>JAUMIR010000003.1:233374148-243374148 GCA_030847615.1 Gambelia wislizenii
AATAATGATGTGTTTTGAGCATTTAATTAGATAAATAATATTTAATCACTTCAGCAAATTTGAACTAGAAGAACTCATTGTCATCAAAGGTGATTCATACTTACTAATATCTACCTTTAAGGAAAAGATGAAGCCAGACAGCCCCCTCTCTTGAACGGGAAAGTAGTGGGTAGGGGGAGGGCTAGTTGAAGAACTCTGTCTCCAGGCCTCATTAAAAATCAAGGTTTGCCAAACAAACTATTATTTACAGTAAGGAGTGTGCATATTTTACTGAGAAAGAGATTTCAGATGTTGCCACTTTTCTAGCACCAGGACCTGTAAGTACATTGTGAGAAAAGGCTATTCAATAGATGTCCTATAACTCATCATAATACTGTTTCATTTAATAACTACTTTGCTGAAGTGATTGGCATGATTACAGGAAAATTACTTCAAATTATTCATCTCTTATCTTGCATCTAAGATGTCCTAAACTTGCATGATAGTTAGCATAATGGGACCCTATTAATTGCTAATGCGGCAAGTCCTTCACTACTTAAATATGCCTTCTGTGAAGAACAGCATGTTACTTGGGGAATGAAAATACAGTGAAAAGGCAACTATATCCCTATATCACCACTTCCTTAAGGTGGCTCCATGTATTGTCAAATAAATGAAAATGTCGGCAAGAATACAGACAGGTCTTTTAAGAAGAAACCAGGCAAAGTTTTGACCAGGAAAGTGAGCATTGTCATGGCAGGTACTCGGAAAAGCTCCTTCTATGGAAATTGTCACCAACTGATAAATAATACTGTACAGCTAAACTGAGTATTGCTATTTTTTTTAAAAGATGTGATATAAATTACCTAACAAACAGATGTGTTTGATTACGTATCCCATTGCATATCTGTACAACTGACTCTTTCCCTGTTTCTATTGCAGTGACGCTTGCAATAACCATGCTTTTACTTCTAATGCTTTCTATTTCTATATCAGACTCCCCCCACTTTTTTAAAAAAGGTGTTTTTTTTTAATGGGCTGGTTATTTTTATGTCTCACCCTAATGAAAAAGTACCCATAGCTTCCTTTTGCTACATGACAACATAGCATGGTTAATTTTTCTAAAGCAATATGCATTTTACAGGTCTGTGATAAATACAGCTTATACTTCTTTTCTAAAAGTGGGATTTCATATGATTGATTTCTATACACTGCTTTATGGACACAACATACATTGCCCCATAAAACCTGAAATCAAAGAGTGAAAGACTTCATGCTTATGAAATTTTAAGTTTGCCTTGAGTTTACCCTATCAAAGTGAATGTGCTCAATGTAGGAGAGACAAATGCAACTTTTCTGTTGATATTTTAGGTGAAAATGTTGGTGTAATAATTTCATACATTGCTTCAGCTGAGTGGTTTTCTGTACCCCTGGTGTCTAGCAGAATTCATCATAGAGTTGTATATTAGAAGTCAAATGTGTTAATGGAGGGTGAGGGCCAAATTCCCTTAAGGGTAATGGTGTGTGTGTGTGTGGGTGCACATACCAGGGCAGGGATGAAGTCAGCAATATGCTGCTAAACCTCTCCCTCCCTCTCTTACTGTTGCTCCCTGGGCCTTTTCACATTACACAATTATAGTGCTATAATTCCACTTCCATACAATGGAATCCTGGGTTTTGTAGTTTAGGGACATGCATTTAGAATTATCAGCCAGAGAGCTCTAGCGCCTCCCCAAGTTAGAAACCACAGGATTCCATAGAGCTATGCCATGGCAGTTAACAGGTAATTATCCTGCTACAATTGTGTAGTGTGAATTCTCCTCCTCACTCCAAATCCCTCTCTCTGACATGCCTTCTCCCCTCCCTGTCTACTTTCTCTACATCCCATCTCTCCTTCATCTTTCCCATTCCTCTGACATCCATCCCCATGTCTCCCTGCCCCCTTTCCTCTCTGTTCCTCCCCTTCCTTCCCACTTTCTCTGACTCTCTTTCTCCTCTCCTTTTCTACCCTCTTTGGCCAGCAAGCTGCCTGGGGAACAGACAGATTAATCTTTTTCAGAAATCTGAACTGATCTCTTGCAGAGGTCTTTTGAAATTAGGCCAAGGACTGAGGGCTCTGAGTTGCCAGCCCTGAAAGCTGCACAGTTAATGTATGATGATGTATTTATTCCAAGACTGGTGCTCTTGATTTAAACTCCCCCTGAGGATGCTGAAAAGTAAAACCATCTCAGTACAGTTCTCCCACCTCTTGTTTATGTTTACAAGCTGTCCCAGAAGTTTCTGCAACATGACTCTGAGGTCTCTACTCCCCAGAATACTTAGCAGCAGGACAAGGAAAACTGAAAAAGTGGGTAATAAGAGAAAAACCAACATGCCAAATGTGATGTGGTTACATAGCCTGTTAAACCCAGCAATGTTCATTAACTAACCAACCAACTAACCAAACATAACACCCTTTCTAGTTTTTCTAACCCATTTCTAAACTATAGGGGAGTGTGTAATCTTTTTTTTTATTCAGTGAAGAGGCAATGATGGACAAATCTATCTTCCTTCATAATTGCATTGTTGTGTGCCTTCAAGTTGTTTCTGACCTATGGTGGCTCTTTTACAGGGTTTTCTTGACAAGATTTGTTCAGAGGAGCTTTTGCCTTTGCCTTCCTCTGAGGCTCACAGTGTGACTTGCCCAAGGTCCCCCACTGGGTTTCCATGGCCAAGCAGGAATTCAAACCCATATCTCCCAGTGTCCTGGCCCAATGTGGAAACCACTACAGCATGCCAGCCCTCTCTTTTTTTATAATGCCTTTGCTCTATGTCAAAGCATAAGTTTAAATGTCTTCAAACTGAAAAATTAAGCTAGGGCTTTCCAGATTAAAAAACAATTATAATGCTCCTCCCTTTCTTAGCATTTTTATCTATAGCCCTTGCCAGAAGAAGTATGCATAGCTGAACTGTTCAAATATATTTTTTCATTTCATTTTCCCCCTCCCTCCAGCCCAATAGTGATCAGAAAGGTGAAAAATATTCCCTGAAAAATCATTTGAATATGAAGATATTACCTTTGTCAGCTGTATTGGGTTTTGTTTTAAATTTCATTTTATTTCTCATACCTCAAGGGAGATCAGCTGTAGAGGGATGTGGAGACTGAGTCCATCCCCTTTGCTACACTGTCCTCTATGGGCTTCACTTCCAAGTTCTGATAGAATAAAACAAGGTGTGGTGCCAGCTTTATGCCTTGTTTCAGCTGAGCATCACATCACATCACATGGAGTTTTCTGGTATGTTTTGCCATTTTTCTATAAACCACTTCTTGATTGGAGGGTTAAGAGGATCTGGGAGCCCTTGGGGGTGTAGGAGTGGTATTGGTGGGCGAATTCTGGTCCACAGGCCAGGGTATTCACACTTCTGCCCTAGTTGCTTCAGTGCTATTAGAAGTTTCACACAGTCCTCTCATACATTTATCCAACACATGAAGCCATTTCAATCTCATTTCAGGCCTGGGTTTGGGACAGATGGTGTTGGCCACTTATGTCAGGAATTGGACAAGGATGTGTGTGTCCTGGTGATTTGCTTGACCTCTTAGCAGCTTTTGATACCACTAGAATGGGACATAAGAACACCGCTTTACAGTGATTCTGGTTCTTTTTGGCTGGGGATTCAGAAATTGGTGGTGCGAGATTCTTGTTTTACAACCTATCCATTGGCCTATAGGGACCTTTAGGACTCAGACCCTCCCCCCACCCACTGCTGTTCAACATATATATAAAACCCCTTGGAGAGATTATCTAGAATTTAGGGGTTCATCATCAACAGTATGCTGATGACATCCAACTCTATCTCTCCTATCTATCTCATTTCAGAGAAGCTATTTAGGTATGAAACAGATGGCTGCTATCAGTAACGGACTGGATGAGGGTAAACAAACTGAACCTTAATCCAGAGAAGAGAGAGGCATACCACGAGCTGTCAAAAGGCAGCTCATGGAGTGGAATTCATGTTGTGCTACATGGAGTTGCACTCCTCCTGAAATCCCAGATTTGTAGCTTGGGTGTACTCCTAGGATTCAGCCCTGAGCCTGGAGGCCCATGTTTCTGGTTGTGGGTGGGAGAGTATATGCACAGTTAAATTTAGTGCACCGTGTATGACTGTTCCTGGAGAGTTAGATCTTGATATGGTGGGTGACATATGCTTTCATTATATCCTGTTTGGATTACAATAGGACCCTCATATCTGTGGGGGATTGGTTCTGGGGGCCCCCCATGGATACGGAAATCTGCAGATAGTACCGAACGCACTGTCAACACTCCCAAAAAAATTTAAAGTACAGAAAAGACCCCCTTGGTTCTATCCAGCTAATTACTTCAACTAGTACAGAATATGGCAGCCAGATTGCTCTTGGGTACATCTAGAAGAGACCATATAACACTGATCTTAAGATCACTACTGGCTGCCCATTAGTTTCCGGGCACAGTACAAGGTGTTGGTTATCACCTTTAAAGCCCAAAATGGCTTGGGTCCAACTTATCCTTACATTACCTATCCTTACAGTAATGTAAGGGTTTTCATACTTCTCCATTTTACACCACACTGTATTTGACTCCTTTACTGTTCACTATTGCCCATCACCAACTGTGAATAACTGAACCAGCAGTTATTGAATCAGCAGATATGGGGGTCCTAGGAGATTATCAGATGTGTTAAAAGTGGCATTACACGAATGCCAGGACTTGCAAAAGGGCTCCCTTTTCACACAACATCATTCCCCCCCACCATTATGCATCAGTTCTGCTGCTGTTCCACTGGCACTGCTTTTTATTGATGGGAGAAGCTGGCAATTGAGTCCCAATTCCATTTTTGTCACAGATTCTCCTACGAGGGAAAAGGTACCCCATTATGCTGGCAAAAGCCTAGCATCTATAGGAGGTCCCTGTCAGAGTACCTCCGGGTGAGATCAGGACATCAAGGTAAGCTACCCTCTTTTTTGTACCCTCCCTGCATTACTAGTAACGTTTTTAGTGCGTTTAGGTGCTTGGTGTATTCACTTTTTTGTGTGTATTCTTGTTTTTACTTTTGAATTTCCCACACGTGTCTTCTCATGAGAATCTGGAGGATTTCAATCCAGGAAGTAAAGGGAGGTCTGTTAGAGCTCCATTCACTCCTGGCCTGCCAGAACAATGGGAGAGAAGGTAAGTGCGGTGGGGAGGGTGATTGTGGCAGGTCAGGGATGGGACAGGGGTGGGAGAGGAGATTTTGGGACAGGAACACTTTTTTTTGTTCCTGTCTGATAATCTCCCTACTGTACTATAACATACCCTATGTAGGGCTGCCTTTGGAAACTGTTTAGAAAGCTGAGCAGATCCAAAATGTTGTGGCCAGACTGCTGAATGGGGCAGGTTACAGAGGACATATAATTTTTGAAACAACTTCCGTGGCTACTGGTTTTTTCCAGCCACAATTCAAAGTGCTAGTTATACCCTATCAGGATTGGTTCCAGTATATGAACCTATTAAAGATTTAGGTTCTTCAGTGAAGGGCTTTCTGTTGGTCCCACCATTGTTATATTTTTTTAAAAGAAGATTTTATATTGCTATTAATTATTGGTGCTTGGATAAGATAGCTTATTTAATTTAAAAAACACATTTTTTATCTTTAGAATTTTATCTTTATCTTTATCTTTTTTTTAAAAAAAATCAACAACAACTAATCCCTTATTGTAAGCCACTTGGGTCCCATGTTGGAAGAAAGGGCATTGTATTAAATAAACAAATAAATAAATAAGTTATGAGGTTGTGTCTCACAGCCTTCCCACCACTACTGCCAATGTGCACACTGGCCACCCTCTCTCTCTTCTGTCAATATAGAAGGTATATAAAGTATGTGATGTGACCCTTTCACACATACAAATGTAAAACAATCCACCAAACAATGATACCTTTATTGGCCAAGACACACAAAACATGTCATGCAAGCTTCCAAGCCCCATTGGCTTCTTCAACAAGCAAAAGATTTTAAACAGAAGAAAGAAAAAAGAAAGAAAAGGCAACGGTATTGGAGTCACAGGCCTACATCTTGTATCAAATGTTGTCTCTGTTGTTGTTCAGCTGGTCTGGAGGGATCTTAGTGTAGGCAGAGGCCTTGTCCTTCTAGGCCATGTGGGGACAGAGGAGATTATCAGATGTACTAAATCTGGTGTTATCACAATGCCAGGAGATCACTAAAGGGCTTCCTTTTCAGATAATGTCATTCCCATCTCGTCATGCACCCATGCTGCTGCTGTTCCACTGGTGCTGCTTTTTATTGATGGGCTAAACCGTCAATAGATCCCCTGTTCTGTTACTGTAACAGAATGCCCTGCGTCTGAAATGGTGCCCTGTTAGGTTGGTGTGATGCCAGCGTCAATGGGAGTTCCGTGCCAGAACACTTCTGGGTGAGATCAGGACATGAAGATAAGGGACACACTTTTTTGTACCCTCCCTGGGTTACTTGTTATGTTTTAAATATGTTTAGGTGCTTTTTGTAACTTTTTGTTTTTTATTTTACTTTTTATGTTTGAATTTCCTGTGCTCTCATCTTAATAATAATAATAATAATAATAATAAAATTTATTTATACCCCACCCCTCTGTTAAAACAATCGGGGTGGCTTCTCGCAAGAACGGCCAGGATTTGAATTCAGGAAGTGGAAGGAGCTCCATTCGAGCTCCATTCACACCTGGTCTGCCCTGCTGAGGGAATGATGCATGATTAAAGTAGGTCTGAAAACTTTTTTTTCCCCATTACAGAGACGGGAGAGAGGAGGGAGAGGAGATTGTGAAATGGGAACACTTTTTTTTGTTCCTGTCTGATAATCTCCTCAGACAAAGGACAGTAAAATTTAAACTCCATTAGCAGCAGTAAAGTAACTCCTCTTGAGATCAAGAGTGTCTCTGTCCCTTTGTAAAGCCAGAAGCCCCCTTCTCAGGCGGAGAATATTGAATTTTTCAAGAAGTCTCTGTACTGCTACATCTGGGAAAAAAACCTTTTAGGTGCTGTATAGGTGCAACTCAGCTGATTATATTCCAAAAGAAATGTTTTACTTTTGTTGGAGGTAGAAAACTCAAAGAATTAAGTTCCAATCCTTACTTTCCTCTTGCTTAGGATTCACCTGTTGCAATCCAGAATATATATATATATATATATATATATATATATATATATATGAGTGTGTGTGTGTGTGTGTATTTTCAGGGGTAGCCATGCTGGGCATATAGCAAAATAAAACAATTGGTCAATAAATGTATTGCTCTTTTGTGGATTGCTTTATTTTGTTGTATGGCCAACATGGCTACCCCTGAATATTTTTTTCTGGATTTGAACATACAAATGAGTACATGAATAGCTTAACTATATTAAAGGGCATTCTGAGTGGCCCAGCATGCTACCCTTTCATGAAGAAACTCCATACTTTATTTATGTATTTATTTATTTAATTAATTAATTTTATACTCCCCTTTCCCTGCCAAGGGACTCAAAACCGCTTACAAAAGTCCAGATAAAATTGTATTCAAAATGTTATTTAAAAACAACAACAACCAACAATTCTATTTTTTTCTTTTCTTTTCTTTTCTTTTCTTTCTTTCTTTTTAAAATATTCACTTGGATTGTAAAGGATTCTTGTAAATCTTCTGATCTTTAGTGAAACAAAGCATCTTGACACTTGGGACACACTACTGAGAAAAGGGAAAACAGCTGCTGCAAGTTTTGTTTGCACAGTTTGTTTGAGGGGGATGTTCTGTGTGAAGAAAACTGGGTTTGTTTGTGGGGGGTTGCACAAATAACATTTTTTTCTCTGCAGAAAAAAAATCAATATTTTTAACAAAACATACTGGTTCCTGCACAAAAATGTTGCTTTGATCAAAAAATTGTGTATTAAAATGCATGGTTTGGTTTTGTTTTTGTTCTTGCAAAATCAATTTTAGGGGAAAAAAAGAGATCCTGAAATGCAAATAGTCACCAAAAATTGTGCAGATGCCCTCATATTCTCATACAGCACAAGGGGGGGGGACTGCTGCAATTATCTGGTATTGCTTGAAAAAATGAAAGAAGGGGATAGGTATGTACTTCTGTTTGTGAAGAGGAGCCATTCTTATTGCAGCTGAAAAAGCAGCCAAGAGGAAGCATGGCTGGTGAGCATGATGGTAGTGGAGAGGTGGCTGATGTGACCTTGTGATCCTCACACATGTTGGCCAATGGTGTGAAAGGGTCATGTGTGCCCCCTTTTGTCTTCTTAGTATTGCTCCCTGGATAAGTGACATGGATGTCTGCCGCCAATCAGGCATCACTTGGTAAATTATCTAAGTGCCAATAAGATTGGCTAACCACTAGATAATGAGATCGTTGAGGGCAAGCAAAGTCAATGAAGAAAGGGCAAGAGAGGGCAATGTAAATGAATAGCAGACATTTTTACAAGCCTTAGACTGGTAAGTTCCTTTGGAGCCAGAAGCTACTTATTTTGCCTGTTCAAGCCTGTATGATATGACATAGTATACAGATTTTAAAAAGTATGAGTTATAAATAATAATACTTCTGAGAATTATTTTTAAAGGAAGACTTTCTTGACATTGCTGAAAATGTGAAATGGTGAATACCTTTGGCTCAGCCATAGTACTTCAAAGTGAGAACAAGAAAGCTGAAAAATCCCTGATTGACTACTATCTGTTATTTATGGATTGACTATTTTAGCAGCAGAGACTAAGTTAGTATAATGCCTTTTATACAAATGGATATAATGCTCTTTACTTCACGACAACTTTTTGTTCAAAACAATCACCCCATTGATCCAAATGTTTTGGATATAAAAAGCTACAAACTGAATAATGCTCCAGAAAATGCAGTTACCGGTTGAGTATCCCTTATCTGAAATGCTTCAGACCCAAAGAGTTCTGTATTTTGATATCTTGGAGATGGGACCCAAGTCTAAAGATGACATTCATTTATGCATCATATACACCTTACGCACATAGCCTGAAGGTACTTTTATGCATAATATTTTTTAATAATTTTGGTGCATGAAACAAAATTTGTGTACATTGAACCATCAGAAAGCAAAGCTGTCTCTATCTCAGACACCTATGTGGACAATTTTAGACTTTGGAATATTTTAGATTTTGGATTTCTGGATAAGAGATACTCATACCCCATTAACAAGTGATTTTAAAGGAAAACCCAAAAGATCTGCCTGAAAAAAAATCATATTTAAATATGAATATTGGACTTTTTTCTTTTCTTTTCTTTTTACAAAATATGCATTTACTAAATATTTGGTGTGTTTTACACATTTGAAAGTATCAATTTTGAAACCAGTTTGTGAACTAAAATATATACTTTGAAATACATTTTGCCATGTGTTTGGGGGCATGAGCTACATCACGAAAAAATAGCTGAGTGTGAAATCTGAAGGATCACTCATGTTCAAATATACACATTAGTTTAGGACATGTGGATCTGGTTAGTTCATATCAGGATTTTCAACATTCACATTAATCAAACATCCTTAATTCAGGGCACTGCAGCTGGGGACAGTATAACTCTGATAGAATACACTTGATTTGGCTCATCCTTAACACAGGACCATAACTGCAGCATTATAATAAGCAAACAATGCAAGACAAATCAGTGTGCTAGCCATGATTGTCAGTGACTATTGACTCAGGAGCATATATTGTTCCAGTACTGGATGCATGGCACTATATTATTATACAAGCTGACTTCATGATCATATGAGAATCTTGAAGACATTAAATCTGGATGAAGACATTTTCTGAAACAGAAGTATAACTCCAACTCAACAGTTCATTGTGGATATGAGAGATCCCAGTGATGCCTAGAGATGTCACTGCCCTCCATTCCATGAAGATACATGTAAGACAGAGGAGAGGACCATCTTGGTCTCAGGTTTCATCCTCAGCATACTTACACTAATAGTAAGATCTTAACAATAGAACTGAAAAAGAATGTTTTTTATTAGTTTTCCTGTTGATACAAGTTTTCTTAAAACCTTATTTTGGTAAAATGACAGCAGCCACAAAGGTCTTCACATTTTATGAAGTCCCTCAAAGTCTTCACTGTTGCAAATACATGTGGTCTTTCTGGATAGAAAACATGTTCCCTGTGCAAGAAATGTATTATCTGTGCAGAGAAAAAAAAACCCACATTGATTTTTGCACATGACACTTCCTGAAATGTGAATAGTGCTTGAAGACTGCATGAAAATCTTTGTATTGGGGGAGAATAGTAAGGGGACATTTCTTTTTTGCTTGTGAGGATAAGGAAGCATGCATTTTCATCTACACATGCTTGTAGGACTGTTGTCACATGATTGTAAAAAATGGAAAAACAGAGTTCCACATCATACAATGTGCACCCCTCTGTTTGCACCAGTCCACATGCAGCTTTCTTTTCCAATTCTATAGATGATATGAGTAGGTTGCAGGGGGGCAGAGCATGCCACAGCAAAGCTTAACATCCATTCACTGAACACCTAACGAGTGTCTTTCAAGTGACTATTCTAAGAGCCAAAGCTGAAGGAGACCATCTGTACATACCAACTAGTCACTTCCATTGAAATGAATGGGGACCAACTTGTACAGAAGACAAACTGGGCATTAGTCTGAAAGATTACAGATTCCAGCATTAATGAATAATTACAACCAGTTAGTCTCTCAGCAGCCACTATCAGAAAACATCTAGATACATAACTCGTAGGGATGTAAACATTTCTTAGGCTTGATTTTGTCAGTTTTTTTTCCTGAATTCTGCCTACATATTCTTTCCTTCCTTGTTTTGTATCAGGTTGTGAGACTTTGTACATTTACCTCCTGTACTGAAATCTTATGCCCTTCAACATTTTGTAGATCAAAACCAGGATTAATGTGGATGAGCCACAAAAAAGTACAGTCAAAAGGGTGTGGTTAGGCAACAAGAGGGCAAATGTTATTAATGAGGAAAAACACACAAAAGTAACTATTTTAGGCAGAGAGACCCTAGAAATTATGTATCGAGTTTAGGAAGACCACAATTCTGCTTCCTTCTCTCCACTTCCTCCTGCTGAGAAACAAAACAAAACAAAACAAAATGACATAATAGCCATGTTTAAATATTTGAAGGGATGTCATACTGAGGATGGAGCAAGGTTGTTTTCTGCTGTTCCAGAGACTAGGATATGGAGCAATGGGTTCAAACTACAGGAAAAGAGATTCCACCTAAGCATTAGGAAGAACTTCCTGACAGTAAGAACTGTTAGGAAGTGGAATACACTACCTCAGAGTGTGGTGGAGTCTCGTTCTTTGGAGGTTTTGAAACAGAGGCTGGATAGCCATCTGTCGGGAATACTTTGATTGTGTATTCCTGCGTGGCAGGGGGTTGGACCGGATGGCTCTTGTGGTCTCTTCCAACTCTATGAGTCTATGATTTATTGTGGTCAATCACCATACTCCAAAATTCATATACATAAGTAGCACACATGAACAAGTCAGTTCTATAAAATATAAGACGTAAAATATAAGACTTAAATCTTATCTGAAACCATTTTTTTCATGGATTTTAACTGCAGCAGCACAAAATTTGGTCAACATGTTTGTGTTTGAGTTTGATTCTATTAACCTACCTGCTGAGTTAATTGAGTGCAAACTAATTTTGCACTTTGACTCAATTTGCAGCAGTTCAATAAGGTGAGAACAAGGGGGAAGGGAAGAAGAGAGAGAAACTGGGACCTTTTAAAAGCAGCTAAGAAAGTGGGACAGGAGAAGATTAACCAGGGCTATCCCTGTCAAACTGGGGCAATTGAAAGGTATGTAATCTGAGCAAATTTAGAATATACTTTTGCTAAAGCACACATTTATTTATGCAGTTATTCTAATTTATGCAATTTCTCCTCCATTGATTAAAGCATGTTTCCATGTACTTAAAAAAAATAATAATTGTGGATTTCAGCTGTTTGTGTTTTTAAACATATGCATTGTTATTGTCTCTGCTGTATTTCTCTAAAATATCTCACAAGCTTCCAAATGTGCAATTGCTCAAAACAAGGTGCATACTTTATCGCACCAAGTCTTGGGAGGTACAAAAATGTTATTTTTGTTACATGTGGAATCCAGCCATGTCTTTCTGTCCCTTATTGACTTAAGCGACTTAGGGCTCAACTAGATGGGAGCATTAATTGTGGAAAATAGTGCATCGAAGCAGTGTTCATTTGTCTCCATGATACATTCACAAGATCCCTGGCATGGGAAGCTATCCTTGTTTGAAGTTTGCACAGTGTAGGCCAATTAGTAAAGATGGTGGCCATGAGTGAATTACATCCCCCCCCCATTAAACCAGAGATGTGGAGTGATCTGCTTAAAAAACTTTTTTTTTTTTTGCTTTGCTCCTCAAAAATAGCTCATGATCACTTCCCTGAAAATCAACAATCGTGGCTCTGGTCACTGTCACCAGCAAGCCTGCCCCCCCCCCCACAACTCCAGCAAAACATCTTTTGACTCCTGGTATGTGCCTCAGTTCAAATTGGTTGTTTAAATGGGCTGAAATGTGCATTTACTCATTTTTTTAAAAAAAAAACATCATGAGTAATAGTGAAAGCTGTTATCACACAGTACTTGGAGTTTTTTGAGGCCCCTCCTTTTGAATATGGTAAATCTCTGTGGGAGCTCATCTGGACAAAGGGTATTCCCCTTGCATTCAGAGAGGAATTCTGTTATCATCTAAACAACTCCTAAGCTACTATTCCAGACTGGAGAGATCTCCCTCTATACCTCCCAAAATACCACCAGTTAAACCATGGCAAAGAACAACAATCATTATCACCCAGTACTTCAGAATATGACTCACCTTCCACACATTAGAAGACACTCTTACATGAAAAAGAGCCAATGTGGAAAGAAACATTTTCAAATCATGTTTTAGGATTGATCTGATAAATTTGTCATAGACAAACACTTTCAAGCTTCTTATACAATTGTGGTTTTGCAACAGAAATATACAATTGTTTTCTTTTATCAGACTTCAGAATGCAGATGAATCAATTCACATTTCCCACTCCAAGTCCATTATTTTAGTTCTTTCAGAAGAGGACCAATAACATTTTTTAAAGGGGAAAAAGAATAAAAGTCTTTAAAACGTGCGTGTGAAATTTCATTCCAGGTTTGTTACATTTGTTACTTTGATGTGGACTTCAGAGACTGCCTTCATAATGTATTTTGCACATTGCTCAAAGACTGGATTTTTTTCTTTTTTTGGTGGTGGTGGGGATATTCTTCCACACAATTTAAAGGCTACTTTAAACAACAACAGCAACACAGCTTGTGTTTCAGTTTCTGTTACTCCATAGAGAGTCACATAATTAAAACAAATTTAAAATTCATTAAGGAAAAGAGATAAAACTTGGAAGGGAGGGAGGAACTCACTTCCTAGCTTCTTGTTCTTTTCCAGCACAATGGTACATTTCCCTCCCTTTACCCTGTTAAAAAGAAAAGCTATGGGCCTAGTTCTGTCATGGCGGTGAGCTGGCAGTTGGATACGGTAATGCATGCCTGAAGCCTTCACCAAGGATGATAAGCCTGCATGAATTTTACGAGTCTCAGTATCAAGGTTGCCCTCGCCCAAGGGATTTAAGAATAAGGGAGGAAAAGAGAGAAGGCAGATGTATGAATAACTGGCATTGTAAATCTTCACCGTGGCAACCTACAGCTAGAAAAAGTCTGTGATGGGTTCATGACTTGAGAAGAAAGCGACACAGCAGAATGTGAATGGATTTTCTTCAGCTACTTAATACACTGCTTAGACCAGCTTAAGGGGGTGTGTGTGTGTGTGTGAGAGAGAGAGAGAGAGAGAGAGAGACAGACAGACAGACAGACAGAGATGTGTGTGTGTCCTTATGTGTGACAGTATGTTTATGAGTGTGCATAGGGGTATGGTATCTGTGAAAATTAGGAGTTGCAGAGCATGAGAAAGGAGGTATATCATTTGCCTTAGATATAAATGACTAGGTTTTTGCTCCAGCAGTGTGTGTGTGGGGGGGAATTATCAGGGAGGCATACCAAATTATGCAAGCCCAGAACAACAACACTTGGACACTTGGCAACACAGCACAAGGTCACCACAGAAGTCAGAAGAGTGGGGTGGAACCTAGGTGGCTGGAGGTAGAAAACAGATAATGATAAATAGCTTCCCATTTTGCAAAATCTGGTACTTAATGAAAATAAGATGCATTTGAGTTGTCTGGGAGCACCTGATTCTGTCTCTCCCTCTCTCTCTCTCTCTCTCATTCACTCATGCTCAGGTCCTGCTGATGTATGAAAGCAAAGCACTGACTCTAATTGCACAATTATAAAACGGAAATGATGCAGATTTGGCAACAGAGAGAAAGGAGGCAACTCAATAACATTGTTTAATAACAAGCAAATAAAGCTCAGAGGGGAAAGAGGTGACTATTTCTGCTTTAGACTCATTAAGGAACCTGAAACATATTGTAAAAGAGTGATATTTAATTATGGAATGGACTGATAATATGGAGCAGGGCCTCACTGGGAGAAAGAGACCCCTATGCCCCTAGGAGCTCACAGCTTCAAACATCAATTACCATGATTATCAACCCAGTGCTTTAAAAATGCTCCCGCCTTAGTATTCCATCAGCGACCTGTAAACAGGCATAGGCTAAATTTATGGACACAGTCAGCCAGGGCCAGGTGGGAAAGCAAGCCTCCCATTGGTGACACCTCAGCAAAGAAGTACAGAAGGGGGGGGGGAGAAAGGAAGGAAAATCTGTCTTGTGCACTGGTGAAAGAGCAATTTATTACTAAGCATTTGCTGGAGACAGCATTCGTTGCCCTGCTGCCTTTTTTTGCCTCTGTTGGCTGTCTGAATGAGAAATGGGAGTATATTAACCATCTTATGGGTTACACAAGATGGCTTGGCATGGTCCCATCAAACTTAGTGGTGTTCAGGCAGGTCAAAGGTCAAAAGAGAGCATTAGCAGCTGAGATTTAGAACCTGGTGCATTCTCTTTAACCTTAACTGCTGGGAATGGAGAGGATCACTTTATTTCTTCAGTGGAGAAAATCATTTGCACTGAAAAGACATTACAGAGCTGGAGTCTTAGTAGCCTCCTTTGTGAAGACAAGGACATTTGTGATGGACTGAGAGAAGTAATATTCCAAGGGCCGTGAGTATGTGAGTTCTAAAATTAATTAAAGAAATAGTTTTTATTTCAGGATTTCTTTCATTCAGAAACCAGTTTATAATCTATGTATCTCTGTAATTTTTTTTTTAAAATGAAAATGAAGACAAATGAAGATGCACATAATAAATATGGGGGAAGTTCAGGCAATGCTCCTTAATCAATTATCTTTTTACTTGTTTTATGAGTGAGGCAATGCCTTTTTGGATGTAATTACATGCCAAGGGTCAATTACATGCTGAGTAACATAGATTCCCAATATCTTCTGTCAATTGTACAATTTTGGTAGTGGAATGGTAGGTGGACATTGTGTTCCCGGTACCAGTTATTCACCTGATTACTCTTTACATCAGTAGTCCCCAAACTTTTTCTGGCTACCATCCCCTTTCCTCTTAGGTGACAACTCTAGTGCTCCTGAACATTCAAAACATCGAATCTAGCACTATGGACTTTATCAGATGAACTAAACATAATGGCACCACATAAACGTGAAAGGATGCACAGATCAGACAACGTCACCCATTCACATTTATGTTTTGGCAAAATCCAGTACTTTTTTATTGGTGGCTTAAGCTGTCAATAGATTCCCCCATAGTTGTTTTGTGCTGGCATTGCTGGCATGTGAAACCTCGGGCCATTTAACTCACGTGAGTGCAGCGTTAATGGCTGGTCCAGCGTGAACATTTCCAGGTGAGATCGGAACATCCAGGTAAGTGACGAAGTAAGGATCATCTGATAAAGTCCTATAATGTTAAACAAGTGTACGTATTTCACAAATAAAACTTAACTTTTAAAAACAATTTATATAATGTTTTTATCAATCTGAAAATGATGATATTAAGGCAAGGGCAGTTGGAGAGGGGTAAGGGGAAAAGTGGGGAAGGAGGAAAATTTTTATTACTGGAAATTACCCATGGAAAATTCCTCCTTGAAGTACTAAACACCAAATGTTTAGTAATTTCGTATGTGGACAGGGTTGATATACCGTATATTCCGGCGTATAAGACGACTGGGCGCATAAGACGACCCCCCAATTTTTAAGTTAAAATATAGAGTTTGCCCCCGCCCAGCCAGACACCTGGCTGGAAAGCCTGTCCCCCACCAGCCAGCCAGCTCAGTGGCTATAGATGATGGAATAGTCTGTGAAATTAAAGGACTGAGAACAGCTAAAAAAGCATGGGATACTTTGAAAAATCTCTGTGGTGTCCAATCTTTGGAAAGTAAGGTTGCATTAATACTGTAAGTTGGTTATTATGAAGCTATCAAATCCCAAATTTTTGAATGAGCACATTAATGATTTTAGAGCCACAGTGGTAGACAAGAGAATTTCACCATAGACAAAACTTGATGCAGAATGATAAGTCTGAATCCAGAAATTCTAATTTTAGGCTAACTTGTCCTGAAAAGAAACATCATTTTGACTCTCCTGAGCTAAATAGAGGGCCATTTAACTCTTCAAATGCAAAGCAGTCATTCTCACAGCAGGAGGAAGGATCTGCTGGGAAAACTGCCCAGGCCATTTTACACTTCAATCAGTCTCACAGCAGGGGAGTATGATTACTGGGGTATAAGACCACCCCCCCACTTTTGAGGAGATTTTCAAGTGTTAAAAAGTAGTCTTGTATGCAGCAATATACGGTACATTCGGAACCCCCATAGCTACAGGAGTTCAGTTCCTGGACTTACCACAGATAACATCCATGGTTAACCGTGGTTAACAGCAAACCATATTAAAATTAAGGACTTCCACTAAAAGCATACCATAGAGTTGCATTGGAGGACCTCAAAGATGCCTAGAGAGGATGCCTCTCTAGGCATCTTCCAGTGCAACTCTATGGTATGTGTCCCCCCACTTTGTGTCCCATGGATAACTGAAATCACAGATATTGGTTCAGTGGATATGGGGGTCTGACTATATAAAGGTGACTAAAGAAAGATTTGTGTAATAAATAAGAAATATTGGTGCTAGTGTCCTTAAAGAAACCAGACATTATATTTAGCAAAAATGTTAGACTTGGTCTTTCCAAACCATTAAGTGGAAGCAGTCTTCCACAAATTTGTCATAGGGGTCATTTACACGGGCAAATATTACTCTAAATATACCGCCAAGATAGCTCATAGTTCCCACGGGTCAAGCCACAGTTACACCTCATTCAGAAGGGGGGTACCCAAAATGCCCAAATGTAGTGTGTCTGGCAATGTCGCAAATTTTGCCGGTATATTTGAAAAATAGTGATACTCACTGGGTTATTTGTTGTGTGAACTGTGTATCGGTATATCTTAAAAAAAAAATTACTAACCAGAAACTTGTGCCCTGTGGGCAGTGCCATGGGAGTGGTCAATGCCATTTGCCCGCTCATTTTTTTTTAAAGGGATCGAGAAAGCGCATCTTCTCAGGAGCGGTATTGTTTTCAACAGCAGACGCAATGGCGTCCACACCTCAGGTCAGAACCAAGAAGGGTGGCCATGGCATAGCATGGGGGCATCTGGAAACACTTGATTTGATAGAGTTATGGGGGGTGTAGAAGGTGCAGGACCAGCTTCAAAGCAGCCACTGCAACATTGATGTTTTTGAAAAGATAGCAGAGGAGATGCGTAAGAGAGGGCATGAGCGCACTACTGAGGAGTGTAGATCCAAGAGTAAAATGTTGAGGGCGAGATATAGGCAGGTAAAAGACCACAAGCAGTAATGATGCGGCAACTATGCCCTTCTTTGCTGAACTTCATGCTATATTCTCCAGGGACTGCAGTTTAAACCCCCCACGAGTTTCTCCCAGCTCTTCTGCAGATCGCAGACCTTTCTCCCCCGAGCGCTCAAGGCATGGCATCTCTGCCATCTCCGGTGGCTCTGCAAGGGACATGGAGGTGAACTCTCCCCCTTTGTTTGATGAAGACATAGGTACATTTAACAGCATATTGTTCTTATTAAATTACAGTCAATGCATGCCCTTATTTGCCTTATTTCTGTACCACAACCAATTATATTTACCTGTCCCCTGAAAACCAAAGCGCTTTTCCGTTCCCTTTTACTTCCCCTTTTTTGAAATTAATGTGTATTATATCTTCCCCCATGCTGGGATTCATGAGGTGTTATGCAGAATGATACCCAGGGACAGCATTCATTTCAGTCTGGTTTCGAAAATTAAATGTTTTTTATTCTCCTTCTAAATCAACCCCAGTGACAGCAAGAGCGCACTCCTTTTTTTTTTTTTTTGGGTGCGCAGTTGGGAGTTCACTATATGAAACTTTATTTTTTTGTAATCCAAAAATCCCATGAAGTAATTACAATTGCATGTTGGTAATGAAAACTGCTGGCTGTGTTTTGGTGCAAAACATCCTTTCTGTTACCTTATGCTACCTGGGGATCCAATGTTTCCAACTGTATCCTAGTAGGCGGGAGAATTTGTTAAAGGAGAAATCCATAACGAACTTTTTTTTTTGCATTGAAAAAATAAACTGTGCTGATGCTTATACTCTTAAACAGTTGTTACGTGCGATGCAGTAACCAGATGATGGCTTCCATCCCATGCATTGGCTGCGAGAGATTGAGGGCAATAAAAGGGCCATTAAAGGTCCCCAGAAAAGCAATTTTCTTTGTTTGCAGTTTTACTTTCGATTTTGGGCAGAAAAGTGACTTGGCTTCCTTTTTTTTTTTTTTTTTACATTTTAACATTTCCAGCTTCCTGTTTACCCATGCATTAATTAATATCTTGCAGGTTTTGGAGGAAACTGTTTTTGTGTGAATTGATTCTTGTCTTTCAATTTTACCGATACGTGGGCAGATGTGTGCCTTTGCAATTTAACTAGCTGCATTTCCTCTTGCTTAAAAATTTTACAGGCTGCTAAAGTGATCTTCTACTGTTCCTGAAAGGCCATTGTTTTTTAAATCAACTGCCCTTTTTTCCTGCAGCTATACCTCTAGTGCCATCATTACCACTACATCCGGTCCAAATGTTACATACCTTTTTAAGTAAACTGTGCTGTTTTGAAGTAAGTATTGGATTACTCATTGCGTAATCTGAACATCATCTTTTAAAGAATAATTTCTTTTCTCCCTTTCGTAGACTTACAAACAGCAACAGAGAACAGTAGTGAGGAAACAGTCATGATAACACTTGAAGAACTTGCAACTCCATCAACATCTGCCCCTGTACTGCTGCTGGATAGCCAGGATCCTGAACTGGATTTGTCTGCTGAGAGGAGATCCACTGAGTTTGAGATCGCTTGGAGCAGTCAGCAGACTGAGTTCCATGAAGGTGGGTGTAAAGATAAGCTTTTATGCATATGTGCAATTAATCTGTTTTGCTACTGCTAACCATACAGGTATCCACTTCTCATGTACCCTTTGTTTGAATTCTAATTGCAGGAGCAACAACATCCTCACCTTTGTCAGCCCTAACCCCAGTTGAAAGACTGGCACTAAGTAAGAAAAGGAAGGAACGTAAACCCACTGAACATCAGCAGCTGATGCTGCACTCCTCTAAATTGATGACACGCATGCTATCGCATATGGATGCTCTGGCCCAAAAAGAGCACGAGCGTCTTGACCATTTAGAAAAAGCAGCCGAGGAAAGGCAAAAGGTTGAGGACGCAATGTATGAACGTACCAGTTCTTTCTTGCAAACCAATTTGGAGAAGCAGACATCTCTGCTCTCTGAAATGGTCCAATACATAGGAATCATAGCCAACAGACCACCAGTAGTACATACAGTGGTTAGAAAGCAGTCTAACCCTCGGACTCTGTGTGAACATGGTCATACCTCGTAAGATAGTATGGAGTTACTTTTCTGAACCAGTGTCTGACAAGGAAAATAGTGCTACAGGTAAACCTGTAAAAACAAGGCCCTCCAGGAAAATTCGGAAACCTGAAATTATGTCCCTTTAGTAGTGATGGCATTTAACTAACCTCTTCCCAACCCAAAAAATGGTTCTCATGTGTAGAACCAAACAAAAAAATAGTCCTCTGCCCCTTGCCTACCTGTATTGGTTTAGGAGAATGAGTGTAGAGTAAGAAACCCATCGTAGTTTTTATATATGCATTCTTGCTCACAGCTGTAGTAGTGTATTCTTTTGAATGTAAGAGTAGTGTTCCCTATTGGCTCAACATTGCTTTGGGCCACTGTAGCCCTTTCAAATGAAGAAACAGTTGACTTTTAAATAACTGGTTCACACACATTCTTGGTAATCAAAAATATATATTTTTATTTATACTATTTATTATGTAAAAGTAGCAGAAACATATTGTTGTTGCACCACAGTAACATAACTTTTTTTTTCAGCATGTAGTAAAAAAAAAAAGCTTTCTTCAGCAAAAAAGGGCTTTCTTCAGCAAATCATATAATGACATTAAATTGAAAAAAATAAAGAAAAAATATTAAAGCCCCCCATCCAGCAACCGTTGCTCAATTGCAGCAAATCTGGGCTCCAGTCTCTGGGCTGGAAGGAAAAGGTAAGAAAAAAGAAAATGTCACATTTTGAAACCACAGTATGCATATTTCTCCTGATCTGAGAGAGAGTTAACTTTGCTGTAGTTTCACAGGACATGTACATTTAAGCCACATGGAAAACATTTTTATCTTCAGTAGTTTTTACTGTCAGGCACCAGTAGGTGTTAAAACTACTATATTAGATCTCAGATTGGATTACTTGTACAACTGGCTGGAAAAACAAATAAGGAGTACTTATACTTTTTAAAAAGCATTTCTGGGTACATACCTACTGCATCTGAAATCACTGCAATGAACTCCTGGCCCTCCTCCCCTCATAGGAACTCAACGAAATCCATCCTTCTGGGCAGTGCTATAATAAGACAAGAATTGTAAAACTCACATTAATTGGTCTAATATAGGAACCACAGCAAGAATTCAATCACATATTTTGCCAGAGTTTTTATTCTCAAGCATCACAGGAGCAATGCATTACAGGGTAACGTTTTTAAACCAATAAGATATATTTTGGGGTAAAGAAGACTACTTATAATGATTTCATTTACTTTAAATTAACCCTGCTTATACACACAATACAGGAGACTCATTTATTTAATTAAAGGGGGTATATATTGGTTATAGGCGAACAACTGTATTCCAACATACATCATCAAACCTTGAGATGGGCCTTAATACCTGTGAGGAACATAGCATTAGCAAAGTGGGTTTGGAAAAAGCCTTTTAACAAACAGGATGAATAAGCTATGGGCCACTAAAGGAAACCTATTCATAGTTAAGTACTTTGGAGGCAAAACAATACCGGGTGCTTCAGCAGCTGGCTGCAGGGGTGCTGGCTCCTCCTCCTCCTTTCCTCCACCTGGTACACATCTGGTTGGCCGGTGGCGGATTCCTCTGATAAGGAATCTGCCGCCTGTGCTGCCCTTCTGGTGCGACCACGCATCCCTGTTAAAGACAAGCACCCAATTCTTAGTTTTCCCCAAAAGTAAGGCTTAATAAAGTCATAAGGTCTTCTACCCTATGACACTTACCGGCAGGACGGCGATCCCTCCAGCTTGGTCTCCCCCGTTACCCACAGATCGTGCATCTGTGGGTAAAAGGGGGGGGCGACAGCGGGGTGGTGGGCTGCCATCATACGCCTCCCTGGCCTCAGAGAACTTTGCTTTGAGGATTTTAAACTTTGACCGGCACTGCTGTGCCGATCGATTGTAGCTGGCCTGGCGCAGGCTGGTGGCCGCCGCAGCAAAGAAGTGGCGGTTCACCATATTGGAGGAATGCATTATCCTCCTAGGACACCCCTCCTGCTGGACGAGGTGTTCTAGGAGGAACAATGTCTCCTCGGTCCTCCAATAGGTGATCTGCCATGCTTCCATCCTGCGGGCGGCCATGCCAGCACTGACAACAAAAGCGCAGTGCCCTTAAAACGCTCTTCCGGCAGTTAGTATAGGCCCGGCACAGTACCCGTTGGAGAGCTTTAAATTTGAAAGTTGCAACTTGGACCCATCCATACAATAGGTTAAATTGAAATGTTTTGGTGTATTGATACTCTTGCCTGGATTAAGTGCCAGAAAGGCATGTATGCATGACTACTGTGGAAGTAGTATTCAGGCGTCTATGCACCCCATGAAGAAATGAGACCAGATAGAGGTTTTCTTTTTAAAAGCAACACGTTTTTATTTCCATTGTGAGCAGCCAAAACAATACACTTCAAGATTGATAAAATGTGAAGGAAAACAGACAGTGACCTTGTTTAAACTGATTATGCTTATGAAACATGCACAAATTGTACCTTCCCTTTGCATCAACTACCTGCGTCTTCTCTCCCAGAAATAATTAGCCAGCGCGTTTCGCACAGCTTCCCCCTCCTCTTTTTTAACTTGCCCTAATTTAAAAGGGGTGCACCAAGGGTGTTCAGAACGTACCGGTTAGACCTGTACCATACTGGGTTAAAATTCTCTCCCTTTGTTTCACAAAAATTGTGCAAAATAACGCATGCAGCAATGACTGAACATATGTTTTGTTCTGATAATTCTAGGGGTACTTTTAATGTCCTCCATCTGGACTTGAGATGCCCCAAACTCTGTTCTATGGTATTCCGAACCTTATTATGGGTTTTATTGTACAGCGCTTGTTTTGGGTTTAAATGGCCCTGCCTATACGGAGTCATTAACCACTTCCTGATGGGGTATGCTCCATCTGCAAGAACCAGTGGAGGAATAAGCACACCATTTAGTGTAATGCTAGGGTTGTTAGAGACATATATTCCGGACTCCATAGCCTCAAAAAAGAAATGGAGTTATGCAACATGCGAGCATCGTGCACCTTGGCACTCCAACTGATCTCCGTGTCCACAAACAACCCTCTGTGATCACAAACACCTTGAAGCAACACAGAGTAGCTATTTTTTCTATTGATGTAGTCATTCCCCTGCCTGATAGGCAGGACAATCGTTATGTGGCATCCATCGATGGCTGCTATAACATTTGGGAAGCCCATCCATTTAAATCCAGCCATTACCTGTAACGTGAAACAAGACATAAATTACCAGTAGAAAAGCGTACAACATTTCCAACCCTATATCGTCTTAACAGTAGAGAAATAAATGATTTCGATTTCCTTTGGAACTTAAGTTATGACAGTGATATTGCACAGGAGGAATCCCTCCATGTTTAAGTATGGACCATTTCTAGAACATCACATTTAGAATGCCAAGGTGTTAAAAATATTAAGCACCCTGTGGGCTTTTGAGAAATTCAACGGTGGGAATTTGGACAAAGGCAGCAGTGGATTAAAAAACATAACTGGAAAAAGTAGGTCCGGGGGAAAAGCGCAAATTTGATTTTGCTCAGCCACGCATATCAAAATCTGTTATCATAGCAATAATCAGAACATAGCTGTAACATAATTTGAGTTATAGTTGTGGTACCTCAGTCGGATGCCCAGATAAACAGCTTTAGATTGTAAAACATGCACCATTGTTAACACAGGGAAAAATAGGGAATAAGTGGATAAACAAGGTTCGGGGGAGAAGTGCAAATTTGATTTTTCTCAGGCACGGATAATACAACTTGTTATCATAGCAATAAAAGTAACAGAACCATAATATCAGGTAGGGTAAAATTGTGTTACCTTGTCCGGATCACCAGGATACACCGCTTTAGACTGGAAAACATGTTCCATTGTTAATACAACCTCCTCAAGAATTTTGGAAACTGTTGCTTTCCCCACTCCAAAGAGATGACTTGTGGTAATAAAGGAGCATTGATGTCCGAGGACCCAAATAGCAATTGCCACACACTTCTCAGGAGGTATAGATTTTCTCATATTAGTGTCTGACTTCTGAATATGTGGTCGGAGCATCTTGACAAGTTTGATAAACAACGACCTGTCCATTCTAAAATTAGAAAACCAGCACTGATCAGTCCAGACCGACATCATGAACTTCTCCCACCACTCTCTGGATCTCGGATACTCCCAATATAATCTTCCCCTTTGGGAAGCACGTAACATTTCAGGCTGCATTGACGGGACAACCTGGGAGGTAGGTAGCATGTCAGTACCTGAAGACGTACGAACTTTTCTTCTTTTGTACCCATCATGACTGCCGTGACTCAATCGCAGAGCCCTGCTAGTTCTTTTAGATTTCCTGTGAAGGTAGACAGGCAGGTTCTCATCAATTGCACTCAGTGTTGAGCATATGGTGGATTACAAATGAAAACCACATGCAACTATCGCCAACAAGTCCACCTCATCCTCATCTGCCATTGCTCATCCAGACCAATGAGAACACAACATTACCGATTTTTGGTTCCAATAGGAATGAAGGTGGTGGAAAAGCCAAACAGAAAAATGTGTAGAATTGAGGTCATGTGAGCTTGATTGACAGGACAACCTGAGCACATCTTTGACAGTGGGAACTGGATTAGGAGTGGAATAATAAATCGCGATTCATTTTGGATGATGGAATAAATTCCGTGTAAACAAGTATTGCACTATATATTGACACAGCAACAAAAAGCCGTGTAAACTGTGCGGAACAATATCGAAATTGCACAATTGTGCAAATTTGCATAATAAATCCTTCTGTGTAAACAACCCCATAGTGTGTATTTCCTGTCCAATTGAGTCGCATCCCTCTTCTTTATAATGGCGCTACCTAGAGTAGATAGAGAACTGGAGAATTGTTCTCAGAGTTGTGGTGCTTATCAGAAATGGTCTGGATACCTAAAAGCTCATAATGACATCTGACAAACCCCTTTACTCCCATGAGGGTGTGGTGACCAGAAATATTGGCTGGCTAGGAGACCAATTAAAATGTGTGGATACACATACATATCTGCATAGGTGGCCAGTTTTACAAGTTGGATACCAAAATTTTGTGGCATGATTGGACTGGAGGAGGGCTTTTTTCTGGAGCATTGTTGGGGTCTGTAAATGCCTGTCCTTCCTGTACTTTATTGTGATCTGTAGATCGGTGGGCTGTAATCAAATTTAAACCATGAGGATTGGTGTCTTTACTGTAGCTCACAGTAGGATGACAGAAGTGTAGGATGACACTTCTGGCATAGGAGGACCACCATGGACACAGTTTGCATGCATGCCTCTACAGATGTGTGTGGGGATAAGAGAAATGTTGCTTATTTCTTCACCGAAGTTGACCATTCTGAGATAGAATGGAGAATAAGAGATACAGTCATCCCTTCACATTCGCAGGGGTTAGGTTCCACAGACCCCCGCGAATGTGAAAATTCCACGAATGCCCTCCCCCTCCCCCACCAAAGTGACCATGGGGCCTCCAGAGGCCCCATAGTTGCTTCCCCCTGCATCCCCCTTCCCTCCCAAGGCCTTCCTGGGGCCTCCCAAGGCCCCCTCGCTGCCTCTCCCACCCCTCTCTCAGCCTCCTAAGGTGGTGAAGGGGCCCCAGAAGGCCCCTTCCCCACCTCTCCCACCCCTACGGCCTGCTTCTCTCTCCCCCAGAAGTGGCCACAGGGATTCTAAAGCCCAGTCGCTGCTTTTGGGAGGGCGGGGGGGGGGAGGCCCTCCCAAAACCGCGAATACTCAAACCACGAATGCTAAATTCGTGAATGTGGAGGGGCAACTGTACTCAGTTCTCAGGTTACTATGCTCAGAACCAGCATACTTTTCATACACCGAACAATCCATAATATTTTGCTTTGGATGTTGGTGTTGAAAGACACCCTCAACAGCAATTTTAAAATGTTTTCTTAGAATAGAATTTGCAACCTAGAAGGGAAAATTATTTGTAGAGAGTACATAAAATTACACACAGTCCTCCCTCCACATTTGCGGGTTTTACTTTTGTGGATTTGCTTATTCACAGATATTTTCCCTGCCTCCATTGCTGCCCCATGCCATTTTCACTGCTTTGACAACACCGGTGTCACTGGGATGAAATCAAAGTGGCAGGGAGGCTGGGCCTAGCTGCACACACATCCCCTTGCTAGCGCACATGCTCAGGGGCAGTGAGATGGGACAGGGGGTCACAAGGTTAGAGGGTAGTTGGTGCATTTGCTCGTGTAGTCACACAGGATGGCAGGAAGGAAATGGGATGAGGGGATTGTTAGGAGGCAGAGTGTGTATGTGTGCTCAGTTGCTCAGTTGTGAAGGCAGGCAGGCGGGATGGGCTGAGAGGATCATGAGGAGGGTGAGTGTGTGCATTTGCTCACTCAAGCAGTCAAGCAGAGGATGGAATGAGGGGATTGTAAGGGGAGAGGGTACCTGTGTGTGGTCCTTCACTTGTTTAGGCAGGCAGAAAGGAAGGAGGAAAAGATCACAGAAACAGCAACATCAAGTCATCCCCCCACATACACACAAGCATTTTTTTCTTCCAGTACCTCTTCTCTTGGCCTGTTTGGTGAGATAAAGCAGGAGCACCAGCACAGGTCCAGCCTGCCAAGCAAGTCCCGACAAAACTCAAATCTTAAGCGGGTCCCAAATTTGAAAGCTCCTTTTCCCCACTGCCACTACTCCCCTACTGCCGCATGCACTAACTCCTGCTCCAGTAAGTCAGTCTGTCCCAAATGGTGCCACTCTGAGCTGCAGAAGTGATGCTGTGCATCCAAGACTCGCGAGAGTTTCCTAACTGCTGCCATCATTACTAATGAAATGTGGCTAGGGAGTGAGTATGCACAGGCAAGCAAATGAAGTGCCTGGTGTGAAGAGGAGGATACCCCACCACACAAAGCAATTAACAAGGCTTCACAGTAGTTTTAAGGGAACCCAAAAAGAACAGTTTCATGCAACCGTCATCCTCACCATCCCCTGCTGCTCCCTTTTTCCTCTCTGCCCACTATTTCCCCCTTTTCCCTCCCTTCCCCTCGGAGCTTTCCACTACCCCCAGGGGGGAAGTACTGCCCAATTTGGCAATCACTGCTTTTTACATGCACCCCCTCCACTCCACAAGCCAATATTCTCCCGGGGACATTATATTGGTCATATTGGTGCATGGAAAAGTTATTCCCAGCTCACCTAAGGCCCTGGGTAAGTCATCACTTATCACTGAGGCACTGGTGTATGCTGTAGGAGTCTCCCCCCCCCATGTGGGGTGGGAGGACTCCTTTTCCCATGGCCTCCATACGAATTTGACAGAAATGTTGAGCACAATATCTACAATTTACTATAGGGTTTATTACTTGCACCCAAAAGCATACACAGCAACAAAACCATTACAGGATACAGTACAGGTCTTACCTTCAAACCACCTTCCTCTTAATCCCCTTACAAGTCTTACAGGAAGAAAATTTAAAGCCCTAACTCCAGGGTTCACACAAACTGTAACAACTCTTCCTTTACCAATAGGTTTCTGGCCCCTTTTGCCCTTTCTCCATCTCCTCCCACTCTGCTTTCTCTCTAAGCCTTATGCCTCTGCCACAGGTCCACTTATGCCTTCCCCTTTCCCCAGTTCCCTCTCCCAGTCTGGCTTCAGAAAAGGTTGCTGGGTGGCTAGGCAGTTCTGAGGCTCTTTTCCCTCCTCAGGACTGGGCAGTCTCAGACTCGTGGTCAGAAGGGGCTTCCTCTCTGCCTGTTCTCTCCCCCCCCCCCGCCGCCGCCTGTCCTCCCTGTTGCCTCTCACTCCCATCCCACCTTCTCCCATCTGCCTTTCCCTTGTTACTACTAGAAGCCTTTATTTCCGTCTCCCACCCCTTCCCTTCAGTACCTTCCTTAGCTGCCCAGCAATGCATCTCTCCCTTTCCCCTCAGCTCTTGGTCTACTTCTTCTTCCTACTCCCTGCTCTTCAGACTCCCTTCCCTTTTCAATTCCCTGCTTTCCTCCCTCTCTCCACATCCTCCTCTCGCATCATCCAGCTCCTCCCCTTCCACCTCGATGCCCAGGTCTTCTAGGACTTGTAGAGTTTCTGCTGTTGCTGCCGCTGTTCCCTGCCTCAGGTTGCCCACCATGGCCATCCTCAGGGTCCCCTCTGGCTCTAGGTGAGTCTGGGTTGTGTCCTGTGACCACAGCGAGCACCCTGACCAACTCCCCATAGTGCCACATATGCCCACAGGTGTTTGTGTGTCTGATACCGAGGCTTCCAAAGCTAGACTCTGTTACCTTACCTCCTGCAGCACAGGTTTTGTCCAGAACCAGAGTGGACCCAGAGTTCAGGGGGATTTACCTGAGTTATTACACACCATTCCACAACTGATAAAATCTCTCTCTTTTGTTCACAAATGAAGTTTCGGGAAGGAGTCATCCCACGCTTTCTGCAAGTGTGCTGATGACTAAAAAGCCCAATCTGAGATAAACAAGTCCAGTTGCAGAAAGCACAGCAGAAGGTCTCCTTGGGTGATGTTTCTGGGTTGTGATTCTTTCTGCATTGTCATTTCTCTTCAAGACTTGTTCGGCGTGAGTTCTCAAATAAGGCTGCAGCATTGTGGATAGTGCGTCTCCATGCCTCCTGATGTGAGGCCAGGGCGGACCATTGTTGGTGATCAATTTGACCGAGCCTGAGATGTTGTTTCAGGGAGTCCTTGTATCGCTTTTTTGGAGCACCCCTGTGTGCTAATATAAGTGTATAAGACTGAGGCCATGGCCTTTCTCCTCCAAGCCTTATGGACCCAGCTACGCTCCTCAAGAGTATTGCGTGCAATAGAAATTGACATAGCACTCAGTCAGCTAGAACTTGGGAGGTTTCTTTTAAGATGAATGGGTATAATGGTGTTATAAAGCTAGACATGACTGAACAGTGGTAAGATGATACTTTGGATTCCAAAATATAATCCTACCACTGCTTAGTCATGGTAGTCATTATATTCATGCTTCTTAAGAGGAACTTTCCAAGTACTGCACCAAGAAACATACTTTCTTTATTCGAATCTGAGATCATCATATATAGGAATTTGTCTTTACTCCAGTATTGGCTACTATGACTGGCAGGCGCTCTCCAAGGCCTATCTCACCTGCTACCTGATCTTTTTAATGAGAGATTCTAGGAATTCAGATTGAGACCTTCTACGTGCAAGGCATGTGGTCTACCTCTGACTTATAGTAATTCCCTTATCACATTGGGGAAGATGCCATCAGTTTAAGTTACTGTTCTTGTGTGATTTTGTTTGGCTGCATTGTCCTCCTGCATTTCTTGCTCTATGTTATCCATCAACAGCCCTTCTGAACTTTGGTTGCTGCTCTTGAAACTTGACCCTTGTCTAACCTGGACCATAGTCCTAATCTTTGGCCTGACAGTCTCTAATCCACCCCCTTTCCACACACACACACTGCTCCTGAAACCTGATTGCTTGAGGTAGAATCATAGAATCATAGAATCATAGAATTGTAGAGTTGGAAGAGACCACGAGGGCCATCCGGTCCAACTCCCTGCCACGCAGGAAATCTTGATCAAAGCATCCCCGACAGATACAAACACATTGTCTCACAGCTTTGTTGTGATAATTACCTCGGCCTTGAAGGGTAGCCGAAAAAGTGCTCCTAAGTTCTAGTGTAACATACCAAAACCTATCAAAATGTAACCATGCTGGTCTCCCTAGTTTCTCCTTTAGCTTCTGCTTCCTCGCAGTCTCATTCATCTGGTAGTGGATAATTATTAGGAGCCAGAGCTTGGGTGATGGTGGTGGTATGGCTGCATTTTATAGAGCTTGATTTGCTGTCATGCCTGCCCTTAATCTAAAATCTGCCTCTTGTGTTTACCAGGCTAGATCTGCTTGAGGTGCATACACAGGTGGTCTTCTCTCTTAAACTCCAAGGAGAGGCTAGGGCCCGATGAGCACACTCCTCAGCAGAACTGAGGAAAGGATTAATTGGTGACTGTAGGTCTTTCTTTGTTAAGCCATACCCCTTTCTTGTTTTGTGTCTATGAGTTGGTGAATGATTCTATAGAGGAGGTAGAGTTGTGATGGAACTGTACTGGGTTTTTATTGGAACTCAAGTATCATTCCTATTTCTTTATTTATTAATATTTACAGTAGACCCCCCCTTATCCACTGGTGATTGGTTCTGGGTTGGGGTGTGGATACCAAAAACCATGGTTAATAGCAAACAATTGAAAATAACAGGAATTCTGGTTTAAAATGCCATAGAGTTGCTTTGGAGGACCTAGAAAATGGCTAGAGAGGACACCATTTCTAGGAAGACTCTATGGTAGGTGTGCTGTTTTGTGTTTTGTGGATAATTGAATCAGTGGATACGGGGTCCTACTGTACCATACCATTCCCCCTTGCACCAGGTAGCTAATGATAAAATCAAATAAAACAAGTGTATTTTTTTAAAAAAATGTAATTGACTAATTAAAACGCAACTTAAAAAGTCGCATCGACAAGTGAAACAAAACAAAAATGGGGCCTGCCCTGATTAAAAGCTCCTTTTGCCCCAGTTTGGATTAACTGCCAAAGACCATGAAGAAAAAGGTCTTTGCCTGCTGACAGAAAGTGATCAAGGAAGGAAATAGCCTGGGAGGAGCTGCCAAAAAAGCTCTTTCTCATGGATCCACCAAATGTACCCAAGAGCATTGCGGTGGTGGTGGTAGAATTGGACTATTTTAATATGGCTTTTAAAAAAAAAGCATATGTGACATTGGATGCAGCTTGCCCTCTCTCTCAACGTGGCACCCTTCAGATGTTGTTGGACTCCAGTGCCTATCAGCCCCACCTGATATGCCCAATAATCAGGGATGATGGCAGCTTTCACTCAGTAGGTTTGGAGGCACTGGGTTTGGGAAATCTCTTATATGCCATTTTAGTAACCAGAGTCCCAACCTTGGGATGTTCTTACTTCCCACCATGACAGATGCCTGCCAGAGAGTTTGCCTAAAGGGACATGTGCTTGTGAGCATTTTGGTTAAGAATGTACCTACTACACCTTTACATATTTCAGATATCTCTAGTGTAATCATTGGACAGTAGTTACTTATTTATCTCACGTCTTGCTCCTTGATAGCTACCCACTACTGCCGGCATGACCTCTGAAGCACGCACATTAATTTTACCTCCGTATTTCTATAGCATCAATTAATAAAAACTGACTACATTTTCAACAAACACACATGTACTGATAAATGAGGGTCCTGACTTAATTGCTCTGTAAATTAAGAGCTCACAGTAGTGACAATAGAGAATAGTTTTAATATTTAAAAACTCATTAAATTTGTGTACATTCTGCATAATTAAAGACGCACGAACACTTTTAAGAACTAATCTGAGATTAATCTTGAAAGGTATATTATCAGAAAAGAAACTTGTTTTTAAAAGTTTTGTTTTCAAAAATACCTTTCTGAACTACATATTTCATGCCTTTACATTTTAAAAAGTGTAGTGGTTGGTCAGTATATTAAAAATGCTCTCATTTCCAGGAATTAAAGTACAAATTCTGTTTATATTCATACAAGTAAAAATGATAAGATATCCACACACCTGGCAATATTCCTTCGCTGTTTTTCCTTCCCTACACTGGGTTACAGGCTGAGACTTTAACCCAGAGGTAGAACATCTGTGGAATTCCAGATGTTGGTGGCTGAGAAGTCTCAGCATTCCCCGCCACTGGCTTTGCTTGTTATTAGTCCCAGAAGTCCTAGCCAGACAACCATGTCAGTCTAGAGAATTAGGAACAACCATTCAGTATCATAGTTTACTGCAGGGAAGGGGACCTTTGACCCTCCAGATGTTGTTGGACTCCAACTTCCACCAACAGAAGGTCAGGGGATCGGGATTGATGTGAATTGGAGTCCAAAACCACCTACAAGGGCCTCCATTTACCAACCATGATCTTAGTGTTTTCATCATCTTAGGCAAGTCACACTCTCTCAGCCTCAGAGGAAGGCAATGGCAAATCCCCTCTGAATGAATCTTGCCAAGAAAATCCCATGATAGGTTTGCCTTAGGGTCACCATAAGTTGGAAATCACTTGAAGGCACACAACAATAATTCAAATATTAAAAAAGAAAAGCTGAAGCAAGAGAAACTGAATAGAGAAGAGTATTTTCCCCCCAGTTCTAAGCCTGACCAGAAGTGAAACCCGCCATCTAGTAGTTTGATGCATTTCATTTTGGAATAAGGAATTATTCCTTATTCTGAAATGAAATGCCTCTAAGTGCAGTCAGCCCCCTAAACAAAGAGGCATGGTAAGCCCCTTTTGAATCTCTTTTACTGTGAAAACCCTATGATGAGACAATCCAAAATGAAACAAAAAACAAGGACTTCTTGTTAATCATAGGTGATTGGAATGCAAATGTAGGAAATGGAGCAGAATCAAAGATTGTAGGAAAAATTGGCCTAGGATCAAGAATCAGGAGAGCAACTGATTGAATTTTTGTGAGGCCAACAGTTTGTACATTGGAAACACATTCTTCAAGCAATCAAAGAGGTGACTGTATACATGGAAATCACTTGATGGCCAATGTAGAAACCAAATTAGTTATATAATTGGTAGCAGAAGATAGAGAAGCAACCTTCTCTCTCCAAAAAGTAATACCAGGAGCAGATTGTGGCACAGATCATGAACTGCTAATATCGAAAATCAGAGTAAAACTAAAGAAAAACACTAAACCAATCATTGTGCCAAAATACAACCTGAAGAACATCTTTTAGCATAAATGGAGTGAATGTCCAAGCTTGATTCAGGAAAGCAAGATACACTAGGGATCATATTGCAAACATAGGTTGGATAATGGAGCACACCAAAGAACTTCAGAAGAAAATCAACCTGTGCTTTAGAGATTATAGCAAAGCCTTTGATTGTATAGATCATGGAAAACTATGGATTGCTCTTAAAGAAATGAGTGTCGCAACATTTGATTGTCTTGATGTGTCACCTGTACTTAGGACAAGAGGTTACTATCAGGACAGAATACAAATGGAATGGTTTCCAGTTGGCAAGGGGGTCAGGCAAGACTGCATTTTATCACCCTATGTAACCTGTATGCTGAACATATACGTAAATCAGGATTAGTCCTGGAGAAAGGAGGAATAAAAATTGGAGGAAGAAACATCAACAATTTAAGATATGCAGATGACACCACACCCCAGCAGAAAATAGCAAGGACTTGGAACGATTCCTAAAGAAAGTCAAGGAATGATGTGCAAAGGCAGGTTTGCAGTTGAACATTAAGAATAGAAAAATAATGACCACAGATTATTTACATGAGTTTAAAGGTGACAATGAAGACATTGCAATAAAGATTTTCCATACCTTGGCTCAGCCATAAATCAGAATGGAGACTGCAGTCAAGAAACCAAAAGACTTGGAAGGGCAGCTGTGAAGGAGCTAGACAAGATCCATTGTATTTCCCATTTCTATGTATGGTTGTGAAAGCTGGACAGTGAGGAAAGCTGATGAGAAGAAAATCAACTTTGTAATTTGGTGCTGGAGAAGAGCTCTGTGGATACTGTGGACTGCTAAAAAGGTGAATAAATAAGTCCTAGAGCAATCAAGCCTGAACTCTCCCTACAAGTTATGATGACTAAACTGAGACTGTTGTACTTTGGCCATATCATGAGAAGACATGACTCACTAGAAAAGACAATAATGCTTGTGAGATAGAAGGCAGTAGGAAAAGAGGAAGACCACATTGCAAATGGATAGACTCAGTCAAGGAAGCCATGTCCCTGAGTCTGCAAGACCTGAGCAGAGCTGTCCATAATAGAATGACTTAGAGGTCCCTCATTCATAGGGTCACCATACGTTGAAGCTGACTTGACGTCAGTTAACAACAACATGTCTTCATTATGAAAGTAACTAGAATGAAATTAGTGCTTTGGTTGGTTAAGGGAGGAATGTGTAAAGACAATCAAGAGTTTGTTTGAATTAATGTAGTCCACATTTGCAAGTTTAACTTTTGTGGATTTTATTATCTGTGGATTATTTGCTGCCACCTGTGCTGCTGCCCTGTACCATTTTTAATTGCGACTGCAAGCCTCGTGAGACTGAGAAGCATTGCAAATGTGTGATAGGCTTGAAAATCCCTAATAAAAATGTAGGGCAGCAGCAGAGGCAGTGGTAAGCTCCACCAACTTCTGCCTTGCAATGGAACCCCGCTGCCTCAAACCCATCTGCAGTGGACTTAATCCTCTGATAATAATTTTTGTGTGTGTTAATGGTTTGGGGCGGGGGGTTCTAGAGATATTTGTGGATTTTCCACTTTCACAGGGCTCCTGCACACCTAACCACAGGAAGGAACTGTATATGTATTTTTGATGGTCTGGTTCAGAATCTTGAAACAATGGGTGAAGAGGAAAGGAAAGTGATAGTAGACTAAGGACTTTTTCGGACAAGTAAAATGCAGTACAAGCAGCCTTGCATGTTGCGAGGTTGCAGCGCTGCAGGGCGTCCCTTTCAGATGACGCCCGTCCCTGCCGGTACTGTTGCGGTACCGCAGGGACATTTGAGTGGAATATTTGAGTGGAATATCAACGATCGTGAGTAAAAATCACCAAAATATTCCACTCAAATGTCCCTGCGGTACCGCAACAGTACTGGCAGGGACGGGCGTCATCTGAAAGAGACGCCCTGCAGCGCTGCAGCCTCGCAACATGGCGAGGCTGCTTGCACTGCATTTTACTTGTCCAAAAAAGTCCTTACAGGATACAACTCCCTCAACAAACAGAAGATGTATGAACAAAACATCTTACATCTAAAAACAGTGTTGTTATAGTTTTCTGTTATTATTTAATCTTTGACAACTTTGTGCAGATAATAGGAGTGACAGGTGGTGAACTGGTTCTTCATCAAATTATGATGGAGAACAAATTTAGTTTATCAGTCATTAGTAAATTAATTTGGGTTTCAGCAAACAGCAGAATAGAATATTCCCAAGAAGACCTGGCTGATAGTTACACATATCTCAATCCATTTATACAGCATGGCTATTATACTTATTCTTACTTCCTCTTATCCCATAAAATAGCTCATTTGGCAATAGGCTTTGTTCAGAGTCTATCAAAGTATTTGGTCAGTGTGTAACAAAAATTAAAAATAATTGAAAATCTATTCAAATTGAGAAGAAACCGGCCAAATTTAATCACATTTAACTCATATTGCTAAACCTGACATTCTCTGTCACTGAAATAAATGGAGGCAAAACAACGTCCGCTTTGGTTGGCTTGTGTCCACCACAAGTATCCTTTTTTGTGTTTGAAAGCTATACCTGCCACTTTTCCCAGAAGCATTACCAAATTATTTTACATTGACATCCCAGATATATATTTCCTTACCCAATTGTTAGAGAAATGCTGTGTTTTATACAACACAAATGATCACAAACTTGGAGGGGCTTTTTCTGGAAGGTGGTGGCCAGAACAATATTGAACATACTGAAATAGCTACCAAAATGGAGAGTCTGTCCAAAGGATGCCGCACAACCAAGAAGTCATTGTCACATTCAGTAAATTAGCATGGCCTAACCACACAGGAGAAAAAAATTTCCTTAAGCTGCAATAAAGACTAAATGATTTCAGACTCCCATGATCCTTTGTAGTCATCTTAAAGCACTGCCTTAGTGAGCTAAACCTGTAAAGTTTTCTTTTGAGCGGCTGTGAGTTGATTAGATCTATTTCAGCCTAGTAGTGGTAATAGGCTCCTCTCTGTGAAACTGCTTAGCCTCTGCTCCCCTGGCAGCTGGAGAAACTGGAATTAATCAGGTCTGCTGGGGACTTCTTCAGCATCTCCGCAGGCCAGCGACTCTGGAATCATTTACTACAGAATCTTACTGTCAACTCTTTGTCATTTAGGCTTTTGATTATGCTTTCTTTCCAACAGGAAAGAAGAAAAAAATGAAAATGGGTGACAGATTATCCTAATGCAAAATTTCACTAGTGACTTTTAGGAGCATCTATAATCATGCTTTGTACTATCTATCTATATTAAAAAAATATAGGTATGCACAAAAGATTTATGAGGGATTGTGTTGGGGGGGGCTAGAAAGAAATAGTAGACTCTTAAAATTAGCATATTGCTTATAATTAACATTTGTACTGTGTCAATAAAATAAGGTTTTTTTTAAAGACCTACTCTTTTGTATGAATGTTGCTCTTTCAACATTTATTCACCTTTGCCATTATTATTAGTAGTGGAGTGTCCATTTATATGATGAATCAGAAATATTCTCAGAGCCTGGCAGGTGGAATAATTTGGGGCTCTAGTGGCTTCCACATCAATGGGGCAGTGAACCCACTCTGACTTTTACTCCAGACTTTAAAGAAGCTATCTGAGGGGATAAGGCCTATCCCTAAAGTAGGTTCAGCACAAAAGATAGCAATTTTAGAGAACAAACTAAAACTCAGAGCAGATTCACCACCTAACATAAAAGCCACCAGCCAGCCTGGGAAAGGGAGCTAGAATGTTGCAAGCATGAGTTGACCAGTAACACTAATAGCTGACATTTTCAAATTGGATCCTGAGGACCAAAGAATGATAGAATCATAGAACTGAAGAGTTGGAAGAGACCACAAGGGCCATCCAGTCCAACCTCCTGCCACGCAAGAAATCACGATCAAAGCATCCCTGACAGATGGCCATCTAGCCTCTGTTTAAAGACCTCCAAGGAAAGAGACCCCCACCACGCTCTGAGGGAGTGTGTTCCACTGCCGAACAGCTCTTACTGTCAGAAAGTTCTTCCTAATGTTGAGATGGATTCTCTGTTCCTGGAGCTTGCACCCATTGCTCTATCTATTGTTCTAGTCTCTGGAGCAGCAGAAAACAAGCCTGCTCCATCCTCAATGTGACACCCCTTCAAATACTCAAACAGTGCTATCATATCACCCCTTAAACATCTTTTTTCCAGGCTAAACATACCCAGCTCCCTAAGTCTTTCCTCATAAGGCATGGTTTCCAGACCTTTCACCATTTTAGTTGCCCTCCTCTGGACATGCTCCAATTTGTCAATATCCTTTTTGAATTATGGTGCCCAGAACTGGACACAGTATTCTAGGTGAGGCCTGACCAAGGCAGAATAGAGTGGCACTTTTACTTCGCTTGATCTAAACACTATACTTTTATTGATGCAGCCCAAAATCACATTGGCCTTTTTAGCTGCCGCATCACACTGTTGACTCATGTTCAACTTGTTGTCTACTAGGACTCCTAGATCCCTTTCGCACGTAGTCTTGTTCAGCCAGGTCTCCCCCATCCTAATGTATGCTTTTCATTTTTCTGCCCTAAGTGCAGTACCTTACATTTCTCTGTATTGAATTTCATTTTGTTAGCTTTGGCCCAGCTTTCTAGTCTATTCAGGTCATTTTGAATTTTGATCCTGTCCTCTAGGGTATTAGCTATTCCTCCTAATTTGGTGCCATCTGCAAACTTGATAAGCATAGCCTCTATTCCCTCATCCAAGTCATTGATAAAGATGTTAAAAAGCATGGGGCCCAGGACAGAACCCTGTGGCACCCCACTGGTTAATTCTCTCCAGGATGAAGAGGAGCCATTGGTGACTACCCTTTGGGTTCAGTCAGTCAACCAATTACAAATCCACCTAACACTTGCGTTGTCCAGCCTGCATGTTACTAACTTTTTTGCAAGAATATCACGGGGGACCTTGTTAAAGGCCAAGGTGTGTGATATACACAGCATTCCCTTCATCTAACAAGCTGGTAATTTTATCCAAAAAAGAGATCAGATTAGTCTGGCATGAGTTGTTTCTCTGAAACCCATGTTGACTTTTTGTGATTATGGCATTGCTTTCTAAGTGTTCACAGACTCTCTGTTTAATGATCTGCTCCAGAGTCTTCCCTGGTATCGTCAGACTAACTGGACGATAATTGTTGGGATCCTCTTTTCCCCCCTTTTTGAAGATGGGGACAATGTTTGCCCTCCTCCAGTCTGCTGGGACTTCTCCTGTTCTCCAGGAGTTCTCAAAGATTATTGCCAATGGCTCTGAGATTACATTTGCCAGCTCTTTTAATACCCTTGGATGTAGTTCATCTGGTCCTGGAGATTTAAATTCATTTAGATTAAGGTCCTGTCTACACGATTTAAATAATACGTATGCCGTGCGAAAGTTCGCACTTTGGTACACACGGCCGTTCAGATTCACACGCATCCAAAAGAGGGGGGCTTGGTTTTCCACCTTGAAATACGCACACGCGGTGTTCGGGAGGGAAAGCGAATCTCGATGAGAAATCCGTACGCCGTTCGGATAGCTGATGGGTCTGTACAGTCTGTTTGCACACATATGAACAGGCTGTGTAATCTGATTGGCTGGCAGAGTAGAGGGGGCAGGGCTAGCACGGAGGGGAATTGGGAGCGCCTGCCAGGTTGGATTCCTGGCTAGCGAGATTCCGGTAAGTCCATGAATTATATATGTTTATTTATTTTTATTTTATATTGTAAATAGGGTAAACCGACTGTCCACAAAGCAGGAACCTTTAAAAAAAAGCGGTGGGAGATTTAAAACCCCCACTTGGCTTGCTCGCTTCAGCCAGCTTGAGGAAGAGGGAGTCATATGAAGTTCAGGGGGGTAAAAAAATCGTGTGGGTGGTTCGTATGCATACGAACGACAGCCTATTCGTATTTTTTACCCCCCACACGGATTTTTTTATGATCGTATAGACGCACCCTAAGAAGGTATTCCTGTACTACCTCTTTACTTATTCTGTGCTGGATTTCCCCTATTGTGTCCTCTGTCCCATTATCCTCAGGTTGATCACCCTTTTGCTTTTCTGAAAACACTGAGGCAAAGAAGGTGTTGAGTAATTCTGCCTTCTCTCTGTCCTGTTAGCATTTGGCCATCTTCTCCACGTAGTGGCCCTACCATTTCCTTCTTCCTTTTGCTGCGGACATACCCCCAAAAACCCCTTTTTATTGTTCTTAACCTCTCTAGCGAGCCTGAGCTCATTCTGTGCTTTAGCTTTTCTGACTTTACTCCTACACATGTTTGCTATCTGTTTGAATTCTTCTTTGGTGATTTCCCCCTTTTTCCATTTCCTGTACATGTTCTGTTTAAAACTTAGCTCCGTTGAAAGTTCTTTAGTCATCCATCTTGGCTTCTTGAGAAACCTTCCATTTTTCTTCCTCATTGGTACTGTTTGAAATTGTGCCTTCGGTATCTCCCTTCTGAGAAAGTCCCATCCATCTTGAAGTCCCTTCTCTTTTAGTATTCCTGACCATGGGATCACCCCCAGTATTTCCCTGAGTTTCTTGAAATCAGCTCTTCTAAAGTCTAGAATGTGTGTCTGACTATGCCTTTCCATTGTATAACAAACTCCAGGAGAACATAATCACTCTCACCTAAGGATCCCACCACTCACACCCCATTAACCAGGTCATCCATGTTGGTTAGGATCAGATCTAAAATAGCTAACCCCCTTGTTGCATCTTCCACCTTTGGGACCATGAAATTGTCTCCCAGGAAAGTAAGGAATTCGCTAGACCTTGAAGTTTTGGTTGAGTTAGATTTCCAGCAAATATCGGGATAGTTGAAGTCACCCATCACTACTACATCTCTCCTTTCTGTGTGTGTGTTCATCTATTCTAGAAAGGCATCATCCAATTCTTCCATCTGACTTGGGAGTCTATAGTAGAGTCCCACAATAACATCCCTGTTGTTTCCATCCCCATTAATTTTTATCCAGATGCTCTCCACCTGGGTTCCAGTACTGATGTCATGGATCTCTTCACTGGTGTAAATATCCCTGACATATAATGCTATTCCTCCTCCTTTCCTGTTTGGCCTGTTTCTCTTATAAAGGTTATACCCCTCTATTCCTACATTCCAATCATGAGACTCATCCCATCAGGTTTCAGTAATGCCTATTATATCACATTCGCTTTGTTGTGCTAGGAGTTCAAGTTCATCTTGCTTATTTCCCATGTTCTGTGCATTAGTGTAGAGACATCTAAGACCATGTGTTTCCTTTACTTGCTGCCAGTGCAAGTTTTTGTGCCTCCCACTGTGGGTCCTTGCACTGTTTGCCTTGTTCCCTTTATGACCGTTTGACTATTTTCTCCAGCCCTTTTGCCTTCAAGAATACTGTCTCCCTCCCACATATGACTCAGTTTAAAGCCCTCCTGATCAAATTCTTGAGACTGTTGGCAAAAACGTTTCTGCCAACTGGCGTGAGATGCACCCATCCCTAGCCAGAAGTCCCCCCTCATGGAACCGCAGCCCATGATCCAAGAATCCAAATAGTTCTCGGTGACACCATCTACTGAGCCAGTTGTTTACATTGGCTATTTTCCTCTCCCTTCCTGCACGATGCCCTTCAACTGGCAGAAGAGACGAGATGACCACTTGTGCATCCATTTCTTTCAGCTTCCTCCCCAGAGCCTCATAATCTCTTCTGATCTTTGGAAAGCTGTGCCTTGCAGTATCATTGGTTCCCACATGGACCAAAAGGAAGTGTAATGATCAGTAGGCTTGACCAGTCTTCTCAGCCTCTCCGTCACATCACGGATCTTTGCCCCAGGGAGACAACACACCTTCCGAGACATCTTGTCAGGCCCACAAAGCACTGCTTCTGTACCCATTAGCAAGGAGTCCCCCCACCACCACATGCCTCTGCCAAGGCTTAGCAGTGGCTGTTCCTTGCGGTGGTACTCTCAGGATCCCCTGCTCTACCCCTGAAGTCTGTCCATGCTGTTCTTCCTCGTTGTCCTTGATAAGTTAGAGGGCTTCAAATCGATTCTGTAGCTGCCAGTTGGCAGAACAGTCCCTGGTTTTTCTACTTCTGTGTGTGACATTCCTTCAGCTGTCTTACTCCTGTGTATGTGAAGTGACCTTCTCGTCTCCAGCAACTTCCTCTGTGTGGTCCCCATCCCATGTTCATTCTGTTCTGTCCAGGAAAACCTTTTGCTCACGAATATGGAGAAGTGTAGCTACCCAGGTCTCCAGCTGCTGGACTTTCTCCTCCAAGAGGGCTACCAACTTGCACTTGGTGCATGTGAAGTTCCCCACATCTGTAGACAAGAAGACAAACATCCCACAAGTGATGCAGGTGACTGCAGCAGTTCCCTCAGTGTCTACGCTGAGAAGTCTTAAGTAATCAGTGAAACAGGACTGTGGGCTTCCTCCTCAAAAAATCGTCCGGTATTCACCAGTCTCTGCCAGTGAGCTCAATCTACTGGGAATATAACTTTATAGAGATCTCCTGGATGTAAGCTTGTTCTGAAGGGAAGTTACTGCTTCACTTCCTCTAATCAAGAAACCCTCAAAAGTATTTCTTTTAAACAAATAAAAAATTGTAAAGGATTTGTAAAGTAGAAAAATTTGTAAAGAAGAACCTCTAAAACAAATTTTGTTGCTCCCCTGCTGCTTATGCTGTACTTTTGCTTTGTTGATAAAATTCACGCGCTGTTAGGTGTGCACCTCTGGAAGGAGTTATATAGATCTCGGCTCCTAGCTCCACCTCCTAGTGACTCACAGAAGTGACTCACAGAAGCTCCACCCCTTCAGCAACAAACACACTCTTCCAAGAGTTTTAAAAAATCCAAACTCACCCACTCAAAATGGCTGCCCAGAAGCTGCTCTCCTGGAAGGAAATAGATGAGCAGCACTGTCAGGTGTGGCCTCAGAAGATGTGACACCTGTCTATTGCTGGCTTTATTTCTTCTTGCACATGTAAAAGGGAACCCTTGCTTTTGTCTCTCACGGCACACAAAATGGGCATTTGGACAGTGTTGGCGTCTGGATCATTGTTAAGCACTTTAAAAGGACACATGCAGATCCCCACTCCTTTTTGTCCTCAACCTGCAGAAACCAAGGTAATTAGATAGGCCTAGTAGGCATTCATGGCTAGTCTTTGCTAAGGTTCCCCCCCCCCCCCCCGGACAGGGGAGCTACATTAGCTGTTTGAATCTAGTTTTAATGTAGTATTTATTCATTTGCTACATTTATACAATGCATTAGAACAGTGGTTCTTAACCTGTGGTCCACAGACCCCCAGGGAGCTGCACTGTCATCACAGGGGATCTGCAAAGGTTTGAAGGCTGCTCAGCCCATGTGACAGGAGCCAAGACAAAGGCTGTTCAATCCGCTCCAGCCACAAACTTACAGGAAGAAGCAGGAAAAAAGTCTTCCCTACCCCTCCAGTGCCTCTGAGGGAAGGTTTAATGGGTGGTGTAATTGTATTGTTAGTATTATCAGGATGTCAAATCTTAAGTCTTAGGGGGCAACAAAAGATATTTAAAGGGGGTCCCTGCTGAAGACAAGGCTAAGAGCCACTGCACTAGAATCTTCTGTTAAGCCCAAGGTAGTGTAAATTGCTCCTTCTGCCCAAACATATGATGTAGGTGCAAGTAAGAGTTAGTGATTGGCCCAAGGACAATCAGGGAGTTTCATGGCCAAGTAGGGATTTGAACAGGGGTCTCACAAATCCCAATGTGGAACTCTAACCAATACATCTCATTAAGCATGCTCACTTAGTTCATATCAGTAATCAATGTAAAAGGAACAAATAGTCTCTAAGGCATCTTTTCACTACTTGCCTTCCAGATGTTTTGAGCTATAATCCCCACTATACCTGACTGGGTTGGCTGAAATGGATCACAGGTGTAGTCCATAAATGTCTCTTCCAGAAATAAAAGATCACAAGCAACATCTTTTGTTTCTGGAAGAGAGCAGAATAATAGAATCATACAGCTGGAAGAGACCACAAGGGCCATCCAATCCAACCCCCTGCCATGCAGGAATACACAATCAAAGCATTCCCAACAGATGGCCATCCAGCCTCTGTTTATTTTATTTGTTTATTTATTTATACCCTGCTCTTCAGCCACAAGGCTATCAGAGCGGCTTACAAATTGTTTTAAGCAATAGCACTTTACACATCTACACTGCATTAAGCAGTTTCCAATGTGTGTTAGCTAATTGCCCCACAAGCTGGGTACTCATTTTACTGACCTACGAAAGGATGGAAGGCTGAGTGAACCTTGGAGGCCGCTGGAATCGAACTTGCAACATGGGTGACTTGCAGTACTGGCATTTAACCACTGCGCCACCAGGGCTTAAAAACCTCCAAAGAAGGAAACTCCACCAGAGAGCCAGTGCAGATGCTGGAGTACTGTATAACATGCTTCTGGAAACTCAACTCTGCTAGAAAGTCAGGGTCCATTTTTCTGCATTAAATGCTGCACCTGGACAATCGTGTCATCATCTTGATGCATTTAGAGTATATTGCCGGAATCTAGCCTTACATAAGGTAACCACACAATTGCCCATATGTTGTAGAACTTCTGGTTTATATTGTACACACAAGCAGTGTGCCACAGTTCATGCTTCCACCCCTATGGGCACTATGTGCAGCTATGGAAAACTGTGTGGCTACCTCAATTAAGGCTAGATTAAATACCCCACAGCTAAACTGCAGTAAGTGAGTAGAGGGAATTCCCATAATCAATAAGACATACATGAAGACTGCAGCATTACAGTGTTCACATAAGAAACATAAGACAAATATAACAGAGTACAAATAAGCAAAAGAAGTGAAAGTAATGGACTATAAGGAACCTTGTTTACAAGTATCTTTAAAGCGAAACACAAATGTTATTTGTTATTTTGTGACTCCAGTTAAACTGCATAGCTGCAATATATCTTTTTTTCCCGCTTTTTCATAAATGAGTTTAAACCTATACATATTAGTTATCATCTGTGAAGAAGCACTTTAACTTCTTTCCCACAGTAGAACAGAGTCCTCGATGAAGGAAGGGAAAACAGCACTACCCAAAAGAGGAGCTGGGCCACTCACTCAGTGAATTTTTGGAATGGATTTGAAAAATGCCAATCAGAGAGCTTTACTGGTAGGCCAAGGTCTATCAGATATCTTTTGCTTGACCACCACTATATATTATGAGTGTTGGCCAATGGTGGGATCTTTTTGTTGATGAGATAATGGCAGCCAGAGATTGGAAAGCCACTTTCCCCCACTGTCTTTTGCTTTCTTGTGCAATTTTTATTCAGTCTGTTATTTTCTGACAGTGGCATTGCAGACAATTATATCAACCCATATAAGTCTTGATTGTTTTTTATTGATTATTTTACATAACCAGAGACATTTGGGAAATAAAAGACAAGCATCACTGCTTACACGTAAAAAGAGGGCAGTTAAAAAGGATGAGACTTTCAAATTCCACATATACTGGGTGGACAGTTGCAAGATGTGGAAGAGAGGGGAGTGAATGCACAAATCAATCACTCAAAAAGAAAAGAAGAAGAAGAAGAAGACATAATTTAAGGCCTTAGGTTAAACTCTATGACCTGTTTAATGTCATAATTGGCTGCTGCCAAAATCGTCAAACTGAATGAAGCTCTTAACTAAAATGTCATAAACTCCTCAACACAAGGATTTATATAACACAGGTATCTGGCCAGTTACTATGCCAAACTTTTCACAGGATGTATTTCTTATGTTGTATTTGACTTTTGCTAAAGGGTGGGGGCAGGGGATAAAGAAAAAGAGCTCTGTAAATGTCTGTGTTCTGGAGTGTTTCAGCTTTTAGAACCAATCTTGATATGTGTATTATGTTTATCACACAAGGTAAACAGCCATTTTTATAATAAAAATCAGATTTCAATTATTTTTAGTAGAAAAGCTGTGTTTTTATGATGACTAAATGGGACTAATGTTAAATTTAAACAGTGTGTCCTGAACAAGAAGAATGCCAATGGAACATTTCACAGTCAAGGCAAACTCCTTGAGGTTGTGTTGCCATTCAGGGATTCTCATGTTTACTCCTTAATAAAAAAACTCATAGTAATGGTAGAAAACACACCATAGGATATTTGAGAAGGCAATAGGAGAAAGGCACTTGAATGCCTCAAGAAATGTGAGTTTTTGTTCATTTCTTGGTCAGGCATTGTGTAAATTGGCTACTGGACAATTTACAAATGCAGTAAATTAATACAACAATGTGAGTAGCATATGTCTGTATATATCTGCTAGGATTTTTCCAGCTTGCATCATACAGTTCCTCCAAATATCTCTTCCTGTCCTCTTTGGTAGCTCCAAGTGCAAGATAATGTTTTGTACTGGTTCTAGAGCCCTTTAGGTTGTCCCATAGGCATCCCTATGCCTTCTGGAGCTTTCCTGTTGTATCCTCTCAACACTTCTGCCAGGCTTCCTTCTGCCATCCTGAAGGATTAGCAATGTGGCCAGTGGCTGTCTCAGTGGATGGTCAGGCCACCTTCTAGTATAAAGGAAAGAAGGTTCATTGTGCGCCAGTAATCATGAGCCAAAACATATGTCAAACTTCTGAACTGTGGCCGAGTAAGTCCAACACATGGCTCTAAATATCTTTTTAGACAGATTGGACATTCACCGCCAATCTAAGCATGAACTAGTAAGAAAGCAATCTGACAGATTTGATGTTCTGGACAGGGTCCATATGCACTTATTAAGCTATACCAAGGTTTTATGTTATCAGGAAGGATACTTCTGAAAACAAATGCTGGATGGGTTATAGTGTCAAAATGGAAACAGATAGAAGAGTCAGGAATATGATGAATGCTGTACTAAGTCTATCTGCAACTATTTATGTATTTACTATTTATGAGCCACACTTCAGTCAAAAAAACCTCTCACCAAGCATATCCTTTTTTACAAAATCTTTTAATACTCAGCCACTCAATCCATTTTGTTCTTCTCCCATGTCTCCTTGAAGGTGTTTTTTTTTTTAATTAGAAACCTTGGCATTGGGAAGATGCTGAAGGAATCCTGGAGAAACACAGACAGCAAAAATTCTGCTCTAGCCAATCTTATTGTAGCCATATGTGCCTGCCTACAATAGTCAAGTAAACAGCAGCTACCTACAGAATCCCTTACTGAGTATATGTGAAAAACAACACAGAGAAAAAGGGGAAAAGCAGATAAGACTGCCTCACCAGCTAGCCCAGCATGTTAAAAAAGCATAGCTCTTTATGTTTCACCACTAAAATGAAGATCACATGAAAGCTTGAGGGTGGCAAAACAAAAATAAGAAATCTGTCCAAACACTGTCCAGGAAACCAGCCAAAGGCTGATTACTACACAGCTGATAGCAGAGACACAGTATGGTAAAGTTAATTACAGGCAAAGGAATCAAGGTAGTGTGAAGTCAGACACTTACTTTACTAGCAAGGAATACAAGTTCATAAGCAAAATCCAAATAACAAGGTGTAGGTCCAGCAAACAGAGTAGTCAGAGTAGTCCAGCAGAATCCAAGTCAGCCAAACAGAGTTCAGAGTAACAAACACAGTCCAGGTCAAACACAGCGAGCAGGAACATGACACATCACCAGGTAGGTCAGATACTTGCCAACAATGCTTGGAGGTCATGGCTGCGTATTTATAGCTCAGCAGTTAACACAGCTACTGGTTAGCTAATTGCTGCTTCCTATAAATACACTGAGACCACCTCTAGCCCTCCTTTTGTTGTCTCAGTGCTGTGAAGGTGGGTATAGGTAAGTTGTCCTCTGTATCTGAAGGGACAGGACCGTCTGCCAGAGCTGGTACTGCACTGTTGTCTGTCTCTGAGGCCTGTGGCCCTGGAACATCCTCCTGCTCTAGTTCAGCAGGTCCTGGCATGTCCACTGCTTCAGTCTCTGAGTCAGAGTCCATTTCCAAGTTCTAGAAGCAGGCCGTGACACAATCATTCCTGGATGTATTTTGGAAGAAGCTTTCAATCGGTTTTGAGAAAGTTCAATTTTTTTTTTGTTTATTTATGCAAGGTTGTTTCATTTCATATGTGCCTATTGTTAGTTATAGGTTTTAAAAAAATGCTGATATGTGTTGACCTTCTCTTCTTTTTTGTGGTGTAGGACCTATCCCTATTCTTTCCATGTTATTCCTGCCTCTGGTACCACATTTTCTTTTAAGAGGTATGCCCAGAAACACATCTACGGTACTTCATTAACAAAAATATACCTGTACTCCATCCAAATGGAATAGGCTGCCCAATCCAAACCATGTTATGTCACATTAAAGTTGCATCCTAGCCAGAGTGTGATAAAAATTACATTTTTGGACCACGGCTCTCAGAATTGATCAGATGGCATGGCACAACTACCTAGGAATAGTTAAGTGACAGGATTGCTATTACTTGGGTTTTGATAATCAAATGTATATGAACTTTCTGGCCAGAGTACATTATTCTTTACAGGTTTAATGCCAAATTGTATATAATGCTGCTGCTACACTACAGAAATAATGCAGTTTGACACCACTTTAATTATCATGCCTCCATCCTATGGAATTTTGGGATTTGTAGTTTGTTGTGGTACAGAGCTATTTTTTTTAAAAAACCCTACAAATCCCAGAATTCCAGAGTATTGAGCCATGGAAGTTAAAGTGGTATCAAACTGCATTATTTCTGCAGTGTGGCAGCAACCTAAAACAAATAAAATATGTTTTATAAGTCTATATTTTAGTTCAATATTTTCATTTTGTCTAAAAAAGGAGCACACATTTTGCCTGGACATTCATAAGCATAATTAGGAATGAAAACGATATGACCATACACACAAGTTTCAAAAGGAAAAAGTACTGAAGAGTTAACTCTGAGTTTAATAGGAGTTACTTCCAGCTATGTTTGTACAGAACTGAAGCCTTAAAAATAAATAAAAAAGAATTGAAGCCTCAGATTATTTTAGCTAGAGTGCTATTAATTGGTACAAAAATATTTTTCTAGATTTCAGTTTTAGCCCACATTGGTTGCTCAGATAGACCACAAATCATGTACAAATCCAGTGTACACAAACATCCTGCTTTTCTTTACTGCCATTATCATGCAAGAATGTCTTCAAAGTGACAGTGAGCTGGTGGATAATCCTGGCATATAAAGGAGGCTGCCAAGTGTCCCACTTTGCTTCTTGTATTATTTTATATATTTCACATGTCAGTAAATCTACTCAGTCCTGTTATTGTTACTGAAAGAAGGCTCACCTGGGAATATTGAGGTCTTTCAGCAATAGCCCAAGGCCTGGATGTAATGTCTCTAGGAATTGGATTCCTTAAAAAAAAAGAAGAAGAAGAAGCAGCAGCAGCAGCAAGGAAAATTCTTTTGGGCCAAAATTTGGAGCCAGACTAAAAAGACAAAAGGATCAAGAGAGCTACTGGCTGTACAAATATATACTGTATATCTTACAGCAGCAGTCTCTTCCACCAGGTCACCTGCTAAGTCATAGAGTTTAAGAATTCATCATGTTTTAACTTGTATCATAAACCTTTTGGTCTGCTGTTAATACAGTTCCTGTTGTCATCTGAGGTCAAGGCCCATATGTTTAATTCTTCAATGGCATTCACTGTGTTATCTGAAAGGTCTCTGACTGCTGTTGCAGCAATGCAAACCAGACTACACCCAAGTGAACAAAGGGAATTTAACTTTCATAAGTTGGTTTTAAAATGCATTTACTTTGACTGCACCAAGCAAATCTAAAAAAAGATGAAAAGCATCTTTGGCGTGCCAGAAACATCTGGTTTCATATTTTCAGACCAAAAGGAAATTGCATGAAGTCTGAAATCTTATGTTTTGATTTACATTATTATTGGAGGGCTGAGAAGCTGCCAGTCACAAAATAAAAATTTTATGATAATAAATAAATAAGGAAAACAATCTGACAAAACATGTTGTGGAACAAAGATGCATTTCAAGTTTAATTAACTGATAACAATGTTTATGAGAGCAGAACTGTGCCACCAATTATGCAGCTAGTAAATGCATGCCAGCCATGCAAAGCTGGCCTATAAAAAAGTATGACCAAAAAAAAAAAATCTCCTGCAGCAAAATACTTCCAAGAACAAAAGGCAAGGTATTCTGCATATAATAAATCAGACAGCAATTAAGACTCTCTCAGAAGACTTTTATGAGAAGGTCTGTTATAGATTGCAAGACAGTTGCTCAGCTTCAAGTGTGCATTGTAAACTGCACAGCCATTGGAGCTCCTGTTTTCTAATGTCCCTACTGATAGTGTCCACAGCAGCTACCAGATTAGGGATTTTTAATGCAAAGATATAACTGTGCATAAAGGCCACAGACAAAGCTGTATGTGAAAGTGTATACTGGTTCCCACTGTGTGATGCTTTGCTTCCCTCCTCCAATGCTGCAGCAAAGGACCCGCTGGAGGAGGATGAGCTTCATGGATTGGCCTTTTGTTGCCTGAAGCAAAGTAGGAAATGGTGCTGTTACCCAAATCTCTCATGGAATTCCCACAGAAATCTTGAGTTTCTACTATGTTGGGAAAATAGCAGCAACTCAACTTGGTAATGCAAGAGGGGGAAACAGAGAGGGATCTTTCACCTGTCTTTACCCCTACTAAATCTGAACTGACATACACACAAAAGCAAGTTGAAAAGTTAACAATGTTACTTATTAAAGACTTTAAAATAATAACACCAATCAAGCACACATTCAGACGATATAGCAATCACATAAGACCTCTAGGAATGGAAGGAGAAAGGTCAACAGAAGGATAGATAGGGAGTTTTCTGGGGGTTATATGACATGTGTCTTGTAGTCTGAAAGTTGTAGAGCAAACTGGCAGCATGGAAGCAAAGCGTGAGCTGCCTCCTTGATGGTTGGGTCTGGGGACTGAGGGAAGAGTGATACCTTCAGACAAAGGATTGCTCCAGCCACCCATGATGGGATCAATTGTCTGTCACTAGGGTGTGTGCAGGCAATGTCCTCTTGACATTTCCTTTCAGTTTGGAATTTGTTAATAGTCCTTCCTTTGGGTGATACATGGCTTAGCACATGCCTTTGGGATCCTTACAGCAAGTCCCCGGGATTTACTGTTCTCCCCCATGGATAATATAAATATGCTAAATTATTAATAAGCCAGTGTTGGGGGTTCCTGAGGGTGGGGCTTATTAAGGGCACTAACAGTGCCCTCCTAAGTTAAGTTGCATAGTACAGTAAGACCCCCTTATCTGTGGAGGATATGTTCGAGGACTCCCCATAGACATCTGCAACCACGGATAGTACTGAGCCCTGTACCTGTAATATTTTCAGACCACTGTTGACTATGGGTAACTGAAACCAAGGCCAGGGAAAATGCGGATAAGTGGAGGAATACACAATATTTTGGACTGGGGTTGACTGTGGGTAACTGAAACTGTGGAAAATGAACTTGCAGATAAGAACTTGTACCCAAAGCCAGCCAAGTTATTTTTTATTGCTATGGGAGAAAACAAATGTTCCTGTGCAGTGTTCACCCCTTATTTTAATATCTGAAGGTGTTGAACATTTGGGTTTTTTTTAGCATGTGCACAATAAGCAGTGTTTTGTGTGCAGAATTTTTTTTTTTTTTTAAGCAAACCCCACACATTTATCTATGCATAATGATTCTACTGCAATATTTCAGGATGTTTGAGGACTAGGGGGGAAGTGTGAAGGATTCTCCCTGGTCTATTATTCTGTCCAATGAGGTTTTCTGACTGTTGGGAAGCCTGTTTTTTGACCTGCAAATGATTAATAATGAATATTCTTTCCATCCCATTATTTCCAGACCTCCTGTCAGTCTGGAAGGAAGATTTTGTGGTCTTTTCCAGTTTTGGGGTTACATTCATAAATTCCATTACAGCCTTCTGATCTTAAGGCCTGAATCATAGCCACAAAGACTAAATTTGGAAAGAAATATCCATTGACCTACCCACCCTTTCTTTTAAGTGGGCTTTTATAGAAGCCTTTATCAGCCTGGTAGCATACAGGTGTGATCTTTCAGAACCTTTGATAAGTTTAATGGTCAGTTCCATCTGCTCAGGACATCTTCCTGAGATGGTTTTCTTCAGAATTGTAGGGAATGTTTTGTGAGGATGTTTTGACTCATTTGCCCCCAACCTTCATCATATGATAGAACTCATTTTTCCCCTCATCTGATTAAGATTCATGATAATGAGTCAAAACATGCCAGTAGTAATCCCCGGCAGCTCAGGAGACAGGATGTTAACTTCTATAAACACAAGCATGCATACAAAGGAGACACAAAAAGAAACTAAACCTTCTAACATATGGATGGATTCATATTATTAATGAAAAAATTGTCAGTTTTTGGAATTTCTAGGCAAAGCAGGGGGGCTTGAAATCTCACACAGGGGAACTACTAAAACTATTTCCTATTATGTTATCATGTTTTTTTTTAAAGTTAGTAATGTCTATGTCTTTCAATTTTACTGGAAATAGGTTATAATGAATAAAATATTGAAGCAGTTAGTATAAGGAATAAAAGGAAAAGGTAGAATATAAGCAAAGCTAGTAATAAAGAGTCATCATGGTGTAGTGCTTTGAGATACCAGGGTCTGAATCCCTGCTCAGTCTTGGAAACCCACTGTATGACCTTGGGCAAGTCACACTCTCTCAGCCTCAGAGTAAGGCAATGGAAAACCCCATGATAGGTTCCCCTAAGGGTTTCCATACATTGGGAATGACTTGAAGGCACACAACAGCAACAACAACAACGCTTCATATGCATATCATGTGACGAGCCAGTATGGTGTAGTGGATTAGGTGTTGGAGTAAGACATTGGAAAACCAAGGTTCAAATCCCCCCTTAGCCATGGAAACCTACTGGATGACCTTGGGCAAGTCATGATAAGTTCACTTTAGGGCTGCCATAAGTTGGAAATGACTTGAAGGCACACAACAACAAACAATGTGAAATGATAAGTCTAGAGATCACACAGGTTATAATTAGGAGGGCATTACTCAGTTAATCTCAGAAACAGGAAAAAGAAGAAGAAGAGGAGGAGGAAGAAGAGAAAAGCCCAGCAACCTCTAAGAATACCTTCCCCAATCTATGCCCTCCAGAAGTGTTGGACAAAATTTCCATAATTCCCTAGTATGGATTGATTCAGCATAAGGCTAATGGGTGTCTGTACCTTCCAGCTCTTTTGCTGTATTATTCTATAGACACATTTAGAAAGGTCACTTTTCTCAGAAATTTCTATAGCAAAATAGAGTTTGGAAATATGACCACTTTCCAAAGTTCAGAATTCCATATGCATTGTCAAAGTGGTTAGATCCTGTACAGAGAGCAAATACTATAAAAATGCTATATACTGTTGTCAATGTGAAGCTTTTTTAAAAAATGTCCCCAGGGCAATAGATGGCTTGAACTTGTATAATATAATACTAACGCTTGCTGAATTAAACTGTCATCATCCAAAATGTAATAAATAAATTCTGGAATTCAACATGGGGCTTCCATTTTCATAGGTGGACTTAAAATAGAATTGAATTGTTTCTTAATGTGTTAATGTGTTTATTAACTTAGGTGCTGCTGCGATCCGGACGAGGAGGTAAGTGGCACCCTTGTTTCCCCCCTCCCCGGGTTACTTGTTTAATTTTAAGAGTGTTCAGGGGCTTAGTTTTCTTTTTTGACATTTGGTTTCCTTTTTATTTTTACATTTCCCACGCATCGTTCTCTCACGAGAACATGTGGGATTTGCTTTCTGGGATGTGAATGCAGCTTTACGACAGCTGCATTCACTCCCGGAAAACCAAGGGAAGGGGGAGCAGTTACTATCCTGGCATAAAGTAGGTGTCTAAAAATTTATTTTTTTTACTGGGACAGGGATGGGAGTGGGGCGGGAGTGGGACAGGTGGGGGAGTAGCGAGATGGAAATGCTATCAGACAGTGCATCTGAAAATCTCCTTACACTGCTAGTCATTGGTAAATTTTATTTTGTCCTTTTTGAAATACTACACTAAAATGTCATTCAGACTTTCATCAGTGGATGATTATTTTAACAATGGAATTATTTCAGGCAAGAATTAATATGTGGCAGATCGCAACCTCATGCTTGCAAAAGATCTGAAAAGGAAGGTGGTTAATTCGGAAATGGTTTAAGTCTTGAGAATCCTGCTTTCGCAAAACAAACAAACCAACCCCCAAACCAAAACAAAACACTGGAGCAGATAACTCTTAGTAATTTGCACAATCCTTTTTTTTTTCCCCCTGGGAGAAAAGCTCAGAATTTCTGGGTGATCAAACTGGCCCTTTGTGTCAAACTATATACACTATGACCTTAACTGGGCAGTTCTTCCCTTGCATAAGATCCCAACCTCAGCCCCATAAAAATTGCCAGTACAATGAAGGGGAAAATAGGCATCTCAGCCTAGCATAGCAGTTGCTGTTGTTGTTGCTGTTGTTGTTGTTGTTGTTGTTAGCATTCAAGTCATTTCTGACTTATGGCGACCCCTATCATGGGGTTTTCTTGGCAAGATTTGTTCAGAGGGGTTTTGCCTTTGCATCCCTCTGAGACTGAGAGAGTGTGACTTGCCCAAGGTCACCAAATGGGTTTCCATGGCTGAGAGGAGAGTCAAACCCTGATCTCCAGAGTCCTAGTCCAATGAGTACCCAACTTGTGGGGGCAATTAGCTAACACATATTGGAAACTCCTTAATGTGGTGTAGATGTGTAAATAGCTATTGTTTAAACAATTTGTAAGCCACTCTGGGAGCTTTTGTGGCTGAAGAGCAGGGTATAAATACCTAAATAAAAAAATAAATAATATTAGAAAATGCTCAAACCACTACACCATGGAGGCTTTAACTCTTCGTTCATTAATTAATTCCTCTGCTGGCTCTCCACTACAAGAGTGGTTTATACACTGTGAGAAAACTGAGGCACCTATCAGATTATTCCTATAAATACATCAACCCAAAATCATTGGGGAAGGGAAGGACAAATTTATCACTGAAACAAAACTGATCGACTGAATTGTATTAGGGAAATGGAAGATCTCATCAGCAAAAAATAGGGACTCTTTACACTCTATCATTGTATCTAACTAGTGGAAAGGAGGAATTCTCCTCTAGTCAGACCAGGGTCTGAGCAGGAAGACAGGTTAAGGACTGGTTTTGTGGTTAGTCTGGTTCAGATGACCTCAGCTGACATCTCCAATATTGGGCTGAGAGATATATGCAACAAAGAGAAGGGACATTGGGTTGTCTTTAGTTATTAAGATTAGACAGAAAGGAACTTCTAAAATTGGCCAGGGTACTTAAAAGCTTTTTTTTTTTAAATTGAGCTTGTTAATTTAAATGTGACAATGGAATGTTAAATTTTATCTTATTCATTTTTGCACAACTTCTGATTTAACTGTATTGATGGGTCTATGGACTATAATAAGTGATGATGATGGTGGTGGCGATGATGATGATGATAACAACGACATGGGTTACATAATGGGGACATTTGTAAGTGGATTTCAAAGAAAAAAGCATTGTTCTCTAACTGTTCCTTAATAGCATATATTAATGCTATTAAACCCCATCTTCTTACCCCATCAGTCTTTTAAAAAAGATGCATTTAGGTAAAAACATATTAATTTGTTCATACCTTACTGTTGACAATCTTGATTTTATTTATGATCTTAGACTTTACCAGACACAGCAAATATGGCATCATAATGATGCCTAATGAACATGAAAGGGTGCTAATACCAGGCGACATTGTGCTTTTGCGGTTACGTTTTGAAAATAAGGCGTTCTTTTTTATTGATGGACCAAGCCACGGCTTTTTTTGCTGGCACTGAGAGCATTTGAAATTGTGTGCCATTTTCCTCTCGTGATTACAATGTCAATGGGTAGAACACTTCTGGTTGAGAACGAGAAACCAGGAATGGGATGCTCTTTTTATGAACCTCCCCAGTTTACTTGGGAGTTTGTGCATATGTTTCTTTGCTTGTGTTTTCTGTACTGATTTTGCTTTTTATTTATTTTTTTAACTGTGCTTGCGTCTTCTCACGAGAACTGGTGAGATCACAAACGTGGAAGTAAACATCACTCGTGTTCATGCTTCATTAATGCTGGGGCTGCTTTTTAATGCTATTACAGGTAAGTCTGATAAAAAGGGTTATGTTGCCGGGAAAATAATGCTGAAAAATATGGTGCTAAAGAGACATTTTTGGAGGTTTGTCTGATAAAGTCACTTGTCTCAAAACTGGACACCATCTTAGAATTAATCATTTATGTGTTAGTATTTATTAGTTATGTATATGATTGGCCATTCCTCCAGTAGGTTTAAGGCTGTGTACATGGCTGTCTCCCCCCCCACACACACACGTTAGCTTCACAATAACCTATGAGGTAGGCCAGGCCAATAAAGAGTAACTGGCCCATGGCACAATGGAGACTAGAACCTGGATTTTCCACCTCCCTAATCCAACACCCTAACCAGTGTACCACACTGGTTCTCACTTATTCTGTTTGTATTCATTCAGCCAAGATACAGAATTGTGGCAAAAGAGGGGGGGGATACACATGTGTGTTTATGGAGTCTCCTGAGTGACAATGTTATTTTTTCCACACCCATGAGAATGGCATGAATGGTGTTGGGATTTATTGCAGGGTGGCCATGCTAAGTGACACTGCTCACTCATGTTAATCAAATTAAGAATGTTTGCACTCCCACAGCACTTATAATCTGAGGATCTCAAGGCATTTGCAGCTGAACAATCACACACATGCCTTCACTAGCAGCTCTGAAAATGAGCAGAGAATAATTTAGGGCTTCTAGTCCCCTTGATACTTTTATCCTGTCTGCGTGGTGGCACTCATTACAGTGGGGACTGCTAAATGGATAATACGCTTTCCAGCTAGGGAGTGTGACAATACCAGTAGGCAAAGAAGGGGGGAGGGGAGAGAAACCTTTTGAAAGACACTTGCAAAAACAGCTAATATAATTCCCCCTGAAATAGCGATGGGGCGGGAGAAACTGCTGGCAAACAAAAGGTAAATAATTGCTCCTTTGGGTCTTTGTACAATAACCACCTCAAAATGTTACCAGAATGCCTGAAGCTAATCTTCCTTTATTTGCATTATAGGTTCAGCTACAAGGACAATTGGCAGTTGCTGGTGACCCTGGTGGGGCTGTTGTTGCCAATGAATGTAACAATGGTTGCGTGGGATACCACTGACAGGGTCACATGTGGGGGGTGTCCCAGTAAAATAAACCACTTGCACTTTAAAAAGTGGAAAAAATGTTGCAATGTGATCTCCACCAGAGTGCTCCTTGTTAACACACATGGCTGCAAGAGGAGTGCTGTATCCTTGCTGAAGCCTCAACCTTGAAGGGGTGGGTTTCAGGAATAGGGAAAGGATAAAGGGCATGTTTTCCCTCTCTTGCCCAACCCCAGGCCTTTCCCTGCTGTATTTTATGGTATAACATGGAAGTTATATTGCAGGCAGTCATGGCTACCATTTCAGTGAAGCACAAATCTCTTTGAGTTCTAGTTTGAACTTTTAAGATTCTATACAAGCCTCTAATCCAACAATGTTGAACTCTGGTCCCCAAATAGATTCAACACCCTGGATAACTCCTTTAAAAGTCAGATTAAAACCTGGAGTGGCTGCATTCCCTCACTGATATGGGTACACCAGCTGCCACTGACTGAAAGGAGCTGGATGGGAGGAGGGGAGGGAATGAATTTACTTATACACTGCCAGGTAAGAGGAATTTCACAAACCTTATTCTGCTGTGTAACTGACCCCCTAGCGATACAAGCAGTAACAAGCCTTTTAAAAACATTTTCCTTGAAGGAGGAGCAAGAAACAGGTGGGCTGTTACTGGGGACCAAAGTAAAAGTGAATGTGTGTGAATGCAATCAACATACAACTCCTGATTCTGGTTTGGCTAACTGATATCAAATTGAAGTTCTATGGTCCATACATAAGGAGAACTATAGCTTAATACAGGCCAGGATCTGCATGCCAAATCCAGTGTATGAGGGGAGATAGTAAAGGAAAGAGGGTGTAGCAATGGTATTCACGTGTAATCACCTAGATGCACCCAAAATCTGCAGACAGCTTTGTCTTCTGGAAGTGCAACTTTTATGCCTTGTTTTATGCCTTCTATCCTTGTTTCCAAGCCCCCAGATCCATTTCCCTGTCTGTAATCTCTGTCCATCTGCAACAATCTATGGTCAGAGCAGTGCTACAGTGAGGAAAAGTTATCCCCCCCCCCTCCAGTAGTTGCTGGTATCTCAATTGCTTCTTTTCATAGAATATTTGTCCCACCGCACAGTGCTAAGACATAACCATGTGTACAGGGCTGGTTCAAGGGTGTTTGCCATCTGATGTAAAAGGACACTGCTCCAATCCGATTCCATGTGCAAAGGTTGATGGCACTGGCAGATGCAGTTTCCTTCAACACTGAGGATGGTAGAGCATCCTCCATCACACATTGGAAGCAGTATTTTATAGGGTGCAGGTCAGGCTGCATGGTCCACGGCTCTCTCCTCCAACATCTTGCTGCTCCTTCCTATTCTATCATCTGCTGCCTGACATTGTTGCATTACTCTGCCAAATGATAGGGCTAGTGTTGTTTGTGAAGTTTCAGATATCTACACTGCAAAATAAAATATGAAAACTGAGAATCTTTAGGCAGATGAAGGACCATTGTATGCATTGTATTCAGTGGCGGCACTGGGGGGAGGGGTGCAGAGAGGCCAAGCTATACCAGGTGGCACTGTTGGAGAGAGGGCTGATACTAGCCTTAGTGATGGCACAAATTGTACTTATTTGATTTCCATATTTGAGGTATGGAATTAGGAGTTTGGGGGTTTTTTTGGTTGAAAGTCTGATTTAGCAAGAGGGAGAATACATGTGAAGAGTAAGAACAGCTGTAATATAGCCTAGCTGGTATGTAAGCTTGTTTTTTATACTTCCTGTTGATAAATGATGTACAATGTACATAGCCAGAACCCCCACAGTGTTTTAGCAATACCCAGCTGGTCTAATAGTCTCTTGGGGCTTTAGCCAATCAGTTGTAAACCATCATAAAGCCAACCAGAGAATCAAATCTCTCTCTCTCCTGATTTTATAATGAAAATAACTTCTAAGAAGAAACATTCCCAGAAACAAAGGAGGATATTTCAGCTTTTAAAATAAAATAAGACAGGCACAGTTCATTTCCCTTCGTTTTAAAACCTGTGAAATAATTTTGACCTACTGATGCTCCTTTTCTCAGGTGTGGGCCAGTTTGTCTGTGTTTCAATGGGCAAGAGGTCTGATAGTGCTAACACATTGCCATGTGTTTTACTCATTCATTCCTTCACATTGCCACAAAAGTCTTGAAATTGCTTATTTATGTATTTTACTTTTATACATTATCAAAGAAAGCTTGCAGTTAGCTCACAGTTCTAAACACATTCAGAAAGCTATCACTCCTCCCTCAGCCCACAGAGCAGTTTTCTAACACTGAAATGGCTTTCAGTGCAGTCCTCAGAATTAAGTGCCACTGGGTTTAATGGGGACATTATTGTATGAATAAGATTGCAGCCATTGTCTTTAAATGTTCTTGAGGAGAAAAAGTCCATGGATGTAACTAAAAGAACAAGGTGTTACTGCTAGATATAAAAACACAAAAGATGCTTATCATCAATACTCATAAAATACCTTCCAACCAAGAACAAACACCGCCCAATCACTAGCTCACCAGGCTTCAAGGGGCCCAGTGTCTTTTCCTTTTAATAAATTGATTAACTTTATATCCAGCTTTTCAACTAAAAAAATATGCTCAGGACACAATTTTATTGCATTTTACCAATGAAATATAGAATGTTAATTAAGGCATTAAGCCCCCTCCCCCAAATTTGCTAAAAACATCATTTAGGACACAGCTGATAAAGCACATTTGTAAAAAAATTAATATTTATTTACTTATCCATTAGATTCAGCAAGGCTAACCAGATCACTCAGACAGCTACAGTATGTCTAAGGAACTTAATAGTTCAATGTTGAACATGTCCATATTCAGAAAGTAAGCACCTCTGAATTCAGTGGGAATGATTGCCAAATAAATATTTGCACACATCATGACTCAGATTTACATGATCTGGATTATATTCTCATGATGATCGCACACCAAGTGATGTAGTGTGGATAAAGCGGAGGCTTGTCAGATAAAGCAGTGTGAATCATTCTGTATGTATGCTGGGAGGTATGTTTGGACAATGCAATCCTATGTAAGGCTTGGAGTATGGATGCCAATCTTTGCTAATTTCATTCTTGAAGAAAGTAACATGCAGTGTTAGCAGTTTTCTTCCTGCTGCAAGGAAGTGTATGAAAACTACATAGTTTTCAAAGTGTATTATCAATTTGGGATTTATTCTGTGCAAAATTCATGGCCAGAATCCCACTGACAGTCCTCAATAAAGTAAGCCCATAGAATCAATGGGATTTACCTAAATCTTGGCTCACAATTCAGAATTGACTCAGTGGTTCTACTCTGGTTGGGAGCAACCAACAATATTCAGGCCTACATAGAAAATGGGGGGAAGCACCCGGCTTGTGGGGGCAATTAGCTAACACACATTGGAAACTGCTTAATGCAGTGTAGATGTATAAACTGCTATTGCTTAAAGCAATTTGTAAGCCGCTCTGATAGCCTTGTGGCTGAAGAGCAGGGTATAAATAAATAAATAAATAAATAAATATTTTTTAAAATGCACAGAAAACAGAGATCACATAGAAAACAGCATTTTTATTTATCAGCATCACCACCCATCACCATCACCATCATTATTATTTTTCCTTTCCTTTCCTTTCCCCCAATACTAGAGCTGTAGGTTGCTTACAAGTTATTAAAACCACAACAGATTAAAAACATACTAAAAATATCCATTAAAAATGTATATTTTCTGCACAGAAACATTGTAGACTTATTTTGCACCAAATTCACACAAACATCTCACATAAAATAGCATTTTCTGTGCAGGAAACAGTACTTTCTGCACAGAAAATATTTATATTCAGAAATATTATTTATTTTCTGCAAATAAAATTCTATTTTCTGTGCAAAAAAAAAAAAAATTATAATTATCCACACATGAATTTTACAAAGAATAAGTCCTGAACTGCAAAGATTCCCATCAATCCAGGAATTTCCTCATTCCTGATACTCAAGAAATATTTTTTCTATCCTTTTTTTTTGGTATATTTTTGAATATTCTTTCTACTGCCAGCTTGGAGGTTGCACTCAGATGAAACCAAAATGTAAAACTCATGGCTTTTTCAGGGTGATGAAATGTGAATTAAGTGTGGCAGTATTCCCCTAGCCCTCATACTTACAGATAAGCGCTGGTGCGCTACACTGGTACAGCTGGCCCTCTGTATCCACAGGTTCTGTATCCATAGATTCATCCATCCATGCTTGAAAATATTCCTAAATAAATAAATAAAAATCCAAAAAACAAATCTTGATTTTGCCATTTTATATAAGGGACATCATTTTGCTATGCCATTGCATATAATGGGACTTGAACATCCATGTATTTTGGTATCCACAGGGAGTCCTGGAACCAAACCCCAGTAGATACTGAGGACCCACTGTGTAACTATGCCATCATAGGCAGGTACAGCAGGAGGGAAAGAACCACAGGAGCTGTGGCTATGGAAAAGGGAAGACATTGACAAAAGCTGCAAGACTACTAGTATAATGCATCAACAACATTCTGGCTCTTGGCTACTGAATACAGTACATACACTGGATATTGAATCTGTATGAAATGTAATGAAAACAAGGGTAGACACGCTGTACCATTTTTATTTACTGGATACTCCATGTGTCTTAAATGTTTGTGTACATTATCTGACCACAGTTTTGGTTTAATGTTCATATATTCTTGATGTGTTGTTTTCTCTGCATCGGTGCAGCTTTTGAGATGGTGTATTATAAGACCCTGATGGTCCAATGCATTTTAGAAACTTGAAAAAAGAGTTATTTCTGCAAATGTCGAGCTGAAAGTGCTGTTTTTAATATGATAGCCTATTTAATTTGTTTATAATTGTTTTCTACTATTATCAATATTAATGTACTGTACTCTGTTTTAATTTATGTTGTAAGCCATTTTAGATCTCACACTGGAAGAAATGTGAGATAGATAGATCGATAGATCGATAAGATAGATACCCCCATCCAACTGGGACCATGGCACTGGGAGAAGTGTGATTTATTTCCACACTGTTAAGAGAATAGTTTGTTGTAAGCCATCTTAGATCTCTTCCTAGGATTCTTCCAGCAATTTCTACATCATAAGTTTGCATGCATGTGGACATTTCATGGATACAATATCAACTGTACTCAGGAATGTGAAACAGAACACATAGAGGTCAAAACTGAGCTTCCTTTAAAGTTGGTTGCCATTTGTTTTAAGCACTTTTCTGCCACATTTCTCTCAGGATATTATTTGAAAGTCTACCTTCAGACCCTCTTTCTTTACACAAATCTATGCATATTTATCAAAGACCATCCATCTATGTTTAAGAATTGGGTATGTTATCATATAATGTGTCCAGCTGATAGTCCTTCCCTCCCTCCCTGCTTCTAAACTCAAAATAGCACAAAGTGACCAAACTATGGGCAGCTGCACTCCATCATTTACATGGCAGTGATGTATGTGTAGTTCTCTCATCAGACTTTACATTTCTTGAATAATGTATATGAGGGGGGGGGAGTAAATTCTCCTAAGAATGCAGATTCAAATGTCCTCTATTGTTTTTTATGCTGAATGGCCAAAAGAAAAGGGGTTTAAGGAAACAATGCAGATTATTCAGCTATAAAACAATGATATTTACAGTCACTGATGGGTCCCAAAGTTTGAGGTAGGGAGGCCACTCTAGGAAAGGGCAGCAAGATGCTAAGAAAGGTTGTACCTATTTCTTGACTTCATTGAAAAATCATATTTATGAAGAGGTATCCCACTGTTGTTTTAAATCTTGTTGGTAGCTTATCCTTAACAGGGCCACTGGTCTTACCATTGGCCAGAATGAGGTGAGAATACCTCAGGTGGCAGAAGATGGGGGAAGCAGTGGCAACCTTCCGGCAGCTCCTTGGAAGCTCCCTTTTGCACTCTGCTGAAGGATGCAGCTGTAAATGTTCTGCAACCTGTTGTATGCCTGCTGCCTCTGACATGGTAGAGGGTATTACCCCATTGCCAATACTGTGGTAAGAGCCAACAAACATTTCAGTTATGGCCTGTGCATGGACTAGAAAGTGGGTGCCATTTTGTCTTTTGTTTCAGACAGTGAAACATTTTGTGTTGGTGCACTGGTCCATTAAAATGTACTAGAGGAACAAAATACACAGAGAGATCCATTGTACACTTCTCTCCCCACACCCTTTTAATCTTCTAGTAATTTCCAGCAGTGATTTCCTTCTTTCACATACCCAGTGATATGAGAATTGCTTCCCCATGTTGTCACTTAATGCTGTTGGTGACTGTGTGAACTTAACAAGCCAATGGACAGAGTCAATTATATGGACTATATGGACCCCAAATCAGTTCCCTCTTTCCAGAAGGAAAGACATATATGGTTTGTGCCAACCATGCTGTTTAATGCACACACATGATTTGGAATCAGACCTTGAGAAAGCAGTTCCCATGCTACTTCGTAAGGGTTGGGAAAGGGAAATGTGAATAACAAAGCTGTGGAAGAATATTCATTTCTTTATTATTGAGATTCTGAGTTTGTTTCTCAGCACTTCACATTCCCTGCTAATCACTGTCTATTAAGATCTCAAAGATAGAAAAAAAATACTCAGTTATATAAATATAGTTATATAAATATAAAGTTATATAAATATAAAGTCGCAAGACTTTCCCCCCTCTCTGTATGGAATTCTTTGCATTTTTGTGCTTCTGCTCAGTGTATGCATTTTTACAGACATTTTATACTGATTAATGCAATGGTTTGCATTTTATACTCACACTCAGTTTTCTGCATGCACACATTTTTTTCTGCAAATGGACACATGGCATTTTCCCCCTCCCCTTGAAATATAATGCATACCTCAGAAATGTAAATATTGCAGAGGCAAAGATGTACTTTGTCCTGCTGCCAGTCTTGGAAAGTACAAAATGGATACTTTTAAAGGGAAATGAGAAGCCAACAATTTCTCTTTCTGCCCTTGGTTTACAGCTACTTTTGGAGTTGTTGTTTATGCTTGGTTTTCATAGACCATTTACTCTTGGTATCTTCCTTCAAGGTATAACTTGCCACCCTTGCCCTTTTCATACCTCTATTCCATATGCGAATACAAGAATAACTGATCCATAACCATTCTGATGATGTTCCGGTAAATGGATATCCCAAATCTAGAAGACTCATCTGCAAGGCTTCACTCCACTGCTGTAGGAGTTGCAAATGCTATAAAATTGCAAAAAGTGGACCCTTTCCATTTTTAATAGAATAGATATCTTTGAATAGAAACTGAACATTGAGCAGGAGGAGAGTCATGAAAAAAGATCATATCCAAAATTCCGCTGGAACATCAGGCACAAGTGTACTTTTTCATTTTTAAGAGACAGATTAAGTGTTGAGAGCAGCTGTCAAAATAAGAATGGTTATTTACAAGACTCTGGGTCTTTTTTCTTTCTTTCTTTCTGGAAGCCAGGCCCACTTATGAAGGTCAAGTTCTAACCCTTGCTGCAGCTCAGTCCAACAGCAAACATGGAATTAAAATACAACAGATTAATTTTATAACAGTAATCAAACAAAAGAATAGCCCGGATAGGACACAAGGACCCACTGGCTGTGCTCAGACCTATTTACATTGGGGAATAAATGTATTACCTCTGTTCACTATCACTGTGGTTTAAATCAAGTGCAGTCTTTACAGTGAGTTTTTTGTTCTCCTTCTATGCATTTGTCCTGAGTAAATACCTCCTGGCCAAAAGCCATAAATTGACCGAAGTGGTAGTGTAACCCCTAAGAGTTATTGGTTTAGTCCAGTGGGTGGGGAAGCTCTAAGGAAGGGGCTGTACTCACTAGATGAGTTCAGAAAGAGAGGGAGAGGTTGAGTTGCAAATGAGCTGCAGTTCCCAGGGCTAAGAAGTAGGTCCTTTTCACCTTGAATAAAGTAGTGGTATTTTCAGTTATTTATATAGGAGGGAACAAATGCGTTTATTGTAATTTCTGTATTGTATTTGCATCTATTTTGTATTTTCTGTTTAAGGCTTTAATGCGGCATTCAAATGTTGCAATACTGAGCAGTGGCTCCTCTTCATTTTGGAAAGATGTGACCAGTGGGGTGCCACAGGGTTCTGTCCTGGGCCCAGTGCTATTCAAGATCTTTATCAATGACTTGGATGAGGGAATTAGGGGCATACTTATCAAATTTGCAGATGACACCAAATTAGGAGGAGTAGCTAATACCCTGGAGGACAGGATCAAAATTCAGAATGACCTAGATAGACTGGAGAGCTGGGCCAAAGCTAACAAAATGAAATTCAATATGGAGAAATGTAAGGTACTGCACTTAGGGCGAAAAAATGAAATGCATAGATATAGGATGGGAGAGACCTGGCTGAACGAGACTACGTGCGAATGGGATCTAGGAGTCCTAGTAGACCACAAGTTGAACATGAGTCAACAGTGTGATGCAGCAGCTAAAAAGGCCAATGCAATTTTGGGCTGTATCAATAGAAGTATAGTGTCTAGATCAAGGGAAGTAATAGTGCCGCTCTATTCTGCCTTGGTCAGACCTCACCTAGAATACTGTGTCCAGTTCTGGGCACCACAATTCAAAAAGGATATTGACAAATTGGAGCATGTCCAGAGAAGGGCAACTAAAATGGTGAAAGGCCTGGAAACCATGCCATACGGGGAGAGACTTAGGGAGCTGGGTATGTTTAGCCTGGAAAAAAGATGGTTAAGAGGCGATATGATAGCCCTGTTTAAGTATTTGAAGGGGTGTCATGCTGAGGATGAAGCAGGCTTGTTTTCTGCTGCTCCAGAGACTGGAACATGGAGCAATGGATGCAAGCTCCAGGAACAGAGATTCCACCTCAACATTAGGAGGAACTTTTTGACAGTAAGAGCTGTTCGGCAGTGGAACACACTCCCTCGGACCTTCCTTGGAGGTCTTTAAACAGAGGCTGGATGGCTATCTGTCGGGGATGCTTTGATCAAGATTTCCTGCGTGGCAGGGGGTTGGACTGGATGGCCCTCGTGGTCTCTTCCAACTTTACAATTCTATGGTTCTATGGTTCTATGAGCAGTACAGACAGAAGAATCCTGCTGTCAAGGCCTGCAATGGAACGTCATTCGATGCCTATAACTTTTGGGACAGTGTAAATGTAATATATAAGTTGTTATACTGTTGTTTCTGCTGTTGTGTGTGTGTATGAATTTTAAATGTTACCCTAAATGCTTGGAGGTCTTAAGGATCCTCAAAATGTCAATATTAATTTGGGGAATTAATACTCAGCTTGGCAATACAAGAGGGGGCAATAGAGTAGGACCTTTTAACCTATGTATACCAATATTCAAGAGGAGATGTTAAGTTAGAGAGTACAATTATTTGATCTTTATTTGAGAAAGCAATAATAACAACGTTCACACATACGCGCTCTGGCATCAAGTATACATACATGGCTAGCAAATAAAGTAAGAAGGATTGGGATAGAGGAATAGAGTAAGGGATTGTTTTTGAGTGATACTGTACTGATCAGAGGAGTTGCGTTCATGGAGAAAACTGGCAGAGTGGGGGTCCAGAAGCAGGCGTGGCTACACAGTCTGACATGGAGTCAAGAGGAAGATGAACTGTGCACACTTGAATGGGTTTTTTTATATCCAATCATTCATTATAAGGGGTGGGTGGGATGGAGGGGTTTGTATCTATATTTTAAATGGTGTAAGCCATCCCGATTGCATTTTGTAGAGGGGTGGGATACAAATAATTTTTATTATTATTATTATTATTATTATTACCTTCAGGATTTATAGTGAGAGACAATGCTTCCTGGAGGTTCTCAAGATAATTCAATAGACACTCCTGATATGCTAACAATCCTTAATGTGCTGATACTTTGTAACTGAATGGAGGAAGCAACTCTCTTTGTTTGGGGGAAGGTAGAGGTAAGATAGCTCTTTACAAACATGAGTATCTCAGTTTAGGCTGATGGGATTAAACAGATGTTCAGGCAAGAAGTTGCCCTGTGGTTACCTTTTGTTGGAATTTGGGTTGGCCTATTCTTAGTGCATACCTGACTGAGGGCCCATCTATAAGGTAAAAAAAAAAATACATACAGCATTCGGAAGATCGATCATCCGTACACATGGCCGTTCAGATGCATATATGTCATTCGGAAGGTGGGCTAGCGAATCCCCCATAAACTCCGTGGATTTGGTATTTGGGAGGATTAGCGAATCTCGATCTAATATCCGTACAGACATTTGTATTGTCAATGGTCTGTACACTTCGTTCGCACACATACAAACAGGGAGTCTAATCTGATTGGCTGGCTGAGCACAGGGGGCGGGGCTAGCAAAGAGGGGAATTGGGAGCGGCCGCCATGTTGTATTCCTGGCTAAGTGAGAGTCTGGTAAGTCCATGAATTTTACATTTATTCCTTTTTATTTTATTTTGTAAATATAGAAAACTGAGTGTCCACATAACAGGCACCTTTTTAAATTAAAAAAAAAAACGGTGGGAGATTTAAAACCGCCGCTTGGATTGCTCGCTCCAGCCAGTTGGGCAAGGGGGGTCATATGGAGTTTAGGGGGTGTAAAAAATCGGGTAGGAGTATTGTACGCATACGAACGGCTGCCTTTTCAGACTTTTTACCTCCCAAACGATTTTTTTTTTAAATTGTGTAGACAGGGTCTGAGTCTCAGTGCTAGTCCTTGGGATTCCTGGCTCTTCAGAGTCCTTGGTTTACTGGCCATACTCAGGGAAGGCCACTGCTGACCAAATTACAAAATATTGCCAATTATTACAGATATGGGGCAGGGGGTGTCAGAGTAGGTAACAAAAGTGCAATTGTGTTTGCTGTTTTCAATTATACTTGGCCCCATAGAACCCAGAAAGAGGTACAGTGCCACTTGTTGAAAGTGACTGCCTTCAGTGAGACTGAAACACATGTTTTTGCAAGATACATGTCCCCATAATTCAAAAGATGCTGGTAGGCATTTCATTTTATAATGCCATCTACTTTCTTTTCCACAAGATGGTGGTTAAAATTTGACCTATTTGTGTACAACAACTGTATTTTATAAAACCATGGCTATTAGCAAGGGATTATACTGTATTAATAAATTGGGTAGTAAGCAGGAAGGGGTTTTACTAACTGTGAGTCATTTTAACATGTTAGAATTTTTTTCTAACACATTTTTCTCAGAGAAGGAGACACAAGTGTGGGAATGTAGAAATTTCAGATTTGGGGATAATCAAGCAAGTACCCCAGTTTGTAAAACCCATATGAATGAGGAGGTAAGATATCACCTTCTGTTAAAATTAGGCACAACTCATAATGAATGCATGCTGATACCAGCAATCCCCAGACTTCCACTATTTTCTATCTATGGAAAGGAAGGAAAAAAATTAACAGAAAAAGCTGGATGTAGTGGAGGAAAAGTGGATAGCACTGTTAGACTTCAGCTCCCAGAGAAATCTCAAAAAGACTGGTCATATTCTACTGAGTTGGAAACAGAGGTTTAACCATTAGTTCAGCAGTATTATTTTGTGGTCTCATTTGTATACTGCTCCAAGTAACTGGAGAAAGTATATTTACTTGGTTCATATGTGATTTTTATTTTATGTGGTCCATATTGACAATATTCTAGTATGGCAGCTAACAGAGCTGCATATCTTATTGTAGAAAGTCAATGAAGCCACATTAGTTGTCTGCAGATTTCAACTTTTCCCTATTCAGAACACATCGGATGAGTTCGTTATGAGTTAAGCCTGTCTTTGGAATAGATCAGTTCCAGTAACGTATTGTAGCTTCCTTCTAAAAGCCATTGTTAGATCTTACCATTTAGTGGCTAACAAAGAGAGCTACTTTGCTTTTGGGGAAATATTTTTTTCCCTGGCTCCTCATTGAGAGCCAGCATGGTGTAGTGGTTTGAGCATTGGACTATTACTCTGGAGACCAGGGTTCAAAATCCCTGCTCAGCCATGGAAACCCACTGGGCAGTCACACTCCCTCAGCCTCAGCGGAAGGAAGGCAAAAAGCAAGCCCACTCTGAACAAATCTTGCCAACAGGACCCCATGATAGGTTGGAACTAGTCAGAAATGACTTGAAGGCAAACAGCATCCCCTCCTTTGATTTCCTTTCCTTCTCTGCATAGCTCCACATTCTTATCTATATAACTGCTCTGTAGGCTTTGGATGTAGGCCATTTGGATATGGTCCTATGTTCTTTAGACAGATTTACAGTTGTGACATGAATGCAGCATATCAAGAAGGAAAAGTCCTGGGAAGGAGCAACACAAAACCTAGACTGGTGGCCCCTCCCCAGTCCTGGACTCCTTTCACACTACACAATTGTAGTCCTATGATTATTTTGTAACCGCAATAGCTCCATCCTATGGAATCCTGGAATTTTCAGTTCAGGGAGTGGCATTTAGAATTCTCACCCAAAGAGCTCTACTGATTCTGACCAAACTACAAACCCCTGGAATCCACAGGATGGAATCATGGCAGTTAAAGTGGACCCATAGTACTATAATCGTGTAGTGTGAATGGACCCCATGTTTACTCAACTTGATTCTTATTCTACTTTGTTATTTTTCTACACTATTATTAGTTGTACATGGTGGCCACAGTCCTACACCAGGAGGCATAGCTATGAAAAGTAGCTGCAATAGTCTTTTGTCTGATTATCTCTCGCCCCCCACATACACATACTTTTCTTAGTTGCAGCCCTCCAAGCCCAGCCATTTCTTGGTCAGCAGAAGGGGGTGGGACAGCAGGAAAGCATCAAGCTATTTTTCTATCTCTGGAGACACAGTGATGGCTTCCGTGGCAGCAGTGATTATGGGGCGGGGGAGGACAGGTATTGCTTCCCTTTTCATTCACCCAGTGGGATGGCTCCGATGGCAGCAATGGTGATGGGAGGATGGGAGAAGGAAGAGGAGGAGAGGTCTTGCTTCACTTTTGCCTGTGGGATGGCTCTGGTGGTGGCAATGGTGATGGGGGGGGAGACGGGAGGAGAGGTCTTGCTTCACTTCTCCCAGTGGGATGGCTCTGGTGGCGGCAATGGTGATGGGGGGAAGGATAGGGAGAGAGGTCTCATTTCCCTTTTCCCTTTGCCTGGTGGGATGGCTCCAGTGGCAGCAATGGTGATGGGGGAGTGAAGGGGGAGGAGGAAAGGTCTCACCTCCCTTCTCCCTTCACCTCTTGTATGGCTTCCATGGTAGCAATGGTGACATGGGGTGCGAAGGGAGGAGAGGAGAGGTCTTCCCTCCCTTCTCCCCCAGATGGCTCCCGTGGTGGCAATGGTGACAGGGGGCATTCACTATTATTTGCAGAATTCATTATCCACCGGGGGAGGGGGGGCTGGAACCAATCCACCACAGATACAGGGGTCCTACTGTGTATGCTGACATACTTAAGTTAGAGACTCTGAGCTGCATTCAGCTAGCTAAGTTAGTTGCACTTTGGGCTGACTGAAATTGATAGGATAAGTTGGATAATGGAGCACACCAAAGAATTTTGGAAGAAAATCAGCCTGTGCTTTATCAATTATAGCAAAGCCTTTGATTGCATAGATCATGAAAAACTATGTATCACTTTTAATGAAATGGGTGACACCACACTGCTAGCAGAAAATAGAAAAGACTTGGAACAATTCCTGAAGAAAGTCAAGGAAAAAAGTGCAATGGCAAATTGACAGTTTAACATACGAAAACAATAATAATGACCACAAGTGATTTACATAACTTTAAATTAGAGGGTGAAAACTTTGAAAATAGTCCAAGATTTTCCATACCTTGGTTCAATCATTAATCCAAATGGAGACTGAAGTCAAGAAATCAGAAGACTAGGACTTGGAAGGTGCAGCTATTAAGGAGCTAGACAAGATCCCGAAGTGTCAAGATATATAATTGAGTGCTAAAATTTGGGTTGTCCATGCTATCTTATTTCCCATTTCTGTGTATGGTTATGAAAGTTGGGCAGTGAAGAAAGCTGATAGGAAGAAAATCATTTCATTTGGAATGTGGTGCTGGAGAAGAGTTCCACAGATACCGTAGATTTTAGTAAGACAAATCAGTTGGTCCAATCAAGTCTCTACTCTGCCTAGAAGCCAAGTTGCCTAAACAGACTGCTATACCTTGGCCTTATCATGAGAAGACATAACTCACTAGAAAAGAAAATTGATATTCACTGAGGTTTGGTTCCAAGATCCCCCATGGATACCAAAAACCGTGAAAACTCAAGTCCCATTATATGCAATGGCATAGCAAAATGGTGTCCCTTATATAATATGGCAAAATCAAGGTTTGCTTTTTGGATTATTATTTTATAAAGAATATTTTCAAGCTGTGGATACTTAAATCCGTGGATACCAAATCTGTTGATACGGAGGGACAACTGTACTGCCTGGTAAAGTAGAAGACAGTAGGAAAAGAGGAAGACCACATTACAAGTGGATAGACTCAATCAAGGCAACCATGGCCCTGAGTCTGTAAAACCTGAGCAGGGCTGTTGATGGTAGGGAGATTTTGAGGTCTCATTCATGGGATCACCATAAGTTGAAGTTGACATCACTGCAGTTAACAGCCATGACTTAGGATTCATCTGTTTTTGGAGTCAATTGAGAGCCACAGCCAATCTGGCTTGGCTACTCCATGTAGCTGTATAGTACACATTGACACATATTTATTGCACCACATATTTTTTTTGGAAAAAGTAATATAATAAAACAAGCTATGCATCCCTATGGCTTAAATCCAGGCATTGCCAACATCTAGCCCTCCAGATGGTGTTAGATTCCCATCCACCCTAACCAATAAAGTCAGCGGAGAGAAATAATAGGACTTGAAATTCAGCAATACAATGAGAGACACATATTCCCCTTCTCTGATTTTATCCATGTTTTCCATGGAATCCATTTCACATGAAGCTTGGTGGGGTGTGGGAAGATAAGGGCATGCAGAGGAAGGAAGTGAAATCTACCCTCTCAGACTTTACTGCACTGTGAAGGGCTACAGTCCATGGTCAGCATCTTCAGGCAGTTGTTGACAGGCTCAATCAAAGGTGGGCAGGTACAGCAGCAGAAGAGACCAATTTATGCCCTTGTACCATTGCAGCAAGATTCATAACATCATTTTCTGTGACAAAATTGGTGGAAAATTGAAAATACAATGACTCCCAGTTGTGATTCCCTGGAATACCAACATATTTGGAGGGCTCTTGGGGGAAGTTTCAGGGCTCTCAAATAAAATTTGATACATACTCCTCAGTGTCTCCAGGATGGGGTGAAAGTTCCCCTCCAATTAAAATAAAATTAAAAATGGGGGCTCTACGAGCTTTGAAAGTGTTGGAAAAAACTTTTGGGCGTTCTTGGGGCCCCACAGGCTGGCCTAATTCCTTGGGATGGCCTACTGCTGCCCCCATTTGCTAATTACAAGCACCTGGAACCTGGATGGCATCTGCCATTTTAATTTCCCCACAGTGCTTCTGGGCTTATGATGTAGCACCATTCCAGCAAGAGCGCTTGTCAGCCAGATCAGTTGATTTTATTGCTGCCATGCCACCAAGAAAACAGGAAGCTCCTGTTGTGGCCAGTAAACCCTCCAAACCTGGTGCCAGCCCTCTCAGTGGTTTTCGGAACTTTCTCTTCTTGGCTCAGGTCTCTTTTGCTGGAGCAATGGATCACAGCATGGCAAGACGGGGTGGTGGTAGGCTCTGCTCTCCTTTCCTGAGCATTCATTTTTTTCTAAAGACAATCTTCTCTGTCCTGCTTTATTTTTATTTTCTTTTTTTAATCCCAGTGATTGCCTAAGCCATCACATTACACAGTTTGACCTTTAGAAGTAAGCTTCAAAAAACACAACACAACATATGTGAATCTTTGTCACATTCTGTTAGGGAAAACTATACATGCTTTTATTATTCCTCCTTCACACAAGCAGCTCTCTTTGTTAGAAAACATCTTCCCTTCCCCTCTCATACTCATTCACACTCATACCACTTTCTGAAGAGATTTTTGAAAAATCTCATTAGCTTAGGTGATAGATTCCACCTGGTTTCAGGGGTGTATTTCTGGGTCAAGTGCAGTCAGTTCTTCTTCCACAATTAGAGTAGTGCGACAGAAAAACTTGTGTTATTCATGGCTACTGTGGCCTTTAACACTTGTTTTCTGAATGTGGTTAGCAAGCAGCTTTCTGAAAGTGAAAGGGTTCACTCCCACTTACTTGGGTAATTCATATTATTGGTTTTTGTACTTGGTGAGGCACCAGAGTTCTCTGATTGAAAAGGCTAAAAACCTCACAAAACTACAAATATCAGGATTCCACAGGATAGAACCATGGTGAATAAAGTGGTGTCAAACTGCTGTATTTCTGCAATGTACACAGGCTCCACATTTCAGTTGTGAGTTATGGTGGTGAACACACCTGGAGGTCCTATTTTATATATACATTACTAGTGGCCTATACAGTGAAAAGTAGTGGCAATAAGCTTGTTTTCTTGGCTTGCAGATGGAAGTAAGAACTGTGCCTAAATTACTTTGTTTGTTATTGTTGTCACTGATGTCATTTCCAACTTATGGCAATCCTAAAGTGAACCTATCATTGGGTTTTCTTGGCAAGATTTGTTCAGAGGGGGTTTGCCTTTGCCTTCCTCTGAGGCTGAGAGAGTGTGACTTGCCCAAGGTCACCCAATGGGTTTCCATGGCTGAGTGGGAAGTTGAACCCTGGTCTGCAGAGTCATGGGACATTATCAGATGAGCCTCTAAAAATGTTATTTACTGGCATAACTAAAGCCATTTTTAGGCCAGCAAAAGAATGTCTCCCACCAGACTTACCCTTGTCTCCTGGCAAAGGCAGCTCTGGCAATGAAGAGGAAGTGAATGGAACTCCTGCAGATTCTCATGAGAAGATTAAAACAAAATTAAAACAAAAACAACACACAAAAAGGTTTTTAAAGGCACATCACACACTTAAAAACTTCCAAGTAACCTGGGAAGGGTCAGAAAAAGTGTGTCACTTATCTGGATGTCATGATCTCTCCCAGATGTGTTCTGGTGGACCTGCCATTGATGCTGCATTCACGTGAGTTAAATGACACAAGGTTTCATATGCTGGCAATGCTGGTACTGAAATGCCACAGGGGATCTATTGATGGCTTAAGATGTATGTTTTTCCAACAAGACATAAACGCGAAAGGGTGACATCATCTGGTATGTGCACCCTTTCATGTTAATGTGGCATTGTTATGATGCTGTATTTAGTGCATCTGATAAATTCCATAGTCCAGTGCTCAAACGACTACATCACTTTCTGTCTTCCACTTTGCTTCTTAAACTTAATTTTAATAAATTACTTTATTTCTAGTGCTTAGGAACACATCAGCTTGGCTGGATTTCTATATGCACATTATTTTTCATACATCTGTATCTGTATATAGAAATATACATATATACTTCCCCCCTTCACTATTTGTGGCTGCTTCCTTCCTGTAAAATATTTACATATTGTAGTTTAATTCTCTCGAGGACACCCCATCAGGCAAACAAATAACTTGGAAAGAAAAAAAAGCCTCACGGAGCTGCTCAAATGTCCTTGGAGACACTCAATTTTTTTGTTTGCCCCCATTTGTCATCCTCTGCTCAGAGAGATCAACAGTTTTTAGCACACAGATCAATATTCTCTTAACCCAGACCTAATCTAAGGAGAGTTTCCCCGTGTTTCACCTTGGCCTACTCCTGAGTGCCAGAGTTGCCCTTTTTTTGTGCAATAATTTTGTCCGTGTAAGACAGCAATTTTTCATCCTTTGGTCAAAACTGGTGACAAAAGAGGGAATAATGGTTCCTGACATATCAAATGATAGATTTGACACATAGCATGCTGAGCTGGGAGCTTTCACACGCCAAGGTAGAAAGACAGATAAGCCTTCTAATGGCCCTCTTGACATAGCTACCTCCCCCCCCCAACACCCTTCACTCCTGTTATACCCAAACAGTCTCTGCTGTATTCTCTTCTCTCCCCTCTCCAACAGCCTCCCTCAATCCACCACACTTTCCTCAGACTCTCTTTGAAGAAGTTTTTCTATAAATCTGGGCAGGAAGCGATGAAATGCACTGTACACTCCAGCCCAAAATAAACGTTTTCCTGTCCTATAAAATGATCAATCTATGCCCCTTTTTCCACTCAGCACAGTTAGGACCTTACAACATGCTGCTTGAGGAAACACTAACAAATATAGCCAGTGAGAGGGAAACAGATGGGACTAAGAAATTAAACCAGCAGAGATCTGGAAAGTATTCAAAAAAAAAAAAAAAAAGGGGGGGGGGAAGTAGAGTAGAGTTTATAATGCTGGAAATGGAGCTACTCTTTCATTTCTTTTCTTCTTCTTTTCTGAAAGGTGATGATCCCAGGAGGTCACCCCCACTCTCCCAAAGTCTCACCGCTTGGTTATCCTACTTATTACCATTAATACTGAAAGACTGCAATATGTACATACTTACTTGGGGGGAAGTTCTATTGAACTTAGTGGTTTTTGACTCTAAGTAGATGTGTACAGGATTTAATTGATTGATTTATATCTATATTTACCAATAAATAAAACTCCCCAGTTTACAAATATATATAAAAAGGAAAGCCATGAAAAAGAAGTAAAAGACAAACATGAAATCTACAAGAGAATAATGATGATGATGATGAAAACCAGCAAAAGCAGAGTTAGAGATATAGGGATTTTTACCCTCATTGATTTTAACAGAGAAGTTAAACTATGAGCTTTAAATGATTCTGTTCTGCCTCCCACCACTAGGAAGGGTTGCCAGATCTCAGGGTCTGGCCCTGATTCTCCAGTGGGAGACAAGAGTGAAAATTCTCCAATGGGGAGGGGAGCTCTTTGCCAGAGGAAAGGACTATGTGCTCAGTCCTCTCCAGCTCAGCTAGTAGAACAGCAGCTTGCTACAGTTTGCAAGGCTTAATTGATCAGTTGCTGCAACTTGCAAAGACTATCCAGTGGGTTCTCTGTGTTTACTTAGTTAGCTTCATCTTTCCCTCCCAGTCCTTGTAGCCCCAGGGCTCAGTGTTCATGTTGGGCTTGTCTGCACTGGAGGGAAACCCTGAACACACCTCCTAGATGAACCTGCAAATGTTTTTGATCTGCAGCAGCCCCATAAATGCCACACTCACCAGGGCTTCTCCTGAGTATCCCACCACACTGTAATCATAGGCAAAATCACATGGGCATAAAAAGGTGCTCCAATGCTGATCACGTGTCCTATATATCACATTATTTCTGACAGCATGGCCTGAGCTGCTCCCCCCCACCGCAACGTTTGCTCGTGCATGCAAATATATGTTGTTCCAGAGAAATGTATTACTGGATAAGGGGAGTTATGCTTATCCAGATATGTGCACAACTTATTTTTTTTTAAAAGCTCCAGAACAGAGTCCCATCCACCAGAAGCCCCACCCCAGGCTTCACTCCAGTCCTTGGCCACAACAAGGCCAATAATCTAGGTTTTCTCCTCAAAAGCAGACCAACCAGCAAAAGTTTTTCATCAATAAAAAGCGGTGCCTTTTCTGTCACTCTAGCATGGAGGGAGAACAAACAAAGGACAGGAGGAGGACGGGGTGTGCGAAAGTGAACCGTAGAAGCGGGACAGGTGGTGTCTTAGAGTGTGGTGGAGTCTCCTTCTTTGGAGGTTTTTAAACAGAGGCTGGATCTCTATCTGTCAGGAGTGCTTTGATTGTGTGTTCCTGAATGGCGGGGGATTGGACTGATGGCCCTTGTGGTCTCTTCTGACTCTATGATTCTATGGAGTAGATTTTGATGGTTCATGAGAGATAGCAAGGAAAGAAGAGAATGAAAACCCTTGCATTTCCCTTGATGGGAGTAGTCCCACTCTCAGATCTTGCCCCTTTATTTATGCACCTTGGGGACTGTTTGGTAATGAAAGAAAATTCAAACATATTTTTACTAAACTATTTTTTTTCATAGTAATCAATGTAACTTAAAAGTGCTTAAGGTGTGCTGGATTGTCTTTTAAATGTCCTATTTTAAATTGTTAATGGAATATGTGTATGCCTGTGTGTGAGAGAGACAGAGATGCAGTGAGAGAAACAGAGTGCTTAATTTTTGTACCTCACCTAAGGCAATTTTGGAAATGCTACTAATTAAATAAATTACACTGAACCTTTAAAAGAAATCAGTCCCAGTGGAGACACAATCTTTCTCCAGCTTTAGTTCAGAAACTGCTTCCAAAGATGGGATCATATTACACCTTGTCACACAAAAGCCTCTTTCAAAATCTTGACTAACAAAACAGGCTCAGTTATAAAAATTATTATACCTTTATTGTTTTCTTCCAAAGGATGTGTTCACTTAAAAAAAAAAAAAGCACCCTCATGACCTTGTGTGTTATTTTCACTGGTGTTTATAGTGATTTGTATTATTTTGGTCCTAGGCAAAGTGAGCCTTCTCACCTGCTTCTTAATAGCTGATGAACTTTGGCAAAAGGCGATTTATTCTCCATCGTGTTTTTAAAATATTGCACCGTTTTCCATATTTTACAGTAAGACAGTGGGGTTCCCCCCCTTTAGTAGCGAGATTATTTTTATACACTTTCATGACTCCACAGACATTTTAAATTTGATCCAATAAAGGAATAAACAGAAATTATTCCAAGGAGATTGTTGCACTTACAAGGTCATCAAAGATCTGAGTTAGATGTTTTGTCGCTGTGCATTTAAAGAAACCCAGAGCGTTCAAAGCCTGGTGGGTTGTTTCTCTACCTTTTTATAAATGTTTATACATGCATGCTATACATAAGGGAAACATTATATGTATAGATCAAATAGAATTTTGGCTCCCTCTAACCTAAGGATTTTCCCCCCAGTCTTAATGAAAAACATTTTTATTACAAGTACCTACTTTGACACGTTTACCAGTAGTTTTCTCAGTTTTGACATTTCAGCCAACCCTGGTAGTAATAAGGAAGTCCAATAAAAATGAATCTGCTGCGTTAATGCTCCCCACTCCAATTATTATTTTTTTTAAAAATGAATATTTTACAGAAAAGGAAAGTTGTAATCCTATACACACTTATCTGGAAATACATTCCATTGAACTCAGTGGGGCTTACTCTTAAGTAGATGTATACGGGGTTGCATTGGAGGTGGCACACCAAGGAATAGAGTACAGTAGCACCTTTAATACATACTACACACTCCAGAGCAACATTAAAAAAATTAAATAACATAGGTTGCTGCTGCAAGTAGTTTACCCTTTAAATTCTGACAGTAAAGGGGGAGGGAGGGAGTAAAAAAGAAATTGAGAAAGGTGATAATAAGAGATTCATTTTTTAAAAAAATGTCATTCTACCTAACTGGACCAGGACAAAGTTGATTAGCAGAGCAGGCAGACATCTTGTGCATAGAAGGTTCCAGGTTCAGTCCCTTGAGTTTCTAGATAGGACCCAGAAAGTATGAAAACCAGGGGAACTGCTAAAGTCTGTAGTAGTGTTATAGTGGAGCCAGAGGAAACAGGGTTGAGGTGCTTGGATGTTTAGATGGACAGGGATGTTTGTGTCATCTTCCAGCCACCACAAGCTTTTCTGTCCACTCTAGGTTGAGCTGAAAAGCAATCCTCCTTCTTCATAATTGCTGGGAGTATTCCTCTCATTGTTGTGAGCTACTAATATGATGCAAAGTGATGGCAACTTGGGGAGCATCTACACTGGTGCTGTTATCTGAGGCTAGTCCAGAGCATTATGCTCCAGAGCTTCCCCAGATTAACACGATGCTGGTTACACACACCAGCATTCTGGAGCTGAGCCATAGACCAGATGGCCCGTCCCCCTTGGTGCTGCTCCTGCAGCCTTGCCAGCTGGCCAAACAACTCTTAAAAAGCCTGACCATCACCATCACTGCTAGTGAGGTCAGAATAGGGTGCCCATGTGATAAACAAGGAAGAGTTAGAGTACCCCCTCCTTGTTGATCATATGGTGTAGCACCCTGTTTGGACTTCACCAGCAGCAACGGTGATGGCCAGGTTCTCACAGAGAGCTGCTTGGCCGGTGAGTTTGGTAGTGGCAGTGGGAGCATGGAGGTGGATGGGCCAGTGGAGCCAATGCAGTGGATGTGTAGACATGTGGACATCTGGGTAACTCCAGATCCAGCCTGATCCAGCTGTCCACATGTCCAAAATACCAGAGCCACTTCAGAGTTTCCTAGAAACTCTGGAGTAGCTTGTGGTTTCTGTTAAGCCAGATTAATGGCTAAAAAGAACAATAAATAATAATAATGATAATAAAATTTATTTATATCCTGCCCCTCTACAAAATGCAATTGGGACGGCTTACAACAGTAAAATCTACATACAACCCCTCCATCACACCCACCCCTTAAAATACAATTAAATAATTAAACATTTAAAACCCAATAAATACTAAAAATACTCAAGACAACACAATAAAAAGCTGGATAGGATCAGGCTAATTAAGATGGCCGGGTATCTATTCAGGAAAACCCTGCCGGAATAGGATAAAACATGTACTCACGAATGAATTTGCTGCATGCATCATGTGGACAAATCACACCAGATCTGGGGTGAGTATGTGTTTTATCCTTAAGGTAGACAAGCCCTTGAATGAACCACTAAGATCAAATAGATTTAAAAAGGACTAATACAGATAGGGAGAAGGGGAGGTGCTATTTTACCCCATGTCTCAAGCAGCAAAATGGCTGTAGGACCAGTAAATCTCACTCACAGCTTGAAGTACTAAATATTTTTATTGTACTTAGGGGGATGGCATGATACAATAATCCAGTGGCTGCCTCCTTCCATATGACCCTCCCCGCACACTTCAGTCCTTTGGGAGGAATCTGTTACAACCTATGTAAACAAGGCTGTCGGTGACCTCCCAGAGGGCCTTCTCTGCTGCCGCTCCCAGATTATGGAATGGCCTGCCGGATGAGATCCATCTTATTACCACCTTAGACAGCTTCAAAAAAGCTGTCAAGACGAATCTTTTCCGGTAGGCCTTTCCCGAATAGCTATCCCGGCTTGAAGATTCGGCTGCCTTTTCCCTTTAGCGGCCAGTGGATTATTTCATTTTTTTCTCTTTTTAATTATTGTACATTTTTAATCTTTTTAATTTAATATTGTTTTAAGGGTTGGGTGGGTTAGGGTATTAATGAAATTATGGGATTTTTATGATGTAAGCCACCCCGATTATGTTGCAGAGGAGTGGGATAGAAATAATAATAATAATAATAATAATAATAATAAAAGCAATACTTTTTTTTTGTTTGTTTGTTTCAGACAACTACAAACAAAAAAACCAATATGAAGTCAAAGGCTTTCACAGCCGGCATCCATAGATTTTCCTTGTTTTTTTTCCGGGCTGTGAGGCCGTGTTCTGGAATAGTTTCTTACTGACGTTTCGCCTGCATCTGTGGCTGGCATCTCAGAGAATGGTTGGGTAGGTGTGTGTGTGGAGTCTATATGCTGTGAACCCTTGTTGGCGAGGATATGTAAATTTGTGTAATTGAATGGTTAGTTTCTGGGTATAGAAATGCAAGGCTCGTTAGTGTCTGTTTGGTTAATGGTTGGTTGATAGGCCATTATCTGCTGGGAATCCTCTTTTCCCTGGGTGGAATTCTTTTGTAAGTGTTGAGTTTTGATTCTATTGTGTTTCAAAACTGGGAGCCAGATTTTGTTTACTTTTAAGGTTTCTTCTTTCCTGTTGAAGTTGTCCAGGTGTTTGTGGATTTCAATAGCTTCTCTGTGCATTCTGACTTGATAGTTGTTGGCTTGGTCTAGAATTTCTGTGTTTTCAAATAGCATTTTGTGTCCAGCAGAATAAAGATTTCAGAAAATATACATGAAATCTTTTACTACATTCAGTTCTACCTGCAGTTGAAGTGTATTAGTTCCTTAAGAGAGAAGGCCACACCATTGGTGCATAGTGTATGGCAATATTGCACGTTTCATCCTAAATGCCCCTCACATTCTGTACTGATATATGGCATTGTTTTCAGTAACTATGCAATCTTTAATCACTTGTATAATAACTGGAAGTGCTCAGACTTTCTGATTCACCTTTCCATGCCATCTTAAGAAGCCTGCTTCAGACTTTGGAAATAAGAGTCCAACTGTATAGAGTTCACCTTTTGAAGGTGAATTCTATACATTTACATTCAATTTCTTGATCTTTATGCATCCTTACTCTTATAGAATTTTTCTTAAGGTTCTCTTTAGAGACATAAGAAATAGCATAAGCAAGCTCATTGTAGTTGTACTTACAAAATCCACCTTAAGTTCTCTTACTGAAGATTAACTGAAAAGGAAGAAGCAGCTTCTAGTTCAGAGCTATGGAATATATGACCCTCCAGATGTGGTTGTAACTTTCATGATCCATTAGCTATGTTGCTGATGAAGGCTGATGGAGGTTGCAGTCCAACAACTTCTGGAGAACCATATGTCCTCCACCCCTTCCCTAGTCCTTCCAATGGGGTTTCATCAGGAGAAATTTTGGATGGCTCATGCTCTTGATCTAGCATGGGCAATCATGAATGAAAACAAAGAGTTAAGACACTGGTTCTTGTTGTGAAATTAATCAGATTCATATTAGCAGTGGTAAATGTCATGTTGACATCTCTTTTTTTCTGACACATTAGAGTTTCAAGTCTTTGCTATGATGAATAATGAAGTAAAGATATGCAACACCATATACTATCCAGAGGTTGTCATCAGTCTGCACCAAAATGAATTGTATCTGCTAGTAAGCAGGTCATGGGAGCAGCAAGTTAGGAAAAAGGGTTGAAGGAAGGATAAACCCAAAGTAACAAAGATCTTGGTGTGTTCCTCCCACCCCAATAACCCTTTCATAAGATGACAGTTTGGCAAATGAAATGTTTGGAATAAACACTTCTCAGCTGTATTAAACTAATACTTATTGTGATGAATTTAATCCAAGTGGGGCATTGAAGTGCCTGACAGAAATGCATGAAGATCAAGAAACATGAGAATGTTATTATCCAAACTCTAAGATTTACCATTAAATGGTAGGTGAAGGCCCAGCTCACGACTTTGGTGTATGAGGCGGAGAAGGTGCCCCCTCTGCTTCAAACCATCTAGACTGCCAGTACTATTGGTGGGAGTATGTCCTCCATTGTACCATAAGGCAGCTGGCCAGCTAAGGGTATAGAGAAGGCAGCACAACATACAGAGATGTCTTCCAACATTGTATCATTATTCCTTTCCTTCCACTATACATAGCCTGGTGTAAAAGTATCATCAGTGGAAGAAATTGTGTTTAATCATAAAGAATAATTAGATTTGGAATGGCAGGGGAAAGGGGGAACATTAGTGTATGCCAAGATATCAACTTCAGGGGAGTTAGGTTAAATTTAACCTCTGGGGACCCAGTGTTGCATTAACATTCAATTATATTTGTATTGGATGTATGCATAGATCTAGAAAGGTGTTTTTAACTAATACGTATATCTCTTCCTCTTCCGTTTTATACCTCAGTTGTTAGCTAGCTTCATATATATCTATATGTTGTAACAGGTCTGAGAGACCCAGGAGATTATTGGATGACCCCAAAAAATCCATTACAGAGATGACAGGAGATCGTGAAAGGGCTTCCCTTTCAGACAATGTCATCCCTGTCTCGTCCTGTTCCTATGCCCCCACCATTCCGCCCACATTCCTTTTTATTGACGGCTTAAGGCTTCAATAGATCACCCGTTCCATTTCTGTTATGGCACCCCGTTATGCTGGCACGATGCCAGTGTCACTGGGAGGTCTGTGCCAAACACTTCCAGGTGCAGTTGGCACCTCCAGGTAAGTGACAGCCTTTTTTGTACCCTCCACGAGTTACTTGGGTTTTTAAAAGTGTGTTTCTGTGCTTGGTTTTTCTTTTTGTCATTTCTTTTTCTTTTTCTTTTTAAATTTCCTGCATGATCATCCTCTTGCGAGACTAACCGGGATTTCTTTTCTAGGAAGTAAATTCAACTCGGTGAGAGCTGCATTCAATCCTGGGCTGCCGGAGGAGAGGGGAGCACTTTTTATGGCACAATTAAGATAGGTCTGAATTTTTTATTTTATTTTAAATTGCTACAGGGATGGGAGTGGGGCAGGAAATAGCTGATGAGACAGGGACGCTATATTTTTCCCCGTCTGAAAAAGTCCCCAGAGTAAAATATTCTGAACTAATGTGTGATAAACAATAGAAAGCAGGCCTCTGTAAAGAAAGATTGTGATTGGTTTTCAGGTCATGATTCAGTCTGTGGACTTTATCAGATGGGGCTATAATTGCAGGATTACAGTGAAACAGTACAGCACATGGGTTCCCATTATCACACAATGTCATTGTCCTCCCATGGTCAATGTGTGCTCCATCCATTAATTGCTCATCACTTTTAATTGATGGGAAAATTCATGAATAGCCCTCAATATTGCTTGTTTTGCATTATTGATGAGTGTGCAAAATCACGTCCCTCTGTAATCACATGATTACAGGGTGAATGGGTGGTCCTTTTATCCCCTCCCCTTTCCCAATGTGAACACAGGATGCACATGACACTTTTTAATGAACTGTCACCTTTTCTTTGTATGCTTTTATGTTTGTTTAAGTGTTTATTTGTTAATTTCTTTCGTTATATATGTGTATTTTGTATATTTATACAAAGTTGTATCTTCTCGCGAGAACAACTGAAATCTCACCCATAGAAACTCACGGAAGTAAAATCCTATTCTTAAACTGTTAGTGGTTGTCATGCAATGATTCCATGGCAGTAGTATTGCACAAATATGGTATAGTGTTGCGTGATTACAGTGAGTGCAATAATCACTGTAATCATGCCACTATGTATCTGCTTTTCTCAATGGTGGAATTACAGTGTTTTTAGACACTAGTTTGATAAAGTCCTGTGAGTCCTGTTTCTTCAATACTTCCACTCTGCCCCCTATGAGACAGAAATGTGTGTGTGCAATAGCTATTGTATATTTTAGACATGATGAAGGAAAATCCTTAGATTTCAGAGGAAACATAGTAAATCAGTCTGGAACACTCTCATGCATCCACGAAATGCCCCACATGGCTATTCATGATGGTGAAACAGTGTCCTCCACTGTATCTGAAGGCAGCTGGCCAGCTTATGGTGTAGGGTAGGCAGCACAATGTACATAGGTATCTTCCAACAAAAGTCCTCAGAGTGTGGTGGAGTCTCCCTCTTTGGAGATTTTTAAACAGAGTCTGGATAGCCATATGCCAGGAATGCTTTGATTGTTCATTCCTGCATGGCAGGGGGTTGGACTGGATGGTCCTTGTGGTCTCTTCCAGCTGTAAGATTCTATGATTCTATGATCATTATTCATCTCCTTCTGCCATCTACTGATAAGATTTTTGAGATTTCTCCAAATTCTAAGTATTTTGCTTCATCAAAACTACACAGTCCTTTAATACTTCTGGGGTGGTGAAGCACAAGACTCTCCAGATGTTGGGGGGATCCCAAAGTCTGATTGGACGTAGTCAGCATAGCTAATAGTGTGGAATGCTGGGAGTTGTGGTCCAATTATATCTGGAGGGCTAGAGAGTTCATTTCACATCTGTTTCACACCCTTCTCTCCTCTTTTAAGGGAAATAACCCCTCATTTTAATCGTAGAGGAGATGAATAATGAGAACAGCTACCCATACACATGGGGTAGGGAATGGGGCTCAAGCACTCCCACCATCCAAGATAAGGCTAGGCGGTACTGAGCCAGCTCCTGCCCCTGAAAAATGATCAGGCAAAATTGGACCACTGAGAGTCCTACATCCCACTCAGGATTTGTCAATTGGAAGTGAACTAATTCACGCCACAAATGGATTATATGGTAAATTTTGCTGCCCCCCTTCAGAATGACATGAATGGTTGCCAACAGCCGTGTGAACAGATCTCTGTTCATTCGCATGCCGTTCATATATTTTTGCCGTTTAGACAGGCCAAAATTATTATTTTGCTACTCCTATAATAATAATAATAATAATAAATTTTATTTGTATCCCGCCCCTCTACAAATCAGGGCGGCTTACAGCATTTAAAATATAGATACAAACCCCTACATCCCACCTACCCCTTAAAATACAGTTAAATAATGAAACATTTAAAACATACTTAATAAATACTAAAAACAACACAATAAAATAACTGGATAGGGGTCGGACCAATAAGATTTTTTTCTCTCTGATGGCCGGGTAGCTATTCAGGAAATGCCTCCTGGAAGAGATCTGTCTTAAGAACTTTTAAAAAGCTATTTAGGGTGGTAATGTGCTGGATCTCGTCCATAATCTGGGAGCAATAGCTGAAAAGGTCCTCTGGGAGGCTGAGGAGAGCCTAGTTTTTAAAGGCTGCAGCAGATTCCTCCCAGAGGACCTGAGTGCACAGGGAGGGTTAAATGGAAGGCGGCAGTTCCGAAGATATGTTGGACCCAAGCCATTTAGGGCTTTAAAGGTGATAACCAACACCTTGTACTGGGTCTGGAAACTAATTGGCAGCCGGTGAAGTGATCTCAAGATCGGTGTTATATGGTCTCTTCTAGATGTACCCAAGACCACTCTGGCTGTCGTAGTTGAAATTTCCCAACCAAGCATGAGGGTAGCCCCATGTAGAGTGCATTACAGAAATCAAGACGGGAGGTTCCCAGAGCATGTACCACAGTCTCAAGTTCCCTGACTTCCAGGAAAGGGTGCAGCTGATGGATCAGCTGAAGCTGATAACAGGTGCTCCTGACTGTTGCATTTACCTGATTTGTCATCTGGAGCGACGAGTCCAGGAGCACCCTCAAACTGCGAACTCAGTCCCTGGAGGAGAGTGTGACCCTATCCAAGACTGGAGGTTGTAACTAGTACTTGGGTTCGGGGCTGCTACAATGAGAACCTCCATTTTGTCTGGATTCAGCTTCAATTTGTTTTTCCTCATCCAGTCCATTGCTGCCCTAAGACAATCATTGAGAGAAGAGACACCATCTGAAGTCAGAGACGAAGACTGAGACATGGATAAATATATCTGGGTGTCATCAGCATACTGATAACACCCCACCCCATGCCTCTTGATGATCTCTCCCAGCAGCTTCATATATATGTTGAATAGCAGTGGGGACAGGATGGCGCCTTGTGGGATGCCACAATTAAGTTCTTTCCTGCAGAACAACTGTCCCCAAGCATTATTACCCTCTGGAATCTACCCGACAGGAAGGAGCCGAACCACTGCAATGCAGTGCCTCCGATTCCTAACCTTCTCAGGTGATCCAAGAAGATGTCGTGATCTATTGTATCAAAAGCCGCTGAGAGATCCAGTAACACCAACAGGGTCACATTCATGGTACTCAGATCATTACCAGCTTTAATTGGATGATGATTATTGTTATGTAAATATCCTGTGTTTTCATTGTTTTGCAAAAACATACATGCAAGTAATTAATAACAACATGCCTGACAGGGTTCAGCCCCAACACCTTTAAATCACTTTTGAGATCCCTACAGTCACCATCCTTGTATAGTTGTTTTCATACATTTCATACATCTTCTGGCCATTTTAACACGTAAATGCACTGGCCATTCACATGTTCACTTAGCAAGCCAGGATGAAATTAACTGTCCCAAAGAGAGGGGCAACATGGGTGAGGGAGAGAGAAATTGGTGTTTGGTGCTGTAAGAATTTATAAAGGGTGTGTCCTTGAGTGCAGGATAGCATTTGAACTCCACTTAAGGGATCAAAATGGTCACTTACATGGTCTGATATGAATGAGCCAGGTCAGTATGTGATGTAAGTTCATAACCACACAGAAAGGTTTTGAAAGTAAAGTATGTCCATGTGGCCAATATTCTGTGGAAATGAGCCCTGCAAACCTATGCAGTCATTCTATCCCAGCATATTCTTCTAAGGCTACTTATTATTGTAGAGTGAATACTGCACTACTACATTTTGCATGATCTGCCATCATGTTGTTGTACATGCACTATATTTTCCAGCTTTTAGTCTGCAAATGTTCTAAACTTTATTGTCATGCTTGGACCATGCATTTCATTTCTCAGGAGGGTATCACTGAGAACCAAACTGCATGTACAGGTTGAGTCTCCCTTGTGTGGAATTCCGAAATACTCCATAATCTAAAATTGTCCACATGGGTGGCTGAGATAGTGACACCTTTGCTTTCTGATGGTTCAATGTACACAAACTTTGTTCCATGCACAAAATTATTAAAAGATATTGCGTACAAAAATACCTTCAGGCAATGTGTATAAGGTGTATACGTAACAATTGAATTTTGTGTTTATTCTTGGCTCTCATCTCCAAGATATCTCATTATGTATATGCAAGTATTCCAAAATCCAAAACAAATCCGAACCATGGAACACTTCTGGTCCAAGCATTTCAGATAAGAGGTACTCAACCTGTAATATTATTCACCTGGTGCATGCTGTTTACAAAATAACAACCCTAAATTGCCAGGTTTGGGAGTGGGGAGCTGGATTGAGGCCAGTGTATGTGTGTGTGTGTATGAGTAATGCTTATCACCTTGTTCCTGATACTTTCTTGAATTAAAATTAAAATTTAATTTAGAAAGAAAGGTGAGTCTCCTCCCCTCTAATTTGGTTCAGGACTAAAGTGGAGGCCAAGGGTTAACTCTCCTCATTGTATGAGCTATTTAGATTAAAAAGGAAATCATATATACCAGGCCAAACGACTTTAATAACATCACATGTAGTTTGGTGCTAATAACCTAACAACCACAGTTAGCAAGTGTAAGAACCCCAAAGCCAAAACTGTTTTGACTATCCATTAGTGCTGTTTGGTTGCAACAGTTTTTTTTTTTAAATGCAGATGTTATGCTCAGTGATTATGTAGATATCATGCTTATCCACAAATGCTGAAGAAAATTTTAAAAGTCACATTTCCAAGTTATGTTACTAAGGGGAGGGGGTGATATTTATAACTCGAAGGATAACATTTGAGAAGATGGGGGTGCAGTGTTTGAAACACTAGGGTGCTAGTAACAAATCAGGTGACTGATGGCTGTACATACTTTGTCACAGAGTATAATGCCACCTCTGTCATTTGCAGCCAAAGAAGAGATATAACTCACTCAAGAGAAGTACAAAACCATTTCCATGTGTAAGATATGTGAAGACAAATTCCTTAACATATCAAATGTTAAACCTACTAAACTTCCTGTATATTCCGGCGTATAAGACGACTGGGCATATAAGACGACCCCCCAATTTCCAACCAAAAATCTAGGCTTAGGCATATATTCGCCATATAAGACCCCCCCCACAATTTGGCTGGCTGGCTGACTGGCTGGGGGAGACTTGCCAGCTGATCCTCTTTGTTTCCCAACTCTCCTCGTGAGTTGGGAAAGTGAACAGGATCCGCTGGCAGGGCTCTCCCAGCCAGCCAGCCAGCCAGCCGCAACATTCGCCCCTCTCTTCAACCTTCCAGTCAAACTTGAAACGAAGGTGGAGGAAAGGGGTGAAAATGCCCAGTTTGTCTCAGCAGCCCCCTTCCCTCCGTCTTGGCTCTTCCGAAGGGGACCAAGGCGGGGGAAACAGGGGCGGCCGCGGCAAACCCCTAGATTCGCCCCCCTCTCCCCACCTTCAAGGTAGCGAAGATGCCCCGTTTGGCTTTGCAGCAAGGGAGCCCAGAAGGAGGCATCGGGGCTGCAGAGCCAAATGGGGCATCTTTGCTCCTTCTCCCCACCTTCCTTGAAGATGGGGAGAGGGAGAGAATCTAGCGGTTTAGCTCAGCGGCCCCGCTTGCCCTGCCTTTGGAAGGGAGCCCAGAAGGAGGGATCGGGCCTGCGGAGCAAAATGGGGCATTTTCGCCCTTTTTCCCCACCTTCAAGGAAGGTGGGGGGAAAGGGCGAATCTAGCAGTTTGCCTCGGCCACTGCAGAGGCAATCGAGTGGTGGCCGCGGCAAACCGCAACGTTCGCCCCCCTCCTCTGTCTTCCATTGCTCCCCAAAGGAGGAGAAGGCAGAGGAGGGGGCGAATAAACTGCTAAACACTTTGCTTCATCCCCTGCCCCATCTCCTGCCTCTTCGCTCCGTTTGCGAAGAGGCAGGAGATAGGTAGGCAGGTGAAGCAAAAGTATATCCGGCGTATAAGACGACCCTCAATTTTGGAGGGCATTTTGGAGTGCTCAAAAGTCGTCTTATACGCCAGAATATACGGTATAATGATGAAAAAGAGATGAGAACAATTCCAAGAAAATTTTAGCTCTGCATCTATCCAGGCAGCAAGGTCTCGTTTCTCTCTCAACTCTCTCTTGATTTGAATACAAATAAAGCAAGTGCATAAAAATCAAGACATGCACACAGGTGATGTTAAAAAAGAATAGAGATCTTTCTCTAAGAATAGGATAGAGTATGAATTACTCAGGTATGGTGTGCTTACTACTGAAGGAAACATTCCACTTTCTTACTGTAATTCTAATTAGCATGTGGCCCACAGTAGTTTTGGGATTACAACTCCTATTTGTCCTGATCACTTTGTGGCTGAATTTAGCTGATGAGAACTTGTGTTCAGCAATAAACTGGAGGGCCATATTTTCCCCATCTCTGCTTTAAATGGAAAAGAACAGTCTGAAACTTTCATTTGCAGGCCAAAGCCGGACTGTTCCCTCGCCCATATAACACAAGACACTGACACAGTATATCTTCAGAAAATATATTGAGATACATAATGAGGATAAACATAGTACATGATATGCATAAGTAAGAGGTAGAATATATATTAGGTAGAGTATATATGGCAATAAAAGGCCACAACTTTGATAACTGCTGATAATGGTTGGCGTACACAACATGGCTCTGGATCCCTTCATTAGCCAACCCACTGCTGGCTAATGGTACTGCCAGTCACTACCAATACCACTCAGCATGGAAGGGAGGAGTCCTGGCCAAGCTGCTCACCTGATTACCCTCCCCTCCCTTGTGAAACAAGAAAGGTTATGGCAAAAAGGGGGTCTCCGTGAACTTGAACTTGGTCATGAACTTGACCTAGACCTTGACAGAGACCTATTCCCCCAACCAATTATTTGGACCGGGACCCATGCCAACCACCACAAAAGGTGGTACCCAATGGGACCAGCCTTCTGCCAACCCTAACAGTCATCACCACAAAGCCTTCCCACTCAGTCAGGCAGTCTGTAAAGAGAGAGCTGATTCAGGCTGGATGTACACCTGATAGTCCCCAGAGCGCCACCTGCCCAGCCGCTTGAGGGTTTCCTTCAGCAGGCCCCTTGCATTGCTGTGGTCGCTGCTCTGATGCAGAAGGAGTGGCTTCCAAACTCTCCCGCCAGAAAACCCAGCTGCTGCAGTGCAGCCCTCAGCATGCTGATGAACTGAAACTTTGTCAGAGATGTTCCATCTTTGTGCCGGAACAGGGGGCCACTCCTGGCATGCCTCATGTCCAGGAACCCATGCATCATGGCCACCGGGCATGTCTACAAGCTTGGGGAACTCTGCAGCCACAGAGTCATCCCTTTGCCATGCTAGTCACATTTGGAGTGCCAAACCCAGATGTATAGAATGTCATCCCCCAAGGATATGTCTGTGACCTGCAGAGCCCTGCCTGTCACATCTGTCTTGGAGGAACAGATCAGTTTGCCGATCCGCAGGGCCCCATAGACAGCTGTTGTAAATGCCATGCTGAAAAGCAGGGCCTCATACTGCAACCTGCATACCTTGCGCAGCATGGGTACAAGCTGTACCAGCATGCCATAGAAAATTGGCCATCTGCCATCAGCTGCATGATGGCGCATCCTCATCCAGCCATCCACTGCTCTGCAAAAGAGGAAGGTGGCACAAAGGTCACCACAGTTGGCCACCTTGCTGATAAAGGAAATTCCAGCCACGTGAACAGAGATGGTATGTGGAGCCAGTCCCTGGTGCTTCAAAGCTGCCAGGTCGTGCAGCACCTCACACTCCGAGGCCAGCCAGGAGCTCCCATAATCATGTCTCTCCCTGAAGGCAAAGAACTGATCCACTGCCCTTCTGTAGCTTGCTCGTGTGGATGGGGCCAAGGAGTTGATGACTCCTTGAATCATTGTCTCCTCCCAAGGTGCCAGAGGTCCGCGGGGAAGGGTGCTGGCTATGGGTCCGCGTCTGGGGCCAACATATGGAACCGCTCATCCTGGAAGCAAGACAAGGCATCTGCAACTTCATTAGCAATGCCAGGGATGTGTTGTGCTGAAAAGCTGATGTTTGATGTCAAGCACACCAGCACAAACGTGCAGCCCAGCCACATGATTCTCTCCAACCTGGATGACCGCATGTTGATAATCCTCACCACCACCTAATTGTCACACCAAAACCAGACTTTTTGTTTTTGAACTCTTCCTGCCAGATAACCACCATGCTAATATAGGGAAAAACTCAAGGAAGGTTAAATCCCACACAACCCCTGTGTCCCTCTTTTCCACCAGCCATTATTGAGCACACCAATGCCCCTTAAAATAGACCCCAAAGCCTAGAGTACCCACAGCTTCAGAGTGCACCTGTAACCCCCTCTCCAGAGCCTTGCACTCCTGCCACAAGATGACACTGTTGTAGTATTCCAGGAAATCCAACCATACCCACAGATCACTTTTGACCACCCGTGTCAGCTGAATGTGATGGTGGGGAGACAGTACACTCTTGGTGATGTGAGCCAATTGAGCACAGAATGCCCAGCCCAGGACAACCACCCAGCATGCAAAATTTGCATGCCCCAGCAAGGACTGCACTTCTTTTAGTGTGACCTTAGGATGCGGCATGAAGCCCTGAAACTGTGTGGTTGAATTTAGCTGATGAGAACTTGTGTTCAGTGGGAACTGGAGGGCCATATTTTCCCCATCTCTGCTTTAAATGAAAAAGAACGGTCTGAAACTTCCATTTGTGTTCAGATCAAAATTCAAAGTTGAGTCTTCAATATGCATGCTTTACACACAAACCCAACATCCTCCTTCCCTAATAATCATTTTCAGACAGTAGGAGCTTTCTCAGTCAAGGAAAAAAAATTCTGATGACACCTCAATGTGATTAAAAAGGACAATGCTGAAATAACGTAAAACTTCCTTTCATGCCAACTTAGAGGAACCAGAAAAGGAGCCAAGTAAGCAATACAAATGTTGAACTTCATGAGAAACATCAATATCATTGTTACCCTGACAATGATGCAGCTAGCTGGGCCTTTGGAATGATCTTCAGGTGTATATCTAAGTCACAAACACATGGATTTGTGTGACAAATCCAACTTTCCTCCCTTTGTCCTTCCCTGTGAGGTCCCTGAACAAAGAATATGTACAGGTCAACCCCTGTATTAACGGATTCAGTATCCATAGTTTCCCTTATCCATGTCTAAAAAAAATGTTCTCCCTAGGCATTTCTAGGTCCTCCAGTGTGACTCTATGGTCAACTTCTGGCATTCATCTCATTGAAAATAATAGGGTTCCCTATTATCCACAGTTTCAGTTTTCACCAGGGTGGGGGTCATGGAACTTATTCCTTACAGATACAGGGGTCAACCTGTACTTAGAATTCTCAGCCAGAGAGCTCTAGGGCTGCACAGGATTCCATAGGAACCACAGCAGTGGAATCACAGTGCAATAACTGTGCAATGTGAATGGGCCTCAGGCTCTGTCCTATGTCATAGAGATTGAGATGCAGATCTATTATGTGTCACAACTTGGGAAAATGAATACAATCAGAGAGAATATAGACACAAATTGAATCTACCCATCACAGGGCTGGGGAAACTTTGTCCTTCCAGTTGCTTTAGCCAAGTTCCAGAGTTCTCCATTAGCCATGCTGGGTTCCTTGATCTAGTGGGTGAAAAGTTCATCAAGCCTGATCTTCAAGAACTCTTTCAGAATATACCTATATCTATATCTATCTATATCTACATCTATATCTATCTATATATATAGAGAGAGATAGCACTCTTGTTTAGTATAGAAAAATCACCTTACACCTCTGAGAATAAAATATATCTAGTAGTGAAAGCTTGTGAAGAGATAATGGACACCAATGTTCAGGTTGATAAGCACTCAGCATCCTTCTTAAAATGTGGCCTGGCAGTGTATTGGGGAGCGGGAGGGTGGGAGGATTAATGAACATTGTTTCTTTTGTGTGTGTAATTATTTGGAATGAAATGCTCAAAGATTGTCACAAGATCTCTACAGGTTGGAATGTTACAATTACAAACTAATTAGTTGCAGTTATTTTTCCAGGGACATACAGTAATTTGTTACAGTCATAGTTATAATTTTAAAAAGTAACTATTGGCTTTTCCAGTTCTGAAAAGTTACCAATATTTCCTTTTTGTTAGTTATTAGGAAAAAAGCTGCTGACTGGTGGTTACAAAACAGGAGGTCTGTCTATTAAATAACGAGATTGATATAATAACCCATCTTTATGTATATGTATTACAATTGTAGTACACTTTAGGGAAACGAAAAAAATCACATAGTGCCAAATCTGACAAATATGGAGGATGTTCAAGTGTAGTAATGTGTTTATTGGTCAAAACTGCTTCGCAGAAAGTGCTGTGTGAGCAGACACATTGTCTTAAAGAATGAAACAATTTCCCCACAATTCTGGCCTTTTTTTTTCTGACTCTTTCTCTCAGCTTTGTCAAAACATAATGTTGGTTCACTGTTCTGCCTTCTAGAACCCATTCTCCCAAAATTATACCCTTGATGTAAAAAAACAACCACCAACAACACCCAATCAGCATGGCTTTGAATGTGGACTTGCTTTGGCATGCTTTTTTCATTCTTGGTGATGATGGTGTTTTCCAGTGCATTGACTGTCGTTTTGTCAGGATCATACTGGGAGATCCAGGTTTCAAGTGATGATTTTTTTTAAAAGGTTTGGGTCCACCTCAGTTGCTGCAGAATGTCAGTGCAAATTTCCTTGTAGCACACTTTTTGCTCTGGTGTGAGATCCTTAGGGACCATCTTGGCACAAACTTTTCTCATGTTGAGATCCTCATGCAAAATTTTCCATGCAGTGTCTTTGTCAATGTTCTCGGCTTCAGCTTTCATTCGGACACTGGGTCAGTGCTCTCGAACCATCTGGCTGATTTTTTTCCACAATGTCTTTGGTTCTTGAAGTGGAAGGTTGTCCAGGTCTTTCATCGTCTTCGACATTCCCACATCCTTCTCTAAATCTTTTGTGCCACTCAAACACACATGCATGCAACATGCTGTCTTCCCCGTAGGCCTCAGTAAGCATTTGAGAAGATTCCATTGGTGTTTTGTTCAATTTTACTAAAAATTTCAAATTAACACATTGCTCGACTTTTAAACTTAGCACAACAGACAACACAGCTGCTTTAAACTACGACTGACAATTAACTGAACGGCCGAGAGTGTTGATGTTTGTCATGCAGGTTCAGACATGTTCAAAGTCACCACTCAGGTGTTCACAATCAGTTCTCCCTGATTTGTCTGAAAGGTAGAATCACAGGAGATCATCAAACAATCCCCCTCAGAATGTTCTTTTGCTGGCATAAAAACCCCCAAACATTTTTATGCCAGCAAAAGAATGCTCCCCTCTGCACTTACCTTCTTCTCCCGGCAAAGACAGCCCCAGCAATAAAGAGGACGTGAACAGAACCCTGTTCATTTCCTCATTTGAAATCCCATGAGACTTCATTGCAGAGGAAATTGAAGGCTAAAAACTAAACTAACACATTAAATGTTTAAAAAGCACCTAAACACACTTTAGAAGTCCCAAGTAACCCAGGGAGAGTCATAAAAAGAGCAAAGCCTACCTAGATATCCTGATCTCACCCAGAAGTGTTTGTTCCAGATCAGCCATTCTCGCTGCAGTGACGAGATTTAAATGGCTTGAGGTTTCGCACACTGACAATGCTGGCACCAAAATGGGACGGGTGATCTATTGATGGCTTCAGCTGTCAATAAAAAGGTAAGTTAGCATAACGCTAGTGGAATGCAAAAGGACAACTTCATCTGATATTGGCATCCTTTTGCATTCCACTGGTGTCTTGATCACGCCACATTTGCTGTGTCTGATAATCTCCACAGTCTCAGTATTTAATAGACAGACCTTGTACTCTCTCCTTCCATCCACTTCATTGTCACTTCAACAGTTGAGTTTGCACTTGAAACATGTAATATCCACCACTTAGTGAGGCAGCATTCCTCTAACTGTAAAAATACATAAAGATTAGTGTTATACCATAAAAGTAATATCACTCATTATTTTATAATCATAATGTAAGGTAGCTATACAAGTCTTCATTATTGGAGAGATTAATTACAAGAAGCTAGTTGCTCCCAAGCTCTGGATATACTTGTGCACCTATTAAGGATATAGGTGACTCATCCCTCATAGAGAAAACAAAGAATTCCCCCATGAAAAACTATGTTGAAAGAAAAAATTCCCCATATCAGAAACAAAACTGATGTAATGTGTATGCTTTCTGAAGTTTGGCTAAAGCGACAAGGAAATTATTTATGCCTTTTGGTAACGTCTTAATATAAACCACATGAGAGAAAAGACTAACACATTTTCTGTTCCTGGCTATACGTTTAAGCATAGTTAATATGAAGTGCCATTGACAACAAAATGTGTGTGTTTTTTGGTGTTAATATTTTTTTGGGGGGGTGATCTAGTGATCATTTAAAAACTGATAGCCTATGCTTTGCATACAAAATGTCCAAGCTTCAGGCCCCAGTATGTCTAGTTTAAAACAAACATCTCTGATACCTGGACTGGAAAAAACACTATCTAAGATTTTTGAGACCACTTTCAGTGAGAATAGAGCAAGAATCTAAATGGACTCAGTATAAGGCATCTTCATACAATGACAAATGAAGTAGTCCTTCTTCGTAGTACAAGAATATAAGCCACGTGATACAGACACACATTAGTAGCCAAGTGCAGCAGAGAAGACCTGCAAGCAAAATAATAGTGCACAGAAGTTATATGAGGAAGGCCTGCAAGAGATGTTGAGCTTGTGCCCACACAAACTTATTCTAGAAATTTCTTCTTCCTGGTTAGTTTCAAAGGTGCTACTGGATTCTTTTATACCTTTTTAGTGTCATATGTTGTATGTACTCAACATGGAACTGTTTTAAACAAAAATATATTTTTATTCTCTTCTGCAGGTTTAGAGCCTAGCTGATTATTGATTCAACAGTGAATGCAATGTGTCTCAAGACGAGGTTATCTCTGCAAGGAAAATGGGGAGAAATTGATTCCAAGTCTTTTGGAATGTCCATATACATGATAACAATCAGTTGCACAGAATCCACTATATACTAAACACAACGTAAATTCTAGTGAGCTGAAAACACCTGATTTTCCTTTACAATAACCATGCTGAGAAATTGGACCATTTTGTGTTTCATTCAAACAAATTCTTCAAATAACTGTTCCACAGTAGTTATTAGCAAGATCACTCTGTGTGCTTATGCCATGTGTGTTTTAAATGATGGAATCATCTCAAGCTTGAGACACTTGGAAGATGATTTCTCTAAATCCATGGATCTCTAAACTACTCAAGCTATATGGATCCCTTTATCTATGGGTCACTGTAGAAAATGTAAAGGAAGCTGTAAAGGAAGCTTAAATATATGAAATGCAATTCTATAATATTTATCTCTACTCCTCCCCTGGGCTGATATTATAATATAGATTATACTGTGGAAAACAGGAAAATAAGAAAATCATACAACAAATCAGAGTGCTTACTGCACGATGTAAGCATATGCCCATTAATTATTCCATTTCCCAAAATGAGTAGGCATTTAGGAAGGAGAAATTTTACTAAAGAAGTGAAGCATGAAGAGTAACCTTTTCATGCACAATACATCTCTGTTTCAGTAGGTCCATATTGTAAATCAGCTGGTAGAAATGAAATGTCCTTGTGTATATGTTTCCTGTATTTGTATTCACTTGTACTTTCAATCTGCATGTAACATAGGACTTTATCATACCAGGCTTTACCAGCATTATAGAGTAGGATAATAGCATATGTGGCCGTTTCTTATCACACCACATTGTGTCCGTGCTGTTACCCATCTACATTTTAACTGTTGCTGGAGGGCACCTTTTCATTGACGGGGAAACCTAGGCCCTCAATAGCACTGCGGTTCCATTATTCCCTCTTCAATAAGTCCTCTTCCGTGTCAGTTCCGATAGCAGCTGGTGTGTTTTTCCTCTTCTCTCCATCTCTCTTCTCCATGTTTCCCCACCCTCCTGCCCACCTGATCTGACTATTTCTCCCCTTCCCTCACCTACCTGGTCTATTCCTCCCACCCCCATCTGTCTCTTCCCCTTCCACCATTTCTCTGAGCAGTATGACTACTTCACAACCTCTTGCCTGCCTGGTCTATTCCCTCTGCCACCATCTGTCTCTTTTCCTCTCCTTACCCTCCCACCAGTATTATGAAGCAATTGCATTCATTAGTGAATCAAAGGGAAACATATTGGCATTGAAATGGATGTGCAATAAGGATTGCTTCAATACTGATATGTTTCCATTTGCTTCACTAATGCAATTGCTGCATGTTAGAAGCCTACTGCCAGTGTTCTTCTGAACCCAATTCAAAGATTCCTAAGTAGCTCGGCTGGCTCCAAGGGTCATCAGTAAAGTCCATGAAGTTGGCTGGCTGGCAAAAGGGACAGAGCCTTTCTGGTGGTGCTCGTCCACCCCATCATTCTGGAACCCCTTCTGCAGGAAACATATCTGTCTCTCTCCTTGATGTTTGTAAACAGTTTCTGAAGACCTGGCTGTTTAGTTATTTACCTTTAGCTACATACTTGATGTTGAGCAAGGCTATTAAGTTGTAACTGTATCAACTGCTGCCATTTTACACCTATTTGTGGACTGAACTGATTGATGCCTCTTATATTGAATGTTGTATTTTATGCTGTAATTTGTTTTATGATAACTTGTAAACCACCTTGAGAAGTCTTATTTAGCACTGGTATGTACTTTAACATATTAAAATAAAGAAAGAAGCAAACAGCCTTTGGTTCAGCTTCATGAGACATTTGAATGTCCTGTGTCTACAGACAGCAAGTGTCCAACGAGACAGATTATCCTGAGTGTCATGTACTTGCATTCCCAGATGCAGTTTCCAGCAATTTCAGAGTTAAACAGAAAACTTTATTGGCACACTAATCCATAAAGCATATCATACAAAGTTGTTGCTCAGAACTGAAACGTAGAAAACAAACATTATAATAAAAGCACATTACAATCTATGAAATCCCGTTGGCTTCAATACTAGTGGTTAACCATCATCCCCGAATCCCCTCTTCAGCAGTAATACCTATCCCATTTTCCCCAAGTTGATTGTTCATCTGTGGCTTATCTACCCATTCTCATTACCAACCATTATACTCCCCTTCCACAAGCACCACAACACATTTTTTTAAAAGGCACAAAGAAGTGAAAACACAATTAGATTACAAAGAAATACTGAAATTGGTAGGAGCAGGTCACATATGGGACTGATCTTGACACTGAGAGAAGGAGCTACAGGGAAGTCAATCTAGTCCAGATCCTGCACAGGTAATCCCAGAAGATGAAGGGAGGTCCAGGCCCAAGGTTACAGATGGTCCAGAAGTTGTTACTCAAAGCCAGTCATCCAGATAACCAAAATAATAATAAAAAAAAGAGTGAGTCAAGGAGTCATTACATGCAGCCAGTCCAGAAGTCAAGAACTACAAGAAAGACATGAACACCAAGAGCACTGCCAGTCAAAGAGATTGAACAGTTGTGAACAAAGAAGTCTCCCAGCAACTGCTGGGAAATTTATAGCTGCCTGCTTCTGGATGCTAGGTGCCCAGTGAGTAAGCATTTCCTAGTTAACTGAGGCTGATTGTGCTGAAGATTCTCTTTCTCTCTTCACCAGATTTCATAGGAAGAAGGTGTCTCTTCAGCACCTACCACATTCAGTTGAGGAAGAGGGCCCTTCTGCTGCTTCAAACACCAGCTGTTCCAATTTGGGGAGGCAGCCATCTTCGGGAGCCAGACACTCCTTGCCATCCACGTCCTCTGTGCCAGAATCCTCAGGCTCCAGAGGGTGAGTTATGACATGGGACCACAGGCTGCCTCATACGTCTTTTTCCATTTCTCCTGAAGGAAGGAGACAAAGTGCCCCCACCTCAATGCATGCAGCAGGTGGGAGTGCATCTTACTTTTCCATATATATTGCAGCTGATGACATCTTTTGCCCAACAGTCAGATTCTAGTGAATGTGCAAGGAATTTCTAAGAATCTATGGGAAACAGTTTGGCAAGAAAGTACTAACATTGTGCATAACAATGAAGGCGAGATCAATACTTTTCAGTGTTGTGTGATAATACGCTCCGGTTTGTGACAAGTCTTTTTAAGCCTAATAAAATGGAATTTTCTCCCCTTTCAGTTTAATTTAAAGTAAGTTTGGGTTGTCTATTGTTTTCATGTAAACTTTTAATCTGCAATGTTAACTTGCCTCCAGCAAATTATGTCTATAGGATGTTTTCCAAACTGAACAATTCTAAGGGGATTCTAAACTGCCTTTATCAAATAATACATGAAGAAGAATCTGTTACTTGAGAGAGATGCAGGCAGAGACATAAAAGCCATACAAAACCATTTTGATATTTTTTTAAAAATAAAAAGCCCTTTGGAAAAATTATCTAAATAGCAGCTGCTGTAATAAATTTTGCACATGGCAAAAAAGGTTATGGAGGAGGCAACAAGGGTGGGGAAAATGTAAATAAGATTGCCAAATTAGCAGAAGTTGTAAGTAAAGAAGTACCCCTACGGCTATAGTTCCAACAAGTCTCCTAAAACCAGAAACATTCTGTTTCTTCAGTCTGTGATATGGCATGTAATAAAATCAGTCTCAAATTTGCATGGGGGAGGGGGATCAATCACATATGAATCTGAAGTCTTTATATTTATTCATTTATTTATTACACTGTTTACATCCTGCCCTACATCTAAAGATCTCTGGGTGGGATACAGACAGTAAAAGAGCTTAAACTGTTCTCTTCCAAACCATTTAACAGAATGAAACAGTGTAAGAATTTCACAACCCTGTTAGCCAAGCCATAGTCAGTGTGCCTTAAGAGTCTGGATGAAGAGCTAAGTATTAACTTGATGTTGAAATGGGGCAAGCATCCAGGCCAATACAGCTTCCAAAGGGAGGGAGGACATCACAGCAGAAAAGGCTGTCTCTCCTGATCTTCATAGTGACTTTGCCTCTGCTGCTACCACCGCCGCTGCTGCCACCTTAGCCTAATGGTGCCTAGAAAGGCTATGAGGATGAAGAGTTACAGAATGGCAGAAATGCACAGAGAGAGTGATTGAGAAAGAGAGATGGATAGACTGATTGAATAAATGAATGAATGCTAGAAGAAAATCTTTGGTTCAAAGAGACCTTAGCCAGAGGGATTATTTTATTTTGTTTTATTTCCAACTATGACTTCCACCAGTCTCCTAAGACTGGAACAGGAATCCGTCCCTATATGTAACCCAGTTTTTTAGGATTCAGAGCAAATGTTCATTGTAACAAGGTAGAAAAATTCAGCCATGTGTCAAGGAGTCAGCTTGCTGCCAAGAGACCTTAAGCTTTCCCCTGAAGGTGTTTCCCTTCAGTTTAAGGCTGGCTTACAAATGGTTTACATTTGCTCCCTCAAATATGTAAAGTTAAACCACAGTTTAGCATTATGCCCAAACCTGGCCATTGTATATTAGGAAACTTGCCCACTATTGTACCATAGTTGGGTAGCAAAATGCTTTACAACTTGTCTAGCTGATGTTTTGAAGGTATCTGTGCGTAATATGTACTGTATCTATTTTTCCATAAGTTGACACAGTCATATCCTTACTTCATGAATATTTTGGAATTTAGAAAAAACAACAACACAGAAACACAGAGGGCTCACAATAATGCTGGCAGCCATATATGTTCTATGTGAAATAGCCCGCTGTTTTTATTGTGAGAAATAAGCATAGGTTACTTCCCTCATGTCCACTGCATTTCATGTGTGCCCTCAAAGCAATCTCAGGTCACTCTGTCCAATGTTCATGCCACTGAAAAACTGAGCATAGTCCACCTGGTGAGGTATGCAACTTCCCTGACTCCTTACACTAGTGGGGTTCTCCCCATCTTTGCACTCTATTCAGCTTTGGTCAGACCACACCTAGAGTACTGCGTCCAGTTCAGGGCACCACAGCTCAAAAATGATGTTGACGAGCTGGAATGCGTTCAGAAGAGGGCAACTAAGATGTTAAGGGGTCTGGAAAACATGTCCTATGAGGAATGACTGAGGGAACTGGGAATCTTTAGCTTGGAGAAGAGAAGACTGAGAAGTAATATGATAGCCATTTTTAAATATTTGAAGAGATGCCATGTTGAAGATGGAGCAAGCTTTTTATAAGCTGCTCTGGAGACTAGAACATGAACCGATGGATAAAACTGCAAGAAAGGAGATTCCACCTAAACATTAGGAAGAACTTCCTGATGGTAAGAGCTGTTCCATAGCAGATAAACTGCCTCAGAGGATGGTGGAGGTCTTCTGGATGACTGTCTCTCAGGAGTACTTTTATGGTGTGCCTGCATGGCAGAGATTGGATTAGATGGTCCTTGTGGTCCCTCCCAACCCTATGATGCTATGATTCTGCTATGCTATGATTCTTTCCTTCAACTTCAACAAGCAAATCTTAAATAAAAATAGTAGGAACCCTTTGTTTAGCCTGGAGCATTTGTGGAGGGACCCTGCTGCCAATAGTGTCACTACTGGTTATCAACAGTATCAGGAGGTAGCTGCAGATAGTCATTTGCAACATCATTGTGAGTTACCACTCACTATGATACACAACAACTAATTCAGGATGCAGTACTACCAGATCAGACCTTGTAGTTTTGCCCACTTTTTCCTTAAAGACCGCCCCCCCCAAACCAGAAAGCTTATGAGAAGAGGTTTGAGCTACTATTATTCAGAACAAGGTATTGTAATTTGACATGGCCACAGGTGGCTATTAACAGTGTGATCTCTACAGTGTGATCATCTTAGGGTCACCTTTGCTCAGTCCTAAACCCTTGCACTTAGCTAGCTCCAGGACATAGCATTGCACTCTTAATTGTTTTCTCATGGCTTTTGTAATATAGCTCGAGGAGGATCTTCTGCCTGAGAACCCCTATGTTGTGTGTTTTTTATGTTTCTGTGCCACATTGGGAACTCCATATGAGACATAAAGCAGTATATAAATATTTAGAGGAATAAAATATTTATCCATGTAGATTTTTGCCAGTTCTCTCTTACACATACTACCTTCACAAAGCACGCAGCCCAATGGCAGCGCTGCATTTTTAAAAAGCACTCTGTGACAGCCATCATCATGCCTAACTTCCTCGGAGGCTGCAAGCCCAAATACTGTTTAATTGGGTGCTTAATCCATTGCAGTGATACTGTTATCAACTGGTCTGTTTTAGAAGCAAGGCAAATTAATGCAACTTAAATAACCTTAGGATTGCAATGTAAAGTTATGAAGTATAAAGAAAAAAATGAAAATGGGCATTGCTAGGCAGAGGAAAAACTGAATTACACTTCTCATAGGTACTTTAAGTAGTAATAAGCAATTGAGAGAGTCAGATTCTCACTTTATCTTGTTTCAAATTTAATTAATTCTACTATTTTTAACTGCGGGATGGTACATTAAAATGTAAAACTAAAACTAGTGTAGTTCATTAGCTGAATGATGTTTTAATACTTTTTGTAAAAATTTAATGTACTACTTTTAAAATATCAGTAAATTAGCCCCATGTAAAAACGGAGATGAGCTTACATTAATATAACAGAAATATAATTTGCAAAAGGGGAAAAAATCCAACAAACCCATCATTTGGTCATCTTTTTTTATGACTACAATATAAACTACTATCTTTCTTCTTTAAAAAAAATCCATGTTGGAATTTGATTGTTTTCTTCCTTTATTACTTAATATTTTCCTGTTTTAGAAGAACAAGGTATTCAGTTCCCTGTATATTAATCCTTTTCCAAAAACGGACAAGGATGAATGTAGAAACTGGTGGTCACCCTGTTCTTCCTGATATTATATATCACAGGAGAGGTTAAAAGTGATTTATGCTTCCTGTGCATCTACACAATGGTGAAGTTGCATAATACTGGGGAAAGAAATATTGTAGCTGACAGTGCAGGATGAACTTGGAGTTTCATGATTGTCCCTGCTTTCAGAATATACCACAAGCTAAGGTTGCCAGGTCTCTGGACACTGGCTGAAGTCACAGAGAACTGCAGTATTTTTCTAGGTCTACAGGTACATCAGGCATGCAGAACTAGAAGAGGCATATGTATCTCGTGTGTGTGTGAATGAAATTGTTTTATAGCCTGTGCACCCATCTTTGTGCTTAACCCCAACTTGCCATTTGAACCAAAGCAAGGAATGGAGTGCTAACACTGAAACTTCATTTTGTACAAGCTTTGGCAGTGGCAGAGGACTGGGAGGCAGGAAATGTGCTGAACTCTGGTAGTGAATCTTCCACAAACCCAAGCAGCAGTGTGCATCCTTAAAAAATTCCAATGTGTCTTGTGTGCTTTAGATAAGGCCACATGCGATGTGAGTCCTAGAGGAAATGGTGGGAATTGGTACAGCTATTGAGTACATTTTACGTTTGCCCTGTGGTCAAAAAATGTTTTGTTTTTTTCCTCCCTGCCTCGAGGTTGCTATATTATCTGGTTAGCTTACTTTTGCTCAAATTCCAGGCCTGTTGTCCTCAGTTCTATTTTCATAATCAGCTGACCCAGAACCAGCCCTAGTTTAGATCCCAACCTTTGTCTGTCATGTCACTGTGACATCGCAGGACCCATTCTGTGATCTCAGGTTTGCTCCTGAAATACCAAGCAATAGAAACTTGCTGACTTGGCAACTCTAGCAATGACTTGCTTCAATAATAATCAAAATAAGTATGAACGAGGAAGTGAAAACTGTTGAGGATGAGGAGACATCTTATCCCTTATTGACCTTTTGATGTCAAGACAAATGATTACACATACATAATGGTTACTTCCTGAATATACTCACACTATTAAGAGCAGAATCCGAAGTGGGAACAGTTGTCATTTGCAACCCTCTTTCAAAGTAATCTAAGTCAACTTGTCCCTCACCAATTCCTGCCACAAAAGCTTCCACTCATCATCTGCCTTCATGTTTAAGATCCAGTATGCATCTAGATTGTCAGTTGTTGTTTTTTTAAAAAAGATGCAAAGGAATCTCCTTTCAAAACATCTGGGTGATTTGTTTTCACCATCCCCCAATTTCAGAGATTAAAAGTTGCAAGACTGGAAATACCATGTAGGGAAAATTTGTGGAGGTACAGTTCTAAGATTCCCAAGCCCCTTCAGATCCGGAATGATGACATCATCAGTCACAGTGCCAGGATAATTCACAGGTCTTCTAGGCTCTGGCAGCTGATTCTGGGACAAATTCACACTACACAAATAATCCAGTTTGAAACTGGATTATATGCCATGGCTCCTTCCTATGGAATCCTGGGATTTGTAGTTAGGTGAGGCACCAGCACGCTTTGGTAGAGAAAGCTAAAGACCTTATAAAACAATCCCAGGATTCAATAGGATGCAGCCATGGCAAATAATCCAGTTTCAAACTGGATTATTTGTGTAGTGTGGATTTGGATTTCATGATTTGCAGTTATTTCTAGTTGAGTGTAAACACCATATTCTCTTCCTCATTCTCTGACTTCCTCTATGCTAATGTGGCTTTCTCTCTTCAAAGTCTAGTTGGACAACTAACTAAAGCTACAAGTTGCATGACAGCTACTTGATGATCTTTTGTGAGAGCTCAGTGCATTTTATGAGTTGAACCTATCATGTCAGATGTAAGCAACACTGAAGTTAAATTAAAGCTAGTGAGGACAGCAGAACAGACACGTTGAGGCTAATAAACTGTTGTGTTCTTTCCTGATTCTCATGTATGTATTTGTGCTTTCTCAGGGTTTCCAACACTGTGGAGCGTTCTGTTCACATCTAAATGAACCAGAGCTAGAATGCAGTTTTGAATCTTGTTGCTTAAGGTCAGGAAATAAGAGGAGGGTGGGCTGGCACTGGTGGAGACATAAGAGATGAAGGCACTGTGTTTGTGTGTCATGGTCTACACTTGAGCAATCAGGTGTTCACCTCACTACGGTGACAATCTGAATTGGGCTTGGGACTCTCTAGGTTCCTTTATGATGATGTTTAACTTCAGAAACAAATATAACTTTTTTGACTGGAAAAGCAGAAATGAGAACACACCATCAGCGAATGTGAAGAAGTGCTACATTTCTAAAACAGGTGTGTCATGACTACCACAGACAAGACAGGTTGTCAATAGATCATCACTCTTCTATGGCAGTCTGAAGCACATGTGTCAAAGAAATAGGATGGGGTGAAATAATAAGATACTGATGAATTGCTCTTTTTCTACTTTCAAATTCTTTGTACTTGTTACACAAGTGTTTTCTTTAGATACACTGGGGAAACCTAGTATTAGTCCTATCTTGAACAGATCCACGGAATTTAGTGCATCATAGTACTTGTGATTAAAAGGGCCAGTAAATTTCAATAAGTCTAATCTTGGTAGAACTAATGACAGATTTAGCCCATCACTGGTGCAGCATATGCTGAAAGTTGCAGAGTAGTTTAATGATTTCAGTGGTGAGCTTGGGCTAATATGTTTTGGGTTCAAATCTTACAGAATCATAGAGTTGGAAGAGGTCAAAAGGGCCATCTAGTCCGACCCCCTGCCATGCAGGAATACACAATCAAATAATTCCTGACAAATGACCATCCAGCCTCTGTTTAAAAACCTCCAAAGAAGGAGACTCCACCACACTAGAAGGCAGTGTATTCCTCTTCCAAACAGCTCTTACCGTCAGGAAGTGCTTTCTAATGTTTAGGTGGAATCTCTTTTCCTGTAGTTTGAACCCATTGCTCTGTGTCCTAGTCTCTGGAGCAGCAGAAAACAAGTTTGCTCCATCCTCAGTATGACATTTCTTTAAATAAACATGGCTATCATGTCACTTCTCAACCTTCTCTTCTCCAGACTAAACATGCCAGCTTTCTGAGCCGCTCCTCATAGGGCATGGCTTCCGGACCTCCCACCATCCTGGTCACCCTCCTCTGGACACGTTCCAGCTTCTCAATATCCTTCCTGAATTGTGGTGCCCAGAAAAGGACACAATATTCAAGGTGAGGACTGACCAAAGCAGAATAGAGTAGCATTATTGCTTCCCTTGACCTAGATACTATACTCCTATTATAATAGCCTAGAATTGCATTGGCATTTTTAGCTGTTGCATCACACTGCTGACTCATGTTCAGCTTGTGGTCCACTAAGACTCCTAGATTCTTTTCACATGTACTGCTGTCAAATCAGGTGTCGCCCATCCTATATCTATGCATTTCATTTTTACTGCCCAAGTGTAGTATACTACATTTATCCCTGTTGAAATTCATTGTGTTAGTTTTGGCCCAGCTTTCTAATCTGTTGAGGTCATTTTGGATTCTGATCCTATCCTCTGGGGTATTAGCTACCCCTCCTAATTTGGTGTCATCTGCAAACTTGATAAGCATACCCTCTATTCCCTCATCCAAGTCATTGATAAAGATGTTGAATAGCACTGGGCTCAGGACGGAACCCTGTGGCACCCAACTAGTCACTTCTCTCTAGGATGAAGAGGAGCCATTGGTGACTACCCTTTGGGTTCGGCCAGTCAACCAATTACAAATCCACCTAACAGTTGCATTGTCTAGCCCACAGGTTACTAACTTTTTTGCAAGAATATCATGGGGGACCTTGTGAAAAACTTTACTGAAATCAAGATACACTACATCCACTGTGTTCCCTTCATCTATTAAGTTGTTAACTCTCTCTCTCTCTCTCTCTCTCTCTCTATATATATATATATATATATGAGATAAGATTAGTCTGGCATGACTTGTGTCTGAGAAATCCGTGTTGACTTTTAGTGATCATGGCATTCCTTAAAGACTGTCAGTTTAATTATCTGCTCTTGAATCTTTCCTAGTATTTGGTTCTTCTGAGCAATAATTATTTGGTTCTTCTCCCCCCCCCCTTTTTTTTTTTAAAGATAGGGACAACATTTGGCCTCTTCCAGTCTGCTGGGACCTCTCCTGTTCTCCAGGATTTCTCAAAGATTATTGACAGTGGTTCTGAGATTACTACTTCTTTTGCAATAGACAAACAGACCATAAGCAGACAATCTTTTCTTATTTTAAAAAAAACTTTGGAGCATCTAGAACATTTCAAATTCTAGGACATTACTGAAACATTTCCCACTCTTTTCAAGAGTATCTCTTACTTTGATGAACATGAGCCTGTACTATGATGCTGTAGGAAAGTTGGTCATAAGCCAGCATTGTGATGCTGCAGCAAAGAAGACAAATGCTATATTAGCCTGCCTTGAAAGAAGCATACTTTGCAAGTCAAGGGAAGTAACAATCCCCCTATATTCTGTACTGGTCACGTCTCATCTGTAGTACTGCATTCAGTTCTGGGCACCTCATTTTAAGAAGGATATAGAAAAGTTGGAGCCAGTTCAAAGAAAGGCAACAAGAATGATGATGCAGTATGGGGAACTAAACTTATGAGGAGAGGTTAAAGGAGCTGTGCATGTTCATCCTGGTGAAGAGAAGACTGGGGGGGGGGTGACAGGATCATACTCTTCAAATACCTCAAGAGGGAAGAGGAGGGTGCAGGCTTGTTCTCTGCTGCCTCTTAGGGTAGAACTAAGTCTAATGGTTTTAAGTTACAGGAGGGTAGATTTTGATTGAACATCAGAAGAAAATTCTTAACAGTAAGAGCGGTTTGGCAATGGAATCAATTTCATAGAGAAGTGGTGAGGCCTCCTTTTCTGGATGTCTTCATAAAAGAGGTTGGACAGTTACCTGCTGGGGACACTCTAGCTGGATTGAGCAGGGAGTGGGACCTGATGATCCATAGGGTCACTTCCAACTCTATGATTTTGTGATATAGACTTAGGATACTTTTTTTTCGAACAGAAAAAGAACAGCCCCTCATTTTGGAAATGTTCAGAAATTTCAAGTTCATGAGATACACTGGACAAGTAACTTGATGGAAGTTTTTCTTATTTATCTTATTATGGAGATTATCAGACCACTTAAATATGGCATGAAAACAACACAAGGAGATTGCTAAAGGGCTTGATTTTCAGACAATGTTGTCCTGTCTCGTTATGCTCCCATGCTGCTCCTGTTCCACCAGTGGTTCTTTTTATTGATGGGTAAGCCGTCAATAGATCACAATTCCATTTCTGTAATGGAATGACAGGCGAGCAAAAAGATGTTGCATTATGCAGGCGCGATCCCCGCTTCCATGGGAGGTCTGTGCCAAACACTTCCAGGTGTGATCGGGAGATTCAGGTAAGTGACACACTTTTTGTTACCCTCCCCTGGTTACTTGTAAATTTTTAAGTATGTTTAGGTGCTTGGTTTTATTTTTTAAAGTGTATTTTTCATTTTACTTTTGAATTTTCCCCGTGCTCGTCCTCTTGCAAGAATGGCCTGGGATTTCAACAAGGAAGTGAATGCATCTCAGTGAGAGTTGCATTCACTCCTGGGCTGCCAGGGGGAGGTAAAGAAGCAGCAAAGGTAGGTGTCTGAAACCTTTTGTTCTCATGTTAGGATGGGGGCAGGAGGGGGCGGAATGGAATGTAGCAAGATGGGGACACTTTTTTCATCCCCGTCTGATAATCTCCTATGTCCTTACTGTTCATACAATTTACCTAGGTTTGCTCCAGCATCCTGGTAAAGTGTAGAGGCTCTGTGCATCAATGTACAGGTAATCTTGTCACAGAATAGATTTAAGTACTCTAGTCAGACCTGTATGGGAAAAGGAGCCATCCTCCAGCTGTTCTTCAGGGAGGTCAGTTATCTAACTAGGCGAAGGTCAGGACAGAAAGGTTGCTGACAGTAGGCCTTGATAAGATAAAATGCATTGTGGGGTTAGTGAGGGCCTACATTGTGCAAGTAGATTGCATTATGTGTAGAAATTGTACCCATTGGGCAGTAGTGTTCTAGTAATTGTGAAATGACAGTTCCTTAACATAAGTCTACCAAATGAAGCCAACATACTTGCACGAACTTCCACTGGAGTAATCTGTACAAGTGTCAAGAGGGAAGTTATATTTATGAGGAAAAGAAGTCTAAATAATATCTCTTGACTGGAATATATATTTTTTTGTACTATTAGTTAATGGTTGGCCACCAGATGACAAATGAGTGATAGCAATCATGAACACAACAATGGTGTGGAATAGTTATTGACTTGCCTTTCTTGGATCATGGATGAAATCAAGAATCTTCAAAGTGTTCAAAGTGTTCAATGTAATATATGGAGTACAATAACTAACATACAGTTATTTTAACAACAAAGGTGAGGCATAAATCAAGGAAATAAACAAACAATATGCAAAAATATTAGGAGCAGGGAAGGTGGAATAAGAAGGTGGCACGGGAAGAGAGGAAACAACAGGGTTGAGTATTAGAACAACAAGAAGAGCATAATAGACCTTGTAATCTTAATAAAGTAAATAGTGCATATTAAGCTGCGAATTATCCTTTTGATTACTAAAGAAATATTGCATGAAACAGTTATGAACAATTTTCTTGAATATTCATACATTCATACAACATTTCAATACCTGCAGCAAGATAAATAATATGCTGTTAGAAGTCTTGCTCTGAGGTGCAGCATTCTTGTTAGGATATGTTTTTTTGGGTTTTTTTTTTTTTACCCCTGAACATTTTCAAGGTGAAATATCTGCCTCCAAGCAGACTAAAGCAACACCGGTCTCTAGCTTTTGGGATAATGGTAGGGATGGTTTTATCTGTAACCCGAATCTCCTTTGGTGTATGCATGCACCCACCCACAATTTTGTAAGATAGTTTGTTTCCATTCACCTGTTGATCTCAGCCAATCAGGGATCACATTCTACAACAGCTGAATGTGTTAAGTCCCTAGAGTCAAATGTAACCAATCAGTATTCAGTTACGCGATGGTTCCATTAAGAGCAAATAGAATTCTAATAGTCCTGAGCAAGGTCAGTAGTAATGTGTCTCCAGTGCTAACATGAATAGATCAATGCTTCACATTTTCCTCATCCAGGATTGGAACTTTCTCTCATCCTCATTTGGAGTAAGGTAAAAGAGGGGATACTGCCCTTGGACATGACAATGGTGTGCTATCCCTATATTCCTATTGGACAATATTTCACAATAATCTGTAAAGATTTGTTGTTGTTAAATGTTGTCAAATTGACTTTGATTTATGGAGATCCCATGAATGAGAAACCTCCAAGTCACCCTATCATCGACAGTCCTGCTCAGGGCTTGCAGACTCAGGGAGGTGGCTTCCTTGATTGAGTCCATCCATCTGTAATGCAGTTTTCCTCTTTCCTACTGTCTTCTACATTACCAAGCATTATTGTCTTTTCTAGTGAGTCATGTCTTCTCATGATATGGCCAAAGTATGTCAGTCTCAGTTTATTCATTTTAGCATCCCGGGAGAGTTCATACTTGATTTGCTCTAGAACCCATTTATTTGTCTTTTTAGTTGTCCATGGTATTCCTTGAACTTTTCTCCAGCACCACATTCCAAATGAGTTGATTTTCTTCCAACTAGTTTTCTTCACTGTCCAGCTTTCACAACCATACATAGACATTGGAAACATGAATGCATGGACAATCCTAAATTTAATATTGTTATGTCTTGACACTAGTTTCTTCATAGCTGCCCTTCCAACTCCTAGTCTTCTGATTTCTTGACTGAAGTCTCCATTCTGATCAAGAACTGAGCAAAGGTATGGAAAATCTTGAACTATTTCATCATCCACTATAAAGCTGTGTAAATCATCTGTGGTCATTATTTTTGTTTTCTTCATGTTCATGTAAACCTGCCTTTGTACTTGATTCCTTGATTTTCTTCAGGAACTGTTCCAAGTCTTTTCTGTGTTCTGCTATTAGTAATGGTTTCAGCTGCATATCTTAAATTAAATTGTTGATCTTCCATCCTCTACTTTTCATGCCTCCTTCCTCTGAGTATAAACTGCTTTACGTATGATATGTTCAACATACAAATTAAACAGATAGGGTGATAAAATGTAGCCTTATCTGACCGCCTTGCCAATTGGAAACCATTCCATTTCTCTGTATTCTGTCCTGATTGTAGCTTCTTGTCCTGAGTACAAGTTATGCATCAGGACAATAAAATGTTGTGGCACACCCATTTCCTTAGGAGTGATCCACAGTTTTTCATGATCTACACAGTCAAAGGCTGTGCTATAATCTCTAAAGCACTGGCTGATTTTCTTCAGAAACTCTTTGGTGGGCTCTATTTTCCAACGTATGTGTCTCTTCTTTTCCTAAACCTAGGTTGGATAGCTGGCATTTCTTGCTGCATATAAGGTAAATGCCTTTGTTGTAGAATTTTGAGCATAACTTTGCTTGCATAGGAAATTAATGCAATAGTCCTGTTGTTACTGCAATCCCTGGTGTCTCTTTTCTTGGGGATTTGAATACACCCACACACACATCATTTACAATCTGTGGGTCATTGTTTTGTTTTCCATATTTGTTGATAGATTTTAGTTAGAACTAAAGCAGATTCTGTCCCTGTAGCTTGGAGCAGTTGTACTGGTATTCCATCTGTTTCTGGTTATTTATTTCTCCCAAGTGCTCTTACTGCAGCTTCCCCTTCACTTTCCCAAACTATAGGTTCATCTTCAAATAGTTCTTCCTTGAATTAATCTGTCATCATTTCATCTCTTTTATATAGTTCTTAAGTATACTGTTTCTATTGTCTCCTTATATGTCAGGAGTTAGAGACTAAACTCCATTGAAAATGGCCAAACAACTGCAGAGTCGTGCTATGTCAGGATGGCTGAAGCCAAGGGAACTGTCAAGTCATGCTAGCCTTGGGCCTACAGCTGCAGAAGGAGAGTTACTAGAGGGCATAGTTTCTGGAGTGCAAGATCTGATGTAATGCACCCATGTGTTTGAGTAAGCCAATGCCCTGTAACTGTGTATGAAAGTAAGCTCAGTCCAGAGCTCTTTCTCTTCTCATGAATGTTGATGTCTGGTGAAGCAGTGTGTCCTTCAATTGTAAATATTTGTACATATTGCAACTGCTTGACTTTGAAGATAAAAGTGCCTCCTGTTTATTTTGGACATCAAACACCCTGTGTGTGAGTATTCTTGGAAATGGGTTGCTACTAAGTCTGCTGAGATAGTTTTTGGCTTCTGCTGGGGATTGAGTGTCCTATCAGCCCCTGACATTATATTCTACTTGGTCATGTTCCGCTGCTGGTCATAAAACATCCCCACTCTTGGTTTAAATTTCACTTTGCTTTCTTGGTTCTTGTGGGAGATATCTCTTGTTCCTTTATTGTTGTCATCTTCTATTTCTCTACATTGATTGTAATAGTTGTTCTCTTTGTCCCTGTGTACAAGTTGCTGAACAGCTCCATGGATGATGATGATGTTATTTCTTACCTGCCGCTCCCCAAGGCTCAAGGGGGGGGGTTACAATATGAATTAAAATATAGTATATAACATAAAATTATTTAAACACACAGGTAAAAACACATATGATTAAAATGAGTATTACATTAAGATCACCTAGAAACTTAAAATACAAATTTAAAATTCATAGATTAAAATCAACTGGATAGGCCTGCCAGAAGAGATAGGTCTTCCAGTAAGTCATTCCACAGTCTCGGGGTCGCCAATGAAAAGGTTCTATGGGTGACAGTTGCCAGTCTTGTCCTGGCTGGTTGAAGTAACTGTCACCCAGAGAACCTGAGTGTATGGGGCGGATTGCATGGGAGAAGGCTGTACTGAAGGTAACCTGGACCCAAACCATGTAGGACTTTAAAGATAATAACTAACACTTTGTACTTTGCCCAGAAACTAATTGGCAGCCAGTGGAGTGATTTTTTTATTTCTCCTCTGTCCTTAGTTGCTTGAAGAGTTTTATCTGTCATCCATTGAAACTTCTCTTTCTTTTAGGCTGCAGATAGTGTCTTTTTGCATTCCTCCCTGACAATATCTCTGGCTTCTGTCCAGATTTCATCTAGCTCCCAGTCAATTAGGGTTAACAGGGCACAGTTATTTTTTACATTATTTTTAAAATCAGCAGGGATGTTCTTCAGGCTTCATTTTTGCACAATGACTGGTCTAGTGTTCTTTAGCTTTACTCTAATTTTGATATTAGAATTTTAGGGTCTGTGCACAATCTGCTCATGGTTTTGTTTTTGCATAGAGAAGGGTGCTTCTCTGTTTTCTGCTTCCAGTTAAGTAGTCTATTTAATTTCTATATTGGCTATAAGGTGATACAGTAGGACCCCCGTATCTGTGGGGGATTGGTTTCAGGCCCCACCACGGATAGTGAATTCCATGGATAATAGCAAACACCCTCACCACCTTCTCCCTCTACCCCACCCCACCAGCCATGCCATGCCACTAGACTTTCACCTCCTCCCTCCCTCCCTCCCATCAGCTTTGCTATGCCAGAACCCTCCTCCCACTTGCCTCCCAGCTGCCCTGTCAGAATAAAAGCTATCCAGGGAGGGAAAAAAAGTGTTTAACTTACCTTGTCATCCTGATCACACCTGGAAGTGTCTGGCAGGGACCTCCCAGTGATGTCACATCTGGTTGTTGTCCCGGGAGCAGAATGAGGCTCCTGTTCACTCACCCATCATTCCTTTACAATAATGGAATGGGCCTCTTATTCATGGATATTTCCATGAATAAGAGGAAGCGGGGGAGGTACAGGAGCAGAATGGGAGCATCCCAGGACAGGGATGACATCATCTAAAAGGTAAGCCTTTTAGCAATCTCCTGTTGTTCCTGTCCTGGGATATTTTTACCATCTGATAATCTATGTGTATAATCACTTCTTTGGTTGCTTGAAGAATGTGTTTAAACAAAGTGTTGTTTAATCACAAAATTCAATCAAGCCCTCTCCTTCATTTCTTGATACTAGGCCAAATTCTCCTAGAAACTTTGATTCTGCTGTGCTTCCAACTTTTGCCTTCTAATCACCTATGATTAACAAGAAGTCCTGTTTTGATGTGTGATCAATTTCATCCTGGACTCCATCACAGAATCTTTCAGTTTCTACTTCTTTTAATTTATATGTGTTTAATATGTTTTTATGGGGGAGGGTGGGGGTGGGGGGTGTTTAGGGATTTTTATATGTATTGTATTTTAATTTTTGTAAGCCACCCCAATTGTTTTAACAGAGGGGCAGGGCATAAATATGATGATGATGATGATGATGATGCCTCTGTAGCTAGAGCATACATTTGGATTATAGTTATATTGAATTTGCAGATGACACCAAATTAGGTGGAGTAGCTAATACCCTAGAGGACAGGATCAAAATTCAAAGTGACCTGGATAGACTGGAGAGCTGGGCCAAAGCTAACAAAATGAAATTCAATATGGAGAAATGTAAGGTACTGCACTTAGGGCGAAAAAATGAAATGCATAAATGTAGGATGGGAGAGACCTGGCTGAATGAGACCACGTGCGAAAGGGATCTAGGAGTCCTAGTAGACCACAAGTTGAACATGAGTCAACAGTGTGATGAGGCAGCTAAAAAGGCCAATGCAATTTTGGGCTGTATCAATAGAAGTATAGTGTCTAGATCAAGGGAAGTAATAGTGTCGCTCCATTCTGCCTTGGTCAGGCCTCACCTAGAATACTGTGTCCAGTTCTGGGCACCACAATTCAAAAAAAATGTTGACAAATTGGAGCATGTCCAGAGAAGGGCAACTAAAATGGTGAAAGGTCTGGAAACCATGTCTTATGAGGAGAGACTTAGGGAACTGGGTATGTTTAGCCTGGAAAAAAGATGGTTAAGAGGTGATATGATAGCCCTGTTTAAGTATTTGAAGGGATGTCATGCTGAGGATGGAGCAGGCTTGTTTTCTGCTGCTCCAGAGACTGGAACACGGAACAATGGATGCAAGCTTCAGGAACAGAGATTCCACCTCAACATTAGGAGGAACTTTTTGACAGTAAGAGCTGTTCGGCAGTGGAACACACTCCCTCGGAGCGTGGTGGGGTCTCCTTCCTTGGAGGTCTTTAAACAGAGGCTGGATGGCCATCTGTCGGGGAGGCTTTGATCAAGATTTCCTGCGTGGCAGGGGGTTGGACTGGATGGTCCTCATGGTCTCTTCCAACTCTACAATTCTATGATTCTATGATTCTATGATGGGTTTTCCCTGGATTCTTATTGATATTATTCGGTCAGACTTTGCATTATATCCTCTGACTGCTTTTGCTACATCTTTCCTCCCTATTAATGCCAGCCCATTTCTTTTTAGATTTTCATTTTCTGAGTAAAACACCGGGGGTTTGTCTAAATGGCAAAAATACTCACAGAATGTGAGGAGAATACCTGTTGGCCCAACGGGATCCTGAAGCAACTCAACATATTGTGAAGGAAGGCCCCCCAAAATGCCATATACTCTGTGGAAAAAGCCTTTGTGGCTTCCCCCGTATTTTTTTTTTTAAAAATCTGCATTGGAAACACACATTCCTGCTCATTGGGACAAGTGACCAAATTGATTCACTTTCCCAATATGAGCAGAAGCTGGCAGATGATTGGACGGACATGCACAGGGATGGAGCTTGCTGGTAACACAAGTGCCCAGAACCACCATCTTTGATTTCTCCCATAGCAATTGTGCACTATGGCAAGAAAACAGCCTTTTTCATTTTTGTGTGTGTGTGTGTGTGTGTGTGTGTTTGCTAAAGAGGAAGGTTGGACTTCCACACCTTGTATTTTTTTTTAAATGTTCAGCAGGATCAACCTGAGGAAAATAAAATTGCAAGTAATTCATTTGCACCCACCATTTTTATTTGCACTCATGCCTGTAACTGAATGCAGTTTGCTTTGCATACCTGCAGTTTTGCAAACAGACCATCAGGAGAAATAGGAGCTGCTGTGAGTTGGCCTTGCAGCAATCCACATTTTCCCCCTCTGTATAGATGGCCCCTGTGTAATCGTCTGATTTAAAATGTCCCATTCCTGTCCACTTTAGTTCACTCACCTCACGTATTGCAATGTTTATATCTTCTGTTTCTTGTTTTACTATGTCTAGTTTCTCCTGATTCATAATTATCACATGCCATGTTCTATATGTGTTATGCAGCTTCGGACTTTCCTTTCACCCTTGAGCACATCAACAGATGAACGATCCTTTCAGCTTGAGTTCAGTTGCATCATTAGCCACAGTGCTGCTCATAGTTGTCCTCTGTAAAGATTACCACTATATTTTCAGCATGGGGACAGAAGGGTGGAAAGGGTTTTATAAAATTGTATTGCCATTTGGCCCGTGCCCAATTCTTATGCACAAAGTAATAAGCAGAAACCTATTGGACACTCAGACCACGTTGCAAGTACACTTAACAGTCCCCCCCCCACATTGGAACACTTAGAAAAAGAAAGACTCGAAATGCAAGTCCAGAGATACAATTCCTGAAGTTTCAGCAATGAAATCTGCAAAACACATGTACAGTGCAACAGAAAAAAAGGAGCTTGAGAGAAAGGAAAAGGTTAAATGTGCTTTTGTAAGTTACTATAGGTCATCTGCAGACATCAGAAAATCTGAAAAAAGATAGCCTTGAAGTATCAACCCCCTACAGCAAAGCAAAGGTGGTATGCCATATACAAAAGTGACTTTACTTTTTTCTTTTCTTTTCTTTTTAGTTACATATTGAAAATGAGGCCATTTTCTGGAAGAAGGAGATGACTAAGAAAAGGAAGGAGAGGGATGAAGACAGAATGGTTAAATAGTGGTTCTCCTTCTACCAGTGTTGTGAAGACTGCTATAGTGTTTCTTCAAGTGCTAATTCCACAAATGTGGAAAATTGATGCTTAAGACTCTGAATGATTCAAGAAGCAAGCAAAGGAAATGAGTCCAGTTATTTAAAACAGAAAGTCTGATGCCTTGCTTGTATGTCTTCCCAAGACTCAGGATGAATACATCCTCTACAAGATAACTGATACGAAAATTGGAAGCATTTTATCATGTACAACATGGTGGTAAAAGAGCTTTAAACATCTAAAATTAGAAGTACCAAAGTTCAACCTGATTTGTCAGGCTTTCTGCTTCAACAGCCCTTTCCAGTAATCTCTGGATGGATATTATCTAGCAATTTCTTTTATTTCGGGGAGGGCAGAGTCAATGTGGCTTTTATCCTGTGACTGAAATATCATCATGCCAGGTTTTTGTTATGTAAATATCACCTATGCAGGAACTGGAGGAGCCTTGGGATGACAGAAGCATTGTCTAAACAGTGAAAATAAACCTTATGGAATTTGCTGGGAATACGACTTGTCTAAATGGGATCCCTCATCAATCCACAGTATTCGGAAGGAGGGGTGCCCAAAATGGCAAAAACAGCACTGGAAAAGGCTTTGCAGCTTTCCCCATGTTTTTTAAAAAACAGAGAGGAGTGTGCTTTCCTGCTTGTTAGGACAAACAATATGAGAGGAAGCACAAAGCTGATTGGCTGGGTGAGTGCAGGGGACGGGGCTTGCTAACAGCGTGATAAAATGGGGTGTTTTTAAATTTGTTTTGCTGTCCTTTTAATTCAAAAAAAATCACTCTATCATCCCAGTGAACCATAGACAACTTTAAAAAAAAAGTTTGGCGGCAGCAAAGTACTAATGCAAGTAAGGAGATTTTCACACGCCGAAAATATCGCTGCCAGAAACCGGGACAGAAATATTTCTGTCCCGGAAGCAGCGCCGCGGTTCGCACGCTCACCTCCCTCTCCCGTTGTTCTGTCATCCTCGCTTTGGGTTTTTTCCTCCCTCTTCTGGAATATTTTACTAACGGGAGTTTGCCGTTAATAAAATATTCCGGAAGAGAGAGGAAAAAACCCAAAGCGAGGACGATGGAACAACGGGAGAGGGAGGCGAGCGTGCGAACCGCGACGCTGCTTCCGGGACAGAAATATTTCTGTCCCGTTTTCTGGCAGCGATATTTTCGGCGTGTGAAAATCTCCTAAATCACTCATGGATGGCATCTGGCATGCAAAGCTTTTGGGGGCTTCTGGGGCTGAAAACACTATTAAGACAAGTTGCTGCTGCCATTCCTGCGAGGTACTCCTTTTTTTCTCCCCTTGTATAGATGGGGCCAGAGACTGAGAAGCAGAGTACAAAGCTCTTACCACTAAGATCACCACACATATGCCTGCCTCCCACACAGCTGGTATTTGCATTGTCTCTCTCTGGCTCTTCTTTGCAAACGAAGATTCAGGAAGGACTCATCCCGCGTTTTCTGCAAGCGCACTGATGACTAAAAAGGCCAATCCAGGATAAACAAGTCGGGTTGCAGAAAGCACAGCAGAAGGTCTCCTTGGGTGATGATTCTGGCTTGTGATTCTTTCTGCGTTGTCGTTTCTCTTCAAGACTTGTTCAGCGTGAATTATCAAATAAGGCTGCAGCATTGTTGATAGTGCGTCTCCATGCCTCCCGATGTGAGGCCAGGGCAGACCATTGTTGGTGATCAATTTGGCCGAGCCTGAGATGTTGTTTCAGGGAGTCCTTGTTTCGCTTTTTTGGAGTGCCCCTCTTACGCTGACCCGTGCCGAGTTCACCATAGAGTACTATTTTGGGGAGGCAATGGTCCTCCATCCTAGAAACATGCCCTGCTCAGCGCAGCTGTGTTCTCAGTATCATGGCCTCAATGCTGGTGATCCCTGCTTGCTCAAGGACAGCAACATTTGTCACATAGTCAGTCCAGTGTATATTTAGGATTTTGCATATACAGCGCTGATGAAAGTGTTCGAGGAGTCGTAGGTGGTGGTGATAGGCGACCCATGTTTCAGACCCATAAAGGAGAATAGACAGTACAATGGCTCTATACACACTGATTTTTGTGCTTCGTCTCAGGTGTTTATTACTCCAGACTCTTTTGTAAAGTCTACATGTGAGTCATGGATAAAGTGTGTCAATTTGCACTGTCAGTTTAGCACTGATGTTAACATCACAGGATATAAGTCATCAAATATATTATCTTCGGAACCAGTAAAACAGACACAGATACTCCAGGCAATTCCCTGATAATTTGTGATGGGTTCCACAGGCCTATAAGCTGTAGACCAGTTTCCTTCCATGGCACTCAATTATGATTCTCCTAGCCTTGCCATTCCACAATATATTATGTTAATCTACCTACTTGTGTTTTGGTATGTGTTTGCTTTACCTCCCCGCCCCCCCACATTTGAATATGTTAGCCCTATTTAAGGCTTCAGAATAAGCCCCTCCATCACCACTCTTGATGTGTTAAAAACCAACATATGCTTCCAAATCACACAGAGGACCTTAATACATAGCAGAAGTCCTTCTCTTCAGACTGTCACTCCCCATGTGAGAACAGAGTGGGTGGGACTACTGTGCTCCCCCCCTCTTGATATATTTGTTTTTGACCTATTTTCAATGCCTGAATTTGGCTCTGGTAATGAGCAATGAAATGCAAGTTCTGACTCTGTGGTGAAAATTATGTCAGCCCATTTCCCAAGTCGTTGCTTCATGCTGCAGTCACCATTTGATGAATCTGCATGTTTGAACCAAGACTAAGAGTGTACAAAATGCATTTCTGTACCTGGTGTACATCTGATGGAAAGCTATGGAAGATACATCAGGTTCAATGTTTGCAATTGCAAATAGCAGCATCGTGTTGATGGTTGGATAAAGAAAGAAAGAAAAAAGACATGGAAGATATGAAAGGTTTGGTGGAGGAGCCATGCAAGTGAGTGTTGCTTATAAAAATACAGAGGTAACAGAGAAGGTTATCAGTTATGAAAAATTATTGTGTTGTTAATTGCTTTCAAGTTGACTTTGACTTATGCTGACCTCAGGAATGAAAGACTTCCAGATCATCCTATCCTCAACAGCCCTGCTCAGGTTTTGCAGACTCAGGGCTGTGGCTTCCCTGATAGTCTATCCATCTGGAATGTAAATAGTGCCTTCTACCTTACCATTTCCTGCTGCCTTCTACTTTACCGACTATTATTGTCTTTTCTAGTGCGTCATGTCTTCTCATGAAATGACCCAAAGTATGACAGCCTCAGTTTAGTTATCTTAGCTTCAGGCCTGATTGCTCTATAACCAATTATTTGTTGTTTTAGCAATCCACAATACCTACAGAAATTTTCTCCAGTAGCACATCTCAAATGAGTTGATTTTTTCCCTATCAGCTTTCTTCATTCTCCTGCTTTCACAGCTATACAGTTGGCCCTCCGTATCCATGCAGACATCCATGGATTCAACCAGCCATGACTCAAAAATATTAGGGGAGGGGCGATCCAAAAAGCAAACCTTGTTGTTCATCATTTTATATAAGGGACACCATTTTACTGTGACATTGTATATAACAGGACTTGAATATTCATGGAGTTTGGTATCCACAGTGGGTCCTGGAACCAACCCCAACAGATCCTGAAGGCCCACTATACATAGAAATGGAGAATACAATAGCACAGACCATCGTAACTTGAGTAGTCAAAGATATATCTTTACAATTAAGGATCTTGTCTAGGTCCTTCATAGCTGCCCTTCCAAGTCCTAGTCTTCTTCTGATTTCTTGGCTTCAGTCTCTACTCTGATTAATGATTGAGCCAAGGTATGGAAAATCTTGGACCATTTTCAAAGTTTTCACCCTCTAATTTAAAGTTATGTAAATTGTCTGTGATCATTATTTTTGTTTTTTTTTAATGTTCAGTTGTAAACCTGCCTTTGCACTTGATTTTCTTCAATAATTGTTCTAAGTCATAGCTCATTTCTGCTCGTAGTATGGTATTATCTGCATATCTTAGATTGTTGATGTTTCTTCCTCTCCATTTTCATGCCTCTTTCCTCTGAATCTAGTACTGCTTTATGTATAATATTTTCAGTATACAAATTAAACAGATAGAGTGATAAAATGCAGCCTTGCCTGTTCCCTTTGCCAGTTGGAAACCATTCCATTTCACCATATTCATTTCTAACAGTAGCCTCTTGTCCTGAGTACAGGTTATGCATCAGGACAATCAAAGTACTTTAGGTATTAGTATGCAAGTGATGAGAAAGGTATATGGACAGGCTTCGTGAGGAATGATGGGGCTGATGGACAAGAAGAGTTCTGGGAGCTGTTTTTGACTCTTTAATTAATGCAAACGGCAGTCCCCAAGGTAAGAAGACGAGATGGAGCCTGAGATGGGATTTAGAAACAGACATAAGTAATTACCATAAGGTTGACTTGAACACAGTATTCTAAAAGGTAAAGTTTCTATTTTCAGAGCACAGAGAACATAACCAATTATTTCACTTGCAGCCCACATGGTGACGCAACTCCCTTCCATTTATATTCCTAGAATTTGGATATTTTTTTCAAAAGAAAATAATTCACCTCTTAATTATTCATTTAGGAATTGCTTTGTTGGATTCCCAGGAGTACTATATAAGGAATGTCTTTTGTTAATCAGATATTTAGAATGTAAGAAGAGTGAAGGTTTGGGCTCCTTTGTGAAACTACTGACGATTAAGATTGAAATGGTTGTGCCAATAAGACAAACCCGTAATTTACGCTGCTTCTTTTCCCACTTACAAAAATGAGCTTCCAAAACATGGGCTATTTTTTTCCTTAATATTCTTGGCACCCGTATCTTAAAATTCACAGCCTTTCAATGTTAACATTGAAATAGCAACACTAAAAATATAAATAAAAAAGAATGAAGAAATAACGCAAGCCTCCAACACAAGTCTCATATTGAAATGGAATAATTATTTTTCTTTACTTATCTGAAAAATAATATGGGGAGGGGAGAACCAAAGGAAATATGTCAGTCTTTGAAGTATTTAATTTTGCTATTAGTAAAATAACAACTGATGCCAAGCATTTTAATTGCTCAGAAAAGCCCCCTTTCCTTATTTTGAATGAGCCAAAGGTTCAGATGTGAACTTATGCTTGGTAAGTTGAAAGTCCATGTTGGTTGGTTGGTTGGTTGGTTGGACCAAAATATTTCATAACTGCCTGTCATCCACATGATTCCAAGGCCATGTATAAAATTGTGTATGACTTTTCCATCAATTATGTAAACACACTTTCAAAGCACCTACTTCTGGTAATGTTATCCAAAACAGAAATTTCTTAGGCGAGTCCAGGCCAAACCTGAAAGGTGTGCTCAAGGTCTCTGAGGTCTAGTGCCTCAAGCTGGTAGGAAGCTAAAGTCTGGAGTATAGCAGGCAGAAGGAACACACTGCTGAACTAAGGGAAGAGACCAGACACTTTGCTTTTATACCAGGCCTGCAAATTACAGGAGCTATAAATATGTTTTCCATTCTGCTACAGAAGTGAGTTCTATGGGGTGAGCACACATGCAACTCACAGGGATTCATTTGGCGAGGCTGACCCTCAAATCTTGAAGTTTGCTATTTGGATCTTTGATACATTGCTTAATAGCAATGGATTTTATGTGATTTGTAGCTTTAAATTTATTACCAGAAATAGGCACTTAGTTTGAACAGGCTTTTGAACATATGGGAGGAGTTCCATGCAAGTGAAGCACAATTCACATTTAATATTGTAGATGTTTGCTCCAAACTGTTCAACATAAAGTAGAACTTATCTCCTGGTATGACAGTGCAAAGGCTTCTTGAGACACTCACTGTAGTCTGCCTTCAAAATGGCTTGCAACAGAGATGGCCTAGATCTCAAAGGAAGTTACTTTGTTCCTGCTAATGGAGATGGAAATTTTATTGCCAAGCTTTTATTGCCTCTCTCTTTAGTCCCCTCATTTAGTCCCCATCATTTTACTACAACATTGTATATAATGGGACTTGAGCATCCACAGATTTTGGTATCCATGGGGGGGGGGTGTCCTGGAATCAAACACCAGCGAATACTGAGGGCTCACTGTATGATCTTCCATTTGAGCGTTGAGGATATTTTCAGATGTTCTTTACAGAGCTTAAGAAAAAGGACTTTTTGAACTACATGTCCCACAATCTCATGCTTGTTGGGAGATGTAGCTGGGGGATTCTGGAGTCTGAAAACCATATCCAAGCTCTGATTATTTAAAGACCAGTAGTTCACCTCTTCTCCTTAATAAAAGAGAACAGCAACATGGTGTCTACAACATAGAAAAATACAGACTACCAAGAGTTTCAAAATCTATATCTCCGATTTTAAAAATTTTAAAAATAGCCTGACAATGAAACTGCATGGACATGATTATGGATTACTGTATGGTGTGTGTTTCATTTTGTCAAACAGCACAAGGTTTTTTTTTCTATACAGAAAGAAATCAAATGACAAGGCCAAGACAGTCTTGTGTGACATCATAACATGACCACATGTATATAATTCTTGCTTCCCTGGATGTCAGCATTATTTGCCAACATCTCTTGATAAAATAAGACACTCCTCCCTCAGAAAGAAAATTACAGAGCTGACTCAATTCTATCCTTTATAACACTCTCCAAGTACAGCTGACTAGTCTGCCATTTTATAACATTTATGAAATATGAGGAAGATTGGATGCCACAGTATATATACTCCTTGAAACATCACATCACATAATGCAGTAAGGTGGCCATGGTAGGGTAGGAGCATTCATGCCTAATGGCTCATTAAAAACATCAAAATATGGAAGGCAACTGACAGAATGAAAGCACATATAATATAGCTAAATTAATGTAAGTGTACGATGTATCTAAAGTATGATACATCTATAGATGTACATTATTTTTCAGAAACAGTGGGAAAGTGAGGAATAAAAAGAAAGCATTCTACTGCAGTGGTTGAAGAAAGAGAAGTGAATAAAGTAGAAACCATGTGCTTACCAGCTCCCACTGTTCAGGCCACAGAGGGTCACTGAACTGCAGTTCATTTCCTATTCCACTTGGTGACTCGAGGACTTTGAAGACTGCTGAAGGCATGTAATCATTCTTTTTCAAGCCACACAGAAGTTAGTCATTCACTGTCCTATAAGGCATCCACCATCCACTTCTCATTTGTATTTCAGTACAGATCATTATTTCTTTGAAATTACATTCACTATTCATAGTTAACAGGGTTTTTTTTTTAAAGCCATAAAGTCATATTAGTGGACAGTGTGATGAATTCCACGTACTGCCTGTTTTTCGGTATAAGTTCCAGCATTTTTAAATCCCTCTCATACTTCCTGATTGGGGAAGTTTGCTAGGCTACTCCTTGAATTTGAACCTGACAAACCAACCCAGAGGGTTATCACCTCAGAGTGAGACTTGGCTCCAATATCAAATTAAGTGGTACCGATGTTTCTTCTTTTTATCTTTCTTGGTTTTCTCCATTAACAGCCAGCTACAGCTATTCTGAGTTTTTTTGCATATTGCTGTGCCTTCATTATGAACTCTGAACTGAAACAGTGCTTTTCAAATGATGCCATCAAGTACTGCTGCTGCTGAGGTGTTGAGGCCACTTGGCAACCCTGGAATAATAACCCTCAGACAACAACTTTGGAATCTTAATTATGTAAACAGTCCTTTAATCGTGTGAGCAATACCAATTAAATTGTTGGATGTTTTCTAAAATGGCCTCTTCTGCAAAGTGACTTGTTTCAACAAACAACAAACTAGAAGAAAGGAAATCTCCATGGCCTGGGCGGGTTGCACACACAGTTGGAGCTTGACCAGTGCTCTGTCAAGCTCTGCTTTCTCTGACTTTGCCACCTGCTTCAGGTGTAGTGCTCTAGTTCTTAGTGTGTGTGCAGTGAATGCCTATATTATCAGATAAGCAAACACTTCAGTGAAACACAGAAGAAAAGGCAATGCCAATAGGTTCTGCTTGACTGCTGAATAGATTAAGGGTCCAGAATTTGTTGTCCTCTCACAATCAAAAGCATCTTTTATGCCAGGCTTACAAACCTCCTTCCCAGCAGTAGTTCAGCATCCTCCTCTAGGAATTGGAGATAATTTCTTACTGCTTTCTGTGCCCAATGCCATGAAAGGGATAGCTCAGGCAATCTCTTTCCTGCCTTTCTGGAGGATTGGCCACTTTTTCAGACTTTAAGGATCTCTGTCTTTGTATTGGATGAACTCCTGGAAACAGCCAGGTCTTATTGGAAGTTTTATTGTCTCCACTTCTGTTTAGGGCTGATTTCCTCACTTAACTCGAAGCACAGGGAGGTGTGCTACTCACAGCAGTAATGTGGTTCCTCAACCCCACCACTACCACTGTCACCACCACTGCCACCATCGCAGGATTTCGTCAACTTCTGTGACTTGCTGGGAAGTTAATAGAAAAACTAGAAGACTGTGAGGTATCAGATGCATTCAAAAAATCCAAGAGCAGCATACGAGGATGATGTTACTGTCTTATGGATAGGTCCTGGTTTCAGACCTCATTGTCATCATTGTGTGCTGCTTCTGTGCTGCAGCCGTGAATAAGGCATCACTTTCAATTGATTGTGGGATCTGTCAATGAAAAGCAATGCCTTACTCATGGCTGCAGCACAGGAGGAGCATGCAACAATGACAACGTAATCTGAAACTGGGTCCCGTTTGTTGTCCTCACATGCTGCTCTTGGGTTTTTTGGGGACACGTCTAATAATCTCCCCTGTCACAAGCCAACTCAACTAATTGAAGCTTTTACCTATCAACCTGACTGTATCCCTCCCTGTAGTTTGTACTGTAACAAGTACAGGACCCTCCTGTCTCATGCCAACATGTCCAAGCTATCACAAGTCTACACTGGCATTCTATTATTATTGTTCTTGTTCTTATTTAGTATTATATTTTTTATATTAAACATTTCTATCCCTCACTCTTTTTTTACTTGAGGCAACATAGATTATTCGTAGGACTACATGATAATAGGATAGCTGATGATCCATTTTCAGATGAGTTACATCATATTTAGTCTGGGAGGATGACCATTTATAACCCACTTTTACACCTTCCAATACCACATGGCTATCATTGAGAATATTCCTCTAACTATTCTTTGAAACAATTCTGAATAAAATATTATTTGAATAATAAAGAATGAAGACCTGAATGAAGTGTGTTGAATGAAGTATATGGAAATAGTTTGTTTGAACATATGTTTGCCACATTCCAAGGCACTTGTTTTCAGAACAAACAATGTTTGCACATATCACACTTATGACCTATATTTGTGGCTTCCCCAGAATTTGGCAGTAACATTTTTCTTAGAAGTAATGACATTACCTGTGATGCATTACTTTTTTGATAACAAGCTACCATCATTTTGGGTAGTAACATTACTAATGCCACATTCTGGGTGTAACTAGTAACATTTTCTTGTTACTGCTAAGATCTTGCTTTTGGGAATCTTTGAGGAGATTTTTGGCCATCTTTGGCATTTTTGTATTTTACATTTTGTATATTTCATTAGTAATGAGTAACAGCAATGAGTACTCTTTAAAATCAACAGGTAATGACTTACTTTTTTAAAAGTAACATTCCAAGCTCAGGGCTTCACATGGCTATCTGATTGACCAATGTGAGAAATAGGATGGTGCATGACTCTTCTCATTATGGATGGAAGTCCATCTTTTGCCTCAGCGAAAGGCATTATACAGCCAGTAGCAGCATCCATCTGGTGGCCTCCATGCACCGTAGAGTGCCTTCATGATTAGTGCCTTTCATGCCTTGAAAAGGGCACTTTTTATGTTAGCAAATTACTGATTAAATTAAAGGTATTAATAAGCCATTAGCCTGGATTGCCTATGAAATACCAATTCTCTATTATATATAGAATGTCAAATAAAAATAAAAGCTATTACAATTTGCTATCAAGTACTACCAGTCAAATATTAAATTACACTGTCTGTTATCAAATGAGTGTGAAACACCTAATGCTGTAAAATACTATGTAACATAGGATTTAGTTGTCTTGTTAGAGCCATTTATTTTGTTTCTTTTAAACATCCATCTGCAATAAGGTTGTGAAGAACTAGCCTAAATAGAACAGGCAACAGATCCTGCCTGATCTTGGAAGCTAAGCAGGATCAGCCTGGTTAGTACTTGGATGGGAGACCACCAATAAATAGCAGGTGCTGTAGGCTATACTTCAGAGAAAGGAACTAGCAAAATCACTTCTTATTCCTTACCTAAGAAAATCCTATGAAATTCATGGGGTCGCCATAAGTCAACAGGTGACCTGAAGGCGCGCACACACACACACACCACTAGTACACTGCTTAATTGTTTTGGATATGGCCAAGCCTTTCTTCACATATGCACAAGCTTGTGAAGACTTAAAGACTGCAGTGTCGGTGGTATGATAACTGGTCTTTCCTTTTCATGTTCGTCTCTGGTATTATTATTACTATCATCATTATCACACTTATATCCCACCTTTCCAACAAAGATCTCAAGGTGATGTACATGCATCAGAGACTGGAATCAGTGCACTGATATTAATTACATTAGCACCTACATTTAATTTTTTAAAAAACCCAAGATTTTTTTTTTAAAAATGTCAATGAGACTACCCTTTTCAGTACCAATCAGGGTAATTTTCTAGGAATGGTATGGAGAAATACCATTGTTAAAATGTTGTCCCCACACTTTGCACTTCTCCTTTGTACCCATGTGCAATTTTGGCACATAGTAAGTGCTGCACTGCAAATAGTCTTCAAAAACTATACAAATTGATAGTTATTCATTGCTTCCTTCAAGAATGAAAGTAGTGAAGAATGACTTCCCTGCATACTAACTCATTGCTCAGAGTCATGAACAACAAAGGAGACATGCAGAAAGTGGGTGCAATGGAGAATTGCCATCTCCTCATGGCTTCCTGCTGAGAGGGCTTTTGTGAGCAGGTCTGCAACGTTGTCCTCTGATGGACAATACTTCAGACACAGGACACCTTCCTGTATTAACTGCCTCACATTTTGGTAACATACCGCAACCCTTTCCCAAGAATACTCACACATAGAGTGTTTGGCGTCCAGAAAACAGGAGGTGCTTTAATCTTCAGTAGTTTCAATATGTACAGACAAAGTGCTATGCCAGGCATCAGAGGATCATAGGAAGAGAATGAACACTGATCTGGCTTTCTTATATACATCTCAGCACAGCATTGGCTTCCCCAAGCACATGGTTACATTTCATCAGATTTCCATACTACATGGCTTTGTACTTTAGTAACCCTTCTTCTGATGCAATCCTTTTCATGCAGCTGTAGCATGATTAGCATGACTGGCGGGTCATGGAGTCAGTCATGATGACTCAGAATGATTTCTGCAGTTGTTTGGCCATTTTAAAACTTAGGGTTCAGTAACCAATTCCTGACAAGATGGAAGAGTGGAGAGGGGATGTGGTGGGGGGTGGGAATGATGAAAGAATGGCTAGACAGACAGACAAATGGAGTAATGAAAGAGGATCTAAGAGAGGGTGAACAGACAGAATGAAAGATGGAGAAGAAGAGGAGAAAGGTGATATCAGAAAAGGATAGTGATGAGGACACACATGGACACCATAAGGATTAGTGGAGATGATGGAGAACAATATGAAAAAGGTGAAAGAGTAAGAAAAAAAGAGATTGAGCAGCTGAGAAGAAAGAGAAGGGGGTCCAAAGTTAATGTGGGCAAACAATAACAAGATTCATAAAATCAGAGATCATATTGTAGGTAGTATAATTAGTTTTCAATGTTTCAGTAAATGTATTTTGATTTTTTTTAAAAAAAGGCAATAGTATTTTATTTTTTACCATTTTTTTACAATTTTACAAAAAAAACATTAATTTTTTTACAACCAACATGTAAAATTTAAATGACAGCAAGCAAGACTATGAGGAGCCATCACCATTGATCTTGGTCTGAATAACAAGCACCCTTCTATAGGTTTGAAAGGTCTGTAACTCTTGGAAGCAGGAAGGGAAAAGCTTTAGTGCAACTATTGCCATAGGTTCAGTGTTAAGCTCTGCATCTGAGGTGGAACAACATTGCAAGGTAAGCATTGCTCAGAATGGCTGTCTTGCTAGAACTGGTCTACATATTAGAATGTATTAAGTGTTTGAATGTTGTGACAGTGCTTATCTTTCCCAGCTTTGTCTTAAAAGTTATTATTTTTTGTCTTTAAGAAAAATAATTTTCCTAAATATTAAAGAAGTCCTAAATGTCATTGGAGGAGAAAAGGAAAATAAGAGGAAATAAATAGCAGCAGAAGGCTGGTCCATTACATAAGAAGTAGATAGTATTGGAGCATTGGGCAACCAACTGTTGGACTGTGTGATTTTTTCTAATTGAGTTTAGTTGTTGTGAGGTGTTTCTTTGCATTGTCCATTTTTGGCCAAAACTACACTAAAATCTTGAAAACTAATTAGATTATCTACAATATGACACTCTATTTGTTGTTACTTGCTATCAAGCTAATTAGACTTACAGTAACATTATCAATGAGAGATCTCCAAGAGCCCTGGTCATCAATAGCCCTGCTTAGGCCCTGCAAACTTAGCTTCCTTGACTGAATCAATCCACCTGTAGTACAGTCTTCCTCTTTTGCTGCTGCCTTCTACCTTACCAGGCACTATTGTCTTTTCTAGTGAATCATGTCTTCTCATGATAGGCCAAAAGTAAGACAGGCTCACTTGGCTTCTAGAGAGAGTTCAGGCCTAATTTTACTCTTGGCCTCATTCGTCTTTCTATTAGTCCATGGAATTTGTAGAACTCTCCTCCAGCATGAATTTTTGTGCAGGAAACAGCATTTTCCACACACACAGAAAATATTTATTTTAGTACTTAGTTTAATATTTAGTTAAATATTCAATATTTATGCAATATTTGTTAATATTAATATTTGCGTGCAGAGAATGCCGTTTCCTCTGCAGAAAATGCTGTTTTGTATGCAAAACAACCATGTATGAATTTTGTGTAGAATAAGTTCAAGATTGCAAAGATTCTTGTCAGTCAAGGATGCTTTTCATCAGGTTACCCAACACTCAAGAAACATGCTTTTGAACCATTGTTAAAAAATATTTTTGAATATTCATTTCGTATGTATGTGCCTTCAAGTCGCCTGTCAACTTATGGCAACTCCATGAATTTCATAGAGTTTTCTTAGGCAAGGAATACTCAGAGGTGGTTTGGCCAGCTCCTTCCTCTGAAATAAAGCCTATAGGTATTCATTGGCAAAATCCCATCCAAGTGCTAACCAGGGCTGTCCCTGCTTAGCTTCCAAGTTCAGATGAGTTCTGGTACTTTTAGGGAATTTAGGCCATATTCAATCCATACCTAGTGTACATAATAGAGAATAACAGAATCATAGAGTTGAAATAGACCACAAGGGCCATCTAGTCCAACCCTCTGCCCTGCAGGAATCCATAATTAAAGTATTCCCGACAGAGGGCCATGCAGCTGAGACTCCACCACAGTCCGAGGCAGCACATTCCACTGTAGAACAGCTTTTACCATCAGGAAGTTCTTCCTAATGTTTAGATGGAATCTCTTTTCCTGTAGTTTGAGTCCATCACTCCATGTCCTAGTCTCTGGAGCCACAGAAAAGAAGTTTGCTCCATCCTCTATATGGCATCCCTTCAAATATTTAAACATGGCTATCACATCACCTCTTAACCTTCTCTTTTCCAGGCTAAACATACCTAGCCTCCTAAGCCGCTCCTCATAGGGCATGGCTTTTAGACCTTTCATTTTGGTCGCTCTCCTCTGGACATGTTCCACCTTGTCAGAAATGAACAACAGCTTCTAGTTGATGCCTCTGGGCATTGGACATAGTAGAAAGCCAGTTTACTCTCTAAATGATACTGCTGTTCTTATGACAGCAGAATATTTTTTAAAAAATTCAAGAGCAGCATAATAGCTACATTTGTAAGAAAATGATGGTAGTTTTAATATAAAAAATATCACGGCTGACAACAGTAAATGGTGCAGCTTTTTCAGTACTGCCACTATAATAACTTTAACTTGCATAGATTGCTTTATATTATCATCTTTCAAATCCCAGAAACACCTGAAATGATCATTTTTAGAGCACAGCAAGGGGCTTTTAAAACATCTTTTAGCAGACTATTGTTCTTAATTTTTTTTACAACCCATTGTCAAAATAAATCAAACTGTGCTTATCTTCACAAGACTTTTTAAAAGATTAAGAAGATGATGGGTGAATTACTTCACATACTCTATTACTTTGTGTATTTCTATTATTTGGAATGAGAAGAGAGGAAAAGCATTGCAAATCAAAAGAGATTTGCTCTTTTGATTCAAAAATTCGCCTTTGTGCAGGTCTAATTAAATAGCACTTAAAACAAGAGTGGTAAGGGCTGGGAGATACAGATTAAGTTTAAAAAGTCACAAGTTGTCATTACATCCCTCATGTGATTGCTAAACAGAGGCTTGGGTCAGGAGTCTTGATGCAGAGGGATACTACTTTGTGTATCTGTGCCTTCAAGTCACCTGTTGTGGTGACCCATACACATTTCATAGGGTTTTTTTAGGCAAGGAATACTCAGGGATGGTTTGGCCAGTTCCTTCCTCTGAAATATAGCCTACAGCACCTGGTATTCATTGGTGGTCTCCCATCCAAGTACTACCCAGGGCGGACTCTGCTTAGCTTCCAAGATCAGATGGGATTTGGTGCCTTTAGGGTATTTAGGCTCAATGATACCGCTTTACATATATACTTTTCAGACAATAATTAATGAGTCATTCCTCATGCATGAAAGGCTAGAAGTTGTTTCTAAAATTAGATTTTAAAATTGTAAGAATGTTTTATAATCTGTTTTATTGTAGAATGCTTTGAAGCCCTAGTGGACAGAAAAGTGGTCAACACATTCATTTTAACAATAAATGAGTAAGAAAGAAATTTTTTTAACGAAGGTCAAGACTCATGTGACACTGGCAAATCTCCAGAATTTTGACCTGTTCCTGTGCAGTTCAAATTTAAGTATGGGTTACTCAGAAGCAAATCCTGCTGTGTTCAATGAAATTTGTCCCCTAGTATTTACAACTGCAGAGAGCTAGTGTGGCATAGTGGTTTGAGTGTGGGACTATGACTCTGGAGACCAGGGTTCAAATCTCCACTTGGCCATGAAAACCCACTGGGTGACCCTGTGCATGTCATGCACTCTCAGGACTTTTTCAGACATGAACTTACCACGCAAGAAGGCTCGTAACAGGTGCAACGCTGCTGCGCAGCAGGTGACCTGTTTCATACGATGCTGTCCCCCTGCCGAAATCAGCTGTGTTAGTTCCATGAGAGACTGGAGCCAGCCGCATCATATTTGGCCTTTTTTTAATTCACGGGCAACTTCCATGAATAAAAAAAGGCCAAATATGGTGCAGCTGGCTCCAGTCTCTCGTGGAACTGACACAGCTGATTTCGGCAGGGAGACAGCATCGTATGAAACAGGTCACCTGCTGCGCAGCAGCGTTGCACCTGTTACGAGCCTTCTTGCGTGGTAAGTTCATGTCTGAAAAAGTCCTGAGAGTGCATGACATGCACAGGGTCACCCAGTGGGTTTTCATGGCCAAGTGGAGATTTGAACCCTGGTCTCCAGAGTCATAGTCCCACACTCAAACCACTATGCCACACTAGCTCTCTGCAGTTGTAAATACTAGGGGACAAATTTCATTGAACACAGCAGCATTGCACCTCTTATGAGCCTTCTTGCATAGTACGTTCACATCCGAAAAGGTCCTTAGACTCAGAAAATCCCATGAGATTTGCCCTAGGGTCATCATAAATCAGAAACAGCTTGAAGGCATACAAAAACAACAATTTTGGACTGCAGCTTTAAGCAGGCAAAAGTGGCTGAGATTTTGATCTGAATAGTGGAACTTGTGAGGAAGAGAATAGAACCTAAAACCAATTCTCTTTCCTTGATTCCTTCTTAAACATAACATTAGATCTTTTCTAAGGAGAGGGGGAAACAGCTGTGGGATAGCTACCTGTATGTTTGTTACTTTAGCAGAAAACAAATAGCTTCAAGGATTAAATTCAGAAAATTGTGAGGAGGGGAGGCTTAAACATCCCATTCATAGCATTGCTGCTTCCACAGCTTGAACATTATTTATTGGAGTCAAATAATTTATGCAACTTGGCCCACTGGCTCTGCTTTAAAATAAAATGAAAACGCAAAGGATCAAATTATGGACTCCCCGATATCATATCTGGTTTGGCAGTATAAGGCCTTGTCTGCACATGCCAAATGAAACGGCCTCCCCCCTGCCCCCCCCCATTCTCATGCCCAGCTATACAAACAATGCAGGGTTTTTGCCTCTGATTCTGGTATGAACTGGCTAGATGATGTCCAGGCACTTCTGAGTAAAAGCCAGGGGCGTGAGAAAAAACAATGCACTTACCTGCTCAGTATTCCCAACATGCATCATCATCAATATGTTCCCACAATGTTTTGCACTGGGGGGGGGAGTTATTGGGGCAATCAGAGAAGAAGGTGGGTATTGTCTTTTGTGAGCAATCCTTGTACAAGTCAATCTATTTTACAAAATAATTATTAAGAGAAAATGTTTGAGACCTTTTTATTTAGGCAGGACTTTAGCAACTGGCCTTCCTTATACCAGAACAGGCTACAAAGCGACTGAATGAACTGCTCTCCTTTTCCTTCTCCCGCCACTGTTGCCGGGATGGACAAAGGTCTGGCATCTCTCTCCTCCTCTTCATTCTGGATTTTTGCCTTCAGTGTCTCCATCCTCACCCCAACCCCCCCCAAACTGCACCAAACTTCATCTTTGAATAGTGCCTTTTTTGGGCTTAAAAAAAAAAAGTAAAAAAGCACATGATTGGGTGCCCTTCCAGGCGCTCGGTGGGAAGCCTGCCCCTGCACGTGTCTGACTTCAGCTCTACCCAGACTGCACAACTAACCACGTTGCCTGCCCAGATGAACAGGAATGTACACTTCCTGTGGGATATTTTTAAAAGTTTGGGGAAAGCCATGAAGGCTTTCCCCATGGAGTATTAGGTGTTTCCCCTCCCCTCCTTTTGAATACATCAAATCGCGGTGGGATTCCATTAGGACAAAAGGTACTCCCATTGCATTCCACAAGGGTTTTTTTTTCATTGTCTAGACAACCCCCAAGGCAATCCCCCCACTTAAAATGGCTTTTAATATAGCAGGGAACACCTGATCCTGTGGGAACAGCCAGAGGTTCCATGGAGGAAATGGGCACCCTCTGCACACACATGCTGTGAAATATCAGTGGGCTCCTCTGCTGTCATGCTCTCTTAGGTCACAACAAGGCCCCCAGCATGTGATCAAGGCTGGGCACCCCATGTCAAGCCTCAGAGAATGCAACACACAATGGCAACAGCATAGGTCCTGCTGATACCGCACACTGCACAAGTGCAGACAACTGCCCATTCCCGCCATGGAACACAAGGTAATGGGGGGAATCTGGGGCGGCTCCAAGGCCAGAACACTCTGGCCAGAATGTGGAGTATTCTAGTCAGTCCAGACAAGACCCAAGTCTCCAGGTGCAGCCCACAACTTAGTTTAGTCCCAAATCCTTTGGGGATGGGGGATTGGAGTTTATGAGTCCTCTGGAGGATCCTGAGGGTAGAAAAATGCCCCCTGGAGCTTGACCACCCATGGTATAAGTTCACTCTTTCCTTCTGTTTTCTCTACCCCAACATTAAAATGCCTGTATACATCATTCTTCTTTTCCACTGAAAAGAGAGAAAAGATATAATGGTACAAACCATTAGATAAAGGCTAGAGTTTTCTATGAGCGTATACTTAACTAAGTACTTGAGTAAGTTCTCCAGCCCAACCCCCTAAAACCTCATGGAGACATCATTCAACTGTGCTCTGAACATCTGCCTGGTAAAGTAGGTTGGGGTGTGTGTTCAATCATGGCAATAGTGTCAAAATCATGACAAAGTAAAGACTGTGAATATGAAACAGTTACCTAACCACTCATTCCCCAACCTACTTTATTGGGCATTAGCTACATGGGGAGAAGGAGGGCTATTCTGCTGGTAATCAGAGCATGGTTGAATGATGTTTCCATCAGGTTTTGTGGGGCCAGGACAGAAGAAGCTACTTAGTTAAGTACTTAGTTAAGTACAAGCTGATACAGGATTCTGGCCAAAGTTGATAGGAAGATTTTCACAATATTTAGATACAGCAAAACTTTTAATAAATTGATATGTTCAAGACATGCAAAAAGACAGATAATTCCCAAGACATTCACAAAACTAAGTAAAACACATTCACATTCTTTGATGAAACATGCATATTACCTATTTTAGGGAATAGTAAATAGCACTGAAAATTTAAAGTTGAAAAACTAATGAGGGGATGGGGAGGAAATTCAGGTGAAACATTACATTGGCCCTACAAAAGAACTACCGGTTTATGGAAGGTAACTGCATTGAATAGAACACAAAGTGGAGGAACAGAGTGGAATGGAAAAAGAGTAACACATCAGAGAGAGTTTTAGGCTGAAGAAGACTGAATTCAAGAATGAAAAGCAAAAAAATTGTCCATTACTCTGGAACTTTGTACTGAAAACAATAAACATGGAATTAATCCAGTGAATGTTCCATATTTTTCACAATGAAACACATTAGAGGGCAACTGCACAAAATATTTTTTTAAATTAAAACACAAACTTGCATTAATCTTCTTTCACACACATGCACACTCAGGAAAAATAAGCAAGAAAAATACTTTCCAATAGCCAGATGAAAAAATACAACTGTTCTCCTGTACTAGAAGGTATTGCCAGCCAAATAAAATATCAATGTTCCACTAGGAAATGGCTAGCTAAACAGAAAGTGTAATGAATCTGCAGCTGAGGATTTCTCCATGAAGTCCCCTGTGTCCAAAATAAAAGAAAAAAAAGTACTATAGAAGCTTTTTTGTAGTTTAGGATATCCACAGAACTGTTATGTAGGCTTACTGTTATGTAAATGACAAATGGGTAGAAAAAAAGGAGCTGGAACAAATGAATAAAGCATGTGGCTCATTGGAAAAGAGATTAAGAGATTGAAGCCATTTTTAAACACATACAGAATCTGAGGTATCCAAATAAAGCGGAAGAAATATTTAGCACTGTCGTACCATTAAACCCAGTAGAATCACACTGGAATATGTGGCTCAACTTACTGATGCATTTCTCCTCCTCTTCCTCCTCCTCCTTCTTCCTCAAAAGTGGGGCTAAAAACCATTTTCTGTGACTAGAATTGTAATTATCCCCCAAGTCAAGAAACAGCTGCTGACCCCTCCCCAACTGAAGCTTAAAAATGGAATAAAGAAACAGAATGGTTCCTCTGCTATTCTTATCTTTAGCTCCGGAGCCGGAAAACACTCAAAATGCAAGAGTAGGGGGGAATATAAGTGTTACCTGGGTCATGACATGTCCTGTGTAGCCAGACTATGTTACAATCCAAGGGGAAAGGTGAACAGCACAGAGCCACAAAATTTGCATTTTGTCCTTAACTAAAATCTTGCATTTCATGAGTTGACAATCTTATTCCTGCCATGTGGAGCGATTTGCTACAGCCATATATGTGAACTCCATAATGCACTGGCCAGACTTAGTTAACATTTTTCCTTCAGTTTCTTCTCTATTACTTTTGTACAGTCTGTCCAGAATAACACATGGTATTAACTCATGGTGCTTCACTAGTTTCATATATACTGCTGGAATACTTCCTCAGACTCCCATTCAATACCTCCATTTATATATGTCTCCTCCCCCCTCCCTTGATTAATTTTTTAAAGAACTGCTGTGAGCACCAGGCCAAATACTTTAGATTTTTACATGGCATTAACCCTCAAGCCCTACCTTGTTGAACATACTGTTTAATCCATTGCATGCCACTGCTGTTGGTATACAACAATTTTGAATGCAGATTATGATAACCATAACCATGTTGTGATAAGAAACATATCATGGCAATGCTAACTGGCTTTTTTTTTAATTACCTGAAAGCATTGTAAATTATTTTAGAGGTAGAATGTCTCTGTGTGTGTGTCTGTCTACCTATCCATCTGTTCATCCATCCAAACATTATACAGTAATGAATGCATGCACAGTCCCCTATACTATACTATACTATACTATACTAGTATACCACATTTAATGAAGTAGATGTAATTATAGGTATTACTTATTTAACAAAAAATTGTTATTGGGGAAGAAACAACATGGACAGAATATGGATAGGTTCCTATACTGTAATCTTTAAGTCTGTATCCATAAGTTGTACCTGCTGCTTAGCCTAAACTATGCCATTTTACATTTAACAAACCATTTCTCTTTAGTTCACATGCTTCCAGAATATGCTAACTGCTGGGAAATGGCTGATTAGCCTAAAGGGATTTTTAGCTAGATGTCTCAAAGCACCAAGGCCTTCTTGATGTTGTATCCCTTTGTTATGCAGCCTATGCAAGCTGAAAGATGTAGTTAAAGATAAAGCATTACTGTACTGATTAAGCTAGTCTAACAGAGCTGAAAGGCCTATCCTGTAGTTTAGGGTGTGCTAGTTAAGAGTATCTGCTCTGTAACTTTTGCTTGGACTATAAAAACTGCCCACTGACAATAAAGTGGGTTCATCCTACTTCCTTGCTGTGAAGCAGCTTGGTGGGGCATGTTCCCTTTGATCAAAACTCTCTCTCTCTCTCTGTGTGTGTGTGTGTGTGTCTGTGTCTTCGTCTGTGTCTGTGTCTAACTCTTTCTGACAGTTTACAAGGCTTCTCCCAGCTCACAGACTGGGAAGGTGCAGCAAACTGATTTTTTAAGTTCTTCCCAACAAGACAACAAAAAAGGAAGATATGTTCAACATGTTTCAGTGAAGGAAATGTGAAGTTAAATAGCCAGATTAGGTAAGCCTTCAATAAGTAAGTAGAAGCATTTTGAACCTTCTAAAAATATCTTACAACATACGTTTAGGATTTTTTATTTTTATTTTTTTACAAAATGCACCTAGGAATAACTACCTTCCTCTTTTCTTATGAGTCCCATTTTAGTCACCAGGCTTATTGATCTATGATTTCTTTAAAAAACAAAACAAAACATGCTGGGCTAGTTGGTGAGGCAGGCATATCTGCTTTTTCCCTTTCTCTCTGTTTTGCTATTCACACAAGCTCAGTAAGGGATTATGGAGGCAACTGCTGTTTGCCTTGCCTAGTTTAGGCAGGCACACATGGCCACAAAAGGATCAGTTGGAGTAGAGTCCTGTTCTTTCCCAGCCCAAACTTCATTGCATTGTTTACTCCAGACATGCTGCTATAACTGGACATTAGAATTCTATGTTTATCCAGGCCTCCTGCAGCATCCTCCCAATGCCAATGCTGCTAAAAAAATTCATGAGGAAGAAAAGGGGAGAGCTTAGGTGGGTTGAAAAAGACTTTGTCAGAGGTTTTGTTAACTGAGGTATTCCTGTCCTATATACACTCTGTGTGTGTGTGTCTGTGTCTGTCCCTTCAAGCAGACTGTCGGCTTATGGCTATATGATATAGCTAAAATGTTTTTACTGTACCTGAAATCAAGAATTCAGATTTGTATAAAAGAATTAAACATCATTTGCACTGGTTTTCATACATTTCTAGACCCCATTCATTCTTCATGTTCTTATACTTTAAACAGTTCTGCTATTAATGTACTGCTATTAATGACGGAGGCCAGGCCAATCAATGTATTTTAGCTAGTCAGGGTGGTGAGGTAAATACAACGAAATACATATCTGCTTATTGCATGATGGTAATACAAAGAGGGTGGGTATTTCTATCACACTCTGGTTGTACACTTTGAAGGGTAAATTTGTCCCCTACTGTTAGAGTCAAAATAGAAACTGAGTTAGGTGAGCCTTTAGAGTGATCTGATAGGGTCCTTGCCTTGAAATTCCTATCAATGATTGGTTTGGCCTGGTGGGTGGAGAAGACCTAAAGAAGGAACTGCATTTACTAGTTCAGTTCAGAAAGAGATGCAAAACTGGAGAGGAGGGGAGCTGTAGCTGCCAGGGATAAAGACTGGGCCCTTTTCACCATGAGTATGGTAGTAGATTTTTCAGTTATGTATCTACTGGCTCATTTCCAGGCACAATGTAAAGTGCTGGTCTTGACCTATAAAGCCCCACAAAGCTTAGATCCAGATTATCTGAAAGATTGTATCTCATTGTACAAACCTGCAAGGGTCTTAAGATCTTCTGGGGAAGGCTTCTCTTGGTCCCACCACCATCACAGGCTGGTGTGGTGAGGACATGACAGAGAGTCTTCTCGGTGGCTGCTCCCACCCCCTGGAATTCCCTCCAATGGGAGGCTAGGCTGGCCCCTTCTCTGTTGTTATTTTGCCAGCAGGCAAAAACATTCTTGTTTAAGCAGGCCTTTGACATATGATTGTGGTTTTTATTGAGGTGTGTTTTTATGCTGTTTTTATCGGGTTTTATTACGTATGTTTTAATTGGTTTTAAGTGTTTTGTGAGCCAGCTTGGTTCCCACTTTGTGGGAACGGCGCGTTGCAATGGCATAAATAAATAAATAAATTTAGCGACAGATAAAAGGGCAAATTCCATATAATAGAACTTCTATTATGCATTTACACCTATGTCGTATTTTTATTTTGGGTTTTAAGCTTTGAATCCAAAGTTGCAATACTGGTAAGCAGCATGTGCAGTAGAGTCCTATGATCACAACCTGTACTGGCACCTCATGGAATGCATGGAACTCTGGCACATGGGTATGTGCTCAGTTTAGTACATCATCTGTTGTGTGGTTGTTGTTGTTGTTGTTGTTGTTGTTTTGAAGAGTGGACCTAATTGGGATTGCAGTATTCAGTCACAACTGGTCCCATAGAAGCCAAGAAAGAGATTCACACCTATTTAGACATGACTTGTCTAAATAGTCTCAAATTGTCTCAAATACTGAACTCATAAGTGTCTTTTTTAAATTTTATTTAGTTATTTATACCCCGCTCTTCAGCCACAAGGCTATCAGAGCGGCTTACAAATTGTTTTAAGCAATAGCTATTTACACATCTACACTGCATTAAACAGTTTCCAATGTGTGTTAGCTAATTGCCCCCCACAAGCTGGGTACTTCCCCCCAATTTACCGACCTACGAAAGGATGGAAGGCTGAGTGAACCTTGGAGCTCGCTGGAATCGAACTTGCAACATGGTGGCTTGCAGTACTGGCATTTAACCACTGCACAACCAGGGCTCTGTTCTACGCAATGCTATACTTGCTGCCTGAATCTGGATATTATCTTGGACTCTTAGACTTAGAAGCTCAATCATTTCAGGTAGCCATGTGTGTATGCGTCCATCCTTTCCAGTTAGTTGGAATACATAAAGTAGAAGTGACCAATGAACTGCTTTAGGCACAACATACTGTATCTAATCTGTTCAGACATGTAGTGTTTGGAACAAAGGTCACAACTTTGATTCTTTTCATGTCTAAATGTACTATACATTGTTGTTGTTGTTGTGTGTGTCTTCAAGTCATTTCTGACTTATGGCATTTCTGACTAAGGACTTTATCAGACCACCACCACCACTGTTTTTTTGCTGGCAAAAGACCCCTCCCCCCAACTTACCTTGAGCAGCATCAGTGAGGCTCCTCCAGCAGTAACGGAGCACAAACAGAACTCTCTTTACTTCCGGGGTTGCCATTTTGTATAAGGGACACAGTTTTACTATGCAATGGTATATAATGGGACTTGAGCATCCACAGATTTTGGTATTCATGGGGGGTCCTGGAACCAAACCCCAGCGGATACCAAGGGCCCACTGTAAATTAAAACTGGGATTACAGCCTAAGAGTGTACTGTCAGCCTTCCACATTTGTGGGTTTAACTTTTGCAGATTTGATTACTTGTGGATTATTTACTGCTCCCTCTGCTGCTGCCCTGTGCCATTTTTAATAGGGACTATAAGCCTCAAGAGACTGAGAATGTGTCACAAGGATGTAAGTCCATAATAAAAATGGCATAGGGAAGCAGCAGAGGTGATGGAAAGCCTTGCCAGCTGCCTACTTCTTTGTTACAAAAGGACCCTGCCGCTTGAGACTGCTTCAAAGGCATCCATGGTGGGCTGAATCCATGGATTGTACTTTTTTTGTGTGTTAAATATGGTTTAGGGGGTCCTAGAGATAGTTGTGGTTTTTCCAGTTTTGTGGGGGTCCTGAGCCCCTAACCCCAGCAAATGTGAAAGACCAACTGTAATCTATGTCTAATGGAGGCCAATTACAAATGTTCCATTTGCCAGTAACAGCAGTGGAGCTCTATGCTTCAAGAAGGTGCAAAACAGTCCTCCTGTACCATGAAGCCCAGCCACCTTGAATGGCCAAGTATCTCCTGCACTTCTCTATGGAAGAATATAGGGTAATTTCATCCACACACACACATCTGTTTTGTTTTTTTTTAAAAAAATTTGGTGACACATCTGATTTTCAATAGTACCATTTGTTATTGGCTACAGTTTGATGGGAGTGTCAGTGAGAGCTAAAATAGTGGTTGGAGAGGCACACATGCAGTATACTACCAAGCGTTGTCCACTTCTGCATTGGAGCTATCTAAATAACATTTGTCAAGGAAACCAGCCATCCCTAACAGTTTGGAGTAGGTAATCCACAATTTACAATCAGATACAAATGCAAACATTTTTTTAAAAAAACAAAAACAATGGCATTAAAATAGTCACATGCTGTCTTTATTGAATGATAACCCAAAGAAGAAAGTTGTGGGCCAGAATCCTATTGTTAGTCCTGACTAGAGAAGGCCCAGCGAACCAATGGGATTAATTTATGTGTTGATTTACCATTCAACCATTAATTCAATGGGTCCTTTTTCAAATAGATTAACCAATTGGTTTCAAGCTGTAGTGTTTCACCTAAACATTGAAAGAAAAACTCTTACCGCACATTTTCAGCACAGAGGATCTACAACTTTATTTTAAAGGCAATTAAAAAGAGAACCACCCTCTGCCCAGTAAATCCAAAATAACAATATGCTCATTCATAAGTAAAATCTTTTACAAATAAAGAGCAAAATCCATAATCCTACTGTAGTGCATTTCCATAGTTCTTATTCATTTCATCAGGTTTATATGGGAGACGTTTGCTATAGATTGTAGTAAACAACACCAGCTGTAACTGAATAGCCTAGAAATGAGTGACTAACACAACAATATGCTAACCCGCTTTGCATTTTAGAAGCCAATTAAACTAGGAAATACAGTAACGGGAAATAAATGAATGGAAAACTGAATAGCATAACATTCCCAGTCATTAAGTTTGATAGTTGAGAGATGAATAATCACTACATATTAACAAAAAACAAACAAACTCCCAAACAGCTTCATAAAATCTGTTCAGGTTTTGTAACAGAAATTGCATCAAAGCCCTGCCCCCCCCCAATTTTATGTTTCCTTCAAGAGGAAGGCCAGTATGAATTATTGTCATCTCTCCATCTTTTATCCTTAGTCTTCCGTCCCTCCATCCTTTTTTTAAAAAAAAATCCTACTCATGATATCAAATATTTGATTTCTCTTTTTGTCTCTCAGGGTGACTAATAGACCCTCTGTTGTGGGAGTAGTGGATCTGCTTTCACATTTAATGGCTTCTCCTCCTGCAGGTCCTCTGTGTTCTTTGGGAGTCATCCAGGTGCTATCTCTGTTCCTGAGGTCCTATACAGCCAACTGTGAAGAATTTACCCAGGACTTGGAATCTTTATGATTCATTCTGATTTGGATGCTACAGATTCAGCAGGCATAACTCAAACCTCTGCTATAATGGATACTTTTTAATTTATGCAGCCTGAGAATCTGGACAGGATCCTATGGTAAGAGACAACCTCCTGCCCACAGCAGTTTTAGCCAAGTGGGCAGCAAGGCAAGACCCAACATGTCTGAAGGACTCTGTTGAAAACCCTGTCCTTGGATTCCACCATATTAAATAACTATCAGCCAGTCTTCAGTATTTTGTTTTTAGGGAATGAACCAGAGTGTATGGAGGCCTCCCAGGTCTAGAGGTTTCTGGATTAAATGAATTATTCTACAGCCATTTCAGTCAGGCTGGTTGTAGGATGGATAAAGCTTTGACCAGCACTGGGAATTGGACAGGAAGAATGTATCTGTGTTGGTTTTGCTCAATCACTTCATGTGTTTATGTCACCAACTGTGATATCCTTCTAGGCTGCTGCACTGGGATGGGAACTGGAGGCACTGTTTTACAGTGGTTCTGTTCCTTTCTTTGGTGGGAAAGACTAGAAGATGACTCCAACATTTTGTCCACTGGCCTGTGGGGTCCCTCAAGGTTTGGTTCTGTCCTCCATGATGTTCAACGTATACATGAAACTACTGGAAGCTGTTTCTGGAGGTCTGGGATTCAATGCCACCAATATGCTGATGATATCCAACTCTATCTTTTCTTCCCATCTAATTCCAAAAAGATGTTTCTGTTCTAAACTGGTATCCATCACCAGAAATGGACAGGAAGTTGACAAATTGATTGATGCTTAATCCAGACAAGACAGAGATGGTCCAGGGCCAGTCAAAAGGCAGAACAGGGAATAAGGATTCAGTTTGTGTTGAATTAGGTTAGATTATACTCACCCGAAAGTGTAGGATCTCATTTTGGGTCTACTCCTATGTTTGGTCCTGAGCCTAGATACCAAGGTTGATGTTATGGCCAGGAATCCACCTGTAAAGTTAGAACTTTAGGCAGAATTACTCAACACCTTCTTTGCCTCAGTGTTTTCAGAAAAGGAAAAGGAGGACCAACCTGAGGATAATGGAATGGAGGATCCTTGAGGTCATGTCATGGTCCCCCACCTTGGCAGATTTGTCTGGTGGGAGCACAGGAGACTGTCATCTTGATGACTGCTCCAGATTGCTCCCAGATGGAACTTCCTCTCTAGGAAGGCTAGGATGCATCCCTCCCTGTTGTCCTTTTATCAGTAAGTGAAAACTGTTCTGTTCAAACAGGATTTTAGGAATTGACTGCATGGGCTTTTAAGAGCATGCTATTTTGTTGACTTTTGCCTTTGTAATAGATTTCAACAATCCTGCAAGGAATGTAAAGATGAAAAATAGTGTGACTGACCCAAAGTCACCCAGTTTCTTTCAAAATAGGCATTAATAAACACATTTTATACTAAAACATACCTCTTTCAGACCTTGTTTGGACTCCAACTCCCATCATCCTCCAGGAATCATAGTAAAAGTTCAAACATGGAACTTCCATTTTGATGCTGAATTTTCTGACCCTAGAGGTGCACTGAAAAATTCAGAATAGTGTGAAATCTGAAGAAAAATGGGATTTTGAAATGTAGATTTGCCTGAAAGTTGCATATCAGCTTGGTAAGGTGCGCCAAGTGAATCCTCAGTCATCCCTACTTGCAGGTGCATGCACTTGATTAGATGTCCAAAGTCAAGGAGAGGATAGAAAATGTAAATTTCTTTTGTAAAATATAGGTGTCTGATGACACATGTTAGTCCCTGAGACCCATATCTGAAGAATATGCTGAAATCTAAATGAGCTGATTTTAAAGAGGAGAATTACTTTCAGTAGGATGAGTTAATTAGAGAATGAAGGGAATAGATTTAGTAATTAATTCAGATTACATAAGGCTATTGAGAATACTATGAATATAATTCATTGAGAAATGCCCATCAGGGAACCAAAGATTGTTTTCCCCTTCCCTCCCGCCTAGTCAGTTTAAGATGCTATTCAAAATCTGAAAAGAAAGCTCATTCTATGGATCATAATTGGTCTGCAAAGGAACAGTTTACTTGCTCATTATGATCTGTTTTCTAATCCTTGTACCTTGTCAGCCCATATGAACAATGAAATAATGGGCTTTGTAGGAATCATGCTAAAAGGTCAAACGCAGGACTCAAAATTCATGACACTGGATATAAGCAGTGGAAAACCAATACAGTTTTCTTCTTCAACCGAGGCTGGTGAAGGTAAGTCCAGGCGAGTCATATCCCATTGGCACCCACTGATTAAAATCTCTTAGTCCCAAGAAGAAGCCTTTGTTTTACAGGGACATTGGAAGCTGCCTTATGATGTTGAGTTGGACCATTGGTCTATCACTGTAAAACATTTGGCCTCAGTTCTCTAAGGTCTTAGGATTTCCCAATAGTATTTGAAAGTGAACTAAGGAGTTGCATTCAAAGCATGTACTCTGCCACAAGGCTACCCTCTTGCTTGCTTTCTTGACTACTGTTGGAGCACCTTGTTACAATAGCAGGACAGAAATGTTAACCCTTTTTCTGCAAAAGGACATCAGAGGAAGATTTTCAGCACCTGTGATGGACTACAATACAATGGAGATTCCAACTGCCTTAATACTTCAAGTAACACTTAAAATTTGACTTTGATTGACCTTTTTTGCCTAGTTTATACTCTATTTTTGCTGATATAGAGGTTGCTATGTTGTTCTGTGACACTACTCTAAGCCATATCAGGATCCTATAACCTGGGGAAAATCCACTGATAAGTTCTCAGGGCATCAACTACCTCTTTAATCAAAACCATTAGCTGTACAGCCCAGCAGGCTGAAATATGGTATTTAAACAACTCTTCTGTTCACTGAATAACCATCTTGCAGTAACATACAATGGTCAGGCCACCATTTGGACATTTTGTTTCTTCCCTTATCCCCTATTTATTTTTAACCATCATGCCTGATTAAGAGTTCTGGAGAAGTCTAGTGCCACCTTTGTACCACTTCTGTAACTCTTTAGTGGTCCTAATAACTCATAAAATCTAGAGCTGCTGACTAACTTCAAACTGAACCTTCCTCCCATCTACAAATCCATTTGAAGACAATACAAGGCCAGTCCAAAACAGATCTGGACTAAGTCTCCTTGAGGTCTCCAATCCATAAAGTATGGTCACGAGAAACTACTGTAATCTGGTTCCATTCAGATATTTTGGCCTATCACCCTAATCATTCCTCAGCATCCTATGGGTCTGGTCAGAAGCCTGGTCAGGGCCAAAATGTTTGAGGAACCCAAGTTGGAAAAGACTGTAAAAGTCTTTCAAAGAAGCTAAGTTTCTGTTGTACCCTTCCAAGTGATTCCAATGTTGTCTGCATTTGTAAGTCTATATGGTATTCTTGAATGAAACTGGGTTCCTCCAGATGACACAAATGTGTTAGGTTGCTGGTGGTTGTGGTATTTGCTGGTGTAGTCCTGTCCTTTAAAAAAATAAAAAATAAGTATCCAAATGGTATATCTCTTGTCCTGAACGATTTTCTAACAGTTCCTGGAACAAGTTGGGTTTCTTTTTAATTCCAGAATGTATTGAAATAAAAACCTCCTCCTCACCTCCTTTTTAATTTTTTTAAAGCATTATAGTGCTATAACACATCAGTGAAATGACACTTTTGCACTGTAGAAATATAACTCTAAAAAAATTAAGAGAAGACAAAAAATGCCCTTGTAACCACCTTAATAAACCATGCTCCATTTTTTAAAATGCACCTTTGGAAGAGACCTAGTGCAGATCCAAGTAAATATGAATACAAAGCAGTCACAAGTGCATAACTCTAGGTTACTCATTTGTAACTGACTATGTGAATTCAGACCATTTTTAATGTTCAGTTTATTAACAAACTCACCAAATAAACTTTAAGAAAACAAAAATAATGATCATAGAGTATCTACATAGATTCAGCATAGACAATGAGGAAATTGAAATAGTTAAAGATTTCCCATATCTGGGATCAGTGACTGATCAGAATGGAGACTGCAGTCAAGAAATCAGAAGAAGACTAGTAATGGGAACGGCAGCTATAAAAGAACTAGATAAATCCTAAAGTGCAAAGATATAAAAATGAACACTAAAGTTAGGATTGTCTAAGCCATCGTATTTCCCATCATCATGTATGGAAGTGAGAGCTGGACAGTGAAGAAAGCTAACAGAAAGAAAATCAACTCATTTGAGATGTAGTGCTGGAAAAGAGTGCTACAGATACTGTGGACTGCCAAAAAGACCAGCAAATGGGTCTTAGAACAAATAAAACCTGAGCTTTTCCTAGAAGCCAAGATGACTAAACTGAGGACATTTTCAGATGATACTTACTGCGCAAGGAGGTCTCAAGGAGGTCTCAGGAGAGGCACGGCACTGTCGTGCAGCAGGGGGTCCTTTTCGGATGCCGCCGTCCCTCTTCTGAAAACATTGGTGTCACTTCCGTGAAGAATTGGAAGCGGCTGCACCAGATTTCACCAGATTTTAATCACTGGCAACTTCTGTGATTAAAATATGGCGCGGCCGCTTCCAATCATTCACGGAAGTGACACCGATGATTTCGGAAGAGGGACGGCAGTGTCCAAAAAGGACCCCCTGCTGTGCAACAGCACCGTGCCTCTCCTGAGACCTCCTTGCACGGTAAGTATCATCTGAAATAGTCCTGAGACTGTTGTACTTCAGCCATATCATGAGAAGGCATGACTCACTTGAAAGGATAATATTAATGTTGGGTAAGGTAGAAGGCAGTTGGAAAAGAGGAAGACCACATACTAGATGGATAGACTCAATCAAGGAAGCCTGCAGGACCTGAGCAGAGCAGTTGAGGATAGGGGGTCTTAGAGATAGGGTCGCCATGAGTTGAAGTCAAATCGAGGGCAGTTGACAACAACAACTTATTAATGTGCTAATGTCAATGTAAGAAAATTATTACAAAGTGAATGATCAGAGAATAGATCAAGCATTGAAGAGTATTTGAGGATGTGCAACAATGGAGTGATAGCAGACTATAAACATATCCTTTGGCTGAGGGTCAAGCTAGACAACAGGAATGCTCATTCCCTGTGATAAACCTGTTTTTTCTCCCACAATGAGATTCCTTCTGATATGTGCCTCAGCAATAACACTTGCAAACTAAACCTATGTTTATCTTCTGATGCCTTATCACACACATACAAAATGTCTTCTTCTTCTCTCTCTCTTTCTCTTTCTCTCTCTCTCTCTCTCTCTCTCTCTCTCTCACACACACACACACACACACAAATCTGGGTGGTAAAAGCATGTGCTACAACAAACAAACATATTTCACCAGTTGAGGGAGCACCTCTGCTAAACATATGTAAACATTGATGCTAAAAATTACAAGTGATCATTCATTGATCATTCTCTTTCATTGGTCTCGCTACCAGCAAAGGGATTCTATTTGCAGTATAGACTTATATGCAGCAAAGATGCTTGGGAGTAGTGTGCACAGAGATATGCTGCTTCTCTTGTGGAAACTCTGCAGTGGTCAAGCCACCCAATGTTAAGACTCTGTCCACCCTACTCCTGGTATCAAGCCTCAGCATCACCTAGTCTTTCACTTTCTTGATCAAATTGCAGAGTGACAGAATGCTGGTGACTGGATTTTCTATAAAAACTTAGCTACATACTCTATTAAAAAACAGTGAAATATTTTATCTGTTTAAATATTAAGATAAATATTTTTAGATCAGACACCTTAAAGGAAAATAGTTGTTCATGGGATTTTACCAAAACAATAACATTATGTTTTGCTGAAAAATACATAAAAGAGCGCTACAGAGAATGTGGTGCCCACAAAAAGTGATGCATTTATAATTTCTTGCAAAAATGAAAGGCAAACATGGTAAGAAAAAGTGTTACAATCTACTGATGCATTTTAAAGTCTTCCTATCCATTTCATTTTTCTTCTCAATTCTTTTTAACCAAACATTCAAGACTTAGTTGCAACCAAAGATAAGTGTTAACACTTTGTCAAGCATTTGAATCCCTTCCAGCATATTGTAGTATAATCCGCTGTCCACAAACATCCCCTTCATTATTGCCTAATTACATGCAAATTTCATAAAATGAATGAGTTTTAAGTACTTGTCAATCTGTCATCCTAGGAACCACTGAAACATTTTGACTGCTGGATAAATAATCAGCAATAATCACACTATGCAAATTTGATATTTTCTGTACAATTATCTGAAACCATAAATAACTGGACACAAAGACATTTGGCATTCTTTCAAAAAGACTTGACCTAAAGGTTCTTTCCGCCTTGGAACATGCATGCTTCTGGAATTTTTAAAATTCTGACTGAGTAAATGTGGCCACTGAAAAAATTATGAGCACTTAACATGCTAATATTTTAGTTTGAGCCTTTTTTCCCTACCAATTAAACCCCCCAAAGAAAAGTCCTTGCTTTTATTTTTAAATTTAACTATTAATGACATTTGCTACACTGTCTCTAAAGTTCTGTTTCTTTTCATTTTCATTCTTTTAAGCATTTTATTTAATTCATTTCTTCCATTTAAAAAATGTTAAAGAGAGGTAATAGTAATGATAAGTCATTCATATGTACCTGCTATTATTCTTCCTCCTTCTTTTTGCTGCAAGAAAGTTCAGCAGCTAGATTCTTCTTAGGTCTGACAGTGTAGGTTGCCCCCAAACCATTGCAGGATAGTAAGATCTGAGGCCCAGAATGTTTCTCTTAAGCACTGATCTGAACTCCTTTCAAGTTTTTTTTTTAACCTGTTAACTATATTACTTCACCAGTGCAATAGAATGCCTCAGAGGTAGTGAATATTCTTTCTTTGGAGGTCTTTAAACAGAGGTTGGATGGCCAACTTCCAGGAGTGTTTAGCTGTGTACTGCTGCATGGTACTGGGTTGGAATAGATAGCTTTTGCAGTCCCTTCCAGATCTATGATTCTACCTGCCATATTTGACTATTGCCATACCTATATCTTGACCTGGAAGGTTGTATTCTTTATTGTAGGGTTCCAACCTGAAGTCCTAAAGCTGGAAGAGTAGAGCTGAAATGCAGAAGATATTACTTTGTTAATCAGGCAAGAGCAGAAGGTAAGTTTATTTCCATTTACAGATCAGGATTGCCTGCCAGTTACAGGGAGCAATAATACATCTATTCCAGGGATGGGCAAATCTGTCACCTTCACTTTCTTTCAAATTCAGATTTTTAAAAATAATTTCAATAATTTTTAATCCTATTTTTGACAAAAATTGTGAAGTTTGCCCAAGATCTAAGGTTCCAGCCATTCACTGATAAAGCTATGAACATATGTGAGAGGTGGAGAACAAACATGACCATCACTACATAGATGAAACCTGTGTAATGTAGAAGATTTTTAGGTGTCTGTAATGCATGTACCATTTATCACCTACTACCGTATACATGTTAGAGTGCAGCCCTGTGTAAACCCATATTCTGGTACAAATACAGGCCACCAATTTCACTAGTGGGCTGACTAGGGTCCCGTCTACACGATTTAAATAATACGTACGGCGTGTGGAAGTTCGCGCTTTGGTACACACGGCCGTTCGGATTCACATGCATGCAAAAGAGGTGGGGGCGGTTTTCCACCCTGAAATACGCACATGCGGCGTTCGGGAGGGAAAGCAGATCACGATGAGAAATCCGTATGCCGTTCGGATGGCTGATGGGTCTGTACGGTCCGTTCGCACACATATGAACAGGTTGTGTAATCTGATTGGCTGGCTGAGCAGAGGGGTCGGGGCTAGGACGGGAGGGAATTGGGAGCGGCCGCCATGTTGGATTTCCGGCTAGCGAGAGTCCGGTAAATCTGTGAATTATACATTTATTTATTTTTATTTTATATTGTAAATAGGGAAAACCGACTGTCCGCAAACCAAGAACCTTTAAAAAAAAAAAAAAAAGTGGCGGGATATTTAAAACCACCGCTTGGCTTGCTCACTCCAGCCAGCTTGGGGAAGAGGGAGTCATACGGAGTTTAGGGGGGTAAAAAATTGTGTGGGCGGTTCATATGTGTACGAACGACAGCCTATTCGTATTTTTTACCCCCAAAACGGATTTTTTATGATCGTATATATGCACCCTAGGTTAGAGTTCAAGAGTCTGACAACTAATTTGTCAGTGTTTCTCTCACTTTTTGAATTTTTTAGACCTCAAATTTTTTCTTTCCTGTTTTTACAGCAATTTTGATCAATGAATTTTGATCAGCTTGCATTAAAAACCACATTCTCTCCCATCTGCAATAGCCAAATTCAGTAGGTATGGCTGTTGCCAGCATGGATGGAAGCATATTTTATTTGTCTGCCATATCATTATTAAAGGTGGGGAAACTATAGGGTATCTACAGGGATGACTCTAGTTCAGGACCACAAAGGGCTTATCTACACAGGTAATATACTCTGTCCTGACAATGCTGAGCTTTTGCCCAGTTCTGCCCTAGGGAAGTCCTCACCATCCACGAGGCAAAGACAGGGCTAAGATGGGTGGAAGATGAGCTAGGGCCTGTTACAGCATTTTAAAATAATACCTGCTTTAATCCAAAAAAGTGACCACAGGAGCCTCTTCTGGCATGCTGGCCTGTTGATGCAGCTGCTGGTCTGCCATTGCTTTTCCTCAGGAGGAAGGAGTCCTGCAGCATGTGACCAAGTCTGGTCACATGCAGGGGACCTTGGTCACATATGGCGGGCCAGCTTTCTAGCTTCCGGGAGAGTGAAGGAGATTGCGGCAGCGGTGGTACAGAGAAGGGCTGGTGGACCTCCTCCCATTTTGTGGATGGAACAAAGGACGAATAGGCCTGATTCATGGGCAGGACATGCTGACAGGGAGCCAGTGTATCCAGGCCCCTGTAGATGAGACCAAACACTCAAACCCAGTTGGATATCTACTTATACCATCTTTTAAAAACTACAACCACTGGCACACCAAAGCGCAGAATGAGCTCAGGCTTGCTAGGGAGGTTAAGAACAATAAAAAGGGTTTTTTTGGGTATGTCCGCAGCAAAAGGAGGAAGAAGGAAATGATAGGGCCGCTACGTGGAGAAGATGGCAAAATGCTAACAGGGGACAGAGAAAAGGCAGAATTACTCAACACCTTCTTTGCCTCAGTGTTTTCAGAAAATGAAAAGGAGGACCAACCTGAGGAGAATGGAACAGAGGACACAATAGGGGAAATCCAGCTCAAAATAAGTAAAGAGGTAGTACAGGAATACCTTCTTAATCTAAATGAATTTAAATCTCCAGGACCAGATGAACTACATCCAAGAGTATTAAAAGAGCTGGCAAATATAATCTCAGAGCCATTGGCAATAATATTTGAGAACTCCTGGAGAACAGGAGAAGTCCCAGCAGACTGGAGGAGGGCAAACGTTGTTCCCATCTTCAAAAAGGGGAAAAAAGAGGATCCCAACAACTATCGTCCAGTTAGTCTGACATCAATACCAGGGAAGATTCTAGAACAGATCATTAAACAGAGAGTCTGTGAACATTTAGAAGGCAATGCCATAATCACAAAAAGTCAGCATGGGTTTCAGAGAAACAAGTCATGCCAGACTAATCTGATCTCTTTTTTTGATAAAGTTACCAGCTTGGTAGATGAAGGGAATGCTGTGGACATTGCATACCTTGATTTCAGTAAGGCCTTTGACAAGGTTCCCCATGACATTCTTGCAAACAAGCTTGTAGAATGTGGGCTAGACAAGTTAACTGTTCAATGGATTTGTAATTGGTTGACCGGCCGAACCCAAAGGGTGCTCAGCAGTGGCTCCTCTTCGTCTTGGAAAGATGTGACCAGTGGGGTGCCACAGGGTTCTGTCCTGGGCCCAGTGCTATTCAACATCTTTATCAATGACTTAGATGAGGGAATTAGGGGCATACTTATCAAATTTGCAGATGACACCAAATTGGGAGGAGTAGCTAATACCCTAGAGGACAGGATCAAAATTCAGAATGACCTGGATAGACTGGAGAGCTGGGCCAAAGCTAACAAAATGAAATTCAATACGGAGAAATGTAAAGTACTGCATTTAGGGCGGATAAATGAAATGCATAAATATAGGATGGGAGAGACCTGGCTGAATGAGACTACGTGCGAAAGGGATCTAGGAGTCCTAGTAGACCACAAGTTGAACATGAGCCAACAGTGTGATGCGGCAGCTAAAAAGGCCAATGCAATTTTGGGCTGTATCAATAGAAGTATAGTGTCTAGATCAAGGGAAGTAATAGTGCCACTCTATTCTGCCTTGGTCAGACCTCACTTAGAATACTGTGTCCAGTTCTGGGCACCACAATTCAGAAAGGATATTGACAAATTGGAGCGTGTCCAGAGAAGGGCAACTAAAATGGTGAAAGGTCTGGAAACAATGCCTTATGAGGAGAGACTTAGGGAGCTGGGTATGTTTAGCCTGGAAAAAAGACGGTTTAGAGGCGATATGATAGCCCTGTTTAAGTATTTGAAGGGATGTCACGCTGAGGATGGAGCAGGCTTGTTTTCTGCTGCTCCAGAGACTGGAACACGGAGCAATGGGTGCAAGCTCCAGGAACAGAGATTCCACCTCAACATTAGGAGGAACTTTTTGACAGTAAGAGCTGTTCGGCAGTGGAACGCACTCCCTCGGAGCGTGGTGGGGTCTCCTTCCTTGGAGGTCTTTAAACAGAGGCTGGATGGCCATCTGTCGGGGATGCTTTGATTGTGATTTCCTGCATGGCAGGGGGGTTGGACTGGATGGCCCTCGTGGTCTCTTCCAACTCTGCAATTCTATGATTCTATGATTCTATGATTCTATGAGGTATGCCAGTGTAGTTCCCCCCCAAAATTCCAGCTAATAGGTAAAATTTTCCCAGTTCATGGTTCAGAATTTCTGAGTCTAGCTCTGGTGGGGATGTGGCATCCTACACATTGTACGTAAGTCTCAGTCATTACCATATGCATTTAAAAAAATAGTTGGCCTCCTGACAACAAGGGAGAAATATCACACAATGCCAACTTCACCATCTAACATAAAGATAAAAAGATAATTGCTTTGTAGTTCTTTCTCTCTGGCTTTTCTTTGCAAACAAAGATTCAGGAAGGACTCATCCCGTGCTTTCTCCAAGCACGCTGATGACTGTAAAGGCCAATCCGAGATAAACAAAGGCTTTAAACAGAGGCTGGATGGCCATCTGTCAGGGATGCTTTGATCATGATTTCCTGCATGGCAGGGGGTTGGACTGGATGGCCCTCGTGGTCTCTTCCAACTCTGCAATTCTATGATTCTATGATTCTAAACAAGTCCGGTTGCAGAAAGCACAGCAGAAGGTCTCCTTGGGTGATGATTCAGGTTGTGATTCTTTCTGCGTTGTCGTTTCTCTTCAAGACTTGTTCGGCGTGAGTTCTCAAATAAAGCTGCAGCATTGCGGATTGTGCGTCTCCATGCCTCCCAATGTGAGGGCAGGGCGGACCATTGTTGGTGATCAATTTGGCCGAGCCTGAGATGTTGTTTCAGGGAGTCCTTGTATTGCTTTTTTGGAGCGCCCCTCTTATGCTGACCCGTGGCGAGTTCACTGTAGAGTACTATTTTTGGGAGGCGATGGTCCTCCATCCTAGAAACATGCCCTGCCCAGCACAGCTGTGTTCTCAGTATCATGACCTCAATGCTGGTGATCCCTGCTTGCTCAAGGACAGCAACATTCATCACAGTCAGTCCAGTTTCTATTTAGGATTGTACGTATACAGCACTGATGAAAGCATTCGAGGAGTCATAAGTGGTGGCGATAGGTGACCCATGTTTCAGACCCATAAAGGAGAATAGACAGTACAATGGCTCTATACACACTGATTTTTGTGCTTATTTTTTTATTACTCCAGGTGTTTATTACTCCAGACTCTTTTGTAAAGACTTCCAAATGTGCTATATGCCTTTGCTAATCTGTGATCAATATCTTTTTCAATCTTGGCATCTGAGGCGATGATGCTTCCTAGGTAGGTGAACTGCTGAACGGACTTAAGCACAGATTTTGCCGACGGCAATGTGGGTATGATGGTGTTCGTCCTGTGGTGCAGGCTAGTAAAGAACTTCTGTTTTCTTATGGTTGACTTCCAGCCCAAACAGCTCTGCAGCTGTTGCGAAGCAGGATGTTAGATGCTGCAGAGCTGCTTCTGTGTGGGCAACAAGGGCAGCAGCATTAGCAAAGAGCAGCTCACAGACTAGATAGTTTAGAGTGTTAGTGCAAGCCCTCAGATGGCTTAAGTTAAACAAGCTATCATCAATACGGTAACATATATAGATGCCGTCTTCTTCTTCGAGCTCTGCCGTAGGCCTTTGGAGCATCATGCTTTGTAGTTCAATAGTTTTTTAATATCATGATTTAACTGTGCTTTGAAATGATAACTTTTTGTCTATTTTCATCTACACTGTGCTCTTTGTTGTGAACCATCTTGAATCTCAGTTCTGGGAAGAATGTGGGAGATAAATCAAATACGTATATAAATATGGTAACACCCCCATTACCTTTTCCTTCTCCTCCATTTTTTTTAACAAAACAGCCCCTTAACCCACCAAAGCCCACCATATTTGTTTGTGTCCATAAAGCACTTAAGAATCAAACAGTCATACTACAAACTACATACTACATGCTACAAACACATGTTAGACTTGGAGTAGCTTTTGTTGCCTTCCCACCTACAAAGGAAAGCATTTGTGTTTGGTGAATGGTGACCCACTATATGTAAACGTAGCAGGAACCAGATTTAACTGGCAATCACAGGAAAGAAAGGGAAGATTATCAGACATGCTAAAAATGGTGTTATAACAATGCCAGGAGATCGCTAAAGGGCTCCCTTTTCAGATGATGCTGTTCCCCACTTGTAATGCACCCATCTTGCTGCTGTTCCAATGGTGCTGGTTTTTATTGATGGGAGAAATCATCAATACATCCCACATTCCGTTTCTGTCACAGATTTAACAGCAACCGAAAAGGTGCTCCATTTCACTGGTCAGAACACTTCCAGAACACTTCCTGTTGAGATCAAGACATCAAGATAAGTGACACACTTTTTAAAAACTTTCCTGGTTTATTTACGTAGAAGTTTTAAAGTGTGTTTTTGTGCTTGCTGCCACTTTTTCTCTTGTATTTTGCTTTTTATTTTTGAATTTCCTGCGCTTGCGTCTTCTCGTGAGAACTGGTGGGTTTTCACTCCAGGAAGTGAACAGAGCACCGTTAGACCTCCATTCACTCCTGGGCTGCCCTGTCAATGCTAGGAAAGGTAGGTCTGAAAACTTTTGTTATTGTGGCGTGACAGGGATGGGAAAGGGGCGGAAGAGGAGATTGTCGGACAGGAACGCTTTTTTCGTTTCTGTCTGATAATTTCCATAAAAAACAAGTGCATGTTGTATGGAGTTAATCAGATCTTTTTTCTATTAATTCAGAGGTATCTGACTTGAGCAGATCTACTATAGCTATATACTGAAACTACCCAGTCTCATTAGGATTCTTGGCAAATTCTGCAAATGTTCAATGAGCCAGAAATAGTGCTTGGAGGGAATGTCTTTGGCCAAACTCCATGTTCAACAACATATGAGGGAAGGCTAACCCATGACATTCCTATGTTACTAGTGTCGCTGAGCCAATTCCAGCACAATCTAAAAAGAACACAGAAGAAATTCCATGAGGAATTTTTGGTCCCATTTGTCCTCTCTGTTCTTAGTAGCCCAAAGTGAGAAATATATCGGAAAGGTGGATGGTAAAGAAGAATTCCTTTAAAGACAGATTACTAAATGCTCATCTTTCTGGTCTGTTTCTTCAGACCTACTGCTTTCCCCATATCTCATAATTTTAGTTCCTACTGTTTCCAACTCATGGATTTTAAAAAAATAATAAAAAAAAATCTACTAAATTTTTGTAGGGGGGGTTTATTTTACAATATGTGCATAATTTTGTGTGCATTTTTCAAATTGTTTACATTATTTCAATGTATCTAGCCATTGGCTAAATGGTGTTTGTATCCACTACTCAAATGTGTATGTATTGCTATGTACACCTTTCAAGTGTGCACATTTTACTGGGAAGTCCTCCAATGTGTTGATTTCCATATGTGCAGATCCATGTCTATTTCCAGGTGACACAGATTGGACATTCACAAAACAACAACCCTAAAACTCATATCCCTTCCGCTATGGATTGCTCACACATCCTTACTAATTACTCATTAATAGTCTAACCTGGTGGGTTGATATCTTTCCAATGGGAGCAAACCCTGCAATAATTTTATAAAATTGAAGAGATATCTGTGTTTGAGGGCAGGGGGGAGTGAGCTTGCAGAAAGTGTCACATTTACACACAACAAGGTCAGGGCAAGGAACAAGGCACACACCGAGAGCACTTTCTAGATGGGAATAGACAAAGATAAAGCACCTAAAATGAGTGGGATTTCTCTCTGGCAATGTGGGCTTATCTACATGGGCCAGGATATGTAGGATCCCTGCTGGTGTATCCAGCCTGTAGATCAGGCCCATTCTGCCCTCATTCCCTCCACAAAATGGGAGGAAGTCCAGATGGACACTCCGGCCCATTGCTGCAGCCACTGCTGCCATAGTCTTCCTCACTCTCCCAGAAGCTAGGACGCCATCCTGCAACATGTGACCAAGGCCCCCTGCATGTGACCAGCCTTGCTCACATGCTCCAGGACTCCTTCCTGCTCCAGAGAGAGCAAAGCAGAACCTGCAGCTATAGAGATGGGCCAGCATGCCAGAACGGGCTCCTGCAGTCACTTGGGGCCTGAACCATTTTTTCCCAGTGGGAATGGATTATCTACAGCATTTTTTTAAATGCTGTAATGGAACCTGTCTTCCACCCATCTTTTCCCTGAGGGTTATGAGGACTGCAGGGCTCTAAGAAGGGGGCAAGACGGGGTATATTGCCCATGCAGACAATCCCTGTGATACAGGGCATCAGGGTTGCAGTTTGGTGGTAATGCTCTTTGCCTCTGTTCCTGGTCTGCTATCATTGTTGTTGTGTGTCTTCAAGTCATTTCTGACTTATGGCAATCCTAAAATGAATCTATCTGTGGGTGGAGGTAATCAGTACCTCTGCTATGTCATGGACGGATCATTTCCTGGTCAAGATGGAACTTAGAGCCTACATTTGCCCCACCGGGGGTAGTGGACCTATTAAAACGGTCCGCCCTCGAAGGCTAATGGAACCTATGGGTTTCCAGAAAGCCTTAGAGGGTTTAATGGTTGGAAATGCCGGTGATCCTGTCGATGTTCTGGTTAATACGTGGGACACCGACCTTACCAGAGCTATCGACACGATTGCTCCCAAGCGTCCTTGCCAACCCGCTTCTAACCATAGGCCATGGTATACACATGAGCTTAGGGAAATGAAGCGGTTTGGACAACAACTAGAGCGCAGGTGGCGGAAGACTCGACTCTTATCTGACAGAACTCGCCATAGGAACTTTCTTTGGTCCTATCGGGAGGCGATGCGCGCAGCGCAGAGATCCTTCTCCTCTGCACATATTGCGTCTGCAGAGTCCCGTTCAGCAGAGCTGTTTAGGGTGGTGAGGGAGCTGGCGCAGGTGTCCCCTGCGCCAAATCCCCTGCTTAACCCGACGACTGCCTGCTGTGATGCATTTAATAACTTCTTTGCAGATAAAATCTCTCAGATAAGAGCCGACCTAGATGCCACTATTGTAACAGAAACAATGGACGAGGTGTCCAGCGACTCCGCCGATGTAATCATACTGGATCAGCTGCAATCTGTGAGTACCGATGACGTGGACAAGCTCCTTGGTAGTGTGAGGAAGACAACCTGCCCCCTCGACCCTTGCCCATCTTGGCTGGCCGTCCAGGGAGGGGATGCATTGTGGAAGTTCCTTGTGAGCATCATCAATGCATCCTTCAGGGAAGGATATATTCCATCATGTCTAAAGGAGGCAGCTGTTAAGCCTATTTTGAAAAAACCTTCCCTAGACCCCCTGGCTATGAATAATTATAGGCCAGTCTCTTTATTACCATTTTTGAGCAAGGTGATCGAGAGGGTGGTTGCTCTTCAACTCCAAGCTGTCTTGGATGAAACTGATTACCTAGACCCATTTCAAACTGGCTTTAGGACAGGCTTTGGGGTTGAGACTGCCATGGTTGCTTTGACCGACGATCTGCGTCTGAGCATCAACAGGGGTAGTGTGACCCTGTTGGTGCTCCTAGACCTCTCAGTGGCTTTTGATACGATAGATCACAGCATTCTTCTGGATCGCCTGAGGGAGTTAGGCATCGGAGGCACTGCTTTGCAGTGGTTCCGGTCCTTCCTCTCAGGCAGGACCCAGAGAGTGCTGCTCGGGGACAGTAGCTCCAGTAAAAGGGAACTTACCTGTGGAGTACCACAGGGTGCTATTCTGTACCCGATGTTATTTAACATCTATATGAAGCCGCTGGGTAAGATTATCCGGAGTTATGGAGCTGGGTGTTATCAGTACGCTGATGACACTCAGATCTATTTCTCCGTATCTTGTTTGTCGGTCTCGAATTCTGACGGCATCTCTTCTCTCAATGAATGTCTTCGGGCAGTAATGGGCTGGATGAGGAAAAACAGACTGAGACTGAATCCAGACAAGACGGAGGTGCTCACGGTAGCGGCCCAGAAACCAAGAATCGGGTTGCAATCTCCAGTCCTGGATGGGGTCACACTTTCCTCCAGGGACTGTGTTTGCAGTCTAGGGGTGCTCCTTGACTCGTCACTCCTGATGACAAATCAGGTAAATGCGACAGTCAGGAGCGCTTGCTATCAGCTTCGGATGATATGCCAGCTGCGCCCTTTTCTGGAAGTAAGGGATCTTGAGACTGTTGTGCATGCGCTGGTAACCTCACGTCTAGATTTCTGTAATGCACTCTACATGGGGCTACCCTTGTGATTAGTTCGGAAATTACAGCTGGTACAAAATATGGCAGCCAGGCTAGTTTCTGGGACATCTAGGAGAGACCACATTACTCCGGTTCTGAGGTCCCTCCACTGGCTGCCTATCAGCTTCCGGGCCCAGTACAAGGTGTTGGTTATCACCTTTAAAGCCCTAAATGGCTTGGGCCCAAGCTATCTCAGGGACCGCCTTCTCCCTTATAATCCTCCCCGCGCTCTCCGGTCCTCTGGGAGGAATTTGTTGCAGCCACAAAGACCTAGGCTGGCGACCACCTCCCAGAGGGCTTTCTCAGCTGTTGCCCCCAAATTGTGGAATGGCCTGCTGGATGAGATACGCCTATTGACATCATTAGACAGCTTTAAAAAGGCTGTCAAGACGGTTCTCTTCAGGCAGGCTTTTCCAGAATAGCTAACCCCGGCCTCAGGAACCCCCTCTGGAGGTTGCTTCTGGACCTCCAAACTGATGCTGCTTGCTCGAAAGGGTTTTTAATAACCTGTATTATATATTGATTTTAATTTGTATTAATTTAATAATGTTTTAAGGGGGGGAAGGGATTTTGAGTTTTATACTGTGTACTATTTTATTGTTGTAAGCCGCCCCGATTGCTCGCAGAGGGGCGGGATATAAATACATTTTATTATTATTATTATTATTATTATTATCACAGGGTTTTCTAAGGTGGAGAGTGTGCGACTTGCCCCAGGTCACCCAGTGCGTTTTCGTGGCTGAGTGGGGATTCAAACCCTGGTCTCCAGAATGGTAGTCGAATACTCAAACCAGTACACTATCATAGTCATCAATAAAGCAAATATTTTGCTTTTAAGCCATTATATATCCAATGCTTGATTCTTCATTTAAAGGAGACCACTGTTCATGGAACTTCTCTCTGTTCAGAAAATGAGGGAGTGGTTAACTTATACATATTCTTTCTCTGTCTGAAGCAATATTATGTATATTATGTATATTATGTTGAATCCGTTTTGGCTTTTCACGTGGAAAATTGTGCTGGGTTGTTAAAACATCTGACATATTAACTAATAAATTGGGCACTTCATAATACAATCATTGCCATTTTAACTGTACCATGATATTCAAGAATTTAAAAGTTGACAAAGGATGATCTATACACATGAGTATAAAACCAAAATGACATATGGATTTAATATTGGAAACCTATATGAATTCACCTGACCTAGGAATGCAAAAGCATTTTTATTGAATAACATAAACATTAATCTTAACACGGCAGTAACAAATTGCAGTGTTAGAATTTCCTCTTTGAGTGACAAATTAGTGATATACCAGGAAAAGCCTGAAAGAAAATCTTTCACTGTTCATGCACTGAGCTTTTTTACTCTCTGAAGTTAAACAATAGACAAGCCCTACTTATTGCTTCCTTTGTGTTCGTCTCAGGTATTTGCACGAATCTGTGGTAGTTATGCATCAGAAAAGCTGACTGACCCATAGGGTGAATATTATTCCATACCAGTTATGTCCTTGAAATGTCTTCTTCATACATTGTTGTTTTTTTCTCTCCCTGAATTATGCTGGAACCAATGTCAGCATTAGAGGGCAGCTCTAGCAATCCTATCCCTACACTTGATAATAGAAAAATATTATACGGGGATTTAACAATTATTGTTGCTATTAATAATATTATTGTTTTCACTGAGATAATGTGACAAATAGCTCTGCAAGAAAAGTGATATAATTAGTTAGCTTAGTGACATCACTGGTGGTGCAGTGGTTAAATGCCAGTACTGCAAGTCACCACGTTGCAAGTTCGATTCCAGCGGGCTCCAAGGTTCACTCAGCCTTCCATCCTTTCGTAGGTCGGTAAAATGAGTACCCGGCTTGTGGGGGCAATTAGCTAACACACATTGGAAACTGTTTAATGCAGTGTAGATGTGTAAATAGCTGTTGCTTAAAACAATTTGTAAGCCGCTCTGATAGCCTTGTGGCTGAAGAGCGGGGTATAAATAAATAAATAAATAAATAAATAATAAATTAAAAAATCAAAAACATAATTTACTTAAAAAAAGATGGGAAGATGCATTGCTTTCACATAGGAGGAGAACTTCCAGCCTGTGGGCAGATACAGGCTAGGCTGCTGACACACTGCAGAAATAATGCAGTTTGACAACACTTTAACAGTCATGGCTCCATCCTATGGAATCCTGGGATTTGTAGTTTGTTGTGGCACAAGAGCTCTCTGACAGCAAAGGTTAAGAACTTTATCAGGCTAAATATTCAATAACATTTCTGTCTCACCAAAAGCTAAAAGCGTACTTGTCCCCGCACAATAACTCTTCCTATCCCCCACCTAAGGTCACATGGTACCTGCAGGCATGACCAAAACCCCAAGTTTGTGTGGCTAGTACCAAATGCCTATCAGTCCTTCCTATCAGACCTACCTCCAGCAGCATGAAAAGGCAGACCCAGCATTAACGGAGCACGAACAAGTTCACTTCCATGCTCGTGATCTTGGTGATTCTCGTGAGAAGATGTGAGTGCAGTAAATTTTAAAAATACAGACACAAAATGTACACACAAGCACATAAACACATTTTAAAACTTAAAAGTAAACATGGTGAGATTCATAAAAAGAGCATTCCCCACCTGGCTGTTGCATTCTCACCTGGAAGTGTTCTGGCATTGACACTGAAATCATGAGAGGACAATGGTGTGAGGTTTCAAATGCTGGCAATACAGGCCATAAATAAATAAATAAATAAATAAAATGCCACGGCAGATCTATTGACAGTTTGGCCAGTCAATAAAAAAGAACTTCTTATTCCCTACACATGATTGCAAAAAGACGATGTCGTCTGCTATGTGCGCCCTTCCACATTCATTAGGCATCGTTATGACGCCATATTTGCCACAGCTGATAAAGTCCTAAATATCTCACAACACTACAAATCCCATTAAGTCATTGCAGTTAAAGCAGTGTCAAACTCGATGATTTCTGCAGTGTGTCAGCAGCCCTACAGAGTTCTGACATGCAAGTTCAGCACTGGTATAAGGAAAAGATCTTATCTTCTACTCCACTGGCAAAAGAGGCTCATGCTCTCAGCTGCTGGAATAATTTAGTGCTGAGGAAAGAAGTTATGTCTTAGCATTGGGCAAAGAAAATCCTGCCAGTTGATCTCTATGAGTCAACACTGTGGAGCTAGGAAGGGTATATGGACTATGTGCTTGTGGACAGTGTAATATTTATACGTGTGTCTGTGTGTCCTTGTCTGTGTTAACAAAGTGTGTGGGACAGTGAATTGGCATTTGGTACTAGCCACACCAACTTGGGGTTTTTGTCATGCCCGCAGGTACCATGTGACCTCGTCGAGGTATCCTTGATTGAAATCTAGCTCTTGGGTGGGGGAAAGGTTCACTTCCCCTACGTTCAGAAAATAAAATAGCTACTTTGTCTCATTTAATGTCAACATCTCTCTACCACACAATATGGGACTATGGTTTCTGATACTATAATTGCCATGCCAGTATCCTGGAATCTTGAGGTTGGTGGTTCAGTGAGGTCCTAGAGATCTTTGGCTCTGGCCAAGAATTCTAAATATCCCTCCCTAAACTGCAAATCTCAGGATTCCATAGGCTGGAATGATGATCGTTAAACTGAAATTGTAATGCTATAACTATGTAGTGTGACAGAGCCCTATATTTTGCAATGATGGACTCTATGGATTATTCTAAAGAAACAAGACTTCCCACAATACAGCTCCTTGGATTTTGCTGTTTCCACTAGTTCCATTCTTTTTGGGTGGTTGGGGGAAGAAGGCAGTTTAAAGCCATTTCTTGAATCTGCACTAGGGATCTTCCAAAGGGTTTTTTTTTTTAAAGCAGGGTGTGGTTTATGAGGTGATCCTATGTTTTCAAGGGCAAATTTTCTCCCCACCCCCTTTCAAAATTTTTCTTAGTTATAGGGTGGCATCCTTTTGATTACCCCCAACTAGTGTAGACCCACTCAATCAGTTATTGAATGGTGAATCAACTCATAGGTAAATCCCATTGATTCAAAGGGTCTTCTCTAGTGAAGATTAACAACAGATTTGGGCCACTGTGTTACAGTGCAAAAGTGCCATTTCACTGATACGCTATAGCACCATTTTTTAAAAAAAGAGAAAGAGAAAAGGAGAAGACATTTTTGTTCTCGTATGTCTTGGAATTAAAAAGGAACACACTTGAGGTTGGAATAAAGTGTTGCAGCTGGTACTGAGAATTTTCAGAAAATAGTTTGGCAAAACAGAGGGAGGGAGGGAGGGAGGGAGGGGAGAGAGAACTAGTACAATAAATGCCCCAACTTCCATCAATCCCTTAAAACATTTGCCCAGTGTGAAGGAGCTCATTATCATCCAAGCACAAATACCATATACCGTAGGTTTAAAAATGGAGACAACAGTGGCACATTAAGACTGTTGAACTTTGCCATTGTTGAAGGTGTATTTTTGAAATAACACCAAACACAGAAAGAAAAGCTGTCCCCAATGTTTTCTGCTTTAATTGGGTTTTGTGACTTCATTTCCTGATAACTGACTGAGAGCGCACCCTGAGAACAGGGAGAAACCCTGTTACATTACACTGAAAAGTAGTGAATTATAGCCCTGGCTGGGTTACAGGCAAAAAAGAGAGTTCCAATTTATTACCACAAAAGCAGCTAGTTACCAAAATTTCTTGTTTATTTCCAAACTCCAAATTTAATATTTTTGTTGTTGTACAACAAAATTCCAGGCCAACAACTATCATGTCAGAATGCACAGAGAAGCTATTGAAATCCACAAACACCTGGACAACTTCAACAGGAAAGAAGAAACCTTAAAAGTAAACAAAATCTGGCTCCCAGTTTTGAAATACAATAGAATCAAAACTCAACACTTACAAAAGAATTCCACCCAGGGACAAGAGGATTCTCAGCAGATAATGGCCCATCAACCAACCATTAGCCAAACAGACACTAACGAGTCTTGCATTTCTATACCCAGAAACTAACCATTCAATTACACAAATGTACCTATTTTCCCCAACAGGGGTTCACAGCACATAAACTCCACACACACACCTACCCAACCATTCTCTGAGGATGCCAGCCACAGATGCAGGCGAAACGTCAGGAAGAAACTATTCCAGGACATGGCCTCATAGCCCGGAAAAAAACCCAAGGAAAATCTATAAAACTCATTTCCTCAGATGTTTCAGTATTTTACAGACCAGCCCAAGTTCACTATGTGTGTGTGTGCTTCACCTGTACAAGTTTATTCAAAAGCTGACTGTGTTGCACACTATGGAAACTTTGAGCTTTCTTAGAATGATCCATCCTGTTTTCAAGTAGATACCCTGAAGGCAACAGATCCTGCCTGATCTTGGAGGCTAAGCCGGGTCAGGCCTTGTTAGTACTTGGATGGAGAACTACCAAGTAATGTCAAGTGTTGTAGGCTGGAAGGCAATGGTGAACCACTTCTGAATATTCTTTGCCTAAGAAAAGCCTACTAAATTCATAGGATCACCCTAAGGTCCTGCCTATATGGTCAAAATAATACGTACACAATGTGAAAGATCGGCAATCTGTTCAAAAGGCCGTTCGCACGAATACATGTCATTTGGAAGGGAGGCAGCCAAATCTACTGCAAAGTCAGTGTGCGCAGTATCTGGGGCTTCGTATAGATTTTCTGAGAAGCTTTGCATGACTTCCAAATGTGCACCCTGGGAATCTGTTTTGTTTTTTTTAATTGATGGCGGCAGATTTAAAATCATGAGTAAATCACTGGTGGCAGACAGCTGGCTAGGGAGTTGTGCAGAGTATGGGGGGGGGGGGTCTTTTGGCCTTGTAGGCAGTTTGCATAGTTGCCTTTCTGAAAGTTTTTGTATCTCCCCCCCCCCCCTTGTATAGACAAGACCTAAGTTGACAGGGGACTTGAAAGCATGTGTGTGCATGCATGCACATACAATTTGCAGGAAACAGAGGGAGGAGAGAGTCTCCAACCAGGAGTTCACCAGTAGGAGAGACAAAAACACAGCTTCCTTGTGTTTTTTCCCCAGTGACCCCCCCTCTCTCCTTCCCTCTCTCCCCCTCCCTCCCTCCCTCTTCCCCCTCTCATCTGTCTACCTATCTATCTGCCACTGCAAGACTGCAAGTGGCGGCAGCAGCAGCAGCAACAACCACTGGCATCCTGGCCACCATGTTTCAGCCTCCAGAGTCCCTCCAGACCTAACATTGTTCCAGGGGTTTGAATGGTAGCTGATACAAACATTGGTGTGGAACATTTGTAGATAATTCCACACAATTACCTTCTTTTTTCTGGGGGGGGGGCCAGAAATCTGTCTGCCTATATGTCCTCAGAGAAATGTCTTGAGAGAAATGTCAGTTCACTTGGAACAGGAAGTGAATATATAAAAGGAGACAGACTATTTTCTGCACAACTCTTAATAAACAAAATCACTCTATTTATGCTCTCTCACTCCCTGTCTTTTTTAAACTGCTAATTTATAAGCATTTTCTTTAAAACCAAATTTTGTCCACAGTGTGTGGAGGTGGGGGGGAGTATGGACAACCACACGTACACACAAACAGAGATAAATGAGATCTGGGCTGGAAAAAGTCAAACACTCAAACCATGTACTCTCCTATTATTCATATAGCCCTAGAATGCAGGCAAACAAAAACAAAACATTTTTTCCTCCAAATTGTCAAAGGTTAGCCCCAAGCCATTTTTTATTATTAATTCACAATCTCATAAAATAGGGCTTTATAAATGAAAACATTGACAGACCCTTAGCTATAGCCGCACGACGGGGAATAGCTATAAACAACATTTTTATTCCTCAAGCATACCTTACCCTTGAAAGTTTACACTAATTACCTGTAGTTTTGTTAATGTGTTGAGCTGCCCTTCATCTTTCTCAGCCAGACATACCATTCAGCTTCTCCAATAGATATATGCAACAGCTTCTGTTCACACCTGACATCAATTTCCTTTGATGTTCACAGTCTAAATGAGAATGCTACAGCAAGCTGTATTTGTGAAGTATACAGGATGCCTTTAAAATGATGGCAGGTATTTTCCTCATTAAAGCAGCCATAACAGATAGTTAGATATGATGCTGTCCCTCACCTTCCTGCTAATTAATGAGTATGATTGCAACCCAAATAAGATCAGGCAATTAAACGTGATAACATTTCAGAAGCGAAGAAAATATACAACAATCTTTAGAATGGCTTCCTGTAGATAAATAAAGTTGATCTTAGCAAAATTAACATATAATTGTACTATTCTATCAGAAACTGCATGAACTAAAGAATGTAATAATTTAGCTTTTAATTGAAACATGAGCTAGTCTAATGGCTGAAAGAAGAAGCAACTCCACATCTGTTTTATAGTCTCCATTCTGATAGCATCACAAAAATGTGGGCTCATCAAAGCCCATTTGAGAATAAGCAATTTCTATTACTGAAGAGCAAAACAAAAGCAAGCTAATCTCTCTTTCGCCACGTAAAGCAGTTTTGAAATGGAACACAAAAGGCTTGGGCTATATTGTTTGTTCTGTAGCTCATTTTTTTTGACTTAGAATTGCAACATATCTACCATACCCATAATATCAGGTTCAGAATTGATCCTTTAGACTTCTAGATTTATTTATTTATTTAATTTATTTATTTATTATCATAGATCAATGACATTTGCCACCACTAGGTTTCACAGTTACCATTGTGGTATGGAACATGTAGAGGAAATTTAGATACTGACAGATTTTAGACATTTATACATTCACATATTTGATGTTATTTCAAAAAAAAAAAAAAGTGCCTTCATCAGTGACACAGTTCAGTAACCTTAATGTACATCCAAAGTGTTCATTTTTTAAAAAAGTGTTCTAAGCTGCTGACCCACTGCAAAATTACAGTAGACTCTTGGCATCTGCTGTGGTTTGGTTACAAGAGCCCCGTGCATACCAAAATCTGTGGATGCTCAAGTCCCATTATGTACAATGGCATAGTAAAATGGCTTTCCTTATATGAAATGGCAAAGTTGAGGTTTGGGTTTTGAAATTATTATTTTTAAAAATATTTTCAAAACGTGCATGGTTGAATCTATGTAGAATCCATGGATACAGAGGGCTGACTGTAATGCAGTTTGACACCACTTTAACTATCATGGCTCCATCCTATGGAATCCTGGGATTTGTAGTTTGTTGTTGCACTAGAGCTCTCTGACAGCAAATGCTAAATATCTCACAAAACTATAAACCCCAGAATTCCATAGCATTGAGCCATGGCAGTTTCTCTCTCTCTCTCTGGCTTTTCTTTGCAAACAAAGATTCAGGAAGGACTCATCCTGCGTTTTCTGCAAGTGCGCTGATGACTAAAAAGGCCAATCTGAGATAAACAAGTCCAGTTGCAGAAAGCACAGCAGAAGGTCTCCTTGGGTGATGTTTTTGGGTTGTGATTCTTTCTGCGTTGTCATTTCTCTTCAAGACTTGTTCAGCGTGAGTTCTCAAATAAGGCTGCAGCATTGTGGATAGTGCATCTCCATGCCTCCCGATGTGAGGCCAGGGTGGACCACTGTTGGTGATCAATTTGGCCGAGCCTGAGATGTTGTTTCAGGAGTCTTTGTATCGCATTTTTGGAGCGCCCCTCTTATGCTGACCTGTGGCGAGTTCACCGTAGAGTAGTATTTTTGGGAGGCGATGGTCCTCCATCCTAGAAACGTGCCCTGCCCAGCGCAGCTGCGTTCTCAATATCATGGCCTCAATGCTGGTGATCCCTGCTTGCTCCAAGGACAGCAACATTCGTCACATAGTCAGTCCGGTGTATATTTAGGATTGTGCGTAGACAGCGCTGATGAAAGCGTTCGAGGAGTCGTAGGTGGTGGCGATAGGTGACCCATGTTTCAGATCCATAAAGGAGGAATGGCTCTATACACACTGATTTTTGTGCTTTGCCTCAGGTGTTTATTGCTCCAGACTCTTTTGTGAAGTCTTCCAAATGCCCTATATGCCTTTGCTAATCTGTGATCGATCTCTTTGTCAATCTTGGCATCTGAGGAGATGATGCTTCCCAGGTAGGTGAACTGCTGAACGGACTTGAGCACAGATTTGCCGACGGCAATGTGGGGATGGTGGTGTTCGTCTTGTGGTGCAGGCTGGTAAAGAACTTCTGTTTTCTTCAGGTTGACTTCCAGCCCAAACAGTTCTGCAGCTGTTACAAAGCAGGATGTTAGGCACTGCAGAGCTGCTTCTGTGTGGGCAACAAGAGCATCAGCATCAGCGAAGAGCAGCTCACGGACTAGATAGTTAAAGCAGTGTCAAATTGCATTATTTCTGCACTGTGTCAGCAGCCCTAAAATTCTGATACAACCTTACTTTAAACTGTACCCTAACAGTTCAGATGGTATTGGTGGTAGTGATATTTTCCTGCCATTTTTTTCTTCATACCATGTTGCCTTTTGTATGGTTTTACACATCCTTTTTAATTCAGGATTGCATTGCTTTTTTTCAAATCAAGTTGCAGGCATTATTCATTTGAAGAATTAAATTTCCCTCTGTTCTCGGCTCTGGGTACACATGCAAATGGTGTACCGGCTCTATTCAGGGATGGGCTGAATCATGTGGTAAGTGGTTATATAGAAGTACATGGTGGCACATCTGGAGTACTTTAGCAGCAATTGCCCACTAATGTATCTCTCTCTCTCTCTCTCTCTCACTCTCTCTCTCTCTCTCTCTCTTTTTTTTTTGCTTTAAAGATAAAGTGTTGGGAAGCAGGCTGTTTTGTTTACATTGTGTTAAACAACGTTGATAAAGGTGAGAGGCCTATGCAGGAACTAGATCAGGGAGGGTGAAAATGTGGCCCTCTAGATATTGCTGGGCTGTAGTTCCCACCATCCTTCACCATTGGCTATTTTTGCTGGGAATGATGGGATATCTGATGGTCTACACATTCCTTGTTGGTTTAGAGAGAAAAGCTGGGACAGAAAGGTGTGGCATTTCAGAGTGGCCATGTGAAAAAAGACAGGGTCCCTGTCCCTTTAATAGCTCTACAGAAGAATTTCACCTGTTGAAATTGTCCCTTCTATACAACTATTAAAGGTACAGGAGCAGTGTTTTGTTTTTCTCTCACTTGGCAACCCTAGATAACACTGTTGTTTCAAATCTACCATTAACACTCTGTTTTAGAACTTTAATTGACTAGCATCTAAAAACACAGTAATTCCGTGATTGAAGAAACCAGAAAGATAGTGGCACAGCTACAGCAATTTATATAATGGCTCAATATTACTATCACAGAATCATTGAACAACCACCACTAGTGGTTTAATAATGGGATTTCAGCTCACACTATAGTAACACTTGTCTTCACATTGCCTTCTAATGAACACCTCATGCTGGCTGGTGCATACACTTTTAAGAAAAAAAAAAATTATTTCCACGATTTTGCATGGTGAGATTTCAGCTGTTCTCAGAAGAAGACCCGACTTCACTCTAAAACACTAAAAAACAAATAAATAACCAAAGAACCTCACAAATAAGCACTTAAACAAACATAAATAGGTACCAAGAAAAGGTGACAGTTGATTAAAAGTGTGTCCTGTAGGTCCTCTTCACATTCACCCCCAGAAGTTTAATTATGTGTTCTCACTGGGAAAGGGGAGGAGGTGAAGAGGACCACCCATTTATGCTGGAATCACATGATATAGGAGCCCTGGTGGCGCAGTGGTTAAATGCCAGTACTGCAAGTCACCACGTTGCAAGTTCGATTCCAGTGGGTTCCAAGGTTCACTCAGCCTTCCATCCTTTCGTAGGTCGGTAAAATGAGTACCCGGCTTGTGGGGGCAATTAGCTAACACATATTGGAAACTGCTTAATGCAATGTAGATGTGTAAATTGCTATTGCTTAAAACAAATTGTAAGCCGCTCTGATAGCCTTGTGGCTGAAGAGCGGGGTATAAATAAATAAATAAATAAATAATAAAAATAAATAAATAAAAATGATTACAGTGGGATATGATTCTTACATGTTCACCAATACTGCAAAAAGAGTAATATTTAGGACTATTGACGGTTTTACCCATCAATGAAAAGTTACGCCTAATTAATGGGTGGAGCACACAGTGACCATAGGAGGAGGATGACATCAGGTGATAACGGGAGCCTGTTTGTGATACTATTGTGTCGTAATTCTGCTATTTCAGCCCCATCTGGTAAAGTCCTTCTTTAGTGTTCAAGGCTGAAGGTGGGATCTCCACAAAATATTTCTAGCAGTGTTGTAACATTGCCTACATTTCTGGGGGAGGAGGTTTTAAAATGTAGCTGGTGATGTGACTTAATTTAAAAGCACTTTTGCCACCCCCAGTGACCTCCAATGTGCGAATGGCCATTGCAAAACAGAAGACTCCATTTAGAAGTTTGTCTAATACGTTTAGTTTTGCATAGATCAGTGATGGCGAACCTATGACACATGTGTCAGCACTGACACGCGTAGCCATTTCTGATGACACGCGGCCGTAGGCCTCCTCTCCTCCCCCCCCCGCCCACAACCTCACCACCCTCCCTAAAGTGGCGATTGCGGCTTTAAAGCCCCGGTCACCACTTTCCTCCACCCCCACCCTCCCTAAAGTAGTGATCGCAGCTTCTAAAGCCCTGGTCGCCACTTTCCTCCACCCCCCACTTCCCTAAAGTGGCGATCGGGGCTTTGAAGCCCCAGTCACCACTTTCCTCCACCCCCGCCTCCATAAAGTGGCAATTGGGGCATTGAAGCCCCGGTCGCCACTTTCCTCCACCCCCTGCCTCCATAAAGTGGCGATCGGGGCTTTGAAGCCCTGGTTGCCACTTTCCTCCCCCCTCCCTAAAGTGGCAATCAGGGCTTCGAAGCCCCGGTAGCCATTTTCTTCCCCCCTCCCACCCTCCTTAAAGTGGCGATCGGGGCTTTGAAGCCCTGGTCCCACTTTCTTCCCCCCTCCTACCCTCTCCAAAGCGGAAATCTGTGAATATGTGGAACCACAAATGTGAAACCTGCGAGTGTGGAGGGACAACTATAGTTGCAAATGTTTCATCCTCCCCTATTAGACACTTTGTGCCGGAGATCTGTAGGCCAAAACAACAGAAGTCCAGCACAGAGCATCTAGTTCTGGGACTTCCAGTTAAGCCAGGGTCTTTGCCCTCACTTCCGCCGGCAGAAATAATGTTTTTCCCTCAAAGTGACACGCGACCCGAGTTATGCTCAGTTTGTTTGCAAAGTTTGACACACCAAGCTCAAAAGGTTGCCCATCACTGGCATAGATAATCTTGCAAAATAAGCCCATGTTTCCTTTATTCCAGAACTTGAAAGGTGGAAACCCACAAATCATGTAACTGCCAATAGAACTATGTAGTGAATATTCATCAGATCTGGAATAAATGTAGAAATTGGACCCCCAAAATAAATGGCAAACCTCACATTTAGCAAATACTTGAAAAGGAAACCAGATTATTTTTTTAAAAAAAGAGTCCCAAATAATGAGTTTTGCTGTAAAATTTTAACTGCAGCTCAAACTTTTTGACTTCTCTTTGATGATGAAATCAAGAATTAGGCAGCATTCAAAGTAACTTACGTGTTGGAGTTTGCTGAGGGAATAATTCATTGAATTTAGTTTACTTTCTGCCTCAGCCCTTAACGCATTGCTGAAGATAGAAGAAGAGTATACCTGCTGCAACATCTTAGCACTGTGAGAGGTTAGTCATAGTTGGTGATAAGGACCTTGTCTCTCTCATTAATGGCTTTCTATTGACTTGGAAATTGGTCTCAAGTGGAGCACTGCACTTCAACATTTTTATACATAACTCTGGCATTATAACACTTATTATCGCATGTAGCTGTAATCACGCGAAAGAAATGCCATGGAATTATCACAAGATGACCACTAGCACTTTAAGAATGGGAGTTTGCTTCCTGGATTTAGCATGGGTGAGATTTCAGCTGTTCTCATGAGAAGACGTGAGCACGCTTAAAACTCCAACCCACTCAATTAACAAAGTTAATGAACACACAAGCTCTGAAACAGACCTAAAAATTTGTAGACTAGGTGGGACAGTTCATAAAAGAGCACCCTGTGCTTCGTTTTCGCATTCTCACCTAGACGTTTGCTCATTGAAGACCACCCATTCACGCTGTAATCTCGCAATTACAACGGAACATATTTTCGCATGCCCTCAATACCATGAAAAGGTGATATTGGCAATCTGTTGATGGCATATCCCATCAGTTTAAAGGAACACCTTATTTGTGGCTGGGGCATGGGGTAATTATGAGCTGATGATTACATCATGTGACAGCTGTGGCTGTTTGCGCTACCATGATGTTGTAATCCCACAATTTTTGCTGCATCTGATAAAGTACTTAGTGGGGAGGGGGAAATACATGAACCAATATTGTGATGCATCTGCTGAAAAGGTTAATACAGTCTAAAGGCAAACTAAATCAGAGTTCAGACTGAAAGAGGTAATCGTTCCACTCTATACTGTTCTGGTTACCTCATATCTGGAGTACTTGGTTCAGTGCAGAATGACACTGACAAACTGGAGTGTGTGTAGAGAAGAGAGACCAAGGGAGTGATGGATCTGGTAACCAATTCCCATAAGGAACAGTTGATAGGTTTAACTTGGAAGAAAGTAGATTAAGCAATATAGCAATTCCTAAATATCTGAAGAGCTATCATGCAGAAAAAATAGACTTCTCTTTTACTCCAGAGGACAGAACTGGGGAAATGGATGGAGGGACTATTTGGTTCCCCTTTTCCCTTTTTCCTCATAAGGACTCACCAAAATTGGCACATTTCTTTATAAATAGGATGAAAAGAACTGGGGGAAATGCCATCCAGCCCCAGGGAGGACAACCAATGGGAAGAAATTCACAGAATCATAGAGTTGGAAGAGACCACAAGGGCCATCCAGTCCAACCCCCTTCCAAACAGGAAATGTTTTTAAAAAAAGTTCAGTGTTAGAAGATGCTTCCTAATGGTGAGAAATTTTGATGGCGGAACAGACAGCCTAAGGAAGTGATAGGTTCTCCTTAACTGGAAACATTTCAGCAGATGCTAAACAGATATCTGTCATGGATGTTTTAGTTGTATCATACATTACATCCTCCCCTGCATTAAGTGGCAGATTTTCTCTAGAAGAGATGACAGCTAAGGCATCCCCCAAGTCTATGATTTCATAATATTCTTATTTGGGGACAGATTATAAAGAAATGAAACTTGTAATGTACACAGATAAGCTTGGAAAATATACTTCTTTGAAAACTTTTTTTTTGAGAGAGAGAGAGAGAGAGAATGGGTCAAATGCCACAAGATTTATTGCAATTTGGAATTTTGGGGAGTAACAACTTAACTTATGCAGAAAGTTTGTTTTTGTGTAAGAAACCTCTTCGGTGCAAAACACAACATTTTTGTGCAGAAATGTATTCTTCACAGCTTACATTGTTTTCTGGGGAAAATGTGAGTGGAGGTTTGCACAAAAACAAGATTTTTTTCCCCTCTTTTTTTCCTCCAAAAGGTCCTAAAGTACAAAAACAAAACAAAACACACCACTGAGAAATGTGCAAAAACTCTCACAGTTTCACGCATCAGGGAGCAAACATTTGAAGTTATTCTTGCCTGCCATTCAGGGGCAAACAACAGCACAAGGGCTACCCCTTCCAAGCTGCATCCCCTTAACAGTACTCCCACATATCTCTATCTTCATCTGAGTTCTTCCCAAAATGGCTACTGGATGTGTCATTGCATCACTTCCTGTTACCACTTTGAGAAAGACTCCAATGAAAATAGAGGTATTGAGGGTACTGGAGGGTTCTGGGGGGCTTTCTGGGTGGAACTGGGGTGCTCTTGCATATTTTTCAGACTCTCTGCATGGGCTTATGGAGGAAACATTTTAAAAATGGGAGGGCATTGTTGGGCTTGGGGCTTTAGGGGCTGCAAAATTTGTGTCCAGTGTCCACATATCCTGCAAGCCTCACTTTGCTGACCTCTATCAGATGGGGCTGTAATTGCAGAACTACAGCATGACAGTACAGCAAATGGGTTCCCATTATCGCACGACATCATGGTCCTCTCATGAATAGCCCTCAATATCAGTATTTTTGCATTATTGATGAGTATGCAAAATCACATCCCACTGTAATCACATGATTACAGTATGAATGGGTGGTCCTTCCCCCCTCCCTTTCCCAATGAGAACACAGGATGCACAGGATGCGTTTTAATGAACTGTCACCTTTTCTTGGTGTGTTTTCAGGTTTGCTTAAGTGTTCACTTGTTAATTTCTTTGATTATTTATGTGTTTTTGGTGTGTTTAAACAAAGTTGTGTCTTCTTGTGAGAACAGCCAAAATCTTGCCCATACAGGATCATGAAAGTAAAATCCCTTTCTTAAACTGCTAGTGGTTGTCATGCGATGATTCCGTGATTGTAGTATTGCACAGTTATGGTGTAGTATTGTGTGATTACAGTGATGTACAATAATTACTGTAACCATGCTGCTATAGACTTTATCAGACGAGACCCTTAAAATGTTCTTTTGCTGGCATTAAAAAATCAATTTTTATGCCAGAAAAAGACCTCCCCCCCACACACACACTTACCTTCTCTCCTAGCAAAAGGCTTCCCCGGCAATAAAGAAGGAAGTGAGCGAAGCCCCATTCACTTCCTTGCTTGAAATCCCAAAAGACTTCAACTTGTGGGATATTCAAACATAAAACAAAAAATAAAACACAAAAAGTTACACAAAGCACAAAAATATACTTTAAAACTTCCAAGTAAACCAGGGAAGGTTAAAAAAAATGTGTGTCACCTACCTGGATGTTGCGATCTCACACGGAAATGTTCTGGCTGGTCCAGCCATTCACAAGGTAAGTATGTGGGGGGGAAAGACACGAGGTTACATATACCAGCTATGCTGGCAAAACAAAACAAAACAAAACCAGCACAGCCGATCTATTGATGGCTTGGGCCATCAATAAAATAGATCGGCTTAAGGACCAGACATAAATGTGAAAGGGCAATGTCATCTGATATGCATGGCATTTCGCATTTATGCGGCATCATTATGATGCCATATTTAGTGCATCTGATAAAATCCTACATTTCTGTTTTCCTCAATAGTGGAAATACAGAGTTTTTAGATGCTAGTGGCCTAGAAAGCATTTGCAATGTTAAAGCTAGTGTGTGATCTATGCCTGTTCCTGAAAAGATGTGAGCCAGCCATGGTAACACATGACTTAGTAACATCCCATTTGAATTACTATAGCATGCTCTGTTTGAAAACTTCAGCTGGCACAAGGAGCTGCAGCCACTCCATTGACCAGCACTGGTTTCAGAAAGCACACTATGCCCTTGTTACGTCACTGGCTACCAATTTATCTTCAGTTGGAACTCATAGTTCTGGTTTTGACCTATAAAGACCTATTCAGCATGAGTCCTAGCAATCTGAACGACCGTATTCTCCCATATGAGCCTGTTTGGGTTCTGAAGTCTTTGGGAGATGCCCTTTTCTCACCCTGCCATCCTCACAGGCCTATCAGGTGGGCGAATCAACCAATCAATAAATATTGCTTTTGCTTTCTGTGCTTTACTACTCTTCTAATTCCCTTGTGCCATTATCCCTATCTTGTGAATACCCTTTGTCTATGGTGACACCCATGCTTATAGACAGTTCTCCAAATGAAGCTTCACCAAAGATCTAGGCAGAATGGGCTTATTATTTCCGAAGTCCTGGAAGACGTTTCTGCCTGAGTGGGATTGGTGTTTTGTGCCATACATCACCTCTCTAATGTGAATATGTGTGTGTGTATGTATGTGTGTGTGTGTGTGTTTAAAAGTTTGAAGCTTACAGTGACACTGGAAACTGATTAGCTGATTAATTTTCCTTAGCGCATATCTAGCATAAAAAAGCATAGCATGCCTCAAGCAGTGTAAATGTCCCAATTAGATGCATGACTGATTTTGATTTGGTTCATTATTTATTCAAAATGCTGACTGCTATAGGGCTTGCTGTCTGATTGAGTCTTTGGACATAAGTCCACCCCACTTGCAATTGTGGCTAACACTAGGCATACTCAGTTCTTTATTTGTTATGCCCTGGCATCTTCCAGTCATCTGTCAGTAACTTTATGAGTGTGTTTAACCAGACAGATTTTTTTTTTTAAAAAAATCTTTCTAAACTGAACTCCCTCTGAGACAGTTTACTGGAATGGGCAAAGAAGGTTCTCAGAAAGCCCTTTATCATTTAAATGAATAAACCTTACCTTAAAACAAAAGATCTTTATTTCATAATGAACACTATACCCATATGTACCAGATCTGCCTAAGGCAAAGTTACAAATGGCACCATCTCTCCACCCTGTACCAAGGTGCATTAAAGAAAGCCATTTTGGCACATGACAGAAAATTCCACAACCACCGATCCATGTAATTTATAGAAATATATATATATATAAGAAGAACAGACTAAATAACTATTTGCTGACCTTTTGTTATATCCAAAATCTGCTGCTTGTGGTGGTTGCCTCATTCTGTCTAATGTTAGGATTGGCTCTTGTGAATACTCCTTGTTTCAAATTGTCCTTCTTTTATATAACATGCTATAGAACTAAATGTTCAAATCTCTCTCTCATCTGTCTACCTAACTCTACACACACACACACACACACACACACACACCACTTAGTCTTACAAGGTTGCTATAAGGATGACTAAGATAATATATGCAAATATTCAAATATTCAAAAGTACTTTATAAATGCTAGTTATTTTATTATATTCTGTGCTGGTTGACCTTGTACTCTTGTTTTCTTCCAGAAGCTAGAATTGTCTGGCATGATTTTCCCTACCCTTGACTTTGATCCTTTAAAAAATTTCCTTCTGTGAAAAAGACCCTAGGCTAAACTCTAGTTTTGACTTTATTTCATCTTCTGCTGGTGATGCATATGGCTGATCATCAGCTTGAGGGTAATGAGTCTCATACAGCAATTGCAAGGGCTCAGTGCAAACAGTTCGGCACAAAACTCCCTTTTAAAACCTCTGAATTCAGTTCTCTCTGCCCAGAAACAAGGATGAATAAACACACTACAAAATAACCAGCATGACAAGTGCAACCCATATGGAGCAGAAACACCCTTTTTAGATGTCTTTGCAGTAGGAAGTACCCTTCAGTTCTATTGACTGAGTCAATTGCCTTCCTTATCCTGACTAAGGTTAAATGTGAGAGGAATCCTATTTCATAACTATTAAAAGGGTAAAATTCCCATCGTAAGTCTTTGCCTCTGATGATATGGACTTTCTTGGTGTGTTTGTGTTGTATTGGCTAAGCATTTCATTCAAAACAATCCTTTCACAGAACTAGAATTCTGGAGTTTGTAGCCCCAGTCTAACTCTGAATTTCTGTGAATTTTCTCATTATAGTATATGGCAATGTCAGGATGAAACAATTTGTGCAGTCCATGTTCAGGCCTTTGAGGAAAATTGTGCTGACTCAGAAGCCATTTTTCATTCTCAGCCGCTGTTATCTACTGTTTGAGAACTTGATGAATATCAAAATGAATTTCAACACAATACCCAGGAGCTGCATAAAGATGAAGATTGACTGATATGACTGACAGATAGTGGATATCCATTAGAAAGACTACACACATGTTAAACTTAAACTAGAAGAAGCCGTACTATGTCCCTCACTATGCTATTTTCCAGGGTCTTAGTGAGCAGATTACGAGAAAGGAAAAAATACCTTTCCAGTGGAAAATATTGGCTACCATGGTCATTCATCACCCAGTATCATGTCCAATCCAATCACACACGAGGACAACAATAAAGGCAGAAGTCGAGTAGCTCCACAGAACTATTTTCTGTGAGAAGCCATAATCCAAAGTTGCCAGTTGCTGCATTTATTTCTCAGAATTTCAGGTCAAATTTGTACTGAGATCTCTTCTGTGTAAGAACTCTTCCACACAGCTTGCCCTTGAAGTTATCTTAGTATGATATAAGACTGTACTCAAGATAGCAGTCAAGAGCAAGTATAGGAAACGTGTGGCTCCAAATATTGTTGGACAGCATTCCCCAGCAGCCCCAACAAGCTTAGCCAATGGTGATGAATTGGCTCTAGAGTATTCCGTAGAGAATGATATGGATGTTCATTTTAGATATGAATTAACTGGGCTGGGAGGCATGGTATGACATTTGCAGACAGGGTGAACCATGAAAAAAAGAGGTGGTTTTGTTCATAAGAATAAGATACTTATTTAAAATGTGTATTTCACTAGTCTAGTACATAAACAGGCTCTGGGTATACCTACAATTATCCAACTACTGGTAGTCAATAAGATCTAGTCACCTAATCAAACAAATTACATTAATTACAATAAAAGAACAGCAGGAAAGAGTTCAAAAGTTAGTATTGTCTGTGCTTTGGTCTGTGTCTTCCTCTGTTTTCGATAAGTTTAAATTTTACTAAAAACAGCAAGCCTTGTTTGCAATCAAAGGAAAATTCACTAATTAAACCCCACTAGAGCATTGTTAAAGTAGAAGACACATGGCAATGAAATTCAATAAACGACAAACAATAGAAGTTAAAATATTTGCTGGTTCAGCCCCAAAGTGGGCTATCTGTTTTTGTGGCCTTCAAATTAAGCTGAGTTTTGTTTCTGAGGCTATAGCAGCTGCTAGGGTGTTGTCCAATCTATTTCATGGCTCCTGAGCCTAAAGGAAAAGGAGAAGACATGACAGCTGCACATTATTCACTTCCATGCCACCACCTGTATGGTGGGAGTAGGCCCAAAGAAACAAATCAGGAGAACAAGCAGATAATATCCATGGCTTCTATTCCTGGTCCTTGTAGTAAACTTATGTTTTTAGTGGTGATATGAGGGCTGGGTTTGGTTACCTTAGGCTAATTACTATGCCAGTGGCTGATGTTGAGTCTCCTGAAAAGCACTGTGTTGAAATAGTTAGGCCTATCAAAATGCAAAGCTGAGGAGGGTTTTGGAACTGTTTGGTCTGGGATTTGGGTAGCTTAAGTCCCAAACATCTGAAGGACCAAAGACTAGGGACTGGAGCTCCCTAGCAGAAGTACCTCACCAAACTACAAATCTCAGGATTCCATAGGATGAAGCCATGGAGGTTAAAGTGTGACCTGCAAGTGTGCAGTGTAGAAGACATATAATAGGGAAAACATGTTTGTCTTTATTAACTACCAGTGGGTTTCTGGATTAACATAGTTACTAACATAATTTTATTGAAGAAGGGGTGTTGCTTGGCTTTAGAATGCAGAGGAGCCACTAGAGAGCAATCTCTAGTCTAGCCTTACTGATTCTGAAAGTCTGTCAACCACTCTGCTTTATGTATCTTAAACATTTTGAAAGTGAACCTCCTGTGTAGATCACCAAGGCCAATTCTCTTGAATATACTTTGTCTGGAATGAATCCCAAACTGATTTGTTAACTTTGAATTGCCTGACAAGTACAAAATTTAAAACAGAAGGACCACTGTGCCAAATCCATAGTACTATGGGGATCAAAGGGAGCATATCACATTACAGCATTGTTCCTGGGTACAATTTGCATGAACCATAAAAACCTGGCAAACAACAGGTTGCAAGATAGTCAATTCAGCTTCAGTTTAGCTCTATTTGTACAAATATCAGATGGACCTACTGCAGCCACATCCTAAAAATGTACTTGCATGTAGTCAGGTTCACATTTTATGTATGTATGTATGTATGTATGTATGTACATATTTATTATTATCTCTCAGCCTTTCTTTATCATTCGCTCAGGCTTTCTGAGTCAAAACTAGCACTAGGAATTGAGTTCAGAAGCAGATTGGATGCCAGTGCAGTTGGTGGGATTGTTGAGATACGTCTCTAAGGTACACACTTGACAACAAAATCTAGACTTACCTTGCCTGCAGGAAAGGGAATCAGCAGATAATACATCTGATAAGGCAGCTAAGGCCCATCCAGACCTGTCTTCAATCAAGTAAGCCAGCAACAGGGTCTGAACAAGAGGAGGAATAGCCACCCAGCTCCAAAGAAAGGTGCAAACTGAAGCAGCTAGCCCAGCCTCAAGCAGCAGCTTGTTGCTACAGTCGAGATCGTCTCAGGAGTAGCCCATCTGAGAATACCACACCTAAATACAATTGGGGAGCTGTGTGGAAATGGGAGTTTGCAGCATTAGAGGCCATGCAGTAGCTCTGCCCCAGTACTGGAAATTACCCACATTCCAGCAAATTCTTGCACTCAGGCTTCTGTTGCAGTTTTGAAGTGGTTTTTGACTCTCATAGTAGTTTGTAGCTCCATTTACTGCCAAACCCAAATTTTGTAGCTCCATTTACTGCCAAACCCAAATTTTGATGGTGATTAATGAAACAAATCTCAAGGATGGGCTGTTATCAGCTTATGCTCTACTCCCTTGTCATGAAAAGACTTCCTGACTCAGTAACAAACTTGGCTTCCCTCAACTACAGCTCACATACTCTCAGACTTTGACCAGCTTGAATCCATTGCACTTAACGTCAGTTTAGGACCGGTATTGGGGCACATTACTGTAGTCTCTCTCTCTGGCTTTTCTTCGCAAACGAAGATTCAGGAAGGACTCATCCTGCACTTTCTGCAAGCGCGCTGATGACTAAAAGGCCAATCCGAGATAAACAAGTCCGGTTGCAGAAAGCACAGCAGAAGGTCTCCTTGGGTGATGTTTCTGGGTTGTGATTCTTTCTGCGTTGTCGTTTCTCTTCAAGACTTGTTCGGCTGCAGCATTGTGGATAGTGCATCTCCATGCCTCCCGATGTGAGGCCAGGGCAGACTATTGTTGGTGATCAGTTTGGCTGAACCGGAGATGTTGTTTCAGGGTGATAAAGCATGGACCATTATGGTCAGATATTTCCTTCCTAGGAGCTGATGCAACTGGCACATACATTGAAACTAGCCAAAAATACTCCTGGCCACCGTGGGCACCTGACTTTTCAGGAACAATGATATGTCCAAGAGCACCATCAAGCTGTGCACCTAGCATTTCAGAGCAAATGTAACCCAGTGGAGGATTGGGGGTGCTGATATCTACCACTTTATGAGCTATAATAAGACTCCTCCCTGCATTTCAAACATATGCCATGGCAGTGTTAATTCAATGTAATCAATGTAGCTTGGTGATTATATATATGTCTCCTATGAAGAAGAAAGCCCAAATTAGGGATTTGTGGGCTCAACTGGAAACATACAGTAGGACCCCCGTATCCACTGATTCAATTATCCATGGGACAGAAAACAGCACACCTACCATAGAATCTTCCTACAATGTCCAGCCATTTTCTAGGTCCTCCAAGGCAACTCTATGGTATTTTAAACCAGAGGTCCCATTATTTTCAATGGTGTTCACTATTATTCCTGGTTTTCAGTATCCACGCCCCCCACGAACCATCCCCAGTGGATACGGGGGTCCTACTGTATATTAATAGCCTTACTTTGCAGAATCCAACTGCCTCTGTAGTTCTGGGAGGATGCTTAAATGCTAGACTAGGTCCAAAGGATCATACTTTATGTGTTCTATATAAATGCCCCCCTGTTCCTGCGGAGAATGATAGAAGTAATCTCAATAGGCATTAAAAAGATAAGAATTCAAACTTTGCACGCCTCTGCTTGGTACAAGCTGTGCATAGACTAAACTTCTTTATCCTAAATGGTACAATGGAGAATGACTGCCCAGCTGAATTTACTTACATCTCTGGACCCAGAATGAGTGTCATTGATTACATGATAATTTCTGGAGACCACCTCCCTTTTACCAAGAATTTAAAAGTTACATCTAGACTTGAAAGTGATCACATGCCAGTCCTGTTACATCCAAGCGATTTTGCTCAGGAGATACATACTGAGGTCTGTCACCATCCTCCTCTTATGCCTTCTGGAAGGACTTACTGCCAACTTAAATGGACTATCCAATTAGACCAAAAATTGAGAGAAGCAATGACCTCAGACCATCTCCAGAGCCTTCGAACTGCCTTGTTAGTTGAGTAGCCTGATGAAATACTGTAGAATTATAATATTCTCATCCAAGAGCTGCAACAGCACTTCAGTTATCAAAATAATGCTAACAGATGGCAGCAACAACAACAATACTCAAAGTCATGGTTTGATAGGGAATGTGTCATTGCAAAGAAAGCCCTTAAGATTAGTTATCGGGCTTATCTATCTAATAATACACCAGAAGCTGCATTGGAACTGTCTAAGCAGAAGAAGAGTTATAAAAAAATTATTGATGTATAAGAAAAAGGAAGCCATAAAGAGGGTCTGGACACAACTCATTCAGGCAGTTAAGTCCAACATACAACTTTATTCTGGCATATAACATCAGTCTTCCAAAGGTCTGCTTCAGCCATAGCAGACTCCCAAATTTCCCCAGGGATGTAGGAAGAACACTTCCAATCACCCTATGAGGACCATTATGCTGAAAAGGGCAGTACTAGCCACAATTTGGAAAAATTTTCCAGTCTGGGCCTCAGTGACAGAAACAGAAATAAAAAATCTGGTAAATCAACTTAGAATAGAGAAGGCTCCAGGGGAAGACCTCTTACCCACCAGAAGCCATTAAAAACAACTTGGAATTTTGGGCCCCAATTTTGGTTACACTTTTCACTTGTATAGACAAATATGGCAGAATACCTAAGGAGTGGGGACTTGCAATTATTGTCTCCATATACAAAAAAGGATGGAGAGATGATTCTGCTAATTACAGGCCAATAAATTTCCTCAACATAATTAGCAAGCTCTATGCGAGACACCTAGAGGAGAAATTCCAGTCCTGGTTGGAGCAAGAAAACATAATCTCTGAGGAACAAGCTGGCTTCAGGGAAGGATGATCTACTTTAGACCAATGCATGATACTACAACATCTAATAGTAAAATATTCCACAAGCAATTCAACCTCCCTTTATGCTGCACACACACACACATTTTAAAAGTACCAAGTACGAGATTTAAAGGGACAGAGGTATCGCATGCTGGCAATGCCAGCAAAAAAGTGGCAGGGGGTTCTATTGACAGCTTAAGCCGTCAATTAAAAATGACAGGTTTTGGGCAGGACATAACTACGAAAGGGCATTGTCATCTGATCCATGCACCCTTTTGTGGTTATGTGGTGTCCTTATTATGCTGTATTTTGTCAGTCTGATAAAGTCCTAAAATTATGGCTTTTGCCAGAAGTCCAAAGAAATATGCTTGGAGTATAGATGGCCATAAGATTGAGCAGGTTACCTGTTTTGAATATCTGGGGGTAATCTTTCATGCAAATGGCAGCCACAGGAGGGCTTTCACCTTAGCAAGATGTCATGTTTTACCTTCAGCTGTTCTTGAAGGTCGATATAGGAAGATTCCTTTTGCTGACAGATTGTGCCCCTGCAATTCTGGGCAGATAGAAACAACAGAATATGTGATTATTTTATAAAGACACCCACTTAAGGTTTGTATCGCCTTTACTGTGTAAATATCAAGGTCCTACTGACTCTTTTTATACTTCTTTGCTGCTCTCAGATATCAATTTTAATGTATCATACAATGTAGCTAGATTCTGTGTAGCAGCGATTAAAATCAGACAAACAATGAGCTTGGAGAACTATTAATATAAAATTTGTCTAGGTTACTGAGGGTGTGTAGCCTGAAAGGATGATTTTAAGTGTTTTAATCTGTTTAATCTGTTTACTTTATATTGTACTTTTATTTAGTTGTGCTGGTCTATGACTGCAATAAAGAAGTTTATTCATTCATTTGTAACCCAGTGCAGAACAAGAAGTAATCCCAAACCCAGTTTGGTTTCCTAATGACCAACGGAACTTCCATTTTGTCTAGACTGAACCTCACTTTATTCACCCACATCCAGTCCTTCACTGCATCCAGAGAAGTTCTTTTTTTGTTCTTATTTATACAACTCTTTAAACTACTGCACTTGTAAACTGTTGGTCTAATCTCTCTCAAGTTGCCTTTTTCTTTTTTAAAAGTCATAATTTACATGCACAATGCATATGTGCTTGACAACATACTATTCTGTTTCAAAATGGAGACAAGGGGTTTGTCTATACTAGTGGGAAACCCTGCACCTACCTCATAGCTGCGGTAGATATTATTAATCAACAGCTCCACACACGCCCACAACTGCCACACACACCAGACTTCTCCAATTGTAGATCGGAGTATCCCACCACACTGTTAGATGCATCAGAGTAAAAGGGTGGGACTATGCTGATTATGTGTCCTATATGTCATCCTATGTCCAGCCACATGGCTGGGGCTGCTCCATTTTTTTCCTGTTCACTGGTGCATGTAAATGTACTGTACATTGTCCCAGAGTACTGTATTAATGTATAAACAGAGATACGCTTATCCAGATATGCACACATTCTGGAGTGCCAGAATGGAGTCCCATCCACCAGAAGTCCCACTCCTACTTCTCACCAAAGTCAATCTGCATGCGCCACACAGCCAATAATCCAGGTTTTCCCCTCAAATGTGGAGCAAACCACAAATCTTACAGATCTGGAGTTTCCTGCAGAAACCCTGGTGAAAATATGCATAGCTGGAAATGTTATGTGGCAACTTTCCCATGAATATGGGATGAGTATGTGTGGGGGATTTTGCTGGTGTAGAAAAGCCCAAGGATAAGACAATAGCATATTTCTTCTAGATTCTACTGCTTCCATCAGTGAAAGAGAAGGCAGATGAACCCTAGCTTCCTGAAAGCCATTTCAGCATCCGAAAAATCCTAGAGATCTAGGAAATCTTCCACATCAGACTTTTGATGCCATGGGGGTGGGGAGAGGGCTAGAGAGAACAGAAACTACCAATTACACTGGTGAAGTGGTGACATTCCACAGAAGTACAATACTGTATCCTGGCTGTGATGTAAACTATGGGCTTTATCAGATGTGGCAAAAACCATATAATAAGGATGTGACGATAACACAAAAGGGTGAAATTATCAGATGATGTTGTTATCCAGCCATTCTGGGGGCGGAGCGTGGGTGTGAATAAGGTGTCACTTTTTATTGGCACTTTAGCCCATCAATAAAAAATTGATGCCTCATCCATGCCAATGCTATGCCCTGGGAATGGCTGAATGATGAGGACATCTGATAATTTCACCCTTTGTGTTATCGTTGCATCCTAAATGATGCGTTTCTTTAGCGGTTTGCACCTCGTCTGTTAAAGTCCATTGTTCAAAATGTGACAGTGTGGCCTTCTGTGTGTAGCAGGGTTGAATTCTTTTGCAGTGGACACAGGAGTGGCTTTCACATGAGAGAGTGACATTTAAACCCAGGAGAGACGGTGGGAGTCCTATTGTACTTGTGCAGCAGAGGAGCATCCAAAAGGGTGCAAACCATCAGTCACTGATAGGTCAAAGGGTGGACACCCTTTCATTGGTCTTTAATGATGGGTCAGTAAACTATTATTTTGCCAGGTTGTAAGTTTTTGGATGGAGAGAGTGTTGGCTGGAATGGATATAACTCCAGTCACAGCTCTGTCAGAGTCAGTCACAGAGTGTTAAAGAGAGTCAGATTCAAAAAGACTTGTCAAAGGGAAACTGAAGCCAAGCTGAGTTGAAACAGGTCAGAGGTGATGAAAGATATAGAGAGAGTGTCAGGAGAGACTGTCCAGAGGAAGATAGAAACAAAAAGAAGACAGGGAATTAAAGTAGGGAGAAGCTGAGGAAAAAGAAAATGCAGGCAGAGAAACAGTCCTGAAGCCATCGCTCAATGCCATGTCTGTCACCTGCAAGCAGTTGAGCTCAAGAAGCTGTGGTGTCTTGAATGAGTGGAAACTTGTAATAATAATAATGATAATAATGATAAAGATGATAATAATAATAATAATAATAATAATGATTTATACCCCACCCCTCTGTTAAAACAATTGGGGCGGCTTACAAAAATTAAAATACAAATACAGATTAAAATCCCTAAACACAACCCACCCCCACCCTCCCCCATAAAAAGATATTAAACCAATATAAATTAAAAACAACTAATCTAAACCTCTTTCATTCTGGATCTTTTCCAGTTTAGGCCTGGCCAGAAAAAATACTTCACAAACCTGCAAGTTCGTACTGGAGAGAAGACGTTAGTATGAGAGAAACAGGCTAACTTTATTAATTCGGCAATAAATTGTCCCGGGAGCTAATTGCCATTTCTATCAGTCATCGTAAAAACTAAGCAAATACAAAACATTCAAACCCTATGGGGTGTGGGGAGGAACATAGATGTTAACATTGAAACCCTATTTGGATATTGCCTAAATTCCTAAGTAGATATTTACCTGGTGTTATAAATAAAAACTTTCCCTGGACACTTTATTTATATATGAAATCCAAAAATATATTGTCTTGTGTGGTGAATACCCTTTTGAATCTTACCAATAATTTTTACCTAATAGGAATGTAGTGTTCTATTGTATTGAATGTAGTATTGCACTTGTGTATCTTGTCCCTGTCCCCCCCCCCCATTCCCAGCATTTTTTTCTGATAGAGATCATCATTTCCCCTTTTTTCCTGAGGCTGGGATAGGCATGAGGTATAAAATAGACCACAAGGATTATTTGAATTGATTTAAATGCACTAGAATGTATTCAAGATTGAACCCATCACAGATATGTGTGCATACTGAAATAGAAAAAAAAGTGAGAAACAGCCCATCATCTTGATTAAGAGTGTGCACAGTACATGGTCACATGGCTAAATGTTACATGGAACTGAAGAGTATAGATGTGGCCATTTCACTGATATATTTATGAATGTTAGTATAATTTTGTACAAGTACAAAAAACATCAGTTTAGAAAAATAAATAACAATAATTTTAAAACACTAAAATATATTAAATTATTTATCACTTAAAACCTTACCATTTGAAACAAGTTAAAATGATTTAAAGTAATACCAACCATAGCATTTGTGCAAATTGCCCATAAAAGCTTTAATAATAAAACCATGTTTTCACTTGGTGCCGGAATGACTCCAGTTTTGGCACCAGTTGGGCCACCAAGGGGAGGGTATACCATAAATTTATTTATTTTATTTATACCCCAGCTTTCTCCCACTATGGGAGTCATTGTCTCTAAGAGGTCATGCTCCCTGAATAACTCCATCTGCTTGTAACTGCTGTTGCTGCTGGTTACTAACTTCTCCTGATCTCCCGACATCAATGGAACTAGTGGAAATGCATACTCAAACTCACATAGATATTCTTCTAATTTATGCCAATAGTCTGTATCATGATATGGTGAGGTGTGGGGAGCAACATAGGTGTTAACAAAAATATAAGAATGATATTCATTCTTAATAAGGACAGCCATGGCTCCTGAAACTAATCCCTTAAGAGGAGTAACTGAGGCTGAGAGAGAGATGGATATCAATATAGCCAGGCCTCCACTTGGTCTGCCACCTTTAGAAGAGGGCAGTGCAGGATATGAATAAGCCACAAATCCAGGTAGCCAAATATCATATCTTGACCAGGTTTCTTGAAACAGCAGGACCTGGAAATGCTTTATATAATCTAAAAAATCATAATCCTCTAATTTATTCATCCAGCATGCTAAATTCCAGGACAAACAGAAAAATCCAGATATTAAGTGTATTAGTTGTCATTGTTGTGTCAAAACCTGGATTTCATTGATTGCATCTGAAGTTACCACTAGAAAGCTGGGCCAACTTCATCCAAGGGTATTAAAAGAACTAGCAGAAGTAATCTCAGAACCACTGTCAATAATCTTTGAGAATTCCTGGAGAACTGGAGAGGTCCCAGCAGACTGGAAAAGGGCAAATGTTGTTCCCATCTTTAAAAAGGAAAAAAAGAAAAAAGAAGACCCAAATAATTACCGCCCAGTCAGCCTGACATCAATACTAGGGAAGATTCTAGAGCAGATCATTAAACAGGCAGTCTGTAACCACTTAGAAAGGAATGCAGTGATCACAAAAAGTCAACATGGATTACTCAAAAACAAGTCATGCCAGACTAATCTCATCTCTTTTTTTGATAGAGTTACAAACTTAATAGATGAAGAGAACACAGTGGATGTAGTGTATCTTGATTTCAGTAAGGCTTTTGACAAGATCCCCCATGATATTTTTGCAAAAAAGTTACTAACATGCAGGCTAGACAATGAAACTGTTAGGTGGATTTGTAATTGGTTGACTGACCAATTAGTAGTCACCAATGGCTCCAAAGGGTAGTCACCAATGGCTCCTCTTCATCCTGGAGAGAAGTGACTAGTTGGGTGCCACAGCATTATGTCCTGGGCCTTGTGCTATTCAAAATCTTTATCAATGACTTGGATGAAGGAATAGAGGGTATGTTTATCAAGTTTGCAGATGACACCAAATTATGAGGGGCAGCTAATACCCCAGAGGACAGGATCAGAATCCAAAATGACCTCAACAGATTAGAAAGTTTTCTGACAGTAAGAGCTGTTTGGAAGTGGAATGCACTGCCTCGTAGTGTGGTGGAGTCTCCTTCTTTGGAGGTTTAAAACAGAGGCTGGATGGCCATCTGTTGGGAATGATTTGATTGTGTATTCCTGCATGGCAGGGGTTTAGACTGGATGGCCCTTGAGGTCTCTTCCAACTCTATGATTCTATGATTCTGCCACTGACCCATTTTTCAATAAATAAGGGTTACAGTGTATTTGATGTACATAACAGATACAATATCCTTCTGTTTGGGCTTTCTTTCAGCTAATTCATGAGGCTCCAATTTCCTCATCTCTAGCCAATTAGCTGTTGTCTGACGAGCTTGGCTAGAGATGATATTTCTATTATTTCTATTAGTGGGAGGGGATTCAAACATAATCAAATCACGCTGTTCCATAGGGGGTAGATCTAGGTCCAGTTCTGCCCTACTTAACACATACAATCTTTATCTTAAGATGCCCAACCTATTTATAATAGCTTCTTTTTATCCGGTGGTAAATGTTTATGAGTCTATCACTGCTCCCAACACCAGTGTCCATTGCAATTCAAGGGAAAAGGACATTCAAGCAGACCTTGCTACTACAATCACTGCACATTTGCTTGAATGGGGAGCATGGGCGATCGGGCAACTTCAGCAAGAAGGAGCTGCAGGGTCAGAAGGCTCTGAGCTTGGCAGATGCCAGCAATGCCAACCGCTGCTGCATGGTTCCTGTTTGAGAATGTGTAAAGAGAGCAGATAATGCATTCAGACATGCATTATATCCATTCTTACTTCTAGGTTCACTCTAAGTCTACTTTAACGTGTTTACATCTCAGATACGATTTGCCTACTTCCTTTTTTAGCCATTATGTGTCACCATTTTGCCAATGTTACACCAGTTTTCATGATACTTAATCGATGCCTATTTTTCATTTGAGGTATTAATCTGGACTAAAGAGAGTTCATGTATACTGGGATCCCTTCTGGTCAACAGGTAATTCTAAGGTGACATGGCATTTCTCGATTTGTTGTTTAGATTGCAGCCCAAGTGTTCAACTCATAGCATTCCTTCTTAGGCTGCTGCCACACTGCAGAAATAATCCGATTTGAAACCACTTTAACTGTCCAGCTCAATGCAATGGAATTGTAGGATTTGTAGTTTTGTGAGATATTTAGCTTTTCCTGTCAGAGAGCTCTGGTGCCACAACAAACTACAAATCCCAGGACTCCATAGGATAGAGCCATGATAGTTAAAGCAGTGTCAAACTGCATTATTTCTGCAGTGTGGCAGCAGCCTTAGTGATTGTGCTCAGGATCATTCTTTAAGGTAGGAATAGAGTGTGATAAATGTTTGACTTACAACTAACAGCTTCAAAACTGTCCTCCTACTCACTGAAAAAGCAAGCAAAGTTTTGTCTCTGCTTTTTCCACTTCAGGCATTGCTAATCATTTTTAACACTATGAAAATAATAATGAATTGGTTAATGTGTGCCAGCCAAAGCTGTAATTTAATTTGCCAAAGAGACAGGTGCTAACAAGTGTTTTGTTTTCCTTCCGAAAGCCTGGTTAGTGATCAGCAAATAACTGACCTTTGCTTTTAAGTTTCTGTTTATATTTCAAAATGTTAATATTATTGTCTAATCAGTTTGAGATGGGTTGCCAAGAGAACATAGTAAATCTTTTATTTTGTAAAAAATAATCTATTTATCAAACTGTACCAAACACTTTGATACATACATACTCATGTGTTGAGATATCTATATATATAAAATTCTCTTGGGTATGTTGCCATTCCCAGTGTGCTGATTGGCTGCTTGGGAAACATACCCAACCAATCATAGTGCTCTGTTGGCCAGCCAATCAGCAGCTTGATGGTGTTTTTCAGTACCACCTCCTTGGCCTACAACTACATCTTTGCCTGTTGAGCTGCAGTAAGTAAATACTCAGCCAGCTCCCCTTGCTGTCTTAATATGCATGCATGGGCAAAAATAATGCTGCTTCCTATGTGTCCCCTGCCATCTTCTTTCTTCTTTTCCCTCCTGTCCTACCTTCCTGTGCTGCCTGGGGCCTTTCCAAGTCTGTCTGGGGCCTTTCTGTGCTTCCTGGGGCCTAGGGCCCTTTTGTGCTGCTTGGGGACTGGGGCTTTTCTGTGCTGCCTGGGGCCTTTCTTTGCAGCCTGGGGCCTTTGTGTGTGATCTGGGGCCTCAGGCCTTTCTGTGCTGCCTGGGGACTGGGGCTTTGGGCCTTTCTGTGCTGCCTGGCCCCTTGGGGCTCTTGGGCCCTGGGTGCTCTGTGTAGCTGCACCCTAGGCTTTCTGTGCTATCTGTAGCAATTCCTTCCCATGGGCCTTGGAGTGGAAACGTGGAAAACATCAAGTCCTTTCTAAACATGACAGTGGAGGGGCTCCTGTATCCTGCCATGTGTGGGTTGTGTGTGTAGCATGGGCGTGTGTACTGTATGTGTGTGTGTAGGGTGTGTGTGTACTGTGGGGTGTTTGTGTGCTTGTGCGATTGCATGGTGGTGGCAGAGGGGCTCTCGCATCCTGGCATGTGTGGTGTGTCTGTGTAGTGTGGTGTGTGTATGCACAGTTGCATGCTAGTGGTGGAGGGGCTCTCGCATCCTACTGTGCATGGTGTGTGTATGTGTGTAGCATGGTGTGTGTATGAGTTTAGTGTGGTGTTTGTGTGTGTATGTGCAGTTGCATGGCAGTGGCAGAGGAGCTCTCATGTCCTGGCACATGTGGTGTGTGTGTACGTGTGGTGTATGGCAGGAGCAGAGGGACTCTCATGTTCTGGCACACACAGTGTGTGTGTGTAGTGTGGTATGTGTGTGTACGTGCAGTTGCATGGTGATGGTGGGGCTCACACATCCTGGCGTGTGTGGTTTGTTTGTGTCTACCATTGTATGTGTGTCTATGTGTACACGCAGTTGCATGGCGGTGGTGGAGGGACTCTCAGCATGAAATTAGCCATCATAATTCATTTGAAAGGTTATATATAGTTGTCCCTCCACGTTCACGGATTTGGCATTCACGGATTTAAATATTCCCGGCTTGAAAATATTCTTAAAAAAATAATAATCCAAAAAGCAAACCTTGATTTTGCCATCTGATATGAGGGACACCATTTTGCTATGCCATTGCATATAATGGGACTTGAGTATTCACGGATTTGGGTATTCACGGGATGTCCTGGAACCAAACCACAGCAAATGTGAAAGGGCAACTGTATTAATCCGTCAACTGATCATACTCGTGACATGTTTCCTAAGTGGCCAATTAGCAGAATGGGAATGGAAACATAGAATCATACTGAAGTGTCTTATATATGCAGATAACTGTGTTACATTGGGTATAGCTAGTATAGATATACATGCATAGCCCAAATGGAGATGCCTGATCTGACCATGATGACATCTGTCTTAGTTACCTCCTGTTGGGATTAACGTAACATGCTCTGCATGGGTCTGCCTTTGAAGGGTGTTCGGAAACTTTAAAGAGCTGTAGCCAGATTATTAAATGGGGCTGGTTACAGGGATCATTGCTACAACTCCAGTGGCTATGGGTCTGTTTCTGGGAATAATTCAAAGTGTTGGTTATGATCTATAAAGCCCTATATGACTTAGATCCATAAAGATAGTCTCCCTTCTACCCACTAAGCTCTAAGTGCGTCAGGGGAAGCCCTTCTCTCCATCTTACCACTTTCACAGACATGGTTGGTGGGAACACTAGAGACATTATTAGACTAGTGTCTAAAAACACTGTACAGTAGGACCCCCATATCCACTGGGGATTGGTTCTGGGATGTGTGGATACTGAAAATCATGGATAATAGCAAATGCCATTGAAAATAATGGGACGACTGGTTTAAAATACCATAGAGTTGCCTTGGAGGACCTAGAAAATGGGTAGAGAGGATAAACTTTCTAGGAAGACTCTATGGTAGGTGTGCTGTTTTGTGTCCTGTGGATAATTGAATCAGTGGACAATGAATCAGTGCATACTGGGGTCCTACTGTAATTCCATGATTAAGGAAAGCAGAAACATGGTGGCATGATTACAGTAATTATTGTATGTTACCATAATAACATGATACTACCATCACAGAATTATGGCAAAACCACCACTAGTGGTTTAAAAACAAGATTTCAGCTCGTGCTATAGTAACACTTGTCTTCACATTGCCTTCTAATGACAGAGTATTATGCTTCATGCTGGCCTGCACATGCAGCTTTAAGAATTTTTTTCTCTTACTTCTGTAATTTTTCATGAACAAGATTTCAGCTATACTCAGAAGAAGGCACAACTTCAGTTAAAAATACAAAAAAGAAATACATAATGAAAGAACTTCACAAATCAGCACTTAAACAAACATAAAAACCTACCAAGAAAAGGCTACAGTTCATTTAAACAGCATCCTGTTGGTCCTCTTCACATTCTCCCCTGCAAGTTTAATTATGTGTTGCCATTAGGAAAGGGGGGGGGGAGGAAGAGGACCACCCATTCATGCTGTTATTGTGTGATTACAGCAGGACATGATTTCACATGCTCATTAATACTGCAAAAAGTGCAACATTGACAAATATTGATGGGTTTTGCCCGTCAATGAAAAGTTATGAATAGATAACGTGTGGAGCACACATGGACCATGGGAGGACAACAACATCATGTGATAAGAGAAACCTGTTTGTGCTACTATCATGTTGTAATTGCATGATTTAAGCCTTGTGTGATAAAGTCCTGGATAGGGCCTTCCAGGTGGCTGATTCAGTCTCTGGAACTCCCTCCCTGTAAGGGCTGGAACACCCCTCCTTTTTTGTCCTTCTATTAGCAGGCATAGAGTTTTTTTTTTGTGTGTGTGTGTGTGTCTTATTCCACCAGGCTTTTGAGAACTGAATGTTTTTAAAGAAAGGGCAGTCAGGTGACAGATGTACTATTATAATTGTACTGTTTTTTATTATTCTTAATTGAATATTTGAAATTGTTTTAATGTTATTGATAGTTTGATTCCATTTTATGTTGCTCTTTTATACGTTTTGACTATACTGTACAGTACTTGTTTTAATTTGTAAGCTGTTTTGAGTCCTGGTTTTGGGGGAAAAGTTGATGTATAAATAACATTAAATCCAATGGTTAGTCCCAAGTAGAGTAGGCTCATTATGTCAATGGAACTTACGCATGCAATAATTTTCCAAATCTGGTTGGGACCAACTATAGGCCTATATCACTCCCTCACCTATATGGGTTGACATTATCTTAAAAGGCAGACTTTAATCCCTTTAATCCCTTTTTTCCTCTTCTGCAGTTGAGATCAATAGTCTAGAATAAAAGGTCTGAGGATGTCAGTTTAAGTAGACCTTTATTTATTTATTGCAGGTAAGTTGCCAAGTGATCACAAAAATGATTTTGCCTGTTCTGTGCTTTTAACATCAACTTGATCTGCAGAAATCACCAAAACCTCTTTTTCCCCCTTTTTGGCAGTTCTGAAGTATATAATATTCCTTGCTAAATTCTGCACTTCAAGTTGCTATCAAAGATGCAGGAATACTGACCTTACACAGAATTTAAAACCTTACACAGAATTTAATTTATGTCCATCAAAATATTGGTTATTACCTTTAAATCCCTACATGGTTTGGGTCCAGGTTACCTTCAAGATCGCCTGCTCCTGTGCAATTCACCCTATACATTTAGGTCCTCTGGGGGACATTTACTTCAACAAGCCAGGACTAGACTGGCAACTGTCACTCAGAAGACCTTTTCATCAGCCGTCCCCAGACTGTGGAATGACCTGCTGGATGAGATTCGTCAGCTAAACATGCTGTCAGAATTTAAAACATTACTAAAGACCTGTTTCTTCTGGCATTAGTTTTTAATCTATATGATTGTCTATATGAGGGGAAACGTGGACTGATGCACACAAACACCAATTTGAAGCAGCTTCTATTTGTCTTAATGGTATTTTTGGCAAGATTGCAGGTATGCAAAGCAATCTGCTTTCGCTGTTCCATTTGCGAGAACGACCCGGAATCCTGGGCTGCCGGGAGGGAGGGAATGAAGTGGCAAAGGTAGGTGTCTGAAACGTTTCATTCTTATGCTGGGACAGGGGTGGGAGGGAGCGGGATAGAATGTAGCGAGACGCTTGGAACAACTCAGTGGAAGCAACTACACATAGAAATAAGGTCTGACTTACTACTAGAACCATTTATCACATACCATTTTCAGACTTCAGCAAAGTTATTTTTGGGGATTACAACACTAAGACTCCCTTAGACAGCATGGCCACTGTCTAGGGATTGTTGTAACTGTAGTTCAAAAATAACTTTGCCTAGCTCTGACCATTTATGTGAGCAGATTAGGTTGCATGATAGCGTGTATCCTCCAACATTTCACAGATGAAAACCAGGACACTTGTGGCCAAGTAGCATCAGAGTGTGGTCAAGATGCCAAAATTTGCTAATGAGGAAAAACACACAAGCTAGAAGAGCCTGCTGAAATTTGTTTTTGCCCTGAGTTTCTGGGAAGGGCAAGGTTTCTCTCTCTCTCTCTCTCTCTCTCTCTCTCTCTCTCTCTCTCACACACACACACACACACACACACAGTGAGTTAATGGAATGCAAACTACTTTTTGCACATTGAACTCACTTTTCAGCACCTGAAGTAAGCTGACAACATGGGGAAAGTGAGAGAAGAAGAGGTTACTCGAATTGCGTGGGGTCAGCAAGGATCCCACTATTGTCCGAAATTAATATGTGGACTATTTAATTAGCTCAATTATGGCAGTGAGTGGCCGGGTAACAGCAGGATCTTTTAACTTATCTATATTGGTAATAACGGAGGAGTCTCTGACCCAAAACATACCATTAAATGATTATTATTGGAAATTAATATCAAAAGCATTCATGCAAACACTCAGGCTTCAGGCACTCACTCAAGGCTATTGAAGATAGTAGGAAGTATTTAGACAAAGGAATAGAGTAAGGGTATTGCGGGTTATACTGTACCGATCCTGCAGAGCTGAGATCGTGAAATACACTGACAGTGAGGGTGTCCAGAAGATAGGATGGCTACACAGTCTGATGTGAAATCAAGAGGAAGTGGAACTGTGCCCACTTGGGTGGTGTTTTAGGGTGGTATTTATATGTGGTAATTCCCCTGAAGGGATGGGATTTTGAGTGGAATACATTGTTTCTCAGAGGTTCCCAGGACTAGACAAAGGGTGCTCCGGAAGTGTTAATGATTATTAATGGTTGATGTGTTTAGAATTGAATAGGAGCATTCAAGGTTTATTGTTGGAGGGGAGAGAGGAGAGAAAGGACCCATTTTATAAGCATTAAGGACTCTGCTATTGTTGAGTGGATTTGTGAATGACTCACCTCCAGGTGTTAAACTCTGATGTGAGTATTCGTTTGGGGAATTTCCAAAGGCCCCACCTTTGGTCATACATGACTCCAATCTTGGTATTAGGAATTTTAAGGGGTTAGGAATTTTTTATTGGAATAAGACCATTCTACTGAAAAATACACTCGACCGCAAAAGTCCATAACAATAACACAAAAATAATATTAATTGTTTTCCTCTTTTCTTACTAATACAAAAATAAAACTATCTATCCTAACACTAATACATTTTTCCTCTTAATCTAAACACACTATAATCACATTATATTTACACAATACAATTATGCTTATTTGGAAAAGAAATAATAATAATAAAAGATTAATTAAAAGATTAATTAAAAATAATACAAAATTATACAAAAATATAATAATAATAATAACATATTTATTTATTAAGTTATTGCTGGGGTTGTCTCACTAAACCACGGCCAAAAGTTTTTCCAACGATGGGTTGGCAATTCCTCTTTTTCACTCAGAGCTAAATTTTCAATTACGTTCTTCACATAATAAGCAGTGCCTTTTACATCCTGCAGATTTTGACTTTTCAGCTCCCTTTGTCTTTGGAAAAATAACCCTAACATCACATAGAGGTTGACCAAGCGCACCGTGGACCAGGGCACTTTCCAAAAACTCTCGGCCATGGGACCAGGCTCCTTCCTCTTCCTCTTTTGGCCCACTGACTTTCTGGGTCCCCTGGCACCCTCTGGAGGTTCAGTCCCCGAAAGTATTGTCTCCCAAGCCAATACTTGGTATTAGGGGCTTCCTGGTTTACTTGCTAACCATGTGGAAGACCACATTAAGTCAATTTATTAAATATTGCCAATTATTTGATATTCCAAGATGGGGGCTATCAGGGTAGGTAACAGAGAGAAAAACTGGGACATTTTAAAAGCTGCAGAAAAAATGGGAAGACAGAAGATTAACTGGGACTGTCCCTGAGAAACTGGGATGGAGGGTATAATAACACATACATTACTTTCACAGGACACATCTCCATGGATCTCTGAAAGAAATGCCAATTCACAGAGGAGTCATTAAAGTTTTTTCCATCCATGCAATCTCTTTCACATGAAAGAGAATTCATTTCTCAAATCAGGAGCATTTTATTTGTCTTGTTGCTGTTTAGCAGTTCTTACATCATATTCTCTTTGTTTGCTTTGGGTTTGCTCACTGGAGGATCTTTAAAATAACATTCTTTTTCTCTTTGGTAAATTTGAACCTTTTGGAAAAGGTTTTCATAAAAGCAAACTTACTACAGGCTTGTAGTAAAATCCAAATGTATGTAGGTTTATAATAAAGTCTTGAATATGCTTTAAAGTGATAGAAATTCCCTAGCTGCAAGTGAGATATGGGAATTTTATTCTCCTCATTTATACATGTCTGTTGTCTTATAAGCATATGTTTTCACATACTATGTGTGGATAGATTACCATACTACAGTGTTGCATTTGGAGTACTGTACTTAACACTCTGTTTGCATCTTTTGCTTTAGTGCCGTCCTATCTTAATCTAAACATTCTTAGGCTAAAACGTGGCTTAAAATACCCAACAGGAAAAGAAAACACTGTGACTGCAAACAACACACTTAGGACAGTATTTCTTTGCAAAAATAATTCATCAAAATTATTCTAGATATTAATTTGCTCTTTTGATTTCATATACTAAGCTGCTTTGAGTCCCTGAATTGGGAGAAAGACAGGATATAAATAAATAAAATAAACATAAAAACAAAATCTCTGTTGGTGTCAAGTAAATATTGAAAGTTGGCATAACCTAATGGCTCAAAGCACAATCTTCTGCACAAGTGAGATACTTTGAGTCTAGGAGTGCTGGTGACATTAAGCTAAGCCAGGCTTAGAAGTGAACTCTGTCAACTTTTTAAAGTGAAAATTAAAATGAAATTTAAAAACAACAACAACAACTCAAAGTTACCCATGTAATTGATGTGTAGAATCACATTTCAGGGTTCTGTTAGGGTTAAGATTACTAAAATATTGCAAGCAGGGCAAGTTTTTGGTTTCTTCAGAATCCTGCTTCAGGCTGGATGGTACAAGATGCATGGGGTGGAAGAAATTTGGGGAATTTAGTATGGGCTTGTCTAAATGGTGAAAATACTCCTCATTGAATTTGAGGGAAATACCTTTTGTCTCAATGGGATCTGCGGTGATTCAACATATTCGGATGGAGGGGGGCAAAAACTCCAAATACTCTGTGGGAAAAGCCTGTGTGGCTTTTTCTGAAGTTTTTTTTTTTCAAAAAAAAAAAAACCTCTGAAGGAAATGTGCATTCCTCACCATTGGGACAACCAATGTGATTTGTTGTGCAGTCCAGAGAGGGCAAAACTGAACATCTGATTGGTTGGACGTGCTCAGGGGCTGGCTTGCTGTCAAGTGTCTGGAATTGCTTTTCATGCTACCAATCATACACTTTTTTAAACTGTCAGTTTGGCAAAGGGAACCCTACAGCGCCCCTATTGCAACTCCTCATTGCACCGGGGATCACGTTCATAACTACACCAGTGATGTAGGATCTCGGCACCCAGGTAAGAGGGGATAAACCCAACACTCAGGTGTCATTGTGTTGTGTTTGAGCTTTTGTTATCATGGGAAAGCAAATTGTTTTCATAAAACAGTGTGATAATATTCAGACTGGTGGAACAAATGGCCAGTACACTGAAGAGTCTGTTATCGCTGCTCTTGTCAAAATAATTTATTTTTTAGCATTTCACTCTTAACACCACCTTTTGTAGAAAATGAGTCCTTTTATCTTCACAATTGTGGTCTGTACAGTAGGACCCCCTTATCCGCTGATTCATTATCCACTGATTCAATTATCCACAGGACACAAAACAGCACACCTACCATAGAGTCTTACTAGAAAATGTGTCCTCTCTATCTATTTTCTAGGCCCTCCAAGGCAACTCTATGGTATTTTAAACAGGAAGTCCCATTATTTTCAATGGTGTTCACTATTATCCATGGTTTTCGATATCCACGGGAACCCCCATAAATATTCCCCAGTGGATAAGAGGGTCCTACTTTATTGCTGCAAAGAAGAGGTAGCTGCCTGGTATATAAGTTATGATACTAGTCATGTACAACTCAAAAGAAAATCTGCCCTGCCTGTGTTTCAGCAAGTCAGGTGCTCTTATTGGCTCCCTTGTCCAAAGTGAGCTGTTTCTGAATTTCTTTTTCATGCTGGTTGGGGTGGGTAATATGCAAAATAAGGTGAATTGTTCTACAAGGTGTGCTAATACAAAGCCAATTGTATTATACTAAAAATTGCTTCTTCTCTTTCATTTGCACCTCTTTTATCATCATCATTCCCTTTCAAGGCTAATGCAGTATTTTCCACAGGCATATATACATAAATATTTTCATAGATTTTGAGGTTGGTGGGTTCTTTCCACCTACGAATATATTCAGCTGAGACAAAACTATCTGGTGTCATGGAGATCCCACCTTTCAGAACAGGGAAAATTCAGTAACAGTAGATTCCATGGTGGATTTAACTGACATGTCTGATACCTTTAGTGCTACAAGATTAGAGAAAGATATCATGGACTACTGGTATGGAAAGTATGTGAGAAAGGAAGGTTGCAGATTTTTATTTGAAACTTTTTTTGCTGGTTGGTGAGTATATTTTTAAATATACTTGATTGAAATGATTACTTGATTGAAATAACTTTATTGAAATGATTAACAAACAGAACTTGAAAATGTATATCAAGAGCAAAACATGTTGGTTTCCACCTTTTTCAGTTGCCAAAGATGAAACTGAACTGTGTAGTAGGTGGCAGTTTATAACGCTATGTTATCAGCATCCTTAGTGGATGATGGTATTATCCTCTAAGCTGAGGCCATGTGATGTTAGAGTTTTCAGTCTATAAATCCAAAAATTTGCCTTTTGTCCAAAGTGTGTGTGTACACACACACATACACACACACACATGCACAGACTATAAGCCTCCATGACTATATTTTGGCATAGACAAATGCAAAATATATTCCCCATAAAGAAGAAATAATTAATTCAGTAATGTTCCACAGAAATAAATTAATCTAGGTTCAATGTATACTTTTAGAATTCTTTTTATCTTTCATTAAATCCCTTTTCTCTGTTTTAACTTTTGGTTAGAGATGGATTTGTTGCTGTTATGGCTGGACTTCACAGTAATATACACTACTTTCCAGGAAAGTGGAGATCTTGAGATCAGAGATTCACTGCAAAAAACAAAAACAAAAGCAGAAACAAAAACAAAATCTCAGAACAAGCAAACAAAGCCTTACCATGAGGACCTGCACATTTGCAGGAGCTACAGGTTGTTTCAGAGAAAAAAAATGGACACATAACAATGCACACATTTTAAAAGTGCATTGCTAAAAGTGCATACACTAGAAAAATACACAGAAACAAGCCTTAGTCAATGGGAGAAAATTTATAAATTAGGCAAAATGTATAAATAAATGCACACATTAGGGAATATGCATTTACCAGTTGAGCAGGGATTTCTGTACGTAGCCCTCCCCAAATCTCACAACAAGGTGTGTGGGTGTTTGTTTGTTTTTTTAAAGGAAGAAACAAGAAAATGCAGATTGGATTCTAAGAAACATCTCAAAATTTGAGATGAGAGAGTTACATATTCCTACATCTAGTTCATGTCATCATCTTTTCTGCAAGTATATTTAATGAAGGAGATTATCAGATACGGCAAAAACCATGTCAAAAGATCGCAACAAGAACAAAAATGGGTGACCTTACCAGACGATATCATCCTCCAGCATCCTGGGGGTGTGGTATGGCTGTCAGTAAGCCATCTCCTTTGATTTGCAGCTTCTTCCCATCAATGAAAAAAGGAAGCCTCAGCAGCATCAGTGCTACACCCCCAGAACGGCTGGAAGATGCTGCATCTGGTAAGGTCTCCCTTTCGGTCCTTTCAGTGATCTTCTGACACAGTTGGAAATGTGGTTTTTTGTTGTGTTCCCCTGTGTCTGATAATCTCCTAAGTACCCATCAAATTAGAAGACAACATGGCATTGATATTAATCACCTTATACCACATGCAGACCAACTCCTGTAATATTATTTATGCTTCCACCTATACAAACAGGGCCTAAGATGTACCAGATTAGTTGTAGATCCTCTGGCTTGAAGTGGAACCAAGCTGGGCCAATTTTGTTCCCAGATGAACACAAACCAGAAGGCACAGACCTCCAACCCAGAAACAAAACACACTGAGAATGTCCTTGATCAGGTTGTTTTCCCTCTTCCGTTTTTGCAGCAGGATGATGTGGCAAAGAGTTGTGAGTAGATTAACATCTCAGCATGGATGCAGCAGACTCCTGAATATGGCTGTGTGTTTTCCACATCATATACTCTCTCTCTGTGACAGGAAGAATCCTGATTTGACTAACAGAATAGATGTTACCAGCATTCCAGATCATTGCCTCTTGCTGGCAAGCTCTGGATCATTCTGAATATTACAAATCAAACACATGCATTGCTTAGCGGAATAATTAATACACCTAAAAATGTAGGTATATGGCACATACTTAAATATATTCTGGTGTATTGACAGAAGAGAATTACTTATCCAGAGTAAATAATGTATTTCATCACCTTCCATAAAACATTTCATTTGTCTTTATTTAACATGAACCCTCAAATAAATTCATGTATCTAATGTATTTTAATTAAGTAAAGGGCTTTCCTTTCAACCTCCTTAGTTGCACTCTATTGCTCCAGTCAATGAAAGTGAAACCGAAAGCCTCCATCTTTATCAACATTAATTTCATTTTCTTTCAAATCCTTCACCAAAGTGGACTTCGTATTGTAAGAACAGGATTGTTATAGCTATCTTCCCTAATAACTGTTACATGACTAGTTTCCTGACAAAAAGGCAGAAGTTTACCTTATGTACCTTATGTACACATTCAGTAACTACAATGAAAATGCTTTCTTTTTACATGAAATGGAAAGTACTGTTGTACTGAGCTCACAAATCAGCAAGAAGGTAGGAAATTATAGGCAACACATTGACCAATAGTGATTGTGAGAAATAATGTTTTCTGGTGTTTTTCATATCAGTTACTTGGAATTTAATTGATTGATTTCTTTTGTACCTTCTGTACAAGCTTTCTACTCACAATTTTCAGATATTTTGTGCGAAAAACAGAATTTTCTGCATAGATAACGGCATTGAATCATGGAATCATAGAATCATGGAGTTGGAAGAGACCACAAGGGCTACCTAGTCCACTCCCCTGCCATGCAGGAATACACAATCAAAGCACAACCGGCAGATGGCCATCGAGCCTCTGTTTAAAAACCTCCAAAGAAGGGTAGTCCACCACACTCCCAGGCAGTGCACTCAACTGCTGAACAGCTCTTACTGTCAGGAAGTTCTTCCTAATGTTTAGGTGGAATCTGCTTTCCTGTAGTTTGAATCCATTGCTCTGTGTCCTAGTCTCTGTAGTAGCAGAAAACAAGCTTGCTCCATCCTCAATATGACATCCCTTCAAATATTTAAATCAAATATGGCAATCAGGTCACCTCTTCATCTTCTCTTCTCCAAGCTAAAAACATCCAGCTCCCTAAGCTGCTCCTCATAGGGCATGAACAGAAAATATTGTTCAGAATTAGACTTAATCCATATTCACAGTCCCTATGTAGTCACAGTCATGACACTATTACCATCATTGTAACTGTGCTTCAGATCTAATTTGGTGAGTATCGGCCATGCAGAAGGAAAGGGTTCCATTCTGCTGGTGAATGTGGCATGGGTGGAAAACATTTCCACCTCCTCTCCTGCCAGCCAGTGAGGGTTCAACAATCAGAAACAGGACCCCTGTCATACTTGCTTGCTGCAGCATCATTGGCTGGTTTGAGCAGGGTGGAAAGGTCATCTTCCCATGTCCCAATGGTCAGCATGGCTGATGCCGAGTAAAGTGGGTTACAGGGGAATGGTTGGGCCTGGGTATGCTACTTAGCTATGCAACTAAGGTAGTTATGTAACTAAGTTGCACATATAGAATTCAAGACATTATTTTCTCCACCGAAAATGCAGTTTTCTCTGAAAAACAACCACATGTGATTTTATAGATTGATTGAGTGAGTGATTGCAGACTAAGGAGATTTTCACACAGGCTTTTTGTTCCATTGCAGGAACGGAAGAGGGTCACTGAAAGATTTTCCTTTCAGACACGTTCACCCTGTTCCGTTGCTACATCATGCCTGTTCTGTTTTTTCCCCATGATATATATTATTCATGGGGAGAGGTCGTTATTAGGCACCCAGTTCCATTTCTGAAATGGAACGTTGGGTGTGCGAATAGGACCCCCGTCCCTGTTCTGGAATGACAGGGATGGGGGAGGAGCTCTATGGCAGGCACTTCCTGCCACGATCTGGACAGCCAGGTAAGTGCCACCCTCCCCCCCCGGTTCCTTGTATTTACATTTTTTTCCTTTTTATTGCTTTATTTGACAGCTGTGGGGTATTTTAAATTTCCCTCCCACTTGTTCCCTAGCGAGAATGAGCGGGATTTCCCCCAGCCAGTCATAAAAGCAGCCTTATGACGGCTGCATTTACAGCCGGCCGGGTAAGGAGGGAGGAGGTCCATTCCTGGAGCAGAATGGAGGTAAGTATGTGAACATTCTCCTCCATTCCATTGCAGGAACAGGATAGGAGGTGGAGGAACAGAACTGGAGCTTTTGGCCCCAGTGTGAACATCTCCTAAGTCCCCAACTACAACCTTTTCTGAATGGGAGATGGCATATTCTGTGAACGTGTGAATTTTGTATAGGGTAAGTGCAAAGCTCTGAAGATTATTTTCAGTTTTCTCAGGATTTCTTGACACTCAAGAAATATTTTTTGACCTTTTTATTTAAAAAAAATACTTTTGAATATTCTTTCCATCTCTAGTATGCAGGGGTGCTCTACTACTGTGTAGTGGGCGTGGTATTTACTGTTAAGTGAATGGTTTCTGGAATACTTGCCACTGTTGCTAAAAAATAATACACATTTGCCCAGTGGAATAGAGGAGCTGTCTTGTACTCAGTAAAATTAGGTCTCACTGTTCATCCTGGCAGAGCATTCCAACAGAGATAAGGGGAAGAGCTAAGTCCTGCTTTTTTGTTAGGATGTTTTGCCTCAGCTGGGAGAGATAGCAAAGTTATTTTACTTCGCTGCTTTACTTTTCCATTCACATAGTTTGTATAAGTGTGTGTGAGAGATAGTGGGCGGGGGGAGATAGGACATCCCTGTGCACTAGACATTTCTGCATCTTTGATATTTAAAACTTCTGCTTACAGTCTCCCCTCTATCTCAGTCTAGGAGATACATGAGTACTCTATTCCAGTCTAGAGACACTCTGCTTGCTGGTCCATGGGGTAATCTCAAATGATCCTGAAATCCACCTTGAAAGTCAGTCAACCATCTGAAGCAATGGAGCTCTGTTCTGCTGGCATACTGGGCACTGCAGGATGATGTGACCACCACCCCCTGCCACAACCGAGTGAGATTACGAGGAGCACAAGCAAGGACAACTGTGGTGACCTGTAGCAACTCTTCATTGCAGACTTGCTCACTGGTGAGAAGAGGCTGGTCACATCATCTTGCAGCGAGCACCCTGCTCTCCAGTAGAACAGACCTCCATAACTCTGGACAGCTGATGGGTTCTTAAGGTGATTTCAGGGGGTGAATGGGGATTTACCATGTAGGATGTCCCCCCAAATTCCTTAAAATGATTATCTTGCTACACGAGGGCCAGCGTGGTCAAGTCAGATATGGCGATGCTCTTTCAGAGCCCTTTCTAATAACGAATGGAGTGAAGCAAGGTTGTGTTCTTGCACCAACTTTATTTACAATCTTCTTTAGCATGATGCTCCAAAGGGCTATGGCAGAGCTTGAAGAAGACGACGGCATCTATATACGCTACCGTACTGATGGTAGCTTGTTTAACTTAAGCCGTCTGAGGGCTCACACTAAGACTCTAAACTATCTAGTCCGTGAGCTGCTCTTCGCCGATGATGCTGCCCTTGTTGCCCACACAGAAGGAGCTCTGCAGCGCCTAACATCCTGCTTTGCAACAGCTGCAGAGCTGTTTGGGCTAGAAGTCAACCTGAAGAAAACAGAAGTTCTTTACCAGCCTGCACCACAGGACGAACACCACCATCCCCACATTGCCGTCGGCAAATCAGTGCTCAAGTCCGTTCAGCAGTTCACCTACCTGGGAAGCATCATCTCCTCAGATGCCAAGATTGACAAAGAGATCGATCACAGATTAGCAAAGGCATATAGTGCATTTGGAAGACTTCACAAAAGAGTCTGGAGCAATAAACACCTGAGGCAAAGCACAAAAATCAGTGTGTATAGAGCCATCGTACTGTCTATCCTCCTTTATGGATCTGAAACATGGGTCACCTATCGCCACCACCTACGACTCCTCGAGCGCTTTCATCAGCGCTGTCTACGCACAATCCTAAATATACACTGGACTGACTATGTGACGAATGTTGCTGTCCTTGAGCAAGCAGGGATCACCAGCATTGAGGCCATGATATTGAGAACACAGCTGCGCTGGGCAGGGCACGTTTCTAGGATGGAGGACCATCGCCTCCCAAAAATACTACTCTACGGTGAACTCGCCACGGGTCAGCGTAAGAGGGGCGCTCCAAAAAAGCGATACAAAGACTCCCTGAAACAACATCTCAGGCTTGGCCAAATTGATCACCAACAGTGGTCCGCCCTGGCCTCACATCGGGAGGCATGGAGACGCACTATCCACAATGCTGCAGCCTTATTTGAGAACTCACGACGAACAAGTCTTGAAGAGAAACGACAACGCAGAAAGAATCACAGCCCAAAAACATCACCCAAGGAGACCTTCTGCTGTGCTTTTTGCAACCGGACTTGTTTATCTCGGATTGGCCTTTTTAGTCATCAGCGCGCTTGCAGAAAACGCGGGATGAGTCCTTCCTGAATCTTCGTTTGCGAAGAAAAGCCAGAGAGAGAGACAACATTGTGGCTATGTGTTAGATGCAGGATCTCATCCACTTGTATATACTGTGGGCCCTTGGTATCCCCTGGGGTTTGGTTCCAGGACCTCCCATGGATACTAAAATCTGTGGATGCTCTAGTCTCATTATATGCAATGACACAGTAAAATGGTGCCCGTTATATAAAATGGCAAAATCAAGGTTTGTTTCTTGGATTTTTATTTTTTTTTAATATTTTCAAGCCATGGATGATCGAATCAGTGGGTGCCAAATCTGTGATACAGAGGATTGGCTGTATTTGGATTATGTGTGCTAGCATCTACCTGTCACAGAATCAAGATTTCTAGGTAAATGCACATAAATATTTAAAGATATGTGTGTGTAATTATGTGTGTGACACCACTAACTGTTTTTGGAGCAATCATAATATCATTTTATTATGAATTATTTTATTCAGAATGAAGATTTTCCTCTGATATGTGCTGTTCCTTGTTCATGTTTCTTGCTATGTAACTGGCCTATAAGAATCCTTTTCCTTTATTTTAAAAGATACTGTGCACTATGGAGTTGTATATTTCATTATAGGAGCTTCAATGAAGCAACTTTTGAATGTTGGGTTTAACCAAATGCACAAGACACCTTTGAATTCCATCTAAGGCTTAGATTCTAAGTTTAGATTCTAAGCAAACCAAATCAAACCAAAATGAAAGCTTGCATTGGAGGCATCTTCTGAGTTCAATGAGAATTCAATTATATTATGGAATGTAAAATTTCCCCATGTCCACATCATAGCTCATGGGTGCAGAATCAAAGGTACTGCAATATCTAGAGTCAAAAAACACATGTTCACATTTGTTCTGAGTACAGTAGGTCCTCCGCATTCACAGGGGTTGGGGTGCAGGACCCCCACAAAAGTGAAAAAAAAATGAATATTGTAAGCCGCCCCCCAAACATGGATGCTACAAACTCCTTTCCCACCAACATCTTGACCCCTTAACTCCCTTTCCCACCTTCCACCACAATACCCTATCCAGGTTTCCAGCCTGAACCACCATCATGTGTGACTCCTTCACTCCTTTATTCTCTTTCCTTTCTACCTCCAAGATTCCCCACCCAGGCCACAATCCACCTCTTTATACCTCTCCTTCACTTCCTTGCCCACCCGCCTCCAACCTTCGGATTCAGAATGAGAAGAGGCAGAGGGATTTTAAAAATCTGGCAGAGGCAAGGTGGGGTAAGGTAGCAAAGAGAGGTACCGATGGTGCTGTTGGCAGAACAGGAGGAGAGGGGGGAGGAGGATGGAGAGAAAGAGGATGGCGAGTGCAGAGGTGGATTGGGGCTGGAAACTGGGAAATTTACTGGAAGGTGAGAAAGGGAATGAAGGCGTGGTGAGAGGAGGTGGATTAGGGCTTGGAAACCTGGATGGGGTATCTTGGTGGATGGTGGGAAATGGAGTAAAGTGGTGGGTATTGGCAGGGGAGGATACACAGAAGACGAGGGGGAGCAGAAGGAGTGGGGAGAGGAGGGGGAGCTAGTTAAGCACCAGTGACAAACTCATGAATAATCAAATCTACAAAAGAGAAACCTACAAACGTGGAAGGCTTACTATACTTGTAAGCCGCCCTTCTTTGTAACAAAGGAATGAAAAAAAATCATAATAAAAAACAAAACAAAAGGCAAAAATCAAAAACAAGTTACCAGTTTGTGGCTTTAAAATTCTACTACTGTTATCTTTTTAAAGAAACCCAAACTATACATGGAAGGTAGCTGAAATTCAGGACAATGCCTTAAATCCTGCCTTTTACATTTAGTTCTGTAGCCATTGTACAACATAACATGACTCTGAAGAACTAGAACATCACATCTGCCAACATGGTAGCCCATCTCCACCATATTTTGTTGGTCTGCATTGTGGTCATCATTCTTGTGGGCCAAGTTTATCTTCCATGATACCCCATGGTCTGGTGTTACCTCAGTGGCATGAGGACTACTGAGTTGCCTCTCCTTGCCAAGATACCAGCTAAATGGAAGAAGAGTGGAATTATGCAGGATCAGATCCTGGATTTCTTTGTCACATCAGCTGTAATGCAAGTTTCTGAGGGTAACCCTGGAGCTGAGGTGAAGAAGAGGGTGGACAACTGCAAAGGAGGAGGATGCCCATTTTCTCCCTCATGTTTTCCCCAACTGGGCCACATAGAATCATAGAATCATAGAATTGTAGAGTTGGAGGATACCACAAGGGCCATCCAGTCCAACCCCCTGCCACGCAGGAAATCTTGATCAAAGCATCCCCGACAGATGGCAGTCCAGCCTCTGTTTAAAGACCTCAAAGGAAGGAGACCCCACCACGCTCCGAGGGAGTGTGTTCTACTGCTGAACACCTCTCACTGTCAAAAAGTTCCTCCTAATGTTGAGGTGGAATCTCTGTTCCTGGAACTTGCATCCATTGCTCCATGTTCCAGTCTCTGGAGCAGCAGGAAACAAGCCTGCTCCATCCTCAGCGTGACACCCCTTCAAATACTTAAACAGGGTTATCATATCGCCTCTTAACCGTCTTTTTTCCAGGCTAAACATACCCAGCTCCCTAAGTCTCTCCTCATAAGGCATGGTTTCCAGACCTTTCACCATTTTAGTTGCCCTTCTCTGGACACGCTCCAATTTGTCAATATCCTTTTTGAGTTGTGGTGCCCAGAACTAGACACAGTATTCTAGGTAAGGTCTGACCAAGGCAGAATAGAGCGGCACTATTACTTCCCTTGATCTAGACACTATACTTCTATTGATGCAGCCCAAAATCACATTGGCCTTTTTAGCCACCCCATCACACTGTTGACTCAATTCAACTTGTGGTCTACTAGGACTCCTAGATCCCTTTCGAACATAGTCTAGTTAAGCCAGGTCTCTCCCATCCTATATCTATGCATTTCATTTTTCCGCCCTAAGTGCAGTTCTTTACATTTCTCTGTATTGAATTTCATTTTGTTAGCTTTGGCCCAGCTCTCCAGTCTATCCAGGTCATTCTGAATTTTGATCCTGTCCTCTAGGGTATTAGCTACTACTCCTAATTTGGTGTCATCTGCAAATTTGATAAGTATGCCCCTAATTCCCTCATCCAAGTCATTAATAAAGATGTTGAATAGCACTGGGCCCAGGACAGACCCCTGTGTCACCCCACTGGTCACATCTTTCCAAGAGGAAGAGGAGCCACTGCTGAGCACCTTTTGGGTTCAGCCGGTCAACCAATTACAAATCCATTGAACAGTTAACTTGTCTAGCCCACATTTTATAAGCTTGTTTGCAAGAATGTAATGGGGAACCTTGTCAAAGGTCTTACTGAAATCAAGGTATGCAATGTCCACAGCATTCCCTTCATCTACCAAGCTGGTAACTTTATCAAAAAAAGAGATCAGATTAGTCTGGCATGACTTGTTTCTCTGAAACCCATGTTGACTTTTTGTGATTATGGCATTGCCTTCTAAATGTTCACAGACTCTCTGTTTAATGATCTGCTCTAGAATCTTCCCTGGTATTGATGTCAGACTAACTGGATGATAATTGTTGGGATCCTCTTTTTTTCCCCTTTTTGAAGATGGAGACAATGTTTGCCCTCCTCCAGTCTGCTGGGACTTCTCCTGTTCTCCAAGAGTTCTCAAAGATTATTGCCAATGGCTCTGAGATCACATTTGCCAGCTCTTTTAATACTCTTGGATGTAGTTCATCTGGTCCTGGAGATTTAAATTCATATAGATTAAGAAGGTATTCCTGTACTACCTCTTTACTTATTTTGAGCTGGATTTCCCCTATTGTGTCCTCTGTTCCATTCTCCTCAGGTTGGTCCCCCTTTTCCTTTTCTGAAAACACTGAGGCAAAGAAGGTGTTGAGTAATTCTGCCTTTTCTCTGTCCCCTGTTAGCATTTTGCCATCTTCTCCACATAGTGGCCCTATCATTTCCTTCTTCCTCCTTTTGCTGCGGACATACCCCAAAACACCCTTTTTATTTTTCTTAACCTACCTAGCAAGCCTGAGCTCATTCTGCGCTTTAGCTTTTCTGACTTTACTCCTACACGTGTTCGCTATCTGTTTGAATTCTTCTTTGGTGATTTCCCCCTTTTTCCATTTCCTATACATGTTCCATTTAAAACTTAGCTCCATTGAAAGTTCTTTAGTCATCCATCCTGGTTTCTTGAGAAACTTCCTATTTTCTTCCTCAATGGTACTGTTTGAAATTGTGCCTTCAGTATCTCCCTTTTGAGAAAGTCCCATCCCTCTTGAGGTCTCTTCTCTTTTAGTATTCCTAACCATGGGATCACCCCCAGTGTTTCCCTAAGTTTATTGAAATCAGCTCTCCTAAAGTCAAGAATGCATGTCTGACTATGCCTGGCTTCTCCTTTCCAGTGTATAACAAACTCCAGGAGAACATGATCACTCTCACCTAAGGATCCCACCATTTGCATCCCATTAACCAGGTCATCTCTGTTGGTTAGGATCAGATCTAAAATAGCTGACCCCCTTGTTGCCTCTTCCACCTTTTGGACCATGAAATTGTCTTCCAGGTGAGTAAGGAATTTGCTAGACCTTGAAGTTTTGGTTGAGTTAGATTGCCAGCAAATATCAGGATAGTTGAAGTCACCCATCACTACTACATCTCTCCTTTCTGCATGTGTGTTCATCTGTTCTAGAAAGGCATTATCCAATTCCTCCATCTGACTTGCGGGTCTGTAGTAGAGTCCCACAATAACATCCCTATTGTTTCCCTCCCCTTTAATTTTTATCCAGATGCTCTCCACCTGGCTTCCGGTATTGATGTCATGGATCTCTTCACTGGTGTAAATATCCCTGACATATAATGCTATTCCTCCTCCTTTCCTGTTTGGCCTGTTTCTCTTATAAAGGTTATACCCCTCTATTCCTACATTCCAATCATGTGACTCATCCCACCAGGTTTCAGTAATGCCTATTATATCATATTTGTTTTGTAGTGCTAGGAGTTCAAGTTCATCTTGCTTATTTTCCATGCTCTGTGCATTAGTGTAGAGACATCTAAGACCATGTGTTCCCTTTACTTGCTGCCTGTGCAAGTTTTTTTGCCTCCCACTGTTGGGTCCTTGCGCTGTTTGCCTTGTTCCCTCTATGACAGTTTGACAATTTTCTCTAGCCCTTTTTCCTTCCAGAATACTGTCTCCCTCCCCCATTTGACTCAGTTTAAAGCCCTCCTGATCAAATTCTTGAGACTGTTGGCAAAAATGTTTCTGCCAACTATCGTAAGATGCACCGCATCTCTTGCCAGAAGTCCCCCCTCATGGAAGCGCTGTCAGGAAATGACATGGATGTGACCACAAGATGGAGCTGTAATCTTAGAAATGAAAGTGGTTGAGTTCCTGTGGCAGGTGTGTGTGTGTGTTAGCATTTGGGAGTATGCACACCTCAGATGCCTGGTGTAACAGGCATTGTTTAACTGTCTAAAAAGAGGAGATGGGAATTGTCTTCAGTGTGGGTTTGTTGTGGATGGTGGTTGGCAAAGCAGTTTGTTGGTTTAAGAGAGATTGTCCTATACTCTGTATAGTTATTGTAAATATACTGCAAACAAAGATTAAAGCCCTCAAGTTGAGTGAAGGCTGGCCTTGTTGCTGTCTTTATTTGGCAAGCCAGAGCTCAAGGCAGTGTGCTGGGGTGAAGGAATTTTTCCTTCTCAGGTTGAAGTCTTATGCAGAAGTCTCTCCAGAAACCTTCTCCTTGGCGTCCTGTCGACGTGGAACAACTCTGCAGGTGGTCGTGGTGGACACAGCACGTCTTTCTATTCCCCAACAAGTGCAGGCCATGATCCAAGAATCCAAATTGTTCTCGGTGACAACATCTACGGAGCCAGTTGTTTACGTTGGCTATTTTCCTCTCCCTTCCTGGACCATGCCTGTCAACTGGCAGAAGAGACGAGATGACAACGTGTGCATCCATTTCTTTCAGCTTCCTCCCCAGGGCCTCATAATCTCTTCTGATCTTGGGAAAGCTGTGCCTTGCAGTATCATTGGTTCCCACATGGACCAAAAGGAAGGGGTAATGATCCGTACGCTTGACGAGTCTTGTCAGCCTCTCTGTCACATCATGGATCTTTGCCCCAGGGAGACAACACACCTCCCGAGACATCTTGACAGGCCCACAAACTACTGCTTCTGTACCCCACTGCAAGGAGTCCCCCACCACCACCACACACCTCCGCCAAGGCTTTGCAGCTGCTGTTCCTTGTGGTGGTCCTCTCAAGGTCCCCTGCTCTACCCCTGAAGTCTGTCCATGCTGTTCTTCCTCATTGTCCTTGATAAGGGAATGGGCTTTGAATTGATTCTGTAGCTGCAAGCTGCTCGAAGAATCCCTGGATTTTCTTGTTCTGTGTGTGACATTCCTCCCGCTCTCTACTTCCTGTGTCTGTGAAGTGACCCTCTCCCCTGCAGCCACTTCCTCTGTGCGGTCCCCGTCCAAGACAGTTCATTCTGTTCTGTCCAGGAAAACCTCTTGATCACGAATCTGTTGAAGTGTAGCTACCCATGTCTCCAGCTGCTGGACTTTCTCCTCCAAGAGGGCTACCAGCTTGCACTTGGTGCATGTGAAGTTCTCCATGTCTGTAGTCAAGAAGACAAACATCACACAAGTGTTGCAGGTGATTGCCGCAGTCCCCTCAGTGTCCATGGTGAGAGCTTTTAGGTAATCTAAGAACTCTTAGGTAATGCTGAGAACGATAAGATATACTTTTAGGTATGCTGTATTTTTGTTTGGTCACTGAAATTCGGCACGTGCCTCAGCAACAAGCAGCCTCTCCAGGAAACTGGTCTGGAAACTGGCAGAAAACAGGCTGTCCAGAAGCTGCTCTCCTTCTTCTCCCTGGCAGGAAGAAGTACCCAACATGACCAGAAGTGATGTTGGAAATTTGGCAAATTTGTTGGAGAGTTGTTGTGAGGGTCTTGAGATGGAGGGCCAAACCACAGTACCTTGCAAAGGTTTTGAGCTGTGGGTGTTTAATAATAATAATAATAACAACAACAATAATAAAATTTATGTATACCCCACCCCTCTGTTAAGAGAATTGGGGCAGCTTACAAAACTTAAAATACAAATACAGATTAAAATCCCTAAACACCACCCACCCACACCCTCCCCCATAAAAAGATATTAAACCATTATAAATTAAAACAACTAATCTAAAATTTTAATTTTTAAAAAAAATCACATTTAAAAAAAATAATAAATAGCCAACAGACTAAAAAAGAGGCCACGAGCTCCTGAGGCCGGGATCTATTTAGGAAAGGCCTGCCGAAAGAGATCCGTCTTTAGTGCTTTTTAAGAGCTACTCAGGCTCTTCATCTGATGGATCTCGTTCGGCAGGCCATTCCATAATTTGGGGGCGATTACCGAAAAGGCCCTCTGGGCAGACAGCCTAGATATTTGTGGCTGAAGCAAATTCCTCCCAGAGGTGTGGAGTGCGCAGGGAGGATTGTATGTGAGGAGGCGGTTTAAAGCCATTTAGGGCTTTAAAGGTAATAACCAACACCTTATACTGGGCCCGGAAACTGATAGGCAGCCAGTGGAGAGATTTTAATACTGGAGTTATATGGTCTCTCCAAGATGTTCCCGAGACCACTCTGGCTGCCATATTTTGTACCAACTGAAGTTTCCGGACCAAGCATGAGGGTAGCCCCATGTAGAGCGCATTGCAGAAATCTAGACAAGAGGTTACTAGTGCGTGCACCACGGTCTTGAGGTCTCTTGCTTCCAGGAAAGGGCACAGCTGGCGTATCAGCCGAAGCTGATAACAGGCACTCCTTACTGTCACATTCACTTGACTCGTAATCTGAAGCGATGAATCAAGGAGCACCCCCAGACTGTGAACACAGTCCTTAACGGAGAGCGTGACTCTGTCCAGGACTGGAGGTTACAACCCAACTCCTGGTTTTGGGGCCACTACCATGAGCACCTCCGTTTTGTCTGGATTTAATCTCAATCTGTTTTTCCTCATCCAGCCCATTACAGCTTTAAGACAATCATTAAGAGGAGAGACGCCATCGGAATTCGAGGCCTACGATCGGGACACGGAGAAATAGATCTGGTTGTCATCTGCGTACTGATAACACCCGGCAAAAAATCTGGTCTGGGTCCTTTGTGGGGCGTCAAGGGTCACACTATGAGTACTTGCAAACTCCATTCAGCTTGCGGGCTACACTTTGCCCACCCCTAATCCAAAATTACTAATATTGCCCCAATAACATTGTTAGGAATGTCACTGCACCAACTCTGAGGGTGCAGAGAAAATGTACAACTCAGGGTAGGTCAGGCTGCATCCTGTGTTGTAAGACCACCAAGGGCTTCACACGTGTGCAAATGTGCATGTGCCAAGCAGACACAGGAAAGGGGGAAGTTTTAACCCTTGGAAACACATACTTACATGAACATTTAGGTATTCAGGATGGGATTGACCTGATTGTACGAGAAGAGGGAGCAAGCTCGCCCTGACTGTCAGTGTTATCACTCTATTCATGTGGAGAGCAATCATCTGAAAAAAGAGCCTTTGCTGCTTGTAGAGGCTCTCCCTATGATCTCAAGCCATGGAACATCAGGGTTTCCATCAAATGGAGAGGCTCCACATGTAGAGAATCCTGTCTAATCCCTCTCCATATGAACAGAGTGGCAACAGATGGGTTGGGTAGCCTCTTCAGAATAATTGTGTTTTGAATGCCAGAATATGGCTTTACTGGGTGGGAAGATGACTTTATAACATTCATACACATAAAGACTCATATTAAAGTGGATGAAGGTTTAGACTTTTCTTGTGTGTGTGTGGGGGGAAACATTTAGACTGTTCCTCTGCTGCCACTAAGATGTGGTGACAGTAGTGGAAGGTGCATGAGATGGACACATCTGGACTTGGAAGGCATCCTTTAGTAGATCCCTAACTACATGTCTACTCAGATCATATTGTTAGGGCTGATAGTGGAATGTGCTTCAACTGTGACATTTTATTATGTCAGAAAAGCATGCAATCTCTCTCTCTCTGGTTTTAATTCGCAAACGAAGATTCAGGAAAGACTCATCCCGCACTTTCTGCTGATGACTGAAAAGGCCAATCTGAGATAAACAAGTCTGGTTGCAGAAAGCACAGCAGAAGGTCTCCTTGGGTTATGTTTCTGGGTTGTAATTCTTTCTGCATTTTCATTTCTCTTCAAGAAATGAGTTCTCAAATAAGGCTGCAGTATTGTGGATAGTGCATCTCCATGCCTCCTGATGTGAGGCCAGGGCGGACCATTGTTGATTATCAATTTGCCTGAGCTGGAGATGTTGTTTCAGGGAGTCCTTGTATCGCTTTTTTGGAGCACCCCTCTTATATGCTATATTAAATAAAAGAATCTTCAGATTCATTGATTTATTCTTTTATAGATCTGAGTGTACTTTTTAAAAGATCACATAAGTCTTAAACATTTTTCCTTGCCTTGAGAGAAATTATTCGATGCATATTAGAGCTTATTTAATTGTTCTGGGATTTTTCAAGTCATATCAGGGCAAAACAGGATCGAGTATTGTCACCCATATGCTAATTAATAGCTAGCAATACCCCTGAAATAAACCTGAAACACTTCATTAATCAGACAGTAATTGAATTGGCACAGGAGTTCTGTATAAACTGTATATCACTTCCAAAATATCACACTTGGCAGGTGAGACAGTAACTTTCTCCACAACAGGAATTTTTGGACACTGAAGCTGCAATCCTAAATGACAGGGATGGACAATTGCAGTGGGTCTGGGTGTAATTTTCTGCCCTGGGACTCACTAAGGGCCACATGGACAGTCAACTCCCCCCCAAAAGGAATATAAACAATCCTGGAAGAGACAAGGAGTTTCAATTTTTTTAAAAAACAAACAAATCTGAAACGTTTGGGGCTGTGTAACTTATTACACAAGGCTGGTACAGTGCAATTGCTGCTGTATAATATCATCTGTGGCCATTCCTTATCACACAATGGTGTGACTCTCCTGTTGCTGGTGTGCATTCCAACCATTATTGTTTTGCAGTTTTTCATGAAAAGGAAAAACCCATCAATAGCTCCCAATATTGCTGCTTTTGCACTACTGCCCCAGGTGCGATAGGTCCCTCCTGCTGCAGTTTCGATATTGCAGCACCCACATGGTGTTAGTGTGTGTTACTTTCCTCCACTCTCTTTTCCTATTCCCCAGCTATGCTAGGTTAGTCAACTTCCAGCAAACAGAAAAAGAGGACCTCATGGTAGACTTGAAAATAACATCCCCCTGTGCTCTGTTCATGAAGTGGTGTGGAACACTGGTTGTGAGAGCGTTCATAACCAAAGCAGGAGCACAGTGCTATTACAGAGAAGGTGTGAAAGAAAGAAATGCAATGCCGATACGTTTCCGTTTGCATTAAGTCCGCCATTGCTGCACTAAAAGAGCCTAGTGTGATGAAGTCCACAGTTAATTCCTGGGTGGGGCAGAAAAGGGTTGAGATGAAGAGTCTGGGTGGGGGGGAATAAAGGGCTATTTTAAAAAGTTAGGGTTGCATGCAGCTTCAGGGCTCATTTTGCCTGCATCTTCTATACCCACTTCCCTGAAAGGAAGTCTAATTGAATCAAAGCCCCTTTGCTTCTGAGTAGATATGCACAGATTTGCACAGGAAGCTAGCCTTTTCAGAGCGTCAGTGACCTCTGTGGCTTAACATTTTCTCTGTCCAAAGTCCCCGGTTAGTAAGCCTAGGGCCAACTTAAGACATGCATTTTTCAGTGCTCACAAGGTGACCCCGACTGAAAAGAAAAAAATAGAGCAGATACATTTCACTTTGTCATCTGAAGACATCTGCCAATTACTGTTATTATAAAATAATAGTTTTGAACAGATGCTGCATTTGCTAATTTTATATTTGACTGTTTGAAATCTAACTACCTGGGGATTTATTTAGCTGCAAACGCTTTCAAGAGTGCGAACAGAACGGGAGATAAATTTTTCCTGCAGAACTGAATGAAGTTTCTTTCTGGATATTGATTGCCCCTTGTAAAAGCTCAATGAGAAGACTTATTGGCTATAAAGGAAGAGAACAAAAACAGCACTTGAAGCTTTTGCTAGGAAATAGTTCTCAAGATGCTTCTGCCAAGGGCTTAACATCCAGCTGGTGTATGACTTTGAGACCCCTCCCTTCACTTTTATTTGTCTGTATATCTTCCTAGGTTGGCCCACCATCTCTTCAGAATGTAAACTTTGCAGGAATTAGACAGGTTCTTTTTTATTGTTGACTTTTGCCGTGTTCAATAGATGGGAATAAAGTGTGAGATGTGCACCATCTTTTGAGTCTCAATAAAAAATTGTGTAAAGCAGCAGGTCCGGCATCAGTGGCTGAAACTGGCTGGGGTGTCAGCAACTGAACCTTAGTACTTAGCAACCTTAGTACTGTGAAATCATTGTCAAAACATGGCTTGATGCCACCACTTTCCAAGTTCATTACGCTACCTCTCTGTAGTGAATTGATATACATGTAAATGACCTGCTTACATGTATGGTTTTAATTTCTAGGAAGGATGAGGAACCCTTCAGATGCTGAGGAACTGCAATTTCCATCATCTCTAGCCAACATAGTCAATGATGAGGGATCATGGGAGCTGCAATCCAACAAGATCTGAAGGGCTAGACATTCCTTATCCATGTTCTATAGGTATGCTCTGGTAGCACCTCATGTAGGTTACTATTATGCACTTTATATGCAGGGATGTCTTTGCAAAATGATATGGAAGTTCTATTAGGGCAGGTCATAACATGTTTTGATTGCCACTGGTTTCTGTGATGGGATCTCATTGGTCTTCTTCTTTTTTTTTTTTAATCAACTGAATGGGTGCCCTCTCCATTGACGCCCCCTTGTCGTGGGAGAGAGGCTTGCGTACCCTAATGATGTTTTGAGCTATGCTGGCGGTGGCATAATAGCCACTGGTAGGGTCTCCCATGCCAGACAGGTCAAAACCGAAGGGTCTGACAAAGAGCGTCAAAGGGCAGGATGGGCTCTCTAGCCTTGTGGCAACCGTCCTAGGAGAAGGAAAACTCCAATCCCAAACCCGGGCAGATGGTGCTCGTCCAACCCTGTAAGGTCAACCATCTAAGAGAAGGAAACTCTAATCAAACCTACGGCCCGAGGACCTCACTGCCACGTCCATGCTTGCAAGGCCACGGCAGATGAATCTCTGGTTTAAAGGGTGAGGCCAGTTCTGTGCACGCTGCGCTCCACCAGAAAAATCCATTGCACAGGCTCGAAGGACAAATCCATTTCCAAAAAAGCCCTGTAGCGACTGGCGAGGGACGAAACCGGCAGGTGTAAAGATGCACTGGAAGCCGCAGCCCCAACCCTGCATGCAGGCGGTTCAGGACATTGGTCGCTCAAGCCTGACCCGGGAGATGACAGTCTTGTTCGGCAGCATTCTGAACGACCAAGCAGCCTTTTTTAAGGAGAGCACTGCTTGCTCCATATGGAGAGGGGCCTAGAAAAGGTGGCCTAAAGAAAGCTCATCCCCAACTACCTGGTTGGCTAGCCGCGGCCAACGGGAATCTTCTGATGCGGTCAAACCAAGGCAAAGAAACAAAGGCACACACCGGCCTCCAAAGGTGTAAATAAACTGACACTTGCATGCTGGAACATCAGAACCATGCAAGACTCTGAAGATAGTGGACGGCCTGAGCGTCGTTCTGCCCTAATAGCCCTTGAACTATCACGGCTTAATATTGACATCGCTGCTCTTAGTGAAGTTCGCTTCCATGAGGAAGGCAGCCTTAAAGAACATGGCGCCGGCTACACACTTTACTGGTCTGGCAAACCCAAAACCGAAAAACATCTGTCAGGAGTAGGCTTTATGATTAAAAACTCCATTGCCTCCAAACTCGAAACCTTGCCAACAGGACACTCTGATCGCATTATTTCCTTACGCCTCCCACATGTTGTTCTCTTTAGTATATATGCCCCAACTATGCAAGCCGACCCTGTAGAGAAAGACAAATTCTACACAGACCTACGCCAACTCATACAAAAAGTCCCTGTAGAAGATAAAATTATTATCCTTGGTGACTTCAATGCCAGAGTAGGAAAGAACTCCGAAGCCTGGAAAGGTGTCTTAGGCAAGCATGGTGTTGGAAATTGCAATGATAACGGACGCCTCCTGCTAGAGTTCTGTGCAGAACAACAGCTGACTATTACTAACACAATCTTTCAGCAGAAAGATAGCTTGAAGACAACCTGGATGCATCCCCGATCCAAACATTGGCACCTCATTGACTACGTTCTAGTCCGTCAGAGAGACATTCGTGATGTCCGTCATACACGAGTGATGCCCAGTGCAGAATGCCAAACAGATCATCGCCTTGTCAGATGTAAACTAAATCTTCATCTTAAGTTCAAACCTAAGAGGGGTGGCATCTTAAAGAAGAGACTCCAAGTCAACAATCTTCAACAAGCTACCATGAGAGACAACTTCCAGGCAAATCTACAAACGAAACTTGAAGACCATCCTACAGATCCTTCTCCTACAGTGCTTTGGCAACATATCAAAAACAGTATCCTCCAGTCTGCAGAAGAATCCCTTGGCTTCTCCCACAAGAAAAATCAAGACTGGTTTGATGAAAACAACCAAGAGATCCAGGAGCTGTTGGCAAGGAAGAGAGCTGCTCACCAGGCATACCTCGCCCAGCCAACCTGTCATGTAAGAAAAGCAGCTTTCCGCCTCACATGTAGCAAACTACAACAAAAACTCCGAGACATGCAGAACAAGTGGTGGATCAATATAGCAGAAAAGACACAATGCTGTGCAGATCTGGGTGATCATAGAGGATTTTATGAAGCTCTTAAAGCAGTGTTTGGACCTACTTATCAGGTCCAAAGCTCCTTATACAGTACAGATGGTCAAACATTAATTACTGATAAAGCCTCCATCCTAAATCGTTGGGCTGAACATTTTCAAAGTCTCTTTAGCGCCAACCGAGTAGTCCAAGCCTCAGCTATCCAATATATGATACAAAAACCAATGAAAAATGAATTGGACATAGCTCCCACTTTGGAAGAGACCCTTAAGCCCATACAGCAGATGAAAAACGGCAAGGCAGCTGGGATTGATGGAATCCCACCTGAAGTTTGGAAACACGGAGGTCATGCACTCCACGAAAAATTCCACGAATTCCTTGTGAATTGCTGGGAAAAAGGGGAACTGCCATCAGACCTCCGAGATGCAGTCATCATCACCCTGTACAAGAAAAAAGGAGCAAAATCCGATTGCTCAAACTATCGAGGCATAACACTGCTCTCTGTTGCTGGAAAAATCCTTGCAAGGATACTCCTGAACAGGTTAGTTCCTGCTATTGCAGAAGAACTTCTCCCTGAAAGCCAATGTGGCTTCAGAGCCAATAGGAGCACTACAGACATGGTATTTGCCCTTAGGCAACTGCAAGAAAAATGTAGGGAGCAGAACAAGGGTCTCTATGTAACATTTGTCGACCTCACCAAAGCCTTTGACACTGTAAGTAGAAAAGGTCTGTGGCAGATCCTGGAAAGACTAGGATGTCCCCCCAAATTCCTTAAAATGATTATCTTGCTACACGAGGGACAGCGTGGTCAAGTCAGATATGGCGATGCTCTTTCAGAGCCCTTTCTAATAACTAATGGAGTGAAGCAAGGTTGTGTTCTTGCACCAACTTTATTTACAATCTTCTTTAGCACTATGCTCCAAAGGGCTATGGCAGAGCTTGAAGAAGACGATGGCATCTATATACGCTACCGTACTGATGGTAGCTTGTTTAACTTAAGCCGTCTGAGGGCTCACACTAAGACTCTAAACTATCTAGTCCGTGAGCTGCTCTTCGCTGATGATGCTGCCCTTGTTGCCCACACAGAAGCAGCTCTGCAGCGCCTAACATCCTGCTTTGCAACAGCTGCAGAGCTGTTTGGACTAGAAGTCAACCTGAAGAAAACAGAAGTTCTTTACCAGCCTGCACCACAGGACGAACACCACCATCCCCACATTGCCGTCGGCAAATCAGTGCTCAAGTCCATTCAGCAGTTCACCTACCTGGGAAGCATCATCTCCTCAGATGCCAAGATTGACAAAGAGATCGATCACAGATTAGCAAAGGCATATAGTGCATTTGGAAGACTTCACAAAAGAGTCTGGAGCAATAAACACCTGAGGCAAAGCACAAAAATCAGTGTGTATAGAGCCATCGTACTGTCTATCCTCCTTTATGGATCTGAAACATGGGTCACCTATTGCCACCACCTACGACTCCTCGAGCGCTTTCATCAGCGCTGTCTACGCACAATCCTAAATATACACTGGACTGACTATGTGACAAACGTTGCTGTCCTTGAGCAAGCAGGGATCACCAGCATTGAGGCCATGATATTGAGAACACAGCTGCGCTGGGCAGGGCACGTTTCTAGGATGGAGGACCATCGCCTCCCAAAAATACTACTCTACGGTGAACTCACCACGGGTCAGCGTAAGAGGGGCGCTCCAAAAAAGCGATACAAAGACTCCCTGAAACAACATCTCAGGCTCGGCCAAATTGATCACCAACAGTGGTCCGCCCTGGCCTCACATCGGGAGGCATGGAGACGCACTATCCACAATGCTGCAGCCTTATTTGAGAACTCACGACGAACAAGTCTTGAAGAGAAACGACAACGCAGAAAGAATCACAACCCAAAAACATCACCCAAGGAGACCTTCTGCTGTGCTTTTTGCAACCGGACTTGTTTATCGCGGATTGGCCTTTTTAGTCATCAGCGCGCTTGCAGAAAGCGCGGGATGAGTCCTTCCTGAATCTTCGTTTGCGAAGAAAAGCCAGAGAATGGGTGCCCATTGAGTGCCTCTCCCTGCAGGACTGGGCATTGGTAGTGGAAAGTCTTGAAGGAACAAGGGCCAAGCTGTCAGGAACAGCTAGCTGTACTCATGTGGCACACCTGGACCAGTCAGGGGAAGGGCTATTTAAGAGCAGCATTCTCCCCTCCGCCTTTGCCATAACAACCTGGTCTTCTGTGTTGTTTATAGCTGCTCCTTGCTCTTGGACCTTGATCCCTTGCCTTGACCTGCTACTCATGTTTGGACCTTTGCTTGCCTCTTGGACCTGCCTCTGCCGTCTGGATACCTGGTATGCATTAGACCTTGGCTTGTATTTGGATACTGGCTTCTTTGGACTCTGTCTCCTGTGTACCTGACCTGGCACTCTCTTCATGGACCTGCTTTTGCCTCTGGCCCTCTGGACTCCTGATACATGTTTGACCTTGGCTTGTTTTTGGATTTTGACTTGTCTTTGACCGTACCTAGACTTTGGACTCTGTCTTCTTTGTTCCTGACCTGGCACCTGCTTTCTGGACCTGCCCTGCCTCTGACCCTCAGGTTCTGGTTCCCTGTCTCCCTGCCTGTCCTGGCCCTGGTGTCTCTGCTCCACGACTCCTGCCATCCCCGCCCTGGATCCTGACATTGAGTTTCAGTTTGAAATCAAAATGCTGATGGATTCATTGAAAGTCTTGAATTTCTTGGGACCCAAATACTTGAAGAAGCAGCTCTTCCCGCATCAAGCTGCTCACATGTTAAAGTCATCATCAACTTACTTTGCTGTCTTTTAGGTGTCAAGTGAAAGCATTTATTTTACTCACACAGGCATTTGATAACACTTTGAGTAGCTTAAGTATTTCATACTCTCTGACTTTTAATTGTATTTTTATCTGCCAGCTTATTTTGTATCTACGGATTATTTTCTTCCTTGCTATTTTGACTTTTTCTTGAGGGGAAAAAAAGTAAATAGTGGTATATTAATGATTTATATACATATATATTTGGCTGTAATGACATCTCTGGGAATGTGAGATGGGCCTGCATGAAATGGAAGAGTATGGCAATGTCATACCAGCTCAATGACAATGTTCGTGATTTGCAGGCCTAACGCGGTCATCCTTACCCTTAATCTCCTGGTAATACCAGCTGTTACACTCATTACTTTCCACTGGGATGTGATACCCAGAGGAAATCAGCTCTCCACGAGGTAAACATTAAACAAGGACTGCCTTCTAGTTCATCAGTTGATTTCCACCCTCGGCTATGTATTTTAGAGGCCGCAAATCTGTGGTAAGGAAGTCCATATTGTGTGTTATTAAGAAACACTGGAAAATGTGTACCTCCAACACGTTTTTAGAAAGAGGCATGTTGCATTGAGCCCTGGGACCAGCACTATCTCTGTCAGGCCTAGCTGAATGGCTGCTGGTGTAGGCTTGGGACAAGTCTCATGTTGGCTATGCCATTGTGAGACTTTGGTGGGAGATTTGGATTCCTGACAGGTCTATATATTGGTCTACAGGCATAGTGGTTGAACCCTTTTTATCTGGACCTGCCATGCTACCCACCCTTGATACTATCATACTTTCTTGCAAATCCCCAGGCTGTGGCTGGTTGCAGGTAGGGGCCCTGAACGAATTTTCCCATGTTATTGTAGCATTGTTTTTTTTTAGCTGCCCTGGAGTTTCCCCAATTCATTTGGGATTTTTGGGAAGACAACTCATCTTAGCCTTACTACCCAATGGGTGAATTTCATTCTCAACTTTGTCACAAGTGGTAGGTGTGAAAGGGAAAAGGAAACATCAGGCACAATTTAAATTGGGAGGGGGGAAGCCATGAGGCTTCTGGATGGTTGGTGAAAGGAGATAACCTGCAATCTGGGCATCTGCAGTGTGCCTCCCCTTGGATGGGCCATTTTCCTCACCCCACAGATTGGAAAACACAGCAAGCATTGCCAGATGCCTACCAAACACCTATTGGTTAATGCTTTGCTTGAACATCTCTTGGTCTGGAAACCATGGAGCCTGGTGCTCCCTACCCCCTTTGCCTACACACTGTGTGCTAAGGGAAAGTGTATGTTAATATATCTGACTGGTATTTCTTGTATTAAAGTTGTGGCCACTCCACCTAACCCATAACACAGTGTCTGGTCTCTCTTTCTCAGTGCAAATGGTTAAGAGTTCCATGCAGAAATGTTTTTGTTAGTTCAGGTAATTTTAGGATTCAGTGTGGCATAGTGGTTTGAGTGTTGAACTATTACTCAGAAGACCAGGGTTGGCTGAATTCCTGCTTGGCCATGAAAACCCACTGAGTGACCTTGGTCAGCCTCAGAAAACCACTTGATAGGTTTGCCTTAGTTTGCCATTAGTCACAAATTACTGAAGGCACACCACAATAACAATTTTGTTGTTGTTGTTGAAATAAAAGTACTTTTGGAGAATCTGGATAAAGCTAGTAACAGGTAAAAATGAAGGGCAGGCTAAGAAGAACCCCTAAGCATAAAGTCTGCATTATTATTATTATTATTTTTGAAGGCCCTTAAGAGAGATTTATCTCATTCTATAGTATTCTTCAGGACTTTACCCTGAACATCCTATTTCTCACTGGAAACCATCAAACACTCTGTATGAAGGCCTGTGATGACATTCAAAGTGTGTTCTGTGACTGGAAATACTTATAAGACAGGAGGTCTGATTGTAGGGAATCTTGTGGGCATTTAATGTGTTGAGTATTTGGTCTCAGAACATTCCATTAAACTTGTGAAACTCAGCAGTGGAGGAAATGGGCTATGTTACAGAGATGTTGGAGCTGGTATCACCATGGGCAGTTTAAACCTTCATGCACTCATTTTAAAGGCCTGGCTAGATTATCACAAGGACAATTTTTGAAATCCCTTTCGTGGAATGTTTCTCTGTGCAGAGGGTTTGATTGTGTATGTGATGTATGCAAGTGGATAAGCGGGGAAAGTAGCCATCATCAGGGATGCATGACAATTCCCATCTGGATGAAAGCAAAGAAATTGAAACTTAATTCAGAAATTCAGACAAGACAGAGGTGCTCCTGGTCAGTCAAAAGGGAGATCAGGGAATAGGGACTTTGCCTGTACTAGATGGATTTACACTCCCCCTGAAATCTCAGGCTCAAAGCTTGGGGATTCTCCTGAACTCAACTCTGAGTCTGAATGCGCAGCTAAAACTAGTGCACCAGCTGCACCCATTCCTTGAGACATCAGACCTGGGTATGGTGACACATGCCTGGATTACATCTCATTTGGAATATTATAACACACTCTACATGGGGCTGCCTTTGGAAACTGTTTGGAAACTTTACAGGTCTAGACTGTTGTGGCCAGAATGCTGACTAGGGCTACTTATAGGGAGCATATAACTCCCTTCACTGGCTACCAGTTCATTTCCAGGCACAATTCAAAGTGCTGGTCATGGCCCTATACAGCTTGGGTCTCAACTATTTGAAAGACCATATCTTCCAATACGAACCTACTAGAACTTTAAGATCACTAGGGGAAAGCTTTCTCTCAGTCCCACCATAATCACAGGCTCATTTGGTGAGGACACAAAAGACAGCCTTCTCAGTGGCTGCTTCCACCCTCTGGAACTCCCTTCTGTGTGAGGCTTGCTGCCCACCTCCCTGCTTTCCTTTCACTGGCAGGCAAAGAAGTTTTTATTCAACCAGGCTTTTAATACATAGCTGTGTGCACAGAGGCTTTTTACTGGGGTATGTTTTTATTTTTATTTTTAAAATTATATATATATTTATACAATTTTAAATTGATATAATTTTAATTGTTCTTAACTGTATGTTGTATTTTATGTCTTTGTGAGCCACCTTGGGTCCCATTCTGGGAGAAAGGTGGCATATTAAATAAATAAATAATTTTATTTGGTTTCGGTTTTTGATAAGGACTTTTCAAAATTTGGAGATTTCTTCATAAACACTGGCAATATTTATTTATTTATTTATTTATTTAAAAAATTCAAATGTGGAAGAAAGTGCAGATTCAGCTATCCAAGCAGAGAACCCAAATTGCTTAGCGGAGCTTAGAAAGGTTACTTTTTGGACTACAGCTCCCAAAGTCCTCCAACCATCATGGCCAAGTACAGTTCACACCTTCACCTTGTCTTTTAATTTGTACAAATTATAGGATTAGTGAAACTCAACTAGGCCCTCTATAGTTTCTTATGGAGGTCCTATCCCCCCCAAAGGTGGAAGTGCTAGAAGTTATAACACTGATTTGCCAACCCCACCACCTCGCCCACTAAATATTTTCAGAGGTTTTAACTATTGTAAGTCCTACTGCAAGACACATCTTTAGTGTGAGATTACTGAACAGCAAGGTAAAGACTGTTCCATTGGCAATTCCACAAATATGCAGAAGGCATCAAAATGGAGCCTCTTCACACTCTTTTCTATCTGTCCTATTCCTTTTCATCCATCAGTGGGTCCTGCTTCAGTGCAGTAACTATATTTCTAATTCAGTGTTATTAATGGTACCTCAGTGTTATGATGAACTAAATCCCAATGGCTTAAATGGTGCTAACCCCTTAGGAAAAATGCTTAGGACTGCTTTCTACATGAAGAGAGTGAATATCAACTCCCCTTAAGCAACCCATGGCCAAAGGTAGTCTATAAAAGAGTTGTTATCTCCATTGGGATTCTAAATCAATTTTTTTGGGGGGGGGGTCACAGCCCTCTAACCCACATTATGGGCTATCTCAAGAAACTGGTAAGGTAATGACACAATGGAAAAACTGAAAACCTTGTTGGCCATTTATGCACAGAGAAGAGTCTGATGTGGGCAGTCAACTCTCCCATGGGATCAGGGTTCCAAATTGCAAGGGGAGCTTACATAGAATCATAGAATGGGTAGAGCAAACTCCTTTCTGTAACCTTCCAACTCTCGGGATACAAGTAGATTATTGTTGGAGGAGCTAGAGCTAGTGCGCTCATCCCTTTTCTTCATGAAATTCTAATTACATGGAGGATTTAAAAACCAGAAGAAGGCTATGGTCTCATTAGATTGCATCATTTTGTTTATAAAAACAAAAGAAAAAAAGGCACACTTTCCCTCTGATAGAAACAGGACCCTTAAAGCATGTTTGCTAGCAACAACAAAAATGGCATAGTATCTGATAGACACAATTTTCTAGTTCTTTTAATTATCCTGCTCAATGCCCCCTTTCACCTGAGAGTTTCTCATTACTGAGGAACATATGGATGTATATGTTTCTTCAGCAATCAGGTCTGAACAAAATAATTATTCACTCATTTTCCAATTACTCCTCAGAATCAAATGAAACAAGGCTATTTGCTAAGACAGTTTCTCATAATAAATCCCATGGAACCATATTTAATGTCTCCTCCATTCAAGCAATTTAATTCTAAGATCACAGTGTAGACAGCAAAAGTGTGTGTGCGTGTGTGTGTATGTGTATGTGTATACACGAATACATTTTATACACCAACAATAAGGTGCCCCAAGAGTTGGATTAGAGATCAAGTGAATAGCAGGTTTATAAAAAATATTAAAAGGCCATTAATAACAGAATAAATTATCACCCTTTACGTGTCTCTCCATGCTGTCTCTCCCATCTTCACAATGGTAAAAAACAAACTTGACATAGCTCAAACATAGCTAAAGTAATGCTGAAAGCCTAAGATCAGATGGAACAGGGATGAGGCACTCCAGATGTTGTTGGTGATCAACTCCCAGCAATCCTGATCATTGGTTGTGCTGCCTAGGTCTAGCTGGAATCAAAGTTCAACAATATCTGGAGGACTGCATGATTCTCACCCCTGAGGTAGAACAATGTTGTTCTACTGCCCATACCAACACCACTGATCCTGGGACCTGAAAACTTTGTTGGAAAAGGTAAAGTATTCACATTGGCATTACTCTCCTCCTTCTCCTCTCTTACTTTAATTCAGTGTCCCCGCCCCCAGCCATCTATTATTTAACCTCCCACCTCCCGACTGGTGTTCTATTACTCTTCAGTAATGCATTACAAATGTTATAATTTTATATATTACTGCTTAAAATCAAAGTGAGGAGTTTGTCAGGAAAAAAAAGAGAGGTGGCAATCTTGCTATAGTGCCACAAATACAGTGTCGCATGGAGTTTCAAAGCTTTGAAGGCTCTGAAGAGTTAAGAATCTAAAGCAACCAATCTGTCAGTTTCACTTTCTTCTGTATTTCATTGTTATTTTTTAAAAATGAAGTATTTTCCCACTTCTTATTCATCTTTAGGAGCAATCATATTTGTAAAATTAATCAAAACAAAGGTGAACTGAAGCTAGGATATATGTTCCATACCGTATTGACAGGTTACATATCTCTAAGACTTAGACAGCACAAAGCTTAGAGTTCTTCAAGAACTCAGATTTAAATTGTTGATCTTCCAACAAAAGCATCCAATTTTTCACTAAATTGGTGTCTTTACAAAAGGACTAGAAGCTAGCTAACAAACATCAATTTTACAAAAAGGTTCTGAGAAATTGGAGGGCAGGTTTTTTCAGCTTCCAGCCCAGATAAATTATTAGAAGGAACCATTAAATCTTTGAAAAGATTTGTAGAAGAAAACATCAGAGCAGCTTCTGTCAAGGGAAGACTTCTGTCACCAGCCTTAGAGTATAAACAAACACAAGGTTAACCTAGGAGGCATGGGCATGGATTGCCTTATAATAGGGATAGGCAAAGTTTTTGTGATCTTTGACCCTTCAGTCTCCCCATACCACACTTTTTCTAGCCAGAAGAAGAGACAAGGTTCTTTTTTTTTGGCCCCCAGGAGCAGAAATTCTCATTCTAAATAGATTGCAGGACACCCCCTCACTGATTAACAGTGTCATAAATTCTTTTGTGGGAGTAACATGCCATAGCTAAGATTGAGCATTAGAGGTCCAAAGTAAAAAAACAACAGAGAGAAGCAGAGAAACAAACAAAATAGATGGACACACTGAAGAAGAGTCAAGGTCTATTTCTAGGGCATTCACACTAAGGAATTATTGCACTTTCATTCTACTTTTACTGCCATTGTTGCATCCTATGGAATCTTGGGATTGGCATTTTAGGGAGGGGAATTTAGAATTATTAACCAGAGTGCTCCAGTGCCTCATCAAACTTCAAACTCCAGGATTCCATAGGATGGAACCATGGCAGCTAAAGTGGAATAATAGTGCTATAATTCCACAGTGTGAATGGGTTCCAGATGTCAAAGGGATTGTCTCGATGAGAAGATATAATATGGATTGGTGCACAGTAATGCAAATTCTCAGCAGCGTTCATTTGTCTCCACAGTTTTTTGTCAAGGTCACTGGTATGCGAAGCTATCCATGTTTGATGTTCACACGGAGGCTTGCCTGTGAATCAATATGGTGACCCTGAGTGAATTACTCACATTTTTATTCTCCCCTGAACAGTATTTTTTAAACTGTAAATCTAAGGTGCACATGTGCAACCTTCCACTTTAAAAGTTGTCTGGTCGCCCCAGTGCTATGAAAAAGCTCACGATCGCTACCACAAAAATCCAAAATGGCAGTTCCAGCCACTTGTTGCTGACAAGCTTGCCCCCCATGCATGTCCAACCAATCAGCTTTCCACTTCCACTCTTATCCAGGAATGCACTGTGATCCAAATTGGTTGTCCTAACAAGTGGGGATACGCATTTCCCTCACATTAAAAAAAATATAGGAGAAGTTGTGAAAGCTTTTTCCATGCAATAAATGGAGTTTTTGGTGCCACCTTCCTTCTGAATATGGCGAACTATAGTGGGATCTCCTTAGGACAAAAGGAGTATTTTTTTTTTCACCATTTAGACAACCCCAAAGAAATCACTGCTGAATCTTCAAACTGGCAAAGACATCTTTCATGAGGAGTGATGGAAGTTTCTTCTAGCACCCAAAGGGTGTTTGTGGCTTCCATTTTCTACACAGGCTGACTGCTGGGAGAAGACAGCTTGGGAAATCCCAGTTAAGGTGCATATGTCTCCAGCCTACCTCTGTGTTGGGTCATTCCAAAAACTCTTGCACTGCAGCCACCTCAGAGGGAGAAACATTAAAAGAATTTCATTTATCAAAACTAGAAGTGAATGTTTGGGCACTTCTGGTTTGGGTTTGTTGAGGGCTTATTGCGGAGGGCAGTTTTGAACATCCATGCAACTTAGCAATCAGTAGTGTAGTGGTAAATTTTGCAGTCTAGGATACATAATGATACTTCACATAGACCCATTTGAAAAATCATCCATAGTAATAACACTAAGGAGTCTCTCTTTGCCCTATCTACCTGTGTGAGTTTATGTATGATGGGAGAGAGATTAAGAGTGAGCGAGTAATGGATGGATCGATGAGTGGGGAAACCTGGATTCACTGCCATGAACTTCACTGGATGATATTGGCTAGTCAGTGCTTAAGGTTAGCCTCTTTTTTTTTTTTTTTTAAAGGGGCTACATGGCAGGGCAGATCTGTTCTCCAATTCTGAAAGCTTACAACACTGTCAATTGTCCTTCAACAGATGACACCATCACTCCTGCTGCCTAATAAGTAAAGTATCAGAGATGCACTCTCTTATGTTCCTGCTGCACTATGTCACTGGCAATCATGAGCTAAAAGAACAAGTTCTGCTATACACTGATAAGTGAATAAAAAAGAAGCCTGGAATAAATCACCACCATCATCATTGTTTATTACAGTCTATAGACTCATCAATACAGTCAAAACAAAAACTGCACAATAATAAATAGGATAAAATTTAACATTTGATTGTCAAGTTTAAATTGACAAACTCAATGAAAAAAAGCTTTTAAATACTCTGGCCAATATTAAAACTTTCTTTCTCTCTAATCTTAATAACTAAAGACAGAAACTTAGCAACTGATAGGGTTATATTGGAGCATCTATTCTCTAACAGAACGTTGACATTTAACTTATCCAATTGACCAGGTAAACAGCTTAATAAAGGAGAAATCAACTGTTTGTAACCCTGGTTGTAAAAAACACAAGATAATAAACTATGCAACTCGGTTTCAACCTCCTGGGAACCACAAGGGCAAAAGCCTGGAATAAATCATTTTCTCAATATAAAAAAGTAAGGAGGCTACTCTTCCTGCAAGATCTCTTCTTTGATAGAATCACTGCCATGTAACCTCCATACATGACTTGAAGTCAGTGATGCTCAGTGAGGTTGCCAAGTTCATGGGTAACCCCATTCTTTCACCATTCTGAAAAATCAGGCAAAAGGAAAAGAGCTCCAAAAGCCTATCTCCAAACTGAGTGAATTGGCAACCAAGATGGAATGCAATATTCAAATAAAAAGCGCAACATGATGTTGTTGGTATGAGGAGGAAACCTGCATTCCAAACTGATTAAAATAGGGAACCAAAAAGGAACAACAACAGCAGCAACAGCAGCAGCAACAACAAACCGTTGCTGAACTTATTTATAAATAGGGATGGAAATGGGGAGAAAACTAATCCACTTCAAAACTAATCAAAAGAGTCTCTCCCACTACCTCCACCATCCCGATATGGCGTTCCCCACCCTCCCTGTCCTGATATCCCTCCCCCACCTCCACTGGTCTGATCTGCATGCCCTAAATATGTAGGGCAATAACAGAGAGGAAACGGGCAGTATGGAAGGAATGGGCAGCACCATACTGATATTGAAGCAGAGGTGCAATAATTATTGTTCCACTGCTGCTATGTTTCCACTTGCTTCCCAAATGGGATTGCTGCAAGATTACTGCCTCGTGTGATAAAGTCCTAAATCCCAAACTGTGACAATTTGCACCTATCTGGCATGCTTTCCATCAGGGTTTCCTGGCACTCTTTTCTTTTTTTTTTTTAATTTCCAAATATTCTTTCCTGCCTTAGCAAGCATTGCCTAGGGCTGAACAGAGTTGTAGTTCAAAACATATGGAGAGTGACAGGTTGGGGACAGCTATGGGGATGCCTCTGTATGTGGTTCCTTTGTCCATCTGATATTTGACTGAATGCCTTCAATCTATTTCACACATATTCAGAAGCACACATAGTTTAGTGCTTTAAACATTCCCAAACTCCATTGAAAGTGACTTCTGTATTCTAGAGCAAAAGTGGAATCGTGTAGCTCCTCAAATGTTGTTGGATTGCAACTCCCAGCCAGCATGGCCACTGGTGAAAAATACTGAGGATTGCAGTCCAACAACATATGGAGGATTGCATGATTCAAAACAAACCTGGGTGCAATTTTTTTGAAAAAAATTAATTTTTTTTTTTAACAAAAATGCTTTCTTAGTTGGGATTTCTTTGTGCATCAAATTACAGAGTATAACTTTTGTTCACCCTATACTCTAGAAAAAAAGCTATTTATACACACAATCTTTTCCATTTTTCTTAAAACCCAGAGTATTCCTATTGTATTAGAACACTACTGATTTAGAAGATTTTTGTGTTAATAATATTTTGTGGTCTATAGATCATAATAACCTTATGTTTGTCACTCCTGGAGGTGAGGGAGGGTTGTTAAAAAACAAACAAACAGTGATGATGACAGCTGTCATCCTATGACTGAATCACTTTGAAGAACAGCTTTGCGCTTTGCTCCTTGAGCTGGGGATCCGGATGCTTTGACACCAGGCTACAGTTCTGTGTCTGTAATTTTCTGTCTCCTGGCTCCCAATCAGAAGCTGCCTTTCTCGTGGCATTCAAGCCCAAGGAATTCTTAGACAAAATCAGTAGGAGCAAATCACCCGCACAAAGACCACTCACTTTCCGTATCTCAATTTATTCTCTAGCAATAGCACAATAATAATTTAGCCTTATACTTTAGAGGTATTTTGCTCACTTTATTACAGTGTTGGCTGCTGCAGCCCAGCCTCCACCATCATTTCTGTGACAAACAAATAACCAGCCTTTAAAAATCCATTCAGGGATGAAACCTGGCATATATCGCCTCAGCATGAAAACAATTTATTTTCATCTAAAAAAATAAAACCTCCTAACAACTTTGTTTAACCCTATTGAGTGTTTCCCCCCCAAAAAAAACTATAGGAAAATTACATTTTAAAAGTTCAAACATAGGTATATATTTTTAGTACTCTTACAGAGGTGTTTTTCCCCCTTAAAGGGGATGAAATTACAGCCAGTATTAGTTAACTAGCTGGTGTTATTTTGAATGCACAAATTTGCAAAATGATAGAATTGCTTGTGGAGATGAATTATGACTCACTGTCTAGAACTGTACAATCAATAGGGCAATGTTATGCAGAAAAAAGCCTCAATGAAGTCTGTAAGGCTTCCTCTCTGGCGATCATGTATGATATGACCCCATATCTGCAAGACTGTTAACCATGGATTCACTTAACCATGTCTGAAAAAATATAGCGTCTCCAGGCATTTCCATAACTCTATGGTATGCTTGGGCTGGAATTTGTTCATTTTAAAAGGTTTGCTATTATCCACTGTTTCCGGTATCCATGGTAAGTCTGGCAATATATTTCCTGTGGATATGTGGCAGTACTGTATACAACTCCAGCCTTAATTTTTTCAGGGGGGGATTTTAAATGGAAGCATAAAGAATAATAGAATCATAGAATTGTAGAGTTGGAAGAGACCATGAGGGCCATCCAGTCCAACCCCCTGCCACACAGGAAATCACAATCAAAGCATCCCCAACAGATGGCCATCCAGCCTCTGTTTAAAGACCTCCAAGAAAGGAGACCCCACCATGCTCCGAGGGAGTGTGTTCCACTGCCGAACAGCTCTTACTGTCAAAAAGTTCCTCCTAATGTTGAGGTGGAATTTCCATTCCTGGAGCCTGTATTCATTGCTCCGTGTTCCAGTCTCTGGAGCAGCAGAAAACAAGCCTGCTCCATCTTCAACGTGACGCCCCTTCAAATACTTAAACAGGGCTATCATATCGCCTCTTAACTGTCTTTTTTCCAGGCTAAACATACCCAGCTCCCTAAGTCTCTCCTCATAAGGCATGGTTTCCAGACCTTTCACCATTTTAGTTGCCCTTCTCTGGACAATTTGTCAATATCCTTTTTGAATTGTGGTGCCCAGAACTAGACACAGTATTCTAGGTGAGGTCTGACCAAGGCAGAATAGAGCGGCACTATTACTTCCCTTGATCTAGACACCACACTTCTATTGATGCAGCCCAAAATCGCATTGGCCTTTTTAGCTGACACATCACACTGTTGACTCATGTTCAACCTGTGGTCCACCAGGACTCCTAGATCCCTTTCGCACGCAGTCTTGCTCAGCCAGGTCTCCCCCGTCCTGTATCTGTGCATTTCATTTTTCTGCCCTAAGTGCAGTACCTTACATTTATCTGTACTGAATTTCATTTTGTTAGCTTTGGCCCAGCTCTCCAGTCTATCCAGGTCATTTTGAATTTTGATCCTGTCCTCTAGGGTATTAGCTACTCCTCCTAATTTGGTGTCATCTGAAAATGTGATAAGTATGCCCCTAATTCCCTCATCCAAGTCACTGATAAAGATGTCGAATAGCACTGGGCCCAGGACAGAACCCTGTGGCACCCCACTGGTCACATCTTTCCAAGATGAAGAGGAGCCACTGCTGAGCACCCTCGGCAGAATATATACAGAATAATTTGTGTACTTTGGCTCCAAATATATGTAAATGTTATGTTTTAATGTTTCAGGATTTTATATAATCTTAAGCATGTTTCTGTTCCATGCCAAATTATGAATATGTCATGCAAATATATTTTCTAAACAACTATGAAAGCTCTATAAATTCAATGGGACTTACTCCCACATAAGTGTGTATGGTGTTAAGTCCTTTGTCTATCCATTGGTCTGATATCTTTTGTTCATCTAGCAATTTAGTCACTAATAATTTTGTGGCCATTCTGGATTAATGCAACAGTACAGAAAGACTGTTTGGTGGCAAAGATGCATGCATTTGCAACAGATTTCAAACAGAAAGCTTTTCAACAAAAACAAGAGAGCTTAACTTTGGAGAAGAGAAGATGCTGAGATGATATGATAGCCATCTTTAAATATTTGAAGGGATGTCATGTAGAAGTTGGAAGAAGCTTGTTTTATGTTGCCCCAGACATGAACCAATGGGTTCAAATTACAAGCCAAGAAATTCCAGTTAAACATTAGGAAGAACTTCCTGGTGGTAGGAGCTGTGCAAGAGTGGAATAGATAATCTCAGAGGGTGGTGGACTCTACTTCTTTGGGCTCATCTACACAGGCCAGGTTCGGCTAGGTTCCCACTGGCATATCCTGCCCATGGATTAGGCCTGTTCCTCCTCTGTTAGCTCCATGAAACAGGCCGGAGTCCAGACAGGATGCAGGACCATCCCTGGAACCACTGTTGCTACTGCCTGTGTTACACTCTCTGATATTTGGTAGCATGCCTGCAGCACATGACCAAGCCCCCCTGCATGTGATCAGTCTTGGTCACATGCTGTGGGCCCCCTTCCTGGCTATGGAAGAAGAAGGCAGAGGGCAGCTGCAGCAATGGGCCAGTCTCCTGCAGTCATACAGGGCCCAATCTGTTTTTTGCTGGCAGGAACACATTTAAACAGGTATTTATTTTAAAATGCTTTATTGGGTCCTACCCCATCTTCAATAGCAATAGCATTCATATTTCTATACCACTTATCAGTGCTAAGCATTCCCTAAGCAGTTTACAATGTGTTAGCTACTTGCTCTCAACAAGCTGGATACTCATTTTACTGACTTATGTAAAGATGAAAGGCTGAGTCAACCTTGGAGCCCTGTAGGATCTAACTCATAATGTTGTGGCTGCAGTCCCAACATTTAACCACGGCACCACTAGGGCTCCAATCTGTCTTAGCCCTGTCTTTGCCCCAGGGGTCATGAGGACTGCTTGGGGACAAAACAGGGCAAAGGCCCTGCATCGTCAGGACTGCAGGGCTGCAAGATGGGGTAAATTGCCCATGTAGACAAACCCTTAGAATGACTTTAAACAGAGGTTGGATTACCACCTCTCAAGAGTCCTATTGCTGCAGAGTCCTGCTCTGGCAAGGGATTGAACTACATGGCCCTTGTGGTCCCTTCCAATTCTATGATTCTGTGATTTATTGTAAAAAAAATTAAGAGAACTTCAAAGCTGCCACAAAAGCCCCCAAAACCACATGTCCACCATTTGCCAGAGTTCTTTTATCATCTGCCATACCACCAAGTTTCACCATGTGAAGGAACAGAAAAATTATCGCCATGTATGTTTCCCAACAGAAGTGAATGGGAGAAGCTGTCATCCATATGCCCCAATTACAATCCAGATCAGGAGTCCATGTCAAATCCAGATTGATCCTGATCAGATTTCCAATTATTCTCCTGAAATGGGATGGCTTGTACAGCCCTAGAGTATGCTGTAACACAATGAGGGGTAGCAGCTCTCTAGAATTTTAGGTAGAAAGCTTACTGTCCTTTGATTTACAATGTCACAGACTGAACCTGACATCTGTCTACACTTTAGCATGTGGTCTGCCACTGAATGATAGGCCTCTCTCTTCATGAGTACAAACCACAATGCCTTGATCTGTGATAATGTACTGTGTCATTAAGATTGGTGGGAATTACTTCCAAGGAAATCTGTTGAAATCAGAGTGATGGCATAAGATATGCAAACATGCAAAATATGCAGCCAGTGCTTTTTTGTTTGTTTCTTTGTTTGTTTTAGATATGCAAAGATCAAGATCCAAAGAACTGTAAGTATCCAGGAGATTGGGGAATTTTGTTTCCAGAAATGGCAGCTCTTCACACCAAATGGGAAGTCACTTCTTAATTGAAGAAACATTGCAAAACTATTTTTGATATGGCAAGAAGGTGTGATGTTTGAAAAGAGACAAAATCCACCACACATGCCTAAATTCTTAGGTGTGTCTGAAGTAGCTTTTTGAATCCTGGCCAAAGTCTGATGCAGATTATTTCCTCATTGGTTCCCAGTGATTAAGATGAACTGAGATCCAAAATTTACTCATTTACATAATTTGCACATCTATCATTTAAATCCTTAGAAGTGTATATTAAGAAAACTTGATTGCAATGATTTAGCATAGAACTAAGTACACTATGTTAGCAATTAGCTGCTATCTCCATTTATTTGATACCTTATGATGATCTGGGGATGTTTCTTGTTGCATTTGGCAATCTCATACGCATGTTGGATTGGAGGCACATGCCACATGGCACAACAAGAGAAGCAGGTGTACCAAATGTTTCCATGTGATATATACCATCACAACATACATTATCGCATAGTCATAGCAGGGGAGCGTGTGTCCTAAGCAATTGCTGAACTCAACAGTCTGTGAATAGGCTGTTAGAAAAGCAAAACATTTCTGGTATGTCTGATTAGAGAACAATGTATAGATTAACAATACCAGTAGTTTAAGGGTACAGCTTAAGAGTTGTTGATTTTATTGCTTATGTAACTCAAGCTTTCAAAAATCTTTAGTGCCTAAAGGAAAATCAAAGGATAATGGCTCCTATGGGATGCTGAACTGCAAGTTCTTCCCAATAGAAGATTATGACCATTCAGCTCTGTTACTGCTTGCCACCAAACCCCATCATTTTCATAGGAAATGCAGCCATATTAACAATTTTAATAGCTCTGTGAAACCAGAATTGAGTCAAACTACAAACGTTCATTTAGCAGTATCTAACTAGCATATCATACTCCGGTTCATTGAAATAATCCACAGAATGTAAGAGAGACTTCTCAGTGGTTGATGTACTTCCTTTTTAGCTTTCCAGTTTGGTACTTTCATTGTTGGAGAACTCAATGTCTAGAAGTGTTCTTATTCCACACCTGACTTCATTCTATGAGCACTTTTAACCACTTCTTAACTTACAAAACATCCTGCACATGCATAAGTCCAGATCTCTTTTCTGAGGATCAGAAAGGTTTGTTTAGCCTGGAGAAGAGAAGATTAAAAGGTGACATGATAGCCATGTCTAAAAATTTGAAAGTATGTCATACTGAAGATGGACCAGTTGCCTTCTGCTGCTCCAGAGACAAGGACACAGAACAGTGGAGTCAAACTACAGGAAAAGAGTTACCACCTAAATATTAGGAAGAACTTTGATAGTGGAATACTCTGCCTCAGAGTGTGATGGAGTCTCCTTCTTTGGAGGTTTTTAAACAGAGGCTGGATAGCCATCTGTTAGGAATGTTTTGATTGTGTCTTCCTGCATGGCAGAGGGTTGGCCTGGATGGTCCTTGTGGTCTGTTCCAGCTCTATGATTCTATATTCATTCAGATTCTCAGCAAGCATACGGGGAAAGTCTATACAGAAGTCTATACTTCCATCAGACAGGAAGAAGCAACTAAAATAAACAGATGGATAATCAGGGAGGATATGATATTAAGAAGTTAAACAGACAATATAATGTCTAGAAGGAAAAATAAAAAGGCTAGGGTGGAAGAAAGGGCTTGGACAAGAACCTTCACTCCCTTTTCTTTTTTTCCCCTCTTCCTAATTGCAGTGTGAGTAGGAAGGGTAGCTTTTTGGGGAGTCTTGTGAGGTAGCTATAAACAAATGTAATGATCAAGAATTCAAATAGAAGGCACAGAAATGTGTGTAGGAACCAAAACCTCACTTTTTCTTTTACGCTGGTAGAAACACTGTACCTTTAATGGCATGCTGCCAGGTTTGACATATTGACATAACTGATAGCAGAATATCTGATTGCCTAGCAAGGATTCCTGAGTTTAGCCAAAACAAAGGGAAGCCGAGGGAATCAGTGGAAGCTTGGTTAGGAATTGCTTAAAATGCCAGCTGGTTGAATAATGAAAAACAGATTAATGATCTGACTCAAAAGGATGTGTTATTTGAAATGGACTGCAATATTGTTTGAATATTGTTATCTATATTCACTCTTCCTCCCCTTTGCAACCATCCTGAAAGTGGCCAATCATACATCAAAAACTGTGCACGAGTGAAGTTGCTGGTTCTTGTGATTGTACTGGAATTCCTATGATAGCAGAGGATTCCCTTAAGGTATGAAGTTCTAAAATTATGTGGAGAGTTATATTATCTGCCAGACCTAACACAAATTAATCCAGGACATGATTTTTTTGCTATGAAGAACCACTTCTCACATTATTTTCCTCCTGCCAGGTCTTTAAACAATCCTTATTTGGCCCACCCCACACAAATATCAAATGACAGTTCTCCCCAGAGCTGGTAAATCAACTGTGTGGAGTCAGACCTTCTTAACAGATGATTTTCTAGCCTTTTATGTTCACCTCACAACACTTTTGTGCCAAGTATTGTCATAATGGGTCCATGGATATTGCATTATATTGTAATGAGTTTCTTAGCAGATACATGTAAGGTATATCAAAGAGAGAAAATATATTTGTACAAGTTGAGTGTGGAACTAGATTTTAGTCTGAAACCTTCCGGATATCTATGGAAATCTTTGAGAGGTGATATGATACAAAATGATGCAAACCTGTTTCTCCTGCTGCATTGGATTCATTGTTAAGAAAGAGAATTTCAACTAGTTAAGAAGAACTCTTTAGAAGAGTGCTAGTCAAAGTGGTCACCCATGGACTAGGCCTGGTCACTAAGCCATCTCTTGTTAGTCATGGGAAAGCTAGTTGACTAGTTGTAGTCAACGGGCACAAATACAGCACTGGTCTCTAGCACATTGGGGAAAAAATAGGTACTGGTCCCCTACATCAGATAGCTTAAGAAGCATTGCCTTAAAAGATGAAGAGCTGTCTTTCATTGTGACCTCAGACTATTTAAAGAACATTGGCTCTGATGGGCTTATGCCCATCTAAATCTGTGTTGGATTGGTAGCTGATCTCTCAGAACATCTTGGGGATAAACCCAGTTTTTAAATCTACATGCGCAACTAGTTCCAAGCTCTCTGCCTCACTGCAGATTGGGAAAAAAAATGAGGGTAGAGCCTGACTGATTTTTATCATTATTGGAGTAAAGGCATTAGTGTTTTCTTACAGATGGTCACCTATGCTGGAAGCACATGAAAGAATCCTAAATTGTAGAAAGATTATTCTAAATTTAGGGAAGCATTAACTCCCTAATGCTAAAGGTGGAGCCATGCTGCTAAACATATTAGTATTTCTTAATTCAAACACCTGTTCTGCCCAAAAGATATATAAAAAGCTCTTATTTATTGCTTGCATCTTCATTTCAGATTTAATTTCACTATAAATTCATCTCATGTTAATTTATGTACAAACAAAGACACACACTTTTTAAATATCCAAAAATGCTAGAAATAAACTTATTTTTTAATTTTGTGCTTGTTTTCCATTTGTCAACCAGCAAATGAAAGGACTGAATAAATCAAGCACTAATTGCCAGCGGTGCTAAATTTAGTGTGAGATCTGGAATCCTTTTGAACAAAACCGCTGAATATGAAATCGTCCTCAGCTCTCTAGGCAACTTTATCCGCCTTTCTATTCTCCATCTGTCAGTCACCTGGGAATTTGTGAACTATTCCATATGTCAGCCTTGTCAATCACAATGGAATGTGGGAACTATCTGCCTACTGCATAGGAATTCTTGTTAAAAAATTAATCTGCATTAAGCTAGGAGTTCTATATTTTGTGTACCCTACCATTTAGTATTTCCGTAATATTTTTTCCCATAAAGAGAGGCTAAGTAGATGTGACATGACTATTCTGATATCTTCAGAGGCTATATATAGCCATATAGAGAAGCATATCTCTTTCTATATATACGCTCAAAGACCGGAGAAACTCTAGTTAAAGTTGGTTTCTATCTTCCATTTCCAGTTGCTAACTTTCTCCATCCATTCCTCAGGGGCTAAATTTTTACATTTCTTATCTCAACCCAAAAGATGACTTTAAAAGAAGAAAAAATAAGAAAAAGAAGGAAGAGTGTGAGCTAACTTGGGTTAGCCATTTTTAATAAGTGAGAAGGAAAGAAAAACCTTTCCCTATTATAAGAAAGTTCCCACTGAACTTTTATACAGTAATTGCATTTATTTGGTTTGGCAATATAGAACAAGGAACTGCAGACATATTGCTTAACAAGATTAAGAGTCAGTGTGATATAGTGGCTATAGCACCGGGTTTGACTATAAGGAAACCAAGTTGCATTCCCTAGTTAGATCATTCACTGCATCTATACATTTCGTATAAACCCCTTGTACATCCCAAATCAGGGATTTGGTGGTTTTGGTGGCATTTTTGTTGAGCAATTTTGCACATAGCTTTGTATGCTATAATTGCTTTCATGTGCTCATGAAAGCTGTAAAAAATAACTTTCATATCCCAACTGGCTACAGGTCAAAAAGGTTCTTTTCAAAAGATCTTTGCGAATGCAAATTGAAAGAACATAGAGTTGCCCTCTGAGAAAGAGAGCATATGGCTTGTGCCATCAGCCAGAGTATCTCTACCACTTAGAAATAATGTTAGAAGAATGGTGATTTGAGGAAACCAACCTAGCTCCATTTATTTGCTATAGAAAAAGAAGCTGAAGGAAATTTCAGTTTCACGTCCTTGCCAGAAAGAACACTCAGGTACTTCAACTGTTAAAGAAGCAGGATGAAAAAAAAAAATCCTGGAACATTCCAGATCAATTTAGAACACTGGCTGAAGAAAGAGCCACCAACTGCTATTTAAGAAAAACCATAAGCAAGGGAAAATCAGCTTGGATGGAAATGGATAAAATATTTTCTTACAGCTCATCACGTTTTTTCTCCAGCCTTGAAGAACCTATCTCCTCCTTCTTCCATGTTCATCCATATCCTTTTCCTTGTTAATCTTGTCATTTTTGTTTATAAACTGGTAGTATTGCAGGAAATCAGGGAAGGAGACCCACAGAGTAGCAAAAAGAGTTTATTGGTAACGCTAGCAGGCACACAGTTGGAATGGCTTCCAAAGAACTGAGCACCCTGTCTATCTTTAAACACTGGTTTTTATAGCCACACCTAAACAGATAACAGGTACCTCTACAAACATCTTCTATTTTTTGGTTATAGCACAGGTTTCAGGCACTTGATTGGTCAATGTTTACTTAACAATCATTGGTTAAAAAATGCCGCAGAGAATTCATGTGCAGTTGCGTTGTTTTTCCCAAAACTTACATTTCTGGGTTATCTTGAGTAACTAAATGTTTATATTTTGACCTTTTGCATAGCAACCCTCTTGCATAGCTACCTCAGTAGCAGGGCCTTTCATTCTGCTTTTATTGATATGAGCCACTTTAAAAAAAAACAATAATCTGAAAGTGGGCAAGTATACCATCTCTTCATACCTGAGATTGTCCCAGGACAGGTCATGCATTTAGTCAATTGTATGAAAAATAGTGAAATTACAATGTCATTATTTCCCAATGTTAGCTGAATTTCCTGATCACAGTAAAGAAAGTACAGTTCCCGCACCAATATCTGTGGTGGGATACATCCCTTGACTTACCGTATATAAGTGAAACTGCGGATAATAGCAAACCCCATTAAAATAAAGGACTTCCTGTACAAACATGCTATAGAGATGCATTGGAGGGCTTAGAAAATGCCTAGAGGGATGCCTCCCTAGGCATTTCAAGCACTACTAATGTGTACCCTATTTTGTGTCCCTCGGATAACTGAAACTGTGGCTATTGGTTCCATGGATATGGGAGGTGACCTGTAATATCTCTTTCTTTCAGCTTGAAAGGCTATCTGGAAATGGTTGTTCTTTGGCCTTCCAAAATTTTTTTGGACTGCAACACCCATTCTCCATCACTATTGACTGTGCTGGCTAGAGCTGAAGGGAGTTATAGACTGAATGCATGTGGAAGTACAGAGTTGCTTACCCCAGTTTTATATAGCTGCTTTTCTTACTGCTGCATCCACTAAGGACTTTTTCGGATGAGTCTTTTACAGCGCAAGCAGCCTCGTCCCCGTTGCGAGGCTGCTGCGCTGCAGGGCGTCCCTTTCGGATGACGCTTTCTTCTGCTGGTACTGTTACATTACCGCGGGGACACTGCTGCATTATATTTGGGGGTTTTCTAATCACGATAAACTTTCGTGATTAGAAAACCGCTGAATATAACGCAGCAGTGTCCCTGTGGTAACGCAACAGTACCAGCAGGGGAGAGTGTCATCCGAAAGGGACGCCCTGCAGCGCAGCAGCCTTGCAACGCGACGAGGCTGCTTGCGCTGTAAAAGACTCATCCGAAAAAGTCCTAAAGCTCTCTAAGATCATGAAAATTGTTCTGAAAGGTAGCAAAGAAGAACTTCTTTTAAAACTGTTTTCTTCCTTGCATATCCTCTTGGATAGCAACCACACACACGCATACATGCACATGCATGCATGCGCGCGCACACACACACACAGAGTTTTCAGTTAAAATTTTTTTCACTCCCCCTCATCACACGGTTTTCAAAAAAGTTCAGTTGGATTTTTCTACTCATACATGAGTATAGAATTAGAGCTGTAGACTGGTGTTTCTAGTGCTCATGCACCAAATGTACCAAAATGTAGCCACTCTCTTCTTACAGATCAAACTATATGATGCCAGTCGCATTGCTCTATCCTTATGTGTTGTCCATCCAGTTATTCCAAAATGGTGTTAAGCTTCGAAGAGATATAAGTTGTCATTATTTATAAACTATGCTCCATCCTGGTGTTACAAATATCTTTCAGTGAGTGTGGTTATTTAATAGGACACTGAGCTCTCCATGAAGGGCTTTGATTTATGCCCTTTATCAGCCACCTTATTCTATTTAAACATTTATCACACCTTTGAAACTTCATATTTGCCCAGTTGTGCTGCTGGGAGGTTTGTATATTTACCCTGAACACCACAGTTCAAGAGGGATGTTGACAAGCTGGAAAGGATTCAAAGAACTCAGATGATAAGGGAAAATCCTACAAAGGACAGGCTGAGTGAACAAGGCCATGTTCAGCCAAGACAAAAGAATATTTAGAGGCTGAAAAGGATCTCATTTAAAATAATAAATTTTATTTAAAAGATATTACTTCACAGATTAAGAGGCATTCATTTAAGAGAATCTTCAAAGAAGGAGAATAATTATTGCCCTATCTATCAAAACAAAATGAGAAGTAATGGCTTTAAAATATTGGAAGAAAAATAAACAGTGCAATTTTATCAGTGCTGGCCCTACCAATAGGCAGATTGAGATTATTGCCTCTAGTAGCAGATGTTTTGGTGGATTTTGGCTGTTCCAGCAGGACTTCCTATTTGCTCCCTTCTGTTGGTAGATAGCACTATGATGCCACATAACCTGTTCTTGCCTCCCTGGCTACCTCAGTTGGCTATCTCAGTTGTGGTGGAGGACATTATTAAACTATTCTATCTTCTATAAATAGAACGGGGGACAGGGCATCTTGTTGTTTGGCATAAGCAGAAAAATATCTTGGCCCAGCCTTGTTTCCTATGGGTGTCTAGCAAGACCGGAACAGTGCACAGCCTCAGTTGTGGATCTTTCTCCACAAGCTGTAGTTGATTAAATAGATTGGAAATCTTTCTGCTTAGTGTGCTCTAGAACATGCTTCTGAAACAGGCCACAGAGAAAGTCACTTTGAAGCTTCAATCTGATAAACACCTGTAATTCTTAATAGAATCTTTACATCACATCTTTACTTAGGTTGCGGAGTGGTGGTCTGTTCATGCAAGCAAGACCACTTTTATTTTAAAAGGCTTAACAGCATCTCTCTCTTTCTATATAGCAGTACACACTATTTGGAAACAATCTTCCTGTTGTTGCTGTGATTGGCGAGAACATGAAAGATTATTTACACCATACTGTTTTCATTTTGTTTTATATGCTGATCTTCCATTTGCAGCATGCCCAGGGTTGGATAGGTCACCCAATGCCTATGGCTATTTGTGGAGGCAGATGGACAGATGGTAGGTTTATGTTTTGTTAAATAAACAAACATATGAAATAAGCAGTGTACTTACAGCACTGGATCTTCATAATATTTAGGAAATCTGGCATGTGACAAGTTAGGAATGTGGGAGAATTCGGTGTGGTCTGCATTTTTACATGACTTGACTTGATCCCCATTTCCCAGATGAATGTGTGGATCATCCTTCACACTACACACTTTTCTGAGCTTGTGATACTATTCTCAGTTTTTAAAAAATGCATAGAAAAGTTACATGCAAAGATATACCTCTTAGGAAAAGTTGCATATTAAAAGGGGACTGTTGTGTATGAATATGAATATGAATTGGACTGTATTTTTAAAGAGCTGCATACTGGTGTGAAAATAGACTGGATTTATGAGTCATTTCCCAGTGGACATGAGAAAGTAACATAGACTTGAAATACTGTATACTGATTCTTCCACACAAGGATCATTCCAAATTTTAGCTTGATCCTAGAGTTATGAAAACTTTCCTCCTGAGTGTTCAAATTTCTGGTGAATTAACAACAGTGGTGTAGTGAAATCATGACTTGCAGGATCTTTTCCAGCCAAAATAGAGAGGGAATTGTTGGAATCTTCCAGTCAAAACAATTTACTTTTTAAATATGTTTAAAGACTTCTCTGTACTCTTTAGAATCATAGAAACACCAATTCTGAGAAACAGAAGTGGATTTCCAGGCATTGTGGCATTTGTTTGTTTGTTTGTTTGTTTTTCAGTAGTCCATGTGACCTCCTGGTGTAAAAGTGGTCCCTGGACCTACTGCAGTTGCCCACCTCTAATTGAAAGAGTGAGCTATGTGCATGTTTACTTTGGAAAACAATAGAAAGGGAATAACTAGGAAAGCAAGAAAAGCTGATTTTCTTCTTTTTCCTTTTTAATATTATTTTTATTGAAAAAATAAAGTATTTTAAATACATGTTTCATCCATAATTATAATTCCATTCCATTTCTAAGTTTTTGTCGATACATAAATATCACAGCGCATTTGCAAATATGAAACAAAAGAAAATTGACTTTCCAAATGATTATCCAAAATAGACCAAGAATAACACTGTAAAATTTAAGACTTCTATTATAAGAAGTCTTAATATAAGTTCTTCATATAAGTTCTTCATATAAGTTCACTCCACCTAGTACATACACTGTCTACATCTCATTTTAAAAGTGTCTGTCTCTTAATATATTTATAACAAAATTTCCTGATTATCCTCTGTTGTTTTCCAAAAGGTTATCACTGGCAACCAATCTATCATAGTTTGTTCCAGGATTTATTATGTAGTCTAGAAGTTAGATTATCTAATTCAAACATGTCTATTAGATTTTTATTATTATTAGTTTATTAACAAAGGTGATTTTCCTCTCTCATGTGCTACTTCTACTGCTGAGAAGTAAAGGATATTGGTACCATTGACCATGGTGTCCTTCTGGGTCTCCTCTCTGGGATGGAACTTTAAACAGCATGGGATGTCCCCCATGCTGTTTAATGTTTTTATGAAACTGCTGGAAGGGGTCATGAAGAATCTTGGGGTTCAACATCACCAGTATGCAGATGACACTGAAATCTTTCCTTTCCGTTCAGTCACAGGGAAGCTGTTTCTATACTAAACCAGTGTCTGCTGTCAGTAATGGACTGGATGAGGTTTGAGAAATTGAAACTTAATTCAGACAAGATAGACATGCTCCTGGTTAGCTGGAAGGCAGATCAGGAAATAGGGATTCCCTGAAATCTCAGGTTCTCTGATTGGACTTACTCCTGGAATTAGAGCTGAGCCTAGATATGTAAATTTCAGAAGAGGCCAGGAGTGTGTTTGCAGAGTTATAACTAGTGCACCATTCCATTGAGATGTCAGACCTGGCTACAATAACACATGCCTTTACTACATCCTATTTGGATTAGTGTGATGCACTCTACATGGAGCTGTCTTTGGGAAGTGTTTGGCGACTTCAATCAGTCCAACAGTTAGGTTGTTGATGAGGGCTGGTTACAGGGAACATGTGACACACACACACACTCCAGTTCAAACAACTTCACTGGCTATTGGTCCATTTCTAGGCAAAATTCAAAGTACTGTTTTGGACTTTTAAAGCCCTACATGGCTTGGGCCCAGACTATTTGGAAGACCATACCTTCCTCTATAAGGCAGTCTGAGCTTTAAGATCTATGGGGGAAGAGTTTTCTCTTAGTCCTACCACCTTCACAGACATGTTTGGTGAGGACATGAGAGAAAGCCTTCTCTGTGGCTGCTCCCAGGCTGTACAACTCCCTTCCAAGGAAGGCCCAGTTGGCTCCCTTTCAACTCTTTTTCAGCCAGAAGATGAAGACCTTTATTCAGGCAGGCATCTGAGATTTAAATTATGTAATGGTAGTTTCTGTGAAGTGGTGTGCTGTTGTTGTTTTTTAAATCTTCTATTAGTAATTATACTTATATTTAAAACTTTCATGGTATGAGTGTTGGACTAGGACACTGGGAAACCAGAGTTTGAATCCCCACTCAGCCATGGAAACCCACTGGGTGACCTTGGGCAAGTCACACTCTCTCACCTTCAGAGGAAGGCAAAGGCAAATCCCTTCTAAACAACTCTTGCTGAGAAAACTCCATGATAGGTTCACCTTAGAGGTGCCATTAGTTGGAAATGACTAAAATGGCACACAGAAACCACAAAATAATATTTTAACTTAATCTTGTTTTAAATTAATTTAAGATGCCTTGGATCCTTTCTCAGGAGAAAGACAGGGTATACATTTAATGAATAAACAATAAATTAAATGACTTCTTGCATCATTGTCCTTTGATATTCAAAACCTTTTAATAGGAGAGGAGGGTTTTCTGTTATTTCTATCCACTTCACAAAACAGTACCATTCCCAAAGTCCTCTGCCATAGGAGTTAACAACCCCACAATACTCTTTCAAAAGCTTTCTCAGCCCTGATAAAGTGTAAAACTTTAGCATTTAGAGTCTTATGACTGTTTACCCAGACAGAGGTTCTCAGTAACATGCTTATCTCTTATGTTTATTTTGGACTGCAGTCAAGAAAGTTTATACATATCAGCATTATTAATAATATTTATATCACATACAGTATAATATGGTTGCTTGGAATCTTCATAAATATGTAACTTGTACAGTTTATTTATTAACATCATCTTCTCCACATATCTGTTAGAAAAAGAGGAACTACAGTTATAATAATAATAATAATTTTAGAAACTCATCAACAGCAAACATAGAAACAACAATTGAAGTCCAATTTACTGCTAGCAGAATAAAAAGACCCACTAGCGTAGTTATGGTGGATTATATCATTGTGCAAGCAGGGAGCTCCACTGCATACCTGCAAAACAATGTTCACATAGGGAGGTATCAGATATTTCTTTGACTAAGGGCTTTTGATGACCAACACATGAAATAACAAGGCCAGACACAAAGCTTGGGTTAAAATAGAGGTCACTTTATTTAATCTATCACCTATTTAATCTTTATTCCTTGGGATATGCAAACTAGTGGGGAGACCCAATGCACGAAAGCTGGAGCTGATGGTCTCACCCAGACCTACCTCCCAGCTTCCCTGGGTGAAACACCTGAGCCCCATGGAATTTCCCATCAGTTGGGCTACCGCCGGGCACCATCTGCTGGAAGGCAAAACCCCAGGATGAGACACCTCAAGTTGCATGACTTCTGGTGAGGGCTCAACCTTTGGGTCAGCCTCAAGGATAATCTACTCCCCACCTTCCAGTCACATGTTCTTCAAGGGTAGTTTGATAGAGCCATCCTTCACCCAAAAGGGGTGTCATAGGTGTACACCGAACTAAGCCCCATCTCCCCCACAACCTGCCAGGTATCCACCTATTTATGACACCACCATAAGGCCAAATCTCCAAGTCCCTTGTAAGAATGTGGGATAGGCAAAAAACCCGCAGAAAAGGGTGGGGGATGCCTACCCAGCCCATAAGCGATCAGAAGACTCACACTATAACAGAGGCGGGAGGGTGGGTCAAATTCAACCAAAAGAGGAGGAGGGAAGGGGCAGCCATTGTTTAAATAGCCTCTGCTCTGCCCCAAACCTCCTAAATCATGGCATGAGATGCCATGGCACAATTAAAGGCCTCTCATCATGTGAAGCCATCAAAACACTTTCTCTCACACAATACCTACACTGTGTTGGGGGGGGTGTTCAGTCTAGATGAGCCATTCCCCCCATCCCAGATTGCTCCGCAGTAATGTCAAATCGCAGCAGCTGCAACTTGTCGTAATGTTTTTTTTGGCAGGCATAAGCTTTGTATGCCAGCAAGTCAAGATGGCAGCCATGAGTAATTTCCTCCCATTTTTACTTACCTTAATTTGCCACCACAGAGCTTTAATTAAAAAAAACCAAAACTATTTCCAATGTGCGTTGGAGCAATATTTTGCCTTTACCCAAAAAAGAAAAAAAACCACTCCATTTTCTTGCCTTAACGCTCACTTGTGAAGGCAAAAATCCAACATGGTGTCGTTGGGCGCTTGTCCTATTAGCAAGCCCTGCCCCACACGCTTGTCCAGCTTTGCCCTGCCCCCCATGCTTTGTGCTTCCTCTTATATGGGAAAGCAATTCATATCAAATTACTTGTCCCAACGAGGGGGAATGCACATTCCCACTGCTGTTTTTTAAAAACTCTGGGAAAAGCCACAAAGTCTTTTCCCATGTAGTTTTTGGCATTTTGGGCCCCCCTCCTTCACAATGTAGCAGAACGTCATGGAATGCCATTAAGACAGATAGGATTCTCCTCTCATTCTGTGAAGAGTATTTTTGCCCTTTTGGACAACCCTTAAGTTCTGAAAATGTGAAACTGCTTGTGCAGAAGAACTAGCACAAATGTAGTGAGGTAGTTGAAAACAAAACAAAAAGGACTTCAGAGTGGAGAAAAAATAAATAACAGAAAGGACACAACAATGCACCAAACAGTAAAGCTGACTCCCCTGCCTTCCACCCCCCCCCTTCGGAAATACTGTAGATGGATTGAATGGCCCCACCCCAGCCCTGGAAGCCATTCCCCAGTCAATGAATACATTGCACTAAGTTTTTATTGATTGAATATCTCTGCTAAAATAGCACAATCCTGTTTTAGAAGGCATGACTCTGTAAAATTATGGAAGAGTTTGACCTCTGACCATGTTTCTGATGAATGAATACCTGAATTCAGTCTAGGGCAAAGAAATTTCAAAGACATTTATGTAGCACAGCTCTTAAATGTCCTATTTATTTATTACTTATTTATTGTTATAACTTCGCTTCTGCTTCAGACTCTTTTAATATTATTTATGTGATCTATAGACTCTTTCTAGGTGATTTATTTTAAAACATTTTTTACTGGATGCTCAGAACTATACAACTGAAAATAATATTTAAAAAAATCTCTTTCTAGGACAGGTAATTGTTTGTTTGAAATCTGATGTGTTACTCATGAGCTATTTCTTTTTTCTTTTTTTAATCATCAGTAACAGGATTCACCATAGTTTCTAGTTATCATTATTTTTATTCACCAAAACATTCGCATTTCTTGATGAAGCAACAGAAAAACTGGCAATTTAATAGTTGCATATATGCTACCTATAACTGTGATCCTTTTTAATTTAAAACTGAGAGAACTGGGGATTATCTACATGGGTGATTTACCCTGGCTTGCCCCTATTCCAGAGACTTGCAGTCCAGATGATGCAGGGCATTTATCCCGATCATGCTAATGACCCCCAGGGCAGATAAAAGGCTGGAACAGGGGCAAGGCAGGATAGGGCCCAATAAATTGCTATAGGGAAAAACCCTGTTTAATTCAATACTGCCAGATAAGGACCTGAATGTCTGTGGGAGCCTGTCCCAGAACACTGTTCCTCACTGCCACTACAAGCTTTCTGGCTCTTTCAGAAACCAGGCAAGGGTCCTTCAAAATGTGACCAAGGCTGGTCACAAGCAAGGGGCCTGCAGTCACATGTTGCAAGACCCCTTCCTAGCTTCTGCATCAGCAGAGAAAATGGCAGCAGTGGCAGTTGCAGTGATGGGCTGGCATCCTGTTTGGACTCCATCCCATTTTCTCCAGGTAATGGGGGAGGGGGTAGGATACAGTGGTGGGGAGCTGGTGTATCCTGGCTAGTGCAGATAAGCCAATACTCACTCTCCTTTCCTTCTTCCTGTACTCCTTGGGCCCATGCAGGAGCAAAGCCCTTTGGTTTCGTTGGTGTCCAATTAGACTTTCTTGTTTTTAGAATGGTTCCTCAGCAGAACAGTTAGGGGAGAAATTTTCTCTGCGGCTCCCTCACCCAGGTTTAATTGAAATAAAATACTCTAAAGAACTGAAAGAAACTACCTCTATATGCATGGAAACACATTTGCATGATATTTCTCCTGAGAGAGGGGTTACTTTCTCTAGCTAAGAGATAAAATAGGAGCATCCATGTTAACTGTTAAACAAGATCCCAAATTAGCACTGACAATAACTTTATTAGGGCCACCTTTATAGTGACTTCAGGTTGGCCATAGAAAGATATCACCAGTGTGGATTTTGGATTTTGGTCTGACCAAGAATACACAATTCTGCTTTGATAACATCTGATAAGGGAGTGCTTCCTAGAAATACATTTTTGTGTATCCATTGATCCTATTGTTAAATTGTGAATTTCAGATTGTTTTAATATGTATTGGGTTTTTTGCTCTTTTAAATTGATATTATGTGTTTTAATTGGTTTAGGTATTTTAACTGATATGTATTTTTTAAATTTATATTTGTTGTTATGTATAAATTTGTTGTTCCCTACCTGGATCCATGGAAATAGGCAGGTAAGAAGTGATGATGATGATGATGATGATGATTGTCTGAGCTAGCATGTATGCTTATTTTTGTAGAGTCAAGACTCCCAAGGAAGAGATATTTTGCAGTTTATGCTGGTTCTTTACTCATTTGCTTCTTCTCCAGGTACATCCTGTAAGAGATACGGGACGAACACCACCATCCCCACATTGCCGTCGGCAAATCTGTGTGTAAGTCCATTCAGCAGTTCACCTACCTGGGAAGCATCAGATGCCAAGACTGACAGAGAGATCGATCACAGATTAGCAAAGGCATATAGCACATTTGGAAGACTTCACAAAAGAGTCTGGAGCAATAAACACCTGAGGCAAAGCACAAAAATCAGTGTGTATAATGGAAGAAGAAGGTAAACTGAAATACGATTTATAAAACCACCAAGTCAAATTTAAAAGTGACTTGATAAGTATTATATTTCTGAGATAAGTTACCGAACATTTAAGCATAAGCTACAAATATATTTAAAATAAAGAATACAAGAATAAGAGAGGTAGGGAGGATAAATGAAGAGACAATATGGATATACCTCACTCAGGTGATACTGTACATGGAAGCAAGAAAGGGGGAGGGAAGAGGAGAAAAATGGGAAGAGGGTAGGAGAAAGCTGAAGAAAAAGGAGACTATAGAATACAAAATAAGTATCTTTTATATATAATAACATTTTGAGCTGTTAAAATATATATACATATTATATATACATATTATTTTATATATATTGGATAGAAGTATATAGAATGCTGTACTCTGAACTACGATTGGAAATAAGATATAAGTAATAAAAATAAATATATAAAAAAAATCAGTGTGTATAGAGCCATCGTACTGTCTATCCTCCTTTATGGATCTGAAACATGGGTCACCTATCGCCACCACCTACGACTCCTCGAGCGCTTTCATCAGCGCTGTCTACGCACAATCCTAAATATACACTGGACTGACTATGTGACGAATGTTGCTGTCCTTGAGCAAGCAGGGATCACCAGCATTGAGGCCATGATATTGAGAACACAGCTGCGCTGGGCAGGGCACATTTCTAGGATGGAGGACCATCGCCTCCCAAAAATACTACTCTACGATGAACTCGCCACGGGTCAGTGTAAGAGGGGTGCTCCAAAAAAGCGATACAAAGACTCCCTGAAACAACATCTCAGGCTTGGCCAAATTGATCACCAACAGTGGTCCGCCCTGGCCTCACATCGGGAGGCATGCAGACGCACTATCCACAATGCTGCAGCCTTATTTGAGAACTCACGACGAACAAGTCTTGAAGAGAAACGACAATGCAGAAAGAATCACAACCCAAAAACATCACCCAAGGAGACCTTCTGCTGTGCTTTTTGCAACCGGACTTGTTTATCTCGGATTGGCCTTTTTAGTCATCAGTGCGCTTGCAGAAAGTGCGGGATGAGTCCTTCCTGAATCTTCGTTTGCGAAGAAAAGCCAGAGAGGGGGTAACTGCATATAAGCCAGAAGTCTGGGCCAGCAATGAAGTTGAAAATCTCCTCCAGATTTGTTGAAAAACAGCCAAATAAATATCCTGCCCCAACAAAGCCCATCAATAGATTTGTAGGCAATAGCTCCTTTCCACCAATTCTGTCCAGGACCGCTATTCAGTTGTTGCCTGTGAGATGGGAGTTTCATAATGTCAGGATTAGTCCCCAAAAGTGATCTTCTCCTGTCAAAATGGTTAAAAGGATGTGATATCTCATTTCTGTAATACTGCTTGACATTTTTCATTCTTTTGAATTCTAACAAGGTGGTGTACTGTGAGGAGACAACTGTTTGTATGTGAAACATAGAAGTGCGAAGTTCATTGTAAGAAACTTGATTATCTGGGATATCAGGTCTCTACAAAAGGGACTGAGATGGATCTGGCAAAGGTGGAGGGGGTTGTGAAGTGGGGACACCCCTCCCCCACAAGGTTTCCTGGGCTTCACAAATCTTTAATGAGTTTCACACATATGGCCCTCCCGATTACCAATTTGTTGAAAACCAAAAAGGGGAGAGGAACAGGAAGGGCTGATGGGGATGAAAAGCTGAAACCACATAATAAGGTGTGACGTGGGAGGATAAGTGACAAGAGGCTTTTGACCTTTCAAACATTTGTTCAGTTCAGAACCAGTGCTAAAACATCCTGAGACAAATAAGCCATTTTTCATTCAGATGGATGCCAGTGATGTAGCACTTGGTGGTGTTATTGCAAAAAGACTATGAGGGGAAATTGAGACCCTGTGCTTACTTATCTAAGAAGATCACAGAGACTGAGAGAGCTTGGGCTATCTGGGAAAAAGAGGCTGTGGTGATTTAAAAAAAAAGGCATTGGAAGCATGGAGACATTTCTTAGAGGGTGCCTCACATATATTTGAGGAGTGGAATCATCACAAAAACTTGGAAGTGCTGCAGACTTCCATAAAACTCAGCCTGAAGCAGGTGAGGTAGGCTAAGCTTTTCTACAAGTTTGACTTTACTCTCAAGTTTTTGCCTGGTGTGAAAAATTTCCTGGCTGGATCTCTGTTGAGGTTGCCACAGTACAAACAGCCAGTGGGTGAGAAAATGAACACAGTCATCATACCAAAACAGTAGGGACTAATGGTAGTTACCTGTAGCCAGGCAAAAGTGGGAGAGAAGCCCTGGAAACTAGAGCCTTCCATTTTGAAAATGTTTAAGGATGCCTACAAAGCTGATGAGTGGTTTCAGGCACACAAAAAGAAGGTTGAATGTAACAACAAAGTGCAGGACTACTAGGAGAGATATTAAAACAAGGTCACAATGTTAAATCTGCAGGGCATTTTGGCTTTGTAAAAACCTTGCATGCTGTGATGAAATTGTATTGGTGGCCGGGAATGAGGGTGGATGTTGCTGACTATGTGAAAGGGTGCCCAGTTTGTGTGGCTGCCAAGCGGCAGGGGATGACCTTATGGGCTACTGTAACCATTGCCCACTCCCTCCAAGCCATGGGATCACTTAAGCATGGACTTTATTATGGATCCCCCCAACAGTGGAGGGCAAAGTGTGATTTGGATAGTGGTAGACGTGTTCACAAAGCAGGCACATTTTGTGGCATGTAAGACTCTGCCCTAGCACAGAGACTATCTAAGCTGTTCATGCAACATGTTTATCACTTACACTGGGTTCTTACCGAGATCATTTCTGACAGGGGAAGCCAATTCACATCCCAATTCTGGAGGGCCTTTTTGAAGTTGTTAGGAGTGGGAACAGAGGATTAGTACTTCTCATCTCCTGGAGATGGATGGCCAAACAGAACATTTGGCCAAACCAAATTCTAGAACAATATTTGAGATGTTATATAAACTATCAGCAAGACAATTGGTTTGAGTTGCTGCTACATGCAGAAATGATTTATAATAATGCTGTGCATTCAAGTACATGACTATTCCCCTTTAAAGCAGTGTACTGTGGCCATTGCCCAACCTTGAGGTCATTCAGTCTGACTCCATTTCACTTCAGGACTGGGCAACCCAGGTGGTGGCAGCCTGGCTGAAAATTGAAAGCACCTTGAATTATGTTAAGAGGATTTATTAAAAAAAATGCTGATCACAAGCACAGCCCCAATTGGAACTTTACAGTGGGGAAGTGAGTATATTTGTCCACTAAGTTTTTATAGACTAAGCAACTGTCCCAGAAGCTGGCTGCTAAGCATGTGGGGCCATTCACCATTAAAAGACTGGTGAACACAGTAATGGCTGAATTGGACTTGCCAAAGACTTCATCCCGTGTTTCATTTCAGCTTATTGAAGCTGGAGTCTGTGGATGGGGAGTGGAAGCAGCCTGATCCTCACCCCACTCCCATCATGGTAGATGGGGAACAGCATTCCGAAGTGGAACAGATACTGGAGTCTTGGTGGTGCAAAGGACACTTGCAGTACTATATACATTGGAAGAACTTCCCCCGAGTGGAAAGGGAATGGATAGATGCTGGTCATGCAAAAGCACAGAGGCTGTTGCGGGCTTTTCACTGGAAGTACCCTGAAAAGCCTGGCCTGACTTGAGGGTTGGGGGAAAGGGGGAGAAGTATTTTTGGGGGAGCTGGATGTCAGGATCAGTCCCCAAAAGTGACCCTGTCCTGCCAAAATGGTTAAAATGATGTGTGCTTTCATTGCTGTAATACTCTTTGATGTTTTGCATTCTTTTGAATTGTAACAAGTTGGTGTACTGTAAGGAGACAAGGGAGGATGATATGTGTCTAGAAAATTAACAGAATGGCCTTGCACCAGCAGAGGCCTGTGAAAAGAGAAGGTGGGGCTCACTCTGGTGTGAAAGGGGAGTGGGGGTGATGGATATCCAATGACTGTATAGCTCACCAGATCTTTTTGATTGTAAATAATTTTTATTTTACTGCTTGACCAATAGCTTTCATTCTAAGCAACAGTTTGGATAATTTAGATTACTGTAGCAATAAAGCTACAGTTTAACCCTGAAGCTGCTGGTTACTGAGGACTTTATCAGACAAGTCCCTTTAAACGTTCTTCTGCTGCCCCCCCCCCGCACTTACCTTCTCTCCTGGCAGAAGGCTTCCTTGGCAATGAAGAGGAAGTGAACGAAGCACTGTTCACTTCCTCCTTTGAAATCCCATGAGACTTCACCACATGGGAAATTTAAAAATAAAACATAAAATAAAACATAAAAAGTTACATCAAGCACATACACACACTTTAAAACTTCCAAGTAACCCAGGGAAGGTCATAAAAAAGTGTGTTACCTACCTGGATGTTGCAATCTCACCCAGAAGTGTTCTGGCTGCTCCGGCCATTCATGAGGTCAGTACATGCAAAAAAGAGGTGAGCTTACATATGCTGGCTATGCTGGCAAAAAAACGGCACAGCTGATCTATTGATGGCTTGGGCCAGCAATAAAATAGATCAGCTTAAGGACAAGACATAAACACAAAAGGGTGATGTCGTCTGGTATGCGCGCCCTTTCATGTTTATGTGGCATTGTTATGATGCTGTATTCAGTGTGTCTGATAAAGTCCTGAGTTTGAAAAAGCTAGTACATGACACATAAGTGATCATGATAAATAGCCATTGAGAAACACTGATCCTTCATGAATGCTTCAAGCCACCTTTTCATTAAAAGAACCCTATTGGATTATTTAGGCTGAGAGAGAGTGAGAGCAAGAGAAAGAGCGCAAATGTATTGGAACTGGTGTCAAGAAAGTAGAGGGAGTCAGAAATTAACATACACAGTGTCCTATACGGCACTCTTACTGCACAACAGTTGGGATGCTGATCCATCAGCTAAGGGGTATGTTGTTCGAGCTTTCATTTACATTTATTGTCTATACTTCATATTTCATCCATATTCTAACCATGCAATCAAGAAATTACATGGTATTCTTTCACACAAGTGGTTTACTTCATCTTGGCCATCTCAGAATCTGGCTTGCCTGAGCCTTCAAAATCTATTTCCATCTTAGTACAGCAAGTCAACTGCCTTATGACTTTTACAAGAATTTCACATATCTGAATTTAAAGGTGATTTAGGCCAATGTAGATGTGACATTAATCCGTCATGAGTCCTGGAATGAGTGTTACATTAATAAATAGTAACCATAGGAAAGATATCAGATTAGAAGTAGGGTTTGGGGGTAAAGGACTTAACCCCCGAGTCTATACAGTAAAAAAAATACATATGGCATTCGGAAGATCGATCATCCGTATACATGGCTGTTCAGATGCATATGTGTCATTTGGAAGGGGGCTAGCAAATCCCCCCATAAACTCCATGGATTTGGCATTTGGGAGGATTAGCGAATCTCGACCTAAAATCCGTACAGCCGTTCATATTGTTGATGGTCTGTACACCCCATTCGCACACAGGCAGTGTAATCTGATTGGCTGGCTGAGCACAGGGGGCATGGCTAGCAAAGAGGGGGACTGGGAGCAGCTGCCATGTTGGATTCCTGGCTAAGCGAGTGTCCAGTAAGTCCATTAATTTTACATTTATTCCTTTTTATTTTTATTTGTAAATATGGAAAACAGACTGTCCGCATAACAGGTACCTTTTTTTAAAAAAATTAAAAAGCGGTGGGAGATTTAAAACTGCTGCTTGGATTGCTCACTACAGCCAGCTGGGCAAGGGGGGTCATACGGAGCTTAGGGGGGTAAAAAATCGTGTAGGTGGATCGTACGCATACGAACGGCTGCCTTTTTGGATTTTTTACCCCCCAGATGGATTTTTTTTAATTGTCTAGACAGGACCAGAGTCCCAACTTGAACAGCCTTCTTTGACTGAGATTTGCACCAACAGACATTTTCTACCCAGGTCATGTAACAGGCACACTCACACGTGATTTGAATTGGGATTACAGCAAGGCTAAATGTGGTTCCCACTTCCATTAAAAATATAATCAGACTAAGATCAGTGATGTGCACATGGCACATCCTCCTTGGCTCTACCTTTTAACACTGAAATTAATAGGACTAAAGCTGAATCTGTATGACACTTAAATGAAAGTAAGTTCCAATGAATTCAATGGGGCTTCATTCTAAGAACATTATGCACTGGCTTGCATAATGCACACTTACTTAGAGTGTATACCATTGAGAGGAAAAGGAGAAAAATCTTAGTAGATGCGCATTGACTTGGGAGAATTTCAGATGGCTAAAATCAGCCTCTTGCCACGCAAGCAGCGTCTGGACCAGTAACGAGGCTGCTGCGCGGCAAGGGTCCATTTTGGACGATGCCGTTTCTCTCTTGGCATTGTCCGTGAGTGTTGCAGCTAGCATTGGATGCGGCCGCACTGTTTTTTACTCACGGACAACTTCCGTGAGTGAAAAACAGCACAGCCGCCTCCAATGCTAGCCACAACACTCACGGACGATGCCGAAACGGGTCCGAAACGGGTCCTCGTTACTGGGCTGCTTGCGCGGCAAGAGGCTGATTTTAGCCATCTGAAAATCTCCTTGTTCTACTTGGTTTAAGTCCAAATTTTCGATTTTAGCTGAGTTATGGATATTTATGATGATCTGGAAGTGGATTAATGCAATTTCATATGAGTGAAACCTTATAACACATAGATGGTATCTATAGATAGGCTACTTTGTACAGGATTTTTAAAACAGTATTTTGAACATCATGACATGTAAACAGCATAACTGAGAATGTAAAGTAGTTTTTGTGGCATTATATCACACAACAGTTCCAACAAATCTACTATAGATTTCATGGTGCCAACAGATACATCTGGGTTGGGTGGGTGGTGGGGAACAGTCAACCAGAATGTTTCATAGGAAAGCCATCCACTTTACTTGTGAGAGACTCAAGGCCAAACTATCTCTTCTTTGCACAACAGTAGTTCTGTTGAAAAGTATTGTTCCCCCTCCCCTTTTGTGTCATAAGAAAACTTGTATTGACAATTCCAGAGAACTACAATAAGCTACAATGATTTTCACTAGAAAGGGGTATTGGGGATTTTTCTTGAGATTTTTCTTTGTGTGTGGGGGGGAGTCTTTTCTCTTTGACAGTACACAGCAATGGGCTCTAGAAATAACCATAAAAGCATCCCTGTTTAAATGGCTTCTAAACATGTTCTCTAACAACGCGGTTTTATATTTGTAACCTTTGTCCTGAGTTTACCAAGATAAAACACTAGGAGAACTCTAATGGTAATTACATAATTTCACATCATATCTCGAAAAAGCACTTTTTAAAAAATTCTGTAACCATTATCCGTTTAGTTGAGCCCCAGCTAAAACTTTAGCTTCATTATACAAGCCCAATTAAAAGAGGAAGACTGCTGAGGAAACATAATAGCACTTCCTTCAATTTATTACTCACGGTAGACGGTTACAAAAAAAAAAAAAAACCTCAAGGAAAAAAAAAAGTCTTGTTCTGCTCGCAAGGCCAGTGCATTGCTGCTTATGCTATAGATAATTAAGTGTTTTGGTGGGAAATTTGTTCATGAGATGGATATATAATTAGACAAATTTGTTCACCTATCTTGGTTCATTGAAGTCTCTATGAGCTTCTTTGGCTTGACAATGGGTCCTGATCCTAGAAGCTTTTATGCCTGATTAATTGTCAATATTAGGTAGGGCCTTGCTCATTAGCTTCGTGCAGGGCACATTGCCACTTGCAACAAGCACCATTTGGAGAGATGATGTGTTAACTGTTAATAAACTGCAGTGTGCTAGTTGTTTTTCTTGTGGGGGGGGGGTTAAGCCACGTTCTGATACATTTTTTAACAAAACAACGTAACTACATTTCCCCACCTGGAAATAAGCAGCACAGTTATCGAAGGACTCTTCTGTTATTCTCAGATCCTCAGGGATGTTTCCTCCATATATATATATGTGTGTGTGTGCAAGAGTGTATGTGTGTGTGTATGTATATGTAAATCTCAACATAAATTTACTGGGTGTTATTCAGGCAACAAACCTTGTGTTTTCAATCTGCCATGTCAACTAATTCAAATCATATGTACCCTGGTGTGCTTTAGCACGAGCATTTATTTTTATTTTTAAAAAACCAGAACAGAAACAAATTAAAGTCTGTATGCTTTTACAATGGACATTCAGTTGAGAATGAGATATTCCCTTTCAAAGAGTCACAACTTTCTTTGGAGCTTGGTAGAAAAGGACATTGACATCCTGTTGAATTCAAATCTTCCAAACTTGCTTTCTAGCTAATTAGGTCCAGTGGCAGGCAGTTCATCCCCTTCCCCAATCCCCCCCCCCCATTACAAAATCTGAAGAATACAGTCTATCTAGAACTACTGCTTGCCTTCTTGACAGACAGTTGGGTCTCCTCCAGAATATTTCAAAACATCAAATATTGTTCAGACTAGCAGTTTGGAAACCATGTGACATATTTATTCAGGTTTATACTCAAGCCTATAGGTGTCATTAGTGGTGTGTGGCACAGATAACTGCCTTCTTGCATTGTGCATGTGCTGGTTGAACAACTTGTGTTTTTAAGCCTTCATCGCAGAAGAAAATATTCTCTTTAGGTCTTTCCTCCCATTAGATAAAACCAAAAGTCGATTTTTTAAAAACAACAACAACGCAATAAATAAATGCTGTTGGATCTGAGCCCTCTGTTGTTTTTCACTGGGAAAATGCTGCCTCCATGTTCTTCATTGCAGAGTGACATTTCATGAATGACAGAGTTGAAACTCAGAGGTTTTTTGTGCCCACAAAAACTAAAGAGGTGATGCCAGAAGGCTCCTAACATTAGAGAGGGTCTTTCAGGGGCTTATGGCAAAGTAGCAATTCACACAAGTGCAAAGACGGATAAATGCAGGAGGGGAAGAAAATAACTATGAAACAAATCGGATGAAAGTATTTACTAGTTCACAGCTGCAGAAGCCATCCAATGTGTGTGTTAATACATTCATCTTCTAATCACAGAGGTTTCAGTTTCTACTTTGAGAATGCATTTGCTCTTTCTTTCCTTCTTATAAGTATTTTAAACCACCCCTCAGTCATAGACCCAGGGCAGTTCACAAAAAGCAGACAGGTACAGTTAAGATGTAAATTTATAGTGTGTGGGGGGGCAAAATTATGAAAGCAGCATGAAAAGAGATTAGATTATACTTGAATCTAAGAAAGCTCAGGAAAATAAAAAGGACAATGTCGTAGGCACAGGGTCAACCTTTCTGTGGAGAGTATTCCACTACTGGGGTGACTTCACTAGAGAGCTCTTTTTCTAGGATGTTGGCAGTAGTCTGAACTGAGGTATGTGGGGTTTAAGGCCCTCTTTAATGCAGCTGAATGAGTCCATCAATTTTACTTTCTCCCATTTTTTTTTATTTTTAACCTTAAGCTATTGCTATTAAATGTATCAAAAAAGAAATAATCTGCAGCTTTGGGTAATCTTTTAGCATTAAAAAAATATTGAGACCAAAAGGAAATCCAGCCATCCACATTAGCAAAATATGAGAGGTGTAGCCATTCGCAATTTGGAGAAAATCATTTTGCACCACCCTGCCATGCAGTGAGGAATGGGTGAATCTTCCAGTTTTATATTTTACCACATTCAAATTTTGCAGGAATTTTGTTCATTCAGTAGCATGTCAGGGGCCAAGACTGGGTAGGACCCTATTCCATATCCTCCCACCTATCCTATCCCAGGAAAATTGGGCTGAAGTTATTCATTTAAAACATGCATAGACTGATATTTCTGGGTGGTTGTTTTTTTCAAAGAACAAAGTACCCAGAAGCATAACTGTTGGGAAAAATCCAGCATTCTCCCCACCCCCCTTGTTTGCTTTTAGAGCAAATAAGTGACAGATAGGGTAGGGTCTCCTGCATGCCTTCCTCTCACCCTATCTTTAATGAGCATGGTTGTAAACAGTACACAACCAAACTACAAGACCATGTGACCTAGGTTTATTTGTCTCCTGGTCTTAGATCTTTTATTACTCTTTGTTTCTTGCCTTGAAGCTACACACTGCCTCTCAGCTTGCTCCACAAGAATGCCTTCTGTCTGACTGAGATGGTGAGTCAAGATGAAACTTTTTCCTTGTCCAAGCCTATTCATTAGTTAATAAGGGTGTAGGCTCCAATGTATATGTAGATTTAAGAGCCATTAGTAAAGCTTAAGTTGTTTTTTTTTAAAACAAGAAAAACAACTGCCTCTTTTTTCTCACGGCTGGGTCAAAGCACTATACCTCTGAGTCCTGCTCCTGCTCTAACTCTGCTACAATAAAGATAATTCTTGACAGTTTTAACTTTTAAGAAGTTTCCCAAGAAGGGCTAACACTCTGGGACCTCAAATTTTACCACAATAACAAAAGAAGGAATCATAATCTTCAAGAATTTTGCCGTGGAGCATGGCCACAGTTCTGATTTGGAAGGTGAGGTCTTTATGTCCTCTGGCATCTGCTGGCTCAGGGAAGGCCAGTGAGGAGCCAAGCACAGCACATGGTTCAAAACCAGAGACTCAGGAACCCTGCTGAGGATGTCCCATCCTCACCCTTGACTTGCCAAAAGAGAAACCTATATAGAATTGATAGGTGACTGCTTGTTGGATGAGGCAGATCTTTCATTATGGGGCACTTCCACCAGCAGAATGGCAGGGTGGAAAGAGAGAAGGACTTTCATTGTTCCCTGAAAATCTATACTGGAAGGCTAGAGGACCCTGTAGAGCAGTTTAGGAGGTGCAACAGGAGAGTAGAGCGAAGTAAATGAAAGTCTTCCATACATTTCCACCAGCACGATCCTCTGCTAGTTCTCAGTTCCAATATGTTTACATGGCTGGAGAAAGGGTATACCATGGCCTGCAAGAGGCCCCCAGGACCCCTCGCAAGGCTGCCTGTGTACAATGACCAATTGTACTCCTACCAGCTTCTTAAAGGTATAATTTCCATACCAATATGTGCCCTGGGACTTTTTAAAAAAAAACCCAAAGGCAGGTTTTTTTAAAACAAGCAAACAAACTAGAAGTGATCAAGGTGGGCTTAATCAATGTAGTGTCCCACCCCCATACTTGCTGCAGAGTATATTTGCCACTTTGGGGATGAACTGGCACTGTGATCTTTAGAGCACAGTGGGGAAGACAGCCTGGTGTGTGTGTGTCTATTTCCCCATTCAAGACTCTGCCACCACACTGGCTCCCACATCCTAAGAGTAAGAAACATGTTTACGCATGCCTAGTTAGTTTCCATGTGAAGGGGGAAAAACCCTGTTCTCCTCAGAAATAAAGATAGGGACAGAGCTGCTCACAAAAAGATTAAAACCCATTAGAATGGAAACACAGACAAGAAAACTAAAAGTCACAAATCATAAAATACATGACAAAGCTTCCAGAACAATTAAAATTATGGCTGAAATCCTATATCAGAGGCTACACAGAGTAACTTTATGATGTCATAGCTCCTTTGCTGACATGATACATAAGCATGCTAGTGAACTGAGAAGATTCACAAGTCCTGAACTGCAAATATTCTTTTTGGTCTAGGATTCTTCTTCTCCCCAGGATTTCTCAATACTCAAGAAACACATTTTCCAACCATTTTTGGGGAATGTTTTTGAACATTCTTCCCATCTCTATTGTAGTGGAACCTACAATAGCAACTGTAAGAGGCTGGGCGTGGGTGCATTGCCTCCTCAGGAGACTTCAGAGGCCATCTCCCCTACTTCCTCCCAAACCTGACAACAATCGGTCAGTCAATCAATTAATCAATCAGTCAGTCAATGAATATTGTACCCCAATTGCCCCCAAAGCCCTCTAGAGGACTTGGGGGGATAATTTTGTCATGTTTGGGGGGCCCTGAATCAATTTCATTTCAGAAAATGTTTTTTCCCCAAGAGGAAGTGACTAGAAGGTCAACTTCCAGGTCAATTATAGAACAAGGCTTTGACTTGGAAGTTTTCAGCCCCCCTCCCCCAGGAGAGGCCTCAATGGCTCATGGGGGAGAGCTAAAAACATGGTGAAATTAGCCCCCCAACTGTGTAAGGACTTTTAAACATTTCCTTTTCTGGCATAAATAAAGCATAAATGCCGGTAAAAAAAGTCCCCCCCATACACACTTACCTTCTAATCCTGACAATTGTGTGAGAAATTTTAAAATAAAAAGCAAAATAAACATCAAAAAGTGAAGAAAAGCACATACACTCACTTAAAAAGTCCCAAGTAACCCAGGGAGGGGCATAAAAAGAGTGAAACCTACCTGGATATCCCAATCTGACCCGGAAGTGTTCGTGCCAGAGAGGGCATTGTTGGGGTAAGTATGAGATTTAAAACGACAGAGGTGTCACATGCCGGCAATGCCGACAAAACAGCAGCAGGGAGATCTATTGATGGCTCAGGCTGTCAATTAAAAATCCTGGGTTTTAGCCATGACATAACTGTGAAGGGGCGACATTGTCTGATCCATGCGCTGTTTTGTGGTTGTGCAGCATCATGATGATGCCATATTTTCCTTGTCTGATAAAGTCCTAAGTGACATTAGAAGATATTCTTAGGCAAAAAGTCCAAATATTTTCTGGAAGGTCCTTGGCAGGGGATTTGATCCTGGGGGACTCTCTGCAGTCCTTGGGCTTCACTTTCCTTGCTTTAAGTCTGAGGTATCTTAAATTAGATCTGGCAGCTGCGGATTCCATGCAAGATTTATACACCATGAATGTGGTGTTTGATACTGTAAAATATTCTATACCCTTTTTGGCAGTTATTTATATATTTCTATTATGACCCTCAATTTCTAAATTGTCTAAAACCAGTGCATCATTGAAAGAACTAACAACCTAAAGGTCAAAACCACAGATGATTTTAAAAAATGATACATGAAATTGACAGGGTAAAAAAATAGTAAACTTTCCAATGGTGAAATTCTACAACCATTTCTTGAATTATGAACATTGTGAGAAAAAGTAGGTAAAAAAAGTTCAGAAGCCTACCTTTTCCAATTTTAGCCAATCAGTCTCACTAACTGGGCTGTCGCAAAATAGATGCCTTTTCGGTAATTTGAGAACTACACTGTGTCCTCCAGCTCAAAGTCACAAGAATCCCACCCTCTTTCATGTCATTCCTGATTACCATGTGATTGGACTTCAGCTGCCCTGCTAGAGTACAAGAATGTGCTCATCTTGGAACCAGACCATGGAACAGACCATACTATCTTATACACACTTAACTTGGGTAGGTTCCATTGAACTCAGGTGTGTCTAGATGGTGAGAATACTCCTCAACCAATTCACTGGGAATGAGATCCCATGGTGAGTCGCCTTATTCAGAAGGAGGGAGACGAAAAACTCCATTTATTGCATGGGGAAAAGCCTTCATGGTTTTTCCCATATTTTTAAAAATAAAACAAGGAAATGTGCATTAGTGCCCATTAAGACAACTGATTCAGTTTCCTGCACAGTGTCAGAGAGGACAAAACTAGAGATCTGATTGATTGGGCATGTGTGAGGGGAGGGATTTTCAGCAAAGAAGTGCCCTGTTGGATTCTGCAAGTTAGCAATCGTGGGGGTTTTTTTGTTCTGCTCATTGCCCAAATAATTTTTTTTTTAGCAGAAGGTCACACTTGCACATCCCCAATTTACTATTAAAAAAATTCTATGTTGCAGTGGCAGTGTTTATGGCTTCCATCTTGATTCATGGGTATCTGAACTTCAAACTGTGGATAGCTTCTTAGCATATCATTTTTGCAAAACATCATGGAGACAAAAGAATGCAGCTGCAAATTGGAAATAATGTGCGGGAACTAGCATTATTTCCTCTCATGTCGATGAGCCCTCAGTTACTTTTTTGAGACTTAACATCTGAACAGGTATGCCTATAATTGCACTTTAAAGAGAGCAAAAATGGTCCAAATTGTACTGTTTTTCTTCATGTGTTTTACAAACACACCTCTTTAAAAATACAAGAACCTCTTTAATCAGTGTTGATTATCAATTTAGTTCTCCAGTTCTTAACATGATCAGTTTAGTTCCTTGCTTCTAAACATTTTTAACAAAGTACATAGTGATATATTTATTGGAACTGTTTGTCTAAAATCTCAAAACATATAGGAAACACTAGGTTTGCTCTATAAAATGAGTCAACACCTCGTTAATTAAACTAGATTTCATTGTACGTGTTCCAATGTGTCTTATCCAGAAATGAATTAAAATATTATTATTTTTAAAAAATGGTTTTAAGGCAACAAAATAGATATTCAGATAAAGAATGTCTGAAATAGGCTGTAGCTTTGTGCACTTACTTGTAGTCACAAACAATAGCAATGGTAAGATAATTCAGCCTTTACAACCTGTAGAGAAAGCTGAATCTGTCTCACTTTCAGCATTAAGCAATACATGAAACCCACTTGGGGATCCTGGGAAAAACTCACTCAACACTCACTTTATGCTTTGTTTTGTTTTTCTCCTCCCATCACCAGGCCTACATGAACTCTGATGGACATCCAATCCTCCTGGTTTCCCCACCTGTAATGAAATATACAGGAGCAAAAAGCCCCATTAGAGGACCTCAGTTACAACCACTTCCTTAATTCATTATTGCAGAGGAGTCATAAAACCCAATTCTGAATTCCATACTGTATCCTCTTAGAAAACCAAAGGGCTATTCATCTCAACGCTCAAAGCATCCACATTATATACAAAACTGAATGACTGTAACCTCCAAAATTCTATCTACCGTAGTTGGAGGACAAATAATTTGGGATTGCTGCTTCCAGTTGTTTTGTGTGGCTTGTATGTGACACACTCCGTTTCTACACATGCTTCACTTAAATTAACTAAAGACTGTACAAAAGCATTCCAATCAGTGAATCATACACAGGAGAACTTCATATCCTTGTGCTTTGTGCTTTCATATCCTCTTCAGATACATACACATTCATCCACATTCACATACCCTTCTATATCAGAAACGACAGAAGACATTTCATAGGCCTTTTCTTACTTCTTGTTCTGATTTTTTTAAAAAAAGATATCAGCTTCTATGTATTCTTTGTGCAAATGAACTTTACTATAAATACAAAGTTTCATGAGTAGGTCTATGTGAATCATTAACTTTTCAAAAGGCACCAGTTCCCTTCTGTCACTAATGACATGTGTTACAGTTTAATGTAACACTACTTTTAATTATCAGAGCCCTTTCTTTTAAATATCAAATTCCCCCTCTCTAAATTGTCCTGAGTTCTCTTTACAGGCTCATCTGTCACTGTAAATGTCATCATTTTATTCCTCCTTTGGATGCAGTGACAGGCCCTCTCTTATCCCTAACTTTATCTCTTTTCCCATCCTTTATTGTACTACAAAGATCCTTTTTTCGTACTTTACAGCTGTATCCGCTTTCCACACGTGGCAAATGATTGCCTCAGTAAAGGTATTTTCTGTTTCAATCTTGCATTTTCCCTAGGGAGGACAAAAAAAGGGACAAGCTTTCTAGAGTTGGTTTCACTGAGAAAATTGTTTAGAATTGCCTCATTCCTCAACAGATTAACGAATGCATACAATCCCAGCTTAAGTGCTATTGTACAACACAATTTATCCATTATACGTTGTCCTTTCCATTTAGAAAACCCCCCTCACCAATTAAAATAATACATCCTTCCCATACCTGCTCCCAATTAAATCCAAGCTGCATTACCTGCCTTGATGCAGCTGGTCACACATTCCTACCACTTACCAGCATTCATTATGGCCTTTTCATTATAAAAGGGCTGGTGGCAGGAATTCAAGCTCCTGGCTTTATTTGGAGCCCACCTAAATGATCGGCTTTCAGTACCAGGTCTCCATAAGAAGAGGATTAGGCGAATGGAGGGAGAATTCATACAGTAGCAAAATATCATTGTTTCAGCTTTGATCATGTCGTCTTAACCTTGGTTGTATCCAAAAGACAAAAAGGAAGGGAGGGGGGATGTGGTGGTGCTAGAGAATCACCTTCCATGTGCAAAAGACAGCCGGTCAGGATGAAAGATAAGTGCTAGTAAAAATAATGTCATGTGCTTACCATTTTATTTCTTCATATCCCTAGGCTCCTAAGTCTCTTATGCTGGAAGAAAACAATAGCTGCTACACAAAATGATTCCCCTTTACATATGTGCTTTGTCATTAGCCACTAAGTCGTCACTGCTGCAGGCTGGCTCAGTGCTGCTTAGGAACCGTTTTACTTACCAAGATTAAATAAATTCTCACTGAGAGAGAGAGAGACAGACAGACAGACAGACAGACAGACAGACAGAGAAAGAGAGAATTGCAAGAGACAAAAAAAAAGAAGTTAAAATAGTACTTAAATCCACAATAAGGATTTGATTCACCAGGCATAGTCTTATGGCGTACTGCATACTGCAGCTATACATGATATCTTGTATTTAATGTTATACCTGACTTATAGGAGTGTAAAAAAGAGGAGCAGCAGAGGTGGCCTCGGCTACCAGTCCTTGTTCAGGGCCATCTATAATTAATTATAATCTGCACAGTAGGTCTGCATTGAAGCACAGCCCCATTCTGTTTGGTGCTTAAAGCATATTGTGCATCATACTGGCCAAATCTTTACAGGCATCTCATGCTTATTGGCTCATTTTCTTTCCTGCATTCACTTAAGAGCTTGGGAGTAACTAGTTATCCATTGTCCCTTTCCTTACATATACTGTATATGCTTGTGAATAAATTGACTTCATGTATATGTCAAGGGCAGGTTTGGGGACCACAATATGGATTTAGATATGACCTGTGGAAAAGTTGAGGGTAAAATGTTGGGGCACAGCACAGGGATCCTCAGATCCATTCCGTGGAGAGGCGAAAGCTCCAGTGATGCCTCAGGGGGCCAGTCACCCCTGACTGCCACCACTGCCACCATTTTCCCATTCAGGCACTCAAAAAAGTCTTTTGCCACTCTACCATTCTAAAAGAAGAACCAACCCGCTCTACTTTCCAGGACAGCCTTTTGCACTGCCTGGGCAGAAAAATGGCATTGACACCAGCTCTTTAGCACTTCACTACCACAGCAGAGAAATGACTTTTGTCCAAAAGACCCACCAGTGGGAGAGCAGAGGGCACTGTTCCTTCTTTCAGGCACTCCCAATGTAGACTAATCTCTCAGAGCTTAGTCCATGTCAAGAGGGACTGAAAGAAGCACCCACCCACCCCCTCTCTCTTTGCTGCAGCAAGGAAGCTCCAAAAGAGCTGCTGGAGAAATAGCTGAGGGAGCTTTTTTCAGGTTCTCCTGATTCCTTCTAATCTCCCTGCCCCAGTGAGCAAGCATCCAAGAGCCAAAACCACCAGTTTTTCAAGCAGGCATTACAAAAGGTGAGAATGGAAGTACCACATTGACCCATATATAAGTCAACTCAGGATTTTTTATGTCAGTTTTTTGGCATATTTTTTTTAACTTATACACAAGTATATAAGGTAACACATTTTAGGAGCACACTCATTTTTCCAGTAATGAAGAACTAGGCATTACATTTAAACTGAAAATTGGGACATTATCAGATGCGTTAAAAGTGGTGTTACAGGAAAGCCAGGAGCTTGCAAAAGGGCTCCCTTTTCAGACAACATCGTTCCCCCCTCATTATATACCCATTCTGCTGGCCCTGCTTTTTATTGACAGGAGAAGCCGTCAATAGATTCCCTGTTCCACTTCTGTCACGAATTTCCATACATGTGACAAGATGTCCCATTATGCTGGTGAGATCCCGGCGTCAATGTACCGTCCCTGCCAAACCACTTCCAGATGAGATCAGGACATCTAGGTAAGTGACACACCTTTTGTGACTATCTCCAGGTTACTTCTACCTTTTAAAGTGTGTTTTTGTGCTTGCTGTAATTTTTGTATTCTTTTTCTTTTTGAATTTCCCGCACTCACGTCTTCTCAAATCCACAGGATTTCGATCCAGGAAATGAAGGGAGCTCTGTTAGAGCTCCATTCACTCCTGGGCTGCTGGAACAACAGGAGAGGAGGTAAGTGCAGTGGGGAGGGTGATTGTGACACGACAGGGACGGGACAGGGGTGGGAGTGGAGATTCTGGGATAGGAACACTTTTTTCATTACTGTCTGATAATCTCCTTGGTGAAAAATACCCTCACTCCTTTTGCAGTGAATGGTAGATTAAAAAAAATAGTTTGTTGATGGAAAAAAATCACATGGTTCACATTCCATCTTGTGCTATACTTCAGGTCACTGCCTTGTACTATGGTGGGTATTGAGAAAATGACAAAGCGGTCAAGAGGAGAATGTGGGTTTTTTTAAATCACAGTGAAATAGCTGGTAGAAATGAGATTTTTAAAAAGTAAGCAAAAGTAACTAGTTTAGTTGCTTTTGAGAAACAGGAATGCAGGAGTTACTTTCTAAAAATATAACTATAACAGTAACTAACTACTTTGAGTCCCACAACTATAACCAATTATGAATAAAAACTAACTTTTTTAGGCATCAAAATCTACAAGGGTTGTGAGCTTTTTATTGGAGTGTAGAATAGAGCTAGCTTGCTTGATATTTTCCTTGACTCGGTATGATTCAATGGGTATAGTAGTGTTTGTCCTATGATAAACTGGATGTGAATCTCTTTTCTGTTGTGAACTCACTGGGCCACTTTTAGCCTCTTTGTACTTATCTGCATTTATACTATAATTCCTAAGTGTTTGTCTGTCTCACTGTATGATATCATCATACTTGATGTTTTAGCTGATTGGACAAAAAATAAGACTAGTATGGTTTTGGACTTGTTCATCAGCTTCTTCAAGTATCTCCCAAGCAAACACTTATGTGCTTTATTTATCTTTTCTCTAGAATGCACTGAAGAACTGATTTTGACCAATGTAACACTGAGGAGCTTATCACATGAGGCTAGCAAAGTGCCAGGATAACAGCATGTCCGATTCCCACCGCCTGCTTGATGTTGTTGCTGGTCCATTGGTATATCATGGAAAATCACTGTAAACAGTGGTTTCATTTTACTTACAGAAATAATCCAATAATGACTTCCATTAACACTTCTGTCACATTATGTTTGCCCATGCAGTAGTTCAATAATGTTTTTCTGTTTATTTTTGTTTGTCAGGGGCTGGTCAGTGGGCACGGTTTGGGATGGGGAAATGTACATAGTGATCAGGGGAGATCCAGTCCTTATCCAGAGTATGTTGCTGCAATGCTACAACAAAATGGTGTTATAAAATTCCTTATCCCCTCCTCACTCTCACAGACACCTGACTGTAGTCTAAGGGGCTCTCCACTCTCAGATCTGAAAGCATCTCTTGTGGTGGTTTAGTTTGGAGCTTTTTAAGCTGAGAAACAGCAACTGCCATGAAAAGGAAAAGATTTTTTATTTATTTTTTTTGGTATGAGAAGGAAAGAGTGGAAGGGGGCTTTTTCTGGAGCTGGATGGGTAAATGAGAGGGAGGGAGGGAGGAAGGAGCTAGGAGCTGAGCCAGAGACCAACAGTGCAGGGAGGTAGGAGGGGCGGTGGGAGAGGCCCCCCAACTGGCTTTTGATTGGACACTCACATGTGCTCTCTTCCCCTTCCCTCTCTCCACAACATAAAAGAAACAATGCAAAGGGGGCAGAGATAGTGTCCTGGAGTGGGAATGCTATTTGGCGTTAACAAGCACCATAATCTCTGTACAAGAACAATCCCATTTTAATAGCATTTTTACAGAGAACACAATTATAGAAGGAAAGAGTCCTCATGCAATAAGGCTATGAGACTTTTTCAGGCAAGTTTGGGACCAGTCAAAAAACTTCAGCCTTTTTTTTAAAAAATCATATGCTTCCACTTTGCAAGGAACAAGTAGTGAAGCAAATATTAAGGAATGTGTGTGCTACTGGTCAATTTTTATTTCATTTATATCATAACAAAAATAAAAAACTTTAATGCAGGCATGTGAGAATGGTGGGATTGAGAGAACAGTCTCTCCTGGGGATCCCAGGGCCCAAACAGGATCTATGAGGAGTCAAAATCTTGTCCTTCAGAAGCTCTTCTGGCAACAGCTGGGGAGAGAGGGCCAACCATTGGTTGGTATTCTGTTAGTGACTTATGCACAATTAAGCATAAGTCTCTTTTTGGATGGGGCCAGAGGGACATTTTTTTTGTCCTTGTGCTTGTCCCCAAGCCTCCCACTGCCCAGCAACTGTCAAGCCCCAGGGAAGGCCCTTGCTGTTCTTGCTTACTGGCGGGGGTGGGAGAGAGAAGGTAGGAGACTCAGATTATGACGATCCAACTGCTCTGGGCTCCCAGAGAAAGGAAAAGGTAGGTGTACTCCATTTGGCAGCACACCCTCATGATTCTTTGCCCTCGACTGAGCTGAGACCAGCTGCTTCTCCATGGTCTGAATTGCCTCCCCCATCCCTCCCCTCCTCACTAAGTGGCAGCAGCAGCAGCAAGAGACCCTCCTTGGAGGATGCAGAGCTATATAGATAGTAGCAGCTCACCCAAGCTCTGTGTGCATCTCTTCTCCCATCTAGGCAAGATATTTTTTGCCTGTTATGATATCCTTCCAATGGGTGAGGGGATATTACAAGAGAACTATGACGTCGGAGGCTATAACACTGGAATAATAATGTGAAGACCTCCACTGTTGCACGTTTTTCACTATAGAACTTGGTTTATTCACATTTGTGATCCATTTGCTTAGTAATTTTTGATGGCGTGCCTGTGCTGTCATCAAGGACCAACAACATAGGCATATCCATAACGTCCCTCCTCCTCTTTCCACTTTCTGTTGGGGGAGGATGTATATTAGTGTTTTCCTCTCAATTAACTCCTAGGCAATTTTCCCAGCTAAATACATAACATCTTTGGCAAAGTGCCAAACAAAACCTTAAGAACCAATGCTAAAGTCTGCACTTATACAAGGAGCTTAGATTTTCATGTGGTGAACTGGATGTGTGCCAGTAACTCCCACTATAAGGCCAACAGTACAAATGCTATATCTACGTATATACTGTATATATATTTTGTTAAGAAGCTTTACCTTAGACCTCCAAGGCTGCTTGTTCCCTGCAGAAATTTGAAAATCCTATAAACCCTGACTGAAAGAAAGATTTTATCCTGCTATTAATTTAACCCAATTAGACATTTATTTGATGCAAACTTATACTTCTGATGGCATTAAATCAAAAAAGACCAACAGAGCAATCCTATACTGCAATTACACAGTGTGAGGTGAGAAGGTGGTTGGGAGTATTGTCACTATGTCAGCAAAATATCCACTGTATCCTACACATGCTCAGCCCAGGAAGGGAGGTGAAAACATACTGATAACTAAATGAGAAGGCACCTCCCCATCATCCATAAATACTCTGCCAAAACAGTACAGTACTCTGTACAGTATTGTATGCAGTACTCTATAGTATAGTGCCCTATCACTGTTTGGCAGCTAATTTCCTAAACTACAAATCCAAGAATTCCACACCATAGAATTATAATGCTATAATTGTGTTGTGTACATATGGCCAAGAAGAAAACGTCCACATTCTGGGTGCCCGGGGGGTGGGGTGGCTGGATGATCTCAAAATTATCAAGACATACCCCCTTAGGGTTGTCCTAAGCCAGAAATGACTTAAAGGCACAGAAGAAGAACATCAACCCTCAACCATTCTGCAATACAACATACACAACAATGTCACAGTGTTTCTGCTCCATGAACACCATTGGTGCCTCCAGCAGTGACTTTCCTGCTGTTGTCAACAATCTTAAAATAATGATTAATGCCTTTAAAACATTATTACAACTGCACTTAAAAGCCTTTACTACATTCATAAGTTACCAACATTTTTGGCAATAATGGGAGCAAAATTTGAAAGGATTGAAATTTACCCAAAGTTCAAGGGAGTGTTTTTGTTTTTTTTTAAGTATTAGAAAATAGAACAGAAAGTCTTTTTTTTCTGAAAAATTTAAGTTAAGTGTTATCATTTTGGTAGTTTTTTAAATAAACACATTTAAATAGATGACTTTTAAAATAATAGCCAATTGTCTTTTCATTCTCTGTTACGGTAACATATTTATCTAGTATTTTTTGCTCGTACTTCCACCCCTTAATCTATCAAAGCTATAACAAAATACACTACAGCTTAACAGTTATTTCTAAAACTCACATTTACATTATACACAAAGTATTCACTGTTCAGGACAGACCTCGATACATTTCTGTGTTTTTTTCCCCCATTTGCTTTGGGACTCAAAAGAAAAGGGAGGGAAAAAATGTACTAGGAAATGCCAAGAAAGTAAAAAGTATAAAAAGTATAATTTAAGTGCATTGTGTCTCTGGATGCCCCACTTGTATGGCAGCTGTCTCATATTTGGATACACAGTTTGGGATGGGGGGAAATATGTTCAACCTGTATCTTGATGCAAACTTACCTAGTTCACACTTACCAAAACAAATACAAGAAAATGAAACACAGTTCTTCAGTATTGGCATTCGTGCAACTTTGGCGATACAATTGTCCACATACAAAAAAATAGTCATACAGAAATGTCATGGTAAAGTGCTGTGTACTATATACACATGCATATTAGTATGTTATACAGAAATGCAGTATTATTAGGGAAATTGGCCTGCAAATATGTGTGTATGTGTATATATTAAGTGAAACGTGCATAGAATTGCCTTAGAGTTTCTCTGTGGACTTTACAAAATTTGCAAATTGAAATCAGAGTGGAGCATTCAGGGTTTTTTTTTTTCTTTTTCAGAGTTCATAAGATTTCAGCCGAAACCAAACAAAACTGAAGTCACAGGAACTCAGATGTGGAAACAGGACACCAAAAAATTGTGATTATAAAATGAGATATTGTAATTGAAATTAAGATCTTTAGATATTGCCTCTTGATAGAAGGAACTTTAACTTTTTGAATCTGTGACACCTTATTTGATAAAGATATATGTTAGGGATTATTCTTTCATTATATTTGTATCTAAGTGACTTTGGCATGTTCATTTCACTTGTCATGACATGCCAACTTCTCTGTGTTAGCTGTGTATGTGATGTACAGGAAGCACCCACAAAGTCAAAATAAATGGCTAACGGGCTATTTTTGGTTCGACAGGCTTCAGGTGACATATAGGCAGAAAAACAGGGCATCTTGCCTGCAGTGGTGGCGCCTTCCATGGTAAAAGTATCAGGTATATTCAAAGCCCTGATGAGCCTCTTGACTTTATCAGACTAGGCAAATATGGCATCATAAGGATGCCTAATGATCAAGAAAGGGCACACACACCAGATGATGTCACCCTTTTACGCAATCATGTAAAGTAAAAAAGCCATCCTATTTTAGTGACAGGCCAAGCCATCAATTGATCACCCATAGTGGCATTTGCCTGCATTGCTGGCGTTTGAATCCGTGTGCCATTGTACTCACATGAATGCAGCATGAATGGGCAAACACTTCTGGGTAAGATCATGACAGCCAGGTAGGGGACACTCTTATTATGACCCCCCCCATTTACTTGGGACTTTAAGAGTGTGTTTTTGTGCTTGTGTTAACTTTTGTCTGTCTTAATTTGTCTTGTTTTGTTTTAATTTGCTGTGCTAGTGTCTTCTCATGAGAATATATGAGATTTCAACCCCAGAAGGAAACAGAGCTCCATTTGTGCTCTGTTACTGCTGGGGGAAGCCTCATGGACACTGCTCAAGGTAAGTGTGGTAAGGGGGTTCTTTTGCCAGCATAAAAAAGCCACAATTTATGCCAGCAAAAGAACAGCAATGTGGGGTGTTCTGATAAAGTCCTCTGTCAGCAACAGAAAATAAAGGTTGGACAGTGTTCTTCTGGCTTCTGTCTACTTCTTTGAAGGGAGGAGCTGGGCAAGGCTGATTGGTGTCAGCCAATCACAGCTTGGGGAATGCTGTAAAGGAGGACCTGCCAGGGGGAAAAGGATGAAAAACTGAAGCTTGTCTCTGACAGAAGGCAGATAGGAGAAAGATGGCATAGAGATAAGGAAATGTTGTAATAGACATAGGACAGGCAGCCAGGATGAAAAACTGAAGAGGGTTTTGGGGAGCATGAATGAATAGTTCAGGGGTTGATGTGTTATCTAAATGTGTCTTAATAAGCTTCTAGTTGTTTGCTCTTTTTTACAACTGTGTCTAGCTGTTCCTATTAAGTTTGATAGAGAATCTGGTTATGCTTACCACAGTGAAATTACATATCTACTGGTCCACATAGGGATCACCTTGAGGCCCAAGTACCCAATCCAGGGAGGGATGTTGAGTGGAAAAGGGATGAGGTGAGTGACAGGAGCCCATGAGCTTGGAACTGTGTGGCCAACCTGGAGAGGGGATCTGTCACAACTTCATTTTAAAAATTGTTTCCATTGTTTACAGTTATCGGTGAAATGTTTACAGGTGTCTCAGGTGTGATGTAATTCACACTCTTATTAGGGACATCTCAGTAATTTGGGGCAGTGAGAGGTGAATCCTGTTCATTCAAAAGGTGCCCCATACTGGCCGCACCAGTGACATGATAAACACCTTTTTCACTTCTTTTGACATTGGAGTTAAAATGGCAGGGAGATGAGGATTGTAGAACTAACTGTAGGCAAAAGGAAATTGGAATCTGAGGTTAGATATTCTTCTCTGAGGTGAGAGATGTTCAGCTTCAGAGTGGACCATCTAATGCCAGTATTCATGGGATTTCAACCTAAACCTAACAAAATATAAAGTTACAGGAAAGAGAAATAAAGATTTTCATCAGGGAACTCCACATGCCTAATTCTACATTGTAGAAATCTTATGGTGAGACCCATCAGGAAGAGGATGTTCAGGCATCTAAACATACGAACTAGAAGTTGGCTTCAGCACATGCACTCCCCTTTGTATCAGAGTGGTTATGGTTTTCTATTATAACTTTTTTTTAAAAAAAGAATACAGTACATTTCATTTTTAGATCTGGCACAATGGTTAAAATATCTTGAACCCAAGGAAAAAGTTATCCCTTTACTTATCTTCAGCTTAAATCATAAAACTGCCTTGTCAGTATGATCTTCCATAAAGTCTATATATCCAAGAAGGCAAAAGGTATGTGTGTGCACACGCACATGCCTTTTGCCTTCTTGGATTTTATTTTTCTTTTGTGACTTATATCAGACATACCTTTTCATATCAATATCAGTAACAATAAACTCCACCATCTACAAACCTGTTCAAAGCCTGTTGAGCATTAATTATGTTCTAGATACAAATAATGCAGCATTTCCCCACCCCTCTTTTAGGGCTCATCTGCACAGGCCAGAATATGCTGGCTTCCTGTCAGCATATTCTGCCCACAGATCTGGCCCATTACTCCCCTGTTACCTTCATGGATCCAGACTTCCATGCCAGCCAGTCTCTGCAGTTGCTGCTGCTGCCTACATCTCACTGTCTGAAGCCAGGAAGCTGGCCTGCAGCATTTGAGCAAGGTGCCCTGCATGTAAGCAGGCTTTGTCACATGCTGAAGGACTCCTTCCTGGCTGTGGAAGAGCGAAGCAGGTGGCAGCTGCAGAGATGGGCTGGCTTGCCAGAATGGACTGCTGTGGTCACACAGGGCCTGATCTGTTTTGTGCTGTCTGGAGCAGATTTTACCAGCCATTTAAAAAAAATGTTGTGAGGGCCTTACCCTATCTTGTGATCCCAGAGGTCATGAGGACTGCCTGGGGGCAAAATGGGGCAGATGCCCTGCATCATCTGGACTGCAGGGCTCAAAGACAAGCACAAGACAGGATATATAGCCCATCTAGATGAGTCCTTTATCCTACTTTCCTTAGAAATATAAGAAGGCCTGTAGACGTCAAATCTAGTATCCTGTCTTCCAGAGTAGCCATCTTGATTGGTCTTCCTCTCCACAGTTGATTATTTTATATTGTTGGCCTATTGTCTGCTGTATTTTCACTGGCAAAGACCTTCTTATTTAAATGGGACTTCCGCTTTTACCTGGTTGGGGTAGCACAATGGGTGTGCTGGTTCTTAATATATAAGAGCTTTTAATGTATGTTTAACTGTTGTAAATTAATGTTTTCAAGTGGACTGTTTTTAAATGCTGTTTAAATTTTTGTATTAGATTGTTTTAGCTAGATTGTTTTAACATACAGTGTAAGACGCTTTGGGTCCCATATGATAGAAATACTGGGAGAGATGAAGTTTCCATAATGCAAAAACTGAGCAGGTGTTGCTTTTATTGATATAGGGCTGGAATAATATATTTTGGGCTGTGAGGATATTAAACAACATGAAAACCAATATGTTAAAAGCATTGGGGCTCCATCCTTGTTTTGCCAATTATGTTAAAAGCATTGGGGCTCCATTCAAAACAAGGAGCCACATTGGTTCCCCCCCCCTGAACTTGAAAATCCTCCTTTTTTGGACTATAGTTTCCAGAACACCCAAACCAGCATGGGAGTTGTAGTCCAAACAAAGTAACTTTTTTCAATCTCTTTTTTTTAACCTGCTCAACCCACCTGTAGGGATTCATAGTGGTCAACCTGTAGTGTTGACTTTGTAGTGCTACTTGTCATTGGTTTCACAGCTTGACTTAACTGTTTGACTTCACAAAACTTCACCATTACAAAACAACAGTAATAAGTGAATGCCACTCAATGAAACTTATCTCCCAATTTGCTGTGTCCTTCATGTATCCCTATAGCTGTGTAATTCATCTGAACTTCTAATTATCTGCACATTTTTTAATGTTCCCTAGCTCATTCAGATACAGGACACTTTTCTCTGCATGTTAAATAAATACTGACACTATGACCAAATAGTACTGTATTTAGTTAAAAGGACAGCTCCCAGTGGAAAGAATTTTGACATTCAGATAAGCTATAGAATGGCCTTATCAGGCTGAACTACTTTTTTAAAAACCGGACAATTAAAAGTATGAATACAAGGGGAAAAGCAATAAAAATGAACATTAAGAGGATATGATCCATAGTTTAAGACATATAGAATTCTCTATCATGACTGCACTGAAGATCTGAATAAAGACCTCTGCTTTCAGAACTTAACATGGGCATGTCAGAAGGATTTTAATCTCAGTGGGATACTCAGATCTCATCTTTTCATTCTTTGCTGTCTAAGGTGAATGTAAGTATCACCTTTAAGCAGAAGACTCTGCATGTGGTAGTGTATTGAACATGATAAGATGCATTGAAAAGACCAAAATATTCCTCTCCATCTCAGCCAGTAAGCATAGGCAAGGGTTGTTTTCTCTTTCTGTAAGCAAAATAGCACAGAATAAGTCAGGGCCTACCTGAGTCCTGATGTTCAGGCTGCAGCTGCAAAAAATAAATAAGGGGAATCAAGTACACATGCAGCATTAAGAAACAGGAGACTCCAAGGCCCCTTCCTTAAGCTTTTGCTATAAATCCTCTCGCCTATATTTTATTTGGCATGAGCCCTTCTCAGTTTATAACAGTTCCACTTTTCAAAGCAGTCAACTGCAATTTTGAACCCAGGAATCTTAAGAAGGGTGATGGTGTCTTCACTTCACTTCTTCATTCGCCATTGATCTCTGGCATAACAAGGGGAGCTTTATTTTTGGGTTGTTTTAGGATTCCTTCATATTAAGAGCCAGACATGCTGGAAAAAAAAACCCTGATGTTGATGGAGGTCATCTGTTGACACAAAACAGGTTGGGGTTTCTTGCATGATGATGATGATGATGATGATGAATATGGCAATGACTGCAACTTTGCAGCTGAGTGCTATAAAACCAGTGCCCAGCCATGATCCAAAAGAAAATGAGAATGCTTTGTCCAAGTGAAATAAATAGTACTCTATAAACTCCAGCATCTATCTAGAGTAGCACCACTTTTTAAAAAGATGGCAGCTTCCACTACTCTTCCATTTGGAAGTGTTTTGTCTTTATTAGACAAAGCTATGTACCTTGGGCATTATATTTAAATGATGAGAGATGTAATACATAGATCACTACAGATGTCACTATATGGTTAATTAAGAATATACAATGAAAGAACTGTACCATGTGATCTAAACATACATTGCAAACCTACATAGCTAATAGAAACTACAATCGTGGCATGCACCAGTTGTCTGATTCAGTTAGAACTCTGATTTGGTGCTTCAGAAAATGTCTAGACTAGTCTCAGACTGACTGAAAGTCCACCTGATTTGACTCAGGTTCCAAACCCAAGTCAAGTTTGAGAAATTAAAAAAAGAATGTGCATCTCATTGACTATCACTGGAAAACAAAGAAATGGTTATAATATTTTTCCCTCTTTCTCAGAACTGATGAAATTTGCAGGCATGGTATTCCCCAAGGAGAACATTAAGCCTGCCAAATTGCAGACAAATAGACATTAGGATTCACCTTCCCCCGCCCCACTACACACCTTTAAAATCAATTTATTAAAAATATGGAATTGCCAACAATCTCTTTGTTTCTTCACAGAATTGGAAGAAATTTCAGTTATTTCTTCAGATAAACCAAAGCTGTCAAGCTTCATATTAATAAGCATACATACTTTTGTACAAAGCAGCTTTTAAATTTTGAGGAATTCCAGGAAAAAGAACACACTTTGCCTAAGGTTCCTTGTAGACCATGGTTCTAATAAAAAATATAGAAGAATCCCTGAATAACAAAAGTGAAGAGAGGAAAAAAAAATATGTGCAGCTGTTTATGGAAAGGAAGGAACAACCTCAATCTTAGTGAGAGATGAGAATTATTCACTTTGTCTCCTAGTGTTTTGGGGGGAATTATGTAAAAATGATATACAGCACAGAGGTGTCCTTAGGCAAGAAACCCACAGTTTTTTCCAAAGGAGGTGCAGTGACTGATAGTTATGATGTCTTAAAACCAGCATAAGACTTTTTAAACCATGAAACATGGTGAAAATAGAAGAATAGCCACTCAGGGTCCCATTTTTGTCCCACTAAATCACATCTAATGTGGCCAGCATATATAACAGATTGGCATTAAACTCTGAAGTTCCATAGTAGCACAGAATTAAAAAAAATTGACTAAGGCATTACTTGCCCAATTTGAATCAACACACAAAGACAGGAGTGCCTAGCCTTGCTTCTTCCATTGACACTTTGCTCACATAAAAAAATGACAAATCTGCAGAAGAGAAGTTCATATAGGGAGTCTCCATGTTTGTAAGAATCCTCATTTTCCAGTGTTCTTGTTCACAAGGAGAGTCTCCATGCAAACAGCAGCTTATCTTCAGACTTACAATTTTTGTTAAAGAAGTCACTATGAAGAGAATGGGACTGGACCACACTCCCTTTTCATGTGATGATGAAAACGATAAGTAACACCTAAGCAGGACTTGTACAAACAGCTTTTGTATCTTTCTTCTAGATCAGTGGTTCTCAACCTGTGGGTCCCCAGATGTTGTTGGACTACAGTTCCCAGGAGCCCTCAGAGGTCTCACCTTGACAGCAGGTGGTCCTCCCAGTTATTAGTGAGGCTGTAGGATTGAACTCACAGCCTCACTAATGACTGGGAGGACCACCTGGCTGTCAAGGTCAGGGCCGGCTTAAGTGTACCACCAAATCTGCATCTGCGGGGTGCACAGCCACAGGGGCCCCCTGGTAACCCTCTTCTTGCAAAAACAGGAGAGAGAGAGAGCAAGCCACACACTTCCTGCTGGCCTTTTTTTTTTTTTTAAAGCAGCTGTCTCCTGTCTACTTTGCCCTCCCTCCTTCCACCCCCATCCAGCAGGACAAGCTGCAGGGGCCCCCTCCTAACTGGAGAGAGAAAGAGAAAGAGAGAAAGAGTGTCTCCTTCCTCCTTCCTTCCTCCGTTCCCCCCCCTCCCAGCAGGTCAAGCTGTCCTGTGTGGCTGAAGGTGGGGGGAGTTTGCTACTCCCTCACCCCCTCCTCCCAGGGGATCATCAAAAAAGCAAGCCAGGTGTGTGTGTGAGAGAGGGGGGGAGGAAAGTGTGAGGTTCACCTATTTCCCTTTCTTTCTCTCCCCTCTCTCAGGGAAAGGGTTAGGGTTTCTTTCCTTTCCCTTCCCTTCTTCCCTTCCCTTCCTTCATGTTTCTCTCTTCCCTGATCTCTCTTCTCTCCTTCTTCTGCCTCTACTCGTAAGAAGGGTGCCTCCCTCTTCTGCCCTGCAAGGGTCCCCACTGGGCAGCCACACTCCACATAGATTCTCTCCAGCCCATCTTTCCAGCTGTTCTTAAAATGCCCTGTTTTTTCTCCCCTCCCTCCCTCCCTCCGTCCCTTCCCCACTTGATCTTCAGCTTATGCTCCTTGCTGCTGAGTTCAACTTGCAAAAGGAATTTGTGTTTCTGCCTATGTGCCTTCAAGTCATTTCTGACTAAGGTGAACCTATCATTGGGTTTTCTAGGCAAAATTTGTTCAATGGGGGTATGCCTTTGCCTTCCTTTGAGGCTGAGAGAGTGCAACTTGCCCAAGGTCACCCAGTGCGTATTCAAACCCTGTTCTCCACAGTCATAGTGCAATGCTGAAACTTCTACCACTCTAGCTCTTTTAACAGAAGAATATAAAGAATATAAATAAAATAAAAATTTGGAGTAATTTTACTGGGAACAATGGTTTTATTGTTGTCACTAAAACACCAGTTTCCCATTAGTGTTATGTGAGAGCCGTTGGGCTACAGCAATGGTTCTTAACCTTTTCCTTATCAGGAACCCCCTTTAAATGTCTTTTGTTGCCCCAAGACTTAACTCAAGATTTAAAATCCTAATGATAATAGCTAATAATAATAGCTAACAACAACAACAACACAATTACACCATCCATTAAACTTTCCTTCAGATGCACTCTTGCTTCTTCCTACAAGTTTGTGGCTGGAGTGGATTGAATGGCAATGTACAGGTCAAGTCAGCCAGCTTTTGCCTTGGTTCATGTCATGTGGCTGCTCCACTACAGGGAGGAGGTGGGCCAAGCAGCCTCCAAGCCTTTGTGGACCCCCTGTGAGGACATCATGGACCCCAGGTTAAGAACCACTGGGCTAGAGAATGCTGAAAAAGGAACAATGCAACCAGACCTTGAGAAGGGTGCTGGCAGGGGGATTCTGGGAGGTGTAATCCAAAAGTAACTTTCCCAGGATCTGAATGCAGCCTAGAATCACAGAATCATGGGGCTGGAAGGGACCCCAACAGCCATCCCATCCAATCAGCTTCTGCCCTGCAGGAACACACAATCGAAACCCTCACAACAGATGGCCATCCAGCCTCTGCATAAAAATCTCAAAAGGAGACTCCGCCACACTGAGGCAGTGCATTCCACTTCCGAACAGCTCTTACTGTCAGGAAGTTTTTCCTAATGTTTAGGTGGAATCTCTTTTCCTGTAGTTTGAACCCATTGCTCTGTGTCCTAGTCTCCAGAGCAGCAGAAAACAAGCCTGTTCCAGCCTCAGTATGGCATCCCTTCAAACATTTAAACATGGCTATCATGTCCCCTCTCCACCTTCTCTTCTCCAGACTAAACAAGCCCAGATCCCTAAGCCACTCCTCATAGGGCATGGCTTCCAGACCACCCACCATCCTGGTAGCCCTTCTCTGGACACATTCCAGATTCTCAGTATCCTTCCTGAATTGTTGTGCCCAGAACTGGACACAGTACTCCAGGTGAGGTCTGACCAAAGCAGAATACAGTGGCACTATTACTTCCCTTGTTCTAAACACTATAGTCCTATTAATGCAGCCTAGAATCGCATTGGCTTTTTTTTTTTTTTTTTGCTGCTGCATCACACTGCTAACTCATGTTCAGCTTGTAGTCCACTCTTTCTTTTCTTTGAGGAAATCTAAACCATTCTATTAATTGCTAATAAACAAAAAATATTTTGTTTGTGCCTATAATATAGTTTTTAAACTAAATTATTGGTGGCAAATTATGTAATACAGTAGGCCTCCCTTATCCACTGGGGATTGGTTCTGGGGTGTGTGGATACTGAAAACCATGGATAATAGTGAATTCCATTGAAAATAATGGGACTTCTGATTTAAAATACTATAGAGTTGCCTTGGAGGACCTAGAAAATGGCTAGAGAGGACACATTTTCTAGGAAGACTCTATGGTAGTCGTGCTGTTTTGTTTCCTATGGATAATGAATCCATGGATACGGGCATCCTTCTGTAATCTGAACACCCAGTACTGTGAATAGGTTAGGTTACATTGACCTGAGATAAATATATGGGGGGCCCAAAATAAAGCATTGCAGGGGTCACCAAAATTCCTTAAACCAGCTGTAGTCAAGGTGAGACCTCAGAGGGCTCCTGGGAACTGTAGTCCAACAACATCTGGGGACTGACAGTTTGAGAACCAGATCTATAGCTGCCATGTAGTTAACCACAATGCATGAGAAATAACTTAGTAGTTTTCAATAAAATAAAGATGGTGACTCCAGTAGACTAGGGACTGCTCAATGAGATGTATAGATAAAATGGAAGCCAAGATGGCATTGTGCCTGCAATGGGATTGATCTTGATTGCAGATCTTGTGCCAACATTCTGTTAGTGACATATGCTAAAATTCAAAGAGATAGCTGTGTTAGTCTGGAATATCAGTATGCAAAGGGATCTTGTAGCACCTTTGAGACTGAGAGAAAGAAGTTTGTAGCATAAGCTTTCATAGACTAAGTCTACTTTCTCAGATCCATGGAATGTAGTGCCTAGAAACAGACCTTTACAAGCAGGCTACATGTGTGAATGGCCATAGAAATTCATATGACATAAGCTATCATAACCTCTCACTATGCCAGTATATCTACTATTTCTCTCATTGCAGAAGCAGGTATTTAGTACTTTGTGATACTCTGTTCAGATTGAATTAAGTACTTGCTTGAGGTCAAGGAAGGCAATGGCTCTTCTTTTCTCTTGACTAACCATAGGGTTATGCCATCAGTGATGGCCTCACAGAAGCCAAATATGAAAGCATGCTGGCTGAGATAAATATACCTCCAGTATCGCACAGAATCTTGGTCCATGACTAAATTTCATGTTCAGCTCACTATGAATCTGCTGGGTCTACACCATAAAACATAAAACCACTGGGGGACCTTTCCTACAGTGGATTTATAGCACTTTGATTCCATTTTAACTGCCATGGCAACATCCTATGGAATCCTGTGAGGCACTTGTAGTTTGGTGAGGCACTACAAGTTCTCTTATTGAGAATTCTAAATATCAATCCCTAAATTATGAATGCCAAGATTTCATGGGATGCAGCCATGAAAGGTAAAGTAGAATCACAGCACTATAATTGCACAGTATGAATGGGCCCCAGAGGATCCACTCAAACAGAATGGAAACATTGTCCACATGAAAATGTGACAGAGTGCTAAGTTATAGTTGGATGAAGACAATACATTTTACACACAAGGATCAATGTCAGAAGAAGTTTACAGTTCTCATGGTGGTTTCTTTTTTACCTCCCCACTTGTCATAATGTGTACTATTGTCAAATTATATAAATGCATGCAGTGCTGCACTGTAATTACAGCAGCAAAAGATAATTGAAGAGATCATTGCATAACATCTTTTTCAAAGTTGTGGCATACATTCATGTATGTTTGTGTTAAGAGTTTTCATGGCTGAAATCAAAACCACTGAAATTAGATACAAGAGGCAATCAACCCATGTTGCTTTCACCAAGCATTTGAGGAAGATGGAACAAACCAACATCAGTCATAAGTGAATTCACCTATAAGCCTGTGATATTTTCTTCCTCGGAGTACATGGATGGATTTCTGTCCAACTCCAGGCTAACTTCTTAATTAAGTCTGACCATCTTATCTTGCATTTTAATAAGGTTGGAAAAGTCTGTTCATTTCACTTTCTTTCATATTTGAATATTTTAAACCTCAAGGTCTTAAAAAATATCAAGAGGTCTCTGTAGGTGATGTCCTCGCAGTATGTCCAGCTACAGGAAAAAGCTATTCATCTCCCCACGCTCTGACAACAAGGAAATTGTCATGTTGGATGGACAGAGCTGCACGGCTTACAAGGTATGGGTGGGGAGGATTTTGGTCATTGTATAGTTAGAACAGAGCTCTTATCAATGACGAAAAAAATGAGTTATGAGAGGGTAAGTTCAACTAACACCATCATAATTCACTAACAGGATGTCATCCAATGGCTGGAATGCACAAAGACAATTATGAATGCTTAACTTAGAGTTAGGACTTTATCAGACGGGGCAAATACCGCCAAAACCCCATGTCATACATATTTTTTTTATTTAGTTATTTATACCCTGCTCTTCAGCCACAAGGCTATCAGAGTGGCTTACAAATTGTTTTTAAGCAATAGCTATTTACAGTACATATCTACACTGCATTAAACGGTTTCCAATGTGTGTTAGCTAATTGCCCCCCACAAGCTGGGTACTCAATTTACTGACCTACGAAAGGATGGAAGGCTGAGTTAACCTTGGAGCCTGCTGGAATCGAACTTGCAATGTGATGGCTTGCAGTACTGGCATTTAACCACTGCGCCACCAGGGCTCCTTGCACCATAGGATGCAATGATAGCACAAAGTGGAAAATCATCAGATGTCCTTGTTGTTTACCCATTCCTGCTGAGTCATGCTGGCGCAAATGAGGTTTCACTTTTAATCGACAGGCTAAGTTGTCAATAAAAAGTGATGTCTCATTCACGCCAGCATGATGCTGCAGGAATGGGTAAACAATGACATTGTCTGATAATTTGAGCCCTTTGTGCTATCATCACATCCTAATGACGTGGGTTTTGCAACATCTGATAAAGTCCTTACACATTTGTGACTGGTTGGTATTTACGAACTCTACATATTCCCTAGTTTACGGAACGTGTATGGGCCTTGAAAGCCCCCCCGCCCCAATCTCGACGTACCAGGCAGCAGCCACTGCAAGTGACGGAGTTCTGTTCCCCTATCAAATGGGAGGCAGCTGACTGATAACCACCCATCTCCATTCATAAGTAAACTCCAGTACAAGAGGAAATTGTGATGGGGTCCTGCTTCTGCCTGTCATACTAGAGATCACTCACAGGAGGGGATGGAAATGGCAGCTAGCAGCTTCTCAATCAACAGAGAAACAGATCCCTGTTGCTCACAGCACCTTCTGCCTTGTAAATGGGGATTAGGGTGGATCAGCCTGGGAGACACTAAGGACATTATCACATGAGGCTGAAATCCTACAATTATGACAGGATAGTAGCACGAATGGGTTCCCATTATCACATGATGTCATCGTCCTCCCATGCTCCATCCATGCTCTGCCTATTAATTAGGCACCATTCTTCACAATGGGCAAAAACCATCAATAGTCCTCAAGATCACTCTTTTCGTGGTACTGATGAGTGTGCAATGGTAATGTCCCTCTGTAATCACATGATTCCATGTGAATGGGCAGTCCTTTTCTCCCCCTCTGGACTTCTTTTCTTTCCAACAGAAAGCAATCATTTAAGCCCTTTTCCCCGCACCCCACTTCTTTTCCTCCGGACTTCTTTTCCTTCCAACAGAAAGCCTGGTTTAAAGCCCTTTCTTTCCCACCCTACTGCAGTCGCATCTATCTTGCCCATGCAAAATCACAGAAGAAAGAGACAATTTATCTTAAAGGTGCAGGGACCAGCCAGCAGGAGGCATTAATACTCTATCATTAGAAAACAATGGGATGACAAGTGTTACTATAGCATGAGGTTCAATCCTGGGACTTTTTCAGACAGGACTTACCGCGCAAGAAGACTCTGGAATAGTTACGATGCTGTCACGTGGCAGGGGGTCCGTTTCGGACAATGACATCCCTCTCGCGGCATCATCCATGTCACTTCCATGTATGATTGGAGGCAGCCATGCCATATTTTACTCACAGAAGTTGTCCAAGAGTAATATATGGCGTGGCTGCCTCCAATCATACATGGAAGTGACATGGACCATGCCGAGAAAGGGATGGCATTGTCTGAAACAGACCCCCTGCCGCGCGACAGCATCCTAACTATTCTGGAGTCTTCTTGTGCGGTAAGTCCTGTCTGAAAAAGTCCCTGGTCTTAAGTTGCTAGTGGTGGTTGTCCAGTAATTTCATGGTGATAATATTGCACAAATATGGTGAAATGCGATAATTACTGTAATCATGCCACTATGTTTCCTCAATCATGGAATTATAGTGTTTTAAATGCTAGTCTGATAATGTCCTTAGCTATGTAACTATGGTGGTTATGCTGCTAAGTAGGCCATACAGAATTCTGGCCAATGTTTTTTGCTCACAATCTTTTTTTTTTTTTTTTTTTTTGCACATACAAAATATTGGGGTGGTTGACTCCTTTTTGGGGGGAGGATGAGAAAAGTATTCTTATCTCCCCAGTAGACAGTTTTAAGCATGTGTATAGCACGTGCTTCAAGTAATATGTGAAACTCAGCCCTCAATATGACAATCTCTGGCTCCATATTCCTTTTCATGTCAGTCCTTGTAATAAACTATCTTCACCTCTCTGTTTCTCTTTCTCTAAAGTGGATACGCAAAACAAACAAACTAAAAAGATAACTATGATCCCATGTGTGCTGGAAAGATCTGTGGTTCAAAATATAAAAGAATTTACTTTAAAAACAAATGCTGTTGCTTTCCATTGAGTAATATGCCTAAGCAATGTAGCAAGTTGTAACTTTTTCTCCACTCTGGATTTTTGGGGAGGGAAAGAAATCAAATTCTCATTTCATATTAATATTCAGTATTCATATTATATGTGGACACTATGCAAACATGAATGTTCACATTGTCATATTGTTATGACATTAAAGATCACTGTTAAAAACTTTCATAAATTATCTACGAAACTGTAAACTGATTTTATCACTGGCTTCATACTTTTCAGAAGTGTATTAAATATTTTTGTATAGAATGTATCAACATAAAGGAACAAAGGGAATATATAATAGCATTTGATTACTTTATGTTATATTTATGTGCATAAATTTAGTAAATGGCATGGTTTAGGATCATGTAGTGAGATATTTCTAGGATACAGAGAAAAAATAAGGCTGTTTTTGAGTTTTGGTGAATTAATTAGGCAGGGAATAATTCACTAAGGAGAATCACATGATCAGATTCTATGTCATCAGGTAGAAGTTGTTCCTCAGGGGCTTGCTAACATAGCTAGAAGCTGAAAACACTGATGGGAATTTTAATACTGTGTATGAGTCTATCTGCCCAAAACACAGAGGAGAAGTCTACCTAGTAATATGCCATTATTTGGATGAGAGATAGACAATCCTGTCTATTTCAGGTCCATTACTAATTTTCATGTTTTTTCTTCTGTTCAATTTCTGCATACATCCACAAATTCTCAGAGAGAATCCTCTTAAGAAATGTATGTCAACATGTATTTTAATTCATCAAAATATCTGACTCAAAAATATGTTGCTCAAGCATTGACTGGACCAAACTGAGTCCCGATATTGGAGTAAAGTCAGGATATAAATGAATGTAATGCTGCTGCCACCACCAGCAACAACAACACATATGAATAATTTCTCAGACATTTTGCTCACTGGAATATAGCCTTGTTTTGTTTTGACTATATTTCACAGGTGAGGCAACATGTCGGCACTAGAGTGATTCCCTTCTGTTTTGTTTTCCCCACATAAAGCCCTTTTCTAAGGTACTTTGGGAATTTAAGGAAATTCAAAATGGCTGCCGTAAAACTGAAAGCTTCCTTTGGCCTACACTGGGGGCACCATTATAACACTTGAGTATCTATAGAAAAACAAAACTTTTTTATATAAAAAAAAGTGGGCAGAACATGCTTCCTGCCTCATTCTATTTAAGAAGGGTAGTGTCAGAGACTAATCATATGCATGTCAAATAATAAAATGAAATACAATGGGAATTTCTTCCAAGTAAATGTGGTGAGGACTCAAGGATCTTTTTTATTCTGAAATGACAGCTGGCAGAGACTATTTTCTCAAAACTATTTGCCCTTAAATTATTGGACCATTTTTCTCACATCACTGTTTCCCCACAATTTTGATCAAAATGTGAGTTTTCTTTGAAAGGATGCATTGATGGTATACTGTGATATATTTTATTTGTTGAGAAGCAGGAAATCCAGTAGAGGGCTAAGTTCCAATCTGCCTGTTAGCCTGAGAGGGATAAGTCAGGTCATTTCATGTCAGAATTCACAAAGACTGAATTGCTCAAGCACACCTACTGAGGATTTGCACTGGCATCTCAATGAGTGTTAACAGTTCTGCTGCATGTCTGCATTTGGTGCATTTGGGTCATTGGATCCTGCATCAGCAGGAGTCACTCTCAAAGGGGATATCCCATTGTATTTCTGTGTGTGACTGCTCTGGCTTTTCATCCTTCCAATAAGGAGGCACACCAGATCAGTCACACATGCAGAAATGTATGGGAGTGGGGGCATGGAGGGTTCAGGATCTCTTGAATATACTAAAGTAAGCTTTCTCAAGATATAGTGGAAGGGGAACCTTCCTTTCTTCTTTCAATATCTGCCTCAGGGAGAGCCTCGCAAATACTGCTGGAACAACATGATCTTATCAAAAATGATCCAAATAGGTACAACTATTTCAAACGAGAAGGGTGTACCTGCCTGCTATTAGTTGTCATAGGTAAGCAGCCTGATGGAAGAAACAAAGACTAACATTTCTAATTCAGCACCACAAACATGGCTGAATACACAGATGTGAAACACAGAATTACCAAAGATTCCAATGGGGGTGGGGAAATGGGCAGTAGCTAAATAAACCAGGATGCATGCATAAGAAATGGAAAAAGGAACAAATTACAAAGGAAGAGTACATACACAAGTAGCCAGTGTCTTGGGGGAGAAAGTGATAAGGGTTGTAGCATATAATAAGCTTAGGTCTGCAAGAGAGCTTAAGAAGGAAGAACAAAGAAGTGTAGGTTCAATTCTTGGAGAAGATGAGAAAAGGCTAGTGGATGACAGAGAGAAGTTTAAAACTGCTCAACATCTACTTTGCCTTTGTATTCTCCCCAAATGAAAGGTGTGCTGAAAAGGGAATAAATGATACAGTAAAGGGGGGGGGTTGCATGCATACATAATTTAAATGAATGAAGGTTCCCAGGGCCAGATAAGCTACATCAAAAAATACCACAGGAACTTCCAGATGTCATCATAGAGTCTCGGTCTGCAATATTTCAAATCCTTGGAGAATATGTGATGACCCAACAAACTTGAGGAAGCAAGTATAGATCTCAGCTCCAAAAAGGAGCAAAAAGAAGGCACAAATGGCTTGACACTGATAGAAGGAAAGATTCTAAAATAGATCTAAGTGGTCTGTGAGGAGTTAGGAAAGAATATTAGGCAAAGGAAGGCAATGACAAGCCACCCCTATCAAATTAATGGGGTCTCCATTAAGTTGACAGGTGGAAGCCACATACACAAGAGCCAATATGTGGGGTTTATTTTGTCAAAAACAGTTATTCTAGGTGCTAGACTAATTTTCTTCCCACCCCCTAAGAAAATTACATACGTTGAAGATCAGGGTGCTACTGTAGATGTGGTGTATCTTGATTTCAGTAGGACTTTCAGCAAGGACTCACACAATAATATTCTTACTGGTAAAAGGTAGGCTAAACTGTTAGGTAAATTTGTACCTGATTGAACTTCTGAAGAGAAGAGTGTTCACCAAAGGTTCTTCATCATCCCAAACAGAAGCCACTAGAAGGATACTGCAATGTTCTGTCTTGGGCTTGGAATTGTTCAACAGTACTACAAATGGCTTGAGAGAAAGTGTAGAGAGGAGGCTTATCAAATTTCCAGATGACACCAATGCCTCAGAAAACAAAATTAGTATTCAGGAAGGCCTTAAGGGATTGGAGAGCTGGGCCAAAACTAACAAAATGAATTCTAACAGGCATAAATATAAGGTACTACATTTTTACAGGAAAAATCACATGCACAAACATAGGATAAGTTACTTTGGGCTTGACAATAGGATATGTAAAAAGGACCTAGGGGTTCTAGTAAACCGCAAAATAAACACAAATAACAGTATGGCAGCAACACACAAACAAACATGCCAGACTACAACTCCCATAATTCTTAACAAAAGCTTTGCTGGCTAGGGCTGATGTGAAATACAATTAAGGAGGATCAGTTTAGTCCCACACTGGTGTGGTGGTGTAGTACAATTGATTAGGGAAATTCAGCAGGGTAATGCCACCTTCAGTGTGAAATGAAAATTATTTGGTACTATTGCAAGTAATGGAAAGTCAGTATTGACTTAGCAATTACAGCTATGGGTTTCCATTTTTATCCCATTCTCTCCTCAGGGTGTTTGTGGCAATGGAAATAGGGTCCCCCCACCTTTCATTTTGTCTTCAAAACAAACCTGAGATATATTAAGATCAGTCAAAACTCTCAGTTGTGATTTTGCTACATTTTCCACACTCACTCTCTTCCATCAATTGTTCATATTAAATTGTGAAACTTGGTTTTTGCTTCCCATACAGAAATCTGTATACTTTTTCTGTACACATTTTCCTAATGTATCCATTAGGCCTAAGTACCCTAAAGGTATCAAATCCCATCTTATCTTGGAAGCTAAGCAGGGTCTGCTCTAGTTAGTATTTGGATGGGAGACTGCCAATGAATACCAGGTGCTATAGGCTCTATTTCAGAGGAAGGTACTGGCAAAACTACCTCTGAGTACTCCTAGCTTAAGAAAACCCTATGAAATTCATGGGACTGCCTTAAGTTGATGGGTGACTTGAAGGAACATTCATGCACACATGCATTGTTTTGATTAACATGTCTGCATTTTTAACTGTGAACATTTTTAGCTGTTCACATTTTTAAAATGCACACATCATTAATTTTGCGCACATGTCCCCCCCCCACCAATATATCATATAAGGCTCACACATATGACACTTTGTAAGGTAAAGTGCACTTTGTCTTGCAATGAGTTGTGAGATTTACAAAAAATATAATTCTGTCAAGAATCAGAATTCATATATATGAATTCTTACATTATATATATGAATTCTTACCTTACAAAGTGTCATATGTGTGAGCCTTATATGATATATTGGTGGGGGGGGGACATGTGTGCAAAATTAATCATGTGTGCATTTTAAAAATGTGAACAGATAAAAATGTTCACAGTTAAAAATGCAGACATGTTAATCAAAACAATGCATGTGTGCATGAATGTTAATAATAATAATAAATAATAAAATTTATTTATACCCCGCCCCTCTGTTAAAACAATGTTCCTTCAAGTCAACCATCAAATTATGGCAGTCCCATGAATATATATATATTTGAGGCCAAAGAATGAGTAGCTCATCTTCATCCAATGACTTTAATTACTTTTACGGCTGACAAAGATTTGGTCCAAGTTTCAAATTGTGTTTTAAAAACTGTTAGTTCATATTAAAGTAGACTGATGGTTTAATCATCCTAATTTAACAAAATGATTTTTTTCTCTCCCAAGTATTTATCCCTATGCCTAGAAATAGCTCCTGGATACCCTTGAAGAAAATTTAAAAAAACACTAGCAGTGTGCAAGCCCTCACTGAATTCTTGAAAGTTTGGATATTAGTGGACTGTGTGCTTAATAACCAAAGGAAAAAAAATACACTGGACTATTGAGGACCAAAGAAAACAAATAAACAGAGAAATATATCAACCTGAAACTAATTTGGACTCTTGGACTTCAGATGCAAATTTCCTTCATTGCTTCTTATCACCAAGTGTTCAGTTATGATGACAGTGAAGATATTTTTGGAGGGCAGTTTAAAATAAAGAATTTTCTCGATAATGCTGAGACCTGTTTTAAATTGAAATCTTTATCTTTTTATCATGTTTAACTTACTTTGAAATGAATGCTCACTGAAGTTTTGTGTTCACAGCTGGGAAAATTAACACAAATAATATAAGGTTTAAAGCTACAGCTGTATTTTGATGGTACACTGGGATCTCCTAATATTATACAGAGAGCCAGAATATGAAGTTAACTTAAGCATATTTCATTTCAAACCTTAAATAGGTTAGTTTACATTATCAAATCCCATCTTATGCAGCAAGCATCTACTTGCTGCAGTGAGGTTTAAAATACAGTATGTTTCCTTACATCTTGTCTCCCCCTGCTGGTTGTGCAAGAAGGTGTTTCTCCAGCATAAGTTAAAACACCCACATTAATAGATGCCTTTGTTCACCTACTTAAACAGCCCTCCTCCATGTCACTCCTATTAGACCAGGGGTGGGAATTATGCAGCCCTCCATATTTTGTCATCCAATTGCAGCTCCCAGCAATCTTCACCATTGGCTATGCTGGCTAACACTAATAGGATTTATAGTTCCATAACACATGGACAGCTGCATTAGTTGTACCCCTGGCTAGGTATTTGGGATGACCAATCATTGGTTACCATTGGTTAGGGCTAATGGGAGATCTGGAGGATGTCATGTGAAGGAAGGCTGAATAGTTTTAGGAAATAAGAACAGGTGTCCTTAGGGCTCATCCTGAAAGTGGCCTTCCATGTATATGGGCACACTTCTAGGACAGCCTTGCATAGAGCATGGAAATACATTATAACATTCTGGAACTAGGAGACTGATGCTTTCAGACTTATTCCAAATAACTAAAAGGGATTTATATGAAATTCCACAAACAAGTGGAAGCTAGTTTGCCATTTGGGACTCTCCCAACACAACGTCATAGATTACATTGTATATATTCAAGGAGTAACTATGACTCTAGAGACCATGGTTCGAATCCCCACTTGGCCATGAAAACCCATTGATTGATCTCGGGCAAGTCACATACTCTCACCCTCAGAAAATCCTGTAATAGGTTCACCTTAGGGTTGCCGTTTGTCAGAAATGACTAGAAGGCACACAACAGCAACAACAACAGTTTTGAATGACTGTATCCAAAGTAGCAAGAATGCTCCCTGACTAAAGAAACTAATAGAGAATTCAGTACAATAACTAATGCAATAAATGGAAGGGAAATTCTGAACTAGAAGAACATAACAGAAAGTAGACTTCAAAAACTCTGCCATATATAGAATGGATACACAAGCAGTTCTGTGAATAGGTTACAATTTTCTTGCATCAGAAACTGGGTCTCATATATGGTGGATAATACAGTGAACCCTCAGCATCCCCTGGGGCTTGGTTCCAGGACCCCCATGGATAACAAAACCCATGGATGCTCAAATCCCATTATATACAATAGCATAGTAAAATGGCATCCCTTATATAAAACAGATAAATCAAGGTCTGATTTTTGGATTTTTTTCTGGAATATTTTGAAACTGTGGTTGGTTCAATTTGTGGATGCAGAATTCATGGATACAGGGGTCACTTTTTCAGGCATTTTATTCACTTTATAACCTTCAACACACAAACAAGGCATCACCAAGACCCATCCCTTCTGTCATTGCTCTCCTCACATTGAAAGTGTTACATCTGAAGCAGAGAGTTTCCTGTTGTGGTGGAGGCTTTCCTTGCCATCCAGAACTCTGGAAAATCAGGAGTCTTGCTCTCATGAAAACCTTCCATGCAAACAGAAATGCTTATGCTTCAGATGTGCCACTTTCTTTCTGAGGAGACAAAGAAGATAAGTGATAGGGCTGAAATCCCACAATTCACATGTGGATGTATGCAAGGGCTGACTAATTTAATGTCTGGAATGGCTTTAAAAGACACCTGCAGATGTTAATTCATAGCCATAGGAAGGGAACATCTGGAGCTTTTGTAGGAATCCATATCTTCCTAGGGTAAGGCATCACTTCAGTATTAAACAGAGAACTGAAAAAAATGTAATAGAAGACATGAATAGACATAACCAGGTTACCACAGAATATTTAGTTCTTTCATGCCCATGAAATTCAATATACAGTGACACAAGATCCATTTGTGAACAGTTTATCATCCATCTGCATAGTCCCACTTGTGGTGATGATGCAAGACAAAAAATGTTTCCAAACACAACTAATCCTCATTCTCTCCAAAGACTTTCTGTAACAACTGTGACATTAATTGTAGCCATATACCGACATGCTGGTATTTGGGTCAAGCTTATAAAGAAGGTCTATAATTTCATTTCACAGGCAGGTGAAAAAAGTCCAGCTCAAGTTGTTATAAGAAATTATATTTTCCAGATTACATCTCATTGACTGAGATGTATCTGAATGAGCCCTAATTTTTAACTATCTATACCTTGGGTGTCACTGGCACCAATGGTCCTTGGAAGATACATGGAACTGTTCACATTTCCATTGCTGTACTTAGGAAAGAACCCTTACAAAATTGTGATATAATTCTTAATTAATTTTCTTCTTAAAGGAAACAATGAGTAATTTTAGTAATTTTCTTCCTGTTGCAAGGAAGTCCTCACAAACGGCACTGTTTTCAATTCAAATCCAAAATTAAGGAACTATTCTGTGACAATGCACACATGATGGTTTTGTATAAAGAACAACATTTTTCTGTATAAGAAATAGTATTTTCTAGGCAGGAAATAGGATTTTCTGCACAGGAAATAATATTTTTGTGCTGAGATATTATTTTCTGCACAGAAAATGCTGTCTTCTGTGCAAAATAACTACCTATTTTGATAGAATAAATCCCTAACTGCAAAGATTCTTCTAGCACTTTTGAGACTAACTGAGAAAAAGAAGCTCTTTCAAAGAATAGTCTCAAAGGTACTATAAGATCCCTTTGCATACTGATGTTCCAGACCAGCAAGGCTATTACTTTTTAGTCCAGGGGGTCATTTATACAGCAAAATAAAATAAAATAAAATAAAATAAAATAAAATAAAATAAATCCTCTAAGAATTTGCAAAAAGTCCTAATAGTTCTCACATCTTTCAGATCAAAGTCATCATATTCATAAGGAGAGGGGGGAAACCCCATAAGTCACGCAGTATCAGCTTTCACTATTTTCCCTGAGTTTTTTGATACTTTTGTGTTGTGTGAACTACCGATGTGCAAAAGGCTGTGAGAACTACCAGCAATCTTCCCAAATCAGCCACAGCAGAGCTGAGCCATGATTGGTTGGACCAACTGCGGAGGGGGAAGACTTGCAAGAGATGTGAGGAGCCTCAAATGAAAAGATCCAGCCACTGTTGTTATACCAGTGGTATCCCCATCCCAATCGCCCAACTGTCTGCCTCCTGGCTTGCTTGGCTGCTGCGGCTGATGGATCCTCACTCAGCCATAATTACTGTTCCCCCCCTCTCTCTCTGTGTGTGTGTGTGTGAGAGAGAGAGAGAGTAGCAGTCTGCTGCAGTGGGTGAGGGGAAGGGGGCTTGAGGGAAGCAGGGGGAAGGGGGAGCCTGTGAATCCATTGCTTCTGGGGCTGGGTGATCATCCCCCTCATCCTCCATATGTTTGATGATGATTGGCAGTCTGTACACTCCTGTTCACATAGATATGAACAGTCAACCTGATTGACTGGCCAGGTAGAGGGGGTGGGACTAATAAAGAGGGAAAGTGGCTGCCCACACAATGTTAGATTCCTGGCTCTATGAGTGTCTGGTAAATCCGTGTTACATTTTTTCATTTTTATTTTTAAATGTTAATATGTAATCACGGCATTCCAGATGCCAGGCACCTTCTGAATTAAAAAAAAAAGTGGGAAATTTAAAACCACTGCCAAGATCACTTGCTCCAGCCAGCTGGCGAAGGGGGTCATATGGATTTTGGGGGGGGGGATTTTTTATCATGTGTGCAGATCATACATGTTCGTACAACTGCCTTTTCGAATTTCTTACTCCCATGTGTATTTTTTTTTCCTGTCGTGTACACGGGACCATAGTGTGCAAATGCATGGACATCTAAATCTAGGATGTATTGTCTCAGAAACATGTACAATATACTGTTGTATTATATAATCTGTTGTAAAATAACATTGAATCATAAGAGTTGGAAGAGACCATGAGGGCCATCCAGTCAACCTCCTGCCTTGCAGGAATACACAATCAAAACGTGATCACTATTCTTCATGCAAAAATAGAAGAAACATTCTTTGAATGTTATCATACATGAATAGAAAGGAGAGCAAGGGCTGGAGTTTGAATGAGCGCATAGGTGAGAAGAAGCAAGGAGTGGATCTTTTCTCTGAGTTGAAAAAGTAAGTACTATTGTAATGCTTGTATTACAGCCTCAGATTATATGTACACCTGATTATATCCCACCCAGAATATAAAAAGGCAAGGGCCTTCTTGGTGGGTGCCCACAAACCCTGGATCACCCTTCCTAAAGGGGTTGAACTGGCTGTTATACTGCTGGCCTTCCACTGACAGGTTAATTTTTTTTCTGTTCCAACAAACTTTTGAGAACTGACTGCAAAAGCTTTTAATTTTCTTCTACAGATGTTATTCTTTTTAATGGATATGTTTAAAATCTATAGATAGTTTAATTATATTTTCATACTGCTGCCTGTAATAATATTACATTCTATATCTCCTTTTATGAGCCCCTTAGAGCTCCGTGATCATCTGGAGAATCCCTTCTTGCTGTCTCACCACCTTCCCAGATTCATTTGGTGGGAACAAGGGAGAGGGCCTTCTTGGTAGTTGCGCCCAGACTTTGGAACTTCCCAGGGAGGCCAGGATGGTCCCATCCTTGCTCTCCTTTCATCAGCAAGTCAAAATATTTGTATGCAGTCTGGCTTTTTAAAAAATGACTGGGGCAGAGTTTTAATGCTGTTCAGTGCTTTTACTAAGGTTTTGGATATGGTCTTTTAATGCATTTCAAAGTTTTTAATGTTTTAACTATATAAATTGTTTAATCACTTTTAAAAGAACTCTTATATTTATACTTTTATTAATGACTTTGCATAATTTTAATCTGTATCATTTTAAAATATGATGTGAAGTTGAAGGCTTTCATGGCTGGCATCCATAGATTTTCCTTGGTTTTTTTCCGGGCTGTGAGGCCATGTTCTAGAAGAGTTTCTGATGTTTCGCCTGCATCTATGGCTGGCATCTTCAGAGAATGGTTGGGTAGGAGTGTGTGTGTGTTTATATACCATGAAGCCCTGTTGGGGAGGATATAAAAACATTGGTAGACCATGTAAAAAGGATCTACAAACCCCACCACCTGGAGGACAAACTGAGGCACCTAAACTGGGCCCTACAGGCTAATGGTTACTCCAGATCAGACATCACAAGAGCAGCCAGACCCAGAAAAAAACACAGGAATGAAGAAAAACAGCCACCCAATGGGAAGGCATTTTTACCATACATCAAAGGAGTCACAGACAGAATAGGGAAACTGATGAGCAAACACAACCTCCAAACAATCTACAGACCAACCAAGAAAATCCAAGAAATGCTACGCTCAGCGAATGACAAAAGAGACCCTCTCACAGCTGCAGGAGTTTACTGCATACCATGCAGCTGTGGACAAGTTTACATACGGACCACTAAACGCAGTGTGCAAAAAAGAGTCAAGGAACATGAGAAATACTGCAGACTGGGCCAGCCAGAGAAATCAGCTGTAGCAGAACATGTTAGAAACCAACCTGGACACAAAATGTTATTTGAAAACACCGAAATTCTGGACCAGGCCAACAACTATCATGTCAGAATGCACAGAGAAGCTATTGAAATCCACAAACACCTGGACAACTTCAACAGGAAAAAAGAAACCCTAAAAGTAAACAAAATCTGGCTGCCAGTCCTGAAGAACACTAAAATCAGAACTCAACACTTGCAAATGAACTCCACCCAGGGACAGGGGGATTTCGAACAGATAATGGACCATTAACCAACCATTAGCCAAACAGGCACTAATCCTCCTTGCCTATCTCCACCCAGAAACTAGCCATTCAAATACACAAATTTACATATCCTCCCCAACAGTGCTTCACAGTATATAAACCCCATACACACTCCTACCCAAACATTCTCTAAAGATGTCAGCCACAGATGCAGGTGAAACGTCAGAAAGAAACTCTTCCAGCCCGGAAAAAACCCAAGGTTAAAATATATTGTTAGCTATTTTGAGTCCCATTATTGGGAGAAAGGTGGGATATAAATTAAATAAATAAATGAATGTAACTTCTTGTATGTTTTTCCCTTTCTGTTTTGAGTCCCAGCTAAGGGGGAACAGTGGAATATAATGTTGATGATGATGACAATTATTATTTTTATTATAAAATTGTTGGACTCCCATATCTGTGGGGGTTCAGTTCCCAGACGTACTGTGGGTACTGGAAACCGTGGATAACAGTGAACCCTATTAAAATAAAGGACTTCTGGTAAAAACATTCCATAGTGTTGCGTTGGAGGACCTAGGAGATGCCTAGAGAGGATGCCTCTTTAGGCATTTTCCAGTTGATTCTATGGTGTGTGTTCCTATTTATCCTCCCACGGATAACTGAAACCACAGATATTGGTTCCGTGGATGTGGGGGTCTGACAGTAATAATAATTTCTATAAAGTTTACATGAATCTGTGTACAGTGAAAAAACTGTATATAGATATAGTATATAGTAGTATATTTGAATGACAAGCCATATATTAGTAAACCTTCAGTAATTCATACTCACCATATTTTGTGTGTGTGTCTATTCATCTCTCTACAAGGAACCATTTTTAATATTTACATAGCAGCTTAAGAGGACTTTGGCATTGGCAATTGAAAATCTTCGCATAAAGCAAACATATATGAATCCAAGGATGTAGAATTTCCTGTACAGCATCAGCATGTGTGGGCCTACATTAAATTGTTGTTTTTGCTGAATGGCACCTTAGCTACCAAGCAATTCTTTGGGTACATTTTTCTTTAATTATTATTTAATTTTGTAGTTATGACTGGCTTTCAGTTAAAGAGGGTACTACTGACAAATTCAATTAAATGAAAATAGAGGACTTAATGGTCCATGCTAATGATTCATTTCATACATAATATTTTATCATTTTTCCATGAAAATCTGTAATGGGTGCTTAGCATGTATTAATAAATGCTTACATTGAAACTACATTTAGCGCAATGATTAAAATGGCCCGCTGATTATATTTGTTTATGTGGTTTTTAAAACTATGTAAGATTCCTCTCTAACATTATCACAACACAAGTTTATGCAAGTACAGAATTTCTGAAAGAGAAAAAAAAAGTACAGAAAGCACAATTTAAAGAAGAAATATGTAGCATCAGAGAAAAAATCCAGTGGTTTCTTGTCCTGTGCATTTGGTTTCTATAGTTCCTCCCCTCCTACTGTAGCACCATATTTCAGTGTTTCAGAGACTTCTCCAACTATCATGTAATCATATTCTTCTGAAAGAGGGAAGGAAGGTTAAGTTGGTAAGAGCAGTTCACAAACTTAAGAGTTACTCTAGCTTGTGCAAGAAGAATTTTCTGCTATTGCAAAGCTACCACTGGACATAAGCTATATTTAAAACAAACAAAGAAAAAAAAGTGTGGTATATATGTATGGAACATGATCATTAAATCTCAGTTTATCTGCTGCTCTCATCCTCTAGGAGTCTGCAGTTATTCTGGGTTGAATGGAAAAGTGGACCCAATAGGTCTTCCATCACCATCAGAAGAACCTTTGGTGAGGACATATGAGATGGCCTTCTTGCTGGTTGTTTTGAGGCTATGGAACTCTTTCCCATCCATTGCCAGATTCATCCCTCTCTGCTGTATTTCCTCAAGGAAGCAAATCCCTTTAAAAAATTATTAAGACAGCCATTTGGTGATTAACAGACTATTAGGTACATTTTATAAAAAGATGGGGTTATATTTCTAATTTCATTTCTCCATTTTAAATGCCTTTAAACTGTTTAAGATAATACTGCTTTCAATAAGATTGTTTGTTTTCTAACATTTGCATTATAATAATTGTCAGCTGTATGTTGTTTGAAACTCTGCTGTGAACAGTCTGAGGGCTTGCCTACACTGACAGGAAAATCTGGCTTCCCTTCAGACTTCCCTGGTCCACAGCAACCACACAGTTCTCCCTTCAAACTCACTCTGGTCCAATAAATCACAGTATGTGCAGCAACAAGGCCACGGCCACGGCCACGACCACTCAATTTTCCCCTCCCCCATGCGTGCAAATGTACAAATGCCTGTGTGCCAAGAAATATGGGTATGCTGCTATGCGCTTATCGGAACAACTGCCACGTATGCAAAATTAATGGTGAGGAAGGAATAACTAAAAATTGGCCGAAACAGGAAAAGAGGCACTTCCTAGCAAGAAAAGTTAGTGGTTGCCTGCCACAGGGAGCCTCTTTCCAACTTCTTCTGCTCAGCCACCCAAACTCCACCCCCCAGCCCCACACTGATGTTGTTATGGAGTGCAGTCCAAACACACATACAAATTCTACTCAGATCCAGAGTAAATCTGGATTAAAGCTCTGAGGTGCTAAAAAGACCCAGATTTGAGCCATGCATCTCTGGACAGCTCTCAGTGAAAATGAGATGAGGTCATTTTATTTGGCCAGTGTAGACAAACCCTGAGTTTCATATTGGGAAAAAAGCCCCCCCCCCTGTGTGTGTATATATTCCTCATCTTTAACACCCTTATGACAGATAGGTACAATGTACTTCTTTCAGTGCTGGGAACAACTGTACTTTTTGCATTGGCTAGATACAAATGCATGAGTGTTTTGTTTCATTTCATATTTGAAGAAATTATCAAATTCTTACAGCTGCATATTGTGATGGAAAAGAGCTTAAGGTTTTTTAAAAATGAATTCCAAGAATGTAATAAATTTCCCCAACTCTAAATAGGTATATGAATAGGTCAGAAGCTTGAGAGGTACAGGAAAAATGACCGGGGAGATCTGTTTTGGGATTACTGAACAGCCATGAAACTGATGTCTTATCCACCTTACATGGTCGTTGTGGGGATAACTCTATCACAACACTATGTTGAGCACCTAGGAGGAAGTCTGGGATATAATGCTAATCAATGCATTACTCTGGGAGTTGGCCAAAAAATCATCAATTAGGTAAAGGAAGAGGTGTGTGTGTGGTGTGTGTGGGGGTTACCAGGGCTAGGATCCAAAGAACAAGACTATGTATGCATACACTTCTCTCCCACACACACAGCTGGGGCTTTGCATTCATCTTTCTCTGCAGTAGTCCCCACTAGTGAACAGGGAGACTGCTTTTTTTAACTGAACAGTAGCATGTCTGTTTGGCTAGAGGAACTGCTGTTACAGGGAAGAGTGAAAGTCAAATTCCAGCTGTGCATAAGGGAGGGAAGCATGTCGACACACATCCATTCATCAGATCTTGCCCAAGGCAAAAGACTGCAGGGTCCTTATTTCCTGTAGTATGCAACCTTACTATATTCATTTTAATTTAGATAATGCCTTAATTTATTTTAACATTAATTCAATGTGCTAAGTACTTGCCAACCCTGGTATGGAGTAAGATTCAAATTGCATTGTCAACTAAAATGTTAAAATTGAACCAGTTTCTTTCATTCATAAATGCAAAACTTTCTGAATCGAATCCCAAATCTTAGTCATCCCCCTTTTGCCCTTTGGCTAAGTCTACATTTCTAAATGTGTGATGGCTAGCTGGCCATACAGCACATATGAAGTTTGTGTGATGTACCAGATTCGCTGGGGTCAGCAATGCATGTAGCACTGTATCATGTATTACATGGTATGTTCTTATGAAAACTAAACAGAACAAAATTCTCAGTCACTTTCCCTGAAGAATCACAATAGGTAGAGCGGTTCCTAGTATGGAGAAAATCATGCTGTACCTGCCTGCATGTTATTCTTAAAGGTGAGGAGTCTGTTGTATATGTGGTGGGGGGGATGGTGATACCACACCAGCACTACAAACGTGGTTGAAAACATAAGAATTCAAAACCAGACTTCTAAGAGCTAAACACTTAAAACCTCCTGCCTGGATGGTCAGCTCTCTCAGTTTCATTTCCTTCCACTTTCATTACAAACACACACAAACACAAAGGTTCTTTCTTTTGAATTTATGAATGTACATCTGAATTTGGGCAGCTGTTGCTTAAAGTCTTATTGCGTGCTTGTAACTTTGTTGAGACTAAGGGCTTTATCAGACGCATCAAATACGGTGTCATAATTATTCCACATAACTGCGAAAGGGCGCACATATCAGACAACATTGCCCTTTTGTGGTGATGTCCCTGCCAAAGCCCCCACTTTTTAATTGATGGCTTAAGTCATTAATTGAGCCCCCTGTTGTTATTTTTGCTGGCATAACTGGTGTGTGAAACCTCGCATCCCTTTTCCCCCCGTACTTACCCCATCAGTGGCCAGTTCAGTGTGAACACTTCTGGGTGAGATTGCAACAGCCAGGTAAGTGACACAATTTTTTTTACACTCCCTGGGTTACTTGTAAGTTTTAAAGTGTGTTTTTGTGCTTTTTGAAGTTTTTTCATGTTATTTTTGTTTGTTTGTTTTTTAATTTTCCATGCGATGAAGTCTTGCGATATTTCGCAAGATTTCAAAGGAGGAAGTGAACAGAGCTCGGTTCACTTCCTCTTTCATTGCCAGAGCTGCCTTTGCTGGGATCAGAGGTAAGTGCAGGGGGAGTGTTCTTTTGCTGGCATAAAAATGTGGGTTTTTTTTATTCCAGTTTAAAGTTATAGTCTGATAAAGTCCTAAGGGTTCATCTATGGCCACACAGTAAACTTAGCATTAGGTGCTTCTTCTTCCTACAGCTACTCAGAAACCATGGGGAGCAATGGGGCCAGAGTGTATTCTGACATTAGGGTTTTACCACATTGCCACAGGCTGTAGCTAAGTGCCAGTCTAACCTAAACATTTAATAGTGTTCATGTGGTCACAGAAATCTAAGGCTGAATCCAGCTGCTCAGCAAAATGAGGTCATCTGCTGTACCACTGAAGGTGGGGGGGATAGTATTTCTGAATGCAGACATGTGTTTGAAGAAAACAAATAAACACAACTCCCTTCCTGTGAAAGGTAGGCCCTCGGGGAGAGAGGTTCTGATGCTGCTCTCACTTAGTTCTCCTCAGATTGCAAATCTAGCCTCCCCAAAGACATGTTAGGAGAGGGGCAAAACTCCATCTCTTATTCCTACTTTCAAATGTTTAGTCTCACACATTTTCTCCCTTCAAATGTATGTATGGGGTTATATACATTTTTTTCTTTTGCCAAAACACTTTAAATGCTTTGGAAAGGTTAGTATTTGTTAGGCAAGATGAATTGCAAGACTTGGGAAGTGGGAAATGGGTATTTTCATAGGGAAAGGAGAACCGAATGAATATATTTCCCATCCTAAAGACAGATAAAGTAAATCTGATCTTGTGCCATCCGCCATGCCTACCTCACCCCAGTTTTCCAGCCTGCATTTCTACTCCAGTGAATCTGTAGCCAGATAACAAACAAAATAACATTTACCAAGAACTATGCCTCTCTATGCTGCTGACCACCTATAAAGGAGGCTTGTGTCTTCCCGGAGGATTGGCTCTCTGCATTTGGAGCCAGTGTGTTTCTGCATCGTTTGTGCTGGACAATGTTGTACAATCAGGTTCAAAATGTGGGGCCGCTCAGCATGGTCACACATGTGCAGCCTCACAAAGCAGAAAGAAAATGGGACAAGGCAGGGGTCAGTGATGAGTGGCCATGCACGGATAGTGTATGGGGGAAGTGGGGTGGAACAAGGGCAATAGAAATGATGGGATTTTTGTTCTCCCATGCTCTGACAGTAGTATCAGGAAGGAGCTCCTTTTCTGTTATCCACAGATTGCTATGTGCCCTGCTTTTTGGTGAAAGGGCAGAACAACCACAGCCATACAAGGCTGAGTGCAATTACAGACTTGAGGGTACCACATGCTCAGTAAAAAAAAAAAAAAAAAGTGGGGGTATAAGAAACCCTAAACCAGTTAGTTAATACTTCAGACAATCATGGTACTGGTTGTGGGTGAGTGTTTTAGAAACCACTGCAGAGGTTGCTTCCCCCCCCTTCCTGTTAAGAGCATTATAACACAAACCTGTCTACGCAAGTCCATCTGTGTCCAATGTGTCTTGCTGCCTGCTAAGTGTATTTGTGATTGTAGACTAAGGAGATTTTCAGATGGGGGACATCCCCCCCTGCAGAGGTCGGAGAGAAACGGTACTGTTCCGCTTCCAGCGCTCCATTTCACACACACCCATCCTCCTCCTGACCTCCATTTGTTCTCCTTCTGTCCTGCTTTCATTTGCCTTACGCTGTTTTTTACTGATGGAAACTTCCCTTAGTAAAAAACAGTGGAAGGAAAATGAAAGCAGGACGGAGGGAGAACGAACGGAGGTTGGGAGGAGGATGGGGGCATGTGAAACGGATCAGGCTGGAAGCGGAACAGCCCCATTTCTCTCCTGACCTCCACGGGGTTCCCTCCCTGTCTGAAAATCTCTTAAGGAATTTATCAGACTAGCTTCTTAAAATGCTGTAATTATGCAAGTAGGGAAAGCAGAAACATTGTCGCATTGCAACACAAATTATCAAATGACCACCATTTGCATTTTAAGAATGGGATTAAGGGTATATCAATGCTTTGCACTGGCCTGCACATGCTCCTTTAAGGGAAATGTTTACTTACTTCTGCATTAGCTGGGGCACATGATCTCAGCAGTTCTCGTGAGAAGACACAGGTTCACATAAAAACACCAAAAACACTTAAAATAACAAATGAAATAAACACACAAGCACTGAAACAAACATACAAACTCGATAGCAACATGGAACAGTTCATAAAAAGAGTGTCCTATCAATCATCTTCCCGTTCTCACCCGGAAGTTTTTCTCACTGGGAACAGGGACAACAGGACATGGTTTCACATGCTCTTAATATCATGAAAACAAAGATATTGAAAATCTATTAAACCATCAATTAAAACCAATGCCTTATTCGCATCTGGAGCACAGAATGGCCATGGGTATGGGACAACATTGTGCAATAGTGGGAACACTAACATCACATCATAATTGTGTGATTACAGCCATGTCTGATAAAGTCCTAAGATAGAAATATGGGAAAGAATGCCCTTCGACCGTGATGGCTGATAAATCAAAATAAGCCTATTTGTGCACGAAGCCCTGGATGGGTGGCTATAATCCACTGCACAATTTTGGAGCAAGTCCCATGGAACTTGCTGAGGCTTACTCATGACACAGATTCAGCATGGGAGAGGGTGGGTTTTATTTACTGGGAAATGTATTTCTGAAGGTGCCTGTCTTTAACTAATGAGCACACGTGGAATGAAAGTCACAGGGAAGCAAGTGTCAGAAATAGCTGGACTATACAAATGAAATGTATTCATAAAATTCCTTTGAGTCTCTCACATCTTTGAATCTATTCCTCTTTGCTTTATTACAAGTTATATTTGTTTCCTAGATTTTTAAAAAGTAGGAACAAAGACTGCAGAGCAGATTGTAAACCAGGTGAATTAAATGTCTGTTTACAGATGTGTTTTCCACAAACTATGTATCATTTGCTAAACTATTCCCCAAAGAAATATGAAGCAATTTTTTTACAAAACCATGAACAAGTAGATCTGATGACAATCTGTTGCCATTTTTAAAAATCTTTCAGAAGTTGACGGGCATTTCATCTGCTTTATCTCCTAAGATTTTTTAAAAAAACTTTGGCTATAGCTTTCACATCACAATCCAATTCCTTCCTTTTATACTTTATTGCTTTAATATTCATCAACTGTATTATTTGATTTGATGATATCATGGCAATTAGGAAGACCACAGTCCCAATATATTTGTATGGATTTGTAACCATTATTTCCGGAGAGGGAGGTTGGAGGGTGGGGGGTGTAATTTGCTTTGAAAGCATTATCTGAGAGAAAGATTTAAAAAGTTAAAAATTATATTCACAATGTAGTTAAAAATCTGGGCAGTGTTCAATGTTCTGTAGTATGGATGCATATGAGATACATAAATTCTAGTAATTTCAGTAACTCTAAAATGAAAACTTCATTGGACTACATAAAAAGATCAGCATTACTTTTTGGTGTGCAGCATATGTATGTGTGTGAAGGTATTTTGTCTTGTTCAGTAATTCCAGCAGTATGATAGTAATGTGCCAGATTTCTTTAAAAATTTAAAGCACAGATCAAAAATGTACAACTTATTCTTTGTGTTCATAGGAAAAGGAATATTGGGGGCTTTCATTTATTTTATTTCTTTATACTTTTTTTTTGTTATTTGAATAGCAATCCCCAATACCTCATAGCAAATCATTTCTGAAATAGAGGAAATTTTCAGTTTTGTGATATAATCTGGTATATGTGTGTGTGTGTGTGTCTGTCTGCCTGCTATTAAAAGAAAATAAATTTCTACTAGCTACAGTCACTCTAAGACCCAGCTATGCTGGATCATGTACTTTCCAGAAGAATATACTGTAATCTACAATAGCAAAAGATCAAGATATGTGTAGGCATCTTTGAGTAGGGGTGAAAAACCTGTCCTCTTCCAGATGTTGAGCCATAACTACTATCAACCTTAGCTACTGGCCATTCTGACAGGAACTGATGGGAGTCCAGCAACATCTGGAGTCAAGAGGTTTTCCACCCATGCCTTTCACTGTTATAGAGTGTATAGAGCGTATGTGAATTCCGAATACAGTTGTCCCTTCATATTTGCTGGGGTATGGTTCCAGACCCCCCCCCCCCGTGGATACCAAAATCCCTGAATACCCATTATATACAATGGCATAGCAAAATGGTGTCCCTTATATAAGATGACAAAATCAAGGTTTGCTTTTTGGATTATTTCTTTTTAAAGAATATGTTCAAGCCGTAAATACTTGTCTGTGGATACCAAATCCATGGATATGGAGGGACAACTGTAATTAAATCTTGGTGAAAACTTCTTAGGCATGAACATGTTCTCACTGGATGACACAGTTTCATTGCTTTCTTTCCCATGAGTGGAGCCAATCTTTTACAAAATAAGTCCCAGCAGTCCATTGTCGTTAATATGAGAAAATATTTTGCAATTAAACTGAATATTCAACAGTCTTTTAACAAACTGACAGTTTTTTAAAAATAGGCCTTGATCCTATTCTTACTCAAGAACCAAAGAACAGAAATAAAATAATTGAGGACTATGGGTGATAATGCTAAGAAGTCATGACTATTACCACTTTTTCAGTCTCTTGGTGAAGAACCCATGAATAAATATGCTAGGATTTGGAAACCTGATGTAGTAGACTGTTTCTGCACTACAAGAAACATGGTAAGAAAATGTTCTTGACTTTTAAAAACTGACAATTACTATTATTACTTCCATGAGTTGTACAATGGCAGTAATTCCCAGAACATTGTGTTTGAGGTATCTTGGTATTTATTTTGCAGTTGCTCTTATTTTTATCATTGTATCACTGATTTAAATTGTACATCACTTTGAGCATTCTGATAGGCAGAAAAGTAATCTAGACTTTTTCTATAAAGTATATATTATATTTATCACATCTCAGCCTGTCAGGAGCCACCAAGCCAATGTAAACGGATAAAACCATTAAATGCAAACAGATAAGAACATTATTTAAAAACAGACTAAAACAATTTATTTAAAAATAGTTTAAAAACAAAGACGTACATCAAACAAACTGTTGTTGTTGTGTGCCTTCTGGTCGTTTCTGACTTATGGCTATCCTAAAGTGAACCTACCAGGGGGTTTTCTTGCAAGATTTCTTCAGAGAGGTTTGCCTTTGCCTTTGCCTTCCTCTGAGGCTGAGAGGTCACCCAGTGGGTTTCCATTGTTAAGCAGGGATTTGAACCCTGGTCTCCAGAGTCATAGTCCAACGTTCAGACACCACACTGGCTTCTATATCCAAACAAATACAGAAGTCATTCTTCTCAAGACTAAGGCTACATGATATATAGTCTGAGGATAATATCAGACGGGCCCTTAAAACCCGTTCCTGTTCCAGTACCCACCCACCCACCCTTCTCCCGTCCCTGTAACTGAATTTTTTTTTTTCAGACACTTACCTTAGTCCCGGGATAGAAACTGTTCCTCCCTCCTCTGGCAGTGCAGGAAGTGAATGGAGCTCTCACAGAGCCCCATTCACTTCCTGGACACCAAATTGCGTGAGGAATTAAAAAAAAAAAACATCAAAGAAGTACACCAAGCACTAAACACCCTTAAAAAAAAACAAAAAAACAAGTAACCCAGGGAGAGAACAAAAAAGGCTGTCACTTACCTCCTTGTCCCAATCAAAGCAGGAAGTGTTTTTTCCTGGACCTCCCAGAACCTTACAGGGAGCCCTGCATCGTGCAGGGAATTTAAAAACAAACAAACCCAGACATAAAAAAAAATTAAATCAAGCACCTAAACAGCCTTTAAAAGAAACAAGTAAACAGGGGAGGGTACAAAAAAGTTGTCGCTTACCTGGATGTCCAGATCGCAACCAGATATGTTCTCTACTTGCCTTCTAGGACCTTACAGAGGCAGGCAGCCAGGGGGGGGAATTAAAAATAAAAATACAAGCAGACGTTTAAAAATTAAAACAAGTACCAAAACAGTTTTAAAGCTTTAAAAGCAACATGGGGAGGGTACAGAAAAGGCTGTCACTTACCTGGATGTCATGCTTGTACCCAGGAGTGTTCCAGCATCGCACCAATATAACACCACACCAGTTAGCACACCCGTGATTCTGTTACAGAAACAGAACAGGTGATCTATTAACAACTTTGCCCCATGAATTAAAAAAAAAAAAAGGAAGCCAAATGGGGTCAGAACAGGGTTAGAACGGGAGAGGAAGATGTCGTCTGAAAGAAAAAAAACTCTTTAGCGACCCTGTTGCATTTCTGTTCTGTTTTATTAAGCCCATCTGATAATCTCCTGAGATGCCTGCTGGAAGCCCAAGATGGATGCAACCAGCTTGAAATCTCCTGGGAATAATGTTTCTGCTATCGAGATGCCACTACAGAGAAAGCCCTGCCATATGTTCTTGCCAAATTACCCTTTCGATGTGAGGACACAAACAAAGCAGAGCCTCTACCAAGGATCTCAAATTTCAAGCAGGCTCATCCTAATAAAAATAGGAAAAACAGAAGTAGGATCAGCCATACCTTAAGGACTAATTAAGTCAGTGTGGCATGAGCTCTCCATTTGTATAACTCAATAAGATTTTACAGCTGTCTTTTTGTACAATTCAGTGGAGATTAGTCCCTGATGGCACTAGCTGAGCATCTGAGAAGGCTCAAACATTTTCCATTGATCGTTTTGAATCAACAAGTTCTTGGTTATAGCAAAAACTACACACAATACACACTATATAAATGCTGCAAGCATCAAGGCTCACAAAAAGCAATTATATTTGTTGTGTTATTACTTATAAAAATAAGTGAGTGGCATTCCACTGGGAGGGTTTTAGCCAAAAGAAATACACCAGTAATGTTATGTGACACGAGCTGGCTGTAGTCACATGTAATACCCACTTGTGCAGCTAATTAATCATCATGATTAATTGTACCCCAAACAGGAACAGAATACCTGAGTAAACCAAAATTGCTTGGTCACAGGATAAAGGTCTACAAGATGTGTGTGTGTGTATATGATAAGGATCACTGCTCAGGCAGGTTGCAAAGCTTGAGAAAAGTAGTAGTTATCCAGCAAAAATGCTTTTGGCAACTATTGACCTTTGAGTTCCTAACCTAAAGGATATATAAACACTGCAGTGTTTTCTGGCAGGTTTTCCCTGATAACCTGCTGGAAGAGGCACAGAATATCCTGAAGCCATTTTACATGCACAATTTAACAATTATGCATTCAGGGCAGGGACGATTCTGTTAAGCTGCTGGACTCTAGCTGCAGATGTTTGGGGCCTTTACACATTGACAAAAGGAATAGAAATCCTTGCCCTGTATTATGAATATCAGAACTAACCAAAACCAGCCTCAGCCTTTCAAATCTAAGCCTAAATTGGAGAAGACCAGAAAGGTAAGAAAGCCAGAAAAGATTAATGGATATGGCAGATGCCAAAGGAATCAGATTAATAGAACTCTTCAGCTAAAAAGAGTAAACTGTGTGCATTTTTCATTCTCACAATTTCTTTACTGCAATGCACTGGTTGCTCCTAAGTATTATACACAGGGTCTCCAGTGCATTCATGCTGTATTCTTCAGGGTAGCACCAATGTGGTGGGAAGTTATTCTTGCATGTAATTATGATCCTCTCAGTTCACGAGAGGATCACTTCTTGACAAAGCAGGGGCTCAGAATCCTCCAGAATTGTGAATTGCACCACAGTAATTATAATAGTGCAGACAGGGACATCCCTGTGAATTCCATTAAGTGCCCACCATAGAAAGCTGGAGAGTCACTGAAATAAAAAAGGGACCTGAGCATAGAGTTAGGTAGCGATGACTTCATTTCTACTTAACTATGGCTCACATGCCTTTGTTTCAATAGAACAGCTGGTGTAGTCTGTAACAAGCAGTCTGCAATCCGGATATGTGTAATTTCATAGTCACACAGGAGGCAGCCCCCCTCCACCTTGGATCACTCACTGAAGTTTTTTGTTTTGTTTCTTAAATAAATAAGGGTCCAAACCATTACACTCTAAGGTCTCTTTAAATTAATGGGATTTTCTGAGTGTACATGTATGGGAAGGGAACCATATAACAAGAGTACTGCAACTGATACTTCAGTCAAAAATATTATCCACAGTGCAGTCTCATTCAGTTTACTGACCCTTCTTTAAGGTTATGTGATTATTTGTAAAGGGTATAAACAATGGAAGGATAAGTTTGCCTCTCTGTAACCTCTGAATGGTCATCTCTGTACTTGCACATATGGGTTTTGCACCTGTACCATGCATTGCTAAGAACATTCTACGGTAAATTTGATTAAGGTGAGGTCCTTCTTTGCTGTGAGACCCCAGTGCCAAATAAAAACATGGCTGTTTACTAAAGCTTTGAAGGCTTTGTAGTTTTGGGCTCAGGTTTCATCTGAGTTTGCCCATGTGAATGGTTTTCAATTATTTTGACTGCTAAATAAATAAATATTTTAATAGAAGCCTGTCACCTCTTATTACTACACATGCTCAAAGATCTCCCCCTGTTCCTCTCAGTTTCACAGCGATCACAGTGATGGACAAGAAGAGTGGGTCCCCTGGAGTTGATTTGAGACTTCAGGAATCACCACATTTGGAGACTCCACAGAGAGCAGCTCAGACTCACCATTCGCCTCCCTGTTGGACACCAGAAGTCAATTTTCTGTTAATTTTCAAAACTTGTAGATTAATACAGAAAAAGCACTGAACATACAGCTGAATTTATATGCCTGATTTATAAATAAACATAGAAGGCATGCTTATCAAGTTTGTAGATGCCACCAAATTAGGAGGGGTAGGTAATATCCCAGAGAACAGATACAGAATTCAAAATGACCTTAACAGATTAGAAAGCTGGGCCAAAACTAACGAAATGAATTTCAACAAGGAGAAATGCAGGATACTACACTTGAGCAGTAAAAATGAAATGTACAGGTACAGGATGGGTGACACCTGGCTTGATGGTAGTACATGTGAAAGGGATCTAGGAGTCTTTGTGGACCACAACTGAACATTAGTCAGCAGTGTGATGCGGCAGTGTGATGCTGTGTAGAATCACAGCAATGTGATTCTAGGTTACATCACTAGGAGTATAGTGTCTAGATCAAGGGAAGTAATAGTGCCACTTTATTCTGCTTTGGTCAGACCTCACCTTGAATAATGTGTCCAGTTCTGGGCACCACAATTCAGGAAGGATATTGACAAGCTGGAATGCGTCCAGAGGAGGACGACCAAAATGGTGGGAGGTCTGGAAGCCATGCCCTATGAGGAGTGGCTTAGGGAGCTGGGTATGTTTAACTCAGAAAAGAGAAGGTTAAGAGGTGACATGTTTAAATATTTGACAGGATGTCATACTGATGATGGAGCAAGCTTGTTTTCTGCTGCTCGAGAGACTAGGGAGATTATCAGACAGGAATGAAAAAAGCATTCCTGTCCCACAATCTCTCCCAGCACAAGACCTACCTTTGGAGCATCTTCAGGGCAGCCCAGGAATAAATGGAGCTCTAATGGAGCTTCGTTCACTTCCTGGAGTGAAATCCTGCCCGTTCTCATGATAAGATGCGAGCAGGGGAAATTCAAACTTTAACAGAAAAAATAAACATCAAAAAGTGACAGCAAGCACAAAAACACACTTTAAAACTTCCAAGTAAACCAGAGAACTTATAAAAAAATGTGTCACTTACCTGGATGTCCCGATCTCACCAGAAAGTGTTCAGCACAGACCTCCCACTGATGCTGGGATCTCACCAGCAAAACGGGGCACCTTTTCAGATGCTGTCAAATCCATGACAGGAATGGAATGTGTTATGTATTGATGGCTTCTCCTGTCAATAAAAAGCAGTGCTGGCAGAACAGCAGCAGAATGGGTGCATTACAAGGGGGGAATGATGTCGTCTGAAAGGGAAGCCCTTTAGCGATCTCCTGGTGTTGTTATGATGCCATATTTAGCTTGTCTGATAATCTCCTAAGACATGGGGCAATGACCTAAAACTACAGGAAAAGAGATTCCACCTAAACATTAGAAAAAACATCCTGACAGTAAGAGCTGTTTGGCAGCAATGGAACATGCTGCCATGGTGTGTGGTGGAGTCTCCTTCTTTAGGGGTGTTTAAACAGAGGCTGGATGGCCATCTGTCAGGAATGCTTTGATTGGGTGTTCCTGCATGGCAGAGGATTGGACTGATGGTCCTTGTGGTCTCTTCCAGTTCTATGATTCTATATGTGAATTCAAGGGATGGAAACAAAAGTTTGGGAAGCCTTTGCACATCTGAAGGTTTATTAGAGCTGTTGAACTGAGGTGATTAGTACCACCAGCTAGTCAATACACACGATAGATCTGTGTGTGTGCAATCTGGCTTCTGCTCAATTTTTGTCTTTGGCTGAATTTAAAAAGCAGGTTATAACATGATAGAATGAAAGGGCAAAAGACATTCAATCTGTGCACAGACCCATGTGTGAATGCAGTGCATGGTTTGAGGCCATTGTGCTTAGGATACAAGTGTAAATTACATATCTAACATAGAATTCTAGGGATATCTATGCAGAAGTAAGTCCCACTGAGTTCAAAGACATTTACTCCCAGGTAAGTGGCTTGCAGACTACATTCTTTGACTTTGAGATGATTCCTATAATTGTAGGAAGCAGCTTTAAATCTCATTCTGGATACTGCTGGCAAAATCAAGACACTGTTGACAAGCTAAAGAGGCTCCATACTTCATACAAATAAAATAAAATAAAATGCATACACTTGGGATCCCTCTGTATTTACTTTTACCCTGAGTATAATAGACAAGTGCTTTCTTCCTCTCCAAAATACGTGCATAAACATATGATATAAGTGGCTATATTAACGTTCTTATCTGTGAAGCTGGAGAGCACTTTTTTCTGCACATGTAAATATTTCTCTAAATGGAAATACAATAGCAAAACCCAGTAAGTGTTCCCTGCAGACTGAAAAGTAATGCAGTAATACCTTAAAAGGCACTTTCCCATTCCCTCCCTTGTTGACTTGAAACCACCTTTGTGGAAAGGCTCAAAGGAGAAATATGACAGAAATCATTTAGCTGTGTTCAGGAAAATTATATATTTACTGTATGTATCATGTATCTAGTATCTCTAGCTATAGTCATACCAACACACACACACACAAATATAGATATCTATATCTACACCCCTTCACACATATATCTAGCAAATATTCAACATTTATATCCATATCAATTCTTAATGATACTTATATTATTTGTCCCATTTTCCCTATGAGTCTTCCCAAGAATTTCAGTGGAACTGCTCATATTTCAGTTCACATAGATCACACACTTTCCCCACAAAAAGTCTCAAGATCTGTTCGTGGTATTTGCAGAGTCTTGTTCAGGCCTGAATGCACGAGGCTGTTCCCACCACCTCTCTACTCTTTTGCTACCTCAATCTCCAGGATCTGCTTTTGTTCTGTTCACATGAGAACAGGTAGAATTAGTCAGCCAGATCAAGCAGGGGTCAACATAGTATCCAGTGCCAATCCACATCCAAGTTAATATGAGTAAAACTTTCCTCCAGACTTTCTTACACACTTGGGGTGTGTTGGAAAGGTCTGTGGGGTGATTTAGGGAGGGAGGTTAGTGAAAAGATCAGGGTGGGGAGCCTGGTGTCTGAGTAGATTGAAAGAAGTTGGGATAGTGAAGAGGAACAGATGTGCATGTGTAATAGATGAGTGGAGCTGCTCTCTGGCTGAGTCTGCATGTGTGGAGGTTGTGTGCATACACAATAGCAAGACAGAAAAATGAAGAGTTTATTCATTTATGACATTTTTATTCTCTCTTCTCCAGTGAGTACATGGTAATAGACATGGATCTCCTCCTCATCCTCCACCACCTCTACCACCACAATAATCTCTGATGTAGGTAGAATGAGAAAGGGAGGGAGGCTCAAATCAGCCATTGAGTGTTCGTAGCTCAACAGAAACTTAAACTTGAATCTCCCAAGTCTCAGTCCAACACCTTATATCACAATGGTTCTCAGTTAGGGGTGACCTAAAATGGGCTGAGCATACAGCTAGTGAAGAAGTCCTATGAGAAAGTGCATGTAGGACTTTTGTGTTTGAGAGATGGGGTGTATTGGAATTTGGGAAAACTGAGAAAATGAGAGAAATTGGAAGAGGGAAGGAATTTTTTGGTGTGATCCCAAGAGATAGAAATGTGGATTCAAAGTAGTGGTCTGAACCCCACTTCTGTCAGTTTCTCTGCCTTAATCTTTTATGATTGGCTGTGTCCACCATAGAGGATATTTTGTGAATGGGCACCCCTACCTCACAACTGCCAGTTTTTGATGGCATATGTGGCAATTGTCTACAATCCACTTCAGGCTGCTTCTCAGCCCTTACCCCAAATTGCCCACCGGTAGGGATTTAATTCTTCGCTAATTTTCATAAAGGAAGCAATGAATGATTTTATCAATTTTTTTCTTCTTGCTCAACTATTTACACTTTGAGACATATTCTGCACAAAATTTGCCTGTGGTATTTTTCTGCAGAGAACAGCATTTTCTCCACAGGTTGTCCCAATCTTCAAATACTTTTATTATGTATATGTTTAGGCTACATAACAATCTAGACTTTAGAAAGTATTATAGTACTGTTATTATTTTATGGGATTATATTTAATATATATTGCTTGCTGCTTAGAATGCTACTGGGTAGAAGAAACAGACAGGCATAGGTTAGCAAACCTTTCCTACATCCACATCTTTGAATCCCATGCACTGCCCATTCTTTCTAGGACTACTGGGTACCTAATAAGAGAGGTTTTCCAAACAGTGTTACAATTTATCTGCATCCCAGGCTATAAAAGCTATGTATTTGTTCTGCACTTAGAATTAAAGAAGCAAACCAATATTCTCAGCTAGTAGTAGTAGTAATAGCAATAGTAGTTGCTGTTATCATTTGCTATCAAGCCAGCTTTGATTTCTGGTGATCCTATGAATGAGAGACCTCCAAGAGCTCCTGTCATTAGCAGCCCTGCTCAAGTCTTGCAGAATTAGGACTGTGGCTTCATCAGTTGAATCAATATACAGTATCAATAATGTGGACTTCCTCTTTCCCTGCTGTCTTCTTCTTTACTGAGCATTATCATCTATTCCGATTAGTAATGTCATCTCATGATAGATTGAAAGTACAATAGCCCCACTTTAGCCATTTCTTAGGGACAGTCCAGGCCTGATTTGCTCTTGGACCTATTTATCTGTCTTTTGGGCAGTCCATGGTATTCACAGAACTCTCCTCCAGCACATATCAAATGAGCTGATCTTGTCAGCTTTCTTCACTGTCCAGCTTTCACAAGCACACAAACTGGAATTACTGTGGCATGGTATTTAATGAGATAAGTTTTCAGTCCTTCTGGCTACCATTAAGTAAAAGGTCCCAACCAGTTTTGTTGCTCATGTAATAATAGCACCATCTGACTACACAATAAGTCCTTCACAGGAGCCAAGAGCCAGGATTTCTTTTTCAGAGTACTGTGTTTTTGGGCCATGAATCTATTTGTTGATCCATATTTACAGTAGCTTTATTCAACAGACGTTTGGATAGTTAAAGTCCTGTGTTGTTTACTCAGTGAATTTTTTTTCATACTGTCCTGGGGTATGTGTCTGTAACAGCTGCTGGTTGCATTTTTATCTTTGTTTTTGTGGTAATCTAGGCTTGCCCACATTATTTGTGGCCACACTCTGTCTTGTCATATACAGTCAGACCCCCATATCCATGGGGATTTGGTTCCCAGACATACTGTGAATACTGGAAACTATAGATAACAGCAAGCCCTATTAAAGTAAAGGACTTCCAGTAAAAGCATACCATAGAGTTGCATTGGAGAACCTAGAAGATGCTGAAAGAGGACACCTCTCTAGGCATTTTCCAGCATGACTCTATGGTATGTATCCCTATTTTGTGTTCTGTAGATAACTGAAACCACGGATATTGGTTCCATGGATATGAAGGTCCAACTGTATTATCCGTTGGTCTGTGAACTTTTTCAAAAAAGCCCATCTTCTCCCCTTTATTTGTTTTATTTTTTATTCAAAACTGTACACTCATATAAGAAATGAACCTTGAGAAAAGGCTGGGAACCGTAATAATTTTAAATGGTTGTTCACATCTGTTAACACATAAACTTTCCAGTTTCTCTCTATTTATGCTTTCCACCTACAAAAGAGCCTCAGGACAGAGAGCGTTCTGAGTAACAGCCAGACATTTTCAAAACCTGGGGATGAACCATTGCATGTTTGTTTCTTTTTCCAAACAATCCTTGGAATAACTTGAATCTGTCCATAGACCTACTAGAGCCCATTTAAACATCTGCTACTTTCTCCCACATTATCTCCTGTGAATAAAGGCAGATCTCCATTGTGTAGAACTCAACCATTATTCTTTGTTTTGTTTTCCACCAATGAAAGCATTTGACAAAGTAATCTAGAAACTCAAATGCGTGAATAGTATTCTGTGGCTTCTAAGTTGGCCTAATGAAGGTACCATCAGGGCTGTAGTTATGGGGGCAGGATGAGGGCATCCCCCCACATAAAGATTCTTCCCCACCCCAAATGAAATTTTCCATCAGTTTTCCATCAATGTGAGATACTGAATATTGTTCACATCTATAACTTTTATATTTGCTGTGCTTGCATTTCCTTAACAATATTGCTTGCCTCTTTCTTTGGATATTTAAACTGTATCTCTAAAGGCTCAATTGAAGTTTTAAGTTACTGCACTGTAGAAATTTGGAGACTGAGGACTTTATCATACACAGCAAATACAGCATCATAAGCAAGATTTTCACAAGGGGGAAATAACCCCCATGGAGATCAGGAAAATACAGGGCTGTTCCACTGCCAGCGCTCCACTTCGCACACCCCGTCCCTCTCCCGATTTCCATTTGTTCTCCCTCCGTCCTGCTTCCATTTTCCTTCTGATATTTTTTACTAATGAAAGTTCTTCATTAGTAAAAAATAGCAGAGAATATCAGAGGGAAATTGGAAGCAGGATGGAGGGGAAACAAATGGAGATCGGGAGAGGGACGGGTGTGTGTGAAATGGAGCGCTGGCAGCAGAAGAGCCCCGTTTCTCTCCCGATCTCCGCGGGGGTTATTTCCCCCATGTGAAAATCTCCAACAATGCCTAATGACAATGAAAGGGAGAATGAACCAGATGGTGTCGCCCTTTCACTATCATGTCCAGCCCCAAACCAGTCCTATTGTATTGATGGCCTAAGCCATCAATTGATCCCCCGTGGCACTTTTCTGCTGGCATTGCCAGCATTTGAATCTGTGTGCCATTGTACTCATGTGAATGCAGCATCAATGGGCAAACACTTCTGGATGAGACTGTGACAGCCAGGTAGAGTAAACTCTTTTTATGCCCTCCCCTTTACTTGGGACTTCTTAAAGTGTGTTTTAGTGCTTTGATGCCCTTTTTGTGTATTTTTTCCCTTTATTTTTATATTTCTCACACTGAGGCCCTGCATAGTCCATCCTTATATAGACTTTGGTATGCCATTTCCTCTTAATGTACATTTTTTGTCCTTTCACAACTGGATGAGCCACCTGCTCCTCAAAGATTCCTGTCAATGGCAGTCTTACTAATACTTTGCAATGTCCTGAAATGGTTTAAAGCAGGGATGCTGTATCTGATCCCAAGGTTATTTTTGTGGTCCCCAAACCCTCCAGACCCCTAGACTCTGATTTTCTGGCAAAAGAGAGAGGGAGTGGGAGAGATAGAAAGGCTGAATAGCCTCTCCTAAAAGCCTGGAACTGGTTTTCCAAAACCAGAAAAGGACTTTTGCCCCTGCCAAATCACCACACTTACCCACCCCACTTTTGCTCCTCATATTTGCTTTTGAAAGACAAGGTGGCATCTAACTGAATTTTCTTTTTCCCTCCTCTTTCCTTTTCAGAGTAGTTGTGAAGAGGCCACAAGTAACAATGCCACTAAACAGAATAAACATGTTCCCTAACCATGTCCCTAAACAGAGCTTGACCCCAACCATCTTTGAGGGATTGAAAGTGAAAGGACCAGAAAATAACATGTTTGATGGCACATTCCTACACATGGATATGCATTGGAACTTATGTATGTGCAGCCTCTGGTAGCATCAGTATAATGGAACTACTAATATCAAGAAATTTGAAAATGTCTAGCCCACACAGACTCTTCTTGATAGTGATCGAGCTGAATATACCTTTGTTTCTTCCTTGGGCAACCAGCACTGGAATCCACTACATGTGCATGATTCTGAATCAAAACTCTTAACTACAGTGTTCAATTTAAGTCCTTGAAAAGACAAATCACTGAAATCAGAAGACTGCAGTCCAAAGATCAATGGATGAAGAATGTCCAGCTATGCAGGTAAAAGACTGCACAACAGCAAGACAGATAGGACATTGTTACAGGAATGCCCAGAGGTGGCAGATCAAGGAGTAAACTCTATTCGGTTGCAAATCTTGGGCCAAATCCTATTATACAGTACTACCAACTAGAACAGAGCCAACTAAAGAATGGACTTGTTCAACACTAATATAAATCCCATTTATTTCAGTATGTCTACTACATCACCATTTAAAATTAGTTTGAATCCTATGAGTGGGCTAAAAGCTAAAAATGGGAACAAGGCAGCCACACTAAGCAGCACACAGCTATGCTTGAAAGCCTCCGGGCCCTTTCTAGATGAAAAATATAATAATTCTTGATCAAAAGGTGCAGCAGGACCTTGCTTCATTGTGTGTGTGTGTGTGTGTGTGTGTGAGAGAGAGAGAGAGAGAGAGAGAGAGAGAGAGAGAGATGAACCCAGAGGTTGTGCTCCCCAGTGTATAGAGTAATAATTTTGAAAAATAATGAAGAGGAGGCAATGCCACACTGACACTGTTTCACTAGTGAAATGGGCCTTATCCCTTCTCTCCTCAACTCTCTTCCTTCTCTTCTCTTCAGCTCTCTTTGCTACCTGAAAATATATTCCAGAAAGTTTTCCAGACATTCAGAGCACATTTTGAGAATGCATGGAAATTGGACATACAGTGGGAGTCTGCCAGATCTGGTGATAACTGGCTCCTGACCAATGCACACAATTTCATGTGCATTTGAAAGTTTATTTTTTAAAAGAAGAGATTAACGTCTTTGCATGTTTAACAATAGCTAAGGCAAAAATCTTGTGAGTTAGGGACTGGATTTCAGCTCACATATTCTTGGAATCACAACCTGTCTACAGGTATGACATGAAAGTATTAGCATTGCATAATATACACAATTACTGTAAATTCTCTCATATTTGGGTGCAGTCTGCAGTGTTAAGACCAGCCTTTAAAAACAGATAAATGATCCCATTGAAAAATCTAGCACATGTTTATAGGAATTAATCCACAAATCAGATTACACAACTGAATAGTCACATATTCCATTATGGAATTTAACAGGGCACTCCTATACATCTATACTCAGAAGAAAGGCCCATTGAGTTCAATAGGAGTTATTATCAGCTAAGTGAGCATAGGATTGCAGCCTAAAAGAATGATATAATATCAATTATAGAAAGTTATTACTTTTGCAAACAGATTTTGCAGAATGGACCTCTTTATCATAGCAGGTTGAATAAATACAGTCAAAATGCATTTTATTTCAAAGCTATTATTTTTGTTTTCAGCACCTCTATGGTTATGGTCTCTGTACATATCTTGCAAAAAAATAGTAAAAGAATGATATAAATTGTACATGGAAAGGCAAGAGGACATGAATATCTTTAACTACATTGTGGAATCCAATCATGAAATGAAGGATGCATATTTCTGATGTAAAGCTTTCATGCTATCTACCATGCTACCAAGTTGGCAGCTATCACACACTGGTATAATATGGGGAAATGGGGTCTTATTGGAACAATTGCTGTGCAAAATACCTTTAAAACATGTTGCTTGATAGTGACAGAGCAGATAACCAAAGGAGAGGAGTAAAAAAAAAAAAAAAGTATACAAATCACCCATTTTTAAAGAGCTAGAAAGATTTTGACACACACAATCTCTTGGAATTTTCCCCTAAACATTAATATGTTGTAATATGGTAATGGAAAATGAAGTAGGCTAAACACCACATAGAGAAACCTACTACCACTGCCACTTTATTGAAACAGAATCTAGTTATCACATTATCAGTAAAGATTAGCTATAAACATGAGTTGTTGCTATTTTCCACCCTATCAATATTTTCAGTACAACATTCAATATACACTAAATTCAGTAAACTTGAAAGTTCAAGAAAAACATCTCTGTTACGAATTAACCAGTAACTGCAAAAGCAAGAAAAATCTATATAGGATAATAAGAAATATAGGAACATAGAAAACTGCCTACTCTGGGTCAGAACCGTGGTCCATCCATGTCAGTATTCTCAAATGGCTGGTAGTGCCTCTCCACATATTCAGGCAAGATTATTGTCCAGTGCTACCTGGGTATCCCTGGCATTTCCTAGTGGGCTCCCATCAATGTACTACCCAGGCCTTGCTTACCTTCCAAAACCAGATGAGGCAGAGTGTGTTCAAGAAGGTATCATGACCAAGTATATGTTACTAGATCTCAAAACACTGTGGCCAAAACAAACAAAAAATTAAAAATTAAGAATTTTAAAAAATGAAAAATCAAGAAAAGTCAAATACATATTTGAACACAATTACACCAAATATTGACTAGATATAGATTTAGAATACATTTGCAATGTATGGAATATGTAGATTTGGCTATGGCTGGATTCAGATTTCAGCTGAAGGAAATATCTGGGGAAGTGGTTGGAAGAATGGAAGTAATGGAGGAAAGTTGCCATTCTCTCTGATTCTTCCATTCCCCTGTAGCTCCTAGGAAGGACTGTAAGCAGAGGAGGTAGTCAGAGACAATGGCTATCTAAATTCGGCTTCTGTTGTGAGGTGGCCATTGGAATAATCCCAGTTTCCAATAGGCATGGAAAGATTCTTTCCATATAAGAAGGTTCAAATCTGGATACAACTCTAGATCAGTGCAAAGCAGGCAGGGGAACAGTAACAATAGTTATGAACACCATGCATATATGGATTTCAGCAAAATGAGTCTCCTTCTTTGGAGGTTTATTAACAGAGGCTGGATGGCCATCTGTAGGAAATAATTTGATTGTGTATTCCTGCATGGCAGGGGGTCAGACTAGATGGCCCTTGTGGTCTCTTCCAACTCTATGATTCTATGATTACTGTGAAGCAATTACTGGATTTCTTGCTGTGGTGTCACTAAGGTTGGTGTCAACCCTCTCCCTGATAGTGTCACCTGGTGTGATTCGGCCCCTCCACACCCACCTAATACCTCCACTGATTTCTTGAAACCTGGCAATTGTTTAGAGCAGGGGCAGGGAACACATGGCTGTCCAGAAATTTTGAACCCAGAAGCTCTATCCAGCATGTCAAATGGTAAGTTGTTTGGGAGATAAAAATCCAAATCATCTGGAGAGCCAAAAGTCATTGAACCTTGGTTTAGAGCACACTTGAAAGAGAAATATCAAGGCAAAGTGAAACAATACAGGCCCAATATAGTAACAAAAGTGCTCAAGGTACTTTAAAGATCTTTTAGGGTGGGGACCATTGTTCTCAGGCTAGCTCTTGACCAAACAATTAGATTTTAGATGTGCTACACATTCTAAATTAGGAAGGAAGGAAGGGAATGAAAAGGTCAGTATCCCAGAACACGTACAGTAGATACCATTGCAATCTCTCTCTCTCTCTCTCTCTTTCTCTCTCTCTCTCTCTCTCTCTCTGTGTGTGTGTATGTTAGAAACATTTCTTATTTTAAGCAGCTCCAAATGGAGATGGGGTGGGATGGATGGAGACCCTTGACTTACACATGCACTTATGAATCAGCCTTCTCATGCAGAGGATCTTCATTCTAGCACCACTGGCAATAGAAGTGCAACTGGAGCTTTTGGCATGGTAATAAGTGTCAAAATACAATTGATAGCACTGTAATGCCCTTATATAAATTTTATACAAATGTGCAACCACATGTGGAATGCTATGTATAGTTTTGTGGTGGTACCCTCATCTCAAAAAGAATTACAGAGCTTCAATGGATGCAAAAAAGGCCATCCAAATAATCAGAGCTCTGGGACAATCACCCCAAGGTGTTGTCTAGATGGTAAAAAAAAAAAAAACTCATAGAATTCAAGAATACCTTTTGTCCCAATGAGATTCCATGGCAATTTGTCATATTCGGAAGGAGGGGGGCCAACAGCTTTTCCTGAAGTTTTTTTTTAAAAAATATGCGGGAAATGCTCAATCCCATTTAAAACAATCAAATCACATCACTGCACATTCCCAGATAAGAGAGGAAGCAGAAACTGATTGTTTGGACATGTGTGTGGGGTGGGCTTGCTGGCAATGAAGTGTCCAGAAGCACCATTTGGGAGCCACACGGTAGCAATTGTGTGCTTTATTGCTGTGCTGAAGCAACCAAACTGCTTTTTAAATGGAAGGTTGCACTTGCACACCTTAGATTTACAGTACAAAACAAATACTGTGCAGTGCGGGCAACTTATTGAGAATAATAACGTGAGCGATTCACTCCTGGCCACCATGTTTGTTCACAGGCATGCCTCTGTATGAACATTGCATACCAGCAATTTTGCCAAAAAACCATGGAGACAAATGGACACTGCTGCAAATTTGCATTAATGTGCAATAATTAGCATTATATCTTTTCATCTAGACAAGCCCCCTCTTATCTTCATAACAACTCAAAAAAGTATCTGAAGTCAAGAGAGACTGCTCCTCAGACAGCCAAGGGTAAAATATTTAGTTGTTGAGGAGATGATTGCTGAGAGGGGCAGATATGAGCAAAAAAGTATTTATGATGTAGAGGAAGCAGATAGAAAGTGAGCTTCTCTCATTTTGCTGCAAGTTGGGATTATTCTGTGAAGTTGATTCCAGACTGAAAAAAGAAAGCATCTTTTCAAACAACACATAGGAGATTATCAGATGGGGACAAATATAGTGTCCCCATCTTGCCTTCTAATTACAGCCACACTCCTGTCCCTGTCATGGAATTAAAGAAAAAAAATTCAGACACCTACCTATTTAGCATGATCAAAAGTGCTGCCCTCCCCTCCAGCAGCACAGGTGTGAATGGAGATGTCACAGAGCCCCATTCACTTCCTTTAAAGCAAATCCTGGCTGTTCTTGTGAGAGAAAGTTCACGCGGGAAATTCAAAAATAAAAATAAAAGGTAAGAAGTGACAGCAAGCACAAAATCACTCTTAAAAAAACAAGTAAACAGGGGAGGGTATAAAAAAGGGTGTCACTTACCTGGATGTCCCCAATCGCCACCGCAAGTGTTCTGTATGGACCTTACAGGACCTTACAGGGGGGCTGGCATCGTGCGAGAAATACCATAATAAATGTCAAAAAATTAAACCAAGCACTTAAACATACACACACACACACACACACAAACAATAAGTAAACAGGGGAGGGCACAAAAAGGCCGTCACTTACCTGGATGTCCCAATCGCCACCGGAAGTGTTCACCACGGACCTCCCAGATTGCACCACAGAAATGGGGCACCTTTTTGCTCACCCGTGATTCCATTACAGAAACGGAATGGTCGACCTATTGATGGCTTTTGCCCTTCAATAAAAAGAAACGGAACAGAACGGAAGCAATACGGGGGCAGAATGGGACAATGATGACATTGTCTAAAAAAAGAATCCCTTTTGGGATCCTGTGGCATCCCTGTCCTGGATTATTAGGCTCGTGTGATAATCTCCATAGTGTAGGGAACATACTATAGCAAAATGGAGCGCTTGACAGTATCTTAAATGAGAGTTAGACAAATTCATGGTGGAGGAACAGATCTAGTAATATTCATCATGGCAGTTATATAGATGGTACCTTTAGGGTGTCTTTCACATTATACAATTATAGTGCTATGATTCCACTTTAATTGTCATGGGAGATTATCAGACGTAGCAAAAACCACATCAGAAGACTGTGATGAGAACAGGAAGGGGCGACATTTTTAGATGACATTATTCAGTGTTCTGGGGGCATAACAGAGCTGTGAATAAGGTGTCCCTTTGTATTGGCGGCTTGTCCTCATCAATGAAAAAGGGAAGTCTCGTCCATGGCAGTGCTATGCCCCAGGAATGGCTGAGGATGCGGGCATCAGATAATGTTGTCCTTTCTGTTCTCCTTGCGATCTTCTGATGCAATTGGGAACATTTTTTTGCCATGTTCCCCTGTGTCTGATAATTTCCATGGCAACATCCTAGGGAATCCCAGAGTTTGTCATTTGGTGAGGTGCTAGAGCTCTCTGACATAATACACTAAGAGGATATAAATTATAATTCTATATCAATGTACGAAATTGAGAAAATGATTTAAACAAGAGCAAGTGACAAAGCAGCATATAGCATGACATTTTATGTAATTAAATGGCAATGAAAACCAGGAAGAGCAGGATCTGATTCTGGTCATCCACAGGTAGAACAAAGAAATCAAAGGCTGAAGAGGAGAGGAAGGAAAATCCAATCCACTATGTTTGTAGTTAAAACAACAGGTGGAAGCAGTGGTATGCCTCTTAGAATGTAATTCTATTAGGCAGGAGCTACTGCTGTGAAAGCCCTGTACCTAGTGTCTCTCAACCATTCAAATTGGGCCAGAAAAGAAAATATTTTGACCAATGGAATCCTTCAAATAAATATTTAAAATCAGGATAGCTTGCCAGGCCAACAGCTATCATGTCAGAATGCACAGAGAAGCTATTGAAATCCACAAACACCTGGACAACTTCAACAGGAAAGAAGAAACCTTAAAAGTAAACAAAATCTGGCTCCCAGTTCTGAAACACAATAGAATCAAAACTCAACACTTACAAAAGAATTCCACCCAGGGACAGGGGCATTCCCAGGAGATAATGCCCCATCAACCAACCAGTAGCCAAACAGACACTAACGAGCCTTGCATTTCTATACCCAGAAACTAACCATTCAATTACACAAATTTACATATAGTCCCCAACAGGGGTTCACAGCATATAAACTCCACAGACACCCCTACCCAACCATTCTCTGAAGATGCCAGCCACAGATGCAGGCAAAATGTCAGAAAGAAACTATTCCAGAACATGGCCTCACAGCCCGGAAAAAGAACAAGGAAAATCTATAGCTTGCCAGAGTTTGATGGAACTGATGTGCGGGGGGATGCCGCCGCCATCTCAGCTTCTTAAAAATAGCTTTGTGATCATTGCAGGTCATGGCTTGAGATATTTTCTTTCTTTCTCCTAAGGATGAAAGACAAACTTGCCTATTAATTAGAAGTTTGTGGCTACCTGATTTTGAAGCACATTCAAGGACAAATTGATTTTCAGGTTGAGGATATCACTGAACTTTGTCAGTGAAGCCAGTGTCTTTGGTGTGGTTGCTTTTTTTTTTAAAGCTAATTATGCGTACTGTGTGTACTTGCTATTTAAAGACACTGAAGAATGACCATATTCTTGGTTTAGAGAGAACACACATGTTCTGATTAATTGGTCACAGAACAATAGCAGCAACATTGGTTTGGTTCGTATTTCAATTTTCGTGATGCCGAGCAAGGAAGAGGTACAAACTGCTTTGACACTGTAGTACATTTTCTGATGCCAAAATTTAGGACTCTAGTGGAAAATGAGGAGGCAGACAATGCCATCTATTTATAGTGCATATTTGCCTGAATCCCCTCTTTTGTACTCAACAACCATGGTTTTTCATGCAGAACCACTGTAGATGGACAGCTGTGTTTCTAAACATCTGTGATGAACAGAACTCAGATGGGAGCTTTTTTAAAAAGGAGGGAGAGAGAGATAGAGAGAAAGGCATCAACATATTCATAAGTTGGTATGGGAACAATGAAAGCACATATTGTAGGTCTGAAGGAAAAAGGCAGTGTCAGCTTGCAAAAAAAAAATCTCTATGAAATTCTTTTTTTGCAGATGTCAGCAAAAGCTTGCTGCATGAGTAAGTTACTGCTATAGAGTCAAGGAAAAGACAATAATGAAAGCCTTGACCAACCAGATTTCACTGAGAACCAAAGTTATAAACAGTGAGGTTTTAAACACTAAGGTTTTAAAGATGTGTTGAAGGAGTAAGTGTACTTTTGAACACCTATTTGAACACATTCATTGTGGAAGATCTCAACAGAGAAGAATCACTTTCACTAGACAATATAAGAAATGGCTGCAATTATCAAGTACGTGATACAATAGATCCATTATTTGTATGTATCTGTGTGAGGTAGGTGCATATACAGTGGGCCCTCCAGATCTATGGGGGTTCAGTTCTGGGACCCTCTACAGATGGCAAATAACATGGCAGCTTATACCCCATATTATTAAATAGTGTGACATGCATGTGGACATGTCAGCACATCTGCATGCACATTGCTACCATTCTAAGTATGGGATGTTATGATTCGTGGGTGGTTAAAACCATGGTTTGGGAGCTTGTGGATTGGGAGGGGCCACTGTATGTGTATCTATATCTGTAGGTAAATGTAGACATAGAATATAACTCCCATAACTGTGGGACCAGTACCCACAGTTTCACTAACCCACATCCAAAAAAAACATGTTCTCTCTAGGCATTTTCTAGCAGAGGTTGACCATAGAATCACACTAGAGGACCTACAAATGCCCAGAGAGGTCTTTGGGTCCTGATCCAGGATAAAGGTGGAATATCAATCAATCAGTCAATCAATCAATCAATCAATCAATACTTTTGTTGCTATTAATAAAGTCTTTCAGTCATTGTGGCATCCTAGGTTTCTGTATTTTACTAACATTCAAATTAGACAAGTTTCCTGTCTTGTGTATAAGGCAAGCAAGAAACTTGTGGCAGATTTAAAGCATTAACAAATGCATTGAGGCACTGGCATGACTTTTCATAGGCTAGAGCCCACTTCTTAAGAATATGAATAGCCCTGTCAAATCCCTTCCTCCAATAACCATTCAGCTCCTCGCTGATACAAGTCAGTAAGGGAAAAGTTACAAATGATAAATGCTGCAGAATTTCAAATAAAATCTAAATAGCTGGATGTAACTGTTAACATTAAGGTGACCATACTGCCCATCAGGATGGTAAGGGGAAAAGTGCAGCTGGTCAGACCAGTGGGAAACAATGGGCCTAACTGAAACTCGGGTCCTACTGTCTAATGAAAATGGATAAGGGAGCCAAATCCATGAGGTATGCTGCCTCTTAGCAAGTCTCTTTATAATTACTAGAGAAATATACAAAACCAATGCTTTGAAAGGTACATTTGTGAAGTGTGTCCTCATTATTTTCACTGCTACACAACAGATAAACTAGTTTGTATGAACTGTTCTCTACCAAAGGACTGATTCCTGTAACATTGGGTTCTTCTGAATGTAGACATGGAGTTTTCATCAGAGATACATCCCAATTACAGAAAACTAAATGTTTCCAGGATAGAATTGAACAAAGTAGATGTAATGTACATGCCTTCAGGTCACCTATTGACTTATGGTGACCCCATGAACTTCATAGAGTTTTTGTAGGCAAGGAATACTCAGAGGTAGTTTGTCATTGCCCCTCTCTGAAATACATACAACACCTGGTGTTCCCAGCAGTCTCTTTTCTAAGTACTAACAAGTGCTGATGTTGCTTAGCTTCTGAAATCAGACAGGATCTCATTCTGTCTAATCCTAACTGCTAACATTGTTCCCCAAATGCTTGAGCAGCATTATGCATAAGACACTACTTTAACCGGTACTGTAATGCAGCCAGGTTTCAATGTTTGCTCACACAAAAAATTGCCAAGATTTCATAGAATCATAGAGTTGGAAGAGACCACAAGGGCTATCCAGTCCAACCCCCTGCCATACAGGAATAAACAAACAAAGCATTCCCAACAGATGGCCACCCAGCCTCTGTTTAAAGACCTCCAAAGAAGGAGACTCCACCACACTCCAAGGCAGTACATTCCACTGCCAACCAGCTCTTACTATCAGGAAGTTCTTCCTAATAGTTAGGTGGAATCTCTTTTCCTGTAGTTTGAGTCCATTGTTCTGTGTCCTAGTCTCTGGAGCTACAGAAAACAAGCTTGCTCCATCCTCACAAGCTTGCTCCATCTTGCACAAGAACAACAACTTTGGATTTAATTTCACTTTTTTCATGTAACTCTCTTCCTTGAACAGAAGATACCTTCGGTTGGAGAAGGGGAAAAGGGAAGGCACCTTGGGGTTCAACCCAATTCTATTTATTTCCTACAGTAGTAGTAATAGTAGTACTAACATTTGAGCCAGTTGTAGTGGCAGGGTTAGTTGTAGTGGTGCTGAGACTTCTTCAGGTGTTTCATAGTAGTAGGGATAGGAACATGGGTGTGTACATTAGCCCCAAGCCTCCCAGCATCCCCAAGCATCAGGACGAAAATTAGGATATACAAAGCTACAAAGACAATTTGGTAACCACATTTGGTTATACATGGTTAGAAAGCTCCAGTGACCAAGAAACCAACTTTATGTGCCACCTCCACCCTAGTCTCCAGTTTCAGCCCTATGTGTATTCATGGCTTCAGCTTAGTGATATTCTCCCTTCTTTGACACCATAAAATTCTTGAAATGAAAGTTTGTGCTCAATCAATACAATGCTTAAAAATGTTGAACAAACTTTTATATTTATACCATGATTAAAACATAGCCATAGTTTTTAAATTGTTTTTACACACACACACACACACACACACACACAAAATCAAACGCACATCAAGGAATTTCTGGTCATCTAAAAGTGGCAGGAGATGAGAGAAACCTGGATATGATTACTTTATGTAAAATGGTTGCCTATAATGAATAAAAGTTTTTAAAAAACATGTTGTCTGTATTACAAAGGCTATCTATAATGTTGATATATTAAAGGAATGGTCTAAAATATAACAAATGAACATTCCATTACTCATGTGCTAGAACCTGAATTAACAAATGAGGCTATTGACATCTAAAACCAAGGCAGAAACTAGTTTTAGAGGTGATTTCAAGGGCTGCACAGCACCCCTGGCAGTGTAGAGATGTATGTTTATGGTTGTTTAATCAGATTCACAGAAAACAACAGTTTAGCAGCCAGTTATGCTTTAGAGATAAATCCCATGATAAGCAAACCAGAAGCATGTTCACAAAGTAGCAAAATATGTTTCTCTCCCTGTCTATAAATTTATAAATCTGATTAAACCACAGATTTTTTATATATCCACCTTTGGCAAAGTTGACCAGGAAGTTCTCCAGTCCAATCCACTTCAGTGGAGCCTGCATAGAAAATAAATCTGCATTGTGCCCAATAGCTTTTCTACCAGTGGGCTGTAAACAGTTCACAAATGGCTTCAACTTTGGGGCACCTCCTAGTAGTTAATTTATTATTTCGTTTAGCAAACATTTATTCCAAATGTTTAGGAATAAAGAAGGAAACCGAAAAATCAGTGAACAAAAGTTTAGCCAACATTGAGATGCTGGAAATTATTTACGAGGTATGACTATCCTTCCTCTGGCTTAAATTCATGCCAGCAGGATGGCTGTGTCCCAGGGCTAGAGGAGATTTGGATCTCGTGTAACATGGCTCCTCCCTCACCACACCCCTTCTTCACCCACTTTTCAGCTTTGCAGACACATGATCACAGTCAGCAGAACAGTTCTGTCAGCAGATCTCTTGGATGAGCCAGCAAAAAGAGGGTTCTGTCAGCAGATGAGTAGTTCTACCAATGAGGATATTTCTGTCTACAGAAGAGGCTCGTGTATAATCCCAGGGGTTAAAGGTTAAGATTCCATTATTAGACATGAGTGAAGTAAACCCATTAAAATAAATGGGACAAGTTATGTCACTGCTTTCAGTATTTCTGTTCTAAGCAGAGCTAAGTCTAGAACCAACCCAGTGTTGTGTAAGGCAGAGATGGAGGAATTCTATTGTAATAGGAAGTTAATAAGGCGTGATCGTTAGGCAAATTATATTAAAACAGTTTTCAAAGGTTTAGTCACCTTCCATTTATATTGGCAAAATAGACTGCAAAAATCTTTGTTCAGAGAGTATTTAGCCCCAGAAGAGTCAATGGAATAACTGGAATAGTAAATCCAGGTTTTAGTAAGTATTTTAAAGGAACTGTTCAGGGTGACTCTCAAAATAACTTCAGCACTTTGGATAGTTACTTTAATGTTTGTGCTAAAACTTGGAGTGGATTCTTCATTCCTCTGACATGGAAGCCATTAGCAGCACTCATCCATATTTAGTCATATTTTGGTCAATTTAATTTCAGAATGCTACAGGATTCACCTCAGTATTTTTCTTCATCTGTTTGTTGGATTGCAGAAGTTGTGTGTTGTGTCATGTTTGCAGCTTTGTTATTAGAAATACCAGCTCTATCATATTGTGGCTAGACTGCATCACTTTTTAGGTATATTTAAAAATTTATCATCATATTGCTGTTAGACATGTTCTTCTTAGGTTTCATTGAAATTAAGAATACTTACTCTGCCTGCTTAATTAAACAAATAACATGGTAGGGTAAAAAAAAAATCATACATGAAAATCCCCTCAAAGTTAAATACAGTGTTTAACTTCATGTTAAAGTTAAACAAAGAGATGAAAACATCCTTTTAGAATTTAATTTAAGCATCCCTTTAGAATTCAAAGCTAGATTAGACTCTGAGGAAGAAGATGTGAAAATTGGAAGAAGGAACATCAACAATTTAAGATATGCAGATGACACCATACTACTAGCAAAAAATAGTAAAGGAAATACTGAAGAAAGTCCAGAAAGAAAGTGCAAGGGCGGATTTACAGCTGAATATTAAGGAAACAAAAACAACAACTACAGATGATTTACATAACTTTAAAGTAGACAACAAAGACACTGAAATAGTTAAAGCTTTCCTATACTATCCATTAATCAAAATGTGGACAGCAGTCAAGAAATCAGAAGACTAGGACTTGAAAGGGCAGCTGTAAAGGAACTAGACAAGATACTGAAGTGTAAAGATATAAAATTGAATACTAAAGTTGTCCATGCTTTTGTATTTCCCTTTTCAATCTACAGTTGTGAAAGCTAGACAGTGAAGAATGCTGATAGGAAGAGAATAAACTCATTTGAAATGTGGTGCTGGTGGAGAGTTTTGCAGATACTCTGGACTGATAAAAATGCAAATAAATATTAGAGCAAAACAAGTCTGAACTCGCCCCAGAAGCTAAAATGACTAAACTGAGATTGTCATACTTTGAACATATCACAAGAAGACATAACTCACTAGAAAAGACAATGATGCTTGGCAAGGTAGGAGACAGTAGAAAAAGAGGGAAGTCCCCAGTACAGGTTGATAGACCAGGAACATTATCAGATGGGGACAAAAAAAGTGTCCCCATCTTGCTGTATTCTCTCCCAACCCCCTCCCGACCCCACGTTTCAGGCCTCCCTTATTCCACATCCTCTCCTCCCCTCCCCTCAGCAGCACAGGAGTGAGTGGAGCTTGAACAGAGCTCCATTCACTTCCTGGATTGAGTTCTTGGCCATTCTCATGAGAGAACGATTACATGGGAAATTCAAAAGTAAAAAAGAAAATACACGTCACAAAGTTAAACAAAGCACTTAAACACACTTACAAAATTAGAAGTAACCCAGGGAGGGTACAAAAAAGTGTGTCACTTACCTCCTTGTCCTGATCACACCTGGAAGTGTTTGGCATGGACTGCCCACTGCGGCTGGCATCACGCCAGCATAACAGGGCACCTTTTCACACGCCTGTCATTCCATGACAGGAACGGAACAGGTGATCTATTCACAGCTTAACTATGAATAAGAAGAAATGAGGACATCATGGAACCAGCATGGGGGCATAATGGGACAAGGATGACATCATCTGAAATGTAAGCCCTTTGGCTATCACCTGGTGTTTGTGTAAAGCCATGTTAAGGTCATCTGATAATCTCCTTAATCAAGGAAACCAAAGACCTGAGTTTATAAGACTTGAGCAGGGCTGTTGATGACAGAGTGAATTGGAGGTCTCTCTTTCAAAGGGTTGCCATAATTTGAAGTTCACTTGACAGCAGTTAACAAAACTCACACAAGATGTATTTAAATGTGAGATTTTCCACAAATATATAATTAATGATAAAATTCCACAAAGTGCATGCACAAAAGGGTGTAAGAAATAGAATTTGCAAATTATAACCTGAGATTAGTTAAAAATATTTAACTAATATTTTATGACAACTAATATGACAATTGTGAGTTGTCATATCAAAGAAAGCCGTGAAACTCATTGGTAACATTTGCTTATCTAAACAGTCAATAAGATCCTTCATTATTTTTGCTACAATTTAACCAACATTGTTAGATGTGAACTCGAAGGCTTTCATGGCTGGCATCCATAGTTTTTTTGCAGTTTTTTTCCCAAGCTGTGAGGCCATGTTCTAGAAGACTTTATTCCTGATGTTTCATCTGCATCTGTGGCTGACATCTTCAGAGAATGGTGGTGTATGGGTGTGTGGGGTTTATATACTGTTGAAGAGGATTAGCATGTAAATTTGTGTATTCAGTTGTTGGATATTCAGTTCTTAGGGTGGGAGAATATGCAAGGGGGATTAGTGTCCATTTAGCTCATGGTTCATTGTCTGCTGGGAAGACCCCTGTCCCTGGGGGAAGTTCATTTGCATGGGCTGAGTTTTTATTTTGGTGTTTTTCAGGACTAGTATCCAAACGTTGTTTACTTTTACGGTTTCCTCTTTCCTGTTGAAGTTGTCCAGGTGTTTGTGGATTTCAATAGCTTCCCTGTGCATTCTGACCTGATAGTTGTTAGCCTGGTCCAGAATTCCAGTGTTTTCAAACAGCATTTTGTGCCCAGGTTAGTTTATAACCGCATACCAGCTGTGGACAAGTCTACATAGGGACCACAAAATGCAGTGTGCAAACCGAATCAAGGATCATGAGAGACACTGCAGACTGGGCCAGCCAGAAAAATCAGCAAGAGCAGAACATGTTATAAAGTCAGACTGTTGGAGTGTTAGTTGTAAGATCTGGGTTCTAGTACACACTGAACCCTGAAACTCACTGGGTGCCTCTTTGTCAGTCATTCTTTCTCAAGGCTGTTGGGGAGGTAAAAGCGAAGAAGAGGAGAGCCATGTACACTGTTTGGAGCTTAGGCAGGATATAGATATTACAAATAAAGTATTCAGGTTCATCCAAAATTATTTTGGACATGGCACAAGTTTTAAGATAACCCACAAATGGATTCTGGAGATTATCAAATGAAAACAAAAAACAAACAAACAAAAATGGGGAGGTCGGGAAGAGGATGCCACTGTACCACTATAGGCTGGTGATACTGTACAATGCTATTCTCCTCTCGTCCTTCATTCGTTCTCCGTCTGTGCTGGAGGGACAAAACAGGCATGACTTTTATTGACGGAAACTTCCATCAATGAAAAGAGGTGCCTTTTTTGTCTCTCCAGCATGGAGGAAGTACAGAGGAAGGACGGGACGAGGGCGGGGTGTGCAGTACCGACCACTGGAAGCAGGACAGTGGCATCTCCTCCTGACCTCCCCAGGGTTATTTTTAAAGAGCGTCTGATAAAGTCCTCTAGCTCTCACAGACGTGGAGATAATGAGAGGCAATCATTGAAGTTAAGCCTAAATCTTTGCTTCCAGCAACTAGAAAGCAATACAAATCTTTCCCACTCTTAGGACTATGGAGATTTTCAGACAACACTGTTATAGTGTTACTATTCCACTTTATTTGCTATGGCTGCCTCCTCTTGAATCCTGGGATTTGCAGTTTAGGGAGGGGCATTTACAACTCTCAGCCAGAGAGATCTTAGGCCTCACTAAACTACAAACCCCAGAATTCCACAGGAGGAAGCCAGAGCAGTTAAAGTGGAATAGTAACACTATAACAGTGTAGTCTGAAAATCTCCTTTCTCAGACGTCCCCTTTTAAATGTTTTGCCGACATAGAAAACATCAAAAAGTCACATACACACACTAAAAATCCTCGAAGTAACCTGGGAAGGGTCAAAAAAAGTTAGTCATTGGATATCATGATCTCACCTGGAAGTGTTCTGGCTGGTCTGGCCATTGTCAGGGTAAGTATGAGATTTAAATAGCCCAAGGTTTTGCATGCCAGAAATGCTGGCAAAAAAGCAGCAGGGGATCTATTGATGGCTTAAGTCGTCAATTAAAAGGTATGGCGTTTTACACTGTTTTTAACTGTGAAAGGGTGACATCATCTGATCCGCAAGCCCTTTCACGGTTATGTGGTGTTGTTGTGACACCGTATTTTGAGTGTCTGATAAAGTCCTTAGACTCACCATACTTGTGACAATAAGAAATGCAGAGGTTAGTACAATGAAAAAATATAGGAAGGCCATGTTGAAGCCTCAGGGCAGCCACAAATTTCACTATCAGTTTTGGACAACTTCCTGTTTTGTGAATAGTTTCCCTCATGTAAAAAGTGAATGGGTATTTTAAACTACCTTGTACAATATGTAGCCTTAGAAAAGTAAAGAAAACTAATAAAACTAAAATAAGTTTTAAAAAAATTCCTGTCATCCTATGGCAAATTGCTAAGACCTCGAACTGGAGAAAATGTCTATACTGATTCCTCATCCCCACATTCCTTAATGTAGTCATGAGGACATCTAACCAGTTCAAATGCCAACGAGCCATTAAACTCTAGGCCTAGAGATTCCCCCACCAAAACCCAAACTCTTTCAACCCTGACTGCACCAAGGTCACCTCTAGGAGAAGGCTTCGTATGCTTGCCAGCCGTTCTCCTCTTTCTGTCAAAGACCACACTGCCCCCACCAACCATGTCAAAAATTAAATGAATTCCAACTGTCAATTATGGTTTTTGCTCACCTCCCCCTTCCTCCCAAGTCCTGGCTTCCATGTTGAGATGATGACAAATAAAGCAACCAGAGGGAAGGAAGTGAAGGCCCCTCCAGTTAATCAGGAAGCTTAACAGGAAAAGTATGGAGGTTTTTATGCAGTGAAAAGAAAGAAACAAGAGGTGGCAGACATGTGGACCTCAGCAGGATTCATACCCCAACCCGGACTAAAGCATGACACCTTAGCACATGTTCAGAAACTGATTAATTAGCTGTCACTTTTATTTGTTGACTAGTGAATTATTTATCTTCATAAAATGGTTTAATAATTTAGAGCTGATATCTTAACAAATGACAGCGGAAAGTGACAAGGAGAAGGTGGTACAAAACAACTCTCAAGTTAAGTTGAGATCGATGCTATTGTGCTCAGGGCATTTGGGAAGATGATTTTTTTTTTTTTTTTTGCTGACTGTTTGCAGGGAAAGAAAAAGGAGGAGGAAGTATGTTGATTTTGTATTACGTGTTAAACAGAGAGAACTGCGTATCTCAGTAATCAAAGGAGAAAAGTTCCTTTAAACCAAAAAGAACATGAAATTACTCTGAAGAAATCTGCATTTCCATATGAAATGAAAATCATTGTCTTTCTTTTAAAAAGACTAAATAAAAGCTAATTGCAGTGTTTGTTTTAAAAAAAAAATGGTCTCAAAGCACTTCTTCCATCTTTTGTTGCCACAAAGGCTTTGGATACATATTGATTTTGACCTGTGTGTCACTTAAAAAAAAAATCCTTTTTTTTTAAAAAAAAAGACAAAGCCATCTTCATATGAGGAGGTTACTTTGTGTGGTATCAGGATAGAAGCAAAAATTATCATTCTCTGCTTCTGTGCAATCTAAATGCAGAGGGAAGGAAGTATAATTTGATCCTTAGCTAAATCCAAATTCTCACCAAGGGAAATGCTGGAGGAAGTGAAATAATTGAATACAAAATCCCTGCAAAGTCTTCTGTGGAAACAGAGAGCACCTTGCTCATGCATTTTCCATCCTCCAAGTCCCTAAGTGGATGTGCAAGCAAACAATAACTTGATTTACAACTCCAAACAATGAAAGAAAAATACTTTAAAAAGGCACTTCCTCAACATAACCCTTTCTATAACTTCCCTCTAAATGCACTACGAATATGGTGCAAACAAGTCCAAAGACAATCTGGACTTATTCGACCACAGTATCAATGGACTGTGTACTGTGATGGCAAATCTCCTGAACCTCTTCTGCAACCAGGGTGGAAATGTAGATTTGCCCTGCCTCTATTCCAAAACTGTTTTTAGTGCATGGCTGATTTTTTAAAAAATCATATCCCAAATTCAGGCATGCAATCTGGAGAACCTGAAAGCTTACACACTTTTTTTTGTTTGTTTTTTTTGTTTTGGCATAGCTTTAAAAAAAAGTACTATTTTGGACTACAGCTCTGAAAACCCCAGTGTCCCATGCTAGCTGATGGAGTCTGGGAGCCGGAATTAAAATAAATAAATAAATAAAATTCAATATTCTTCCCTTTGCTTGGTCACAATAAAGTGACTGCCCAGTTCTGAATCTTAAAATACTTCCTTCAAGTACTTGGTATAGAAGCTGCAAGTGAATTACTTACTGCTAAAAACAGCTTTGGAGATGGGGTAAAAGTGCTCCCAACAGCACTAATTCACTTCTACAAAAATGTTCACTTTTTTCTTGTTTCTTGAATGGCAAAACAATGTTGTGGATATGACCAGGCATGGTTGTGAGCTGTTTTGTAACCATCAAGTTCTCCAGTAACTCTTGACCTTATTGGGAGCCTTTTGCAACATAATTCCACAGCATGATGTTGCTGAAAGGGTTTTTGTGTCTTGCAGTTCTTCTTGGTGTGTGTGTGCCTTCAAGTTGCCCAGTGACCTATGGCGACCTCATCCATTTCACAGGGTTTTCTTAGGCAAGGAATACTCAGAGTTGGCTTTGCCAGTTCCTTCCTCTGAAATCTAGCCCACGGCACCTGGGATTCATTGTACTCTTATCCAAGTACAAACCAGACCTGACTCTGCTTAGCTTCCAAGATCAGATGGGTGTCTTTGTGGTATGGTAAATAGCTTGGAAATTCTGTGAGATTTAAATAAAAAACATGCTGTCATTCTGTTCTTGTTAGCCATCACATTGCATCACAAAGGCCTAACTCAGGATCAAACTAGTCACTGAATGGGGACATGTATTCCTTACAATCAGTTCATTTTACCTTGAACTATGGAATTTTTCTCAAAGATACATGCCTCGAATTAAGCATGTGTTTGTCTCCCAATGACCAATAATAAAACAAGGCATGCTGTATGCAAGATACTTAGGTGAAGAAAAATGTGTATGGCTACAGATAGTTTTTGCCACTTGGGAGACACCTCTGCATAAACAAACTAAGAACCCATCTTAATGGCAAAAAAACCTCCTTACGGCATGTGAGGAGAACCCTACCTATCTAAATGGCTAGCCTCGTCATTCCACCATTTTGTGAAGGAGGACAAAATGTAAAAACCTACACAGGAAAAACCTTTGTGGCCAGGAGTTTTTAAACTGCAGGGGATCATTGGGACAAGTGATTCAATATGAATCACTATCCCATATGAGAGGAAGTGCAAAGCTGATTAGCCAGATAAGCATGAGAGGCGGGGCTTGCTAACAGGGCAAGTGCATGGCGCTGCCAAGTTTGATTTTCACCTTAGCAAGTGAGCACTAAGGTAAGAAAATGAGGTGTTGCTTCTTTACCTTTGCACAGTGCCAATAGTTTTGTTTTTGTTTTTTTAAAGGTTGCTGGCAGCAGATTACGGTACATGAAAACATGAATAATTCACTTGTAGCCACTGCAGGCATGTGAAGCTAGGTGTATTAAAGGAACAATTCCACACTCTGTTTGGGGAAGGGACCATTGATAAGTAGTGAATCAAATTATTGGCATTTAGAAAATTCCATGTTCAGTCCTGGCATCTCCAAGGTTTTTTTGGGGGTGGGGGGAAGGGTAGCAGGTAATGGAGGAAACCTCTCTCTGAGACACTGGAGAGTCATTGGCAGTTGAACTGTTGCACAATACTGGGATAGGCTGATTAATGATCTGAGCTGCTATAAAGTAGTCTCCTGTATTTTTATTTTTATTTTGTGAATCAGTACAAAGCCTGTTTTACCTGATCACAGTTGGACTGGGAATTAAATTATCAAGTACATCAATATTATATTACTGGTAAGTTAATGGCTATATTCATACAATCCTCCAAACTATAGTCTAGAGCAGGGGATCTGGAAAATATGGCCCTCCAAATGTTGTTACACTGCAACACTCATCAGCATGGCCAATGAAGAGGGAGGATGGGGCTTGTGCTCTGAAAACATCTAGAGGCTCCCCATGATTAAGGGGTTCACAATGAATCTTGCATTCTTTCCTCCTATCTCCTCTCATCTCACACATTTTAATAAATGATGCCCTGAGCTGATTGAACTATAGTTTGCCCACAAACAAGGGTTGCAAGCCAATGAAGAGGGAAGGTAAAAGCATAAGACTTGCTCCTAATAGTACAAACATTGATTTGGCATGGAAGGCTAACTTAAATGTTATTGTCTGTACATTAGCCAGAGGCTGACCGCTCTTTTTCATACTTCATCATCCATTATCTGAGCCATAAAACCTATCTTGTATAAATTGTGAATGACTAGCATGACTAAAATGCATAGTGGCATCAGAGGTAAATACAGAAACACAACATAGGAGATTATCAGACACATACAAGAAGTACCTTAGCATAACGCCAGGATGACATTTCTGTCCCGTAAATGGGATCCGGTTTCAGATGTCCTCGTTCTCATCATATTCTGCTCCTCTGCTGCAGCCATTAGTAAGGCATCACGTTTCATTGATGGGGAGGTCCTGTCAATGAAAAGTGATGCCTTAAAAATGGATGTAGCACAGGAGCAGAATGTGATGAGGACGATGTTGTCTGAAACCAGGAACCGTTCACAGGACAGAAGTGTCCTGGCGTTCTGCTAAGGTACTTTTTGCTGCTAGTTTGTTGTATGGACGAGATACTCTCTCAGTTAATAGGAAGCTGAAAACTGGTCAAACAAGGGGAGGAACTACTATACCTTTGCTTGGCAAGAATCAAGGCATTTTCAAACACTTTTCTTAACTCCTGTTAACTCAGGCCAGAAATATTACATTTTAAAAGAAGACTTCTTTTTACATACAAAAATGTTCTTTTTACCACCAGATACCAGTGTCATTTTTTTCCAGTACTTATTGTATTTTAATTTTAATATTTAGGGCACACGTAATACAACCACGCAGTTCTTATTGTTAGTTCTCTCAAAAGAAATGGAGAAGTTTCTTAAAAGAGACTAGGAATGCCATGCAAAGCTGAAAAAAATCTATATATCTGAATTCTAATGCTTGTTATTTATAGTGGCTAGAAATATAAGGTAAATGGTGCAAACTATGTTATCACTACCCATATACCACAAGCAATAATGTGTGTGTGTGTTATTTTTAATTTTCATGGCAAAATTTACTTTGATCCCTATAAATAGTTTCTAGGCAATATTCATGTTACATTCCAGAACTGAAATACCAGTTTGGGAAATTTTATTTTGTAGTGTCACTGATACAAAAAACATAGTTTGGAGCACACAACACACACTACAACCAGTATCTCAACTCTACTAATGTACTCTACCATTACTTCAAATGTTAATATAACTTTGCTTTCCACTTTCTAAGAAAATAGGTAGCATTATTTTTTTTAATTAAACATTCTATCTATAGAAGTAGACACACACATTTTCTGGGTTGTTATTTCTAACACTGGTTCTATTTCCAGAAACAGATAATGGAAGTTTAGAAATAATAAACACACAATGTTACTAAAAACATATATGACATATGACAGTAAAAATCAGGAAAGCATTCCAAAATTACTCTTTTTGTAACATATTTTTTCTAACAAAGTATTGTCTCTAGCCTGGATTCTTTTCCAACCACAACACTATCCAACATGCAAATTTACCTTTGTCTTCTCTACAAAAATTAGATACAGATGTCAAAATGCAATAGTCTATGAAATATATCAAAACAGATGGTTAGGACATATTACTTTCCCATTTGCTGTCAAAGACACGAAACTTCTCTCAAACAACTGGAACATGTATGCAGTCCTGAAGGTATAGGAGTGAATCTGTGCTCACATCATTTGACAGTTTAACAGAGTTGGTCTTGATTTACAGAGGTAATGCCTGAAATATGGGGGTTATCACTCAAGGTCACAGTTAAGATTATGGATAATATCATCACTTGGAATTGACTGGCTAACAACTGCATTTACCTCGTAATTATTCAGCTGTGATTCTATACTGTTACTGTTATTTATAATTGCTATTTGCCTGGTGATAGGTTGCTTAGCATGTGATATCCATGTTTCTGTAACAATAAAGAAGATACTTTTTTGGTGACAAAGCTTATCAGTGAAACTACAAAATGTGGAAGGAACTCTGATACAGACCATACATAAATGTGGATAGTTAAGATTTTATGGGTGTTAGTTATTAGCTAAAATGTTTCTGAGCAATCATTCTTAAACAGACTTTGGAATATTTTATATATATATATATATATATATATATATATATATATATATACATACACACAAGCTGCATGTCTCTGCTAAGGCATGAATATGAAAGGTAGAAACAGAAACTGCAGATACAGAAGTATCCTGGGGTGTATCCATACCACACAGTTATAGCAGTTTGATGCTACTTTAACTGCCATGGTTTCATCTTATGTAATCCTGGGATTTGTAGTCTGATGAGAGATTTAGAGAACCTATTTCAGTCCCATGACCTACAACACCAGAGCTCTCTGATACAGAATTCCAGGTATTTCACAAAACTATAATTCCTAAGAGTCTGTAGGATGGGGCCATGGCAGTTAAAGTGGAATGAAACTGGTATATTTGTTACTAACAAATTTGCTGACAGCAGCAAGGTTAATAATAGCAAGGAAATGGAAAATACAAGGCAATTACCAGACAGAGGAATGGTACAGTGAAGTATGGAATGTAGCAATAAATGAGAAATTAACAAGCAGTGTTGAAGAAAAAAAGGAATGGTCATTAAGAAAGATTTTGGAGATATCTGGAGCAAGTTTTTAGAATTTGTATTACGGTAATAAAGGGGAGAGGGAAAAAACCAGTGTTGGAGACAATGGAATTCTGGAAAGAGGTATGAATGCAAGGTGGAGGTCCCAGGGTGGGGGGAACCACATATATATTAATATTTGTTGTATTACTGTTAAACATGGGAATTGTGATGTGTTATGGTAGTGTATTTATAATTTGTATGTTTATTTGTTGGTTTCAATATTTTTTTTTAAAAAAAGAAACTGGTATATTTGTGCAGTGTGGATTCACCCATAGGCATAGTGAAGAGAAATCATTTCCCCACTAAGGTATTCATTGTAGAGAGTCCTTTATGGATTGCTTCTCTAGTTTTCTGCTTGTTTTCTGCTGCTCCTGAGACTAGGACACGGGGCAATGGGTTCAAACTACAGGAAGAGATTCCACCTAAACATTAGGAAGAACTTCCTGACAGTAAGAGCTGTTTGGAAGTGGAATACACTGCCTTGTAGTGTGGTGGAGTCTCCTTCTTTGGAGGTTTTTAAACAGAGGCTGGATGGGAATCTGTGGGGAATGATTTGATCGTGTATTCTTGCTTGGCAGGGGGTTGGACTGGATGGCCCTTGAGGTCTCTTCCAACTCTGATTCTATGATTCTGATGATGCCATTATGGGAGCATATACAACAGCGGACCTCTCTGTTTCTAGATGGAAAATGCAAATGGACTTGTGTCATCGCCAGTGCCTCACCACAAGCATTTGTTTGTTTTTGTTGTATTTTTATCCCACTTTTCTCCCAACCTGGGTGCAAAGGTGGATCCCAGACCATTTCTGAACTCACAGAGCAACTTGGACCATTCAGGACAAATCTAGTGAAGCCATGTGATTAAGGTACACATTGCGGAGCTGTGCTAATAGACAGAACTGTCATACATGTACAAATGCACTTCAGCAACAGAATAGTTCACAGTGACATTAGATGATACATCCCTAAATCCTTGTGGAAGGCAACCTGGTATTTGTCTATATCGAAGTAAACTTCCTTGAGTTCAGTGGTGTTTGTACTCATACCCATTAGGAATATGGAATTACAAATATGATGGTAAAAATTATTTGTGTGTTTTTGGAAATAAAATGAAGATCTATTTACTGCTGTTATACTAGCGGGAATGGCAGAGATTCTCTCTTCATTTTAATACTTGACAAATATTTGGAAGCTTTTTGTATTCTTTTCATGATTTATATATCAACTTTGCATTTTTTTCTTCCATTTTTTCTTGAATGGATCATCTACCAGGTAGGAACACCAACCCTGTAATCAGTAATTCAAATCAGTCAATGTTTATCTATTTAATACATTTTCAAACCACTCTCACATTCTTCAACTTTATGGATACCAGGGTAACATATAAAAGGGATGGACAAACTAATCATATCAGGATAGGTATATAGTAATACTCTAAAACAAACAAGCCAACCACCAAGTAAAACAAAAGTCCAAACCATGAAAACAAGACAGCAGGTAGCAGATCAATAATTAAAATGACACAAACTGTGTTGCCATCCTAAATACAGCTAACTTACTAGATATATACCCCATTGAACTGAAAATGATTTGCTGCAGAATAGATAATATGTGTTAGTCCAGTTGACTGGATGGTAGAAATAAGGATCTTGATGGACCACAATACAGGCTTCCTTCTCTGCATTTGTCCTGTTGGATCACGAGTTATTCAGGCCTGCACTTTGGCATGTTGTTGTTGTTGTGTCCCTTCAAGTTGTTTCCGACTTATGCTGACCCTAAGGCAACCCTATTGTAGCGTTTTCTTGGCAAGATTTTTTCAGAAGGGGGTTTGCCTTTGAGGCTGAGACAGTGTGATTTGCCCAAGGTCACCCAGTGGGTTTCCATCACTGAGTGGGGATTTGAACCCTGGCCTCCAGAGTTGTAGTCTAATGTTATATTTTGTTCTGTTACACTAATGAACATTTCCAATTCCAACAGTTAATATTATACTTCTCAATTAAAATTAGATTGTTCTATCCATCTTTCTAAATACCATGTACAAACACCTTAGTCACCTGCAAAATAAATAGTACACCAAATTATGGTGCTAGAGCTTCATAGGCTCTATTCCACTAAAACCCCATGTTGATCCAGTGACAATGGTCACTGGATTCCATGAAGCCATCATTTCTCTTCTGGCTCCTTCTATAAATTGTCTGGTTAGCATAGAATATAAATGTATTCTGTCTAGTCTCAAAGAAGCTACTGTAACACAAACACAATAGGGTTGCATCCTAATGTGTAAGTGAAAGGTATGCTTGGCACATAACAATCAAGACACTCCGCAGCAATCACTTTCACCCTTCAAAAACCTATGATAGGGTTGTGTATAACATGCCATGGGTACTGCAGCATATATAGTGTTTGCAGGAGGGTCAACAAAAGCCCATGTACAAACAGCAATGCTTTCTGCTGTTATATGGGAATAAATATTCAGAAGCTCTCAAGTTCTCTGTTTCACCTCAGAGGAAGTCAGGTAAATATCATTCATGGCTTGGAACCTCTTCGAATCCCTGTATCATAGTAACGATTTTACTTTTTAATAAAACATCACCAGTTTCACTATGTCTTGTATAGTTGATTCATCCACTGATTAGTGTGTGTGCATGTGCCTTCAGTTCACCTGACAACTTAGGGTGACCCCATGAATTTCATAGGGTTTCTTAGGCAAGGGATACTCAGATGTGGTTTTACCAGTTCCTTCATCTCATATATAGCCTACAGCACCTTATTTCCCCATTATTTGACCACAGGTGCTGGTAGATTTTTTTTTTTAAAAAAACAGGCACTCAGGTGTTAATTTCTTTTGAAAAAATATTATGGATGTAAAACCATACAATTTAACTATAGTATGACTAATTACTTATCCCCATCTTTTTTGAAGCAGGAGTTTTAAAAGGCTCTAAATTCTACAGGGTTAGGGTGCTCTTGAATGCTGTAGTAAACAGTTTTAGAGTTGTTGTTTTTTAAAATCATAAGCACTACTGAAAAGAGAGGGTTTATTCCGCCTTCTTTCAGTATATGACAGATCTTTCCCCTGTGCTATGACTCATTTTGTTTTGTTCATATATTACATTCTCATTAAATTTAAAAACTACTACTTCCTAAGTTAATGAATACAGTGTTTGGCCTTTACAGTTAAAGAACTGCACTAATACACAACCAAAGAAATGTGAAATTTTAATGTAACGGTTGCTTTTGAAAATTATTTTAACAGATGCTATTGATAGCAACAGAAAATATTATTTTTACAAGAATATAATCTGAGTCTTTAAAAGTACTTCCTGTTTCATGCACAATTTTATTTATAAAACAATTAAGGAGAATAATACCAATGGAACTGATTACAATATATTATAGTACTTTAAAAATTCCAAAACTTTAATTGTGAATGGCTATGAATCATCTGTTTTAGACTGTCCCTTTTATTTATTTATTTTTAAGATTTTGTCATGTTTTTATGGTTTTTTAAAGCTGTACAAGCACAATAGTAGTCTTTTAAAATTTATAGCCCACCCCATGTGGAAGGCTCACAGTGGGTAACAGTAGATTAAAAACAATTACAGCATTCCATTAAAATTCAACTTAAGATCCAATTAAACAGTTAAGAACATAATAAATATTAAACCTCAGCCCTCTGGCAGTTTAATCACAGCCTTCCCAAATTAGCCCAAAATATTATTTGAAACTACATGTAATGAAACTTATTCTTTCCTTAAATTTCATTACAAGTACTTTCAAATGCACTGAAATCTTCCTGGTTTTGTCACTTTTCATGAGAAAAACATTTAACTATTAAACATTATGCACATCAAAAGTTTTTTTCTAAGTAAGGAAACCAGGGCATTATTAAATCTGAAGAAATTTCATATTGTTAGTTAATATATGATTTCAAGCTTTCACTGTCATCAATTCCAAAGAAACAAAAAGTATTCCACTAGTATATTTATATATTTAATGCCCATTCCAAACAACCCTTTGAGTTAATTCTGATACACAACACTTTCTCTGATGTGGTAACTTCCGTGTGATGGTGGCCTACAAACACACACGCACACATCCAAGCTCATGTAAAAATAAGGTGGAAAATAACCAAGTGAGAAGTTTCAGGCTTTAAAATAAACAAAATGACCTGAAAAGAAATGGGAAGAGAGCAATGCTACCACTTGCAAGAATTCCTTTTAGCAACATTAGCACGCCAATGCTTGAGAATGGAATATGCTCATTTTCTCTCCTGGTTGCTATTTCACCCTTTTAAAAAAAACAGTACTTTTCTTGTGGCAGTAGTGTCTAGAAGGAAGAGGACACTGCATTTTAACAATCACTTTACCGTATCTCAAAGAGTGTGGGTGACCATTTCCCACATGTCTGCAATAATAATTCATCCCTATCACTTGACAAGAAAATAAAATTTAAAAACCAACTTATCACCATGTTCCATGCAGACTATTTTACTTCACCACTTCTATTAGGATATCATATTAGGTTGATAATTTTTTTTATTACCAAAAAGGAAGCAGATCACCCCCTCCCCATCCCAAAAAATCCCTGGAGAACAGTGGAAATTGATTTCCATAGTGGATTTGGATTTGCAAGTTCTAGTGTAAAAATCTAGACAGAAAATTTAAAACATTTACTTCAACAGGAATAGAAATGCAGTAATGTACCATAATGGGGAAGATGGTAATCAAGAGGTCTGTCTGTCTGCCACCTAGATAGTAATTACAGGGTGGGCAACTTCCAGAATCCTGACATCCCTTCTTATGAAGCTTGAGCTGTATATTGGACTTGAAACGAACAGCTCTTCAACAAGAGGTTGCTTCATAGAGAAGACCATTCTCTCTGAAACACAACACATGGCCATGCTAAGCCAAATTCAAAGGATAATTAAGCCCCAAAATGTACAGAACACTGTATTGTGAAATTGCTGCCAATATTCTTCTGGACGTAGGGCCCAGAATTCAGACAATGGGAATCTATGTTTCTAAACATGTTATTTACTGGAGAGGGGAACCACAAATATGCCTGCTTGCCTGGTTCTTTTCTACTGACATGCTCAGAGAGAAACCCAGTATTGAACACAGGGAGCCCTAGAAAACTTTTAGAAAGTATAAAGAATGGAAGGACTCCAAGTGCAGTGGGAACTGTTCAGCATCATACCTCCACAAACCAGAAGGCAAACATCGGAAGCCGTGGGCCACAGAAGAAGGTTGCATGCACCTGCTTCCCATACCAGTACTACCTGTATATGAGGGTTCATGCTGGAATGAGAGCAAGTGAATCCTGCATTATTCAGCTATCTTGAGAGATATGTACTGTACATAAGACTCTGCATAAGACTCTGTAAAGGTCCCATAAGAATCTCTTTTCTAAGGATCCAGCTTGCACAAGCTCACTGCCTTGAACAGAATATGGATACTATCCAAGCCACATTCTAGCTTAAGGCATAATGCAACATGGCAAAATGTACACCAAGTTACTGATACCGTGAAGCTGAGTGGCTTCAATATCAGTGCAGTAGTGAATTCACTTTTGGTTTTTGTCTGAACATTAAATAAGCTAAACACTATCCCAAAATAGATCCGACACCAGTCTAAAACCTGGAATGGATTCACCATTCCACTGACAGAGTCAACAGCCTCCACTGCATTGGATAGTCATTGGAAGTAATTTAGCTGCATGCAGCCCTGTGTTACTAGGGGCATGTAGCAATGAATGGCATGCCACATTAGAAGAGAAATAAGTAGGATTTTTTAAGTACTTTTTTCATATAAGAACTTCATAAAATTCTCAAATTTCTTCACAAGCATGGTGGAAAAAAAGCACTTGACATTTAAAAACATTAATGTGGTTGAAATTGCAACTGAACCATTTATCCATCCAGATGGAGGGCTTTGAGTCCTCAGCTCTTACAAATCTGGTCTGGGTCCCTTAATATCCAGGTATGGCTGCAGAAGTAAATTAGGCTTCTCAACTCTTTTTTCCCCCTGAGAGCTTCCCCATCTTTCCTAAGACTTGGCAGGCAGGAACAACATACTCCATGGGATAAAAGGTGGAACAATTAAATTTGGCATTTGATTGAGCATTTTATTCAGCAAGAACTTACAGAATATAAGAATTTAAGATTTGCATTGGCCTTGAGGTGTTTTTTTAAAAAATCCTATTGATTGAGAAAATGAAGTGGACACATTTGTCCATGATTAATTATAGAAATAGTTCACTATGTGAATCCCCATTTACAAGAGTTTTAATTCATTTCAGCATTCCATGAGCACAGTTTTAGAGACCTGTTACCAAGATATTGCATGTTATTGAAAAATGTGAGAAGCAATAGACTGATCAATGAGAAAGTTCTGTGCTAAAAACATAAATGTCATGGACTGGGTTCCTCATGCTAGACTCAGCAGCACATGAGAGCCACATAATCCATGGTGGATTTCTTCTAAATACCTCAAAACCATGCACATTACCACTACAGCATATCAGTATGGTGTAATGAGGAAAACCTACATCAACAGTAGGATCCAATTTGGACACAGCAGAACACATCTGGTAACACTTCTGAAATGACAGACAGGGATTGCAACCACACACACACACGCACACACACACACACAGAGAGAGAGAGAGAGAGAGAGAGAGAGAACATGCCAATAACTTAATGTCTGAATCAAGAAACAGACAGACAGTTAAAGGGAGAACAAATGCGATGCTCCCAAGAAAGCAGAGAAATTGCTTAGGGAGACATGTAGAAATATTAAGCAATGAGGAATGCAAAGTTGGTTACTTATGGGAAGATTGCCACAGAGCAAACAAGGAAAACAGACCCATACTTTATTTATTACTTAAATAAATAGTTTGTACAGCTTGCATTTTTGTGCTCAGTTTTCTGACAATATAAATCCAGTTCCCCATCACTCCCTAATATCTATATTGTTTAGGGCTTTATATACTGTATGATTAGTTGGCAATGGTACTGTTCAATCTGTACTAATCTGTATGCATTTATATTGTTTGAGCAGTTCCCTAATTGGTTTCCATCCAAGTAATCCCACAGAGAATAAGGTTACATGCTGAAAAGGGCTGAGGTGAGAGAGTGGTTAAAAGGGGAGAGCAAACCCTTTTCCTGTTCTTATTAAGAATGCATTGCACATCTGCATTTTTTTTAAAAAAAATCTAAAACTGCCTCTCTCTGAATAAGTGGGAATTGTATACTAGCTTGGGGGTGGAGAGAGGATCGTTTTTGATGGCTCCACCCATTTCAGTTTCATTCATGGCTTGATACTGTACATACAGATTCTCCCTAGGCTGAGAAATGCATTGAAAATGAGCAATTTTCACACAAGGCATTGGATTTTATCTAAAAGTGTATGAAAATGATTTTGGGAGAGCTCTTTTTTACTGTCATGTTACAGAAAAAAAAAAGAAAAGAAGGAAGAAAGACCCATTTTGTTTTCTGAGCCAGATTTTCCAGGCATCAGCATATGACACTAAAAATTGGAATAGACAAACTATTTAAGGCTATGCTGTCAGTTGTAATTTCACCCTGACAGAGAGGAGAAAGAGATGATCTATCAGGCCTTCTTGGACACAGTGTCTAGCTATGGTCTTCCAAGATCTTTAGATTCCTTAAATGATACCTAGTGTCCTCTGTCACTAAAGAGTTCAACATAGATACTCACTTCTTGGAAATCAATATAAATTGTGCCACATATACCACAGAATCAAGCTTATGACTGCTGAAATAAAATAAAATGGACTCAAAATTTTATTAGGACTATACTGTGGCTATTGGCAAAATCAATATGTTACTCAGATAAACCGATAAATGACAGTTTTTAGGTACCACTATCTGCAGCTTGAACAGAATTTAAGAGGATCGTAGAGTACTGAAAACTTGACTGCCATTGTGGCTTATTGGTATTACATTGTAGGAACAGCCAGGAGGATTATAGCCCCACCATACTTGATATTTTCTTGATTGTATCCAGTGCGTACCATAAAATGCATATACTCTATAAGCATACTCACAGTATGAATAATATGACTATGAATAAGTATGAATAATCATACTTATTCACATGTGAATAAGTGATGTTACCATTTCTTTCTCCCTCCACAGTGTCTCCCACATATCACAGTGCTTGCAAATTATGAAGAATCTGATGTGAAGAACAATATACATCTGTGTAAGTCTTTTAGAGTAAGAGAACTCGGAAGCAAAAGTATTTAGGATCAATGTGCCAAATACTGAGCAACCAGAGAGTATGGAGGAAAGGGAAGCATTGGCTACAATGGTATGTGCATATGCGTGCTTGTCTGTGTCTTTCCTTCTGGTTAAAAATGTAAATGAAAAACCGACGTCACTGACAGAAGTACCAAGATGCATTTCTGAAAACACATATAGAAGCTTATTTTAAAAATTAGAAAGAATACATTTCTTTTCTATGAATGCAGCTGTGATTATTATTATTTTTTTACAAAATTATACAATATTGTGAAAATTACACTTAAGGGGAAAAAAGCAACCTTCATTTTAGATATGCCACAGGATGTGAGCCTGGGATAACATTTTAAAAACTCAAGTGTACTAAACTCACCACTTCTGATGGTGGGATGCTTCCCTCCGCCTTTTTGTGAAAGTCTGCTTTGAAAGCAGGGCATATGGGGGTTCCATTCTGGCAGGGAGGGAATATACCCAGAATGCATCTCCAGTTACTCAAATGTGGAATCATTTAAAAAGAAATGTATGACTTAAATATTAATGATCATATGGAGTATCCAGATTTGGATTCATTTTAGAGATTTGTAATACAGTAACATTCTGATCTCTTAAAAAAAAAAATACATGCACAAATTCCATTGGTTCCAGCACCATTTATTTTCTTCCAAACCTCTCAGGATATAAGTGTAAGGTAATTCCTTTTTTCTCTTTTGTCCTGTCAGAAAGGGCTTTACAAAAATACATTTCTAAAATCATCCGTTCTCTAGCTTTTAAAAAAAGCACTCCACATGTTTTACTTCAAAAACTCTTTACATTAGTATGGGAAAACGATATTATTATTATTATTAGGGTTAAGTTTGTCTTATACACTATTAATCAGTAAACTTTTTGACAGCCACTAAAGTCCCTTAACATGTTATACTACAGTTTGTTTGAATATCTAACAAATATATGAAAACTGATGACCAAAATGATTGAAATATAGTTAACCACCTCTACTCCTTAAAGAGGAATTAAGCAGACTAGCTTACTGTGGAAAAATCTCTGTTATTAAATATGAGGAATGCATTAAATGTGTTGCTTGTTACAAACAACACTCTTAGCAAATCTTCTCTTCGCTTCCTTTTTGTAATTAAAAGTTATAGCTCAGCACATAAAATTGGGACACTTTTAGGTCCAACAACCCTCGGTCCCTGCCTCAACGGAATGACAAATACAATTACATTCCTTTGAGACCTTCAGAAAAGTACAAAGTCAACCTCCCTCACCATTTCATTTAGAAAAATGTTGCTTTCTACACAAGTTTTTAAATAAATGATCTAGGTTTTATCGACATTCAAAGAAGGAAAAACATTGAAAGACCCCACTATCTGAAAGCATTTTGCAACTGTACCAGTACAGTAGTTCTTATTTAAAGTCGCAGTTCCTCAAAAATGTACAGATAATGAAAAGTTTCTACATTTCTGCAGCATCATGCAAACTCTTTAAAAAACAAAAAAACAAATCCTAACCAATTTCTGTGACTCTTTTATTGGCTGCCAGCTACGTACTAAGGTTAGTAAGATTTAAATGCATAAAAGACATTGGTGCTGAAATGATGACTGTGCATTTTTCAAGTACAAAATGTGGGAGTAAGCTTTTAAAGATTTCACAGAGTATGCAACATGCATAGCTTGACGGTCTGAATCCTGACCCTTGCAAACACTGTGATCATAATCTGTTTGAGTATTGACATTAATACAAATAAATTCCTCCCTCTTTTTTTTAAACAAACAAACAAACATAACCACAAGATTTTCTTGGTCTGCTTAAGAGGATAATCCATAGGTTTCTTTTATCATCATATCATTCAGGTGTGGTGTATCATTATGATGGATATCCTTAGAATATAAAAGAGTTTTCTGTTATCCCTGTTATGTAGCAATACAGGCACATATGTGATCTTTTCATGTATGGTTCAGCACTATACATATCTACACAGAAGTAGCATAACCCTTATGGTTGTGCAGCCTACATACAGATGGTCCTATTGAACACAATGGAATGTACCACTGGGTGGAAATCATAGAACTGTGTTGTGCGCTACAATATACATCAGAAATAAAATACATTTCGCTCACCCTTAATCATAGTGGATATCTGGAATTTGGTATTGTTTTTAACATTACAGTAACTACAGAGCTGCCTTACAGTTCTTTAAACTCTTCTCTATACAGATTTGTCTGTATGATGGATATCTTTTAACACAGAAAAAAATGCTTACTCCTTCAGTCAGTGAAACCACCATTTTGTATATATTAGTGTGGGACTATACCATTTTCTCAGCTACACTGTAATATGGAACCGCCTGTTTTCCCACACAGACATAGACACACACCAGACACACACACAAATAGGAGTATGTGTGTGTATATACAAACTAACACAATAGCACAAAATGAAAATAATCCATATTGGGTACTTTTTCTATCTGCCTCTAGCTACACTTTTGGGAACTCCCTTGGCTTGGCCTGATGTCAAAAATACCTTAGCAAATGAGAAGAGAAACACATAAAGATGAGGATTTTGTTTTAAACAACAACAAAAAAAAAACCCTCTCAAGCTGTAGGCTTGTTTAACTTAACTACAGTTCCTTAGTTTATCTTGCATTAGAGGGAACTCCTCATTTAATTTACCAGTCTATAATAGGCAACTTCCTCCCCCACCTTCAATATAGAGTGAAAGGTCACTATTATGTGTAAGGAAAATTAGGCCGATGTTCTTGGTTGCCTTACAGTTCTCCTAGTTCAACTACTCCAATAAATGAACATGTATAACAAGCCGAAGGGCTTTTTATTACAAATTTAATTCATTTCTCTAGACAACTGTGAAATTTGCCATTGACATTAGTCATTACCCCAAGGCGAACTAAAAGATGATCTCAGTTAATAAATGATCCTTAACAAGGAACACTCCCTATCTTCTATGATATTGGCACAGCACATTTTATGAATGCAGGGCTTGCTTCCTGCCAGAACACAAGCATTCACAACTATTGGTATACTCGCTTCCTCTACTTATTCCTGATATTAATAATTATGCAACGGGATAATTAACAACACAAAGAGACAGTACTCTGAGCTTGCAGCTAGATTTTCAGCATGTTAACCTTCTGGGAAATAAAGAACAGAAGCAAAGAGTCTAGCCAAATAAACCAATACAGGTTGATTTCACAGTGTGTAAAAGGCTAATTATCTGTGAAAAGTCTGACCTCAAGTAACAAAATCACACAAATGTGCAGGAATCTTATTTTAAATAAAACTCAGTGTGTTTCAGAGTCTGAAGTCTTGTTGGTTCACTTGTAGCACTAGTTACATATATGCATGTGCATGGTGCATATATTTTCACTGTTAGGGGGCTTAGGTAATGTATACATTAAATATTACACAAAAAATAGATATGCACACACATACAATATAACATCATAAAATAAATGTTAACTTAGCTACTCATAACACCTGTGAAAGTATGATAAAATAAACTTTTTCTCTGTACTGTCACTATGTATAAACAAAATAAACCTAGCAGATGACAGAAGTGGGTTAAGTGCATATTGTTTACTGGAGACAGGGTGAAATAAAATATAGGAGATATTATCACTTCTTTACAGATTCTATGTGTAATTCATTCTGATATAAGAATATTTATCCACTAGCTGTAATAACAAAGCCACATTTTTTTCTGTTGTAGAAAAAATAAATAAATTGTATTTGCAAATAGCAAACACATTACAGAGTGTGTAAAAATGCAATATTCCCATTTTCTAGTCAGAGTTCCAATTTATTGAAGTAACAGAGCAGAAAATGCACTGACAGCTGTTACATTTTATTGCGAATTAGTATATACGTTTTATATCCAGTGAGCAAATGCATGATACATTGTATTCCAGTAATTGCCACTGGCTTTCCAAATGGAAACGGAATGATCTTAGTGCAATTACACTCAGGAGAGTAAATGTAACAAGCCACAGCTCTACATTATAGCTCTTTAACAATGCAACAACAACAAAAAATTCTTCTTCCCTCCCCCACAAATAAACATATAAATTGTCAAACCAGAGATCAATTATCTATTCAGGTGTGAGGGGGAAATATCTTTGGGCTGTTTTAGGCTAGAGGTCTTGTTTACCTCAGATCAGAAGATTAATCAGGTTCCTGAAAAGACACTGAAGTTTTAACCAGCCTCAAGTTATTACTTCCACACAGCTTCAAAACCCTCCCTGCACTGCTTTGGGTAAGGGACATGAGGATATAAATGAACAGTTGGAAAAGAGTTCTCATTTCACATCAAAATGCAAACGATACAGCCTGTTAAGCAAATAATCTTCAGTTTAATGTTTTATATGTACAGAGAAACAAACATGCATTCATATTCATATATATATATATATGTATATGTATATGTGTGTGTGTATATATATATATATATATATATATATCGCACATATACACATACACAAACATTTTCTTAGAGCTTTTTTTTAAAAAAAGTTAATAGGCTGTAAGTTTACTGCAAGTACTGTGTTAGGATTTATTTAATAGAGGTTACGTTAGGAGAAAGAAACAGATGAATGCATTAAGGAAAAACACTTTTTTTTCTGTACTAACCTTCATACCACATTTTAAACCTTTTCCTTGGGCAACCAGTGCTGTGACAGCTTCTTCACCTTCATGCTCTACCGTGAGGCACTGGGGAAAGCCAGCAGTCTCCTCCCCTCTAGTGGTTACCAGCTCTATTTGCAGCAACACAGAAAAGCAAAGGGCCTAGAACAGACCACCTCAGGGGCATTTGTGTAATTTCTAAGCTTACAAGAGAGAGAGAGAGAGAGGGGGGGGGGCGAAAGAGAATAGACCAGGCAACCTATTGCAGCAGCAAATAAAAATTATCAGTCATTTAAAACAATATGTTAGTGAGGACTACAACTTAATCAACACCAACCTACTGACATAGATTTGCAATTTGAGCAGGTTATTAGTGATCGAATTAGCAACATGTCACAACTTGTATCTGATTTATTAGAACAGCTGACTAATGCAAGAGGACTATAAACAACACCAAAGACATTCTTCAAAGCTTGCTGACTGTAATAACATACAGTTTTGGGAAAAGTAGAGAAGACGGCCAGGCGAAGGTTGGATCATTTGTAGAGACATTTAATATACTTACTATATTATTATTTAAGAAAACAAAATATAGACCAGAACATTGGAATAGTGTAGTTAGAAGTTCACAGTTAACAGAGCTCATGTCTTCCATACTGATTGCATGAAACCAAATAATGGCATTTTTCCTGTCTTCCTGTTTTCTGTTTCTCCTTCCTGAACAAAAAACTTCCTTCAGCTCCCTTCAGAATGCAATCCCAGGGAGAAGAATATATGTTGTTATAGATAATGTAAAAGGGTCACATAAAAATAAAGTTACACTGCACATCGGTGAATTAAAACTAAGCTCATGCTAACCGTAACAAACACTGGATGAGGTTATCTCTCTCTCTAGCACAACTGCTTTGATAGTTCTGGGTTTAAGCAGTCCTAACCACAAAGTAACTAAGCATTTGAACATCCTGGATCTGGACCTCAGAGCTCTGTAATTGAAATCTGAGATCTGAAAAGTTTGTTAAACTGGAAAATAGCTCAGGATGGCCCTGTGTCCTACCCTACGGATGGCAGGTTTCCATTTGATACCATTCTTCTGTTCAAAGCACTCTCTGGTTCAATTTTGTTTACACGACCATAGGAAGACAGCAGAGGCCCTGAAGTTTTCCACCAACAGTTAGTGCAAGAACAGCTGACTGAGCAGGCACCCAGGTCATCTGGATACCACCAACCCCTCTGTGGTGAAATGCACTCTATGTCTCCTTGAATTATAGTAATTACTTCTAAATTTGTATATAGGAGCATGAATTAGCATATAACATTCTTACAGTGTTCTATAACCTCTTTTGACTTCCTTCCTTGCTTTAAAAAAATGCTTAAGTGGCCACCCTATAATTGATGAACACACACTATAGTTCAAAGAGTCTTGTGGCGCCTTAAAGACAAACAAGTCTTATTTGGCATAATGTTTTGTGGACTGCATCTCAGCTGATCAAGCATATGATGAAATTCTGATAGAACACAGTTGTGTTTTTACTGCCAGAGACTAACACGGCTAGTTCCCTGGGAAACTATATCTTAACTCTTCCCATTTAACTCTGCCCATGTTCACCAGGAAGGAGAAATTTTTAAAATCAGTTTTAGGTTCTATGTATTTTTTTATCTATTTAACTTGTTGTAGAACTACCCAATGGCATACACTCTGCAAGCAATTTCAGGATCTTAAATGTATAAAATAAAATTCAGCACAAACAGGACATTATACCAAGCCTGTCTACAATCTCAAATTAGTGGTTCGTCCTTCTTTGGGCAGTAGAGAAACATCATTTTAGGGCCAGAAGGGGAAATATTTTCATTTTATTAGCTTGGATATTGAATATTCCGGGTAATTATTCTAATTGGAACCATGGCTCCAGAAATGTTCTAAATCTTAAGCAAAGACTTAAATTTAGAAGTCTATCTGATTGTCCTTTTTTGAAAGGAGGCAACAGTATACCAGCATTCTAAGGACTTTTTTGGACAAGTAAAATGCAATGGAAGCAGCCTCGCCATGTTGCGAGACTGCTGCACTGCAGGGCGTCCTTTTTGGATGACACCCGTCCCTGCCAGTACTGTTGCGGTACTGCAGGTACATTTGAGTGTAATATTTTGGCGATTTTTACTCACGATCAACTTTCGTGAGTAAAAATCACCAAAATATTACACTCAAATGTCCCTGCAGTACCACAACAGTACCGGCAGGGACGGGCGTCATCCGAAAGGGACGCCCTGCAGCACAGCAGTCTCGCAACGTGGCGAGGCTGCTTCTGTTGCATTTTACTTGTCCGAAAAAGTCCAAAGACAATGGGTGACACATTTGTTTGTTTACATAAGATATCATCACATGGGCCCTTGTAAACCATTTCTGTCTTCGGCGAGCCCCATTCACTTCCTGGTAACAAATCCCACTCATTCTTGTGAGACAATGATCACATGGGAAATTTAATAATAAAAAGTAACACAGACATTAAAATAAAAAACTAAGACCCCAAACACATATTACAAACCCCAAAAAACTCAGGGGGGGGGAAGGGTGATGCTTACCTGGCTGTCCCAATCATACCTGGAAGTGTTCTGGCATAGACTTCCCGGTGACATCAGGTGATGCTGGCATCGTGCCAATTTAGCTGGTCAGCTTTTCATCCGCCTATTATTCCGTTACTATAATGGAACGGGCTTCTTATTTGTGGATTTTCCCATGAATAAGAGGAAGCAGAGGGAAATAGGAGCAGAATGGGAGCACCACAGGACAGGGACGACATCATGTAAAAGCTAAGCCTTTTAGTTGTATCCTGTCATCCCTATCCTGGGATGTTTTCCCCATCTAATAATCTCCATAGACGGGAATCTTGTTCACTAGTTACAATGTTGTGAGCCTGACTTATGATACCATAATTATTTCAGATTACATTTGTGGTTGTTGCATGATCACAATGACTAAATGTGCCCCCTCCCACAAATCCCACAATTGAAGCCTCACAGCCCCCTCCAGCTATTTGTGAAGATTTAGAGAGCAAGGTGGTTAGCAATGAATGTCTAGTCATCTCGTTGTAGGGCAGCTGTGAAAGGTTCCTGACAAGAGACTGCAGAAGCCTCTGCAGCTGACTGTCTCAGTTCATCTCATGATCAAAAGAGGGCTGGGCACATCATCACTCATTGCACCAATCTCCAGAGCCTCAGCAATGGCTATGTTGTGTGTGTGGTGTGGGCGGCGGAGACATGAGTCTTTAAAGGTAGAATTTGGGGGTGTAGCACCAGGAGATATTGTAGCTACATCCCCTTTCAACCTCCCTCTCATCCAGGTTGCAAATAAATAGCCATTTAATATTTACCTTGTTTGCTTTAAGCAACATGCTCCCAAACTATGTGGTAGAATTCTGTCATAACTCAGTTCATGTAACCTGTAGCATGTCCTAGCCTTGCTCTGCTTCACACAAGGGACCTAAAAAGATCTTCCACACAAAAGTCCCCAAAATTACATCAGCAGCTTTTAATTTCTGTGGCTACTCTTATGTATTTCATGAGGCGTGAAGTAAGACATTCAAACTAGAGTTTCTCATACAAACACAGGTATCTGGAAAACCATATAAAGTATAGTTTGGCACATGTGTGACACATATGGCTGTGTAAATGTGGTACACATTTTCCATATTTTCCCAAGATATGTGGGATATGTGTGTCCTGTACTCTGCCTGAAGCTTCTTCTTGTAGTGAACAAGGGGGGGGGGGAAATGTCAAAATCTTATATGAAGGCTGGTGAGGTTTAACATGATTCTTTACTTGTGGCTTGACTCTGGCACTGTTTTGATGTCTTCTAACTTGCAATGAGCAGGTATTGTCTATTCTTTTTTACGGGTCTGAAACATGGGTCACCTATCGCCAACACTTTCATCAGCACTGTATACACAAATCCTGAATATACATTGGATTGACTATGTGACGAATGTTGCTGTCCTTGAGCAAGCAGGGATCACCAGCACTGAGGCCATGGTATTGAGAACACAGCTGCGCTGGGCAGGGCACGTTTCTAGGATGGAGGACCATCGCCTCCCAAAAACAGTACTCTATGGTGAACTCTCCACAGGTCAGCATAAGAGAGGCACTCCAAAAAAGTGATACAAGGACTCCCTGAAACAACATCTCAGGCTTGGCCAAATTGATCACCAACAATGGTCCACCCTGGTCTCACATCGGGAGACATGGAGATGCAGTATCCACAATGCTGCAGTCTTATTTGAGAACTCACACCGAATAAGTCTTGAAGAGAAACGACAACACAGAAAGAATCACAACCCAGAAACGTCACCCAAGGAGTGCTGTGCTTTCTGCAACCAGACTTGTTTATCTCGGATTGGCCTTTTCAGTCATCAGTGCGCTTGCAGAAAGTGTGGGATGAGTCCTTCCTGAAACTTTGTTTGCGAAGAAAAGCCAGAGATTGTCTCTCCCTTTTCAATGAAATGTTTGGGTATATTCTGGGATCACTGAAAACTGCTGCTACTAGAAAGAAATGTTATTGCCAAGATAAGATTGTAGTAACTTTGAAGATTTTCACACTACACTGTTATTGTGTTACTATTCCACTTTATTTGCTATGGCTGCCTCCTGTGGAATCCTGGGATTTGCAGTTTAGGGAGGGGCATTTACCACTCTCAGCCAGAGAGCTCTTAGATTTCACTAAACTACAAACCCCAGAATTCCACAGGAGGAAGCCAGAGGAGTTAAAGTGGAATAACTTTATTCTAGTCTAGTGTGAAAATCTCCTTTAAGAATATCTACAGCTAAAAACATCAGTTCCTGGAGTACTGTGGGGCTCAGGAATCACCCTTTCAGAATTTGTTTGCCAGAGGCCCTTTTGTACTGCACAATTATAGCACTACAATTCTACTATAACTGTTGTGTATATATTCTATGCTGTCATAGGGTTTGTAGTATGATGAGGCACTAGAACTGTCTGGCAGAGAATTCTAAGTAATCTTCCCTAAACTGCAGATCCCAAGATTCCATAGGATGTTGCTATGGCAGTTAAGGAATCATAGCACTATAACTGTAGTGTGAAAAGGGCCTAGACTGTTTCAGGAAAATGATATATATATTGGATGAGATTCTACATCTGTGTGTAACTCCACACTCACAGTTGCACTTTTTCCCATTGCCTGGCAGCAGTCAAACCCCTGGAAGGACCCCTGGTGCTGTTTCTTACTGGTGGGGGAAAGGGAAGGGTAAGATGATTTACACCATGGAGCAACAGCTGGTTTCAGTTTGAGTGAGGAGGAAGAAAATGAGGGTGTGCTCTCAAATGAACTATTCTTCCCCTTTTCGTTTCCCCAGGAGCCCAGACCATCCAGATCCTCATAGTCTAAATTTCTTCTCCCCCCTCCCTTTCCACTAGTGAGAGAAAGTGATAGGGGCTCCACCCAGTGCTTGAAAGCTACCAGGTGGTGGGAGATTTCTGTACTTAAAGGCAAGAGAAGAGCCTTCTGAACCCCATTGAAAAAGGGATTTGCACTCATAATAGACGAACCTACATGTCTATAAGCTGCACGTACACCCCCATAAGCCATTAAGAGGATGTGGGTCATGGTCTGTAACCTATAGGGAGGTAAATAATAGTCAAAAGTGATATTTATTTATTTGTATTGGGAGACCCTGATGAGAAGAATCCTGAACTGACAAGAAGCTTCATAATTCAGGACTTATTCTGTGCAAAATTCATACATGGTTGATTTGCACTAAAAACAGGGAGAGGGGGCTTTGTGTAGGAAAAAACTTTTTCTGTGCAGAAAATGTTTCCACACAGAAATATTATTTTCCGTGCAGAAAAAACTGCCTCCTGCACAGGAAGCTCTGTTTTGTGTGCAAAACAACCATACAAGCATGAATTTTGCACAGTTAAGGAGATTATCAGACGTGGAGGAACGTGACAAAATCAAAAATTACCAACTGTGTCACAAGATTGCTACAAGGACAGAAAGGGCAACCTTACCAGATGCCCACATCCTTCTGCTGTTCTGCTGTCAGAGACAAGGCTTCCCTTTTTTATTCACAGGGACAAGTCACTAATAAAAAGGAATGCCTTACTCATGGCTGTGGCACACCCCCAGAATGCTGGAGGATGTTGTTGTCTGATAATCTCACCCCCTCCTGTTCACATCACAATCTTTTGACATGGTTTTTGTTGTGTCTGATAATCTCCTAAATCCCAAATTGCAAATATGCTTTGAATACTGGTTTTCCACTTACTTATTGCTTCTTTTGAGAAGAAACTTGAGTGAAGAATTACATTCCTGCTTTAAAATACTTTTTACTTCCTGTTCTCACATCTCTTTCTTTTTTCCTACATAGAGAGATATATCATTTTGCTATGAGTGTTTGTTTAAATCCTAGATTGTGGAGAACCAACTGGGCAAATGAAACATTTAGCAGTGAAAATGACATGGATTGAATCTGGAACCTAATGCATACAATGGACTCTCTACCACTGAACTATTCCTCTATGCAAATCAGCTGAAGCCACAGAAGCTTCCTGCAAGTTTATTGGCATAGGCAGCTTTTACATTCTGGGCACTGTACCATGTTGCCTGAGGTCCTGGATGGGGTGGGTGGGCTAGAGCCTCAGAAACTGTATCCACAGACCTTCTGTAACTCAAAATATAGAGAGGTTTTCTATAAATTATTGCTGTATCTTGCTGTGCTGTTCTGGTTCACCACTACAACACTTCACAACAGGGTAACCAACAGACAGCAACAAGAGCAGCCATGGCAGTAAGCAACATATTGTCAGTGGCGCACTGGCCTCTTTCTGAGCATTCATTTTCTTCTGGCATGATCTTTTTTAATACTAACGATTAGTGTTACTAAAGGTGCTAACACTGAAATATTCATATCTTCTTGTCACCACCTCAATAATGTACTAAAGATTTAAGAATATATTTAATTACTTGAGCACAGTTTGTGCTTTCCTTTACATTACATCTTGAGGTTATTCTAGAAAATTTGTGGAGGGTCCTCATTTCTGCAAGAGAATGTGGTGACTTTTCTATGCAAAGTAATGTTATGGCTTATGCCAAGGCAGGGAAAGATTACAAATTGGTTATGATTTTAGGTTGCCTTTGTATTTGAGGAGTTCTATTGCTGTGTATGTGTTGTATTATGTGGGAAGGTGGTCTATAAATTATGAAAATAAATTAGAGAAATAATACAAATGAAGGCCCAAAGGAGTCTTCTCTGTATCCAATAGACTGGTTGGCAAAACTGTATTTGTACACATTCAGGTAAATTTTCTTTCTTCTCAAAATGTGGCTAGAAATTACTGGCTATTTTTCAAAGCAACCAAATACAAACATTTAAATCATGATTGCATTAATCCTAATGTACATTCAATATCCTCATATGGTCATTGTCGAGAAAAGCAGCTTTATACCTATATACTCTCTCATTAAGCACCATTTGTACTTGTCAGCAAAAGTTTGGATATATCATTTCACACTCATGTTCCCTTCATATGCCACAGTGTTACCAGCCCTGATGCCCCCCTTTCAAATAATTCATCAATTACGTATATTTCAATAATAATAATAATAATAATAATAATAATTATAATAATAATGGCCTACCATGTGGTTGATAGTAGACCAGGGTTTCCCAAATACAAGGACTCAAGGTGTACTCAGAAAACCTAAGGAAGAGGTCATCCCAAATTCCTAAAGGACAAGCAGGTAGTAACTATGTGTACCCCCCTTGAAAGTGGCCTGACACTCTGTCCTGCAAAACTGGTTGTCCTTCCCATCTCTTCTAGAAAAATAGAAGGTCACCTGACACCCATCAGTTTTAATGTCTCATCTATTAGCAAACATTAACAGTACCAGAGCTCCCATCGTCCAATTATGCAAAACTCCAGCATACATTGTATTCCACTGATAACACCCCTTCAGGGGGAATATCGAATTTAAACATCATCCCAAAACACAGTCAAAGTGTTCACAGTGCACAGCTCCCTTCCTCTTGTCACTCTGTCAATCTGTGCCACAATGTGCACAGGGGATGATGAAAACAGTACACAAGTTCTAGTGTCACAAAGAAACTGCAAAGAAATTAGAAGCAAAGACACAAAATGTTAAATAAATGATCTCTCATCCAAAAACAAAACATAGATGATCCTGTGTAGCACCTAGTATGACTATGTCAGCAAGAACAGAAAATTCGCAAACAAGTCTTCACCAGTGGTCAGCCACCTAATCACCAACCAGTTCTGACCCTGTTGAACATCCAAGACCAAGTGCTAATTCTGAGCTCAAACCACAAACAACTTAATGCCTCAAAAATGTGATAATGTAAGCAGTATAAATAAAGCCTACAACAAGCCTTCATGAGTGGTCTCCTTTCAAAGCTACTACCAGGACCGACTCCCCTTGACCTCCAAGATGTAAAACTGTTTGGTGGCCTGGAGAGATTATTAATGGCAAAATACAGGTAATATTGATAAAAATAAATTAAAAACATGTAATCAATTAATCAAATCATGCCAATAACCTGTTCATTGCCAATAACTGCTCTATTTGTTGTTATTTACATGAAAATATATCTCTCTGGCTTTTCTTCGCAAACGAAGATTCAGGAAGGACTCATCCCGCGCTTTCTGCAAGCGCGCTGATGACTAAAAAGGCCAATCCGAGATAAACAAGTCCGGTTGCAAAAAGCACAGCAGAAGGTCTCCTTGGGTGATGTTTTTGGGTTGTGATTCTTTCTGCGTTGTCGTTTCTCTTCAAGACTTGTTCGTCGTGAGTTCTCAAATGAGGCTGCAGCATTGTGGATAGTGCGTCTCCATGCCTCCCGATGTGAGGCCAGGGCGGACCACTGTTGGTGATCAATTTGGCCAAGCCTGAGATGTTGTTTCAGGGAGTCTTTGTATCGCTTTTTTGGAGCGCCCCTCTTACGCTGACCCGTGGCGAGTTCACCGTAGAGTAGTATTTTTGGGAGGCGATGGTCCTCCATCCTAGAAACGTGCCCTGCCCAGCGCAGCTGTGTTCTCAATATCATGGCCTCAATGCTGGTGATCCCTGCTTGCTCAAGGACAGCAACATTCGTCACATAGTCAGTCCAGTGTATATTTAGGATTGTGCGTAGACAGCGCTGATGAAAGCGCTCAAGGAGTCGTAGGTGGTGGCGATAGGTGACCCATGTTTCAGATCCATAAAGGAGGATAGACAGTACGATGGCTCTATACACACTGATTTTTGTGCTTTGCCTCAGGTGTTTATTGCTCCAGACTCTTTTGTGAAGTCTTCCAAATGCACTATATGCCTTTGCTAATCTGTGATCGATCTCTTTGTCAATCTTGGCATCTGAGGAGATGATGCTTCCCAGGTAGGTGAACTGCTGAACGGACTTGAGCACTGATTTGCCGACGGCAATGTGGGGATGGTGGTGTTCGTCCTGTGGTGCAGGCTGGTAAAGAACTTCTGTTTTCTTCAGGTTGACTTCTAGCCCAAACAGCTCTGCAGCTGTTGCAAAGCAGGATGTTAGGCGCTGCAGAGCTCCTTCTGTGTGGGCAACAAGGGCAGCATCATCGGCGAAGAGCAGCTCACGGACTAGATAGTTTAGAGTCTTAGTGTGAGCCCTCAGACGGCTTAAGTTAAACAAGCTACCATCAGTACGGTAGCGTATATAGATGCCGTCGTCTTCTTCAAGCTCTGCCATAGCCCTTTGGAGCATCATGCTAAAGAAGATTGTAAATAAAGTTGGTGCAAGAACACAACCTTGCTTCACTCCATTAGTTATTAGAAAGGGCTCTGAAAGAGCATCGCCATATCTGACTTGACCACGCTGTCCCTCGTGTAGCAAGATAATCATTTTAAGGAATTTGGGGGGGCATCCTAGTCTTTCCAGGATCTGCCACAGACCTTTTCTACTTACAGTGTCAAAGGCTTTGGTGAGGTCGACAAATGTTACATAGAGACCCTTGTTCTGCTCCCTACATTTTTCTTGCAGTTGCCTAAGGGCAAATACCATGTCTGTAGTACTCCTATTGGCTCTGAAGCCACATTGGCTTTCAGGGAGAAGTTCTTCTGCAATAGCAGGAACTAACCTGTTCAGGAGTATCCTTGCAAGGATTTTTCCAGCAATAGAGAGCAGTGTTATGCCTCGATAGTTTGAGCAGTCGGATTTTGCTCCTTTTTTCTTGTACAGGGTGATGATGACTGCATCTCGGAGGTCTGATGGCAGTTCCCCTTTTTCCCAGCAATTCACAAGGAATTCGTGGAATTTTTCGTGGAGTGCATGACCTCCGTGTTTCCAAACTTCAGGTGGGATTCCATCAATCCCAGCTGCCTTGCCGTTTTTCATCTGCTGTATGGCCTTAAAGGTCTCTTCCAAAGTGGGAGCTATGTCCAATTCATTTTTCATTGGTTTTTGTATCATATCTTGGATAGCTGAGGCTTGGACTACTCGGTTGGCGCTAAAGAGACTTTGAAAATGTTCAGCCCAACGATTTAGGATGGAGGCTTTATCAGTAATTAATGTTTGACCATCTGTACTGTATAAGGAGCTTTGGACCTGATAAGTAGGTCCAAACACTGCTTTAAGAGCTTCATAAAATCCTCTATGATCACCCAGATCTGCACAGCGTTGTGTCTTTTCTGCTATACTGATCCACCACTTGTTCTGCATGTCTCGGAGTTTTTGTTGTAGTTTGCTACATGTGAGGCGGAAAGCTGCTTTTCTTACATGACAGGTTGGCTGGGCGAGGTATGCCTGGTGAGCAGCTCTCTTCCTTGCCAACAGTTCCTGGATCTCTTGGTTGTTTTCATCAAACCAGTCTTGATTTTTCTTGTGGGAGAAGCCAAGGGATTCTTCTGCAGACTGGAGGATACTGTTTTTGATATGTTGCCAAAGCACTGTAGGAGAAGGATCTGTAGGGTGGTCTTCAAGTTTCGTTTGTAGATTTGCCTGGAAGTTGTCTCTCATGGTAGCTTGTTGAAGATTGTTGACTTGGAGTCTCTTCTTTAAGATGCCACCCCTCTTAGGTTTGAACTTAAGATGAAGATTTAGTTTACATCTGACAAGGCGATGATCTGTTTGGCATTCTGCACTGGGCATCACTCGGGTATGACGGACATCACGAATGTCTCTCTGACGGACTAGAACGTAGTCAATGAGGTGCCAATGTTTGGATCGGGGATGCATCCAGGTTGTCTTCAAGCTATCTTTCTGCTGAAAGATTGTGTTTGTAATAGTCAGCTGTTGTTCTGCACAGAACTCTAGCAGGAGGCGTCCGTTATCATTGCAATTTCCAACACCATGCTTGCCTAAGACACCTTTCCAGGCTTCGGAGTTCTTTCCTACTCTGGCGTTGAAGTCACCAAGGATAATAATTTTATCTTCTACAGGGACTTTTTGTATGAGTTGGCGTAGGTCTGTGTAGAATTTGTCTTTCTCTACAGGGTCAGCTTGCATAGTTGGGGCATATATACTAAAGAGAACAACATGTGGGAGGCGTAAGGAAATAATGCGATCAGAGTGTCCTGTTGGCAAGGTTTCGAGTTTGGAGGCAATGGAGTTTTTAATCATAAAGCCTACTCCTGACAGATGTTTTTCGGTTTTGGGTTTGCCAGACCAGTAAAGTGTGTAGCCGGCGCCATGTTCTTTAAGGCTGCCTTCCTCATGGAAGCGAACTTCACTAAGAGCAGCGATGTCAATATTAAGCCGTGATAGTTCAAGGGCTATTAGGGCAGAACGACGCTCAGGCCGTCCACTATCTTCAGAGTCTTGCATGGTTCTGATGTTCCAGCATGCAAGTGTCAGTTTATTTACACCTTTGGAGGCCGGTGTGTGCCTTTGTTTCTTTGCCTTGGTTTGACCGCATCAGAAGATTCCCGTTGGCCGCGGCTAGCCAACCAGGTAGTTGGGGATGAGCTTTCTTTAGGCCACCTTTTCTAGGCCCCTCTCCATGTGGAGCAAGCAGTGCTCTCCTTAAAAAAGGCTGCTTGGTCGTTCAGAATGCTGCCGAACAAGACTGTCAGGCTTGAGCGACCAATGTCCTGAACCGCCTGCATGCAGGGTTGGGGCTGCGGCTTCCAGTGCATCTTTACACCTGCCGGTTTCGTCCCTCGCCAGTCGCTACAGGGCTTTTTTGGAAAAGGATTTGTCCTTCGAGCCTGTGCAATGGATTTTTCTGGTGGAGCGCAGCGTGCACAGAACTGGCCTCACCCTTTAAACCAGAGATTCATCTGCCGTGGCCTTGCAAGCATGGACGTGGCAGTGAGGTCCTCAGGCCGTAGGTTTGATTAGAGTTTCCTTCTCTTAGATGGTTGACCTTACAGGGTTGGACGAGCACCATCTGCCCGGGTTTGGGATTGGAGTTTTCCTTCTCCTAGGATGGTTGCCACAAGGCTGGAGAGCCCATCCTGCCCTTTGACGCTCTTTGTCAGACCCTTCGGTTTTGACCTGTCTGGCATGGGAGACCCTACCAGTGGCTATTATGCCACCGCCAGCATAGCTCAAAACATCATTAGGGTACGCAAGCCTCTCTCCCACGACAAGGGGGCGTCAATGGAGAGGATGAAAATATATATGCATATAATTATTCATTACACTTCCTGGGAAGTGAATAACTGTAAGTGTGTAATCACGGATGGTAAAATATCACTGAGGCAGCACCACAATAGCTGCCAGTGCCAGTTACCAAAATGGCTCCTGCAGCCTCACACCAAATGGCCACCAGTGCCAATGAACAAATTGGCACACCTTGCTTCAGCCAAAATAATCAGGCACCAAAACACCTCCCTGGCTGAAACAAACCATGGTTTCAGCAATAAAAGAAAGCAGTCTGTACCTGAGGTTTCCCATCCAAGCACAAACCAGGATCAGCCCCGCTGAACCCAGATCAAATGTGATCTGGTGTCCTGGATGATTAATAGCTACAAATGCAAGAATGCCAGCTATAAATGCAACTACATTAATAAATTGTGTAGGGATAGAATCAGAACAACCAGGATTGACCCAGCATAGCTTTCAAGATCAAATGGAATCTGGCAGTTAAGTGAGTCAAACTAACTAAAGACAATACAGCAGAAAGCAATATTAATGAATTCTGTAGGGATGGGGTCTGTCTCCCATCTAAGGGCAATCCAGAGCTGACCCTGCTTAGCTTACAATAACAGATAGGGTCTGGCACAGTCAAAAAGGTCAGACAAACTGAAATTAAGATAGTAGAATTCAATGGAAATACCTTACTAAATCCTGTAAGGACAGAACTGGTCCTTACACAGTCAACGTTTTCACAGTGCACAACTCCCTTCATCTCGTCACTCTGTCAATCTGTGCCACAATGTGTACAGCCTTCATTCCTCTTGTTACTCTGTGCATCTGCTGTGTGACCCTCAGAACTCTGAGTATTTTCTGCTGCACATATCTCTGCTCTCTGCAGTATAGCCCATCATCCTGAACTCTATTCCTCTATCCCAATATGTCATACTTTCTTTGATAGCCTTGTGTGAGTGCTTGAAGCCCAAGTGTTCGTGTGAATGTTTCCAAAATTATTTTTCAATAAAAGCCATTTTTATTTTATTTTATATCCTGGCTGTGAGTCTCATCAGTTAGTACTGACATAGGTCAAAAGATCCCTCAGTTACACAGCCTCTCATTGGCACACTGAGTTAATTAAAATTCCCCATATTGATATCTGGACATGTGTGGGGCTTCCACGAATCCCCCATAATTTGGGTGACATCATTTCAAACCTCCTAAATGCACTGGTGGAGAAACCTCCCCAGTAGCTCTGCATGTCTGTAAGGATTTTATGAGTCCATCCACTTCCTGCCTTTCCTAGCTCCTCTTCCCCCACCTTACAACCTTAGATTTAAGGAAAGCAGTTAATGGATCCTCTCATGTCCCCAACATGCTATGTCCCCAGACTGAAGTCTCTGGTCTATCAGTGAAGGTGGGCTAAAATCTCTTTCCAACTTCTTGAGCAAACCAACTCTCCTATTCCCTTTTAAGGTCAATTATTGTAGAATAATGTCTTCTTCTGAAACTATGGCAATGCATACTGCTTGTGGCATGTTTGGAGAAGTCTCCTGAATACTCTTCAGCTCAGTCCAGACAGTCAACAACTTTACTTCTTTTAGGTTATCTGACCATTTTTTCAAAAATCATATTACCTTTATCTACCTACCTACCTACCTACCTATCTAATTCTCTTGGGTATGTTGCCATTCCCAGCATGCTGATTGGCCACTTAGAAACATACCCAACCAATCATAGCACTCCATTGGCTGTTCAATCAACAGCCGCAGGGTGTTTTTCAGCACTACCTCCTCAGCCTACAGCCATATCTTTGCCCAATGAGCTGCAATAACTAAATACTCAGCCAGCTCCCCTTGCTGTCTTAATATGCATGCATGGGGAAAAATAATGTTGCTTTCTATGCATCCCACACCCTCTTCTTTCTTCTTTTTCCTCCTGACCTACCTTGCAGGGTAGGTTTTTTCCCCTTCCTCTGCTCTTCACACCTTCTGCACCCAAAAACTTGAGCCCTTCCCCCCCTCCTTCTGTCGTATTGTTTTAAGTGTAAAAGGAAAAATGTTGGAACACCAGACCACAGACTAGCACAGCTGAAATGGGTTTGTTCACAGCTGTGGCTAGGCAGAGGGATGACTAGCAAACACTCCTATATAGCCAAAGCACACAATGCATTGTGTGTGGATTGGTGTTGTGGAGAAAGAGGAGTTTTGCTGTTGAGTTTGTTAATGAGGTTTGCTGTGTTTGTTTATACTGAAACTGAAGATAAAGACCTCCAGATATTTTTTGATGAACCTTGCAGTCTGTAAGTCTTTTTGTGTGTGAAAGTGGGTCAGAGATGTGGAACAGCTGCTAATGGAAGCCTTTGTTTTTGTGCCCTTTTTGCTGTGCAGCTCTGCTGTTTTGGCTACTCCTGGGTTAGTTTGTCCAAAGGCTGTGCCAGGTGCCTCTCAGTGAGCCTATACTGAAAGGACACCTTCTGCCCCAAGGAACTTACATCCAAAAAACCCCCCCAAAAACAAAACTGGAAAGTGGTGGGAAGGATGTGGGACACTCTGGGGTTCCAGGCCCTCTTTTTCCTCCTTAGGGGTCCTCTGGCTGCCCCTGGCTCTGCTTCTCATGGGGAAAAAGATTTCTTTGCAAATGCCGCACTGGATGGGCTGCTGCCTGCTGAAAAAAACACTCTGGTTGGTTGGAGGAGCCAAAGCCAGTGAGGGAGGGGAAAAGAATGGAGCAAAGTGGGCTCTCATTGGCTGCCAGCCACCTCCCAATGGGAATCCATCATACTGCCCTGAAGGACAGCTGGTGTTGGAGCAGGCTCTGCAGTCTGTGGGCAGGGCAAAGGCGTACCCAAAGACTCATGAAAAAGTTAGAGGTGACCATTCTGCCCATTGCTGGAGAGACTCCTTCACTCCCTTTTCTATTCATTTCTGTTTTAACAAGTGGTAGACAAAGGTCCCTAGACCCCCTCTTATCTAAATGAGGCAGAGCTTTTGCATGTTGCTTTCGCCAAGTATCTAGACCAGTGGTTCTTAACCTGGGTTCAGGGGACCCCCAGGTGTTCTTGATGTCCTCACAGGAGTCCGTGAAGGCTTGAAGGCTGCTCAGACCATTTCCTGCTTGCAGTGGAGTGGCCATGTGATAGGAGTCAAGGCAAAGGCTGCCTGGCTTGGCCTGTGTATTGCCATTCAATCTACTCCAGCCACAAACTTGAAGGAAGAAGCAGGAGAAAAGTCTTCCCTCTCAGTCCAGTGCCTCTGAGGGAGGAATTCATAGATGGTGTAATTGTATTATTATGATAATTATTAGGGTTTTAAATCTATATTTAAAGGGGCCATTGGTAAAGAAAAGGTCAAGAATCATTGTTGTAATTGTATTATTATTGTTGTTATAGTTGGGAGGTCTCAGATGGAAGATGTATTATTTTTGTTAGTGCTTTAAATCTTGGGGGGCCCATGGCAACAAAAGAAATTTAAAGTAGGTCCATGGTAAAGAAACGTTTAGGAGCCACTGGCATAATTGTATTATTAGTATTAGTATTAATATTAGTGTTAGTATGTACCCTTCTGGGGTTTCAAGCAGTGGTTGCAGCATGGAGCTTGAATTGGCAGCATTCCTTTCACACGGTTCAGCTACATGGTATTATTTTAGGGGGGAAATATTACATTTTTTTTACAGTGATGACTGAGGGAGGGAGAGGAGGGAGGGGCCCTTATGAGGCTGGAGATGTAGATGCAGACTGAGTGGCAGGAGTGGATTGTGAGATGGACAGAGAATTTGCATGTGGGTGGTGACTGGCAGAGCGTGTGAGGGGATTGATTAGGTATGTTTCCTAAGCCACCAGTCAGCGCACTGGGAAAGGAAACATGCCTAAGCCAGAGACCGAGACCGAGACAGAGAGATGGTTTGTTTTGTAAAAACTGAGTCAGTGAAGATGGACTTCTCAACTAATTACTTGGGTTTTTGGAATAGTAGACATTTTTTACCCTGTTATAGAATTAGACCAACTTTTGATAAGGGTTTTGATATCACCTGGGTGCCCAGGAAGTCACATCATTGTCCCGCCACCCCTGCTGCCACTGGGACAGGACTCAGACTGTCAACTGGTGGCAGCAGTGAGGGCAGGGCAACAGAGTGACTCATGCTTAACGCACCACCAGCATGTTACATTGGTACAGATAGTATTAATGAATATTTCTTAATTTGGATCATATTTTGATAGCCTAGGAACATAGCTAAACAGTTTTTTCACACTTAGACCAAGTACGGGTCAAAGGGGGACAACTTAAAATCTGGCATAAGGTGAATAGTTGGCTTCTAGACAGCTTTACTTTTCTGAAACTGGACTGTAACCCTGTGCAATGGCTTCTGTCAAAGTATTAGGGAGTGAAATGTAAAGGTGACAATTGATGCTGGGAGGTCTCAGATGGAGGATGTAAATAATATTTGCAAATGTTCTTGTTCTCAAAGAGAAATGGTATCTTGGCAGGACAAGACACCCAACTGAAAACAAAGATCATTTACTATAACATTGTTCTCCCCTGTGCAACAGCAAAAAAGACCAATAATTCTCTTTTCATTTTTGTTGTTTTCTATTTTTAAAAAAAAATGTGCAAAAAGCATATTTTTTGAAAAATATGTTTGTGCGTTTTTTGGAAAAATTTTGGCAAGAAAGATCAAAAACATTTTAAAAAATCATTGAAAAGTACACACAAACTCTCATAATGTCATCCAGTGGGAAGAAAGCTTTTGAGCTTTTTTGTTCTCATATGAGAAAATGAATAACAATTTGCATCTCTTTCTCAGACCAGACTTTCTAAGATTTTAAGCCTGACTCTCATTAGTCTTGTACAGATTTTATGTGAAACATGCAATTTATACCATTGTTGAAAATATTTTTTGTTCAAGCTGGTACATCAGAAGATATCAGTTATGTACAGATATGTAAATTGATTCCTTAGACTCTCTTCTATTTTGGGGTTGTGGGGAAGGGAAGATTTGTAAGATAATGGCATATGCCAAAGATGAGCCCCTAGGCATGAAATATGCAACATTGTGGGACATATGCAGGGCCTAATGGTTTAAGACTTCTTTATTTTCTGTTAAAGTGGAGACTTTAACAGATTTTCAAAGCAAGCATCCAATGCTACATCCTCTCAGATCCCACAGACTCTACCAACATATATTTAAGACCCCTTCTCCTGGAAGAGAGTACATTTGCCCCTCCGCATTCGCGAACTTAACATTCGTGGTTTTGAATATTCATGGGTTTGGGGAGGGCCCCCGCCCTCCCAATAGCAGCAACACGGGGCCTCTGGAGGCCCCATGAAGGCTTTGGGAGGGAGGGGGGAAGGCCATGGAGGCCTCCATGGGGCCTCCGGAGATGCTCCGGAGGCCCCATGAAGGCTTTGGGAGGGAGGAGAAAAGGCCGGGGAGGTCTCCATGGTGGCCTCCGGAGATGCTCCGGAGGCGTCATGAAGGGCCTGGGCGGGAGGGGGGAGGGCCATGGAGGCATCCACGGGGCCTCGGGAGGGTTATTCACAGAATTTTCATATTCGTGGGGGTCTGGGGAACGAAACCCCCACGAATGTGAAGGGACAACTGTACTAACAAAAAAGGCACTCAACTTGTCAGTCAAGGCTTCTACTGTAAGTACAGCATTGTGATCTCATAACCTTGAGAAAAGACACAAAGGTGAAGAAAAAAGGTAAAAAAAAAAATGGGATGTGGAGCTACATTTCAAAAACTGACAGAGTTAAACAACCAATCACCTGGCTGCACATTTCACAGATTGTACTTTTGACCGCATCCTACTTCAACAAAGAGGCTGCCTTCTTTTACTGACATATACATCTGTCATAGAAAGCAAGGTCTCAGCCTGGATCTTAGGTTACTTCTAGACTAGAACACTTTGGCACAACTCTTCTACTAACAAGAGGAAGTGTAGTTGTAGCTGTAGTTGTAATATATTACTTCATTATTAATTTTTTTTTTTAAACTGGCACTGGATAATGAAATTTGAATAGGAACATAGGAAGCTGCCTGATGTTACTGGTCCATGTAGTCCAGTATTATCAATGCTGACATGCAGAGTTGCCTAGATTGGCTATTTACCCCAGCTTTCCCCTGTCTTGGAACCCTACAGTCCAAACGATGCAGAGGTCTTACTCTGTTTTACCTCCAGGCAGTCCTGATGACACCTTAGGCAAAATCAGGGGGAAGCTGAAGTAAAGCCCTTTAAAAAAATTTAATAAAACACCCAGGAAAACCCTCGTTATGCAGGAAAACTTGGAGAGGTCCGGCATGGGAATACAGGAGTCCGTACATGAATGCTGGGCTCCATTGCCTGATGCCACCACTGCAAGAGATGCTCTGCAGCCGGAAAGGGAAGCCAGTGTATTTTGGCAGGTCTAGACAAGCCCAAGGATAACTGAAAACAGAAGAACAATTATATTAAGGTTTGCAAATGTCTGCCTCAAGTGGACCTCACTTTGTAGAGTACATGGTCAATGGCAAAGCTACAACAGATGTTTTCACTGACAACGAAGAGGCAGAAAACAGTGACTTCAAGTAGCACAAGGTAAAGAAGAACATACAGCATGTAGTGTGGGTATTATAGCTCAAATGCTGTAAATTAGAAAGACACATATTTGTAATTGGCATTGCTGACAAAGAAGTGGCACTAAAGTTACAGATGGAGTCAGAACTGATGCTGGAACAAGCAACCTAAATAGCTTGTCACTCTGAGCTCATTAAGGAGCAAAATGCAGATCAGGGAACAGCTGAGCAGCTGGGTCAGGTTGTTCATTGGCTAATTTAGCCTAAACAAGAAAGAGGGGAGGAAGAAACGTGCTCCAGAAGACTCAAAGAAAGCAAGGCACCAGCAGAAGGGGAGATGTCACCCACTTGCTACAGTGACAAGCACAACTTGGGAGGGGGGAGCTGACAAATTAGGAGACCAGGAAGGTTGAAAGAAAATTGGGAGAAAACAGATCTTTTTTAAAAAAACAATAACAACAATTTTTTAAAAAAGATAGCTGTATATTGAGACATTTAGACATCATGGGGATCTTCGGTCTAGGATTTCTTTACCCTAAGAAATTGTGAAATTTGTTCCAGGCCTTTAAAGTTCTCTGTCATGGGGTTGCCAGCTGCACAGAATGCTGTTGTACACTTCAGCGTGTAAGAGGAAGAAGAAGAGGATAAAAGCAGATGTGAATCTGCAGAGCATTCACCTACTAATATAGATGAATAGATTGGGTGTAGGGGAGGGTAAGCATCATGAGGCTATCCAGATTTTATTGGATGACAGCTTCCATCATCCTTCACCATTGCCTATGCTGGGCAAAATTGCTGAGATTTTCATTCCAGTGACATCTGGAAGGTCATGTTGATTCTTATCCCCATGTTGATGTGGTTTTAAAAAAGAAAATTTCTATATTTCAAATGGAAATATACAATGTCTATTAAATAATGAGACTGTGTTCCTACCTTACAGGCAAACCAGGGAGAACTGGTTGTGAATGCTTGAGTGGTGACCTTGTGTTGTCTGTTGTATGCTGGAAAAATGCTAAGCTTAAAAGTCAAGCAATGTGTCAATTTGAATTTTTTAGTAAAATTGAACAAAACACCAATGGAATTTTGTCAAATGCTTACTGAGGCCTACAGGGAAGACTGCATGTCTCATGTGCATGTGTCTGAGTGGCACAAAAGATTCAGAGATGGACGTGAGAATGTGGAAGACAATGAATGTCTTGGATGATCTTCCACTTCAAGAACTGAACAAATTGTGGGAACAAATCAGCCAGATTGTTCAAGGAGACTTCTGACTCAGTGTCAGAATATGATACTGAAGCCATGAACATTGACAAAGACACTGTGTGCAAAATTTTGCATGAGGATCTCAACATGAGAAAAGTCTGTACCAACATGGCCCCTAGGGTTCTCACACCAGAGCAAAAAGAGTGCTGCAAGGAAATTTGCAATAACATTCTGCAGCAACTTAAGGCGGACCCAAACCTTTTTCAAAAAATCATCACTTGCGATAAAACCTGGATAAAACCAGTATGAGCCTCAGACAAAACGACAGTCAGTGCACTGGAAAACACCATCATTACCAAGATTGAAAGAAGCACATCAAAGCAAGTCCACATTCAAAACCATATTCGTTACTGTTGTTTTTTTACATCAAGGGCATAATTTTGGCAGAATGGGTTCCAGAAGGCAGAACAGTGAACCAGCATTATTAAAGCTGAAAGTGTCAGGAAAAAGAAAATGTCCAGAACTATGGGAAAATGGTTTCATTCTTCATCAAGACAACGAGGCTGCTCACACACACTTTGTATGAAGCAGTTTTTGGCCAATAAACACATTACTACACTTGAACATCCTCCAAATTCACCAGATTTGGGACCATATGACTTTTTCTCTTTTCCCTAAAGTGAAATTGTTGCTTAAAGGAACATGTTTTAAGTCAATTGATGCAGTATGAAGAAAATGGCAGATGTGTTGACACAGCTGAAAGAAACTGATCCGTTCCACACCTTTGACCAGTGGAAAACAAGATTGCATCAGTGTGTGAGTGTGAATGGGGAGTATATTGAAGGGGACAAGCATTGTAATACATATACATATACACAATACATGTAATACATATACATAGAATTGTAATACATATAAATAAAGATGGGTTATTGTATCAGTCTCGTTATTTAATAGATAGGCCTTGTATTACAGCCTGGTGGATAAGACTGTGACCAGGTGACTGTGTGCCAGCTGTCCAAAGGCCTTGTCACATTATGCAATTATAGCACTATTATTCCCCTTTAACTGCCATGGTTCCCCACTATGGGATCCTAGGATTGATCTTTTAGGGACAGTACTTAGGATTCTCAGCCAGAGTGCTCTATTGCCTAGCCAAACTACAAACCCCAGAATTCCATAGGATGCACTATGGCAGTTAAAGTGTAACCCCAGTTGTACAATTGTGCAGTGTGAAAGGCTCCCAGGTGCTAACTGCTGCTGGGCAACCTCGAGGCCCTTGATCTGTCTTCTTAGGGTTTTTTGTCTTTCAACCAGATATGGACTGTTCAGCCCTTCAATTCAAACAAAGGAGGACAAAATGGAGCTCATAGGCAATGTTCAAACCCCCAAAGCTCCCACTACAGCCCCCTAACCACCTTGAATCCCCATTTGATGACCCTAATCAGCCAATTATACCCTCTAGCAGATGCAGTTGGCCGTTTTGCCCTATTCCTCCTTTGTGGTGTGTTTGTGATGCAGGAAGGGCTTTTTCAGACCTAGAAGTGACTATCTAGCATGGGAAGTGGGCATTCTTCCCATCCTCTGGAACTCTCTTCTATGGGAGGCTAGGCCAGCCCTCTCCCTGCTCTCTTTTTGCTGGCAGCCTTTAAATGTGTAGTACGGTAGGTTTCAGGGAGAGTGTTACTAGGTGTGTGCTTTATTTATTTTTAAATTTTTTTATATCCTTTTAAAATAATTTTATAGTGTTTTAAATGAGATGATTTTAATTGTTTTTAAACACTTTATTGTTAAGTTATAAATGATTGCTTTTGTGAGCTCTCTTGGGTCCCACTCTGGAGAAAGGCGGCATATCAAACAAACACATAATTTTTTGAGGTTTGAGGCTTTGTGTGCATACTGATGCTTCCAGATCCCTAGTTGTCGGGTTGTGAATTGATACCTCTATTCTGTCACAAAAACATGCTTGCAGGTTTAAAACATAATAATCAGTTAAATAATGAATACAATTTGAATCACCTAACAAGGTGTTCCCCCATGAATCATACAGTCCATTAGTTTAAAATAATTTAAACAAAACTTCTTAGAAGCTTTACCATCTTAGAGGTATTCCATTATGCCTTATAAATGAGAAAGAATATCAGGAAGGTATTACCTGCTGTTAACATGTATAATCTAGTGGTCATATTGTTTACATGTACAGTCAGCCTTCCACATTCGCGGGTTTCATATTTGTGGTTTTACATATTCACGGTTTGTAGCCACTGCTGGAATATGTCTACTGTACTGTTATTGCAAAGACCATGAGCTCCTTCTCCTCCCCCTACTCCTGTCTGGGAAAATCTCAATCTTCACACCACTATGATTCTGCAAGATTTGCAAAGTCCCTCTGCCTCCACTTTGGCAGGAAGACTGGCTCTGCCCCCTCACCCATCCTTGTCCTCTCCCTTCTCTTCCTCCACTCCAGCCAACAAAATTGCTTGTTTCTGTCATGCCATGTGAGCCTGATGAGGGTATAGAGTCAGAGGAGGAGGAGGACATTGCAGGGAATGGCCCTAGGGACCCTGGCACAGATTTATCTACATTTGTGCCAGCAGGGAACATTGCCAACCTAGAAGCTCAAGTAGAGGAAGAGCCTGGTCGGAGTGAGTTGGCATCACTCCCAGCTGATAGTCCTGCCAATTCAGATAAGGATGATGAAGAAGAGAAGGACTTACCTCCACCATTGTATACCCAGCAGCAAGTTCAAAAGGAAGCTCAAAGGAAATATCTGAGATTTTGGAGATTATCACACAGGTAAACTATCCCAGAACAGGGACGACAGAAGATTGCTAAAAGGCTTACCTTTTATACGATGTCGTCCCTGTTCTGGGATGTTCCCGTTCTGCTGCTGTTCCTCCCCTGTTTCCTCTTATTCACAGAAAATCCATGAATAAGAGGCCTGTTCTGCTATTATAATGGAACAACAGATGAATGAACAGGAGCCCTTTTGTGCTCCAGGATGATAATGGGATGTGATATCACTGGGAGGTCCCTGTTGGACACTTCCAAGTGCGATTTGGACAGAAAAGTAATTTTTAAAAAATTCCCCTCCCCAGGTCGCTTTTTCTTTTTTAAATGTGTTTTAGTGCTTGCTTTTGTTTTTGACAGCTGTGGGGAGTTCTTTATAAATTTCCCTCCCAGCTGTTCTATCACGACAACAGCTGGGATTTGAGTACCTGGTCGTAAAAGCAGCCTTACAACAGCTGCATTTATGACCAGGCAGGCAAGGGAGGGGGAGCCCGTTCCTCTCTTGGAATAAAGGTAAGTGTGTGAAACTTTTTCCTTTATTCCACACCAGGAATGGGAGAGGGGCGGGTGGGGGGGGGTAGCGGGATGGAAATGGACCCAAAGGGTCAGTCTGAAAATCTACTTTATGAGAAAAACCTGCTTGTTAAGAAACACCTGATAAAGCCTTAATTGCTTTATATATGCTGGGAGAGGCGACTGAGGCTTTGTCAGAGATCAACTGATCTTCCCAGTGAAAGCTTCCTGATGACCTTGGTGCCTGGATTCGAGTTATCTTGACTTCTGTTACCTTGACTCGTGCTTAGACTTTGGACGGTCCCTGACTACTCCCTGCTCCTGTTGACCCCTGGAGTGTTTTGGACCCACACTGACTGACTGCCGTAAGCCTCTAGACCTTTTGGACTATGTTACTAGACTAAATCTTTGACTGTGTTTGCATTCCTGGGAGCTAATTAAAAGTTGGCTCCCTTCCCAAACTAGTGCTGTTTATACTTTGCTGGTAACTAGTTGCTTTCCAGACAGTTTCTCCCTTTCCTGCATTTGAATGGCAATGGAGTTTTAAGGTGGCATAGCAATATTTAGCTCTAGATCATGGTGCACAATTCATACCAATTTGGGTGCTAAGTGAGCATGAGAAGTGGAGTGTTGTTGCTGGCCAGACAGAGGGAGGGGGAGATGAGGGTGGGGAAGTTTTGCATGGCCGAGAACTGCTGCCATTGCTGCAGCAGCAGGGGCTGTGCTTTTCATTTTGGGGGGCGGACACAATGTGGAACAAGATTTTTAAGGTGGCAAAGCTTGGTTTGGGTGCCAGGAGAGCAAGAGACGTGGAGTGCTCTTGTTGGCCAGGCAGAGGGAGGGGAAGGTGAGGGTGGGCAATTTTGCATGCCTGAAAACTGTTGCCATAACTGTGGTGGGGGCTGTGCTTTTCGCTCCGGCTTGGAGGGGTGGAGATGAGGTGGAATAAGATTTTTAAGGTGGTGAAGCTCAATTTGGCTGCCAGGAGACCAAGAGAGATGGAGTGGTTTTGTTGCAAGGATAGGAGGATAGAGAGGTGCAGTTTCAGTGGTTGCTGCTGCTGCTGCTGCAGCTGCTGCTGCTGCTACTAGCATTTAATTAGGAGTGGAGAGAGGCAGAGGGATTTTGCAAGTTGGCTGAGGCATCCTGCAAAGGCAGGAAAGGGAGATTCTGGCAGTGCTGTTGATGGGAGAGGAGAATACAGCATGTTTGGGGTGGAGCTTAAATTATTTGCATTTTTTTCACTTTCGCTGTGGTGCTCTGCCCCAGCCCCCATGAATGTGGAGGGCCAACTGTATTAATTAACACAGTCCAACCTCCATGTTCATGGAACCAATATCCAGTGTTTCAGTTATCCAGGGGAAACATGCCATAGAGTTGTACTGGAAAATGCCTAGAGAGGTATTCTCTCCAGGCATCTTCTTGGTCTTCCACTGCATCTCTATGGTATGTTTCTACTGAAAGTCCTTTATTTTAATAGGGTTTGTTATTATTTAGGGTATCCTCTATCCACGGTAAGGACTTTATCAGGCCAAGCCCCTAAACCCCATTCTTTTGCCAGCATAACTTCTGCCATTTTTATGCCAGTAAAAGAATGCCCCACACCACACTTACCTTCTAGCCTCACTAGAGGCTTCCCCAGCAATGAATGAGGAGTGAACAGTACTCCGTTCACTTCTCTATTGAAATCCTGCTGGTTCTTGCGAGAATACATAGTGGGGAAATTCAAAAATAAAAACAAAAATAACAAAGTAAAAGTTCACAAAAGCACATAAACACACTATAAAAGTCCCAAGTAAACTAGAGAGCATCATAAAAAGTGTGTCACCTACCTGGATGTCTTGATTTCACCTGGAAGTGTTCTCACTGGACTGGCCACTGACACTGCATTCACGTGAGTACAATAGCATGTGGATTCAGACACCAGCAATGCTGGCACAAAAGTGCCATGGAGGATCAATTAACAGATTGGGCCATCAATAAAATAGGATGGGTTTTGGACTGGACATGATCACAAAAGGGCTACATCATTTGGTACACATGCCCTTTTGGGTTCATTAGGCATCCTTATGATGCCATATTTGGATGGTCTGATAAAGTCCTAAGTCTGGGAACCAAACCCCTGCTGATACAGGAATTTGACTATACGTGTAAATGTTTTCTATATACGTATCTCCTTGTGATGGTTTTATTCCTATGATCTGGGCAGATTTCATCAGTTAATCAATTGAAACTCATGGAATTAACAATTTCTTTGTTACAACAACTCTACTCCTTTTTATTATTAGCCATTTCATGAATGATTTTTTTTTTTTTTTAGAATGTAAAATGCTTTACAGCTTTTATTTCAATTATTCTTGGAAGGAGCCCATTCACATTACAGACTCTGTTGGAAGAAGCCCATTCATGTTACAGAATCTGTGTGTCTTCAAGTCACTTCCAACTTATGGTGACCCCATCATCGGGTTTTCTTGGCAAGATTTGTTTGGAGCAGGTTTTCCTTTGCCTCCTTCCCCTGAAGTTGAGAGAGTGCGACTTGTCCAAGGTCCTCTGGTGGGTTTTTTATGGCTGAGTGGGGATTAAAACCCTGGTCTCCAGTGTTGCAGTCCAATGCTCACACCGCAGGATCATGCTGGTTCTCTACAGAATTATAGTGCTATTATTCCACTTTAACTGCTATGATTCAATCCTATGCAACCCTGGGATTTACAGTATAGAGAGGGATATTTAGAATTCTCAGCGAGAGTGCCCGAATGCCTCACCAGACTATAGACCTCAGGATTCCATAGGATAGAATTGTGGCAGTTAAAGTGGTATAACTGTGTAGTACGACCAGTTAAAAGAACTAAGTTATATTGTGCATGTCAATGTGCCTACAGGTCGCCTGCTGACTTACAGTGACCCCATGAATTTCAAAGGGTTTTCTTAGGCTAGGAATACTCAGAGGTGGTTTTGCCAATTCCTTCCTCTGAAATATAGCCATACAGTAGTACAGTATTCCTTGTACTAATCAGGCTGACCCTGCTTAGCTTCCAAGATCAGACAGGATCTGGTGCCTTTAGGGGATTTTGCAGGTGGAAAAATGGTTTTGGTCAACAGTTTCCTGCAAAGTAGCATATTTTTCTTGTCTGTACATTTCCTTGTATCCAGTTTTACATGTTTCCTCTTGACCTACATCTATACTACACTTGGCTCCTGAAAACTTAAATCTTTTCCACTTAAAGTTGCCAACTTTTTTCTGGAAAGGCTACTATGTAAGAAGTGTAAATTCTGCAAATGGATTTTCATGGCAAAGTGAAAGAAAACATACATCCTCCTACCTATGGAACTGCATGCTGTGCAACAAGAGCACAGTGAAAACAAAAAACTGGTAACTTTAATTAATGCAGAAATGATGTACATTGGACAAAATGTGTAATATCCGATCAAGAACTTCATTCTAGACAGATTCAAATTATTGAAGTAGCATCAGTTGTCATTTCTCTGTGGATGCATTCCACTAGCATATGAGATAAGGGAATAAAATCTCCATGCCAATATCACCATATCACACAAATCCAAGATACAGTCATGGATAAGGACTTTCATGCCTTCATTCCTCCTGTAAATGAAGGCTAAACTGTAGTTGATTTGAGGCAGAGCACTTTTCCAACTACTGTATCTTTATATTAGGTCTAATTTGCACCCTAGTTTCCACAACTCCTTCATTTGTATATATATTTTATGATGTCATTGGAAACAGGTATGGAGGAATCAAACCATACTATTTGACCAATAAATAAATCAGATTGTTCATCATTACCTTCCTTGGTTCTGAGTACTAATTCTGTATAAATGAAATACCAAACTTTTGGGTGTTAACCAAAGTTCAGAACACTTACTCTTTTTTTGGATTACTAGACTCCCCCAATGAGCACATGTGCGCGCGCACACACACAGAGTCCAAAAAATAAAGGTTGTAAGTTCTGGGTTTAACTTTGTTTGAAAAGTAAAGTGTTTCAGTGAAAAAGTGCAAAATACATTCATCACTGAAGAGCTGAAAATCTACCTCTCATTTTTTATCTTAATTTCTCTATAGATTTAAAAGAAATAACCATATTAGTTTGTGTCTGTATAGATTGGCAGTCATAAATGTGAGACCAGTTTTTACACTTTTATCAATAGTTTAAAAGTAGCATAAAATAGAAGGATACCTTGCAAGCAGATAACTTAAATATTAGAAAACTCCCCCTCCACCTTATGGATTGTAGTTTAGAACACTCCCTAAGCCATAGTCAAATGATAAATTCTGCTACTGCTGCTGTTAATAATGATAATAATAATTACATGGCTTGTGGGGCAATTAGCTAACACACATTGGAATCTGCTTGTAGAGTGCCTAGCACTATAAAAGTGTTGTAGATATGTAGGTACTATTGCTTAACAATTTGTAAGCTGCTCCGAGATCCATCATGGCTGAAGAGCAGGGTATAAATACCTAAAATAAAATAAAATAAAATAAAATAAATAATTATTATTTCTCACTTTCCCCCAAAAATTGGGACTCAAAGTGGTTCACAATTCAGAAGAACATGCTAACAGTATCACTGTGTTTATGAATGGTAGATAAACCCCATTGGCTTGAGAGAAGGCTCTCCGGAAAGTTCTATGAGGGCTCTTGAAAGAGTTTTACCTCTTTCAATTCTTCACCCCAGGTTTTGAGCACTCAGAGTAGCTCTTTGGTTTCATAACCACTTTGGACTGAATAAACAGTCTGATATTTCTGGAGAGGCAAAATGATATTTAGATTTGACAGAAACAGGAGTTAAAAATTAGAAAGCTTTCTCCTGTGTGGAAACTGTTATAATGTTCTATTATCCCTGCAGGGAACCAGAGACTTTTTAGTAAATATTACTTATTTAACAGAATATTTTCCTGCAACCTATCAAACTACTTAGCAATATCATAGGAACACATCATGTGAGACTGGTGAGTTAAAATGATTACGACTGGCTTAATTTTTATTCAATCAGAACATTTCCCTAACAATAGAACAAGATTTCTAGATTATAGATTTCTCAAATAACTCCATTTAAACCAGAAGTAACATATACTATTGTACTATATTGCATTATTTTTTTAAAAGCCTGCTTATGATAAATCTCTAATAAATAACTTTTTCATCTGTCTGCTATTCTCTGATAAAAGAACCCATTCACTTGATGTTGGTAGCTTGCAATCTTGATAGTCATGATAACATGGTTTGTTGTAATAAGTAGGTAGGTCACTTGACAAAGGAAAAAAAATATGTATGACATTAGTAGCTCATGCTCATAGTTTAAAGAACCTGCTCATCCAAGTATGAATTCCTGAATTACATCTAAGAAAAATAAATACATGAATATGCAGTATTGTCCCTCACAAATTACAAGGTATGGAATTTTATCTGACTTCAGCCTCCCTGTTGGGAAAAAATAATTTGTGGACAGATTCACAATGGGAAGGAAGGTATGTGGGACCTGGCAGACTTGGAACCAGGGCTACCATGTAATCAACAAATTGTATCTTACCAAAAAGTATATTCTCAGGATAGCCAACAGTATAAGCAATTAGACTGGTGCTACTCCATGGACTGATGCTGGTCCCTGAAACATATGCTCTCAGGTCCCTAGAAAGCTTCTAGGAGAGAGAGAGAAATGTGGGGGAAACTATGGAACTGGTGCATGGCACATTGGGGAAAAAGTTTCTAGTCCTTTGCATTAGATAGTTTAAGAAGCACTACTAGTAGTTAGAACACCTCATTGGAAAGGCTGCCTTGAGTCCTTGTTTTGGTGAAAAGGCAGGTATAAATAAAGCTAATACTAATACTGACACTAGTAGTAGTAGTAGTAGTTGTTGTTGTTGTAGTTTTGTGCCTTTAAGTCATTTCTGGCTTATAGAAATCTAAATCAAACATATTGCAGGGTTTGTTTAGCAAGATTTGTTCAGAGAGGGTTTGCCTTTGCCTCCTTCTAAGGCTGAAAGAGTGTGATTTTTCCAAGGTCACCTTGTGGGGTTTTATGGCTGAGCAGGGATTTGAACCCTGTTCTCCAGAGCTGTAGTCCAATACTCTGACCAGTACACCATGCTGGAGCTCAATGACACTAATACTAATAGTGGTGATAGGTGCTCTCTGGGAGCTATTCTACATTAACTGGCAAAACAGCTGAATGAACTCACCATAGATTAGATCACCATGTTGCCCGAAATGCTTGGGTCCATTGGGACCCTCTAAAGTATTGATATGAATTTGGGGAATTAATATACTTGACTTGGCAATACGAGAGGTACACAATAAGCAGGATCTTGAGACCTATGTATACCGCTACTTAGGAGGAGATGTTAAGCTAGATAGTTTAATTAATTGACCTTTATTGAAGAAATAATAACAACAATATTCATGCACACATTTGGACTTCAAGCACTCATGCAAGGATAGTGAATAAAGCAGGAAGGATTGGGATAGAGGAAAAGAGTAAGGGTTTGTTTTCAGGTGATACTGTACTGACCAGAGGAGTTCTGTTTGCAAAGAAAACCAGCAGAGTGGGGGCCCCAGAAGCAGGAACGGCTACACAGTCTGATGTGGAGTCAAGAGAAAGATGAACTGTGTGCACTTGAGTGCAGTTTTGAAGGGATTTTTATATCTAACATTTCCCTTAAGGGGATGAGATTTAGAGTGAAAGACAATGCTTCTCAAAGGTTCTCAAGATAAGACAATAGACACTCCGGACACGTTAAGGGCCCTTAATATGTTGATACTTTGAAACTGAATGGAGGAAGCAACCCTCTTTGTTTGCAGGGAGGTAAGAGGAAAACAGCTCTTTATAAACCTTGAGTACCTCAGCTAGGTTTGATTGGATTAGCCAGATATTCAGGCAATAAGTTGCCTTGTAGGTTACCTTTCTTTGGAATTTGTAACAGCCCCTCCCTAGTACGTATGTGACTTAGTCTCAAAGCTAGTCCTTGGTATTCCTGGTTTTTGGGAGTCCCTGGTTTACTTGCCCCATTCTTGGAAGGCCACCATGGGCCAATTTATTAAATATTGCCAATTATTAAGGATGGGGGGAGGGGTGTCAAGGCAGGTAACAAACATACCACAATTACAAAAGGTGACTCTACTTGGAACATGACATATTAACCAATGATACCTCCCTGATTCTAGGTAGAATCCAAATCACTGATGGTCCAAAACTCCAGTCAGTAACACTTGATAGATCATGAAACTGAAAGGAGATGATGCTGATTTCTCCATATATATGAGCCAAGAGAACCCCATGGCTTTCTCTACCAATGGACTGATACATGTGCACTAAGAGTGGGTAGTTCAGGTCCACCCACAGACAATCCTTTTACATCCTATCTAACCAACATTGAAGGAAATGAATGGGCAGCATGCATTTAGAATAGGCTTGGAAATATCTGCCTGTTTTGCTTTTTCCTGCATTCATTTTTTTAAAATGTCAAGTTGATATCAATCCTGAAAAAATGTGCACATCTGTTAAAATTTGTATTAAAAAATTCCACAAACCTGAATGAAATTTTCATCCATCCCTACCCAAAGCAAAGGAACCCCATCACACTTTGGCCAAGGTCTTACACATGTGCATAGCTCTGCATGCACAATTCCATGTCCTATCAGCACCCAGCAGTTGTCAAACCCTTGCTTTTATTGCCTGGGGGGAGCCCCAGTGGGGAAGGGAGGAAAGGGCAGTAGAGAAACTGCTGGTCTCAGCTTGGGAAGGCAAAGAAATGAGGGTGCACTCTTAAATGGAGTGCCTTTTCCTTTCTCCAGGAGTGCAGAGCATCTGAATCTTCATGGTTTGAATAATCTCTTCCCTTCCTTCTGGTAAGAAGGAGTAGCAGGATCCTTTCCTAGAGCTTGATATCTACTGGGAGTGTGAGATTTTTGGATGGAGCACAAGGGCAATATAATTGCCCTCTGCATCCCTTCCAAAAAGGAACTTACACATGCATAAACTGCACTTACAGCACATAAGTGACTGTCAGGATGTTGGCCACCATTAAGCACAAGCATTACAGTTATATACATGTATCCTCAAAGGTTTGTCCTATTGTTATTGTAAGGATACCATCAGGACTTCAATTCGCTCAGACAACAATCACTTGTTAAGGTATTTTTATTGATGAGGTAAAGAAGTGAACAGGTCCAAGAATATTGGCAGAATTGACCCACAAAAGAAATAGTGTAGCTTTTATCCTGCAGCTTGGTGGGCAAAATTCATCCTCCCCCTTGTTCTCAAGCCTCCAGTCAGATGTGACCTTGGAGCCAAGATCCACCCGCTGAGCTCCTGAGAACCTTGGCTCACTCACATTCCAATCCCCCCTCCCAACAATAAACAATCCATCTCGGAGCATAGCAGGAACTGACTGTAGTCAGGCCAAGCAGAGGTCTAGCTACAGACAGAATCCTGACATTCTGCCTCCCCAAAATTAGCCTCCCCCCTTACATACAGAAGTAGCCACTTCAATACCAAGACCCTCAGCCCAGCTTGTTGAGAAAGTGTCTGTGAAAGGCCTGAAGCAAGCGAGGGCCTCCTAGATATTCACAATCTACCCATTCCGCATGTCCCATGGGCAAATGCTTCCACTGTACAAAGCATTGCAGGTGCCCTCAATGTAGTCTGGAGTCCAGGATCTGCTGCACCTTAAAGTGTTTATGTTTGTCAATCATCGGGGGAGGGGGCACTTTCACAGCAGAATGCCATGTATTCAAATGAGGAGCAGATTTCAGTAGACTACAATGAAAAACAGGGAGGACACTGCGATAAGTCTTAGGCAAATCCAGCTCTACTGCCACAGGATCGATTATGCGAGTTATTGTAAAGGACCCCACATATTTGGCCCCAGTTTCTTTGGTGGCTGATGACATTTCAAAAATTTGGTGGGCAAATACACCCAGTTTCCCACAGCATAGCTAGGTGCAGAAGCTCTCTTTTTGTCAGTTGTCTTTTGTACGCTGCTTTGGCAAAGTCTAGGGCAGAAATTATCTGAGGCCACACATCCTTAATTTTATTACTCCATTGCACTAATGGCTCTGGATCCAACACAGATTTCTCCCCATTTGCCATGGGTTCTAATTCCATAAACCACTTTAAAAGGTGAATGCCCATTAAACTGGTGCACAACGTTGTTATAAGCCACCTCAGAAAAAAGCAACAAGTCCACCCAATCATCTTGTTGGAATATATAACACCTCAGGTACTTCTCCAGTACTGAGTTCAGTTTCTCAATCTGTCCATTGTTTTGGGGGTGATGGGAGGAGCTGAGTCCCAACTCCACACTCAACAGCCTGGTAAAAGCCCACCAGAATTGTGAAGTAAATTGTGCTCCCCTATTGGACACAATTTTGGTGGGAGCGCCAGGTAACCTAAAGATATGTTGCATAAACAGTTTAGCCAGCTGCTGAGCAGTGGCGACACTCTTGCAAGCCACAAAATGTGCCTGCTTCAAAAACATGTCCATTACTATCCATATGACAGTCTTTTTCTTGCTTTCAGGAAAGTCCACAATAAAGTACATATGATCACCTCCCAGTGTTTCAAGGGAGTAGGAAGGGGCTGCAGCAACCCTTGAGGTTTTTCCCCTCCCCTCTTGGATGTGGCACAAGTGGGACAACTTTTAACATACTCTTCCACATCTTTTCATAACCTAGGCCACCAGAATTGTCTTCTGAGCAAATACAATGTTGTTACATAGCCAAAATGCCCTGCCGTCTTGGCATCATGATTCTGGTGAGGCACCTGTGCCCTCAAGGTTTCTGGGACATAGATTTTGTCACCCTTAAAAGGCAACCACTCCCTCAAAGTCATTTCTTCAATATGGTCCTTGTACCATGAGTCTGTGAGCACAGCTTTCTCTAACTGCTCTTTCTAGGCTGGCTCCAATTTGTAATCCACAGGGGACAGCTTGGCTTGGCTCCTAGTGAGCACCACTAAGCCCAATTACGAAGAGGAGAACACCATATCTATCACCTCCACTCTTTTACTATCATGTTGTGGCATCCTGGATAATGTGTCCACTAGAAATTTTTTATTTCCTGTGAGGTATTTAAGCTGGAAGTTGAACTTGTAGAAGAACTTAGCCCAGTGGATCTGTTTAGGTCCCAGTATGTGTGGGGATTTCAATGCCTCTAGATTTTTATGGTCTGTCCATATCTCAAACAGCTCAGTCACCCCTTCTAACAAATACCTCTAGGCCACCAGCTCGTGGTGAGTGGCCCCCGCCTCTTTCTCCCACACTGGTCAATTTCTCTCAGTCTCATTGAACTTTTTGAATAGGTACGCACAGGGTTTCAATGTACTCTCAGAGTCCTTGGGCAGCAACACAGTCTCCATTACCACATCTGATGCATCCCCTGCATCACAAAAGGGACCATAGGATCTGGGTGCTTGAGGAGATGTTCTGAGGTGAACAGCTCTTTTAGCTTATCAAAAGCTTGCTGGCCTCCCACACTCTATTTTATGCACTGGGAGGGATTCTTTTGTCCCCCTCCCTGGGACTCTTTTTCAGTTTTAACAAATTCATGAGGAGTAGGGCTACCTGTGTGAAATTGGTGATAAATTGTCTATAGAAATTAGCAAAGCCAAGAAAATGCTGAAGTTGTCTCCGGGTTCTAGGGGCTTCCCAACCCAGTTTTTACTATGGCTGGGTCCATCTCAGTCTCCTCACTAGAAATTCAATAGCCCAAATAGTCTAATTTGCTTTTGTGGAATTCACATTTGGACAGCTTAACATACAATTAGTTCTCTGCCACCTTTGTGAGCACTTTTTGTAATAGCTTTACATGGGAGTTGTAGTCCTCCAAATAGATTAGCACATTGTCCATGTACACTAATACTCTCTTGTAGAGAAATTCATGTAACACCTCGTTGATCAGATGCATAAAAATTGCTGGCATACCAGCCAATCCAAATAGCATAACCAGAAATTCAAACGACCCCAGCTGGCAATTGAAAGAAGTTTTCCATTCAGCTCCCTCTTTAATCTGCACCCAATAACTAGCATCCCTCAAGTCCAATTTGATAAATACCTTTCCCTTTGCCAGATGGACCAACAAGTCCTTCATCAACAGCAGTGGGTATTGATTGGATACTCACACTGCATTGAGATCTTGGTAGTCTGTACACAATCTCAAAGTCCCATCCTTCTTTTTGCGGAAAAGGGCTAGGTCCCTCAATGCTGAAGTGGTTGGCCTGATAAAGCCTCGGGCCAGATTCTTGCATATAAAACTCCTCAATGCCTCCATTTCAGTCGGAGTCATGGAGTATAACTTTGATTTAGGCAACTTAGCCCCTGGCACTAACTCAGTGGTACTGTCTGAGGCTTGGTGAGGGCAAAACACATCGGACTCCTTCTCCTCAAACACCTCCCTCCACTTCCAATACTCTATAGGTAGGTCTTTCACTTCTCCCAGCACCATGGCCACAGAACAGGCTTTAATTGGGGCCCCTCTTGTAGTTTTCCCTCCTGCTGGCTTCCCTGCACCCTCTGTCCTCTTGCCAAGGCTTCTCTCTGCTCTACCCCCTGGGCCTTGTTCCTGGTTGCAAGCTGGATAGGAAAACATTACAGTCTCCTTTATTCAGTCAATGTCCGAATTGTGGTACTTCAACCAGTTCAGGCCAAACACCACGGATTGGATTGCTGCTTGGCTACCACAAACTGTATGGACTCCCTGTGAGCACCCATCTGTATCCAACTGGGGTCTGTGTACAGCCTAGCCAGGCTCCCCTTCATGGGGTTTCCATTCAATTGGACAAATTTTAAGGGTATGCTCAGTACATGGGTCTATAATCCTAGTCCTGCTACCAGAGCTGGGTGTATCAGGACCTGGGTACAGCCAGAGTCAATCATGGGCATCACTTTCAAAGGATCCCCCCTTTGCCTGTCCATAACTTGAATTTAATAAAAAGGGGGCTTTGACTCCGATCACCATCGACTCTGAGCTCCCTTAAGGGTTAGCGCGCCCTCCGGCGCAAACTAGGGCAGGCTCAGTCAGTTTCCTGAAAGCTCCCCTTCCTTGAATGATGATGCGTCCAATTCATCAACCACTCATGAAGATTCACTGGTCATGCTTGCCACCAGCATATGGGCCTTCCCTCTCCTAGGGCCCAGAGACTTTTTTGAAAGTGTCTTCCCAACACACTTCTGCCCACTCTCATCCTGCAACCTTTCAGTTGCTGCTCACTCTGGGCATCCTGCGACGTAATGCCCACTCTTCCCACAATGCAGACATAAGCCCAAGTGCATCCTCTGCTCCCACTCAGTTTTGGCTGGGGTGGAACCTGGGTGTGCAGGCTTCTTTGCTACACTTGTCCCAGCCTTGCTTCCCCACCCTTGTCTCTGCTCGGCAATTTTCATGCTTTGGCAGACCGCTTCCACCTCCCCCGCCAACCACACCAAGCCAATCAGAGTCTTTGGGTTACCCTGGGGAAGCACCCATTCCAGAATGTAAGCATTCAAGCCATCCCCAAAATACTGGATCTTGGTCATCTCTGTCCAGTCTGGGATCTGGCTGGCCAACCTCCGAAACTTCATTGCATACTTGGCCACCATCTTGGTGCTCTGGTGCAGCCTCGGCAAACGAGTTCATGCACGCTCCTGGAGGAACAGATCCTCAAATCACACCCACAGGACAATCATGAAGCCACTGAGGTCTTTTAGTTCAGGTGCTGCCATGTCATAGAGATCCACCAGCCACTCAGCCGCTTCACCTTCCAGCTGGCCTGACACATACGGCACATTAACCTCCTCCATCTGGAAGAAATCTTCCCATTCCCTCATGAATCCTTTGACCTGGGTTAAACAATATGGCAGCTTTTTTGCATCTCCATCAAACATGGCTTTCAGATCTCGGTCTGTGAAGGAGCCCAGAGCCCTCCATGCTCAGCAAGGCTATCTCTCTGGAGCTGGCTCTGCCTCTTCCTCCTTGCATCTGCCAGAGTCCCTTTCCTGCTCTTCCTCCACCACCACAACCTCCTCAGCTTCCTCACACACTGGCCCCCACTGGTGGGTGGCTGCCTCCCCCACACTGAGTTTACCCAGCGCTTTCCTGCAGGCAGGATTTCAGCTCTCGTATGTCCTCTCGTACCCCCTGCAACTCTGATTCCCAGTCCCCATGGGGTCTGGTGACACTGTACGCTCCACTGAGTCTGGCATCTCAGCGCTGGGACTGATGGGGCATGTTGCAGCCACTCTCCTCCAGGTCAGAGCACCAGGGCCACCTCTCCATTGATACTGCCCTGGCCTCTCTGCATGATGTAGGTACCTCTTCCCCCTTGGCAACATCGAAGTGGGTTTGCATGCCTTTTCTCCTCCTTTTGGTCTGTTTGTCCTGGGAGGAGGCTTCTCCAGGACACTCAGTTGGTTTATCTTGGGAGGCTTCATCAGGACATTCTTCAATCACCTGTGAGAGTCATTCCTGGGACATTGCACTTCCCCCTTGTTCTCAAGCCTCCAGTCAGATGTGACCTTGGAGCCAAGATACAACCCACTGAGCTCATGAGAACCTTGGCTCTCTCACATTCCAATCCCCCTTCCCAACAATAAACAATCCATCTCAGAGCATAGCAGGAGACTGACTATAGTCAGGCCAAGCAGAGGCCTAGCTACAGACAGAATCCTGACAGTTATCAATAGTGATCACTACCTAGTAAGTAAGTGGGCAAGTATGCACAGGATTGTAACTTTGGACTATGTTGGTACCAAAAGTTATATTTCTAAGTTATTTAAAATCATCAGTCATGATCATTTAATAATGAAAGTAACATTTCATATAAACACTGATATTCTTGAAAGTCAAATTACTTATCTGAGGTCCCTACCTAAATCCATTGTCATATTAAACATACTTATTTAGGAACAAGTACAAACTTTATTACTTCTGTATGAAGAGGTGTGTCAAAGTTGCTCCTGGAAACATATTCAGGGGAAGCTGTGTTGACCATGCAGAAAAATATAACAAAATCCAAAATCTACAAAACAGTGAGAGGGCAAAGAAGCTCCACTGGCTTCTTCATCAGGCAAAGATGTTAAAAATCACACAGGAGAAGAAAAGTGACAATTTTAGAGCCACAGGCCTGCATTTTGTCTCAGAAGCTCTGAAAGCTTGCATGATGTATTTTAGTTGGCACAGTAAAAGAGATCACTGTTTTATGGATTTTGCTCCTAATGATGAATCATTTTAAATACTGGTCTTCTACTTGATTTCCAGTGGCAATTGGATAAAGAAGAATTACTTTTTGTACCATATCTCCCAGAGTCACCCAGCCAGCATGGCCAATAGATTCTGGACATTATAGTCCAAAAAGTAACATTTTCAAATTAGTTGTCCACTGTTAGAAACAGAAAACTGGACTAGATAGGTAGAGCTCAACCTAGTCCAACAAAGCCATAGTTGTTTTGTGAAACCTTCCAAGGCTCTTCCTTAAACAACAGTAATTTGGGAGATTTGCACCCCTGATTTTTATTGCATGGTTGGAATCCCAAGTCAAAGTAACTGCCAATTATCAAGTATACTTTCATCTTTAAAAAAAATCAGTTATCCACTGTGATGCAGCTCATTGCTGTATATAAGTAGAACAAATATAAATTGAATGATTACACAGCATGGTGAATTAAAAATAAAGTAAACTGATTACTTCCCTGAACTGCAAATAATTCCTGGGAGAATCAGAGAGTTAAATAATGCACATGAGATGGTTATTATGTTGCAGTACAGAGAATCCTTGTTCAGTGTGCCACTGAGTCATGCCTTTTCTCAGGATTTCTTGTTGTTGTTAACTGCCCTCAAGTCAACCTTGACTCATGGTGACCCTGTGAATGAGACATCTCCTCTCTCTCTCTGGCTTTTCTTTCCAAACGAAGATTCAGGAAGGACTCATCCCGTGCTTTCTGTAAGCGCGCTGATGACTAAAAAGGATAATCCGAGATAAACAAGTCCAGTTGCAGAAAGCACAGCATAAGGTCTCTTTGGGTGATGTTTCTGGATTGTTATTCTTTCTGCATTGTTGTTTCTCTTCAAGACTTGTTTGGCATGAGTTCTCAAATAAGGCTGTGGCATTGTGGATTGTGCGTCTCCATGCCTTCTGATGTGAGGCCAGGGTGGACCATTGTTGGTGATCAATTTGGCGGAGCCTGAGATGTTGTTTCACGGAGTCCTTATATTGCTTTTTTGGTGCACCCCTCTTATGCTGACCCGTGGTGAGTTCACCATAGAGTATTATTTTGGGGAGGTGATGGTCCTCCATCCTAGAAACGTGCCCTGACCAGCGCAGCTGTGTTCTCAATATCATGGCCTCAGTCCTGGTAATCCTTGCTTGCACAAGGGCAGCAACATTCGTCACATAGTCAGTCCAGTGTATATTTAGGATTGTGCGTATACAGTGCTGATGAAAGCGTTTAAGGAGTCATCGGTGGTAGCGATAGGTGACCCATGTTTCAGATCCATAAAGGAGAATAGACAGTACAATGGCTCTATACGCACTGATTTTTGTGCTTCGTCTCAGATGTTTATTACTCCAGACTCTTTTGTAAAGTCTTCCAAATGTGCTATATGCCTTTGGTAATCTGTGATCGATCTCTGTGTCAATCTTGGCATCTGAGGAGATGATAATTCCCAGGTCGGTGAACTGCTGAACGGACTTGAGCACAGATTTGCCGACGGCAATGTGGGGATGGTGGTGTTCATCCTGTGGTGCAGGCTGATAAAGAACTTCCGTTTTCTTAAGGTTGACTTCCAGTCCAAACAGCTTTGCAGCTGTTGCGAAGCAGGATGTTAGGTGCTGCAGAGCTGCTTCTGTGTGGGCAACAAGGGCAGCAACATCAGCAAAGAGCAGCTCACGGACTAGATAGTTTAGAGATGAGACATCTCCAAAGACATTCTATCCTCAACAGTTCTGCTCAGGTCCTGCAGACTAAGGAGCGTGGCCTCCTTGATTGAGCATCTCCATCTGGCATGTGGTCTTCCTCTCTTCCTACTACCTATCCAAGCATTATTGTCTTTTCTAGTGAGTCATGCCTTCTCATGATGTAGCCGAAGTACGACAACCTCAGTTTGGTAATCTTAGCTTCTTGGGAGAGTTCAGGCTTGATTTGTTCTAGGACCCATTTGTTTGTCATTTTAGCCATCCATGGTATCCGCAGAACTCTTCTCCATCACTACATCTCAAAAGAGTTTATTTTCTTTCTCTCAACTTTCTTTACCATCCAGCTCTCACAACCATACATAGTAATGGGAAATACAGGCTACTCTGTTACATTCATCCTCTTCTTGGTCTTCCTGTCACTCCACTAACAAACACTTAATATCGTGTGGGTACTGGGCATATTCAAACATCGTTGGGATGCTTCTCAGCTGTTGTTTGAATCTTCTAGATTTTCCTCTATGTCTGTAAATATCAGGGTTCTGCCAAGAATGCTAATACCTCCTATTCATATTTCAACAGCCATTTTGGCTACACAGTTGTGTTCAGTACACATTCACTACCAATATCTATGATGTGATGATGATTAATTTATTTTTCACTTTTCAGTAGATACAGATGTTGCATGTACTGTTCCATCTGACTGGACCATGTGTTCATTAGTTGGAGAGTGGTCATCATTTCACTGGTTTGTCCGGTAAGAAGTCTCTTTACAATACAGTTCGGCTTTTATTTTTCTTCAGCCATCATTTAACTGGTTTGTCTGTATAATTATGAATCCACAGGTTTGAGTTGCCCATTGGATGAGTGACTTCCACCATAATTTGTAGTGCATAATTTGAGCAATGAGGGTCAGGGCCAGGGCATATGAGATATCCGAATGCTTTCAAACCTGACACTGGGGTGACTACTGTTGAAACAGTAGCATCATCATATTATATTCTTCACCACCTCATTCATGTTTACGCTAGGTATGTTCTGTCACTGTGATCTCCATGACATGATGATGGTGTGTGATCCTCAATAAAGAGCCCAGTCAAGGGAGAGCCCCTGAGTCATGTACCTAAGGAGCATATTTGCAGAACTGACCTCATGCTTCCTCTGAATTTTTTCTGCATTTAAGAAATTACACTCAAATATATTTAACTTTCACTCAGCACCCTTCTCTCCAACCTCTGCAAATAATAATAGTGAAGAGGAAGAGGAGGAAAGAAGGAGGAAGAGGATGTAGTGTTGGGAGAAATGATGTGAAGCTGACAAATAGCAGCAGAAAGAGATACATGTATTTGTGTGCATACAGAAGTATATAAGGAGAACCATACTCAGTCAGATCAAAGGTCAATCACTGACCGAACAAAAATACAGCATACCTAAAAGTACAGCTTAGCGTTCTCAGCATTACCTAAGAGTTTTTAGATTACCTAAAAGCTCTCACCATGGACACTGAGGGGACTGTGGCAGTCACCTGCAACACTTGTGCGATGGTTGTCTTCTTGTCTACAGACGTGGAGAACTTCACATGCACCAAGTGCAAGCTGGTAGCCCTCTTGGAGGAGAAAGTCCAGCAGCTGGAGACACGGGTAGCTACACTTCAACAGATTCGGGAGCAAGAGGTTTTCCTGGACAGAACAGAAATAACAGTCTTGGACGGGGACCGCACAGAGGAAGTGGCTGTGGAGGAGAGGGTCACTTCACAGACACAGGAAGTAGACAGCTGGAGGAATGTCACACACAGAACAAGAAAATCCAGGGATTCTTCAAGCAGCTTGCAGCTACAGAATCGATTCGAAGCCCTTTCCCTTATGAAGGACAATGGGGAAGAACAGCATGGACAGACTTCAGGGGTAGAGCAGGGGACCTTGAGAGTACCACCGCAAGGAACAGCAGCTGCGAAGCCTCAGCGGAGGTGTGTGGTGTTGGGGGACTCCTTGCTGAGGGGTACAGAAGCAGTGGTTTGTGGGCCTGACAAGATGTCTCAGGAGGTGTGTTGTTTCCCTGGGGCAAAGATCCGTGATGTGACCGAGAGGTTGACAAGACTCGTCAAGCCTACGGATCATTACCCCTTCCATTTGGTCCACATGGGAACCAATGATACTGCAAGGCACAGCTTTCCGAAGATCAGAAGAGATTATGAGGCCCTGGGGAGGAAGGTGAAAGAAATGGATGCACAGGTTGTCATCTCGTCTCTTCTGCCAGTTGAAGGGCATGGTCCAGGAAGGGAGAGGAAAATAGCCAACGTAAACAACTGGCTCCGTAGATGGTGTCGCCGAGAACAATTTGGATTCTTGGATCATGGACTGCGCTTCCATGCGGGGGGGAGGACTTCTGGCAAGAGATGGGGTGCATCTTACGACAGTTGGGAGAAACATTTTTGCCAACAGTCTCAAGAATTTGATCAGGAGGGCTTTAAACTGAGTCATATGGGGGAGGGAGACAGTATTCTGGAAGGCAAAAGGGCTGGAGAAAATAGTCAAACTGTCACAGAGGGAACAAGGCAAACAGTGCAAGGACCCAACAGTGGGAGGCAAAAAAACTTGCACAGGAAGCAAGTAAAGGGAACACATGGTCTCAGATGTCTCTACACTAATGCACAGAGCATGGGAAATAAGCAAGATGAACTTGAACTCCTAGCACTACAAAACAAATATGATATAATAGGCATTACTGAAACCTGGTGGGATGAGTCTCATGACTGGAATGTAGGAATAGAGGGGTATAATCTTTATAAGAGAAACAGGCCAAACAGGAAAGGAGGAGGAATAGCATTATATGTCAGGGATATTTACACCAGTGAAGAGATCCATGACATCAATACTGGAAGCCAGGTGGAGAGCATCTGGATAAAAATTAAAGGGGAGGGAACCAACATGGATATTATTGTGGGACTCTACTACAGACCCCCAAGTCAGACGGAGGAATTGGATGATGCCCTTCTAGAACAGATGAACACACATGCAGAAAGGAGAGATGTAGTAGTGATGGGTGACTTCAACTATCCTGATATTTGCTGGAAATCTAACTCAACCAAAACTTCAAGGTCTAGCAAATTCCTTACTCACCTGGAAGACAATTTCATGGTCCAAAAGGTGAAAGAAGCAACAAGGGGGTGAGCTATTTTAGATCTGATCCTAACCAACAGGGATGACAAGGTAAATGGGGTGCAAGTGGTGGGATCCTTAGGTGAGAGTGATCATGTTCTCCTGGAGTTTGTTATACAATGGAAAGGAGAAGCCAGGCACAGTCAGACATGCATTCTTGACTTTAGGGGAGCTGATTTCAATAAACTCAGGGAAATACTGGGTGTGATCCCATGGTCAGGAATACTAAAAGAGAAGGGACTTCAAGACAGATGGGACTTTCTCAAAAGGGAGATACTGAAGGCACAATTTCAAACAGTACCATTGAGGAAGAAAAATGGGAGGGGTCTCAAGAAACCAGGATGGATGACTAAAGAACTTTCAACGGAGCTAATCTTTAAACGGAACATGTATAGGAAATGGAAAAAGGGGGAAATCACCAAAGAAGAATTCAAACAGATAGCGAACACGTGTAGAAGTAAAGTCAGAAAAGCTAAAGCGCAGAATGAGCTCAGGCTTGCTAGGGAGATTAAGAACAATAAAAAGGGTTTTTTTGGGTATGTCCGCAGCAAAAGGAAGAAGAAGGAAATGATAGGGCCACTACATGGAGAAGATGGCAAAATGCTAACAGGGGACAGAGAGAAGGCAGAATTACTAAACACCTTCTTTGCCTCAGTGTTTTCAGAAAAGGAAAAGGGGGACCAACCTGAGAAGAATGGAACAGAGGACACAATAGGGGAAATCTAGCTCAGAATAAGCAAAGAGGTTGTACAGGAATACCTTCTTAATCTATATGAATTTAAATCTCCAGGACCAGATGAACTACATCCAAGAGTATTAAAAGAGCTGGCAAATGTGATCTCAGAGCCATTGCCAATAATTTTTGAGAATTCTTGGAGAACAGGAGAAGTCCCAGCAGACTGGAGGAGAGCAAACGTTGTCCCCATCTTCAAAAAGGGGGAAAACGAGGATCCCAACAATTATCGTCCAGTTAGTCTGACATCAATACCAGGGAAGATTCTAGAGCAGATCATTAAACAGAGAGTCTGTGAACATTTAGAAGGCAATGCCATAATCACAAAAAGTCAACATGGGTTTCAGAGAAACAAGTCATGCCAGACTAATCTGATCACTTTTTTTTTATAAAGTTACCAGCTTGGTAGATGAAGGGAATGCTGTGGATATCACATACGTTGATTTCAGTAAGGCTTTTGGCAAGGTTCCCCATGACATTCTTGCAAACAAGCTTGTAAAATGTGGGCTAGACAAGTTAACTGTTAAATGGATTTGTAATTGGTTGACTGGCTGAACCCAAATGGTGCTCAGCAGTGGCTCCTCTTCATCTTGGAAAGATGTGACCAGTGGGGTGCCACAGGGTTCTGTCCTGGGCCCAGTGCTATTCAACATCTTTATCAATGACTTGGATGAGGGAATTAGGGGCATACTTATCAAATTTGCAGATGACACCAAATTAGGAGGAGTAGCTAATACCCTAGAGGACAGGATCAAAATTCAGAATGACCTGGATAGACTGGAGAGCTGGGCCAAAGCTAACAAAATGAAATTCAATACGGAGAAATGTAAAGTACTGCACTTAGGGCGGAAAAATGAAATGCATAGATATAGGATGGGAGAGACCTGGCTGAATGAGACTACGTGCAAAAGGGATATAGGAGTCCTAATAGACCACAAATTGAACATGAGTCAACAGTGTGATGTGGCAGCTAAAAAGGCCAATGCGATTTTGGGCTGTATCAATAGAAGTATAGTGTCTAGATCAAGGGAAGTAATAGTGCGGCTCTATTCTGCCTTGGTCAGACCTCACCTAGAATACTGTGTCCAGTTCTGGGCACCACAATTCAAAAAGGATATTGACAAATTGGAGCATGTCCAGAGAAGGGCAACTAAAATGGTGAAAGGTCTGGAAATGATGCCTTATGAGGAGAGACTTAGGGAGCTTGGTATGTTCAGCCTGGAAAAAAGACGGTTAAGAGGCGATATGATAGCCCTGTTTAAGTATTTGAAGGGGTGTCACGCTGAGGATGGAGCAGGCTTGTTTTCTGCTGCTCCAGAGACTGGAACACGGAGCAATGGATGCAAGCTCCAGGAACAGAGATTCCACCTCAACATTAGGAGGAACTTTTTGACAGTAAGAGCTGTTCGGCAGTGGAACACACTCCCTCGGAGCGTGGTGGGGTCTCCTTCCTTGGAGGTCTTTAAACAGAGGCTGGATTGCCATCTGTCAGGGGTTCTTTGATCAAGACTTCCTGCGTAGCAGGGGGTTGGATTGGATGGCCCTCGTGGTCTCTTTCAACTCTACAATTCTATGATTCCTGTCTGGCAGCAAATGCAGCCCCTCATTCACATGGCTATTTTGCTTTAGGTAGATGCAAATTTGGGCCACAGACTCAGCTCAGCAAAGCCCTTTTGCAGGCTGCAAAGTGGTAAGGCATGGCTAGAAGTTGCCATATCCCCCCCCCATCATCTTGCCTCTCCCTCTGCCAAGGGCCCTTTTGAGGGCTTTCAGTACTCACACAGTCAGAAGAGTTTAAGAGGAGGTAGAACTTTGCCTGGAAAGGAAACACAATAGATTCCCCCATGGGACAGAAATATAGCTCCCCTACCACTTTTCTGGCATTCAAGTTCTTGCTGCCTTCACACCCTCGCTTCTTAAGAATACATGTTTTGTGTTTATTGCAGTTAGCATGGAGTGTGGCATGGGGTTCCAAAGAGGGAGCTATGTCCAATTCATTTTTCATCGGTTTTTGTATCATATGTTGGATAGCTGAGCCTTGGACTACTTGGTTGGCACTGAAGAGACTTTGAAAATGTTTAGCCCATCGATTCAGGATGGAGGCTTTATCAGTAATTAATGTTTGACCATCTGTACTGTATAAAGAGCTTTTGACCTGATAAGTAGGTCCAAACGCTGCTTTAAGAGTTTCATAAAAACCTCTAAGATCACCCAGATCTGCACAGCATTGTGTCTTTTCTGCTATATTGATCCACTACTTGTTCTGCATGTCTCAGAGTTTTGTTGAAGTTTACTACATGTGAGACGGATTCCCTGCTTTTCTTACATGGCAAGTTGGCTGGGTAAGGTATGCCTGGTGAGCAGTCTTCTTCTTTGCCAACAGCTCCTGGATGTCTTGGTTGTTTTCATCAAACCAGTCTTGATTTTTCTTGTGGGAGAACCCGAGCGATTCTTCCACAGACTGGAGGATACTGTTTTGGATATTTTGCCAAAGCACTGTAAGAGAGGGATCTGTAGGATGGTTTTCAAGTTTTGTTTGCAGATTTGCCTGGAAGTTGTCTCTCATGGTAGCTTGTTGAAGATTGTTGACTTGGAGTCTCTTCTTTAAGATGCCACCCCTCTTAGGTTTGAACTTAAGATACAGCAGATGAAAAACGTCAAGGCAGCTGGGATTGATGGAATCCTACCTGAAGTTTGGAAACATGGAGGTCATGGCTAAAATCTATAAAAACACGTCCAACAAATGTTGGAAATGTGGAGAAGCGAAAGGGACTTATATTCATGTCTGGCGGTCATGTAAAAAGATAAAAAAGTTTTGGAAGGAGATATATAAGCTGATTGCAAGTACATTGAATATAGAGATAACAACAGATCCAGAATTGTCACTATTGAACATGCTACATAAGTTAAGCCCTACTATTCAAAAGAAATATGGGAGATTATTACTATACGCAGTTACAGCAGTTAGACTACTAGTGGCCCAGAAATGGAAAGGACAACAACTTCCCTCAACTAATGACTGGATAAGGAAAATGAAAGAGTTCTATGATATGGAAAAATTATCAATAATGTTAGATGAAAAAAGGACGTGGAAAGATCTGGAAGGTTGGAAAGGAATAATTCTTTTGCGGGAAAATCTAGAGTAAAAATAATTTATTAATAACTGTATGATATTTATACAACTAATAAGAGAAAAATAGGTGGAAATCTAGGTCAAATAGAAGTGTGAATATTAATAAACAAGGGAATTGGGAGTATTCTGTTTAAAACCTGGAATAGTGAGAAGAAAGGAAGTCAAGGTATGAGGTGTGTAAGATATTGTATGATTTTTTTGTATATTAGTAATTATAATATTATATATGGAGAGAGAAGTTATGTGAGAATGAAAGGAGGATTTGGGTGTTTGTCTTTTAAGAAAATATTATGATGTGTTTAGGATGTCTATATGTTTGTTTGTTTATTTGTTTGTTTGTTTGTTTGTTTTGTATATAAGGTGTATGTAGTAGTTATTAAAAAAAAAATAATAATAATAAAAAAAAAGAAACATGGAGGTCATGTACTCCACGATAAATTCCATGAACTCCTTGTGAATTGCTTGGAAAAAGGGGAGGTGCCATCAGATCTCCGGGATGCAGTCATCATCACCCTGTACAAAAAAAAAGGAACAAAATCCAATTGCTCAAACTATTGAGGCATAACACTGCTCTCTATTGCTGGAAAAATCCTTGCAAGGATACTCCTGAACAGATTAGTTCCTGCTATTGCAGAAGAACTTCTCCCTGAAAGCCAATGTGGCTTCAGAGCCAATAGGAGTACTACAGATATGGTATTTGCCCTTAGACAACTGCAAGAGAAATGTAGAGAGCAGAACAAGGGTCTCTATGTAACATTTGTTGACCTCACCAAAGCCTTCGACACTGTGAGTAGAAAAGGTCTGTAGCAGATCCTGGAAAGACTAGGATGTTCCCCCAAATTCCTTAAAATGATTATCTTGCTACACGAGGGCCAGCACGGTCAAGTCAGATATGGCAATGCTCTTTCAGAGCCCTTTCTAATAACTAATGGAGTGAAGCAAGGTTGTGTTCTTGCTCCAACTTTATTTACAATCTTCTTCAGCATGATGCTCCAAAGGGCTACGGCAGAGCTCGAAGAAGAAGACGGCATCTATATACGTTACTGTATTGATGGTAGCTTGTTTAACTTAAGCCATCTGAGGGCTCTCACTAATACTCTAAACTATCTAGTTTGTTAGCTGTTCTTCGCTGCTGCTGCTGCCCTTGTTGCTCACACAGAAGCAGCTCTGCAGCTCTTAACATCCTGATTCGCAACAGCTGCAGAACTGTTTGGGCTGGAAGCCAACCTGAAGAAAACGGAAGCTCTCTACCAGCCTGCACCACAGGGCGAACACCATCATCCCCACATTGCCGTTGGCAAATTCGTGCTTAAGTCTGTTCAGCAGTTCACCTACCTGGGAAGCATCATCTCCTCAGATGCCAAGATTGACAAAGAGATCGATCACAGATTAGCAAAGGCATATAGCACATTTGGAAGACTTCACAAAAGAGTCTGGAGTGATAAATACCTGAGGAGAAGCACAAAAATCAGTGTGTATAGAGCCATTGTACTCTCTATTCTCCTTTACGGGTCTGAAACATGGGTCACCTATCGCCACCACTTATGACTCCTCGAACGCTTTCATCAGCAGTGTATACGCACAATCCTAAATATATACTGGACTGACTATGTGACGAATGTTGCTGTCCTTTACCAAGCAAGGATCACCAGCATTGAGGCCATGATATTGAGAACACAGCTGTGCTGGGCAGGGCATGTTTCTAGGATGGAGGACCATCGCCTCCCAAAAATAGTACTCTATGGTGAACTCACCATGGGTCAGCGTAAGAGGGGCGCTCCAAAAAATGATACAAGGACTCCCTGAAGCAACATCTCAGGTTTGGCCAAATTGATCGCCAACAATGGTCCGCCATGGCCTCATATCAGGAGTCATGGAGACGCAGAATCCACAATGCTGCAGCCTTATTTGAGAACTCATGCTGAACAGAAGAGAATTGAAGAGAAATGACAACGCAGAAAGAATTACAACCTGGAAACATCACCCAAGGAGACCTTCTGCTGTGCTTTCTGCAACTGGACTTGTTTATCTCGGATTGGCCTTTTTAGTCATCAGCGTGCTTGCAGAAAATGCGGGATGAGTCCTTCTTGAATCTTCATTTGCAAAGAAAAGCCAGAGAGAGAGAGAGAGGCATGGGGTTGGATCATGTTTTAGGGGGACTTCATCCACTTTGAGGGTCCCCTTAAATGACCTTGGAGGAGAAAGCAAACCTGGCTGAGCCCAGTTCAGAGGCTGTCCAACTGACCACCCTCCCAGTGGCTTAAATACAAGTAGATCTGGAAGCTTTGATTGCCATTGGAGGCCAGAAGAGATTGGTGTTCACTGATTAACAGGTGGGTTTTCTGGATGCATGGATCCATGTCTCATGCTAGGCCTACACTATTCAGCTGTAATAAATGAAGTTGTGTCTTTTGTTTGTTTGTTTCCAATCATACTTTCCAGGATGTACCTTCACTTCCATTGCCATTGCTAATTCCTCACTGCTGGACCAGCTAACAACAATTTTATTTCTTCCCAATTATTATAGTAAATTAATAATAGGAAAATATTACACCTACATTGTAAACAGGAGAGTAGTGTATCTGCATGAACTGAACATCTACCTTTTATTTCCTATAAGCACATTGCATAATATTACCTTTAATGTTTTTTTTTTTTTTAAAAAAACTTTAGTAAACTGAGCTCTTCAAACAAGAGAAAGGGGAGAGAATGAATATGGTTCTGAAGACGGTCCTACAGTAAGAGGTATACGGGGAATAGGATGACATGGTTACAGAGTACACTCATCAGTCTAATCTGAAAAGGACTATTATCAAGAGATCTACGCTTCAGTGATCTCTTTCTCCTTTTTGTCACCATGTTTCCTTTTTATGGTTAAGTGAACTTCAAAACAATGACAAAAGAATATGCACAGAACCACATACAGTATTACATATAATAGGCTGTATCTCAGCCAACCAACAGAATGGCTGTTAAGTTCTTAGGTTTCTCTAAACTTATTTTAAGAATGTCCTGTTGTTTTCCTCATCTGTTCTGAGGCCATAGGCACATCTCAGTTACCAGAGAAATACATGGTAGGATGGGGGTGGCATTTGTCTGAAGTATGTGAAATGCTTAAAATTTAAAAAACAGGAAGGACTAAAGGTTTGATTTATACTGTGAAGGAAGCAGCTGCATTACTGTTTAATCATGTGGGGGCAAAATAATAATTGTAATAATTGTATATTTCTAATATGTGTGTGATCGTATATGTAATAGACAGGTAACATTTTTTTCTGGTGTTTCAGAACACTTTTTTAATAAATAAAAGTAGAATGGATATAAGGATAATTGTGCTAAAAGAAATTCTGTACGGTTTCCCCCCACCCCTCACTTGCTGCTGTTTGCATCACTCTCCGAGAACATTATCAGATGCAGTAAAACGTCCTTGAGGAGAATGCCAGGATGATGTTCCTGTCCCGTGAATGGTACCCACTTTCACACAACGTCATGCTCATTTTGTTCTGCTTCAGTGCTTCTGCAGTTAGCAAGGTGGTACTTTTCATTGACGGGAAATGCAGGACGCGATGAACATGAGGACGTTTGAAAACAGGTCCCACTTGCAGGACAGGAATGTCATCCTGGCATTCTCCTCAGGTACTTTTTTTACTGCATCTGATAATCTCCAGAGGCTTTCTGACATGTGTTCCCAGAGACAGTAACTATGTGCAGCACTTTGGACCAGGACTTTTTAAAGGTTCCCTTCAGTCGATTTACATTTTTTCCTTAGGAAGAAGACCATCTAAGTACTGGACTAGACCAAGTTTGTAACATTTTTTTAAGAGCAAATCAAACCTCCCCTCCCAACAACTTCCTGTCATGAAGCTATTTGCCCTGTTAAGGAAATTGTAAGAGTTAAAGATGGAACTTGCCAACATTTCACAGATGAAAAGATGTGGACATGTGTGACTGAGCAATGTGGTAAAAAAAAAAAAGGGTTGCCAGGCAACAAGTGGGCAAAAGTTATTAATGAGGAAGAACACATAAAAGTACTGTTCGAAGTAAAGAAACCCTCAAATTTATGTAATGAGTTTAGGAGAGCATGAAAAAGGTGGTGGTAATGGTAACAAACAAACAAATAAATAAACAAATACAATATGCTCTCTCTGTCTGTCTCTATACACCTCTTTCTGGGTTGTATGGGACCAATTATAAATGAAAATTGCATCACAATCACAATTTAAGTCCATTTTTTCTTTAAAAAAGAGTCAATATAAAAATTATATACTAAATTGAACACATCCAGCATCTCAAAGTTTCTTACATCCAATGATGTGCCAAAAAGAGACCCTGATTGCAGGAATGTTCTTCATATAGTGCTCAGGAATATTTCAGCCTTGGGTGCAAACCTTAAAGCCCTAAATAAAAATACAAGACAGGTTCTAGTGCATAATAGAAATTCCACTCTAAGGAATTTACCTTCCCCCCCCACTCCTAAATACGTAACTGAAAATCCTACTGCTTTATTCAAGATTAAAGGGGCCTGATCCTTGGCCCTGGCAAGGGTAACAGCAGCTCTTCTCCTCTCTGGCTTTTCCTCTCCTTCTGAACTACAGTTGTCCCTTCATATTCTTTGGGGTTTGGTTCCAGGAGCACCTATAAATATCAAAATCCACAAATACTTAAGTCCCATTATACACAATGGCATAGCAAAATAGTGTCCCTTATATAAGATGGCAAGGTTTGCTTTTTGGATTATTATTTTTTAAGAATATTTTCAAGCTGTGAATACTTAAATCCGTGGATACCAAATCCATGGATACGGAGGGGCAACTGTAGTAGTTACAGGCCTTTCATCAAGGTTTCTCCACCTACTAGGCCACATGCATACACATACATGATTAACAATATAATATTTTAACAATAAATATAATATTATTTAATGTTGTGATAGTATGCCTTCAAGTCATTTCTGACCCACGGCAATCCTAAAGCAAGCCTATCAAGGGTTTTCTTTTAAAAGCTTTTAATCTTTTAAAAAAAATTTTTAAAATACTTTTAAGTATATTTTATTCTTTGAAATATTTTGATGTTTTACTGATGTTATTGCTTTGATTCTGTTTTAATGTGCACTTTCTGTAGGTTTTAAGCGTGTGTTTTTAAACACACTGTGAGCCACTTTGGGTCCCAGCCTTGGGAAAAAGCAGGCTATAAATAAAGATAATAATAATCATTGTAATTGGCAAGATTTGCACAAAGGGATTTTTCCTTTGCCTCCCTCTGAAGCTCAGAGAATGTGATTCGCCCAAGGTCACCTAGTGGATTTCCATGGTTAAGCAGAGATTTGAACCTTGGTCTCCACAGTTGTAGTCCATTGTTCAAACCATTACACTACATTACACTGGCTCTCTTATATAATACATTATTCTAAAATCAAAATGTCTTTATCATACTGGCTCAAAATTACAGCTTTCTCTCAGCTTCACCATTTGCCCATCTCTCTGTTCATTGCACATTATAGACCTGGTCAGATCCCAGCTTCTCCATAACATAACACTCATATGGTCACCTTGAGCCAATTGTAGCTTCTCTGGTACACAGTTCCAGGTTTGCTGTAATTAAGAGGGGATCTCCTCTTCCTTTTCCCTCCTTTTTATAAAGTGTTTTACTTCTTTTTCTTACCTCAAGAAGCAGTTTGGAGCCACATAGCACAAGATGTTCTGTTTCCAAGGTAGGAGATGCTACAGCAGTAGGAAGTCTCTGTCCCCTCCTGCCCTTTCCCTCCTGTTGGATTGAGTGCAAATTACTTTGCCCATAGGGTTTGTCTAAACAGTGAAAATGCTACTCAGAGAATTCAAGAAGAATACCTTTTGTCCCAATGGGATCCCACATCATTTTGCCATATGCGGAAGGAGAGGAGCCAAAGACTCCATATACTCCAGAGTTTTTTTTAAAAAAACTCCAATGGAAATGGGCATTCATGCTGGTTGGGACAACCAATTTGCTTTGCTGTGCTTTCCCAATAACAGCAGAAGTGAAAAGCTGATTGGTCAGGGGGGAGGGCAGAGTTTGCCAGCAAGGTAGCACCTGGAACTGCCATGTTGGATTTTTGCTGTAGTGATCATGCACTGATGTAACAAAACAGCCTTTTTTTGCACCTTGGATTTGCTTTTTTTAAACTACTGTTTGGCGGCAGCAACTGGTGAGAATAAAAATGTGAGTAATTCACTCATGCCCACCATCTTGATTCGCAGGCATGCCCATGTGAATATCAAGTGCAGATAGCTTTGCATATCTGCAATCTTGGTGGGGGGGGGATGTGGAGAGAAATGAAAGCTGGTTCGAATTGCTGTTACTGCACACCAACCCACATTTTATTACCTCGTATAGACAAGCTCATAGTTTGCAGCAACTGAAGTAAGCCAAGGACGAGGGGCGAATATGGGAGGAGGTAAGAGCAACTGGGACATTTTAGAAGCAGCCGAGGAAATGGAATGGCAGAAGATTAACAGGGCTGTCCCTGTCAGACTGAGATGGTTTGAGGGCATGTTAAGAAGATTCAGAGAATCTTGTTTTGATGAAACTTTGAAATGATCAGAGGCATATTAAAATGGGTTGAATTTACCATGCCAAATAAAGTAAACTAGGCCTGGCTTAGAACAGCAAAAAAATAGAATAGCAAGTGTGGGTAGTTCCTTGCTAGGCACTCATCAATACAGAATATGTGCCTGGTCAATGGCCTTTGTTTGTATCACTTTGTCTAAGTTGTGTACTGCTATTCAGAATACAGTAAAGGACTTTATCAGACGTGCCCTTAAAACCCGTTCCTGTTCCATTACCCACCCCCACACACCCCTCCTGTCCCTGTAACTGAATAAAAAAAATGTTCACACATATTAATCCCAGGACAGAAACTGCTACCCCCTCCTTCGACTCTCCAGGGAGGGAATGGAGCTCTCCCAGAGCACCCTCCCCTTCCTGGAGACCAAATCACGTGGGGAATTTAAAAATAAAAAATCCCCCAAACCTCAAAGAAGTACACCAAGCACCTACACACCCTTAAAAAAAACCAAGTAATCCATGGAGGGAACAAAAAAGGCTGTCACTTACCTCTTTGTCCCAATTGAAGCAGGAAGAGTCTTGCAGGGACCTCCCAGGACCTTGCAGGGAGCCCTGCATTGCGCAGGGAATTTAAAAATAAAAAAGACAGCAAAAAATTAAATCAAGCACCTAAACAGCCTTTAAAAGAAACAAGTAAATAGGGGAGGGTACAAAAAAGTCTGTCACTTACCTGGATGTCCAGATCTCCAGATCATCGCCAGAAGTGTTCTCTACTTACCTTCTAGGACCTTACAGAGGCAGGCAGCTAGGGTAAAATTTAAAAATAAAAATACAAGCAGACATCTAAAAATTAAAACAAGCACCAAAACACTTTTAAAGCTTTAAAAGCAACATGGGGAGGGTACAGAAAAGGCTGTCACTCACCTGGATGTCCAGATCGTACCCGGAAGTGTTTTAACATTGTGCCAGCATAATGGCAAACCAGTTCACACACCTGTGATTCCATTACAGAAACAGAACAGGAGATCTATTGACGACTCTTCCCCATGAATAAAACAAAACGGAAAGCACACAGGGTAAGAATGGGGTCAAAACGGGAGAGGAGAACGTTGTCTGAAAAAAAAAACCTCTTTAGCGATCCTGTTCCATTTTTGTTCTGGTTTATTAAGCCTCTGTGATAAAGTCCTAAGTTACAGTATCTTCAGACCTGGAAATAACAGTCAGTTTGATACATCCAGCATTTCACCAAGTAAAGACTGCATTCCTAATAAATGTGCCCTAACTCTGATTAATGCTAGTAAAGATCAAATAAAGGCAACATTTCAAAATGTATGGTATTTGTGTACTGAACTGAATGAAACTGAAATAAATTGCACAAAATGTTTACCTTATATGTTCCTCCGCAATTCCTGTGTTATCGCATTTTCCCTAATACGCCTATAATTGTCTTCCTACAAGGCACCTTCCTTTCCATTACACGATATAACTAACTAAAAGCATGTGTAAGTACCCATAGTATTTATCTCTTCAGCTACTGTTTACATTCTTATTTGTGGAGATATGAAAGAGAGGAGGACAGAGAGGGAGAGGTTTCCAATACAAAGAAATACAACTCAAGCCACTTGGTAAAAAATAAAATAAAATACCAAAACTAAAATAGAAGGAAAACCTTGAATGCTAGATAAAAGCAGTCACAGGATGAATGCCTGAGAACATGGAAAGGTCTTTGCTGATGACATGAGAACAGCAAAAGAGGCTTCAGGCAAGACTCTGACAGAGTTAGGTGAGCAAATGTCACAGGTAAGGATATACCAAGAGCTTATGTAGATGTGTGAACTCTTACCAGGAGGCTTTTGCTAGGATAAAGAAGATTCAATAGAAGGTAAAACTAATTGGTAATGCTATTATTTCTTAGCATTTTGGGGTTCTACTATGTATCAGCCAGATGAAGTGCCTTCAGCACAGAGAATCCTTAATATTAGCACTTGTTTGTCCTTGGGTGCCTTCAGACAGTTTCTGACTTATAGCAAACCTAAGGCAACCCTATTTCAGTGTTTTCTGAGGCTGAGAGTGTGTGACTTGCCCAAGGCCACCCACTGATTTTCACACCTGAGTGGAGGTTTGAGGCCTGGTCTCCAGAGTCTAGTCCAGCACTCAAGCCACTATGCCACGCTGGCTCCAATATGAGCAGTGCTGGGGTGGGGGAGTTACAGAATGGATTCTTGTGTCCGATGCAGGATGACATTTGGGAAGTCAGTCCTCCAGAAAGAGAGCTACAACACTAGCTAAAAGGGGGGCTTCAGGTGCCTAATCTGGAGTAGAGTTCTACCAATTCAACCCATAGAAAATAATTAAGGGTGAAGGGACTTAGGGCGAACAGCTGGAGATGCTGGAGATGCAGGGCAGCATGCCACAGCAATGTCAAGCTGGAGTGCAAGATTCATGGATGCCAGGGAAGAGGGCAACAACAACCAGTGAGCAAGTAAACAAAATCTGTCATATACAGCCAAACAAGATGGGTGTGGGTGGGTTGTGTTCGGATCTCTTGGCATCTCTGTTTCAGGAATAGTAAGAGCTAGCCTCAGGGGAAGAGGGGCAGTTTAGACCAAGACCCCATTTCTAGGGACCTTTTGGCCCCATACAATGTTGTTATTTAAACTGCTTTACTCTAAAGCTAGTATTATGTGGAGGTAGGAAATACTGTAGTATGAAGAAAATCAATATTAATTCTAGGGGTATAAATAAATGAGACTCAAGTACCAAGTTATAAGGCTAACTTTCCATTTTCTAAAATGAGAACATATGCAAAAAAAAAAAAAGCAGTTTTAATCAATTGTATTACAAATGTTTTTCTAACAGTTTAAAAATTGTTTTGGAAGAAGGCAGTACTTTGTTAAATAGAGTAAGTCCACACAGTGTGTCAGATGAATGGGATGTACCTATCATGCCAGTAAGTGTGTATTCTACACATTTTATTTTATTTAAAAACTCCCTGGTCCTAGTAATCTCATTTTCACATGGCTAACCATTATTCTGTGATCTCATTGCTCTCCCCCAGTATATTAACAAAAAAGTTTTCTCAGCCCAAAGTTTATCAAGAATGAATAAACAGAACTCACTCATATGCAATTCATGGGTCTAATTCTCGTTAGTGGGGAAGCTGCATTAACCTGTCCTGGCAATGTAAAAGGGCCTTAGGGTGAGAATAAATGCAATTTGTACCCACTTTAAGGCACTTTTCCGTTGCCAAAGTGGTGTCATGTTGTCTTCGTATAAACGAAAATTAGACCCACTTTGGAGCTTTTAATGTTGTACTACTCATGTTTCAATATAGAACATTTTCCTTTTTAGTAAAATCAAGGTAATAAGGGTCTGAAAGGTGTGCAAAGCATATGGCAAATAAAGTAATTTTCCTGTGAGTCTGCGATATTGCCATTTCCCTTAACAGTCTTGAGTCTCTTTCATAATAGAAGTTGCTGAGGGCTTAGAATACTAGAAAATATAAAATACCTATGGGACATATTCCAGTACTGTACATTAAATCTGAGGATTTTACATGTGATAAAGTATGTCAGTGTTGCTTACAGGGAATTCCAGTGATACCTCAGCTTTCTTGGACTTATTATAAATCCTTTGTTGGAATTATTGCGGCTGGTTCAATAATTCAGATTAGCCCTCATGTTTATTAATGCTCTACATCTGTGCAAACAACATGTCAAGCAGAGAGTTTATTGTAATTGCCTGAGCAAACAGAACCTGAAAGAAGCAATTTCCAGTTACAATGTGCTATGACAAGTAATGAGGTAATTGGCATTCTGTCCTGATTACTTCCACCTTCCTTTTCATCAGGTCTATATTGTGTGTGATAGATAGTTTTATAAGAAATGAAGGTGTTTGATAATATGGTTTGCTGCTGCTTAAGGTTAGTGATTAAAGACAATCATCATTTTCTCTCAGAGATCTTATTAGTTTTAACATTATTTATTCATATGTGTAAGATGTAGGCCCTAAACCTACCTTGCACCGCTATAACATAGGTTAAAATGTAAACTCAACTGCAAACTCAGCAAATGGGAAATATGTTCTACGTTTCCAAGTCTGAAAAACAAAGCAACTTTTTCAGGGAAGAAATCTGTACAGGAATACTAGGGACAACTAGCTAGCAAAATAAACCTGCTTATCTATACTGTGATGTCTTGTGCTTTGTAAGAGCACCATATCCCTTCAACACAGTCAACAGTATAGATAGGAATAATTTCATTCATTCAGCTCCCAGGACCTAGAATTTGTCAGAGGATAAAGTACATTTGGTTTTATGCACTGTAAGATGCAAGAAAGAGAACTCTAGGGATAGGTGAATTTACCTATTTCTGGCCCATGTCATTTTTATTTCTGTTCATCCATGTCCCTTCCGTCCTATTTCTACATTAATCACTGAATTATAAAAAAATATATACAAAAATTTGCATTAAATATGTATTGAAACATGCATTTCTAAACAAGTTGGCTTTTAAGTTATACCTGTCAATTGGCATTTGGTCTCAAAATATACTTTAAAAACTGTGTTTTGATCCCTTTTTTGAGCCACAGACTGCATTGGAACATTCAGGAGGCATGATAAACTGTGGATAACTGTCTTCTGCATATTCATACAAAGGTTCATATTAGCATTCTCAAAGACTGAAGCAAAGACTGTGTTCAACTCTCCAACTGGTTTACTTTGCTGGTGAAATGTTTATACCACTTCTGGAGAATCTCCTGTCATCCTTGCACGATTCTCAAATCCAAGTCTTTAATTTTATTTGAACAAGCCATTGTGTAAGACTTTGCCAAAGCTGTTCCACAAGCACAGCTCATTACAACTTCATTACTCTAAAAGTACTGCTTATACTAGTTGCATTAGTCCTTCAGCTAGTGGTTGGGCAACCACCAGTGGAATGTGACCACATCTTGTTCTGTGACAGACACATGCCTGCTGAATCTTGTGTGTAGACTCTTTTTCATACTTTGCAAACCATCATTATTCTGAAGCAGCCTTTCTAAATCTGGTGACCTCTGGTTTTAAAACTATAATTCCTATCAACAGTGACCAGTGGCCATGCTGGCTGAGGCTCAGAGGAGCTTTAGTCCAAAATATCTGGTGGGAACTAGATTTAAAAAGGCTGCTTTGGAAACAACAGATTTTGGTGTGACCATTGTAGAAAACATATGGAAGTTTGGCAATTATGTAAAGTAGTCAAATTAATAGGGATCTGATTTTTCAATTAAGAATATTTAATTGGTATGGTTATAAAAAAACCCTATACTCATTCTGTGTCAGCATTTTGGGTCAACATGGATAACCTATTTTGGGTTAAATGTCAAGGAAATAAGAACCCAGCTTTGAAGTAACAAGTTACAAATAATTAGTTGCTTGTCATTATTTTCCCTGTAACAAAGATGTAATTACATTACATTAAAACTGCAACCTCACAACATTACTCCTTTTGAGATGGAACTATGATGTTTAGTTACTTTTGCATTATAGGACCTATGGAACTACTAAATGATGGAGGAGAAATGCCTCATAGTTGAAATTTTGGCTTGCCCTGTGCCTCATACTGCTGCTCAGACCTCTGTTATGGGTGGCAAGTAAGTATCACAGGCTTGTATCATAGTCTTGTAGCAATCAGATGTATTTTTTAAAAAAATAAATAATAACTCAGAGTGTCTATTTCAACTACTTTTGAAAAAATGACTAAAGTGTTATTTTAAAAACATATAACCATAAAGGAAACTACTTACCCTTCCCCTGGGAACGATAACTAAATAGTTTTATATTAAAAAAACTTTTTTATTCTCTGAGAATACACCTGCCTCCTATCACTTCTTCCCTGAAGCCACACCTCCTAACCCATAGGGTAAAAAGCATATATCAAAAATCAAAACAAACATGTAAGATTTTTGACTGGGTCTAATAACCAGGAGAGAGCCCACATGGTTTGAGCATTGATTTGAGCACTAGACTATGACTCTGAAGACCAGAGTCTGAATCCCTCTGTAGCCATGGGAACCTATTGGCTGACCTTGGGCAAGTCACACCCTTTTGGCCTCAGAAGAAAAAAATCTGAAAAAATCCCTCTGAAAAAATCTTGCCAAGAAAACCCCTCTGAAAAAATCTTGCCAAGAAAACTTCATGATAGGTTCACCTTAGGGTTACCAGAAGTTGGAAATGACTTGAAAACACACAGCAATGATAATAGTCTGGAACCATTTCTCACTGATTTTGTTTTTAAAATCTTAATTGGTTACTGCTTAGTTTCTGAGAATAATTCAAAATGCTGGTGCCCTGCATGATTTGGCATTTGATTACGTAAAGGACACTGTCACCCTTTGTAATATGACTCTTTTTCTTTCCTTAGAATATACTTCTCCATACTTCTCTGTATTTATACTTAGCCTTCATGATGGTGCTATGTTGGAAGTTGAACATCAGTGGCCTAAATTCTATTGCTAGTGCTGACTATGGTGGAACCATTATATCAATTGGATTTACCTATGTGTTGACTCACCAGTCAACAATTGATGTAGTGGTTCTACTCTTGTTGGGACTAAACAATAGGATACCAGCCAATGCTTTAAACCTGAGGCTGAGAAACTGAAGGATACTCAGGCAAACTCAGGCAAACCTTTCTTCCATCCACACCAACTGCTTTATGACATTGCTGTTCTTGGGCTTTACTTCTGTTAGCCTTCTTTTCCAGTGTTGTTAAAGACTGCTGACACACTGTGGAAATGTCCAGTTTGACATTACTTTAACTGCCATGGCTCCATCCTATAGAATTCTGGGGTTTGTAGTTTTTAGTATTTAGCCTTCTCTGTCACAGAGCTCCAGTGTCACAATAAACTAGAAATCCCACGATTCTATAGCATGGAGCCATGATATTTACAGAGGTGTTAAACCTCATTATTTCTGCAGTGTGTCAGCACCCCAAGAGAAGCAACCACACCCAGGTCACCAAATGGCTGCTAGCACACATGGAAGCCAGTTCTAAGACATTTGTATATTAAATTTTGATTTTTCCTCCTTCTGTGTTCTTGAATGGATTTCCAGAGACAATAATATATAAGCTCTCTTTTTTCCTAGTCAGTAGTTCTAGAGTATTTAGTCCTTTCAGTAGTCATACACTCAGTACCAAACTGCTGTATTCTGCCAATATAGATACAGGAATTGCTATGTGTGCCTCTACTGACAACTGGCGAGAGGTCCTTTACAGTGATAGTACTTAAAAAAAACAACCAGATGTTTCTTCTGACACCTACGTAGTTATGTTTCTGGTGCCAGAAGACAGCCTTTTTAAAAGGCATTTTAACATTAAACTGTGAGGATTGTATTGTTCCTAATTTTATCTATTGCTTTATAATCTGGGATAATGTCGTTTGGTTTTTAGTATGGCTTTTTTGTTGTTTATTGTCTAAGCCTTCACAGAGAATACTTGCATAAAGGATGGCACGGAGATTGTATTAAATAAATCAATAAATCCTGCTAAGAGCTTAACTCAACTGCAGGTTATTAAAATGAATCAGATTCATTAAACTAAGCAAGTTTGTCTTTGCCATCTTCATAGAACTCAGAACAGAAGGGAAAGGTCCTGCTTGTTAAGGTGAATCTCAGAATATAATGTCAAACTGAGGGTTTTGGATTTTTTTACCACACCTTTAAGAACAATGTAATGTACTTTACTAAACCTTTAAGAACAATGTAATGTCCTCATTTGATCACTGGAGTTTGGTGGTCCTACATCCAGTTTTACAAAGACCAAAATGACTTTGTGTTGGTCATGCTCCCTCAGCCTAATGCATTGTGTCTGAGGGGGTTATTGTAAAGATAAAGTGGAAAAAAGATCCTTTCCCTTCTGTTCTAGAAAGAAAATATATACATGTAATAAATAAATCTTAAGCACATTTGTTTTTCTTTATTACATTTATATTTTGCCTTTCTTCCAAGATCTCAATGTAATATACAGTACTTAACTCAACTATAGATTATTAAAATGAATTAAATTGATTAATTTAAGCAAAATCAATTTTGCCACATTCTTAGACTTGGACTATAAGTTAAAAGACCTCTTCATCACTTTATCCTAACTAAATTTTAGAGGACATAAATACCCAAAAGGCACTAGATCCTGTCTGATCTTGGAAGCTAAGCAGAGCCAGCCCTGATTAGTACTTAGATGGGAGACCACCAACAGATACCGGGTGCTGTAGGCTGTATTTCAGAGGAAGGAACTGGCAAAACCACCTCTGAGTATTCCTTGCCTAAGAAAACCTTAGGAATTCATGCAGTTGCTATAGGTCAGTAGGTGACTTGCAGACACACACACACACACAAATTTTGATGCATCACACAGTTTATCTCCTTCCACATGAACATGCCTAAAATTTGCACTTGCTGCCTCAGACCATGGAGATTTTCAGATGAGGGAAAAGCCCCCGTGGAGGTCGGGAGAAAAACAGGGCTGTTCTGCTTCCAGCACGGTGGAACAGCCCTGTTTTTCTCCCGACCTCCACAGGGGTTTTTTCCCCTGTCTAAAAATCTCCCATATTAGCTCCTAGTTTGGTGAGCTGCTAGCCAATGAGAAAGCCAGCATATAAACTGTATAAATAAATAAATAAATAAATAAATAAATAAATCTTCACATCTATGACTGATATTTGTGACTTGTCCTCTCTCAATTCCAATTTCCATTTCCTCAGACCAGTGTTACAGCTCTAGAAGGAAATCTAGCTTTTGGAAGAAAGTCTAACTGGAGTGTCCAAGCTCCTTGCAAAGACTGCACCTGAAGCAACGGAACAACTGGAGTGAAAGAGAAGGAATGCAACAAAGCAGATTAAACACTGCCATACAATGATTAGTATTTAAGCTTCCATGGAATCTGTTGTTTTTCATTACTTGCTTGCTGGTTTAGGCTTATTTCTCTTATTGTTGTCTTTACATAGCCTAAGCATTTTGCTTTTATAGCTATCATATGGTCTAGGCATCATATATATATATATATATATATATATATATATGTATGTATATATAATTGCTTAAGGCTCATCTTTACGAGGCAATTAAAATGTGGACTGATGTGCAGTAGCACCAATTCACATCAACTTTCATTTGTCTCCATGATTTTTTTTCAAGATCGCAGGCATGCAAAGCCATATGTGTTTGTTGTTCAAATGGGCATGCCTGTGAGTCAAGATGGTGGGTGCAAATGAATTACTTGTGTTTTTATTGTTACCAGTTGCCGTCACCAAACAGTATTTTTTTAAAGCAAATCCAAGGTGCAGAAATGCAATCTTCCACTTAAATAAAAGGTGGGGAAAGGCTATTTCATCACCTCAGTGTACAATTGCTACAGCAAAAATCCAATATGGCAGTTCCAGGCACTTGCCTTGCTGGCAAGCTCTGACACCTGTGCATATCTGTTTGAAATGTTCAATAGACTAATTCAATAAATAAACTAATACTAAAACACCTGTGCACATCTGACCAATCAGCTTTCCACTTCTGCTCTTATCAGTAAAGCTCAAAAATGCAAATTGGTTGTCTCAATGAGCAGGAATGCTCATTTCCTTTGGATTTTTTTTTAAAAGTCATGAAAAGCCACAAAGTATTAGTCGCCATGACAGTGAAAATGCAATGATAGTATTTTAATTATAGGGCTCCTGGTTAGTGCTCCTGAGGTGTAGAATGTAGCATAGACCACATGCTTACATCCACTATAATCTATGATATTCCATGGCTCTGGGATTCTTCAGTAGGGGTGGTAAGGATTTCCTTTCATTTGATTTTTGATAAGAGCCATCAAAAATTTGCAATTTTCTTCATGAATTTGATGGAAAGGACATTTGAAAAATTTGAATGTGGTGAAAAAGTGAAATTAACAGATTTATACAACTCTATTCCTCAGGAGACAAATAAACGAGGAAAGATTTTCCTGAAGCACCACACTTGAAAACCACTACTCTGCAAGAAATTTATTTTCTGATAGCAACAAATAACCAAGAACCATCTGGAAATTCAATATAAAATAGAGAGGAGTAGTTGCCTCTGCTGTCTGTTACATGAACTTGTCTACTTTCTTCTGACTAGTTTGTTCTAATTTAAAGATTTCATTTTGATCTGTGCTAAACAAAATGTCATATTTTGATACATGCAGTCCTGACTAGTGGTTAAAATATATGTGCGCATTCTAAAAAAAAAAAAAAATAATTCATTACACTCACATTGACAAAATAACGATGCCTACTGTGATGATGATGATGATGATGATGATATCGCCTTTCTCCCAACGAGGGACTCAAGGCAGCTAACAATGAGTTTAAAACAATACAAACTAAACACAATACAAAAGTATTAGAAGTATAATTTTATAACATTTAAAAACAAATAAAACAATTTATGGAATTAAAACATTCATTAAAATAGTCCTCCTCTCCTCCTCCTCTGGCTTTTCTTTGCAAATGAAGATTCAGGAAGGACTCATCCCGTGCTTTCTGCAAGTGCGCTGATGACTAAAAAGGCCAATCCGAGATAAACAAGTCCGGTTGCAGAAAGCACAGCAGAAGGTCTCCTTGGGTGATGTGATTCTTTCTGCGTTGTCGTTTCTCTTCAAGACTTGTTCAGCGTGAGTTCTGAAATAAGGCTGCAGCATTGTGGATAGTGCATCTCCATGCCTCCCGATGTGAGGCCAGGGCAGACCATTGTTGGTGATCAATTTGGCTGAGTGAGATGTTGTTTCAGGGAGTCCTTGTATCTTTTTTTTTTTTTTGGAGCGCCCCTCTTACGCTGACCTGTGGCGAGTTCACTGTAGAGTACTATTTTTGGGAGGCGATGGTCCTCCATCATAGAAACGTGCCCTGCCCAAACACAGCTGTGTTTTCAATATCATGACCTCAATGCTGGTGATCCCTGCTTGCTCAAGGACAGCAACATTCATCACATAGTCAGTAAAATATATTTAAAACTATATATGCACCTTTAAAACCAAATTTCACAGCATTTTAAAGCCCAGCATTTGTCAGATTATAAATGCCTGATGGCACAAAAATGTTTTTACCTGTTGAAGAAAGGAGAGCAGAGACGGGGATGTCCTGGCCTCTCTGGGGGAGGAGTTCCAAAGTCTGGAAGCAGCCACCAAGAGGGCCCTCTCCCTCGTACCTACTAAATGAGCATGAGAGGGTGGTGGGATGGAGAGAAGGGCCTCTCCAGATGATCTTAGAGCTCTAATGGGCTTGTAAAGGAGATACAGCCCTTCAAATAACCTGGACCCAAGCTATATCAGGCTTTATCGAGCAAAACCAGCACTTGCAGGAATTACATGTAGGATAGCTTAATATGATGAAAATAAAAGATTACAATAAAAGCTTACAAAAGACTTCAATTAATCTTATTTCCAGAAAGGATATATAGTTGTTGTGGGTAACTGCAAGGATCTGGGAGCCATTTTTCTTTTCATACTTTAGCATGAGTTACCTACACAGTTTGGGCCTAGACTATCTGAAAGATCTTATTGGACCCTGTTGGAACTGATCCAAATTTTAAGATCTTCTGGGGAAGGTTTTCTTTCAGTCCCACCACCATCACAGCCCTGCCTAGTGAGGACATGGGAGAGGGCATTCTCAGTGCTACTGCAAGGTTGTGAATTCTCTTCCATGGGAGATCCAGTTAGCCCCTCGTTGCTCTCTTTGTGTCAGCAGCCTAAGGCCTTTCTACTTAGGCAGGCTTTTGACTTTTAATCATATGGCAACAGGGCATTTGAAAGTGGTCTGTTGTGTTTTTATCTTGTGCCCTTTCGTTATTTTTGAAATCTATTTTAAACTTTTAATTATATGCCTTTTTAAGAGAATTGTGATTTATTTTTAACTTCTATGAAACAAGTTTTCAGTTAAACTTTTATATATAATTTTGTAAGACTCTTTGGATCCCATGCCAGGAGAAAGATGGGGTGCAAATTAAATAAATACATAGAAATAAATAAAATCAGTGGGCCATGCACTGCAAGACCTTAGGCTGATCAGCATCTCCGCCTAATATCATAGGCTTCAAATGCAGCCACATTGGACACAGTCTAACATAAGGTGAACACAGCAGGCACAAATGAGCTGTAGCTGTGACTTTCTGCTCATCAATAGAATGAATAAAGTTGTAGGAAGGTGAAGACTGGACGTTAGCTGGCACTACACCAGAGTATGCTGTCCTTGCTACTGAATGACCATCTTTAGTTGGTTGATGTTTCCTTTTTCAAAGCTCATGACCAGAGATGTTAGCAAGGGGAAAGAGGTGCACCTGTTTTCCCACGGCACAATTGGGGGTCACTTGGCTAGGAGGTTAGGCAGACTGAAGGTCAGTCTAAGATAATGATGACCTGAGATGTGTCTAGAAATAAAATGATGAGAAAACCCTAGTTAAGATTATGTGGAAAACACCTTTGTAAACACAGTTGTTAAGAAGGTATGTGCTAATCCTTTCTTCCAGCCTTGTGTATTTCCAGCAATAATTCAATCAAGCAATTAAGTGACTGCTCCTTAATCTATACCCTACAGAAATCTCTCCTATACCCACTACCTGACCAACATTAAGAGGTTGCTACCATCAATGTTTTATCTAGCTGGAACCAAAGCAATCAGCTGAGTTGTGTTCCTTTTGTCTATCCTGTGGGAAAGCCATCCAGGCTTTGTCAAAACCAGAGTACCCCTTCAGAATATGAAATAGGGTAGAAATAGTAGACCCTAGACCCCAATAATGTGTGCTACAGGCGGACACTGACACTCTACCAGATTCTCTGCGCCACCCTCAATTGCCAGTCTGAGCATCTTTGTTACATGGAACTCTTCTCTTCAAGACTGGTAACTATAAGCCTATCTTCCTGGACCTCTCTCTATCCAACCTCCCTGCCTTTCTTTCCAATAGCCTTGTATGGTTCTTAAGAGTGTATGGTTTGTATGCTAGCGTATCCCTTGTGTTATTTCCAATAAAAAAAATACTTTATTTCATGATAACTGGAGTGCTCTCTACAATTAGTCTGGTATACGTAGGTGAAAAGATCCCCAAAGTTAGCCTCCTCTCACAGGCTTCTATTTGAGGTAATAATTCCCGCAAATAATAATAGAAATTTGGTCATCATGGATGGGGCTCTAAAGCACTCTCCACCTCTCAGGGTAGCAGCAGCTAGTGATAGCACCAAGGAACGTATGAGAGGCTATTCTGGTGAGCACACTGAAGTGCCATGAAACCATCTTATCTCTTTTCTGCCAGGTGGCTTGAGAAGGCCATGAAAAGAGGCAGCTCTTGGACTTGGACTTGATGTAGCACATCAATGACCAACCAGTAACAGTGAACTGGAATGACTGTGAGCCCCTTAGTCCCCCTTATTAACTTAGTTATCCTGACCTTTCTCTGCCACATGGCACTTTTGTTGGCTCAACATTAAAATGAATACAAATAAAATTAAAATTCAACACATATTAAAACTATAATACCAATTCAAATAACAACAACAAAAGAAAACAGAGCTTCCATTCTGTTGTTGTTGTTTTTTAAAAAAACTTTCAGCCATCAGTCGCTTTCCACAAAAAAGGGACAAAGCCAATCTAGGCACAGAGAAAGCAGTCTCTCACATTCCCACCAAATATGCCTCAGACACTGGTGGGACTGAGAGATGTACCTTTCCCAGAAGGTCCCTCAAATCCTGGGTGGGCTCTCATGTGAAAATGCATCCTTCAGACAGCCTGGACCCAAGTTGTATAGGGGCTGAGAGGTCACAACTATCACTCTGGTGCTCTGAAATAGACCAATAGCCAGGGAACCTGGCACATTACAAGGGATTCACATGCTCCATCTATCTAAGCAATAAAAAGCCAGGACTTATCAAACTAGCATACAGAGCTAGAGTGGTATTACCCAGAGGGAGTTAATAAGGTAGACAAGGTATTAGCCAGTGCCACATTAAAACTCTATTTGTTCATTATTTGCCTCATTGCAAATCTGTTATAATTAAGAAAATTATGGGCACACATACCATACTGGTATATTTGAATTAATTAGGGGAGCAGTTGACCTGAGATTAAATTTTTGGTAGATTCTGATCCTGAATTATTTTATTGCTCATTTAGGTCTCTTGTAATGAATATAAAATGTTAGTGTGATGGCAGTTCTTCCCTTAAAGTAAGAGTGGGCATCAATGTCCTTTCAGATATTCTTTTGCTTACAGGTCCCAACAACAGCTCCCAAAAGTTGGGAGTTGCAATCCAAAATCATTTAAAGGTCCACTTCTTACTTTAGCATATTACTTGCTTTCTTTATCATGAGTTGAAACCTACTATGAAGTGTAAGTGACCAGTTAAAACATCCACTCTATCATGTCTTGGCTGAACATTTAAGCATTAAATGTGAATCAAAAGAAAATCAACCAGATTTTTTTTAACAAAAAGCCCTTATTACTATGCAAATGTAACATAGCATATGTTTAAATTTAGCATATGCTAATATGTTTAACAAAATGTTGGTATTTTTCCAAAAAACCTTCTTACAGCAAGAACTCATATGATTTTGTTTTTGTTTTTGGTAAGTATTTTGTTGTTGTTCTCCTGAAAAGAAGGATTCCTCCAGATAAAACACAAGGTTTATTTGTCTGAGTTTTGTTTTGTTTTGTGTTGCTTTTTTAAAATCCAAGGGGAACCCGATTGAACACTTCTAGTAAGCACTGGTGTCAGTTTTCTGCATTTGAGAGCAGTCCTTGGAGATTATTGATCAGAGCTTTAGGGAAGGAAGTTGGAGGCTTTCAGCTTGTAGATTCATTACTGAAAGCATGAGAGACTCCACAAGAAACATAGCTCTACCTGAACTACTGTACAACACTCAGTGTTTCCACTGGGATTCAGTCTCTTTTATTATCAAAAAAACAGTAGGCATTTCCTCAATTGGTAGGAAGGCTAAGGCTTGTAGGTAATGGAGCTTCAAATTGAATTCTGGATTTAATCCATGCTGAGTTGCCAATCCAACTCTTTGTATTCTTTGCCAATAGCTTTGGCACCAGTGAAAGAAACAAGCTTTGTTCTAAACTGGTGCAAATTCCTTGGTTGCTGTGATTGTAGCTTGTTCAAAGTCAGTGATCACATATGTGAGTCTTAAGTAGTGCTGTGCAGAACTTGGCAGATTCTGTTCACAAGGGGTTTAGTGAAACTTTCTCTGGCTTCAGCTTGTGGCTTTGGATTAGGGATCCAAAACTTCTGCAATGTCGAGGAAGATATCATATATATATATATATATATATACATTCTCTCTCTCTCTCTCTCTCTGAACCCTCTTTAATTTTGATATTCCTCAAGTTGCAGATTAATTTCATATTACTACAAATGCATATATCAAGAATCGCATTATTTCAAAATTTTTATACCCAAGCATTCTGTTCCTTCTTTCTCCTTTTAGTCTTTAGCCTTCCGAGCCTACGCTGTCATTACATTTAATCAGATGAGTGGGCCTATATGGAATTGACATATTTACTACTGGTTGTGATATAATACCAGGAAAGAGGATCATAACATCACCGGCAACATCACACGGGGTGCCACAGGCAATAAAAGAAAAAGGCACTGTGGCTGAATTTGGCCAGTGATTCTGAGGCCACTCTGTGGTATATACAAAAGCTAGGAAAGAGCCGGAAGTATTCACTGCATGTGGGATACTTCCAAGCCGGTTTGGGCTTTGGGGAAGATTTATGTTGCTCTTGCCCTTCCCCCAAGCAATTCAGAAAAATAAGGATTCTGCCTCCATTATTCTGGATTTCTGCCTGTGTGCATTTTTTTACTTTAAGCTGAGGATTTAGGAAGAGCAAAAATGTTAAGAAAGAGATTCATGCTGCCTCTGATCTTCTCATGAACAGAGGTCTCATATTCACCTAAAGGCCTCTTGAGGCAACAGCACCAGGCCATTAGACTCTAGGCATATAAAGAGCAAACTCAATAGCCATTTCATTATAGGACTGTTTTAAAAACTACAAATATTTTTCTTATCCTCACTGAGAAAGGGGGTCTTGATATATCTCAATACATTACAAGGGTTTTTGCACATTTTGTTTTGTTTTGCATGTTGGAAGAGAAAATTTTGTTCATGAAATAAACGTCATAATTTTTAACATGTTGCTTTCTGTACAAATGTTTGGAATTTTCACAAAAAGTCCCAGAATTTGAAAAATGATTTTAAAAGTGTGCAAAACCTCTTACATGTGCAAAATTTAAAAATGTGCAAAAATTCTCACGTGTCCTTGCCAAGACAAAAGGAAAAGAAATACATCTCTTTTACATCTCCAAGCATTTAAAATGTTCTCAAGTGATTCTTTTCCTGAAAAACATCTGCAAAGATACAAATTGGAGAAGCCAGTTCTCTACCACAATATGTAATGCTGCAAACCAACATAGACCTCTTTCATACTACACAGCTATAGCATTTTGACACTATGGTTGCATCTACACTGTAGAAATAATGCAGTTTGACACCACTAACTGCCATGGCTTCATCCTACAGAATCCTGGGATTTGTAGTTTTGTGAGGCACCAGCACACTTTGGCAGAGAAGGTTAAAGACCTTGTAAAGCTACAAATCCCAGGATTCCATAGGATCTACCACTAGTCATGTCAAGCTGCATTATTTCTACAGTGTAGATGCACCCTACGTTAATACCACCATTGTTTTCCTATTACTAAAGTAAAATCATTATTATTAATAAAAATAAAAATAAAAATAAAATTTATTTATACCCCGCCCCTCTGTTAAAACAATCGGGGTGGCTTACAGAAATTAAAATACAATACAGATAAAAATCCCTAAACACCACCCTCCCCCACCCTCCCACATAAAAAGATATTAAACAAATATAAATTAAAAAGCAACTACAGTTGTCCCTCCACATTTGTGGGGGTTAGGTTCTTGAGACCCCCGCGAATGTGGAAAAACCGTGAATAACAGATGCTGCTCCCGTGCTCCCCCCAGAGGGAGGGAGACAGCGGGAGGGTATCTGGCCAGCCTGGCTGGCCTCTCCGTGGCCTTTCTGAGGGGACTCCAAGCCTTAGAAGCCCCAGAGCCCGCTTAGGAAGGCCAGGAAAGGCAGTGTGTGGGTGGAGAGGAAGCTGCGCTGCCTCTCCCTGGCCTTCCTCAGCAGACTCCGGGGCTTTGGAGCCCAGGAGCCCACTGACGAAGGCCGGGGAAGGCAGCGTGTGGGGTGTGACTCACAGGTGTGACTCACAGAAGCGCCACCCCCTCAGCATCAAGCAGCCTCTCCCAACAGTCAAAATGGCTGTCCAGAAGCTGCTCTCCTTCTCCCTGGCAGGAAACTGGCCTGGAAACTGGCTGTCCAGAAGCTGCTCTCTTTCTTCTCTCTGGCAGAAGCCTCTGCAAGGAGTTATATACAGCTAGGCTCCCAGCTCCACACCCTAGTGACTCACAGGTGTGACTCACAGGTGTAACTCACAGAAGCTCCACCCCCTCAGCAACAAGCCGCCTCTCCAAACAGTCAAAATGGCTGTCCAGAAGCTGCTCTCCCTGGCAGGAAACTGGCCTGGAAACTGGCAGGAAACTGGCTGTCCAGAAGCTGCTCTCTTTCTTCTCTCTGGCAGGAAGGGAAACTGGAAGCGACCTGAGCTGCATGCACCTAGGTTACAAAAGCGGCGGAGGGGGGGAGAGAAATCAGAGGCTATTTAAGGCCCTGCTTCTTACTTGTCTTTCCCTCTTTTGCTTGGACCATCCTACCCTCCTGCCACTGATACAGTATGACATCGTTGGTCACATCAAGGCCAAGTAGGAATTTCCCCCCTTTCCCCGTTTTTTTTTTTTTTTTTTTTTTTTGCCTACCCCATTCTGATGATGCAAAAAGAATAATTGGCTTGGGGTGCTGTCTTAAATAGGTGGTCACTTAGGAGGAAGAGGAGATCTAGTAGATCGGTGAGCACCTGTGGCACCTCCCTTTTGGTGGTGAAGGGAGGGAGCTGGAACTTCCCCTTTAGGTCTTGCAAACTGAGGGGCAGAGAAAGTGACCTCCGTTGGGGCTGGCCTGAGTAATAAACCCTCTCTTTACACCCTGTTACTTGAGGGAGGGACATTTAGGTCAGCCTTCCAGATGCGGACTGACTAGGGAATGACCCAACTTATGGGTTCTCCTTAGGATTCAGGTGTTTTCACCCAGGGGAAGTTGGGGAGGAGGTCTGAGAGCTGACCTCCTTCCCCAGTGATTCCCAGACTAGTTGCTCCCCCCATTGCAGTCTCTTGAGAAATATTTAAATTGGTTAAAGTTTAATAAAGTGGCCCTATTGGAACACCTTCTTCTCCCTGGCAGGAGAGAAGACCAGGTGTTCTATAGGAACACGTGGCCTTTGAGTGCCTTTAAAGCCAGCTCCAGCCAGACCACCGGTAGCAACAGCAGCAGCAGCAGCAGCAGCATGGCTTCAAACTGGGGGTGGAGAATGAGTGCTTGGCCCTCCTCCTCCTCCCCCCTAGGAACACTTGGCCTTTGAGTGCCTTTAAAGCCAGCTCCAGCCAGACCATAGGTGGCAGCAGCAGCAGCAGCGTGGCTTCAAACTGGGGGTGGAGAGTGAGTACTTGGCCCTCCTCCTCCTCCCTAGGAACACCTGGCGTTTGAGTGCCTTTAAAGCCAGCTCCAGCCAGACCATTGGCGGCGGTGGCAGCAGCAGCAGCAGTGTGGCTTCAAACTGGGGGTGGAGAGTGAGTGCTCCTCCGTCTTACCTGAGGCCGGGAAGGAGGTGGGGGCAGCCATCAGAGTAGTGTTGGGGAATGGGAGATATGGCTGGAACAGAGCGAACAAATGTTGCAAGAGAAGACGGGATCGCTGTTTGAAAGCTATCCCGTCTTCAGTTCCCTCTGTTTCCCAGAATGGCTTGGAGAGCAGACCAACCATTCCACAGAACCTCACTCTGCTCCTCTGCAATGCCAGGTCAGTGAGGAATAAGACTCATGTCATCCAGGATCTTCTCTTGGATGAGGATGCCGACCTGGCTTGCTTCACAGAGACCTGGCTGGGAGAGGATAGCACTGTCACATGGGTGCAGGCCCTCCCAGCTGGGTACTCTGTTAGCGAGCAGGTGAGAGGAAGTGGGCAGGGGGGAGGAGTGGCTCTGGTCCATAAGAACCACCTGATCTTGACCAGGATACCTGTCCTGAACATAGCCCACTTCGAGTGTATATACCTAAGCCTGAAGACCAGGGACAGCTTGGGGATTCTGCTAGTCTACTGGCCACCCCGTTGTCTAGCAGACTACCTAACTGAGCTGACACAGCTGGGCTCAGAGCTGCTGCTGGAGTCCCCCAGACTTTTGGTTTTGGGGGACTTCAACATCCCGCTCGAGACCAGCTTAACAGGTGTGGCTCGGGAGTTCATGGAGACCATGACAAACATGGGCCTATCCCAATTGGTCAACGGGCCCACGCATTGTGCAGGTCATACACTCGATGCAGTCTTTAGTTCGGATCAGGCATATCCGTGAGCGGAGGTAATCAGTACCACTGCTTTGTCATGGATGGATAATTTCCTGGTCAAGATGGAACTTAGAGCCTACATCTGCCCCACCGGGGTGGTGGACCCATTAAAATGGTCCGCTCTCGAAGGCTAATGGAACCTATGGGTTTCCAGAAAGCCTTAGAGGGTTTAATGGTTGGAAATGCCGGTGATCCTGTCGATGCTCTGGTTAATACGTGGAACACCGACCTTACCAGAGCTATCGACATGATTGCTCCAAGCGTCCTTGCCAACCCGCTTCTAACCGTAGGCCATGGTATACACCTGAGCTTAGGGAAATGAAGCGGTTTGGATAACTACTAGAGCGCAGGTGGCGGAAGACTCGACTCTTATCTGACAGAACTCACCATAGGAACTTTCTTTGGTCCTATCGGGAGGCGATGCGCGCAGCACAAAGATCCTTCTTCTCTGCACATATTGCGTCTGCAGAGTCCCATCCAGCAGAGCTGTTTAGGGTGGTGAGGGAGGTGGAACAGGTGTCCCCTGCGCCAAATCCCCTGCTTAACCTGACGACTGCCTGCTGTGATGCATTTAATAACTTCTTTGCAGATAAAATCTCTCAGATAAGAGCCGACCTAGATGCCACTATTGTAACAGAAACAATGGACGAGGTGTCCAGCGACTCCGCCGATGTAATTATACTGGATCAGCTCCAATCTGTGAGTACCGTTGATGTGGACAAGCTCCTTGGTAGTGTGAGGAAGACAACCTGCCCCCTCGACTCTTGCCCATCTTGGCTGGCCGTCCAGGGAGGGGATGCATTGCAGAAGTTCCTTGTGAGCATCATCAATGCATCCTTCAGGGAAGGATATATTCCATCATGTCTAAAGGAGGCGGCTGTTAAGCCTATTTTGAAAAAACCTTCCCTAGACCCCCTGGCTATGAATAATTATAGGCCAGTCTCTCTATTACCATTTTTGAGCAACGTGATCGAGAGGGCGGTTGCTCTTCAACTCCAAGCTGTCTTGGATGAAACTGATTACCTAGACCCATTTCAAACTGGCTTTAGGACAGGCTTTGGGGTTGAGACTGCCATGGTTGCTTTGACCGATGATCTGCGTCTGAGCATCAACAGGGGTAGTGTGACCCTGTTGGTGCTCCTAGACCTCTCAGCGGCTTTTGATACGATAGATCACAGCATTCTTCTGGATCGCCTGAGGGAGTTAGGCATCAGAGGCACTGCTTTGCAGTGGTTCCGGTCCTTCCTCTCAGGCAGGACCCAGAGAGTGCTGCTCGGGGACAGTAGCTCCAGTAAAAGGGAGCTTACCTGTGGAGTACCACAGGGTGCTATTCTGTCCCCGATGTTATTTAACATCTATATGAAGCCGCTGGGTAAGATTATCTGGAGTTATGGAGCTGGGTGTTATCAGTACGCTGATGACACTCAGATCTATTTCTCCGTATCTCGTTCGTCGATCTCAAATTCTGATGGCATCTCTTCGCTCAATGAATGTCTTCGGGCAGTAATGGGCTGGATGAGGAAAAACAGATTGAGACTGAATCCAGACAAGATGGAGGTGCTCACGGTAGCAGCCCCGAAACCAAGAATCAGGTTGCAATCTCCAGTCCTGGATGGGGTCACACTCTCCCCCAGTGACTGTGTTCGCAGTCTAGGGGTGCTCCTTGACTCGTCGCTCCTGATGACAAATCAGGTAAATGTGACAGTCAGGAGCGCTTGTTGTCAGCTTCGGCTGATATGCCAGCTGCGCCCTTTTCTGGAAGTAAGGGATCGTGAGACCGTTGTGCACGCACTGGTAACCTCACGTCTTGATTTCTGTAATGCACTCTACATGGGGCTACCCTTGTGCTTAGTTCGGAAATTACAGCTGGTACAAAATATGGCAGCCAGGCTAGTTTCTGGAACATCTAGGAGGGACCACATTACTCCGGTTCTGAGGTCCCTCCACTGGCTGCCTATCAGCTTCCGGGCCCAGTACAAGGTGTTGGTTATCACCTTTAAAGCCCTAAATGGCTTGGGCCCAAGCTATCTCAGGGACCACCTTCTCCCTTATAATCTTCCCTGCGCTCTCCGGTCCTCTGGGAGGAATTTGTTGCAGCCACAAAGACCTAGGCTGGCGACCACCTCCTAGAGGGCTTTCTCGGCTGTTGCCCCCAAATTGTGGAACGGCCTGCCGGATGAGATCCGCCTATTGACATCATTAGACAGCTTTAAAAAGGCTGTCAAGACAGTTCTCTTCAGGCAGGATTTTCCGGAATAGCTAACCCCGGCCTCAGGAACCCCCTCTGGAGGTTGCTTCTGGACCTCCAAACTGATGCTGCTTGCTCAAAAGGGTTTTTAATAAATTGTATTATATACTGATTTTAATTTGTATTAATTTAATAATGTTTTAAGGGGGGAAAGGGATTTTGAGTTGTTTTATACTGTGTACCATTTTATTGTTGTAAGCCACCCTGATTGCTTGCAGAGGGGTGGGATATAAATAATAATAATAATAATTATTATTATTATTATTGAACCTGACGTTATGTGTCTGGTCTTGTTATTTCCTTGATCTGCCAGCAAATATTGTGGCTGCAGACAGTCTACATTTCTCTGTGAGGTGTACCTTCTGGACGAAGGCGCAGAGGCTTCTGTCAATGTTATGCCACATTTCACCTAGTTGGGAGATGAACAGAGGCAGATGCAATTGCCAAACAACTTAAACACCTTTTCAGTTTCACTGATGGCAGCCTCTATTTGATCAAAAATCCATCCATTAACAAAGGGTCACCAACCAGATGCACTGAAAAGTAAATCAATTCCTCTGCATGCTGTATCATCTTGTTGCCTGCTGCTTCACTGGTGAAACTCCTAAGCTAGTGAATACTATGTGACCCAGGAAGTGCTACCTCTACCCTGACTGAGCACTTTCCAGATGAAGATACGCTATCCATAAATGTATTCTTCCATACAACCTGACTGTGTCTTCAGATTTGTAGACTAAGCACTTCTCTCAGTCCCACCACCCACAGAGCCATGTTTGGTGGGGATGTACAGTTGTCCCTTCATATTTGCTGGGGTTTGGTTCCAGGACCTCCCGTGGATACCAAAATCCATGAATACTCCAGTCCCATTATATGCAATGACATACCAAAATGGTGTCCCTTATATAAAATGGCAAAATCAACGTTTGCTTTTTGGTTTATTATTTTTTTAAAGAATATTTTCAAGCTGTGTATACTTAAATCCGTGGATACAGAGGGACAACTGTATGAGAGAAAATTCTCAGTGGCCATTCCCTGGCTCTGGGCCTCCTTACCGAGGGAGGTTAAGCTGGCTATTCTATTTTTAGATACCTTACGTTCTATTTTTTTGTGGGTAGGGGGAGGCAATAAATAAATCCAGTGTGGAAAAAGGACTGTGAGTTCTATTCAGTTTGCATATCCAACAAATTCTTATGATCAAATTATCTCATTCTAGGTCTGTACCTTTTGTACCATGTTCTGTTGGGTGGAACTTATGCTTTTCATAATAATAATAAAAAAGTAGATCCTGCATGTTCTGCAGTCTACCCATCCTATTTTACTGTCCTCATGATGCCATATTTCATGAATTGCGGCATCACAATACAAACACAGTAACACACACAAACACAAATATGTATAATACTTAAGTATTATAAATACGTAATACTTAAAATACTTACAAAATATTTATAAATGTCTTATTTTGGGGAAGAAATCTGAATCTTTGTTTTTGTTGAAGAACATAAAAGTTGAATTAAATAAAATATAGTATTAAATATAGAATAAATGTTTTTAAAAGATATTCTGAAAAGATCTTACAAGCAAAAGAAAATGATTACAAGAATTTTCTTTCCATAAGTGCTGCTATGTTTAACTCTATCCTTAATTATGGAAAGCTTCTTCAGTTTCACTTGGTTATTGAGGTATAAGAGAACTTCTTTTACATGCTGCTTTTAATCTTCACTTTAATACTCATTGCAGTATTAACCCTGATTAGTTGTATTGATGTTTAGAACATTTGGGCACAAGAGACCCATTTGTATAAAATAAAATCTCATTTTTTTTTTCATACGAGACAAAAGGAGGAATAAAGTCTTATTGAGTGTGATTTATAAAGCTGCACAAACATCTTTTGACAAAATAATAATAATAATAATTAATTAGGCATAAATAAACATGCTGGTAAACTGTTTTGTAGCACTGAGCGTTAAGCATATAAGTGATAAACTCTGTAAAGCTGCATTACAAATCTATTTCAGATAACGTTGGAAATCTGACTTCCTTACAAAAATGTTTGTTGTGGCAGATGTTAGTTTGTTTCCACACAGTTGCCAACCACAAGGGAGGGGACATATAAAGAGATGAACTTGTCTATAGACAATACCTTTACACTCTTATAAGCAAACAATTGAACAATCAATACATCGATTTACAGATAACTAATGCAGTTGTCCACATACTAAAGCAATCACAATGCATTTCTTTAGCTCCAGCAGACAGAGGGACCATGAATGCTGGACTGAACAACATTTCTGAAACCCACAATGAATAATAGCATTAATTTCTACAGAAAGGCTATACTTAATATTCTTTCAGCTAAAACAATATAGACCTGACATACTTTACAAACACTAATAACACTCGATTTCCATCTTATCTTAGTATGGAGAAACTACACTGGGAAGCTAAGTTTGCTTTTCTGGTCTAGCTAGATTGCTGAGATGACGAATTCAACCCAAACCTTTAAAATGCTGTTGCTCTGTTTGGAGGATGTTATTGAAGAGTATATGGGTGCTACAGACAAAAACACCACAGTTCTTTTTGTTTATTTGTTTTGTCCTGTCCTATATCAGATCTCAGGGTGATTTACAAATAGCATTAAAACAGATTAAACAGTTTAAAACAGTAAATAATTTAAATAAGCTAAAACATATTAAACACCATAGAGTCAAAACAGATTTAAAAGATTTAAAAGTTTTTAAAACTATGCACAACAGTATTTGGGGTGAATTAATGAGAACCAAAGGTCTTGATAAACAGCCAGATTTCAACTTGACTTCTAAATGAAATAAATTTTGGTGCCAGTTGGGTCACCTAGGGGAGGGCATTTCACAGTTGAGATTCCATGGCCAAGAAGACCTTCTCCCATGTTCCAACACAATGTATTGAACTCACTGTTGGGCTATGTAGGACCCCCCCTCCCCAACAGACCTTAATCCTCAGGTAGGCCCATATGGGGAGAGGCATTCCTTCAAGTATCAAGACCCCAACCTGTTCAGGGCTTTAAATGTCACCACAAGCATGTTGAATTCAGACTGACTAACTGATTTCTTAATTCCTTATCAACTTTTAAAGATGTTTTATAAGAGTGTTCCTATTTCATAATAAAACAAATAAATTTAATTATTTATTCTCATCTTACCTCTATTGATTTGTTTAAATTAATAATTTTGTGCACAAAATACTTGAAATATATTTGTGTAAGCCTTACTGGAATAACTTTTTTTCCAATAAGGCACATGTCAGAGAATTTTGGTTGACACTCATAAGAAGTCAGACAAACTTTAAAAGATGTTTACAATTTTTCAGTGGTGTATTTTGTGACCCCTGGAAAGGAGATAAAAGTAGTACAGTACTTCACACAATACATATATTAATTTCCTATCATTCACCTTTACTGGCTGACTCAGGGTTCTAGAGTGAGAGAGAAAAAGGAAAAATGTATTCTGTTCTCTGTCTTGATACCCATGAATCATTTTATACACCTCTACTGAGTTCCTCCCCTTTTCTCACTTCTTACCTTACCTTCTCACTTCTTACCTATACTAAATATCCCCAAAGACTGTTACCTTTCTTCATAGGATTTTTTCCCCAGCTCTCGGACTATTTGCACACCCTTTCCCACTTCTCCAATCTAATATGCTTTTTTGAGGTACAATGATTAGTGGTCCTTTCACTCCACACACCCTACACCCTAGCACTATGATTTCACTTTAACTGCCATGACTGGATTTTCAGTTTAGAGATGGTCATTTAGAAATCTCAGCCAGAGATCTCTAGTGCTTCAGTACCAAATTACAAGCTCCATGATTGCACAGGATGTTTCAATGGCAGTTAAAGTGGATTCATGGTGCTATAATTTTGTAGTGTAGAAGACCCCTAGAGTGATACACAATATTACAAGTGCAGTTTCGCTATAGATTTACAGAGAGCAGCAGCAGGGAAAGGGGTGGTATATTGCCTCCATCCCCATCTCCCCCCCACCCTGGGACAAGACCCAATAATCTTTTTTTTTTTTTTAATGTGTGTGAATGCATGCGTGTGTATGAGAACTCCCCAATGCATGTATGAGAACTCCCACATGCATCCAACTAACACCAATAAGCTTCCCCCTCCAGTTGCCCCAAAGTGCAACAAAATTGGCTGAAACTCAAATTGAGCCAAAATCAAAACCATGTCGCTTCCAGTTGCCAATTAATGTGACACTGCAGCCTGCTGGTGGCATGGGGAGAATGAAAATTAGGCCACATGTGTAGTGCAGATGCCCATCCTGGGTACAGAGGCATTATGATAGTGGCATTTTTAATTTTTATCCCTTTCCTCATGACCCCTAACATCAAATGTGTGCACTTGATTGCAGATCCATATGGAAAAGCTGCTCATCAATGAGATCAGCTAAATATACAGAGTGTTCTGGTGCTAAAAGGAGTGTGTGGAATTGATGTAGAGTCTCATAATGCAATTGGACTTAATGACATGGAAGTCAGGTTTGGAACTATTGGGATCATTGGCATTCCTGAGGCAATCTATATTCTGGTGCTGGTGGTGGAGACACACACAGAACTTTCCTTTTTATATATTGATTATTTATTTATTACAAGCATATCCCGACATTCTTGTAAGAAGCATGGCTCATACTTCCACATTTTATCCTCACAAGAAACATGTGATGTAGGTAAGGTTGAGAGATGGTGGGAAACTTATAGTTTCTCACTTTCTCTCAACCTTGAATACTCAGAAGTAATTCCCAGAACATTCAGTTGGACTGACTCCCTATTAAGTGTGTTTAGGATTGCAGCCCTAATTACCAAGGATAGCCAGTAAGTTTTGTGAATGAACAGGGATTCGAATATGGGTCTTGTTAATCTTAGTGCAAAAGTATAACCCACTACATCAGCACCTTGTCCTGCTGCATTCCCTCCTGCTGCCCTTTTCTGTCACACATGCACTTGGCATAATGTGTAGTATATCTGTCACGTGAAGCTTACCTATTGCTGACTTCACCTTTCTCTTGTCTGTTTTTGTTTTATTTCCTGATACTGTAAACATATTCGCAGACACTTACCTATAGTATATCAACCTTGCTGTTTGTCCCTCTTTCAATATTGACTCATTTGATTCTTTCCTTTTGGAGCATTCCACCCTAAAACTTATGACTGTGTACCACACTTTGATCAGACGGGCATACCTATTAAATTTTTTAAAAGAGCAGAAACATATTTCCAGCTCTTCTTGGTGTCCTCCTGGCATACTCTTTCCATGATAGTCAAGATGAAAGGATAGAAAAATTATGCTTTCCTGTGAATCAATACTGCTTCTAAGTAGCATATATCCATGTGGAGTTTTCACTATGCAGAAACATTGTTTTTGAGCAGGCCATAGGATTTGAATTATACCTGAGTCCTCTTTTATGGACAGCTCTTTGTTGGCTCCATCTTGCAGGCCTAAGCCCTGACTCCAAGGCACAGAATGGAACCTGAGGAAGTTTTACTCTGTTTAAGGATTACTTGCTGACTAAAGAGTGCTATAATCGGTTTACACACTTAGCTATTGATTTAATAAACCTTGAGGCCCTCTGCCAAGTTTTCTCATAGTGTGTGTGTGGCTGTTCATTCGGGCATGTCCTCTGCCATCGGAGTAACTAACAACTGGAGATGAGCCACTTTTCAAAAACCACTCGCTTCCTCACTCTTTTATCCATGATGGGCTCCTTGCCCATTTGTTCTCCAAAGCGGGATATTCCTATCACATTGCCAGAACAGGAAGGAGATTAGGGTGCTCTTTTTACCAATTAATCCTTTACATATTTTCTTCTCTCTTTTTTTATTGCATTTTCAAATCACTTCACTATAAAAAGTTCACTGAAGGATGGGTTCCTTTTATAAAAAAGCACTATTGTCAACCACCACGTGTACCTCTGAAAAAGCAAATACTGTGATGCTGTAAAAGACGGCACCTTCCTCTCAGAGACTGGGTACTTATCTTTGTCAGCAGCTAAAGACCTGAGGTGAAAAGTGTTTTGCTGAACTGGGACCTCAGACAGGATGTCATGGACTCCAACCCACAGTTCATCCAAGAAGGATTAGGCATATCAGCAATGGTTTCAGCACCAAAAGTAGAGAGTTAATTTAGAAGACAAGGAGAGCTGATAAAAAAGCAGGCAAATCTACAAAAGAGCAGTTGTAGACGTGACTTGTACTTTGCTTGGACCCCTTTTCTTCTTTACACATACTATTAAATGCTTGCAATTAACACATAACTCTGTGTTGAAGGTTGAGGTTATGACTTTCTACAGAGCCAGAAATTAAAGAGGTAAGGGTCTGACTGTAGTTTTAAGAAACACTGAAATCTAAAGAGAAAATTCTCTCTAAGATGGCTGATACTGCTTGAGCAGTATGCATTATAAAACTAATATTTTTTTTAAAAAGAGCCACTGTATAAAGATGTTGTTAGTAGAGTGGTTTGTTAAGCATATAAAAGTGTTTCTGAGGTCTGTTCATTCTCAAGAGAGCCAGCAATGAAACTAGAATACTTTCAATAAAGTATAAACAGAGAATGATGAGGGAATTGAAGAAGCCTGGAAGAGTTTTTTGTTTTGTTTTTTTAAAGCAGCCACAAAGCTCCTTTAGCTGTTGCTAATATATAAAAGTTATTCCATGTTACTGGTATCCAAATTACGATTTTATTATGACTTATATAACCTCAGATTAAAACACACATGTCTTTGTATTAAATGAACCATAACAACATTCCTATTTAAAAATATACTGTTTCCTATTGAAAAAAGGAAAGAAAATATAACCCATCTATGATAAAAATTCTGGGTGAATCTATGGAGATTTTCAGACGTGATTTTCGGCAGGATATATTCCAAAACAGCTCCGTTGCTGCCGCATGGCAGGGGAGCAGTTTCGGACGACGCTGTCCCTCTGCCGAACCCCTCCGTGTCACTTCCGTGACAGAATGGAGGAAACCGTGTTGTATTTCACTCATGGGCAACAATCGTAAATGAAATATGATGCGGTTTCCTCCATTCTGTCACAAAAGTGACACGGAGGGGTTCGGCAAAGGGACAGCGTCGTCCGAAACTGCTCCCCTGCCGCACGGCAGCAATGGAGCTGTTTTGGAATATATCCTGCCAAAAATTGCGTCTGAAAATCTCCTTAATGTGGGTGTTAATGTTGATCAGTTGTTGTTTTTAACATCAAGTTAAAAAAGCCATTATCATCAGAGAGAAGTTTCATTTTGCCCGAGTACACTATTTTTCATTGGTCACAGTACATATATTTGCCCCAGTATTATCAAGCACTGCAAATGGAAGTGCAGAAATATGAAGCAAAATACATGCATGTCTACATCAGCCATAAGGAAACACATCAGTAATTTAATATTGGATTCAATGAAGTCTGTGGTGAGGTTTCCATTGACTTGAATAGCCTCTGCATTATTTCCTATATCTCTCTCTGGCTTTTCTTCGCAAACGAAGATTCAGGAAGGACTCATCCCGCGCTTTCTGCAAGCGCGCTGATGACTAAAAAGGCCAATCCGAGATAAACAAGTCCGGTTGCAAAAAGCACAGCAGAAGGTCTCCTTGGGTGATGTTTTTGGGTTGTGATTCTTTCTGCGTTGTCGTTTCTCTTCAAGACTTGTTCGTCGTGAGTTCTCAAATAAGGCTGCAGCATTGTGGATAGTGCGTCTCCATGCCTCCCGATGTGAGGCCAGGGCGGACCACTGTTGATATACAATATCTATAAGTCTCTTTATTTAATTTTTTTTTAAATGGATGGATGATGGAAGACTTCTGCTTTTTTTTATAACATTCCTGCATAAAATGAAACGCTCCATAACCTCCTGAAATAATATGAGGGTTTAGGGGCATTTTGTTAGTTTACATGGAGAGGTTGTCATGATGACAAAAGCAAAAAGAGACTCCAAGCAATCCACCTATAGGAATGCTAAAGGACAAAGATAAACAAGTCTATAGGACATTTTCAGATGCGTAAAAAGTGCTGCAGAGGGCTCGGGAGAGGTACGTGCCTGTTTCGTGGCAGGGTGCCATTTTCTGATGACTCTGTCTCTCTCGCGTTACCCTCTGTGTTCCTTCTGTGTCGCATGGAAGGAAAAGGCACCACTTTTTATTCACGAAGAACTTCCGTGAGTAAAAAGTGGCTCCTTTTCCTTCCATGCAACATAGAAGGAACACGGAGGGTAACGTGAGAGGAACGGTGTCATCAGAAACTGGCCCCTTGCCACAAAACAGGCGCATATGTCTCCCGAGTCCTCTGCAGCACTTTTTACGCATCTGAAAATGTCCTATCAGTCAGAACTGATGTTTCTCACAAGTCAAATACTGTATATTTAAAGTTGTTCCCCCCCATCTAATTTAGAATCAAATCTGTGAATTTTAGTAAGTTTTTATATATAAAGACCCCCAAAACGTCACTTATTTGCACTGGCCAAATTCAGTTTGTACAACTGTTCCTAGCATTTAGAAGGCTGTGTTGTAACTGTTAAAGGAGCCCATAAGGAAAGGAGACATGGTGACCTGATGTCAACACCACAAGTGTGACTGAAGAATACACAAGTATTCAAAGTTAGCTTTTTAGGGGATAAATAGTCAAAACTCCTGCCTGGATGGATGAATTTTTAGGTTTTACACACACACACACACACACACACACACACACACACGAGAAAAATATTAGAAAGCCCAAGCCCATTCAGCATAATGAATTATGATATTCACAAATTCTGGAAAGTTCAGATAGATAGATAGATAGATCTCCTCTCCATAGATGCCCCCTTGTTGTGGGAGATAGGCTTGCGTACCCTAATGATGTTTTGAGCTATGCTGGCAGTGGCATAATAGCCAACAGTAGGGTCTCTCATGCCAGATAGGTCAGAACCAAAGGGTCTGACAAAGAGCATCAAAGGGCAGGATGGGCTCTCTGGCCATATGGCAACCATCCTAGGAAAAGGAAAACTCTAATTCCAAATCCGGGCAGATGGTGCTCGTCCAACCCTGTAAGGTCAACAATCTAAGAGAAGGAAACTCTAATCAAACCTATGACCTGAGGACCTCGCTGCTACCATCCATTCTTGCAAGGCCACAGCAGATGAACCTTTGGTTTAAAGGGTGAGGTCAGTTCTGTGCACGCTGCACTCCACCAGAAAAAAACCACTGCATAGGCTCGAAGGACAAATCCAATTCTAAAAAAGCCCTGTAGTGATAGGCGAGGGACGAAACGGCAGGAGTAAAGATGCACTGGAAGCTGCAGACCCAACCCTGCATGCAAGCGGTTCAGGACTTTGGTTGCTTGAGACTGACCCAGGAGATGACAGTCTTGTTCGGCAGCATCCTGAATGACCAAGCAGCCATTTTAAGGAGAGCACTGCTTGGTCCATATGGAGAGGGGCCTAGAAAAGGTGGCCTAATGAAAGCTCATCCCCATCTACCTGGTTGGCTAGCAGTGGCCAACGGGCATCTTCTGATGCAGTCAAACCAAGGCAAAGAAACAAAGGCACACACCAGCATCCAAAGGTGTAAATAAATTGATGCTTGCATGCTGGAACATCAGAACCATGTGAGACTCTGCAGATAGTGGACGGCCTGAGCGTCGTTTTGCTCTAATAGCCCATGAACTCTCATGGCTAAATATTGACATCGCTGCTTTTAGTGAAGTTCGTCTTTAAGGCAGCCTTAAAGAACACGGTGCCGGCTACACACTTGACTGGTCTGGCAAACACAAAACAGAAAAACATCTTTCAGGAGTAGGCCTTATGATCAAAAACTCCATTGCCTCCAAACTCGAAACCTTGCCAACAGGACACTCAGATCGTATTATTTCCTTACGCCTCCCACATGTTGTTCTCTTCAGTATATATGCCCCAACTATGCAAGCCAACCCTGTTGGGAAAGACAAATTCAACACAGACCTACGCCACCTCATACAAAAAGTCCCTGGAGAAGATAAAATTATTATCCTTGGTGACTTCAATGCCAGAGTAGGAAAGAACTCCAAAGCCTGGAAAGGTGTCTTAGGCAAGCATGGTGTTGGAAATTGCAATGATAACGGACACCTCTTGCTAGAGTTCTGTGCAGAACAACAGCTGACTATTACAAATACTATCTTTCAGCAGAAAGGTAGCTTGAAGACAACCTGGATGCATCCCCAATCCAAACATTGGCACCTCATTGACTATGTTCTAGTCCTCCAAGGAAACATTCGCAATGTCCATCATACTCGAGTGATGCCCAGTGAAGAATGCCAAACAGATCATCACCTCATAAGATGTAAACTAAATCTTCATCTTAAGTTCAAACTTAAGAGGGATGGAATCTTAAAGAAGAGATTCCAAGTCAACAATCTTCAACAAGCTACCATGAGAGACAACTTCCAGGTAAATCTGGAACGAAAACAAAACTTGAAGACCACCCTACAGATCCTTCTCCTACAGTGCTTTGGCAGCATATCAAAAACAGTATCCTCCAGTCTGCGGAAGAATCCCTCAGGTTCTCCCACAAGAAAAATCAAGACTGGTTTGATAAAAACAACCAAGAGATCCAGGAGCTGTTGGCACAGAAGAGAACTGCTCACCAGGCATACCTCTCCCAGCCAACTTGCCATGTAAGAAAAGCAGCTTTCCATCTCGCATGTAGTAAACTTCAATAAAAACTCCGAGACATGCAGAACAAGTGGTGGATCAATATAGCAGAAAAGACACAATGCTGTGCAGATCTGGGTAATCTTAGAGGATTTTATGAAGCTCTTAAAGCAGTGTTTGGACCTACTTATCAGTCCAAAGCTCCTTATACAGTACAGATGGTCAAACACTAATTACTGATAAAGCCTCCATCCTGAATCGATGGGCTGAACACTTTCAAAGTCTCTTCAGTGCCAACCAAGTCATCCAAGGCTCAGCTATCCAACATATGACACAAAAAACCGATGAAAAATGAATTGGACATAGCTCCCACTTTGGCCATACAGCAGATGAAAAATGGCAAAGCAGCTGGGATTGATGGAATCCCACCTGAAGTTTAGAAACACAGAGGTCATGTACTCCATGTTAAATTCCACAAACTCCTTGTGAATTGCTGGGAGAAAGAGGAACTGCCATCATATCTCCGAGATGCAGTCATCATCACCTTGTAGGAGAAAAAAGGAGCAAAATCCTATTGCTCCAACTATCGAGGTATAACACTCCTCTCTATTGCTGAAAAAATCCTTGCAAGGATACTCCTGAACAGATTAGTTCCTGCTATTGCAGAATAACTCCTTTCTGAATGCCAATGTGGCTTCAGAGCCAATAGGAGTACTACAGATATGGTATTTGCCTTTAGACAATTGCAAGAGAAATGTAGAGAGCAGAACAAGGGACTCTATGTAACATTTGTCGACCTCACCAAAGCCTTCAACACTGTGAGTAGAAAAGGTCTATATACGTTACCGTACTTATGGTAGCTTGTTTAACATAAGCCGTCTGAGAGCTTGCACTAAGACTCTAAACTATCTAGTTAGTGAGCTGCTCTTCGGTGATGATGTTGCCCTTGTTGCCCACACAGAAACAGCTCTGCAGCGCCTAACATCCTGCTTCGCAACAGCTGCAGAACTGTTTGGGCTGGAAGTCAACCTTAAGAAAACAGAAGTTCATCACCAGCCTGCACCACAGGACGAACACCATCATCCCCACATTACCATTGGCAAATCCGTGCTTAAGTCCATTCAGCAGTTCACCTACCTGGGAAACATCATGTCCTCAGATGCCAAGATTGACAAAGAGATCAATCACATATTAGCAAAGGCATATAGCACATTTCAAAGACTTTACAAAAGAGTCTGGAGTAATAAACACCTGAGGCGAAGCACAAAAATCAGTGTGTATAGAGCTATTGTACTGTCTATTCTCCTTTAAGGGTCTGAAACACGAGTCACCTGTCGCCACCACTTACGACTCCTTGAACGCTTTCATCAGCGCTATATACACACAATCCTAAATATACACTGGACTGACTATGTGATGAACGTTGCTGTCCTTTGAGTAAGCGGGGATCACCAGCATTGAAACCATGATATTGAGAACACAGCTGCGCTGGGCAGGGCACGTTTCTAGGATGGAGGACTATTGCCTCCCAAAAATAGTACTCTCCAGTGAACTCGCCACGGGTCAGCATAAGAGGAGCGCTCCAAAAAAACAATAGGACTCCCTGAAAGAATATCTCAGGTTTGGCCAAATTGATCACCAACAATGGTCACATCGGGAGGCATGGAAACGCACTATCCACAATGCTGCAGCTTATTTGAGAACTCGTGCCGAACAAGTCTTGAAGAGAAACGACAACGCAGAAAGAATCACAACCTGGAAACATCACCCAAGGAGATCTTCTGCTGTGCTTTCTGCAACCAGACTTGTTTATCTCAGATTGGCCTTTTTAGTCATCAGTGTGCTTGCAGAAAGCATGGGATGGGTCCCTCCTGAATCTTTATTTGTGAAGAAAGCCATATATCACCCATTTTATATTTTATGAATATTAAATATATATAAGAGAATCAAACAAATTTCATACCTAGCTGCATTTAGGCAGTAGGACCTTTGAGAATTTCATTGAATACTGACCTGACCCATAGCTCTTAGACTAATGCAGGTTGGAATTTTATCTACTGATGTTTCTATTTCCCAAATATACCAACACAGTTCATGGCTCATGACCTCACCACATACCTAGAATATCAAAATAGGTTCAAAAATACTAATTTTGAGAGGGGAAAAAATACAGCCTGAATTCTATCAGCAATCTCTATTTATTGACTCAATATTCAACAATTGATTCAGTGGGTCCTCACTCTAATTGGGACTAACCAACAGAATTTCAGCCAATATTTTTAAGTGCACACTGAGATAAAATATGTTTTCAATTACAAGTTAACATATGTTTAAAAGCAAAGTTTTATTTAAGTTTAAACACAAAGATTATAGATTAATGCAAATGGAAGGGATTGATGGAAAAATGGGTACAAAGCGGCCCACGCTGGAAATAGTTTTCCGATCCTTGGTTTGGATTTGTGCCACTCCAGCTGGATACCTAGTCATCTGGCTTTGCCGTTGGCACCAATCTATTGCCACCAACATGTGTTCAAGAACACAGTGAAAGAAAAGGGTTTAAGGCTGCAGCCTTCAGCATATGACTTGTCTCAGAAATATGTGCCAAGTTTGTGAGAGTGTGAGAAGCAGTGTTGTTAAGTATGACATAAACAAAGTGCAAAGTAAGACAAACTGTGGGAGAACTGTGGGAGAAATCTGTGATAACAATTTAAAGTCTGCAATTTAGAACATTTTTTGCCTTAAGAGTTCCAAATAATGATTCCTTGGAAAAGTTCAATATTTACCACCAGCTTTTAAGATCCAAATAGCTGTGAGAGGCAACAGGCTGTCATCAAACTTTTCCAAGTTCAGGGTGGAAAGATGCAAACTTTGACACCTAGTGAGAGAGGTATATTTGCAAGCAGTCAAAACTGACTGGAAACCAACTGAATCTGTCAGCCTAACTCTTGCCATAAAATATAGTGGATTTACGTACCAAAGCATTTTCATGGGGTGGCTTCAGGAAAATATTTACTTTAGCAGAGTTTTGTAACATTTGTTTTGTTGCCCTCAAAATCCTTGCCTTGTCCTCTGACTAGGGCTGACTCTTACTAATGGCAGCAGCCTACTACTACTCTTCTTGAAAAAATAGCATTCACTTTACTTAATAAAACTGTCACTGGCACAGCAGTTTATAAAATGTCTTAGCTATACCAAATTCATAAAATGATTCTGCAAAATATCTAATGGCAAGTGCATTGTTATGAATAAATGATGGGAATCAAAGTGGGTGCTAAATGAAGACACTGTTGAAGAATTGGAAGGAGTGGGATCTGCTGGAGCTGCACGGAAAAATACCTCACAACCTTTGTACGCTAGACACACTAGACCCACGTTTATTGGTACATACATTTGGGTGCTGTTGTTTACTGCAGTTTTTAACCTTGTTTTTGCTGCAATCCCAGATTCCCTAATTAAAAACAGCAATTGTTTTGTACATTCAAGTCATTTCTGACTTATGGCAAGACTAAGGACATTTTCAGGCGGCCCTTACTGCGCAAGCAGCCTCCGGAGCAGTAACGAGGCTGCTGCGTGGCAGGGGGTCCTTTTCAGATACCACCGTCCCTCTTTCGTGACCATTCATGGCATGTACGTGAAGCTGTGGAAGCGGCCGCATCATATATCAATCATAGGCCACTTCCGTGATTGAAATATGATGCGCCTGCTTCCAAAACTTCACGTACGTGCCACGAATGGTCATGGAAGAGGGACAGCGGTATCCGAAAAGGACCCCCTGGCGCACAGCAGCCTCGTTATTGCTCCGGGGGCTGCTTGCACGATAAGGGCCATCTGAAAATGTCCTAAGACTACCATGGAGTTTTCTTTGCAGAATTTATTCAGAGGGGGATTGATCTTGCCTCCCTTTGAGGCTGAGAGAGTGTGACCTGCCAAAGGTCACCCAGTGGGTTTCCATGGCAGACTGGGGATTTCAATCCTGAAATTTCAATGTGAATTTCCTGCATTCTAATCTCTGCAACAAACTTTCTTGGGTACATAACTATGCACTAATTTTTTGTCTAACAAAGCAACAAGTAAGTTTAGCAATTTTCATCCTGTTATGAGAAATAGTTTTTGAAAACTATTTGCAATTCAGGATTTATTCTGTGCAAAACTTTCATGTGGTTGTTTGGCCCCAGATAAAAACTTTTTTTTTTTTTTTTGCACAATTCCTGTTTTCTATGCTAAACAACCGCATGCAAATTTTCTGCTGAATTGATCTCCAACTACAGCCTTTTCTGCACAGAAAATAATATTTCTGCACAAAAATATTCAGTTTCCTTTGCAGAAAATGGTGTTTTCAGCACAAAATAAACATATGTGAATTTTGCATAGAATAAATCCTGACCTGCAAAGTTTATATTTAAGTCCAGGTTTCTTCTGAGCCAGCCAGCCAGCCTTTGCCTTGGATCCTGTCATGTGGCCATTACACTGCAGGGAGGAGGTGGGCCAAGCAGCCTTCAAGCCTTCACAGATTGCCTGTGAGGACACTGCAGACCCCTAGGGGTCCCTACATGAGTAAAATACAGTTTGCTTCTGCTGGACTATTGATAAATATATTTACTTGGCAGTAAGCAACATTTTGTCGTAGAAAAACATATGTTTTCAAATAAGTAAGAATAATAAAATGATCCCCCTTTATTATAGTTTAAGGTATAAGACTTTCTTGAAAGGCCTTTTTGGTTTAACCCAGTTTCTCGGCATGACACCCAGTACCTGTTTGGACCATCATCTGACTTGGATTCCCAAGTTTTTTTGTTGTTTTTTTTAAGTAGGTCTCTAGTCATGATAAAATATCATGGGGGCAAAATGTGCAGTCACTCTTCTTTGCAATTATTTTGTGAGAGACAAGCCTTCCCCTCCTTGCTTATGACTGTGTTAAGCCATGAGTGAAATATCATAGTTATGATTTGTATTTGAAACCTTCCCTCTCTCAACTCCAGTTTCTGGTCCCTTGGTCAATGTTACAACCTTGTAGGAAAATCTAACTTTCAGAGGAAAGCATAGTTGGAGTGTGTTTTGCAGAACTCCTTGCAAAGACTGCTCAGAAAGCAATGGAGCCATTGGAGTGAAGGAGACTGGATGCAACAAAGCTGCAATACAATGATTTGTATATAAGGTCCCATGGAATCTTTTGTTTTCTTGACTTGTTTCATGAAGCAATATCATACCGGGGGGGGGGTTCATTTAATGAGGAATAGATAGGAATCTTCCATGACCTGATGTGGGAAGAAAAGCGTGAAGCATTATTTCCATCTTCTCTCCACCCCACTTGGCTTCCTCACTCACCACTGTTCTTGCTATGACCTCCCACCATTTTGTTTTGTATCTCTTTCCTCTTGCTTCTTGTCTTGCAGCCATGGTAGAACCACTGACTTCACCTGTTTGCTCACTTGTCCTCTATTTAAAGCCTTTAGAGGAAAGGCAGAGAGCAGCATTAAGTAAAGCAAATTGGGAGAGCAAGGGTTGGAAGTACAGCTGCATGGGATGAAAGCACAGCACAGGGGCAAGGTGAAGCAATGAGAGGCATGGAGGAAGGGAAGGAGGTGCAGCAGATGGGTGCAAGGTAAAAGGGAAGGAGGTGCTACAACACAAATTTAGGGGAAAGAGAGGGGAAGAAGGGAAGTGGGTGAGATGTGCAAGTGTTGGCATGCAAGTCTCTCTCTGGCTTTTCTTCACAAACAAAGATTCAGGAAGGACTCATCCCGTGCTTTCTGCAAGCGCACTGATGACTGAAAAGGCTAATCCGAGATAAACAAGTCCAGTTGCAGAAAGCACAGCAGAAGGTCTCTTTTGGTGATGTTTCTGGGTTGTGATTCTTCCTGCGTTGTCATTTCTCTTCAAGACTTGTTCGGCGTGAGTTCTCAAATAAGGCTGCAGCATTGTGGATAGTGCATCTCCATGCCTCCCAATGTGAGGCTAGGGTGGACCATTGTTGGTGATCAATTTGGCCGAGCCTGAGATGTTGTTTCAGGGAGTCCTTGTATCGGTTTTTTTTGGAGTGCCCCTCTTATGCTGACCCGTAGCGAGTTCACCGTAGAGTAGTATTTTTGGGAGGCGATGGTCCTCCATCCTAGAAACGTGCCCTGCCCATCGCAGCTGTGTTCTCAATATCATGGCCTCAATGCTGGTGATCCCAGCTTGCTCGAGGACAGCAACATTCGGCATGCAAGTAAGTATACAACAAAAAAGGATGTCTGGGTGAAAGACTGTAGTGAATTCCTTATATGGTATTATAATTAAAGAATCATGTTATATTGTTTAGGATTCTGTCTCCCTTATACTACAGTCTTTGACCCAGACATCCTTTATTGTTGTATACTTTTTTGAGATTAATATGGCAGAGTGGAAGGATACCTTTGCATTCAGTGATACTGAAAAGTTACAGATTTTGTTTAACAGATCTCTGTTTAACGATGGTGATTCTAGAAAATTGTCCAATAACTGGAAGGAATTTGAAAACCTTAAAAAACAACACGTTTGGTTGGATCTTCACGCTACCACCCTAGTGGAATATTGTAAAAATAACAGGATTCTAAGGTGGCTTCGCATGTAAAAAGTACCAGGAATATTTAATAATGATATTGAGTTTAAGAATAAGTGGGCTAGTATTTTAAATAAATGCTCCATGGATCTTCTGTTACTCATGACGGACAGGTTAAACACTGAATTAGTCAAAATCAATGAGGAAATAACTACCATACAACCTACTTTGGCCACTGATTTTTTATCACAGGATTTGGACAAAAAGATTGATATTTTAGAACAAGATTTTAAATTTTTTTGCATTGAATTAAAGGTGTATAAACTTAAAAAATTCCGTTGGGACGAGTTAGATTATCTTAACGAATGGGTATACCCATGGCTTAAGGAAACCAGATATTAAAAAATTAAGATTTGCAGAAAAGCCTGATTATTCATCAGGTGAATAATCAGGTGAGGAAAGGGGATAGTCCAGTGACACTTCATGTGATTCTTATAAAGAGCATAATTTTTTAGTTCCCGGCCAACTGCCACACAGATCAAACTACACTGCAGCACGAGGACAAAAGTATCGCAGCCAAAAGAGAATTCCAACTTAGTTGTAAATTTATCTTCCTATCAGTTATCAGATATGGAAGCCACTGCACTTAGTACAGGTTTATCCTTTGTGTCCACTCCCTGTTATAATGTTTTTCGTACTCGTATAGATACCTTCAAATTAATAAGGCAAATAAAATCAAAACAATTCTATAAGGATGCAATTGCTCATCATACTAGTCTGTTTAGGCGACCCTCAAGATTTGTTCAAGATCACAATATTTCCACTTTTGAAATGGTTATACTACGGGATATCCAAAAGGTAGAAAAATCATTTAAGTGTCCCTGGCTGAATTGTTCATTCTCTGAGAGACTTGCTTTGAATAAACTTTCAGCTAATCAACAGTTGATAATCAAACCAGCTGATAAAGTGTGAGCAATTGTATTACAAGACAAAAGTGATTATTTGAAGGAAATCCATAGACAGCTTAACGATAATATGAATTATAAATGGTTAACTTATGATCCAACATCCTCCATAAAATCCATTATAAAAGTAGTTGTCCAAGAGGCTAAAGCCTGGGTTATATTGGATCAACCACATCAAAATTTCTTGTCCAACCCTTTCCTTGGGTAACTATTTTTTATACACTCCCTAAGATCCACAAGGAGGGCCATCCCCCTCTGAGCAGACCCATCATATCAGGAAGTGCATCTCTTTTAGAACCTATCACACAGTACTGTACTTAGATTTCTTTTTGTCACCCTTTGTAGTTAAAATGACTTCATATATACAAGGCTCCAGACATTTTATTTCTCAAATAGAAAACAAAAAGATCCCTATGGGCTCTTGTCTCATCACGATGGATTTAGATGCCTTGTATACTTCCATCCCATATCAAGAGGTAAGGACAATCATTGAACAGTATCTCCACAGCCGGACAAATTCACAACCTCCTACACATTTTTTGTTAGACTTGCTTGATATTATTTTAGAAAAGAATTTAGATTGCAGAATGAATTTTTCTTCCAAATTAAAGGGGTCACTATGGGCTCCCCCATTGCTCCTACAGTCACCAATTTATATATGGCCTTTTTTGAACAATCATATATTTACAATGGGTCTGTTAAACCCTTTTTTGACCATTGCATATTTTATGGTTGATATAAATATGACATTTTTGTGATTTTTTCCTGACATTACCATATCTCAAAAATTTTGTGACTGGATAAATAAATTCTTAGACACTAATTTACATTTCAAGTGTCATATTAATTCCAAGTAAGTCCCATTTTTAGATACTCTGGTATATCTGGAAAACAATAAGGTAGGGGTTTGGTGTTATCGTAAACCCACAGACAGAAACTCCTTGCTTCATTTCAATAGTTATCATCCATACAGACTTAAGTGTAATTTGTCCTTTTCTCAATTATTTTTACATAGAAATTCTATGTAAACAGAATTATAAATTGGCAGCTGATAAATATTCTTCAGAATTACAATCTAGGGGTTATCCGCATTATGTTATAAGTCAAGCCAGAGCAAGAGTAGCAGTTCTGGATAGGGAATCCCTGTTTATCAAAAAGACATGACCCTCTAAAGGACAGAATAGTGGGTGTTTTCACATACACCCCAGGATTTAATAGAATTTGTGATATCATTTTAAAAAAACTGACATTTAGTTCAACATATTCCCGGCTGTACAAATCTTCCCTTGGTTGCATTTCACCATTCTAAAAATCTGGAGGATCTTCTAGTACATACAGATACACCATTGGATAATGTGCATCAAAATGTTGTTAAGGGACATTTCTCCCTTAACAACATTTTGATGCACATTATCCAATGGTGTATCTGTATGTACTAGAAGATCCTCCAAATGTGGACATTGTTCCAATTGTTCTCAGTCATTACAGATTAAAGTCTTCATACATCCACATACCCAGGAAAGGTTTTCTTTTAAATCATTTACTACTTGTAATATTGAAGCTGTTATTTATGCTATTTTATGCCCATGTAATAAAATTTACATTGGGAAAATGATGAGAAATCTGAAACAAATAATTTATGAACAATAAAGGCATATAAGGAGGAAATATACGGATAATCCTCTTGTGGAACACTTTGTAGAGTTGGGGCATACTGCTGATTCTTTAAGATTTTTTTGCAGCAGAAGCCATTCACCATAAGCCACGCCTTGGAGGATCATTAGACCTTAAGCTTTTACAAAGAGAATCCTTTTGGATTCACAGATTCAATACTTTAATTCCCCATGGTCTTAATGATCAATTAGACCTTTTAGTTTTCATATAAAACCTTATAGTAATTATGTCATTCCCAGGATGTGCTGCAGGGTGACTTTGTGTCCCCTTTGGGAGTCAGCCTATATTTACTCTACTTTTAAATTTAGAATGAGAAGTACTGTAGTGTTAATTTAAAATTGAACTGTTCCTTTTAAATTCAGCATGAAAATGGTTGGATAGGTTGATTTGCAAGTTTAAGTAGTTTTCTTCAACAATCAGAGTGTGGATCACTTTAAACAGGGTGATTTGTAGCTCAATAGAGTATATAATGCCACCTGTGGTTTGCTCTCCACTGCATCATTGGTTGAAAAGACCAAGGCAGCTGGAGGTAAGCTTTTTTCCCCCTTCAAAGTACCTTATAGTTTATTACACTAAAATACTGTAACACAGACTGATACTGATTTATTTTTATACACACAGAATTATTTGTTGACTGTTTAATGCATCATAGGGATACATCCTATTCACCAAATATATAAGTAAGTTAAAAGATTATAGTTATATATTACAGTATAATTTAATACCTATCAAGTTTTGTTATATTATCATTTTTATTGAACACAGTTTAAATGGATTTTGCTCTAATTCAGAAAGAAATTTGAAAGCCAGTGCTTGGCAATTGATTTAATAAACATAGACTCAGGTGAGCCTTAAAACAATTACATTAAAATATAATTTATTGTGTTACATCTATATTAATTTAATTAAAATTATTACAGATACATTGAGAAAGTTTGTTTACAAACGAAACAACAGTGGGAATATCCGGAGCTTGTTGTCTGTGACTCCTTTATATTTGAAGTAAGAATGGTGGTTTTTCATGGTTTACAAATTGGCTTCATTGTCTACACACCAATATATGTGTTATATTGACACATAAAATGTTTGATTTTATTATTGTTTCATGTAATAACATGGTTTATATACCAGTCAATAGAATTATGTTATATTGACTGCAACTTTATAAAAGTGGTTTATGTAATATCATTGTATCTGAATATATATTGTGTCCACCAGTTAATAATATTACGGTATACCACCTAACAAATTGTATCTCTTCTTAAGTGACTTGTATGATATCATTACCAATTAATTTTCAATATTTACTGTTAAATAATTTATGTTATATTTGTTAATGCCTTATATAGTATTATAATTAAAAAACATATTGATTGTTATGTTGTTTAGGATTCTGTCTCCCTTATACTAAAGGCATGCAAGGAAGGAAAGAAAAGTGTGGGGTGAGCAAGAGAGTAGAAATGTAGAAACTGTCAGGAGTTAGAGACTGAACTCCATTATAAAATGGCCGAACAACTGCAGAGTCATGCTGAGTCATAATGGCTGACTCCATGAACTGCCTAGTCATGCCACAGCTACAGAAGGAGGGTTCTTATTGGTGTGTAAGATCATGTGATCGAGCAAGCCAATGCCCTTTAACTGTATATATAAGAGAGCTCAGAACAGAGCTCACTTCTCTTCTTCCTGTGAATGCTGATGCCCGGTGAAGCAGTTTGTCCTTCAATTGTAAGTATTTGTACATATTGCAACTGCTTGACGTTGAAGATATAAGTGCCTCCTGCTTATTTGGACATCAAACACTCTGTGTGCGAGTATTCTTGGGAACGGGTTGCTACTAAGACGGCTGAGATAGGTTTACTTTTGTTTCTGCTGGGGATTGAGTGTCCTATCATCCCCTGACAGAAAGGAGGACTGGAAGAGATGTACTGTGGCAGGGTGCAAGAAGAAGGAGAGGCAGGCAAACAGTGATGGAAGATATAAGAGATGAAAGAGTAGTAGTGCAAGGTAAGGAGAGAAGGAAGAGTGGGTGATGTGAAAGGTAAACATGGAAAAGAGACAAGGTGCATGAAAGAAGTCAGAAAAGTGCAGCCACAGAGTAAGGAAAGAAAGTACTGTGAGGGCATGAGGAAAAGCAAGAGAGAAGAAAGGAGGGAAGATGGGTGAGAAGTGTGGTGGGAGCTGCTAAGAGCCAGAGAAGTAGGTATGAAATGAGGTGAAGTGCATGGGCGGGATATGTTGTTTTTATGTTTGTCCTTGCTTCCTTTGCATTTTCATCTGTGAATCAGATGGCCTTAGCATTTAGGACCTTCCTATAATATTTTCATAGATCTATACCTTTTTGCCTGGGAACATACACAGCAACTTTACTGTCTTGCAGTTAATCCCCACAACAACATTGTAAGGTAGATTTGATGAGAGTTAGTGATGGCCAAGCACACACCATCATGCAGGGATTAGAATTAGAATTCGGTTCTCTCTTTTCCATCTCCAGCATTTTAAGCACTTTATACTAGTTCTCTCAGAGGAGTAGTTACTGTTAAAAATGGTACAAAGCAGAAACACAGTGGTAGAACAAATGGCAAATATTAATGTGCTAACTTTGCATAGAAAGCCAGTGTGGTGTAGTGGTTTGGACTAGGACACTGGGAGACCAGGATTAGAATCCCCACTTGGCCATGGCAACCCACTGGGTGACCTTGGGTAATTCACATTCAGCGTCCAAGGAAGGCAAGGGCAAACCTGCTCTCAACAAATTCTGCCAATAAAATCCCAAGATAGGTTTGCCTTAAAAGTCACCATAAGTCTGAAATGACTTGAAGGCACAGAACAACAACAACAACAACATGTAATAAATAGAATGCAAACAAGTAACGGCTAGAATTCACTATTGCAGTTACAAATGTGCAACCCAGAGTTACACATTCATAACTGATTCATATTCACAATCCCTACATATTAAATAGTGTAGAGAATACATAGGGTTTATAAAAATCACCAATCCTGACTTACCAGGCAGAAGGTACTGCAGGCAACGGGGGTCTGTTTTCCTGTTGATTGGGATGCAGTAGACTGATGTTCCCACCTGCCCTCCCACAAGTGATCTTTGGTGTGAGGAGGACTTGTGACAAGGATTCTGAGTCTGGCTGTTGCGCTGGAGATCACTGGATCAGAACCGTGGGATTAGGCTGGGATTAGGCTATTTAGCTATGTAACTAAAGCAGTAATATAGCTAAGTAAATGATCTAGAATACCAGACAATATGTATAATAATGATAATTTGCATAATGTGCAAACTAGATGATTAGGTTTGACAGGGTAGAATATGGCAACTCTATCCTGGGCTGTTATCAATTGCCACTCTGAGGCTGTGGGGAGGGTGGTGAAGTCCATCTGTCTAGCTGCACCACTGCACTTGTGGTCCAGTTCTCCATCTTTATCATAGGTTGCTGACACACTGCAGAAATAATGCAGTTTGATACCATTTTAACTGCCATGGCTCAATGCTATGCTATTCTGGGATTTGTAGTTTTGTGAGATATTTAACCTCTCTCAGAGAGCTTTGGTGCCACAACAAACCGCAAATCCCAAGATTCCATGGGATGGAGCCACACTAGTTAAAGCAGTGTCAAACTGCATTATTTCAGCAGTGTCTTGCCAGCCTTAGTTGCATACTGCCACTCCCTACATACTGAAACTGCATGTAGCTCTGCATGACCCTCAAGCACTAAATAGGATAAAGAACAAGTGAAATTGCAAAATCAACACTGAAGCTGGGAAGGAAGGAAAGAGCTGGCTCTGTAGTGGTGGAAGATACATGTTCCTGATACCATGTTCTGTTTGTTAATGTATCCACTTATAGCGTCAGGACCAAGTCAAAGGACATGGAAGATAGGCATCCATTACTGGCAACATTACTTATCTCCGGCATGAAAAGGAACTGGCAGTAATAGTCGTCCGGTCAGTTTACACAACTTCTTTGCTATGTTGTTATTACTTCTATCCTTTTTATAATGAAGCAAACATTAAAGTAATATTATTTCAGTTGAGGGTTGGTATCTATAGCTTATACCTTGTGATGTTAATTAAAAACATAATTTTTATGTACTTATCACAAAGGAAATATCATTTCATTAAAATCCAATTAGATTCAGACAATATCTGTAAAGACTACTGAATAACTGCTGTTTGAACATGGTCTGCTTTGTTCTATTTTCATCACCCGAATAAAAGCAACCACAACAAACAAACCAAAGGAAAAAAAAAGGGGGGGGGAATTGTATTAATCTCTGAGGTTACAGATCGACTTGCATTTAGAACAGTGTTTTATGTGAGCAACATACCAAAGATTTTATGTTTCACCAACTGCAGCATAAGTGACCTTTCTTAAGACCATGCTTATCCTCCACCCCTACTATTTTCATACAATAAAGCAAATTTATTTTAGCTGAATAGATTTCTTTGTAGAGAAAGTGTGGCTCTGCGACAATAGTTCAGCACTCTTCTGTGTAATCCAAGAAAATAGCTATGAAGTGTATTAAAGTACCACTCTTCTTATAGTGAAAACCCCAGAGGAAATGTTCTTGTTGGCTGGAGATTCTTTGAATTGTAGTCCAATGAAGTAACTTTTCCAGGCTCTGGCAGGGATAGTACTTGTGTATGTGCCTGCAGTACAAATCACAACGTTGGGGTCATTCATGTGACTTCCCCGATGCTGCACTTCCTTCCAAAGACTGTTATTGATATTTATAGGTAAAGCTCATATAAGATATTGCAATATACCTTCACCTGGTAACAGAAGCACTCCTGTTCCAAGTTCTAGCCAGCCAGTCATGAATTCCTGCAGGACCCTCCATTTCATTTCCTCTTCCTCCTTTCCGCATTCCATGTCAAAACTTGTGGCTACTGAATACATTCAGTCCTTACTGGGTTTAAGATGTGTTGTACTTTCACAAACAAACCTCATGGTTGCTGTGGACACAATGATACTTCTCTCTTGATTCTCAGTGGGCCTACTTTGACTCCAATGCATTTGGCACTCACCACTCAGCAGGCTGCTAGAAGCCATTGTACTAATTGTACTATACATGTTCTCAGGAGTGTGTACTCAGGTAGCTATGGTGTAGGAGAGTGCCAGAACCTGTACTATAAAGCCCTATCAAAGTGCAAACAAAGTATCTTCATGATTTCAACAGAAAAGGAACCTCGCTTGGTGAGGACTCGAGAGAGAGCCTTCTCAGTTGCTGCTCCCATCATTTGGAACGTCCTTCCACGGGAGGCTAGGCTGGCCCCCTCCCTGATTTCTTTTTACCATCAGGCAAAGACTTTTCTTTTCAAGCAGGCTTTTAACATATAAGCAGCAGGGCTTGTTTTATCTGGTATGTTTTAGATTTTATATGTTTTAAACAGATTTTATAAATTTTAATAGTATATATTGTATTTTTAATCTGTTGTTTTATGGAAGCTGCCTTGGGTCCCATTTTGGAAGAAAGTTGGCAAAAAAATGAAAATAAATGAATAAATAAACAATGAGAAGAAATATATTGTAATGTTGGTGGGAAAGGTGGTCATGGCAGCCACTGATTATGCAACTGCAGAGGTGCTCCAGGGTTGCAAAAAGGGCCATGTTCATCCCTCATGCCAAGTGACCCTCACTCTGAAAAAATGTACAAATGCTGTACGTCCAATTCCAGGCTATATTTCTAAATCCTCTGAAAACACACATTTCTAAAGACATGAGACCGCCAATATGCATTTAAAGCGCATGTTGATACACATGTTTGAACTGGAAACTTCCTTACAGCACACGGAAACGAATTAACAGCTGGTGGAGAACTTTGTTCCAACTTACACTCAGAAGAGTGGATCAAGCCAAAGTGTGTTGACATTCCGAAAAACTGAATTTGTCAAGCATCCCTGTCTAGGAGTAAATGAAGTACACAAGAACCTTGCAAAGCAGAGGGCAGAAGCGAAGAAAGCAAAGGATGATAGTAAAGACGTAGCTTCATATTAAATGATATATTCCAACTAGCAGATTATGCAAATTTAGCAGGCAGCTTTGGTATTACAAAGACAGCCATTTTTAAAATGGTGCTTCTGATTTCTGCCTTGCAAGAGACCTCCATGTTTCAATTAGTATCACTTTCTCTCTCTCTTAGTATCACACAACAATGAAACTGCAGCCCATCACTTACTTCAAATGTTTTACTTTCTGGAACAAAACTGAACAAAAATTACCTTGAAAGTGGATCTACAATCAAAGTCTGCTTCTTGATGTCTTCTTGCTTCACTTCTATAGTGTGTTTATGTACAACCTAGGGATAGGTAAAAGATATGCAAATATTCAAACAACAGATAAAAAATAGGTTTCACCAAAGTAGGAAACCCTGATGAGAAGAAACCTGCTTGATGATCATGTTTGTAATTTGGGATTTATTCTGCACACACACACACACACACACGCGCGCGCGCGCGCTTGTTATTTTTGTGCAGAAAATAGCATCTTATGTGCAAAACTGTGGGCTTCTTTGTGATGAATAGTTTCCAAACTGCACATTTTCTAAAAACTACAGTGGGGAGCAAAATGGTTAAATTATTCATTCTTTCGTACAAAAATGAAATTAAAGAAAATTTGCATCCCTAGTATGAATACTTGTATGCACATATATAAGAGAAACTGGCAGCATGTTTGCCTGAAGCATGCAAAGTGATTTTGACATCGAATCTGTTTTTGAGTAAAATTGCTGCCATTTGTGCTTTCTTGGCTCTGAACACAATTTATGATTGTGATGAGTCCACTAGGGTTGCTGCTATGGGTTGTATTAGACACACTTTTGACCTAGACCAGTTCTGGTGAGTATGTGGAGCTCCAGATATTTTGACCTACAGTTCCCAAAAGTCCAACTAAGCTTGGCCAATGGTAAGAACTTGTGATCCCATCCAATTTTAGACTTCTATCTTTTAGAATTTAATCCCATCAAATTTTAAGCATCCAAAGCAATTTCATATCCCAGGTACTTTATATATGGATAAATCTATTACCCAGTTCACAACATGTTGGTTGCTTGTATGAGTGAGCAACACCGCATGAGTTTCAGGTTCATTTTAACTATAGAGACAACCTGTGAGTTCACATTAAGGCTTTTGCTCCATCAGCCAGAACCATTCAACTGAAGCAGATAAGAAAACTAAAAGTCATGTACATGTTTCAGATTACCGAAAACAAAAATGTCAAACCATGCCTGGACAAATTCCTTCTTTTTTTGGGGGGGGGGGGAGTACAGCTCCTCAAATCCCACAGCCAGCATGGCCAATACTGTTGCTGCCACCACTACCATCGCTCCTTATAAGGCCCTCTACAAGGACCAAACATTTAAATAATTTTTCCTGTTCCCTGTATCTGTTCCCACTATTTCTTTCTCCCATTCCCCCCCCCACTGGAAAAAAGTGTCAAAAAATTATGTCAAGTTTTGATTTTTTATGATGCACATATGATCCACTTGTAAGTATCTACAAGAGCATCCATTTGGGAGGAAAGGTCCTTTCAGGATGCCTGAACTGTCTACGTCATGTGGCAAAAGGATCCTCTGATTCAGCATTTAGGAATGAGTGACACAGGAAATAAGATGCCCACACAGGAATAGCTGCCACAGCACTCCTGTCAGGAGGATTTGTAATCACTGAGGCAGAAGTGCTGATGCAAGACCTTCAGCAAAGAATGGCACTGAAGCTGATAAGAACTAAAACAAAATGGTCTTGTTTGCGCTAAGTAACTGACATTACATCCAAATAAAAGTCTGGAAGAAAATCTAAAGAGATCAATATTGATGTCTTAGGGTTTGCAGACAACTAATGAAATATTTGTTTAAGACTATCCTTATCTGCTCCTGAGGATTAAAAAACCAGTGCTTTTGTTTAACAATACATTGTATTTCTATGATGACAATTCAAGAGGAAGGAGAAAATAATTAGCAGCTTAGATGGCAATAATGAACGTCAGAGCAGTACTTTCAGAAACTGAGAAAGAAAATCTCTTCTTCTGAAATCTCTTCTTCTGCATCTGCCATTCTTCAGAGCACTGTGAATATGAACTTTGAAGATATACTTCATACCCAGTGGACAACCACCACCCAGTCACTGCATTGTGCTGCAAAAATAATCAGGCACAAAATAAAGTCCATTATTGCAATAGAAAGATTTACAAATAGGATTGCCAGTTCAGGATAATCTCTGGCTCTGAGGTTTCTAGACCAAAATCTGAGATTTAGGAGATTATCAGACACAGTGAAACATGGCAAAAAGCCATGTCCCAAACCACATCAGAAGATCATGAGAAGAACAGAAAGTGCGATATTAGATGCCCACATTCTCAGCCGTTCCTGGGGCATAGTGCTGCTGGGGATGAGGCTTCCCCTTTTCATTGACAGGGACAAGCCACTGATAAAAAGGGACATCTTATTCATGCCTGCTCTATACCCCCACAATGCTGAAAGACTTCTGATAATGTCACCCATTGCTGTTCTCATTATGATCTTCTGATGCAGTTTTTGCCACATCTGGTAATCTCATTGGTGATGGCCCCTCATGATGTCATTAAGTGCTATGTACTAAGTACTGACTGCATTTGCTCAAAGTGTGCATTCAAACAAGCACACACATGCACACATATACACAGCAAGTGTGTATTAGGAAACTGAGAGAGAAATCTTACTTGAGGGGCAGTTTACAGATCTAGATGAAATAAGGGAATTATTCTTTCTCACCTATTTGGGGAGATAGGATAAGGACCATTTAATCTAGCCTACTTTCTTCTAGCCAAAAGGTGGATGCAGAACAGAATGGAGGGTGAGCCCTGGCACCACAAGGACTGGGAGGGAAGGGGGAACATAACTAAGTAAATACATAGACACCCCCTGAAGAGTGTTTATAAGCAGCAGCAACAAATCAGTTAAGTCTTGCAAACTGTAGCTTGCTGCTGCTTTGCTACGTGAGCTGGAGATTTGCATACAGCTCTTTTCTCTTGCCCAGAGATGAGCCCACCAAAATTGGAGAATTTGTACCCTCATCTCCTGCTGGAGATGACCCATGGAAACTGGAGACTCAGGGCAGTCCCTGATATCTGACAGTCTATTTATAAATGGGAACAAATATGGGGCCTAGTGTAGCTACAGGCTACCATTGGGTCTAACAAAAGTTGGTGATGATCTAATGCAACAGATCAAAAAAGGGGAAACCAAGGGCCAAAGGCAGGGAACATGAAATCAAGCAGTCAAAGTGTAGTGAGGAAAAACCTGAGGGTTTGCATTGCTACTGGATGCACTTGGTTGTTCAAAGTAAGGGGCTAGGTTAGTTGGAAAAAAAACTGAGAGGATGAATGAATAAATGAATGAATGTCTTTATAGAACCTGATGTGTCTCCATTGGTGATGAGGTCAGCTGATCAACTTCAGGTTGTCAGATAAAGTGAAATCACTCAGGGCAGTAATGTGGTCTGGAAGATTCTCTTAATGCACAGAGCTTACTCTGGATGGCACATAAGAGTGCTAGCAGTGTGGGAAGTAAAGTAGGAAAGTCTCAATGTTGAAGGCCTCCAGTTTGAGACCCATATTCTTGGTGCTTACACAAACACAGAAATCCACTTCATGTATGGAGAGTTGCAGCTGCATGGCATGTTCTGACTTGCCTAGGTAGCAAGTCTTGAGTGGATGACTATAAAGTTGAAATTTCAGTGTGTGTGTGTTCCTACACCACCCTGGCCAAAGACTATAGGGAGACCTGGTTCACCAGTAGGCAAGTTCATGTTTTACTTTCTGGTTCTTATAAAAGCTTTTCAGTGAAGCTTCTTCATCGACAAGAGCAAGTAGGTGCCCTACCAATATCTTCACTGCAGAAACATCGCTCCCAGGGAGGTAGTGGTTGGAGGCTGTCGTCTACAGAAGGAGGCATCTCACCATAAAATGTTAGGATAAGGTGCTGCCCCTCAGGCCCTGGCCCACCAGTTGTTGGTCCTGAGATTAATAGAAGCATGCACTTTTTTTCTATCGGCCTTATATTTAATATATAAATAACTAAAATAATAATAATAATAATAATATATGAGCTTTACTTGAGCATTGGTAAAATATGGCACAAGCATCATTTTAACCATAACCAACACAATCCTAGTTTAGTTACATAGATATAAACATAGACTAACACAAGGCTGCCATGCATATTTCCCCTCTACAAACTAGCTCCAGTTCCCCATGCTTCCATTATATAGTGTACTACTGGAAAAGCATTTGGGGTTTGAAAATTGCTTTAGAAAAAGGTTTTAGAAGATGTGGATAATTCCTTAACCTGTCCAGGGGAGGGGGGTGTCCCATGCAGAAATTCCTAAATATATTTTGGAAAATCTATGAGCATTTAATTTGTTCTCCTTTAAATACCTGCTGATACATATTATCAAAACTTTAAGGAAATCCCAGATTCACAGGCCAGTGACATCTTTATCGGGACGAATAAAAATTCTCCAAGTGTGCCAGCTTTTGAGTTCTCCAGAAATCTTCATTAGGTGAGACAGTTCAGTAATGAGGAGGGGTGGGGCATTGCAGTCACATCAATTGGATTTTGTTTTGTTCCCATGGTCCAATGCAGGTGCCCTTTAAATATAGATATAAATGGCCGAACTGAATTAATGAACTAAAGCTGCAATCCTATGGTTCCTGGGAAGGGATCACAGATATTTCCCTCCCTTGAGGCAGAGAGAAAGAGCTGTGCCCTTAGAGAAGAAGTTCTGACCTCATAAACCTCATCTGTGAGAGTGTGTGGGCCCTTTCACACTACACAAACATAATAGGATGATTCTGCTTTTAACTGCCATGGTTGCATCCTATGGAATCTTGGTGTTTGTGATTTGGTGAGGCAAACAGAAATTTCTAAAAGCCCATCCCAAAACTACAAATCCCAGAAAACCATAGTATCAAACCACGGCGGTTAATATGGACTCCTATTGCTTTAACTGTTCATTGTCAAGGGACCTGTGTCAGCCGTATTCTTCCACAGTATTTCTAGAACTGGAATGGTAAAAGGGAACTCTTCTGAAGCCATTCCAGGGGTGTACCAGGAAAGGCTATTGATCTGTAGGACAGGACCTCAAAGGTTTATTTCCCTTCCATTCCCTGGAGGACAACAAGAAGAAGAACAAAACAAAGGCACTGGAACAAATGTTTTTTTTAAAAAAACAAAACAAAACAACAAAACAACCCCCCCCCACACACACACAAACTAAGGCACTGAAAAAAGAAAAAGGAAAGGGGAAAAATGGGATCAAGAGCCTAACACTTTACCAACAAGGCTTAATATAGAGTATTTTAAAAAATAAAAATAAAAAAGAACCTGTGTAATGAGCAAATGTATGAGTGTTTAAAAAGTCACTTTTGGTAGCAACAACATAGTTCAGTAAAGGAGGGAGAAAGTCTCTAACATTCCACATTGTTTAAATCAGGAGCAACCGGTGGAATACAGCAGTGGACACTGCCATGTTTGAAAACATTTGCTCTACCCCTAGTAAGTTTATTTCTGTTTATATATGTATATTTCAATTTGTTATCAGGATGTTTTTATATATTTATAAAATAACAATTCTCTTATTCCTATAGCTATTCCTTATATCCATATTCTTGTGCTGAAGCTTTAGGAAGAAGAAATGCAATAGTCATTTCTCCCTCTCCTCCTCCTCTTTCTTCATCTGATAATATCATTGGTTAGCAAATTGTCTGTAGTGATCAAGGCAGCCTCAGAGACACCTGACTGGTGGACATGGATAAGCCTGATGTCATATTATTGACCTTTCCATCACAGTAAAATGGTGGATGTGCAATATAGCCTAATACCTGTCTGCTATTGAACTCTGGCCTTTAAAATGATTTCTGCAAGAGCTTTTCATGATGCTTCTGAAGCAGGAGCAGGCAGCTTTCTCAGGAGAAAAATTGGAGGCATTTGAAAAAGCTGACAGTTTAGTGTAATATCATGTCAGCGAAGGGAAAAAGTGGACCACATAGAAGATGACTGAACTGCTAACTAATGGCACCAGTTGCACCAAAAGCAAATAAACTTCTGGATATTATTGATGGCTAGGGAAGCAGAAACAACTGAGTTAGTTCTTTATGATATGGTCAGGTGGGGAAAAAAAATCTGGAGACTTGTCATGGAATGTTTTCTCAACCAATTCATATCCTGGATGATCCCAAACATATGTTACATTTAAAAGAAAAGAAAAGAAAAAGCCCTAACCATTAACTTTCTGATTCTCTGTTACTAGAATTTTGCCAGATGTGATATCATGGGTTAGGTACCTGGCTAGGCTGAAAGATGGATCCTAGCACAGGGCAGGAGTGGAGGTAGGTAGCTGTCCTAGGACAAGCTCTCTGTTTAGAAATCTAACTGGTGCTGGCAGATGTGCTTAAATTCTGGTGTGTGGTGAGGGAGCAGAACAGATGTTGAATGCATGAGGAGAGATGTAGCTGTGGGACACTTGGGGACAATGGTTGATAATGGCTTCTACGTCAGTGGGGCAGGGAATCCATTGTAAGTTTTAGCTGGAGATTTGAGAAACTATCCAAGGTGCTGAACCCTATCCCTAATATAGGTTTAGTACCTTGTTGTGATGCCTCCAAGTCGACTTTGGGTTTTATCAGACAAGCTGATAAATGATCATTCTTTTGCTCACATTTTTTGTATCATTTTTATGCCTGCAAAATAACCCCCCCAACCTACCTTGTTTCTCCATGAATAGCCATCCCCATCATTGATGGAGAGTGAATGGAGCTCTGTTCACTTCCTGGTTTGAGATCTTAATGATTCTCACAAAAAGACATGAGCATAGTAAATTTGAAAAGTAAACCAAAGTAAACACCCAAAAATACACACATGCACAGAAACACACTTAAAAGGTTAAAAGTACACCGGGGGGGGGTGTTCATAAAAAAAGTTTCCTCTATCTGGCTGTCATGATCTCACCCAGAAGTGTTCTGTCATTGATGCTGATTCACATGAGCACAATGGCATGACAAATGCCGTTTCAAATGCCGACAATGCTGGCAAAAAAGCACCAGGAGAGATCTATTGACAGTTTGGCCCATCAATAATAGAACGGCTTTTGGACATTACACGATCATGAAAGGACTCTGTCATATGATATGTGTGCCCTATAGTATTAATTAGGCATTGTTATGATGCCATATTTGCCTGGTCTGATAAAGTCGTTTCACTCATGGCAACCCCATGGATGAAACATCTCCAACACCCTCTGTCTTCTGCTACCCTGTTCAGGTCTTGCAGGTTCAGGCCTGTGACCTCTCTGATTGAGTCTGTCCACCTGGTGTACAATCTTCCTTTCTTTCTTCCCCCCTCCACCTTTCACAGCATTATTGACTTTTCTAGTAAGCCATACGTTCTCATGATGTGACCGAAGTATGACAGTCTCAATTTAGTCATCTTGGCTTCTAGTGAGAGCTCTGGCTTGATCTGTTCTTAGATCCATTTGTTTGTCTTTTTGGCCATTGATGGTATCCTCAGCACTCTTCTCCAACACCACATTTTGAATTTGATTCTCTTCTAGCAGCTTTCTTCACTGTCCAGTTCTCACATCCACATATGGTGATGGCTAAGACAATTGCTTAAATGATCCTGACTAGTGCTCAGAGTTACATCTTTGCATTTTAAGATCTTGTCTAGTTCTTTCATAGCTGCCCTACCCAGTCCTAGGACATTATCAGATGCAGCAAAAATTGCAGGATTACGATGTCAGGATAGTGTGAATGGGCCCCACTATCACATGTCACCATCCTCCTTCTCACATTATTATCCTGTGCTGCAGCCATGAAAAAGACATTCTTTCTCATTCATAGGACAAGCCATCAATAGATTGTCAATAGCGCTCTTTTCATTCTGTTTACTGCATGTGAAACCACATCCCATTGTAATCGCAAGATTACAGTGTGAATGGGCGGTCCTCAGTAAGAAAATTTTCAGGTGAGAACTTGAAAATGAAGCACAGAATGCTCTTTTTATGAACTGTCTCCTTTAGTTTGCATGTTTTTAGGCTTGTTTTAGTGCTTGTGCATTCATTTACATTCTTAAGAGGATTTTGGAGTTTTAAGCACACTCACATTGTCTTGTGAGAACCAATAAAATCTTGCCCATTCCAAATCGCAGAAGTAAACTCCCATTCTTGAAGCACTAGTGATCTTGGTGCAATAATTCCATGGCATTTCTTTTGTGTGATTACAGCTATGTGTGATAATAAGTGTAATATATAGTGCCACGATGTTCCCGCTATCTTCATTCATGGAATTACAGCATTTTTAGCCACTAGTCTAATAACGTCCCTAGTTTTTTTTTCTGATTTCATGGCTGCAGTCTATGATCGATCCAAAAAGTGGGAAGTCTTTCACTATTGCAGTTTCACCTTCATCTATGTTGGATTTATGTAAACCCTCTGTGGTCATTATTTTTGTTTTCTTAATGTTCAGTGTTAAGCCTGCTTTTGCAGTTTCTCAGCACCTTAGATGGATGCTTTTAAAGTTCATACAGATGGTTCGCCACCCCACTAACATGCAAGCTCCCCAATTCATTGTTCTGGGTGCTGGTGGCCTATAATTCATTCAGGGGGAGGGATCTCTTTCACACACACACACCAGTGATGGGATGAGGTGTCATCATTACGCAAACTGAGGGTTGCCAGTGGTTCTGGGAATTTGTGGTTTGTTTATTTTATTGAAAAGTAGTGGTGGTGTCATTGGCGTAATTGATAGACCAAGACAATTTAGTAAAAGCAAAAGTTTAATATTTTACTGTCTGTTTGTGATATATTAGCAAAAAACTCAAAGAATGAGGACAAAATGAGCATAGGTTTCACAGAGGTCAGCAGTTTAAACTGTGTATCTAAAGGGAAATGCTGTATTTCATTTGGCTGAAGATATTTTCTTAAAGCTGAATGGTACTTTAAATCTACACAATCGGAAGCTCCATTGAGCTAGGTACAGCTTATTCCTGGGTAACTAGGCACAAGATTGCAGTTATAGAGTTATGTCCTGTAAGCTTAACTATGACAAATTATTTAGATATTTAAAACAGAACATTAGTTTTTGTGGTATAGATAATAGAAAAGCTGTGTACAACTGTGACTACAAAGTCATCCCAGGGCTTCTCTACACCGGCAAAAAACTGTGTAGTCACCCCGTATGCAAGGTACAGTTGCCACACCACATTTATGATGTTGCCTATTTTCACTGGGGTTCTGCAGGAAACTCAGGATCTGTAAGATTTCCCCTCTGCATTTGAGGGGAAACCTGATTATTGGCCATGTGGCATGTACAGATTAGCTTCAGTGCAAAGCTGGGGATGGGGGCAGAACTTCCAGTCGATGGGACTTTGTTCTGGTGCTTTTATTTGCATGCACCAGTGAACAGAAAAACAACCTGGAGCACTCCAGGCAATGTGGCCAAAAATAGTATGAGGTTGTAGGCCTGCCCTTCTACTCTGACACAACTAACAGTGTGGCAGGATACTCCAATCTACAATCGGAGAAACCCAGTGTGTGTGGTGTTTATGGGGCTGCTGTGGATCAAACAAATCTGTCATGGCTACAAGGTAGGTGTGGGGTTTCCTGCCAATGTAGACAAGCCTTCAGAAGGTGAGGATGCATGTGGAGACAGTCATGATGAGCTCCTGTTTTTCATAATTTCGCACTACCTCACTCTTTATGGCCATCTTTTACAGGTCTTAGCATATTGCTGTGCCACCCACCCCCTTCTTTGGCTCAATAAAACTTAAAGGGGGAAGGTAACTATGGAAGATGCATTTACTCTGAAGTTCTCATGTAAAAATGAGAGGCAGGTTTAAGGTCTACAGCCTTATTCCTTAGTGGATAAGTGTATACATTCTACAGTTTAAAATTATACACTAAGTTTTAAAAGAAATGGTTGTCTTTTGTTAAAAAATAAGAGTTTCACTAAAAAATGTCAGGAGCCAGGTTAAAATTCTGGCTTTTACATATTTCATATGTTTTACATGTGTGACTTGTACATCCAGACTTGTGACTTGTGACAACAGGTCTAGTGATCCCCCCATCCAAATTCTAGGCTGTCTGGCCATATATAATCCATAGATTCCTTCCTCTACATTTACCATCTGACTTGTCAAGTATTTACTTTCTATATTTTAGTGACTAGCCTCCTGTGTAAGCTAGTCAATAATTCTACAATAAAATGAACAAACATGTTTTATCAGTCAGTAGCCAACTGATGCTCGCAGACCAAAGACAAAGAAATATTATCCTGATTCTTATAAGGTGTAATTGAGACATTTTATTTTATGGATGTGGAAGGGAAGCTACTAATACTGTTTGGCTGCAATGGATATAGGCAGCCCAGGTATGTGGGCTTGGCTACTTTTGCTTCTTTGGCTTTTCTAGCAGCTTTCTAGTGTAGTCCTTCTGGCTTGGTCATCCCATTTATTCTGATAGCCTTTTAGAAGACATAATGCAAAGCGAATATTTTAAGTTAATTTGGATATTCCTGGAAAACCAAAACATCTGACTGCAACATTTTGGAGGGAAGCAAAAGGATTTCTGAACTAGTTAAAGGATATTCCCATGAAAGTTATGCACATTGCTACTGTGTGCTCCCAGAAAACAATGCAGGTTTTCAGGTGAAGCTGGTCTGTGACTCACAATCTGCCACTTATAATGAACAAGGGACTATAACTCTCCACAAAATGGATGACAGTTCAAGAGTGGCCATTTCTGGCTCCCCATAGATTTTTAATGTAAATGTCAAGGTATAACACTAGGAGAAATATCCAGGAGAACTTTGAGGCAAGGCTGGCCTAATAAATGTTTATTGCTGGAGAAAAATAATAAGATGGTATTCCTCACACACACACACACACACACACACACTTCATGTAAAAAGGCTACCTGGACTTTTGAGAAAAATGTTGATAGCACCATATCCTCCACTATGCAGAAAGTAAGCAGAATAGCCTAGGGGACTCAGAATAGGCTACATAGTTCTCAACTTCCAACATCATGCCTCCCCACATTTGCCACTTGAGACTAATTCCTCAGTCTTCCTTGCTTTGGCCAGTGCTGTTCTGAGGAAAGCAAAAATTGTGTCAATTCTCCTAACAACATTTTTCTTTGGACTCCTACCTATCTTTCCTCTCTTCCCTGTCACTGAAAAAATAGGCAAACTGGAAGGCTTTCTGTGATCCCTGTCTTCGCTTCTCATTACCTAGTCAAACCAGAACAAACATTAAGCTGTCCTTGTAGAATATTTTGGAAATAATAAAACAGTATTATTTTTATTTATATCTTAGTAATTAATTTGTATAATGCACAAATTGCAGTGCCCAGATTTATGTGATGGCAACCCTGATTGGGAATCCAGAATACATGTTATCTGGAAACACTTTTATGCATTATTGTGGGCGGGAAAGGTTGGAGGAAGATATCCAGGGACCTGTCAATGTATTTCAGCCTCGGGGTGCACATTAACCTTGTTTTCTCAGCATAATGCTGACTCTCGTCAGTTTGGGACATACTATAGTACTCAAGAATCCTGACAGCACCAGAGATGGTGCAGAGTTGCCTGGAGTCCTAAAAGTGCTTCTACCTCAGAAAGTACCTCAAAGTGGTCTCCACCACTCTGGCCTTCTAATTAGGATGAAAATACCCTCCATATGTGCAGCAGCTCATTTTCACAGGAGGCACTGACCTACATTTTCAAGGGTGTTGGGTACCCACAGTTCTCTGTGACAGCAGCCATATGTCTTATCTAGGCATATACTTCTCCAATGTGTTTCTTCCTGTACTACAGATTAACAGCCTTGTGGGGGGAGGGAGAGAGCTAAGTTAAATGATGGTATTCTGGTTTCACTTACAGTAAATCACAGACAGGTTCCTAGACGCCAGTGAAATGGCTGCTCTTGGCCCCACTTAATTGAAGATGACCAAGGCGATTTATAGTCTATTCGTTTACAGTGTGAGCTTTTTTTATGCTAAAGTTTTAGCCTGGTGTGAATTTTTTATGACTGGTTTTTAAAGCTTGGGGAAAATAGGATCGTGCAACAGAAGAGCTGCCTGCCCTCTTATCACCAGCACAGTAGCAGGTGCCAGTCTAATAATCCATAGTTGGAGTCTACTTTTTATACCCTATAGAAGTGGTAAATAATAATGGGACAAAATGAGTTAGGATACTTAGGATTCACTGTAGCAAAGAGAATCAGAACAACAAAGGCACTCTCACTGATGAAATTGGAAATGTTTTTTTTTTAATTAACACTTCTAATTAGAATTTAACATCTCACTAGCTTCGTATGGGATTTTTCGCTTCCTTAACCTCACGGAAACCTATCTATTGGTTCTAAATAGGCAGTCACTTACCATGCACCACTTGAGGATTTCAATTAATCCCAAATCCTCTAACTTTGGTGTTTGAACTTATGTTTGTCTCTGCAGGCCATTCTCCCCACCCAAGCTTCATTCCTTTTGAGAACCTGCTCAGATAAGTTTCATCCATCTCACTTCCACACCATCTTGCACCCTTTTTTCTTGGTATCCTTTCTTTCTCTTTGGGAAGAGGGTTTATATTTTAAATATGACACAGCAATGATATGCATGTAGGTAAATAATATTTTTCTGCTTAATATATCTCCTGGCAAACCACACAGATGCTACTGGAAGTCTTATACCCACGTGGCCTCAAGTTAAACTGAAGTCTTATCTGTAGGAAGGAAATGGTACTGAGGAAGATTATTTGGTGGGGGGTAGTAAATTAAAATTCACACTTTAATTTATTTTAAAAAGAAAATAAAATGTTTCCATACATTTTTAGCCTATTACTTATAGAGGGCATTCATTTTAAGCTGTGTTTGCTTCCAAGGGTACCAAAATCTCTGTATATTGTTTAGGTGTGGGTTAGTGGTATTGCACCACAAACATTGTGGAAAACAGATGGAGATTGTGACATGCCTCACTTATGCAACAGCCTAGGACTTTGCAGAGACCAACTACAATCATGGCACAGATGTACAAGCCTTGTACATGATACTCATGTGTTCAAATGGAACTGCGGTGGACTCATACACCTGACTCAGTCAGTGCAGTGATTTTAATATTGGTGTGATATGATCACTCTGAGATGTACCAGTAACCAGTAAATGTGGCTGCAATTTTTTTAAGCCAATTGAAATTTGGTGGCCCAAGGTAAAGCACATTGCAGAAGTCCAGCCTTGAGGTTATTAAGGTGTGCACTACTATCTCTAGGAAGAGGTGCAGCTGGCATATCAGCCAAAGCTGATAATAGGCACTTCTGGCTGTTGCATCTATCTAAGCTGTCATTTAGAGTGACAGACCCAGAAGCATTCCCAGCTGCAAACACATTCTTTCAGGTAGAGTGTAACTTCATTCAGGATAGGCTGACACACCTCCAAACCCAGGTTAGTATCCTTAACACTAAGCACCTCCATCTTCTCTGGCTTCAGCTTCAGTTTGTTTTTCCTCATTCAGCCCATTACCTCATCCAGACATTCATTCAGAGGAGACAAACTATCCTTAGCTGAGGCTGTCATTGAAGACATGGAGAAATATATTTGGGTGTCATCAGCATACTGATAGCACCCCACCCATGCCTCTCCCAGCGGTTTCAGTGGTATGCCATACAACAGCTCCTTTTGTGAGAAGAACCTATCCTCAAGTACTTCCATCTGGAATCTGCCCGAGACATAGGACTGGAACTACTGAAGCACAGTGCCTCTGATTCCCAAATCCCCCAGATGTTCCAGAAGGATCCCATGATTGATGGTATCAAATGCTGCTGAGAGGTCCAAAAGCACCAGCAGGGACACACTTCCCCTATCAGTGCTCAGGCAAAGATCATTCACTAAGGGAACCATAACACTACAGTCTGTATCCTGCTCTGAAGCGGTCTGAAATGAGTCTAGGAAGTGTGCATCATCCCAGACTGTCTGGATTTGGAAGGCAACTGCCCTCTCAATCACCTTGCCCAGAAAAGGGAGATTTCATACTGGTCTGTAGTTTAAGTCCAGGGAGTCCAGGGAGGGCTTTTTTAGAAGCGGTCATGCCACCACTTCTTTTAAACAAGATTGAAAACTTCCCTTCCTGAGAGATGCATTAATAATGTATTGTAACAGAGCTCTAATTGCACCTTCTCCCAGGATGACCAGCAAAGAAGGACAGGGATTGAAAGGACAAGTTGTCTTTCTTACTTGCTGTAACGGCTTGCTCACATTGGCAGTACTCACCAATTGAAATTGATCCAGTGTAATCCTACTTCACAGAGTCGCTGGACACTCCATTGTCAACTCCTGGGAGGAACCCACAGTAGAAAAATAATCCAGGTTGAAACTGGATTATTTGCATACTTCCTTCCTATGGAATCCTGGGATTTGTAGTTTCACAAGGCCTTTAGCCTTCTCTGCCAAAGAATGCTGGTGCCTCACCAAACTACAAATCCCATGATTCCATAGGAAGGAGCCATGACAAATAACCCAGTTTCAACCTGGATTATTTCTCTAGTGTGGATGCTTCCCTGTTGTAATGATGGCGTCTAAGTTGACTCTTACCAGAGAAATTTTATCCAAAAGAAAGCAAAGAGAAAGAGTGAAATTATGGCTTCTTATATTACAAGTAAATACATTATTTCCTTTCCCACTGAAATAGCAGTGAGATATGTGCTGGGTAGGCCTGGCCATATACCAGCAAAGTAATGGGTAGGTTCAGCTGCTATGGACTTTCCTTGAAATTAACTCCTGACCAAAGGTCCTCCTCCTGGTCCAGCATCTTATTTCCCTCATTGGGCAAATGTTGCTCTGGGTGGGAAGACATGGTGGCAATAGCCTTCTCCAGAAAGACATGAAGGCAATAGCTCTCTACATTTCCTTGCCCTATTCTATGCTGCCACTTTGAACATGGATGTTCTACATGGCCATCATTGCCAAAAGCTATTGATAACTCTCTCTGTGTGTGTTTTTTGCAAGTGTATGTATCTTCAAGGCACCTGGTGAGTTATGAAAATCCCATAAATTTCATAGGTTTTTTTTAAGCAAGAAATATTCAGAAGTAGTTTGGCATTGCCTTCTTCTGAAATATAGCTGATAGCACCCAGTATTCCTTGGCAGTATCCCATCCAATTACTAACCGGGGCTGATCTTGCTTAGATTCCAAGATCAGATGGGATTTGATGCCTTACTCCATTAATTTTTCTAGTTCCCCGGTAGAATGAGCTCTGCTAGTGGCAACAACCCTCTCTTATGACAACACATTTTATAAGTTAATTGCATGTTGTGTAAAGAAGTGCTTCCTTTTCTCCACCATGAAGTTGCTTGACCATTGGATACAGAGGAGGATGTTCAATTGTGTCAAAGAAGGAAAGCTGGCAGGCACACCTTGCCATGCATTGCTGAAAAGGGCTTAACATACATTCTAAAATCTTGGCAATTGGAGGTGTAAGAATTTCCTATCCCGCTTTGGGTCTGGTTATCCTACCTTTGTGTCAGTGCCAGACAAGGCATTTCTCTTGCCATTGAAACATGACAACCTAACTGAGCAAAACAGTACTATTCAAGATTGTGGACCTTGTAGCTTTTCACTATCACCACCTGCTCCAGATATTTGTCTAGAGAAAATGTGGTCTGTACCTAATAATTTAAAATTATGGTCTTCCTACTTTTGTTCAGAAGCTAGGGAAAAACCGTTCAACTACCATTGTTATACTTCTAAACTTTAAGAAATGGCCTCTGGTAGGGTGTATTTGTAGACATAAGTGAGAAATAGCTCCTGCACATTGGCATATGATGGGCTGGCATTTGGATCTTTGAGTTGGATGCTATTCACAAAAGTTATTTACAAGTCTTTCCAGGCTGAATTGCATCTCCTTTGAAAGAATCAGTGAATATAGTTGTCATAGGAAGCAATTTGGAAAGGAAAATAAATTGCTAGTATTTGGTATGCATACAATAAAATATATACATATCACAGAACAAGAGTTTAGATATCAATGATATGTCGTCTCAAATTTGAAACCATTGCAGATAGTTTGTGAAATAGTTTTGTTCAACAAAGCTGAACTGCTGAAGTAAGCATACAGTATAACGTGTATATTACCACTGTACATAACCTCTCTTAGAATATATGAATAGTCAACTTTCATTGGATTTGGAAAAAAGTATCTAGTTTTCACAGTAGAAATGGTTTTTAACCTTAAAACAAATTTTAAAATAGGTCAAATCAATTTCTTGTAAATCATTGTTTCTTTGTAATTTTAATGAAAGGATTCAAAATGTTTATTCATTCACATCCTGAAAATATTTAAACACATTTTTAATAATAATATTATAATAATAAAATTTATTTATATCCCACCCCTCTGCGAACAATCGGGGCGGCTTACAACAGTAAAATAATACATAATATAAAACAACTCAAAATCCTTCCCCCCCCTTAAAACATTATTAAATCAATACAAATTAAAATCAACATATAATACAATTATTATTAAAAACCCTTCCTAGTGAGCAGCAACAGTTAGGAGCTCCAGAATCAACTTCCAAAGGGGGTTCCTGAGGCCGGGATTAGCTATTCCGGAAAAGCCTGACTGAAGAGATCCGTCTTGACAGCCTTTTTAAAGCTGTCTAACGATGTCAATAGGCGGATCTCATCCGGCAGGCCATTCCACAATTTGGGGCGACAGCCGAAAACGCCATCTGGGAGGTGGTCGCCAGTCTAGATCTTTGTGGTTGCAACAAATTCCTCCCAGAGGCCCGGAGAGCGCGGGGAGGATTATAAGGGAGAAGGTGGTCCCATTTTAAATGACTTTATATTCCAATTCGTCAATATGACTGAACGCATCTTATACAAAAACTAGCTTTTTGACAAGTTTTGGTTATTACTGCTTAAACAAGGTTGATATTCAGTATTGCTGTTAAGAACTCGTAACTACTTGTTTTTTCAGGAGTTACGTATAACTCTTTTCTTACTTTCTCCTCATTGGGTATTCTCTTCAATATTTCTTCCTTCTCCTTGATTTTTTCCTTAAGTTCTTTTTCTTTTTCTTTTTGTTTACTCTTTTAATATTCAAATTCCTGTTTCAAAAGCTGCCCTCTTATAACTGCCTTTCTGCATCCCAAACAGTATCTATCGCAGTACCTTTATCCAGATTTTCCACAAAAAATTGTTTTATGTCTTTTAAAATCTTTTCTACTGTTACCTCTCTTTTCAAAAGGGCATCTTGGCGTCTCCAGTTATATTGTTTTTTCCTGAAACCCAATTCCAAAATCACTGGGGCATGGTCCGAAATCAGTTTTTGTATTTCAACCTTTCTTATATCTTTTAATAGTATTTTAGATACCAAAAACATGTCTAATCTAGACCATGTTTTGAATCTATCCGAATAATATGTATAGTCTCGTTCTTGGCCGTGTAATACTCTCCAGCAGTCTTTAAGTGATAATAACGCCATCATTTTCTTAACTTCTTTTGGTAGTTTCCCTTGACCCCTTTTTCTATTTGTTCCACTAGATCTATCTAAAGTTAAATCTAAGACCCCATTCCAATCTCCGGCAAGGATCAAACTATCATCATCATATTTCATAAGTTCTTTTTGAAGATCTTTGTAAAATTTCTCTTTGTTTTCTGGTGGTCAATAGACCCCTATTATCATGATCTTTCTATTTAGCATAGTTATCTCTATGTCTATATAATAGCCATTCACGTCATTAAGTATTTCTCTGGATTAATATCTTTTATTCACATATAATGCCACTCCTCTTTTTTCTGTTATATCTTGTCACATACACCTCTCCTAGGGCTTTATTTTTTTTATTAAATTTCTGTCTTGATCTCTGATATGTGTCTCTTGTAAACAAACAATGTCTGGTTTTTGTTTTATCAGATAATGTGATACTAATCTTTTATTTGGACTATTTAGCCCTCTAATATTCCAATTAATAATTTTTCCTTCCATTTTTATTTAGTTTCCTAATTTACTCTTTCTTAATCTGTTTCCTGTTCTTCTTCTTGTTCTTCTTCTTCAACTTCTCCGCTTTCTAATCCTCCTATTTCCCCTAGTAATTCTGCTTTTGTGCTGGCATAAGCCAGAATTTGAATCCATGCACCATTGTACTCATGCAAATGCAGCATCAATAGCTGGTCCGGAAAATACACTTCTGGGTGAGATCATGACATCCAGGTAGGTGACACTTTTTTTTAATGACCCTTCCTGATTTACTTGTAGGTTTTTAAGTGTGTTTGTGTGCTTTCTTTTACTTTTTGAGTGTTATTTTTGTTTTGTTTTTTGAATTTCCTATGCTAGGTATTCTCATGAGAAACTGTGGGATTTCAATAAAGGAAGGGAACAGAGCTCCATTTACTCCTCATTCATTGCTGGGAACACCTTTAGAGTGTCTAGGAGATAAGTGTGGCATGGAGAGTTCTTCTGCTAGCAAAAAAATGGCAGAAGTTATTCTTGCAAAAGAACAGTGTTTAGGGAGTGGTCTGATAAAGCCCTAAGTCTTACTGTAGTCTTACATAAAGTCCACTGTGGACTTACCCTAGCGGCTGGTTTGCAGGATGGATGGGGTCCCTGGTCTTCACCCCTTCCCGCGCAGCTGGGAAGGGGTGGCATGGGTGCCACCATGCCCTGCGTCTTCTTCCCAGCCTGCACTGTGGGCTGGGAAGAGGATCGTAGGGCAGCCAGTCAGGCATAGGCTCACCTCTCCCTGACTAGCTGATTCAAGCAACTCCCTGCCAATCAGGTACAGGGGTGAGCTTCGCCCTCTGATTGGCCTGGAGGTGGGGCTGGCTGCAGCTGGCAGCCAGTTTTCCCTCTGGTCCAGCAGTCGAGTATTTATTCCCGACCCAGTAGCTCCTTGGGAGCCGAAGACCCACCCAACCTCCCTATTTTGTATATTTTTTTTATTATCATGCATATATTGTTTACCTTTGTCACAACTTTAAGGAGCAGTTGGCATGGGTTCTGATCCAAAGTCATGGTAACAGGGGTGTCCAGCAAGTTCATAGTCAAGGTCAAAGTCAAGGTCAAGGTCACAGAGACCCAGTGGGTTGTGACATTGGTACATGCCAGCTTGGGGCATGTAATCAGGAGTCCCCTCCCAGTTGGTTCTGGTGATGGGGAGGGGAGAAGATGGGGGTGGCAGGCAATTTGGAGCCTGCACAGACATCTCCCCTTTCACAGACTGGTGATTGTCAGCAGGTCTCATTAACCAGACAGGTGGGTTGGTTGATTGCTGGATCCGAACCCATGCGTTCGTGCCAACCAAGCAACTGTCATCAACCAAGCAACTGTTGTGGTCCTTATTGCCAATATATATTCTCATATCATCTTTTATACCCCATATCATGTTACAATATATTTCTGAAAAAACTTTGTGTTTATTTGGGGGGAAGAGGGGAGAGGGGACACATCCCACATGACACACAGTGCCACCCTAGCCCACCTTAAGAGGTAGCAGCTGAATCAGGCAAAGGAGGTTTTTTTGCCTTCTGACTAGGGTGCAAGAAGGAGGATATTTCAAGCAAGGCTGCAACAATCAGAAGCAGAATCCCGGTCACAAATCCTTGTCACACCCTTGCTTGCTGGTGGGAGTGTGGAGGAAATGACAGTCTCCTTGCATTCTGATTGGCAGCTGAACAGACCTCCTTCACCCAATCCAGTAGCTGGCTTTTTTTGGAATACTTTTTATTATAACATATAGAACATAAATTTAGGGTACAGAAATAAAGGGGGATAGTCACATTCCCCTCCCCCCTTTTCCCTTCCCTTAGATAAATAAAGTGGCTTTAACTTAAAATTAGGTTAAAAACTCTGACTTCCTTCATAGAAAATATCTGAAAGGTTTTATTCTTCTCAAAAGTAATACGTCCTTCTTAGTACTCATTACACCTCCTCTTTTTCTTGTTAGTTTCTAAATGACATTTACGTTTCTCCCTTCCCAACCCTTTTATCTTCTGTTATCTATTATCTTCTCTTTTCTCTCTTCCCTTTCTTGTTTCTTATATCCGCTAACATCTTACCTATTCCTATACCTATATATATCTATAATCTTACTATGTCTCTTCTTAGATTTCTATATCTCCTGATGTACTCCACCTCTTCCTACAATACATGGTTACTAGTAACCATTCTGCTTCTATTTTCTGTTCTGGTTTTTGATTCAATACACATGTTAATTTGTCATTTTCTTTTATTTCTTGTATCTTATTGAGCCATTCTTCTATTTTTGGCTCTTCTTTGCTCTTCCATTTTGCAGCAATGAGCATATGGACCGCCGTAGAGACATATAGCAGTATTCTCCAATAGTCTTTTTTTTCACTTCTTTTGGTAATACAGCTGTAATATTTAAAAGATATAATTTCTGATTCAGTTCAAATTTTATATTAAATATTTTTTGAATAATGTTGTGTATCTTCACCCAGAATTTATGTATCAGCGGGCAGGTCCACCACATATGTTTTAATGTTCCTGTTACTTTTCCACATTTCCAGCAGTTCCTATCTTTTGTTCCATAGATTTTATTCAGTCTTGATGGGGTTAAATACCACCTATTGCTAATTTTGAAATGATTCTCTTTTAGGGTTTGACACACCGTAAACTTTTTTGTTTTCCTCCAAGCATCTTCCCAGTCTTCTAATTTGATCAACTCTCCCATATCTCTCGCCCATTTGATCATTGTATCTCTGATTGTTTCTTCCTCTAATTGCCTAGAATTTAGAATTTTATACAGTCTTGTTATTTTCTTTTTCTTATCATCCCCTATTATTTTTTCTATCTCCGTTTCCTTATCTAGGAAACCTGGTTTTTCTTTATCATTGTTGAACCTATTGTATATCTGTTGGTAGGAAAACCAGTTGAATTTCCATCCTTCATCTTCCAATTCTTCTTTCAATTTTAATTCCATCTTTTTATTCTCCCTTCTTTTTACACAAATCATTATACGTAGACCATCTATCAAGTTTGCCCACCTGTCCCCATTTCCGTTGAAGGCCTCTACCGGAGATATCCATTTTGATAATTTCCCAAATTGTTGTTTCTGTATCTTTTTTCAGCTCTGTAATAGTGATTTTCTTATGATGTGGTTATTAAAGTCTTTTTGAATTGTAGCTTTGTCGTAACCTAAATACGCATGCCATCCAAATCATAATCCCGCTCCTTCTAACTGCAACAGCCTTTGATCTTTCAGTTTAGTCCATTCTTCTATCCACACTAAACTACATGCTGTATAATAATTTTTCAAATCTGGTAGATCCAGTCCTCCCCTTTCTGACCGTTCAATTAACATTGTCCATTTTATTCTTGCCTTTCTTCTGTTCCAGATGAAATCACTAAGGTCTTTTTTCCAACTTTTAAATGCTTTGTCATTTGTGATGATTGGTAGATTTTGGAACAAGAACATTATTTTTGGGAGGACGGACATCTTAATAGCTGCGATTTTCCCTAATAATGAAAGATTCAATTTTGACCAGACAATTAGGTTGCTTTTTCTTATCTCCCATGTTTTCTTATAATTATTTTTGTACAAGTCCAAATTTCTGTTTGAGAGCCAGATGCATAAATATCTCACTTTTTTTCCCAATTTACATTCTGATTTTTCTTTTAGTATACTCTGTTCTTTTTTTAATATATATGTTCTTGGTTAAGATTATGGTTTTATCTTTGTTGATCTTAAATCCGGCGTATTTTCCAAACTCTGTGATTATTTCCATTAAATGGCATACATTCTGTATGGGATCTTCTAATACTATAGCTACGTCATCCGCAAATGCTCTGACTTTATATTCTTGGTTCTTAATTTTCAATCTTTGCACCCTCTTGTCTCCTCTTATTTTGTTCATTAAGATTTCCAATACTGTTATGAAAAGCAGCGGGGACAGGGGGCAGCCTTGTCTAGTTCCTTTCTGAATTAGAATTTCTTTTGACTTTTCTCCATTGATAATAATCAAAGCTTTTTGTTCTGTATAGATTTTTTCAATGTTGGATGTAATAAACTGGCCAAATCCCAATGCCTCTATCGTCTTAATCAAACAATACCAGTTAATGTTATGAAACGCCTTTTCAGCATCCGCAAAAATTATGGCCACCTTTCGCTCATTGTTTTTCTCCAAGAATTCCAATATATCTATTATGTTCCTAATATTTGCCGATAATGATCTATCTGGAAAAAAGCCACATTGATCATTGTAGTAGCTGGCTTTTAAGGTGGGCTGGGAGGGGACAGGCCAAGAGATTTACTAAATCATGCAGAGATAATTAAGTAGCCAATCTGGGATACCAGATTTCTAAACTGCATGGTGTCTTGAAATATACTAAAAACTACAGTTGTCCCTCCATATTCATGGATTTAAGTATTCACGGCTTGAAAATATTCTTTAAAAAATAATAATCCAAAAAGCAAACCTTGATTTTGCCATCTTATATAAGGGACACCATTTTACTATGCCACTGCATATAATGGGACTTGAGTATTCACAGATTTGGCTATTCATGGGGGGTCCTGGAACCAAACCCCAGTGAATATGAAGGGACAGCTGTACATGTAGTTTCTGAAGAATGGATGAAACACATTGGGAAAAATATATAGGTGTCCCAGCATGTATCTGCCTTCCATTGACACTTAGTTCATTTACCTGTGCATACAGATCCTTATAATTTGCATTGCTTTGGAACAGTTTCAGTTTCTACATGTGCCTATCTGACTTTCCTTCAAGATCTTTCTCCAAGGTCTTGACCAGATGAGGTGTCATGGGTGGATAAAATTCCCCACCTCGGGAAATCTTTCCCTAGCACAGTTTACCTGGTGCCTACCCTGACATCTTTTCAGTCACAGGGGAGAAAGATTAATTGTTAAGGCTTTTTTAAAATTTGTTTTAGATTCAGATGCATTTTATCCCAGCCTTTTTTCCTTTTTGCATTTTTATCAAATTTGTGTTATATGTTGCACCTTTTTTTTGGCTTTTAATTATGTATTCAGCTATGTCAGCTACCCTGAAACCTCATTGAAGTGTATGTTATAACTGCAACAATAAATAATGTAAATTTATGCAAAAACTTTAACAGAGAAGAGACTCTGTAATTTTATTGCATAATCTGGAGGGGGGATAGGCATACAGCATCACTGGCCCACCCCATAATGGCAATGAACGATTATTTACAGAGCTTTAGGTGCATAAGGATTATCCTTCAACATGGTCTAACAAATACTTCTCAGGGGCAGGACCTGTCAAATGAGATGTACAGGGAAAATATGCTGGATTTAGCTCTGTCAGGGCAAAAAGAATTCACAGTTTTTGTACAAAACAACTGTGACAGACCAAAAAAAAGAGAGAGAGATTTATTTCCTCCCCCCCCCCACAAAACTCCATGATGTATAGAATTCATTGTCACAAAGCTGTAGTGATGATTGCTAGTTTAAATGCATTTTAAACATAATTAAATATATTCAAGGATCATAGATTGATTTGCAACTATTATCAACTCATAGCTGCTAATAAAGCTATCTTCCATCAATATATGAATACATTAGCCAAATGAAACCTACATATTCAGTGGCAAAATACCTTTGAATACTAAACGTTGGCTACAAACCATAGAGGAGCACTGTTTCCTTCATCCAGCTTGGGTACCTGGGCAGTCATTAGATGAAACAAAATGTTGGAAAAGATAGCCCAGTCACAGAGGTCTCTTAAATGTTGATATTGCACTTAACAAAAAGAAATTAGTTACAAATATATTAGACTTACACTGATGAAACCAGTTTGGTTACAACAACAAACACATATGGATCACAGCTTACACTTTTCTTCATGCTGCTTCTATAAAATGTAAACACATCAGACATCACATAGATTGCAGAACAGAAACAGAGTTGCAGGTGATTTACAGAACTGCGGTTTTCTCAATGACTTTACTAAAATACCCTGGGCAAAGTAATGTTTATAGCACACAGTGATGCATAATGGTAGAGGTTGACTAAGCTGTAATTGTGTCACAAAAATCTCACCTATCTATCAGACCTTATTGCTGGGGCGCATCTGTCCACTGTGTATACTAAAGTAATATTTATAGCATACTCCTTAAAAAGGGACACAAGGAATGTCTGTGCATTAAAAAGAAAGCCACAATGGCACACTACATTGTTCTCAGCTCCTCTGCAAAAAATTGATTAGAGCAGGAGAAGGCAAACAGGTGCCCTCCAGATGATGTTGGACTACATCTCTCATCAGCCCTATTCAGCATAGCAATGGTGGAGCATGATGAAGCTGTAATCCAACAATATCCAGACAACCAGATTTTGCCCACCCCAAATTGGGAGATTAGGAGCAGTTCTTGCAACATATATATATATATATATATATATATATATGCACTGAAGCAAACCTAGATATTTGAGAAAGACTTTGGACTGGGATTTTCCTAGTGAAATTACTTGAGCATAAACTGAGCCCAGTACATGTGGTGCATGATGTATGAGGGACCACACAGATAGTTCCCCTTCCTTCTCATCTACTGGACATTTTTTATCCCTCCTCTGGGCCTGATGTGATCCATATTGGCCTGGACTCTATTTCAACTAGAGTAAACCCATTGAATCAATTATTGAATAGGGAGCCAATACTTGTGTAAATCCTGTTGATTAGGTGGGCCTACTCTGGAGGGATAACTAATAGGACTCAGTCCATTTTGTGCTTAAAGCCTGTGTGAATAAAGGCCAACAGGCCTGAACACATGCAGTTGATAACCCACATAAAATCCAGGTAATAACTGCATGGTTCAGGGTTATCTATCTAGACTTTCTCTGCATATTCTTTTTGTCCGTGTTATTTTAAAAAGGTCTGAGGGGGCCTTGGGTTGCAATCTTCTGGTGCTCCCCCTCCTCTATTTGTGGTCTCTAGTAATTTGTGAACCAAGAAGCAGCAGCAGACAGAAGCCTTGCTCAGAAGAGCACCTCATGCCCAGGGAAGCCATTTTAATTTCTCACAGTCCCAGCATGATACCACCTAAATTCTGTTGAGAATTTAGTGACAGCTGGACCCAGACACGGTGGTACTTGGAATGCTAGGCTGAATTTTATTGTTGGATTAGGGCTAAAGGAAGATAATATAATAAGGGGAATTAGTGAAGGCTGGTAAGTTTTTCAGTGATGTAACCAGGTTATTTTATTTTATTTTTTAAAAAACAGCCTCAGTTGAACCTCATCTGATACTCCCCAGAACAAATCAGGCTCCAGATAGTCATTTCAGTTAATAATGTTAGAGAAAAAACTGGGTATAGATGAGGATATTTGTGCCCATGGTATTGGCAGCTTTGAGGGGGAGAACAAATAAGAGTTTGGGCCTTTCACATCCTTTCTACATCATTCTTGATGTCAATGTAGCTTCTGTGGTGTTGTTCACATAGCTATAGGTTGAAAATCACTGTGGAAACACTATTGCGTTGTTTGTTGAATAATCCAAATCAACTAAGCAAGAAGAATTTCATATTCAGAGAAATGTCTGGCCTACATATTGATCAGTCTGGAGTAATTCAGTGGGCCCTTGGTATATGATGGGGTTTAGTTCCAGAACCACCACCACCCATGGATACCAAAATCTGTGGATGCTCAAGTCCCATTATACACAATGGTGTAGTAAAATAGTGTCCCTTATGTAAAATGGCAAAAACAAGGTTTGCTTTTTGGATTTTTTCCCCTGGAATATTTTCAAGCCGTGAATGGTAGAATCCATAGAGATAGAATCTGTGGATACAGAGGGCTGCCTGTAAAATGCTATGGTGATATAATGGATTGTACTACATCCAGCTGAAAGTAGGGTTGTATTTGTCAATACTGCACATTAACTCCAAGAAGAACCAATCAGCTTAGCTATTGGCCAGGAGTTCTGAGAATTCTGATGAACTTAAGCTTGAGAGACATTGTTCTTCTTGTTGTTGTTCATGTGTGCCTTCAAGTCGCTTTTGACTTACAGTGACCCTAAGGGAAGCCTATCAGGGGTTAGGTTTTTTGGTAAGATTTTTTCAGAGGGGGTTTGCCTTTGCCTTCCTCTGAGGCTGAAAGAGTGTGATTTACCCGAGGTCACCCAGTGGGTTTCTGTATCTGAGTGGGGATTTAAACCCACCTCCAGATCTTCAGAGTCATAGTCCAATGCTCAAACCATTGCACCATGCTGGATCTACACATGTAGAAAACTACCCAAGTAGGAAAAAACAGAATGAGACTTTCCTCCTTGTTTTAATTTTTGCTTTATTTGGGTCTTCTTCTTCTTTTTTTTTTCTGAAGATGGGGACAACATTTGCCCTCCTCCAGTCTGCTGGGACCTCTCCTGTTCTCCAGGAATTCTCAAAGATTATTGACAGTGGTTCTGAGATTACTTCTGCCAGTTCTTTTAATCATTGGTTCCCACATGGACCAAAAGAAAGGGTAATGGTCAGTGGGCTTGATGAGTCTTCTCAGCCTCTCTCTTACATTGTGGGTTTTTGCCCCAGGAGACAGCACACCTCTCGAGACATCTTTCCAGGCCTGCAAACTACTAATTCTGTACCCCTAAGCAGGGAGCCCCTACCACCATCAGGTGCCTCCTCCGAGGATTGGCAGAGGCCAATCTGTGTGCTGAATGTTCCAAGGTTTTTGCACATTCTCAGAGGACTGACACTGCTGCCCTTTTTGCTGTTCCTTATGATCACTGAGAAGGGAGAAGGTTTCAAATCAATTTTGTATTGCCAAATACCTAGAATGACCCCTGCTCCTTCTACTTCTGTGTGTCACATTCCTTCAAGAAGCAGAACTCCAGGCCTCCCCCTCAAACCCCCACCCCGCTAAACACCCACATCAAACACCCCTGTTGGCCTTGCCTGTACACTGAGTTCCAGGAACTGGGGCTGCGGCTATATAAACAGCTAGTGGCTGCTAGCTCCTCCTTCTGTCTCTTACCCCCTTCCTCTCAGCAGAAACCCTCCTCCCTGAGACCAGGTGCTCAGATAGAGGACCTGGGGTTACAAACACTCAGCTATCAAAACTAGGCACAAGATCACCACCACACAATGGAACACAAATGACCCCCCCCCCCATAGCTGGTCTCCTTCCAACTCAGACAAACAAATGCTAATGAGCACCCAAACACACCCATCTCAGCAGGTCACCAAACAAATGCTAAGGAGTCCCCCAGACAAGTCTACATTTAGCTTACATAAACAAAAAGCCTTGACCCAAGCAAGCACAGCAACAAACTCTCCCAAAGGACCCTCTGGAGCTGGAGAAGTTTAATTCACAGACACAAGTTCACCTTATGCTGTCTTTTCCAAAACACCCATACCAAATACCCCTGTTCTCTGAGGTCCTGTATGCCGAGCTCTAGGAACTGGGGCTGCAGTGAGACAGACAGCTAGTGGCTGCTAGCTTCTCTTGTTTATCTAGCAATAGAACATTCTAGCAGGAAATTCTAATTAGTGCACCACACTACAAATCCCATGTTTGTATTATAGTGGTAGTGATCTGCTATAACTGTGTAGTATACGTACACTCTACCACTTTATTGCCAACACATTATTTCTATCTCTGCCAGCTCTGTAAGCAGAACCTATATGCATTCCAGACAGTGCTTGGGTAGGTTGGTTGGATTCCAACTCCCATCACATGAACATAATACAAGCAGCAAAAATTGGAAAATTTGCATTTCTAGGGACCCTCATCCACTTCACGGTGCTTTTTACAAGAAAAAAAGAAACCTTTGTAAACTCTTGTATAGGCTCCATTTGGAATGCTGTGTTAGGGAATTAATATGACTACAATTGTCCCTTCATAGTCACTGGGGTTTGGTTCCAGGACCCCCCATGGATACTGAAATCTGTGAATATTTAAGTCCCATTATATGCATAGCAAAATTGTGTCCCTTATATAAGATGGCAAAATCAATGTTTGCTTTTTGGATTATTATTTTTTAAGAATATTTTCAAGCCGTGAATACTTAAATCCGTGGACACCAAATCCGTTGATACGGAGGGACAACTGTATATATTTTGAAATACAAGTTCAGTGTAGGATTGTGGGTTCTTCTGGTTTGATCTGGAATCCAGAAACTGAACTCAATCTCTTGAGATCAATACTAGATATGTGAGTAGGCATCATTGTGCTTTCATACTAACCTGTCATCTCACTAGGGGCTTGTCTACCCAGGCAATATGCCCCATCTTGACCCTGTCTCAGAGCCCTGCAATTCTGATGATGTGGGGCATTTGCCCCATTCTTCCCCTGGGCAGTAGTACCACCCCCTGGGTCAGATACGGGGCTGAGACAGAGGAAAGGCAGGGTAAGGCTCTATACACAATTATAAGAAAATACCTGGTTTACTCCATTTACACTGGAAGGAAATGGGTCAGTCCTTGCATGTATGCAGGAGCCCCTGTCAGCAGGCCATCCCTCACTGCTTCCACCACCTCCCTGGCTCTCCCAGAAGGCAGGAGTGCAGTATGTGATCAAGGTTGGTCACATACAGGGGGCCTTGGTCACATGTTGCCAGCCCTCTTCCTACCTTTCGAGACAGAGAAGAGAATGGTGGTGGCAGGTGCAGCAATGGGTTGGCATGCTCATCAGGACTTTCTCCTGTCCTGTGGAGGGAACAGCAGATCAACAGGCCTGATCTGCAGCCAGGATATCCTGGCAGGGAGTGGGTGTATCAGGGCTTGTGTAGATGAGCCCTTGGTGCAGCAAATGGAAGGGTTAGGTGCCAATATTCAGTACAGGAAGGGAAGAACCGTTGATAAGTCCTGGAAAAATGTTGCAGCACTGAATTAGGAGTTTAGTAAGGGTACAGAAATAGCTAGAAGTGACAGAGAGGAAGCACTGGCTACTCAAGGATATTTCCCTGTATCTCTCTGTAGCTAAATGTGTTGCAGCCACCTGTTGAGGTAAGGAGAAGACACTGTATGCCATAATGGACATTATCAGACTAGCATTTAAAACGCTCTAATTCTGCAAATGAAGATAGCAGAAAGATTGTGGCATTATAACATGTTTAATCGCATGTCACAGTAATCACACAAAGTAAATGCTAGAGAATTATTGCACAGTGACCACTAGCAGAATAGGAGTTTACTTCCACGATTTGGCATGTGTGAGATTTCGGAGGTTCTTGCAGGAAGACGTGAGCACGCTTAAAACTAAAACAACACCTTAATTAACAAAGTAAATGAACACATAAGCACTGAAACAAAAATAAAAATGTGCAAGCTAAATGGGACAGTTCATAAAAAGAGCATCCTATGCTTCATGTTTGCATTCTCACACAGAGGTTTCCTCGCTGAGGGCTGCCCATTCATGCTGTAATCTCATGATTACAACGGTACGTGTTTTCAGTAGCATGAAAAAGCACTATTGATGATCTATTGACTGCTTCTCCTGTCAATTAGAACTGATACCTTTTTTGTGGCTGGAGCACAGGGTAATAAAGCAAAGACAACACTGTGTGATAACGGGGCCCATTTGCGCTACCCTCATGTCGTAATCCCACGATTTTTGCTGTGTCTGATAATGTCCAATGACAAGTCATATGATATTTCTTTCCCATATCTAAGCAAAGAAATTCAAACCATGACAGGTTGTTGTAATGGTGAAGGACCTTCAGACAGAAGCACCATAAAGATAGAGAGAGAAAGAGAGAGAGAGAGAAACAGAAAGAGAAAGAGACAGAGGACTTTTTCAAATGGGGCCAACTGCTGCGTTCCTGCCCCGCAAGCCCCAATCCCGTTCCTGCCATGGAATAAAGGAAAAATGTTCAAACACTTACCTTTATTCTGCAGCAGGAACGTCCACCCTCTCCCCAAGCTGGCCAGCCACAAATGCAGCCATCGTAAGGCTGCCTTTACAACCGGGAACTGAAATCCCTCTCGATCTCATGAGAGAACGGGCAAGAGGGAAATTTGAAAATAAGCCCCCCAACTGTCAAAAATAAACTCAAAGCACCACCCCCACACACAAAAATTACAAGTAACCCAGGGATGGGGGGAAGAGTGCCACCTACCTGGATGTCCCGTTCCTGCCTGGAATTGTCCAGAACGGACCTCCCCCTGGCAGCTGTCATCCAGGGAAAGGAATGGGACACCTTTCAGACCACCCGTGATTCTGTTACTACAACAGAATGTGTGGCCTCAAAATGATGTTTCCCTGTGATGAAAATATCACAGGAAAATGTGGAATGAAGCTGGGGGAGACACGGAAAAGGGTCACCGTCTTCTGAAAAGAAGCCTTTTTCCTGACCCTGTTCCATGTCTCCCACGGATTAAATTGCTGATCTGAAAAAGTCCAGAGACAGAGACAGGAGAAGGATGTTGTGTAGTTTTAACGATGAATTGAAGAAAATGCATTCAAATTCAAATAATGGCTTACAAAGACTTTAAATCTGGAGGTAGAAATCTTATCCTCATGGCATATAGTAAGTTTAGCTTCTTGGCCAAGAATATGGAGTTTGTAGAAATGGAATGCAAAGATTTGCTTAAGCACCTAACAACAAGGTCACTGTCACTTCTACCCATTATTGAATGTGTGCATTGTTGGCCTATGTCTCTCTTTATTATGTTTACAGTCTGATGGCAATTTTTCAAGATGTTGTGAAGAAAATGGAATGCAACAACGTAAGCTCCACAGATGTTATGGAAGGTCTCTATTCAAAACTAAAAAGAAAAAAAGGGACGTATTCTGTGAAACTGTATGGAAGATCAAGTCATTTTGGACAGTGTGTCTCAGAATAACAACAGAAAATACACTGAATACCTGGGAAAATGATAAGATGTTGAACCATCACTTTTTAGGGGGAAAAAAATTCTGGTAACCCTAGTGAAGCAATGTCTGCAAAAGAGCCAGTGCGGTGTAGGGATTGAAAGAATATTCAAAAATATTAGAAAAATAATTGAAAAAAAAATTTTTTCTCATGTGTCAGGAAACTCTGAGCTGATGAGAGTCTTTGCAGTTCAGGACTTATTCTGAGAAAGAAAAAATCACACAGAGCGATATTCCCAGAGATATTATCTTGGCCCCATCTCTGCTCCAGGGGTGATGCAGAGTGCCTGGAGGGCAAAATGGGGGAAATGTTCTGCATCATCTGAACTGCAGGCTCTGACATGGAACCAAGACAGGGTAAATAGCCCATCTAGACAAGGCTATCATGTTTAAAATCTGTTATGTTTTATGTATTCACAAATAAAAACAGAACCCAGGCAATCTTTTATATGTTTACCCAGAGGTAAGTTCTAATGAGTGACTTCAAGACAAGCGGGTAGCCTTAAAATGAAGACATTGTAATCCATAGCAGTGTACTATACAGTCAGTGCTCCACATTTGCAGGTTTAACTTGTCCAGATTTGATTATTAAAGGATTATTTGCTGGCATCTCTGCTGCTGACCTATTCCATTTTTAATAGGGACTGAAAGCCTTGAGAGACTGAGGACATTATTAGATAAGCCTCTAAAAACGTTCTTTTGCTGGGATAATTAAAGCCATTTTTATGCCGGCAAAAGAACGCCTCCTACCAGACTTACCTTTGTGTCCTGGCAAAGGCTTCCCTGACAATGAAGAGGAAGTGAACAGAGCCCCATTCATTTCCACATTTGAAATCTCGCGGATTCTCGTGAGACTTCATCACATGGGAAATTCAAAAATAAAACAAAAAAAAGTGTCAGAAAGCACATATACATACTTAAAAACTTACACTGGGGAGAGTCATAAAAAGTGTGTCACCTATCTGGATCTCACAATCTCATCCGGAAGTGCTGTGCAGTGCTGGTCTGGCTGGTCTGGCCCTTGATGTAGTAAGTACGTGGGAGGGGAAAGCATTAGGTTTCATATGCTGGCAATGCTGGCAAAAACACAGCATACCCAATCTATTGACGGCTTGTCCTGTCAATAAAGCAGATTGGCTTATTGGCAGGACATAAATGCACAAGGGCGACGTCGTCTGATATGCACACCCTTTTGTGTTTATGTGGTGTTGTTATGATGCGGTTTTATTTGTGTCTGATAAAGTCCTGATAGAGACTGCAAATATGCAGTGAGGCTTGTAACTCCCTAATAAAAAATGGCATAGGGCAGCAGTGGAATTTTGGGGGTTAGGAATTTTTTATTGGAATAAGATCATTCTACTGAAAAATACACCTGACCGCAAAAGGCCATAAAAATAACACAAAAATAATACTAATTGTTTTCCTCTTTTCTTACTAATACAAAAATAAAACAATCCTATCCTAACACTAATACATTTTTCCTCTGAAACTAAACACACTATAATCACGTTATGTTTACACAATACAATTATACTTATTTGGAAAAGAAAAAAATAATAATAAAAGATGAATTCAAAGATTAATTTAAAAAATACAAAATTATACAAAAATACAATAATAAAAAATATTTATTTATTTATTTAAAATATCCTTTTAAGTTATTGCTGGGGTAGTCTCACTAAACCACGGCCAAAACTTTTTCCAACGATGATTTGGCAATTTCTCTTTTTCACTCAGAGCTAACTTTTCAATTACGTTCTTCACATAATAAGCAGTGCCTTTTACATCCTGCAGATTTTGACTTTTCAGCTCCCTTTGTCTTTGGAAAAATAACCCTAACATCACATAGAGGTTGACCAGGCGCACCGTGGACCAGGGCACTTTCAAAAAACTCTCAGCCATGGAACCAGACTCCTTCCTCTTCCTCTTTTGGCCCACTGACTTTCTGGGTCCCCTGACACCCTCTGGAGGTTCAGTCCCCGAAAGAATTGTCTCCCAAGCCTGTTGTGCCAAATCTGGCCAAGCCAGGACCTGGGCCTCCTCCTCCCATGTTTCCTGGGCACTCGGGCAGTCCTGGACAAAATGCCTAATTGTCTCCTTCTGTGCCATACCACTCAAAATCTCAGCCTTTTTACATTTCAGATGAGGACAAGTCTGCTCATCCTCTGCGGTCCACGGTGTCCTTCCCCTCAGATTAAGAACCTGATGGTAGAGCCTCCACCTCAAGTCCCACAACTTTTTGGGGACCCTTTTATCCATGAAATACTCAGTCGGGCTAGTCTGGTGTTTTAGGTAGTCTGACAAATCTGGTTTGGCCTGACGTTTTTGCAAACATGGGTTAACATAAATCTCCTCCACTATTTTTCTGTACAAACCTCTCTTGATGCTCTGACCTGGCCTGTCTTCACCCTTCAACTCCTCAGCATGGATTCTATATTTCTTTAGGTAAAAAACAAAGTCTCTCAAAAAATCTGGTGATTTCAATTTTTCAGGCAAAGAAAACCTAAAAGTCTTTCCACATCTAGTCCCCATCCAGCACTCCCAAAACAAAACTGAGGTTGAATCTGACCCTTTTGCAACAGAGAGACTTTACCAAAATTTTGGGCAAAAAAGATGGTGATGAACTTAGGTCCCAGGGCAGGGAAGTCCAGGCCCCCTTGTTCTACCTGCCCATAAGCCACTGCTCTTGCCAGGGGGAATGTGGCCATTCCCCAAAGGAACTTGAAGAGAACCCGATCGGCTTCTTTAATCACTGAATCTGGAGGCGGGAAAACAGCCGCCAAGTTGGCTGCCACTGGAAGCAGGTAGGTATTTACAAAAGCAGCTCTCTGGTAAATGGTCAGCTTCCATCTCTGCCAGAGGGCCACCCTTTCCTTCACTTTTTCCAACCAGCAATACCACTCCTACCTCCTCCTCCTGCCTTGTGAAGGAACCCTGCTGCTTCAAAATCATCTGCAGTGGGTTGAATCCATGAATCATACTTTTTGTTGGTGTTGTGTGTGTGTGTGTGTGTGTGTTTGGGGGGTACAGATATTTGCAGTTTTTCTACTTTGGTGGGTGTCCTGTACCCCCAACCCCAGCAAATGTGAAGGGCCAACTATAGTATGTATTGCCAGTATAGTCTTAAAATAGCAAATGTTGATGCCTTAAGGTTAAATTTATTGCTTCTTCCTTTACCAGAGTGATAAACCCTAGTAAATACTATGCCAGTTGCAAACTGTTTTTATGTTGGAAAGCCCTTTAACAGTGATTAATGTTGGTGTGAATTACAAACCATTTAACCTGGTTCAACCTAGACTTCAGCCAACTTAGATGCATTTGGTAATATTTTCAAAAGCATTGCCTGAAATCTCTCAGGCCACCTATGTCAGCCAAAAAGCTGTTTCTGGTTTTTTTTTTAAATGCCCTTTTGTGTTGGTATAACAATGAAAGTGTAATCTCAAAAGGCTACACTTTTAATGTTAATTATTTCTATACCTTCAAAGCATCTTGAATTGAAATGTTTGTATTATTGCTGCTCAGAATATAATGGATGGTGAAGAAGTAGGTGTGTCAAAATGGAAATGAATAAAAGACAAAGAAAGACAAATAGACATTAATTTGGAATTCAGACAACATTCTCAGTCCCATAAGTGTGCATGTATGTTTGTATACGTGAATCTTTGCAACCCCAGTGAAATCAATTAACTTTTGAATACACTAGAGTTATTCAGTTAGGGATTATGCTATGTGTAGAAAACGTGAAGATAGTGTTAAGTAGTTGTAAAGATAAATAGGCTGTATAAATACACAATTCTATATCATACAAGCTTTCCAGGGTCATTTGTTAAATGATTTTTTTAAACATAACTCCAGCTGATTATTATAGAACTCTACTTCTTAACGGATACAAAGTCAGTTTGGAGAATTAATTTTGCAAAACATATCGACATTACTTTTTGATATATATTAAATTTTCCCAGTAACCCACAATTTCAGAAAAGAAAGATAAAAAAACCCAAAACCAAATTTAGCAACCATAAAAAAATATTTTAAAGACAGAGAGAAGAAACCCAAACCCTTGCAGAATGCAAAAGTTGAAAATTTATTATATGTACCTATAAAGTTCTGGTTATTACTATATTGCTATGGAAAGATGATGAAATGCATGAGATACCATATGAATAATGGTTTCCTGTATGTTGAATCCTCACTTTTTGTTATGTAGGTTCATTAATTTAACTGGGCATTATGCAATTAGAGCTAGCATATATAAATCCAATTTATTTTAATAGGAGAATTGAGATTATTCTTAAATCTCTCCTTGGAAAATGTTGAACATTCAAATTTTAAAATTTAAATCTGTGGTTTAATTGACTTAATGCAATGATGGAAAGATCAGCCATTTTCATTTTTCACCATTTTAATTTTGTAATCTCAAGGTCTCTACCTTGAATCTGAAGTTTGAAATTTTTGCTACATTTTTCATAAAATGAACTGTTGAAACAAAATTCTCTCCACTTGTATTGACCAAATTCAACAGGTAATGCTACCCAGAGCCTGGACAAGTTTATGTTGAACCTGTTTGCCACCTGGTGGTGGTGTTTTAAGAAACAGTGGTGCCAAATCTAATTAAGGGACTCAGATGAGGACTTGGATGAATTAAGCAATTACAGCCTAGGCTTATGTGGATCAAGCTGTTTGTTAAAGTTATGCTCATGTTTTTCAAATCTCATTTTCTTTTCATCCTAGAAGTGTAGAAAATTATGAATTTTAGTAACCTCTTCTCAAAAATTAATTGAAATGAAATTATCAACCAATACTAAATCATTTAAATTAAAATGATGCACTTAAACTATTACAGAATGAAGCTGAAAAATGCCTTGTGTTATCCCCTCACCCACCCATGACGGCCTAAGCAGGCTGGCTCCGCAGTTCCCAGCTTTGGTCACCTGTTACTCTCACCTTGCCTTACGGTCCCCTTTTCCAAACCCTTTTCAGATTTGGGTCCTGGGCTTCTAGGTGGCCTGAGTGTGGACAAGTCTGTTTAAAAGTGGTTTCTTTAAATGGTAAGTGTGACCACCCCTTGATTCAGGGTGAATGAAGCCAGTCAGAGACAGGTTTAACAGATTAGCAAGTAGTTCAACTTTGTTTATTATAAGATGCAGACTACAGTTGTCCCTCTGTATCCATGGATTTGGTATCCATGGATTTAAGTATCCACAGCTTGAAAATATTCTTTAAAAAATAATAATCCAAAAAGCAAACCTTGATTTTGCCATCTTATATAAGGGACAACATTTTGCTATGCCCTTGCAAGTATAATGGGACTTGAGTATTCACGGATTTTGGTATCTACAGGGGGTCCTGGAACCAAACCCCAGTGAATATGAAGGGACAACTGTATTTTATACTTTAACAAATTCCAGTGCTTAATTCCAAACAGATGACAATATAAGCTAGGTATTCGCAGACCTCCTTTCCTTCATTCACTCAATATCAACCAGACACATCCATTCCCCACTCTCTCTCTCAACTGTCTCCCTCAACTATAAACAGTCAGCTATCAACTATCAACTGTCACCAACTCAACTCTTAGAGACTGTCCCTCCAGAGGCCCCTCCCTCCCATCACAGAGTTCTCTGTGCTGGGATTGGCTGCCTTCTGTTATCCCCATGTGTTGCTTCACATCCATTCATCAAAGCACAACTCAGTAACATATGCTCGTTTCTTTTTTCTCTCTGTAACAGTCTCACAAAAGCTGAAGAATGCCTTGTGTGATAACCCTAACTTTGCATTTGAAAGAAATGCATGAATTTTTGAACCCCATTTCTCATCCACTCCACTAAACCCTTTTTCTTGCTTTCCCTTTCTATATTCCTTATAATTGTATCTCCCTTACCTTATCCTTTTCTTATCTTACTGATTCCCACATGATCCCATCAAAAATTCCAGGGTTAAGAGTTTCCAAAATTGGTTTCCTAGGCCAGATGAGTTTCCTCTATGTAGTGTTCAAGGTACAAAGCAGGAGGGCTAACTGTGTGCAGAGATCACTCAGCTTCCAAGATGCCTTTACTGCTTGTTTAAAATCTTGTTGGGTAATATCTTTAAACCTTGGAATTAACCAAGCTATCATACTCTAATCAATAAATAGATATTCCTATAGCTAGCTATTTGTTGGTCCAAGGAGCCAGTTACTCCGCTGGCATACAAAACACCAAGACACATAACTTGGAGGAAATAAGGTCACAACTTCTATTGATTACAGCTGCAAGAGGTTGGTACCAACATGGATCCAGATCCAGTCATCAACCAACCCATCTGTTGGTCAAGGAGCCAAGGCCCGGCTGACCCCAGGGGTGAAAGACCTGGAATACCACATAGGCAGAAGCCACTGTATAGATCCTCTGTCACTTTGGAGTGTGACCATCCAACACTGCCTAGAGCTAGGTGTGATCCCAACTGTTACAGGACCCCCTACCAATTTGTTGGGCCAGCCAACACCCTCACTCCATAATCCCAGATCAGGATGCCATGCACACTGCCTACAATGTTGAAACAAATAGATAGGTAACATACTACACAACTCACTAAATACAGGGAAGGGTGGGTGGGCCAACACACAGCAACAGACTGTAGTTGTGATGCTGAGGAAGTTGCTTATATCCGCCAGTACCTGACCAGAGTGAAGACTAGTCAGTAGCCTCACTCTGGTCCCACCCACCAGTCCATGTTTCAAACCAATTGGCTGGTGGCTCCCACTGTTTCTGCAGAGCCCACAAAAGCACATGGGCTTCTGTGAAAGAGAAACTCCTCTCGGTACCATGGCAGTCATGGCACTTACTCCACAAACTAGCTTTCCAGTAAGTCGGGAAGCATATGTGCATTTACAATGGGTTTGGATTTTGTAACCTGGAAGATTTTCAGACGGGAACCAAAAAAGTGTCCCCATCTTGCTACTTCTTTCCTGCCCCATTCCTGTCCCTGTGAGTGATTAAAATAAACAATTTCAGACCTACCTTTACAGCAGAATTGAAAGTGCTCCCCAACCTCTGGCAGTCCAGGAAGTGAATGGAGCTCTCACCAAGCCCTATTCACTTCCTGGAAACCAAATCCTGGCCATTCTCGTGAGAGAACAATCATGCGGAAATTCAAAGTTAAAAACAAGAATAAACACAAAAAAAGTTAAACAAAGCAGCTAAACACATTTAAAAATCCCCAAGTAACCCGGGGAGTGGGGGGGAGTGTAACACTTACCTCGATGTCCCAATCTTGACCAGACATGTTCGGCAGGGACCTCCCACTGTGGCTGGCATTGCACCAGCAGAACGGGCCACAGGTTCAGATGTCTGTGATTCCATAACAGAAATGGAACAGGCTTAAGCCATTGATAAAAAGGAATGCAGACAGAATGGAGAGAGCATAGGAGCAGGACAAGACAAGGATGATGTCATCTGATAAGTGAGCCCTTTGGCGATCTCCTGTCATTCCTGTCCTGGATTTTTTAGGTTGTCTGATAATCTCCCTAAACACTATAATTCCCCAGTGTTGGGGATTAACAAAGTAAGAGGCAGTTTTCAAAAATCCATCTCCCCCTCTCCCCAGTCTTGTGTAAAGAACCAAGTGAGAAGTGTAAAATTAGTAGGGCCTTTGACTTGGGCTGTCATGCAATCAATTAATAACTTAACTAATATCTTAAGCCTGGAATTAAGTTAAGGCTGATTCTAACTGAAGTCAATCAATTCAGTTTTAAAATAAATGCAATTAAGTTGCACTTTTATGTTAGAAAATTTCTAACTTAATAACTTAATTTATTTCAATAACCAGCTACTGTAAAAAAAGATGGAATATAAATAAGGATACTGACATATAGAGAGAAATACATATAGAGGAAAGAAAAATACAAGGAGATGGCACATGCGTAGAGACAAATTTAAGGATGGAAGGTGAGAAGAGAGTATAACAACAGATGTGGCAGATGGTAGGAAACATATGTAAGGAGAAAAATAATGGAAGACAAAATAAGAAGGATAGATGAAGAAAAAATCTTTGAGTTATTTTAACAGGAAAAGTCAAGATTTTAAGATTTTTAATAGATGTATATAGGCACAAGGAGGGTTCATAGGAGACATGGGAGTTAAGGATCAAATATAGAAGATGTTTAGTATGTATACAAGTATGTATAAGAATATATTGTGTCACATGACTTTTATGTACATGACTCCTATGGATGTTTATAGGATGAATGTAATATGATGTATAATAACTAAAAATTGTAAATTAAAAAAAAACTTAATTTATTTTTGTTAGTTACTATCACTGTGATCTTGTTACTACAGACTGTGGGTGCATCTCCACTGTAGAAATAATGCACTGTGACACCAGCTTAACTGCTATGGCTCCGTCGTACAGAATCCAGGGATCTGTAGTTTTGTGAGGCATCAGCATTTTTTGGCAAAGAAGGCTACCTTGTAAACCTACAAACCCAGGATTCCATAGGATGGAGCTACATCCCTTCAAGTGGTGTCAAACTGCATTATTTTTATAGTGTAGATCAGTGATTCCCAAACTTTGCCCCTCCAGATGTTTTGGACTTCATCTCCCAGAATTCTTGACTCTTGGCCAAGGTGGCTAGGGTTTCTGGGAGATTAATAACAAAGGTTGGGAATCACTGGTGCAGCTGCACCCTGTGTTTCTTGTGACTATAGAAAGCAAATGGTTATACAGGAGCTTGAGATATTTTGTTGAAGCAGCTGGCATCAAAATCAGCAAGCTGGTCAACTAATGGGTTACCTGCCATATATCAAAAGATCTGACTGAGTAGAATAGGTTTACATATGATTTATTGGTTAAAGATTGCCTGGGTCTGGATTAGCGGACAAAACTGGTTTCTAAGGTATGGATCGTACAAAATTTGACTCATTAGTAAGTTATGCATTCTGGTAACATAACAAATTATATTCACTTTGCATAGAGCGAGAGAGCTGAAGACTTCATGTTGGAAACTGTTGGAATGTTTGACAGAATTCATCAAACTGGACTGTATGAGTTGAAATGGAGCATTGTGGTTGGTCTACATGTGCTGCAGAATGGTATGTTGCTACTTATGTCACTCTGGTCTTATTTAAACATTTAGGTTTTCTTGTTTGTTACATGTATTTATGAAGACAACAAGAAGATAAAAAATCCCTTTAGAGGTCTCTTATGTCTAATAGAATATACCATAAATTAGCCGGCACTGTTAAGTCGTATTGAGATTTGCAATTCCATTACCAGTTTGGCTGGTGCTTTAGGGCTGAGTGCCCCTAGGTACTTGATGTCCTATGAGCAGCTTGTCCATCTTTAGCAAGACATAACAGTTCACTCTGTTCTTGGCCAGACCCTTTGAAGCAAAGTCTCCTGTCATCAGTTCTAGACAGTTTATATAGAGTTACAGCTCCTCCTTGGACCATTTCTTCCCATTTGAAAAATTGCCACTGTGATCTCCCCAGCCTGCCAAGTTGGCAGACTCTATTATGAAACCTGGAGGTAAGCCAGGAATCACAACAGCATTCTGAACCACTGATCTGAGTCAGCCATCAACTTGATTCAGCACTCCCACTTGCATAGACAGAAAAACTTGTGGCTAATATTTTGGAAGTATTTTGTCATGGCCTTTTAAAAAAATAGAGAGACAAGGCTCTACTATTTAGTGAACATTCTGAAGTGCAGCATTGTATTTGTATAATAAATACCTAATCTTTTGTCTAAAGAATGAAAATAATAATGAAACAATATGATTTTTGTCTTATATACAAACTGTGATTGGCATAGAAGATGCTCCTGACTTCCTTGTTTTGTGGTATACATTTTGATGTTATATATCTTTTCCCAGGTCCTGCTAAATAGACATTGCTACCCAAGTTACAGGAGGTCTATAGGAACCCCACGTGTCTCCAGATATTAATATGGGGAATTTTAATTAGCTCAATATGGCAGCAAGATGCCAGGTAATGATGGGATCTTTTGACCTGTGAGCTGAGACATACAGCCCAGAAATAAATTAAAAAAAAATTGAAAAATAATCTCAGAAGCATTCACACCAGCACTCAGATTTCATGGACTCACACAAGGCTATCAAAGAAAATAGGAAATATTGGGATAGAACAATGAAGTTCGGGATGATGGGCTATACTGCACCTATCTGAAGAGCAGAGAGTTGTGCAGCAAAAGATACTCAGGACTTTATCAGATGCACTAACTACGACATCATAACAATGTCACATAAATATGAAAGGGCACATAGGTCTGATGATGTCACCCTTTCATGTTTATGTACTGTCAAAACCCTGTACGTTTTTATTGATGGCTGACACTGTCAATAGATCCTCCATGGTGCTTTAGTGCTGTCATTCCCGACATGTGAAACCTTGGGCCATTTAAATCTTGTCACTGTAGCAATCATGGCTGGTCTGGCATGAACACTTCCGGGTGAGATTGGGACATCCAGGTAAGTTTCGCTCTTTTTTATGAGCCTCCCTGGGTTACTTGGGACTTCTAAAGTGTGTTTAGGTGCTTTTAAAAAACTTTTAATATGCTAGATTTGTTTTTGTTTTTGAATTTCCCACCCAACAAAGTCTCATGGGACTTCAAACAAGGAAGTGAACAGGGCTCCGTTCATTTCCTCTTTATTGCTGGGGCTGCCTTTTCCAGGAAAGGAAGGAAAGTGCAGGGGGGATTGTTTTTTTATGTCAGCAAAAGAATGTTCTAAGGGGGATCATCTGCTAATCTCCTCAGATGGCGTTCTGAAGGTCACACAGCAGATGGACAGAGTAACAAGAAGAATGAAGGCTGTACATGTGGTGACAGACTGACAGAATGATGAGATGAAGGAAGCTGTGCACACTTTGACTGTGTTTTGGGGTGATATTTAATACCCAATATTCCCCCTGAAGGTGTGTTATGTGTGGAATACAATGTTTGCTGGAGTTTCCCATAGTTAGACAATGGAAGCTCCGGTTGTGTTAATGATCGCTTATGGTTGAAACATTAAAACTGATGGATGTCAGGCAACCTTCTATCATTCTAGGAGAGGTGGGAAGGAAAACCAGTTTTGTATGGCAAAGAGTGTCCAGCCACTTTGATTGGATTAGTGAATGACTCACTTCTAGGTACATCCAAGAGCATTAGCACCTTTCCACCCTAACTACCCATCCAAGGGGGGCAGTTGGGCATAATTACTATGTGGGCGTGTCTTTTAGGAATTTGGGATGGCCTCTTCCTTAGGTTTTCTGAACATACCTTGAGTCCTTGAATTTGGGAGTCCCTGGTCTACTACCAACAATATGGAAGGCTAATCAATAAGCCAATTTATGAAATATAGCCAAATGATGAATTATTGGAAAGTTGGGGGTATCAGAGCAAGTAAAAATCTATTTAGAAAGAAGTGTTGTGTGGTTTTCCTCTTGAGGCAAGAATGATCTAATATGGGAGTATAGTATCAATACTGTTCTGTATCCTAAGTGGGTTGTTATTTAAGCAGCCCATCATGGATTCAGCTCAGAGCTACAGGGGAGGTATGGATCTGCTCAGGTTTGAGGACAGTCTTCTAAAGAGAATAATACTAATTTCATAGAATCATAGAACTGAAAGAGACCACAAGGCACATCCAGTCCAACCCCTGCCATGTAGGAATAAACTATCAAAGTATTCCCAACAGATGGCCATTCAGCCTCTGCTTAAAAACCTCCAAAGAAGGAGACTCCACCACACTACGAGGCAGTGCATTCTACTGCCAAGCAGCTCTTACTGTCAGGAAATTCTTCCTAATATTTAGATGGAATCTCTGTTCCTGTAGTTTGAGTCCATTGCTCCATGTCCTAGTCTCTGGAGCAGCAGAAAACAAGCTTGCTCCATACTCAGTATGACATCCTTTCAAATATTTAAACATGGTTATCACATCCCTGCTTAACTTTCTCTTCCCCAGGCTAAACATACCCAGCTCCCTAAGCTGCTCCTCATTTCCTCTGTTGTTAAGCTGGACAGCCATGAAGAAATGGATCATCATTCTTTGAATTACTCATTTCAATCAAAGGTGTCATTTCAGGTTCCAGTGATATAAAGGGTATGTTTTAGAGCAAGAGGTATCAAGGTGAAAATTTCCAATCTTGCATACTGTTATGTTCTTCCCACTTTTGTGAATGTTGAGAAGAATGTGTAGGAGCATCATTATCTAGGTTCAGTTCCCTTTGGAGGAAAGAACACTGGAAATGTACGATGCATCTGTCCAATACAGCTGTAGCTGTTGGACACAAGTTTTGCTTATATGACTCCATCTGATGGAATCCTGGGGTCTGTAATTTGGTGAGAAACTGCCAGGGAGGTTCTACCACTTATTTACATGTCACCAAACCAGTCCTATGATTCTGTAGGATGGATGGATAACAGTTAAAGTGGCATGATACTGATGTAACCTCTAAACTTTATTTATTTATGAGTAGAGACAAAAGCAAACATCAGACACTCCTGCAAGGAAGCAAATCTGCTGCTGCATGCCAGATCCTCAGAAAGAGCCTACATTCCAAAGATTTCCCCTTGAAAAAAAGGTCAATCATCCTGGGCTTCATTAATTAGAAATTTGCCTCATCTTGGGAAATGATCAGTCAAATAATAACATATTTCTCCCCACCCTTCAAAAACAAAAACAAAAACAAAAACTCTAAGGGCAACTTGTGGTTATTTTTAATTCCATGATAATAATTGGATATTTCAATGTAAAATGATTCAAGAGGTCCTTTCACACTACACAAATATAGCGCTACAATTCCACTTGAACTGCTATGGTTCTGTCATATGGAATCCTGGGCCTGGCAGTTTAGGGAGAGACAACTAGTATTTGCAGCCAGGCAGCCTTAATGCCTCACCAAACAACAGACCCAGGATTCCATGGGATGGAAACACAGCAGTTAAAAGTGGAATCATAATGTTATAATTGTGCAGTGTGAAAAGGCCCAAAGTGAGGCATTCTCTCTGCCCTACCTATAAGGCACCCAATTTTCCCGTTTAAATCTGTGGAACTTAAAATGCTTAATTATGTTGGGACAGAGTGTTCATTTCCCCGCTTTCCTTTCTATGCATAGATTCAGAACAACAAACTCCTATAATCCACTTCCATTCAAACGGTCACCTTCAAGTATAACTGGACAAGACAAACATCCATTCCTGATTTTATCTAACCAGCTCTAAATTAATCAAAATTAAGCCTGTTGATTAATAACAAAAAAAAAAATGACAAATGCCACACAGGAAGTTTGTGACACAGGCAGGGATACTGTGACAAAATTTAAGGAGTTATAGCTCCCTTTTTATGCTGTGTTTTGAGTAACTGGGCCTCTAAGATACTTGATTTTCTTTAAATATTTCTTTATATAATCTTTCCATAGCCCTTGCCCTATCTATGTAACTGCTAGTTATATCTAAGATGGAATATTTCTTGTTCTTGGGCCAATGAATGAGTGTTGGAGTTGTTCAGTTATTTACCAGATTTCTCCCATCATTTCTTTGACATTTCCATCTGCTTTTGGGAGCCATCCCACTGTTTCATGCCTGCCAGTAGTGTTCATTGCACAAGGATCTTGGCGTCTGAACTACTGATGACACATAATAAACTTTGGAGAAGAAATCTTCATTTTTCAGTCTGTTTTTCCCCCTTTCCAAAATTTGGATGTCCTCCCACAACATCATCAATACAGTCTGGGCATGCTGAGGGCAAAGAAAAGAAGAATGAAAGTCAGATAAAGATGGTTTTGCAAGAGGCAAAGGAGAATAACTGTTCTGGAGAGTCCTCAAAAAGCTAAAACTATTAAAATATATGTGAGGTGCCATCATGTTTAGGGTGGATCATCGGCCACTCCATTGCATGCATACCACAACTCTCATATAATGGGTGAAGTAACAAAGGAATAGAAAAGATACAGAGAAGCAGAGACCTGCGTGGGAAGAAATAAAGCAACCATCTCTCCTCCTTCACCTGCTACCTGAGAGCTCCTGTTTAAGAACCACATGTTCTCAGGGGAGGGGTGAGAGTAAGTCTGTGTGAGGGAGGAGGGAATGCCCTGCCACTTTGGTTCTATATCTTCCTAGTACTGGCATTTACTCATCCACCACCAGGATGCAAATTGTAGTTTGCAAAGTATCCTGAGGGAGCAAAGTCCTCCTCATAAATGTTAAAAGGTCATCAACATCTGCTGTAAAGGACCCCAGAAAACTACTTCACTATCTCTCTCTCTCTGGCTTTTCTTCGCAAACGAAGATTCAGGAAGGACTCATCCCGCGCTTTCTGCAAGTGTGCTGATGACTGAAAAGGCCAATCTGAGATAAACAAGTTTGGTTGCTGAAAGCACAGCAGAAGGTCTCCTTGGGTGATGTTTCCGGGTTGTGATTCTTTCTGCGTTGTCGTTTCTCTTCAAGACTTGTTGGGCGTGAGTTCTCAAATAAGGCTGCAGGATTGTGGACAGTGCGTCGCCATGCCTCCCGATGTGAGGCCAGGGCAGACCACTGTTAGTGATCAATTTGGCTGAGTCTGAGATGTTGTTTCAGGGAGTCCTTGTATTGCTTTTTTGGAGCGCCCCTCTTATGTTGACCCGTGGCGAGTTCACCATAGAGTACTATTTTTGGGAGGTGATACTCCATCTGTGACAGCTCATAATGTAACAAATTGGCAGACTATTAGGACATCGCAACTACAATACAGGTGTATAATTTAAATACCGGAATCGTCTTTTGGGTAACTAAGAATCACTTTTGGTCAGAAAGGAGTTTTGCACAAATGCTGGAGGTCCCCCACTCCTTCTAACTAGTTAGCGTGCAGACCTACTACTGAATGAATGAGAAAGGCATTTCCTATAGAGGAAACAGTGTGTTTTGCACAACAAAAACACTATTCCCTGCTCAGCAAGCAGGGAACAGAAAAGCTGTGTCTGTTCTGAACAGAAAAAATAATCACCACAATCCTGCATTGTGGAGATGCATAATAAAAGTTGCACCTGTGGAATGATGCTACATCTTTCCCCCCCACCTTTTAGCTGGAGGATCTCCTCTGAACTGCCATCTAGGGGACACCCCCCTCCGAGATCTCAGAGGATGATGTCATTGCTCTGCAGCTGATTATAAGGACCTAGCAAAATGCTTCTCTGATATTCCTGCTGTCCACTAGTCACAGAATGGCTGGTGGTAGTGGGGAAACTCTTACAGTTAAAAGATGGGTTGGGGAAAATTTTGTTTTTTGTGTGAAGTTGGTAGAGAATTCTGAAGTAAATAAAAAAAGTGACTTGTGAAGGCACAAGTTGGGCTTATGCCACTGTAAGGAGATTTTCACACGGGCTGTATATACCGTGGCAGGAACAGAACAGGGGCGGGAAAGGTTTTCCCTTTCGGACGACGTCCGCCCTGTTCTGTTCCTACATTGTGCCTGTTCTGTTTTCTCCCTGTGTTATAGTATTCACAGGGAGAAGTCGTTAATAAGCATCTGGTTCCGTTACTGTTACGGAATCACGGGTGTGTGAATCGGATCCCATCCCTGTTCTGGAATGACAGGGACGGGGGAGGAGCTCCATGGCAGGCACTTCCTGCCACGATCTGGATAGCCAGGTAAGTGCCACCCTTCCCATCCCCCCTTCCCGGGTTATTTGTATTTTTTTAAAAAAAATTGTTTGTTTTTATTCTTTCTTTTGACAGCTGGGTTTTTTTTTATTTGAATTTCCCTGCGAGAACGAGCAGGAGTTCCCCCGGCTGGTCCTAAAAGCAGCATTATGACAGCTGCATGTACAGCCGGCCAGGCAAGTAGGGAGGAGGATCATTCCTGTTCTGGAATAGAGGTAAGTGTGCAAACATTTACCTCCATTCTGCTGCAGGAACAGGAGAGGAGGTGGCAGGACAGAATCGGGGCTTTTAGCCCCCATGTGAAAATCTCCTAAATCACTAACAGGAGGCCAACCATCATGAGTTCTGCACAAATGAATACTTACCAAAGTGGGAATAGTGATTGAGAGCAGCACAGAAGTCTTCATATTCCCATTCAATGGGGAGGATACTTCAACGATGAAACACATGAAGTTTAACTTTGCAGGGCATTTGCTCCATTTTACCCCCAGGCAGTCTTCCTGACCTCTGGGGTCAAGACAAGTTAAAGATGGGGGTAAAGCCCATTACAGCACTTAAAAAAAATACCTGGGAAAAACCGCTTCAGCCACAAAAAATGGATCAGGCCCCACGTGACCGGAGGAGCCCACACTGCCACACCAGCCTGTCACTAGAGCTGCCATCTGCTATCGCTCTTCCAGAGTCAGGAAGCAGGCCCACAGCATGTGACCAGGCTGGTCACATGTAGGGGGGGCTCTTGCTCATGTGCTGCAGGCCAGCTTCCTGGCTTTGGAGGGTGGGATGTGGGCAGTGGCAGTGCCTGCAGTGATGGGTTGGTGTGGCAGTCTGGACTCCATCTTGTTTTGTACCAGTAATGGGGGAAGTATGGGCCAGATCTGCAGGTGGTATACACCAATGGGAAGCCGGCATATTCTGGCCTGTGTAGATGAGCCCCTAATCCAACACTCAAACCACTGCACCACCTTGATTCTTGTGGTTAGAAGATTGTTCCTCATGAATTTCCTTTCCTGTAATTTGAACCCATTGGGTCAAACCCTACCTCTGGAGCAGTGAAATAGTATTAAATTTTGAAGCACAGACCCTCTCCAGGATGGTCTGTACTGCAAGACCCCTATGGAGAATCCACAAATGTAGTTGCCTCTGTTGATCTGAAACAATTTCTAACATTTTTCATCCCTACCAGAAACAGATCTTTTGTAAAACCACTATCAAAAACTTTGGATTATGACAAGGATAGATCCGAACCATACCTTATTGCTGAGAAAATCCATGTTTTCTTCCAGTTACTCTGATGACTGAAACTAAATTCAGAGGGAACAGGGAGAATAAGGAAGAATGACATCTCTCCTGCTAATCAAAAAGTCCCAGGCCTTCAACACTGATAGCCCTGCCTCCATTGTACCATAAATGGCATAAAGCAAACCTGCTGCATCTTTGATACTTGAAGATGTCCATCTTCTCTTCTCCAGTTTAAACATACCCAAAGGTTCCTCAAATGTTCTCCACAGGTCTTAATCTGCAGCCATTTTGAGAGAGGATTGGGGGTTGATCCCAGGTATTAACCAACTAGTTCTGTAACTGAGAAAAAAGAAGAGCCATCGCTTTCCTGGACCTGAAGCCCATGACCGTAACACCTCTTCTTTTTTTCATGGCTTCAAAGTGCAACTGGATTGTTCCCAGGATCCCTCACTCCAGTGGCTACTGGGAGGTATTCCATTGCCATCATTTGACATTTGACATGGAGTACAAGGGGGTGCTGGCAGAGATTCACAGCTCTTAGCCAATTAAATCTGGCTAACTAAAACACTGTTACTGCCTTATAGTCCATCTGGGGATTACCCTCTGTTAGTACAACACACTCTGGAGGACCAGTCTGTCATAATTCAGAATGTATTTAGGTGCTCCAGAAATTTTTATTTTTAGTTGTATGTTGAAGTCTTATTTGATTTTGGAATCTACTAGCAAGGTCAGATTAAGATGGCTTGGCTCTGGAGCACTTCCGAAAATAGTGATCACTGTGTCATCAGTTCTAGGAGTGGTGGCACAGAAAAAGGAAGGAAGGAAGGAAGGAAGAATATTGAGTAAATGCAAAGTAGATAGTGTAGCACATGTTTCCTTTGTGAATCCATATTCAGTCTTGTGACTTCAGTGAAACTAATAGCTTGATTCCATGAACTCAATTAACACACGATGACTGGCAATTCTGTTAGGGGAATACACATGCATAAGTTTAATATGCCAATTTTTGGTCACTGAGGAAGTTACTATTCCTTTCCTCTTTCCAAAGGGCCAAAAGCCTTGAGAGTTATGATATAGCATCAGAATCCCCCTCCCCATGTGCACACACACCGCAAGGCCATTCTATGACTTGTGGGGAGTACACAGGATCAGAAAAGCATCTTTCTGTTTCAGGATTATTATGATTATTGCCAAAAGCCCATGAATTGATTTTTTTTCTGCTCGAAAACATTCTTTCTGCATGAAGAACAATTCTTTTGCACCAAAAATCTTTATGCAAAACCATTTTTCCAAAAAAGAAAAAAAAAGCTCTTTATGAAATTTTCACCCCCCCCCCTCCTACAACTAGAAAAATAATAAAAAATGTGCAAAAACCTTTGCAATCTCACCCAATGAGTATAAAACATTTGAACATTTTGTTTTCCACACAATAATGATATAAGAGAAAAATTATATCCCTAGTCTAAAGAAAATTCAGCTTTCTTCCCCAACTCCACCTACCCTAAAGGAGATACTGCAGTGTGTTTAGTTCCAGGCTAAATTGTACTGAACACTTCCAAGCAGTACCTTGCACTTTGAAAAGGGAAAACTGGTTGCAATTTTACTTTTACACCTATGCTTTTACTTTTATTTTTAGAACTTATGAACACTATGTAAGCCAAACACCAAAGATCACTTTAAAATCTTTATATCATTAAATGAACAAAACATTTTCAGCTGAATTTAAATTAGGTTTTCTGCTTTATAAAAGAATGTAGAAGAGATTTTAGGTAAAATGTGAAAGTTTATTATTAGAATTGAAAAACTTTTCAACAAAAACAAAAGCCAGTATATAACACATATTAACATAGCATGTGTGTTCTTGCCTACATGTACTTGCCTACAGTAAAGTTTAAAAGCTACTAAGAAATCAGACTTCTGTCCAGCTTTGCATACTGATGTTAAATAGGAATAATATTGATAGAGTACTTAATGGAGATTACTTAATGAATGGTTAGCTGCTTAGCATGTTTCATTTCAATCTTCTCCTGAGAATGGGAATAGGTAAAGAATGACAAAAGTGTATACTTGTTTCACTCTTTTTGTTCATTCGTAAGATACAGTATGATTCTAAGTATGATTCCATTATCCTAAGTGGTCTTAGTGACTGGCATAGTTTAGAGATAAAGGGTATAGTTATTCCTTCTTCTCTATCACATCTAAAATAATTTCTTTTGGCAGCATTGCACATGGAGGTCTGTATGTACCTTTTTTTTCCATTTGTATGACTGTTCCACCTTTTGGATTCTTGGTAGTCTTGTGCACAGGCCTATATCAGAACTTCCGGGGCTCTCCCACTGCTTTTCTCAACACTTTTCTACAAAAATGCAAAATGCCTGGTTTGAAACTCAAGAAATTATGGGCACTACACTGCAACCTTCTTCTTAAACCATAGGTTAATGTTACATGAATAACCATCAAAACCATGTTTTCATGTTATGTTTTGCACTGGAAACTATGATTAGTGTTAACTGTGTTTAATTGGAATAAGCCATGATAATTAATTAGGGCTTAAAATTGTCTTGTTTAAATAAACCATGGTTAACACTATGAGATACAGAGAGCCAGTGTGGTTTAGTAGTCTAGTGGACTTTGAATGTTGGAGTAGGATCCTGGGAGACAAATATTTGAATCCCTACTCAGTCAAGAAAACTCACTGGGAGTGACCTTGGCCAAGTCACATTCTCTCAACCTTAGAGAAGGGCAATGGCAAACCTCCTCTGACTAAAAACTTGCCGAGAAGTTTGTGGCAGGTAGAAAGATTATGTTTAATTGTGAGTTGTTATAGAATTATCATTTTATGTTTTTACTCTCTCTCTCTCTCTCTCTATATATATATATATATCGAGATTTTCACACGCCTAAAATACCCTTTGAAGAAATCGGGACAGAAATATTTCTGTCCCGGAAGCAGCGCCGTGGTTCGCACGCCCAGTCCCCTCTCCCGATATGCCGTCGTCGTCACACTGGGTTATTTCTTCCCTCTTCCGGAATATTTTACTAATGGGAGTTCACCATTAATAAAATATTCTGGAAGAGGGAAGAAATAACCCAGCGTGACGACGACGGCATATTGGGAGAAGGGACTGGGCGTGCGAACCGCGGTGCTGCTTCCGGGACAGAAATATTTCTGTCCCGATTTCTTCAAAGGGTATTTTAGGCGTGCGAAAATCTCCTCAATATATATACATACATAATAATATATTAATAATATATATATTAATAAAGAGTATGATATGAGAGGGGGAGAAAGTTCTATGATAGGGTCACCATAAGTCAGAGTCAATTTGAAGGCATGTAACAACAGTAACAATTAACACTAACCACACCATGATGGAGTTTAATAAATAACTATACTTCATTGAAAACCATGCACCCATGTTGGAAAGGCAGGGGAGCTATAGGATTGTGGCTGTATTACGGAGCTATGGTTTCAACTTTCATGAAAATGCTATCATTGTGTAAGCACATACATCAAGCAATTGTTAAAACCCCCAAAGTTCAATCCATTACCTGGTTGGAGAGTGGGGGGAGTGCTAGAAAGAGCTAGTAATTCACTTATGCCTGAAATATTTGGCAAAAGATGATATCATCACAAGAACAGAAGGATCAGGAAAATCTAAGTGTAAAAATAGAGGTCTATATACAAATAGAGGTCTTTGTCCTGACTAAAAGATATTGGGACAGTTTTATTGATTTAAGGGAACGGACTTTATTAGTTGTAAAAGATGTTGTATCAAGGATTTAGCCACATTATTACTTTTAGCTAGACTAATTTCATTTTAGAAAATAAAGTCAGGGATTGCAGTCTGGCTTATTTGTGCACACCTTGTTTGCAATGATTTCAGTGTCATGTGATTGAATTTATTTTGTTAAGCGCAATAGGAATGTTTGTTTCAGCCTAATAATCTGCATGTGTCCCTGAAATGACAACAAAAAGTGGTTTCCATGTAAATCTGATTTCTCACACACATTATAATTATTTCCTTGAAAAGAAATAAAGGTAGCATGAAGGCAGGGACAGTGTTTATTGATTGCTTCTATGCAAGGACGGAGTTCATTCACATTATGAAACTCTGCAATCTGATTCTCACTAATAGAAGACTACTGAATGCTAACTTCTCCCTTCATTGACATTGGTTATAAATGCCCTTTCTATCAGAAACTCCTTGCAATAACATTTTAATTTCATGTATTTCAAGAAGTATTGATTGGCATGGACAATCAGTTGGTCAGATAAAAGAGATGGCTATTACAAAACATAACTTTCAAGTATTCATAGTTCACCTCTGCATATTCGAAGATAATAGCTCTGTTTCTTAGAGGGAAATAAAAAAATGAAATAGAAAGGTAAAAGTGCCAGTTCAGAGTTGGTTTTAAGTACTTGTGTGATTCAATAACATCAACTCCAATTATTTCTACCATTATATCAAACTATCCTTCCATGTAGTTTTTACATAGTTCTACTCTACTGTATAATAATAAAAATACTCCATATGTCCAAAACCTGCTATTTTCTGGGATGCGAACTTGGGATTTTATCAGACTAGCAACAAAAAACACTGTAATTCCACTATTGAGAAAAGCTGAAACATAGGACTTTTATCAGATGCACAAAAAACAGCATCATAATGATGCCACATAACGGCAAAACGGCATCCATATCAGACAACATTGCCCTTTTACAATTCTGTCCCCATTCTGTCCCCTCAAAACCTGTACTTTTTAATTGCTGGCTGAAGCCATCAATTGATCTCCCATGTTGTTTTCTTTTGCCAGCATTGCCAACATGTGAAACCTTGCAGTTCCCCCCGCCCTTGTACTTACCCTGTCAATGGCCAGTCTGGTGCAAACACTTCTGGGTGAGATTGCGACATCCAGGTAAGTAATGCACTTTTTGTGACCCTCACTGGATTACTTGGAACTTTTAAAATGCGTTTAGATGCTTTTAAAAACTTTTTGTGTGCTCTTTTTTGGGGTGTGTGTGTGTGGAATTTTCCACAGGATGAAGTGGGACTTCCATGGAACTTCAAAGGAAGAAGTGAATGGAGCTCTGTTCACTTCCTCTTTCATTACCAGGGAAACCTTTGCTAGGATTAGAGGTAAGTGCGGGGGGAGCCATTCTTTTGCTGGCATAAAAAAATATTTTTTTATGCCAGCAAAAGAATGCTTAAAGGGGTTCATCTGATAAAGTCCATAGTGGCATGATTACAGCAATTATGACACATCACTGTAATTGTGTGATACAACACTGTAATCACACAATACTACCACCACAGAATTATCACACAACCACAACTAGCAGTTTAAGAATGGGATTTTACTTCTGTAATTTTGTATGAGTGAGAGTTCAGCTGTTCTCTCTAGAAGATGCAATTTTCTTTAATCACACCAGAAACACATAAATAGTGAAAGAAATTAACAAACAAACTCTTAAACAAAGAAAAAAAACATACCAAGGAAAGGTAACAGTTCATTAAAACAGCATACTGTGCATCCTGTGTTCTTGTTGGGAAAGGGTCGGGGGGAAAAGACTGCCCATTCACGCTGTAATCACACAATTATAGTGGGACATGACTTCACATGCTCGTCAATACTGGAAAAAGAGTGATGTGGGCTATTCATGGATTATCCCATCAAGAAAAAGTGTCGAGCCATTAATGAGTGAAACACACATTGACCATGGGAAGACAACTACGTCATGCAATAATGGGAACCCATTTGTGGTACTGTCGCACTGTAATTCTGCAATTACAGCCCCATCTGATAAAGTCCTTAGTATTCAATATGGCTGACCGCATGGCTAAGCAAGTAGCTGTAATTCCCTAGGTATTTAGCTCATGTTTGAGTGTTCTGTACTATAATGGCCATCATTTGGTTGCTTCAGTGGGGTCATAATAGTTCAGCCTTCCCTGTTGTCTAAATTCTGTTGGGTGGTCCCTAGATAGCCCCGCTGTTCCTGATTACGCATCCAGGCTTCATTCAGTATGGGTACCCATTTCTCTTTCCTTCACCCTGGACCCATCAAAGCTGTGATAATTACATGCATGTAATGCATGTTACAAAATAACAAAAGTAGATTGTATAGAGATTTCAGAACTGGTGCCCAAGGAATGTGTAAAACATGGCAACCCTCTTGGCAGCCTTGTTTGAAGAGGAAAAGAAAACACCAGCTCCTTCTAGGACAACCAGCACATGCATATTTGTGATACTCACTGGCTGGGATTGTGATGAGTAGTGATGCTGGAATGAGGCCAGGCCATGAAGGTCAAGGCCTTATATAGGCTTGCTCAGATCTGTTATTGTGAGATGAAATTTCTGTATCTCATGAATTTCTGATCTTCCAGATCTTGAGATGACCAGGATTGTGGGCAGGTATGAGATTTTGTCAGTGTTAAGCTCTGGGGTTTAGACACAGCGAAATCTAATGCTCTTCTTTCTCTGTTGTCGTGGCTCACTACAACATTTCCCCCTTCTGTAAGATCACAATTGGGAGGCCTTTGCTGGACACTATCAGGTGATCATATGGGGATGATTTTTATCTGCAATTCATCTATATGGACCAGAATAGGCTGGCTTCCCGCTGGTGTGTTCTGCCTGCAGATCAGGCCCACTGCTCCCCTGTTACTGGCATGAAACAGGATGGAGTCCAGACTGCCATGCCAGCCCATCACTCTAGCTGCTGCCGCCCACGTCCCATTCTCCAAAGCCAGGAAGCCAAACCATAGCATGTGAGCAAGCCCCCCTGCATGTGACCAGCCTGGTTGCATGCTGTGGGCCTGTTTTCTGGCTTCAGAAGAGTGACAGCAGATGGAAGCTGCACCTATGGGACAGCGTGGTGGTGTGGGCTCCTGTGGTCATGTGGGGCCTGTTCCATTTTTTTTTTATTTTATTTTATTTTATTTTATTTTATTTTATTTGCCAGTTGAAGCATTTTATCTCAGGTGTTTTTTTTTTGTTTTTTTTTAATAGAGTGGTATAATAGGCTTTACCCCATCTTGGCCTTGGAGGTCTTGCGGACTGCCTAGGGGAAAAACAGGGCAAATGTCCTGCATTGTCTGGACTGCAGGGCTCCAAGACAGGGCCAAGATGGGGTAAACAGTCCATCTAGACACGGGACTTTATCAGACAAACATCCATAAATGTTTCTTTCCCACCATATTTTAAATTGTTTACTGGCAAAAGAACCCATTCTTTCAGACCTACCTTCTCTAGCATTAAAAGGCAGCCCCAACATAAACGGTGCATGAACAGAGCTTTGTTTACTTCCACAGTCGTGATCTTACCAATTCTCATGAGAAGACACAAGCACAGTAAATTTTTAAAATATACCAAAAGAAAGACACAAAATGTACACACAAGCACAGAAACACACTTTAAAACTTAAAAGTAAACCAGGGAGGTTCATTTAAAAACACACACACACACACACACACACCCTACCTGGCTTTCACGTTCTCACCCAGAAGTGTTCTGGCATTGATACTGAAACCACGTAAGGACAATGGTGCGAGGTTTCAAATGCCGGCAATATCAGCAAAAAAGTGCCATGTGAGATCTATTGATGGCTTGACCCATCAATAAAACAGAACACCTTATTCCCTACACACGATCGCAAAAGGACATCATCTGGTATGTGTACCCTTTCACGTTCATTAGGTGTCATTATGATGCTGCACCTGATAAAGTCCAAGGCCCTAGTTATGATTTCAGGTGTTATTCAGTAGATAGGTCTGCACACATTTAAACATATTGGGCCTATATCTGACATGGGCAGGAACAATATGCTTAAATGTGGGGATGTGAACAACAAATAAAAACTGAGGCCTACATCTCTTTTTCTTTTCTTTTTGTCTTTTCCCCTGAGAAAAGTATTTTATACTTCATGTATATTAAGGGAGGGACTATTCAACTCCAATTGAATGAAATGGGATCTTTCCCATTAATTTTAATGGGTAAAAAATCAGGACCGAACTTTTTTCAAGTAGTAAACCTTCAGGGCTATTAAAGGTTATCATAGTAATAATACTTTCAGAGAGTCCCTCCTCTCTGTGTGGCTTTCACAGAGTTAGCAGGCCCTAAAAGCTCCAAGAGTTTTTATCATCTTCCCAGCCTCCAACAGAGCTATTAAGTTGTATCAAGTCAAAGAGCTCCTTTGGAAAGTGCTCCTAAATACACAGGTGCATAAAAAATTGACAGTTCCTATCTTGGTTCATTTTCAAAATGCCTAAATACTGTATATATTTAAAAGCTCATGCAGCAAAGGAGCCATAAATGTCTATCATCAAGTAAAAAATATAAGCAATTTTGGGTGAACTCTTACGGGTCAGGTCCAGAAAAAAAGGAATTTCATACACAGAAAACTATGCAGAGGAAAAATTTAAGGGTTTGACCTTGCATTTCAAATCAAGGGCATTCAAATTTGTTCTTCCTGCATTATTTCAGGCAAAATGTCAAAGCATTCCATTGTGATTTAAAACATGCATCAGGACAGAACCATGCTGCTTCTGCTGCTTCTACAGGATTAATGCTAGAAAATGATATAGGAGAGAGGCAGCAGCACAACTAGAACATGGTTTCAAACATGGTGGCTTGTAAAGGATTAGAATGCATCATGTACCCCACCTCCCATTGCTGAAGTGAATCTGCATGTTTACCTTATATTAACAGACTGTGGCCTTACTCAGGATATTATCAGACACACTAAATACGGTGTCATAATGATGCCACATAAACGCAAACGGGCGCATATATCAGATGATGTTGCCCTTTTGCATTTAAGTAAAGTAAAAAAAAAAGTAGTATTTTATTGATGGCTTAAGCTGTCAATAGCTCAGCCGTGGAGCTTTAGTGCCAGCATTGCCAGCGTTTGAAAACTCACCATTTAACTCATGTGAATGCAGCGTCAATGGCCAGTCTGGCCAGAACACTTCTGGGTGAGATCATGACAGCCAGGTAGGTGACAAACTTTATCACCCTCCCTGGTTTACTTGTAAGTTTTTAAGTGTGTGTGTGTGTGTGTGTGTATGCTTTTAAGAACATTTCCTGTGTTTATTTCATTTTTGTTTATGAATTTCCTGTGCAAGCATCTTCTCATTAGAATCTGTGGGATTTTGAATGAGGAAGCGAATGGAGCCTTTGGATGGTAGGGAAGGTAAGCGAAGCATAGGGAGTTTTTTTTTCCTGGCAAAAGAATGGGCTTTTGGGGGGTGGTCTGATAAAGTCCCAAGGCTGGTGTCATCCCTCTATCTGATGGTGTCACCTGGTGCAGTTCAGCCTTTCCATACCCCGCTTGTGATGTCCAGCCAGGACTGTTTGAATCTCCCCTGCATTTTCCTTCATTTCAGTTTAGGCCTTAGTATGTCTGAGCATAGGAATACTTCATTGTATTAGAGTTGGAGGAGGAGCTGAAGAATTCCCCTGCATTTTTCCAGGTTTAGTTTGTCCCTTCCCAGCAAGCTCTGTTCTAGCTAGAAGTTTTTAGTTTTTTGCTCAGTCTTTGCTGTGAGCTTGCAGGGAGTAGTTTTATTGGTGGCAAGCAGGTCCTGACAGCCAGGAAGGGCATTTCTTACACCATTTAGCCAAATTAGTTGCCAACAACAAAAAGTTAAAGGAATCAGGAGCTGAAAGACCCTGCACCAGCTCCATTGAGTGAGGAGATCAACCCAAGATCAACCCAGAGAGATGACACTCTGAAGATTGCTGAAACTCAAACTGTAAAGTACCTTTTATTTCAAGCTTTTAGAGCTGGGGAGGACAAAGCGTTTACTTTTGTTCTTTAAAATAAACTTCCTCCTTTTTTGAACTTTATATACAGCATCAGAGCCTTTTTGGGTAAAAGAGTTTGATCTCACCAGGGTACTGGTGTTACACACCCAAACCTGCCACCACCTTTAGTTGGGTGTGTCTTCACAGTGTAAGAATACCAGGTGGCCTTTGCTACTCCCATCTGTCAGGAAAGAGTACCAGTACATAGCCCTGCATTGAAGCAAGTTTCCCAAGACTCACATAGAGGGAGAAGAGGCCTTTCTGTGGCTGTGAAAGGGGAGAAGCAAAAATTGCTGTTAAGATAGCCTGTCTTGCTACAGCAGCCATTTTGGGTCTACTTCTTCCTGCAGAGTTCTGAGCACATGGCCGGGGTCCATTTTGGAAGAACTTTTTCCATTCAAATATATGGATAGAGCTTTACAAAGAGAATAACGTGTGTTTTATGTTTGTTCACATTGCAAATCTGAAGAAAGGAGCTAGAAGACTCTTCAACTGACTCCAGGTCCGGCTGTGCTGAAGTAGCATAGGAGTGGTGATAGCAGGAGAGCGGAGCAGTAGCAGGCTGTAAGTAAAAATCAGCACTACACCGTTTAGTCCTCTTCATCCTTCCTGAGTTGTTGCTTTGGTGACTAGGACCAGCCAGAATGGATAGGCTTTCTGAAGAAATAGCACATGGACACTCGCTCTCTCAGAGACAGGTACCCAACTGAGAAGGCCCTAGAACTGCTGTTGGAGGAGGAAAGGCACTTAAGTGTGAAAGAACTGGAAGCCTGGAAGAGTTTGCAGCATGCTATGTCTTTGCTGTCAGCAGTCTGTGGTTCAGAAGACATGCAGAGAAGAGAGGTTGCCCAGAAATCCAGTTTTCTACAGTGGAAAGAAGTGAGGAAGTGAACTGCTGGATCCCCAGCAGTTCTCTCTCTCTCTCTGGCTTTTCTTTGCAAATGAAGATTCAGGAAGGACTCATCCCGCGCTTTCTGCAAATGCGCTGATGTCTAAAATGGCCAATCCGAGATAAACAAGTCCGGTTGCAGAAAGCACAGCAGAAGGACTCCTTGGGTGATATTTCTGGGTTGTGATTCTTTCTGCGTTGTCGTTTCTCTTCAAAACTTGTTTGGCATGAGTTCTCAATAAGGCTGCAGCATTGTGGATAGTGCGTCTCCATGCCTCTCATGTGAGGCCATGGCGGACCATTGTTGGTGATCAATTTGGCCAAGGCTGAGATGTTGCTTCAGCGAGTCCTTATATCGCTTTTTTGGAGCACCCCTCTTACGCTGATCCATGGCGAGTTCACCGTAGAGTACTATTTTTGGGAGGCGATGGTCCTCCATCCTAGAAACATGCCCTCTCCAGTGCAGCTGTGTTCTCAATATCATGGCCTCAATGCTGGTGATCCCTGGTTGCTCAAGGACAGCAACATTCATCACATAGTCAGTCAGTCCAGTGTATATTTAGGATTGTGCATATACAGTGCTGATGAAAGCGTTCGAGGAGTCATAAGTGTTGGCGATAGGTGACCCATGTTTCAGACCCGTAAAGAAGAATATACAGTACAATGGCTCTATACACACTGATTTTTGTGCTTCACCTCAGGTGTTTATTACTCCAGATTCTTGTAAAGTCTTCCAAATGTGCTATATGCCTTTCCTAATCTGTGATCAATCTCTTTGTCAATCCTGGCATCTGAAGAGATGATGCTTCCCAGGTAGGTGAATTGCTGAATGGACTTAAGCACAGATTTGCCAACAGCAATGTGGGGATGCTGGTGTTCGTCCTGTGGTGCAGGCTGGTAAAGAACTTCCATTTTCTTCAGGTTGACTTCCAGCCCAAACAGCTCTGCAGCTGTTATGAAGCACGATGTTAGGCACTGCAGAGCTGCTTCTGTGTGGGCAACAAGGGCATCAGCAAAGAGAAGGTCACGGACTAGATATTTAGGGTCTTAGTGCGAGCCCTCAGACGGCTTAAATTAAACAAGCTATCATCAATACCGTAACGTTTATAGATGCTGTCTTCTTCTTCGAGCTCTGCTGTAGCCCTTTGGAGCATCATGCTGAAGAAGATTGTAAATAAAGTTGGAGCAAGAACACAACCTTGCTTCACACCATTAGTTATTAGAAAGGGCTCTGAAAGAGCATTGCCATATCTGACATGATTGTGCTGGCCCTCATGTAGCAAGATAATCATTTTAAGGAATTTGGGGGGACATCCTAGTCTTTCCAGGATGTGCCACATACCTTTTCTACTCACAGTGTCGAAGGCTTTGGTGAGGTCAACAAATGTTACATAGAGACCCTTGTTCTGCTCTCTTCATTTCTCTTGCAGTTGTCTAAGGGCAAATACCATATCTGTAGTACTCCTATTGGCTCTGAAGCCACATTGGCTTTCAGGGAGAAGTTCTTCTGCAATAGCAGGAACTAATATGTTCAGGAGTATCCTTGCAAGGATTTTTCCAGCAATAGAGAGGAGTATTATGCCTTAATAGTTTGAGCGATTAGATTTTGCTCCTTTTTTCTTGTACAATGTGATGATGACTGCATCTTGGAGATCTGATGGCAGTTCCCCTTTTTCCCAGCAATTCACAAGGAGTTTGTGGAATTTGTCGTGGAGTACATGACCTCCGTGTTTCCAAACTTCAGATGGGATTCCATCAATCCCAGCTGCCTTGCTGTTTTTCATCTGCTGTATGGCCTTAAGGGTCTCTTCCAAAGTGGGAGCTATGTCCAATTCATTTTTCATCGGTTTTTGTATCACATGTTGGATAGCTGAGCCTTGGACGACTCAGTTGACACTAAAGAGACTTTGAAAATGTTCAGCCCATCGATTCAGGATGGAGGCTTGTACTGTATAAGGAGCTTTGGACCTGATAAGTAGGTCCAAACACTGCTTTAAGAGCTTCATAAAATCCTCTAAGATCACCCAGATCTGCACAGCGTTGTGTCTTTTCTGTTATATTGATCCACCACTTGTTTTGCATGTCTCGGAGTTCTTGTTGAAGTTTACTCCATGTGAGACGGAAAGCTGCTTTTCTTACATGGCAAGTTGGCTGGGCGAGGTATGCCTAGTGAGTAGTTCTCTTTTTAATGGCCCATCAACCAACAGTTAATGGGCCATCAACCATCAGCCAAACAGACACTAACAAGCCTTGCATTTCTATACACAGAAACTAAAAATTCAATTACACAAATTTACATATATTCTCCTACAGGGGTTCACAGCATATAAATCCCAAACACACTCCTACCCAACCATTCTCTGAAGATGCCAGCCACAGATGTAGGTGAAATGTCAGAAAGAAACTATTCCAGAACACGGCCTCACAGCCCAGAAAAAAACCAAGGAAAATCTATGGATGCTGGCCATGAAAGCCTTAGACTTCACATTACATTGCTCTCTTAGCTTCAGATGTACCTTCAAGATAATAATAATAATAATAATAATAATAATAATAATAAAAAAATTTATTTTTAACCCTCCCCTCTGCTCAGCAACCAGGGCGGCGTACAGCAAGATTAAAACAATATCAAGTTAAAACAATCCTTCCCCATCCTAACCCTCCCACCCCTTTAAACTAAATTAAACTAATGGAGAGTTAAAACAAAGATAAAATACAATAAATAAATAAATAAATAAAGGCAACGATTGCAAGGGGATGGGTAGCAATCAGTCCACTTGAACCGGGAAGTTATTCCGGGAAGGCCTGCCGGAAGAGATCTGTCTTTAGCGCTTTCTTGAAGCTATCAAGAGTAGTGATAAGACGGATCTCATCCGGCAGGCCATTCCAAAGTCTGGGAGCCGTAGAAGACAAGGTCCTCTGGGAGGTCTGCGACAGCCTAGTTTTCATAGGCTGCAGCAGGTTCCTCCCAGAGGACCGAAGTGCGCGCGGGGGGGATCATATGGGATGAGGCGGTCCTGGAGATAAGATGGGCTCAAGCCACGTAGGGCTTTAAAGGTTAAAACCAACACCTTGTACTGCACCCGGAAACTAATCGGCAGCCAATGGAGAGATTTAAGCACAGGTGTTATATGCTCTCTCCTAGATGTACCCGTAATTAACCTGGCTGCCATATTTTGTACCAGTTGAAGTTTCCGGGTTAGGCACAAGGGTAGCCCCATGTAGAGTGCATTACAGTAATCCAAATGTGAGGTTACCAAAGCATGTACCACAGTTTCCAGATTCCTTGTATCCAGGTAAGGGCACAGTTGGCGTATCAGCCGAAGCTGATAACAGGCACTTCTGGCCGTCGCATTCACCTGACTAGTCATGTGAAGCAACGAATCCAGGAGTACCCCCAGACTGCAAACACAGTCATTAGAGGAGAGTGTGACTCCATCCAAGACTGGAAGTTGTATTCCCAGACCTGGTTTTGGGCCTGTGACTGTCAGTACCTCCGTTTTGTCTGGATTTAGTCTCAATCTGTTTTCCCTCATCCAATCCATTACTGCTCTAAGACAGTCATTGAGAGGTTCTTGGGCAAGGGGCTAGCATTTGCTGTTCCCAAGAAAAAAGAAAATCCCCCCATGTGATAGTTATACACCTTAACATAATAAACCTTCTAGAACAAGTGAGAAGATGATTATAGGTTGATAAGAGTTTGCCTTCCTCTTCCTGAGAAGGAGAGCAGAGGAAGATTCCTGCTCTCAGAGAAAGTTTCTTACCAGAATTATCACAATCATCTTGACTTTATCTCTGTTTCCTTTTAGCAGAAGGCTTCTTTGCTAAATAACTGAAGCAGAATACAGTGAAGTTATAAAAGCCCTGGGCTTTAAAGCAGACTAATACATATATGAGTGTAGTTATATTATAATAGATGTTCATGACAGATGAGAAGCCCAATGACTAAACTCCTTGCTGATCTTCTGCAAAACTAACTCCCTTCGCCTCTGCAAGGATTGTTTCTATAAGTTTGTGTGCATTTCTTTCTACAAATCCTGGTGTTTCCCAACCCTACTAATTCCTTTCATGTTCCTAGGTAGTACCATTTTGATTACATAAGGTTTACAATAGGAGAACTAGTTTCCTACTACTGTATGTGATTTATGGCAGTGTATTATCACTTGTCAATGAATTATTTAATTTTCCTCATAGGCCTCTAAAACATTATTTGGTTGTAGTCTTCTAATGGGGAAACATCATTAGTTGAATTAATTTTTGTTTTTCAATGTTCTTTGATTTGCATGTGTTCTCTTGGCTGCATCTTGGAAATTAAGTTTCAATCAATGCAAATGGATTCTTATGCACTTTTGGTGGCTAAAAGCATATTGCACCATTGTAAAGATGAATGCCCACCCTCTGTTCTTAATGGTATATAGATACATGGATGCTTATTTGGATATTTACTCATTTCTTCTAGAAGTTTATGGATAGATGGTTTATCATTGAGAGTCTATTGTATATCAGTTTGGATTTTTAAAGTAGCCTTTTCTTTCATTTCCCCCACTTTTTCCTTTCAGTACCTTTTTTTTTTTTTGCATAATAAAGAATACATGAAAAATACAGGATATACACTATCAATACTGGGGGGGGGTTTAATAAATGGTGACAAGTGGCTTCTATCCATAGGGAGAGGTAGATAAGAAATAGAATCATAGAATCATAGAATTGCAGAGTTGGAAGAGACCACGAGGGCCATCCAGTCCAACCCCCTGCCATGCAGGAAATCTTGATCAAAGCATCCCCGACAGATGGCAATCCAGCCTCCGTTTAAAGACCTCCAAGGAAGGAGACCCCACCAAATAATAACAATAACATTTTATTTCACATTTGTCCTTTCACTTACCCTTATACGTAGTTATAAGTGGACAGTTTCAACTTTTGTCTGGCCAAGGTTTATAGAAAGTGTAGCTTACATTCTCCAGTAATTCATAAAAAGGATTCCAGCTGAAATGACTGAAAGGTAATAATTGGCTAAACTTAACTATGAGTTGTGTGAAGAAAAGCCTCACAACAATCTGATAAGGTAGACTAAGCTGACAGTTCCCAAATGGGCAAAGATCACCTTGTGAATTTCATTGTTAAGAGAGTCTTTGAATCTAGTTTCTCTAATCTACCACATTGCACCAGTTTCAGAGAAACTTGTCTGATGAGGTGTTGGATTTATTTTAACTTCCCCAATGTCACACCTATCCCAAACATTCTTCAGTTTTGTTTTGTTTTTCTGTTTTTTGTTTTAAAAAATCAAGCTAACCATTTCTAGATTATATGAATATTCACCTCTTCTAAAATGTTGGTTGTGATCCTTGCATTGGGGTTGTGCGGCATAAATCTCCACATGTGGAGCTACACATTGAATATGCTACCCAACCATGGTGTTGAATGGTGACATCACACAACTGAATGCACACTGAAGTGTGTAACCAAATGCACAACCAAACATACACAAACACCATGAGGCACATGTAATGTGAATCTGCATGCACAAGGGTACTGCATGTTCAACTCTGCTTCTGGAAGCTTGAACTGAAAGCATTGAATAAAAATGTTCTGGATTGGAAATCTGCATTGGATTAAAAAATACCCATACTCTTCTGTAGGGGAAGTTACACTGCACACATGTAAGACACGAACAAGATTCCAGCCTTTGCTTGTCACAATTGTTTCTCCTGGCAATTACTGCACTGGTAGTATTCTTTGGTACTTCTTCCTCCTTTCTGACTTAGTTGCATGGGAGGAACTACAGACCACCCAGAAATAAAAATGAATCAGAACATGACACTGTCAAAGTTCAGCTATATCATAAAGTCATTGAGAACAAGTGAGAGTAGTATAGCTAACAGGATAAAACATTTCACTAAGAGCACCAGTCACCAAAAGGAAGAGCTTCCTCACAATTGTAAAAAATGTTCACAGTAATATCACTACTCTACAAAATTGACAGATATTAGTTATACTGTTCCAAAAGCAGCTTTTATTATATTTATTCTTCTAATTTAAGTTACATTATGGAGAAAAATAAACAATGGCTGACATACAGAACATTACCAAAGTGTATGTTATTCTGAGTTTTAAACATCACTGAACAGTATATATTGAAAGGACTGCTTTAGAGAAAATAATGGAGCAAAACCAAATGCATGGTGTGTCCAGCTAGTCTCATTATTACATTGTTTTCTAATCGCTTTCTTATGCTTTGTTTTGTACATCTCCTGTACAGCTGAATAGAAAATGTTATCATATAAAGGCAAGCCATTAATCCAACCATGACAAAAATTAAGATATATTTGTCCTTTAAGGCTGACTGCCTCTGTTCTGTTCAGCTATAGAGGTCAATAACCTGTAAGTGTTTAATGAATATTGCTATAATGTTGCTTTCATTATTGAATTAGAAGAGGCTTTGAAGAAGACGTAAAATGGTTTGATGTGTTTTGTTTTATATTTATTAAACATCACAAAATGTATATGAATTTATTTTCCAGCTAGTTAATATTTTGAAAGAAGACTGACATTTACATAACATTTGCATAAGAAAAAGCCTATCAAAATTAGTAATAAATAATAATCTTCCAGTTGCTTACATGTATCAATGAAGACATGCTACACTTTTAAACATTCATAACAAATCTGAAATAGATTTATTACCATGAGCTATTTTACAGTTCCTGCAGTTTGCTTGTTATAGTGCAATTTCATATGAATATTATATACATACATTATTTAAAGTTTATTCTTCCTTTAATATTGAAGGAATAGCAGAATCAATTAAGAACTAAAAGGGTTGAAAATGACACTAGAATAATCGGTGTTCTAGAGTGAAATTCTGGAAATGTTGCCCCACTATGTGGAAAGAGAGACTTGGGACTTTTTTGGGGGATTTCCTCTTGTTCTCCCCCCCTCCCCAAAGATGTGATGCAAAGTCTTCCCCAACCCCAGATTTGTGGGACACATGGGGGACTGTGGGGGGGGGGAGGGACTAAGTTCTGCATGCTGTTTCCATTGTGTGCTGGTAGATGAACAACAATGGATGCACTCCCATGCTTATAATGTAAATTGGGGAAAGACATGGGACTTTATCAGACTAGGAAAATAAGGCATCAAAAGAATGCCTAATGATCACGAAAGGGTGTGCATACCAGATGACATTCTCCTTTCACAATCATATATTGTTAAAAGCTGTCCTGTTTTATTGGTGGCCCAAACCATCAATAGATCGGCCATGTTGCTTTGTTGCCGGCATTGCCAGTGTTTGAATCCTTATGCCATTGCACTCACATTAATACAACATCAATGGACAAACACTTCTGGTTGAGATTGCGACAGCCAGGTAGGGGATGCTCTTTTATGACCCTCTGCGGTTTACTTACAAGTTTTAAAGTTTGTTTATGTGCTTTGCTGTTCTTTTTGTGTGTTTTTTTCTTTTATTTTTAAATTTCCCATGCTAGCATCTTCTCACAAGAATCGCTCAGATCAGGAACCTGGAAGTAAATGGAGCTCCATTTGTGCTCCATTAGTGCTGGGGAAGCCTCTTTCACACTGCTCAAGGTAAGTGTGGTGGTGGTGGGTTCTTTTGCCAGCATAAAAATGCCACAATTTATGCTGACAAAAGAACAGTAAGGTGGGGTGGTCTGATAAAGTCCATGATCTGCAAGATCCTTGGCTCTCAGTTGCCTGACATGTCCCTGGAATTGGGAGAAACATAACTATATATATATATATATATATATATATATACCATTCCCCTCCCATTGCAAGGAGTGGAGGGGAAGTGCAAAATAGAAAGATACTCTAAAAGGGGAAAGCAAAAGAGAAAAATGCTGCTCCTCCCTCTTATCTAGAGTTACCAGTTCAGGATTGTCCCAGGCCCTGGGGATTCTGGGCCAAACCCTGAGACCTAGGGACAACTCCTCATGGTGTCATTCCGTATTGCTCATTAAGTATCAACCACAGTTGCTCACTGCTTGCCATTTAAATACACACAAAGAACATGTGTTCCTGTTTGGAAATTAAGACAGACATTCTTAACTGAAGGGGCTACACTCAGATCAAGTGACATGAGGGGAGTATTCCTTCTCAGTTACTTAAGGATAAGAGATAAGAAACATTTAATCTAGCCTACTTGCTTCTAGCCAGAAGGTAGATGCAAAGCAGAGTGGAGCTAAAATGACTGGGATGGAAGGAGGAAGAATATAAACACATAACTCCTTTGGAGAGTCTTTGCAGGCTGCAGCAACAAATTAATTAAGCCTTGCATATTATAGGAAGCTGCTGTTCTTCTAGCTGAGCTGGAGATTTGTATGCAGGCCATTCCTCTTGCCTGGAGAGAACCCACCAGAAGTGGAGAATTTTCACCCTCATTTCCCACCTGGAGATGACTCTTGAAAACTGGAGAGTCAGGGCCAGAGCCAGAGATCTAGCAACCCTACTCCTCTCCTGTTGCTGTGACTCCACTGGGACTATGGAGAAGGTGGTTCTCTTGCTTTTGTGTCTCCCCTAGACATACTGTTCCCCCCTCCAGTTTTCTGTCCTTCCTCCATCACTACATGCTCCATTCTCACTGGTCTGTTTTTGTGGAGTGTTTTTAACACTTTTGCATCCTCTGCAGTTCCTGCAACCTTTTGTAGGAAACCTCCCTTTTGTGTGCAGATCATGCCATTCTGCCAATATAAGGACCTAAATCCAATTGTTAGTTCTCACTAGAGTACACTGATTGAATTAACAGAACTTACGTAAATGTTTACATAATTATTTAACACTGATTCAGTAAATCTACTCTAGTTGAGATTAAAAACTAGATTTAGGTTCAGGAGTCACACTTAGACAATGTGTTAGTCAATGTTATGTGGGAGGATTCAGGACCTCTACTGAATGGCTGGGTTTGTAATGAATATATGGCTTCATAGAAATCAGTGAAATTTTCTATTAAAGAGATGGAGTTTAATATTATAAGAAAGATATTTAATATTAAAGAACTTGTGTGCCTGTCACTAAGACAGCTGGCTTATCTAATGAATGCTAACTGCATATGTGCAGAATTTAATTCTAAACTGGAGAATAAGTTTTGGGTGTGCATAGTGTTAAATCTATAATATTGCCAAACTTTATGGATTGCATGTATTTTGAACCAGGTGCTTCCAACCTTAGACACTATCACTAAATAAGGTAAGTATATAGTGGTCTGTATAAACGCATCTGTCAATATAGTTTGCTGGTTAGTCCAAGGTTGATACAATTTGACTTAAGGCTCTCAGTCCCTTCTCAATTGTTTGTATGTAAGGGCCAGTCCAGATGGTGAAATAAATCCTCTTTGAATTTGGGTAGAATTTGGGTAGAATCCCATGTGTTCAAATGGGATCCTGCAGGAGTGGGGGACCAAAATTCGGAAAAACTGAGTTTTTAAAAAGCTGCAGCAGAAATGCACACTCCATCTCATTGGGACAACCAAATCGCATCACAGAGCATTTCTGCTGATTGGTCCGACATGTGCAGGGGGAGGGGGCAGAGCTTGCTAACAAGACAGGGCTCGGAACAGCCATGTTGGATTGTCACTGTAGCGATTATGGGCTGAGACAACATAATAGCCTCTTTTTTTACTATTTATTTGGAAGATCGCTCTTCCGCACCTTGGATTTCATTTTTTTAAAAAAAATACAGTTTGGTGGAGGCAAGATGGGGAGTATAGAACCACAAGTAATTCACTCATGCCCGCCATCTTGATTTGCTGGCATGTCTCCATGTGAACAGCAAGCATGGACAGCTTTGCATCCCAGCAACCTTGTAAAAAATAGTTGAAACAGATAAAAGCTGTTGAGAATTGCCATACGTGCACACCAATCCACATTTTATTCCCTCATCTAGACCGGCCCTAAAATATTCTGTTTTCATAAAGTGTAGGGCCCACAAGATTCTTCACATCTCCAGTCCTGCACTGTTTACTCAGACTGTTACAGTGCTTTTGATACTTATTACAATATCCAGCAAGAGTGATGTACAAATACTTTAAAGAGGGGGAGGGATAGGCTTTGATATATTTTAAGTTTTCACAGTCTCTTTCCTCATTTACCTGTATGTCATGGATGGTCCAATATTTCCGGGCCTATTTGATCCAGTGACTCCATACCAAGTATAGTTCAACATTTGAACAAACACTTTATTTTCATCTTCGTCTTTCACTTAAATTCTCTACACCTTAACACAGTTTTTTTGCAACTCTCTTCTGAAATTTATCTGCTGGGGAGTTTTTAAAAACACCTCAGAGACTTGCTCATTTAGTTTCCATTGAAAGTCAATAGGACTTTAGTGCCTGACAAGAATTGTTAGTGGTTTTCACAGTCATTTCATTTCCTTCTACTAACAGTACATACAAGTCCAAAGTTTAAGGGAGCTATCCAACTTATTTGGAAGATAGGGTTCAGCACCTTGTAGTTACTTTAAAGTTCAGACGAAAACCTGCAGAAGATTCACTGCCCTGTTGATACTGGAGTGACCAGCCACACTAGCTATGCGAATCCTAGAAACTAAGATATAGTAAATTGGTTAAATTCCATTAAATCTTGCAAATTTTTCTAGCTTGCCTGATTTTCCACAGGCATAAGATGCTATACAAAAGAAAATTTAACATTGGAAAACCAGAGTCATGCCAATGTTGGCTGTTGTTGTATGCTTTCAAGTCGTTCCTGACTTATGATGAACCTAAGGTGAACCTATCATGGGGTGTTCTGAGGCTGAGAGTGTATGACTTGCCCAGTGTCGCCCAGTGGGTTTTCACAGCTGAGCGGGGATTTGAAGCCTGGTCTCCAGAGCCATAGTCCAACATTCAAACCACTATGCCACATTTGCTACTGTTTGAATAAAAGGAATGAAATCAGAAAGGGCTATGTGGTAGGTTCAGGTATCAGGTATTCTTGTGGTGATTTGTCTTATGTACAAGCCACAGGCACTTGGACATACTCACAGCTTCCTCGGAATCAGGCTTCCCCATTTACTTCAATAGAGAATGTAGCCTGATGTGTGGAGGGGAATTGCATCAATAACAGCTGCTTCCATTTTAGTAGATGGGGAACAATGTTTCTCATGCATTGGGAGTTCAGAGAAGCAGAGAACATAGAGAAGGTAAGCTTAAAATATGGGGGGAAATGTGGAGGGCTGAATAGCAAAATGTTGCACCATCTAGTATGGAAAGGTGCTAAAATTTGCAATGCATTCACAATTTAAAGTTTCAACCAATCAGGGCAAAAATGTTAATGTCACTAATTTATTTTACACAAGTTATGCAAACCTATGAACATATACTTAGAAGTATGCCACACTGACTTCTATGGGACTTCCTTCTAGGTTAGTATTCTATAATCTGCATGATCACCTTATTTTTAACCTTAGATTGTAAACAAATGCCTTCTTACCAGGCTATTATTTTTCCTGTGGATATCTTGCTGTTTATTATGGCATACAGATGTTCAGAAGAGCTCTGGGAAAGCTTGCTCATCTTCAGCAAAGACGAAATACTTGACTGCCAATATTTGATCTCCAATCTCATATCTTATTTGTTTTTGTTTGTGGCAAATTATATTTATGGCAACATGCCTCCAATGCCATTTTCATTGGTATGACAATACAAACTCATCTGCCCAAGAGAAAACAAAAAAATACTTAATCCTTTCTAACAATGATTCCAGGGAGATTTCTGTAGAGGATCTTGGATAAAATAATGAGATGCCCTTGTACCCTAAGTCAATGCATATGCAATAGATCCAGCACTTCTGAGTAATATATATATATATATATATATATGAAGGAGAGAGAGAGATATTACAAAAACAGTAGGGAATAAATCTAGCATCATCTGAAATAGAGATGAAACCCAAATAATAATTTCATTCTCATTTTTATTTTATTTTTTCTTTCCTTCAGACATTGCATAGTTGTTAAATAGCCCTATCCATTCTTGTTTCAAATTTTACTTTTTCTAGCAGTTTCACATTTTTGAAAAACCCTTCAAGAATTTCACTTATTAACATTAATCAACTCTCAAAATACCCATAGTTCCAGCACATTGTTCTGAGCAGAACAATAAAAATGCACTCTAACTACCATTTCAGGAGAATTTACTCCTTTCTGATCCTTAATTTTAAAAATGTACCATATGGCCTAAAATGGAGAAAATATTGGGGTTGTGTTATCTACTCTTCATTCATATAGAATACTGAGATCCACCATCCACTTCTTGGGCTTTGTTTTGAACCCCTGAGCTAAATTGAACTTGCAGCTTTTCCACACAAAGATCCACTTCTAGTTGTTCCAGATTTTCTTAATATCATCAGTATGATTTATTGTTGGACAAGGAGGACAAGGTGCTATCTACCCTGATAGCCCCCATCTCAGAATATCAAATAATTGGCTATATTTAATAATTTGGCTAAGTGTGGCCATCCGCATGGTTGCAGGTAAACCAGGAACCCCCAAATACCAAGGCTGATTCATGTAAGACCAAGGGAGGGCCCTTCAGAAATTCCCACAAACCATATACTCAGGTTAGAGAGTTATCACCTGGAGGTGAGTCGTTCACTAATCCCCTCAATGATAGCAGAGTCCTTGATGCTTGTAAAATGTGCCCTTCCTCTCCTCTTCCCTCTAACAATAGACCTTACCTGTTTCCTTTCAATTCTAAATACATCATCCGTTAATAATCATTAACTATTCTAGATCACCCTTTGTTTAGTAATGTCCAACAAACATTGTATTCCACTTAAACTCCCATCCCTTCAAGGGAATTATTTCATATAAATATCATCCTGAAACACCACCAAAATGTCCATACTTCCTCCTCCTACATCCATGCTGCTGATTTGCTGTGAGACCCTCAGAACGCATTTCTGAGAACTGTCTGCTGCATGAATCTCTGCTCCTCTGAGAATTATCGTATCACCCAAAAAAACCCTTCACTCTATTCCTATATCCAAATATTTCCCAGTATGTTCAATAGCCTTGTGTGAATGTCTGAAGCCTGAATGTTTGCATGAATGCTGTTAATATTAATTTCCAATAAAGATAATCTAATTGTAACTTTTGGCTTAGAATCTCCTCCATTATTACTGGTATACATAGGTTAAAAGGTCCCACCATTGCTCAACCACTCACATGCCAAGTTGAGTTAGCTAAATTCCCTGATTTTATATTAGGATGTTACATGGTCCCCACAGAGCCCACACAGTTCAGGTAACAAAGGGTCCAGCTAAGCAATGAAAAATCTTGTCTCAGCTAAACATTTTTTCCCCAATGGGATGTTTTGATATGTCAAGACAAGAAAATGGTCAAAAATATTCTTAAGCAAGGCAAGAACATTTATAAATACTAGCTGGACCCGGCGTACCATACACCATTAAAAAACTCCCCCCCCCCAAATACCCAGGAGACCTCATGACAACCCTTTGAGGTAGGCTGGTGGATTTAACTCACCCACCCTCCATTCGTTCTGCCCCTGCTACCCCCACCACTCGTTCTGTCCCCTGCTGCTCCACTGCTCGTTCTGCCTCCCCCCACTCATTCTGTCCCTCCCCCCTCTTGTTCTGCATCTCCCACTCCACCCCCTGCACTCCAGAACACACATGCACACACCACATCCACCCCCATGTTACTCACTGTCCCTCTCCAGTGGCCATGTTTGGAATCTACATGGTCCCTCCCCCCCAGTGTGCTGATTGGCTGCCCAACAGACCTGTGATTGGCTGGTCAGTTCCCTAAGCAGCCAGTCAGCACACTGGAAATGGCAACATAGCCAAGCGAGTTATATATATAGATTCCTTACCACCAATTTTCAGTGGCTGCAAATTCTGTCTTGGTGCAACCCCCTCATACACCCTATGGGATTCATGAAGGTTTATCACATTCTTCAACCCTAGAAAGTTGTTCTGTAGTAGCCATTTGGACTCTAATGTCTATTTGCTGAATGCAGTCACCTTACAATCACTATTTGGGGTCAGACTAGATAGGCCATGAGACTCTGGGACTCTGCAAAGTCTTTTTCCTTTAACGCTCAGGCCTAATCAATGTTCCTTACTAATCAACTCTATGTTCCACAAACATATGATATCCTGATGTAAACAAATTCTTTCTCTAATAACGGTAGAACTGTACCCAAATGTTCCTAAGCTATCTTGCCTTGTACTTTCTGAACTATCAATAATTGTCACAAGGAAGAGAAATTGCTGACACCAGAGAAGGGGAGGAGGGAATTGTTTTTTGCATACTGTCATTACTGTATAAAAGTATTCTGTAGTCATAGTTCTTGGCTGCGACTCTTTGGAAGGTATTCCAGTCAGGCCCACCGGTGTAATAAAACTCACTTTCCAATCTGTGGGTCTGCTTTTCCATGATTTCTACAACACAAATGGTGCATTGGCCAGAAAAGAAGCAGCAGGTGATGGAACAGGAGGTGGCATTTGCCTGCTCTAACTGCCGTGGCTGGGAAGGGACCATGAGCACACACACTCATTCTGGGCGCCACCAACCATTTGTTGGAGGAACGGGAGTCTGTGCCATGACTGCCTGAACAGCAACGCACACAAGGAGAACCCAGTAAATGGAGAAGGAAACTGAGCCTTCTGCCTCCAGGAAACAGGCAAGTATAAAAGGGGAATTTATTAGACCCACTCCATAAGAGTGGAAATGGGGGCCTGATAACCCCCCAAGAGGGAGACCTACTACCCAGACAAGGAGTGACTGGGGAAACCGTTCACCTCTAGGTGTAATAAGTGGGACTGTGGGTGGTAGGAACGAATGCCTGTGAATTGAATATATGCAACGTATGTGTGAGTTTGTATGCATGGCTGCCGCAGTTCTTGATACTTGCCATTGAGTGTCCGGGGTACAAGCCGGCAGCTGTGTGACTGGTGTCCATTCCCTCTTGGTTCGGGCAATAGGATCGCTTACCTGTTGACCACACATTTTTTGTTTTTCCCTTGTGTCTCGTTTGTGTCTATTTTAGGAGGGAGGACATGGGTGGAGGGGGAGCAAAGAAGCTGTATGTTAAAGAACTCCAAAAAGGGGTTCAATCCCTTTTTGAGATAGAATGGCCCTCTTTTGGGGTTGGGTGGCCCAGTGAGGGGTCTTTGGAGGCTGATAAAATTTGGCATGTGTATTTTGTAAATGTTGGTGACCCAGAACATTCAAATCAGTTCCCCTACATTGACTCAGGAGATACAGTGGTTCTTGAGTGCCCCCCCCTCCGCAGTGGTTAAAAAGAATAGTGCCAAGAGATCCCAAGCCAAAATGCTGGTACTTAGAAAAGGAAAATTGGCCAATAAATTAAAGCCAGTGTTAGATTCCTGGGAGATGATCTGATAGGGCCAATGTCACCCCTGCCTTACATTACACTGGAAGCGCAGCCCTAACAGCCTTATCATGAAGAAAGAAGGGGCAAAGTGGCAATGGACTAATAACTTCTGAAATGTCCTCCCATCACTATCTGAAATTATCACTTCATATAACCCAAAAATGCCACCCAATGGCAAGAAAAGAATTTAGAGAAGCCCCAGCAACAACAGTAGAACCTAGGGATCTTTCAAAGCAGAAAAACAGATGAGAATTGACTCACTTTTCCCAGTGGCAGCAATGGCAGCTTCTTCACTCCCTAAGACACCACAGAAATCTGAACTAAACAAAATAGCTCCTCAAAAATCTAAATATAAACTATTCTCTGGGACAGGGAGCAAACAGAGATAAACTCCCAGAACTTGCTGGCAGTATAGCTTACAATAACACCACTCAGCCCTTCTGTGAATTCTGCCAACTGTCTGTAGAAACATTTATTCTTATATTGCAGAGATTAAAAGACATTGCAAGCAAGGTAGAGAATTTCCAGCAAGCCTTTCAAAGGCAAAACTCATATGGCACATGGGAGGAAACCTGCCCAGCCCCATCACAACAACTGGATGTTGTAGTTAAACACTGCTGAGTTTTACAGAGAAATCAGCTTGTCTTACAAATACATCACAATGCCCATATTTGGAACAGCTACAAGTCCATTGTGAACACTCTTGCAAAAAATGTCCAGTACTACAGATGCATCCTCATCTAAAATTAAATTCCAGCAGCTATGCAAACCCAGCCCAAGGGAAAAACAGTCTTTACCACCACCTATCTTATTGGATAAGCCAAAGGATGCTCCCCTCACTAAAGAGATAGGATCCATGCCTGCTTGTGAGCCTCATTTTACTGCCCATGCTGCACTGGTTCTTCCAGCCTCCCTACCAGAACAGACAAAGCAGGAAGTACAGGAATGTGACCCATTATTCCTCCACTCACAGAGGAAGACACAGTTATAGTCATCCCAGTCATTTAAACAAGATAAATTACCCATCCAGCCCCTGGCCTGCAGGGCAACTGCCTGACTTCCAACTGACCAGCACAAGGTTTCCATAATGACCTGGAACTGTATGAATTGGAATACCCACTACACCTCATATACAAAGAAGCCTCAAGAGATTGTAGAGCTATGTGCTAACACTATGGCTTCGCATATGCCAAATTGGCTAGACTGCCAATAGCAGCTGCTACTAACCCTATTCACCACTGAGGAGAGGCAACACATTATACAACACGCAGGAGCAGATAGCTTTGGCCAGAGCTCCCAAGAATCATGCTGATGCTCAAAGGAGGATGCGAGAGAGAGTGCCATCAGGGCAATCCCTGCTGGGATCCTTATGAGCTGGAACAAATAAACTGCCTCATCCAATATCGGACACTGCTATTAGAAGCCATGAGGGTAGGGATAAAGAAGCACGTTAACATGACTAAAGTCTCAAAAGTACTGGAGGGAGCCACGGAAGCCTCAGGAGCCTACCTTGAGTGCCTCCTAGATGCCTATCACCAGTATATCCCCTTGACCCTGAACATCTTGACTATGGTTAACATGATTTCATAACACAAGAGTTATGAAGTGTATGCAGGAAAGAATATGAAGGAATTGTTGGAAGTAGCCCAGAAGGCATAGTGTATGTGAATAGAAGGTGTAGTGCATGTGAACAGAAGGTGTAGAGTATGTGAATAGAGACGAGGAAGAGAAGTGAGAGAAGGACAGGAAAATCGTCAAGAAGCTGCAGTTGCTCACAGCAGTACTGGTGGAGCAGCGTGACAGAGAACATGAAAGAAGAATAAGATGTGGAGATGAAAGAAAAAGCCTGGAAGAGGCAGAGAAGGAATCAATGTGCCTGGTGTGGACAAGAAGGACACTGGCAGCGTGAATGGAAATGGCGAGATGGAAGAAGAGAGAAACTGAAATGGAAGAGGGAGGAGACAACTGGCAGATGAAAACACAAGCAGAGGTATATGAAGAGGCTCCTTCCATCAGAATGGCAGAATCAGAGCTCATTGAATAGAACACACTGGGCACCCTAAATCCAGTGGAATTTACATTGTGCATATCGTCTTCAGAGTTTCAGACAAATAAAAAAAAAATATTTATTTATACCCTGCTCTTCAGCCACAAGGCTATCAGAGCGGCTTACAAATTATTTTAAGCAATAATTATTTACACATCTACACTGCATTAAACAGTTTCCAATGTGTGTTAGCTAATTGCCCCCCACAAGCTTGGTACTCAATTTACCAACCTACGAAAGGATGGAAGGCTGAGTGAACCTTGGAGCCCGCTGGAATCGAACTTGCAACGTGGTGGCTTGCAGTACTGGCATTTAACCACTGCGCCACCAGGATGAATTAGATAATAAAAACTAATCTGGCTAAGCTGTGCCAGGAAACAAAGCAAAGGTGGACAGAAATGCTGCCCTTGGCCCTGTTTAGGATTCGTTCCCCACATAAGACTACTGGCTTATCCCCATTTGAACTGATGTATAGTAGGCCACCCCAGATTTTGGTTGGGTTAAGAGAGGAACATACAAGAGTTAGGAAATGTTAGTGCTGGATAAGGTATTACAAGTCCAATGCTGTTATGTGTTAGAAAAAATATGCCCCAATCCCCATCACAGAAGTTCACTCTTTCCAACCAGGGAATGAGGTGCGAGTTAAAGTCCCATAGCCCCACACCTGTCACAGAAAAAGCTATAACTTGAGTGAAATTTTAACTGTATGCAGCCCTTGTTCCCCACTCCCATATTCACAGCAATTGTTCGTGTACATATCCAGTAAGTTAGTTCAGTATGCCAGGGATATTGCACCTGTTAAAAACTCAATGTGATCCTGAAGAGGTAGACAAGAAGACTCAGGTTAGATTCTACCGTGAGCACTCCGGAGGCTGCTCACTCAGTGTACAATCAAAACCTGCAACTGGAGAGGAAAGAAGATGGGACTAGACCTTACTGCAGCTGACCAGATGACTGGAAGTTCCATCAGGCTGCTCAACGTATGGTCAGATCCCAAACAAAATTAACCTGCATGCTGGAATGTTCATTTTGTTGTCTTATGCTAAAGCCAAAGGGGAGGGCTCTGTTACAAAAGTTTTCAGGAAACATATGGTCAAAATTGGCAAATATTTCAGGGGTGCTGTTCCATGATTTCTGCAACAGTTCACAACCAATCTAGACAATTGTGTCAGAAGAATGTATGGAAATAGGAGGGGAAGACTTGACAATAGGCAGAGCCAGAATGAGTAACAGCTAAGGGATAGAATTCTGTTAATGACATAAGCATTCAGGTCAAATTATTCCTCATAGTGCAACAGATGTATTGTGCTGGCAGTGGTAGGAGTGAAGTTGCAAATGCAATCATTGATGTGTGTTGTGCAATGTTGCTATTCTGCATGGGGATTTGCAATGCTGGTGCAGCATATTTCCATATCAGGGTGTTTCAGTGATGCTGAGGGGATATGTTGGATTGTAGCAAGGGAATGTTATTTGAAAAGGACAGCTAGGCAGGCTTATATCTGACTTCATTTGATTTATGTCTCCCCTTTCTCCCAATATGTGACCCAAAGCAGCTCACAATGCAAGTTAAAACAAAATGGCTAAAACAATATGTAGTACAAAAAGTTTAAAAAGCATTTGACAATCAGTCAATTGAAAAGCTTCATTTACAACAATTAAAAACATATCAAGTACATGTTACGTATTAAATCCAGCACACCCCTTGAACATCCTCTTACCATTGTATGTCAGTTTATGGTTAAATAGACTATTGTTCAAATGTTCATGAAAAGAAGAATAGGTGAAGTTAGGTCAGTTTAGAAGGCAGACACATTATTTATAGCCAGCCCCAGTAAACAAAACATAAGAGGCAGCTGTTGTATTGAAATGGCCAACAACAGCATTATTTTTTTTTAATGGAGAATAGATATATTAAAATATTCTGCTGACTAACTCTATAATTAGAAGACCACCAGCCACAGATGCAGGCAAAATGTCAGAAAGAAACTATTCCAGAACATGGCCTCACAGCCTGGAAAAAACCCAAGGAAAATCTATGGATGCCGGCTGTGAAAGCCTTCGACTTCACAAACCCCCTAGTTATGTGCTAAAATTAAGAAAAGATTTCTATATCCATCTGCAACATGTTAAAATGATTGATGTTGAAATTAATAGGCACACAAAGACATGCATATATGATTTCTTAACTGTGTCCATAGTATTTTTATTCCCCATTTGTGGAATGAGTGTGCTTTAGAATAATTAACCCCCACAAAAACCTAACAACTTTATTTAATAATTCACAAACCAGTGCTTTTACTAAAGGGGGAGAGGAGTTTTTTTTTTTAAATTCACATTGGGCATATTTATCTCCAACTGTCATTTTAAAAAAATATTCTATTCTCTTGATAAAATGTTAGAAATTATGTTACCTACAAAATGAGTTCTGGTTTTATGAGTCCTATTAATATTTGTTCTCACCAACTTATTTTGTTTTCTTACCACCACCACCCTCCCCTGCTGCTATGATCCTGCTATGATCTTTGAAAGTTTTTATCCTCTCCTGTATATTTTTTAAATGAAATCTGTGTTGTTGTCATCACTGTCCATTTCTGGTGTCCTGTTTCCCCCTCCAATCTTGTTCACCATCTTCTTTCTTTTAGTACCTCTAGCTGCTCAACTGAATGTCAAGGTCATCTCTCTTCCTCCATATATTGTTTGGTCTTTCTCCTCCTTGAGTCTCATTCTCTTTCTTTGCTTTCTTCTGCCTCTGCCACCCCCTTCTCTAGCCTCTTGCTCACATTTTACCTTTGTCTCTACATCCATTCCTCTCCCCCCCCCCACACACACACACATATTCTGTATCTCCCTTCATGCAGAAACACTGTACCATAAGGCAGCGCACTGGATAACTTTTTCCCTTTCCCTCTCTCCTTCCCCACTGCTTTTTCCTTTCCTGCCCTGCCATCACACAACTACACACTACTCTGGGGAGTTTGTGAGTGTAGCCAATGTAGTGTACCCAATGTTGCCAAAAACACTCTCACCCCTATCATTCCCCTGAAAATGTTCTTCCAACTTTTGTTTGCCGAGGAGGTACAGTCGACTCTTGGTATCTGCTGGGGTTTGGTTTCAGTACCCCCCATGGATACCAAAATCCATGGATGGTCAAGTCCCATTATATAAAATAGTGTATTAAAATGGCGTCCCTTATATAAAATGGCAAAATCAAGTTTGCTTTTGGATTTTTTAAAAAAAAAAATTGGAATATTTTCAAGCCATGGATGGTTGAATCTGTGAATGCAGAATCCATGAATACAGAGGCCTATCTGTACTTTATATTCTGGCTTAAATTATTTCTTTTGTTCATAAGCATAGAATCATAGAATCATAGAATTGCAGAGTTGGAAGAGACCACGAGGGCCATCCAGTCCAACCCCCTGCCATGCAGGAAATCACGATCAAAGCATCCCCGACAGATGGCCATCCAGCCTCTGTTTAAAGACCTCCAAGGAAGGAGACCCCACCACGCTCCAAGGGAGTGTGTTCCACTGCCGAACAGCTCTGACTGTCAAAAAGTTCCTCCTAATGTTGAGGTGGAATCTCTGTTCCTGGAGCTTGCATCCATTGCTCCGTGTTCCAGTCTCTGGAGCAGCAGAAAACAAGCTTGCATAATTTAACATAAGTAGTATTAATACATGAAGTCTAACCTCTGATGAAAGCTAAAACCCCGTTTTGCCCAATAAAGGGTTAGGAATGAACCACCAAGGTTTATTAATTGTATTCCATTTTTTTAGGGACAGGATGAGTTATTTAAGCATGCCAGTATCTTGGCAATGACAATTGGGACTTTTGACTTTCTCTCTTTGAAACCCCAGGTCTCCACGTAAAATCACAAACTAATTTGGGAACTCTTCCCATTTTAAAAGTAGCTTGCCAAATAACATAGGACTGCTCATTGAGCATCTCAAGCCCCATGTACCCCTTGGCCAATCAGAACCAGAGCTTTGGAAAAGCTACTTTTAGGACTTCAGTTCCATGCTAGTTGGGATATTCTTGTTTAGGCCACTTTTCCAAAGCAACGTTTCCCAGAGCAACTTTTCCAAAGCTGCAGATAGAACTAATAGCTTAATTCTCTAGTTACTGATCTACATTCTGAGCTTCAAGTTCAGAGTATAGGTTCACCAACAACCACTTAGCTACAATGCTGAAAGGAGTTAAATGGTAGCAGAAAATGCACTTTGCTAATGTCATGACTAGCAGCAGGAAATTGAACTTTATTTTTATTAAGTACCATGACATAATAAATACAAGTTATTAATAACATTTCTTCTTCCCTTAAGAATGGGGCACAACAATCTTTACAAAGAGAAACCAATATACTTACTAATTTTTGAACACCTCATTCCTGATGAAATTACCAGAGATTGTAATGTGAAGCATGTCTTTGAACTGGGGCTACACAAAATTTATTCCTTGAATAAAAATTTGAAGGTGACCAATTAAACACAGTAAAACACAGACACATGAAGGCCACAGGGCCCAAATGACTTCTACCACCATTTATTATAATTCCAAATAATGATATGCAAGGGACATGTATCACCAGTTCCTGAATTGTACACAGGTTGAAAACAACATTACTGGGATAAATATAAATGAGATGTATTTTGTGTTTGCCAATCCTGAACTATTGTGTATTGAAATGGTGGTGGTCACACAAACACAAGATTCTAAATTGTGCCTCTGAGAGGGCTGTGGTGCTTCTTAATTTGGTCTGAACTACAGCATGCAACCTAAAAGTGGCATTTCCCCCCGAATTAGATTCAACTTAAATCCCATAGAGCAAAGAGACAGGAATGCAGTTAGAGCAAATGCTGCACTGAGCAGACAGTGCCAGCTGGTCAAGAACAAGTGCCACTGCTGTGAAGATTTTGTTCTACAATTGAGCTGACTCACATGGAAAGTCTGATACAAACATATCCCATCATGTAAACTGTTGCTACACAGCACCATCTTTTCCAGCACACAGCACAAAAACAACAGAATTTTCTACCACAAGATATAATGAGGCCCCTCCGGCTTAGGGGGTTATCAATGGCTTTGAGTCATGATGATTGTATATTGCCTCCAGCACCAGCTTAAGAGGATTCTCAGTGCTAGTTACACATGCTTAGGAGAGTGGTTTTGCACTCATATCCTGCTTGTAATATTCCCATGGGCATCTGGTTGGTCACTGTGTCAAGAGAATGCTGGACTAAACAGGCCACCCAGCAGAGCTCCTCTAATGTTTCTAATGTGTTGTTGTTTTTTCTTAACATGGTAGTGTTACATTGTTGTTTTTGTTTGCTTTCAAGTGAACTTCAACTTATGGTAACCCTAAAAATGAGAGACGTCCATGATCCCCAGTTGTCAACTGCCCTTACATGCAATAATGGCTTCCATTATTGAGTCAATCTACTTGTAATGTGGTTTTCCTCTTTTCCTACTACCTTTCACTTTACCAAACTTTTTCATCTTTTACAGTGACTCACATTGTCTCATTATGTGTCCAAAGTATGGGAGCTTCAGTTCAGTCATTTTTGCTTCTAGTGAGAGTTCAGGCTTGATTTGCTCTAGGACCCATGCATTTCTCTTTTGAACAGTCCATGGTATTTGTTGAACTCTTCTCTAGCACCACAATTCAAATGAGATCATATTCTTCCTTTCAGATTTCCCCCCTGTCCATCTTTCACAATCATACATGCAATTCTATCTATCTATCTATCTATCTATCTATCTATCTATCTATCTATCTATCATCTGTTCAGAGGTATTTTTTTAGGTTGTCTTTAAGTCCATTCCCTCACAAGGCACCTTCCAATGTATGAAACAACACATCAACCAAGTTAATTAAAATAGAATCTGACAATAAAATTATCAATAATACTCCACAAGAATAACCATAAAAAAATAGTTGAAACTCTTTTCAATGACAGTGTCTAGAAAAGCAGTTTGTAACAAATCATTTTTAGAGCCAAATGAAGGACCAAATTGATAGGGACATATCTTAATTGTGGAATTAAGTGAGAATTCCACAAATGGAGCCATAGACAAAAAGTCCCTGTTCTTGTGCCCATCCTGACTGTCCCTTTCACCAGTGAGCACACAAGCAAGACTTTTGTAGTTCTTGTTGTTAAGTGCCATCAAGTTGACTACAACTTATGGGAACCATATGAATGAAAGACCTCCATAATCCCCCGTCATCAACTGCCCTGTTCAGGTCTTGCATATTCAGGGCCATGGCTTCCTTGACTGAGTCTATGCATCTGGAATGTGGTCTTCCTCTTTTCTAAAAGGGGAAAGATTTATACGATGTGAAGAGAAACCAAACCTCTTTTCCTACTGCCTTCCACATTGCCAAGCATTATTGTTTTTTTCTAGTGAGTCATGTCTTCCCATGATACGTCCAAAGTATGACAGTCTCAGTTTAGTCATCTTGGCTTCTAGGGAGAGTTCAGGCTTGATTTGCTGTAGGACCCATTTATTGGTCTTTTTAGCAGTCCATGAAATCCATAGAACTTTTCTCCAGTCAGCAGTTCCAACCAGAAACTGGGGTAACCCCCCCCTTTAAAACAGCTTTTAAAAATACCTGGGAAAACCCACATCCTGCAGGAAAAACTTCTGCCCTATATGGAGTATTCTGGCCAATGCAGACAAAGCCCTAGCCCTCTTCTGATTTCTTGATTACAGTCTCCATTCTGAGTAATGACTGAGCCAAAGGATGGAAAATCTTGAACTATTTCAATGCCTTTATCGTCAACTTTAAAATTATGCAAATCATCTGTAGTCATTCTTTTTTTTTCTTTTATTTATTTATTTATACCCCGCTCTTCAGCCACAAGGCTATCAGAGTGGCTTACAAATTGTTTTAAGCAATAGCTATTTACACATCTACACTGCATTAAACAGTTTCCAATGTATATTAGCTAATTGCCCCCCCCACAAGCTGGGTACTCAATTTACCGACCTACAAAAGGATGGAAGGCTGAGTGAACCTTGGAGCCCGCTGGAATCGAACTTGCAACGTGGTGGCTTGTAGTACTGGCATTTAACCATTGTGCCACCATCTTAATGTTCAACCATGGACCTACCTTTGTACTTTCTTCCTTGACTCTCTTCAGTAATCATTCCTAGTTTTTGCTATTTTCTACTAGTAGCATGTGCATATCTGAAATTATCTAATAATAATAATAATAATAATAATAAAATTTTATTTATATCCCGCCCCTCTGCAATGCAATCGGGGCGGCTTACAATATAAAAACCCCATACTCACAATACCCTAGCCCACCCACCCCTTAAAATAATATTAAATTACAAAGGATTAAAAACACGCATTAATTAAAATATATATAAATTAGAAGAAGAAAAATTAAAACATACAATCATAGCCTAGAAAGGGCAGCTGATTATTATATTATTATAATATTATATTATATATTATTATATTATTATATTATTATAATATTATATTATTATATTATAATAATATAATAATATTATTATATTATTATATTATTATTTGCAGTTGTCCTCTGCTGTACCCAGTAGCTTGCTGACTGCCTTCTGATCTGGGAGTTTCATCTTCTAGCACTATCTCTTATTTCATTTTGGATTGTCTCATCATAGGGTTTTCATAATAAAAGACATTCACAGGGGTTTAGCATGCCTCCTTCTGTGCAATAGTAAGAAGCAATAGTTATGGTACCATTGCTGTTTTCTCTGAGAGATCCTCCACCTGTGTCATCCACCCACCTACTATCGCTGCTGCACAGTAGCTGCTTGGCACATTTAGTATGGCTCCTCAGGAGAAGCTTGTCTGACATGGGAGATTTTGTCAACAGCACTGTGACTGTCAGCATAGCCTCTTGCCTCACAGGAGCATGCAATCCCACCACCACAGAAAAGTAGTGCCATGGTGGGTATGTAGTTCTAGTATCAGAGAAATCATGCTCTTTTGCCACTGTCCTCTTAGATCATTCTATTAATCAGTGAATATCTTGAAAACTGGTATGTACTGTTTTCAGATCAAGTTACCCTCTTTCATACAAACTGATATTAAAGGCACTGATGCTTCTGTTGGATCCAGGATGTTGAGGCCTAAAGTACATGCTTCCAGGGTCTCCCGAGAAGAGGTGTACATCCTTGTTTATCTCATCTTCCTGTTCAAGAACGATAAACCTCAACTTTTTCTCCCCTATCTGGAAGAAAGCAAGAGGTTTTTGTGTGTGCTTGGCAAGAGCATTTGTACTTGCAATAAGAATTTTTGTGCTAATTGTGCAAACCATTTTTGTACAAGCTACTGTTGCCCCTGCCCAAATGCTTATACTTTTAAAATGTATTGGGCCTTGATGGGTTCTTTGTATCTTCTTGATAAATAAGCATGATTATTCTGTGTGCATATGCTTTACTCCACAAAGGGAAAAGAGAGTAGTTTGCACCTTCTGCAAGTTGATGAAATCGTGTTTTAAAAAATAAAGAGCTTATTGTTGCATAGTTGTACAAATGGGGTGAAATCTCAATGGCGGTATCAATTTCTCCCTAGGCTCATTTGCCACATCATGGTACCCAATCTCATTGAGAATGGCACAGAATTATGATAATTCTTTATTTCCCTTCTGTGGTTACTGAGGGCAAGTACATATAACATTAAATATGTTCAATGTGAAGTCAAAGGCTTTCACGGCCGGCATCCATAGGTTTTCTGTGGGTTTTTTTCCAGGCTATGAGGCCATGTTCTGGAAGAGTTTATTTCTGACATTTCGCCTGCATCTGAAAAATCAGCAGTAGCAGAACATGTTATAAACTAACCTGGACACAAAATGTTATTTAAAAACACTGAAATTCTGGACCAGGCCAACAACTATCATGTCAGAATGCACAGAGAAGCTATCGAAATCCATAAACACCTGGACAACTTCAACAGGAAAGAAGAAACCCTAAAAGTAAACAAAATCTGGCTACCAGTCCTGAAAAACACTAAAATCAAAATTCAACACATGCAAATGAACTCCACCCAGGGACAGGAGGATTTCCAGCAGACAATGGACCATTAGCCAAACAGACACTAATCCTCCTTGCATATCTCCACCCAGAAACTAGCTATTCAAATATACAAATTTACATATCCTCCCCAACAGGGGCTCACAGTATATAAACCCCACATACACTCCTACCCAACCATTCTCTGAAGATGCCAGCCACAGATGCAGGCAAAACATCAAAAATAAACTCTTCTAGAACACAGCCTAAAAGCCCAGAAAAAAACCATGGAAAATCTATTAAAGATGTTGCTTGGATGGAAATCAGGAAGGAAATCAGGCTGGTTTTTTTTTTTTGTTTTTTTTAAAGATGTTACTTTGACAGTTGAGGATTCATCAAGATTTTCAGTTGAATGGCATCACATGGGTTAATTCCCAGGTTGTGATTGTAAAGAAAATACTCCCCATGCTATTCTTAAGCCTAGGGGCATGGTGGGAGCTCCTATGTTCATCATCAGAATTCCAATTGAATAGGGAAGGGCCAAATCTTCCTGTCTCTCATGCTGTGGTCCCAATGGAAATTGGAACCTTCCTGTGTTAGCTTCTATGACTGGAGAGGCAGAACCTATCACCAAAAATTATCTCACTCTCTCATTCTCTCTGTCCCCCCCCCCACACCCACTCTGAGTGTGTTTAAATTCTATTTTTCTCATCCTATAGTGTCGGATGAATGTCTTCTGTAACTATTTATGGAATGTTTATGATCTTGATTTTATTGTAGATTTTTGAATCTATTGAAAACTGCTGGGAAACAACAATAGCTCCAGTCTAGCCAAATGTAAGCACTTAGAAGTATATGGAACTCAATGGGAATATTATGCTGAAACTCCTTTCTCAATGGAAACCGTGTGTTTCAATTGACTGGATTTACATATTGTCATTACCACCATTATCATCAGTAGAAGAGAAGGGTATAGTGTTGTGGGTGATTGGCTTCCACTGAAATGTTAGGTATCAGATACGTGTTTTCATAGGCTAATATTTAAAATTGCAGAGTCAGAATGAGCTCTCTCTAACTCCTCAAAAGAAAGGTGGTGACAGCAGTTTAAGATACAGTTGAAGGGAAGGTGGAAGAATAGCAAGAGAAAATCCAATGTTCATGTACATAAAGCAAATTAAAGAAGGGAAAAAGAAAAAGAAGGAAATGTATGTCAACCTGGAAATAATTTTACTAGGCAAAGAAGAGTGAAGAATTGTGAGAGACCAATCAACTGACTGGAGCTGAAAAAAGAGGTAATTTTTCTATTATTTCTGATAATATTTTCTTGGAAGTGTATTGATTCACTGCACATTCCTGAAAGCAAAATTAATAATTAGTGCATTCATGGAAAAGGGAGGCCCAAACGGCCTGGAAAAAGCCATTTCTTTCTTTCTTTCTTTTTCTTTTTATTTAGCTATGTAATCAGAGAAATGTTTCTGAGGTTTTCACTCCTGGGTGCATTCAGAAGGCTAATAACATGGTGTTTCGTGGTTTTTCTTACTGAATGGTTCAAGTTTTATATTTCACAGTTCTATTCATTGATGCAGGATTCTGCTTCAGTACCAGTACTTAAATGATTTAGAAAAAGTAAGCCAGACCTCTAAAAAGTTTGAGCCACATTTTCATAATGTTTTAAAAAATGATGATTTATGGTTATGCAAACGAGGTTTAATATGCATTAGGAATTCAAATGCTGTTGCAATAATTTTTTAGTAAAAGCTGCTTTTTGAACTACCTTTGCACATTTCTCTCCACGAGCCATAATTCTTCATCTATAGAGTAATTTATTTCTTCTGGTTTTAATATGTTACAGATGAATGGTTGTATGTCTTTCCTGTTAGAGCATTACAAGACAGGCCACTTTTGCATTAGGCTGGTACTACAACAGATACCTGTGGTGCTCTTCATGGTTCATGTGGTACTAATTTAAATGGGAAGTTGCACATATTTCATTGAAACACTTGGTAAAGCCAGCTTTCACAGAAGGGTGCAAATGATGGACTGTTCTCTGTGTGCAGCTGAACTGCTCTAAATGTGTCAGCGAGGGTTATGGATCATTTCATTCACCCATCAGCTCTGGTCTGCTGTGTGTACAAATCACAGTCTAGTGTCATCCAACAGAACATTCCTGACAATACTAGAACATTTATAGTACTGCCATTTTAATAGGAGTTCTGCAACCCTGTTAAACAGTTTTACTCCTTTAACGCTTTCAGCCCCATATTGGAAGTGATGGACAGTTTCACTTGCCTGTGTTGGAGTGCTTGTTCTTTTGTCCCTGGCACATTTCAGCAGTGCTGCTGCTAACAGTCAGTGTGAAACTTAGGATAGTATGAGGTGTTTATCAAAATAATATGGGTCTTTCCCCCCACCCTTCATTCTCTCAATGGTAAAATATAGCAAATCAACATGTACTCTGACATCATCATGCTAAGCATTTCCCACTGCCTTGATGCAGGATGGGAAGAAGGGAGAGACCCAGAATGTCATCACTGATGACAGCAAGCATTACTTTACTATGCAATAAATTGGAGACAAAAAGGAACCCAACATAGGTTCATGGTGAGGGCCCCTTGTTTTTTGGTCTAGTTCTACTCCTAGGAATTAATTTAATAGAAAGTGCATGAATGTGTGTGTTTTGTGTTCTCTGCCAGAAAATATGTGTATAAAATTTGGTGTGGCTGGTTTGCAGTATGCTTGGTTCTACACCCATTTGAATTTCTACAGCCCATCCCTCCACCACCCCCATATTACCTTCTTTCAAAGATGAATTGAACACTCACAGTGAGTGCTTTTTTACTACCTATTCATCCCTCCACCTAAAATACAAATATGGGAGGGGGAATACTAGTTTCAAATTAGTATTTTTAGAATAAACAGAGTTTTAGAATATTTCCCCCATTTCCTTGAAGAGAACAATGAAGTATTGTAGAGAAAGAGTTCCTTGCTTTTCAATTTCAGCTTAGAAAAGGACAGTTTGGTCAAAGGGTTGGCTACTTAGAAGCAGGTATGAAACTATCTTATAAGCTCATCCTGGTTTACTGCAGTTTATTATTTACATGCTGTTCATGGCTTCAAATAAAGGTAGAAACACAAAGAACAATGAAACAAAACAATTTAAACAAGCCTTACATTAAGAGTAAAAATTGCAGTAGTTGAAATATTGAAGAAGAAAAGGGGGAGGAGGAGGAGGAGTCGTTGTTAAAACTTTTAATACTTAAGTGTGCAACTGTAAAAGCAAAACACAAGTTCAAAGCCACCTTTCTTTCTTTCTTTCTTTCTTTCTTTCTTTCTTTCTTTTTATAAAAAGAAAAGTCTTTATCAACCATCTAACAATGAAAAGAAGAGAGGCACAGTAAATTACAAATATGAAGCACTGAAGGGAAAACCAAAATCATGGGACTACTACTAAGAAAATCCCACAGCTTATACAGTGGGTCCTTGGTATCTGCTGGGTTTGGTCCCTGTGGATACCAACATTTGTTGATGCTCCAGTCTTGTTATATACAATGGCATAATAAAATGGTGTCCCTTATATAAAATGGCAAAATCAAGGTTTGCTTTTTGAGATTTTTATTTATTTATTTATTTATTTATTTGTGTGTGTGGGGGAGGAGGTATTTTCAAGCTGTGGATGGTTGAATCCATAGATGATGAATCTGTGGATATGTAGAGCCAACAGTACTTTCCTGCATGATATAACTTATGAGCTTTGTTAACAGAAGGAGCTCTAGCAGTGGCCTCAAGATGTGAATGCACCCTTAGTTTAAGATTGCTTTTGGGGTTCCTGTTGTAGATTCCACCACCAAGAAAGCTAGATTGCTGGAAATATGTGACTGTGCCTTTTGGGTGGTGGCAACTCAACATTTGAAGGTCCCTGAGGAAATTAGGCTAATTTATTCTTTGTTTTGTTTTATGCGACTCACTAAAATCTTCTGAAATTGATTAATTCCATTCATTAACCAAAACCCAATAGTGTACTTCTATATCCTTTGTGATGCCAAAAACCCAGGCTAGCTGGTTTCTCTCACCACTGGAACAAGTTTTTAAGACTGTCTGGTAGTGCAGGAGGGAAAGCAATTGCTGATTTTGGTGGCCTGTGTTTAAAAGTTACCAGTAGTTTTTATCTTGTTTGGAGTCTATTTGGATGCTATTGTTTTAAAAAATTAGGTCATCTTCAGGACCTTCAGGCTTCAGGTTAATAAAAACTTTTATAAATTAATTAATCAATTAAGATCAAGCAGATTCCTGAAATAGCCTAAGAACTTAATCAGATGCACTAAATACAGTGTCATAAGGATGCCACATAAACGTGAAAGAGTGCACAGATGATGTCATTCTTTCCAGATGATGTCATTCTTTCATGTTTATGTCTTGTCCGAAAGCTCCTTCTATTTTATTGATGGGCCAAGTTGTCAATAGATTGGTTGTGGCACTTTTTTGCTGGCATTGCCAGCATTCGAAACCTCGTGCCTTTTTTCCCCACGTGAATACAGCATCAATGGCTGAGCAACACTTCTGAGTGAGATAATGACAGCCAGGTAGGTGACACTCTTTTTATGAACCTCCCCTGTTTACTTGGGACTTTTGAAGCATGTTTCCTTGCTTTTGTGAACTTTTTGTGTTATTCTTGCTTTTATTTTTTAATTTTACATGCTCGTTTCTTGCGAGAATCAATGGGATTTCATTCCAGGAAGTGAATAGAGCTCCTTTCACTACTACATGATTGCTGGGGCTGCCTTTTCACCAGATACGAGGTAAGTGTGATAAAAGGGGTCCTTTTGCTGGCATAAAAATGTCACAAATCATGCCAGCAAAAGAACAGAAAAGGAGGATGGTATGATAAAGTCCTAAGTGTGATATCCTGTGGACCTTTAGTGGGAGTAAACTCAGTGATGCTTTCTTCTGAGCAGATCTATATAGGATTGCACTGTTAGGGTTTTAAAGGTGGATACCAGCACTTTAAACTAAGGCCAGAAACAAATGGACAACCAATACAGATCTGAGTTATTTAAGATGTAGCAAGCTTAGCATGCTTATACTCAGTAGCTGCTAGTTTTACTTGTTTAGGCAGAGCATATATTCATGCAATTTCCTGTTTCTTGGTGTTAACCACATCCTCTATCTTTCTACATCAGTTAGTCTTCAGTTTATCTGAATTTCTTCAGCCTACATTTTTGTACTCTTCAGTTCTCTCTCTTTCCTCCATGTTTGAAGAGTACACCATAGAAGCTCTCACCGTGAGACGTTATGAACCCTTTAGTATTTGTGAGTAAACCAAATTCATATGCTTTTCCAAAGAAAACAAAACTTGCTTTACCTGCTAAATCCTATGGGGATGGGGTGATGTGGGACTGGTTGTTGCTCACCTTCTGCTTGTGAATACTCGATACTATGACCTGTCACATTCCCCAACAGTTTACATGTGATTTTTAAAGTTATCCTTGCTTTCTAATGTATGCTTTTATATTTGAATTCAACTTGCCGTCGCTTGGGTACAGACCACAGAAATATGTTTAATACATGTTGACATTTATGCAAACACTATAGACAAGTTTCCTGATCATTGACTGAGATACTCAGTGGATTTACAGCTTAAATATTATTGGTAGTCCCATCTAGAGTAGACCCATAGAATCACTTATTGAATGATAAGTCAACAGTTTATGTGATCTTCATTGGTTCAATGCAGCTGGCTGGGACTACCAAATAGGACTCAGGCTAATATTAGCAACCATTAATTTATAAACTGTTCAGCATTATGGTGACTCTATCTGGAATTTGTAAATACTCTGACCTAGGAGATTTTCACACAGGGAAAATAATCCCCGGGGAGATCGGGACAGAAACGGAGCTGTTCCAGTAGCAGAGCTCAGTTTCACACACCCCTTCCTTCTCCCGATCTCCTGTCGTTCTCCCTCTGTGCTGCTTCCATTTCCCTCCCACTATGTTTTACTAACAAAAGTTCTACTTTAGTAAAAAAAATTGCAGAACACAGCGGGAGGGAAATGGAAGCAGCATGGAGGGAGGACAATGGGAGATCCGGAGAAGGAAGGGGGCATGAGAAACGGAGCTCTGCTACTGGAACAGCCCCGTTTCTGTCCCGATCTCCCCGAGGATTACTTTTCCTGTGTGAAAAATCTCCATAATAGAAGCACATCTCTCCTATTCTGAATGTGTACAGCTTGTTAAGGGTGAGCAAAATGTGGCCACACATATTCAGTGGTATTCAGGTCTTTAGTTTTAATTCCCCAGCTTTCTAGTCTGATCCATGTAACTGAAAGTGACATTAAGCGCTAAACTGTTGTAGTATGCTATACTAGTAATCCATAGTTATGTGTGATATATAGGTCTGAATAACTATGTGTGATGTGATATTTCAATGGCTGAAGAGGATGCTAGCCCTGCGACTTCTGAGCTACAACTTTGGTTTGGCTTGAAGATCAGAATGCAAATGTTTTTTGGCTCTTGGACTCTACTGGTATTTGCTTTGCAAAGACTGTTAAAACAAATGTAGCTTGTTCAGAGGGAAATCTAACACTCTCTCTTTCACACACACTTGGAAATGGCAAATTGCCTGAACATTTTAAAGCCCAGAGAGCATTCAGAGCCCCTTGTAGATGGCATTCCCACTTTATAAAACATTATGCAATCCACAAGCTGGGCTTAATGGAATTCCTAAGCAATGAGAAAATCACCAACTCCATTGATAGTCTACAATGGAACAAAACTTGGAAACCAATGTGGTGTGGGTTTTTTTAAAGGGAGAAAGCTGAATAGAACCCTTTAGTGGCATTCCGTTTTAGGAGTTGGCATGTTGTTCAGTTTGGTCCAATTATCAATAAATAAGGGGGATTAGCTGTTAGTAATGGTGTAGAGGACAAAAGGTGGAGGTCACATGCAGTGAATTCAGCAAAGTGAGAGTGTACTGGGGGATGGGGGGAAGCTCTTTTAAATTAACAATAAAAAGAGATGGCTAGGTTAACTGTTTAGTTTTTAAATCCTTGCCTATATGAATTTGTACTGAATTAGACTCCAAATGCTATGTCAATGTTCCTCTAGTTTCCATTTCTTTACTTCAAAACAATAATTTAGCTCATTGTCAGACTTACTGTAGAAGGGTGGGGAGCAAAAAATAGCCAAGTATTTGAAAATGACCTTGAGATAGCCCATCTAGCATATTCACCTAGGTTATACAATACAATGAAATACAGAGCTTAAAGCTCAGACAATAGAGAACACAAAGACTCTCACAACTAAAAGTGACTGACCCAGGAGGTTCAATTCTTTCTTTTAACTGTATCTGTCAGTTGAGACATTTGAACATGAATTAAAAGAGAGTGGTGTGCAAAGCTTAAATGTAACTTGCATTTATTATGCATCCATTTACTGGTGGTATTTAGCGATTTGAGAAGGTCCCACTAAACCTGAGGTGGGCAACATGCCAGGACTGTATACTCTCCCCACTGCCACCCACAAACTCCTGAACACTCCTGAAACCTTTTGAAACTTGTCTATTTTTGGTGGGCCATAGTGCTCTGAAAATCTGAGCTGAGGTGCTCAAAAATCTGCTTCAAAATTAGTTCATGGCCCATGTGTCATGCTTTCCACACCCATGCTCTGAATCTCCATTCTTTACGGTTACAACCAGATAAGTTGTTTATTGATGGAAGACAGTATTCTGGGCCTTATGACAACACAAAACTCATTGATGTTCTTGGGCAATTAATTGTCTATCAGACTAAGTCTATGATTGTGGTAGCCAAACACAGCTTATCAGCAGAGCATGGGGCAGTTATTTTGTTGTATTTCCATTCTCAGAAACCCCTACCTAGCTGACATATTTGTTATCATTCTAGTTGCACAAGAATGAAACCACCACCACCCCTGCTAATATTAGGTTTCAAACATTTTCTCCACTTCAACCATTAGAATCTTAGAGTGGGAAGGGATCAGAAGGGCCATCTAGTTCAACCCCCTGCAATATAGAAATACAAAATTACAGCACTCCTAAAAGATGTCCATCCAACCTATGCTTAAAGACCTCGAAAACTGAAGAGTCCACCACCCTTTGAGGCAGTCTGTTCCACTGCTGAACAGCTCTTTAAACAGTAAAAAAAAGTTCTTCCTAATGTTTAAGTGGAATCTCTTTTCTTGTAATTTGAATCTATTGGTTCATGTTCTAGTTTCAAGAGCAGCAGAAAACAAACTTACTCCAATTTCTACATGAAATCCCTTTAGATATTTAAAGTTAGCTATCATGTCACCTCTCAGTTTTCTCTTCTCCAAGCTAAACATGCCACCTTCCTATGTTGTTCCTCATATGGCTTGGTTTTGAGACCTTTGATCATCTTTCTCACTCTTTAGAAACATTACAGTTTGTCAGTATCCTTCTTGAAGTATTTCTTACACTCTATAAAGTAAGACATGCTAGACCCAATGGGTCCATTCATGCTACACAATTATAGCGCTACATTCCCATAGCAACTGCCATGGTAACATCCCATGGAATCCTGGGAGTTGTAGTTTAGGGAGGGTCATTTAGAATTCTTAGCCAGAACTCTCTAATGCCTCACCAAACTACAAACTCCAGGATTCCATTGGATGGAACATGGCAGTTAAAGTGGAATAGTAGTGTTGTAACTGTGCAGTTAAATGGGCAACCCAGTTTTCTTTAGAATATGTCAATATGACAGTACATGCAATTCAAATGAGCATTTGTCTGTACAAATAGTACAGAAGAGAATTCAAAAGAACAATAGGATCTGCATTTTTTTTAATTGCTTTGTTTCTGAAAACTCAGTTCTTCCCTTCAGGAAAAAGAGACAGATTTTTAAGCTATAAGTAACAAACAAACTAATGTAATGTCCAATAGTAACAATATAATTAAAAATAAGCAGATCAAGCAGGTTGCAATAAAAAAGTTGTTGAGACCTTTGGAGCTGAATTAAACTAGTTTAGCAGATTGATATCAGTGGAAATTCAGCATTGTAAAAGTAGAATTGATACAGGCATGAGTTTTGCCTGAAGTAGAATCAAGAAATCTAGAAAAGGAGAAAGCATTAGTTCAAAAATGTATGTCCTTTAGCACCCATTACCTTTGAGCATTTGAAGATCTTCTTCAGACTTCATAAATCCTTTTTTAAGGATGAACATCAATATACTGTAGTGTACTGACACTGATGCACTGGACAATGGATTCTCCCTTTGCCATGGAAATGAATTTTTCACACGCTCAGAACCACTTTTAATTAAAGCTTCATATTATTTGGGGTTCCAGTATTAAACCTGGTGCCCATGCAGATCTCACCTCTTTTTTTCTTGCTTTTCCTCATAATGTAAGTTTCTAAAGTCATTGGTTAGGTTACTAGTTATTAGGCTATTTATTGTTTAAATAAACAATAGCTACAGCATTATAGACTAATGAAAACATAGTCTAGCTGGCTCTCTTCTAGGGATGGAAATAATATCCATAAATATTCAAATGCCAGATGAAAGGGGGTTTCCTGATTAAAGGGCATTCTTTTTTCTCTTCTCTGGATGTGGGTGGTACACTAGAAGAGTAAGACTTTTGGAAAACTGCATATTCTATTGCATTATGCAATACTCCATTGTGCTATGGAATTTGAATGTTTCCTGGCTAAATTGACTATGCAGCTTCTTTCATCCTCTCTACCCTCATAAAACACAAATCCCGGTATTCTGTTGGCTGGAGCCACGACAGTTAAAGTGGTGTCAAAATCATGCTTGTCCCATCACAGGAATAACCTATGAATCCATCCATTTCTGGAAATGATATCATATGAATTGGTGGTGTGAAGAAACCATTTTATCTATTTACTTTTGAGCCACTTAACACATCATTTCTAGATTTCACCCAGAGGATGTTAAAAAATGGAATCACCTAAATAAGTCTGTCTGTGGATTCCTACTGTTTTAAAAGAACTTTAAAAAGCAGTATCAGGGTTATATATGAATCTCAACTGTTTACACTCTAAACCAGTTATAGTTGCTGTCTAAGTATCACACACACACACACACACCCTTCTGCCTCCAGGAAGGCTATTATCAATGGATGTGCACCTGAGGGAAACATCAAAGTGAGCATGTCCACATCTTTGAACTACATTCTCTTTCAAGCTCAATTTTTCTATCACTTTCTCTTTTACTGAAGCAATCTCAACCACCCCCACCCCCCAATGCCATTAGTCACCTCCTGATGCATTTCTGCCAGTAATGGCTGTTAGTCCATATTGCTCTTGAAGGCTGTAAGGTGAGGTGTTACAAAAACTGTACAGTCAGAATATTTGCAACTTGCTCAGACTGGGATGTTCTTGCAATAATCTAATCTAAAAACCAACATAATTGTTTTAATGTAAAGCACCATGTACATAGATGGCACTATAAAATAGTAATAATAATAATAATAATAATAGCAATAGCAATAGCGATAACATTTATTTCTTACCTGCCTCTCCCCATGGATCTACTCTAGTCATAGAATTTTACCATCTTGGTTTTTTCCTTCACAGTTGACCACACCCACAAACAAACTGAAGGGGAAATGTGTGCTGAAAAAACCCCTGTAAACACTAAGTCATTAACTTTTTTATATAAATTTCAGTAGACATTTCTTGTCTGTTTTCTCGGCTTTACACAGAGAAGGATATGTAAACCTTTGCAGGGAGCTTACATAGTGGTGAGAAGAAAGTAGAAGCACACATTCCTTTGTCCAAACATCCCTTCCTTGCTTACAAATTTGCAAGCCCAGTCTCTTTGTTTTGGCAGAAGGTGAAGCCTGCACTTCTGACCCAGCTTTTCTAAGAAGGATGGAGAAGTGGATAAGACCAAGTGAACTAGGCCAGAACTTGAAAAATTACAGCGGGATCTCTAAGATCCCCCAGAAGTAGGTGGTTGCTTTCATGATGCAAATTCTAAAAAGTAACTCCTTTTTTTGGGGGGTGGTGGTGGAGGTGAATTCTAGCAGATCAGACTTTTACTGTGCAATTGCACTGCACCAGTCAAGCAATTTTACGGAGGGTCTAGATGATGTCATTGTCAATTCATAGCCTTCCCATGTTTACCCACTGCTTTGTCTGTCTTTTTTTCTTCCCAGAACATATCTGTTAAAAAGATGGAATAGCTTTGTAATACGTTCTGGTTTTGAGTGGTACAAGCCCCTTCGCTGTGAGCCCCCAATCTATAATATGTGTTAGTTACCTTTCTAAACATCTTAAAACTACAGGCCACTTCTGTGGAACAAAATACAGTCTCCCCATATCTACCGTACTTTATTGGGATCTCAACTTCCACAACAGAGCATAAACCAGAAGCACAAGGAAGTGCCAGCTCTTGAACCATGTGGCATTCATTTTTCCTCCAGTGTTTAGTGGGGACTCCCTCCTGTAAGTATAGAAGCAGCTAAAAAGTTATAGTTATACTGCAAGAGGAACTGATTCATTCTTATTAAGTTACATTCATAATGCAGTTATACTTTAATTATTGTAAAATATAATTAATTACAAGTAATGTGTATGTAATTACTTCCTGGCTCTGTTCCTCCATCTGTCATTTGCTCTCTGTATAGCTAGGATGGTGCCATGTCCTTCTTAGCAGAGCACAGTCCTCTATCTGAAGAGTTGTTCCAAAGCATTTCTTTATTTGAATGTACCCTCAATTTGACAGGCAGTCCAAGCCAAGTACAGTATTATTAAAAGGGAAAGAACTGTAAAAAGTGAGAGCATAGCCACTGAAGTTATCCATCAACCTCTAGTGGCTCCTTCATCAGTGGGACAGTGGATTCATTCCAGATTTAAACTGAGCTTTCAAGGAGCTGTCCAGGATTTAGGGAACGACCTTAGGGAATTGGCTATAGCACATTGGGTAGCTCCTAGATTAAAACATGGAATGGATTCACCAGCTAAGGAGCCACCACTGCCACCAGCTGCTATTACCCCAAGAAAAACTGAGCAAACATCCAGGTCACTTGGCCCAGGTCTCACCCACAATGGTGAGATGCATTGCATTTCTATTTGAATTCTAGTTACTATTTCTAATTTTCCTTTATAACTATATATTAGCTTATCATGCTGATATATGACCTGAAGACTTTGCACTATTAAGCCTAATTGACTGGGAGCCAACCTGAAGAATATTTTGCACTATTATGCTTAATTGACTGGGAGCAAGAAGAACTCTGAACTGAAGCCAGGGATATTGTCAGGGAGGAATGCAAAAAGACAGTATCTGCAGGTAAAAAGAAAGAGAAGCCTCAATGGATGACAAATCAAACCCTTCAAGCACTTAAGGACAAACAAGGAGCAAAAGTAAAAGGTGGCAGAAATAGAGTCAGAACCCTAAATGCAACTGTTCAATGACTTGTCTGTAGGCAGGCACAAGGAGAACTACTATAATAAACAATGCAGAGAAATAGAAGATGACAACAAGAAAGAAGACCAAGAGACCTCTTCCACAAGATCTGAGAAATCTAAAGGAATTTTAAACCAAGAAGGGGGGTGCTCCACAAAAAGCAGGGGAGCACATTACATGACCAAGTAGAAATAAAAAAGACAATGGAAAAAATACATGGAAGAACTATATAAAAAAGCTGAAATGGTGACAGATTAATTCAAAGAAGAACCATAAGAGAACAAACCTACAATTTTAGAAAGTGAAGTGGAAGCTGCATTCAGAGCACTTGGGAGAAATAATCACCAGGAACAGATGGCATACCAATAGAGTTGTTTCAAGCTACAGAGACAGAATCTACTCTAGTTCTAACTGTAATCTGTCAACAAATATGGAAAACAAAACAATAGCACACAGTTTGGAAATGCTCAATATACATTCCGATACCCAAGAAAAGGGACACCAGGGATTGCAGTAACCCCATGACCATTGCATTAATTTCCCATGCAAGCAAAGTGATGCTCAAAATTCTACAACAAAGACTTTCAGTATATATGGAGTAATAAATACTAGATGCCCAAGCTGGGTTTAGGAAAGGGGATCATATTGCAAACATATGCTGGATAATGGGCCGCCCCCAAAAATTTAAGGAGAATATCAGTGTGTGCTTTATATATTATAGCAAAGTCTTTGTATAGATCATGGAAAACTATGGATCACTCTTAAATAAATGGGTGTGCCATGACATTTTGATTGTCCTGATGTGTAACCTGTCCTCAGGACAAGAAGCAACCATTAGGACAGAATATAGAGAAACTGAATGGTTTCCAATTGGCATGGGGTCAGGCAAGGCTGCATTTTAACAACCTGTTTAATTTGTATGCTGAATGTATCACATGTAAGGCGGGATTAGATTAGGAGGAAGGAGGCATGAAAATTGGTGGAAGGAACATCAACAATTTAAGATATGCAGATGACACCGTACTACTAGCAGAAAATAGCAAAGACCTGGAACAATTACAGAAGAAAGTCAAGGAAGAAAGGGTGAAGGCAGGTTTACAGCCAAACATTAAGAAAATAAAAATAATCACCAGAGATGATTTGCATAACTTTAACCTAGATGATGAAGATGTTGAAATAATTCAAGATTTTCCATCCCTTGTTTCAGTCCTTAATCATAACGGAGACTGCAGTCAAGAAATCAGAAGAAAATAGGACTTGTAAGAGCAGCTATGAAAGAATTAGACAAGATCCTGAAGTGTCAAGATATATCATTGAATACTACAGCTAGGGTTGTCCATGCCATCATATTTCCCATTTTTTTGTATGGTTGTGAAAGCTGGACAGTGAAGAAAGCTGATAGGAAGAAAATAAACTTGCTTGAAATGTGGTGCTGGAGAAGATTTCTATAGACACCGTGGACTGCTAAAAAGACCAACGAATGGGTCCTACAGCAAATCAATCCTGAACTCTCCCTGAAACCAAGATGACTAAAGTAAGACTGCCATATATTGGACATATCATGAGTAATCATGACTCACTAGAATGATAATACTGCTTTACTTGCTTACTATCTAGGAGGCAGTAGGAAAAGACCACATTCCAGATGGATAGACTCAATAAAGGAAGCCACAGCTCCAAGACTTGAGCAGGGCTGTTGACGACAGGGTGCCTTGGAGGTCTCTCATTCATTGGGTTGCCATAAGTCAAAGTGGACTTGATATCAGTTGACAACAATAACAATTAGCCTATGCAACTTTTATGCAAATCTGGGTCCTATCTGTCATGTGTGTGTGTGTGTGTGTGTGTGTGCACGCGTGCACCATTTTCCTCTTGTCAGCCCTCTCTACCACTATATGTTCCTAACTCACTATCCTGCCCCCACCCCAATGCTTCATGAACCATGCATCTGATTTGCATTGCCTGTCCTCAGAGCTTAGAAAGCTGGTTGGTGAATTCTAGGAGCTATTTAACTTATATAGCTAGCTGTATACCATTAACTTGTATCCATAGTTGTGGGAGCCTTGTGAAATTAAAGGAAAAAAAAAAAAAAAAAAAAAACCTCAAGCCCTGCTCACAACCCTTGCTGTGGAATGCTGGGGATAAATGTGTTGATACAGGCAATTATTTTAGCCTATATTGCATATGGCACGTATGCTAAATTCTTCCATACTAGCTATACCTATTGTAACATACACTGCCCCCCCCCCGTGCACTACACCTCCCATGGTACACATGCCACTCCCCCATGCCACCCTCCCTGTGCTCACGACACCCACCCTGCATCTGTGCCACACTCCCCGTACTTGCACCACCCTCCCTGCACCCCATGCTGCACTCCCTGTGCTTGTGCCTCCCTCCCCTGCCCTGTGCTCATGCCACCCTCCCCACACTTGCACCGCCCTCCCCGCACTCTATGCTGCCATGTGCTGCCCACCCACACTCACACCTCCCTCCCCACACCCTCTGCCACCCTCCCTGCACTTGCACTGCCCTCCCCGCACCCTGTGCCACCCCCTCGCACTCACACTGCTCTCCCCACACCCTATGCCACCCTTCCCACACTTACACCACTCTCTCCGCACCCTGTGCTGCTCTCCCCACCCTTGCACCTCCCTCCTTGCACCCCATGCTGCCCTCCCCAACTCGCACTGCCCTCCCTGAACCCCATGCCCCTCCCCCCACTCACACTGCCCTCCCTGAACCCTGTGCCGCCCTGTGCCACTCTTCCTGCACTCGCACCACCCTCCCCACACCCCATGCCACCACATGCCACCCTCCCCTCACCGCCCTCCCCACCCCATGCTGCCCTCCCCGCACTCGCACCCCCTCCTCACATCCCATACACACTACACACACACCATGCCACATCCCTCATACTACTCACACCCCCTCTGCCTCTGCCATGTTTAGAAAGGAGTGAAACTTTTATTTAATTAATTTTAATTAGGTACTTATACCCCACTCTTCAGCCACAAAGGCTATCAGAGCGGCTTACAAATTGTTAAGCAATAGCAATTTACACATCTATGCTGCATTAAGCAGTTTCCAATGTGTGTTAGCTAATTGCCCCCATAAGCCGGGAACTAATTTTACCAACCTTCGAAAGGATGGAAGGCTGAGTGAACCTTGGAGCCCTCTGGAATCGAACATGCAACGTGGTGACTTGCAGCACTGGCATCTAACCACTGCGCCACCAGGGTTCCCTTCCACATGGTCCTGCCCCCAGTGTGCTGATTGGCTGCCCAACAGAGCTTTGATTGGTTGGTCAGTTTCCTAAGCAGCCAATCAGCACACTGGAAATGGCAAGATACCTAAGAGAAATAGATAGATAGATAGATAGATAGATAGATGTTTTTGTTAAAGCTCTTGTTCAGACAAAGATGCGCTGAAACTCCACATAAAGAGGAAAGCCCACGATACTGGAACTTCATATTACAGCATGAGTACTACCCATGGGCCTCAGTACCCACAACATCCAAACATGTAGACATTGAGGAATAAAGGTGGCTTCGGGTAAGACATGACCAAAGGCCGTATCAGAAACAGTAGGAAGGCTATTCTTCATAGCTCTGTGACTCTTTGCACACATTGTTTCAAATCATAGAATCATAGAGTTGGAAGAGGCCACAATGGTCATCCAGTCCAACCCCCTGCCAGGCAGGAATAAACACTCAAAGCATTCCTGACAGATGGCCATCCAGCCTCTGCTTAAAAACCAACCCCCAAAGGAGACCACCAAATTCCGAGGCAGTGCATTCCACTTCCAAACAACTCTTACTGTCAGGAAGTTCTTCCTAATTTTTAGGTGGAATATCTTTTCCTGTAGTCTGAACCCATTGCTCCATGTCCTAGTCTCTGGAGCAGCAGAAAACAAGCTTGCTCCATCCTCAGTATGACATCCCTTCAAATATTTAAACACAGCTATCATGTCACCTCTCAACTGTCTCTTCTCCAGACTAGACATGCCCAACTCCCTAAGCCGCTCCTCATACGGCATGGATTCCAGTCCTCCCACCATCCTGGTTGCTCTCTTCTGGACACGTTCCAGCTTCTCAATATTCTTCCTGAATTGTGGTGCCAAGAACTGGACACAGCATTCCATGTGAGGCATGACCAATGCAGAATAGAGTGGCACTATTACTTCCCTTGATCTAGACGCTATACTCCTATTAATGCAGCCTAGTATTGCATTGGCTTTTTCAGCTGCTGCATCAACACTGCTGACTCATGTTCAGCTTGTGGTCCACTAAGATCTTAGATCCCTTTTGTGTGTACTGTCATCAACCATGTGTCACCAATCCTATATCTGTACATTTTATTTTTACTGCCCAAGTGTAGTATCCTACATTTCTCCCTATTGAAATTTATGTTGTTAGCTTTGGCCCAGCTTTCTAATCTCTTAAGGTCATTTTTTTTATTCTGATCCTGTCCTCTGGTTTATTAGCTAACCCTCCTAATTTGGTGTCATCTGCGAACTTGATAAGCATACCCTCTATTCCCTTGACCCAGTCATTGATAAAAATACTGAATAGCACTGTGTAATCCTAGAATCTGCAGTTTCCAAGAAGGGGGATTTAGAGTTCTTAGCCAGATAATTCAAGTGCCTCAACAAACTACATATCCCAGAATTTTATAGGGTGCAGCCATGACAGTGCAATGGGGTCACAGTGCTTTAACTCTGTAGTGTGAAAGGGTCCCCTCCCTTATACTGGCTAACCAGAAGTATCTGGGAAGCCTGCAAGATATTTAGGAACATGTTCACCTATTTTAAAAACAATACATTTCAAGGAGTCAATTCAGTTGATAGTTTACTATAGATTCTTAGCACTCCCATGTAGTGGTGGGTGGTAGTTTCCCATGTCAGGGGTGTAGTAAATCCACTTCATGTTTTTGCCTGAACTTTAGAGAACCTGACCAAAATTCTGAACCCTGTCTCCAAAAGTAGGCTTGCCACCTGATATTCCTCCTGTAAAATTTGGACTAAAACCTCAAGCTATTTACAGCCCCACTGACACAGAACTCACTAGCTGCTTATGCTCCCATTACCAGATCTGTCTGTTCATGGGAAGTTACTCATGCAGAGAAGACACTGAATGCAGCAGCCAACTCTATCCCCCTCTTTTTAAAATAATAATAATAATAATAATAATTGTGTGGTGGTGTTTTTTCAGCAGCTTCATAGATGTTTGCTGAGTAGGAAATTACCATTTCTATGCTCTAGTTTCCCCTGCAATTTTTTTTAACACAGCAGACACACGAAGATGTCTATTTTCTGCAACCTGAAAAATACTGTGACCCACGTCTTCCATGATGCCTGAAGCAAGGCTGAGCAATTTTTTTTAGGGGATCACAGGAACTTTAACCTGACAGATTGCTTTGAATTGTTAAGTATGGAGTCTCTTGCTAGGAGAGTTGTCAAACAAGTGTACATTTAATGTGTGATACAATTGCAACATTTTTATTTTATTTTATTGGCATCCGTACTGAATTCCTGAATCCTCATCCTAGTAAATAAATTCTCTCTGTTCCCTACTGATTGCTTCTTGCAATATCCTCAAACCCTCTACCATACATAAAGACACTTTTAGCAGAATGCTTTTCAAGTAAAGCACACAAACTGTTGAGGTCTGACCTCATCACAGATTGCCTAGGGCTGTCTCCTCTAAACCTTCTGTATTCTAGATTTTCTGTAGAGGTTGTCGTTTTCTAGTATTTGTAAATATTTCAGATACTTGGAGTGCAGGTAATCATTTTCAAAAGCCACCTAGAGCTATTACACCTAGGTGCAACAGCATTTAGTCACCATTATTTTCTCTATTACCATTCTCAGTGATTCAAATCCTATAATGCATGATTTACTATAATTTGAAATCACAGTCTATTTACAGCCATTCTGAACAGAACAGCGGAACTGAATCTGGCAAACAAATAAGCGTTGGGAGACATTATGATGAATGGCATTCTTTGCCATTTGTCAGGCAAGCCTATGGATTTTATTCAAGAGTCCCTCTGAAAACATACCTCCCCTCATCCTGCCCCCGGACTGTATAATCTCTGCACTTCTCTTATTTTTCTTGAACAAAAATAAAACAGAGTTTTCCAAGTTAGCATCCATAAGTATTAAAATAATCACACCCTATATGCTTTTCTCCCTATTGACTCCCCCATTTCTATAATATTAGAATCTCCCACTGACTCTATACATCCCTCCATGTACATTTTATGTATGTATGTATGTATGTATGTATGTATTTAAACCCTAAAAAGAAAAAAAAAACTCGTCAACTAAATGGTTTCCAGAGAAGCTTACAGATCAATAAGAGATAACAAGACAGTCACTGCCCTGAGGCTTACAATCTAAAATACACGACACAAAGGGGGAGGGGGGAAAGGATGGAGAGAGAGGATGACAATGTAAATCCAGAGAAAAATTCTAAAAGTTACAGATGTCTCCAAATGATCATCTAGGATGGAAAGAATTTAGGAGAGGATTTGCTGAAAGAAATGAGCCTCTCAGCAGAGAATGATTCTACTAATCATTTCTTTCTCTGCTGTACAAAATAAATTCCATAACTAAGAGAGAACTATAAAATCCTACTAAATGTACATATGAAAATCTTGTAGGGAAGGGATATTAGGAATCAGTATGCTTTGTGGAATTCAGTCCTTTACACAAACACTTTAAATATAATTTACAGTCCTATCCTGTGCATGTTTACACAGAGTTCCTTAGAGGAGCTCCAAGTCTTGTAGTTCCTCAGAAGAAATCCATTGAATTAATTTCTTTGTATTGAGCATTGTAGCTTTCATCAGCAGAAATATACCATCACCCTAACAGATTTGGCCAACGTTCTAGCAGATTTTGACTTGAGCATATTCTCAGTTCTGTTTAACTGTTTTGTATTTTAACACTAATAAAAAGTATTTATATCTTGCATCCAGGACTGAACTGTGAGGGGGGGGGCATTTCTTAAAATTCAGTTTCTTCTGTGTTGTTTATGTTTAGAAAAAAATCAGTAATATGGTTCTGTCTCCTGTCTATAAATAAACCCAGAAGCAAAGAAAATAATTTGTAAAATGACAAGGAAAAAAGAAAGAAAATAAATCAAAGTATTTGTTCCCCTTTTCAAAATATTTAGTGACTACAATTCATCTGTGAACCGAGTAAATCATGGCTTCGTCAAGTGCAAGGATCGAAACCAATTACCATTAGTGACCATCGGGTGCAGCCGATCCTTTCTGTCCTATAGCTTGAATCTCAATGATCTCCCAAGTGTGCCCATGCAATTTAACAGAAAGATCAATACTCCACAGCAGTTAGCAGCAGCTCTCTTGAAGTGCCTCAACAAAACATGCTACATTTTCTCTACCGAATAAATGTCAAAACATTCCAACAGCTACAATTCTTGGGAGAAATTGTTCTTGTGAAACATTATTGACATACTTTAACCCACATTTCCCACTGCTCTCCAGCTTCCTGCAGGCCGGTCAATTCTGGTTTGGCAACAGCCACATCGACACATGTCCCCTCGCTGACATACTCGGTAGGCTTGAAAGATATCACGGATCTCAGTGCTGAAGTTCTGGATGTCAGGGGTCAGTAGTCTGGCTTTGACCCAAGGTCAAGGTGACAACAACTTCTCTCTGGAGACCTGTCTTCATCTCTAATATGGCCTTGGAGCCAATCAATACTATTACGGAGCCTGCCCTTCCAACAGACAGGGCCTCCTGATCTAAGCATTCCTAGACTTCCCTCCTTGAAAGCTTCTCTGCTTTTAAAAACGTCTTCATTTTCTCATTGTGCTGCAGGGGACACTGTATTAAATCTGGCACTGCCTTTGTCTTGTTTGTTTAATATGGCAAATTAAATTGATTTCTTTCCTGCCCTCCCCTGCCTCACTTTTAAAGCACAGAATTTTTAACAGTTTCTTCATCTGTGAAGAGTTTCTTTGACCTCCCTCCCTCATTCTCCTAACCAAGGTGGCTGGTGCATGTGGAAGATTCTTTTTCACGTCACTTAGCTCTTATTTCACTGAACCAGTTCTTTGAAGCAGCATAACTATTTCAAGGATGTGTGTGTGTGTTTTGTCTTTCTACATTTTCTTGCTGCAACTATTGTCTCTTCCTGTTTCCTCACAGTCACTGGAAGAAAAGCATTTAGGGAGTAACTGATTACTACTGTCAGACCAATGATCCAGGTTTATTTTATCTTTATTTTTTTAAAAAAGAAACCCTAGAAAGTGCCACATTATTCCCAATTTTCTCAGGCCATAGAGGATTAGAGCATTGTATGAAGCAATTACACACATGAACAACCTGATAACCACAGAGATAACTAAAGCCTTTATCATCTGTTTACAAACATCACCCAAAATTTCTAGTGTGACCTACTACACAGCATGCAGATTGCTGATTGCCGAAATCTGTGCTATAGTGATATCCAGTGCATGCCTAATAATGCATTTTATTGCCCTTATTTTTATTTTCTTCTTCCAGCAGACATCCCCATGTGCAAAGCAGATTCAACTGAAAGCAATAAGTAGGGAAGTAAAGTATTTGCCGTATATCTACAAATACTTGTCAAATTGTTGCTAAAGTCTTGTCACACACAATGTTTAGGCTGTTTAGGGATGCATTATTTACTTCTGCTAGACACCTTCACCCATACACAAGCACCATTACATACATGATCACAGCCCTTACATTACAAAAATGCCTATGACCCCCCAGGTACATTTTGGCCCACACTGAGACTACTTCAGATTCACGAGCACCCATCTATCTTGTTACAGTGCTCACGTGAGCGATTGTGATGTGAATAGCATTTCGATTCTTGATTAAAGATTCTGTGGCTCATGCTGATCTGAAAGCCATACGTCTGGGATGCCAACCCATTTCATAAAAATGAGAATGTGAACCAGCTTTGAGTGATTCATTGTACATTTATTATTAGAATGTGGCTAGGTACCAGTGGAGACACACAGCTTATTTGTTTCCCCCCTCTTCTGTTTAAAGCATAGTGATTTGTTGACTTGGGTGAGAAGAGCAACTCCATGACCAGCACAGCAGAGTACCAGCCTGACCATAGAGTGCCCAGTGAGGGGATCTTCTGTGCAACCAGTGTCTCTTGCAGTGTGGTAACAGCGTTCTGCAGTTGGAAATGGCACTGGCCTAGCCACAGTGTAAATCAGCCAGGCAGCAGCCAGTGGCAAATTCACTGAGTATATACAAATTGTCCAGGGGAAGCAACAATGCTTATTCTGATGGTAGGACAGCAGCACATCAGAGAAGTGGCAGCAAGATGGGATGCTTGTTCTGCCCTTCCTCCCAACCCTACCCTCTGAGGAAAGTGGCTGAGTATGGCTTATGTCATGGCCAGGCCTGGCAAGATGGCATCCGTAAACCTAGGGAGATTGGGATTGTGTGAGGAATAAACTCAGCAGAAGGAGACTGCTGAACAGCTAGAAGGACAAATCCCAGTTACGGATCTAGAAATTCTGAATATATGCAGAGTGTATTTTCTTTAGCGAATAAAGTAGCAAACATATCTGGAAATAGGAGCAAAGGGTAACCATACATGTGAACAGAAAAAAAATCATACATAGTAATATTATAGGCTTTTATGTTAGGAATAGACTAGAGCTGCAGCACACTGTTCCAGTGGGGCCACTGTTCCAGTGCAGAGCCTGATTTGGTCATATAGGGTCCTTTTATACTGCATAATTTAAGTGCTATAATTCTACTAATATTGTCCTTGCTGATGCCTAGGGAATGCTGGGATCTGCAGTTCAGGGAGAGGCATTTAGAATTCTCAGCCAGAGGGCTCCTCTAACATTTCAACAACCTACAAACATCAGGATTCCCTAGGCATCAGCCATGGCAGTTAAAAATTAACAAATTGAAAGCTGTTTTTCTGTCAATCTTCTTAAATCATGCTGCTTTTATCCAGACATTGCACTCCTAGTACATAGGTATCCTCCTGAAGTGACAAGAGGACTACCAACCTCTGCAGTCAAAGAAGTACATCGAAGAACATCTAAGCAAGTGCAGCACCAGGCATCCAGGCTGCAGGGCTCAATGGCACTGGTCCATTAGAAAAACAAGAACCCAGCCAGGTGTTTCTCACTTCCTGAGGTTCTTCCCACTTCTTGAATCAGGAGGGAAAGTACAGAGCATCAGTCAGCTAAATATTATCAAGTTTAACTAATTACCAGAGGAGGAGGAGGAGAAGGAGCAGATGACAGCCTACTCAAGGAGAGGCTGCATATTCGATCAGAAGTCTAATTGGTGAGATCCCCCAACAAATCCTCCAATCTCCTTGAGTCATTTGGTGATCTGGGCTGGTGTTAGAAATCTTTCTTTCGTGGTTCCATAGTTTCCCCACCCCATCTTTTCCAGAGTTTCATGCCTAAGGCTCTTGCGTCAGTGGGGGGATGAACTAAGAGTTGCTGTCACCAAGACTTTATCAGACATGCCCTTAAAACCCATTCCTGTTCCAGTACCCACCCTCCTCCCATCCCTGTAACTGAATTAAAAAAAAGAATGTTCACACACTTACCTTAATCCTGGGATAGAAACTGCTCCCCCCTCCTCTGACTGTCCAGGAAGGGAATGGAGCTCTCCCAGAGCACCCTCCCCTTCCTGGAGACCAAATCACGAGGGAATTTAAAAATAAAAAATCCCCCAAACCTCAAAGAAGTGCACCAAGCACCTAAGCACCCTTAAAAAAAACCCAAGTAACTCAGAAAGGGAACAAAAAAGGCTGTCACTTACCTCCTTGTCCCAATCAAAGCAGGAAGTGTTTTTCAGGGACTCCCAGGACCTTGCAGGGAGCCCTGCATTGCGCAGGGAATTTAAAAACAAAAATCCAGACATCAAAAAATTAAATCAAGCACCTAAACAGCCTTTAAAAGAAACAAGTAAAATAGGGGAGGGTACAAAAAAGGCTGTCACTTACCTGGATGTCCAGATCATCACCAAAATGTTCTCTACTTACTTTCCAGGACCTTATAGAAGCAGGCAGCCAGGGGAAAATTTAAAAATAAAAATACAAGGAGACATCTAAAATTAAAACAAGCACCAAAACACTTTTAAAGCTTTAAAAGCAACATGGGGAAGGTACAGAAAAGGCTGTCACTCACCTGGATACCAGATCATACTTGGAAGTGTTTTAACATTGCGCCAGCATAACGGCAAACCAGTTCACACACCCGTGATTCCGTTACAGAAACGGAACTGGAGATCTATTGATGACTTTTCCCCGTGAATAAAACAAAATGGAAAGCAAACAGCGTAAGAACAGGGTCAGAACGGGAGAGGGGAACATTGTCTGAAAAAAAACCTCTTTAGCAATCCTGTTCCATTTCTGTTCTGGTTTATTAAGCCTGTGTGATAAAGTCCCAAGAGATTAATTACCCTTTGTTTCTGCCATGTGGCTCTTATCCCTGCTGACTGACTGCTGGAACTTTTTTGCTTGTTTGTTTATGTTGGAATCACTTGGTATGGCCTTTTTATTTATTTATTTAAACAGCTTTTCCGCATTTACGCTAATATATAGCATACAATAACATATCATTCATGGCATTACATAGCATACATGACATTCTTAACTTATACATTTCATTACATTACATTACATTACATACATAACATACTTTCACCTATATCTCAGTCTTTTATAATGTCAGCCTTTCCTTTTACCTTCTTCTTATACACCTTTCATACAATCTCTCCCTGCTACTTTCTTTTCTTCTCTCTAATCTTATTCTTCCTTTAATACCTTCAATCACTTACACATACACATACCTTCTCACAACATACTATTCCCTCTGCTCTTGTTTCCATCTTCTCATATGTCTTATCTCCTATTCATCTTATACATCCTCTCACAATCACCCTTTCCCCCTCCCTTGACTTCCTATTTTTGTTCATCTTAACTTGGATCATGTTTTGCAGTTACCTATGTTGCTTCTAACATTTAATCTGTATACAGTCTTCTCATATAATAACATATGAAATTTTTATATATTGCTTTTTTAAGTATTCATGACATGCAGATAAAGAACAACAGTAGTTATCATCCATGCTGCTTGTATTTTAAAACTATGTGTGATAGTATAACATTATACTAATATACTATGTCCATTATACATATTATGCATAATTATACATATTGTTTATTGTAGGCATTTTTCTAAATTTAGTAAAACAAACAAACAAACATTTTTTCCCCTCTCCCTGTTTTGTTAACATTTATAAGTGTCTTGTTCTCGTGGCTTATTTGATCCTACTCATGCTTTTGCTTCCCTTCTGCAGTTACCCTTTTTTCCACTTCTTTCTCTTATTTCTCATGTTTCAGCAATTTCAATTTCTTCATTTACCCTTCTCCCCATTAAGTAGGGGCGGATTTGCTTTTTTCCCCCCTTTTTTCTTTTTTTTTTAATTACCAGAGTTTTTCATCCTTACCCCATGTTTTCTTCCAGAATTCATGAACAGGCCTCTACTCCTCCTGAATTTTTGTGTGCCTTGTTTTATATAAAGTTCCAGTTAACTTGTCGTTCTCCTGCATCTCTTTGATTTTTAGCAGCCAATCCACTATTTGTGAAGTTTCTTTGCTCCTCCACTTCTTGGCAATAACTAATCTTGCTGCCTTCACTAAGTATAATAACATCCTCCAGCACTGTTTGATTGTTGCTTTATCAATTGGTGTTAATATATTTAGTAGATACAATTTAGGGCTTATGTCATACTGGACATCAAATATTTCTCATATTTTCTTATGAATTTTTATCCAGAATCTTTTGACGGCTGGGCAGGTCCACCACATGTGGTAAAGAGATCCCACTTCTTTACCACATCTCCAACAGTAACTGTCTTTGGTTTTATAGATTCTACTTATTTTTGTTGGTGTCATGTACCACCTGTTTACCAACTTTAGGTGGTTCTCCTTCAGCAGAAGACATGCCGTGAATGCTTTGGTATTTTCCCAGACTTTTTTCCATTCTTCCTGTTCTATTGTATCTCCCACATTGATTGCACATTTGGTCATTGCTTCTGTTACCGCTTCCTTTTCCATCTCTGTTTCTAACAGTAAATTATAAAGTTTTGTTATTGCTTCCCCTCCTTTTGCCAACTCATTTTCCATCATTTCAAAGCTGTATTTTTGGTATCTTCTTGGAATTTATTTTGGAATTGCAAAAATTTGAACCAATTCATGTTGTGTCCCATTGATTCGATCTCTTCTCGTGTTCTTAATTTTATTCCTTTCCCTTCTTTCCATTCTTTTAGATCTATTAAGTCTTTATACCTTAGCCATGTTTTTGTTGTTTCCCATCTTCCCAACATAGTTTCTTGGGGGTAGATCCAAGTAGGCAGCTTATTATAACATTTTCCTTTTAGTTTATTCCTATTCTCAATAGTGCTTTCCTTATGGTATGGTTCATAAAAGCTTTATTCACATGTGATTCCCATAAGCCAGGTACACATGCCATCCATCACTTGGTATAGCCTTTTAAGGTGCTCGAGCCATACGCTGCTGCTGTAAAGCTGTGGAAATTTGCCCCTATTTCTTTGCTCTTCTGTGGAAGACAGGTAGTGACTGAAATTTGGCTGAACTGGTTGCCTAGCCCTAGAATAGACCAAATCATTCTAATTGAATAGAGTCTTGAGAACTTTGGGTTCAGTGCTTCCACAAAAATTTCTCAGCTGCTTCAAACGTAAAAGGAATTCTCAACTGGTTTCTGAACACCCATAATTCTGCCAGTTGCTGAAATTGGACCAGCCTATTTTTCAACAACCTTTTTTTTAAAGTGATAGGTTCATCTGACTCCATGTAAATGCCCCTCTGCCATCCTGAAACAGATTCTCCAAAATTCTGGAAATAATCATAGAATCATAGAGTTGGAAAAGGCCACAAGGGCCATCCAGTCCAACCCCCTGCCATGCAGGAATACACAAGCAAATCATTCCAGACAGATAGCCATCCAACCTCTGTTTAAAAACCTCCAAAGAAGGAGACTCCACCACACTATGAGGCAGTGTATTCCATTTCCGAACAGCTCTTACTGTCAGGAAGTTCTTCTTAATGTTTAGGTGGAATCTCTTTTCCTGTAGTTTGAGTCCATTGCTCCATGTCCTAGTCTCTGGAGCAAGCTTGCTCCATCCTCCATATGTCATCCCTTCAAGTATTTAAACATGCCTATCTTGTCATCTCTCAACCTTCTCTTCTCCAGACTAAACATGCCCAGATCCCTAAGTTTTTCCTCATAGGGCATGGCTTCCAGACCTCCCACCATCCTGGTTGCCCTCCTCTGGACACATTCCAACTTCTCAATATCCTTCCTGAATTGTGGTGCCCAGAACTGGACACAGTATTCCAGGTGAGGCCTGACCAAAGCAGAATACAGTGGCAGTATTACTTTCCTTGATCTAGACCCTATACTTGCATCATACTTTTTGCATGATCACAAACAGCCCTGCCTTGTTGTTAGACACACAGGGGCTCATGCTCACTTAATGTAACCTGTTTAATTCACAACCCAGTCCACTGTGTGTTTACCTAAAAATAACTGCCACTCCCTACTCCCAGAAAATATTCATAGAATTACAGCTTCAGTTCATTTATTTTGTTAACATCTATCACATATCTCCAAGTCCTCCAAACAGCTAGAAAAAGAGGCTTTTCTCTCTGACACTTTTTCCTCGAAAGTCTGGATGGTGTGGTAGTAGTACAGAAGCATTGGGTGCCCTAAGACATTAAGAGCAGCCACTAATTGCTAAAGCCTACCCCTTTTAACCAACTCACTAAACTTGCCACTTAAGTCAATGTCACATTATGTCCTTCTTGTGTAAGTCCTCAGCAACCATTTTGTTCAAGCAATTTTCAGTGCTACACAGAGACAGGAAGACTGGAGTGTCCATAATCTCTCTGCCAGATGGTGCTCTGATATGGAAGAGACACTAGAGAAAAGACCCTGGAGCATCAACAAAGTGGCAGAGAATTCAACAGAAGATATTTCAGTAATGTTATGAGCAGTGTTAATTGTCACCCATCCCTGCAAATGAAGCAACTTCATTGTTGCTCCTACTCATCTTTTATGCTGTATCTGCTCTGTCACATAGTAGGAAAACAAATGAATAGCAATCAGCCTTGCCATAGCCTGTTTGGATTAATATGTGTGTCATTTCACTGACATGTACCTTTATATTCTATGGAATGAAATAGCATACCTCAGTTTGTAGCGATTTTATCCAGTTTATAACCCATACAAAGGAAAGTACAATTGTACTTTGAAATAAGCAACTTGATATATTGGCCTCTTTAATAGCATGAATTTTACAAGCTTCAAAGGGTACATAATCTATTTGGTTTATTGGCCAAGGTGGCTGGGGAAAGGATTCTGTCTCTAGGAACATAAGTTCTTTGTTAATTTTGTTGTGGAAGGAAGCAACAAGTAACTTTAGCAATTTTATTCCTGCAGTTTTCAAAGACTATTCGCAGTTCAACACTAATTCTGCCCAAAATGTGCATGTGGTATTTCTGCATGGGGAACATAATTTCCTGGGCTGAAAATATTGGCCAGCATTCTACATCACCTACTTATTTATGTTTGTGTAACTAAGCAACGTCTCCTCAGCCAGCTCCCCAACCTGTTCTACTGGGGATCAACTGCTTTGAGACAAGGAGGTCTATTCTGCTGGCAACTGGGGCATGGGTGGATGATGTTCCTGCTGTCCTCCTGCTAGAGAGTGAGGCTACAACAGGGAATTGCAACAGGTGTCCTGCTTCTGGTTGTCATAGTTTTGCTCACTGGTGGGAGGGGGAAAACATAAGTGTCCCATGTCCCAATGATCAGCAGAACCAACCGCCTTCTCTTAGGACTTTATCAGACCACCAACCCCAAATGTTCTTTTGCTGGCACATTTTGTGGTGTTTTTAGGCCAGCAAAAGAACGCCCCATACCTCAGCTACCTGTAATCCTGGCAAAAGGCATCCCCAGCAATGAACGAGGAATGAACAGTGTTCTGTTCACTTACTCATTTGAAATCTTCCGGATTCTGATGAGAATACCTAGCATGGGAAATTTAAAAAAAAAAAACAAAACAAAATAATGCACAAAAAAGTTACTTTAAGCACATAAACATACTTAAAGACTTCCAAATGTACTGGGGAGGGTCATAAAAAGAGCACTACCTACTTGGATGTCGTGATCTCACCTGGAAGTGTTCTGGCCAGTCTGGCCATTCATGCTGTAATAATGTGAAAGAGGTGCAAGGTTTCATATGCCAGCAATGCCAGCAAAAAATCGCCACAGCTGATCTATTGATGGCGTGGCCCATCAATAAAACAGATCGGCTTATGGCCAGTACATAAACGCGAAAGGGCAACATCATCTAATATGCACACCCTTTCACGTTTATGTGGTGTCATTATGATGCCCTATTTCGTGTGTCTGATAAAGCCCTTGTGTGGCTGATTCCTGGCAAAGGAGGTTTGAAGGACTGTTATGATTGTCAATAGTGCCATGATTGTGACTATACAGAGATCATGAATATGAAGCAGTTATGCAACAACTATAGCCGCAATACAGAATGGCAGCCAATATTATTTTCTGTGTAAAAAAAATGCGATAGTTGGAGACTGCACAAAATTTTCGCATGTATTTTTACACAGAAAGCATTTTCTGTACAGGAAACATACAATGTGTGAATGTTGTGTTAAATCCCAAACTGTAAATATTCTTATCAGTCCAGGATTCTTCATATCAAGATTTTCCAAAATGTGAAATACATGTTTTTCAATCATTATTTTCCCAATATTTTTGGATATTCCTTCCATTGCTACCTGTATTTGACAACACTAGTTGCACTAATCATCAGTTACCTTCTGGGTTCAGATGCCTTTCAACTCTGATGTTCTATGCCAGTCTTATCCAATGTGGATTCTCTCCACGTATGTTAGACTGCAACTCCATCATCCACCATTAACGTCCCCAGATGAAGGAACTTCTATGCCTGCTTGAGTTCTTCTGTGACCTTTGAGCGTGGTCCATCTGGAGTTGGAAAAGACCTTCGCGATAACTGATATTTTTCTTTTCTTTTTAAAAAAGAAATGTAACTAGTTCATGTTTTGTGAAACTATAAACAGATATGTGCACATAACATTCAAATTCCTCTCACTGAGAGGAAAAAGGATTCTCCTCACTCTCTTTTTTGTTACTATAGGCAAGGTTATATGTACTACTAAGAAGACTAAAAGGCTGAAGCTATTCAACATATATTGTAGGAACATGTAGGAACATGGAATGTGAGAAACATGAATCAGGGGAAGCTAGACATAGTAAAACATATTCTTCAGGCAACCAAAGAGGTGACTGTATACATGGATGCCACCTGATGACCAATATAGAAATCAAATAGATTACATAATTGGAAGCAGAAGAAGCTCAATTTTCTCTGCAAAAACAAGACCAGGAGCAGATTATGGCACAGACCATAATCTGCCAAAATGGTTTGAGGGTACATGTACTCCATGGGCTTTAACTGATTTTAATCTGGTTGGATGCAGTCCTCCAGGACTTCAGGTGAATTTCAGATCCTATTTTGGTTTGGTTTTCAGTCCAATACAGTGAATGCAATAACTTAATGGTTAAATTGTTACAAAAGGATCAACCAAGATTTCAGAATTCTTTATCAGGTTGGATATTTACCAAAGCAAGTTGAGTAGAAGGAGCCTGAAGACAAACCTGTAAATTCTACATTAATCAACATGGGCTTAAGACAGAGGAGTTCACAGACTTAGGTAGTTGGATCAGGTTTCCTAGGTTTTATGATCCTACATTCAAGAGGTTATGTGTCAGTAACAACTAGTTCCATGCAAAGCGGACTTGTGTGGCAAGCATACATTGTATGTATATTTTTGCTTACTTCATTCTTGGAAACAAGAAAGAATAACTTGAACAGTTTTCTCAGTGGGTAAGGTTACAAGAGTTTTGTGCATTTTCTGTTGACGTTTCACATTTAGCAATTTTTTGCAAAATAATCATTTGCCCAAATAACCTTGTTTTGGCTATTAAAAAAACTATTTTCACATAGCTAATAGTGTTTTCTGCAGAAAATATACTTGATTTCTATGCAAAATATTGGTGGTTTGTAAATAGCATGCATTTTTACTCAATTTTGTGCAGAAAAAAACATCTGAAATGTGAAAAATCTCACAGTTCAATTCTCAACTGAATGTTTCAGTCTGTCAAAACACCCTTTCTCACCGATGACAAGAAAATTTGCTAGTAATCCTTTCATACCTAATAGGGCTCACTTCAAACAGTATTCCTGAGACAATCTTTCAAACAAAAGCTACCTGTGAAACACAGTGGCCTGTTCATATAGAGAGCAAATGCATGGTCAGGAAAGGCCACAGGTGTTCTGTGTATGCAGTGGTGGGAATATGGGGCTAGCCAGTTCAATCATGTCTTCTTGGTTTGACGGAGGTTGCATGACCACACATCTGAACTCAGGCTTGTGGAAAGTAAGGAAAGGTCATAACAGAATAGATAAATATTTGTATCACTTACCTACATACTACATCAGATCTATTTAAGCAGTAGATATATGGATATCCAAAACTCATGGAGAGGAATGTGTTAGCCTTATCCCCTTCTTGTACATTTCCATTGTCTTCTGGAATATATGCAATGGGTGACATTCTGGACAGGAGAGCTTCTTCTGGCTATGAGATTCTCTGCACAGTTTGAAACACTAGAAAATCAGGATTCCAAAGTGTATGGAAAGCCTCCACAAATAGAGGAGGTTCTTTTCTTGAGAAAGTCATTTTCTATAGGAGATGAGTGTAGAAGCAGGACAGAGGAGAACAGAATGTGAGATAAAAGTAGGATATAAATCAAATCAAATTAAATTAATTAATTAATTCTAGCACACATCCCTTCTCAAATATTTTGGCTATCCACATCTTGTCCAGAGAATATTATGCATTCTGAAGGGAAAGCTCCAGTCAGTGTGTGTGGGGGGGTATGGGGGGATAATCCATATTTTCTGTCTTACATGTTGTGAGAAGAAGGTTTCATTAGGAAAATATTTTAAAGTTCATTTCCATTCCTTTGTATATATTATCTTCCTGCCTGTGTAATATAGGGCAGCTTGTCCTCTCCACCACTAACATATGTCAATTGGGCAGGGGGAATAAAGCTCTCAATTAATTGGTTTCATGTCTTCACAATCTTCAATGAGAGCTTAAACTGTCCCACTGCAAAGTTGTCCTCATAATGTTGAATTGACATTATAGACCAATCTATCGGACAATTAAGATTTCTCTGCCAACATGTATCTGTCACATCTACCTTTTGTTATTTAGTATCGATGGCTCTTTACATGAGATTTTCAATGCCTTTTGGTTCCTCAATACAGTTAGGATCAATTGAGAACTCCACAGAGTCCTTTCATGAGGGAAGCTACCTAGATGGAAGTCTTCCAAGTCTTCTATTAGGCCCCTTATTTTAATACATGTCATTATAACTATCCAATTAATTAAATAAGAAGTATAACAGAGTCTTCACATAAACACCTGTAATTGATTATTATCAACCAAAAGTAGATGCCAATCTTTTTTCTTTTAAAAATTGACACCTTTTATATTTCTTCCTCTTATTCTTCCACATGGCACACTTTCATGTTTTAATACCATCACACTGGAATATGAGCTGTGCGTTTTATGGTATGATGCACACAATTTCTATTAAATATTGTTCATGTTGATACCATCTCAGGTGCAGAGTACCTACAGCCTCTCTTCAGAAAGGTCAACATATTTTTAAAATATTTCAAATATATCTAATGGCACTGTGGTACATATCTATCTATTCCGTCTTCAATTACATCTAACAAAATATTAATGTTAATAACAATGTGAGACCATTACTCTGAGAATGCCTGAGAAAATAGAATACAGTTGTCCCTCTGTATCCATGGATTTGGTATCCACAGATTTAAGTATTCACAGCTTGAAAATATTCTTTAAAAAATAATAATACAAATAGCAAACCTTGATTTTGCCATCGTATATAAGGGACAGTATTTTGCTATGCCATTGTATATAATGGGACTTGAGTATTCACATATTTTTGGTATCAACAGGGGGTCCTGGAACCAAACCCCAGCAAATATGAAGGGACAACTATACAAGTTTGCAGTTTGAGGATACTCACTGATTCTGTCCTGAGCCTGGAAGCCCAGGTTTCAGCAGTGACCAGGAGTGGCATTTGCTGAGCTAAAGCTAGTGTGCCAACTGTGCCCATTCCTGAGGAAATCATATATGGCCACAGTAACACATGCCTTGGTAACATCCCGTTTGGATTACTGTAATGCACTCTACATGGGGCTAACTTTAAAAAGTGCTCAGAGACTACAATTGGTCCAAAGAGCTGCAGCCAGATTGCTAACTGAGGTTGGCTACAGGAAGCACACAACTCCCTTGTTGCAATAGCTCCACTGGTTGCCTGTCTGCTTCCAGGCAAAATTCAGTGTGCTGGTGATGACCTATAAAGCCCTATACAGAATGGATCCAGGCTATTTGAAGGACCATATCTCCATTAATAAACAGATTAGAGCTTTAAAATAATCTGGAATGGACCTTCCCTCTGTCCCAGCATCTTCTCAGGCTCATTTGGTGGGAACAAGGGAGAAGGTCTTCTCAGTGTCCCAGTCTCTGGAACTCCCTCCCTAGGGAACTCAGGATGGCTCCCTTCTTGCTCTCCTTCCATCAGTAACTGAAAACATTCTTGTGCTACTAGCCTTTTGGAAATTGAATGGGGTGGGCTTTTAATGACATGCTGTACTCTTTTTTATGTTTTATGGTCTGTATAATCTCTTAGTAAATTTTAATGTTTTTAAGGTTTAATATTTTAACCTGAGAAATTGTTTAATTGCTTTTTAGATAACTATATATTTATACTTCAATCCAATTTTTGTATAGTTTTTAATCTGTATTGTTCTAGATATATTAAATGTATTTCAGCATGATAAATGTTAGCCACCTTTAATCCCATTGTTGGGAGAAAAGTGGGATATAAATGATTAAAATAGTAATAATAATGAAATAATAATAATATTTGCCACAAAAAGAACAAGGATAGACACACTTGCTGAAACAACCTGAAGGCCATTCTAAAGGCAGCCATGTACACATTCCCTGGAAGCATGGAACCAAGGGCACAAAAAAATCTGTCCTTGCATTATTCACAATCACACCAGCATTTTCATCCTGTCCATTTTCTGTAACAGGTTGTGAGAATGTATTTTTCTTCCCATATAGAATTTCATTAGTACTTTCACACAAAGTATTAAAAAGTAAGCCATTAGATGTACCTTCCCCCATTGACTAAAGTGTGTTTGTACACATTTTTAAAGTGTGTGTTCTTGTTCTTGTTGTTAGTTGTCATCAAGCTGACTTCGACTTATGGTGACCCTATGAATGAGAGATGCCCAAGTCACCTTGTTATCAACAGCTCTGCTGGGTCTTGTAAACTCAGGGATGTGGTTTCTTTGAATGCATCTATCCATCTGTAGTGCAATCTTCCTTTTTTTTTTTTTTTTGCTGCCTTCTATCTTGCTAAGCATTGTTGCCTTTTCTAGTGAATCATGTTTTCTCATGATATGTCCAAAATGTGGTAGCCTCAGTTTAATGTTTTGGCTTCTAAGGTTCAGGCTTGATTTGCTCTAGAGTTCAGGCTTGATTTGCTCCAGGACCCATTTATTTGTCTTTCTAACAGTCCACAGTATCCACAGAACTCTTCTCCAGCACCACATTTCAAATGAGTTGATTTTCTTCTTATCAGCTTTCTTCACTGTCCAGCTTTCATAAGCATACATAGATATTGGAATTGCAATGGCATGGACTATCCTAACTTCAGTATTGAATCATATATCTTTAAACCTTAGGATCTTGTCTAGTTCCTTCATAGCTGCCTCTCCAACTCTTAGCGCTGGTTTACACGGCAGGTTTTATTGCGTTAAGTTGCGCTTTAGTGCTTTCCTGCATCAGTGGTGGGTAGTTTACACAGTATATGTTTACACAGCTATATTTTGTGGCTCTTTGATTTTTTTCTGCTTTGAGGTTCACACAGCCAAAAGTGCTGGGGGCATGGCCAAGCATTGGAGAGGGAAAGGAATGCCATAGGAATGTCTGCCCTGGCCCCAACTCCATGCTGAACAGCATAGAGGCAGTCCCCCTCCCTCCCAGTCCCTTCCCACAAATCAAACAGAAGGTTTTCCTCCTTGCTTAACAGCATTTTCTGCCAAATAGAGGAAAGCCAGAGAGAGAGAGAGAGAGGGAAAATAGCAGAGCAGCTCTGATGCAGCCCTTTGTGAAATGGTTTCTCTCCCTCCCCCATGCACAGGATCACAGCTGACGAACTGAGCTTTTACATACTTGCAAAACAGCAGAGAGGATGAGAAGGAATGCTCCCTGAATGAAAATTGTTGGGAATCCTGTTTGTTTGCAAACTGGCTTGCAAAATAGCAGAGAGGATTTTTCAAAGTTTCCTCTAATCACTACTGTCTTTCCCTCCCTCCCTGCCCCTCTTTTAAGCCCACCCCTGCATCATCAACCAATCACAAAGCAGCTCTGCTGTAGCCCTTAGCGGAATGGTTGTTTACACTGCCAATAATACACTACATTGCAAATATACCAGCAAAAGTAGCGACATCCCTTGCCACGCTATATTTGGGTGTTTTACCTTCCCCCCTTCTGAATGCTGTGCTGCGATCCGTGGGAACTATGAACTATCTTAGCGGTATATTTAGAGGAATATTTGCCCGTGTAAATGACCCCTTAGTCTTCTTGACTGAAGTCTGCATTTTGATAGGTGAGTGAGCCAAGGTATGGTAAAACTTTGACTACCTCAATGTCTTCATTATATGACTTAAAGTTATGTAAATCAATTGATTCATTGCCTACTTTAAGGTTATGAAAATTATTTTTGCTTTCTTAATGTTTAACTGTAAACCTGCCTTTGTACTTTCTTCCTTTACTTTCTTCAGCAAGTCTGCTATTTTCTGCTAGCAGTATTGTGTCATTGGCATATCTTAAGTTGTTGATGTTCCTTCTTCCAGTTTTTGTACGTTCTTCCTCAGAGTCTAATCCACCTTAATGAGTGATATATTCAGTGTACATGTTATTTGTTTACAGATTATAGTTAGAACTAGAGTAGATTCTGTCTGTGTAGACTGAAACAGCTCTATTGGTATACCATCTGTTCCTGATGATTTATTTCTCCCAAGCACTCTGAGTGTAGCTTCTACTTCATTTTCTAAAACTGGAGGTTCATTTTCAAATGTTTCATCTTTGACCAAGTTGAATCTCTCATCTTTCATCTCTTTTATATAATTTTTCAGTGTATTATTTCCATTGTCTTTTTATTTCTATTTGGTCATATATGTGTTCCCCTGCTGGTCATAGAGCATCCCCATCCTTGATTAAATTTTGTTTTGATTTCTTGGGTCTTGTGGAAGAGGTCTCTTAGTCTTTCTTTTTTGTTGTCATCTTTTATTTCTCTGCATTGCTTATTATTGTACTTCTCCTTGTCCCTGCGTATAAGTCATTGAACAGTCACATTCATGGTTCTGACTCTATTTCTATCATTTTTTGCTTTTGCCTCATGTCTGTCCTTAAGTGCTTGAAGAGTTTCATCTGTCATTCACTGAGGTTCCTTTTCTTTTTGCAACAGATATTGACTTTTTCTATTCTTCCCTGACAATGTCCCTGGCTTCAATCCAGAGTTCTTCTGGCTCTTGGTCAATTAGGCTTAATAGTGCAAATCTATTTTTCACATTATCTTTAAATTCTACTGGGATCTTCTTTAGGTTGTATTTCAGCATGATGATTGGTTTATTGTACTTGTTTAGCTTTGCTGTAATTGTTGATATGAGTAGTTCATGGTCTGTGCCACAATCTGTTCCTGGTCTTGTTTTTGCAGACAGAAGGAAGGGAGCTTCTCCATCTTCTGCTTCCCATTATGTAGTCTATTTTATTTCTATATTGGCTATCAGGTGATGTCTATGTTTACATTCACATCTTTGTGATTCACTTGAAGAATGCAATTTCAATGAACAAACTGTTGGTCTTGCAAGATTCAGTCAGTTGATCTCATGCTTCATTTCTTGATCCTAGGCCAAATTTTAAAGTTCCACATCTTTAAAAGTCATAAGGGATTGTGGTAGAAAATAAGCCCTAAATAACCTGAAATTGTCCACCCTGGGGCTAACTGGATCAATGTTCTGAGTCATTATGGCAAATTCTTCTATCTATGAGGGGGTGCTGAAAGGTTTTTGACCCAACCACTTCCCAAAATCTGAGCATAATTTTGTCAGTGTAGCTTGAAAGACTGTTCTTTTGTATTACAGTGGGCCCTTGGTATCTGCTGGGGTTTGGTCCCAGCACCCCCCCCAAAAAAACTGTAAAAGCTCAAGTCCCATTATATACAATAGCATAGCAAAATGGTGTCGCATAAAATGGCAAAATCAAGGTTTGCTTCTCAGATTTTTTTAATTTGCAATTTGCAGGATCATAGCTCTAATTTCTGGATTTTCTCAGATATTGATAGAAGCATGTCAATAATAAGTGGAATTTTCAAGTGCTGAACTCTGGGTCATTATGAAGTCCCTGTTCCTGCAGAAGAAAACTCCAAAGGAAATGCATGACAAGTGTCCGTCATACTCAACTGTGAATTGGAGATTTTGTGATTGAAGATGTAGCAATGTCTGGGAGGCCTTCAACAGTGTCAACTCCTGAACATGTAGAGTGTGTTCATGACCTGATTTTGGCAGATCCACAAATCTCAGCTAAAACAAGTGCTGGGACACAAGAGATATCCCAAGAATGCATTGGGTTTATAATTCCTGAGCATTTGGCTATGCATAAGGTGTCAGCCAAACAGGTGTTGAAATGTTTGAATGCTGACCAGAAATGAAGTTGAGAAGATACATTCAAGTTGATTTTGCAGAATTTTGAGTAATCTAGTGATACTTTTTTTTTTTTTAGGTTTGTCACTGTTGATGAAACATGGTTACATCACGATAATCCGGAGACCAAACAACAGTCCGTGCAGTGGCAGCATGTGAGTTCACCATAGCCAAATAAATTCATGATTTAAAAGTCAGCTGAAAAGTTTATGGACACAGTTTTTTGGGATAAGGAAGGTATTTTTGATGACTGACTACCTTCAGAAAAGCCAAACAGTTAATGCAGGATACTTCTCTAACTTCCTGTGCTGATGAAGGGAGCCACTAAAAGAAAAAAAAATGGTGAATGAAACTGTGCAAAGTTGTTCTCTTTTTGCAGGACAATGCATCTGCTCAGAGGGCTGACAAGACGATTGATGTTTTGAAGAGTTTGGGGTTTGAGTGCATAAATCATCCAACCTACTTACCAGATCTTGTTCCATCTGGCTATTTCCTGTTTCCAAACCTTTAAAAGAGTTTGAAAGGATATATTTTTTTGAATGATTCAGAGGTCATAGCGGCAGCAGAGCAGCATTTCAGTGGTCAGATATGAGACATTTTTTTTCTGGAAGACTTAAAGAAACTTGAGAAATGATGTGACAAGTGTGTCAAACTTTGGGTGAATATATGGAATAGCATGTAAGTTTCATGGCTCTAGGTCATTCCCTTCTTGGTCAGGCCAAGAACTTTTCAGCACCCCCTCATACTCTATTTTAGTATTCCACAGATTTTGTATTCCACTCTAAGTTGACAGTGTACTCTTGTTTGTTAGGAACCTTGCTTGCCACCTCAAAGTGAATTTGGCAGCTTTTCCACCTCACTCAGGTAAAACTTTGGGGGAATTTGTAAAGGCAGCATTTCTCTAGAGGGCCAACATGTCATATATCTTAATGTTTATCACTGAATTTCACCTAGATCAACATTTAAAACAAGTTTTGCATTCCTCCTGGGGAAAACATCTAAACCATTTCAAGGGATTCCACAAGTGTATTGGAAGGGGTGTTTTGCTTGCATATCACTATATCATGTGAATAAATAGAGTTATTTAGTTTTAGATGGTAAGAAGAGTTCAGCTTCTTTAAACTCTTTACTGAATCTCTAACAGTCCTAAATTCAACAGAAAAAGTACTATTTGTGTCAGCACATTGTATGAACATGAATGATCTTCTCTATTGTCTCTCATTCCTCCATCTTCTGCACCCAATGCAACCATTAGGTATTATGTTTTATATAAAAAGACAAAATTGTGTGAGTCCCTCATGGATTATCAAAAGAAATATGATCATCTACTCTGAAGTGCTATTGTTAATGTTCCTTCTGCTGCAGCAAGATCAAGCAAAAACATTACATTTAGCTTTGGGGTTTCCTACTTGATAAGCATACACACACCTACTTTTAAAAGTGTTTTTTTTTCTTAATTATTCCCAATGAGTAAGTTCACAATGGAGACAGAATAGGAATGGTATCCAATTATCACTCTGCTGATGGAATGTGTTTGGCTACAATGGAGAGTCAGCGACAGGATATGGGACTGTTCCAACTCACTACAGAAAATTGGGGATGGGGGTGTGAAGATAGGTATGGTGGCAGCTGAAAATTTCACCCCTTTTTCCTTCATTCATTGAAGCTTCCAATGGAATGAGGAACATTCAATCAAATCCAGAATGCCACATTTTTCTCAAACAAGGAAAGGGCTGGCAGAAGATAGAATAAAGTAAAATAGGATAGGAAAAATATATCATATTTAGCTATGGTTAGATTAGACCTATTAAAATCAATGACATTTAAATTTAATCATGGGTCATTGATTTCCTACATTTACTTAAAGCACAGCTAAGTGTGGATACAACCAGGAACATAAAGAATATAAATTTTCCCATCTTTGAGAAAGGGCATGCATTGAAAAAAATGGTAAAATGACCTAAGATTTTTCATATTTAAAAACATTTTTGTGAAAATTTTGTTTCTGCAAACTATTGTTTCGCCCAGGAAAAGAAAGCCATGTAGCGTGAAAAAAAATCTTTGAAGATTGTACAAAAACCCTTGTAATTATGCACAGAAAAAAGTTGATATTGTTCAGGGGTGGCCAACTGTGCATGGATCAGGAGCCAAGTTTTCCCTTCTAGCCTGCCCCATGGGCTACATTTCTCATAGTACCAAATTACTTCAGTTTTTCTTTGCAGGCCTACTCAAAATGGTGGCCAGAAGTGACATAGCATCACTTCCTGTCACCATTTTGAGAGAAACTCTGAGAAAAAGAAAAACTGTTTGAATATCGGGCTTTGGAGATACATGAGGCAGATTTTACATGTTTTTATGTTTTTGGAAGGTGCTTTCTGAGTGCTTTTCAAGCAAAAATCACATTAAAACCATGCTGGACATATTCTAAAAGAGTTTATTGGGGTTCTGGGGCCTTTGGTAAACCAGTGGCAGGCTTCCAGGCCCTCACATGGCTCATAGGCTGCACTTTTCCCACCCTTGATAGTCTTACATGTGAGAATGAAATAATCAAAGATTTATTTCCATAGCTACAACTCATATAATTCAGCTGGTAGACTAAATAAACTTCAACTTTATGCATTAAAAATATGCATGCCTACTGTGCATGGCACATCCTTTAATCCATGCATATAGAAGAGTATAAATGACATTTTTGAAACACAGTATTCTAGTGTACCATCAGTGTGTGGTCATGCACCTGTGTGTGAGTACATATGACTTCTAAACTTTGAAGTCTTCAGTTGTGAATCTCCATGGATAGCAGTTTAGGAAAGGGTGAAAAGAAGAAATGTGATATTCACTATAAAAAGTGCCACAATAGACAAATTTTTGATAAATCAATTTGTCAATATTTAATACTATTATTCATTTGGAAAGGACATTGACCTGTGAAGCTATCAACCCCCCAGCCCCCCAAAACCAAATGCAAATACAGCTGGCAACATAGCAGTATATATATAAGTTGCAATGTGTAGTGCAGCTCTTCCATCTGCTAATATCTCAAGTATGCTTATGTGTCCACCAGGTTGTCTGTCACCAAGAAGTTCACCTAACAATACTGTCAAAGTTTGACAGCAAGAAACTCAAAATATGAATTTTGCCTGTTCATAATGTCCAGATATGATGAACTTGCCTTGTCCTATACAGAGAGAAGGAAAGAGGAGTTTTGTGGGTCCTCTAAGACTAAAAAATTTATTTTAGTAAAAGCTTTTATGAGCTACATCCCAGTTCTTGGAAGCATCAGAAGTGGACTGTAGTCAACAAAAGCTTACAACATAATAAATTGGTTAGTCTTAAAGGTACCATGAGGGTCACTTTTTCCTGCCCTCTTTTTATACGGCAACAGGCTAATGCGGCCAAACTTTCAAAATTTTCCTTGCTCTGGCATTGTTTTCCTTCTCACCATTTAAACTGAGAGTAAGGCAAGCTTGTTCTAGCTTTCCGTGTGTGGTTTATATTAACCACTCTAGGCATTTAGAGAAAGCTGCCATTGTTGGTGCATGCTCACAGATGCTGATTACAGTTGTCCCTCCACATTCGCGTGGATTAAGGTCTTGAGACCCCCCGCAAATGTGGAAAAACCGCAAATAAAAAATGCTGCTCACGCAACCCCCCCCCCCAGTGGGAGGGAGGCAGCGGAACAGTGTCTGGCCAACATGGCTGGCCTCTCTGTGGCCTTCCTGAGGGGACTCCAGGCCTTAGAAGCCCTGGAGCCCTATTAGGAAGGTCGGGGAAGGCAGCGGGTGGGAGGGAGGGAGGCTGCCCTGCCTCCCCCCGGCCTTCCAGAGGGGACTCCAGGGCATTGAAGCTCCGGAGCCTGCTTAGGAAGGCAGGGGAAGGCAGCAGGTGGGTGGGAGGGAGGGTGCCCTGCTTCTCCCCGGCCTTCCAGAGGGGACTCCGGGGCATTGAAGCCCCGGAGCCTGCTTAGGAAGGCAGGGGAAGGCAGCGGGCAGGTGGGAGGCTGCTCTACCTCTCCCTGGACTTCCTGGGGGAACTCTGGGGCTTAGAACAACCTGGAGCCCAATTAGGAAGGCCAGGGAAGGCAGCGGCCGGGTGGGCAGGATGCCTCCCGGCCTCTCCGTGGCCTTCCTAAGGGGACTTCGGGGCTTAGAAGCCCCGGAGCCCCCTTAGGAAGGCCAGGGAAGGCAACGGGCAGGAGTTAGGCAAGCTGCCCGGCATTGCCTCAGCCTTCCTGAGTGGAATCCAAGGCTTAGAAGCCCCAGAGCCCCCTTAGGAAGGATGGGGAAGGCAGCGGGCGGACAGAAGGGAGGCTGCCCTGCCTCTCTGCAGCAATCCTGAGGGGACTCAGGGGCTTAGAAGCCTCAGACCCCTTAGGAAGGCCGGGGAAGGCAGTGGGCGTACGGAAGGGAAGCTGCCCTGCCTCTCTGCAAAATTCCTGAGTGGACTCCAGGGCTTTGAAGCCCCGGAGCCCGCTTAGGAAGGCTGGGGAGGGCAGCTAGGGTGCCTGGCCTCTCCCCAGCCTTCCTGAGGGGAATCTGGGTTTAGAAGACACGGAAACCCCTCAGGAAGCCCAGGGAATGCAGAGGGAGGGAGGGAGGCTGCCTGCCCACCCTCAGCCTTCATGTGCAGACTCTGTGGCTTTGAAGTCCCGGAGCCCCTTTAGGAAGACCCGGGAAGGCAGCGGGCGGGAGTGAGGCAAGCTGCCCTGGCTCTCCCCAGCCTTCTTGAGGGGGTTCCGGGGCTAAGAAGCTCCTGAGCCCCCTCAGGAAGGATGGGGAAGGCAGTGGGCGGGAGCGAGGGAAGCTGCCCAGTCTATCCCCAGCCTCCCTGAGCGGACTCTGGGGCTAAGAAGGAAGGCCGAGGAAGGCAGTGGGCAGGAGGAAGGGAGAGTGCACTGCCTCTCCACGGCCTTCCTGAGCGGCCTCCAGGGCTTAGAAGCCCCACAGTACCCTTAGGAGGGCTGGGGTAGACAGCGGGCGGGTGGGCTGGAGGCTGCCCTGCCTCTCCCCGGACTTCCTGAGGGGACTTCGGGGCTTTGAAGCCCCGGAGCCCCATTAGATAGGCCGGGGAAGGAAGCAGGGGAGAGGGGGGATCCCCAAATACCTCGGCCTTCCTGTGCAGACTCCGGGGCTCTAAAGCCCCTGAGCCCCCTCAGCAAAGCCGGGGAGGACAGTTGGCGGGCGAGAGGGTGGCTGCCCTGCCTCTCCATGGCTGTCCTGAGCAGACTGCGGGGCTTTGAAGCCCAGAGTCAGCTTAGGAAGGCCGGGGAGAGCAGCGGGCAGGAGGGAGGGAGTCTGCCCGGCCTCTCCCCGGCCTTCCTGAGGGGACTCCAGGGCGTAGAAGCCCCAGAGACCCCTCAGGAAGCCCGGGCAAGGCAGCGGGAGGGAGGAAGGGAGGTGCCCACCCATCCTTGGCCTTCCTGTGCAGACTCTGGGGCTTTGAAATTCTGGATCCCCCTTAAGGAGGCTGGGGAAGGCAGCGGGTGGGAGCGAGGCAATCTGCCCAGCCTCTCCCCAGCCTTCCTGGGTGGACTCCATGGCTTAGACGCCTCTTAGCCCCCCCAGGAACATTGGGGAAGGCAGCAGGCAGGAGACAGGGAAGCTTCCCGGCCTATCCCCAGCTTTCCTGAGCAGACTCCAGGGCTTAGAAGTCCCGGAACCCACTCAGGAATGCCAAGAAAGGCAGTGAAGAAGGCCAAAGAAGGCAGGAGGGAGTAAGTCTGTCCTGCCTCTCCCCAGCCTTCCTGAGAGGATTCCAGGGCTTTGAAGCCACAGAGCCCACATAGGAAGGCCGGGGAAGGCAGCAGTTGGGTGGGAGGGAGGCTGCCGTGCCTCTCCCGGCCTTCCTGAGGGGCTCTGGGGCTTTGAAGCCCTGGAGCCTGCTTAGGAAGACTGGGGAGGGCAGCGGGAGGGAGGGAAGGAAGCAGTCCAGCTCCCCACCCACCCTCAGCCTTCTTGTGTGGATTCCGGGCTTTGAAGCCCCAGAGCCCTCTCAGGAAGGCCGGGGAAGGCAGCGGGCCGGTGAGAGAGAGGCTGCCCTGCCTCTCCCCAGCCTTCCTGAGCGGGCTCCAGGGCTGTGAAGCCCTGGAGCCTGCTTAGGAAGACTGGGGAGGGCAGCAGGAGGGAAGGAGGGAAGTAGCCCAAACTGTCCCTGGCCTTCCCGAGGGGACTCTGTGGCTTAGAAGCCCCAGAGCCCCTTAGGAAGGCCGGGGAAGGCAGCGGGCGGACGGAAGTGAGGCCGCCCTGCCTCTCTGCAGCCTTCCTGAGGGGACTCTGGGGCTTAGACGTCACAGACCCCTTAGGAAGTCCGGGAAAGGCAGTGGGCGCACGGAAGGGAAGCTGCCCTGCCTCTCCGCAAAATTCCTGAGTGGACACCAAGGCTTTGAAGCCCTGCAGCCTGCTTAAGAAGGCTGCGGAGGGCAGCTAGGGTGCCCGGCCTCTCCCCAGCCTTCCTGAGGGGAATCCGGGTTTAGAAGACCTGGAAACCCCTCAGGAAGCCCAGGGAATGCAGCGGGAGGGAGGGAGGCTGCCTGCCCACCCTCAGCCTTCATGTGCAGACTCTGTGGCTTTGAAGTCCCGGAGCCCCTTTAGGAAGACCCGGGAAGGCAGCGGGCGGGAGTGAGGCAAGCTGCCCTGGCCCTCCCCAGCCTTCTTGAGGGGGTTCCGGGGCTAAGAAGCTCCTGAGCCCCCTCAGGAAGGATGGGGAAGGCAGTGGGCGGGAGCGAGGGAAGCTGCCCAGTCTATCCCCAGCCTCCCTGAGCGGACCCTGGGGCTAAGAAAGAAGGCCGAGGAAGGCAGTGGGCAGGAGGAAGGGAGGGTGCATTGCCTCTCCACGGCCTTCCTGAGCGGCCTCCAGGGCTTAGAAGCCCCACAGCACCCTTAGGAGGGCTGGGGTAGGCAGCGGGCGGGTGGGCTGGAGGCTGCCCTGCCTCTCCCCGGACTTCCTGAGGGGACTTCGGGGCTTTGAAGCCCCGGAGCCCCATTAGATAGGCCGGGGAAGAAAGCAGGAGGGAGGAGGGCTCCACAAATACCTCGGCCTTCCTGTGCAGATTCCGGGGCTCTAAAGCCACTGAGCCCCCTCAGGAAAGCCGGGGAAGACAGTTGGCGGGCAAGAGGGTGGCTGCCCTGCCTCTCCATGGCTGTCCTGAGCAGACTGCGGGGCTTTGAAGCCCAGAGTCAGCTTAGGAAGGCCGGGGAGAGCAGCGGGCAGGAGGGAGGGAGTCTGCCCGGCCTCTCCCCGGCCTTCCTGAGGGGACTCCAGGGCGTAGAAGCCCCAGAGACCCCTCAGGAAGCGCGGGGAAGGCAGCAGGAGGGAGGAAGGGAGGTGCCCACCCATCCTTGGCCTTCCTGTGCAGATTCTGGGGCTTTGAAATCCTGGAGCCCCCTTAAGGAGGCTGGGGAAGGCAGCGGGTGGGAGCGAGGCAAGCTGCCCAGCCTCTCCCCAGCCTTCCTGGGCGGACTCCATGGCTTAGACGCCTCTTAGCCCCCTCAGGAACATTGGGGAAGGCAGCAGGCAGGAGACAGGGAAGCTTCCCTGCCTATCCCCAGCTTTCCTGAGCAGACTCCAGGGCTTAGAAGTCCCGGAACCCACTCAGGAAGGCCAAGGATGGCAGTGAAGAAGGCCAAAGAAGGCAGGTGGGAGTAAGTCTGTCCTGCCTCTCCCCAGCCTTCCTGAGAGGATTCCAGGGCTTTGAAGCCACAGAGCCCACATAGGAAGGCCGGGGAAGGCAGCAGTTGGGTGGGAGGGAGGCTGCCGTGCCTCTCCCGGCCTTCCTGAGGGGCTCTGGGACTTTGAAGCCCTGGAGCCTGCTTAGGAAGACTGGGGAGGGCAGTGGGAGGGAGGGAGGGAAGCAGCCCAGCTCCCCGCCCACCCTCAGCCTTCTTAATAAATAATAATAATAAAATTTATTTATATCCCGCCCCTCTGCGAGCAATCGGGGCGGCTTACAACAATAAAATAGTACACAGTATAAAACAGCTCAAAATCCCTCTCCCCCCTTAAAACATTATTAAATTAATACAGATTAAAATCAATATATAATACAATGTATTAAAAACCCTTTCAAATAAGCAGCATCAGTTTGGAGGTCCAGAAGCAACCTCCGGAGGGGGTTCCTGAGGCCGGGGTTAGCTATTCTGGAAAAGCCTGCCTGAAGAGAACCATCTTGACAGCCTTTTTAAAGCTGTCTAATGATGTCAATAGGCGGATCTCATCCGGCAGGCCGTTCCACAATTTGGGGAACGGCCTGCTGGATGTGGATTCCGGGCTTTGAAGCCCCAGAGCCCTCTCAGGAAGGCCTGGGAAGGCAGCGGGCCGGTGAGGGAGAGGCTGCCCTGCCTCTCCCCAGCCTTCCTGAGTGGGCTCCAGGGCTTTGAAGCCCTGGAGCCTGCTTAGGAAGACTGGGGAGGGCAGCGGGAGGGAGGGAGGGAAGCGGCCCAGCCTGTCCCTGGCCTTCCTGAGGGGACTCTGTGGCTTAGAAGCTCCGGAGCCCCTTCAGGAAGCCCAGGGGAGGCAGCAGGAGGGAGGGAGGGATGCGCCCACCCACCCTCAGCCTTCCTGTTCAGACTCCGGTGCTTTGAAGTCCTGGAGCCCCCTTAGGAAGGCCAGGGAAGGCTGTGGATGGGAGCGAGGGAAGCTGCCCGGCCTATCCCCAGCTTCCCTGAGCAGACTCCAGGGCTTAGAAGCCCCGGAGCGCCCTCAGGAAGGCTGGGGAATGCAGCGGGTAGGTAGGAGGGAAGCTACCCTGCCTCTCTCTGGCCTTCCTGAGCGGACTCAGGGGCTTAGTAGCCCTAGAGTCCCGTCAGGAAGCCCGGGGAAGGCAGAGGGAGGGAGGGAGGCTGCCCACCCGCCCTTGCCTTCCAGTGTAGACTGCGGGGCTCTTAAGCCCTGGAGCCCCCTTAGGAAGGCTGGGAAAGTCAGCAGGCAGGAGCGAGGCAAGCTGCCGGACCTCTCCCTGGCCTTCCTGAGTGGACTCCGGGGCTTAGAAGCCCTGGTGCCCCCTCAGAAAGGCTGGGGAAGGCAGCGGGCAGGTGGGAGAGAGGCTTCCTTGCATCTCCCCAGCCTTCCTGATGTGACCCCAGGGCTTTGAAGCCCTAGATCCCCCTTAGGAAGGCTGGGGAAGGCAGCGGTAGGGAAGGAGGCTGCCCTGCCTCTCCCTAGCCTTCTCGAGGTGATTCTGGGGCTTAGAAGCCCAGGTGCCTGCTTAGGAAGGCCAGGAAGGCAGCGGGTGGGAGCCAGGGAGGCTGCCCTGCCCCTCCCCAGCCGTCCTGAGGGGAGTCCGGTGCTTTGACACCCCAGAGCCCCCTTAGGACGGCCGGGGAAGGCAGCGGGAGGGAGGGAGGCTGTCCTGCTTCTCTCTGGCCTTCCTAAGGGGACTCCAGGGCTTTGAAGCCCCAGATCCCCCTTAGGATGGCCAGGGAAGGCAGCGGACGGGCAGGCGGGAGGCTGCCCTCCCTCTCCCCGGCCATCCTGAGGGGACTCTGGGGCTTTGAAGTGGGCACTTTTGGGGGTTATGCTCACCAGACACTGCTAGGGGTCAAGCTGACCAGAGGACAGTCAAGATCATGATGACCTGAGACATTTCCAGAATTATAATGGTGGGAAAACCCATATAGAATTATGTGGAAATTCCAGTCATTAATGGGTCTATGCTAATCCTTTCCATCATGTAATCAGTGACCATGCCTCACAGAAATCTTTCCTACACACCTGATGTGACCAAACATTAAGACGTTGTTGCTGATCCCATCAGTGTTTTGTTACTCTGAAGCTAAGGCAATCAGCTCAGTTTTGAATCCTTTTGTCCGATCTGTGGGGAGCCATCCTCGCTTTGTCATTACTTACACACCCTTTCAGGGCATGAAATAGGGATAAATATCCTAGTTCAGCCCTGAACCATGTGTGCCACAGACCAGACCAGACTTTCTCTTCTCTCTGCCATGCTCAGATGATGTCTGAATCCCTCTGCTGCATGGACCTCTCTCTCTCTCTTTGAAACTGGTAACTATCACTGCTCCACCCCTGACTTCTCTCTATCCAACCCTTCCTGCCTTACTTCTCTATAGCCTTGTATAGTTCTTAAGAATGTATGTTCTTGTGTGTTAGTGTAATCCCTGCATTAATTCAAATAAAAATATTTTGTTTACCTTTAATTGGAGTGTTCTCTACATTTAGTACTGATATATCCCCAGATTACCCTCCTCTTGCAGGCCTCCTTCTGAGGTATAATTCCCCCAAATCAAGGAGATGCTGGCATTGTGGGTGGAACTCCAACATCCCCCCCCCACCTTTTAGGGTAATAGCTGGGTATGTCACTAACAGGATGCTAGCCATAGTATGACAACCCGCAAGGAAATGATAAAACTTCTTTTTTTTCCCTTCCTGTTATGAACTGGAAAACCAAAGGGAATGTCAAGGAGCAAAACTAAATACTGTAGCTAGTTAGTGAAAGACATTTCAGACACAACGCCTGCCCCTGTCACTTGTAGCAGCAATGTTTCCCTGCAATCCATACATTGAGATGACATTTCAACAAATACTGATGTAAGAAGGCAGAAGTATGGAATATTAAGATACTAGTGGAGCTGGAGATACATTTTTCACACATGTCTAGATCCTTGGTGAGCCCTTTCCCATGACATTAAAACATGCGTACAGAGGGAAACTGAGCAGGTCTCAAGTTGTAGAGTTCCTTCAAGGTTTTAGCCTTAGGCCATCGGGTTTTCTTAAAACAAAATAAACTCAACATAATTCAATTGCAATCCTTCTGTTTGCAACAGACAGTTTGGTTCAGTGAAGTTTTTGCTTTGCTGTTAAATCCCTATGCACTTTCAGGAAAATGTACTTTGCAGTTGTTCCACTGATGAACGGACCCAGTCCAAAGCTTGTAAAATCTGTCAAGATCATAACTAAAGGTTAGGTGGCTGCAGGCCATTTGAGCCTGTTTGTTCTTTGTCCTCTGCTGTAAACACTGACACAACATTCACCTGTATTTTCTAACAATACCAAAAAAGAAAAAGAAAAAGAAAAAAGAAAAAAAAAGGGGGGGGGAAGAAACAGATAAAGAACTACAGCTCAAATGAGCTAACATTGAGTACTAAGTATATCTGTAGCAATAGTGAATGTAGCTGTCCCATTGCCACAGTAATGAAAAAGTATAATAATAACTTATGCCCTGAGGGGCACAAGTCCTTTTCTAACTCCCGAAGATATAGATTGACTCTCGTGGTGCTCAAAGGGAAACCCCTTTTATGAAACAACATAGACTGACTGAGGTGTGTAGAGAGAGGTGCATGTGTGTGTGTGTGTGTGTGTGTGTGCGTGTGTGTGCGCCCATGCCATTTTCCTCTTGCCAACTCTCTCTACCACTATATATTCCTAACTCACTATCCTGCCCCTACCCCAATGCTTTGTGAACCATGCATCTGATCTGCATTGTCTGTCTGTCCTCAGAGCTTAGAAAGTGGTCATGCTGGGTGGGGGATTCTAGGAGCTATTTAACTTATATAGCTGGCTATATACCATTAACTTATATCCCTAGTTGTGGGAGCCTTGTGAAATTAAAGGAAAACAACAAACAAAACTCAAGCCCTGCTCACAACCCTTGCTGTGGAATGCTGGGGATAAATGTGTTGATACAGGCAATTATTTTAGCCTATATTGCATATGGCATGTATGGTAAATTCTTCCATATGTTTTGGTTAAAGTTCTTGTTCAGACAAAGATGCACTGAGATGCCACATAAGGAGGGAAGCCCATAATACTGGCACTTTCCATGACAGCATGGGACCCATGGAGCTCAATACCCACAACATCCAAACATGTAGACGTTGAGGAATGGATGTGGCTTCGGGTAAGACATGACCAAAGGGTGCATCAGAAACAATAGGAAGGCTATTCTGCATCGCTCTGTGACTCTTCACAGACATTGTTTCAAATATGACAACTTCCACATATTTCAAAGTATGTGGGGTGGGGGGCTTGAACTGTTCTGTTACTAGGGGGATGAACAAGAGGGGGTTCTGATACAGGGAATAATGACAAATGAGTTTTTGTATTTAGGAAGGAAGAAAAGAATGAAAGAACTGAAGGAAGGAATGGTGTTACTCTGCGTGAGGAGTGAAAATGCTTCTCTGCATTTACTTGTTCACCAGACAACACTCCCCACCTTCTTGACACCTTATGCTAATTCCCTGTCTTCCTACAAGGGCAGACAATGAATCCAGCAAGTCACTGAATATATAATCCAGGAATTTGAGAATATGGTATCCAGTAAGTTGAAAATATGGAATCATTGACCTTTTGATTTGCTTCAGTAAGTGTGGGTCATAAAGCAGATATGAAGTCATTTCCTTGGTCATGAAGCAGTGTTTTAGCCTCCTGTTTCTGCATCAAGGATGGGCTACATTTGGTGTATGTTTGTAGGAGCGGGGATAACAGCCCTGCTGGAACCTGATGGACTTCACGCTGCCATGGAATTTGCTTCTTCTGCCACCCACTCAATTCAGCATAAATTATCATATTTGCTGCAACCTCAGTTGCCATCAAATTGCAACTGCAATAACTCTCTTATGGTCCCTTTCACACTGTATAGTTACAATGCTATGCTTCCGCTGTAAATGCTATGGCAATATCCTGTGAAATCCTAAAATTTTCAGATTAAGGAGAGGCATTTAGAATTCTCTGCCATAGAGTTTTAGTGCCACCCCAAATTACAAATCCCAGGATTCCATGGGATGCAGCCAGGGCAGTTAAAGTGGAATCATACTTCTATAATGGTGTAGTGTAAAAGGGTCCTTAGGTACAGGAGGTACTAGGACATCCCCACACATTGTACCATTTCAGCTCAGTTCTAGTTTTAACTCCCCACTCAAAAATGTATTATTTGTCTCACCTATACCAGAAAGATGTCTAACCTTTTTTTAGCTCCTCCCAGGAAAGAGATTTTGGAACTTATCTGAATTCCTTGTTTCAGTACTGAACTAGAAGATGATGAATTGGCTGGATATAGCTATATTCCAGAAACAATTTTAAAATAACCTTCATGAAAGTGTAATACAGATCACCACACGTATCTGCTGGGGATGCTGGACTTACAGTTTATAAGTGAAACTGCAGATAATAGCAAGCCTTATTAAAATTAAGGACTTCCTGTACAAACATACCATACAATTGTGTTGGAGGACCTAGCAATTCCTACAGAGGATACCTCTCTAGGCATTTTCATTCTGTGGTATGTGTCCCTATTTTTTCAGCTGCAGAAAACTAAAACTGTTCATATCGGTTCCGTGGAGATGGGGGGGGGGCATGATTTGTATATTCAAGGCAAGTCTTTTCACATTTGACTTCCATCTGCAAGTGTATGAAAGGAGAAATGTAAATGGGTAAACCAGTGGTGATTATTGTGATGTAGTAACTGGGGGAAATGCTTCTACATTTCAAGATTCACTGCTGTCTGGCTCTGTAAAGAAAGGCTGGTCCACATTTAAGTTTTCTTTTTTTCATACCTGCAGAAATAATTGCATAATTGCACCAACCCATATATATATATGTTGATATCTAGAAATATAGACAATGGGAAGGGCATTGGAGAATAAAATGAGCAGAGCATAAATCACACCATTAGGGGTTGGTGGAATGAGGAGAAAGCAGCTATATGCAAGTATCAAAGCATACATAAAGCAGCATACATTAGGCCTCATAAGACAGAGCCTTTGAGATCCTGAATGTATCAAATGACAACATTCATTTTGGACTATGCAGAAGACAACAAGAAAGTCAGCAACTTGGTGTGCTGACATTGCAGTAAAACATCATTTTAATTAGCTCACACAGAGGACACATTGAGGAAAAAGTGACATTTCATTGAGGAATATACTATTAAATGCAACCCTCCTTGACCTGCCATTTATCAGGGTGAAAAAGAAAAAAAAATCACATGACTTGTCATGTCTTTCTTACTGTCCTTTGAACTCTGAAATGCAAGGTTCATTTGCAGAAACCTGGTACTCTCTCTTGACATACATGCTTTTTTCTCTTGCTTTTCTGTTTGTTGGTAGGGCATCTCTCTTCAGTGGTTATAAGCTAGGTACCTCCACCCACTCCCCACACCTCTGAACAGGAGGTGCAAATGGCTTCAATTATACACTGATCACTGAAATAACTTTGGGCTATGTACCACAAAGTCTACTGAGAGCTTCTTCCTTAGTGCTGCTGTGGAAGGTCACTTCTGCTATCAGCCAAAAGTGACTTTACAGCAGTGATTCCACACTTTACTTAACATAGGGGTGTACCTGTACTACCCACTGAGAACAGTTTCATAGCATACTAATTGCCATGCCATTATTTTAAGGAATCCTGGGATTTATTGTTTTGAGAGGTACTTAGTAATAAGGTACCTTGAGAAGGGAGGGATTCAGGATTAAAGTGATTCTGTGGTGTAGACAGATACACAAGATAGCTTCAAAATTGAAGTAGACAGCAGTATACCAGAGCTTTCTAGAAAAGAAGGCCAATTTCTTCACCAAACTACAAATCCCAGAAGTTCATAGGACAGAGACATAATTGTGTGATACAGATATACCCAGTGTGCTATATTTCATGTACAGGTAATGCAAATTCTAATGGTACTTGAAAGTGGGCAGAACATTATAGGCTGGATACCTCTGGTATATTGTTAATGGGCTTTCCTGGGGCAACCCCCCCCCTTGCCTTACAAATCTGGCTGTGTAAAGATGTCCTGTCTCCTCATAATGGATTTATCTCATAATGGAGTACACAGCTTCCTTCTAGCCTGGAAGGGGGGATCAACAATGAGGGGGAAAGAGCAACAAATCAAAGGTAGTTGCTGCCATAGAAAGCTCAACGCATACTCTTCTCTCAAAATGCATAACTCTGGTTTACATGTCCTTTGTGAGAGGATGATGGAGGGAGGGACAGTGTGGTACACATGACCCTTCTCACTTTGGGCTGTGGCCTCTCCCATTGTTGGCATGTGGCCCCAGACATCTTCCCTGGCACAAATGTGCCTCACAGACTAAAAGGGGGTTCCCCACAACTGTTCTAGTAAATTTTAAAATTCTCTCCCTATTGTAAACATAATATCAGTTAAGTAAAGCATTTTGCAAGATAGAAAACCTATGGATGGAGATCTGCACCCACTAAGACTAGATCTGGTCTCAAAGTGGTCCTGTAGTCAATTATCCTGTCCTTGGAGTCTCAGGGTATAGCTACATTGTAGAAATAATGCAGTTTGACACCACTTTAAGTGCTGTAGCTCCATCCTATGGAATCCTGGGATTTCTTTTTTTACAAGGTCTTTAGCCTTCTCTGCCAAAGAGTGCTGGTGCCGCACAAAACTACAAACCCCAGGATTCTGTATGAAGGAGCCATTGTAGTTAAAGTGGTGTCAAGCTGCATTATTTCTACAGTGTAGATTGATCCTCAGGCACATTTCTTACATTTCCCGCTGTATCATGGACAGTGCAATAGATGGCTTCCCAAATGCTCACACATATGTAGCACAGTTGCATATGCATGCCTAAGTACCTGAAGATTGTTGCCATTTTCTCCCATGGTTGAATAACCAAAGCAAGTACTGTCAGGGGAAAAAAAAAAGATTATAGGGCTCAGCAAAGCAGAGATACCAGCAATGGCTCAGATGAAGGTGAAGGTACATATGAATTCCTACCCTCTTTTGGAAATTTGATAATATTTAGGTATTCTAACAAAAGCTGTAGTCAAGAGTTTTATCCACTAGGGCTATGGTTTTCAGCACACTTACTAAGCATAAACAGCACTGAACATAATGGAAGCTATGTCTGAACAGGCATGCAGAGAATGCCTCTAGAGGAAGTACCAATGCTCTGTATTGTTTCCTACAACTGAATTTTCTGCATGCTCTCCCTAAGCTGTACTTAAAAGACTTATTGAAAAGGCCAGGATCTTAGTCAATTCTCTTTCTCTATAAGTTCCTTTCCCCTTTACACTAGGGGAGAAAATCTTACAGTTCTAGATGATGGACTTGAACTTCCCCAACACACCTAAAAAAAAATAGAGGTCAAAATGCAGAACAGTATTTTCAAGGACTTCTAGTAGGTGCATTTTGCATTTAAATGATTTTGGGATGGGTAACAAACAAAAAAAACCAGCCAACAGTCATCAATAATAGTTCTAAAAATGGGTGGCAATGTTTTCTCTTTTGATCGTGATGATGATATTTATATTGTTTTGTTGTTGTTGTTTTGCCAGTCCAGAAGTCAAGGTGGCTTACAAAAGTTTTCTGCTGTAGTGTCATGGCACCATGGTGGCAATACCTCCAAACCTAGCATAGTTCTATGTGTGGTCATTCTAACTTGCTTGGGGTGGTTTAGCTCTCTAAATGCCCCAAAAGGTTCTCTGAGTGGGGAATGAGAACAATCCATGGAGCCATCAAACATCAGATTTCATCTCATTCTTCCTCACCCTCCTGCTTCAGAGGACAAGATTTGGCCTACTGCCTCTGATTCCAACCCCACCTCCCTGCTTCTTCACCTGAGCTCCCTCTCTCACACACACACCTGGTGGCTTGTTTATGGACTTTATCAGAGCAGGCAAATATGGCATCATAAGGACACCTAATGGCCATGAAAGGGTGCACACACCAGACAATGTCACCCTTTTGCGATCATGTATAGTTATTGTGAAAAGCCTGAACCTTTTTATTGATGGGCCAAGCCATCAATTGATCTCCCATGGCAATTTGTTGCCGGCATTGTTGGTGTTTAAATCCTTGCGCCATTGTCCTCATGTGAAAACAACGTCAATGGGCAAACACTTCTGGGTGAGATCAGAACAGCCAGGTAGGGGATGCTCTTTTTATGACACCCCCCCCCCACTGTGTACTTGGGACTTTTTAAGTGTGCTTTTGTGATTTTCTGTATAAAAATATTTTGCTTTTATTTTTGAATTTCCCACACTAGTGTCTTCTCGTGAGAATTGGTGAGATCTTGAACCAGGAAGTGAACAAAGCTCCCTTCACTTTCTGTTAGTGCCTGGGCTGCCTGTGAATGCTGCAACAGGTAGGTCTGATCAAGGGGGTTCTTTTGCCAGCATAAAAACATTTTAAAATATGCCGGCAAAAGAACATTAATGGGGGGTTGTCTGATAAAGTCCTATATGAGGCTATAAAATGTGGATTGATGCACACTAATACCAATTTGCAGTAGTTTTCATTTGTCTCCATGTTTTTTTTTCAAGATGGCAAGCATGAGAAGCCATATGCATTTGATGTTCAAATGGGCATGCCTGCGAATTGTGATGGCAGGTGCAAATGATTTCCTTGTGTTTTATTGCCACCACCAAACATTATATTTGTTTGGTTTTTTTGTTTTGTTTTTTAAAAAGCATATCCAAGGTGTGGAAGTGTGATCTTCCACTTAAATACACAGAAATAAAGAGGAAAAGGCTGCTTTGTCACCTCAGCACACAATAGCTATGGAGAAAATCCAACATGGTGGTTCGGGGCATTTGCCTTGCCAGCAAGCTCCACACCCTGCGCACATCTGATCAATCAGGTTTCCACTTCCACTCTTATGGGGAATGTGCATCACAGTGAATCAGTTGTCTCAATGAGTAGGAATTCTTAAAAAAAAATAGGGTAAAAGCCTTGAAGGCTTTTCCTGCAGAGTATTTGGAGTCCCCCCCCCCTTCTTTCTGAATATGGTGGATTGATGCAGGATTTTCAATGTTTAGACAACCCGGGTGTCTCCAAGAAGTCTTAGCTTTTTGCAAACCATTTTGGGTTAACATACCTCTTTCTTCAAAAGACAGACATACTATTTTTATCCCTTTCTTTTTAGTGAGATTTCACTACTCACTACAGTCCAGTATAGCGCTGTATGGACAGCTAACCATGGAGGTTATTGAGGAAGGCCTTTCTGTTTTGTTTGGTGCATACATCACTAGAAACACATTTAGAAAGATAACACACATGGCTCAGTGAAGTTTTCTGTCCAAAGAGGCTACACTTTCAGAGCTGATTGTAACTGTGGATGTTGGAAATCCTCTAGTCACTTTAGAAAGATATATCAGCACTAAGGTTACAGTATCTAGATAAAAGCATAATGAATTAGCAAGATTAAACTATAAACAGCTTTTACTATTTTTAACTACCATGGCAACATCCTATGAAGTCCTGGGGTTAGTAGTGTGGTGAAGCACTAGAGGAGTTCTCTGGTGGGGAATTCTAAATACCGCTTCCCATGGCAGTTAAAATGAAACCACACTGCTAGAATTGTGTACCCATAGTTTGAAAAGGCCCCAGGGAACTGCTTTAAAAAGTGCATTCCCTAAAGGTAAAGTATAGACTGTTCCCACATTATCTTTCCTCATCATTTGAACCTTATGCTGCAGCTATCATTTTTTTCAAGGAAATTGTTAAAGCATAGCCTCCACCACCACCCCAACACACACAGAGGCCAGATGATATCCATTACCCCCACAGGAGGGGCTGACAGGGCTCTAGCCTGGGGGTCTGGGGGCCCAAGGGCCCAGGATTAGGAGGGGCCCCAGAACAATATTATTGTAAGTTTTTATTATGTAAATCCATTTAGTATTTTTTAAAAAATAAATATAAATATTACTTTGGTGTCATAATTTAAACTGACTTATTTTAATTTTTATCCTAAATCCTATGGAGCATCTTGCTTTAGGTAGGGGACCTGCCAAAGATCCTGGCATGGGAGCCTGCTTCAGGATGTGGGGGCCATGATAATGTCTACTGATTGTGTTGGACAACCCTATCTATCATCCCCTGTAAGCATGATCATTGGCCTGGCTAGCCAGAGGTGTTTGGAGTAGTAGTCTAAAACACCAGGTAAGGAATGGATGTGTTAGCTATTCCAAGTAAGATTCATTATCATTTTATTAATGACATCAGCTATATTGAATGTTTCCCCCTCCAAGGAAAGGAACCTGGACCTAAATCCTATATTTTTACTGAAAGCAATTAAACCGAAATCCCTATGCAGACCAGCTGTTTCCCCTGGCATAACTCTCCAATCTGAACTCACGAGAGCAATATTCGTGCTATTTTCTTTCTCAAGGACTCATCCTTATAGCATTATTGACACTTTCCAATCAATATGTTTAAGAGGTTTCCCCCCCCCTTCCCCTTCTTCCCTGGATCAAACGCAAGAGTGATTTGTATGTTTACCTTGATAATATACACTTGTCTCTTTAAGGTGACAGCAGATGGTCCAATAAGAAGTGGCAGGACTAAGTGTAGAAAATACGGCAGCCCATCTCAAGCTCCCTTAACCGTAAAATCTATGAATTTATGCTCAACTGAGCGATAAGAAATACTCATGAAATGCCCAAGGGTGAATCAGGGTGGCTGGGGATTTGTCTAGTTCCTCTTCACAATAAGTGCGGTGCATGGGTGACAAAATCTTTGCATATTGTCTAAAGGCAGGAAAACATTTATCATTTAACAATTTCTGACTTTTCCCCTCTGACACTCTCTTTACTTCTTTCCTATGCTTGCAAAACTCTGCCACTTTCCTTCCACTTTCCTTTTAAAAGTTTCTTAACTTTCTAATATTTTCCCTTTCTGAATACATCTCTGTTTTACACAACTGAGGGAGGGTGAGTGAGAGACAATTTGCCATTGCCTTGTAAGAATAATTGTCCACTTTCACAAAGATGTGGTGCTTTGTAAAAGATGCATTATCACTACTTGTTTCCAATCTCTCTTTCTGTCCTCCCTCCATTTCCCTCTTTTGCCCTTCTGACATTTATACTAGATGCTGTGAGAGAGGGTTCATCTACACGAGCTCCTTGCTGGCATATCCTGGCTGTGGATCAGGCCTGTTCCTCCCTGTTCCTCTGTGAAATGGATCAGAGCCCAGACAGGCATGCTGGCCTATCACTGCCGTTGCTGCTGTAGCAGTTTCCCCAGCTCTCCTGGAAGCCAGAAAGCTGGCCTGCAACATGTGACCAAGGCCCCCTGTATCTGACCAGCTTTGGTCATGTACTGCAGGACTCCTTCCTGCCTTCTGGAAGAGTGAGGCAGATTGGCAGCTTCAGGGAAGGGCCAGCCTGCCAGGACAGGCTCCTGTGGACATGCAGGTCCCAGTCTCTTCCTACCCAGCAGGAATGGATTAAACCAAGTATTGTTTTAAATCATGGTAAAGAGCACTACCTCATCTTTTCCCTTTCTTAGCCCTGTATCTGCCCCAGGGGTGGTGAGGACTGTCCAGGGGCAGAACAGGGCAGCAGGCCTGCATCATCAGGACATGGGCAAGATGGGGTAAATTGCCCATGTAGATAAGCCCAGAGAAAGTTCTAAAATGGTCTAAAATCACCTTTAAAAACAATAAATACAATAAAGAGATCCGTCTTTAGTGCTTTTTAAAAGCTACTCAGGCTTGTCATCTGACGGATCTCATTTGGCAGGTCATTCCACAATTTGGGGGCGATTACTGAAAAGGCCCTCTGGGAGGTTGCAGACAGCCTAGACCCCTGCAAATGTGAAAAAAAATGCAAATAACACTCACCCTCTGCTGTGCTTTCCTTCTCCCTGCAAAAGGAGCGAAGGAGCAGCAGTGGAGCGATTTTAGAGGCTTTGCCTTCCCTCCCTCCCCCCCCCCCCGCACACTTGCCTGGACCTTCATTCCCTTTACAAAGGGAAACGATGACCCAGGGAAGCACAGAGGGAGAGGCAAACCCTGAAATTGCCTCTCTGCTGTGCTTTCCTTCTCCCTGCAAAAGGAGCGAAGGAGCAGCAGAGGGGTGATTTCAGAGGCTTTGCCCCCCCTGCACTTGCCTGGACCTTCATTCCCTTTACAAAGGAGAGAGGTGGGTGGGTGAGGGAAACCGTGAATACTCAAAACCGCAAATGGCAAAGCCACGAATGTGAAGGGACAACTGTAGTTCTAAAGTTCTGTTGTTGTGGACAGATCACTACCTGGTAAGTTTTAGACTAACTGGGACTCAGAGCACATGGGGTCTGAGTCTGCCCCAAAAGGCTTATGGATTTGGCTGGTTTCCTAATGGCTCTTGGGCAGTTCTCTTTTGCCTTGTCAAGTGACCCTGTCAAAGCCCTACCAGGTTTCTGGAACAGGAAAATGGCCAAAGTGGTGGACATGATCGATCCTAATCATCCTCTCTCACATAATGGAGCCAAGTGAACAACTTGATTCACTAGGGAGCTGATGGCAATGAAATGAATGGGATAGAGACTAGAGTGTCAATGGCAGAAAACTTGGAGCAAGTCTGATCAAACATGTGCTAGAGCTCATTGGAAAGCCTACTCAGTGGCAGTGGTGACAGCAGAACAAAAAACAAAAACACCAACACCACCACCAACAACAAAACATTCTTCTTCACTACCACTGTGTCCACTTGACGTTGTCCAGAAGAGCTGTTGTGAATGGTCATGGTACTTTTACACTGTGCCCCACAGAACTGCAGGCAGGCCACTTGGCAATTCTTCTGCTGTGAAGAATTTGCACAACACTTTGTGGATAAAATCAGTTGGATCTGCTCCAGCTTGGATGCTATGGTTGGTACGAGTCCAGTAGATGTAATCTCAGCTCCTACTTGTCTCATGTTAGTGGATATATTTCAATTTGTGCAGCCTCAGGATGTAAACAGGATCCTTGGAGAGATGAGAGCCACCACATATGTACTGGTCCCTTGCCCTTCCTAGCTTATAAAAGCAGCCAGAAAAGGACTGGCTGAGTGGGTAATGAGAGTAGTGAATGCCTCATTTGAAGCAAGGCCGAGTTCCATCTCATCTAAAAGAAGCTGTGTGATGTCCTGCTTTCAATCCCAAACAAGAATTTAAAGTGCCAAAGTGAGAAGCCATGGAAGCAAGAAGTATCTGGGGTCAAACCATCCAGGGTCAAGAAAGCTATAAATAAGAACAGAGTCCAAGGAGTCCCTAGCAGAGTTGTTAAACTGTCCAAGAGTCATATATCCAGTATTTACAAGAGCCAAGTTATTGAGAGGTGAACTGAAGTTTGGCTGGAGGATGTTCCCTGCTTAGAAAGGAAGCAAGCTCAGCTAACACCCTGATTCCAGGCAAGTATTTAGGGAGCACTATTCACAGTGCATTCTCCCTCATGCCTTGAACACAGCCTTTCACTCCACCTGCAGAAGATGGTCTGAGCCAGATGCCTGAGTCTCCACCTTTCTTGGGGACTTGGGGGAGGGCTCTCCTCCAAGCTCCTTTTCCTCCACTGAAGCCAGCAGAACTGAAGGAGGACTCAGCTGGCTATCAGGCATCTGCTCCGACTTTCCCACCAGTATGTCTGTTTCATTTTCTGAGGAAGATAGATTCTCAAGGGGGGGGCATGACAGGTGAAGCCCTTACTAAAAACACCTCCTACACTCGATAATTATCAGCCAGCTTCCGATATTCCTTTTCTGGACAAGTTTCTGGGGCATGTGGTGGCCTCTCAGCTCCAGGGCTTCCTGGATGAAATGGATTATCTAGAACCATTTCAGTCTGGCTTCAGACCTGGCTGTGGATCAGAGGTAGTTTTGGTCCCATTGGTGAATGACCTACACAGAGAACAGGTCAGGGGAATGTGTTCCTGTTGGTCCTGCTGGACCTTTTAGTGGCTTTCAATACATTAACTATGGTATTCTTCTGAGCCACTCCTCTGGAATGAGACTTGGGGTCACTGTTCTGCAGCAGTTGTTCTGCAGCAGCTGTTCTGCAGCAGCTTCAGAAGAATACCTTCTTAGAGGGGCAAACTCACAAGTGGTGCTGGGGGATTCCTGCTTGATCCCATGGCCATTGGCCTGCAGGGTCCCTCAGGGCTCAGTTCTGTCCCCCATGCTGTTTAATAGCTACATGAAGTTACTGGGAGAGGTTATCAAAAGTTTTAGGGTTAGATGTCACCAGTATGCTGATGACACAACTCTATCTCACCTTTCCATCCAGTTCCAAGAAAGCTGTCTCTGTGCTAAACCAGTGACTGCTGTCAGTAATGGACTGGATAAGGGAAACCAAATTGAAACTTAATCTAGATAAGACAGAAGTGCTCCTGGTTAGTTGAAAGGCAGATCAAGGAATAGGGATTCAACATGTGTTGGATGGTGTTCCCCTCCCCTGAAATCTCAGGTGTGCAGATTGGGTATGCTCCTGGACTCAGAGCTGAGCCTGGATACGAGGTTTCAGCAGTGGCCAGGGGTGCTTTTTGTGGGAAGGTAATGAGTCTAAAAATAAAATTGTATTTAAAAATTCCAGGATCTAGTCCTTTTAAAAACAACAAGAATTATTTCCTTTTAAAAAGAGTTAAAATCATTCAGTCACTTTTGACTTCGTGTTCATGCAGAATGCGCTTAGGAAGCAGACTTAAGCTCAATTATCATCAGAGGTCTGGGATCCCCCAGTTAAATTAGACTCATTACAAAAACAAAGGAGTCAGTTTAAAATGCAAATCAAAGTTTACTGAAGGTATATCAATCTCAATCTACATACTAAAACAAACTTAAAAAGAGGTTCCTAAACTGACTAAGAATAGGGTAGGAAACACTCACCAGCCCACAATGATAGAAGGCTGCATGGTGAAACATCATGGCATTGTTCCAGAAAAGCTTAAGATGGCTAATATACCTCCATCCTCATGGAGAGTCAGACTTAGAAGGGAAACTTACACAAAAGCAAAAAAATTCAAATTAGGTCATGTGTTGAATGACCCAGCACTTCCAGTTGGCTGGAAGTGCCCAGTGAAATAAGAGAAAGGGAATTTTGGGAGAACAAATGCATGCAGGGAAAAACCCTAGACTTATCTAAGATTGTGAGTGAGGTACACAAGATTGCTTTTACATTACAATGATTATTTCCCCACATACTACACATTTGCACAGCTAAAACTGGTACACCAGCTGTATTGGTTCCTTGAAAGTCAGATCTGGTTGTGCTGACACATGCCTTAATTACATCCCATTTGGATTAGTACAATGAAGTATTTGTGGGTCTGCCTTTGGAAACTGTTCAGAAAATTAACTGGGTCCAAAATGTGGCATCCAGGCTGTTGATCAGGGTAGGTTATAAAGATCATGTGACTACCTTGTTGCAACTGCCCCACTAGCTGCTGATTTCTTTCTGGATTTGTTTTCAAAGTGCTGGTTTTGATGTTTACAGTTCTACACAGCTTGGGTCCATACTATTTGAAAAATCATATCTTCCTATATGACAGATCTGCAGGGGAAGGCTTTCTCTCAGTCCCACCACCAGTACAGAAATGTTTAGTGAGGACACAGGAGAAAATCTTACCTGTTGCTGCTCCCAGGCTGTTGAACTCCCTTTCATGAGAGGCCTGGCTGGACCGCTCCTTGCTGTTTTTCCTCTGGCAGGTAGATACCTTTTTATTTGAGGAAGTGCTTGGTTTTTAATATGCTGTGGCAAACCAAGCTTTCAGTGATGGTGTGTGTGTTGTTTTTGTTTTATATGTACTTTTAAAAGCTGCTTTTAACCTGCATTTTTAGCTAGTGTTTGTTAAAATAGAAATTTGATTTAATTGCATTTTAACTTCTGTATTGAAACTTTTTAATTGTGTTTTTAAAAAGTTGCATGCTGTCTTGGGTCCCATGTTAAGAGAAAGGTGAGATAGAAATTAAACAAGCAAACAAATAATATTTTTTCTTTTCATGGCATGGTTTTTCATCTTCTACTTCCCTCTTCAGCTTCTTGCATCGTCCCATCTATTCCTGGGGTTTAGCAACCACTGGGAATTCTATGAGATATGGTGGAGGGGACTGTAAATGGAGAATGGAATTGGTGGAAATCTGCAAGTCGTCCCTCCATCCCATAGCCGTCATTATTACAGGATCCAAGCCCTAAATATGACAGCATTACCATAATGCCTACCATTGTGAAAGGTGAGGGGAAGAGCATGGTCACTGTGTCAGGGAATCATAGGTGTGTGCAATAAAGACATTCATTGGACTGTTTTCATGAGATTACATTCCTCACTTGACCACCAGTCTCAGGAACTGAGAGCAGGTTTTGCTCCACTGAGATATTTTCCCTCAATGGAATACTGAATATTCATGATAGCAATGAACAGCATCATCTTTACACAGGAGAACACAGAAGAGTGGACTCACAGACACAACTGGAGTGGAAAATAAACATTTCACCTGCTCTTGGTGACTCCAGTTTCTTGAGATTGCATTTTACAGATTGCAACCTGTCAAGTATGTTTCAAAGAACTTACTGTGGCTGTTGTTGTGTGACTTTATGTCTTTTCCAAATTATGGTGACCCTACTGTGAAATTATCTTTTCTTTGCAAGATTGGTTCAGGGGAGTTTGCCTTTGCCTCCCTTTGAGGCTGAGAGAGTGTCATTTGCCCAAGTTCACCCAGTGGGTTTCCATGGCTGAGTGAGAATTTGAACCCTGGTCTCCAAAGTCATAGTCCAATGCTCAAACCACTACACCATGCTGGTTCTCTTTGTAGAACTTAATGGGAACTTAATTAGAACTGAACATATATTTACCTTGATATACAAACTCTATGTGTCCTAATGGCAAAGTGTGATGGAGCTTAGAATTGCCTTTTACATACTGTATGTGGTTCTTAAAGATGTTCAATAATCTAATATCTCTCCTTTTCCCTTTTCTCCTTTTGCCCTTGCCATTAACTATACCAGCCACCTGATTCAGGTTGAAATAATTTTGCAATGATGTTCTCTTTTACACTCCAGGAAAAGTTCCATACAATGCATACAACTGGATTCCATGAAGAATTTTGTCCATTTCTTCATCACCTTCATGCTTGTATAGTTCCGTGCAAGTGACATGATTGTAAGAGAGGAAGCAAGACATCTTTGGCAGCCAACATCTTCCAATGAGATAGTTTCATACAACAAAGTTTGCCACATGATAACTGCAACTGCTTTGGGACTGCTTATCTATGTCAAATGTCTATCACAGACCAACTCCCACAAACAGGGCTTTCTTATCATGTGAATGCAGCATCCATCAATGGCAACAAGCTTATCACTGATAGTGTTATCACTTGATACATACCATCGCAGCTGATCATGGGAACTGACCTTAGTTACATTTGCAAAGTTGGGAAATGAGAACACTGAGAAAGTTCCTTGGAATATTTAGTTGGCTAATTTAAGGGAGGTAGCAACCCATATATTCCATGTTCTCTAGCTTATTGAAATAGTGTATCATAAAAAAGTTTAATTTCACTGGAATTGCAGTTATACAGAATCATAGTGCTTGTCCAATTAAAATTATTTAGTGGAAGATGGCCTGTGCTATATCTCTGTGCCTCACCATGCCTTTCTTGCTGTGTAAACACTGCCACATTTGATTTATAATTATGTAATGTTATGCTGCAAAATTGTATAAGAATGAAAGCATTTCCCCCCCATAGTGTACAGTCATTGGATGTAAGAAGTGGTATTGCCTCTGCAGTGGAAGGGAAAAGGGACCAATTGAGTGGTAGTATTTCTGACCTGGATTTTATGAATTCCATGGACATATGAGACAACTTTAATTAAATTACCTGCACTTTATGCATTTCTTTTCTGACAATATTATTTTTCTGACAATGACAAAAAGGATGAGGATGAAGATGAGGATGGTGGTGATATGGTGATGGTAATAGTAACAACAGCAGCAGCAGACAAAAAATAAATGAAACATTGAACATAGAACCACAGGGTGTGAAAGCTGGACAGTGAAGAAATCTGATAGGAAGAAAGTCAATACATTTGAAATGTGGTATGGAGGAGAGTATTACAAAGCAGTAATGGGCTGGATGAGGAAAAACAGATTGAGATTAAATCCAGACAAAACGGAGGTGCTCACGGTAGCGGCCCAAAACCAGGAGTTGGGTTGCAACCTCCAGTCCTGGTCGGGGCTACGCTCTCCGTTAAGGACTGTGTTTGCAGTCTGGGGGTGATCCTTGATTCATCGCTTCAGATGACTAGTCAGGTGAATGCGACAGTCAGGAGCACCTGTTATCAGCTTCGGCTGATATGCCAGCTGCGCCATTTCCTGGAAGTAAAGGACCTCGAGACTGTGGTGCACATGCTGGTAACCTCTGGTCTAGATTTCTGCAATGTGCTCTACATGGGGCTGCCCTCATGCTTGGTCCGGAAACTTCAGTTGGTACAAAATATGGCAGCCAGAGTGGTCTCGGGAACATCTCGGAGAGACCATATAACTCCAGTATTAAAATCTCTCCACTGGCTACCAATCAGTTTCCGGGCCCAGTATAAGGTGTTGGTTATTACCTTTAAAGCCCTAAATGGCTTGGGTCCAACTTATCTCCGGAACCGCCTCCTCCCATACAATCCTCCCCGCGCACTCCGGTCCTCTGGGAAGAATTTGCTTCAGCCACAAAAATCTAGGCTGTCTGCAACCTCCCAGAGGGCCTTTTCAGTAATCGCCCCCAAATTGTGGAAAGACCTGCTGAACGAGATCCGTCAGATGACAAGCCTGAGTGGCTTTAAAAAAGCACTAAAGACAGATCTCTTTCGGCAGGCCTTTCCTAATTAGATCCTGGCCTCAGGGGCTCCTGGCCTCTTTTAGTCTGCTGGCTGTTTATTGTATTTATTGTATTTATTGTTTTTAAATGTGATTTTAAATAGTTGCTTTTAATTTATATTTGTTTAATATCTTTTTATGGGGAGGGTGGGTGTGGGTGGTGTTTTGGGATTTTTATCTGTATTGTATTTTAATTATTGTAAGCCACCCCAATTGTTTTAATAGAGGGGTGGGTATTAATAATAATAATAATAATAATAAGTCTGGTGGCCCTAACCCCCGCGAATGTGAAGGGATGACTGTATATTTTCTGCCCCTCTACTTTGGATGGCTAAACTATATTTCTAAATATTTAAGTTACTCCAAATTTGGAAATTGAAGGGCAATTTCATTATGGGGTACAGAATTCTTATTTGGGGGTTCAATGCCCTCATTTTGCCCCCTCCTCCCATAGCTACACCCTGACACTTTTATGAATGAGTCATTGCTCTTGCTCAGCAAAACCTCATCTGGAACTCTCCCATGTAAGGGGAAGAGAAATAATCCCTTTTTTTCCCTACTTCAGTAAGCTCCCTGTTTGCATTATACAGCTCAAGATCATCTTGTGTCAGGTGGTGGGATTGATCGCATATACCCAATACTAAATTACTTTAGAGGCCTGATATTGTAATCCACAGAAATTCTGTGAAGGATTCTGTTCCTTCTGACATTTCTGTATCATGTTTTATGCTATGCCCTCTTTGATATACAAAGAAACCCTACCCTTAGGTGCACTGTTATCCATTCTTCCTATAAACTTTATAACCACATTCCTTTGATTCTCTCCATTCCACTGCATATTCTTGATGCCAATTCTGTTTATGCTCTTTTTTAAAAAAGCAAGCATTCCACATTCCCATTCTGGCATAGAGTATTTTAGCAGTGTGTGTGTGTGTTTGTGTGTGTGCCTTCAAGTCATTTGTCGACTTATGGTGACCCCACAAATTTCACAGTTTTCCTAGGCAAGGAATACTCAGAGGTGGTTTGAGCAGAGAAATATTTGTACCTGGTGTCCCTTTCCAAATGACTCTAGCATGTGCATTGTCCCCTGTGGCCCATTTGCCTGGTCTTCATATTCTGCTATGGCCTATTTCTTTTGAATATGCTTGTGGCCTATTTTTTACTCTTTTCCCAAGAATATTTTTACCTTCATCCCTAGAGATGGCTGATTCTGAACCAAAGACTCCCCAGATCAAACCAGCTTTTCTCCACAGAAGTTCAAAAACTTCTCTAAAAGCATTTCTTTGGGGGGGGGTGTAGAGGGGATGGTCAGTACCAGCAGTCTGCTTTCATTCTCATTCATGAGAACCCAAACCTTTTATAGGGCCTAGCTTGTCTCAAAATGTTGTCCAGGGCCTAACAATTGTAAAAAATTCTGTACCCTTTTTCCTTGCATCACCATTCTCATCCACACAACTAGAGTCCCCCAGCTCTGGTTATATAGTGGGCTCTATCTGTGGAATATGCCAAATTTAGGAGAAAGGTACCTTGAAGATCCTGACTTTCTGTTCCTACCTAGGAAAATAAGTATGAATAAACCCTTGACCCTCTTTTGATTCTGAGATGCATGAAATCTTTCCTATTTTTCCTTGCTGATGAACTTTCTATGCTTGCCATGCAACAAGCACTAAAATATTTACCCTGAAGCAGCCTCCCCCAGGTGGTTCTTCCTCCCCAATGTTATTGTGGACAAAACTCCCATCACCCCCAACCAGCATGGCGATTAATCAAGGATAATAGGATATGGGAAAGGGTTGTTTTAGTAATCATTTATTTATTTAATTTATATCCTACCATACTCACAATGTGGCAGCTTGCCCTTCCTTTGAGTCATAGATTAAAATAAAATATGTGCATGAGAAAGATATATATTGGCTGAAATCCTGTTGGTATGTCCCAGCTAGAGTAAACTCATTGGAACAATTGTTAAATAGTGAGTCAACATATAGGTAAATTCCATTGATTCAATGGGTCTACTGCAGTCAGGATTTAGTAGTCGAAACATCTTATTTGGACTACTGTAACACACTTTACCATATATTGAACAAGACATGCCAAATGTCCAAGCTAGGTTCAGAAAAGGAAGTGGCACTAGGGATCATATTGCAGACATATATAATAGAGTGCTCCAAAGAATTTCAAATGAGAATCAACCAGTACTTTAAATTATAGATTATAGCAAGGCCTTAAATTGTGTAGCTCATGAAAAACTATGGATGGCTCTTAATCAAATGGGTGTGCCACAACATTTGATTAGCCTGATGTATAACCTGTACTCAGGACAAAAGGCTACCATCAGGACAGAATACATAGAAATGGAATGATTTCCAATTAGTTTGGGGATCAGGCAAGTCTGAATTTTATGACCCTATCTGTTTAGCTTGCATGCTGAACGTATCATACGTAAAGCAGGATTAGACTCAGACGAAGGAGACATGAACATTTTAGGAAGGATCATCAACATTTTAAGATATGCAGATGACACCATACTACTAGCAGAAAATAGGAAAGACTTAGAACAATTACAGAAGAAAGTCAAGGAAGAACGTGCAACAACAGGGTTATAGTTGAACAGTAAGAAAACAAAAATAATAACCACAGATGACTTATGTAACTTTAACAAAGATGGTGAAGACATTGAAATAGTTTAAGATTTTCCATCCCTTGACTCAGTCATTAATCAGAATAGAGACTGCAGTCAAGAAATCAGAAGAATAGGACATGTAAGAGCAGCTATGAAATAATTAGACAAGATCCTTAAATGTCAAGATATATAATTGAATACTAAAGTTAGGATTGTCCATGGCATCATATTTCCAATTTCTATGTAGGGTTGTGAAAGTTTGACAGTGAAGAAAGCTGATAAGAAGAAAATCAACTTTGAAATGTGGTGCTGGCATTCTATATATACCATGGACTGCTAAATAAATGGGTCCCAGAGCAAATCAAACCAGAACTCTCTCTACAAGCCAAGATGATTAAACTGAGACTGTTGTACTTTGGCCATATCATGACAAGATATAACTCACTAGAAAAGGCAATAATGCTTGGGAAGGTAGAAGGGCATAGGAAAAGAGGAAGACCACATTCCAGATGGGTACACTCAATCAAGGAAGCCATGTCCCTGAGTCTGCAAGACCTGAGTAGGGCTGCTGAGGATAGGGTGACTTGGAGGTCTCTCACTCATACAGCCTCCATAAGTTGAAATAGACTTGACCACAGTTAACAACACACTCAATGTGGGGCTGCCTTCGTAAACTGCTTAGAAATTTCAGTGGGTCCAAAATGCTGTGACCAGAATACTTACTGACTTGGGGATAGTCAGAGGGACCATATAACTCCCTTGTTAAAATAGCTTTACTGGCTATTGGTTCATTTGCAAGTATAATTCAAAGTGCCCTGTACAGCTTAGGCACAGACTTCCTGGAAGACTTTTTTTTCTCCCTATACAAACCTGCCAGAATCCTAAAATCCTAAGGGGAGAGCTCTCTGAGTCCTGCTACCCTCAGAGGCCCACTTGGTGGGGACACAGGAGAGAGTCTTCTCAGTAGCTTCTCCCATGCTGCTGCAGGATTCTCTTCCACAGCAGGTTTCTCTGCTCTCCATTCACTGACCAGCAAAGTCGTTTTTGTTCAAGTAAGCTTTTAATGATTAATTGCTTTTACTGGCTAATTGCCTCCAGGAAGTAATTTTATGAGGGGGTGTGTGCTCTGTTTTTTTTTGGGGGGGTGCTTTTTATTGATTGTTATGAATTTACCATTTTAATCCGATTATTTTTAAATTGTGTTTCAATTTTCATTCTCTGGTTTTTAGCTTGAGAGCCACTTGGGTCCCATCCTGGGAGAAAGGTGGCATATAAATGAATGAATGAATGAATGAATATTGAGTGGGTATCAGACTTTGTTAGAAACTGTGACAAGACAGTCTTGTAGTCAAATAATTATTGTAATGGCCTCCCTCTTTAGATGGAAATGTTTCACTTTTTGTTCCAGTTATTTCAAAATGTAGTAAGGCTGCTTGGCTCCATTTGGGGACCTTCCTGCTCACAGTGCTATATGGAGAACTTGACCTCTGCCTCTGAGCCTTGGCTTGATGGCAGTAGTCTCATAAACTGAGGGGAGGTGGGTTCAAAATGGGCTTTTAAAAAAAAACAAGAATACAGTACTTTAGTTAGGAGGATATTCTGTAAAGTGGAGGGGGGGAGAACCCACGGGGGGGGGGAGAACCCACCCAGCAAAACAATTTACTCTGTTTAAAAGCAGCCATTTTTGACGGAAAGTAATTTTCTCAAATGTCCCAATGACTTTACAGTAAGTACATTCAAATCACCAGAGCTGTGGTGATCTTCTATCCTTGTAGATAACAGAGGCAGCTTCATGATTAATTGCATCTTGATTCCATTCAACAGACGGTAGTGTCTGCTAGAATAGTTAATGGCTGCTGCCTGGTTTATTGCAATGCTGTTTTTTCAAACCTGATTAGCAACTGAATAACTGAAAACTGATTGATGGATCTACAGCCTCTTTGCAGGGCCATTAAAAGTATTCCAAAATGGAGTGTACATATTTTTGCTCTTGGAATAAAAAAAAAGTTGATGTATTGGGAAAAGAAGCAAATAATTTAAATTTAAAACTGAAGCACCAGCAAAGTTGGAATTGTAATAAAGCTTCATCAGAGATTTTTATTTTCTCCCATTCCTTGTCATAACGTAGATTTTTTTTTAATGAAAACAAACATGATGAGTACATATTGTGTGTGGAGTGAGTAAGAAAGATTAATAGCAAAATCCTAGGCATGTTTACTCAGGAGTAACTTGTATCCCTACATGCAGTGGCACTTATTGGTAAGTGTGGATAGAGCCGCAGCTTTAAAAAACAAGAATCATGCAGTATATGATACAGCAATCTGGACCTCAGATAATAAGTTTTCTTTGAAAACCACCTTTCTTTTCTTTTTCTTTTCTTATTTGCTATGGCCAAATACAAAAACTTCAAAGTACGTAGTTACAAACAACTAGTTACTATTAATTAATTCTTCCCTGTAACTAATCTATGGAGATTATCAGACAGGAATGTTTTTTGCATTCCTGTCTGATAATCTCCATAGATTCTCCCACAATCTCCATTCCTGCCACTGCAACGGCACAATAACCCTCCCCACCACACTTTTCTGCCATCAACAGGCAGCCCAGGAATGAACCAAGCTCTAATGGAGCTCCATTCACTTCCTGGTCTGAAATCCTGCCTGCTCTCAAGAGAAGATGCAAGTGCGGGAAATTCAAAAATAAAAAGTTAAATGACACCCTAAAAAAGTTACATCAAGCACAAAAACACACTTTAAAACTTCCAAGTAACCCGGGAAGGGTCATAAAAAGTGTGTCACTTACCTGAATGTCCCAATCTCACCCAGAAGTGTTCATGCTGGACTGCCCATTGACGCTGCATTCCTGAGAGTTAAATGGCCCGAGGTTTCACACATTGGCAATGCTTGCACCAAATCTCAATGGGGGATCTATTGACAGCTCAGCCTGTCAATTATGGTGCCACATTAGCCTTGTCTTATAATCTCCTATAACTGCATTACATTAACAATGTAACTTAATGAGAAATAATTTTACTGTTACTGTGGTGCAACTGTAACATTTAAAGTGCCTTCAAAGTCATTTTCAGAATTACGGAGACCCTAAGGCAAACTTATCATAGTGTTTTCTTGGCTGAATTTGTTCGGGGGGTGGGGGTTACCTCTGAGGTTGGATGACTGTGACTTGCCAAAGATAACCTGGCAGGTTTCCATGGCCAAGCAGGCATTCCAATCCTGGTCTCACAGTGTCCTAGTCCAACACTCAAACCACTATACCATGCTGGCTCTCTAAGGAATGTACAGTCCCACCCTAATCTCCAACTCACATCTACAATTTCCCGTACAGAAAATAATGGTAAATCATATTTCAGAAGCTTGGAAGTGGGGTTTTTCATTTTGAAAGGTTTCTCCACCCCCAAATCCCCGAGCCAGAATAGTATTTTTAAAGAAATCAGAAGTGACCTGTAATGTCTCCCTGAAAAGAGCATACAGAGTTACACCAAAAACTATTACCCCCTTATTTTTTATTATTTATTTCATTTATATGCTGCTTTTCTCCCACAGTGTGATTCAAGGTAATTCCCAGAGACAGTCCAGTAAAAAAAAAACAAAAAAAACCCCTTCAAATAAAATTTTAAAACAATTACAGTCACTAAATAAATAGTATAAAATCATTTTAAAAACATATACAAGTTTAAATAGTTAAATAAAACATCCCAATGCATGACAGTGACATGTTAAAACCCTCAACATTTTACAGACTCTAATTCCTAATAAGGTACAATTTCTAATGTTTAGCTAATGGGTGATTCTGATTCCTTCATTGTGGTTGTATCTGCTAAATATTATGCATATTGGGATGGTTCCAGAATTAGTACTGAGGAAGTTAGCATGAACAACTTAAGCTCTGCTGATTTCAGGAGGTCTACTGTAAGTCTGGATCCAACCCATTCTAAATAAGAGTAAAGGAAACAGTCATCTAATAACTGGAGGGAGTTGAATTAGCAACTGTTGTACGGGGGGCGGGGGATGAAATTATGTCTCACAATCCATGGAATATCACAGTCAGCACTTCTTTTGTTTAGTCAACAGATTCTTAAGCAAAACAATAATTTGTGCAATTAGTATGCAGCTAAGTTACTAGGTTGTTTTTGTTTATATATTGTTTATGTGTTTATAGATATATAGATATATGTGTACATATATTAAATCTGAATTAAACCTTGGCATGTGTAGTTAAATACCTAAAATATGTGTGTGATTGCCTACCTTATTAGTATGCATTTACTACTACTGAACACTTAAGCTAAGTAATTAAATATGTAAATGGACATTTGGAAATGTGAATGGAAATTTGTACACAAAATTATAATACCTGTCCTATTTATGCACTGACAGTAATTGGGTGCTCACATTAGGTTTGAACTAATACATTTGCCATTTCAGTTTCTGACTTTCTTCAGTAGCATGTCGTTGGTAGTCTCCCTATGGACCATGAAGGTCAGTCATCATGAGCAGTCCCTTTACCAGGATTACTGAGGCTGCTATCTTCTTAAAAGAGGAATAATTCTTCCACCCCATTGAGTGAAGTACAGAAAGCTACAGATGGTGCTTAAGTATACTTGTGGAGAACACAGAGAATACTTTTGCATGTTACAACAAGCATGGTGACAATATGCATCACTGAACCCTTCCACATCCTGGGATTGCTATAACATTTAAAAACAGAGCTTATGCACTTTAGCCCACAAGGAGTTTAAATGCCAAAATGAATGCAGAACATCACCATGTGCATATGAAAATGGCAAATACTGTACATCCATGTACAATTAATACAGAAAAGCAATGATTTTAAACAGATTGGACCAATATTTTCCTGTTTTCTGTTTATTTTTGAGGAAAACAATGTGTCTAAATGTGTGTTGTACCTCTTGGTGTGCTATGCATGTAATTTGCTATTCAAACTTGTGTACAGTTTGTACATGATTTCAAAAATTAGCATGTGAGTTGGTTCTCATGTTTCAGTGCTTGTTATAGAATGTAAAGTTTTTACTTCAGCTCCAGTCTCTTTGGTTGTTACACTCTTGAACTTTCCTAATTCCTAATCCAATATCACCCCCTGGCCAAGTTCACACACAATTGTAGGTTCAACATGTTTTTCTTTACTTATGCAAGGCTTACCTGACTTGGGTGTTTCATTTCTCATTTTCATATAGTCAAATTTTCATAAAATTTGGCTCCCCAAAGAGCAGCACAGCCAGGGAGCCCCTTTGCTGGAAACGAGGGGGGGGGCAAATGAGACCAGCAGCCTGCGTCATGGCACCTCCGCCAGTGACGGGAATTTTAGAGTGGGGGCAGAGACTATTTAAGGCCCTGCCACCCCTTGCTTCCTCCTCTTTTGATTCATCAACGCACGAGTGAGCATCAGCAGCAGTGTGAACAGCCTTGAAAGAGTGGTGGTGAGCAGAGCGCTAGTGAAAGGATTGTGATGAGCGAGAGAAGAGGCTGTTTTGTGCAGTGGTCAACTCAGGGAGTACCAAACAGATTCAATGCATTTGTGGGCTCCTGGTTTGACCAAGATGGCAGTCCTGCCCTTGTTGGTACTAGCAGGCTTTTGGTGTGCTGGGCCTCTGAAACCTTGGGGGGTGAGACATTTTGAGGCCTAGGGTCCTGCACGTGGTGCAGCCTGCTTGGGCCTGTGCCATTAGGCAGACCAGGGGAAGGGGATCTTAGAGGCCTAGGGTCCAACATGTGGCGTGGCCTGCTTGGGCCTACATCATTAGGCAGCTTTATAAACTGAGGCTTAGTGGGCCTCAAGTCTGCCGGATAGGTCTTTTGGGCCTGGGCTTCTGCTTTGTAGCCCCCACTGGTAGTCTGAGGATCACGCTCCTACTGGACGGGCCTCGGGTGATGGGCCAAGGCCTGGCAGGTTATATCCAGGGCCTACCAGGCCTTGGATTACCAGGCCTACAGCATTTTGAATACAAATAGTACTAGTACTACTGTATCAAATAGTTATTATTAGTAGTATCACTCCCACATTGATGGTAGTGCTTATTAACATTACTATACATGGATTGAATTGGATTGGGCCACAGCTGGTACAGTTTGGGGCTTCATTGGTCTAGGTAGTCATGCACCATGTCTGTTTACACAGGCCTGTAGTATTGGCCCCAATAATAATAATAATAATAATACTTTTACAGGTTATTGTTTTACTTAATATTCATACAAGTGCTTATCGTGATCCTTATTGCTGTTATCATGGCATTTAAAAAAGGAAAGAGGGGCCAAAGGCAAGGGCCCAGCGCCTAAGCGGCCAAACATTCCTGATCCGCATTCTTCCAGTGAGGAGGAGGAACAGATACCATGGCATGCTATCCTGGAAAGGATACTAGAAGATCCAAGGGGTCCCAGGTCCAGATCCCCTGCACAGGCCCCGACATCAAACCAAAATGTGCAAGGTCACTAATGAGATCTTTGCTCATTTAGATGCCTTGGAAAAGCATTCACACAGATGTGGCTTCAGGATCCAGCCTGGTTGAGGGCCCACCTCTGGATGCAGTGGAGCCCTCTGGAATAGCTGGTGAGTTTATAGCTGATGCTTCGAAACCCTTCCTGGGGCCTACTTGACCATGGGTTGGGTGGTTCCCACTGACACAACCTAGCACACCACAGACCACGGGGTAACAGGCAGCATATCTCAGCTGGCCCATGGCTCAGCATGTCCTGAACTGGTCCCCCCCCACACACACAGTGGTCCCCATGGTTGCCTTATGCAATGGAGATGTTTAGTGGTCCCCAGGTGGTGACTTCCAATATGCAGATGTATTCTCTCTTTTATATCAGGAGCTAGAGAAGAAGGACAGGGAAGGACTTGATGATAAGGAGAAAGAAAAATTGAATTAAGTTGAAAGAAATTGGATGAATTGGCTTTCAGGTTTTCTTATATTTGATGGAGTTACAGCAAAAGTCCAACCACTGCGTGGAGTGGCCCTATTTCAGTACATGGACATCATACATAGGGCTTATGTTGATTTTGCTGGTCCGGCATGGCTTCTTTAAGATGAATCCTTTTGCATGCATGTGGCACTTTACCCCTCACTCCAATGGGACATGATGCATCCACAGTTGTGGATGCAGCTTATGACTCCAGCGACACCAATCCAAGGAGAGAGAAATCACAGTGGTCATCTAGTTAGGGCCTGAACTGGAGGTTCAGCCTGGGTTCCTGGTACTGCTAGTCAGATGTAGAAATTAGTATTTTGGGAGTTTAGCTCTCCATGTGTCTGCAACCAGAAGCCCTGCAAGTACAGCCATGGGTGCTCTATTTGTGGGGCTTCCCATTCCTTTCAGAACTGCACCAGAGGCAGAGGACAGTTTCAGCGGGAGTAGAGGTGTCTCAACAGGAGGTAGAGGTGGAGGCACAGCCAGCCAACCTCCGAAAGGGCCCAGCCCAGTTAGGCTAGAATGCTGAATCAGTGGCTGGTGCTGTATCCGGACATACATGCAGCCACTTATTTGTCTAAGGGGTTTCAGTTGGGTTTTAGAATACCATTAAAGAGATTTAGGCACCCTTACATGCTGCATAATTTGCAGTCCATTAAAGGGAAAGAGGGCATAGTTCAGGATAAAATCAGCAAAGAAGCTTTAGAAGGTAAGGTGGTAGACCCATTTCTTAAATCCCTGGTGCCTAACCTTAGGGGTCATCACTTCACCAACGAAGCCCAAAGAAGTACCAAAGAAGACACCAGGAGAGTTTAATCTTATTCACCATTTATCATACCCGAGGGGGGGTGTCAGTGAGTGACTGTATACCACCTGAGCTGTGCACAGTGGAATACATGTTCTTTGATGCTGCTATTAGAAAGGTTTGCCAGCCTGGGAGTGGAGCTGGCAAAATGCAATATCAAGTTGGCATTTCATCTGCTGCCCACTCATCCTGATGACTTTGACTTATTAGAATTCCAGTTTGATGGGTGGTTCTATATGGACCACGCCCTACCCTTGGACTGTTCAGTTTTGTGCAATGCATTTGGAACTTTCAGCACCTTTTTAGAATGGGCATTAAAGATTAGGACAGGGCTGTTAGGTGTGGTCCACTGTTTGGGCAATTTCCTTTTTATTGGCCATTGTGAGACTGGAGAATGCAGTTACTTACTGCACCAGTTTGAACAGATGTCAGAGGAAATGCACCAGAAAAGACTGAGGATCCTGCATAGCAATTGACCTTTTTAGGGATAGAAATCAACACGGTTAATCAACAGTGTTGGTTGTCTGAAGTGAAGGTGCTAGAGCTTAGGGACAGAGTTACCCAATTTAGCTGTAGACAAAAGGCTACCCTTAGGGAATTTCAGGTTCTAATTGGACAACTGAATTTCAATTGCAAGGTGGTTGCCCCATGCAGGGCATTCCTATGCCAGTTATGTGATGCCATTAAAGGAGTTGAATCACCCTACTATAAGATTTGTATCACATCAGATATGCGAGACAACTTGAGAGACTGGCAGAACTTTTTGGACCAATTTAATGGTATCTCATTCTGGTGTGAGGAAAGAAAGCTTCAAGAGGTGCACAAGATTGCATTGGATGCCACTGGTTCAATTGGATTTTGGGTTTATTTTGATGGACGTTGGTGTGCCAGCACATGGCCACCCGATTGGTCCCAATCGACTATCAAAGCTGATTTAATGATTTTAGAATTTTTTCCAGTTGTGGTAACGGCCACCATCTGGGCTATGGAGTTGTCCAATTCATCAGTACATTTTTGGTGCGACAATTTGGCAACAGTCCAGGTAATAAACTGCTTGATCTCAAAATCACTTAGCGTGATGAGGTTGGTGAGGGCTTTTACCTTGCAGTGCTTAGATATAACATTTTGTTTGTTGCACAACATGTGGCAGGTGGTAACAATGGTATCGCTGATGCTCTTTCCTGCATGCAGATGGAGCACTTCAGAGAGTTGGCTCGGGATGCAGCACTCAAGGGTGACCAGATGCTGGTAAGCCTGTGGCAGCTTGGGAACCTGACATTTGGAGGACGTTAGGGATGTCAATAGCACCCAACACAAAGAAGGGTTATGCTAGGGCCTTACAAGAGTTTTGCCAGTTCAGAGGTCAAGTGGGTTTACAGCAGGGTGTTCCCATTCCAGTAACACAACTACTGCATTTTTGTGTCTTTTTATACTGTAAGGGTTTAGCCCCTCAGTCCACCAGGATTCAGCTGTCTGCTATTGTCTTCTGGCTAAAAGCCCAGGGAGCAGTAGATAGCACTGGAGATTTCCGTATCCAAAAAGCTTTGGAGGGATGGACTAGGGAATGTGTCTGGCAGGCCGATACTAGGGCTCTGCTTTCACCTGCCATTTTAAAAGGTTTGCGTGGGAACTGAGTAGATATGTGCATGTCACACTATGAGGCGCTACTATTTCAAGCTGCTGTGTTCACAGCATTTTTTGGTGCCCCGCGTGTTAGTGAACTGGTCAAGTCAAAAAAGATGGATAGATCCACCAGGGCTTTAGAGTTTAGAGATGTGTTTATGGGAGAACAGGAGGTTAATTTAACACTCCTCGTATGCTAAGATTGACAAAGAGATAGATCACAGATTAGCAAAAGCATATAGCGCATTTGGAAGACTATACAAATAAGTCTGGAGTAACAAACACCTGAGGTGAAGCACAAAAATCAGTGTGTATAGAGCCATTGTACTGTCTATTCTTCTTTACGGATCTGAAACATGGGTCACCTATCGCCACCATTTACGACTCCTCGAACCCTTTCATCAGTGCTGTATATGCACAATCCTAAATATACACTGGACTGACTATGTGACGAATGTTGCTGTCCTTGAGCAAGCAGGGATCACCAGCATTGAGGCCATGATATTGAGAACACAGCTTCACTGGGCAGGGCATGTTTCTAGGATGGAGGACCATCGCCTTCCAAAAATAGTACTCTACGATGAACTCACCACGGGTCAGCGTAAGAGGGGTGCTCCAAAAAAGCTATACAAGGACTCCCTGAAACAACATCTCAGGCTTGGCCAAATTGATCACCAACAATGGTCCGCCCTTATGTTGCAGCCTTATTGAGAACTTAGGCTGAACAGGTCTTGAAGAGAAACAACAACGCAGAAAGAATCACAACCCGGAAACATCACCCAAAGAGACCTTCTGCTGTGCTCTCTGCAACGGGACTTGTTTATCTCAGATTGGCCTTTTTAGTCATCAGTGCGCTTGCAGAAAGCACGGGATGAGTCTTTCCTGAATCTTTGTTTGCAAAGAAAAGCCAGAGAGAGAGAGAGAGAGAGAGAGAGAGAGAGAATTCTCCAAAACTGACCAGCGGGAGCTAGGGAATTGATGTAGGTTATTAAAGTGTGGAGATGCAGACAATTGTCTGGTCCTGGCTCTACAACAGTACTTAAGGGCTCAGGATCAGGGTCCTTTATTTATTTGTGCATGCAGATTTCTGCCCACTTACCAGGTATCAATTTTGGATGGTGATAGCCAAGGCCCTTAGCAAGCTGGGTTTGTATGGTGTTCATTTTAGGACACATTCCTTTCGTATAGGTGCCACATCCACAGAGGTAGCATTGGGCATGCTGGCAATGGCAATTCAGAAGATAGGATGTTGGCAGTCCACTTCATACCAGAAATATGTCCAACCACTCTGTTTTTAACTTGTTGCCTTCCCTTTTTGTCTTACATGTTTTAGGTTGCTGTCAGTGAGATTACGGGTGCTGATCTATGGCCACAGTATGGTCTACTGGGCGGCACGGCAGGCCCGGTTGTGCCATTTTGGACCTCACCTTAGTCTGAGTGACAGGTTGATGATAGAGTGGCTGGGGAGGAGGGGCCTACAGTGACATGGCCTTATGCCATTGCTATTTGGAGAGCACCAGGGGCCTCCACCAGACATTCTCATTCTCCACTTAGGTGGAAATAATTTGGGCCTATTAAAGGGAAAGGTACTTGTGATACAGGTGATACATGATATGGAGGTGATCAGGTCTCATTGGCCTACAGTTACCATTATGTGTTTGACCATACTGTCCAGACAGCTGTGGCGTGAGGACAGGGATCCCTGTTTAATTGACAGAGCAAGATGAAGGGCCAATAGGGAAATTAGGAATGCCCTTGAAAGGGGGCTTGGGATATATTTGTCACACCCAAACCTAGTGTTTGAGAAGCCCAAGCTCTTCAGAGTGGATCAGGTTCATCTCTTGGATGCTGGAAATGTACTATTTTTTGGAAGATCTTCAGTGAGGGTTGAGGGACTTTTTAGACAAACTAGTGGGGGACAGGGACTAAGCAGATGCTTGCCCCTTATCTGTGGTAGGAAAGGGGTGAGTCATAGATTTTGTTGTGCAACTTGGCACTGATTTCGATAAAGGGAGGGTCTCTTGAACTGCCTACTTTAGGTCGTGTGACTTAGGGAAGTGAACGAGACCCACCTTGGGGTTGGCCTGAAGGATAATCCCTTACCTTAATCCATGTGAGTTGGGTGAGGGCCGTTTGATTTGACCTTCCAGATGCAGACCAGCTGGGAAGCAACCCCATTCATTGGGGTTCCTCTCCAAGGCTCAGGTGTTCACCTGGGTAAGCTGGGTAGTATCAGTCTGGGATAGATGAACTGCCTCACCTGCTCCCAGACTATATTGCCTCCTCCTACTGAAGATTTAGAGGGTTTTAAATAAGTAGGGTTAAATAAAGACCCTTTTATTTCAACCCATTTTATGTGTGTGGTCTCTTTAGTTCCTGAATCGGTCAGCAATTTGCTATTCAAACTTGTGTACTGTTCATACATGATTTCAAAAATTAGTGTATGAGCTGGTCCTCATGATTCAGTGCTTGTTAAAGAATGTAAAGGTTTTACTTCAGCTCCAGTCTCTTTGGTTATTACTCTCTTGAACCTTCCTAATTCCTAATCCGATATCACCCCCTGGCCAAGTTCACACACAGTAGTAGGTTCAACATGTTTTTGTTTACTTATGCAAGGCTTACCTGGCTTGGGTGTTTCATTTCTCCTTTTCATATAGTCAATTTTCATAACATTTCCTGAAACCCATTGAACTGTTCTTTTTGTGGTATCGGAACCTATTCTTATTCTTTCCACGTTATTTCTGCTCTGGTACCAAATTTTCTGTTAAAGAAGAAAAGCCCAGGAACACATTTCTTTCATTAACTGAGGTACCTGTACTGTGTTGGATACAATTGATGATGCTGGATCTACCTTGCAAATATCCCAGCCATAAGTCATGATGACACTGACAAGTCATCGTGTGATTACTATTAGCACGTAGTACCAAAATAAATAAATAAATAAACACCCCCACACACACACATTTTAACTATTCTCATTCAAACCAATAGAAAAGGAAATGATTCTGAAATGTTTTTCAAAGAAGAACAAATGGGAATAACTAGTGGGTGGATTTCTTATCCTCCCTTTTAATTACAAGAATTACATACAAGGGTTATGTGTATCCTTTCTTTGTATAGCCCTCTCTGATGGTCTACAGCCTCTTTCTCTCATTACCCTTCAAGTAAAGTTGAGGCAAGGATAACATGGAGTAACTCCTCCTGTGGAGCTATGAACCTAATCTCCAAGTCCAACATCTTGGATAGCTTTTGGAAAGTTTGGATTAAAACTCAGAGTGGATTTATCATCCAGCACCCAGCCACCATTGAGCATGTCTGCATGCTGAAACAGCAGGCATTTAACCTTAACTGAATGCAATGGATGCTGTGCAATTTGAACCTGAACCCATCAACGGACACAAGTGATCCCCAAAACTGTTGTTCATTTATGTACTTTGGGGAAGGTGGGGATATCAGCCATTGGACACAATGTTGCTGTATGATCCAAAGTATGCTGGTGATCTTAATGTGAACCTATTATGGGGTTTTCTTGGCTAGATTTGTCAGGGGAGGTTTGCCACTGCCTTCCTCTGAGGCTGAGAGAGTGTGATTTGCCCATGTTCACCCCATGGCTCAGCCAGGATTTGAACCCTAGTCTAACAAAGTCCTAATATGGCATCATAATGATGCCACAGAAATGTGATAGGGTGCACATACCAGAGGACGTCACCCTTTCACGTTTATGTACTGGCCAAAACCCATTGTATTTTATTGATGGCTTAAGCCATCTATAGATTTCCCCTAGCGCTTCAGTGCTTGCATTGCCAGCGTTTGAATCCATGCAACATTGAACTCACGTGAATGCAGCATCAACAACCGGTCTAGCCCAAACACTTCTGGGTGAGATCATGGCATCCAGGTAGGTGACACACGTTTTATGACCCTCCCTCCCCCATTTACTTGGGACTTTTTTAGTGTGTTTATGTGCTTTTTAAAAATTTGCTTTGTTATTTTTGTTTTATTTTTAAATTTCTCGTGCTATATATTCACACAAATTGGAGCGTGTCCAGAGAAGGGCGACTAAAATGGTGAAAGGTCTGGAAACCATGCCTTATGAGGAAAGACTTAGGGAGCTGAGTATGTTTAGCCTGGAAAAAAGACGGTTAAGGGGCGATATGATAGCCTTGTTTAAGTATTTGAAGGGGTGTAACATTGAGGATGGAGCAAGCTTGTTTTATGCTGCTCCAGAGACTAGAACATGGAACAATGGATGCAAGCTCCAGGAACAGAGATTCCACCTCAACATTAGGAGGAACTTTTTGACAGTAAGAACTGTTTGGCAGTGGTGGGGTCTCCTTCCTTGGAGGTCTTTAAACGAAGGCTGGATGGCCATCTGCCAGGGATGCTTTGATTGTGTATTCCTGCATGGCAGGGGTTGGACTGGATGGCCCTCGTGGTCTCTTCCAACTCTGCAATCCTATGATTCTATGAATACGCAGGATTTCGAATGAGGAAGTGAAAAGAGCTCCGTTCACTCCTCCATCAATGCTGTGGAAGCCTTTCGATGGAAGAGAAGGTGGGTGTGGCATGGGACATTTTTTTTTTTTTTTTTTTTTTGCTGGCATAAAAATGACAAAGTTAAGCCAGCAAAAGAATGGGGTTTGGGAAGGGTTGTCTGATAAAGTCCCTAGTCCAGTCCTCAAACCACTACACCACACTGACTCTGAAGACAACACACGTTTGGGTTTTGTTTTTATTGGAAACTTGCAGAATTTTATCTCCCTGCCTCACCTTTCTCAAGTTCAACCTTGACAAAGTATAGGTATATTTTAAGTTGGACTCTCTGAGGTTACTTCCAGAACAAAGGTAAGAAAAAAAAAGCATGATATATTTCCATCCCTTACCCACAAAGTAGTGATTAGTAGATTTGTAGTGATGGAAGCAGACATTCACAAAGCATGTGGATTATTTTATATTATTATATGTCTTTCTACATACAATATAAGTAATTAAATTAGTACAGCTGTGTACAAAGCAAGCCATAAATCTGCATTAGGTTGCTGAATCTCTCTTAGTGGATATCCTTGGCATGAGTCTCAGATTAATATTTATAGCTCCACATGAATATCTTGTACTTGGCTTTATAAATGTAGCTTGGAGGACACCAACAACTGTGCTCCAATTTGTAATGCCTTCAAAAAGTGCATGTTGATCCAAGTCCAAAATTATTTTCAAATATGAATATATATTTATAATTCTCTCTCCATTTCCATTTCTTTCTTCCTTTCCCTCTCCAACATGGTTGTCAGAAGAGGGAAATTATAAGGGATCCTTTTAAAAGAAACTACAGCACCCACTTGCAGATGAAATGTTTTTAGATAGGAATGCAAAAGATGAATATATGTATATGCATTTTCTTCACACCGCAAAGAGTTCTTCATACTTTTATCTCCCATTTGTCCTTGCTAAATTGAATTGTTGTGCATGGCATTATCCCTGATCCAAACAAACACAGACCATCAAATGTATGTAACAACCCCAAAGCCATTATACCCTCGTTCCAGTTTAATTTTAGTTCCACAAAAATGTAGGTAAAAAAAAAGATGCCTGAGGGCATCTTCTCAGTGGTTTTTCTCTCTCTGATGTGAAGAAACTATTTTAAATTACTCTCTTTCTTCTATCACTTCTATTTTAACAAGAGTTGTTCACCTTTCTGCAGTCCATTTTGTACTTTTCCCTTTCCTATCCTCCACCCAAATTCAAAATGCTCTCAGATTTCAAGAGTTCCCACTCCACTTCTCTCTCATATTTTTTTTTTTACTTTTTAAATACTGAAAAGTTATTGTTTTCAACTACATCACAGCTGTTCCTCATGCCCTTTGTATTATGGTTTTAGAATCACCTGCTTAAATCAACTTGATCTTTTTCTATCCCAGTACTTTAAGGCTGATGTGCCTATTTCCCCCAGAGCTTGGACAAGTTTCATTTTGGATTATAATTCCCAAGATCCTTGGAGCTATAGTCTGAACAAAAAGTTTTTTTCCATGCTGTTTTTTTTCTTTTCCTGACATACTCAAGGTGAAAATAAATTTAGATATTTGTAAAACAGTGGGTCTGATTTGAAAATGTCCCCACTATGGGGTCAGCTAGACAGGAAAATTAACAGTGGATAATTGTGCATTAACTCACCATTGCAGCAGTGTTCATTTGTCTTCATGATTTTTTTCCCCAAGAGTACTGGTATGGGAAGCTATCTGTGTTTGAAGTTCACATGGAGCATGCCCGTGAATAAAGATGGTGGCTGCAATTGAATTACTCATGTTATTATTCTCCAAAAGCTCTTGCCATTGCACATCCCCCCCACTTGTTAAATCCAAGACGTGGAAGAGCAATCTTCTGCTGTAAAAAAAGGGGGGTTGCTGTACCACTCAAAAGTCGTGTATAATCACTTTCCTGAAAATCAACAATGCTGGCTCCAGCCATTTCGTTGGCTTACCAGCATTTCGTGCTGGTAAGCCCACCCCCTTGCACATCTGACCAATCATGTTTTGACTTCCAGAATGTGCCTCGATTCAGATTGGTTGTTCAAACTGGCAGTAATGCACATTTCTGCATATTTTATTTATTTATTTATTTTGCAAGAAACAGCTAAGGGTGTTATCAAAGAGGACATTGAGCTTTTGACCCCCTCCTTCCTAATATGGCAAATCCCCATGGGATCTCATCAGGACAAAAGGTATGCTCCCAGCATACCATGAGGAGTTTTTCCATAATCTCAATGGCATTCCGCATTGTTCTGCCATATTGTGAAGGAGGGCCCCCAAATCATTAAAAACAGCTTTGCGGCTTTTCCCTGAGTTTTTAAAAAACAGCAGGGAAATGCACTTTCCCACTCATTGGGACAAGTGATTTGATATGAACCGCTTTCCCATATGAGAGGAAGTGCAAAGATGATTGGCCAGACAAGTGCAGAGGCAGGTTTGCTAACAGGGTAGGCACCTGGTGCCACCATGCTGGATTTTTGCCTCAGCGAGCATGTGCTATGATGAGAAAATGGGGTGTTGTGTTTCTTTTTTTCCCCTTTTTTTTCTTTACAGGCAAAATATCGTTCTGGCACACAATGGAAAATAGGGTGGTTTTTTTTTAAAAAAAGTTTGTTGGTGGCAAATTAAGGCAAGCAAAAACACAAGTAAATCACTCACGACTGCCATCTTGACCAGCAGGCATGCAAAGCTTATAGGGGCAAAAAACCAATTAAGACAAGTCAAAGCTGTTGCGAAATGCCATTACTGCAGGGCACTCCATTGTTCTTATTCTTGCTTTGTATAGACAAGCCTCACATCTTTAAGCTTTCACTCTGTGTAGACAAGGAACAAAAGGAACAGCCCCACAACTTTATAACAGTCACTGTCTGTGATTGATGCTGATTTCTGATGGCTATCATGCCACCAATTTACACACACAATTTCAGCAGTTTTGCACACTTTCCTTAAAATGTATAATATGCAAACACAAATTCTTTGCTTTTTACTCTTGAAAGCAAAAGCTGCTGAATGAACAGATATGTTCTTGAATGAACAGAGAATCAGTTTGTTGACACACTGACTTGCCATTAAAATGTCCAAAAATTAACAGTTGTTACGATTACAACAATAACAACATAAGGCAACAACAGCTAAAAGAAGGTAGCAAGAAACCTAAACAAAAGTATAGAAGAACATGAAGTGTCAACTCTGATGACGAAGGTAAAAATCCCTCTATCTCAATATTGTTGTGTTTCTCTGAATCCTACCTGCATCTTCTTTACATTGTTCTTTTGTGTTGGGCTATAAAACATGGCAAAATCCACACTACTGGATTATTTGTCATGGCTTCTTCTTATGGAATCCTGGGATTTGTAGTTTTGTGAGGCACCAGCACTCTGGCAGAGAAGGCTAAAGACCCTGTAAAGCTTCAAATCCCAGGATTCCATAAGAAGAAGCTGTGACAATAATATAGTTTCAAACTGGATTATTTATGAAGTGTGGATATATGTCCCTTGTCTTTCTCCCACATCAATATCCATGCACATTTTAAACATATTTTATTTAATGTGCACATTTATTGAAACATTCAACCTAATTTATGCATCATTTCTACCATCAATATATATGCCCTGTTTTCTGCACATTTTATTTCTCCAGAACACTCCTTACGTATTGAAAATGTGCAAATTCTTGAGGCAATGTGTACTTCTTCTCATAACAAGTCTCAGGAGGTGCTAAAAGGCTAATTTCATCATGACTGTTGAATCCAGGAAAATTCTTTTCCAACCCTACTGACACAGAGGTTAAGGAACCCACTGTGAGTTTTCTTTCCATATTATTAGTCTGTCTTCACCTGCAAGTGCCACAACATTAAATCTGGGAGCCAGGCCAAGCACTGGCTTCTTACTCACTGCAGTATCACAATCACAGTCAGAGAAGGGAAGTGCAGTCATTGAAGCTGGCATTTAGAAAAAAATCTCTCTATCTTGCCTTACATTTTAAAATCATCCAATAAACATCCTTATCTGGCTACTGCATTAAAATAATGAAATGCAAGATACATATTTTTAAAAACCAGAATTTTTTTTAAAAGCATGAGCTAAAACCAAAGTAAAACCCATCATCACAGGATAATAATACACACCTCTAAAGATGTATATCTATCTATCTATCTATCTATCTATCTATCTATCTAATCTATCTGTCTGTCTATCATCTATCTTTGGCTGAAATAATGGAATTACAACATGATAGTATCACAAACAGGTTCCTGTTATCACATGACATCCTCCTCCTCCCATGGTCCGTGCATGCTCCACCAGTTAATTAGGTATAAATTTTAATTGATGGGCAAAGCCCTTAATAGCCCTCAATATCACTCTTTTCACAGTATTGACAAGTGTGTGATAATTACATCCCGTTGTAATCACATCATTCCAGCATGAATGGGTGGGCCTTTTCTCCTCCTCTCCTTTCCCAATGAGAAAGCATAATTAAACTTCTGGGGGAGAATGTGAAGAGGACCTACAGGATGCTCTTTTAATCAACTGTCACCTTTTCTTGGTACCTTTTAATGTTTAAATGTTTATTTGTGAATTTCTTTGGTTATTTATTTGTTTTTAGTGTTTTAGAGCAAAGTCTCATGTCCCCTCATGAGAACAGCCAAAATCTTGCCCATGAAAAATTTCAGAATTCTTTTCTTAAAGGTGCATGCACTGGCCAGCAGGAGGCATTAATACTCTGTCATCAGAAGGCAGTGCAAAGACAAGTGTTACTATAGCAGGAGCTGAAATCCCATTCTTAAACCGCTAGTGGTGCAATAATTCCGTGGCGGTAGTATCACATGATTACAGCAACATGTGATAATTACTGTAATCACACAACTATGTTTTGCTTTGCTAAATCATGGAATTACAGTGTTTTTAGATGCTAGTCTGATAAATTCTTATCTACCTACCTACCTACCTACCTACCTATCTATCTAGAATGCCTGGGAAAAATAGAAATAGTTCATCAGGTGCTGAAAAGAGCACAATGTGTAGAGTCAAAACTTAATGACTGAATTAAGGTGGAGGACAAAATGGCATGCTTCCCCCATTGCATGCACAGAAGCTGGATTGGCAGCTGAATCTTATTCCAACACTGGTGATTGAACAGCAGACTGCACTGAACCTGGACACAGCAGACTACTTTAGCAAATGCAAGGAAGCCAGCTGGCACATGCAACTCTGTCTTCTCCCAGCCACCCTCTGACACAGCACTAATTACCTATGATGACCACCTCAATATAAGGTGGTCTATAAGGTAAGACTGAGCTTAACAAGGGAGATACCGGGAAGCCTCTTTGGGAAGGGTTGTTCCACTAGTAGGGTGTCACCAATGAAAATAAATACATGGGCAAAACCCTTCTAAAGTAGAAAGGTGCTAAGAAGTAGCCAACCATCACACACTTCTCTTAATATGAATCCAGAGCTTGCTTCTTATGTTCTTCAGCCTTACCGATCGACACCCTAGGGAAAATATTTCGCTACTCTTTAGTGTCTTTGAGGCTGGCAGACCTACTTAAATTATTGTATCCAACAGTTATTCACATAAAGTATCAGAAAAGTCACATCAATTCACTAATAACAATAGGGGTTTTTTTTAAAAAAAAAAAAGACTAAAAACTATACATCCTACAGACATTTCCAAATATAAACTCCAGTTTTAAAAAATACAGACTATGAAGAAAAGGATATCTTGGTTCACAGGGGTTGCACAGAAATCATGTCACAATAATATCTACTCTTGTCCTTTTTGTTTTGTTTTCTTTTTAAAATCTTGTTTTCTAAGAACCCTTTGCTTAAAAAGAGAAATCTCTGATTATATCCTTTTGACTTCATGTGACCCATCACTTTATCTTTTTTTTTTGCATGAACAGTGAAGTGACTTATATTTAAAGTCTTTAATCTAAAGTACACAGAAATTTGATAATGTTCATTTCTTTTATGTTGATCTTTCTTTTCCCCCTCCTCTTTTCTTCCTTTTTTCTTTTTGGATTGATAAGCAGATACCCCTACTGTATTTTAAATGGGGGGGGGGAGATCTGGTATAGAAAAAAACACTATAGAGAGAGCGGCTAGAGCACAATAAAAGGAAAATATACTTGCTGGAATCTTGTTGGTTAGTCCAGAGTAGAGTTGAGTCAATTGTTGAATGGTGAGCCCCTTAAAACATTCTTTTGCTGGCATTAAAAAATCAATTTTTATGCCCACAAAAGAAAGCTCCCACCACACTTACCTCTAATCCTGGCAAAGGCTTCCCTGACAATGAAAGGAGTGAACAGAGCTCCGTTCACTTCCTTGTTCAAAATCCCATGGATTCTCATGAGACTTCATTGTGTGGAAAATTCAAAAACCAAAACAAAAATAAGACAAAAAGTTTTCAAAAGCATAGGAACACACTTTAAAAGTCCCAAGTAACACAGGAAGGGTCATAAAAAGTACATCACTTACCTGGCTGTTGCGATCTCACCTGGAAGTGTTTGTGCTGGATGGCCATTCTCACTGCATTAACATGAGTACAATGATGCAAGGTTTCACACACCAGTAATGCCGGCACAAAAGCACCATGGCCAATCTATTGATGGCTTCAGTCGTTAATTGAAAAGTACAGGTTTTGGCAGGGACATAAACACGAAAGGGCAACATCATGTGGTACATGCACCCTTTCGCATTTATGTGATATTGCTATGATGCTGTATTTAGTGTGTCTGATAAAGGCTCCATAACATGCATGTAAATCCAATTGATTTAGTGGATCTCCAGTAACTGGAACTAACAATATGATCCAGATCACTTATTTCAGAAACCAATCTTTTTGGCATTTAAGTTTAGCTTATGGGGGTAAGGGCTCCATGGTATTATAATTTCAAGAAAGGGATTCTCACACAGAGCACATATCATATTTGGTGGTGACAAGACAAAGGGCCTTTTTGGTAGCCACACCCAGATTTTAGAATGCCTTACCCCATGACATACATTTGACTACCTTTGTTGCTTTTCCCCTCCCTGCCAACGTAACAAAAATGTTGCTGTTGCAGAAAGTATTTGTCTTGCTAGGTTGAGGAATTTTTGTGTGGTGGAACCAGCAGAGTTCCTGTTCTAATACTGTTCTTTTATTTTCATAGGGGTTGTTTTTCAGCTGTTCCAAGCCTCCTCAGTAATGCAAAACACATTACAAAGTTGGCAAGGAGGCACTGTATAAAAACTAAGGGGCTTGTCAGTGAACTAAACTCACCATGCAAAAGTTGAAATTTCAGCCCTTACAGTGTTCTTAGTGTACAGCAGGAATATATATGTTGGGGCTTTCTGTATGCTGACAGACTGCAAGCCACGTCAACCCTAGCCAGCACAACCCCTTGTCAGGGATAATGGAAATTTCAATCCAACAACATTGGGGGAGGCAACAATTTGCTGCTATTAAAAACATAAAGTTATGTAACAGTTTACAACAGGAATATTAAACCTGGGATCATAGGACTTTTTCAGATGGGGCCAAATGCACCATTCCTGCCCTGCAAGCCCCAATCCCATTCCTGCTGCAGAATAAAGGAAAAATGTTCAAACACTTATCTCTCCCCTTGCTGGTCGGTTGTAAATGCAGCCGTCATAAGGCCACCGTTACGACCGGCAACTGAAATCCCGCTCATTCTCATGAGAGAATGGCCACACAGGAAATTTAAAAATACCCCCCCCAACATCAAAATAGTACACCAAGCACAAAAACACATAAAAAAAACCCCAAGTAACCCAGGGGGGGGAAGGGTGCCACTTACCTGGGTGTCCTGTTCGTGCCTGGAAGTGTCCAGAATGGACCTCCCCCCCACAGCTGTCATCATGGGAGGAATGGGACGCCTTTCAAGCCACCCTGATTCCGTGACAGAAATTGAATGGGTGGTCCAAAAATGATGTTTCTCTATGATGAAAATATCACAGGGAAATCTGGAATAAGGATGGGGGAGAAACGGAAAAGGGTCAACACCTTCTGAAAGGAAGATTTTTTCCTGACCCTGTTCCATGTCTCTCATGGAATAAATAGTCCATTTGAAAAAGTCCATAGACTTCTTGGGGGTGGGGGTCAACACATGAGCTTCAAGGCATTCATGAATAACATGGGAAAATATTTTGTTTCCTTCTGTTTCCTTCTTGTTGCTTTAAAGTTTTCCTATCACACTGTTTTTAAGGTTAAAAAAACAAACAAACCATAGTTTCCCCCCTAGTGTTCATTGTTTTTTTTTTAAAAAAAGGTTCTATTTGAAGGAAATCAGTTTCCTATGTAGCAAAATAAACTGTGTGAGAAACTTTATGTCTATATATTTACATGTATTTTTCCCCTCTGGGGAGGGATCTATAGCTTTCAGCTGATTTTCAATGGGTCAAGACTCCCCACCCCAAAAAAGGTTAAGAACCACTGGTTTAGAGGAAAATGTAAGAGTTCACATCTACATAAAAAAAACATTGTCACCGGTACCTGAATTTTCTCTGAAGATGACAGCCACTGGTGCAGGCGAAACATCAGGAATAAACTCTTCCAGAATGGGAATTCTGGTTAGCCCCATCCCTGCTCTCTTTCTGCTGGCAAGTAAAGATTATTTTTTCGAGTTTTAAATTGTATAGCAGTAATGTGTGGGGAGTGTTGTGCCGTATTTTTTTTTAAAAAAATATGTTATTGGTAATCATGTTTTCAATGTGTTTTTACCTTTTTTTAACCATAGTTTTCCACATATTGTTATTTAATTCTTTTTTCACTTATGCAAAATAAGATTTTAATTTTGTCTTGTTTTAAATGTCTGGAAGCTTGGATCAAATCTCAATCTGGGTTAAAAATCAATAAATCAATAATAAATAAATATGCTGGACCAGATCAACCTTTGGTATGACACCGTAAAGTTTTTATAATAGTAAATGTGCATCTAAAGGAAAGGGAATCAGATTTGCAGCAATTCAGTTTTATACCACAATGCTGTCTGTTTAAATCTTCTCAGTTAGAGGACATTATCACACAAGGCTCATATTCTGGAATTACAGCAAGATAGTAGCAGATGTGGCCCTTACTTATCACACAATGTCATCTCTATATTGTTGCTGTCTTAGGAGATTTTCACATGGGGCAAAATGCCCTGTTACTGCCCACCACCTCCTCTCCCATTCCTGCCACAGAATAACATAAATCTTTTACACACTTACCTTAATTTCACGGCAGGAACGGGCTCCCCCTCCCCTCACTGGCCGGCTGTAAATGCAGCCGTCATAAGGCTGCTTTTACGGCTGGCCGTCTGAAATGTTATCATGTTATCACATGATAACGGCTGGGCGGCAAATTTAAAAAATAAAACTCCCCCAAACATAAAATCAGTTCACCAAGCACAAAAACACACTTTAAATCACACAATCAAAACAGGGAGGGTAAAATAAAGGATGCCACTTACCTGGATGTCCAGATCGTACCAGGAAGTGCTTGGAACGGACCTCCCCTCCATGGCTGTCATTTCAGAACAGGAACGGGGCTCCTGTTCGCACACCCATGATTGTGTGATAGCAACGGAACTATTCACAATGAAAAATCATGATTACATTGTTCCAGAACAGTCACGGAAGCAGGATGGATGCAGGACAGAATGGAGTCAACGTCGTCCAAAAGGGAAAACCTTTCCCGACCCTGTTCTGTTCCTGCCACAGGATATATAGCCCATGTGAAAATCTCCTTCCTGTTCATCTACTTCTGTAGCACATGCTATCATTGATGGGGGAAACCCGTCAATATCTCCCAATATTGCTGCTTTGGCAGCATTCCCCTCTGTGTGATAAGGTATTTCTATGGCAGCAGCAAAATGAAGGAAATCACATGGCATGAGGGGGACCACATGCCTTCCTCTCCTCCTCTCGCTATTCCTCTTCCCTTCGCTATTGCAAGCCAGTGAAAATTGCTTTTTCTCTGTGCCTTTCTTTTTTCCCTCTCTCTCTCTTTTTTTTTTTTTTTGCTGTGCTTGCATACTTATGGGGAAACAATAAAATGATTTTTTTAAATAATTACCCCATAATTACTCAATCATGGCAAAAGAAAGAGAGAGAGAGAGAGAAAGGCATGAATGCACATGTGTGTGTCTGTGTGCGTGTGTGATGGAGCTGGTGAGATAGGACAGAAATTGCCAAACCAGCACAATCACAGTATGCTTGCATAAGCAAAGAGGAGGAACAGAATCCCATTGCTTGGTTCAGCTGCTGACTGTTGAAGTAGGTTTAGGGGGGCATTTGCAATTGTGACAATAGTGCCATGATTGTGAATATGTAGTATTAGTGAATATGGTGCAGTTACAGATCTGTAACTCTAGGTTACAATGCCATAACTGCAATATAGGATGCTGATTGTAACTGTGTAATGTGAAAGACCCTGAGAGTCATTGCAGTTGTAGCCTAATATTGATGGCAACTGTACTGGTAGCAAATGGGACAATTGCTGCTAAATTGTGGGAGTGGCAGAAGAAGCAAATTCAATGGCAATGTGGACTCTTAACATGTGGAATCATAATGCTATTATTTTGCAGTGTGAAACAGAGCCTGATTGAATTCAACTCATTTCTCATGCCTCTTCCCCTTTTCTTCAGCATAGATGGGAAGAGTGTCTCCGAGGGGCTTTCTTGCAGTCTGCCAGGTATCTGCAGAGGCTTTCTTTCTGTCTGCTAGGTTTCCCTAGAACCCCCCAGAAGGCCCTGCATCCCATTTTTCATTTCCAGGGGGAAAATATTTTTTTCCCAAATGACAAAAAATTAGGAAGCTGTTCCTCCTGGAGTAGCATTTTCACTTATTCACACCTGTAAACCCCACCCCATCCATCCTCACTCCACACCCATCCCTCTCCCCCACCCCAAACACAGACAAAGGCTTTACTAAAGCCCCGCTGCATCTGGAAGTGATTTCAAGTTTTGGTGTTTGACTAGCGTAGGCCCTGGTGGCATAGTGGTTTAATGCCAGCACTGCAGCCACAACATTGTGAGTTTGATCCCAGAAGGCTCCACGTTTGACTCAGCCTTCCATCCTTCCGTAGGTAAGTAAAATGAGCACCCAGCTTGTTGGGGGCAATTAGCTAACACATTGTAAACCACTTAGGGAGCGTTCTTCACTGATAAGCAGTATAGAAATATAAAGGCTAAATGCAATAATGTAGCCCACCATGGGGTATGAGAATAAAATGGCTTCCCATCTACACCATACTTGCCCCTGCTTCTGTAATCCTTCTGATAATGGTGAACAGCTACAGGGCCCATTATTTAACAATGGGGTTGTCAATGTGTCTTGTCAATGTGTATATAAAACAGAAATAGAAATACAGAGAAAAACAGACATGCACAAGTGGAATAAAAACTGGGATGAAGCCATGAGGATCCAAGTTGGCCTTCTTTGCCATTAGCTACAGCAAGGAAAGGCACCCGGATACATCGAGGCAAAGGGCTCCTGTGTCTTTAAGGGTGCAGAACTTTACAAAATGCTTTTCATCTCACCTCTGCACCTCTTTGGATTCCCTTTTCTGTATAACCATTAAATGTATGGTAACCTTTATATCTCTTTCTTATTTCAGAAAGAATGTTGAATCATGCTACCTTTTCAAGTGATACCATGAGCAAATGAAGAATAGACTTTTAAATTCATCAGTAATGAGTTTACAGCAGAGAACAAAGGATATTAGTCCATCCAGGCTGTGCAGAGGTATGTTTTCTTCCGTTCTGATACTGTAATCGTAATAACTCACTTCAGAAGCTGCTGTGATCACCAAGAGAGTGGCCTCTATTGCTGCAATGTTTAATTATATCTTTAACATTTCCTTAGCAGATGAGATTTTTGATAAATGAGTGGACAACTGCCAGTTCTTTTCCTGTCAGTTTTGGTCAGCCTGTGAACTGTCAATCTCAGATGACACAGTCAAATCTGCTTCATTCAAGTGGTTCTACTTCATATTTTCCCCATAACGACAGCTTGGAAAAGTTACTTTTTTGGACCACAATGCCCGTAGGGATAGCCCTTTTCTTTTAAAGGGAAGGGGGGGGGGAAATAATAATAAATAATAATTAAATTTACTTTTACCCCGCCCCTCTGTTAAAAACAATTGGGGCTGCTTACAACAGTTAAAATACAGCAATACAGACTAAAACCCCTAAACCCCACCAACCCCCACCCTCCCCCATAAAAAGATATTAAACTAGCATGAAATTAAAATCCACGTAAACTTAAAAGTCACATAAAATAAACAAATACAAAAATGAACACCCAGCGAGTCAGGGAAAAGGACTAAAAGAGGCCAGGAGACGCAGCTCCTGAGGCTGGGATCTAATCAGGAAAAGCCTGCCGAAATAAATCCGTCTTTAGTGCTTTTTAAAAGCTACTTAAACTCGTCATCTGACAGATCTCATCTGGCAGGCCATTCCATAATTTGGGAGGATTACCGAAAAGGCCCTCTGGGAGGTTGCGGACAGCCTAGATTTTTGTGGCTGAAGCAAATTCCTCCCAGAGGACCTGAGTGTGTGGGGAGGATTGTATGGGAGGAGGCAGTTCCAAAGATAAGTTGGACCCAAGCCATTTAGGGCTTTAAAGGTAATAACCAACACCTTATACTGGGCCTGGAAATTGATAGGCAGCCAGTGGAGAGATTTTAATACTGGAGTTATATGGTCTCTCCGAGATGTTCCCGAGACCACTCTGGCTGCCATATTTTGTACCAACTGAAGTTTCCGGACCAAGCACGAGGGTAGCCCAATGTAGAGCGTATTATAGACATCTAGATGAGAGTTTACCAGGGCGTGCACCACAGTCTCAAGATCCCTTACTTCCAGTAAATGGTGCAGCTGGCGTATCAGCCGAAGCGGATAACAAGCGCTCCTGACTGTTGCATTTACTTGACTTGTCATCTGAAGCAATGAATTAAGGAGCACCCCCAGACTGCGAACCTTAACGGAGAGTGTGACCCCGTCCAGGACTGGAGGTTGCAACCCAACTCCTGGTTTCGGGGCTGCTACCGTGAGCACCTCCATTTTGTCTGGATTTAATCTCAATCTGTTTTTCCTCATCCAGCCCATTACTGCTTTAAGACAGTCATTAAGAGGAGAGACACCATCGGAATCTGAGGGCGATGATTGAGACAAGGAGAAATAGATCTGGGCATCATCAGCATACTGATACCACCCAGCCCCATAACTCTGAATAATCTCACCCAGCGGTTTCATATAGATGTTAAACAGAATCGGGGACAAGATGGCGCCTTGTGGAATGCCACAGGCAAGCTCCTTTTTACTGGAGCAGCTGTCCTTGAGCAGCACCCTCTGGGACCTGCCCAAAAGGAAGGACTGGAACCACTGGAGCGCAGTGCCTCCAATTCCTAACCCACTCAGGCGATCCAAGAGGTTGCTATGATCTATCGTATCGAAAGCCGCTGAGATGTTCAGAAGCACCAACAGGGTCACACTACCCCTGTCGATACTTAGATGCAGGTCGTCAGTAAAGGCAACCATGGCGTTCTCAACTCCAAATCCCATCCTAAAGCCAGTTTGAAATGGGCCTAGATAATCGGTTTCATCCAAGACCACTTGGAGATTAAGAGCAACCGCCCTGTCGATCACTTTGCTCAAGAATGGTAACATAGAAACCGGCCTATAGTTGTTCATGTCCAGGAAGTCCAGGGAAGGTTTTTTCAGGAGCGGCCTAACTGCCACTTCCTTTAAACAGGATGGAACACACCCTTCCCTGAGGGATGCATTGATTATGTCCTTAAAGAACACCATCAAGGCACACACACCCAGATGGCCAGCCATGTAGGGCAAGGATCAAGAGGGCAGGTCGTCCTCCTCACTCTACCAAGTAGTTTATCCATGTCCTTGGTATTCACAGATTGAAATTGATCCAGTAAATTTACATCAATGGAGTTGCTGGACACCTTGTCAATTGTTTCTGTCAAAATACTGGCATCTAAGTCGGCTCTTATCTGAGAGATTTTATCTGCAAAGAAGTTGTTAAATGCATCACAACAGGCCATTGTTGGGTTAAGCCACGGGTTCTGCGCAGGTATAACCTGCCTCATCTCCCTTACCACCCTAAACAGCTCTGCTGGACGAGACTCTGCAGACACAATACATGTAGAGGAGAAAGTTCTCTGTGCTGCACGTATTGCCTCTCGATAGGACCAAAGAAAGTTCCTATGATGAGTCCTGTCAGATAAGAGTCGAGTTTTCCACCAGTTGCGCTCTAGTCGTTGTCTAACCCACTTCATTTTCCTAAGCTCTGATGTATACCATGGCCTACAGTTTGGAGCAGGTTGGAAAGGACTCTTGGGAGCGATCGTGTCGATAGCCTTGGTAAGGTCAGTGTTCCAGGTATTAACCAAAGCTTCGTCAGGGTCACTGGCGTTACCAACCATTAAACCCTCCAAGGCTTTCTGGAATCCTACTGGTTCCATTAGCCTTCAAGGGCGGACCATTCTAATGGGTCCGCCATCCCCGGAGGGGCTGGAAGAGACTCTTAGTTCAGTCTTGACCAGGAAATGATCTATCCATGACAATGCAGTGGTTTTAATAAACAGGATATTCCTGTTCCGTAGTAAAGACCGCATCGAGGGTATGACCTGCACAATGTGTGGGCCCAATGACCAATTGGGATAGGCCCATGTTTGTCATGGTTTCCATGAACTCCTGAGCTGCACCAGTCAGATTTGTCAAGCTGGTCTCGAGTGGAATGTTGAAGTCGCCCAAAACTAAAAGTCTGGGTGACTCCAACAGCAACTCTGAGACCAGCTGTGTCAGCTCGGTTAGGGAGTCTGCTAGACAACGGGGTGGTTGGTATACTAGCAGAATCCCCAAACTACCCTGGTCCTCAGGCTAAGGTACATACACTCGAAGTGGACTGAGTTCCGGACAGGTATCCTGGTCAAAGTCAGATTGTTCTTATAAACCAGAGCCACTCCGCCCCCCAACCCACTTCCCCTCACCTGCTCACTGACAGAATACCTGCCTGGGAGGGCCTGTGTCCATGTGACAGCACTATCCTCTCCCAGCCAGTTTCTGTGAAGTAAGCCAGGTCAGCATCCTCATCCAAAAGAAGATCGAAAATAATGTGAGGGTTTTTTTAACTGACCTGGCATTGCAAAGGAGCAAAGTAAGGTTCTGTGAAATGGTTGGTACGTTCTCCAATCCATTCCAGGAAACAGAGTGAACTGAAGGTGGGATAACTAACAGACAGCCATCCCACCTTCTTTTTTAACATCTGTTCACTCTGTTCCGACCATACCTCCCTTTCCCCGGAACAACTCCGATTTCCGCCCCTACTCCATTCCCGGCCTCAGCTGACTCCAGTTCAAAATGATGCTACCACTGTTGCCGGTGGTCGGGCTAGCTAGTGGAGCATCTTTTCAAGGTTCTCATCAGTGTTAAGATGTTAAGGAGATCCTTCTGCAGCCTTCTAGCCCTGAGGGAGTGGGGGGAAAAGAGGCTGCTGCAGGCCTGGGGTCCTCCTGGCTGATGAGCTGGTGTTCCTGAGGGGTGTGGGAGTGGCTTATAACACCAGCCACTCCTGGCCATGCCCCCTCTTGCTGCTGCCCTGCTCCTGGAGGTCCTCAGGTCCTTCTGCAGCCTTCTAGCCCCAGTGGAGTGGGGGAACACTGTTATACAACTTTCGTGAGTAAAAATCGCCGAAATATAACACTCAAATGTCCCTGCGGTACTGCAACAGTACCGGCTGGGACGGGCGTCATGCGAAAGGGGCGCCCTGCAGCACAGCAGCCTCGTAACATGGCGAGGCTGCTTCCGTTGCATTTTAGACGTCCGAAAAAGTCCTAAGACAGCCTAGGAAGGATGTGGAAAAATGGCCAATCACTTCCCCTTCAGGATGTGACTGATCCTTCGGCAATCTATTTTTGAATAGTTGTTGATGAAGCTTGCCAAGGTTCCTGGATAGATGCAGCCTCCAGACCTCTGGAAATTGTCCAGCTCTCTTTTAAGACAAACAAATATGCTTGCTTTCAGCATCATTAAATAAATTACCCTCAACTGGTTAAGATTTTCCATACCTTTCACCAATCAATCATGTGTTATAATACATTCACTATTTGAAACTTTTAGAAGAAAGTGTATTCCTTTCACCTCTGCAATCATCAAGAGAGCAGATACATTGATGGACACTATCTGTATTCAACAGGATACATTCAGAATTTATTCTGATTCTTCCAGGCTTGAATTGCCTTTTGCTTATCCTCTTTTTCTTCTTATTTGGAAATACTGTAGATATTATGCTAGGTGTTTCCAGTAACTATTGTCTTCCATCCTGCCCACAGATAAAGCTCAGCCAACATTGATATCAATGAGAACTATGTGCACAGATTGAGGGCATAGGATGGTCTCTAATTTGTATCATTAAATTAAAATACTGCAGTGCACAGAGCTGGAAAATGGTATCTGGGAGTCATTAATAAATAACTGGGCCTCTGGAAGGCAAGGCTATCACCTTTCTGTCAGGGTAATAGAGATACTTTTCCTAATGAATAGCCTCAACCATTTTGGACAATAAATATGAAAGCATTCAGACTTCAAAGCTTTGCTGATGACAAAAGGAATACACACACATACACACAGCCCTAGATATTACTAGTCCCTTTCTCCAAGCCGGACAAATTATGAGGAGAGAATAAGATTCTTTTTTTCACTTAAGAACTGCATAGTGAATATATATAAAGATATATCTCTAAGAGCATTATAATTCGTCAGCCTCCTCTTCCAGAAAAGGGAAGAAAATGCATAGTAGAAAAAGACAGCATTTGCTGACCTTACCGGATCAGAAAGCAAGGATTTGCCCCCTAATGTCACTGGTGTCTCTGAACAGAGAACTTTTCATTAATATTTTTTAGAGTTCCTGAGGAGAGTCTTTTAAAGAAATACATCTCCAAAATCTGCATTCTAAATTATTCTGCTGCCCTGACAGGTCAACGTTAGTCCTATTGAAGAAGAACCCCTCTCTTCCTCAAGTTAAACAGAAGGGCTCATTTTCCTTGTCTGAAAAATGGCAAAGGTTTATTTTCTAAAGAGTGCCATTCAAAAATGAAACAAACCTTCAGAGAGGAATTGGTAATGAACGCAGAGAGGTCATATTACTTTTCAAAATAAGCACTCCACATGTGGAGCTTTCTCACTAATCACTACTGCCACTGCTCAGCTTTCATTCCTCTGTATGGAGTTTGTGAGATTCCCATTCAAGCCCTCTGAAATATACAGTAGTTGTCCAGGGACAGGGATGGCAGACTTGACCTCTGGGCTCATTGAGTTGTCCCATATTTATTTCAAGCATGCAATCTGTGTTGTGCCAAAGGCCAGGCTATGCTAATCTTGGGGAGATTTTGATGGAGGGGTCCCCAATCTTTGTAGGCCTGTGACTGCATTTTAAAATTTAAGAAATTGGTGTGAACAGCATTAAAAAAAAACTGAGTGCAAGGCAGTGACTCACTTTGAACCCCAAATGCCAAACTACAAAATATTCATTTGTCAGAAGGAAAACTGGCAATATTTAGTGATACTCCTTCCATCAGATTGGTTGAGTTAGTACCCTGTGCAAGTCTACTCTGTCTGGATTAAGTCATACCATGTCTGTCTTTGTCCTTCTTGAAACCATCTTGAAACCACAGTTCAAAAATTCAACAGGCCCCCTCTCCCTGTCCCAATTTCATTAGGTGGAAACATCTAATGGAACTGGTTGACACCCACATCTTGATGGCACTTTAGCCCAAACTTCCAAATGATTTATCCCTGTGGTTTCATGTAAATGTAGAAAAACATAGGGGGACCAGATAAATCCATCTGCCCTCTCCACCTACCCCACCAAGTAAATAGTGATGGAGTGAAACAAAAGTCCCTTTGTGAGACAATTCAGTCTGGAAGGACTGAAATCAATATCATACTGGGTTCCCTATTCCCACTCTAGATTAATGATCCAGAAGACTAACATGCTGTATAGCAGGGATTGGAATTATTGACCCTCCAAATCTTGTTTGACAGTAGGTCCAAGCAACTCTGTCTAGAATAGTAATGGTAGAGGAATATTATGAGTTGCAATCCAGCATCTGGAGGTAATCCACCTTAGTCTATGGTACTAAAAACTGCTGAAAGGCCCTGGAGAACCAACTATTTTGCACTCCGCCTTTCCATTCTCTGGCACAAGTCATGTGCTTGCATGACGAAGGCAATTTCCACCCCAAAACCAGACTAAGGAAAGATGAGAATTTCAGTTCAGTTTTTATCAGTATTTACCAAAATTCACATTTTTTTTTCAAATGTGGGATGGTGAGAATGTCAGAATTAAAAAAAAAAAACAATAATGTGGAAGAAACCAATTGTCAGTGTAGCCGAAGGTTTTGAATGTATGTGTCTGTTGTATGTCTGAGTTTGAATCCCTTTGTATTGAACCATATTTGTGCCAATGAAGGTTGGCACCTCATTTTCTCACAGGCTCTTCATCTTTAAAACCTATGTGGAACAAAGCTACAACATATATCCTATCTATGCTGGTAACAGTTCTACCTATTGAATTTGGCTGGTGCAAATGGGAGTTGTTGTTTTTTAATTAATGTATTTTTATACAAACCAAAATGTTGACTTTTTCCCCCATATTCAATATTGCTTGTGGTGCTTAAGGTTTGACAAATTAGAATGCAAGAGAAAGTGAAACTTCTGAATTTCCCTAAACCAGGATCCAAATACAGGAAGCCCCCACTTATCCAACAGGTTAGGGACGGCAGCAGTGTTAGAAAGTGGAATTGGTCGAAAAGGAGAACATTTGTATGGAACATGAGGAAATTATTGTGGCTCACTTGGGATTGCCAATGCATGCCCATGAGTGCCTGCACACTGCTTGCAAAAAGTCTCTCATGCTATGGTCACACCACACTATTATAGGACTGTTATTCTACTTTAACTGCTATGGCTCCTGAGATTTGCCACTGAGGGAGGGGAATTTTGCATTCTCATCCAGAGAGCTCTTAGGGTTCAGTAAACTACAAACCCCAGAATTCCACAAGAGGCCAATGCCAAAGCAATTAAAGTGGAATAATAGAGCTCTAGCAGTATAGTTCAAATAAGGCTTTCAATAAGCTTGCTGACTTTGTTCCCCTTTCAGCTCACTATGCAAGCAGTTCATGTATGTGTGGTCAGTCCCAAGCAAGCCTCCATAGGCAAGAACTGCCAAAAGAGTGGATTCCTTGTTGAATGAAGGGAACTTGTCCTTAATTTGCAAGTGTCAAAAGAGTGAGTCATCAGATAATGAGCCATCAAAAAGTGGAGGTTTCCTGTAATCAGTGCCACCCAACCCTAGCTGAAGTCAAAAGGCCACCATAGATCTAGGCCATGAGCTACAAACATCAGATTTGACACTGGCACAGACCATTCATGGACTGGGCAAGGAGTCAGCCCCCCAACATACACCTTTTCAGGGTGAGTTGTCTGTCCTTTCTTGATCTACAAGTTATCACTGAACAAGGGATGGTAATTTCTAGAAATGAATGGCCCTAAACTAGGTTTCTTTAACAGTAATCTAGTCATGGCTCCCTTTCAGTACATGGGAGCCAGCAATTCAATGAGGCATTAATCACTCTGCAAGTACAAATACTCATCTTACCTCTGGCTGATTTCACAAACCAGGATAGGCAAGGCTCCAGAAAAGAAGCAGTGGGCCTCAGTTCTCTAAGAACTCTGTCCACATCTTCAGGATTAACTTTGCCTAGACATCACTCTGATCAGTTCCGTTTCTTGATAGCAGATAAAAGATTCAGTAATACCCCTCTCGAAAAGACAAGTAAATCCCATTGTCACAACAAACAGTAAAAAATCAATAAGGTACATGCATATGTGCAGTGTTATAAATATATTGACTGGGATTCTGAGTTTGCTGCCATTAGCATGCCTTGAGTGAAATTCAACTCACAGGTTGTTTTTTGGTTTCCCCCTCTCTCTGGCTTTTCTTCGCAAATGAAGATTCAGGAAGGACTCATCCTGCACTTTCTGCAAGCGCGCTGATGACTAAAAAGGCCAATCCGAGATAGACAAGTCCGGTTGCACAAAGCACAGCAGAAGGTTTCTTTGGGTGATGTTTCCACGTTGTGATTCTTTCTGCGTTGTAGTTTCTCTTCTTGACTTGTTTGGCGTGAGTTCTCAAATAAGGCTGCAGCATTGTGGATAGTGTGTCTCCATGCCTCCCGATGTGAAGCCAGGGCGGGCCATTGTTGGTGATCAATTTGGCCGAGCCTGAGATGTTGTTTCAGGGAGTCCTTGTATCGCTTTTTTGGAGGGCCCCTCTTATGCTGACCCGTGGTGAGTTCACCATAGAGTACTAAAAAAGTGCTCTAGAAAATGGGGAGAAATCTTTGAAACATTGGGAGTAACTGTGGAGGGAGTTAAAATCCAAACATTCCCTTCCTTATTTCACTAGCAGGATTTTCTGTGGGATCTTGATCCTGTCTGCAAATGGAAGAAGCCTTTCTCTTCACTGAAGCCTAGTTAGGATCCATGCAACAGCTAAAAAGAAAAGAAAAGAAAAGAAAAGAAAAGAAAAGAAAAGAAAAGGTAATGCTTGGTATGGAAACATCCATTTTCTCCTCTCATTTATCCTCACTATTCTTTCAGGTCCAAGTGAAGCTTCCTGGTACTTTCACCACATCTATTAGTGAACTTTAAGTGAAAATCATTTCAGCAATATTACATTCAATTATAATGGAGTGTCTGTGGAATCATGTATTATATCCACCTGAATACCAAAAGAATTCATCATGATTAAAGTTATTGCAAGAAATACCAAAGGAAGTAAGAATGATTTGCCACTTATTATAAAGGGTTGTCCATTTAGTCCTAAGTGGACAGTCATTATTAATTCATTTGGTATTCCCTATAACATTAATCACAGATAATTCTTCGGGTATTATTAATGTAGATATAACATGGAATTCCACTGCAATTTAGCTATTTATTTAAATGTATCATTAATTTCAAATGCTATCAATTCAGCTGTCAGGATTTTCAGTCAGAATCCATATGGGGATATTACAAAGTGTGTGTGCATGTGTATGTAGTTTAAGATCAAACTCTGAAAAATTGAAGAAGGGTTCTATTTGCAAAAAAGTGGAAAAGGTGTTTTCTTATTTGGCATCAATTCTCATTCATAAATCATTGGCTAGAAATGAAAAATGTTACTATTTTGGTCTATAGCATCCAGAATTCCACAACAGTCATGCTGGCTATGGGATTCTCAGAGTTTTAGTCCAAAAAAGTAACTTTTCCAAGCTCTGCCAATAATGTATACCTGTCTGTAGAAGTGGAACCACAAGACTAGTCTAGAAAGCTATGCTAGCATCTCCCCTCTTTCCACAGCACATATCTTTAGTTTTCTCAGAAATGGCAGGTCATCATACTTTGTGCAAAGATGCACTGGAACATCATCATCATCGAAGAGAGTGGGGGTTGTAAAGGGAACATGCTCACTTGGGGAAGAGCATTCTTGACTTTCAGTAACACTGTAGAATGTAGAGTCTGCCTTCAAGTCCATGTAAATATCAAAGTCCCTAAATGTTTATGAAATCAGGTAGTATGAAAAGGGATAATCACAGAGCAAAAAATGAATATTATGGTGTATATGGGGCTGCTGCTAAAACATCACTGTAGTAGCCCTGTTCAGGGAGGGTAACATCTGAGAGTTTCATTTTCCCCCTGCATTTGAATTCTTAAAACTCTAACTTGGTTCCATCTTAAACATAAAAGAAGAGGTAGGGTTTGTTTGTTTGATTGATTGTTTGTTTTTTAGCAAATCTTTTTTTAAAAATCCAGAAACAACATTCTCCATCTGCACCAGGAAAATTAAAATACTTGGAGGTCTCTCATTCATAGAGTCACCATAAGTTGATGTCAACTTGACAGCACATAACAGTAATGCCAACAGCTAGGATGGAGAGGAAAGAGAGGACCACATTATACCTGCTAGCTGTGGATCTGTCAATGATGAGGCCCCATAAGAAAAAAAGAATTGGCAACCGTTATTTAATCCTAATATGTTTGAGTACACAGGAATTGAAATCCAGACATTTAAGAGCTGGGTATTCAAAGTCCTGTGCTTGGACAGATTCTGAAACTTCGTTCCTAGAGAGGGTAAACTGGCCTCTTCAATGATCTGCTTCTGGTAGCAAGCGGAGATTTTGTTGTTGTTGTTGTTGTTCTAATAGACCTTTGGGAACTGTCTGCTTATGGGGTAAAGGATTTTAATCATATGGTCTATTGTCCAAATTTGTTACTTTTAAATGGTTGTGCTCTTAAATTACTTTTAATTCTATTGATGGTTTGAATATCTTTTAAATTTTTGTGCATTTTTACTATGTGCTATTTGTTTCAATACTGAAGCTGGGGAAAAGGTGCCATGTGAAATAACAACAACAACAACAACAAATCTGTCCATTTCAATTTCTCCCACATTCAACTGTTTTTAAATCCCAAGTTCATACTGTAATTTGCAAATTTGGGGGTGTATTCTTATCAAAAGCAAACAAATAAAATTCTCATCTATCCCTATTTCTTGTCACAATTCAGTCAAATGAAAATGTCTATATTGTTTCTGATTATGGTATCTGTGAATCTACCTTCCTTCTTCCCACTGTGTATCTGTAGAGATATGCTTTTGGACTATATACAAAAATAATATGTACTGTGTATGATATCATTTTAGCTGTTTAGTTATAATTTATATTATAAACCACTTTGGGTACCATATGGGGAAAAGGTAGAATATTAATTTATTAAACAAACACATACCATACATCAAATGCTATAAAACATAGACACTCCACTGTTCATTAGACAGTAACATTGCAACCCTACTACATATCCCATCATCCTGATTTGGGCAAATGTTTAATTGGCAATAGCGTTCTGATATTAATTGGTAACCAGGCCATCCACAGGTTGATGGAAACAAAGGAAATAGGAGTCAAACAAAGTTCATGCACATACTATGCCAAAGGAATGGGTCTGACAAATTATCCAAACATCCACACCTTAATGACAATCATGCAGCATTCCTTTGTAAAACAAGGAGACTCTAAAGGAAATTAAAGGAATTGAGAATCCATTTCTGCAAAATATATGGGAAATATGGTATAAATATAAGATAAGAGAGAATTTTTGCCTATTGATTCAGTATTAACACCGGTTATAATGGGAAAAAAATTCCCAAATAATGTGAAGGAAAAAATGGGAAAGGAATTAAAGAAACGAGGACTAGACAAAATAGAGGGATGGATAGGATGGATGGATGAGAAAGGGAGTATAAGAGAGAAATTATGTGGAATGAAAATTTCATGGTTTAATTGCATACAGTTAGAACAATGGATTAAAAATTGGAAAAAGAATCATAAAGAAACAAGGGAATTTACAAAATTTGAAAATTTGGTGAAAAAAGGTGAAAAGAGGGATGATAATGAAAGTATGAAAGGTATTACAAGTGAATTATATAAAATATTGATAAAAAATAAGGAAAAAAAGACAAAGGGGAATATTTAAAGAGAATATGGGAGGAAGATTTGAAACAAAAAATTGGAGATCATGAATGGGATAAGATATGGAAACAAAGATATCTAAAAATATGTCGATACGGATAAAAGAAAATTATTATAAAATAATATGGAGATGGTATTTGACACCAGCAAGATTGCATAATATAAATAAGAATAACTCTAAATATTGTTGGAGAGGTTGTCAAGAAATATGTACATATATGCATATGTGGTGGAATTGTAAATTTGTACAGCAGTTTTGGGAAATGATTTTCATAGAAATAGAGAATATTTTGAATAGAAATATAGAAAGGAAACCGAGTATAGCATTGATGTCAATTTATAGTGGAGAGAATGAGAACCAAGCAGAAAAGGATTTAATAACAAATTTATTAACGGCAGCAAGATTAATTATAGCAAGACATTGGAAAATGCAAATAAATGTACAAGTGGAGGAGTGGTATAAAGAAGTTTGGAAGATGGCAATAAATGATAAGTTAACATGTAGAATTAAAGTAAGAAGAGGAAGTTGGAAAGAAAGTGACTTTGATAAAATTTGGAAAGTATTTGTTAAAAAAGTATTACAGACAAAAGATGGGAGGTTACCTCCATGAGAAGAAATGAGATTCTGGAAACATTAGGTAAGGGATAATGGCTCTGGTGAAGGGGAGCACTGAGGTGGGGGGGGAGGTAGGGAAAGTAATATTCATGAAAAGAATCATAGTAAAAAATCTATGTTAACTTTTGAAATTAGTTAATAGAAAAATTGTAATGTTTATAGTAATTTTTGTGTTATACTAACTAAATATTGATTGTATAATATAAAGTATGATTATAAAATTAATAAAAATATATTTTAAAAAAAACAAAAACAAGGAGACTCTTCCTGTAACGTGCAGGACTTGATGGACATCTATCTACAGAGTGGGAAGATATAATTGCCTTGCAAATCAGTAAAGTATTTTGCAAATACTTTGCTCAGTAAAGACCTATCCTTACATCCTCTAGTCAAAGGAAAAATGCCTGTCAATGACGTGATACCAGATCACCCCCATTTCCCCAATTCCTGATTGGTTCAGAAATTCTTTGTTCTTGCAATTGAGAGTTATCTGAAGACAAATGCTCTTTTCATCTACATCACACCTTCAAAGGGATTTTACCTAGAAAAACCCTGGAAATCCTGAGTTCTTTAGTTCGGTTCCTATATCCTCCCAAATTGATGTCTTTCTAGCCCAGCTCCTGCCTCTCCCTTCTCTGAAACCCCTTGCTCCTGCTAACGCATCCCAGAATGCTGGCTGCTTCCCTGCCGAGCTAGGTGCACCATTCCCAGCTTCCCTAATTCTAACCTTCCTTCCAAGTTCTGCCTGCCCTGCTTTCTATTGCTGCTACTCAAGAGTAACACCACTTCTCCTGAGAAAATCTCCACTACAAGATTAGGTGTAGTATCACTCCAAAAGCCTTAGCCTAATTCCCTTCTAACTATGTCTTGCCTTACTCTAGTAGTCTTGTTTGCTTGTTCAAATGAATGTGTGCCATGTGTGAATGCCTTACTTAGCTCAGTAAAGTTTCATCAGTTATTTTGGACATCTTATTCCCATTTCTTTCCTGGCTCCACCTGTATACATAGGGTAAAGATCTCATGCATTACACAACCACTCATATTGCCATTTGAATTGCTATTAATCCCCCTTTGTAAGATCAGGTTCATGAGTGGGTTTTCCATGGACATGAGGGTTTTGCATAACAACATTATCTCTTGCTTTTTGATTCTAGTAGCCCCAGAAGAATATCCATGAAACACTAGTAATTATAGGGTGCTTTTACACAAGCTTTTTTTATTGCATGTTCATCCTGCCTTATTTACAGCATTTTTCTCTAAGTCCACATTATATCACCCTGCATTGGTATCCCTCACATATTTCTCCATCACTTCTCTCTTTCTTCTTACCACAGAAAATTTCAGGAGTTAAAACTCTAAATAGCCATACAACTCCATTGTGAAAGTAAACTGAAACACTGGGTTATATGGTTTTGGTGTTACACCAGAACAGACAACTCTTGACAATGACTATGTTCTGCATTAAAATGATGACAGCTTATAGTCAAAAGTAAAAAAAAAAAAAAAAAAAGAGAGAGAGAGAGAGAGAGAGAGAGAGAGAGAGAGAGCAACAACACACATGCACACAAAACACCAAATGCAAAAGTGATAAAATGAAATACTCTATATTGCAATGTATCATATAATTAACCTGTTGAACTAACTGCTTCAGGTTATTATTGAATTAAAATGGAGAATTGCTTAGCAAATCTCAGAAAAGGATTAGGCAATTATTATATGAGAAAGAAGAGCATCTGCTGTAACACTAGCTAGAATAAAATTATAAAGCGATATCAATCCTTCTCTCTTGACAACAAAACAGTTGTAAAATGAGACTGCAGAGTGTGTTTTTATTATCATTAGACAACAGTATTGCTTAGTGCTGTTGAAATGAATATATGGCATACATTGTTTATACTTACTAATTTACCTGTTTGAAAGCAATATGGAATTTCTGAGTCACTCACCTGCAAGGAAGGCTAGAGGGAAGAAAACTTCATTGTAATTTTACTTTGACATATGCCCTCCAACCCAGTTATTAGATGTCTCCATCTAATGGATGAACAGTTGTATGTACATGGTATGAGCATGAGGAGGTGATTAGCTAGGGCAGAAGTAAGGAGACAGATGTGGATGGAATGAAGGGAATCAATACAATTGTGGGATGGTGACTTGTATTTCTTTTCATGTGGCAACTGAGGGCTTGTCTAGATGGGTTATTTACCCTGTCTTGCCCCCATCTTGGAGTCCTGCAGGAGGCCTCACAGATCATAATTTCCCCCTCCAGGCAGTCCTGATGATGCTCTGGGCAAAGATGGGGGGTAAGATGGGGTAAAGCTCATTAAAACATTATATGTTAACACCTGATCAAAATGCCTCATTTAAGAAAAAAAACAGACCAGGTCCTACTGGTATGCAGGAGTCCATACTGGCCTGCTGGCCCATATCTGCAGCCTCTTCCATTGCCATCCGCATTGTACTTCGAAGCAAGGAAGGAGGCCTGCAGCATGTGAATAAAGCCTGGTCACATGCAGGGGGCCTTAATCACATGCTGGGGGCCTCCTTTCTGGCTCCAGAGACAGCAACACAGATAGCAGCAGAGGCATCTGCAGATATGGGCCAGTGTATCAATGCACACTTCCTTCCCTTTTGTGCAGATGATGGGGAGGGGGGCAATGGGCCTGATCTGAGGGCAGAATATGCCAGAGGGAAGCCAGCATATTCTGGACAGTGTAGACAGGCCCCAGGTCACCAAACAGAAAGCTGCATCTGTAAGTCCACTGCTTCCCATGATGATTTAGTGCATATGACAGTTGTCCAAAAGGTAACCCTTCTGGACCCATGTTGAGGCAGAAGCACAGAATGTTGTGTCATAAGCTTTTCTAGTTTATAAGATATGTTTGCCTCATACACTCACTCTGGAAATTGCATACATGCCTTTGGAAAAATATCCTAATCATCCCAGATAAACAGTATTTTGAGTTTTTAAAATCATTTTGGTTTTGTATCTTTTCTGATCTGAAGGCAAACTCCTGAGATGCCAAACCTGAAAGTTGATTGACGTTTGGCAAAAGTCATCCACAGGCATGTTGGTTCAGGATATAGAAAGGCAGACCTGACTATGCCTCAGATCACACCCATATAGCCCCACAAGCTGTGAGGAACAGAGTAATAATTGTGTCTGTAGTCAAACACCATACAGTTGTTGAATGGCCTCAGCCTGTGCCCTATGCTATTTTTAGTATGACACAGGGAAATAAATATTATAGAGACCCCACCTACACAATGGAAAAAAATCTGTTTGGGGGGATAAAAAATCTGAAAAGGCAGCCATTCATATGTGTATGATCTCCCTACACAACTTTTTACCCCCCAAAACTCCGTATGACACCCCCTTCCCCAGCTGGCTGGAGGCAGCGATCCAAGCAGTGGTTTTAAATCTCCCGCCGCTTTTTAATTTTATTTTAAAAGGTGCCTGTTTTGCGGACAGTTGGTTTTCCCTATTTACAATGTAAAAAAAAAAAAAGAATATATGTAAAAATCTCCATTTCATGGGCTTACTGGACACTCGCTTAGCCTGGAATCCAACATGGTGGATGCTCCCAATTCCCCTCTTTGCTAGCCCAGCCCCCTGTGCTCAGCCAGCCAATCAGATTACACTGCCTGTTCATTTGTGTGCAAACGGGGTGTACAGACCATTGAAAATACGAACAGCTGTATGGATTTTAGCTTGAGATTTGCTAATCCTTCTGAATGCCAAATCCATGTAGTTTACAGGGGATTCGCTAGCCCCCCCCTTCTGAAAGGCACGTATGCATCCAAACGGCTGTGTGTGCACATGATTGATCTTCTGAATGCCATACATTTTTTTTTACTGTGTAGATCAGTTTTCATTTCCTACCCAAAAGTCTTCCTTTCATAAGTTAGCAACATGTTTTTCTTCCTAATAGAGGTCTATGGAGAGCCCCTGCCCCCACCACCAGGTTTAAATTGTGATGCCGTGATACTTCTAAGTAAAAGATCCTCACAGATCATTATTAGACCCCCTCCCCTATCAGAGAGGTCTTGGAAGATAATTCACTGTAGTATCTGCAGAAAGCAGTGTTGGTGAGGAACCACAATCCAGAAACCCACTAAGGAATCCAGCAACTTCTTAAAATGTCTTCTGGCATGCTTCAAGTTTTTTATCTTTCAGTAGAGACTATATGAGTTCTGAAATACATGCCCCATTATGACCTATATGAATGTGGCAAAAGAACTGAACAAAGTGCTGTTGAAGATTCAGGACTTGACCTACAAGCCAATTCATATCTTATGATGAAAATAACATTTTGTTTCTAGAGCATTTTTCACATCACAGCACTGCACATGCAATGACAGGAGGGGAGGTAGATCCCAGCAACAAGCTGCAGCACAGACCTACTCCCATTTACTATAGTTTGGGGGTAATTGCCTAGGCTCTATATAGTGATTCAAGACATGGTTGCTGGATCTCTTGTATCACTCATACAGTGCCTATGGGTATGTAGTTTGTATTCACATAGGAATCATGCAGACAGAGTCAGAAGAGAGGAGGGCAGGAGGAGGGCTCACTCTTATGATCCTAGTTCCCCTCCTCCTTACATGCCTTACTATATGTACATTCAGGGCTTCTTCAGCCATTAGAGATAAAAAGGCAATCAATAACATCCTGTGTTGCTGGGGCCCCAGTAACAGCTTCCCAGCTGTTTCTTGCAATTATAACACCCCATCATCCTCTACTGAAACACCCAGCATCCACCAACTTGGTGTACTTCAATTGGCAACAGTATTTTGATATCATTTTGGTCAGTTCTGGCCTTTTCAGGGGCTGATAGGAAAACAGATAAGGTCAAGCTGGGGTTAGCACATATTACTCCAGGAAACAAGCCATATAAATTATCCAAAATTCACACCTCAATGCCACTCAATGCAACAACCAACATCTCTTTTTGTAATAGAAAAGCTTCATGTCTGAGAAACAGCAGACACCCATCTGTATCATTGGTAGATTCATTGCTTTGCAAATCATAGCAGTCACTCACACATTTACATGTCATAGGAAGGTGCTTGTCAATCACCCAATACCAGATCATCCCTCATTTCCAGTCCCTGACTAGTCCAGAATTCCATGGTTTAAATCATTGGAAACTACTTGAAGACAAATGTTCCTTTTCTTTTAATTGCACCTTCAAAGGGGTATTTTCCTATAAAAACCTCACAGGGATACTTCTGTTGTGGATTCCTGCAGTGTAAGAGGATTAAACTAGATGTCCTTGAGGTCCCTTCCAACCCTACGATTCTATGAGTGTCCACTGCCACTTCCTCTTTCATTTACAGCCACTCATATAATTGATGCTAAATGCTTGACATGAGCCCCCCTTTCAAACCCTGCTATACCACTATTAACTACCAGAGTAGGAGAAATCCACAAATAGAAGTTTGTTTGGGCTTGTGCAGCAGTCTCCATGGATCAGGCATCCGTGAGATGTGTGTTCTATTTTCTCTGGGGGGAAAATCATAGAAAATCAAATTTTGTCTGTACTGTGTGGTTTTCATGCAAACAGTCTCTTGTAGGACTTGCAGCTGAGACTCCAGTGGTGATGCAGCTGACCTTTCTAGTTATATATTGTGACCCACTGAACACAACAGCCAGGCATAAACATTTTTGTTTCAGTCCATGTTTCCTGAAGTGTTGGAAGAGTTTGTACCACTGAGATTTCAAGACTTTAACTAAATCAATTTTGTGGCAGAAAGATGGAAATTAATGTTTATGTATTAACACAAGTTCCAGACTTCACATCTGTCTGTTTCTTTAAACAACCAGCACCAAACACAAGAAGAACTAATACTGATAGGCAGAGAAATTCAGATGATTGTAAGGGGTAAGCCTATTTAATTAAAGAAGCAGAATGAAAACTTCTGATCTGAGTCCAAAAACAGTGCTATAATTCAAGATATTTCTCTCACTTTTAGTTGTACATTCACCTTCACTTCCTACAATTTTCCCAAGTAGCACTCAGCAGCACAAGGAAAGCCTCTAAGTTCCTTCAACCAGGCGTTGTAACAGTTTACAAGAAACTTATTAATTACAGACAAGACATCTTCTTTGTTGGTTCCCTTGGTTGTAGAACACCTACAGTCTCTTTGTAAAGTCTTCCAAATGCGCTATGTTCCTTTGCTAATCTGTGATCGATCTCTTTGTCAATCTTGGCATCTGAGGAGATGATGCTTCCTAGGTAGGTGAACTGCTGAACGGACTTAAGCACAGAGTTGCCGAAGCCAATGTGGGGATGGTGGTGTTCGTCCTGTGGTGCAGGCTGGTAAAGAACTTCCGTTTTCTTCAGGTTGACTTCCATGAGGAAGTCTCTGCAGCTGTTGAGAAGCAGGATGTTAGGCGCTGCAGAGCTGCTTCTGTGTGGGCAACAAGGGCAGCATCATCAGCAAAGAGCAGCTCACGGACTAGATAGTTTAGAGTCTTAGTGCAAGCCCTCAGACAGCTTAAGTTAAACAAGCTACCATCAATATGGTAACGTATATAGATGCCGTCTTCTTCGAGCTCTGCCATAGCCCTTTGGAGCATCATGCTGAAGAAGATTGTAAATAAAGTTGGCACAAGAACACAACCTTGCTTCACTCCATTAGTTATTAAAAAGGGCTCTGAAAGAGCATCACCGTGTAGCATCTTGACCACACTGGCCCTCGTGTAGCAAAATAATCATTTTAAGGAATTTGGGGGGACATCCTAGTCTTTCCAGGATCTGCCACAGACCTTTTCTACTCATGGTGTCGAAGGCTTTGGTGAGGTCAACAAATGTTACATAGAGACCCTTATTCGGCTCTCTACATTATAAACCCCTGAGGCGAAACACAAAAATCAATGTGTATAGAGCCATCATACTGTCTATCCTCCTTTATGGATCTGAAACATGGGTCACCTATCGCCACCACCTACGACTCCTCGAGCGCTTTCATCAGCGCTGTCTACGCACAATCCTAAATATACACTGGACTGACTATGTGACGAATGTTGCTGTCCTTGAGCAAGCAGGGATCACCAGCATTGAGGCCATGATATTGAGAACACAGCTGTGCTGGGCAGGGCATGTTTCTAGGATGGAGGACCATCGCCTCCCCAAAATAGTATTCTATGGTGAACTCGCCATGGGTCAGCGTAAGAGGGGTGCTCCAAAAAAGCGATACAAGGACTCCCTGAAACAACACCTCAGGCTCGGCCAAATTGATCAGCAACAATAGTCCGCCCTGGCCTCACATTGGGAGGCATGGAGACACACTATCCACAATGCTGCAGCCTTATTTGAGAACTCACGCTGAACAAGTCTTGAAGAGAAATGACAATGCAGAAAAAATCACAACCCAGAAACGTCACCCAAGGAAACCTTCTGCTGTGCTTTCTGCAACCGGACTCGTCTATCTCAGATTGGCCTTTTTAGTCATCAGCGCACTTGCAGAAAGCATGGAATGAGTCCTTCCTGAATCTTCGTTTGTGAAGAGAAGCCAGAGAGAGAGAGAGAACACCTACAGAGAATGGATACCAGACTAAGCTTAGATTTTCAGATATTTTGAAAGCATTCTTAAGTTGTTCTACTGGATAGATATTTGATGGCAAGGCATAAATATCAAGGTCCACTGTTTTATTTTAGCAGTGGGATTTACAGTTGTTCTTGCTGACACTGTTGTTTTACATTGTTATTGATGTTTGAATATGGTTGGTAACCAAATCACCTTTAAGGAGTGGATAGGGGCATGAATTTAAATAAACACAAGTCTACAGAAATTGTGACCCACCAAGCTGAATATTACCCACAAGCCGTGTGTGGTGTCTGCCTTATATTTCCATTTAGAAATCATGCTTGCATATGCTGCATGCCACTGAAAAAACAAGGGAGACAAGATTTGTCATATCCCTAAAAAATACATTGTATTTTGTCATAATCACTATTACCATTGCCATTGCTATTATTAATGTTGCTATTGTTAATTCAAAAAGTCTTTCTGACTCTGGACTTGTCTACACTGGCAAAAAAAAAAGTACACTCACACCAAATCCAGTCCTGGCAATCTAGATGATGTACGGCTTCTCCAGGGAGGAACCACAGTTTTTGCGATTAATCCGATTTTCTCCGAAGTAAGCAAAGTCAGGGAAAACTCCAGTGTTTTCCAGAAACTCAGGAGTGACCTTGGGTTCTTTTTGCTGCCTGGACAGTTTATCAGGTTCAATGTGACCAAATCCAGTTCTCCACAAGCAAATGCAGTGCCATCTCCCTTACTCTGTGCTGAGCACCGCAGGGAAAGGGATGGATCCTGTAGGAGCTGCTGCAGCCTCGCTGGCCAAGCAGCTTCTTGTGAGAACCTGGCCGGTGGCATCACTTCTGCTGAAGTCAGAGCAAGGTACCTGTGTGATCAGTGAGGAGGGGGTAAAGCGAGCCCATCTTGTTGATCACATGTCTTGGTGCTTTGTTCTGACCTCAACAGAAGCAATGCCACTAGCCAGGCTCTTGCAGGAAGCTGCTTGGCTAGAAAGGTGACAGAAGTGGCTCCAAAAACAGGGGATGAGCCAGCAGGGCTGATACAGTGGCAGCCCAGCTGGCCCATTTCGACAACACCATGCCACACACCCCATTCAGCTCAGTGCATGGAGCTGCCATCATGGTTGATCTGGGGCTAGTCTAGAGGATAAAGTTTTGGCCTGGCCCCAGATTAAGCAGCCAGTGTAAATGTTAATTATCATTTCATCAGAGGCTATCAGAGTAGAATAAAAGAGTTATTAGAAAATCAAAATATTCTATAATACAATAGAATAGAATTACAAAAGGAAATTGGAAGCATTAAAAAAAGGTTGAGAACCTAAATACAAGCCAATATCTATGTACCATCTATTCCGGCATATAAGACGACTGGGTGCATAAAATGACCCCCCCCCCCAATTTTTAAGTTAAAATATAGACTTTTCCCCCCCACATCCAGCCAGCCACCTGGCTGGAAAGCCTGCCCCCCACCAGCCAGCCAGCTCAGTGGCTGTAGATGATGGACTAGTCTGTGAAATTAAAAGACTGAGAACAGTTAAAAAAGCATGGGGTAATTTGAAAAATGTCTGTGGTGTTCAATCTTTGGAAAGTAAGGTTGCATTAATAATGAAGTTGGTTAATATGACACTATCAAATCCCAAATTTTTGAATGGGCACATTAAAGATTTTAGAGCCACATTGGCAGACTTGCAAACTCCTGGGGAGGAAATCCCCCAAACTATGCAAATGGAAACTTCCTGGCAAATTTACCAAGATACAATCCCTAAATGGAGGGCAATTAACACTTCAAAGGCAAAGCAGTCATTCTCACAGCAGGGGGAAGGATCTGCTGGGGAAACTGCCCAGGGAATTGACCACTTCAAAGACAAGGCAGTCATTCTCACAGCAGGGGGAAAGATCTGCTGGGCATATAAGATGACCCCCCACTTTTGAGGAGATTTTCAAGTGTTAAAAAGCAGTCTTATACGCAGGAATATACAATATATAAAACTCTTGGGTATGTTGCCTTTCCCAGTGTGCTGATTGGCTGCTCAGGAAACACACCCAACCAGTCACCAAACACATGTAAATTCCCCCTCCACCTCACAATCCACTCCTGCCATGTGATGTGCACTCAACCTGCATCCTCCAGCCTCACAAGGCCCCTCCCTCCCCTCATTCCCTTCGCCACTCACAAGTTATGGGCTGCAATGGGACCCAGGCACTCAACTGGCGATGGTGAGATGCCACTGCAGCAGGACCCAGGTAGTCAACTGGCAGCAGTGATGGTGGTAGGACACTGCTGCTGCCACTGCGATGGGATCCAGACAGTCAACTGGCAGCAGCAAGCTTCCTGTGACTGGAGCCAGGTAGTCAACTGGCAGTGGCAGAAGGTTGCCTGTGACAACAGCCAGGCAGTCAACTTCTCATCAGGTCTACCAGGTGTTTTGGGGGAGGTTTTTAATGGTATATGTTATGCTGGGTACAGCTAGTACCACTTTATAAAGTCTGAGAAAATTATTACCTTTTAACCTGGGGCCTGAGTAATATTAATGGCCAAGCTCCAATAGGACCACTGGCAGATCATACATTTCTGCCAGGGTACTTATATTGGTGGTCAAGGGCAAAGGCTGCTCCTTCTTCCCCATATGTACATAGGCAACCAAATGGCACCCAGGCCCAGCTTCACTACCAGCCACTGATTGGATATGGGGACATGCTTGCATGTTACCCAGCTTCCCTTGTGTATCTTAAGAAGATGGAACAGCTTTCATCCCCCCAGAGAAGAGCAAGGGTTACTTTTTCTTCCATGGTTGAAAAATAGAAGGAAAAAGAAAAGAAAAAAAGAAAAAATGATCAGGAGACAATGCCAATTGTTGGCCAGGGTGGAGCAACAACAGTTATTTTTGTACACTCAGTTCCCAAGCATTGTGCAGTGAAGTACTAGATATAGCCTTTCATAATGCCTAAAAAAATGAACTTATGCTGACTTAGCTGGGAGGTACATCAGCATAATCCACTAAGAGGATTCTGGCCAACATCAGCTTTGGCCAACCATGCTTTGATGAGGAGGGAATTTCAGAAATGAGGTGCTACCTGTAAGAAGGCCTTCCCCTGCCTAGTTCCTACAGAACAATATGCCCCTGACAAAAGAACCTGCATTTAAGGATTTGAAAATAAGCAGTAGCATCTTGAATTGGAAGCAAATTGGAAGCAAATAGTCAACCAGTACTAAGACTTCAGTGTGCATGGACTTGCATTCCAGCATGGCCAGGAAATGGAAGTCAGAGCAAAGTTATATGGCTAAGCAGTGGGCAGTTTCTTAATGGCTCCATTAAGTTCTAAGGGACAAAGGAAACAGGCAGCAGTTGACAAGGCTGTTAGGGTGAGGAAGAGCTAACTGCACCAAGAAAACGAACACAATATGGATATGGAATAACTTGTACTCTCTCTACAGTGCAGGGTGGTGTCATACACAACATCCTTGAGTAGCTACCACAGTTCACCATTGTGTGTGTATGTGCCTTCACGTAGCTTGTTGACTTATGGTGATGGCACAAATTCCATAGTGTTTTCTTAGACAAGGGATATCCAGAGGTAGTTTTTCCTGTTCCTTTCTATGAAAAGTAGCCTATAGCATCTAGTATTCATTGATGCTCTCCCATCCAAGTACTAACTAGGGCTGACCCTGCTTAGCTTCTAAAATCAGATGTAATCCAGTGCCTTTGGGATATTTAGGCCTAGTCACCATTATACTTTACCAGAATTCACTGGGTATTGCATCAGTCCTTGAAATGGCACCAAACATTTATAAAAGGGCATCTCATGTATAAGCAAGCTTGTTTCTTTCCTCTATGTAAAAGGTTTAGATACACAGTATCTTACTTTAGAAGATCACACTGCAAGGGTTATGCAATTAAATATATTTATGAAAATAAATGAAACCATCTTTTTGGTTTTGGATTACGAAGATAATCTAATTGTACGTGGATTACGGTTTTGTCCTAGATGTGATTTGATGAGGTCTTCAATTCAACACATGGTGTTAGATTTCATTTATATTTAATTTATCATGTTGGTTCATTTGCTGGAAGAGGCAAATACTTGTGATTATGCTGCTTGGTACAAAATTATACATACTCTTCAGTATTCATACCCTTTGTCAGAATATAGATACTGAGCTAGCAAACAGTGATTGTTAGGATTTTATGTTTTTTCTCAACATGTGCTAAACATATCACAGGTTCATAGCTATTGTGAAATGATGCATCCTCAGCCTTTATAAAGTCTGGCTTAAAAACTAACATCAACCATCATTAGTCAGGTCACTTAATTTTTATTAATATCCAGTTGTTATAGTAGTTTAGGAGGATGAAGAGAACTGGACAATGGCTAGAGTGCAAGTGGTGGAAGACTCGACTCTTATCCGACAGAACTCACCATAGGAAGCATCTTGATTCCTATCAGGAGGCAATACGTGCAGCACAGAGATCCTTCTGCTCTGCATATAGTGCGTCTGCAGAGTCCTGTCCAGCAGAGTTGTTTAAGGTGGTGGGGAAGCTGACACAGACTCCTCCTGTACCAAACCCCCTACTTAACCCGACGACAGCCTGCTGTGATGCATTTAACATCCACTTTGCAGATAAAATCTCTCAGATAAGAGCCGACTTGGATGCCACTGTTCTGACAGAATCCATAGATGAGGCATCCAACAACTCCATTGATGGCATTTTAATGGATCAGTTTCAATTGGTGAGTACCGATGATGTGGACAAGCTCCTTGGAAAAGTGAGGAAGACGACTTTCCCTCTTGATCCTTGTCCATCTTGGCTGGTCGTCCGGGGGGGGGGGAACGCGTTGAGAGTAATTCCTATGGGACACAATCAATGCGTCCTTCAGGGAAGGTATCGTACCATCTTGTTTAAATGAGGCAGCGGTTAAGCCACTCCTGAAAAAACCTTCCCTGGACCCTCTGGACAGGAACAATTACAGACCAGTGTCCTTGCTACCTTTTTTAAGCAAGGTGATCAACAGGGCAGTTTCTTCCCAACTCCAAGCCGTCTTGGATGAAACCGATTATCTTGATCCATTTCAAACTGGTTTCAGGACAGGATATGGAGTTGAGACTGCCATGGTTGCTCTAACTGACGACCTCCGCCTGAGCATCAACAGGGGTAGCGTGACCCTAATGGTGCTCTTGGACCTCTCAGCAGCCTTTGACACTATAGATCATTCCATCCTCTTGGATCACTTGAGAGAGTTAGGAATTGGAGGCATTGCTCTGCTGTGGCTCCGTTCCTTTCCTTCGGGCAGACCCCAGAGGGTGAAGCTCAGGGACAGTTGCTCTTCCAGAATTGAGCTTAATTGTGGCATCCCTCAGGGTGCCATCCTGTCCCCGATGCTATTTAGCATTTATATGAAGCCGCTTGGAGAGATCATCTGGAGGCATGGAGCTCGGTGACACTCAGATATATTTCTCCATGATCAGATCATCGGCTCAGACTTCAGATGGCATCTCTCCTCTCAATGACTGTCTTAGAGTAGTAATGGATTGGATGAGGAAAAACAGATTGAGACTAAATCCAGACAAAACAGAGGTACTGACAGTCACAGGCCTGAAACCAGGTCTGGGAATACAACTTCCAGTCCTGGATGGAGTCACACTCTCCTCTAAGGACTGTGTTCTCAGTCTGGGAGTACTCCTAGATTCGTCGCTCCACATGACTAGTCAGGTGAGTGTGACGGTCAGGAGTGCCTGTTATCAGCTTCGGCTTATACTCCAACTGCGCCCTTACCTGGATACAAGGGATCTGGAAACTGTGGTACATGCTTTGGTAACCTCACGTTTGGATTACTGTACCGCACTCTACATGGGGCTACCCTTGTGCCTAACCTGGAAACTTCAACTGGTACAAAATATGGCAGCCAGGTTAATTACAGGTACATCTAGGAGAGAGCATATAACACCTGTGCTTAAATCTCTCCACTGGCTGCCGATCAGTTTCTGGGCACAGTAAAAGGTGTTGGTTTTAACCTTTAAAACCCTACATAGCTTGGGTCCATCTTATCTTCAGGACCGCCTCATCCCATATGATCCCCCCAGCGCACTTTGGTCCTCTGGGAGGAACCTGCTACAGCCTATGAAAATTAGGCTGTCGCAGACCACCCAGAGGGCCTTCTCTTCTATGGCTCCCAGACTTTGGAACGGCCTGCTGGACGAGATCCGTCTTATCACTACTCTTGATAGCTTCAAGAAAGCACTAAAGATGGATCTCTTCCAGCAGGCCTTCCCGGAATAATTTCCCGGCTCAAGTGGAGCTGATTGCTTACCCACTCCCCTGCCACTATTGCCATTTTTATTTATTTATTTATTTATTGTATTTTATCTTTGTTTTAATTCTCTATTAGTTTAATTTAGTTTTAAGGAGTGGGAGTGTTAGGATTGGGAAGGATTGTTTTAACTTGCTGTGTTTTAATCTTGTTGTACGCCACGCCGGTTGCTGAGCAGAGGGGCGGGTTAAAAATAAAAATTTATTATTATTATTATTATTATTATTATTAGAGAAGTTAGTAAGGTGGTGCTTTTCATTGACTTAGGAGATTTTCACACGGGGCCAAAATGCCCCGTTACTGCTCCGCTACCTCCTCTCCCGTTCCTGCCACAGAATAACATAAATCTTTCACACGCTCACCTTAATTCCGCAGCAGGAACAGGCTCCCCCTCCCCTTGCTGGCTGGCCGTAAATGCAGCTGTCACGTGATAATGCCGGACGGTAAATTTAAAAAATAAAACTCCTCCAAACATAAAATCAGTTCACCAAGCACAAAAACACTCTTTAAATCACATAATCAAAACAGGGAGGGTAAAATAAAGGGTGCCACTTACCTGGATGTCCACATCGTACCAGGAAGTGATTGGAATGGACCTCCCCTCCATGGCTGTCATTTCGGAACAGGAATGGGGCTCCTGTTCCCACACCCATGATTGCGTGATAGTGACGGAACGGGAGGTCTATTCATGATGAAAAATCGTGATTACATTGTTCTGGAACATTCTTGGGAGTAGGATGGATGCAGGAAAGAACGGGGTCAACGTCGTCCGAAAGGGAAAACCTTTCCCGACCCTGTTCTGTTCCTGCCACGGGATATATAGCCCGTGTGAAAATCTCCTTACTAACTGATCATTCACTTACTAACTGAAAAGCACCACCTTATTAACTGCAGCACAAGAGCAGAATGTGATGAGGGTGGCGTTGTGTGAAATCAGGTCCTGTTCGTGGGACAGAAAGGTTGTCCTGGTATTCTGATAAGATACTTTTTGCTGCATCTGATAATCTCCCATCTCACCACAGAAAAGAAAGTAAAATATGCCAAATGTTTACAGAGCATCAAATTGATGCAGGGACTTACTGAAAGAATCAAACAATTGTATAAATAGTTGAACCTAAATAACCTAAAGGGCACCAGATCCCATCTGATCTTGGAAGCAAAGCATGGTCACCCTTGGATGGGAGACACCTATCAATACCAAGTGCTGTAGCCTATATTTCAGAGGAAGATACTGGCAAAACCACCTCTGAGTATTCCTTGCCTAAGAAAACTCTGTGGAATTTATGGGGGCACCATAAATTGACAGGTGACTTGAAGGCACACACTCACACATAAATAGTTACAAATTAGCACGGTCTTTTCCTTGCTGATTTCACCTTGATTTGAACCAAACCACCCAAGAATAATTCTACTCAACATGAGGGTGGAGATCATTAAAAACTTTTTTTAAAAAAACCCCTTGTATTAAAGAAGTTGGCATGGAGTGTTATTAAATTCTTATTCCTGAAGGAACTAAGGACTTTGTCAGATGCAGCAAATATGGTATCATAATGACACCTAGGGAGCACATACCAGGTAACATCATCCTTTCATAATAATATCTTGAAAATAAGGCATTATTTTTTATTGACTGGCCAAGCTGTCAATAGGTCTCTCATGGTGCTGTTTTACTGGTATTGTTGGCATTTGAAAACTCACACCATTGTCCTCGCATGATTTCAGCATCAGTGACCAAATCACCATTAGAGGGGACAATAAATGTGTGCAAAGATAATCAGGGCAATTACAGTCACAATTAGAGAGGGCAGAGGAAACACTTGTGATGTCTAAGATATGGCCCTGGTAAGAATAATGGAAAAATAAGAAAGGTTATTGGTTTCTATGGATATGTGGATATACATATATCCACATTCATGGCAAGGGACCCCACACACACACGCTGCTGTACTTGCGTGACCTAAAGTAATCCAATACAGTGAACACATCAACACGATAAAAATGTGCTTTTGTGCCAAGGGGACTTCAGGGTAGGGGAACTCTGTGGCTTTCAAGACCAGTTTGAGTTTGGATTTAAACAGGTGAGTGTGATGTTAATGGGTTCAAACAGGGGCAGAATACTAGGCACTGGAAATGGGATACAGCATCCATGTAGATTCAGTTTCAGCCTAAATTCATATTCAGAATCTTCCTTTAACCCCCCAGCTCCTTTCTGCTTCTCACCCCTCGTCCTCTGTTATCTCACCTTTTGTCAAAATTTACATTGTAGGTTACTTGGAGGATAAGGAAACCTGTGTATTTCTTTAAAGCACTGTAGACACCAGTGGTGGAATAATGTCCTAACAAATATGTTGAGAAAAGGAAAATCAACTTCTTTACTTAGTTTGAGGCCTCAAGGAATATTATAGCAAAGATTTCTGACTCCTTACAAATATTCTGAGAAAAATAAAATCTTTAATTTAGTGCTCAGTGTACACACACACATATATATATTCAAAGGAGAATATGAAATGGTATTCCAGAGAGGCAAGAAATCACTGCATGCCCTTGGAATGAGGTCATGTTCAGATTTCCTAATCAAGAATAAAGGAATGCCCAAATTGCCTCATTGATCTAGGAGAAAGTGCATCTCCTGCGTCTACATTATTAACCAAGGGATTAAAATGAGTTTCCCTATGTATGTAGCCAATCTCTGTGTTTTATGAGAGCAATATTATCGTTGTTAGATTTTTTTTTTTGTTAAAAGAATACATCTGCTTCATTGCAATAATAGCTATTCAAATTTCTTTATTATTTAGTACTGAGATTTTGTGGATTCCTTTAAAGTCCAAATGTGCTACATTAAGTCACCCTGGAAAAAAAAAGTCTCCAGCCTGCTGAGTAAATATAAATTTCACAGTTAAATACATAAAATAATGATTACATCCAATGGTCATGAGGGACATGTTTTTAGGAGTCTACTAATTAAACTACATCCTTCAGACAACATGTTTCTACACTTACTAGCAATGAACCATATCTGATTTGTCATTAAGTAATTAGGAATGCTAATGCAAATAAAGCACCTTTCAAACAGGGATTCCAAAAAGAAATTAATCATATATTATTCCTTCTGATCCTACCACATAAGGGTCACTGAAATGAACACAGCCAAGGAAGGAAGGAATCTGATATGGAAATAGCTGCTACCTCTTCTTTTGTGTAAGGTATCATCTAATTTTCTTAATGCATTGCTATTATAATGGTAGTTCTGACAGCAGTTAACTGGGGTAGAGAAAGAGTACAAACATGCAGGGCAATTATGTATTGATAAAATATGAACAACATCATTAAAATTAAACGATCTTTCTGTCAGATAACTAGGGGAAAGGCACATACACACCCCTACTTCTTATAGGCACTTTTAAAGCAAAATGCTTTAAAGAGTAAAATAATATACCTTCAGTACCTCATGGACAAACTAGTACCTTTCTCATTCTGGCCTGTCTAGTAGAATTTATTGTCTAGTAGAAGGTACTAAGAGATAGCCAGAATGGTGTAGTGGTTTCAGTGCAAGGATGCAATTCTTTTCTAATTTCAGTCTTGAAGGAAGGAATGAGTAATTTTAGCAATTTTCTTCCTGCTGTTAGAAAATCTTTGAAAAATACAGTTATTCCCAGATGGGAACTTGTTCTGCAAAAAGTTGCCACATATTTTTTTTTAATTTTATTTTTTGCACAGAAGACATTTTCTGCACCAAAAATAGTATTTCTGTGCAGAAGTATTCTTTTATGTGCAGAAGATGCTGTTTCCTGACCAAAACAAACAAACCTACAACCATGCAAATTTTGCACAGAATAAATCCCAAACTGCAAATATTCATAGTCTAGGATTCTCTACATCAGGGTTTTCCAACACTCCTCATCATGATTTCAACCATTTTTTAATGTTTTCAAATATTCTTTCTACTCCAATTTGTGTTGGACTAGAACTCAGGGAGACCAGAATCCAAATCTCCATTCAGTCATGGAAACTGATTGGGTGACCTTGGACAAATCATACTCTCAGCTTTAGAGGAAAGCAGTGACAAATCTCCTCTGAATAAATCATACTGAGTAAACTGTATAACAGAAATCATGAAGGCACATATCAACCAAGATTGTACTGGCCTGGATGCTGACCTACAATGATCACAGGACTGAAGTGTCCCATTATTTGGCTGATCAATCTAAGTGGCTTTGACTGTGTGAATGTTGCTATTCTTTTGTGTTTGGTTTTTTTTAAAATAGATCTCTCAGAATTTTTGGCAACTAATGATTCTGGCTGAAGAATTCTGGGAATTGCTGTCCAAAAAATAATATTTCCAAGCTCTGGTCATTGCAGCAGCATTCTGAAACCCTGAAAGTATATTTGATCAAGCTACCATTTTAATTTCCCTTAATGCCCCAGATGTAGCATTCCTATGGAACATTGTGGAAAATGGAAGTTGTGGTATTTTGTTGTTGTTGTTGTTTTACAGGCAATCTAAATCAGTTTTCATAATGGGTGCAGCACTGCACTGAACTGACATTAGCCCTAGTTTCAGCTTCACAATGGTTCTTTCACTTCCACATTAAAAGAGACGCGTGAATCCTATAGATATGCATATACCATTTTCACAGACAACCACACCTACAGGGTAAAGTCTAGACTGACCCTCAGAAAACTGCATGTCTGATATACATAAATACATCTGGGATTAATTGTTCTCACTGCAACTTTTTAAAGACATCCTGTATTTTTTTGTGCTAATCTTTATAGTTCAACAGGCATAAAAATGATTTAGGCTACCAGCAATGTGAAGTAAGATGCTTTCATGAGGGTAACACAACAATAACAAACAAAACCTCACAATCCTCCAACTGGGTCTGGCTAGAAGACTGGCTCTCTACTGAATGTCTTTTATAAGTGTGGTACCCAAGTACAGAATCCATAAGCACTGCCATACTTCCAATATCACTTGCAGGATTGATGACCAGTAGTTCAATGTATTTTAAAGGAACATGCACCTGATATAAAACCCAGCTGAGGAACTGCTTATTTTATAGAACTGTAGCAAAGGCATATAGTGCATTTGGAAGACTCTACAAAAAAAGTCTGGAGTAATAAACACCTGAGGCGAAGCACAAAAATCAGTGTGTATAGAGCCATTGTACTGTCTATTCTCCTTTATGGGTCTGAAACATGGGTCACCTATTGCCACCACTTACGACTCCTCGAATGCTTTCATCAGCACTGTATATGCACAATCCTAAATATACACTGGACTGATTATGTGACGAATGTTGCTGTCCTTGAGCAAGCAGGGATCACCAGCATTGAGACTATGATATTGAGAACACAGCTGCGCTGGGCAGGGCATGTTTCTAGGATGAAGGACCATTGCCTCCCCAAAATAGTACTCTACGGTGAACTCGCCACGGGTCAGCGTAAGAGGGGAACTCCAAAAAAGTGATACAAGGACTCCCTGAAACAACATCTCAGGCTTGGCCAAATTGATCACCAACAATGGGCCGCCCTGGCCTCACATCGGAAGGCATGGAGATGCACTATCCACAAGGTTGAAGCCTTATTTGAGAACTCACTCCAAACAAGTCTTGAAGAGAAATGACAACACAGAAAGAATCACAACCCGGAAACATCACCCAAGGAGACCTTCTGCTGTGCTTTCTGCAACCGGACTTGTTTATCTTGGATTGGCCTTTTTAGTCATTAGCGCGCTTGCAGAAAGTGTGAGATGAGTCCTTCCTGAATCTTCATTTGTGAAGAAAAGCCAGAGAGGGAGAGATCAAACTAAGACCCATTTTGTTTTTCTTTTATAAGAGTAAACCTAGGAGTCATCTTTGGAACAGAAATCATTACTGAATCTATTTAATGTGTCAATGTTCACCTTGTTTTATTCTTCCTAGCCATCTAATTTGTTGCCTTCTTCAGTCTTCAGCATATATTTTTTTAAAAGCTAAATAATTTCCTTCTTGATCAATTGGGGACTGAGATCACGGCCAATTTGAGATGCCAGGGAGAGTACAGTGGCATCATGATGGTATGGAGTCCATTAGAATCTGGTACAAAGTGTGAACCCATATCTATTCCAATTACTAGCTGCATGGCCTTCCACTCCACCTGTCCTGAGGGACACTGCCCACAGCTGTACTGATGCCACTTAAAAGCATTGTGGGATTGATAATTTTTCTATAGTAAACAATTTTTATTTCCTTCAGTTAAGTGACTGCCAAAAAAAAAAAGAAAAAAAAGAAAGAAAGGGAACTGGTTTTTGCTGTTGCATGTATTTGCCCTTATTGTTGTCACAGGGTACCTTCAGGTCATTTCCAGCTTGTGGCAACCCTAAGGCAAACCCATCATGGGTTTTTTTGGCAAGATTTGTTCAGAGGGGGTTTGCCATTGCCTTCCTCTGAGGTGGAGAGAATATCCAAGGTTAGACAGTGGGTTCCTATGGCCAAGTGGGCATTTCGATCCCAGAGTTGTAGTTGTAGTCCAATGCTCAAATCACTACACCGTGCTGGCTCTCTATGTGCCCTTAACTGAGTCATAATATTTTATATTTAGGTCTCTAGGACACTGCACTCTTCCAATGAACATGTTGATCAAGCCGGGTCCTGAAATGTATTCTGCTATGATTCTATGAAAACATGAAGAAGCTAAAAGCAGAATAAATTATGCAAAAACAGCAACGTTTGAAGAGGAAAGCATGCTAAAAAGAAAAGTTATGCAAATGTGTTCAATTTGCATAATTTCAAGAAATCACTGGATTTAGTTTTTGAGGGCATAAAGGTTAATTCTCCCCCACCCAGGATGGAATAAACACAGCCCCAACTAAGACTCACATGAATCAAGTCTGTACTCCAATGCTGTTGATCTCAGTGGAAGATAAAGCTTATTTAACTTTCTGTGGGTCAGAAGTTTAAAAGTACAAGCAATCTCTCCATTGCTTTGGTACCCTGTGTTTAGGCTGCACTATATGCATGGCAGGAATTTACAGTCATCTGAAGAAAATGCAAAGGATTAGATGTTATAAACTGATGATGGCAAGATCTGGGATGATATCTAAGGCAGGAAATTAGCCCCTGGCTTCAGCACAGTTGCCGTCCCCTGTTGTAGGATCTACATCCCAGTGATGGGTAGGGAACAACACATTCAGCTGCATTCCTCCATATACACTCCTCTTTCACACATATTCATATACATTCCCCTATGCAGCTACATGAGTCCTCATTCTCTCTCTGTCACACACACACCTCATACACATTCTCTCACACATAGTCTCTCTCTCTCCCTGACACATACTAATTCAGGCACACATATATACATATATGCTCTTCTGAGAGAATACTCACTGATTTCCTCATCCTCAGTGAGAAAGGGTGCCTTGATACATTGAGACATTCCATTGAAAAAATGGCCAACCAGAAAATCATGAGGTTTTTCATGATTTGTAACTATTTTATGGGGAAAAACCACCACTGTCATGAATTGTGAAAAAATGGACAAAAATACATTTTTGTGCAAAAAGTGTTTTTCCTTTCCAGCATTTTTTTTTTTTTTGGCAATAAAGTTCTGAAGTGAAAAAATAATAATAAAATATACTGCCCAATGAAGAGAAGCCTTTTGATAATGTTCAAAATTGCATGCAGGAATGAAATGAGTGGAGATGTACAACCTTACTCCCCTTCACAATTCAACATGGGGGGGGGTCTCCCCTTGATACTAAACTTAATGGCATGCAAGAAAGCAAGAGGGTGGTTACATAGCTGGAGAGCTGATAGTGAAACTCCCTGTCCTCAGCTGCAACTCCTACCAAATGAGACTTCAATCTTGCAATTAAACAGGGAGAAAAAAATCCATTTGCAGCAACAAAAGACTTTCTTCAATACTAACTGCATCTGCAATGGCATTATTTTGAGGAGATCATATTGCGAATCATGCTATGAGGGTACAATTAACCCTTTCCTTCCCAGGTTCAACTCTTTACCCTGCTCTCATGTTAAGACTTAAAAAGCCTCCCATTGGAGGCTTTCTACGTTGTTGAGATTAGAATAATAGAATCATAGAGACCAAAAGGGCAATCCAGTCCAAGCCTCTGCCATGCAGGAATACATAATCAAAGCACTCCTGACAGATGGCCATCCAGCCTCTGTTTAAACACATCCAAAGAAGGAGACTCCAGCACACTCTGATGTAACATATTCCACGGCTGAGCAGCTCTTAAAGTCAGTAAGTCCTTCCTAAGGTTTAGCTGGAATCTAGTTTGAATCCATTGCTCTGGGTCATAGGAGATTTTCAGACTCCACTGTTTTAGGAGATTTTCAGACCTGCCAAAATGCATGTTTGCCGCGCGAGCAGCCTCCCGAAACTGCTGCGCGGCAAGGGTCTACTTCGGACGACGCTGTGCCTCTCGCGAAACCGTCCGTGTCACTTCCGTGAAGCTTCGGACGGCTCGGCGCCATATTTCAATCACGGAGGTTGCCCGAGATTGAAATATGGTGCCGAGCCGTCCGAAGCTTCACGGAAGTGACACGGATGGTTTCGTGAGAGGCACAGCATCGTCCGAAGTAGACCCTTGCCGCGCAGCAGTTTTGGGAGGCTGCTCGCACGGCAGACATGCATTTTGGCAGGTCTGAAAATCTCCATAGTGTTACTATTCCACTTTAACTGCTCTGGCTTCCTCCTGTGGAATTCTGGGGTTTGTAGTTTAGTGAGGCCTAAGATCTCTCCGGCTGAGAGTTGTAAATGCCCCTCCTTAAACTGCAAATCCCAGGATTCAACAGGAGGCAGCCATAGCAAATAAAGTGGAATAGTAACACTATAACAGTGTTGTCTGAAAATCTCCTTAGTCTCTGGAGCAGTAGAAAAGAAGCTTGCTCCCTCTTCAATATGACATCTCTTAAAATATTTAAACATATCTATCATGTCACCTCTTAACCTTCTCTTCTTCAAGCTAAACATGCCCAGCTCCCTAAGTTAATTCTCATAGGACATGGCTTCCAGACCTTTCACCATTTTGAGCACCCTCCTCTGGACACGCTCCAGCTTATCAAAATCCTTCCTGAAATATAGTGCCCAGAACTGGACACAGAATTCCAGGTAAGGTCTGACCAAAGGAGACCAAGATTGCTTGGGGAAGGGTACAGCTTGCCCTTTCCCCGCACTTCTGCTCTAAAGTGTTATCTGCTTTGTTACATGACTTTGGGAGATCAAGTGTTAGGTACACAAGTGATGCACAGCTCACCTATAGTTGTGAGGTCAAAATGAGCTGGTGTAGTGCAGCAGTGTTGAACTTGGATTGATGTCCAAAGCCTTGCTTATTCCAGAAGATTGCTGTATGCCAGTGATGGATAGTCAGTGTTCCTTCACTTGACCTCTTTCATATATTTCTCTCTCTCTCTGGCTTTTCTTTGCAAACGAAGATTCAGGAAGGACTCATCCCGTGCTTTCTGCAAGCACGCTGATGACTGAAAAGGCCGATCTGAGATAAACAAGTCCGGTTGCAGAAAGCACAGCAGAAGGTCTCCTTGGGTGATGTTTCTGGGTTGTGATCCTTTCTGCGTTGTCGTTTCTCTTCAAGACTTGTTCGGTGTGAGTTCTCAAATAAGGCTGCAGCATTGTGGATAGTGCATCTCCATGCCTCCCGATGTGAGCCCAGGGCGGATCATTGTTGGTGATCAATTTGGCTGAGCCTCAGATGTTGTTTCAGGGAGTCCTTGTATCTTTTTTTTTTTTTGAGCACCCCTATATTTGCTATAAGAATAAAATGGGATGTGTCTGTACACTCAGTTCTCTGTATCCACGGGTTCATCATCCACTGATTCAACCAACCATGGTTTGAAAATATTCAAAAAAATAAAAATAAAAACCCAAAAAGCGAAGTTGCTGTTCACCATTTTACTCTGCCATTGTATTTAATGGGACTTGAGCATCCACAGATTTTGGTATCCACAGGGGATTCTGGAACCAACCCCCAGTGGATACTGAGGGCCCACTTGAAGTTGCCTGTTAACTTATGGCAACCCCATGAATTTCATAGGGTCTTCTTTAGCAAGGAATACTAAGTGGTACTTTTGCCAGTTCCTTCTTCTGAAATATAGCCTACAACACCTGGTATTCATTAACAGTCTCCCCTCCAAGTCCTAACCACAGCTGACCCTGCTTAGTGCTGAAGATCTGGTGTCTTAGAGTACTTAGGCCATGAAGAAGCCTAACCCCCCTAAATGTTTCCTTAAGTACTTTGGAGGGAAGGTGGTATACATGAATAACATAATACATAAATTATGTTTTTATAGCTTGACTATATGCCTGCAATGTTGTGCAACACATCTCTGCCCCCAAGATTATCTTCCTCTTTACTCGCATTCCACCAGCACTCAATTTTATTATTCAGCAAGCTCTTAACTCCACTGCTGAGCTGATTTTTCTGTAACACTCGGCAGTGATTAGCTGCATCCTGTGACGTGGCAGGACACATTTCCTCCAAATCTGCTACATTTTTAACCCCCTGTGTACCATATGGGTTTTGGCTTTGAAAATGTTGTTGGGAAAGCTTGTTTGTAATGTCGTTTAATCTTTGCAAAATAAGAATCAATGTCTCTATGGGCAGTTTGCAGAAATCATAAAAGAGCTGAGTGCTGTTATTGTAGGGAATGCTGCCAAGCTCCGGGAGTTTGACTTTGTTATCAACTTGCTCTGGCCCATAATTTTTTGTTTACACTTTGAGGAATTGAGGAGACTGGTTTGTTTGGTTCAAGTGTCTGTGATGGCTTAGGGAGTAAAGAAGGAGCTGTTGTTACAGATCTGTTACTCACGAGCTGTGTTGTCTCTGCCGCTGGGAGGAGTGAGTCAATCCTCATCTGTTTTTCTGCTTTGAAGGATTCCTGATTGTCATTATTATTACAAGGGTTTGTCCAATTTCTTTTCTTGCCTTTGGATGGCATTTTTGAGGTATATGTAGGTGGCAATGCCAGATGTTAGTGGGAAGACAATTCAGAAGTTGTTAGTCCGTCGCCTTCTTGCCCCTCCTCCTAACTCCACTGCAGATTATCTATTATATCTTGAATGTTTTCTATGTGTCTTTTTCTTGTGCCCTTTCTAGTTTGGAGGTTGTTTCATATTTGTTCATGAACCACTGAAATCAATGGGACTATTCTAAATATGATTTAATATGACCTGGATCCAACCTATTGTTTTGTTTGGTAATGATGTTTTTAGAGGTATAGATCACTGGTATTTTAATTATGATTATCTATGAGATTTTGTTAGCTGCTTTGAGTGCCTCCACAAGGAGGAGGAAAGTAGGATGAAAACCTTAATATAAAGAAATAAATAAGTGTGTGAAGGGTTATTAGCACCAAATTAATTCACCACCTTCCCACCGTCTTCTAGAATTTGCCTTTGATGTCAGTAGAAAACTGAAAACTAAGGGTTAGGCAAGGACTTTGTGATTTCCTAAATTAGAAAGCGGAGTACATACTGCATCATTATTAAAAGAGAAACATACAGAGGTGCCTTATCCTCTGAGTTAAAAGGTAGCATTAGTGATATTTCCCATCAAGCTATTTGCAGTAAATGTAAGTTGATTTACCTTCTCATTATGTTGTAAATGTTTTTCTTCCTCTTGACTTGTCTTTGTCCTCTTCTTTGAAGAGGCGGTGAAGTCACAAGTCCTCTGAAGCAACTACCTACAAATAATAATGCTTCACTGCATAAGCAAGTAGCTGGAGAGATGAGTTATGAAGAACAAAGTTCTTGTTACATATGCTTCAATAATCCTTAATTCTAGGAAAGAAAATAGCCAATAACTTGTGAAAGGGGCTGTGAATAAATGTGCTTAAGGCAGGATAATATACTTTTAAATTGAGATTGGCTGTTTAGGATCTCCTTCAAGGCAAGGGCCATGAATAACTGATAGTCAATGCGAGGTCAATTATTGGGTAGGCTCGCTGAAAAATCATGCAGTGTATGCCATGCAGATGACGGATATTTTTAACAAAGTGCTATTCAAGACCACAGGTGTCAGGTTGGAAATGAGGAATGGCTCTATTGCAGAGTGGAGAAGGATTGGAAGCCAGGAAAGGGGAAGAGAAAATGCCAAAATAAATAAATAAGAAGCGATGAAATCATTTAAAAAACAAAACAAAAGGAGAATGCAGACTTGATGAAGCACTTGCAATCAAATCTTTCTGAAAAGCAAAGGTGCCCCCATTAGACAGTCCTTACCAGCCAGCATGTGCTTGATGTAACACAAACTGACACCGACCTTGACCACATTAGAGGGGTTACAATTCGATTAGGGTGAAGAGATTTTCAATGGACAACACTTGCAAGAACATTTTCTTTCCATCCTGGTAGGCAGGAAAACCCTTGTGCTAATCTCCATCCAGGGTTGGAGGGAGAGAGAGAGAGAGAGAGTTTTTAGTTGGGGGTTTCACTAAAGGTTTCAGGGTGTTTTGAGTGCTTAATAATTTATTTATGCCTGCCTGTAATGACCACAAAATCACACTTATTCTAGAAAGTATACTTTTAGATTTGAAAAGTAAACAAAGGGAAGAATTTCAGTCCATCCCTAATTTATAAACAGTATTCACTCACTGTGAAGAACAAACGTGTAATATAGTAGTCTAAGTGTTGGACTAGGACTCAGGAGACTAGGGTTTGAATCCCAGCCCAGCCAAGGAAACCCTTTGGGTGACCTTGGCGTAGGACTTTATCAGCCCACCCCCCTAAACCCCTTTCTTTGCCGGCATAACTTTGCAGTTTTTATGCCGGCAAGAGAACTCCCCATGCCACACTTACCTCCTATCTGTGAAAAGGCTTCCTCAGCAATGAAAGAAGAATTGAACGGAGCTCCGTTCACTTCCTTGTTTGAAATCCTGCATATTCTCACAAGAATACATAGTGTGGGGGATTCAAAAATAAAAACAAAAATAACAAAGGGCTCAGCTAGACAGGAGAATTTGTATTGAAAAATATCACCTTACTTCCCTATCACTGCAGTGCCCATTTGTGCCCACAATGCATTCGCAAGATTGCTAGCATTGAAAATTAGCCTAGTTTGTAGTTCACGTGGAGCATGTCCCCCCTGAGAAAAGATGGTGGCCGTGAGTGAATAGCCTGTGGAAAATCTCCCTCCATTCTCCCCCCATTTAAAAAAAAATAATGACAGATGCAGAAGAGCTATTTTCTGTGTAAAAGGGTCTTCATACTTTTACTTTGCCAGCTGAATGATCTTGCAAATGACAACAATGACGGCTCTGGCACTGCAAGCTCTCCCTTGCAAGCCCGGCCCCTCTGAGGTCCAACCAATCAGGTTTCAGCTCTGATGTGTGCCCCTTTTCAAACTGGTTGTACAGACGACCAATTATGCGCTTTTCCACACATTTTTTAAAACGGATCGCAAGAAACAGCAAAAGCTGTTATTGTGATCAATTTGGAGTTTTCAGCTCTCCTCATTCTGAATATGGTGAATTTTGCCATGGCTCCATGAGAACCACTGGCATTCTTCTTAAATTCTTCAAGGATTTTTTTCATCATGTAAATGACCCCAAAGTTAAAGTTACAAAAAGCACCTAAACACACTAAAAAAGTCCCAAGTAAACTGGGGAAGGTCATAAAAATTGTATCACCTTCCTGGATGTTGTGATATCACCTGGAAGTGTTCTCGACGGACTGGCCATTGATGCTGAATTCATGTGAGTACAATGGTGTGAAGGTTCAAACACCAGCAGTGCCAGCAGAACAGCGCCATGGGGATCAATTGATGACTTGAGCCGTCAATAAAAAAGTATGATTTTTTGACAGGACATGATCATAAAAGGGGGGTGTTGTGTGATGCGTGTACCCTTTCACGATCATTAGGTGTCCTTATGAAAGCTTAGTTGCCCTGTCTGATAACGTCCTGAATAACATTCTTTCACCCTCAAAGGAAGAAAACAGCAAACCCCCTCTGAACAAATCTTGCCAAGAAAATTCCATGATGGGTTTGCCTTAGGGTTGTCATAAGTAAAAAATGACTTGAACCCGTACACCAACAAGTGAAGAACCAACCAATTAGCCAGAAACCTAGACACTGAAGAATAATTACCTATGCTTAAGTTTACATGTGGCTAACGGCTTGTCTATACAAAGCAATAAAATGTGGATTGGTGCACAGTAATGCCAATTCACAGCAACTTCTATTTCTCTCAACATTTTTTGAAGATAGCAGTCATGCAAAGCTATCTACTTTTGCTGCTCCAATGGGCATGCCTGTGAATTACTCGTGCTTTTATTTACCTCAAGTTACCACCACGAAACAGTATTAAAAAAAAAACCTAAATCTGTTTTAACAAAGAAGCAAACAAAAAAGGGTATTTTCTCACTGTAGCGCATGATCACTATGGCAAAATTCCAACATGGCAGTTTTGGACACTTGTTAGCAAGCTCTACCCTTTGTGCATATCTGACCAATCAGCTTTCTACTTCCACGCTTATCAGGAATGCATACCAAAGTGAATCAGTTGTCCTAATGAGCATGAATCTGTATTCCCCACAGAGCTTTAAAAAAATACAGGAAAAGCCACAAAGGCTTTTCCTGTGTATTTTTTGGCATTTTTGGCCCACCTCCTTCCGAATAAAGCAGATTGATGTGGTGTATCATTAAGACAAATCATATTTCCCTTGAATTCTATGAGGAGTATTTTCACCATTCAGACAATCCCTAAGTTTTACCTATACAGCACCTAAAGGTTTTATTTCCCAGATGTAGCAGTACAGAGACTTCCTGAAAAATCCAATGATCTCTGCCTAAGGAGTCTTGGCTCCACAAAAGTACAGGGACATCCTCGATCCTGAGAGGGGTTGCCTTACTGCTGCTAAAGGAGTTAAAATTTACTGCCCTTTGTCTGAGGTCCCACATGGCCAAAACGTAGAAGTGGCTTCTGCTTGCGTTGAGATCCCTCACAACTCGAACACTGTCACTTTTCTTTCCTTATTTTTTTAACATATTCTGCCTGGTGAAAAATTCAGTCGAACTTCAAAAGCTTTCATCATGTTTTGTTTTGTTTTGCATGGCCAATAACGTTATTCTTTTGTGAATCCTGGATTTTGTTTTGTTTTGCTGCATGGCCAACATGTCTACCCCTGATGTTACATATGTTCTTGTCTCTCTACTAGTGATGGGCAGCTCTGACACATCCTTTGCTACAGACTTTCTCCTTCCCACCCTCCCAAGTGACTTGGGTTGTTTTCCTACACGGAAGATCTATACATATTTTCAACAGCATTTTTCAAATGGGCACATAGAAGGAATCCAACATAGCCAGCATCACTAACTCTGGAACTGTGGAAGAGTGGGAAGAAGGGATATGGAAAAGTTCTCCTTTTTGCTTCTTATCACTGTTCCTGCTTCTCCCACCAATGAGGAAAGCATTGAATTGGGCTGGTGGTTATCACTTTGCGGAGAGCAGAATGGCAGAGACAGAGAGGCAATACAAGAACTTCTCTCGCAAGTATTTTGATCTGAAGAAGAAAAGGAAGCTTCAAAGGCTCATCTCTCATTTCGAGGCGGGTCTTCTGGAGCCTGAGTTGTTTGAACCTGAGTTTTTGGACTGAGACAAACTCTGGCTATATCCCTAAAGAGGAGTGAGTGAAGATTCCCAGCAGCTTCTCCATAACACTATAAACACTGAATGTGGACAAAGAGTCCTATGGTATTGTAAATATTAACAAAGAGTAATGACTGTATTGACTAGAGTGTGTCTGTGCATAGTTTCAGAAATACAAACAGTGGTTAGCATCTTCTTAGTAACCTATTCAGGTGTGAGTCCATTTTATGCCTGAATGTACCATTTTTTGTCATTGTAGAGGTTAGCATTTTCATCTTCCCTTTACAATGACCACGCCCACCCCTTCAGAGTCATCTGGCGATGATGACAGGGGAGCAGTAGTGGAGTCCCATAAGTAGAATGCTTACACTGCATTTGACTGTGTAGAATCTCAGCCAGTGTGTGATGCACATTTTCCCCAAATGTACAAATGTTGTTAAAAAAAACAAAAAAACAAAAAACAAAAACCAAAAAACCAAATCTATTCTTTTTTTTTTAACACCAGAAACTGCTAGCCCAGAATTGTGCATATTTATGGCTATGTCCTGTGTCTGCTTTGGTCCATAAGGAGCCCTGTGGCTCTCTACACATATATGGCCCCTACTCACTGTTCCAAAATACATGAGGCTGTGGCTATCTGATACAATCTACAAAGTCTTCATGTGCTGGGGGAAGTAATGCACATTCTACCTTTATGTTGATGGGGGAGGGGCAGGAAAAGTTTGAAAAAGGTTACATTGAGCCCATTCAATTGATCAAACTTCCTGATAGGAGTGCTCCCTTTCTGGTAGCATGTATGAGGAAACAGTAGTCTGCATCCAATCTCTGCTGGGATGTTGTTTATCTCCAAATTGGTCTTTTCCCCTCCAAAACACATCCATTTTCTATTTCCTTTCAAAAGGGGCTATGATGGAGACAAAGGCCCCATCTGCACAATGGAAAAAAAATCTGTTTTGGGGGGTAAAAAATCTGAAAAGGCAGCCGTTTGTATGCTTACGATCTGCCTATACGATTTTTACTCCCCCTAAACTCTGTAAGACCCCCCTTGCCCAGCTGGCTGGAGCCAGCGTGGTGCAGTGGTTAAATGCCAGTACTGCAAGTCACCACGTTGCAATTTCGATTCCAGAGGGCTCCAAGGTTCACTCAGCCTTCCATCCTTTCGTAGGTCAGTAAAATGAGTACCCAGCTTGTGGGGACAATTAGCTAACACCCATTGGAAACTGCTTAATGCAGTGTAGATGTGTAAATTGCTATTGCTTAAAACAATCTGTAAACCGTTCTGATAGCCTTGTGGCTGAAGAGCGGTGTATAAATAAATAAACAAATAATAAGATAAAGTGGTGGTTTTAAATCTCCCACTGCTTTATTTTTTAAAGGTGCCTGTTTTGCGGACAGTCGGGTTTTCCCTATTTACAATGTAAAATAAAAATAAATATATAAAAATCTCCATTTCATGGACTTACCAGACTCTTGCTTAGCCAGGAATTCAACATGGCAGCTGATCCGAATTCCCCTCTTTGCTAGCCCCACCCCCTGTGCTCAGCCAGCTAATCAGATTACACCGCCTGCTCGTATGTGTGCGGACAGGGTGTACAGACCGTCAGCAATACAAACGGCTGTACAGATTTTAGCTCAAGATCCAGTAATCCTTCCAAATGCCAAATCCACGTAGTTTATGGGGGATTTGCTAGCCCCCCTTCCAAAAACATGTATTCATCCAAATGGCCGTGTGTACACATGATCAATCTTCTGAACACTGTACGTATTTTTTTTTTTTTTTACCATGTAGACGGCCCCAAACTCTTTGGCAGTTCCAAGCCAGTGTCAGTTGGGTATAACAGCTCAGCCACTTGGGAGTTTAGAATGGCAGCTCTAGAGGAACCTTCCTGATGCTCTGTGTGAGGATACCCAGAATGTCAGAAAAAGAAACAGGGGAGCTATTTTAAAAGCTATGCTTGTTTTGGTGACCTATAAAATTATTTAGCAAGCAGTATTTATTTTAAGGCTTGATCCAAGAGTCTATTGGCATGGTTGAAAAGAGTGCCAGGGAGTTAAGTGGGCAGTATTAGCCATTACATGTACATTTTGGGATATGACAAATGAAGCATAGGAAGAAAAGAATCATTATATGCACTGCAGTGCTGCACCAGTCTACGTGAAGCATTCTGACATGGCATCTGATGTACCAAAGTGGTTTTTAACATGTTCTGTGTAGCATTGCCTCAGGAGAAAACCATTCATTCAAGAAAATGTGTAAGAAAAGTGGCAGTAGCCGATTGAAGTGGCCCGGGGCAATGTGCTCCCTGTCACCTGCTTTATTGCCCTGACTTTGAGACACCCTGACTTCCTTTCCCTAGAAGGGATCTGAGCATTTCTCCCTTACCTTGTCCACCAAGGAAAGCCGAGATGCCATATCCCAACTTTCAAAAGAGATGCTTTTGACATTGCCTTTGTTCTTAGATTGTCTTTGTACACAATATAAAAGACCACATCAGTATTTTTTTTAAAGGATCGTGTCACAATTGGGTTTGTTTGTGGGGGGGGGTTGTGCTGTTTGACTGTGTGTTTGAAAGGATTAAATTGGAACAACTAGTGTCTCAGCAGCATTTTAACATTTGAAATCAACACTAATAAAATTATTATCCTCATAGGCCTGCTATGATAGAATTGCTACCTGCCCCTAACTCCACTGCCACATACTAAGCAAGGAAAAGAGGAAAGCATGGGTGTTTATTACTTCTAAAAGTTGTGAGAATTTTAAAAGGGAATTGTTGATTGTAGTATTTTGCAAGGTTTTAGCAGATGCAAATATGACACCCTGGGGATGACAAGCCAAAGCAAAGTTGTTTCTGTCAGGCTGTCTAATACAGACACAAATGTGAGCTAACTAGGAATCAGCTTGGGACACCGTTTTTAAGAAATAACAGATTTGAAATAGGGATTACTTTTGATAAAAGTAGCATTCTACTTATTGCTTTAAGAGTAACAAGTTATAATATAGGACCTCCTCCTCCAAAAATACTTTAACAAGAGAGAAAAAAATATCCAAATGTCATTTGAAAGCAAACATGTTAGAAGTAAGAAGTGCTAATTACACCTGACAATTAATGCTATTATAGGTTGTTAGGTTGTTTCACAAAAATAATGTATTTATACCCTCATTACATCCAAAGTAGCATGTTACAGGTAATGTCATGATGAGGGTAGAGGTAGTTTCTCTTTAACTATTTTTGTTTCTGCAGTTAGGACATTATCAGATTAGTGTCTAAAAATGCTGTGATTTCACAAATGAGGATAGCAAAAGCATTGTGGCATTATTATACTTATTATTTCACATTGCTGTAATTGCATGAAAAGAACTGCCATGGAATTATTGCACGCCAACCACTAGCACTTCAAGAAAGGGAATTTACTTCCATGATGTAGCATAGGGGAGATTTCAGCGGTTCTCACGAGAAGACATGAGCACACTTAAAACTCCAAAAATACCTGAATAAACTAAGTAAATAAGCACACAAGCACTGAAACAAACCTAAAAATGTGCAAACTAAATGGGACAGTTCATAAAAAGGGTGTCCCGTGTTTCATTTACACATTCTCACCCAAAAGTTTCTTGCTGAGGACCGCTCATTAATGTTATAATCTCACAATAACAATGGGACATGGTTTCACACACCATCAATACCATGAAGAAAGCAATATTGAAGATCTATTCATGGCTTTTCCCATGAATTAGAAGAAATTCCCTTTTCATGGCTGGAGCATGCTGTAACAATGCAAAGATGACAATGGTGTGTGATAGCGGGACCTGTTCATGGTACTGTGGTATCGTAATCCTGCAATTTTTGCCATGTCTGATAATATCCCTAGACATAGTTTGGATTCCTATCAAAGAGATCACATTTATGTTCTTTCTATAGGAACAACAACTATAACAACATGGCTACAGAGTTTGAAGGACAATGTGTCCTTCTCTTACAGTTTGTCTAGACCACAGACTTTATGACATCATCCTATTCTCTTGCAGCAATCGCGTTCATGAAGCAAACGGGAACATAACAGTTTGAAAACCATCACTAGTCTATCACACTTCTCTGCAATCACACAACTGTGTTCATTTGGCAATCCATGGTGCCATGCTCACTCTTCCAAACCACCTCACTAGTCCCACCTTCCTACCCCTGTGCCCAGCACATGCATGCCTTTCAATTTTTAATTTTAAAAAAATGTCCTATGATTGTGCAATTGCAGCAAAATGATACAATAAAGTAACTAAAAGAAAAGAAATACAAAATAAAAGGAAAATGGAGTAAATCCAACCCCAGCCTGCTTGGGAATAGTGAGGAGGAGAGGGGGGAGGGAAAGGTGAGGAATCATGCCCACTCACACCACGTGACTTCTGGAATATTCGAACTGCAGTGGAAGGGACCTATCACATCAGGGGCAGTAATAGAAAAGCAGCAATATTGGGGGCCATTGATGGTTTCTTCCCATCAGTGAAAAGGTGCTCTCCACCAGCTATTGAAATGTAAACCAGCAACAGGAGAGACATGAAGTTGTGTAGTAAAGACACTATTAACTGGCTATAATTGCAGTTTACCAGCCTCATGTGATAACGTCCCAAGGCTGGAGAATTAGATTCCCACAAGTCCTAGCTAGATTGGTCTGTTGTGAAGAATGACTGAAGTACAGTAGAAGTCCATCATCATCTGATGCTCCAAGTGTTCCTCACCCTCAGTTTAGGTGAGCTATGGACTCATTCTGTGTGGAAATACTGCTGGAGGAAAATGGAAGTGAGTTGGAAGAATTGAAGGTTGCCCCTCCTGGAACATAACACAGAAGAGGCATTTCTTTCACCACTTTAAACTAGCTTTGACATGTCAGAATCAAGAGGAAGCAGTTATGCCTGGGAGTTGTACTGGTTTAGTTATACTCTAGCTGTTTGCCATAGCTGGGACTCAAGGCAGCTTACAAAATAAGATGAAAAAGAAGTAAAAATGGATAAAGATAAAAGCATAGAAAAAGTATATGAAGGAGATTATCAGGCAATTAGCTAACACACATTGGGAACTGTTTAATGCAGTGTACAGTATATGTGTAAACTGCTATTGCTTAAAACAATTTGTAAGCCACTCTGATAGACTTGTGGCTGAAGAGCAAGGTATAAATTAATACATAAATAAATGACAGGAATGCAAAAAGTGTTCCTGTCCCACAATCTCCAGACCTGTCCCTTTCCCGACACAATAAACCTCCCCATCAGACTTACCTTGTCTTGCATCCAAAGGCAGCCCAGGAATGAACGGATCTCTAAGGGAGCTCCATTCACTTCCTGGACTGAACTCCGCCCATTCTGACAAGAAGATGGGAGTACAGGAAATAAAAAAAGAAAAAAATACACAAGGAAAGTTCACAAAAGCACATACACACACTAAAAAAATAACAAGTAATCCCGGGGAGGGTACAAAAAGGAGGAGAGCCTAACTAGTTATCTCAATCCCACCCAGAAGTGTTCTGGCAGGACTGCCCATTGATGCTGTTTTCACATGTCAAAAAAGGCACAAGGTTTCAGATACTGGCAATGCAGGCACCAAAACAGGACAGGCGATCCATTGACATACAGCCTGTCAATAAAAAGCAATGCCACAATGATGACAGCAGAATGCAAAAAGACAACGTCATGTGATATTGGCATCCTTTTGCCTTCCTCTGGCATCATTTTGGCACCACATTAGCCACATCTGATAATATCCTTAAAACACTTAATCCATATAATTAACACATATCCATTAAACTCTATTCATTAAAAATAAAAAAAATAAAAAATACTGTGCATTGAGAAAAGCCTTTTCTTATAAAGCAGTCAGTTCCCCAAAAAATTGTTGTAAGGACTTTTTCAAATGGGGTAAAAAAAAAAAAAAAAAAAAAAAAACGAGGAGGTCGGAAGAAGAACAGGGCTGTCGTGCTTACAGAGACTTGTTTCAGACAGCCCCGTCCTCCTCCCGACCTCCTCCCAATTTTCCCCCATGCTGCATGTGCCACTTTTTAATTGATAGAAAACCTCAGTCAATAAAAAGTGGTTCCCGCAGCACGGGGAAAGGTTGAGAGGCAGTCAGGAGGAGGAAGGAGGAGGACTGCGTCATCTGAAACGGGGCTCTGTAAGCGTGACAGCCCCGTTCTTCTCCCAAACTCTTCAGGGTTCCCCCCCCCATTTGAAAAAATCCAAAGAAACAGGTCTTCACTTGCTCATGGAAGGATACCAAGAATGGAGCCAGTGTAGCCTTCCTGGGAAGGGAGTTCCAGGGCCTGGGAGCTGCTGCCTGATGTCCAAAGCAGAAAGGGATATGGAACAGGGCACCCAAGTCATTGATATATGCTGTCAAGTCAACTTTAATTTATGGCAACCCTATAAATGAGAGACTACCAAGATCTCTGGTCATCCCAATTGAACACAGCTATTGCTTCCTGCTAAGTGGTGATAGGGGATTTTTGTGGCCCCTAAGTGTCCCCTAAACTAGGGGCTATGTAGGGATCATGAATACTACACAGTTATAAATGTGTAACTCCAGATTACGCTTTCTTAGCTCCCCAACAGGATTCCAGCTATTGTCTTCCAAAAAGCCATGTAGTCTCATGATATGTCCCAAGGTTGACAGCCTGGGTTCAGTCATCTTCACTTGTAGTGAGAGTTCAGGCTTGGTTTGCTCTAAGACCCATTTATTTGTCTTTAGCAGTCCATGGTATCTGAAGAGCTCTCCTCCAGCACCACATTTCAAATTGATTTTCTTCCTATGAGCTTTCTTCAGATTTCACAACCACACATAGACATCAGAAATACTGTGACTAAGGCATTTACACAACACAAAGTCTCCCATGCTGCTGCTATGAAATGGTGCAAAGGCAGTACAGTACAGAGGAAAGGTAAAATTGAAAGCTCCCACCCTCTGAAACAGAGACACGTATGTGAATTCTGAATCAAAGTAACTAATGAAAATGTTGGTGGTAATTTTGATGGAATAGGGCAGACTTATCTGGACCTTTATGATCAACAAGGAAATTTCCTGAGGGAACCTGGGGGGGAAAAGACCTACATGGTTTGGCATTCAGAGTAAAAGAGGTTGGCTTTGTTGCTATTTTGGACCAGAAACACAATGGCACTCCTAAACTGAATTTCATACCATTTCCAAATTCAAAAGGTGAAAAATCATTCCCATACTCAGTTGCCCCTGCTGAGGGATGAGATTTCCTCAGAAACTTTCCTCAGTAACACTGGCATTCAAAGACATGAGTGTGTAACATGTAGTCAGCCCTCGGGGTGTTCTCTTTTGAAAGTGTAAACCATAGGCAAATATATAAATATGTTCTGTCTTGTAACTGCTTGCTACTTTCAACCACACTGTCACTTTTGGAAGTAATTTGCATCTGTCCACAAACCAATAAGTCAGATTACTTGAATTTAAAATGACAGTTAAGTCCCTTGGATTTCAGAGAGCTAATCTGGCTCAAATCCAAGTACTCCAACCACACAGAGATTTATGGATCAGGTAAAGTAATATTTTTAATGAAGAGATTTTGGTTCCTTGAGGACAAGGAGGTTAAGGTTCTGTATAAATTCTAAAACATTAATATTATCATTACTTTATGCAACCCTGCTTTAGCTTTGGGCTATTCCCTGGTAATTTTATTTGCTTGAATATTTTTCTTTGTTAGCTGTACTGCTCTTCTTTCTAAATGCTTCTTTCAAACCTTTTAAATAAATAGATCTCCATGCCAATGTAGACAAATCATTTCTGTCCATGTTACTACTAATGCCATTAAAGTATTAGTTTGAAATTTTATTCCCGTTTGAAGCTAATCTACATGAGAAAGCAGAGAATGAAAACGTTTACAGACTCTCTAAGCATATGTTATTGGAAAATGAACATGGGGTACAAATCCTCACATAGATATGATTTCTAAATATAGGTAGTGTTTCTTTAAAATTCCATTCAAATAGTTTTTGGCTGAGCTTGAATGTCATTGTAAGACATGCCTGGCTCTGGCTTTTGCAGGGAGCCTGCAAGCTTCCTGTGAAATTATATTTGTTTATAATAAATAGCATAAATGTCAAACCACCTAATAAGCAAATAAATAAATCATTTTGATTTGTTATGCAGATTGTGCAGATATAGAAACTGTAGCTACAAAACCTCCCAAACTGCAATCTTCTGTGCAAAGGTTCTCCTTTGCTGCATGCATGCTGGTGAATTTATGTGAACTGTATACAGTGTGGAGACTCTTTTATGTAGCATGTTTCCCTGGCTGATAGCTAAAAGAGGTTAGGCTGAATCTCAGTGGATCAATTAACAGAGGGACCTGTCCTTCAACAGAGGAAGATCTATTTCAGGATTTGCATATCACTGGGAAAAAATTACAAAGCTGAGATAAATACAAGCCCGATAATAACTCACTGCAGACTTGGCTTCATTCCTAGATTTCCTTGGCTGTTTGTCCTAATAAAGTGTCTCCATGGCACTTAGGGCAGGAAGGTTATTAGTAGCTGTCAATCAAAGGCAGGAGTATGTGTTGGCAGGAGCAGGAAGAGAAGAGAGGTGACATTCATCCTCTTCTCCCCCTTATATATTGGGTGTAGAAGTCATTCAGTGCAAGTGGTTAAAAAGGGAGAGGTCCTTCTTCATCCCAATGGAAAAAGAGAGAGAAGAAACTGCCTTGGTAACCAACAGTTTAATAATATAGCAGCTGATGTCAATCATTTTTCTTTTACTTTCATTGATACTAGGATGTTTATTAAGTGCAGGGACTATGAAGGACATATGTAAAGAAATGCATAGGCAGTACCAGCAAGACACCTGGGTGGGGGCAGAAATACAAAAACAAAATAGCTTGATTTTCAAAATCAAATGATGCTTTTAAACTATTGCAGCTTGAAATGAAACTTGGGCAGGCCAGTGAAGGTAGGTATCTTAAGGTCATGTTTATCCACTCTAAAAACATGAACTTTATGTATATGCTTTATGTATATGCTTTATGTATATGCTTACAGCTCTAACCAAAGATCTTGGAACATGACTTCTCTTAAGTGATTCACATCAGATCCAGCAATTGTAACTTCCCTAAGTTGATACTCCAAACCGATCTATAGAGCAATTAATTAATACTTTAAAGGTCTTTAATTTGCTGTACCGTTTTCTTAATTAAAGTATATCTACAGTGAGAGTACATCTTCTCTGTATATGCATATTTTCACAAGTAACAGAGTCCGCAGAGTGCTAATTGATATCCTGGTCTCCAGATAATACTTTACTAAATGAAATGACAATTATAACCAATTAAAATTCACTTTACATACTACTTCACCTATTTTGTATGTATTATGCATGAAGGCAGAGAGCGCGCTGCCTCATCACTCTGGATTTGTGTGTGCCTGTGAAACTGATGGACAGCTTCAAGGTACAGTATTTCTTTAAAGCAAGGTTTGAGCTGCTGCTTTTCAAAATTTACCTTCTTATTCTTATTTTTTAAAGCTCTTTAAACTACTGATGGTATGGTTATAAAGCTGAATTTCTGTTCCCTGGGTGTTTGAGTTTCTGAACAACAGCAGCAGAATTAAAGCCTAATATATTGTATTAATGATCATAGGGTAACATACTCACTTGGAATATCACTAGAAGATGTGAATCATTGAAATGTGACAGTTTCCTAAATAAAATTTCATCCTGACCCTATCCTGACTGCAAAGAGGATCTCAGTATTTCCCATACACCCCAGATCTCCTAAGGGTAAAATTGGGCATTTTTCCCTTATATTTTTCCCTTATAAGATGAATCCATGCCATACACCAATGGGTCAAGGGATTATTTTAAAAGAAAACAGTAGAAGGTTCAGGGAGCAGTCTTTCCAGGCAGGTGATAAATTCATGAGGATATATATTATAAATCCTTGAGCGTTTGATTTACTCTGTGATGTCATGAAAACCAGACTTCATGATCCTGCCCCATCAGTGAGTCAAAAGCTCCTTAGCCAAGCCTTTATCTAAAATAGCTTGATTCCTTCTCCTCCAAGGAAAAGAGATCCACTTCCCCCACACCCTGAAGAGATCATCACTTTCCCTGTGCCTCACTCTACTCTCACTTTTTAAACTGCACCATCTGGGAACCAGGTTTGAACCAGAGTGTGCACAGAGGCATACAAGGTGCCTGGCCCTCAGCTAGGGAACTCTCCCATCCTGGAGGATGGCCAAAGAAACTGTGAGCATATTTCCAAAACATTCATTTAGACTAGCTTTCAGTAATTAGAGCTCAGTCTGTTGCACACAGACAGTTTAACATGTCATAGGCAGGATGTGGGGGCAGAAACTATTTTTCATATGTCTCTTTAAAATTTTGGTTTTGGTTTTGGTTTTGGTTTTAAAACACCATTCCGCATGCTGGGTCTTCAGATAAATAAATAAAATTAATGGATAACTGACATTTTAAAAATGTTCCATATAGATGTGAGCAGTACAAGCATTTCTCAGTGGGAAGCAGAAAGAATTACTTCAGCTTGATTGAACATTGGCAGGTATGGAACTGAGAAGGAAATGGTCAAACTGTGAAGCAGAGGAAGAACTAGATTTCTGTTGCAAAGCATATGCTGGGCATTATGAGGTGTTCAGTCCCTGGGCTTCTCTGAGTATCTTTGAGTACCAGAGCCAAAGAAGTACTTCCCATCTGAGATTCCAAAGATCATCTGCTAGACAATGTAGATGATATGATTCAGACAGAACAGTGATTCAGCAGAAGGCCTCTCTTTTTATGTAGCTAGGGAAGAAAAGGGTTTGCACTGAAGGACTGGGCTACAGCTAGTAAAGCTAATTAATTAATCAATAGGCTTCTATTTCAGAGTGGGATACAGTCAATGCAAACAGATTAAAATAATTTTAAAATAATTCAACAGTTTAGAACCATTCAATACTGTCCTAATAATCCAAGACAGTAGGCGCTAGGAGTATGCAGAGAGGCCAAACCGCATCAGGTGACACCATTGGCGGGAGGCGTGACACCAACCTTAGTGATGCCACTGATCCAAGGCCAAACTATGATGACCCAGAAAGCTTTGCCGAACAACCATGTTTTCACATGGTACCCAAATGAGTCCAATGTCAGCACCAGTTAGTCCTCCTAGCTGAGACATTCTGCAATTTAAACTGCTAGACAAACCCTTTCAAATGGAACTTGAAAGTGCAGCTGAACACCCATTCAGTGGGTGTGTCTGCAACCTCCCAGAGGGCCTTTTCGGTAATCGCCCCCAAATTGTGGAATGACCTGCTGAACGAGATCCGTCAGATAACAACCCTGAGTAGCTTTAAAAAAGCACTAAAGACGGATCTCTTTCGGCAGGCCTTTCCTAATTAGATCCCGGCCTCAGGGGATCCTGGCTTCTTTTAGTCCGCTGGCCATTTATAGTATTTTATTGTATTTATTGTTTTTAATTGTTATTTTTTGATCAGTTGGTTTTAATTTATAATTGTTTAATATTTTTTATGGGGGAGGGTGGGGTGGGGGGTGTTTGGGGATTTTATCTGTATTGTATTTTAATTTTTGTAAGCTGCCCCAATTGTTTTAACAAAGGGGCGGGGTATAAATAATTTATTATTATTATTATTATTATTATCATTAAAGTCCTAAAAAAAAGATATGCAGAACAAATGGTGAATTGTAACAGTTATCACAGAGACCAATTTCTTCCTCATTGGCACTATTGTAATTTACATCTGAAATGGATATTGGGAAATCCTTATGTCCCATTGCCTACTTTTTCTTTTCCTAGTTAAATGATGTGATCTACTGTACATCTGCTTTTGCAAGGAATAATTTGTTATGTGACTCCACTTGTCTTTTTTTTTTTTTTAAGGAATAAATCCATTTGTGGTTGAATGGGTTAGGGGCTCCTTTCCCAACTTTTTTATTTATTTATTTTAGTTTAGTTTAGTTTAGTTTAGTTTTGCAGTGAGGTACAGTTAATTCCTCACAGGTAGGCCATATTGTTTTAGAGACCTAGCTGGTATGAACAATTTAATGCTTCTTCACATCCTTGAGGAACTATCATAGTTATAAATTTTCAAGCTGACAGATGATTGGTTGGTAAGGAGTAGAACTGGGCTGCTGGTTACAATGCTGGCTTTACATGCTGCAAACAAAGGATGTCCCAATGTAATGATGTCACAATATCTATTTTCAGCTGATATAATATGAATCTGGTTTAGGAAGTGAGTGCATCAGGCTGCTGGCGTTAGAGAAGGAAGAGAAATGTGCTGAGGTGGAAGACATACAACACATAGTGGTATCTCAACAGAAGTCAACTGTTAGATTGACAAGTTAGCCTTTCCTTGCCCATTCTGTCCAGATAATTTCATTTTTTTCCCTAAAGGAGAATATCACTGTGCAGTAAAGTCAGTCCGTTGCTTTGGATCCATTGTTCAAGGGTTTGGCAAAAGTAAGATATGCTGGTGACATCATAGGAGATGGCCAGTAGGTACACAGCATAGCCTTGACTGAGGGCTCCTACATATGGGACAAATGTGTTAGAAGGTTGCAGTATTTGTTGCTATCATTCTCTCTCTAACTCTTTTCCCTCTACCATTTTCTTTAATATCCAAAGGGTTTAATTTCTGTTGTCCCAGACTGTTTTCTGGCAGTTACTAACATTTTATTCCCACTGTCACAGGTTTCTTTCTAATTCCTGAGGCTAGTCTAGATGAGAGGAAATAATCACCATTCCTGCACATTATTACACATTTGTAGCAGTGGTTTTTTTGTTTTGTTTTGTTTTGTCTCCATGGTCTTTCAGCAAAAATGATACAGTAAGAAGCTATCCATGTTTGAAGTTAACATGCCCACAAATCAAGATGGTGGCTGTAAATTAGCTTGTTATATGCTGCCGCTGCTGCACATTATTTTTTAAAATATTAAAGCAAAGGTGTGCAAGTGCGACCTTCTGCTAAAAAAAATTATTTGGGTGCCTTGGTGGAGCAAAAAAGTGCACGATCACTAATGTGAAAATCCAACAAAATATGTACTTCCGGGTGCTTCCTTGCCAGCAAGCTACCCCCCCATGGACATCTGACCAATCAGATCTCCAGTTCCGCCCTCTCTGAGAATGTACAGCAAACTGAATTGGTTGTCCTAATGAGTGCTAATGCGCATTTCCTCCCATTATTATTTAAAAAAAAACATTGGGAAAAGCCGCAAATGCTTTTCCCATGCAGTAAATGGAATTTTTCACCTCCCTCCTTCTGAATAAGGCGAATCACCATGGGACCCCATTGGGACAAAATGTATTCTCCTCAAATTCTATGAGGAGTATTTTCATCATCTAGACAAGCCCCAAGACATATTGGAACAAAATGTCTCCTTCCTCTCTTCTTTTTTTTTGGTTTTTTTTTTTAAATATAGCCCTGTAGCACAACAGTGAAACTTTTACACTATAACAATATAACTCTTAAAACACACATACACAGATAAATACATTCAGAGGGGTGGAGTAATGTGCCCTTCAACATATACAAGCACCTATGAAAACCACTGTTGTTGTTGTGTGCCTTCAAGATGTTTTTGACTTATGGCAAGCCTAAGGGTTTTCTTATCATGAGGTTTTCTGGGGCTGAGAGAGTGTAACTCGTGCAAGATCATCCAGTGGGTGTCCGTGGCTGAGCGTGGAATTGAACCCCAAGTTGTAGTCCAGCAGTAAAACCACTACACCATGTCCCAGTTAAACAAACAAACAGAACCAAAAACAACTTTGGAAGAGTCCTAAGTGCAGATATAGAAAAGCACTGCAAACAGCCCTCCCAAAAAGGGAACACTGACACAGAACATGTGGAGGCAGAGGAGAAGATAACTGGCAAAACATGGGGAAACCCAAGGAGCTATAGAACAAAATCTCACACTTCTTTAGACCAATCTGGAAGAGCCCCCAGTCAACATGAGATCAGAAATCAGTTTTCCCGAGTGTTGAGAGGAAAACTCCCAGAGCCAGTTTTTTCAGGTGTGTGCCTTGACAGTTGTCTTTTAAAGGAAACCAATGCACTCACAACATTCATTAATCATAGTGTTTTATCTGTCTTCAACCTTGGATCAAAGGAATAGATCTTTGTTCACAAATATCTGGTTGACTCTTATCAGCTTTTCAACTTCAACAGAATCCTATGCAACCTTACTTAGAAGTAGACCCCTAGGAAATGCAGTACTACCTGCTTCCAGGAATTGGTGGCTAGAACTGAAGCATCACAAGAGATGCAGTTCTCGGTTTGTTGGGGGAAAAAATGATCTCTCATGTGTTTAGAGATTTGCTAGAGAGCAGCAAAATATTATCATTTGTTAATACTGAAAGACAAAACACTTGGCTGCAATAGGTGAAATTGTTAAAAGAAAAAGCAGGGTTCGCTGTTCCTTCAGATGACAATGCCAACACTTATTTGTGATTGTTGAACACATAGTTTTTTTGGTATAATTTCAAGTGAACAACCACTGGAAGGTTCTCAAATATAAAATAAATAGTAGTATAACTTTATTTTGCAATTACTGAGATTGATTTTTCATTAAGTGTCCCCCCCCCACCGCATTTAGCAAAGTTGCTTTGTGCATTAAATGAAGTGCCAAAGCAGACAAATGTAACCAACATTAAGCTAGCCAATAGAATTCAACAAACTGTTCGGGTCATTAATATAATTTGTTTTGGCACTGTTACATTTCCTGGTGCTACTCTGAGTAGTTTGCCGGGCACATCGATTTGTTTTCAGCTATTGTGAAATTGGATATCCTGGCTTTCATCCAAAGCACCCTCTCCATTTGCATATCTTTGTTATCATTTCAGGTTCTCAGAACATACTGTGGACTATCACACCATCTGCACCAAGATCCTCACATCCAAACACAAATTAAAAATGAAACTGTAAAATTTGCAAGGAAACAATGCAGACCTTTTATCTCATTCTCCCTCTGTTCATTTTCAAAAGAGAAACTTGCTTGTAGCCAAGCATAGCTAAAAAGGCTTTTATTAATTGGACTGGCATCAAGCATGCATACATAAAATTGTTTATTTTTCCCCTATAAAGGGGTTGCCTGACATAAAAGGGTCTTTGAAGATGACATTCAGATTTTGACATTTGCATGATATTGTATAAATATCAGAGGTAGGAGACTTCTCTGACAAACCAGATGGGTCACGAAAAACACTCCCATAGATAGATATTAGTCTTTTACTTAGAGCATATTAGCTTCTTCTCAAAGCTGTGAATTATTAGACAGCTAAAACAAACACATTTTCCTACTAACCATAGCTTGCTTTCTTGATTACCTCCCCCCCAAGCTAAGAACTGGGACTGAACAAAATATAAAATAATATCATTACTCTGGCACTCCCCCACTTGTAATTCAATTAAGATCAAACAATAAAAGTGAACCTCCTCTTTTTATTGCCATAGAGATTAAATCTTATTGCCAAACTTACTGCTTCACAATTGAACTCATTTTGGTTTCAGGCATGGACTCTGAATATTATTGAAATATGAAAAGGTATTTTAGGCCTTGGAGTCCATCAGTATTTGAATTAGAGAGACAAAGATTCTTCATTTTAATGTAATTCCTATCTATAGTTAGATGGCAGCCACAGGCATTTTAAGCAGGGTGTGAGCGAGGGCTAAGGAAATGCTAAGTACTGAATGAAGAGGCTCACCACATGCCAAAGTAAAGCAGCAGTGCAGCGGAAGGTTGTCTTCCATGCTGCCTTACCACATAGTCATCACTCTCCTAGTGTTCTGCTGTTCCGGTCCCATGTGAGACTGAGGTAAAACTGAGTTTTTTTGCTAATGGGTTTTTCTGATTAGCAAAAACACACTGTTTTACCTCAGTCTCCCACAGGACTGGAGCGGAAAAATGACAAGGTCATGCAGTAAGGCAGCGCAGAAGACGGCACCTTCCTGATGCACTGCCACTTTACTTTGGTGTACGGTAAGCTTCTAAGTAAATTATTGGATGTTTTGTTGTCACTGTTGTTTCTTGTTGGTGGTAGAACTGCTGACTGGATTCTTTAGCTGAGATATCAAATGAATGCAAGGGGAGTCTCCTTCTCTTTGATAATGTAAAGCAATGACACAAATCTGATTATAGGTGCTGACCTTCCTGATCAACAAAAGAATCTACCTCTATCAGCAAGAATTGTTTAGGAACTATAAAATTTTTATTTGAAAATGATAGGGGAATAACCTAAAACTCCATTTCCAATTGAGTAAGTTTCTAAAATTAAAATGATCCATACTATGGGCTGTTGTTATGAAAGGAATAACAGCAAAGACAATATTTTAACAATTCAGTGCCTCTCTGCCTTTTTGGGAGAAAAAAGAAGTAAATATGTAACAAAAGCTTTCAAAAGACGCAATGATGAACTGGGTAAGGATGTAGCAAAGGCAGGAACAGGAATTTCTGTGCAAGAATATCACCTTTCCAGCATAGAAGCATAGAATCATAGAATTGTAGAGTTGGAAGAGACCACAAGGCCATCCAGTCCAACCCCCTGCCACACAGGAAATCACGATCAAAGCATCCCTGACAGATGGCCATCCAGCCTCTGTTTAAAGACCTCCAAGGAAGCAGACCCCACCACACTCTGAGGGAGTGTGTTCCACTGCCAAACAGCTCTTACTGGCAGAAAGTTCCTCCTAATGTTGAGGTGGAAATTCTGTTCCTGGAGCTTGTATCAACTGTTCCATGTTCTAGTCTCTGGAGCAGCAGAAAACAAGCTTGCTCCATCTTCGATGTGACACCCCTTCAAATACTCAAACAGTGCTATCATATCACCCCTTAAACATCTTTTTTCCAGGCTAAACATACCCAGCTCCCTAAGTCTTTCCTCATAAGGCATGGTTTCCAGACCTTTCACCATTTTAGTCACCCTCCTCTGGACACACTCCAATTTGTCAATATCCTTTTTGAATTGTGGTGCCCAGAATTGGACACAGTATTCTAGGTGAGGCCTGACCAAGGCAGAATAGAGTGGCATTATTACTTCTCTTGATCTAGACACTATACTTCTATTAATGCAGCCCAAAATCGCATTGGCCTTTTTAGCTGCCGCATTACACTGTTGACTCATGTTCAACTTGTGGTCTACTAGGACTCCTAGATCCCTTTCGCATGTAGTCTCCTTCAGCCAGGTCTCCCCCATCCTGTATCTATGCATTTCATTTTTCTGCCCTGAGTGCAGTACCTTACATTTCTCCATATTGAATTTCAATTTGTTAGCTTTGGCCCAGCTTTCTAATCTATCCAGGTCATTTTAAATTTTGATCCTGTCCTCTAGGGTATTAGCTACTCCTCTTAATTTGGTGTCATCTGCAAATTTGATGAGTATGTCCTCTATTCCCTCATCCAAGTCATTGATAAAGTTGTTGAATAGCACTGGGCCCAGGACAGAACCCTGTGTCACCCCAGTGGTCACATCTTTCCAAGACGAAGAGGAGCCACTGCTGAGTACCCTTTCGGTCCGGCCGGTCAACCAATTACAAATCCATTTAACAGTTAACTTGTCTAGCCCTCATTTTACAAGCTTGTTTGCAAGAATGCCATGGGGAACCTTGTCAAAGGCCTTACTGAAATCAAGTATGCGATATCCACAGCATTTCCTTCATCTACCAAGCTGGTAATTATATAAAAAAAAAAGGGAAAAAAAGAGATCAGATTAGTCTGGCATGTCTTGTTTCTCTGAAACCCATGTTGACTTTTTGTGATTATGGCATTGCCTTCTAAATGTTCACAGACTCTCTGTTTAATGATCTGCTCTAGAATCTTCCCTGGTTTTTATGTCAGACTAACTGGACGATAACCATAAGCATGAACCATTTTAGTCAGGTTGCCTATTGCAGAGAGGTTCCATTTTGTTTTGAGGACAACTGTGCTTGCCATTGTTACATATTTGAGAGGGGACAGCCTTGTATGATCATTGATCACAAACAAACATTTTCTGGCACTTTAAAGACTAACAAGATGGATTTGGCATAAACTCATGTGGACTCCAGACCACTTCTCCAGATGCATCCTAAATGTTAATTCCTATAAAATATGTACACATTTCTGATTTCTGGTTAGCTCTAGAGTTTTAAAAGTTACTTTTGAGAAGAGTGGATATACTTACATGTTAGGGTTGCCAGGTGAAATAGAGGACAGTGACACCTGCTGAAATTCCCTCATCTATAAGGCCATTAAAGGGACATAATCCCTCTCTAGGTTTCACTCTAGCAACCTTATGTGGGATGGGTACACAATGAATTTATGGCTGAATACATGGAAAATTGAAATGGATAGGATATAGACTGATTCATCCATCTGAGCTCTCAAGTGAAACTCAAGTTTTGAATGGAAGGTAGTCTAGTCTAGAATTAAATACTGTGCTGTCATGGATTAAGGTTCTGCTTTCTTCAGCTACAGAGAGAAAACTGGAAGTGCAAGAACCCTTAGCACTGAAGAGTCAAGAATGTCTTAGGACCTTATCAGATGCGGCAAATATGGCATCATAATGATGCCTAATGAATGTGAAAGGGCGCCAATACCAGATAACATCATGCTTTTGCAATTATGTGTTGAAAATAAGGTGTGTGGTTTTTTGTTTTGTTTTTTAATTAATGGGCCAAGCCATCAATAGGTCGGCCATGGCTCTTTTTGCCATGATTGCAAGCAGCTGGAACCGTGCCCTGTTTGGCTGGCATGATTACAGTGTCAATGGGTGGTCCCCACCAGAACACTTCCAGTGGGGATGTAGAAACTAGTGATGGGATGCTATTTTTATTAAGCTCCCTGTGTTGCAGGCAAGTTCTTAAGTGTGTTTCAGTGCTTGTATGTTTTGTTTTTCAATTTAGCTATTTTTAGATTTTTAAGCAAGCTTGCATCTTCTTGCAAGAACCACTGAGATCCCACTCGGCAGCAAATGAGGAAGTATGAAACTGCCTTTTAATGCTATCATGGCAATGTTTGATATAAAGGGTTCTTTTGCCAGCAGAAAAACAGTGTAAAATAGTGGTGGCAAAAGAATGTTTTTAGAGCCTTGTCTGATAAAGTCCTTAGAGTGGGCAGTAGTATCACAGTTAGATAGTTTGCCTGACCCACAGTCCTCCCTGCTTGTCTACCTATCCTGTTCCCTCTGTAAGGTAAAAGGATACTCTTAGGGATTTTTCCACCTCTTTTGCTTCCCTCTCACACCTCTCCCTAGAGATGTAGCTAGCTTAGGGCTTGTCTACATGGGCAATTTATCCCATCTTGCCCCCATCTTGGAGCCCTGCAGTCTTGACGATGCAGAGCTTTTGCCCTGTCCCCACCCCCCAGATAGTCCTCACAACCCCACCGGGCAAAAACAGGGCTATGATGGCAGGAAGGGAGAGACAGGGTAGGGCCCATTACAGTGTTTTTAAAAAATACATGGTAAACTCCATTCCAACTGGCAAAAAACAAATAGGGCCCCACATGACCACAGGAGCCCTTTCTGGCATGCTGGTCCGTCACTGCAGCTCTCCTCTGCCTCACTCTTCTGTAGCTAGGAAAGGGGCCCACAGGATGTGACCAAGGCTAGTCACATTTCAGAGGTGCTACACGCCTGCTTCCTGATGTCAGCGGGTGTGATGTGGAGGGCAGCAGCAGTGGCTGCAGGGATGGGCTAGCATGCTCGTCTGGACTCCGGCATATTTTGGCCCTTGTAGATGAGTCCTTAGATTAGCACCTTGAGTAACTTTCCTATCTTAGAATGGAGTTCCTATAATAAAGGCCTTAGTTTATTTCTCTAAAGCCATTAGTGTCTTTCCTCTTTAAATCAGGATCTTTAACTGACAACTGCATGCACATACTCCCTGTCACCTTGGCTGTATATTAGACACATCTGAATTGTCACTCTCTGGATGGGACTTTCAAAATCCCTCCTTCTTATGCTTCCCCTCTTCCAGGGCCAAAAGGTTTGGGGAGAGTTGTGCTCCAGACTTATTACATGATGGATTCAGGATCAGTGACACCAATTATGGAATGTTGGAGGGATCTGGAATCAGGTCAGAATAGTTAGAGGACTTTCAGTTCTTAATCACATTACATATTTTTACAAGAGTGTTAGCAGGTCATGTTGACTGGTTTTCACATAGCTGAACTGGGGGTGAGGGGCTACCAAATAGCCAGAGTTAAATTCAGGTGTTCTTCAAAATGGATTTTGGGGAGAAAGAGGAAAAAACATACATTTGGAAGTACTATTTAATGCTATCATACCTTCAATATATTGATTGATAGTTTAGTTATGCATAGGAACCTATAAGCTGGGCATGCAAAAGGTGAAACTGGAAGATATAGTTTATACAATATAGCATACTACAGTATGTGTATATAACTCTTCATGTTTTCTCTTTGCTTTTTTTGCCAGAGCTACACATTATTATTTCCTTTCTTACTTTGAAAACATACCCACTCTTCAGCTGCAACCTGCTACTTTATGTTAGCAGATCGCTAATCCTGGATATTTTCCAGTGCAGAAGATTACATTCCCAGAAATAGCTCCTCTAACTTCTGCTTGATAAAAGAGGGAATGTTTTTCATCATTAGGTCTGAATGTTCAGGTTAGATCCAGACTTGTACTCAGTAGAGTTCCAAGGACACAGAATGAAAGGGCTGGGTGCTGTTTTTCTGCCATTCCCAATGCCACTTCCAACACTGTTTGAGAGGCTTTAGGGTCTGGCTCCAAACCATTGTCTATTTTATCCAGACAAAATTACTAAGGAGTTTATCAGATGAGCCTTTTAAAACATTCTTTTGCTGGCATTAAAAAAAAATCAATTTTTATGCCAGCAAAACAACAACCCCATCACACTTACCTCTAATCCTGTCCAAGGCTTCCCCAGCAATGAAAGAGGAAGTGAACAGAGCTCTGTTCACTTCTTCATTCAAAATCCCATGGATTCTCACAAGAAGACGCTTGGGTGAGAAATTTTAAAAAAAACCACACACACACACACAAAAAGTTAAACAAAGCATATACACACTTTAAAACTCCCAAGTAACCCAGGGAGGGTAATAAAAAGTGTGTCACTTACCTGGCGGTCATGATTTAACCCAAAAGTGTTTGCACCGGACCGTCCATTGATGCTACATTGACGTGAGTACAATGGTTCGAGGTTTCCCATGCTAGTAATGCTGGCACAAAAGTGCTACGGGGGATCAATCAATGGCTTCAGCTGTCAGTAAAATAGTATGGATTTTGGCAGAGACCTAACTGTGAAAGGGCAACGTCATCTGATATGTGCACCCTTTCACAGTTATGTGGCATCATTATGATGCTGTATTTGTGCGTCTAATAAATTCCTAAGTGGGCAGACAGTCTCAGTTTTAAATTAGTGTGAAAATGTTAGAAGAAACAAAGAAGTATATTTCAATGGACCACTATTAATTATTTATATTTTTATTTATTTATCCTTCAGTTTTCCCCTACTTTTGTTCTTCCTGAGTCATTAAGACATCACATTTCCTAGTCTTTGTTTAGAAGGAATTCGAGACATGTAGAAATACTGTATACCCCAGGCTTCCTGACCTTGGTTTTCCAGGATGTCCATTACAGTCTTTGCCTGTGTTAAGGATGGATGGGTGACTATTTGTGTTCCATGTCACTTTCACTTGTTCATTGATAAGCATGTTCTGTCCCATTTCCATATCAACCCATTAAAAAAATATATGAACATCTGCATTATTTTACTGTGTTTTTTACAAAATATAAATGATTTATATTTTACCTTAAATGCATATTTCGTATACATTTTAGTCATGAAATATGTATTTTTGCATATAGTTTAACAAAGCATGCATTTGTATGATATTTTATTTTGTGAATATGTTTTATTTCTTGATTTCTAAGAGAATGTGGCTGAATCCACACATGTAAAAATAATCCCGATCCAGTTTGCACTATTCTGCCCTATTTTCACCCCGTTAACAGCACCCTACTCATAATAACCTGGATTGTATTGATCACCATACATTTCTCCTGCCTAATTCAAATTAGTAAAAAGCATCTGCATCCCCCACTTCCCAGCATGCATAAGCCTATCAACCAATAGTCTGTACCTACACACACACACACACACACACACACAGAGAGAGAGAGAGAGAGAGAGAGAGAGAGAGAGAGACTTTATATCTAGAATATTATACATGATAATCAGGAATTGAAATGAAATTCTCATCCACCCCTAGTACAAGTACCAAAGGTTATGGCAGGGCCTACACTAACATATCTGATAAACCATACACTTTTTTATTAAAGCAACCAAAATATGTCATTTGTAAACTAAAATATGGCAGTCTTTTAAATATATGAGGTATTGCACTTGTGTGCATATGAACAGCTGATTGAGCATGGTGTAATATACACTGACTCATCTAATAATTATATGCTTTTCATAAAAGCACCAATACAATTTTAATACCCTGAAACAATTACAACACAGATGTTTGCTAAATTAAAAACTAATATCATGATTTAATAACATATGCCCACTTTCCTATTTGAATTCTGTGACTCTGTACAGTTGAGCCACACTTAGTCATGCTCAGAGTAATCCCATGAAAATGAATGGGATTTATGATTTGAATGGATCAACTCTTAACTGAAATTAAGTGTTTCATTTTTTTATTAAAAAAAATCTTTAAAAAATTGAGCGAATCTGAATATTTACCCCAAAGAATCAATCATAGAAAGGGCAGAATCCCCCTTCCCAAGAAAGAACTTGACACTTAAGTCATGAGGGAAGAAATCTGAGATGGAGGACAGTTACAGTTTCACAATAAGGGACAGTAGTGTCCATATGCTTTAAAATGGTTTTATGAACTGTCCTCATATCATTTCATTTTACATACAGCACCATAAATCAACTTTGCATGTGCAAATGGGTTAAATATCAGGTTAAATGTCCTGATGATTGCTTTCTGTCATCTCAAAATGTGGTGTTTTCATAAGTGTGCACAATATTTATGTGAGTCCCCATGTTATACCAGGCTCAGTCAATTGTGCATAAGTGCATATCTACAATACTGTATGCCCCAATATTGGGGAAAGGATTACTATATTTTATTCCACATATTAAAGCTAATAGTTTTCTAGGAAAAGTGCATGCTTGGATAAAATTCTGCTGGTGACGGTGTGATCCCTGCTTTGCGTACATGCTCATGAGGAGGGTGTAGGGGAAATGTCTAGTACCTCCTTCCTCTGTTATCCCAGATGCTCAACAGCAGCTCCATCTCCCCAGTCACTGATCAGCCATAGGATGGATCTAGTGCATTCCACTCTCCTTATTCACTCAGGGAAGAAGCAGCAGCCTGACACTGAGGGTAGAGACTGCTCCTTCTTATGCAAGTGCCCAAGTACACAACACAGCCAATCAGTGCCTGTGGGAATGGAACTGAACCCCCAACACTTCCAACATGTTGTGGATCAGGGGAAGTGGAAAGGAGCAGCAGCTGCCCCCTCTCCTCATATGACCAGTGTAAGTATGATCTTGGTCAATGTTTTGAAAAGTAGGCCTTTTGCAAGCTCATTCATATTACAAATTCACTCCTCTGCTTTGTCTCCTGCATAACAATGATCACTAGAGCATGAGACAGTTAGTTTATGGCACTAAGGAGATTATCAGATGCTTGAAAAAGCCCCAAAGGAGCTCACAAGAACAACGTCACTGTACCGGGAACAGGTCCCAGTTCCTCATGTGTCATCATCCTGGTGTGCTTGCTCCGTCTTCCCTCCATGCTGACATGACAAAAAAGGTGTCACTTTTCATTAGTGGGAGTTTCTGTAATGAGAAATGGAGACTTTTTTGTCGCATCATCATGGAAGGAGGACGGAGCAAGCATGTGAGAATGAGGATGTTGTGCGATACTGTGACCCATTCCCGGTACAGTGACATCATTCTCGTGAGCTTGTTTGGGGCTTTTTCAAGCATCTGATAATCCCCTATATCTCCAAGAATCTCCCATGTTGCATGGATACTATTATGTTAGCTGTACAATTCTGAGTATTGTAGTCCTCAAAAGTAACTTTTCCAAATGCTGAGGATCAATATAAAAGCAGCAATATAAGAGCAATTGTCAAAGACAACTGCAGCCTTGTATATTATGAAAATGATCTGCAGTCTAACCAACACTGTTCTACTTTCTATTTAAAATTCTTGATATTACCAAGTTAACATTTACAATGAAAATATGAAATATGGCATAGATCTCATAGCTTGAAACATCTGGTGTGCAGTTTAACATAATAAATACAACTTTGATGAAACTTAACATAATTACACAAAATGGAGCTAGGGAAGATTTCCAAAGAGAGAAGAGAAGTGTGTTTTGAATTCTTCAAGCTTGAAGAGACTCTCTGGTGAATCTCTAGTGTATCAGTTCATACTCTTGGGCAAATTGAATGAAAGACATTTCTGTTTACCTGAAATCTTGAACATCATAACACAAGAAAACCATAAGCTCCAAGTCCTGAAGCTATTACCTTATCCTGGAGAACAACTTAAACATTTCTCAGTAGCCTTCCCCCACAACATACAAATCCACTTTAAAAAGTGATTTGACCCTAAACAGTGTATAAAATGAAATTTCTTGACTCAGGCAGTAGTTTATTATCTAAAACAATTTAGACTGGGAACTGAATCATATAAAGACTTAAATCCAATTGCTGCTACCAACTGGAGTAGACCTACTGAATAAATGGAATTTAAATAAGTGTTGACTTACCGTACAATAACTGAATCAATAAGTCTATTTTGCTTAAGACTAACAATTGGATTTAGGCCATAGTCACCAGTTCCTACCAAGTAGAATTTAAAAAGATTAATATACTATTTTCCAAGATACCTTAGTTGTTTCTAAACCAGGAAATTATCTGCCCAAAATGGAGGAATCTAATTTGAAAATCATACACAGATAACATATGAAGCTATCTAAACATTTTAAAGTATCCTCATACTGTTGGAGGATTACAAGAGGGAAAGAACCCTAAAACGTGTTTGACTAGATGTTCAAAAATTAGCCAATACTGGGAGCATATTTTACACCCTCTTTCACAGATTACTGATCGACATCTGCACTACTGAAAAGGTATTGTTTTGCATCAAGATTTATCTCCTTAGCATTGGCTGTTCCAAATGTTGAAGTAGCTAAATGCTGAAAAACATTGGTTGGCCTGTTACAAAAAAAATGGTTTCACAGTGTGTGATCTGTTGCTGTTTTAGAAAAATCATCAAATAAAATAATCAAAGGAAGAAAGGGATAAGACTTCTTTAAAAGAATATGGCTACTTTTATTTTCTATTGTGATAGATCATGACTTTCTATACAGCCCCCTAGTTTGTGGATGTAGAACCAATTGATAATCCACTTTACTTCTATATGTATAATTAGTGGGATGTATATCTCATTTTAGCCTTTGCCTTAGGCAGCAAAATATCTTGATTTTATAGGCCAAAACACAAATATACTGTTGCTGTCTTGTTGTGGTATATCTTAAAGTTAGTCCCATGGGTGCTTGGTATCTTCCATGCTGAACCTAATTTGGGGCACCTTGGATAGTTCCTTTAACCTTTAGAGTAAAATCTAGACCAAATTTACAGCTTCTACTGGTTTGGCCTAAACTGATTTAGGATGGAAGGCCAAGATTGAGCAACATAATTTTAATACAGTGTGCCCTCAGTGCCCATGGGTTCAGTATCTGCAAATTTGAGCAACCGTGGATTGGAAGGGTAGGGTAGTATCCCTTCATTCTTGGAGAAGTCAGGCCTCATTTTGAAGTGTAAATTGGATTTATTTATTTATTTATTTATTTCTGCGATTGACTGCAGCCAGGATGAGGAGTTGTCCCAGGGCAGTAGCAGTGGCTGGTGTGCAGGAAGGAGGAAGAATGTGAGCCTGACCCTCAGATGTTGCCACCACCGCCCCGCACTCCCTTGGCAGATGGAAGTCAACCCCAGCATTGGGTTACCAAGGGAGACAGAAGTAGCGAGTTCCTGACTCTCAGAGATTGCTCCAGGGCAGAAAAAGTGCCCTTGCCATCTGGAAGAGGTTAGTAGGGGAGGCAGAAGTGGCAGTCCTGAAATTCTTTAAAAGTAGGTGAGGAGGAAGGTGTACAAAGCGCATCTGTACCCCCTCCCCTAAATGGGGTGTCTTACATAAACCCAAAGGCACACTGTCACATGGCAATTTGGTGCCAGAAATATCCTTCAAGTCCTCTGTACAAAAGACCACTCTATGGCTCCTTTACATGTTGGGAACAGGGTATCCAAAGCATAACACCTGTGCCTGGTTTCATCGTGCAGCAGAGCTACTGCACAGCCCACTATCAAATTTTCCTGCTGGTGTTGGGAGAGAAGGGCAGTTTTGCTTCCCCTGGAGCATCCAGTCCCCCATGTTCAGTCTTTTGAGAATGGCAAGGGCCTCTGGCTGCCATCGACACACACAGCACCTTTCAAAGGTCCCTGCCAAGCACTGATCCCCAGGAGTAGTTTGCCCCCAGGAAAGCAAGGAAGAAAAGGGAAAGCCCACTCCTCCCTCACCTATAGCTGGCCATGGACTGCATGTGCAGTGAAGGAGACTTTGCCTGGAAGAGGCATCTGCCATATCTAGGACACAAATGGGAAGATATTAAAGACACCTATTCCCTATGAAGAGACAATGATACCAATGATCCTGAATTTAAAGAAAGGGAATCTTAAAAAACTGAAGGGTTTTCCCAAACTAAAATTAGTTTTCCATACCCCCTAACAAATTGAAACCTTATCTTCTATGCCTCTTGTTTTAAGGAACAATACCCACTACTTACCACGATACAGCAATGGACTAGCAGTTGTATGTATGTAGTTGAAAGAAAGCCTTTTTCTCCCCCACCGGCACCTTTTCTTCTTCTTTGGTAAACCCCTTCCTGGGATTGATATCCCTCAGCCAAGGCAGGAGGGCAGCACCAGCGATCACCGAGGGCCAGGTGCTTGCCACTTCTGTCTCCCCTACTAACCCCTTGCTGGGATGGACTTCCATCAGCAATGGGGGAGGGCAGTGGCAGCAATCTCTGAGGGCCAGGAGCTTGCCCTTTATGTCTCCTCTGTTAATCCCTTGCTGGAATTGACTTTCATCAGTTTGGGGCAGGTGGAGGCAGTGATGGCAATCTCCAAGGGCCAGGCAGACATTTTTCCTGCTTCCTGTTTACTACACACCAGCTTCTGCTACTGCCCTGAGACTTCTTTCCCTGGCTGCAGTCAATTTTAAATACCTGTAATGACTTGAGCATCCACATTTTTGGTATCCACGAGGGATCCTGGAACCAAGCCCCCATGAATAACAAGGGGCCACTATATTCCTTGAACAGCAGTGGAATTCCCCATAAATATCTTGCCAAGAAAACGTTGTGATAGGGTCACCTTGAGGTTGCCATAAGTCAGAAATGACCTGAAGGCAAACAACAACAACAACAACTGCAGAGCTTTAGATTTTCCTTGGGTTTTTTCCTGGGCTGTGAGGCTGTGTTCTGGAAGAGTTTTTTTCTTTCTAAAGAAAGAAACAGCCTGGAAGCCTCACAGCCCAGGAAAAAAAACAAGGAAAATCTATGGATGCCGGCTGTGAAAGCCTTCAACATCTGTAAAGCTGTGACCTCAGGTGAGTATTTGACAGATAGAACATGAGGAACTATAAAAAGCAGAGTAAAAAAAAAAAAGCAGAAAAGTTGTGTTGTCCATATGTAAAAACAAAAATAAGAGATAGGTAACACTTTATAAGGAACACCAAAATAGTCCAAAGAGGTGTGTACCTCCCACAAGCTTAGACACACTTGAAAGGTATGTGTTAAAAGTACAGAGGCTCCAGCAGGAAACAAGGGTGTAACCACAGACAAGAATGTTCATATGTAATAGCCCTACTTTCAAAACTGCATGCAACATTTGCAGGGCAAATGATTGTTTTCTAAAACAAACCTGTAGAAGTACAGTGTAAATTTGTTCATCCACTTAATATAATGTGAGGTTGCAAGTCTGTTTTCTCATGTTAGCACTTAACAAGTATATGTACTAAGAAGTTAAACATAAATGCTAAGAGCACGACCTGGGGAATGGGGGTAGAGGAAGAGAATTCAAAATTTTTCAGGCAGTTTCTTCATATATAACCAACTTTGCTGCAGAATCATCAGGTTTACCAATCTAATCCAAATTTGCTAAACTCCAAAATTGCTGAGTTTGGCCTTCTGGTAGTTTAATTTCTATCTTTGGACATTATAGATCATTGGAAATGAAATAAAAGTGTCAATAGTGTTTTAGATAAACTGGTTAAGAGGTGGCTAAGGTCTCTTTGCCCTTTCTCAAAATACTGTAAAACCAGATATTGTGGATAGCAGTTGATCTCTGATAAGCAGTTATATAGAGAAAGCAAAGGAATATTATTTTTATCTCATCTTCAAAGTACCTACTAGTAATTCCTTGCTTAACTATATTCCCTTCATAAGTCTCAATATTGTGTACATCATAAAGGAGATAAACGAGATGAAATGGAATTCATTTAATTTATTTGTGTTATACCAGAATATCTAGGGTGCTGACTTGTGTGGCAAACTCTGACAGAACTGGAAAAGTTACCATTTAGGTTACAAATTCAATAATCCCATCCCAGCCAAAATTCTAGAGGGGAGTTTTGTGAATTTTAATCCAAAAAAAGTAATGGATCTTCCCTAGCAAGACTCTATGCCAAGGCAAGATTGAATGACCAATTGATTGATTGAGGGCTTATCTACACAGGCTAAAAACCCTGGCTTGCCCCTTTTCTAGATCCCTGCAGTCCAGATGACACAGGGCTTTCTGCCCCCACCAATCTCCCCCCTCAATGCCCCTTAGGCAGATTTGGGGCTGGAATGGAGGCAAGCTGGAATACGGCCCTTTACTGTGTTTTAAGAAAATACCCAGTTTAATGTGTTCCCACTGGGATTGGATGGATCAGGCCCCAAGTGTCTGCAGGAACCCATCCCAGCAGGCCAGCCCTTGCTGCTGCTGATGGTCCCCCTTGCTCTTCCCAGTCCAGGCCTGCAGCACGTGGCCAAGGCTAGTCACACACAAGGGGCTTGGTTTGTCACATGGTGCAGCTGGCTACCCTGACCCAGCAGAGCAGGAAAAAAGGTGGCAGTGGCTGAAGCAATGGACCAGTATTCCTGTGTGGATTCTGGCCCATTTTCTTCAGGCAATAGGGAAAGAACAGGCCACCTCTGCAGCCACAATACACCAGCATGTAGATGAGCCTTGATATACTGATTGTATTTATCTATCACCTCTTGGCTCTCTAAGATCCCTGACACAATATGCCATGGGCAAAAAACATTTAAGGCATTAAATAGGCAAACATTGAGAAAACAGACTAAAACAACACATTTGAAACTGTTTTAAAGCTACAGACAGTTTGAATAGCCAGAACATCCAAGCCTGAAGTGAAAGACTGAAGGCCATGCAAAAGAATACAGTCTTAGCTGCTTGTTGAAGACTCCAAAGGGAAGAAGCCAGTCCAACCTCCCTTGCAAGTGAGTTCCACAGCTTGAATACCACTATGGAGAAAGTCCTGTCACATATACCCATAACCTAGCTTGCAGGATGGCGGGATATTAAGCAGGGCCTTTGCTAAAGATTTAATATTTCAGGAAGGCTCACATGAGAGGAATCAGTCCTTCATATATCCCAACCTCAAGCTGCTTAGGGTCTTGTAGGTCAAAAACAGCACATTGAATGAAGCTTGAAAGCAAGTTGGAAACCGCAGTAGATCTTGCAAGACCCGATATATGGTTTCTAAATTACATGCTACAAAAGAGTTTGGCTGCTTAATTTTGCGCTAGGTGTAGCTTCCAAAAACTTCTCAAGGGAAGGCCCACATAGGCCATATTATAGCAATCTAATTTGGAAGTAATTAAGGTGTAAACCACTGTTTGCTAGCTATCCCACCTTCAGTTCACTCTGTTTCCCGGAATGGTTTGGAGAGTGTACCAACAATTCCACAGAACCTTACTTTGCTCCTCTGCAATGCCAGGTCGGTTAAGAATAAAACTCATATTATTTACAATCTTCTCCTGGATGAGGATGCCGACCTGGCGTGCTTCACAGAAACCTGCCTGGGAGAGGATAGCATGGTCATGTGGGCACAGGCCCTCTCAGCCGGGTATTCTGTCATTGAGCAGGTGAGGGGAAGTGGCCGGGGGGACAGAGTGGCTCTGGTTTATAAGGATAACCTGACCTTGACCAGGATACCTGTCCGAAACACAGTCCACTTTGAGTGTATGTACCTTAGTCTGAGGACCAGGGATAGTTTGGGGATTCTGCTAGTATACCGACCACCCCGTTGTCTAGCAGACTCCGTAACCAAGCTGACACAGCTGGTCTCAGAGTTGCTGTTGGAGTCACCCAGACTTTTAGTTTTGGGCGACATTCCACTTGAGACCAGCTTGACAAATTTGACTGTTGCGGCTTGGGAGTTCATGGAAACCATGACAAACATGGGCCTATCCCAAATGGTCGTCAGGCCCACACATTGTGCAGGTCATATCCTCGATGCGGTCTTCAGTACGGAACAGGAATATCCGTGGGCGGAGGTTATAAAAACTACCGCGTTGTCATGGATAGATCATTTCCTGGTCAAGACTGAACTAAGAATCTCTTCCCTCCCCACCGGGGGTGGTGGACCCATTAGAATGGTCCACCCTCGAAGGCTAATGGAACCAAGAGGATTCCAGAAAGCCTTGGAGGGTTTAATGGTTGGTAACGCCAGTGACTCTGTCGAAGCTTTGGTTAATACCTGGAACAACGACCTTACCAAGGCTATCGACACGATCGCTCCCAAGCGTCCTTTCCAACCCGCTTCAAACCATAATCCATGGTATACAGCAGAGCTTAGGAAAATGAAGCGGGTTGGACAACGACTAGAGTGCAACTGGCGGAAAACTCGACTCTTATCCGACAGGACTCATCATAGGAACTTTCTTTGGTCCTATCAAGAGGCAATACGTGCAGCAGAGATCCTTCTCCTCTGCATGTATTGCGTCTGTAGAGTCCCATCCAGCAGAGCTGCTTAGGGTGGTAAGGGAGATGACACAAGTTATTCCTGCGCATAACCCGTTGCTTAACCCAACGATGGCCTGCTGTGACGCATTTAACAATTTCTTTGCAGACAAAATCTCTCAGATAAGAGCTGACTTCGATGCCAGTAATTTGACAGAAACAATTGACGACGTGTCCAGCAACTCCGTTGATGTAAGTTTACTGGATCAATTTCAATCTGTGAGTACCGAGGACATGGACAAGCTCCTTGGTAGTGTGAGGAAGACAACCTGCCCCCTCGACCCTTGCCCATCTTGGCTGGCCGTCCAGGGAGGGGATGCATTGCGGAAGTTCCTTGTGAGCATCATCAATGCGTCCTTCAGGGAAGGATATATTCCATCATGTCTAAAGGAGGCGGCTGTTAAGCCTATTCTGAAAAAACCTTCCCTGGACCCTCTAGATATGAAAAATTATAGGCCAGTCTCTTTATTACCATTTTTGAGCAAGGTGATCGAGAGGGCAGTTGCTCTTCAACTCCACACTGTCTTGGATGAAACCGATTATCTAGACCCATTTCAAACTGGTTTTAGGATGGGATTTGGAGTTGAGACTGCCATGGTTGCCATGACCGATGACCTGCGTCTAAGCATTGACAGGGGTAGTATGACCCTGTTGGTGCTTTTAGATATCTCAGCAGCTTTCGATACGATAGATCATAGCATCCTCTTGGATCGCTTGAGTGGGTTAGGAATCGGAGGCACTGCACTCCAGTGGTTCCGGTCCTTCCTCTCAGGCAGGTCCCAGAGGGTGTTGCTCGGGGACAGCTGCTCCAGCAGAAAGGAGCTTAATTGTGGTGTTCCGCAGGGCGCCATCCTGTCCCCGATGCTGTTTAACATCTATGTGAAGCCGCTGGGTGAGATTATTCAGAGTTATGGGGCTGGGTGTTATCAGTATGCTGATAACACCCAGATCTATTTCTCCTTGTCCCGATCATCGGCCTCGAATTCTGATGGCATCTCTCCTCTTAATGTTTGTCTTAAAGCATGGGCTCGATGAGGAAAAACAGATTGAGATGAAATCCAGATAAAATGGAGGTGCTCATGGTAGCGGCCCCAAAACCAGGAGTTGGGTTGCAACCTCCAGTCCTGGACGGGGTCACGCTCTCCGTTAAGGACTGTGTTCGCAGTCTGGGGGTGCTCCTTGATTCATCGCTTCAGATGACTAGTCAGGTGAATGTGACAGTCAGGAGCGCCTGTTATCAGCTCCGGCTGATACGCCAGCTGCACCATTTACTGGAAGTAAGGGACCTCTAGACTGTGGTGCACACACTGGTAACCTCGTGTCTAGATTTCTGCAATGCGTTCTACATGGGGCTGCCCTCATGTTTGGTCAGGAAACTTCAGTTGGTACAAAATATGGCAGCCAGAGTGGTCTCAGGAACATCTCGGAGAGACCATATAACTCCAGTATTAAAATCTCTCCACTGGCTGCCTATCAGTTTCTGGGCCCAGTATAAGGTGCTGGTTATTATCTTTAAAGCCCTAAATGGCTTGGGTCCAATTTATCTCCGGAACCGCCTCCTCCCATACAATCCTCACCGTGCACTCCAGTCCTCTGGGAGGAATTTGCTTCAGCCACAAAAATCTAGGCTCTCTGCAACCTCCCAGAAGGCCTTTTCGGTAATCGCCCCCAAATTGTGGAATGACCTGAATAGCTTTAAAAAAGCACTAAAGACGGACCTCTTTCAGCAGGCCTTTCCTAATTAGATCCCAGCCTCAGAGGATCCTGGCCTCTTTTAGTCCGCTGGCCATTTATTGTATTGTATTGTATTTATTGTTTTTAAATGTGATTTTGGATTAGTTGGTTTTAATTTATAATTCTTTAATTTTTTTTATGGGGGAGGGTGGGGGTGGGGGGTGTTTGGGGATTTTATCTGTATTGTATTTTAATTTTTGTTAGCCGCCCCGATTGTTTTGACAGAGGGGCGGGGTATAAATAAATATTATTATTATTATTATTATTATTAATAACCAGATCTGGCCTCCCTAGTCAAAGCAACCAGAGCAAGGGAAAGGCACTCCTGGCTCCAGCAGCCACCTGGCAGTTGTGGGTCCCAGAACACCTCCAAGCTACAAAACTGATCTTTCAGAGAGAACGCAGCCCCGTTCAGAACAAGCTTTAATCCCAATTTTCTTCATAAATCCTATGTATCTGGAATTTCCATTGGAAAAGGATATTTGAAGTCGAAGGCTTTCATGGCTGGCATCCATAGATTTTCCTTGGTTTCTTTCCAGAATTTCTGTGTTTTTAAATAACATTTTGTGTCCAGGTTGGTTTATAACATGCTCTGCTACTGCTGATTTTCCTGGTTGGCCCAGTCTGCTAATGGTTACTCCAGGCTAATGGTTACTCAAGATCAGACATCACAAAAGCATCCAGACCCAGGGAAAAAACACAGGAATGAAGAAAAACAGCCACCCAAAGGGAAGGTATATTTACCATACATCAAAGGAGTCACAGACAGAATAGGGAAACTGATGAGGAAACACAACCTCCAAACAATCTATAGACCAACCAGAAAAATCCAAGAAATGCTACGCTCAGCAAAGGACAAAAGAGACCCTCTCACAGCTGCAGGAGTATACCGCATACCATGCAGCTGTGGACAAGTTTACATAGGTACCACAAAACACAGTGTGCAAACACAAATCAAGGAACATGAGAAACACTGCAGACTGGGCCAACCAGAAAAACCAGTAGTAGCAGAACATGTTATAAACAACATGTTATTTAAAAACACAGAAATTCTGGACCAGGCCAACAGCTATCATGTCAGAATGCACAGAGAAGCTATTGAAATCCACAAACACCTGGACAACTTCAACAGGAAAGAAGAAACATTAAAAGTAAACAAAATCTGGTTCCCAGTTTTGAAACACAATAGAATCAAAACTCAACACTTACAAAAGAATTCCACCCAGGGACAGGGGGATTCCCAGGAGATAATGGCCCATCAACTAACCATTAGCCAAACAGACACTAACGAGCCTTGCATTTCTATACATAGAAACTAACCATTCAATTACACAAATTTACATATACTTCCCAAAAGGGGTTCACAGCATATAAACTCCACATACACTCCTACCCAACCATTCTCTGAAGATGCTAGCCACAGATGCAGGGGAAACTCAGAAAGAAACTATTCCAGAACACGGCCTCACAGCCCAGAAAAAAAACCAAGGAAAATCTATGAAAAGGGAATTGGTAACATAACCTGCTACTTATAGTGCACTTTCTCATCAGTGGACAATATTACCCACAATGCTCTGGTGAAGTGATAAAAACTTTATCTCTTCAAATCTGAGCTCCTTAAATCAAACACTATCTTACCTGTGTTAAGTATTTATGCTGATCTCTGTAATGATAAAGGATAAAAACACAATTCAGTCAAAATGCACTGATGTTTTGTCCACAAAGAAAGTATCTATCTACCAAGGCACCATTCTGCTTAATGAAGGAGACAGAGAGAATTAAGGTTCATTCCCTGTTTGTCCTGAAAGGATCATCTTTAGTACATATATGGCAGGAAGATAGAACATGGTCCTCTTTATGCCAAGAAGAGCTGTTCCTATGGAATGTGGCTGGTGTAGATGGAGGAGAATTTTATTTTCATTGGTTTTATTTGGTTTTGATGAGTTTACCAAAATTCACAAATCACAAATTGAGGAGGGAAAGAACTTGAGTCTTTAAAAAAAAAATCTGAAACTAACATTTCCCCTTTTCAGCTTGTCATTCATAAGCCTCAGGCAGGTCAGCCTTTCTCTGTTCACAGTCAGTTCCACATACTCATACCCCTTCCTGCTGCATCCCATGAGTTGTCAGTCTCTCGGGATTTTGAGCAGCATAGAAACCTTTCCCTGAGATTCATTAGACCCCAATACATAAGCATCTCTCTCTCTCTGTGTGTGTGTGTGTGTGAGAGAGAGAGAGTGAGAGAGAGAGAGAGAGAGAGAGAGAGAGAGAGAGAGATCTCATAAGACAAAACTTAAATCCCCAAAGAATCTCTCTACTTAGAATTCAGCAGCGCTAGTGTAGCCTAGTTTTACTGATGTTTCAAACTTAAAATTGTATGTTTTCCTCTGGCTATGAAAGTAATCTTTTAAAATTGATTTATGTTCAAATACATAATAACAGGCAAATATATGTTAAAAGCACAAAGATTAACCACAAATGAATTAACGTAAAAACACAAACCAAAACCTATTTTTCTATGTGTAGGAAACAAAATTAATTATCACCAGTCTTATTATAGTCCTTCAAAACAGTCCATCACCAGAACCTACATTTTATGCTTTCATTTCTCACTCAGCCTGGCCTCTTAATGATTATATTAACAGATGTGGGTGTTAACCTGTTTGATTAAAGCAACTGTTGTTTCAAGCCTTTGCTGATTGAGAACCCTTGATTCAGGTATGCCTTGATGTATTATTTTAAATCAAACCCTTTTTTCCCCTTTTCGTTTTTCCTAAATTTATGCTGCCCACACAGATTGTGAATTTCAATTAATTTATCCTAGGTGACCAGCACAGCTGAGAGATATAGTAAAATTAACTAGCCAAACTGCTGTCATAGCAAAATTTACTTTAGAAATGTGAGTGTTATACATAAAACTGGAATTAAGTGCACCAGAATAAGATAACACATTTGAGATGCAAGCCAGGAGTATGTAGTCCTGCCAGTCTTCATATGCACCTCTCTCTAAATTAGTGCCAGTGTTAGAACAGTGAAAATAATTTTAAGGTGCAGTATTTGCTTAAGGAGATGTAGATTTTAATTCTACATATTCTGCTTCAGAAATGTGATTCCTTTATTTTCTTCAAGACTCTGCATACAGCCTTCCAATGAACTCCAGTAACTTCAGATAAGTTCCAGCTCAAACCAGTCTCTAGCACTCTGAAATTTATTGGCTAGGCGAGTTCAGGCAGCCTCTAGTTCTTAGCGAACAGCAATATATTAATCCTGCGCAATGTGATGGTTTCAGAGGTAACCTTCTGCAGAAAGATGGTGTATCTGCTCATAGTTGGACTATTTTAATTCTCATACAGTTCATTGGGGGGAAAACTGAATTCAACTTAGGCTCAGTTCCTGGAGTGACTAGGTGCTTTGCAAAATGTCTTCTGGTGGACCCTTTCCATGTAGTTGAGAAGGATCAGCTCTACCAATAGGGATGGTAAGGTGAATGCTTCAGACAGCAGGATTTAGGGAGCACCAATGGCCACCTGCCTTGCTGTTTCTTCTGTGCTGTTGTCCTCTATTAGAGGATGGAAGTATGTGTGTCACACCAAACCACTCACTCTCAGGTGTGATAAACCACCCTCCCATTACCAGTGTTGAAGTAAGATTCAACTCTGTTCCATCCAGCTTCTGTACATAGAACAGAGGAAACAACCACCTTATCCTTCACCTCAGGCAGCAAAATATCTTGAGCCAGGCCTGTGGATGACACTCAGCTGGCTTAACTAGTGAAAGTAATGAAAACCTGTACTACAATAATCACTGAGCAGTTGGGAAATTTCTCTTTTAACATAGTGGCATCATTTTGAATGGTTTTTTTTTTTTTAAGAAATCAAAATGGCAGCTTTCAAGCCCAGCTACACAGTGATAACCAGAATGCCATTTCTTTTTAAATGAAGTACCACCAGCTGTACCCATTGCTGACAATTGGCCCAAATCACCTGTGTTCTGTTTGTAATGGAGCATATGCAATCTCTTGCACAAGGGAAAGAATGAAAATAGATGTGGAACTTACCTATTAGACAGCTGCACTGACTTCAAAAAGCTAGTATGATACAGTGGTTTGAGTGTTGGACTACAACTCCAGGGGACCTGGCTTTGAATCCTACTCAACTATGGAAATCTACTGGATGGCCTTAGGCAAATCATATCCCTTAGACTAAAAGAAAGGCAATGGCAAATCCAGAATAAATCTTGACAAGAAAATCCTATGATAGCATCATCTTAAATTAGGATTGAAGTAATTTAACAACAAGAAAAGCAAATGAACTATTGTGCATGCTCTTGCAAAAAGGTATGGCACAGTGATAATGAAAATTCTTTATCCTCTCACAGTTAATTAGATCCAAACCCAAATCTATCAAATGGGATTGCCTGCATCCATTTTTTTAAAACCAGTCAAGTAGCCAAAAAGGACAGGTTCACACATAATACATGCTCATCATTTCATGGCTACAGTGCCAAGTGATGATTTGCATATGTGAAACTGGCACATAGATATCAAAAAGTATATTACTGTATTTCATTTTCCTTATGTAAAGAAATGGTGCAAAAGTACCAATTCAGGCATGTGTGAAAATAAGAGATTGAACAAGTATGCAAGACTGTGTATATTTGTACAGTACAAATAATAAATGCTTTATTTTAGATTGTGGATACAATAAGACTTTTAGAATGATTAATATTAGGCTTTCTGGCTTCATGATTCTTTGTAAACCTGTAACTTCTTTTGATATTACCTTATTTTAGATTGTCGATTTAACACCAGAAAAGTGATGATATAAATGGAAGCTTTAATTGTTTTTATAATGAAGAAGTAGAATTAGCTTATTCTGTGCTGGAAAACATATTTTAACAAAACAGCAAGGTTTGTATTGACTGTCTCTTGTCTTATTACCCAATTTACTGATCCCCAAGTTTGGTAAAAGCAAATATATATAAATATATACATCCATGATTGGGAAACATAGATAAAAATAATGTGACACTGAAATTTATACTTAAGAAGTAGTGCACTTCATTGCAATCAATTTTTCATTATGTTGTTGAGATCAATAGCTACAAATAAGATATAAAAACTGTATTATTGATGTGGCACATGTCAGTATAAAATGTGCAATTTTCTATAGCATTTCACTTGTGGAAAATTGTATTATACAATTTCCAGCATTATACACATTGGTCTGCAGAGAATGCTTATTAAAATCAATGTAGTGTAAGTCACACTCAGGAATATTTTACCAAACAGAAAATTTACAGCAGTGTTGGAACAGCAAGAAAACTACTGTAAGTAAGTATTTGTATGAAAAATACTGGGTAATTTGTAGCCTGATTCTCATCTGTTGGGCACAACATGATGGATGAAGCCTTGCATTTCCCTTGCCCATACTTTGAATGAAAATAGTGGGTAAACAAGCCAAAGGAACAACCTGCTTCTTCCAGACTGAAATCAGGAAATTATACATCAGGGAGGGACAGGACTTGTTGATTTACAAATAACTAGTTATTGTAAATAAATCACTTTTTCCAATAATGAAGGTACAACCAGGTTACATTACAATTTTAACTTGATGATGATTAATGTTCCTTCTTTTGTGTTGTCATTGCTTTTACAATGGTTTGAGGCTTGGACTATGACTCTGGAGAACAGGTTTTGAACCCCCGCTCAAACATGAAAACCCAGTGGGTGACTTTGGGCAAGTCACACTCTCTCAGCCTCAGAGGAAGGCAATGGCAAACCTCCTCTGAACAAATCTTGCCAAGAAAATCCTGTGATGGGTTCACCTTAGGGTTGCCATAAGTTGGAAATGGTTTGAAGGCACACAACAGCAATAGTTCTCAGGGTGTAGCATCAATGAATGGTAGAAGAGAAGGACAATATAGTTCAAGCACTGGCTTGTGTTGTGCCTCACTGTTTTGTTGTGTATGTTGAGGTAACAATGAGGTGGATTGGGAAGAGTGTACACACAAGAAGTGACCTGGGTCATATAGAGCAGGGGTGGATAACTGTGGTGGTTCCAATAGTCACTTCTTTTGTCACTAGAACCCTCCAGGGGCTGCAAAGGTGGGGGGGGAAATGCAACAAAACAAAACAAATGCTGAAAGCAGCCAGAATTTTCTACCTTTGAAGAACTACAGCTACAAGTTTCTGGAGCACTGAAAAAAACACATCATTTACCACTGCTGCAGTGTTGTTCTCTATGCCACTATCCTGAAAATGTGGCCCATCTCCAATTAAGTTGACTTTTCATTCTATACAATTATAGCACTATGATTCCACTTTAACTGCCAACATTCTATGGAATCCTGGGATTTCTAGTTTGATGAAGCACTGGAGTTCTCTGGCTGACAATTCTAAAGGCCCTTCCCTAAACTACATGCTAGTTAAAGTGGACTCATAGCACCACGAGTGTGTCGTGTAAAAGGACTCCAGGGATAGGGACTTTTAAGTACACCCAGTAATGGCTGGTCATCCATGTGTTTGCTGTGCACCATTTAATAGGGCATTCTGGAGTTATATAGTATCTGAGATATTTGTTGTTGTTAACTGCTGTCAAGTTGACTTTGACTTATGGCAGCCCCAGGAATGGGAGACCTCCAAGTAACCCTATCATCAACAGCCCTGCTTAGGTCTTGCAGACTCAGGGAGGTGACTTCATTCATTGAGTCTATCCCTCTGGAATGCAGTCTTCATCTTTTCCTTCTTCCTTCTACCTTACCAACCATTGTTATTGTCTTTTTTAGTGAGTCATATCTTCTCATAACATGGCAAAGTACGACAGTCTCAGTTTAGTCATCTTGGCTTCTAGGGAGAGTTCAGGCTTGATTTGCTCTAGGCCCATATATTGGTGTTTTAACAGTCCACAGTATCCAAAGAACTCTTCTCCAGCACCACATTTCAAATGATTCCCTTCCTATCAGCTTACTTCACTGTCCAGGTTTCACAACCATACAAGAAATACAATGGCATGGACAATCCTAACTTTACTATTCAGTGATACACCTTTACACTTCAGAATCTTGTCTAGTTTCTTCCTACCTGGCCTAGTCTTCTGATTTCTTCACTGCAGACTGCATTCCTATTAAGGACTGAACCAAGATATGGAAAATCTTGAATTATTTCAATATTTTCACAGTCTTCTTTAAAATTATATAAATCATCTGTGGTCATTTTTATTTTCTTAATGATCCACTATAAACCTGACTTTGCCATTTCTTTCTTGAATTTCTTCAATAACCATTCTGAGTGTTTGCTAATTTTTGCTAGTAGTATGATGTCATTCACATATCTTATTGTTAATGTTCCTTCCTCCAGTTTTCATGTCTCTTTCCTCTGTCTCATCCTGCTTTATGTATGATGTGTTCAGCATACTAATTAAACAGATAATGTGATAAAACACAGTCTTGCTTGACTCCCTTGCCAATTGGAAACCATTCAATTTCTCCATATTCTGTCCTGAGTACAGATTAGGCATCAAGACAGTCAAATGTTGTGGAACACCCATTTCTTTAACAGCAACCCGTATTTTTTCATGATCTACACAATCAAATGCTTTGCTATAATCTCTAAAGTACTGGCTAATTTTCCTTTGAAATTCTTTGGTGTGCTCCATTATCAAACATATGTTTGCAATATGATCCCTAGTGCTTCTTCTTTTCTTGAACCCAGCTTGGACATCTGGCATTTCTCACTCCGTTCGAGTGGTAAAAGTTTTTCTTATAGAATCTGAGCACCACTTTGTTTCCATTGGAAATTAATGCACTAGTCCAGTGGTTACTGCAATCTCTGGTATCACCTTATTGTGGGGAATGAAGTGTATATAGTGAACATTTCCAATCTGTGGGCCATCATTTTGCTTTACATATTTGTGGACAGATTTTAGTTGAAACTAGGGTAGATTCTGTTTTTACAGCAGCCTTCCTCAACCTTTTTACCCTGGTTGAATCTGTGAAACAATTTTCAAGTTTTAGGGAACCCCTGCCTAAAAATTATTATATTTACATCTCAAAAAAGTTTATTTTTTATAATTTTCAATATCTCGCGGAAGCCTAGCAACCTCTTACGGAACCCTAGGGTTCCAGAACCTGGTTGAGAAAACCTGCTTTATAGCTTGAAGTAGCTCTGTTGGCATGGCATCTGTTCATGGCCATCTTCTGTTTCCCTGCATTATTATAGTAGTTTTCTCTGTCCCTGCACACAAGTCACTGAACAGTTGCATTCAGGGTTCTTACTCAATTTCTGTCACCTTTTACTTTTGCTTCTCGTCTGTCTTTAACTGCTTGAAGAGTTTCATCTGCCATCCATTGAGGCTTCTCTTTCTTTTTGGCTACAGATAATGTCTTCTTGAATTCTTCCCTGACAATGTCCCTGGCTTCAGTCCAGAATTCATCTGGTTCCTGGTCAATAAAGCTTAATAGTAAAAATCTATTTTTTACATTCCCTTTAAATTCTGCAGGGATGTTTTTCAGGTTGTATTTGGCACAACAGTTGGTTTAGTGTTCTGCTTTAGCTTTACACTAATTTTTGATATGAGTAGTTCATGCTCTGTGCCATAATCTGCTCCTGGTCTTGTTTCTTCAGAGAGCTCAGAACTTCACCTTCTGTTGCATTTATGTAGTCTAAACATTATGAAGAATTACCTGACAGTAAGAGCTGTTCAACAGTGGAATGCACTGCCTTGGAGTGTGGTGGAGTCTCCTCCTTTGGAGGTGTTTAAACAGAGGCTGGATGGCCATCTGTCAGGAATGCTTTGATTGTTTATTCCTGCACAGCAGGGGGTTGGAATGGATACCCCCTTGTGGTCTCTTCCAACTCTATGATTCTATGATTCTAATTGATTTCCATACTGGCCATCAGGTTATGTTGCTGTATATAGTTGCCTCTTTGGGTGCTTGAAGAATGTGTTTGCAATGAACAAACTGTTGGCCTTACAAAATTCAATCAGTCACTCTCTTGCTTCATTTCTTGATCCTAGACCAAATTTTCCTACAATCTTTGATTTTGCTCTCTTTCCTGCTTTTGTATTCCAATCACCTATGATTAACTAGAAGTCCTGTTTTGGTGTGCAATCAGTTTTCTCCTGGACTCCAGCACAGAATCAATGTCTTCTTCTTTTGCCTCTTTAATGAGAACATAAACTTGGATTATGATATATTGATGGGTTCTTCCTAAAGTTTTATTGATATTATTTGGTCAGGCTTTGCATTATATCTTTTGACTGCTTTTGCTACATTTCTCCTCACTATTAAAGCATTCTCATTTCTTCTTTTCATTTCCTGAGTAAAACACTGTGTAAATAACTGACTCAAAATGTCCCATTCCTGTTCACTTTAGTTCACTAACCTCTAGTATTGCAATGTTTATAACATTCCATTTCTTGTTTTACTATGTAGCTCCCCCGATCCTTGCTTCTCAGATTCAACGTTACTACAAAATGTGTTGTGTGGCTTTGGACTTTCCTTTCACCTCTGAAAACATCAACAGCTGAATGTCCTTTCATTTTGAGTCGAGTTGCATCATTAGCCACAGTGCTACTTGTAGTTATCCTCTGCTGTACCCCAGTAACTTGTTGTGTAGCATCTGATTTGGACATTTCATCTTTTGATACTATCTCTTGTTTCATTTTGAGTTGTCTCATCATAGGGTTTTCATGGTAAAAAAAAGATATTCAAAAGGAGGTATACTATCCCTCCATCTGTGCAGTACTAACAAGTGTTAGTTATGGTGCCACTGCCATTGTTTCTGAGAAATTCTCCACCAGAGTCAGCTCCCACTATGGCTGATGCCCAGTAGATGTATGGCACATTTATGACTTTATCAGACAAGCCCCTTAAAGTGTTCTTTTGCTGGGCATAAAAAATCTATTTTAATGCTAGCAAAAGAACACCCCCCCAATGCACTTACCTTCTCTCCCAGCAAAGGCTTCCCCGGCAATGAAAGAGGAAGTGAAGAGAGCTTCATTCACTTCCTCCTTTGAAATCCTGCGGAGTCTTGTGAAACTCATTGTGCAGGAATTTTTTTAAAAAAACCCAAACACAAAAAAGTTTCAAAAAGCACCTAAACATACTTTAAAAATCCTAAGTAACCCAGGGAGGGTCATAAAAGTGTGTCACTTACCTGGACGTCATGATCTCACCCGGAGGTCTGGTCCGAGGCTTACCACACCCGGATTGAAGCAGCTAATATGGGTAAGAATGATACCACCACTATTAAAAGATTTTAAAGACTTTAGAGCAACAAGCAAGCCAATTTTCTTTCATAATCCAGTGGGGAGACTCCCTAGTATTGAATTCTGATTAATAGACTAAAAAGGTTGCAAACTGAGTGAGGAAACTCGGCAAGAAGAGGAAAGGAGCTAGAGAAAGAGAAAAAAGGGACAGTGAAGCAGAGGAAGGAAAGTGTTTTAAAGTGTTGTAAAGCAACTGAAAGGAGAAAAAATAAACAATAACAATAATAATTAAAAAGTGGAAATAAGTGCAATATGGAAGCGGAATAAATGAAAGAAAGGAAAAGTACAGCTTGGAGAGGATTTAAGAGACCAGTTCTTAAAGAGACAGAGTGAAATGAATCTGCGCAAAGGAAGAGACGCAAAGTGAAAGCGGAATAGCTGGGAGAGAAAGAAAGGCGAGGTCATCAAGAAAGATCTAAAAGGAAAAGGATTAAAGATATTAAGGAAGGACACTAAGATTAAGACAAACAACATAAAGAAAATGGAAAGAAGAAAAGCGATTTAAACGATTTCAGTGACAAGCATTTAAAGAGACAGTGAGAAACATCCGGTTCAAAGGAGGAGGTGCAAATCAGCGGAAGAAATGGGAGAGAATTAACGACAGGGACGCTAAGAAAGACTGAGAAGGAAGGATATCAAGGAGTATTATAATTAAGACAAATAAAAGGAAAGAAAAGAAATAAAAGGAAATAAAATAAAATAAAATAAAAGATACAAACGATCTAAGAGGTCAGCTTTTAAAGGGCCAGCATGAAGTGAAGCGGTGTAGAGGAGGAGTGGCAAAATAAAGAGGGAAAACCGGGAGAAAGTGTAAGGTGAAGACATTAAGAAAGAGTTAAAAAGAAAGACATTAAAGAGCATAAAAATTGAGGCTAAGATAATCAAAAGAAAAGAAAGGAAAAGTGACTGAAAAGATACCAGAGAAGTTAAAACGGAAGAAATAAGTGGTGAAGACACAAGGAGTTGAATAGGGGTGACATCAGAATCAGAAGACAAGGAAGAAGATGGTGCTAAGAGGGTGAAGAAGAGAAGATAAAAGGAAAGAAGTAAAAGGGGGTTAAAAATAACTATTGTTGTTGTATTGAAAGAAGGGAACAGAAAAAGTATATAAGGGTGTGGCATCAAAACTGGAGGATAATAGAAATAAGGGATGTTATGAATAAGATCAAAGGTAATTTTGTACACCTGAAATAGCAAAAGAGGAATAAGAAAGAAAAGGAGGAGAGGAAAAGAATAAAATAATATTTTTTTAAAAAATCCAAAAACAAAAAGGAGGGGTGGAAAGATAGATATTATAAAATACTAGAAAGTATTGTGGCAAAATGAAAGGAGAAAGTTAATGAATAGTGGGAAATAAAAGGCTGTGTTGGAAAGGGTGACCGTATAGCTAACTTATAGGCTATAGATATTGCTGTTAATGTTGTTATAAGTTAGTGAGCTTACTATTTGTCTTACGGAGAGGGGAGAAAAGAAAAGACAGAAAAGCAAATAGAGGTATAATAGCAAATAAGCCAATTTGTGGGGTATAGCTTATATTAATACAAAAAGAAAGGAAATTGAGGGATCAGGATGGTTAAAAATCAAACAAAAAGATTAAGGAGCTATAAAATACAAAGATATAGTGAACCAAGGGAGTATGCCAACTACAAGGAAAAATTTAGTGCAGGCACAATCTCAACCACAGACAATAAGGAGGACATCTACAGATATGGCGACAAAGCTAGTAGACACAAATCAAAAGTTGTTGAATGAATTTAAAAAATTGAGTAAAGAATTAAAAACAGAGATGAAAGACTTAAAATGGGACATAAGGTCGGATTTACAAAAGCAATTGGATAAATTTGGCTCCTAATTGGAAGCGGCTACAAAAGATATAACAAAAATAAGCAATGAATTACAAGAATTAAAAATCAAAACTGGAAATCTGGAAACAAGAACTAAACAGTTGGAAAAGCAGGCAGAGCAAGAAAATCATCAGACAATAATACAGGAAACTAGAAATAGAGCGAAGTGTATGAAAATAAGAGGTTTAACAGAACAACGAAGTGAAGATTTAGCGACAAGGATTATTCCTGTTTTAGCGGAGTATATTGGATGGATATCAGAACAACTTGATGTGTAGGGTGACAAACTCTATAGAATTGATTCTTGGATAGCAAGAAAGAAAAAGCTTCCAAGGGATATAGTTATATAATTCTTGAGGGAAAGAATCAAAGGTATAGTTATACAAAAAAGCTATAAACAAAAGCTTAATTATAGAAGGAGAAGAAGTTAAGATATTTAAGGATATACCGCTTCAAGTATTAAAAAAGAGGAAGGAATATAATTTCCTGACCCAAGTACTCAGGAAAAAAGAGATCCAATATAAGTGGAATAAAATTAAGGGAATAACTTTCACCTACAAATATAAGATGGTGGTGATAAACTCTATAACCAAAGTGAAGGAATTCCTAGCAAAAATACGAGAACAGACAGACAATACAGAGGACAAAAAGAGAAAGACTAGAGATAACTTCCAGAAACAACAAATAATACAAAAAAAATAACCTAGGGGAAAAATTAGAGGAAGAAAACATACAAGGATCAGCGAGTGAATTGGAGGGAGAAAGACAGGAAATAGAGAAGGAAATATTGAGGAGTGAAATTGAAAGTGAGGAAGAAGAAGGTGAAGAAGTAGAAGTAGGATCAGAAGTAGAGAGTAACGAAGAGGATAATATAGTAAATTCAGAGGAGGAGAGCATTGAATAAAGAATAAAAACAACAAGAATAGAGAACAAAAACAAAAAAGTTAAGAAAGAGAAATAAATCATGATAGAGAAAATATTGACGTGGAATGTCAAAGGCCTAAATAGCCCAGGTAAAAGGAAAAAAGTATTTCATTACTTTGATAAGCAAAGAATTGATGTTGCGTGTCTACAGGAGACACATATTAGAAAACAAGACAGAAAACTGTTGAAAAATATAAAAAGGGGAGAGTTATGTATAACAAATTATGAAAAGAAAAAGAGAGGCGTGGCAATTTATGTAAATAAAAGACTCAAATTGATAGAAATATTTAATGATGGGAATGGATATTTTATTGGGGTAGAAATAATCTTATGTGGAAAAAAAATATTGATGGTAGGAATATATGCACCCCAAGAAAATAAAAGAAACTTTTTCCAAAAGCTATTACAGAAGATCCAGGAGTATGACTACACAGACTACATTTTAGCGGGAGATTGGAATGGTGTGTTAAATTCTAAAATAGATAGGTCATGTACCTTAAATCTAAGAAAGACCAAACAAGGAAATTTACCAAAGATAGTAGGGGAACTTATGGATCAGTTGGTATTAGGAGATATATGGCGACATATACACAAATCTGAGAAGGACTACACATTTTACTCTGACCGGCATAAGCGCTGGTCAAGAATTGACATGTTTTTAATTTCCAAAACACTGTATAGAGAAATAAAAAAAAAATAGATATATACCAGAAAATAATATCAGATCATTGCCCCATAATAATGGAATTGGGCCAGTCCAAGAGACAATATAATTGGAGATTGAATGATGTATTGATTAAAAATGATCTGATAATTGAAAAAACAAAAAAAATTGAAACTATTTTTTGTAGAGAACTTAGAAAAAGGGACTGATATTAGTGTAGTTTGGGATGCCTGTAAGGCAGTAGTAAGGGGACACTTTATCCAACAACAAGCGGAAAGGAATAAGAAGAAGAAGCAAAAGAGGATAACATTTTGGAAGAAATTACAAAAAAAGAAAAAGAGCTAAAGAAGAAACCAAAATATGAGAAAATACAAAAAGAATTAACAACATTAAAGAAACAATTGGAAATCGAAATGACATTAGAAATAAGCAAAAAATTAAAATATGCCAATCAAAGATTTTTTGAACATTCAAATAAACCAGGGAAATGGTTAGCTCATAGACTGAGAAAAGAAAAGGAAAGAAAGATGATAACTGAGATTAAGTTAAACAACAAGTCGTACACCAAACAAAAGGACATTATGAGAGCATTCTTTAATTATTATTCAGAATTATATGCGGAAGTCCAATAAATCAAGAGGCTAGAGAGAAAATAAAAAAAATATTTAGAGAAAGAAAATCTCCCTCAAATATCAGAAGATCAGAGACAAGAATTAAATAAGCAGATTACAAAAGAAGAAATAAAAGAAGCAATAAGTAAAATGAAAGTAGGTAAGGCCCCAGGACCTGATGGATTTTTGGTCCTTTACTACAAGACATTTGAGGATGTATTGATTGATCCACTACATAAACTATTTAATCAGATGAATAAGGGAAAGTGCCCAGAATCATGGAAAGTGGCAGATATAACTATAATACTAAAGGAAGGAAAGGATGAGACAATGTTAACAAATTATAGGCTGATATCGCTACTGAATATCGATTATAAAATATTCACAAACATACTTGCAGAGAGATTAAAAAAGATTCTAAAAGACTGGCTATATGAGGACCAAAATGGATTTCTCCCGAATAGACAAACAAGTAATAATCTAAGAACGGTGCTGAATATAATAGAGTATTATGATAAACATAGTGAGAGAAAATTGAGTTTAATATTCGCAGACATAGAAAAAGCTTTTGATAATGTGAGGTGGAAATTCCTATTTGAGGTCATAGAACAAATGAAGCTGGGAGCAAATTTTATAGATTGGATCCGGAAAATTTATAAGTGGCAAACAGCCCAAATTATAATTAATGGAGAAAAATCCAAAGAATGTGTCATAGAAAAGGGACAAGGCAGGGCTGTCCTTTATCACCCCTTTTATTCATAACAATATTAGAGGTTCGAACTCGTAAAATCAGACTAAACCCGCAAATAACAGGATTAAAACTTCAGTAATAAGAATTCAAATATAAATCATTTGTGGACGATATGGTGTTTGTGACAGACAATCCAATAGGGAGTATTAAGTATCTAAAGGAATTAATAGAGGAGTTTGGAAAATTAGCGGGGCTGAAAATAAATAAAGAAAAAACATTTATGTTAACAAAAAACTTAAATAAAAAAGAAGAACCAATGCTGGAGGAAATAACAGAATACAAAATGAGAAAGAAAAGAAAATATTTGGGCATAGAGTTAACAAACAAAAAATCAGAGTTATTTGAAAATAACTACACAAAAAATATGAAATAAGATTAAAGAAGACTTAAACAAATGGAGTGAATTAGAATTATCCCTCCTAGGGAGGATCACCTTGGTGAAGATGAATGTAATACCAAAAATACAATATTTGTTTCAAAACATTCCAGTTATAATTAATGATAATGTATTTTAAAAAATGGAACAGAGAATTACTTAGATTTATTTGGGCGGGGAGAAAAGCGAGAGTAAAAAGGACAAAGTTACAAGATACAAAAGAATGAGGGGGTCTATGTTTATCAGATCTACAGTTGTACTATCATGCAAATTGCATATTATGGGCTATGGAATGGATGACATTAAAAAATACTAGACTCTTACAATTGGAGGGATTCAACTTAAGATTTGGGTGGCATGCATTATGGCATAATAAAACGTTAGTACTTAAAGAGTTTTGCCAACACTATGTGAGACGCTCAATAATACAAACATGGCTGAAATATAAAAAAAATTCTTTGTCCTAAAATACCATTATGGTTATCAAATCACGAGGCATTTCACAAAAAAGAAAATTTGCATAATGAAAAATGGTTGACATATAGAGACATTTTGGAAAGAGAAAGAGAATATAGAATGAAAACTCAAGATGAACTAAAGAAAGATAATATAATGTGTCATTGGTTTCTTCACAGACAATTAACAGAGAGATTCAAACAAGATTCCATACTAGAAGGTATAAAGCAGGAAAAGACAGAGCTAGACAAGATCTTGCAAAATGGAAAAAAGAAAATTATATCCGAAATATATAAAATACTACTCAATTATAAATTAGAACAAGAGAGAATAAAAACACATATGGTAAAATGGGCCCAAGACATAGGGCATGAAATTTTATTGGAGCAATGGGAACTATCACGGAACAAGAATATAAGATTTACTAAAAGTAACAACATAAAAGAGAATTACTATAAAATAATGTTCAGATGGTATCTATCACCTGAAAAGATAGCTAAAATATATTTAAAAAATCATCTGATTCTTGTTGGAAATGCAAAAAAGCAGTGGGCACCTTTTACCATATGTGGTGGCGATGTGAAGTTGTGAAGAAATATTGGAATAAGATAAATTTTATTATTATTATTATTATTAAGATACATAAAATAATCAAGCAAATTCTGAAAGTAGACTTCCAATGTGAACCGGAGGTTTACTTATTAAATATGGTACAAAAAGTGAAAGATTGGAAACAAGGAAAGTATGAAAACATTTTGCTGTATATGGTAACAGCAACAAGAATTATATTGGCGAAGAACTGGAAGAGTCAACACGAACCAACAATAGAAGAATGGTTAATAAAACTGTATGATATGTATGAGATGGATAAGTTAATGATGTTATTGGATGAGAAAAAATTGTGAAGATTGGGAAATCTTAGCCCCAGTTTGGAAAGAGAAATGGGGGGAATGGGCAACAATTTGTCTAGAGGGATAATGAATTAGAATAAGAGGAAGAGATAGGAGATACAGCCATAACAGATCAAGAAAAGAAATAGAAGAAAGAGGGAGAAGAGTTGGGTGAAGAAATCACTGGATAGAAAAGAAAAGAGGAAGTTATTTTTGTGTATTATAGTGTATTGGTATAGATGGAAGGGAGAAGGGGGAGGGATATGGGTGTATGTGGGAATGAATGGAAATGTCTACAAATGTATGTTTTTGTGGGGGGGGGGTTTCTGTCTTTTTAAAAATGTTGCAAAGAAAATACTAATTAAAAAAATGATCTCACCCGGAGGTGTTTATGCCACACCAGCCATTGATGGGATAAGTATGAGTGGAAGAACAGTGAGGTTTCACATGCTGGCTATGCCAGCAAAAAATCACCACAGGGATCAATTGACAGTTTCAGCCATCAATTTAAAACTACGGGTTTTTTGGAGGGACATAACTGCAAAAGGGTGACATCATCCGATATGTGTGCCCTTTCGTGGTTATGTGGCATCATTATGATGTCAGTTTTGTGCATCTGATAAAGTCCTTGGTCTCGCTTCTCAGCAAAAGCCTATCTGATATGGGAGACCCTGCCAGCAGCAGCACTGCCATGACTATGAGTCTAGAGACCAAAATTTGAGTCCCTGCTCAGTCATGAAAACCCACTGGGCGACCTTGGGCAAGTCACACTCTCTTTGCCTCAGAGGGGGGAAATAGCAAACCCCTTATGAACAAATCTTGTCAGAAAACACTGTGGTAGGTTCACCTTATGGTTGCCACAAGTCAGAAACAACTTGAGGGCACACAACTACTTCAGGATGGACTCATCCCATGCTTTCTGCAAGAGCGCTGATGACTAAAACTACTACTACAACAATATAATGGGAACTGGGCAGTACAGGAAGTGACAATCCTGATGTTTCAGGGCCTGTTAAATGTACCTATTTGGACCAGGCATCTGCTTATTTAATTCCTAGCTTAGTGGATTTTTGTTGTTGTTTTTACTGAGGAGTTTTATATTTCTATCCATTTTAATTCTTGGTTAATTATGGTACGCCATCATACTTAATGCTTCATTTATTACATCAAATTTAGCTTTGTGAGTTTTTCCCAAAACAGTTTTATTTCTAGTTTTCATGATATCAAAAATACTTCATTATTTAATGGCCTTTGGGGGGACAAATTTCCATGTGTAATATCCACAACTTTCCTTTCAGCACTACCAAAGGTTTTGCTGTATTTGGTGTACACAACATAGGACAGTATAGACTATATAGTACATCACTGGAAAATCATCATAACTTTTAGCAGATGTGTCAAAAACTTGATACATACACCAGCCAAAGCACTATTTCAGCCTTAGGAGTCATCTTAGCAACTCACTGGCATAGTGTGGCAAAGCAGTGGGACTTTAGTTGCTTCTGCTACTAAGCTGTTATACAGTCCAAAATATGTCTCCTATGTTGACAATCCACTTTCCTTTGCAGAGTGTTCATGTTTTCTTTTTTAAAAAACAAAACAAAGCATGGGTATTACTTACAAAATGTCCCCAGTTATGGATTAAAATGGTTTGGGAAATCTTTTTAAAATCTTTATTTTGCATTTATTGTTGACAGTGAAAAAACAATTGCACTGAAGAGACATTTGACCCACTTCGTTACTTTAAAACATCATATTAAGACTGGATAAGATTGGAATCTAGGACTCCAGAGGAAAGATTCAACCCTAGAAGCTTTGGGCTTATCCAGGCCTTCCCCAAGTGGTGAGATAGTGAGCTACAAACTGTAGCATCTCCCTTGCCCAGTAGTGGCACTACTGGGGTGCAGAGAGGCTGAACTGCACCAGGTGACACCATTGGGGATGGGCTGACACCAGCCTTAGTGATGCTACAGCCCTTGGCAATTTTGTGTCCTCAGGTTCTGGATTAACCTCCTCACACTGAGTGGTGACGGGATTTACTTGGATAAGAAACTTTATAAGACACTTCATGTTCCTTTTAAGTTTGTTTCAGCAACAAAGTTATTCCTCCTTTGTTCCTTCTGAATTTCGGGGTTTGGCAGGGAGTGAAATCCCTTCTGAAGATCGTTGTTGTTGCTGTTGTATGCCTTTAAGTCAGTGATTGAGATGCAACTCGATTGACTCAGGACTTTATCAGACAAGGCAAATATGGCATTATAACGATGCCTAATGAATGCAAAGGGGTGCACCTATCCAATAAAGTTGTCCTTTTGCAATCATATCATCTCTAAAACCCATACCTTTTTATTGATGGGCCAAGCCATCAATAGATCTGCTGTGGTGCTTTGTTGCCGGCATTACCAGCATTTGAAATTTCACTCCATTGTGCTCACGAGAATACAGCGTTAATGACAGAACACTTCCAGGTGAGATTATGACAGCCAGGCAGGGAATGCTTTTTTATGACACTCCCCCCCCCCAATGTACTTGGGACTTGTAAAGTGTTTTTCTGTGCTTGTGTGTATGTTTTATGTCTTGATTTTGCTTTAATTTTTTATTTTGCCACACTCACATCTTCTCGTGACAATCATTGAGGTTTCAAACCCAGAAGTAAACAGAGCTCTGTTTGTGCTCTGTTACTGCTGGGGCTGCCTTTCTGACACTATTACAGATAGGTCTGGTAAAAGAGATTCTTTTGCCAGCATAAATATGCTGGCAAAAGAACGTTTCAAGAGGGTGATCTGATAAAGTCCTCAGACTCAAGGCACTGAGACTCAACAGTAAATGATGCACTCACTTGACTCACAACTTGCATATTTTTAGCAACCAACTTGCTCTCAGTAACCTAAAGTATTCATCCAAAAATGTTACGGAGCAGAAAACAGTTTTTCTCCTTTGAACAATGTTTCCATGATCTCACTGCTTTTTCCCTACCAGTCACGTGACAGAAGTGGTGACAGCAAATGTTTTAGGCCACAGATGTGAGACAGAGAGATCCTTCTAAAGCTTTTTTTAAAGCTTTATAAGGCTCTTCCAATGTGCAGCAGGGACAAGCTACTGAGCAGACCTCGAACCCCGCCTCAAGCCTGTTGCTTAAGGCATTGGCTGTATTCCCCTTTGAGAAATGCATCTTTTTTTTTCTTGTGCTCTGGGGGCATGTCTTGCCTTGGGTTCTTAGGGAAAGGCTTTTTCTAAGAGCAGCAGACAAGACTCTGCATTAGGCAATTAAATTAAAGATGTGCACAAAGTTAAGAAGTCAAGATGTGTGCAAAGTTAGGTTAAAAGCAATTAAATAATCAGCAAATACAATACAATACAATACAAGAAGTTTATTGGTGTAGCCGAAGACATTACAAAAAAATTCAAATAAACAAAATAATCAGATACATTACAAATACATAAAATTACATTACAAAACAAAACTCATTCAAAAGCATATTCTATAAAATTTATTCAATCACAGCTTATAACCTGATCATCGTCATTACAAAATTTCCTCCTTAAAACTGATACTTTAAAAGCAAAACAGGCTACTTTTTCAGACATGTATGGTGTAGTATTCCACAATAAAAAAATTATTGTGGACCCAGGCCAGACGTCCACCTCTTCGCCACTTCCCCAAATGATGACAGACACAATATATATATTTCACAAACAATATATTGATACATGGTAATATGAATATACAGTTGTCCCTTGACATTCGTGGGGGTTAGGTTCCACGGACCCCCGCGAATGTCAAAAAACCGCGAATATTGATTGCCCTCCCCCCACCCTCCCCAGGCCTTCACGGAGCCTTCCAAGGCTCCGTGAAGGCCTCTGCAACCCTCCCCCCTCTCTCCCCGGGGCCTTCACGGAGCCTTCCAAGGCTCCGTGAAGGCCTCCCCCCATCCTCCCCCCTCCCTCCCCGGGGCCTTCACAGAGCCTTCCAAGGCTCCGTGAAGGCCTCCCCATCCTCCCCCCATCCTCCCCCCACCCTCCCCCCTCCCTCCCCGGGGCCTTCACGGAGCCTTTCAAGGCTCCGTGAAGGCCTCTGCAGCCTCCCCCCACCCTCCCCAGGCCCACCTTCCCCAGGCCTCCACCCTCCCCAGGCTTTCCAAGGTTCCGTGAAGGCCTCCCCCCATCCTCCCCCCTCCCTCCCCAGGGCCTGGGGAAGCCTCCCCCCACCCTCCCCAGGCCTTCACCCTCCCTCCCCGGGGGGCCCCCGCAGCCTCCCCCCACCCTCCCCAGGCCTTCACGGAGCCTTTCAAGGCTCTGTGAAGGCCTCCGCAGCCTCCCCTCACCCTCCCCAGGCCTTCACGGAGCCTTCCAAGGATCCGTGAAGGCCTCCTCCCCAACCTCCCCCCTCCCTCCCTGGGGCCCTCACTGAGCCTTTCAAGGCTCCGTGAAGGCCCCCGGGGCCTCCCCCCTCCCTCCCCGGGGCCCTCACGGAGCCTCCGCTGGCCTCCCCCCACCCACCCCAGGCCTTCACGGGGCCTCTGGAGGGTCTCCAAAGGCCCCTTGAACGCCTCCCCGGCCCTCCCCGCTCCTTCCCAGGGCTTTCAAGGGGCCTCCGGAGGCCCCTTTTCACGGTTTTGGGGGGGCCGGGGGGGCCTCCCAAAACCGCGAATAATTAAAACCGCGAATGCTGAGTTCGCGAATGTGGAGGGGCAACTGTATATTGGATAATGTGAATAATATTGGCAATAAAGGCCACAACTTTATTGATAAGAGCTGCAATGCTTGGCTTCAATCGCATGGGTCTGGATTCAGACATCAACCAATCCAGCTGCTGGTCGATGATATCCTGTCGCTTGCCATTGACACCACCATCACTGAAAGGGGAGGTGTCCTGGCCAAGCTCCGCATGCCTGATGACCCCTCCCCTCTCCTAACCATAAAAGGGGTAGGGTCTCTGTGAACTTGAACTTGAACTTGATGGAGACACCCTCCCCCTTGCCTCTGACCCCAGATTAGGACCCATGCCATCCGCCACAAAAGGCAGTCCCACCTGGGCCACCTTCCACCAACCCCAAGCAGCTGCTACCACCAAAGCCTTAGACTCCAGACCCTCAGATCGTCTGCTTTGGAATTGATGAAGTAGGCCATATGTACCCTGCAAAGGTCCCAGAATGCATCTGCCCAGCCATTTGATAGTCTCTGCAGGCAGGCCCCCTTATGCCGCTGTGGTAGCTGCCCCAATCTGGAAGGAGTGGCCCCCAAACTCCTCTGCTGGGGGCCTAGCATGCTCCCAGGAGGCTACGTGGATCCCACCAGGTGGCCTGGAGCATTCCCTGGTGGCCTGGTGGCCTCCCGTTGCTGTTTCAGAACCCCACCCACCCATTGGCCTGGTGGAACTCCGATCCCCACTCCACCCGCTGCCCCTTTTTGCTGCTGCCCACACCCCTTTTGCAGTTTTATTCATCTCCAGCTGCCAAACCCATGGCCCAAGACCTCCTAGCTGCCCATGCAGCCTAAAGTGTGCCACCAATGCTGCCCATGGCCAGTACCAGCCACAGCATCCCTGCCAGCCACTGCCGTCCATTTGACTGCCCGCTCCTGCCACTGCCGCCTGGTTGGTTTCTCCTCTGGCTCCTCAGCCTGGCTTCAGGCCCGGTGTCAGCCTCTGCCCGTCTTCGGCCTCTCCAGTGGCCCGCTCCCATGATCCATCTTCTTTGGCTCCTGATGAGCCACTGACGAGTACAGCATCGAGGCCAGGTTAAACACCCAGCCTCAGAGTCATAAAGGAGCAGTCATAAAGTGACTGCTGCTAAAGGCTGCAAAACTGCTGTGAAAGGCAGCATAGTCCTGCCTCCTCCAGAATCAACCAATCAAGGCGGAGATGGCCCACCCTGATTGGTGTGCAGTTTTGCGCCCCCTCCCAGCCTGCGGAGCAAGCCAGGAAGGGGAAAGGAAGTCATGGCGGCCCCCTTGCCAGCCACAACATGGCCGTGGGGCCGCTGAAGGAGAGAAGGGATCTTGATGAGACACAAAAGAGCTGCCGGGTCCAGTAAGTCTGGCAGCTCAAATCAAATATGAATCAGGCCTATTAGATATGCAACCTAGATCTTTAAACGGGACAATTCTTATATCTTTATAGATCGGGCAGACAAGCATGTAATGAGTTAAATCTTCAATTGTATTATATCCATATGGGCAAACTTTTTCCTCCATAGGGATCTGTTGGTAGCATCCCTGAACCACAGCCCAGTTCATTGATTGACACCGCAGAGCTGTGAAACCATATCTCCATTTAAAATTAGTTATACTATTTAAGTATTGAGGGTAAAGCATATGAATAGGCAATTTAGCATACCAGGAATCACATTTCAACAACCAGGCAGAAGCACGATCAGCTTGGAAGTCATATTTTATGATATGGGACTTCAGATATTGTGCTCTTCTCACAAAACTTAGAGCACACAAAAAATCCAGTGAAAGACCATACATATAAATAAGTTGTAGGATTTCCTGATTCCAAGATAGATTTATCTTGCTATTATGAATTGACATTTATTCAAAGGCAGTCAAAATTAAAACTCAGCCTATTCCTTTTCTCAATTTCAACCAGTATTTAATGTCATGTATATGTAGTATAGCCTTCATGGTAGGAAGGCCAGATTCCAGCCAAAGGACAGATGTTTCATTTCATGGCTAGATTATGTACAGTTTTAAATGGTTTTTCATATTATTGTAAAAAAAAATAAAAAAAAATCCCCAGACAATGAATTTTGTAAAAAAAAAAAAAAAAGTTATTTCTGCTTAAAACATTGCTTTTTTGTATTAAAAATGCTTCTGTATGAAAGAACTTTATTCTGAAAAGTGAAAAATCTCATACCAGTTGACCATGTTTTGAGGCTAAGAAAATTTTACATTCTTTATGTTCTTACAGCAGAACTTTGAACATTAATTTTTAAAGTTATTATTTACAGTTGGCTTTCGAAGACTACCCAAGTATTTAGTTGCCACTATAGTTATAACTTTTAAATATCAATTCTCCTCTTTTTTTTGTTTTTGAATGTATCTAAAATAGTTATTTTTTGCTGTTTCAAAATCAAAATGCTATAAGTCATTGGGCTGTGACAGAAAACACACCTAAATATTGAGAGCACACAGACTTTGTAACTACAGTCACACCACAAAAGGAGATAAGTTATCTCTCTTGATGTCAAAATCATGATGTAATTTAATTATGCTGTTATTGCAAGAAGAATTAATTGCAAGTAACTTTATTTGTAATTGTTTACCATGTAACTACATTTTGGCTGGAACTACACTGATCTATTATGTCTAAGGAGAACATGTGTGACCACTTTTAAACTCAGGCAATAGTTTGTGGTATGTATGGGCAAAATGATGGCATGCAACTGACAATATAGTCTATGCTAGCGGATAAGAAAGGGATTTAGATCCAGCATCACCCTTGGCCTGGAAACTAAGACAGGAAACAGTTGACTTCCAAAGCTTCAGGTATCTCCCCATTGACTATAATAGGGAAACCAGTAAAGTCCTTTGAGACCTTTCTAAAAAAATAATAGAACTGTTTTCAAATTCCAGATACAGTACCATCTTTACAAGGGATTTATCCTACCCAATATCATACAAATAAATGTACAATGTGCTAGTCACCTTCGAGGTTTGAGAGACTCTTGAGGTGTAGAAATTTAACTTTCTTTAAAAAATCAGGCAAAATCAAATGAAACCTATAGTACTTCCCTCTGAGAGAAATGAAACCTGCCAAATGTATGTCATTTAGACAATGTAATACCTGGTTTCTCTGGTTTAAAAGACCTTAGATGACAGAGCAGGTTCTCTGCTGGTGACCCAGGAGAGCTGCAGACAGCTGGAGCTGAAATATGAAAGTAGATATAGCATTGTTTTGCCTTGGGGGTGAGGTGGGGAGGAATGCTTCTGATACCCTAATTTATAGAATAAAAACTAGAACCAATTTCTAGGCAGTGGGTTGAATGCAGAGTTTGGCCTGTATCAGGAGTGGGAACTGTATGGACCTCCAGATGTTGATCTGCAACTCACAGCATTCTACACCACTGACTATGCTGTCTGGGATTTAGCTTGGATTGGATTTAGGCTCCATTTATAGAGTACACCACTGAACATAATGGAACTAAAATTAGATGTGACTAACCCAACCCCTGTTTATTCCAGTGGTTCTTGTTTAAGTATGATAAAGTATGGATCAAGCTTTTTGTCTTTTAACCTATAATTTTCCAATTAATTTCCCAATTTTCTGTGTTGCTCCAAATTCATCATGTGATATCAGGTCTTCTTGAAAATAAACTGAGACCTTGCACCAGAGAAAAGCTTTATAATCCTTTCAAAGGATTAGCTCAGAATGACATCCTATGCCCATTCTCCCTCTTTGCTCTAAAACAGTCTCACTGAAATAAATGGGATTACTTGTGACTAGTTAGCATCTAACCAAACAAACCAGTCATTCAAGCCTTTTGACAATATTACTCTGCTATTCGTTTTTTGAAGCTGATGCAGACAGATCTGGAAGACCTCATTTGAAACTGATTGTCTGAAAATTCTACTAAATATATGGAGAAAAAGAATAACAATGCACATGCTTAAACTTTCTTCATTATGATAAAACCCATGGCTATGTTTCAAGTATAAAGAACATATAGTTGCTGTGCCCAATTAAAATCCTTTATAAAGATTGCCCAGAAATACCAAGCTGAAAATAGATTCACCCCCCTTTTTTTTACATCTCCAGATTTAAGAGAACACTTATTTCATTGACTGAAATATTTTAGAACATTAGTTGCTCTATGTTGCAAATAAATGAATATTTCTTACAGAAGGAAAACTACCTGAAGTTTCTATAGATGTCAGAGCGGATTTGCTTTTCACTTTTGTTGAGGGAGGGGGAATAGCCATTCTTTGTAAAATATTCCCACACATCCCTAAGTTTATTTCTCAAAGCTGTGCCACAAAGGATATGACCTCTTTACTCCTAGTAACCTTTCATGCTCCTGAATGGCCTTGGACATTGGTGCCAGTCAACACAGCTTGATTTGCTATGGTAAGAATAAGATTATATCTAACAGCCTATGTCATTTCCAGGTTCAATAGGCACAGATTTAAACCTAGTCCTCCCTTTGACCCTTTGGATTCTCTTGAACTATTGCACCTTCTTTGACAATATTTGTGAATGAATGAATTCATGACGATTCAAGGTTATTTTAATGATAATAGCCTTGCCACTGACAAAAGGAAAAGGAAAAGGCTAGTAGTTACTGGCACTAGTGCTTCTTCACCACAGCCGACTTCCTTTTTGACAGATTGACTGTGGAGTGAATTCCTGTTTATGGTCAAAGGCTGAAAGCTGTTGTGTGTCTGCAGCAGCACTGCTGCTACTGATCTGTGAACATGACATGCCTGATAATATTGCATTGCCATGGCAACAACAAACATAGGGCAAAATTCTATTAGCTAGAGTGACTCAGTGAGTCAAACAGATAATGTGATGGGTCTGGCCAGATACCCGACAAAGGCTGATGTGAAAGTTGTGATGAATTAACTTTGGGCTTGTTACGTCTTTCTTTTCGTTTCATTTTTTTTAAAAAAATACAAATTCCATTTATTAAGACCTCATATTTTTCATGTTTATTCAGTAGTTATATTTTTGTAAAATGCTTATGTACCCATTAGATGTCTCTATGGGGAAAAATACCCACATTTCACACACACAGACATAGAAGTATATTCTGTTTTTAAAAACAAAAGAAAAAATACGCGTATGTTTTAAATTTTTAATTTATTCTTCAGGTGATAAGCATGGAATATTTATTTTTCAGGAGATAAGCATTGATGCATTAATTATTCAGGCTACAGTTTATTTATTCCTGTGTCATAAGCATGGGACCATTAGTGCTTAGCTCTTAGCTACAGAAATAAGCATGCTTCATAGGGAATAAGTCTGATTAAACACAGTCGGTTTTGATTTTGAGTAAACCTGTAAAGGATTTCACTATTACACATGCGTGCACATTATTTCCCCACTCCCACCCCCAGGAATATGTCTGGTGGATGGAGATACTAGTATCCAAGTAGCTTTACAACTAGTATGCAAATAGCAACTAGACTTAGAAATGAAATTTCTTATTCTGTTAAGCATCAAACAATCTTATTTTTGGAGTAAAACCAATGTTTCTGATTACTTTTATATAGCTAAGGTAAACATAAAGTATTTTAAAAAAATAATGTTATGATTTAACAAGCTTTCACAATGTTTTGATGTTAACGGGTTAATTTTCTTCTGACAATTTAATGCAGACACATTAGCACTGACGTTAATATTTCCAAGCTCTCAAGCTATCTAGAACATAGGAGGTAGTACTGCCTCTTGGATGCTCAGCCAGGTATCAGCCTGCCTGCCAGAGAACACAAAATTAGCACTGCCCTGCCCTCATAGAGGGGTATACACATGAAGGGATGTAATTCTTTGCTAATTTCATTATTAAAAAAGGCAACTCTTTATAGCCATTTTCTTCCACTGTAAGAAAATCTTCAAACACTGGAATTCAAAAACTATTTGTGGTTTGGGACTTAATCCGTGCAAATTTGTACATGACATTTTTGGCTAGAAAACAGCATTTTCTCTGCAGGAAACAGCAAATGCTGCCTCGTGCATGGGAAAGACTGTTTTCTGCACAAAATATCATGTGAGAAATTTGTGCACAATCTTTCCTGAACTACAAATATTCTCATCAGTCTAGGATTATTTGCTACTGGGTTTCCCCATATTAAATATATATATATATATATATATATATATATATATATATATAAATATTTTTAAATATTCTTTCAACCCTTATATACATGTAATCCCCTTAGATTATTATGATAATGTGTTGGTCAATAATGTGGCTGCCACACAAGATGGTGTTTAGCAAGAAGGAACAATAGCTGCATTAAGAACTCAAGTGTCTTTAATGCCTACATAGAGCAATGGAGACAACTAGAAAAAACAAAGTTGGTGCCATATTTTTTTAAAAAACCAAATCCTTGCCATGTACATATCCCTAATGGTATAAAATGCATGAAATTGTAATAGAAGGATTTACAATTTTATTGTGCAGGCTGAAAGGGTTTTGAAATACTTATTCCAACATATGGAAGGATGAAGAACTTTTTTTAAGCAGCCACTACATGGAACCGATAACATTTAAAGGTACTGAAGTCATTTGTAAAATACTTCCAATGTACAGATAAACCCATGCCATAATTTTACTCATTGATGTTGCATGCAAAAGTTACCTGAAGTTTCAGTAAAGCTTCCATAGGTTATTGCTTTCATTCAAATACTCTCAGGATGTAATACATTAAGGCAGCACTGCTTTTTCATCTTTGTCAAAATGTTACAAATAATTTTTAAAGGAAAAAAACCCGATATTAAATACAAATAGAATTTAGCATAGGAGACAATTTTAAATATTTGATGATATAATTAAGTCCCAATAATGGTCTTTTATTTTTAGATTAAAAATTCATGAGGATTTTTATCCTCTTCATCTTTATTAGACACTGCTTTCATTGTAATTATTTGTTATATATTTTCATAAACATCTCATGTTAACAGTTTCAAGCAGCAAAAATCCAATTAACTGTAAAGACCTGAACATATGATTCCACTACTAATATATAAGAGCAAGTGTGTGTGTGTGTGTGTGTGTGTGTGTGTGTGGAAGGTGAGTGTCTCTTATTACTTATGGTAAGTACACTGGGCCTACCATACCCATTGGCTCCAGATCTGTGAATTTAACCAACTGTTGATTCAAAATAAAAATTTAAAAAATACAGGGGTGTGGTGATTGGTGGTGGTGCTCTTGCTTGTTCATGGGTGGGTGGGCAGGGCCCTGCCACCAGTTTCTATGTCCCTGCGGAAGCTGCTCACTGCCCTGCAATGAGTGGCAGTAGCAGCGCTCCTGCTTATTTGTGAGCTAATGGGAGTGCTGCTGCCAATCACCATGTCCCTGCAGAAGCTGCTCAAAGGTGGAGGCATGTGGCCAGGGGTGACGGAGCCTGAAGAACGCATGCCTCATGGTACATCTGGCATCCAGGGCTTGCTGCTGCCTCCACTGATGCCCCATGCCATTTTTAATAGGGACTTGAACATTCATATTTTTTGGTATCCATGGTGGGGGGCACTCCTGGAACCAATTCCCCATGGATACCAAGGTCCCATTGTACAGGAAATGGGATGAAAAGAGACAGGAAATGTTCCACCTGTTCTTACAGCCTCAACTATCATCCCCTGCTTCTATAGCTACCCATCTTATATGGGTCTCCTGTCCCTATCCTTTGAATGAATAACCAAAGTCATGGAAGCCATCCCATAATACTTGATGGTCATCTCCTATTTGAAGAAAGAGAATTTTCTCATTTCTTAAAAGTGTGGGACCATTCCATTAAATAAAGGATGTCCATGGAAGGAAAGCTTCCCATTCCCTTGTCCCTCCTGCAAGTTCCTGTGCTCTTCCCAAAGCATCTCTACCTTCCTGAACAACGTAGGATGGGATGAGGGAGGTGGGATTTGGAAGCATGATTACTCTGAATATCATTAAGCTAGCACATTAGGGGCTAAACACAATGTGAGAAATTCTTTTCTCCTTAAATATGTTGAGTATCTTGTCCTTCATTGTTTAAGAGGGCTCACTGACTATCTGGAGAGGCTTTTTCTGGGGAGGGGGAGGATTTCCCTTGATGAACATCCTTTAGTTAACTTTTTTAGGGTTCAAGAAAATGTCATTCCATTCATTGTTATAGTTTGTATGTTATTTTATTTCATTTTATGTTATTTTATTTTATGTTATTTTATTTTATTTCATTTTATTTTATTTCATTTTATTTGTATCCCATCTTTTCCCCAAAATGGGACTCATGGGCTATGTGGCCAAAAATGCAGTTCTTACCCACACATTTGCAAATGTTTTTCCCTTTCAAAGTGGATAGAAATTTTCACATGGACAAAGTTGTGGGGATTGACATATTTTGTATCCTCTAGAGTGAGTTGGAACTGGCCATTAACTTGTTTAACTTTCTAACGGGGTGGACAACTGCCATCATTGCCATCATTGCAAGTGTCTGGAAGGCCACATTCACATTGGGAGCTCTCATATCTCTCATCCCCAAAAGGGAGAATTATTTTTTTTGTTCCAAACTTCCCCAAGCTACTGGCTATTTTGTCACATTTTCAGGTATTTACAGCCTTCCTCTCAGCTTTTCAAGGCATGTATAGGCTTTCTTCCAGCCAGAAAGTACAGTGACTTCCTGTTTTGAAAAAGAAAACTACACTCACACATACATGCACAGCCTGAACAGACCTTGAAAAAATCCCCAAATAATGGTAAAATGGCCAATAGCACCCCACTACAAAAGCATGTAGGGTTCTACTGGCTATTTGGGCACGGAAAATTCAACTTCCCTAAAATTTGGAGGAGAGGCTGAAGGAGTGTGGGAACTGTTGAGAGATACAAAAAGAGGCCTTGTTGGGGCAGCAGCACATTCCCACTTTCCTAAGTGGCTGGTGAACTTATCTAGCTTTCTGCACATCCACACTCGCTATCTCTCATAGCAGAACATGATTTTCTGAAAACTACCAAGACTGCATATACTTCTTGGAATGCCCATAGAACCATGTTATGGACTTTACTTGAAATGTATCTCTGAAGAAGATGTGGAGAGCTTCACAGTTCTATGAGAATGTGCAGGGCTCTTTTAAAAGTTGAGAAAACAAAAGGATGGAAAGAACCCCTCAGATACCTCAGAAACTCACAAAAACAACAACTACAACAACAACATTTATTTCTTACCCGCCTCTCTCTATGGATTAAGCCAGGGAACAACAAATTAACATATAAACATAATGTTAGTTTAAAAACACATATCATTTAAAACGTATATCAGTTTAAAAGAACAAATAAAACCAAGACATTTTAAAATAATTAACACACAGTTTAAAATTCGCAATTTCACTATCCCCATAAATGTAAATGAAAGTCTTTTTCTCCTCATCTTTCATGGGGAAAAATGCCCTCAGCTAAAAATTGTCTTTCTAAAATATATAGTAAAATGTACTGTGTGTCCAATGTTCCTCAGAGTACAACAACAACAAACAAAAATCACAAGCAAAAAAAAGAAGGGGAAATATTGGTTGATTTGAATAAGGAAAAGTATTCCCCTTTTGAAAAATAAGATTTAACTAGACTATCATCACAGAGCACCTGGAAATTCAAAAGTTTGCTCCATTTTATTACCTCACTTAATTTGCTCCTTTTACAAAGGGAGACATTATGAAAAATTGGTGTGTTTCACTGCATGTATATCCCTGAACTCATCATTATGTAGCATCTTGGATAATGCATGGCATTTCATATACCAGGGATGGGATATATCATTGTTCTTTTGATGTTATATCATATTGGCTGTATGTAGGGAATGGTTATTTCAACGGTAAAATGTAAATTTGGCTTATAGTGTTCTTGCTGCCTATGTGAATGTTAAATATACATTATATAAACGTCATATAAAATTCACAATTGCTCATAACAAACAATTGGCTTAGTGGGAAAGTGAATACCTGAAACTTCTCTCTCTCTCTCTCCCTCTCTCTCTCTCTCTCTCTCTCTCTCTCTATATATATATATATATATATATATATAAATATATCCATATCCTCATACACACACATAAAGGGACTTGAAAAATAAATAATGCATAAAGAAATGCAATAATATGAATAAAGAATTAAAAGCAAACCAAAGGGTGTTTTTTTCATTATTATTATTTTATGACGTACATCTATCTTTTTAGATGGGAATCACTCCAACAAAACAAGAGAAAGCACAAAACCCTCTGTCAGCATCTTGGTTGTTTGCTCTTTGCTGAAGGACATGATAGAGACAAATAAATATTTGTTGACTTACAAGCAGGATCTTAGAAAACATTTCATGAAATTCTGTTGCCTTTGAGTGAACGAATCTCTACAGAGGGATTGTGGCTCCATAGAATAGTATATGCTTCCAGAGAGAAGGAATGGCACAAACTGGATATCAAAAGGCACTGAAGGTTTATTGGTGATAACAAGGGCCCATAGAACATCACATAGGTTACTTGTGTTCTGTTTCATGTGAGTGTAGCATGTCACTCAATTGCATTCATTATCTTCAGACTTGTGATTCCATATGGGATGCATGAACAGCTAACTGGATTGGGCAACCGATTTCTCAGGGATGTTGGGCCTAAAGAGTGTGGTCTTCTAGCTGTCAAACTGTGATTCGGGGTTTGGTTCTGGGTCTATCTCTTTTCTGGCACATGCTACTGTTACTTCTGGTCCAGCTAACTCTTCCTTGTTGAGGTTAGAGTCTAAGCTGCTACCCAGGGTGGGAGTTATTACTCTTCCTATCATTCAGAGTCAGATCTAAGGTGACCAGTGCTCAATGGTTAAGAGTGTATATTTCATAGGCCTATAAGCATGCCACCCACTCACTCATTCTCTTACAGAAGCACTTAAAATGTAATATTTAAGAAGGAATTCGGCAGAAGGGCCACACAAGCACACCTTCAATACATATCTCAAAGGGTATTCCTTTCTCCCAATGGATGCCACATTTGAGTGAAAAATTCTGCAAAAGATTCTTTCACAGTAATAAAGGGCAGTAAAACAGCATACTTCATGAATTTTCTTTCCAGGACACTTCTGACCTCATTCTGTTATCTTTGCATAAGAACAATTGGCAAGGAACCTTCCTGAAGGCTACTTCTTTCTCTTTCTTAATGGCTTTTACTCTCCTAACTTGTCTATATGGAATATATTGTCTTTGTTGAGCTTTTTGTGTACTGAAAGTTACATATAACTAGCTACCTTCCAGCTCAGAGTGTTTCCCACTGTTCATCAGTTTGCGCTTACTTTCATTGAACTTCGTTCACCATTTTGATTCAAAATCATACCATCTGAAGAATTAGAGAAATCTTCTTGGAAGATCTTTGAAGTCTGCTTGAATTTTCATAATAATGAAGATCTGACATATTCCCAAACCACTCTGTTGTTCAGTTCCTGACCCCTTAGGAGCAATGGAAGAATACAGATCTTTGAGACATGACTTTTTACTTCCATCCATTGTGAGAAATGCAAACTTTTGCCTATTCTGTCTGTGCTTCCTGTTTTTAACTATTTGTCCATAGCTAGACCCACCCTATTATCAAATGAGTTCTAAGTTTACTCAAGAGTATGTCACAAGATATCAAGCAGGGATGATCCTATAAGCAAACACTGCTGCTTGGTTTCCACATTGGGTTTGGTAGTAGGGTGGCCAGGTCAGGAGCATCACAGGCCTTGAGATTTCAGGAACCAAACCTCAGACAGACGGACACCCCCTGTTTATGTTATTACACATGCCACATTCAATATTAGTTGCTCAGAGCATATAATTCCGATAATAAACACCAAGCCTAACAAATAAGAAAAAGGTTTATTTGGTTGGGAATATAGTTTTCAAGCTCACTGCATTGCCCAGAAATATTTTTGAAAACCACTTTTTCAAGCTCTGTTTTTAAGATCTGTGCAAGCACTGTTTTAAAGAACACATGGGAGTTGTAATCCAACCAGAGAAAGGTTTAAAAGGTTTACTACTTTGAACAGCAAACAGTTTGCATGAATTACACTAAAGCAGGTTGCAGGTTCAGGGGACCAAGAACACCTTGTAGTGTGTGTGAGTATAAGTCTAGTTTTCAATGGTGTCACACTGGAATTCCTTCTCCTTTTCCTGATAAATGGAGAAGTGGGCCCTGAAATCTGGGAACCCTATGTGTTTCAGATTTGGGGTGAGCATCTCAAGACATCCCTTCAAAAAAGTAGTGCTATGTACAGGTCGACCCCCATATCCATGGATTCAGTATCCACAGTTTTACCTATCCACATCCAAAACAATATCTTCTCTCTAGGCATTTCTAGGTCCTCCAATGCAATTCTATGGTCAATTTCCAGCCTTTATCTCATTGAAAATAATAGGGTTCTCTATTAGCCACAGTTTCATGTATCCACAGGTGTGTGTGTGTCTTGGAACGTATCCCCCGTTGATACGGAGGTTGGCCTGTATTCCTCTTCTATATGTTTTGTAAATTTAAAATAAATAATGTGTTCCACCAGTTTTCCCAGAGATAGCATTAAGCTAGTACTATTTCGAGCTATTTTCTTAATTCCTTTAACTAAAAATTGTGTTATGTTGGATATTTTCCAGTCTTCCTGTAAGGAAGCCAGTTTAAGTCACATATAGCTTGATTGTCTTTGAATATCTGTAATTTCAGATATTGAGCTGTCCTCATGAAAAAATAGAAGCCCCTTTTCACCAGGAAGTGACTTCAGTGTTGGTTTCTGTTTTGAAAAGAAGGAACATTTTAGTAATTCTGTTACTAAATTCAATTATTATTCTCCTGCCATATTCTGAAATGAAAATCTAGAATGGGTAGATACTTACTTTTGGCAGCAGAGATGTACTTGTGCAGAAGAAATGCCTGCCTTTTAAAGTGTGCATCCAAATGCAATTATGCCATGGGAAGGTGATTTCTTCTTCTTCTTTCTTCCTTTCTCTGCTTTGGAATTCAACGTAGAAGGTTTTAAATCCTACTAAATGTAATATATGTGAGGGAAAGTATAACTTTGCCTTAAAAGTTTCATTGTTTCTTACTAAGGTGCTAGTTTCACTTCCCCAAAGCACATTTTAATGTATAGTAGTTGAGGATCATTTCAGAGAATACTGTATACTTTCATGCAGTACTATAATTTTACTTTTACTCAGAGTGAGAGATGGGTGTTGAGAGGGCAGAAGTAAATCCCAAGGCACTTTGCTATTATAGCACTTATTAGCTGGAAAAGCTTTACTGGCACATAAATATCCTCTTTTTGTGCCACCTATTGGAACAGCTGTTGTAGAAAGCTTCTGCCATGGGAAATCTTTGATAATGGGAACTCACATTTTTAACATTGGATATCAATTATTAGTTGAAAATGCATCCTACCCAAAAGAAAAGCATTATAAGGATATGATTTCACTCTCCTCATTCAGAATATTTCTTAGCACGGTAGCTTCACTCTTGAGTAGACCCACTGAGGTGCATCCACACAAGTAGAAGAGGGAGGTGGGAAAGAGGCCCCTCATGCTCCAAACTACACGCAAGAGATACCAGGAATGGTTAACATGTCAGGAAGCATTTCTTCATTTTCCTGCTCCACTATTTTTCTACTTCTAGGGAGAACTAATTTTAAGTAGAAGTCCATCCCATCTAACAATCTCAGAAATATATTGGTTCTAACACAGAAAGACTTCTTATCAAGTCTTAGGCATTCTTATCAAGTTTGCAGATGACACCAAATTAGGAGGGGTAGCTAGGAGGACAGGATCAGAATTCAAAATGACCTACATAGACTAGAAAGCTGGGCCAATAGTAACAAAATGAATTTCAACAGGGAGAAATGTAGAATACTGCACTTGGGCAGTAAAACTGAAGTTCACAGATATAGGAGGGGGGACACCTGGCTGGATGGTAGTATCCACAAAAGGGATCTAGGAGTCTTAGTGGACCACAAACTGAACATGAGTCAGCAGTGTGATACAGCAGCTTAAAAAGCCAATGCAATTCTAGGCTGCATCAATAGGAGTATAGTGTCTAGATCAAGGGAAATAATAGTGCCACTCTAGTCTGCTTTAGTCAGACCTCAACTGGAATACTGTGTCCAGTTCTGGGCACCACAGTTCAAGAAGGATATTAACAAGTTGGAATGTATCCAAAGGAGGGCAACCAAAATGGTGGGAGGTCTGGAAGCCATGCCCTATGCAGATTGGCTTAGGGAGCTGGGTATGTTTAGCGTGGAGAAGAGAAGATTAAGAGGTGACATTTTTAAATATTTGAAGGGATGTCATATTGAGGATGGAGCAAGCTTGTTCAAACTACAGGGAAAGAGATTCCACCTAAACATTAGGAAGAACTTCCTGACAGTAAGAGCTGTTTGGAAGTGGAATACACTGCCTTGTAATTGAGTAAAAAACAGCACGGCTGCCTCCAATGCTGGCCGCAACAGTCACAGACGCTGCCGAGAGAGAAACGGCGTCGTCCAAAATGGACCCTTGCCGCGCAGCAGCCTCGATACTGTTCCGGAGGCTGCTTGTACGGCAAGAAGGCAATTTTACGCATCTGTAAATGTCCTATGATTCTATGACTGCAGATTCCTTCAAAGGAAGAAATATAGTGATCACTACCTGCCTACTCCTGTAAGTAATGGAGCATGGAAAGAAGTTACTCTACTTCATGCTCTCAAATCTGTGAGTTGCTTGTGCTTTAAAGAGGTCCCATAGTTTTGCATAGCACTCATATGAACATTTATTTCTTCTATAATTAGACATAAGGCTCATCTACACAGGCTAAATACCCCCACTTGCCCCCGTTCAGGAGCCCTGAAGTCCATATGATGCAGGGCCTTCGTTCCTTTCTGCCCTCAGGCAGTCCACACCACCACTGGGGAAGATATGGGGCTGGAATGGGGACAAGCCAGCACAGGGCCTGATAACTCATGATAAGAAAATAACCTGTTTAATCTGGTACTCCTGGGCTGGAACAGATCGGGCCCTGCATGTCCATGGGAACAAATCCCAACACACCACCTCTCCTTCACCATCAGCTCCTTGGCTCTCCTAGAAGCCAGGCAGGGGTCCCTCAGCATGTGACCAAGGCTGGTCACATGCTGGGGGCTTTCAGTCACATGTTGTATGCCTCCTGCCTGGCTTCTGTGTCAACAGCAAAAATGGCAGCAGCAGTGGCAGTGACAGGCCAGCATTCCTGTTTGGATGTGGCCCATTTTCTGCAGGTAACTGAGGCAGAATGGGCCATATCCGGACCCAGGATACTCTGTCAGGGAGCCGGCACATCCTGGCAGCTATAGATTAGCCCATATACTTTAGTTGCAAAGTTGACACAAGTTCTTTCAGACTACTGGACAGCTACTATTCAATGCACATCTATCTCAAGCAGAACCACAGATCTTTCTCAGGATATGATGCCATATGTGGGGCCACTTGAAATTGCTTCTGCATAGCATGTGCTAATGTGATGAGTAACTCCTGACAAACATTCCTAGTAGTCACATGGGGCTCTCCAGAGGAAAGGTGGGGATATATTTATGAAATAAATACTTTGTGGCAAATCACATTTTGAGAGTTTTTTTCCTGCCATTTCCCTTTACTGTACAGATTGGATTTCCTGTCACACTAGTGACTGGGAAGCTATCCCGATAGTGATGGGATGGGAAAGCATTTTGTTAGATTTGACAGTCTCAGTGAAAGTTGCCTTCTTCTACCCCTCAAAATGTTTTTGTGAGAAGAAATGCCTTGCAAAATAAATAAATAAAAAATTAAAATCCAGCAGGCTCCAAGGTTCACTCAGCCTTCCATCCTTTCGTAGGTCGGTAAACTGAGTACCCAACTTGTGGGGGCAATTAGCTAACACACATTGGAAACTGTTTAATGCAGTGAAGATAGCTATTGCTTAAAACAATTTGTAAGCCACTCTGATAGCCTTGTGGCTGAAGAGCGGGGTATAACTAACTAAATAAAAAAAAATTTAAAAAAGCTCTACACACATTTCTAGGTTCCTTCCAGTGAAATAGGAGATTATCAGACGTGTTAAAAGTGGTGTTACAGGAATGGCAGGAGATTGCAAAAGGCCTCCCTTTTCAGATGAAGTTGTTCCCCCCTCATTATGCACCTGTTCTGCTGCCATTCAGCCAGTGCTGCTTTTTATTGACAGGAGAAGCCATCAATAGATCCCCCATTCCATTCCTGTCATGGATGTTCCTGAGTGTGACAAGGTGCCCTGTTTTGCCGGCGAGATCCAGCGTCAATGGAAGGTCCCTGCCAGAACACATCTGGGTGAGATTGGGACATCCAGGTAAGTGACACACTTTTTATGACCCTCCCCATGTTACTTCTACCTTTTAACGTGTTTTTGTGCTTGCTGTAATTTTTTTGTGTTTTCTTTTTCTTTTTGAATTTCCCACACTCACGTCTTCTCACGAGAATTGTGGGATTTCGATCCAGGAAGTGAAGAGAGTTCCATTAGAGCTCCTTTCATTCCTGGGCTGCCCTGTCAATGGGAGAAGAGGTAAGTGCAGTGGGGAGGGTGATTGTGGTGTGACTAGGATGTGACAGGGCGGGAGTGAAGATGTGGGACAGAAACACTTTTTTTGTTCTTGTCTGATAATCTCCATAATGTCAAGTGCAGGATCTGTGAACTGATTTGTAGTTTGCAGGAAGGCTGCATGGCATGATAGCTTCATCCATGAGGTATGTTTCAAAGGTTCCCCGTGGCTGCTACATAGTGTCCATGGCACAGCCCCAATGCTTAAAAGAATCACTTGTACCACAACTACCAGCATCCCACAACCATCATGCCCACCGGCTGGAGGATTCTGAGAGTTTTAATTCAAAAATGAATTTCCCCAACTCTGCACAGCACAGATCATGTGAGTTAACAATGGCAAACTCGGGTGCTTTACTATGACTAAACAGGGATACTAAGAAGGATGAGAGATGTACCAGCATGCTTGGAGGGAAAACTAGGTTTGTGGGGGGGGGGTTAAAACCCTTTAAAATGTTAAAACTTTAAAATGTTATTTAAAAAACAGAAGGAGTCCACACCACAAGTATCTGGTGAGTACTGAGCATGTTTAGTAGTCACAGAATGTGAATGGCTATTGCTAAAGGAGGAAATGGAAACCCAGGAGAGAGGCAGTGGGATGAAATATCCAGAAAGAAGGCATGACACTTAACAGTGCAGGAATATTTGTTATTTATATTAAGCAGAGTGCAGCAGGGCTTGTGCAATGTGAACTTGTGACAGAAACAGGAGAAATGACTCTGGATGCTCTTGTAGGGTTAAAAGAGAGAGAGAGAGAACCATGTGTTTATTGTCTCAAGAAATCCATCTTTGGATAGTAAAAGGAATAGGCAAAAAGAAGTTAACCTATACTTGGTTAAGAGAGCCCTTAAAAACTAGTTGTCATGTGGTGGGGGTATAACAGTTGGAGTTGGGGCCTCATGGATGCTCCGGGGAAAGTGGTATATACAGGTAAGAAGGAAGCAAAGGTTTGGGTACATAGCCCAAAGAATGATACAGAGAGGTTAAACCAACGGGAGGTGTTATCTAGACTCCCCTCTCCTATTAATCACTTTATACAAACATGGATGCCTCTTTGCTTCCAACAAACAGGAGTAGTTTGAAGGACAGTGTCTTCCCATATGAGCCTGCCCAAGATCTAAGATCTTCAAGAGAGCCACTTCTCTCTGCCCCACCACCTTCACAGTCATGGTTGGTGGCAATGCAGGAGGAGGCCTTCTCTGTAGCTGCTCCTCTACTTTGGAACTGCCTTCCTAGGAAAGTTAAGATGGCTCCTTACTTGTTGTCTTTTTGGTGGCAGGTTATAACCTTTCTTTTCCAGAAAGCCTTTGGGAACTGATTTTTAACAAGAGAAGGGCTTTTTATGGTACTCTACTGTTTTTAATCTTTGTTTTAAAGTAAGAATTTAAAATAGCTGTAATTCTGATATTGTTTAGTACTCTTTTATCCTACATGGTGTCTGTTTTAACTGTATGTGTTCTTATTGGAATTTTCTGTCTTTTGTGAGCGACCTTGCATCTCAGTCTGGAAGAAGTGGAAAATAAATACAGTGATGGTAGGATGGAAGGATTGCAAGGCCTCCTGCTACATTTGGTTTCAAGTCCTGTTTGTAGCCACGGAAGGCAAGATTTGGTATACGAAAGTCCCTTAGCTAAACAAGTAACTTTAAGAACAAGAATTTATCCCAGACTGTTTTATATGAGTTAGAAAGGGAGAGAGTATATAAGTATGGAAATGAAAAACTTGTGAAATATAGCTTGGAATGCACTGCAAGTGATTCATACAGGTATTCAGTCCATAAATTAAAACAAAATCACATACTATGCTTCTCCACATATTACATAATAATTTAGCATTCTAATTATCAATATGAATTGCTTAGAGTAAACTGGTTGCCTTTAATTTATGTACTGCATGCACAATAACATTAACTCACCAGTTTATTCCCAGTTGTGCCTCCAATGATATTTGAGTATTTCACCCAGATTTTAATTGATTTTCATAGTAGCTGGTTGTTAATAGGATAATTTGTCAGTACAATAATAAAACAATTGTTTCCACAGCCCTATGAGTTTCAGTTGATCAGATAACAAAGTTAAGTAGAGTTTCATTAATTGAAAGCAGGTGTAGGATTTTCTGGATGAAAGATACAAATCCCTATGGCCCTGTGGAAATCGAGATCAGAGGTCAGTAAAAAATTAGTTAAGCATGATGGACCAACATTGACCTATACAGGTGTTCAAGCTTTCTTTTGGAGTATCACTTCCTGTGCTCTTATTTAACTTTGACAAAGCCCATAGGTCAACATATGTCTTTCAAAGTCTGCATTAAATTAAAAACCAGTTGAGAACAGTTTTTAACTCCCAATAATTTATTTGCAATCTCTGAGCAGTATTACACACAGTAATAAAAACACCTCAGCATTTGGCTGGCAATGTTGGGGGCACTGATATTTTCTAGAGTTTGTTTTTTTTAAAAAATAAGTAAACATGAAGATTTTTTTAAAAAAATAGTAAATATGAAGGGTTTTAAAATAACTAAATAAATAAGGAGTAAATATGAAGATGAGAGCTGTGTGGTGTGATGTATCATTGGCCTATGGAGATTATCAGATGCAGCAAAAAGCCCAAGAGGAGCATGCGAGGATGATGTTATTCAAACAACATCAACATCCTCACTTGATCAGTCTGTGCTGAAGCCATGAGTAAAGTGTTGCTTTTCATTGACAAGACCTTCCTGTCAATTGAAAGTGGCACCTTATTTGTGGCTGCAGCACAGAATGAGGATGTGAGGTTGACGACAATATCTGAAACAAGGACCCGTTTGCGGTACAGTAACATCACCCTCACATATTCCTCTTGGGCTTTTAGACCACATCTGATAATCTCCATAGATTCTGGAGACCAGTATTCAAGTCCCCTGCTCAGCCATGGAAAGTCACTGGGTGACCCTGGGCAAGTTGTACTATCTCAGCCTCAGAGGAAGGCAAAGGCAAATCTGGCCAAGGAAACCCTGTGATGGGTTTGCCTTAGGGTCACCATAAGTCAGAAATGACTTGAACACACACGACACAACAACAAATATGAAGGTGAGTGGATCCGATATATTCTTCAAGAGAAGAAACTGTATATAGTTAACCCTATTCTGATTGCTGAAGTTGAATGGATGCATTGTGGTGCATCATCTGTTAGGTTTTATGAACCTGCGTTTTGTCCCACTGCCACTTTTAACAAATATTTTCCTCCTTGTCCTCTTATGATTTGAGCTCTGTCTGCCCTTGTCAATACTGCATCTTATAGAAAACTTTGAAGGAAATATATTGGTGCTTTCTGTGGAGAATCATCTAGTGAAAGCAGCGAGCTGCTACAAGGATTACCCATATGTAGACACAATATTTTACCAAAAGTGAAATATGAAGCAAATGTGGAGATTTCTACTCAAGGAAAACATCTGAGGAATGACAAAGTAAGTCAAAAACAATATTTCTTAAAGAATGAAAAAGTGATTTATTTATTTTTTTACAAATGGCCATCCTCCCCTCAAAATATTTGGAAGTTCTTCCTTAAACAAAATGCATGAGCAAGTTGAAAAGAATACAAACTGGGTTTTTTGAAATAAGATTTTCTCCTATCCACAGCAACTCTGTATGAACATAACAATTTGTCATTACACTCTTTTCTCCTGTAAGAAACCAAAATTTAGATGAATTTAAGTATGGCTGTCTTGAATTGCATCTATTACTGCCATTTGCATTATGAGCATTTGAGCAAAAACCTGAAACTTTAACAATACCAACTTTGATTTTGTATTACTCTATTGGCACTTTTATGGAACCTGGGATGGTTGAGACTTGGGATGACTGGAAATTCTGTGGTGCTTTTCTTTAAAAGCTAATTCGATTAATATTCTGACTGAAGATCTGACATGGTTTGTTCTGGCTGAGAAAAACAGGTCCAACTTAAAAAGAGAAAAATCATGAAAAGCCTTCTGGCTGATCGGAAGTATTGGATACTAATAGCTGGATTCTAATATTATAGGAATTAAGCTCTGTGAAGGGAACCCATAAAAGAGCATCAGGGACTCTATTACAGACATTGTAAGACAGCGAGAAAGGATCTTATGTGGCCATACTAGCTTCACAACATACACCAGATGCATGAATACACATCACCTTAGTCCAATTTTAATATTCATAAGTGACTTGAATACTATAATATTAATAGACAAGCAGAGAAATTCTTGATATATGTGTCTCTCTTCACAAGTATATACCGCTGACTCCAATGGATTTATTCCCAGTTAAGTCTGTCCAGTGGGGTGTGTGTGCGGGGGAGGCATAACTCTGCAACTACTGTCTATGGCTACAGCTAAATTGGAATTACAGTCCAATCCTCTGAAAGGCACAAGTTGCCCATCCTGGATGCACAGATTTGCAGCCTGAAACCACACAAAAATGGTTGTACATGTATGCAACTAGAATGAAGCCAGTACATAACATTAAGAAGCTTCAAGATTGTATTTTGAGGCACAGTCGTGTTTGTACAGACAATGCAAAATAAATGTGGAGATGCTCGGTAATATGAATGGCAAAACCTCCCTTTGCTTTCATTACAAGTAGGATTATCTTTGTATTTGTAATTCACTACTTAATTCATGTAGTTCTTCCTGAAGTTATATTTCCCCCTTTTTACTTGTTTATCTCCTTCTGTTTATATTACTGGAACCATATTCTGAAATTGCACATCTTCCATTAGTCCAAAAGGATTAGAACATGTTAAAATGCCTCGAGTCTTAGACTTATTTCAAAGATCTCCAGTGACATAGGTGGCATCAGATTTTCATCATTAGCATCTTTATCAATTCAGTCACATCAGGAATAAAGACACTAGTTTTAGATTCTGAAATACACAGTAATTTCAAATTAATGGTATGCTTTACATTTTTAGGAGTGCTTTGGTCTTCCCTGCTGATGTGTGGCACTAATTTCCAAGAAGTGTAATTGTTTACTAGTGGGAGCCAGAGTTTCTTTTCAAACTTCATTCAATTATGAAGGTTCATTCTTAACTTACTGTACAAAGCAGTGCTGTTGTTGTTTTTCCAGCACCACTGACATCTATTCCTTTAAAGCTCATTTGTCAAGCCAATCTAAGCCTGCTCTTCTTTTCTGTGCATGCAAAAGGGAAGCAAAGGAAAGTCATCAGGAGAAAATAAAAGTGCTGTTTGCTTGTTTGTTTCTACATCAGAGCATTATAGACATTCATTAACTTCTGAAAGGGGTGCATCTTGCTTATTTATTTATTTATTTTGAACTGCTAGCATTTCCCCCTGTGATGGCAAGATGATCACTCCAAGGTTAAAGCAATAGTTATTATCTCCATGTCAAGTAGGGATGGCACCTACAGTAATTAAATCTTACATCATGGTTTCTCCAGTGCTCATGCTGAAGTGCAGAAAATGAAGCATGGTAGTCATAGGGGAAATGGCTGAGCAAAGAGGTGGAAAACTGTGGGTATTGAGAACCAAATCAGAACCAGAAGAGCAAGACATCAGTAATGGAGGTACACACTTACCATGAATATTAGTGAGCATGGGTTTTGGAGTGGTGTGATTGCCATTCTCCAGTTCATTCAGTACCATGGTTACAGTTCCTTCTCCTTTGACCATGAAAGTCAAAGAAGTGATAGTAATTTCTCAAATTCACATGAAGAATTAGCAGTGATCTGCAGAAGAGCCATTGCTGTCAGGGCATGCCTGCAGCCATGCCTCTGGCATTATCACAAACCAGAGCTGAGTTCCAGTTTGGGGACCACAGTCTTGGACCCATGGTGCCGAAATCAAAATTGCTTTCTAGTGTTGGTTTATTGAATGGAGGACACTGTAGGAAAGGATGGGAGTATGCATGTTTTATATGTCTGGGAGCAGCTGCCAAATGGAACTATCTGTGAAAAAGGCTTTCTCCCAAACAAGGAAGAAACTGGGGGAAGATTTGGACTGAAAAACAAAGATAAGAGAGAAGTTCAGAGAGCACCAAAAACTGATAGTCTTGTATGCACTGCACTGAAGACCGCAATTTTATCCCTATTTATGAAAGCAAAAGCATTAGCGCCACCCTGTATTACCCTGTTCTTTCTCAAGAAAGCACCTGCCTGAATGTCTTCTTGGGAAGTTTGTTTGTTTTCTCCAGACCTTTAGGTGTGCTGATTCCCATTCTGATTATGCAACAGTCTGTTAGGCTTGCCAGGAAATTGCCTCTTTTGTCTTGCTTTTATTAGTGTTTGATCGGTATCAGTTGGCAGGCTGTACTCTTTGTCTCCATGTCTCAAAGAACTTCATCTGCTACTTTGCCCATGTTGGACACCAAAGCGGAACAGGTTATTCTCCCTCTCATTTTTGCAGCCCTAACACTGATAATTGGTCCATAGTAGCAGAGACCTAAATTCAACTGTTAATCCCAACTAGAGAAGACCCATTGAATCAATGGAATTTGCGTGAGAGTTGACCTACCACATTACCTCTTACGCAATGGGTATTTTCTATTTAGGAACTACAACTGGATTTAGGTTACATTGAAAACAGAGAGCAAAACAACTAGTTAAAAATGCATATAGTGTGGTATGGTACTCTGCCCTTTACTTTTCTATTTCTGCTTGGCAAATGAAACATCCATATTCAAGACACTGAAGCATTCATTTCTTTACAACTTGCAGAGGCTAAGTATGTACAAGTACTCTGTGTTTTCTCAAACCGTTGGTTGCAATGATTAATCCATTCCAAGTCCATTCTCTATGCACCTCTTTGGATGCTATTTTAAATAGAAACAAGGAGGGGGGGATGATGCATTTTGAAACATGAATCAGGATTGTCCTCAATGACTTTCTTTCTAACAAGAGCAAATGCCCGATGGTAACATAGAATTTCTCTTTGCATCTTCTATAAAACAACAAAAACCACAGCAAAACAGACCCAGTTTGGATGAGCATCTCCATCTTATTAAGCAATGACAAATAACATTCTCTGCTAATGACTTTGTTAAAGAAGTCAGTGGGATTCCCCCCGCCCCACTGTGGAAGTAAAAGAAGCCAAACTATGCAGGCTTTTTTTGCTGGATCATGTCTAAGGGAAACGTTTTGTCCCTAGTCTGAGGATCAGCACAGAAAGAGAAAGAAAGAATTTCTGTATATTAATTAAGAGGCAGTTTGCAGAGGAAAACACACAAACATTTAGAACTCTTCAGTACTCCCAGCTCATTTTGGAAACAGACACTGAACTGCAGCTACCGTGTGGCACACCAACTAAATACATATTATTTTGTTCGTTTTCATAAGCTTGCATAGGGCATGCGTTGTTTTCAACATGCCTCGGACTCCTACAGCTCCAGCTGTCATGTGTAATTAAACATTTGGCCTCCACAATTACTCTACAGTGTACATATGCCAGCATTTCAAGCCTGGAATATGCATTTCAAAGAAGAATAATTCCCTGGAAATCCTAAATTGACAGGAGCAAAGACAGCCTGAAGGAAAGTAGTCAGAGAAAACTGTAAGGTCGGGATCTAATGATTAAAAAAGAAACTTCAAGAAGAACTTCAACCCTTAACTAAACCAATGGGAAAAAGAACGACAGTTGGCAAGCAGATTTCCTACATTGGGGTTCTGATTAGGACCCTCTTGGGTTAATTTAATATTATCAGTATTGTTCACCTTGCATTACCATTAATACTGCTTAAACATTTTTTTCCAAAGCATATTTTGTATCAATAGCTTTTTCATGAAAGCTGATTGTTGCCATATTATATACAATAATTTGCAGCATTATTCTTCATGATTGTTTATATCACTTTTCTCTGTGGTTTACCCTTCTTATCTCTTTTATCTTCACTCACTATATCATAAGTTGTTTCATCAGCAAAAGTATGTCTTTTCTTTCTAATCTACTGTGATTCAATGGCTTCGGTTCACTAAGCCAATTGTATGATTGCTACAAGCAATACTAAGTCAGCATTTCCATTATGAATTACTGATTTTCAAGCTGCACCAAAGATAAGAGTTTATATTTTTTTGTGGTCAAAGATAAGAGTGTATGTTTTTAGCCTTAAACACAATTTAGACCAGTAAACCTTTATCCAAATCTGAAACATATTCATTGGCTAATAAATGTACCACTGAAATAATAGAAATTGATAAAATGACTTTAGAGGAAACAGATAAAATAAGCAATTAGGATCTGTTTGTTAAGTTTGCCAAAAGACAAAAACAAAAATTGGGTGTGTGTTTGTGAAAGAGTCAACCAGTTTATAATATGAAGCTAAGAGCTTTTCCAGACATATGGCATTAAGCCTGAACTTGAATTGGGTTTCTACCAATTCAGCTACAGGGAGCTGTACTTATTATAGTTCCTTGGCCCTGTGCCTGTATGATATAGGCATTTGCAAACTCTTATTTGTCTCAATCACACAATGTGCTTTTAGGTGTACTCTTAAAATTTGTTATCTGAATAGGTGGGGCATGCTTCAGAGCCCCACTTGTGATGCCAAAATCTCTATTATTATCTGGGGGGATTATTAGCTCAAATGGAAGCCTGTGAGAGTGGGCAACTTCAGGATCTTTTCACCTATGTACACCATTACTAACTGTAGAAAGCACTCCAGTTAAAAGTGAATTAAATATAGCAATAGTTACCAGTCTTGAAAAGTAGTTTTGTGTGGCAAAGATACTCAGACAGGCGTCTGAGGGTGGCACAGGAGGTTCCAATCCAGGGGTGCACCGAGAGAGTGGCCAGGTTTGTCCACTGTGACACAGCATTCTATTGTCAGGGGACTTATATTTATACCCTATTTCATATCCTGAAGGGGTACTCTGGTTAGGACAAGGCCTGGATGGATTTCCCACAGAATAGACAAAGGAAACCAAAATTCAACTAATTATGTTAATGGTTGGGAGATAGAAATTGATGGGTTTACAACAACCTCGCAAGGTTGGACAGGGGGTGGTATAGGAGACATTTCCATAGGAATAGATTTGAGGATGGTCACTTAATTGTTTTATTGAATGAATCATTGCTGAGGCACCCAGGGCTGGAAGAAAGTATTAGCACATACCTCCTTAATGACTGTGTTTACTAAGGGTCTTCTGTACAATCTTAATATGGGCTTTCTTGCCATCATATTTCTAAGACACATCCCAGCTCATTGTGACCTCAAACTGACCTTTTTGGTTTGCCCCAGCCAAGCTGACTCTAAAAACTGCCCAATATTTCCAGTTATGAGTAGGGCATGCTAACAAATTAACAGTCTAAAAAGACAACATATATATTTTGAGCAGTAATATGGATCTCTGTTTAGGAACCAGGAACAACAATCCTGTGGGGTCAGAACAACAGTAGCCATTACACACAAGTGTAACACTGGAACACAGTCAATGTTCATTGTAACAACCCTGAACAGCTGAAAGAAAACAATATGACTTTAAACTACATAATGTAGTAGTAACATTATTGGAATTTTGTTCGGTCACTCATGTCAAAACTAGCAACCCACAAGCCAAGCAATGCCCCAACATCAGGCATGTATGAAAGGAGCCAATTAATGCACAGCAATGAATGGGCCCTTGATGTTGCCTTATCCCATCATAAACACAAGATATAACCCACCAGCAAATGGAAGGACACCAGTACTATGAGTAGGTATTTTACTGGCAGAGCCAAAGGACAACATGACACCTTTCTCCATCCCATGTATGAATGCTGACCTGAGTAGCAGTTGAATCATATCACTTGTGATAAGTCAGCATCCTAGGCTGCAATAGATAGCAGCAGGGTAATTTAGGGAGGGCAAGACAACCTACATGATATATAGGTCTGCAGTATGACACATCAGTGCCACTGCTTGTTCCCCATCCATTGCCACCTGAAGCAGTCACCTCACTCATTCCACCTAACAGTAGAGCCAGCCCTAAATGTGACACAGCTACATAAGCATGTTAATTGACATACTTCACACATCTGTGGAGATAGGGGTTCAACCCTTTTTATGAGAGAGAGTCATAAGGAGGCGGGATTAGGCCAGTGGGACTATTCTTTTGAAAGACAGAGAAGAGACAGCCATTTCAGTACATAGCCAGATCTACACCTCAAGAAATCCTGTGAAGAAAGTGAGTAATCCTCCATGTTTGGGGTGCATGTGTGTGTGTGTGCATGTGAGAGAAAAATACTTCACTAGGGAGGGGGAAATACTGCCTGTGATACTGGAAAAGATGTACAGCCATCATTACTAATAGCCATTGGTAGCCTTATCATCCATGAGGCACAGAGGCACAAAGGAGAGTCAGAAAAAGCAGTGTTCTCACCATACAACTGAAGACATGTTGTATAGCAGTTGTGATAAGCCAGCTACATGGACCAGATGGGTGGGGTTTATATACAGTAAGTCAGCCTTTTTGGCTAAGAGGTGAGGTATAAATACTCCTTAAATAAAATTTTTAAAAAACCAGAACAATGGTCCCAGGCTTGGACTTTGCACAGTCACCTAATACAAAGATGGAAAAAGGGCAGACAAGTCTGAGGATCCAGTACCATGGACTGTTCTCTGTAAATACTCTTCTATTCCGGCAGGCCTTTGGCAATTGACCTCCTCCTAAGGGTATTAACAGCAGTTGTGAGCTACTGAATTTTTAAATTTTACTTTCTATTATTCTTAAAAAGTTCCTTTTAACTGAATTTGTGTTTTACCTTATAACCAGTCTAACTGTATTTTAATATTTATAACTTATATTGTGCTATTGATATTCTTACAGCAATTGTGTTGTAAGCTATCCTGGATCCAAATTCTAAGGGGAATGAAAAATAGAAATCAAATCAATTAATAATCAACAGGGGAAAAGTCTACTGCAAGAATATATGAAGAGCAGGCTCCATCTAGTCAGCTTCTCACAGAGGCCAGCCAGAAACCCATGAGAAGCCCATGGACAGGGCATGAGGACAATAGCCTTTCACCAGTTGTTTCCCAACAGCTGCTGACGTATAAGGCCACAGCCTTCTGAACTTGGAAGCAGCAGGTAGCCACCAGAACCAGTAGCTAGGGATTTCTGATGAATTTTTTCTCTGCAAGTTCCAGGACAAACTGACCTGACCTGTATCTGCTGCATGAAAGTATAGATCAGAAAGCAGGTATCGCTTGGATTTTATACTTCTTACCATTCTGCAGTACATTCTGCTCATTTTTTAAAAGTGTATTTAAGTACATGTTGAAATGTGCTTCTTAGGATGAAACATATTTAGAAATATCTATTTTGTGATAAATTGTTTTCAAAAATACACGTTCAACTATGTGTATAACGAAGATTTTTGGCTGGATTCTTTATGCATGTCAGTTAAAGTGGTGGCAAAATGGAACAGTCTTATGAATTAAAACTTGCAAAACTGATGCAGCCTATAAATAGACTGAACTGTCTACCCCTACAAGTAGTCATTGATTGTCTTATCTAATTTCCCCTGCCATTTAATTTGGAGGTCTGCCACCACATATCCTGTCACAATGATTTCCATAGGCTTACTATGTATCATATTTTGCACTCTGTTATGAATATATCTTACAGAAGATTTCTTCAACATGAGAAGTAACTGCTAGGGATGCACATCCAGCTAATCACCAAATCACCTGTTTAAAGAAGAAGGTCTTTTTTCTGCTGGCAGAAGGAAACCAGAGAGAGGGACAGCTAAGTGTCCCATAGAAGAGAATTCCACAACCTGGGAGTAGCTACTGAGGAAGCCCTATCATTTGTGACCACCAGATGGTCCTGCAACAGTTGTGTGTCCAAAAGAAAGCCCTCCCTTGAGGATATTAATACTAGTACAGATTAAAAATAAACTTCAGAGTTCCCACTCACTGGAGCTTTGCAACCATATTCAGCCAAATGCAGGTAAAAGTTGTACCTCTGTATCCACGGATTCTGTATCGACAGGTTCCATCATCCATTGTTTGCAAATATTCCCCCAAAAAGAATTTCAAAAAGCAAACCTTAATTTTGTCATTTTGTATAAGGGACACCATTTTTCTATGCCATTGTATATGATGGGACTAGACCATCCACAGATTTTGGTATCAACGGGGGTTATGGAACAAACCCCCAGTGGATATTAAGGGCCCACTATATTCAGACTTTCATGCTCAATGTGCAAAGGATCAACTTAGGACTTTATCAGAAGAGCAACTAATAACGCTGTAATTCTGCAAATGAGGAAAGCAGAAACATAGTGGCATTATTACACTTATTGTTGCACGTCTCTATAATCACGCGAAAGAACCACCATGGAGTTATCACACAATGACCATTAGCACTTTAAGAATGGGAATTTACTTTCATGGTTTAGCATGGGTAAGATTTCAGTGATTCTTGCAAGAAGACGTGAGCATGCTTAAAACACACACACACACACACAATTTTATTAACAAAGTAAAACAACACATAAACACTTACAACTAAAAACGTGCACACAAAATGGGACAATTCATAAAAAGAGCATTCTGTGGCTAGTTTTCACTTTCTCACCCGGAGGTTTTATCACTGGGAATGGGGAGGGGGGAAAGAGGACTACCTATTCATGCTGTAATCTTGCAATTACAGTGGGACATGTTTTCACATGCTCTTCAATACCGTGAAAAGAGTGATATTGAGGGCTAGTGACAGGTTGTCTCCTCAATGAAAAACAACACTTTATTTGCAGCTGGAGCATACAGTAAGCATGGGAGAACTGTAACATCATGCAATAGCAGGACCTGTTTGTGCTATCATGGTGTTGTAATCGTGTGATTTTTTGCCACATCTAATAAACTCCTTACTTGTGGGACCTTGGGAAAATTAGGGATAAGGCTTACATGCCTGCTCCTGTGCCTATCTGCAATTTTTGCTGTGTTTGTGCTTCTTACTATGCCAATATTTGTATCTTCCTGGGTTCCTTTGCTTTGTCATACAGAGAAAGAGGTGTTGGCTATCATTATATTTGCACTTTTTCTGATCATGCACTTATTATTTCCCCATGAAATCAATTGGACTGGGCAAATTTGGTAAAGGGAATAGAATATGTTTCCACATTGCCTATTTTAAGGAACTATTTTTATGCAGGGATTCATCTTGCTGGCCAAATGATCTCAGGTGGGCTTGGATCCCAAAGTCTCTCCCTTCTTGACATAAGCCCCTCAATGAAGGCTAGAGATTCCCAATTTCATGCAGTGGGGAGGGAAGGGCAGTAGTCAATGTACCATGCTATATACAGAACCCATGCTAGGAGGTTGTACTACTATTTAACTACTTTACCTTGGAACTAACATCTTTCTATGCTTCCTTACTTACTCACGGCCAATGAACCTGAACCTCACATTCTCACCATTACAAATAATGTGCAGGCCTACTGTTCAACAGGTATTTTGGGTGACCACTACTGTTCCCTTCCTACCTGGTGCTCTTCCTTGGCAGAAAGGGGAAAAAAGGAAGGAAAACTATCAGTCATGCTTAGATGCAATGCTTAAGAGGGGTAGTGCTCAAACCAACAGGTAAGACTAAAACCTTATCGTTTGGGATCCTCTTGGTAGTCCCAACTAGAGGAGACCCATTCAATCAATTGGTTTTATATTAAGTGTTGACTCACTATTTCATAATTGATTCAACAGGTTCTGTAGTGGCTGGTGGCTCCCATGTCAGAGGCACAGTGAATCAACTCCAGGTTTTAGCCTGAAGTAAAAGAGTGGTGAACCTATTTAGCGCTCAGCACCTAGGACAGATTCTTTAAACTAGTGGTTCTCAGACTTTGGTCCACCAGGTGTTTTGGACTTATCTTCCAGAAGCCCCAGCTAGCTGCCACTTAATAGGTCTACTCTCCTTGGGACTACCTGTAGGATTCAGCCCTAACAAGGTTCCTAGGGTGGGGTGGTCTGAGCAATGAGGCCATTCCTTGCTAATGACATCTTTGACATTTTGGGGCTTTCTCACTTTGTCACTTTTCCACAAGGTACGAGGCTCTTCCTAAACTTCTGCTGCCACCAAATGTTAAGACTTCCACAAATCTCACAGTTACCACCAAGAGTGAGGGCTTTCCCTTGTCCCTGCCTCTGCCACTAATGTTAGGACCTCTTCTTGTCCTCCTGCTTGGACCACCAACTGTGAAGACATCCTAGATGTCCTTAATGTACTTGTCTGAGATATTATGACACTTATATCCTCATCAGACATCCCCTTCTTCATTTACTGCAGCTACCACAGATACCTTGTCTGAATCCAAGCTTTCTAATATATAACATTCCTTAGGCCAAAAGTGTATAAATACAAAAACAATACTTTATTAACATAAAAAACAAGTTAATTATTTAATACATTAGAATACAGTTCACACTCTCACACACTCCACTCCTAGTTAATTTAGACTTTTAAACACAACTAATTAATTCCTAAACCTGACTGGCTGACTTTCTTAACCCTAATCCTCACTTCCCTCACACCTTTCTTCTTTCTTACTGCCTAACTGACTATATCCGCTGTCCTCCCAATGGTAATTCACCAACCTTATTCAACCCTCTTCAGACATTCCACCAATCACCACTCACTCTCAACATTCTATTCTCTCCCTCCCTTCCAATAGCGCCTTACCTTATTGTAGTTCTAAAGTGAACCTATCACAGGGTCTTCTTGGCAAGATATGTTCAGAAGGGTTTTGCCTTTGTCTTCATCTGAGGCTGAGAGAGTGTGACTTGCCCAAAGTCACCCAGTGGGTTTCCGTGCCTGAGTGGGGATTTGAACCCTCGTCTCCAGAGTTATCATCCAATACTCCAACCACTGCAGCATATTGGTTGTCCCTTACCTTATTACCTCTAATATATATAATAAACTATACAACAATTTATACCCAAAAGTCAATGACATCACAGACATCATCTAATTGCTGAGCACACTATTCCTATAGCCATTTCCTACCATAATCTCTTGCTGAAGGTCAGGAAGGGAAATAACAACAGCAGAGCAATCCAATTTGACACACAAACCCTATTCAGGTATTATGGATCTGATACTCTAAATACATGAAGAAGAGGTGTGCACTAGATGTGTTCCCTTCTCTGTCCTCAAATGGAGAATGAGGAATGCTGAAAAATCAGCATGCATGATGTGTGGAGGGCTACCATGCAAAGAAGAGGCTCCGCTCTTCAGAAAATCATTTGAAGAGGGACAGAAGCATGAAAGACAGGAGTGGAGCTAGAATACCCCCTTATCATCATATGTTTCCAGTTTCCAGATCCATAATGCCTGAATAGGGCCATTAAGCACTGGGAAACTGTAACCCAGATGAATTAGATTGTTTGAGCACTGCCATTTGGAACGCACCCCACATATGAGTTACCAGTGTGCATTACCCCTGCCAAAATCGTACCCTCTTGAACACCCTCAAAAGGCTAAGAGACTATATAAGAACCTCCACTCTTTTTGGAAATGAAAATGAAATACTTTCCCCTTTTAACACTTTAGAGGAACACGGCAATCTTGAGATTTTAATATACGGCTGCATTCTCAATGAAAACGCACACATGCACGTGTGTGTGTGCACAGACACACAAAGAAAATAGCTGATGAGTGGAAATCAGCTGAAATACACATTTCAATAGATGCCTCAGCAGTTGAAAATGCTTGCATGAGCTGTACACGATGCTGTAGGATTTAAATGTTTGTACTTAATATAGTGCATGAACATTAACTAATAATTATTTTCAGTGAAAAGTTGTCAGTCTTTCTCCAAACAATAGGACAAATACAAGCTAGAGCTCAAAAGAATTGCAGGCAAAGCAATGATTTTGAAATCACAGCGTAAAGTTACAAGTTTAAAATACATGTCATTATAATTTCTGCTTTCTGAGGTATCCTAGTAAACTAATCATTTTGCTTGTTAGAACAACCAGAGTGTTATCATATACATTAAACTAAAAACAGTACTTAATTTTGTCAGCTGTTCAGCAAAGTGTGTAAGGCATTGAGGTAAATGGACAATATACCATAGCAGTCAAATTGCAATGTTCATTGGGCAATAAATTTAGAAATAGTAAGTGGAATACACTAAAATGGAACAGAACACACAGTTCTGTTTAGAACGTTTATTGGAAATCCCAATTTGTTCTATTACTATACTTTCCCTGTGAACTAAATGGCACATCTCAAATTAAATTTCAGTTCTGTTGTTTTCAGCCTCTGTATTCTGGAGTCTATGTGCATTTCAGATGTAGAATTTTTAGCTGGCAATGGGCTGGGCTAGGTGACCCTTGGGATCCCTTCCAGTTTTAAAATTCTACATTTCTGTGTCCTTTTTCTTCCTTTAAATCAGATCTCATTCCAGTACAGGTAGACACTCTTGGATCCAGATAATGTACAGCTTGATTAAAGCTGATTTAACATTGTATACATATAAACAAAAGGTCAATTGATGCTGAATGAATGTGTTACAGATCTTGTGGTGCAATCACTCCAATTAAATGGCATTTTTTGGTGTGCTTAGTAAATACACTGTTTCCAATGAGTGAAATCACTCAAGCACATACTAATCTGGCTCAGAATATGAACTTCCAATTCACCTACATTAACATTTCTTACATACACACCCTGGCTTAGAAATTTAATAATAATAATAATAATAATAATAATAATAAATTTATTTTTATCTCGCCCCTCTGTTAAAAACAATTGGGGGGGGGGCTTACAAAAATTAAAATATCAATACAGATTAAAATTCCCAAACACCACCCACCCCCACCCACCCCCATAAAAATACATTAAACCAAAACACATTACAACAGCTGATCTAAAATCACATTAAAATAAATAATAAATAACCAGCAGACTAAAAAGGGTGTGTGAGTGTGTCCAGATCAGCAAGGAGTCTTTGAAATATGTGTTTTTGCACTAGGTAGCTGTCATATCCCTGCCACTCCTCCTGGATGACAATTGGCCTTCACCCCTGAGTCCAAGAATGGTAAAGATATGTTGCCCTTATGGACCTAGAACCCTTGAAGATACAGAATAGCTGGACAACGGTAACATGGCCCTGGAGTCAAACAAGGAGGCTGTGCCCCCTGTACAACCACAGAAGTGATGCCATATGACTGGGGATACTAATTTGGACATGAGCTCAGGAGCAAAAAAAAAAAAAAAGTTTCAATGTTTATTTTAGGTTTTAAAAAGGAGTTTGTCTGTGAATACAGTTCTGAAGTGTGCCAAACAGGGTTTACCACAAGCTATTTTTAATTCAATTTCCTTAGTTTCAACATCAGATTCCCAAGGGAAATCTATCTACCCCACTTAAATTAGGGGCAATCCATTTACATTTTCATATTCTCCACATGCCACATAGTTGCTGGATATTTTCAAGCCTGCATGTTTTGCCTACAGTCGCAGCACATTGTAAGTGTTGGAAGCCCTTTTGTCTATTGTTCTTATGCATCCATGTTGAACTCACAGATATTCCAGTAATAGTGCTTGGTATGAAAAGGTCAATTTATTAAAAATATTTTTTAAAAAAAGCCATCATTAGAATGTACAGTTTTTGTTAATATTAATGTGAACTCTAGGATAGCCACCAGAACTTCTGTGTGAATTCAGGATAAACAGAAATGCAATGTTCCATTCAAATTCCATTCCACTCCCCAAAGTTTGTTACTAGCAACACTAGTTTCTAGTACTTGACTAAAGGAACATGGAAACATATTCCCTAGGACCAACATGATTTTTCCACAAGAGAATGGAACCACTAGAGTAAAATTTTTGCCATATTCCTGTTTCACCTGTGTGAATTGTAGTAAGGTGTGTGTGTGTGTGTATGTGTGTGTGTATTATTTCACCTTTCCAATTACCCAGCAGGCAAGAACACAAAAGTATCTTTTCCAATTACTCAGCAGCCAAGAACACTGAACTATCATGTTGAAATAAACACCAGTGCACACAGTTGACAGCCTCAGGATAAGTTCATGACTGAAACAGCACAGAAGTATAATTATATCTTTGCTCTGCAGAGTGTGGTCCATCTGGGTCAGGGCTGAGGTCATTGCCAGCCTGGGAGAATGCATTCACACTTAAGCTAGTCAGCTTCTGCCTGGCTTGAGGTCATCCGGAAGTTCAGCCTTTTAACCATAAGGAGCAAAAATAATTTCACCCCAAGAAATACATCTAGAGAGCCGAGCAGCATCAGGAAGCACCTGGGAAGTCGAAAGGACAACAGCTCATTTAGAAACTCTACCTGTCACACAACTGAAACCAATTATAAAAGGGAAATAATAAAGGTAGGGACATTGCAGAAGGAAAGGTAAGAAGTTTATCATGGGGGAGAATTCCATGAGATGGTGTTATGGATATTTATAGCTATGAGGCATGTTTATCTTTCCTCTTTAGTTCCAGTCTTTTCCTGGATGAAATGCCACAAAACCCCAAAATTGCCTACTAGACATGCTGCTTCAACACATCTGTTTTCATTATGTAGTTGCTACAATATCGAGTGATGACTTGTAGGAATGAATGAATGATCATAAGCCATCACAGATAGGACACACTTTATCTTCTCACAAAAGCTAAGCCAGTTTGACACCTTCAAGTTGACTCATCAAGTGCTGTGTCACCAGAGACTTAAGGCATCAAGCATTGTATGTAGATTTATGACTCATTCTCATGGATCGTCTTCTACAATACCCATACCCACCAAATCCCAAGCTAGAGCCTCAGAGTTCTTCTCTGCTGTGGGAATAGCACTCAGAGCAATCCAAACACAGAAGAGTTGCTTCATCCCAAGCCTACTGTGTTTGTGCTGATGAAGTGAGAAGGAGAGAACTGCTGCATTGGTTTGGATTTTTCTTCCCCCTGGGGATTCCCCCCCCCACATTGATTTCCTTTATTGTAATCAATAGCATACTGGCTGCAGATGATGAAAGTCAAATGCATGTGAAAGCCTTAGGTTTGGAAGTCTGGGTCCAAGAAAGGTGATGTGTTCTATGAATGGTTGTCAAATTCTGAAATACAGAGACAAAAAGATCACAAAGGGAGGAGCATAGGGCAGCACACATGGTGGGGCATGGATGCAACCTGTTCAACAGCTTCTTCAGAATATGCATTACTTAGACTGAAGAGTGGACTCGGATGTTGGTGACCTACAGGCACTGGTGCATCCTGATTGGCTAGTAGGGTCAACTAAAAGCATTCAGGCTGACACTGATAGTGCTCTTGATCTACTCTTATGCATTTTTTGCTGAGGAATTAGAGTGCTTTTGATACAGGAGGTAAGATTCCAAAATATACTTCTGGAGAGCCTGGCTTGAAACCTCCTAACAGTTTGCATTTTATATGAAAACTCTCCCTGTGCAGTGCTCCTTTCAGAAATGTAAGTCAACCCTTGATGTGGCAGTGTCTGTTGATAAATATGCAGGCATGATTTCTCATTAGATCCCATTTATTTGAGTGGAACGTACTCAAATCTTAGCCCTTCTCATACACTACATTTAAGTCTTGCATCTAAGATATTTTAAGCCCAAATGTGGTCAGGCTATTTAGTGCACAGCATAAGTATTACCCATCAGGGCACCAGTATTGGCAAACATGCAGACTTCCACTGGATAACATATGAAATGACATGTGCAATTCTGACTTCAAATTATGCAGATGGTAGTAAACAATTGGCAAAATGTATTGTTCTGTTCCAAGTCACCAAGACAGTGCAAAGCTCTTTGGCACACATGGCCCCTGAAGCGAGTGGGAGTGGCACAATTGCACTATTTTCAATCCTGACTTTGATGACAATGGGTGCAAGAGACCTTGAGTGCAATGAGGAGTTTATGAAACAGACATTGTTTGCAGGGTTTTTTTTTTTAAATGACTCTGGTATGATTTCCAGCCCTGTCAAATAAATAAATTTACAAAGAGATTTACACTTGTGGGAGCAATGAGTTTCTGGATATCCATGATGTTCACACAGAGGTATCATTCTTTCCCTGGGGGGGAAGAGGAAAATGCTATTGGAGCACACATAAAATTTAGGTGCTTGAAGATTTTCTCCAGGACTTCTGTTTAGATTTGCTATCAGAAGAAGCAATAAAACTGGGATTTATGTTGTATCTTTAACAAATCTCATGCTTCCCGATCTGGTGTTTTTCCACTCCAATTAGTGCAGTTTCTTAAAGCTAAAGCTGCACATATTCTCAAAAAGGTTTGGGTGTGCTTTGGTAACTATATTTAAGCCAGCATAAAAAGGTTAGGCATCAAAAGGCTAATGTTTTCAGGATAAAATGCATCATATTATGTAGCACTACGGCACAACACACATTGTCCCCTGCCACATTGGGAGTACTCTGTGGAGTGAAAGGTAGGGGGGAACCTTAAGGACTTGCAGTTGCTTCATCAACACTCATGAAACACACAACATGAAGTGAGGCCTATGCTTGAGCTTGCTTATGTGTACATGCTTCCATCCATGGGAGGCAACTATTCCATCTTTGAGGCTGTTATCTCTATGTGAACTGGACTGCTACTGTATTGAGAGGACCTCAACACACACTAAATGTGCTAACAATCCAACACAGAGATCGTTCTGTGAGTGTGTCTACTCAGGTGCAGGTGAAGTGTCCAAATATAAATGTGTGTTTTGGCAAAACATATCCTAATATATTACAGGAGGATTTCCAGATCTCAGGACCTGGCCCTAATTAGGGCCTGACTTCTCTTCTCCAATCCTCAGGGTGAAGAGGAAGAGTCTCAGGAGAAGAGTACTGCTTTCAACAGTGGTGTGTGTGTGTGTGTGTGTGTGTTCCTCATGTGTTAGACTTGGCCCTTTTTATTTTAATGCCACACTCTATGCAACTGTGGTTGATGCTCAATGTATCATGTTTAAGATCATCACCAGGATTTGTCCATTGTGACAATGCAAGAGATGTCCTTAGGCCCCAGGTTTTGGCCCTAAAATCTCAGGGCCTGGGATATACCTGAATTGGCAACCTTATACTGGACAGCTTCCATGTATTGCAGCTTTCACATACAAGTTGAGTATCCCTGCATGAAGGTCACATGGAAAACATTTAACAGAATAAGCGGTCCTATCAGTATCACTGTGCTGAGGAATTTCTGCACATGGTGCTATTAAAATGGCTATGCAAAGACCACACTGACTGGGATAAATTTCTCCTGCCTCCCTCCGTATTGCACCACATAAGACTCCAACTATGCTACTGGTTGAGTATCTCTTATCTGGAATTCCAAAATCCATAATACTTCAAAATCTGAGCTTGTCCACATGAGTGGCTGAAATAGTGACACTTTTTCCTTCTGATGGTTCAATGTACACAAACTTTGTTTCATGCACAAAATTAGTAAAAAATATTGTGTATAAAATTACCTTCAGGCTATGTGTATATGAAGTGTCATGTTTAGACTTGGGTTCCAGCTCCAAGACATCTCTCTCTCTCTCTCTCTCTCTCTCTCTCTCTGTGTGTGTGTGTATATATATATATATATATATATATATATGCAAGTAGTCTAATATATGAAAAAATCTGAAATATGGAACACTTCTGGTCCCAAGCATTTCAGATAAGGGATACTCAACCTGTATGGGCTTCTGTTTGTAGAAAGCAAGGCCTTTTTCAGATGCTGAGAGGCCAAGATTAGAATGTTTACCTGAGCCCCCCCATCTGCTGCCACATTTTCCATGATGTTTATGGACTTCTAGTTAGTGGGGTTCCAAAACAAAAGATTGATGTTAATGCAGCAGCTTGAACATTGATATTACCCCCACTCCATGTGTGAGGTTTCTCTCATATGTGACCCCCAAAGCAATTGTCCCCTGTACCCCTTCCTTAAAAAGATCTTGGCCTTTAGCCTAGGGTCATTGGATATGAAAAGAATGGTGTTTGTGTGTCTTTATTATTTAATTAATCATTATGCAGAGGAGAATGCCAAAGAGTACAGGCTGTTGAAGGGATACATTAGAGGAAATTGTGCCTTGCCCTTGGGCCATTACTTACCTGAAACCTGCTTTAAAAGTTATATGGAGGGGGGGACCTTGTAACTGGGGAGCTTGCTGGACAAGAATTGCAAAAGGACCCCTGTTAAAATTCCCTCTACTACATAGTTATTAAGAAGAATGAGCATTGTCCTATTTTGCTTCTTGTGACCATAAGTGAAGCTCATATAGACAACAAAAGAAATTCATTGCAGTTTCAGTGGATTGATAAGCCACCCAAAGAAGGGGAATTACTCTTAAATGGAAAGGGCAGTAGTATGGATATTTAATATTCTCACCTCCCCACCTTTTGCACAGATCCTAGAATTAGACTGCCTGCTGGTTCAATAGAAGCATTTTATTTCCAGATAAATGTTATATGATCCCAACTTTGCATCTTTTCATTATTAATGGGATGATTGGGATTTTTTCAAATTATGTCATATTAGGGTTTTGAGCTATGCACCTCGCGCTGGCACATGTTTCTTGATATTTTGACTGAGTGGGCTTTCAAGGGTGATTTGTCATTTTCCTAAATGAATCTGAAAATATTATGCAAATCAACAGTGCAGCAGCTCCTTTGAACTTTTTTTGGTGTGTCTGTGGATGACTTTACTTTTTTTTAAAGGAAATCTTCTATTTCAATCATCTCCTGATCAAAGAGATCTTCTCAGCAAAGATCATTTTTGTAAGGGAGGTAAGCAAGGGTGCTGTGTTGCAAATAGAAGTCAGCTGAACGGTTGATATGTAGGCCTAGTTCTGCTAGCTGGAGCCAGCAGTAACTCCTCTAGCTTGAAAGCTCAGTGCGAGCAACATGAATATGATAATTAACAATAGCGTTTGTCTTTTTTGTAACAGATTTCATGGGTGCGCTTGACTATTTACATAATTTGCAAATATTTAGTAGAAACGAAGGGAGCGATGTGAGACCTAAGTGTCAGGTCTTGGAACTGCAAATTTCAAATGTATTCAAGGTGCTTCTGAATCTGCCAGTGATTTTTATAAACATTGGAGTATTATTATTTTTTAAAAAAGGAAAACATAAAAAAATAAAAGTGCATCTCTGTTGAATTCACATTTAAATCTCCCAGAGGGTTCAATGGGAAATCAAGGATTTCATTCACTCAGTTCAAAACATACATTTGCTTAAATGGTCTTTTGAAATTGTTGCTGATAAGTCTGTGAAAGTACAGAAACTGACAAAAACTTCAAATGTTACTTTTAAAAAGTAATGAATTACAGTTTCTGGAACCAGTTCCTGTTATTTTTTTTTTTTTAAGTAAATCTTTACTTTCTTGTTATGTGACATTCTTCCAGACAAGTCTTTTACCATGTAATTCCCCTGTCTCAGGAGATTTTCACACGGGGCCAAAATGCCCCGTTACTGCTCCGCCACCTCCTCTCCTGTTACTCACACGGAATAACATAAATCTTTCACACACTTACCTTAATTCCGTGGCAGGAACGGGCTCCCTCTCCCCTCACTGGCTGGCCATATATGCAGCCATTGAAGGCTGCTTTTATGACCGGCTGTCTGAAACCGGCTGTCTGAAGGTGGTAAATTTAAAAAATAAATCTCCCCCAAACATAAAGTCAGTTCACCAAGCACAAAAACACACTTTAAATCACACATTCAAAACAGGGAGGGTAAAATAAAGGGTGACACTTACCTGGATGTCCAGATCATACCAGGAAGTGCTTGGAACGGACCTCCCCTCAGCGGCTGTCATTTTGGAACAGGAACGGGGCTCCTGTTCGCACACCCGTGATTGTGTGATAGCGACAGAACGGGAGGTCTATTCACTATGAAAAATCATGATTACATTGTTCTGGAACAGTCACAGGAGCAGGATGGATGCAGGACAGAACGGGCTCAATGTCGCCCGAAAGGGAAAACCTTTCCCGACCTTTTTCTGTTCTGCCCCGGTGTATATAGCCTGTGTGAAAATCTCCTCAGTCACAGCATTTTACATCTGGATCCCAATGGAGTTATGTTCAACTTTCTTTCCAGCCTTGCAAATGCAGTGCAAGTACCTACTATACTACTTGTGTTGTAGCTCAAAAGGTTTTGGATTTTGGAGTACTTTGGATTTTGGAATTCAGGATAAGGGGTATTCAACCTGCATCAATAAATGTAAGACAATCTATTGTTCAATATCTTGCCTGCCGCGTCAAGCAAAAAATTGAAAAGGAAGGTTGAAATCCCAACAACTCCTGTATTTACATGTATGACAGGAAGGGTTATCACTTTGTAGATTTGATATTTCAGGATGATTCGATATGAATTGAGGAAGCAATGAGAGAAAGGGAAATTAAATTAGCCATTAAGAACAAGAGCAGTGTTAATGTCAAACACCAGTTTTCAATGCTGTTTGCTTAAGCATGGAAAAAAGGTAGAACTGGGCAATGTTTCATATCATGCCAGTAAAGGTGTCTTGAGAACCATATGAATAGGGAAACCTATTTAGTCAAGTCCAAACCATAGCAAACAAGAATAGATACAGAGATGTATATCACACAGCAACAACAAATATCCTAAGTCAGGGCTTATCTACACTAGCAGGATATGTCGACTCCTCTCCACTGCCATTTACTCTGCTGCCACAGAAACCAAGAAGGGAGCCTGCAACATGTAACTGAACGACCCCTGAATGTGGCAAGCCCTGTTAACATGCTGAGGCACCCCTGCCTGGCTTCTGGGAAAGCCAGGGAGCTGGCAGCTGCAGTGAGGGATGGCATGCTAGGACAGGTTCCTACAGATATGTGGGGCCTGATCCAGCCACACTGGGTTAAACCGGGTATTATCTTAATATAGTTTGTTGGGCCTTATCCCAGCTTGCCCCCATTCCAGACTCATATCTGCTCTGGGGGTGGTGAGGATTGCCATGGCAGACTGGGGTAAATACTCTGTGTCAGCTGTACTGGAGGACTCTGGAGCAGGGGCAAAGTGGGGTATTTGGTCCATGTAGATAAGCCCGCAGTGTATACTCTTGTGTGGTAAATGAGAAAAGACAGAAAAGTTTCCCCATAGCAAGATTTTTATTATCATTTTTTGGTGAGTATTGGAGTAATCTTTTGTATTTCTGAGACTAGCTCACCCACATTTCTGTAAATGTGCAAAATTAAAAACTGTGATAAATGCTGACTGGATGAATGGTCTGCTAAAAAGTAGTAGCACTGGCTGGGCTGTTTTCATGTTTTTCATCAATCAGCCTGTCCTTTTCTACTATCTCAGTGCGTGTGTGATTATCAGCTGAATGGAAGAAGACTTTTTTTGCACAAATTGTGGAAAATATAATAAAAGCATGATGTCTCCTTCTCATACTGAAGGCAAAAACAGGAAATCTTACCATGCCAAGACAGCCTGTTTTGATCCAAATCTCACCAACTGGGAGATGTTTCCACATTAGGGTTGCCAGTGCAGGATCATCCCAGGTCTTGAGGTTTCCAGGGTGAAACCTGAGACCTAGAGACACCCCCTGTTGATGTCATCAAGTGTTATGCCAGTCATAGTTGTTCACAGCTTTTCATTCAAAGATACAGAGAAAGACAGATTTTGAGTGTGGATGTGGTACACACACACAGAGAGAGAGAGAGAGAGAGAAAGAGAACATATTTTCCTGTTGAAAATTAAAACAGACATCTTAGCCAAAGGATCTGTTCCTAGATGGGATAAAGAACATATGATCTAGCTGACTTCCTTCTACCTTGAAGGTGGATGAAGAGCTAAGTAGAGGGTGAGCTCTGGTACCACAAAAATGGGAAGAGAAGGAAGAAGCTAAGTAAATATATTCACCCCCTGGAGAGTATTTGCATGTTGCAGCCAGAAATCAGGTAATTCTTGTAAATTGTAGCAAGCTGCTGCTCTATGATGAGGAATACTACACGGAGCAATTTTGCAGTGATTATACCATGACATAGCAAAGTGGTAGAATGATGAAATACAAGCCTTACCTACCACATTTTGTCCTCCATTCCATTTTCACTCTGACCCCTTAGCTCCTGAAATCGCTATCTGCGGATCACACACTGTATGGAAAACACACCTCTGTATGTTTTTCCTCCTTTTTGGTTACAACATCATTTCCGGTATATAGTTTGTGCCCTGAGGGGAGTGTTCACGTGTGGTGATTTGAGAAGACGGACATTTCCCAACAGGGAGTTTCTTTCCTTCCATTTTTTATTGCCATCTCTCGGCATTTCAGGGTCCCAGCCAGGCTTCTTTGCCGCTGCTGCCTCCTCCGTCTTGGCAGCAGGTTCTTTTTCCTTCCTCCCTTGTCGGCTGTTCTTTCTTCTGCCTTCTACACATATAATATCTGAACTGTTGTCCTGTGCCTTCATTTCTAAATTTGCAGTAACCCTGAGGCAGACTTACCCTGGGGGTTTCCAGGCTGGATTTCTTCAGAGGAGAGGTTTGCCACCATGGCCGTCCTCTGATGCTGAGAGAGTGTGGCTTGCCCAGGGTTCCCCAGTGGGTTTCCTTGGCTGAGTGGGGACTTGAACCTTCCTCTCTTGAAGTCCTGTCCCTACACTCTATAACCACTATCCCACACTGGCTCCAAGATAAAGGCCCTGTCCTAGGAGGTTTTCCTGGTAAGATCTCTTCAACAGAGGTTTTCCACCATGGCTGGCTTCTGAGGCTGAGAGAGTGTGAATCGTCCCAGGTCAACAAGTGGGTTTCCATGGCTCAGCAGGGATTTGATGTCTGGGAATGATAGGACACGCAATCCCCAGCAGAAGCCAAAAGCCTGTCTCAGTAGACTCAGTAGCAACCCTTTCCCAAGAATACTCACACACAGAGTTTTTGATGTCCAAATAAGCAAGAGGCACTTTTATCTCCAAACTCAAACAGTTGCAATATATACAAATATTTACAATCCAAGGAGAAACTACTTCACCAGGCCTCAGCATTCACAGGAAGAAGGAAGTGAAGCTCTGTTCTCAGCTCTCATATATATATATATATATATATATATATTCATATATATATATATATTCACATATATATATATATATATATATATATATATATATGACATTGCCCCCTAGTGGCCTGACTAGGCATGACTTGGTAGTTCATGCAGCATGATTTCTGCAGTTGTTTGGCCATTTTAAAACTTAGGGTTCAGTCACCAGTTCTTGACAATCCCCTCCAAAATGGTCAAACTACTGCGCAGGACACATGTTACACACAATATAACATCATTAACATACATTGTTGGACATCAATCATCTGTCAGTTGACATTCCCTTTTGACACCTTTCACTTTACACACTAGTGACAAGGCCCAGCCTCTTTGCCAGCTCCTCATGGCTTCCTGCTGGAAGGGCTTTTGTGAGCAGGTCTGCAACATTGTCCTCAGATGGACAGTACCTCAGACACAAGACACCTTCTTGCGTTATCTGCCTCACATTTTGGTAGCATACCACAATGTACTTGGTCCTGCATTTCAGGTTTTCTGCTTCTGCCATAGCTATGCAGGCTTGTGAGTCCTCATGCACCTCAAGAGGCATTTGGCACAGCTCCCCAAGGTCTTCAAGCATCTGCCTTACCCATTGTACCTCACTTGCCATCTCAGACAAGGCTGTAAATTCAGCTTCAGTTGTACTAATGGCTACACAGTTCTGCTTTCTTGATCTCCATACTATAGGGCTCTCTACATACCTGACCACCATCCTGGTCACTGACTTCCTGTCTGAAGTCTCAGCAGCAAAAGAGCTGTCCACATGGCACTCCAGGGTCACCTGACTTCCTGTCAGCTTCAAACACATGTCCCTGGTTCTCTTGAGAAATCTAACTACCATCTTCAGGGCTTCCCAATCTGCCCTCCTTGGCTTGGAGACTCTTCTGCTGAGCACCCCAAAACTGCAAAACTGATGTCAGGCCTTGTGTTGTTTGCAATAAACAGCAGACTGCCTACCACTGAGTGGTACATGTGTGGCCTCTCAAATTCCTGTTCTGCCTCTAGGTTCACAAAATCAGTGCTCATTGGTGTCCTGACACCTTAGCCTCACTAAGCCCACACTTGGCCACAAGACTGTCAATCTTCTTTTTCTGGCTTAAGAAAAATTCTCCAAGACCAGTTCTTTCTACCTCTATGCCTAAATAACATCTCAGGCTGCCTAAGACCTTCAACTTGAACTGGCTTTCTAACTCCACCTGCACTTTCTTGACATTACTGGCACTCTTTCCCGCCACACAAAGGTTATCCACATAGATAACTAGCATGACAGCACTATCACCTGCCCCCTTGGTATACACACAGGTGTCTGCGATGCTCCTTGTGTAACCTAGTGATACCAAAACTTGGTGTATGCACCTGTTCCAGGAACATATGCTTTGTTTCAAGCCGTAAATTGCTTAGAGCAACAAATACACCTTGCTCTCACCTTTACTGTCATACCCTGGGGCCTGTTCCATGAACACTGTCTTTTCAAGATCAACATTCAGGTATGCTGTTTCAAAGTCAAAGTGTTGCACAACCATCTGCCTCTTGGCTGCTACAGCTAACACTAACCTAAGACTTTCTGGCTTTGCTGTGGGTGAAAAGACTTTGTCAAAATTGGTGTAGCGCTCCTGTAGAAAGCCTTTCGCAACTAAGCATGCCTTACACTTTTGTGTCTCATCAGGCATGTCCTTAAGCTTGTACACCCACCTGCAACCAACAACCTTTTGGTCTTTGGGCCTCTCTACTACCTGGAACACTTTCCTCTCAACTAGTGACTCAAACTTAGAGTCCATGGCTGTGTTCCATTTCTTCTGCTCTTCCTGGGGAAGTTTTAGGAGATCCTGAAAACTTGTAGGCTCCTCTGCCATGACATTGCATAGCCTGGCTTCCTGAACAACAAATCTGTCAGGAGCCTTTCTCACCCTCATTTACCTTCTGGGGATGATCACCCTAGTTTTGTCTGACTCATCATCACTTGCACTGCTGCTGCTATCTCCCCCTGTGTCAGGCTCACTGATTGTTTGTGGTGGTGTGTGTGTTGGAGTGGCATGTGAAGTGTCAGGCTTTTCTTCCTGTACCTCCCCTTCATCATCAGGCATTACCACCTCTCCATTTGTGGGACTTTGGGGAGTTGTTGACACATCCCTCCCCAAGGGAACAAACATCTCCTGATTACAATGCAATCTGTTCCATCCTGAGTGCATTTCAAAGTTTGCAGTCCTGGAGAATGTAACCTTTCCAGGATGGAGAGAAAACATGTACTTATTACTGTCATAGCCTAGGAAATGCAGTCTCCTGGTTTTAGGCTGCCCAAACTTCCTTAGGCTTGGGTGAGTCAGTACATTTGCATATTGTCCAAAAACCCTCAGGTGCTTGAGGTTTGGTGCTCTACCATACAATAGACAATACGGGGTCTGGTTGACACTAGACGTCCACAGTCTATTTAAATGGTAAGCAGCAGTCTTCAGTGCCTCCCCCCACAGCCCACCTGAGGCTTGTGCATCTTCCATCATGCACTCCATCATGCACTTCAACATCCCGATTTTCCTTTCTGCAAGCCCTTCCTCCCCTGGAAATGCTGGGTTTGTGGTCTTGTGTCTAAAGCCCCTACTACGCATCCAAGTCTGCAGGCTGTTGGATAAGAATTCCCCTATCCATCACTAGACTGAAAATTCTAGTGAGAAGGAAATTCTATGAGAAGGAAATTCTATGAGAAGGAAATTCGCATTCCACCATGTTCACCCACTCACAGAATCTGTCTGCAGCCTGATTTTTCTTCTTCAGTAAGTATACATAGGTGTACCTAGTGTGTCTGTCCACTATCACAAATAAACCTTCAGTGGGCTTATAGGGGCCTGCTAAATCAGCATGGACAAACTCAAAGGGTCTTTTGGTGACACACTGGGTTTTTTGTTTTTGTTTTTTTTGCAATTGGGAAAGCCTTCACCTTAACTTTCCTGCACACTGCACATTCTAAGAACCTTGGGCAGTGTTTCATGCTTAAACCAGGGCACACTTTTGCTAGCTCCTTTTAACTCTTTGTAACTAGCATGGCCCATTAGCCTGTGGTAATAAGGAAGACACTTATCATGTAGAGGCACATTGTCTGCAGGGTTCACATTTGCCACCTTTCCTTTAGGCAACATGTAATACAACCCATGTTTCTTTATCCCTTTTGCACAGACATTATTCATGTTATGCCTTTCTGTTACTGTACAGTGTTCCCCCTCAAATATCACTTTATAACCATCAGTAGACATTTGGGACACACTTAATATACAATTCTCTAGTTTGTTAACATATAACGTATTTTCAAAATCTTTACCAAAATATGGCTCATATACAGTGCCTGTTTTCTGCACCTTGCTGGGAGCAACATCTGCAAGGATAATATTGGTTATTGAAGCATTTTTAACATTGCTTAACAACTGTAAATCATTAACCATATTGTCTGTGGCCCCACTATCAAGTAACCAAATTCTTTCCTCAGTACCATCAGGATGGTGCTGTGCTATGAAGGCATGGCTTGCAGCCTGAGAGGATGCACCCCTCCTATCCGGTGCAGGCATCTTACAGTCCTTCTTACAATGTCCAGGCTTTTTGCATTTGAAACAGCGTTTCACATAGTTGCAGGCACCCTCCTCCACAGGAGCCTCTGCTCAGTGCTCTCCTGATTATGTCTGGTAATTTGTGGCTGTTTATTCCCCTCCATACGGGAATCAAATTGCTTGTGTTGGACCTCTTCCAGAATACACCCACCTACCAGGTCTACAGACAAATCACTCTCCCTGGTGGTCTGCAGACTGTACATTAAGAAATCCCATTCCTTTGGCAAACTGCCCAATAAAATAAAACACTTATGGGCTTCTGGAATGTCCACTCCTCTATTGGCCACCTCTTGAAAAAGCTGCCTCATTTCCTCCAAATGGGCTTTCACACAGCCTCCAGAAGTAAGCTTTGTGTTATAAAGTCTCTTAGTCCATATCATCTTTGAGAGGCAGGATCAATTCTGATGAACTGTTTTCAAAGCTGTCCAAAGCTGAAAGGCTGTCTTTGCTGGGGCCGCATGTATTAACTGAGAGGGGCTGAGCGATAAGAGGATTGCAGCTCTTGTCTTCTGGTCTGCTAGCTTGAACTCTGCTATTTCATCTTCTGAACCCTCTGGGATCACACTTTCATTCTCCAAAACATGCCACAAATTGTCCTTAATTAATAAAGCCTCCAAGTATAAACTCCATGCTGAATAATTTCCATCAGCCAGCTTTTCAAAGCGGATGAGACTATTATCTACCATTCTGCTGATTGAGTCAACAATTCTCCAGCTATGAAACACAGATAGCTAGCAGCTGGCAGTACTTCAAGGCTGCTTGAAGTTACTACAGGGCTTGGCTGAAATGTAACTGTTTCTCAGCCAACTAGCCAAAACAAAACAAAAGAGTTTCTCAGTCAAAACAAAAGAGTTTCTGGGAATTTTTGGAGGTGCACCTTATCTAATCTGAGATCAATCAGCTGGTGTCAGGTTCATCCCTGAATTCTGGGTTTTGGAGTGGAATTCATGGAGGACCCTGACATGAGGCTGCTTTCCTTGCCTAGGCCTCTGGAGTTTTGGAGAGAGGCCAGCCCGCCTTGTTGGCCTGGGAATGCTTCTCTCCACAGCGGCTCAAGGTCATAGCTTCCAGGTGCAAGCTGCCCTGAGAGGGAGGCATCTATCCTCCCTAAAGGCCTTTCTCACACTGTGGGGTTTATCTGGGGGGTTTCCTCTAGCTGTATTCAGTTTCGGCTTTGTTCTATGTTCCTGACACATGAATCCTTGCTAGTAAAGAAATTTATTGATTGAATGTGAGCATGTGTGCTTGGTACATCACAGCTGAGTCCATAACCACTGTCAGGGAATGATAGGACACACAATCCCCAGAAGAAGCCAAAAGCCTGTCTCAGTAGACTCAGTAGCAACCCGCTCCCAAGAATACTCACACACAGAGTGTTTAATGTCCAAATAAGCAGGAGGCACTTTTATCTTCAAACTCAAACAGTTGCAATATATACAAATATTTACAATCCAAGGAGAAACTACTTCACCAGGCCTCAGCATTCACAGGAAGAAGGAAGTGAGCTCTGTCCTGAGCTCTCATATATATATATATATATTATATATATATATAGGACATTGCCCCCTAGTGGCCTGACTAGGCATGACTTGGTAGTTCATGCAGCATGGTTTGGCCATTCTGCAGTTGTTTGGCCGTTTTAAAACTTAGGGTTCAGTCACCAATTCCTGACATTTGAAAACTGGTCTCCCAGCATTCATTCTTTCGTGAGGAGAAAGAAAAAAGGCCACCAAGGGCCGAGCGGGTGACTGCTGTGGTTGTGGTTGCCAGCACTCTTTTTTTGTTCTGTCATTCGCCGTGGCAGAGGATGAGGTGGCAGCGATGATGACGAGAGGCTGCCATGAGGAGGAAGCAGAGCAGCGGCAGCCCCATCCTCCCTGCAGGGCTCACTGAGAGTTCTGTTTCCTCCTCATGGCTGCCTCTTGTCATTGACGTTGCCTCTCCCTCCTCTGCAGCAGGCGAGAGAACCCCCCCAAAAAGAGCACCCTTCGCTGTTGGTTCTCTTGCTGTGGGCCTTGTTGGGCTTCCTGCCGCTGCTGGGAAGTGCCCCAACCTCAAGTGAGTGTAGGCCCAGCGGGGAGGCCCAGTTAGGTGAGGCTCCAACTTTGCCCTCATGGAAAATGGCACCGAGGATGGAGAGCAGAGAAAAGAGGGTTGGGATCCTCCTTGCAAATGGAGGGCAAACAGGATGATGTGTCTGGGGGTTTCCTGACTGGAAGTTGAACGGCAGGGAAACAGAAAGGTGGGGAAACTGAGAATGGGGGCACAGCAGGGCACGCCCACTCTCGCATCATGTGTTTACATCATCCAGTCACAATTCCATTTTGCCACTACTGCACTGTAATGTTTGGTGGATTTAAGTCAGAATGGAGTGTATTCACGGAGAGTGCCCATGAATAATAATAATAAGAAGAAACCACTTCTGGGGCTGATAGCAAACAGAACAACCGCCAAAGGAAGACAACGTCATCTGATCAGTTTTGATTCCAACACTGTTACTGAAGCATAGTGCAACAACAGTTTGTGTAGTATTCCTCTAAGTGAGCTGGAGATTTGCACCCAGCCCTTAATAGACCAGCAGCTATACTAAGGGAGATTTGCTCTTGTTACAATTATTACAAGTGTTACAAGCAGCTTGTTATGATTTGCACCCTTGCCTAGGGCTCAATCTCCCCCCCCCCAAAAAAAAAGTTTTAGAATTTGCACCATTGTCTCCTGCTTGGAAATGACTCACAAAATCTGGAGACTCAGGGCCAAATCTTGAGATCTAGCAACCCTGTTCCACATTGCTAGAATTTCCTTGAGGCCTTCCTAAATAATGTAACGTTTGTATTTACAACCTATTGTTGACCAAAAAAAAAAAAAAAAAGTAGGTAAAATTTCCCTTTGTATGGCCCAAGTCCATAAGAAGATGCCTGAAATACCAGATCCGTAAATCAGGTTGTCTAATCCCCCACATATACAGATCTTGGATAAATATATCTTATTTTGTCCCAAATGTTACAAATTTAGAAATGTGACATTTATAGATCTTCTAACCAGAGGACTCCTAAAGCACACATCTGTGGGCACTGTGAAGCTATACTGTCTTTTAGTCATCAGCTTTTCTCTTCTAAGAAAAAAAATGGAAAAACCAAAAATAGGTTGTAAACTAAAGAGGACAACATCTAGATCCCCTGTAACCTTCAGTGAACGAAACATTTGAAAAGGCCATGATAAAATTCTGCATTCTGCTCATGCTCTTACATATACAGTTGATGCAGGGTGGTTTGTTTAGAGAACAGTTGATATAATTCTTTAAAATTGGTAGGAAAATTATATAAATTTTTCAATTTCTCATTACAACTCTCACTGTGGCATTTTGCTAAAATAAGATAAATTAAGATTTCGTGTGCATAAAATATTTGTATTTTAATGATGTGATTTTTGTAGAATGGCTTGTGATTGTTAGCATTTATAAATACAATTTAGTCAATCATATAAAGCAAATATTAAGTGGGGATACTTTAATGGATTTAAACTTAAACACAAGTGCTACCTGGAAGTTCCAATCATACTCAGTCAGGATTACACATTTATCTTGGTTAGATTTGTGTAGAATATACTGGACAAGATCTTTATTCAGAATGAAAAACGCATGCATATGACCTCTGTCTTTTGCTTTCTACAGTTGTGATCATGTTTCCTTTTCCCCACCTCAAGATCAATAATTTGTTTGTTAGACTTGTTTTTAACCATGAATTGAAAGAGAAGTTTTTTTCCAGCTATTGTCCAGCTTAACACATTTAATTTATAGTGAATCGTGATTTGTATGGTATACAATTAAGAAAAATGCTACTCAAAAGGAAATTATCAGTCCATTTCTTTCATTACTCTCACTGTTGCCATTCAGATCTGGGCAGGCCGCCCCCCTTCCATCCAGATCTTCTTCCCAGAAAGTGGTCATCTTTATTTTTCTCCCTTTTCTAAAAAAATATGATGGAAGACATGCTACAAAGCAAAGCAAAGCACCATTCAAGCATCCACTCACCACCTTTGCTTCCCCATGATGTAATGGGGTCCAGAGACATTAGGAGGAAATGAAAATGCCAAACTGAAACAGCTTTGGGCAATATTTGGTTCTGCAGAGTGACCACCACCCTAATAAAAATATTTGAAATAAAGAAAAAGGAGGGCCCTGTGACAAGCATAAGCTGGCTGTTGCCATTGGACTTATCTCATCCTGTATTTCTCATAAAACAACTGAGTAGCTAGTAAATGCAGCTAAGCAGACATAGGACTTTTATCAGATCACCGCCCATTAATGTTATTTTGCCGGCATAAATTGTGGCATTTTTATGCTGGCAAAAGAATCCCCCCACCACCACCAGACATACCTTTAGGAGCATCAGTGAGGCGTCTCTCGCTTAAATGGAGCACAAAGGGAGCTCCATTTACTTCTGGGTTCCAAATCTTGCCAATTCTTGTGAGAAGATGCTAGTGCGGCAAATTAAAAAATAAAAGCAAAATCAAGACATAAAATGTACAGCAGAGCACAAAAACACACTTTAAAAGTCCCAAGTACACAGGTGTGTGTGTGTGTGTGTGTGTGTCATAAAAAGAGTGTCCCCTACCTGGCTTTCGTGATCTCACCCGTAAGTGTTCTGTCATTGACAAAGCATTCACTTGAGTACAATGGTGTGAGGATTCAAATGCAACAACAAAATGCCATGAGATATCAATTGATAACTGGGGCTGTCAATAACAAAGGAATGGGTTTTAGACTTTACATGATCGTGAAAGGACAGCATTGTCTGGTATGTGCACCCTTTCACAATCATTAGGCGTCCTTATGACGCCATATTTGCCGCATCTGATAAAGTCCTCAGTGGCAAAATATGTTCTCCACATTGGTGTGGTGTTGCCCAGTGTTGACAGACACTCTATATTAATTCTGGAAATATAAGCAGAGTGGTACCTGATAGCCAGTGATAGAAACAATGCGGAACTAGGTGGATATTGGTCACATCTAAACAACAAGATAATTGTTGTGTTATCTTATTATGTTATTGCAGCTCTTCTCATCAGATTGGAAAGTAATTATGAATCAGAACTGACAGATAATGGTATATCAGAGTACCCCAAATCTATAGCAAACTAGAGGAGTAAATCAGCTTCTATTTATTAAAAAAGGCCAAAAGGTACCCTTTTTGAGGAATGCTGGAAAATTAATTTGGCCTCTGTTTAAGTGAGCCAAGTTAATTTGCTTTTCCCACACTGATATATCGGTTAGAATTCAGTTATCACTTAGATTCCTCATATCTCTGAATGTTAAAATGCAGCAGTTAGCTCATTAAATTGTACCTACAAAAATGCATGTATTAAAGTAAGTTGCTCACAAACATATGCATATTAAGGAAAGACATGGCAACAGCGTGCATAGCAGGGGAAAATGAACACAATATACCTATATTAGGGGAAGTGGCAGAGGAAAATAAACATGAATTTCCATAAGTGCAGTTTGTAAATTGCAGAATGATGCAGAAATTGGATGGAGCAGACCTAAAACAGAGTATGTGCAAAAATGACATGAATCAGAATACAACCTATTCATATATCCTCAGTCCTTTTGTGAACAATATTACTCTTTCTGCAAAAATGCACATATGCTGAATTTGGGTGTACATATGTATTATGTAGTGGACAGATATAGCAATTCTGGAGGGAAGAGCTTAGTTGAGGCTCATGTGGTTCAAACAGAATTGTCTGTCTGACTGTTTCTCTCTCTCTCTCTCTCATGCACACAAACACACATATGCACAGGCAGAGAAGCCTGCTGAAGTTCATTTTATCTATTGGTTTAGCCATTGATAAAGCCTGACAACTTAATTAAGGCTGCTTTATTAAATTTCAATTACATTTGATATATCAGTGAACTTTACATACATAAAGACTATTAAATTTATTTCAATTCAGTGGTATAAATTGTCTTCAAAAACAATTCAACACAAACTTTATATATATTAAGACTATTAAATTTAGTTCAATTCAATGGTGATAATTTTTTTAAAAATGCAAAGAAAAAAAGAAAAGAGGAAATGCATATCAAAAACTACAGTCAATTATCCCGTAAAGTGTCAGGGATGTTATGGATTCACTCCCCTAAAACCAATTTATATAATCTATCAGCAACCCATCAACTAGGGCTCTGTAAGGCAGTCACAAGCATGTGTTCAGGTGCCCATTATCTGACTCTTTGGGGATGTTTTCATATTAGTTGTTTAATACAATATCTTTCAAACTAATTCAGGTCTTAAATAGGCTGAAAATATATCTCATTCACAGCAGAGTATCATCATACCAAAGACATTCCCACTATAATGTATAGATAGACTCTATAAAGAACTATAGAAAATGTGTGGCCCTTTAGGTACTGTTGGACTGCAGTTCCCATCATCCTCATCATTGGCTATGCAAAGTATGGTTGATGGGAGCTGCAATTCAACAACTTCAGGAGGGCCACTTCCTTGCCAGGCTATAGTTGGAGAAGTGCCAGCCCCAGTTTTGCCAGCCTATTCTTCTGCTCTCTATTTGGCTTTGCCTCCACTTGGTCTCTCTTATATATTTATCTACCCATTCACTGCCCCCTATTTACCCTGTCCACTAACCCTTTCTTTCCCCCATATTCTGTGTTTTCTATTGTCTGTGTTCAGTGAAGCAGGACAGAAAAGGAAAAAAAAATCAACAAGACAAACCCATTCATGTGCACGTGGACCATTGTTAAAGATAAAATTTGTTTCTCACCACATGCCTTTTATATTCTCATTATCTTGATCAATATGTCCATCATTCATGCCTTTGGCTTCATTACAATACTGTGTACATAAATAATAAATTAATTGCATAGCAATCCATCATCTACCACCAATTTGTATAAAATAATATACTAGAAAACAATATGAATATAATAAAATGAAAGATTAAGTTGTGGCTTTTATGATCTACATATTGCAAACTAAGGCCTTCCTTGCAACTTTGGCTTGGATTTTCTTGTCTTGTCTCCACTTTCCTATGAAACCTCTGAACACAGTAGCAATGAGCTAGACCTTCCCACCACAGGTGAGAAATGAGAAATTTTAAGGGCTGTTGAACACTAAGTATTTTCACAGTAGGCTGACACAAATTTATTCTACATAAGTGTCTCTGTGTTTGGAATAGCTGTTGCAAATTTACAGCACACTCTTAACTTCCAAACACATTTCAGACTTGTCTGCTGTGGAAGACAAGAGTTAGATACTTGGACCTAAATCCATCTACTCAAGTTGTGACTAGCAATAGGACAGGGACTGGAAAATGTCTACAGTCCTCTCTTTAAAAGAGACACCATTTTTGAAATCTCTGAAATTTCTCAACTTTTGCAATGCTTTGCATCAGGGAAAAGTGAGAAATTTTCTCCCATATGGATTGGGAGGAATATGGTATAGATTTGACCAGTATGCACCTACCATACTGAATACAGAAAAAAGACCTAATTTGCAGCTGGAGAATGATACATTTCTGGATTTGTAGTACATTTTGTGTTAGACAATTTGCACAGACTTGAAAAAGTCCACCACCACCCTGCAAGTTTTTCTAAAATGCACACCAAAAAGTGTTATTTTTTTTCCATCAATGAGACCATGAAAACATGTCCACTAGCACAAAAATGTGCACAAAAAATACACAGCCTTTTTTTTTTTTACCATATATGTGCCATCAGCTAGATAGATGGAGGGAGGGATAATTAGATTGATAGCAAAAAATGGGTTGTAGGGAAAGAAGAAAAGGCAGGTACTTCTCCATCATGCCTAGGCCCAGAAGCAGATGAAAGGCCCTCCCTCTGTCCCAACTGCCACTGCTGTGACATCAGGGGGAGAGAAGAAGAGGCAGTAGAGATATCAGATGCAGCAAAAACCACGTCAAAAGATTGCTAGAAGAACAGGAAGGGAACAAGAAGGGGCGACCTTACCGGACGACGACATCCTCCAGCATTTCGGGAGCATAGTGTGGGCATCAGTAAGGTGTTCCTTTTAATTTGTGGCTTCTCCCCATCAACAGAAAGGGGAAGCCTCATCTGCAGCAGTGCTATGCTCCCGGAACAGCAGAAGGGCACGGTGTCTGGTAAGGTCTCCCTTTCTGTTCTTTTAGCAATCTTCAGACGCAGTTGGGAACATGGTTTTGTTTTGTTTTTAATGTTCCCCTTCATCTGTAATCTCCAGTATCTGCAGGCCTTAATTGCCTCCCACATTGCCTTTCCCTTTTCCTTTGTGTCATGTCTTGATTAGATTTTAAGCCTGGGGAACTGTTTTGTTGTTCTTTTACTTGTAAAGCACCATGTACAGTGACGGTGCTGTATAAATAGACAATAACAATGCAGTTGGCCCTTCACATTTGCTGGGGTAAGGGAAGCAGGACCCTGTGAATGTGGGAAAACAGTTAATATCTCTACCCCCGAACCATATTTAACACACACAAAAGAACCCCATATGATTTGCAGATTCAACCCACCATTGAGGCCTTCAAGGTGGCAGGACTCCTTCACAAGGCAGAAGTGGGTAGCTTGTGGGGCTTGCTGTCACCCTCCATGTGCCCTACGCCATATTTTATTAGGGACTTACAAGCCTCGCTGCACATTCGCAGTCTTTCTCAGCCTTACAAAGTGTGCAGTCCCTATTAAAAATGGCATAGGGCAGCAGCAGAGGTGGCAGTAAATAATTTGCAAATAATCAAATCTTGAAAAGTTAAGGCTGCAAATGTTGAGGGCTGACTGTAATTTTGAAGGTGCAGAGAAGAAGAACACTGTTGAAATATACTCAATGTGCCCATCCCTACTTTGGACCTCTCAGTAAAACTAAACACTGATCATGCTCATTTTCTTGCAACTTCTCCAAAACTTCTGTTGTGTGTGCATGCACATATGCACACACACACACACGCGCACACACACTTACTTATATATAGATAAGTACATACATACATTTGCTATGCACATTCACATAGATGTGAGACCCACTTAACTTAGTACATATGTGAGCATAGAGTTCAGCCACTATCCTATCCTAAGAATCATGTAGCCAGCCCTCTGGATATTGTTATACTGCAACTCCCAGATTTATGCATTATTGGCTGTGCTAGCGAGGGTTGCTGGGAGCTGTAGATCCAAGTGATTCTCTGACCTATACCATGAGCTCCACGCTAGAAAAACAAGGGTGGCAATGATGTGACTGCTAAACTCTCTCTTACTCTTAAGCAGCTACATTTGGCCCCTACCCTAATATGATGGGACTTAGACTGTGTGATAATTTCTGACTTGGCAGACTACTACGGTACATTCGCAGGGCAACCCTAAGCATGTTTATTCAGGGCTAAGCACCAGTGAATTTAATATATTTTAATCCCCAGGAAGTATGGTTGGGATTGCAGCATTTAAAAATGTAATCATCTTAAATTTATTAATAACTTTCTTTGAAAATGGAGAATTTGTGGAATTCTATCTGCACCTTCACATCTATCTATCTATCTACCTATCTATGCCACAACTCCTTAGACTGATCTTGAGAGCAAAAAGTAGTGGAGGACAAAAAAGGAGGGTGGAAGCAGAGGGGTGAAGCACCAGCTTCAGCTCCACCAAATCTGTACAATTGCTGTACTCCCCCCACCCTTTCAGCCATTTGTGAGGGTTTTTTCTTCTTCTATACAACCAGCTGCAGCTGCTCCAAACTTTAAAGCTGTTACAATTACTTTGCAGGGATGCTTTTCTGAAATATTGATCATATTTTAGGGAAATGGAGGGAAAATTTGAAATCCATTAATGGAGGAAAAATCATAGAATCATAGAGTTGGAAGAGACCTCAAGGGCCATCCAGACCAGTCCCCTGCCATGGAGGAATACACAATCAAATCATTCCCAACAGATGGCCATCCAGCCTCTGCTTAAATACTTCCAAATAAGGAGACTCCACCACACTCCGAGGCAGTGTATTCCACTTCCGAACAGCTTTTACTGTCAGGAAATTCTTCCTAATGTTTAGGTGGAATCTCTTTTCCTGGAGTTTGAACCCATTGCTCCATGTCCTAGTCTCTGGCACAGCAGAATACAAGCCTGCTCCATCCTTAATATGACATCCCTTCAAGTATTTAAACATGGCTATCATGTCCCTTCTCAACCTTCTCTTCTCCAGACTAAACATGCCCAGCTCCCTAAGCCACTCCTTATAGAGCATGGCTTCCAGGCCACCCATCATCCTGGTCACCTTCCTCAGGACACATTTTTCTATGTGTCAGAGAAAGAGAAACAGACTGGGTTCAAACTCCAGGCTGCAGAGTTCTGCGGGTGCTGTAATTCAATGAGAATTCCTTCAAGAGGTAATTCATTGGGTGTGGCAGGAAAATGTCAGTCTAGAAAGTCTGGAAGAGTTAAGCCCTACAAAAACAGCCCTAGAGCCACACTTTCTTCACCCCAGATCTACATGTTTACTACCATAGCACCCCCACAACTGCTGATTCACCACTTGTGGATTCAATTATCTGTGGATGGTGACAGCGGGGGGAGGGGTGGATGTGGGAGGAGGACAGAAATGGTGACGTGGGCCAAAATGGCAATGCGGGGTCAAAGGGAGAAGAGGAGACATCTCCCTCCCTCCTCCTTTTGCCCCTGGGATTTCTCCCTGAGATCACTCCCGGGGCAGAAATAGTGATGCAGGGGTGAAGGGAGGGGAAGAAAGCTCTCCGTCCGTCCTCCCTTTGCCCCCAGGATCGTTCCCTGGGATTGCACCTGGGGCCAAAGTGATGGTGTGGGGGTAAAGGGAGCAATCCTGCCACCCTGGGATGGCCTCTGGGATGCCATTCACTCTTGGATCCCCTGAGAAGGTTAGGAATCAGAGGCACCGCATTGCAGTGGTTCCACTCCTTCCTCTCGGGTAGATTCCAGAGGGTGATGCTCAGGGACAGTAGTTCTGCAAGGCAAGAACTTAATTGTGGCTTCCCACAAGGTGCCATCCTGTCCCCAATGCTATTCAATATATATATATGAAGCTGCTGGGAGAGATCATCCAGAGGCATGGAGCAGGGTGTTATCAGTATGCTGATGATTCAGGAAGGACTCATCCCGCGCCTTCTGCAAGCGCGCTGGTGACTAAAAAGGCCAATCCGAGATAAACAAGTCCGGTTGCAAAAAGCGCAGCAGAAGGTCTCCTTGGGTGATGTTTTTGGGTTGTGATTCTTTCTGCGTTGTCGTTTCTCTTCAAGACTTGTTCGTCGTGAGTTCTCAAATAAGGCTGCAGCATTGTGGATATTGCGTCTCCATGCCTCCCGATGTGAGGCCAGGGCGGACCACTGTTGGTGATCAATTTGGCCAAGCCTGAGATGTTGTTTCAGGGAGTCTTTGTATCGCTTTTTTGGAGCGCCCCTCTTACGCTGACCCGTGGCGAGTTCTCCGTAGAGTAGTATTTTTGGGAGGCGATGGTCCTCCATCCTAGAAACGTGCCCTGCCCAGCGCAGCTGTGTTCTCAATATCATGGCCTCAATGCTGGTGATCCCTGCTTGTTCAAGGACAGCAACATTCGTCACATAGTCAGTCCAGTGTATATTTAGGATTCTGCGTAGACAGCGCTGATGAAAGCGCTCGAGGAGTCGTAGGTGGTGGCGATAGGTAACCCATGTTTCAGATCCATAAAGGAGGATAGACAGTACGATGGCTCTATACACACTGATTTTTGTGCTTTGCCTCAGGTGTTTATTGCTCCAGACTCTTTTGTGAAGTCTTCCAAATGCACTATATGCCTTTGCTAATCTGTGATCGATCTCTTTGTCAATCTTGGCATCTGAGGAGATGATGCTTCCCAGGTAGGTGAACTGCTGAACGGACTTGAGCACTGATTTGCCGACGGCAATGTGGGGATGGTGGTATTCGTCCTGTGGTGCAGGCTGGTAAAGAACTTCTGTTTTCTTCAGGTTGACTTCTAGCCCAAACAGCTCTGCAGCTGTTGCAAAGCAGGACGTTAGGCGCTGCAGAGCTGCTTCTGTGTGGGCAACAAGGGCAGCATCATCGGCGAAGAGCAGCTCACGGACTAGATAGTTTAGAGTCTTAGTGTGAGCCCTCAGACGGCTTAAGTTAAACAAGCTACCATCAGTACGGTAGCGTATATAGATGCCGTCGTCTTCTTCAAGCTCTGCCATAGCCCTTTGGAGCATCGTGCTAAAGAAGATTGTAAATAAAGTTGGTGCAAGAACACAACCTTGCTTCACTCCATTAGTTATTAGAAAGGTGGTAGCCGCAAGTGAATTACTCATGTTTCTAAATCTGCCACTGGTGATTTAAAAAACAAAAAAACAAAACCCTATTTCCACAGTGCGCATAGGTGATATTTTGCTTTTACCAAAAAAAAAATAATAAAAAAAAATGGGGGGAGATGGAGAAAAAAACAACTGTTTTATTGCCTTAGCACTCACTTGCTAAGATGAAAATCCACCTTAGCAGTTCTGGGTGATTGCTGTGTTAGCAAGTCCCCCCCCCCCCACACACACACATCAATCAATCAGGTTTGCACTTCCACTCCTATGGGAAAGTGAATCAGTGTGATTGCTTGCCCTAATGTTGGAGCTTTTAAAAAACTTCAGGAAAAGATGCAAAGGCTTCCCAAGCATGGTTTTTGGATTTTTTTGGTCCCCGCCCCTTCAGAATATGTCACATTGATTCACATTCCCATTAAAACAGGCAGCATTCCATATGAATTCCATTAGGATTTTTTTCACCATTTAGACAACCCCAGAGACTGAAATAATCCCAGCATCATTCGTAGCAGAGAATTCATAGATGCTTCTATAGACCTATCTAGAAGACTCCTCCATAAATGTTGAATTTTATAAGTGTTCAGTCAGGCAGATTTTAATCAGTAAACTATCCATTAAAAAGTTAGTGACCAGGTGCACTGTCTCTGAGATACTTGCCATAAGGTTTATTATTCAAGCAGGACAATTGGAAAGAGGCTTACTTTTCAGTTGATTCTGTTTTGTGGTTCTGAAGGAATTATGCTTATTCTAGGTGATACTTGCTTTGATGAAGTGGAATGTTATGAAACCTCTCATTTAAAAAAACAAAAAAAAATGCAGAATTCAGCAGAAGGGCTGGCATGTATTAGCTAAATGCAGAGATGCTCATGTCTTGTTGGCTACAAACAAGACTGTGGAGATTATCAGACGAACCGTCTGATAGCGTCCCTGTCTCGCCACCCTCCACCTGACCCACTTCCACCCCACTCCCATCTCTGCTCCATTTTAAAAACAATTTTTTCAGACACCTACTTTATTCTGGTATAAGAACTGCTTCCTCTTCTCTCAGCACTCCGGGAGTGAATGCAGCTGTTGTAAAGTTGCATACACTTCCCGTAAAGCAAATACCACCCATTCTCACGAGAGAACGATTGTGCAGGAAAATTCAAAATAAAAGTAAAAAAAAAAAAGTTTTTTTAAAAAAACCAAGACCCAAACACACTTTAAAAAGAACAAGTAACCCGAGGGGGGGGGGTGCCACTTACTTCCTTGTCCCAATCACACCCGGAAATGTCTGCAAGGACCTCCCATTGTGGCTGGCATAGCACCAGCATAACTGGCACCTCTTCACAAGCCCATGATTCCATTATAGAAACGGAACAGGCAATCTATTCATGGCTTAATCTATCAATAGAAAAGAACACAGATGGAACGGAGGGGCACAGGAACATAACTAGACATGGACAACGTCATCTGAAAAGAGAGCCCTTTGGCACTCTCCTGTCATCCCTGTAGTGCATTTAAAAGGTCGTCTGATAATCTCCTTTATCTATGGTGGTTTATAAAGTGAGCTTCAGAAGGATTGACATTAGTACAGAGAAATTGGGTTTTTTTAATCATTGGTATCACTTCATGGTAGAAGCACATGCTTGTTTGAGTAAAACAGGATCACTTCTTTTTTTTAAATGAAGTTGTGGTAGTGAATTTCATAGTTCAGTTATGTATTGTGTGAAGTACTCTCTTTTGTCTTTCCTGACTCTATAGTCACACAGCTTGATAAAATGAATCCAGGTTAGAGAGAAAGCATTCTTCTATCCATTTTCTCCACACCGGGCATGATTTTATATATACTATATATATATATATATATATGTATCATGCTTCCCAATTACTTGCCTTTTTTCCTAATAGAAAAGGCTTAAATGATTTTTATATAAAGCCATTTATTTATCTTGGCAGTTTTATGATTAGTTTCTTTCCTAATGATTCCCAACATAAATATGCCTTTTTCCAAATCTGTTCCATGCTGAGTTGACATTTTTGTATCCATCATGATCTCAAGTTCTCTTCTTATTCAGAGTTGCATCCAGTGCCACGGTGATATAGCAAAGGACTGACTTGTGAAAGCCCTGGTTTCGATCTTTTGCAAATATCAGATCCAATGATTTATTCTACTTGTGTAAACAGTTTCACAAGATGTGACACAAACCATTGTTTAATTGTAGTACAAACTGTAGTACAAACAGAAACAGTTGCACAGCTCATTACCATTTCAGGAGAGCACATGCTGTTTCTGTTAGTGGTGCTAGTTCTGTTACAACTTTCAGAAATAATACCATTGTACTTTTCCCACTAGTGTAATGTTGGATAGAACATTCAGAACCTTTATATATGATTAGATATGTCTCCATTTACACACACTTATATTGCTATCTTTTCGACATTTTAATGCCGGCCCACTCAGATTGGAGAGATCCTTTTGGAGCTCTTTGCAATCTATTTTTCTTTTTATCACTCTGAATAATTTGTTGTCATCAGAAAATCTGACCCTTTACTATTCTTCTCTAATTCCATGTCATTATGAACATGTAAAAGAAACAGGCCCAATACAGCCCCTTGGGGGAACCCATGTCTTATGTTCTTCCATTGTGAACACTGTATATGTATCCCTTCTCCCTCTTTCCTCCTCTTTAAACACTACCCCCTCCTTCCTTTTCATCAATTGTGTATGCATAGCAGGACTCCTTAATGTCAGGAGACAGGATAGTTGTGTTTTGCCCATCTACCTCCCTTGTCTTGGGAATACAGAATATTCCACCAACCCACAAATTCACATCCACTTCACTGGAAGGGATAACTGGAATGTTTCCTGATGGAAACAAACACAACTTCTCTACAGGAGTTACCTGAGACCCCAACTAGTTTTCTGAAAACCATATATCTTATGATAAGATCTATTTGAATAATAGTAGATGTTAGATGCTCCAGATAGTTCATAAATGCACATCATTTCTTTATGCACATTTTAGTCCTACATCTCTCTATATAATTCTCTTGGATATGTTGCCATTTCCAGTGTGCTGATTGGCTGCTTAGGAACATGACCAACCAATCACAGTTTGGTTGGGCAGCCAATCAGCACACTGGAGGTGGGAACATGTGGAGTTTTACCTCCAGTGTAAACATGGCCTCCGGCAAGGAGTGAGTAGCTGTGTGTGTGTGTGGCATGGTGTGCATGTGTGCATGGGCGGGGAGGGCAGCAGGGGGTGGTGAGGGCTGCTGTGGGGGGGCAGGTGCCATGTGGTGCCGCGTGGGGTGGGAGCAGTGTGTGTGTGCACATGGGGGGCAGGGAGGGTGTCAGGGGGCAGGACGGTGGGGGGAGGGGCAGGGGAGCAGTGTGTGTGTGCGCGCATGCATGGGCTGATAGGGCGGCAGGGGACAGGAGGACCACGGTGGGGGCAGGTGCCATGTGGGCAGGAGGGAGGCGGAGGGGTGGGTGGGGAGGGAGCAGTATGTGTGTGCATGCATGTGGGGGTTATGGAGGGCAGCGGGGGAATGGTTTATGCTACACTGGGTATATAGCTAGTAATAACTAATTTATTTACTGTATACTTGTGCTGATGTTTCACATGCATCTGCTAATATTTCACATCTCCAGCTAAAGACAATTTTACTCATAATGTGTTGGTCTCTTTGGGCTTATCTACATGGGTCAGGAAATGCCAGCTCCCCACTGGCATTTCCTACCTTTGGATCAGGCCTTTTCCTCCCCTGTTACCATCACCAAATGGACAGGCACGCCAGCCCATCACTGCAGCTGCCACTACAGCCTCACTCACTCTCCCAGAAGATAAGAAGCTAGCCTGCAACATTGACCAAGGCCCCCTGCATGTGAGGAGCCTTAGACACATGCTGCAAGACTCCTTCTACTGCAGCAGAGTGACAGCAGGCCAGCAGTTGCAGTGACGATATGGTCTGCTGGGGCAGGCTCCTGAGGTCATGCAGGATCCAATCTGTCTTTTGCCAGATAAAATGGAGTTAACCAGATTTAAAAAAAAAAAAATTCTAAAGGGTCATAACCCATCTCTTTCCCCCGCAACATCTTAGCCTGCTCTTTGCTCCGAAGATTGTGGAGACTGCTCATGGGGAAAATACCCTGCATCGTCAGGACTGCGGTGCTCCAATATGGGGGAAAGATGGAATAAATTCCTATGTAGGAGATTATCAGATACAGAGAAATGAGGCAAAAAAGCGTATCCCAAACCACGTCAGAAGAACATGATGATAACAGGATAAGGTGACATTATCAGATGCCCACATCCTCAGCCATTCCAGGAGCGTAGTGCTGGCATGGACAAAGCTTCACTTTGATGGGGGAAAGCTGTCAGTAAAAAGGGACACGTTTTTCTCACCCACGATATGCCCCAGGAATGCTGAAGGATGACATCATCTGATAATATTGTCCACTTCTGTTATTGTTGCAATATTTTCTGTAAACAAGCCCTTTGCCATTTATATGGTACATTGGGGTGGGAAACATTTTCCAGACCAGAGTCAAATTCAAGTTTGGGCAGTGTCTCTGGGGCTGCATTCCAACAGTGGGCAGGGCTAAACCCTATCAGGGAGGGCGAAACAAAATTGGGTAGGTCCAGATTCATACCAAATTGGTCCAATTAAAGAGTAGCTCATTCTATGGATGTCTACTGAAGAGTAACCCCAGAGATGTGAAATCGTCCAGTTTCCATTATGCTGCATTTCTCTGAACTCTGAATTCTCTGAATTTTCTTTCTACCCTTCATAGTGTGTTTCTACTTCCACATTGTAATTCATATGCACACTAATGGACTTTTATTAATATGCACATTAATTTGTGCATTTTAAAATGTGTGCATTATTCCTCACTGATTGAAGCACGTGTGTGGATATTTTTTTTTCAGTTATCCGCATTTTAGCCATTTTTATTTTGTTTGGTGTTGCCTTCCTCTCAGGGACACCATGTATTCCTCACACAACTTCTCAGGACAAGGCATGTATCTTCACACTATAAGTCTAGGGGATGCAAAAATGTTCCTTTCATTAACTCTGTTAGATCCAAAGAAATTATTTTCCACTTCCAGCGCAACAGTTGTTATGCTGTAAAGTATAGCTTCATCCAATGATTTTCCAACCTATGAAGCACAGCTCTAATCCATACAACAGATTCCCTGCCTACAAAGCACATCTTAGTTCTGTGCAGGATAATCAAAGAATAAATGCCTTCAAATGAGGCAACTGAGATGGGTGCAGAAGCTAATTTTTGTCCCTACAGAGGACACACCAGCCTGTTTTAGGTTGCAAATTGTGTAGAAAATGAAACCTTAAAGTGAGTTGTTTCCACTTCCTAGTTTTGGGCTGATTTGAGACTAGTGGAGGAGGTGGTGGGGCATGATGCAGGTGTTTGGAGCTTAACTGCCATTGTCACAAAGAGAACAGCTATGAAAGCCACTTTGGTTCATTTTTCTTGAAAGCAAGTACCTTGATATCAAAATAGGGCCATCCATTAGCAAAGCAGAAAATAAAGATACCCTGCAAAGAGTCAAACTGAAGGCATGCATTTAACCAAGCTAAGGATGGGCCCTCTTTATGGTTGGGAATATCACACCTTAGGCACTGACAACAACATCTCCTTTGGAAATGCATACCTTCTTCTGGCATCTGGCTCTGAGAGAAACAGCCATCAACTATACAAGGTGACTCTCATTGTTTTGTAGATGAAAGCCCATGTGACTGAGGCTTTGCCTGTCATTCCTCAGTATCAAATCACCCCGATTTTCCCCAAAACCTGGATATCTGGAATGCCTTTGTATAAACACTAGAATTATTAGAAGCCATATATTCTTTTGTTTAAGTTACAAACTTCAAAGGAGATTTTCTTATAAAAACTCCAGGAAAAGTAGATTCTTTGGTTCAGTCATCCCCTCTAGCTGAATCCACGCTGCTCTGCTTACCGTTCTTCCCTCCCCTTTTGTCCTCACAGGGTTCAGTACACTTGTTGTCTGAACTCACACTGCCTTGTTCTGCGATCCCTTCTCCCCATTCCCTTCCTCCCGCACTCATTCCCTTCCTGGCTCCCCTTTAATCCTAACACCCCTTCCATAAGTTTCTTTTGCATTTGTTGCTGCTGCTTGAGAGTAACACCACTTCTCACAAGGAGAACCAAGCTTCAGGATCAGGTATAGTATTACCCCAAGACTGCAATTACACAGCAAGCACCCAGAACCTCCAACTTGACTTACAATCCTGCAATTGTTATGCGCCTTTTGCTATGCCATTTGAGTTACTTATTTCCGCAAACTAGGCACAATTCATGAGTGGACATTTCCACTGACCCTGGTAATTCATGTAACACCATTCCCGAAGTAAAAATTTGAGCATTTGGGGGCATTTTTGCCTGGTAAAAAAACCATTTTGTGTGGTTTTGAGGGATTTGTAAGGTGTCCAAGAGCTGTGAAGGGATTAGGAGGATGGGGGTGAGACTGCTAAAAGGGAACAGAACACATGTGACCTAGGATCATAGCCTTTTACACTCCTACCCTAAATTGCCTCTTTTTTCTGGTGGCTAGTCTGACATAACATAAGAAGAACCCTTTAGGAACGCCAGGCCAGAGCTTCCACATTCTTGTTGTACATGTATACATGTTTTAATTTGGAGAGTTGTGTCTTCTGTTGTGTGTGGGTGTAACTGTCAGGCCACACCTCCTTTTTTGTAACTAGCAAGGCAAACAACAATAACAAAGGATTAATTTAAATTAAATAAAAAATAAAATGTGCTCAAATGACTGACATAAATCTAGTATTTCCAGGGCACGAACATAGTATAATTGAAAAGCCAGAAAGATTATAACTTTTGAAGATGTGTTTTGGGAAGTGTGATGAATTATGCATAGTGTTGTTGGTTTTTTTGCTTTGTTTTTTGCATCAAGTTATCAAATACCTTGGGTTGACACAAGGGTATTCACAAACCAGGAGAGAAGAAGAAATGATCATAGACAATGGACTTTTTGGGACATTTAAAAAATAACGCAAGCAGCCTCGTCAGCTTGCGAGGCTGCTGCGCTGCAAAGCGTCCATTTCCTATGATGCTTGCCCCTGCTGGTACTGTTGCGGTACCGCGGGGAGAGTTGAGCATCATATTTCCTTGATTTTTACTCACAATCAGCTTTCGGCCAGCTGCAGCAGCTTCTGCCACCAAGGGCCCATTCTTCCCAGCTCCCTGCCGGCTGACAGCAATGGAGATATGCAGCAGCCCAGCAGCCAGTGGGGCACCAGGAAGAAGGGGCACTTGCTGGCCAAAACCACCTCAGCTGGTGGCATGCCAGGAGGAATGGCTGGTTAGGGTATGGGGGGGACATATGCCCTGCTCAGCCCTCACCTGGCTCCCTGCTGGCTGTGGTGGCTTCTGCCACCAAGGGAATGGGCCCTCAATGGCAGAAGCTGCCACAGCCAGCAGGGAGCCAGGAGAAACATGCACTCAGTCACAGAAGCCGCTGCAGCCAGCAGGGAGCCAGGAGGAATGGGCTGTTGCTGCCTAGGCCAGCCCAAAACCAAGTCAGTAAGCAGCTGGGCGACTGGGATGGGGACGGGGTTGCCCAGCCTGGGCTAAGAGTGACAGCAAGGAGGAGGAGGGAGAGGAGCCTGGCTTTGGAGGTGGCAGCAGACCCGATGCAGGGCCATTCAAAAATGGCGGATCCTGAATTGCAAGTCATCTATGCAAGCCCACCCCTTCTGATGTCCGACCAATCACAGTTCAGCTCTGCTGTGTGTCCATTTCCTGGGATGGTTGCTGATTGATCAGACAACCAATAGTGTGGTTTTTCCTGGACTTTTTAAAAAAGACCAGGGAAAATAGAGGGATGGAGAGTCACAGGGGTTTTTTTGGGGGGGATGCTTCCACCCTTCCAAATAGCATGAGTGTGGCCCACCGAATGTGAGGACTAGTGGGATTCTTTCCAAAATCTTCCCAGATATTTTTTGCCGTGAAATCAACCTCCTGGAGAATGAAGGGTAATGGTGCCTGGGACATCAAGCCAAAGTGTTATCCCTCACAATTCTGAGGAATGTAATTTTTCTAGTTCTAATTCCAAAATAAGTTGGAATGCAACTGAAGGGGGATAGTATGGGTCAGTGTAAAGGTAAAGCTCAAAGAAACCAAACCCTTTCACTGAATACTCACCTGCACTAACCATAGTTAATACAGACTTGATATTTTGCCTTCTGTGGCACAGCAGCAAATGCTACTGTGATCAAAGTTCACACTACCAAAAGCTAGTCAAGTTATTTTGGCACCTGAAGCATAAAATCCCACAAGTACCTCTCCCTAGTAAAAACAAAATAATAACAAAGTTAAATAACATCCATTTTACTGCTCTTTCATCACACCCCAAACCTGCTGCCTGAGATAGCTGTTTCGTCCTTGCTAATGGCAAGCCACTTTTAATGTCAGACAAGGTTTGTGCTTTTGATAGGATTTGAAACCACAGACAAGGGAAAGAAGGATGGCATGTGGCCTTCACCCTTATTCGGGCAGATGAGATATTTTAGGACCCCTGTCATGATGGAGTTCCCACAATCCTGCCTGCAGGGTGATGACACTCCCATCATTCTGCAAAGACTACATTTCCCGTTATATGTAAACAGTGATTGTCTTGTCAGCATGAAATCAGGTAACCCAAGAGTTAAAAACCAAGTGGGAGGTGAGGGACATCTCCTGAGATAACATCATCAATGACATCATATCACCAGACCAGAACTGGCCAATCACAACTCTGAAACTGGGGATTTGAAAAAGGTTTTATACTTGCCTTGGCCATGAGGCGAGAGAGAGACAAAGGAGACCCTGAAACAAACACCATGTTTTGGAGCTCAGAGATGAACTGAACAAAGAGAAGCCAGGGATAGCTGTTAGAGCAGGGCTGGCTAGCCTAGCTCACAGCTCCCCTGATTCCAGATGGATAGGAACAGCATCCTATGTATTACTGCTTGAGATTGTGAGCAGAATCTTTAGGGACTGTTTTAGATGGCATCAGGGAATTTATGTTATTTTCTTAAGCTTTAGCTGACTGTAGCTAATGTAACTGAATGCTTTGACTTTAATACTTTTGCTATTTCTGCAACTCTAAAGTGTACCTGAGGGCACGGAAGATGCCTGCCCTCATGAGAGATTTCCATGACTTGAACTTGTTTGAATAAAATATGCTTTTCTTAATCTTCCTAAACATGGATGCTGCACACACGCATCTCTCCTGGTCATTGCTAATTTCTCTCTCTCTCTCTCTCTCTGGGGATAGGAGGGAGGAGTTGGCTGGTTCTACAGTGGCAAGTAGTCCCACTTGTTACTCAGAGACCCCGCTCAGCTTCTTGCTGCGCTGTGTGGAAAGGGGATTCAACTCAGTGAATGGTGGCATCGTTCTGGCCTCTAGGAGGTGCCCTTGAGTGAGATCACTCGGGATTGCCTTTAGAGGGAAGCTAATGCTGGGGGTTCCAAGCTGAGAGCCCCCAGACTCGCCTCACAACCCCAGAGTCACTTTTGTTCTAGAATTCATATAAAACTAGATGTGCTTGGTTTGCTTTTTACAACATTGTCACCTGAAGAGTTGTGAACAATGTCCCAGAGTTTCAGTCACCTGCCATATATAGGGTTTTTTCACAGACCAAAAAAAAAGGTTGCATCACAAATTGCATTTAATTTCATTTGTGTTGCTCACTCCTTTGCATTTGTCTATTGTTTTTGTCTTGCTTGCTCTCTTTTTTTAATTCAAACAAGGCAATCTAACAGCTAGGCCATGTCTACACGATGGAAAAAAATCAGTTTGGGGGTAAAAAATGCAAAAAGGCATTCGTATGAATGCGTACGATCTGCCTACATGATTTTTTATCCCCCTAAATTCTCTATGACCCCCCCCCCCTACCCAGCTGACTGGAGCGAGCGATCCAAGCAGCAGTTTTAAATCTCCCACTTCTTTTTTTTTAAATTTAAAAAGGTGCCTGTTATGCGGAAGGTTGGTTTTCCGTATTTAGAATATAAAATAAATGCAAAGAAAATCTCCATTTTGTGGCCTTACTGGACTGGTTCTTAGCTGGGAATCCAACATGGCAGCCTCTCCCAATTCCCCTCTTTGCTAGCCCTGCCCCCTCTGCTCAGCCAGAAAATCAGATTTCACAGCCTGTCCATATGTGTGAGAAATGGGGGGATACAGACGACCAACAAATCGAACGGCTGTATGGATTTTAGGTTGAGATCAGCTAATCCTCCCCAATGCTGAATCCATGTAGTTTATGGGGGATTCACTAGCCCCCTTCTGAAAGATACGTATGCATCTGAATGGCTGTGTGTACACATGATCAAGCTTTACATGGTTTTTTTCATCGTGTAGACACCCCCTGTGTGTGTATGAAAATCCAGGTGAGATTCAGACTACTTTGGCCTAGACCTGCAGTGCATGAAATTTGGGCTACTCTGGCCTGGATTTAAATGCCACATCTGTCAAAACCAGAATATGCATTAGGTTTTTACTTGGCCTCCACTAAAATCTGTTACTCACACTTGACTCTGAGCTCCAGGAAAAGCAAAGCACCAGCTAGGTTCCTGTTCTTGCTTCAGAAAGGGCAACTACTGCTGGTGCTTTGCTTTTCTGTTGCACAATTGCCTCTCTGAGCTCTGGGGAAAGCAAAGCACCAGTGGTGGTCACCCTCTCTGAAGCCAGAATGGGCACACACCCACCATCATGAGTCTAGCCACCTGTTTTGGGTTCAGTGAGGGTGACTACTGCTGGCACTTCACTTTTCTGGTACACAATTGCCCCTCTGCACTCTGGGAAAGGCAAAACACCAATGCTAGTCATCCTCTCTGAAGCCAAAATGGCCACTCACAAGCTCCAGAGAAAACTGTGAGTTTTCTAAAACCTGGATTAAGGAGGTATTCCCTGAGTTGGGTATGAATAAGGCCATACGTTGTGCTGTCACTATCACACCAGATTTGGAGGAAAGGCATCATGTGGCATTATCAGGCTGGATTTGGGGGAATTCAGGGATTTTCACTGGTGTAGACAAGCCTTCAGCTTCAGGGATTCCTGGAGTGGGTGGATTAATCTAGACCCATTTCAGTCTAGCTTCAGGCCTCGTTATTGGATGGAGAATGGAAGGGAAAGTGTGCCCCTGTTGGTTCTGTTGAACTTGGTTCTAGTGTTAGCTTTTGGTACCAGTGACTATTGCAGTTTTCTGGGCCACCTTTCTGGGACAGGAACTGGATGTTTTAATCCTTCCAGGAAAGTCAGGTTCAGAAGGTGGTGCTGAGAGATTCCTTTTTAATGCCTTGACTATTTGCTGTCTCCTGTGCTATTTAACATCTATATATATAATTCTCTTGGATATGTTGCCATTTCCATTGTGCTGATTGGCTGCTTAGGGAACTGACCAACCAATCCCAGGTCGGTTGGGTAGCCAATAAGCACACTGCGGGTGGGACCATGTAGATTCCAAACATTGCCACTGGAGAGGGAGAGTGAGTAGCATGGGGGTGAATGTGGTGTGTGCTGGAGTGCAGGGGTGGGGGCCAATGGGCAGAAAGAGTGGAGGGGTGGCAGGGGGGCAGAACAAGCAGAGGGGAAAAAAGTGGATGGGGAGGCAGGGGGGAAGAACAAGAGGAGGGGGTGGCAGGGGGAAGAACAAGAGAAGGGGGAATGGCAGTGGGGAAGAACAAGCGGAGGGGGGAAGAAAGAGCGGAGGGGGAAGCATGGGGGCAGAACAAGTGGAGGGGGGATGAAAGATCTGAGGGGGTGGCAGGGGGGAAGAACAGGCAGAGGGGGTTGGCAGGGGGGAGGACAAACAGAGGGGAAAGAAAGAGCAGAAGGGGCAGCAGGGAGGTAGAAAAAGCTAAGGGGAACAGAAAGAGTGCAGGGGGAGGCAGGGGGAAGAAGAAGCAGAGGCGGACAGCAGGGGGGGAAGAACAAGTGGAGGGGAGAGAAAGAGTGGAGGGGGCAGCAGGGGCAGAGCAAGCTAGGGGGAATCATGGGAAAGAACAAGTGGAGGGGGGTGGCAGAGGGCAGACAAACGGAGGGGGCAGAAAGAGCAGAAGGGGTGGCAGGGAACAGAAAGAGTGGGGAAGCAGGAGGGCAGGACAAGCAGAGGTGGGGCAGAAAGAGCAAAGGGGGCAGCAGATGGGGGAGAAAGAACAGAGGGGGGATGAACAGGCAGAGGGGGTGGCAGGGGGAAGGACAAGTGGAGAGGGAAGAAAGAGTGGAGTGGGACAGCAGGGGGAAGACCAAGCGGAGGAGATGGCAGGGGGGAAGAACAAGCAGGGGGAAGAAAGAGCGGAGAGGGCAGCAGAGGGGCAGAAAAAGCTGAGAGGGGAAGAAAGAATGCAGGGGGAGGCAGGGGGAAGAACAAGCAGAGGGGGTGTCAGGGAAGAAGAACAAGTCGAGGGGGGCAGGGGGAAGAACAAGTGGAGGGGTGGCATCAGGGGGGAAGAACAAGCAGAGGTGGGGTAGAAAGAGCGGAGGGGGCAGCAAGGGGCAGAACAAGCAGAGGGGAAAACAGGGGAAGAACAAGCGGAGGGGGCAGCAGTGGGGCAGAACAAGTGGGACAACAGGGGGCAGAACAAGCAGAGGTGGGAGACAGGGAGGGCAGAACAAGCCGAGAGGGGGATGCAGGGGGCAGAACATTCAGAGGGGAGCAGAAAGAGCAGGGATGGCAGGAGGGTAGAACAAGCAGAGGGGGAAGAAAGAGCGGAGGGGTGAGGCAGGGGGCAGAACAAGTGGAGGGAGGCAGAAAGAGCAGAGGGGGTGGCAGGGGGCAGAATAAGCAGAGGGGGAAAGGATGAGTGGGGGGGGCAAGTTAAACCCACCAGCCTAGGTCAAAGGGTTCCTATGAGGTCTCCTGGGCATTTTGGGGAGAGTTTTTTAAAGGCATATGGTACGCCGGGTCCAGCTAGTTTATACTAATCACTTGCAGATGTTATCTGGAGATTTAGGGTTTGGTGCCATCAATATACTGATGACACTCAATTCTATTTTCACTTCCACTCTAAATTTGAGGAAGCTGTTCCTTTTCTAAACCAGTATGTGATGCCAGAAATTGATTGAAAGAGAGTGAACAAATTGAAGCTTACTCAAGAAAAAACAGAGATACTTCTTGATCATTCAAAAGTTAGATCACAGATTAGGGATTCAACCTACTTAAAAAAAAAAAAAAAACACTTCTCCTTAACACTGAATTTCCAGCTTGGGTGTATTTGTGCATTCAATCCAGAACCAGGATTCCAAACTTCCTGCAGTGGCCAGGAGTGCATTTGCTCATTTATTAGTTTTTCTGATTTACTTGGTGTGTAATGCTGGAATGGGTATTTACCTCTGAATTCAGCCAGGTGTCTATCACTGATTAGATCAGTCTACCATGTTCGAACCTGTTTTCTAAAAGAGTCCACCTATCCCAAAAAACCATGTTTATAACTGATTCCATACTTCACTCTTGTTTTGTACAACTCTTGCCATGCTGTTCTAGTTACATGTGGATTCTGCAACAAAATGTGACTCTGAGATACAAAGTGATTGTCTACACTGTTAGGACACCCTATGTCAGGAGTTGGTGACTGAACCCTAAGTTTTTAAATGGCCAAACAACTGCAGAAATCATGCTGAGTCATGATGACTGATTCTATGACTCCATGAACTGCCAGTTATGCCTAATCATGCCACAGCTGCATGAAAAGGGCTACTAGAGGGCAAAGCCATGTAATATGAAATCTGATACAATGTAACCATGTGCTTGAATAAGCCAATGCTGAACTGATGTGTATATAAGTGGGCTGGAACAGAGAACATTCTCTTCCTGTGATTCTGTGATGCCTGGCGTAGCACTTTGATTCACTATTCACTTAGATATTGTGAATAGCTGAAACTACTTTGAAGATTAAAGCACCTCCTGTTTTCTGGACGCCAAACACCCTGTGGGAGCATATTCTTGGGAAAGGGTTGGTACCAAGTCTTCTGAGACAGTTTTTAGCTTCTGCCGGGGATTGAATGTCCTATCATCCCCTGACACCCCATACCTACCTCATAGACATCAAGGATTTCTTATCTGCAGCAGTCCCATGAATGCCACACCGACCAGGCTTGTCCAATTGTAGAGTAGAGTATCCTGCCACACTGAAATCCATGTTGGAGTAAAAAGGTGGTCCTATGCTGATCATGTGTCCTATGTGTCATACTATTTCTGGCCACATGGCTGGGGCTGCTCTGTTTTTTCTGTTTGCTTGTGCATGCAAATCAGTGAATATGCATTGTCCCAGGGTACTGTTTTACTGAATAAGCAGAGATATGCTTATCCAGATATATGCACAACTGAAAAATAATTTTAAAATATTTTAAAAGTGCACCAGAAAGGAGTCCTATCCACTGAAAGTCCTGCCCTGGCTTTGCTCCAAAGCCAATCCTTGGCTACCACACAGCCCAAAATTCAGGTTTTCCTCTCAAATGTGGAGTAAACTGTGAATCTTACAGGTCTGAGGTTTCTTGCAGAAACGCCAGTGAAAATGTGTATCATCAAAAATGTCATGTGTCAACTGCGCCATGAATATGGGGCATTGGTTTTATTGCCTGTGTAGACAAGCCCCAAAATGTCCTGCCTGCTATCATTAGAGTAGCCATTAATAAAATAAGAAAGGGGGAGACTGTAGCTTAGTAGGATTACATGTATGTTTCATGCAGAGGGTCCCAGATTCAATCTATGATGTTAAAATGGTCCAACATGGTCTAAGAAAGCTTCAATATGTTTTCAGACTATGCTATGCAGTAACATGTCTTTAATGCCACTCATATTAGCCTGAGAAAGTTATCTTTTGGAGCTACAACTCCCAGAATCATCTGTAAATCTTAGTATTGTAGTCCAAAAAAGTATCCCCCCCCCCCGCAATCTCTGGTTACTTATTCACCTCCCATGGAGCTAAACTAATTTCTAAAAAGTTGCCTTGTCTCTGCTGGGTGTCATGATATGTAAAGTCTTGGTTAGGGCTAAACTTTGTTTGGAACATTTAAAACCACTATAATAGAAGTCAAAGCAGTTCTGTATCTTTATAAACTATTTAATGTCAGTAGCATCACCACTCTGTCCCAAGTATACAGCTGTCAGTCCTGAATACCTCATTTATCCTACCCTAGGAAGTACAGAGAAAATTCTTCTTCCAAGGCTGAAGAGTAGGAACCAACACAGTAAATAATATTCATATAGGAAATGTAGCTGAAGCAATTCATTCTGTATACAAACATTTGTTGGTTTGAAACCTGTAAGAGAAAAAGAAGGGTGAAGGGCTGTTAAATTTTAGTAGTGTTTTCTCAAATCTTCAAAGCATTCCTTGATAGCTTGCTGAAGTAATTGAATGACTCTCCAGTTGTTTTATAGAGGACATCTTATCTTTCTTTCATTACCCAGCCCATGGCTTCTTTTCTATTCCCATGAAATCCATGTACACACTTTAGAAGCCCTCCTGAACAAGCTTGCTTCTAACTCTCACAGAGCTCTTAGCACAATTTGAATACGAAAGAGATACTGAATAAAAAGCTTTAATCTCTTGTTGGCTATTCTTCTCTTTTTTGCCTCTCTTCATCTCTCTCTCTTCCAATCGCTTTTGCCATGTAAAGGAACACTTTCTGTTTAAAGAAAGTTAGTATAATGCTCTAGAAAGATGCACTGTATGAGCAAAATTGAAAGGACAGACTGCACAAGACTTTCCCTTGCAGTTTCACTATATTTGTGTGGCATTTCCTCTTGCTCATGTCTCTCTTTTTTCTTTTTCTTTCTTTTTTTTTTCTTTTGCAGGTAAAAGATTAGAAAAAGGTCTCACTTTAACAAAATCATTCAATCAACAAGCAAAGTTAAAGCAGTATCAAATGTGTCCTCTACCTCAAATACTGTGGGCCTTTTTCTTACGATACCTCTTCCCCCCAGTTCACTGAAACTGCTTTGAAAGGGCTTTCTGTTCTCTAGTCTCTTGTCAGTTTGAATGCCAGGAAATGAGTCCCCTTTGTGAGATTAATTAATTGCAGGAGCTGATCGGCCCAAGCCCAATCACCATGCAACAGAGCTGTAATTGCTACTTTGTGGAAAGGAAAGAAAAAGTTTTGGTTGCAGTTTAAGAAGAGGGTTTAAGGAAAGTTCTTTGAACTAGAGGTCTCAGTGCACTGGATTAAGGCGAGAAGCAAGGAGGCCTTTGAAGTTTGTTAAGAGGTTTTGGAGGAGAAAAAAGTTGGGTGGCAAATGGGAGTTGGCAACATCAAAAGGACATAGCAGCCCCACTCCTCACCTGCTTGCATTCAGAACAGGGACCACAGGCTGCAAGCATAGTTTACTTGTAGGATCACTTTTGTGAAACTGTTTTGGTTTTTATTTAATTACAATTATGGTGCCCTTACCTGGACTATTGGCATGTCCTTGCAATCAATGGATTGTCCATGCAAATGAGGATAATAGAAGACATACAGATCTTTGCCTAGTTTGAGAAACAAGACCTGTGGATCCAGTGCTTGAGATATATGTTCAGTTCCTCCCCAAGGCCAAATGTGATTCAAGACATTGATTCTGCTTTCTCCAATAAGGAAAGCCTAATTCACATGACAGTGACACAAGCACGAAATGTCGTTTTCACTTGGGACCACCCAAAAGTTTCTAGGCTTGTAGAGATGCCTTGATGTTTCTTACAAAAACTCAAAATATCTGGTTATCAGACTGTAAAACACAAACAGATCAGTTAATGAAGGTGGGCTTGGAGAACTCAAATCCAAAGGCAAAGGAAATTAGTAAAATAGAAAGTGCTTTCTATGACAAGCAAAGTGATTAAACAGTACATTGGAAACATAGTGGTCCTTTTAGGAAATCTGACTCAAAATGTATTCAAATCTACCCTCACCCCAACCCACATTTTGCTCCTCTGTTGCTGTCATGCAAATGGATCCTTAATCATGATGAAAAGAGAAACCAGAGACCAAGTCAACAATTGGTCACAGAGGAAACCAAGGAGTCCTGGAAAAGAGAAAATAGGCACACAAAGGGCACTGGGAGAGGTATGTAATACATAACAGCATGTATAAGTTAATACCAAAATATTCCACACCAAGATGGAGGCACCAGAGAGCTTGATACTAAAATAACTTGTAGACATAGGGCTTGTCTATACTGGCCAAATACCCTGGCTTGTTTTGTAGAATACTGTCACAAATCTAAATGAAACAAAATGCCTGCTATTCAACTAATACATGAGGAGATATTAAGATGTGTTCAAAGAAGTAGGAGACCTTTCACAGCTGGCCCCAGACATTTCTAGGGAAAGCAGCAAATAGGGTCTCTCCTTTCCCCCGCAAGATAAGATGCACAGTACCCAAGACTAGTCATATTGTTTTGTCAGTCGAGGCAGGACATCTCACAAGGCCTATCTGGCAGTAAAAATACAATAAATAATACATTACACAACTAACAATCTGCTGTCATATCATGATAGTCAAAATCTGCTACCTGAAGTGGCTGCTTCTTTCTGCTTAATGGTAATGCCCGAGGCCTGCTTTCTCATCTGGGGTTTCAGTCTGGAAATTTGAGACTTTAGCTGGACTTACTGCACAAATCTTGAGCGAAAACTTTCTTAGTTGTGATGCTCCACGAGGTCTCCTGACAATGACAGCTCCACCATTAAGCAGAGAAAAGCATCTAGCTCAGCAGGCCTACCCTGCCACTGTTCCAATTTGACAGGTACAGTCCCATTAATCCTCTGCACCTCACATTTTCAGCTGTGTTCCAGTTTCTTGTTACTTCTCCCAATGTCCTCCTTTGTCTTCAGCTTACTCCCATGGCTCCAGACTGTGTTCAAAGTGCTAAAGGAGTTCAAATTCAACAGTGGAATAGTATCAAAGTGTTGGATCACAGCCCTGTGTGTATATACCATGCAGCCTTCTCTAGGTACCCTAAGCTGAGTTTGTTTCTCTCAGATATGGTAGAAGACATTGTCCCAAGCTGCTGACACACTGCAGAAATAATGCAGTTTGACACCACTTTAACTGCCATGCTATGGAATTCTGGGAATTGTACTTCTGTCAGAGAGCTCTAGTGCCACAGCAAACGAGAAATCCTGGGATTCCATAGGCTGGAGCAATGATAGTTAAAGGACATTTTCAGACAGCGTTTTAGCATGCCTACCGTGGGAGGAGCTTCCGGGAGAGGGAAGATGCTCTTGCGCGGCAGGGGGTCATTTTCAGACACCGCCGTCCCTCTCCCGAAATCATCCGTGTCACTTCTGTGAAGCTTCGGAAGCCGCAGAGCCATATTTTAATCACGGAGGTTGCCTGTGAATACAATATGGCGCTGCAGCTTCTGAAGCTTCATGGAAGTGTCACGGATGATTTCGGGAGAGGGACAGGGGCATCCAAAAATGACCCCCTGCCGCGCAAGAGTGCCGTCCCTCTCCCGGAAGCCCCTCCCGCGATAGGCATGCTAAAACGCTGTCTGAAAATGTCCAAAGTGTCAAACTGCAGTATTTCTGCAGTGTGTCAGCAGATATAGTATTAAAGTCAGAGATTGCAGGGAAAGTTACTTTTCAGAATCAGGTTGCCATCATGGACACTAGCCAAGCTGGCTGAGGCATTCTGGGACAAAGAGTAATGTTTCTAAGCTCCAATTTGTGGACTGGTTAGCTCCTGCACATTGAATGGAGAGATCTTGTATCCTTTGCTTCAGACAGCAAAATGTCTTGGACCAACAATGTCTCCTGTTCATTCCATGGTGCAAGAAAACCAGTAGTGCTTCCCCCACCCCACTCAATTACTGACTAAAGATATAAATCTTCATGTTCTTCATCCTTGCAGGCAAAGATAATTTATGCAGTTTTCTCCCCGCTGGAGAAGTAGACAAAGATTTCTGCAGTTTCCAATGGCTATTTCCACCTCAAGAAGTATTAGTTTGCATGTAAAGGTATGTGGGTTTTTTTTTCCTTGCAAAAAATACTTCTACTGTGCATATTTCCTATGCAGAGAACAGAGTTTTCTGTGTAAAATACACTGTTCCCTGTGCAGGAACACTACAGTAAAATAAGTGGAACTTTCTTAAAAACAATCTTAAATAAATCAATAAAATAAAAAGAAAAACAGGGCAAATATTATTCCCCATCTAAAGTTTGATAAGGATGAAGCTAGCCAAACCTATATTGAAAAGGAGTTCCAGAGTCATGATAGTGCTACAGGAAAGTGCCTGCATGCCATATATCCACCATGTTATGTCTCTTAGTGGTGGGACATGCAAGCAGGCCTCTGGTAAAAAAATAAATAAATAGCAGATTGTGGGTAAGGCCCATAGGAAGAGATAGTCTTCCAGATAACAAGGCCACAAATGTTTAAACTGTGTCAGAAGAATGTGATGGGAACAGAAACAGGCAACATTATCAGAGGACAACATCCTTCAGTGTTCCGGGGGCGTAGCACGGGAGTGAATGAGGTGTCTCTTTGTATTGGCAGCTTAGCCTGTCAAAACAAAAGTGAAGTCTCATCTGCACCAGCACTACACCCCAGGAATGTCTGAGGACGCGGGCGGCTGATAATGCCGTCCTTTCTGTTCTCATCCCATTCTTCTGACACGGTTGGGGGAATGGTTTTTTTGCTGCATTTCCCCATGTCAGATAATCTCCTAAGAGTTCATAGGTAAAAATGAGTGCCTTTAACTGGGCTGAGAAGCCAGTATAGTTGGTTCCAGAATGCTGTTGTATGGCCTAGAAAGTAAATGTCATAGAATCGTAGAGCTGGAAGAGACCTCAAGGGCCACCTAGGCCAACCCCCTGCCATACATGAATACACAGTCACAATATAAGAGAGAGCTAATATGTGTGAGAAGAATCATACATGACATCCTAATGTTCCTTATAAGAAAGACAGTCTATAGAGGTAATTGAATTATTCATTAGCCAGCCAAAAGGGAAGGATTTCAGGCTCTGTGGGTTCATTCTGTTCAGTGTGTGGAGGGAAGTATTCCCTGGTTGCTTAGAAAGAGGTGGTGGGCTGAAGGTATATCTAAGTGTATTGAAACAGACAAGAACGTGGCTACTGCATATTACACTAGCTGTAGTTTCCAAACACTTTTCAAGGGCAATCCCACAAGGAGCACACTAAAACAGTATAGATCTAACTAAGACATGAATCCCTGTGCCCAGATCTTCCTTCCTTGACGAGGGGACAAAGATGGTGCAGCAGCTGAAGTTGAGCAAAACCACTCCTGGACCCAACAACCTGTCCCTTTGGGAACAAGGCTGAATATAGATTATGGAAAGAATTCTGCTTTTGACATGGAAAGCTTAATGACTATTTCCTCAAATGTGTTCTCCCTTTGTGGATTCTAAGTGCCATTTTAAGGGATCCAGCTAAGATTACCTTCTGATAGAGGCAGGGCCTTTTGGGTTTTGGCTTTGCAGCTGTAAACTCTCTCCACAAATCAATTTATGGCCTTTTCTTAGAGTTATCTGATTACATTCTGATTCAGTCTAGCATTTAGGTATGATTGTTTTGTTACTGGTAGCATTGCTATTTCCAAGAAACAGAGTATTACATTTGGTGTGTAATATGTTCCATTTCACATGCAGCTATCTCTCAAAATTGATTCCTAACCATATGGAATCAATCATATGTATGGCTTCTACACTAATAACTGAAAATTGATAGTGATATTTTTGGTATATTGCTATTATCAGTTTTTATTTATGTACAATTTTGGAATTACTAGGATACTTTTCTGATATTGTCTGGGTTGAGGCTGATGATTTCACATATGAAACCAAACTATGATGGTACAGCCTATAATCCTTAAACTTTACTAAACAAGTTCCATACAAAATGGACCTAAGCCCTGCAATTCTTCAAAAATAAAAAAAAAGGCTGAAGTTTGCTTATTGTTCCCAAGCATGCACAAAAATATTTGGATGCCAACCTATGTCAAAAATATAATGTTTGGTCAAAATCAATTAATAAATGTGAATTCTAGAACAAAACATACATTTTAAACGTTTGGGAGATCCCTGAAGTAGCTGCTAGTCAGGTTCTTCATTTTTGTCCCATTAGATAAGACGTTAATTTGGGATTCTGCAGTCAAGCATGTGGAGTTGCATAGCATCACAGACACTTTAAATTCTAGTGTAGATCTTGACTTTTTAAACATGATTCTTTCATGATTCTTTTTTTATTGTAAATGAAAATGTAATACTTTACAGCAGTCTCCCTTCTCCCAATTTGACATTGTAGACCACAGCTCCCATCAGCACCAGGTCAGAGTTGGTGGGAGCTGTAATCCAAGGCATCTGGAGAGCACCAGTTTAAGAAAGTCTGTTTTAGGCAGGAAGCCTACATAAGACTATGTGCGTCTATTAGATGAAATCTTCAAACATGATTCTCTGCAGCTTGAAACTGAAGAGTCTAGAGGATTTTTTAAAACTACTTCTTTCTGCTAAATGCATAAACTGGCCCTCAGAACATAAAGAAGCAACAGGGTTTTGCAAAGTGATAACAACAAGAAATAAAAAAACCCACTTTATTTTATATATTGCCAGCTAAAGCAGGGTTGCAATTCAACAAAATACAACCCTAGAAAAGCTATCTACAGCTGTCATGTAAATCACTGGCCCAAAGCCAATCTAAAGGTATAAACTGTTATATAAATTAGTCATCAATTGGATCTGTATGCATATGACAAAGTGCTGTCATACTTCAAGGATTTTCTTTCTTTTAAAATGTGCCTTCATACAAAGTGGCTGACGTATGGAACTGACAGTATGAGACGGCTGAGGGCTGAGGAGGAGGGCAAGGGTGTCAACCAGAAATAAAGACAGATCAAATATCCTGAAGCAACACCACAAGGTCTTGTTTAGCTTTCCAGTATCCTCATAGGTTGGGAAAGTTACTTTTTGGACTACAATACATGGCCACTGGTTGATGATGGCTGGGGGATTCGGGGAGTTCTGGTCCAAAAACAATTTCCTATCTGTGAAGTCAGAAGTCATTTTCAACCATGTTTGCAAAGTGTGGTATTTAGGATGGTCCTGGCACTGCTTCAAAAAAATTAAATAGCACAAGCATTCCTCTTTTAAGATTTTTTTCTGGCATTAAATATCTGGGGTAAGGGTGGAAGCATCTACCAATATGACATTTCTTATTGGAGCAGCTGGTGGATTTCTTCCATTTCATGTTTACAAAGGAGCTACAACCAAATATTTGTTGAGTTATTTTTGAATAGAATATGTAGAATTCAGCTGCTTCTCTTCCTATATTCTTGTGTGGAGTTTCTTCCTTCTCCTGTAACCTAACTCAGCCAATATTCAGCTCCAGTCCCATCAGAGGCATTGTCAATGTGCTATGGCATTTTTCATTCTTGTGAGCTAGATTGTAAAGTTCACCATGAGATCAAAGTAGCTCAGCAAATGGCAGAACAAGGTTCTGTACAAGGCATTTGCTTTCAGATAAATCTGCAGTTAGACCTAGAGACCAGTTTATTTATCCAGTAGCTCTAGTGAATTTACTGCCCTACTGATAAGGAGGCCACCACTTGCCACTGCAAATGGGCATTGTTTCAGAACTGGAAGAAATGTGATTATTTCCTGGGATTTTTACAAGTGGGGTAGCACAATATTTAAGCACAGATTTATATTGCCTTGCCCTGTTTTCTCTCTGGAGGAGGTCTGGATGAGAAGAGATACCATTAATAGTTAGACACAAGTATAACCAATTCTAGGACAGCAACTTTATGGACTTTATCAGATGCATAAAATATGGCATCATAATGACACCACATAACTGCGAAAGGGTGAGCATATCAGACGACCTCACCCTTTCGCAGTTATCTCCCTGCCAAAGCCCATAGTTTTTTATTGATAGCTGAAACCATCATTAGATACCCTGTGGCACTTTTGTGCCGGCATTGCCAGTATGTGAAACCTCGCACCATTGTACTCACATCAATGCAGCGTCAATGGCCAGTCCAGCGGGAACACTTCCAGGTGAGATTGAAACAACCAGGTAGGTGATGCACTTTTTATGACCCTCCTTGGGTTACTTGTAAGTTTTTAAGTGTGTGTATGTACTTTTAAAAAACTTTTTGTGTGTTGTTTTTGTTTTGTTTTTTAATCTCCCACGTGAGCGTCTTCTTGCAAGAATCTACGGGATTTTGAACAAGGAAGTGAATGGAGCTCTGTTCACTTCCCATTTTATTGCTGGAAAGCCTTTGGATGGGAGGCAAGGTAAATGCAGCATGGGGAGTTCTGCCAGCATAAAAACAGAAAAGTTATGCTGGAAAAAGAACAGTTATTTTGGGATGGTGTGATAAAGTCCTAGGACAGCAACTTTATATCTAATGGTGCAGTCTAGAGTTGCCAGGTTAGGAGTATCCCAAGCCCTAATATTTCAACACCAAAATCTGAGACCAAGGGACAAGCCCTTGTGATATCATGTGGCAGGGTGAATTATGTTACAGAGTGATGTTACAAGGGGTAGCCCCTGGTGATATCATTAATTATGATATATTAAACTTCATCCACACTTGCACAGAGTCTGCAATTCAAAAACACCAGACCTTTCAAGGCAAAGTTCTTACCCTGAGGTTCCTGCCTGTACAAACAATGTCTAGGCAACCAGCCAAAGGCTGATTATTAGACAGCTGATAGCAGAGGCACAGCACAGTCAACCTAATAACAGGCAAAGGAATCAAGGCAGCATGAAATAAGACACTTTACTAGCAAGCAAAACACAAGTCCTCAAGCAAAGTCCAATATACAAAGTTCAGGTCCAGCAAACAGAGTTCAGGGTAGTCCAGGAGAGTCCAGAGTAAACAAACACAGTCCATGTCAAATGCAGCAGTAGGTACATGACAGATAATCAGTTGGTTCAGATAATCTCCAACAACCCCTGGAGGACAGTGCTGCATAGTTATAGAGCTGCTGCTTAACTAATTGCTGCTTCCTGTAAATACCCTGAGACCACCTCTAGCCCTCATTTTGTTGTCTCAGTGCTCTGAAGGTGGGTATAGGTAAGTTGTCCTCTGTATCTGAAGGGACAGGACCGTCTGCCAGAGCTGATACTGCACTATTGTCTGTCTCTGAGGTCTGTGGCCCTGGAACACCCTCCTGCTCTAGTTCAGCAGGTCCTGGCATGTCCACTGCTTCAGTCTCTGAGTCAGAGTCCATTTCCAAGTTCTGGAAGCAGGGCATGACACCAGCTCTCATCCTGAGTACTAGAGAAAAGGGCCGAGGCCTTGAGATCAGAGTGCCATAGTGCAATCCTATTTGCAAGTTACACCACGCTTACAAGTGAAATCCTATATATCTGACTTACCTGGGACTAAGTCCATTAAACATAATAAAACTTCCTTCTCCTCTCTCCCCCACCATACAGCTGAGTTGAAATGGATTAGTACAGACGGTCTAACTGTGCATGCACTCACACTGCAAATCTGTTTGTTGACACAGATACTAGCAAATCCTGTGTGTGATTTCAGCTCCTTCACACCACTACTGATATGCTATGTGCTAGTAGGATTATACTATAATGTTTACTTGGTGTGAAAATTAAGATACAAGAAGGTTCCATCAGTGTGCCCATTGTTTGATTTAGAATGGGATATGTGTGTGATCTGTGTTCCATATTCCCTTGCTTTTGGAGAGAATACCCAAATCGTAATATTTCATTTTAAAACAAAGGAGGGAGATTTTCACACAGGGGAAATAACCCCCGCGGAGATTGGGAGAGAAACAGGGCTCTTCCAGTTCCAGCGCTGCATTTCGCACACTCCCTTCCTTCTCCTGATCTCCCATCGTCCTCCCTCCATCATGCTTCCATTTCCCTCCCGCTATGTTCCGCTATTTTTTACTAACAAAGAACTTTCGTTAGTAAAAAATACTGGGAGGAAAATAGAAGCAGGACAGAGGGAAGACGATGGGAGATTGGGAGAAGGAAGGGGGCATGTGAAATGCAGCGCTGGAACCGGAAGAGCCCCGTTTCTCTCCCAATCTCTGTGGGGGTTATTTCCCCCATGTGAAAATCTCTGAGGATCCCCCCTCCCTTATTTGGAGAATGTATTTTAATATTGTTCCATGATTATCTCACTACTAGCTTATATACCTTTGCCTTAAGTGATCAAATTGCAGCTTGGAAACTTTATTTCAAGCTATAGTTCCTAGATTTGTTTGTTTGATGTCTGTATTTTAATGAAAGTACCACGTGTTTTTAGTATGAAGAAAAGAAAAACAATGCAGACACATACATGTACCCTGGGGTTATGATTCTTCTTTCAGGCATGGCTATGGGGACTACAATGCTGAACTGGTGCATTGCAAATTTAGTAACCCAATACTATTCTGACTCTTAATACCTTATCAGACCACCCCCATAAACCCTGTTCTTTGCCGTTTTTATGCCAGCAAAAGAACTCCCCATGCCACGCTTACCTGTAATCCTGGCAAAAGGCTTCCCAGCAATGAGCGCAAAGTGAATGGAGCTTCATTCACTTCCTCATTTGAAATCCCATGGATTCTCATGAGAATACCAAACGTGGGAAATTCAAAAATAAAAAACACTCAAAGGGTTTTTAAAAAGCACACAAACACACTTAAAAACTTAAAAGTAAACTGGAAGGGTCATTAAAAGTGTGTCACCTACCTGGATGTCACAATCTCACCCAGAAGTGTTCTCACTGGACCGACCATTGACGCTGTATTCACATGAGTACAATGGTGTGAAGTTTCAAACACCAACAATGCCGGCACAAAAGCACCATGGGGCTTGAGCCGTCAATTAAAAAGTACATTTTTTAACAGGACATGTTTGCAAAAGAGCGATGTGTGGTATGCACATGCTTTCGAGACTATTAGGCATCCTTATGATGCCTTATTTGCCTTGTCTGGTAACGTCCTTAGTAACATTATTGTTTTCTTTATCATATTTTTATTGCACCACGTCCAAAATGCTTTGAGCAGAATCTTATGGGCCTCATATTCTAAGGTAAGTTTAGCTTGAGAGTTGATGACTTGACCAACTGTTATCCAAGCCAATACTCTCTCTCTCTCTCTCTCTCTCTCTCTCTCTTTCTCTCCATCCTGTTTGCAAATACATCCTGACATCTAGTTAGGGACATGCACACGCACAAATCAACCTAGTCATATGAGCCCAAAAAGTCACCATTGCACAATGGACGAATTCTGCTTATAACAGCAGAAACAGAGTTGCACAGACAGCACGTTGCTCTGGGCTTTGTCTTTGCAAGTTGTGGTTGTACATTGCACATTGAGTGTTGCAGTTGTGCATCTTATACTGTACGTTGGTGTTGTGCATCGTATATTGTGCACTGCTCATGGCAGCTAGTCATTGACTTGTTTTGCACAAAGTTGCTGTTCTGTATGGGGACTGCGTAGTACTGATATATTTCTGCATGCAGATATTTATGCTTCATAAGAGGATGTTGGATTGTAGCCTCTGTGGCCAACATCCAACATCATTCTGGTGCCTGACTGCTGCTGTGGTGGGACTTTCTTCCACTCCCATTCCTTCCATGCTGAGTAGGGCTGCTGTGGGTTGCAGTCCAATAACATCAAGGGGGGCTCACATTTTCCATCCTTGCTCTAAGAGGTTTCCTGTCCCTCTCAAGTAAATCTGGGGGTTTGCAACGGGTTTGCACCCTTTTCCTGGTTCTATTGACTAGCAATTCTATCAGCAGAATGATCTCATTAAATCTCAGCCAGTAAGTTCAATTTAAAAAAAAATAGAATTTCCCTGCACTTAGCAGTCACCTTTATTTTATCCAGTACCGTATTTTATACCATATATGTTTTAAGGTTTATGGACACACTATCATAATAAATCTAGAGGCTTCTATAATTGTATATGCACATCAATCATGGATTGGATTCAGCATTTTAAGATAACTCTTCCAGTCAAAACCGGAGAGTGCTTTAGTCTCTTGGCATTTTCCAGGCAGTTTGATTACAGGTGTAATATCCACAGCCTTGTTAGTTCTCTGAGATCAGGGAATCCTTCTCCTGCTGGGTTCTTCTAGCAGAGGCACTGACCAACGCTTTTCACTAACAATTTCTGTCTCCTCCCAAGAGATGTTTTAATGAGGCCCTCCGACATGGCCAAAGGCAAGAAATGTTCTCTGGTCCACCGAGGTGAAGAGCCAAAAGCTTAACCTACTCGGCAAGCAATAATTAATACGCCTTTTCCCCTCCAATTCATCTCAATTCATTAACAAGTTACCTACTTTAAAAAAAAGTCCACTAAGCTACATCATGTTAGGTTTGTCACATTACATGTAAGTTGTGCCAAGGCATGCTCTAAAAAAAAAAAAATCTAATTTATGACCAAAAAATAAAGAATTTAGAATACTAATTGGGAGAAACCAACTGACATACAGTGAGAGATTGATTTTAGGAGAAATCTGTTTTCTGTTTACTTTAAGGACAGGAAATGAATACTGATTAGAAGTATACAGGCAGTTGAGTTAGGCAGCATTTTTAATTTTTTTCTTCAAAGTGCAATCTCTCTCTCTCTCTCACACACACACACACACACAGAGAGATAGAGCATTTGAACTTGATACTAGTTTTGTAACACTGTGATGGACCTATATTTCCAATAACAGCATGGAAACAGGTAATACCATGACATTTTTCAAATAATAAATTTCACTGAAAATAGCTGTTTTGATGGAATAATTGTTTTTTTTTTAAGTTTGATTGAATAATTGTTCTTTACATCATAATAATACTATCTAACTCTTTTAATGTTGTTGATGTCTCCTACACTGTATTCCTCTCAACTTGTATCAGCTGCTGTATAGCAATTTTATTTTAAGCTGTACACACACACACCATGTCGGATTAAAGAAAAGAGGAAACTGCATTGCCAGAAAGATGACTGTTAAAAAGAAATAAACATATTTAGTTCGAAAGAGTGTCTGAAGCCAATCCCAAAGCTCTTTAGAGATGAGGAAAGGGCATCAATCACGTCTCTGGGCACATTAAGCTGTTACATATTATAGCCATCTCATTTTAAGTGGTGTAAGGCTCATCTTATTTGCATATGTTGTGTTACAATCTTGCTTCAGGCCTGTCTCCACAGTGAATAAGGTAGCTGTGGAAGGCAGCTTGTGCCTGGCATAAAGGATGTGTCAGAAGCAAGCTGCTCCACTAATCAGCTTTACTGGGGCAGATACATGATAGTATATGTGAAGAAATTTAGATAACAGTAATACAGCATCGTCTGGAATGGGGTTTGTGTGTCTACGTGTATGTGGAGGGAGAGAGATTGTGTGTGTGTGTGTGTGTGTGTATTTTTGTGTGAGTGTATCTCTACAAAGGTTTAAGTCTAACTTCTAATCCTTTCTGGAAAATTTGTAAATACTGCAGTGATGTTCTACTGACCTCTAAAGGCAGTCGCTTTGAGCAGGGTGCACTTTTGTTAAATATCAAGGCTTTGTGCCACACATGTTGTTAATGTGCTTATGGACTCGTTAACAGGGATTTCTCTCCCTGCATTTATCCCCAACATACATTTTTATTTTGGTTGTAGTGTTATTGTTATTGCTATTAATATTTATAGATAGTCTCAGCACCCATTCCTGCAAACCTCAGTCTTCTTGTAGATTTCTGAGCACTGCATATGTTGGAGGCAGTGTTCAGACAGCATGGCCAGGCCATCAGAAATAACATGAGACTCTCCTAGGGTCTGGTATTTGTATCTTAAACCTTCCACTTCAATTCTCGGCCTTTTGGCTAAGAAAGCATTCTCTATTACACTAAACTTTCCACTCTAGGTCTCCTTTCTCCATTCCTCCCTCTAAACAGCTTGGGAGCTTTATCCTCCACATAGTTGGCTACAGCCAGCCGGCCAAGCCAGAAGCTCTATTCACAGAGAGGGAAAATCAGTGCCTCACCCCAGGCAAAGCCACATGAGGTTGAGCTGAAATGGACTGACCTGCCCAGCTGGCTAAAAATACAAAATTTAAAAGGCATTCCCTCCCCGCTCTCAACAGTCTGGAAGAAGGGAAGGGAAGAGAAAGAAGAATTATTCTTTCAAAATTGGGTATAATGCACAGACGCTTACCCATTAGTCCTGCCAGAAATTGTACAATATTATTTTATTTTGGCATCTGAACAGTCATGAGTACCTTCCTCACAGTTTAGTCTGGAGCATCTGTAACAAAACTGTAACAAACCTACCTATCTTTTCTGTCATCACTTGCCTGCCAGTGGCTGAGGGTAACAAAGCCACCTGTCCTCTTTGTATGCCGATTTGTTCTAAGCACAGTTGAGAGGTGTGAGCATAAGAGTGCCATCTTTGAGTCCACTGTAAGAAAACCACCAAATTAACTCAGAGGGGAACAAAATGAAACTGAGTATTTTGTATGCTTAGGTGATTCTTATCCGCTTCTTTTAGAAAGGGTCAGGAAGTACTTGCTCAGTTCCCATTTAAGGATGATGGAAGGAGATTGGTGGGGGAGGTGGGCAGAGGAGGAGATTTTCCCTTCCCTTAAATGGCATGCTGAAAGACCTCTAACACTGAATCGTTGTGAGATAATAAACTGAACGGTAAAAGGTCCCTGCCTATGTCTACCACCCTGCCTTTGGCATTAATCCAGGCTTTGGGGCAATCTGAAATTTCCTAAAGATGTATTAGTGTCTTATACACATGTGCTCCTGTGCACTCATAATCCTTTTCACTAGCTTCTTAGCTGCATGCTTTGTATTTAAATTTTCCCTTCTGACCAAGTAAATCCCCTTGGATGAAGTGACAGCGGCTTTTCAGCACCCATAGCTGGGTGACAGCTGGTGTACAAGCTCTGAAAAGGCGGCAGAGTGTTCCTCCGGAGCTTTCTTCAGGACCAGTGTCAGCCACCAGCTGAGCGATTTGTTAGTTCCTCCTTTGGGCATCAGTCAGCTGAAGAGGCTCATATTATATGCCGAAGTAATACAATAGCTATCAATATAAACAATATCTGTGCTCCTGGCTTTCGACTGTGCTTTTAATTAGCTCCTGAATTATGTGAACCCAGTACATTTTCATTAAAGGCAGTGTAACCCTTTATTAACACTCTGTGGAAGGGCAGTCTGTTATAGCCTGGATTCAGGCATAGTCACTGCAAAACTTTGCCTTGAAAGGAGGAACCTTTGGAAAGAGGAAAATAGCCCTTAGAATTGTATGCTTACACATTGCAGGGAAAGATTATCTCTCTCCTCCTCTTCTCTCCCCAAGCATCATTTTTCCCTTCCACATTTGAAGCATTATATACACTGCTGTTTCAGACTAAATTTGCTATTTTCTATGCAGGAATTATTGGCAAGTTTTGTTGTACAGAAAAGAACTAATTAGAAGGATGGAAGTCAATCTTGCAATGTAATGCCCAAAATGAAACTTGTTTTAGAACTAAGCCATTAGGCAAGAAGAGTTTTTCCAGGTGTGTGTGGATGATGCTTTTGAGTGAAACTTTTTACAGAAGTCTGCTGAAGTGAGCGTGGGGTGGGGTAGGGGGTTACTTTTATGTATGAACTGAGACAATGTTTTAATATAAAATCAATCCATTTTTAAAATTTCAAATGTGTATATATTAATTAAATGTCATTCCTAGACTCATGGTATTATGGGAATTGAGGCACCCACGGGAAGATGTGTAAATGCTTATCTGAATCAGGCATAAAATGTATGAAAATAGTTATATCAACCAACCACTGGTTCTTCTCTTAGAAATGAACTGAACACATGCATAATCGCTTATATTCCATGTTTAGGTTTAAGCCAATGATCCTTTGGGGGGGGGGAATTAAAAGTTTCATTGAAAGATTCACTTAATTAAAACTTCCCCTTCCCCTTGAAAAATAGACAATTGTATAATACAACACACACACACACACACACTCTGGCTTTTCTTCGCAAACAAAGATTCAGGGAGGACTCATCCCATGCTTACGGGTCTGAAACATGGATCACCTATCGCCACCACGTACGACTCCTCGAATGCTTTCATCAGCACTGTATACGCACAATAATACAACATCTGTGTTTCTAAAGGCTTCTTATGTGCTCATGTTCTTTCACCATATGCAGAACTATAGTTCTCTGAAAATGGATTCTACTAATAGTAGGTTCAGAAGACATTAAAATATTGCCAGTGATATGAAGTCAAATATCTTGCCTCATGATCTTAAATATATGGTCCAAAAGTAAGTCCTACAGAAAAGAATTTTGCTTACAAAACAGCACATTTCATAAGAAGGCTCAGTGAGTCACATCTTGCTAAAAATTTCCCAAATATTAATTGGGGAGAATTTGTCTTTATTGCTTATAAAACCAAAGGCTATCTATATGTATACTACATAGCATCCATAGGAAAACGTGTCTTCAAAATGAATTCACAAAAGCTACTCAGTCACTTAGGTAGCCAGAGAGCTATCAGTCTATTTCCTATCATTCCACAATTTGAAGGCAACCACTACAAACATATGATACAGGGCTGTTACAATCATTTCTGATATACTGTAATGCAGTTTTAATACTTGAAATACATCATATAATTATTGCTGTTGCTGTTGTTCCATTAATATACTGACCTTAGAAGCAACATTATTATGAAGTTTGTATTGTCACAGTTGTTCACATATATTAGAAGATCAACATTGACAGCACTGTCCTTTAGCACTATTTTAATAAAATATTAGTACACAAATAAAAATCCACAAATGTTCTTGCTGACTTTTTAAAACTTGATGAACAATCTCAACTAACAACATATTAACTTGAGCTGTCCCAACCAAAAACCTATTAGCTCTTACAAACATTTGAAGAAGTGGGAAAATGCACTCCAAAGTGAGATGTTACCTAAATGCCTTACTTTTAACTTTCCCCTCCTCTCTTTCCTTATTGCATTATTTTTGTACTGTTATTTTACAACTATCTTCCACTAACCTCAGTTGAGAATCAAAAACAAACATTTGCTAAGATTTCTGAGAAAAGACATCTCTAGGATGTGGGGGTACAGCCCTTAGGGCATCCACATTCTCCCACTGAAGCCCAGAAAAAAAATCTTGCTGTATATTTTTGCAAAAACTGCATATAACCTACTACAACCTACTTTATATTTATAATTCCAGTATATAGGTGTGGAAAGAAAAAAAACATATTGACAAATGGTATAGTAACTCACTAAAATTGGTGGGGGGGCATATTGTTTCCATCTCATAGCATTTATCTTAGATTATTAACTCAAACACATCTGTATTTTCTACTCATACATGTTTGATGAAGGTCATGAACCATGCTTGCCACTGTCGGTTGAATTCTTCGTTGTACACAGCACTCATGTCATCATGGCTAAGAATACAGAAATTATGTGAATATATATGAATGCAGTTTGAATGTGCTGCAATCAGATAAATGAGAGTTTCTTCACTGGCGTTAATGAGGAGGCCGTGTCTTGTATATCCCCACTGTGTATACACAGGAGTGTTGCCTGAAGATCCATAGATACAGAGAGAGTGGGAGAGAACCTCTGTACCCATGAATAATACATGCATCTCCATTTGTAGTCAGTATTCCTACATTTGAATCCACAAAAGTTGGGAAGTTTAATTTTTTATTCAGTTCAGTTTGGAACAGCATTCTGCTTTCTTCATGCTATTTGTAGGAATGAAGTGTGTTTTTTTGCACACCCAAGCACAAAGCTTGTACAGATTTTTTTTTCCATGAGACTTAAAAAAAAATCAAGAAGGGATTAAAAAAATAGGGCATACCTGTATGTTTGGTGTCTGTTTACATTTTCTGTAATGTAGTCATTAAGCACACAACGTAGACTTAAAGGATGTCAAAACTGACAACCACACTATGATTGATGATGCTGTGCTAGACTAATTCTTACCAGGTGTGGTGTGATGTGAATTCAAATGTAGCTCAAGAGCTTATTTGTATTAGTAAAGTTATGCTTTGTCAAAGTTCTGTGACTTCTTAACCTATCAAATCCATCTTTTAATCCAAAGTGCTCTTCCCCTCCACCCCAGCTTTTAGATGTGTGAACAATGCCCTCCTCCCACATTTACCAACCTCAGAGCTCATGTCCCTCTGTGTATGGTGATCTGTTAAATACCCATTTGATCAAGTATGTAAGCTGGAAAACCCCAAATCAGAAGATTATGTTAACAATATAGGCTCAAACTTGCATTTTCATCACCAAGCATCACCAAACATATAAGCACTGATAACACCCTTTAGTTACAGACACTTACATATCATAGGATCAATACATTTCCTCAATAAGGAATGATCCAAAATTTCTAAAAGCTATTGTGGCTATTGACAGGACAATGGCACTGTTTTTCAGTGATGGATTTGGGCTTCTTGTGAAACTCTTTGCCCTGCATTCATATTGGTCTCTCCTATACTTTAATAGAGGAGTCTTAGATCAGTGGTATAACACATTCTTCATCTGCACTGTGATGTAGGTTTTGTCATCAGCACATGTAGTAAAAAGGATATTAAGAAAAAGAGCTAGAAAAAACTCAGGCCACCATCACACAAAGGACTTTATCACACCAGCTTGTTGTTTCACAGCAATCTCATTGTTGAAGCAAATGGGAACATACCTATTTAGGGGGGGGGGAATCACTATCACACTTCTCTGCAATTGTGCTGCTATGCTTCTTTGGCAATCCATGGTTCTGTGCTCACTCTTCCTCACTGCCTCACTAACGCCCCCTTCCTCCCTGTTTATGCCCTACCCAGTTCATATCTGCCTTTCAATTTTTTAATTTTTATTTTTGCCATGATTGCGCAATTATAGCAAATGATAAAATAATAATAAAAAAAGAAATAGAAAAGGAAAGGAAATGAAGTAAAACAACCTCAGCCTCCTTGGGAACAGTGAGGAGGAGAGGAGCAGAGGAGGAGAATCATGCCTACTCATGCCTCACAACTGCCAGAATATTGGAACTGCAGCAGAAGGGAGCCCTGGTGGTATAGTGGTTAAATACTAGTACTGCAGCCATAATGTTGTGAGTTCCATCCTACAGGGCTCCAGGTTGACTCAGTCTTCCATTGTTCCATAGGTCGGTAAAATGAGTACCCAGCTTGTTGGGGGCAATTAACTAGCACATTGTAAACCGCTTAGGGAGTGCTTTGCACTGATAAGCAGTATATAGAAGTATAAATGCTATTGCCATCACATCAAAAGTAGTAGTGGAAAAGCAGTGATATTGTGAGACATTGATGGTTTTCCCCCCAATTAATGAAAAGGTGGACTCCACCAGTGATTGAAATGAAAAGCAGCAATAGAAGAGATGTGATGTTGTATCTGCCAAAATGCTGTTATCCTGCTGTAACTGTGATGTGCCAGCCTCGTGGGATAAAATCCAAAGTAGATAAGTCACAGAAGTGATCCAGTATATGATAGCTTCTCATATTCAGTCCTACCTAGCCATTTATGACTAGAGATGGAAAGAATATTCAAAAATATTTGAGAAATGGTCAATAAATATGGTTTTAAAGTTTTAAGAAACCCTGATAAAAAGAATCCTGGACTGATGAGGATCTTTGCAGTTCAGGACTTAGACTGCACAAAATTCATACATGGTTATTTTGCAAAATGCAGCATTTTCTGCATGGAAAATAATATTTCAATGCAAAAATGTTGATTCCTGTGCAGAAAATCCTGTAATTGGGGATTTATTTTTCATGGTTGGTTTGTATAGAACTATGCACAGAAAACAGCATTTTATGCACAGGAATTAATATTTCTGCATTGAAAACTTATTTTCCACACATACAATGCTGATTTCTGTGCAAAACAACCACATGCAGTTTTTTTGCAGAATAAATCCTGGCTTGCAAATTACCTTTGAATAAGGTGTGGTTTTCAAAGACCTCCTCACAGCAGGAAGAAAATTGACAAAATTACTTGTTGCTCCCTTTGAGAATATAAGACACACAAGAAAAGGTAGAAGACAGTAGGGAAAGAGAAGTCTGCATTCCAGATGAATGGACTCAATCAAGGAAGCCATGGTCCTGAGTCTGCCACAGCAGGGCTGTTGATGATAGGGGACTTGGAAGTCTCTCGTTCATAGGGTTCCTATAAGCTGAAGTCAACTTGACAGCAGTTAACAACAAAAGAAACTTAGTGAAGACACTGCATCCCTACATATGTTATCTGCTTCCTTGTATCATACCTGATTTGCTTTGATCATCCAAGTGATCAATCCAAGAAGCACTACACTCATTCTCAGCTGCACTGATTTGTACTTACTACTCATGATACATAATATCATGACATAGCCAATGGGTATGCAATGTTGTCATCAGTATTGAAAACAAAGTTCTCAGTGATTTTTTTTATAGTTTTATATCTGATGTTCATTCTGAAAAATGATGAATGAAAGTGTATTTTTTTATTTCCCATCCTCTTAAGGAAATTGAGAACATCATTTTTTAAAAAAATTGTGGGCAAATAAAAGTGGATGACTAAAATTATATCTATTTGTACAAGCACTCATTAGTTAATGGGGAAAATAAAACTTTCAAAAGAATGTGAAAAACACATACATTGGGGAGAGTGTTATAAAAACCCTTGACTTTCTGTGCAGGAAAATAGGAGGAGAAGTCTTATCTCATACGGAATTTAAATGAGACAAGAATGTTGGTAAGATTCTGGAAAATGAAATGAAAACAAAACTGACAGACATCTTATTATGAAAGAATTGACAATTGACTTAGGGCTCTGTCTGTCTGCCTGCCTATCTAGTAACCCACCTTTCCTCCATCATGGACCTAATGTTGATCACAAAATACTTTAAAACAAAATGCAACAAACAGATAAAAATGCTACAATTTTTCTTTACAAAAAAATTAAATAAACTACAGGGAACCATGAAGAACCAATAGGTATGGTGGGGGAATGAAGCTCAAGTATCCATTGGTAATGGAAATGATATAGGAAGATGATATTTTTCAGAAAAATGCTTAATGTTCACATAAGCAGATTTTAAAAGAAACATTTCTATCCCACAAAAAACTGCTGTGACAATTCCAAAAGTGGCACTAGTGAATTCTTGGCAGAGCTGGGGCAATCTGCCTTTTCAGACTGCAAATCCCAGACATCTTTAGCCAGCATGGCCAGTGGTGTGGGATGCTACTTAGTATAATCTGAAAAGATAACTTTTCCCAGGCTCTGATACAGCCTAATGCAGATTGAGACTCAGTAGTTGGAATAAATATCTGCATGTTGTTCAGCACAATTAATGATCCAGATAGCACTTCCATATTGCAATATTTGGCACCTGAACTTTAGGCATCTGTTTTGATTGAATTAAGAGCCCCCCACTCTTGCCATTTATAAGGCATCTTCCCTCTCTTACCAAAAAAAAAAAAAAAAAACCCTTCTCCAAATCAATCAACATTTTTAAATCAGCTCCAGCAGTGCTTGAGACGGGTTGTAACTTGTAATATGTGTTTATCTCAAATCCATGGCAACAGCAGTGCTTATATCATTCCTATGTGCTTATTAAAAGTGGCATATGTTTTCCCTGTGCCAGGAAGAGAAGGGGAAGTAGAAGAGGAAAGCACAAGCTTTCCTTTAACTAATATTTTAAAATAAAAGGAAAAGATCACAGGGCCAAGAGGGTCAGAAGTTGAAGCTAAAGTTTAGGACTGGTTTGCAAGGAGGGCAGGAACAGGGAAAGTCAAGATCAAAGTTTTGAGAAGAATGAACACTTCAAAATACCATGTGCCAAAATGAGGAGCTGTAATGTCCTGGACTTTCTTAAAAAACAAAAGCCCTTCAAATGAAGAACAGCTGCCATGCCTAGGAATAGGATATATACTGAAAAGCATTTGCTCTTCATTTTCAATATCCTGTAATGTGATTCCCCTCCCCCCCTTGCAGTTTATATGTTGCAATGGTCCCTATGATGATGTCTCTGGGCTTGTCTACACTAGGGAAAACCCCCAAATTTGGCCTGATTATGCCACACAGCATGACGTCTTACCCCAAATCTGGTGTGATGATGTCACACAATTTATGGCTCTATCCAAACCATACTCGGGGAATACCCCCTTAATCTGGGTTTTACAAAACGCACTTTTCTCCACAGTTTGCTTGAAACTCTGGAGAAAATTGTAGTGTGAACAATCCATCTGAACTGGATTCGGGGATGGGGGGGAGGAGAGGAAAGACAAGCGCTGCCTGAGGTAACACCTTTTCCCGCCTCCCAGGTGCCACTTCATCATTCCAAAGGCAGAGCCCCAGAGCTAGTCACTCTCTCTGAGTTCAGAATGCCTGGCCAGCCCTTCTATCGTGAAGCTAGCCAGCTGTTCTGACTTGAGAGAGCGCCTAGCGCTGGGGCTTTGCTTTCACAGAGCTCAGGGTGGGTGATTGTGCACCAGAAAAACAAAGCCCCACCATTAGGTCACTCTCTCTGAAGTCAGAAAGGCTGGCCCAGGCCACCATCACCAGGCTAGCTGCCCATTTGGACTTTAGAGAGAGCAACTAATGCTGGGACTTTGCTTTCATAGAGCTCAAAATCAAGCCCTAAGTGTGAGTAACATCTTTGAATGGAATACACTTTAAAAACAAATCTTTCTGCTTCATTGGGGGTAAAAATCTGAATGCAGATTCGGGCTTTGGTAGGTGTGGTGCTTAAATCCGAGCCAGAGTATCCCAAATTCCATGTGGCACAGCTCTGGGCCAAAATAGTCCAAATTTCATCTGGATTTTTACCCCAGTGTAGTCAAGCTCTCTGTTATCACAGTCAGTCCTGATTTTCTGGTGCCCTCTCTCTGGCAGAGCTTGGGGTGGGTGAGTGAGAATTGACTACTGCTTCCCACATCTCTCCGGTATGGCTTCTTGCAACAGTCCAAAATGTTTCCCCCCAAAGAAATTATTACAATCATACAATCTTATATATTTATCTGGCAGCAAGGCACATTAATTCCAGTGGGCCTTAACACCCAAGATGCACAGTACTGCACTAAAATGTTCTGAATGAAGTATAAGGTAGGTCCAGAGCTTAGAAAGTTACTTTCAAGAAGAATGGATAAACATCTGGCTCTCTGTATCCATGGGTTTGGCATCCATGGATTCCACCACCACAGCTTGAAAAACGTTCCTATTATTATTATTATTATTATTATTATTATTAAAAGTAAACCTTGATTTTGCTATTTTATATAAGGGACACCATTTTACTATGCCCTTGCATATAACGAGACTTGAGCATCCACAAATTTTGCTATCCATAGGCAGGGGGGGGGCAGGAACCAAACCCCAGCAGATACCAAGGGCCCACTGTACAGTTATTCCTCAGTTAATGAAGTCAATGTGGTCCTAGGCATGACTTCTTTAACAGAAAATTTGCTACCAGAGTTATAAATGACAGGGCAAGGACAGAATTAGGTTCCTGCACTTCAAAAGAGAGCTACAGTTCAGCATATCTCACCAGACCTTTTATCCAAGACAAACAATTTGCACATGTGAAATAAAACAACCTGATCAGGTAAGCCTTGTAGAAGTAAAAGAGAAACATTCTGATGCTTCAACCACTTCTTCCAGGGAGGATTTTTTTTTTCTTTCACCATCCTCTACTTTTCTTGTGGTTTTCCTTTTGATGGCCAAATTTAGGAGATTATCAGACGTGGCAAAAAACACAAGGGGAGCATGTGAAGATGATGTTACTCTCCTGCAAATGGGTCTTTTATTTTTTATTTTATCTTTATTTATTTATTTATTTATTTATTCCCCACTCTTCAGCCACAAGGCTATCAGAGCAGCTTACAAACTGTTTTAAGCAATAGCAATTTACACATCTACACTGCATTAAGCAGTTTCCAATATGTGTTAGCTAACTGCCCCCACAAGCCGGGTACTCATTTTACTGACCTATGAAAGGATGGAAAGCTGAGTGAACCTTGGAGCCCTCTGGAATCGAACTTGCAATGCGGTGACTTGCAGTACTGGCATTAAACCACTGCGCCACCAGGGTCCCGGTTTCAGACAACGTCATCATCCTCACATGCTCCTCTTGTGTTTTTTTTTTTTATGTGTCTGCTAATCTCCTTATAGAGTTTCACTTTTTAATATGTTGGGTAGGTGGGGTGGGGTGGGGTGGAGTGGGGTGGAGAGAGGGCTGGTGAGGCAGGTGTATCTCCTTTCCGCCTTTCTCTCTGTTTTGCTGTTCATGCATACTCAGTAAGCGATTCTGGAGACAGCTGCTGTTTAGCTTGCCTCTTATAGGCAGGCACATATAGGTACAGTAGAATCCTATTCTTTCCCACCAAAAGCTTTATTGCTTTATTGCATTGTTTACTTCAAACATGTTACTGCACTCTGATACTGAAAGTCTGCTTTTCTCCATTTCTATTTCACCATCCTCCCAATGCTGATTCTGCTGGAACAATTCCCACTCTAGGTTGCTTCCCCATTGCAGATCTCTCAGAAAGGTGTCAAATAGGTTATAGCTAAATAAAAGTGTCCCTTTATATCCCAGCTATATGTGTGGTCTCTTTATTTGTGTCTGGTATCCTTATTCCTGCGTCTACCATCAAATATGATGGAAACAATACACTGAAGAACTAAATAAAAGAGATGAAAGGATGACAGATTCACTCAAGGAAGAACCATTTGAAGATGAGCCTACAATTTTAGAAAGTGATGTGGGAGCTACACTAGGGCACTTGGGAGAAATAAATCACCAGGAACAAAAAAGCTAAAGAGACAGAGGGCTCATCTACATGGGCCAGAATACACCAGCTCTCCACAGATCTGGCCCGTTCCTCCCCCATTACCTGTACAGAACAGACTGGAGTCCAAACAAGCACAACATCCCATACCCACTGGCCATATCACACTCTCTGATGTCAGGAAACAGGCCCGCAGTATGTGAACAAGGCTCACTGCATATGACCAGCCTTGGTCACATGCTGTGGGCCCCCTTCCTGGCTATGGAAGAGCGAGGCAGAGGGCAGCTAAAATGCTGGGCCAGCATGCTGGAACAGGTTCCTGGGATCACACTGGCCTGATCTGTTTGTTTCCCCAGCTGCAATGGATTTAAACAGGTATTTTGTTAAAATGCTATAATGGGCCCTACCCTGTCTTCCCCTGCCCAGGGACAAACAGGGCAAAAGCCCTGTGTCATCAGGACTGCAGGGCTCCCAGATGAGGCAAATTGCCTGTGTAGACAAGCCTAGAATCTACACTAGTTTTAACTAAAATTTGACAACAAATATGGAAAACAAAACTATGGCTCACAGATTGGAAATGCTCAACATGCGTTCCAATCTCCAGGAAAGGGAACACCAGGGATTGCAGGAACCAAAGGAACATTACATTAATTTTCCATGCAAGTAAAGTGATGCTCAAAATTCTACAATAAAGACTTTTAACATATAGGGAGTGAGCAATTCCAGATACCCAAGCTTGGTTTGGGAAGGGAAGACACACTATGGATTGTAATGCAAACATACGTTGGATAATGTAGCATATTATCATAATATGCTAAATCGTCCCCAATTTATGGAATGGCCTGCCGAACGAGATCCGTCAGCTGACAAGCTTGAGTAGCTTTTAAAAAGCACTAAAGACGGATCTCTTTCACCAGGCCTTTCCTGATTAGATCCCAGCCTCAGGAGCTGTGTCTCCTGGCTTTTTAAATCATGTATATATTTGTTTTTAATGTGTTTTTAGTTAGATGGTTTTAATTTTATAGTGTTTAATGTCTTTTTATGGGGGAGGGTGGGGGTGGGTGGTGTTTTTAGTCATTATTATAATGTTTTAATTGTTGGAAGCCACCCCAATTGTTTTAGCAGAGGGGCAGGGTATAAATAAATTTTATTATTATTATTATTATTATTATTATTATTAAAGAATTCAGAAGAAATTCAGCCTATGCTCTGTAGATTATTGCAAAGTTTTTGATTGTGTAGATCATTAAAATAACTCGGAATCACTCTTAATGAAATGGTTGTACCACAACATTTGATTGCCCTGATGCATAATCTATACTAAGACAAGAGGCCACCATCAAGATAGAATATGGAGAAATGGAATGGTTTCCAGTTGGCAAGGGGGTCATGCAGGGCTGAATTTTATCACCCTAGTTGTATAACTTGTACACGGAACATATCATATGTAAACAGGATTGGATTTGGAGGAAGGAGGTGTGAAACTTGGAGGAAGGAAGACCAACAATTTAAGATATGCAGATGAAACCATACTACTAGCAGAAATAGCAAAGATTTGGAACCATTCCTGAAGAAAGTCAAGGAAGAAAGTGAAAAAGTCAGGTTTACAGTTGAACATTAAGAAAACACAAATAATGACTACAGATGATTTATATAACTTTAAAGAAGATGATTAATACATTGAAATAATTCAAGATTTTTGATACCTTGCCTCAGTCCCTAATCAGAATAGAGATGGCAGTCAAGAAACCAGAAGAAGAATAGGACTTGTAAGAGCAACTATAAAAGAATTAGGCAAGATCCTTAAATGCCAAGATATATCATTGAATACTAAAGTTAGGATTGTCCGTGTCATCGTATTTCCAAATTTTTTTGTATTGTTGTGAAAGCTGAAGAGTGAGGAAAGCTGATAGGAAGAAAATGAACTCATTTAAAATGTGGGGCTGGAAAAGAGTTCTACAGATACGATGGACTGCTAAAAAGACCAATAAATGGGTCCTAGAGTCTGAACTCTCCCTAGAAAGCCAAGAAGACTAAATTGATACTGTCATACTTTGGTCAACTTATGAGAAGACATTACTCACTAAGAAAGACACTAATTCTTGGCAAGGTAGAAAGCAGTAGGTTAAAGTAGGAAGACCACATTATAGATGAATAGACTCAATCAAGGAAACCACATCCCTGAGTCTCCAAGCCCTGAGCAGGCTATTGAAGTTCTGTTACCTACTCCGATAGCTCCCAACTTGGCAATATTTGACAACTGGCAATATTTAATAACTTGGCTTAAGGTGGCCTTCCATTTGGTTAGTAAGTAAACCAGGGACCTCTGGATACCAAGGTTGGAGTCACATATAACCAAGGGAGGGGCCTTTTGGTAATTCTCCAAATAAATACTCAGGTCAGAGATGAACACCTGGAGATGAGACATTCACTAATCCACTTAACAATAGCAGAGTCCTTGATGCTTGTAAAAAGGGTTCTTCTTCTTCTCTTCACATTTAACAATAGACCTTGCCTGCTCCTAATCACTTCCAAATACATCGACCATTAACAATCATTAACTCTTCTGGGGAACCCTTTGTCTAGTTCTGGAAAACTCTGAGAAACATTGTATTCTAATCAAAATCCCATCCCTTCAGAGGAATTATCATGTATATATATCACCTAAAATGCCACAGAAGTGAGCACAGTTCCTCTTCCTCTCGACTCACCATCCGTCTGTATAGCCAACCGCGCATGAATCCCCTGCTTTTTGACTCCATATCAGTTCATGTCACCATTCTGTCTACTGGACCTCCTCGCTGTTGGTTTACTTTGTGATCTCAGTACTACAGGATTGGAATAGTATAACCCACAATTTCCTTACTCTATTCCTCTATCCGAATACTTCCCACTATCTTTGATAGTCTTGTGTGATTGCCTGTAGCCTGAGTGTTTGCATGAATGCTGTGTCAGGAGTTAGAACTCCATTATAAAATGGCCAAACAGACTGCAGAGTCATGTTCAGTCATAATGGCTGACTCCATGAACTGCCTAGTCTTCCTTAGCTCCAGAAGGAGGGTTCTTTTTGGTGTGTAAGATCATGAGGTTGAGTAAGCCAATGCCCTGTGACTGTGTATATAAGAGAGCTCAGAGCAGAGCTCACTTCCTTCTTCCTGTGAATGTTGAGGCCTGGTGAAGCAGTTTCTCCTTGGATTGTAAATAGTTGTATATATTGCAATTGAGTTTGAAGGTAAAAGTGCCTCGTGCTTATTTGGACGTTAAACACTCTGTGTGTGAGTATTCTTGGGAGCGGGTTGCTACTGAGTCTACTGAGACAGGCTTTTGGGGCTTCTGCTGGGGACTGAGTGGCCTATCATCCCCCTGACATGCCATTACTATCACTTTACAATAAAGTTCATTTAATTTAATGTACATTCTGGCTTAGAGTCTCCTCCATTACTTCATAAGTTAAAAGGTCCTGCCATTGCCCAGCCTCTCGCTGGCATTTTTGAGCTAATTAAATATTCCCCATATTAATATCAGACATTAGTGGGATCCTCGCAGGCCTCATGCAATTCAGGTAACAGTTCTGGGGATGTAGGAAACTAAAAGGGGGAAATCACTTGAAAAATGATTTATAATAAATAATAATAATAAAATTTATTTATACCCCGCCCCTCTGTTAAAACAATCGGGGCGGCTTACAGAATTTAAAATACAATACAAATAAAATCCCTAAACACCCCCACTCCCACCCTCCCCCATAAAAAAACATTAAACAAATATAAATTAAAAACAACTAATCTAAAATCACATTTAAAACTATAAATACAATAAAATATAATAAATGGCCAGCAGCCTAGAAGAGGCCAGGATCCCCTGAGGCCGGGATCTAATTAGGAAAGGCCTGCCGAAAGAGATCCGTCTTTAGTGCTTTTTTAAGCAATAGAAATGCTGCTTTAATCATGTAAAATACTAGGCTATACCCCTTCTCTCTGTCCATGCTCACACTGTATGATCAGGGAAGTTTTAGATATGGGCAGAGGGCCTTTCAATATAGTCCACATTGGTATGGTGTTTTCTAGAACACCATTGCAGATACATTCTCCATGGGACTGTCAAGGTAGATCTGCTTGTGGCTGAATGCCCTTAATTTCCCAGTTTTTATAATAGTTGCCTCAGATAGCTCCAAAAGGCTCCAAGAAATGTAATTTCAGTTCATGCTGTTTTTATTATAAACCAAGGATTTTTCATCTGATGTTGCTGTAGCTTTGGGAAACTTTTAATTCCTAGCAGGATGTTTGAAAGCAATGGTTTGGTGTCCAGAAATACAGACCACAAGGAATGGGGATTGAAATCAAAACACTGCTTAATACACAAAGGACATACCCCTCTCTGTACTGTACATGTGGCAATGTAATTCTACATCCTCCAATCCTTCTCTGGCTGCATTCAGATGTCTAAGTGGGAGCACTGGAGAAATCTAGAAGCTGACCTGGGGTCACAACCTTACACATTTGCTTGGAGAGGAGCATAAAGCTAGTGCTTCCTAATAAGATGGGTAATTGATCCCCAATTGAATGAGATTGTGTCCTGAGCCAGCCAGAAAACACATGACCACAACAGGATAACTTCCAGATGTGCTGGGAAGCAAAATAACAGATCTTAGAAGGCACTAAGCAAAAGGCATGGGCTCAGAAGGCAATAGCTATATATAAGTATGAACTAAGAAGATGAAACTGCAGTATTCTGTGAATGAGTTGAAAAAAATTCCATTTACTTCATACACCAATGTTTTACACAAGCTGACCCTTCTGAAATTCCAGAAAAGGAGATGTGGCTGGGATGGAAAAATCTCTCAGTTTTGCTCTTGTACAATTTCTCCAAATCCCACCCACACATCCTTCCCATCCTTCTTTCATATCAGGTTGTGAGACTTTGTGTTTTCTTCCTGTGTTGAAATTTGTGGAAATTGAATATATACATTTTTCCTAGTTTGTGCATTTATTTGCACACTTTTCTGAATTTATGCAGTTTTTACCCATTGATCCAAACACATTTCTGCATTTTCCCCAATTATGTACTTTGTAAGCCCCTTAACTTCTTAAATATGTTCACTTCATTGTTTTGTGCATCCTTTATTACCAGATTTGCCCCGTAACCTGACAAATGTGCAAAAGCTTAAGGCAAGCTGTATTTATTATTTATTTATTTATTGTATTTATATCCTGCTCTTCAGCCACAAAGGCTATCAGAACAGCTTACAAATGGTCAATTTAACAGTTCCCTGCCCTCAAGCTTACAATCTAAATAAGTACAGTGTTTAAGGGAAAGGGAATGGCAGTGGGGGTAGGGATTACTGCTGGTTCTTCTCTCCCTCCAAGGGCAGGGCAATGGCACTTCAGATGCAGGGAGGGCCTTTCACCTGCCTCTGGGCCCAGGGCTGATTGAGTTCTGCCTGCCTCTTCTTCTCTCCTTTCAAGGGCAGGGCGGTGGCAGTTGGGGTGGAGGGAGGGCCTTTCACCTGCCTCTGGACCCAGGCCTGATGGAGTTCTGTCTGCCTCTTCTCTCCCTCCAAGGGCAGGGCGGTTGCAGTTGGGATGTATGGGAGGGCCTTTCTGTCAGGGGATGACAGGACATTCAATCCCCGGCAAAAGCAAAAAACTGTCTCAGCAGACGGGGTAGCAACCCTTTCCCAAGATTACTCTCACACAGAGTGTTTGGCATCCAGAAAACAGGAGGTGCTTTAATCTTCAAAGCAGTTTCAGCTATTCACAATATCTACAGTCAAAGTGCTACGCCAGGCATCACAGAATCACAGGAAGAGAATAATCTCTGTTCTAGCCTACTTATATACACATCAGTTCAGTATTGGCTCACCCAAGCACATGGTTACATTGCATCAGACCTCACCCCACATGGCTCTGCACTACAGCTACCCCTCTCCCCATGCAGCCGCGGCATGTCCAGGCATGCCCAATCAGGCCATGGAGTCATGGAGTCAGCCATCATGATTTCTGCATGATGCTGAAGCTGCATATTTTCTTACAAGTACTGATGAAATCCTACTTTCACCAAGGCTTTTGATTCCAACAAAATTTCTCTCCAAGTCTATATCCTATCCATGTTTATTAACCTATGCCGATAAGGGTGTTTTAGAGTTGGCAACTTGTTTTTTTGGGTTTTTTTTTGGTTTTTTGTTTGTTTGTTTGTTTGTTTGTTCCTTCCAGAATTAGAAGTGGCTTGAAGACTCTAGAACTCCCTTCTGAGGAAGGTCAGAATGCACACACCATTCTATCCTTCCATCAGCTGGCAAAATCTTTTTTATTCTGACAAATGTTTAAAATAGAGAGTTTTAAAAGAATGGACTAAGGGTGCAGTGTTGTTTTAAACTGAACTGATGTAATAGCATTTTTAATTATAGTTTTATCCTTTGAAATGTAGATTTGAGTTTTTTTAATACTGTGACTAGTTAATAATAATAGTAATACTACTACTACTACTACTAATAATAATAATAGTAGAAAGAGGTCAACAGCAAAAACATTTAAATTATCAGACCTCACCTGGAATACTGTGTCCAGTTCTGGGCACCACAATTCAAGAAGGAGATTGATAAGCTGGAATGTGTCTGGAGGAGAGTGGTCTGGAAGCCTTGCCCTGTGAGAAGTGACTTATGGAGCTGGGTGTGTTTAGCCTGACGAAGAGAAGGTTAAGAGGGAACATGATAGCCATGTTTAAATATTTATTTATTTTATTTAAAAATATTTTTAAAATATTTGAAGGGATGTCATAGTGAGGATGGGGCAAGCTTGTTTTCTGCTGCTCCAGAGACTAGGGAGATTTACATACTGGGGCCAAAAGCCCTTTTTCTCTCCCATTCCTGCAACGGGATGGAGATAAATGTTCACACATTTACGGCCATTCCGCTGCAGGAATAGGCTCACTGCCTCCTTGCCCAGCTGACCGTAAATGCTGGTGATCTAAGATGATAGGAAATCATAGCTTCTGGGGCAGAGTACCAGTAGAATCATCGAATCATAGTTGGAAGAGACCACAAGGGCCATCCAGTCCAACTTCCCACCTTGCTGAAATACACAACCGAAGCACTCCTGGCAGATAGCCATCCAGCCTCTCTTTAAAAACCTCCAAAGAAGAAGACTCCACCACAGTTTGAGTCCATTACTCTATGTTCTAGAAGATTTTAACATGGGCAATTTGTCCTGTTACAGGCATGGAACAGGGTCCCTAAAATATTTTTCTTTCAGATGACATTCACCCTGTTCCATGCCGAAAGTGTCACTGTTCTGTTTTCTCCCTGTGATATAGTATTCACGGGGAGACGTCGTTATTAGAACACCCAGTTCCATTTCTGTAACTGATCCCGGGTGTGCAACTAGGAGCCCCATCCCTGTTTGGTATGGTAGACACATTCTTCACACTCTCTCAATTCTCATCAAGGAAAACTCTCTCTATGGCTTTTCTTTGCAAATGAAGATTCTGGAAGGACTCATCCTGCGCTTTCTGCAAGCGCGCTGATGACTAAAAAGGCCAATCTGAGATAAACAAGTCCGGTTGCAGAAAGCACAGCAGAAGGTCTCCTTGGGTGATGTTTCTGGGTTGTGATTCTTTCTGCATTGTCGTTTCTCTTCAAGACTTGTTCGGTGTGAGTTCTCAAATAAGGCTGCAGCATTGTGGATAGTGTGCCTCCATGCCTCCCAATGTGAGGCCAGGGCGGACCATTGTTGGTGATCAATTTGGCCGAGCCTGAGATGTTGTTTCAGGGAGTCCTTGTATCGCTTTTTTGGAGCACCCCTCTTACGCTGACCCATGGTGAGTACACCGTAGAGTACTATTTTTGAAAGGCGATGGTCCTCCATCCTAGAAACGTGCCCTGCCCAGCGCAGCTGTGTTCTCAATATCATGGCCTCAATGCTGGTGATCCCTGCTTGCTCAAGGACAGCAACATTCGTCACATAGTCAGTCCAGTGTATATTTAGGATTGTGCGTATACTGCGCTGATGAAAGTGATCGAGGAGTCATAGGTGGTGGTGATAGGTGACCCATGTTTCAGATCCATAAAGGAGAATAGACAGTACAATGGCTCTACTGATTTTTGTGCTTCACCTCAGATGTTTATTACTCCAGACTCTTTTGTGAAGTCTTCCAAATGCACTATATGCAAATCATTTGCATGATTTGCTGTGGGGAGTTGGCAGTGGGAACTGAAACAAACTTTTTTCTTTAGCTCTTTCCTTCTCACTTCACTCTTACCACCTCTGTCCTTCCTTCTTTCTTAAAAGCTGTACATTTCCATAAATGGGATGAGGAGGCATTTAATTCTTTCAGGAGAGGAACCTTTTGAGGCGGCTATCCAATGGGAGTGGAGGTGGGTGGTAAGAATGACAAGAAAACAAGAAAGGCTATTGGTTGATATCAATATGCATTCCGGAAAGAAGAAGAAAAAAACTAATGCAGTCACTGCTGTCATGTGACTTAAATAATCTGACTTATTGAACACATGGACACATAAAAACAGCCTTTTGTACTGAGATGACTTCAGGGTGTGGGAACAGAGCAACTTCCAAAACCAATTTGAGTTCGAATTCAAACACCTGAGTGTGGCATTAATGGGGTCAAATCAGGGCAGGGTACTGTGCATGCTGGAGCTGAATTATTTTGCAAGTGTGGATTCAGCCTTCAAACAATAAGCTGTTCCTTTTCCTATTTTGCTATAGCTACAATATTTCACACAGGCTACAATTCTATTCTCTTACTACTTGGGAGAAAATCCAGACTTTATTTCTCACTGACAATTTTGCACTTGGATTATTTGATTTAATAGATAGCAGTATTTAGCACATTATCAGAACAGGCAAATATGGCATCATAAGGATGCCTAATGATCATGAAAGGGTGCACATACCAGACAACGGTGCCCTTTCGTGATCATGTATTGTGAAAAACTTGTTCCTTTTTATTGATGGGCCAAGCCGTCAATTGATCAGAACAAAAATTAAATCACATATTTTTTCAGAAAATGAAACCAGATAAAAAGTGTTAAAAGTTGGAAGGTAGAGATCAGTATATTTTTTAAGGTCTTCTGCAAAGACTGATCGATAAGTCTTGCCTGTATTATATTTGCATGCATGATTGCCAAATGAGGGTAGTTTAGTATCCCTAGATTGCTTTTCTTGGCAAGTACTGAACTTATAGTCATCCAGTAGACCCTGTATATCTTGAGTGAAGTGAACAGAGTAATTCTATCTTGAGACTAACTGGAGAAAGAGGGATCAAAAAAGCTGTGATAAAGAAGCCTTGATGTTAGTCATCCTAATGATGACGCTACCACCTGCACCAGGCCAGAGGAAATGAATAATATGGCCAACACATAAATAGCGATAGAGAAAAGTTTACTACTTTACCTGATACTACTTTTGGGCTATTTTTAAATTGAAAAATGCAGAACTCTCCTTGTTCATAATGCAATGCCCTTCATGGGGACATGCTGATTTATGTCAAATGCATTTATTTCATCTAGTTTGCTCAGAGGGATTTCAAGTCTGGATTGCAGCCACATATCCAAACCCTCCCTCTCTTTTTGGAAAGAATTAAAGGGGTGTGGTAGCAGTGTGGGAACAGTTGGAATAGACATAAACAAATTAATTCTTCTCCTAGAGGCCCCATTCCAACCCCCTCACCTCATCCCTTCTTTTCTTTATCACCACCAACCCTCCTTTTAGTGTTAGAATTTTTAAAACTCTCTCTAGGGTGTTAGCTGCAAACCAGCAGTCTCCTTCTGCCTTAGTACTAAACCAACATAGTTGCATTCTTACCACTATTCACATATGAAGATGGCCACCACACATAAGCAAGCATCATGGTTCTGTTCTCAGCGTGACATGCATATGCATTCCTTTCTTAGTAGTGATTTAGCAATGACTGTGGAGGCATGGCAATAAAAGACAGTGTCATTTATTTTGTTCATTAGTACACTGAAAAACTCTAACACAAGAGGATAGGCAAATTATACCATGTATGTGTTTATTTCCCTTGAGCTCAGGAACCCACCCCCTTCCTGGGAAATTATCAGGTGCTGCTAATGTGGCACCATAACAATGCCAGTGGAACGCAAATGGCTGCTAATATCAGATGACGTTGTCCTTTTGTGTTCTGATGGTATTACTATGGTGTTCTATTTAATTGACAGGCCAAGTCAGCAATAAATCACCCGTTGTGTTTCTGTGCCGGCATTACCAGTGTGTGAAACCTCAGGCGATTTAACTCAAGTGAATGCAGTGTCAATGGCCGGTCCAGCGCAAATACTTCCAGGTGAGATAGCAACATCTGCATAAGTGGCACACTTTTTAAAACCATCCCTGGTTTACTTGGAATTTTTTATATATATATATAACTTTTTATTGTTATTCTTGCATATACATTGCCAATTTTTAAAAACCAGAAAACATAAACAAGTTTTTATCATTACTTTCTTTGTCCATTACATATACGTAGTTTAATTTGGTTATTTTAAAATAAAAAAAAACATGATTTCCCCCGTAAAAATAACTCAAAGAATTTGTTATTTCTGTATGATTTTTTTCTTCCTTTCTATACAAAAAATGCTGTCTTTCTATTTCTAATTTTTCTATTTGTTCGTTTATGTTAGTCTCCTCTCATCCCTTTCTGTTTATCTTTTTGTTCCATATTTCTCTTCTCTTCCTTACCTATCACTTAATTTGTGTATCCTATTTCTTTATATATTTATATGTATATTCATATAGCCATACTTATATATTCTTCTACCTTATATCTCAGTGTCTCTATCTGTATTCCATCTTTGCCTACAGTAAGTAATTACTGGTTGCCATTCTATTTCTGTGTTCTCTACCACGCCTTGGTTCAATATTCGGGTTAATTTATCATTTTCTCTCATTATCAGTATCTTGTTCAGCCAATTTTCAATCATAGGTTCTTCTTTACTTCTCCATTGTGCCACAATAATCATACGAGCCGCCGTGCATAAATATAATAATATACGCCAGTATTTTTTCTCTTCTCTTCTTGCCAATATTGAGGTAACGTTTAGGAGGTATAGCTTCAGATTTAGTTCAAATTCAATATTGAACATTTTTTAAATTATCTTATGTACTTTCTGCCAAAATTTGTGTATAACCGGGCAGGTCCGCCACATATGTCTGTGTGTGCCTATTTCTTTTTCACATTTCCAACATTTTTTTTCTTTTTGGCCATACATTTTATTTATTTATTTATTTATTTATTTATACCCCGCTCTTCAGCCACAAGGCTATCAGAGCGGCTTACAAATTGTCTTAAGCAATAGCTATTTACACATCTAACTGCGTTAAGCAGTTTCCAATGTGTGTTAGCCTGGATGGAGTTAAATACCATCTGTTACTTATTTTAAAGTAATTTTCTTTCAAGTCTTGACATGCTGTGAATCTTTTCATTTTCCTCCATGCTTCTTCCCATTCGTCCAAACGGATTTCTTCTCCAATATCTTTGGCCCATTTAACCATTGCTTCTCTTATCATTTCAGTTTCAAGTTGTCTGGAGATAAAAATATTATATAATCTCTCTATCTTCTTCCTCTTGCCATCCCATATAATTTTTTCAAAATCCATCTCCTCCTCTGAAAAGCCAAATTCTCCTTTATCTTTTTTGAATCTACTATGTACCTGTTGGTAGGAGAACAAATTAAGTTGCCATCCCTCCTGTTTTAGTTCCTCCCTCGTCTTTATTACCATCTTATCCTCTTGTTCCTTTTCCCATAATTCTTTGTACGTGATCCATCTATCTGGTTTGCCTAATTGTCCCCATCTTCCAAGAAAAGCCTCCACCGGAGATAGCCATTTTGGTATCTTTCCAAAGTATTGTTTTTGTATTTTATTCCAACTCTGCAACAATGGTTTCCTTACAACGTGATTATTGAAGTCTTTGTGTATAGCGGCTTTATTATATCCTAAATAGGCATGCCAACCCACACTTAGTCCCACTCCTTCTAGTGTTAGTAACTTCTGATCTTCTAGTTTGATCCATTCACTTATCCAAACTATAGTGCATGCCTTATGGTAAGTTTGCAGGTCTGACAGGTCTAATCCTCCCCTCTCTGATCTTTCAATTAATGTTTGCCACTTTATCCTCGCTTTCCGGCCATTCCATATAAACTCACTCAAGTCTTTTTTCCAGCTTTTGAATGGCATGTCATTTGATATAATTGGCAGAGTTTGAAACAAGAACATTATTTTCGGGAAGACAGACGTTTTGATCGGAGCTATTTTCCCCATTATTGAGAGGTTCAATTTAGACCAGATAGATAATTTCTCCTTTATTATTTTCCAAGTCTTTTTGTAGTTGTTATCATACAAATCTAAATTTCTGTTGGATATCCAAATCCCGAGATATCTCACTTTCTGTTCCAATTTACGTTTGGATTTTTCTCTTAATACTTCTTGCTCCTTTTTGGATATGTTTTTTGTAAGGATTATGGTTTTATCTTTATTTATCTTAAACCCAGCATATGCTCCAAACTCAGCAATGACTTCCATTAGGCAATTCACATTATCAATGGGATTTTCTAGTATGATGGCTACATCATCAGCGAATGCTCTAACCTTATACTCTTGATTCTTAACTTTTAGCCCTTGTATCTTTTTTTTCTCTTCTGATCTTATTCAGTAAAATTTCCAGCACCGTTATGAAAAGCAGCAGGGACAGAGGGCACCCTTGCCTAGTTCCTTTTTGAACCAAGATCTCTTGCGTCTTCTCTCTGTTGACTATGATTGAAGCTTTTTGTTCCGTATATATTTGTCTTATGTTGGCTGTCATAAATTGCCCAAACCCGAGCTCGTCTATTGTTCTGATTAAACATTGCCAGTTGATGTTGTCGAATTGCTTCTCTGCGTCTGCGAATATTATGGCTGCTTTCCGATCATTGTTCTTTTCCAGGAATTCTAATATATCCACTATGTAGCCAATATTTGTTGACAATAATCATCCTGGGAGGAAGCCACTTTGATCGGTAGGTATTATTTGTTTTAGCACCTCTTTTCTCCTGTTTGAGAGCATACTTGCATAGATCTTGTAGTCCACATTAAGGAGGGAAATTGGACGATAATTCTTAACGTCAGTTTTTTCTTTACCTTCTTTCCAGATCATCGTAATATTTGCCATCTTCCATGTGTCTGGCATCCCCTCTTTGTGGATCAAATTGGTAACTTCTAAAAGATGTCTCGATATTTCTTTTTCAAACATTTTATAAAAAGTATCCATGAATCCATCCGGACCTGGTGCTTTGCCACTTTTTAAATCTTGAATTGCCATGACAATTTCCTCCAAAGTGAAGGGTTTGGAAAATTTCAGCCTATGGTCTTGAGATAGTAATGTAAATTTATTTTCTTTTATATAACTATTCATCTTGCTCATCCAAGCTCCTTCCTGTGTTTTTTCCCCCTGTACAGCGAAGAATAGTAATTAACAAACTCCTTTTTAATGTCTTCCTGGAATGTTAATGATCTCTCTTCTACTCTAATTTCAGTTATCATTTTCTTCTCCTTTTCCTTTTTCAGTCTATAGGATAACCACCTGCCAGTCTTGTTGGCTTGTTCAAATACCCTCTGTTTTATCTTCTTCACTTTCTCTCCAATCTCCTCAACCATTGTTTTGTTAATCGATCTTTTTATCAATTCTATTTCCTTAATTAATACTTTATTTTGAGGTCTTTCTCTCAATTTTCACTCTGTTTCTTTCAGTTTTTGTAAGAGTCCCTGATTTTTGTCTCTTCTTACTCTAGTTCTTTCTGCACCCTTTTGCAGAAGTAGACCCCTCATAGTTGCTTTAAAGGCATCCCACACCGTCTTCATTTTCATGTCTCCTTTTTTATTTTCTTTGAAAAAATGATTAATCCTTTCTTTCATTTTTAGCATAAATTTGTCTTCCTTCATTAGTTCATCTTTAAACCTCCATGTATATTCCCTCTTGAGGAGTGTCATTTTCAAATTTATGGGGTTGTGGTCAGAAGTGACTTTTGGCATTATTTCCATCTCTCTCATCCTTGGTAGCAATGCCTTTGATGTCCAAAACATATCGATTCTCGACATCGTCTTATGGGCCTCTGAATAGTAGGTATATCCATCTCTTGTAGGTATTTAGCTATCCATAGATCTGTTAGATGAAATTCTTCCATTATGTCTATGCATATCTTCGGAAGTTTACCCTGATTAACTCTGCTTTCTCCAGATCTATCCCTTTTCCCATCTAGCACACCATTGAAGTCTCCAGTTAGTATTATCAGTCCTTATTCTAACTTTGTCATACTAGAGCGCAGATCTTTATAAAAACATTCTTTTTTCTCTAATGGTCCATAAATTGCAATTATGTATATTTTTCATTAACAATAATAAATAATAAAATAATAAAATTTATTTATACCCCGCCCCTCTGTTAAAACAATCGGGGCTCAACAAGATTGAGCTCTACTCCAACCAGGTGACCTTCATTGTCGTTCAATATTTGTTTTGCTTCATATTTTTTCATTTACATATATTACCACTCCCTTTTTCTTTTTAGGGGATAAGGAAACAAATCCTTGGCCTAATTTCAGATTTTTGAGAAATTTACTCTCATTTTGGCATGTTCTAATCTCCTGGAGACAGGTTATGTCTGCTTTATTTTTAAATTGTTGTCCTCCTCCTCATTTCCTCCTTCAGCTCTTTCTTTTTTTTTTTCATCCTCCTCCTCTCCTTCCTCCTTTCCGGACTCTCTTTGTGACATTTCCTCCCCTTCCTCTGAGTTATTGTCACTCTCCTCTTCCTCTTTTCCACTATCCATTGATTGTTTGTTTTCTTCTCTATTTCTTTTCCTCCTTCTCTTATCTTCCTCTTTTTTTGACTTCATCAAGTCTTCTAATCATTTCCATTGCTTTGTCAACTGAATTTATTTGTCGATACGTAAAGGAGATTCCCTCTATTCTGTTCCATCTAAAGTTCACCCCATCCGTATTAATTTCTGAGTGAGTTGCTTATAAGCCTGTCATTTTTTGAGAATCTCTGCTGGAATATCCTTATTTATCCTTATTTATCTGAATCTCATGCCCCTAGATCGTTAGTTTTTGTGCATAATTCATTTGGATTATTTTATCTCTGTACTTCGATCTTGTAAAGGAAATCACAATGTCTCTGGGTAGTTTCCGCTCCTTCGCAATTGCTCAGCTTGTCTAAACATCTTATCAATCTCATTCTCTATATTTCCTTCTGATTCCTCTATGTAGTTTGCTAAAGTTGGTATCAGCCTTTCTTGCAGATTTTCATACATCATTTCTGATAGACCTCTCAACTTGATGCACTTCTCTCTGCACCTTATCTCTTGGGAGAGGTTAGTCTGTTTTGCGTTCTCCAAATCTTTCACTATATTTGTCGTTTGACTTTCTAAAGTTGCAGTTCTGTTCTTCACATTGTCCACCTCTCCCTTGATTTCTTTCAATTCCGTTGTCATTTTATCTAGTCTTTTCTCTATTTTCTCAATGTCTTGCCTCATATCTTTCTTCAGATTCCGTATTTCCTCCTTTATCTCTCTCTTAAAAGATTTGAGTTTTTCCAGGATTTGCACGTTAATGTCAGTTTGTTTAGGCGGCATTTCCATCGAGGTTCTCCTTGATGGTGATACTTGGGAAGTAGTATAGGCCCTAGGTCTCAAACCAGAGGCCATCCGTAGATTTATCTATTAATAGTTCCTAACAAGTATGTATCTGTTAACAATCAATCGTAATCAATAATTCCTGATCTATATTTCACTTCGAAACACTCCCCACAGTTTCAATTAGTCCTATCCCCTCTTGAACTTAGCATTGAATGAATGGTCTAAAACTTAGAATTTATTCCCAAAAGCACTTGGTTAACTCTATATCTACGTTTTGTTATGGGCCTCCAATATTTATATTTTGCATGGTCACTTAGTGGCAATTAGAACTAATACCAACTGATATCAGAGCCAATATTACCTTTAAGTATGTTGATTATTATTTTCACCTCTTCCTTCCCTCCTACTGTACCTTTCTTACTGTTGTTTTATTTTGATTTCAACAGTGGTTCTGTGTTTATAATTAATGCTGTATTACTTATAGCTTTATTTTGTTCTGTTTCCCCCCCCCAAAAAAATATGTTTATATTATTATTTATTATTTATCTATCTATCGTCCACCCTTCCCAATCAAAGTTTTAGTCTTTTATTTGTCTCCTTCGTATCTCCCGTCTGACCATTAGTCCAGCTCCTCTCCTTGCCTCTTAATCCCTTTTCCACTCTCCATCTCTGCACCAGCTGCTCCTCTGCCCTTTCCCTGTCTGTCGTCTCGCCACGTTGCCAACTCCCTTTGTCTGTCCACCCCACCTTCGCTCACTCCTCCACTCCTCAACTGTTCCTCTGTCCTCCCATCTGTCTCCTTGTCACGTTACCAACTCCTCCCGTCCGGTTCTTTCCTTCCTCCTATCCTTCTGATCCTCCGTTACCTCCTTCGCCTCCAATCCGTCCGATCCCCCGTCTGCTCCTTTCACCACTCGTTCCTCTGTCTGATCCCTCTGTCTGTTCCTCAACGCCCTTCTGCCCTTTATGCTTTCCTCGGCTCCGGTGCATCTGCTCCCTCATCGCCATCTGTTCCCCTGCCGCAGCCCCCGTCTCTTCCTCACTGTCCGTTCACTTCTCTGCTCCTCCACTCCCCTCTGCTTCCATCTGTTCCCTTGCCATGCCCCCTGTCTGTTTCCTCCATCTGTGTACCTCCGATCTCCTCTCCGCTCTGCCAGCCAAACCTCCTCCACAAATCATTTCACTCCAAAAAGTTTGTAATCCAAACCTCAGTTTAAGTTTTGCCCTGCCAACATAGTTGCTTTATTTCTTGCAGTCACTCCCACCTCCTCCAATCTCAGCCTCTTTACTGTCCCTTCCCCTACCTTCCTTTCAACCCAGTTATTCAACTGTGTAGCTGGGAATGCCAAGGATGATGCAGCTCTGTATTTCGCTTGCCTCACAGTGGGGGAATTTTCTTTCTCTCTCTCTCTCTCTCTCTCCTTTTTTTTCCTGTTTGATTTTTATTTTTTGGCAGGAAACTTAGTTCCCCTCTGATATTGTATTCCTCCACAAATCCATTCGCTCCAAAAAGTTGTAATCCAAACCTCAGTTTAGGTTTTGCCCTGCCAACATAGCTGCTTTATTTCTTGCAGTCACTCCCACCTCCTCCAATCCCAGCCTCTTTACTGTCCCCTCACCTACCTTCCTTTCAACCCAGTTATTCAACTGTGTAGCTGAGAATGCCAAGGATGACGCAGCTCTGTATTTCTCTTCCCTCACGGTGGGGAGATTCTCTCTCTCTCTCCTTTTTTTCTGTTTAATTTTTATTTTTTGGCAGAGACCTTAGTTCTCCTCTGATATTGTATTACTTCACCTTTCCCGCTTTAAAAGTTTCCTTCGGTGGCATTGATTTCTCTATCCTTTCCTTGAGTATAAAACTGTGTAGGAAGAGAAATTCCCACTTCAAATTCAAAGTCTAAATATCCTTCAAATGAGTTTCTCTCAAACAATTCTCGGGTGAGAGCTCTTAGATGGAAGTAATAGTGAACCCTTTGAGTTATTTTTAACCTGAATTGTAATGTTTTAGCAATGTCCTTCTTAAAAAACAGAAGGAGAAATAAGGACTGAATGCCCTAAGGCTCCAGAACCAGCAATGGCTGCTCTGCTTGCCAACTTGAAACTGAGGGTAGGAGTCTTCCTTTTCCCCCCAAAACCCAATTTGGACAGCTGCTGCGAGCCCCAGTCTTTCTTTACCTTCTCAGGTACAGAATTGGGGTGGTCATCTCCTCAGACCCCCCTTGCTGCTTCTAGACAACAGGTCCCCATGGAGCCCCATTAGAGCCTGTCCGTCATCCATGTTCCCCCTGCTGGAAGTCTACTTGGAAATTTTAAAGTGTGTGTGTGTGTGTGTGTGTGCTTTTTGCAACTTTTTGTGTTTTATTTTTGATTTTATTTTTATTTAATTTTTGAATTTCCCACGCGATGAAGTACTTTTTCGGACGTGAACTTACCACGCAAGAAGGCTCATAACAGGTGTGAGGCTGCTGCATGAATAAAAAACGGTCAAATATGGCGTGGCTGCCTCCAGTCTCTTGCAGAACTTACACAGTTGATTTCAGCAGGGGGACGGCATCGTACAAAACAGGCCCCCTCCGGCACAGCAGCATTGCGCCTGTTATGAGCCTTCTTGTGCGGTAAGTTCACGTCTGAAAAAGTCAGAAATCTCACAGGACTTCAAAGGAGGAAGTAAACAGGGCTTTGTTCACTTCCTCTTTATTACTAGGGAAGCTTTTGCTGGGAAATCAAGGTGAGTGTGGTGGTGGGGCATTCTTTTGCCGGAATAAAAATGGATTTTTTTAATGCTGGCAAAAGAATGTTTAAAGGGGATCGTCTGATAAAGTCCCTGGTCTAGTCAACCTGAGAACATTGATGAAAGCTTGCAGAGATGTTCTTCCCTCCTCCCTTTTTCATTTTTAAGAACTCTCTAGAACCCTTGTGCTAAACCAGTAGTCTCTCCTGCTCTGTAAAATCCAACTTACACACACACACACACACACACACAAACCAGACAACTCAATTGGATGAAAGCTTCCAGTGATGTCCTATCTACTGTTTACCAATTATTAGACCTAATTGTTTTATAATAAGGCTCAGGAGAGAGCTTTTTTAAAAAATAAATACATTAAAAGGTCCTTCTTTAAAAGGTCTTTATTAGGACAGGGAGAAGAAACAGATGTCTTGGGAAGCTTTCCTTGAATTCTCAGGTTAAGTAGTAAGTTTGTGTGGGCAGGTAATATTTCCAACACAAGACATTTAGCTCTAAGACTCTAGAGAGAAGTTTTTAAGAAATTTCATTTTTCTTAAATGAAGGGGCAGGGTGTGTGAAAATAGAAATGAAGAAAAGGCAGAATGAGCAGTGGGGAAGGATTGGATGAACCCATTTTCTTCATCACAGATTTCTAAATCTATAGATTTAGGACATTATCACACAAGGCTGTAATCGTGTGATTACAATGGAATGGTAGCATGAATGGGCTACCATTATTGCACAATGTTGACATCTTCCAATGCTCAGTCCTTACTCCACCCATTCATCAGATGCCACTTTTAATTAACAGGCAAAAGCCATCAACAGCCCTCAATATTGCTCTTTTCACAGTATTGACAAGTGTGAAATAATCATGTCCCACTGTAATTGTGTAATTCTAGTATGAATGGGTGGTCCTATTCTCCCCCTCCCTTTTCCCAACAAGAACACAAAATTAAACTTCTAGGGGAGAATGTGAAGAGGACCTACAGGATGCTCTTTTAGGACTTTATCAGACCACCCCCATAAATTCTGTTCTTTTTTTGGCATAACCTCTGCTGTTTTTATGCTGGCAAAAGAACTCCCCATGCCACACTTACCTTCCAGCCCAGCAAAAGGCTTCCCAGTAATGAATGTGGAATGAACAGAGCTCTGTTTACTTCCTCTATTGAAATCCTATGTATTCTTGCGAGAATATGCAGCATGGGAAATTCAAAAATAAAATCAAATATGACACACAAAAACTTACACTAAGCACATCAACACACTTAAAAACTTCCAAGTAAACTGGGGAGGGTCATAAAAAGCGTGTCACCTACCTGGATGTGGCAATCTCACCCAGAAGTGTTCTCGATGGACCGGCCATTGATGCTGCATTTACATGAGTAAAATGGCACATGGATTCAAACATCAGCAATGCCGGCACAAAAGCACACAGAGGGTCAATTGACGACTTGAGCCATCAATAAAATAGGATGGGATTTAGACTGGACATGATTGTGAAAGGACAACATTGTCTGGTACACCCACCCTTTTGCGATCATTAGGTGTCCTCATGATGCCATATTTAGATTGTCTGATAAAGTCCTTAATCAACTGTAGCCTTTTCTTGCTATCTTTTTATGTTTGTTTCAGTGTTTATTTCTGAATTTCTTTGGTTATTTATTTGTTTTCAGTATTTTAGAGTGAAGGCATCTTCTCACAAGAACAGCTGAAATCTCACCCATGCAAAATCATGGAAGTAAGAGAAAAATTTATAACCTGAACACAAAATGTTATTTAAAAACACCGAGATTCTGGACCAGGCCAACAACTATCATGTCAGAATGCACAGAGAAGCTATTGAAATCCACAAATGCCTGGACAACTTCAACAGGAAAGAAGAAACCCTAAAAGTAAACAAAATCTGGCTGCCAGTCCTGAAAAACACTTAAATCAGAACTCAACACTTGCAACTGAACTCCTCCCAGGGGCAGGAGCATTTCCAGCAGATAACGGGCCATTAACCAACTGTTAGCCAAACAGACACCAATCCTCCTTGCATATCTCCACCCAGAAACTAGCCATTCAAATACAGAAATGTACATATCGTCCCCAACAGGGGTTCACAGTATATAAACCACAGACACACACACCTACCAACCATTCTCTGAAGATGCCAGCCACAGATGCAGGTGAAGCATCAGAAATAAATTCTTCCAGAACACGGCCTCACAGCCTGGAGAAACCCAAGGAAAATCTATGGATGCTGGCTGTGAAAGCCTTCAACTTCACATTAGTATATTCTGTTTGTGACCAATATAAAACTTCATTCTCCTCAAGTCACTGATGAAGACTTGTTGAAATAGTCCATATTCCTGGGAGCAGTCATATTGCAGCTCTTCATTTCAGCACTTCAGTTGTATACAACTATTGAAGTCTATTTGTTCATTTGTCCTATTCACACAGATGTTTGAATAGACTTGGATATCTATATGGCTCCAGATTTCATTTTGGAATTCCATATCTGAGTTTATTTAGGACTATTTATCAGTATTGAAGCTGCTCTTGTTTTATAATTGTTATCTATACAGCATATTCTTTTAAGTGTTACACCTTGTCAATATAGCCTGGAATTCTGCATTGCAGTTATAGGAGATTTTCACGTGGGGAAATTATTCCCCGGGGAGATCGGGACAGAAATGGGGCTGTTCTGGAACCAGTGCCACGATTTGCACATCCCCTTCCCTCTCCCGATCTCCCGTTGTCCTCACTCTGTGCTTGTTCCATTTCCCTCCTGCTAGGTTCTGTGATTTTTTAGTAACGACGAACCCTCGTTAATAAAAAATTGCAGAACCTAGCGGGAGGGAAATGGAATGAGCACAGAATGAGGACGACGGGAGATCAGGAGAGGGAAGGGGGCATGCAAAATGCAGCACTGCTTCCAAAACAGCCCCATTTCTGTCCCGATCTCCCCGGGGAATAATTTCCCCATGTGAAAATCTCCATAGATTCATAATCTAGAGTTACAGATCCATAATAACTCAATGTTCTCTAATACTATGGTGTCACAATCATGGCACTATTGCCATGACTGTAAATGTCCTCCAAAGCCTACTTTACCAGGCAGCATCCAGGACAGCAGGGCTGAGTAGGCCCATAGTACAACAGTCATCTGTGTTAATTAATTAATTAATTAATTAATATCCCACCTTTCTCTCAGCATGGGATCCAAGGTGGTGTATAATGTTTTAAAATCACAATACAGTTTTTAAAACTCTTAATACAAAGTTACCAGCTTGGTAGATGAAGGGAATGCTGTGGACATTGCATACCTTGATTTCAGTAAGGCCTTTGACAAGGTTCCCCATGACATTCTTGCAAACAAGCTTGTAGAATGTGGGCTAGACAAGTTAACTGTTCAATGGATTTGTAATTGGTTGACCGGCCGAACCCAAAGGGTGCTCAGCAGTGGCTCCTCTTCGTCTTGGAAAGATGTGACCAGTGGGGTGCCACAGGGTTCTGTCCTGGGCCCAGTGCTATTCAACATCTTTATCAATGACTTAGATGAGGGAATTAGGGGCATACTTATCAAATTTGCAGATGACACCAAATTGGGAGGAGTAGCTAATACCCTAGAGGACAGGATCAAAATTCAGAATGACCTGGATAGACTGGAGAGCTGGGCCAAAGCTAACAAAATGAAATTCAATACGGAGAAATGTAAAGTACTGCATTTAGGGCGGAAAAATGAAATGCATAAATATAGGATGGGAGAGACCTGGCTGAATGAGACTATGTGCGAAAGGGATCTAGGAGTCCTAGTAGACCACAAGTTGAACATGAGCCAACAGTGTGATGCGGCAGCTAAAAAGGCCAATGCAATTTTGGGCTGTATCAATAGAAGTATAGTGTCTAGATCAAGGGAAGTAATAGTGCCACTCTATTCTGCCTTGGTCAGACCTCACTTAGAATACTGTGTCCAGTTCTGGGCACCACAATTCAGAAAGGATATTGACAAATTGGAGCGTGTCCAGAGAAGGGCAACTAAAATGGTGAAAGGTCTGGAAACAATGCCTTATGAGGAGAGACTTAGGGAGCTGGGTATGTTTAGCCTGGAAAAAAGACGGTTTAGAGGCGATATGATAGCCCTGTTTAAGTATTTGAAGGGATGTCACGCTGAGGATGGAGCAGGCTTGTTTTCTGCTGCTCCAGAGACTGGAACACGGAGCAATGGGTGCAAGCTCCAGGAACAGAGATTCCACCTCAACATGAGGAGGAACTTTTTGACAGTCAGAGCTGTTCGGCAGTGGAACACACTCCCTCGGAGCGTGGTGGGGTCTCCTTCCTTGGAGGTCTTTAAACAGAGGCTGGATGGCCATCTGTCGGGGATGCTTTGATTGTGATTTCCTGCGTGGCAGGGGGTTGGACTGGATGGCCCTCGTGGTCTCTTCCAACTCTGCAATTCTATGATTCTATGATTCTATGATTCTATGAAATGTTAAAACATTATTAAAATAAATTTCTATTTTTAAAAAATACACATTAAAAACAAGTTAAAAGCAGCATTAATAGATACTTAAAACATAATAAAATAAAAACACTACACCCCATCAAAAGCCTTATCTACCACAGCACACTAAAATCTGAAAGCTTATTTAAATAAAAAGCCCTTTACCCATTTGCAGAAAGACAGGAGAGAGGGGGCCAATCCGAACTCCTGGGGAAGGGCGCCCTATGATTTGGGAGCATCCACCACGAAGTCTCTCTCATGTCCTCACCAGATGTGCCTGAGATGGTGGTGGGGCCAAGAGAAAGCCTTCCCCTGAAGATTTTAGAGCATGGTCAGGCTCATATGTTACAGTTAAATCACCCATATTATTCACTACTTGTTTATTTAAATTACTGTAATCATTTGTAAATTTTCATTGATCCATACAAATTAGGGTGTTCAAATCTTTTTGCACTTTTTCTCTCTCTCACTCTGTCTCTGGTGGGAGTGTATGTAGTAGCCCTCTTACATACAGGTTTCCCTGCCCCCATATCTGCAGGGGATACATTCCCAGACTTACTATTTATAAGTGAAATCTCAGATAATAGCAAACTGCCATAGAATACCATAGAATCATGCTGGAGAACCTAGAAAATGCCTAGAAAGGATACCTCCCTAAGCATCTGGAGGTCTTCCAGTGCAACTCTATGTCTAGGTGTCTAGAGAGACTTCCCCCCTTTTGACCATGGTTAAATGAAACCGCGTTTACTGATACCACAAATGGGAGGGAGGGAGGGCGACCTGTAAATGGCAACAATGACAGCAGCAACATAACAAGAATCAGAAAAATAATATGAAATACTATGGAAGAAAAAAGAAAGCAATAGAGTGTAATGGACTTGGGAGAAATGGGCTCTCTTGTTTACTCGTTTATGTTTTAGTAATGTGTGAACAAGCTTATGACACTTCAATTCTATCTATAGTCTGGGTGTAAAGGCTGGAAAGAGTAAACCACACATCTCAGATTTATTTTCCAAAGCCTAAAATAAGCCATCTCTACCAACAGCATGCATAAATAAGCTCTAAATAAGTAAGTCAACAGTTCATTGAATCTTTTGAACATGAAGCAAATATTAAAACAGAAATTTTATGTAAGGCTGTTTGAATAAATAAGTAGTGGTTTCCCCCCATTTTAACATGTGCCTATGATGATCTTGATTGAAACATTAACATTCCAGCTGGTTTTGAACAATGTCTGTGGCTTTTCTCAGAGGGCTGTGTACAGGTGATGCCCCCCAGCTTGGCAGTATGAGTACTTGTGCCATTCTGGCCCTTCAAGGGGATTCCTTTGGCAAAATAATACTTTAGATATGCTGCCCTTCAACAAGGATATGGACCTACTGGTCTTCATACATTTTTTGGCAGGAGTAGGTATTGTTACTAATGCTCTAGCTGGAACAAAAGTAATACAGGATGAAATGGGGAGTAGAGGTCACCAGAAAGCTGAGGGGTGCTATTTCTTAACTCTTTTCCTCCTGCAATTTCTCCACCCCATTGCTTTCCCCATTACCTAAGGGGAAAGTATGATAGGTCAGAAAGGAGATGGAAGGGGATGTCTGGAAGGGAGAGAGTTAAGCTTATCCTACATGATAGACTGGACTTCCACTCTCCATTTCCGCTTCTTTCAGTTTTTGTCATGATCAAAAACACATTTGATCTTTGGTTTTCCAGACCAGATTTTGGAACTAGCCTTTAAAATTAATTCAGTAACACTGAACGTTAGGAATTGGGATATTAATTTGTTATCACCACTACCACCATCACCACTAATAATGGAAATAGTAAAGTTAATTATTGATTAACACGTTGTTTAAAACAGTGGGTTGTTGCCTGGGGATGATGGGACTTCAGCACATTTGGAAATTTGGGGGCTGGGAAAGACTAATTAAAGAGTTGAATATGAATGTATGTAGATCTGTATGTAGACAAACTTTGTTTCAGGTGCAGCTGTGGACCAATGGCTAAAGGCATAGGCATCACTGAAAAGATGGCATCTGAGGAAGGATTTGAAGGAGAGAGCAAAAGGAGTGCTAATCATCCTTACTGGATGATCCAGGCCCAAAAGGTACCCAGAGAGAAAGGGCAGAGATGTTTAGGAGAGCATGAATCTTTGAGGGAAGGAGACCATATATCCTATTTTATTGGGGACAGCCCTCTATTTGAAGGCATCCTCTGTTTGAATTGCAGTCTAAATCCAGTCAAAGGAAGACCCATAAGAAGAGAAAGCAGAAATTGCCTATCGGCAGCTGTACCTGGACAACAGACTGGACGGGCAGCAATGTCAACTGGACAGTTTTCCCTGTTGTGGTGACATGTAACACATAGCTATTTAAATTACAGTAATTACTTCTGTTTGACTACATACACATTACCATTTGTAAATTTTATGCAATCCTGTGTTTTCTTCTCTTTTGTGAAACTGGCATGGCCAACACACTTTTGAGCTTCTCTTAAAATCTGTTTGGCTAATTTTAATAAGGTCTTATCAATACCAAGCCAAACTAAATTCTCTCTCATCTTCTTGGCCAAATTCAAAAAGTACAAGGTTTCTGTGGCATGGGGAAGACCATGTTACACCTGTCTTCCATTCAGCTGTCAGGAACAGGGAGAGGAAGTTAAGAGACAAAACAACAACAACCACCATGTAATAATCTTGGTTGCATGTTAGTGACTGAATATAGGCTGCTGACATAATACAGTTTGACACCACTTTAATGATCATGGCTCCGTCCTATGGAGTCTTGAGATTTGTAGTTTGCTGTGGTACCAGAGCTCTTTGACAGAGAAGAATAAATATTTCACAAAACTACAAAAACCAGAATTCCATAGCATTGAGCCATGGCAGTTAAAGTGGTGTCAAACTGCATTATTTCTGCAGTGTGTCAGCAGCCATACAGGGACTGATTTTAAAGAAATAATCACAAGCACCTGCATAGGTGAATGAATTTGTCACTTTTGCTTCCATCCCATTCATTTTTAAAAAAATTAGTTTTTTTCTATTACATGTAGAAAGAAATGTATGAATGTTGGTAAATTCTTGTCCAGAGGAGGAGGAGGAATCATTCCTACAGGTTTTACAGATTTTAATGTAGATATCCATAGAGAAACAGAGATGATAGAGATAAATAGAGGTAACGGTAGATCGAAATTGAGATAGAGATAAGAGAGACATGGAGACAGGAACAGAGATACCCACAAAAGATGTTAGGCAATTACAAAAAAAAAAAAAAAAAAAAAAGGTTGTCTTCTTCATATTTGGCAAGTCACATATCAGTGTTTGAACATGGAGAGGTGGAACAAATAGCATAAAAAAGAAGAGTGTTCTTTTTAAGGCCACCTTTCATCTTGCAATGGCTGCAGATTAATACATCATCAAAACATTAAGTTTCTTGCAGCTGTAAGAGCATCATTATTAGCTCATGATAAATAGTGCCATCATAGCATTAGCATTGGCATTAGCCATCGAGAATAATGTTACATTCATTTGTTTGTTCAGTAATAACATCTGAATGGCAGCAAAGCCACTGGAGCTAACTTTTTACAGAAGGCAAAACAAAACATTATATTTTACAGAGAAAGCTGATATCTGAGTGGAGAAAATTATATTTCTATATATTCTAGATGAAAAATATCCTGTTTCATCCTTTCTGACCTGCCAGAAGGAGACCCCAAGCCCTGATGCAATCTATTACAGTGCTTATTTCAATATGTGTTCTAATGACATGGAACATCATCTAAGCCAAAGAACTATGGGGCCATTAAACCAGCCCTTCCACTAAATATGAACTATTAAAGGGAAAATATTTGGAAGGGGAAAACACAGGGAATAGAAAGACACCAGGATGTAAATCCTCAAATAGTTCATCCTCAGATGTGAGGATAAATGGTCACCATTGTTTTCTGCCTGGTGTGGGAGAAAACAAATATTCTTCCATAGTATTTTCCCCATATTTGAATGTCCTGAAGTATTGCAGAGCAATTACAGAGAAAAGAACTTTTTTTTTTTTTTGCACAATAAAAGCCTGTTTTCTGTCGAGGAAACAATGTTTTCTTCCAGAAAACAGGTTTCCTACACCAAAAACTGTTTTGTAAAGGAAACCTCTTTTTTTGTTGGGGGGTGGGAGTAGAAAGCAGGGCTTTGTGCAAATTTCTCACATGTTTTTCTCCTTAACACGTTTGCCTGAACAAGCTCTGTTGAAATGAATCGAACTCTTCCTGTGCCATTCCAGGGTGGCAGAATTCTCATTGATTCCAGTAACTCTTGAATTGGATGATTTCCTAATGAATTATGTCTTAAAACCAGAGGTATACAATCTGTGTGATGTAGCGTGGTATAGCATGGTGTAGTGGTTTCGGTGTTGGGCTATAACTCTTGGAGACCAGGGTTCACATTTCCTCTCACTCATGGAAACCCACTGGCTCATCCTGGGCAACTCACACTCTGTCAGCCTCAGAGGAAGGCAAGGGCAAACTTCCTCTGAGCAAATTCTGCCAAGAAAACCCCATTATAGGGTTGACTTGAATAACAGCAACATGCAATCTGAGGCCCTCAAGGTGCATGTGGCCCTAAGCTACTTCTGGTGTGGCCCCTAAAAAAAAAAAACCCAGAAACCTGACTGAGTTTAACAGAGAGCTGCTTGGAAAAGACATTCTGGCCCCAGGCCTTTATCAGATGAGCCCCTTAGAATGTTTTGCTGGTGTAAAAATCCATTTTTATGCCAGCAAAAGAACACCCCACCACCACCACACTTACCTTGATTTCCCAGCAAAGTCTTCTCAGCAATGAAAGAGGAAGTGTACAGGGCTCTGTTCACTTCCTCATTCAAAATCCCTTGGATTCTCATGAGAAGACACTCGTGCAGGACATTTTTTTAAAAAAACCAAGAAAACCCAAAGAAAAAGTAACACAAAGCACAGGAACTCACTTTAAAATTCCCAAGTAACTCGGAAAGGGTCATAAAAAGGGTCACCTCACCCAGAAGTGTTTGCCCCGGACTAGCCATTCTCGCTGCATTCATGTGAATACAATGGTGCGAGGTTTCACATGCTGGCAATGCTGGCACGAAAGCGCCAATTAATCAATTAATGGCTTCAGCTATCATTTTAAAAGTAGAGGTTTTTCCAGGGACACAAATGTGAAAGGGCGACATCGTGTGGTACACACACCCTTTTGTATTTATGTGGCATCATTATGACACCATATTTAGTGCGTCTGATAAAGTCCTAACTCTGCTGTTTACCCACTACCAGTAGCAGCTGGTAAAGAGCAGACTCAACAGAGATGGGAGGAGGGAAGCACATTAAAATGGGAGGGGCAGAAAATGTGTGTACTAAAATACATGGAGGAGAGTGTGTGTTCTTGCATTTGCAAATTATGCATACAAGCATACATGTGTCTGTGTGCGTATGTGTGTTTGCAAAACCTATGAAGTCCTACCTTTTCCATTTGGGGATACTAAAATAGCACATGATTTTTTCTTTGTTCAAACCACTGTCAGAACAACATTCTCATTCCCCCACATTTTCCGCTATTTGCTAGTTTGTAATTACAGTATGTAAATACACAGCAGAATGGGTCTTTGGTTAATCAAATTGATTTAATTGCCGAATCCCTACAGATGAATGTGAATGGAGTCTTTTCACATTTTTTGTTGGCAAAACATAGCCATTAGCTTGACAAAAAAATAAGTTTTATAAAAAAACACACACACACCAAATATAGGGATAGGATGTGGCTTAAGTTTATAGGAATATTGGTGAAATACGCCCATTGTCAGATTAACAAGAATTTAACAAACATATTTGTTTCCTGCACATTGCAGAACTGACAGTTGTACTTCAGACAATCAAAATGAATTCAATTAAGTAAGTCCCAAGTTCTATTGTACATACATTTTAAACAGAAAGTGGCCTACTATTTATTTATTTTTGATAAATATTACCAAAATATGAGAGTAAGAAGATAGAGGAAGGGAAAGTGTAAACAAAAGGGTTTTTTTTGTTTTTGTTTTTGTTTATGGAGGAGACAAACTTAAGGTAAAATTTATCTGAACAAGCACTGTTGAAATGAATAGAACTCTTCCTGTGCAGTTCTAGAGTGGCAGAATTCACATTCATTCCACATTCCACTTGAACTGGATAATTTCCTAATGAATTATGGAGATTATCAGATGGTTTTTAAAAGCCCCCAAGGAGGTTGCAAGAACAATGTCGCTGTAACGCCAAAGGGTGTCAATATCACACATGCCATCCTCCTCTCCTGCTTCCTCCTTTCTCCCTCCATGCTGGTGCAATGAAAAAGGTGTCACTTTTCATTAGCGGAAGTTTCTCTCAGCTTCAGAGGAAGTCGAGGGCAACTCTCTGAACAAATTCTGCCAAGAAAACCCTGGGAAAGGGTTGCCTTAGTGTTGCCATAAGTCAGAAATGACTTGAAGGCCCACAACAAGAACAACACGCAATCTGAGACCCAAGAGCTGTATAGTCAGCATGTCATATCCATGGATTCTGCATCCATGGATTCAATCACCCATGGTTTGAAAATACTCCCCCCCTTAAAAAGAAATCCAAAACGCAAATTGATATTGTCATTTTATATAAGGGACACCATTTTGCCATTTTATATAAGGCACAGCATTTTTCTGCACCATTGTATATAATGGGACTTCAGCATCCACATATTTTGGTATTCACGGGGGGTCCTGGAACCAAACCCCAGTGGGGTAATTCATTGGTCTGTATCTCTTTAGTTGTGGTTCTCATTCTTCTATACCTGTATATCCCAACACACAAGCTTTTCTTCCTTGTCCACTTACAAAGGAATTCCACCCAGGGACAAGGGGATATCCAGCAGATAATGGCCCATCAACAAACCATTAGCCAAACAGACACTAATCCTCCTTGCATTTCTATACCCAGAAACTAACCATTCAGTTACACAAATTTACATATACTCCCCAACAGGGGTTCACAATATATAAACTCCACACACACTCCTACCCAACCATTCTCTGAAGATGCCAGCCACAGATGCAGGCGAAACATCAGAAGTAAACTCTTCCAGAACACGGCCTCACAGCCCAGAAAAAAACCCGAGGGAAATCTATACAATTTTATGGCCCTTTGAAGTTTTTCTTCTCTGAGAATACATCGTTTCTAAGTACAAGATTAGAATGACAATTTGGATTGTTGACTTTAAAAAAAACACCTAAACACCAGATCCCATCTGATCTTGGAAGGTAAGCAGGGTCAGCCCTGGTTCGTACTTAGATGTGAGATGACCAAGGAATACCAGGTGCTGTAAGCTAAATTTGAGAGGAAGGCAATGGCAAACCATCTCTGAGTATTATTTGGTTAAGACATACTTATGAAATTCATGGCGCAATAATATAGGTGACTTGAAGTTTCTCCCTACTTTAGTTTTCTCCCTTCTAGGAACTTCTGCTTTTTGCTTAGGGATGGAAATGGTTGATAGCTTGGTTGTACATTTTCAAAAGTGTGGAATCAACTTTTGGTTGTCTCTGTACCTCAGTAGTCCAATATACAGTCCTTGATGCAACAGAAAACCACCCTAAAGCTGAATTTGAGCATCTACTCAACCATCCTCAGTCCACCTCATTCATATATATACATATACATATACATATATATATATATATATATATATATATTGATCACCAACATTGGTCCGCCCTGGCCTCACATCGGGAGGCATGGAGACACACTATCCACAATGCTGCAGCCTTGTTTGAGAACTCACGCTGAACAAGTCTTGAAGAGAAACGACAACGCAGAAAAAATCACAACCCGGAAACATTACCCAAGGAAACCTTCTGCTGTGCTTTCTGCAACCGGACTTGTCTATCTCGGATTGGCCTTTTTAGTCATCAGTGCGCTTGCAGAAAGCGCTGGATGGGTCCTTCCTGAATCTTCGTTTGCGAAGAGAAGCCAGATATATTGCAAGCCATTGCTGTGAACATGCCTTTTGATTGGAAAGAAGCAAACTAAGAGAAATAACTCATCCAGAGACTTAACTGGGAGCCTCATCTGAGACTGATTAATACTGCACCAGGAGTGATAGAATGATCCCACAAAATGTAGTGAAAGGAGAACACTGAATAACTTGCACACAACATGTGGGAAAGAGTGGTGAATCATTTAGAGACATGGCAGGCAACCTCTTCTGTTATAAGTGGTTTGATTTACAAACACCTGTAATATCTGATTAATACTTGCAGCATCCAAACAGTCCTTTCATGGCATATGAGTCTGTTCCTTGGTCTGCAAAGTAGAAAGAATTGCCCTGGATGGTATATTATTATGGCCTATGTTTCCCCCACCCCGAGGTATAGTTATATAGAATGCAAAGCATAATGAAATTAGCCAAATCATTTTTAATAGATGGAATTAATGTTTTTGTGGCTGAGATCTTTTACATAATCTAATACCTCTTCAAAAATGTCTAGTACAAAAAAAAGTGTGGCTAATCCACAGCCTTGAATGTTTTACTTTATTGGTCAACAATTCCCATAACCCTTACAGTCCAAAAAATAAATAAATTTACCAAGCCTTGGTTTAATCTTGTACAATGAACAGGTGTGGGCAACCTCAGGCCCTGGACCTATATCTGGTCCTAGGGTTCCACTACAATCCTGTAGGGTTCACTAAACTTAATTCCCATAGCATCCTCATTTGGAGTTTATTCAGCTTCTCAATAGAGGTTTCCCCCATTCAGAATTGTTGAAGTGTAAGACAGAGACCTTGGAGGTTATCAGATGACCCCATTTAAAACGTTCTTTGCCAGCATAAAAAAATATATGCCTGCACTTACCTTCCTCTCCTGGCAAAGGCACACCCAGCAATACAGAGACTTCTTCCTGCAGGAAATTTAAAAATAAAACAAAGGAAACACATAAAAAGTTGCACCAAGCACCTAAACACACTTTAAAGGTCCCAAGTCACCTGGGGATGCTAATAAAAACAGCAAAACTTCCCTGGATGTCACAATCTCACCCAGAAGTGTTTACGCTGGACCAGCCCTGCTGCAGTGACGGGATTTAAATGACCCTAGTTTTTGCACACTGGCAATGCCAGCACCACAACAGAACATGTGACCTATTGATGGCTTCAGCCATCAATAAAAAGCTATGAGACCATAACACCAGTGGAACACAAAAGGACAACGTCATCTGATATTGGCATCCTTTTGCATTCCACTGGTGTCATGATCGCACCACATTTGCTGTGTCTGATAATCTCCCTTATCTACACAGGGGCGAAAAAATCTTACTGACCTCATTTCCAGTGCTATCGGAATATACAATGTACTACTGGTTTCACAGTGAAATCACTTCCTTTAGATGTTAATGACTTTAAAAAAAAACAACTCACTTTTTACTCTGTTGTTTTAAAAAAACTACAGATTTTTTTTACACATGTGCCAGGGTCACAGTGGAATTGGGGGGGGGGCTAATTGGAGGGTTAGACAAGTTTGTGGGCAGATGCCTATGTCCAGCAAGCATGGTGTGTGTCACTATTTTTTAAAACTTCAGTTTATTTAGGTATGGAGATCTCTGCCAAGCAAGTGACTGAGCCAAGGTGTGCATGCACCCTCCCTCTTTCTTCCCCAGTCTGATCCACTTCCCACCTGAGTGGCTAATGGGAGGGGAAATATGTGCCTTTTCCCTCTTCCTTCCTCCATCCAGTCTCCCCAATCAACCCCTCACTTGTATGGGAAGGAAATTGGATGGGGGGATGAAAAAGAAGGGTATGTGTGTTCCATGGCTCAGTCAGTTGCTCACTTGCCTGGGCAGGGGAGAGGAAGAGGGAGGGGTATCCCAATCTTTCCCCTCACCATTGATCTCACAGCTGGGCTCTTCTAGGGTGGCAGCCCCAATAAGAAGGGGAAAGAAACATGTTTTTCTTTCTCTGTCTCGTGTGTGTGTGTGTGTGTGTGTGTGTGTGTGTCTTGGGAGAGATGTTTAAAGTTCCCTTACTGATGATCACTCACTGGAGCATGAAGAGGGAAAGGGGATTGGATGGAGGAAGTATCCTATCAGAGTGGGTCATTAGATTTACAGTAAACAAGAAAGGCCATTGTTTGATAGGTTTTTGCATGCTGAGAAGCAGGGAAAATGCAGCCCTTCTGAATCAATTTGAATTTGGACTAGGAGTGGTGCTAATGAGTGAATCCAAGGATGAATACTACATATTGCAGCTGAATTATTTTGCATGTGTAGACAAGTCCCTAGTTTCTACCAGCAAGAGCTTCAAGATCAAATATCCTACATGTTTGATGCCCCCCCTTTTTTTTCTCCTTTGGCTCTGCCCCATCAGAGATACTGAGAGCTTCTCTGAAAGTGAACTTGGTCTTTGGGCAAGAGAAGTCCCCCAATGCTACTACAAGGAGAACTGGGGATAAAAGTCCCAGATCCTGGAGATGTACTTTTATGGGGGCAGTTCTATTCCAAAAACCCAGGCTAGGGACTCTTAACAAGAAAATGCTTGACCACCCAGTAGGAAAGACTGAGACTCTAATCAAAGTTTTAGTGAAATAGACCATGAAATTGAGTATGAAATGGACATCAATCAGGCAATACCTTGAAGTCAATATTCAGCAAGAACACTATCTATATCTTTACTAGAATTTTGACCAGTTACGTAGCTCTCTTTCCTCCCAGCAGATGTGTGGTTGTTTAGAATGGGGTACCAGTTGGGCAAAAGGGGGCAAGGAGAAATACTAGGAGGACTCCTAATCAGGTTTTATAAAAAAAACCACCAAACCAAGGAGAAGGAGATAGATTCTGGATCTTCCTGACTTAGCATGAACCATCTGGTTAATGAAAAGAGGTAAATGAAAGAAATGAGGGGTAGAAGAGAAGAAAATGACAGCCCAGTGCACGGAGAATGATGAAGCAAAGCAAGGGTTGATTTTTCACCAGGCAAGAGTGAAATGGAAGAGGTCCAGCAACAAATAGTTTTCTGTTTGAGGGGAGGCAAAGAAATTGAGGGGGGAAATGAAAAAAGGAGATGCACAGCCTCCTGCACCAGTGGGAATACGCTTGGAAGGGGGGTTTGACAGAGAGCAGGAAGGAAATGGAGAGAAGGAAGCCAAGGGCTCAGTTACACGACAGTTTTTATCATGGGGAGAAATGGGATTTCCTCATCCCAAGTTCATCTCTTATTGTTTACACAATTTGTCACGGGTAGTATAAGTCTCAGTTTTGGGGATTTGTTCTGAGTATCTCCATCCTGGGATAGGAGCACACAGCAGAGCAATGTTTTGATATGTTGGACTTTGAAGGAGACTGGCTTGCGAGGGAAGCCTGGCAATTCTGGATCCACCATTTTTGGAATGGTCAGTCTCAGAGAACCACCCCCACCCCTGCTGGCCACAGCTACCCTCACCTCTAAAGAGAACCCCCATCCCCTGCCCACTTCTTTTCTTTCCAATAGAAAGGAATGCTTTATGTTCTGTCTGTCCCCCCTGTCTGTCCCCCCACACTTATTTTCTTTCCAATAGAAAGCAATGCTTTAAGAAGAAGGAGAGCAACTTCTGGGCAGCCATTTTGAGTGGGTGAGTTTGATTTTTTTAAACTCTTGGGAGAGTGTACTGTTGCTAAGGGGGTGGAGCTTCTGTGAGTCACATCTGTGAGTCACTAGGGGTGGAGCTAGGAGCTTTGCTCTATATAGCTCTTTCCAGAGGCTTTCCAAGCTAGTTTCCTGCCAGGGAGAAGGAGAGCAGCTTCTGGGCAGCCATTTTGAGTTGGTGAGTTTGATTTAAAAAAAAAAACCTCTTGGGAGAGTGTGCTGTTGCTGAGGAGGTGGAGCTTCTGTGAGCCACATCTATGGGTCACTAGGAGGTGGAGCTAGGAGCTTAGCTCTATATAACTCCTTCCAGAGGCTTTCCAGGCCAGTTTCCTGCCAGGGAGAAGAAGGAGAGCAGCATCTGGGCAGCCATTTTGAGTGGGTGAGTTTGATTTTTTTAAAAAAACTCTTGGGAGAGTGTGCTGTTGCTGAGGGGGTGGAGCTTCTGTGAGTCACATCTGTGAGTCACTAGGGGTGGAGCTAGGAGCTTAGCTCTATATAACTCGTTCCAGAGGTGTGCGCCTAATGACACACATATTTAACCAACCAAGCAGAAGTACAACATAAGCAGCAGGGGAGCAACAAACTTTGTTTTTAGAGGTTCTCCTTTACTATTTTTTTTAAAAAAATACTTTTTGAGAGTATCTTGCTTAGAGGAAGTGAAGCAGTAACTTGAACAAGCTTGCAGCCAGGAGATCTATATAAAGTTATACTACCAGTAGATTGAGCTCACTGGCAGAGATTGGTGAATACCAGAGGATCTTTTGAGGTGGAAGTCCACAGTCCTGTTTCACTGATAACTTAAAACTTCTCAGGATGGACACTGAGGGAACTGCTGCAGTCACCTGCATCACTTGTGGGATGTTTGTCTTCTTGTCTACAGAGGTGGGGAACTTCACATGCACCAAATGCAAGTTGGAAGCTCTCTTGGAGGAGAAAGTCCAGCAGCTGGAGACCCGGGTAGCTACACTTCTCCATATTCATGAGCAAGAGGTTTTCCTGGACAGAACAGAATGAACAGTATTGGACGGGGACCACACAGATGAAGTTGCTGGGGATGACAGGGTCACTTCACATACACAGGAGGTAGACAGCTGGAGGAATGTCACACACAGAAGTAGAAAACCAGGGATTGTTCTGGCAGCTTGCAACTACAGAATCGATTTTACGCTCTCTCCCTTATCAAGGACAACGAGGAAAAGCAGCATGGACAGACTTCACGGGCAGAGCAGGGGACCCTGAGAGTACCACCGCAAGGAACAGCTGCTGCTAAGCATTCGGGGAGGCTTGTGGTGGTGGTGGGGACTCCTTGCTGAGGGGTACAGAAGTAGTCATTTGTGGGCCTGGCAAGATGTCTCGGAAGGTGTGTTGTCTCCCTGGGGCAAAGATCTGTGATGTGATGGAGAGGCTGACAAGACTGGTCAAGCCTACTAATCATTACCCCTTCCTTTTGGTCCATGTGGGAACCAATGATACTGCAAGGCACAGCTTTCCGAAGACCAGAAGAGATTATGAGGCTCGGGGGAGGAAGCTGAAAGAAATGGATGCACAGGTTGTCATCTTGTCTCTTCTGCCAGTTGATGGGCATGGTCCAGGAAGGGAGAGAAAAATAGCCAATGTAAAAAACTGGCTCCATAGATGGTGTCGCCAAAAACAATTTGGATTCTTGGATCATGGGCTGCAGTTTCATGAGGGGGGACTTCTGGCAAGCGATGGGGTGCATCTCACGACAGTTGGCAGAAACGTTTTTTCCAGCAGTCTCAAGAATTTGATCAGGAGGGCTTTAAACTGAGTCATATGGGGGAGGGAGATAGTATTCTCGAAGGCAAAAGGGCTGGAGAAAATAGTCAAATGGTCATAGAGAGAACAAGGCAAACAGTGCAAGGACCCAACAGTGGGATGCAAAAAAACTTGCACAGATAGCAAGTAAAGGGAACACATGGTCTTAGATGCCTCTATACTAATGTGCAGAGCAAGGGAAATAAGCAAGATGAACTTGAACTCCTAGCACAATAAAGCAAATATGATATAATAGGCATTACTGAAACCTGGTGGGATGAGTCTCATAATTGGAATGTAGGAATAGATGGGTATAACCTTTTTAAGGGAAACAAGCCAAACAGGAAAGGAGGAGGAATAGCATTATATGTCAGGGATATTTACACCAGTGAGAAGATCCATGACATCAATACTGGAAGCCAGGTGTTACTGTGGGACTCTACTACAGGCCTCCAAGATAGACGGAGGAATCGGATGATGCCTTTCTAGAACAGATGACCACACACGCAGAAATGAGAGATTAGTAGTGATGAGTGACTATCCTGATATTTTCTGGAAATCTAACTCAACCAAAACTTCAAGGTCTACCAAATTCCTTGCTTGCCTGGAAGACAATTTCATTGTCCAAAAGGTGGAAGAGGCAACAAGGGGGGTCAGCTATTTTAGATCTGATCCTAACCAACAGGGATGATCTGGTTAATGGGGTGCAAGTAGTGGGATCCTTAGGTGAGAGTGATCATGTTCTCCTGGAGTTTGTTATACAATGGAAAGGAGAAGCCAGGCATAGTCAGACATGCATTCTAGACTTTAGGAGAGCTGATTTCAATAAACTCAGGGAAATACTGGGGGTGATCCCATGGTCAGGAATACTAAAAGAGAAGAGACCTCAAGATGGATGGGACCTTCTCAAAAGGGAAATACGTGGAGAAGATGGCCAAATGCTAACAGGGGACAGAGAAAAAGCAGAATTACTCAACATCTTCTTTGCCTCACTGTTTTCAGAAAAGGAAAAGCTCATTCTGCACTTTAGCTTTTCTGACTTTACTCCTAAAGTGCAGAATGAGCTCAGTCTCGCTAGAGAGGTTAAGAACAATAAAAAGGGTTTTTGGGGTATATCCACAGAAGATGGCCTAAGGATAATGGAACAGAGGACACAATAGGGGAAATCCAGCACAGAATAGGTAAAGAGGATACTGTTACAGGAATACCTTCTTATTCTAAATGAATTTAAATCTCCAGGACCGGATGAACTACATTCAAGGGTATTAAAAGAGCTGGCAAACGTAATCTCAGAGCCATTGGCAAGACTTTTTAGAACTCCTGGAGAACAGGAGAAGTCCCAGCACACTGGAGGAGGGAAAATGTTGTCCCCATCTTCAAAAATGGGGGGGGGGGAGAGGATCCCAAAAATTATCATCCCATTAGTCTGACATTAATACCAGGGAGGCTTCTGAAGCTTGTAAAATGTGGGCTAGACAAGTTAACTGTTCAATGGATTTGTAAATGGTTGACCAGCGAACCCAAAGGGTGCTCAGCAGTGGCTCTTCTTCCTCTTGGAAAGATGTGACCAGTGGGGTGCCACATGGTTCTGTCCTGGGCCCAGTGCTATTCAACATCTTTATCAATGACTTGGATGACAGAATTAGGGGCATACTTATCAAATTTGCAGATGACACCAAATTAGAAGGAGTAGCTAATACCCTAGAGGACAGGATCAAAATTCAAAATGACCTGAATAGACTACAAAGCTGGGCCAAAGCTAACAAAATGAAATTCCATATGGAGAAATGTAAGGTACTGCACTTAGGGCAGAAAAATAAAATGCATAGATACAGGATGGGGGAGATCTGGCTGAATGAGACTATGTGCGAAAGGGATCTAGGAGTCCTAGTAGACCACAAGTTGAACATGAGTCAACAGTGTGATGCGGCAGCTAAAAAGGCCAATGCAATTTTGGGCTGCATCAATAGAAGTATAGTGTCTAGATCAAGGGAAATAATAGTGCCGCTCTATTCTGCCTTGGTCAGGCCTCACCTAGAATACTGTGTCCATTTCTGGGCACCACAATTCAAAAAGGATATTGACAAATTGGAGCGTGTCCAGAGGAGGGTGGCTAAAATGGTGAAAAGTCTGGAAATCATGCTTTATGAGGAAAGACTTAGGGAGCTGGGTATGTTTAGCCTGGAAAAAAGATGATTCTAAGTTCTGTTTGTCCGCCCCACTCTTTCACCCCCCCACACACACTCTTCTTTTCCTTCCAATAGAAAGGAATGCTTTAAGCAAGGCTGAGCCACAGCCCGGAGAAGGGAGGGCGGGAGGGGCCGGTGGCTCTCATCTGGCTGCAGCTTCTGCCAGCAGGCATCAAGAATATTGAAAGGCTTCCCTTGCAAGCCCGCCCCCTCCAAAATCCAACCATTGAATATTCAGCCCATGTCCCGGGATGGTTCCCGATTGTTCAGACAACCAATAGCACAGGTTGTCTCGGACTTTCCTAAAAAGGTCCTGAAAAATAGAGGGGTGGAAAGTCAGGGGTTAACTGGGCTTTTTGCTACCCCTTCCTTCTGAATAGCCCATGATGTGTGTGAACTACTAGGGATCAACATGAATTATTCTCGGGCTTTTTTTTTTTTTTTGTCATGTAAACGAGCCCCAAGAGCACAAGAGCGGGGGAGGGAGGGAGAGCACTTTAACCACATTTATCAATCACAAAGGTAATGTGTAGTCTGAAGATGTGTGGCTGGTTGGATGAAGCAGTTCAAATCAGTGCCAAACTGGAGCTCTACCTTTATCCTAGATTATTTCCTGTTGAATTACATAGGGATGCTTTCAACTTTTAATTAATAGTTTCCCTAGAATTCTTGTCTCCTAGCTCTAATTTTCCATTATTTACCCCACTGTCTAATACATATTGAGTGCTTAATCAGGAGAAGGAAGACCGCTTACCTTAACATCATTAACAGGACTGTAATTACCCTGGAGTCATTTCCCTACAGTATTGGTCATGGTTTTTTTTTTTTTTTTGGCTTGTTCTGCTATGGTGCCCCAGATGTGGAATGACCTCCCTTCGAGGGCTGATTGGTGCTCATTCCAGTGCCAATTGTCCCTCTAAACATGACTTTTAATTAAATTCATTTTATTATTTTATAATTACAGTCTTTGGGGTCTGTGTATTCTGCTCAACTCTTTAAAAATACATGGTTTTAAACTGTTTTGAATTGTTTTAAACTGTTAAATTGTTTAACAGTTCTTAATTGTAGAATGTTTAAATTTTCTTTATGTTTTAAATATTTTGAATTATTTTAAATTGTCTCAGTTGAATGTTTTGGTATGGCACCCTGGTATCTGACTTAGGGTAGGATATAAATATTTTGATTAAAATAATTACAACAATATCACCCCAACTCGGGGCTTGTCTATAAAATTCTGCTTCAAATTGCATTTTCCTGGACTGCAGTGGCCCCACACAAAGCTTGTTAATGCCACACACAGCTTGTTAAAGTGAAGTGAGAGCAGCATTACCAGCCACACACCTAGGCAAGCTCACTTTGGTGTAAGAGGGCAGTCCTGCTATTGATCACATGTCCTCTACTTCGCATTATTTTCAGCCACATGGCCATGGCCACTCCACTTTTTTTCTTTCCATCATACAAGCAAATATGCAAATATTCAAATAGGCAGAGGTGCACTAGTAATGTTATACAAGTATCCACACAAACACACATTTAAAAAATAATAGCGGCTGCATGCCAGCAAAACCAAAATACAAACAGAGGTAGTAGCTGTTCCTGGTGGGAATGATCAGGTAATTCAGAACCCCACATCCTGGCTCCACAGCAAATCCAACTCAGATGTTTCTGCACATACAATAAACTGGTTTTTCCAGGAAATACAAGTGCAATATAAAACGAAGTTTTTTTAAAAAAATCACATCTAAGTCCTCAGGTGCCATAAGGAACTATATTCAGTTTGAATCCTCAAGATCACTGTGTGTTCTGCCAGCCCCTGGTACAGTGTATGGGTTTTATTTCCACCTGTGTAGACAAGCCCTTACTTATACATCAGTGTTATGACTCTGCTGAATGCCCTCATGTCCCAAATCAAAGCAACAAGGAGTTCCTTTTCTAAGGTTAAGGGGAACTGAGACATGGAAGATTATGAGATGCCTACAAAAACCACCCCAGGAGCATGCAAGGATGACATTACAGTTGCATAAATGGGTCCTGTTTTCAGACATCTTTATCATCCTCGTGTGCTCCTCCTGTGCTGTAGCCACAAGTAAGGTGTCAGTTTTCATTGACAGAACCTCCCCATCAATGAAAACTGATGCCTTACTCATGGCTGCAGAACAGAAGCAGCACATGAGGTTGATGATATCATCTGAAACCGGGACCCATTTGCATGACAGTAATGTCATCTTCGCATGCTCCTGAGGTGATTTTTACAGCATCTGATAATCTCCATGCTCATGTTATATCTTGAGTTATCTGATGTTGGGGGCCCAACTATTTTTGTTCCTAATGTGTTTTGGACTGGTACAATATTTGTTGCCCATTGGCTACAGTTGTTTATTTCATTCCTGGAAACATTCTAGAGACCAGCAGACAATGGCTTAGGGACTGGGACCAGTCCATTAACCACCACTTTGAGTAATAGGTGGTAATAGGAACTTTGTCATCTGTGTATGATAAGGCGTATATTATATAGGTTTATCTGTTAACTCACTATCCTCAGAAGAGGTCACCTTCACTATGAACTGCATAGTGTTCTGTAGCCTTCCATGATTTCAAACTGAATCAGTTTATTCTGGTACTCCAGGATGTCTGATTGGGATGTCTAAGGAAAGAAGGGACCACAATAAATCTGTGGAAGCAAGCCAGCTGGCTACCAAACCAATTTCAGGGTCTCTGATTGCTTCCTGCCTCCTTAGGGCTTGGATATCCAGTTATGAGAAGTTTGTTTTATTCCACAGAGTTGTTAATTTATGGAGGACAAGTCACATTCCCTGGCTGCTGTGTTTCTTTCCCTGCCCCTCAGATTCTTGCCATGAGATATGTCTCCAGTGAATGGCTGTTTGTTTGCCTTTATCTTAAACCATATATCATTATTGTCAAGAATTGGGGTTTTATGCAGATGTTGGCCTTACAAAATCAGTACTTTCAGAGAAGCCCTTCCTGCATCCAGCTGAAAAATGCAGAGTGAGTGTCTCTTCAGCTAACTTTTCATACCAGCATTTCACTAATGAAAATATGATTTTGAGCCTAGAACTGAAAAAGGCTTCTCCAAGAAAATTCACCAAGATGCAAAATTGGGGAGAAACTAGGAACTGCAAAAGTTGCTTTTAAGCAGAGTGTAGAAATTTTACATTTTGAACTGATACTACCAGAATCCTTCAGCCAGCATGACCAGTGGTTCTGGTATTGTAGTTTTTTTTTTTTAAAAAAGGAACTTTTCCAAACTCTGTTTTTCCAAAAGATGAATATACTGACATGCTGAAGCCATCCATAGTTGAGAAGTAATAGGATAATGCTTTGGGACTTAGGGCATCAGCCTATCACTGTTACACTATGCTAGTACAGTTGTCCCATCATGTTTGCTGGGGTTTGGTTCCAGGGCCCCCCATGGATACCAAAATTCATGAATAGTCAAGTCATGGATTTGCAATGGCATAGCAAGATGGTGTCCCTTATATACGATGACAAAATCAACATTTGCTATTTGGAATATTATTTTTTAAAGAATATTTTCAACCCATGAATACTTAAATCCATGGATACCAAATCCGGGATATGGAGGGACAACTGTATACTCATTGTTCTATAAAGTAACTATTCATGTTCTGGAAAACAGGGACTGTTGCCATCAGGGCCAGCAGGAGCATATACCTTTAGAGCAGGGTTTCGCAGCCAGGGTTCCTTGGAACCCTAAGGTTTCATAAGAGGTTGCTAGGGGTTCCATGAGATTCTGAGATTGAAAAAAAAATAACATTTTTTTTAGCAGTCGATATAATAATTTTTAGGCAGGGGTTCCCTGAGACCTGAAAATTGTTTCAAGGGTTCCACCAGGGTAAAAAGGTTGAGAAAGGCTGCTTTAGAGTCTAAATTTTAAACTAACTAGAATTGCTGGTCCTAATCAACCAACTTAATCAGTGGGTACTTGGCAGGGCTTTAATGCAACAAATAATCTCAAACCAGGGAATGTTTCACTTAGAAGAACTATAGGTTGCATGAATACATGCTGTTGACTTGATTTCCTAAGGAGCCTTCACAGGGCAGGGATGTGGAGCAGTCTCTATATAAATGATGGACCTCTCAACCCAAGTGAGAAACACAAAGTTGAGAAGAGGGGCAGAAAAGACTTAAGAAAATAGTTAACACCAGAGATATCATTGAAAATAAGAGATTGTTGGAACATGTGCAGAAAAATGATACTAACTCACTGTATCCTGGAACTATGCTTAAGACAAGAAGTCTCCAATTTAGAGGCAAAAGGATTGATTGAATGTCAAAACTTTCGTATTTACTTTGGCAATGTTTCTTTTAAAAATTGTGCCTTTAAAAGATCACCATTCTGCACATTCTCTTCATTTTTTCCTACTGAGGGAAGTTTTAAAACTCTAAAACCTAATGCAGAATACACAATACAGTACGATCCCCATATCTTGAATCGATACAATATCTGCCTTTTGACTTTCTAGATAGTGATACACCCTTCTCTGTTTTTCTGGTGTGTTCATCCCCTTAACATTCCATGTTATTATTGAAACAGCCATATCTTAATCCACAATATTCTCTTCTCCTTCACTCCTCCCATCTTCTTCTTCTTCTTCTTCTTCTTCTTCTTCTTCCTCCTTTTCTTTTCTTTTATCTTCTTCTTCTCCCTCTTCTTCTTCTTTCTTTCCTTCTGAACTTCTCTCGATTTTATTCTCTCACTCATTTGCCTTTCCTGCATCTCCTTTCTCCTTCTCCTTCCCCTCCTCTTCCTTTTCCTCTACATTACCTACTTTCCCTCCCTTTTCTGTGTCCATTTCTTTATGTTTCTCCTCTGTTTTCTTATCTTCCTCATCAGCTTTTTTCTTTCTTCTCCTTTTTTGATCGTATTTCTTTTCATCCTGATTCATTTTTTTCCATAAATTCATTTGCTTTTCCTATTGTGTTTATCCTGTATCTTTTCTGATAATAATTAAATGAGATACCTTCAATTCTTTCCCACCTATAATTTATTCTTTAAAGAACCTTTGTTCTTTAATTTCTGCATCAAGAATTTGTAATCTTGTCTTCTGCTAAGAATTTCTGACGGTGTATCTTTGAAGATCTTAATTTCTTGTCCTTCTATTTCTAAGTTAGCATTATAACTTCTCTGTATTATACTATCCCTTATAGATGATTTCGTGTAGGTAATCGCAATGTCCCTTGGGACTTTCCTCTCTTTAGCTGTAGCCGAGTTTATTCTAAAAATTTTATCTGTGTGGAGAGATAACTCTTCCTCTGACATATCCATAAACTGGGCCATCTGAGGAATAATTTTTTCACTTAAATTTTCTTTTATCTTCTCTGATAGCCCTCTCAACTTGATACATTTCTCCCTGTATCTTAATTCCTGGATCAGATTAATATTTCTATCTTTTTCTTGTTCTGACCTTAAGATTTCAGATTGCTTCTCTAGATCTTGGGTTCTATTTTTAACATCGTCTATATCACTTTTCATCTCTTTCACTTCTGCCGCTAATTTGTCTAACCTCTTACCAAGTCTCTCCATATCTGCTTTCAATTCTTTCTTCAAACTTTTAAAATCCTCCTTCATCTCCCTTTTCATCTCTCTCAATTCCTGTAATATCTGTGTATTTATATCAGCTTGTTTTGGCATTTCTATGTTAGTGTTGTTTGTGAAGTCGTGTACGCTCTTGATCTGACGCCTGATGCCATTTTCCCTCCTTACTTCCAAGCCACCCTGATCTATTTAAAGTGAAACACTTGTCCTTCTATCCTTGAGTACTTCTGTGTGTAATGCTTTTGTTTTCTGATCTTTCTCACTTAAAGAACTCTAACTACTCTGATCTCTTTCTACACCTATAGTTCTTTATATCTTCCCTCTTTACTTATCTATACCAACACTCCTACCCATCCCTACACAACCTTCCCTGTCCACTTCTTGATAATTAATTCTCGATTCCCAAATAATTAATCAATTGTCATCAATTCATCAATTCTTAAAGCTTTGATCCTATAAATCATATTTATAAATCTTTTGCTTAAGACAGAATCCCCATTCTGACTAATGATAGGAGTGGCCCTGTCTAATACTCAATTAATAGATTAATGTATAAACAATCTATTGACCAAAATGATATTCTCCCAATATCATATGTGATCCAATAGCCATTGCATTCTCAAGTGTTGTTCAATACAACCACAGCCTCTGATAATATTTTGTGGACTACTTTTTCATGGTTCCTATAGAAATCCTGAGAACCTGCATGGTGTAGTAGTTTGAACAACTCAGGAGACCAGTGTTTGAATCCCCACTTGGCTATAGGTACCCAGTGGGTGATCTTGGGGAAGTCACACTCTCTCAGCCTCAGAGGAAGGCAAAGGCAACCCTCCCCAAACAAATCTTGCCCAGAAAACCCTGTGGCATGTTCACTTTAGGGTTGCCATATGTTGGAAATGACTTGAAGGCACACAACGACACAGAAATCCTAAAAACACTATAATTATAGAAGGGGGTTAACAGCAAAGCTGAAAATGTGGTACTTTCAGAGAAACCCTTTTTTGTAAAATCATTTTGCTTCATTCATGGTATTATATGGAGGATCCAGAAATCTTTATCACCCATTTCTAAAACTCCTGTGCTTTACAACCACCACCATTACTACTATTACTTCTCTCTCTCTCTCTCTCTCTCTTTTTTTTGTGTTCTTACTAGGAAAAAAACTGGTAAGGAGGAAAAGATGATATAACAATGTAGAACCTTTGGAATGTGTTCCTGTAGTAACAAAAATTATTTCTGGTTGAGGCGGGGAGACGTCGGACGCTGTGGGGCGGAGCTCATGGCTCGCTCTGTGCAGTGCCATCTGGATTGCAGCGAGGAACTCTAGAAACCAGCTGAGAGCTCCGGCCCTAGGAAGAGTGAGGAGGTGGTGACCCGAAGCAAACGGGCTACCTTGAGCCGATGAAGAAGCACGGAGGTGCCTATTCATGGACTCAAACGCCCGAGGAGGGTCTCCTCGCACTGCACCAGCAGTCCTTTGGGGCGCTAGCTGATCCGCCCAACTTATAGAGATGCCACATAGTGAGGAGAAGTGAAGAAAGGAAGAACAAAGCAGAAGGGAATAGTGTCAACGTTTGTGGCTGTGAGTTGGAAGGAATATTTCCCAACCTATAACCTTATGCTTTACTATATTCAAGAAATATTGAGTGTGATGAAACTAACTTTTGGGAATAGCTTGGGACCATCCCTGAGCTGACTTTGTTTGCTTTATAGCCTGGAAATTGATGCCCTCTATAACGGAATAAGTGAACTGTGTTGTGAATTTGATTTTTGACTTTCCGAAACTGGACTTCTGACTGTAGAGATTGAGGAAACCTGAGGTGAAGCAGGTGTTTTTCGGCATTACAAGAAATTGGTTTTGGCACTATAAAGACCATTGGTTTTTGGCACTATAATGAAACTGGGAGCGGTTCTATTCTGAGCATCTGGGGAGAGTAAACTGTGTGTAACTTCTCAGCCTTTCAAGAGAGAAATATAATCTACACTTGATCTTAGCCACCTGGCAATTTGGTAATTCTGCAGCTTGGAGGTGCTTGGTTAGCGGGGGAGTGATATGAGGGATGGAGTGAAGGCTTCAGTGGAAGATTAAAGAGCCTGGCAAAAGGTTTGAGAAGATATAGAAACAAAAGGAAGTGACGGTGCTCTCAACAGTGACTACAATACTGAAGGAAACTGAAAATTGAAAACCAGAAGATACAAAGATACAAGGAAAAGAAAGAGGAAACTGGTGAGAATAGTAAAGAACAAATACGCTTCAGAATTGCAGACATAGACATTGGAGTGAGTCCATAGAGTACCTAAAGAAACTTCTAAGGTATATACAACTAACTTTAAATGCAATTTCATACTGCTGTTACAACATAAGGTGCAGGATGAGTTTGGAAACGAAGATCTTCACTAAGCATTGCTGATATAGACACTGTCTCTGATACTGATAACTGCTGTTGATACTGAAACTGATCTGGGTGTGATATTGATATTGTTATTGTTATTGCTACTGTTATTGAAGCAAGTACTGACAATTGATAATTGAAAATTGATACTGACAATTGATATTGATAGATGTTAAGTACCCATCTATAGACATCTTAATTTTCTTCTTGTGGATTTGAATTTGATTTAACTGGGAAATAAGAGGTGGATATATACATTTTTTTTACCGCTTAAACTTTGTGTAATTACTGAAAATCTAGGAAGGGGGAGGAAAGGGAATTCAGTGTATTTGGTAAATCAAAGAAAAATTGAAAAATCCAAAGGTCCACATTAATTATAGTCACCTAAATTATTGATTATTGACTATTAAGTAGCGTGGTTCAGATATACAAATATTATTAGACCAGATCTTGAATTGTTAATCAATGCTATTTGATTAGTTATTGAAGGATTAATTAATAAGAGGTTATTAGAGGTGGTGGTATTCAATATAGGTTCTACTTAGATGGTATATATTATGCAATTGAATTAAATATTGATTCAAGGTATGCAACTAAATTAAAATTGACCGTGGGGGTTTTCAGTACTACGTAAATTAACGGAGACTATAAAGTTCATACAGAGTATAGCAAGACATTAGTGGATATAATTAGTGAGATTTAAAGGAACTTAGCAAGTGGACAAATAGGCAATAAAACTGATAAGTGGCTCCACAGAGAGATAAACTGAATCATTTACTTTAAAATTACTGAGATTATTAAGATGGCATATAGCACAAGGTAAGCAATAGCTATAGCCAGAGCGGCACAACAGGCACAATCGACCTTTGGATGGAGAGGTTCATTGAAAACACCTAAAGTGCCAGAATTACATAATGTGATTCTTGAAGAGTTGAGATCGGAACTCAGAAATTTTAAGCAAGAGATTAAATCAGAATTGAAAGACATTAGGAAAGAAATTAAACAAGACTACAGGAAAGAAGCAGATGTAATCGAAAAAAAGATAGATAAGATTAATAAAGAACTTGAGGAAATGAGAAGCGAGATAGGAAACCTGAAAGAAAACTCCAGTAAAACATAGGAAATCATGGCAAAGTTGGAAGAACAGCAAGAAAAAGAATTAATGTTACTCAACCAGGAGCTTCGACACAGAGAGAAATGTTTAAGATTGAGAGGTCTGTCAGAAAAGATAAACGAAAATTTGTTTGATAGACTAATCCCACATCTAGCAAGTTATGCAGATTTACCGGAGGATTATCTTGAAGAAGAAGAGACTGAAAAAATATACCGAGTGAATTCAAAAGTGGCAAAGGAAAAGAAACTTCCAAGAGATATCTTAATCCAATTCAATAAAGGCAGAATAAGAGATAAAATACTTCATCAGAGTTATGAGACTACACTGAAAGTGGAAGATGAGGAAATACGAATCTATAAGGATATACCTGCTATGATTCTGAGGAGAAGGCAAGATTATAAGCAAATCACCCAACTTCTTATGAAAAATAATATTAATTACAGATGGGAAAGGGTAGAGGGAATCACGTTTACCTATAAGTAAGAAGACATAGAATAAATACGATAGAAAAGGCCAAGGAGTTTTGTAGAAATTTCGAAAGGGAAGACCAGCAAAGAGATGGTGAACAAACGAGGGACAGTCGGCGGAAAGAGAGAGATGAGAAGGGAAATTCACCAGGAAATGGAAGTAGAGAAGGAAAGAAGTTGCGTGATGAGGACCTGAGACCTAAAGAGAGAGGAGCGAGAGGAGGAGACGCAGAATTAAGACCCACATATCAAGAATCGGAGATGGAAGATCTTGAGATAGAGGAAGAACAAAGCGGGAAAGAAAGTGGGGAGGACGATGAAGGCAAAGGTCAGATGGTGGTTAAAGATATAATAGATTTAAATATTGAAATGAGAAATGCCAGTTAAATTCATTACGTGGAATATCAAAGGAATGAATTCTGAATATAAGAGGAGGCAAGTTTTTCAGTTTTTAGGGAAAGAAAAAGCTGACGTAATTTGTTTACAAGAAACTAAAATAAAACAGGAAGTTGTGAGGTTCTTGACAAATAGAAAATTAGGTAACTTATATTATGTGGCAAATTTGAAAAAGAAAAAAAGGGGAGTGGCTCTCTATGTGAATCAGAAATATGAAGCAAAAGAACTCTTTAAGGATGCAGAAGGACAAATCTTGGGGGTGGAAGTTACATTTAGAAATTTAAAAACATTGATTGTAGGGATCTATGCCCCCAACAATAGACAAGAGAGATTTTTTGGAAAACTTTATAAAATTCTGGGCAAATACAATAATGAGAATATAATTATTATGGGCGACTTCAATGGGGTCATAGACCCACTAGAAGATAGATCTGCAAAACTAAGAACAAAAAACCAAGACAAATTACCGAGAAGCATTTTTGATTTAAAAGAAGGATTAACACTTTCAGATGCCTGGACTTCCATAAACAGGTGGGGGGGAGGATACACCTTTTTCTCTGAGCAGTATAAAACTATGTCTAGAATCGACCTTTGCTTGGCTTCCAAAAATCTTATTACACGAATTCAGGAGATGGATATGCAACCTAAGATAACCTCAGATCATTACCCGGTAAGGATGTCTTTAAATGTGGAGAAGAACAAAAGATATAATTGGAGGTTAAATGAAAGCCTCTTGAAAGATGAAAATTTTTTGAAAGAGTTTAAAAAAAGAAGTCAAATACTATTTTGATATAAATAAAAAGGAAGATACTTGTATGAAAACAATATGGGACGCAGGTAAAGCGGTTTTCAGAGGCATACTCATAAAAATGGGTTCCCAAAAGAAAAGACAAATGACAGACAGATATGCTTTTCTATGCAAAGAGTTAAGGATAAGACAAAATAAATTAAGGGAAAATCCCAAAGATGAGAAAGTAATTGAACAGATTAAAATAATTCAGAAACAACTAAATTGGGAAACTATGACAGCCATTGAAAAATCAATGAGAAAAGTGAAACAAATTAATTTTGAACATGCCAACAAGGTTGGCAAGTGGCTGGCGTACAAAATGAGGAGAGAGAGGGAAAAGAAAGTTATAGCGGCAATTAAATGTAGGGACAGCCTTGTAACGAAACAAGAGGACATTATGCATACATTTTAAGAATTCTATAGTCAATTATATAATAAAAAGGAGGCAACTGAAAAAGATAGAAAAGAACTAAAAGATTACTTGGAGACACAAAATGTACTAAAGACAAATGAATTTCAAAAGAAACTACTGGATGTCCCAATAACCATGATGGAAGTTGTTGAGACCATTGAAGATTTAAAATCAAATAAAGCTCCGGGTCCAGATGGCTTTACGGCAATATTTTATAAAAAATTAATTGATGAATTAAGCCTTCCACTGCAGAACACATTTAATGATATAGGGGAGAATGGGATTCCGGATTCCTGGGTCAATGCAAACTAACATTGATATTGAAGGAGGGGAAAGACGAGAAAGAGGTTGCTAGTTATCGACCGATTTCACTTTTAAACCAGGGCTATAAAATATATACATCCATTTTGGCAAGACGGTTAAAAAAAGTTCTGGGAAGTATAATACAAGATGACCAAAATGGATTCCTTCCAGACAGATGGATCAGTAATAACACAAGGCTAATTCTGGATCTGATCGAATACTTTGAAGTCCATAATGAAAAAAAGCTTCGGTTAATTTTCATCAACGCAGAAAAAGCCTTTGATAATGTGCGGTGGGATTTCATGATAGCAGTGTTAAAGAAGATGGACATGGGACAAGAATTTACAAATAGAATCCAACAGATATATAAAGTGCAGAAAGCTCAGTTGCTTGTCAATGGAGAAAAATCAGGATTTATAAGTATAAAAAAAGGAACTAGACAAAGCTGTCCTATCTCGCCGTTATTATTCATTATGTTGCTAGAAGTTCTGAACAACAGCATTAGATCGAATGAAAAGATCCCAGGGGTCAAGATAAGAGGTCAGACTTATAAGCTTAGAGCTTTTGCAGACGACCTGGTCATTATCCTGGAAAACCCATCAGGGCAGGTGGAGGAATTAATGAACACCCTAGTTCACTACGGTGAACTTGCAGGGTTTAAAATAAATAAAAATAAAACAAAAATCTTGACTAAAAATATGAGCGTGATAGAAGAAAAAGAACTTCAAAATAGGACTGGATGTGAAATAGCAAAAAAAGTAAAATACTTGGGGATTAATATAACAAAGAGGAATGGTGATCTGTATGAGAACAATTATAAAAAATTGTGGGAGGAACTTAAAAAGGATTTAGATTCATGGAAACGATTAAATTTATCAATATCAGGGAAAATTGTGTCAATTCAAATGATCTTACTGCCTAAACTTTTGTATCTCTTCCAAAACTTGCCTATAATTAACAATGATAAGATCTTCGACAACTGGGAGAAGATATTAAAGGAGTACATCTGGGAAAAAAGAAAGGCAAGAATTAAATGGATCAATTTGATAGAAGATAAAAAGAAAGGAGGTTGGGGCTTACCCGATATTAGAATTTACTATAACACTGCTGCTCTTCTTTGGCTGAAAGATTGGATAACTTTGGGAAACGAAAAAATATTGAATGTAGAAAGACAGAATATGCGTTATGGCTGGCACGCATACTTGATTTATAATAAAAATAAAGTCAACAAAGATTTTGAAAACCACTGTGTTAGAAAAGGGCTCTTTAAAGTCTGGCAGAGATTAAAAGATAAGTTCTATTATAAGATACCAATATGGGTCTCAACACAGGAGGCATTCCAGTCAAGGTGGCAAAATCTTAGTTCCTGGCTGAGATACTCCAATTTAATGGAAATCAACGAGGATGGTATAAGGATACTTAAAAATAAAGAACAAATAACCGAGCAATTCAATATTGACTGGTTTTCCACCAACTAAAGGAAAGATACAAGGAAGATTTAAAGGAGGGTGGAATAGAGTTAGAACTCAATGAACTAGATAGTCTAATCTGGGCCCAATCTCCAAAGAGGTTAATTTCAAAGTTCTATAAGCTCATGCACGATAGGAAACTAGAACAAGAAACTATTAAGGATTACATGTGGAAATAGGCCCAGGATATTGGACGTGATATATCAATGGAGGATTGGGAAACAGCAAGAAGAAGAATTATGAAGTTCACAGCAAGTCAATCTTTAATAGAAAATTATTTGAAAGTTTCCCATAGATGGTATTTCACACCATTACGGTTAAATAAAATGAAAATTACAGTCAATAAAAATTGTTGGAAGTGTGGGAAGGCCCAGGGCTCTCTGATACATCTATGGTGGAAATGTCCCAAAGTTAAAAGATTTTGGGGTAGAGTGCATGATCAGATAAACAATATCTTTAAGATAAATCTAGAGTTCTCGCAAGAACTGTATTTGCTAAACATAATTAAAGGGCTGAATAAGGAAGAAGAGGGCAAATACTGGAAGCATATATTGTACATGATCACCTCGGCCAGGATGATCATTGCAAAAAAATGGAAGATAAAAGAAGAACCATCTATTAAAGAATGGAAAGATAAATTATGGGATCTAATTGAGATGGATGAATTGACAGACTGAGACAAATGAGTAGTCAAATGACAAAAAAGGACTGGAAGCCTGTGATAGACTTTTGGGTAAATCCTAGAGAGACAGACAGAGCGTTAAATAAGATACTTGCAATTCAGAATTTAAACATATAAATAGAAAAGTTGTTAACACACAGAAACACCTGGATAAGCAAAGAACACTTACCACGATAGTGTTTTAAATGATAATATGGTAATGTTAATAAGAGTTTTTTCTATGGGTGAAGCAAATTCAGTAAAATTTTATAGTGAATGTAAAGCAAATGTAAGTATAGAGGGTGGGCAAAATGAGCGGGAAGAAATGAAAGTAGGGTGTGTTATGTACAAGGATATAATGGAGGTAAAGGAAGGCTACAAAACAAAGGAAAAATTGGGATAAGAACATGTCAGCATAAGGAGTTTATAAAGGAAGTCTACAACAACCTTTTAAAAAAGACACTAATGTAAAACTAGTATTTAATGAATATTTTAATCGATATTTTGATCAATTGTGAGAAAAACATGCATACATATCAGTAATGTATATTTAGAGTTACTTGCATAGACTTTTTCTTAGTAACAGAGACAGAGAGAATGCTTATATAAATTTTGGTAATATTGAATTTACTGTTTATGCCTATGTTCAAACAGGTAGAACTGTATACAGATATATAATTTAGGAATGGGAAAATTTGTGTAAATGTATGATATAATATGCATTATAAAAAAAAAATTATTTACAGCTATACACTGAGAATTGTGTCGAGACACACAGCCACTGAAAAGGACCAGAGTTTGGATGTTTGGGGTTGAGGAAATCTTTATAATGAATGGTGCTTACTTAGGTGCTGACTTAAAAAGTCTCTATTGGGGGCCAAAATTTTGATTTAAAGAAGTATTGGGAATCTTGTGGCCTTCCGCATATTGTTTTCTTGAAACTCCCAGTATTCCTTACCACTGGCTACACTGACCAGGGAGGGGGGACTCCCACCTCTGATTTAGAATTTTGTATTCATTCTAAGATGCTTAAGGAAGATGTATCAAAATATTCTGGGATACACTTTGATTGGGACATATTCCAAATGATATAAGTGTTTAAAGGTGTGCATTCTGGGAGGATAAAAACATTGGGATAGCTTTAGTTCCAAAGGAGCAAAGAGTATTTTGTTGGCTATTTATTTACAGCTGGTTGAAAATCAGCTGTAAAAATGAACCACCATTTAGAGTCAAGTTAATGAAGGGAGGGAGGGAGAGAGGAGCTGGAAGCATCAATGGCCAGGGTAAATGCCATCAACAAGTCCTTCAAGGACTTCATCAAGCAACCAACAGCTGCAAGACCATGCAACATAAATATTCTTGAAATTAATCCTTCCTGATTCAAAATAGAAGAGCAAATCTCTCTCTCTCTCTCTCTCTCTCTCTCTCTTTCTCTCTATTATTAAATCTCACTTCTGCTCTCAAATTATAATTTGCTCTTCTAGATTGCAGGTCACTCAGACCAATCTGGAGGACATTTCCCCCCTCCTCTCCCCCTCCACCCTCCGCGCCCCTTATTCTTTTCATTCAGACAGCCGTATTGATGAAGACCTCAGGAAAAAAAAATACCAGAGCCCAAGACACTTTGATGGCCTTTCCACTGTGTAATTATACTTACTCTTGATAACACTAAAGACATGCCTTATTGGTACTGGCAAGGGCTGCCTTCCTATTCAGTGTGAGATGGATTGTTTCTGCAGGCCGTGATGGCCTTCAAATTATCTGAGCACAGAAAAGAGAGCAGAGTGAATTTTATTTTAACTCATTTTATTTCTAAATTTATTTCCCAGTAGCTAGAAGGTGATGACTGCCCTAGCAGTCAAGTCAATTGTTATCTGTGGGACTTGATTATGTTTAGACCCAGTCTCTCATTTTGAGCAAGACACAGTTAATGAGGAGAGAAATGAAAAGTGCATTGAGTCACAGTGTGTTTGTGGTAATTTGTGACACATTCACTCTACTCAGTTCTTTGTTTATTCCTTTCCCCCCTCCCCATCTTCTCCCCCATTCAGGTCCTGTAGAAAAAGGGAGCAGATAAGTGAATTCAGTGGTAGACAGTTAAGGATGTTGAAAGTAATGAATCTATATCTCTCTATCTCTTTTTCCATTGTTGGCAGTAATTGGAGCAGTGTTCATCTATACAGTAAAATGCCAGCGAAGCCCATCTTAACGAAACATCTTTTTCCTCCCATTATTTTTCAACACATTTTTCATTGGCATGGTTAGGGTTGTGTTTTTTTAAAAAAAAAATTCACTAGCACTGTGGGTGTGTGGGTGCATCAAGCTCTTTTCCACTTTTCTAAATAATAGTCCATTAAACAGTTCACAGTGTGTGTTCAATAGAAATGTAAAAAAGTGATTGGATGATACTAATTAAGGAGAGATTTTGTTTCCACTTACTGCAGATCAATGGTGGGTTACATTTAAGCTGTTGGCTTGTGATGAGTTTGAACACAAAAGAACAGCTGTGCTAAATACATATTTCAAGGCATATAGGTAGGTCAAATAAATCTTTTCTTTTCTTCCTGGGAAGTACGGTTAAACAGAAGTCATCAGCTAATTAAAGAAAATAATTGTGAAATTAAGAAAAACAGCAATGTCGCTTCATCAAAAATTCTTTTACTATTGGCAGTGGAGAGAGTTGAATCAAAAATACTACAGAGGAGAATAGAAAATTCATTTGCATTTAACATATTTGACATTCTCCCTTATGTTTATTTTATTGTGACCAGGAGGGGTGGTGGTCTCATATTCTGCTTAAGACATTTTGGTATGTGAAGCAAAGGACAAGATGGTGCCCCCTCCAATTACAAGTTCAAAAGCTGAGTGGACTTGCAGTTGAATCTTTCCTCAATCTTGGCAATGGCAGAACATTCTCCATCTCACCTGAAGGTAACAGGGTAGATTCAGGGGTATGAGACAAACAACTCTCTCATCCAACTTCATATGCTAGAACTGTGTAGTGAAAAAGAGCCTCAGGTCTGAATCATCGCAGCACACTTGAAATGTGAATTATGCCCTTATTCATTGCTTTCTTGTAAAATTTTATTATATCCACATCTCATGACAATTTATAATATATATAAATTATAATATATCTTCAATATATATATTTCAATAGATAGATAGATAGATAGATTCAGCTATAGATCACACACCTACACTTCTGTATATTTTAACCTATATTTTTCTGCTTTCACTCAATACTGTGTTTAGTTCTTGGCGTAAGAAAAGCTATCTTCATGTGAAGTGGGAGAAAACCATGAAAATTCATACCAGATAGATCAATTAGAATGAGCTTGGATTTTTGTTGGCATTCCCTTGATCTTTGGAAACAACATTCTGAGAAATTCGCCAAGCTGTCTTCAAATAATATAATAAGCCCTGGATAAATATGACAGGAGACTAAAAGACGAAATGTGTTTTTAGGCTCACAAAGTAAATATTTAAAAACCAGAACTATTTTAAAGTTTTAAACTATCCTGAAGTCTATTGGTTGAATTGTATATAAAAGTCTGTGGATGCATAAAAATACTATGATAATTAATACCATTGTCATTATCATCATCTTCATTATCATTGTCACTATGCTATCTTTACTTTTGAGAGCTCAGATTAGCATATAGGTTCTTTTATCCTCAAAGCATTGCCCTGTGAGGTAGGAGAAAGAAAGACTGTCCAAAGGTTACCAGTGACCTTCATAGGTTTTGAAGCTAGGTCTCTCCAGTTCATTCTGAACCTCTAACCACTAGACCATGCTAAGTCTCAAATTACCTCATCTGCAATTGATGAATGCTCCACCTAATCCTATACTCACTCTCCAGTGGTAACCATTCTCCTTAAAAGAGCATTTGGTACCCAGAGATATACCATCTATGATTACCTTGAGTATGGTTAGGAGGGATGCATTTTTACAGATGAGAGTCCAGGGTGTCATCTGAACCTCTGGCTATACTATTTTTTTATTATTATTTTTAATAATAATTTATTGGCGTTATACTCCAGCTTTCTCCCCAACATGACTTCAAGGTTGCTCCTAATGAGACTGAAGGAACAAATGGAATTAAAAGAAAACATATTATATCGTCCAAATATTAAATCATAAGTAAGTTTAACAATATAAAACACATCAATAAGCACATCAATAAAGAAAACACAACACCATTTCTACAGAAAGCTGCTTCCTCTACAACCAGTCACCTGCCAAAATCCCAGCTGAAAAGAGAAGAGAACTTTATTTTTTGTAGAGACTGATTTAAATGTGCATTTACATGGCATGACCTCACATCACTTAAGGCTACTGCCTAGAGTGACTTCCTTCCACATGACAAAATGTTAATGACAGTCGGGAGAAGGTAATGCTGCTTCTCCACTCTGTGAACTAGAGTGCCAAATTTGCTACATTTTAGCAAGAATGCACAAGGACTTTATTGATCCATGCCTTTATGTGATTCAACCTGAGTTACACTATTACTCTGTGTAATACATGTATCAGAGTAATACATGTACTGTACTAGTTTTTGCAGCTTCTAAATGTTGCAGTATAGTTCTCATCTCAAAAACTGTACCAAACTGTATCTAAAAATTTATATTTAAGGGCACAGTGCATATGATAATGCATATTTTGCAGGGGGAAACATTTTAAAACAAACTGCTTTTTTATATTTGTCAGATTTTTTAAACAATTACATAGTCATGTGTAAACATGGTGAAATAGATTTATGAATGAACAAATGATGTGGATCCAAAGCATGTTGAGCCCTTATCCCTACATCCTAGTGTGAAGAACATGTGATGAGTGTCTGATGAAATGTTGAGCAAATGGAAAAAGAACATGAAGGAGCCAATCCTGAGGCAGGAAACTGGTATGGGAGAGGTCTCTTAGAGTGAAAGGAGGGACATGACAGTTGAAAGAGGGAGATGAAGATGTGATGAAGGAGGCCTGGTGGTGCAGTGGTTAAATGCCAGTACTGCGAATCACAAGGTTATAAGTTCAATCCCAGAGGGCTCCAAGGTTGACTCAGCCTACCATCCTTCTATAGGTCGGTAAAATAAGGACCAGCATAATAAAGAGCTGGGGCAATGTGCTGTGAAAAAAACTGTTAACACAGTTTCAAAAAGAAGCAGCAGCCATCGTTATTAGTACAATGCATTTTCTGCAGTGTGGTTACATGCCAACAGTGCCCATCTGCATTGTATAATTGTCTGTCTTGTCTGTAATTTGCTTTGAATTATATGTATTGAACTGTATTCAACTGAATTGTGTTGCACTGTATTGTATATTGTAATGTGTATTGTGATGTTGTACCCCGCCCCAGTCCTGAGGGGAGAGGCAGGTAATAAATAATTAAGTATTATTATTATAAGTATTATTAAGTATGATGTGATGAGGAGAGGACTGGAATGTGTGCATAGCTGTGAGTGGAGCTGAAGGAATGAATGTGCAGTGAGAATAAGTGTTAAGAGGAATAGAGGCTGATTGGACAATTGAGTGAGAGGAAAGAAAGAACCCGGCAAGTTGTTATTGAGTCTGACAGATTCTGGAATTTTACGGTCACCACAGAGTGGGACTAGCAACCAGTTTGAAGTTAATCAAGTTGGAGACAGAGTTCAAAGCATTTCTGTGATACTGTTCATGCAATAAACCAATCTTTATGTAATGTTTATCAAATCCAGAGTCTTCATGAATTATTTCCCTTGCTAACCCTGTAATTAAACACATGCCAGTACAAGTACTATCCATCGCAAGTTAAACCCCAGTCCAAGGAAGGGATAAGGTTGGGGGGGGGAGTTTGACATAAAGGTGGGAACAGTGGAACTGTAGTCTCCACAGATATTTATTTGGTGGAAGTGTAAGTGACGAGGCGGCCAGGCTGAGCAGTGGTGTAAATTCAACTGCTGTGCCTAAGTGTCACACCTAGGATTCTACATTATGGTGCTTAACCTGGAATCTCTTTACTAGACAATGATCACAGTCCTGTTTATGACTAACCAGAGGAGCAGTTTGTGGTAAGCAAAGAAGAGCAGAGGGATACCTAGAACATCTACTCCTTAGTGACTTTCATTACAGTCTTCCCTCAACATTCGCAGCCTCCACACTCGCAGTTCCACATATTCGTGGTTTGCCATGAGGGGAGGCTGAGGAAAGTGGCAACAGGGCCTCAGAGGCCCTGTTGCCACTTTCTGGAGGGAGTGGGGAGGCCTGGGGAGGTGACTACGGGGCCTCCAGAGGGCCTCCGGAGCCCCCGTGGCCACCTGGGGAGGGAGTGGGGAGGCCTGGAGTGGCGACTACAGGGCCTTCAGAGGGCCTCTGGAGCCCCCATGGCCACCTAGGGAGGGAGTGGGGAGGCCTGGAGTGGCGACTACAGGGCCTTCGGAGGGCCTCTGGAGCCCCCGTGGCCACCTGGGGAGGGAGTGGGGAGGCCTGGGGTGGTGACTGCAAGGCCTCCGGAGGGTCTCTGGAGCCCCCGTGGCCGCCTGGGGAGGGAATGGGGAGGCCTAGGGTGGCAACTACGGGACCTCCGGAGGGCCTCCGAAGCTCCCGTGGCCACCTGAGGAGGGAGTGGGGAGGCCTGGGGTCGTGACTACAGGGCCTCCAGAGAGCCTCCAGAGCACCCGTGGCCACTTGGGGAGGGAGTGGGGAGGCCTGGAGTGGTGAAAACAGGGCCTCCGGAGGCCCTCTGGAGCCCCCGTGGCTGCCTGGGGAGGGAGTGGGGAGGCCTGGGGTGGCAACTATGGGACCTCCGGAGGGCCTCCAGAGCCCCCGTGGCCACCTGGGGAGGGAGTGGGGAGACCTGGGGTTGCAACTACAGGGCCTCCAGAAGGCATCTGGAGCCCCTGTGGCTGCCTGGGGAGGGAGTGGGGAGGCCTGGGGTAGCAACTATGGGGCCTCTGGAGGGCCTCCGGAGCCCCCGTGGCTGCCTGCAAAGGGAGGGGGAGGGCAGTCTTTATTCACAGAATTTTCACATTCGCTGGGGTCTGCGGAACCTAACCCCCGTGAATGTAAAGGGACGACTATACATAGAAATCAGCATGGCCATAAAGGAAGGTTCCTGTTTACATGAAGGTTCTCCCCACAAACAAGAAGCTTGGAAAATAACAGATCTTGTTTATATGGAGATCCTCCACACAAACTGGAGCCTTTTCAAGACTTTCCAGGTGAATAGGGACAGAAAGACTATTCAAAAATATTTTTTAAAAAAACTAGCTGAAATCATGTGTATAAAGTGGCAAAAAAATCCTAATGAGAAGAATTATGGGCTTGTAAAGTCTTTGTAGGAATTTATTATATGCAAAAATTGCCTGTTGTTATTTTGCAAAGAAAACAGTATTTTCTACAAAGTAAACAGGAAGTGCTGCTTCCTGCAAACAAACAAACAGAATGCTGTTTTAAAAAAACATACCACACCATGTGTAAGTTTTGCACAAAATTAGTTCTGAACTGAAAATAGTTTCAAAAATAGTGTAGAAAATGTTTAAATTACTTGTTGCTTCCTTTAAGAAGAAACTTAGCAAATAATTAAATCTCTCAAATAAAGCAATGACAGAGTGGTAGAGCTAGATGCCACCTTCTTCCCATTTTGGAGCTCATTAACTATTGTAACCAGACATGACAGTCCCCACATTTTAATAATGCATAAATTGGCTTCATTCTATAATTTGACTTGATGTTGCCTTCCACAAGGTGATGGTAAATCACGACACTCCCCCCCCCCATGTGCAAGGATGGAGTCATGTATACAGGCATGTATGACCTAAGGAAGACCCCCCATAAATTCCTCAAAGGGTCATATCCCCAGATAAGGATTACGCAGAAACCTTAGAAAACCATGGTTATGGTGATAATGGCTGGTCCTTTCTGGGTGTTTCTAGAGGTGAGATATTATGGATCACATCAAAGGTAATTGGAAATCTCATTGTCGTGCCAGATGCTGGTTTTCCTTTACCAGATCTTCAAATCAAAAGAGAGTTGCTTGTCATTCATCACCCCTAAAAAATTCCTTTCATCTTTACCATTGAGACATCCAGGGATCCATTGTTCAACTTTGGGAATCTCTGGCAAAACATTTGTCTTCCCCTCAAAATTACCCCTTCAAAGTAAATATCGATTATAAATATGACCCCAAAATTCCACCTCAGTGTGCATAGATCCCTTTCCTCCTGTCTCCACATTAGTCTGTGTCTCCAGCTCCCCCTCTGCCTAAACCCATCTCTCTCTCTCTCTCTGTTTCTGCCTGTTCGTTGCCACTCAAGGACCGCTCTTATCCCATTTCCCCTCTAGACTGTAATACCAAATTCCCTTTGTCTTCCCCCTCCCTTTGTGTGTGTTGCTGCTTGAACATCTCTGCTCTTTGGATCAGCACAGTATAACCTAGCATCCCATCAAGCTATTCCTCTATCCAAGTATTTCCTATTAGTTTCGATAGTCTTGTGTTAGTGCTGGAAACCTGAGTGTTGGGACATTTTTCAGACACTGTTTTATCGTTGCTAGCACGGGAAGAGCTCCCGGGAGAGGGACGGGGCTCTTGCGTGGCAGGGGGTCATTTTTGGACGACGCCGTCCCTCTCCCGAAAGCATCAGTGTCACTTCTGTGAAGCTTCAGAAGCCGCAGAGCCATATTTTAATCACAGAAGTTGCCCGTGATTAAAATATGGCTCTGCGGCTTCCGAAGCTTCATGGAACTGACACTGATGCTTTCGGGAGAGGGACGGCGGCGTCCAAAAATGACCCCCTGCCGTGCAAGAGCCCCGTCCCTCTCCCGGGAGCTCTTCCCACGCTAGCAACGATAAAACGGTGTCTGAAAATGTCCTAGGTGTGAGTGCTGTTTAGACTATTTTTCAATAAAAACCATTTAAGTTTATTTTGCTCTCTGGTCTTGAGATCATTTAGTGAGTACTGATATACACAGGTAAAAGACCCCGCAGTTACCCGGCCTCTCACATGCCAATTTGAGGTAATTAAAAATTCCCCAAATTTATAATTGAACACACGGGGAAATTCCACAGACCTCTGCAATTTGGGTAACAAGATAAAAAGATTTGCTTCGCAAAAACTCTTGCCATAATAAATACACTGGTTTGTAAGGTGTTACAGGACTCTAAGGTATTACCGTATTAGCTGCAAGAGATTAACACAGCTATCTACTTGGAAATCAAAAATTGTCCTAGTTAAGAGTGTTCTTGCAAGGAACAAAATGATAATGCAATGATAGATTATCACCTTTGGAAAAGCTGTGCTTTTTATTACATGATTTTAACAAATACGTGATTATTACATGATTTTAACAAATATGTAACTTTTAAAACTACAAAATCTTTGGATTTAGCCTTATGCTTCAATGCAAAGACTAAAGGTGATATTTGTAATATATTTGTATAATGACTGATTGCCAATTACAATAAATTTTTGACTGACTTACTGATAATGAAAATGAATTTTTAAAAGTCTATACATAGGTGATACAAACTGAACACGCAGACAAACCATAGCAATCCATACACACAATGTGCATAAATATGGAAAGGCAATTAACAGTGCAGTTCTATATGTGTCAACTCAGAAGTATCTTTGCTTGGATCAATGAAATTTATTCTTATGAAATTGTGTCTAGTATTCCAGCCAAAATAGCATTTCAGTTAGAGATCACCATTAAGAAGGTAATGTTAGTCATGGCCCTTTACAACTTGTAATTTCTGTTCCTGTGCTGTTCCAAGCCTTTCATGAGTGTTCTGACTTACTAGCAAACATGTTGATGGAGAAATATTTAGCAATCACAAAAGATGATCCTGTTGAGAAAAATGATGATATTAATGGTAATGCTTTCTAGAAATGCAAATAAACTGGGATTTAAAATGTTCATAATGGGTCTTTGTAAGAAATTCCTGTTGCTTAACAGGCCGACACATTCAGCTTTCTGGAAATCTCTTTATTAACCTATTGGTTATCACCACTATTCTCACTCTGATTTCCATAAGGAAACTTTTTTTATGGCATAATCCATTAAAAATTAATCAACCCATTTCTGTGCAAATCTCTGTGACATGCGTTCTTTGATGCTATGAGTGTTGGAATAGTCTTTCTTCTTTATTATGAAATGACACAAGTAGAACTTTCTAATTGGGTGTCATTGGTGTCTATAAAATCCTATAAATGCCCCAGGCTGCTTCCTTCCTATCCAAATTATTAAGATTTTTGGCAAAGAACAGCAATTTATTATGGAATTCCTTCATAACTTTTGAAGATTAAAATCATTCAGGGTCACTGCTGTGGCATGATTGTAGGTAAGAATGTATATGACTGTTCTAATTGCATACAACGAATGTGTTGCTAGTGATAACCAACTCTGGTTGTTGATACACAGCCCCATATGCATCAGTAGGAAATGAACTGAGCAATTTTACCAGGAGGAACTTTGGTTGTAAATCATCATAAATTTCATTCTCACAGGCAGAATGAATAGTTTTACAATTTTTCTCCATGCCATTTCCTACTCAGAAATAATATTATTTTCTGTGCAGAAAAAAAATGTTTTCTTTTTTTGGGGGGGGGAATGGTTGACATCCTGTATTGCAGTTATGGATGTGCTACTAGAGTTATAGATCCATAACTGTTTTGTACTCAGCCATGCTCTGTATTCATGATCATGGCACTATTACCACATTTGAAAATGCCTCTCAAACCTATCTTCACAGCCAGCAGCAGCGAGTAATGTAGATCGGTTCTGCTGGTGAACTGTTCTGTAATAATCAGGAGTACTCTCTAGGAAACCAGCCAAGGTGAGGTGCAATTCACAGATAGCAGTGTGGCAGTCTGCCCAGAACTCCCAGCCCCACAGAAACACAGTTTGTAGGGCAGAATATCCAAGTAACCAAAACAAGTCCACAAAGACAAAAGGGTAGTCCAGCTACCAATCCAAAAGTCAAGGGTCATGGTGAGCAGAAGGTCAAAGTCCAGGCAAGGCAACACCAGTGTTCAGGAATAGGGGTTTCCCACCAATCCAGTCAGATAAACTCTAACAAGTTGGTAGAGCAGCTGTCCCTGATTTATATTCAGTAAGCACACAGCTGTTTTCTGATAGCACAGTGTCTTTCATAAATACACTGAGACTTCCACTCCTCCTCCCTTTGATGATGGTGTTACTGAAAGGTGGGTACAACTAGGTCCAAGGTCTCTCTGTCTGAGGGGCCAGGCCTCTGTGCCAGATCTGGGTTATCTGCTCTGTCCCTTTCTGCCATCTCAGAGGGGCCAAGCAGCTCTGTGGGGTCGGGTGCTGTTGTCTCCACTCCCTGCTTCAAATCCTGCTCTGAAGCTCTGTCTTCCTCTAGTTCATCTTCCAAGTCAGAATAGCAGTGCCTGACAAGTACCCTGTCACAATTCCTCATTACACTGCAAATCACTGGTGGGTGGGGTTGGAAACATCATCCTGCTGCGCCCTAATCACCAGCAGAACAGATCTCTGTTGCTCAATGCAGCTGTTGGTTGTTAAGGTAGGTTTGAGGAGTTGGGTCCAGAGATGAGATGTAGGCTATGCGTTTATAACTACAGCTGTGAAGATTCTTACCTGTGTAGGATTCTGCTCCTCAGGGTTTCCTGATACTTGAGAAATTTGCTTTTTGAACATTTAAAAAATAGTTTTGAATGATCTTTCCTTCCCTAGGGGAAGCTCCATTGTGGGTTTATTTAAAACAATGCATAGCATGCCTTTTGGGGCCAAAAGGCCCCCCAAATAGGATACAAAAAAAAATTACTTTAAAACTCAAAGCAACAAAGGTCCAGAGCTGGATGTGAAGCACCAATCACAGAGTGAACATCTCTTCTTTCTGAACATATTTGCCCTGCCCTTCAGTGTCCCCAAAAAGACTCCACAAAGGGCCTCCCAGATTCCAAACAGGAAAATACAATAAAACAGATGGGGAACTTGAGATCCACTAAATGTGTTGGTCCACAATTCTCATTATTCCTCACCATTGGCTATATTGACTAGAGCATATGGGAGGTGTATTTCAGCATCAAAAGGGCCTTACACTTATCCACTGTGTTTTTTACCCTGAAGGTGAATGATGATGGTGGTGATAAGAATATCAAACCCTTGATAATAATTAAATAATTACACCAGAGGTATTAGAAAGTATAAAACAAATGGATCAGTTTAAAAAGAAATGGTCATAGCAGATGATGATTAATATACATATTGAAAGCATGGTGGACTAAAAGGGTTTTGGTGATGGCTTAAAATACATGCCAAGCTTGTGAACAAGTTGCTCTCATTTGCTCCGGTGGCTAAGGTATCTAGTACTTCTAAGCTTGCGATCCATTCACACTATACAATTATAGCACTATTAGTCCATTTTAACTGCCATGGTTCCATCCTGTGCAGTCCGGGGGTATGTAGCCTGTCAAGCTGATTTAGAGTACTCTGCTGGGAAATTCTAAATTTCCCTCACTAAACGACCAGTTCCATATTTCATTGGACAGAACCATAGCAGTTAAACTGGAATAATAGAACTATAACTGTGTAGTGTGAATGGAACCATGGTCAAATGAGGCTTAGCAGTCTCCTGACTGCCCTGGTTATTTGCATCACTAGAGAACAGCGATGGGAAAATTATCTGAAGTATTATGGGGCGGGGGGGAGATAACAGTAGGCTTCTTGAATGTCCAAAAAACTCAGTTGAGGAAAATATTTCTCAATCCCCTTTATCTTTTTGTCACACAGTCCTTGAATTGATGCAAGGATTACAGTCTTCTTCTCCCCCGCACCACACCACAGCCATGTGGTGTCTGCCAAGAGGACAGGAGTAGATGAGTAAGGAGCATTGCCAACAGTGTAGCTAACACACCACAATTACTTCATCCTGGAGGACCTCTGCAAGATCCCAAGGAGGCCACAAAGGATGCTTGCATCCATATGTGCCAGCTAGGAGCAGTCCTCCTTGCTCAGCTGCCCTCCATCTCTTTCTAACAACATGGCCATTACAATACCCCTTGTTCCCTTCCCTTTGGCTATCCTATGGGACAGAGCAGATAGCCAACAGAGGCTTGTCCACCAAATGCTATGATAGCCATTTTTATTTATTTATTTATTTATTTATTTATTTATTTATACCTCGCTCTTCAGCCACAAAGCTATCAGAGTGGCTTACAAATTGTTTTAAGCAATAGCTATTTACACATCTACACTGCATTAAGCAGTTTTCCATGTGTGTTAAGCTAATTGCCCCCACAAGCTGGGTACTCATTTTACCGACCTACAGAATGATGGGAGGCTGAGTGAACCTTGGAGCCCGCTGGAATCAAACTTGCAGCAACGTGGTGACTTGCAGTACTGGCATTTTACCACTGCACCACCATTTAATGCACCTCACTCACCCCCCACCACTGCTCTTTTTAAAAAATTAAATATATTAGCAGACAGAATAAATATGAAAACAGATAAACTACACAAAATAAGATTTGTACCAGACACACATAATTCTGCCACAAAGAAAAGCTCTAGACATCAACCAGAACTAATACAAAGTTGAGGAACAAGCATAGCATACCTGAACATGTTCATAACACAGATGAACCATTCAAGCCAGACATCTCATATTGATATGATTTTTGAGAGGCAAATGTCCCTTTTAAAGGGAAAGAGCCCATGTGGGGAAAATTATCTTCTACCCTTTACTCAGAACTGGGGCCCTACACAATTATAGCACTATGATTCCACTTTAATTGCTGTGAAAACCTTTAGAATTCTCAGCCAGGGAGCTCTAGTGCCTCACCAAACTGCAAGCCCCAGGATACCATAGGATGCAGTAATGGCAGTTAAATGGAATCCTAGTGCTGTAACTGTATAGTGTGAAAAGCTCCCTGATCAATGACATGTAACTGAATAAGGACAAATGTCATTTGAAATGTGGGAGGGGAGACTTCTACAGATACCATGGACTGCCCAAAAGACAAATAAATGGGTCTGAGAGCAAAAGAAGCCTGAACTCTTCCTAGAAGCCAAACTGAATAAGCCTACTATAGGCATATTTTGTGAGACAACATGACTTATTAGAGAAGAAAGTAGTGCTCAACAAAGGGGAATGCAGTAGGAAAAGAGGACAAGCCCGCTACAAATGGATAAATTCAGTCAAGGAAGCCAAGGAAGTATGCAAGACCGGAAAAGAGCTGTTAATAGCAGGCTGTCTTAGAGGGCTCTCATTCATATGGTTACAAGTCAAATCCAACTTGATGACGTTTAACAACAAGGACAAACATTCTTTTCCAGTATTTTGGCAATGGGGAGGTGTCCCCTCTTTTGCCAAAAACACCTGCTTGTTGATAGGTTTGCCTTCTTTTACAAAGTGAATCTTCTCCCCTCCAAAATAGGACATACTCTCTTCAGAATCCCTCATTACTAAAGGTAGTACTGAAGGTAACTAAACCAAACCCTAAAAATCAATCTACTTGCTCATGTGGAAATCAAATGTTAATGATAATACAGTCGTCCATTCACATTCGCGGGGGTTACGTTCCACGGACCCCCGCAAATGTGAAAAATCCATGAATAATGACTGCCCTCCCACTCCCCCACCATAGCGACCATGGGGCCTCTGGAGGCCCCATAGTCGCTTTCCCCAGCCTCCCCACTCCCTTCCTAGGCCTTCCCGGGGCCTCCGGAGACCCTCCCAAGGCCCCGTGGATGCCTCCCCAGCCCTCCCCCCTCCCACCCAAGCCCTCAACGGGGCCTCCCAGGCCCTCCCCACTCCCACCCAAGGCCTTCGCAGGGCCCCACGGAGGCCTTCCCGGCCCTCCCCACTCCCCCCAAGGCCTTCGCGGGGCCTCGCGGAGGCCTCCCTGGCCCTCCCCCCTCCCTCCCTGGGCCTTCGCGGGGCCTAGCAAGGCCCCATGGAGGTCTCCCCAGGCCTTCCCCCCTCCCTCCCCGGGCCTTCCCCACTCCCTCCCCGGGCCTTCGTGGGGCCTAGCAAGGCCCCGCAGAGGCCTCCCCGGGCCTCCCCCTCCCTCCCCGGGCCTTCGTGGGGCCTAAAAAGGCCCCGCGGAGGTTTCCACGGCCCTCTCCCCTCCCTCCCCGGGCCTTCGTGGGGCCTAAAAAGGCCCCGCGGAGGTTTCCACAGCCCTCCCCCCTCCCTCCCCGGGCCTTCATGGGGCCTAGCAAGGCCCGGCGGAGGTCTCCCTGGCCCTCCCCCCTCCCTCCCCGGGCCTTCGCGGGGCCCCGCGGAAGCCTCCCCGGTACTCCCCAAGGCCTTCGTGGGGCCTTGCAAGGCCCCGCAGAGGCCTCCCCGGTCCTTCCCCCTCCCTCCCAAGACCTTCGCAGGGCTTCCGGAGGGTCTCTGAAGGCCCCGCAGAGGCCTCCCCGGTCCTTCCCCCAACCTCCCAAGGCCTTCGCGGGGCCTCCAGAGGGTCTCCGAAGGCCCAGTGGAGGCCTCCCCGGCCCTGCCCGCTCGGTCCCAGGGCTTTCACAGGGCCTCCGGAGGCCCCGTGTCGTGGTTTTGGGGGGGCCTGGGGGGCCCTCCCAAAACCGCAAATAATCAAAACCGCGAATGTCAAGTTCGTGAATGTGGAGGGACAACTGTATATAAATTTCTGAGCGTTGTCTGTCTGCCAATAAAATAGACATTCCAGTCTGCAGCTCCCTGAAATATGTCAATGGAGTTTTAGGGAACTCACTGGAAAAGTTTGGAAGTATGAATTACAGAGGTGAGAAGAGGTAAGGGTTAACCCATTGCACCAACAGAAGTCTACTTGGGTGGTGTTAGAAGATGCCCTAAATGGGAACATGGCAACCTGAGACATTTCAAAAGAGTAAACAGCAGGTTTACCAACTTGATAACTGTGAACAGGCATGTAAGGAGTGCTAGGGATTTTAACAGAAGAACCACAACAGTCTTTTAATGGCTACAATCAGGGATGTTGAACTCATGGCAATTAAGCAGTTAGAAAGTGACTAAGTTAGATTAAGCAGTTAGAAAGTGACTACCAGAGCTAAGGAGTGATCTCTATGGTCCATGCCCTGCAGAGAGGTTTGTGAGAAACAGGATTTTCCATTTGGAGATGGGAGATGGAGAATTTAGCTACTGTTTGCTAAATTCCAGGTCTGAAACTGGCTGTACGTATTGTTTATCCTGTTTATCAAGTTTATCCTGTTTTAATTGGTATCCTGTCTGCCTAAAGGTGTGTGTAATATTATTGTATTTATATCCTGCCTTTTCCTCAAAGCTAGAATTTAAGGTGGCCTACCAAAAAAAAAATCAAAAAAAAATCAAAGCAAATATGGGTAAAAAGCACCTATACAGAAAAGAGTACAGATTGAGTCTCCTTTATCTGAAATGCTTGGGAGCAGACGTAATTGGGATTTTAGGATATTTTGGAATACTTGCATATATTTTATTTATTAATTTATCATTTTAGTTATTTATACCAAGCTCTTCAGCCACAAAGGCTCTCAGAGCAGCTTACAAATTGTTAATCAATAGCAGTTACATATCTATACTACTTTATAGAGCACTAGGCACTAAGCGGTTTCCAATGTGTGTTAGCTATTTGCCCCACAAGCTGGGTACTCATTTTACTGACCTACAAAAGGATGGAAGGCTGAGAGAACCTTGGAGCCCTTGGGATCAAACTTGCAATCTTGTGGCTGCGGTACTGGCATTTAACCACTGTGCCGCCAGGGACATAATGAGGACATTATGTATATATTAATATACATAATGAGATATCTTAGAGATGGGACCCAAGTCTAAATATGAAGTTCATTTATGTTTCATATACACCTTATGCACATAGTCTGAAGGTAATTTTATACACAATGTTTTTAAAATAATTTTGTGCATGAAAGAAAGTTTGTATACATTGAGTCATCAGAAAGCAAAAGTATCACTCTCTCAGCCACTCATTTGGATTTTGGAATACTTCGGATTTTGGAATTCTGGATAAGTAAGACTCTATATGTATTGTTAAAATCTAATTAACCTGTCTATAATCAACTATCTATAGAATTTTGTAGAAATATTTAAAATATTACCATTACGAAAACAAGAAATAAAGACAGTGCTATTAAAACCACTTTCCTTATAACACTATTATTAGACCTTTTCTTATAAAACAGTCAGTTCCCCAAAGCTGGTATAACTTTTTTTTTTTTAAGTATCCTTCCACTAGCACATAAAGACTTAAAAAAAATTCATACCAGCTTTGGAAGGAAGGAGCTAGTCTAAGGACTTGTCTAGATGGGCAATTTACCTTGGTGCCCCCCTGTGTTGGAGCTCTGCAGTCCAAATGACACACAGCTCTTGCCCTGATCCACCTCTGGACAGTCCTGTTGACATCCAAGGCAAAGCTAGCAGGAAGTCAGGGTAAACCCATTAAAATGTTTTAAAATAACCCCTGGGAAAACCCACATAATGTGGGAAACCCAGATGGGTCTGGCACAGGAACATACCTGTGCTCCAAGTTGCACCACCAGACTCCGACGCCACCACTTCTGGTATTGCTCTGAAGCCAGGAAGGAGGCCAGCTTTGATCACAGTCTGAAGGCCTCCTTTCTGCCTTCAGGGAGTGTGAGGCACAACAGTGGCAGAGGTGCCCACCTATACCATTTTCATGCAGACTTCTGCCCATTTTGTTGTGGTAACAGGGGAGGGATCCAGACCAGCTCCAGGGCTAGAATACATCAACCAGAAGATGATGTATTCTGGCCAGTGTGGATACATCCTTAGTCTAGTCCAACAAAGAGAGCAGCCACTGAAATGGCCATTTTCTGTGTTTCCAACAGACATATCTTTGAGGAGGGGAAAAGCTGAAAAAAGGACCTTCCCAGAATCTCAAAAATCAGGCAGGCTCATATGGAAAGATGCAGTCATTCAGATAGGCTTTTATCTACTTTGTTCTGGTTTTAAATTGGTATAAAATAAGCTTTTATCTACTTCATTCTGATTTCAAATTTGTATAAAATAAGTATCAATTACCACAAGTCTTCCAAGTGCTCCTTCATGTAAAGTAAGGAGTCCTGTAGCCCTTTAGAGATTTAGGGGGATTTGGAATATTTGGATTCAAAGTCCCATCAGACCATCCAGTCTGACCAATAATGATGAATAACAGGAATATAACAGTTTATTATCATCTAGAAGGCCACAGGTTCTCTACTCTCTACCCTACAGAATCACTTTGTGAATGCCCAATGTAATGGCCACTTTCTGTACTTTCTGTACTTTAATTCTCTCTAACTCCACAGTTTACAATCCCACACATCAGTCATGTGCACATGGGTCTCTAGTTCAGAATAACACTTCATGGTGGGCTATAGTCCATGACAGGTTCTGTCATAATCAATGTGTGAATCTTTAAGGTGTCACAGTAATGTTTGTTCTTGTTTTCTACAGTTTTGTTTTTACAGCCCCATGGCACTCAACTTCTGTGAGAAATGACTCTATAACTTTATTACAATATTAACACCACACATTAATAGGTCAAAGTGAAATGTATTTTTTCACGTTATTAATGCTATCTTTGTACAGCAGATTCACTACTGGAGGTTTTTGTTTTTGTTTTTACATTGGGCTAGTCTAGATGAGCGGATATAATGCTTATTCCTGCACATTATTGCAATTTTGCAGCAGCGTTCTTTTGTCTCCCTGGTCTTTCAACAAAAACGATAGGCTGTGCAGCTATCAGTGTTTGAAGTTCAAATGCCCGTGAATCAAGATGGTGGCTGTAAATTAGCGTATTATACATTGCCACTGCTGCACAGTATTTTTTTTAACATTAAATCAAAGGTGCACAAGTGCAACATTCTGCTTCAAAAAATTATTTGGGCACTTTGACACAGCAAAAGGGAAAAAAAGTGCATGACCACTAATGTGAAAACCCAACAGGCCGCTTCCAGGCACTGCCTTACTGGAAAGCCCTCCCCACACACATGTCTGGCCAATCTGATCTCCAGTTCAGTCCTCTTCAGGAATGTGCAGCGTTAGGTTGTCCTAATGAGCGCTAATGTGTATTTCCTTGCATTGTTTTTTTTTAATCCAGAAAATTTTTAAGTATGTTTTAATTTTTGAATTATTTAATTGTATTTTAAGGGGATGGAGATCCTGTATGTAGATTTTAAATGTTGGAAGCTGCCCCAATTGCATTTTGTAGAGGGGCAGGATATAAATTATTATTATTAATATTATTATTATTAAAATGTCACAACGGAGATTATCACACGGGTCCCTAAAAATGTCCCTGTCTCACTACCCCCCCCCCATCCCTGTGACACTTAAAAAAAAAACTTTTCAAACACCTACCTTATTCCTGGCATAAAGACTATTCCCCCTCCCCTCGGCAGGCTGGGAGTGAATGCAGCCATCGTAAAGCTGTATTCACGTCCCATAAAGCAAATCCTGGTCATTCTCACAAGAGAATGATTGCACAGGAAATTTAAAAATAAAAAAACCCCGAACTTCAAAAGTAAAATCAAAGTCCCAAAACAAACTTTAAAAATTCTAAGTAACCCAGGGAGGGTTAAAAAAAAGTGTGTCACTTACATCCTGATCACTCCCAGAAGTGTTCGCCAGGCACCTCCCACCATGGCTGGCATCATGCCACCATAACAGGGCTCCTTTTCAGACACCCACGATTCCGTCAGAGATGGAACGGGTGATCTATTAACAGTTTAAATTGTTAATAAGAGAGCAGGGGGGGAACGGGAGCAGAATGGTAGCATGACACGATAGGGATGACGTCATCTGAAAAAGAAGCCTTTAAGCGCTCTCCTGTCATCCCTGTGCTGGGATACTTGGTACGTCTGATAATCTCCAAAGGCTTTTCCCACATAGCTTCTGCAGTTTTTGGTCCCCCTCCCTCCAAAAATAGTGAATCACCATGGATCTTGTTGGGACAAAAAGTATTCTCCTCTCATTCTATGAGGAGTTTTTTCATCATCTAGACAGCACCATTGTTTTTTGAATGTCATTAATGTGTATTGATGACACCTGGGTGGGCAATGCAAGTTGCCCAAACTTTCTAAGTACTGGCAGGGCAGGAATCTATCAATGATAAATAGTTGAAAGTTGAATGATTCAATCAAATTTCTTAAGGACAATGCATTGTGTTAGAACATGGGAATATATGGTATAGTGATGCCACAAAGCCCAAGCAAATAAGGACGATCTGCAGATCAATGGTGAATTAACCTTTATTATTTCTTATTAATCTCTAGTATTTGATTTGCATTCATATCTACCAGAGTATTTCTGACATTTAAGATATTGTAGCCTACATTAGCACTCACTTTGGGTTTAGCATCATTAACTGTGCACTGCCGAGGCCCTGCAAATCCCACATTCCCTTGTCTCTCAGGCTTAAAAAACTCATTTAACACTAAGGTCTAATTAATTAACTGGATTTCTCTGTATTAATAAAGGCTATCCTAAACTGCAAAATAAGACAAGCTGAAATTTAGTTCATAGAAGCTCCTCCACTCCTCTAAATGTAACATTGGCTTTAATATTTATTTGTTTTTTAAAACAGCATTGTAATACAAAAGTACAAACATGTTTGGCTAGAAAAGATATGTTTTCTTCTCTGTGGGCAGTAAGCTTATTTCCCCTTTTGATTAAAATACAACATGTAAGCATCCCCTCTCAAAAGAAAATCCTAAAAAAACCATGCACACAGGATTTGGGTTGCTGTTTAACAAGCTGGTAACTTGATGTTGCTTGATGTTGAGGGAACAGGGGTGGGAGCTGCCCTCATCTTCTGTATCAGATGCAAAAAGAACTTTCAGACAGCTCCAGATGGTTGATTTACTTTCTATTTTATTTTTATTTCCATTGTTCTTGTCGGCTATTGCAGTGTTTATTTTGGTACAGGGTGTGCATGTATATGCACTTTTCTTTGTTTTGTTTATAGGTGTTTACAAGAGAAACTTGTGATTTCAGCACAGAATTCCAAAATGTGTGTAGCCTATTTCAGTATGGAATGAAGAAAAAGGTAGTAGAATCAACAAGAATGCCTGGGAACATCTGCTGTCAGTTAGAATGGAAAGAGAAATTTGCAGAAAAAGGATCTTGGATGTGTGTGTGGGGGGGAAGTGTAGTGAGAGAGGAGTCATAGAATCATAGAATCATAGAATTGTAGAGTTGGAAGAGACCACGAGGGCCATCCAGTCCAACCCCCCTGCCACGCAGGAAATCTTGATCAAAGCATCCCTGACAGATGGCAATCCAGCCCCTGTTTAAAGACCTCCAAGGAAGGAGACCCCACCACGCTCCGAGGGAGTGTGTTCCACTGCCGAACAGCTCTTACTGTTAAATAGTTCCTCCTAATGTTGAGGTGGAATCTCTGTTCCTGGAGCTTGCATCCAATGTTCCGTGTTCCAGTCTCTGGAGCAGCAGAAAACAAGCCTGCTCCATCCTCAGCGTGACACCCCTTCAAATACTTAAACAGGGCTATCATATCGCCTCTTAACCATCTTTTTTCCAGGCTAAACATACCTAGCTCCTTAAGTCTCTCCTCATAAGGCATGGTTTCCAGACCTTTCACCATTTTAGTCACCCTTCTCTGGACATGCTCCAATTTGTCAATATCCTTTTTGAATTGTGGTGCCCAGAACTGGACACAGTATTCTAGGTGAGGTCTGACCAAGGCAGAATAGAGCAGCACTATTACTTCCCTTGATCTAGACACTATACTTCTATTGATACAGCCCAAAATTGCATTGGCCTTTTTAGCTGCCGCATCACACTGTTGACTCATGTTCAACTTGTGGTCTACTAGGACTCCTAGATCCCTTTAGCACGTAGTCTCGTTCAGCCAGGTCTCTCCCATCCTATATCTATGCACTTCATTTTTTCGCCCTAAGTGCAGTACCTTACATTTCTCCGTATTGAATTTCATTTTGTTAGCATTGGCCCAGCTCTCCAGTCTATCCAGTTCATTCTGAATTTTGATCCTGTCCTCTAGGGTGTTAGCTACTCCTCCTAATTTGGTGTCACCTGCAAATTTGGTAAGTATGCCCCTAATTCCCTCATCCAAGTCATTGATAAAGATGTTGAATAGCACTGGGCCCAGGACAGAACCCTGTGGCACCCCACTGGTCACATCTTTCCAAGATGAAGCGGAGCCACTGCTGAACACCCTTTGGGTTCGGCCGGTCAACCAATTACAAATCCATTGAACAGTTAACTTGTCTAGCCCACATTTTACAAGGTAGGTAGGTCCGACTAAATAACTCCAAATAAACAGTAGCAAAACATTTGCAAGTCCTTCCAAAACTTGGTGGTTAGTACCCCACGTCTTCCTAGAATGAATGACTGGGATAGAAAGCTGATCTAGGTTATTGCTGGTATATAAAATAAATTGGTGTCATATTGAATAAAAGTTGTTGCTGTGTCTGTCTTTATTCCTTATGCAGTGAGGTTATGAGAAGAAATTTCCTCTACTCCCACTCAGAAACTGCTGATTCACCCAGGGGTTAATCCTCCTTCTGGCTCAACACTTGGGTATTATTTCCAGTTGGATTGTGTTTGGCTGAAAATAATAGCTAGTGGAACTTTAGATCTAGCCCTTGGTACTCTTTAGCATCCAGTGCTCTAGACTTCAACCATGTTCACGAGAAGAGCTAACACATTGATTTTCACTGACAGAGGGAGTTAAAGGAAAGCGGAGCTGGGGCAGAGTCCTCTTTTACAGAGGACCATATCTATCCCTGAACCACTTCACTATCTGAACTATATTGCAATACTCAGAATTCTATGGTACCTTTCTTGTCTATAATAAGAGCTGTTACTTTGATTAAAATAACAACCAAAAAACCCTCTTAAGCATCTGCAAACAACTTCACTAAACAAGATACTTCACTCAAAGGGTAAAGCTGAGAATGCACTGCAGTATAAGTGAAGTGTGTGAACAGTACAAAAGTAAAGGGCACCATTGTGCCACTTGTCTTTTTTCATAATGCTGTATCAGTAATGTCCATTCTGCACACTGTGATTGCTAAGCAATCTGAATTACTAATTAATATTGTAAACTACCTTGGGAATTTTGAAAAATGAAAAGCAGTATAAAAATGTCTTGAATAATGAAATACAATTTGACACAAACACCTGGCAAACCACTGAGCAAGTCATACAAATCATCTTGGCCAGCTCACCTGTCAGTGCACTCCTGCACATTATGCTCACAGTGAAGACCAGCCCATCCTGGTGCACAAGAGCAAGTGTAGCTGTTGACATAGTCTGTGCAGATGGCCCCATTGCGGCAGGGGTTGCTCAAGCACTCATTGGTCTCAGTTGCACAGCGTACACCTGTGAAGCCAGCCAGGCAGGTACACGTAAAAGAACTGATGCCATCCTGACAGGAGCCACCATTCAGGCAAGGATTGGGTGTGCAGTCAATTTGATCTGATTTGAATTGATTTCAATCCATTTACTGAAGATGAATGTTTCATATTTTTTTGATACATGTATGTGTCCTCTTTTCTCCAAGGAGGTCTAGGTGGAGTTACAGGACTGCCAGGTCAGCAGTGTCCATTCCCTGAGAATTCAGGGCCCATGTCCCTGTGATATCACAGAAACAAGACAGGCAAGGGTTGAGGTGTGTGTGTGTGTGTGTGTGTGTGTGTGTGTGTGTGTATAAATCCTGTTGAGCCAGATGATTGTAGAAATGGACATGGGGTAAATCTGGCCAAAATCTAGCTAACCAGGTAGCATGACAACCAAGAGACAGGAAGAAAAAAAAATCATTTTTGACACCCAAATAGGTGATAACATGCACCCCTCTCTCATGCACCAAAACCTTTAGGAATTGCCACCATTCTAATTTCTGATACCCCATGTGGCCTTATCTAAAGCCCAACATACTTCATTGGCTAAAGGGTACCCATCTCCTGCTCTAAGCTTAGAGATAATAGGCCGTTTCACAACACAATTAAAGCACTACGATTTCACTTTAACTGCCATAGTTCCATCCTATGGAATCTGGGGGAGAGGTTGTTTTCTGGTGAGATATTAGAGCTCTTTGACAGAGAATTCTAAGGACAAATCTACATTATACAAATAATCCAGTCTGAAACTAAATTATTTGCCATGGCCCCTTTCCATGGAATCCTGGGATGTGTAATTTGGTGAGGCACCAGAATTCTTTGGCAGAGAAGCCTAAAGACCTTGTAAAACTACAAAATCCCAGGATTCAGTAGGAAGGAGCCATGGCAAATAATCCAGTTTCAAACTGAATTATTTATGTAGTGTGGATTTGCTCTAAATATCTCATGAAACTGAAAATCCTAGGATTCTACAGGATGAAGCCATGACAGTTAAAGTGGGGTCAAAATGCCATACTTGAGTGATGTGAAAGGCCACAATGATGAGTCACACAGTGAATTTCATGGCTGGCCAAGGCTTCATCTACACTGCAGAAATAATCCAGTTTGACACCACTTAAACTGCCATGGTTTAATGCTATTGAATTCTGGGATTTGTAGTTTTGTTAAATATTTAGCCTTCTTTTGTTAAATATTTAGCCTTCTTCTGTTGCCACAACAAACTATAAATCCCAGGATTCCATAGGATGGAGCCATGGCAATTAAAGTGGTATCAAATGGGATTATTTCTGCAGTGCAGATGCAGCCCAAGGAGCAGGGTGACTATTTTGTCATAATGCGTTTTCTCAGAATTTCTTGGATGATTTTGGTGACAAGGCACTCATTTTGGGAGATGTGAGCCCAGGTCCCAATTCAACACTCTGGCCACTACATAATACTTTCCTCCTTTCATTGCTCACAAGACTGTATCCAAATAGTATTTGCATCTTTGATTTCTGGCTAGATTGGTATCTTTGGTTTCTGGCTAGATTTCTGGTTGCGGATACATAGGTAATATGTTTATTTAGTTAATGAATAATTGAATGTTATATGTATCCATGCTACTCTTGCTTGTCTGTTAGTTACCTAGCACTTAGGATAATTATCTTATTATTCTACATACGTGTACTCAGAAATAAATCCTATTGAATGTGAAGTCGAAGGCTTTCATCGCTGGCATCCATAGGTTTTCTGTCATTTTTTCCCAGGCTGTGAGGCCATGTTCTGGAAGAGTTTATTCCTGACATTTCGCCTGCATCTGTGGCTAGCATCTTCAGAGAATGATTGGGTAGGAGTGTGTGGGGGGGTTATATATTGTTAGCCCCTGTTGGAGAGGATATGTAAGTTTGTGTATTTGAATGGGTAGTTCCTGGGGGGAGATATGCAAGGAGGATTAGTGTCTGTTTAGCTAATGGCCCATTATCTGCTAGAAATCCCCCTGTCCCTACGTGGAGTTCATTGGCATGTGCTGAGTTTCAATTTTGGTGTTTTTCAGGACTGGTAACCAAACTTTGTTTACTTTAAGAATTTCTTCTTTTCTGCTGAACTTGTCCAGGTGTTTCTGGATTTCAATAGCTGGCATGATAGTTGTTGGCCTGGTCCAGAATTTTCAGTGTTTTTAAATAACATTTTGTGTCCAGGTTGGTTTATAACATGTTCTGCTAATGCTGATTTTTCTGGCTGGCCCAGTCTGCAGTGTCTCTCATGTTCCTTAATCCTTGTTTGCACACTGCATTTAGTGGTCCCTATGTAAACTTGTCAACAGCTGCATGGTATGCGGTAAACTTCTGCGGCTGTGAGAGGGTCTTTTTTGTCCTTTGCTGAATGTAGCATTTCTTGGATTTTCTTGGTTGGTTTGTAGATCATTTGTTCTGGGTGATGATTGGAGTTCTTGTTTAGGTATCTGTCTCTGTGTGTGGGTTTTCTGTATACCTTATGGCCCATCCATTGGTTTGGTTTGCAGATGACTAGGACATCCAAGAATGGGAATATTCCTTCCTTTTCTTTTTCCATTGTGAATTGGATATTCAGGTGGATGCTGTTCAGGTGGTTCAGAAATGTGTCCAAATCTTCTTCGTGGCTCCAAATGGTGAAAGTGTCATCCACATATCAGAACCATGTTGTGGGCTTTTTTGATACTGTTTCCAGGGCTTGCTTTTCAAAGTGTTCCCAACCATTCTCTGAAGATGCCAGCCACAGATGCAGGTGAAATGTCAGGAATAAACTCTTCCAGAACATGGCCTCACAGCCCAGAAAAAACCCACAGAAAATCCTAGTGAGTTCAGTGGTTCTCAATGCCAAACAATTAAGTAAGGAATGGAACCTTAAACTCTGTTATGCTTCTTGTGGTGAAAGGTTGTTATTCCCATTTTACAGATCTGGAAGACTGGCTGAGAAATAATGACTTCACAGAAGCCACATAGGTAAGCATTCAGGTTCAGAATGAAGCTTCCCATATCTATACCAATTGTCTGCATATGGGATTACACTGATCTGATGTAATGCAATGTGTACGATCATCATCATCAAATGTATTTGTATCCTCTGCAAAATGCAGTCGGGGCAGCTTACAGCATTAAAATATGCACACAAACCCCTCCATCCCACCCACCCCTTAAAATAAAATTACATAATTAAATATTTAAAACATACTTAATAAATACTAAAAATACTAAAAACAACACAATAAAAAGCTGAATGGGATCGGAGTAATAAGATTTTTTCTCTCTGATGGCTGGGTATCTATTCAGGAAAGGCCTGCCAGAAGAGATCCTTCTTAAGAGCTTTTTTAAAGCTATTTGAGGTGGTAATGTGACGGATCTCATCTGGCAGGCCATTCCATGATCTGGGAGCAATAGCCGAAAATCATCATCATCATCATCATCATCACCCCCCGCATTTATATTTATAGCTCATTTCGCCCCCAAAACAGGGAATCAAGGTGCCTTGCAAATTAAAACAAGCTACAGTCTAGCTAAATCATACAAAAAGTTAACACTACAAAGTAATTGAACTGTCAGTAACATTACAATTAAGAATAAAATTACTACTGAAAACAGTTGAGCACCCTATTAAAAGCTCTTTCTTAAAAACAGTCATTTCTTGAAAGCCTGTCTTATTCTTATTTTTATTTTTATTTTTATTTTTATTTTTATTTTTATTTTTATTTTTTAAAGTCTTTGTCTGCTCATAGTAAGATAGTAAGGGGCCCCATGTAGAGCACATTGAAGTAACACAAACAACAGGATGTAACTAAGGATTGGCCAGACCAGGGCCGGTTTAACCATACTGCCAAATCCGCATTGGCGGGGAGGCCCAGCCACAGCAGGGGCCCATCCATCCCACCCATTCCCAGCCTCCTCTTTCCCCTCCCCTTCATGGCAGAAACACATGAACGCAAGGAGAAGGGGAAGGCAAAGGCCTCACACAAGGGGGCTCACCGCTTGTCGGCAGGCCGTTTTGCGACCTGGCTGGCCACCCCTCCACATAGTCCTCCTTCTCCTCGGCAGCCCGGCGCTTCATTCAGTCTGGGGGCAGACTGCAGTGCTCCCTTGCCTCGCCCGCCCCTCAGCCTCCAGGCACTTGGCGGGGGGGTCTCCTTTACGGCCCACTCCCCCTCTCCGCTGCCTCCCCTCACTGGTGGGAAGCTTGAGGAGGGGCTGGGAAGCCAGGGGGGCTGCAGGGGGGGCCGGTCTTGCCCCCGTGGCTGCTTCTTAGCCCCTCATTCTTAGCCCCTCCTGGCCAGATGCGGAGCTTTCCGCGGCACCTCCCTCGCGAGCGCGCCAAAGGTGGGAGGGACTCGGCAGAGAGAAGGAGGGTTGGGATCCATCTGAGTGGGGCTGCAGGTGGCCATGAAGGAGGAGAAGAACAACTGAGGAGGACTAGGAGGCGGCAGGAGAGGCAACATGAGCGCGGCGGCCACCCCAGGCCTGGCAGCTTCTGCTCTGGCTGACAAGAGTAAGAAACTGGACAAGGCTCAAGCGCTGGCCTTGTTGCTGGGGGGGAGGGGTGCAGCCGCATGGCGAGCCCTCTGGGGGCCGCCATGTCAACTTCTGTTTCCCGGAATGCTTTGCGGCCGGGGAGGGTGGGGAAGGACGCTGGCCAATCAGGACATGATTGGCCAATTAGAAGCCTCTAGTCCGGGGGAATAGAGGCGGCAATGGAGGCAGCAGCAGGCAGCTCTGTCACAGCCTCTTCCGCAGCTGGCTCCAGGGAGCTGAAGACCCTAAAGAGCCAACGGACGAGTGGGGGGGGGTGGCTAAGGGAGTCGCTACTCCCCCCACACACACAAATGGCTCAGGGGCCTCTGTAGCAGCCAGCAAGGTGGTTGGGTGGTGTTCCCCTCCCAACCCTCCTCCATCCAAATGGCCAGGAATGGTTCAGCGGCAGGGTGCCAGGTAGTGGGCAGTGGCCTGGATGGGGGATGGCTCCATCGGAGCTGGAAGGAGGTGGCAGGCAGGGGGTGGAGAGCCTCGGTGACTGAGAAAGCACTTGATTTCAGGGGTGAGGAAAGCGGAGTGGGGTGGAAGGTGGTCAGGGGGCCCTAGTTGGCACCAGGGAGAAGCCCCATGGATTGGAAGCAGGACCACAGGAGGGCCCATCATTGGGGGGGGGGCCTGTAGTAACTCTCCTCCTGCAAAAACATTGTTAGTAATCATCTGAATATCCTGTACTGTTAATAGGTTAGGTTGAGTTAGGTTCAGAGATAAACATATGGGCACCCCAAAATAAAGTATTGCAGGGCCCCCCCAAATTCCTTAAACCAGACCTGTGGGGCCCCCAAAATAAAGTTTTGCGCGGGGGGGGGGGCAAAATTCCTTTAACCAGCCCTGGGCCAGATGAAACATGGTTTGATCATGGCTTGATGGGACAGTTCCATGAAACAACATCCCCCCCCAAAAAACCCTGAATATCTTGCCCCCAAAAAACTCAAAACTTCCCAAACCAAAATGGTTTTCTGACAAAAGTGTTATGTGCTGCACCAACACACACACACCTCCATTCTTGGCACAAATGGTTTTTTTCACAAAACATGTTGAAATGCATAAATTGTTGAAATTTTCACAAAATCTCTTGTAATGTTACCCACTGGAGAGAAAACTGAAATGATTTATTCTTCCCCAAAATAATGAAATAGGTAATGAACAGGATCTCTTGTATGAACCCACCATATACAGTGGGCTGTTGGTATCTGCTGGGGTTTGGTTCCAGGACCCCCGTGGATACCAAACTCTGGATGCTCAAGTCCCATTATATACAATGGCATAGTATAATGGTGTCCTTATGTAAAATAGCAAAATCAAGTCTTACTTCTTGGAAATTTTTTTTGTGGGGGGGTATTTTCAAGCTGTGGATGGCAGAATCCATAGATGCCAAATCTGTGGATACAGAGGAACAACTGTACCAATAGTTGTACTGGACATGAAGTCTTGTATTCTTCGTGGTTCTGTGAGTAACCTCAGAACCAAAGAAGTGTAGCTAACAAAATTGCACATTCCTTTTGATATCAGGTAGTCAACATCTTCACATCATCCCAAATGATGTTGAATGGGCACTCTGCAATTAATAGAAATTAAAATAAGTGTTTGTCACCCAAGTAATCCAATGAAAACACTTGCCTGCTCTAATGCTAGAGTTTAAAAGACTATGTGATTTGTCATACCCTCCAATTGCCCTGGTTTGGTAGAGACAGTCCCAGTTAATCCATTGTTATCTCATTTTTTTCAGCAAGCCCCCTTGCATGTGACCAGCCTTGGTCACATCCTGCAGATCCCCTTCCTGGCTATGGAAGAGGGAGGCAGAAACAGCTGCAACGATAGGCCAGAGTACCAAGATGGGCTCCTGTGGTCACATGGGGTCCAATCCATTTATTTTTAGCTGGAACAGATTTTAACAGGTATTTCTTAAAAATGCCCTAGCCCATCTTCCCCCTATCTTAGTCCCATCTTTGCCCTGGGGGTCATGAGGACTGCCCAGGGGCAAAATGGGGCAAAAGCCCTGCATTGTCAGGACTACAGGACTCCAAAACGGGTGCAAGATGGGGTAAATTGCCCATGTAGACAAGCCCTAAGACAGCAAACATGACAAAATCAATCAAGTCAGGCTAATATTTCTTTTTAAAAAATGTTGTCCATCTGAAGACAATGTTTCCCCCCCTTACAATCTACAGTTTACAAGTTAGTGGTATTACACAGTTGCATAGGGATACTAACTCCTTGACTCCAGACTGGAATAGGATCTGATTGTGTGATGTATTGTTTCATAGGGAGATTATTTATTTATCTACTTGCTTATTTCTTTGCCAAATGGTCATTTTCTCACATTTATTATGACAACGAGATAATGCCAAGCTTTGTCAACAACTTGTAAATGATGAGTCTTAATGAGGCAATCTAGCATTTCCACTCCTCAGAGGAATATTCTAATAGGATGAGCAAAATATCAGGTTAAAGGAAGTGGGATGGATTCCCAGAGGGCAAATCTTTTTGCATGTACAGTATATTCCTCAAGGTTTCACTTGGAGTGTATTCTAGGATGCTGGCCAATTTGGCCTAACCCTCCTATACAATGTTTTAATATTGTGCATTTGTTTTCTAATCAAATCCAGCAGAAGTACACTCTCTGTGTTGAGTCCATTGGTAAACTCCTGCTTAAAACTAAAGGCAGCAGAGAAAATAAAACAGATTTGTTGACTCTAAGCATGGTCCTCTGAGCACAGGTGGGGTAGAATACCATTTTGATTAGAAGGTACACTAGGATGTAGCCCTGCTTTGAAGAGCAAGGATTTAATCATGATCATCTCCTTGTGCAGCAGCACAAGCTACACTGTGGCTCAGGCCTCTTCCACATCCAGTTGGAACTTGCTCCTTAGCACTAAGAGCATTTTGCACAGCTAAGGCTGGTGAAAACTGTAGGCCATTACCTCAAAGCCTGAGAGCGTAAAAGAAGAGGTACACCAGAAAAGCTGAAAGGTCAGCCACCAAACCATTCTTTCATGAACCCCTGACTGAGGACTCAGAGGATGAGGAAGCAAAGAATGCAGAGGAGGCAAAGGGGGAAAGTATAGTTGGGTCTGAAGAAGCAGAGATTGCTTCATCTCCCTCCCAACCAGAAAAAGAACACAAACCTCCCTCTGAAGAACAAACAGTCTGTCAGTCAGTGATAGATGATACAGAAAATACAATATGCCCAGCTGTATTTTAATACCAAACCCTGACCTATTTCCTCCCTAATCAGCTCCCCCTGACCTTGGAACTCTAGCTATAAATCTGGAAGCAGTTCTTCTAGAAGTGGCCATGTGGACCCTAATGTCTATTTGCTGGATACTGTCACCTTACAAACACTATTCGGTCTCAGACTAGATAGCCCATGAGACTCTGGGACTCTGCAAAGTCTTTTTCCTTTAACTCTCAGGCTTAGTCAGTGTTCCTTACTAATCAAACTCTATGTTCCATAAACATACGATATGCTGATGTAAATGATTCTTTCTCTAATAACACTCGAACTGTACCCAAGTGTTCCTAAGCTATCTTGTCTTGTACTTTCTGAACTATCAACAATTGTCACAAGGAAGGGAAGTTGCTGACACCAGAGAGAGGGAGGACGGATTGCTCTTTGCATACTGTCATAACTGTATAAAAGTATTCTGTAGCCATAGCTCTTGTCTCTAACTCTTTCCAGTCAGGCCCACCAGTGTAATAAAGCTCTTTTTCCAATCCGTGGGTCTGCTGTTCCATGATTTCTGCTACATTCCTTCAATCCAATGCTGACAACTGCTTATCTTCCTGGATTCTTGCTTGCCTTGACTTACTTACTTAATTTTAGTTATACTTTGAACAGACTTCTGGACTGCTGCTTTTTAACCCTTTGCTGACCACGGACTTAGACCAAGGACTGGCTCTTGGCTTCTCCTGCTTCTCTTGTGGACGATTGGCAACAGACTAGACCTGCATCCCGCCCCTGTTGTTCGTACATCCCTCCCCTGTTGCTCCTCAGGCACTTGCCACTATTTGTTCAGGACACATTCCATTCATGAAAGGACCATCATCTACTTGAAGGGTTACTGTTGCAAATGGTAGTGTGGTCAAGGTCTTGTTTCATGATCAAGATCCATCAGAAAGGAAAGAAACAGGCTCCTTGAAGTCGTTTGTCAACTGTTACCCCTGGCAAGCTGAATAAGCTGGCACACTGGGCAGGGAATCCCTCCTCATTATGGGGAGATGTATTGCATTTAAATTACAATTAATAGTTCTATATTAGACATGTAAAACACCATGTGCAACTTTTATGTAACTCTTTGTCCTCTTTTGTCCTCCTTTTCGACAGTGCCTAAATGGCCACCTTCATCGTCATGACATTTCAACAATGGACCTTCCTCAGGAGTCTTCATGTTTCTGTTTAGGTACATTAAGAGATCACAGAAAGAAATCACACTAGTTTTCTTTATCTCTTTGGGAGGCTTTAAGAGAATTGGAACCCGTCTTACCCACCATCACTCACTCACTTATAGCAATAGCACTTCTATTTCTATACTGCTTATCAGTGCAAATCACTCCCTAAGCAGTTTACAATGTGTTAGCTAATTTCCCCCAACAAGCTGGATACTCATTTTACCAACCTATGGAAGGAAGGAAGGCTGAGTCTACCTTGGAGCCCTGTAGGACAGAACTTGCAACATTGTGGCTGCAGTACCGACATTTAACCACTGTGCCACCAGGGCTCCTCTTATAAAAAGAATGGAGGGGGATATGGAAAACTGTTCCCTTTTGCCTCTTATCACTGATCCTGCTGCTTCCGCCAACAAGTAACAAATGAATTTAGGAACTGGAGTTGGTAGTTGTCACTTTACAGGGACCAGAATGGCAGAGTCAAGAGAGGTAAAACAAGAATTTCTCTCTTTAGGATTTTGATCTGAAAAAGAGAAGGAAGCTTGGGGCCTGGAGGATTATCTCCCATTTTGAGGAGGGTCTTCTGGAGCCCCATGGTTTGAATCTGATTTTTCTAACTGAGACTAGCAGCTTGTCAACATGGACAATTTACCCTATCTTTCCTCCATCTTGGAACCCTGTACTCCTGGTGATGCAGGGCTTTTGCACTGTTTTGCCCTTGGTACCTCTGAGCATATCAAGAGGACCAGGCAGCAAAAGTTATTGTAACACAGTTGCAATCGTCAGGCTGAAGAAATGAGCACACAGACACAGGCTTGTGTCTAAAATACTTTCCTTTACTAGAGGATGTTGAAGCAATGTTTACAATGAGTCTGAGACTCCTAGCATACAGACTACATAACACAGCAGCATGTACAGCACAATCCTGCTCCTGTACAGTACAGCCCAGACTGAATGTGCACAGTCTAAGGGCAAAAGCCAGGTACAGAGACATTGTGTGGGATCATCTAGTTGAACAGTACAGATACAGTATAGTCATAGGTTATACAGTTCATGTTTCACATACACATGGGCTACACAACATTTTCCCATACAGATAAGAGTATACTCCTCAGACTTCCTTTCCCACAGCTATCTCTCAGGCTTAATCTAGATATGCTAGCCAGCTGAATTTAGCTAGCTCGCTGCTGACCCCTGCAGGATGTAGCACATTATACCATGTCAGCTCTTTACAGTTTAAATTTCCAGTGATTCCATGTCCTATCACCTTGACAGTCCTCACAACCCCTGGCAAAGATACAGGGCTCAAGACAGAAGGAAGAAAGATTAGGACCTGATAAAACATTTTTTAAAAAATACGTGTTTACTGTATGTTGTGCATGCAGAAGGTTCAATCCCTGACATCTCCAGGTAGGCCTTGGGGAAAACCTTGTAATAAACCCTGAAGAGTTGCATCCATTCTGGTCCATACAGAATTAGATCGACCAATGATCTGACTTAGGACTTGTCTAGATGGGCAATTTCAGACCCATAAAGAAGAATAGACAGTACAATGGCTCTATACGCACTGATTTTTCTGCTTCGCCTCAGGTGTTTATTATTCCAGACTCTTTTGTAAAGTCTTCCAAATGCGCTATATGCCTTTGCTAATCTGTGATCGATCTCTTTGTCAATCTTGGCATCTGAGGAGATGATGTTTTCCAGGTAGGTGAACTGTTGGATGGACTTAAGCACAGATTTGCCGACGGCAATGTGGGGATGATGGTGTTTGTCTTGTGGTGCAGGCTGGTAAAGAAGTTCTGTTTTCTTTAGGTTGACTTCCAGCCCAAACAGCTCTGCAGCTGTTGCAAAGCAGGATGTTAGGTGCTGCAGAGCTGCTTCTGTGTGGGTCACCTATTGCCACCACTTACGACTCCTCGAACACTTTCATCAGTGCTGTATACACACAATCCTAAATAGACACTGGACTGACCATGTGATGAATGTTGCTGTCCTTGAGCAAGCAGGGATCACCAGCATTGAGGCCATGATATTGAGAACACAGCTGTGCTGGGCAGGGCATGTTTCTAGGATGGAGGACCATCGCCTCCCCAAAATAGTACTCTACGGTGAACTCACCACAGGTCAGCGTAAGAAGGGCACTCCAAAAAAGCAATACAAGGACTCCCTGAAACAACATCTCAGGCTCGGCCAAATTGATCACCAACAGTGGTCCGCCCTAGCCTCACATCAGGAGACACGGAGACACACTATCCACAATGCTGCAGCCTTATTTGAGAACTCATGCTGAACAAATCTTGAAGAGAAACGACAATGCAGAAAGAATCACAACCCAAAAACATCACCCAAGGAGACCTTCTGCTGTGCTTTCTGCAACCAGACTTGTTTATCTCGGATTGGCCTTTTTAGTCATCAGTGCGCTTGCAGAAAACGCGGGATGAGTCCTTCCTGAATCTTCGTTTGCAAAGAAAAGCCAGAGAGAGAGAGAGATTGGCAATTTACCCCAGCTTCCCCCCCACCCCGCTCATCTTGGAGCCCTGAAGTCCAAACAACAAAGTCCTGACAGCACCCAAGGCAAAGCTGGGGTGGGGAGTTGGGGTATAGCCTTCTAAAACATTTTTTAAAAAACAAACAAATGGGAAAACCCTTGTTATGTGGGAAAACCTGGAAGGGTCTGGCACAGGAATGCAGGAGTCTGTACCTGCATGCCAGGCTCCATCACTGGATGCTGCCACCACTACTGGAGTTGCTCTCCAGTCAGAAAGTAGGCCCCCAGCATATGATCAAGGCCCCTTGCATGTGATCAGCCTTGATTGTAATATTTTGGCGATTTTTACTCACGATCAACTTTTGTGAGTAAAAATCGCCAAAATATTACACTCAAATGTCCCTGCGGTACCGCAACAGTACCGGCAGGGACGGGTGTCATCCGAAAGGGATGCCCTGCAGCGCTGCAGCCTCGCAACATGACGAGGCTGCTTGTATTGTTTTTTTGATGTCCGAAAAAGTCCTTACTTTGTCAATTTTTTGGAGATTTAAGTGTGCTCGTGTCTTCTCGCAAGAACAGCTGAAATCTTGCTGGTGCTAAATTGCTGAAGTAGACTCCTGTTCTTAAAGCACTAGTGGTTGTTGTGTGATAATTCTGTGGAAGTTCTTTTGCACGATTACAGCGACATGCAATAATAAGTGTTATAATACCGCAATGTTTCTGCTATCCTTATGCACAGAATTACAGCATTTTTAAATGTTTGTCTGATAATGTCCTGAGTCACCAACTATATATCACTAGTGGCTGCTGGCTCCACTCCCAGGTGACAACTAATGGAATATTGCCTTAAATAAAGGAAGATGGTCCCAAATAAGGAAAACAGTTAAATGTGCATTAGTTAAGTGCATGTACCGACTTAGGGGCTGAACTAGTTGTGACTGTGTGACAACCAAGCTTTTGTTCTAATGTCATGTGGGTGAGCACACCGAATCATCTTCTCTTCACTCCTTAACTACCTGCGCTCTACCACTTGAGGCCTTTTGCACCCACATTCTGTTCCAATGCTAGACTGAAGTGGAGCAATGTAACATAAAGATATACAGTGAGGGAGCGTATGAGACCCTCACCCACATGCTCCTTTTCATAGTAAAATAAGAGTATACACCCTATCCTTGCAGTATATGGGAAGAGATAAAAATATGAGTAACAAACATGGTTGTCTGTTTAGCTTTGTGAGTCTGTTGAGAATTTTTTTTTTAACTTGAGAATCCTCTGTACTTCCAAAATGATAATTCTGACTCCCTTGGGGTGAAGCTGTGCTTATTTAGCTTACATTGTGAAATGCTAGAGGCTTGCCCCATGTTCAATATCTAAGCACTTGACAGGCACAATCTGACCATCCAGCTCTACCATCTGAATGAACAAACAAACAAAAATTAACCGGACAGCTTTTATGTCAACATATTGCATTTCAGCAACAATTGTCCTCTGTATAAATTATTTCTCATGTAAAGGTGACAGTAGAGATGATAACATACAGAAACTGCTTTCTCTCTTGACCACTCCTATCATGCCACATCCCTCACACTTTCATTTCCCTTTTCACACCAGTACAGTGAGTTTGTATATTCTTATCTCCGTTTAAGCTCATGAAGCTTGCAGAGAGGCTATAAAGCCCTGTAAGCTTATTGAGCTCATAAGACTTGGCTCCCCCTAATCAAGAGCACCGCATTTAAAATTAGTGTAGGTAGAAGCCTCTAAACATAAGTCCCTTTAAATAGTGAGACCTGGTTAATCCATGCTTGCTTTATCCAAGTGCTGAGGTGTCTAAAAAGATTTACATGCCAGACAGTCTTGGAGCATGAACATCCATTTGATTTGTAAAAAAAATCAGATGACTGTGATGGGGCTTCTCTTTGAAGTGCAACTTGCAATCTGATAGCTGCCAATCACTTCACTTGCATGGCATTGCAGAGGGGTTCCAAAACCCAGGTTTGCTTTTCCCACTCTGGCATTAATCAGTTTGGCTCTGCCCCCACCCCAACACACACACACACACACACACACACACACACACTACAAATATAACATTTTTGCTGGATGCTGAACCTTAGAGGTCTGTGTATCCCTCTTCAGCCATGTCATTGGACTTTCAAGTTAGTCAGGAGGAATTTCGGGGGGGGGGAGTTAGAATTTGTTTATTGGAATAAGACCATTCTACTGAAAAATACACCTGACCGCAAAAGGCCATAACAATAATGCAAAAATAATTGTTTTCCTCTTTTCTTACTAATACAAAAATAAAACTATCTATCCTAACACTAATACTGTACATGTTTCCTCTTAATCTAAACACACTATAATCACTCTTTTTTTCTTTTCCAATGAACCCAGTCAGTAGGGGTAGGGTTAAATTGTGAAATGCTGACACTCATCATGACAGACCCCCATAGCAACTCCCCACAAAAATTCAGCCAATTGTGATGATCTATATCTAAGGACCAAATAACAGAAAGATACAAAACCTAGTTAATGTTTTTCTGTTTTTCCCCAAGACCTGGGAAAATCACTTCCTCCCAGTACTGAGAAGATTGCAAGTAAGCTCAGAGGAACAGAGAAATCAGAGTGGATATCACTATTTCTGTTATTTAAAAAAGTTCTGGCTCTTTTATTCTATGAGCCCTGATACCATTAGACAGTCAACCCTCTACATCCATGGATTCTTATCTATGGATTCAACCAATCACAGCTTGAAAATATTCCAAGAAAAATATTCCAAAAGGTTAACCTTGCTATTCACCATTTAATATAAGGGGGCGCCATTTTACTATGCCATTATATATAATGGGACTTGCAAATCCACATATTTTGGTATCCAGAGTGGATTCTGGAACCAAACCCCAGTGGATACTGAGGGCCCACTGTACAACAGAGGCCAGTAGACACACCAGCCAGCTTCCCCATGATGGGATGCTTCCACTTTGCCATCCATTCCTGATTTCCATAACCAATGAACCTTTGACACACTATAGGCCAGTGTAATAAACTGAGACAACTGAGAGATAGAAATCATCACCACGCATACATTAAGTCATTGATTCCAAGTCCTTCTGCAAAAGTGTTACAGAAATCAAAGATTTATGATATTATATCCCACCTTTTCCCCAGTTTCGGATTCAAGGTGGTTTGCAAAAGATTTAAAAAACATAGTTAAAAATTCACAAAATACAAAAGTTAAAGTGATTAAAATCAAAATAAATTAAAACCAGTTAAAAATATAAACTGTAAAAAACACAACACATGTAAGAAATATAAAAACTACCACATTGTTCAAGGCTCATCCTACTTAAACAATCAGTCCTGTCAAAAAAGAAAGATCTTCACCTGTTTACAGACAGAGAGTTTGGGAGGTGCCAACATAACCTCTCTGGAAGGAAATACATTCCTGGATAGCTGTGTTGGCCATGCAGCAAAACAAAATCCAAAATCCACCCTCCAAAAAGTGATACCTTTATTAGCCAACCAGATGCAAAACACATGATGCAAGCTTTTGAAGCTCTTCTGATTTCTTCATCAGGCAAAAGATGTTTAAAAAATAAAGAAAGAAAAATTGCAAAAAGATTTAAATTTTACTGTATTTTGTCTTAACTCCACATGGACAGGAAGTAGGAGTGGCCTCACCTGAACAACAATGCAAGTAACATCTGAAACAACATGTAAGCCTGTGACTCCAACATTGTCACTTTTCTTTCTGTATTTATTTTTTAACCTCTTTTGCCTGATGAAGAAGCCAGTAGAGCATTGAAAGCTTGCATCATGTGTTTTGCATTTGATTGGCTAATAAAGGTATCATTTTCAGGGAATTTGGATTTTGTCTCTCTGGGAAGGAAATTCCAGAGTCTGTAGTCAGCCACTGAGGAGGCCCTTTCGTATGTTCCCAACCTGATGTACCTGGGAGTGTAGTTGGTTCATTAAGGAGAATACACATATGCCTCATTCTTGACTAAAGAAAGGGTAAGTGATCTACCTCTTAGCTAATGTCATATATAGATAATACTGTATGAGGATGGATTGGCATTTCCCTGGACTTTATCAGACCAACCCCCTAAACCCTGTTCTTTTGCCAGCATAACTTTGCTGTTTTTATGCTGGCAAAAGAACTCCCTGTGCCACACTTACCTTCTATCACGTGAAAAGGCTTCCCCCAAGCCCCGTTCACTTCCTCGTACGAAATTCCATGTATACTCACATGAACACATAGTGCGGGAAATTTAAAAACAAAAATAACACTCGAAAAGTTACACTAAGTACATAAACACACTTAAAAACGTACAAGTAAACCTCGGAGGGTCATAAAAAGATCATCACCTACCTGGAGGTTGCGTTCTTACCTGGAAGTGTTCTGGCCGGACGGCCATTGATGCTGCATTCACATGAGTACATTGGCGAATAGATTCAAACGCTGGCAATTCTGGTACAAAAGCGCTAGGGAAGATCTATTGATGGCTTAAGCCATCAGTAAAATATGATGGGTTTTGGGCAAGACATAAACGTGAAAGGGTGACTTTGTCTGGTATGTATGCCCTTTCGCATTTATGTGGTGTCGTTATGATGCCTTATTTGATGTGTCTGACAACATCCACTAAAAGGAGTTCCCATATCTCTTCTTCTAAAGACAGGGAGATTTTCCCCTTGAGCTTTCCAATTTAGAACAAATGCAGGCCTCTTTTTTGCTTTATAAAACAGTCTTGGTGGTAACCTGGTTCCTTGTTCCTAAACCATTATTTTTGCTCTGTAATCCTATACTATCCTCCAGTATCACTTGATTACCTGTTCTGTATTTAGTTTGTGGCTATTGTTTTGTGACAAGGGAGTTGATTCTTTAGAAATTGCCTATTTATTGATGTCAGTCTAGGTCAATGTAGTAGTTTTATGTTTTCTTGATTATGGCCAATTTATCACATAAAAACGTTCTCCCTCCACTCTTTCCATCTTGCTCCCAATTTTAAATCCAGTGCTTGCCATTCACTAAGCTATAGGTAAAATAACAACAGCAACCCAAGTCTCTGTGATTATACACATGTGCATAGGCATGTATGCCTAATTAGTACAGATTATATGGATAATGTGACAAAGCTGTGTAATAGACATGCATTAATTTTTTTTGTGGATAATTGTTGGTTTACTTTTCCAGAGGCTGACACTGAGATTTTCTGAGCCCCTGTTATTCTCCCCATTGTGTCAATTTTGATTTGGATTTAGAAGCTAGCCTGGGGTTTCACAGACTAAAAGGCAAGTGAAATTCAATCTTGCACAGTATATACAGGCAAATAGCAAGAGATTTTCTACTTATATAAATAAAAAGACACAGATATCACGTGAGTCCATTGTTTACTAAGGATGGTAGGAAGATTAAAGAACCTTTGCGGACAGCATGGATACATTTGTGACTGCCTTTCCTCAGCATACGTTTAAGAAGAATGATACTGACCAACCTAATATCGAAGACTATAGAGGATAATAAGGAAAGAGTCATACAAATTAATGCATCTTAGGAAGGGATGGAAGAGAAATTTGAATCAACAATTTCTTAAAAATTCAGTGTATTCCAATCATAGACTATAAGTATGTACATATCTTTCAGTTTCCTATCATTGGGAAGAAACCACAAGTAGCAGGCTTTTTCTTTCTTTTTCAAATTATACACATATACATGAACACAATTCAAAATGCATGTCTTTTAAAAATATACAAAAAAAGGTTTTAGACAGTGGTACAATGTCTGCAAAATATGTATACTAAGAAAAATGTATATATTTATAATGCATAACTAAATAATAAAGATATGCGTAACTTTCCATGGAAAGCACACACACAAAGGAGATTTTCAGACGCGATTTTCAGGTCTATATATTCCAAAACAGCTCCGTTGCTACCATGTGGCAGGGGAGCAGTTTTGGACGATGCCGTTCCTCTGCCGAACCCCTCCGTGTTACTTCCATGACAGAATGGAGGAAGCCGCGTCATATTTCACTCACGATTGTTGTCCGTGAGTGAAATATGACGCTGCTTCCTCCATTCTGTCACAGAAGTGACACGGAGGGGTTCAGCAGAGGAACGGCATCGTCCAAAACTGCTCCCTTGCCGCGCGGCAGCAACTGAGCTGTTTTGGAATATATAGACCCGAAAATCATGTCTGAAAATCTCCGAAGTCTTGCAGGCCCAAGCAAATCAAGACTGGAAAGAAACTGCGAGTGAGAGTCAGAGATGTACAATGACATTAAGCAGAGATGCAAAGAATATTTATCAGTTTTAACATTCTTGAGAAAAAGGTGCCCCCATGCTTCAAACAAACCCACCAAGGAAAAGGGAAATGGCTATTTCAGGATTTCATTCAGGAACATTTATTTGCCCAGAAGTTCATTTACTTTTTCTGAACAGAAAAAAATGTGTTTTGGTACAGAAAATTCACTCTTGTGCAGAAAACAATATTTTTGCACAGAAATCAATGTATTTGTGGAACAGGTCCTTTTTACATCAGAAACAGTCTGCATATTTCCTGCACAGAAAAACCATACATATTTTTGCCCAAACTAATTTTCCTGAACAAAGTGTTGAAGATTAGTAGTGTCTGAAAATTGCTCAGAAATCTTTGTATTCTTGCAGCGTGAGAAGAAAATCACTAAGACTATTCATTCTTGCAGGAATGAATAAACAAAGATTTACATCCCTAAAATAAAGAATTGAAGATATTCACATCCCTAAAATAAGGACAGAACCTTATTCAGGGTCTCAGTGTTTTTTAAAACATGGGATGAATCTACACTGTATAATTATTGTGGTTTGACACCACTTTAGCTACCATGGCTCCATCCTACAGAATCCTGGGATTTGTAGTTTTGTGAGGCACCAGCACTTTTGGCAGAGAAGGCTAAAAACCTTGTAAAACTACATATGTAAGGATACCATAGAATGGAGCTACAGCTCTTAAGTGATGTCCAACTGCATTGTTTCTACAGTGTAGATGCACCCTTGGAGACAGGGACACATGATCTCATTTTAATAAGATAAAATAAGGGCACTAGCTGTAGCGGTTCCATTAGCAATAATTTCTAACAAAATATTTACATAAATGTTTTTAAAGAAACTCAGGAGAAAGCAGTGCTCAGTGACTGGAGAACATAAATATAACTATGGTGTATATCTATATGGACAGAGGAAGGCTAGAGGGCTGCTTCTTCTGCCTTACATGATAAGTTTTTTATATTAATGTATAAATACATTCTGCCCAAATACTCCTTTTATAGGAGACAAACCTATGGAGAAGAAACGTATTAATTTACCATGAATATTCTTAAAACATGAATAGGTGTCAGCTCATATGAAATACATTGCATGTGATATGGTCTGTTAAACTTGAGACTTACTGCTGTATCCCACTATGTGTAAATATAAGACATGGGTACAGTGTTAACTCACCCAGTATATCTCAAAAGAAGTTTCTTATGGTCTACTAAATGGGTAGAAAGATTTTAGGCTTATTGTGTTGACCTTTTTCTTTTTACTGGAATGCCACCCCTAAATTGATGGTTTCAGCAGAAGTAGACCCACTGCAGCAGTGGAACATACATGTAACTTACCAAGTTCCCATTTCTTCAGTGGTTTCTTCTCTAGTTGGGACTAGCAATGATTTTAGGTCCCAAAAATCTACCCACCAGAGCCAAATGCAAAAAACAAACACATAGGGGTTGTTTACATGGGCAAATATTCCTCTAAATATACCGCTAAGATAGCTCATAGTTCCCACGGATCACACCACAGCATCACCTCATTCAAAAGGGGGGAAGGTAAAACACCCAAATATAGCGTGGCAAGGGATGTTGCTACTTTTGCTGGTATATTTGCAATGTAGCACATTATTGGCAGTGTAAACTACCATTCCGTTAAGGGCTACAGCAGAGCTGCATTGTGATTGGTTGCTATGATGCAGGGGCGGGCTTAAAAGAGGGGAGGGAAGGAGGGAGAGACAGTAGCATTTAGAGGAAACTTTGAAAAATCCTCTCTGCTATTTTGCAAGTCTGCCAAGAAAAAGGATTCCCAAGACCTTTCAGTCATAAAGTTCCCATCTGTCAGCTCTGCTTGGGGGAGGGAGAGAGAGCGAGAGCGAGAGATAGAGAACGAGCGAGAGAGAGAAACCATTTCACTAAGGGATGCAGCAGAGCTGCATTGTGATTGGGGAGGAAGGGGGACTGAGGGAGGGAGAGACAAAAATCTTCTGCTATTTTGCAAGTCTGTGAACCCTGACTAAACAAATTGTGCTGAAAAAACTTGTGATAGGTTCACCTTAGAATCCACGGCATGGCAGCACAGTCTTTCAGCAGAGATTGCTTCGGGGAGTGACTGAGTTCATTTACAGGCAGATTTAGAGAGATACAGAGACAGAGCCACTTCTTTGATCTTCCCCCCTGCTATTTTGACAGTCTGTGAGTCTTTCTTTAGCTTGATAATGCAGGGCTTCAAATTCTTTCACTCACGATCTAGCCTCTTCCCCATAAAGCCTTCGTCTGCTTGGGAGGCCACGCCCCCCACACTTTTTCAAGTCTGAACGAAAAAGCAGCATAATTAGAAAAAAAAACTGACTGGCACAGCTGCAGAAAAGAATTAAAGCACAAGTTGCCGCAATAAATCTGCCATGTAAACGAACCCATAGATTTATAGAATAGGGTATTTCTCATCAGATTTTGAATAGGAGTTTGTTTTCAGAATTGGAATTGAATTGAATTGAGCTAACATTCCCTTCATTTTTAAAAAAAGGCTACTCTTACTGGTCCCAGATTTCTTCATTTCGGTGCTGAATTTTGGTGGGGAAAAAATAATATTGCTATTGCTATCATTAAGCAAGTCTGAATCAGAAAACATTGCCCATATGACACAAATCACCGAATAGCCTAGACCTTCATCACCTGTGCTGTAGCCAAGAAGCAGAATTTTCTTCTTCCTTGGACATATTTACTGAAGACCAGGCAATATCACATGACCTGTTCTGGCCTATTGCTATTAAGAAGCATTCCTAAATTATCGAACTGGTTTCCCAGGAGGTTTGTTTAGCGAGAGCTTACAAGTGTGGAATTTCTCCCCAAATCTATGCCTGACTGGGCCAGTTGGGTTCAGGTTTGGGCACAAAAGCATGGCTTTCCATGTAGTATGTAGCATATCTTAATCTGGAACATCACAGTCTGGAATACTGTGTCCAGTTCTGGGCAACACAATTCAAGAAGGGTATTGACAAGCTGGAACGTAGCCAGAGGAGGGTGACCAAAATGGTGAAAGGTCTGGAAACCATGCCCAATGAGGGAGCTTAAGGAGCTGGGCAGGTTTAGGGAGCTGGGTATGTTTAGCCTGGAGAAGAGATGGCTAAGAGATGTTTAAATATTTGAAAGGCAGAAGGAGCAAGCTTGTTTTTGCTGCTCCAGAGACTAGGACCCAGAGCAATGGATTCAAGCTACAGGAAAAGAGATCCCACCTAAACATTAGGAAGAACTTCCTGATGGTAAGAGCTGCTTGACAGTGGAATACACTGCCTCAGGTGTGGTGGAGTCTCCTTCTTTGGAGGACTTTAAACAGAGGCCGGATGGCCATCTGTCAGTAATGCTTTGATTGTGTATTCCTGCATGGCAGGGGGTTGGACTGGATGGCCCTTGAGGTCTCTTCAACTCTATGATTCTATGGTTCTATATACCTTTAAGCACCTGTGAAATACCTGGATTTCTTTAAGTTTCCCTTTCCTTTAGGGTAGGGGATCACTTAGTAAAATGAATAAGAGATATGTCTACATGACCCAGGTTTTCCCCTGGAATATTGCCATTAGGTAAAATCTCTGATTTTACCAGTGGAAGCCTCTAAAATGTCAAAAGGATTAATAGCTGCCATAAATGACTGGGTTAAAGCACACTTGAACTCTGGTATCTTATCAGAGAAATAGCTAACTGGAGTGAAACATTGCTAGCATCCAGTCTCCACTGAATTCCTTGGAAGAGTTAGGGGGAATACATACCACACAAATAATCCAGTTTGAAACTGAATTATTTGCAGAACTCCTTCCCATGGATTCCTGGGATTTGTAGTTTTACAAAGTCTTTAGCCTTCTCTGACAAAGAGTCCTGGTGTCTCACCAAACTACAAATCCCAGGATCTCATAAAAAGGAGCCATGTAAATAATCCAGTTTCAACCTGGATTATTTCTCTAGTGTGAATGCTCCCTTAGTGTTTACTCCGTAGCTTGGCTGAGATGGAAAGGGCAGTGATGGAGGCAGAAGGGATTCAGATAAGTTCAGTGAGAATTAGAGTTGAGTGAATATCCATATGTTCAGCCCAAATATGATCTGCTTTTTGTTTTTAAACATACAGAGGCCTTTGCAGCCAGCATCCTATTTCCTACAGTGACTAACCAGATACCAATGATAAGCTCATAAGATGGATATGAATGTAACAGTGATGTTTACTTCTTGCTTCCCAGTACCTCATGTTGAGATCATTATCACATATTTAGATCACTATCAATGTTGCCTCTCATCATGGAGAGATCCTGGCTCCCCCGACAGCCGTCAGAGCCTTCTGCGGGGAAGCCCTCTTATGGGCTGGGAAGAAGAAAAGAAACCCGGATGATGACGTCGCCAGCAAGTGCCAGCGACGCAAGGTGAGGGGCAGGGGTGAGAGGCTATAAAAGTACTCACTGCCCCTCGCTTCAGCCTCTTTTCTCATCAGTGACCCACCCTGCTGCCACTGGACTAGTATGATAATGGTTGCTTCAGAGCCGGGTAGGAATTCCCCCCCTTTTTTCTCAGGGGTTTTTCACCTACCCCATACTAGGAAGGCAGCAAATGGGAAAATTGGCTAGAGTGGAGTCTGAATAGGTAAAATATTTCTATCTAGAGTGGGAAAGGGGGAGGCATAGCTTATGGTGTGCACCTATAGTACCAATTTCAGTGAAGGGGTAGTCTCTGGAAGGGTCTCCTTAGGCCATACGATCTGGGAGACCTACCTTGGGGTTGGCCTGAAGGATAATCCTCTCACCATAACCTGTTTGAATTGGGTGAGGGACTTTCAGCTTGACCTTCCAGATACAAGCTGGCTCGAGAGCAACCCCAGGCCTTGGGCTTACTCAACAGGGCTCAGGTGTTTGCCCGGAAAAGCTGGAGGCATATGTCCAAGGAGACAATCCGCCCCAGCTGCTCCCACACTAGGTTGCCTCCCCCTGCTGAAGATTTAATGGGTTTTAAATAGGTAGGGTTAAGAAATAAAGACCTTTTTATTTCATCTCATATCCATGCATGGTCTCGTTATTTCTCTGAGTGGGTCCCTAAGTGTGTATGTGTATGTGTGTGATGATGTCAAATATGCTAATATAATCTCTTTCAGAATACACATGCATACACACATACACACCAGGCACTTAAACACACAGAGTTAAGGAGATAATAGTTAGACATCATGACAAGTAGCCATTGATAACCTTATTATCCATGACTTTGCATTTCTTCAGATTTTTTTGCAGTTAGGATATAAGGCTGTTCAGGGCTTGTCATGACAAGTCTGGGTTAGGAATGTGCAAGGAATCCACCTCACAGGTCTGTAAAGTAGATATTTTTTTTCTGACTTTACCCTATTTGTACTTCCCAGACCATCCTCCAGCTTGAGACAAAATCCTCATGTTGATGGACACCTATAGGCATGTTAAAATGCACATCTTAAAAGTACACAAAGAAAGTCAAAATTCACTCAGCATATTACTTTAACACACATTAGTGTCATGTAGTTTAACACACATTTGAGGATGTATTCAAGTAATATGCACACTTTAAAACATATGCACAAATGCATATGTTTGGGGGCAAAATAAGCAAGCAAGTTATACATAAGATTCCATTATGTTTTAAAAAATGATTATACCAGGCACAGACAAGACATACTAATGGGAAATGGAAGCAACCTGCAGATGTGGACTTCATAACTATTTACATCCTTACTTGTCCTTTCCGTTGCATATTCAGTATTGGAAAAGAAACAAAGATCAGCAACTGCTCACTTCTCAGTCTTGTCTAGCAATGAGCTTTGGGAGGTACAGAATAGGTATTTTTTGTTGAGAACTTCATCTCCAGCTAAAAAAATAAAATAAAAAAAAATCCTGTCCAACCCCTTCGTCTATTCCAATACAGATAATTTTATATACAACCCCTATAATGTAACATTTCATAGGATATTACCAGGTTTGTGAAAGCATATTGTTGCAATGTGCCTTCATTGTCCATTTGGCACTTTCAGACCTGGACTGTCTGGGCTGATGGAGGTGTGAGGCAGGTCCTAGTGGATAGGTGCCTACTTCACAGTGGGGAGTTTATTTTTTGTTCCCTTCAAACTCATATGATTTATTGTCTGAAAGGGTTTTTTTCCCCACCTTCTTTTCAGCTGCTGGAACAGACTGCTCTGACTTACCTTTCACATTTCCTACATTCCAAGGTGCCATGGGATTTGTTGACATTTGCTGCATGCCCTGTTGCTATTACAAATCGGAAGCTACATTTTAAGCTTCAGCACACCCAGAATTAAGCTGCACTGGAAAAGAGGGCAAATGGAAAATGGAAGAAACGTGAAGGATTGGAGAGGAAAAGAGGTCTTTTTGTAGAAACATAATTTCCTGTGCACACCTTCACATTAGAATTTTATTACAAAACATTTCTGCAGGGTGGTCTTCAGACCTTACCAAAATCAACAGAAATTCAGATAGAATTAAGTCTGTTCAGTTAGAAATCCTTATTGAACTCTATTGCCCACAGTGGATTCTGGGTATTACGAAGTTAGTTCAATTTGGGAGCAGCTTGTTTTCTGGACTAACCTAATTTTCCCAAGGGCATCCAAACAGCTGTGGAATTGTTTTCAGCTGGAGTTCTATGGAACAGAACTCCTGACTCTATTGAGTTCCTGAGGACTATCCTATTCTGGTATGTTGTTTCACGGAAGGCAAGTATCAGAAGCATTCAAAGAGTGTGTGTGTGTGTGTGTTGAAGTCACATATAGACTTGTAGCAACCTTGTGAATTTCATACAGTTTTTTTAGGGAATGAATACTGAGAGGTTGTTTTGTCATTGCCTTTCTCTGAAATAGTCTCCAACACCTGGAATTTCTTGGCTGTCCCCCATCTAAGTACTAACCCTGCTTAGCTTCCAAGATCAGGCAGCATCTGGTGGCTAAATGGAAACAGATGGTGCAAAGGCTATTCTGTTGCTCATTCAAGCCCTAGAGTTCACTGGCAGACTTTGGAAGCCTTGCCAACCCTTGTTGACAAGCTATATGAAGGGAAGTGGGCTGAGATTCTTGCTTAGTTCTGTTGCATAGCTTTTCTGAGTATAATACTTATGGGACTGTAAGCTCTGCTGCAGCCTTAGAAACTACTTGGTAACTTCCTGCAATAGACTAAATATTACTAAAGGCTGGCATCCTGTTCAGCAGTTAATGCAACAGTAAGCTGGACCTATCCTGCATGGGATTCATGTTTATGGTTGTAAATGAACAAACATGACCCCCAGAACTTACCGATGTAGCCTGGCAGCACCCTGACTGGAGACACTGAAGACTGGGGTGCTGGGGAATGATGTTTGTAGTGCTCTCCCACTCAAGGGTACATTGTGAGAAGGAGTGATGACAGGACCTGAAGGATCCCTCTAGCTAGTTGTTCACAACTCACCCCATGACAAGGAGAGTGCTGCAGACATTCCTCGCACCCTGATCTGTAGTGCCTCAGAAATGCTTTGGGTTGGGGTGCTGCCAGATTGCAAAGGTAAGTGGTGTGTGTGTCATTAGACATAACTACAAGGATGGAACTCCATTGTCTTGGTTGTGTTGATGATGAAGAGCTTGTTTGAAGTCTATAAGGATAGTCACAACTTCTTTGACAGGTTTGTCACTTTTCCTTTGCATATATGACAGAGCTTCTACCTTTTTTTTTCTAATGAGGAACCAGCTTCCATGTAGGGTTGTGATCTCCCCCCTCACCTCTCACCACTGAGGTTTATATAAGTATTTTCTACCCAAGGGGATGAAACGGAGGTGCATCTCATGTGAGTATATTTCACCTGCTGAGACTCACTTCCCTGTTTTCAAAATCTAAACAAGAAATGTCCCCCTAGATCAGTGGTTCTTAACCTGTGGTCCAGGGACCCCCAGGGGGGCATGGTGTACTCACAGGGGGTTCACAAAGGCTTAAAGGCTGCTCAGCCCACCCCCTGCCTTCAGTAGAGTGGCCATGTGACAGGAGCCAAGGCAAAGGCTGGCTGGCTTGGCCTGTGCATTGCCGTTCAATCTGCTTTAGCCACAAACGTGCAGGAAGATGCAGAAGAAAAGTCTTCCCTCCCCCTCCAGTGCCTCTGAGGGAAGGTTTAATGGATGGTGTAGCTCTATTATTATTATTATTATTATTATTAAGTCTTGGAGGTCTGCGGCAACAAAAGATGTTTAAAGGTGGTCCCTGGTAAAGAAAATGTTAAGAGCCACTGCCCTAGAGGATGGAGGTCTGTTGGCAGCAGCTAAGGGTGTTCTAAGGGTCAACCCTTAGCATTAAGCCACCTTATTTGGAAGGTATTTTCTTTCCATATGTAGTCCTCTATTATCAAGGGTGTTGGTCCAGATTTTTTTTTTTATGTATAAGGCTTCTGACACACCGCAGAAATAATACAGCTTATCATTGCTCAGGGCCTGTGGCATTACTAAAGCCAGTGTCACCCCTCCCTATGACAGTGTCCCGGTGTGATTTGGCCTCTCCACATCCCCTAGTGCCGCCACTGCTCAATACAATGGAATTCTGGGATTTGTAGTTTTGTGAGATATTTACCTTCCCTGTCGGAGAGCACTGTTGCAACAACAAACTATAAACCCCAGAATTACATGGGATGGAGCCATAATAGTTAAAGTAATGTCAAACTGCATTATTTCTGCAGTGTTCAGCAGCCTGAAACACATAGGCCAGAATCCTATTAGTGTTGGAAGCAAAGAAATATCAGTATAAAGTGATTAGTGAGAGAGTCTAGATAATGCCTCTCCTTTGTTTTCTCCTCTCTGTATCTTTATTTGGTGTGTGTACTCAAACCTTTTGCTTCCTTCTTACCTTCTCCCTTCTCTCAAAAAGTTAGTCTCTTTTCCCCCTTTCTCTGGGAAGAGAGCATCCATAGGGCTCCAACACCAATAATGGAAGCTAGTTTGCACCCACACATGAGAGCCAGCTTTTAGGGGCTCTTCTAACAAAGATTAGGTCAACTTCTTTTGTTTATCCTAAGATGTATTTCTTGATACAATAAACACAAGTTTTTCCTTTTTACCTTACAAGAGCTTCCTGAAATACTCCTGTTTTCTACTACAAGTTCCTAGTGCGCTAGCTTTGCTGTACTCTGCTTCATATAGATACCAAATATCCTGAGAGTTAGTTGCTCTTAAACCCACTGAATCAACTGTTCACTTTGAATCTCACTTGGGAGAATGAAAGTATTTAAATCAAATCAAACAGCAAATAAATAAATTAGTGAGTCAATACATAGGTAAATCCCATTGATTCAATAGGCTGGCCCTTGTTAGAAGTAACAGGATTGAGGTCATTGTGTGTCACATGTTCTTATTAATGAATTATTACAGAAAAGATTTCAAGAAGTTGGGGACAAAAGGATATTCCTTTATAATTCATGTGGCTAACAAACTTCAGACAAATCCATACTACACAAATAATCCAGTTTGAAATTGGATTATTTGCCATGGCCCCTTCCTATGGAATCCTCGGTTTTGTAGTTTGGTGAGATACCAGCACACTTTGGCAGTCCCAGGACACAAATCTCAAGACACAATAGGAAGGAGCCACAGCAAATAATCCAGTTTCAAGTGGTTTATTTGTGTAGTGTGGATTTGGCCTTGGTCACCTTTAGGGATTATCAATGTGTGTGTGAGACAGAGTGAGTGTGTCTGCCTTCAAGTCACTTGTTGATTTATGGTGACCCTATTAATTTCACAGGGTTTTCTTAGGCAAGGAATCTTCAGAGGTGGTTTTTCCAGTTCCTTCCTCTGAAATATAGCCTGCTATTCATTAGTGATGTCCCATCCAAGTACTAACCAGGTCTGATACTGTTTAGATTCCAAGATCAGACACTATCTGGTGCCTTAGGATATTTAGGCTTCTATCAATATGCATATCATCTTATTTCTAGTACGAGGGCAGGGGAGCACAGATTATTTGTTATTGTTTTCTGACCTCCTAACTGACAGTATAATTGGAGGGAGGACAGCTTGTCTTCAGTATAACATGACACATATTTACTCCTAAGTAAATCACTTGATAGGGATGTAGACATCTATAAAGTCCACATATGTGGATGTTCTCATTTTCCAAGCTCAATGTCCAACCTATACCCAGTTCCCTTTTCCTTGCTTTTTTTTTAAAAAAAAGTGCATTCTTGTGTGCATATTTTAAATTGTATGCATTGCTTGAAAGTATCACTCATTCCAATTGACTGAAATGTGTTTAAGGCATGTCTGCATAATTTTGAAATGGGCCCATCATCACGAGGGTTTCAGAGTACAAATGGTGTCCTCCCAATAGACAGTGCAGGTAGTGTGGACTGACAGAAGACCATTCAACCTTGGATTAAACTGAATTCCTCATACATTTCTTCTCTTGATTTTCTAAGGTTTGCTTCTTGGTGAGTGTTCTGAGAATTGCACTGGTTAAAGATATTTGTTCTTTGCTACTTCAAACCAAAGGCCCAGAACTTTTACCATAACTCAACCATATGTTAAAATAAGTGCAATGGAGGGAGTGGGGACCCATTGTACTGAGCCATATTTCTAGCAATGTGCATATAAAATCTCTAATGATCAACCTATGTACCTAACTAACAGGTTTCATCCCAGGAAGAATGACAGAACCTTGTGGTAAAAATGCTAATAAGTCACTCTCAGTTGTCAATCATTCTTGGTATAAAAAAAGTATCAGAAAAAGCCTGAAAAGACATCTCAATATGCAATCACATTAATACTACAGTTTTATGACATAATATTGTTCCATTTGCATTGCTCATACAGACAACTGAGAAGTAAATTAGTGCTTCTGACTGCATGACCTTTCATCCAATCCTCTTCAATTCTGTCCCCAGAATATACAGGGTAACCAGTTTTCTCTGGTAGAGTCTTGGGCCAAGGGTAGCACAGTTGCTGAAAAGGAGTTGAAAGTTTTTGCCCAGTGAGTTCTGTCTGTCTCTGGAGATTACATGTTATGACCTTTAATTCATTTTGCTAAACTTACATCTCTAGGTATCAATTATGGTATAAATAATAAAGTTATGATGGCAGGAGGTTTCAATGGTTGTACTGAAAAGCAATCCTCATAGAACATGAATCATCATAGAGTCTAATTTAATCCTAACTTCATCTCAATATGTTCCTTTCCCCACTTAAGTCAGGCCTAAAAACAGAATACAGTATGGGAAGACCCTGATATCCCAATCCTATGTGTGTCTGCTCAGAAGTTAGCACAGGGAATGAAGGGAGGCTTTACCCCAACAAGTGGACATAGGACTACACTGTAAATAGCCTTCAGTAGAAATCTGGGTTTTTTTAATTTATTTCTCCATGACTATTGCCATAGCAGAACAACTACATTTATAGCGAATTGTCCATATTCTCATGGGATGCTGCTGATTGTCTAGCACCTGTTTACCCTGGTGAAAAGAAAGAAAACATGTTTCCCTTTGGGTTTTAAACAACAGCTTTATTAAAACTTGAAGGATCTTCAACAGAAAAAACATCAAGTCCAGCCAGTTATTGTATGTGATTAATTGCTGCTACAATACCAAACAGAATAAGAAATGTGTATGTATGTGCCTTCAACTCACCTGTCGACTTATGCCGACCCCATGAATTTTGTAGGGTTTACTACAAAGCAAGGGATGCTCAGAGGTAGTTTTGCCAGTTCTTTCTTCTGAAATATAGCCTAAAGCACCTGGCACTCATTGGCAATCTCCCGTCCAAGTACTAAACATGGCCAATGATGCTTAGCTTCCAAGATCAGATGCGATCTGATGCCTTTAGAGTATATCAGGTAATAATAATAATAATAATAATAATAATACAGCATCAATCAAATAAACATATCACCTGCTCAGTTGACTGCAATGGTGTTTAGAGTTAAAACAAAAATCCTTGTTTGTTTTGTTCTCATGGTGAGAATAAGAAATGCTAAAAAAAAACCTCCTTCCTTGTATAAGGGGTGAGAAGTTTTCCTGATGCTCATGATGAGTCTTCACATTTGTGACAGAAATTTTTGCTCAAGTTATGAGAGCCATTTCGGTATAAAATGTGACAGGTTTTGCCTTGTTGCACCAACTTTTACAACACAGACCCATTGGATGAGCTGCCTGCATCTCTTTCTCTCTCTCTCTCTCTCTCTTTTTTTTTTTAATTAGTCCTTCTGTTAGGTCAGTGCTTTTTCTTCACAAAGAGGACAAACTAGTTTTGTGCAAAGACTACAGAAACCATAGATTTTCCTTGATTTTTTTTCTGGACTGTGAGGCTGTGTTCTGGAATAGTTTCTTTCTGATGTTTTGCCTGCATCTGTGGCTGGCATCTTCAGAGAATGGTTGGGTAGGAGTGTATGTGGAGTTTATATGCTGTGAACACCCAGAAATCCTGGCTTCATCCTCATGAAACTGAGGAGTTCTCTGAAGATGCCAGCCACAGATAAAGGTGAAACATCAAAAATAAACTTTTCCAGAACACAGCCTCAAAGCCTGGAAAAAAAACCAAGGAAAATCTATGGATGCCGGCTGTGAAAGCCTTTGACTACAGAAACCCCAGGGGTGTGTGTGTGTGTGTGTGTGTGTGTGTGTGGGCGGGGACTCCTCCTCTTGTTTTTACCCTGGAGTCAAGAACTCTTAGAAAGGCTGGCAATTTGTCAACTGGCTGTTTTAATAAGAAGAAAACCCTCTCCCATCAAGGTAAGTGAAGGAGGGAGAGAAGGAAGGACCTAGGAGCACCTTTGAGATGAAATTATGTATTTTCTACCCAAGGGGATGAAACGGATTCTAATCCACTTCATCAGATGCTGCTACATTCCTCCTCCTCATCTATTTTGTTTCCTTCTTATGCTGAAACAGTCTAATGCAGCTATCTCCTTGGAAACCTCTCTCATCAAGAATGAGAAATTTTGCAAATAATTTTCACATCCCTATGTTAAAGAGCGACTGTAGAAATATGTTTCACAGACATAGCAAACAGATCTGATATAAAGTCAGACCCCAGTATCAGCAGAAACAATATCCACAGTTTCAGTTATCCACAGGACACAAAACAGGGATACATACCATAGAGTCACCCTGGAAAATGCATAGAAAGGCATCCTCTTTAGGCATGCTCTAGGTTCTGCAACACAACTCTATGGTAAAATTTTACCCGAAGTCCTTAATTTTAATAGGGTTCACTGTTATCCACGGTTTCTAGTAGCCACACTAAGTCTGAGAACCGAACCTGTGTGGATACAGAGGTCCAACTGTATAACATGAAAATCACAGTCTGTAGGTAACTTTCTTGTTTTCCAAAGCTTTGGGAGTTTTAGTTTAATATTTTATCATCTTACATATTTTGGTTATAAGCATTTGTCAGTGTGCTTTATTTTATATTGTATTGATTTTTGTGTTGTATCTGGATAATTTGTTTTACAACTGTATTGTATAGTTTTATATTTGCATTATTCTTTCTTTTCTACATGTGTATGTGTGTATGTATGTGTGCGTGTGCACTAGATTGTATGCCTTTGGCAGGGCTGGCTGTTTGTTGTTGTAGTAGTAGTTGTTATTGTTGCTGTTTTACTTGTAAAGCACCATGTATTTTGATGGTGTTATAGAAATAATAATAATAATAATAATAATAATAATAATAATAACAGCAACAATTAATAAATCTTGAAATAAACATTTTTATCATGCAGTGATACCCTATAGATGATGGTCTAACATAAGTAACTCCCTTCCCCAGTGCAGGTATCCTTTCTGAGTATGGTAGAAGAGCTTTCTTCTTTCCACTCTAGTCATTTTGAATAAACTCCCTGGGGTCAAGGGGCAGGCATTTCTTTTAACCTACTCGAAACCCTTTATGGACCACACCTCAAAGTGCTGGGGAGGTGGCCCAGATTTATGATTTCTCTCTCTCTCTGGCTTTTCTTCGCAAACGAAGATTCAGGAAGGACTCATCCCGCGCCTTCTGCAAGCGCGCTGATGACTAAAAAGGCCAATCCGAGATAAACAAGTCCGGTTGCAAAAAGCGCAGCAGAAGGTCTCCTTGGGTGATGTTTTTGGGTTGTGATTCTTTCTGCGTTGTCGTTTCTCTTCAAGACTTGTTCGTCGTGAGTTCTCAAATAAGGCTGCAGCATTGTGGATAGTGCGTCTCCATGCCTCCCGATGTGAGGCCAGGGCGGACCACTGTTGGTGATCAATTTGGCCAAGCCTGAGATGTTGTTTCAGGGAGTCTTTGTATCGCTTTTTTGGAGCGCCCCTCTTACGCTGACCCGTGGCGAGTTCACCGTAGAGTAGTATTTTTGGGAGGCGATGGAGGATATGATTACATGGAGGATATATCACTGCCCCTTCTAGTCTCATGGCCTTAAAAAGGACAAGTCTGAAGAGGCCTCCTTTCATCTTACAGCTAGAATCCTGTATGGAATTTATGTGTTAGTAAGTGGACTTATGTATGCAGGGATTAGAATTGAGCAGTTTCATAATGTCCGTATCCAGTAAAGGGCTGCTGTTAAGTTACTATGTAGCAGAGCCAGCAAAGTGACCATTGTGCAATAAGACTGATGCACAATGGTACTGATGCACATTGGGCATCAATGTGCATTAGACAGTCTTACTATTGTGCCAATATATATCTTTGCAATTCACTAACAGGATTTCTTAGTACCTCTGCTACTTAGCCAAGTATACGTAAGGTTATGTTAAGTAAAGAGTGATATAGGATTCCAGCAGATATAAATAGTCATTGCAGGATTCATTCATTTTGCTATTCTTAAAACCACACCACACTTACACGATGCACTATAGTGACACTGGCCCTCCAAGCAGTCTCATTGACAGGTCAGGATGGTATAGATGAGAAGAAGGACCCTGAAAAATGCTGAGGTAATCCAGGTGAGCAGGGAAATAATTCCTACATGGCTCCCCAAAAAAAAAAAAAAAGAGTTTTTGAAAAGCAATAGCCCACCTTATCCATTGAGTGATCATAGAGCTAAAGTGAAGAAATAGGAGATGGCTACACTTGAATGGTGTCTCTACTCCCATCTCCACTGGACGCATGAATCGTGGCAGATAGTCTCTCTTTGTCTCTGGGAGAACCATGGAGAGATAAATGGAGAATTGTGATTGAGACTGTAAAAGAAAAAAACGGGGCATGAAGATGTGGAAAATGTGATTAATAATACATTCCATATTAGTTAAGATACAATCTGATGGAGGCAGGAAGTCTTTTATGGGGGGAGAGGAAAAGAAAGAGATGATCTTTGAGTGTCTATGGGGCTGTCTGTATGTTCATATGCCTTGTGTATGTTCTGTTTTTTTTAAAAAACCTAATAAACATTTTAAATATATATATATTCCATATCTCTGAAAATGATTGTTGATATAAATGGGGTGTCAATCCTCTGTTTGCTGTTTGTGGGAGGGGGAGAGGAATGAATAGATATGAATGTATAATGTGTACTATGTTTCCAAAAAAAAATGAAAAGGCAAAAAAGAAAAAAAACACCATAGGGATCTGTGAGAATTTCAGTTTCAGTTTCTTTTTGTGCAGAATTTACCAAAATTTGCAAAATTTAAATGTGAAGGAAACTGAAACTGAAAGATTTACCCACTTCAAGTGGGGAAAAAAAGTTCCACCTTGCCCGTTAGCAAGGAAAGTATTGTATTGCAGCAATGCACTGAATCATATAATCATAGTATTGAAAGGGACTTTTAGGGCCATCTTCTCCAACCCACTCATTCAGGAAAACACAGCTAAAGCCATGCCCCCTTCTTCCACCCTGAAGCTATAACAACTGCTTACTAGCTGAGTGTCAAGACCTGGGTGGGAAGGGTGAGCATTTGCCTGGGAGCCACGCCTCTTCTTCCACCCTGAAGCGATCACATCTGCTTACTAGCTGAGTGTCAAGACCTGGCTGGGAAGGGTGAGCATTTGCCTGGGAGCCACGCCTCTTCTTCCACCCTGAAGCGATCACATCTGCTTACTAGCTGAGTGTCAAGACCTGGCTGGGAAGGGTGAGCATTTGCCTGGGAGCCACGCCTCTTCTTCCACCCTGAAGCGATCACATCTGCTTACTAGCTGAGTGTCAAGACCTGGCTGGGAAGGGTGAGCAACACGGCAGGGGTGGCAGTGACTGGCCCACAGGAAGGACAGGCAGAGACCTAAACCACCCAGAAAAAAACCATCTAAAGCACCCTTAAAGCCCTTTGTTGAGGTGGCCATGAGAATGTAGGATGGGAACACAACTGGATCCTTTGCCATTCTTATTATCTATGGGGGCCAGGAATGATCTGGGAGTGGGAATTAAGGTTGTGTGGGGTAATGGAAGGTATTGCGGTAACAGAGTGAAGAGTTGTTACAAAAGAAGGCGGGATCGATGCTTAATATCTATCCTGCCTTCAGTTCACTCTGTTTCCCGGAATAAATTGGAGAGCGCACCAACCATTCCACAGACCCTTACTCTGCTCCTTTGCCATGCCAGGTTGGTTAAAAAGAAGACTCATATCATCCATGACCTTTATTGGATGAGGCTGCTGACCTGGCATGCTTTACAGAGACCTGGCTGGGAGAGGCCAGTGCTGTGATTTGGGTGCAGGCACTCCCAGCCAGGTACTCAGTTAATGAGCAGGTAAGGAAAAGTGGGCGGGGGGCCGGAGTGGCTCTGCTTCATAAAAACAATCTAACCTTAACCAGGAAGCCTATCTGGAATGCAGTCCACATCGAGTGTATGTACATAAGCCTGAGGACCAGGGATAGTTTAGGGATTATGTTAGTATACCAGCCACCCCATTGTCTAACAGACCCCCTAACCGAGCTGACACAGCTGGTCTCAGAGTTGCTGCTGGAGTCGCCCAGACTTTTAGTTCTGGGTGACTTCAACATCCCACTCAAGACCATCTTGCTAACTCTAACTGGTGCAGTTTGGGAGTTCATGGAATCCATGACAAACATGGGCCTATCCCAATTGGTTGTCAGGCCTACTCATTGTACAGGCCATACCATCGATGCGGCCTTTAGTACAGAACAGGAATATCCATGGGTGGAGGTTATTAAAACCTTCGCATTGACATGGATGGATCATTTCCTGGTCAAGATGGAGCTAAGAGCCACTGTATGACCCACCGGGTGTGGCAGACCCATTAGAATGGTCCACCCTCAAAGGCTAATGGAACCAATTGGATTCCAGAAAGCCTTGGAGGGTTTAATGGTTGGTAACACCAGTGATTCTGCCGAAGCTTTGGTTAATATTTGGAACACCGACCTCACCAAGGCTATCGATATAATCGCTCCCAAACGTCCTTTCCAGCCTGCTCCTAACCATAAGCCCTGGTATTCAGAGGAGCTTAGTGTCATGGTCAGCCAGGACTCTGAGGACTCAGAAGGCGAGGAGGCTGAGCCAGTTGCAGAAGAGCGGGCTGAGTCTGAGGCTAGCCCAGAAGAACCCAGGGCTCAGCAGCCTAGCCCTCCCCCAGCACAGGGTCCAAGCCTGGGAGACATAGTGGAGCAACAGCAAGAGGTAGAAAAGCAGGTACCTACCTTTAGCCAAAGAAGAGCAGAGAGGGCGTGGCTTCATCCTTCCCAGAGATTAAGAGACAGAAGCTCATCAATCACCCAGCAGCTGGGAGTGGGAGCTGGGCCAACATAAGCAGCTGGGGGATGCTGAATTCCTTGTCTCAGGCAGTCTGTGTTTCCTGGAGGACCCCTCTGCCGTTGACTTTCCTGGCTCTTGGAACCTTGCTCTCTTGAAACCTCGGATATCTTGACCTTGGACTGTCTTCATTGAACAACCTGCCGGAATACTTTTGACCTTGGACTGCCTCTTCATTCTTCGCTGTCTCTGAACTCCTGACCCTCTAGGACTGCTACTGAGAAACCCAGGTACTGTGCTTGCAACTGAGTTGTTGTCGAGCCGGGGTGTCTTATCAGCTGTTTGACTTGGCGTCCCAACAGAACTGCCTGAGACCTTAATTAAGTTGATAAGATGGCCGAGTCTGCTGTGATCCAGGAACTGTTATCCCAAAACCAGCAATTAGCAGCCCAGCTGGCACAATTAACTCAAGGCTTGGCTGCACTCCAGAACCAACCCCCACCCCATCCCTGGGGGAAATCTATCATTGCTTTACCTGAAATGTTTTCTGGAGATAGAGCACTATTGGACAGTTTTATAGCAAACTGCAAGCTGCATTTCAAAATCAGAGGGGCTGATTTCCCCACAGACACTCACAAAGTGGCTTTCATTATCAGTCTGTTAGCTGGTCCTGCAAGTAAATGGGCTGCTCCCTACCTGAATGATAGTCCAGTCCTCAACAGCTTGCAGGATTTCCTGCAAGAAATGAGAGTTACCTGGAGTGATCCTGTAAAAACTGAAACTGCTGAGCATCAGATTAAGACCCTCTGGCAAGCCAAAGGCTCTGTGGTTGAATATGCCACCGCCTTCCATCTCATAGCCCAGGACTTGACCTGGAACCAGAGTGCCTTGCAGGCCCAATTTTGCTGGGGTTGGCAGACCCCATTTTGGATGAGCTGGCCCGCTCAGAGCCTCCAGACACCTTAGCTGCCTTGATAACTCAAGCAACACGCATAGACTGCCACCTCTCAGCTCGCAGGCAGCCAGGCGTTCCAACCCGCCCTCTTCCCCAGTGATTGCACCCCAGACACCGGCAACTTCCCCTATGGCTGCCCCGCCTGTAGAAGAACCAATGCAGCTTGGAGGGGCTCGGCCGCGGCTCACTGCGGCTGAGAAGGAACGAAGGAGGAGAGAGAGGGTCTGCCTGTACTGTGGTCTCTCAGGGCATTTTGCCAGAAATTGCCCAGCCAAGGGACACCGAGCACCGCTGCCAGGAAACGGGCAGTCCCAAGTGTAGAGCAGGTTCACCACCTGGGAAAGTCCTCGAAACCTGCTACCCCCAGCATGACCAGCAGGAAAGACCCACTGTTGGTGGTGGCTAACCTTAGAATGCCTTCGGTGGAGCTTGTTCCCCTGGGAGCCATGATAGACTCGGGAGCCTCCAACAATTTCATGGACTTAGGATTTGCCACTAGTCATCAAATACCACTGGACGCCCAAGCTGAGCCTAGACCCGTAAGAGACTATCGATGGGCGGCTCCTGCGGTCCGGTCCTGTAACTCACCAGACTCCGTTGCTTCACTTGGAGATCCAGGGCCATGTCGAGGAGATCCAGTTCCTGCTGGCCAAGGTGCCTCACTGCCCTTTGGTCCTAGGGATGCCCTGGCTCTCCAAGCATGATCCACACATCTTGTGGGCCCGGTGGGAGGTTCTATTTGCCTCCGAGTTTTGCTAGGAGCACTGTTGGCCAGAGCTCATCCCGGCAGCCATGGCAACAGATGCCAAGGAGTGCTCAGTGATGCTGCCCGAGAAATACCGGGATTTCGCCAATGTCTTTGACAAGAAGGAGGCGGATCGGTCATATGCCTGCTGCACAGACCATATGACTTAATACCTGGGGCCCCAATCCCAGCGGGATGCCTCTACTCCCTCTCAGAGCCTGAGCTGGTGGCTCTGAGGGATTTCTTGGAAAAGAACCTCAAGAAGGGGTTTATCCACCCTTCAAAGTCTCCTGCAAGTGCCCCTGTGTTGTTTGTGTGGAAAAAGTGTGGGGAGTTACGTGTCTGCAATGACTACCGCGCCCTTAACCGGATCACCATCAGGAACTGCTACCCCTTGCCACTGATCCCAGAACTGTTGGAGTGGCTTTGCCGTGCCAAGGTCTTCACTAAGTTGGACCTCAGAGGGGCCTACAACTTGTTGAGGATCAGGGCCGGGGACGAGTGGAAGACGGCTTTCCAGACGAGGTATGGACATTATGAGTACACCGTCATGCCATTTGGCCTCTGTAATGCCCCAGCTGTCTTCCAGCAGTTCATCAATGATGTCTTCCGGGACTATCTAGATCGCTTTGAGATCATCTACCTGGATGACTTTTTGATTTATTCTCCCAGCCAGGCTGCCCATGATGCCCATGTTTGGGCCATCCTTCAGCGTCTTCGGGAACACTGCCTCTACGCCAAGTTGGAAAAGTACACCTTCAACCTCCGGGAGGTGGACTTCCTGGGCTACCGTGTCTCCGCTCAGGGTGTGGCCATGGACAACTCCAAAGTGGAGGCAGTGTTATCATGGCAAACTCCTCACTGCCGGAAGGATGTCCAGCGATTCCTGAGGTTCGCCAACTTCTACAGGAAATTCATCGTGGATTATGCATGCCTGGCGAGCCCTCTTTCCCAACTGCTGCGGGGAAAGACCTGCTTTCAGTGGACACCTGCAGCCCAGAAGTCGTTTGAGGTCCTAAAGGAGAAGTTCATGTCAGCCCCAATCCTGCAGCACCCTGATCCACCGATACCTTTTGTGGTGGAGGCAGACTCCTCAGACGTGGCAATTGGGGCTGTGCTGCTTCAGCCCACGGGGGCTGAGGGTTGCCTGTTGCCTTGCACCTTTTATTCCCATCATCTGTCTCCTCCTGTACGCAACTACACCATTTGGGAGAAAGAGCTGTTGGCAATTAAGGCCGCCTTTGACATGTGGCGGCATCTCTTGGAGGGGGCAGCTCATCCCATCTGGGTCCACACCGACCACAGGAACTTGGAGCATCTCCAGATGGCCCGGAAATTGTCCCAGAGGAAGAAGCAGTGGTCCCTGTTTTTTGGCCGCTTCAATTTCCAGCTCAAGTATGTTCCTCAGGCCCAAAATTGGCAGGCTGATGCTCTCTCCTGGGAGCCAGAGTACACCATGGAACCAGAGGGGGAGCTTCGGTCCACCATAATGCACCCAGAGAAGTTTGCTGCTGCTCCAAGGGAGGCTACACTGCTGGACCAGATTTGTGACCTCCAGAGCCAGGACCCGTTCGTGACCCAGCATTCGGTGGAGGGGGATGCCTCTCCTTTTGAGTTCCGAGACAGCCTGCTCTACCACCAGGGCCACCTTTATGTACCAGCAGGCCCATGTCGGGAGGCGGTCCTGCGGTTGTGCCATGATGCTAAAACAGCGGGGCACTTTGGATTTTGCTAGACCCTGCACCTCCTCACCTGGGAGTTTTGGTGGCCTCAGGTCTGTGCAGAGGTGGCCCAGTATGTGGACACTTGCCCTGTGTGTTGCCATGCTAAGGATCATCCGGGGTGACCTGTTGACTTACTGCTGCCTCTGCCAACACCTTCGGGGCCCTGGAAACTCATCTTGATGGACTTTATTACAGACCTTCCCCCTTCTGCAGGCTGTACCACCATTTGGGTGGTGGTGGACCTGTTCTCCAAGATGGCTCATTTCGTGCCTTGCACTGGCCTCCCCACAGTGAAGGAGACAGCCCGGATGTTTGTACAGCACATCTTCCAGCTCCATGCCCTTCCTGAGGGAGTAGTCTCTGATTGGGGAGCCCAGTTTACGGCTGGTTCTGGACTAGTCTGATGCGGCTCCTGGACATCGCGCCTCACTTGTCCTCAGTGCACCATCCTTAGTCCAATGGCCAGTCAGAATGCATGAATGGGATACTGGAGCAGTACCTCCACTGTTACTCCAGTTACTGCCAAGATAACTGAGTTGACCTGCTGCCGTTGGCCAAGTTCGCCTACAACAACTCCGTACATGCCTCAACCCAGCAAACACCAGCAGCAACAATCTACAGGGATTTCCGGCTGTGGCCCCTGGCTGGGCAGTCCCTGTGGCAGACCAGTGGCTCCAGGAACTCCAGGCTGCTCAGTCCTTGCTACAGGAATGGCCAAGGAGGTGTATAAGCAGGGCACGGATCGTCGTCGGCAGGAAGGTCCTCCTTTGCAGGTGGGGGATTTGGTCTGGCTGTCTACATGCCATCTCCCGCTCCAGCGACCATGTTGGAAGTTGGATGCTTGATTTGTGGGGCCCTACAAGATCGTGACCCAGGTGAATCCCATGGCTTTTTGGCTCCAGCTTCCGCGGACGTGGTGGATACACCCAGTCTTCCATCATTCCCTACTGCTTCCAGCTTCATGGGTTTGTCCTGATGCTGGTCCCGCACCTCCACCCGATCTGGTTTTGGTGGATGGTGAACAGGAATTTGAGGTGGCCCAGATCTTGGACTCACATCACTGTCGGGGCCACCTTCATTATCTGGTTGACTGGGTTGGCTATGGGCCAGAGGACCACTCCTGGGAAGATGCCTCTGATGTACATGCTCCCCGCCTGGTTCGGGTGTTTCACCACCGCTTCCCGGACCGGCCTCGTCCTCCTCTGGGTGTGGGGGAGGATAATGGGGGGGAAGGATGTCATAGTCAGCCAGGACTCTGAGGACTCAGAAGGCAAGGAAGCTGAGCCAGTTGCAGAAGAGCGGGCTGAGTCTGAGTCTAGCCCAGAAGAACCCAGGGCTCAGCAGCCTAGCCCTCCCCCAGCACAGGGTCCAAGCCTGGGAGACATAGTGGAGCAACAGCAAGAGGTAGAAGAGCAGGTACCTACCTTTAGCCAAAGAAGAGCAGAGAGGGCATGGCTTCATCCTTCCCAGAGATTAAGAGACAGAAGCTCATCAATCACCCAGCAGCTGGGAGTGGGAGCTGGGTCAACATAAGCAGCTGGGGGATGCTGAATTCCTTGTCTCAGGCAGTCTGTGTTTCCTGGAGGACCCCTCTGCCTTTGACTCTCCTGGCTCTTGGAGACTCTCCTTGCTCTCTTGAAACCTCAGATATCTTGACCTTGGACTGTCTTCATTGACCCACCTGCCGGAATACTTTTGACCTTGGACTGCCTCTTCATTCTTCGCTCTCTCTGGACTCCTGACCCTCTAGGACTGCTACTGAGAAACCCAGGTACTGTGCTTGCAACTGAGTTGTTGTCGAGCCAGGCTGTCTTAACAGCTGTTTGACTTGGCATCCCGACACTTAAGATGAAGTGGGCTGCACAATGACTAGAGTGCACCTGGAGGAAGACTCGACTCTTATCCAACAAGACTCGTATAGGAATTTCCTTGATTCCTATCAAGAGGCAACACATGCAGCACAGAAGTCTTTCTCCTCTGCACGTACTGCGTCTGCAGAGTCCCATCCAGTGGAACTGTTTAGGGTGGGGGGTGAGCTGACGCAGGTTCCACTTGTGCAGAACCCCTTACTTAACTCGACAATGGCCTGCTGTGATGCATTCAACAGCCACTTTGCAGATAAAATATCTCAGATAAGAGCCAACTTAGATGCCAGTGTTATGACAGAATCTAGAGACAAGGTGTCCAGCAACTCCATTGATGAAATTTTATTGGATCAGCTTCAATCTGTGAGTACCGATGATGTGGACAAGCTCCTTGGTAGAGTGAGGAAGACAACCTGTCCACTCTATCCTTGTCCATCATGGCTGGCCACCCAAGGGGGCGACGCATTGAGAGTATTCCTTAGTGACATTATCAATGCATCTTTCAGGGAGGGGTCTGTTCCATCCTGTCTGAAGGAAACAGCAGTTAAGCCGCTCCTGAAAAAGCCTTCCCTGGACCCCTTGGACAGGAATAACCATAGGCCAATCTCCTTGCAGCCTTTTTAAAGCAAGGTGCTTGAGAGGGCAGTCACTTCCCAACTCCAAGCTGTCTTGGATGAAACTGATTATCTAGATCCATTTCAAACTGGCTTCAGGACAGGATATGGAGTTGAGACTGCCATAGTTGCTCTGACTGACAACCTTCACTTGGGGATTGACAGGGGTAGTGTAACCCTGTTGGTGCTCTTGGACCTCTCAGCGGCCTTTGATACAATAGATCATTCTATCCTCTTGGATCGCCTGAGAGGGTTAGGAATTGGAGGCACTGCCTTGCAGTGGTTCCATTCCTTCCTCTCGGGCAGATCCCAGAGGTTGAGGCTCAGGGACAGTTGCTCTACTAGAATAGAGCTTAATTGTGGCATCCCTCAGGGCACCATCCTATCCCTGGTGCTATTTAACATCTATATGAAGCTGCTGGGAGAGATCATTCGGAGGCATGAAGTGCAGTGTCATCAGTATGCTGATGACACCCAGATATATTACTCGATGTCTCGGTCATCAGCTTCAACTTCAGATGGCGTCTCTCCTCTCAATGATTGTCTTAGGGCCGTAATGGACTAGAGGAGGAAAAACAAATTGAGACTGAATCCAGACAAAACGGAGGTACTAACAGTTATGGGACTGAAATCAGGTCTGGGAATACAACTTCCAATCCTGGATGGAATCACACTCTCCTCCAAGGACTATGTCTGCAGTCTGGGGGTGCTCCTGGACCCGGCGCTCCAGATGTCTAATCAGGTAAATGCAACGGTCAGGTGTGCCTGTTATCAACTTCGGCTGATACACCAGCTACGCCCTTTCCTGGAAATCAGGGACCTCAAAGCTTTGGTACATGCGCTGGTAACCTCTCGTCTCGACTTCTGTAATGCGCTCTACATGGGGCTACCCCTTGTGCTTGACTCGGAAACTTCAACTAGTTCAGATCATGGCAGCCAGGTTGATTTCTGGCGTTTCCAGAAGAGAGCATATAACACCTGTGTTAAAAGCTCTCCACTGGCTGCCTATTAGGTTCCGGGCACAGTACAAGGTGTTAGTTAAGACCTTTAAAACCCTACATGACTTGTGTCCAACTTACCTCCAGGACCGCCTCCTCCTGTACGACCCTCCCCACGCACTTCAGTCCTCTGGGAGGAATCTGTTACAACCTATGAAAACAAGGATGTCGGTGACCTCCCAGAGGGCCTTCTCTGCTACCGCTCTCAGATTATGGAATGGCCGGCCAGATGAGATCCGTCTTATTACCACCTTAGACAGCTTCAAAAAAGCTGTCAAGACGGATCTTTTCTGGAAGGCCTTTCCTGAATAGTTATCCTGGCCTGAGGATTTGGCTGTCTTTTCACTTAAGCTGCCATCAAATTATTCCATTTTTTTCTCTTTTAATTATTGTATGTTTTTAATCTTTTTAATTTAATATTGTTTTAAGGAGTGGGTGGGTTAGGGTACTAATGTAATTATAGAATTTTTATGCTATAAGCTGCCCCGATTGCGTTGCAGAGGGGTGGGATAGAAATACATTTTATTATTATTATTATTTATTAAAGCAGTCCTGACAGATGGTAATTCAATCTCTATTTAAAGACCTCCCAAGAAATATATCTCACCAACAAATATCAGGATGGTTGAAGTCTCCCATTACTACTGTATCTCTCCTTTTTGAATGTTCGGCCATCTGTTTTGAGATGGTATCATCCAAGGCTTCAGTTTGAATTTGGTGCTTATAACAGAGGCCCCAAACGATGCCACTGTTGTTTCCTTCCTCTTTAATGGATTTTCTCAACCTTAATGTAGCTTATCTTTGGGTCATGGATATGCTCATAGGTGTACACATCCTTGACATATAAAGCTACACCTCTTCCTTTCCTGTTTGATCTGTTCTATTGGAATAGGTTATATCCTTCAATTATTATGTTCCAGTCATGACACTCATCCCACCAGGTTTCAGTGAAGCCTATTAAATCATTAAATTTTCTTTCCTGTTCATCTTGTTTATTTCCCATGCTGTGTGCATTAATGCAGAGACATTTGAGGATGTGGTGGAACACTCCAGCTACTTCCTTAGTAGGTTTTTTCCTGCCCAATTTTTCCTTGTATCATTACCCCAATTTATATTATATCATTTACATTATTTCCCCCAATACTAAGTGTCCTCCTGCCCTCTGGAATGCTGTTGCCCTCCTCAACATAACTCAGTTTTAAGGCGTGTTGATCAGCTTTGCAAGACTCCTAACATATGTTCTTACAAATCGCTATGGGATGCAACCCATCTCTTGCTAGACTTCCTTCTTTATGAAAGCCCAGACCATGGTCCAAGAAGAAAAATCTTTCCTGACAGAAACATCTTCAGAGCCAGTTGTTCACTTCCAGTATTCTTCTCTCTCTTTTTGGCCCATGTCATTCAATAGGAAGAAGGAAATATCAGCCTGTACTCTAAAGTTCTTCAGCTTTCCACCCGGAACATTATAGTCCCTTTCAATATGTTGCAGGCTATATCTTGCAGTTTGATTTATTCCTCACTGATCAGAAAGAAGTCATAATGCTCAGTGGGCTTGATGACTCTTGTCTCTTCTCTGTTATGTCATGGATGTTTACTATGGATTGAAGTTTATCATTTGCCATGGATTGATATTTACTGTTTCCTTAAGAACTATGATACCGTATGCCCTTGTTTAATTAAACCAGGAAGAGGGCCCACAGTATGTGACCAGGCTGATCACATGCAGGGGGGATTGCTCATGTGCTGCAGGTCTCCTGCCTGGATGAGTTGGTGTGCCTGTCTGTACTCTGGCCTGTTCTATGCAGGAGAGCTGGCATATCCTGGCCTATGTAGATGAGCCCCAAGTCACAACAGAGTGTATCCTCACTACACAATTATATAAGTTTCATACCACTTTAATTGTCCTGGCTCCATCCTATGGAATCCTGGGATTTGTAGTTTTGTGAGATACTCAAGCTTCTCTGTTAGAGAGTTCTAATACTGTAGTTCAAGAGAGTGCACTGGAGAATTCTAACAGCCTCAACAGACTAGAAATCCCAATATTCTATGGCAGTTAAAATGGAACCAAAGTGTTTTGATTGTACAATGTAGATGCACCCTAATTCACATCTACAGTTAGTTGAAGAATCATACACAGCTTTTCACCATGGAAATATAAAGCCAACAAAACGAATGGGTTAGCGGTGGAATGGTTCAAAATAAATTCATTAGCAATACCAATGAAGCTCATTCCATGTAGTTTCTAGATTGGTCACCAAAAGAAGCAAGGCTTTGTTAGTTGCTGTTCCAGAGCTTTGAAACTTTATCCTGCAAGCTCCTTTTTTTGGATTTCTGCTCTTGTACAGTGTTCTCAAAGCAAGTTTTTTTTTTAATCTCTTCCATTTTGCTTTTGGACATTTTGCCATTGTTTTAATAGTCATGTTAATTTAAGTCCATTGTTTGAAATCATTTTATACATTATTGGGAGTGATAGTTGACTAGTGGTTGAAAACTTTACAAGTAAATAAGTAAGTAAATATTGGTGGAATTTTATAGTGTTTGTATACAGTGGGCCTTTGGTATCCACTGGGGTTTGGTTCCAGGAAAACCCCCCCCCCCCATGGATACCAAAATCTGTGGATGCTTAAGTTCCATTATATACAATGGCATAGTAAAATGGTGCCCCTTATATAAAATGGGAAAATCAAGGTTCGCTTCTTGGATTACTATTTTTTATATATATATATATATTTTCAAACCATGGATGGTGACATCCATGGATGTCAAATCGGTGGATACAGAGGGCCGACTGTATTTACTTTAACACACCAATGTAGTCAATGCTTTTTTTTTTTTTTAGTCTTAGCATTTCCTTTGAAGATTTTAAGATGTTAACTTTTTTATTCAAGATGTTAGTTAAAATGAATTTTGTAAGCCATATGAAAATGTAGCCTCATCTCATAAAACGGAAAAAGGTAGGGGGAGAAAAAAATATCTAGAAGCACCTTTGTGACTATCTGCTTTTATACTTCAGCATGAGCTTTCATGGATACCAATCTAGTTCCTCAGGCACACTGACAGAGTGAGGAGATTATCAGATGCAGCAGAAAGTACCTTAGCAGAATGCCAGGATGGCATTTCTGTCCCGCGAACAGGACCCGGTTTCAGATGATGTTGTGCTCATCCTGTTCTCCTTTGTGCTGCAGCTATTAGTAAGGTGTCACTTTTCATTGATGGGAGGAGAACGTGATGAGGACAAGGACGTCTGAAACCGGGTCCTGTTCATGGGACAGAGATGTCACCCTGGTGTTCTGCTAAGGTACTTTTTGGACGCATCTGATAATCTCCTGAGTCTCATCTCAGTTTTACTTGTACCTCAGAACTAAAAACAAGAATAATAAGCAATGAAATGGAAAGGAAAGTGACATTTATGAAGAAGTTAAAGTTATCTAAATTAGTTTGTCAGTGGACTTGGCTGATATTATGTCATGTATCACCAGCAATTTTGACTACTAAACTATATTAACAGGTTACAAAAATAATCAGACCCATGCTTGTCCAGCATGCTGTTGAAACTATTAAAAGAGAAAACTGAATGGTTTGACAATGAATGTAAACCAGAAGAGAAGCTAATAAAACCTGCAGCTAGTAGTATAAAATGCAGTGTTTCAGAGGATGTGGTTTTGCCCTAAACTGAAAGGGGAAAGGAATATAACGGCATTCTTAAAACAGCAAGAAGATCACATTTGTTCCAGAAACACAAATGAGGTGAAGGGCAGAAGGCTTCATCAAAAGATCACAGAATCACAGAATTGCAGAGTTGGAAGAGACCACGAGGGTCATCCAGTCCAACCCCCTGCCATGCAGGAAATCACGATCAAAGCATCCCTGACAGATGGCCATCCAGCCTCTGTTTAAAGACCTCCAAGGAAGGAGACCCTACCACACTCCGAGGGAGTGTGTTCCACTGCCGAACAGCTCTAATTGTCAAAAAGTTCCTCCTAATGTTGAGGTGGAATGTCTGTTCCTGGAGCCTGCATCCATTGTTCCGTGTTCCAGTCTCTGGAGCAGCAGAAAACAAGCCTGCTCCATCCTCAATGTGACACCCCTTCAAATACTTAAACAGGGCTATCATATCGCCTCTTAACCATCTTTTTTCCAGGCTAAACATACCCAGCTCCCTAAGTCTCTCCTCATAAGGCATCATTTCCAGACCTTTCACCATTTTAGTTGCCCTTCTTTGCACACACTCCAATTTGTCAATATCCTTTTTGAATTGTGCTGCCCAGAACTGGACACAGTATTCTAGGTGAGGTCTGACCAAGGCAGAATAGAGCGGCACTATTACTTCCCTTGATCTAGACACAATACTTCTATTGATGCAGCCCAAAATCGCATTGGCCTTTTTAGCTGCCGCATCACACTGTTGACTCATGTTCAACTTGTAGTCTACTAGGACTCCTAGATCCCTCTCACATGTAGTCTCATTCAGCCACGTCTCCCCCATCCTATATCAATGCATTTCATTTTTTCACCCTAAGTGCAGTACCTTACACTTCTCCGTATTGAATTTCATTTTGTTAGCTTTGGCCCAGCTCTCCAGTCTATCCAGGTCATTTTGAATTTTGATCCTGTCCTCTAGGGTATTAGCTACTCCTCCTAATTTGGTGTCATCTGCAAATTTGATAAGTATGCCCCTAATTCCCTCATCCAAGTCATTGATAAAGATGTTGAATAGCACTGGGCCCAGGACCGAACCTTATGCTTGCTTCCAATGTTACTAGGAGGTGGAGATCTTAAAAGATTTGGTTTTCTTCCTTGCAACCAGATTTTTGTTTTTTGTTTTAGACAGACAGTATACTCAAGTTTCCTCTCATGCTATAGAATATATACCTTCTATTTTCAGTATTTATTTAATAGACTTCCTAGGTGATATGGTCTACATGGGCTAGCCGCTATCTAGGAACAAGAAAACCAGTACTACGAATCAAAATGTCTATTATTTTTTAATGTGATTTTAGATTAGTTGTTTTTAATTTATACTGGTTTAATATCTTTGTATGGGGGAGGGTGGGTGGGTGGTGTTTAGGGATTTTAATCTGTATTTTAATTTTTGTAAGCCGCCCCAATTGTTTTTAACAGAAGGGCGGGGTAAAAATAAATTTTATTATTATTATTAGAGAACAGGGCTTGCCACTGCCTCCTTGGAGGAGGAACAGAATAGTGTGTCTAGTTTGATGAAAGGATTCCTCCTCAAAGATTCCAAATTGTATGTGGAGTTAGCAGGAAGAGATGGGTTAACTATTTCTGCCCATCTCCAAGTAGTTCTTATCTTGTCTTCAGGTTTGACTGCCAAGAACTATGTGTGGGTTGTATTAGTTCTTTGTAACCTTGTATTTATACTATGCTGCTTTTTATACTATTACTGAACTGACATTTTTACTGGAAGGGAACAACATGTTACCATTGTTTTTAGTTATTAAAACTTTGACATCAGATGACTAGTATCTTGTTAGATCATGTGACCTTTTGGAAACTGGTCAGTTGTAAAGAGAGAGCCAGCATGGTGAAGTGATTTGAGTTTTGGACTAGGACACTGGGAGACCAGAGTTCAAATCCCCGCTCAGTCATGGAAACCCACTCAATGACCTTGGGCAAGTGACACTTTCTCAGCCTCAGAGGAAGGCAACCTCTCTCTGTTCCAATTTTTCCAAGAAAACCCTGTGATACAGTTGCCTTAGGGGCACCATAAGTCAGAAATGACTTGAAGGCACAAAACAACAATAACAAGTTGCAAGTATGATGACCAAAATAAATAAATTAAATATTGTTGAGAACATGAGAAAAGCCCTGGAATTGTATGGCATTGTGCTGATGGAAATTTAATCAAGCTTGTTAACTTCAGTGGGATCAAATATGATTATATCTTTGAATCAAAGATACTTTTTGATTACAGGTTGACCCCCATATTCATGGGGGATATGATCTAAGACACACACACCCATGGATACTTGGAACAGTGGATAATAGGGAACCCTATTATTTTCAATGAGACAAACATTGCAAGTTGACCATAGAATCGCATTAGATGACCTAGAAATGCTTAGCAAGAACTTTTTTCCCCCCAAAACATGGATAAGTAAAACCGTGGATACCAAATCCATGGATACGGGGGTTGACCTGTATTTTTCAAAGTTGGATGGACAAAGATTCAACAGTCCCAGGGATTTCACAGGTGAACTATGATGAGATATCTTTAAAAGATAGAGAGATCTGTGTTAAGTGTACTTATTCCTTGTGGCTCAGCCTTACGTACGGTGTATATGTCAAAAATTACATTTTGATTGAAATGCAATTCAAATAGTTCTTTCTAGGACAGTGTTCTGATCCCAAAGAAGGCAACCAGATGCTGAAGGGACATGATGCAACTGCTTGGTAATGAATGCATACTGCTTCTGATCTTGGAGGTGAAACATAGCTGCCTGCCATACATTTGCCTAAACCTTTATAATGCAACCCAAGTCATTATCCATTGCTATATGTTTTATCAAATGCTCCAGTTCAAGTATGTGATGTGCAAAGAAACACTGGATGACCCCAGGTTCTAGTATTATGAAAAAGAAAAATCTATCTCTGTCCACTTTACTAGGATTCTATTGGGATGCATCTCCGTACATTGCCCGATTAACTTTTATTCTTTTTAGTTTATTTGCAAGACGTTAAAGCAGGAGACCTTAAAGCATGGGCCACATCACCCTGTAGGCCCAAATATACAATACATTTACATTCAAAATGTTATCCAGAAGTGAAGTTATATCTATCCATATATAGATATCTATCCTTCCATTTATTTCTTCCTCTGGTACCAAACTTTCTGTCAAAGAAATAATGCCCAGAAACACATCTACTTCATTAACTGAGATATATTTGTATTTCAGCCTCTGAGGACACTGAGCAAAAGTCTTCTATGCCTCAATAGACGGACTTAAAAGGGAGGATGTGGCATGAAATTTCTGAACTGAAAATTCAGTGCTGAACTAGAATTCAGCAGTGAATTTATTTCTGCTAATTTAAGTCTTAGTTGGTTCCCTGTATTTCTCTACCACAGCATTGTTAAATGTCTATAGCAAAGCTAAGAAGTTTGTGATTGCCAATTACATTTTGAGATGGAAGTCATGCCCTTCCATTAGTGGAAGGTCTTCTGATTCAACGGAAGGTTTCACAAATGGAAAAAGAAGTAGAGCCATTTTCCAGATGCCTTCTTTCCAATGCAACCCACTGCATTTTCCAGATATTTTCTCCAGAACATTGTTGGATAGATACAGTAAAAATGCAACAATAACAAATGTGTGTCTCATTCTTCCCCACACTCTGTAATTATATTTTGTTCCACCTTATTTGTATCACAGCCTCCTTCTGTTATTTATTCTCGTTTCAGTTTTGCACTATGCAAGTACTCCAGCTTCCAGATGATACCCAGCAATTGATACACTTCTGGTATAATCTCATATTCTTTCAGTATCAACCATCAGGACCTAAGCCTCAGCAATCCGAACAGGTATACTCAGCTCACTTGGGCCCATGTAAAACTATCTAATGAAGGATATATTTTTGAAGGAAGACAGTCTTGGGAGTGACTCCTTCTTCTGCTGGATCATCTTGTATTGAGACACCTCTTTAAGCTCACTCAGGAATACAGCATATCCTCCAAATCTCCAAATCTGTTAAGAACCTTCCCAAACAATTCTTTGTCATCCCAATTTTTCAGCTGCTTTTAAAATGACCCAGTTCGTCTCTCCTCACCCCAATTCCCCCCTTTGTTCTCAGCTTACTTCAGCCCCTGCAAATTAAGTTCAAAGTACAAAAGTACTTTTGTACTTTTAACTTAAGAGACAAGGACACGGAGCAATGGACTCAAGCTACAGGAAAAAAGATTCCACCTAAGCATTTGGAAGAACTTCCTGACAGTAAGAGCTGTTTGGCATTGGAATACGCTGCCTCGGGGCATGGTGGAGTCTCCTTTGGAGGTTTTTAAACAGAGGCTGGATGGCCATCTGTTGGGAATGCTTTGATTGGGTATTCCTGCATGGCAGGGAGTTGGAATAGATGGCCCTTGTGCTCTCTTCCAACTCTATGATTCTGTTATTCTAGTTTGCTCTCAATTAACTCAGCAAGGGGGAAAGGAGGGAGTGGAATCATTCCCTTCCTGATAGGATGAGGCAAAAGCAAACTGCCGCACCCTCTACTAGCTTGGATGTTCTTTCTCATTAACAACTTTTGCAATCATAACTATATGTGGCCATATGTATTCTGGTTTTTGCCTGTGAAATGTTGAAGGGTATGATACGGTGAACTACAATCTTCCCCAAATGGTACTGTCTAAATGAGGAAGCAGGAATGTGCATGTGGATGAAGAAATCCACCAAATTCTGAACTTTTATAAACATCCACACCAAGTATGCCATGCCAAAAGGCACTTCAGCTGACCAAGAGGTTCATATTACAATAAAATATGTGGGTTAATTATATATTCCTTTATAGAACATAAATTGCTTTTAAGCATCTCAAGGGGCAGCCTTTGGGAGGGAGGTATGTGTGGAAATGCTGTACCTGAAATCAAAGAGAGTTTTGCAAGTCTTAGGGACTTTATAGGTGAAATTACAAAGAAGACGAGCCTGATGGTAAGAGTTACAGCTGACATCTTTACATATCAGATTGACAAAACATCTGATACCAGCACCATCCAAAGATATTTCCCATCCCACATACAGGAGTTGGACTGGCAGCTGCATTTTACTTCAGTGCTGCTAATGGAATGATGTCTTACCATCACATAAGCAGATGAGTTTAGGATGTGTGTGACAGGCCTTGCAACAGAGGGGAATGACTAGGTGGCTCATGATGAACAATTTAGGAATCACCTCTAAGGTAGCTGCTGCTGCTAGGGCTATCCCTGTTTCACATTCTCAAATGGGATCAGTGTAAACTCTGAAGAACAATCTGCCTATGAGCTGAAGAAGTAGGCCTTAAGGCTACATTACAGTAGCTAACCCACCATTGGCTTCAGTGATAGCATATCTAAATAATACAGAACTATGTCTATGAGTAAAGTATCACATAGTCATGCTATTGTCTGTTTCCTCCAACTTCTTGTTTTCCTGCCCTTCAACATAGGGACTATATTAAAACTTATCCAAATGTTTGATTTTTGTAATTATTATTAGGATTGTCCCCACCACTACCACAATGGTCTGTTACAACACTCTGCATGGAAATAAAATTGTGATTTAGAAATTTAGTCCCCATGGTCCCGTCTGTGCTCAGCAAATGGTTCCATGTCACTCGCTGCATCACAATATCGAAGCCACAGAGCTCTGTGGCAGCTAATCCTCTGAGCCTGTTAATAAGCTTAGGAGCACGTTCATTGAAGACTGACGCGTTAGTCACAAACAGGGAGAAAATATCTACTGGGGGAAGCTGAATTGGTTTTAATCATCTGCTAATCACCAGTAATGAGACCTACTCTGGGGAAGAAAAGAAAAACAGATAGTCAGAGGGAGGTTTTGTTCTTCACAGCAGAGTAACAGGGAATGAGAGGGCAGCTGTTATTAGGAAAGAAAAGATGGAAAGAATGGAGGGATTTGGCCAGACCAGATGAAGCTTCTTCTGTGGCATACTGTTTTGTTAGCTGAGTGTTTCTTTCATTCGGGCCTCCAAACTTCAGATCTTTTAGTCTCTCCCTCACCTCTCTTTCAAAGGCCTAGCCCACCTCCACAGAGAAGGAGACCTCCTCCTCCTCCTCTTCTTCCTCCTCACCCTCCCTCCTTTAGACTTTGCAAATTTAAGCTTAACGGCATTGCACTTTTCAGATTTCTTTTCCTTTTTTAAAAATTTGAAGCTGAAGAAAAGTAAATGGTGAAGGGGAAAAGAAGAGGAATGGTACACATGTGTGTGTGAGAGAGGGGGGGAGGGAGGGAGGGGAGGAGGAGGAGGAAGAAATGGACAAGGTGTAGCTGCCTTCGTTCCGGCTTCAGGAGAAAGGTTCCATATACATTGCACAAATAGATAAAAATAGTGTTGTTATCCAGTGTTGTCACCTTTAAGAAGTTCCTCCTCATCAGTAGAGAATTAAGACTGACTGACTGAATTTGGAAAGAGTGAGACTTATCTGAATATTCCCCACTCCTGAATGTCAGGTGCCCAAATGATGAAATCCTATCCAGTGAACCATTGTGAAGCACCTTTTGCTGCAGCATTGTGGCAGCTAAGTGGATTGGACATTTTGGTGCCTAAATGGGGGAATACTGAGGGCCTGTGTAAGCTGATCTAATTTTAACTATTTATTAAATTATTAAATATCATTAATTGGAACCTCAAATGGAGACAGTATCTAGTGGCCTCCCCAGTCTTTGTTCTGCTTTTCAGAATTCAGGAAACTCACCTTGAATGTTCTTAAGCCAACTGAAGCTGTAGGAAGCGTAGAAATGAGTATATATATATATATATATATATCAATACTCTCTTGGCACATAGTGTGGGAACCAAGGAACAAAGGCTATGCTAACTGTCATAGACACCAATACAACATGATATTGCATTCCCATGTTATGATGGTGTCACAGGCTTATATGCTGAGACCACTGTGTGAACATTTGGAGTTGAAGAGTTAGAGAAGGATGAACATGGATAATAATACTTGAATAATGGTAATCATATTCCAGAGCCACAAAACAGTAGTTGGTCTGCCAGGGACTTTTTCTTTCCTGAGTGCAAGACAACTGGCTATTTTGGAGAAGGTAAGTAAAGCAGCTTAAATTTTGAAACAAGTAATCCTGAGTTGCTTAAGGTGATAGCTAATGCATAAGGTCTTGGATATGTTGCTATTTTGAACTACACCTCTGAGAATCTCACAACCACCACATCAGTGTCCATTCTGAGTTGAGTCTTTTGGGAACCGCTGTCCAAAAAAGTGACTTGTTGAAGGTCTGATCATGCAATGATTACTCTAGCTTACTTTCAGGCATGCAATGAGTGATGGTCTCCAGGAAATTCTCCTGTGCAAGATTCACTAAGGGCTTATCTATATGGGCAATTTATCCTGTCTTGCCCTCCGTCTTGGAGCCCTACAGTCTAGATGCCACAGGGCTTTTGCCCCATTCTGCCCTCAGGCAGTGCTCATGACTCCTGGAGCAAAGATGGGGGGAAGAGAGAGTAGGGCCCGACAAAATGTTTTAAAAAGATACATGGAAAAAAGGGTCCAGAAAAAAAAAATCAGGATGGGCTCCATGTGACCACAGGAGCCTGTTCTGGCATGTCTCTGTAGTTGCTGGTTGCCTTGCTCTTCTGGATCCAGGAAGGGGGCATGCAGCATGTGACCAGGCTGGTCACATGCGGGTCCCTTCCTCACATGCTGTGGGCCTCCTACCTGGACCTGGAGAGTGGGATGCAGGTGGCGGTGGCAATGGCAGCTGAAGGGGTGGGATGGTGTGCCCATCTGGAGTCCAGCCCATTTCATCCAGGTAACAGGGGGAGGAAGATACGCCAGTGGGGAGCCAGCGTATCCTGGCCCATGTAGATGAGCCCTAAGATAAGAAGTCACTCATATTCATTTTAGTGCACTGCTGAACATCATAGCAAATTGTGCCCTTTATTTGTGTACAAGAACTTTTTAACGTTAAGATGGCATTCTTTGTTTTTAGCAATTCCAACTCCGATTCAATCTGTAAGCATATATTTTTTGTTCTCACTTAAACATTCACTATGTCAATTCATTTAAAAATGAAGTGGAAAATGCTAGGGACTTGGAGTTTGTAGGGGGTTTGTCCAATAGCCTACCACAAAAGAGGTATCAGCAGAAAAAAAATGGCATATAAATGAGTCATAAGATGAACAACTTCATCATAAGCAAATATTTTACTGGCCAAACACAGAACAAGCAGTTACAAAGTTAGAGTCCATAAAAACTAATCTTCCTTGAATGGGAAGCAGTTCCTTTCATGTGGATTTAGTTGGTCCTTTTAAAGTGCAAGCCAGCAAGACTTCCAAAGAGGCAAAAAAAAAAAAGCATTAAATGTTCCCCTGTTTCTCTCTCCTTGTACACCCATGTGCATTCAAATAACACCAGCTGTTTCCACCATCCTTATCTCTCCAGCAGATGAAACAATTCTTAAAAGATGGACTTTGGTCTCCCACACACCCACTTTACATTATATGTATATTTATGTGAGCTGGACAGAAGACCCTATGCTATCAGGAAGGTGTGTTGATTTACCTTGGAAATATCAGACAATACCAACACTCCATCAGATCACATTGCTGTACCATTGAGAGTCAGTGAAAGAACATTTCTCCTGCTACAAGAGATAAAAAGATTATCTCCTCCGTGCCACCACACCCCTCACCATGCTCCCCTCTGCCCCCATGTCTCTCTCCCCCTGGCCCACCCCCGTTCCCCTCACTGATCGCCCCACCCCACGCCACCTTGCCACCCACCTTGTGCCCCATGCCACCCCTTGCCACCCCCGTGCCCTTTCCTGACTTCCCCACCCCTGCCACGCCCCTCACCAACCACCCCCCGCACCACCCCCTGTGCCACACCCCTGCACCCCTTGCCACCCTCCCCGTGCCCCATCACACTGCCCCACCATGCTCCTCACCACCCTCCCCACCCCTCTGCCATCGCAAACCTCCCTGCCCTCCCCACACTCCATCACCACCCCAAGCGAACCATCCCTGCACCCCTCACCACCCCACTGCCTCCCCTCATAGCCCCACCACCCCCTCTGCACCACCATGCCACCCCCCTGCTCACAAACAAACCATGCCAAATCCTCCCCTACTACTTGCACTTCTTCTGCTGTTGGCCATGTTTAGAAAGGACTTAAAGGTCCGCATGTTCCCGCCCCCAGTGTGCTGATTGGCTTTCCAACCAGGTTTTGATTGGTTGGTCAGTTTCCTAAGCAGCCGATCAGCACACTCAAAACAGAAACATGCCTAAGAGATTTATACATATAGATTCCCATAATCCCCTGAGTTTTGAGATACTCTGGGGATAGCTTTCTTTCGATCCCACCAGGGGGAGAATATTCAAAAATATTTGAAAAATGTTCAAAAGCATGACTGCCAAGAAGCCTCAACAATAAAAATACTAGACTGACAAGAATCTTTGCACTTTGGGACTTATTCCGTACAAAATTCACATGTTGTCTGTGCAGAAAACTCTGCAGAATTTTTTTTTTTATGATGTCTTTTTGCACAAAACAACCATGTCTGAATTTTCTGCAGAATAATGATTGGACTGCAAGTTTTTGAAGATTATCTTGCAGTGAGAAGAAAAATGCTAAAATTACTTGTTGCTTCCTCAGACATGAATTGTATCCTTATATCACAGTAACATTTGATGAGGACATGGGAGAGTCCTTTTTGGTTGCTATTCCCAGATTGTAGAATTCTCTTACATGAGAAGCTAAGTTATCCCTATTTACTTGATTTCCACTATCAGATAAAGACCTTTCAGTTTACCCAGGCCTTTGACTATTAACTGGCCAGTGCAGAATGTTTTTTAATTAGAATGTCTTGTATTTTTATCATTATTACTATATTTAATGGCCTTTTACAACTATTAGTATTAATATTTTCAATATGATTATTTGGAAAGATAGATAGATAGACAGATAGATACCGTAGATAGATAGATATAGAATCAGAAGGCCCATAGTTTCCCATATGAACTCTAAGGGCTACACCACCAGGAAAATCCGGCTTACCTTCAGGATTCCCTGATCCACAGTGATCATGGGCTAGTCCACACAATAAATGGCTATAGAATGAGAAATTCTTTTAGTCTATTACATCAGCCCAAAAAAGCTGTGTAACTTTAGGGACAGATTACATCATACACCTTTTCATTGGTTCTCTGGGATGGCAAAATCCATAAATAAGAATCCATTGGTAGATCTAGTTCTTTTTTTTAAATCAATTAACAGTGCACTTGTATAGAGAGTACATACTGCAACGCCAGAAATTTCTGAGGATTGGTATGCATATATTTATATATATAATAGAAACTGTGACATTTTTATGAAAAAGAGCTGTTTTAAGAGTTGTACATGTGTTGTCTTAGACAACAGAGGAAATGTATTTCTGTTTGTTTTTAGAATAGCTCATGAAGAAGGCCAATTGGTGTTAAGGCCAAAATGGGTTGGGCTTTTAAAGAAATAAACATTTGTGACTATCATATAGCATGTGGAGCTTTGTCTCCTTTTATTTCTCTAGACCACACAATCACCAACACACCGAAGTGAGGTTGGGAGCACTGTCATACAGTTCTCCCTTTTTAACTCACCTTGGTCCAATAAATCTCAGTATGTGTGGTCACACAGCCATAGCCTCTCTGGGTTTTTTCCCCTTTCCCCATGCATGTGAATGTACATATGTCTTTTCCCACAGTTTGGAGGGGCTTTGAACATCTATTGAGCAGAAGTATGCACAGCTAATAACAATATGAGTATACTGGTATGCACTTCTCTGAAAAACTGTCACAGATGCAAAATAAATGGTGATGAAGGAATTGCTAAAAAGTGAAATTGAAACAGGGAAAGATGCATTTCCTGGTGGGAAAGGTCAGCTGATCACCTGTCCCAAGAAGCATCCTCCCGACCTTTTCTGCCCACCTGCCAAAACTCCTCCTCTGGCCCCATGCCGACATTGCTTTGGAGCACAGTCTACACACAGAGACGAATATCTAGATTTTCTGCTCAAATCCAAAGTAAATCCCAATTCTTTTTGGTCCAGATTAAAGCCCCGAGGCTTTGAAAAGACCTGGATTCAAGCTGTATGTCGTCTAGACAGCTCGTGGTGAAAATGAGGTGAGATTGTTTTATTTGGCCAGTGTAGACTATCCCTAAAATACTCTTGGAAGCTCTCTCTGCATCATAACATTGAAGAGGGCCTTTGTAGCTGCTCCCAGGATTTGGAGCTCCCTTTCTAGGGAGACTAGCATGGCTCTTTCTTCACTGTCCTTTTCTCAGCAGGCAAAACCCTTTCTATTCCAGCAGGCTTTGAGGAACTGATTGTTTTATATGAACAGGGCTTCATGTTGTAGTGTGCAAAACTACTTTTATTCTATGCTTTAAAATTAATGTTTTAAACAGTTGTAATCTCATATATAGTTTAATACTTTTATAAACTATTTTTGCTGTTGTATTTATATGTTAGATTTGCATCCCTCCTTTCCTACAAGTCAGCATCTCAACACATATTTTCTCCTCAAGAACAATCCTAGGAGGTAGCTTTTTAAGCGATAGGGGGTGGTGCAAAGTCTGCCAATAAGAGGGTTGACCCAAGGCAGCATGTTGCCTCAAGCAATGAAGTCATTCAGACAGCAGTGCCTCTCCCTTTCATATACCAAAAGCCTACTGGAGTGATGAGCATTTCTTCAACTTTGGTGATGGGACAACACGTTCCACAGCACCTGAAGAAAGCAGGCTAACTTAAGAAGCAGAGGGCAAGCCAATAACTCACAGTTCTCTCCTCAAAATCCTTTTCTGCCATCCCCCAGTATCTGTCATCAGAAGCATCTACATCACTTTACCTAATGACAGAGCTATCCTTGTCCAGTAAGCTTCATGGCTGAGTGAGGATTTCAACCTGGCTTGCTCCATGTCTCAGTTAGCAGTACCTCATATGCTTAGGATTTAACAGGATGTTTACCAGGCCAGAGGCTCATTATGGGAAGGATATCCTGTTATTTGTTTGGTCTAAACATGTGGGGCCAGAACCTTAACACTGTGCTGCTCCAGGAACTTGATGTAACTAGTTGCACATAGCAAGCTACTTATAATTAATTCATTTTCTCAGGTGACAATGGCATGTGTAAATTGCAGTAGAGATACAGTCATTCTTTCTGTTACATAACTGTAAACATTTTAATCACAGTTAAGGATTTGAGATTCACTCCTGATCTTAGTCACTTGATTTGATTGGCCGGTACTTTCCTTGTGCGTGAAGCATGGGTTGTTTTTTTTTCTGGAACAGATCAGAGTATTTAGTTGATTTGCTCTACCTCCAGTTTTGCATTCATGATCTTAGCCATTTCATTCACTTTTCTGCTGTGGTTATCAAATTAGAACAGAAAAACGTTCCTTTACAAAAGTTACTGTTTGGACTACAACTGTTAGAATGCCCTAGCTGTTATGGTCAGTACTTGAGGATTCTGGGATCCGTTATCCAAAAAAAATATATATTTTTTTTCCCCTAAACTCTGTGGCTATTGCATGCAAATGGATGGATTTTGAATGCCTTCAGAATTTGCTTACTCCTTAATAGTAGAATCCTTTGTACTTCTGAGTAAATTGCATATGTTGGATTTCTTTATGGTGCTGCTTTTCACTGTTTCTTCTGAGTACATTAGACATGCAAAGAGCTTTATCTGGCAATGCTCCTTTATATGTCTTTCCCCTGCAATTATTTACTTTTTAGGATTGCAAAACAAAACAAAATCCCTCATAGGATGTTTGACAATCCTGTGCATTTTATTCAATGATGAGATCTTTGGGCAACAGAGGCAGAACAGGGCTATATCTTAAAAGCGGATTTTTAAGTTTAATTTTTCACATTTTACCAATATTCTGTGCATTCTTCTTGGCCATCTTGGGGATGAATTTGGCATACTGTTGTGTCATTCTCTTAGTAATACTATGGGTTTTTAAAAATAATTGCCCTGTGTATCACTAACAAACTGAGGAAAAGAGATTCCACCTAAACATTAGGAAGAACTTCCTGACAATAAGAGCTATTCGGCAGCTATTCCTTCTTTGGAGATTTTTAAACAGAGGCTGGATGGCTATCTGCCGGGAATGAATTGATTGCGTATTCCTGCATGGCAGGGGGTTGGACTGGACAGCCCTTGAAGTCTCTTCCAACTCTGTGATTCTATTATTTCAATCCATGTCTTCAGATGCACTGATGGCACTGGCCAAGCTATATGGAAGATCCTAGGAGTTGGAACTCAAAAAGTATTTTTCCCCCAAACTCTGCTAATCAGTTACTTTTGAAAAAGGGAAAGTAAATAGTGTTAAAATTGTAATGAAAATGGCAAATACATTTGGCATTGGAACCACATCCCTAATTAATTTTTAAAGTTCTAGGAGTAGTCCTACATTTACCCCAGTGGACATGTTAGTAGCATTCTATGTATACCACAACATGTAGGCAATCCCTAGAAGAGGACATTTCTAGCAAGGGCCACAGGTAAGGAGCATATTTTAAAATGGTCCCTGAATTAGCCCTACAAAATCAACAACTGATTTATTGTTTTTTTAAAAATTCTGTTCTTGCTCCATGAATTCTTATCCAGCCCTTTCCATGAAAGAATATTGATTTCTTCGATCTAAAATTTAAGAAGTGATTGTTTCCTGTTATAAAGACTGAAACCCCTTCTTTGGCATTTGCCATTTAACTGCATAGATCATTTTCAACTGTATCATTGTCGTTGGGGTGGAATGAAGGTCAGCAGGTAACATGTAACAAGTAACTGAGCTCTGTCCTTTTTCCATGTGTGTATGCTATTGTACTAGTACTAGTTCCCCTGTCTCTTTGTTTTATCTTTTTGTCTCTAAGGTTTATTAGCATATTTGACAGATTAAAAGGCTAAGGTCAAACAAATCCCAAAAGAAATATGGCTAATTATTGTCATATTTTTAAACACTTTCATTCAAAGAATTTTAAAAAGAACAAAACTCCGCATTGCAGCTCAAATGATCCTTTTATGGTGTGTGCACTTTCCTGTGCTTCCCTGAAGTTGTTTGAGAGCAATTATCTCTTTACATGGGTATCAACATTGCTAGGCTACACTTCAGACAATTGGCATCCTATAAGTGACTTCCTGGTCGAGCAATCAAAGCCTATAGAAGTTGTTCAACATAGCCTGACAAAGAGTGTAAACATGATCAGATGGTTCTTTCATCTCCTCTTCAACTGGAAACATAAGAAGAAAACAAATGTGCAAAAGTTTTTCATCTCCTGCTTGGAGTACATGATTCTTATTTCAAGAAACCCCCACCCCGGTTATTTCCATCTGAACTACCAGGCCTTCATAAGAGGACTAGCCCCATCTACCCCCTTATCAGCTGACAGAATCATTTTAACTGTGTCCCTACAGAATGGATTTAATACACTCTAATTGTTATCATCTGAACTAGCAGCCATTATAAAAGGAGTAATCCTGTTGAGCTGTTATAGAGCTGATGGAATTGTTTTAACAATGTCCTGTACCTTTGCTCTAGCCACCACTGCATAATGAGCCTATACACATAGAGAGAGAAATGTACAGTATTTTGCTCAAAATGGATCTCACTTCATCTATTGAAAATTAATTCCATCAGTAGATAGCTTTTAATGACATGGAAAAGACCAGTAGTTCTCACTTTCTAAACCAGATTGAATCTTTGCAGTTCACTGCAGAACCCTGCACAACCCAACTGTTGGGACAGAAAAGATTCCTTTAACTCAGGGAAAGGGAAACCTTCCACACATTGTTGAAGTGCAGCTCCCATCAGCCCTGTAACTAGCGTATGCAATGCTGAGGAATGCTGGGAGATGCAGTCCAACTATATCCAGAGGACCACACTTTGCCCAGCCCCATTATAACTCAACATTTCAATGGAATGTCCATTTATTTGCTGAATAAACTATCCTGCCTTTCAAACAGTAAGTGCTCAGCCAGAGTTAGGGCCAGCCCAAGGTATTTTGCTGCCCAAGACAAATCAGGCAATGGTGCCCTCCCCATGGAACCTGACCAGAACATTGAACAACTATCAGAAAATCAGTGGTAGAACTTGAGTTCTGCATTGCCTCCCCCTCCCCAAGATAAATAGTAACATACAGTACTCAGAATTCAAGTTCGTCATAAGGCTCACCTTGACCCAATATCAACCTTTCAGCCCAACATACCTCACAGGATTGTTGTGGTGAGGGAATGTCCAGAGAAGAGGATAAGCTATTAAGTGCAAGAAGATACATAGCATGAACTAAAATTTTAAAATAAATCCCTTGGGAGGAGGCGAGAAAGAACTTATCTTATTGGCTGAGATTCTGCATCGAGCAATATACATCTGTCAAGTAGCTATGTCTCAGTAGCAACATCTCCTGGTACCACCCTCCCAAACTGACCATTTAAGCAATGCAGCCACACACAGAGAAAGCTAATGCTGTGCTATTGGAGAGCAAAGGGATCAACAGAGGTGTGTCCAGACATTTGCCTGTAGTTGGTCATGCTGCAACAGGCATCCGCAGGGACTTCTAGAGGCCTTGGAAGGTCTCTGCAGATGACATCCTTTCAAAGCATCCATTACATCCATCTGCAGGGAAAGTATCTGGATACATCTCTACTGATCCCACTCTCCAATGACATGGAAATGGCCCTGTTGGTAGGCTGCATCACTTAAATAGTAGATTTGTGGGAAATTTTGGTCATTGTGGTGTCAGTAAAGAATTCAGATCTCTACAATGACCCACAAAGAGAGTTATGATTATATAAGTTGGACTTGTGCTATTGTAACTAACAGGATGCTAGGCATTTTTGTAAAAAAAAGGCATCCTATCTTAATTTGTAAAATGACAATCTGAGCATCGCATAGTGTTATTACTATCGTTACCATTTTTAGCATTTATTTCTATAACACCAACATACATGGAGTTTTACAAGTAAACAACAACAACAACCAAAACAGCTCTACCAAAGGTATACAATCTAACACACACAAACATGGGGGAAGGAAGGAGTAATGCAAATATAAAACCAGATAATACAAGTATAACAAAATTATCCAAACTGAATGAAAAAATTATAAAATAAATCAAACTGACAAATACATATAATCAAGATATACACCTTAGTTCGTGCCTTGGTCATTTCCTACCTGGATTATTGCAACCTTTTTTTTTTTTTTACTGGTCTTCCATTATCTCACCTTAGTCCTCTGTTCTCCATTCAATATTCTGTGGCTAATGTTATCTTTTTTTTAGGCCCATCGTTCTGATCATGTTACCCTACTTTGATATCTCTTCATTGGTTACCCATTCCTTCAAGGGTTCAGTACAAACTTCTTGTCTTAACTTTCAAAACCCTAGCAATAGCAATAGCATTGATATTTGTATACTGCTTATCAGTGCCAAAGCACTCCCTATGTGGTTTACATTGGTTTTGTTTTTGTTTGTTTTTTGTTTTTTAGTAATTCGCCCCAACAAGCTGGGTACTCATTTTACTGACCTATGGAAGGATGGAAGGCTGAGTCAACCTTGGAGCCCTCTGGGATTGAAAGCCCTATACAATCTAGCTCTCCCATATCTTTCAGCCCTTATTTTTTTTACCAGCCTTCCTCTTCCTTGGCTCAGCTTCGTCCTTTCTCACTGGCTGCTCTAAACTCTTGGACTTGCCTCCCTGAACATTTGTGGACTGTTCCTTCCCTAATTATTTTTAAATCTCAATTAAAAAGTTCCTTGCTTTCCAAGCTTTTGGAATTTTTGTTTAATAGTGATATATAATCCTGTATATTTTAATTTTATGCATTTGTCAGTTTGCTTTATATTATATTGTATTTTTTGTATTTTATCTGGATAATTTGTTTTACAATTATATTGTATAGTTTTACATTTTTATTATTCCTTCCTTTCCTCTATCTGTGTGTGTGTGTGTGTGTGTGTATCATACACCTTTGGCAGGACCCATTGTTTTTTGTTGATTTGTTTGTAAATGCCATGTAGATTGTTGGCACTATATAAATAAACAACAACAACAATATGCAAGATGATAAACAATATTAAATTAAAACTCCAAAAGCTTTGGAAAACAAGAAAGTTTTAGACTGAGATTTAAAAAGAGCAAGGGAAAGAGCAGTCCACAAATGTTTAGGAGTATGGAGCAGTGAGTGAAAACGGCAAAGCCGAGCCAATGAAGAGGAAAGCCTTGGTTAAGAAAGAAGCCTAGAGTTTCTAGAATACAGATCCTGAGTGGGCTAGTAAAAAGAAATGAGGGCTGAAATGTAGTGGGGAGCTAGGTCATGTAGGGCTTTGGAAATTAAAATTAATGTATTTGGAAATTCAGCTTGTACTGAATCCTGTAAGGAAGGAAAGAAAGAAAAGGAAGTTGTGGCTTGCAAATGACCACACATCAACATACGTGTAAACAGATATAAGATGACTTATATACCTGATTTTGAAAGTAAATTTACAGAAACCCTAGGAAAGCAGTTAAGTTTGCAAACACTCCTCTGGAAATAAAACCAGCCAAATATAATAAATATGTATTTCTGCTGAAATGCTATTACTGTTATGAAGCAAGGTTTACAATGGATACTAATGATTCTCAGTTAGAACAAGACACTGTTTTGCTCCTCATTTGCTACATTCATATGCCTTCATCTTTTGCAGGGTCATCAAGCAGTGAAAGAAAATTTGCTGTTAACCTCCCTCTTTCATTCAGGCTTCACATAAAGACAACAACCATAAACATGTTTACTCTGAGACCTGGTTCTATCCAGTGCTGGCTATGGAGTACTGTCTGGTGAATTGCGAAGAAAAAAATAAATAAAAAGCAGACATTATAAGATTTATTTATGAGGGCAAGTGTTGCAACTCACAGTTAATGCTGCAATTTATACACACGTAGAATCAGGATCATAGAATTGCATGATTGGAAGGACCCCAAAAGGCATCTAGCCCAATGTTCCACCTGTGCAGGAAATCCTCAACTAAAATAGAATCATAGAATAAAAACAGGGTTGTCTGTTTGAAATTCCCTATACAGCCATTGATGTCACATATTTCACCTGGCAACACTCACATGGAATTACTTCTGAGTACATACGCATAGAACTGAGTATCTAAACATATTTTTTAAGAAGCTGAAACCAATCATTGAGGGGGCTTTATTTCCAAGAGAGAAGGGGAATGACCAGTTTGTACATTTCAGTGGGGATGGGTGGGTAGGGTGGAACAAAAACAAGAACATTATGCTCATAGAGAATCCACCAAGAACTTCGGAGACCATGGATAAGGGAAGAGACCATGGGGAGAGCTGCAGAGGCTGTATGTCTTGAACTTCTCTGGGTGCTACAGTACCACCCATGGCAATATGTTGTTGTATGTTGCAGCCCAAAGGCAGTGCAGAACAATGAAGCGGGAAGGACAACAACTAGAGCACCGATGGCAAAGTACTCGACTCATATCCAACAGGAAACGCTATAGAGAAAATCTTAATCCCTATAGAGTGGAAATATGTGCAGCGAAGAAAGCTTTCTTCTCTGCAGGCATTGCGTCTGTGAATTCACATCCAGCTGAACTGTTCAGGGTGGTAAGGGACCTAACTCAGGTGCCTTCCTCCCTGAAAGCATTGCTAGAACCACTTGTAGTTCACTGAGATGCCTTTAACAACTATTTCACAGATAAAATCTCTTGGATAAGAGCCAACTTGGACACCACTTTTACAACTGAGGTTAACGGTGAAGTGTCCAGCGACTCCATGTGTAGGATTGCACTACAACAGTTTCAGTTGGTGAGTACCGAGGATGTGGACAAGCTGCTTGGATGCACTAGAAGGACGAGTTGCCCCCTCGATCCCTGCCCCTCATGGCTGGTCATCCAGGGAGGAGATGCAATTAGAATGAAATTAAAAAAACATCATAAATGTATCTCTCAGGTAAGGGACCTTTCCATCAAGTTTAAAAGAGGCGGTTGTATGGCCACTTCTAAAAAAGCCCTTCCTGGATCCCCTGGACTTTGCGAGTTATAGACCAGTCTCTAACCTTTCATTCTTGAGTAAGGTAATTGAGAGGGCAGTGGCACTCCAACTTCAGGCAGTCTTAGATGATACTGATTAACTGGACCCATTTCAAACTGGCTTCAGGGCAGGGTATGGAGTGGAAACTGCTATGGTCACCTTAGTGGATGATATTCACCTGAGTATCAACAAAGGGAGTGTGTCGCTATTGGTACTCTTGGACCTCTCAGCAGCTTTCGATACCATCGACCATGGTATCCTTCTGAAATGCCTGAGGGAGTTGGGCATCAGGGGCACTGTGCTCCAGTGGTTCCAGTCCTATCTCTCAGGTAGAGGCCAGATGGTGATGCTTGGGGATAGCTGCTCCTCAAGGAAGGAGCTTATATGTGGTGTCCCATAAGGCACCGTGCTATCCCCAATGCTGTTTAATATTTACATGAGACCACTGGGAGAGATTATCTAGAGACATGGGGCAGGGTGTTATCAGTATGCTGATGACACCCAGATAGATTTCTCTATGCCTCCAGCAACAGCTGCAACTAAGGATGGTGTGTCTCCACTGGATGCATGCCTTGGAGCAGTAATGGACTGGATGAGGAAAAACAAACTGAAGCTGAATCCTAACAAGACGGAGGTACTTACTATTAAGTCTCCCAAACTGGGTCTGGAGGTGTGTCAACCAGTTCTGGATGGGGTTACACTCCCGCTGAAAGACTGCATTCACAGTTTGGGAGCTCTCCTTGATCCATCACTCCAGATGATAGCACAGGTAGATGTGATGGCCAGGGGTGCTTATTATCAGCTTCGACTGATACACCAGCTGTGCCCCTTCCTGGAGTTGGAAGACTTAAAGATGGTAGTACATGTACTGGTAACTTCAAGGCTTGACTTCTGTAATGCACTTTACATGGGGCTACCTTTCTACCTGCTCTGGAAACTCCAACTAGTTCAAAATATGGCAGCCAGGCTGGTCATAGGAACAACAAGGGGTGACCATATCACACCAATATTAAAATCTCTTCATTGGCTGCCAATTAATTTCCGGGCAAAGTATAAAGTGTTGGTCATTACCTTTAAAGCCCTTCATGGCTCAGAGCCAGGCTAACTACGGGATCACTTTCTCCCGTACAATCTGCCCCATACCCTTAGGTCCTCTGGGAAAAACTTACTTCAGGTGACTAAAACTAGGCTGGCCACAGTCACCCAGAAGACCTTTTCCACTACCGCTCCCAGACTGTGGAATAGCCTGCTGGAAGAGATCTGACACATTGACAATCTGGGGGTGTTTAAGAGGGCTATTAAGATGGATCTCTCCCAGCAGGTCTTTCCAGATTAGAATAGATGCCTGGCTGTCACTTTCCGGTTTATTATTCTGTCATTTTTAAAAATTGTTTTATGCCTATTCTTATTTTAAGTTATTTTAATAGTGTTTTATGGGTAAAATTTGAATTATGTACCATTGTATAGTGGTTTTAATGATGTTATTTTAATGTTTGTAGATTATGGATAATGTTTTAGATGATGTTTGCCACCCTGATCTTCATGGGAGAGGCGGGATATAAATAAACCTTATATTATTATTATTATTATTATTATCATTATTATTATTATCAAACACAAAGGTATATGAGCCAGATCAGAAGAAACCAGAAGCAAATGTCAAAGAGGTAGTGGTGGCAAATAGAGAAAAGATAAAGAGCTCTAGAAGGCCTAGAGTCACATGAGGAGAATGTTGTTGGGGGGCGGGTAGAAGGAATGGCTTGAATGTTGCCACTCCATCCCTTCTAACAATTGCTGTTTGTAGCCTAAGGTAGGTTGCCTCACTCTGTCTTATGTTAAGCCATCTCTAGATAGGGATGGCAAGAATATATGAAAATGGCTGAAAACTGTTTCTGAGTGTCTAAAAATCACAATGAGAAAAATCCTGGACTGATCAGAATCTTCACAGCTTGGAACTTATTCTATGAAGAATATGCACAATTTTTTGCACAGAAAACAGAATTTTATGCACAATATTTTCTGTTCAAAAATGTCCGTTTTCTGTGCCATCTCCCCACGTGTCAATTTTGCACAGAATAAGGAGATTTTCAGATGATCCTTGCCGTGCAAGGATTGCCCGGGACAGTTTCGTCGCAGCAGCGCGGCAGGGGGTCAATTTCGGACGACGCTGTCGCTGCTGCGAGATCATTGGTCCCTCTCATGCTAAGGCTTGGAGACTGCCGTGCTATATTCAGCAAGATTTTATTCACGGAGGTTGTCCGTGAATAAAATCTTGCCAAATATAGCGCGGCAGGCTCCAAGCCTTAGCGCGAGAGGGACCGACGATCTCGCAGCAGTGACAGCGTCATCTAAAATCGACCCCCTGCCGCGCTGCTGTGATGAAACTGTCCCGGGCGATCCTTGCACAGCAAGGATCATCTGAAAATCTCCTAAGTCTCAAATTGTGACTAGTCCTTGAAAACTGTTGAGGATTTTCTTGCAGTCAAAAGAAAGTTGTTAAAATTACTTGCTTCTTTCAAGAAGAAAATCAGGAAGGAATTGTATTGCTAGCCTTGCATAGTTCCTGAAGCCATTCCAGCAAACTATACCTGAGATGTCCAGAACCGCAACTATTAAGCTAGAGGCCTCTGAGGTATCAGCTGCCTTCCAACATGAGCTACCATTGCTGGATTCCAATACAAACTGAGGATACCAATGGAAAGAAGCTGGAAAGCTAGGCTGCAGCCCAGAAAACTGGCCATTAAAGCTATCCCCTCTCTAGGAAAAAATGAAGGCTTCTGGTAAACAATATCACTTGAAAATGATAGATTGAGACCATGTCAGAAGAAATTGTTTAGGCATCACTATCTTAGAATCATAAGAGTTGGAAGAGACCACAAGGGCCTTAGTGTCCAACCCCCTGCCATGCAGGAATATACAGTCAAAGAACTCCTGACAGATGGCCATCCAGCCTCTGTTTAAAAACTTCCCAAGAAGGAGACTCCACCACATTCCAAGGCAGCATATTCCACTGTCGAACAGCTCATACAGGCAAGAAGTTCTTCCCAATGTTTTGGTGGAATCTCTTTTCCTTTATTTTGATTCCATTGCTCCATGTTGTAGGCCCTTGAACAGCAGAAAACAAGCTTGCTCCATCCTCAGTATGACATCCTTTTCAAATATTTAAACATTACTATCATGTCACCGCTTAACTCTCTCTTCTTCAGGCTAAACATACCCAGCTCCCTTATCTGTTCCTCATAGGGCATGGTTTCCAGACCTCCCACCATTTTGGTTGCCCTCGTCGACATGTTTCAGTTTGTCAATATCCTTCATGAAATGTGGTACTCAGGAGTGGACACAGTATTCCAGGTGAGGTCTGACCAAAGAAGGTTAGAGAGGTATGATTACTTCCCTCGATCTAGACACTATGGTCCAATTGAGACGGCCGAGAATCCCATTGGCTTTTACAGCTGTCGCATCACCCTGTTGATTCATGTCCAATTTGTGATCTTTTAAGACTCATTGATCCCTTTCACAAGGCCCTCCAATCTTTACATCACTTTCCTAGATAACCTCATGTGCCCAGTGGACTTCTACTGACGGTCAGGACACAACAATCATAACACAAAGGCATCAGAATAAAGATCTAAACTGTATTCCTCCATATTCTTTACCGATAGTGTTTCTCAACAGCATCTCACCAGTAGCATTTTAATCATCTTCTGGCCATAATCTGGTGGGCTGGTAACTGTATAGTCCTATTCTTAATATCTATCTAGGTGTTACCTGCCTTGACACCCCCACCCTGCCAATAATTTATCAATTGGCTATATTTCATAAATTGGCTTATTTATTGATACTTCAAGAGGTTAGCAATAGACTGGGACTTCCCCCCAAATAGGGACTGAGCTAAGATTTCTTCAAAACCTAAAGAAGAGGTATTTCCAAATACCCCAAAAGACACATCCTGGTAGCAATTATGGGCGGTAGTTGGGGTGGAATGTGCTAATTCTCCTGGATGCACCTGGAATTCACTAATTCGATTAAGTGGTCAGAACACTCATTACTCTGCAAACCAGTTTTCCTTCGTACCCCTCTCCTCAACAATAGAAAGTTGTCTGACACCCATCAGTCTAATGTCTCAGCCATTAGCAACAGCTAACAGTTGGAGCTTCCATTGTCTAACTGTGGGAAACTCCATCTAATACTGTATTCCACTCATAACGCCACTGTAAATATTAGATATAAATATCACCTCAAAACACAGTCAAAATGTTCACAGATTCCTGCATCCCATCACTCTATCCATCTGCAGTGTGACCCTCAGAGCTCCATCAGAGTATCTTCTGCTACACGAATCTCTGCTCTTCAGACAGGTATAGTATAGTATAGTCCCTCATCCAGAACTCTATCCCTCTATCCCAATACCTCCTACTTTCTTCAATAGCGTTGTATGATAGCTTGAAGCCTGAGTGTTGGTGTGAATGCTTCTGAGATTATTTTTCAATAAAAACCATTTTATTTTATTTCCTGACTATGAAGCTCATTAGTTAGTACCGGTATCCATAGGTCAAAAGGTCCTGTAGTTACCAGGCCTGCCATTGCCATATTGCGCTAATTAAAATTCCCCATATTAATATTTAGAAACCCAGATCCCATGCAATTTGAGTAACATAGGAGAACAAAAAAAAGTGTATGAGGAGAAGATACAAAGAAAGAAGCTGGTGGCCTGTGTTTAAGGTATGGTGAGCCACAAATAGTACCGTTTTTGTGCAATTACTTTGTGAATCATATTAGAATAAAAGAAACACAATTCTTAAACATTCTCTACAGAGTAGTCATGTGGTCTGTAAACAAAGAAAAAACAAAGGGTTTGGTAATACCTTTTATTAGGATCACTAAAATGTTCAAAGGTGGCACAAAAGTGGCATGAGATCTGGGTTATCCAGAAAGGAGTTCTGAAGACATGAAGGGACACAAAACAGAGAACAAGGGAAGAAACAATGAGTCCAACAATTTAGCATGGTGGATTGGCCACTATGTGTGTCTCTCTCATTCATATAAAGTAATTACTGATGGCTCAGTGAAGAGAAGAAGCTTTAAAGTATCATCTTGAAGCTTACTGGGAAGCACAGTTAAGTCTTTCTCTATCTCCATCAGCCAAAGAGCCTATGCTTTGAAAAAGATAGTTGACACAGTCTCAGCCAGTACCATCATGCCTGGAGAACTTTAAAGCTTCTGCTACAGTTATGGCACTTTTGCAAACATTTAGTAGCATAAATAAAAGGTATTACTGAATTCTCTATTTCATCTTCTATACAGGATGATGAAGATAGAGAAAAATGAATTTAGCCTTGCAAACATCTGATGTTGAGGGTCTGGTTGTATTTACACACACACACACACACAACACATGAGAAATATCAATTCCTGTCCCCTTCAGCAGGCGCTGTCTATACAAGAGGTAGTAATTATAATGATGCTGGTGAGTTAAATAACCCCTCAGGATGAACCACCTCAGAACCTGTGCATAAATTTGGTTGGATAAATATAACATCATTCCAAGGGGATCTTTGCAAGTGATTCCAAAATTTGCATATGATTTTCCTGTATTTGTAAATCACAGTAAAAAAAAAAAAGTAGTGTCAACCTTAAAAAAATGGTTTTGATTTTAAAATCTCTCTCCCATTCTCTCCCTCCCTCTTTTTAAGCACTTTTGCAACTATTTTACTAGATAAATCAGCTATTGTTTTGCTGATTAATCAGTTTGCTCTGTAAATATAACTAGTTCTTTATTTTATCAAACTCTCAATATAGAGAGTTTAATCCAATATCACAGTGACAGCCAGTTAGCAACATGATGGAACTTTCTCCACCTTCCTTTACTCCACCAGGAATCCTCTGCCCCACATGAGAAAAGGCTCTGGAACTTCTCCAGCCTCCCAGAGTAGGTTTTATGACTTCACAGTAGGGCTGCCATGGAAAAGGGATGGTTCTCCCTTCCAGTTCCTCTGACAAACAGATCCTGGTTGCATTCTCCCCCACACTTTTTTACTTCTTTTTTTTTTTTTTGCATTTTTAAATTTTAGTTAAATTTTGTTATAATAAACCATAAAATGAACTATAAAGAGAAAGAAAAAAATTACAAACTGTAGACGCTATGGAATGTTGCTTCAAGTTGTCAAATGTATGTCTTATATTGAGTCTATGAGGATGTTGTGGTGTCTGTAGACCATGAAACAATTTTGTTCAAAAAGGACAAATGATGGGGCAGTGGTTTTAACTGCACAAGTCCATTATTGATGTAGTTCAGGAAGGGGAGCCAGCTCTCAGTAAATTTCCCAGAGAGTGCAGAATTCTTTCTTGCTTGGAATGACATTTTCAGTTTTTCCATGAGTAGCACCTCCCAAATGCACTATCACCAGTGTTCCAATGAAAAATGGAAGACTTCTAGTTTTTTGCTATTTCCTGGTGATGGAGATCCCAGACTCAGCACAAAGAGGACAAAGGTCAGCCTTAAAAATACCTTCTGCTGAGCCACTGAAACTGCCTGGGGAAGTAGTTAGCAGGGAAGGAGTTAGCAGCCACTAGCTCTATATAACTACTGCTACAGCCTTTCCAGGTTAATCTTGGAAAAGGAGCAGAAGGTGAGCAGTGTGTGAGGGGTCAGCCTTCATTTTTCCACTGTCTTCCACAGAGGAAGGCACAGAGGAACAGAGTTTGTTTTTGGCCGTTTGCTCTCCCTGAGCACATGGTCTGAGGGGTTGGGGCATCTAATTTCACACTTAGATTAAAAGCACAGAGAGGACAAAGGTCAGCCTTAAAAGAGCCTTCTGCTGAGCCACTGAAACTGTTGGGGGAGGAGTGAGCAGCCACTAGCTCTATATTAAACTACTGCTACAGCCTTTCCAGGTTAATCTTGGAAAAGGAGTGGTGCCTGCCTTGCAGCACACACAGTTCTAACATAACAGGGGCATACGAGCTCTTCTGATTAAGAAGGCCAACAGGCATTGGGAGAAGGAGGGAGATACCAGAAGAGTTTGGACAGGGAAGCCCAAAGTGCTCTTTCAGTGACTACTTAAGAAGACTGAATATGCAGAGTAAGGAGGTGCTGCAGTCACCTGCAGTACCTGTGGAATGTTTGTCTTCTCGCCAGAGGACATGGGGAGCTATATCTGCAGCAAGTGCAAGTTGGTGGCCCTGCTGGAAGAGAGAGCCAAGCATCTTGAGGACAGGGTATCTACTCTTCAGAATATTAGGGAACAAAAGGTTTTCTTGGACAGAGTGGAGAAGACTGTCCTGGATGCAGAACACACAGGGGAGATGTCTGCAAAGGAGGCTATCTCCCATACACAGGAAATGAACACTTGGAAGAATGTGACACAGAGAAGTAGAAAGGCCAGGGATCATTCGGCCAGCTTGAAGCTATAGAATTGATTTGAAGCTCTCTCTCTTTCCAGAGAAGAAGAAGAAGAGCAGCAGTGCCAGGCCTTAGGGAACATACAGGAAACCTTAGTAGATCCAGCACATGAAGTGGCCTCTGCCAAGACTCAAAGGAAGAAAGTGGTGGTAGTAGGGGATTCCCTGCTGCAAGGAACAGAAGCAGTAATTTGCAGGCCTCACAAAATGTCTCAGGAGGTATGCTGTCTCCCTGGCACAAAAATTCAAGATGTAACAGAGAGGCTGACAAGACTCATCAAGCCTTCTGACCGTTATCCCTTCCTGTTGGCCCACATGGGAACCAATGATACTGCAAGGCATACCTCCAGAAAATCACAAGGGATTATGAGGCTTTGGGTAGGAAGCTGAAGAACCTGGATGCACAGGTAGTCCTTTCATCTGTCCTTTCAGTGGAAGGGCATGGCCCAGGAATGGAGAGAAGAACAGTGGAGGTGAACAACTCGCTATGGAGATGATACCACCAGGAACAATTTGGCTTCCTGGACATGGGATGCGGTTTCAGGGAGGTGGGCTTCTGGCAAGGGATGGGTTGCACCTCACAGCAGTTGGCCTGAATGTTTTTGCTAAGAGTCTGAAAGATCTTATCAGGAGGGCTTCATACTGAGTTGTATGGGGGAGGGAGATAGTACTCTTGAAGGCAGGAATTATTGAGTGTTAGAGATAATAGCCCAAATGTTATACAGAGAACAAGGCAAGTAGCACAACAACCCAACAATGGGAGGAATAAACCCTTTAAAAGGCAGATAGGGGAAATGGCCCATGGACTTAGATGTCTCTATACTAATGCACAGAGCATGGGAAATAAACAGGATGAACTTGAACTCATAGCACAGCAAAACAAATATGATATAATAGGCATCACTGAAACCTGGTGGGATGAGTCTCATGATTGGAATGTACTAATAGAGGGGTATAACCTATTTCAGAAAAATAAACCAGTCAGGAAGGGTGGTGGAATAGCCTTATATGTTAAGGATGTGTACACCTGTGAACAGATCCATGATTTAAATTCTGGGAGCCAGGTTGAGAGCATCTGGGTAAAAAAATTAAGGGGGAGAGAAACAGCAGGGATGTTGTTGTGGGAGTCTACTACAGACCTCCAAGACAAACCGAGGTCACTGAACAGGTGACCACACATTCTTCAAGGAGAGATGGGTGATTTCAACTATCCTGATATTTGTTGGAAGTCCAAATCTGCCAAGAATGTAAGGTCCAACAAATTCCTCACTTGCCTTGCAGACAATTTCATTGTCCAAAAGGTAGAAGAGGCAACACGGAGATCAGCTATTTTAGATCTGATCCTAGCCAATGGGGATGACCTGGTTAATGGAGTGGAAGTGGTGAGATCCTTAGGGGGGAGTGATCATGTTCTCCTGGAGTTTGTTATACAGAGGAAAGGGGAAGCCAAGCATAGTCAGACATGCATTCTAGACTTTACTGGGGGTGATCATGGTCAGGAATACTAAAAGAGAAGGGAGTTCATAAGGGATGGGAGTTTCTTTAAGTGAGATATTGAAGGCACAACTTCAAACAGTTCCAGTGAGGAGGAAAAATGGCAGGTGTCTAAATAAACCAGGATGCATGTCAAAAGAATTCTCAACTGAGCTAAAACTTAAAAAGGAACATGTACAAGAAATGGAAAAGGGAGAAATCCCCAAAGAAGAATTCAAACAAATAGTCAGCTCATGTAGGGGAAAAGTCAGAAAAGCTAAAGCACAGATGGAGCTCAGGCTTGCTAGAGAGGTTAAAACAATAAAAAGGGCTTTTCTGGTTATGTCCATAGCAAAAGGAAGAAAAAGGAAATGGTAGGGCGTCTGCATGGTGAAGATGGTGAAAGGCTAACAGGGGGCAAAGAAAAGGCAGATCTACTTAACACCTTCTTTGCTTCAGTCTTCTCCCAAAGGGGTAACAGTACTCAACTTGGGGAAAACAGAGCAGATGATCCAGTAGGGAAAATGCAGCACAGAATTGGTAAAGAGGTAGTTCAGGAATACCTGGCCAGTATAAATGAGTTCAAGTCTCCAGGGCCAGATGAACTTCATCCAAGGGTATTTAAAAAACTGGTAGAAGTAATCTCAGAACCACTGTCAATAATCTTTGAGAATCCCTGGAGAACAGGAGAGGTCCCAGCAGACTGGAGAAGGGCAAATGTTGTCCCCATCTTTAAAAAGAGGGGGAAAGAAGACCCAAATAATTACTGCCCAGTCAGCCTGGCATCAATACTAGGAAAGATTCTACAGCAAATCATTAAACAGACAGTCTGTAAGCACTTAGAAAGGAATGCCATGATCACAAAAAGTCAACATGGAATTCTCAAAAACAAGTCATGCCAGACTAATTGTATCTCATTTTTTGACAGAGATGCAAACTTGATAGAGGAAGGGAATGCTGTGGATGTAGTGTATTTTGATTTCAGTAAGGCTTTTGACAAGCACCCCCCCCCCATGATATTCTTGCAAAAAAGTTAGTAAACTGTGGGCTAGACAATGCAACTATTAGGTGGATTTGTAATTGGTTGATGGGCCCAATCCAAAGGGTAGTCACCAACGGCTCGTCTTCATCCTGGAGAGAAGTGACTAGTGGTATGCCAAAGGGTTCTGTCCTGGGCCCAGTGCTATTCAACATCGTTATCAATGACTTAGATGAGGGTATAGAGGGTATGCTTATCAAGTTTGCAGATGGCATCAAATTAGAAGGGGTAGCTAATACCCCAGAGGACAGGATCAGAATCCAAAATGACCTTAACAGATTAGAAAGCTGGGCCAAAACTAACAAAATGAATTTCAACAGGGAGAAATGTAGGATACTACACTTGGACAGTAAAAATGAAATGCACAGATATAGGATAGGTGACACCTGGCTTGATGGCAGTACATGTGAAAGGGATCTAGAAGTCTTAGTGGACCACAAGCTTAGTGGACCACTTAGTGGAGCCCTGGTGGCACAGTGGTTAAATGCCAGTACTGCAAGTCACCACGTTGCTGCAAGTTCGATTCCAGTGGGCTCCAAGGTTCACTCAGCCTTCCATCCTTTCGTAGGTCAGTAAAATGAGCACCCAGCTTGTGGGGGCAATTAGCTAACACACATTGGAAACTGTTTAATGCAGTGCAGATGTGTAAATAGCTGTTGCTTAAAACAATTTGTAAGCCGCTCTGATAGCCTTGTGGCTGAAGAGCGGGGTATAAATAAATAAATAAGTAGCTGAACATGAGTCAGCAGTGTGATGCAGCAGCTAAAAAAGCCAATGCGATTCTAGGCTGCATTAATAGAAGTATAGTGTCTTGATCAAGGGAAATAATAGTGCCACTGAATTCTGCTTTGGTCAGACCTCACCTGGAGTACTGTGTCCAGTTCTGTGCACCAAAAATTAACCATTTGTAAGCCACTCTGATAGCCTTTGTCGCTGAAGAGCGGGGTATAAATGCAATAAATAATAAATAAAATAATTATAATAATAATAATTCAGGAAGGATATTGACAAGCTGGAATGTGTCCATTGGAGGGCGACCAGGATGGTGGGAGGTCTGGAAGCCATGCCCTATGAGGAGAGGCTTAGGGAGCTGGGCATGTTTAGTCTGGGGCAGAGAAGGTTGAGAGATAACATGATAGCCATTTTTAAATATTTGAAGGGATGTCCTACTGAAGATGGAGCAAGCTTGTTTTCTGCTGCTCCAGAGACTAGAGCACAGAGCAATGTGTTCAAATTACAGGAAGAGATTCCACCTAAACATTAGGAAGAACTTCCTGACAGTAAGAGCAATTTGGAAGTGGAATACACTGCCTCATAGTGTGGTGGGGTCTCCTTCTTTGGAGGTTTTTAAACAGAAGCTGGATGGCCATCTGTCTGGAATGATTTGATTGTGTATTCCTGCATGGCAGGGGGTTGGACTGGATGGCCCTTGTGGTCTCTTCCAACTCTATGATTCTATGACTCTTATTGGATGAATCTCTGGAATTCTCCATCATTCAGATCCACCTCATCGCAACTTAGGGAATGTTCAATGAAGCTAATAACCATATGGTATTTGACCCCAGAGAATCTTGCCAGAATCATGAAAAGGCATCTTCTTACCTACTGGAGGGGTTGTGACTCTAGGGGTACCTACCTCCACACGTACGTAGAAAGCAATATGGTTGACTCTTTCTGGTGTGAAATTCTGAAAATATCTTCTACCATCACTAAACAGGAGATTGAGTCCTGTCCGGACCTACTCCTGTTCTCAATATTTGTTGGGGGAAAAGAAGAATTTGAAGAATAAGGGACTAATAACATTCTTTTTAGCTGTCACAAGCAAAAAAATAAAATAAAAATGGGTGCAGTCCACTTCTGTGATATTAAAAACTTAAGACATTTTACAACTTAAAAAGCATTCAAATTAGTGTTAGAATGAAAGGCCAGTTTATAACAGTATAATTTTTGCTCCCTTTTAAAAATAGCATACTTTAAGAAACAAAAAAAAAGTCTTTGTTCTAAATTAGCTTTAAAGGAACAGCATGTGAAATGCTGAATTTATGAATAGGTCACTGAAAGAGATGGGAAAGTTAAAAAAAAAAACCCTTTATTTGTTTCTGACATCTCTACCTTTTTCTTCCTCCAAAGAGCATTTTGTCCTTATCACAACTCTGTAAGGTAGTTAAGCTGAGAACAATGACTGCATAAAAACTGAGATCCAACAACCAGCTTCTGAGATGCAAGACTACACTCCCACAGTTACGCAGCAGCTGGGCTACACCACCCTTCTGCTGAATACTGACATTGTGTAACTAACTGCATCTACCAATGTTCCTGCTTATTGTTCCATCATGCAATGGCAAAGTATAGTGGCTGCTTCTGCAATGCCAGTGAACAAAGGGGTACATTGAAGTCACTGATGAATAGTTACACACAATCTAAGACCAAGCAACTGTATGGCCAGAAGCCTGTTGCTTTGTCCCATCAAGAGGACACCCTTTGAATCAATTCTTAGATGGTTAGTCAACCAATTGATTGTAATCAGAACTAATAATGGGATTTAGGACTATATGATATGGTTATACTTGTGGAACTCCACTTATACATCCATTGCACCATAACCAAAAAAGTACAACCTCTTTTGTAAGAAAACTTATACAGGTTGAGCCTCCCTTATCCAGACTTCTGAAATCCGAAATATTCCAAAATCCAAAATTGTCTACATGGGTGGCTGAGATAGTGTCACCTTTGCTTTCTGATGATTCAATGTACCCAAATTTTGTTCCATGCACAAAATTATTTTAAAAAATTATGTATAAAGTGTCCTTTAGGCTATGTGTATAAGGTGTATATGAAACATAAATGAATTTCATGTTTAGACTTGGGTTCCATCTCCAAGACATCTCATTATGTATATGCAAGTATTCCAAAATCCAAAATATTCCAAAATATCTCTGGTCCCGGGTATTTCGGATAAGGGAGACTCAACCTGTACACACATATGATAACTACAGATTCCAGCCAAAATCCTGCAGTGAAATCATCAGCTGAGTGGAGATTTGAATGTGATTCTCCCTAATTCAAGGCAAAATCCTCATCCACTCTAGTGTAATGCCAGTATAAAATCTATCAGATATTGTCTTTTAATTACATCTAAATAGTACTAAGTAAAATGATTGCAGTAGCTCCCACTTACCTGCTACTGAGTGCTCATGGCAAAGAGTATATATTGTTTTATGCAGTAACTTCTGACAGGTTTCAAGGGTTTATAAAACATGGGGGGATGTATAGCAAATGAATGGAACAGGGAGGACGCCAATATGGAACAAGGCAAATGGTGAAGAAAACCTGATTACTTTATGAAGTCCTCAACTAGTAATCAGTTTGCTTCACATTTTTATCAATTTTTAGACTCTGTCAGAGTTCAAGACAATATATATCTTTTCTTTTTGAGGAATTAATCTTTTGATAGATGTGCAAAAGTGGTGGTGGCAAACCTTGTTAATTGCAGGTAAATCATTACATGGCCTAAGACAGTTTTCATTAGTGCATTGTCTATCAAGGAAGAGTCCTGCCAAAGAATTGCTGATAATACAACAGAGCCTGAGACAAAGATGTTCATCTTTATCCATCAGTGTGTGTGTGTGTGTGTAGTCAAGGGTATTGTGCAATTAAACACTATAGTATTTTGGAGATTTATTAATTGTCTGGTTGTAAAAAGAAATAAAATTTTATACTGTCTACATTTTGTTAGCATTTTTTCTAGAAATGTGGAGGATGTGTTCCATTTTAAAAGTCTGTATAATTCACAAATGCATTAGAATTATTCAGTTTTTAGTCTCCTTCCTTCCTTCCTTCCTTCCATTCCATTCCATTCCATTCCATTCCATTCCATTTTTTTCAGGTGAAATATCTGAATATGGTGAATGGATCTTATCTCTGAAACTCAGGGGTCCTGTGGCAACCTGGCCACATGTGGTTCCAAGGGATTTTTTTTTCAGCTCCCCAGTGTTTAAAAAAAATCAGAAAAGGGAAAAGAAATTCTGAAAAGAGAATTTCTATAGTGTGCCTTCAAGTCATTTCCAACCTATGGCAACCCTAAGGCAAACCTATCATAGGGTTTTTCTGGCAAGATTTGTTCAGAGGGGGTGTTGCCTTTGCCTTCCTCTGAGGCTGAGAGAGTGTGACTTGTCCAAGGTCACCAAGTGGGTTTCCATGGGGTTCAAACCCTGCATCTCCAATGTTCAAACCACTACATCATACTGGAGAATAGTTGCCATGAATAGTAATGCTACTCCCAAACAAAGTGTACCTTTTGAAACTTTTTTTTACAAAACTGAAAAACAGAAGTGGATTTCTGACCACTTCCTTTTTATAAATTTGGGAGATGGTGCAACCCCTGGTGAGTCCTGGCAGTAGAAAACTGAACCCCCCACACACACAAGTTGTCCACCATTGATTTAAATATATGCACATGACTACAAATAGCTCTTTTTCATGGCTCAGGAAAATTTATTGTATTTCCCTAGTATCAAGGCAGTGAGTGAAATAAATATTAGGGGATGGAGAATGGCAATGAGGTACTGGAAGACAAATGTATGTGTGTCATGTAGTTTCCCCTGTGCCCTGCAAGGCTGCTACCTTTTGGTGCAGTGGAAGAATGTATCCCACAGCAAATACTGAAGAACATTCAGCTTCCAGGCTTTTGGGATCTTGAATCACTTCAGCTCAAGCAGAAAATGCTTAGAGCCTGTCCTGGAGCTCTGCCACGGTCACAGCTACAAGGGAACATTGTGGGTAGAGAAGTAAATGTTATAGGAAACAAAATGAGTTCCAGCCAAGACCTCTCGAGGAAAAGCCCGGAGGAGGGGACATTGAACTTAACTGAACCGCAAGTGCATTCCACAATCTTTATACATTTCAATAGAGTTAATATAAGCAAATGGTTGCATTTCTTCTATTGGTTTTTATTGCTGTTTCTGTGAACCATGCTGAAAAATGGTTGCTCTCAGATTGGTCTACCGCTGGTGCTAGCCTTAATTTCATGTGGCATTTGGTCTAATTTCAAAAGCCCTCTGCAAGTGAAGTGTTCTTAGCCCTCTGGCAAGAGTGACCAGTCCCTCACTTAGCACCCCACTCAGCAGGAGGGGAAAGCAAGAGGAAGACAGGGAGAGATGGAGAGAGAGGCATGCCACCCCTCAATTATCCCTCAAAGGACCTGGTCCTCAAGAGGGAAAAGGGTAACAAGCCAGCAACATGTGCATCAATTCAAGCAGAAAATAAAATGAAGTACAGGTGAGACTCTAGAAGATTAAGCTCCAGATTTTTCAAGGTATAAGATGGCCAACATTTTTTAGGACTTTATCAAACCACCCCCCTTTTCTGTTCTTTTGCTGGCATAATTTGTGACATTTTTATGCCAGCAAAAGAACCCCCTTTACCACACTTACCTTGCATCCCATCCAAAGGCAGCCCCGGCAATGACTTAGGAGTGAACTTCCTGGAATGAAATCCCACAGTTTCTCACGAGAAGACGCATGTGAGAGAAATTCAAAAATAAAAACAAAAATAACACACAAAAAGTTCACAAAAGCACAGAAACACACTTAAAAAGTCCCAAGTAAACAGGGGGTGTCATAAAAAGAGTGTCACGTGCCTGGATGTCATGATCTCACCTGGAGGTGTTCTGGCCAGACCGGCCATTGATGCTGGAATAATGTGAGAAAAGGTGCCAAGTTTCAAACACCCACAATGCTGGCAAAAAAGTGTTGCAGCTGATCTATCGACGGCTTGTCTTGTCAATAAAATAGAACTGCTTTTGGACAAGACATAAATGTGAAAGGATGATGTCTGGTAAGCGCACTGTTTCACATTTATGTGGCGTCATTATGACATCGTATTTGATGTGTCTGATAAAGTCCATAATATGGCTATTTCCTGTGACTACCATACTTTATCAAGGAACCCTTTCTCATTAACAATTAACTATTAAAGTGGAAACATTAACTATGATTCCACTTTAACAACCCTGGTTCCATACTACCAAATCCTGGGATTGGCAGTTTAGGGTCATTTAGAATTTTCAACCAGATATCTCCAGTGCATCATCAAACCACAAATCCCAGGATTGGCTAGGATGCATTGAAGACAATTAAAGTAGAATCAAAGGGTAGTCACCAATGGTTCCTCATCATCCTGGAAAGAAGTGACTAGTGGGGTGCTGCATGGTTCTGTCCTGCGCCCAGTGCTATTCAACATCTTTATCAGTGATTTGAATGAGGGAATAGAGGGCATGCTTATCAAGTTTGCAGATGACACCAAATTGGGCCAGAGGATAGGTATAGAATTCAAAATGGCTTTAACAGATTAGAAAGCTGGGTCAAAACCAACAAAATGAATTTCAACAGGGAGAAATGGGGAATACTACACTTGGGCAGTAAAAATGAAATGCATAGATATAGAATGGGTGACACCTGGCTTGATAGCAGTACTGTACATGCGATACAGATCTAGGAGTCTTAGTGGACCACAAGCTGAACATGAGTCAGCGGTTTGATCCAGCACCTAAAAAAGCCAATGCAATTTTAGGTTGAATTAATATCGTAGGAATATAGTATCTAGACTGAAGGAAGTAATACTGCCACTCTATTCTGCTTTAGTCAGACCGCACCTGGAATACCGTGTCCAGTTCTGGGCACCACAATTCAAGAAGGATATTGACAAGCTGGAACGTGTCCAAAGTAATGTGTCCCACCAGAATGGTAAAAGTTCTGGAAGCCATGTCCTGTGAGGAATGGCTTAGGGAGCTGGGTATGTTTAGCCTGGAGAAGAGGAGATTAAGAGGTGATATGATAGCCATGTTTAAATATTTGAAGGGATGTCATATTGAGGATGGAACAAGCTTGTTTTCTGTTGCTTCAGAAACTAGGACAGAGTGCAATGGACTCAAACTATGTGATTCCACCTAAACATTAGGAAGAACTTCCTGATGGTAAGAATTGTTTGACTGTGGAATGGGCTGCCTTGGAATGTGGTGGAGTCTCCTTCTTTGGAGGTTTTTAAAGCAGAGGCTGGATGGCCATTTGTCAGGAGTGCTGATATATTCCTGTAGGTCAGGGGGTTGGACTATATGGCCCTTGTGGTCTCTTCTGACTCTATGATTCTGTTTCTGCTGTAATTGTGTAGTATGAAAGGTCTAGGGTGCTGATGAATCAGGTGCTCATGAATCACTAAGTCCTAGCATATAATAGTGTGATCCCTCCCATCCCTCAAACATGGTGAGAGTGATACCCCTTCCTCCCTTCTCTTCCATGCAGATGGCTATTGCAAGAGGATCCACAGACAAGAGGTACCACCACTGAGTAGGAAGTTCTTCTGAATGAGAAAATCCTCAGAACTTCATTTTTGTATCACTTTTCTTTTTTTGGCATACTGGATATAGGATGGATGGATAGATAGATAGATAGACAGACAGACAGACAGACAGACAGACAGACAGATTTTGCTATATACCTTCAAATCAACTCCAACTTATGGTGACCTTAACATATCATGAGGTTTTCCTGGCAAGATTTATTGAGAAGAGGTTTGTCATTGCCTTCCTCTAAGGCACAGATAGTGGGCTCTGCTAGATGGGAGAATTAATTGCAGAAAATAGTGCATGAACTCACCATTTCAGCAGCGCTCATCTCTGTGATACATTTGCAAAATTGCTGGCATGCAAAGCTATCCATGTTTGAAGTTCACACAGAGCATGCCCACAAGTAAAGATGGTGGCCACAAGTGAATTACCTGTGTTATTATTCCCCCAAAGCTCCCTCCATTTCCTCCCCCACCCTTGTTAAATCAGAGATGTGGGAGAGCAATCTTGTGCTTAATTTTTTTGTTTGTTTGTTTGCTCTACTACTCAAAAATAATTGTAACTCCGGCCACTTCATCGCTAGCAAGCCCACCCCTGCGCACATCCAGCCAATCACATATAGACTTATGGGATGTGCCCCAATTCGAATTGGTTGTTCACACAGGCTGGAACGCTAATTTCCATGTATTTTTTTAAAAAAAATTGTGAGAAACAGTAAAGGCTGTTATCGTGAAGGACTTAGAGTCCCCCCCCCCCCTTGAATATGACAAGTTGCTGCAGGAGCTCAACTGGACAAAAGGTATTATCTCATTCTGAGAGGATTTTTTTTCGCTGCCTAGATAACACCAGTATGACTAGCTCAGGGTCACCCCATGGCTATGTAAGAATTCAAACCTGGTCTCCTGATGTCCAACATTCAACTCACTATACCATGCAGGCTCTCGCAATAGATAGGAGAGGGGGGGGGTAGATAGATAAGATATTTGGCCTTGGCATAAGTGCTGGTTTCCTTTCACCATTTGGAGACTAAAATATCACCAGATTGTTTTCTGGAAGATAACTGATTATTCGACTTCACTTTCATAATGGTAGACAAATTTTCAATTGCTAAGTTTTGGGGGGAGAATTATTTAAAGAGAAGGAGCACTCATCCTATGCACACATATTTCCTTGTACTACTTGAAGTCCATTTGGCACTGCTTTGTCACAAATCCTACAATCCTTGACCATGGATGCAAAGTCAAAGCTGTTTTTCCCCAAGGGATATTTACTTCTGTCAAAAGAACAAGGACAGGATTGGGTGACAGTTAAGGGTTGGGAAGCTGCATTGCCCTGGAGAGCTGTTCACCCCACTCCCAAAATTGGGGTGTCACATTGCTGGTATTGACTGAGATCTTATATGGTCAAGCATAGTGTAAGAGGTCCATATGTGGGATTCAAATACAGTTCCCTTGTAGCCATGCCCAGGAGTCACCATTATTCTGTGATAACCCACCCCCCATAGTCATTCCATTGCTGGTGAGGAGGAGAGTGTGAAGCAGAAAGGCATCTGGCTCTATTCCCAGAGCCAAAAGCAGGCCAAGAACATATTCTGTAAAGATCCACTAGGATCCACTTGAGGTCTCAGCAGATGATTTCATCTATCTGCTTCTGGCTGTGGAAGCATACCTAGATGTTTGTGTGATCCCTCTGCAGTCTACCAGCAGAAGTGGGGGCTGTCACAGTGTAATAGTGTGTCAGTGGGATTGGTCATTGCAGAGGACAGAAGAAAATACCAACCTCTGCAATAACCACAAAAAAGGTAGACATGCCTGTGTATGTCAATGATAGGATGCCAACCACCGTGTTGTGTTCAGGGGCCCTGTTGTCCTGGACAACCCTATCACCTGTTCCAGGACAATCCTTATTTACATATAGAAAGTGACCAGAGAAAACTAAAAAAGGTAAGAAGAGGGGGGAGGAGTTGGACGAGGAGACACACCTTAGTTACTCATATGTAACAAAAAAGAGTATGTTTTCAATAAGAATTAGATCCAACTTTCAAACTTCATCATTCCAGTGGGATGTAAAGAAAATGTGCTCTGAAGACTTTGAACATGTGAGAAACCCCAATTAACATGCTCATCCATTCAGACTGATGGCTTTGAGCATTTTGCTCTTAAACGTCTGGCTTCAAATCCCTGTGCATTTGACTATCTTAATGCTAAACTATCAGAGACACCAACTCTTTCCCACCCTGAAATCTTTTACAATAATGTGGCAGGTATTAAGAAGCGCCTGTATCCTGTAAATAGCTGTACTATTGAATTTGCCCAAATATGGGAGAATTTCACTCCAGATTTTACTCCTTTTTTCCCCTGAAAAAAAAAAGTTATTTCTGAAAAAAATAAATATGAAAATTTCTTGATTTTACTCCCCCCCCCCCAAATTTCCTCACATTTAGGATGAATAGAATTGAGTTATTTTTTTTAAAAAGTAGAAAGCAGGACAAAGTGAGACTTACAGATTTCTCTGGAGATTATCAGATGCAAAAAACTGTGTCCCAAACTGCGTCATAAGAACAGGAGGAGAACAGGATGGATGACATTATCAGATGCCCACATCCTCAGCCGTTCCCGGGGAATAGTGCTGCTGTGGATGAGGCTTCCCTTTTTTATTGATGGGGTACAAACCACCAATAAAAAGGGATGCCTTACTCACAACTGCAATACGTCTCCAGGATGCTGAAGGATGTCATCATCTGATAGTCTCGCCCATTCTTGTTCTCCTCGCGATCTTCTGATGCAGTTTTTTCTGTGTCTGATAATCTCTTTTGTTCTTATTTGAAAGAACCCCTGAGGAGAAATTCCAAAGACTGGGGACTTTTTCAAACAGTTGAAAAAACCCACAAGGAGGTTGGGAGAAGAACGGGGCTGTCACATTTACACAGCCCCATTTCAGGTGATGCAGTCCTCCTCCGTCCTTCTCCTGACCTCCTCCTGAACTTCCCTCATGCTGCTTGCACCACTTTTTACTGACAGAAAACCTCTGTGAATAAAAAGTGGCACAAGAAAAATGGTGGAAGGTCAGGGGGAGGTCGGGAGGAGGATGGAGGAGGACAGCATTATCTGAAATGGGGCTGTGTACACGCAACAGCCCCGTTCTTCTCTCAACCTCCTCGTGGGTTTTTTTAACCATTTGAAAAAGTCCTGAGTCACTCTTGGTGACAAACTCTCACTTTCCTTGCAGGCTGAGAGAAAGGTTTTACTGAAGTCTGCTCTTCACTGAGTTCTTGCAGAAAAAGTTAACTCAAATGAGATTCAGTTAGAATAACTGCTAGAAAAATCCTTATATTGTACTGTCAATCTAGTTTGAGCCTTCCACATTTGGAGTTTTGATTTTAGTTGATTAAAGTGAACATTAAATAGCAATGGCCCATTGCTTTGTGGTGCAATAAACTATAAATATATGCAAATATGCATTACATTTATGGCAGCAGAGTGCATTTCTGGAGGTAAAAATGACCCGCACCCTCCCTTTCCTCACCAAATCTTTTTAACATGGGCTTCTGGAACAAAACCTTGGATGTTTTCCTCCACTTTCCCTTCAATTCTCCTTCATATGAGCAACAGAGCTTGTGTAGCTCCTTTTGAATCCTCTTTTGGAACTCAATCAGGATGATGCTGAACGTATCTAAATCTTCCTCATAAAAGGTTTAGCCTAAGTTGCTTCTCCAGTACTTGTTTGAACATTAAATATGCAAATAATCATCATTACACTTCCAACAATTACACATGTTTGTGAGCACTATGTCAAGTACTGGCAGCAGTGCAATCATTTGTAAAGACAAATATTCCATTCCAAGAGATGTCATGCTGCTTAGAAGATTTCTTTTTGTATTAGTAGCCACACTGCTGCTTCATAAAGTGTGCAAATGAACGTGACAGTGCTGCCAATGGCTGCCAGTGCCTTCCTCTCAGCAGAGCAGATGTCAATCAACCATCCCAAACAGACAAGGCCGCTGCAGACATTAAACATGCAGGATACAGGGAGGAGGGCACAAACAACCCAGGGATCTTGCAGGCTCCGTGTTCTTCCTCCCTGCTGCCCCCCTTCCCTGCCCTGCCCCCCTCTTTTTTAGAGGAGGCCTGAGGCCTTTGGAATATTTTAATTTCTGATTTCTGACTATATTATTGTGCGTTTGTAACAGATGAATTGTAATTTGTAGCTATGAGGTGATATGAAAAGCTGCCTGAAACCATAGGACAGCTGCAGAAATATATGGCAGATTCCCTCTGTTCTTTCCCTTTCTTTTCTTTTCTCTCCCCCCCCCCATTTCTCTTCACCACCACCACCCTCCCTGCACCTACCCGCCCTTCTCTCTCTGTTGCTCTTTATGTAGTTATGGATAATTGTCACTGTTCACTTTTATCACATCCAGAGTAGCAGCTTAGAGAAGCTGTGACTTTAGTCACGACTAATCTTGCCTCCCCCTGAAGTGGGAAAATCCCAAGTATTTCAGGGTCCTATTGATAACCCTTGTGCTTCTTTTCCATAAAAGACGGATGACTCTGGCAAGCTTGGAAGAGTGCAGATAATGGGATTGACTTGGTACTTAAATCTCAGTGAACCAAGACAGCATAAGTAATTAGTGAATTGGATCCATACTGGGGTGCTAATGACGGCTAATACTGCCCCACACCATTCTAAAAACCACAAGATGCACATCCATCTCACTCAGATAAAAACCAAAGGGACACTGTTTTGCAGGCATCATTTATTTCTGCTTCTCCTGCACGGAATTTATTCCTTTCTTGTTTAGGGCAGGAGGGAGGGGAAAAAATCTAATTTTCAGAAGTGACATCCTGAAGAACAAAGTGACCATCCTCAGAGCAGAGTTCATTATGATTACAATACCTCTGGTGTTTTTAATTAAGAAAGGCTAATTAAGAGAAACCACACATTTATCTTCTTATCTGCTTGTCAGGGGACAGAGTCACAAACACTAACTGTATGTATGTTTGTTTGCACAAAGGAGGTCATTAACACCCTCCCATTGGTGGCTGATATTCACTTTATTTAATATTAAAGTATTCCATTATTTCCTACATTGTCAACTTCTGAAAGAATGGAAAAGAAGGGGGTGAGGGGGAAAGACTAGCTCAGGCCAAATTATTCCCTTCTCCTCCTCTGTTAGTATAATTGCAGTGTATTTGTGTACAAAGTAGCATTCTAGCTCATTTTTCTTTTCTCATGAAGTGATAGCATTTTATCAGGATAATTTAGATAAATGTCTTTCCATGAGGTTTGCTTATCCTTTCAGGAGCTATGATCGACAAACAGCTACATAAGATGAATGGCACATTGTTGAGGTAAAATGTATTCTCAGCAGAGAAAGAAAATGTTTCAAGGTGGGGTAAATTCCCCTTTTCCCTCGAATTCTGCTTTATCAGGAAATGGAATCCCACCCTCCCTTTTTGCCTTCTTTACAATAGATATATATGTGATCCTCTGTGTGTGTGTGTGTGTGTGTGTCTCTCTCTCTCTCTCTCTCTCACACACACACACAGCTTCTCCCAAATAGTAAACTGCACACCCAAAAGGACAGAGTAACAATAAAATATTGAACATAGGCTGGATAGTCTACTACATGTGTGGGATGAGGCATTGACAATCTGAACCTCTTTATGTTTACTCAAAAGTAAAACCCACTGTGTTTAATGTGGCTTTGTCCCAAATAAGCATGAGTAGGTTGCAGCCCAAGGACCAGCTAAACAAAGTTTTGAAACCTCTTTCAGCGTGTGTGTGCATGTGTGCGTGCGTGCCACTATGTATACATATGGTAGTATGTAATATATGTCTTACGTGTAGCCATAATCTCAAGGCTGTTTGAGGTAGATGCACTCATTTACTCAGGCCTCATTTCCAAGACAGAGGCAATGAGTGTCTGAGGAGAAGGATGCTTGGGATAAAAGTGGCATATTGTGAATTTGGTCACCCTGACAGCCAGCAGTCATTGTTCTGCCAGCTGAGCATTGAAGCTAAACAAATTACTCCTGCCTCTTTCAGTCACTTTCTCAGGCGCAATTTATCCTGTCTTTATTGGACACGGGAAAGGTGTGGCTCTAAGAAGCAGCACAGAAGGAGTTAAGATGGGTGGCAAGTTGGTGGCGAGGAGGGAGGGGGAGAAATTATTGGCCAGGAGATGCAAATCATCACCCTGCCAAGAATCAGTTTATGTACTACTAGGCTTGTTAGTTGAGATTAGTGGGAATGGGTCAGGAGGGGTGGGAGAATCACATGGATACAAATCTAGCTTTTCACGAGAACTACTGGTAGTCAAAAAAAATTCTCTCTCTCTCTCTCTCTCTCATTCACTCACACATTTCAGAAACAGAAACTCCCAGCCCTTCAATATCACAGTGGCATATGTAAGGGAGAGAGGGAATCGGGAGGCTCTTTATATTGAAAAAGATTCCTTTCCCTTTTAAAATCATCAGAAGAGAGAGAAAAAGGCAGTTAGGCTACAAATGATTAGGAGGCATGCAGAGCTAATGTAGGATAAATAGACATATTCTCTGATGAGAGGAGGCTGGCTGTGGATAGTCTTCAGTGAGTTACTCAAGAAGACACAGAAAATGAAACAAATCCTCAGGTGAAATCCCAGTGTAGAAGAAGGTAAGCAAGTCCTCTGCTCCCAGTTTTTACCAGGAAACTTTCTTTAGGAGGATAGAAGACATAAACTGCTGTCTGAGCTTACTGAGAAGGTACTTTTGTAAGTCGCATTTTGTATGTAGATTTTCTTAAGCTTCCTTAAAGTGCCTGAAACTTTCCTCCCCTTGCTATTAATTTTTTTTTTTTTAAAAAACCACCATGCAAGCCAAAAGGGGTGAATAACATCACTTCTGATTTTAAAGAGGCTGCATCCATTGGTGCAGGTTCCATCAGCCTTAGCAAAAATAGCCCATAGTGAGGGATGATGGGACCCTACCTGTCTGACAGCAGTTGAAGGGCTGCATGATTTTTGCTCTGAATTTTACCAAGGATTTCAAGGATGGTTACACAAAGCAAAACTATAAATACAGGGAAACCAGCAGATAAAAAAGCCCACCTTAAAAGTCACAGCTTTTCAAACACTTGAAATCATTCAATAATATATCAAAGTGCCAGGGTGAATAAATGGTTTGGCATAGCACCTTGCCAAGAAGGCCATCCTGTAGCTTGCATCAGCACCAGGGAAACCTTCTCCCCTCTTTTCACAAACCATACAAGATCACCATAACCCAAAAGCCATTTCTCAATACTCAAGAACTTTTTTGTCTTTTTTTAAAAAAAAGTTGGATTCATGATGAAATATACAGAAAAAAGTTTAATTAGAATTCATAGCAGTTCCCTATCACCACACGAAAGAGGAGATTGCCTGCCAGCCTTACATGTGTTGGGAGGACTAAAAGCAGAGATTTACTTTCTTGAACTGCAGAGATTTACTTTCTTGAATCTCTTAGGAGATTTACTTTCTTGAACTGCCACTCCCAGAATCCCCATGCTGCATGGATAGGTTTCTTCTTGAAGGAAGCAATGAATAATTTTAGCACAAAACCAACCAGATTTCAAAGCCTATTCACAATTCGGGACCTATTCTATGCAAAATTGACACACCATTGTTTTGCACAGAAAGCAGCAGTTTCTGTGCAGGATTTTTTTTTTCTTTACAGGATATAATATTCCTGTGTATAAATATTATTTTATATGCCGGAAAGGCTGTTTTCCATGCAAACAATGCTGTTTCCTATACAAAACATCCACATGCCATTTTTGTCCAGAATTAGGGCTACAGCAACATCTTTTTCTGCACAGGAAACAGCTTTTTCCTTGCAGGATATAATATGCTGCATAGAAATATTATCTGTGCAGAAAATACAGTTTTCTGCACAAAATGACTACCTATGAATTTTGCTAAGAATAAATCTTGAACTGAAAAGATTCTAATCAGTCCAGGATTATGAACACAGGCTTTTAAATAAATTTTAGAAATATTTTCAAATATTCTTTCTATTTCTAAGGACTTTTTCAAATGGGGGAAAAAAAACCCTTAGGAGGTTGGGAGAAGGGCCCCGTTACAGTGCCCAATTAACCTCTGTCAATAAAAAGTGGTGCCCACAGCACGGAGGACACATTGGGGAAGGTCGTCTGAAATGGGGTGCCATAAGTGCAACAGCCCCATTCTTTTCCCGACCTCCTTGGGGTTTTCTTCCCCCATTTGAAAAATTCCTATGTGGAGATGAGCTTCCTCCATAGAAAATAACAAAAATAATGTATGCAGTATGCCCTTTTGCCAACTCTAAAACAGGAAGTGTAGTTGTATTGAACAACTGAGTATTTTTGTTAAAAAACATATTAGAAACTTCTAACAGAATTTTAGTTTATATTTCTAATTACCAAAATATTTACATTTATTCACTGGCTTACTTAATATTCTCTTGAGAACTGTTTTCTCTGTATCTTCTCCCTCAGTAAGCTTCCTACTGTGCCACTATTATATCTGTCTTACACAATGTTGTCCTTAGAAAAGTATGTTTTCTAAGGTAAAATTGCCAGGAGGTAATTTTACCTGGGATGGAGAACCCAGAAACATTATGGCCTATAAGCCCAGCACCTGTATCCTGGTTTTGCAATTGGCAATGCCTATATAATGCTATCTCATTATTGTTTGGAGGCAGGGGTCCACTTTCTAGAAACCAGAACACTTAATGTTCAGAAAGGTGCCTCTTCCTGGGGGGTTCTGTTACTATTTAGCTTCTGATGTTGCATCTTCTTTTTCCCATCACACTGTGCTTATAGCAGTTCTTACCACATGTGTTTTTTATTCTGGGAGCATTTAAAGCTTCTTCCCTCCCCTTTCTCAAAAGACAGACATCTTTCCAATTTCTTTGTTTGATCAGCCATATTTGCTTTTCCACAGATGCTAGGAAGTTTCACTTAGTATTGGAAATATGTTTCTGACCTGGCTAGGGGTGGGGGTAGAGACAGGATAGCGCAACCAACCACTTGTTTTAAATTCTGAAATATAATGTAGCATTTTGCCAGCAAACCCAGATGCCTCCAAAAGAAATCACGACATAGCAGAGGTCTGCATAAGATGGGGCTGTATGATCCATTACACATAAATTTACTGGGGTGCAAGGCCCCATGGAAGCAAATCAAGTTTTTAAATGTTAGAATGTTTATCTCTTATTAAACTAAACAGGAATGTTACAAAGGTTTCTTAGTGGTACAAAACCAGGCCTAGCTCCTTATTAAAAAGGAGAAGAATGTGTGTGCACACACACATACACACACATCAGGCTTCCTAGGTTGCAGAACCTGGATCCTCTTCTTTCCTTTGGGTGAGGAGGATGAATCTTGAGATGAGAGTGCTGCCTGGAAAGTAAGTGTGTGTGTTTCTTGTTTATTACTCTTGTTGTTGTTGTTTTGTTTTTTAAAAAATATTTTGTACTGTGTGCAAATGTGCTTAGTGTTTAATGTACCAGCATACTGACACCACCAGGGACTATCCCTTGTAACATCACCCCATGGAAGCAAATCAAGTTCTTAAATGTTAGAATGTTTTGCCCTTATTAAACTACGGGGCTGTAATATCACCAGGGCTTACACACTGTGACATCACAAAGGGTTTCCCATGGATTCAAATTTTGGTCTTGAATTCTGAGGGCCTCACTCACACCCACACACTATCTTTGCATAAGAGAGAAACATCAGCAATCTTGGGGGAAATACCTTTGCTTTTAGAAGTACCAAAAAAAAATCCTAGTTTGTTGGGACCCAGAAGCCTGGGTTGACCCACAAACAGCTGAATGAATATACTCTGTGGCTAAGAATATCATTTGTAGTGGAAAATAGCATGGAGTACCCTAGAAATGGGTATGGCTGGCAGGATTATCCTATCCCACATTTTGGCAATCATGTGACCCTTCAAAGACTACCAGCATTTCTCCCTATCTGTGCTGGCCAAGTCTGACAGGAATGCTTTCTATAAGCATTTCGAGGACAATATGATCCCCCCCCCCGTAAGATTTTCTTATAGCTCAGATTTGTTATTAATCTATCATGAATTGTTTGTTCAGAAGGAAGGAAGACAGTAAAATCCTTCTCCTCCAGAATCCCAAAGCACCTTAAAAATAAACTGACACTGTTTTTTAAGGATTAGAAATTCTCAGCCACTTTGTTTGCATGGTAGCTGGGCATAGACTATACTGACAGAAGATTTGGTTATTTTGTAGGTGGACCATGCTGTACCAGTCAGAGAAAAATGTGAATTATGACTAGCTCAATCCATAAAAAATGGAGTGACCTTTCTGCATAATGGAATTGGGGTTTTCTACAGTTACAACTTGATTCTCAAGTAGTACAGCAGAGGTAAGGGAAGTATCATACTTAACAAAGCAGGTATTATGTGGAACAGGGAAACTTTACCCTGGCATCATACATTCACTTGTACTAACCCAAACAGTTATCTCTTTCTGCACAAAGAGATATAAACCCGGACAAAGTCTGAAGAGAGCAGATGTAATTTTTTTCCCCAAAATGTAGTGTATTTATTTTTAAAAGTATCATTATCTCTTCTCCAAAACAGAAGACCAAACCCAAAATGTAATGGCATTTTGAAAGTGGACTCCATCACAGCATTCTAAATTTTAAAAATGTTCTCACCATCAACCAGATAGAAAACTTAATAAAAGTTTGTCATTTACATAACTATCTCAGGAGACAAGGCCTAAGTTGGGAGGCCATGAATAGATAGCGGTCCATGCTCAGAGGGAACAAAGTTTTGGGCTTCATTGCCTATCATAGAACATGTGAAATTTACAAAGTTGAAAGTACATGTATGTACTGTTGACTCCCCTACTTCCCCCAGCCTCTGAGTATGAATTTTTAGGCTGGTCCAGAGACAGTGTTTTTAATTTTCTGTTTGTCCACACATTCTGTTCGTCTAACCATTCCAAGGTACATGTTCATGGAGACAAATATTGCTGGGTGAAGCTGTGAACTGAGCGACTGCAAATGTAATGAACAGGAATCCCCATGGTCACTGGGGTGCTTTTTACATCTGCTGCAATCATGGAAATTGCTTTCGTTGATGTCCATGATCAGATGAGTTATGCATTGTATATGCCCATATATTGTGTAGACCAAGATCTTATGCAAAACAACTTTCAGATGAGAAGACTAAAAAGAAAAGAAGTAGAATTTAGGAGAGAGAATAAGATTAGCAAAACAATCAAGGCCCACTTTTGTTTCTCTTCTCCATTTCTTAAAAAAATGTATGAAAAAAGTGCAAAATGCATAAAATAGAAAAAAGTAACTTGTGCTATGTTTTCCATAGCTACTGAAAAGGAACATAAAACTATTTCATATCTAAGAATATAATGAAAAGCTAGAGGTGGAGGGAAGAAACCCTCTAATGAGAAAGTGTTCTCTAAACTTAATCTTACATACCTCCTATCTGCCAAGTTGCTGGTATATTTCCACTGGTGACACTTGAAAGTTTAGTAGTTTTTGTCTGTTTGCTTCTGAGTGCTGATAGCTCACAATTGGTATGAGAATAAGATGAAATGTATGTGCATTTGAAGCAAGCAGTTTATAACATGATGCTGTTACTCACCAAGTCTTAAGCATTAGAATGTATATTTTAAAAATAATAATTTGCTTGGACAATTGTATAACTGAGCATTTAGTTTTACTCCCCCCATGCCTCACCCCACTTACTTTTCCTGCTTCAAAGATGTGTTGGAATTTGTAACCAAGAAGATACATAATTTATTAGCCTTGGACATATATATATATATATATATATATATATTCATAAGCTTTTAAAGCAACCCCTCTCTGCTGCTTGATAAAGCTACAGCTCCATCTAGTGCTCCTACAGAAAAGCTGAAGAATTATTTTGTACCATAGTTTCAGCAGCAATTCCTCTCTCCTCACTACCAGCCAACACATACACACACACACACTTTACAAAAGATATATTCTGCTTCAGCCTGAGGAAAAAGAGTTTTTAAAAATTATAAGACATGGGTTACTAAGAAAAAGTGTTCAAATAATTATGGAATATTTTGTTTCAATGTTAGTATGAAGAAATGACTCTTATGCAAAAGGAATATTTTCTGGCACAGTATGTATTTCAACATGTTAACATTCTTCATAATGCCCAATAACTGTGGCTGGTGTCACCCCTGCCTCCAATGGTATCACCTTGTGCGGTTCGGTCTCTCAGCACTCCCCTAGTACTGCCACTGCCCAATAATTTTATCTACCTTTCTTTTATTCATTCATCCTTCCATCCATCCTTTGGAGCTTTTTCCCCTCCATAACCCAGAAAACATCTTAGCAGTTCAGTTCTCTATATATTTCATATTTGACTCTCAAAACAACTTTGTGAAACAAAAATTTTGCTAATGATAGTTGAACCTGTCATGTGTAATGCTAAGGCATCCTAACCTGGAACTCTTAGGAATGCACCCAAGATGTCATCCAGCAAAGACATTCCAACCTCACACAATTTTTTTTTTGTTTTAACCAGGGATGGGGTTAGACCACTATATATAATTTCCTAACCTGCTTGTGATGCGGGTTATTTTGAATCAATTGTTTCAGAGACTGTTAATTAATTCTTAACCAGCAGCTTCTATAGTGTGTGTGTGTGTGTATGTGTTTAATTCTTGTCTGGACATTTATTGATATTGCTGTTGTGAGGTAAACAGAGTTACAGAGGAAAGCAAGCAACAAAAATATGCCATGTCTATCAAAATGCAGAGAAGGGTTTGGGTCTTTCATTCCCTGAAGGAAAGGCTGGTTCTGGAATGAGCAGGAGCTCATTACATCCTTGTCTTCAGTCATCTAGAAATGGAGATGGGGAGTAACACCAGATGCTCTTCCCCCAGGGGTTAGAGGAATTGACTGTCTCTTGTGGTTCTTTTCCCATTGCCTGAAAGCCCCAGGGAGACTGTATATTGTTTAGCCAATTCACCGTTAGGCCTATGCCAAAGGTCTGGTTTGAAGCATACTAATGTCTCTGTTCTGTTACTTGAATATTCAACTCATGACCAATCAAATCATGCTCCTCTTTAATACAAACGAAAGCCTGCATTTTTATAATACACAAGAAGGAGCCAGGATAGATTTATTCTGTTCCTAATGTATGTATTAATTCAAGATATGGAACATTTTACATGTTTAAGTCAGTATTGTATCTCTATAAGTGAAAAGTGGGAGGTAGGGATAGTACAACTGAAGTGTCATACCCGGTTTTTTGACAGAAATAGTGGGACAATGCCTAATCTTTATAAATGAAATAGGTATATGGTAATGGTTTCAATGACCAGAATCTTAGCTTAACTGGTATGTGTGTTACTAATTAAATATAATTTGTAAAAAATGGAATTCAGCTGATAAAAATGACTGTAGTTGCAGAGGGCTAGAGAAAGAACATGAATCTCATACTATAATGTAGAGTCTTTATGTCAGAAATGTGGGAAGTAGTGATCAGGAATATAATTAATGCCTATTAACATAGAAACTTGTAGAGAAAGGCAGTGCACTGGGATCAAGTTAATTTTTTTCCCCTTTGCTTCAAACTTGAGCAAATCTAGAAGCTCACCCATTCAACCATTTAAAGTACCGATATATTATCATAAAATTGTCAAAATGGTGGATATATGTGAATATTAATGAGAATATGGTAATGAATATCTGGCCTCATCCATATCTCTCAGCCATTAGGCTACTGAAACCTAAAATTTGTAGTGTCATGTGTGATAATCAGACATTCACTTTAATGGTATGTATGTTTACGTAGAAGAAAGCCCAAATAAGTGACTGTGGGATTGCAGCCTTAAAGTATTTTGTTTCAATTTAAGTGTAATTTGTATTGAATGTAAATATTAAACTATACTATAGATCTTTATCTAATCTAGATATCAAAATTAGTTTCTCCCCTTCTTTGGTATTCCTGTTTTCTGGAAGTCAAATACTTTCTACCGCCATACCTCCAATTGCACCTCCACTAGAATGACCAGGTACAAAGAAGATCAGAATTTCTGTAACTTTAATGTTGTACTGAAGGAAAAACAGAATCAGTAAAATGGTCATGCTGGCTTCAGAAAGTGGCACCTGCTGATATTTGCTTTTCAGCCCATCTATTAAAGTTCCTTGCCAACCTTTGCATCAGGTTACTATGCTATAGTGGACATGCTTCCACAGGACAAGAAGCAAGATGTCCAAGCTGAATAATCCGGGATATTTATAAACACACCCGTTTGGTCCCACTTGGCAGACTGGAAAAGCTAACCAGACTTCAGTACTTAAACCAGGGTGAAAGGAATGTGTCACACATTCCCTACCTTGAGAGTCACACATTCCTTACCTTGAGCAGCTTCCTTAAAAAGAACTTCCATGCCTTAAACAGAGCTAGGACTAGAAGCTTTCTTTATACCCATGTTTGAAGTTAGCTGACTGATTCTTTCTTGTTTAAAAGCACTAAAATATCATTAGCAGTTTGGATATGGTGGAAAGTTATGTTTAAATGCTGGAGTAAGTTTTATCATTTGCGTGATGGCAGGAATGAACAGACTGTACCTATGTGCTTCTCGTGTGTGTGTGTGTGTGTGTGTGCTTGTTTATTAAACTATGATTTCCAGCTTTCTGTTATGTATGTAGTCATGTATCTTTCTCACACATCCTTAGGCAGTTCCTCCTACCTGGCAACCAAGTTAAAACTATAATCCTTTCCCATTTACCTAAGAAAAAACTCCATTGAATTCAAACAGACTTTCTTCTTCTGTATTTGTCCATTTGCTTAATATTTCATCTTTTATCCAACCTATCAACAAATTGTCTTATGTCAAAATAAAAACAAGCTAGCACAAGCATGAAGGCATAGCCATTAAGAATAACAGAAACCTCTGTTGATTTCAGGGTTGTCTAAATGGCGAAAATACTCCTCATGGAATGCGAGGAGAATACAACCTGTCTTATTGGCATCCCACATCATATCACCATACTCGGAAGGAGGGGGCTAAATATGCCATATACTCCGCAGGAAAAGCCTTCACACCTTTCCCCAGAGTCTTCAACAACAGCGGGGGGGGGGGGATGCACATTCCTGCTCATTGGGACAAGCAATTCAATTAGATTCACTTTCCCTTATGAGCAGAAGCTGAAGCTGATTGGCTGGATGAACACACGGGCAGGACTTGCTAACAAGGCAAGCACCTGAAACCACAATTTTTTTTCTCCATAGTGAGAAAGTGCTAATGTGATAAAACAGGGCTTGGGAGGGTTGCTTTTCTATTAAGGTGAAATATCACTCTATTGCACCTTGGGAATAGTTTTTTTTTTTAAAAAAAAAATACTGTTCTGCGGTGGCAAATTGGTAAGTAAAAATGTGAGTAATTCACTCACAGCTGCCATCTTGATTTGCAGGCATGCCCGTTTGCACAGCAAATGTGGATAGCTTCACATGCCTATGGGCTACCTAAAAAAAACACCCCAAAGACATTAAGGCAGATCACTGAGCAATCTGCTTCTTTTTGCCTCACTGGGGTCCCGTCTACAAGAGGGGTAAAAAATACAGTACATATAGGGGGTTAAAAATCCAAAAAGGCAGGCATTTGCAAGCATACGATTTGCCTACATAATTTTTAGACCCCCCCCAACTCTGCATGACCCACTGGCCAGCTGGCCACAGTGAGTGATCTACCCAGTGGTTTTAAATCACCCGCTGCCTATTTTTTTTATTATTTAAAAAGCTCCCTGTGATGCAGACAGTCATTATTACATCTTTACAACATAAAATAAAAATGAATAAAAGTAAACATTTCCATTTCACGGACTTACCAGATGCTCACGTAGCTGGGAATCTAACATGGTGGCCACTGCTGATTCCCCTCTTTGCTAGCTCCACCCTCTCTGCTCAGCCAGCCAATCAGATTACACTGTCTGTTCATATCTGTGTGAACAGGGTGTGCAAACAGTCGCTCTTTCAATAATTGTATGGATTTTTTCCCAGAGAGCCAGAAGAAGCCCCAGATCTGCCGCTCACAGACTTTAGGGTGAGTTTTGCCCCCCTCTGAATGACTCATCTGTGTTCAAATGGCCATCTGTACAGATCATCGAGCTTTCAAATGCCCTTCAGAATTTTTTTCCCGTATAGACAAGACCATAGACAAGCCAATAATGAAAGACTATCAGCTGGTTTTCCATTTCGCCAAAGAGCCCTCTGAACCCATGAGGTTTTAACATATTTTTCTTCACAGCAGCTACAGTGTGATCAATCAGCTATGTCTTATCACACTGCCTTGAAAGGTCTAAACAGATTATTTACACCATAAATGTACAGCCTCTTAATCTTGCACAAATTATTGCTATGACTGTGAAATAAATTAGCCATTGTCCACTCTGTTCTGCAAAAGGAAAGAGATAGATACCTTGTGTGGTTATGATCTGTAGATTTCCAGCCAGAGTCACACAAATAAGTATCTGAAACAAAACAGAAATGTATTCATAACTCTAACCCTGGGTGTTGAGGGGCATCGCCAGGGCTTGCATTGCTGCTTAAAGCATCCTGCCACACTCCTCCTATCAGAGTCTTACCCCAAATGTAAACCACAGCTTGCATAAGAAAACTTGTAAAAATATAAGCCGCCAGTGCATTTAAAATCTTAACATAGTAGTTATTTAATTGTCAGATTACACAGAGCAAACAGTATGCAAAATCAGACAGAATGAAAATTAAAATATCATGGGGTGTTTACTACTTGTACCCTAGAATGGAATTTGCTAAATCAGTATCAAGAACATTGTGCTCTCCACGTTTACTCTGGTGATCAGAGGAAAAGAATTATTGGGAAAGGAAAGAAGGAGAGTAATCATCCTTTCCCCCATTTGCTTTTAAATATATACATTATATATAGAAAAGAAGTACTATGTTGTTCATGGTTTTGGATAGAGCAATACTCTCCTTCAGCTGTCCACCCATCTTGTGATTAGGCTGACAGAACAAACATCCAACTCAGACCTTCAGGCAGATGAATGAATGGAAGCAGGTGGAGGTCAAGAGGAGCTGGGAGGGAACATTGTGAAGGTGGGGGTGAAAACATCTTTCTTTTAACGATGATAAGTTGAAGTGCATTTTAGACTGAGATCATTTATCCATCCAGTCCATTATTGCCTGCTCTATAGGTTTCCAGATTCTCAAGTAGAGAACTCATCTTTTTAACTAGACCAATAGTCTCCCAGTAACGTCCATTTAAATGGTCAGGTGAGAGGTGATGGTAAATATTTGTACCAAATAGCCTGTGCACTAAAACAAAGTAGGGTCCATGTTTCTTGTAAGACAGGGATGGTGAATCTTTGGTCATCCAAAGAGATACATGGGTGTACCCAGCAGTATGTGGTATGTTCAAAAATATGTGCAAAAGTTAGAATCCCAATGGAAGTTTTTAGCAATTGGAAAGACTGCATCTGCAGTATGAGGCTGAGATCAGTTTAATAAATCACATTCCCATTTAAGCCAGGCTTACGTATTCACGCACAGGAAATAAAATTAATATACATTATGTACAGAAGTAGGTATTGTATTAGGTACTGCTTCTGAGGAGCCTGTGGAAAATCCATTCTGAAATTTGGATACTAACAGGTTCACTCTTGCCAGTGAGGGGCAGACTAAATTCCATTACAAATTTAACTTCAAGAGAAAATTCGAATTTTCTCTCCTGATAAATAGGCAGTGTCAACAGCTAAGCTCCAGTATTAGGTAAAAATGCAGTTTACCATTAAAAATACAGAGACCATAGGTACTATATTCTAGATACTATTTAGATAATAGTACCCATAGTATAGATAATTTAATTTATATTAAATACAAAATTTATGGGGTCACCATAAGTTGCCAGGTGACTTAAAGGCATGTATACACACATTAAATTGTCAGAATCTAGAAAGTTATTTTTTTCTTTCTATTTTAATTCATTAGTTTTAATTTTTACAATTTTGGAGAAGTAACTCATTGCATTACTTGTTCCACTGCTTGTTACTTTTGTGTTAGTTGTCATTCTATAAAAAATCCCCAAACCTTCAGATTGATAGCGGCATAAGAAGATGAAAAATTCCTGCAAAATGCCTTTAAAATGCCTAAATTGCCCTGAAAATGAACTTCTAAAAGTAATTAAAATGACTATTTATTACACCAGTAAAGTAACTTCATACTCATTCATTACATTACTGTTGAAATGTGACTTCATTACCAAAAGGTAGCAACTTGTTATATGTAACTGTGCAACCTGTAACACCTCATTACTTATATGTTCTGGCTAGTGTTTATTAATAATCTGCATTTTATGTGACTTTGAGAAACAGGAAACCTAGCACACTTGTGAAAAAGATAAGAGCTAGGCATGGGTAAGCAGAAGGCAGCTTGCCCTGAAAAATGAATCAAGCCTACTTGAGCATTGGAGGTAAGCATCCACATATTGGGCCATGGTGGGGAGAGAAAATGTTATTCAAACCAAAATTTGAAGGGGGCCAACTTGCTCAGCACCACTTTAATTCTCATCACTAACTCTTATTGTTAACTCTTACTGTTTTGATGCTGGTAGTTGCTGTTCCCTGACTTATGTAGAATGAGCCAGTGTACTACTCAAAGTGCCCTCTGTTATGTACTCAGAGCTGAGGAGAGCAATGGGAAGGAAGCAAAATCCTTCAGGCCCAGGCCTGTGTGGGCTTGGACAGTGAGCAAACAAATCGTGCTTTACAAAATAAATTTTGGTATCTCAACAGACCAGACAGTGGAGATTATCAGACAGATCCTTAGGGTCTGTTTCTGTCCCACTACCACCACCACCCCGCTCCACTCCCATTCCTGCTATGGAATAAAGGAAAAAGTTTCACACACCTATCTTCATTCCACAACAGGAATGGGCTCCCTTCCCTTCCCTGCCCGGTCATAAATGCAGCCGTTGTAAGGCTGCTTTTGCGACCGGGAACTGAAATCCTGGCCATTCTCACAAGAGAACAGCTGGGTGGCAAATTTAAAAATACTTCCCCCCAGCTGTCAAAACTCAAAACCAAAGACAAACCCTAATTTTTAAAAAAATGCTACCTGGGGAGGGGAAAAAAGGGGGTTAACCTACATTGTCATCCGGATCACACCCGGAAGTGTCCGGCAGGGATCTCCCGGTGATGTCATAGCCCGTTGTCATCCCAGGAGCACAGGGGCTCCTGTTCACTCTCCTGTTGTTCTGTTATAATAACGGAATGGGCCTCTTATTCATGGGTTTTTCCATGAATAAGAGGAAGTGGGGGAGGAACAGGAGCAGAAAGGGATCATCCCAGGACAGGGATGACATCATCTAAAAGGTAAGCCTTTTAGCAATCTCCTGTCATCCTTGTCCTGGGATATTTTTACCATCTGATAATCTCCAGTGACCATAATGTCTTTTTCTAAATATCACCATATTCAAGTCTCCCATAAGCACTGACTTTTATGAATATGAGTTAAACAAGGTAAAGTACAAGATATAACTTGTGATCTGGGGCCCATGCATGTTACACAAATATAGCACTATGATTCCACTATAACTGCCATGATTTCATCCTATGAAATCTTTGGATTTGCAGTTTAGGAGTTCTCAGCCATCATACTCTAGTGCCTCACTAAATTACAGACCCCAGGATTCCATATAATGGAACCATGGCAGTTAAAGTGGAATCATAGTGCTATAATTGTGCAGTGTGAATGGATCTCAAGATATCAAGCAGGTATGAGCTCTGATTCTAATTACAGTTGGCACCAGGCTTTATAGTGAAAGAATCTGACAACACTGTAAAGAAAATGAGATGACTGGCAAATCATTATTTGCTGTTTTATTCAGTTTTATCTACTTCGATTATGGGTTTTCAAAGTATATATTTCGAATGAATTATTTTTTAAAACATGCCAGTGGCACTAACAAATATCTCTCCTTAATTGCTGTGACCTGTTTTAGAAATAAAGGATGACTTTATATTGACTAGTTCACTCTTGAGACAGCTTTGTTATAAGTTTAAATGCTTGGATAATACAATCTCTGTAAAGGTTACAGAAGAGAACAAGAAAAAACGTTCCCATCCTTATTTGTCTATCCAGACACAGACTAAATAAGGGGTGCATGCTGCTCCTGTTTTGCCACTTCTGAAACCACTTTGGGAATGTCAAAATATAAGGTCATAAGGCACAAATATATAAGATCATAAGGCACAGTTCCTGCCTAATCAGACACACAGAAACCTCCTGTACCAGCCCCACTGTCCCTGGGACTGAGACCACACTGAGGTGGGATTTAACTTGGGCAGGATGTTCTCTTTCCTGAGGCAGGAGAGCATCAATCACCCCTTCCCATCGCTTTCCCCTGCCTCCCAGTGCCCTGTTCTGAGGGTACCTTTTCAGAACAAGTCATTAGGTAGTCCAGACAACCTGGCCTCCAGGACCTCTGTCCTTTCTACTCAATCCTTTCCTTACTTTTCTAGTGCCTCACCTTTTGCCACAGCTGAGAGCAAGGCCACACATCTCTCCAGAACAGCTGCCTTGTTGATGCTTCACTCTGAGTACCCATCTGAGAAAGACATTGGGCCAGCTGAACCAAAAAGCATCAGGCAGGCTGCTCTATATGGCATACCCTTCTTGATGCTTCATTCTGAAGAGTCCTGACTGGCAGTGGCAGGAAAGTGATCACAGTAGTAGGGCCTCTGATGTGTGTGATTCTGTTGCTCCTCTGATTTTGCCCCTTGAAATGAAGGTTTCACCGTCTAAGTATATGCCAGCCCTGACCCTAACCACATAATGGAAGTCTCTGATATAACTGAACATTCTAATATCACTGGAGCGAAGGAGCATACAGTCTGAGGGAAGGCACATACGCACCCCTCTCAAAAAATAGGAAGTAGCTGTGTTGCAATTTGTACTAGATTTTGAAACTGTGAGCATGTTAGCATGTCTATGATGATCAAAGTGCACACATTTGGGACACCTAACCTGTGAAGAGTTGCTCCCTAAAGTTGTAGGGAAAGTGTATTGTAAAGTGAATATTTCAGAGGTCCTTTGGTTACAGCCTGTACCAAGAAACACGGAAGTAGCACAACCCTTTGAGATTCTGTGGTCTAATTACAAACTCTTTCTTCCCCACAAAACACAAACCAGTTACACCTATTTTCCTCTGCCAAGTAATAGAGGGTATGAATAATTAAAGTTCTCTAGAAAGTGTGCTTGCAGATGCCACACAGCTTGAGCACAGCATGATGGGTCATGTGTATAACATAGGCAAAAAGGGAAAGTGAGCATTAAATAGCACAGATTTTGTTTTTCAATTGATGCAACAAAAGAACCAAACTAGTAAATTTTTGCTGACTCCCCAACAGATATGACAAATATATTAGATCTAGCTGTGATGAAAGGTTATGTTCTGCAAACAATACATTAAGTTCTTGAAGCATTTTTCTCATCACACATCAAGACTCCACAAGTACTTTGGCCATGATTTTCTAGGCTTTGGATGATCTGCTTTTCACTTGTTGAGTCATGCAGAAATTAATTTATAATTTGCTGCAGGAGACAGAATCTGTCGTAATTTGATTAAGAATATGGGGAATTTTGGCTATACCATTTTCTGAAATAATTCTTTGTGATGAGTGTCTTCTTTGCCCACCTTTTTTAGAACAATACTGGTTTTTGCCTTGAAGTGAACCCAAAGCAGCTGATACAGTTAGATAAAAGCTCAAGACAGAGGTAGGTTTAGATATATAATTCTTTTGTTCCAGATATTTTAGGAAGCTGTTTTCAAGCCATTTCCACATACACCTTTACCAGATAAGCATAACAATTGCACTTAGAGCTTGGAAAGGTTACCTTTTTTGACAAGATTTTCCAGAATGCCAATAGCCAGCATAGACATGCTAGCCATGCTGATTGAAGGATTCTGGGAGCTGGAGTCCAAAAATATCAGATAGACAGTGAATAAGTGAGCAGAGATGGTGACCCAGTCACATCTTTCGTCAGCGTTTTTCTTCTTCAGTGGCTAGGATTTCTCAGAAATAAGCCCCATTTTTATTGTCCCCACCCCCAAAAGTAAGGATGGATTTTCTGTAATTTAAGAACAAAAATAATAATAGAAACTTAAAAAAAAATAAAAATAAAGAAAACAGTAAAACAAACACACATACACAAACAAATGCAGCCCTCAGGGCTTAGCCTGTTCAGCAAGTGGCCCCATGACTAACTACAGTTTCCCACTCCTGCTATAGCAGCTAAATTTATGCTGTGTACCACCATACCTCCTTGAACACCACTGATCTCATTTGGCTTTGGGAGTTAAGCAGGGTCAAACTGGTTAGTATCGACTGTGAGATCACCAGGAAATAACATGGATCTCCAGGTAGGGTTAGGGAAGAAACCTGTGACAGCTGCCATTCAGACAACACTGGCCTAGATGGACCAAGAGTCTGACTATGGGCTTGTCTAGATAGGATATTTACCCCCATCTTGCTCCATCTTAGAGCCCTGCAGTCCAAACAACACAGGGCTCTTACCCTATTTTGCCCCTGGGTAGTTCTGATGGCATCCAGGGTAAAGAGAGGGAAAACAGGGTAGACATTTCAGCAAAATACCCAGGGAAAACCACTTCATTTTGGAGAAAATGCATCAGGCCCCGTGGGACTGCAGGAGGCCATACCACCAATCTGGTCCATCTTTGCCACTGCCACTTCTGTCTGCATCACATTCTCTGCAGCTAGGAAGCAGGCCCGCAGCATGTGTGCAAGGCTGGTCACACGCAGGAGCCCATTATCACATGCTGCAGTCCCCCTTTCTGGCTTCAGGGAATGTTATGTGGATGAAAGCAGTAATGGCCACAGAAATGGGCATGTATGGTGGTATGGACTCCATCCTATTTCATGCAAGTAATGGGATGAGGCCAAAGTTATGTTCCTAACAGAACCAAGTGATATAAATGGCAAGTCCAAGAGGATTCTTTTTTTTAAAAAAAAAACTTTTATAGAACTTTCCAAACATCATCACTGAAGACTTTAGCAATCTTAAAGTTTTTCCACACAAAAGACAATCAATTTGTTCTGCTTGCTATAAAGTTATTTAATGCAAAGGTTATATCTAAACTGATCTATGCAGTGGCCATTTGGATAGAAGCTATTAATTCTGAACTTGTTAATTTTCAAGTAAAATTCCTCAGGGCACTCCTCCATTACCCCTAGATGTGTCCCCAGCTCAGTTTTATTTTTGGAAATGGGAGAAAGCCCCCTCTCTACAGGCGCCTGGCTGTTAGTGTTCAAACAATGGCTTAAAGTGGTTGTCTTTAAATGTGGTAAAGGTTTAGTAGGACACCTTGCTTTGGATAATTTTGCCAGCAGGTGGTCCAAGTACATAGCCCAAAAAGGGGCATCCATTGGCCTTTCTGCATCCTTGCTCACTAACTTGGGTCATGAGGTGGCACTAAAATCTATTAAGCAAAGACTATGGGATATTGCCTTCTTTTAATTTTGGGGCTAATTCTACCTCACCTTGGTCACCCAGTGCCTTAAATATCCAGTTTGTGGGACCCTTCAAACAGGTTATCAATTTAAATAATGTAACTGTGCCAAACTACCGCATACTATTTACCAAGGCCAGCCTTTTCTTCAAAACTATTTTTTGGTAGATATGCTGAGTTGCCCCTGTGGGTTGCAAGCAGTAGAAACAATGTCACACTTTCTGCTATCTTTTGTCCTTCACAGTCAGAGCCATAATCATTTGTTCTCTCTTCTATTGAACCATATGCCAGGCCGTTCAAAAAAGTTTTATGTTAAAATTCTGTTGGAAGATATTTTCCTGAATGTAACCCTGTCAGTTGCCAAATTTCTGTCATCGGCCATTAAGACCAGAGAGAGAGTAACATCTAAAATGTGCCTGGGCATTGGTAACATATCATAATCAATTAAATCAATTAAATTGCACTGTATTTCTGGGAGGGAGTTTAATGACTGCCTAATTACATTTTATTTAATTTAATATTTTAGATTTTATACAGTTTCAATATATTTTATGCACCAATATTTTATTTCCAGTTGGTACATTTCTTATAATGTACAATTTTGATGTTTGATATGTTGGTTCTATGGACCATAAAATAAAGTGTGATATGAAGACTTTATCAGGTGTGGGGAAATGCGACAAAAAACCACATCCAAAATCACATTATAAGGATGGGATGATAGCCCAAAGGGCAAAATTATCAGATGCCTGCATCCTCACCCATTTCTGGGGTGTAGCGCTGGCATAGATGAGGCATCACTTTTTATTGACATCTTATTCACAACCGTGCTACGCCCCAGGAATGGCTGAACAACGATGTTGTCTGATAATTTTACCCTTTTGTGTTATTGTCACGTCCGTATGACATGTTTTTTTCATGCATCTGATAAACTCCTGAATTCTTTCAGAAAAAGGATGGGAAAGGATTTCCAATAGAATGTAACAAGAAAGAATATAAAATGAAAGACTTTCATGGCTTTTTTGGCCTGTTTTATTACATTGCACCTTTTGAGGTGGGTGCCATCAGAACTCAGATTTTCGTGAACCTGTATTTACAAATGTAAGTTGATGATGGTTAAAAAAAAAACCACTTCCCTTCCATCTCATAGAAATTTGTTGCTGATGGGTCCAGAAATTTTGGGCAGACTATGTGATTTTCACCGTGCAACTTAGCAGAATAAGGGTCTGTTTATAGGTTATTTAACAAAGCAAGTTTTAAGATTTGATGACTGCACTCATGAACTGCACTCATATTGGCTGAAACATAATATTCTGAATTAAGCTGTTTCTCACAGTTAACTGTGAGCCATCATGCGGCAAGAAATTAAGTAATGTACACGCATGTATATGGAATTCATGCTGCTGGTTTTTGCATTATCTCCCCCTGCCCCAGTTATCCCAGTAACAGTGTTTGTCTGTTTGTTTGTTTGAAAAAGATGTTATTTATAATAATGGGAAGTGTTAAGTATGTAAGTTTTTGTGGATATTGGGTTAGAACTAAAGAGCCTACCTTCAGACTGTTCTTTTGTTTAGTTTTAGTTTTCCTGTCTTTTCTTATTTTCCAGTGAACAGCTTATGATTTAGGATTGCAAGAAGTATGGGTTTTTAAAAAAAAAAAAACAAGTGAGGAACACTTGTATTATAGATGGTAATGTAATATAAATTACTAGCAAGCATATAACCTTCTGCCTTGTTTCTGACAATCAGTCCCTTTCTGTCTGTGCTAACACTGACCCCTGGTGACCACATGAAGCATGCTCATGTAGACTTCCCACAGAAGTCAAATTCAGAGCAACCTCTTGAAGGCATTTTAGAGTTGGTGGGACTGCTTTCACAAGGCTAAATCCAACATTAGGTCTTTCTAGAGTTAAACCCATTGAAATCAATGGGACTGTGGTTAGTTGTATATAACAAATTCCATTCAGGTCAATGGGTTGCCTCTAAGCAGAACTAACTTGGGATTTAGCCCACAGAAAAAGCATGAAGTGACCCCCCCATAGATGAAAAATATTACATGTACACTAGATACACTTGTATACATGTGTCATGTGTATATTGAATTTGGGCTATGCATCAATCACAGAATTCTGTTCAGATCGTAATCCAAGCACTAAGAAAATAGTCCAAATTGTCTTAGGTTTGAATCTCAATTTTGGAAATCCAGATCCTTATGCCTCCCATTGATAATCTTTAGAAATCAATATATTACTGTAACTTTTGTCTTACTGTTTGTCAGAACTCACTGACAATTGTCCGAAGCATGTCCCTTATGAGGAATTTATAAATCTAATGTTTCAAACAAAAAGGTGTGGGAATTCTTCCATCATGTATCATTAAAAATTTTTTTAAAGAAACTTCCAATAAATTTTCAAAATTATTTTGTGGCACATTTCAATGAAATTTATAGGGTTAGGTGCTTCTTCTGAGGAGATCAAGCCTGCCAATTATAGATTATTTTTTTTTGTTCAAGAGCAGCCTTTGTTTTGTCCCCTTATGGTGTGTATGGGTTGGAAGGTAGCAGTGGTTGTAAAAATCAAAAACAACATAGAGATGAACCTACTTAAGAAACTTGCAGGATATCAGTATGACAGGTGCAACAGATTATGTGGAAGGGGATGTCCAGATACAGGGGGCATGGGGAGATATTTGTTTCCCTTTATTGTCCTCCATGGACTTTTTATGCAAACATATCACCGAAGTGCCAGAAAACAAGAAACATTTTTTTAAAAAATCACAAGCATGAGTGTTGGGGCTTGGAAGTTATGACAAAGCAAAAACATTGGAAGACTTTATTTGCTTTCTGTTCATGTGGCCCCATCACAAGATGCCCACCCTGCATGCCATATTGGAAGGAGGTACTTAACACAAAGCCAGGATCATGGCTTCCCAACTATTTGAGTTACTGCTTAGGGGCCTGGTGGGGAAGTTCATCTCTTCTTGGATGAGATTCCTGATAATTGTGAGATTTGTTTGGGATCTTGCCCAGCTTATATAGGACAGACAGACACTTTGCTGGCCATCGTTGACCTTCTACTCAGGACATTTTCAGACAGTGCTTACCACAGGATCAGGTCCTGGGAGAGGAACAGCGCTCTTGTGCGGCAGAGGGTCCTTTTCGGACTCCGCCTTCCCTTTTCCGGGATCATTCGTGGCATGTCCATGAAGATTTGGAAGCGGCTGCGCCATATTTTAAACACAGGAGTTGCCCGTGCTTAAAATATGGTGCGGCCACTTCCAAAACTTCACGGACGTGACAAGAATGATCCCGGAAGAGGGACGGCAGCATCTGAAAAGGACCCCCTGCCATGCAAGAGTGCCATTCCTCTCCTGGGACCTGATCCCGTGGTAAGCACTGTCTGAATATGTCCTCAGTGTGAGCAGGTTAATGCAGCAGAACTGGACACCTTTGGCCTACCTACATCATGGCTTGCTTGAGCTGTCCTCCCTCAGTAAGTTGATGTGCTCCATCTCTTCTTGTTTCCTCCCCACTCTCCTTCCATTCTGCTAGGCAAAAACTATGATGAATGAAAATGAGTTTAAGACTTTATTGGGTCCCCCTCCCCCCCCCTGTTCATTTGGCCCCAAAGTCACAAGAAATGCAGGATGAACAGGAGTGGATGGTAAGTGAGGGGACCTTGTAGCACATTTGAGACTAAGGAGATTATCAGATGCAGCAAATGTGGTGTGATCATGATGCCAACGGAATGCAAAAGGACGCCAAAATCAGACTATGTTGTCCTTTTGTGTTCTGATGGCTTTATGGTCTCATTTCTTTTTATTGACGGCTGAAGCCATCAATAGATCACATGTTCCATTTTGGTGCCAGCATTGCCAGCATTCAAAAACTAGGGCCATTTAAATCCCATCACTGAACTGTCTGGCGCAAACACTTCTGGGTGAGACCTGGACATCCATGTATGTTTTGCTCTTTTTATGCTCCTCCCCTGGTTATTTGGCACCTTTAAAGTGTGTTTAGCTGCTTGGTGTAACTTTTTATGTGTTTATTTTATTTTTATTTTTAACTTTCTTGTGCAACGAAGGCTCGCAGAATTTCAAATGAGGAAGTGAACAAGGTTCCATTCACTTCCTCTTTATTGCCGGGGCTGCCTTTTCTGGGAGAGGAAGGTAAGTGCGGAGGGAGCGTTCTTTTGCTGGCATAGAAATGGGTTGTTGTTGTTGTTGTTGTTTTTATGACAGCAAAATAACATTTTAAAGGGATCGTCTGATAATCTCCTAACTGAGAGAACGAAATGTTAGCATAAGTTTTTGTATTCTTGGTCTACTTCCACATCTGAGGAAATAGACCAAATTTATGAAACCTTATGCTGCAATTTCTTTCTGTCAGGGCTTGACTAAGTGGTGAAAATACTCCTCATAGAAAGCAAGGAGAATACATTTTGTCTCAATGGGATCCTGTGGTGTTTCAACATATTCGGAAGGGGGGCACTAAATACTCCATGGGGAAAGCCTTTTCAGATTTCCCCAAACTTTTTTAAAAGCTCTGAATGAAATGTGCATTTTTGCTTGTTGGGACAAGTGATGTGATATGTAATGCAGTCCAGGGAGAGTGGAGCTGAACATCTGATTGGTCAGACATGCACAGGGGCGGGCTTGCCATCAAGCGCCCAGAAACATTAGTAATTGTGTACTTTTTAAAACTATTTTTAAACTGTCAAAGAAGGGAACCCACAGCACCTGGAAACAATTAGGAGGGTGGCCACCATGATGAAGAAGAGGAAAGAGCTGCCTGCTCTTCACCCATCCCAGCAGCAACAGCAGTGGCCTTTGATTGTGGCTGCAGTTTAAAGAGATGGGATAAGCCACCTGGCCAGGCTATGGGAGAAGGAAGAGGAGGGCAGCTCTTGGTGCTCCAGCTTCATCTCGCCTTCCTGTGATGGGCTGCTCCTTCTCTCATGCCTGTCTCATATGGATGGTGAATGTGGAGCATAAAAGCAAAGAGGCTGAAGGACTTTGAAAGGACATTTTCCAAACAGGCACTCGATGCCACACTCTCCAACTGTCCCAATTTGGCAGGGACAGTCCCAGTTAATCATCAGTCATTCCACCTTTTCTGCTGCTTTTAAAATGTCCCAGTCTCTCTCTTTTCCTGTCAGGAATCCTGTCTGAACCAGGCCTCACTTAGCCTAAGTCCAGCCATGTTCCTGTCATGCCCAGTAGCTGTCTGGGTATTGTTTATATGTTGGGAGGGGGGGTGGAATGTGAGTACCTTATAGTTCCCAGGCCTGGAGAACTCATAGCCTATCTCCAAGGTCACACATCTGCTGAAGGCTTGGGAACAAATGGGAGGGGGTGTTGGTAGGCGGGGGGGGGAGTGAGGCAAACCTCTGATTTTAACCCCTACACTTTCTTTCTGCCAACCAGTTCTGACAATGATTCTGGACCTGTTCACTTCTTTGCGGACCCAGACTGTACACCCTCATTCCCTTCCCCTAATAAAAACACATACTACTACAGGCTGTGTTAACAATTGTATTGGGTACAAGATAAACATGAAAGATTAAGCATAGGTTAGTATGAAGATTGTTGGCAATAATGTCCGCAACTTGCTAATGGCTGCAAATGGTTGACACTATTGCATGGGTCCGGATCCCTTCATTAGCCAACCCTCTGTGGCCAATGGACCATTGTCGCTTGCTACCCACCCAATCCAGGAGGGAGAGCCCCTGGCTGAGCCGTCCCACTCAACACTCTCTCCACCCCTGCAAACAAGTTGTTAATTAATAAACGGGGAGGGGGCTCCATGAACTTGAACTTGATGGAGACCCCGCCATTCCCTGCCCACCAGCTGAGATGGTAAGCCCCCTTACCTCTGCAATAAAACACTTTGACTAGTGACCGCTGTCTGAGTGAAATGAAGTTTTGACTGCTTTCTCTCTATGCCTTTCAGCTTACTTCAATTACTGCAAACTGATTTCAAAATGAAAAATGAGTTTGTACTCAATTAACTCAGCTTGGGGAATGAGACGAGGGGATAGCAACTTGGCTTCAAGTGGGGGGTGGAGAGTGAGTGTTTGCCCTCTCCCTCCTCCCTAGGAACACCTGGCCTCTGAGTGCCTTGAAAGCCAGCTCCAGCCAGACCACCGGCAGCAGCAGCAGTAGCAGCAGCAACTTGGCTTCAAGCGGGGGGGTGGAGAGTGAGTGAGTGTTTGCCCTCTCCCTCCTCCCTAGGAACACCTGGCCTCTGAGTGCCTTGAAAGCCAGCTCCAGCCAGACCACCGGCAGCAGCAGCAGTAGCAGCAGCAACTTGGCTTCAAGTGGGGGGGGGAGAGTGAGTGAGTGTTTGCCCTCTCCCTCCTCCCTAGGAACACCTGGCCTCTGAGTGCCTTGAAAGCCAGCTCCAGCCAGACCACCGGCAGCAGCAGCAGTAGCAGCAGCAACTTGGCTTCAAGCGGGGGGGGGTGGAGAGTGAGTGAGTGTTTGCCCTCTCCCTCCTCCCTAGGAACACCTGGCCTCTGAGTGCCTTGAAAGCCAGCTCCAGCCAGACCACTGGCAGCAGCAGCAGTAGCAGCAGCAACTTGGCTTCAAGTGGGGGGTGGAGAGTGAGTGAGTGTTTGCCCTCTCCCTCCTCCCTAGGAACACCTGGCCTCTGAGTGCCTTGAAAGCCAGCTCCAGCCAGACCACCGGCAGCAGCAGCAGTAGCAGCAGCAACTTGGCTTCAAGCGGGGGGGGGTGGAGAGTGAGTGAGTGTTTGCCCTCTCCCTCCTCCCTAGGAACACCTGGCCTCTGAGTGCCTTGAAAGCCAGCTCCAGCCAGACCACCGGCAGCAGCAGCAGTAGCAGCAGCAACTTGGCTTCAAGTGGGGGGTGGAGAGTGAGTGAGTGTTTGCCCTCTCCCTCCTCCCTAGGAACACCTGGCCTCTGAGTGCCTTGAAAGCCAGCTCCAGCCAGACCACCGGCAGCAGCAGCAGTAGCAGCAGCAACTTGGCTTCAAGTGGGGGGGGAGAGTGAGTGAGTGTTTGCCCTCTCCCTCCTCCCTAGGAACACCTGGCCTCTGAGTGCCTTGAAAGCCAGCTCCAGCCAGACCACCGGCAGCAGCAGCAGTAGCAGCAGCAACTTGGCTTCAAGCGGGGGGTGGAGAGTGAGTGAGTGTTTGCCCTCTCCCTCCTCCCTAGGAACACCTGGCCTCTGAGTGCCTTGAAAGCCAGCTCCAGCCAGACCACCGGCAGCAGCAGCAGTAGCAGCAGCAACTTGGCTTCAAGTGGGGGGGGGAGAGTGAGTGAGTGTTTGCCCTCTCCCTCCTCCCTAGGAACACCTGGCCTCTGAGTGCCTTGAAAGCCAGCTCCAGCCAGACCACTGGCAGCAGCAGCAGTAGCAGCAGCAACTTGGCTTCAAGTGGGGGGTGGAGAGTGAGTGAGTGTTTGCCCTCTCCCTCCTCCCTAGGAACACCTTGCCTCTGAGTGCCTTGACAGCCAGCTCCAGCCAGACCACCGGCAGCAGCAGCAGTAGCAGCAGCAACTTGGCTTCAAGTGGGGGGGGGAGAGTGAGTGAGTATTTGCCCTCTCCCTCCTCCCTAGGAACACCTGGCCTCTGAGTGCCTTGAAAGCCAGCTCCAGCCAGACCACCGGCAGCAGCAGCAGTAGCAGCAGCAACGTGGCTTCAAGCGGGGGGTGGAGAGTGAGTGAGTGTTTGCCCTCTCCCTCCTCCCTAGGAACACCTGGCCTCTGAGTGCCTTGAAAGCCAGCTCCAGCCAGACCATCGGCGGCAGCAGCAGCAGCAGCAGCGTGGCTTCAAGCTGGGGGTGGAGAGTGAGTGCTCTTCCGTCTTACCTGAGGCCGGGAAGGAGGCGGGGGCAGCCATTGGAGTAGTGTTGGGGAATGGGAGATATGGCGGGAACAGAGCGAACAAATGTTGCAAGAGAAGACGGGATCGCTGTTTGAAAGCTATCCCGTCTTCAGTTCCCTCTGCTGCCCAGAATGGCTTGGAGAGCAGACCAACCATTCCACAGAACCTCACTCTGCTCCTCTGCAATGCCAGGTCGGTGAGGAATAAGACTCATATCATCCAGGACCTTCTCTTGGATGAGGACGCCGACCTGGCTTGCTTCACGGAGACCTGGCTGGGAGAGGATAGTGCTGTCACATGGGCACAGGCCCTCCCAGCTGGGTACTCTGTTAGCGAGCAGGTGAGAGGAAGTGGGCGGGGGGGTGGAGTGGCTCTAGTCCATAAGAACCACCTGACCTTGACCAGGACACCTATCCGGAACCCAGCCCACTTCGAGTGTATATACCTAAGCCTGAAGACCAGGGATAGCTTGGGGATTCTGCTAGTCTATCGGCCACCCCGTTGTCTAGCAGACTCCCTAACCGAGCTGACACAGCTGGTCTCAGAGCTGCTGCTGGAGTCCCCCAGACTTCTGGTTTTGGGGGACTTCAACATCCCGCTCGAGATCAGCTTAACAGGTGCGGCTCGGGAGTTCATGGAGACCATGACAAACATGGGCCTATCCCAATTGGTCAACGGGCCCACACATTGTGCAGGTCATACCCTCGATGCGGTCTTTAGTTCGGATCAGGTATATCCGTGGGCGGAGGTAATCAGTACCTCTGCCTTGTCATGGACGGATCATTTCCTGGTCAAGATGGAACTTAGAGCCTACATCTGCCCCACCGGGGGTGGTGGACCCATTAAAATGGTCCGCCCTCGAAGGCTAATGGAACCTATGGGTTTCCAGAAAGCCTTAGAGGGCTTAATGGTTGGAAATGCCGGTGATCCTGTCGATGCTCTGGTTAATACGTGGAACACCGACCTTACCAGAGCTATCGACACGATTGCTCCCAAGCGTCCTTGCCAACCCGCTTCTAACCGTAGGCCATGGTATACACCTGAGCTTAGGGAAATGAAGCGGTTTGGACAACGACTAGAGCGCAGATGGCGGAAGACTCGACTCTTATCTGACAGAACTCGCCATAGGAACTTTCTTTGGTCCTATCGGGAGGCAGTGCGTGCAGCGCAAAGATCCTTCTCTTCTGCACGTATTGCGTCTGCAGAGTCCCGTCCAGCAGAGCTGTTTAGGGTGGTGAGGGAGCTGGCGCAGGTGACCCCTGCACCGAATCCCCTGCTTAACCCGACGACTGCCTGCTGTGATGCATTTAATAACTTCTTTGCAGATAAAATCTCTCAGATAAGAGCCGACCTAGATGCCACTATTGTAACAGAAACAATGGACGAGGTGTCCAGCAACTCTGCCGATGTAATTATACTGGATCAGCTTCAATCTGTGAGTACCGATGACGTGGACAAGCTCCTTGGTAGTGTGAGGAAGACAACCTGCCCCCTCGACCCTTGCCCGTCTTGGCTGGCCGTCCAGGGAGGGGATGCATTGCAGAAGTTCCTGGTGAGCATCATCAATGCATCCTTCAGGGAAGGATATATCCCATCATGTTTAAAGGAGGCGGCTGTTAAGCCTATTTTGAAAAAACCTTCCCTGGACCCCCTGGCTATGAATAATTATAGGCCAGTCTCTTTATTACCATTTTTGAGCAAGGTGATCGAGAGGGCAGTTGCTCTTCAACTCCAAGCTGTCTTGGATGAAACCGATTACCTAGACCCATTTCAAACTGGCTTCAGGACAGGCTTTGGGGTTGAGACTGCCATGGTTGCTTTGACCGACGATCTGCGTCTGAGCATTGACAGGGGTAACGTGATCCTGTTGGTGCTCCTAGACCTCTCAGCGGCTTTTGATACGATAGATCACAGCATTCTTCTGGATCGCCTGGGGGAGTTAGGCATCGGAGGCACTGCTTTGCAGTGGTTCCGGTCCTTCCTCTCAGGCAGGACCCAGAGAGTGCTGCTCGGGGACAGTAGCTCCAGTAAAAGGGAGCTCACCTGTGGAGTACCACAGGGTGCTATTCTGTCCCCGATGTTATTTAACATCTATATGAAGCCGCTGGGTAAGATTATTCGGAGTTATGGAGCTGGGTGTTATCAGTACGCTGATGACACTCAGATCTATTTCTCCGTATCTCGTTCGTCGGCCTTGAATTCTGACGGCATCTCTTCTCTCAATGAATGTCTTCGGGCAGTAATGGGCTGGATGAGGAAAAACAGATTGAGACTGAATCCTGACAAGACGGAGGTGCTCACGGTAGCGGCCCCGAAACCAAGAATCGAGTTGCAATCTCCAGTCCTGGATGGGGTCACACTCTCCTCCAGTGACTGTGTTCGCAGCCTAGGGGTGCTCCTTGACTCGTCGCTCCTGATGACAAATCAGGTAAATGCGACAGTCAGGAGCGCTTGTTATCAGCTTCGGCTGATACGCCAGCTGCGCCCTTTTTTGGAAGTAAGGGATCTTGAGACCATTGTGCACGCGCTGGTAACCTCACGTCTGGATTTCTGTAATGCTCTCTACATGGGGCTACCCTTGTGCCTAGTTCGGAAATTACAGCTGGTACAAAATATGGCAGCAAGGTTAGTTTCTGGAACATCTAGGAGGGACCACATTACTCCGGTTCTGAGGTCCCTCCACTGGCTGCCTATCAGCTTCCGGGCCCAGTACAAGGTGTTGGTTATCACCTTTAAAGCCCTAAATGGCTTGGGCCCAAGCTATCTCAGGGACCGCCTTCTCCCTTATAATCCTCCCCGCGCTCTCCGGTCCTCTGGGAGGAATTTGTTGCAGTCACAAAGACCTAGGCTGGCGACTACCTCCCAGAGGGCTTTCTCGGCTGTCGCCCCCAAATTGTGGAACGGCCTGCCCGACGAGATCCGCCTATTGACATCATTAGACAGCTTTAAAAAGGCTGTCAAGACGGTTCTCTTCGGGCAGGCTTTTCCGGAATAGCTAACCCCGGCCTCTGGAACCCCCTCTGGAGGTTCCTTTTGGATCTCCTAACAGATGCTGCCTGCTTAAAAGGATATTTAGCATATGGTAATACATATTGATTTTAACTTGTATTGATTTTAACTTGCATTAATTTAATAATGTTTTAAGGGGAGGGAGGGATTTTGGGTTGTTTTATACTGTCTACCATTTTATCATTGTAAGCCGCCCCGATTGCTTGCAGAGGGGCGGGATATAAATAAATTTTATTATTATTATTATTATTATAGAATCTTGCCTTTCTCAGTAGGCTCAGGCAAAAACAAACTGCTGCAGTCTCTCCTAGCTTGCATGTCTTTCCTCATTAATAACTTTTGCCATCTTGACCACATTCTGATGTTGTTTGGCCACACAGGTCCCAGTTTTCATCTGTGACACATTGGGAGGTATGCTATTCCTTCATAGATATCAAACACTCAACCAAAACAGTGTTAACATTCCAGTGCTTAGAGAGAGAGAACTAAGAGCATTGAACACTACATCAGTCCTATGACATATAACTTCAGCACCATACCTTCCTTCAAAGCACTGGGATTGGCGAGCCTAGGAAAAAAATAATTCACTGTGATGAGATGCTAGAGTTCCCTCCTAGTTACAAAACTGCATTAACTTCTTGGGGAAAGTAGTCAGCCTTTGGAAACATATTGTCATCTATAACCCTTCAAACTAAAATGGCTCATGATTCTTCAGGAGTGTTCATATCCATAATCAGATTCAGTCCACTTTAGAAGAGTTCCACTGCAATTTGGATAACTCCAGAAATTATCCAAATCAATCCCAATTGGTTCTAGTTTTGAACTTGTCAATAAAAGGTATACCCATCTATCCAACCCTATCAGAAAAGGGAATATGGTAACTTTTATATATATATATATATATATATATATATATTATCCTTGCTTATGAGAACCTGGATAATTGATCCTCCATTTCCTTTATTTGAAAATCTATTCCAAATTAGAAACGTGTTCATTTTTCTGGAGCAGAGAGATGTAAATGTAAACTTCTGCGCTCATAAGGCTGTAGAGCTCCCAACAAAGCCCACACTCAAAATTATCACATTTCAATTTTTTTTAGCACTAAAATTGAAGTAGTCTATAATAACATAAATATCAGTCCATGTTACAGCATTACAAGTTGAGTATCCCCTATCTGAAATGCTTGGGACCCAAAGTGTTCTGTATTTTGGATAATTTTTTTTCAGATTTTGGAATAAAGTACAGGTACTTGTATATAAAATGGCATAGGATAGCAGCAGAGGTGGCGGTAATCCCCACTCCTCAGGTGTGCATTCTTTGGAGTCCCCCACTGCTGGGGAAAGGATAGGTGTGGGAGGGAGGGAAATGGCATGGCTGAATTTACAGCCAAACTTTGCATAAGCAGCAGCCACAGTTGCTGCTGCTACTGGCTGCTGCTACTCCACCACCTCCTCCCAGCTGAAGCGAGGTCTACAGCAGGGCATGACAGTGGCTGCTGCTGGTGACTGTCTCCAGCCTTGGCCCAAAGAAGAGTCCCCTCCAAAAAAACAAAAACAAAAAAACAATCCCCTCTCCTCTCCCCCCTGCTTCCACTTCTAGAGCTTGGATCCCAACCAGTGCCTTTCCGACCCAAGGCTTCTGTGTATGCAAACAAAGTAATCGCAGCCAACTCTGACAGTGGCAGTGACAGCAATGGGGATGCCAGCCACCCACTTCTGCCTTTGAGGCTGAGGTGCTCCTGCTCATTCATTTGACTGGAGAGAGACACGAGGATCTGTGAAATAGCAATAGGACTTCTGTTTCTATACCACTTATCAGTGCTAAGCACTCCCTAAGTGGTTTACAATGTGTTAGCTCATTGCCCCCAACAAGTTGGGTACTCATTTTACTGACCTACAAAAGGATGGAAGGCTGAGTCAACCTTGGAACCTTCTAGGATTGAAATCACAATGTTGTGGCTGCAGTATTGGCATTTAACCACTATGCCACCAGGGCTCCCTCTTTTCCCACCATTTCACAGATCCTTGTGCTTCTCTCCAGTTGCATTTCTCTCCAGCCTTGTAGATACAGTACAGGTATGTACGTGTCGTAGCTCCAAAGGTTTTGTATTTTGGAGCATTTTGGATGCCTGAATTCTGGATAATGGATACTCAACCTGTATTATGTTACAGAAGCAAATACAAAAGAAATTACAAATGAGAAAGGATTTTCTGAATGTTAAAAACCTAAGCAAATTGTATATAAAAATTCATTCTCTGCCTGTTATAAGGATTATGTGAATTGTAGTTACATGCTTCAGGAGGAATCAGCTTGGAGATGGGTGTCTTGCAGAACACAGAGTTATGGAAACAAGAACTGTTTAAAAAAAAGAGGCCTGCAAAAACTGAAACAGTCAAGCTGAGCTGAATTATTTAGAAGTAATTCAATGGAACTTCCACTCAGTTAAATCTGTGTAGAAGGGATGGGCAGCTTGTGTCCCATTCCAATGTTGATGGACTGCAGCTCCTACATCTATGATCATTGGCTATGCTGACTATGGCTGATGAGAGTTGGAGTCCAAGATTTATTTCTTTGTTTGTGTATTTATACCCCCGCTTTCTCCCAATATGGGATCCAAGGCAGCTTCCAGTATAAGATTAAAAACAAAAACAAAATGTAGTTAAAACAACATAGGATACAAAAGTTTTAGTAACAATTAAATAGACAGCTGTATTAAAACACCTTAAAATACATATAGGATAAAGGGACAACACATCCCATTGAAAAACTATTTTGCCATACCCAGTCAACACTGAAGTCTTGTTTAAATAAAACCATCTTTGCTTGCCAGGGAAAAATGATCACAGAGCTGGCCAACCTAGCCTTCCTTGGGGTGGAGTTTCAGAGTGGGAAGGCTTCCCCATGGTCTCACCAACCGTAACTGTTATGTAGGACTCTTGCCTTACAGCACATTCCTATACATGTGTGTGTGTGTGCCTTTACGTTGCCTGCTGACTTATGGCGACCCCATGAATTTCATAGGGTTCTCTTAGGCAAGGAATACTCAGGGGTGGTTTTGCCAGTTCCTTCCTCTGAAATGTAGCCTACAGCACCTGGTATTCATTGGCAGTCTCCCACCCAAGTATTAACCAAGGCTGACTCTTTTTAGCTTCCAAGATCAGATGGGATCTGGTGTCTTTAGGGTATATTCCTTCATATTATTTGTCCATGCCAGATTAAACCCCTAGATTTGTTCCCAATTAAGCAGGGATCCAACTACAGGGAGATGAGTCTTCCTTTGAAAACTGGCCAGGCTTTGAATCACTGGTCAGGCTGACTTACAACAGTAAACCATATTTCAGATTACATGTTCACACCAGCACATCTTCTCTCTCCCACCCCCAATTCTCCACAGTTGGCAGGGGGGAATAGCCAGGCTTCAAGGTCACCTTAACATATTTCAGGTTTGTCATTATGTATGAACAGGAATTGTGGCTTCAAATTAAGGAGATTTTCAGACGCGATTTTCGGCAGTATATATTCCAAAACAGCTCCGTTGCTGCCGCGTGGCACGGGAGCAGTTTTGGACGACGCCCGTTCCTCTGCCGAACCCCTCATGTCACTTCCTTGACAGAATGGAGGAAGCCGCGTCATATTTCAGTCACGGGCAACAATCGTGAATGAAATATGACGTGGTTTCCTCCATTCTGTCACGAAGTGACACGGAGGGGTTCGGCAGAGGAAAGGCGTTGTCCAAAACTGCTCCCCTGCCGCGTGGCAGCAACAGAGCTGTTTTGGAATATATACTGCCGAAAATCGCGTCTGAAAATCTCCTAAGTCTAAATAAGACATAAAATCATCCATAGTCTGAAGTTGTTGAAATTACTTTGTAACAGACTCGTTGTTGCTATTGCTGTTGTTGTTGTTTTAAAAAAAAGTTGCTGGATCACAGGTAATGATAGGTAATGAACCAACTAAAGTTAAACTAGATGCTGCTTTAGTCTTTCTTCTCCTCCTGTGCAAAAGAATGAAAGGAAGTAGCATTGGCACTTCATGCTGGCCTATTTGTCCTTGTATAAGTATGAAATCACAGTTTACTATTATTTATGAATTATCGAGTGTGCAAAATACATAGTGGGATGGATAGTCTACAAAAGAGAAAGCAAACAAAGCCACTTAACAAACTCAGCATTATTTTATCAATGTGATTTATACAGATATTTCAGTAATAACGGAGTTTATTGAAATTCATGGGATCAAGGGCCCAGTCACACTACACAATTACCCATATAGCACTCTTATTCCACTTTGACTGCAATGGTTCCATCCTCTGGAATCCTAAGGCTTGCGGTTTGGTGAAGCCCTAGAGGAGCTTTCTGGAGGAGAATCCTAAATGCCCCCCTCACTAAACTGCCAATGTAATTGCATAGTGTGAATGGCCTCCAGGTTAGTCACGCTTGTATCCAATTATACCATTTTAGCACAAGTGTTCTATCGAAGTCAGGTTTATTGCATGGGCAGTAGGGCAAATCTCTTAACCAACTGCTTGTGCCAAGGTACAATCCAGTGCAACACATTACGGGATTTTTCAACTATACTATACTGTGCTATTACTGTGAGATCATTGGTTCCAATGGATATCTCTAAGCATGACTCGGTCTAGAGCCATTCCACTGGTATTCGAGAAAGAAACACAGCACTGGAATGCTCAACAGTCTTATTCAGAAATAATTCCCATTGAGTTCAGTGGGGTTTTTTTCTTTTTATGAACGGACTTTTCAACCATTACATATCCTTGTACATGTGAAAATGCTTGCTTACTATGGACTTTATCAGACGTCCCCCCCTGAGATCGTTCTTTTGCCGACATAAAAAAAAAAATCAATTTTTATGCTGGCAAAAGAACACACACACACACACTCACCTCCATTCCTGGCAAAGTTCCTCTGCTAATAAAGAGGAAGTAAATGGAGCTTCATTCACTTCCTCTTTTGAAATCCTGCACAATTTCATTCCATGGGAAATTCAAACTTTAAAACCAAAATAAAGCATTTTAAGTTACAATAAGCACCTAAGCATACTTAAAAATCCCCAAGTAACTTGGGGAAGGTAAAAAAAAAATCAAAAAAATCATCTCTTACCTGGATGTCCCAATCTGACCCGAAAGTTTTTGCGCCAGGGAGGGCATTGTTGGGGTAAGTCTGAGATTTAAAGGGACAGAGGCTTCGTATGCCAGCAATGCCAGCAAAAAAGCAGCAGGGGGTCTACTGATGGCTTAAGCCATCAATTAAAAGGTACAGGTTTTCGGTTCTTCATAACCATGAAAGGGCAACATCATCTGATCCACACATTCTTTTTCGGTTATGTGGCATACTTATGACACTGTATTTTGAGTGTCTGATAAAATCCTAAGAAAAAGTCTATGAAAAAATAATAGCAAATAAAGAGATGGTTGAATTTTTAAAAATGTGTTAGCTATCAGTTAAGATGAGAGGTTTCACAAAAGTGAGATGGGAATTATCTTTACTCAGTTTCCCCTTTAATTACAGGTTTGTCTTAGAAGTTTTAAAACATTGAGTTAGGTTGTTTAAAATGGCATCTGATGAAAATGGAAAGGGAATATTAAGTGGTATGTAGTATGTTCTTTAAAAAGCAGATTTCATTCTATCTTCTAGTCCAGGCCAAAAGAAGGGGTGGGGAGATGAGCCTTAAATCATTTGCCCCTGTAATTATTAGTTATTGCATAACAAGGAGCATAAGTAATGATCCTTGATAACACTTTCAATGATTAAGAAATCAATAGAACCACTGGAGTGCTCCCAACCCATGTTAGTAATATAATCCTTTCTTGTTTAAAAAAAAAAAACTGCAAATGAACTGATGTGTGTAGATATTTCCCCACCCCACCCCAGAAGTAACAAAGGGACCTGTTTTAAAAAATTATCAGCAGAAATGTTACAGCATATCCTTTTTCTGCATGCTTCAGTTCAAAAAAACATGTACTGATACTTTTGTTTTGGTTTTTTTAAAGTAAATCTATGGGTCTATTCTCCATATTTAAAAAAAGAAAAAGCAGAAAATATTTTTTTTTAAATAAAATATGGTGCATACCTTATGAAGGCAGAGAAATGTCTTTGTAGGGCATTTGATGTTTGTATTCAGAACTGCATTCTGTGGTTTCCCCTTCATTTCACTGATGGAAGCTAATCCACATGAGCAAAGGATTCAACAGACTTGTGCACTGATGCTCCTACTTCTGAACAGATCACTGGATTGGACTCATGGCTACTGTTGTGCCTCGATCATTTCTCAGATTGGTGGGAGCAACCCACTATCAACTGCAACCTTAACAGACTCACATGATGGCAGACCATTGAATGTATCACTGCAGTCTAGAGCTTGGAAGAGTTATTGTTATGCACTATGGACATTATCAGATGGGGCCAAAATGCTCTGTTACTGCCCCACCACTTCCTCTCCCGTTCCTGCAACAGAATGGAGGTAAATGTTCAGGAATGGGGTTTTTGCCTCCTTGCTGGCAGGCCATAAATGCAGCTGTCGTAAGGCTGCCTTTATGACCGGCTTGCTGAAATCCTGTTGGTTCTCGTGAGAGAACAAGCGGGAGGGAAATTCAAACATAAGTCCCCCAGCTGTCAAAACACAAAACAAAATGAAAAAATATTTTTTTAAAAAAAACCAAGGAACCCGGGGGGAGGGGAAGGATGCCACTTACTTTGATGTCCCGATCGTGGCAGAAAGCGATTGGCATGGAGCTCCTCCCCAGTGCCTGTCATTGTGGAACAGGGATGGAGGTCCTTTCCCCACGTTCCTGATTCTGTGACAGGCATGGAAGAAAATGGAAGAGGGGTTCTATTCCCCAAGAGCAGCAGGGGGGCAGGATGAGAACAGCATGGAGGGGTTGATGTCATCTAAAAGGAAGCCCCCTTTTCGCTCCTGTTCTGTTCCTGCTCAGTTATATTTGCCCCATCTGATAATATTCTATGACTCCTAGAATCCCCAAGCTGGCTGGGAGTTGTAGCCTAAGGACTTTTTCAGACGGGGGAAAACTCCCGAGGAGGTCAGGAGAAGAACAGGGCTGTTTCGCTTACAGAGCCCCTTTTCAGACAGCCCCGTCCTCCTCCCGTCCTCCTCCCAATCTTCCCCCGTGCTGCAGGCACTGCTTTTTATTGTTCTCCGTCAATAAAAAGCAACGGCAGCAGCACAGGGGAAGGTCAGGAGGAGATCAGGAGGAGGACAGAGGAGGACGGGGCTGTCTGAAATGGGACTCTGTAAGCAAAACAGCCCCATTGTTCTCCCGACCTCCTCGGGAGAGGGGTCCTCTGTTTGAAAAAGCCCTAAGACAAGAATCCGAGTAGAACACTATGTTTCTCTAGTGGCTTGTTTCTTTTTGTATGCCATCTTCCTGTGTTTTTCCATTATAATAAAGACAAGAAAGAGTCGTGGCACCTTAAACACAAACAAATTTATTGTGGTATAAGATGTTGTGGATTCTACAAATGCTTCTGACTTGAGAAATGTACCACCTGGCTCATCTTGTTGTTGTCACCAAACAAACCTATATTTTTATATCATTTGACTGTGCCCCCTTCCCTGCTACTACTTACTCTTTCCAATAATTTGCCCGGTGGTTTTATTGTTGTTGTTTAGGAGGTACATTTAATATCTGGAGTTTTGTGCCAAATTTATAAACTCCGACATAGTTGGGCATATATTTTGGTTTTGCACTGTTGTTGGATCTGTGAGCTCCCAAAGATATTTTAAAAGCAGAGAAACATGATTTTAGTACTCCACAGTTTTAAAAGTAACTTTTAAAAAAATCCAACCATAATATCATCAAACCCTTTGGAATGATAACTCATTATTTTTAAAAAAGTTCTTATTTACTTTCTCATTATTAAAAATAACAACTAAATGAAGGGAAAGTATTTTCGTTAGAAGATACTTTTGGTAAAGGTTTAGTTATTAAGGCAGGATGGGAGACAAGCTTACGAATCTCCCTCTCAGATTACGTTTGGTTAAGAAAAATGGAATTCGCCCCCATTTAAATCAAAATCTGTCATATTAGAAGAAAATATATTGAAACTAATTCATAAATGGTATATTACTCCTGTACATGTTGCCAGAATTACAAAATTTATGTCACCTAATTGTTGGAGGGGTCGTAACTGTAAAGAGACTTATTTACACATGTGGCGAGATGGCCTTAAAATAGCCCAGTTTTGGCTTAGAATTATTTGTGTCATTAACGAAATTACAAAACAAAAAATAAGTCCACTGCCCAATCTCCTCTTATTTACCACCTTTGTGCCTGGGAATAGAGGAGTGATATATATATATATATATATATATATATATATATATGATAGCTTTCCTTCTTGCTATCACGAGACTGGAAATTGTTAAAAACTGGAAAACTAGGATTCTCTCAATGGAGACCTGGTGGAGACAGGTATGGGACACTTGGATGATGGAAAAACGTGAGGACAATGTGAAAAAAATGCCTGGCTGTAACAAGCTTCTGTTTACGGAAAAGTGGTTCCCCCTTATTGAATATATTAATTCCTGCAAAAACTTTCACCTCCTTCACTACATCAGGATTTATGGAATTTTGTCTTGCATAATGTTTAGATTTTAAAAATAAAACTAAAATAATTTTGTTAACACAAGTACTTCTTTAAAAACTTCAGGTAGCTACAAGCTACTGGCTTGTAAAAAAACACATCTAAGCAGCAAAGTCACATACCAATTAACTGCAAAAGTAAATAAAACCCATAACAATTACAATGCAATAGAGATAAATGCATCCCTCCTTATATTACAGTCATAATGTAACTCTGTTATGCCCCAGAGTTAAATTAAAAAGAGGAAATATTTATAAATACTTACTTCCAAGCTCTGATGCTGAATATTACTACTTACAAGGTTATTGGGGGGAAAAACTATGTTTTATAATGCATAGAAATATACTTCTAATGTAAACATTTGAAAACTATGAGCATAAAAGCATGATCATGCCTTTTTAAAATAAATTAAATGTTATCTGCTCTATCTTCCCAAATTATAGAACATTTTTACACATTCTAGCCAAGCTACATTGAGGTCACACTAAAGGAGGGGTTAGGTTAATTGTTATTAAAACAAGATGCAATGTTTCTTACTCAGCATGAAGAACAGAAATATTTAAACGAGTCTGATATGGTACAGGAACACTGACTTCATTTTGGCACTAAGTTAAAACATGGCTGTTTATACGAACCTTTGGATACAAAGTGGTATACTGCAAAATATTCATGCATGTAGTTTTACCCTGTCTTCACCTTTTAAATCTGTCTTAAACTTTTAAAATTGTCTAATATGTTTTAGTCTATTTAAATAATTTTTATTGTCTTAAAATTGTTTTAATTTGCTTAAATCAATTTTGCTTGTACAATACCCTGAAATCTTGTGACATGGGATTGGATAAAAAAACATATAATAAGTAAAATATTGTAGGCATCATGTGCACCAAATTACTTAGCTGTGCACAACAAAATAATCTTGTGAGATTAATACAGAAACCATCCACTGAGATGTCTCATTGTTGTCAGTCCTACATCCAGGAAAATAGTACAGCTTCTGAAGTTTCAATAAAGTAAAAACTTCACTGCTTCTTCGTTATCAGGAAGATAACAAATTTTAGTAACAAATTACAAATAAATTATAAACTCCCCCCCCCAATAGTTAACAATAACTGCCAAAATAACTGGACAAGAAATAAAAAATCCTCCCAAATCCCCATCTAAGTGGGGGTGGCTGTTGAAGTGTTTGGATAGTGCAGAAATGGGAAGTTATGTGGTGGGATGGGAGTTTATAGGCTATTTCCACAGAAGAGAAATGGGAAATATTTGTTTGACAGTAAACAACATTCTTTCAAGGCTTCAGATAATTTCATTATAAATTTATGAATACAGATTTCATATATCTGTATTTCATCTGTTTTTATGTAACCATTTCTTTCTGAAAATATGTGATAGCTTAAAACACCAATAACAATACCGTCTTGGACATCAAGCTTAAGGAAGCACTCTGTGCTATTCAGAAACTTCCATACTGTATCTTGTTGATCCTTTGGAACCCTGGATCTTATGAATCTCGTTGATCCTAATAGAAGTAGTGTTTTACTGGGAAGAAAAAGAAAAATCAGTCATCCAGTTTGAAGTACACATTTTAAACCAAGCTACTTATGAGATTCACTGACTCCAACCTGCATTTATTCAGAGTCAGGAGCTTGATAAAAAAAAAAAAGGAAGGAAATTGAAAGTAAAAGGAGGCCCCAGAAACGCAAGCATTGCTAATTAATCAATGCTTCATTTCCTTTAGTCGCATAAACAATCTCTCACTCATATTAAGAGAGTAGAGCTGCGGTATTATAACCATTTACCTAGGAGCTGGTAGGTAATTGAGTGGGGATTCAACTCCTGTTCCCCAGTCATAGTTCAGTCATTGGACTATGACGGGAGAACAGGAATTGAATCCCCACTCAGTCACGGAAACCCACTAGGTGACCTTAGATGATTTCACATTCTCTCAGCATCAGAGGGAGGCAATGGCAAACCCCTCTGAACAAATCTTGCCAAGAAAACCCTGTGATAGGGCTAGGTACTTAGGGTCGCCATAAGTCTGAAATGACTTGAAGGCACACAACAATAATAAGCCCCATTGAACTCAGTGGGACTTATCTCTGCAAGAACATGCCTAGCACTACACTTTATGTAAGGACACATTTGCTTTGCATTTACTTTCCTTGTTTATTTTTATTTATCAAAATGCACAAGGTTGGATCTGCCATCCCTGGTCAGAAGAGTTCACAATAGATGCCTCCATCCAATATTTGGGATGCTCCTCTCCCCATGCCCCATTAAAAAAACTCCCCCCACCACAGTTTGTGCAGTGTTTTCAGGGAGTTGAGGAGCTGCTGTGGAAAGGATATGATGAAAAAGTCCACTTCCACCCAGATACATAGCACATGCCTAAATCTGGATTTAATAAAATGTCATCCATATAACAGCTGGTGAAAAAAAGGATGACAGACCACTTTTCCAGGGTAGACAGGTGTAGTTCAATGACACAAGGTGCAGCTAGGTCCCACTAAAATTAATTTGCTGTTAGGCTCTACCCTATAAGGTTAAAGACACACTATTTGTTTAATGTATGCATTTAAATTAACAGTCTGTATCAAGATGTTATTCAGCATATATTTATTTATCAAGCAGCCTTCCATTTAAAATACACTGGCACACATCTTATTTTATTACTTGTTCTCAAATTTACAGATAAGTTTTAAAAGTGAAAAATACAATTTTGTAAGAGAAAACATTGGCTTCTAAAAGATACTGTGAAATTAGTCCCAATGTTACATTCCCATTTGATTTCCTCTGTGGTTTGTGCTTTATGCAACAAAACTTTTCTTGGGTAGGTGATGTTTTCCATGAAGTTGTCCATTCTTCAGATTTTAAAAAATTGAAATCCTTCCTTTGAAAAAGACATTTTGAAAGTACAATGCTTTCACTCACATCCTACAACTTTATCTTCCCCAGTGGCTGACACTGTCATCACAGCTGGGGGAAATTCACAAAAAGAAATATTGCTGATATTGTTATCTGATATTGTTCTTTTTTTACAGAAATAAAAATAAAGGAATGACAATGGAAGTAATAAAATTAACCTGGTTTGAGGTGGACTTGAAAGGACTGTAAAGTATAACTTTACCTTATATGAAAAGACAGAGAAATTGGGGGGTAGAGAGAGAGACTCGATATCTGATATGACTACTTCATATCAGATACAATTATAACTTCTAGTTTCACCCAGATGGCCAAGTTAACAACCTAGGGAAGGGGTGGGATCTGGGGGGAATAAGTAAGGCAATTTTTTTCAGGCTATTGTTCCCATGCTGTGTATTTATAGGAAGTGCAAAGAAGAATTAAATCAAAACACTGATTAAAAATGCATAACATTAATGTCGCAACACTGAGTTTGTCAAGTATTGAGAACCTCAAACCATTTCTCTTCTTTTGCAAGGGTGACCACTGCTAAAGGCAATGCCATCCTTTGAGATGTTTAAGAACCGCTTTATTATAGTTTGAAAAATAACTATTTTTTATAGGAAAAAAACCCAAAGATTTATTTTGTTTGTTCAAATCAGATAAATGTTACGGGTATTTTATTCATCATTTTTCTACTTATCTATATTGACATTTTCCACTTGAGTCTTCCAGGGCTCCAAGTTGGGATGTCAAAAACTGTGCGTGCAGAAATGAAAGTATCCTCATTATGCAAATTTGGGCTCCACTGATAGGCATGTTCTGTTTTATAAATTACATCCTCTTGTCAGAAGTCAAATTGTATTTGAATAACTTCACGGAAATTGTCACCAAGATTTTAAATTGTGTGCCTTGTATGCCATTGTTGATTTAGTCAGTGAGTAAAAAATGGACATATGTTGATTTTTAAATGTGTGCATGAGTGTTTTGTCATAAATGTTATTTAAATGAAGCCTAGATGCATATGTAATTCCCGTGTATATTTTTGTAAAGTTTAACATCAAATATATGTTAATGCTTATATTTAATAAAATATGATAAATGGTACCAGTTCCTGTATATTTTACTCTTAACATGTTTGTTTCCTTCAAACATACTTTCAAAAATTTTCCTGTAGGGTAAAATAAATATACATGCTCTGTTAAAGAATAATAATCAAATCTAAAAGTTAAAATGAAGTGAACTCAAATTATGAAAATCATTTTAATCTTCTACAGAAAAAAAGGTTGCATTCCTTATTTACATTCTTATGAAATTTACTATGGAAAAAAAACACTCTACACGGAAACCATACAGCTGTACAATTGCTTCTCTTCTGCAGAGTACTGAACAGAAGTCCAATATAAAAGAAATTCTTATTGTGAACTAAAGCAATTTCAATTAAAAATGCAATTTAAACTCATTACACAGAATCAACATGATTTCAGAAAAGAATGTATTTATATAACAGTACATACTGACATGCCTTTTAATTTAGAAAGAAATATATCACTTTTTTTAAAAGAGAGAGAGAAAGAGATTGCGATGAGAGATGTTACCCGTCATGAAGCTATGTGCTTAGCAGCAAAAGGCACTGCTTCTGCTGAGGCAAGGCTTCAGAATGACTATTTATTGCAGTTGCAATAATCTTTGATGTTAAGAAAAGTGGAAAAATCAAAGTGAAGTGCTAAATCTGGTCATTTTTCAAACATATTATTCTTGTCAAGACAATATATAAAATAAATCATGGGGTTTCTTAAAAAAAAAAGTTCCCTAGAACCCTTTTATTCAGTTTTAGTCAAAGTATGAAAGCAGTGAGGAGAATAAAGAAAATGTGGAAGACTTCAGGATTTTTTTTTTTAATAAAGTGTTGTTATGTCTATTTTTATTAACTAGTAACATCAGTGATGTCAGTGTCTGGCTCAGAACACAAAATGTATTTTTCCCCCCAACCATTGGCATTCATCATATTTGTTCAGCTCCTAATATGAATATACAACAGATTCCTCGTGCTGCTTTCCAAAGCCATTTGACTGAGTTTTAAACCCTTGACAGTAACAAATACAAATTGCACCAGCCTCCCAAAATTGTTGGGGCTAATTTTAATATTAATGAATTCTTTACAACCTCAGTTCAGCAGTTTCGATTAAGCTTTAATTAGTAGCCAGAGGGGAATCCAAAACAAAAATAAGGAGTTGAATTGCTAATTAAGTTACTTTGATGAGGTAGAGTTTTAGTAAAAGACTCATTGTTGTTGGCTAGGCAGGTTCTGACAAGCTAAAAATACTAAAGATTATCATTATTGTAACTAACATCATACGCTACCACCTGATTTTCTGCAAGAAGACAGTTCATTAGAGTACAACACTTTGGCCTGTCAGTACTAGAATTAAAGTCTTGTTAATAAGATAGCAGTGCCTGGGAACGAGAGGCCAAGGCAAGCAAACATGGCTTTAGCTCAGAATGGTGATAAATTATCTCATGATTTGATACTTCTAAAGTCAAAGTGCATGGCTCTCTTGGTGGCTCCTTCTTTTAATATGCAATACAACATGTTGTTTGTTAGAGATGGATAGACAGCCATTGCTTTAATCCTGACCATTACAAATATATATCTGCATTCCTTTCCATATATTTCATACAGTTTATTTGACCGGAATACAAAGCAAAGTCCTCCCATCACCAGATTATCATAAAACTCTGGGAAATGCTCTTCTGAAATCACAGCTACAGTGCCATCATTTTCAAAAAAAATTTATTTAAAATGTGATAGAGCAATATCAGTCCCTTTTCATCTTTGATAGCAGGTCAATATTTGAGCAGGCTTTTATTTTTATTAAGTATTTTTTTTAAAAAAAATGGAAATTCAAGTTTATATATAAATGGCTTCCACAAGAGTTCTAATTATAACCACTAAATTGTGTGAATGATCACAATTTGACCATGTTATATTTTTGTGACACACACATACACACCAACACAATATAATCCATATCTTGGTAAAGATTGTGTGGTATAATGTGATTTGACTATACTTTGATGTTTTCTATAATGTGTATTTCATCCTTTTTGCTTAAGGTTTCAAAGCCCACATACCCAATAACTAAGGGATAAGAAGAGACAGAAAAATAAATGATATTGTTTCTGGGGTATTAAATATAAGCCTGGCTATCACAGCTACATAGCACTAGCGAATTGTAATCAGGTACTTTGACTTAACACAGTTTTGTTTTATAATCAGAGTGGTTGCCATATGTTAGAAAACCTATCTGCCTATGTCTTAGGGGTTTCATACCTCTGTAACAAATCCAAAAACTCATTTTGTAATACCTTAAATCTACCCATTGTAATGTAACTCCACTAGTGTAAATCCACGTCAAACTTTCCTCATGAATGTTGCCAGAAGATTACGTACATTATCACTGAAAGCAAAGCAAAGGAGCAGTGAATTAGAATGCAGTTGATACTGCAAAATAACTTTGGCTAAATCTTCTTTTAATGCATAGTTTTGCGATTTTCCTTCACTCAGCATGAAACTGATTAAAAGCTGTTCATAAGAAAGGCTTTACACAAACAGATGTATTGTTTAATATATTTACATCTCTAAATGCTTGAAAATGTGAACTGTAATACTGCAAGGTGATGGCAGTCAAAAAGAAGAACACAGAGCAGTATTCATCATAGTACCACTATTTAAATATACAGTACTTTCTCCTGTTGTGATACTCTTGCTCAGTTAATACATGAAGCCACATTAGTAATCAAAAACCTATTAAAGTGAGCATACTGTATTATAGGATAATCTGTTGGTGCTATTATTTTTTCAAGGTATATGTATCTGAAACTATAATCAAGCAAACTGCACAAATCTTTTTAAAGCTCCAGTTTTAATATGCAAACAGCCTTCTGCTCAAAGTGTACCTTCATCAGGACTAGTGATATGAATTGTTCATATTGAATATTATTGAACACTTTTTCTCAACACTTGATAAGCAGCAAGATAACTGACTCCCCCCCCCCCTTTCAAATCTATTGCCTTCATATTGTTCTTTCCAGCTAGGTTGGGAGTTGGTAGGAATGTGGATTTACTACATTGTCTTTGAACTGGGCAGAAACAAAGCAACAATCTTAATGTGTGATTAAAATCTCTGAAAATTAAAAAAAAGTTTGATAAATGGCATACTGTATTTTGAAATCGATCGTATTAAAACTGCCCTAATATATAATGTTATAAACTCATGAACTTCAGCAGTGCTTTTCCCCTTGGTGGGAAATTATGATGACCTATCCTACAGTATTTCTTTCTTTCTCTATTTTTATCCTACCAAAGCAAATGAATAAAGTAAAAATCTATTAGACTTCACATTAAAAATCTATTATTGGCAAATTATTGTTGATTGTAATCATCATCATCATTAGGTGTGTATGCCAACTGACAGAAGGATCAAGCAGTTGTGGGCCCAGCTCCAGTTCTGGCGTGGAAACCTGCACCCTTTTCTGAGTCCATTTGGCATGAAATGGATAAAGTGTGTGGCAAAAAGGTTTCCTCTTTCTGAAACCCTACACCCTTTGTGAACTTTTCTGGCACTATTTGATCAAAGCTGATTTTTTGGAATGTATTTTTTAGAAGAAGAAAAAAATCCAAATCCTTACAGATGACATAAATTGCAACTCATATTATTTTAAAGGCTATCCAGTGATGGACATAACGATGCACCTGAGTTTTGTTTTCATAGAAAAGATCTTTACTTCCTGTTTTACCTTTCTTCATACAAATCTTCCTTTTACAAAATTCAGTAAAACTTTTTTTAAAAAATGGATGTGCATATGCTTAGCCAGCTTTAAATGCCCTGCACACATAATTTCCCCCATTGACATCAATGGGACTAAAGTAACCAGATTTTACTTCAGCTGCTTTGTGCTCAATGTGCTTTCAAACACATTATTTGAATTATTTCAAAGTGTGTTTCATACATTATTTGTATTTGCAAATACATTAGAAGCCTTATATTATCAAATACACTATTCAAAAACAATTATTTGTTTTTAAAAAGTGTTTTTAAAAACATAAATAGGATACATTAAACAGGGGGAAAAGGTTTCTGGTGTTTTAATAAAGAAAGATTATTTAAAACAAGACTGTATAAAAGAAGGAAAATTAGGGTTGTTGGTCTGTTTAGGAAAACCAGCTTTCTTCAGAAAGAATGCACAAGAAACAGCACTACTTTTAAAAAATAGAAATGAGGAAGGCAAGGAAGTTGACAGTCATATGTGGTTTTGCAATGCAATTCCCCATACATCAGAATTCTGTTTCAATGAGCCTTGGCGTTCCCCACAAGATTAATTGGAATGCACAGAGCTGTGCACCAGACTTGATCTTTAGCAATCCAAGGATGATTTAGCAATCAGAGGGTGTCTCTTTAATTATATGAAAGCAGGTATTTAAGATCATGCTGTCAAAACCTTGAGAAGGAAAGCGGGCAATGGCCAGAGCTAGAGTTCTTAGGACCTTCCATATCAGGAAGGATTGCTTGGTCCCCATCCCCCCACCCTTTGCCTTTGGATGCCAGGTGAAAACCTTTTGATTTGCCTGGCATATTTAGACATTACTTCTAAACTGAATTTTAAATGATGGGTTTTTATATATTCTGCTCTATTGCTGCTTTCTTATTGGTTCATTTCATTAATTTTGCATATATATATATATATATATTTCATTTTAAGCTGCTCTAAGAACCCTTGGGTGGCTAAAAAAACAGGAGGTATATGCATCAAACAAATACATTCTGCAGTCATATGGCATGATTGATAAGATGCATAAAGTTGCCTTTTACTGAGTCAGAACACTGAACCATCAATACCAGTATTGTCCATCCTGGTGAGCTGCCCCTTTTGCTCCACCTTGCACATGGAGAATATATGCTCCATCACTGCACTGTGAGTTTCTCACATTCACACTTGCAAGAAGGTTATACATGCTAAAATGATGAGGCTGAAGCAATGATACAAAATATTTTTGTGTGTGACATAATTAACTCTTTAGCCATATCCACATACAATAGTAAGGCAAAACTCTGAAAAATCCTGGCTTAACATTTGCACGGGTGTACTGATATTTACAACCACTTGGCTATTCCTGCCAGCTGGATAGGCTAATTTAACCAGGATCTGAAAGTTTAGTGCTATGTTTGAAGTTGGACCCTTGGTTTGTTATTCAAAAACAAGCCTTGATTCATAAAACAAGGAACTTTGTTTGTAATCCTGGCTTGTAAGGGGAACAACAAATCGGAAGCCAGATTGTAGTGCTAAATATTCAGTTCCTTGGAATATTTCACACTACACAGTAATAACACTTAGCCACATCTTAAGGAGTCCTGGGATTTGTAGGCTTGTGAAATATTTGAGGTTTCTGGTAGAAAATTCTAAACACCTCATGGAACTACAGATCCCAAGATTCTGTAGGACAGAGCCATGGAAGTTAAAATAGTACCCAAGTATGTAGTGTAAAAGTGACTCTGGTTATTTAGCCACTACTACTGGTGAGCATAACCAGGTGGGAAAGAGTGGACCATGTGCCTGAGCATTCAGCTCATGAAGGATAATGCAGGATTATCTTGCATATTGGTGTATGGTTACGTGCTCAAGCAAACATTCTTTCAAACAGACTTGGATATCTACTACCCTAAGGTTTAATGTGAGAAAACCACTATCCCTACAAAATGTAAAATAGTAATTAGGATATAAGATAACTGAAAATATCTAAAATATCATTGTTCCCTTATTTGAATGAGAAACTGATAATTTTGTAATGGATTTATTTTAAGTAGGATACATAAACATTTATGCTCTGTACCTAGCTAAAGACAGAGGGTGTTAGGCATGGAACATGTTAAACCCGGAAAATATGCTTAATCTTTGTCATAACATGTCAGGTTTCATGTATCAGAATACTAAGATTCAGTGTAGAAAACTGACATCAAACCTTTTCCAATCATACTGCTTAAAAGAAGATGTGTTCAGAAGGCTGGAGACAACACAAAGCCCCAGCAGCATGAAAGCCTTCAGACAAGTCATGTCCATCATCACTTTAAAAGTTACTTCTTGACTTGTAACAGGCATGATGACATTGATGGGATGCCTTCCTGGAATTATGGTCAGGTCAGCTCTCATATGCATAATTTACCTTGTTAATATTTTACCATATTTCTACTAAGGAGCGGGTCACCAGAGTTAGGTTTCATGTAATTTGTGTGGCCCTCCATATCTTCTGGGGTTAGGGGCACAGCCCCCCCCCCCAAAGTGGAAAAAACACAAATATATCTTGCCCCCCAAACCATATTTAACACAGAAAGTACAATTTTTTTTGTACTCTGCTGCTGCCGTATGCTATTTTTAAAGGGGATGTACAAGCCTCACCAAGCATTTACACATTTGCAGTCTCTCTCAGTTTCATGGGGTTTGCAGCCCCTCTTAAAAATGGCATACGGTAGCAGCGGAGGTGGCAGCAAATAATCCATGAATAATCGAGTCCTCAAAAGTTAAACCTGCAAATGTGGAGTGCTGACTTTGCTTAATTTTTATGGGATGGTTTTGATGCATGGGATGTAAGATTTTAGTAAAATAGGTTTGCTAGGTTGAGAAGGACAAGATTTCTGGTCTCAGAATAAGAAAGCTTGTAACCAAAAAGGAAACTATTTCAAGGTTGTCCTGAACTGTTTTTGTTCCCTCTCCAGCAGATGGACAGTCTATTTAGTGCAGAAGACAAAAATAATGTGATCATATTCAAGCACATGGTGGTTAATGAGTGCTGCCATCCTTTGGTGGCAGACGGTTATTGTTTAGAAAAAGACAAAGGAATGCCTCCTTTGTCTTTCTTTGCCAACTATCAGAGCCCATTACTGAAAATTAAGGTTCAATCAAATTCTTATTCAGAGATAATTAGTGGACAGCTTTGTGGTGCAGAGGATAATATGACCAAAGTGCTGGATCACAGCAGTGAGCACTGAAGTGTGAAAGAGGCCGTTCGAGATCCATGCTCCTGAGGTCATACCCCTTCTTCTCAGAGACAATGTGGCAGTCAAAATGCAGCATTCATACCTGCTGTGATAAAAAATACAACCAAGCAAATAAATTATTTCAAAGCCCGACTCACAGTCTCTCCCTCCCCACCCCCCTTTTAGGGGGAAAAACTAAGCCAGTTCATTAGTAATAAACTATGACTTCATTAGAATGTCCCACCTAACAGGATTACGGAAGAATGTGTCAATAATTGGCAAAGGTTTGTCTTTCATTAATTAACACCTTTGTATGAATACAAACTTGTTATCCTCACATTTTATAGGTGAAGCATTAGCATAAAATGGAAGCACAAGTATTTTTGTTTTAAAAGTTGCCTTCAATAATTTGAATGACTCCTATTTTATGAATTATTGCTATCCTTTCAAGAGGAATCAGTTTCCTATTGACATTCTTTAAGCAGAATGGTCCGTGTAAGGTTTCAAGGTTTTCTTGTGGAAGTTTGAAGTATGCCATATTTGGAGTAATATTTTGGGAATACCAGAAATGTAGAAGAGAATACAACGAACCATATTTATCTTTGAGAATTGCACTCTTTGTCTACCTTTCAGTCTATATAGTGATCTTTTTTTGGGGGGGCGGGGGGACAACAATGTAATAAAGTAGAATCAATCAGATGTTACAGCCATGTTCCAAAGTGAAAAGTTATTTTCTTAAACTACGCTGAAAGTCATAATAGTTTTCATACATGCTTGCAGATATTTATAATATTCAAACAGAGACTGTGCAACTTAATTTCAAAATTTAACAAAAATGAATCATATATGGACCATTTTTCAATATATATATATATATATATATATATATTCAAATTAACAAGCCACAGTAGTCAGAGAATTTCAGCCATGCTAATTTGATTTGTCAGGTTCTTCACAGAAGTATGAAATTATGTAAAGATTTGAAATACACAAAATAAGCCATAACTGGATGTGTGTATGTAATTCTTCCTTTTGATACCAGTTTGTATGGGTTGTCTTTTTAAGGTTTTCTTCCCAAAGATTGTCCTCCAACTGGTGCTATTTTATACAAAATAATGTGGCAAATAATTGCAGCAAAGTTTATCACTCAGGGTAGATTAAAATGCATCCATGTTCAGTATTGGACTCTAGATTTGTTGATTTGGTTGAATGGCAGACCTCCGTCAGCACCTCCTTTTTGTTTACAAAAGGCATCACTCACTTCTGTGACTGGCAAACTTTGTTTTGCAAGAGGTGTACAGTACGAGGAATGCTCTTCATATAAAGGTACAACTTCAGAAGACCCACCTATTAATCATCTGATACATCCAGCCCTATGACAAGTTCTCAGTTCAGTGCAGAGCAGACCTACAAACCATGAACAGGAACATCAATAATGCTGGGCAGGGGAAAAGAGTTCCAGGACTCAGCACACGTGTCCTATATCAGGAGTGGCAGTGTTCTTTGCGCTTGCACTTTGCAGCTGGCACTAAGGGCTTGTCTATATGGTGAAAATAATCCTAATGGGATACAAATGGAAGGTGATCTGTACAAATGTACATTTGCATAAAAATGTGTCATTCAGAAGGGGGCAGCCAAATCCACATTAAATTTCATGTGGGAAGCCTCCGGGGCTTCTCCCAGATTTTTTAAAAAGCTCTGTATGGAATGCAAATGTGCAATCAATTGGACACTCGCATTTGCGTAAATGAGAACAGGCAGCGTAATCTGGTTGGCTGGATAAGCATGGGGGCGGGGCTAGCAAACAGGGAAAGCACCTACTGCCACCATCTTGGATTTTTGGCTAAGTGGGGGCCCGGTAAATCAATAAAATGGTGATCTTATACTCTCTTTTTCCCCCCTTTCCTTTTGTAAATATGAAATATTGCATGTGTGCACCATGGTAAACTTTAAAAAAAAAATTGGCAGCGGCGTATTTAAAAGCACAAGTAAATCACTCGTGGCTGCTGTCTTGGCTAGAGGGCATGCGAAGTTCAAGGGGGTTCTTTTAACTGTTAAGGCAGGTCGCAGCACTGCGAATGGCTGCTTCTTTGGACATGTTCATATTTTTCCCTCTCGTATAGATGGGACCTAGGAATATCACAAAGACACATCTAGAGGATTGATTCAACAGTACTTCAATTTTGCATAGCTAAATTGCTCTTTTCTGCATCTCATGCAGCACAACTGCTTGTCCAAGCAGTTTTTCATCCCTACAAAAGCACAAGAAGCTGTATATCTTCAGTTGTTCATCTCTAAGGCTTCTGCCACACTGTAGAAATAATGCAGTTTGATACTGCTTTAACTATCATAGCTATCTTATGGAATCCTGAGATTTGTAGTTTGTTGTGGCACCAGAGCTCTCTGATAGAGAAAGCTAAATATCTCACAAAACTACAAGCCCCAGAATTCCATAGCATTGAGCCATGCCAATTAAAGTGGTGTCAAAGTGCATTATTCCTGCAGTGTGGCAGCAGCCTAAATTTGTCTCTAAGTTTTAAAAATTATAACATCTCCTTGATTTTGACTTTCAGTGGGAGTCAGAATCCAAAGAACCAGGTTCCATGAATCCAACAAAGCCTTATTGTATACATGTGCTCATTTGTTTTAATACCATGTGTCACAGCAAGCTGTTTTCATACCACTTTTCACATGATGTGGGACCAGCAGTTCAAAGAAAAATAGTGTTGATTTTTTAAGAAAATACTAGGATAATGCTACCTTTGGCAGAAGGCAAAGGGAATCTTTGGATCGGAGTTTCCTTCACTCTTGAAAATTAGTATCTTAGGATGCAATCGTATACATTTTTCACTGAGAATAAGGCCCACTGGGGATAACATCTGAGTAGACATGTGTAGAACTTATGTTTTTATTTGGTGAATTTTTCATTCACTGAAAAATACCTAAATATGAGATTTTTTTGAAACAGTCACACATTCAGCAAGGTCAACATGGTACTTTTACAGAGCATCAGTGAAGGTAGAATGCACTTTCTGCCTTATACCAAGTACAGTATTTTGAAATCCTTTGAGATTAAAAAGCTGCAATTATAAAAGAGCAGAACATTAAGCAATATCTGTAGATCCAGATTCCACTGACTAAATTCTATCATTCTCAGGCACCAACACATTACCTTTTACCAAATTTTCTTATCAATGTCTTAGACATGTTTGCCTTGAAAGAAAAACTTGAGTCCAAACTGTGTAACAGCCTTCTAAAACATGGGGTCCTTCCGATTGCAGCTCCCATCATCCCCTGACAGCATGACTATTTGTAATCTGGGTTGAGTAAAGGAAACCAGGTTAAGGAAAGCTGCCATAAACATTTTTACTAGCAAGTTGTCTGGATGTGCCCTTTTGTTCCTATATCAGTTTAGGTGTTTGGGAAGGGGGTGACAATTGGTATATGCATTTAGAAAGTGAGCAAATAAAGAAAAAAATTGCTGTGAACACTCTACTGTGTGTGTAGGACATTTGTTTTGTAATTCTTGAAATAATATTCAAAAAAAGACTTGCCTGGTGAGGGATGTACATGCTGCAGATGTGAAAAAAAAACTGTGAACATCTCTACTTCTCACCTTCCTTTTTAGAATGCTGCTAGATCAAAAGCTTAGAAAAATAAGTATGACACTTATGTTTCGTGCCCCAGTGCTTCTTTAGAACAGAGCTTGGAAAAACTGTGGGTTGCTCTTGTTTTTTAATACCACTTCCAAAATTCACCAGCCAACATTGGCACCGGCTGTTGGATTGTGGGAGTTTTCAAAAGGTTTTAGAATGTCCAAAGTACTCAAAACTGAATTAAGTGGATTCAGCAGTACTGATATTAAACATCAAATTTCAATGTTTGTATTTCAATGTTTCTGTTGAACATTTTATTGCTTTGATTTGTTGTACATCATATGACTTTGGGGTTTTTGTTTCTGTTTTACATAAAGGCAATTAAAAATACTTAGAATAATAACTACTAGCTAAATAAACAAGAGAAGGGAAAATAACCAAGAAAAATAATTCCTGTTTGGGTAGCCATATTAGTTTGTTGTTGAAAAAGGAAGGAGGAGACTTGTGGCACTTTAAAGACCAAAACATACATTCCAGCATAAGGTTTTCTGGACTTTTCCTCATCATGTCTGCTTTATCGGAGTCATGAATGTGGGGAAGGGTTTTTTTCCATGAATATTTCATAAATATATTTGGCATTTTGATTAGAAAAGGCTAGTTAGTGCAACAAAGATGCCTTTCAAACAAACAACTAAAGTAAAACATGCATAAAACAAGAACCAGGTTGACATTTTCCCATTCAGGATTTTGAATCTAAATAATAATATATGTTAAAGATTTCACTTATTCTATTAAACAAGGCCTGATTGAAATCATTTTAATAAATCTAAGTCTTTATTGGAATTCCAGAAAAGCAGGAGAAAGTTTCAAACAATCAGAGTGTGTTACTGTACAGAGCTCCACTGAGGTCAGTGAAATTTCTTACTGCTATATGTAAAATCACAAATTTCTTTTTTCCTTCCAACTGGAGAAATGTAAATACAAGAAACCACAGCAGGAAATAGAAACCAGAGCTTCTGTGTGACTAAGAGGACAAGCTAGGTGCTAGATATCCTCTTAGTCACAAACTGGCTGGGTGGTCTTGAGCAAATCATTTTACCTTCAGCACCCTATTTGTAACTCAGGAGTTAACAATGGCCTACCTTTGGCGACTATTGTCCAGACTATGGTTAAAGTGTCTTTCCCAGCAAAACTATTATTTTTAAACAATTATGCCATATTGTATTTAAACAGCAGCAATAGGACAGAAGAAAACTCAGGCAGTGGTGGATATGCTTCCGTCCTGAGGATGACTACTTATTCATTGTGCAGAAATGTCAAATGCCTCCTCAACACTTCCAGAGGGTTTTGTTTACTTTCTGGTCAAAATCCAGTCGTGGTTTGCAACTTTCCATTTCTTTGAAGCTTCAGTGCACCCTCTGTGTTCCATGCTGAGGTGCTTCAAACATCCTGTGCAGCCTTGTAGTAAAATTGCACCTGCTTGACATAACAGAGAAAATGGCAAAGAGAACCAATGTTCTGCAGCTCTCATGCACCTTCTAGATTAGAGTTTGGAAGTGTTAACCTTTTGGCTTGTACGCTTCAGAATCTCCAAGCTAGCATGGCTGCTGAACAACTACTGTGAGCTGCAGTTTTATATAAAGTTACTTTCCCAACTTCTTCTTAAAGCATGAAGAGGAATATAGTATTGAGTTAGATCTTTAAAAAGCCTGAGAACCAAAGGAGAGATATTTCCAAATCAGGTCCAATATCACCAGCCAGCAAAGTGGCTGCATTTCACATGATAAGCAGAGTAGGGCTGGAAGCCATCACTTGATATGGAGGGCCAGGAGGGTGGAGAAAATTACATCCTAAATGTAAACAGACCAATGCTTACACTGCTGCCATCTCATGGGAAAGGGGTGTCTGGTTTGCTTGGTTTTCTATTTTCTTTTATTGTGAGAGAAGGGTTAGGCATGAGGGAAAATTTCAAATTATGCAGGCTCTCCTTTTGACTCTAGTTAACCTGGCTGAAATACTGGTTGAAATACTGTGCACATGGAATTTGGTGGGTGGATATAGGGTGGCATTTCCAGTTCCATCTCAGATAGTAGTCCTGGATTTTTTCTGCCTTCCCTCAATTCCCATCTTTCCCACATTGGATGGTGGGAGCCAGCGCAAAGTATTCCAGACCAGTTTTCCCCCAAACTTTCTCCACAACATATTTATCTGGTTACTTCAAAGCACATTGCAAAACTCACTTGGCTACATGGCTTTTTGGACCCCACAATCACTACAGAATTTCCTGGTCTGAAGCCTGAAAAGATCTTTTTACACAGTGCTTAGACAGGGAAAAATTTAACTGTTTGACTTTTTAATGCTAACCACATCTTTAAAACCTAACAATAGGCTCAGGGGAATAAAAATAAAAATAAAATAAAATGATATATTGTTAGAAAGTTTTAAGATGTATGTTTGCTTTCAGAATGTTTTTAAAAGCATCATTCCATGGAAAGCATGAGTCATTTTGGTCTTCTTTCCTTCCTTCCTTCCTTCCTTCCTTCCTTCCTTCCTTCCTTCCTTCCCTTCTTCCTTCCTTTCCTTTCCTTTTTTTTAAAATGAATCACAAGAGAATTTCACCACATGAAACCATAAGAGAACTAGCCTGTGAACGTCTCAAGAAAGTTTAAAAAGAATAGCTGGGGAAATGCCATGAGTTACTAAAGTTTTAATTTACTCTGAATTAATTACTGGTTAATTATGTCTGAATTGCTCTCAAAATTTTCACTTGCAATGGAGCATTCAAGGAGTTTTCTGGATGCATTTGGTGATGAACAGAATAACATTCTGAAAATGCAGCAAAGGTACCCCATTGTTTAAATGCATATTTTTCTATTGAAGCAGAGAGTTTGTTCAATATCTGACCCACTTTTGAATTGTTAACAATATTTGTTAATAAATTTTGATTTGGCTTACTTTGAATTGTCCTTTTGATATAAATATAAACCAAAAGGCAGATATGTTTATTTCATAAAACATTTTAGGTCAGTTATATCATGGCCTACCATGGGTGGATGGAACTGAACTATCCATTTAATTAGGAGGCTCAACAGAAGCAAACACTGATCAAAATGTTCTCTTGCTTAAAATTCTTTGGCATTGTAGTGATTGTCAGGAGTCAGTATTTAAATACTGAATGTCAGAAATGAGGAAAGAATGTTTTCCTCACTATATAATAACTGTTCAGAAGAATATAAGTGGTAATTATATTAGTTCTTAATGCACATGCAAATCTGCACATGCAAATATTGCCTTTATCCCTGAGGTGTAGTGGATATTGTCTGGTAAGGGTCTCCTTTACTAAATGATATTTACATTAAATGAACAGCCATAGATTCTTGCTGAGGCACGGCCCAAAAACCCACTGTTGATACTAGAGACTGTTTTGAATTCCTATGATCTGACTACTTAACTAGTGGAGACCCTTCCCCCCTTTTTTGGTAGTTTCTTTTTGGGATCCACTAGGACAAGAAGATCCACTGGGACACTGATTCAGTTCTAAGGCTGAATAAGGGAGCCCTGGTGGCGCAGTGGTTAAATGCCAGTACTGCAAGTCACCATGTTGCAAGTTCGATTCCAGCAGGCTCCAAGGTTCACTCAGCCTTCCATCCTTTCGTAGGTCGGTAAAATGAGTACCTGGCTTGTGGAGGCAATTAGCTAACACACATTGGAAACTGCTTAATGTAGTGTAGATGTGTAAATTGCTATTGCTTAAAACAAATTGTAAGCCGCTCTGATAGCCTTGTGGCTGAAGATTAGGGAATAAATAAATAAATAATAAATAAAAATAAGGCAAGAAAGTGATATATAGTTGGAATGCATTGCACTTGTTCTCAAAACATGGTACCTCCAACTGCTGTTCTGAGTTTCAGAAATGATGTATCCTCAATAGATGTTCAATAGAGTGGAAAATCTGAATGAGCTAGAAAATATGACAATGTACAAAATTCCAATTCTTCCTTATCTTTCATAGAAGCTTTCACAACTGGGTCTGTTGATGTATGCAAAATACTTTTCAAACTTAGTAGCACTAAAGAGTGTTCAGAAATGTCCACTGGAGATTATGAATGAGTCAACTTGCAGTCTTGCAGTGAGATATATTTTCCAGTCTTTTCTTTGATGAGCAAAACAGAAAATTTTGCTGTTCCCTCATAAAGGTCATTATTAGCCTGAAGGTCTATGGAAACCAACAACACCAAACACTACTAATAATGAACTAATAGAGAAAATAAACCAAGGGCAAAGTCCTCACAAAAGAATTTTACACCTTGTCCACATGACGTTAGCTTTCTAAATGCTAAACTTGATCAAAAGTACTAACATTTTCAATCAGTTTCCTTGGTCCTTTTTTATGAGGTCACCTGAAATCCTGCTTCAGCGTGGTCAATGCAGGGCCCTCCTTCCATTTGGTTTAGGTTTCTCGGTGTTCTTGTTCTGGTGCATTTCGGTGTCATTCTTTCTCGAAGACATTGACCATATGATCATATTCAAATAGCCAAGCGTTTACAATTTTCAGATCTGCCAAATAGCGAATCAACCTTTATAATTAAAGCTGACAAGCTGACAAGAAAAATGAATGTAAAATTGTATACGTATATGAATGTTTATGTCAGATTGCCGTCTGTGCAGTTGTTTTTCTCTTTGTCAATAGCCAAAGGCTCATTTCTCTGTACTAGAAGCACATTTTTATATCGAGGCCTTCAGACAGCTCCCCTTCGCCCTAGTGAATTTGCTGATTAATTTTGGATGCTCCTCTTAATTAACACCCCAAAGGAAGTCTAGATTTTCTAGCCTATATTCCATGTAAAACAAGTGAATCTGAAGAACAATGACCTAAGGAGACAAGCGCACTCCATCCGAATGACATTACAAGAACATTGAATATCTCACAAGTCAAGACCTGGTCAGGCGGTGCCTAAGGAAAATGTAGGCCTTTAATCAGGGCAGAAGTGAAATTCATATTAGTCCAATTTCATTTTCTTTACTGCTGACAAAGAGGGATTGGATGGATGCCACCTGACAGTTGAAACATGGTGCCCCTGTATCAGAGCGGGTGCTATTGGCCTTGATTAATAATTGGATCCATTTTGTCTTCCAGGCAGATACGTTGATGATGGATATGAGAAAATACAGCGATGTGATTTATTAGGAAATCAGGATAAAATAACAAACTGGGTAATTGCACATGGCTCTCAAAAATGCAACCATGTAATCAGAAGTATGGTGCCAAACACCAATAATTTCCATATCCCTTTTTACAGAGAGGCCTCAGCAGAATTCCAGCCCCCTCATCCTTTTTAAACACAAGGGGGGGAGAAGTGTTGATGTTGAAGAAAAATCAAAGACCAGATGTTTAATAGATGCTCTCCTTCTCTGTAAAATACTAGAAAACACTGCATACAAACAACCAACTGTTGCTTCATTGGCAGAGCTAGGGAAATTACCCATTAGTTAATGCTCCTTGATTTATATTGAACTAACTTTACAACCAGAGGTTGGGCAAGTTCTTTTTTTGGAGTACAGCTCCTAGAATCCTCTAGACCACATGGCCATTCCCAAAAAAGTAACTTTTTGAAGTTCTGAATACACACACACACACACACACACCATTGTAGTTTTTCCAGTGTTCAAAAGCCTTCACATTGATTACTTCTGAAGTAGTTACAGGAAACTCTGAAACAGGAAACTACTTTAAGCTAAATCAAACTGTTGAGGTGTTTAGCTCTGGATTGTCCTATTGACTGGCAGGATATTTTCCAAGCCCTACCTGGAAATTTCTCAGGTCTTTCAAGTTATAGCTTAATATCAGCCAAAATGGTACATCGCCTACTTAGTTACATATGAGTAACTAAGTAGCATCTCCTGGCTGGACACCCCTGGGTGAGGGAGGTCCATTCAGGACACAAGGATTTACAACATTTACACCCTCTTCCTGCCATCCAGCGATGCTGTGATGAGGACTTGTGACAGGGTCCTGCTTTTTATTGTCATAGCCCCACTGGTTGGTAGGAGGAGGTGGAAGAATCCTCCTCCTACACCCCAATCACCAACTGAATGGACCCTCTTTACCCAATATGGCTGCAGCCTTGTAAAGTAGGTTAGGGAGAGCATTCATGATCATGGCAATAGTGCCATGGTCATGTCTACATAGTGTTCATGAATGTAGATTAGTTATACTGTAGATCCATAATGTGAGTTACACATCTGTAATTGCAATTCTGAATTCCAATCAACCTATATCATGTTTTCATGTATTATGCATAATTTTGTTTTTGTTTTTGCTATTCAGGTTTTTTTTGTCATCCATAGTAAACTGTACATATAGACACTCAAGCTATATTTATCAGGTTGGTTAGGAAGCCACAAGGAAGCAATGGGAAAGGCCTTTCCAGGAGTAATTGCTCTTTATTAAAAATGGGCTTCAGGATTCACTACAGTTTGTGCCACAGTTAAAATAAAAAAGTTTTCTTTTTCATAACCTTGGATGAATCTGCATTCTGAATAGGTCATTCTCCCTGAGCAGAATTATTCCATTTATAACAGCCTGACTCCTATTGGTTAGTCCCAACTGGAGTAGATCTACTGAACCAATTATTGACTGGACAGTCAACACATAGGCAAATCCCATTGATTTCCGCAGGTCTATTCCAGTTGGGACTAGCAATAGGAATCAGGTTAATATATGTATTTAGGCTTTTATTCCTCATAAGGAAGTCTATACCACCAAATAAACATAGCAGTATCTGAAAAACATCACTCTTTAAAGTGCACAGACCTCCTAAAAATGAATCATACAAATTAAACTGAGGAACAGGATTAACAAAACAGAGACATCTGTTGCAGTGAGAAAAGGTGTTTTCTAATTAAACAAATAAGGATAGATCCAAATGAATGTCTGGATACTGACTTCTAAGTAGCCACCACTGAGAAGGCCCTGGTCCTAGTGCCCACCACCTCAGCCTTCTTTAACTGGACTTCTGAATGATGTCAGTGCACAGGAAGGCCAGTATGGTTGCAGGCAGCCCTTCATATAACTGGATCTCAAACTGCTTAGGACTTTAAAAGTTGAACTGAGCATTCCACTTTGGACTAGGGAATAAGCAGGCAGCCAATCAATCAGTTTAATATCAACAGAAATTAACTGAATAGCTTTTCATGATTCAAGATGGTGTGGATTTGGGGTGCTTTTTTTGTGAGAGATATCTCTTTTCTAAAGAATCTGAGAACGGTATATATGCAGGATTCTCATACATGAGCTCTGTAATCCTCCTGTTAATGGTACATCCGGCATGATAACATATATTGCAATCTTCTATGGCTTCAGATAAGACTAAAGATTCATTTTAGTTCTTAGTAACAGAGACCCTTTCACAACTTCAGGACTGACTGACGGACTCTCTTTCTACATATCTCTCTCTCTCCCCCACCCACCTTCTTAGAAAAGAAAACTATAACATGTGCTGTCCTCTTGACAGTACCTTTTGAACCTTGTTTTGTGTCAATGTAACATAAAGAAACAAGAGGCCTACGTGTAATTTGCTGTTTTTTTTCTGAGTATCTGCTTTCCATCTAATGTACTGTTGTGAAATGAAGCCAGTAAAACTATATGACTAGTCCATTCGGAGATCTCCTTTGGTATCTTTATTCAGTGACAAATTCGAGTCTCCATGGCTTGTTCCATGATGATAAGCAGCACAATTTACAGGTATAAGTTAACAAATGAGATCAATTAAAATGTCTCACAGTGGCACCTGTCGCAGGGTAGGGTTGCACTAAATGATTCCCACATCATTGTTCCTCTACGGTGTGTACCATTTGGAGCCTTTCCACATGCAAAGCAACAATGGAAGTGTTGTTTTCTAATGGTCATGAACCAAGAAAGTAGGCCTTATCATGTAGCTTAGGTATATGATTATTATCATTTGTGGGGGCTGGTGTGGGGAGGAGAGCAGGAGATGCAGTCAGACTTTTTTTTCTACGCCTTTTGCACAAATGAATGATTGTCTCTCATGCTACTCTTGACTGCAACAGCATCTTGGATTGCTCAATTTGTTACCAATTTGTGCTGTCAGCAAACGTCACTCATGGCGGTAAATTTTTGTGTGGTGAACCTGTGTGCTTGGTTTTCCTTTTGCTTGTTTGCTTATAAAAACAGTTAAGATTTCTTTCATTTAAAGGCTTAAGGAACTTTCAGCCCTTCAAAATGGCAAGAGAAGAACAAAGTTACAACTGCAGTTTTACCCATCTCATGTTACATATATTACTTCTGCCAAATACATATATGCCACGATTGATAAAGAGATTGATCACAGATTAGCAAATGCACATAGTGCATTTGGAAGACTTTACAAAAGAGTCTGGAGTAATAAACACCTGAGGCGAAACACAAAAATCATTGTGTATAGAGCCATTGTACTGTCTATTCTCCTTTATGGGTCTGAAACATGGGTCACCTATCGCCACCACTTACGACTCCTCGAATGCTTCCATCAGCGCTGTTTATTCACAATCCTAAATATACACTGGACTGACTATGTGACGAAAGTTGCTGTCCTTGAGCAAGCAGGGATCACCAGCATTGAGGCCATGCTATTGAAAACACAGCTACGCTGGGCAGGGCACATTTCTAGGATGGAGGACCATCGCCTCCCCAAAATATAACTCTACGGTGAACTCGCCACAGTCAGCATAAGAGGGGTGCCCCAAAAAAGCGATACAAGGACTCCCTGAAACAACATCTCAGGCTCAGCCAAATTGATCACCAACAATGGTCCACCCTGGCCTCACATCGGGAGGCATGGAGACACACTATCCACTATCCAATGCTGCAGCCTTATTTGAGAACTCACGCCGAACAAGTCTTCAAGAGAAACAACAACGCAGAAAAAATCATAACCCGGAAACATCACCCAAGGAAACCTTCTGCTGTGCTTTCTGCAACCAGACTTGTCTATCTCAGATTGGCCTTTTTAGTCATCAGTGTGCTTGCAGAAAATGGGGGGATGAGTCCTTCCTGAATCTTCGTTTGCGAAGAGAAGCCAGAGATATTACTTCTAGTAACCATATTGTCTACTGAAACTTAACAATCGTTTTACAATTGGTCGTATTAATGAAAAAACACATTAAAACAGTGTACTTACCAAGAGTTATGAATGCTCTTCATTATTAGAATGAGAAGCTTTTAAAAGGTACAATGCAGCTTAATTATAGCACATCCCTTTTAGAACAAAGCTGTCCAGTTTTGCTGGAAACTTTTTTTTAAAAAAAGAAAGTATTTAAAATCCCCAAGGAAACATTTTCTGTGCCTTACTGAAGATTAATGATTTAAATAGAAGGATAGAATCTTCAAATATCTACACCTCATAGCTAAAATTTCTAAGATATCTCCATAGGCAAATTTTTGAGGTATCAGCTGGCATCCTTTTAGTGGGCTAGAATATATTTATATACATTGTATGCTATCTTAATCCACCTTTTTGATCATTGCAAAGGTCAGAATTCTTAAACTACCACACCACAATCAACCCACCAATCCCAAACTCTTAAGTGGTACAGCATCCTCAACACAACCATTTCCATGTCATTGGAGAATTGGGGTGCTGCGGCCGGGGGGGGGGGAGATGTAACTAGCTGTTTTCCTGGATGCCATCTGCAGAGAGCTCCCAGGGATTCCCAGTGCTCCCTGTGAATGCCTGTTGGATTGTGTCCAGATACAGGAAAATATCTGAACACATCTCCACTGATCCTCCTTCTCTCTAATAATGTGGAAATGACAGTGTTTAATTTGACTTTTGTAAGGTTTTAAACTTGTATTGTTTTAAATATGTTGTTAGCTGCCTTGAGTCCCATTATTGGGAGAAAGGTGGGATATAAATGAATATAATAATAATAATAATGGAGAAGAATGTCTCAGGATGCAAAATTACAGCATTCCTTTTTTTCATACCCACCACCTTAACAATTTTATATTGCAAATCATCTTTTTTTTTTTTTTTTTTTTTTTTTTTTGGTAACAGCCACTGTTTCTATTCCACAATACCCTGCAAGATCCAGGGCACTGTGGAGCTTAGAAAATAATCTGCCAACCTGATTGCTTCTCTTATCCCTTGCATGGATGGCCCTGCAAAAATAAAGTGGGGAGGGAGGAATAAAGATGTTTTTTCCCACCATGAAGACTGAGCCTCACTCACAAGAAACTGTTGAAAAATATATCTTTATCCTGCAAATATTTATTTAATTCCTCAATTTCTCTGTTCACAAACAGTAGAGTGGGTCCTTGGTATCTGCTGGGGTTTGGTACCAGGACCCCCCGTGGATACCAAAATCTGTGGATGCTCAAGTCCCATTATATACAATGGCAAAATAAAATGGTATACTTTATATTAAATGGGAAAATAAAAGTTTGCTTTCTGGATTTTTTTTTGGGGGGGGAGGTATTTTCAAACCATGTATGGTTGGATCCATGGATACAGAATCCATGAATACAGAGGGCCAACTGTATAAAGATTTTTCACAGGGGATTTGTGCACAGCTGCCCAAATGGACATATCTCTGTGTCACTTTGAAGGTGACTTACCCTCACTATAGAAAACGTCAAGCTTTCTTACTTACCAGAGAACAACTCACAGTCAGGATGCCTTTAGAATTTTTATTTTGCCATCTGAATCTGCAAACAATTATTTAAATAATTTTATTGGTTCTAAAATTTTTAACTTGTTTTAAAGGTATTTGTAAGCTTTGCAGAGATGTTTTGATATAGGTGGGGTATAAATAGTTCAACTTGTATGCAAAAAATATCACAAGCAGAGCAGAACTAGACTCAGATGAAGGACGTATGAAAATCAGAGGAAGGAACACCAACAGTTTAAGATATGCAGATGACACCATACAGCTAGTAGAAAATACCAAAGACTTGGAACTATTACTGAAGATAATCAAGAAAGAAAGTTCTAACACAGGTTTGCTGCTGAACATTAAGAATTTTTTTTAAAAAATGACTACAGGTGATTTACATAATGTTAAGATAGATAGCAAAGAAACTGAAATAATGTTTTTCCATACCTTGGCTCAATCATCGAACAGAATGAAGACTGCAGTCAAAAAATAAGATGACTAGGACTTGGAATGCTATGAAAGAACTAGACAAGATCCTGAAGTGCAAAGATATACCATTGAATACTACAATTAGGATTGTTCATGACATTGTATTTCCCATCACTATATATGGCTATAAGAGCTGGACAGTGAAGAAAGCTGACAGGAAGAGGATCAACTCATTTGAATGTGATGTTGGAGAAGAGTTCTCCAGATACCGTGGACTGCTAAAAAGACAAACAAATGGATACTAGAACAAATCGATCCCAAACTCTCTCTAGAAGCCAAAAGACTAAATTGAGGCTGTCATACTTTGACCATATCGTGCAAAGACATGACTCCCTAAAAAAGAAAATAATGCTTGGTAAGTCAGTAGGAAAAGAGGAAGACTGCATTCAAGATAGATAGACTCAATCCAAGAAGCCATGGTCCTGAGTCTGCAAGACCAGAGCAGAGCTGTGAAGGATACGGTGTTCTGGAGATTTCTCATTCATACAGTCACAATAAGTTGAGGTCAACTTGAAGGCAGTTAACACACACATAAATATTTTAATAAAAACAATAACAATCTTAATGCACACAGCTATTGGTGAATGTGAGACTTAGGACTTTATCAGACATCCCCCTGAAAACATTCTTTTGCTGGCATAAAAAAAATCAATTTTTATGCTGGCAAAAGAACATCCCCACCCCATACTTACCTCCTTTCCTGGCAAAGACTCCTCAAGTAATAAAGAGAAAGTGAACAGAGCTCCATTCACTTCCTCTTTTGAAATCACATACAATTTCATTGTGCAGGAAATTGAAAAATAAAAACAAAAATAAGCATCAAAAAGTAAAACTAAGCACACACACACACTAAAAAAAACCCTCCAAGTAACCCAAGGAAAGTTAAAAAAAAAGTTTGTCACTTACCTGGATGTCCCGATCTGACCCAGAACTGTTTGCACCGGTCCAGCCATTGTCGGGGTAAGTATGAGATTTAAAGGGACAGAGGCTTTGCACTCCAGCAATGCCGGCAAAAAATCGGCAGGGAGATCTATTGATGGCTTAAGTCGTCAGTTAAAAGGTACAGGTTTGAGACTGATTTTAACCACAAAAGAGCAATGTCATCTGATCCGCATGCCCTTTCGCGGTTATGTGGTGTCCTTATGACGCCGTATTTTCTGTGTCTGATAAAGTCCATAGTAGTAAGTCATTGTAGCACAGTAAGGCAGAAGCTGAACAGCCTGTTCCATGTCCATCCATGCACATATAGGACTTTTTCAGACCATTCTCTTCAAAAGTTCTTTTGCCAGCATAAATTGTGGAATTTTTATGATGGCAAAATAACTCCTCCCACCAGATCTTACCTTGCTCATGTTAAAGAGGCTTCCCATGCACTAACAGGGAGTGAACGGAGCTCTGTTCAATTCCTGGTTTCAAATCTCACTGATTCTCGTGAAAAGATGCTAGTGCAGTAATTTTTTAAAAAAAGCAGAGACCCAAAATGTTCAGCAAAGCACTAAAACACACTTTAAAAGTCCGAAGTAAATGGGGGGGGTGTTTGTCATAAAAAGCACATACCCTACCTGACTGTCATGATCGCACCTGGAAGTGTTTGTCCATTGATTCTACAATCACATAAGTACACTGGTGCGTAGATTCAATGCCACAGAAAATTACCACAGGGGATCAATTGATGGCTTGAGCCATCAATAAAATAGGGTGATGTTTAAACAATATATGATTGCAAAAGGACAATGTCATCTGGTACGTGCGCCCTTTTACGATCATTAGGCATCCTTATGACACCATATTTGTCTGGTCTGATAAAGTCCACAAAGTCAAGCAAAGAAAGAAAGCTTAGACTTCTTTGGAAAGCATATAAAAGTGGTTTTACTTACAAACAGCTCCTTCATAATCAAGCACATGGTCTAATGGAAGAGAGGGAGAAAAACAGAAAGAGGGAATTTAAAATGGCTGCAGATTAGAATGATGCAGTGGATGTGGTTAAAAACTAACAAGCAGGAAGCCTGCAAACATGCAACCTAAGAATTAGTAAGTATAAACATAGCTACAGGTATAGGTGTTCCATGCAGTCCGTGACATGCAGACCAAAAGGCTTGATGGCCTGATGTTTATATTTTATGATCTGCTATTCTGCCTCACCAGGTTTGGAGCAGGTAGGGAGATCCTTGCCGCATTGACAGAGCTTGACGCGGAGCGAATAGGGAAATTCACAATGCACTGGCCCAGGGTTTGGGATTTTACCCTCCATATCCCAAGATAATTTTCCAGAAGCCACAGCTGTACAGGGCTCATGGTGTCCATCTTTCAGATGAGGGCAATTCTATATTTCTGGGTGACCTGCAATGGGATTTGAGGCCTCTTTTGAATGACCTGGAGGGGGATAGGGGCTAAGCCCCATATCCATGGCAGGTTGAGGAGGGGGGGAGAAGTTAGTTCAGTGAGCACCTTGGAACCACTTTTCAGTGAAGGGGGGGGGTCACTGGAGATTAGGTCCTACGCCTAGTGGGGTGGTGAAAGGCCCTTCCCTTGGGGCTGGCCTGAGGGATAAAACGTCATTTTAAGTGTTGTGACTTGGGGGAGGGACTTTTGGGTTGGCCTTCCAGATGTGGGCTGGCTGGTTAGGAACCCAGAGTCTGGGTTCTTGCCAGGGCTCAGATGCTTCACCCAGGGGAAGCTGGGGAGAGAGTCTGGGGATTGACCTCCTGCCCCAGCTGCTCCCACACTAGGTTGACTCCCCACATTGCAGTTTGAATGTTTAAATGGGTTAAATTGAATAAAGTGGCCCTTTTATCCATATCACATGTCTGGCCTCATTCTTTCCTGGTTCCGTCTGCAGAATTTGCCAGCTCTAGCAAAAGCTGCATGGCTGAAACACACATATCTTGTTTCCCTTGTCTCTCCCTTCTTCCTTTATTCCATGGACATTTTGTTGATGCTGCATACCTTTAAATCTTTCCCAACTATGGCAACCCAAAAGTAAACCTATCATGGGGATTTCTTTGCACAATTTGGTCAGAAAGGGTTTGCCATTGCCTTCCTCTGAGGCTGAGAGAGTGTGGCTTGTCTGAGGTCACCCAGTGGGTTTCTATGACTGAGAAGGGATTCAACTGGCCTCCACAGCTCTAATCCAACACTCACACCACTACACAAGCTGGCTCTCTCATGGATTTCTTCCCCGATTAAATGTAGGCAATGTGTTTCATACATTCAGTTCCTCTCTAAGCTAAACTGTTGTCCTTTCTTCTGTCCCTCTTCTAATTGTTGCAGAGAGCAACTGAAATATCTAAATAGTCTTATGAGAAAGATTTTGATTGTATGTGGCATTGGCTCATCTGTACTTTCCAGGTATCTTCTAAAGCAGGAGTGGAGGCACATCTCCCAACCCTCAACCCATTCAGAAACCCCAAACTGTTCTTTTTCTTTCCCGATGGCTATATTGCCTTTCTTGGAAGCCTCTAAGAGTGGCAATTCACCTTGTGGTAGGACCCCCCCCCTGAGTTGTGCACTATTTTAAGAATCAGATTTTTCAAAACCAGGAGTGGACTTTTGACAGAGTATAGCTGCAGGGAAGGCAAAATGAGGGGATTGCTCCCAATAAATACTCTGCCTCCCATGAAATTTTCATGCTGTCCCCCAATTTCTAGGGTTTCAGAGTGAGGGAAGTTGAAAATACTTCACATTTAAAAACTCCTACATTTCATGTTCTTGCATTCCCTTGGTAACGTTGTCCTTTTCTCTTGGTGTCTAAACTGTATTTCTAAAAGATCTGTTGAATTTTTAAATTGCTGCAATGCTACAAACCAGAGTACTGAAGGAAAATGTTATTCAGGGGTTGTCTAGACAGTGAAAATAATCCTAATACAATTTGCAGGGAATAGCTTTTGTCCTGGTGATATCCCACAGTGATTTGCTTTATTCAGAGGGGGCGTGGGCAAAAACTCCAAAAACTACAGGGGAAAAGCCTTCGTGGCTTTTCCTGAAGTTTTTAAAATAATTCATGGAAATGTGCATTACCACTTGTTTGGACAACCAATTTGCATCGTAATGCAAGGTGGAAGCTGATTGGTTGGACATTCACAGGGGGCAGGTTCTTGGAAGCACCATTTTGGAGTTTTGCATTGCTGATTTTGTGCTTTTTTGCTGCACTGATACAACCAAACAGCTTTTAAAGCAGAAGGTCACACTAGTGCACTTTGATTTGCAGTTAAAAAAATTACTTTGCAGCAGCAACAACTTGTTGAGAATAATAATGTGAGTAATTCACTCTCAGCCACCATGTTGATTCTCAGGCATGGCTGCATGTAAATTTCAAACACAGATAACTTCTCATACCAGCGATTTTCCCAAAGGACTGTGGAGACAAAAGAACCCAGTTGTGATTTTGTGTTAAGGTGCAGCAATCAGCATTATATTAAATATTAAATTCCTAAATTATTTAATTGTATTTTAAGGGGGGGAATTGGATGTATATTTTAATTGTTGTAAGCCACCCTGATTGTGTTTTGTAGAGGGGCGGGATATAAATTATATTATTACTATTACTATTATTATATCTTCTTGTCTAGACAAGCCGTCAGGGTCAAGAATTCTTATTTGGGGTCAATGACCAATTTTCCCCCATCCCCATAGCTACATCCCTGACTTTTGACCATAATTGCCCACTCCTGTTCCAAATGAAGACAAGCCTAAAGAAAAGAATACCAAACAGGTATCGCCAGTCAACTTTTTCCAGAACAAAACCTAGTTTACAACATGGATTTCCAAGGGCAAACACCAGACCTGCCTTCTGACTGAGTTTACAGGAATGCTAGCAAAGTATTAAGTTGTGGGCAGGATTTGCAATTAGGGCTTTCACACAAGTGCAGCGCTGATTGCGAAGGAGTAAATGTGAGTGTTTCAACAAGCAAGTGCCACACTTTGACCACTTACTGTGAGTTAAAGCAAAAGGGCAAGGCAGTCCTTTTCTCTTGGTGGCTATGTTTGAATTCCATTGATTAATGTTGTGTGTGCCTTTCTGTTCAGGGCTGAAAAGATTGTTTACCATAGACTTGTAATCAACCTGCCTTCGCAGCATCCATGATAACAGGGGAGGCTGCAATTTGGACCTGAAAGAAGCCTGCCTCCCAATAGATTCTCCAATGCTTTTGTGCTGCCTAGGCCACCCTGTTATCTTCAATTGTAATTTGTTTTCAAGAACAGTGATTTACATTTCAGTTGGACTACACCTTTTAATGTCTCCCAAACGTAAAGTGGCTGCTGTGGAAACTCACATCCTTGCTAGATTTCAAACGATGCATTTGAAGCTTCAGTGGAGAGGATTACAATTACAATTAAAATCAAAAGATCCCTGATTCTTTTAATGATGTGTACCAACTCTTTGTAGCCTATTGCGCAGCAATATAATAGTGTTTTTTTTTTCTTTCAGTGATAGGAAATAGCTGTGCACTTTCTACCTTATCATCTTCCACAACTAAGCATCATACCTCTGAGAAAGACAACTTTGTGTGTAAAAAGAGTTCAGAGAGCCAAATTACCTTGGGAAAAACATCTCAGAAGATAGGAGTTGAATGAAACATTTGACAGTCAGGCATTAAACAGCCATATATTTTAAGAACACATTTCCTCCTTTTTCAAGTTAGTTTGGTGGGTAGTTTTAAAAGTTGCTCCTATATATTGTCTATGATTAGCTTGGCTGAGAAAGCAAACTTAGGGCTTGTCTAAACAATGAAAATACTCCTCATAGAATATGAGGAGAATACCCTTTGTCCAAACAAGATCCCATGTTGATTCACTATATTTGAAAGGAGGGGGGGCCAAAAACACCATATTCTGTGTGGGAAAAGCCTTTGCGGCTTTTCCAGATTTTTAAATATAATGCAAGGGGAAAGCACATTTCTGTTCATTGGGACAACCGATTTGGATCACAGCACATTTCTGAATAAATGGAGAAGTGGAAAGCAGATTGGTCAGATTGTGCAGGGGGCAGAGCTTGCCAGCAACCAAATGGTAGGAACCACCATGTTCGTGGTAGCTATCATGCCCACACAGAAGCAGCTCTGCAGCGCCTAACATCCTGCTTCGCAACAGCTGCAGAGCTGTTTGGGCTGGAAGTCAACCTGAAGAAAATGGAAGTTCTTTACCAGCCTGCACCACAGGATGAACACCACCATCCCCACATTGCCATCGGCAAATCTGTGCTTAAGTCTGTTCAGCACTTCACCTACCTGGGAAGCATCATCACCTCAGATGCCAAGATTGACAAAGAGATCGATCACAGATTAGCAAAGGCATATAGCACATTTGGAAGACTTCACAAAAGAGGAGTAACAAACACCTGAGGTGAAGCACAAAAATCAGTGTGTATAGAGCCATTGTACTGTCTATTCTCTTGTATGGGTCTGAAACATCGCCACCACTTACGACTCCTCGAATGCTTTCATCAGCGCTGTATACGTACAATCCTAAATATACACTGGACTGACTATGTGACGAATGTTTCTGTCCTTGAGCAAGCAGGGATCACCAGCACTGAGGCCATGATATTGAGTACAAAGCTGCGCTGGGCACGGCACATTTCTAGGATAGAGGACCATCACCTCCCAAAAATGGTACTCTACGGTGAACTCGCCACAGGTCAGCGTAAGTGGGGTGTTCCAAAAAAGCGATACAAGGACTCCCTGAAACAACACCTCAGGCTCGGCCAAATTGATCACCAACAAAGGTCCACCCTGGCCTCACATCGGGAGGCATGGAGACGCACTATCCACAATGCTGCAGCCTTATTTGAGAACTCACGCCGAACAAGTCTTGAAGAGAAACGACAATGCAGAAAGAATCACAACCTGGAAACATCACCCAAGGAAACCTACTGCTGTGCTTTCTGCAACCGGAATTGTCTATCTCGGATTGGCCTTTTCAGTCATCAGCGTGCTTGCAGTAAGCACAGGATGAGTCCTTCCTGAATCTTCGTTTGAGAAGAAAAGCCAGAGAGAGAGATCATGCACTTTTCGTGGTGCTGAGGTGATGGAACAGTTTTTTAAAGCTTATTGAAGCAGAAGGTCACACTTCCATACCTTAGATTTACTTCTTTAAAAAAATACTGTTTGGCAGTGGCAACTTGTGAATAATAAAAATGTGAGTAATTCACTCGTGGCCACCATCTTGATTTGTAAGTAGGCCTCCATGTGAACATCAAACACAGATAGCTTCACTTTTTCAAAAAGAAATCTCCAAAATTCCATATCTGTTTCTTCATTTTCAGAGAAGGCATGTGGAAATGTAGGCTGACATCATGGTCTATTTTTTGTAACTTGACAAATCCATAGCTACATTTCAGAAATGCAACAACACCCTGTTAGTGAATTGTGAAAATGTGCATCTGGGCACTGGCAAGAGTCTTCTAACGCACATCAGGCACCAGGCACTTCTGATTCACATTTGATATTGCTCTTGTGCTTCAGCACTTCCTCGCCAGTGTCTGGATATGCATATTGCATATTGCACATCAGACCATGGTTCCTCCCTCACTCTACTGGTTTCCATTGTGCAACAGCTGCACGCACTTTGTAATGTCACAGCAGCCACTAGCTGAATAAGATAGTTGTGAAACCACTCGATTCAGTTTTGCACATATATATGGCTATTTATGATGGCAGAATGTCAGCTATATTCCTTGGTTTCCTTTAGGTTATTTGGGATTGATCTCATTTTTATTTATGTAAGTTATCAGATTCCTAAGCCACCTTTCAGAAATTATGGGTCTCACAATGCTATTTGGAAACAATAAATCCAATAGTATAAATGTAACTTCACAATTCTTTTAAAAGATGCACACACCAAATAGCTTCGCATGTACGCTGATGGAATCTGATCTTGTATTGGAGGGGCGGGCATGGACAGCTTGATGAAAACAGCTCTCTGTATGTGGGTCTATCAAAAAGGCATATTGAATTTGGGAACATCATTAGGAGAAGAAAGGAAAATAAAATTACCAGTATCATCATACCTTTCTGAAAATATATGATGCTATTAAACTTGGAATACGGTGCCCTGTTCTGGTCACTGCACCTTAGAAAGGACATTGATCCATGCTGAAGATAATGTGAATAAAAAGTTCTGGAACAACTCACCTATGAGGAAAGGTTACAACTTTGGGTTCCCTAGAACTTAGAAAAAAGATGAATATGGGAGACATGGTGGAAATGCAGAAAGTTATGCATAGGGTGGAGAAAGTGAACCAGAAGTTGTTTTTTTTTTCCCATTTGTTCATACTATTCATACAATTCAAACCTGCAGCCATCCAGTGAGGCTAAATTCAGGATAGACAAAATGAAACCATTCTTCACACAGTTAAAACATATTTTAACCATTCCTTTTCCTCTTTGAAGTTTCCTTTTTAATTGTTTTTTACTTCATTTCTTTCTGTAGCCCACCAACTTCAACTTGGGGATAAATAACACTAATTAACATAAAAGGTTTTTATTATTATTTTGAACACACCTCATGAAATATTCATCATTAATCAGTGGCTGTGTTTGTCCCTTTTCCTTTTCATATTATTTTAAAAACTTTAATACACTACATATATATCTAATTATATATTAATGGTATATAAGTTCCTTGCATACCTATGTCATTTTACTTCTTCATGAAGATAAATCATGCAGATTTGCTATAATACACCATACTCTTCTCCATACTGGAAAAAGGCAGGATAATAAATTCTTAAAAATAAATAAATACTCCTTTCCTGAAAGTGTGATAATGATCCCTACAAATGTTTTAAGAGATTTACAGTACAGTCTTATACATTTCTATTCAGGAGCAGCTCCCACAGAGTTCAATGAGAACCATTACTAGGACACCATCAGCTCACATATTTAAAACACTTTGATATCAGTTCAACTGCCGTGGCTGATCTTACAGAATCCTAGGACATGTAGTTTGATGAGGCTTTAATAATAATAATAATAATAATAATAATAATAATAAATGTATTTATGCCCCGCCCCTCTGTTAAAACAATCGGGGCGGCTTACAAAATTTAAAATACAATACAAATAAAATCCCTAAACACCCCCACTCCCACCCTCCCCCATAAAAAAACATTAAACAAATATAAATTAAAAACAACTAATCTAAAATCACATTTAAAACTATAAATACAATAAAATATAATAAATGGCCAGCAGGCTAGAAGGGGCCAGGATCCCCTGAGACCGGGATCTAATTAGGAAAGGCCTGCCGAAAGAGATCTGTCTTTAGTGCTTTTTTAAAGCCACTCAGGCTTGTTATCTGACGGATCTCATTCGGCAGGTCATTCCACAATTTGGGGGCGATTACCGAAAAGGCCCTCTGGGAGGTTGCAGACAGCCTAGATTTTTGTGGCTGAAGCAAATTCCTCCCAGAGGACCAGAGTGCGCGGGGAGGATTGTATGGGAGGAGGCGGTTCCGGAGATAAGTTGGACCCAAGCCATTTAGGGGTTTAAAGGTAATAACCAACACCTTATACTGGGCCCAGAAACTGATTGGCAGCCAGTGGAGAGATTTTAATACTGGAGTTATATGGTCTCTCCGAGATGTTCCCGAGACCACTCTGGCTGCCATATTTTGTACCAACTGAAGATTCCGGACCAAGCATGAGGGCAGCCCCATGTAGAGCGCATTGCAGAAATCTAGATGGGAGGTTACCAGCGCGTGCACCACAGTCTCGAGGTCCCTTACTTCCAGGAAATGGCGCAGCTGGCGTATCAGCCGAAGCTGATAACAGGCGCTCCTGACTGTCGCATTCACCTGACTCGTCATCTGAAGCGATGAATCAAGGAGCACCCCCAGACTGCGAACACAGTCCTTAATGGAAAGCGTGATCCCATCCAGGACTGGAGGTTGCAACCCAACTCCTGGTTTGGGGGCCGCTACCGTGAGCACCTCCGTTTTATCTGGATTTAATCTCAATCTGTTTTTCCTCATCCAGCCCATTACTGCTTTAAGACAATCATTAAGAGGAGAGACGCCATCGGAATTTGAGGCCGATGATCGGGGCAAGGAGAAATAGATCTGGGTGTCATCAGCGTACTGATAACACCCAGCCCCATAACTGCGAATAATCTCACCCAGCGGCTTCATATAAATGTTAAACAGCATCGGGGACAGGATGGCGCCCTGTGGAACACCACAAGTAAGCTCCTTTCTGCTGGAGCAGCTGTCCCCGAGCAACACCTCTGGGACCTGCCCGAGAGGAAGGACCAGAACAACTGGAGTGCAGTGCCTCCGATTCCTAACCCCCTCAAGCAATCCAAGAGGATGCTATGATCTATCGTATCGAAAGCCGCTGAGATGTCTAAAAGCACCAACAGGGTCACACTACCCCTGTCAATGCTTAGACGCAGGTCGTCAGTCAAGGCAACCATGGCAGTCTCAACTCCAAATCCCATCCTAAAGCCAGTTTGAAATGGGTCTAGATAATCGGTTTCATCCAAGACCACTTGGAGTTGAAGTGCAACTGCCCTCTCGATCACTTTGCTCAAGAATGGTAACATAGAAACCGGCCTATAGTTGTTCATGTCCAGGGGGTCAAGGGAAGATTTTTTCAGGAGCGGCCTAACGGCTGGTTCCTTTAAACAAGATGGAACACACCCTTCTCTGAGGGATGCATTGATGATGTCCTTAAGGAACATCATCAAGGCAGTCCCCCCCTAGATGGCCAGCCATGAAGGGCAAGGATCGAGAGGGCAGGTCGTCTTCCTAACCCTACCAAGTAGCTTGTCCACGTCCTCAGTACTCACAGATTGAAATTGATCCAGTAAACTTACATCAACGGAGTTGCTGGACACCTCGTCAATTGTTTCTGCCAAATTACTGGTATCTAAGTTGGCTCTTATCTGAGAGATTTTATCTGCAAAGAAATTGTTAAACGCGTCACAGCAGGCCGTCGTTGGGTTAAGCAACGGGTTCTGCGCAGGAATAACCTGCATCATCTCCCTTACCACCCTAAACAGCTCTGCTGGACGGGACTCTGCAGACGCAATACGTGCAGAGGAGAAGGATCGCTGTGCTGCACGTATTGCCTCTCGATAGGACCAAAGAACGATCCTATGACGAGTCCTGTCGGATAAGAGTCGAGTTTTCCGCCAGTTGCGCTCTAGTCGTTGTCCAACCCGCTTCATTTTCCTAAGCTCTGCTGTATACCATGGCTTACAGTTTGAAGCGGGTTGGAAAGGACGCTTGGGAGCGATCGTGTCAATAGCCTTGGTAAGATCGTTGTTCCAGGTATTAACCAAAGTTTCGACAGGGTCACCGGGGTTACCAACCATTAAACCCTCCAAGGCTTTCTGGAATCCTCTTGGTTCCATTAGCGTTCGAGGGCAGACCATTCTAATAGGTCCACCCCCCCCCGTATAAATAATTATAAATAAATAATTATTATTATTTTATATTCCACATTTTCCCCACTAATGGGATTCAAGGCGGCTAACAACCTGTTTAAGGTAAAAACAGCCATACAAGCTAAAAACTGTACAAAGTTAAAATCACACTATAAATATAAAATAAACAATTAAACAATTTGCAAGTTAAAACATTACTGTGGAAATTTAAATGCTTTAAAAACCCTTAAAAAGAATTTTACAACCACACTGCTCAGCCTCACTAGCCCAGCCCTTGTTAGTTCATAAAAACCTGGCAGCATGAAAATGTCTTATCCTGCCGCCAGAAAGAGAGCAAAGATGGGGCCATCCTAGCCTCTCTGAGGAGGGAGTTCCAAAGTCTGCAAGCAGCCACCAAGAAAACCCTCAACACTAGAGCAGGATGGAGACACTCTCACTGGCCACTCTCTAGATATGTTTATCTCCTATTTCTAAATCAAAGATAGATACACTCTAAGGATCAGAGGGCCATTGGGGGGTTTCCCCATACATTAGCAGGCTGCATTACCACAATTTCCAAAGAACTAGAAATGATGGCTGGAATCCTACGTAGGCTCTATGTTGCCCCTAGTTTAGGGGGAAACATAAGGACTGGAAAAGTCTCCCATTCTCCACTTACTGGGATGGTCCCACTCCGCATTGTATGAGTGATCTCCAGCATGAAGGGGAACTGTGACAAGGGTTCTGCTTCTGTCTATTGCACTGGAAATTGTTTATAAGAGGGAGTGGGAACATCAGTCAGCTGCTTCTTGATCAACAGGGGAACTATTACTGTACCATGTCTTGCTTTGTCCTTGAAAGCCCTATCATTTTGATTCCTACATTTCCTATATATTTGTTTCCCCCCCTCTTCCTTAGCCTCTGGACTGACTTGTTTCTTAGGAGATTATCAGACATGGCAAAAACCACATCAAAAGATCACTAGAAGAACAGGAAGGGGCAAGATTATCAGACAGTGTCATCCTCCAGCATTCTGGGGGCGTAGCGCAGGTGTCAGTAAGGTGTCCCTTTTGATTTGTGGCTTCTCCCCACAATACAAAAGGGAAGCCTCATCCGTGGCAGCCCTACGCCCCCAGAATAGCAGAAGGACATGGGTGTCTGGTAAGGTTGTCCCTTCTGTTCTTTTAGCAATCTTGTGATGTGGCTGGGACTGCAATTTTTTCACGCATTCTCCTGTGTCTGATAATCTCCTTATAGTCAGATTCTAGGCTAAATAATGCTAGATACAGCAAACCATTCTCTTTCTTTTAAGAAGTCTTTGGTCTCATCTGAATCATGGTCATAGCGGAAAGCTATAACAACAAATATAATTAATGGTAATATAAGAAGAGGTTTCATTAATGAATTACCTTTTAAAAAAAATGCAGGAATGTCTAAACCAAACAATAATACACATCTGACTAGAATTAAGAATAACTCCCAAATCTGCATTGTGATACTTGCTTTCATTTCAACAAAAAAGAAAAAAAAAGGGGGGGTCCAAACTTTTGAGATCTTCAGGTATCTTTATCAGCTAAGATGCTGCAAGCACCAAGAACAGTAGGGGGAGACTTGAGCTGAAATTCTGTTGCATGCCATCACCTCAAGATGTAATGGAAAGAAAGCTGTCTCTCATATGGCGCTCATCAGATGATGTGGAGCTACTAAGTTTCATCTGGAGTAATCCTTCAGTTAGCTAGAAGCAGGAAAGGCAATAAAGTTTCATTCTCCATTTGAAAATGCAAAACTGTTTTTGAAAAAACAGGAAATGAGCATGCTGGATTCTCATCTGTTTTGTACAATAAGAATAATGAATATTTCAAGGAAACAAATGTTGTTTCAAACATTGGCATTGTTATGGCTTTAATATACACGCACTCCCACAAAATAACATTACAAGCATCATTACTGGCAACACAAGGCTTACCTGCTTTCCCTGGATGCTACTACAGACATTTTTAGCAGACCTTCAAGCAAAAGCGGGGAGCCTGTCGTTCTCCAGCTGTTAATAAATAACTATGCCACTGCCCACCAGTGACCAAGTCATCTAGAGCTAATGAGAACTGGAGACCAAGAGCTATTGGAATGCCTGGCCACAAGTTTCCCATACTTGCTGTAAAGAAGTGGCTCCCAGCCTTGGGTCCCGTGATAATGTTACCCTACGTTTACCTTAATCTCTAGCTAGGGGAGTCTATGATTAGAAGTGATGAGAATTATGGGCCAGCAATATCTGAGGAATTAATGCCCAATGGAATAAAGAAAACTTGAACCTTCCTGTGAAAAAAGAAGCTAGGCAAGTCTGGTTAGAGCCAGCTAATCACAGTTCATCAAATGCTGCAAAGGAGAAATCTGTGGGGGAAAGGATATAAACTCTGTGCTGGTCTGTTAAAGAGGGGGGCAGGATTTAGAAAGTTAGGTTAGAGTTAGGTCAGAGACCAGTCAGAAGGCAGATTAGGAGAGGAATGAATAAAAATCTGAAGAAGGCTGTGAATGAAGAAAGATTTCAGGGAGTGCATGTTATACCTAATTGTTATATAATGATTCTTCACTTGTTTTATAGTCTTCAACTGAGTTGGACTGTTTGATTTAAGAGCTGATAAGGAGAACTGATTATCCTTTACCATCCACATGGTAAACCTTTACCATCAACACATCCTCTTATCCAATATAGTGGTCACCTTGAGGCCTGAGTACCAGATCCAGTATCTGAGTACCTTGAGAGTAAAGGGACAAGGTGAATGACAGAGGCACTAGGGCTGAAACTGCAGGACCAGCCTGGAGAGAGGTTCTGTCAAACTTGCCCTCTCCTGCAGCCAAGGGAAACGGGTAGTGAGTTAGGCACTAAGGACATTTTCAGACACCCCTTACTGTGCAAGCAGCCTCCAGAACAGTAACGAGGCTGCTGCGTGGCAGGGGGCCCTTTTTCGATGCCGCCATCCCTTTTTGGATGCCGCCATCTGGGATCATTCGTGGCTCATACGTGAAGTTTTGGAAGTGGCTGCACCATATTTTAAGCATGGGCAACTTCGGTGACTGAAATATGGCTCGGCCGCTTCAAAAGCTTCATGTACGTGCCACGAATGATCCTGGAAGAGGGACGGTGGCATCCAAAAAGGACCCCCTGCTGCACAGCAGCCTCATTACTGCTCCGGAGGCTGCTTGCGTGATGAGTGCTGTCTGAAAATGTCCTAAGTCCTCCATGTTGCTGTAATGTAAGTTTTGGAACAGGACAAGGAGATGGTCAGTGTAAATGACCCTAACCCCACGATAGCCTCACCTTAGGGTTGCCATACGTTTGAAATGACTTGAAGGCACACAACACAACTGGGAGTTCCCCAGTCTCAAGCCAGCATCCTAATCAGTACACCACACTGACTCATGCACCTGATTTCTGCACATAAAATACATGCAAATGGCTAAATGGGAACACAATGTAGTCACAGCAGTGTTGTGTAATATGACCAGAATAAATGTTAGTATGTGACCTTTTCAATGTGCTAATTTAAAAATCTAGTTATTTAGCATAACATTTCTTCCAGCTTTCTATGAAGATAAAACCTTCCTAGACATGACTTGACCTTATGTCAAATGGCCATCACAGAATTAGGATGTAAAAATGGTTGAACAGCCTATGTGTTCCTTATATGTGCAGCCTATGAGTTAGATCATAATTACAATTATGTAAAGGAAATATCCCTGGAATGTTATTTATAACCATGATTTAGCAATGTTTCATACTAATGTAGAGACAGGAAATCACTTTGTTTGCATCAGTGATTCTTGATCCACCACAGTATGGAAACATTACTTTTTAGACTGAAACTACATGCTGGCTGGAGGTTTTGGGAACTGTCACCAAAAGTTGCCTTTCCAAGATATTGTGATGATGTGCAAAAAGTTTTTCTTTCCTGGAACAGGGCACATTAAAATGCTGGATTTTGGCTGCATGTGAAACCATTTTGCAAGTTAGACAGTTTCAAAAGTACAGTAGGACCCCCATATCCATTGATTCATTATCCACTAATTCAATTATCCATGGGACACAAAACAGCACACTACCATAGAGTCTTCCTAGAAAACGTATCCTCTCTAGCCATTTTTTAGGTCCTCCAAGCCAACTCTATGGTGTTTTAAACCAAAAGTCCCATTATTTTCAATGATGTTTGCTATTATCCACCATTTTTGGTAACCACAGGGGCCCCCACAACCAATCCCCAGTGGATACAGGGGTCCTACTGTAGTTGGGAAGAAAAGGTGAAGCCTGATGAAGGTTTTCAGGTGGAAAACATATCAGTGAATTCTAAAGCATAAGCATCTTTGGATCATAGCAGGTGTCTTTTAAGCATAAACCTGCTGATTTTTCTTTAACCATCAATACTGATTTTTTCCTCTTTGTTTTTAAAAAGTTGTTATGTTTTGGTCTTGCTGTGTATTGCATATTAGATTTTTTTCCTCATGGCCATAAATACTCTATGGATGTAAGGCTCTCTGTGAGCTCCTTATTTTGTGTAATAAAGTACCTGCTTTATTACACAAAATACCTGCTAAGGCCAACACCCAAAAACATTTCTCATACTTGCCTTCACTAAATTCATTGCCAATTTCTGTCTTCCTTACCTTGATATATAAAAACAAAATTCTATGTGTGTATACTTAGATGGCATAATCCTGGGTAAATGTACAGATGTTTTGTTTGGTTGCAATTGCTAATTGTCATCAAGTCAGCTTTGACTTAGTCCATCTACACTGTAGAAATAATGCAGTTTGACACCACTTTAACTGCCATGGCTCCATCCTACAGAATCCTTTGGCAGACAAGTCTAAACACCTTATAAAGCTACAAATCCCAGGATTCCATAGAATGGAGAGTCAGCACTTAATGTAGCGTGAGACAGCATTATCTCTACAATGCAGATGCACCTTAAATTATCTTCTTGTCAGCTTTCTTCACTGCCCTGCTTTCACAACCATACACAGAAATCAGAAATATGATGACATAGATAATTCTGATTTTGATATTTCATTATATATCTTTACACTTGAGGACTGGGTCCTTAATTTTGTTTAGCATTTGATACCACCTCTTCTCAGTTCAACCACAAGCTTTTCAGGGTTTATTTCCTCCAGATCTATTTCCAAATCCTGGCTTTAATGACTCTATTAAATTGCTTTCCCATTTATATTGATATGAATTACCTTGCTGAATGTGTCCATTAATTTTGGCCTTAAGAACCCTTTCATTTGTTGTGTAATATCTCAAATTCAGAATAATAATTTTGCATTACTATCTTCACTTAGTAATGGATTAGTGCTATTTTTTGAACTGAAAATACTGAAAACATTTGTCTCTTAATACTAATGCATGTATCACAACACGTCTTTATATGTCATTACCCCCATCCTACTCATCCTTGTTGCTCCCAGTTCCCACATCTAGGTATTATGTCCTGTCTTGCTTCACTTTATTGTAAATGAAGTATACAAAATATAGCATTAGTGACAAATCTGGAAATTTTAATAGATAAAGATAGCAAAGATACATTTTCTGTTGTCCTCTTTATTGCAATGCCACATTATATTTTCTAAAGTGTTTATTTTAGATTTCTCTGGAATTAATCTTTTTCCTCCATAAACAAGCATTGATCTATAATAATAATTGTGAATATTAGGCAATGCCAGATCACTCAAGCTGGTTCAATTATAAAGCATATTGTAAGATTTTGCTGTTTTAATTTATTTGCTAAGTATTCCTGAAATAGAGGATTAGTTACAAAGTGTGAGTAGTGTGTGTGTGTGTGTGAGAGAGAGAGAGAGAGAGAGAGTTTGCAAGAATGTTAAAAGGCAAATATAATTAAAAAGAAATACTAGAATTGACTAGAATTAAGATTCTATGTAATACACATTTATTGTTAATGTGAATGAATCTTTTATTTGTTTCACTTCTGCTATTTGTTTAGAAATACAACTACAAATAATTTTTAAAGGCTATTTGTCAGAGCTGGAATAAAAATATTACATGCAACTTCATCAGTTCTCTTCTATTAATTTTTAAAGAGAAGTAAAAACCTAGGGGACACTTCAATGCAATTAATTAATGCTGCCAAGTAAAAAGCTAGTGGGCAGTTAACCTAATATGTACTAAGTGACTTTGCCAATTAGGGGATAATTTAGTTCTCTTAGAATCCTCTTTGGGGAAAGAAAAAAAACCACCTGACCACAGCATTCTTTAAAGAATATGCAGTTTACGGAATTAGCCTAAGAGTGTTTATTCCCGTCTCAACAAGCTCAAAGAGACCAAATATGTGTGCATAGGACCAAAAGAGATTTTTGCTTGTTATGTAGGATGACCTGCTTCAAAGTTTGTTAATTTATTTTGTCATAGTTAGGGTTCCCCCCCCCAAAAAAAAAACCCTAATTAGTTGCTTTAGAGTTCAATTTTAAAAAATGTAATTCTTCACTCTCTCATTTCTCAAAAGTAACTTAAGGACCCAGTGTGGTGTAGAGGTTTGATTTTGGACTATGACTCTGGAGACCAGGGTTCAAATCCCCATTTTGCCATGAAAGCCCACTGTGTGACCTTAGGCAAGTTACACACTCTCAGCTTCAGAAAACACCATGATAGCTTTGCCTTAGGGTTGTGATAAGTCAGAAACACCTTGAAGGCACAAAACAACAACAATTTAAAGATGATTCCTACCTAGTGTAGACTCATTTAAATCAATGGGACTTAAATTAGTTGTTCCATTCATTCACCTAGGTCTACATTGGTGGTACAAAACACATTCTCCTCCCATCAACCTCATTGCTGACTCAACACCCACTACAGAGCACAAGGCATCAGCATGTGATGTTCCTCTTCTACTCCCTTATAACTATAAAAATGACCAAAACATTACTTATGGTGCAAAAGGAATTAAGTTACTCCCCCCCTCACCCGTTAACATACAATAATATGACTCAGTTACATAATGGTCAATGGAAAAAGGAACTAATTACCAGTAGCTCATTCTTTATAATTAGCTACTTCCAAGCTGTAGTTATGTAGCAAGTTTTTCCTTACTTAATTGCAGTTTTCTTTTTTCTTCCTTTATTATAGTCACACAAGTGTGTGTGTATGAGAGAGAGAAAGACAGACAAGCATTCTTACAAGCTTATCTGTTACCTCCCTTGCACAATTGGAGACAAAATTGCCTTCCTCCCTCCTTCTGGCACAGCTACAATGCTTAGGAAAATTGTTCCTATTGGACAATTACAACTCTATTTTATTACTCACACTTACCTGAGAGTAAGTCTTAGTGAACCCATTTGGATTTACTCAGTAAATATGCCTGGGATTGTACTGTTAGCTGTGTTCTTTCTTTTCAGCATGAAAGTAAAGCTTCAATTCAGTGTTGTCTGAGCTTACTAGAAAATAAGCTGCACTGCAATCCAGGGGACATTTACTTCTGAGTAAATGAAGTTTTGATCAGTCAAGCTATAAGCTTCACTAAAGACAGTTAAATTGCTTTTAGTAAGCTCTTCTGTTCTGGAGCCAGATATTTCCCAACAATAACAGGTTAAGAAAAGAAGATTATCATAAAGATGTGCTCATTTTCATTGGGAAGACTGACACAGATAGGCCCGTGTATTATTTGAATGCAAAAGGATAGCAATTAACATTGGAAACAGTTGTCTATTCTCTGGCTCAGCATCAGCTCAATAAAGACATAAGGTATCACCGGCATGTCTGTCCAGGAAACTGTTCATAGAGAAAGACCAGTGAGATCAAGGGACAGGAAAAACTCATGGCAGGGATGGAAATCATGCAGTCCATTAGCTGTTGTTGGACTGTATTTCCCAGCTGCCCTAGCCAGCATAGCAAATAGTGAGGAATGCTGGGAGCTGAGTCCAAAAACATCTGGAAGGTCACATTATTTCCACGCTTCTTCTATGGACACAAGGGAGTCAGTGGCCTAAGACTTATTGTTCAAACTGGAATAAGTACAGGAGAGAACAGGAGAGGTCCCAGCAGACTGGAAGAGGGCAAATGTTGTCCGTATCTTTAAAAAGAGGGGAAAAGAAGACCCAAATAATTACCGCCCTGTCAGCATGACATCAATACTAGGAAAGATTCTAGAGATCATTAAAAAGACAGTCTTTAAGCACTTAGAAAGGAATGCTGTGATCACTAAAAGTCAACATGGATTTCTCAAAAACAAGACATGCCAGACTAATCTTATCTCTTTTTTGATAGAGTTACCAACTTGATAGATGAAGGGAATGCTGTGGATGTAGTATATCTTGATTTCAGTAAGGCTTTTGACAAGGTCCCCCATTATATTCTTGTAAAAAAGTTAGTAAACTGTGGGCTAGACAATGCAATTGTTAGGTGGATTTGTAATTGGTTGACCAACCGAACCCAAAGGGTAGTTACCAAAGGCTCCTTTTCATCCTGGAGAGAAGTGACTAGTGGGGTACCACAGGGGTCTGTCCTGGGCCCAGTCCTATTCAACATCTTTATCAATGACTTGGATGAGAGAATAGAGGGTATGCTTATCAAGTTTGCAGATGACACCAAATTAGGAGAAGCTAGTACCCCAGAGGACAGGATCGGAATCCAAAATGACTTCAACAGATTTGAAAGCTGGGCCAATATTAACAAAATGAATTTCAACAAGGAGACCTGTAGGATGCTACACTTGGGCAGTAAAAATGAAATGCACAGATATAAGATATGTGACACATGGCTTGATGGCAGCGCATGCAAAAGGGATCTGGAAGTCTTAGTGGACCACAGGCTGAACATGAGTCAGCAGTGTGATACAGCAGCTAAAAAAGCCAATGCAATTCTAGGCTGCATTAATAGGAGCATAGTGTCTAGATCAAAGGGCGTAATGGTGCCACTCTATTCTGCTTTGGTCAGACCTCACCTGGAATCCTGTGGCCAGTTCTGGGCAGCACTATTCAGGAAGGATATTGAGAAACTGGACTGTGTCCAGAGGAGGGCGACCAGGATGGTGGGAGGTCTGTGTATTCCTGCATGGCAGGGGTTGGACTGGATGGCTCTTGTGGTCTCTTCCCACTCTATGATTCTAAGTAATTAGGGAACTTGGTAAGTCAATTCTTATGTAAATTCTGTTGATTCAGTAGTTGGGAAATAAGTTGGACTTAAATCAGGCTCTTTAATGTCTCCTGGCTAATCCTTACTGGCACCTGTTCTTTGTGACTCCAGCCTGTCTCCAAGTTTTCACAAGAAGAATATGAAGAGAAGGTTGCCCAGTGTTTTGTAACCACTTTGGACTGCAGGTTGCAGATTACATGATGGCCTGCTCCTTCATAGCTTTATTTAAAAAGCAAGCTTCCCTGCATTTAGAAATGTAGAAGCCAAGGATGGGATTCTAGCCTCCCCAACATGCTGGTTGGAATGGGTTAATTCATTGCGTTCACTTCTGCATGGCTGTTTCAGTGCGGCTTCTTTTCTAGCTTCTGGGAGATTCAAATGCCCTCTTTTCCCTTGCTCTTTCAAAACTCCTCCTCACACAAATTTTGCCTATTGGAACATGTAAGTCAGGGCTCAGGAACCTGTGGTTCTCCAGATATTGTAGGTCTATAATGTCCATCATCCTTGGCCATTGACCATCCCATCTGAGAGTTGGAGACTTTATGGGAGTTGGAGTACAATAATATCTGGGAAGGCCACAGCATGGGGGGGGGGAGCTGATCTAAGCTGACTGGCAATATAGTACCTCAAGGACCTTTTAAAAAACACAGTTGCTTCATTACAACTTACCCTCTAGGGGTGGGAACACTCGCGTCTTCCATTTAACTCTCATCTTTAGTTACAACTAATCATCATTTGTGATAGTGCCATGGCTAATATTATTATGTGCTTAATTCTGACATGAAGCTTTATTTGTACAGATAGAATGGATGAAGTACTTGCCTGGAGGCCCTACTGTCAACATTAGATGCACAAGACAAGGGTATTAGAAGTACACTGGGTATTGGGGTTGGGCTTGCAGGAGTCATGTGGCAATAAAAAAAGCACAGAGCATGAACCAAGATTGTTTGAAAAAATGCATTGCTGAAGAAGAAATTCTTGAAGATTTTAAGGAAACAACATAAGTCTTTGATGTTGTTATATGCCATCAAATCAACTTAGAGTTGTGGAACCCTACAACCAAGAGACCTCTGAGACATCCTGTTATTTACAGTCCTACTCAGGTGTTGCAAACTCAGGCCATGGCTTTTCTAATTGAGTAATTCCATCTGTAATACAGCCTTCCTTCCTTCCTTCCTACTGCCTTGAACTTTACCAGGCATTATTGATGACAGAAGTAGTTTGGAGAATGTATTTACCGTCATTGCCAAGGCAAACCCTGCTATTAGGCAGAATGAAACAACTGCTTTTTTTTCCTGAGCCCCCCAGTTGTTCACTGGGAGGGCAGAGGACTTTAGCCCATTGCTAATGTGAAGCAAGAGCCAGCTGCCATCTCAGTGCATGTAACATTCTTCACTGCAGGTAGTAAAGTGTCTTTGGCCATGACTGTTCTGGAAGCAGTATGGCTCCATGGAGAAACCAATAGAAGAGGGAGACAAAGCAGATCAAAAGCAGGTGAGCTCTTTGGCGAAAAGGAAAGCATGAGAATTGGTGTAAAGATGAGGGAGAATATCAATTTGGTGTTGAGAGTTTTAAAAAGTGAGTAGCTTTCAGAAAGATTTAATGATTAAATGTCCAAATCCTGGGAATAGGTTCTTCTGCTTCTATGATCTTTTACATATCCTTCCCCTAAGTGTATGATGGAATAAAGGAATTACCTTGATTCCCATGAGATGCAGATAGGGAAGTGACTATAGTGTTCTCACACTGGTTACATAAAATTCAATAAGAATTTCACATGAGAATTCCCTAGATCAAAGTGATTTGTCTGAAGACATCAATGGATGTGGCAGAACTAAACCTTAGAAGCAGGTGACCTTGTACCATTCTTGTCCTTTATCCATGCGAGACCATTCTTTTCTTTACAAGGAGCCTCCTTATCTTTTTATATTCCTCTTCAAGGACAAACATATTTTTGCACAAAACCTCAGGAAAGCACCTTTTCTTTGCTGTGGTATCATTTCTCATTGGTGATAGAAGAACCTCTCTCCTGAAAACAACAACAATAGCAAGTGTCAGGGTCTACTGACAGCTATTTCCATAGCTGACATGGAAGGATTTCCCCTACCACCACACAGGGGAAAAAGGGAAGGTAGATACCTCAACATTTTATTTAAAGCCATTCTGGTTCATATAATTCAATCCAGATTACCCAGACAATTGTGCCTTCCATTGGTAGTGACCCAAGTATTAAACCTCTTAATTTCACTGCTAATGAAGCCGGTAAAACTTGCATGCAAAATATATATTTCTGTTCAGCAGCACAAGGAGAAACTTGACAGAGCTATTATCAGAAAGGACACCTTTCCTGACTGAAATAATCACCTGGCTAATCTCCTGCCATAAATCATGCCATATTACTCTTCCTCAATCTTTAGAAGAGGTCATCTGCAAATGACTAAGGCACTATATCATGTAAGGGACTCCCTGGACATGGTTTTAACAAGTGGGACCATCATAAACACTTATCTTTGGTTTCTGTCGTGCATTTGGCTTCTTTTTCTTTCTTGCTGCTTTTAAAAATCATTTTTATACAGAATGCATTCAAATGATAGACAATACATCCACTCTGATCATAGGCTGCTGTATTAACAAGCCATTGTGCATTCTGAATAGGATGATTGGTTGGTAGTTTAATCTAAGTAGAAGATGATTAAATACAATGGATTTTTCTTTTTGCAACCAATAGTGTTATCCTCAGAACCATTTTGTTCACTTGTGTGTGTCTCTTCATTTCAGCATTCTATTGTGTTTAGCTCTGATGTGCCCAGTTTTCTAGGAGAGCATTAATATTAACTTATGAAAGTGACATTTATGCTGTTCTGCTTATTAAGTGCAACGTCTTTTTCTTCTTCTACCCAAGGCTTTTCTGTCATATATGCTCTTATGTATGTATGTTTTTATAAGGTTATCAAAGCAACAGGGAAACAGATTTTTTTTAAAGGGAGGGATTTTTTTGTGATTTATGAGATGAATAATACATTTATCTAAACTGACCTGTAGCTACAAATGCATGAAAAGCTATAGGTGGCCAAAGAAGAAGGCAAACAGAAGTTAGTAATCAGAATGTATTTATAGAATTAAGTGTTAACAGAGAGTTTGATCAGTCTGTCAAGCACACAAGACAAGTGCTGCAGGGAGCAGCCCACTGAAAAGATACTCATTCACAATGGGATTTGTGGTCTTTATTTTGTAAAAGGAACTCTCATGTACCAAGACTGGTTGAGCAAATGGGACAGCTAAGCACAAGCCATCTGCATTCACTTGGCCTCTGTGGATCTCTATATGCAAAAGTAATTGAGTTTTAAAAGTTACTCATCTGTAATTTTCCCCTTATGCACAGGATGAAATTTTCAAGTCTCTAGCTCTATATACTACAACAAAATATGGGCCCAATTGGATGTAACTGCACACAAGTAAATAAGTAAGACAGAGGTGGGGATCTTCTAATCCTCCAGCTCTTGTTGGATGGCAAACCCAGCATACCTCACCATCGACTGTGCTGGTTAAGGCCGCTGGAAGCTGCAGTAAAGAAACATCTGAAGGTCTGCATGGTTCCCATCCCTGAAGTAAGTAAAATTATGTTACAGTAGAAGGCCAGCACATAATGGATGCATAAAAACACAATCTGGGCCTAAATCAATAGATGAAATAGGAAGGATTAAATTAAAGAACATTGGGTATGCTCAGTGCTGAAAGGGGCATAACCCAGCTGTGCCTGGCCACCTGTTTCCTATCTGCACAATGTTCTCCCAAAGTGCAATGGAATGCTATGTGTGTAGAAACAGGTGTCTGAGCACAGCTGGCTTGTGCCCCCTTTAGCTACAAGCCCACCTAATTACCTTAATTTAATTATTTCCCTTTATGTTCTTGATTTATGGCAATCTTGTTCATATCAGTACCCACTTGGATCTACATTATCACACCCAAAGTCACATTTTGGGATGATTTTCAGTTATTTTGGAGCAATGTTTTGGAGGAGATGCAACTTGGAGGACTGACTCAAGCCATCAAGTCACTTGGTGATCAGATGGGCATCTGTCTTAGATGCTGGAGATCCCATGCTGTTGGAAAGGCAACAACACCCAGTGTTTAATTGTGTCTTAGAGAGAGCAGCAGGTAGGGTTACTGAGGCCTTATCTACACAGGCAATTTATTTCAGCTTGCCCCCATCTGAGAGCCCTGCAGTCCATACGATGCAGACATTTGCCCGATCTGCCACAACAGTTCCTGTGGCCCACCCCCCCGGGCAGAAATGGAGCTCAGATGGGAGAAAGCAGGGCTAGGGTGTGATACAGCATTCTAAAATGATACCTACTTTACTCCGCTGCCACAAAAGCCGGGGGCGGGGGATGGAGCGTGCCCCACACGTCTGGAGGAGCCTGTCCCAACAGGCCAGCCTGTCACTCTAGCTGCCAGTTGCCCTTACCCTTCTGGATCCAGGAAGGGGGCCCACAGCATGTGCCCAAGGCAGTCACATGCAGGGAGTCCTTTGGACACATGTTGCTGCCAGTTTCCTTGATGCTGGGAGGACAAGGAAGATGGCAGCAGTGGCGGCTGCAGCGATGAGCCAGCATTTCTGTCTGGACTCCAGCCCATTTTGTCATGGTGACAGGGGAGATACAGGTTTGATCTGCAGCTAGGTTACGCCGGCAGGAAGCTGGCGTATGCTGGCTCATGTTGTTGAGCTCTTAGACTGATCCACCTTTTCACTCTGCCTTTTTTTTTCTCTTTCACTGCTCCAAAAGTAAAACTTAGTCCCCCTCTGTTCTAGCTTAGCCTAAAATCCTTAGAGAGCTTTCCTATCTCTAATGAAGTTCCTATAATAAAAGTTTAGTTTATTTCTATAGCCATTTTTCCTATGCTCCTTAATCATGGTGGCTAACCACGGTACACATACAGTCTCTATCACATGTCAGATGAGATGGGAATCTGTATTTATCTCCCCTCCCACTTAGTTCTGTACTATCTCAGCTTCATGAAAAGAGGAATAATTCACCATAGGCTTCATTTTAGCAAAAAATCTAATTGGGGATTTAATTAGCACATTGCTGTCAAGAAAAGAACGTGCAGGTAGAAGTGTGTGTGTGTGCGTGCATGCATGCGTGCGTGCAGGGTGTTTATGGACTTTTTCAAACAGGGAAAAAATCCCTGCAGAGGTCAGGAGGAGGACGGCACTGTCCTGCTTACAGCGGTCCGTTTCTGACAACACCATCCTCCTCCCAACCTTCCCCCATGCTTCTGTCGTGCTGCAATAAAAAAACCCATCAATAAAAAGTGGCACATTTCTCATGCGTGCAGCACGGGGGAAGCACGGGAGAAGGTCGGGAGGAGGATGGCGCCATCCGAAACGGAGCACTTTAAGCGGGACAGCACCATCCTCCTCCCAACCTCCGCAGAGTGTTTTTTTTTTCCTTAGAAAAAGTTCTAAGTAATCAAATTCTTCTTACTTGCTTTGCCTATGATTTCTCAAGCCTGAAACATCACTGCAGAACATCACTGCAGAAAAGAGTTTGCCACTACTTAAGTTTGGGACAGATTTAGTTTGTAGAATAATATTATTGTAATGTTGCTGCTGCTGTTTTTTCTTTTTTCCCTTTTAAGTATCAACCGGTATCAGGTAATGTACTGCTACACCATATGGAGGCTGTTTTTCTGACATACGGATTAAATTAACAAGTCTAAAAACTGTTAAGATCAGTTCTTCTATTGCCAGAGGCAAAATGGGAGAGGGAGCTAAACTTGCATGATGCACCTCTGTAAAACAGGCTTTGGTAAGAGATTTCCACTCCTGCTGGTTGAGTTTTTGGCAGAAAGGTGGTGTTAACATCAGCAAGATCCCACACAGTAACAACATGATGCATTAGGAGGAAGCCAGATTGTGCTTATTCACTTCATATGGTTTGCAGGCAGCAGCCATTTTTGTAACATTACCCCATGCTTAAAGTCACCTGTGTTTGTGGTTATCTGTTCTAGGGAGCTCTGATGCTGTCAAAAATGACAGACCAGTGCCATCTTTGCCCTAATGGTGAAAAAAGACTCATTTCTGTTATGACATTTTGGTTCCATGTCAGGCCAGACAACAACAATGTTCCTACATAAATCTTCCCTGGCCCAGTGCCCTCTTTGGGGATTGGGAATTATGGTTGTTGTAGTTAAACACATCCAAAAGTTGCCAAGTAGAGAGGCTGTTCTGCATATAATGGAAGACAACTGGTGGAAACCTTGCAGGAGGATGCTGTTTAGGATAGCATTCCTATATTATCCACATAGGGTGATTCAGTCCTATATGTAAAAGTTAAATCGATTGGAATGTACATTCAGCTTTCAGACCCCATGTAAAAAGGCAAAAATTCCTACCTGGCCCCGAAGTGACCAATTAAATCATACTGATTCTGTGGTGGGAGGGTGGGACAATCAAAGCGACGAAAAGGAGCAGGCAGAGGGTGGTTGAGCTTAAATAGCTTCTAGCCCTGCCCTCTGCTCTCCTGGCAACAGCCCAGGGGCTGAGGCAAAGTCACAGGCCTCCATCCTGTGCTCCCTCAAAAGGGTTTCCTACAGCACAGTCGTGACCATGCTGGGAACCCTATTATGTTTTCCCTGACTGCTTGTGAAGTTGTATTTTGGCATAGCCTAGTTCCATCCTTCTTGATGTATTTTATATCAAAGTGGTCATGGCATCAACCAGACTACGGAACTCCCTTCTGTGAAATGGGATTGGAGGTTAGGACTGTGGTGGAGTTTGGCATTCACACTTTCTCCACCCATAGGACATTTTCAGACGATCCTTGCAGCGTAAGATTGAGCGGGAAAGGTTCATAGCAGCAGCACAGCAGGGGGTCGATTTCAGACAACACCGACCCTGCTGTGAAATCGTCCGTCTCTCTTCCATTTAGGGTTGGAGCCTGACGCGCTATATTCGGCCAGATTTTATTCACGGACAAGCTCCGTGAATAAAATTTGGCCAAATATGCCGCGGCAGGCTCCAACCCTAAGCGGAAGGGAGACGGACGATTTCGCAGCAGGGACGGCGGCGTCCGAAATTGATCCCCTGCCGCGCTGCTGCTACGAACCTTTCCCGCTCGATCCTTGCACTGCAAGGATCGTCTGAAAATGTCCTTAGTTTAAGTAATTGTAAAATATGGAAGAGCTTGCAGAGTTTTTTGTTTTTTAATAAGGGTCAGCAAATCATTTTCTTGTTGTTTTTTCCACTATATTAGGAATGTAAAATCAGTTGCAGAGTAGGGAAAAATGTTAGTTGTATGGAGCACAAGTGAAGTAAGACACATGGGTACTTCAAAATCCCTTTCCCCTAGTAAGGCTGTTCAGTTCAGTGTCTAAAATTGCTTACCTTGCCCTTGCCATTCAATGACTTTCAAGCCTCTAAGGACTTTATCAAACCACCCTCCTCAAAAATTCTTTTGCCAACATAAATTGTGGCATTTTTATGGCAGCAAAAGAATCCCCCCCCCACCAGACCTTACCTTTCTGCCATTAAAGAGGCTTTCTAGGCACTAATGGGGAGTGAATGGAGCTCCATTCACTTCCTTGTTTAAAATCTCACTGAATCTTGCGAGAAGATGCTTGCATGGGAAATTAAAACAAACAAACAAAACAAAGACACAAAAAGTACATAAAAGCACCAAAACACACTTTAAAAGTCCCAAGTAAATTGGGGGGGGGTCATAAAAAGTGTGTCACCTACCTGGATGTTGTGATCTCACCCAGAAGTGTTCTGGCCGGTCCGCTCATTCACACTGCATTCGCATGAGTACAATGGCATGTGCATTCAAATGCCAGCAATGCCAGGCAACAAATTGCCACGGGGGATCAACTGATGGCTTAGGCCATCAATAAAACAGTAAAAGTTTTAAACAATACATGATCACAAAAGGGCGATGTCATCTGGTACACACACCCTTTCGCGAACATTAGACATCCTTATGACACCGTATTTGACTTGTCTGATAAAGTCCTAAATATTGTTCCAGGTTGTTTTGTCACTGTGCTTTTCATACTGTTCTTAATATTAATATATGTTGTAAACTACCCTTTAATTTTTTTTCTTGAAAAGCAGTAAAAAAAAACTTTAAAAGATATGAATAAAAAGTGAATCAAATATGTGTTCCCTTGCTGAGTCTTCTGGTGCATCTGCCATTGGTGCCAGAGCTGCTTGGAAATCCTATGGAAGATAGAAAAGGTGTCTTATTTTTAATATGCAAATTATTACCCTACTGTCATCATGAGGAGGACTGTCAGTTGAGCAAGCATGGCGCCCGGACAAAATGGCATCTAGCATCCTTTCCTTCTATGTTTCAGATTTTGCCTCTCCACTGATAGCAATAGGGAGTCATAGCAAATGGGGGATGATGGGAGTTGCAGTCCATGGAGACCTGGAGGTCCCCATGTTCTCTATCCCTGGTCCAGACTGAAAGGCATGTTTATCATCATTTGAAAAACTGTCCTTACTATTGTGATTGCTGTTGTTAGCTGGGGAAAAAGTATAATCAGGTAGCTGGAAGGGGAGGAAATAATTGTTATTATAACAGCTCACCAATGTATTTGGCCTTGGGTTTCATGTTGAAGTTATTTGATAAGACAAACTTGAGTGACAGATGCAAACTGAAGATGGCACTGGGTCCCTCTGATCTTCTCTAATTGAATTTTTGTAGGATGAATTGAATGGGGAAAGTTCAAAGATCTGCGGATCCGTATTACACAAACATTGTTTCACTCAATCAAAACACTCTTTGAAGTACAACACTTGTAGACCACCTGTAGCTTTGAAATATAAAGTCATATGAAAGCTTCAGTGAATCTGAAGAGGAAAGCATGCAGCTATGATATGCCAATGGAAAGAAAAAAAAAGCAAAGCAGGTAAGATGATCATGAAAGCATCGTTTGTATTAATGTTTCACTTCAGCATCCTTTTATTCCCTAGGGAGAAAAGCCTTCTAAAGTGGTAAGCAACACATTACTTTATTCATGATTTTATCAAGACTGTTTATATATAATATTTTTGTATGGTCCTGCAGCTTTAATTGTTTCTGTACCGATTTCATGTGGATTTTGCTTTGTTCAAGGTGTTCTGCCAAGAGCCTTATTCCAGTTTCAATTCTCCTCTGTGAAGGCAATTTCAAAGACAAAATGGGTGCAAGATGCAGTCCTTGCTTTCATATAAAAGATGCAATCAAGGTGTTTTTCTGCCTTAGAATTCAACAGGCACCTTGTAAAACCTACCAAGTATGTAGGCACAACAAAGGCAGCCGCAGTCCACTAAATATATTCATCATGGGTGACTGAAAAGTTTATTGTATCCAGACATAGCATGGTGCTGCCCATCTTCTCCTGCATGGAAATTAGGAGGGCTCTTACACCTTTTCTGGGCACAGGAAATCAAAAGGGCATGCCACCACTACCACCACTCCAGAATGAGGATGTTATCTGCCCCTTAAGAATTCTGCATGCTTTGGAATAGCGAAGGGGAGGGGGAAGGGGGAGAGGGAGAGAATCAAGCCCCTCATGCCACGTGACATCAGTCATCCCAAAACTGAAACAAAGGGACCTATCACACCAGGGCAGCAGCGGAACAATACTGATTTTGGCAAGTATTGACGGGGTTTTCTCGTCAATTGAAAGAGGCACAACAGTAATAACTAGAATGCATAGCAGCAACAAGATAGCCTGTTACCCAAATTGTGTGGGGTCCATGGGACCCACTTCTGACACTCATGTTAAGACATGAATTTGGGGGATTTTAATTAGCTTAAAGGTACAGCTACGAGAGGACAGTAACTATGGGACCTTTGCACCTGTGTATACCAGTACTCACTGATAAGACCCCAAGCCAAAATAGAATAACAATTGTTTTTATTGGAAAATAATAATGGAAGCATTCACACATCACAAGTGACCACACAAGGCTAACAAAGAATTAGGAGTAAGCATTTGCATAGAGGATAAGATTTGGGGAATGGGCTATAATTACCTGTTCTTGCAGTCAAGGGGGTTGCTTGATCCCTTAACAAGCTCTGATACACAGCCTGGCTGGAGCATTTTGGACCAGCTGAATTTTGTGAACTACTTCCAAGGCAGCCCCATATATTACTATAATCGGTTGAGATCATTGTAATCCAAACAGGATGTAATCAAGGCATTTGTCACTGTAGTCAGATCTGATATCTCAAAGAACGGGTATAGCTGGCACACTGTTTTAACTGTGCAAATGCACTCCTGGCTACAGCTAAAAGCAAAGCATCCAGGCTCAGTTCTCACTCTAGGAGTACACCCAAGTTATGAACCTCAGAATCCAGGGGGAGCATAACCCCATCCAGCACAGGCTGAATCCTCATTCCCTGATCTGCCTTACAACTGACCAGGAGCACCCCTGTCTTATCTGGATTAAGCTTCAATTTGTTCACCCTCATCAACAGCAGACACTGGCAGCAGACACTGTTCTCAGAGCCAACTGTGGTGTCTGACATCAGGGTCCAGCTTATATACCAGTCCCCAGCGCAGAGAACACATCATCCAGCCATGCAGGAAGTCATGGCCAGAAGTCCTTCCCCTGCCTCATTCTCAGCCAATCAGAGTGGGGAAGGCCCGCTCCGATTGGCCTGGGCTTCACGCCCTCTCTCCCGACCCTGGAGCATGCCGGGAAGAGGGCAACTGACATGGTGGTGCCCAGGTCGGCCACCATTTGGGTGTGGGCACTGCCCACCCCAGGACAGGGCTCCGGGCAGGCTGCAAATGGCCTACCGGGGTGAGCCCAGTAGCCCCCCCTTACTGACAGCAGATACTGGTTTAGTACAAAAACAGCTTCCTTGGAATTGGATGGAAAGGAGAGATAGAGTTGGGTGTCATCAGTGTATTGGTAACATTGAACCTGAAAACTCCAGATGACAGCTCTCTAAAGCTTCATCTAAAAGTTACTTGACCAAACCATTACAGTAGTTTCATGTAAATACAAATATCCAAAAGCATGGGGGACAGGCTAGTAGCCAGGGTGTTGAACAGGCATTCACCAGCACCACTTCCCCCAAGAAGGACTAGGACCACTTTAAAACAATGCCCCTGAATCCCATCCCAGAGATGTGACCCAGAAAGATACCATGGTCAATGGTACTGAAAGCTGTTGAAAGTTTCAACAGAACCAACAGGGACACATTCCTGCATCTAGTTCCATGTATAGGTAATCTACCAATGAGACCAAAGCTGTTTATTTTCATAGCCAGGACTGACGTCAGATTGAAATGGATCTAGATAATTCAGCTCATCCAGGCATTCCTGGAGCTGGGAGGCCATTACATGCTCCAGAACGTTGCCCCCAAAAAGGTATATTGCAGACTGGCTAATAATCACCTCACAACAGCCTCTTTTAGGTAAGATTGAAAACCTGCCTTGATAAAGTGAGGCATTCACTACTCCCCTTACTCTCTACATCAGTCCCATTCAGGGTGTTTTTCGCAGCCAGGAAAGATGTGGTGCAGTAAGCATGTTGTCACTCACATCCTCAGGTTGCACAAACTGAAATGTAGCCAATAATACAGGACAAGCAGGGGCCAGGTTTACATCCACTCTGTATCAATATAGCATTCAAGTTAGAGCAGATCCTAGTTATTTTATCCAATTTTATCTGATTTTTGGCCTAGAAACTCTTTGGTTCTTGGTAAAAAAAAAAAAAAGTTTCCTGGAAGTTGGAAAACCCCATCAGGAAAAATATCAGAGCAGCAAGACTTTTGTGTGGTTTTCCCAAGTACTGCAGACAAATTATTCTGCAGAGAAATATGTGTATCTTTTTTGGACAAAAAGCATGTTTTCTGTGTGGTGCAAAATATATAAATTTCTCCACAAAACAATTCCTTTGCAACACTTTAGGACACTTAGATAAAGGGAGGATACTGCAGAGAATATGCCCTCATTTAGTGGTTTCTAAACAATAAACTGGTTGGACTTAACAAGCACATATTCATATATAAAATCAGTACTATCAAAACTGATGTGTAAGGGACAAAGCAGCAATGGAGAGACTATCACCCAGAAAGACATGTCCCTTATATATTTTTCTTTTCTAACTGACAGGAAAAAGGGCAGAGTCTGTGAAAATGACCTAAGGGGCCAGTTACACAGCAGAATAAAGTGTGTGAAATTCCGAATTTCCATCCTTTCTCACCAGCAGTACATAGTTCACACAATTTATTGCTAAATTGGAAGATCTGGTGAGTTTTGCCTTTCTAAGTTTACACAGGCGGGGGGGGCATGGCCTCCAGATCACTATCATTAAAGCCAGGCAGGAGACAGGGAGGAAGCAAGGAGGGGGGCAGTGTGAGGGGGAAAGAGACTGTAAGTTCGTAGCTTCATCTGTATACAAAGCAACAAATAAGGAGGGAGACCATGGAGGAGGAGAGAAATAATGACAAAGGAGGGAAGGAAAGCAGCCGAGATCCCTGCCAGCTGAGCAGACTGCTTCTCTCTCTCTGTCTCGCGCACACGCACAAACACACACACACAAAAGAATGACGCAGCTGAGATTCTGTTCGCTCTGCAATCCCTGTCAACTGAGCAGACTGCTTCTCCCCCCCCCCCTTTCATGCCGGCGCGTGCACGCGCACACACAAAAGAATGATCCAGCGATCTCTCGGTCTCTCTCATACACAGAGAGAGAGAGGGAGGGAGGGAGAGGGAGAGAGGAAGAGTAATTATGCTAGAAAGCAAGCCTGCTGGTTGGATCTTTTCAAGTCTCATCTCTTACAAGTCCACCCCTCCCTCCTTTTTGGTCAGTTCAACCAATCATGGATAAGCTCTGCTGTGCCAATTTCAAAAAGACTGCTGACAGTTCCCACTGCTGTAAGTGAAACAGTAGTTCACACAGTCGATAATGCGCTAACTTGCGCTACTTTTTAAAAAAGACATGGAAACTAGCGAAAGCTGATACCGCATGACTTATGGGGGGTTTTGCCCCCCTCCTTCTGAACATGGTGACTTTGATCCAAAAGATGAGGGAACTATTAGGACTCTTTGCGAATTCTTAGAGGATTTATTTTGCTGTATAAACAACCCCTAAGTATACAGGCAGAATAAAATGGGTGAAGGTGGTCCTGGTTCCAGACAAGGTAAGTTAGTGATATATTTTGTAACTGCACTTTAAGAATGATATCAATTAAGGCAGCATAGATGGAGAGGGGCCTTGAGATGAGGTCCTATGAGGAGAGGTTGAAGGAGCTTGGTATATTTAGCCTGGAGAAAATATGGTTAAGAAGTCACAGGATAGCCAATTTCAGTATTTGAAGGTTGTCACACAGAGGGTGCAGCAAATTTGTTTTCTGTATAGGGCTCAAACCAATGGATATAAATCAGAAGACAACATATAAGGCCTTTTCTTTGTTAAATCAATAAACTTTACCAAAAAAAACCAAATTAATTTTGCAGCTATTATCATGGTTACTCTGAATGCTTCTCCAAGAGCTGAATTACATTTTCAGAAATATTGCTTGATATACTCTTCCTCAGAACATGTAAGTTCAGACTGGAGGTACAAGATCACAGTTTTTATAATTGTCACTTGTTAAAAAAGGAAAATACTTTCATGCATGCACATGGAAAAATAGTGACATTCATCATTACAACAAATTACACAGTTGTGGATATCATGATATTCCTTTTGCATGAGCAAAAGAAGTGTTACCACATAGTGACCAGCATACACAGAGATACATGAACTGTGAAAATTAATTCTTAGAAGGAAACTATAAGAAAATAATTCTAATGTCCTTTTCGGAACTAGTTTCTGATGTTAAGCCATAGAATCATAGGACTTTTTCAGACTGGCTATATACTCCGCGGCAGGCACGGAACAGGGTCGCTGAAAGATTTCACTTTCAGACAACATTGCCCCCTTCCGTGCTATTCCCATGCTGCTCCTGTGCTGCTACAGTAATTTTTTTTTATTCACGATGAAAAGTCATGAATAGACCACCCGTTCCGTATCTGCCACAGAATCACAAGTGGTCTGAAAGGTTCCTCTCCCATTATGCTGGCACAATGCCAGCTGCGGGGGACAGGTCTGTGTCAGATACTTCCGGTGAAGATTGGGTGAGGAGTTAAGTGACACTCTTTCCCTCCCCGTCCGCAGGTTACTTGTGTTTTGGTTTCTTTAATTTGTTTTGGGGCTTGGTTTTTTATTTTGACATTTTATTTTACTTTTATTTTTAAATTTTCTGTGTCACCGTTCTCTTGCAAGAATGAGCGGGATTTCATTTCTGGGTCATAAATGCAGCCTTACAATGGCTGCATTTACTCCCAGACAGCGAGGAAATAAGGAAGAGGACATTCCTGCTGTTGGATCAAGGTAAGTGTCTGAAGATTTTCGTTGATTCCATGGTAGGAATGGGAGTGGGGGTAGCGAGGCAGGAATGGGGCATTTTGGCCCCGTCTGAAAAAGTCCAGACGTGGAACTGTAAGAAATCTCCAGAAGGGTAATTGTATCAGTCTGTTGAAACACAAGTAAGGTAAAATCTTTTTTGTTATTTTCTATTTCTCTCTGAATTTGTGGATTTTTCACAATTCTCAAATTTAGGCAGGGAAGAAGCAACTTCTTTAAGTATTTGAGTATGCATCATCCTCTGTTTCTTCAACAGGATTTTTCTATTGGTGCTCTTAGCCTTTTCAAGTAGTTGTGACATTATTAACAGGAAGGCATGAGTTCAATTGCTTATAAAGTCATAATGAAAAAAAATCCCAGTTATACGGGAATCATTAATGTATTACATTGTGATGAAACATTTAGTCACCTGTAGTTTAGTCGGTAGACTTATACTGCTAATCCAGACTTCCCTTCACAATTGCAATGCATGCAGTGTTTATTTGTTGACAGCATTAATAGACTGTCCCATGAAAGAGTTCTCAGGAAGGCTTAACAAGAAGAAATTAAAATGCATGAAAGTTGGAGATAGGGTAATGGTACACTGGACTTTTTCAAAAGTGGGGGGGACCAAGGATGTTGGGAGAAGAACAGCACTGTTGAGCTTACAGCTCTCTGTTTCAGATGCTGCCATCCTCCTCCTGACCTTTCCCTGTGCTTCCTCCATGCTGTGGGCATGAGAAATGTGCCACTTTTATTGATGGAAAACCCCTGTCAATAAAAAGTGGCACCTACAGCATGGAGGAAGCATGGGGGGAAGTTTGGGAGCAGGATGGCACCGCCTGAAAAGGAGTGCTATAAGTGGGACAGGCTTTTCTTCTCCTGACCACCTTGGGGTTTTTTCCCTCCATTTGAAAAAGTCCTTTATGAAGGATGGGAAGCCAAGAGGAGCCCATCCCAAGCTTCAGTCCCCCTCACATAGAGGAAAAATTGAGGATAAACCATAGATCACACCTCAAGATGTTTACAGAAACTTATTTCCTTCTTGTATCTATGTATCTATTGTCTAGATCATGTGAGTTTTGCTGGAGCCATTCAGAAGCATACCAACAGCCATCTCAAGCAATATTCTGAATAACTGCACATTCTGGCCAGGCCCCAGCTTAAAGCCCATCTGTAATTTAAAAAAGGATGGCACTTGTACAAACTCTCCAACATTTCACAGATGAAAATCAGGACATGTGTGAAAACCAGGCAACATCAGAGTGTGGTCAAGATGGCAAAAGTTATTAATGAAGAGGAACACACAAACTAGGAGAGGCTGCAGCAGTTTGTTTTTGCCTGACCTGCTGGGAAGACAATATTCCACCCCCTCCTCACCCCTTCTCCACTGAGATAATTGAGGGCAAACTACTTTTGCCCTTTGAATGCAATTTGCAGCAACTAAAATAAGCTATAAGGACAAAGGGGAGAAGTAGGAGGAAAGAGAAACTGGGACACGTTTTAAAGCTGAAAAAGTGGGATAACAGAGGATTAATTAAAGCTGTCTGCCAAACTGGGACAGCTCGGACAACTTGAGACAAGAGATGGTATGCTTTATCAAGAACTATAGAAAATGTGCAACATGTATTAATTTGTACCTGTCACAGGGATCAAGCAATGAAAGTCTTGGGATATGTTATTCAGGAGGACAAAAAAAAAAAAAAACCCTAACAACTTTACACACTATTTGAGGCATCATCTCTTCCCAACTGCTCTTTTGAACTAGATTATAGTCACTCATGCATCAAATTTCTTTAGGGAAAGAGAGGGATTAACACTGGGCAAGTTTTCTCATCTCTCTCTCTCTCTCTCTGGCTTTTCTTCGCAAACGAAGATTCAGGAAGGACTCATCCCGCGCTTTCTGCAAGCGCGCTGATGACTGAAAAGGCCAATCTGAGATAAACAGGTCCGGTTGCAGAAAGCACAGCAGAAGGTCTCCTTGAGTGATGTTTCTGGGTTGTGATTCTTTCTGCGTTGTCATTTCTCTTTGAGACTTGTTCGGCGTGAGTTCTCAAATAAGGCTGCAGCATTGTGGATAGTGTGTCTCCATGCCTCCCGATGTGAAGCCAGGGCAGACCATTGTTGGTGATCAATTTGGCCGAGCCTGAAGTGTTGTCAGGGAGTCCTTGTATCGCCTTTTTGGAGTTCCCCTCTTACACTGACCCATGGTGAGTTCACCGTATAGTACTATTTTTGGGAGGCGATGGTCCTCCATCCTAGAAAAGTGCCGTGCCCAGCTGCCAGTCCGTGTTTTCAAGGACAGCCTTTCCCCTTCTCTGATTTTGTGGATTTCTCGTAGGCAGGAAAGAGGCAACTTCCACATTTGAGTATCTATTTGCCTCTATTTCCTCTACAGGTGTTAAATAATTAGAGCTGGTAGAATTATGCACTGCAAATAATATTCATTGTGAATATAGCCCCCCCCTCTTTTTTTATTCACAAATAATTAATGAAGCCCATCTCAATTCTTGCAAGTGTGTTTATTCTCATAAACATTCATCAAAGACTTTGGACAAAGACTTCATAATCTTGAGAAGTGCTGTGAATACTTTCCTTCAGGTAACATAGCTCATGTTTGGGCCCCAAGCAAATGACAGTCTCACTCTGTAGTTGAGTTACAACTTGAACAAAAAGAGGAAAAGGAGATGCAGTGCTGAAGTAATTAGTGAATTTCAGTGCTCACATAGATGAGCTTTCTCTAGCAGCACTTGGGAGTAGAGCTCTTTCACACTACACAATTATAGTGCTATATTCCACTTTAACTGTCATGGAAAAATCCTATGGAATCCTCACATTTGTAATTTGTGGAAGCACTAGATCTCTCTGGATGAGATCTCTAGCTATAGTTTAAAGAATTCTAAAAGTCCCCCCTCCAAAAAAAAAAAAAAAAAAAAACCCTGAACATTCAGAGTTCCATAGGATGTTGTCATGGCAGTTAAAGTGAAATATAGCACTGTAACTGAGTAGCAGGGCAGTCAGTAAAGAAGTGTCCAGCACTTTCCTGGCACTGAGGCACTTCATGACAAGCAGTGACAACAGAATCCCACAGGAGACCTTCCAGGCTTCAGCAACCTGTTGCAAAGCACCTCACTGCCAGGAGAGGGCTGGGTACCTCTTCACTGACCCACCCCTTGGAAATCCCTATGTTGGCATGGCTGCCTTGTTTCTAAGGTGGGTTTCAACATCAGGAAACATAGCTATGGTGATGGAGCTCTACCGTCATAGCTATGTCCGTCAGTGCAGGATCTTGGGCCTCATCTTAAACACCTAGAATCATAGAGTTAGAAGAGGCCACAAGGACCATCTAGTCCAACCCCCTACCATGCAGGGATATACAATCAAAGCATTCCTGACAGATGACAGTCCAGTCTCTGTTTAAAAACTTTCAAAGAAGGAGACTCCACAACACTCCATGAGAGTGCATTCTACAGCCAAACAGCTGTTACCGTATGGCTGGCAGATACAATATCATCTTCTTTACATAAAGAATAACTATGCCTATACAGTTTCAATTCCAGTCCTTTTTTAAAAGGTAGAATTTACCAAATAGGGAAAGAAAGAACCCAAGATTTCAAAAATCTAATGCTAGGATAAAGCAAAACTGACAGATGTCACCAACCTTGTATTATATTCTTTACATAGAGAATAGCTATGCCTATACAGTTTCAATTCAATTCCTTTTAAAAAAAAATAATTTACCCAATATAGAAAGAACCTGAAGTTTCAAAAATCTAAATGTAGGAGAAAGCTAAACTGACAGATTCCACCATGCCTGTATTTATATCTGAAGAAACTATGAAGATGATTAGCACCAATATCCACCATATACATTGCTGCTATTGCAAAACCTCTGATTCCTTTTGATTGTGCCAAAGGAAAGATAGAAGGCTTTCCTATGGAGATTGTAAACCTTATTATCTTAACTTACCAGAAGCTGGGTGAAAATGTTCCGTTTCTTTCTTTAATCAAATTTGGAAATTTTAGCTGGAATGAGATTAACCTATTGATGATTTCAAGGAATCTAAACTAATGTTTCTCTTTTTCAAGAATGTCAGTGGTGGGGCAATAGAACTGAAATGATGCATTAGATGGGATGACTTTTTCAGGAGCTGCTGTGGCCAGAACCATTTGGGAACGCTTGTCCTGTCTACAGTGATCCATGATCAGGTAAATTCCTGATTTCTGTTATGAACTGCAGTATATTACAGGATACAATATAATTCAACTGCTGGAATTGTGACCACTGGCTAGCTAGAATTATACCATCTTTAAAGAATTACTTTACCTGTGTATGATGAGACTCACTTCTCAAGTAAGGTGCTGACCCTTACTTTCTATAACATCCTGCCCATCCAATAAGATCTTCAAATGAGGCACTTCTGTGAGTAGTGTCAGAAGTCTATTGTACAAAGATGAAGGCCCTTTATCATGCCTGCACCCCACAACTTTAAAATACTTTCCCTAAGAAAGGCCAGCAGAACAAACTTTTGGGGTACCAAGGCGAGACATGTTTATTTGTCCTGACATTTAAAACTGGTTGTTGACATTGTCTTCTTCTGCTCATTTGCCTTTCAGTTTCAATCAATCAATCAATCATTTGGGTACTTAGTAATGTATTACATGGATTTCTGTCCACATCCACCCCAATTTTGTGAGTACATCAGCAAAGAGACATATGTGCACCTTTTTCAAAGCTGTGAAACAGAGTTCACACAGATTACTTGCAGACATCAGGTTTGCACCATGCTGCATTTGGGTACCACAAACATGCAGACAAGGTAGTCAGATCCATGGTTCCATGGTACATGGATTCTAACGTGGAAGGATACTGCCGATAACAATCCAGAGCCAAATGTTACATATAAAAGACTTGCTGATGCCTTATCTGAAGATGAAAGTGTTTTGAATTGCATGTTCTTTCTAATGTTTAGACCTTAGAAAATGTTACTTGTTAGACTCAGCATCCTCTGGCCAGCACAAACTCTGCCCAAGGTACTGCAGAATTTGGTAGGTATAGTCCAAACAAGGAACTTTTTCAAGCTCTAGCTATGTCCCCACTTCAAAAGAACAGTTCATAACAGGTCAATAGCCAACTTTTTTCTGAGCACTTTTCCTCCTGTGTAGATTACTTGTAATCATGGTTATTTACATTCTGAAAAAATCCAGTATCGGTCAACACCCGTTTTGGTTTTTTTATGACAATTTCATTCCCCATCTCTGTTGCTTTCAAGATTCATTTTATCCCATTTTGAGCTTGTAGTTATTTCCTAAAAACATTTTTTGGTGTGACAGATATTGCACTTGCTTAAATCAATTGGATGTTTCTTCTTGTGACTTCCCAGGAATTCTTAAAGGCTCTGTGGATGGTGGGATGATAGTGAACCTTCTGTGATTTATTTCTCAGTTGTAACTTACTGAGTCCTCAGCAATAGCATAATATTCCTAGAGGTTACACATGTATTAACATGTTTTTAAAAGAATTATCAATAACATTTTTATTTCTAGAGAGTTCATATTGGAATACATTTTTAGGAATAGCTACCTTTTCTGAGAGCATCACGGCTACCAAGTTTCAGAGAAATAGGTGCAGGGATAGGTTTTAGATACCTGTCCAAAGGGTACCTTTGGAGGCTATCTTTTTTTAAAAGGGGGGGGGAGATGGAGCTTCATATCCCTTGTGAGCCATTGCAATGAAAATGATAGGCAACATAGATGTGGTCCTCAATAATAAATATTTACCAGTATATGTTTCAGAAAGATAGGTGCAGTATAAGGATAAGTGGGAAAAGAGTCCTGGTATATTGGAGATTATCAGACACAGCAAAAAGAACCTTATCAGAATGCCAGGATGATGTTACTGTCCTGCAAATGGAAGCTGGTTTCAGACCTCCCTGTCAATGAAAAGGGCTGCCTTAAGAACTGATGCAGCACAGGAGCAGAACACGACGAGGATGAGGATGTCTGAAATCGGGTTCCGTTTGCGGGACAGAAACGTCGTCCTGGCGTACTGATAAGATACTTTTTGGACATGTCCGATAATCTCCATTATCACAGGAGGCTGTAATCATATGATTACAATGGAATGGTAGCACAAATGGGCTCCCATTATTGCATGACATTTTTGTCTTCCCATGCTTAGTCTGTGTTCTACCCATTCATCAGGCACCACTTTTAATTAATGGGCAAAAGCCATCAATAGCCCTCAGTATCGGTCTTCTCACGGTATTGATGAGTGTGCAAAATCACATCCCGCTGTAATTGCATGATTACAACAGGAATGAGTAACCCTCTTTTCCCCCTGCCCTTTCCCAAGGAGAACACATACTTCAGAGAGTGGGGGAGAGTATGAAGAGGATCAACAGGATGCTGTTTTAATGAACTGTTGCCTTTGCTTGGTATGTTTTTATGTTTGTTTAAGTGTTTGTGAAGTTCTTTCGGTATGTATTTGTTTTTGGTGTGTTTAAGCTAAGTCACATCTTCTCACAAGAACAGCCAAAATCTCGCCCATGCAAAATACAGGAATTAAAAGAAAATTTTTCTTAAAGGCACACATGCTAGGCAGCAGGAAGCATTAGTACTCTGTCATTAGAATGCAATGCAAAGACAAGTGTTACTATAGCATGAGCTGAAATCCCATTCTTAAACCACTAGTGATGGTTGTGTGGTTATTACTGTAATAATGCCAATAAGTTTCTGCTTTCCTCAATAGTGGAAATATAGCATTTTAGACGCTAGTCTAATAAAGTCCCTGGTATTTAGGGGAAGGGTTGGGGATAGCTTCCCATCCAAAATGTTCAGGTCAGTTCATAAGAAAATGGCAGTCATCATAGAGATAATCTGTAAAGTTTCAGAAAGGTGAATGCAAGTGCTAGGGAGTTATGCTCAGAATACAAATAAGAATTTTTAAACGCTAGTATGTAGTGAAATTAAGAATGGGGAAGTAGTTTTAACAGCCACAGTCCCTTTCACAAAGCAATGCAGATGGAGACGCCCTCATGGAGACGCCCTCATGGGAAACGTATCATGGGATTAGAAACAGGACCTGTCAGTTGCTCCTCCACTCTTCCTCCTTCCTTCTTATCCCCAGCTTAGGGTTTTCCACATAAAAGATGCTAATTTTGTTTTATCAGCATCTTCCTAAATTCTTAAACTTTAACAAAACTTCTAGTAAAGTCCAGCTTCAGTTTTATCTTCAGGAGTGTAGCCTGCACTCAAAGCTATCAAGATGATCCAGCATGGCCAACCTCTATTTGGACCTTGCTAATTGTTCAATGCACATTCCTGCTACAATTATGCTTTGGGAATCCTAACACACATGCCAAATGTTGGAACAAAATTACCAGAATAATTAAATAAGGATCCATTTGGTCTTAGAAAAATAATGAGGAGCAGTGGTGGACCAAAAAAGAGCGTGAATGTATGCTACCCTGAATGGGGGTGGTGTACAATGATGGCTCCTCATTCCCTCCATCTCACTGAGATACCAGAAAAGAGAAGCAGGGATGGACCATAGGTGAGAGTTTTGTTTTGTTTTACAGAGCGATAAGCATACTAACAACACAGAGTGCAAAGACATGGACATAGTTACAGAGTTTCCCAGACAAATCTCAGTTCTATTTTATTTTCCCCAGGTTTCTTGAGAACTGAACTGGATGCTCCCAGATGAAAGGACAGATAGATAAATGCATAGATAGATAAATAAAGCCTCTTTTAGGAAAGGCAGGTGTTTACTGTGAGTCTTACTGTGGGTTCAATAAAATAGGATTTTCACAGTCTGCATTTCCTTTCTGGCCATTTGTTATTATTTGTTTCATTTTATAATTATTACTGAAAATAATTTTGTTATATAGAGGAGAGGATGTTTAAAAATAATCTGCACCACCTGTCAAATATACAGTGTGCCCTTGTTATCCTCTCAGGTTGGTTCCAGGACCCTCCGTGGATACCCAAATGTGTGGGTGCTTAAGTCCCATTATATACAATGGCATAGTAAAATAGTGCCCCTTATGTAAAATGGCAAAATCAAGGTTTGCTGGGGGGGGGGGATGGGGGGGATGTGTTTCAAACCGTGGTTGGTTGAATCCGTGGATGCCAAATCCATGGATATGGAGGGCCGACTATACTACATACACCACTGGAAAGGAGCAAATGAAGCTATCCATTCAAATACTGTATAAATAGAAACAACACTAGAAATTGGGTGGGACATTTTACAGGATTATTTATTTATTTATTTATTTGGCCTTTGGCAACCTTGACTAAAATGCTAAAAATCCTTTGGTGATCTTGGCTATCTTGGAGAAGATGGGAATAAAGGACTGAAGAATTAAATGTAAAAATTAGGGAGCTGTAATTAGAGTAGAAGACATTGAACAAAGAGACACAACAGTTAACGGTCCTATCAAAGTATTTCACTGAGCCTTGTATTGTTTATCATATTTATAGAGGGTACAAGCAATAAAAAAAAACAAGTAGTATGCCCAGAGATTAATATAAAGGGAAGAAATTACATTGTCCATTATTTGCTTGTAATAAAGTTCAGCTGTTAGATATGAAAGAAAAGCAAACAAATATTTTAAATGCATTGGTCTAAATTCAACAGCTTGTCCCAACTAGAGTAGACCAGTAGCATCAATGGGAACAAGATAAATCAACACATTCTGTAAATTCCATTGACTCAGTGAGTCTACTCTAGTTGGCTTTTGCCCATCTGTGGGAGTCATGTGGTTCTCCAGATGTCACTGAACTGAATCTTCTGGCTTTCCTCACTGGTTATGCTCACTAGGGCTCCTGGAAGCTTTTTTTTTTTTTTTTCAGCATCTGAAGGGCCTCATAGTTTTCACCCTGGATTAGGCCAGTGAATGCAAATTCTAGCCTAAACATAAGGAAGATTAAACAAAGATGTTAGGCAGCAGAAAAAAACTCTGCTCCTATCGAAGTAGACAGAGACAGAGGTATGTTCAGTGTGGAGTAGTGGTTTGATTGTTGGTCTACAGCTAAAGGGAGTAGGGTTCAAAGCCCCATATAGGTATAGAAACCTATTGGATGACTTTGGGCAAGTCACTTTCTCAGCCTAAGTGGAAAGCAATGGCAAATCTCCTGTGAATAAACCTTGCCAAGAAAACCCTAGGGTAGATTTGCATAAGTCAGAGTCTACGTAAAGGCCCACAACCACAAATAGAAACAGATATGTCTATAGATATAGATATCTCTCTGGATTTTCTTTGCAAATGAAGATTCAGGAAGGACTCATCCCCCAATTTTTTGCAAGCATGCTGATGACTAAAGAGGCCAATCCGAGATAAACAAGTCCGGTTGCAGAAAGCACAGCAGAAGGTCTCCTTGGGTGATGTTTCCAGGTTGTGATTCTTTCTGCATTGTCATTTCTCTTCAAGACTTGTTTGGCATGAGTTCTCAAATAAGGCTGCAGCATTGTGGATAGTATGTCTCCATGCCTCCTGATGTGAGGCCAGGGCGGACCATTGTTGGTGATCAATTTGGCCAAGCTTGAGATGTTGTTTCAGGGAGTCCTTGTATCGCTTTTTTGGAGCACTCCTCTTACGCTTACCCGTGGTGAGTTCATCGTAGAGTACTATTTTTGGGAGATGATGGTCCTCCATCCTAGAAATGTGCCCTGCCCAGCAAAGCTGTGTTCTCAGTATCATGGCCTCAATCCTGGTGATCCCTGCTAGATATAGATAGGAAACAAATTGAGCATGTACAAGAATTTTAAGACTCTGAAAAGCAAGATTCTTGAAGAACTAAGTAGGAAAAGGAGAACAGATACATCAAAAGATGTTTTGTAAGAAGAAACACCTATTTAGAGGAGACAGTGAAACAAAATGCATAAAAATCATGAACTTATATTTTTTAAAAAATATATACATAATATTGTTACTTCTCTTTCTTTCATCTCTGCCCATAACATCCCTGAAGTTCATGTCATTGCAATATCAAGGGCTTATCCTTATCACAAAGACAGCAATGAAATTACCAATTATGGGTGAAATGGTGCTTAAGACAACTTAATAATTTCTACAGCAGAGATAAAATTAAGTGCATTATCAAGAACAAGTCCTTATTACTGCCCTGGTTTTTTACACCAAAGCTTTTTTTTTAAGCTCATGTTGTCCATCCATATGGAAGAAATGACATAATTGCCATACAACACTAAGAAGGGGGAACCATTTCCATAAATGATGAGAGACACAGACGTAGAATTATTTTCAAAGGGCTCAGTTACATGGCAGTTTTTATCGCGGTAGTTTGCAGTTTCGCACCAGTGCTGCATAGTTCACATGATTTACTGCTAAATCAGTTGATCTGTTTAATTTTCTGCTTTGTAATTCACACAGACAGAGGTGGGGGTGTGGCCTCCCAAGCACATCTGGGGGGAGATGCCATGGAGCTGCGAGGGTGTTGGCATCTTTCCCTCTGATTACCAGAGGAATGCCTGCTAATTTTTATTCCTTTAGCAGGGAGTGTCAGCTGAGGAGCCATCCCCCATCAAGCCCCCCTTCCCCTCACTCTCCCCCCTCTCTCTTCTCACACACAGAAACGGGATCTCAGCAGGGTGAGGGAATGAACACACACACAGACAGGAAAAGGCTAACTGGGGATTCCTCAACCCCAGCAGCCAAGCAAGCCAGGACAGCTGGGCAATTGGGATGGGTATAGCACTGGATGGATCTTTTCCATGGATGGAAACCATGGATGGATCTTTTCATTTGAGGCTCCTCCATCTCTTGCAAGTCCACCCCCTCCTTGGACAGCCCAACCAATCACAGCTCAGCTCTGCTGTGACTGTATTGGGAAGATTGCTGGTAGTTCACATAGCCCTTAGCGAAATAGTAGGACTTTTTCGGATGGAAGAAAAGTAATGCAAGCAGCGTCGCCAGGTTGCGACGCTGCTGCGCAAGAGGGCGCCAGTTTTGAACGACGCTCTTCCCAGCGGTACTGTTGCAGTACCGCTGGGAAAAGCATCGTTCAAAACTGGCACCCTCTTGCGCAGCAGCGTCGCAACCTGGCGACGCTGCTTGCGTTACTTTTCTTCCATCCGAAAAAGTCCGTAGTTCACACAATCAAAAGTGTGCTAAGTCATGCTATTTTTCAAAAAAGTCAGGAAAAGTAGCGAAATCCCCTATCATGCTACTTTTGAGTTTTTGAGCTCCCCCACTTCTGAATGAGGCGATACTGTGGTGCGATGTGTGGGAACAATTAGGAATCTTGGCGATTTATTTAAGGGAATATTTTGCCATGTAAACGGGGTCAAAGAAATTATTTGGAGCAATAACAGCAAAGTGAACAGCCAACCCTACCACTAAGCAGATCAAGGTAAGCTGTCTCAGGCAATATATACTGAAGTTAAATGTAAAATGTTTCCAGTTCTTTCTGCTTTAGTAGATGGTGAGTATCATGAAAAAGCATCATCATTTATAGTGAATGTATTTTTTACTGTCAGGAAAAAGGGGGGAAATGCTTGTGATATTTTTTGCCCCAGGAGCCAAAATAATCAGACTGGCCTAAGGTACTTTGTATGTTGGGGTAGGAGGAAACAGAATTTGCCATTCTTTCTTAGGCAGAAAATCTTGGGCTAGCTCTGACAAACCCCTATGCAGGGCTATTCACAAGTATGTCATTGGGTCCTAGCTAACTGTGTAAAGGATTGCGTCTTCGGTCTGTTACTTTTGTATATACCCATAAATGGCAATGCAAAAGAATTTTGTTGGGTCCAATATTTGCCGCAAAAGCATCCATTTTATACCATATCTTTTTTTATCCATTTTAACCCTTGTTCCAAGAGAAAACATTTCACACCACAGAAAAATCACCCTAACTTCATTGATTGTGGTACATTCCAGTGAACAAAAATGTAAACAGAATCACAAGTACATTTTAATAGAGTGGTGTAGTTGTTTGAGCATTGATCTATGACTCTGGAGACCAGGGTTTGAATCCCCACTCAGCTATGGAAACCTACTAGGCAAGTTGCACTTTCTCAGCCTCAAAGGAAGGCAAAGGCAAACCCCACACCCACCAAACAAATCTGGCCAAGGAAACCCTGTGATAAATTTGCCTTAGGGTCACCATAAATTGGAAATGACTTGAAGGCACACAACAACAAATGCAAACATTGAAAAATACATAGAAACATGCTTTAGACAAGACAATGGGGAAAATTAACATAAAAGCAAAACAGTAATGTGTGCATTATGCAATTTTAATGTGAGATAAATATATATGAATTCCCTTATAGGAGGGGAGGACAAGGTCTCTCAGATTTGAACAAAGGATGGAATGAAGATTCAGGTGAGATTAAAGAACCACAAAAAAAAATCCCCCCTACCTAGATACCCTCTGCTTTCTGGTCTCTTTCCAGGGGGTAAAAAGTTTATATTTTTTGGCAAAAGTAGAAGTGCAGAATGCAAACTTTCATTCTATTTCCTCAGAGACTTTTTTTAAAAAAAACTATCAAAAAATCCATCAATGAGCACCACAGTGCACAGTGGTTGGTATTGGTGATGAAAATTACATCTTTTAAAAAGGAGCTATCATACAGTACACCATTACTGGTAGGAATTTAAAGAGTGAAGGAGCAGAAACAATCTTTCCAAACAGGAGCTTTTTGGATTCTTGTTGAACAGCAATTGCACATTACTTCTCCCCCCCACCCACCACCTCATTTTCTGTGTGTTGCTAAGAGGGGAGAGAGATTTGAGAAACCTTCTTCAAACTTTTGATTACTTTGGTCCTCAGGGTTGCGGATTCGTATCTCATGCATGATTTCTAAAGTTATGGGCTTTTCCATTCCACGTGCATTCTCTCAAAATGATAAATAAAAAAAAAAACCTTTACAAAGAAAGGGACACTGCAAAACTGATCACTTCCATGCTGAGCTTCTCCTGTTGTCTTTTTAAGGTTTTTCTTTCTTTCTTTTTCACAATACAAAAGCAGCAATTGGCTCAGCAAGATCTGATAAATGCCTTATTACAAAAACTTGAATGTCAGCTTGCATTTAAAAAGGAAATGATGGAACTTGTAACCAAAAGAAAAAGGGAAAGGGGATATAAATGACTGGCAGTTCCCATTTCTTTACAAGTGTTACATTTCAGTCCCCTGCCACTACCACATGTTTCCTGTTCACAGATAATTTGTACAACATATTTTATCATTCAGTTTTAGACACAGTTGAAAGGCTTTTGCCTAAGGCTTGGAACACTTTGAAAATTGTATACCATTTGCAAAGCTTTCTTCTGCTTCAGTGTGCAATTAGGTGACTGCCTTTTTCTGCAGACATCGAATTTATCATTTATGGAATTAGAATTCCCTCCTTTCTACACACATACACACACACATATACATTGCATCCCTACCAAGGTGACTAGGGAACAAACATAGTTCCCACTGAAGACTTTGTGTACATAACAATTACTCTTCTACCTAAACAAGATGGGATAGGAGAAGAAGCTGACTTTAACCCTTTGAATGGATGCTTCTTCTCCTACCAGGTCTTCCTTGCTGCCCACTGGTTTTAGAAATTTTAATAATACACAACAGTCAGGTAACCCACCAGTGTGGTGAAAAGTGGCATTTAATACCCTGCAATCACACTTAATTTGTTCTCTTGTGAATCATATGCAAGGTTCTCAGGTTGTTGTCACTTATGTATTTCCCCCCTGTTTACCTTCTTTTCTCCACTCAGATTCTCCTTAAAGTTTTTCAGTCCATTAAAGAACCTTGACCCCACTTGTGTGCTAAGAGCCTCCCCTGCTGGAAGTTTCTAGCAAAAGGTGTCTTTGCTAAGCAAGTTACTGTCTGGGACTCAATTCAGACTATTGATGTGTTCACTTCTTTCCAAAGTAAGGATTGCTGAGATGACAGTCCAAGGCCTACTTATGCAAATGATAAGTTCCATGATATTCAGTGGGATTTACTGTTAGGCAGATATGCACAGGACAGAAACAGAGGCACTCAAAGCACCTTAAAAACTGACAAATTTACTGTGGCAAAACCTCCCGTGGGTTAGATTCTGCTCTGTTCAATTTAGTAAAACAGAAAAGAGGATAGGGATGCTTTTAAAGACAAGCAGATTTATTGCAACACAAGCTTTCATGGGCAGAAATCCATTCCATCTTAGGCGTGAAGCATATCCTTGGCTGGCTCACATAATACTGTAAACAGTGGGGCCAAAAGAGCATGAAACACAAGAGGTACAGTCTCTGATATTTTGTGCAAAGCTCAAATGTATACATGAGAAGTACAGGGGCCATTCACAACAACTTGGCAAGAACACATTTTTCCTGGCTTCCTAACACCTGGAGTGGAAGAGGAAGTTTTAGTTTCAAGTGAGTCCTAAACACTAGAACGACAAGGAAAATATAATACAACAAACACCACCCTAAACCTGGTCTTAAAACAACACTAAAGCATACTGGCTGTGGCACAGATTGAGGAAAAGGTTGCATAAAAAATGTTTTGAGCAAGCAACAAAAAGTCTGCCATGGGATGTTCCAGGATCACCGCTGGGTTTTACAAAAACATAACATGTCACTATTTTGTGCTGTTTTCACAACAACAATGTTATATACAATGTGGACTTAAAAGTAAGTGTATCGTGACATCAACTTTGGGGCAAGCAGGTTGTCCTTCAGTGACTGGAATTTTTGGTTACCATGGAAAGCCAGGGGTAGCGCTGCCACTTAGGTCATACCTACACTGGGGACAGAAATCCAGGTTGAATTCAGACTACTGTGTCCTGGAGCTACCCCAGATTCACCCCATTAGTGCTACACCTACTTGGTTTATGCTGAAGTAACATTGTATTGATATCCATACATATCCCCTGGCCAAATCCCAAATCCATTACACTTTGTTGCTGCTGGTCCCCTTCTCCTCAGGTCTGCCGCCATGGCCTCCCTAGTCAAGCACCACAGTGGCAGAGCCCCGATTGTGCACCATCACTTGCTCTGAGGTCAGAATGAGGCACCCAGCCATGAGATCAATGGTGAGGGGGTTGATTGGGCTACCCCCTCACTATTGATCACATATCTGGATGCCTTGTTCTGACCTCAGAGAAAGTGACTGTGTGCCAGTGGGGCTCTGCCATGGAGGTGTTTGGCCAGGAAGGCAGTGGCCCTGGAGAGAAGGGGACATTTTTTTTTTGTGGCTGGGCTCAGCTGGGGAGTGGGTGGCAGACCTGGATTGTCACTGCTAAATTACCCCAGCAACTACCACTGAACCACTAACAAAAAACAGTGATGCTTGCCATCCAGAAATCCAATGCCACCCTGATCCATATGGCCACACATACAAAAGCCCAGTGAAGACTGTTTTTTCCTGGAAACCGTGGTGCAAGAGTGTTAAAAATCACACTAAAAGTTAAAAGAAGTGCTTTCACTGTGAAAAGGGTCTTGTGTTGTGTGTTCCTATAGCACCAGATTTGAGACAGGCATGGGATTTGTTTTCCTCATGTAGACAAGCCTTTAAAGTGTTCAACTGGGATTGGAGACATTGAGGTTCAAATTACCACTCATGGATTGAAACCCACTATGCAATTTTGGGTAAGTCCCTCTTTCTCAGCCTGACTTATCTCACAGGGTTGTTTTGTGTCTGAAGAGGAGGAAGAGGAGAGCCATACACACCACTTTGAGTGTAGGAAAGGTGGAGATATAAATGTAAGTAACAGATGATTGTTAGATAAGCTAAAATTTCTCAAACAAATTTCAGTAGGAAATAAGCGAATTAAACACAGTAGTTGCAGTCCATGGCTATGATCTTTGAAATTTATATATGCAGCAGCAGTGTGTGTGTATTTTTACTGTATGTTTAATCTTTTATTGGTAGTTATGTTTTAAATGTGTTAATTTTAAAAAATAATATTGTAGTTTAATCCTTTTTTAACTTTTATAAAATAAGATTTTAACTTAATCTTGTTTTAAATCTACTGTAAGCTTCCTTGAATTCCATCTCAGGAGACAGACAGGGTATATATCCAATAAATAAATAAATAAATATTCTTATTACACAGAGAGCAAGATCCTACAGCACTTCAGTGTAGCATAAATATCCACCGGAACAGTTACCTTATCCAATCCTTATACTGAAATGTCAATATAGCACATGTTGATCAATAGCTTATGGGAATGGCAGACAACCCATTGTATAATTACAATGCACCATGGGCAAAGGCAAAGCAGTGAGGCACAAAGTTCCCACCTGTGCAATTCTGCAAATGCTGCAATCAGCTGGGTACAACCATTGTGCATTGCCAAAAAAAAAAAAAAAAATTACTCCACATGTATAGTTTGAATTGCACCTGTGTATGTCACTTACAGGATGTGAGCCAGAAATAACTCTCCGCCATCACTACCACCACCACCACCACCACCATAAGTTCAGTGGTGATAAAAATCATAGTCCTGAAAATTGTGTTGACAATTGGAGATTTGATGTTGCTATACTGTGAGTAAAGAGTGGAGAAAGATCTCTCCTGAGCTGTGCTCCACCTTCACTCTGGATTTTTAAAGTTCCATTCTCTTTTGTAAAATACTTCTTAATTTACCTTTATAATGGTTATCACATAAAAAAAAACTCTACAAGAACCGTGTGTCATCAGTCTAAGAGCTAGGGACTTGCTGAAGTCAAAAAGTAAGCAGAGATATCCAATGATGTCATCCAAATGAATTAACAACTCATTCTATCAAAAGATTTGGGGGCCAAAATGTGTACTTGTTAACTAAATATTTTTAATTGTTGTTTGATATTGGACAAATGTGTATCGATGTGAGGACGGGAAGGAGCAGGGTCTAGGTGCACTCTGGATGACCATCCCTCCTTCCCCGCCTCTATCACCACCGTTCTCCCCCCTCCCTCCTTTCTTCTTCCTTACCTATTTTTCCTTCCCCAGTGGAGGCTGCCTGTGAGGTGGCAGTCAACTCCCTTTTCTCCTCTTCCTTAGCCTTCCCTGGCATCACACACTACTGCAGCAGAACCAGGGCTGGCTGGGAAAGCTTTTGGCTTGCTGATGCTGTTTCTGTGGAGGGCATTGGGGAAGGGCACAGCAACACTTTTCATTTTTTGTCCCCAGAATAAGTAGTTTATTGAACCTGACAAATTTTAACAACCAGTTCAGGTGAACCAATGCAAACCAGCTAAATGACACCACTGGAGAGATCAGCCTCTCACATTTAAATACATACATTCTACCTTTTGCTGCATTACATTTGTTACATACCCTGATAGCCCCCATCTTGGAATATCATATAATTGGCAACATTTAATAATTTGACTTGATATGGCCTTCCATGTGGTTAGCAGGTATACCAGGGACCACCAGACACCAAAGTTGGAGTCACATATAACCAAGGGAGGGGCCTTTGGGAATTTTCCAAACAAGTAATACTCAGGTCAGAGTTAACACCTGGAGGTGAGTCATCCACTAATCCACTGAAGAATAGCAGAATCCTTGATGCTTGCAAAACGGCTCCTTCCTCTCCCCTTCCCCGCCAACAATAGACCTTCCCTGCTCCTATTCAGTTCTAAATACATTGTCCATTAACAATTGTTAACTCTTCCAGAATACCCTTTGTCAAGTCCTGGAACCTAGGAGAAACATTGTATTCCATTCTAAATCTCATCCCTTCAGGGGAATTATCACATATAAATATCACTGTAAAACACAACCCAAATGTCCACAGGTTGTCTTCCTACCTCCATACTGCCAGTTTGCTGTGAGACCCTCAGAACACATTTCTGAGAAACTTCTGCTGCATGAACTTCTGCTCCTCTGATAGGTATCATATCACCCATCATCCCCTTACCCTATGCCAATATCCAAATGCTTTCTACTTTCTTTGTTAGCTTTGTAGGATCACTTGAAGCCTGAGTGTTTGTTGTGAATGCTGTTGATATTAATTTCCAATAAAGATAATTTAATTGTACATTTTGGCTTAGCATCTCCTCCGTTACTATGGGTATACATAGGTCAAAAGATCCTGCCATTACCTGACCTTTCACTGTCGTTCTGAGCTAATTAAATATTCCCCATATTAATTTTGGACACCAGTGGGATTCTCGTGGACCCCACACAATTTGGGTAACACATTGGGCTCCAAGTTAAAAAGAAATTACAGAGTGTGTATCTTATTTTTTCCCTTTCTGATACTATAGAACAGAGACATTTTAAAAGGAAGTCTACATTAGAGTCCTCTGAAGATTTCAGAACACAGCCAAAGTAATATTTTAGTTGAATATTCTAGTTCATATTCACATTAAGCAAAGTAAAGAGAGGGCTGGCTTCTGAAATGCAAGCACTGTCAGAAAAATGCTATGTTTCATCAGACTAACAGAGAGCTCTGTGTGGATGTTAACTGAAATATATCAATTAAAACCCTGGGAGACACAGAAAAGCAGTAATGTGAGGGGCAAAGCTAACAGGATTTTAATCTAATTGTGCACTTATCTATTTTGTAAATAATAGGTTACAAATTGCCAAGTGTAGGGAAGACTCTATACAGGTCTAAATTATATCAGAATATTGAATTAATAGTGGCTTGCTGATATCTTGAATTTGAAACCTAGTGAGGTTATTGAATATGTATTTATACAAACAGGATGGCATGGCCTATTTTTATGACCGTGACAGGGAGGGAAATGGCCTAGTGAGGTCTGACTCAGCCAATGCCTTCTGGATGTGCTAGATGACAATCTTCAACCTCCAAATTGGGAATGTTGGATGTGGAGATGATAGGGCTTATAATCTAAGATACCTAGACAGTTCCAAGGTGAGAAGCAAGGTTGTGTACAGCACAGCTACTTAGTATTGTAAAAAAAATTCAAAGATAGCCATGTTGGTCCATGACTGGGAGAGGGTGGAACCCAAACCCCAGAGTTTAACAGTAACTTTATCAGGACCAACCAAAGTGCCACCAAAATGTCTGCAAGCTTTTGAATGTTTCAGAACTCTTCATCAGGCTTGGTTTTCCCAGAGCTTGAAAAGTTACCTTTTAAACAATATTTGTTCCATAATTTTTCTTATACTGTTTGAAGCAGTGGCAGCTGGTGACCCCCATATTAGAGGGCTGACAACTCTGCTCCAGGTTTTAGTGTGAGTTTTAAAAGAGCTTGATGGAACCCCTATTCAAGTTGGCCCTGCAGTTCCAACCCTTGGGTTCCTATCACTCAGCTTTCATTTGAGCCTCCCTGGATGGTACTCAGGCTTTAATAATAATAACAACAACAACAACAACAATAATAATAAAATTTATTTATATCCTGCCCCTCTGCGAACAATCGGGGCGGCTTACATTGAGGTGATAATTAGTGTGGTCAAGTATCTGTGTTGATCAGTCAATTCAATGTAGTAAATTTGTTACTCAAATTGCTGGGGGTCCATGAGACCCATTCGTGACACAGAAAATACAATATTAAATTGGGGAATTTTAATTAGCTCAAAGGTATGGCTGCAAGAGGCTGGGTAACTGGAAGGATCTTTTCACCTATGTATACCAGTACTCATTGCAGAGACTCTGGGTTTAATGTAAATAAAAATGTTTTTATTGGAAAATAAAAATGGAAGCATTCACACATGCACTCAAGCACACAAGGCTAACGAAAAACTAAGGTAGAAAGACATGGAACAGATTTGGGGATATGGGCTATAATTGCCTGTCTGAAGAGAGAGATTTGTGTAGTAAAGAAACTCAGACTTGAAATTGAAGGTGCCACTGAAGAAGCAATCCAGTAGAGTGATGGTACAAGAAGAACTGTGTACCCATGACTATTATTTGGGACTAATATTTGTACCCGATTTCATATCCTGAAGGGGTGTTTGAGTGTAAAACAATGCTTAGATGAGTTCCCCACAGTTAAACAATGGAAACTTCAACTTTGTTCATTGTTACTAATGGTTGGGACATTGTGGTTGATAGGTTTATGGCATCCTGCTTGTTGTGGGAGAGGGAAGATTTGACAGAAGGCATTTGCAGAGATTTTTTTGGGGGGGGGAATGGGTTAATGGTCATGGTTTGTTTTTGGAGTATGACTCTCTTCCAAGAACGTCCAAGAGGGAATTAGTACATTTCACCTTGATTGCCCTAATCTTAAGGGTCTCTGCTTAATTCCATCTTGGGCATGTTTGTTGGGAATTTCCAAGAGACGTCTTCGTTAGGTCCTGGATGACCTTCACTTGAACCCATTTTGGTTTGCTCTGGTCTACCTAGACCTCATGAGAATGTCCAATATTGCCAGATTGTGGATTATTAGAGGGAGGGGGGTGTAAGGCCAGGTAGCAAAGTTTTACTTGTTAAATAAAATTCTCAAAATAAAACATCCAGACAATAGAGATAAAATAAATAAAGCAAATAAAAACAGTAAAGAGTTATTATGTAACAAACAAAATTAGCATCATACCAGCTCTGCATACATAGTTCACAGTAAGCTTTCTGTTTTCAAGCCAAGTAACACTTCTCCTCCTGTATTCTTAAATCCCCCAGACCCAACTCAGATCTTCTCCATCCCCATCCTGCTAACTAACCCTCACAGTCTATTTCTGACTCTCTAACTCTATTTCACCCTGCCCCTAACTCTCTCTTTAACAGAAAACCTCTAATTTATATCCCATTCCAAAGGCTGTGATTGGCTGGGCCTAAATAGGTTTGCCCAGATTCTCACTTCACAGAGCTATTCAAATGACTCGACTTATTTTGGAGCATGGAGTTCAATGTTTATGTGGTGAATTTAACTGTTTTAAATTTTATTGTAATTGTTTTTAATTAACTACGTCTGGAAGCCACCTTGAGTTCCCACTTTGGGAGAAAGGTGGCATATAAATGAAATAAAAAATACTAATTACCCCAATAAAGGAACTTCTCTCTTACTCATGACATTACTCTTGAAATGTGACTTTATAATACCCTCCTTACACCCAAAAGTAGCTAATTACAGGTAACAATGCCAATTGTAACTCATTATTTCCAGGCCCTGGGTATTTAATTCTTCCCTCAACAGTAACTGAAGTAGGATCCACACTATCCAAATAAATCCATTCCACCTTGCACTATCCTGCATCAGTTTGACTCCCTTTAGAGTCACATTCAAAAGTCATAATCCAATATTGTATTGTCAGACATGCCCCACCAACCTAGAACTCATTTCTTTGCCTGTTAATCTTGCCACTCAACTTCGCCCTCTAATTGGATGGGTCCCCGTCCAATCCTCTTCCTCCCCTCACCACAGCTCCAAAATGCGATGAAGTCCCACAAAGCTACTCATTTCAAGCGTGCAAAATGAGGGGCATGTGAAAATGTGGCAAAGGAGGACATGATACTCTCTTGCCGGTACCATCTGCCTCTCTGGTGCCTGCAAAGCTCAGCCCAGAGTTGAAAGAAGAATTTTTAAAAAAACAACCAGCCAATTTTACAGGCTCTGAGGCATGGTGGTGGTGAGAAAAGCAAGTGTTATTTCAATACCCAGCACCAAAGTGCAGCCACCAGCCAAGCACCCTCAAAGCCCGCAAAGAGCCTGTCCCATTCAAGAGAGGACAACCTCAGGTGGTTGGGTGAGTGGGTGAGGATAGGGACATTTGTTGGAGCAGACCACCAAAGAAGGGATTAAGTATGAGTGCAGCTGAGTGTGCATGTATAATGAACCTGCAGAGAGGAGAGAGTTGCTAACAAATGGCCACAGATGCAACATTTTCATAGCTCCTAAAACAGCCAATCAGTCAGCCTCCAAACTGCCCCAACCCCTGAAGCCACACTTATCCAAAAAGGACAAACCTTTTAATAAAAATCCAGGAAAACCATTTTCCCCCTGCAGGGGTAGACAGGCACTTTTTAAAAATTGCATTAATGCCTATAAAATTCAGATTTACTTTGAAAATGGCCGTACATTGTCTGTTCCAAAAAGGGCCAGCATCAAGATGTGGATCCTACCTCAGAATCTAGAACAGGCCTGCATGAAGTCTGACCAGGAATGGAATGGAAATTCATCAATTTCTTGACTGGGGTCGAATTTGGAGTTCCAAAATCCTGGAGAAACTTCCCAAGCAAGAAAAACAGCATATTGCAAGTTCCAACAAATTGCAGGAACTTTGTGTGTATGTGTGTGTGTGTGTGTGTGTGTGTGCAACATGAACTGTGCACTTTTTGAGAACTGTGCAAGAATTTGAGAAACTGCTCAGCTTTGCAGTAAAAACCTACATTCCGGTCTCGGTTACATGATGGGAAAAAAACAAGAAGAATTCACTAAGCTTCCTAATTGTTTACAAGCATTGCGCCACAAAGTTACCTCTTTCAGAAGGAGGGGGGCACAAAAACCCATTAGTAGCGTAATAAAGGATTTTGGAACTTTTCCCGACTTTTTTGAAAAGTAGTGTGACTTAGCACACTATCGATTATGTGAACTACCATTTCGGAAAAGTCTGTGTGAATTACCAGCAATCTTCCCGAAACAACAACGGCAGAGCTGAGCCATGATTGGTTGGACTGACCATGGAGGGGGTGGACTTGTAAGAGATGGAGGAGCCTCAAATAAAAAGATCCGGCCACTGTTGTTGCTTCCCAGCTTGCTTGGCTGCTGCAGCTGAAGAATCCCCAGTTAGCCTCTGTGTGAGTGTGAGTGTGCGTGTGTGTGTGTGTGAGAGAGAGAAGGAGCTTGAGTAACGGTCTGCTCCTCCAGCTGTTCACTCCCTCGCACTCCTGTGATCCCGTTTGTGTGTGTGAGAGAGAGGGGGGGAGGGAGGGAGAGTGGGTAAGGGGAAGGGGGGCTTGAGGGGGGATGGCTCCGCGGAGCTGAAAGGCTGCCTCCTTCCTCCCACCCTTCTCGCTTTGGGAAGAAGAGGGAGCACTCCCTGCTAAAGCATGAAAAGTTAGCAATCATTCCTCTGGTAACCAGAGGGGGGAAAGTTGCCAGCACTTTCTCTCTCTCTCTTTCCCTCCCTCCCCTCTCAGCTTCCTGGGATCTTCCCACAGATGTGCTTGGGAGGCCACGCCCCTCCCACCTTTGCTTGTGTGAACTGCAAAGCGGAAAAATAAACAGATCAACCAGTTTCTCACTAAATCATGTAAACTATCCAGCACTGGTGCAAAAAAGCACTAAAGCACAAACTATCACAACAAAAACTGTCATGTAACTGAGCCCTGTCTTTTTACTGTGCAGAGAACTCTGTGCAGCTTTCTTGGATGGGGCCTTCACCCACTTACATTGTTTTTCACTATGTACTTGGGGAAAGTGTACAAAATGCCAAACTTTTTATTATTATTATTATTATTATTATTATTATTATTATTTTGCACACTATACCCCTATACAAACAATGTGGGTAAAGGGTTCAATATTGTGTCTACAGCCTTTGCAGGTTTGAAAGTTGAGCAACTGAAATTTTATGCAGCAGGGGAAAAAATACAGGCTATCTGAAGCTGCAGCCACATGTGGGGTTTTTTTGTGAAGAATCACTGGATTTTGCCCAACATTTTTATTGTGGAAAATTTTGTTGTGAAACATTTTTGGTTTCTGTGTTTGTTTGTTTTTACAAAGGAAACAATAAACAGCAGTGTTGCATCAAAAACTGGCACTAGGTTCTATGTGCAAAACTGCTTAGTTTTGTGCAACATTTTTTGTTGTGCAATATTGCTGTTTTTTATGTAGGAAAGACCAATGTTACACAACACAAATATTGCACATCAAAAATATTGTACAGAATCCAGCAAAGTTGCCAATCAAATGGGCACATCATTTTGTTATGTAACATTGCTGTTTTCTGTGCAATATTTTTGTTGTGTAACTTTTGTGTTGTGTGAGACTAATGGCATCTAACTACTGTGAAAGATATGGTGCTAAAGAGAAGATTTCAAAATATGAAAGGTATAAATTACTTTCTGTTAATATTAAACATCAAGAGGGAAATCCTATTGCTGTCAATTTAAGAACAAGTCACATTGCTCATTCCTGTCTAAGGACTTTTTCGGATGAAGAAAAATAACGCAAGCAGCCTCTCCAGTTTGCGTGGCTGCTGCACTGCAAAGTGTCAATTTCGGATGACGCTGCCCTCTAGCAGTACTGTTGCGGTACCGCAGGGAGAACTGAGCATCATATTTTGTTGATTTTTTACTCACAAAAGTTGATCGTGAGTAAAAATCAACGAAATATGACGCTCAGCTCTCCCTGCGGTACCGCAACAGTACCGGCAGGGGCGAGCGTCATGCGAAAGGGGAGCTTTGCAGCGCAGCAGCCTCGCAAGCTGGAGAGGCTGCTTGCGTTATTTTTCTTCATCCGAAAAAGTCCTAAGTGCATATTGGATTACAATGGAAATTGCCCATCCTATGCTCACTTGCCTCAGAGCAAGTCTAATTGAACTCAGTGGGACTTTATGCCTGAATACACATGTATAGGATTGCACTATTAAAAACCTGGGGCTCATCTATACAAGGCAACAAAATGTGAATTGCTGCAAAGTAGCAGCAGCTTTCATTTGTCTCCACAGGTTTTTTTCAAGATTGCAGCCATGCAAAGCCATATCTGTCTGTTGTTCAAACAGGCATGCCTGCAAATCAAATGGTGGGTGTGAGTGAATTACTTGCATTTTTATTGTCACCAGTTGCCATTGCCTGACAGTATTTTTTAAAAAAAAGCTAATCCATGATGCAGAAGTAATAATAATAAATAATAAAATTTTATTTCTATCCCGCCCCTCTGCAACGCAATCGGGGCGGCTTACAATATAAAAACTCCATAGTCCCAGTACCCTAGCCCACCCCCCCTTAAATTAATATTAAACTATAAAAGATTAAAAACATACAGTAAATTAAAAATATATAAATTAGAAAAATATTAAAACATACAATAGTTTTAATCTAGACGTGTAATCTTCCACTTAAATTAACATAAAAGGCTGCTTTATTGCCTCAGTGCATGATTGCTACAGAGAAAATCCAACATGGTGGTTCTAGGCACTGCCTTGCCAGCAAGCTCTGCCCCCTGCGCACATCCAGCCAATCATCTGTCCACTCTGAGAATGCTCAGCAATATGAATCAGTTGTCCTGATGAGCCATAGTGTGCATTCCCACACATTATTTTAAAAATTATGGGAAAAGTCATGAAGGGCATGACGGCTTTTTCTGCAGTTTTTGGTGGCGTTTTTGGGCCCCCTCCTTCCGAATACAGCAGATTGATATAAGGGTCCCATTTAGACAAAACATATTCTCCTCAAATTCTATGAGGAGTATTTTCACTGTATATACAAGCTCCTTGGTAACATAATTCCTGATTAAAAAAAAAAAAGATATAAAACCCAGTATTCTGTTCAGCACCTATACACTCAGGTATACAAAACAGAGTTTATGTGAACACCCAAATATAAGTTCACAGTCAAATCTCTGTTTATTTGCATATGACATATTTTTTTTCACAAAAAATAACTATCCTATCACCAAAAAAATGCAATGAAGTAATAATAACCATTCAAGGAGATAATGTGTTGCTGGTATGGGAGAGCATGGAAAATAAAGTTTTACAACCCCATTATTCTTAAACATGTAAGGCTAGTTCCTTGTTAAAGGAAAATATTAATGACAACTTCTATATTCTTTTTCCTGAACCATTGTTGCTAGTTTTCAACTGGCTAATGATGACATTATTCCCTGCTCTAGAATACATTTTATGGATATACACAGTTTAGTTGTTGTGGTAATGTGCCTTCAAACTGTTTCTGACCCGTAGTGATCCAAAGATAGGAACCTATCATAGGGTTTTCTTAGCAAGATTTGCCCACAGGCAATTTGTCATAGGCTTCCTCTGAGGCTAAGAGGGTGTTACATCCCCAAGCAGGTTTCCATGACCAAGTGGAGATTCAAATCCTGGGCTCCCAGAGTTCTACTCGAACAGTCAAGCCACTACACCATGCTGGTACTCTGTACAGCATAGGCAATTAGTTACTATCAGGCCAGTTTTATTTTATCACCCAGCTCAGTGTTGTTTACTCTGACTAATGACAGCTCAGCAAGAGCACATATTTATTTCCTTTCTAGACCTAAGTTCTATGGGCAGTTTACTGTGCACTAAGAAAATAGGCTCAGTGGCAAGTTTTCCCTGCTTGTGCACAATGCATCATTATATTTAAATAGACATTCCCCTCCCACAGTGGACATTCGTTATTGAGTAACAGTTGAGTCAATGAATAGGGACACCATGCTATTAGACCAGAGCCTAAATACCCTAAAGGCACCAGATCCCATCTGATCTTGGAAGCTAAGCAGGGTCAGCCCTGGTTAGTACTTGGATCGGAGACTGTCAATGAATACTAGGTGCTGTATGCCATACTTCAGAGGAAGGAACTAGCAAAAACACCTCTGAGTATTCCTTGTCCAAGAAAATGCCGTAATTCATGGGTTCACCATAAGTGGACAGCCAACTTGAGGGGGCACACACACACACACACACACAATATTTGACCACTGGCTTCTATTCTTCCCATACCTCCTGGCCAGCTGAAGCACATAGAACTTTTTCACATGAGGCTATTCTCTTGCTGCAATCTCATTTTGTAAGCAAACAGAAACATACTGATATTGAAGCATTCACTATCAATAGTGCTGTGGTTTTGCATGTATGCATAATCAGAACTCTACACTGCCCCACTTCCTTCCCATGTTTACCGTAGGTAGTGCATGTACACTGTTTATTTTATTTCCCCCTCACAACTGGTTGCTTTTATTCCATTAAAATAGAGAGAGATCTTTGCACTCGAGTGAGGAGCACCAGGAGAGAGAGAGTAAGAAAGAGGCCGAAAATCCCGTAACACATTGCACAAGATCGGGTGGGCAGGCAAAGTTGATGGCCATTGTTGGCCAAAGACTTCTGCTACATCATGGTGGTTCCTTTCTCTCCCCTGGACCAGAAGAAAGAAAGGAACTACTGCCATGTGGCAAGTTTGCCTGCCAAGAAGGGGTGACCTCCCGAGTAAGCAGCACAGTGAAGTAAGCATGGCAGGGGGCATGCCACAATCACAATGACTCCTTTCTCTCCCCAACCCAGGGGACAGAAAGCAACCAGCGCCATGCTTCCCCCTCCCCACCATGCTTACTTAACTGTTCCGCTTACTTGGGGATCATCCCTTCTAGGCAAGCATGGACCATTGTGAAGGTTCTTGCCTGCTGAGAAGTGGCACAGGCAAAGCAAATTAAGCATGGGAGAGCAGGGTGCTGGTGACACCTCTCGAAAGATGCTACCTGGTGCAGTCTGCACTCCCCTAGTGACACCCCTGATCCCCCTACTAAACCAAAAGATCACAGATCACCAAGCACCCCATCATGCAGATCCCAGAATATCCTGAAACATTCCCAACTGATAGTTTTATTCCAATATGAGAAAACTCTGATTAGCATGGAGTTTAATCTAAAACTGAGTGTGTATCCTATGTTATTGGGGGAGGGTTGCAAAAATATCCCTCAATATGGCACTCAACAGTGGAATAATACTCCCTCATCCAAGTAGTTAACCTGCACAGAATACCAGCTGCACATAGCATATTGATGATACTGTCCACTCAATATAGGCCCACTGAGAGGCACCAGGCACAACCTGGGGACAAACTAACGCAGGAGTAGCCAAACAGCAGACTGCACAGCAGAACAGGCGCAAAAGCAAAGGCTTCAGTTTCACAGGTCTGACCCACTTTCACACACCAAAACACTTACAGACAGCGCAGTTCATCCAAAGATATCTGGAGGTCTTTATCTTCAGTTTCAGTATATACAAACACAGTATATACACAGCAAACCTCAATAACAAACACAACAGAAATTACTCCAAAACATCCAGCAACAATTCTCTTTGTCCACAGCACCAACCCACACACAATGCATCATAGAATCATAGAATTGCAGAGTTGGAAAAGACCACGAGGGCCATCCAGTCCAACCCCCCTGCCATGCAGGAAATCTTGATCAAAGCATCCCCGACAGATGGCAATCCAGCCTCTGTTTAAAGACCTCCAAGGAAGGAGACCCCACCACGCTCTGAGGGAGCATGTTCCACTGCCGAACAGCTCTTACTGTCAAAAAGTTCCTCCTCATGTTGAGGTGGAATCTCTGTTCCTGGAGCTTGCACCCATTGCTCCATGTTCCAGTCTCTGGAGCAGCAGAAAACAAGCCTGCTCCATCCTCAGCGTGACATCCCCTCAAATACTTAAACAGGGCTATCATATCGTCTCTTAACCGTCTTTTTTCCAGGCTAAACATACCCAGCTCCCTAAGTCTCTCCTCATAAGGCATCGTTTCCAGAACTTTCACCATTTTAGTTTCCCTTCTCTGGACACGCTCCAATTTGTCAATATCCTTTTTTAATTGTGGTGCCCAGAACTGGACACAGTATTCTAGGTGAGGTCTGACCAAGGCAGAATAGAGTGGCACTATTACTTCCCTTGATCTAGACACTATACTTCTATTGATACAGCCCAAAATCGCATTGGCCTTTTTAGTGACTATATGGGTGTGTTTGATTACATAGGAGCCTTCTGCCTAGCCTCAGCCATGATCAAACCCACTTCAGCTGTGCTAGTCTGTGGTCTGTTGGAATTTTTTCCTTTTGCACTTAAAGCAATATTACCCTGACAGATACCTCACCTTCATCTTTAGATAACCTCTCCCACTGATTTTATGTAGATCTTGAAAAGCATGAGGTATAAAACAGAGTGCTGAGGATTGCCATATGACAGTTGCCAGGGCCAAAGCAGTAATCTTTCAGCACCACCTTCTCGAATCGAACATTCAAATAGGACCAGATCCACTGCAACATTTCAATGTAGATAGTCTACTCAAGCAAGTCAAGAAGGTCACACTCTCCCTCTCCTCTAAGCACAGGGTAATAAGGCTGTTTATGTTCTAAATCCAGGCCCAAAGCTAGAATAAAATGTACAGTCAGCCTTCCACATTTGTGGGTTTAACTTTTGCAGATTTGATTATTTGCTGTCGATTGTTTGTTGCCACTTCCACTGCTGCCCTATGCCATTTTACATAGGGACTGCAACTCACAAGACTGAGAGATACTGTGAATGTGCGGCAAGGCTTATAAGTCCCTAATAAAAATGGCAAAGAGAAGCAGTGGAGGTGGTGGCAAGCCCTGCCAGCTGCCTGCTTTTGACTTCTTCCTTGTGAAGGATCCTGCAGTGGATTGAATCTGTGGATCATATTTTTTATGTATGTTAAATATGTTGGGGGAGGGCCTAGATATTTGCATTTTTTCACTTTCATGGGGATCCAGTGAATGTGGAGGGCCAACTGTATAACAAAAATTATTTTCTTCTTTGAGATGTGAAGTTGATCAACAACCACTCACTGAGGACTTTATTAGATATGACAAATATGGCATCATAACAAGCCTAATAAATGCAAAAGGGTGCACATACCAAACAACGTCCTTTTATGATAATCTTGTATCAAAAAGCCGTTCTTTTTTATTGATGGGCCAAGCCATCAATTGATCTCCCATGGTGCTTTGTTGCCGGCATTGACAGTGTTTGAAACTGTGCGCCATTGCACTCACATGAATATAGCATCAATGACAGAACACTTCTGGGTGAGATCACAACAGTCAGGTAGGGGATGCCTTTTTAATGAACCTCCCTGGTTTACTTTTAAGTTGTAAAGTGTGTTTCTGTACTTGTGTGTACTTTTTGTGTCTTTTTTTTTTTGTGGTATTTTTCATATTTACTGTGCTCATGTCCTCTTCCTGAAAGAATCACTGAGATTTAGAACCAGGAAGTAAACAGAGCTCTGTTCATGCTCCATTACTGCCTTTTCATGCTGCTTAAGGTAGGTCTGATGGGGGTGGGTCTTTTTGGCCAAGATAAGTTTGCTTTTAGTTTTTGTGGGATAGAAATGTTAATAGAGGTTAGGTCTGATAAAGTCCTCAGTCACCTTGGCCCAGAAGGGGATGTTAGCAACCAAACAATAGTTGTTCAGCTGCTGTTGGGTTGACATTATGTTTCTTCAGGGCTGTTTAATAACATCCCAAACTACCTTTTTAAGTGAAGCCGATAAGGATTGAACCTGGCTATAGAAAGTAAAAAAGTGGGGGGAAGACAAGAGAACATGATCACAATGTCAAGTAGATGCCATGTAAAAAAGGAATTGAACAAAGAGTGCCCATTTCCTTAACGGAACTGTGTGTCAATGCTGCAGAAATGACATTGCTTCTGCTAAATATATAATAAGAATGCAATCAGACAGGGATGGAGAGGAGGCAGAATAAGCGCGATTGAGAGGGAAGAAACTGAAACACACCCTTAGGCAACAGTATTTAGGCAAGGTAATTGGAAGAAAGCCCAATGTCAAAAACTTCATATGGATACTTTGATCACAAGCAGCATGGGGACTGAAAGTTTTTTGAACAACAAACCATATGAGTGAAAATATTCATGGCATAATTAGATAAATAACAGATCTAGTGTCTATTTTTATTTTCCTTGATGAGAAGCTTTGCAGGAGAGACTGCTGGTAGTTAATTCTCCCTAACAACAATCTGTGTAATCACAAACCCCAATTAGCTGTGCCTGTTCTATGCTATACAAACTATTTCCTTAGCGCTTCACATCACTACTTTGTAATTAGCTTTCATCTACATGAGCTTTGACTAAAAAAAAAAAAATTATATAAAAGAGTGTAAGTGATTGTACTGCCACTCAGTATTCTGTGAAATAATCGCTAGCAATTTCAATCAGATTAATTTTATCACCCGTATTAAGGAAAATTACCTCCCTCTTCACTCTCTACAGCTGAGGGCTATTTCATTTCCTGAGATGTTCATAAAAGCATAATATAAAGCAATCTGTAATTGTAAATATCCTTTCCTAATAACTTTGAGATATTTCCTTAATATGTCTTTACATTTGGAGTTTCCGTTCCATAAAATACAGTAACAAGTGCTCTATTATGTTTTAAGTGTGTGCTGTTAAGTTGGACAACTTAGCACTGTCCTTCCTGTTTTTACATAGGGTTGTATTTAACATGTAGATAATGGGAACAAGGTTTAAAAGTGATGGAGCGGAATAATGGCATTACAGCAATCATATATCTTGCTATTGTGAAGAGTAGAACTTTACAGCCCTCTTGCAGGTCAGCAAACTCGGGTTCCATTTTTCACTGCCTGACAAGTTTCACCTTCACCCACATTTGAAATGGGCACTAAAAGTGACTTTTTCAAACAGGGCCAAGGTTTCTCTGTTCTCTTGTCTTGTAAAGTTAAGCCACATGCTCTAGACTAGTCACACACACACACACACAAAGTTTATATTTCCGTATTTCTCTAACTGATGGCAGTTCATTTTCTTTTAATACTCATATTTCTGGGCATGAATTAAAATGCTGATAATGGTTTCAGTAATCGTGGGAAGACTCAGTCAGTGAAACTGTCAGAGCTTAGAAAAGACCCTTTTGGAACAATAGCTCTGGGAATATCCTCCAAAGATCATGTCGTCTAGGGGAGATTCAGTGAGCTGTAGTTTAAAAACTAATTTTGCAAAGCCCTCAAAATGGTGAGCTGGAATTAGATGATGCCAGAGTTCTGTGTCAACCAGCCTGCAGAAAGGTGTTGTGACATTTACATCTGGTTTAGATAAGGTTACCACATAGACATTGCCAGAAGCAAAAGTAAAGAGGACACCAATTTGTGGAAAATGTCCATGTGCTAATTTAGAAGACGTCTCTATCTTTGGAGGTCTGTAAACATAGGTTGCATGGCAGGGGGTTGACCTAGATGACCCTTGTTGCTTCTTCAATTTCTAAGATGCTATGAGTCTATGGGCTTGTCTATACAAGGGGGAGGGGAATGTGGATTGAAGCACACTAATGCCAATTCTTACAATTTTTTTCTTTTGGAAGATTACAGGCATGCGAAGCTATCTGCTTTTGCTGTTCCAACAGGGTGCCTGCGAATCAAGATGGTGGGCACAAGTGAATTACTTGTTTTTTTATTGTCACAGTTGCCACTGCTGAACAAGTGTTTTTTTTTTAAAAAAAAAACATATCTAAGGTACAAAAGTGCGATAGTCCACCTAAATAAATAGAAAAGTGGGGGAAGGCTGTTTCATTGCTTCTGCACACAATCACTATGGCAAAAATCTGACACGGCAGTTCCAGGCACTTGCCTTGTTAGCAAGCTCTGCCCTTGTGCACATCTGACCAATCAGGTTTCCATTTCTGCTCTTATCGGGAATGCACACCAATTCAAATTGGTTGTCCCAATGAGCAGGAATGTGCATTCCACACAGAGCTTTTAAAAAAAATATGGGGAAAACCGTGAAGGCTTTTCATTCAGAGTTTTTAGTGGTTTGGGGCCCCCTCCTTCCAAATATGGCAGATGGATATGGGATGCCATTTAGACAAATTGTATGCTTCTCGAATTCTATAAGTAGTATTTTTGCCGTATAGACAACCCCCGTATGTATAGACAGAAATATAGAAATGATTACTGCAATTGTTATAGAAATAAAGTACAGCTCACAACAGTCGGGAAGACTGTGACCAGGGGAATGAAGTGCCTCCTCAACCCTCCTGACCAGGTACTCACTGCTGATGAGCAGCCTCAAGGCTCCAACTCTCTCTTCCTTATGGTTCTTTGTCTAAGAACCCATTTGCTGGCATAACTACTCCTGTGAAGGGGGGTTGGTAACAGAGGCTTATGCAGCACAGCAGTAGAGGAAAATGGACTCTGCAGTGGCAGGGTGTAGAAATAAAAGCCATCACCTTCAGGAGATAAAGCTGCTGTATTGACATCTGAGCTGTTCAAAAGAGCTTACCTGATGGGGAAGCCTTCATTGCTGTTTCCCTGCCACTGTGGCATCCTGGTCAACAAAAGTGACTTATCCTTATGTAAGTGATCTTTCTGCCAGTGTAAGTCACCAACAGGATTCCAAAGGATTATGTTCCTCTGACTGCCCTTCTAAGATTAGGTTGCCCTCTGTAAAGTGCCCACATGGCTGCCCTGGATTAAAAGGAAACTAAATTTTTCATGGGTTTTTTTCTGGGCTATGAGGCCATGTTCTGGAATAGTTTGTTTCTGACATTTCACCTGTATCTGTGGCTGGCATCTTCAGAGAATGGTGGTGTAGGGGTGTATGAGTTTATATACTGTGAGTCCCTGTTGGAGAGGATATGTAAATTTATGTATTTTAATGGCTAGTTCCTAGTGTGGGAAGATATGCAAGGAGGATTAGTGTCTGTTTGGCTAATGGCCCATTGTCTGCTGGAAATCCGCCTGTCCCTGGGTGAAGTTCATTTGCATGTGTTGAGTTTTTGATGTTCAGGTTTTTCAGGACTGGTCGCCAAACTGACTTTTAAAAGGTTTTATTCATCCACTGTTGGGTTCTTGTACTATTTGCCTTGTTGTCTGTATAACATTTTGGGCCATTTTCTCCAGCACTTGATGAACTCCTGTCCTCATGAATACTATCTCTCTCACACACACAACTCAGTTTAAAGCCCTCCTGATAAGATCTTTCAGCGTCTTAGCAAAAACATTTCTGCCAACTGCTGTGAGGTTCAGCCCATCCCTTGCCAGAAGTCCACCTCCCTGGAACCACATCCCATGGTCCAGGAAGCCAAATTGTTCCCAGTGGCACCATCTGCGTAGCCAGTTGTTCACCTCCACTATTCTTCTCTCCCTTCCTGGGCCATACCCTTCCATTGAAAGGACAGACGAAATGACTACCTGTGCATCCAGGTTCTTCAGCTTCCTACCCAAAGCTTCATAATCCCTTGTGATCTTCTGGAGGCTATGCCTTGCAGTATCATTGGTTCCCATGTGGACCAACAGGAAGGGATAACGGTCAGAAGGCTTCATGAGTCTTGTCAGAAGGCTTCATGAGCCTCTCTGTTACATCTTGAATTTTTGCCCCATGGAGACAGCATACCTCCTGAAACATTTTGTCAGGCCTGCAGACTTCTACTTCTGTTCCTGGCAGCAGGGAATCCCCTACTACCACCACTCTCTTCCTTTGAGTCTTGGCAGAGGCCACTTCATGTGCTGGATCTACTAAGGTTTCCTGTGTGTTCCGTAAGGCTTGGCACTGCTGCTCTTCCTCTTCTTCTCTGGAAAGAGAGAGAGCTTCAAATTCGTTCTGTTGCTTCAAGCTGAGTGAATGAGCCCTGGCCCTTCTATTTCTCTGTGTCACATTCCTCCAAGTGTTCATTTCCTGTGCAGATATAGCACCCCACCTCCTCTGGCAAGTAGGAAAGTAAGGAGGAAGGAAGGAAGGAAGGAAGGAAGGAAGGAAGGAAGGATTTTTCAAAAGAAGTGAAAAGCCTATTTGTAGTTTTTTGGTAAATATCTCAACCTTTCCTAAAAAATATTTTTCCCCTGACATCTGAATATGCATTACCTTCTCCCCCCGCTCCCAAACCCGAGATTTTTTGATGTTCCTCAAAAAAGTTTGGTGGAGCTCTAATTATTATGTTGGTATTATAGACACCTCTCCATTGATGCCCCCTTGTCGTGGTAGAGAGGCTTGCGTACCCTAATGATGTTTTGAGCTATGCTGGCGGTGGCATAATAGCCACTGGTAGGGTCTCCCATGCCAGACAGGTCAAAACCGAAGGGTCTGACAAAGAGCGTCAAAGGGCAGGATGGGCTCTCTAGCCTTGTGGCAACCATCCTAGGAGAAGGAAAACTCTAATCCCAAACCCGGGCAGATGGTGCTCGTCCAACCCTGTAAGGTCAACCATCTAAGAGAAGGAAACTCTAATCAAACCTACGGCCCGAGGACCTCGCTGCCACGTCCATGCTTGCAAGGCCACGGCAGATGAATCTCTGGTTTAAAGGGTGAGGCCAGTTCTGTGCACGCTGCGCTCCACCAGAAAAATCCATTGCACAGGCTCGATTATAGACAGGAGGTCAAGAAACAGTGACTTGCCTAACGGTATGCAAAGCTCATAAGCACCATATAAATATTAAGCATTATTATTAAGAGTCGAGCAAGCCAACTGAAGACACCAGAGAGCACTGGATCTTTGAGAACCATGCAATGATATATGAAGATAAGGTGAAATCAATGCTCCATTCAAAACATGTACCTTTCAAAGCTGTGTTTCAATTATGTTCATTTAACCAAGGGTTAACCACTTTTGAAACACAAAGGGTCCAATTTTCTAATGATTTGTGTTGGTGTACAAAATCAATTTAACCATACAGTTTCTTGAAATGTTACAAGCCCCCAAGATGAGTTCCACATTCATCAAATCTGTTTTAAACCCATTTGGAGCCCTTTTCTTTTTCTTTTTTTAGATGCAGAAGCATTAAGAAGATTTAATAGTGTAAGGGAGTATCAAGGCTGTTTGGCCACAATTATTTCACATTATTTAAAACTGCCTTTGCTTTTTCCTTCAATGCTCGTTTTGGGATGGTGAGGACAGCTCTCACAGAAGAGATCCTTAATTCTTCTTTTGGAAATAGACTTTTACATGTTAAATTTTGCTCACTAAATGCTAATATTTTCAATGAATATTTCTCAAGGGGAGATATATTTTTTGCACAAAGTTGCAGTGTTTTACAGTATCAGTTTGGTTTCATGAAAATGGTGTAACTACCAAATTTTTATTCATTCATTCATTCACTATCTTGCCATTGCTCCAATGAGTGAATACAGTGTCTCCTTTTCAACTACATTTCCATTTTTAACCTCAGATGAAAGGTAGCTAGTGGTCCAAGTCTTAATGTCTAAGTGAAACCTCAGGCTTGTCTGCACTGGGGGTAAAAATCCACATGATATTCAGACTACTTTGGCTCAAAACTGCAGCACAAGAAATTCAGACTGGTCTGGTCCAGATTTAAGCACCACACTTTACCTGGCCAAAGCTTGAATCTGCATCACTCACCAGTGGTCTTGTCTACACAATAATTCATTCAGATTATTAATCCCAGTGAAGCTGTGGGCCTGCCGCCACTGCCTAGCCAGGCACCTCCATGGCATTGCCACTGCTGGCATGCACTAGAAGAGCAACAGGGCTCGGCCTTCTCAGTGCACAATTGATCACATGGCTGGCCACTCATTCTGACCTCAGAGGGAGTGTCTATGTGCCAGGGCTCTGCTTTCCTGGTGCAATGACAGGGCTGGCCACTCATTCTGACCTCAAAGAGACCGATTGTGTGCTGGGAAAGTAGAGCCCTGGCACTAGTTGCTCTCTATGAGGTCACAAGTGGCCAAACTCACAATACCAGGGCTGGCTACTCTTTCTGACCTTGGAGAGATCGATTGTGTGCTGGGAAGGTAGCTCTCTGGCACTAGTTGCTCTCTACAAGGTCAGAATGAATGGCCAGCCTCACGATGGTGGGATTGACTGCTCCATCTGACCTCAGAGACAGTGATTGTAGACCAAGAAAGCAGAGTCCTGGCCATAGTTGCTCTCTTTGAGGTCAGACCATACATCTGCCCATTCATTCTGACCTCAGAGAGAATGACTAGCAACAGGGCTCTTCCTCTGGAATTAGGAAGTGGCACCAAGGAGAGGGGGCAACTGGCATGCAGCGTTTGTCCGTCCTCACCACCCACCACCCACCCAAATCCAAATCTGTACTAATTATATGGCTGACATATAAAGACATACTGAAATGGAATGGGGAAATATACACAATAAAAACACAAGAAGGATTAAGAAACAAAAACATAGAGTGCCATCGGTTTCTGCATAGATAACTCCTAGAAAAAATTAAGAAATATTCAAAATTAGAAAGAATAGAAGAGGATAAGACAGAACTGGATATATTACTACAAAATGACAAAAAATGTTTTCAAAAATCTATAAGATTTTATTAAAACTTAATTTAGAACAAAAAAGAATCAAAACCCATATGATTAAATGGGATCAAAATGTTGGACATGTTATTCAATTAGATGAGTGGGGAAGATCGTGGAACAAGAATTTATCATTTTCTAGGAGTTACTATGTAAAAGAAAATTATTATAAGATGCTTTATCATTGGAATTTAATGCCAGAAAGAATAGCAAAAATATATAAAAATTCGTTAGATGTTAGATGAAAGGAAAACATCAAAAAGTTATGAAGATTGGAAAATATTAACTCCACTATGGAAGGATAGTTGGGAAGAATTAGCAACAATAAGCATAGAATAAATAAAGTCATAAGGATAAGATATGTAAAAAGGAGAAAACAGAATAAAGTGAAATTGTAGAAGAACAGGGGAGGATTATTATGAAAATAACAACATTAAATAGAAAGAAAAAAGGAAGTACTATTTTTGTCAGATGTGATATTTGTTGTTGTTGTATGTGATACATGTTTTCTTTTAGATTAATGTTTATTTGTATAGACTTGTACGTTTGGGGTATTGTATCTGTATTATTTGTATTTTAAGAATGGAAATTGTGAATAAAAATATAAAATAAAATAAAATAAGAAGTGTATGTGTGGAAGGGGGGACCACGACAGGGAAAGTTAAGTATACTTTACTAAGTAGCTGATACAGGATTTACAGTTTTATTGTGAAAATTGTTGTGCAAAGCAGTTTCATAATCAACTGCATAGTGTAATCCTATGCAACTGATCGAAGAGGGATTTTTTTTTTTACTCTGCTAAGTTGGAATTTGGTCGAAGACATCAAAGGGCAAATGTCAGAGTTAGCGGAGTAAAGGCTAAACCAAAGGCCCACAGTGAGCAAAGGTTTCTCTAACTTCTTATGGGAAGCAAAACTTGGGCATGAAGGAGAGCAAGGGTGGGGAAAGGGTGGCTTTTGAACTACTTGTGGCCCAAAATACTCCTGAACCTCAACTTAAAAAAAAAAAAGACCGCAATTTCTCCCTGAAAATAGCCCAAAAGAGAAGTACCCACTCTAAGAAACATGGCAATTTAACTCCATTCCCCCTAGAAATCCCCAACCCTCAATGGCACATCACTTCCTGTGTACTATTAAAGCTGCTGCTGCACCCAGGGAGTTGGAGTGAGGGAGCAAAAATTGGCCTGGTCCCCTCCCTTGCTGTAGAGGATGCCCACATTTATTCCAGTTTATTTTTCATACCAGAGAATATGATGGTTTTGTGATGATGATCATGGTCATCCTCCTTTCTTTGCCAAGCAAATGAAAGATGTTCTTGCTGAACAGTATGCTGGTTGATTCATCATATACGATGGCCATCCCCAATACTTTTTTAAATTTAGAATGATTGGAAGTGTATTTGTTCAACTGACAGTGCACTCATGCTCTCTTCCTATAAAACACAAAAAGCACATATCAATCATTAAAATTGTAATTGGGGGAAAAAAAACTACTCCAAGGGTGAGGGAATGGAGGTCATAATGAAACAGGTCCTGGCTAATCAGTGCTGTACAAAAAAATGGCCTTCCTTGAAATTAGTCCAGGAAAGAAGAGAGTGCATTTCTGCCAAAACACATTGAGTGTGCCAGCACATCAATTCATAATCAGCTTAAATTCTGTAGATTTATGCCCTTGATTATAGGACTGTCCCAAGTAATTTTGCTGCATATAATAAGCTTCATTGTAAGCTGTTATTACTGATTTGTTTTTATTGTTATTTTCTGATTTATTTTTAATTACACTATTTTTTTATTATTCTAACAATAGTTGTGCATAAAGAGTATCTTGATGTTCTCCACCCTATTAGTGGGCAAAGAAATTGGGAGGGCCATTTCTCCAAATTCCTCCAGGAGTAAGAGAAATTTTCCAATTTACCATTGAATAGTGAGGGTTACCATTAGTGCTGGTTCTAAACACAGTTTCCTTGTTCTTCTTTTTCCCCCCCCATCTGGTTTGGTGGCAATGGGAGAGGAAATTTAGAGAACATTTTTTGAAGTGGCCCTCTATTTCTAGGAGAGTCTCTCTCTGGCGTTTCTTTGCAAACGAAGATTCAGGAAGGACTCATCCTGCGCTTTCTGCAAGCGCGCTGATGACTAAAAAGGCCAATCCGAGATAAACAAGTCCGGTTGCAGAAAGCACAGTAGAAGGTCTCCTTGGGTGATGTTTCCAGGTTGTGATTCTTTCTGCGTTGTCGTTTCTCTTCAAGACTTGTTCGGCGTGAGTTCTCAAATAAGGCTGCAGCATTATGGATCGTACATCTCTATGCCCCCGATGTGAGGCCAGGGCAAAATGATTGTTGGTGATCAATTTGGCCGAGCCTGAGATGTTGTTTCAGGGAGTCCTTGTATCGCTTTTTTGGAGCGCCCCTCTTACGTTGACCCATGGTGAGTTCACCGTAGAGTACTAGTTTTGGGAAGCGATGGTCCTCCATCCTAGAAACGTGTCCTGCCCAGCGCAGCTGTGTTCTCAATAGCATGGCCTCAATGCTGGTGATCCCTGCTTGCTCAAGGACAACAACATTCGTCACATAGTCAGTCCAGTGTATATTTAGGATTGTGCATATACAGCACTGATGAAAGCGTTCGAAGAGTCGTAGGTGGTGGCGATAGGTGACCCATGTTTCAGATCCATAAAGGAGAATAGACAGTACAATGGCTCTGTACACACTGATTTTTGTGCTTCGCCTCAGGTGTTTGTTACTCCAGACTCTTTTGTGAAGTCTTCCAAATACACTATATGCCTTTGCAAATCTGTGATCGATCTCTTTGTCAATCTTGGCATCTGAGGAGATGATGCTTCTGGACAGTAAGAAAAAGAAAAAAACCAGAACCTTGCTCAGCATCTCTAAAATATTAAATGTCTGCCAGATAATTGATTGAATTAATGGTTTATGTTTTAAACTGGTTTTCATTTTATAACACAAGTTGAGCATCCCTTATCTGAAATGCTTGGGATAAGAAGTGTTCTGTATTTGGGATTTTTTAAAATACCTATATTTGCATATACGTACATAATGAGATATCTTTGAGATGGGATTCAAATCTAAACACAAATTTCATTTGTGTTTCATATATACCTTATACACATAACCTGAAGGTAATTTTATACAGTATTTTTTAATAATTTTGTGCATGAAACAAAGTCTGTGTACATTGAAACATCATAAAGCAAAGGTATCATTATCTCAGCCACCCATGAATCTTTGTATCCTGTGAATCTTTAACTATGTTGCTTTAACTGTTGCAAGCCATCTTGAGTCCTATACTGAAAAAAGGCAGGAGGAGGAGGAGAAAGACAGACAGACTGAACACTTACAAACACTCCTGGGCGGTCACATAAATGAGGTGAGCATAAGAAGCCGGAATGTCACACATGAGTTTTTTCTTCCACATCTTGTTTTCAAATGCAATTTCTTTTCTATTAAAGTGAAGATCATTAAAAATTGGAAGAACTCTGTAGAGCACTGCTTTTGAGATCTTGCTCATGGTCAATTTGCCTTCCTCAGCTTTGGCTACAAGCTTATACATACTTACCTGGGTGTGAGCCCCACTGGAGACAACAGAATTTCCTCTAGAGTAGAACATGTTGTTTGAAAGTCAGTATATATCTTTTTCACATCTTTTTCATTAATCCCACCTACAGTATCTTTTCATTAGTCCCACCTACAGTAGATTCAATTACTGAATGGTAAATCAACACTTATGTACATCCCATTGGCTCTTATCACACTACAGAAATAATGCAGTTTGACAATGCTTTAATTGCCATGACTCAATACTATGGAATTCTGGGATTTGTAGTTTTGTGAGATATTTAGACTTCTCTGTGAGAGCACTCTGGTGCCACAACAAACTACAAATCCTATGCTTTCACAGGAGGGAGCCATGATAGTTAGAGTGGTGTCAAACTGTGCTATTTCTGCAGTGTGGCAGCAGCCATTGAGTCAATGGATTTAATCTAATTGAGACTAACAAATTAGAAAGTAAGAAATGCAGGCTTCCCAGAAGGAAGAACAAATGTGTCCTACACCCCTACACCCCAGAAAATGGGGGGGGGAATCATTTTTCCAATGGAGGTTTCCATTCTTCACTTTTCCTTCTTACCTGGGTGCAAGATGATGGGGTTTATTTGCTTTTTTATTAAAATATTTCTGTCACAGCCTATATCAAAAAAATCTCAGATAAAATCTATACTAATAGCTTAAAACAACTTGAAAACAATAAAAAAAATTACATAGGCTGAAAATATATTAAGCACTTAACATATTAAAACAGTTTTTAAGGAGTTGCAGTTCAACTATGTCTGGAGAGCCTGACCCTTTATAAACCCAAAAGGCTTTTGTAGCAGGACTAGAAATGCAAAGCTTGTTCAAAATCAGATAACTACTATTCCCATTTCTCTTGTGCCAATGTTGGAAAATGAAACTTACAGGCCAAGCGTAATACATCATGCATAACTGTATACTAAAGTCAAGTCCATGCAATGAGTTTTTTTAAAAAAGAATACTTTGAGTCTAGCCTGTGAAGAATGAAAGTTTAGTCTCCTCACTCTTTCCTCCAGATTTACCTATCACTTGCTGTCTCTTGGAAAAAAAACCACCAGTGGAAAATGGTATTACCTAGAGATGTGGGACTTGAATTTTAAAAGTTCTGCATATATTCCTTTGCATTCATTCCCTGCCCACCCATAATTCTCCTCTGTGGTGGCATTTATACAGCAGTGATATAAAGTATGGTTGGCCACAAGGAAATCATACTTAAGAATGGAAGGATGCAAAAAAGTATATCTGTATTAGTCATGTGGCAACTGTAGTGAGCAGGGCCTCTGCTACCAGGCAGAGGGGTTATAGAATCCTTGCCAGCTTCATGGCCAAACACAACTATCCAATGGTATAGAAAGAGTTAATTTGTTAGATACCTGTTGCATTAGCTTAGCAGCTATTATTATTATTATTATTATTATTATTATTATGCCTTTCTCCCCATGGCAGGACCCAAGGTGACTCACAACATTTAAAAACAATAGCTTAAAAATAATACAATAAAAATTAAAAAAAGATTAAACTACTTATATAATTAAAATTTCACATAAATGATAAAACTTTTTTTAAAAGAACTCCATAAAAAGGCTTGGAAAAGATACAAAGGCTGAAGACATTCTGGGGGAGTGAAGTTTCTCTTTTAGCATGTACAGTCCTCATAGCTATGGGAGAGGGAGATGGGTCACATTGGTGCACTTTGATTTTCTTTGTTTTCTTCTGTACTATATAACCCTTGGGAGTCCCTCCTCCATCAGACTCACAGGAGGGGGGATGTGCACTCCAGCCCAGGGACCCCATAATGAGCTATGGGGATTAATAGGGATAATCCATTTGTTTACAGGCTCTACCATAATGACCATAATGTGATAATGTTGCTGGGACCTGTAGACAGAGGGAACTGGCGGTACACTGTGCATTTAGCATGTCCTTTTATATTCAAACATACTGTCATCAACTCCTTGCTAAGGGCTTGGAGGAGGAGGAAGCAGAGAATGTAGACAAAGCAGACACAGAAAGCCTAATTTACCTTGAAGAGACTGCCCTGACTCCCTCTGATAGGACAGCTGAAGCAGGTAGAAAAAACATACCTCATCCTGAAGAACAGTCTGCCAGCTAGTGACAGATGATCTAGATGACATCCTGCCTTTCTTCTCTGAACATAGGAGGGAGAAATGCCATGTCCAGCTGTTGGGGGATGATAGGACACTCAATCCCTGGCAGAATCCAAAAATATCTCAGCAGACTCAGCAGCAACCCATTCCCAAGAATACTCACACCCAGAGTGATTGTCATCCAAACAAACAGGAGGAACTTTATCTTCCAGCTCATGGCAGTTGAAATATGTAGCAGACAGACAAACTGCTTCACCAGACATCAAGGTATTTCAAGAGAGAATGTGCTCTGGACTCAGCCTTCTTTTATACAGATTCACAGGGCACTGGCTCCCTCAACCACATGGGTACATTATATCAGTTTTTGCACATCAGACTCTATCCTGATGCTATGAAGTAACCTTCTTGTGCAGCTGTGGACTCAAGGCTAGCATGACTTGGCAGTTCCTTGGCCTCGGCTAGCATGACTTGGCAGTTGTTTGGCCATTTTCTAAGGAGTTCAGTTTCTCACTCCTGACACCAGCATCATTTAAATACTTATTACTGACCTGATCCCTTATTAATAAGGGCCACCTGGCCTTGAAAATCTGGCTATAAATCTTCTAGCAGTTTTCCTTTGGGCCTCAGTACTGACAACTGCTTATCTTAGCTGTTGCACTCTTCAGTGTTTTTGCTTTGCCTTGGCATCAGACTGACTTCATCCTCTGGACTACTGCAGTAAACCCTTGCTGACCACAGGCCTGGACCCTGGATTTGACTCTATTGATCTCTGGACTGGCTATTGACTTTCCTGGCATTTGGTATGGACAATTGGTGACTGACCTCTGGACTGGCTCATGACTTCTCTTGCTTCTGGTATAGACAATTGGTGACAACCTAGGACTGCACCCCTTGTTCTGTTGATCCTGAACTCCTCCTGCTGCTCATCAGGCACTTGCTATTATGAGTTCAGGACACATACCACAGGCAATCAAATATCCTGAGCAATATTAATAATAATAATAATAATAATAATATAATAACATTTAGTTATACCCTGCCCCTTTGTTAAAACAATCAGGGCGGCTTACAAAAATTAAAATACAATACAGATAAAAATCCCTAAACACCCCCCACCCCCCACAAAAAATATTAAACAAATAAAAATTAAAAGCAACTGTCTAAAATCACATTTAAAAACAATAAATACAATAAATAGCCAGCGGACTAAAAGAGGCCAGGATCCCCTGAGGCTGGGATCTAATTAGGAAAGGCCTGCCGAAAGGGATCTGGCTTTAGTGCTTTTTTAAAGCCACTCAGGCTTGTCATCTGATGGATCTCGTTTGGCAGGTCATTCCACAATTTGGGGCCGATTATTGAAAAGGCCCTCTGGGAGGTTGCAGACAGCCTAGATTTTTGTGGCTGAAGCAAATTCCTCCCAGAGGAATGGAGTGCGCGGAGAGGATTGTATGGGAGGAAGCGGTTCCGGAGATAAGTTGGACCCAAGCCATTTAGGGCTTTAAAGGTAATAACCAACACCTTATACTGGGCCCGGAAACTGATAGGCAACCAGTGGAGAGATTTTAATACTAGAGTTATATGGTCACTCCGAGATGTTCCCGAGACCACTCTGGCTGCCATATTTTGTACCAACTGAAGTTTCCGGACCAAGCATGAGGGCAGCCCCATGTAGAGTACATTGTAGAAATCTAGACGAGAGATTACCAGTGCATGCACCACAGTCTCGAGGTCCCTTACTTCCAGGAAATGGCGCAGCTGGCGTATCAGCTGAAGCTGATAATAGGCGCTCCTGACTGTCGCATTCACCTGACTAGTCATCTGAAGCGATGAATCAAGGAGCACCCCAGACTGTGAACACAGTCCTTAATGGAGAGCATGACCCCGTCCAGGACTGGAGGTTGCAACCCAACTCCTGGTTTTCGGGCCGCTACCGTGAGCACCTCCATTTTGTCTGGATTTAATCTCAATCTGTTTTTCCTCATCCAGCCCATTACTGCTTTAAGACTGTCATTAAGAGGAGAGGCGCCATCGGAATTCAAGATTGACGATCGGGACAAGGAGAAATAGATCTGGGTATCATCAGCGTACGGATAACATACACTCCAAATAACATTCGGAGCCCCATAACTCCAAATAATCTCACCCAGCGGCTTCATATAGATGTTAAACAGCATCGGGGACAGGATGGCGCCCTGCAGACCACCACAAGTAAGCTCCTTTCTGCTGGAGCAGCTGTCCCTGAGCAACACCCTCTGGGACCTGCCCAAGAGGAAGGACTGGAACCACTGGAGTGCAGTGCCTCCGATTCCTAACCCACGCAAGTGATCCAAGAGGGTCTATCATATCGAAAGCTGCTGAGATGTCTAAAAGCACCAACAGGGTCACACTATCCCTGTTGATGCTTAGACGCAGGTCGTTGGTTAAGGCAACCATGGCAGTCTCAACTTCAAATCCCATCCTAAAGCCAGTTTGAAATGGGTCTGGATAATTGGTTTCATCCAAGACCACTTGGAGTTGAAGCGCAACTGCCCTCTCGATCACTTTGCTCAAGAATGGTAACATAGAAACTGGCCTATAGTTGACCCCCTACAGGGGGTCAAGGGAAGATTTTTTTCCTTTAAACAAGATGGAACACACCCTTCTCTGAGGGATGCATTGATGATGTCCTTAAGGAACACCATCAAGGCAGTCCCCCCCTGGATGGCCAGCCATGAACGGCAAGGATCGAGAGGGCAGGTCGTCTTCCTCACTCTACCAAGTAGCTTGTCCACGTCCTCAGTACTCACGGATTGAAATTCATCCAGTAAACTTACATCAACGGAGTTGCTGGACACCTTGTCAATTGTTTCTGTCAAATTACTGACATCTAAGTCGGCTCTTATCTGAGAGATTTTATCTGCAAAGAAATTGTTAAACGCATCACAGCAGGCTGTTGTTGGGTTAAGCAATGGGTTCTCGCAGGAATAACCTGTGTCATCTCCCTTACCACCCTAAACAGCTCTGCTGGATGGGACTCTGCAGATGCAATACGTGCAGAGGAGAAGGATCTCTGCGCTGCACGTATTGCCTCTCGATAGGACCAAAGAAAGTTCCTATGATGAGTCCTGTCGGATAAGAGTTGAGTTTTCCGCCAGTTGCGCTCTAGTCGTTGTCTAACCTGCTTCATTTTCCTAAGCTCTGTTGTATACCATGGCTTACAGTTTGGAGCGGGTTGGAAAGGACGCTTGGGAGCGATCGTGTCGATAGCCTTGGTAAGGTTGATGTTCCAGGTATTAACCAAAGCTCCGACAGGGTCACCGGTGTTACCAACCATTAAACCCTCCAAGGCTTTCTGGAATCTTATTGGTTCCATTAGCCTTCGAGGGCAGACCATTCTAATGGGTCCACCACCCCCGGTGTGGCAGGAAGAGACTCTTAGTTCAGTCTTGACTAGGAAATGATCCATCCACGACAATGCGGTGGTTTTTATAACCTCCGCCCACGGATATTCCTGCTCCATACTAAAGACCGCATCGAGGGTATGACCCACACAATGTGTGGGCCCGATGACCATTTGGCATAGGCTGATGTTTGTCATGGTTTCCATGAACTCCCGAGCCACACCAGTCAGATTTGTCAAGCTGTTCTCGAGTGGAATGTTGAAGTCGCCCAAAACTAAAAGTCTGGGTGACTCCAACAGCAACTCTGAGACCAGCTGTGTCAGCTCAGTTAGGGAGTCTGCTAGACAACGGGGTGGTCGGTATACTAGCAGAATCCCCAAACTATCCCTGGTCCTCAGGCTAAGGTACATACACTCAAAGTGGACTGTGTTTTGGAAAGGTAGCCTGGTCAAGGTCAGATTGTTCTTATAAACCAGAGCCACTCCGCCCCCCGCCCACTTCCCCTCACCTGCTCACTGACAGAATACCCAGCTGGGAGGGCCTGCGCCTGCGTGACAGAGCTATCCTCTCCCAGCCAGGTTTCTGTGAAGCAAGCCAGGTCAGCATCCTCATCCAAGAGAAGATTGTAAATAATATGAGTTTTATTCTTAACCTTTGCAGAGGAGCAAAGTAAGGTTCTGTGGAATGGTCAGTACGCTCTCCAATCCATTCCGGGAAACAGGGTGCACTGAAGATGGGATAGCTAACAAACAGCGATCCCACCTTCTTTCATAACATCTGTTCACTCTGTTCCGACCATACCTCCCTTTCCCCAGCACAACTCCAATTTCCGCCCCCACTCCATTCCCGTTACAATATTACAAAGAAAGCACAGTCCTACTTAATGAGAAATTCACATCCCCCACATCCAACTGAGAGGAGCAACCCTAAATCACAGATCGGAAACCTCTTTCCACTCATGAGCCAATTCAATTGCAAAGAATTTCTCAGGGGCCACAAGCAAAAGACTGGGACCAAAAATACCAAAATATTTTAACTTAAAGTTCTTGTTGCCAGTAACTAATTTTTACGAGAGTCATTTCAAATTAATTTCCATTTTAAAATGCGGGGATCATTGAACAATGGTGTGATGGGGAAGGAGGCATCATCATCTGTAGAACCCCTGAGAATCAGATTGGGACCCAGGAGAGGTGGATTTGACCCCAGGGACAAAGATTCTCCACCCTTGTCCTAAATACCAACTCCAGATTAGGTTTGGTGCAAGAAGTGCACAGTGTGGGTCCACAGAGTTACAGTATTAAATTTGGATCTGTGCAACATGAATTCAGTTCCCATTGCAACTGGGCTGGTGCCTCAAGCAAGACTATGGCTGAAACCCTGCATCAGAGGTGTATGTGAATCATGTAGCTACATTTGTGTAGCTATATCTCCTGATGGTGCCCTCCCAAACCCACCTTGTAAACAATACAGCCTGCCCACATGGCCATTTCCGTATTGTCAGAGCATCAGGGGGAGGGGACATCCAGCTATTTTCCTTTAGTTGGACATGTTGTTGCAGGCATCAGCAGGGACCTATCTGGCACATTTCTTCAGATGACATCCTTGTAGCACAACTAACTAAGGAAAACAACTGGACACATTCCCTCCGATTCCCCCACACTCTGACCACATGGTAATGTCTGTAATGGGGAGGGTGCACTGCTTACAAGTGGGTTTGGGGAGGATTTGGGTGGTTGCAGATCAGAACAAAATTCTGACCTCCCCAACAACCAAAAAGTGAGTTGTGATGGTCTAAGTCCAACTTTGTTGTTGTTGTGTGCCTTCAAATCATTTCCTACTTATGGTGACCCTAAATGAAGCTATCACAGGGGGTTTTTTTGGCAAGATTTGTTCAGAGGGTGTGATGGTCTAAGTCCAACTTTGTTGTTGTTGTGTACCTTCAAATCATTTCCTACTTATGGTGACCCTAAAATGAAGCTATCACAAGGTTTTTTTGGCAAGATTTGTTCAGAGGGGGTTTGCCTTTGCCTTTTAAAAAAGCTGTAAAGGTGTGACTTGCCCAGGTCACTCAGTGGGTTTCCATGCCTAAGCAGGGATTCAAACCCTGCTCTCCAAACTCACATTCCAACATTCAGGCCACTCCACCACCACCTTACACCACTGTAATTCAGTAAAAAGATGCCAGCTATGTTTTTCAAATGCCAATATTTCATCTGTAAAGTAGAAATAAATGAGAGGCTTTTATTTCCACAAAAAAAGTTATAAATGATTAAGATGTTTAAAATCAATGTAAAAAAGATGCCATTTATAGCAATAATTCTCTTTTGTATGCCCACATTTAACCTACTTTATGAAGCTACATTTTGTTTGAGTAGCCACTGTATTTCTGTTGTTGATGCTGCTACTGTTGTTATTTTAACATTCTTTTAAAATAAATTATATATTAAACTAGCTGTACCCGGTGTAACATATGCCGTTAAAGAACTCCCCCCAAAACACCCAGTAGACCTCACAACAACTCTGTAAGGTAGGCCAATGGATTTTAAAATTCCTCCTCCCCTTTCTCAGTGTTCCACACTTTTCCCAGAATTGCTAATGATGACTCACTCTGTTACCCTGCCACCACCACTGTCGCCGGTTGACTGTCTGGGTCCCATTGCAGCAGCAGCAGCGCCGGTGTCCCACGACCACTACCAGTTGACTGTCTGGGTCCCAATCTGCGCCACAGATTGAGTGGCAGGATTGGGTTGTGAGGTGGAGAGGGAATTTGCATGTGGGTGGTGATTGGTTGGGTGTGTTTCCTGATCAGCCAATCAGTTCACTGGGAAAGGCAACATACCGAAGACAATTATATAGAGAGATATTGATATTACGGTAATTCATTTTTAGTATATTGTATTTTACTGTGTACTTGTTTTTAATCATGTTGTAATATGCCTTTGATCCTAATTCTGGGAGGAAATTGTCTGTCTGTCTGTGCATGCGTTCAGAGTGTGGGTGAGGGTGCCCCTTTCCTTTCCTCTTTGAATCTGGCTTTCTAATATTTCTTTTCTCTTATCCAGCAGTTTTGAGGCATCCACGTTAAGCAATGTTGAAACACAAATTGGATCCCAGTCTACCAGTTGAAAATAAAGTCTGTTAGTTTTGAGATAGTGATAACTGCTGGGCATGCCTAAAAGCATATAATAATATATTATAACTTGGGATGCTAGGATCCCTTTCACATTATGTCTGAATCCCCCTTAACCATCAAGTATGCTTAAGCTCAAAACTGAAATTCCTCTGCGTGTTTCTGTATTCTGTGTTTCAAATACCTCCTACATGTTTCCAGCATTTTGCTCTTTGACACATACTAGTTAGGCTTATTAATCAGCATTTGTCTCTTCTTTCTTTTTCTTTTTCTTTTTAAAAAAAGAAGTATTGGCTGCAATCACAATTGTTTTGCCAGGCAAACATAAAAGGGCCACTTACATTTATTGTCTAAGACAAGCTAAAAGCAATATAGCTCCATTGCACAGATGCTTTAATGAGATGGTGTTTTTCCTTCCCTCAGACTGAATGCCAAAAGATGCATGATCCACTTTCTGAGCCAGGTCACCTTTAAGAGAACGGCGACGTGCCCGTCGAATTCCTCGCCATTCTTCGGCAGAGATGTGTCTGCGGGCGCAAAGCCTGTGACAAAGGACTGAAATGACAGCACTTTGACTCCCTTCTACATTGTGTTTGTTTAGGAAGGTCCCAGAAATTGTATTTTACCAACCACATTCGCTATCAACACACAATTATCTGGCTTAATCATGTGGAACAGTGGCAAATTCACCTGGGGCTTAAGAACTAATGACATTCTCGTCTGAGCTGCTTTAGTGAAATGGCCTAGCACCTGAAGCAGGAACAGCAAGATTGCTCAAGAAAATTTGGTTTTCTTTTTTCATTTCACAGCATAGAGGCTCTGCTCAAATCAACAAACGCTCCTGATTAAATAGCTGTGGTAGTTGACTTATTTGCACTTGGGTGTATGGTTCTGAATGTGCATTGAGAATCCCTAACCTTTACAGGAAAGGAATTGTCTGTGACTTGCTTTTAAGGAAAGACACCTCGTGATGACGAACATGGTCAAAGAAGCTGAAACAGAATCTTTTTTACTCATTAACAGTGATGACAACACATTTGCTATTAAGGCAAAGAATTCTTCTGTTTAAAAAATCCAAATTTCTTCTTATTCATTTTTTCCACTGTTATCCCCACCACCACCATGGTCTGTGAAAAAGATTGTTGTAACTCTGCTTCCTTTGCTAAAGAGAAAAAAAGGTACAGGCTAATATTGTCCTGTCTTGTGTGATCTGGTGTAAAAGAGGATCCTGCTGTTTTCTCTTTGAAGAACACACAGTAGATAGAAGATGAAATTTGAAATCCTATTATCACTCCTGACTAGAGAGGAATCCAATTGAATCATTTGGTTTCACCCACATATGGACTCACTATTCAGTGATTGATTCCATGGGCTTACTCTAGTCAGAACTAAACCAATAGGATTCCTGCCATAGTTTGGTAGGTTCAACTCATCACATGATTTGTCCTACCTTCAATGCAAGCATATTGCATACAGAACCGTGGGCACTGGTTATGGGGGTAGCATGTCCTTTTACATATTTCCAGTTGACTCCGTATCAGTGGAGCAATGAATCTGGTCTGGGTTTTACCCTGCATTATAAAGAAGCTCTCCAAAGTAGGTCCAGCACCCTGGATAGCTCATTCAAAGCCTATTTGAAGTTCAGTGGAACTTATGGATCCAAAGACATGGAAGCTACCAACCACCAATGCACATCACCAAAAGAGCACATCATTTTGCCTCAAATTACACTTGCTAATATATTTATAAACACATTTGGAAATAATTTACTAAGAAATACAATACATCTGTGCATCACAGTTTTCTGTGTTGTCCAAGATTGTGGAATGCCCAAGGAATGCATTCAGAAGTACAGTCTTCTCATATTCTTGCTGGTTTTAGCAAGGGTGAAGACACATGTCTTCAAACTGGCCTTTTAAGCAGATTTAATCCTTACTGATTATTCATTTCAAGGGTTTTATATTTCATTTTTAAAAGTTATGTTGTTAGTTAGTTGAGCTCTGTTAGTGAAAAGGCAGGACGTTTTTTTTAAAAAAATTAAGTAAATAAATAAATGTGATTTGTGTGTTGGTCTACAATGCTGGAGATCAGAGTCTGAATCCTTGCTCAGGCACGGAAACCCACAGGGTGACCCTGGGCAAGTCGCACTTTCTCAGGAGATTTTCATATGGGGAAATTATTCCCCGGGGAGATCAGAACAGAATTGTTTCTGTCCCGGAAGCAGCACCGTGTTTCGCACGCCCACTTCCCTCTCCTGATCTCCTGTTGTCCTGACGCTGTGCTCATTCTATTTCCCTGCCGGTACCTTCCGCGATATTTTATTAACAAGAGTTTGTCATTAATAAAAAGAAATAGAACAAGCACAGCGTCAGGATGATGGAAGATCAGGAGAGGGAAGTGGGTGTGCGAAACGCAGTGCTGCTTCTGGGACAGAAACAATTCTGTCCTGATCTCCCCGGGGAATAATTTCCCCATGTGAAAATCTCTCCTCAGTCTCAAAGGGAGGCAAAGGCTCTGAACAAATCTGGCCAAGAAAAAAACTTCACATTGGGGTTGCCATAAATCAGAAATGATTGGAAGACACACAATAACAAACCACACCAGACAAGGTTGTGACCTGAATCCAATTGTTCATCCCAATTGTTAAGAACAGCCTACCAAATCAGTGGAAATGTGATATGACAACTTTATCAAGTTGAATTGAATCAATGGTTTCATTCTGTTTTGGGACTAACAATTGGGAAGGTGTTATTAAAAATATAACTACTTAAGTACATACATACATATATACACTCCTTGGGATTTTTAATTTTAAAAATATTTCTAATTTTTTTAAAAAAGAAAGGATAAGCTAGACACAATTCTCGGGAGTCAAAAGAAGGTACATGTAACAGCCCCCAATCCATGGAAGTCTGTTTACTCAGGAGTCTTATACGAGCTGGAGTGCTTGAGTGGGGATCTGTATCAGGATGCCTTAAGCAAGAGTGTGAAAAGATCCAAATGTATTATGAAAAAGGTCACAGAGGTCTGAATCCTATTTAACATTCCAATTCAAGCAGACCAAATGCATCAATGGGATTTACATAAGTGTTGACTCCCTCTTCAAAAACTGATTCAATGGTCAGGAGTAATCAACAGGATCAAGTCAAAGATGGAAACTTTTCACTAGCAAAACTTTCATAGTCCAACTTTCATAGCCCATCTGCTCTGAACATTGATATAGATGACTACCCTGCCATTGGGACACATGACATCCCTACACCATACTGAAAATACAAGAGCCAGCATGGTGTAGTGGTTTGAGCATTGGACTATGGAGATTATCTGACATTCTGTTTAAAATGTTCTTTTGCTGGCATTAAAAAAAACAAAACACACATTTCTATGCCAGCAAATGAACACTCACTCACTCTCTCTCTCTCTCACACACACACACACTTATCTTCCTCTCCCAGCAAAGGCAGCCCCAGCAATAAAGAGGAAGTGAACGGAGCCCCATTCACTTCCTCACTCGAAATCCCACAAAACTTTGTCGCACGGGAAATTTAAAAATAAAAACAAAATGAACACATTAAAAGTTTTTAAAAGCACCTAAACACACTTTAGAAGTCCAAAGTAACCTGGGGAGGATCATAAAAAGAGTGAAACTTACCTGGATGTCCCGATCTCACCCGGAAGTGTTTGTTCCAGACTGGCCATTCCCACTGCAGTGATGGGGTTTAAATGGGTTGAGTTTTTGCACGGTGGCAATTCTGGCACCAAAACAGAACATGCTTCAGCTGTCAATAAAAAGATATTAGACCATAATGCCAGCTGAACACAAAAGGACAACATCGTCTGATATTGGCATCCTTTTTGCGTTTTGCTGGCATTATGATCGCACCACATTTTCTGTGGCTGATAATCTCCTATGACTCTGGAGACAAGGGTTCAAATCCCCACTCATAGAAACCCACTTGGTGACCTTGGGCAAATCACACTCTGCCAGCCTCAGAGGAAGCCCTAGCCAAAACCCCTCTGAATAAATATTGCCAAGAAAACCCTGTGATAGGTTTACCTTAGGGTCAGCATAAGTCGAAAATGACTTGAAGGCACACAACAACAACAATAACTGAAAATACTGAATATTTACTGTATTCTCTAATGTTAAGATCACAGGGCCAGGTCAGGTACAGTGGTACAATTAGGAAATTTTCGATGTTCAGCTTAATGGATTTATGACCCCTACCTCTTCTGGCTGTAAATCTGTTCTTGTACTCTAAACAAAACATGTTAATTCTGTTCTGCTATATTTGAACAATCCTGGTCATTCTGATGGGGAGGGCTATGGATCTTTGTCCTAAAGTTTCCTCTGGCACACTGCTCAAATATGTAGGTTAAATATAGAGTGGGACAGTCAAAGAAAGCCTTAGGTCCCCATAGATTGCTCCAAGAAACATACATTTGTAATTGGTTGTTTAAAATGTTTATAGCCTGCTCTTTCATAGTGCTGTGTATCTGGAAGTATATAGCATTTGGATCTAATGTATTTTTTTAGTATTTTTCTTTAAAAATTATATATATGTGTGTGTGTATATACACACACACACACACACACACACACGTATATATTTTAAAAATAGTAAAAAAAATGCATTAGATTCAAATGCACCTTCATCTAAATAACCAGGGGCACAAATAAATGCAGCAGCAAAAGTCCTTTCAAGTTTCCTTTAAAAGATTTAACTTGGCACCAAAATGAGCACAGTAGGCACTCCACAAATAGGGCACACTATTTAGTGCTATTACTGAGAAAGCTCACCTAATCAGCAATTACCAACATAATAGCAAGAGGTGGGACTATCAGAGCAGGACCTCAGACAATGACCATCTGGGATGATGGGGAGATCCACACTGGAGAAAGCAGTACTTCAGCTGTCCTAGTCCCAGGTGTCTTGTTCCAATAAACAAACTCAAAGCCACCAAAGATCTTTAAGCTCTGGATAAATAGCAGATGGTGTCCCTTCAGTGTGAACTGAACCCTGCTTGCACCTATGCCTGTGACAGATAAGGCCTGGCTCATTAGTTCAACCACTATGAAAAATAATGGTGTGATGGTGTGGCTTGGATTATTTTATTTGAATTTTACTTTTTAAAAACCCACCAGAGCAAATTATGGGGTTTTTTTGTGTACATCAGATTAATTAAAGCCCAGTTTATTGTTGTTTTAAAATGAAAAACAGGCTTGAGACAGTGTTGTTTTGCAAAAAGTTGTGGGAGGCAAGGATTTCTAACTCTTTCTGGATGTTTCCATCCCACCAGATTTGCCTTACCTTTGCTACTTTTCCCTGCTAAGAGAGTAGAAAAAAGATTGGGGAGTTATCTGGCAAACAACAAGAGCTCATCAAGTTTTCTTTTTCCTTTAATTGAGGACCTTCTGTTGACTTCCCCTTGGTTACCAATATTTTTAACTTTATTCTCAAAATAAAATTCCATCTATAAAGGAGTCTAACCCCCCTTTTCCTCTTGTCCTTCTGACACCCCCATTCAGAAAGCACAGTTCCCCAAGAATGCTCTTTATTTTAAAAGCTACAAAACGTCTTGGCTTTTATAACATGCATTTACACATTTTGTATCATTTTCTGATCACATTAAATAATGAGCATATTGCTTGAATGAAGTAGTACACATTCTGAATACCATACCATGAGATGAGCACCATGTTTAACCTACACAATTACCCCATGTGTGATCTGAGGTACTATGGAACATGCCAGAATTTTAAGATCCTCAGGGGAAGGCTTTCTATCGGTCCCACCATCAACCCAGGCTCACTTGGTGAGGACACAAGAGAGAGCCTTCTAGGTGGCTGCTCCCACCCTATGGAACACCCTTCCTCAAGAGGTTAGGCTGGCTCCCTCACTGCCTTCCTTTCTCCAGCAGATAAAAACATTTTCCTTTTAGCAAGCTTTTAATTTGTAGCTGCGGGCACAGAGGCTTTTATTGGGATGTATTTTTATTGTTTTTATTCTTTTAACTTGTATATGTTTTTAATATAATTTTAAATTGTTACATTTTAATTATAACTTTTAATTGTCTTATTTTTACTTGTTTTTATATGCTGCGAGCTGCCTTTGGTCCCATTCTGGGATAAAGGCAGCATAGGAATTAATTAAATAATTAATTAAACATTATAAATAAATTATAAATAATGGATGTAGTTAAAATGATACTGAAGCACAAAAATAAAATTCCAGGTAATACAGGACAGAAATCCTGGAGTATACTATCATAGTATTAAATGTCAGCCCCCACATAAAGCTATGGTAGCTAGCTACTCTACAGTCACTTATCACTAATATTAGCATATTCAGACATACCTGAATTGGGGGGATAATATGATAATTTTCACAGTCACCATGTGGAAAATATTTATGGTGTGACAGTTAAATACATTGGAATTTTATATTTCAGAGGTTTTAACTTGATGACATAATAAGCAATTGGGTTTAAATAAGAGCTCGGTGAGCTCAAGAAAAGGGAGGGGAAAGCCCGGCTAGGTAGGGAAAAAAAACATTCACCACCAGGACTGCCAGCCTGGGGCAAGCTTAATTAAAGTCAATGGAGAAAATAATTGAATATGTAAAAGTGCTATTTGGGGCTCACAAAGCTTGAATGAGTCAAAATATGGAACATTCAGTGTTTAATAGTTGGGAAGAGTTTTGTTTGGTGAGTAGTTTATCATCTTGTGCATTCTCTACCTATTCATTTTTCTTTTCTTTTTTAATGGGGTTCTGTCCTGAACATAAGATTCCTGAACCTGGAAGAACGTTAACTTTTGAGATGAGATGTCTGAATGGTATTGTCATCAAGACAGACTGAAGAACCAGTGAAGAACAGAACAGCAGTGCACATCAAGACATCAAACCTTTATGACTAGTGAAGAAGGAGTTTCATCCATACTAAGTTAGTCTGTCCTCCCTGTTTATAAAATTTGTCCATTGTTGTCATTATCTCTGACTTGTCTCAGTCAATACCCAACAACTTCACTGGATCCAGCTGTAGTCCCTAGATGTTGAATGCAACAAACCAATGACAGGTATCCAATGGTGGCATTCCACTGGAGCAAATGATGTTGCACTCATGGATGCCTGGTTCTGGACTATGCAGAAGGGAAGAATCCAATGCAGTTTCTGGTTGTGCAATTGGCTGCACAATCAGTTATACAGCCAGCTGTACAAACAATTGTAGAATGTCCAGGTGCAGAACTGCTTATACAAGCAGTTGTTACATTGAAGCCAGTATGGCCTGAATCCTCTTGCTAGTCAGAAGTAGCACAGATCCACTGAATCAATGGAATATATATGTTTTAATTTACCGAGTCACCATCGATTTAATGAGTCTATTCTAGTTCAGACTAACAAGAGGATTTAGGTGACTATATATGTACCTCCAGCGCTACAAGGTAGAACAGGCCACAAAGACCCCATTCATATCCTACAAACACCAGGAGGCATAAACATTCTTTTTTTGGACACTGGACTGACTGTGACGAATGTTGCTGTCCTTGAGCAAGCAGGGATCACCAGCATTGATCACCACTATGATATTGAGAACACAGCTGTGCTGGGCAGGGCACATTTCTAGGATGGAGGACCATCATCTCCCAAAAATTGTACTCTACGGTGAACTTGCCACGGGTCAGTGTAAGAGGTGTGCTCCAAAAAAGCAATACAAGGACTCACTGAAACAACATCTCAGGCTCGGCCAAATTGTTCACCAACAATGGTCCACCCTGGCCTCAGATCGGGAGGCATGGAGACGCACTATCCATAATGCTGCAGTCTTATTTGAGAACTCACGCTGAACAAGTCTTGAAGAGAAACGACAACGCAGAAAGAATCACAACCCAGAAACATCACCCAAGGAGACCTTCTGCTGTGCTTTCTGCAACCGGACTTGTTTATCTCGGATTGGCCTTTTCATCACCGCGCTTGCAGAAAGTGTGGGATGAGTCCTTCCTGAATCTTCGTTTGCAAAGAAAAGCCAGAGAAAGAGAGAGATTGGTATGTAAGCTGCTTGTGATTTTGCAGAGGAATTTTCTGCTGGCTATGTTTCTGACTGTTGTGTGTGACGGGGTTATATTTGTTTTCATGTTTTAATCAAGATTTTGAATTTGATCTGTATTTTATTTTTGTTTACCACCTTGAGAGCCTTTTTTTGGTGGAAAGTTGAAATGTAACTTGAATGAATGAACATATTCTTCAGAAGTACTATTGTCACTGTATTTAACATCATCCACATGAGTTAAAATTCCTTTTAGCCAGTACATGTGAGAAATACAAGCTTTTTCAGAGCTTCCTTTAACTCCTTTGGAATAAGATCAGTGTGTCTCAGTCAAACAAGCTAGCACTTTAATGAAGCCAGACCTCAGACTAGGCAAACCAACTCCAGTTTCCAGTTCATAGAATCATAGAATCATAGAATCATAGAATTGCAGAGTTGGAAGAGACCACGAGGGCCATCCAGTCCAACCCCCTGCCATGCAGGAAATCACGATCAAAGCATCCCGGACAGATGGCCATCCAGCCTCTGTTTAAAGACCTCCAAGGAAGGAGACCCCACCACACTCTGAGGGAGTGTGTTCCACTGCCGAACAGCTCTTACTGTCAAAAAGTTCCTCCTAATGTTGAGGTGGAATCTGTGTTCCTGGAGCTTACATCCATTGCTCCGTGTTCCAATCTCTGGAGCAGCAGAAAACAAGCTTGCTCCATCCTCAACGTGACACCCCTTCAAAAAACAGGGCTATCATATTGCCTCTTAACTGTCTTTTTTCCAGGCTAAACATACCCAGCTCCCTAAGTCTCTCCTCATAAGGCATGGTTTCTAGACCTTCCACCATTTTAGTCGCCCTTCTCTGGACACACTCCAATTTGTCAATATCCTTTTTGAATTGCGGTGCCCAGAACTGGACATAGTATTCTAAGTGAGGTCTGACCAAGGCAGAATAGAGCGGCACTGTTATTTCCCTTGATCTGGACACTATACTTCTATTGATGCAGCTGATGCAGTTCAATATATTTATTAAAGAACTAAGGAGAGAGGAGTTCAGGAATTGCCAGCTGACTTTAAAATAAAATTAACAGAAAAAATAACTATATTGAATTTATCATCTCTTGAGAACAACTTACCAAAGTAGTTTTCAGGTGGGAGGGGAAGGATGAGCCCACCTGAATCTTATATTCACTCTTACCAGTTGCAAAAGAAATTATTTTTTCACAAGCAAAGATATTCCTGCAGATGAGCGTGCATGTATTGATGACTGGTTTCTAGAAGGGGACATTCAAATTGACCAGCCAGTAGCCCTGAAGGTGTTGAACATCTGTAGATGATCTCTGGTGGACCAAGGCCAAATCCACACTAATCAAATAGTCCAGTTTGAAACTGGATTATTTGCCATGGCTCCTTCCTATGGAATCCTGAGATCTGTAGTTTGGTGAGGCACTAGCACTCTTTAGCAGATATGGCTAACAACATTCTAAAACTACAAATCTCATGTTCTAAAAATATTTAAACAGGGCATGATAGGTTGCATGGACAGTTCAGAGTACCAGTTTTGCTTCTATTTGTTTTTGATTTAAAAAAATTGCCCAAATTGGCAAATTCTTTCCATATCTAGAATGTTAGGCCAAGACTTTTCTATTTAAAAAGGCCTTCTGTATTTAACTAGTTGGGATAGTTGGGGTAGGTTTTGATGTGTTTTTAATTGTTTAAACTAATGTTTTTAAGTGGTTTGTATTTAATGTTTTTTTAAAAAAATCAGAATATTTTTAGCTGTATTGTTCTAATGTAGAATGTGTGTTCCCCTAAGAGGTGGAGGGGGTGCTTTAGAGCCCACCCATGATGCCAAAATCTCTATTACTATCCAGGAGAATTATTAGCTCAGACAGAAGAATGTGAGGGGTGTGGTGGCAATGGAGTAAAATCCAACTCCATTCCTCTAACTGGACTCATACAATATATTCCAGGTACAGGAATGGAGCTGGGTACTTCTCACCCACAACTCCCGCCTCCAATCATTCTACTGGCCAGTCTACTATGTTGGATTGGCTGCATCATCTAAAATGTAGGTGGGGGAGGAGACATGCTATAGTTCTGCCTCAAGGGACTTTACAGTAGTACGTCTTCCTGATCCAGTGTCTGCTTCCAATTAAAGTTATAGGAGCCCTGTCCTGTATTCAACTTGCAACTCAAAAGCAAGCCCACCTCAATTGGTCTCTCCCATGACCAAGCCACAGGAAGCACCAACAGAAAGATTGACAATATGGTCTCCAATCAAATTGCCCTGACATTTTCATCATCACCTGAGAACCATGATAAAAACCAGTAGACTGGGCCATGATCCCAACTTGCAGGGCAAACACAGACATGCACGCCAGTGATTTTTCTTTGCAGATGTTTAACATGTCCCAAAATCTATGCTCCAGAAAACTCTAAGAGCACCAACAGCTCAAATCACTTGATCTTGACACCTAAAGGTTTGCATGCAGTGTTCCAAACCCTTTTGAATGGTACAAGTTAAGGCTGGAACTTTCCCATGCTCATGCTGAACTGGAGCCACGGTGACATCTACAAAGCTACCTCCCAACTCTTTCTGCTCGAAGAAAAGATCAGCTCCCTCCTTTCACATTCTCCAGTACCCTGCTCAGCACAGCGGCTGCCTCATGACCATGGGATCAACAGCTGGATTGTAGTACATAATTCCACATGCTGCTTAGGCATGCCCAACTGAACAGGGGCACTTCTACTTACTGGATGCAATTAGCACTGGAGAAAAGAAATAGGTTGTGGAGGGGGGAAATGGTGAAGAAAGGGTGAAAAGAATTGCCCACAAGGAATTGGCAACATCAGAAGGAATGCACAAGTTGGCCAAGTGGCTTTAGGATGGTGAGCCTCAGAGAGTCATGACTTTGAGTTTGGAAAAGTTACTTTGTTACTCTTCAGTAACCATAACCCCTCTAGCCAGCATGGTGTCTGATCATTCTGAACCTGCAACTTGGGGAGATGTAGTGCAAAAAAGTAACTTTTCCTAGCTCTGACAGGAGCACGCGGCAAAGTCAGATGAAACACCATGGAGAATAATGAGACTCAAAAACCAAGAACAAAACCAGTCATCATACTCCAGCTCTGATAGTATAGTACCGTAAATGCTTTTTTTAAGTGGAATAAAGTATGTTGATGTTTGTAAATGACAATAAAGATCACCTTATCCCTCTGCATACCTAAAAGCAATTTCACATATATTAATTATTTTAACAGCAAGTACATCATCTTCTTGCCATCTATCTCCAGACATTCTGAGCAAAAGAATTCCCAACAAAATCTTTACCTTCCTTTTCCTCTTCTTCCCCTTGGAACCTCTAGGCATAGCACATTGGAATATGGTCAAGGCTAGGCAGGACATATGGCTTGTGGTAGCTATATTTGAGAGCGCCTTCCAAATTTGTATTCTGGACAATAAAAATGCTAACCCAGGAAAAAACACACACTAGTTAACATATTTCCCAATACAAAATGGGACCTCATTGTGAGGCAACTCTTCAAATGAGAAACCCTTGACACTGGCAGTATAGAAAAATAAAGCACATGTCTCTCAGTTGGGTACCCAGGACCTACATTATGTCCTACTGCTGGTTACAGAATTTTCAATATTTTCATATCTTTTTTTTTCACTCATATGAACTGCAGCTTATAGCAGTGGTAATCATTTCCTGTGTTTGAAAAAGAGATGAAAGCATTCATGGATGAAAGCAAGTTGGATTTAATCTCCTTCTCTCTCATCCAGGGCACTGTACTGATCATTTTCCAAAAAAACAAGACTTAAGCTCATTTTTGTCATGACAAAACTAGTTTCATAATAATCAGATGGCAATTCCTAGTGTACACAATTCTAATATAATTACCAGGAGGGAAATGTAGAGGGAGTTGCAGGTTTGAGATAAAGAAAAGCCTGTGGAATTTTGTATTAATGTCTCCGACTCTCTTATTTGTGCAAGTAATCAATCTTTCTGGGAGTAGAATAGTAATTCTTTGTGGGGGAGAGAGGGGGGGGGAAATGACAAGAGTCTGAGGAAGAAAGAAGATAATCTGAGTTTCATTCTGTACGCAGCAGGTCAGCTGTGATTGACAAAGCTCATCACAAAACTATAGCTCCCAGAATAATCCCAGTAGCCGAGTTTCATTTGCAGCCGGAGCAGTGTTAATGACATGTTTAACAGCTGCTTGTTGAAGTTTGGAATCTGCATTAACCTGCAGAGCAGTGAACAGAGAAATGAGGGAGTTGCATTGAAATCAAGCCTTCATTATGCTGACAGGCCAGGTTAAGGAGGAGAGAAAAGATGCTCAACAGGAGGGAGGGGAAAGTCTCCAGGTACAGAGGAGTTCAATTGCAGATAAGGGCAGAGAAGAAGATGACAGCACCTGATCAATAAGCATAAAAGGAAAGTGACATGTGCTTAATGCCAGACTTTTTAATGAAGGAAAAGGGGTTAGGCAACAGGGTTATGCCACCCAAACAGGGAGGACCAGAGAGGACATGGTGTGAAGAGGCTGTGCAGATCTCTTGGTCTTGTTTGTGTTGAGTTTCCCTTAATCCCAGCTGCCTTTTCCTTCTATCCTTGTTTTGTGTTGGGTTACAAGACGTTTTCTTCCTGCACTATACTTTTGACACATCTTTCCTGATTTGCACATTTCTTTGTAGAAGAATTAGATACAGTTAATGTAGGCGACATTCCCCATTAACTGAAGGACGGCACTACGTATTTTTCCCATTTTCGTCCATTTTTGCTGTTCGCGTTTTAAAATGTGTTCATTGTTTTGTTTGCATCTCTCTCTCACCCCACTTAGAAACACCCTGTAAACCTCATAAATGTGTGAATGCTTGAGGTGGGGTGTGCTTTCCCCCACCCCCACATCATGTCTCACAAAGTGCCAAAATGCTAGTGTCAATGAGAGGGATGGGTCCAATGAAACTGCTTTCCATCCTTAGTGTTTGATACTATTATGCCACAGTCTCAAAAGGAGAGAAGGTTTTACTGCTTGGGACATCAAGCAAAAATGACCACTTTTATGACATCACCATCCATTTCTTCATTGATTCATATGCTTTTTTTCATAGCTGTACTAAATATACCCATGTGACCCCTCAGATTTCTCTGGCTGTAGGGTGAGTAAGAATTTTGTTTTGGATGACTTGATCGTTGATTCGGCAAAGTTCTGTGGCCAAGCTGTCAATCCAAATTCACATACTCCTATTTAGGATGTAAAGTACTTGGGATTGGAGGGGGGGGGGAAGCAACAGCTCAGAATCTGTAATGATGGATGAAAAATCTGTTTCACTTTTGTTCTGCTAAGAATTTACCAAAATCTATACATCATCATTCTTCAATGGAAATACATTAAAAAAAATTAAAAACTCTTATTGGGAGTCAGCATGGCATAGTGATTTGAGTGCTGGACTACAACTCTGAAGACCAGATTTTGAATCCCCACTCAGCCATGAAAACTGACTGGGGGACCTTGGGCAAATCATGCTCTCTCAGCCTCAGAAAACCCTGTGATAGGTTTGCCTTAGGATTTCCATAAATCGGAAAGAACTTGACGGCACATGACAATGTAAGTAAGAAAAATTAAAACTGATATATCTATTCATCCATTTCTTTTAAATTATTTTAAAAATAGTTTTGAATTCCTATATAGTCAACTATATAAGTGGCTACTTATTTTTTTCTGAGAGGAGACTCACCTTTGACACCTATATAGCATATGGCAGGCAGTTACAATATAATGGTTTTCTTGCAGCTAAGAGCTGTAACTATTGATTGACCAGCACAGATCAGGGACAATTTTTTCAGTTTATTTTTGAAATTTGAAATTTTTCAAATTTTCAGATTTCCTCATGTCTGGGACAAAAAGAACTTTCTTCACACACACACCCAGCAATGTGACAGGAAAATGAAACTAAGGTCTCTTTCATAGTTATAGCACTTTGATGCCACTTCCCACTTCCAAGCACAGCCACAACATGGACTCCAGTCAGTGATCATATCCACAAACACTGCAGGCATGTACTGTGAGGAACAGCAAGGAAAAAAGACTTTCCCTTCATAGCCTTCAGCGCCACATACACACCCATTCAAATGTCCACATATTCAAATGTCTTAAGGCTCACAGGGCTTCTGAAATGGAGGCATTCCTTTGGACATTTGAATACAGTGAATTAAAAAAAAAGTTGACACCACACTAAACCAAGCTAAACACTTTTGGACCCCTTTGTCCTGTTTTAGCACCAGCCAGGGAAGAGAGTTCAGCTGAGTCATAATAGCTGTCTTACCAGAGCTTTCAGCCAAGGGTTTCAGAGTTCTCAGTAACAAAGCCAGTCCCAGTCAACAGGAAAAGGCAATAAATCAAGGCATCAAACCCAAAGGGGTGTGGGTAGCAAAGTCAGTTCACGAAGCAGGGTTTCAAACTCTTGAAATCACACAAGCTGAGAGTCTAGAGCAAAATAGGTTGCAACTACCAGGAAAGGGTGGTTATCAGCAACAACCTGCTGAGACTGAAGCTGGGATATTTATGATCTAGAATCATCCCTCAGCTGTTGCCTTATTAATGTGCATTTTCTATAAATACCCTCTGACTGGCACAGACCCTCCCTTTCTTTTCTATGTTTGACCACAGTAGGTATTGTCTGGTTTGTATCTGGCTGCTGGGGAATATCCCCGTTTGCCTCTGCATGGGCACGTCCCTCTGCCCTTCCATTTCCCTGTTAGGATCTGCCCCTGGTACCTGAGAGCTAAGCCTGACACCCTCATCACCTGATTCACTGTATGTGTCATAATCTAGACCAGGGGTCGGGGAGGGAGACATGACACCCTTCCCACTATGAACTTTGCCCACCTCTCACCCGCCAGGCTCAAGTTGCTACCGGAACAGCCCTGTTTCTGTCCTGATCTCCCCGGGGGTTATTTCCTCTGTGTGAAAATCTCCCATGTGTTCCAACAGGATTGGAATCAAAGTATTATCTTACAGGTGTGGATTCAGCCATGGACACATCCTCTGGAATCCTGGGATCTGTAATTTACGCAGACAATAGAGCTGAATGGCTGAGAATTTTAATTAACCCTTCCTAAACTCCAAATCCCAAGATTCCAGAGGAATGAAAAATGGCTGTTAATGGAATCTAGCTGCTATAATTGTTTTGTGTGAAAGACACATAAGAGATTCTCCCATTTCTGTTCTTGTCTACATAACTGCTTTTGGGTTGTGTTTTAATATACCATATATATATATAGTAGCATACATTTTTAATGTAGCACATAGTGTGTGTGTGTGTGTGTGTGTGCGTGTGTGTGTGCATGCACAATCCTCCCTATATAGATATAGGGTGAATCCAGGCCAGAGAATTGTGGGGTTTCAATGGTAGGTCCCTATATTGGGAGAAAGGTGGGATATAAATAAATAAATGATCTTACATGGTTCTTCATACTTCGTTAGTGTAAATTCACATGCTTCAAGCCTACTTCTCATCCATACTTCATTCCCATCATAACCAGCACTACTTTTACTCCAGAATTAATCTCTAACTTTAAGCTACCTTGCTGCATTTCCTTTCCTCAGTGCATTTTCAGATCCCACAAATGGAGATCCCTGGTGTCATTTTTTTTTTTTTTTAATGACAGAAGTCTCCTTTCTGTACTCCTTCCCAACTCCTTCCTCTGACTTTCCCATCGTTCATTAGTACGATTTCTGGTCTTCTAAAAGGAACACTTATACATCCAATGACTGCATACTTACTAACTCTTCACACAAGTTTTTTTGAAAATAGAAATCCCAACAATATTTGATACAAAGTACAGTATATTTGTATGGCAATAGTTTTTTTCTTTATTTTTCAATGCAACAGTGACATTGCCATCTTTCCCAAACTGTATACAGTGGGCCCTTGGTATCTGCTGGGGTTTGGTTCCATGACCCCGTGGATACCAAAATCCGTGAATACTCAAGTCCCATTATATGCAATGGCATAGCAAAATGGTGTCCCTTATATAAGATGGCAAAATCAAGGTTTGGTTTTGGGATTATTATTTTTTAAGAATATTTTCAAGCCATGGTTGCTTAAATCCATGGATACCAAATCCGTGGATACAGAGAAAACAACTTTATTTCTACAGATGTGTATTCTAGTTTCCTAGGAGTGACTTGTTGATGGAAGATCTGCAAAAAATCTAGATCTTTCAATGCAGAAAAAGGCTGACTGAGAAGAAAAGTAACCCAAAAAACTGAAAGCCATAAGGAATCACTTTCTACCTCCCCTCCTCCATTCCAGGCTACAAGACTTGACCAAGGGCTTGTCTAGACAGGTAGTTTACCCCAACTTTCCCATCCTCCCCCTGTGTTGGAGCCCTGCAGTCCTGATGACATCTGAGGAGAAGCCAGAGCAAACCAGGGCAAACTATTTTAAAACATTTCAAAATAACTCCCGGGAAAACCTGGGTCATGCAGGAAAACCCAGATAGGTCTAGCATGGAAATGCAGGAGTCTGTACTTGCACTCAAGGCTGTATCACTAGATGCTTCCACTACTGCCATGGGTGTTGCTCTTAAGCTGAGAAGGAGGTCCCCAGCATGTGAATAAGGCTTCCTGCATGTAATCAGCCTTGATCACATGCTGGGGGCCTCCTTCCAGCTTCAGAGACCGTGACAAGCGACTGCCAATACAGGCCAGGAGGTGCATGCAGACTTCTGTCCGTTTCATCATGGTAATGGAGGGGGTGGGATCTGAGCCAGCTGCACAGTAATACTCCTTCCAGAAGGCAAAGTATTCTGACCAGTGCAGACATGCCAGAAGTGATGTTTCTGTATTATACTCTTATATCAGTTTCATACCACTTCAATTGTCATAGTTTCATGCTGAGGAAACCTGGGATATGTAAAGTGAGTGAACCAGAGCTCTCTAGCAGTGGGTTGTAAGAACACGATTCCTTAGGATAGAGCTATAACAATTCTAAAGTCATGCAACTGATTTAACCATGTACTGCAGTGTATGGAAACTGAAATCATTCTAAAATGTTATCACAACAGTTTGAAAAAAAAAGTTTGGTTGAAGTTGGCTGAGGGTCAGGAAAACAGGCTAGGGAGGGTGCCATATATTGTTTAATGATCAACACATGAAATAATGAGCCAAGACACAGAAGCTGGGTTGACATATGGGCCACTTTATTCAATATCTGTCCTATTTATTGATTGATGTATACGACCAGAAAAACTCATACTGTGATAGAGGCGGGAGGGTGGGTTGTCATCAAGAAAGAGGAGGTGGCCAGGGGCAGCAGGAACCTAAATAAAGTAAGCTCCACCCCTGCCTCCTCCCAGCCATGACATGGCATGCCATGGCCAATTGTCTTGCTCGTCCCCTATGTAGTCATTAAAGCATCTCCCCGCCCTAACTCTGAGTGCATCTCCGGGGGTGGTGGTCATTAATGATCAACACATGAAATAATGAGCCAAGACACAAGTTGGGTTGAAATATGGGCCTCTTTATTCAATATCTGTCCTATTTATTTATTTATTTATTGAGGTATACGAACCGGGGGGGGGGTGGAGAGATCCAATGCGGGACAAGCTGAAGCCAATGGTCCCCCCAGACACATCTCCCAGCTTCCCTGGCTGAAACACCTGAGCCCTGATGTGGATCCCAAGATATGGGATGCTCCCCGGGCACCGTCTACTGGAAGGAGAGGCACCAAGATGGAATTCTTCTAATTAATTCCATCCTAGTGCCAGCTTCCAGGATAGCCCATCTCCCTGCACCCGAACCTCATGGTAAGTGAGGCAGCTGGGGTGGCAGGAACCTAAATAAGGTAAGCTCCACCCTTACCTCCTCCCAGCCACTTCGAGGCATGCTGTGGCCAATTGTCTTGCTTGTCCCCTATGAGCACCTCCCCTGCCATAACTCTGCATGCAGCTCTGGGGGTGGTAGTCAATATGTGAGTCAGACATTCTGTATGAAGTTCCATTGTTGCTTGCCCAGAATTACAAAAAACAGGGGCAGCTGACAGACAATAACATAAGGGTAGTAGAGGCACACATGGATCAGATATAAAATTAGTGTATATAGTAAACATCCTTTTTCTTTTTTATCCAAAGAACATATTTCCCTACACATGTAGTCTCCCTCCCCACCCATTCTAGTATGTTTCCTATAAAAGAAGTCTTTTGGCTATCATGTTCAAATCCCTCATTCAAACGTAGCCAGTGGAATGGAAAAAAACAAATTTAAGAACTACAATTGGCCCACTATATCCATGGATTCTGCATCCATGGATTCAACCATTCACAGCTTGAAAATATTCCCAAAAATAAATAAATAAATAAATAAATAAATAAAATCCAAAAAGCAAACCTTGATTTTGCCATATAAGGGACTGTTGGAGCGTAGAAAGATGCACTGTGTCCACCACGACCACCTGCAGAGTTATTCCACGTCGACAGAATGCCAAGGAGAAGGTTTTCTGGAGAGATTTCTGCAAAAGACATCAGGCTAAGAAGGAAAAATTCCTTCACTCCAGCACACTGCCTTGAGCTCTGGCTTGCCAAATAAAGACAGCAACAAAGCCAGGCTTCACTCAACTTGAGGGCTTTAATCTTTGTTTGCAATATATTTACAATAAATATACAGAGTATAGGACAATCTCCCTTAAACCAACAAACTGCTTCGCCAACCACCATCCACAACAAACCCATCTCCTTTTTATAGGCAGTTAAACAATGCCTGTTACATCAGGCATCTCAGGTGTGCATACTCCCAAATGCTAACACACACATACACCTGCCACTGGAGCTCAACCACTTTCATTACTAAGCTTACAGCTCCATCTTGTGGTCACACCCATGTCATTTCCTGACATTCCCCTCCAAATGACATGTGGTGTGTCCCATGTGTCATTTACAACTATCCTTTTATATACTGCGACCTTACTCACTGATATCTCTAGAGTCTGTGACTCCATTCCCATTCTTTACAATGCCACAGTGTTTACTTAGACCTTGATAGCCCATGCTACTGACCCACCCGGCTCTGGCTTCCCTGGTGCTATCATTTGTCAATTTCCTTTTACTTACAGACTTGACCATCCCACCAAACATATCCTGGCTATACTCTGCCACACACACCAGAGCTTTGGTTTTCTTCCACCTCTCCTGTTTAGTGCATGTTCTCCTGGCTCTTTCTGGAGTGTTTTCAGTTCTTTTTACTGCTGTCACAGAAGAGGCTTGTCCCTGCTTTACTATGAAGAACTTTCCCTTCTGAACTCATGGGAATCAGGAATGTACCTTGACCACCCTCAGTGTCACTGCTACCAACACTGGCCTGAGTGTCTTGCCCATGAGTCTCAACTTGTTCTTGTTTCACAGTCACTATCTCTGGCTTTGGTTGCAAGTCTAATGAAATGCTAGGCTCTTCTGGAGTACCAGGCACCTTCACAGTGCCCTGTTTACTTGAAATTCCAGGCTGTTGTGACACACCTGGTTTCTCATCTAAGACATCCCTGGATGCATGTACCCCTCCATTTCCATTGTTCATATCTACCACACTGGCTTTCTGTTTTACATCAACATTTTGGTCAGGGTATACTCTTTTCCACCCAGCATGAGTCTCAAACTTAGCACTCCTTGAATACAAAATCCTATTCTCATCCATCAGGAACCTATACATGTTCCCCTCATAGCCCACAAAAAGCAACCTTTGGATTTTGGGCTGATTCTTTTTCCTGAACTGAGGAGGAATGTACACTGATGCAAATTGACCAAACACTCTTAAGTACTTTAGGTTTGGTGCTCTTCCATACAATAAATAGTATGATGTTTGGTTTATCACACTGCACCATGACCTATTTACAATATGACAAGCAATTCTTATTGCTTCTCCCCACAAATTAGCTGGCACTCCAGAATCCTCTAACATACAATCCCTTATTTGGTTTATCATACCAATCCTACGTTCAGCCAAACCATCCTCAGTTGGACATCTGGGATTTGTAGTTTTATGTTGGATCCCTTTCCGCCCAAACCACTGCTGCAAATTAGTACTTAAGAATTCCCCACCTCTGTCTGCCACAAAAGTGCCAACTTTGTAGGGAAACTCCCTTTCAACAAAATTGACCCATTTTTTGATCATATCAGCAGCCTCACTTTCAGTTTTGAGCACTGCCACATTTGTAAATCTGGTATGCCTATCTACTATCAATAGGGTAAACCTGCTACCCCCTATACTCTTTACTTGATGTGGCCCTGATAAATCTGCATGTACAATCTGAAAAGGCCTCTGGGTTATGCATTTGCTCACCTTCGCTACAGGGTAAGCCTTGACCTTTACCTTTTTGCAAATAGCACAGTCCAGGTAACTTTTACAGTTCTCTACCTTGAACTCTGGGCAAACCTCCTCTAGGTTTCTCAAACCTTTGAACTTATATGGCCCATAACTCTATGAAGGTAATGAGCACACCCATCAAGCAGTGGCTTATTTGTTACATTCCCACACTGCACCTGTGCTACCATTTGTTAAATGTGATTTTTCTTTATGGCTTTACCACATACTACTCCCTCCTTGGACACAATCCCCTCATCTCCTTTGAAAAGGATTTCATATCCATCACTGGTTAGGGATGCCACACTTACAAGGCTATTTTGTAGTTTTGGTGCACACAGTACATTATGAAATACCTTATTTAAACCAGGGATTAATACAGACCCTTGAATCTCTACACTGCCAGATTCACCATCTGCAAATACCACAGTGTCCACTGGTGCTGGCTTTGGGCTCTGTAGTTTTTCCCTAACAGGGGTCATATGGTGAGAACACCCACTGTCCAAAATCCAGACAGACTGGTCCTTTTTCTCATTTACAACTCCCTCTACAGTAGTAGCAAACCCCCTCCCATCTTGGGGCTTGTCTTTTCTTTTTCTTTGTGAGTTCTGTCCTTTCTTTGCTGCAGAGACCTTAGGACAGTTCTTTATCAAATGTCCAGTCTCTCCACAGGAAAAAACATCTCTGTGTTCTGCAGACAGCAGCACTCCCTTCTTCAGACAAGGACGTGGACTGATTGGTTGGCTGTCTCCTCCAGCTGGTCACTCCCTTGAAGCTCTCCTCTGAGTCTCTCCTCTGTGCCTCTTCCAATATTCTGGATGCCACGAGGTCAACATTTAAATCAGCTTCAGCTACTCCTTGGAGATTGTACATTCGAAACTCTCATTCACTGGTTAGATTACTCAGGAGTATAAAAGCTTTTTGGGTTTCTTCTATTTGGATGCCACACCTGCTGCACTCTGTGAAATTATCCTGCATCCTTTTTAAATGCACAAGCACAGATTCACCTTCCTGCTGTTTACAACAATACAGCTTTCTGCTGCACAGCATTTTTGACAAGGCTCCAGCTGGTTGGTTAACATTCTCAAGAGCTTTCCAGACTTCAAACGCTGACCTCTTATCTCTTATATTATTCAGCTGATTTGGTTCTACAGCTAGAATAATGGTAGCTCTAGCTTTTTCATCACCTATTAATACATCTGCATTAGCAGGGTCAGGTTGTTTCTTTACATAGTCCCATAAGTCCTGCTTTATTAGCAAAGCCTCTATGTAAATTTTCCAGGAAGCATAGTTCTTCTCAGACAGCTTTTCAAATCCGACTGCTATTTCCATGTTTGCACTGAGTCTGTGACTTAAACAGATACAAACGCACGCACTGATAACAGTCCGGGCAGGCTGCCAAAAACAATTGGCTTCCCAAAGCCAACATATAAGAGCAGAGTCCGTGAGTAGACACACTTAACTCACTCCTTTCCAGGACTTTTCTCTTCAGCCCTCCAGAAACAAAAAAACAGCTCACCAATTGCAGAATTATTTCTCCCACAGCTTCTCAAGCGTTGGCCACGTGGACACTGGGCCCAAAACCCTTGTTGGTGCATAGAAAGATGTGCTGTGTCCACCACAACCACCTGCAGAGTTGTTCCACGTCGACAGGATGCCAAGGAGAAGGTTTTCTGGAGAGATTTCTGCAAAAGACTTCAGGCTGAGAAGGAAAAATTCCTTCACCCCAGCACACTGCCTTGAGCTCTGGCTTGCCAAATAAAGACAGCAACAAGGCCAGGCTTCATTCAACTTGAGGGCTTTAATCTTTGTTTGCAATATATTTACAATAAATAAACAGAGTATAGGACAATCTCTCTTAAACCAACAAACTGCCTCGCCAACCACCATCCACAACAAACCCACACTGGAGATAATTCCCATCTCCTTTTTATAGGCAGTTAAACAATGCCTGTTACATCAGGCATCTCAGGTGTGCATACTCCCAAATGCTAACACACACACACACACCTGCCACTGGAGCTCAACCACTTTCATTACTAAGCTTACAGCTCCATCTTGTGGTCACATCCATGTCATTTCCTGACAGGGACACCATGTTATTACACCATTTTATTTAATTGGACTAAAGCATCCACAGATTTTGGTATCCATTGGGGTTCCTGGAACCAAGCCCCAGCAGATACCAAGGGCCCACTGTACAAGTTTTTTTTCATGTATCCAAAAATGTCCTGCAGATAGTCAGGTGAAACTTGAAACAAAGCAAAATAAAAGTCCACAAAAAAAAAAAATTGGAAAATGCTTTTCAAATATGTACATCCTTTCTCTAACAGTAAAACAATCAACTATTTCTCTGTGCTTATCTGCCAACTGTGCCCTTATGAAAAGGCACCATTAAATCCACTGAAACACATGCACCAAATTTAACCAATTCCAGATATGTGTGACTATCACATTTGCACCTCAATCTTCTTAATCCATATTTTGAAAGAAAAGCTACGGAAAAGATAAGTGATAGCAAACCATTGGATATAAAAACAAGTACTGAACAAGATAAATCATAAAAAAAAAATATTGACAGGTTAAAGGTATTTTGTTTTGTTTTTTGGAGCCTCGTTATCCCAGGGTGTCAAACATTTTAACAAGAGTTTTCAGATCCTAGTTTGACTTGGATTGTGTGGCTGCAATTACAGTATGTTAGCATAAAAAGAACCCACTGCTCCTAAAACTGCAAAGGTGAAAAGTTGACTAAAATTAAAGTTTATCTCATTGATCACCTGATCCCCATGTCTAATTAATAGACAGATTACAATTCTTACTTGATTTCTAAAATGTAATTTAATTTATACACTGGATTCTGTTTTACTACACAATGTAACAATCAATCAAGAAGCAAGTGGGCATTCATGTTAGTACTTGGGGCTCTCTTAGCAACTGACACTCACCTGTCTATCCAATGGGTCTCCTGTACCCGCCCCCCTCTCTCTCTCTGGCTTTTCTTCGCAAACAAAGGTTCAGGAAGGACTCATCCCGGTCTCCTATACCCCCTCTCCCGTACCATAAATGTAATTAATGCATGCTAACATTCCATCTCAGATTCTCTTCAAGACAGGATCAATTTAATTTGGCAGCACAAAAGGAGAAGAGGGGACTGCCCAGCAGTAAAAAGAAAAGGTCAGTTTTCTCCTCCATAAATAAAAATACAAAGCTTTTTCACAGTATCTCTAGTAGAGCAACCTGAAAACACAAATATAAAATACAGATTTACAGCTTCTACCTGGAGAGCCAGTGTGTTGTGGTTTGAGCACTGAACTACAATTCTCAAGACCAAGGTTCAAATCCCTGCTCAGCCATGGAAACCCACTGGGTGACCTCAGATGATTTCACACTCTCTCAACCTCAGAGGAAGGCAAAGGCAACCCTCCTCTAAACAAATCTTGCCATGAAAACCCCATAATAGGTTCACCTTAGGGTTGCCATAAGTCAGAAAGGACTTGAAGTAACACTGTTACCCTAAGAGATGGGGGTTAAGTTAGAGTCCCACCTGTGATGTCAAAATCTCCTTTAATATCTGTGGGAATTATTAGCTCAGATAGAAGGCCTGCGAGAGGAGGGTAACTTCAGGGATTGTTTCCAACGATGTATACCAGTACTAACTGTAAAGGATTCTCCAGTTAAGGTAAAACAAAGTATTTTATTGAAATAATACAGAAAGTGAACTAACATACACAACATACATTCTTACAAACCATACAAGGCTATAGCAGGGCAAGGCAAAAAGGTTGAATAGGCAGAGAGGTCTGAGAAGAAAGGGTGATAATTACCTGTCCCAAAGAGAAGAGAGTCCCATGCTGTGAAGATACTCAGACAGGTGTCTCAGGGTGGCACAGGAGGTTCCAATCCGTGATGCACTGAGAAAGAGAGTGGCCAGATCCATACACTGTGGCACACCTTGCTATTGTTGGGGCCCTAATATTTATACTCTATCCCATGCCTTGGAGGGGTGAGTAAGTAATTACAAAGCCTGGATGGCTCTCCCACAGAACAGACAAAAGGAACCGAAACTCAACTGATTGCTTTAATTTCAGAGATAGAACAATTGATGGGCTTATGACAACCTCGTAAGGTTGGACAGGAGGGGGTGTGAGGGGTGATTTCTGTAAAGTATTGAATAAGGAATGATCTCTTGATTGCTTGATGGAATTATTGCTTGAAACACCCAGGGCTGGAAGAAAGGATTGGCACATACCCCTTAGTCAGGGATGGAGGACCTATTAGAATGGTCTGCCCTCAAAGGCTAATGGAACCAATTGGATTCCAGAAAGCCTTAGAGGGTTTATTGGTTGGTAACACCGGTGATTCTGTCGAAGCCTTGCTCAATACCTGGAACACCGACCTTACCAAGGCTATCGACATGATCACTCCCAAGCGTCCTCTCCAACACACCTCTAATCGCCATCCATGGTATACTGAAGAACTTAGGAAGTTGAAGCGGGTTGGACAACGACTAGAGTGCATCTGGCGAAAAACTCTGCTCTTGTCTGACAAGACTCGTCATAAGAAATTTCTTCATTCCTCTAGAGAGGCAATATGTGCAGCGAGGAAATCCTTCTCTTCTGCACATATTGGATCTGCAAAGTCTCACCCAGCACAGCGGTTTAGGGTGGTGAGGGAACTGCCACAGGTTCCACCTGTGCAGAACTCATTACTAAACTTGACAACGGCCTGCTGTGACGCATTTAACAACTTCTTTGCAGATAAAATCTCTCAGATAAGAGCCAATTTGGACACCGGGTTTGGAGCAGATTCAATTGACGAGGGGTCCAATAACTCCGTTGATGAGGTTATACTGGATCAGTTTCAATCTGTAAGTACCGATGATGTGGACAAGCTCCTCGGCAGAGTGAGGAGGACTACCAGCCTCTTGACCCTTGCCCTTTGTGGCTGGTCATCCAGGGGGGTGATGCCTTGAGGATGTTCCTCCGGGACATCATCAATGCATCCCTTAGGGAAGGTCATGTTCCATCTTGCTTGAAGGAAGCGGTGGTTAGACCACTCCTAAAAAGACCTTCCCTTGACCCTCTGGATATGAAGAACTACAGTCCAGTCTCCTTATTACCTTTTTTGAACAAGGTGATCGAGAAGGCAGTTGCTTTTTAACTCCAAGCTGTCTTGGAAGAAACCGATTATCTAGATCCATTTCAAACTGGCTTTAAGACGGGATTTGGAGTTGAGATGGCCATGGTTGCCTTAGCTGATGACCTTTGCCTGAACATTGACAGAGGTAATGTGACTCTGTTGGTGTTACTGGATCTCTCAGTGGCTCTTGATATAATAGATCATGACATCCTCTTGGATCGCCTGAGAAGGTTAGGAATCGGAGGCACTGCGTTGCAGTGGTTCCGCTCCTTCCTCTCGGGTAGATTCCTGAGGGTGATGCTCAGGGACAGTTGCTCTGCAAGGAAATAACTTAATTGTGGAGTCCCACAAGGCGCAATCCTGTCCCCGATGCTATTCAACATATATATGAAGCCTCTGGGAGAGATCATCTGGAGGCATGGCAGGGTGTTATCAGTATGCTGATTACATCCATATATATTTCCACATGTCTCGGTCTTCGGCTCTGACTTCAGATGGTGTCTCTTCTCTCAATGATTGTCTTAGGGCAGCAATGCACTGGATGAGGAAAAACAAATTGAAGCTGAATCCAGACAAAATGGAGGTTCTCATGGTAGCAGCCCCGAACCCAGGTACTAGGATATGACCTCCAGTCCTGGATGGAGTCACACTCTCCTCCAGGTACTGTGTTTGCAGTTTGGGGGTGCTCCTGGACTCGTCACTCCAGGTGACAAATCAGGTAAATGTGACAGTCAGGAGCACCTGTTATCAGCTTCGGCTGATCTGCCGGCTGCCCCCTTTCCTGGAAGTCGGTGACCTTGAGACCATGGTACATGCTCTGGTAACCTCCCATCTTGATTTCTGTAATGCACTTTACATGGGACTACCCTCGTGCTTGGTCCGGAAACTTCAACTAGTACAGAATATGCAGCCAGACTGGTCTTGGGTACATCTAGAAGAGACGATATAACACCGATCTTAAGATCACTTCACTGGCTGCCCATTAGTTTCCGGGCCCAGTACAAGGTGTTGGTTATCATCTTTAAAGCCCTAAATGGCTTGGGTCCAACCTATCTCTGGGACTGCCTCCTTCCATATAACCCTCTCCGTGCACTCAGGTCCTCTGGGAGGAATCTGCACCAGCCTTTAAAAACCAGGCTTTCCTCGACCTCCCAGAGGACCTTTTCGGCTATTGCGCCCAGATTATGGAATGGCCTGCCGGATGAGATCCAGCACATTACCACCCTAAATAGCTTTTTAAAAGCTCTTAAGACAGATCTTTTCTGGTAGGCCTTTCCTGAATAGATGCCCGGCAATCAGAGAGAAAAAACTTTGGTCCAATCCCTATCCAGCTATTTTATTGTGTTGCTTTAGTATTTATTATGTTTTAAATGTTTGTTTAATTGTATTTTAAGGGGTGGGTGGGATGGAGGGGTTTGTATGTATATGTTAAATTCTGTAAGCTGCCCCGATTGCATTTTGTAGAGGGGTGGGATACAAATAAATTATTATTATTGTTGTTGATGTTGATGATGACTAGGTTATTAGCATGAACCCATTATGGGGGCTTTCCACATAATCCTAACTTGGGCTTTCCCACCATTATATTTCTATACATGTCTCAGGTCATCATGACCTTCGACCGACCTTCAGTCAAGCGACTGGCCTGAATGCAATCAACAAGTTTCTATGGCTCAGTAGGGACTTGAATCTGGGTCTTCCAAGCCCTAATCCAGTAGTCTAGCCACTACACTATAATGGCTCTATCTATAGCAGGGGTGACAATCCTGTGGGCAGAATGGGCATCTTTGGTCCAGACCTCAGCAAGGCCTTGGATCCCTTCACATTCTCAAGCATAACTGCATCAAAGAAAGTTTGTGATTTCTTTGCAGAATATTCAGTTTGCACAATTTATATGCATAGTTGCAGAATATGCAATTATCCCCCTTTTCACTGTTTTTGGACCTACAACATACACCATCAAATGCCCAAAACAGCGAAAATATGTACCTGAAAGTGACCAGAATTTCTCATTCCATCAAAATGCTGAGGGTGGAGTACAGCCCATGCGAGGTTCAGGACCCCAAAATGACTCTCAGAGCTATTGCAGTTTCTACACCTAAAATGTAGGGTTTTATTGCTGGAAAGAGGTATGCCAAGAAACAATTTGGGAATAAATTATAACTTGGTTGAGTAATTCACTGTATAGTTACCTGCAAATGAAAGAAAAGTGGTATATAATCATTTTTTTAAAAAAAACCACTAATGCCACTTTGGCATTCACCTTAGCACATAAGTTATCTTTTTTAAAATGCTTGATTCAGCCAAAATGTTTTTTCCTGTTTCAACTAATTAGATGTTTTAATTATGAGTAATTTCCAGTGCCAGATAAGACATTATGTTACATGAAGCACAGTCCAAATAGTACCCTCTCTTACTAGGGTTTTTGACGTACCACAGGCCTCTGTAAATGAAACAGGGGAGACATTTTTTGACTAATCTTGCTAATTCTGCTGATCTATTTCAATAGCAATTCCTATCTCCATCTATCCCCTACAGAGCTGACTATGGTACAGGACATTTTCCAAGGGTGCATCTGCACTGTGGAAATAATGCAGTTTGACACCCCAAGTCTAATTAGATTTATAGCTTTATCCTAGATGTGTTTGCTTGAAAGTAAGTCCTGTTGAGTTCAGCTGGATTTTCTGCCAAGCATGTGGAGGACTACAGAATTATTTGCAAAAACAGGATATAAAACAGAGTACGTTTGAAAGATAATTATTTGTCTGAGCCCATTCAGGACCAATTCACAACAAATATAGCAGATTAGCTTGCCCTGTTCTATAGTTTGTCTTCTGGGTGAAAGCTTACAAAGTTCAAATGGAATACTTGTAATCACATAGTGGACAAACAGCAGACAATTACAGTCAGTTCTGATTCTCTCCTTCTACCTGCCCATCACTTGTTCCTGTCGGTTCAGAGAATGGTGGCCTTGGCAAGGAACACCTTACATGTACTTCCTTTTAATTTGTTTCCCTTTTGAATACCTTAAATGTTCTGCTGTTTAGGATGATTTCTCAGTCCTTTGGAGCAGATTTTCAAGGACAGAGAGTAGAAGCGTAGGGAAGACGACTGGCCAAACTGCTTCCCTTTTCTATCCACAGAGGACCATGTTAGGTCAAATATCCTTCTCAAAAGAGAAGGGCAATATTGGATAGATCTCTCCATGACCACTTATATGCACACTATTCATGGAAAGAGACTGCTGTAAATTTCCTCAGGGGCAGTAAGTAAAATGTTGATGCAACCCTTTTCCTTAAGATCAGTGCCTCTGGCTTTAAGGCTATAGCCACACTAAAGAGTTAAAGCAGTTTGACACCACTTTAACTATCATGGCTCAATGCCATGAACCCCTGGGATTTGTAGTTTTGTGAGATATTTAGCCTTCTCTGTCAGAGGGCTCTGGGGCCATGCCAAACTACAAATCCCATGATTCCATAGGATTAAGCCATGACAGTTAAAGTGGTGTCAAACTGCTTTAATTCTGCACTGTGGTGAAGAGAAATAATATTGTTTGTTTCTGCCATTCAGTGTATAGTTTAGCGGATAGTCCATGATAGGACCTTGGAGTCCAGCATTCCCAACCAGGTGATCTGTGACTAATTGGGCCCTGTTTATAAATATGTTCCATGTCAAGTTTAGTGTAAATTCTCCTTTTATGTTCTGACAGAGAAACACACTGAGCAGGGGCTCAGTGAAGTACTATGTATATATAATCAGATTCTTTTCTTCATCATTCTCCTTGTTCATCTCTTTCCATTTGTCACTGAAGTTTAACCTAGCACAGACTACAGAGACTGTAAAAGGGAAAACTTTTAATATACAGATTTATGGGCTGCCGTTGTTAGGATAACATAACAAGTTCTTAATGGAGAAATACAGAATGCATGATTGAGCAGTTGTTGTAAACCAGAACTTGAAATTAATGCATTACCACTTACAATCCTGCTTCCAACAAGTAACTTTCTGGGTTAACAAGGGGGAATGCTATACCAATGCACTGATGTCCCTTTTTCTATGCAAAATGAGAAACAGCATGGGTGGGAAAAGTGTTACCAACATGATCCTGTGTTCTGGGAGCTGTATCATGGAAGCAAATAGATTACAGTTGTCCCTTCACATTCTCTGGGGTTTGGTTCCAGGACCCCCCCCCCCCCCCGTGGATACCAACATCCGTGAATACTTAAATCCCATTATATGCAATGGCATAGAAAAATGGTGTCCCTTATATGAGATGGCAAAATCAAGGTTTGCGTTTTGGATTATTATTTTTTTAAGAATATTTTCAAGCCATGAATACTTAAATCTGTGGATACCAAATCCGTGGATATGGAGGGACAACTGTATAGTAATGCAATACTCTTGCACTGTAGGAAGTGTTCCTTAGGAAACAAAAAACTTGCTTACACTGTGGTCTTCAGGAAACAGCTCTTAATTATGGCTTGGACAATCGTTCCTGTGTTTCGGCATCATCTCCAAATGGACGAACATATTGGAATTTGTTAAACCAAAGGTGACTGGAAGTTTAAATGTTGGTCTTTAAGTAGAATTTCTAAATGTATTGAAGAGGGAAGATTTCCTGTGATCATTTACTCGCTCACAGATACCACCCTTTTCCCAACTGTCCTTTACAGGTGGCCTTGCCTTCCAAATAGCCATGGTCATACATTGAACTGATACCAGCAGGAAAGAGTATGAACCTTGTTCATGGTGCCAGTGTCAAGGCCCCTCCACGGCACTGGCCTCTCCTTGGAATTTTTACAGGAATCATTTGCTTCTCTAAAGTGACATAGGAATGTATTAGACTGATACCAGGAATCCCAGAGAAAAGCAGAGGGTCACCAGTACTACTCAGTGACACACCAAAGAGATGCCATCAAACACAGCCCCCAGGTCCCAATGTCACAATCTTCCATAGCATTGTCGTGCATAAGATTCACCTCTCTTTCTAAATAGCCACAAGAATGCACAGAGTTGATACCAGCAGCATCCACCAGAAAGAACAGGGTGCCCTGTTACTGCTCAGAGGTGCACAAAAATAGTACCTTCCATCACCCCAAGGGCTTCAGTGCCACACATACCTTGTTTTAAAACTAAGCAGAAATTCATCTTTGACTAGAAAGAATTTAGACTCAACTATTTAGGAACCAAAAAAACATAGCTGAAGAACAGTCAGCATTGAGAATGAATCAAGCAAACTATTCACAATAAATAATTTGTGTGGTAAATTATTTCTTCCTTCCCCCTTTTTCAACACCACACACTGTTATTTTCCCTTCCCCCAGCCCTGAAGATTGATTTCTGAACAGTTATCTGCTGGCATTCAATTGCTAATTATGCTTGCACATAACACAATTTATAAAGGTTGTGTTAAAATTTTCCCTTAAGCAAAGTGAGAATGTTTTATATCTCAGGAAACATATGAGGCATAAAGAAAAGGAAAGCTATAGTAAGTGTGAAGAAAGCTCATTTTTCTACTGTCTTGGAGCCACATTTTCCCTTTATTCTTTTCTCCATCTTAAATTAGCAGACAGTGAAGGATGGTGTAGAAATATTTAAATTAATCTATCAATCCATCAAGGCAATTCTTTATTTCTCTAAGATATGATTGGACCACAACAGGTTGGCTATGGGAAACTATTAGGAGTGAGGAAAGAGTGAGCAGGGGACACCTTCTAAGCCATAACACATAGGCCCAGTTCAAGATGTTTTGCTACTTCTGACAAAGGACAAAGTGACACCCCTCTCCAAAATTCCAAATCAGCTGGACCAGTGTTTGTATCATAAGTCAACACTGGCAACCAAGTATGGCCCCTAACCTCACCTGATGGCAACAGATTTGCAGTTCCAGGGGTGCAGAACAGGCTGAATAGCACACACAGCTCTGTCTTCTGAGACAGAAATATTTTCATAAGCGAGTCAGGTCAGGTGGAATAGTTTGAGGGTTGTCACTGCTGCCCATCTGCCAAGCAACTGCTGTTTCAGAGGGCTGCCTCACTCTGCCCAATTACCAGGCCAACCCTGATCCCACAGGTCTCCTAAGCTGTGAAGCACATGAAGAGTGCACTTCTAAACTTACCTACTTGGAAGTACTGTCCATTATGGATGGAAAGAATATTCATTACATTCATTTGTCTACAGAACGATAGGCTTCCTGATGCTCAAGAAAGCCCAGTGAGAAGAACAGAATCAAAGTAAAAATTATTCTAGGCAAAAATGCATGTGTTTTCCCCATGCAGGAAAAAACTGTTTCCTAAGTGTGTTTTGTACAGAAAATACTGTTTCTTGTGGGATGGAAAACCCTATTTTATATGCAGAAAATGTTTTGTACATCTTTAGAGAGTAACTTCTCAATGGACTTCTGGAAGTATTTATCTCAGGAAAATACAGCACAGAGATCTTCATATTCTCCTGCAGAGAGGAGAATACTATGATAACCATTCATTCTTACAAGAAAGCATGAACAATTTGATGATTTACTGTCCATTATGTTCTGTGGGACTTATTCCCAATAAGCATGCATAAGATTGCATCCCAAATGACATCATTAGTTCGAATATCATCCTAGTTAGAATCCACAATTTACTCTTCTTTTTGTCATTCCTTGGCCATCCCAAAGTATATTCGTGTCTTCTGACCAGGTTTGCTTCCTTGGACACCATCTTTTCATATGAAACAAACAAAGGAGGGAGGGAGGAGGAGGGAAAGTGATGATCAGATCATTTGCAGCTTGTATTAATATCCACGAGGAAGAAATTTGGAGGTGGCGAAGGAGGCAAAAGAGAGAAAGTGATGAACAAATCCTTTACAGCTTATACAAATATCCAGAAGGAGGAAATTTGGCTTTGGGTATGTGTACAAAGAGATTATCCCTTGTCACGGAAGGCTTTGGAAGGAGAAGAAAGGAAAACTTTCCCCCTTTCCTGGTTTCCAAAATGATGGAGCATAAAATAGCTATAAAATCTTCAGGTTTGAGACTGGCTGGCCCCAGCACTACTTGGCACAGTAGGGGAAAAGATAGAACATGTATTTTATTCTCTCTACTGTCACAAGTTCTGACACCTCCTCCTCTCCAATAATCCATTAACTGGCAATAATTCATAATTAGGTTTGTATTGGTACTTCATGTGGTTAGTGGAAGACCAGGATAGCCAAATATAGGGACTAGTGAAGGTTTACTCAAACCCTAAGAGGTCTTGGAAATTCCCCAAAGGCAGACACTCCCACGAAGTAATTATGAGTCCCCTCAGACAGTAGTTAGGGTGGAATATGCTAATATCCTGGACGCACCTGGCAGTGAGTCAAATGCCAGAGCAAGTGACCAGAACACTCATTACTCTGCAAGTGTCTTCCTTCACACTTCCCCCAATCACAAAGCAAAGGTTGCTTAAAGCCCATCAGTCTTAATATTTCAACCATTTACAGCAATCAACAAAGCCAGAGCTTTCATTGTTTTACTGTGGGAAACTCACTTAGGTACTGTATTCCACTCAAAGCACCCCTTAAAGGTAAATATTAAGTATTACTCCAAAACACAGCCAAAGTGTGCTCAGTTTCTCAGAGGCTGTCTCTCTGCTGAATTGCTGGGTCACCCAGCACACATCACTGTACTTCTTCGCTGCATGAACCTCTGCTCCTCAGACAGGTATAATATAGCCCATCATTCCAAACTCTATCCCAATACTTCCTACTTTCTTAGATAGCCTTATGTAATTGCTTGAAACCTGAGTGCATGCGTGAGTGGTTGCATGATTATTTTTCAATAAACAACCTTTTTTATTTTTTTTTAATTTTATTTCCTGGCTTGGAGTCTTGTCAGTGAATACAGGTCCCGCAGTTACCCATCCTCTCACAGCCTAATTTGAGCTAATTAAAATTCCCCAATAAAATATTAGAATTTGAATGACATGGGTGGGCTCTCACAAGCCCCACACAAACTTGGGTAACACTGCTCTTGATATGTACAATCTTCCACAGACAACCTGCAAGTTCCCCATCCAAACTCCCATTCTCTCATCACTTAACAAGAAGAAGGGAGAATTCCTCCTAGAGCAGGGGTAGAGAACTTGCAAACTGAAGCACACATGAGGCCCTCAGCCTAAAGTTATGTGGACCTTGCAAGATTCTTTAGTCTTGCAATGGAAAAATGTAGTTATTCAGAGCAATTATGAATGGGATGCTGTGATTTGCTACCTAACCTGTTGGACAGTTAGCACATGTTAATTTTGTTTTAATTTGCTTTGTGTATACAAATATTCTTTACTATTGCCACTTACTACAACTACTGTGCAGTTGCATTTCTTTTCTCAGGAACATTCTGAAATGGGAAAAAATATGGACAAAAAAGGAGAAAATGTAGAAGCTGTAGCCTCAGATTCTTACACTACTGGGGGCTATGACGTTAGGGTTGCTCCTTAAAAATATGCTGCGAAAGAAAGAAAGAAAGAAAGAAAGAAAGAAAGAAAGAAAGAAAGAAAGAAAGAAAGAAAGAAAGACAGACAGACAGAAAGAAAGAAAAGAAAGAAAGATCCATAATGGTGCAGTGGTTGAGCATTGGACTATAACTCTGGAAACCAGGATTTAAATCCCCGCTTGGCCGTGGAAACCCACTGGGTGACCTTGGGCAAGTTACACTCTCTAACCCTCAGAGGAAAGCAAAGGTAAACCTCCTCTGAACAAATCTTGCCAAGAAAACCCCATGATAGGTTTGCCTTAGGGTTGCCATAAGTCAGAAATGACTTGAAGACACACAACATCAACAACTGAGTTTTTATTGCCTATCAAAAGTGCAGAGATTATATTGTCCCCAGGGGGCTGGTACAAGTAGTTCCAACCTCATTGTCTATAAGAAAAGACACTCAAGAATATGTAATAAACTCTTTCACTCTCATGCGCTCTCAATCTCAATCTCTCTCAATCTCTACACACACACACACACACACACGTACATTTCAACTGGTTGATATATTAATTAATTAATTAATTATCCCACTGTTCTCCTGATATGCAGTTTACAATGTAAATTTTTATAAAAACTAAAAAGTACAGTTGTCCCTCTGTATCCACAGATTTGGTATCCACAGATTTAAGTATTCATGGCTTGAAAATATTCTTAAGAAAATAATAATCCAAAAAGCAAACCTTGATTTTGCCATCTTACAAAAGGGACACAATTTTGCTATTCCATTGCATATAATGGGACTTGAGTATTCATGGATGTTGGTATCCACGGGGGGTCCTGGAACCAAACCCCAGCGAATATGAAGGGACAACTGTAGTAAAAAAGTTAAAAAAACATTAAACAACCCTAATTTTAAAAGTCACAATGCAGCTTACACTATAAATTTAAATAAAATAGTTAAAACAATACGTAGTTCAGAAATTGAAAAAGTGTTAAACAAGCAACCCAGTAAAATTATTAATTTTAAAACAATTAAAAACATACACACAAAAATTATAGCATAGCCACTGAACCTCCTTCTGTTCCAACCAGTTAAAGGCTGGAGGTCTGTCTAAATAAGAAAGTATTTGGCTTTCTTGGAGAACAGAGAGCTGAGTGGTGGCAAATCAAGCCTTCCCTTGCAAGGAGTTCCATAGTAAAGGATCAGCCACTGAGAAGGCTCTCTCCTGTGTCTTCCCATCCCACCAGACAAGTCTGTGTGGGTGGCAGAACAGAGAGAAAGGCCTCCCCTGAAGAGGAAGGCTCAAGAAGGTGTGTGTGTGTACATGAGCCTGCATATATACATTGTATGTGTGTATATACATATTGGTAGTCCGCTTAAACTAGCAGTCTTAACAAACACCCAATCAGACAGCCTTTTGAAAGAAGTTTAGTTTCACTTGAGATTTAACTCCCAAGAAACTTCTAAAAGTCAGGAGTAAATGAATGCACATCATAGCAACATTATGACCATTTAATCGTTTTTCCATAAGAAAAGATTAAAATGCTTTAGTTATGCTAGATTAAATGCTTACTTGATAATTGCAATGGACAGTATGCTTTCAGAATAGGAGAATTAAATTAAAAGAAAGACAACTGTGGCAAATGTACTAGTGGTAGAATTAGAGAGTGTTTCATCAGCTCCCGATGCCTCCGCTGTAATGAATCTGTCAAAAGATAATAATATTTTAGTGAAAGGTGCGATTGGATAAGTCACGTTATTTATTAACTGTTACCTTAAAATATCACTTTTGTCTTATTATTAAAGAGTGGTTAGAGTGCAGCAGGGATGCCTGACATAAAGCATTTAAAAAGGATTATGTCTCCAACAGGCCTTAGAGTATATTCACTGTGCTGTATACTCTGCAGCAGAACTTGTTAATACCTGATGACTAGGGGCAGTCAAGGAGCTGTAAACTGACAGAGACTGTATCAGACTTCCTCAGATTGCTCCTGTAATTCATCCAGTGCATTTAGAGAGTTCCCTGGAGCTATATTTGTCACAACAGTTTTAACCAGCAAACATCAACATCCTTAGCTTCTCTAACCTTGATTTCTCAAAGACCTGCAATTATGTGCACCCTATTTGCTCACAGAGGTGGGAGCTGATAAAAGGGAAAAGAAGCTATACCACAGAGAGTGCAAATCAAAGGTTGCCCTTCTTCCCTGGGTCCCCTGGGGGTGAGGGGATCAGGACATCAGGGTCAGCCAACCTATTTTCCCTAAGGGATTCTGGGTGCTGCAATTTTTAAAAAAGTAACTTTTCCAAGCTCTGCAAGTGATGAGAGAATCTTTTCAAATCCCACAATGCAAGACATCAGGAGAACTGTCCATTTTCATCTTCATCATCATGTGGGGAAGTACAACAGAGGGGAGGAAACAGCACTGTGAGATAGAGGGTCTGAATAGACTGGGACTTCCTTCTTTGAGGTTTTTACCTCCTCCACCACCACTAAACAAAGGTAAAGCTCTTTCATTTGGACTACAATTGGCAAGTTTTACCTATACAGTACCTAAACGTTTTTCCAGATGTAGCAGTATAGGGACTTCTTGAGAAATGCAATGTTCTCCACCTAAGAAGGGGGCAGTTAGCTTCACACAGGACAGGGACGGCCTGGATCTCAAGGGAAGTTACTTTCCTGTTGCTAATGGAGTTGAAATTTTATTACCTGTGTTTTATTGTCCTGTGTCCTGGTGCCTACATGATCAAGAAGGGGAGCAGCCTCTCCCTGCATTGACATCTCTCTAGACCATCTTAATAAACAACAAGAAATAACATCTGAGACAAAATCTAGGCCTGTGATTCTAACATCATCACTTTTCTTCTCTTGTATGATTTTTAAGATCTTTGCCTGATGAAGAACCCCTGAAGCTTTGAAAGCTTACAGGATATATTTTCTGCATTTTGATTGGCCAATAAAGGTATTACTTTTTTTGTGGGTTTTGGATTGTTTTGTAGTCTGGCCACTATTCTCACTCCCTTGGCAGGAAAAGCATAGATAGGTAAGCAGGGACTGCATCCTGGTACTGGGTGTCATCAACAATGCCCTCACATCGCAGCTTTGTAAGTCTAGCAGCTGAGAGATCCTTCCCATGACATCTCCCAGGTCAAATCACTCCCAAGGCTACAATGAACCATCCCTCCCCCACCCTCCCCCATCTCTCTCTCTCTGGCTTTTCTTCGCAAACAAAGATTCAGGAAGGACTCATCCCTCGCTTTCTGCAAGCGCGCTGATGACTAAAAAGGCCAATCCGAGATAAACAAGTCCGGTTGCAGAAGGCACAGCAGAAGGTCTCCTTGGGAAATGGGTCTTTGCAGTACCTGTATTTGCTTTCCATCAGCTTCAGTGTTTTAAAATGGGGTATGAGGAAAAGGTGTTAAAATATCTCACACAGAGACAGTGTTGGCACTCTGATAAACCTCAGAGCCCCATGTGACTTCCTGCAAGGAAAAAGAAAAGAAAGAAAAACGTAGGAAGTATCAATCACAGATCTCCCACTGTCAGTCACCTAAATTTAGCCCATGCGGAACATGTTGCAAGGTGTGATTGCCTAATGTGACTCGACCGCAATGTTCTTCCCTGTCATCTCACAACAGGGTTTGCTTTCTGGCATAGTTCTTCTTCCTCAACCAGGCTGTGGAGGTCAATGCTATTTTGTCACTCTCCGTAGACCTCTGAGGTGGCCACAGAGTGTATTGCTTGATATCTTCTACCAGGCTGTTACCAAAAGAGTACAACTTATTGGGAAATGTACTACTTCATTTGCCTGTAGGACAAATGATAATTTGGTAACTTAAAGCCACAAATCACCTCTCTCTCTCTCTCTCTTTCTCTCTCTCTCATTAAATTCACAGTAGAAATATTGTGCTGAACAGGAAGCACAGTGATTTTGCTTCTCAGATTGGGCAGGTTTAGGAGTGTCTTAAATTCCCCATAGATGGGAACAAGCTTAGGAGATATTTAAGGGGGTAAGAAAGGGTGAAGGCTAAACACACTTCCCACAGCAAAGCACTTGGCTTCAGGATGCTTGGGCACTAGCCAAGTCCCTGGTCAGTACAGCATGTACAGTAGAACAGCTAATACAGAGATAATGCCAGCCTGAATGTCAGTGTTTTCTTCAAGCAGTCTAAACAAACCTCTAATTCTAACTGGGTGAGATCCAAAGGATTTGTTTAGGTATTGGGGTTTCAAATGGAATTACAGTAGTGAAGTCAACTTTCCAGATCAAGCCTGGATTCGCTTCATATATTTTCTCTCTTTTAGACATAACATACTTCAAATAAAACTTCTATTAACTAGGGCTCTAACCACAGATTAAATATTTCTTCTGACATTATTTGACTGATAATATCAATTTCAAAGTTCAAATTTTAATAAGGTATTACAAAGCATGGGAAGAAACAAGCTAATCAAGCCAAGTTTCATATTTCCTCCCTTTGTATAAAATGATAATTGAATTTAAAGCTATGCTTTGTCTCTTTAATATCTGCTAAATATGGATGAATTACTGAATATATATTTATTCTCAGACTCATTTGAAGGCAAATATTTACAAGGCTTTTCTCTTGTAATCTGATTTTAATATCTCAACTGAAAATGATTCATAACATGTGGCTTCAAATACCCTGTAGTTAAGGAGGCCAAAAATTAATTAGCGGATTCTATTATGGGTTTCTTGAAACTAATGGTGCCATTTGTCTGATTATTTTAAATTATTGTTGCTTTCCTTAGGTAGCAACGACCTGTAACCACACTGTTCTGACTTTTGATACCAGTCTGTGATAGCTGTAATACAGTAATTTTCCCATTGCTTTGAGTGCTGTAGTCTGTTGTTGGTGTCTCTTTCCAGTCCTGTTTTGGAATGGAGAGAAAACCAAGCTAATTTTTGCAGTCTGTTTTCACGCCTGAGCAAAGCACAATACCATACAATTGTACTGTGGTGTCTATAGCAGATTGTAGGGTTACTAGGGGCCCTTATCCTACTATTTACATAACTTGGGATAAAATTTTGGGATGGGGAGGTCAGGTGGGTCCAGCTTACATTCGTTTAATGTTGGATTTATACCCCACCTTCTCCTCCAAAATGAACCTCAATACTTAATGGTGGGCTTAGACTCCCCTAGTTATTATCTGAGTTCCTCATATTTAGCTTTTTCCTTGATTTAGGTAAAGCAGTAGAAGTATTTTAAAAAAAATTCAGGTTTCTGTTTTTTATGAATGTATTTAAATTAAAAGACTATGCACTGTGTCTAGATTACATCACTTGCAGAAATGCAGTTTCTATCCTTGTACAAATGTTAAATTCAATATCACAAAACATTTGCACAAGCTGTTCCACAAGTAGCCACTAGCAGAACAACAACTTTTAAAAATAGCTTTTTTTTTTCTATTTAGTGTAACATTGGATACACCCAAAATATCAATGGTGATACAGGGCTCATCTACACAAGCCAGAATACACCAGCTCCCTGCCAGCATACCCTGAGTTTGGGGATTGTGTGTCCCCTCCACCCCTTACCTGGAGAAAACAGGCTATAGTCCACACAGAATGCTGGCCCATTGCTGAAGCTGTTGCCTCCACCATTTTCTCTGCTAACACAGAAGTCAGATAGGGGGTCCCGCAACATGTGACTGCAGGTCCCCTGCATGTGACCAACCTCAGTCACATGCTGAGGGACCCTTGCCTGGCTTCCAGGAGAGTCAGGGAGCTGGTGGTGTCAGTGAGAAGCATCATGCCAGACAGGCTCCTGTGGACACGCGGGGCCCAATCTGTTTTTTCCTAGATAAACTGGGGTAAACCAGGTTTTTTCTCTCTCAAAACACTTTATTGTGCCCTGTCCTGGCTTGTTCTAATTGCAGCCCCATATCTGCCCTGGGATTCATTTGGACTGCCTGGGGACATACTGGAGTAAATGCCTTGCATCATTTGAATTGCAGGGCTCCAGAATGGAGGCAAGACAGGGTAAATCGCCCATATAGACGAGTGTGTGTGTGTGTGTGTAGATAAATAGATAGATAGGTAAATAGAGATAGGACTGATTAACAAACAGAACTTAATATTTCAATTAATAAGCAAAATGCTTCAGCTCCCACCCTCATTAGGAGATTTTCAGATGGGGCTAATATTGAGGTGCAGGCACGGAACAGGGTCAAGAAAGGGGCTCCCTTTCTGATGATGTCGACCCCTTCCGTCCTGCTCCCGTTCTGCTCCCATCCTGCTCCTGTCCTGCTCCCGGGGTATTCTATTCATGATGAAACATCATGAATAGAACACCTCTTCTGTTTTCTTCCGTGTCTGTCACAGAATCAGGGATATGGGAAAAGAAGACCCGTCCCTGTTCCAAGATGACAAGCATGGGGGAGGAGGTCTGTACCGAGCACTTCTGGCCACAAATGGGACATCCAGGTAAGTGGCACCCTTCCCTACCTTCCCTGGGTTGCTTGTTTTTTTTTAAAAAAAAATATTTTTGCATTTTATTTCTTCCTTTTGACAGCTGGGGGGGTGGTATTTTTGACAGATACATATACAGACAATTACCTAAAATACATTAGGCTCCAAAATACCTCTGACTTTTGTGGCACACTATATTTGTCTCGTTTAGAGTATATTAATGAAGCCTTACATAATCTATTGCAGGTAGGAACTGTGTGGCCATCCAGATGTCGCTGAATTGCCACTCCTAACAACTCTAGCCAGTACAGCCAATGGTGAAAAATGCTGGGAGCTGTAGTTCAACAAATATCTGGAGGTGTGCACAGTTCCTGTTACTAGTCCACAACATCCTTTAACAACAATTCTACACCACAGAAGGCCAGATTGGCTGGGAGGTTCTTAGTGGTGCAGTCAAAAAGGCTAACTTGCCATTCTCTGTCCTAAACTATACCAATGTTCACAGTCAGCCTTTTTTTCAGAAAGCAATTCTCAAAAAATCCACATTTTATAAAGATGGAGTTTCTCAGTCTTCTCTCCCCCTATCTACACACCACTGCTCCTCCCCTACCCCAGCAAAACATCCTTTCACCTTCACCAAGACAAAAGAAGTTCTCCTGTCAAAACCTTTCCCTAGCAATCTCAGAGGACAAAGCAAGGTCTCACACATACACTGGTACCCAAATTACCCTCAATCAGTCAGATAAATAAAGTTTGGTTTTCCTAATGGTTTGTAATGTTCTGCTGAAGGTTTTATTGCTTCCTGCTACATTCTACACATCACAATGCTCTCCTTGAAAGTCAGCCTGCAAACATCATTGTACACAGCCTGAAGGGCTCCTTAGAGAAGGAACTAGAGACAAATACTTTGAGGCTGGAATCCAGTAGCCATTTACCTGGGAGTAAGCACCATTGAACTAAATGAGGTTTACTTTTTAATGGACAGATATAGGATTGTTCTATTTATAGACTCCTTGTCATCGCTGTTCAATGTCATTGCCCTCTTTTTATTTTCTTCTTTTTGGAAAAGGAGAGGGATAGGCTATTTCTATGGGAAATAGGAAAAAAAGCCATTGATTTGGGCTGACAAACTCAAAACTCTTTGTTGAAGCTATGCCATTTGTGTCTGCAGGGATGAGCATACAGTGGAGATCATTAAAAAGAAAAGAATGGCCATAGAATTCGGATGATGGAAACCTGGTAAGAACCTAAGGTGAAGGGGAGGACCAAGCCAAAGAAAAATATAAGAGGGAAATATAAATACTAAATTACATAGATATAAGAGAGTAGCCAATGATGAGTACAAGGCTGACCACTTGATGAATAGCTGAAAAAGAAACAAGCCATCAAGTCATTTGGGGAATGCAAAATAAATGATAGGAGACCTGGTTGCTTATGAAAGTAATCTTTTCTCCCCCAAAGAGCCATTCCTTTAGTTGAGTTTCAGGCTGAATCCACACTACACAAATAATCCAGTCTGAAACTGGGCTATTTGCCATGGCTCCTTCCTATGGAAACCTGGGATTTGTAGTTTTGTGAAGTACCAGCAGTCTTTGGCAGAGAAGGCTAAAGACCTTGTAAAACTACAAACTGGATTATTTGTGTAGTCTGGGTTCAGCCCCATACTCCTTTCAAAATATGTGACTTTGTTTCCCTCAGATAAGCCAGAGTTTGTCAGAGATGTTGGATTTGGGCTTCATAACATTCTCTTCAGTTTAGGAAGATGTTTTTGGTTTTTTTTTTTTTTTTGTCAGCGTTTAGGGTAGAGTCTAGAAGAAGTTGTTGTCATTGTACACCTTCAAGGCATTTCCAACTTGGTATGGTGAGTATAAAGTAAACCTATCATGGGATTTTCCTGGCAAGTTTCATTCAGAGGGGTTTGCCTTCTGAGGCTGAGAGAGTGTGACTTGTTCAAGGTCACCCAGTGGGTTTCCATGTCCAAGTGGGGATTTGAACCCAGGTCTTTAGAGTCATAGCCCAATGCTCAAACCACTATATCAACCTGGCTGCACTGATCCAAATCTTCAACAGTGGCACTTGGATTGCACTTTTTACAAGACCTGAAACACTAGGCTAATGTAGGGAGACACAAGGTAGGCTGCATTACAGACACGCTCTGTTATCACTGTTGTGTTCTGCATCACCTGTACCACAACATCACCTCATAGCTGTGCCCTACAGCATCTGCCTCTGGAAGCTTCTGTGTGTGACTAGTGGCAGAGCCAGCCATAGGAGCATATGCATCTGGAAAGCTAAAAATGCAGTTGTTGTTTTTTCTCCCAACCTCCCCCCACCAAAAAAAAAAAAATCATTGTAACAGCTGCCTTCAGTCTGGAAATCTACTGTTCTTCTAACAGACTTGGTCCTACAACTTTAATATAAGCCTAATTGTGATGCCTTACTTTACCAGGAATGTCACAAATCTCCAACATTCCATTTTTGGGCAAGGTACAAGAGTGTGTGATGGCTTCTCCACTTCAGGAGTTCCTGGATTAAGCAGGCTAGCTAGATCCTTTTCAGTCTGGTTTCAGGCCTGATTATGGGACCAAGACAGTTGGGGTTCCCTTGGTGGATGACCTACACAGGGAGCTGGAAAGGGGGAATATGTCCCTATTAGTTCTACTGGACCCCTCAGCAGCTTTTGATACCATCGACCATGGCATCCCTTTGAGGACATTATCACATGAGGTGCATCTTCTGGAATTACAGCAAGATAGTAGCAGATGTGGCTCTTACTTATTGCTTGACATCATCTCTATCCTGTTGCTGCCTTGCTGTTCATCTGCTTCTGTAGCTCATCTTATCATTGATGGGGGAAACTTGTCAATAGCTCCCAATATCGCTGCTATGGCAACAATCCCCTCCATGTGATATGATACTTCCATGGTGGTAGTGATATGAAGGAAGTCACATGGCATGAGGGGGCAACATGATTTCCTCTCCTCTTCTCTCCCCCTCCCCCTTGCTATTCCAAGCTAGCAAAAATAGCTTATTCTCCATGCCTTTCTTTTTTTCTTCTCCGTTTTGTTGTGCTTACATACTTACAGGGAATGATAAAACAAAATATTTTTAAATCATTTCCCCATAATTACACAATCATGGCAAAAGAAAAAGAATAAAAGAAAGGCATGCATGAGCTGAATGGCGGTGTTACAGAGCTGGTGTAATAGGACAGAAATTGCCAAAGGAGAACAGTCGCGGCACACTCATGTGAGTGAAGAGGAGGTGTGATAGTCTTGGCTTCAATACCAGTATGTTCCCATTTGCTTCATTAATGCAACTACTGCAAGAAAGGAGGCTGGTGTGATAATGTCCTGAGTCACCTCTCTGGGATGGGGCTTGGAGGTACTATTCTACAGTGGCTCCTTTCTTTTCTAGAGGGGTTCTCTCAGAGGGTGGTGCTGCGGAAGATTCCTTCTTGACTCCTTGGCCATTGGCCTGTGGAGTCCCTCAGGGTTCAGTCTTGTCCCCTATGCTTTTTTTAACACATACATGAAACCACTGGGAGAGATTGTCTGGAGTTTGGGGGTCAAGTGTCACCAGCATGCTAATGATATCCAGTTCTATTACTCCTTTACACCTAATTCCAAGCAAGCTGTACTTGTGCTAAACCTGAGCCTGGAGGCCCAAGTTGCAGCAGTGACTATGAGTGTATTTGCACAGTTAAAGCTTCTGCACCAACTGCGCCCATTCCTGGAGAAGATGGATCTGGCCATGGCGATACATGCCTTAGTTACATCCTGATCGGATGCGATACATGCCTTGGTTACATACTGGTTGGATTATTGTAATGTACTGTATGTGGGCCTGCCTCTGAAAAGTGCTCAGAAACTTCAGTTGGCCCAAAGAGCTGCAGCCAGATTGTTAACTGGTGTTCACAGCAGGAAGCACATAACTCCTGTGTTGCAACAGCTCCACAGGCTGCTGGTCCATTTCCAGGCACAATTCAAACGACTGCCAATCAGTTTCCAAGAACAATGTTGGGTTTTGTGTATAAAGCCTTATGTGGTTCAGGTCCAGGTTATCTGAAGAACCGTATCTCCCTTTGTGAGCCACTTAGATCTGTAAGATCTTCTGAAAAGGCCCTTATCTCTGTCCCACCATCTTTCTGGGCTCATTTGGTGTAAACAAGGGAGGGGGCCTTATCGGTGGCCACTCCAAGGCTTTGGAAATCCCTCACTAGGGGGACCAGGATGGCCCTGTCCTTGCTTTTCTTCAATAAGCAAGTCAAAACATTTTGATGCTCATTTGGCTGGGATTTGTATATAGTCTTGTAATGAACTGTAATGTTTCTATTGTTTCATGTTTAAAGGTTAAAAAATGTTTAGTCACTTTTTAAATAGCTCTTATATTTATATTTTTATTAATTACTTTCTATGGTTTTTAATTTGTATTGTTATTAAATATGTTGTTAGCTGCCTTGACTCTCATTTTTGGGAGAAAGGCAGGGTATAAACGAATAAAATAAATAAACATAAGTAAATCTTATTGAGATAGTTTAAGGAAGTACTGTATAAAAACATGTTTTCTTCCTTTACTTTTCCTCTTTTCCCCCCTCTGTTCCCTATTGTCAGAATGTAAATTTTGATATCCTTTTGGGTTTGAGATATGACTATTTTGACTGTGTTATTTTGTATAGTTGTTGTTATTGTAATATGCCTTCAAGTTGTCTCTGAAGGGAAAACCCTATCATAGGATTTTCTTGGCAAGATTTGCTCAGCAAAGGTTTGCCATTGCCTTCCTCCAAGGCTGAGGTGTGATTTGCCCCAAGTCACGCAATGGATGAGTAGAGATTTAAACCCTGGTTTCCAGAGTCCTAGGACTTTATCAGTCCTTAGTATCAGACACAATCCTTTTAAACATTCTTTTTCTGGCATAAATAAAGCATTTTTATGCCAGCAAAAGAACATTCCCCCCCCCACACACACACACTTACCTTCTAATCCTAGCAAAGGCTCCCAACAATAAAGAGGAAGTGAACGAGCCCCATTCACTTCCTCGTTCAAAATCTCATGTGATTTCATCGTGCGGAAATTTAAAAATAAAAAGCAAAATAAACATCAAAAAGTGAAGCAAAGCATGTAGACATAATTTTAAAGTCCCAAGTAACCCAGGGAGGTCATAAAAAGAGCGAAACTTACCTGGATGTCCCAATCTGACCTGGAAGTGTTTGCGCCAGTCCAGCCACTGACAGGGTAAGTACAAGATTTAAAGGGATAGGGCTTAAGCCGTCAATTAAAAATGACAGGTTTGGGGCTCTTTTTAACCATGAAAGGGTGATGTCATCTGATCCATGCGCCCTTTCACGGTTATGTGGTGTCCTTATGACGCCGTATTTTCCGTGTCTGATAAAGTCCCTAGTCCAGCATTCAAACCACTATATCACAATGGCCCACTGGCTTATTGGACAGTGCTAGTGCTAAATAATAAATAAATAAATAAATAATAGCTGTAATAATAAGAACAATATAGTACCACTAGCATCATTATCATCCTTTTCATTTCTATACATTCTAAGATTAATAGGGACTTACTGCATGCTGAAGAAAAGCAGCAAAGCAGCAGGAAGTTCCATCTTTCCTGTTGCCTTATTGCATGCCATCATCGTTTTTTTCGTTCTGGTCCTATGAGGGGCTGAGGTAAAACCATGTCTTTTTGCTAACCAGAAAAACTCATTAGCAAAAAGACATGTCCCCCCACAGAATTGGAATGAAAGAACACCAGAAGAAAGGTGATGTCATGTAGTAAGGCAGCAGGGAAGAAGGAACGTTCCTGCTGCCTTGCTGCTTTTCTTCAGAGTGCGGTAAGCCCCTTAGACCATCATTACCATCTGTTATTCTATGGTTTCTAACAGGGTGTTCCAGGAAATATAAAATGCTGCTGATCACCTCCTTATTATTAGAATCATAAAATCATAGAGTTGGAAGAGACCACAAGGGCCATCTAGTCCAACCCCCTGCCATGCAGGAGTACACAATCAATGCACCCCTAACAGATGGCCATCCAATCTCTGTTTAAAAACCTCTGAAGAAGGAGACTCCACCACACATTATTTAGCACTAGCACTGTCCATAGAACATATTTCGCACTAGCTGTATACAAAGTTAGTCATTCAGCATGATATAGTGGTTTGGGTATTGGATTAGGACTCTGGGAAACCAGGGCTTGAATCTCCCCTAAGCCATGGAAACCCACTGGGTGACCTTGGGCAAGTCACACCCTCTCAGCCTTCGAGGAAGGCAATGGTAAACCTTCTCTCAGTAAATCTTGCCAGGAAAACCCCATGATAGGTTGGCCTTAGAGTTGACATAAGTAAGAAATGACTTGAAGGAACACAACAACAATATTGGAGTGCACCATGCATGTGATGGATGAGGAACGAGAGGAAGTACACAGAATCCATATCTGTCCTCTTCTCCCAACACACCCCAGGAACAGCAGAGGGTAAGTATACCAGTCGTGGAGCTGGTGTATATAATTTCTGTCCCATTGCTACCAGTGGGAGAGAAACCTTACCCTCCCCATCTACCTACTTCCACTAAGAAAAACCAAACAAGCCCTGAAAAGAAGGCAGGGTAAAAACACTTCCCATCATTCTAACAGCATGAATAGATATTGTAGATTTTCCTTGGGTTTTTTCTGGGCTGTGAGGCCATGTTCTGGAATAGTTTCTTTCTGATGTTTCACCTGCATCTGTGGCTGGCATCTTCAGAGAATGGTTGGGTAGGTGTATGTGTGGAGTTTATATGCTGTGAACCCCTGTTGGGGAAATTATGTAAATTTGTGTAATTGAATGGTTAGTTTCTGGGTATAGAAATGCAAGGCTCGTTAGTGTTAGTGTTAGATCTTCAAATCTACCTGTGGTCAGATTGACCTGCCAGCCATAGTACTAGCAGTTCTAAGTGTATAATTCACTCCAAACTCAGTGTCACAAGCAATGCATAATAGACATCCAAAAGTAGCAGCAGCTGCCCCAACCTGTCTGATGACACTTCGAAAAACATGCTGTGTGACTTGGTATCACTATATTCAGTTGTTCTACTCCATCTGCATCTTTGGCTGCAGCTTGACAGAAGGAAGCTCCAAATGCAATGGTGAGGAAGCTCCAAATGCAATGATACTGTTTCATGCACTTTCCTTTTTTAAACAAATAGTTTTATTTTTGTTTTACCCTGCAGATGTGCAGGAGGAAAGGCAGGGCTGCTGCCCCCAGCAGTAGGCACATATCTCTCATAAAATCTCCTTTGGCCCTTCTTGAGTAGATGGCATGTTATTAGCATCAGCAATTAACTCCCATGCTTTGATTTATGTGCAAAAGAGCACAAATGTGGACACAGTAGGCATAGCAATAACTATTGAAAAGTCTCAAATTTAACTCATCATACTTGATATGCAGCATGGCTTCTGCAGAGAAGAAAAAGGAGGAGATGGGTAATAGCGTAAATCACCCTGGTCTGTCAATCACCCTGACAAAATTCTCAAAGGACAGTGATAATTTTAAACTATCACCCCTGCTGGGGGTGGGGGTGGATTGGGAGAAGAAAGGTGGAAGATATGATGACAATGATGGAGGTGGTGGTGATGATGATGATGGTGGTGATGATGATGATTTACAATCAGTTCTCACTCTCACTGCCTTTAGGAAAGGTATGAAGTTGCTTCTTTTCCATTTAGCCTTTTAAACAGTTTCATTTATCATAATGTGATTTGAATGTTCTGTTCTTTTAAATTGTTTTTAATGATCTTGTCACTGTACCGTTTTTTAGGGACAATTTTTTTTTAATATAATAGTCAAAGGCAGTTTTTGTGTGCAGGAGTGTGTGTGAATTAAGCCAAAGACCATGACAATTTCATCACCAGCGTAACAAAAACAATCTGTAATGAGGTCAAATAAAATGCATTGCAATCTGCTTTGGAACCAGTTTGAAATGGTGACAAACTATCCATACAGTAAATACAATGACAATCCTTAAAATTAAAAATGAAGAATGTTTAAAATCATTAAAACATAAATAAACTTGTAATTTGCTGGCAGCTATGGAAAATAATGTTGCCATTAGAGATAATATAAGGTGGGCTATCTTCCATTAATTCGGTCACTATGGCCTGTTTAATTATGTCAGAGTAACACAGCAGAATAGTTGATAGTTCCCCCCACCGCCCCACCACTGCTTGGGCCTGCATACAAGGGCTCAAATAATAATTACTTTACAAGTTCTTCAATAGTATTGCAGCCAAATATACACTCCTGTAGTATTGGTGGTGCTGATGGTCAGCACAGCACTCACCACAATGTGCTCTCCATCTCTGTGCCTGTAATGCTGAGACATATGTGTGTCTCTGTCACATGTTCCCCATTTCCACAGTCCATGGTGCCATCTGGCGGTAAGATGTGAGATGAGCCAGCGCTGGCTCCCCTGCTGCTAAGCTCAGCAAGGGGCTGTGGAGTACAAAATGAAAAGTCAGGGCAATCAGGCAGATTGATTCTCTTCTTTCCCTTCCAGACTTAGTTGGTTCTCTCATCAAATGGAAAGCAGATCTATGTCGGCATGATTAATACTCTCAATGCTGTTCTACAGTCTTCAGAAACAGGGATAACATTTTAGCCACATATCTGTAGCTGGGGCTCATAAAGCAGGAAGGCCTTATAAATCTACACTTGGGGCAAATAGGATTAGTATGCCAGGATTTTGCTCCATTAAACTGAGTATTAGACACAATGGGAATTTGTCTAAAAGTCCCTGAATTTGACTTTCTTTTCAGGGATGATGGAAGGTCCAGAGCTTACAAAAATTACCTGTCCGGACTACAGCTCTCGGATCCAACATGGCCAGCATTTTGGGAGCTCTGCTTTTCTTCCTAAACATCTCCAAGTCAGATGTGAAAAGCCTCCTGCCTGCAACTACTAAGGACTTTATCAGACTAGCATCTAAAAAAGGTGTAATTCCACTATTGAGGAAAGCAGAAACATAGTGGTATGATTACAGTAATTATCACATGTTGCTGTAATTGCACAATACTACTGCCACAGAATCATCACACAACCACAACTAGCAGTTTAAGAATGGGATTTTACATCCATGATTTTGTATGGGTGAGATTTCGGCTGTTTTTGCAAGAAGACGCAACTTTGTTAAACACACCAAAAACAAACAAATAATGAAAGAACTTAACAAATAAACACTTAAACAATCATTAAAATGTACCAAGAAAAGATGAGACGTCATTTAAAAAGTATCCTGTGCATCCTGTGTTTTCGTTGGCAAAGGGGGAGAGGATTGCCGATTCACTCTGTAATCACACGATTACAGTGGGACATGATTTCACACACTCATCAATACAGCGAAAAGAGCGATATTGAAGGATATTCATGGATTTTCCCATAAATAAAAAGTGACAAGCCATTAATGGGTGGAGCACACATTAACCATGGGAAGACAACAACATTATGCAATAATGGAAACCCATTTGCATTACTGTTGCACTGTAATTCTGCAATAACAGCTCCATCTGATAAATTCCTGACAAACATTTATCAGTTTCACTTTCTCCCATGTTCACTTTTTTTAAAGGGAAAAAAAACACCCTCAAATGGTTTCCATCCTGAATATGCAATGTGAATATTTTGGTAATGCCCGAGGGGGGGGGATGAAAAAAATGGGCAGTTACAAATGTGTAAGTACCAATAGTTATGGAGCTACTCATTGAATTCTGATCCAACCCCCACATCCCCACTTACTGGGAAACAGCTGCTGTGATCGACAGGGGTCTGTTCTCCTGTTGCTCAGGAAGCAGCTGACTGAGTTTCCCACCCTCTCCCATGAGTAATCCCCAATGCAACAGACAGAAGCAGGACCCCTGTCACAAATTCCCCTTCCCATGAAGGTCACTCCCATGAGTGGGGATGGAAACATCAGTCAGCTGCTTCCCCAGTGAAAGGGAATTGGACCCCTGTCAATCATGATGGCTTCTTCCTGGGAAGTGAGAATTGTGTGAGTTTCATTGTCCCCGTATGTCCCCTAAACTAGGGGCTATGTAGGGGTCATGAATACCACACAGTTACGAATGCATAACTCCAGGTTATGCATTCATAACTCCCCAACTGGATTCCAGACACAATCACCCTCATGCCACTTGCACTGATCAATAGGTGGAGGTATTCCAGGCATGTACGTGCTGATATTTGTGTATTGTAGACGAAGAGCCTCTTGAGGGGAAAAAAAGGTGGTGACTTAATTGAATGAATGCAGACAAGATTGAGCACACAGGGATTCAAACCCAGGGGTTGTCTAAATGGTGAAAATACTCCTCACAGAATGCAAGGAGGATACGGGCTGTCTTAATGGCATCCTGCATTGTTTCACCATGTTAGGAAGGAGGGGGGCCAAAGTATTAGGAAGGAAGGGCCAAAAAGTAATAAACTGTGAAGGGAACAAAACTCCAAAGGAAATGTGCATTCTCATTCATTGGGACAAACATTTTGATTTGAATCACTTTCTCATAGGAGAGGAAGCACAAGCTGATTGGCTGGATGAGCACAGGGGGCAAGGCTTGCTAACAAGGCAAGCACCTACTGCTACCATGTTGGATTTTTGCCTTAGCAAAAACTGTCAACAGTTCAGCCCTCAAACCCCTGGGCCTAGACAAATGAAACCATTAACATTCAGTTTCTCCCACTGTCATTTTCTTGTTTCCATACTGAATGTGAAGGAATTTGCCATTTTTTGTCGAATTCAGAAGAATGACTTGGATTAAAGTCTTACCCATCCCCATCTCAAAACCTGGAGAATTCCTACCAGTTATCAGAGTGAATACTCTGATAAATAACTGCACAGTATACATGGCATAAGGAAGTATCCTGTGTGTTTTGTTTCATCAATATGCATACTGTGTTTTGGCAATATTTTAGATATTTGTAATTTGTCATTCAAAAATTGTGTTCTTGTAGATTGTCAATCACTGTGACTTCTGATAAAGAATGGGTGGGGCAGAGTATAAACGTATGGTGTGTTGGCTGTCTGAATTGTTGCTTTCTGCGGGTCCAACTCAGAAGGGTCAGAATGTGGTAGCCTAATACAGATCATGAGAGCCAGTGCTGTGTAGTGGTTTGAGTATTGAACTAGGACACTGTGAGACCAGGGTTCAAATCCCTGCTTGGCTATGGAAATCCACTGGATGACTTTGGGCAAATCACACTTTCTCAGCCTCAGAGAAAGGCAAGGGCAAACCCTCTCTGAACAAATTCTGCCAAGAAAAGCTTGTGATAGGGTTACCTTTGGGTCACCATATCTCAGAAATGACTTGAAGGCACACACCAACAACCATGGTCATGAAAGCTTCATGCCATGATGGAAGCACCAAGGCGGGAAGTGGGTGCAAGGGAATCTTGAGAGGGTAAGATTTGATTGTCAAGCAGGGAGCAGATCTCTCATTACCCAACACAACAGTCACCCATCTTTTTTTTTAAAAAAAGGCAGTGATGCAGGAATCTAGCAACACCTTTAAGACTATTTTATAAAATGGATAAAGGGAGGGGGAGGGGAAAAGAAATGTAGCATCACCTTTAACATGAACTTTTTTTTATTTATTTCTGCATGAGCTTTCATGGATATAAACCCACTTCTTCAGATGCAGTACCATGTGGTATTAAGGCTTCAGCTATAAAGCATATTTAGTTATGGGAGTGGGATAGAATGTAAAAGGATCCAGAAAGATGCAAATCATGGCCTTGCCCTACATTTCAAAGGGGCAATACAGATCCTTCCGATCTTTACAGTGGTCAGTTAGCATTGATGTGTGAAAGTAATAAATCTCCTCACCCAAAATCTGCTTACCATGGAAGTTCATGCTAAAATGAAAACCACTTAATCTTAAGTCAAAAAAGAAAGTGCAAAGGCAGGTTGAAGAAATGATGACCACAAATGATTTACATGACGTTAAAGTAGAGGATGGCTGCTGTCACACTGCAGAAATAATGCAGTTTGACACCGCTTTAACTATCATGGTTCCATCTTACAGAATTCTGGGATTTGTAGTTTGTTGTGGCACCAGAACTCTCTGACAGAGAAGGCTAATTATCTCACAAAACTACAAATCCTAGAATTCCATAGCATTGAGCCATGGCAGGTAAAGCGGTGCCAAACTGCATTATTTCTGCAGTGCGGCATCAGTTGATGAAGACATGGAAATAGTTCAAGACTGTCCATATCTTGGTTCAGTCATTAATCAGAATGGAGACTGCAGTCAAGAAATCAGAAGAAGACTAGGGTCCCCTCTATACAAGGGAAATATACAAGGAAATATGAACACATCCAAAAAAGCAGGCATTTGCAATGATGCGACCTGTCTTCATGGTCAAAATAGCCCCCCTAAACTCCGCATGGCCCCCTAGCCAAGATGGCGGCCATGAGTGATTTACTCACGGTTTTAAATCTGCCACCACCATTTTTTTTTAAAAAAAAGTTTCCCATGGTGCACACATATGATAGTCCATATTTTTAAAAAGAAAAAGAAAAAGGAGAGTAGAAGATCACCATTTGATCAACTTACTGGACCCTGGCTTAGCCAAAAATCCAACATGATGGCAGCATGTGCGTTCCCTCTTTGCAAGCCCACCCCCATGCTCGTTCAGCCAATCAGATTGTGCTGCATGTTCATATCTGCACAAATGTAATCATCTGAATAATTGCACATCGCATGTCATACAGAGCTTTTTTAAAAATCCAGACAAAGCCCCGGACACTACACACATGGACTTTGCGGTGGATTTTGCTGCCCCCCTTCCTAATGACACATATTCATGCGAATGTCTATATGAATGGATTGCCTTCTGTTCATATGCCGTTTGTATTACTTTCACCATTTAGACAGGCCCTAGGACTTAGAAGGGCAGCTATGAAGGAACTAGACAAGATCCTGAAGTGTGAAGATATATTATTGAAGTTACGAGAGTTAGGATTGTCCATGTCATTGTATTCCTAGTTTTTATGTGTGGTTGTGCAAGCTAGTCAATGAAGAAAGCTGCTGGGAAGAAAATCCACTCGTGTAGTGCTGGAAAAAACTTCTACCTACTTGTACACTGCTAAAATGACCGATAAATGGGTCCTAGAGCAAATCAAGCCTGAATTGAACTCTTCCTAGAAGCCAAGATAACTACACTGAGACTGTTGCACAATGGCCATATTATGAGAAGACATGACTCACTAGAAAAGACAATAATGCTTGGTAAGGCAGAAGGCAGTAGGAAAAGAGGAAGACCGAATTCCAGATGGATAGATTCAATGAATGCAGCCACGGCCCTGAGTCTGCAAGAACTGAGCAGGGCTGTTGATGACAGGGTGACTTGGAGAGCTTTCATTCACAGGGTCACTGGAAGTCAAAGTAGACTTGATGGTGGCTAATAACAACAAAATCTTAAAAATACTACCACATTCCTTTCCTTTTTTCCCCCTCCCCCTCTTTTCCTCCTTTTTTGGCTATAAAAGACTAACATGGCTGTTTCTTTGATAACTGTTTTATGTTCGCTTCAGCTTTCATGGATTCCAGTCTGTAGGTCAGTTCAAGTTCAGGACATAGTATTCATACTGAAGAATTAATTACACATCTGTGCAAGACCAGCCCTGCCATTAGGCACTGTGAGTTGGATGCCTTGGCATGTCAGTCAAGATAGCAAACAGTTATTGTCACTATTGTATTTTTACTATCTACACTTGCGAGATTTCCTGCCTCAGTGCCAAAATTACTTACATGAGGTATCATGTGCCTTGACTTTTTGGAAGGGAGGTATTTAGTCCTCTGCCTTGGCAGCCTTGCATCCAAATTGAAAGTTCTCCTATGGATTTGCACTTATTACCATACACATCCATACCAAGCACTGGTGCAGTCTTCTGGAGCCTATTCAATGTGTATTCTTCATAAAGCCAGTGGCGGCACTAAGGGGTGCAGAGAGGCCAAACTGCACCAGGTGACACCGTCAGAGGGAGGGGTGGCACTGGCCTTAGTAATGCCACAGCATAAAGCACTTTAGCAGGATAATGGCTTTGCTGGGTCCTATAGTGTCACCTTGGGCCCTGTCACACCACACAGTTATAGTGCTATGATTCCACTTTAATTCCATGGCAACACCCGATGGAATTTGAATTCTCAACACCATTTCCTAAACCGCAAATCCTAGGATTTCATAAGGTATAGCCATGGCAGCTAAACTGGAATCATAGTGCTATACTTTTGTAGTGTGGAAGGGCCCCTGGTACTCACTACACTGGTACCTGGTATTAACTGCTTTGCTGCTGTAATTTTGTTACTTACTTTTTCTTAGAAGTGAAGATATATCTGGGCCATCCACTATTTTAGCCTTCCTGTGGTATTGTTTAATAGGTGGGGATGCCCCATACTCCTTTAACAGAGAATTGGTTAGAGGAAGGGGAAAGCCATTGATCAAATGCCCTGTCAGTGCAGATTTGAAAGCTAAGCATGCATACCAAAAATGAACACCTCCTCTGCATTGCAACATCTTAATTTAAGGGAATGATGACTTTGGAAGACAAGTGACAAAGTATTTTAAAATAAATGACAACTATCATCACATATTTTCAGTTGGCAGGGTGGTAATTTATCTGATCTGTTTTATCTATGAGGAATTAGGGGCAGGAATGGAGGAGTGATTATACCTAGAGTGAAGGGAAACATTGTCAGTTATGCAGTTTCATGTAATGTATTGTCTAGTATCAAAGTGCGGGATTACCAAACAAGTTTGTCAAACAGGCGGTCTTTTGTGACATTGCTCATTCTTGCAGGTAGTGTTTTCTTCAAAGCATCGTTAAGCTAGGCTTACTTTCCAATGTGTGTATGTATGCATCTGTTTATGTGTATATATGCATATATGTGTATATATGGAGATTATCAGATGCTCTAAATGTGGCATTATCACGGCGTCAGGAGATCGCTAAAGGGCTTCCCTTTCACATGACATCATTCCCCTCTCGTAATGCTCCTGTTTGGCTCTTGTTATGCCAGCGCTGCTTTTTATTGACGGGCTAAGCCATCAATGGATCCCCCATTCCGTTTCTGTCATGGAATGTCCTGTGAGTGAAAAGGTGCCCGTTTTGCTGACATGATGCCAGCGTCAATGGGAGGTCCATGCCAGAACACTTCCTGGTGAGATTGGGACATCCAGGTAAGTGACACATTTTTTGTACCCTCCCCAGGTTACTTATAAAGTTTTAAGTGTGTTTTTGTGCTTGCTTTCACTTTTTCTTTTTTACTAGGATTTTTATTTTTGAATTTCCCTCACTCTCATCTTCTTGCGAGAACCGGCGGGATTTCATTCCCGGAAGTGACTGGAGCTCCATTAGAGCTCCATTCACTCCTGGGCTGCCATGGAAGCAGGAATGAAGTAGGTCTGAAACTTTTGTTCTTGGACTGGGACAGGGACGGGAGAGGGGTGGGAGAGGAGATTGTGGGATAGGAACACTTTTTTTTTTGTTCCCCTCTGATAATCTCCTTAATCTACTATATATCTGTGCATGTGTGCATGTATATGTGTTTGTATAGGGATATAACATGCAATTTAGTTTTTCCAAGTTCATACTGAAAAACAACATAGGCAGGTAAGTTTCTCTTCTCATGAAACTGCATAGTTTTCTGTGCACAGTGAAAAGATTGTGGGTATAGATTTTTACTACAAAGCTGTTTCTCATACTCCTGTGCAGTTTTCAAAAACTGTGCAGTTTATGTTGTGCCAGGAACAAAACAAAACAAAACAAAACAAAAGGTACCACAAATTGCAGGAACCTTCTACATGTTATTTTTCTTCCTGCACAAGTTTTTCAAGGGGTCAAGAATTCCAAATTTGGAGAACAAATGTGAAGAAACGGATGAATTCCCATTCTAACTCTAGTTTGTACTGGCACATGAATGCATGTGTTTGTGTGTGTGCATGTGATGTATATGTATGTACTGTATATGTCTACTGTATATCTGTGCATGCGTGCAGGTTATTCATGTATTTACCTCTATATTCCCTGGTTGATCATAGCCCTGCAATATATTTGTGTGGAAATGGACATTTAAGCAAGCTTATGTATAATCATTCCTGTGATGAAGGCATCAAGATAAGGGTATGAAGCCATCTTGACCACCTTATGAAAAATCCACCCTGATTGTAGTCAAGAAATGTTAGAATTGTGCTACGGAGGGAAAAATGGAAAATAAGCAAAAAGCCAATGTAGTCATCAACAGTTTAAATTTTGGACTGGAACTCTGGGGCAGCAAGGTTCAAATCCCCACTCAGGCATGGAAACCCACAGGGTGACTCTGGCCAAGACACACTCTCACAGCTTCAGAGGAAAGAAATGGAAAACTTCTTTCTTGTCAAGAAAACCTTATGATAGGGTCGCCATATGTCAGAGTTGACTTGAAGACAATAATAACAAAGCCATTGCAGATGGTCTTGGTTTTCTGTACCAGAGGTACCAGGTTAAAGGATTTGGGGGGGGGGCAAGATTTTTGTTGTCATATCCAACTAAGGCTACAATCATATGAACATTATGATGGGAACAGCTCTCATTCAACATGGAACATGAACATTGAGTATTGAAATAAAATTTCTCTTTATGAACTCTCTTTGCTCCTAACCTGCAGACCCCACATTTGCAGCTCTGAATGACTACCATGAGCCTCCCCCACTCCATGTCAGATGATACCCCCAATTTGGAGAAGCATGATTTTCTGCTGAAAAATGCCCCAAAATCATTCCCAAATCACTCCCATACATCTACTCCCAATTCTCCCAGATTCCACTCCCCTGAAATATTCAGCAACAGGAAGTGACCAGAACAGATGTGACATCACATCTCTTCTAGTCATCATCTTGTCTGGGATATCAAGGAAAAAGAAGATATTTGGATGCACTCTCAGGCAGCTATAACTGAAAAGATTCCCTCACAGTTGCCCACACCTGCTTTACCTTACTTTACTCTAATTTAATCTGGCCAAATCCACACTACACAAATAATCTAGTGTGAAACTGGTTTATTTGCCATGGCTCCTTCCTATGGAATCCTGGGATTTGTAGTTGGTGAGGCACCAGCACTCCTTGGCAAAGAAGCCTTACAAAACTACAAATCTCAGGATTCAATAGGAAGGAACCACAACAAATAATCCAGTTTCAACCTGGATTATTTGTGTAGTGTGGATTTGGCCTCTGATAAACTTCCCTCTCATGTCTCTTCTCCTTTAAGTATCATATTTTATTTTATGACTTAAAAGACACAAACAATTCAGCCTTCCCACAGAGCAAAAATGCTCCAGTCTTGTGAATATTTTTATTACCTTTTCTGTACCTTTTGAAAATTCATAATGCCCAATTTGTGGGTGGAATACAGAATGTGATGATATTGTACATAGTACAGTATTCATGTTTATAGCATCCCCTATATTCCTGTCCAATCATTAAAGTCATCCTTAGAAGGTCTTCTCTGGGTACTGCTGCCCAAAATGGTGGCTACAAGGGAAATGGTGCATTGGGTGGCCCTCACAAGGGGTCTCCTTTTATGGAAGCCATTTATTCCTTACTATATTCCCAGTGGTACTGTTTAGGTTATATTACTGGCTCTTAACATAATTTTAATACAGTAGGACCCCCTTATCCACTGATTCATTATCCACTGATTCAAATATCCACGGGACACAAAGCAGCACACCTACCATAGAGTCTTCCTAAAAAATGTATCCTCTCTAGCCATTTTCTAGGTCCTCCAAGGCAATGCTATTGTATTTTAAACTGAAAGTCCCATTATTTTCAATGTTGTTCACTACTATCTACGGTTTTTTGTATCCACACCCCTCTTGGAACCAATCCCCAGTGGATAAGGGGGTCCTACTATATCTGAACACTCCAATATTTTAACATCTCCCTTCCCTTTCAGCCATTTCACTTTCTTATGTTACAAATTGTTGATTTTAATTACTGTCCTTGATGGGCTGTCCTTTACCAGCTGTCCTTAGGTACATTTCCAGATGGGTGGTATATAAATATTTTAAATAGATAAATAAAAGCTTTAAATATATTTTTAAGACTCTGGTGTGGCCACACCAGAGATGTACAGAATAGCATCACGATGCATGCTTTACATTATATATTTAAAAAAAAAAAACACTACAGTGTTCATACCCCTTCCCATATAACCCAAAGATCCACACACATATTGCTGATATAGGAGATTTTCACACGGTCGATCTATCCCGTGGCAGGAACAGAACAGTTTCGGGAAAGGTTTTCCCTTTTGGAAGATGTTGACCCCATTCTGTCCTGCATCCATCCTGCTTCTGTGACTGTTCCAGAACAATGTAATCACATGTTTTTTATCGTGAATAGACTTCCTGTTCTGTCACTGTCATGCAATCACAGGTGTGCGATCAGGAGCCTCGTTCCTGTTCTAAAATGACAGCCGCGGAGGGGAGGTCTGTTCTGAGCACTTCCTGGTATGATCTGGACATCCAGGTAAGTGGCACCCTTTATTTTACCCTCCCTGGCTTGATTGTGTGATTTAAAATGTGTTTTTGTGCTTGGTGAACTGATTTTGTGTTTGGGGAGTTTTATTTTTTAAATTTAAAATAAATTTAAATTTTAAATTTATTATCACGCGATAACAGCCGGGTTTTCAGATGGCCAGCCATAAAAGCAGCCTTACGACAGCTGCATTTACAGCTGGCCAGCGAGGGGAGGGGGAGCCCATTCCCCCCGTGGAATTAAGGTAAGTGTGTAAAAGATTTACGATATTCCGTGGCAGGAACAGGAGAGGAGGTGGCGGGGCAGTAACAGGGCAAATACTCCTCACAGTGAAAATACTCCTCACAGAATGTGAGGAGAGTCCTACCTGTCTTAATGGAATCCCACATTGTTACACCATATTCATAAGGAGGGGGGCCAAAAATGTTTTTTTAAAAAACACCTTCAAAGCTTTTACCAGAGTTTTTTAAAAAAAGCAAGGGGGGTTGCACATTCCTGCTTGTTGGGACAAGCAATTCAATATGAATCGCTTTCCCATAAGAGAGGAAGCACAAAGCTGATTGGCTAGGCAAGTGGGGGGTGGGGCTTGCTAACAAGGGAAGCGCCCACTGCTGCCATGTTGGATTTTTGCCTTAGCAAGAAAGCACTAAGGTGAGAAAACAGGATGGTGGGGTTTGGGGGTGTGTTTGTGTTTTGTTTTGTGTGTGTGTGTTGTTTTGTTTTGTTTTGATTCTCTCTTAAACTGAATAATTGCTCTATGTGCTCTACCTTGGATATTGTTTTGAAAAAAAGTACAGTACAGTGGTAGCAAATTGAGCTAAGTACAAATGCAAGTAAATCATTTGTGGCTGCCGTCTTGCATGCAAAGCTTATGGGGGCAAAAACATTGTTAAGACAACTCACAGCTGCTGCGAAATGCCATTACTGTGAAGCACTCTGAGGTTTTTTGCCTCATATAGACAAGCCCTAAGAGATACTGGTTGTAGAGTTGGAGACTGCCCTTATTCTTTCTTAAGTCATTCACAAATACCCTTGATAGGTCATTTCTTTCTGCTTAGCTCTTTTTTTATTTTCTGTGGTTTATAAGCTCTTAAGCAAATGTAAGAGGAAAGAGAAGCTAATGTATCTGATAATTCACTATATCTGACTGACAACCTCACTGAATTTCCCCTGTGGTGCTAGCAAAACAGTGTTCCAAAAAGTAATAACATACAAAAAAGAAAGGATCATAGGGATCATGCTATCAAATTTAATTTCAGAGAAAAAAAAAACACCAAAAAACCTGGGAGATGATTTCTGTTTAGATCAGTCACACAACTAGTCGGGTACACTAGTGCCAAATGCTGCAGTCGGGTAATGTGATCTGAGCTTAAAATAGCTGCCAAATATACCATGTGGTAACTGGCACTGTTATATATGTTGCAGTGTGAATTATCTATTTCAAAGTAAAGCTACACAACATCAAGTCACACCAATGAAGAAAGGGAAGGTTCTCCATTAACTTGTCTAAGTTTTACTCTCCTGTAGTTCTTAAACAGCTAGAATTTTCATTCAGACCTTTTATCCCCCTGATTTGAATGTTGTGATTTTAAGTTCCTGTCTGTAAGACTAGGCTGCTGCTTATTTAGTGACAGAGAACATGCTTTACATGTTGAAAGTTCCACGTTCAGTTCCCAGGAGCTCCGGTTAAAAGGATCAGGTGATGTGGCAGAAACCTCTGCTTGAGACTCTAAGGAGCTTCTGTTATCATAGTGAGAAGTGATGGACTAGACCAGGAGTGAGCAAAGTCCAGCCTGTGGGCAATTTGAGGGGGCCCAGGGTTAAAAAATTAACTTCTGGGTCACTTCCCGATGTTTTAAAAAAAGCCACCCTGGACCTAAATTGGCCTGCCACCATCAATGGGTGGTCCTGCCAGAATGCTTCCAGGTGCAAACAGGAAAACTAGGTACTGTACACTCTTTTTATGTCATGTCTTCTTCTGAGATGTGCCAAAATCTCATTCACAGAGAAACGCAGAAGTAAGCGGCACGAGCACTCGTATTGACAGATTCTTGGGGCGATTTTGTACCATTATCACAGCAGCTTGTGAAAATGTGTGTCACTGTGCCAGAACACAAACGCTGTAAAATATAGTGCCATAATCACGTTTTTAGGCACTCACCTGATAAACTCCTAACTCCCAGGTGAGGATTGCTTTGCAAAGCAACCCACTGACATGAGCATGCTCAAGCTACCCCAATAGAATCCTGTGAGCTGTTGAGCATTAGCTTTAGTGTTTCACCCTCCTCAATCGTGCTTCTTAGCTAGTGCCTGGGTTACAGAAATATATACAGAGGGCCCTGGTCCCAGAGTACATGTCTTCTATGATTTAAAGCTTCCATATGTAAGTGAAGAGTTAGTTGATGGTTTGTAGCAAGGAAAGCAGGCACAAGGAGGACCTCCTTGTGAGGGCCTGCCTAAAGCTACACCATCCATTGTTGTCACCACTGAATGAGAGGAAATCATAACCTTTGCCACTTGCTTCCTGCATCTTTTCTTAGTGCTCTATATTTCAGCACCAAGGAAGGTGTGGGAGTTTCATTTCTGCTCTAGACTTTGCAAACAAATTAAAATTTGTTGGTAACATTACTTTTAAAAATATCCCCCCACCCAATCTGTTGGTTTTATTGGGTGCATGCTGCACTACTTGCATTTGGGATGGTAAAACCAAGAAAGGGTGATCCTCTAGATGCTTTTATTTCAGTATAGTCAGAACACAACAGGTATGTGGAGTTCAAAAGCAAAGCATTTGTGTGTATCTTCTGAAGCATGAAAGCACAAGTAGATCATCACTGAAATGTGGTGTTCTATTAACAGTTTACTAGCATATCTTGGAGCGTTATGGGGCTTTTGCCATCAATAGACACCCAGCTGAGAAAAACAGTAACCATCCAGCTTTCCCTCTCTAATTAGATCATTCCCTTACCTCTTTTACTTATGGCTTAATAAATCACAAGGAACATAATGAAAGGCTCAGCAAGAACTCTTGAAGAGCACCTAGAAGCTAACAAACTGAACAAAGTTACAAAATTGTTTACATGCCAGCTAATGCATTCCATATGAAAAAATGCAGTACATCAATAATTATTTAGTGGCTAGGTGGTGTTATTTACAAGTATTTAAGCAAATTTTGCCTGACAAACAATAAAAGTTCCAGAACTAGCAATAAGAACATAAACCTTGGGATCCAAGTATCTGAAGGAGACCTCTCCTCATACAAGTTTTCCAATGTTTTAAGTAATTTGTTAAGGTTTTGATCCAGGTTCCATCCATATTGGAAGTATGTTGTGGATAGGGCCTTTTCATTACAGACAGGGCCTTTTCATTGCAGATTTGGAATGTCCTCACACTAAATTCTGAAGGAATGTGGTGCAGTCTCTTATCCGGAGCTAAGCAGACCTGGCTCTAGTCAGGCTTAGTTGAGAGACTGGCTCAGAATGTCAAGGATGCTATTATGTGTTTAATGGAAGCAAAGCAGAACACAAATGTTAAAAGTAAACAGAGTGAATTGGTAGTACTTGTCTAAAGACTTTATCACACTATACTGTTATAGTGCTATTATTCCACTTTACCTGCTATAGCTGCCTCCTATGGATTTTTGGGGTTTGTAGTTTATTGAGGCCTAAGAGCTCTCTGGCTGAGAATTCTAAATGCCCCTCCCTAAACTATAAATCCCAGAATTCCACAGGAGACAGCCAGAGCAATTAAAGTGGAATAATAGCACTATTACGTTATAGTGTGATAAAGGAGATGCTTGAAAAATCTCCAAAGGAGCTTGCAAGAATGATGCCACTGTACCAGGAACAGGTCCTGATACCACATGTATTGTCAGCCTGGCATGCTTGCTCCATCTCTCCTTCATGCTGAAGCGACAAAAAAGGCATTGCTTCTCATTAGTGGATGTTTTCCGTAATGAAAAGTGGTGCCTTTTTTTGTTGCATCAGCACGGAGGGAGAATGGAGCAAGTATGCAAGAATACTATCGTGCGATATCGGGACCCATTCCCGGTACAGTGATGTCATTCTCATGAGCTCCTTTGGGGCTTTTTCAAGTGTCTGCTCATCTCCAAAGTCCTACAACCCTTCTTAGGTTCCTACAGGTGAAAGTTGAAGAGTATCTTTGGAGATCAGGTGTAATGGAGTTGTAGATGTATAACTGACAAGGTTTTTCATACAATTATGTGGAGCAACAAATCCACTTTGGATTTTACCAACACTCCTCCTGAAATTGCTTCAAGTTGAAAAGGAGTTCTGTCAATTCCAGCATGCCCATTATTTTTCTAATGTTGTTCTGTTTTTGTACATTTGCTAAAGAAAGCAGATAAGAAGGAAATAATAAAATCATGTGTGTGTGTGTGTGTGCGCGCGCACACACATATACACACATGGTTCCAGCATATGTTTTTTTGTTTGCCATGTTATAAGCCAGAGGGGGCTGGGAAAACCATGCTTGCAAAAAATTACATTTTTGGATTATAAGTGGATTGGACACACCAGATAAGAAAAAAGATGGAACAAATGCTTGGAACCTGTCCCATATTTCAGCCCTTTCACCATCCTTCAAGATCCAGGTTGCCCTGTCAGCGCAAACTCTGGTGTGTTTGTGTTGTTTCTGAATGCCAGATAAGTCCATAATAAAACAATTACCAACCACAACTTGGGTGCATAAAGGGGCTAACCTGTTACATATTACAGAGACCTGTCCTAGCTTTGTCCACCTGGTCACTTGGTCCAGCACCAGCCTAGTCTGTGGAGTTGGGGAGTGGGAGTTGCTATCATCCATAAGGATCCGATTTCCCTCATAAAAAAAATCCATCCAGGCTAGTATCAGTTTTCAGGGTTTGTACCTTGCGTTGGCCCAAAGAGACAGAGTAGGTGTACTGCTGATATATTGCCTATCCTCCTACCTAGCAGTGTCCCTACCTGACCTGGCCAAGGTGGTCTAAGTATCAGTGGTGATACTGGATAACTCTAGGATAGTTGTTTGGGGAACTTCAACATCTATGCTGAGGCTGATGGGACTAGCTCAGGAAATCATGGCTGCCATGACAATCATGGGCATATTTGAATACTGTGCATTGTTGCTCCAACACGTTATAAGGCATACCCACATTGTGTTTGGCCAGATGGAGGAGAATGTGGCTGCTGTGGTCAGATGACTTCGTTGTGAAGTTTGGTTGGGCAGTAGAAGGACCTTTCTGCAGAGGTGGTGAACTGCAGAGATCGAAGATGGTCCACTCTCAGAGACCTATGGAATCTGAAGGATTCCTGAATGATCTGAGTTATTTTCCACTTGACAGGCCTGATGAGTTGGTCAAGGTCTTGATAGCATTATAAAACCATGAGATGGAAATCAATGCAATTGTTCCTAAATACAGTACTTAGTCTGGTGCTGTGGAGCCTGTTAATTCACCTTGGTATAAAGATCTACAGATGATGAAGCAGGTTGGAAAATGGCAAGAGTGCAGGAGATGAAGGTCATGGAACGAGTAAGTCAAAAGATCAGCAAAAACTCTTTGTCATGCCTATTATGTGACAGTGAGATTTGCAAAATAAATCATATTATGCCTCCACTATTGTATCCTCATCATGCCACCCAGCAGAGTTATTCTGCATGATGAGGAGTCTGTTGCAATCAGGCTGAGAAAGACCAGCAGTGGAACCCTCAGTTGCCTGCTATGTCAAGTTGGTCAGGCAAATAGTCCATATTTGCTCAAAACCTGATGCCACAGTTTTCATAGGTGTCATCTAAAGGGTCAAAATAATCCTAATGGATTTGGCTGGGAAGACAATCAGTTTTAATGGGAACCCACATCAATGTGCTGTATTCAGAAGGGGGCAGCAAAAAAACTCCAGAAATCACACCATGAAAGCTTTCATGGCCTTTCCCAGCATTTTTAAAAAGTGTGAGAAATGCACATTCCCGCTCATTGGGACATATGAGAGGAAGCACAAACCTGATTGGCTGTGTAAGTGTAGGGGGGTGAGGCTTGCTAACAGGGTAAACACCCACTGTCACCATGTTGGATTTTCACCTTAACAAGTGATTGCTAACTCAATGAAACAGCGTGTTCTTTTTTTTCTTTTTTTTTCTTTTTTTTTGGTATGTATAAAGGTGAAATATCACTTGAATGCACAATGGAAATAGGGTTTTTTTAAAAAAAAATCAGTGGCAGCAGATTTAAAATGTGAGCAATTCACTCTTGGCCACCATTTTGGCTAAAGGGCATGCAAAGTTGATGGGGGCTGTAAAACCATTAAGACAAGTCTCAGCTGCTGTGATTTGCTATAACTGCAGAGCAATTCAGACCATAGACTCTGAAGAAGTGCCCAGTGGTCCATCTGGTCAGGTTTCCTGGTATTCTTGTCAGTTGTTGCAGCCTGAAGACATGAAAACACTTGAATTAGTCCACCCTACCACATGTAAGCTTGACCCTTGTCCATATTGGCTGTTAAAAACTATTCCAGGAGGTGGTAAATGTCTAGCTATGTTAGGAGGAGGGCCCTTCTGCTTGAAGGAAGCTGTGGTGCATAATCTCCTGAAGAGGATCCCCACAGACCCAGAAGTATGAGCCCAGGCACCCTATCATTAAAATACCCTATTTGGCCAAGGTGCTGGAGCGTGTGGTGGCTTGATATTCTTGGAGGAAGGAAACATTCGTTCTTGGAAGAAACTGATTATCTGGACCCATTACAGTCTGGTTTCAAGCCAGAACATAGTCTTAGTCACTCTGACTGACAACCTGCTCTGGGTGAAAGATAAGTGGGAAGTGCTGCCCTGTCGATCTTTCTGGAGCTTTCAATGGCTTTTGATCATAGTATCTTGCTGGACTGGGTCCATCAAGTGGGAGTAGGGAGCACTGTCTTACCATGGTTCTACTACTATCTGTGAGGCTGGTTCCAGAAAATCGCATTGGAGGTTCCTGTTCAGCCCCATGGCTATTAAGCTGTGCAGTGCTAGAGTTCCACCTTCTTCGCACATGCTGTTCAATATCTATTTGAAGCAGCTGCAGGTCATTAGAGGGTTTGGGCTGGGGTGCCATCAGTAAACTGATGACACTCAGCTCTACTTCTCCTTGTCATTAGATTCAAATGGGGCTGTGCTGGTGCTGGATCAATTATTAAATTATATAATTGATTGGGTGAGGGTCAGTAAACTGACTCCTTCAGATAGAGGTTCTGTGAACTGGTGGTTCTCAAGTCTGAGAACTGGGCTACCAACCTGCTGTGGATGGTCTTGTGCTGCCTCTGAAGGAGCAAGCTTGGGAGTATGCATGGATCCATGTTTGTCCCTGGTGGCCCAAGTGGACTGCATGGCTCAAAGTGCTTGGCATCAGCTCTGACTGTACACCAGCTACAGCCCTTCCTGGATAGGGATAACTTACAGTAGCCCATGCGCCAGTAATTTCTCAAGCTACTTAGCTACTGTAAGACTAAATATCCTAAAGCCTCTAGATCCTGTCTGATCTTGGAAGCTAAGCTGGGTCAGCCCTGGTTAGTACTTGGATGGGAAACTGCCAATACTAGGTGCTATAGGCCATTATTTCAGAGGAAGGAACTGGCAAAACCACCTCTGAGTGTTCTTTGCCTTAAAAAAATCCTGTGAAATTCATGGAGATGCCATAAGTCGACAGGCGACTTGAAGGCACATACACACACACACACACACATACAGCTACATCTCAGTAGCTCTTAGAGGGGGCTGAAGATGACTCGGAAGCTACAGCTTGTGCAAAATGCAGTAGCAAGTTTGTTGACCAGAGTATCATATAGACAACACTTCTGGTCTGAATTCAAGGTATGAGTGATACACCTGCCCAAAAAATGAGACATTTTGGAGGAGTCAGCATGGTATAGTGGTTTGAGTGTTGGACTATAACTCTGGAGACCAGGGCTCAAATCCCCACTCAGCCATGAAAACTCACTGGGTGACCTTGGCAAGTCACACACTTTCAGCCTTCAGAAAACTCTGTGGTATGTCAGAAACAACTTGAAGGCATACAACAATAACAACCTCCTCCATGTCTTACTAGTAGGAGTGATACTTCACGTAGGGACATGGGAGATTACCTTCTTTGCTATGGCACCTCAATATATGGAATGCTTTCCCAATAGAGGCCCAATTGGTGCAAATGTTGGTTTCTTTTAGGAACCAAGTTAAAACATGGCTTCTCATTAAAACTTTTGAGGCCTAACCTTTTTTTAAAGTGTACATATCCATGAGTTTAACTGTTTTAGCCCTTGTTGTTTCAACTTGGTGACTGATCTATTTAATATGCTTTTATCCTGCATAGATTATTTTATTATTTATATCTGAAATGGTTTTCAATTGTTTATATCAATTTAATTGTACAGCTCCCTGAGATTTCACAATAGGGAGAAGGATACAAGTATTTATTTCAATACAGGTCACCCCTGTATGCATGAGACTAATACCTGGGGTTTCAATTATCCACCCTCTGAAAAATGTGGTCTCTCTAGGCATTTCCTAGGTCCTCCAGTGTGACTCCATGGTAACTTCTGCCAGAACCTCTGCTGTGCTGGAGATGCCTCTCTAGGCATTTCCTAGCTCCTCCAGTGTGATTTTATGGGGTTTGCTATTACCCGCAGTCTCAAGTATTCACGGTAAGTCTGGGAATGTTTTCCCTGAGAATATAGGGGGGCTGTATAATATAAACTAAATAAAATATATAGATGCCATTAGCTACTCCAGAGCAATAGGCACATCCCAGAACATGGCCTGAATGTATGTAAGTCAACATATGCATGGAATTAGAGGTCATGGCTGAGAGAAAGAAAGTCTAGCAACACTACATTGACCAGCTTAAAGTCCATGCAGGAGGAAAGGTGGTGAAAAAAGGTAACACTGGCCCTGAAATAAAATACTTATCCAAGATGGTGGCAGATATCACCGTTGTGCTAAAATAATGAAATTCAACTTCATCATGTGGAAAGGGGGAGGAGGGAGAGAGACCTTTCTTCATACAAATATTTTCTTAATTAACTTTTTATTTTAAAAAAAGAGAACGTATACAGCCATTTTTCATAGAAAACATATGTCAAACACACACACATTTAGATATATTTTAAGAAATCTAATTATCATATATTCCTGGCAAATGCTGAGATAAGAATTTTATCTTTGCAATCTGCCCATATTTTCAGGATGTAGCTTAGGCATACATTTAGTTGTTAATCACTTTCTTCTGGCTCATTGATCATGAAATAAATAGCCACCCCTGACCTGAGCTCTGTATTATGCACTAATGCAGAGAGAGAGAGAAATCTGGACAGCCTGTTTTCTTTGTAATCACTTCGTTTTAAAGATCAGTAATTGCCTGGACCAGATGACACACAGGACACCAGTGTGAACAAAATGTAGGCTAGATTTCCCAGTCAGTTCAGGGCAGTCAGTCAGATGTACGTCGACTATTATGTATAGCATGCTTCCATGCTGTTAAGACTAGGGCAAATGCCACCCTCCAGAGGCCCTGTCACACTCCACAATTATAGCACTGTGATTCCACTTTGACTGCCTTAGTTCCATGCTGTAGAACCCTGGGGGTGGTAGTTGCGGGTGGGTGTCCTTAGAATTCTGAGCCAGAGAGCTTTAGTGTCTTACCAAACTAGAAATCCCAGGATTTCATACAATGTTGCCATGGCAGTTAAACTGGAATATAGTGCTATAATTGTGGAATATGAAAGGGCTGTTGGATTGTAGTTCTCAGCACCTGTGACTGTTGACTATGCTTACTAGAACTGATATGAGTTGTGGTCCAAACATCATCTAGAGGACCGCAAGTTGCACACCCTTGATGTAAGAAGTAGGCTGTGGAATAAATTTCCTTGTAAACTTGTGGAAGTTCTTCTCTGGGTGGTTTCAACAGGTAAGCAGGTGATTACAGGATTATAGGAATCTGAAGGGAGCTTGACAGCTTACAGCTGGACATGGAAGTAGGACTGACTCCAGGGTGGGTATCTGCCTCTATTAGTGGGCCCTGTCAGAATTAACTGTCTGTGGTGGCAGCACACCAAACAGCAAAGGACAGATGAGTCTTTTAATTTCCCATAACACTCCTAGGTCAGGAAAATTGTTGGTAACTGAAAGGATGGCTAGCTAGTAGTAGTGCTCAGAGGACTGGGCCATAAAAATGGGAAGGGAGCCTCAGGGCCATCATGAACAGTGAATCCTGTCAGCAGATGTTGGGCCCTGACAGCAGGGAAGAGATTATTGCTCCATCAGCCTCTTACTGATATGAGGGGAGAAATGGATGAACTATGTAGAACAGGGGTGGGCACACACTGGAGCTCAGAAAACTGCACCAGCTAAACAGTGGCAGCTGCATTCTTGAGGCTGCCATTTTGATAACCAGAAGTGATGTTGCATCACATTTGGTCAGCTTTTTAGAGTATCCAGCAGAAGGGGATTCTTGCTGTTTCATGGTAGAGAAAACTCCCTCAAAGGAGCATATTTAACTAGTTTGGATTATTTTAAAGTGTTTTGCAGTTGAAAAAAAGTGGGAAGGGGTTAGCAGAACATTTACATGGGGGAAACTGAGGGCTTGGAGTTCCCAAGGGCTGAACTGGACCTACTTCCCAGGGTTGTGTGTGGCATAACGCCCACCCTGATGCAGAAGGTCTGGACTGAATCCCAGTTCTGGGGAAAAGGTAGGATATGAATAATATTTATAAAAATAATAAGCTGTAATCAACAGTAGTATCCTGCCAATGTGAAAAGGCCATCATCATCATCTTCATCATCATTTTTGCTTCTTCTGATATCTAAGAAGCTATTTGTGGGACTCCGCTTATTGTGTGAGGTTTCAAACACCATCCCAATTGATGTGCTAAGTTTCTACACATCATTCTATCACATGGTTCCCAATATTTCTTTCTCCACCCTGTGTATGGCGCAAAAAGACTCAGGTTGACAACAAAAAGTTGTCTGATGAACTATATAATCCAAATGATTTCACCATGTGATTCAAGCCATGACTGCAAGGGAAAGAAAAACAAACAAACAAACAAATATACATCTTCTACAACCAAGAAAGCCAAAGACAAAAAAAAAAGCTTTTAAAAACAACCTGATGAAATCTGCTTTTGCAAAGGACTAAGTCCATAAACATTCCAGTTCTGCTGCTCTGTGTTCTGTTTTGTTTTTAATAATCATTTGGCTCACATAGAAGCATATAAGATGCAGCATAGGCCTGAATCCTATTATTTGGGAAGGAAATTGTGTGGCCCTTTAGATATTGTTTGACTGAAAATCCCATCTTCCCTAGCCAGCACAGCTAATGGTAAGGTATGCTGGGAGATGCTATCTAACAACATTTGGAAATTTCCACCTCTCGTGTCTGGCTGATAGTTCCTAACAGAGTAGACCTGTTGAAGAAATAGAACTTACATAAGTGTTGACCTAAACCCCATTGAGCCAGTGGGTCTGCTCTAGTTGGGGTTAAGCCAGATGTGGGAATCTCATAGCCCTCTAGATATTGTTAGACTACAACTCCCAACGTTCCTCACTATTGGCTATGTTGTCTAGGGCTGCTGCTATTTGTACTACATCTGGAGAGCCACCCCTAATTTAGGCTACATATAGCCACATCAAAGCACTACTCCACTGACATCATCTTTTGCACATCCATGTTGGCTAAAGCTTTCCATGGACAACTGCATGCTATTTTAAGAGCCAAAATGTTTGCTCAAATTAAACCTAATGAAGAGTGTTGAAACAAGAGAGAACAGGGAACTTAAACGCTCTATGGAACATTTGTTTGTTCCAGCACAAGCACCTCTGTCACTTGCCTAACAAGAGAAGACAGATGCTCAAGCTTGCTCAGAACTCAACACACTTACCTGGAACCAAGTGCCATTGAATTCAGTAAGGACTTACTTTGTATAGACATATGTAGGACTCTGCAAGTTGCCTAAGCAGATCTAAATGGCACTACCAAACACTTGACCGTAGGAGGAATAATAATTATAATAATGTATAAAAATAGCTTCTCAGAAAACCTTCCCTATGATTCAAATATTTCAAAAACTGAACTAATCAGAATGGAGGTAAATTGTACGCCCTACCAGTAGGAAGAGCATTCCTGAAAACATAGTAAAAAATATTCCAACTGGAGCCAACATAAAAGACCAGCCATATCGTGCATAGAGAGAAAAATCTGGACAGTCTATTTTCTTCATAATGACATAGTTTTCGAGATCAGCCATTGCCTGGACCCAGATGATGTACAGCACAACCACCAGAGTGAACAAAATGCCTAGAAAGAAGAAACCAGGTTTTAGTAAAGATAGATGGTTTTGTCAGACTGCATCTGAAAACAACCGTGGCCATACTGGCTGGGGGATTTGGGGAGCTGCCATTCAAAAAAGATATTTCCCCCTAAGCTCTGGAAATACCTGAGAAACCCAGTGAAAGAACTTCGCCAGATTACATCATACAACTACTTTAATATCATTACAGTTGTCCCTTCATATTTGCTGGGGTTTGGTTCCATGACAACCCCCCCCCCCGTGGATACCAAATCCATGAATACTCAAATCCCATTATATGCAACAGCATAGCAAAATGGTGTCCCTTACATAAGGTAGCAAAATCAAGGTTTGCTTTTTGGATTATTATTTTTTTAAGAATATTTTCAAGCCATGAATACTTAAATCTGTGGATACAGAAGGACAACTGTATATCTTTAATAGCCTTAAGAACTGAGAAAGTGTAGAGACCAGATTAAAAAAAGAACATAGTAGAATAGAAAAGCTGCCTCTAGGCACTGGAACTTCCTGCCCAGAGAAGTCAGATTGGCACCCTCCCTGTCTTCCTTCTGGAACCAAGTAAAAACTTTCTTGTTTTGGCAAGTGTTTACCAGTCTCTGCTAATGGCTGTGCTGGTGTGTGTGTGTGTGTGTGTATACGCGGGCAGATATATATGTGTGGTGTTTTTTTTTACTGTTTTATAACTTTTTTGTTGTTTAATTGTGTTTTAACTTTTGTATTTTCCTGATTTTAACAATGTCTTTTTATTGTACACCACTTTGAGTCCCCAAATTCGGGGAGGGGGGAGGATAGGAATAAAGATAACAACAAACAAACAACAACAACAACAACAGATAACAGGGCAAATTTCTTCATTGTTTAAGGTGGCATAGCCACCCCCCCCCCATGAACCCCACCTGATAAGAATATAGGAAGCTGCCTTTTCCCAAGGAATACTATTGGTCCATCTAGCTCAGTAGAGTGGACACTGACAGGCAACTGCTTTCCAGAGTTTCAGGCTGGGGTCTTTCACAGCCTTACCTAGAGATGCTGAGAACTAAATTTGGGACCTTTGGTATGCAAAAGCGCTGTTGTTGCTGTGTGTCTTCAAGTTGTTTTTGGCTTAAGGCAACCCGAGGGCAAAGCTATCACAGAGTTTTCTTGGCAAGATTTGTTCAGATGGGGTTAGCATTTGCCTTCCTCTGAGGCTGAGGTGTGACTTGCCCAAGGTCATCCAGTGGGTTTACATGGATGAGCAGGGATTTGATCCCTAGTTTTCAGAGTCATAGGAGATTATCAGATGCAGTAGAACGTGGCAAAAAACCATGTCTCAAACCACTTCAGAAGACCAGGAGGAAAACAGGATGGGCAACATTATCAGACACCCGTGTCTTCAGCCATTCCTGGGACATAGCACTGCTGCGGACGAGGCTTCCCTTTTTTATTGACAGGGACAATCTGCCAATAAAAAGAGATGCCTTACGTACGACTGAGCTACATCCCTGGGACACTGAAGGACAACGTCATCTGGTCATCTGATAATCTTGCCCATTCCTGTTCTACTCATGATCTTCTGATGTGTTTTTTGCCACGTCTGATAATCTCCATACTCCAGTGCTCAAACCATAGCACCACACTTGCTCTACTGCTGACCTATATGAACCTTCCCCATGAACCACACACTCCACATCACAAGACATGTATTTGGTAACTGTGAACATCTACATATATATCTGCATATGTATACAGATCTTTTCCCTGAAAATTGGAGAACTCTGTACTGTATATGTTAGACTAATTCTTGAAGTCACTGAATGATTCTGGAAGTCGTAGTCTGAAAAAGAAACTTTTTGGCCTTGCTTACAGGGTCATTGTAAGAATCACAGAAAATGTAAAAGAATTGCTCTGAATATTCTAACCCACTGTTTAAATACATCATGACCATAATGATCATCTCACACACTCCAGCTGTCCCAATTTGCAAGGACAGTCCTGATTAATTCTCTGTCATCCCACTTTTTAAACTGCTTTTAAAATGTCCCAGTTCTTCCTCATCCCACTTTTCCCCTTTGTCCTCTGTTTACTTCAATTGCTGCAAACTGAGTTCAAAGCACAAAAGTATTCTGCTGTCAATTAACTCAAGGGGCGAGGGGAGCAGAATCTTGCCCTTCCCAGTAGAGTCAGGCAAAAGCAAGCTTGTGTGTTCTGTCTTATTCATAATTTTTGCCATCTTGCTCACACTCTGATATTGCATGGCCACACGTGTCCTGGTTTTCATTTGTGGAACATTAAAAGGGATGTCATCTAACAATGGCAATGATCAGGCTTATTACAGCCTTCAGTGGGGCAAAGGTACAATGTCATCGTCCACCCCCCACCCCAGTGGAACAGAGAGGAAGCTTTCTTTGCAGTCTACTTGGGGTCCACCCAAACCCAGCTCACTTGCATTCTGATTGCTGACCAGGGATCCATTCATACCACATAATTACAGCACTATGATACCTTTAACGTTAATATGATTCCTTTAGCCATGACTTTAACTGCTATGGCTGCATCCTACAGAATCCTGAGGTTTATAGTTTGGTGCTGAGGCACTAGAGCTCTGTGGCCCAGAATTCTATATTCTTCTCTCTAAGGATGGAAATGTGGCAGTTATATGAGGATCATAGCACTATAATTGAGTAGTATGAAATAGCTCCAGGAGAAGATGTGACACTAAACAAACACCAGCTGTGTGGGATCCATGGATGATGAGCCACAGCCAGAGGAGGAAGGTGCTTTGTTGACCCTCCGTATCCACAAGGGGTTGCATCCATGGATTCAACCAATCACGGTTTGAAAATATTTTTTTAAAACATTCCAAAAAGTAAAAGTTGCTGTTCATCATAAAGGATGCCATTTTATATAAAGGATGCCATCTTAAGATGCTTTTGTATATAATGGGATTTAAGTATCCACAGATTTTGGTATCCATGGGGGTTCCTGGAACCAAACCCCAGTGGTTACTGAGGGCCTGCTGTATTTGCTAATGAAGTGCTTGCATACTGTACAACTTCAAAGACTGTATACACATTTGTCCAGGTCTTAAGAACCTCAGGGGAAGCCTTCCTCTTGGCTCAGCCACTCTCAAAGGCTTGGTTGGTTGGGATGCCAGAGAAGACTATGGCTGTTCCAAGTTGCTGGAAATCCTTACCAAGGGAGGCTAGGCTGGCTTCGCTTCTTCTGTCCATCTGCCAGGATGGTTTTGCCATCTAAGCTGGGTAAGTTATTGATGAGGAGGCTTTGAATGTTTGGGTAGTTCCTCTTTATTCAGAATCGGGAGGTTTATCCATGTGACCTTAATTTAGTTTTTAATCTGTTTTCATGTTGTAATCTTATTTATTTCATTCAACATGATCACCTTTCAGTGCCTTTTTTTGGCAGAAAGGCAGAGTATAAAAAGACAAACAAACATGCCAAATGGAACACATTTATTTTGGGTGAAACTGTTCTTAGCCTCTTATGCTGACAATTCTCAGGAAAGGCCAGAACTGATGTTTTCAAAGCCCAGTGGCTTAGATTACCCTCATCTCTGCCATTAACTTCAAGAAGCCTACATTTTTAGACACATTTCAAACTGCTGCATATTTCTTCATTTTCAGCTAGTTAGACCTTTTGCTTGGGGCACAAATGTCTGTTCTTTAGTGAAAACAGAATTTTCTCAAAGCTGCAGTGAATCACAAACGACTGGAGGAAATTATTTCTAAAACGTCAAATATGTGTCTGAAAGAGATTAGGATAAATAAGCATTTGTTGCCTCACACACAGAGACACTCCTCATGCCTTTTCTATTTTGCTATTTTATTTTTAAAGTAGACCCATGTTTGATACACAGCACTGCACAATGAGATAAGACACAAGCTTCTCTGGGGTCAGTCATTTCTGCCATTAACATTCACTGTTTTCAATCTGTTTCACTCATACACTTCTGTTTATTACAAAAAGGGGAGGGGGTAAGACAGAGAGAATACAGAACCTTTAAGAATGCCTGTGTGAATTTTCTGGACTTGCTTGTTACCACATTGCAGCATCTTTCGCTTGTCAGCAGTGAATGGCTGTTTGTGGCACAAAGCTTCCAAGTCAGATACAGACATAAAGTCAACAGGTGCCAAGTAGAGTGACAGCAGCCTCAGGCAGATGCCTATAGTAAATTTAGAACTATGCCGATTTGTGAAAAGTCATTTTGTTCACATGTTTACCTCATAGACTTTGTTCTCACTGTGAGTGTTGTTGGTAAGGAATGGGGGTTGTACGTACAACAATAGCAAGACAAGTTCCACCACTGAAACTTTTTTATGCGAGTTACTTCAGTAAAGGCTGGCAAGAAATCTAAGGGCATAATTTAGCACGAGCTGAGGCACAAAAGAAGACTCTAGTCCCACAGCTGTCTCTGTAATGATAGTGACTAATAGCAGGAATCAAACCATTTCGCAAGTGGTTGAGCACCAAGGAAGGAACAGAAACCTAAGACAGAAGGCATTTCACATGGTCATTGTAAGAGCACCACAGCTGAAGTCAAGTTTGCGATTGTGTTGCAGAGGGGCGGGATAGAAATAAAATTTTATTATTATTATATTATTATAAGTTCTGCTGTTGCCAACTCCAGTCCCTACTTTGCCTCATACAGTGAGATATGTGCCAAAAAACAAAACAAAACAAACCCCTCTACTTTTCTCAAGATGCTGAGATTTCTTTTTGGTTAACTGAGAAATTTTTCACAGTTTAAAAGCTAGATTTTGTGCATTTTGTTAAAAGGAACTCCAGTTATTTTGAACTTCTATTACTGCTTATTTGCTACTATTTAATACAATTAAATTTGTTTACTTTTTTGAATGTATTTGTATTTAATTTCATTTATATTTTGCTTTCTCCCAGTATGGGACCCAAGGCTCACAACAATGACCTGTAAAGAACTGGGTTCTGCACAGAATAATGGAATTTCAATTTAGAGTAGTTTTTGTAGTTAAGGCACACTTGCATGGGAGTCAGTTCCTTTGAAATAAATAGGATTTGTTTCTCAAAAGACAGGTGTTGTTAGAAGGGAAGTGGTGGGTGCGGGGGAATCTCTCCATTGTCAAAACTTAGTTCAAGACATGTAAATATTCCAAGAACACTTTCCTAATTGTATAGTGCATGGCACATGTGAACAAAGAAGCTGTCCCACAATGCAACCTGGATATATTCTAGAAGCATGTCTAATTTGATATACCTTTACACTACTGGATTATGAATGCTAAGGATCTGAGTATTATGATATGAGCACAGGTGGTGTTATATTATCACTACATTAATGAGGGAGCAATCTACTCTTCATGTATTAAGATGAACAAATTGCATTGTTTTATTTGTGGAGTGTTTTCTGATCCTTAGAAGAAATCCAATATATTGCATGGGAGAAAAAACACTCGTGTCTACAGGAGTGCTGTGCATGCAGAATCACCTGTGTCCTACTCAAAATGCCCAGAGCCAGAAAACACAAGGTAGAATTAAATTAAAATAAAATGATAGAACAAAACAAAAACAAAACATATGCATGTATTGGGGAGTATTTCCTGACCCACAGTGAATTCAGTGTGTCTTCCCACTGGAAGAAATTTCCATTTTCCCTGAATAGAGCTAATCATTGTGATTGTTATCTGCCTTCAACTTCTGACTTATGGCAACCCTATATTGGCAAAGCACATTACTTCTGCTTTGTGGACCATGGTTTGCTGAAAAACATACATTTGTGGACAACAAAGTGTCCCAATGGGGGAAAAATCAACCTTTTTGTCCCAGACCTTTATTTCTTTAATGGGGGGGGGGTCTGTATGTGGTAAGTGGCTGAAATTGAAGGAGTTTTTTAACTGCTATCCAGTTGACAATGCCATAGAGTGATTAACATTCTTGCTCTATGTACATTCTGCAGGACAGAAGACTATTTGGAGGACTGAAATGTCCCATTGTGATGCATGAAGGTTAAAATGTGTGTTTAGCATTTTCATTTTCAAAAAGCAGCCTTTCTGAATGCTCAAACTGTCACTGCACTGAAGAATTACTTCATCTTGGTGTGGACTCATACACAGGAGGAATGTCTATAGTCTAGCAACATTGCAGTAGAAGCAGGGATTTTCCATAGGATCCTCCCAAACAAAATGGGAACTATAGAGGTTACCACAAGATTATAACTCTAAATATTGCCTGCTTAAGAAGAATGAATACCAACAGGAAGTGAAAATCAGTAAATGCTAAACAGTACTGCACTGCTTCAGTGATGAGCTGCTGCTGTCCCTCTTCTAGCTACATTATGGGTCAGTTCTTAGAATATATACACAGAAAATGGTGGCCATAAATATAATCTGCTACATGTTTCTGGAAAAGTAAAGTCATATTACACTCAGACGTTTCCACATATTTCCTCTAACCCATGGATATTTATGTGTAGTCTGAGAAGTGATTTATGACTATGACAGCAAGAAGTTCAATATAGTCACCATTTTATTGACTGAAGAAAATGAGGCAGATGACATGTCCATAAGACAAACATAGTGAGGATTCATGATCAAGGACAAATTTCAATCCAGATGCTCCAGAGACAAGCTCAGCTTCCTATATAATGGGAGATGGTGGCTGTCATAGATGAGACACAGATAACCAATAGGACTATGTGAGGTGCTCCAAATTGTTGAATTGTCTCCCTTTTTATATTTTTCATCTACCTACCTACCTATATATTAACCACCAAGGACTGGTGCAAATTCTACAAAAGCCTTATATAATATAGGAAGGTGGATTGGGATATTAATACTAACATCATATCATTATTTCTTATCTGTATTAATGGGATTATACTTTCATTATTACTACTAATAGTAGCACTACTGAGAACCAGTGTGGTCGAGTGGTTTGAATGTTGGATTAGGACTGTAGCATATCAGGGTTTGAATCCCTGCTCAGCCATGGAATCCTGTTGGGTAGCCTTGGGTAGGTCATACTCTCTCAGCCTAAGAGGAAGGCAATGGCAATCCTCCTCTGAATAAATCTTACCAGGAAAACCCTATGACTGGGTCACTGTAAGTCAGAATCAGGTGAAGGCAAACAACAGCAGCAGCAGCAGCAGCAGCAGCAACTGTCTTATCTAGCATCAATGTCCATAAGAAAAATAAAGTGGTATAATCATAGGATATCTAGCAAATGGTGGTGGTGATGATGACTCTGTCATTCTTTAGGTGTATGACAGGCTTATTTTTGAAGTATGCCTAATTAAGCATGTTGCCTTGCCCTAAACAAAAAGTGGAATGTATGCCGTAGGGTAAAACCCACCTAGAATTCCTCTAACTCAAGACCAGTTGAAATGAACAGCAGATACATTATGGGCTCTTGTGTTCAGGATCTATTTCTTTTAATGAAGCTAGTACAGGAAACATCCCCAGGGGTTGTGGGTTTATTTGGAGTTATTTATTTAGATAAAACAAACTCACAAAATTCCCACAAAGTATGTAAATTAAATATATATATATAACAACTATGGTGTGCATAGGGTTGCCAGTGTTGAAACTGGAGACAGCTCCTGTACCTTTAATGGTTAGGTAGAAGAGGGAATTCCAGCAGGTGTTGCTTGCTACCTGCTTGCATGAAAAATGGCACCTGCTGAAATTTCCTGTTCAACACAACCACTAAAAGTTTTCTCCAGCTTTCAGTCTGGCAACCCAAGGTGGGTACAATTATGGGATTTTTTAAAAAAAGAGTTGTTCAAGTTAGGGGGCAAGTGAGTTAGATTTCAATAGGACACTTACCAGCCGTGATGAAACAGCCTCCCCCTGCTTTGTACAGCATGTGGCTTCCAAAGGGGGCAGCACAAATGATGAAGAAGCTAGCCACAACCACAGTGACCACTCCCAGAAGGAGGAGGACTGACCAGAAGCCACGATAGACTAAAAATCACCAAGGGATGGGGGAGAGAGAAGCAGACACAAAGAAGGTTGTTACTTCCCCCCCTTTAAACCATCCTTAGGGTACAAGGCAATTTTATAGAACCCCCCTTTCATTTTTCTCATTAGCAAGCTGAACATTTATTCCAAAACAGCTTCCTGTTTAATAGTAATCTGAGAACACCATATGTCCTTTATTAGGCTCGAACGCCAAACCCTATCTGATAATCTTGGAATATAATAATGTATGTTAGAGTGCTATGAAACCCTGTTGCTTGGCATCTCCAGTGCACGTGTGTGGTTAATAAGTTCATTTACTTGGTCAGTGAAAATTGTTCATAAAATGGTGTGCTGAACTGTAGCCAAGATTCTTCAAGATAATGATATGGTTTCACTAGATACAACTGATTTCACCAAAGTAGTAACAGACAAGAATAAAAAAGTAAGGAAGAAAATTCCTAGGACAGAGCCAAAATAAGTAATCATACTCTTGCTTATTAAAAATAGTAAGTAAGAGCTTTTTTGGAGATGTATGCATATCACAAAATGAATTTATATATGGTTTTGAAAACAATTTTTTTTCCTGCAAAGTAAAAAAAAAGGCAAAAGTTAAAAAGGAGCAAGTGAAATTTGCCTATCACTGAAGCCATTCACACAGTAAAATCCTTTGTATATTATTCAAATCAAAATGCAAAAATACAGAATCTCATTGAGCCAAGGGCAAGCAAAGCTGAATTAATGGAAGCAGCTGGTGATAAATGGGCTGAGAGTTTTGTGACATATGGTGCTCCCCCTCCCCAAATAAATGTTCATAACAATAATTTAGCTGGCTAATTACACATCTATTTTCAGAGACACTTTACAAAGACCATGGTCATGGTGGAAATAAATTCATTTTAGATATTGAAAAAAGGAGGAATATTAATTCTTCTTGCTGGACACATTATGAGCTGTTAAATGTTCTTTTACAGTAACAAGACAATTCAAAAATATAGGTCCATGTATCATAAGCAATAACTTAAATTTGACAAAGGTAAAGATACCTAAAGTAGTTTAATAAAAAGGACACTGATGAAAATACTAAGATATGCCAACCTATGTCATTCAGTCAATCTTATGACTTTGAAAAAGTATGATCAATTTTACATGACTAGCTTAAGTCCCCATTGATTGCAAAGGGTCTACTCTATGTCTACATCTAATTCAACCCAGAGTTTATTTATGGATTCCATAATCCATAAATCCATAATGTTGATTGGGATAAGTAGGTGTCCTGCTTCAAAAAGAAGCCTTGGTGAAGAGCTACCAGGAGATAGTCCTCTGTCTAAAGGGCTTTCCCATTCAAGTCTGGTTTAAAGATTGGAAAGAAGAGCAGAGGCTTTCAAGTTGCCCATGAACAGGTAGCGGTGCAACAAGCAACAGGTGTACAGGTCACCTCCTCTCTCTCTCTCTCTCTCCTTTATGGAGAGATTATTATACAGGTGCCCCCATCATTTCCACAGAACCAATATTCATGGTTTCAGTTATCCGTGGGACACAAAATAGTGACACATACCAGAGTTGTCCTGGAAAATGCCTAGAGAGGCATCCTCTCTAGGTATCTTCTAGGTCAGGAGCTCTTAACCTTTCCTTTACCAGGGATCCCCTTTAAATATCTTTAGTAGCCACAGACCCCCAAGATTTAAGTCAAGATTTAAAACAGCAACAGCAACAACACAACTACACCATCCATTAAACCTTCCCTCAGAGGCACTGGAAGCACTTGGCGGGGGGTGGGTGGGACTTTTCTCCTGCTTCTTCCTGCAAATTTGTGGCTGGAGTGCAGCCAATATGCAGGCCAAGCCAGCCAGCCTTTGCCTTGTGTCCTGTCACATGCCCCTTCCACTGCAGGGAGGAGGTGGGCTGAGCATCCTTCAAGCCTTTGCAGACGTCTGTGAGGATGTGGCAGACCCCTGGGGGTCCCTGGACCACAGGTTAAAAATCAATGTTCTAGGTCTTCTAATGCAACTCTATGGTATGTTTATACAGGAAATCCTTTATTTTAATAAGGTTTGCTATTATCCACGGTTTCACTTATAAACCATAAGTCAAGGAATGTATCTCCTATGGATCGGATGTGAATGTGTGTGTGTGACCTGTACTTCTATTTAAATCAACCACTGTGAAGAACCACCTTCTGACTATTTTACGGAGGCAGTGCTTAAAATAACAAAAGGCAGCCAGTCCTAGCACAGAGAACCCTGTGATGGGAAGGAGGAGCCTCTGTGAGTGAGAGGCAGATTTTTAAAAAGAGAAATGTCAGTTGAGAGTTGCCAGTTGAAAAACAGACAGTTAGATGAGTCAGTTGTGAGAATGACAGGTAGCCAGGGCTAGGAACTGGGGGGCCAGCCTGTTTAGGCCAATGTCACAATAAATTTTAGTGGCAAGCAGTAGAATTCAAGGATTCAACGGTGGGATTGAATGATCCAGTGAGAGGATAAAAACATCCAGAGATAGGATCAAGTGATCCAGTAAAGAGATCTGTTTGGTTGAGGAAAAGCTAAAAAGAGGTCTTGTATGTATGGACAGATGGTTGGAATTCTGTTAGAAGTGAGGTGGTACAGATACACAAGGGTAATCTCTGAGGTAAAAAGTTGTGGTATCGTAGTGAAAAGACTCAATCTGAGTAACTAATAAAGAGGTGCTACAAAGTTTAAAATGAATACAGTGTAGCCTCTGAGGTAAACACTGTGGTAAAGTAGGGGATTACAACCAGGAGCCCAGAGAAACTCCACAGTTGTCAGACCTAAAATCAAAAGGAAAGGGTGAGTTAAAAAAGCAGCTAGAAAATAACTAGAATTGTTGTAATTCTGTATTGGTCCTAAAACATCAATAATGAAACTATAGGCTCCTCTAGATGGGACAAATGTATTAGGAAGTTGCTGGAGGTTGCAGACCAGTTGTCCTTTCATAATTGCTGGGGTTTGGTTCCAGGAAACCCCCCCCCCCATGGATACCAAAATCCATGAATACTCAAGTCCCATTGTATGCAATGGCATAGCAAAATGGTGTCCCATATATAAGATGGCAAAATCAAGATTTGTTTTGGGGATTATGATTTTTTTAAAGAATATTTTTAAACCTTGAACACTTAAATCCGTGGATACAGAGGGGCATCTGTATCTGAGGCATTTTTCACATTTTTTAAAAAATATCCAAACAATCTATCTATTGTCCTGGATTATTTTCTGGCAACAGCTGAAACATTTTATTCCTGCACTCAAGTGGGTTTCATTTTAATTCCAAGATGTATTAGAACAAAGTAACCAGTTTCGCTTCCCCTTTGTATTCTCTCTCACGCAAACACACGAGTGTGTTTATGCATTAGGAGAATGGCAATTTTATACTACAACATTGTAAATCTATGAAAAAAAATTCAGAGAGGGGAAAAATGCTGTTCAGACCATAGGACCAATTCAGCAAATCATGTCCTAGTTTTAATAAAATGAAATGAAACAGAAGCACCCTGGTGCAGATTCAAGAATCAGTAAAAAGAATGTAGAACAGAACACATGGATATAGAGGCAGTAGCAACCTACAAAGCCTAAGGAAATATATTACAAAAACTCATGCTTCTTTAAGCTAACCAAAGAGCCTGTGATTGCATTTTCATTGGTATATTTATATAAATATATTTGTTCCCACTACATACACCACCACCAAATTCACTAAGGAGAATTTTACTCCATGTTTACTCGTTTTTTTTTCTGCCATCCTTCCTGTCCCACTGTTACCAGGATACATTAGCAAAATCAAGCAAGAATGTTCATTTTACTTGTTGAAGAAATTGTAGTGGAGCTTACATCACTCTCACAATCTGAAAAGTAAATATCTTTTGTTTTTACAATTATATGTGTTGTGCCATCATCAGACATGATGGAAAGCTTCAGCCTTCTCACACCAGGCTATCATATATCTTGTCATCTAAATGAACTGTCATGACTGCCCTGCTATTTTTTTTCCTTGATGGCCAACCTGTTTGTTTTGCACTAGCTCATTTTAACAGTATCAGTGAGCAAAATATAGCTCATGTTAAGTATATTGAAATCCCATTGATTCAAACAATTTCAGCTGCAATCATATACCCACTTACCTGAGAGTAAGCTCCTTGAAACTTAGGGCTCATCTATATGAGCCAGAATATGATGGCTCCCTGCTGGTGTATCCCAGAAGCGGATCTGGCCTGTTGTTCCCCCGTTACCTTGAGAAAATGGGCCAGTGTCCACAGCAGCCTGTTATTGCAACTGCCACTGCTATTTTCCTCACTGACTTGGAAGGCAGGAAAGCGGCTCCCAATACATGACCAAGACCCCTGCATTTGACCGGCTTTGGTCACATGCTGCAGGTCTGCTTCTTGACTTCTGGGAGAGCCAGGGAGACTACAGCAGCAGTGAAGGCCATCTTGCAGGAATAGGCTCTTGCAGACACATGGGGTCCAATCTGTTGTTTGCCAGCAGTAGTGGAGCAAACCGGGTATTATCTTATAATGGTGTATTAGGCTCTACCCCCACCTTCCCCCTGTCTGAGCCCCTATCTGTCCCAGGGACTGTGAGGACTGCCAGGGGAACAGAATGGGGCAAATGCCCTATGTCGTATGGACTGCAGGGCTCTGAGAAGGGGGGCAAGAAGGGGTATTTTGCCCATGCAGACAAGCCCTCAGTGAGAATTTATTTCTAAGTAGACATGCATAGGATTTCACTGTAAACCCCAGTGACACCTGAACATGGAAAAAATAAACTACATACAACAATGCTACTTTTAACATCTTACTTTCAGGCAGTTACAAGGGGATCGTGATATTTTGAATAAAATAAAATAATATAATGTAACATTGTTACCTCTTTGATGGAACAAATCAAAGTTACTCATTATTTCTAAAATGTTATTTTGGCAAGTTATTTGGGTGATTTTTTTTTTTTTGGCCATTTGGAGTCAATTTCTATTTTTTAAAGCATACTGTTGTGAAACAATAAGTAATGAAAAAGTAACATTTTAACATTTATATAATGTATCAACAGTGCAAATTCCAACACATGTTTCCTGCTTCAAAGTCCTCCCCCAAGCAGGAGGTGTTTGATGTATCCACCTGATGAGATATCTGGAAAGCTATTTCCTTGTCATTTAACCTTCCAAGCAATCTCCCCAGTCCAGAAAGTAGCTTGTTGCTTAATCAATTTGACAACCCTCTGTCCCACTCTCACAGCATAGCTTAATACATATGGAATATGTTCCTTTATCTCCTTTGTCAGGACAGGCTGCCATGCTGACCCCTGGCAACTTGGAACAACACCTTGGAAACACTCTTCCAACAGCTCCGTGATCCATCAGAGTCTTCAAGGATCCTTCACTTCTATGTTATAAATACTCAGAGCCAGACATTATACATACCCTCCAACATTTCAAAGCTGGAAAACAGGACACATGTGGCCAAGCAATATTAGAAGGGTCATCAATTTGGCAAAGGTTATTAATAAGGAAGAACATATAAGCTAGGAAAGGCTGCAGCAGTTTGCTTTCTGCCCCTTCTTCTTCTCTTGGCCCCGCTGAGTTGACTGAGTGCAAACTACTTTTGCATTTTGAATTTCAGTTGGCAGTAATGGAAATGAGAACAAAGGGAGAAAGTGGGAGGCAGAGAGAAAATTTTAAATTTTAAAAGCAGCTGAAAAAGTGGGAAGACAGAGGATTAATGGGGACTGTCCCTGTCAAATCAGGACAATCGGGGTATGAATTATATGCTTTTGCTGGTATTTTCCTAGCATACTTACCTAGTTTTGCTTTCTTACCTTTTCACATATATTTTTTTCTATAAATCTTTTCTCTAAATTTAAACTGGAGGTTGAGGTTGTGCGTTTTCTGACCAGTTCAAGGGAACAATTTCTATCCTTGCCTTTGCCTTGTCCTTCTAAGCGTCCTTCCCATGTTGACTGGAGTTGGGACTACTAGGAAGTAAGTGGAGCACAACCAGCCATCTTCCATGGTGATGGGAGATCATCTTGGAGTTACCTCCATCCCCACCACCAGGTAAATAGCCATCCCATAGCCATGGAGTGCTCCTTCTCCAAGTGTTAGAGCAGAAGTGGGCAAAGTGTGGCCTAAAAATTGCATGCAGTCCCATGGGGCTGTTTTGGTGGCCCCTAGGCCAAAAAAAGGCCAACCCCCCCCACCTTTTTTGCTCTAAAATTTTCCCAATTGACCTCTGGGCATATGGAGAGCATTTCCAGACCTCTGGGCTTATGGAGCCCCCTGAACACAACAGGGTTAAAAACAATTGCTTCAAAATGACCCCCAATGCCCTCTGGTGCCCAAGAAGGCCAAAAAGCTTGGTGAGAATGCCACCCATGCCCGCTACTGGGGGTTTGGGGGCAATCTTTTTTTGTAGGAGTAGGCGTGCTGGGAGAGTGTGGTCTCCAAGATGTCCTGGGTGCTACTGTGCCCCCTTAGCTTTCCACAATTGCCCAGTGTGTAATAGAGGGATGAAGGGGATGAATATGGGTAGTATCAGTTTCTACACATGCACATGTGCTTGTCTACCTTTACATTTAGCTGACATTCAGCAGTTCCAGTGAAAGCTGCAGGATATAAAAGTGCTGAGCTTTAGCTGCATCTTGTCAAGTTCTCTACAGTTCTACAGTATATTAAGACTTTATCAGTCGCAGTCTTTAAAATGTTCTTTTGCCGGTACACACACACACAAAAATTGTGCTGACAAAAGAATATCCCTCCCCCAGCACTCACCTCCTTTCCCGGCAAAGGCTCCTCCATGAATGAAGAGGAAGTGAACGGAGCCTCATTCACTTCCTCATTCAAAATTTTGCATGATTTCATCCCATGGGAAATTAAAATTAAAAACATAAATAACGCATTTAAAGCAACTATACATACTAAAAAGAAAGAAAGAAAGAAAGAAAGAAAGACCAAGTAACCTGGGGAGGGTCAAAAAAAGTTCATCACTTATCTGGATGTCCCAATCCAACCCAGAAGTGTTCACACTGGTCCAGCCACTGATAGAGCAAGTATGAGATTTAAAGGGACAGAGGTATCGCATGCCGGCAATGCCAGCAAAAAAGTGGCACAGGGATCTATTGATGGCTTAAGTCGTCAATTAAAAACAACAGGATTTTGGCTTTTTATAACTGCAAAGGGCGACGTCATGTGATCCGCGCGCCCTTTTGCAGTTATGCGATGTTGTGATGACACCATTTTTTCCGTGTCTGATAAAGTCCTTAATCTATTGTGAGTTTTTTAAAAAATGTATCCTACCTATCCACGCCACAATAGAACCCTCATTGCAGCTGGCAACTTAAATAACAACAGTTAACAATGGCACAAAACAGTCATTTTTAAAAACCAGCATAGGAAGAGATTAAAAGGAGCTAGAGGACTCTATGGACTTTATCAGACCACCCTCCATTAATGTTCTTTTGCCAGCATATTTTAAAATGCTGGCAAAAGAACCCCCCTCCTACCCAAACTTACCTTGGGCAGCATCAATGAGGCTTCCCTGGCAGTAATGGAGCACAAATGGAACTCCGTTTACTTCCGGAGTTGAGATCTTGCTGATTCTAGCAAGAAGACACTAGTGCGGGAAATTTAAAAATAAAAGCCAAATAAACACATAAAAAGTACAGCAAAGCACAAAAACACACTAAAAATCCCAAAGTACACAGGGGGAGTGTGTGTGTCATAAAAAGAGCATCCCCTACCTGGCTGTTGTGATCTCACCTGGAAGTGTTTGCCCATTGACACTGAAATCACAGACAACGGTGTGAGGATTCAAACGCCGGCAATGCTGGCAACAAATCACCATGGGAGATCAATTGGCGGCTTGGCCCGTCAATAAAATAGAACGGCTTTTGGACTTTACATGATCATGAAATGACAATGTCATCTGGTATGTGTGCCCTTTTGCGATCATTAGACATCCTTATAATGCTATATATGCCACACCTGATAAAGTCCTATAATAAATATTTAAAATAATGTAGCTGTAATAGAACAAGAATAAAATCGAAGTATCTGAATTCAGATAGGGAGAGACCAGTCTGCTCTCTTATAGTCACAAATGTTCACTAGCTTGTTCAGTGATGAGAAGGCCTTATCTGTCATGGCAGATAGTCATACCTATGCTGCCTGGACATGTAAGTATGCAAGCAAGTTCATATGAGGTTGTACATAGATGCCATGTCTTCTGTATATAGATGCCTGTACAAAAGAATACAATAAAAGAGCAGAGCTTGAAAATGTTCCCGTTTTATACTACAAATCCCAGAATCCCCCAGCTAGCATTCTTGTCCAAAAGGGTAACTTTCCCAAGCTTTTGTTGTTAATTGTACTCTTCTGTACATGGCAGCCATATCTATGGCCTACATCAAACTCTTACCTGGTTCAACTGATCTACGCTAGTTGAGACTGTCCATTGCATTTTGACCTACAATCCTCTACAGCTTTTAAGACTGTGCAGGACCCAAGGGCTTAGACAGAGATCTCTAGAGATTCATCAAAGCCAAAGCTTGCTTTCAAATATGATTCACCAGCTTGTTTACAATGAGTAGTGTTTTTAGGTGAGCAAGAATAGTGAGAGAGAGAGAGAAAGTGAAAGAGTAAAATACAATTGTCCCTCCATATACAGAGGTTTGGTATCCACGGATTTCATAGAATTGTAGAGTTGGAAGAGACCACAAGTATTCACAGCTTGAAAATATTCTTTAAAAAATAATAATCCAAAAAGAAAACCTTGATTTTGCCATCTTATACAAGGGACACCATTTTGCTATGTCACTGCATATAATGAGACTTGAGTAATGGGATGTTGGTATCCACGGGGGGTCCTGAAATCAAACCCCAGTGAATATGAAGGGACAACTGTAATTAGCATGTTATTCATTCTGAGACCTTGGGGTGGGCAAGATATAAATCCAATTAAACTTAACTAATGCCCTGAATACTCCATCCCTACCAAGTTCCACATTTACTTATATGTGTATGTTGAAATTAAGCTATTTATCAATTGTCCTTAGATGACTGCATAAACATGAGGTTAGATGCAATATTTCCAAGGCATAAAAATAGTGTCACCTTATGTAAAGCACATATATTAGTAATATTTATATGCAGGTGTTAATAAGACTAACAGTTCTATCTCAGAGACCTCAGAAATTGACATATAATAAAATTGGTATATTAATAAATTGGCATATTAATAATTTGGTTCATTAATGTGGCCTTCCACAAGGGAAAAGGCATGATGGTGTCAGAAAGGTGATCTGAGTGCCATGCTTTACCCTAGGGAAGACTAAGACTAAAAGTCAAAAGGACACATTTCCCAGTGGAAAGGGAGATAATGGATGGATGAATCCTTTGTGGATGCTGATTTTGAAATTTCCTCTCCTTAATCCCCAACCTTAAGACAGAGGTTGGTCAAGCTTTTAAAATCCAATCACCGGACATTAAGGATAGTTTGAAACACATTAGCATCTTCCACACCTATTGTCAAGACCAGGAAATTAATTGTGCAATCCATGGAAGCTCATGGAATCTATTGTTCCAACCCATGAAGCATCCACTCCCCTCAGGTGTATTTGGAGGTATAAATATGACCCTAAAAATCTGCCTAATTGTGCACAGTCCCAGTTGCAGGGTAGACCCTGTCACTCTGTGTTAGCCACCCAGGTTCCTCCATCCACTCTGCTGGATTGATCAATGAATTCCAGACTACAGGACAGGTTTTATCAACCCCAACAAATCCTCTTGTTACCCTCTATCCCAAGTTTTCTTACTGCCTCTTCTATAGCCTTGTGTGAATGTTTTTCTGGGTGAGTGTGTGTGTGTGTGTGTGTGTGTGTGTGTGGTGTTATTTTTTGAACTCTTTAATAAAAACCATACTTAATTTCACATGTGTATGTATTCAATCCAGACTAGTACTGATAGACAAAGGTTTTCAAGGTCCCCTTGGCACCCCCTTTCGCATAGCTAAAGTCGAGTTGCTGCTAATTTCCACAACATATTAGCAACTCAATATTTTCTTGGAATTTCCAGGGAGCATTTTGGGTAACACAGGACCTTTCCAAAGTAGAGCAGTATAAGAAAGTAGCATAGTAACTGAACTAGGCTATGCATTTTAAGTCTGACAACCTGTGTTGTTGCAACAGGATAACTGAGAATAGTTCCCATACCTTAGCTCCACAAGATTTTTCTTCAGCATGTCATAGCACTTGCTGCAGCTAAAAATATAAGGGAGCTAGGAACAGAACAAGAAGATAGGAGCAGCTGGGCTGTACATAATTCTGAATTCTGCCATGGCCATATTCCCAACAGCAGGAATATTAAATGACTCACTAATGCCATTCATGGAATCAGAGAACGTGAAGATCTAGGAGCAACCCTGAAGTCTAGTCCCACATCATTTGGCAAAATGTGATGATAGTTCTTTTATGTATGCTTAAGTTTTTGTTAGATGAAGGCATGGATCCAGAGCTTTGCAGGTCTTCTTAGTATGTATTCAGTGATGTAGTGAAGCCAGGACTTCCATGGTTGAAGCCCCAGGATGTTTTGATTAGTAGGGATGATGGCATCATATGCCATCACCATCCATAGTCTTCTGTGCTCCCTTCAAGCTGAGAAGCAATTTTTAAAGTGGCTTGGGCAAAGAATGGATTTTCCCAGCAACAATATATTGCTATGAGCTAACAATGTTGTTATGCAAAGTACTTGGCGATGGATCTGTCCTGCAGCTGGTAGAAAAAGTTGTTTTCTGAAAATGCCATATTTATGCCTGTTAACCAAGGGTGGGCCAAGCCATTTTTCAAAACTTAAACAATGCTTTTGAAAGCTTCTGGTTTTTAATGTAGGCCTATCTGTGCTAAACATGTTTAGCTTCACTCATGAAATTGTTCCAAATTGGCTGATTGCACCTCCAAGAGGCTTCTAGGGGATCATTTGCCATTTTTGGCCAAAAACCAGGGATATATGGAGCATGGGGTCAGTTCTTTTGGGCTAGTATAGCTGCTCAGCTCCTAGAAGTTGTCCACCTTTCCAGTAAACTCTTTAAGCACGCCTCAATAAATAGTATGGATAATTATTTTGCTTTTAACCAAGTGTGTATGTGTGTGTTTTCTAAAATCGCAATGTAGATTACTTTTTAGACTTCCGAAAGCAGGAAAGGATCAATTTCTTATAAGTGTGGCATAATTTGTAAGTTTAAAAAAATGTTCTCACTGCCAGCAGGCTATCTCCATTGGTGACTTTGCCTTAGTAGAAAGCACTTCCACTCATACAAGTGAGGGTTTTGTGAAAATTAGAAGCAAACTTAAGTAAGCAGAAGTGGTTTTCACTAGGATGGACCCACTAGGACCATTCTGTGGTCCCCACCCCACCCCAGGATTCAAAATAATTGTTTGCTCCCAAATGTCTCTGAACACCCTCTGTGGGATGTGGGGTCATTTTCACCATATTTTTGCTTCCCTGGGCCACACACACACACACACACACACACACATATATATATATATATATACAGGTCACTTTCTGTTGTAAAAAAAAAAAGGGCCTCTCCTAGACCTAAAACACTCAGTTGGATTAATGAAAATGCCTCAATGGCCTCTGGAGGATGTTTGAGAGCATTTGGGGGCAATGAATAAATAAATAAATAAATATTGTAGTAGAGTGTGTGTATGGACCTGCAAGGTCTCTTGGGGGGAGCAATGCAGCTTCCTAACTTCCCCCTCAACACTTGCTCAGCTCTGCACTAAGGCAAAACCACCACTAGATACAATCCACTGTCTTTAACACATTTGTTTTCTTCTCATTTGAAAATATAACAGTTGAGATATTCCTAGTTAATACATAGTACAGACAAACACAAATCAAAAAAGGACCAAATTTAAGAAGATATATCGATTTTGATTTCAGGTGAGACCTGTCAAGTTGTGTTGGCTGTGGTTCCTGTTGTTAGGACACAAGCTAGGACAGTTTCAGCCTGAAAGCAATTTTATGTACTAACTTTGGAAGAAAATCCACATTTCAAGTTTCTGTTTTATCAAAGCTGAGTGGGCACCAGGGACACACCATGTATGTATGATTAATTACACCAGATAAGAACTGCAATCTTATCTACATTTACTTGAGAGTAAACCTCTTTGAACTCAGTGGACCTTAACGTCAGGAAATACATGCATAAGATGAAATGTGGAGATTGTGTTTTATATCCATTTGTGGTTATTAGGAATTTCTCTATGCCTAATATCACTGTTGCTAGAATAAAGGGATGTAACATGAGACATTCAGGAGAGAAACAGAGTGCCAAGTATCCAGCAATGACAAATAAACTGAGAAACGTAATACACTTCAGACTTGGAATATGTATAATTTGCAGTGACACACATTGTAAGTAAGGGTGACAAATACTTTACCAGACACTTTTTGTACTACAAACTAGGCACAGCACTGGGAAATGGGTAGCTGGGAACACAGGAAAAAGAAGACAAGTCCCCAAAGGCAAATATTTCTGTTTTATCAATTACCCTGTAATAATTACTTCACAACTTCTTTACTGTGAAATAACTCTCAGTGGTGGCACATTAAAAAAAATAATCTAGAAGGATACATTTTCAATAGTCCATAGGAAACCTCCATTTAAAGATGAACCTCCATTTAAAGATGAATATTATTTAATCACACTGCTCTTTGTAATGAACATCTTAAAATCATAATTAACAATGAAATTAGCCCATATGAAGAAACTGAAGATGAACATGTCAGAGTCTGGTTACTTTCCAGATATCATTAACACCATGGTCCAAACATGTCTGCTCAGAATTAAGTCCCACTGAGTTCAATAGAGCTTGCTCCCAGATAAATGGGTATAGGCTTTACAGCCTCAAGTATTTCATTATTTACCTGAAATAATAGCAAATTTCTATTTTCTATTAGAGCAGTATTTATTTAGGTATTTATACCCCACTCTTCAGCCACAAAGGCTCCCAGAGCAGCTTACAAATTGTTTTAAGCAATAATAATTTACACATCTACACCTCATTAAGCAGTTTCCAATGTGTGTTAGCTAATTACGCCCACAAGCTGGGTACTCATTTTACCAACCTACGAAAGGATGGAAGGTTGAGTGAAGCCTGGAGCACTCTGGGAAAGGATGGAATGCTGAGTGAACCTTGGAGCTCTCTGGAATCGAACTTGCAACGTGGTGGCTTGCAATGCAGTTGTCCCTCTGTATCCACAGATTTGGTATTCACAGATTTAAGTATTCACGGCTTGAAAATATTCTTAAAAAAATAATAATCCAAAAAGCAAACCTTGATTTTGCCATCTTATATAAGGGACACCATTTTGCTATACCATTGCATATAATGGGACTTGAGTATTCACAGATTTTGGTATCCACGGTGGGGCCTGGAACCAAACCCCAGCGAATATAAAGGGACAACTGTACTGACATTTAACCACTGTGCCACCAGGGTTCCCTGGTGGACTGTTTAGAATGAACTAATGAATGGTTGCACACAAGAACTTTAGTCCCTGGAGGGAAAGATAGAACAAACATACAGCTAAATCCCACTTATCACATTATTGTGGGAGAAAGGTCTTTTAAGATCAAAGATAATGCAATTATATTTTAATTGCTAAGGTCTCAGTGTAGATACAAGGCTTGACTATGCCCTGGGAAATCACCAGTACTGTACTATCTGTAATTCACTATTAGTTCCTCACAAAGAATTTGGTTCATTTAAATTTGAGATAAGCTGTAACTAGATAGATACACTTCATTATAAACAAGAGAGCTCAGATGTCTCTATTCAAATCAGCCTTTTTAACAAAAAAAAACCTATAAGAAGTTTTGGAGCATTTTGTGTCAATTTGAAACAGCACTAATCAATAAGCACAATCCATGTGTGTAAAATAGCCCTGTTACTCCAAACCAAATTACATTAATTGAAAGTTTTCATGACAAAATTGGGAATCTAGATAGATTTTTTTTCCCATGAGAAGGGAATGCTTTGGTAAGAGAATTTTTTCCATGAATTTAAGAAAAGATCAGCATTATTTTTGAAAAAGTACTCATGACAATGATCGATAATACTCACTGAAATCTGCGAAAGGGTTTTGAAAGCACTTCCTTGAACAATTTTGGCCATTATAATTCTTTATGAACATCTCAGTCTTAATAATATTCTCTGCATTTTCATATTTTTAAATACAGTCATAGTACCAGACAAGATACTGCTGGATTTTTAAAAAAGCACCCCCAGCACCGAAAATGAACTAGTCTGAGTTAAATACACATTGGGAATCTTGTACCAAATAAATCTCAGCTGAGCTGTCATCACATGCTTTAGGGCCATATTATTGTCATTGGCCTTGCATGTTCATAACATATGGGTTGAAAGGAGTGAGTTGAATCTACAAGGAACATTCCACACATGGAGGAATACATGTTTCATTTGTAGAAGTGTAGCGTTGGCACCACCCAATACATAAACCAGTCCCTAAGTAACAGGACCAGAGCTTGGAAAAGTTATCTTTTTGAACTAAAACTCCTCAAATTCCCCTGCTAACATGTATCTGGCCATGCTGGCTGGAGATTCTGGGAGTCCAAAAATGTTATCTCTCCGAGCTCTGAACAAAACCTTCAAAATTTGGAATCCAATATTGCTTCAGAAAAAAATATTGTCTTTGGTTTCCTTTCTAATGCTATTGAAAACAATGTTTCAGTATAAGAGAGTAGCAATATTTATTCTCCCAGAACTGGGAAAAGTTGAGTTTCTCTTTGAAGTTGCAGAGCAGTCCTTTCATTAGGCTCAGTTTCTATTCTCAGATACAAAAACATAATTGTGTGCTCTGTCAAAAGATAAATTTCCTGAATGTGTATACCAGGACTGGGAACCTGTGGCCCTTGAGATATTGGTGAACTGCAACTTCCATCAGCCCCAACCAGCATGGTCAATGGTCAGGGACAATGGGAGCTATAGTCCAACAACATCTTAAAGGGCACAGATTTCCCATCCTTGCTCTCTGTTGTAAAGCTTACAAGGACCATTTGAACTTCACTAGCATAATCTTGCAAATACTTTTGTTGTTGTGATCCGTCAAGTCGTTCCCAACTTATGGTAACCCAAAGGCAAACCTATCATGGGGTTTTCTTGGCACCTACTAATGAGTAAACCCAACTGAAGCCAGTGAGAATTATATCTGATTAAACAAACATATTTGGAAGTATCATAAAGTTTCCCAGTGAAAAATCCCAAGTACATAATCAGATTATGTTCCATCTAGGCCAGAAATTTGTTTTCAACAGCAGCCAGCCTGCATGCTATGAAACGGATAGCCCTATTTGCACACCAGTAAACAAGAAAATACTTACTAATTGCAGAATTATAGGCAGTTGAATTGGACTCATCTCGTAGGAGAGGAAATGGAGAAAGATAGGCATGGGTGCAGTTTTTAGAGGGTGATTGGTTTGCTGAAAGAGAAAAGCAAACTGTTAAACTATGGTCTTGAACTTCCACAGAAGTACGAGTGTAACATCTATTCACTTCTATGAAGTGCCTGGGCACCATGCCTGGACTTTCTAAGCACTACAAGCAGCACACATACCATATTTCTGTATACCGTCTGTTTTTCATTAGTAGTAGTAGTAGTAGTGCTACCATTATTATAGCACCCATAAAAAATACAATAACAACAATCAAATAGGACATGCCTGTCATCACGTTTACAAGCCAAATCTAGACCTTGGAATAGTCACTTTTAGGACTGTAATTCCCAGACCCCACCCCACCCCCAGCAAAGCTAACTGTTGTAGTTCCCTAAAAGTAACATTTCCAAACACTCTCTAAATCAAAGTCAACTTGTGAGAATGTGAAAGTAAATCCAATAATGGTCTTTCACTTTTTCAGGAGCTTGTGCAACCTCTTGCACAAGCAGAGGTATGCAAACAACTGTAGCAGCTGTTAGAGAGTACTGAGTGAAGTTTCATGTGAGCATCTGAAGAATGCATTCACACAAGCTCTTGAAGGCATTTTCCAAATCACACTAGTGGCTGCCTACCTTCTGTATGAAGTTCTAAGTTCCCATGTACAAACCTAACATTTTGGAGCAAATGTGCCAGCTGTTTGAGGGTCAAGGAGCAAAGAATGGTGCATTGCAAACCAACTTATTCTAGTAGCTCCAAATATATCACTGGATCATTGCAATATAGCCCCTTCCCCAACTGGTGACATTATGGGTTGCTTCAAATTCTGTTTGTCTTCCAACAGAATACTCTCTGCTAGCCAAAAGGATTCCCTTTCCTTCTGAAGATTCCCAGCTCTATAGATACCCTTATAGACTTGGCAGGGATGAAGGGAATCCACAGTCATATCATGGGAGTAGAAATATGTTTGCATAAAGCAGAAGCAACCTTATACAGATAGAATTTCTGAAGTGAATACTGTATAAGGCATACCTTTAAAAGAAGCACTAGTTCTGGTTTATTTATTTATTTATTGAATTTATGTCCAGCCTTTCACCCCAAATGGGATTCTAAGTAAAATTAGACTCATAAAAGGATACTTACTATACCAAAACCTCCACATACTGTTAGCATTCTCATCTACCTTCCCATCAAACCAGCACCTCCAGAAGAAACCTTCATGATGGAAAGTAATCTTCTCTTCCTATGCAAAATAAGGACAAAGATTACTATACAACCAGGGCTACATTCATTGCTTTCTACTTTGAACATGTAAACATTTGTATCTGACAGACAAATCTAAGCATTTTAATACTTACATTCAAAGAAAGAAAGAAAAAGTCATACATTAATGAGAAGAGTCACAATATCTCTTTATTACCTCTGCTGTTCTGAACATATGTAACCAAATCAGAATTAAGGATAAACATCTATGTGTTAAAGGAATTTAACACATAGATGAAGCACACACCATAACCAAGTGTTCCACATTCATGGTGTTATTTCTAGATGAGGAATAAACAAACACCTTGCAATACTACTGTAAGATGTAATTCAGAAGAATAAAAATATATACTAACCGTGGTGTCATTCAAACTTTCTGAACACCTTCCAACTTCTGTAGCAAGAAGCCAATAGTCCGTTCCAAAGGCAACCAAAAAGAACAATATTCCAAGAGCTCCAAAGAAGCCGCCGAAAAATATCCCAACACTCAGTTTCATTGCTGATTTGGTTTTGATTTTTAAAAAATGATGTATTTTCAATACAGGGTTTTGAGGGAAATCTCCTCCAGAAAAATTTAGCAGAGGATTTCACCACTGGCCTGGAAGTTCTCTTGAGAATAAAGTTACCGTAATTATCTTCACAGTTTTCTAAAAAAAAATTCTTGGTGGGTTTTTCCACTTGATTTTCCACTTGCTGTTGCTTGATTCGTGTCCCATTAAAGTGAAACCTAACAAATGGACAGGGACTTCTATTTTAGGAGACTCCATAGAGGAATTTTACAGTACTTCCCTCAATAGGCGTGGCCAACCAAAAATAGCTGACCTTCCCTTAGCTGGATATTGACTTGAAATATTGTTGCACTTGGTGCATCAACAGACGTGGAAAGGGGATGAAGTTACTGTGTGCCCTTGTTATTCAGCAAAGGTTGGGTTTCAATATCCAGCACTGGCAAGCAGTTCCAGCATGCACACCCTGTAATCTCCCTCCCATAACCAGGCATGGAATGCTTACACTCCATCACAGACAAACACACAAAGCACAGTCCCAGGCTGAGACCTAGAAATATATAAGACACCCTGGAACTTATTATACCATGTTTTTTTTTAAAAAAAAAAAATTCCTGGACCTCATTGACTGACTGACTGAGGGACATTCACACATGCAGCAGCTATTAATTGTATGGATCTCTCAGCACAATCAATCTTCTTTAAAGATCTGTTATCAGGCTTATTAGTGATTTCACAAAGTTCAGTTTACAGTGCAATTCTATACAAAGTGGCAGCTAGTAGCTCCCATGTCAGTATGCAGTGAATCTCTCCCAGGTTTTATTAACATCTTTAGTGGAGCTATCCAAGGTGCTGAACCTACTTTTCAGGGGGGTAGGTTTCATCAACTTAGATAGCTCTTTTAAAACTTAGGCTAAGATCTGGAACAGATTCACTGTTCCACTGACATGAAAGCCATATCTCTTCAGAAGTGAGTTCCACTGGGTTTAGGTAAGTGGGTTGTCACCCTCCTTCCTCTTCCTTCTGCCCTGATTTGAAAGGTGAGAATAAGAAATTGTGTTAGAAAGCAAGTGGGATAAGCGTCATTTTTATACTTTGCTTTCTTGTCTTTTTAAACTGCTATAGTCCCCTGTATTATACCTGCCTACCAGGAAGTAAGTTTCCACTGAATTTCATAGAATCATAGAGTTTGAAGGGACTATTAGGTCCAACTCAATGCAGGATCCCCAGCTAACGCATCCCCATCAGGTAGCTATCCAGCCTCTTTTTGAAGAACATCCAGAGAAGGAGCCCCCACCACCTCTCTAGGAAGTTGGTCTCACTGTCAAGAAGTTCCTTCTAATGGTCAATTGAAATCTACTTTCCTGTAACTTAAAACCATTAGATCTAGTTCTACCCTCTCAGGTAGCAGAGAACAAGCATGCATCCTCCTCTTTGTGGCAGCACTTGTGGTATTTAAAGAGTGCAATCATGTTACCCCACAATCTTCTCTTCACCAAGCTGAACATGCCCAGGTCCATCGCTCCTCATAAATTTTGCTCTCTATACCTCTTATCATCCTTGTTGCCCTTCTCTGAATTCGTTCCAACTTATCTTTATCCTTCTTAAAATGAGGCACCCATTGAGGAACTGAACACAATACTCCAGATAAGACCTGACCAGCGCAGAATACAGTATAGAGGGACTATTACTTCCCTCAGCTTGGAAACTGTGCTTCTATTAATGCAGGCTAAAATAGCATTTGCCTACTTTGCTGAAGCATCACACTATTGACTCATGTTGGCCTTATGATCAACAATAGTCCTAAGGATCTATCACATGTAGTCCTTCTGAGCCATGTTTCCCCATTCTATACCTGTGCTTTTGGTTTTTATGGCCTAAATGTAGAATTTTGCATTTGTCTCTGTTAACTTGCATTTTATTAATTTTAGTTTTTCTAGTTTATCAAGGTCCTTCTGAATTCTGTTCCCATCTTCCAATGTGTTAGCTATCCCTCCTAGTTTTGTATCATCTGCAAATTACCTCCAGACCATCAACTAAATCATTGCTAAAAATACTGAAGAGCATCAGAGCCAGAACAGAACCCTGAGACACTCCACTTGAGACCTCCTTCCAGTGTGAAGCACAGCCACTGATGATAACTCTTTGAGCTCAGTTTTTCTTCTTCCACGGAATTGTTTGAGATTTTGCTTTTGCAGTTCCTTCTTTATGAATTCCCACCCATAGTGGGTGTCTTTTTCCTTTAGCATCTTTAGCCATGAGATTCTGCCCAGTATTTCCCTGAGCCTTAACTTTCTTCTGAATAGACATTTCTTTATTAAAATATTACTTTACTTCTTCATAGCCAAAGATCTCAGGGAGGTGTATAATAAAATCAATTTAAACAGTTTAAAATGTGCAAATAGTAAAAGGTTATTTAGTCTAAAAACTTTTTCACTCATGTGTAGCAGTGCAATGTTAGTTCATTTCTTTAAAACATACTCTGAAGTCTAAATATTCTTCTCCTATACTACCATTCCCCTTTTCCCCTAAAAAGGTTGCAGACACTCTTGTGTCAAGTCTAAGTCATATTGGCCTGGCTTTGAGGTTTGGACAACTGAATCTTACCAGCCCTCAGGTAATGTGAAAGACACCCTCCATTGCTGGTGTTGACTACAATCAGCTGCCAGTCTAATTAGCTTCTGCAGCTGAAATTAGGTAAGAGGACAGAGGGCAGGCTGCCATCTTGAACAAAATATATTGAATCATATTATCACAGAGTTGGAAGAGACTACAAGGGGCACCTAGTCCAGCCCTCTGGCATGCAGAGATATACAGTTAAAGCTGAAAAATGGCTGTCGAACCTCTGTTTGAAAACCTCAAAGGAGAGTTCACCAATATCCAAGGCAATCTAATCTACTGTAGGCCCATGCCTGTATGCATATACTCTGCTTCCTTTGCATTATCTTGACTGCCACAAATAGCAGAGGCAGTCACTCATAACCACCAGCCTACACACACACACACTTGTAGCCCTTATGAAAAGCTGGGGGAATGGCTTGGCAGCTTCTTTTATCTGAATTATATCCCTACCACTGCCAATGTTCTCCTATCCGTCTGTCAACTTCCCAAGATAAACCTTCACTGCTTTGTTACTGATAAACAAGCTTTAATTTTCATGGATGTTTTGCAATAGTTGAGATGACAGTATTTCTACCTGTTTTTGGATCTTTTGGAAAACTGTAAAACTGTACAATTGCTGAGAGCTTGAAAGGGAAAAAACAACAAAGCTTGTTGAACCCTGATTTCCACAATTACTCCCAACCTAGCAAGTGTATTTGGTTGCTTTTATAGGCTTTTGAAATGTTATTTATAATTCTGATCTTTGCAATTTGTGTATTTTTACTTTTAAAGGTTGTTGTTTTATGAGGCTTGCTTATGAAATGAACAAAATTTACTCTACCTACCTCATGAATCTTAGTGGAAAATCTCACAGTGGCATTTCTTAACCACAATTAAGCCCTTATGTTTCATTGCAAGAAATAAATCATACCCCAAAAAGATCTGGCCTCAAGTCTTATGGAAACAATTATAGATTCACTCATACAATCATATAAGATTCAGATTTTTTTTTCTAATGCAGAAATAACTGTTCCAAATTTATCTTTGCTATTTAACAAATCAATAAGTTTCACTGGCTTTTAGTTTGACATATAACATATTATGATTCTCTCTATGGAAGCAGTCCTATGTTAAGTTACATGGAACATAGTAAAACTTGCCTCTCAACATACTATGACTTAGGAGATTATTAGGCACAGGGGAACATGCACACACACACAAAAAATCGCATTCCCAACAGCATCAGAAGATTGCTAAAAGAACAGAAAGGGAGACCTTACCAGATGCCGCATCCTTCTGCCGTTCCGAGGGCATAGCGCTGCTGCTGACGAAACTTCCTTTTTTGCATTGATGGGGAGAAGCTGCAAATTAAAAGGGACACCTTACTGATGCCTGTGCTATCCCCCCAGAACACTGGAGGACGTTGTCATCTAGTAAGGTCACCCCCTTTCTGTTTCCTTCCTATTCTTCTAGCCATCTTCTGACATGGTTTGATAATCTCCTTACTTAAGAATAAATGTACATAGGATCCTAGTATGTCGGGGGGGGGGGTTCCTAATAGACTGAGAAATCAAAGACCTAATACATTATACTGACAACTTCTTTGATTCATCTTCACCTGTACTGTGTACCCTGCATGGATTTGGCATATACTGTACTATACAAGTTGACTTGTTTTTAAAAAGCAATTATAAGAATTAGCAACACTTAGTACTGTCAGGCCCACTCAAACTAATATGTTTCTCAGAATCTTCCTATTATAACTTTTCAAGCACTTATCTTCAGTTCGCACAAAAAATATATTTTAGATAGTTGTTAAATGCCCTAATCATCTGAAATATGTACATCAAAAATAATTGTAAATCACAGTTACATTTTACTGTAAAGACTCATTTGAATAATAATAATAATAATAATAATTTATTTTTTTTTATTATTTTTAACCTGCCCCTCTGCTCGGCAACCAGGGCGGCATACAACAAGATTAAAACACAGCAAGTTAAACCAATCCTTCCCAATCCTAACCCTCCAACCCCTTAAAACTAAATTAAACTAATAGAGAATTAAAACAAAGATCTTGTTTGAAGGTCTTGTTCTTCTTTGTTCTGTGATGTAGAAAACGAAGAATTTGCTGTAGAAAATTTCAGTAGCTGTCTTTTGTCTGCCTCAGCAAGCCAACATAAGAACTTTGTTTGAAAATGTGCTTATGCAGTGGGCCCTTCATATCCGCTTGGGTTTGTTTCCAGGACCCCCTGTGGATACCAACATTTGTGGATGTTCAAGTCCCATCACATATAATAGCATAGTAAAATGGTGTCCGTTATATAAAATGGCAAAATCAAGGTTTGCTTTTCGGAGATACACACACACACATATTAATATTTTCAAGCCATGGATGGTTGAATACGTGGATGCAGAATCTGTGGATCCAAAGGGCCAACTATATTAGAGAGATATATTTTCCTTTAAAGCCACTTATTTTTATTTGTTTGTTTATATCCTGCCTTTTTCCTGGCACAAAACCCAAGCCAAATCAGATCAAGGTAAAATCAAAATACACTAAAAATCTATTTGATTAAAAAAAAAAAAAACCACTTCTGAACTATTATGTATCACTTCTGAACTATTATCTGATGCTGGGGAGGCAGCAAAAAAAAAAAAAGGGGGGGAGTAAGACTGGATCATATTTTGTGTTTGAGGTACTAATGGTCTAAATGTTGTTTTTATATGATCATACTAGTAGTAATAAGAATAATACTGAGTTTTGTGAATAAAGTCAAGCCAATCTTTGTCAGCCTATGGGGAAATCCATTCCTTTGAAAGAGATATACAGTCAGCCCTCTGTATCCATGGATTTGGCATCCACGGACTCCACTAAATATTAAAAAAAAAAGTAATCCCAAAAAGCAAACCTTGATTTTGCCATTTTATATAAGGGACACTATTTTACTATGCCATTGTGTATAATGGAACTTGAGCATCCACAGATTTTGGTATCCATGGTTGGGCGGGTCCTGGAATCAAACCCCAGTGGATATCAAGGGCCCACTGTAGGTAGTTAAAAGACTGACAGTACTATTAAAATGGAGGCAGGAATCCTGTTCGGGCGTTGCATGCTCATAAGTGGACTTGAGTCTGTGGGAAATAGAATTGTGAAGATGCACAACATCCATATCCAGTAGACAAGTGCTATTATGTAACTATGTAGCACTGGCAAAGGGACTGATGTGCAATGGGATCAAAGCAAACTGAGACCAATGCACTATGGTCCCTGATGTGCATTGGGCCCATGACGCACATTGGGTACCTCCAATGTGAATCAGGTACTCTTGCAAGTGCCCCATTATACATCTTTACAATTCAGTAACTGGGTTTTTTTTAGCACCTCTGCTACTTAGTTAAGTGCATACAAATTTACTTTGAGTGAAAGGCCATACAGGATTCCAGCCACACTTCTTACGTAGGCACAACAAAGCATTGACGGCACTATCCTATCTGTATCCTCAGAAGAAGGGTTCCACTGAGCTCAGTGGGCCTTTTTCCCCCTGGAGAAGGGTTTATATAGAACTGCAGCACAAATCTTCAAAATGACTATGGGAATACTCCATTCATTTGAGTGATGAGGCATGCAAAGATAATCTGTAACTCATACAACAGAAATAGGGAGCAGAATGCTTTAAATAACAGAAAGCAGGCAACTTTAGACTTGGAATTATTGTTGGGGTTAACAATTGGATTAAGGGCCCTTTCACACTACACAATTTTAGTACTATATTCCATTTTCATTGTCATGGTTCTATCCTATGGAACCTTAGAATTTGCAGTTCAAGGAAGAGTATTTAGAATTCCTAGCCAGTAAGCACTAGTACTTCACCAAACTACATATACTAGGGTTCCACAGGATGTTGCCATAACAGTTTAAATGGAATCATAGTATTAACTATGGAGTCCCTGTGTCTTCAACAGTTGCAGAAGATGCAGATATTCAAGAGGTATAGCTTCTCCAGGAAAGGTGATGCCACAAATTGTGAGATCCTCCCTGAGGTATTTAAAATTACCCAGTGATGGCTATGTGTAGTATTGCCAGCAGCAGCAGAAACCATACTCAGTAGCATTTTTTAAAAAGGCTACATAACACAAAGCAATATTTTCACATAACTCAATAATATATAACATATTTGGGCAGACATGTTAGCTATGCAGCAAAATGCAACAAAATCCACAAAACAGTAATACTTTTATTAGCTAACTAAAAAAGCACAAAATACACCATGCAAGGTTTTGAAGTGCCACTCGTTTCTTCATCAGGTAAGGTGTTAAAAATCATACAGGAGAAGAAACAATGACAATGATAGAGTCACAGCCTACATTTTATCTTAAGAGGCACTTCTGTTGTCACTTAAGATGGTCAGAGCAGTGGTTTTTATCCTGCGCTCCAGGAAGGCTTGAAGGCTGTTCGGCTTGCCTCCTCCCACCAGTGGAGCAGCCGGGTGAAAGGAGTGAAGGCAAAGGCTTTCTCAGAGACATTGTTAACTGAGGTATGCCTGTATATTCATTCAGCAGCAGAGGTGGGCAAAAAATAAAATAAAATAAGCTAGTTAGTTAGTTAGCCTTTATCGCAGTCAACAAACCATGAGGCAAAAAAAATTAAACATGCTGCACACAAGTAAATAATTATGTACATTCTTCACACTAAAAAAATATAAACAATCTGTGTTAAAATAGAACGACAGGTTATAATTAATAACCAAGAAATACAATTTAAAAACAGCTTAATAAAATAAGTGTAAAATTTAATAGAAAACACTAGTATTTAAAAATATCATATGTATACATTTCTATTAAAAACATGCAGCCTTGTTGCTGGTATACAACTTTTGCTAACCCTACTATTCCTGAAGCTATGTCCCCCAGGTAACAACTCAGATGTTTAAACCAGGGGCGATCTTTAGGTTATCAACATTTGTGTACCAAAATCTTTCGGGTTTTAACAGCACATAAAAAAAAAAAAAAAACCTTTGCAACCTCCTCTGCTGTTATTCTTTTTTTTTAGTATCCCCTAAAAGATATATTAGATACCATTCTGGAGATCTTCCTGGGAACTTGCTTAAGAGAGGTGCTACTAGCCTCAATCTATTATCCTTATAAAATGTGCAGTAAAAAGTACATGAGATAAAGATTCTACTCCCTCCCCACAAGGGCATATGCTGTTCTTATACTCAATTTTCTGAAAACGTCCCTCTAATACAGCAGATAGAATAACACTGAATCTGGTTTTACTAAATGCCATCCGGTATTTAGCTATTGTTAAATTTTCAAGGTAATTTTCACCTCCAGTTGGATTAAACCTCAAACCCAAACTAATGGGGGAGCACGTAGTACGTGTGACAGATGAAGCATATGGAGGCCCCGTCTACATGACGAAAAATAACACATATTTATTCAAAAAAATCAGCAATCTGTACAGACCACTGTTCGAATAAATATGTGTGTAAAACTCATCTTTTAATCTGTGTCCTGGGGATCCGGCTCTTCACCCGGATCCCAGGGTTTACTCTGAACAGCCGTTCGAATGATTGGGTGTCTGTACACTCCTGTTCGTATAGATACGAGCACGAGTGTAACTTGATTGGCTGGCAGGATACAGGGGACAGGGCTTAGACAGAGAGAGGAAACAGCAGTGGCCGCCCTTTTTTTTAAAGGTAAGCAGTCCATGTCTCTGCTGCTGTCCTCCTCCTCCCTCCATCTGGCCCCCTTCCCAGCCCCGCTGCCACTGCCAATCTCCTCCTCCATCCTCCGTGCTCCTCCACTGGACCCTGGACCCTTCCCAGCCCCACTGCCTCTGCCGATCTCCTCCTCCTTCCACCACTTGACCCTGGACCCTTCCCAGCCCCACTGCCACAGCCAATCTCCTCCTCCACCCTCCGTGCTCTTCCACTGGTCCCTGGCCCCTTCCCAGCTCCACTGCCGCTGCCAATCTCCTCCTCAAATGCCTGCCTTTTTGGATTTTTTACCCCCAGTACAGATTTTTTGCCTCTCATGTAGATGAGGCCTGAGTGGCAATGTCTTTAATCTGTTGGGCAAGGATCAGCTTTGCCTTGGGCAAGTCATGGGTGAGAAGGAATGTATCTAAGAAGCATAATCGCTGTAGAAATAAAATAAGCAAAAGTGGCCCTTCAGAAGCTGTCATGCTGCCCTAAATAGGGTTGCCACTGCCCTTATTACAGTAGGACCCCTGTATCACTGGGGATTGGTTCGGTGTGTGTGTGTGTGGATACTGGAAACTGTGGATAATAGCAAACACCATTAAAAATAATGGGACTTCTGGTTTAAAATACCATAGAGTTGCCTTGGAGGGCCTAGAAAATGGCTAGAGAGGACACATTTTCTAGGAAGACTCTGTGGTAGGTGTGCTGGTTTGTGTACCATGGATAATTGAATCAGTGGATAATGAATCAGTGGATATGGGGGTCCTACTGTATAAGAGATATTCCTTATATGTGGGTTGGAAAGTTTATCCGTTATAGGTCTGGTAGGGGTCTTTTATTATTATAACTGATGTCCTGTTTGAGGTTAGAAAGGTTTCCCCTCTATATAGAATGAGTGACATGTCCAATAATAATAATAATAATAATAAGGCATGTCATTATTAGATTTTCCTTGGGTTTTTTCCCCGGCTGGGAGGCCATGTTCTGGAAGAGTTTACTTCTGGCGTTTCGCCTGCATCTGTGTCTGGCATTGTCAGAGAATGGTTGGGTAGGAGTGTGTGTGGGGGGTTTATCTACTGTGAACCCCTGTTGGAGAGGATATGTAAATTTGTGTAATTGAATTACATATCCTCTCCTACTACAGGGGCTCACAGCATAAAAACTCCACACACACACACACACACACACCTACCCAACCATTCTCTGAAGGTGCCAGCCACAGATGCAGGGGAAATGTCAAAAAGAAACTCTTCCAGAACACGGCCTCACAGCCCGGAAAAAACCAAGGAAAATCTATGGATGCCGGCTGTGAAAGCCTTCAACTTCACATGTCGTTATTATGATTATGATTATCTTTTATTTCTGTAGCACCATCAACGTACATGGTACATTACAAGAAAAAAAACGACAGTTCCCTGTCTTGAATGCCTAGAAATGTGTTCACCGTGTAAGTTATGAATATGAACAATATGGGTAGTCATGCAGAGAAATACATAGCTTTGCCATTTGGGAAAGAAACGGGGCTTGTCAACAGCGACTTCCTGATTGCCAGCCCTGGAGTTTCGCCTGTCCCTTGTTGCTTCCGTTGTCCCTTCCAGGACACCCTCCCCGCGGATACCCAAATCCGTGAATACTCAAGTCCCATTATATGCAATGGTATAGCCAAATGGTGTCCCTTCTATAAGATGGCCAAAATCAAGGTTTGCTTTTTTTTGGATTATTATTTTGTTAAGAATATTTTCAAGCCGTGAACACTTCAAGTCGTAGATGCCAAATCCGCGGATACGGAGGGACAACGGACAACCTGGCTACGCAACACCGGCCCCTGCCAGGGACACGTCTAGCTGCTCTCCCACCTCAGCACCTCCTCCTCCTTTTCCTCCTCGCTGTTTATGACCAGCGACAACTTCCCTCAGACCACCCATAAACACTGCGCAGGCGCGGCGGGGTTTTGCCCGCTCCCTTCTTCTTCTTCTTCTTCTTCTTCTTCTTCTTCTTCTTCTTCTTCTTCTTCTTCTTCTTCTTCTTCTCTTCTTCTTTTGGCGGCGGCGCTGAGGCTCCCCCCTTCCCTCTTGAAGCCTCTTAGTTCCCTCTCCTCGACCCCCGTATGGAGAATGGGAGGCCGAGCGGGGACCCGCCGCTCTCTCCGCCCCCCGCGGGAACGGAAAGGCCTGAGGCGGCGGCGGCGGCAGCCACGTCCTCCTCTTGGCCCGGCCGCCTGGGGCTGTGCCTGTACGCGGTGGGCTTCCTGGTGAGCAGCGCGGGAGGGGGGGGACTCCTGGCAACAAGGGTCGGGGGGAGGCTGAGGCTGTGGCCGGGTGGGATGCATTAATTTCTAAACACAAACAGCCCCCCCCCCACACACATACACAGCGGAGATTCAGATAGGGCTGAAGCACTCCTACCCTGGATTTCTAATCCCGCCCCCTATTTCTGTATCAGCGTTAAGGAGCATTCACTCTGCACATGTTCAGAGGCGCTCCACTTCTGCTTCTGAGGTGAAGGAAGAGGGTGACCGGCCGGAGGTACTGACACCCCGGATGTGGAGCTCATGCCCTCATTTGAAAGGGCTCCTTTTTTTCTCTCTCTTTTAACATATATATTTTTATTAAAATACTCCAATCGTTACAATAAAACAATTGGATTTTCATCCCACACAAGGATATGTCACTTATATACATTTATATACGTCACATTCGTCACGTATATATTTACCCCCCCCTTTATTTTTAACTTTCCACCCACCAGTTACTAGAATTAGTTTTTGTATGGATTACCATTCCAAAAATATAATACAGTAGGACCCCCGTATCCACTGATTCATTATCCACTGATTCAATTATCTATAGGACACAAAAAAGCAAACCTATCATAGAGCTTCCTAGAAAATGGGTCCTCTCTAGCCATTTTCTAGGTCCTCCAAGACAACACTATTGTATTTTAAACTGGAAGTCCCATTATTTTCAGTGTTGTTCGCTACTATATACGGTTTTTGGTATCCACGCCCCTCTCGGAACCAATCCCCAGCGGATAAGGGGGTCCTATTGTATCTGAACACTCCAATATTCTAGGTCCTCCAAGGCAACTCTGTGGTATTTTAAACTGGTAGTCCCATTATTTTCAATGGTGTTCACTAGTATCCACAGTTTTTGGTATCCACAGAGCCCCCCAGAACCAATCCCCAGTGGATACAGGGGTCCTACTGTATACAAAATGTTCCACAATATTTAAAAGGTCAGATCATATACAGGATTATATCTATCATTATCTATCTATCTATCTATCTATATGTATATATCTTTTTAAATACATACATATAGAGTATACATACATATACTGTATGTGTTTATATAGATAGATAGATAGACAGACTCTCTCTCTCTGTATATATATATATATATGTATATATATATGTATATATATATATATATATATACTATATAAGCTTTAACTACATACTTTCAACATGTAAGTTATACCTCTCCTCAGTATTTATTTTCAATATCTCAGTCATTTATTTAGTTAGTTATTTCCTCCATACTCAGTTAATTGTCTCAGTTTTACTACCACATCTCTTTCCCAAAAATATATTAAATAAAACTAGAATTATTTCTTTTTAAATTTTATTGATGAACCAGGTTTAAAATCTAAGGAAAAACAATTCTTACGTGTCGTGACAGCTGCCAGAATATTTTTTTGCCTTTAAATGAAAAACCAAAGATATACTGTTAGTAGATGAGTGGTTGATAAAATTGTTAGATATACAAGAAACGGACACACTTTCTTGTAAGACAAGGAACTTTATTCTGGTTGCCAGTGAGTCTTTTGTATGTGTGTAAGTTCGGGTGAGGGGGAAAATTTTAAGGATTTTTTGAGCTTGGAGGTATGAACAAGGATAAACTACTATTGCCCCAGGAACAGCAGCATGTCATTATTTGTCTCCATGGAGCAAAAAACAAAAATAAAATGTTTGGGGATGTCTCTTGGGAGCTTTCAGGGGAATCTATAGGTCATACTTTCTCATTATCCTGTACTCTGATTAACATTATCTCTTGTGGAGCTTGGCAGAAAGAGGTTACCACTAACCAAGACTCGCTCTCCTAAGTCTGCTTTATTTATCTATTTATTTTTAGATACCTTTGCTTTATGTTTGTTTCAGCCAAGATCTTTTTATTCCAAAATCTGCAGTTCTTCCTACTGCGTGTAACTCAACAGATTGAAACCTTTATGCTTGTACCTCTTGGTCTTTTCAGGAGAGAATTTCAAGTGGAATCTCTTAATCTCTGGTGACGAGAATTCTATCTGGGAAAGGCTGCTTTTTGATTTTTATGCACACTCAAATAGGCATGCAAACAGGAAAGCTAGTTTAAAAATATGAGTTCATTTTACTTTATTTTTTCATTGCAAGGCCAAGGAAATACGTTTTCAAAAAGAAATCACAGAAGTGGGGATGAAGGTTTGTGTATATTGCTCTAAGAGTTAGTTCTCAAGCAGGGAGCTCCATGCTTCTGTTCTCTTAGGACCCTCTACAGGTACCCAAGGTACTTTCTCCATTCAGTAAGCATGCCTCAGAATGGGTCTTTTGTATGTGTAGTTATACTTGCTTCATGCTATTGAGGCAAATCCTTTATGTTGAACACAGTGATAGAACATGAAGTAAAAGACAAGTTGCAGTGATTTCCTAGCATACTGTATTTTCTATAGGACAAAAGTTGGTATACAGATCATAATCCCATGACAGCACACATATAGTTGGAGCTTGGGAAAGTTTTTTTTTAATTTTTTAAAATAAATTTTTATTCATTTCAAGTTACTATATATACACAAACATACGACATCTATCCAACAACTCAGTGCATCTTTATACATACATACATATCCAAAAATTTCAATATATCTAAACCTAGCAGAGTAGTTAAAATATATCCTTAATTCATATTGGAAGCCTATTGTTAATTTCCCTCATTATCGTTTTTATTCCTTCAACATTCTTCTCATTCTCATAACTCATTCTGTCTTCCTCCATGAATCTTAATTAATTGGGGAAAGTTATTTTTTGAACTGCATCATGGGGCATGCGGGAGAGATCCCTTTTCCAAGATCCACTTAAAATGCCTTTGTTCTCACTATGTCTAACTTACTACACATGTCTGTTGTCTCTTCTAGGATTTCTTTGGAGTCAGTATGGTTGTCCCCTTATTAAGCCTTCATGTCAAGTCTTTAGGAGTGAGCCCAACAGTTGCAGGAGTGGTAGGTGAGCATGTCAGCCTCCCTTGTAAGCAAATGGTAGAAGGTGATCCCTTTTCAGAATAAGGCTCTGGCCAAGACTGTGCAGCTTTACACTTATGCACTAGCCTGACAGCCTATGGAAAGCAGTGAGTGGCTTGGTGGTGGAAGGATGGAGTTCTTGTCCTTCCTCTGAGCCCAGAATAGAACGAAGAAGCCTAATAGAACAGGAAATCCCACTCCTCTCCACCCATGATAGGAATGTAGTGATCTGTTGCAACAGGGATAGAATTCATCATCCCTCCATTTCCAGCCTTCAAAAGTTTACTAAACCTTGTTTGCAAAATTTTAATGTTTCCAGGCTTATTTACAAACATAAATTGAATAGTTGCAGATTCACAAATTTGCCAATTCATCTTGTCTCCATTTTCACACCGTTAAATTTGCTAGCTTTGTGTACCTGGGAGTTTTGACAGATTTGGTGTTCTGCTGTGAATATTTCTTTCCTTCAATATGTACCATATTGTATTTGTAGAATACAAATTACATCCTTCAGATCATCTGTGACATTACCTTTGCCATCGGCTGACAAATCTGTCGAAATGGTAAGGGTTCATAAAATGTAGTCCTAACACAAAGAAGTGTTGTCTTTAAGGAGTTAGGATTAGACAGAAGATCTTTCTGCCTGCAAAAACTCTCTTCTGCTGACAAAGGCTTCTTCCACCAACTAGTCTCAAAAATCTGTTGATAGAACTGTTAGCCAGCAGAACTTCTCTGCTGACTAAGGCTGCTGACACAGTGCAGAAATAATGCAGCTTGACACCATTTTAACTGCCATGGATCAACAGTATGGAATTCTTGGATTTGTAGTTTTGTGGGCTATTTAGCCTTCTCTGTCAGCGCTCTGGTGCATTAACAAACTACATATCCCAGGATTCCATAGCCATGCTACAGGAAAACCCCTGTCAATAAAAAGTGGTGCCTGCAGCACAGAGGAAGCATGGGGGAAGGTTGGGAGGAGGATGGCGCTGTCTGTAATGGAGCGCTGTAAGTGTGACAGCACTGTTCTTCTCCCAACCTCCTTGGGGGGGGGGGATTCCCCAGTTTGAAAAAGTCCATAGTGTTACTTGTTTAAAAAGTACAGTAATTATTTAGAAGACACAAGTAATACTGTTCATGTGTTATGTGTTACTAATTACTCTTATGCTTTTATTTTATTTATTGATTGTGTATTCCTGCATGGCAGGGGATTGGACTGGATGGCCCTTGAGGTCTCTTCCAACTCTATGATTCTATGATTCACTTAAAAATCTCCCAAAACAAACTCCCAAAGAAAAAGAATTTGAAGTAACAAGTAAATGTTGCTCAATACACACGAAGACACACCCAAAATAACAATAGTATTAGTGCTGTATAACTGTCTCTGACTTTCCTTCGCAAACGAAGATTTAGGAAGGACTCATCCTGCACTTTCTGCAAGCGCGCTGATGACTGAAAAGGCCAATCCGAGATAAACATGTCCGGTTACAGAAAGCACAGCAGAAGGTCTCCTTAGGTGATGTTTCTGAGCTGTGATTCTTTCTGCGTTGTCATTTTTCTTCAAGACTTCTCTTCATTACACACAAAGACACACTGAAACTAACAACGATAGTATTCGTGCTGTATAACTAATGTCTCCTCATTACCCCCAGAAGTAACACATTACACGACAAGTGACAGAGCTGTTTGTCACATGCTACTTATACGTTCCAGATGGTTTACACCACTTTCCCATCTCTCTGCTACAAGGCCTTGCTAAAATTCTAGTTACTCAATTTTAAGGGGTTTATCCAGCCAAAAGTAGTTGTGAACCAAAGACTACAGTCAGAATTGAAGTCAAAGAATATTTGCTTTGCCATTATTGAAAATATACTGCAAAAATATACTCCAAAAAGATAATTAATAATTGATTTTAAATGCTTCCATTGTTTTTAGGATCTTTATATGGAATACTACAGCTGTTTTCCAGCACATTAGTGGTAAGTTTGTGCTCCCAGATTATAAAGTACATGTTGAGTATCCCTTTTCTGAAATGCTTGGAGGATTCCAGATTTGGCGGGGGGGGGGATTTTGGAATACTTGCATATACATAATGAGATACCTTGGAGGTAAGACCCAAGTCTAAACACAAAATTCATTTATGTTTCATATACCCCTTATACGTATAGCCTGAAGGTAATTTTATATATAATATTTTAAATAATTTTGTGCATGAAACAAAGTTTGTTTATGTTGAACCATCAGAAAGCAAAGGTCTCACTATTCCAGCTACCCATGCAGGCAATTTTGGATTTTGGAGTATTTCGATTTCTGGATAAGAAATACTCAACCTGTATTGCTAATTCCATATTGTGAAAATATCCATGTTAGGATAATAAAAAGGATACAAATTCTCTTTGCAAGCTGTCAAAACACTTTGTTCTCTTCAATTTGACCTAATAAATATGGACTTTGGAATTTATCTTAAGTTCTCCACAGTTACTTCTGTGTCTTTATGTCTTGAAGAATACAAATTACTGTTACAGTATTTATTTTTATATCCTTGAGCAGGTGATGCAGGAGCCAGAAGTGTTGTATTTAAATACTGGGATTCCAGGTTCACATTCTTGTTCACTCTTCAAGATGTTGAGGATCTCAAGCAAATCCTTGTCTTTCAGCACAAGTTATATAGAAGTGATAATAAAACACACTGATTGAATTGAAATGTAGTTTGGTAGTGGAAAGTGCAAAGAAAAACCTGGCATTTGAAGAAAACGCTGGCCCCAAGTGGGCAAAGTGTGGCCCATGGTCTACATGCGGCCTCCCAGGGCTCAAAATATTTTTGTTTTGCTCCAAAATGTCCTCTACGGAGCGTGGAGGCATTTCCACCATGCTTGGGGCCTCCCAGGGATCAAAACAATTTTTTCCAAATGTTTTCAATAAATAATGGTTTTGTCTCAAAATGATCCAAAATACCCTCTGGAGGACCAGAATTGCTTTTTTCTTTTTTTGGCAGGAAGAGATGTAGTCAGGGATGTGGCCGCTCAAGGTCTCCTTGGGGGCCAATGCAGTCCCCTAACATTCCATGCTTGCCCACCCCTGATCTAAGTAAACTTGTACAGATCAATTAAAGCATAACTGTTGATCTCTTATACACTTTAAATTAAGAACCTTGGAACCAGTCTATTCAGTTTAAGGAGCTGGATTTGTTTGTGTATTGCTTTTCTTATTGTAGTTAAAGGAGGTCATCTAATTCATCAGGCTGCCACTGGCTTTGAAGATTTTGGCTTCCAAGTAGGAGGAGGAACCACATTAACATTTTTTCTCCGCAGACCTAGCTTATAACCAACACACCTTCCGTAGCTCCAATAGTATCATCTTCTACTAGCAGAATAGTTCCAATATCATCTTCCAGTCTACACCAGCAAAATCACTTGTCCAACCAGATAACCTAAACCATTTTAACTGTTCTAGCCACATCCACATTTAGCCCCTTCTGTTCCTATCAATGCCATTTATCATACCATGTAACATCTTCCCTGTATAGCTTCTTGTAAAACATCAGTCCCATCTTGTCATACATATCCTTTCTTTATAAGCTTGCAGTTTACATAAACTTCAGAAGGAAGATGTATTTGCATTTTTATTTGTAACAGAAAAATAATCAACAAAATGTGCATCGGGACGAAATTATTCATGTGTCCAAGGTGTGTAAAATTATTACTATCACGTATTAATGAAAAAGATTGAAAAATGTTTTCAGTCTTTGCACATCCATGAAGAATGTAATGAAAATAAATATGAAGTTGAATGTACACTTGACATGTGTAGCGTGCGTGTGCACATGTCCCTTCAAGTTGCCTGTCAACTTAGGGCAACCCCATCAATTTCAAAGGCTTAACTGAGGAATACAAAGAGGTTGTTTGCCATTTCCTTCCTCTTAAATATAGCCTGCAGCACCTGGTATTACTTGGTGGTCTCCCATCCAAGTACTAACCAGGGCTACTTAGCTTCCAAGATCAGACAGGATTCAGCACCTTTAGATTATTAGCATAAACCCACTAAAAGCAGCGGGACTTACTTTAGTTGTGACCAGCTTGTCTCATTGACTTCAGTGACACGCTGAGATCAGTGAGTCAAAATAGCCATGCCTAACTTTTGTCCCATTGATTTCAGTGTGCCTGCTCTAAAACATAACTAAATCTGGAGTCAAACCTTTAAATGTTCATGCTGATTTATCAACTGTTTATGCTATCTTACTGAAAGCATTCCTTTTGTGTCTTCTACAGGGATCCTGGAGTGATGTAGTAGGAAGACCATATTGCCTACTTGTCTGCATTCTCTTCAGCGCATTAGGTTATTTTGTGCTTAGTATATCCACTAACATTTTCTTATTTGCTATTGCTCGCATCTTTGTGGGTAAGTAGTTACTTTTCTATTTAGACCCAAGTTCAGTTTATAATTAATTTCATAATGGGTTTTGTAAATCAGTTTATTTAGTTCAGAGAAGCAAAAATTCTGAACAGTCAGATACATTGTGCACAATCCAACCAAAGTTAAACATGTTTAATACTCATTTTTTCCAGTAGGAAACTTAAAATATTTGTCTGCTATGCAGTTAACTCTTAAGTTAAATTGTGCCTGTTCTTATTATGAATGGTAACACAATATGGAAACTGATCAGAACTTGGAAAAGTTAGTTTTTCAGACTATACTCCTAGAATCCCTCTGCCAGCATCGCAAAGGGGTTATTCTGTATTTGGACTGGATTTGTATTAATTGCTTGTGACCAAAGCCATTGAAAAACTACATAATAATACAGAAATATTGAACAGAATATATATTTTGCACATCTGTATAATATTTGCAGATGTTGTTTTCTACAGCCCACACAACACTGGTCATCCATAGGACTTTGGAACAACCCAGAATATTTTTGCTAATACAGTTGTTCCTCCGTATCCACGGATTTGGTATCCATGGATTTAAGTATTCACCGCTTGAAAATATTATTTTTAAAAAAATCTAAAAAGCAAACCTTGATTTTGCTTCATATATAAGGGACACCATTTTGCTATGCCATTGCATATAATGGGACTTGAGTATTCACAGATTTTGGTATCCACGGTGGGTCCTGGAACCAAACCCCAGCAAATACGAAGGGACAACTGTACAAAGCAGTACAGCAAGATAAAATAATTTAGAATGTGTAATCTGGTTCATGAGTTCACAAAACTCTCTCCAATCTTGCTGCAAGGGCAAAGCAGGCTACATTATAAGGGACCCTACTGTCATCATCGTTCAGTAAAAATGCTATTTGTTTTTTGTATATCAAACTATCTAGCCATACTGTCAAATCGAAAGGCAAAACCCTCTGGGGGGGGGGGATAGTTATACAGTGGGCAATAAAAAAGATTGTGAGGGAGAACCTCAATATTGCCAGCTCCACACACACAGTCCCTCTGGGGTGTAGGGATTTTCAGATATCTGCCAGTCAATACTGCTGTTGGCATTGTCTGGCACACAATCCAGTGAATGCTTTCCTACATTCTTGGTCTAGAGCTGCCTGGCCATTCTGGTTAAGGGATTATGGTGAAATGGGGAGGATTTCAAAGATCTTATCACATACATTTTCTAAAGATAACATACTGCTTTTTTTTTTAACCCCTCATTTTGCTTCAGGACAAAATGTGACTCCTGGATCACAAACACCTCCTAGACTCTTTTTGTGACTCTTGGCTCCCTCTGACTCCCTTGGACCACCTCTTTTCAGCACGTAAAGAGAGAGTATTGGCTCCCTGAAAGCATCTAGGATACACAGTTTGCCTTCCATATAACTTGCAGGGCTCCAACACCCAAAATACTACTTTTTAAAAACCAACAGTGAATGTCCAAACCATTCCACATGTTTCTCCTGTAGGCCAAGAGCCACCTTTCCAAGTGTTTCCTCTGTTTTTTGACATTTCTGGTGGTCCATGCAGCTCCCAGGGAATCTTGGGCAGAAAATTGGCCACTAGACCTATACCATCCCTTGTGTTCAGCATTTATCCTACAATGGGTGGGAACATGGAGCCCTTATAAATGTTGAATTGCAATTCCCATCAGCCTGAGCCACCATAAGTAGTAGTGAAGGATTGTGGAACTTGTAGACTAACATCTATGTATACAGCTGTTTGCCCTTGCCTCTATAATTCCCTAAGTACCTTTCTTGTTAATTTGCAGGTATTTTCAAACACACACACTCTGTTTCAAAAGTTCTCATCTCTGATCTGGTTCCTGAGAAGGAGCGCCTCTTAGTAATAGGACATTTCAACGCAGCCTCTAGTTTTGGTTTCATCTTGGGACCTGCTGTCGGAGGCTACCTTACAGAGCTAGAGGGTGGTTTTTACATGACAGCGTTCATCTGTGCTTCCATCTTCATCTTGAATGCTGGTATGGTCTTGGATGTTTTGTTCTTTAAAGTTTTTAAAAGCTATTGTTACTTAATAATCTTCATAAAGTTTTTATTATCTATGTGCAAAGAACATACAGTTGTTTCTACACAGCTACCCTAGACCAGATTGGGCAAAGTGGGCAACACCCTCCCCCAAGGCTGTTTATGCATTTTGTATCTTTAGTCTAGAAAAAAATGCTACGAAAGCCATACATATCAGTGTTGCAGAAGACCATGGAGATAAAATGTATTAATTGGAGGACACCTAATTCAGGAAGGGCAAAAAGGTCTTTTGTTCTGCTGCTGTTAGACAATTAGAAGTCAGCAGCCCTGGTGACCTCTGTAAATAATCCAGGTATCTGCCAGTAGGTCTGAATCTACCTCTGCCTAACTCTACCTCATTCGGGCTTGAAATTTTTGGATTGCCTCCTTTTGGTTTGCTTTCACTCCTTGCTGCATCCACATCCTCTTTTCTTTCCTTCTTTTGATTCATAAATGATGGGTTTGATTTCTCTCATTGCATATAAACATAGTTATGGTCATGTTGCGATTGTGTCTTCTTGCATGAAAATTATTTTTTCCTCTCTTGAGATAGGCACAATTCATTTCAAAGCACCACCTTTGCACTAATTCCCTTTTGTACAGACAGTGCAGGGTCTATGTGAGGTGGGTGTGTTTCTTCCCCTCCAGTGTACCTCTTACAGACACTGTAAATGTCTGATCATTTCCAGAAAATAAGATAGTTGAAATTCGCTGTGTAACTGTTCACTCCATTTCCTTTGCAGGTGTTTTCTGGATGCTGCTGCAACCTGAAAGAAAGACCCATGGTAATGAATGGGTCACTATTAACAAAGCAAGAGACATGCTCTCAACAGAGGTCAAACAAAACCTTCAGTCTTTATCTCATGGTGCTGTGAAGTACAGCCCTCCAACTGAATCATCTTGGACTCAAATTGTATCTGTACTCAAGAGGCTTGGCAGCATTGCAAGGTCTGATCTCTGGGATGTTTTTCTGGTGAGGCTGCTGATGTCTGTTGCAGTAATGCTGTATCATAGCAATTTTGTCTTAGCACTTGAAGAGAGGTTTGGGTTGAAGCCTAAACTCACTGGCTACCTCATAAGCTATAGCAGCACACTTGGAGTCGCTGCTGGCTTTCTGCTTGGACCAATCACAAGACTGTATCGGCAGAACACCTATGCCATTTTGCTACGGTCCACTCTTCTCACCTGTGTGCTCATGGTGTTATATTCATTATCAGAAAATGTATGGATAGTGGTTGTGTCTTCCACATTCTTAGCCTTTTCAACCACTGTAGGACGCACTTGTGTTACTGACCTTGAACTGACCCTTGGGGGTAATGAGGCTGGTGGTATGCTCATAGGCATTGGTCAGTCTGTCTCAGCTGTCGGCCGTATAGTTTCCCCTCTTCTCTCAGGAATTGCCCAGGAAATCAGCCCATGTGGGCCCCCCATTCTTGGAAGTCTCTTGGGATTTGTAGCTGTTCTCATCATGATGTTGAATAAATCACGATATTCTGGCAGCAGGAGCACAAAACTGAAAAGCACATAGTAAACTCCTGTAATGCTCTATGTAAACAAAAAGAAAATAACAGAAATGAAGATGTTTTATCAAAGAATGTAAGTGTTCAAAAGGGCTATGCTACATTTATAGGATGCTTTGAAAGGGATCATTGCAGAAACTAGGAAGAAGCTGAATGCACCTCCTGCATTTTTTTCTCCAACCTGTCAACTAAACAGTGATGAACTGAGATATCCAGAGGTACATAAAATTGGATGGCTAAGGAATGCTCCTGGCTGTAGTACAAAGGGAAGGTAATCCATCACAGCTATAGCATTGATAATTTTAAATGATATAAAAATCTTTTTTTAAAAACTGCAAGACTCAGCATAGTCTGATTCCAAATACTTGCTACTTGAAATAGCACCGGGTGGTTCAGGAGGGGCATTATCAACCTCTGTGGTGATCCAGTTCGATCTCAAAATGTAGGGCATCCTTACATGAAGAAGGAGCCTGTTCTTTTGTTGGAAAAGCTGTCTTGCAGCAGTTCCAAGAGTGAGCCAAGTGTTTTTTAAAATGCCATTTATAAACTGGTGTTTTCTATCACTCTTGCCTTAGAACAGTAATAGTAATACAGTAATATACTGTATTGAAAGATAGATGGAGGCATCTGCTTATGTGCTTTAGTCAAGACTAGCCACTAGAGAACACTACTGCTCTTAAGGTTCCAGCTGAACTGGAGTTTGCAAAGCCAAGAAAGATAAGCAGGAGGAGAACACTGTTGTGGTTTCAAGGAGCTTTTCGCTTACTCCCTTTACTCCTGCATGAAGCCTTGGGGAACATGTACTTTTCCTGTTCTGTCTCTATAGTCCCGAATCTCCCTTGTCCTTGCAGTGTCAAAGGACTGCCTTCTGTAACAGGTAAACCTTGAGGAGGCTTGCGGTTCCTCTGAATGCAAATACAGTACACTCTGATGAAAGTTCAGTTTGCTTAGAGTCTGTTTTTGCCCATTTGGAGAGTCTGGAGGAATGATCTGAATTGAGAAGTTCCATTTTATTTTTCAGTCAAAAATATGAGTTTTGTACACAGGAGCATGGGTTTTGCATAACATGAATGTACTGAAGCTGAAAATAGAAGTGCTGCATATAAGGTTCAGAGCAACAAACTTTTACTAGCACTGCACCATTTTGAATTGAAAATGAATTGAGCTCTCTTCAGAAGTCCATGCATTGATGTCAGTTTTCTGCTCCACCCTTCACTCATACCAAAGATCAGCTATTTGAAATGGAAACTTTTTTTAAAATCAAATCTATCCGAAATAAAGTGAAATCAACCATAGGCTGCTATTTAGATAAAGTTTTGTTAGTACAGACCTTCGCAGTTTGTGCCCTTGAGCACAGCACAGCATCTTTAAGCAGAAATAAGTGATTGAAGGAATTTGTAACATATCTGTATTTAGGCTCCAGATCTAAGCACGTTTCTTCAGAACGGATTTCTTTGGAACAAATTTTAAGGTTTAATTACACACTACTCACATCAGTAACTGAATTCTAGCAGTCTTCCCTACCCTAAGAATAAGGGGGTGGGGATGTTTAACATTTTCCTTGTTCACTGCTCCATACTAGGCATCACTTCCCCATTTGCTCAACATCCCATGATATTTTGGTTGCAACTGACTTGGGATGGGAATCCTACAGGAGGTGGGAGTGGCTCTGGACAGAATTGGTTTAAAGAGTACCAGGGATAACAGTTTTCAAATCACCCTTTCCTAGCTTTTCCTGAAAAAAAAAATGTTTTCAGGCCTCAGTCAGCATATGCTTTTAACCATTAGGTCATCTCTTCTGTTCCAAATAATCAGGATCAGGGTGTAAAGCAAATGCATTCTGTTTTTTCCATTTGCTCAGAAATATGCCATGTATGTGACACTTATTCCTGGGATAGTGTGCATACAGTGGCAAACTTTAAAGCCAAATAGGGAATGCACCTTCTGACAATCCCAAGCTGTGTTTTCTTTGGAAACTACAACACTTGACAAACTGAACATTTAATTGGATTATTTATGTTAGGTAGATAAAGATCCTGAAAGTATTTTGGGGTTTTGGGGAGAAGGAAAGCTATAAAAATGTGATCTCAGGGATGTGTTGTATTTTGTTTTAAGGCAATTTTGCAATAGTTGTTTTAAGACAGTCTGAATTTTTATTTACAATGTTACTGTTCCTAAAATTGCACTACAATGTTGATTATAAAGAGAAATAAAAGTAAAATTATTACTTTTCTGCTTGCTTTCATAATTGCCATCTGCTTAATCATTGTTCCAGTTAGAGTACATATATGCACATGGTATTCCAAGGTATGAATAAGTCATTTTTCACACTTAAAGTAGAAAACATATTGTGATAGAAATAAGCAAAGGACCATTGTGGTGTCTTAGATGAACAACTAATGCGTATGTCCTGTATAACAAGATGGGAATGTCCAGCTGTATCTTTTATAACACGATAGATTGGACAAGGGCTCAGCTGGATTACGTATCATTAAAGATAAAATCCATGTAATTTTCTTTTCGCAGACTCATTCTGTACCTCCAAGCTATTTCTCATTGATTCCATTGGTCACAGCAGATTATGGCATTGTACTAAGGTTGGTTTGTGCAGTATCCAAAGTCTGCTCTGAAGAGAAGAGAAGACTGGGTGTGTTTACATGACATGACAAGCCAGGGAACCACAGAAACTGTGGCTTGCCATGAATAAGTGGTGCACACTGTAGAATAGCCCTCCCTTGCACTATGAGCACCTAAACAAACCACAAAGCTTTGCTCCATGGTTGGTTTATTGTTTCATCTGGAAGTGGGCAGCTTGCTTTTTCTAGTTTTTCTCTTCCTGCAGATCAAAGAACAAACACGGGATTCCTTTTCTATAACAAACACTGCTTATATGCCAGGGTGCCAGCATCTCTATGGTCAGAGCAGTTCTGTGGGATACAGAGGTATCTGTGAAGCAGCTTTTTAAACGTCTAGTATTAATTTTTGTAGAGTGACAGCATGGTGTAGTGGCATGAGCTGCACAGCAAACTCAAAAAAGAAGTGAAAAGGAAAAGGAGTATTGTGTGTAAAATGGAAGGAAAGACAAATCACCGAGGAAAAAGTACAGATGTGTAGCCCAAGCTTGCAGGAATAGTATAAAGAAAGCTAAAGCTCAGAATGATCTGAGACTGGTTACGCAAGCAAGGAGCAACAAAAGGGTGGGGGTTCAGATACATTCAAGGCAAGACAATGTCCAGGGAAACAGTGAATCTGTTGATGAATAAGGATGACAAAATGCTAACATCACAATGAAAAGGCACAGGTACTCAATACCTATTTTGCTTTCATTTCCTCTAAAAAAGACTTGGCAAGGGATTTGGATTGCAAATGAAGACTGATAGAGTTAGTCAGGAATCACCTGCCTAACCTACACAAGTTCAAATCTGCAGGGCCAGATAAACTGCATCCTAAAGTACTGAAGGAATTGCTGGTGTACTCTGTACACCACCACTTGCCGTCATTTTGGGAAGACTTGGAGAACAGGTGATGACTAGAGAAGGGCAAACATTGTCCCTTTCTTCAAAAAAAAAAAAAAGGCAAAAGAGAAGATCTAAAAAATTACAGACAAGTCAGCCTGATCTCAATACAAGGAAAACTATTAGATTATACAGTATTCAGTCTGCAAGTATCTAGATGATGTAGTGATCAGTAGGCACCAGCATGGGTTTGTCAAGAACAGGTGCTCCCAAACCAATCTTACATCTTCTTGTGTTCAGGTCCCTAGTTTATGTAGATGGTGGAAATGCTGTGGTGTCATTTAACTGAATTTCAGCAAAGCATTTGATAAGATCCCCCATAATATTTTGATTAGCAAACTGATTAAATATGGAATAGATGGGAACACTGTCAGATGGATTCATAATTGGTTGGAAAACTGCTCAGTTGTCATCAATGGCTGCACTTCAAAGTGGAAGGTGTTCTCGAGTGGAGTGCCTCAGGTTTCTATCCTAGGGCCATTACTTTTCAACATTTTTATCAATGAATTAGTTGCGGGGGGAATCCTTATCAAGTTTGCAGATGACACAAAACTGGGAGGGGTAGCTAACACATTTGAAGATAGCAACAGAATTTAAATGGACCTATATAAACTAGAATATTGGACAGAAATTAATAACATGACATTCAATAGAGACAAATTCAAAATTCTACATTTAGGCCACAAAAACCAAATGTACAGGTATAGGATGGGCAGTGATATATGTGAAAAGGACCTTGGGATTATTGTTGATCATATGTTGAACATGAGCCAGCAGTGTGATGCTGCAGCAAAGAAGGTGAATGGTATTTTAGCCTGTATTAATAGAAGCATAGTTTCCAAGTTGAGAGATACTACAGGTGCTGCCACAAAGAGGAGGGTGCAGCCTTGTTCTCTACTGCCTCAGGGTAGAACTAGGTATAATGGTTTTAAGTTACAGGAGGGTAGATTTCAATTGACCATTAGAAGGAACTTCTTGACAGTGAGACCAACTGCATAGAGAGGTGGTGGGGCCTCCTCTGGATGTCATCAAAAAGAGGCTGGACAGCTACCTGCTGGGGGATGCTTTAGTTGGAGATCCTACATTGAACAAAGTGTTGCACTCATAGACCTATGAGACCCCTTCCAACACTCTGATTCTATGACTCATTGGGAGACCAGCATGTGACTGGTACTATAAACTCAGTTCACCACTACCAGCCACATCTAGCACTGCTGCAATCCATGTGGCATACCCTTTGACATTTCACAGATAAAAACAGACACGTGGCCAGGCAACATAGGAGCGTGGTCAAGCTGGCAAAAGTAATAATGAGGACAGCTGGACATTATTATGTGGTAAGAAATACTGCATTACGGCTGTGCAATGTATATGCTGTCTGATGGACTGTATATAGTGGTTTAAACACATGCATCGTTATTAGTCATGAACTTTAACTTTACAAAGTTGAGCTTGGTAGATTTGGAATTCTCCTTTTTGTCACTATGTCTGATTCCTCAAATGTTACTGTTTTTCTTTCCTATTTCACACTGGTATACAAAGAAAAATAAACTTGTTACTTGGCAATCTTATGAATGTCTGTTCAGAAGTCCCACTGAGTTAAATGGGATTTTTAGCATGTAAGTATATATAGGATTGCAGGCTTGTTAGGTTCAGTTATCCCTGGCCCTTCTCCAGAGACATGGCACTTTAAATGATACATGATAGGAGATCTACATAAAAATAATCCCATTAACTGATTAGTTTGCATAGCAGACTTTTCTGTGTTCATTAGAGCAGAATTCATTGTCTTAGGACTTTTTCGGACAATGTAAAAATAACGCTAGCAGCGTCGCCAGGTTGCGACGCTGCAGCGCAAGAGGGCATCAGTTTCGTACGATGCTCCTTCCCAGCGGTACTGTTGCAGTACCGCTGGGACATTTGACCGTGATATTTTTGCTTCTACCATCATATTTTACTCACGATTGACGGTAGAAGCAAAAATATCACGGTCAAATGTTTTTACATTGTCCGAAAAAGTCCTTAAAAAGGAAGAAAAGGAGAGTAATGTAATTCAGGTTCTAATTTTTTCCCCAGCAGATGGCACTAGAGGCCAGCCATTGCATGCTTGCTATCAAAACATCAGTAATCTTACTTATTATGTACTAAGGAGAGAAATCAACCATTTTTGTATGAACCAATGGCATCAAATACAAATCTATTAATATATTACCAATATTTGGACAGTGACAGTCACCCAATCCCATGTTTTGGTGCCATTCAGTTTGGCCATTCTGTAGCTTAACTTCATATGTTAAATACATACTAATTCAATGACATAGCTGTGCTAGTCTGGAATATCAGTAAGCAAGGGAATCTTGTAGCACCTTTGAGGCTAATTGAGAGAAGGCAATTGTAGCATAAGCTTTCATAGACTTGGTCTACTTCTTCAGAAGCATGCACCTCTAAGGTGCTACAAGAGTAAGCTATTGCTATTGCTTAAAACCATTTGTAAGCCGCTCTAATAGCCTTGTGGCTGAAGAGCGGGATATAAATAAATAAATAAATAAATAAATAAATAAATAAGTATCTTAGTCTAAGACTAAGTACCCCTTAGTCTCAAAGGTGCTACAAGATTTCCTTACTTACATACTAATGCAGTTAACTTGATTTTCCATGGTAAAACCAATATTGTCTTTTGGAAGTACAGTGGGGCCTTGCTATCCATTGGGGTTTGGTTCCAAGACCCCCACCCCCTGTGAATACCAAAATCCGTGGATGCTGAAGTTCCTTTATATACAATAGTATAGTAAAATGGTGCCCCTTATATAAAGTGGTGAACAGCAAGGCTTGCTTTTTGGAGTATTTTTTAAAAAATTATTTTCAAGCTGTGGGTTGGTTGAATCCATGGATAAAGAGTCATGGATAAAGAGGGCAACTGTATTAAATTTGCATAATTTGAAAAGGTCATGTCTGATACCATTTTGGACTGAATCAACACACTGATCCCCATGTACCTGAGTACATTTATAGAGCTGACAAAAATCTCAAGTAAAAGTTTTAAAAACAGGATGAGATCTAGGAAAGTATATTATACACACAGTTTTCTCCCTTTCAAGTGACAAGATAACTCCAAAGAGAACAAACTGTACTCACATGAGAGTGGTAATCAAGACAATATATAAAGACAGTACATTGTTATGTTCTGTTTGTAACTATTATTTCTGATAGGTATTATCATTCTTCACATTGCATTGAAGGCTGAAAGATGATTCAAAAATATTTTTATTGAATAAATAGTTTTTGTCTCATTTAACTCTTGTAAGTAAAAAAAAGTATGTCTTGATGGAAACAAAGGCTTTTCTGTCATCACATTTACAAGGGTTTAGATTTTAGACATCTTCAAAGCATCCTTCATATTACCTGGGGCAAATAATAACTGTAAAGACTGCAACATATGCAGAAATATTTCATAAATTAAATATGATTAGTGTTCAATTTATATCCGTGTATTATGTTTCCCTAAATTATATGAATAGCTTCTGAATCTGATTCAGATAATCTGCTATGGCAGTAAACAGGGAGGACGGACTGGAAGAGAGGACAAGAGAATGGCAGCTACCTGGTAGGCCGCAATATATAGTTGCTGCTGCTGAGTAACATGTCCAAGCATGAAGGCTGCAGTCCTTTAGCTACTTACCTAGGAGTAAGCCCCTTTGAACTCATACTTCTGAGAATGCATGCATAGGGTTGCTCTTGTGAAGACATTTCACAGTTCATTGCTGCAGCTTTTTCTTCAGTACAGCTCCAGTTTGCAACACACAATTGTTTCAGTACCTCGTGCCCCCTTTAGAGCAGGGATAGAGCAGGTTGTGGAAGTCTAGGGAGCAGCATTAGCCACAACTGCTCTTCCAAAAATAAAAGCCAAAAAATCGCCCCCCAAAACCTCCGAGGGCATGGGGATATTTTCAACATCTTTTGAGTTTCAAAATGCACCCCGCACATCCATGTCAAAATTTTAGAGCATTTCAATTAAAACATTTTTTTAAAACTCTGCAATATTGTTTTGGACCAATGGGTAGGCACAGGGGAGTGGCTCCAAATATGGTGGAAATGCCCCATAGAGTGCATTTGCGGGCATTCTGGAGCAAAAAAAAAGCTCTTTTTGCAAAAAGAGCCTTTTTGCATATATATATATATATATATATATATATATATATATATATATATATATATTTGACGGGGGGGGGGACCCTGGAGGCCAAAAAATGGCCCCAGGGGCTGCATGCCACCTGCAGGTCATACTTTGCATACCCCTGCTTTATAGAATTGCTTGCAGGGAATGAGTTCTTGCAAGTGTCATGACAAAGAGGTGCATTGTGCAATTTTTCAGTGCAACTCGTAGTTAAAATTAACCATTGACAACTTTTACAGTAAAACACATTGTGTACATTAAAATATAATAGATACTTGACAAAACTTCCCTTCATTGTAGAAATTTGAAAATAATTGTAAAATGGTTGCATTATTTGGCTCCACACAGCAGGTAAGGATCCCTCTACTCTCCTGGCAACTTAGTGAAAGAACATGGTTTTCTTTCCTTCCCATCCCACACCAGTATCTGGGACCATACCTTTAAATGGATCCAGCTGACCACTTGCCATCTACAGAGCACTAGCCTACTACATCTGTTCTTGATTGATAATTACTCTGTTTATTAGTTTTTCAATACGGTTCATTCTCAGATTTATCTCTAGGCCTTTCAGCTTTTGATGCCTGCCGGGCTAGCCGAGGTGGTGGCACTGGCTTGGCTGATCTGTCTTCTTCTGTCGACTCTTCTTCACTCACTGTGCCAAATGTTGGTCTTGGCAGCAATGGCTGCCTGAAGCCCCTGGTTCCCAGAGGATGGCTCCCTGGGTCTCTGTTATCCCTTTCCATTTCATTCTTCCATTCAAATCTGCACTGCTGCTGTCGAAGTCTTTGGTCTCTCAAAATTCTCCCAGCTTCTGACTTTAAATTCAGCACTGAGGCATGATCGGGTTCAGAGTCACTGCTGTCACTTACTGTAAATGTAGAAAATTATTAGATATTAATATATATTGAAAATACTTATTAAAATATGTTATGGAACACAGTGTTATAATAAGAATCTCAGAAATCACATTCTCAGAATGTGATTACAATGTGACTTCCATTGTTGTTGTGGGCCTTCAAGTTGTTTCCAACTTAGGACAACTCTAAAGCGAACCTGTCACAGGGTTCTCTTGGCAAGATTTGTCCAGCGGGGGCTTGCCTTTCTCTGACACTGAGAGAGTGTGACTTGCCCAAGGTCATCCAGTGGATTTCCATGGCCAAGTAGGGATCTGAATCCTGGTCTCTCAGAGTCCTAGTATAACTCTCAAAATACTACACAACACTTTATTATTTTATTTATTTATTTAGGCATTTATACCCTGCTCTTCAGCCACAAAGGCTTTCAGAGTGGCTTACAAATTGTTAAGCAATAGCCCCTACACATCAATACCACTTTTTATAGCATGCTAGGTATTCTCTAAATGGTTTCCAATGTGTGTTAGCTAATTGCCCCCACAAGCTGGGTACTCATTTTAACGACCTACAAATGGATGGAAGACTGGGTGAACATTGGAGTGCTTGGGGACTGAATTTGCAACATCATGCCTGCAGTACAGGCATTTAACCACTGCTCCACCAGGGCTCCCTGGCTCTGAATTTACATTACATTATGTATTTGAGCACTCTCCCTTGTGGAAGTGGGATGACTCTCCCTTTCACATGACTGTGAACATGGTTCAGGTCAAGTCTCTCTGGTAAAACCCCATCCTCCCTCTCACATGACTCTTAACTCGATGTGTTAAGCACATGACTGGAAATGCTTCACATATATCTGATGTACATTTTGTAGACATCTGCATACATGCATTTCAATATCTGTGTCTAGCCTACTTGCTATTGCCAAACACTTTGGCCAGGACTCACAGCAAACTTCATATTTGCCTACCAAATTTTATTTGGAATGTAATCCTGTACAAAATGGGATTTGTGTTTTGCCACAGCAGAGAAGCCTAATGAAAAAGAGACATACCTCCTGACATATCAAATACTAGGTCTTGACACATGAGAGCACAGTGAGGCCCCAAGAGAGAGGAAAGAAAAGAACAACAACAAAAACAAAAGCTGGGAAAAAGAAAGACTTTACTTTCACAAAGATTCATTCTGGAAATTAGGCCACAGTTTTCCACATCTGTAAAATGATCACGTACAATATTTTACTTGTATTGTGCTTTCTGAAAGCACAAAGCTGCTCATACTACCTGAAAAGTGGCATGGCTTTGCTATGGATCACAATGAGCATAGCTATAATTCACACAGCCTCTGTTTTATAAGGAGGATCTGCTACATAGCAAAACTGGGTACTTGAATGGCATGGCTGAATCAGGATACACAACTAGGAAGCAAAGTGAATATGTGTTCTCTCTGCTAAAATCATCCTCTTACCATCCAGCACTGCAGAGTGAATTCTACTTTCTGGGACAGTACATTCCATGCTTGTTCTTATATAGTCTCACATTTGTTGCAACAGTATCTGTATGTAATCCGGTGGTGACTAGGGACCCATTTACGGGGCAGTTTTTATCCCAGGAAGATTTGAAAAATCATGATCTCAGATCTGTCCCTCACTGTTCCCATGATTTGTTGCGGGTAGCAAAAGTCTCGGTTTTTATGATTTGTTGCTTACACATACCTCCATCCCAGGAAAGGGGCACATAGCAGAACTGAATTTTGATTGGTCAGACTTCGGAGGGGGCAGGCTTACAAGGGAAGCCTGGCAATTCTGGATCCGCCATTTTTGTATGGGAAGGGTCTTCCGCAGCCTCCAAAGCCTGGCTGGCAGAAGCCCCCCCTCTGGCCCCGGCAGCTCTTCCCTCTTGGCCCCACTGTTGCTTTTGGGGTGGGGTGGGGCTTCCTCCATGACTAACAGTCATGGAGGAAGCCCCCCGGTAGCTCTTCCCTCCTGGTCCTGCCATTGTTTCTGGGGTGGGTAGGGGCTTCCCCCACTGCTGCCTCTTCCTCCATTTCCCCTCCTTCCCCATTCGCCCCAGCAGCCAGCGAATGGGGAAGAGGGGGGAGCAAGGAAGGAGAGGCAGAAGCACGGGAAAGGGTGGGCAATTGAACTGTCAGTCCCATTGCCCACCTCTCCTCCACTGCTGCCTCTTCTTCTGTTTCCCCCTTTCTTTCCTGTTACCTGGCTGCGAATGGGAAAGAGAAGGGGGAGCAAGGAGGGAGAGACAGCAGCGGGGAAAAGGGCAGGCAATTGAACTGTCATTCCCATCATCCACCTGTCCTCCACTGCTGCCTATTCCTTCATTTCTCCTCCCTGCCCCGTTAACTAGCTGCCAACAGGAAAGAGAAGAGGGAGCAAGGAGGGAGAGGCAGCAGCGGGGGAAAGGGCGGGCAATGGGACTGTCAGTCCCATTGCCCCCCTTTCCTCTACTGCTACCTTTTCCTCTGTCCCCCCATCTTCCCCGTTCACTGGCTGAGAACAGGAAGAGAAGGGGGAGCAAGGAGGGAGAGGCAGCAGCATGGGAAAAGGCAGGCAATTGGATTATCAGTCCCATTGCCCACCTGTCCTCCACTGCTGCCTCTTCCTCCGTTTCCCTATTCGCCCCAGCTTCCCTTGCAAGCCCGCCCCCTACAAAGTCCAACCAATCAGAAATCATCATATTTGCCTGGATGGTTCCTGATTGTTCAGAACAACCAATAGCCTGGGTTGTCCCAGACTTTCCAAAAAAAGTCCCTGGAAAATAGAGGGATGGAAAGTCACAGGTTAACTACTCCTCCTTTTGAATAATGTGTGATGTGTGTGAACAAATAGGGCTTGACACAAATTCTTCTTGGGTTCTTTTTGTCGTGCAAATGGGCCCTAGGAAAAGCTATGTAGTGCTTTGCAACCTGAATGCTAATTTACTTTCAAATAATACCATTGGGGAGGGAGACAAGGTAATACTTATGCTTAAACATGACATAAAGAGTGAGAAATGTTTTATAGGACAGGAACTGAGAGCAGGTTGATAAATGACCACAATACTGTTGCTGTGTTGTATTTCCAGAGGGAACACGATATAGTACAACAGGTCATGGATGCATTTGGCTCTTAGCCCTTTTCAGATCAAAAGAGCCTTTTACAAAGGCATGTCACTAAAAAGAAAGGTCTTAAAATCTAGCAAGCTGAGACAGACACATTGGCATAACAAGGATTCTGGTCCAATACCCCAGGCACTGTAGCAATTGCATTGAAAAAAAAAAAAGGCTATGGTTGTCACTTGCTTGAACTTGATGTCCACATGACAGTTAGTGTTTACCATTTTATTTTTTCAAATGCTCCATGTTTACAACACGTGTTCTAGTCAAAACAGAGGGTTTGAAAAACATGGCCAATACACAATACAGCAGTATTGTAAACCTGCAGTTATCAGGAAGCTATGGAGATTTTCAGATGGGGGGAACCCCCCCGCGGAGGTCAGAAGAAAACCAGGGCTGTTCCGCCTCCAGCGCTCCATTTCACACGTCCCCATCCTCCTCTCGACCTCCGTTTGTTCTCCCTCCGTCCTGCTTTCATTTTCATTCTGCGGTTTTTTTTATTGACGGAAACTTCAGTTAGTAAAAAATAGCAGAAGGAAAATGAAAGCAGGATGGAGGGAGAATGAATGGAGGTCAGGAGGAGGAGAAGGGTGTGTGAAATGGTACACTGGAAGTGGAACAGCCCCATTTTTCTCCCGACCTCCACAGGGGGGGGGTTCCCCCATCTGAAAATCTCATATGACTGAGATCCAAAGAATCACACAGCTAGTTCCTCACACTATGGTGTGTCGGGGGGTTGCGGTTCTTCAACAGCTCCATGCTTCTTGGGAAACTATTTGGGAGGCTTTTCAAAAGCAGTTTTGTGGCATAGAAGCCTGCAACTGAACTGGACAAAGTCAAGAAGAGAACTGGGAATGTTCAAACCTCTGGATATGCCTCAGTTGCTCTTTGGATCTGGGCCTAGTATTTTAACATCATAGGAAGACAATAGCTTCTTTCAGAGAATTAAAGATGTTGCAACAGAGCCTTTGTTACATATCCTACTCTTGTCTCTGGTCAAACAGGTTTTGCAGGGTGTGTTTTTAAAAGTGAGATAATATACAACAACAGGACTAAAGGAAAAATGGGTGTGTACATACACAACAGTCAACAATTATACTCCCTCCCAGGACTAGCTTAAGGTGGTGGTGGTCATGGTGAGAGTGGAACTCAGTCAAATGCTATCCTGTGGATCATTCCCCCATCCAATGTGACTCAATGTAAAGTCCTGCCAAACCCCTTTTCCACCCTCCCACTCTTGACAAAAAGTAGGTGGCAGCAGTTGTTTCTTGTTGCTGTTCAACACTTATCTTGAAGCAGCTGCCATCATGACAGCTAACATATTATCACTCAAATGTACCATAGACTGTGAACAAGTGTCCCCATGCACTTTTCCCATATAATCTGCACCATACATTCAAGTCCTCAGGGGAACATTTACTCCAGTCAGCCTGACTAGGTTGGCAACTGTCAATCAGAGGACTTTTTCTTCAGCCGCCCCTAGACTGTGGAATGACCTGCTGGGGGAGATTCGACAGTTGAATACACTATCTAAATTTAAAACAGTTTTAAAGACCAGTCTCTTCTGGCAGGCCTATCCAGATAATTTTTAAATTGTTATTTTTAAATTGTTTTAATGTGTATTGGTTTTATTTGTTTCTAAACTGATATCATGTGTTTTAATGGATTTATGCATTTTTAACCGATGTATATTTTAACTGATATTAGTTGTTATGTGTAAATCTGATGTTCCCTGCCTCAATCCATGGGGAGAGGTGGGTAAGAAATAAATATTATTATGCGTGTCTAACTCAGTGCACAGGCACTCAAGCAACACTCAGGATTCTTTGACCTAGAATTACAATGTCCAATGCAATGATCTGACGGACTCGGATGGGGAAGAAATATAGACTGGATACTCTCTCTACAATTGATTATTAACAAGACAGGAGACAGAGATTGGAATAATTGAGTACAATTTTTTTATTGTAGACAAAGAACAGAAACACTTATATACAATCTGATAGATTTGGCAACTAAAGAATTAAGTTTATAGAAGGGAATGAATGAACTAGAAGGGGGGAAAAAGAGATGCAGTATATTTGTTTATTAGAGGAGAAGGAGGAGGAGGAGGAGGAGGACAGCTGGACCCAAATGGACAAGTGGGAAGTTAAAATAAGAAAGAGAAATAAAACAAATATAAACACCTTGCACCTCACAGTATACGAGTAATTTGCTTAGGCAAGGAAGAAGAGGTAGATAATGTGAAAGCATAAAACAAAACTAGAGGATGCAATATTATCTCATCCAAACAGAGGGTAGACCTGATGTGAGACTTATTCTTATACTGAAATGCTAGGGTTATGCTAGCTGTCTCTTATAAATGACTAGATAATTGGGCCTTAGATAATAGGCTGCAGGCTATTATCCAAAACTGTGAAATTTCTCATCTTGATTCTGTTGTGTTTCTACATATCTTCCACAAATGTCCCATCCTTGCTTTGTATCAGGCAGCAAGACTTCATATCCCCCACCTTTTTACAAGGAAATTTGTTAAGGTGTTCTTTTCCATATTTAAGAAAAGCACATATTTTTGTATGCATCTTAATATATGGTTTCCCAACTGAGGAAGATATGTTTGTATGTATTTTTCAAATTATGAATTTTAACTGTTCACATTTTTAAAATGTACTTTGAGGCATATTGCGTTGTTGTTGCTGTTGTTGTTGTTGTTGTTGTTGTTGTGCCTTCAAGTCATTTCTGACTTATGATGACCCTAAGGCAACCCTATCAGTGTTGTTGTTGTATTTTTACAAGATTTGTTCAGGTGGGGTGCCTTTGCCTTCCTCTGAGGCTGAGAGTGTGTGACTTGCACAAGGACACCCACTGGGTTTCCATGGCTTAGCTGAAATTTGAATCCTGGTCTCCAGACTTGTAGTCCACTCAAATTACTACTCCACACTGGCTCTCCCACGACTTATCTTATTTCTCCAAAATGCCCCACAGTAGTAGAATTGACAGGCAGGCTATGTTTTATCTTATAAAACTTGGGGTTGTCTGAGACCTTGCAAAATTGGGGAAAGGTAATGGCAACAGGCAAACACTATGAATAGAAATGTACAAACTGCAGGACCAAAAAAATTAAAAGGAATGGGGAAGAGAAGGATCTTAGCAACTCCACGAGGGGGAGCTAAAACATCAAGAATAAATCTGTTTTAAACCCGACATAAACTCTTGAAGGACTGGCTAGGTGTTGGAGAGGTCTTCTTCTTACAGGACAAAAGAGATCTAGGTGTAGCTTATTTATACCATGGATGCTAAGGAGACCTAAGTTGAGCTTATTGTCTATCCAGGGTGCAGTTGGATTTCCATGTATTCACTTTAGCTAGAGATCCTTGACCAATTGCTAAAGACTAATCACTTTAACTAGCAAACACAGGACTTTCTGGCATGGAGTCTATTCTTGCCAAGACTCTGGCATTAAAGGGGGTTCCCTGGGTGCCTTATAGGAGGTAGCTAGGCATATAGCAAGGCACTTGTATATCAGGAGTTCCCATTAGGGATGTAAAGGTTTGCTTATTCCATCCTTACACAAGAAAATGAAACATTTCAAAAGAGTGCTCCCCCCTGCCCTTTATAAGAATTTTAAGACATTATAAGAATTTTCCCCTCATTTTGGGACTTGGCTTTTTGTTTGTGTAAAGAATGTTCATTTGTGCAAATCATAGAGCTGGAAGAGACCACAAGGGCCATCTAGTCCAACCCCCTGCCCTGCAGGAATACACAATTAAGAAGGAGACTTCACCACACTCTGAGAAAGTGCATTCCATTGCCAAACTGAGGTTTAACTGTCAGGAAGTTCTTCCTGATATTTAGGTGGAATCTCCTTTGCTGTAGTTTGAGTCCATTGCTCCATGTCCTAGTCTCTGGAGCAGCGGGATCTGGATTAGTCCAAATTGTGCAAAAGCTCTCATATGGTGTTAAGATAAATTAATATATCAGTTGAGACCCTGCATTAGAATTATAGGTATGATCTTGTAGCCTGTGGCATCACTAAGGCTGGTGATACCCTTTCACCTGACAGTGTCACCTGGTGCGGTTTGGCCTCTCTGCACTTCCCTAGTGCCGTCACTGATCATAGATAAACCACATCTCCTGATCTAGTCCCTGAAATCCACTTTAGAAGCCAGTCAGCCCTTCTGAGGAATGGATGTCTGCAGTGTTGGCAAGTGGAGACTGTAAGATGATGTGACCAGCCACGCCTGCCAGTGATCAGCAGTGTGCTGAGGAGTTGCAGCAGGACTCCACTATTGCTCACTGGTGGGAGGGGGCTGGTCATATCATCCTGCAGCACCCCTCTCACCAGCAACACTAAGTTCCGTCATTTAGGATGTCTGACTGGCCTTTAAGGTAGATTTCAGGAGCACTGGTGGCACAGTCATTAATGTGAATAGGAAACAGTTATGGGTTCATAAGTCTAACTTACTAACGGGGTGCCAGCCATTCTATTTTGTCAAGGATAGGAAAATACGCAAGTATTATTTACATTCCTACTTCTGACATATCTTCATGTCTATTTTATTTATTTATTTATTTATACCCCGCTCTTCAGCCATGTCCTGAAGATCATGTCCTGAAGATCAGACTGTTGCTCAATTACTTTTTTAGACTACAACTCCCAGAATCCCCAGCCTGCACTCTCTCTGCCCTATGTGCATAAATGTTTGCTTTGCATCATCTCTCAGGCAAAGTAAAATGTGCTCAGTTCAAAGCACTAAGCAGTAGACCCAGCACCAAGGCCAAGCTCTCCAGTAAAAATACACAGGTTAATATAATGTATAGTTGCATACACAAATATGTAGCAAAGCACTTAGAGAATGTTGCCCATATAACATACTGAACTTCTGCAGCCTATAAAATAAAAAGATGCACAGTGAAACTATTTTGGACATATGAAAAAAATCCATGACTTTATCTAACATTTTTGATCCTTTAACAGGTAACCAGACCAGGAAAAAAAAAGGTGACTAATTCATTCTTCTTTTCATTCATTACCTTTGAAAGAAGACTGATTTCTTTTCCGTACTTTCTCAGCAAGTTTAGTGTTTTTAGGCAGTGAAAGATAACGTGGTGCTTTGGCAGCCGGCTGTGAAAGCAAGCATAATATTGTATGTAAAAGGTGATGTATACAATACACATTATGAGTATTAGTGGAACTTCTTACACAACATTCTGAATTTTAGTATGGATATCAGTATGTGAAATACATTTGACAATAGTATATGTGAATAGACAGTCATGTGTAAACAGACAGTCATAAGTATACCACTTTCCCCCCTTTAAAATAATTTGTAAAGCTATAACCGGGAGAATATCTAGCTATTCTTCAATATTTTTTGAAAGAGAATATATACACATGTGATTCGCTCAACTGAGAAGTCAATAATTTCTTTGTTCTTGGGTATCTGTATCAACAGAAGGAAAAAGTAATATGAAATACCTTCACAAAAAGCACCACTTTTGGTACTTCCAACAGGGGAGGGGGAGAATAGTGTTTAAATCAGGAAATCTTTGGGATATACAGTGTAGTGAAGAAAACAAGAGCTCTGAATGAGCCCCAAGCAATCTAGATAAGCACAGAAATCTCAGTGACTCTTAAGCATCAGTCCCTGCTCTTCTTGAAGATTCCTTCAGCCATAAAAAACTGAGCCCTACAGTCCCTTTTACAGTCTCCCTGTCCTCCCATTCTATCATTCACCTTCATATCTTTCTTCAATCATCACATAGCTCACTTATTCTATGTATAACCTTCCAACCAGTGGGCTAGATCCAATCCTTTGTTAGCAATAGCATTGGGACTTCCTTCCCCTTTCAGTCATCCATGGCGCTGAAACCAGCCACTTGGTTTACCAACCCCCTCCCGCTCCATTTTTAAAAATCTTTCTGGGTCTTCCTGCACTTGTAGCAAATAAAAATGCATTTATCATCTCTTTTAAAATGTCTTTTGTGATACCTGGACTATTTCAAGTGCCTCCTGCTACTACAATGCCCAGCCACATAGCTATTGGGCCCTAAGCCATCAATGTCTCTTCTGTTCTTCTCCATCCATATCCTACAAAGCTCCTCTGCTTGGCATCTCCTTCTCAAACCTTTTCCCCCGAAGACTTTCTGCCTTCTAAATCCCTATTCTTCCTATCAAGATCAACTTTCAACATCTCCCCCTTTTGCTTCTCTTTTAGAAAAAATAAGGGCAATCCCTGTTAATATTTCATGGGGTGGGGATTGCTGAACCAACTTTTCAAAATTTGGAAATTAGTACAAATTAGGACTTCAGTGTTTTAGATAACTCCTTCTGCTTTTCTCCCCACCCCATACTGCCTCTAGAAGTAAAAATAAATAAATAAAAATGGAAAGGTATAGAAACTGCAGAACTGTGAAAATTAGAAATATAATAGAAATTCATATAGTGTATACATGACAAATAATTCAGCTTTCTGTGATTGTAAGATGTGATTACTATGGTGCAGAACTTTTGCTCTCCCTTTAAAGCTCTGAGTATAAGTATCTATATATCCTTGCTTTAAACAGACCTCTAAGATGTAACTCATGTGATGTTCTATTAAAAACACACACACCTGTTTCCATTGTTAATACACTGACATAGTGATCACTGCCAGATTCCCATATGAGATGAGAGTGATTATCTTAAGGCCAGATGAATTTTACTCATAGGTATAGTCTGGCCATGTGTATTCATGAAAAAGAAACCACAGGTACCAAATGAAACACAGTCTGACTACTGAAAACCACTTAGTGGCCTCACCATGTTGTTCCAACAACATTATACATTATTTAGTCAGCTTCCAAGTATCATATATTATGAACTACAAGTACCGGTCTTGACAGGCTGTTGCTCTTCCTAATGCTCTCCCTCAGGCTGTGTCGGCGACGAATCAAGATTTCTTTAGCCTGTTTTTCATTTGCATCTTCAGCCAGACTGTATCTGTTGTATGATGGCGTCTGAAACAAACAAAAGCAACTGCCATATTTTTGAAAGTGTGTTAATTCAGTGGGTTGTACTAGTGATCAAAATGCTGCCATAGTTCAGTGCTTTTAGAAATTTCATGAACATTCAGACTAGCACCAAATAGAAAATGATGTGTCACGTGGGTTTTAGATAGGAATTCATCATGGTTTTTAATTGTTCATAAGAACATTTTACTATGTTTTAAATGTGTTTTAAACTGTTTCAACTTTGTGTTTTTAACAGAACTATTTATCTAATTTTTGAAACATTTGTATTAATAAAATTTTAGCTCCACCTGCAAAAAGGTGGGGTATAAATTAAGTAAATATGTATTTTGCTTCTTGAAAATAATGAGTGAAAGAATATGTAAATGATGTATGTTTGTTTTTTTAAAAAAATGATGGGCTTACCAGTCATTATGTGACTTTTAAAAGGTATGTTACTGCTCCCCATTGCCCAAGTAACATTATTACTTGTAATGGGTTATTTCCAAACTCTGTGAGAAACCAAGAATGGTCAAATTTCATCTTAAATGGTAGTACCATCAATCAGCCTCAACAATCCCTTCATGCAATGATTTACCTTACAAAATTCTCCTTTTAATAATTAGGACACAGAATTCTGTTCCTTATGCATATGCTATAAAGTGAACCCTAACTCAAATTTACTGATATTTTAACAAAATATTTAGGAACTCAGCCTAACTATTCAGAGTTTGTTAGACTAAAAACTGCCATGCCAGCTTAGTGTCAAAGGATACATATTTGAAACAAAAGTTCCAGCAAGCTGTCGAAATCTCTTCTTAATTCTTTTTGCAAAGACAGAACTACAGCTTGTCAAATTTCTTTTCCTTCACTACATTTATTCATCAGTTTTCTTATATGCTAATCCTAAATATGTTTGCTTGGAGGCAAGACCCACTGATTTTAATGGAAATTAATTCCAAATAAGCTTGCTTATGATGGCATCCTAGTGCTTTTAACAGGGGAGGGAAAACATCACCAACTGAGGAAGTAGATAAATTCACAACAGGGTGTTCCATTAATACAGTTTTCTACTTACCCTCTGCCGTATTTGATAGAGGTTCTTTGTTAAAATATCTCTTATATCATCTGTCTGGGCAGGATAAGAAGGACTTCTTTTTTCTTCATCTTGAAGCCCACTATTGCAAAATAAAATATAAAGCTTGACATGTCATAATTCATAATAATCTGAGCTTCATTTCAATCTGAGCTTCATTTCCATTTAGGAAAAACAGCATTTTAGAAATATAGGAGGTCATCTTCATCATTGTCTAATTAAAATTATTACACATTATCTTTAAATTTGCTCAATAGGTAGGAAAGAAGACAACAACTTACTAAGTACCTCAATTTTCTGGAAAAGGATGAAGCTATAGGTTTTTTCAAATCTCAGCATGGCAGAATTTGGTTCAAAATAATTGTTGATAGGGTGGACAACTGACTTTAAAAAGTTTAATTGATCATCTGCATTTTTAACAATGTAAATAATGCAAATAAATCTTTACCAAAAAGCAGAAATATTGTTGAAAAGCCTCAAATATCCCACAGCAAATTGTAAGTTATTTCACAATAAAAAGTTCATGAAATTAATGGTAAAAGAGAGGAGCCCTGGTGGCGCAGTGGTTAAATGCCAGGACTGCAAGTTACCACATTGAAAGTTCGATTCCAGTGGGCTCCAAAGTTCACTCAGCCTTCCATCCTTTCGAAGGTCAGGAAAATGAGTACCCGGCTTGTGGGGGCAATTAGCTAACACATATTGGAAACTGCTTAATGCAATGTAGATGTGTAAATTGCTATTGCTTAAAACAATGTGTAAGCCGCTCTGATAGCCTTGAGGCTGAAGAGCGGGGTATAAATAAATAAATAATACATTATGCTCCCATTGAGCCTGCCCATTCAGTAACATCTTTGTACAGATATAGTTGGCATCAACAAGACACTGCTCCTCTTCAAATGCTGAACCTACCACTGTGGAATGCTCACTCAACAGAAAGTCACCTGGAATCTGCTCTTCCTGTAATTCTGGCACAAGGCAAGTATGGAAGGAGGGGGGCCCAAACTGCCAAAAACTATGCAGGAAAAGCCTCTGCAGGTTTCCCAAAAGTTTTTTAAAAGCTCTGCAGGGAATGTGCATCTCCGCTCATTGGAACAACCAATTCACTTTGCTGCACATTCTCAATAAGAGTGGAAATGGAAAGGTGATTGTTTGGATAAGCATAGGGGGCAGACCTTGCTGGCGAGGCAAATGCCCCAAATCACCATGTTGGATTTTCGCCATAGTGATCGTGTGCTGAGGTGACAAAGCAGTCTTATTTTTCCTATTTATTTAAGCAGAATATCATACCTTGGATACGCTTTAAAAATAAATATTGTTCAGCGGTGGTAACTGGTGACAATAAAAATGTAATTCCCTTGTGCCTGCCATCTTGATTCGAAGGCATGCCCATTTGAACAACAGACATATATGGTTTTGCATGTTTGTGATTTGGAAAAAAAACACCATGAAACAAATGAAATGCTGCTAATTGGCATTGGTGCACATCAATCTACATTTTATAGCCTCGTATAGACATGCCCTAAGTTGAAAGTGCAAAAGTGGTTTGTACTCAGTTAACTCAGCAGGAGGGAGAAGAGAGAAAAGGGTGAAATCTTCCCATTCCCTGCACACTCAGGCAACAGCAATCTGCTACAGCCTCTCCTAGTTTGTGCATGCACGTACATACATACACACTTTATTATGTTGGAAACCACCATGGAAAATCCTTTGAACTTAAGAATATAAATCTTTGAAATAAATTTACTGAAGCATGTAGCCTTAAATGTGGAAAATAATCTACATTCACTTTTGTCTTTGATTGGGCAACAGGGGAACAACACAAACTTCAAGGTACCATCTTGCTGCATGTAACAGCTAACATTAGCACAACATAAATTGACAATGGTATTGCCATCCACATACCTGATAGAAGCTAGAGACGGTACTGTGGTGATCATTCCATTCTCTGCCATCTCAATGGCATGCTTTATTTCAAGTTTCTTGTACAGGGCTACTATTCTTGATTTGGGCTGACTTTCCCTAATTAGAAGTTTCCGCAGGTACTTCTTATCAAATTTTACAAACCTGTGAGAAGCAGAAGTAATACTATTCACTGATTCATCTTGCAAATGCATTAAAGGAACACTGCACTTAAAACAAATTACACCCAGTTTCCCAGGTACTGCTCTCCTAACCCCTAAAATTCTATTGCTTATAAAAATCACACCAGTTGAGCTAATAATCTGGGTGTTCATTATCTACTCAATTGGTCAAGGTGCCAAATCTCAAACCAATGTAGTAAAATTTGCTACAGATGCAGGAAAGTAAAAACAGTCAAAGCTGACATTCAGCTTTTTACTATAGTTTTTAAACAGGTGTTTCATATAGCTTTTTAAAAATTGCATTCAGTCTTGGTGAGGAGGCAATCCTTTATATCTTGATGAATTTCTCAACAGTGTTTATAAAGGTTACTAAGGGATTGCCTAAGTGATGAAAATTTTCCTCATAGAATTTGCCTAGAATACCTTTTGTCCCAACATGCTGTGAATGGGATTTATGGTATTCAGAAGGAGGGGCAAAAACTCAATCTACTGTGGGCAGAAAGCCACCATGGATTTCCCAAGGCTTTTCGAATAATGTGTGGGCTTGCACTTTATTGCACATCTGGACATCCAATTAGGGATGCTGCGCATTCTTGGTGACGATGGAAGTGGAGAGTGGATTGCTCTGCCATACAGGCAGTGGGCAGGCTTGCTGGCAAGGAACTGGCCAGAAGCACCATTTTCAATTTTCACGTTATAGAGTGTGCATTTTTTTGCTGTGCTGAGGTGACCAAATAGCTTTTTGAGGTATGTTGCACTCGCGCACCTTTGATTTACAAGTACAAAAATATATATACTGTGCAGTGGCTACAACACATGTGGAGAATAATAACATGCTGTACTCTTAGCCACCACCCTGATTTGCATGCATGGCTGTGTGTGCACTTCAAACACGGGTAGCTTCACATACAATAGATTTTGCCAAAAGACCATGGAGACAAATGAGCACTGCTGCAAATTTGCAGTCATGCTCATCAATCTGCATTATATCTTCTCGTCTAGACAAGCCCTAAGGTTTTCATGTCCCATTAACACCTATGGTGGTATCTGCTAGCAAACATATCATGTACATGGTCAGTTTCATTATGAAAATAAAAAGTTGCCAGTGCTGTATTCCAAGCCTTTGCACTTGGAACCACCTAATCAGTTCCAAAGAACCACCTAATGAATTCTGTGTGGGATGAGGTAAAGGGCAGGCAAGCAAGATGCACATATTGGTTGCTATCCTTTTCAACTTACCCCTCCAGGCAACTGAAGTGGTGGTGGAAGATGGAAAAGGTGATTGAAGAGGGAGAGAGTGAAGCATACATAAAGAGGACAACAGAACAACTAGAGAGAACTACAAGGGAATTTTGTACAGAGTTGGGTTCACAGTCAATTAAAAAGGACAAATGGGCCATCCTAAACAAGAGATCCACGTTGATGTATTTAATGGGGTGTTTGGCTTGGAATGCTGGGATACGGTTCCAAACTCTGGTCAACTAAACAGAAAAAGTTGATCTGGGCTCAGAGAAGTTTCATGTGAAACCTGTTGACTTTGCTGGATAGGAAAAGTGTGTGCTTGCACTACAAGTTGTAAGCAACAAAAAAGTATTGCACTGCATGTCATTATCAATCACAGGAGACATCTGTTCAGCTATTAACTTTACCTTCCAATTTTTCTTCAATTTCCTCTTGTTTTTTTAATATTTTTCCATTTGTTTTGTGTGTTTTTTAAAACTGATGTTTATTAGCATTTTTTTTTTTAGTGGAAAGATAGCTTAAAATATAATGAATGATATACTGATTTTAATCTGATCTTAAACCTCCAGGGATTTTTTTTTCTTTTAATCACTGAATGAGAATGGCTCCATGATTGATCTGAAGACCAAGCAGAATACTGTGTGGACATTCACATGAATTTATATTTTGAATAAAGGATTCATTTAGTTTTTGTTTGTTATTGTTTTTGTTTGTTTGTTTGTTTGTTTTTAATTGATTCTAAATGGAGTCAAGTTTTGAATTTGGGTAGTGATTTGACAAGTGGGAGAAAGGCCAAGCAAGAAACAAGATAGAAAAATAACTGCTTATAAAAATTAAATATTTAGAAGTCAAGTCTGAGAAAACTAATTCATTGTGAATTATTGCCCCACAAACTAGCATTTTATAGAATTAGCACATTCAGAAAATAAATATTGAACTAAGGAATCTAATTGGCCTTCACCCTTTGTTCTTTAATATGGTACTTACTTATCTTTCCAAAAGTTGTGACCCCAGTGTCCACACACATCTTCAATGCCAGCCTTCACATGATCAAAGAACTAAAATATAAAAACAAAAGTCATTACTTGTTTTTGTGCATATGTTCTCTACATGTGGATTTTACAGGAGCATTAGTCGATCACATAGATACAACAAGAAAGTTTCAACTGATATAATTAATTTTGACTAAGCTTACTCTCAAGCCTGTCTACATTTTTAATCATATTAAATGCTCACGTTATGATACCCCACTCTGGGTAGCACAGCTGGACTGGTGGAGCAAGATTGGTATACAGCTCAAGGTAATTCTCCTTCATCGTATTTCCTCCCCAGCCAATCCTTGGTCACTAGTGCCCAATCTATCAGATCATCCATTACATTCAAAGGAAGGCCTGTCTGTGCCTCCTCTCTGTGTATATATACATATGTATGTTCTGATATGCAAGTAGCTCTTGCTTCAGCGTGTATTGCCAAGGGCAATGGGTATGGGAGAGATGGACCCCATTTCTCCTCTCTTTCTGTAAACAAGTAAAAACATGCATGTGTTGGCAGGCATTTGCACTCTGATGTGGGCTAGACTTTTAAATGCTGTGTGATTTGTATTTTAAAGTGTTATATATTTCAATATTTTAATGTTTGTGATTTTAACTGTGTAAATTGTTTAATTTGTTTTTAAACTTCATATTTATATTTTTAATAATGTATTTTTTTTAACTTGGACTGTTTTAAACTCACTGTTAGTTGCCTTGAGTTATATTGGGAGAAAGGAGGGATACAAATAAAATTAATAACAACAAAAACAACACACACACACTTATTGGGGTCTCTTCCTCCACCTCACTAAGGGCAATATGGAAGCAGCACTACCCATCTGGTTTGCTAGGGGATCGCAGGTTTTAATTCTTCCTTTCCCTAAGTACCTCCCACACCTGTGGGCTGGAATATATGTGTGTGTGCTTCTACACTGGTGTGTGCATGCACATTTGCAGCACCAGCCTCATCAGACAATATTGGATGTGATCCTCAACCCCTGATCCTGGAGCTGATCATGACCTTACTTTAGTTATGTCTAAGTTAAAGTCCCTAATTTTGCCTGAGGCTACAGTCCAATGCTTCCTTGGGAATAAAGCTCACTTAACTCTTCCGAACATTCTGCCAAATAAATTTGCCTTGCATTGAACTTTAACTATTAGTTGAATTTATTTCATCTATAAAAAGAGACTTCTGTCGTAAACAGTACATTACCATCTTAGGCTAGCAGAATTTTGGAAGTAATGAATGCTTTCTAGAAGGCAGAAACTGGTCTTTAACCTTCCCTTTCTGGGCAAGGTATTCCAAATGGTGGCATCTTAACTCTAGAAGATTTTAGGAAACTTCCAGTTTAGATTCTGGACTGACTTCAGTACAGAATCAGTCTTGTACTTTATGACAAATAACTTGTGCCAGTATGGAATGCAACCTTCTTAATTCTTTCAATTTGCTCAGAAGTGTTTGACACAACTTACCACAGCACTTCTTTTCCTGATCTGCCTATCTGGCCTAGGAATCATAGTGTCCTAATGATTCTAATCTTTCCTATATAGTCTATACCAGAAGGTAGCGCTGAGTGATTTCACTTCTGTGCCATGGCCTTTGTCATGTGTGGGGTGCCACAGGATTTCATCTTATCCTCAGTGATTTTCAGTATCTGTATCAGAAGTTCAGAGCGTGTAAGATCCACTTGCTCTATTTCCCAAGCTCTGGAGCCCTAAAGGCCACACTTCTGGTTTTCAGTGAAACTGGAAGTGACCAGAAGGTCATTTCTAGTTTTGTTGAAAGGATTTTGGGTAGAAAAACAACATAGCAGGAAGATGAATTAAGGTGCTGGAGTGCCTTGTTTTACTAAAGAACTATGAAAGATTTCAGATGCATAATTCCTCTGGGGTATCTGGCAGAGAGAGCTCCAACGCCTGCCAAATTCTCACCCCTGATCTATATGATGCTGCTGAGAGATGTTATCTGGAGGTGTGAGTTGCACTGTCATCAACATGGAGAAGATACACAGCCCTATCTCTCTTTTAATCCGAATAAAGGCAATGGAACTTTTGAAAAGCCATTTGGTGCAGTACTGGGATGGATGGACAACTAACAATTTAATCCAGATAAAGATGGAGATTTAGGAGCTTGTACAGTTGGTTTGATCCATCTGGTTATGTGAAAAATGTCCTGGATAGGACAGCACTTCCCTTGAAAGATCTGTTGCACAGCCTTGGGCCACTCCTGGACTCATCAACATCTGAATAACTATAGTTATTTTTTAATTAACTATAGTTAATTAAAGGCCTCTCTACAATTTCAGGGTTGTATGCCACCTGGAGAAGCCAGATCTGGTTTTCAGTTATCCACTATTTACCTCCAAATTAGACTGCTTTCATATGGCTTTTGCTGGGACAGTCTGGAAGCTGTAGCTGGTACAAAATGCAGCTCGGTGGATGCTGATTGGATCCAGAAAGTCCGGTCATAAAATGCTACTTTTTTGTGTGCCGGCTGAACTGGCTATGAAGGTTCATATCATAGTTTAATTCAAAGTGATGAAATTAACCTTTAAAACCCTAAGTGGATTGGGAGATTATCAGACGGGCCCTTAAAACCTGTCCCTGTCCTGGTACCCCCCCCAAACTGCCCCACTCCCATCCCTGTTTCACTTTAAAATAAATGTTTTCATACGCTTACCCTAATCCCAAGAGAGAAACTGCTCCTCCTCCCCCCGGCTGGCCAGGAGTGAATGCAGCCGTCGCAAAGCTGCATTCATGTCCCATAAAGCAATTCCCACTGTTCTCATGAGAGAACAATGCATGGAAAATTTAAAAATTAGAAGGAAAAGAAACATCAAAAGTAAAAAAACAATCCCCAAAACAAACTAAAAAAAAACCAAGTAACCCAGGAAGGGTAAAAAAAAGGTGTCATTTACCTCTTCATCCTGATCACACCTGGAAGTGTTCTGCAGGGACCTCCAGTGACATCACAGTGATGCTGGTATTACACCAGCAGAATGAGGCTCCATTTCAGACACCCATGATTCAATTACTGAAATGGAACGGGCTTCTTATTAACGGCTTTCCCCCGTGACTGATAGAACATGGGGACAGAATAGGGGCAGCACAGAGGTAGAATGGGAGAGGGACAACGTCGTCTGAAACGTAAAACCTTTCATGACCCTGTTGCATCCCTGTCCCAGATTAAAAAGCCAGTCTGGTAATCTCCTTGGATCAGGTTAGCTATTTCTGAGGTCCTGTTGATATGCCCACCAGTTAGATAAGTTAGAGTGGCAAGCATAAGAAACAGGGCTTTTTAGGGGAGGCCCTATAGATATGGAACTCCTTTAGAAATTATGTATATCCTTCTCCTATGTTACAGGCATTTAAGAGGGCCCTGAAGACTCTTCTCTTTGTAAATCAGCTCATTGTAAATCACAAATTACATTGTATGATTCAGAGCAGTTTTCCATATCCATATTTACTCATATCCATTGTATCTTTTTTCTGTATGCCACTTTGTGATTGCATAGGCCTAAAAAGTAACTTATAATACTTCAAAGAAACAGAAAAATATTTCTTTAGCAAAGAAACACACTAGGTACTTGCTGCGTTGAAGGAGTCAGTGGTGCACCCTCTCCTCAAGAGGACCTCCCTGGACCCAAGGTATGTGAGAACTACTGCTCTAATGCTAGTATCTTCTTTGGGTGTACGTTACTTGAACACATGGTGGCTGGGCAACTTCAGACATTCTTCGAGGAAACTGATGATTTAGACCAATTTCAGAACATAGCTCTGAAACAGCCTTAGGAGATTATCAGATGCGTCAAAAGTGGTGTTACAGCAATGCCAGGAGATTGTAAAAGGGCTCCCTTTTCAGACGACGTGCCCCCCTTGTTATGCACCTGTTCTGCTAGCACTGCTTTTTATTGATGGGAGAAGCCATCAATAGAGCCCCCCCATTCTGTTTCTGTCATGGTTTTCAGTGAAACTCATCACTTTGACAGTGTGCAATAAGGTGCCCTGTTATGCTGGCGAGACCCCAGCATCAATGGGAGGTCCATGCCAGAACACTTCTGGCTGAGATTGGGACATCCAGGTAAGTGACACACTTTTTATGACCCTCCCCAGTTTATTTGTTAATTTTAAAGTGTGTTTTGTGGTTGCTGTCACTTTTTTGGGTTATTTTTCTTTTTCTTTTTGAATTTCCCGCACTCACGTCTTCTCACGAGAATCTACGGGATTTTGATCCAGGAAATGAACGGAGCTCTGTTAGAGCTCCTTTCACTCCTAGGCTGCCCTTTCAATGTGAGACAAGGTAAGTGCGGCGGGGAGGCTGATTGTGGTGGGACTGGGACGGGACATGGGTGGGAGTGGAGAATGTGACCCAGAAATGCATTTTTTGTTCCTGTCTGATAATCTCCTTAGTCCTTCTAACAAAGACGTAGGAGTCAGTCTACCCTGTCAATCTTCCTGGATCTCTCAGCAACTTTTGATACCATTGATCATGGTATCTTACTCAACCAGTTCCATCAGATGGGAGTAGGAGGCACTGTGTTACAATGGTTTTGCTCCCAGATGTGGGGCTGGTTCTAGAGAATAACATTGGAGGATTCCTGTTCAGCCCCATGGCCTCTTACAGTAGCTGTGGAGTGCCACAGGGTTCTGTCTTATGCCACATGCTGTTTAATACATATATGAAGCACATGGGGCAGGTCATAGGGACATTTAGGGTGGGTGTCATTAGCATCAGTATGCTAATGACACCCATCTCTAATTCATGTTTTTGGAGTCAGCTGCAGGTAGCGGACCAGTGCTGGATGGGTTGAATGAAGGCTAATAAACTGAAGCTGAATCCAGATAAGGCAGAGGCTGTGTAGGTTGCTGGTTCTTGGGTCTTGGAATTGGGTAATCTACCAGCCCTGGGTGGGGTTGCACTTTTCCTAAAAGAGAAGATGTTTATTTGGGAATACTCTTAAATTCATTTTTGTCACTGGAGGCCCAGGTAGACTTTTTCACTTGGACTGTTTGGAGCTAGCTTTGACTGTTCTATCAGCTGTGATCTTTCTTGGATAGGGATATGTTAGCCACACTAGTCCATGCACTGGTAACTTCTTGATTGGACTACTGCAATGCACTCTGCTTGGGGCTGCTATTGAAGATGACTCAGACACTTCAATTAATACTAACTGCAGCAGCTAAACTGGTAACCAGAACATCAAATAAAATCATATAACACCAGTTTAAAAGAAGTGCACTAGCTGCCACTGGATAGAGATGATCTCTGGATAGAGAGTGGGATATGATTATCACTATCATTACCATTATTGTTATTGTTATTAGTTGAGAACCAAAGACTTAGAATGTGATAAAGGATCTGAGAAATCCCATTAGAAAGTATTTACATTCTTAAAATAAACCATAAATGTATTATAACAAATACATTATGTGTGTATTATGTATAATACATTATTTCCTATTACAGAGTAAAGATGCTGCTATTGAAACAAAAATTCAATGCATTTCCAAGTATCACACCATGAACTCAAACTTCAAACATACCCGGCAATAAATTTCTTCACTGACAGCGGGTTGCTTTTTGTTTGCTCTTTTAACATCAAGAAATTCCACCAGTGGGCGAATTGTTATTCCCTGTGCCAAAATAATAGAAAAAAGAATGAAAATCAGTTCAGCCCTTTAAGTTATTTTCCATTTTGTTATTATCATATTCTGTTCAGCATTTAGTTCAATAAATGAATTTTCAGCATGTGGTATAAGGGTGTGGAGTTATTCAAAAGTAAAGACAGGAATTTTGTGTTATATAAGAGAAGGTACCGGTATGACATTAAGAAAGAGTTTTGACATTGACTTCAATGGAATTCTAGAATGAGCTGAAAAGACTGAGGTGTAAGAAGAGTAGAAGGATGTAGTACTCCAGTAAGTAAAAAATAAGACTACACTATAAACCATAATTTTAGATGGAACAGAGATGAATGTCTTGATTTTTGAAATGACATACAGGAGAAAGTGCCAATGTATTGACTGCCAAATGCAAAGGCTATGGAGACACCAAAACCATGTCTCGTCAATCAATCTTAAGAGTTAGCAATTTTACCATGCTTATACTCACTAGTTGCTTGTTTGCATGTCAGCTGACTTACTATTTGTTTTTCACACCTGCTATCTTCCTACCTCACTTCAACCCTCAGTCATTTTTTCTTCCCTCTTTTCCTCCATTAGACAATGTGTTTGATTTTGCACAAGAGTCTGTAGGTAGACCTACTTTTATACATTTTCCAAAAAAGGACTAAGCTTGTTTCTTTTTTCTGTTACAACCTGTTGGCGGTAGGTAGGACTGGCTTCTGCCGTGCCAATTGATTACTCTGCTTGAGAGATCCACTACTATCTCTCACATATCCCAACAGTCAATAAGGCAAATGGTTATATAGTCACTGGGTAGAGGGATCAAGGAGATTGGTATTTCAGTCTTGGATATGTTGAATTTGATATCAATACTGATATTGCCAATGGATATAGAGAGTGATAAAGGAGATCATAATTGAATATTAAATGAATAGTAAATTATATATCACTGAATAATAAAATCAGGATCATCCATGCCATCATATTTCTGATTTCTATGTATGATTGTGAAAACTGGACAGTGAAGAAAGCTGATATGAAGAAAATACATTTATTTGAAATGTGGTGCTGGAGGAGAGTGCTGAGGTACCATGGATTGCCAACCCCCCCACACACAAAAAACAAATAAGGGGGTCCAAGAGCAAATCAAGCCTGAACTCTCCCTAAAAGCCAAGATGACCAAACTGTGGCTGTTGTATTTTGGTCATATCATGAAAAGACGTAACTCATTAGAAAAGGCAATGATGATTGGTAAGGTAGAAGGCAGTAGGAGAAGAAGGAGAGTGCATTACAGGTGAGTAGAATCACAATGATATGTGTAGTGTGAAAAGGCCATAATATATGACCATACAAGAGATTAGATAATAAGAGCAGACATTAGTTATTGTATTATTAGTTCTTGAGAATGAATTTATTGATTGATAAAGTAATAAGATAATAACAGCTCATGCATTTCTTTTCACATTAAAACTTTGCTACTGGGAACTGGGCTAATTACAGTATTGTAATGCAAATAACTGTTTAGTCCCATCACTCTGGAAAGCACTATGAACACATTCTTACCTGAATGAAGACAGTAAAGAATATCACCACAATAGCAGCTGTAATGAAAAGCTTCTTTCTGGGGAACACAGCAGAAGGAAGCAGGAAAACAAGTGAAAAACATATTGCTCCTCGGAGTCCTCCATAGGCAATGATAAACTGGTCCTTAAATGTTATAGGAATTGTCCGGAACACATTAATGATCTGAGTCAGTACAAAAACTCCTAAGGGAAATAGAAAACATACAGAAACATACCACTAAGAAACTTAAATTTAAGATAACTGAGAGCTTCAGAAACAAAGAAAAGCACATGAGTAGGAATATTGTCTTTTTTTTTTTTTGGCATTGTTTTTATTTACATGTGACTTTCCCCCCAGAACACCTGTTTAGCAGCAACTTAATCATCCCTGTGCATTGTGCTTGGTGATGGATTTTCCTGTAAAAATCTCAGGTGTATGAAAATGTAAGAGAAGGGCCCTATTTGGCTGTGGGAAAAAATCCCAAGTCTGTGACATTTTTTAAAAAAATTGACCAAAAGATCCCATAGGGTTTCGTTGTGTTTTTATAGCTGTGTGCCATTTTCTTTCTCTATTTTCCTTTTTGATGTTGGTGGGCCACTGGATCAGAGACTGGTCAACTTTGATGCTTAAAAGATGCTATGAAGGAACATCTGGAAAGACCCACAATTGTGGTGTCAACAACCTGCCTTTCAAACAGTTTTTTACTTTCCTTGGGCTTAGCTCTTTCTTTGTCAAAGACACCGCTCATTAAAGATAAGATTTACAAGTATAAAGTATGTTAAAGAGCAAGTTATAATGTTTTCAGTGGTTCTTACCTAGTGCACGCCAAATCAAACAGAACAGGAGAGTAAAGCAAACAAAGGCCCAGTTCCACTCATGGTTTTTTCCAACTGTAGATACTCCCATGAAAATGAAGATAAGCGTCTCACTGACACTGCTCAGCATCTTCATGAAATACTTTATTGTAGTGTAAGACTTCTGAGAAACATTCTCCTCCACATATTTATTCATGGTCATAGCGCAAGCTGTAATCCTGCAGAAGGAAACCATATTCAGTTTCTTCATATTTTCATTAAAGCTCAGTCACCATGATAACCAAAAGCCAGTGATGTAGGAGATTTTCAGACCGCGTTTTACCGTGGCTCATGCGGGAGGAGCTTCCGGGAGAGGGACAGCGGTCTTGCGCGGCAGAGGGTTGGTTTTGGACGCTGCCGTCCCTCTCCCGAAACCATCCGTGTCACTTCCGTGAAGCTTCGGAAGCCTCAGTGCCATATTTTAATCACGGGCAACCTCCGTGATTAAAATATGGCTCTGCGGCTTCCGAAGCTTCACGGAAGTGACACGGATGGTTTCAGGAGAGGGACGACGGCATCCGAAAACGACCCCCTGCCGCGCAAGACTGCCGTCCCTCTCCCAAAAGTTCCTCCCACGCTAGGCACACTGAAACGCGGTCTGAAAATCTCCTTGGACTAACGTTGGATTCAAGTCACTTCAATGACTCGACTTGGACTCAACTTGACAAGAAGTTATGCACTGACTCGACACAAATTGTATATTTTTAGCAACAGACTTGCTGGCCTTGATTCAGTAACATAACACATTCATTCATAAACATTACAAAGTGGAAAACTGTTTTTCTCCTTTGAACAAAGCTTCCATGATCTCACTGCTTTTTGCCTACAACTCATGTGATGGAAGTGGTAACAGCAAATGTGTTAGGCAATGGGCTTGAGGTGGAAGTATCCTTCTAAGGATTTTCAAAAGCTTTAGAAGGTTTCTCTGATGTGCAGCAGGACAGGCTGCTGAGAAGACCTCAAACCCTGCCTTAAGCCCATTGCCTAACACATTTGCTGATAATTTATTGTTTTACTTGATTTTGTGCACGTCTTCTTGATTTTCTATTTATTGAAACTCCACCCCCACCCCTCCTTTTTTTCTGCTAAAGTTGGCTCCCAGGATTGAGACTTGACTTATGATTTGCCTAGAAAGTATTTTGCAAGGACTTGAGACTCAATTTGAGACTTGAAGGTAGAGAGACTTGAGACTTGACTTGGAGTAAAAGATTTGAATACATCATTGCCAAAAGCACAGGCTGTTGTCCCAAAAAGTTTCACTTAAGACTATTTCCAAATTCCTGGTGAAATTCCTACTTAAACAACTCAGTGTATTTTCACAACTTTATAATACAATCACATAAATCAAAAGAAAAAACACCTTGAGAAGTTATTAAAAGTAGAACAGCAACTTGATGGCAAAAAAGGAGCATTAGGCTGGAATGTGAAGGAATACCTCCATACATTTAGGCTGTAGTCCTATACTTTTCTGAGTTGTCTTACTCTGAGTTGCACCTGACAGTTTATCATGTGGATGCAGATCCTTACATCCTTGTGAACTGTGCTGGTTTCAGGGAGACTAAGGGATCTACATACTTTATGGCAGGACTTTAGTTTCTCCTGTTGTTGAATGGCAAGACTCTAATATTATTTCATATTGTACCACAAATTGCTGTTTAAATTTAGGAAAACTTTTTGCAAGATACTGCCAGAGAAGTGCACTAAATAAACATGTGCCAGGGTTTTCCCCTACTGTACAAGAAGCCAGAAGGCTGGAACTGAGGAGATGCTTTTCCCTGATCCATCTGGCACTTAATGCTATTTCACATGGCACTGCAGTCCATTGTAGAAAATGACAGACAAAATCTCACCAAGACATTGATGGAAGATACAATGGCACTTTCCTTAAGGTGTGATGTTGTTGTTGGACTGAGCCAGAACTGACAATATTTATGGAATAGTAAATGTCATTATAAAATCTGGTGATTTAAAAGCAGTACTTTCTAGGTACAGTCACAGTGCAAAATGACTGCTGGATGCAATTGGCAATGGCTACAGCAGCACAAATGCATCCAAAGCAGCTATACAAATCTTCATGCATGTAATAGATGGAGCTGTCAGGTAATGAAATGGAAAGGCAGCAGTTGTTATTTTAATTTCTATTTAATTTCTATTTATTTATCCTCTATTTGTTTTAAGAAATACCTTTGTTCCTGATTTAAGTCAACTTCATAAAAACCTATTTCCTACTTTATGAGTCAATCAGAGCTCTAAGATCATCTGGAGAAGCCCTTCTCTCTGTCCCACCACCTTCTCAGGCTCATTTGGTGGGAACAAGGGAGAGGGCCTTCTTGGTGGCTGCTCCCAGACTTTGGAACTCCCTTCCTAGAGAGGCCAAGATGGTTCCCTTCTTTTTGCCCTTCCACCAGCAAGTTAAAATATTTTTATGCCATCAACCTTTTAGAAACTGGGATCAGCTTTTAATGCTGTGCTGTGCTGTTTTTTAAGGTTTATAAACAGTCTTTTAATGGATTTTAATGTTTTCATGTTTGCTATTTTAACTTTATTAATTGTTTAATTGCTTTTTAAATAACTTATAGTTATACTTTTATTAATGCATTTGTATAGTTTTTAATTTGTATTATTTTTAAATATTATTAGCTGCCTTGAGTCCAAATATTGGGAGAAAGATGGGATATAAAATGATGAAGATGATGATGACAATGATCATTTTATTTTCCTAATGCACAATTGTTCAGCTGTACATTAGAATAATTCCTGACATGCAAACATTGTTTCATAGGTAAAGCTTTTTTGTTTTGTTTTTGTTTTTGTTTTTAGTTGTAGAAAGCAGAAAGTAATAACTCTCAAAATAAAGTTATCTGCCCTTGTAGTTCTGGAAAGACATTGCACACCACTGTGCATGCCAAATAGCTGCTATAATTAAGTGTGCCTTTTTGTTGTTGTTAAGCTTTGTGGGATTTGATGTGTCATAACTTCACTTTTCACAAGATGCCATTCCATGGCTTTGGATGAGCTGCAAATAGATGTCTTGTGTGGGTGGCACTGCCTGGCCTTCCATTTTAGTTTTGAACTATGAAGTGTTTTCCATGATGTTGGACCTATCAAATATTTTTCCAGATTCACACTTGAAACTTCTGCTTCCTGAAAATTTCAAACATTTGGAACTGTAAATCTGGATTTGCCACAACTCCTGCCTGATTAAAGCTCGGAACAGTTACTTTTCAAACTATGGACTTTTTCGGATGGGGTTTTATAACACTAGCAGCCTCGTCCCCGTTGCGAGGCTGCTGCGCTGCAGGGCATCCCTTTCAGATGATGCTCTCCCCTGCTGATACTGTTGCATAACCACGGGGACGCTGCAGCATTATATTTGGCGGTTTTCTAATCATGATCAACTTTCGTGATTAGAAAACCGCCAAATATAACGCTGCAGCATCCCCGCGGTTACGCAACAGTATCGGCAGAGGATCAGCAGGGGAGAGCATCATCTGAAAGGGACGCCCTGCAGCGCAGCAGCCTCGCAACGGGGACGAAGCTGCTAGCGTTATAAAACCCCATCCGAAAAAGTCCTATAACTCCCAGAATCTCCAAGCAGCATATGACACAATGCATGTTTTTATATTTGTAAGTTGGTCATATGTACATGTCACATTTTAGGTATATACTTAAATACTCCAAATGACACACCTAAAAACTTAATGTGTGCAACACTGAGTCGTCCTTGACCTGGGAATGGGAAGCAGGAATTTCTTCTGATTTTCAATTATCCCCACTTCAGCTAGAGCCCCAAACCAAATCCCAGCCATTCTGTAATGGGGGGTGGGGATAGGAAGAATCTCTGCTGTGTAACCTGAACCCTGCTCTTGCCACCTAATCTTCAAGTGGTCCAGGTAGACAAGTGTTAAACAACCATATGAAGGCTGCATGGCAGCAGAAGCTGTTTATGTTCAAAAATTCACCAACAGAAGCTTTTTGGAGAAGAGGGGGAATACAATGGTAATATTTAGACCTAGTCACAGTCCTGAGCTTCACTGGATGCTTTAAGTCTATTGGGCTACACAGATATTCCAGATCCCAGCTATGTCTGAGGTTTGCCAGTCATGCTACGGCCTAATAATTATAGCAGCATTGTGGGTTGTAGCTGTAATGATTGGAATAAATTATTGTTGTGCACAATTTGTAGCTATACCATATTTGTAGCTATTTGTAGCTATACCATATTTAGTAGATTTAATAGTGCGGCGTCATACATGTCTACTCAGAAATAAAATTAGAGTCCCTATTGAACTCAGAACTCACTGAGTTCAATAGGGACTCTAATTTTCTCCCTGCCTGGTTGTCCAATGAAGAGTCAGCTGAAACACTGGATTTTTAAAATATGATTACAAAGAAATGAAGCAGAAAGGAAAGAGAGAAAGAAAGAAAAGGGGGAAGAGAACCAAAAGTATGTAGGCTATTTACAATGACTAGGCATATCAACTTACCCTATTTCCAAAAATATATTCTCTTGGAATTATATACAAAATAGACATTAATGCGTAGCTAAAGTAGTAAGATTGTCTGTAAGAAAGATTTCAACTGACTTAACTGTACCTGGAATAATCATATTCACTTATCTAAAACCATCTTTAAACCAGGAAAAGGAAATCTGTTTAATGTCAATATGAACTGCATCTCATCATGGACCTACCAGTAATGCAAGTCACCCTGCACAAACAAGGCAGTTTCTGTCTGGTGACTGGAAAAATCTAGATCACTAGATGCAGTCATCAAGTTTCTTTGACCTACTACTAGGACTTACAAAAGTTTCAGTGTGCTTCTAAGCACTCTAATTTGGAACAAAAAATAAAATAAAAACTTAAAACCAACAGTATGAGAAGGGTTAAAAGTAATTACAGACAAAAGGGTAACTTTTCAAAAGCCTAAAGATCCCTATGTCGATCTGTTCTCATGTGTTTTTAAGTAAGAGCCAGGTATGAGAAGTTCAGGAGTTGGATATGAAACTATTCCAAAAAACATGCCTGAAGTTGCTCAGTGCTATGTACCTTCCCCTTCATTTTCCATCAGACAAAACACCATGGGTTGGATCCAACCTTAATAAAATTTAGATTACCCATTGAAGTCAATGTGCCATTAAACATGGCTATTGGTTTCAGTGAGTCTGATCAAGATATTACTAGGTGTGGCTCTGACTCTATTTATCAGAGTGGACAAATACAGGGGGGTTCAGGGCCACTCCCCACACAGGCACCATAGCTGCTCCTTGTGCACCTGGAAGTGATATCACATCACTTCTGGTTCTGGGAACTGACCTAATGGTTGCTATTGTGGTGAACTAAGGCTAGGGGAGAGACCAGGGGTTACCCAACCACCATGTTTTTGTGGTGATTGGAAGCTCTGTGTGTGTTTGGCATTTGGGGGGGGGGACTGGTTTTTTTAAAAAAAAGGGACTTCAGGGGGCTTTATGGGACTTCCAGGGGACAAAAAATAGCTCCACAGGGCTACATGTGGCCCATAGGAGGCACTTTCCCCACTTCCACTATGTATCAATAAGACCACTCAGTATGACTGTAGCCACCACACACAGCTATATCAGGCGAGACGCTGAGGCAAATTTATCAGGGGGGTTTCTTGGGAAGATTTGTTTGGGGTGCCTTTGCCTTCCTCTGAGGCTGAGAGACTGTGACTTGCCGGAAGCCATTCAGTGGGTTTCCATGGCTGAGCAGTGATGTGAACCTTGGTCCCATGGAGTGCTAGTTCAGCATTCAAACCAGTGTACCACCCTGACTTCCAATTTCTAGGTTAATGAACTGATAGTCCAGCATCCTGTCTGTTAGCCTAGTTCTGATTACAGCGTGCCATATATGCAGCTTATCAGAAAAGAACACTCTTGCAGGCTCTGGATAGGAAGTTAGACTTATTCCATCTGCTCATCTGCTAATTTATCACCAGCCAATGATTGTTAATGGTTGGTCCTGGGACTGTAGCCTAATGTAGACACACTCTGAACTATAATCATATATAGGGCACATACGTATAAGAAATTATAGCAGGCTATTGGAATTTGCCAGAACAAAATGTTATAGCAGCACTGATGTTAACAGCAGTTAAAGCTAATCTGTGTTCCAGCTAAACCAGTATTTCAAACTGGCTGTGTTAGCATTTCCAGAATAACTGCCTTGTATTTCATATAATTACAATGCATCACTTAAGAAAGCAAGTTCCCAGTGATTTGGAGGGGCTATGCTAGCTAGCAGTAATAGACAGTTATCTTAGCAAGTGACTGATAAAATGTATGTGTATCATAAAAAGGACAATCACCTTGTTAATGCCTTGGGAACTCTTTATGTGTGCAGTCAAATGTTCTAGAAGGCCAGCTGCAGTCTGTTACTACAAGCACAACAAAGAATCTTGTGGCACCTTAAGGACTAACAGATTTATTGTGGCACAAGCTTCCATGAACTTCATCAGGTGTATGAAGAAATTGTACTCCAAATTAGAAACAGAAGGAAACTGGGAAGTATTCAAATACTATTAATAGAATCTGAAAGGGTAGATGGGACATTTCAGAATGGGGTCAAGTGGATTAATGTGTTATTCTATTTGGACTCATAAAAAGAGGCACATCTAACCTTATTTACATTTAATATATTTCCAGTTTTTCACTTTATGCAGGGCTGGGAAATCTTCTGTAGCAGAATTTTAGCACCATGGAGTAAGAGTTGCAATGCTATTGCCATTAGCTGAAGTATGAAGTCAAACTGAGTACTAGCACTTTAAAGTGAGACTATAATAGCACTGAATTTAACACCTGCTACTATTGACAAAAAAGGGCAAGGGCTAAGGGTTAAGAAAGAAAGGGCAAAAGCAGAGTTACAGTTGAACATTAAGTATACAAAAGTAATGACCACAGATTATTTACACAATTTTTAAGTGGATTATGAACATATCAAAATACAGTAGTCAGAGTTTCTATACCTTTGTTCAGTCATGAATCAAAATTATTTCTTGTCAGGAAATAAGAAGACTAGGGGCTCATCTACACTACCCAGGATACACCAGCTCCCCACTGGCATATCCTGGCTATGGAAGTGGCCTGTCCCCCACCCCCATTACCTGGAGAAAACAAGCCAGAGTCCAAACAGAAAAACGGCCTGTCACTAAAGCTGCCACCACCACCATTTTCTCCGTGAACATGGAAGCCAGGAAGGGGCCCCAAACATGTGATTGTGGTCTCCCTGCATGTGACCAGCCTTGGTCACATGCTGAGGGACCTCTGCCTGGCTTTCAGGAGAATCAGGGAGCTGGTGGTGGCAATAAGGGACAGTGTTCTGGGATGAACTCCCACAGACACATGAGGCCCATCCAGCAGTACCAGATTAAACTAGGTATTTTTAAAAGATGTGGTAAAGGGCCCTATCCTGACTTGCCCCATTCAAGCCCCTTATCTGCCATTTGGACTTCCTGGGGGAAGATTGGGGTAAATGCCCTGCATCATTTGGACCACAGTGTTCTGGAATGTGGACAAGGCAGGGCATTTGGCAAAGAATTTGGAAGGGCAACAATGAACAGAGTAGATAAGATCTTCAAATATATGCCATAGATATATCAGGCTCAGGTTCATACGAGATGCTGTATTTCCGATTTCTATATATGGTTGTGAAAGCTAGACAGTGAAGAAAGATCACAAAGGGAGAATCAATTCATTTGAAATGTGGCACTGAATGATAGTTCTACAGATACCACAGATTGCAAAAAAGATAAATACATAAGTCAAAGAGTAAGGGCTTGTCTACACAGTAAAATCTAACCCTGTAGTCACACCATATTCGTGACACAGTTGACACACAATGTTTCCAACGATTTACATCTTCACCAGAGTTTCTACAGGAAACTCTGGATCTGGAAGATTCATGGAAAACCTGGATTTTTTGCCATGTGGCAGCTGAGGTTTGGCTTTGCAGCAAAGCCAAGGTGGGACTTTTAGTGGACAGGACTGAAAATATATATTTTTAAAAATATATATTTTTCAGTTGTGTGCATCTCTGGATAAGCATATCTCTGCTTATCCAGTAATACAGTACTCTGGGACCACGTATATTCACTTATTCACATCCATGAGAGAACAGGGGAAAAAACCTGGAACAGCCCAGGACGTGTGGGAAGAAGTAGTACAATATATAGGACACATAATCAGTGTAGGACTGCCCTTTTACTCCAATGTGGATTACACTGTGGCAGGATACTCCCATCTACAATTGGACAAGCCTGGCGCATATGGCATTTATGGGGCTGTGGCATATCAAAGATATCTGCCATGGCTATGAGGTAGGTGCAGGGTTTCCTAACAGCCCTAAATCATGCCTGAACTCTCTCTAGAAGCCAAGATGGGTAAACTGAGGCTATTATAGTATGGCCATATCATGAGAGGAAATGATTCATTAGAAAAGACAATAGGAAAAGAAGGAAAAAGAGAAGAAAAGAAGAGGTAAGAAAAGAAGAAGACTGTATTACAGGTGCATAGGCTCAATCAAGGAAGCCACAGTCCTGAATTTGCAAGACCTGAGTAGGGCTGTTAATAACAGAGTGTCTTGGAGGTCTCTCATTCATAAAGTCACCATAAGTCAAAGCCAACTTGACAGCCATTAACAACAATGATTATGTATCACTTAAGAATGTTAAAAGTATTGCATATACGTTATATTGTGACCTGTACTGCATACACATTATATTGTGACCTGACACCCCCCCAGCCTAGATTTAGGAGGGCTTGAACCCCATTGCTCCTTATTCCTGGAGCTACATCTGGAGAAAATCTAACTTTGCCACTTGAATCTTTTACTACAGTGCACATCAAGAATATTGCACTGAATTCTGGTATTCTCAATATTCATAACTCACAGCTAAATACTAGTAAGCTTAAAGTAAGATTCTAATACAGAGACTCCTCAGTATCTGCTGGAGTTTTGTTCCAGGATCCCCCATGGATACCAAAATTCCATGGATGCGCAAGTCCCATTATATACAATGATGTAGTAAAATGGTGTTACTTAGATAAAATGGTGAATAGCAAGGTTTGCTTTTTGGAATGTTTTCCCCAAAATATTTTCAAGCCATTGTTGGTTGAATCCGTGGCTACAGAACCCGTGGATATGGAGGGCTGACTGTACATTCATAGTATTCTTAGCACTGTATGGGTTTTTTAAATGGATACTCACGCCATAATGCCTGAAAGGTGAAACATTTCAGCTGTTATGTATGCCAGATAACTGTATAAGAAGACAAACAGTGGCTCAATCACTCGGATTTTATGGGTATAGCGCGTAGTAAAAGCTGCTACAAATCCCAATATAATTCCAATCAAGACGCCGCCAATGCCAACTACAAAGAAATTGGCAATTCCAGCAAATACATCAATGGCTTCAATTGTACGCATCTGGCAAAAAGACTTGAATAAGTTGTACAGGACCTATGAAGGGAAAAGGTTAACTGTTCAGAATCCTGTTCAGATCAGATCAGCACAACATTAACCTCAAATGTAAAATTGTATACCTTAGCTGTAACATAGTTTCAGATAACAGACGTTTAGAAATAAATGCTGTAATTATTTTCAAAACACAGGAAATTTGTGCTGGTGGAACATAAGGTGGCCAAAGCAAGTTCTTTTAACTTATACTGGTATTTGGAATAAATGTGCTTATTTGTGATGGAATCTTGTCCACAGTATTTAACTGAAAGAGCGTGTGTGTGTGTGTGTGTGTGTGTGAGAGAGAGAGAGAGAGAGAGAGAGAGAGAGAGAGAGAGAGGTTCTTAGTCAAACTAGTTTGTAATACCTTTTGGCAACAATATAAAATCTCTGAAATCCTTCCAGATAGCATGTGCTCCACCAGTGGGTCATGTTTATTTTTCTAATTACTTGTGGGGGGTTTTTGTTTTGTTTTTGTTTTTTTGGTTAGCTCATTCTCTAGTTGTTCAAATATCTGGGTCTGAAACCAGACATAGTAATTTTCTAAGAATTTTGTACTTCTTCCCCCATTAGTTATTATCTCTTGTTATATTACATGATTCACACCCTCAGGTGATCATTGCATGGATTACTTTCTGTATAGTTTAAATCTTTGGCCCATGAGGGAGAATTTGAACATATAATAATGTTTATGTCACACTGTCTATATTTTCACCACTGTTTAATTTGCTAAGAAAACTGCTGATGTTCACAGGGTTTTAAAGTCATTCTATCTGCTTGAGCTCTTTCTGGATGATAATTCCCTCCTCATTCACTCAAATGCTTATTTTTGTTGTTGTTGATGATGATGATAATTCAGCTTAAATTCAACAGCACTCTATAAATTACAGAATAGTGACTGTCTTATGTGTGTTTGCTAGTAAGTTCCACTGAAGCTAAGGACCCTTTCACACCACATAATTATAGCACTATGGTTCCATAGTGCTATAATTTTTATACCTGTATCTAGAATTCTCAGCCAAAGATCTCCGGTGCCACAAGAGACTAAAAACCCCAGAAGTGTATAGAGTGAAAGCGCACCTGGTCCACCAGAATATGTTGGCCTACAAATTCCAAACACATAGGAAATGCCTCTGACCTAATGACTTGGCATTTTGAAGACCACTGATACTGGTGTGAAATAACTGAAGGCTATGGAACTATCTCAGTAGAAATAGTGTATCAGTCATCATATTTGTTAGAGAAGCAATTAATATGAAAGAGAAGTTTTCTAATGAAAGTAAAACATTAAATAATAGAGGAACAGCATATTGTTTAGCTTTATATGTATTTATTTTGAAAATCCATAAAGCAGCCTTTTAGCAAAAGGTATTCCAGGTGGATTCCAGGCAGATATACAAAGCACTATAAAAATATAATGAAATCAAATTACAGAATAAGAACGATTCACCTAGCAAAGAAGTCAAACTCTGGAGATTATCAGATGTGACAGAAACCGTAAGAAGAACGCCATGACAACAAAAATGGGCAACATTATCAGATGACAACATCCTTCAGTGTTTCAGAGGCATAGTGTGGGCATGAATAAGGCATCCCTTTTTATTGATGGCTTAGCCCCATCAATAAAAAAGTGAAGCCTCGTCCGCACCAGCTGGGGCTGAGGACACAGGCGTCTGATAATGTCGCCCTTTCTGTTATAGTTGCTTTCTTCTGACACAGTTTGGGACACTTTTTTTTTTTTTTTTGCCGTGTTTCGCCACATCTGATAAAGTCCTATTTAAAACAATGCAACTCAGAATACATTGTTTCATGTATGCATGTATTCTTGCAACCTTTCCAGTAACAGATACAATGCTTTACATACATTACTCTTTATAGATGAGTTTAACACTTGTGATGGCTTTGATGCAATCCACATGTGTACCCTGCAGCATTATAGTCATTTAAAAATATAAATGAATGCATCCTGACCCAACGTGCAAAACATGCAAAATGTGCATATGAAGCACTTCCTTACACAGTTTTAAAGATTGGTCTCATGCCAGCCCAAACCTTCTGCTCTCACACTTTTCTACTGTATGGTGAAAATGGGTAGAACCATACAGGAGCTGTTACAAACTGGTTTGTATGAACAAGCCAGGATAATTAACCATACTTTGAAGTTTGTCTTGGCGGAGACCTAAAATCAAATTCTGTACAGTAAGCTGAAAATGGAATGATCTTTTGGTCTTATTAATGCTGCTCTGGAGAAGAAAGGCAGGTATAATAAATGTCCAAACAGAATGCTTTTTAAAAAGAAAAAACAGAAACCACACAATGAAAATAAATTAGGTTTTTTAAAAAAACCCAAAACTAGAACATCTAAAATGAGTGCAGCAGAACGATGCATCCATTTACTTAAACAGAAGATGTAATAATACCCATCTCACCAAAGATTTTGCATTTGTGAGTCTGGTCAATTTGAGGATAGATTCCATTATTTACTAAACCACCTAATGTGTTAAATCTCCAGGGCATGATTTGTATGGTTTAAAAAATCCTAATAAAATAGTGAAATCCCACCTCTCTGCCAAAAATAAAAAAGTGTCCAAGGTACAAATTGCTTACCTGTATGTTCAGTTCTTTGTCAAACAGAACCCCCTTGGAGCACATATGTACAGTGCTAAGAAGCAGTGATATTTTAGTTACTATGCAAGTTGCAAAATCTGTTCTGACTGCTACAAAACTAAGGGTCAAACAAGGCAAAGAGAACTGGTGAATAAAATGGGTCTTGTTCATTTTCAAATTATCTATACCTACGGTTTAATTAATGGGTTGGGTGTTAGTCTGCCCCTTGTATTGGAAAGTTTACTGTATATCTTACTGTTAGTAATTTCAGGGTTTTCATCCCATGTATGGCCACTGTTTGATAACTATAATTATCACATTAAGCTGATTTGTACTTTATATGTACTTTGCATTTTTACAGACTTAATTGTGATGGCCTATGGATATAAATAATAAAGTTACAAGTTATAGTTATAATTACTTAAATAGATTTAATTTGAGAGGAGTTTTCCAAACTGAATGAGAAAAAGAACATTTAAGACACAGACAGCCTTTGCTTTGAAGCACCCTAACATGGGATTTAAATCTACTGCACAGGAAAGAAATTGAACTCTCAGCAATGCATTCTCATCTCACATTGAAGCAGCTTGCTCACTTCCTTGTTCCATTCCCCAGGCATTCCTTGTTCCTATCAAATGTCTGCCATTAAACTTAGGCATTAGCCCAGTTTATTTTCAGCAGAATGAAGCAGTCACTGAACCTTACCAATTCAGATTACAGGTGGAGAATTGCATGTTTGAATAATGTCTTTTAACTAACACACACATGCACACACAAATCCTGCTTATAGAAGAATGGCTTACTAGTGGTGGGGAAACAAAGATTGGCATCCCATTCAGTATTTGTGAGTATTTACAAGATCATAACCTGGACTTAGAATCTTAGAACTTTAGGGATCCTTGTTTAAGGTTGTTAATGACCAAACGTGATCACAAAAACCTACCTCTTAAGCCAGGCAGCATCCCAATCAAAAAGTTCTGAGGTGCTGAAGATCACAGCACTAGGAAATGACAGTGCTCTCCCTGTTGCGGCACATGTTGCAACAAGCAGCTCTGGCAGGACCCTGAGGGGTTTCTCCTACTGCCCATCTCAATGTACCCCACAACAAGGGAGAGTGCTGGACTCATCATTTCTAAGTGCCTCAATCTGCAAGGTCTTGGAAACCTTTCAGCTGGAGTGTTCCTTGGTTTACAAGGTAGCTTTTGGGTAGTTAGCATCAGGAGAAGTAGCTACAATGATGGAGCTCATTCATCGTAGCAATGTCTGATGATGAAGGATCTTGGCCATTTTTGAAACTTATTGATGTTAGGTTAGACCTTTGTGTGTGCAGGGAGAGCTTTTCAGGTGAAGGAATACCCAAATATCCCTCCCCAACTCTTGCCACTAAAAGTGGTTGAATGTGCTATCGTACTCATAATAGGCATAGTCCACTAAATGTACTGAACAGAAGAACCAAGAACCCTGTTGAAGAGTGATTGAATCCTTTTGGATTAATAAGAATAAGAAACTCTGTTTCAACAAACATGGAGAGTATCAGCTAAGGGAAGGCTGTTATAGAAGACAGATCTATCTGCAACTCTTGGCCATGACAAGGTGAAAAGCAAATCTGTTTGGAGACAGAAATAGCTTTGGTCACCTTGGTACGTGGCCTATATTGGGAAGTGAGCAAAGGGAATGTGTCCCTGATGGTTCTTCTACACCTTTCAACAATGTTCAGTACCAACAAGCATGGAACCCTTCCAGAATATTTACAGTAGCTACTATAGCTCTTGAAAGCATTGTTTTCAGTGGTTCTGGTTGTGTTTGATGCTATTAAACTAGTGATCAGCTCTGTCACTGTTAGCTTATGGGTTTTTCAGAGCTCAATGTAAACCACTTTATATTTACATGAAACTGCTGAGATAGTTCATACAGTGTTCGGGTTTAGGTCTTATCTGTATTTTTGGGATACCCAAGTCCATCTCTGCTTTTCAGCTGATTCCAAAAAGGATGTGTAAGTCATGAATCAGTGAAGATATGGATGGAGATGAACAAACTAAGGTTCAGTCCAGACAAGACAGCCATTCTGTTGGTCAGTAAACAATTCAGGCCCATTAGCTTTACAACCTATTCTGGATGTAGGGATATCTGGTATCTATATCAAGCATAGCACAGCATAGTTATGAGCTTGTGGTAGGAAACAGGAGAAAAGAAAAACTTACATGTTTCATTTCAGGAAATCCATCTCAAAATAGGAAATGCGATAGACAAAAGAAGATTACCTAAACATCAATAGAAGAACCCCTAAGGCTGTCTCTCATGTGTGTATGTTTGGCTATCATCAATCCTGAGGTGGACAAAGGGCAACAAAGGAGTAACCAACTTTTGGGAGAAGGAGAAAGTGATTTCTGCAGGCAGGAAGGAAGCAAAAGGCTTGAGTACATAGATCAAAGAAAGAAATAGAGAGGTAAAACTAAAGGGCAGGCATACTTCTAGTGTTCCCTCTCACTAATCACTTTACAAGTGTTGTTGCCTCTTTGCTTCCAACACTGAATGGGGTTGCATTCCCTGTGAGGATCAGATTTGTGGCTTGGAGTGGGCCCAGAAGTACTTGTGCACATCTTCAGTTGATACAAAACTCTGGCCATGATTATTTGTGTCTTCAGTACCTCTTGCTTACACTATTGTAATGCACTGTATGTGGTCTGCCTTTGAAAAATGTTTGGAGACTACAGTTAGTGCATAATATAGCAGGCAGGCTGTTGTTTGGTGTGCACTTTAGATAATCTATATTACTAGTACCAAACCAAGTCCATTACTTCTAGTTTGTTTCTAAGTTCAAGTCCAACATATAAAGACCTAAAGACTTCTGGGCCAGGGCACCTAAGAGACTATTTCCTGCTCTTTGAGCCTGCCTGCTATCTGACATCTTCTTTAAAGGTCTTGTAGCATGTTCCACCATCAAGCAAAGTTAGTGGATGGAAAAACAGGATAAAATGTCCTCTTTATTAGCACCTCAGTTGCCAAACTCCATCATACATGAGGTCAGGATGGTTCCATCCCTGTTTAATATTCACCAGGAAGTTAAAACTGCATTGGTTTGCCATACCTTCAGCTTTTTAAACTGCTTTTCATCTTTTTCAAAACGATATTTGTCATTATGTTTTCTTTGTATGTGATTGTGATTTTACTATCCATTGCTTTGAAGTCACTACAGAAGCAATATACAGTTGTCCCTCCATATTCACGGATTTGGCATTCACGGATTTAAGTATTCATGGCTTGAAAAATATTCTTTAAAAAAATAATAATCCTAAAAGCAAACCCTGATTTTGCTATCTTATATAAGGGACACCATTTTGCTATGCCATTGCATATAATGGGACTTGAGTATTCATGGATTTGGGTATTCACTGGGGGTCCTAGAACCAAACCTCAGTGAATGTGAAGGGACAACTGTATATCTATCTCACACACATAGGACTTTTTCAAACAGTTGAAAAAACCCATGAGGAGGTCGGGAGAAGAACGGGGCTGTCATACTTACATAGCCCCATTTCAGACGACGCAGTCCTCTTCCATCTACCTCCTGACCTCCTCCTGACCTTCCCCAGTGCTGCTCGCGCCGCTTTTTACTGACAGAAAACCTCCATGAATAAAAAGCTGCACGAGCAGCACGGAAGAAGGTCAGGAGGAGGTCAGGAGGAGGACAGAGGACTGTGTCATCTGAAACGGGGCTGTGTAAGCGCCATAGCCCTGTTCTGCTCCTGACCTCCTTGTGCATTTTTTTCAACCATTTGAAAAAGTCCATAAACACACGCATGCATGTTATAAATAAACAAGCAGCAGAGGTTCTACTACTAAGCATCACAGAAGCATCTGGTCACTGGAGGAAACAGAATGCTGGATTAGATGGACCTTTGGTCTGTTCTAGCAAAGCTCATTTCATGTTCTTATGTTCTTAACATAGTAATAGCACATTTTATAAATATTTCATAAGCCTCCCAAGCATGGGTGGCAAAATCTACTAGTATATTATTAGATCACCTATATTAGAGGGTGAGCAATCTATAAGATTTTTAGACCTTTCATTTTTTTTTTTAATTGAGCAGAACATTACAGTTGGGAAAGATTCATGTTATCATGTAGACAACTACTCCCTAAGCAATGGGTATTAACTAAATTTTATTGATCTGAAAAGTTGCAAAACAGGTCTGCGGTATCATGTAGTTTTCCTGATGTTGTTAGACTCTAAATCCAATCATTCCTAGCCAGAATAGCCAATGGTGAAGAATTATGGGAGCTGCCCAGCAACATCTGGAGAGCCAGAAGTTGCCAATCCTGACATAACTAATAAAAGTATATTTATACAAACAATTATATTCATTTAAATTCCAGACTGAACAGCCTTTCTTAATCTAAACATTGTCATTGCCTTCACAACTTTACTCAATATGACATAAAAAATCAGAAAGGCCAAGGAACTTCTTGTTATACTTAAAAAGAAGGCTTGACTCCTACTGTCCAGCTGTCACAATTTGGCAGGAACAGTCCCAGTTCATCCTCTGCCATCCCAATTATTCAGCTGCTCTTCAATTGTCCCAGTTTTTCTCTTTTCCTTCTATTTCCACCCTTTAAGTTCTCAGCTTACTTCAGTCACTGCAAACTCAGTTCAAAATGCAGAACTAGTTTGTACTCAATTAACTCTGCAGGAAGGGAGAGGGGGACAGAATCTTGACTCCCCTGCAGACTCAGGCAAAAGCAAACTACTGCAGCCTCTCCTATCTTGTCTGGTTTTTTTCCTCTCATTAATGACTTTTGCCATCTTGACCACGCTTTGATGTTGCTTGGCCATACGTGTCCTGGTTGCCATCTGTGAAAAGTTGGTGGGTATGATGACTTGGAAGATAATTTGTTGCAGAAAGGGGACAGGAGTGGGTAATATACATGGGCAAGATCAGATCCAGACAAGACTGGATGCTAGAGTAGCAGACTGTATTAGGCTTCCTACTCCTATTCCATGTACAACTAGTCAAAATTCACACATCATTTAAATACAGTCAGAGGCCTAAATCCAGTTGCTGGTGCCAAATGAAATACAGCCATTAAATTAACTGGATTTGCATAATTGTTGACTTTGCATTCAGCTGTTGATGCATTGCCTGTACTCCTGTTTGAACTAGCAACTGGGTTTAGGCTACATATGTCCACATATGTTCAGCATTGCAAACACACACTTTTTTAGTTCATATCTTAGTGGAACTTCACAAAATCTTTACATAAAAGGTTGTTAATTCCCTTCAAAGAAGCCTAATATACACAGTATTTGTCTAGATGTGCAATAATATACCCCATCTTACTCCCATCTTAGAGCCCTGCAGTCCTGACGATGCAGGGCATTTGCTCTGCTCTGCACCCAGGCAGTCCTCACCACCTCTGGAGCAGATACGGGTCTAAGTCGGGGCAGGGGGGAGGTGGGGTTACTGCATTTTAAGAAAATACTTGTTTTACTTTGTTTCCACCAGGAGGAAATGGATCCAGCCCTGTGATACCACAGGAGCCTGCCCTTGCAGGCCAGCCCTCGCTGCAGTTGCCAGTCTGCCTGGCTCTCTCTGAAGCATAAAGGAGTCCTGCAACATGTGACCAAAGTTGGTCACATACAGAGGTCCACATGTTGCTGGTTGGCTTCTCACCTCCAAAGAGACCCAGAGAGATGGCAGCCGGGGCCAGCGTGCCTGTCTAGACTCCAGCCCATTTAGAGGTGGTAACAGAGGGAAAACAGGCCTGATCCATGGCCAAGATATGCTGGCAGGGAGCCACTGCATCCTGGATTGCGTAGATGAGCCCATAGACCATGGCTCAGGTTTTCCAAGTGCATGAAGACACCGTGGGTTTACTACTTCTGCAACTCATCCTTGAACAGCAGTGTATCCATGAATGGTTTGAAAATGGTGTGAAAAGTTCTCATAGGATTTTTAATATTTGCAGAGTTCCATTGTGAGATGATCAATAATAATTTAAGAAGTTTCAGCTTTCAAAAAGAAAAGAAATCTGGATGAAATGTTGGGTAGAGCATGAACATTTTCACCATAATATTCCTTTTCCTCTATTATAAAGCTAGGCCCAAATTAGATATGTGGTATTCAGCTATATATCTTGTTTTTCTTTATTCGTAACAGGTCTAAAAGTGAAGGGATATCAGAAAACACTGTATTTTTTTTCTTTCCTCAGCACAATTAGAATCAAAGCACCACCACTGTGAGGCTAGAATGCACAGGAAAACTGTTTTCATTGGTGCCAATGGCAGGAATATATTTGCTTCCCATTTCCATGAGCTTCATCCCAACACACAAACCCACAGTTCACAGAAAAACAGATGTATAACCTGCACACTATGTATCTTGTGAAAATCTAATTTGGCCTTTAAGCTTTTCTTCTCAAATAGAAAGAAAGAAAGAAAGAAAGAAAGAAAGAAAGAAAGAAAGAAAGAAAGATTGATTCCAAGGCCTATCTATGTATGCTTTTGGGGGGGGGAATTGATTACACTGTTTATATACTGGTAATTATAGCCATTATAGCAGGAAGACATCAATGCAAAAAGGGCTTTTTGAAAGAAAACTGAGTGAAGGTCAAGGTCTAATAACGTTCCTCGTGTGACAATTGTCACTTATGGAAATGGATTACCCAGGTAAATGAGGACATCTTTTAAAACCAATCCAGTTAATGATTAAATTGTGCTCCTGTCTAAGGGCTGCAAGATGAATTACATAAAATAAAAATCTCAGAGTGCTTACATGCATGTAGGTGTCTACAATGAGACACTGCTATATCTGAATGCAATATTCATTTGATCACCAGTCTATGTGTACTTATCCCATGAGTCAGATGGTACCAATGAGCCCTTTTTCACACCTTGATATTTCTGCTTTCTGTGGAGAATGACTGAAAAAGTTATAAAATGCATAAAGCACTGAGAAGATCCAGTAATGGAACCATTATCATTTATTACAAATATTTCTCCTGCAATTAGATTGGGCAGGGGTGGATGCTTTTCTCAAACACAATAATATTTTTGCTCTATGACTTTTTTTTTTTGCTGAAAGAAATAAGAGAATCACAAGGCCTGGGTTAATCCCAACTAAAATAGAACTACGGAATCAATGGTTCAATAGTAAATCACCTCAGTTTAATTCACTTGGGTCTGCCGTAGTTAGGACTAACAATAGAATTCAGATTGCAGTGGGCCCTTGGTATTTGCTGGGATTTGGTTCCAGGACCCCCCATAGATACCAAAATCCCTGGATGCTCAAGTTCCACTGTATACAATGGCATAGTAAAATGGTATCCCTTATATAAAGTCGTAAAATCAAGGAATGCTTGTGGGGGGGATGTTTTGATTATTTTCAAGCTGTGGATGGTGGAATCCGTGGATGCAGAATCCATGGATATGAAGGGCTGACTGTACAAGAGTTTTAAGATTTTTTTAAAAAGAAAAGAAAAGAAAGAAAACAACTTACCACTGTTACAGCATCATTCAAAAGGGACTCCCCAAAAACTAGGATGTACAGTTGCTCATTGACATGAATGTTTTCAAAAACAGCCAACACTGCCACTGGATCCACAGCTGAGATCAAGCTGCCGAAGAGGAGGCTTTGCAGCAGAGTGATGTCAGTCAGGCCAAAGGCATTGATCTGACAAATGGCAAAGAGTGAAATGCCAATGCCAAAGGAATTCCAGAGAGTTCCTACAACTGCGTACCAGAAGATAGTACCAAAGTTCTCAAAGAAGAGGCGTGTTGGCATAAAATAGCCGGCATCAAGGACAATTGGGGGAAGAAGATACAAGAAGAAAACATCACTCTTCATCACTGGTGGAGACATTTCTTGTACTCCAAACATAATACCTCCTAGAATCAGTCCAACCAGAATAAGGAGGCAGCTCTCAGGCACTATATGGGGCAACTTGTGGTACAGATGAAAACCTTCAGAAGAAAGTAAAGAACACAGAGAGAGGAAGAGAGAAATGGTTAGCTTGTGCACAAGACATAAATTAATATTATCCTATTCTCCTTAAAGTTATTTATTTATTTTTTCCTGAGTTTCCCACTATACTCACAGGGTGTTCAAGGCACCAATAGATTTTAAATAATCACATAATAAGACATAAAGACAAGACAACAAAGAGAAATCAAGCTCATACACACAAATATTCAGAAGCAAACAAATTGGAGCCAGCTAGACAAAAAGGGCTGCCAAAATAAAACCATTTTGGTCTGTAACAGAAGTTGGTGGTGTGGAAATCATGGCTTTCCACAGATCTGCAATTCCCACCAGCATAGCCAGTAGTGAGGGAATGGTATTCTGACATCTGGAGTGCTGTTCTTGGCTCCTATTGTAATCTATAGTTGTGGAAGAGTGAAAACTAGTTTTCTCTTATTCCCCCCGCCACTCCATAGCACTCGGGTCACCACAAAACCTCAGAAATACTGGACAAAATTCAGCAATACTGTGTAATGGACACAGAGGAAGAAGAAACTAGTAAAATCAGGTTCCTCCTTCTGCCGGCAAGATCCTCTGTTGATTCTCAGTCATGTCAGGTAATGGAAAGAAGTCTTCAGCTCACAGAATTCTTGCTAAATTCTGAACCAATATTTGGGGATGCTTTTGATATGGGGCTGTTTGGGCTATGTGACGAATGTCGCTGTCCTTGAGCAAGCAGGGATCACCAGCATTGAGGCCATGATATTGAGAACACAGCTGTGCTGGGCAGGGCACATTTCTAGGATGGAGGACCATCGCCTCCCAAAAATAGTACTCTACAGTGAACTCGCCACGGGTTAGTGTAAGAGGGGTGCTCCAAAAAAGCGATACACGGACTCCCTGAAACAACATCTCAGGCACGGCCAAATTGCTCACCAACAATGGTCCGCCCTGGCCTCACATTGGGAGGCATGGAGATGCACTATCCACAATGCTTCAGCCTTATTTGAGAACTCACGCGGAACAAGTCTTGAAGAAAAACAACAACGCAGAAAGAATCACAACCCAGAAACATCACCCAAGGAGACCTTCTGCTGTGCTTTCTGCAACCGGACTTGTTTATCTCAGATTGGCCTTTTTAGTCATCAGCACGCTTGCAGAAAGTGCAGGATGAGTCCTTCCTGAATCTTCATTTGTGAAGAAAAGCCAGAGAGAGAGAGAGAGTTTGGGCTACAGGTATGAATATATGTCAAGGCCCTGGCCTTGAGTTTGGAGTTAGAGAAAGATAAGTCAACCAAGGCCAAGGTTGCTGGTTGAGGATGTAGACCAGATTCCTGCTATTAATTTTGTAGTTAGTGCTCAGGGTCCTGAAGAATACAAGGCACCTTCCCTGAGCCTAATACACCTGAAAAATTCAGTAGTTCCAGCACACTATACCCACCAATGATGTAGGAATAATGCCAGACAGAAGGCAACACAGAGGAGAATGCTTGACTTCAACTGACCCTTTAACAAGTCACATTTTTCAGACATCGAGGTATAGCTTGGGAAAGGTAGACTGGGTGGAGGGATTCATAATGATTTGGCTGACGTAGCACACTCAGAGCCTTCTGTTATATTGCAACCACTTTTCTGCTCTGTGGATACTTGCTATGGACAGATCTGAAAGTCATTGGAATAGAGATTTCTGCTCTTTGCCTTAAGGTTACTCCTTGGTTACCATGCTCATAAAAAAGGTACCAAAATGCCAGAAGGGGCATATAAGATCAACACAGATAATTAAGGATTTGAAAACATGATCATACGAGGAAATGCTTGAGGTGTTTAAGTCAAGATGGAAATAATTCAAATGTCATAAACAAAATGGGGAAAAAATGGTTAACACCACCTAACACACAAGGAAGTTGGACAGGATTTTTCTCCTCTCCTGTTCCCCCAGTGCTCCCTACACTAATCAAAAACCTGGAGGCAGGGCCGGTTTAACCAGTCTGCCAAATCAGCATTGGCAGGGGGCCCCAAGGTCAAGGGGGCCCCCCTGCTGACCTCCTTATCTGACAAAGGTTTTCTAGGAAGACTCTATGGTAGTTGTGCTGTTTTGTGTCCCATGGATAATGAATCCATGGATACGGGGGTCCTACTGTAATCTGAGCATCCTGTATTGTGAATAGGTTAGGATACATTGACCTGAGATAAACATATGGGGGCCCCAAAATAAAGCATTGCAGGGGGCCCCAAAATTCCTTAAACCGGCCCTGCCTGGAGGGTTTCCAATGTTCTGGAGCAGGTTTGGAGGACACACTGGTGGGGAGAGGAAGCTGGTGGAAGAGGAGGTATAATCCATCTTCCCCTAGACAGAAGCTGTCCAATCAGTAGAATAACCCTGCTGGATCCCTTCTTAAGGCCAAAGGAATATCTAAAAATCTAAGCCCAGTTGAAATCTGGTTAACTTTTTTATGTGATATAGGTTATAACAGGGGGTGGCAACATAAGACTGGCATTTGTGCATGTACAGCACATGCAGACTGATGGACAACCACCTGCTGGGACAAGAAAGGAAATACAGTTTGGATTTTTCACGTCAGGTAGATGGCATTGATCAATTTCTTTTCATTTAATCCACCCAATGGTAACAGAGTGTGATTTTGATTGCTCTGTGAACAGTACACATTTCCTCTTTAACTATTATGTAGCTCTCAGGCAAAATAATGGAAGGTAAAAGCCAGAAGGCCACAGCACCTCATTATCAAAAAGAAAGAGGTCTGCAGATTGGTCCATATGACACAGACTCACAAGTGCTACAGTCCGAAGTCATTTGAGAAGCCTATGACAGCAGTAACGAAGGTATAGAAGCTTTGAATCATTGTCATTGCTTGTGTTCTAATGAACCCAGAGAAGGCTGATTCACAGATATTTTAGATTCTGAAACATCAAGGTCAACAAAAAATATACAACTGGTACATGTTTACCTGGGAGTTAAACCTGCTGTGTTAAATGGAGCACATCCCCAAGTAGACATGGAGCCAATTGCAACCCTATGCTGTTGGGAAGCTCAACAGGATCCATTGCTGAATAAGCATACCTGGAAATCCACAGCACAATGGGAAATGGATTGTCTTTAATTGTAGCTTTGTTTGGTTGCCTACTCCCACTATTTGTATTTCTTTTAAGCTCAAATTTCTTTTCATGGACTTCACTCTGGACTTTTAATGGACTTCACCAACTTTATGGGTTCACCCTAGGTCACATTTCAAAAATGCCCAATTCACATTTAACACATAGTGAAGAACTGAAAACATAGCATTGTAATGCAAAAAGAAAGTGAACCACTCCCAAATATTTTTAAAGGTCTTGTTTTTGGAGAGCCAGATTAAAGAGGCAGATATTCATAGCTCAAGTTTCATCTAATAGAATCATAAGTTGCAATGTTCTGAGGTACATCATAAAGTGACACTTTTTATTGCACTGAGTGACTTTTCTACAAAGCCATAATTTTATGACAGCCTTCCCTAGACGCCATGGGGAAAATATCATTAACCTATTTTCCTATGTACTGTAATGGAAAGCTGACAAATATCATTGTCTTGTGAACTTTTATTGCTATTTTTCTGTACTTTTATAGCTTACAGTGATGAGTTATATCCTATAATAAATAGTATACTGTATACAGTGAGTGGTATTCATTGGGTAGAGTATACCATTATAATGTATCACTCATCACTGTGCAGAAGAATAGCTCTCCATTATAGAACATAGTATGAAAAAATATGGCTCAAGAGCAATCAAAACTAGGGGCAGAGGAGCTACCCTGTGGTAACAAAATCTTTCAGGCTGTTATTCAGTTAGTCTCCCTCAAGAGTTCTGGTGAGGGGGGAAATCTTCTCATTTAATGATACCTTTCTGTTCAAGTTAATTACGATGTGAAAACATTTATACAGTACTGCTATTCAGTGCTCTCCAAGTACTTCTTTATTAATACAGTTTCAAATCTTTATTAATACAATTTCAAATTGTGTAGCGAATACTAAAGCATGAATTACCAGGAATTACACAAGAAAAATTGAATACCAAGGAGATTTTCATACCAGTGATATGTTCCATTGCAGGCATGGAACAGGGTCACTGAATTTTTTTTCTTTCAGACGGAGTTCACCCGATTCCATGCCCTCAACATGACTGTTCTGTTGTCTCCCTGTGATATTTCAGTGACCACCCATTAATGACCACCCATTCCATTTCTATCACTGAATCACAGGTGGCCTGAAAGGTGTCCCGTTCCTCTCCAGAGATGACAGCTGTAGGGGGGAGAGGTCTGTTCTGGACACTTCCAGGCAGGAACAGGACACCCAGGTAAGTGACACCCTTTCCCTCCACTCCCTGGGTTACTTGGGTTTTGTTTTTGTTTTTTGGTATGTGTTTCTGTGCTTGCTTTACTCTTTTGACAGCTGGGGGGGGGATTTTTAAATTTCCCTCCTGCCCGTTCTCTCACAAGAGCAAGCAGGCTTTGGCTTCACTGCTGTAAAAGCAGCTTTATGGCAGCTGCATTTACAGCAGTGTAGCCGAGGAGAGAGGGAGGATGTTCCTGCTGTGGGATTAAGGTAAGTGTGCAAACATTTTCCTTAATTCCATAGCAGGGACAGGAGAGAGGCTTGTGCTGCAGAAACGGGGTATTTGGCCCCTTTGTGAAAATCTCCCAATTCTGAATGCCATTTTCTTTCAAGATGTGATGCTGGAACAGTCCAAAGATTTTTCCAGTTCAGTATCTTTTTCCCCACAGTAGCCAAACAGATCCCAATCAGACGCCCACAACCAGGACATGAGGAGCCACAAACCTCACCTGCTGTTGGTCCCCAGCAATTGACATACTGCCTCTGAATCTGGAGGTAGTAAACATTATGACTGCAGAATATTATAATCTTACAGAACAATCCTGAATTTTTACAGCTTTATAGTACCCATTAAGAGTACTGTAAGGTTATCAGTGTAATCCTATGCCTGCTCACACAGAACAGCACTAGGAAAAGTTCATTTTTGAACCACAACTTCCAGAACTATTCAGGCAACATAGCCAAAAGTAATGCCCACTAAACTAAATGGGACTTACTCCAAGGTAAATGTACATAGGAGATGCCCAAAGCGGAGCTCTCCAGATACTGTCGGACTGCAACTCCCAGTATTCATCGCCCTTGGCAATGGTGGCGAGGGCTGTTGGAAGCTGTAGTCCAACAACATTTGAAGGTCCAAATTTTGTGTTACTCCTGGTGTACATGATGACAGCCTTATGAATAATAGCTTTTCCTAATCTCCCTTTAAAGCCATTAGGCTGATGGTTTCCACCATATCTTGAGGAAAATTCCACAGTTTAAGCATTGGTGAAGACTTTTGCCTTTCCTGAGAGGTAGTTAAAATGGTACATTTTCACGTGCAAGTACTGGTAATGGCAGACATTATTGACACTACCACCCCAGGATTGTCCAAAAATGCAGGCAGCTGTTTTGATCCACATCAGCTCTTTTACTCCATATCATTTCTGATTCATATTTTTATCTCCACCAGGAGCAGGGTTTTTGCAAAACTAACAGGTGTTAATTGGCCAGTCTAGACCAAGCCATCCCAAAGTACTTGGCTCTGCAACAAGGACAGGTCAGTACCTCAGCTCAGCTAAAATCCATTCCCTTGTCCACCTTCTACTGTGAGTAAGGATTGCAACTAAGCTCAGAGTAAACAGGGTAGCTTGAGAGCAGATGATACCATTGTCCCTCACAATCAAAAAGTCCTAGTATCTGAACCCTGTGTTTCCTGCCTCCACTATACTACTGGGCCTGAGTCAGTACAGACTCAATATTTCTGCAATACATTGCTTTGTTGTGTGCTTTACATGAAAGTATAATGAACATATACATTACAACAGAAATCACACTGCAGTCATGATCACATCTGTCTTCACTGTATTGTTAATAACCAATTCCACTATATGAACAAGATCAATACATGCGGTGTAAACTACACTGAGTGTTAAGCAGACCTACTTAAGACTGTGATATTAGGGCCTGGAAACAGTGTCTCTGGAGGATGTATCTCCCACATGCAATAATCTAGCCCCAATATTAAAGCAAGAACCAGTTCATAATACCCTTGTGATTGTGGTTGCCAATGGTGAACCAAATGCTATAGTTTCATGTGAGCAAGTATAACCATGATGCTTTTATTTAATATTATGGTACATTTGGTGTAAGAGAACCATGGTCCACGCAAGGGGGGGCTGGGAGGGCTCTAGCCTGAGGGCCCGGGCACCTGGGATTGGGGGGGGGGGGCTGGCATGATATTGTTATAAGTTTTTATTATGTAAATCCATTTAAGTTTATAAATGGATATATATATACACAGACACATACACACACACATATATACATACATATACATACATATATATATATATATATATATATATTACTTTGGTGTCATCATTTAAACTGACTTCTGTAGAGCTCCTCGCTGCCCTTAACCTTAGCAGTAGGTAGGGGGCCCGCCAAAAATCCTGGCCGGGGGGCGGGCACTTCAGGATGTGGGAGCCATGAAGAGAATTTGCTTTTCTGCTGGGTATGAAGCTATATCCATGATGCTTTTATTTAATCTTACATATACTGAATATTTAATGCTCCACTCTTTACTACAAAAATGTATAAGAGTGGCTCTCAATATAAAATCAAAATAATAACAAAAGCTAAAATGTAAACCTAATAAGCAACTGTTAGAAAATAAATCAACAAAATGACCCAAGAGAAGAGTTGTGGAATGGAGAGTGTGGGATGTGGACAGCAGAGAGCTCTGAAAGCCTCAGGGTAATTTAAAAAGGAGGGCACAATAGAACACACTAAACACAACAGGAAGATTCTCTTTAGGAAGAAAATGTCTAAAGTCTGTGACACCACAAAGAAGGCCCTGTGCCCTATCACTATTCTTCTTACTTTTGTTGGCCTAGAAAATATACACATAGACAGGTTCATGTGGAAGAAGTTGGTCCTTGTTTTTCATGCACATACACATATGACAACAGAAAACTATCACATGTCTCATCAGAGCATCCCATGGGCTAATTCAGATTACCTCCAAGTATGTGCCTTTCAGGGAACACCTATTGTACATTAAAACAAGTGCAATATTTTGCACTTTTAACCCCCATTGATTTCATTCTCAATGTTCTGATGTAACAAATGAATAATTACACTAGAACTGGATGGTTTACAGGTTACCTATAAAACTAGGCAACAACAACTGAAAGAATGAAATTCTGATATGAGGTTTTCTGCTCATTATGCAATATGTGTAGTATAGTGTAGCATTGGAGCATTGGATTACAACTCTGGAGACCAGGGTTTAAATCCTTGCTCATCTGTGGAAATCTCCTGGGTGGCCTTGGGCAAGTCACACTCTCTCAGCCTCAGAGGAAGGCAAAGGCTGTCCTCCTCTGAACAAATCTTGCCAAGAAAACACCGTGGTAGGTTCTCCTTAAAGTCACCATAAGTCAGAAACAACTTGAAGGCACACAACACCACCAATGCAATATATGTACTACAGAACAGTGTTTCTAAAGCTATTGATGTGAGGAAAGCATCTTTTTTTCCCCTAATGTGCCAGGACCTGGCACCATATTTGTACCCATTCTTTCTTTCCTGGAAAGTCTCCATGGAGTAATAGCCTTTGGCTCAAGGACTGCCACTTTGAGTAGTACTGCTGTGGTTGATGCTACAGGTATACTTCCATTAATGAAAAAGCTGTGTTCCTGGGGATTATTTCTTTAACTACTTCTTTAACAGAATACAGTATTTGGTACTAGAGGCAGAAATAAAATGGAAAGAATTGGGAGTATGTTCCTGTACCACAAAAAAAGAACAGCTCAATATGTTTCAGCAAACTTTTTATCTAAAACTGACAATATGCACATGTGAAATGAAGCAACCAAATCAGGTAAGCCTTGCATAAATAAACAAAAACATTTTGAAAAGCTTCTCAAGAGCACTTCAAGTCTTCTTCCAAAACCAACCTAACTTCACTTTTCCTTTGATTTTCACTTTTGTGACCCAACTTATAAATCTATGCTTCTTTAACTTCATGGGAGGCGGTAGCTTGTGAGGCAGGCTTATCTGCTTTCCCCTTTTCTTTTTTTGTTTTGCTACTCATGTATGCTCATTAAGGGATTTTGGAGGCAGTTACTGGTTATGTTGCCTATTCTAGGCAACCACACACAGCCACAGTAGGATTGGCTAGACAAAATCCCATTCTTTCCAAGCTCAAGCTTTAGTGCATTCTTTGAAACTGCAGACATGCTGCTGAAACTTGATCATGAAACTCTGTGTTTCACCAGACCTCTTTTACCATCCTCCCAATACCAATGCTGCTAAAAAACTTCCAGCTAGACAGATGGCAAGAAGAAAAAGTGGGAGGGGGCTAGTGAAGTGAGGAAAGACTGTAAAAAGAAGCTTCTTTGTCAGAGGAGTTTTTAACTGAGGTATGCATGTGTAATAGTTTTTTAAATATTATCTTTTTTAAAAAATTAAATTGTTTGAGATACAACAAACATGACCCCATGTTCTAGGGAACAGGAATCTCAGTCCCTCCCCTTCTCTTTTTACAACTGCTTTGTTTTTAAAGGGAAGAAAAGATAAAACCTGCCTGGAAAAAGAAAAAGAAAAAAGAAAAGGCTGAAGGCATCAGATTGCACATCAGAAAGATATTATTATGCAGGAATCCTCCAACACCCGATCATTATCTCGAGATGTTTCTCCGGTCACAAAAGCCAGAGATGCGGGCTTCTTCGATGCTTCCTTTGTGATAGGAGGAATCCGCCCCCGATTACTTTATGAGAAACAAATTGTACAGCGAAATCTTTATCAAGCAAACCAGCGAAGGCTCTGAACTTGAGGAGCCTGAGATTTCCTCGTTCTGAATTGTGAAGAGGAGCTGCAGTAATCTGACCACCTCTCACAACGATGGCGAGGGAGAGATCTGGGAGGTCGCCAAGTACTGTACATCACTTAAGAATTGTGTGAGTTTTGCGTATAGTTAAAAAAAGAAAAAAGTGCTCCAGGGCTTAGAAAGAAAATGTGCACTCTCCTCCTGAAGCCAGGACGGGAACCTCTGGCCTTCCAGATGTGTCGGATTGCAACACCCATAATCCCTTACCATCGGCCGTGCTGGCTGGGTCCGATGGGAACAGAAATCCAAACGCTCTGGAGGGCCAACGTTTCTCCCCGCCTCGACTACATCTCCCTTTCCGACCTGTTGCCAACAAGTTTGACACTCACCTGTCCCGTTTCCCCGCCCCGTCCATTTGCTTAAACACTCGCCTTCTCTCGCCGTTGGCAGGACGGGCTTGGGAGGGAACCCCCTCGCTGCTTCTCCCCCCCCCCATCCTCGACTTACCGATCTTGGCTAAAGAAGCCAGCAGGATCCAGAGGGTGATCTCGAACGGGATCTGGACGTGGGGGTAATCCAGCGTGAAGACGTGGAGCCGGGTCTCCTCGAACGGGGTCCCGCTCGGTGCCGGCAGAGTCTCGGCCGCTCCGGGGCTGGGGCTGATGCCCATCATCGCCGCCGGCTCGGGCAGCCGGTTTCCCGCGAGGGCGGCAGCGGCGCCGGGCTGCAGGAGCCAAGCCAGCAGGAGCGGCAAGGGGTCGAAGCCGGGGAGCCGGCGGCGCAGGAGACAGCGGCAAGCGCCCATGGCCGTGCCGCCTCCTCTTCCTCCTCCTCCTCCTCCTCCTCCTCCTCCTCCTTAAAGGTCTGCCCGGCCGGCGTCGAGCATGGCGGTGCCTTCGCTGCCGGCAGAGGGAGACAGGCGTCACGCGGCTGGCTGGCCGGCTGGCCGGGCGAAGAAGGGAGGGCGCAGCAGGGCAGGTCCCACCCAGCACCGGCTTGGCCGCTTCGCTCCTCCTTCTCCGAGGGCTTCGTCTCCCCGGCCCAGCTCACCTCAGGCTCCCGCCACTTTCTCTCTCGCCCCTCACCGGGCGCTGCTGCTGCTGCTGCTTCATGGTGCCAGCGACACACACACCGACGGACACGCGCCGGAGAAAGAAGCAGGGCAGTGGCTGGGCGTAGCGCCCTGGGCGAGTTCCCGCCGCCGGTGACTCCCAGCTTCCCTCAGCCAAGGGAAGGGCGCGGGGGTGGGCAGAGAGTTTCTCTCAAGTTAGCGAACAAGCAGAGCACCGCCCCGCTCTTTCCCTCCTCAGCCGGGACAGGTGCCGCGCAATAAACCCGCCTCAGGGTTCACTGAAGGTCACCCACATGGCTGGAGCGCAGTGAGCGACGCGCGCCGCCCGCCTTTCCGCCCTCCGTCTTCCCTCAGCGGAGCCCTCGCCCGGCGCTCCTGCCCCACAGTTTCAGCTTGGGAAAGCCAGAACTAGGGCGAAAGAGCCGCCACGGGTTGTCCCCACGGGAAGGCGGCCCCTGCGGTTTGGAAGGGAGCCCGGTAATTGGAGGTCCCCGTGCACGTAGGCCACTGACAGGATGCCAGCCATTACCTCACATACCTTAGCGCTCGACAATCCTGAAGGGTTAGGACTATTATATCCACTTTGTAGATAAAAACTGAATCATGGCTTCTCTTAATCCCTCTCCCCACTCAGCAAATGCCTTATGTAAAAACCTTCAGCCAAGGCACAAGTTCTTACTACATTATCTTTCACAATGTATGACATGAGCATGTGTTCCGCTGAAACAATAATAGGATGTATCTCCACAAAGGAAGTTTAGGGTTGCATTTCAAGTCTCTAAGGTTACCTATGTACTAGACTGATAGTATGATACTGTTGCTGTCTTGTGCCTTCAAGCCGTTTCCGACATATGGGGGGGACCTGCTAAGGCAACCCTATCACAGGGTTTTCTTGGCAAGATTTGTTCAGAGGGTTTTTTGCCTTTGCCTTCCTCTGAGGCTGAGAGGGTGTGACTTGCAGTGAGTTTCCATGGCTGAGTGAGGATTCGAACCCTGATCTCCAGAATCATAGTCCCATATTTATATCACTACATCTGTCCATAAATTAATGTTCCATGTCAACTTGTCTACTAGCTCCAAATAATTTTTTTAAAACCCACAAACTGGATGCTATAACAAGACTTGATGCCATGGAGAAGTTAGCTGTCCTAGTGCTGAAAAACTTTCCTACAGCTGGAAGGGTCAAGACAGGAACACTAAACCTGTTTTGTGGAGATAGTTCTCATTTATTTATTTTTTTAGAAGGGTCTTTCCAATTTTACCAATAACCGAATCTACATTGAGCTGATAGGAGCTGATAGGAGGTATGCCATGTAACCCAAAAAAAGCATGTATATGTACAGCATTTACTATGAATCTATGATTTCTTGGAATACTGTACATACTTTTCACACCTGACAGTGTGGGCAATAATTTCCTATATAACACCTAAATGTTTCAACAACAACAAAAATCCTCTTGGAAGGAACATGTCGCTGAGAGTTCTGCACTTGTATAGACACGATGGTTTAGTGTGTCCTGTCCTAGCCCTGCCAGCTCTGGGATTCTGTGAATAAATAGAATTTTGTTTCCAATAATAGCCATGATCAAATGCCCTAGTCTTCTGTTGGTGCAGAATTAGATATTAGAACTCCAACCTTCTCATGGCCTGGATTTCTCCTAGAAGTAAGAACACTGAGAAAACAATGTTCTATGGTGCAGGACAGAGAAATGTTTGTCAGCACTAGGACAGCTAACCTTCCCATGGAATCAAGTCTTGTTGTAACATTTAGTTTGTGATTTTTCAAAAATGTATTTTAATTTAGTAGGAAAGTTGACACAGGACATTAATTTATGGAAGGCTATCATAAGTCTAGTACATATTTAACTTTACACACAAAATGCAATCCTAAACTCCATATGTAAAGAACCAGCACATTGTTTCAGTACAACATAAATCTATGTCACACATAGTGGCAAATAATCTAATATGATCTTGTAAACTGGCTGAAACACTGCCCTACAGATGAACAATCTGGTGGTTTTTATGATAGAATTTATAGAAGGAATTTGCTAAAAGAAGCCAAGGCTCACTTTCTGTCTGTAAAGTGGATATAATAATACTATGGTAATTCTTCAGAACTGTTGAAAGGTAATGTATGTGAGTGTATTATAATGGCCAGCACTATGTTAGTGACATATCCAAGTATACATAGTAAGATACAGAATAATTACATCTGCTGACACCTTCAGAGGACCCCAGCAGATTGCAATGGATGATGTCACCAGTCTGCATTTGGCTCTGAGGACAAAACTGGATGATTCTCTGACTGCTTCCCAACAACTCTCCACCAGCCACTCACCCAGTGGCCTTTGGGTCTGCATTGGCTAAACAGTGTGTCCAAGGGAAATTGAGAGGACAGATGTAAAATAGTTTCTCCTGCAGAATGTTTATGTTACGTTCCACATTTCTTAATCCTGTCCAAAGTATATGAAGTGCTTTAAATACTCCTGGTGTTATAAAAACAATAATTTGGAATATTTTTGCACTATTTTATGTTATCTGTCTAGAGATTGGAAAGCTGGATGTTACTATTTATATGTACATTTGTAATATTTATATTCGTTTTTTCTCCAGTGAGCTGGAGGCAACTTATATCACTTTCGTTTTCCCTGTTTTATCTTTAGGTCAGTCTGAGAGAGAACGAGTGACTGGAGCAAGGGCACCAATGGCTTTCAGAGCTGAGTGAGGAATTATATCTCATCTGGTTTTTTGATAGAGTTACATACTTGGTAGATAAAGGGAATGCTGTGGACTTAGTGTATGCTGATTTTAGTAAGGCCTTTAACAAAATCCTTCATGATATTCTGGCAAAAATTTAACATACAGTCTAGATAATGCAACTGTTAGGCAGATTTGTAATTGGTTGATGGGCTGAATCCAAAGGGTAGTCACCAATGGCTTCTCTTCATCCTGGAGAGAAATGACCAGTGGGATGCCACAGGATTCTGTCCTGGACTCAGTGCTATTCAACATCTTTATCAATGACTTGGATGAGGGAATACAGGGCATGCTTATCAAGTTTGCAGATGACACCAAATTAGGATGGGTAGCTAATACCCCAGAGGAAAGGATCAGAATTCAAAATGACCTTAACAGATTAGAAAGCTGGGCCAAAACTAACAAAATGAATTTCAACAGGGAGAAATGCAGGATACTACACTTGGGCAGTAAAAATGAAAAGCACAGATATAGGATGGGGGACACATGGCTTGATGGCAGTACATGAAAAAGGGATCTAGGAGTCTTAGTGGACCACAAGCTGAACATGAGTCAGCAGTGTGATGTAGCAGCTAAAAAAGCCAATGCAATTCTAGGGTACATCAATAGGAGCATAGTGTCTAGATCAAAGGAAGTAATAGTGCCACTCTATTCTGCTTTAGTCAGACCTCATTTGGAACACTGTGTCTATTTCTGGGCACCACAATTCCAGAAGGATATGGCCAATCTGGAACATGTCGAGAGGAGGGCGACCAAAATGGTAAGAGGTCTGGAAGCCATGTCCTATGAGGAGCGGCTTAGGGAGCTGGGTATGTTCAGCCTGGGGAAGAGAAGGTTAAGAGAGGACATGATAGCCATGTTTAAATATTTGAAGGGATGTCATACTGAGGATGGAGCAAGCTTGTTTTCTGTGGCTCCAGAGACCAGGGGCCTGTCTAAACAGTGAAAATACCCTCATGGAATTCACTGGGAATCCTACCTGCCTACCCAGGATCCAGCATCAACCCACACTATTCAGGAGGAGGGGGCCCAAAACACCAAAAATAACGGGGTAAAATCCTTCCCCATACTTTTTCACAAATCACGAGGTGGGTGCACATTTTTGCTTGTTTGGACTATCAAATAATATAAAACTTGAAGGAAAGCACAAAGCTGATTGGCCAGGGGAGAGCGGGGATGGGCTTGCTAGTAAATCAAGTGCCCACTGCTGCCATGTTGGATTTTCGCTTTAGCGATCGCTCGCTAAGGCAGTAAAAAGGATCAATATTTTCTGTTTTGCTTTCTTTAAAGTTGGAAGATCACTCTATTGTACCAGCGCACCTTAGGAGGACTTTAAAAAACAACAACTGGTAGCAGTGAAGAACTAATGCGAGTAAATGACTCATGGCCACCATCAGGAATGCGAGGCTTATGAGAGTTTCTGAGGCCAGAAAAACCATTTAGACATGTTGCTGTGTCTGCTGCAAGATGCCAATACTATGAGGTATTTTAGATCCCCCCCCCCATGTAGATGGGCCCTAGGACATAGAGCAATGGACTTAGCTGCAGGAAAAGAGATTCCTTCTAAACATTAGGAAAAATTTCCTGACAGTAAGAGCTGTTCGTAAGTGAAATACGCTGTCTTGGAGTGTGGTGGAGTCTCCTTCTGTGGAGATTTTTAAACAGAGGCTGGATGGCCATCTATTGGGAATGCTTTGATTGTTTATTCCAGCATGGCAAGAGGTTGGACTGCATGGCCCTTGTGGTCTCTTCCAACTCTATTATTCTAAATTTGAATCTCCCAAATCCCATTACAATACTCTAACCATGACTATCACAAAATTAAACAAATGGGAATATTATATTAAATGCTTGGTTTATGGACCCCATGTTCCCTGTACATAACAATATGTTGCTACAATTTTATACCAAGGATGATGATGATGATGATGGTGATGGTGATGCAAAAGTAAAGAAGTCATAGAAAAACTCTGCCACCCTATGTTTAAATAGGAGTGGTTATTTTTGAATGATTGAAAAACGCTTTAAAACATATTCACTCACTCTTTACTGGATCCTGAAGGCAACTTTTTAAAAGCCCATCAAAAGCAACTTACAAAACCAGTAAATTCCAACCAAAAACAAAATAATGATTGAAATAACAGCTTGCAACAGATGTTTGAAACAGCATAGCATTTAATATAAAAAGAAAGGAGGAAATTAAATACCCTCTCTCTCAGTTTAAAACAGCTAGATGCCTCATTCTCAGAACTCTTGTTGAAATACAAATGTTGTTTACTGGGAACCAGAAGGACGGAGTTTGCCTGGCAAATTTACTTATGGAGGAAATTCTAAGGAAAGAACAGAGAGTTGGTCCAAGATATTTTGCTGTACTGAGAGACTACTGTATCTTAACTTGACTTTGGTGGTGGGAAGGGATGTGCTGCTGTAATACATAACTATAGTTTCAAAAGCTTATCAGGTTAATATTTTTTTGCACCTTTTGAGACACAAAATCTCTCAAATACATTTTCACCCTCCCACAAAATTACTATAATAACACATTAAATAATTTGTTGCCCTTTCACGGCACCCTAAGTTAGCTGCCACAGGCCTAATGGTAGGTGCAGCCCTTCTGCTGTATAAGATCTCTATTCTTACCCGCTCCTCTCAGCAGTCAAAGGACTAACCAGAAAGATTTGTTTAAAGCCAGACAGCCCCCAGCTACATTAAAACACACACACACACATATGAGAATCCAACATTTTAGAGTAAAAAGAAAGAGAGAGAGAGAGAGAGAGAGAAGTATGGATTAAATCACTCTCCTCTCTGAAGTATCCTTTCTTTCCCCCAGAGCTTTTCTCCTCAGCTGAACTCCAGAGGTGAACTCTGCTGGTAGAAAAAGAACACTTGGAGAAGAGAAGTGAAAGCAAGGTTAATTGGTGGGCTTGGGAGATAAGGGCCATGCAGGGCCAATTCTGCTGATAAGAGTGAGGACCGGGCATTGGGAAACAGCAGCAAGATGTTAGAGAAAACACTATGTGACACACAGTCCATCCTGCACTCCCTAAGCTCATTTGCAGTATCCCGGTCTGGTGTAGGACTCCTAGTATCTGTATTGGAGTGAGATTCAGTTACCAGTGTGTGTATAATGGAAAAGAGAATAATCATGTGATGGGAAGCACTCACCAAATTGCCCTTTGCCTTAGGTAGCAAGATGGACTGGCCTTTCCGGGCTGATACAGAAACCCCAACCCCTTTCTAAACATCAGTAATGAAGTAACCAGAATCATAGAATTGTAGAGTTGGAAGAGACCACAAGGGCCATCCAGTCCAACCCCTTGCCATGCAGGAATCACGATCAAAGCATCCCTGACAGATGGCCATCCAGCCTCTGTTTAAAGACCTCCAAGGAAAGAGACCCCACCATGCTCCGAGGGAGTGTGTTCCACTGCCGAACAGCTCTGACTGTAAGAACGTTCCTCCTAATGTTGAGGTGGAATCTGTGTTCCTGGAGCTTGCATCCATTGTTCCATGTTCTAGTCTCTGGAGCAGCAGAAAACAAGCTTGTTCCATCCTCAATGTAACACCCCTTCAAATACTTAAACAGGGCTATCATATTGCCCCTTAACTGTCTTTTTTCCAGGATAAACATACCCAGCTCCCTCTTTCCTCATAAGGCATGGTTTCCAGACCTTTCACCATTTTAGTCGCCTTCCTCTGGACACGCTCCAATTTGTCAATATCCTTTTTGAATTGTGGTGCCCAGAACTGGACACAGTATTCTAGGTATTTTTGACACAGTATTCTAGGCCTGACCAATGTAGAATAGAGTGGCACTATTACTTCCCTTGATCTAGACACTATACTTCTATTGATGCAGCCCAAAATCGCATTGGCTGTTTTAGCTGCTGCATCACACTGTTGACTCATGTTCAACTTGTGATCTCCTAAGACTCCTAGATCCCTTTCACACGTGTCATGATGAAATTATATCATACTGCCTTAAGGTGCAACTCCCATAATTCTGCTAGAGAACTATAACTCCCTTTGTCTGTAAACAGAGTGTCTTGCCAGCATAGTATCAGGTAAGGAAAGGGTTAATGGGGAAGGTCTAAAGCACCACCTTCACAGAGCTAATGGGATGACATCATTACCATAACACCTCCTTGTGGGTTTTTTCAACCGTTTGAAAAAGTCCACAGTCTGTTTCCTTATTAATGTGGCTGTGGTGACACAAGCCTTAATTACACCCCATTTGGACTACTGTAACACATTCTACATGGGACTGCCTTGGGAAACTGTTTGCCAACTTCTGCTGTAGCCAGAATGTTGACTGGGGCCAGTTACAGGGATTATGTGACCCCTATGTTGAAACAGCCTCACTGGCTTTTGGTTCATTTTGGGCACAATGCAAAGTGCTATGTATGACCTATAAAATCACATGCAGCTTAGGTCCAGACTGAAAGCCTGATATGAATTTGCCAGAGTCTTAAGTAAATCTTTATTATGTAAATATCTGCCAGAGTCTTAAGATCTTCTGGCGAGAGCTTTCACTTGATCCCACTACCATCACACACCTTTCTGGTAAGGACACGTGAGGGATCCTTATTGGCTGTTCCAAGGCTATGGAATTCCCTGCCATGGGAAGGGCCGCCTTTCTGCTCTTCTTTTACTGGCAAATTCCTTTCTATCCAGTCCTTTAATGATTATTTGGTTCCAGAGAGTCATTTTTATGGCTCCAGGGAATACATTATCTATGTGCTGTATTTTTAACTTTACTGTTACATTTTAAACTGATTTCATCCTTTTAAATAATTCAATGGTACTTTAATATAAAACTTTAAATGAGTTTTAGCTTTCTACAAAATTATCACTTTTTAGCTCCCCCCCCCATTATTTTAGCATTTTTGTAAGCTACCTTGGGTGCCATGCTGCAAGAAAGGTGGGATACAAATAAATGAAATGAAATGAAAATAAAGTTTCTTTTACTGATATGTAACAGCAGCTCCCCCACTGTCCTCAGATATCTCTGGGAGAAAAAGATCTGCTATGTCAGTGGGCCTAATTCCTTGCAGAATCTACTGAGAGCTAAGTATTCCAAGAATGTCCCAAGTCCCATGATCACAGTTTCTGAAAGTAAAATTCTTTCATTATTTGAATGTAAAATGTTTAAAGTTCTCTAATTCTAAATCCTGACCACATCTCCCCCATCTCTGTTTCTGCTTGAGTTTTTCTCATTTCATGAGTCTTTCTTTCTCATTTCGATTCCACTCAGGCTGATATCCTGTTAATTTGACTCTGTGTCCTGTGCAAGTCCCCATCCCTGGTCCCTAATTTAGTGGGCCCTATACTTGGATGGGAGACCACCAATGAATACCAGGTGCTTTAGGCTATATTTCAGAGGAAGGAAGTGGCAAAACCACCTCTGAGTATTTCTTGTCTAAGAAAACCATATGAAATTCATGCCATTGTCCCGCTTTAGCAGAGCCTTTCCTGATTGATCTTAGTCTCATCTTAACTGGCTTGTCAAGATCATTCAATACTTCCACATCCACACAACTCATTAGTTCCTGACCTCTTATGACCCCAGCAAAAATCCTGAATATTCAGTGTAGGTGGTAAGCCTCCGGGGCATGGGCCAGTCTAATTTCATGTCATTTATGCTGAATACATATTTAATAGCAACAGTATTTATTTAGCTCATTATTTGTTTTAGCTAGTGTAGCATGGCTGCAAAAAGACTTATAAACCAGGAAATGTCAGGTTTTGTCTCTGCCATGAACACCCTAACCAGCCTTCAGTAAGCTCATGTCAGTTTGCCTCAGCACTTGCCATCCCACCTATCTGTAATATGGAGATGATAATAAAACTTTCCCAGATTACAGGATTTCTTGTGTGGCTAGAAGAATTATTGAATACTGCAAACATTCTCTAATACTAAGAGACTGAATGCTTAATGTTAGCTAGACTATACCCCCTCTATTTAGACTTGAATAAAAGTATTGATCCCCCCCCCCACCTTGATAATGTTTAACTGTCTTGGAAGGGTGGGAACATTTGGTCTATAGGTATTTCCCCCAATCCTTTCTGTTAGAAAACTCTGTAATCATTCCAACATGAAGGAAATGCATTCCGTACATAATTGGAGCTATTGTCATGATTATGTTTGTGACCTGTACAAGTGCCATCAACCCATCTGGATGACATGGATGCTAATATACTTCCTCGGCTTACAGAATTTATTATGCAGCTAGAATAATTACTGAATACTGTATGAAAATTGTATAGATTCTCCAAATGCTAAGAGAAAGATAGTGGAATGCACTGAAGAATTTCAGAAGAAAATCAGCCTGTGCTTTATAGTTTATAACAAAGCCTTTCACTGTGTACATCATGAGGGAGATTGTACTGCAGGTGAATGGACTCAACAAGGAAGCCATGGCACTGAGTTTGAAAGGCCTGTCCAGGGCTGTTAATGAGAGGGTGACTTGAAGGTCTCTCATTCATAGGGTTACCATAAGTCAAAGTTGACTTAATGACAGTTAACAACAGATGAAGTGCTTAAGGCACACTTTTATTTTTGTTATTAACTGCCATCAAGTTGACTTGGACTTATGATGACCTCCAAGTCATCCTACCACCAAAGCCCTGCTCCGGTCTTGCAAACTCAGGGCTGTGGCTTCCTTGATTGAGTCTATCCATGTGGAATGCAATCTTTCTTTTTTCCTACTATCTTCTGCCTTACATATCATAGAATCATAGAATCATAGAATCATAGAATTGCAGAGTTGGAAGAGACCACGAGGGCCATCCAGTCCAACCCCCCTGCCACACAGGAAATCACAATCAAAGCATCCCCGACAGATGGCCATCCAGCCTCTGTTTAAAGACCTCCAAGGAAGGAGACCCCACCACGCTCCGAGGGAGTGCGTTCCACTGCCGAACAGCTCTTACTGTCAAAAAGTTCCTCCTCATGTTGAGGTGGAATCTCTGTTCCTGGAGCTTGCACCCATTGCTCCGTGTTCCAGTCTCTGGAGCAGCAGAAAACAAGCCTGCTCCATCCTCAGCGTGACATCCCTTCAAATACTTAAACAGGGCTATCATATCGCCTCTAAACCGTCTTTTTTCCAGGCTAAACATACCCAGCTCCCTAAGTCTCTCCTCATAAGGCATTGTTTCCAGACCTTTCACCATTTTAGTTGCCCTTCTCTGGACACGCTCCAATTTGTCCATATCCTTTCTGAATTGTGGTGCCCAGAACTGGACACAGTATTCTAGGTGAGGTCTGACCAAGGCAGAATAGAGTGGCACTATTACTTCCCTTGATCTAGACACTATACTTCTATTGATACAGCCCAAAATTGCATTGGCCTTTTTAGCTGCCGCATCACACTGTTGGCTCATGTTCAACTTGTGGTCTACTAGGACTCCTAGATCCCTTTCGCACGTAGTCTCATTCAGCCAGGTCTCTCCCATCCTATATTTATGCATTTCATTTTTCCGCCCTAAATGCAGTACTTTACATTTCTCCGTATTGAATTTCATTTTGTTAGCTTTGGCCCAGCTCTCCAGTCTATCCAGGTCATTCTGAATTTTGATCCTGTCCTCTAGGGTATTAGCTACTCCTCCCAATTTGGTGTCATCTGCAAATTTGATAAGTATGCCCCTAATTCCCTCATCTAAGTCATTGATAAAGATGTTGAATAGCACTGGGCCCAGGACAGAACCCTGTGGCACCCCACTGGTCACATCTTTCCAAGACGAAGAGGAGCCACTGCTGAGCACCCTTTGGGTTCGGCCGGTCAACCAATTACAAATCCATTGAATATCATTATTGTCTTTTCTAGTGAGTCATGCATTCTCATGATGTGTCCACACTATGACAGTTTCAGTTTAGTTGTCTTGGCTCCTAGGGAGAGTTCAGGTTTGATTTGTTCTAGAACTAATTGATTTGTTTTTTCAGCAGTCCACGGTATCTGTAGTACTCTTCTCCAACACAACGTTTCAAATGAGTTGATTTTCTTCCTATCAGCTTTCTTAACTGTCCAGATTCCACAACCATACAGAGAAATGGAAAATATGGTGTCATGGACAATCCTAACTTTACTATTCAATTATATATCTCAACACTTCAGGATCTTGTGTAGTTCTTTCTGTCATCCATTGAGGTTGCTTTCTTTTTGGCTGCAGATAGTGTCTTTTGCATTCCTTCCTGACAATGCCCCTGGTTTCAGTATAAAGTTCTTCTGGCTCCTAGTCAACTAGGCTTAGTAGTACAAATCTGGTGTTTTTTTTTGTGTGTGTGTTTTTTTTTACATTATCTTTAAATTCTATTCAGGCTGTATTTTGATACAATGATTTACTATACTTCTTTAGCTTTACTCTAAGTTTTAGAGTTCTTGGTCTGTGCAATGATCTGCTCCTGTTCTTGTTTTTGCAGAGAGAATGGAGCTTCTCCATCTTCTGCTTCCAATTGTGTAATCTGTTTGATTTCTATTTTGGCCGTGAGGCAATTTCCATGTATAGTGTTGCCTCTTTGCTTGAAGGATGTGTTTGTGATGAACAAATTGTTGGCCTCACAAAATTCAGTCAGTTGCTCTCCTGCTTCATTTCTTGATCCTAGGCCAAATTTTTCCTACAGTCTTTGATTCTGCTGTGTTTGCTGTTTTTGCCTGCCAAACACCTGTTTTGCTGTGCAATCAATTTCCTTCAGGACTCCAGCAAAGAATCATTCAATTTCTTTTTCTTCTACCTCTGTAGTAGGTGGAGCATAAACTTGGATTATGGTTACATTGCTACATTTCCCATGAATTCTTATTGATATGATTTGGTCAGACTTTGCATTATGTCCTTGCATTGCTTTTGCTACATCTATCCTCGCTATTAGTGCCAGCCCATTTCTTCTTAGATTTTCATTTCCTGAGTAAGACACTGAATTATCTGATTAAAAATGTCCCATTCCTGTCCATTTTAGGTCACTTATTCCAAGTATTGCAATGTTTATACATTCCATTTCTTGTTTTACAATGTCAAGCTTCCCCTGATTCATGCTTCTCATATTCCATGTTCCTATAATATGTGTTGTGCAGCTTCAGACTTTCCTTTAATCTGTGAGCACATAAACAGCTGAACGTCCTTTCAGCTTGAGTCCAGTTGCATCATTAGTGATAGTACTATAGTCCTCCCTCCACATTTGTGGCCTCCACACTCACGGTTCCGCATATTCGCAATTTGCTGCAAGGGGAGACCGGGGAAAGTGGCAATGGGGCCTCTGAGGACCCATTGCCACTTTCGGGAAGGAGTGGGGAGGTGAGGGGAAGTGATGACAGGGCCTCCAGAGGCCCCATGGATGCTTTGGGAGGGAGTGGGGAGGCAGGGGAAGCAATGACGGGACCTCCGGAGGCCCCGTGGATGCTTCAGGAGGGAGTGGGGAGCTGGGGGGAAGCAACAACAGGGCCTCCTGAGGCCCTGTGGATGCTTTGGGAGGGAGTGGGGAGGTGGGGGGAAGTGACGATGGGGCCTCCAGAGATCCCGTGCATGCTTCGGGAGGGAGTGGGGAGGCGGGGAAAGTGACGACGGAGCCTCCGGAGGCCCCATGGATGCTTTGGGAGGGCGGGGGAGGGCTGTCATTATTCGTGGAATTTTCACATGCACAGGGGTATGTGGAACCTAACCCCACGAATGAGAAGGAACAACTGTACTTGTAATTGTGCTGTGCTGTGCCCAGTAGTTCATTCAGTACCATCCAAGCTGGGAGTTTCATATTCTGGCACTATCTTTTGTTTTACTTTGGATTTTATCATTTTAGGGGTTTCATGGTAAAAGACATTCAAAAGGTCCAAAGAACACTGAAGTGTAGACTTGAGTCAATTGACTCAGACTCAAGTTGGACTCAGGCCACTTCAGTGACTTGACTTGGACTCAACTCTGCCATAAATCAAGCACTGGCTCAACTTGACTATTTTCAGCTACTGACTTGTTGGCATTGGAGGAGGAGGAGCCTTCTAAAGCATTTCCTAGCAGCAGGCAACATTTGCCTGCAAGAGCTTGGGAAGAGTTTCTTGGAGGGGAACACAGCAAATGAGTTCAGCAACAGGCTTGAGGTGGAAGGATCCTCTAAAGCTTGCCTTTTCCTAAGCAGCAGACAAGGTCTGCTCAGCAGCTCAGGGGAAGCAGAGCATAGGAAATGTTTCCCACAGGCTGCCAAGCAGACCCGAACCCCCCGCTCAAGCCCAACCTCTAGTTTAGTGTTTCTGTTTGCTCTTATATCCCCCTGCTTCTTCGTCAACCCAAATAAAGTTAGTGTTTTCACAGCCAGCCTGCAACTTTGCTGACTCCTCCTCACCCTTTCCTTTGTCTTGCTCTTACTGATGCTTTGCCATCTCCCTCCCTGGATTTCTAAGCCTGTATCCATCCCAACCCTGCCCCCAATAATCAGCCAGGATGTTCAGTCATTTGCCTAATGTTTCCCGTGCTCTGGGAGCAAAGACTTTATCAGATGACCCCGTTTAAGACATTCTTTTGCTGGTATAGAAAACCCATTTCTATACCAGCAAAAGAATGCTCCCCCTGCACTTATCTTCCTCTCCTGGCAAAGGCTCCCCTGCAATAAAGAGGAAGTGAACAGAGCCCTGTTCACTTCCTTGCTCGAAATCCCACAAAACTTCATCGTGTGGGAAATTTAAAAATAAAAACAAAATATACACATAAAAAGTTACACTAAGCACCTAGGCACATTTTAAAAGTCTCAAGTAAGGGGACTTTTTATGATCTGGGGAGGGTCATAAAAAGAGTGAAATTTACCTGGATGTTCCTTTCTCACCAAGAAGTGTTCACGCTGGACTGGCCACTCTTACTGCAGTGATGAGAGTTAAATGGCCTGAGGTTTTGCACACCAGTAATGGTGGCACAAAAGCAGCAGGAGATCTATTGACAGCTTAAGCCATCAAAAACTACAGGATTTTGATAGGGCATAACCACAAAAGGGCAATGCCTGATATGCATGCCCTTTTGCAGTTATGCGACATCATTATGACACCGTATTTTGTCCATCTTATAAAGTCACTAGTCTCGTATCCTATGGCTCTTAGAAATGCCTTAGAAGGCTCCTCCAATGTGCAGCAGGGACAGGCTGGCTTCTGAGTAGACCTAAACCTCTGCCTCAAGCACAATGGCAGCTACACATCAGAGGATCCTTGTAAAGCATTTCCCAAGAGCATCAGCATGCAAGACTTGTCTCCAGAAGCCTTTCTCTGATGTGAACAGCAAACAGCAGGCTGGGGGCCAATCTTGTGGGGGAATAGTTTTTCTAAAATGCAGTATTGATACATTTGATTAACAGTACGGCTTTGTTTAAGTAAAGCCTTGTTTAACTTGCCTCTGATCATGTATCTTTTACCTAACTTTGTGCACGTGTTTTTTCCAGGCATGGAAACTCCTTCACCACCACCACCACACATCTCCACCACCTCCTTTTTTTCTGTTAAAGTTGGCTCTCATACGTGAGACTCAGCTTGAGACCTGACTTGAAAGTATCTTGCAAGGACTTGAGACTTGAAGGTAGGGATTTCAGACTTGACTTGAGACTTGGGGTGAAAGACCTGAATACATCACTGCCAAAGAATATGATACTGCTTTCAGTGTGAAGATAAAAAATGGCTGAATGTTTTCTCTTATAAAAAGAATCAAAAGTATTTTTAAAAAGTTCTATGGTAGTGTACAGCTATATTGGATAATCTAATGACTGCCAACACAGTTGCAAACAAGAGCCTCAAAGATATAAAGAAACAATAGAAGCAGTATGCATACCTAGTATTTACCCTATTTCTTAGCAATTCTCCTATGGGTGCTATTTCCGAGACAATAGTCTAAATGCTCTTTTTAGTTCTGACTACAGTAGACCCATTAAATCCATCAGATCTATCTATTTGCTGGCTCACCATTGAACAGTTGAATGGTCTACTTTAGTTGAGACTAACCAACAGGATGCTACCCAATGCTGCCTGACAGACTCCAGACCCCAAAATATCTCTCTTGAATGCACTATCCTTTATTCCAGGGGCCAGGAAAGTTTATGAAGTACACATTCCCTCAACATTAGCTATGCTGGCTAAGGTTGGTGGGAAATGTAAGCCAAAGACATGTGAAGGGTCACAGTTGCCCATGCCTGCTTTATTCTAGTGAACTCTTTGTATGGAGTAAGAACTCTGTGACTGCACTCAAATGAAAGGATATCACCTATGTTACTCCAATGGTGCCAGTTTGGCTTGTGTTGCAGATTAACATTTTAGATCCTTCTCGGGGCAGCCTCACACAATGCCACAACACACATATAAAGAAGGAAGCATTTTTCAATGGTAGGTCATATAGTGAGATACAAAAATATGTGGTGAAATCTTATGGCATATAAACGTGAATATCAAGAATGCAACATTAGCTTTCCAAGGAACAGGAAATGTGCCCAAGAGTTTACTTCCTGAAGGTATTGGCATACTAAAACCACATGTTTTCTTAGCCACAATAATAATTGGGAATTTATCACTCTTTGCCTATGGGGACAAAAATGCCTAAATGGATCTGTTGGATGCTTCCCATTTGGACCATCATAGTGCTGGAAAATGACTTCACAGATAATTTATCAATATATATCCAAAATTAGAGATCCCAACAGGCTTACACAATATTTAATGGCCTTTTAAGCCCCAGTAAAACTCCCTCCCTGTTGAATATTTAAAGAAAAGCTATTTAAAAATGGAATAGCAAAATTGTTCTCTACATGTCGTATACCAAGTTGCAACATAATTATTGACTTCAATTCTGATATCCAACCGACACAATGTAAGATAAAATACAGTGGTTTTTACCCCTGTAGTTTTTGGGAATGTCACTTTCATATATGCCGGTTTACAGTATATTCTGATATATTAAGAAAACAATACATTGATATTAGGCTAATGTAAAATAAAAACATTTTCTAACTGTGGATCTAACTTGCAAGTATCTTTATCCAAATATATTTTGGGAACTTCCAAGCATCCTTTTCCCAAAATGTTTTGGTAACAGTCAGTGGTGGCACTAGGGGTATGTGGAGAGGCCGATCCACACCAGGGGACACTGTTGGGGTGGGTGGGGGGGAGGTGACACCAGCCTTAGTGATGTCCAGGAAACAGTCCCTTCTGCCTGAATGAAAGGGTCTGCTGCCAGAAAGAGAAATGAAAACAGAGGGACAATGTGAGCACATAGAGTCAGCCTTGCCATGCTGGCAGTTCTAAGCAGTGGCACAGGGCATTCGCTTGAACTTGTCTGGTTGGTGTGGGCTGTATGAGAGAGTTTAGAGGAGGAGGGAGTATTTCTCTGCACAGACAAGAATGGGCTAGTCATGATATTTGATACCATTTTAAGTGCTGTAGCTCCATCCTATGGAATTCTGGGATTTATAATTTTACAAGGTCTTTAGCCTTCTCTGCCAAAGAGTGCTGGTGCCTCACAAAACTACAAATCTTAGGATTCTGTAGGATGGCACCATGGCAGTTAAAGTGGTGCTAAACTGTATTATTTCTACAGTGTAGACACATCCTATGTGAATTACTTTCTTGACTACAGAAAAAGCAACATGTGGTGACCTACTGAGTAATTAACTAGTTTCTTTCTTTCCTTCCTTCCTTCTTTCTTTCTAGTAACATTGCAAGCTCTGGGAAATGTTAAACAGCCATTGCATATTTAGCCTCTACTCAAGAGGCTATATTTTATTTGTCATTTAAAATATAGTATTACAATAGGGAAATGGTACATGCAGCTGTGTGTCACATACTGGACTTTATCAGACATGGCAAAAACTGTGACATTAGGAGGGGATGATAGCAGAAATGGCTGAAATTATCAGATGATGTCATTGCTTACCCGTTCCCACTGCATTGTGCTGGGGTGAATAAGACATCACTTATTATTGACAGCTTAACCCATGAATAAAACATGATGCCTCATTCACACCAGCATGACACAGTGGGAACGGGTAAGTAAACATCTGATAATGTTCTCTTTGCTGTTATTGTTGCATTCTAAACAATGTAGATTTTTAATGATATTGGCATTGTCTGATAAAGTCCACTGATTTAGTTTGATCATTCTTATCATACACTCCCTTGGACGCAAGGGATGGGAGTATTTTCAGTGATGTGAATAAAAATTACAATTCATATGGAAACCACTTTAATCCAAATGGTGTGTCGGTCGCATGGTGTCTTTACAGAACTTCAAGGAAGTGTTTATTACATGTGCTCTATTGAACAATTGCCAAGAATTCTCTACAGCAGTTATGAATTCATAACATGGAGTTACACAGTCATGACTGTTACATATTCATGATACTTACATAGCCCCTAATTTAAGGACTATGTAGAGACCATGAAAAACTCCCAAATCCCTATTTACCAGGCAGGAGCTGCTGTGAGCTATGAGGGTTTCTTCTCTCGTCTATTGGGAAGCAGCTGGCTAACATTCCCACCCACCTCCTTGAGCGAGCACTCTGGTGTAAGCAGGAATTGGAACAGGAGTCCTGCTGCTGCCTGTTGCACCAGGGATTGATCATGGGAGAGGGTGGAAATGGCAGTCACCTACTTCCTGAATGACAGGGTAATAGGCCCCCATTGATTGCTGTGGCTGCTTCCCAATAAGTAGGGACTGGAGGGGGAGTGGGCTGGGATTCACTGAATAGCACTGTAACTATGGTGTTTAGATATATCTATCTCCCATACTGGATTCTGGCCATATTTACCAGTTAGTAGGAACTACTGAATAAGACATTATTGCAAAATCAAGGCCTGCTATTCTATAACATTTTATTTATTTATTTATTTATTTATTAGATTTATTAGATGTATACCCCGCTTTTCTTCCAAGGCAGGACTCAAGGTGGCTTACAACAATTAAAAAAAAATACAGCGAAAATATCACAATTTACAAAAATTTAAAAAGCATTAAATTAATTTCCACATAATTAAAAACACAATATGAATTAAAAACATAAAATCATTAAAAATACAACGTTAAAACATTAAAAACAGCACACCAATTAAAATCCACTTCTCAAAGGCCTACCTAAATAAAAACGTCCTCAACTGCCAAGGAAAAGAGCAGGGAGGAGGCCAGTCAGACCTCCTGTGGAAGGGAGTTCCAGAGTCTGGGAGCAGCCACAGAGAAGGCTTTCTCCTGAGTTCTCACCAACTGCACCTATGAAGGTGGTTGTATCTATTAGATACATTTTTGGAGTGTGCTCTATAGTTAATAGAATGGCATCCCAGGGCTATAGGGTATGCTGGTACCCTTCTCTGAGATCTGACTTCATTAGAAGGGGAAAATCCAAAGTTGGACTCCCCTCCTCCTGATCAGAATTTGAAAGAAAAAAAATTTTTTTTCCCCAGGCCACAACACCCAATGACCATTCTGGCTGGGGAATTCTGGTAGTTATGGTTTAAAAGGTAACTTTTGAATTATCATCATACCCCCAAGAAGAGAAAGGGTTTTTGCCAACTCTGATGCTATCAGGAAAGTAATAATAATAAATTGCCAGGCAATAAATGAGTAAGTAAAGGGTAAGGAAAGGGAGAGGGAGAGAGAAGGGAGGGAGGGACAGAACAGAGGGAGAGCAGCAATTCTATTCTTCTCTGACTTCTCTCCACCTGGCAGAGCTTAGAAAATGTTGGAGCACTTCAGCTCTGAAAGAGGTTTCCCCTGCCTAATTTCAAACTTGCTTAAATGATAGGAAATGAGGCCCAGAAACTGTAGTTCGATGAAGGTCCTATGCCCTGTAACAAGACAGGAAATAGCAACATGGATGTGTCCAACCCTCCGCTAATCTCCACCTTCTCCACAGATTGCTACATTAAATTACAACTAGCTTATGGCTGAAACCCTGCTTACCAGTGGTAGAGCATAAAGTTACACCATCATAGTTACACAGGACATCCAGGAGAAGATGAGGGTACAATAGACTTCTCCTAGTGCCCACCACGCACAACTCAGTGGCTGTTTGGACCACTGGCCAAGGGTGTAGATACCTGGGGATAGGGAATGAGGCCATTGATTCCAAATAAGAATTCCCCCCTGAAATTTTCATTCAGACCCCAAATTTATACCATTGCAGAGAGTGAGACACTAAAAATCGTACACGCCTAGAAATTCTTACATTTGATGTGTTTGCATTCCCTTGGTAACTTTGCCTGCCCCCGCTTTTTTTGGCACCTAAACTATTTCTGCTTAACTAAAGTTTTCAATTACTGCAATGCTACAAATTTAGGGACTGAAAGAACATTTTATTGGGGAGCAAAATTCCTATCTGTAGGATCAAAGCCCCACTCCCATTTTGCCCTCCCAAGAGCTGTCCGTGATGCTGGCTGGCTGTCTCTGAGCAACCTAGAGGAAAGCATTGTGTAAGGAGGTATTGGACACCTTCTTACCCAGTGTCCCCAAAAGTATTTGTGGTGGCATAAACACTAGTTTTTCAGCTCACATCACCAAGAATTTTGCCCTGTATGTTACACTGTTTTCTGTGGCACGTTATTTTTGGAACATTGACTGAATGTCAGACTGCAACACAAGGTATCATTGCAGAGCACAGGGAAGTATGCATGAAGTTCTACAACAACCAAAGTTAAAGGGTGATGTATTAGTACATGGGCAAGAGCCTCTTATTCCATCCTGTAACAGTAAGCAGGAAACCTAGCAAGAAGAATCACCTGCAAAAAGAAAATGTATGAGATTTACCTTTCTCGATCAGATTTTATCATTCATTACTATTTGTGGACTTTACCACCCATGGCCATCCTGAAATTTCCTCTTTTCGGTACTGAAGAATCTAACATGAGCCCTGTTGGCATTTTTATTCCAACAGGTCCAGTTCTACAAGCACCCAGCCAAGTGGTTATGGGACATGAGCACAATGGAACTCCTCATGTATGTTTCTGCGTAACTATTATTGAGAGGCACACTGCCTCTGAAACTGGAGGCAAGGTATAAAAGTCTCCACAGATAGACATAGGACTTTATCAGAGAAGCCGCTACTAACGTTCTTTTGCCGGCATATTTTATACTGTTTTTCTGCCAGCAAAATAACCATTTTTATTAGACCTACCATATTTATCTGTGGATAGGCAGCCCCAGCATTGATGGAGAGTGAACAGAGCTCTGTTCACTTCCGTGCTTGTGATATCGTAGATTCTCGCGAGAAGATGCAAGTGTAGTAAATTTTTAAAAATAAAGAAAAAGAAACACACAAAACATATGCACAAGCACAGAAACACACTTTACAACTCAAAAGTGAACAGGGAAGGTTCATAAAAAGAGCATCCCCTACCTGGCTGTCATGATCTCACCCAGAAGTGTTCTGTTATTGATGCTGTATTCATGTGAGCTCAATGTTGCAATATTTCAAACACTGGCAATACCAGCAAAAAAAGTGCCACTGGACATCTATTGGTGGCTCAGCCGGTCAATAAAATAGAACGGCTTTTTGACTGGACATTATCAAGAAAGGACAATGTCATCTGACATGCATGCCCTTTTGTGTTAATTAGGTGTTATTATGATGCCATATTTGCTGCATCTGATAAAGTCCATATGCTCTTTGATGGACATCACTACTGAGCACAAGTTGTTGGCCTATAGTGATCAAAAGGGCTAAATGTACCTATATGAGCTTCCAAAACTGTCTTTTGTAGAAATACTATTAGCAATGACAAGAAGAGAATACTGTAATAATAATACTAATATCTTATTCAGAATTGCAGAAGACTGAGTGAGCTAGTCATACCAAGCACATGCTAAGATTGCATCATAATCGTTTATATCCCTTGGAAGAACTTGATATATTTTCAAAGTAGCAATAGTTTGGAGTAAAATGCAAAGCCTTTAATCCAGTATGAGTATCAAATTTCAAACCTATTATTACTTGGCAGGTGAGATGCGTGACTCTGATTCCATTATACTGCTATAAAATCTCAGTTTTACAGATCTCCCTCATTCACAGAAATGAGATAAATGGAAAAAATACACATTTCATAGCATACAAATGGCTACTGTTCTGTGGGGAAATGAAAGAAGTTTGGAATTACTGCAGTGTGATGATGAATTATGCTTCTTTATATACAAAGACTTGCCCATTTATGTTCTTACACAATTGAGTTTTATGATTAGTCCAATCATAAGGGGTGAATAGGTTCTAAAAGCATTCCTAGTCTTCAAATATTTTGCACTTAGTGCATTTCTGAAAAGAGATAAATGTTCCATCTAAGCAAATGAACAAATTCTCATTTCTTAAAACATTTTGAGGGGTAATTGATCATTTCAATCTGAAAGACTATCTTCCTGTGTGTTGCCACACTATTTCCTTTCCATCAGCCTCAACTCTCAACTATTCTACAATTTGCTTCAGAGTTCCTTTCACTTGTTCATACATTGAAGAATATTCAACTAAAGAACTAAAGATTGTTGCTATAATTTTCAGAAAACAATCAGAACTTCCAATCCGCTATGAACTCCCCAACCAAAGTCCAGTACAATTGGATAAATTATACTAGCTTCTACTAGGAAGCTGCCACACAGAATAATTAGCTGCATATTCACTCACAGAGACAAAGGGCCCAGAACAGACTGAAACAATTGCCAGGAATACTTCTCCAGTTAAATCCATGAACAATGTAGTCCACCAATATCATGAATGCTACTTAAATTTAATGCCCTGACTTTGACGTAACCAAGATTGTGTAAGATGATACAGTAAGTCCAAGACTTACTACAGTATTTAACCAGTTAGTTTGTTTCCAGTACAGGTGATACAATTTCAGTAGAAGGAATGAATTTCCAGCTCTTCAGTAAATCATTTTTACACTAATAGATATGTCAAATTTCAGTAGAACATTTCCTATATTGAAGTTTAAACTGACAAGTTTCCCACTTGAAAAAAAACACAGACAGGATCAATGGGAAAAAAAACTCTTAATAATCCAAAGAACAAGTGAGTTTGTATGGTGCAGTGTGAGGGTAGGCAACACAGGGTATGAAATGGTGGGAGGAGTCAAAACTGAGTGATTGGACATCCACTGTTAGTTCTGATTGGGGCTTCAGGCTTAGGGTTCTGTGTTACCACCCCCTCCCGGCCCCCATGCAGCAAAAAAAGAAACTGTGCAAGTGTCTTGGACTATTTCTTGGCTATGGGCTGTGCTTTGCCCAACGCTGGTTTAGTGGATACAGACTGGATTATCACGGGGGCAACTCTGGTTTGATTGCTCACTCAGTCTTGAAGAACTCTGGGCAGCCTTGTGTGCCAGAGTCATATTCTGTCAACCTGACAAGATTGTTGGAAAAATAAACGAGGAAGAGAACATGCCTCTGGGCTCCTTGAGGAAAGGACAGGCTGCAAATTTATAAGACTGTAAAATAATTTTCAGATGTACAATAATGGAAAAACATTTGTTTAAATTATTGCATCTCTTTCTTTCTTTCTCCCAGCAGAGGACTCAAAGCAGCTCATTCATATATTCATTCATTCAGTGCCCTGCTTTTCTCCCAGTATGGATTCAAAGGGGCTTATAGTATAATTTAAAACAAAATAGCTAAAGTAGCTTGCATAAAGGCTAAAAAAGATACAGTTAAAACTTCAAAGATCTTGGGTGATGGAGGGATAAGTCAATAAAACAACATTAGGCAATTTAGAGCATATTAAAAGCAACTAGAACAATCTAGAACAATTTAAAACAATATAAGAGCATTCAAAATATAGTTGTCCCTTCATATTCACTGGTGTTTGGTTCCAGGACCCCCGTGGATACCAAAATCTGTGAATACTCAAGTCCCATTATATACAATGGCATAGCAAAATGGTGTCCCTTATATAAGATGGCAAACTCAAGGTTTGCTTTTTTGGATTATTATTTTTTAAAGAATATTTTGAAGCCATGAGTACTTAAATCCATGGATACAGAACAAAAACTGTAGTGTACACAGTTTATGTACATTAAAACATAAATTCTCATCCTAGTCAAGCCTCAGAAGCTTTGGTGAAGTGCTAGGTTTTAATTTGGCACTAAAATTAGGCCACCATCAGCATAAATTGGGCCTCAAAGGAGAGGTGCTTCAGCAAAGAAGGACTTCTGTCTGTACCTCACTTTCCCCGCCTGTGGGACCAAAGGAGAACCTCCTTTTCTTGTGTTCAGGCAGGTATACATAGGGAGAAGTTGTTCTTCAGGCACTTAGGTCCCAAATCAACCAGGCTCTGTGGAATCCAGGAACAGAGACTTTCTTTTCATTACCAATGGTAAAGGGGATGGGAATCTTACTTATGAATATATCCACTAAATGCTTTGCCTAAAATACACAGAAAATAACTTAAGATTTCTCTAAAAAGCTCCCAGAACCTGTAGCAATGTAACAAATGATAATATATTCTCACATGGCCAGAGATCAGCTGGGGCCTTAGCTCTATAGCTCTACATCCAGAAAGGAAAATTATGATAGCAAAGATGAATGTATGACTGAAGTAGACTGACTAACTCTCCCTTATTTCTCAGGATCGCCCTTATTCAAGCTAATTTTTTGGGATCCTCTTGCCTTTATTGACCTTCTATTTGTCCTGTACAAAGGTCTGACATTCAGATGTCAAGGACAAGCAGGTCGGTGCTGGTTGTGTGTGTGTGTGTGTGTGTGTGTGTGTGTGTATCATCAAAAAGCAAGCCAGGAAACTTGAGGTGTGTGTTTGCATTTATGTCAGAGAGAGGGAGGGAGAGAGGGAGGGAGGAAGAGGGACAGAGAAGTATGTGTGTATTGTTGCATCTCTGTACATGTGAGAAAGGAAAGTGTATGTTTGCATGTCCCTGTAAGAGCAGGGAATGGGGTATGTGTGTGCATTTGCACCTCTGTATATAGAAGAAGGGTTTTTTTATTATTATTTGTGGGTGGGTGGATGCCTTTGTGTGTCTGTTTTGATAAGAGATCTGCAACTGTTCTTTCAGTTTTCTTTAAAGTTAGTAGTGGTGCTTGGGATCTTTTTAGAATAGTTTTTTGTTGTTCTTTTTGTTGCTGTTTAAGTTCCCTGGATAGTGCATACATACACAAACATACAAAGCCAATCAAAATATTAAACAATATGGCCTGGCCATTAAAGAGATAATCCTATACCAATGAACATTTCCTGGAGTGATGCCATGCTGCTAAAAATACACAAAATTTGTCATGACTAAATCTCCCTAAGATTCATGGCAAAAAGTTGGTCACCCCTAGACTGAAGCCAAAACCCAACTATTTTTGAAAGATAACCTTATAAGCATAGACCTGTTATTTTGTTTTTTTAAAAAGGCTCTTTAGTTTTAAATGCACCCCCAAGAAACTACATATGTGTAAAATGCATTAAAATGAGAGTAAATTAATTTAAAAATACATAATTTATTAAATATTCTAAAATTTATAAAAATGACGCACTATCAGATGCTCCCCTTTACAATGTTCTTTTGCTGGCATTTAAAAAAAAAAACAGCAGCCCTACAAGATAAAATTATTATCATGATGATGATGAAGGAACTGAGCAACAAAGCTTGGATCTGTTACTTCTCCCAGAATTCCCCAGAATTTCTTGGCCATTGTGGCCATTGGTCCTGGATGAGCACAGTAGACAGTCTTTCCAACAGGAAAGACTGCCTGCATCAAGCCCTATTTGCAGAGCTCAGAAAAGTAACTTTGGAGTACAGCTGCCATAATCCCTCAAGCAGCAAGCTGGCAGCTTCTGGAAGATGTAATAAATAACTTCTCCACACTTGTCTATTTGTGATTTTCCTAGGCTGGCTACTAGGCAAGCTCACTGTGGACATTGCACATGACCCAGCACTGCAGTTATTAAATGATGTGTACTGGAATATTTGAAGAAGAAACTTTCCCTAATTCCTCCAATTCCTTATAAAGTGTGACATTGCCTATGCAATTAACTTTTCAAAGGTTTCTTTTCAATGGCAGCTTTTGACTAACAGGTGGTTTAAAGGCTAAAAGCTAAAGTAGGCTTTGTAAACAAATTCAGCACAATCTTCTGTGAATCACAGAATAAGTCATGGTTTAGCTAGGGCTGAATTTGCTTTAGTTCAGGGGTGTAGTTATGGTGGGCAAAATGAGGGTATTGCCCAAAAATGACATTTTCCTTCAGTCCCCAAATTTCTAGCATCGCAGGGAATGAGTGCAGGTTTATCACATGAGAGAAAGGAAATGGCAGTGCAGCTCAATAACAGCACCTCTCATTGTGGCTTACCACACGACATCAGCAATTAACAGCTGTTCTTCCATTCCAGTCCCATGAAAGATGGTGGTAAATGTGAAGATTCATGTTTACCACCATCTCCCACAGGACCATAATGGAAGAACAGCTGTTGAACACCAATGTCATGTGGTAATTTTGCCTGCCCCTTTTCTTTGGATGACTAGACTATATTTCTAAATGTTCAACTGGACTTTCAAAGGCATTGAAACAGACATTTGGAGACTGAAGGAGGATTTCCTAGGGGGCAGAATCTTATTTGGGGGCAATGCCCTCACACACATACCCATAGCTACAACCCTGCTTTAGTTTAAACTGCCAGACTGGAAGATGACATGAGAAGAAATGGCCTTCACAATTTGTGTCCCATCAAGCAGAGCAGAGCCTCCAGCCAGGTATCTAATAGCCTGCCAGTCACTTAGAAACTTGTCCCATCCTGTTTCTGTGTCCCCAGGCAAGCAGTAAAAACAAGAGTTTTGTCATTGTTTCCAATAAGCCTCCATCCATGCCTGGCTGGCTGCGTGCAGTTTGGTGTGTCGCAGCACAGCTCAGGTTTGAGGCAGAGAAAATGAGATTTTCAATAACTCTCTCTATAGACTATTCCTGTCTGGGAGAAATTCCTTGTACAGTCTTCTCTATGGATTTTTTCAGACAGGACTTACCGCACAAGAAGACTCCAGAATAGTTACGATGCTGTCGCGTGGCAGGGGGTCCATTTTGGACGACGCTGTCCCTCTCTCGGCATGGTCCGTATCACTTCTGTGTATGATTGGAGGCAGCCACGCCATATTTTACTCACGGAAGTTGTCCGTGAGTAAAATATGGCGCGGCTGCCTCCAATCATACATGGAAGTGACATGGACGATGCCAAGAGAGGGGCGGTGGCATCAGAAACGGACCCCCTGCCGCGCAACAGTGTGATAACTATTCCGGAGTCTTCTTGCGCAGTAAGTCCTGTCTGAAAAAGTCCTATGTTGTAACAGCTAGTTTTTAGAATTTCAGCAAAACGAGTAAAAAGTAAATATACTACACAATATACTACACATAAATGATACATTGTTCCGTACTCTTCAACTATCTCAACTTGGCAGGGACAATTCAAATAAAACACACCCCACTTTTCAGCTGCTTTTAAAGTGTCCAGTTTCTTTCACCTCCTCTAACTCCCCCTCCTTTGTTCTCCAATTACTTCAATTGCTGCAAACTGAGCTCCAAGTGTAAAAGCAGTTTGCACTCAATTAACTCAGCCAGTGGGAGGAATTGAGAGGAAGGAGTCTTGCCCTTCCCAGTAGACTCAGGCAAAAACAAACTGATGCAGCTAGTCCTAGCTTGTGTGTTCTTCTCATTAATCCTGATCATACTGTGATGTTGCTTGACCCCATATATCCCAGTTTTCATCTGTGAACTGCTGGAAGGTACAGTAGGACCCTCATATCCACTGATTCATTACCCACTGATTCAATTATCCACGTGACACATAACACCACACCTACCATAGTGTCTTCCTAGAAAACGTATCCTCTTTAGCCATTTTCTAGGTCTTCCAAGGCAACTCTATGGTATTTTAAACCGGAAGTCCTATTATTTTCAATGGTGTTCGCTATTATCCATGGTTTTCGGTATCCATGCCTCCCCTTCCCAGAACCAATGCCCAGCAGATACGGGGGTCCTACTGTATGCTGTTTTTGTTAATTGTTGACATTTTGCAATTAACATGTTTTAATTGTTACATAGTTACATAAGATTAAAACCGATTTATTACTGTTGTATTGATATGGAATTTGATGTTTTCTATTGCAAGCTGTCATGAGAAGACTTCAGTCTTGGAAGTAATAGAGCCAAACCAGTGCATTCTTGATGTTCAGGAGCATTCTCTTGAGGTCTGTAGATTTGTATGCATGTTACGGAAGCAGCAGATTTTAGTAATTGTCAAAGTAGTCCCATTCAGTAAAAGCAGGTGTCCTGTATATAGCCCATGGATCTGGAAACAAAGAATGCAATTTGTGTTCTAAGGAGTATTCATATGATATCACTGTGAAAACAAATGTGGTGAACCTGTGTAATTCTAGGGAAATGCAAGCTCACTGACTAAGTGGATAAATGTTCCTGTTTCTGAGAGTTGTGCTCTTGGTAAGTCCCTGCTTGTGAAATTCATTACTTCATGTTATCAACAGAGGTCACTGCAGCACTTCTGTTCTCCATGCACTAAAAGCATACCATTTCAAGCATGTTCACTGCAAGTTTGTCCTCTTCACCACTACCACCACCATTACCAGAAGCAGCAGGAGCCATAATTTAATTTTGACCCCATTGTGTAAAGGCTGTTTCAAATCACTTACTTAGAGAATGTGAATGGCTTTGTTTGAAAGTTCAACATTTACATATTTACTGGGGGTGGGGGCCATGTGTCAGGATTTAGAAAATGGCATGCAAGTATATCTTCTACCAGGGCTAGCAAAAAAACCTTTTCTTGTGCAAGTGGAACAGCAAAGAGCATGTGTGTATGCATGCAAACAATCAAGTCAAGTTGCATCATTATGGCCACAGCCAGGCAAACTATATTGACGTAGGAGATAAAAGATCACACAAACACCTCTCACCATCCCTGCAGTTAAAAAAAAATCCATGAGAAATTAAATCATAATTTGCTTCCCTTACATAACACCTACTGTGCATCCTGCTGAACTGAGACAGGTTCTTTACTCTCTCTTAAAGCAGGGCTGGTCCTTCTTTCAATTAATATTTCCCTCTCTCCCTATTCAACTTCCCCAGAATATAACCAGCCGCCCATGGGTGTAACCACAGAAGGTGATAGCATGGGAAGGTAGAACATGTTGGTCTCCTAATTACTCAATGCATAACTGTGTCAGCCTGTAGCCTGTGTGATTTTTCAAGTTATGTATTTAATCTAATTTCAATGATACATGAATCTCATTCAAAATCAAGTTCATTCAAAATTAAGCTATTAATTCTCTTGACTTTGCCGTGAGGAAACAACTTAGAGCAATACGTAAGTATCGCTTTAGCATTTATGGCAGCAGGCATGTGAAACATATCAGGCAGAAAGATCTCTTTCATTCTGAAACTTCTAAAGCAAGTCTTGAGGGAAGAGTAGATCAGATTAATAGTGAACACCTTCAGGAAGGGATAAATGACTCCAAAATGTATTCAGACATGTAAAAGCTAGGAGTGAAGAATTGGATTGGTACTGCTGTAATTAGCATTGTTTTTATGTGTAGTCAACTGAGGAAGGGGAATGAGTTTGTTGACTGAAAAAGTAAATTAGTTAGAACAAAATTGATAACAGATTATTTAACACCATGTACATGGAGGAAAAAAGAGTGGAGGTGACTGTAGAGTATATGTTGAACCCAGACAACCAGTGGCTGTTTGTTTCAATTCTGTTTGTTAAAAAGGAGGCCAGAATCCTGCTGCAGAGTTAACAAATGCATGATTTCTGTAGTTACACAGCTATGCAGTGGATTCTGGCCAACACCCTCCCCACCCCCCGCAAATCCCCATTTACTGGTCAGCAGCCACTGTGATTGACAGGGGTCCATTCCACTGTCTTATGGGAGGCAGCTGACTGACATTCCCATCCCCTCCAATGAGTGATTCCCATTGTGACAGGCAGAAGCAGAGGCCCTACCACAATTCCCCCTTGCATCAGAGATTGCTCCCATGGGGGCGGGGGCATCAGTCAACTGCTTCCCAAAGCAGCTACTGCCTGGTAAATTGGGCCTTGGGAACTTACATAGTCCCCCAAACTAGTTACGGATGTGTAACTTTAGGTTATGCATTTGTAACTCTCCAACAGCATTCTGGCTGAACTACTGGTGCTCAAAAATGAGACACCTAAAAATAACTTAGTGACTATCATTCTGAACGTGGATAGATAGGGCATTTCCCAAACACACAAACCAGCTAGGAGCCATTGCCCAAAGATGGAGGATAACATTAGAAATGACATGTAGGTTAGAATTCTTTTGATGACATACACTGGCATAACCCCTGGAACAATGGGAGAACTGGCAGAAGTAGATAACCAGTACCTCCTTCCACAATGCACTCACCATGGGTGCGCAACAGCAGCTGGGGGCTTCCTGGCATGTCTGTCCTCTGTCCTCTCAGCTGCAGCCAAATTTGGCTACAGCCAAATGTAATCCCAACAAAATAGATGAACTGTGAGTTAGTCCCAATCAAATAGATAAACCAACCAGAATAGAGATATTTAACCTTGTTGTGCTCTCTGTGCTCTGTGATGCTCTTCCAATCAGCATTATCCCTGGATTTCCTGAAAATGTTGGTAACTGAGAAGGTCTGTTTACTAGCTTTGAATGGTTGTGGCCATCTAGCATCTTAAGCAGGGGTCTCTCAAAGCCCTACCTGGAGATGCTAGGGATTGAACCTATGACTTTGTGCATACAAAGCATGTCAGGATGTAGATCCTTGATAATTTCATCCTCATATGCAAGGTCAAACAATTACTGTAGTTTTCTCCCTGCTGTGGATGAAAACAAACATTTCTCCACAGTATTCTTTCTGTATTTGAATGTCCTGAAGTGTTGCTGAGAAATTATTCTGCAAAGAAATATGCACAGAAAATCTATTTCTTTCCTAATAACGGTAATCCACAGACACCTCCTGGAGTCCTTTGGAGGTCCCTGCAGATGATGCCATTGCTCTGCATTCATATATAGAAAAATAGCTGGATGTTTGTCTTCTGCTTCCCCGGCTTTCCATCAGCAAGGAAATGGCTGGGGTTTGGCAGAAGCTGCAAAGAAAAGGTGAAAAGTGGGATGGTTATTGCATGGTCAGTGAATTTCATCTTACATAATGACAAAAATCATGAGCTGAAATGCTGTACGTCTAGCTTACAGTCTGACTTACACCACAGTAATTCACCAACAGGATGCTAGATTTGGCTTTTGTGTGTGTATATTTCTCTGAAGAATAGTTCCTCCATAATACTTCAGGGTGCCAGTTACACAGCAGTTTTTGTTGCAGAGCATACCGAGACTTCCTGATCCCATATTCATCCCTCCCTGTTTACACGATTTTTGTCTTTGAACTGGATATCCCGGGAGATCCCGGGATCATTGTTTACATGGCATCCCATCCTGTGATATGTACCTTCTGCCACTATATACTACCCCATTTTTGTTTGTTTGTTTGTTTACATGAGTTTATGTTCCTGGGATTTTATTTTTAGCTGTCAATCAAGGATGCAATTACTCGTTTTTTTCACAACCTCAGTGACGTACTTCCTTTAGAGTTCTGCACTACAAGCAATGCTATTGGCTGGCTCAAATGTTTGTTCAGGCTTCTGGTTGGGGATGAGGGATGAATGAGTGTTGCATTGGGGATGAAGTGCTGAGATGCTGAGGGGAGGAATCCTGGGGAGGAAGGAGCGATCAGTGGCTAAACCCTGTGCTTTCCTTTGGAAATGAAAGAACACCATTTAAAGCCAGCTAAACTGGGGAGGAATGAGCAATCAGTTGGTGCTGGGGAGTGTGAGAGAGATCAAAAGCAGAGCGGACTGGAGCCCCAGCACGCATGCACACACACAAGCCCAAGCCAGTACGCTTTCAGCTAGGAATCCGAGTGCAGGGGGCCAGAAGCTTGCAGTTGTCCTGTCTCTTTAAAATGTTAACCCTTTAAGCAGAGGCAGCTGTGGAGTGAACATTTGAAGCCAGTGCAGGGGGTCATAAGGGGAGGACACACAAGGCATTTTGAAAGACCCAGACACTGGCATTTTTTACTATGCCTTGTGGGGGGGATGAATGAATATGTGGTCATCCACTCAGATGCTGGCATTTTTTTACTGTGGCTTGTGTGTGTGTGCGTGTGGATGAACGTTTTGATTATCCGTTCAGACCCAGGGAGGGGATGCAGGCAAGGGATGAATGGGCGATCCTCCGCCCACGATCTCTTTATAATACGATATAATAGTACTATATTAGTACTATATAATACGATCTATACCATCTATGGCCATACCTTATTGCACAATGTCATCTTCGTCCTGTTACCAGTTTGTTTTCAACTCATTGTTGGAGTGCACCTTTTTATTGACAGGGGAAACCCATCAATGGCTCTCAACCTCAATACCTTTCCATGACAGCCCTCTGTGTGATAGGTCCCTTCTGCTGAAGTAGCAAGATCCTGGCAGTCATGTGGTATCAATGGGAGTGATTCTCCTCCTCTCATGCTCTCCCCCAGGAATGAGGAATAAAAACAGCCACCCAAAGGGAAGGTATTTTTACCATACATCAAAGGAGTCACAGACAGAATAGGGAAACCGATGAGAAAACACGATCTCCAAACAATCTACAGACCAACCAAAAAATTCCAAGAAATGCTACACTCAGCGAAGAACAATAGAGACCCTCTCACAGCTGCAGGAGTTTACCACATACCATGCAGCTGTGGACAAGTTTACATAGGGACCACTAAATGCAGTGTGCAAACACGAATCAAGGAACATGAGAGACACTGCAGACTGGGCCAGCCAGAAAAATCAGCAGTAGCAGAACATGTGATAAACCAACCTGGACAGAAAGTGCTATTTAAAAACACAGAAATTCTGGACCAGGCCAACAACTATCATGTCAGAATGCACAGAGAAGCTATTGAAATCCACAAACACCTGGACAACTTCAACAGGAAAGAAGAAACCTTCAAAGTAAACAAAATCTGGCTCCCAGTTTTGAAGAACAATAGAATAAAAACTCAACACTTACAAAGGAATTCCACCCAGGGACAGGGGGATTCCCAGCAGTTAATGGCCCATCAACCAACCATTAGCCAATCAGACACTAGTGAGTCTTGCATTTCTATACCCAGAAGCTAACCATTCAATTACACAAATTTACATATCCTCCCCAACAGGGGTTCACAGCATATAAACTCCACACACACTCCTACCCAACCGTTCTCTGAAGATGCCAGCCACAGATGCAGGCGAAACGTCAGAAAGAAGCTATTCGAGAACATGGCCTCACAGCCCGGAAAAAAACAACAAGGAAATTCTTAATAGTTTTATTTGGTGTTTTTATTGTATACTATGTTGAATGCAGTAGCTTCAATGATGTTGTGTTTCTCTTACTATGTTGTTGTTGTTGTTGTTGTTTTAATTTATATCCCATCTTCCCCCCACCAATGGGACCCATGGCTAATAACCTGTGTTGCAATTTGGGTGGTAGATATTTGCTTAGTATACAGTGCTACTTGTTACATAAGTTATCAGAAATGCTCCTCCCATACCCCCAATTTAATGAAACATATTAACTTCAAATGTTGATTCTTTTGACTCATCACATCTATTATGATTCATTACATTATTGCATGCAATGATTTCTTTGGCTCATTGCATAGTGAAAAGAATTAGTTCAAGCAATATTATTTCAGCCAATGGAACAATAAAAACTTACATTTTAAGCACTGTCCTCCTCAAAACAAACAAAAATTCACTATAGGAGGACCCTCTTCAACCCTGTAGATTAGGATATGTGAGATGATGAGTATGGTGGAGCACACCATGGCAGAGCCAGAAGGACTTGAACATCCAGCATGTTCCAAACAAGGATTCAGTGGTACAATTCCAACAGTCTTTACCAAAACAGTTTTACAATTCCACTTCTTGGGAGACAGAACTAGCCAAAGCCTCAGACATGTAAAACATTACTTCAACATCTCTCCCTGCAACCACTGGAACTGGAGAACATTTGTTAAACCAGTTATTGTGATTAGAAGGTAGAGTTAGGTCCCGTCTACACGATTTAAATAATACGTACGGCATGCGAAAGTTCGCACTTCCGTACAAACGGCCGTTTGGATGCACACGAATGCAAAAGCGCGGGCGGTTTTCCACCCTGAAATATGCACACGCGGCATTCGGGAAGGAAAGCGGATTGCGAAGAGAAATCCGTACGCCGTTCGGATGGCTGACGGGTCTGTACAGTCCGTTCGCACACATATGAACAGGCAGGGTAATCTGATTGGCTGGCCGAGTAGAGGGGGCGGGGCTAGCACGGAGGGGAATTGGGAGCGGCCGCCATGTTGGTTTCCCGACTAGCGAGCATCCGGTAAGTCCGTGAATTTATATGTTTATTTATTTTTATTTTATATTGTAAATATGGAAAACTGAATGTACGCAAATCAGGAACCTTTTTTTATAAAAAAAAAAGCGGCGGGAGATTTAAAACTGCCGCTTGGCTTGCTCGCTCCAGCCAGCTTCGGGAAGAGGGAGTCATACGGAGCGTAGGGGGCTTAAAAATCGTATAGCCGGTTCGTATGCATACGAACTACAGGCTGTTCATATTTTTTGCCCCCCATACGGATATTTTTATGACCGTATAGCCGCACCCTTTGAGTTATAGGTCACAAAACCTCTCTTCTCCACATATTCTTGGTTTCCACATAACGACACCCTGTGGACAAATGTAATAGTTTCTTGAGACTCTCTGGTCCCGTCTACACGATTTAAATAATACGTACGGCGTGCGGAAGTTCACACTTCAGTACAAAGGGCCGTTCAGATGTACACGAATGCAAAAGAGGGGGGCGGTTTTCCACCCTGAAATACGCACATGCGGCATTTGGGAGGGAAAGCGGATCGTGAAGAGAAATCCGTACGCCGTTCGGATGGCTGACGGGTCTGTATGGTCCGTTCGCACACACACGAACAGGCAGGGTAATCTGATTGGCTGGCTGAGTAGAGGGGGCGGGGCTAGCATGGAGGGGAATTGGGAGCGGCCGCCATGTTGGTTTCCCGGCTAACGAGCGTCCGGTAAGTCTGTGAATTTATATGTTTATTTATTTTTATTTTATATTGTAAATACGGAAAACCGACTGTCCGCAAACCAGGAACCTTTTTTTAAAAAAAAAGCAGCAGGAGATTTAAAACTGCTGCTTGGCTTGCTCGCTCCAGCCAGCTTCGGGAAGAGGGAGTCATACGGAGCTTAGGGGGCTTAAAAATCGCATAGCTGGTTCGTATGCATACGAACGACAGGCTGTTCGTATTTTTTACCCCCCATATGGATTTTTTTATGATTGTATAGCCGCACCCTCTGTATCTCTCTGTCCTTCTGAATCTAAATTACTAACCAATTTCACAAATAAATGTTTGTACTTCGTTCATTTTGGAGAAGTCCCAAATATTTTATCTCTTTCAAGTGGATCAGAATCAAAATGATCTCCTTCCAATCTGCCATCCTCAGTGCTTCCTGATTGGCTGGAGGAGGAGCAGGAACAGTGAGACAAAGGAAGCCATAACACTGCATCAGGGATTTGTTTGTTTCCATGGTGTCAGTCAGCATGGTTTTCACTCCTCCCCATCACCCCCAATACTGCAGCATGGACACAGAGCTGCTGTTGTTGCAGGCAGATACCCAGATTCGTTCACACCTATTTGTCATGAAGTGAGATACAGGACTTCATCAGACCATGCAAATACGGCATCATAAGGATGCCTAATGATCATGAAAGGACGTGCATACCCTTTCACATCACCCTTTCACAATCATGTAAAGTAAAAATGCCATCCTATTATATTGACGGGCCAAGCTGTCAATCGATTGCTTGAAGCGATTTGTTGCCAGCATTGTCCAAGTTTGAATCTGCGCACCATTGTATGCATGTGAATATAGCGTGAATGGACAAACACTTCTGGGTGAGATTGCAACAGCCAGGTAGGGGACACTCTTTATATGACCCCTCCCCCATTTACCTGTGACTTTGAAAGTGTGTTTTTGTGCTTGGGTTAACTTTTTATGTCTTCATTTGTTTTTTTTAAAAAAGAATTGCCATGCTAGCATCTTCTTATGAGAATCAGTAAGCTTTGAAACCAGGAAGTGAATGAAGCTCCGTTCACTCCTTGTTAGTGCCCAGGCTGCCTCGTTAATGGGAACAAGGTAAAGTCTGGTGAAGGGAGTTCTTTTGCCAGCATAAAAATGCCACAGTTTATGCCAGCAAAAGAACTTTGGAGGAGGGTGGTCTGATAAAGTCCCCAGTCTCCATGTACACAATATAACTCTGAATATATTGGAGTCATAGCAGGGGAAACTAAGGACTTTATCATACAAGCCAAATCTCACAAAAAAACCCAAACCCTAGTCATTTAGGACACGACGATAGCACTAAAGGCAAAATTATCAGGTGTCCTCATTGCTTACATTCCCACTGTGTTGCACTGGCACAAATGAGGCATCACTTTTTATTGATGTGCTAAGCCTTCAATAAAAAGCGATGCTTCATTCACATTAGTGGGATGCAGCAGGAATGGGTAAGTGATGATGTCGCCTGATAATTTCAGCTGTTTCTGCTATTGTCACATCCTAATGTGGGTTTTGCCACGTCTGATAAAGTCCTAATTCTTCTATCCCTGCTTTTTAGTTTCCACAGACATATGACTGGCTGTTGTGAAGGATTAAATCAGTTTTCACTTCTCTGGGTACTCTCTAGACATCTTGGTCTACAGATCCCATGAAGCTCCAAATGGCAGGGGGGGTCATCAGAGGTACAGGCCAGCACATCTGAAGGGGGGAAGAACTGGGAAGATTGGATTAAGTAGATCCAGGTCTGATCCAGCAAAGCAAGTGCTACATTCATATGCTGAGGCTGAGAGAGAGAGAGAAAGAGAGAGAGAGAGAGAGCATGAGAACCTATATGTGTATATGCCATTAACTCAGTGTTTATCTGACTCATAAGTAACTTTCAGGTTCTTCCACTTTCAATCCCTTAAGAGTGAGAGTTCAAGTTTCAATCTGTTCCTTTGACTACCTGAAGAAGTTTCAGGTACACAACCTGTTTATCCAGGAAGAGAAGCAACAATGTCACATGGGGTCAACTTAGTTTCAAAACAGAATTCACTGGCATGATCAGCATGTGCCAGTGCATAACAAAGTATACAAGGTAAATCCAAATTCAGCTGCAAACTTTAAACTGGTTCATTGATCATGCTCCACCTGAGATCATCACATTGTTGGACAGAAATAGTTTAATTAATAAATGATTCACGTGCCTCAGCAGCTAGGACGAGTTCTTGATTCCTGTGTTTAGGTAGTTCTCTAAGGTTATCTACACTACGTTTTGATCTTTGGGTTGGTTTAATAAAGATATCCAATATGGATTTTGACTTTTATTCCTTCATGACCAACCCTTTCCATTTTACATCAAACTAATAAATGATATTGCTCACAATGCTGTTGAAAGTATGAATGAAAACAAAGTTATGAAATACTATACATATTTCAAATGCTATATAAATGGTAATTGGTAAAACTCAGGTAAATTTAGGCAGCCCTATAACTTATTGAAATAGGTGGGGGGGGGGTGTAGGTGTTTTGGTATTTATTTTATTAGTGTCATTTCTATGCCTCCTTTCTCCCCAAAGTGGGACCAAAGGCAGCTCACAAAACACTTAAAATCACAATGAAAATAATTTAAAACATACACAGTAAAAAACAGATAATTACAACATAAATACATAAAAATAGCATAAAAACACACCCCAAATAAAAGCCGCAATTATGTGTCAAATGCCTGCTTAAACAAGAATGTTTTTGCCTGCCGGTGAAATGACAACAGGGTGGGAGCCAGCCTAGCCTCCCACAGAAGGGATATGGTTGATGTCCTCTAGAACGTCTACATTAAATGCAGAATGTCTTTATTGTCTTACAAACTCATATATAAAATTGTCACAATTTATAACATCATTCATTGAGGTGCTAAAGAGTATGAGATTCTATACCCTCCAATTGTCTAATTGTCCCAGTTTGGCAAGGACAGTTCTGATCAATCTTCTCTCATCCTGCTTTTTCATTGACTTTTAAAATGTCCTAATTTCTCTCTTCTTCTTCCATTTTGCACCCTTGTCCTCAGCTTATTCTATTGCTGCAGACTGAGTTCAAAGTGCAAAAGTAGCTTGCATTCAATTAACTTAGCAAGAGGAGAGAAGAGGAAGAGGCAAAATCTTGTCCTTCCCAGTAGGCTCAGGCAATTGCAAATTACTGCAGCCTTTCCTAGCTTCTGTGTTCTTCCTCATTAATAATTTTTGCCATTTTAACCACAATCTGATGTTGCTTGGCCACACAAGTCCCAAATTTCATATGAGTAATGTTGTAGGGTATGATATTTTGACACATGATGTGTGAAACTGTTGTATATGCCAGTCTCTCTTTCTCCACACACAGATATTAAAACTTAAATTCATTATCTAAAGAAAAACTGAGATATTACTTTCTCATTCTGCATTCAATCTTCGCTCAGTGATAGGTCATTATATTTATGCTTATGATTATTTATACAAATAATGCAGTAGATAAGGCTCACCTGGGTAAATGCCCCCTGCAAATATCTATCACAAAATATGGTGTCTATTAAACAATTACCTGGCCATATGATCTGTATTTATTTGTTTGTTTTAATTTAATATATACACACAGCAAACAACACAGCTGCTTTAAACAACGACTGACAATTAACTGAACAGCTGAGAGTGTTGATGTTTGTAATACAGGTTCAGACTTAGGAGATTATCAGACACAATTGAATGCAGCAAAAAATCACATTCCAAATTCCATCAGAAGAACGGAGGGAGATCAGAAAGGGTGACCTTATCAGATGCCTGCGTCCTTCAGCCATTCTAGGGGCATAGCGCTGCCACGAAGTAGGCTTCCCTTTTCTATCGATGGGGACAAGCCACTAATAGAAAGGGATGCTTTACTCACGGCCGTGCTATGACCCAGAAATGCTGAAGGACATTGTCATCTAATAATCTCAACCCATTCCTGTTTTTCTCATGATCTTCTGATGCAGTTTTTGCCACATCTGATAATCTCCATGCTCAAGGTCACTATTCAAGCGTTCACAATCAGTTCTCCCTGATTTGTCTGAAAGGTAGAAACCGTCTTATTATTTAATAGACAGACCTCTCATCCTGCCTATCTACCTGCAACCAGGTCTCAAGGCAACATACAAAAATTTAAACAGATACAGACTTTTAAAACTATGGGTAAAACATGTAAAGTATTATTGTTAAATGTTATTAACCAATTTAGAAAATTACGAACAATTATAAAAAATACGCATCAAAAGGCAAAAACAAAAACAAATATCCAGTACAGTAACTTTCCCTTTCATACAAACAATTAGTTTCCTAAAGCCTGTCAGAATAAAAAACTCTTCATCTCAAGGAGGTGAAGAAGGTGGAGCCTATTCAGCTTCTCTAATAAAGGAGTTCCAGAGCTTGGGAGCAGCCATCAGGAGTGCCTTCACCTGTGTTCCCTGAAACACAGGAGATTGAGAGAAGTGATTGCTTTGAAGATCCCAAAGCCTGGACAGGTTTGTCAGGATACTGGGACATACAGTAGATTTATTCTGTAAAAAGCTGAGATGTAGCAAACAGTCTGCAGAGAGCTGCAGAGTGATCTGGCAACAGTTTGCAGAAGCTAGCTGGGTAAATGTATCAATATTGCTGGGCTCACAGCCCAGGAACTGAGCTGTGCAGAACTGAGTTGAGCTAAGTTAGTCCCTTTTTGGATGTCAGGGTGTGAAGATGTCCTATTTAGGATCTCACAGTGTGAAGATGTTTTTCTCTTGATGCTGTATATTACTGTAAATATTCTTTATTATGCCCAAATAAAGAGAAGTTGTTTTTAGACACAAAGCCTGTGTCTGCACCTTTATTCTTAATGCCTAAAGGAACAATACTCTGCTGTTTATTTTTGCTGCCTGTAACCTGTTTAGCTACCCATTGCATGCTCTATATTACGCAACACGGTTTGTACAGGACAATACAGTCCTTCAGATAGACAGGATTCAAGCTATACAGGACTTTGATATAGCACTTTGAATTGTTCCTGAAAACAGGCTGGTAGGCACAGGAATTGTTGTAAAAAGGGAGTTGTATGCTTCCTGTAACCATCCTCAGTCAACAGTCTGGCTACCTCTTTTTGAACTGTCTGAAATTTCTGAGCACTTTTCAAAGTCAGCCCCATGAAAAACATGTTACAATAATCCAAATGGGATGAAACTAAGGAATAATAATAATAATAATTTTAAAAATTATATCCCACCCCTCTACAAAATGCAATTGGGGTGGCTGACAACAATTAAAATATACATCCCGGACCCTCAATCCCACCCCCCTTAAAATACAATTAAATAATTTAAGAATTAAAACATACTTTAAAACAAAATACAAAAATTAAAACAAACAACAGTCAGTGGCCGTAGCGAGGTCAGGACAAGCTAGATTTTCTTTTCTTTTTTAATGGCCAGGTATCTATTCAGGAAAGGCCTGCCGGAAGAGATCCGTCTTAAGAGCTTTTTAAAAGCTACTTAGGTTGGTGATATGATGGATCTCATCCGGCAGGCCATTCTATAATCTGGAAGCAATAGCCGAAAAGGCCCTCTGGGAGGTCGAAGACAGCTTAGTTTTTAAAGGTTGTAGTAAATTCCTCCCAGAGGACCTGAGTGCATGGGGAGGATTATATGGAAGGAGGCGGTCCCGAAGATAGATTGGACCCAAGCCATTTAGGGTTTTAAAGGTGATGACCAACACCTTGTACTTGGACTGGAAACGAATGGGCAACCAGTGAAGAGATCTTAGGATCGGTGTTATATGGTCTCTTCTGGATGTACCTGAGACCAATCTGGCTGCCATATTCTGTACTAGTTCAAGTTTCCAGACCAAGCAAGAGGGTAGCCCCATGTAGAGTGCATTACAGAAATCAAGACGGGAGGTCACCAGAGCATGTACCACGGTCTCAAGATCCCTGACTTCCAGGAAAGGACGCAGCTAGTGTGTCAGCCGAAGCTGATAACAGGCAGTCCTGACTGTCACATTTACCTGATCCGTCATCTGGAGCAACGGATCCAGGAGCACCCCCAGACTGCAAACACAGCCCCTGGAGGAGAGTGTGACCCCACCCAGGACTGGAGATTGTATCCCAATGCCTGGGTTCAGGGCTGCTACCGTGAGTACCTCCATTTTATCTGGATTCAGCTTCAGTTTGTTTTCTCTCATCCAGTCCATTACTGCCCTAAGACAATCATTAAGAGAAGAGATACATCTGAAGTCAGAGCTGAAGACCGAGGCATGGAGAAATATATCTGGGTGTCATTAGCGAACTGATAACACCCTGCCCCATGCCTCCGGATGATCTCTCCCAGCGGCTTTGTATAAATATTGAATATCATCGGGGACAGGATGGCGCCTTGTGGGATACCACAATTAAGCTCTTTCCTTGCAGAGCAACTGTCCCCAAGCATCACCCTCTGGAATCTGCCCAAGAGGAAGGAACAGAAACACTGCAGTGCAGTGCCTCCAATTCCTAGCCTTCTCAAGTGATCCAAGAGGATGGCATGATCTATTGTGTCAAAAGCTGCTGAGATATCCAGTAGCACAAATAGGGTCACACAACCCCTGTTGATGCTCAGGCAAAGGTCATCAGCCAAGGCACCCATGGCAGTCTCAACTCCAAATCCTGCCCTAAATCCAGTTTGAAATGGATCTAGATAATCAGTTTCTTCCGAGACAGCTTGGAGTTGGAGAGCAACTGCCCTCTCAATCACCTTGCTCAAAAAAGGTAGTAAGGAGACTGGCCTATAGTTCTTCATATCCAGAGGGTCAAGGGAAGGTCTTTTAGAAGCAGTCTAACTGCCGCTTCCTTCAAGCAAGATGAACATCCTCAAGGCATCAGCCCCCTGGATGGCCAGCCACAAAGGGCAAGGGTCAAGAGGGCTGGTAGTCTTCCTCATTCTACCAAGGAGCTTGTCCACATCATCAGTACTTACAAATTGAAATTGATCCAGTATAACCTCATCAACGGAGTTACTGGACACCTCGTCAATCAAATGTGTGACTGCACTTAGATCAGACTTCTTCAATGCAAACAGCTGGTACATAGGTTTTAATTTTGCTTTAACAGAAGCCTAGGCATCCAGGATCAAGGATGTATTTAGCTGTATTGCATTTCTGCAGTAACTAAGCCCAGCTGGGACAGCCTAGCGGTTAAGAGGCCAGTCTGATGGTTGAGGTTCATATGGTTGGGAGTTCAAGTCCCTCTGTGCCCCCTCTTCTCCCCCACCACCCTTTTCCTTGCTGTCTGCCTGCTTTGCTTGACTGTTAGTAGTTTTGTTGGAGCTGACAGGTCTTTGCTGACAGTCCTCTGTGTGTGGGTGCACATGTGGGTGTGCGTGTACGCACACACATGTGTGTTGGCAGGAGCATTTATGGAACTTTTCTGGCCCTACCTGCCTTTTAATGGGCTGTTTGCATAGCTTGCTGTTTGACAGGCTTTTTTTTTTTTTACCAACTATGCTGGGCTTACATTTGTAGCCTTTGCATTTTGGTATGCTTTTACAATGCAAGCCTGTGTCTTCAAAGGAGTGCAACCCCACCCAGCACAGTCTGAATCCCTATTTTCAGCTCTGTCTTTTAACTGACAAGAAGCATCTTTGTTTTGTCTACATTAAGTTTCAATTTGTTGATCCAGTACATTATTGACAGACAACACTGGTTTAGAACCAAGCAGCTTCATCAAAATTAGGTGGGAAGGAATAATAGAATTGTATGCTATTAGCATACTGTGGCGCTGGACCTCAAAACATGGTAGGGGTAGGGGAACAGAAGAGAATCCTGAAGGATTCCATAGGACAACACCCAAAGTGTCAAACAGGAATCCCCCAGCACCAACAGTATCACAAAGTCTCATCCTAATGAGGTCGCTGAACATTATGCTATGGTCAATGGGATCAAAAATCTGTGAGAAGTCTAGTAGCTATAGTAGTAGTAGTTCTAGTAGTAGTGTGGTGGTGGTGGTAATGATGATGATGATGATGATGATGACTTCTTTCCCACCTCTACCTAAGGCTCAAGGCGGGATACAACATGAATTAAAATGCAATATATAATTAAAATATAAAATAATTTAAATACATAGGATTAAAACAAACATTACATAAAAAACCCATACCCTTGAAATACCAATTTAAATTTCATGGGTTAAAATCAGCTGGGTAGGTCTGCTGGAAGAGATATGTCTTTAGCACAGTTTTAAATTCAGACAGCATGTTTAGCTGTCAAATCTCTTCTGGCGGGTCATTTCATAGTCTAGTAGAACCAAAAGAGTCATATTCTCCCCGTCCAGTTTCCCATATAGATTATCCACAAATTTAGCCAAAGCCATTTGCTCTGTTGGCATGATTGGCAGGGCTTTGACTATCCCAGCACTTAAGGTCTCTGAGATAAAGATTAGGATTGCCTTGTTGTTCTTGTTGTGTGTCTTTGAGTCATTACCAGCATACAATGACCCTAAGATGAATCTGTCATGGGGTGTTCTTGGAAAGAATTGTTCAGTTTGTTCAGAGTGGGTCTGCCTTACTTTCCTCTGAGGCTGAGGGAGTTTCACTTGCCTAGGATCACCCAGTGGGTTTCCATAGCCAAGTAGGGATTTGAGCCTTGGTCTCTAGAGTTGTAGTCAAGCACTCAAACCACTACACTACACTGGCTCTCACAAGATTGACTTGCCCAGGTGCAATCCTGTGCCCAGTTTTATGAAAATAAGGCCCAGTGAACTCAACACTTTTTTTTAGCAGATACACTTAGGATTGCACTGTGTTTATTACTGCTAGTGTAGATGTAAACTAGTAAAAGTGTTGGATTATATCACACTGACATTATCAAGGAATTTCTCCCTACAAATGCATGCTTCTGGTTTGAAAGAACAGGAAGCAATAAATTAAAGTGCTCTCTGAGAATTATGGGCCACAGTAAACAAGAGCTGATATTTACTCTAGCAACTTTACATGGCGATAACAACACTGGAAAGATTTACTCACACTTATAGATAAAAAAAGAGTCTCAAAAGAAAGTTGTGTAATAGATGATTACACACACTATCCATTTTCACCACTCTCATTTGGCCAGCCTGACAGTCATGTAACCCAAGTCTTTCGATTTCAAAATGCTTCAGTACAAAATGTTTTGGATAGAAGAAAGAGATATTTGGCACCAGCTTCTGTCTTTCATCACTATTTTGTTTAAGACAGACTTCAACCCAGAGGTAGAGAACATTTGGTTTTCCATGTTTTGGCCTCCAGCTCCCATAATCTCTTACCAATCATTGAAGCTGATGGAAACTGATGACCAAAGTATCTGGAGAGACAGAGAATTCCACATCCTTTGATTAGACCCAACATATGCTTTCATTGTCACAGTCTAGGATTCTGAGGTGGCCCAGGTGGGAAGTAGTATATTTATTTGATGCAGCAAACACCTGATAGTGTCAAATCCGGAACCTGTTTCTGAGCTTAGAGTTAATAAGGTCCTGGCTGATTTCAAATACTCTGTAATGCTGTTGTATACATGTAAGCACTTCATCCTTGAGTTGCTAGCTCATGTATTGCTGCTGTTCTAGTTGCAGCATATATGCCATGCCAATCTGCAATAAACCATTCTGCCTATCAGGCATCCATGAGCTTAACTGGATTAACTTGTGTGCCCAGAAAAAACAAGAGGTGACTTAACAGAACACCTGACCTGACATAAACATGAATTATGCAGCAGACTGTTGTCAAGCCAAACCTTCTGGTTGGCAGATGCCCCAGATACCATTCAAAATTTGTGGTTTACCTCTGAGAAACAAATCTGAAGTCTGACTACATCTACACTAAGCACCAATTAATACTTAATTCTTGACTATCAGTATCATAGGTGTGAATTTATTTCTTGCTCTGAGCAGGTTTACCCATTATGCTAAGTACTATGTAAAGACATAGAGCATACTTCCAGGATCTACGCTTGACCCCCAAGGTCCACCAACTGGACAAAATGAAAAATAGTGACTCAGGAGCCCGGCAGGCACTTAGAATTCAAGGAACAGAGTACTTGGCAATATATTAACCCAGAACTTTTGTTTTCAATACCAAAATTGAACATACTTTTTTCCCCTCACACCCACATTTAGGAGTCAGAACCCCATGCTTATCTACAGCCAATCTAGTTGCTGCCTGTCCCTGTTATAAAGCATTGGCTAATCACACTACAGTTTGTGTGTGTGTGCCTTCAAATCACCTGTTGACTCATGGAAACACCATGAATTTCATAGGGTTTTCTTAGGCTTAGGACATTTTCAGACACGACTTACAGTGGAAGAATTGAGCAGGAGAGCTTCACCGCTGCAGCACAGCAGGGGACCCATTTCGGACAACGGCGTCCCTGTGGCGAAATCGTCCATGTCACTTCCATTTAGGATTGGAGCCGGCCGCGCTATATTCTGCCAGATTTTATTCACGTGAAAATGTCCTTAGACTTGAACTTGAACTTGGGTGAGCATTAGCACCCCAACTATCTTTTAGGAAGAGACTAGGGGAAAGAAAGACATAGGAGATTATCAGACGAGGACCACAAAAGTGTCCCCATCTCACTATATTATATCCCAACTCCCGCCCATCCCCATACGATAACCTTCTGTTTCAGACCTACATTTTCGTGTGACCGCCCCTCCCCTCAGCAGCCCAGGAGTGAATGGAACTCGAGCAGAGCCCCATTCACTTCCTGGTTTGAGTTCCCAGCCATTCTTGTGAGAAAACAAGTGTGCGGGAAATTCAAATATCAAAAATAAAACAAAGATCGAAAAGTGACAGCAAGCACAAAAACACAGTTTAAAAAATACAAGTAACCTGGAGAGGGGGGGAAAGGGTGTCACTTACCTCCTTGTCCCGATCGCACCCGGAAGTTTTTGGCATGGAACTCCCACTAATTCTGGCATCGCGCCAGCATAAAGGGGCTCCTTTTCGCTCATCCGTTGTTCCGTGACAGGAACGGAATGGGTGATCTATTCACGACTTAAGCTGTGAATAAGAAAAATGGGGGCAGCTCGGAACCAGCATGGGATGAGGACAACATTGTCTGAAAAGCTGGCCCTTTGGCGATCTCCTGGTGTTCATGTAACACCATATTAAGGGTGTCTGATAATCTCCATAGATAGGAAAAGAAAAAAGAGAGAGCATAAAAACAAAGGGCAAATCTAGATAGATATATAAGTAGGTAGGTAGGTACAGGGCCGGTTTAACCAGTCTGCCAAATCAGCATTGGCAGGGGGCCCCAAGATCAAGGGGGCCCCCTGCTGACCTCCTTATCTGACAAAGGTTTTCTAGGAAGACTCTATGGTAGTTGTGCTGTTTTGTGTCCCATGGATAATGAATCCATGGATACGGGGGTCCTACTGTAATCTGAGCATCCTGTATTGTGAATAGGTTAGGTTACATTGACCTGAGATAAACATATGGGGGCCCCAAAATAAAGCATTGCAGGGGGCCCCCAAATTCCTTAAATCGGCCCTGGGTAGGTAGGTAGTGTATAGTAGACAAGGGGATCTTGTAGCACCTTTGAGACTGACTCAGAGAAAGAAGTTTGTAGCACAGGCTTTTGTAGACTTAGGATTTATCTAAATGGGCTAAATATCCCAGCTTGCTCCTATCTCAGAGCCTGCGGTCCATAAGATGCAGGGCATTTACCCTGTTCTGCCCCCAGGCAGTCTTTACCACCCCTGGGGCAGATACAGGGCTCAGATGGGGACAAGCTGGAATAGGACCTTATAAACATTACAGCAAAATATCCAGTTTAATCTGGTACACTGGTCAAAATGCAGATCAGGCCCCATGTCCAGAGGAGCCTGTCTGGCATGTCAATCCTTGTGGCTGCCACCAGCTTCCTGGCTATCCTGGAAGCCGTGCAGGGGTCACATGCGAGGGGCCTCCAGTCACATGTTACAGACCCCCTTCCTGGCTTCTGAGATAGCAGAGAAAATGGCAGCGGCTGCAGGAATGAGCCAACATTCCTGTGTGGACTCCAGCCCATTCCCTCCAGGTAACAGGGGCAGAATGGGCCCCCTCTGCAGCCAGAATATGCTGGTGGGGAGACAGCATATCCTGGCTGGTGTAGATAAGCCCTCAGTTTACTTCATCGGATGCATGTGGTATAGTAGTAGTAATATATATATATATATATATATATATATAATGACTAGGTTCTTCTGCACCAGCTGGAAGTTTGTTCCTCTACTCAGCTGGAGTAGAGGAATTTCCAATGTTCATTTCACTGTACTGCCTTCTTTTAAACTGTTTCTTTCCTAAAGGCATAACTCAGTAGAAAACATTCCCACTCCATTCATACCAGTTTTCAGTGGCTTCCTTCTGACATCAGCCATCAGGCTTATGGTAATCTGTAGAGTAATTACCCTGCAGCCCAAGATAACAGCAGAGAATGGAACAAAGTGTTTTTCCCAACTAAGGTTTCAGTTTAGATTGGAAATCTGCCAGTTTGCACTCCTTTGCAAATCGTTATGGATTATTTTCTTATTTTAATTTGCCCTCTTACTGCCTATAGGCAAGATGAATCCCTCCCTCCCTTTTTAACAGCAGACCAAAAGCCCCAAACACTGACATATGTAAGATTTTAAAAGCAACAATCCAAGAGGGTGGATGCATCAAAATATGCATTTATTCAATTCAAATTATTTGTGTCAATAAGTATTCAATAAGGCACACAATATCCAAAAATTCATTTGAAAGTGGATTCACACTGGCATGAAATGCCCTCTATTTGATACCACATCATCATTCATTTATTGTACGCTCAAATGACTAATAGATTTATGTATTGTTGATATGAAATATTATTGATATGAAAATTTTGATATGGAATCACCATAAACACACAGTAAAAGGCTGACACTTAACCAGATCCTTTGTAAGAATGTACTCACCCTAAATTGCAGTGGTGCAATGAACACTATTGCTAATTGTGAACAGCATGAAATCAGCCATATGTTTCCATTGGATATTGCCAGATAACAGATACCTTTGAGACATATGTAGGAGACATAGGAGATGGACAAGTGTACACCTATGGCCAAGCTGGTAGTACTGTAGGATTAGTAGCTTATAGGAGATTGTAGTTTTACAAAAAAAGAGGAAACGTGTGAATTAAGACAAACTGAAATCAACAATGCTCTTAAGCAAGCACAGGATGGAACGAATAGTGTAATTGCACCAATGACTCTGTTGATCTGTGAAAATGCACAGGTAATTGTTCCAGCATTTGAGAAGTGGGTAATTGGTCTAAATGTCCTTACAGTTTTGACTGTGCACAATGGCAGCACAAAAAATGCACAGGACCAGCTTCAACATTTTGGAAACTCTTGAATGACTGACCCATTAAGGTGGCTTCTTTGATAGGCAAGTGATGGAATGAATTCAGGTCACACAAAATGGGAGAGGCCTGCACTCTCATGTTGACTTCAAGATAAGTCTCAGCTTCAGTTCTCAGCACATGTCCAACTCTATAGACCCTGAATGCTTGCCATGGGAAAACTTATTAAAATTTATAAAATTTTGGGAGTCTGGCTGACCATTAGAAGCATGCTTTGCAAACTGCTCCTAGCTTTGCAAGATTTGTTATCTTTAAGTATTTTTTTATTTAGTTAGTTATTTATACCCCGCTCTTCAGCCTCAAGGTTATCAGAGCAGCTTACAAATTGTTTTAAGCAATAGCTATTTACACATCTACACTGCATTAAACAGTTTCCAATGTGTGTTAGCTAATTGCCCCCCACAATATAAAGATATGTGAGGATTTCACAAGGGCAGAAACAGTCTCCCAGACAGCCCCCAGTTCAGGAGTAGAAATTCCCCAGTGCAAATATAAAGAACCATAAGATTCATTAAGGTCAGCTGGACGGAAGCTTCTCCAAATTAAGATTTACAGTATTATCAAAGGACCTTGGATGACTTATGCTGAACAGAGAAGGAGATCCCGCCATATCCAGCTGGTGATTTTTCACACTTGAGTACAAACAATTTACATTATAAATATTAGAAATTCAGTACTCCAAAGTACTGGAAGGTGAAACTAAAGGCTCATCTACACAGGCCAGGATATGTTGGCTCCCCACCAGTGTATTCAGGCCACAGATATGACTTGTTGCTTCTCATTACCTGCACAAAGTGGGATGGAGTCCAGATTTCTGAAAGAATGTTGAAGAAACATAAAGAGATGGTGGAGATGCTCAGGGAGATCTTTCATTGCATAGTCTCAAGGGGTTGATAAACACTTATGCAAATAAAAAAAATATGATAAACTATTTGGAGAGAGCAAGAAATTTGTTTAAAAAGCTGAAGGAAGAGGACCCAGAAGGAGACATCCAGTAGTTTAGTGTTAAGAAGAAATAATAAGCATACGATATCTTAATAAAACAACTAAAATGAATCTGAAAATAATTTCATGGAATGTAAATTTACTGAATTCACCCCAGAACATTGAATTTGCAGATAAGCTTGAAAAGTGGCTTTCCTATAAGCTGAGACAGGACAGGATAAGAAAAAAAGATCAGAAAGTTTGTAAGAGATAATTTTAAAATATTAAAAGCCTTTGAGTAATATTACAGAGATTTATATGTGGGGGCAATGAGAAATTTCAGATATGGAAAACTACCTGGAGAAACTCAAATTGGACAAATTATTTTTGGAACAAAACAAAGTTTGAATGGGCCTGTGACAACTATGAAACTTATTGAAGCAATTAAAAATATTAAATTTGGAAAAATGCCAGGCCCAGGTGGACTATCTTCTGTATGTTATGAGAAATTCGAAGATGAGTTACTTCAACCATTAAAAAAGGTGTTTGATGAGTTATTAGAAAAGAGGAAGATGACAGATTCTTGGAGAAATGCCTATATTACAGTGATTCATAAAGAAAATAAAGATGAGACATCAACAAAGAATTATAGTTCTATCTCATTACTAAAAAACGACTATAAAATGTTCACTACCATCTAGGCAAGCAGATTAAAAAAATATATTTCTCAGAATATGCATGAGGATGAGAGTGGATTTTTGCCAAAAAGACAATTAAGGAATAATGTAAGAACTGTTCTTAATACTACTGAATTCTTGAAACATCATGATGACAAAAAGGTTGTTTTGATTTTATTTATTTATTAGATGCAGTGAAAGCACTATTATCAAATTTCTTGGAATTACTTTATTCAAGTATTGGACAGAATAGACTTTGATGAAAATATTATTCAGGCAATAAAGATAATTTACTTGGTTGAAAGGTCCCAGGTTTTAGTACATGGCAATGGAACAAGAGTCACTGAAATATAAAAAAGGACGAGAGACAAGGTTGTCCTATCTCACTTTTTCTGTTTATTTTGGCACTGGAGACGCTACTGAGAGATATCAGACAAGACAACAGAATCTATGGGGTGAGGGTAAAGGAAGAACAGTGTAAGCTGATACCTTATGCAGATGATATTGTGATAAAGATGCAAAACCCATTGGACTCAATGAAGGCTTCTCTGGAAAAAAAATTAAGGCATTTGGGGCATGCTTTGGGTTTAAAGTAAATAGTGACAGAACAAAATTGCTGACTAAATATATGACTTCAGAAGAGGACAATGAACTAACTGCTGTTTCAAATTTTTAAAGTGGAAAAAAAAGATTAAATATTTAGGGAGTTACAATCATGAAGAATAACAGTTTATTATTTCAAAACAACTATTAAAAAGTCTGGAAATAAATTAAAACAGACGTAGGGCTTATATAAATGTGTTAAATACCCCAGCTTACCCCATCTATGAAACCTAAAGTGAAAATGACACAGGGCATTTGCCCTGTTCATCCCCCAGGCAGTCCTTATGACCTCTGGGGCACAAATGGGGCTCAGACGGGTGCAAGCCAGAGTATGCCCCTTTACTGCCGTTTAAAATAATACCTGCTTTAAAACGTTTCCACCGAGATGGAAAGGATCAGGTCCTGCATGTCCACGGGAGCCCATCCTAGCAGGCCATCCCTTGCTGCTGCTCCCAGTCACTCTTCTGGGTCTGGGCAGCAGGCCCACGGCATGTGACCAAGACTGATCACGTGCAGGGGGCTTGTTGCATGGTGCAGCCAGCTGCCCAGATCTGGCAGAATGAGGAAAATGGCAGCAGTGGCTACAGCCACAGACTGGCTTGTTTCCTCCAGGTAATGGGGGCAAAACAGGCCATCTCTGCAGCCCTGATATGCCCAAGAAGAGCCAGCATATCCTGGCTGGTGTAGATAAGCCCTTAGAAAAACAGGGAGAGTTAAATTTATGCCTTTGGGGTAGAATTGCAGTAATAAAAGCAAATGTTTCAGCAAGGCTTTAATTTCTTTTTCAAACGATTCCTATATATTATAAGAAATGGAATACTTTTGTGCAATGGCAGGAAGAGATTTCCAGATTTGTTTGGCAGGTAAGGAAACCCAGAATAAAATTTAAAACACTGTATGATGCTATGGAAAACAGCAGCTTGGGAGTCCCTAATGTCAAATTGTATTGCGAAGCCTGTTGTTTTGTGTGATGGAAGGAATGGATATTGCTTAGAGATGTGAGACTCTTGGAACTTGAAGGTCATAACTTAAGACTTTATTGGCATGCTTTTCTATGATAAAGTTAAGGCACATGCTGAATTTAAAAATCATTGTATTAGAAAGGCTTTCCTATGAGGGTGGTATAAGTATAAATAGATACTTTCCCCTAAGATTGTATTAACCATCTTTTTAAAGGAAAGAATGGGTTAAAAACTGGACACAGTTGCTCTATGATGATCTTTTGTATTTTGAACAAGACAGCTGGAAGTTTAAATCAAGAAAGATGATTCTTAAGGAAGGCCAAGATCTCAACTGGTTTGTCTATATGCAACTTAAGGACAGATTTAATCAAGATAAGAGAAATGCAGCCACAGAGGTTAGAGAAAATGAGTTTTATTTAGTGCTGTGTAAAGATGATGACCATATAATTTTTTAAAAGTATATAAATGGCTTTTGAAACTAGAGAAAGAAGATGAGTCTGTAAAATAATACAGTAGCACCCCTGCATCTGCTGATTCAATTATCCGTGGATGGCAACAGCAGGGGGGTGGATGGGGGAGGGAGGGGAGGAGGAGAGATCTCACCTCCCTCCTCCCTTTGCTCCTGGGATTGCCGCTTGTGATCGCTCCTGAGGCGGAAATGGCGATGGGGGCGTTCATTCTTATCCACAAATTTCATTATCTGCAGGGCCACCTGGAACCAAGCCCCTGTGGATACGGTGCTCCTACTGTACATGATAAGGTGGGCTCAACATTTTGGATATACCATTCATATGGATGCATGGGAGGGGGAAATGTGGTTCAAAGATATAAAAATGTTGTGCAGTAATTTAAAACAAAACCTGTATAAAATTATGTATAGATGGTATCTAACCACAAATAATCTGTTTAAAATGTCCCAGAATATTTCAAACCAATGCTGGGGATGTCAAGATAAGAAAGGCTCCTCTTTTAATAGGGGGTGAGCTTGTAAGAAGGCAAATATATATATATATATATATATATATATATATATATATACATACACATACATACTGGTCTAAGATTTATATGCTAATCCAAAAAAATGTAAAGAAGGTAGATTTTGTAATGTTACCAGAAATGTTCCTGTTGGGTATTATGGATAAAGAACTGGATAGTAAATATGGATTACTTGATACATGACAACAGCAAGAATATTGTTTGCTGAAACTTAGAAACGGATTGAAGCACTTACGATGGAATAATAGATTGTTAAGGTTGCTGAGTTAGCCCAAATGGCCAAATTAATGTGGGTTCTAAAGGATAAGCAAACTGAAGACTTTTTGAAAGAATTGAAGTCATCTATGGACTTTTTGAGCGATAAGAAATCTAACCATGTAATAATGTGTGGCTATGGCTATGAGTAATTTTAGTAGGATTCTTTAGTTGGATCTGCAATGGTGGAGTAATACTTTTTCCTTTTCTTTTCATTACAGACAGGATTGGGGAGGGGGGGCAGAGCTCTACTGTGTTTTAGTTACATGTCTTTTTTTCTCCCCTCCTTTTCTTCTTTCTTTTTGTTTCTTCTTCCTCTCTCTGTTTCTTTATTTTTTGAATGTATATTATTTTGCTTGTAGATTAGATTGTTAGTGTTAAAATTAATTTTAAAAATTGAGGCTTATTAGATTTAACCCTCTGCCTCTTTCACAGTGTTCTGGAATGATGCCTGAAATGTACAATCAATCTTCAGAATGAAACCAGTAAAGTTAATGGTAGTGTAATGCAATTGCATGCGTGAAGAAATCATAATGCATGTGCCAGTAGGACTCAGAATCTCTTTACTGATCAAACACATAGCATTCTGTGTACAATTACATATGCAATCAACTTATAGTGGTACAAGACTTCAAAGAATACCTCCCATCCATCTGTCCCTGCCCACTGTTGACATTTACAATGGAAAACCTAGGCTTTTAGGCTACAAGAGTAGAAGTGTAATTTTGTGGGGGGTGGTGTTGGGGGGGTGTTACACTTCTAGCATTGGACTAGCCATATAGCAGAGCTTGGAAACATCGGTTTTCTGGACGACAATTCACAGAATAAACAATGGCCTTGCTGGTTGGAGGGTTCTGTGCCCCCCAAAAATAATATTTCCAAGCTCTGTCAAATAACCCGTAGACTTAAATACCTTCTTGCAAAGCTTTCAGACAACCAGGACTCATATATTTTATTTTATCCATGACATCTAACAATATAGATATCTTCCAACATTAAACTGGGATCATTTCAGAGGTATCCAACATTTCCCAAAAGAAATAATACAAAGGAATGAAAGCACCAATTATTTTGTGTGCTGGCAGGGACAGTCACTCTTTTCTTCCAGTAAAGTGTCCTTTTGGCCCATAAAAATGTTTTCCATCTCTGGTTTCTGCTGTCCATTTGACGTCAGGTACCAAGGGGAATGCTGCTGTGTCCACCTTATCCTCTGACTCAAGTTCCTGTATATCAGTTTCAACCAGAGCATTATGCTGAGGTTGCAACAGTAACCACGTTGTTTGTGCTCTGGCCATTTTCTCCTTCTCATTTGCTCTTCTTCTCTGACCTGTAAAACCTGCTGGTTCAAGTCTTGAAGGCAGCTGCCTCATAGGAAGCAGTTCCGGCTGTTGCCATTTCTTTCGCTGTGACCCTGGCTGAAGTTCTGAACTCAGTTTAATGAACACAGACTCAGAGTCGCTGCTGGAGTCCCCTGAAATCAGAAACAAATGAGTCAATGGTAGGATGGGCATGTGTCCTACTTTACAGAGAACAGTTCTCTCTTTGAAGGACTGTTGGGGTTTGAAAGCTTGTGCATTTTAACACAGCCTAAGAGCAGCTTAGAGATAAAGAACTCCATGAAGGAAGGTGCTGATGTTGCCCCTCAACAATTACCATGTGGATAGGGTTGCCATTTATTCCAGAAAACCAGGAAAATCTTGGATTGAAGAGACTAAAAAGTGTCCCAGCCGGCTGGACCAGTTGAAGCAGCAGATCCCTGATTCCTCCTTAGTCGGAATACAGGCCACTCTGGATAGTGCTGCGCTTCTGATGTCAGAGCTGTAGCCCAGAAGACAGGAGTGCCAAGTGCAAGAGGAGAGCCCAGAAGATGGGAAAGAGAGAATTTTAGCAGGCCTTGCAACCAGGGGACAAGCAACACCGGCTGGAATTCCCTCTTCTGCACAACCCATTGAAAGTGCTGGAACTCTTTCCAGATTTCAATCAAGCAACACTAATTTTCTGTAGACAGAAAACTGTCCCTAGCTTGCCTGTTGTCATCTCCACAAAAATAGGGTTTTTATGCACTACACAAATATGGTGTGTGTGTGGTGGAGTGAGGGAGAAAGCCTTTGTGTATACCAGCAACAAGGTGTAAGTATCACATACCATGTTCAGTTTAAAAATAAATAAATAAATAAATAAAAATAAAAGCAGGGGTCCCAACTCTGTGTTTGGAGGCAGACTGTATACTATTTGGGGGGTGCTATGACTCTCATTAGCAGGTGTTAGGCCTATCAAAGGTGATGGCCATGCTAGTTATAAGGATTTAGGAGTTGAAGTCCAAACAAATAATTTTTCCATGCTCTAGCACAAATAACAGAAGAAACATGAGCTTTGTGCCATCTTTGTGAACTTGCAGAGGCTTACATTGGCAGGGAACAAGCAACACCAGGACCCACTATATCTCTAGAACCCACTGTTTTTTATTGTTTTACTTGTAAAGCACCATGTAAGTTGATGGTGCTATATAAATAAACGCTGATGATGGTGATGATGATGATTACGACTACTATTACTACTGAAATATGCAATAAAACAATGTTAAATGTAAAAATGTGGTTTGTTTGAGTATTTTTGTTGATAATCCACCCAATCCACTCCTGTATGCTTTTGGCCCAGTTTTGTGGGCGAGAATTATGGCAACCCTACATGTGGACTGCAGAATGCATTGACACAACAAATTACCTGCTCACAGTCTTCTCCACAATGACATATTGCATTTTAATCATGAACGATTGTGATAATTTCATAACAAACTGTAGTAATTACAAAATGTGTATCATACACAAAAAATAGAATTTAAATCTGTATATAAATCTACATGGGTTTTGCAACTTGTCCTCTTTTTGGCAATGCCATTCTAATCAATTTCTTCTTTTCTATCTCTTTCTATTTATTTTAGTTGTTCATTTTATTAATTTATATCTCACCTTTCTCCCAATAATGGGACTCAAGGCAACTAACAACATATTTAAAAACAATGTGGATTAAAAATTATACAAAAGTTTCAATAAAAGTATAAATGTAAAGTTATTTAAAATAATTAAACATTTTATAAACTTAAGACAATAGAAACATTAAAAATTATTTAAAAGCTATATACAAATCTTAAAAAACAACAGCACCACACAGCATTAAAAGCTAACCCCAGTCAGTTTCTAAAAGCCTGATGGCATGAAAATGTTTTAATGTGCTCTCGGATGGAGAGCAAGGATGTGACCATCCTGGCCACCCTAAGGAGGGATTTCCAAAGTTTGAGAGCTGCTCTCCTTGATCTGGTAAACAATTCCAACCTGCCTCCTTCCAGGTTAAGGAAACTCTGTGCTTTCCTAGTGACACATTTATTTATTACTTTCACTTATGATCTCTGGGTGTTTGAAAGAGAATTTATAAATGGCTGTGTAGAAAATTCTTTACCAGTTCAAGGAGAGCCCAAAACAAGAGAAGCTTCTCTTTTAAAAAAAATCCAACTAAAATATATATTTTATCTACCCTACGTATTCTTCATTGTCCCTCTTTGCCCTTTCTTGTCTCTTCCAGATTTTCTCACCACCCACTTTTTTCTTCCTTTGCAGCCAGACATATTTTTCTGTTTGTTTGTTTTTAATTGCATCAAACCTCAGTCCCAAAAGATTTTCTTACTATATCAGTCATACTTCTTTAAACTGGATTGACACGTGTTTTTCATGTTGCAATTGTCTTTATTAGCTATTTCTGCCATTAGAAAACCAGCTAATGGACAACAATGCAAGCAGAACATCCCTGGCAGGCAGGTCTGTAATTAGCAACTTGTTTTGGTCACCGTTGAAACCCAGGATGGGTTTCAAGTCATGTGTAATTACCAAAGCTTTTAAATAAAATCTGAGTCCAAAGAATTTTAGCTTCAGGGCCCTTTGGTGAGCCTTGTTGTATCAGAGGGTGTGCCATTCACTGCCATCATCTAATCAGATGATCCGAAGGCAAAATGTCATAAGCAGGACACATTCTGGGGCATATGAAATGCTATCATTTTTCTTTTATTAGGGAGGGGGCTGAAACTCAGGTGGTAGAGCACAGGCTTTTCATGCCAATGATTCCAGGTTTCACCACTTGAAAAGTTACTGTTAAGGAGGATAAAACCCATGACATGCTGAAGCTACCAAAAACTAAGGAGATTATCACACCAGCTTCTAATGTGCAACAATTGTGTTAGTGAAGCAAATGGAAACATACCGGTATTAAAGCAATCCTTATTGCACTCTGCTTCAATGCCACTATGTTTCTGTTGTGCAATACCAGTAGGAGGGTGGGGGAAGAAAAGAAACTGATGGGGGCAGGAAGAAAAGAGACAGATTAGGAGGGAGGGAGGGAGGGAGAATAGTCACATTGGACAGGTAGGGAGGGAGAGAAGACCAGGTGGGGGAAGAGACAGATTGGGCTGGGGGGGGAATAGATCAGGCAGGCAGGAGGACAGAGAAGACTGGGCAGCAGAAAGGATTGGGGAGGGGGAAAGAGACAGATTGGGCTGGAGGGGGAGTAGATCAGGCAGTCAGGAGGTCAGAGAAACAAGGGTAAGAGAGAGAGGGAGAAGAGGACAAACACACCCACTCACCCCACATGACTGCTGGTATGGGGACTGAAGCAGAAGAGGACATATTGCATGGAGGCATTAATGAGAACACAGCGCTATTGAGGACCTATTGAGAGGTTTTCCCCGTCAATGAAAAGGTGCTATCCAGCAATGGTTTGAATGCAGTCTGGCAACAGAACACAAGCGGCATTGTGTGATAATGGTCACATATGCTGTTATCTGCTCTAGTAGCTCTGGTATGGCCTCATGGAATAATTTCCTAAATAGTAGTAGGATGATGTTCCATGTCCTAGAGCACCATCCTATCCCTGCTCAAATACCAATAGATTCAGCATGTCATTATATTCATTCTTCTTAAAAGCAAGTTTCTAAGCTCTAGAATTACACAAAAGCTTTTGCTAGTAAGAGTCAAGTTATGAAAACGATCATGGAAAAGGCTGGTGAAGTGTCCAATAGTTGCCAATCTAGGGTTGTTGTTTTTTTATGGAGAGATGCCCTGAGCTTTTAACAGATGCAAAACAGACAGACATCAACAGGTGAAGTGTTCCCCATCATTTTTCTCTATGTAAGGAAAAGTATCAGCTGGTGGTTTCTCCTGTTTCTCAAAATTCAAAGAGGTCTTGTTAAGTGTGTGTGGGGGTTGTGTGGCGCAGGTGCTATTCTCAGTCCTGTTTGGACTTCAAAAGACTTGCGTGCATATTTGAATACCCTGCTTACTCTCCATTAAATGAAAAAGGCAGATAATTTTAAAGAATATCATTCCAAAAGTGTGAGTGTGTTTCTCAAAGCAAAGCATTTTAAAATTCTCCTCCACACCATCCATGTCTCATGTCAGCAACTCTTGATCCAAAATCCCCTTTACTGGGAATGCCAGTTATCTTAAGTACTTGTTTATTTGTTTGTTTAAACACTTGTATCTCAGACCTTATCATAGGATCTCAGGGTAGTAACAATAAAACAATATAAAACATTTCCAGATTAAAAATATAAATAATTTGAATGAGATAAAAACAGATTAAACATATAACAATTTATTAATAATAAGCACTTATAAAGCAACAATTAGAAAACACTTTAAAACTAAAATTCAAAACCATTTAGATGTATACTTGAAGTAAAGTAGAAGCTTACCACATGCTGAAGTAAGGTAGCAGGGCAGCCAGAAGGTTCTGCTTTTCGTGCTGCCTTACCGAATGATACTGGCCTCAGGAGCTCAGTCTCCTGGCTTTTTTAAAATTATGTATATATTTGTTTTTAATGTGTTTTTAGTTAGAAGGTTTTAATCTTATTGTGTTTAATGTCTTTTTATGGGGGAGGGTGGGGGTGGGTGGTGTTTTTAGTCATTATTATAATGTTTAATTGTTGGAAGCTGCCCCGATTGTTTTTAGCAGAGGGGCGGGGTATAAATTATTATTATTATTATTATTATTATTATTATCATTCTTCTCATGTTCTGCCATTCTGGTCCTGAGAGAGACTGCTGTAAAAGCGCATCTTTTTGATAACATGTTTTTTCTGATTAGCAAAAAGATGCGGTTTTAACCCATGGGACCAGAATGAAAGAATGACAACATCGTGCAGTATGGCAGCATGGAAGACAGAACCTTCCTGCTGCACTGTTGCTTTACTTCACCATGCAGTAAGCCCCTTAGTCCCTGAAAGCTTTAATAAAAAGCTATGTTTTAGCTTGCCATTGCAAAAAAATCAATGTAGGTGCCAGTTGGACTTAAAGAGGGAGGGCATTCCACAATTGGAGTACTACAGCTGAGAAGGCCTTCTCTCATGTCTTCCCGCTTTATATTGTCCCCACTGGTGGGACACGGAGGGGGGACCTCCTGCAGACCTCTGTTCTTGGGCAGTTATATATAGAGAGAGGGGCACTCAGAGAATCAGAGAATCACAGAGTTGGAAGAGACCTCAAGGGCCATCCAGTCCAACCCCCTGCCATGCACTTCTTCAGTTGTCAAGGTGGAAAGCCATGTAGAGTTTAATCTCATCACAAGCACCTTGTATTATCAAACTTGGTGTGAATTGGCAGCCATTGACAATTTTACATTATGAATTGGGTGGGAAAAGGTTACCTGTTAGATTTTCATTATTCCTAGCTTCTCTCCTGTTGCGTTGAGTATTACCAAATGGTAATGACAAATAACGCACACTTTTGGTAGCAGCCTGTGGACAAAGAAATGTTGGGATGGTAATTTTATTCTGCAATAACTTTATTGAATTTGCGGACTCCGAAAAGAATATGTGAAAAACATTTGACAGATATGTTTGAAATTGGCACTTAATGAAGTACAGTATTGCTTATGTCTGAAACAAGTCATTAATGAGGCACTGCTTTCAACACTATTGCTGTTCAACAACATAAAATAACATAGAATCAGAGCTGGTAGGTACCATTAGGGTCATCTACTTCAACCCCTGTGAGTGTAGGAATGTGCAGCATAGGATCGCAACCTTAAATAAAGAAGCTTAACCAAAAGCAAGAAATCCATCCAGAGCATTGGATTATACTTGACAACAGTAGCAGGCAGAAGGTACCTTGACTCAAATGGAAGGTATCTGGCAACATTGAGAGTTTGTGTTAGAATCTGTAATGCAGATGCAGGTTCATGTTTGTACATCTATACCTGGTAATGCAAACTTTGAGTGTAGGGAGACATCTTCTAAACTCATATTGATTACATGCAGGATTAGCTTTTCAGAACTAAACTTTGCAAGGCTTATTATTGTAATGGAACCTCTCCTGTTCTGGAGTAGGAGATGGAACCCCTTGAGATCATCTATAGCTCCTCCCACCCACTGATTTTAAATCCCCTATCACCAGTAAGTCAGTGGGAAGTTACTGATGAACTTTAACTTGCACTTTTCCATCCCTGACTCTGTGTGTGCATGTGTACACACATGCATGCATGCGCGCATGTGCACACACACACACATTGAGCAAGGGCACATGAAAGAGTGTGAGAAGAAGGAGATCTTTAAAAGAAGCTTATTCAAAGCAATCTAAATTATCAACAAGGTATCTCTCACATGAAGGCACCTTCTTTCAGGCATTCTTAGGACTTTATCAGACTGAGCCTCTAAAAATGTTCCTTTCCCACCATATTTTAAACTGTAAGTGTGCCTGAAAAATAACCCTTTATATCAAAAGTTGCCATAATAGTGTGAAAAAGCAGCCCCATACTTCCACACTGGCGGTTGCGTGTAACCTCGGTGGTTTTCATGAGAAGACACGAGTGCACTTAAAATTCTAAAAAAGGACTTTCTAGGGAGCCCTGATGGTGCAGTAGTTAAATGCCAGTACTGAGAACCACAAGGTTATACGTTTGATCCCAGAGGGCTCCAAGGTTGACTCAGCCTTCCATCCTTCTGTAGGTTGGTAAAATGAGGACCAGCATAACAAAGAGCTGGGGCGATGTGCTGTGAAAAAACTGTTAACACAGTTTCAAAAAGAAGAAGACGCAGCCATCGTTATTAGTACAATGCATTTTCTGCAGTGTCATTCCTGCAGTATGGTTACATGCCATTAGTGCCATCTACTGGTATCTGCATTGTATAATTGTTTATCTTGTCTGTAATTTGCTTTGAATTGTATGTATTGAACTGTATTCAACTGAATTGTGTTGCACAGTATTGTATATTGTAATGTATATTGTGATGTTGTACCCCACCCTGATCCTGAGGGGAGAGGTGGGTAATAAATAACTAAGTATTATTAAGTATTATTATTATAAAAACAGCTAAATTAAAAAACAAAACGAACACACAAGCACTGAAACAACAATTTAAAAATTGCCTGAAAAACAGGGAGGTTCATAAAAAGACCATCCTGTAGCTAGTTTTTGCATTCTCACCTGGAAGTGTTCTGGTGGGGACCGCCCATGGATGCTGAAATCACACCAGCAGAATGGGGCGCCATTTCAGACACTCACAATTACATGGGGGAAAAAACACCATGGCTGCTCAATTGACAGCTTGGCTGTCAATAAAAAAAGAACACCCTATTAACATCACAAGAATGCAAAAGTATGGTATCTTGCAAAATTGGTGCGCTTTTGCATTCATTAGGTATCATATGATGCCATATTAGCCACGTCTGATAAAGTCCTTAGAAGTAGATACAATTACAAACAACAGCCTGAGTCATATTCAGCCGAGGTTTATAAAGAAACATAATTCCCTAACATGTCTATCTAGCATTTCCTAATCTCCTCATGATACAGATGGGACTTTTTCAGATAAGGGGACCCCCCCCCACTGAGGAGGTTGGGAGAAGAATGGGGCTGTCACACTTACACAGCCCTTTTTCAGACAGCCCCATCCTCCTCCGTCCTCATCCCATCCTCTCCCCATGCTGCGGGTGCCACTTTGTATTCACGGAGCTTTTCCGTCAATAAAAAGTGGCACCAGCAGCACGGGGGAAGGTCGGGAGGAGGTCGGGAGGATGGGGCTCTGTGAGCAAAATAGCCCTGTTCTTCTCCTGACCTCCTGGGGGGGGGTTCACCTGTCTGAAAAAGTCCATGGAGTTCTAGTCTTGGATGTTCATCCCCGAGGTGCAACAGGAGCCCTCATCTGATGTCTCTCCTTGTTCCTCTCTTTGCTCTTCTCCAACTGTGTGGTCCTCTGAGGTTTTTATAACTTTTCCTTAGAAGCATCTCCAAGCTCTGGCCACAGGTCACTCTCATTGGGTCAGTGTCTCCCATGATCTCTGATGCTCTTCTGTGATACTGACCGCCAATAAATGTAACTTTAAACCCACACCTCATTAACCCCTTGTTTACCTGGAGGAGAGACTAGACTGTTAAGCTGTGTTGCCCAGATAATGGGAGGACTCATTATCACAATTGTATTTTGTCAATGTCTGTTTTGCTTACTTTCACAAAATTATGGGTATTGTTGTCTGAAAGTTATATTCATAACCAATGCAGTGTCCCAATTCAGACACAACAAAAATCTCATAATTTAAAACACTGATTTGAACTTGGTTCTTTGTAACTTCAAGGTAACTTCATTTTGCTACAACTAATTAACACAGCTACTCACCCATATTCATCACAGTTTTCCTGAACTGATAACAACAAACCATGGTTTGTCATAATGGCTGAATTGGTGTGATTGTGAGCAAAGTAAGCATGCATAGGGACTGTGTTGTTTCTACAGCAACTCCAGCCTACAAACCTCAGTGTAAAACACGACTGTGTGAAATACTTATAGGCCAGAGTATTTGGAACCTATAATTAAACTAAACATAAATAAGCAAATGAGGCCAGCCCTAAATCAGATACAGTAAATAGGTTTCTGGCAGTAATCCATGCCTCTGTCTTCAGGAGTTGCTGACATCTCTGTTGTAATTAGACACTGTGTTGAACTTTTGCATTAGCTTACTTTCTTGAACATCGAGCTTTCTCTTACTTTACTTATGACCATATATCTGAGGTAAAGAAGAGCTATATTTAATTTCCTAATTGTCATGGTTATTGCAGCCCACGGCCAGCTTTAGAGAAGCTTATGTGGCCCACTAAACGTGTATACAAAGGAGATAAAATGACCTCTTGTTACGCCTTCAAGTTTCAAAAAAACATTCAAGAGACAACAGAGTCATAGCAGGGTGTGGTACGTGCAAGGAAAGAAAACTGGGAAAAACTAATTAGCCTGGGGAATGCGTGTTATTCATAATGAGCCATATATTTATTATTTATTTTACTCATTTATACTCAGCCTTTTTCCCAATAATGAGACTGAAGGTGGTTTACAGTTCATTAAAACAACATAGATTTCAAACTGTTTGTTATGCACACTCCTCTGTAGCTCACTGAAGTGTGTGTGTATAATATTTTGAATCTCCCATTTATTTTTCAAAGCATATAAGTTCCTTGCGCCAGTCTTTTTGGAAAGTCACTTTGGAGGTAACTGAAGACATTTCAGCAGTACTCACTGGGTTTGCCATTTCACAGTCCAGAGAATTACATTGTGTTATTAACCAAGGCTGGGGAACCATTGTGTCAAGGGCCACATTCACTGCAAGGTAACCAGTCAAGATTACCACCAGTCAAGTGGTGGACAGTCAGAATTAAAATTTGGAAAGCGACCATCTTCTCTCCCTCTCCCTCTCTCAACTTACCTCTCCTTCCACCCCTCTCTCTATCTCTTTCTCCTCTTCCCCCTTCCAAGGCTGCTGAGGGAGGGACAGGGCAGAGTTTTAGATGCCTGAATCATCCACTTGCAGAGGGGTTTGGAATTCAGGCCCAAAGCTGCACAAGATCAGCTGCAGCATCAGGTTGCCCATCCGTGATCTTCAAAAGTCATTTAATAAGTAGGATTGCCCAGGCTGTCCTAGTACTGTAGCCTCAAAAGGGAGCACTTTAAAATACTAGGGGAAAGGGGGTAAGAGATTACACAGATGTATTATTATCGTCATCATCCCTTACCCCATTAGCAGCATTAAGGGCATAGCATGATTTCTATGGGCTGTTTCACACACCCAGTGATGGAGCTATGATTTCACTTTAACTTCCACGGCTACATCCTATGGAATTTTGGAGTTTGTAGATTAGTGAGGCAATGGAGCTCTCTGGTTGAGAATTCCAAATACCTGCCCCTAATCTGCAGATCCCATTTGAATGGAGGCATTAGCAGTTAAAGTAGAATCATAGCACTATAACTGGGTAGTATGAAAGAGCCCCAGATTACAACAAGGAAACTAACGCTGATCTATTTTCCTCCCATTTGTTTCTTAGCCTATTATTCTTTGTATACTAGAAATCTTGTTTGCTGTGTCCTGAAGAGGTATCTCTGAGCTTTTCAAAAGGGCTATCCCACATCCCCAACCATTGCAGGTGTTCCTGTTTCTGTTTTTTAAAACTCATTTTTCAGGGCTTTCACCATTTCTCTTGCTAATTCTTTTGCTCATGCCCATGCTAACTCACGCTCATGCTTTTGCTCATCCTAACTCTTTTAAGAGTGGGGGGGGGCAGCAAACAGAATGCAAGCAAGTTGTTTGCAACCCCACCCCTCCTCTGCCCTACCTAGAGCACAACAAAGAACCTTTATCTTGCTACTCTTGCAGGAGCAGATCTGGAATAATAGGAGTGTGAAGAGAGAAACACTCCCAGAGCCAGAGCCCAAAGTGCTAACAAACAGCATGCTTTATGTTGCAACTGGTTCAGCTATTTGCATATCTCAATTCCACAAATAGCACTGCTTATGTAAGTGGTACCAACCTGCCCTCCCCATGGAAGGGTGCTGCCTTTCCTCACAGTCTGCCTCAGGCTCTGCTGGCGTCGGATGAGGATTTCTTTGGCTTGCTCCTCGCCTTCATCTGCAGCAAGGTTGTATCTATTATATGACAGTGTCTGAAATGACAGAACCATTCCTTCCTATTTTCATCAGGTTATACTCCCCACATTGAAAATCACCGTTATCATCATGGTATCTTTACAAAGCATGATGTAGATCTCCCAAGGCCAATATGATGCATCATCTCTATTTCCACCAAAATCATTCACAGTACCATATAGCATATTCAATAAAGCAGCAAATGCTCACTACAAGCCTGCTTCTGTAGGTAACCAGAAGAGCACTCACCTACACCAAGCCTGGGAAAGTTACTTTTTGGACTACAGTTGATGGCCACTGGCTCTGATCTTCACACATGAAGGAAGTATCAGCAGGCCTGAGCAATCCAGAGGTTTAGAGAAATACAAAACTTTTAGAGGGAGAATGCCAAAACAGTCCAGTCAGGACTGAACATGGTCATGACATGCTGGCTGACTTTTAAAGTAGTGATGGGAAACCAGGGGAAATAGGAAATGGAATGGGATCTTATGCTACCATAAGGGGTGCGGGGTGCTTTGAGACCCACCCGTGATATCAAAAGTCTAGATGGAGGAATTATTAGCTCAGACAGTATGCCTGCAAGAGGAGGGTAACTGTGAGGAACTTTTCACCTATGTTTACCAGTACCAACTGCAGAGAAATCCAGGTTAAAGTGAAATAAGATGTTTTTATTGGAAATAGCACAAAACGCATTCACATATGTAACACACACTCACAAGGACCATGCAAGGCTATTGGAGAGTAAGGCAGGAAGGTTGGATAGAGGACTAGATTTAGGAAATATGGCGATAGTTACCAGTCTTGGAGAGTGGAGTTTTGAAGTACTCAGACCAAAGCCTGAGGGTGGCACTGGAAATTCTGATCTGGGGGTGCACTGAGAAAGAGGGTGGCCAATCTTGTCCACAGTGGCAAACTTTTCTAATTTGGGGAACTAATATTTATACCCTGCTTCATATCCTGAAGGGGTTATAATTTGGCTAGTACAAAGCCTAGATGGGTTTCCGACCAAGTAAACAAAGGAAACCGAAACTTAGCTGATTGCTGTTAATGGCTGGGAGATTTGAATTGATGGGTTTATGACAACCTCACATTGCAGGGCAGGAGGGGGTTCCAAGGGGATATTTCTTAGGGATTTGGGTTGGAAAGGTAACTTGATTGTTTAGGTTGCTGCGGTGCCCAAGAGGGGATTAGCACATACCTCCTTAATGGCTTTGTTTACCAGGGGCTTGTGACCTCCACCTGACCTCTTTTTGTATCACCCAAGTCTACTTGATCCCTTCAAATGTCCAATGTTTCCAATTATGAGATATTATTGGGAGGATGTAGTAGGGTATGCTAACAGAGGGTGTAGGCTTGCTAGCTGGTTGGGATTCTGAACTAAAGGAAAATACTATGATCTTTTGTTGCAGGCAATACTGTAGTGGTGCCAAGAATCACAGGGTCTGAGAGCCAGGACTTTTCCATTAGCAATGATGCCGCTTGAAACTGAAAATCACCAGAAGTGGCTTCTTGATATGAATCATTGCAGTTACTGGCATGTTTGGACGCTTCCTGGAAATGTGTCATGATAAGCTGATTCCAGGTACAGTGGGCCGTCCGTATCCATGGGTTCAGTATCCATGGACTCCAGGATCCATGGATTGTCACCACAAACTTAAAATGGTGGCACTCATCCTTAAAATGGTCATAGCCATTGATTTATATAGGGCTTAACCATCCACGGTTTTTGCTATCTGCGGGGGGTTCCAGAACAAAAACCCCGTGGATACAGAGGACCCACTGTAATGTGAAGCTCTAAAGACATATCCAAAGGCCCTAATGTAATTTTTGCAGCCCCCATCTCAACACAGGCTATGTTTGTGCCTCTGTTATAAGTTATAGAGAAGGAGCAGGAAGCATATGGCCTTCTGGATTCCTTGGCTATGTTAGCTAGGGCTGATGAGACACACAATCCAACAAAATTTGTAGGGCCACATCATTCCTATCCCTATTGCTGATGATAAAAAACTCTGAAATAGGGTTACTAGTTCAGGAGGCCATGAGGTTCCCAGGCCAAAACCTGAGACCCAGGGATGGCCACTGGTGATCTCATTAAGTAATGGCATATAGTACCAAACACAATTGTTTAAAGGCTGTCATTCAAACACACACACACACACACACACATATTTTCCTGTTTGGAAATTAAGACAGAAATCACAGCTAGAGGAGCTGTTGCCAGAGCAAGGGGAAATGAGGGGATTATTCCTTCTCATTTACTTAGAGAGATGAGATAAGGAACCTTTAATTTAGCCTACTTACTTCAAGCCAGAAGGTGGATACAGAGCAAAGTGGTGTGTGACCTCTGGTACTACAATGACTGGGAGAGAAGGAGGAAGCTAACTAAGGGGATTATCAGATGCGTCCAAAAAGTACCTTAGCAGAATGCCAGGATGATGTTACTGTCCCGCGAACAGGACCCGGTTTCAGACAACGTCCTCATGGCGTTCTGCTCCTATGGCTGCTGCTGTTAGTAAGGTGTTGCTTTTCATTGACAAGGTCCCATCAATGAAAAGCGACGCCTTACTAACAGCGGCAGCACAAGAGCAGAATGTGATGTGGACATTGTCTGAAACCGGGTCCTGTTCACGGGACAGTAACATTGTCCTGGTGTTCTACTAAAGTACTTTTTGGACACATCTGATAATTTCCTAAGTAAAAACACCGAAGCTACAGAGTCTTTGCAAGTTCTGTAAAAAATGAATTAAGCCTTGCAAATTGTAGCAACCTGCTGCTTTAATAGATGAGCTGGAGATCTGCACACTGCCCTTTCCTCTTGCCTGGAGATGACCCCCATAAAAACTGCAGAATTTGCACCCTTCTCTCCTGCCTGGAGATGACCCATGAACACTGAAGACTCAGGACTTTTTCGGACATGAACTTACCGCGCAAGAAGGCTCGTAACAGGTGCGACGCTGCTGCACGGCAGGGGGCCTGTTTCGTATGACACTGCCCCCCTGCCGAAATCAGCTGTGTCAGTTCTGCGAGAGAATGGAGGCAACCGCACCATATTTGGCCAATTTTTATTCATGGATGTTGCCAAGAATATTCTCCTGTTCTTCTAAGTTGCCAAAAGATTCTTTAGCAAGATAGAATTCTCTTCCAAGGACATTATCAGATTAGTGTCTAAAAACACTGTAATTCTGCAAATGAAGATAGCAGGAACATCGTGGCATCGTGGCATTATAACTCTTATTATCACACATAGCCATATATCCTGATATGGCATGGGCGAGATTTCAGCAGTTCTCATGAGAAGACACGAGCATGCTTAAAACTCAAAAAAATGCTTAATTAAGAAAGTAAATGAACACCTAAGCACTGAAACAAACCTAACATGCAAACTAAAGGGGGAAATTCATAAAAAGAGTGTCCTGTCCTTTTTTTCATTTTCACCCTGATGTTTTCTCACTGAGGACCATCCACTCATGCCCATTATCGTGATTACAAAGGGACATGGTTTCGCACACCATCAACAGCATGAAAAGAGTGCTATTGACGATCTATTGAAGGCTTGTCCCATGAATGAGAAAGAGTGCCTTTTTCACAGCTGGAGCATGGAGTGATAATCCAAAGACAATGACATTGTGTGATAACAGGGCCCATTCATGCTATCCTGATGTTGCAGTCCTGCAATTTTTGCCACATCTGATAATGTCCAAAGATAATTCTCTAGAATTCCCCCTCTGCTCTCTTTTTGCTGGCAGGCAAAAACCATATTATTTAAACAGGCCTTCTGCTTTTAATTGGTTGGAGTAATGGAACAGGTATGCTGGTTTTTAATGTGCCAGAGGTTTTAATATGTTTTGGACTGGTCTAAATTAATGTTTTAAGTGGCTTGTTTTGTTTAATACTTTTATAATTTCCATATGACAGATCTGTTTGTTTTAACATGTTGTTATAATGGTTTGTTACATAAGCTATTTTGGTCCTATAAGGGAGAAAAACAGGCTATAAATGAAATAAATGAATAATAAAACAAATTTGCTGATTTTGCTGCAATACTCTAATATAACACATTTTCTTGTTGTGTGCATTCAAGTAATTTCCAACTTATGGCAACCCTAAGGCAAATCTATCATGGGGTTTTCTTGGCAAGATTTGTTCAGAACGGGTGTGCCTTTGCCTTCCTCTGAGGTTGAGAGCGTGATTTGCCCAAGGCCAGCCAGCGGGTTTCAAAGGCTGAGCAGGGATTCAAACCCAGGGAGTCGTTTACATGGCAAAAAAAAAAAGTGTAAAGAATTCACCTAGATTCCTAAAGGTTCACATGATTTTCGGGTCAAAGTCACCCTATTCAGAAGGAGGAGGGCAAAAAACCCATAAGTCGCAAGATAACAGCTGTTGCTATTTTTTACAACTTTTTTGAAAAGTTCTGTAATGTTGCACACTATTGGCTGTGTGATCTACCAGCAATCTTCCCAAAACAGGCTCACAACAGAGCTGAGCTATGATTGGTCGGACCTTGTAGGGGGTGGACTTGCAAGATTTAATTAATGAGGAAAGGGCACTGGGAGGGCTTGTGTTTAAGATCTGTGTATAATCATAAACATTAAAAACAGTAACAATACTGCAAATCCAATTGTATGTGCAACCACTGGTGGAAGTCTCAGTAGCAGCAAGGATAAGAGGTATGTGCCTCTTTCCCCGATCGCCGGCTGCAGGGGCAGAGAGATCAGCCTAAGGGACTGTCAGTCCCATAGACCAATCTCTCTGCTGCCTCAGCCTGTTCCTCCCTGTGCCCCCCTTCACCGATAGCCAGCTGCGGGGGCGGGGAGATCGGCTGAAGGGACTGTCAGTCCCTGTAGGTTGATCTCTCTGTTGCCGCAGCCAGTTATTCCCTACGTTCTCCCTTCACCGATCGTTGGCTGCAGGGCCGAGAGATTGGCTTAAGGGACCGTCAGTCTCGTAGGCCGATCTCTCTGCCCACACAGCCTGTTCCTCCCTGTGCCCCCCTTCACCAATCGCCAGCTGCAGGGGTGTAGAGGCAGGCCTACAGGACTGTCCGTCATGGAGGCCACACCTCCCCATGTGAACTGCAAAATCACAACTTTATTGGAAGCTTTCAGAAGAACCAAAATCGTGTACACAGCTCGTCACTGGAGCGAAAGGGAGGTAAACCAGCATTTTCTGCATTAAAAATGGTCATGTAACTGACCCCCTGGTCTCCAGAGTCATAATGTAATGCTCAAACCATGACACAATGCTGTCTCTGATATAACACATAGTTCTCTGGAAACAAGAAAGCCATTTTTACTCACTCAAGGTTTTTCAGCAAGTGACCTCTGCCACCTAGTGCTTGTTCTTGGAATCTCACCCGTACTGTCATGCATCACAAATGAAAGTGATTATTTGGATAGGCAAAAGCTGGTAGCCTTTTCATTTGACAAAGAATAAACACAGTATCACCATAGCATTACCCCCAACACCCCCCATACACATACATCACAGAAAGAGACAAAATGTGTATTCATTAATGATTAGGATCCATATTTTCCCGTAAGGTTACCGTGCTGCTCAGCTGCATTAGCCTGAAATCAATAATACTGTCATTTTAGTTATCGCTGACTGTCACTAAGGTTTTAAGGAGTGCAAACATGGCCTTTTATTCTAGAACTATGAAACATATTACAAGAATGAAAAACACACACCCTTTGTCTCACTTGATACAGATTGTGTGCCAGTATGTTCTGGATTGACTCCACCTCTTCAGGGGCGAGTTTTCGGGTTCTTTGATTTCTATATCTCCTGCAAATAGAAAAGAAGGGAAACCTCATATTGATTCAGTCAAAGGGACAAGAGTTGCCAGGCTGCAGGAAGTATTAATACCCATTAGAAGGCAATGCGAAGACAAGTGTTACTATAGCACAAGCTGAAATCCCATTCTTAAACTGCTAGTGGTGGACATGTAATAATTACTGTAATAATGCCACTGTGTCTCTGCTTTCCTCAATATTGCAATGACAGCATTTTTAGCTACTTGTCTGATAAGGTCCCTAGTTAGCAAGTTTGCATAAGCCATATTTTAACATATCTTTATTATGTTTTGGCAGTCCTACCCGAGCATGTACCTTCTTGCTACAATATAAAATCTCTCCGGCTTTTCTTCATAAACGAAAATTCAGGAAGGACTCATCCCACGCTTTCTGCAAGCACGCTGATGATTAAAAAGGCCAATCTGAGATAAACAAGTCTGGTTGCAGAAAGCACAGCAGAAAGTCGCCTTGGGTGATGTTTCTGGGTTGTGATTCTTTCTGCGTTGTCGTTTCTCTTCAAGACTTGTTTGACATGAGTTCTCAAATAAGGCTGCAGCATTGTGGATAGTGCGTCTCCATGCCTCCCAATGTGAGTCCAGGTTGAACCATTGTTGGTGATCAATTTGGCCAAGCCTGAGATTATTTCAGGGAGTCTTTGTATCACTTTTTTGGAGCGCCCCTCTTATGCTGACCCGTGGCAAGTTCACCAATGCAGTAGCAATGTAAGACATGTCTCCTAGTATGGATATGAGAAAAAGCTTTCCGGGGGCTGGTCCCAGGCTCTGGAACTCCCAACCTATGGAATCTAGGCTGGTTCCCTCCCTGTTGTCTTTCTGCCAGGAGGCAAAGACCTTTTTATTCAGGATACTTTTGGCCACTGACCTCATCTGCTAAAGTGGTGCTTTTGACTGAGTGGGGGTTAGGTTTCTTTTTCTTCTATTGATGTGTTTTTTAATTGTGCTTCAATTTCTTTATGCTTTTCCATTTTGTGCTTCAATTTCAGTTTTTTTTTGTTTAATTCTAAGCTTCCTTGAGTCCCATTCTTGGAAGAAAGATGGGGCAGGTATCAAACCAACATAGAAAGAAACAATTTTTTGTTGTTACGTTACAGCAAATTGGGGAAGATACTACAGAAGGACATATTTGATGTGTAGATCCAGTTGTGTAAAATGTATTTTATACTACATGTGTTTATGTATGCATGCATGTGTTTATTTTTGTACATTACCCTTCCTCCTTGCACAACTGTCAAGGCAGGATAAAGGGTTCTCAGGCCATCTCATACCAGGTCAGTGGCCAGACTAGCCAAGTAGCTACTTTACATGCCTTCACACCATGCTGTCATTACATTAAGACTGTTGACCCAAAACTTTCCAAATGTGGCTTGAACTAGTCAGAACATTAATGACCAAAACGATAGCTGTGCACCCATTCATAACAAGCGCACCACCATGTAAAAACAGCCCCAGGGAACGATTCCAACAGGGCATTTTGGTTTTACTACAGGAACAATAGTAAAGTAATGGACCTACTCACATACACATTGTTGTGGGTCTTCAAGTCATTACTGACTTATGGTGACCCTAAGGCCAGTTCAGAGAGGGTTTGCCTTTGGGCTTGTCAAGACAGGAAATATACCTTGGATTCCCCCTGGGTTGGAGCCCTGCAGTCCAAATGATGTGGGCTCTTGCTTCATTTCACCTCTAGGCAGTCCTGACAATGCCTCAGGCAAAGCTGGGAGGACACCAGGGTAAGGACTTTTAAAGCATTTTAAATTAACACCTAGGAAAACCTGTGTTATGCAGGAAAACTCAGAGGGGTCTAGTGCAGGAATGCATGGTCTGTACTTGCACGCTGGCCTGTATTGCTGGCCACTGCCACTGGAGTCACTCTGCAGCTGGGAAGGAGGCCCCCGTCATGTGACCGAAGCCCCATGCATGTGATCACATACTGAGGGTCTCTTTCTTTCAGAGAGTGTAATGCACAACTTGGGAGAGGTGCCTGCCAATACCTATCGCCATGTCTGTGTGGCAGCCAGCATGTACCTGCAGACTTTTGTCCATTTCATCTTAGTAATGGGGGCAGGCTAGCTCCAGGGCCAGAATACACCAAACAGATGGAGGTATATTCTGGCCAATGTAGACATGCCCTTTCCCTTCTTTTGGGGCTGAGAAAGTATGAGTTGCCAAAGATCACCAAATGGGTTTCCATGACTGAGCAGGGATTCGAACCCTGGTCTGCAGAGTTGTAGTCCAATGCTCAAAACATTACACCATACTGTTTTTCCACATACACATAGTGTATGGAATATATACAAGAGCAATCCATGAGGGTACTTAGGCTAGCCATTAAGATCATGAGAATTGCTGGGGGATATGCCAGGATTGGCAAGTTAACATAATTTAACAGTACAAATATGTGGTGGGTGTAGTCAGGACGTAGTCAATGAAAGAAACCATGGTGTGCCATGATACTCAAAGCATTTCTATTCAAACGTCCTTAGTTTCAGGTGAACAATGAGCAACTCCACAAATATTATGAAGGCACTTTGTCATACAGCTAAAACACAAATATAGTAATGGACTACTCTTTTCACTGAGTTAGCTATTAACCAGACAACTTGATAACAATGAGCACATATCTATTCACAGAGGAAGCAACACGGTTTCTATTTAATAAATCCACTCCTTCTACACTTCTGCACTACTTATGATACAAAGCTGTTTCTCAGTAAAACAAAATAGACATGTTAACAACCCAATAAAACGTGTGTTTTTTTCCTTTTACTGAAGGCCTTTCCCTGATCATTATGCTCTCTAGTTAAATACTAGGCTTAGTGCAGGTGTTGTATTTACATAAAGAAAATTGCTTCAGTGATAACATCCTCTGGTTTCTTTAAAAGTAGACTGTAACTTTCCCTTAACAATCTGCTCATAACAGGATTGTATCCCAACCTATTATAGGTATTAGCTCCTTAAGAACAGGCTGTGTATCACCTACTTAGCTATGTAACCATCTTAATTACTTAGATAAGTAGTATCTCTCCACCCCACCCCAATCTCACTTACCAAGAGCAGCCACTGCAAGTGACAGAGGTCTATTCCCCTGTCAATCAGAAAGCAGCTGACTGCCATTTCCACCTGCTCCCATGAGCAATCTCTGGTGCAACAGTCAGAAACAAGGGACTTATCTATATGAGAAGAAATAATGCACATACCTGTGCATTACAGGCAATTCACAGCAGTGTTCTTTTGTCTCGACAACTTTTCGGCAAAAACAATAGTATGCAAAGCTCTCCTCTGTAATTTTCACACAGCTGTGAAATCAAGATGGCAGCCGTGTTTGTTCTGCATGTGTGGGGGAGAGGAAGGCTAAGGGGCTCAGACAATGAAAAAGGCAGCCACCACAAAGAAGAGGTGGCAAGCCGACCACCCTTCAGACATCCTAGTGGCAGTGGCCTCCAATTCTGGTTGCAAAGGGATAGGAGGAGCCGCCTGGCCAGCTACTGAGAGAATGAAGATGAGGGTGGCCCTTTGCTGCTCAAGCAACACCTCACCTTCCTGGGCTGGGCAGCTCCTCCTATCATACCTGTCCTATGCCCTCCAAAGCCCCCATACATTGAGCTTGGTGGACAGGCACGAGGGAAGGAGGAGCCTGCTGCTGCCGGGATGGGTGAAGGGCAGGCAACTCTCTCCTCCTCATTCTTCCTTTGGATGCCTCCTCCTCGTCTCTAGGCACTGCCAGGCTCCCTTCTTTTTTAACATTTTTTTAAGAAGTAAAAAACACACTATCGCTAGCACTTCCAGGCACTTGACAGCAAGCCTGCACCTGTGCATGTCCAAACAATCAGATGAAGAGTTCCACCCTCTCCACACTGTGTAACAAATTGCATAGCTGTCCGAATGAGCAGGAATGAGCATTTCTTTCTGAGCTTTAAAAAAAAAAAATAGGAGAAAAGCTGCAAAGGCTTTCACTGCAGAGTATTTGGAGTATTTTGCCCCCCCCTCCTTCACAATATGTCAAATCAATGCAGAATCCCATTGGGACAAAAGTTATTCTCCTCGCATTCTATGAAGAGTTTTTTCACCATCTAGATAACCCCAGGGTTCCTGCTGCAATTTCCCCTTGTGGGAGGAGGGTGGAAGCACCAGCTTTTTAATTGACAGGGGAACAGCTCACACTGGGTGCTACCAGGTATGTAAGGATTTGGGGACTTTCACAATATTCACTCTATATTCCCTAACTAGTGAATATGTACGGATTGTGAACTCTAGAGGTTATGCATTTGTAACTGCCTTAGTGATTTCTGACCAGAAATTCTGTCAAGATACGCGCACAGGGAAGCATCAATGTGTGGGAGGGGAGAGACAATTAAGTACAACTGCTAAGGATTTTCTTCTTTTTACTTTGTTGAATAAAACATTTATAAAGTTATTTCAGAAAAAGAACTGCCTCTTGCACTGCCACATATCCACAGTAGTACAAGACTCAAATCATAGAATCATAGAATCATAGACTTGCAGAGTTGGAAGAGACCACGAGGGCCATCCAGTCCAACCCCCTGCCATGCAGGAAATCATGATCAAAGCATCCCCGACAGATGGCAATCCAGCCTCTGTTTAAAGACCTCCAAGGAAGGAGGCCCCACCACGCTCCGAGGGAGTGTGTTCCACTGCCAAACAGCTCTTACTGTCAAAAAGTTCCTCCTAATGTTGAGGTGGAATCTCTGTTCCCGGAGCTTGCATCCATTGCTCCGTGCTCTAATCTCTGGAGCAGCAGAAAACAAGCTTGCTCCATCCTCAACGTGACACCCCTTCAAATACTTAAACAGGGCTATCATATTGCCTCTTAACCGTCTTTTTTCCAGGCTAAACACACCCAGCTCCCTAAGTCTCTCCTCATAAGGCATGGTTTCCAGACCTTTCACCATTTTAGTCGCCCTCCTCTGGACACGCTCCAATTTGTCAATATCCTTTTAGAATTGTGGTGCCCAGAACTGGACACAGTATTCTAGGTGAGGTCTGATCAAGGCAGAATAGAGTGGCACTATTACTTCCCTTGATCTGGACACTATACTTCTATTGATGCAGCCCAAAATCACATTGGCCTTTTTAGCTGCCGCATCACACTGTTGACTCATGTACAACTTGTGGTCTACTAGGACTCCTAGATCCCTTTCGCACACAGTCTCATTCAGCCAGGTCTCCCCCATCCTGTATCTATGCCCAAAAGCCCACATCATGTCATTAGTTTCCAGATAAATTCCCAGAATCAACTTTCTGATTTGGTCCTATATCAAGAGAAGCTCATAATCTAAGCAGAGCACGAACGCCTTATCCTGAAACTTGGTGCTTCCAGCTGCTCAGATCTCAGACTACTTATGGCCTACACATGCATTATATCTCTGTACAGATATCCCATTATATTAGAGCAGTGGTTCTCAACCTGTGGGTCCCCAGATGTTATTGTACTACAGTTCCCAGGAGCCCTCTGAGGTCTCACCTTGACAGCCAGGTGGTCCTCCCAGTCATTAGTGAGGCTGTGAGTTCAATCCTACAGCCTCACTAATGACTGGGAGGACCACCTGGCTGTCAAGGTGAGACCTCTGAAGGATCCTGGGAAGTGTAGTCCAATAACATCTGGGGACCCACAGGTTGAGAACCACTGTATTAGAGGCACCTGCAGATAAAACAAAGATACAAGAAAGGGAAGAAGGCACACATTCCCTCTGCTTCCCATCATGCATCAGATTATAATTAAATCAGGTAAATAACTTATAATTTACATGTATCACAGAACAGCAATAGCACTTACATTTCTATACCACTTTATAGTGCTAACCACTCTCTAAGTGGTTTACAATGTGTTAGCTGATTTCACCCAACAAGCTGGGTACTCATTTTACCAACCTCAGAAGGATGGAAGGCTGGGTCATGCCTGCAGGATCAAACTCACGATGTTGTGGCTGCGGTACCGGCATTTAACCACTGCGCTACCAGGACATTATGACAAGATAATGGTTTAGATCCAAAGCAATTTGCAGCATCAACCCTAATTCAATGATGGCCCAGCTCTAGAGGTTTAGGATTAAGCCCAAACCACCTCTGCCAGCAGAAATTTCCTTCTGTTGGCAAAGATATTCTTTTGCCAGCAGGACAATCTTTCATCAGCTGACCTCAGAGAGCTGCTGGTTGCTGGCGGAAAAGCCAAAAGGGGGGAAGAGAACAGATGGGGCAAGGAAAGAGCCATCTTATGTTAGATTAAAACCTCCTCCAGAGGAGAGACACAGCCACAATGGTGGCACAAAGTTAGGTCAGAGTGAGGGTGGTGCCGATGAATTTTTAACATTCAAAGGCTGGAAGGAGATTGAATTCACTATAGCTTCAGTGGGCATCATGTAATCTCAGATGGCCCTTTGCTATCCTGGCCAATTAGGGGGTTGTCCACATGGTGAAAATATCCCTCACAGAATTTACTCATAAAACAAGCTGTCTTAGTGGGACCCTGTGTTGTCTCATTGAATTGTGAAGGAGGGGGGCCAAAAAGAACAAAAACTATGCAAGAAAAGCATTTGTGGCTTTTCCCACATTTTTTTTTAAAAAGCTCCAGAGATATGTGCACTTTCACTTGTAAAGACAAGTAAAGACAAGTGATTCAACATGAATCGCTTCCCTATGCAAGACAAAGTGCAAACCTGATTGGCTGGATGAGTGCGGGGGGGGGGCTGGGTTACAGGGCAGGCACCCATTGCTGCCGTGTTGGATTTTCGCCTTAGTGAGTAATCACTAAGGTGATAAAACAGAGGTTTGTGCTGCCATCTCTCTCTCTCTCTCTCTTTTGGTAAGGTGGAATATTGCTTCTGCACACCTTAGAAATAGGATTTTTTTAAAACAAAAGAAATTTGGTGGCAACAGATTTAAAAACGCGAGTAATCCATTTGCAGCCGCTGTCTCAGCTACAGGCATGCAACGTTTATGGGGGCTGAAAAACCTTTAAGACAGGTTGCAGCTGCTGCGACTTGCTATTACTGTGGAGCAGTCCATTTTTTCCCCTTCATGTAGACAAGCCCTAGGATTGCATGCTTAGTTACATTTAGATCCTCCTAAAATCCAGAGGATTTAACATACTGGGAATGTAATTTTTCCCACAGTTTCTTCTCAAAGGAAGCAACAAGTAATTTTAGCCATTTTTGTCCTCCTATCAGAAAATCTTTGCAAACAACACAGTTTTCGAAGCGTATTAGCAATTCAAGACTTATTCTGCGCAAAAATTAATTGTGGTTGTTTTGCACATACACAAAAAATTCTGTGCAGAAAGTGTTGTCCAGTATTCAAGATCAGTGACTTATTAAGTATACTTAACTTAACTAAGTAATCTCTCCAACTCTTCCCAAACCTGAAAGAAACATCACCACCCATACTCCAATTGCTGGCAGAACAACCTCTTTCTCCCATGAAGCTGATGCCTAGAAAAATAGGGGTGGAGTGATGATTGTGACAATAGTATCACAAGTGTGACTAAGTAACAATCTTAGATATGGGACAATTGCCTAGATTTACTCATCAGTAACAGTTTTGTATTCATGATTGCTGCTTAGAGCCTTATCGCACAAGGGAAGGAAACTAGTAGTAAAGACTGAGAATAGCACATTCCACCTTGCCTAAATTATTGCATGATGTCTGTGTGTTTCAGTTGTTCTTCCATTCCAGTCCAGTGGGAGATGGTGGTAAATGCAAGTCTTTTTGCTAACTGGAAAAATCCGTAAGCAAAAAGACTCACCTTTACCACCAACTCACATGGAACCAGAATGGAAGAACAGCTGATGCACACAGATGTCATATGATAAGGCAAGGCGGACGTTCTACTCTCAGGGTTTACTTCTGCTTCCCTTCCCAAATGCAAGAAGCCCTTCAGTCATGATTGCAACATTATTGCCAGGATCATAACTCCCCACCCCACCCCTAATCTACTTTATTGGGCATCCGCTGCATGGGGAAAAGGAGGGCCATTCAGCGAGAGATTGGAGCATGGGACAATGACATTGCAATCAGGTTGGGAGGCCAGGAGAAGTTGCTTAAGTATACCTCGCTAAGTTGCTTATGTAAAATATTGGCCAATACTCCAACATACAAATATTATTTTCTGCTTAGAAAATGCTGTTTCCCGAGCAGAAAATCTTGTTTTCTGTGCCAAGCAACCTGGTGTGAATTTTGCACAGAATAAGTCCCAAACTGTAAGGATTCTCATCAGTCTAGGATTCTTCTTGTCAGGGTTTCTCAACACGTTTTAAAAAAACACCACATTTTTCAACCACTATTGAATATTTTTGAATATTCTTTCCATCCCTACTTATGACTAACTTTTCACAGTTAACTTGCTTGTGATCCAACCTACTAAAATAAGCAAAACTATACAGCTAACAAGAACAATGGCATGCTGGAGGCAAGATTCCTGCAAAGACCCTGTCTATCCTACAGTGAAACTGCTGGATATGGGTCTAGGAGTGAGTTTCAGATTTCCTCCAATATGGTGATCTCTCTGTGTGTAGGTTCCTGAAAGGAATGTTGCTGAACTTACCACAGCACATATTTTTAATGGGTTGCTAAACTAGCTAAGCTTCCTTGGAAAGCAATCAGTGAGGTGGAGAGTTCCCTTTCATATTGTTCAGTAAATTTTTTTAGTGAACTGACCCAGCTTAACTCGCAAGTCCCAAAAGTACAAAGATACCACTTTTACAACTTAAGAGCTCTATTATGGAGGTGTTATACATGCTACAACTACATTAGAAAGTAAGGGGAACTCCCATATTCTTACACCATAGAATTATAGAGTTGGAAGAGACCACAAGAGCTATCCAGGACAACCCCCTGCCAAAACATTTCCAAAGAAGGAGACTCCACCACACTTTGAGGCAGTGTATTCCACTTTTAAACAGCTATTACTGTCTGGAAATTCTTCCTAATGTTTAGATGGAATCTCTTTTCCTGTAGTTTGCACCCATTGCTCCATGTCCTCATCTCTGGAGCAGCAGAAAACAAGCTTGTTCCATCCTCAGTATAACATCCCTTCAAATATTTAAACATGGCTATCATGTCACATCTTAACCTTCTTTTCTCCTGGCCAAAAATGCCCAGCTCCCTAAGCCACTCCTCATAGGGAATGGTTTCCAGGCCTTTAACAATTTTGGTTGCCCGCCTCTGAACATGCTTATCAACATCCTTCTTGAATTGTGGTGACCAAAACTGGATACAGTATTCCAGGTGAGGTCTGACTAAAGCAGAATAGAGTGGCATTATTACTTCCCTCGATCTAGACACTATACTCTTATTAATACAGACTAGAATTGCATTGGCTTTTTTAGCTGCTACATCACACTGCTGACTCATGTTCAGCTTGTGGTCCACTAAGACTCCTAGGTCCTTTTTGCATGCACTCCTATCAAGCCAGGTGTTGCTCATCCTATATCTGTACATTTCTTTTCTTTTTTCCTGCCTAACAGTAGTACTCTACATTTCTCCCTGTTGAAATTAATTTTGTTAGTTTTGGCCCAGCTTTCTAATCTGTTGAGGTCATTTTGAATTCTGATCCTATCCTCTGGGGTATTAGCTACCCCTCCTAATTTGGTGTCATCTGCATACTTTATAAGCATGCCCTCTATTTCCTCATCCAAGTCATTGATAAAGATGTTGAATAGCACTGGGCCCAGGACAGAATCTGTGGCACCCCACTGGTCACTTCTCTCCAGGATGAAGAGGAGCCATTTGGTGAGCACCTTTTGGTTTTGGTTGGTCAACCAATTACAAATCCACCTAACAGTTGCATTGTCTAGCCCATATTTTATAGCTTGTTTGCAAGAATATCATGGGGGACTTTGTCAAAACCCTAAATGAAATCAAGATATGCTACATCCACAGCATTCCCTTCATCTACCGAATTTGTCTCTATCAAAAAAAAAAAAAAAGAGAGAGATCAGATTAGTTTGGCATGACTTGTTTTTGAGAAACCCATGTTGACTTTTAGCGATCACCGCATCCCTTTCTAAGTGTGTTTACAGACTGTCTCTAAATGTTTATAGACTGTTTTACAATCTGCTCTAGAGCACTACACTTTAAAGCCCCATGCATGAGGACAGATAGGCTGTCTCTTATTTTCCCCTTAAAGGAGATATATATCTTGGGTAGAATTTCTCCAGGTTATGGTGTGCTGGTGGCTAAGTTGGTAAAACACAGTTGGAATGCAGAAGTCCAACATTCAGCCCCTGACATCTTGGGCTGGGAAAGGCCCAGACTGAAACTGGAGAGAGTCACTGTTGCTCAGCATAAGGCACCTGGTCCTATATTGCAAAGAAATACATTCAAGTCATGTGGACCATGCTATTTCAAATTCCTGTTCCCAGAGTATCACCAAATGTATTGGTCTAAAAGCCAGGGTGGTCCACTGACTGATAATTTTAGTTAATTCACCTTATCTTTTTATGTACTACTAAATTATTTTTCAAAAACTTTTTTGCTTCTGTTTATACAGGGCTCAGCAAAAGATACCACTCTCAGTTTTCCAAACAGAGCGAGAGATAGCTTACAAGAGAAGAACAATATTTAATATTTCAGTGTTCATTTCCTACTGCTATAACAGACACATGTCAAACTGGTTTCCAAAAACAAAACAGGGATTCTCTCTAATTATTGCTGGACTTGTCAGAATGTGCCTCCATCAAGAAAAGTTTGTTTCTCAAAAAATCCCCAAAACAACCTAAAGATTCTCAGCAAGGAGTAAACATGTAAGTTCATGAGAGTAAAAACTTTGACCTAAAGCCCATATGCTGGTTCACACATGCCTGTATAAAAAACAGCCTGTCTAGACAGGCTGTTTACCACATCTTGCCCATGTCTTGGGATTCTGCAGTCCATATGACCCAGGGCTTTTGCCCTTGGGCAGTCCTCATGACCCTTAGGCAAAGAAAGGGAGAAGACAGAGTAAAGCCTGATAAAACATTGTAGAAAAATACCTAAGAAAAAAGATCTCAGCTGTGGGGGGGTTAGGCCCCACATGACCGCAGGAGCCCATGCTGGCATGCCACTACATTGCTGCAGCTGCCACCCATGTTGCTGTCTCTGAAGCCAGGAAGGAGTCCCACAGCATGTGACCAAGGCATGTGACCCTGATCACATGCTGCGGACTGGCTTCCTGGCTTCGGAGAGAGTGATGCAAGATGGAAGCAGTGGTGGCTGCAGAGATGGGCTGGCATGGCAGTCTGGACTCCATCCCATTTTTTTCAGGTAACAGGGGAAGCAATGGGACAGATCCATGGCCAGAATATGTTGGTGGGGAGCCGGTGTATTCTGGTCTGTGTAGATGAGCCCTAAGCCATCAAATGCCATTGACAGGAGTGTCTAGGTGATCTAGAGCTCAATAATCAAGTGGTAGACATCACAGTTGGTCCCTAGAAAAGCAAAGGTTTGGCGATGGCAAGCAGTCACTTACCATCCTTTTTAGACTACTGGTCTAGGTAAAAGGAACACAAAGGTTGGTGGGAATAGCAGAGTCAAAACAGGAAGCCCCAATTCAGTTGACATATGTTCATTTTAAGGTTGGAAAACACATAAAACTGTATGCATCTATGGCTCTCTCCACTGATCAGAAGCAACACACACTTTTTGGCTTTCATCTTCCCTCCCAATTAGTTAGGTTAACTAGTTCCACTCCAATAGCATCCTGAAGGCCTCACATTCTCAATCTGTGATGTGGAGAAAGCTCTGCATACATAATGGAGACATAGGGTAAAGTTCTGCACAGGTGGCAGTACAACACCTCTCTTCCTTGCCTCCCCTTACTCATCTTTTAGCTGTCACAGTTCCCGCAACATAGCCATTTACTGGCTGGTGGAGAATTGGGGTGGGGGTGGGGAGAGAATGGAGGAGAAGCTTCCAGCTATGTTCCTATACCTGGATGTACACAAATGACCATCATCCTCCAAGACCTCCAGAGGATCTTTGGGAAGTGCCACAGGTTGCCTGTTGTTCTGTATCCCGCTGTAGAAACATAGCCAGATGCTTCATCTCCACCACTCCCTCAGCTGGCCAGCAAATGCCTTTCTTAGGGGTCTGCAATGGCTAAAAGGTGGACTGCTGGGGGAGTTTGTTGTTATGTGGTTTTGTTGTTATGTGGAAGAGGAGTCCAACCTCTGCAGTGACCAAAGAAAAAAGACGTAAGTTGTACAACAGGATGCCAGCAAAAGTTGTGTACATAGGGATTTAATCCCAGACTCAAAATGAATGCATGGCTCTTATTTTGTTGCCCTTCACCCATTTGTAGAATATGCAAAAGGAACACTTGTGGAGACCATGTAATGGACAGCTGATGGAATGTTGGAGATCAAATGGGAAGAGAGCATGAAGTAGCCAATCCTGTGGCAGGAAACTGGTATGGGAGGGGTCTCCTAGTGTGAAGGACTGGATGACAGTTGGGAGAGACAGAATGACAGTTAAAAGGGAGAGTTGAAGATGTGATGTGATGAGGAGAGGCTGGAATGTGTGAATGGCTGTGAGTGGAGTGGAGAGAATATATGGGCAGTGAGAATAAGTGATAAGAAGAATGGATGCTGATTAGAAACAAAGTTCAAAGCATTTTGGTTATTGTATTCAACCAATAAATCAATCTTTATGTTTGTTTATCACATCCAGTCTCCTCATGAATTTATTTTCCCTTACTGATATTTGATTGGCACTCTAACCCTGTAAACACCCACACACAAATGCAAATATTATCCATCTAACTGTGGAACTGCAGTCTCCACAGATTATTAATTTGGTGGCAGCGGTGGCAGGGCCGGTTTAACCTGTCTGCCAAATCAGCATTGGCAGGGGGCCCCGAGGTCAAGAGGGGGCCCCGAGGTCAAGAGAGGGCCCCGTGTTGGCCTCCTTAATATGAAAATAATGGGATTTCTGGTTTAAAATACCATAGAGTTGCCTTGGAAGGCCTAGAAAAGGGCTAGGGAAGACACATTTTCTAGGAAGACTCTATGGTAGGTGTGCTGTTTTGTGTCCCATGGATAATGAATCCAGGGATACGGGGGTCCTACTATAATCTGAACATCCTGTACGGTGAATAGGTTAGGTTACATTGACCTGAGATAAACATATGGGGGCCCCAAAGTAAAGCATTGCAGGGGGCCCCAAAATTCCTTAAACCGGTCCTGAGCGGTGGGATGTGAAAGGTCCCTGTGTCATAAAAGTGGTGGCAGCGTAAGTGACGAGGTGGCCAGGCTGAATGGTGACATAAATTCAGCTGGTGCACCTGATCGTCACAACATTATCTTCCCCTCAACCACTATAAATTTCAAATATCCTTCTTTCCCTTCTTTTAGTCTTTAATGTACTCACAGAGACGACTGTTTGGATGTTGCTGGTGTAATTGCTCCACTTTCTACCATCTCGATGACTTGCTTTATTTCAAGTTTCTTGTACAGTGAAACAAGGCTGGATTTGGCCTGCTGCTTCTGTAATAGAACCTTCTTTAGGAACCTGTTGTCAAACTTCTTAAACCTGTGAACAAACAGCAAGATTTTTTTTAAAAAAGTTAAAAACCTTTGGCAAGAATCACTCCAGTCCATATCAAGTAGCCAAAGTTTGTGCGGCAGTTGAAATTTGGCAGGTGATGATTTGCACCATGGATTAGTATAATGAATATCTAGTCGGGCTCTGTCAGCTGCATTCTGTTCTTTGACAGATTAATGCTTATCTGTATTTGTATTCTTATATGTATATGTATAATCTTTGCTTCTTTTATGAGTTTTTTTTTTAATTGATTGCATTTTGTATACTGTATTTTGCTCTTCTTATGTAGGGAGATTATCAGATGTGGCAAAAACCACGTCAGAAGATCGCAACGAGAACAGAAACAGGTGACATTATCAGATGACATCATCCTTCAGTGTTCCAGGGACATAACATGGCATGAATAAGGCATCCCTTTTTATTGGTGGCTTAGCCCAGTCAATACAAAAGTGAAGCCTCATCCACACCAGTGCTATGCCCTGGGAATGGCTGACGACGCAGGCATCTGATAATGTTGCCCTTTCTCTTATCATCCCATTCTTCTGATGCAATTTGGGATGCATTTTTTTGCCATGTTTCACCGTGTCTGATAATCTCCTTGGTTTGTGACAATAATAAATAATATCTATCATCTATCACTCCAGAAGGAATTTGCTGGACAAAGCTAAGGATCTTATGAGTTCCTTAAGAATCACATATCAATAGTAAAGGGGTTACTTGACTAGGCCATACACTCTGTTTAAAAAAAACCTAGGGCCCATGTGTGCCCCATGGCCACAGTTTCCCAACCTCTGGTTTAACAAAGAATAACAAGGGCCCGCTGTAGTGCTGGGATAAAGAGGATGAAGGCAGAAGCCAAGCACATTCTTGACCATAAAAGAAAAGGGAATCAAGACTGGTTTCATGCAAGCAGAATATTCCAATGCACATAACAGCAATAGCTCTTTTTATAGTAATTATCCATATTGAGTGATATTTCAGTGAAGTTCTAAATGGTCCATTAGCTTGTATCCTTTGGTATTTCAGAATTTACTACTTAAGGTAAAGTAAATAAATTTTAATAAATTAAGCAGCATTTGAGTGGCCTAAATACCCTAAAGGCACCAGATCCTGTCTGATTTTGGAAACTAAGCAGGGTCAGCCCTGGTTAGTACTTGGATGGGAGACTGCCAATGAATACCAGGAGCTGTAGGCTATATTTCAGAAGAAGGAACTGGCAAAACCACCTCTGAGTATTCCTTGCCTAAGAAAACCTTATGAAATTCATGGGGTTGCCATAAGTCAGCAGTTGACTTGAAGGTATATACACACACACACACACACACACGTGGCATTTGCCAGAAACACTAAATTTGGCAGAAACACTAATTTGGCAGTACATGTGGCTACCCTTGTGCTTAGTTCGTAAATTACAGCTGGTACAAAATATGGCAGCCAGGCTAGTTTCTGGGACATCTAGGAAGGACCACATTACTCCGGTTCTGAGGTCCCTCCACTGGCTGCCTATCAGCTTCCGGGCCCAGTACGAGGTGTTGGTTATCACCTTTAAAGCCCTAAATGGCTTGGGCCCAAGCTATCTCAGGGACCGTCTTCTCCCTTATAATCCTCCCCGCGCTCTCCGGTCCTCTGGGAGGAATTTGTTGCAGCCACAAAGACCTAGGCTGGCGACCACCTCCCAGAGGGCTTTCTCGGCTGTCGCCCCCAAATTGTGGAACGGCCTGCCGGATGAGATCTGCCTATTGACATCATTAGACAGCTTTAAAAAGGCTGTCAAGACGGTTCTCTTCAGGCAGGCTTTTCCAGAATAGCTAACCCCGGCCTCAGGAACCCCCTCTGGAGGTTGCTTCTGGACCTCCAAACTGATGCTGCTTGCTCGAAAGGGTTTTTAATAAATTGTATTATATATTGATTTTAATTTGTATTAATTTAATAATGTTTTAAGGGGGGGAAGGGATTTTGAGTTGTTTTATACTGTGTACTATTTTATTGTTGTAAGCCGCCCCGATTGCTCGCAGAGGGGCGGGATATAAATAAATTTTATTATTATTATTATTATTAAAACACTAAAAATGTGGCTTCACCTCTGAAAATTAAAAAAAAAAAGATCAATGCATGTAACAAGTAACCACTTGAGATAAATAGGGAGATTGACTAGTGGACCCAAGCATCTTTTCTAAGCAACAACTCATTTGATAGGTAAATTGTCACTCTCAGGTCTATTTCATCTCTCTCTTGCCAGAAGCTAGTGCATCTCTGTAGTCCCTTCATTAGAAAGGAAAGAAGAAATGATATCTTCTCTTTATGGTGGATATAAGCACAGAAGCATGCAGAGGCCAACTTTAGTGGCTTCTGTAACCAATTCTAGGTTCTTTTAGGTTTTTTCCCCCGTATCCTCTGTATCCACGGAACCAATATCCATGGTTTCAGTTATCTGCGGGACACAAAACAGCACACCTACCATAGAGTCTTTCTAGAAAATGCCTAGAGAGGCATCCTCTCTAGACATTTCCTAGGTCCTCTAATAGCAATTCTATGGTATTTGTACCAGAAGTCCCATTTTTCAATGGAGTTTGCTGTTGTCTGCAGTTTTGGGTATCTACAGTAAGTCCAGGAACTAAACCACCACGGATATGGATGTCCAACTGTACTATCCCTGAATTGATATGCCAAAACAATACATCTAAAATGTATTCTTCATTTTCTGCAAGCTTCCAGAATAGAGATTACTCTTTTATAGTTGCAATATTACAGCACTAGCCTCATTCTAGCATAAATATTCTTATACCCACACCCTATTATGTATATGTCTATTACTTCAACCTGTCCTTTCTTTGTGCTTTGCACACCCTACCTTATCTTACAAAAACAGTACAGTACTTGTATTTTACGTTTAGTAAGCCAGTTGCTATTGCAATGAAGGACACTTTTGTTCTCTGGCTAGTGATCTTATAAAGATGTATACAACACAATTATATAGAATAAATTAAACCCAGCAAATATTAAGCCGTTCTAGTCTCCCCTGCTGATTTCAAAGAAACAGTGAAGTTACCATCCTGTATACACTTATTCTCATTGAACTCAATAAGACTAACTTCTGAGTAAATCAGCATAGAATTGTACTCTTAAATTGGGCCTCATATCACAGAAACATACCTTATTTTTTTAATGGACATGTTGTATAGCAATGTAATTCTTTGTTAAATTAGTTCCTGAAGGAACCAACAAGTAATTTTATCAGTTTTCTTCCTGCTGTACAAAAGCCTTTGAAAATGCAGTTAAAAAAAACCACTATTCACAGTTCGGGATGTAGGAGATTATCAGACGGGGACAAATATAACATCCCTGTCTCACTATCTCCTCTCCTGCCCCCCTCCTGACCCTGTGCACAGTAACACAGAGTTTTGCACTGACCTTGATTGTGCATCCGTCTGCTCCCCTCAGCACTCCAGGAGTGAATGCAGCTCCAGAGAGCTGCATTCACTTCCTGGCTTCAAATCTCGGGCTGTTCTCATGAGAGGACGAGCACGCAGGACATTCAAAAATACAGTTTAAAAAGGGACAGAAGCACAAAACAGGCTTAAGAAATAACAAGTAACCCAAGCAGGATACAAAAAAGGGTGTCACTTACCTCCTTGTCCTGATCGCACCTGGAAGTGTTTGGCAGGGACCTCCCAGTGGTGCTGGCATCGCGCCAGCATAATGGGGCACCTTTACACTCACCCATCATTCCGTTATAGAAATGGAACAATCAGTCAATTCACAGCTTAAGCCATGAATAAGAAAAAATGAGGATGAAATGGAAGCTGAATGGGAGCATAACAGGACAAGTACAACGTCATCCAAAAGGGAAGCCCTCCTGGAATTCCTGTAACACCATATCAAGGGTTTCTGATAATCTCCTTATCCTGCACAGAATTCACATGCAGTTTATTTTCTCTGCAGGTAATTGTGTTTCCTGAACAGAAATGTTGTTTTCTGTGCAAAAAAAAAAGTGCAAATTTTGTAAAGAAGAAATCCTCAATGACAACATTTTCTGAGCAGGAAACAGTATTTTCTGGACTGAAAAGAATGGCTGAGATTCTAGATCTGCTACTTAGCTGTGTAACTACTTTAGTTGGAGAGCTAAGTAGTCTCTCAGCCCAACCCCTCCCTCCCCAGACTTAACAGGCAGTAGCTGCTGTGAGCAACAGAAGTCTGTTCTCTTGTTTATTAGAATAACACAGGTTGACATTTCCATTCCGTTCCAGCCAACAATCTTCAGTGTGACAGCAGAAACAGGATCCCTATCACAATTCTTCTTCACATCAGAGACCATTCATGAAGGGGGGGGTAGAAAAATCAGTCTTCTCCATCCCAAGTGAAAGGAGAACAGACCCCCCCCTCCATCATTCACAGCAGCTGCTACTCAGTAAATCAGGATTGGGGGACTATACTATTGAATACATAGAGATAATGAATATGAACCAGTAACAAATGCATAACTCTAGGTTTACACATTTGTAGCTGTGATTGTGACTTCTAGTCAATATATTTGTGAAGATAATACTCTTTCTTGCACATGAAATATTCTGTGTGGAAATGTTGTTTACGGTACACATCCGTGCACACACATAATTCTTTTTCTCCACAAAGAGTGCACATTTTTCACAGAGTAAGTCTGAATTGCAAAAGATTCTTATCAGTCCAGAATTATTCTCATCAGAGTCTCCTGACACTCAGGAAACATGATTTTTTTGAGCATTTTCAAATATTCTTTCCATCAGCAAAAAATTAAATATACAATAAGCATGCATTTAAAATGGTACCCTTCACAAAAGAGAAAAAGATTTCAAATTTGGAATAGGTTTGTCACAGAACTATACACAAGTTCAACATGCAAAGAAATCTAGGAATCTATTATCTACACATTTGATGTGTACTCCATTAATCAAACAAAGAAAGCTGATACTTTAAACTTTCATACAGCATTCTATGGTGCTCACAGAAGAAAAGAGGAAACACAAAACAGACAGGAAAATATCTTCAATTAAACAAGCTTCAACACACACATAAGACTTGAAGAGTTCTGCCTATTTCAGAAGCTTACATATACCCGGGAAAAGACAATATGTGTTTTGTAGCTTGTAAGCTTTTAAGTATATTTCTGCTATCTCATCCTTATTTCCTGGATCTTTTTCCATCATAAATTATATACTAGCTATATTTTGTTGCGCTCCCTATCCTTTTATTTTTTTAAAAAACTTCTCGTTTCTCTTATCCAACATCCATGTATGGATCTGATCTTCAGACCTCCTCACATTTCTATTGTATCTGTACAGATCCTTTCTATGTGACCTGGTATTCCATACAAAATGTAGGGTTCACATGCTGTAGTGTGAGAAGTGGGCAATTCAGCAGTGCCAAAGCTACTTTTCAGGCTGGCCATGCGCTCAAAAGCCATTTTTAAACAAACAAACATTTTTATTGTTTGATTTTTACATTTTTTAAAGTGAGAGATTCTAAAAAGATACAAACAATTTAAAACTGTTTCATTTTCATTAAGTATTAACACATGCAAATAGTCAATTGCATATAATCAATTTTAAACATAATTAATTTTAAATCTCTACATTTATTTTTATTTTATTAAATATTATTTTAAAATATATATTTATTTCAATATATTTAATTATAAAATAACATTAGCTAAACTGATTAATTATTTATCCCCTGCCCAAAAAAAGTTATATCCATTTGTGCACACAGTGGCAGAGGCAAATAAAGCAAACTGGATGTCAGCTGAAAGATGCTAGCTCTTTATGGTTGAAAGTGGACTAAGAGTTCCCACATCATAGAGCCTCTGAAGTAGACTAGTGTCAACAATCTTGTCTTGTTATACTGCAGTTGCCCAATCTGAAGAGATGTTTTAAATATTGATTTTAACCTGTGTTTTTACCTTTTAGCTTTTTATTCTGTATCCATTTTTTCCTGTGCTGGTCTATGACTGTAATAAAGATTCTGTTCTACTCCCATCATAGAGACATGGAGGTGGCTTGCAAGGAAATGGCTGCAGACATTTAAGGGAGTCTAAAAAAACCTTATTTCCTATTTCCTTGTTTAACAAAGGCTTGTTTGTTGGTGAAAGGCAAAAGCTGCTCTGTAATAATTACTGGATAAAATTGATTGTTCCCTAGGTAATTGCTTCCCCTTTAGCATTCTGTTTCCACTTCAGGGTGATAGTCAGCAGTGGAGTACAGTACTTGCTTGTTAAATAAAATACGGGTAAGTGCTTCCTCTTCATATTTTTATCCCTGGTCACTTCTAATTTGAGTAAAAAAAAAAAGAGTGGTAAAATGGCACTGGTAGCATCTAAAGGGCAGTGTGTGTGTGTTTGTTTGTGCATGTATAAAATGTATAACTGGTGTGTGTGTGAACTGGGCCTTGGAAGAACCTCTGGGCCCCTATGTGGCTGCATGCAGCCCACAGCTCACACTTTGGCCCACTGAAGTGGCCCTTTCACACTACACAGTCACAACACTATGGTTCCACTATGGCCATGTGGCGGATCTTTAAAAAGGGGGGAAAGAAGACCCAAATAATTATCACCCAGTCAGCCTGACATCAATACTAGGAAAGATTCTAGAACAGATAATTAAACACAGTCTGTAACCACTTAGAAAGGAATGCCATGATCACAAGAAGTCAACATGGATTTCTCAAAAACAAGTCATGCCAGACTAATCTCATCTCTTTTTTTTGATAGAGTTAGAAACTTGATAGATGAAGAGAACGCAGTGGATGTAGCATATCTTGATTTCAGTAAGGCTTTTGACAAGGTCCCCTATGATATTCTTGCAAAAAAGTTAGTAACCTGTGGGCTAGACAATGCAACTGTTAGGTGGATTTATAATTGGTTGACTGACCGAACCCAAAGGGTAGTCACCAATGGCTCCTCTTCATCCTGGAGAGAAGTGACCAGTGGGGTGTCACAAGGGTCTGTCCTGGCTCCAGTGCTATTCAACAGCTTTATCAATGATTCGATGAGAGAATAGAGGGTATGCTTATCAAGTTTGCAGATGACACCAAATTAGGAGGGGTAGTTAATATCCCAGAGGACAGGATCAGAATCCAAAATGGCCTTAACACATTAGAAAGCTGGGCCAATATTAATAAAATAAATTTCAACAGGGAGAAATGTAGGATACTACACTTGGCCAGTAAATTCACAGATATAGGATGGGTGACACATGGCTTGAGGGCAATACATGCAAAATAGATCTAGGAGTCTTAGTGGACCACAAGCTGAACATGAGTCAGCAGTGTGATGCAGCAGCTAAAAAAGTCAGTGTGATTCTAGGCTGCATTGATAGGAGTATAGTGTCTAGATCAAGGGAAGTCATAGTGCCACTTTATTCTGCTTTGGTCAGACCTCATCTGGAATACTGTGTCCAGTTCTGGGCACCACAATTCAGGAAGGATATTGACAAGCTGGAACGTGTCCAGAGGAGGGTTACCAGGATGGTGGGAGGTCTGGAAGCCATGCCCTATGAGGAGTGGCTTAGGAAGCTGGGCATGCTTATTCTGGAGAAGAGAAGGTTGAGAGGGGACATGATTGCTATGTTTAAATATTTGAAGGAATGTCATATTGAGGATGGAGCAGGCTTGTTTTCTGCTGCTCCAGAAACTAGGATACGGAGCAATGGGTGCAAACTACAGGAAAAGAGATTCCACCTAAACATTAGGAGGAACTTTTTGACAGTAAGAGCTGTTCGGCAGTGGAATGCACTGCCTCGTAGTGTGGTGGAATCTCCTTCTTTGGAGGTTTTTAAACAGAGGCTGGATGGCCATCTGTCGGGAATGATTTGATTGTGTATTTCTGCTTGGCAGGGGGTTGGACTGGATGGCCCTTGAGGTCTCTTCCAACTTGTTGATTCTATGATTCTGTTATGGCAACATTCTCTGGGATCTTGGAGTCTGCAGTTTAGGGAGAGGTATATAGAATTACCCAGAGAGTCCTAGTGTCACACCAAATTACAAACCCCAGGATTCTACAGGAGATAGTCATGGCAGTTAAACTGGATTCATAGTACTGTAGTATGAAAGGGGCCCTCATGTAAAGAGTGCATAGATATGTATACAAATTGTGCACAGTGAAGCTATATCCCAGTCCTAGCCACTAGTGTATGGATTTGTGAACAGTGCTTGGAACAGCACAATAAGAAATCGATTCAGCATGTGGGATGTAATGCAGCTGACTCCTACTAGATTCAGGAAGAGGAAGAGCACTAGATGATAACTATATGCTTCTTGCTTGCATTGTTTTCCTACATTACTAGAATGGTTTTAGCTATATTATTTTATCTGACAGGCAGATTCTTACTTGTCTCTCAGTTGATAATGACTCCAGTGTCCACAAATATCTTCAATGGCAGCTTTTAAATGATCCATCAACTGCAAACACACACAATTCAAGACAGGAGTGAGCTTCCTGGGTCTGAAACATGGGTCACCTATCACCACCACTTACAACTCCTCGAACGCTTTCATCGGCGCTGTTTATGCACAATCCTAAATATACACTGGACTGACGAATGTTGTTGTCCTTGAGCACGCAGGGATCACCAGCATTGAGGCCATGATATTGAGAACACAGCTGCGCTGGGCAGGGCACATTTCTAGGATGGAGGACCATCGGCTCCCAAAAATAGTACTCTACGGTGAACTCGCCACGGGTCAGCGTAAGAGGGGAGCTCCAAAAAAGCGATACAAGGGCTCCCTGAAACAACATCTCAGGCTCGGCCAAATTGATCACGAACAATGGTCCGCCCTGGCCTCACATCGGGAGGCATGGAGACTCACTATCCAGAATGCTGCAGCCTTATTTGAGAACTCACGCTGAACAAGTCTTGAAGAGAAACAACAACGCAGAAAGAATCACAACCCGGAAACATCACCCAAGGAGACCTTCTGCTGTGCTTTCTGCAACCGGACTTGTTTATCTCGGATTGGCCTTTTTAGTCATCAGCGCGCTTGCAGTAAGCGCGGGATGAGTCCTTCCTGAATCTTTGTTTGCGAAGAAAAGCCAGAGAGAAACCTTACAATCCTGCTCTATGGATGTTTGTATTCTAACACAACTGCAAAACTATTTTAAACAATAAAATAGGAATGCTGCTAAGAATAATTTTGCAGGACTCTCTCTGCAATCGCCCATGATATCCTGATGGTGCCACAAGCAGACATTGATCTTAACTGTTACAATGAGTTGTAAAAACGGTGCCACAGCCTCTATCTGAATTTTTCCCCAGTTGCTGGACACGCAGCACAACCCTACCTCTTCAGAAGCCCTGAGTGAAGCTTTCCCTGAGGTAAGTGTATATAGTATTTCTGATCCAGTGCAACACTTAGATTGTGTCTATGATGTGCTCCAGATTCTGCATAGAACAGACATTCAGAAAGCTGGCAGGGTTGACTCAAGCCTCAGGAATGTCAACCAAAATTCATCTGGGCCAAGCACCTTTTTTTGTAGTGAAACCTTTCTCAGCAGTAGCTCTCTGTGTTGTCCCTAGCCATGCAGCAGCTTCTCTGAACTTTGGGCACACTCGTTATAGCATCATATGAGAAACCTGTCCCTTTGCACGAGTGCTACAAGCTGACTACAATACTCAAACTCTATGGAATGCTGGCTGTCTCTACAAAGATTGCTCCAAAGCAAAATGTAAGAAGAGTTCTGCAATCCTGGGTCAGACCAAGGTTGGATCTAGCGAGTTGTTTTTAAAGAAATTGTTCCTGGTGTCTATTTTCTCATTCACATGGCATATAAGTGGAACATTTTCTGCAACATAACAATTCTGATATTTGAACTAAAGAAAACAATACAAATAAAAATAGAGAGTTTGCAAATACATTTATAGATATCTTATCCTAGCACAAATTGACATAAAGGAATCTAGTAGCACTTTTGAGACTAGCTGGAAAGAAAAAAAATCTAGTATCAGCTCTAGAAGACACAGTCCACTTAATTAAATCTCAGGGATTGAAAAATTACTTTGCATGCAGAAGATCTGACCTTGAAAGCATGCCATGTCTAACTGAAAAGTCAAGTAGCAGGAAAAGGAGTTCTGTCAGACTGGAAAGCCACAGCCAGCTAGAGTAGTCAATGAGTTGAATCCAGACTTAATCATATTGAAGGCAGACCTGTTGAAACTAATGGAGTTTTTTGCCATGATTGAGTCCCATTGATTATGATGGTTCTAGTCCTGATGTAGGGATCATCTGCACAAGACAAGATATGCCAGCTCCCCACCAGCATATCCTGGCTGCAGAGGTGGACCATCCCCCCCCATTAACTATAGAAAATTGGCCAGAGTCCAAACAGAACACCAGTCTGTCACTGAAGTTGGTTCCAACGCTGCCATTTTCTCACTAATGCGGAAACCAGGCATGGGTCCCACAACATGTGGCTGCAGGCCCCCTGCATGTGACCAGCCTTGGTCACATGATGCAGGCCCCCTGCCTGGCTTCCAGAAGAGCCAGGGAACTGGCAGTGGCAGCAAGGAGTGACGTTCTGGGATGGGTTCCCATAGACATGCGGGGTCCAATCTGGTGATATTGGATTAAACCAGGTATTTTCTTAAAATGCAGTAAAGGGCCCTATCCCGGCTTGCCCCTGTTCCAGCCCCTGGAGATCATTTGGACTGCCTGGGGGCAGCTCAGGGTAAATGCCCTGCATCATTTGGACTTCAGGCCTCTGGAAGAGGGGCAAGCCAGGGTACAGTAGCACCCCCGTATCCATGAGGGATTGGTTCCAGGAGTCCTCGCAGATGGTGAATACTGTGGATAATAGTGAATGTCATCACCCTGCCACCATCACAGGAGCCCTCCTGGGGGAAGCAGGGCAAATGAGATGGCACCTGCCCCCTGCCTTCCCCCTTCACCTCGCCATGGCCCCGCCATGACCAGAGCTCTTCTAGGGGGGAAGGGGGCAGGCATGATACTTCCTGCCCCCTCCCTTGCCTGTTCAGCCCGTCATGGCCCCACCACAACCTGAGCTCTCCTGGGGGAGGGGGGAGGCGCGATCACTCCTTCCCCCTCCTTTCCCCCTTTGCCTCGCCATGGCCCCACCACAAACAGAGCCATCCCAGGGGAAGGGAGAGGAAGGTGGGATTCCTACTCCCCCTCTTTTCCCCTGCCATTGCCAACCACAGATAATTGAATCTGCAATTGGCAAATCAGTGGAAACAGAGGTGCTACTGTATTTGGCTGGTGCAGACAAGATCTAAGCCTGCTGGCACACTGCAGACGTAATGCAGTTTGACACTGCTTTAACTGTCATGGCTTAATGCTGTGGAATTCTGGGGTTTGTGGTTTAGTGAGATATTTAGTCTTCTCTGTCAGAGATTCTGGTGCCACAACGAACTCCAAATCCCAGGATTTCATAGGATGGAGCCATGATAATTAAAGTGATGTCAAATTGCATTATTTCTGCAGTGTGGCAGCAGCCCTAGTCTGAATCCAACCCTGGACTAGACTGTGTGGCAAATGATCTGACATAATATAAAGCAAATCCATAAGATCCTATGTTCAATTAAAATTACACATTTAAAAATATAATCTTACACGCTCATGGATTTCCTCATTGATAGACTCCTTTTTATTGGTCTTCTTAACATCGAGGTACTTTACAAGTGGTCTAATGGTAATTCCCTTCATTTGGAACAAAGAGAGAAGAAGGTGATGTAATGTTAATTTATCCATCAGCAGGGGAACAAAACATGCTGAATCCTAATTGAACGAAACAGACAAATCAGTGAATGCATCCTGCCTGATCTGACCCTTTGCATGGAAAAGGGTGAATACAGTGTAGTCTACCATCAGCACTAAGCATGCCTCCCTTGCCTTAGTGTCCCCACAGGTTTGGAACGTTCAAATATAACCAACATGCATAAAATCCAAAAGCTTCATGTGATGCTCCAGGAAAAAGACCAGTCAATTGACCATCCGTCAATGTCTGAACAAACAGTATCATCCAGATGTTCCATCCATGTAGGGAGGGACAATGAAGGTGGGGCAGGAGGGCATCATTCCACTTCATATGATAGATTAGGGGAGAAGAAGCATATGATCTAACCATTGTAGATCTATGTACAAGGCATACCAGACCCATTAGGTGAAGGATGAGAAACTTCTGGCCCTACAGATGTTATTCGACTGAAACTTCCATCATCCTTCACTGTTATGTGTCCGAGCTAAGGCTGATGAGTGTTACAGTCAAATATCAGCTGAAGGCCCACAAATTACCCACTCCTTGCTTACATAATGATGATGATGCCTTATGAAGAATAAGTATCCTTACCTGGATGAAGACAGTAAAATATATCACCACAATAGTAGAAGTAATAAACATTTTCTTTCTGCGAAAGAGAGCTGCAGGAAGCAAAAACGCAAGGGAGAAATTGCTGGCTCCTCGTAGACCACTGTAGATGATAACAAGTTGATCTTTTAAAGTGAATCTATATGTCCGGAAAATGTTGCTGATGCTGAACAGAAAAAACACACCTACAAGAATGAACAGAAACATAATACTAACAAAATAAAAATAAATGAATTGATATTTCCACAAAAACAAGACACAGTAGGTACTATATGAATGCAGCATCTACATTACAGATTAGTAAGGGCTAAAACGTAAGATGTGGGGAAAATCACTTTAAAATTGTCTATGGCAGAGCTTACAAGGTTAACTTTAAGAAAACTGAACATAGTGACACACTGACACCATCCATAACTGAGCAGTGGCAGTGATAGCAACTAACTATTTAAAACCAATAAAGTTATCAATTAAATTAGAAATTTTCTAATGAAAAATAAAAAAATAGATTCAGTGTATCAACTTAAGTTAGAATTTCAGTATTCGCTTAATTCTAGACTTATGTTATTAATAAGAGCCATCATGGTGTAGTAATTTGAGTGTTAAACTAGGACTCTGGGAAAGCAAGGTTCAAATGCCCACTCAGCTGTGGAAACCCAGTGGATGACTTTGGGCAAGTCACATTCTGGAGATTAGCAGATGCGGGGGAATGTGCCAAAAATAGCTACAAGAACAGAAAGGGTGACCTTACCAGACACCCATATCCTCCTGCCATTCCAGGGGCATAGCGCTGCCACAGACGAGGCTTCTCTTTTTTATTGGTGGAGACAAGCCGCTAATAAAAAGGGACACCTTACTCATGGTCAAGCTATGCCCTCGGAACGCTGGAGAACGTCTTCGTCTGATAATCTCATCCCTTCCTGTTCTCGCCACAATCTTTTGATGCTTTTTTTTTTTTTGGCTGCATCTGATAATCCCCTTTTTCAGCTTAAGAGGAAGGCAGTGGTAAACTTGACAAAATCTTGCCAAGAAAACCCTCTGATAGGGTTCCCATGAAGTCAGAGTCAACTTGATGGTACGTAACAACAATAGTGGTACTAATAAAGGCTGCAGCCCTGTTCAATAGTTCTAAGATCATAAACCAGACTTGCAACTTTTGGGATTCAAATGTACAGTTTCCTAGGCACCGCAGAGTGGAGTGCGTTGAGAGAAGCAGTTGTGGCAGGACCCCAAGGAGTGCCTCCAGTTGCCTGTCTCAATGTGCCATGCATCTTAGAGACTGCTACAGTCATCTTTTTACAGCATCCCAATCTGCAGTATCTGGAAATCACTCAGTTCAGATGCAGCACAGCTTAAGAGGTAAGTTGGAGGTGGGGGGTAGCCTCAGCAGAAGTACCTATGGCATAACTATATCTGCAGTTGTAGGGTTTCTGCCAAAATTGTACTAAAGATCCAACAAATTTTACAGATCACAAATGATTCTTTCCTGAAAACCTAATTCTCTTGGATTTTTGCAAAAGTATTTGTTACTTTTTGCTAACCCCTCAGGGTTGGGCAATTGCAGTGTTTAGTTCAAATCACTGCAAATACAAAGGGTGGCACACGGTTTTTTGTTTTGTTTTGTGTGTCTTGCTTGTTTTCATTAATGATTAGTGTATGATAGGTTAATCACTTCCAAGGTGAAAATATTTTACAACAACAAATAGTAAAAGCAACTTAATGAATCCTACACTCAGCATCACATGAAGGCTTCTCATTTGTCCCAGGATGCTGAATTTTGGCTCATTTGCTGGAAATTAATAAAATAAAGACAGGAAAAGGTAAGGAGATGAGATTGTAAGGGGAAGAGAAAAGGAAATCAATGCAAGGTCTTGGGGGGGGCGAGAAATGGGTTTTTCAAACAATTGTGAAGCTATTCCTTTCTCATGCTGAAGAGACAAAAATGGGAGGTAGAGAGGAGAGAAGTAAAATTACAGATGACTGGACTGACTATGTGAAGGATGTTTCTGCCTTTGAGCAAGCACGGATCACCAGCATTGAGGCCATGATATTGAGAACACAACTGTGCTGGTCAGGGCACGTTTCCAGGATGGAGGACCATCACCTCCCCAAAATAGTACTCTACAGTGAACTCGCCACAGGTCAGCGTAAGAGAGGAGCTCCAAAAAAGTGATACAAGGACTCCCTGAAACAACATCTCAGGCTCAGCCAAATTGATCACCAACAATGGTCCGCCCTGGCCTCACATCGGGAGGCATGAAGATGCACTATCCACAATGCTGCAGGCTTATTTGAGAACTCATGCCGAACAAGTCTTGAAGAGAAACGACAACGCAGAAAGAATCACAACCCAGAAACATCACCCAAGGAGACCTTCTGCTATGCTTTCTGCAACCGGACGTGTTTATCTCGCATTGGCCTTTTTAGTCATCAGCGCGCTTTCAGGAAGTGTGGGATAAGTCCTTCCTGAATCTTCGTTTGCAAAGAAAAGCCAGAGAGAGAGAGAGAGAGAGAGAGAGCATAACAAAAGTTATAAACATATTAACTGCCATGGCTCAATGCTATGGAATTCTGGGATTTGTAGTTTTGTGAGATATTTAGTCTTCTCTGTCAGAGAGCTCTGGTGCCACAACAAACTACAAACCCCAGGATTCCATAAGATGGAGCCATGATAGTTAAAAGCTGTGTCAAACTGCATTAATTCTGCAGTGTGGCACCAGCCTATGTTTTTGTCAGATAGCTGAGATTGTTTTATGATCCCAGGTGGCTCACATTCAAGTGGCATAGCTGAAGACTAATTTATTATGAAGACAGTTTTCACTGCTCTCAAACTTTCCTTAAGCAATAGATCCAGAATATTTCTTATTCTTTCTTTCTCTTTGTAAAGTACAGTTTTTGTGAATAACCTGGCCAACAAAACACACCTATCAAGGTTCTTACCAAACTGGTCAAACCAGTCAGCTCTGAGGATTCTAGCCTCACTTCCTCTCCCCTTGTGCTTAATGATGCTTTAAAGTTTGCTGCTTGGAAAAGTTGCCTTATGGCACTATAATTCCAATGCTGGCTGGGGGATTCTGGGAGCTGTACCCCGCAAAAGCCAATTTCCCATATTTTGCCTGAAGATGGGCTGACTTCAGTTTTGTTGGATCTATTGCACACTTCTGAGAGCCATCTAGAGCCATGTGGAAAATGGTGCTGTAAGACTCCTAGAATCAACAGAAACATGTTAATTCAACGGTTACTAAGTTCCTTTGATTCAGTTGGGTCTACTCTGATGGGTACTAGCAACTAGATTTAGGCTAGGGGTACAGGAAATGTGACCGATGAGCTGTATGATGGCCCTGCACTTAACTCTCTCAGACCTTAAAGCCCCATGAACCTCCTTCATTTTATTTTATTTTTCCATTTCAAGGCTCATTTGCTGGACTCCTCAAACACAGGAAAACTTGTGTTTGCAAATGTGGCACTTTTGCCTTCCCAATCCCATAAATGTTTGGTTGAAAAATGACAAGTGGGAGGGATGTAACATCATATCTGCTATGCTACAACACACCTATTTGTGTGGGGGGGGATCACCTCCTGTCTTTACAGTTGTCTGTCACTGATTTAGATATTGGCATTAAGGATTAGAAGCTCTGAGTTCCTGCTGGGCCCAAGAGATTGTTTCAAACATACCCATCTTCTGCTCCTCACTTTTGCTCAATATTTCCTCATTTTAGGATGATAATTTGTGAATGGGTGGGTGAAGCTTGACTTTTTGCTATTTTCTTTTGTTAAACCATTGGGTGTGAGAAAATACTTGTCAATCTACAGTATATCTCCCTGAGATCACAGCCACCTTATCCATTAGGCACTTTAGGCACAGTACCTAGGGCCCATGAAAATTTTAGAGCCTATGAAAACTGGATTAACAAAAAAAGTATATTACAGGACTTTGGAAGGAAAACAAAATTTCAAAATAAAAATATTCTATATTTTCATTCACAAAAAAGAGTGCCAAAGGCCTACAAAAACCTTAACACAGCTCTGCCCAAGATCTATGGGCAGATGCCAATGTACCCTCTGCCCATCTCTGCTTTCAACACTGCAAAGCATTACTTTCCACCTGCTATGGCTTTATTGACATCTCTCTTTCTTACTTAGTGCCCTCCAAAGGATGCAGAAGAACAATGTAAAGCACACGAAAGCCCAGTTCCACTCATGATTCCAACCAACGGTGGATACGCCCATGAACACAAATATCAGGGTTTCGCTGATGCTGCTCAACATTTTCATGAAATACTTGATTGTTGTGTAGGAATTTTGGGAAACGTTCGCCTCCACATATTTTTTCATAGTCACTGCACATGCTGTAATCCTGTTCATTCAGAAACATGAAGGAAAGAATGGATGAGCCATTGGAAGCAAAAATTCAGAAGCCCTTTACCCTTAAGGCACCATTCTTGATTGGGTATCCAATTATATAGTGGGTGTTTCTATTTTGTTTTTTGGTACAATCCAGCTTGAGACTGAAGCCTGTCAGTGGAGAATGAGTGCCTAAATCAGTCTGGGACAGTTCCATTCTTGAACTACATTACACCAGCCAACAGAGACATGAGTCATGCTGTCTGAGGAATTCTGGGAGTTGTAGGCCAAGGTGACTCTTCTAAGCTCTGGGCTAAATCAGCCTTACCCAAGTGGATATCATCCAGGTGTTCTGACTATAAGTCCCTTCATTTCTGATGGCTTGGACCAATATGATCTGTAGTCCAAAACATCTGGAGGGCACCAAACTGTGAAAAATTAGTCTAAATGATTTCTTTACATAGTCAGACCACTGATATACCTAGCTCAGTATTATCTGCATTAGCCTTTAACAATCTGGTCTTTGCCAGATGTGTTGGACTCACATGACCTCTAGCCAGCATGACTACCAGTCCATCAGAGAGACAGGTTGAGAAAGCAGTTTATAGGGAGTGATCATCTGTACCTGGAGATGTCAGAAACTGAGCCTGGAAGCTTTTGCATGCACAACATGTTGTTTTTGTCTGAGCTGTGGCTTTCCATGCTAGTCACAACTGGGGATATAAATCATGTTTGCAAATTTTTCTCATACTTTATAATAAAGGGTATCTCATCATGTTAATGCATCCCACTGAAATAATTTAATAAATTATTGAAATAATTATTGCTCAGCTAAAAAAAAAATCACCTGTGCAAGAGCAAAAAGACCAGCGCTTTTTTCATCAGCAATATCAATAGCAAAAGGGGGGGGGGTTGTGTGCAAAAATGTTGTATTTTGTGCAAATGCCAATTATATATTGTATAGAAAACATTGTTTTCCAGAAAACAATGCAGAAAAAATTCACAGAATTTTCATCAAACAGCCCCTATATGTGCAAATTAATAAAAAATGCTTTAAAGGTTCATAGTCTCACCCAGCAGATAGAAATATTCGGAAGATTTTTAGTTTTTAAATAGCAAAAACTAAATATGCACACAATAACAAAGTAAGATTTACGTTCCTAATCATGTTTAACATTTCTAGGTAAATCATATTAATTTCAATTTATCTGCTTTGAGTATGGTTCAATCTGAATCCCACTTTAATCATAATTAAATACATTTCATTAGTAGCTTTCCAAGCTCTGAACCAAGGCAGAGTAGACCCAGAGAGAGCTGGAGCAGAATCAGGGCCAATGTGAAACAAGAGGAGTTCTTAGCATGCTCAGAGAAGATCTTGAAGTAGTTAGTGATGTGATACTTAGCAAAGCACCACTAAAACATTTTTTAAAAAAATCCTAACTGGGCAGCCCTAAACCATTCACAAAAAAACCAAACCAAACCAACCAAACAAACAAGATTCCAATGCAGACTGAGCATGCTCAGTAGCCACATGGTATATTCAGTTTGAAAATAACTTCTCCCCAAAAGCCAGGCTATGTGCACACCAGCCCAAACACCTGCAATACTTAGGACTTTATCAGACGAACCTCCATTAATGTTCCTTTCCCATCATGTTTTTCTATGTAATTGTCTTGCCAAAGCAATCCTTTCTATCAGATCTTACCTTCTGTAGTGTTAAAAAAGGCTGCCCCAGCAATGACGGAGCACGAATGGAGCTCTGTTTACTTTCATATTCATGATCTTGGCAATTCTCACGAGAAGACGTGAGCACAGTAAAATTTAAAAATACACCAAAATAAAGGCACCAAAATATACACAAAAGCACAGAAATACACTTTAAAACTTCCAACTGGGGAGGTTCATAAAAAGAGCATCCTGTACTTGGTTTTTGTGATCTCACCCAAAAGCGTTATGCCCATTGACACTGTATTCATGTGAGCACAGTTGTGCATGGTTTCAAACACAGGCAAAACCCCAAAAAAAGCACCATGGCAAATCTATTGATGGCTTGGGTCATCAATAAAAAGAAACACCTTATTCACATCTTACAATTGCCATAACACGATGTCATGCAATATAAGTACCCTTTCGCGTTAATTAGGAGACGTTATGACACCATATTTGTCGTGTCTGATAAAGTCCTTAGTAAACAGCTAAACCCGTATTTATCTGAACTCATTAATATTATCAGAGAAAATACAGGTTGAGCATCCCTTATCTGAAATGCTTGGGATGAGACGTCTTTTGGATTTCAGATTTTTGGAGATTTTTGAATATTTTCCTATACTTAATGAGATATCTTAGAAATAGTACCCAAGCCTAATGTTTCATATATAGCTTATACATATAGCCTGAACGTAATTTTTAATAATTTTGTGCATGAAACAACGTTTGTGTACACTGAACCATCAGAAAGCAAAGGTGTCTCTATTAAAGTCACCCATGTGGACAATTTTGGATTTTGCAGTATTTTAGATTTCGGATTTCTGGATAAGGGATACTCAAGCTATATATTAAAAGAGCTGCTTATTTGACTTGCTTGTTGCATTTCTTAAGTATAACTGCTGTTCTCAAATATTGCTTCTTATACTCTGACTGAGACAAGAACCTAAGAGTATACGGATGGGAATGACAAGTCTCTCAAGTGTTGAAAACTAGTTGCTGTTATACTCACGCCAAGATGCCAGAAATGTAAAGTGTTTCTGCAGCTAAGTATGACAAATAGCTGAACATGAAGACCAGGAGAGGCTCAATGGCAGAGATGTTCTGTGTGAATCGAGTCATAAATGCTGCCACAAATCCAAAAGCCATGCCAAACAGCAGCCCACCAAGACTCACAACAAAAAAGCGAGAAAATCCCGCCAGGATGTCAACTGGTTCAATCTCTTCATATTTATGCATCTTAGTAAAGTCAATGAGGATGTTGTATAAGACCTAAGCAGGGAAATAAATAGATATACCATCACATTGTCACCCCAAGATGCCATTTTCACATAGATTGGGACAGGGGATCTCAGATCTTGGGGCTGAAGATGGCCTCCCTGCAGTCCCAGTTTGCCATTATATCGTTTTCCAGGATATCATCATTGGGTGGTTTGTTACTTGTTGTTTATTTTCCCTCATTCTAAAAGTCTGAAATGCTTCTCCTAAAGCAATAGATTACTAGGAGTTAAAAACTTTGAGCTAAAATATACTGTAGACTCTGTAATCAGGTTCATTATTTTATAATTACTCCATTATTGAGCAAAATTCTGGGAAGTTCAGATCAATGTTATACCTGGTTCTTGCTGGAAGACAAGACCCCAAAAGTGATGCTGACTGTTGCTAAATTTCTTACAGAGGCAGACAGGATTAGAGCTCATTATGTATCTGGTAAAAGCCAATTGTAATTGTCTCACAGTTTAATTTTTTTCTTTTTAAAATATTCTGCCTATTTTTGTCTTATGCTTGAGTTCTTTTTCTGATGGATCTATGGATTGTAATAAATAAATAAATAAGTAAATAAACTGTGGTGATATACTGGCTTTTTTTGGTTCCACCTTTTTGCCTTTGGTCCAGGGCACCTCTGGAAAGCAGACCCCAAAGTCTTCTCTGAGTTCAATTTGACTATTGACTTAAAAGAGATTGCCCATAGTATACCCGCCAAACGTCCCAGTTTGGCAGGAATGACCTGGTTAATCCTCTGATATCCCAATTTCTCAAACTTTCCCCTTCATCCTCAGTTTACTTCAATTGCTGAAAACTGATTTCAAACTGAAAAAGTAGTTTAAGTCAGCAGGAGGGAGAGGACAGGGTGGGGTCCTGCCCTTCCCAGAAAGCAAACTACTGCAGACTTTCCTAGTTTTAGAACAGAATATCCTGTGCTGCATGACTCCAAATTGTTTCTTGAAGTGAGTAAAAGGACACAATTGGTAAAAAGCAGGGGAAGAGGAGGGCCCTATAATTTAAGATAGCCTTTCCTTGAGGAAATCCCCTTTGAGTTTACACTCCCTGAACTGTGCTGTCTCTACCTCTGCTTCTCACAGACACATGGATCCCAACTCACACTCTAATTTCCCTAAAATAGAATCAATATTGCAAGGAAGCATTCCTGATTTGAATATCTTCCCTACTCCGTTTAGGAGATTTTCACACTACAGTGTTATAGTGTTACTATTCCACTTTATTTGCTCTGGCTGCCTCCTGTGGAATCCTGGGATTTGCAGTTTAGGGAGGGGCATTTACAACTCTCAGCCAGGGAGCTCTTAGGCCTCACTAAACTACAACCCCAGAATTCCACAGGAGGAAGCCAGAGCAGTTAAAATGGAATAGTAACACTATAACAGTGTAGTGTGAAAATCTCCTTAGTCAAGTAGTAGTTGTTGTTATTGTTGTTATTGACATTTCCATAAACTTCATTTTTTTAAGGTATAGGGGCTTACTGCACTCTGAAGAAAATCTGCAAAGCAGCAGGAACATTCCATCTTTCCTGCCACCTTACCACATGACATCGCCTTTCTTCTGGTGTTCTTTTGTTCCAATCCTGTGGGGGCCAAGGTAAAACTGCATCTTTTTGCAAATGGATTTTTCTGGTTAGCAAAAAGATGTGATTTTACCTCAGTCCCCCAATGGACTGGAATGAAAGAATGCCAACATCATGCAGTAAAGCACCAAGAAAGACAGAATGTTCCTCCGGCTTTGCCACGTTTTTCAGAGTGTGGTAAGGCCATTAGTTTACTGGCTTTCTTCATTACACCTTTTGATTTACTAATTCTGTCTGTGTGCCAGTGCTACACAGTGCCACAGGAAAGAAACTGTAAATGTAGAAATCAAACACTGGAAAAGACATAACTGTCTACTTAGAGTATGTAGAGCAAAGTTGTTTTTTCAACAGGACAATGTTCCATTTACACTAACAATGCAATCATGGGAGTATCCACACTACAAAAATAACCCAGTTTGACACTGGATTATTTGCCATGGCTCCTTCCTATGAAATGCTGAGATTTGTAGTTTCACAAGGTCTTTAGCCTTCTCTGCCAAAGAGTGCTGGTGCCTCACCAAACTACAAATCCCAGGGTTCCATAAGAAGAAGCAATGGCAAATAATCCAGTTTCAAACTGGATTATTTGTGCAGTGTAGATGCACCCATAAATATCCACTCGGAAGTCCCAATGAGTTGGGACTTATCCATAGGAAATGTGTACAGGATTATACCGTAAGATATGCTAAAAGCTGATTGGAATGCATTTATTTCTTTATGATAATCATGTTTTTTTCTCCACCTAGATTTTCTTAACTCACCACATTCCATTTACATCCTGGAGCTAAAAATACTGCACATGATTTCCCCTTCACCCCATTTTTATTGTAAGAACAACCCTGAGAAGTAAGTTGAGATGCTACATTTGGCTCAAGGGCCCATATGATTGTTATATTATGGAGAAGCTGGGATTTGACCTGATCTCTCATATGCGTTATAGGGGGTGGGCATGACCACAGGATCCATAAAGTGCATATCAGGGAAAGCTGTAATTTTGAGCAGGCCTGAGAAAGACATTTTGATGTTAGTGTAATATAAGATATCAAATTTATTCTAAATCATGCTTGTGCGTACATACACATACACATATTGTATTAATTGATTTGGGGTTTTCTTTAGTCAGGCTTTCCTACAGGCTCAGAACATAAATTTCAGGGTTTGTCTGTTTTTTTGTTTTTTATTTATTTATTTATTTATATATATATTTATTTAAAAAGTAGTTCTGTATATTCTTCCACATTAATAACCCTTGCCTTCTTGCTGCTTGGCCACACACTTTTGACCACACTGATGTAACTCAGCCACATGTGTCCTGGTTTTCATCAGTGAAGCGTTGGAGAGTGTGCCATCCTTGATTTAGAGGTGAATTTAGGCAGTCAGACCATGCACAAAATGTCATGTTATGTGAGTGGCAAGAATCCACTTTAGTCACTATTTTAAATTAGTCACCATTTTCAATGACAGGAGGATTTTGCTTTTAAATGATAAGAGAATGACAGGAAATTGGGCATCTTTTGAATGATAGGAGGAGATGCTAAATTTCTACAAATTTGCAATGTACTTACCACAGTTATCCCATCATTTAGCAAAGATTCTCCAAATATCATCATATAAAGAGGCACGTTAACAGACATCTCCTCAAACACAGCTAGGACAGCCGTAGGATCCACAGCTGAGATCATGCTGCCAAATAGCAGGCTGTCAAGTAGGTTCACATCCTGGAGGCCAAAGGCTGTGATCTGGCAAATCCCATAAAGTGAGATGCCAATGCCAAAGGCATTTATGAGAGACCCCATTGCAGACCACCACAGAATTGATCCAACATTTTCAAAAAAGGGCCGGGTAGGCATAAAATATCCTTGCTCTAGGATAATGGGAGGCAGGAGGTACAAGAAGTAAATGCTCGTAGTCATGACTGGTGGTGATTTATGGTCAGTGCCAAAAATAATTGCACCAACCAAAACACCCATAGCAATGAGGAGGCAGCTTTCTGGCATGAAGTGAGGCAGTCGGTGGTAGAGGTGGAAACCTGGAACAAAAGATCAGGGCGGGATGGGGTTGGGGGGTGAGAAATAATTTAAATTGTGAAATCTTTTTTTTTAAAGAATAGTGAATAAAAACATATGTCATTGCCACCTACAACTGAGCAGTAACAGGATGATGTTCTAAATTTAACTTTATGAATGTACAAGTCAACCCCCATATCCACAGGGATATGTTCCAAGACACACACCCCATGGCTACCTGGAACCATGGATAATAGGGAACTCCATTATTTTCAATGAGATGAACAACAGAAATTGACCATAGAATCACACTGGAGGATCTAGAAATGCCTAGAGAGAACATATTTTTCAGATGTTGTGTGCTCTTACACCCCCTCCCTTCTAATATTTTATAAATTAGCAATAATCCATAAATTGGCAATAATGGACAGTTCATGTTGGTTTTGGGTAGATCAGGCAATCCCCAGAAGGGTCCAGGTAAAAGTCACCAGAGACCTAACAAAGCTGTCTTAGAAATTCTCCAAAAACAAATATGCCCAGGATGAGATTAAGTGAAGCCAGTTAGGGTGGAATGTGCTAATGTCCCCTGGATGCATCTGGCAATAAGTCTACTCTAAAACAAACAAGTGACCAAAACACTCATTATTCTACAAAGGTCTTCCTTCACACCTCTGCCTACCCACAATGCAAAGGTTGCCTCAAACGCATTAGTCTTAATGTTCCAACCATCAACAGTAATTAACGAAGCCGGAGCTTCCATTGTTTCACTCTGGGAAACTCACTCAAGCATTGTTCTTCACTCAAAACACCCCTTAAGGGTACACTATTGAGTATAAATATTACCCCAAAGTATGACCAAAGGGTGCATAGCTTCTCCTACCTCATCACTCTGCTGGTCTGCTGTGTGACACTTAGCCTTCAGCCTGGATATTTCTTTGCTGCATGAATTTCTACTCTCCAGCCAGGTAAAATATAGCCCATTATCCCCCAAAATCTGTTCCTCTATCCAAAAACTTCCTCCTAATACTTTGCTATTCTTGTATGATTGCTTGAAGTGTGAGTGCTTGTGTGCGTGCTACTGTGCTTATTTTCCAATAAAATACATTTTACTTTATTTTATTTTATTTTTGGATTTGAATCTTGTCAGTTAGTACTGGTATACACAGGTGTAAAGATCCCAAAGTTACTTGACCTTTTGCAACCATACTTTTGAGCTAATTAAAATTCCCCTATATAATATCATAAGTCAGAGGTCATGAGTTGGTCCTGCAGACCCCTAGCAATTTGGATAAGAGAAACCATGGGTACCAATCCATGGATATGGGGGTTGACCTGTATACTTTTTAAAATTAATGTTTGATATTCAATGTTAACTTTAACTCAGAAACACTTTGAAAACCTGCATCCAAAATCTTTTTTGGTGGATTTTAAAACAATAATGCCTCTTATTATTATTCTAAGACAATCATCTTAAATGCCAGAATGCTGAATTCAATACTTTTACACCTTGGTTTTTGAACTGAATACTATTTAATCTTAAGAATGCAGTGGTACAATTCATGCCAGATTATATATGTATAGGAGATGGGGTTGTTTGCAAGTAAATTGAGTTAGAAAACCCCTCCCACAAAAAAACATGCCTACGATTGCATAGATGGCTATTTTTAATAAGCTTTTACTGAAATTGTGCTCAAGAACCGAAAGCCACTGGGACAAATTCAGCCTATTAATTATACAATCCTGTACACTCTTAACTGAGAATAAGACCTATTGAATAGAAACACACTGTAAAACTGAATGCTCTTCTCCATACTAATCCAGAGGTGAAACACAGAGTTTTAGCTGTAGTACACCAAATAATTTTGCTGAGCTTCAGGGCATATATCACTGAGGCCTCCCCCCCCACGCCTATCTTACAGAACAGAAAGTGACTTTATATCAGTTCAAAGAGAAAAGTATAGTATTTTACTCAGAATCTCAAAATTCTGTGTGTGATGTTTCATTTAACAATCTTCACAGCATCCTCATGCTTCAATCCTATATGTTTAATTCTCAGTAGTAAAGTCTACTGAATTCAACCGGCCTTATTCCCAGGTAATTGAATATAGGACTTGAAGACTATTTACTTTTAAATACTACTAACACTTTGACATTTGCCTTGTTGCATTATAGTGCATTTAATTGTTCACATCCAACATTGTCAGAGTCAAGCCATTAATTGGTCAAGTCATTTAAGTAAGCAGAATATATTACTAAGCCAGTGATCTAAAACACTTCACTCAGTTGTTTTCTATATGATCGTACATTCTTCTTTGTTACATTTTTACTACTGCGTTGTCTCTGTAGGTTTGAGGCACAGGGTGATGGGCAGTGCAGTCCTATGCCTGTTTTTTTCTAAAAGAAGCCCCATGAGATTTCCTCCAAAGAAAGTCTGTATAAGTCTCCCGCCTAAAACATCTTGACTCACCTATTTTCGCAAGGGAGGCCAAGAGAATCCAAAGTGTGACTTCGTAGGGTATTTGCACATATTCGTAATCCACTGTGAAAATATGCAGCCTCTCATCTCTCCCCGATTCGGTAGCGTCAAATGGGTCAGCTACACCTGAAGAGCTGGCGTTCCTGTGTGGCAGTTTCACAAAGTTGGCAGCAAAACAACCCTCCAGGGTTGATGAAAAGAGTAATAAATTCACACTTGTGAGGATCTGATGGCCCATGCTGAAGAAGAAAATGTCTCTGTGTTCTTTGAAACAGGTGATCTTCACAGAAGAATCTTCTTGTATTTTCTTGTTCCTAAATTCACAAAAAAATTTTTGTCCTAAATGAAAAGGGATTGCCCCAGAAACACACCTAGTTTTGGTTTCTTAGTCCCAAAATGCTATTCTTCATTAACAGCCAATTTGAACTTAAGCTTGACTTTGAGAGACAAGGGTCTTCAAATTCTGTCATCCCCTGTTGCCCTGGCATGGCTTTTGGTGGTAATCTCTCGCAAAATACTCTTTTGTGCCCTCTATGACTAATTTCAAGGCCTAGAAGGCCATGAAGTAATACTGTGGGCTACTAATAATCTGAAGACAGAGGCTGCTCTGCAGGTTTCCCTCCAACAGTTCCTCACCCCAGGTTTATCTAAGCTTAATCATTTTTGACTTTGTAGAAAACTGGTGGTTTCTCATGTGTAAATATGTCAAATATGTTGGAGACATCTAGTGGATACTAGTGAAAATTGCAATTACTTTTTCTCCACTAGAAAATAGCTGATATGCTTGTGAATATCAAACATCCAACCTCTGTGTGACCTCTCTTATAAACTCAAAAAGGTGAAATCAGTCAGATTAGGAAATACTTTAATTTACATGCACTATGACTGGAAAAAAAAACTTTTGTGAGCTGTGGGTTGTTGTTGTTGTTGTTGTTACCATAAAGAGAATTCTAATTTATTATGGGGTATAATACACCCCAGGAGCCAGCATGATGTATTCATTTGAGTATTGGACTAGACTCTGGGAGACCAAGGTTTGTTTGAATGTCCACTCAGCCATAGAAACCCACTGGGGGTTCTTGGGCAAGTCACAGGCATTGTCTAAACAGTGAAAATCTCTCTGGCTTTTCTTCACGAATGAAGATTCAGAAAGGACTCATCCTGAGCTTTCTGCAAGCGCTCTGATGACTAAAAAGGCCAATACGAGATAAACAAGTCCAGTTGCAGAAAGCACAGCAGAAAGTCTCCTTGGGTGATGTTTCCGGGTTGTGATTCTTTCTGTGTTGTCATTTCTCTTCAAGACTTGTTTGGCGTGAGTTCTCAAATAAGGCTGCAGCATTGAAGATAGTGCGTCTCCAGGCCTCCCGATGTGAGGCCACGGCAGACCATTGTTGGTGATCAATTTGGCCAAGCCTGAGATGTAGTTTCAGGAAGTCCTTGTATCACTTTTTTGGAGCTCCCCTCTTACGCTGACCCGTGGTGAGTTTACCGTAGAGTACTATTTTTGGGAGGCGATGGTCCTCCATCCTAGAAACGTGCCCTGCCCAGCGCAGTTGTGTTCTCAATATCATGGCCTCAATGCTGGTGATCCCTGCTTGCTCGAGGTCAGCAAAATTTGTCACATAGTCAGTCCAGTGTAAATTTAGGATTGTGCATATACAGTGCTGATGAAAGCATTCGAGGAGTCGTAAGTGGTGGCGATAGGTGACCCATGTTTCAGACCCATAAAGGAGAATAGACAGTACAATGGCTCTATACACACTGATTTTTGTGCTTTGCCTCAGGTGTTTGTTACTCCAGACTTTTTTTGTAAAGTCTTCCAAATGTGCTATATGCCTTTGCTAATCTGTGATCAATCTCTTTGTCAATCTTGGCATCTGAGGAGATGATACTTCCCGGGTAGGTGAACTGCTGAACAGATTTAAGTACAGATTTGCTGACAGCAATGTGGGGATGGTGGTGTTCATCCTGTAGCGCAGGTTGGTAAAGAACTTACTTTTTCTTAAGGTTGACTTCCAGCCCAAACAGCTCTGAAGCTGTTGCAAAGCAGGATGTTAGAGGCTACTGAGCTGCTTCTGTGTGGGCAACAAGGGCAGCGTCATCAGTGAATTGCAGCTCATGGACTAGATAGTTTAGAGTCTTAGTGCGAGCCCTCAGACAGCTTACCATAAGTTAAACAAGCTACCATCAATATGGTAACATATATAGATGCCATCTTCTTCTTCGAGCTCTGCCGTAGCACTTTGGGGCATCATACTGAAGAAGATTGTAAATAAAGTTGGAGCAAGAACACAACCTTGCTTCACTCCATTAGTTATTAGAAATGGCTCTGAAAGAGCATCATCATATCTGACTTGACCGTGCTGGCCCTCATGTAGAAAGATAATCATTTTAAGAAATCTGGGGGGACATCCTAGTCTTTCCAGGATCTGCCACAGTCCTTTTTTACTCACAGTGTCGAATGCTTTGGTGAGGTCGACAGATATTACATAGAGTCCCTTCTTCTGCTCTCTACATTTCTCTTGCAGTTGTCTAAGGGCAAATACCATATCTGTAGTACACCTATTGGCTGTGAAGCCGCATTGGCTTTGAGGAAGAAGTTCTTCTGCAATAGCAGGAACTAATCTGTTCAGGAGTATCCTTGCAAGGATTTTTCCAGCAATAGAGAAAAATCCTTGATAGTTTGAGCAATCGGATTTTGCTCCTTTTTTCTTGTACAAGGTGATGATAACTGCATCTCAGAGATCTGATGGCAGTTCCCCTTTTCCCCAGCAGTTCTCCTTTTCACAAGGAGTTCGTGGAATTTATTGTGGAGTACATGACCTCCGTGTTTCCAAACTTCAGGTGGGATTCCATCGATCCCAGCTGCCTTGCCATTTTTCATCTGCTGTATGGCCTTGAGGGTCTCTTCCAAAGTGGGAGCTATGTCCAGTTCATTTTTCATCGGTTTTTGTATCATGTGTTAGATATCTGAGCCTTGGACTACTCGGTTGGTGCTGAAGAGACTTTGAAAATGTTCAGCCCATCGATTCAGGATGGAGGCTTTATTAGTAATTAGTGTTTGACCATCTATACTGAATAAATTGCTTTGGACCTGATAAGTAGGTCCAAACTCTGCTTTAAGAGCTTTGTAAAATCCTCTAAGATCACCCAGATCTTCACAATGTTGTGTCTTTTCTGCTATATTGATCCACCACTTGTTCTGAATGTCTCAGAGTTTTTTGTGAAGTTTACTACATGTGAGGTGGAAAGCTGCTTTTCTTACATGGCAAGTTTTCTGGGCGAGGTATGCCTGGTGAGCAGTTCTCTTCCTTGCCAACAGCTCCTGGATTTCTTGGTTGTTTTCATCAAACCAGTCTTGATTTTTCTTGTGGGAGAACCCGAGGGATTCTTCTGCAGACTGGAGGATACTGTTTTTGATATGTTGCCAAAACACTGTAGGAGAAGGATCTGTAGGGTGGTCTTCAAGTTTTGTTTGCAGATTTACCTGGAAGTTGTCTCTCATGGAAGCTTGTTGAGGATTGTTGACTTGGAGTCTCCTCTTTAAGATGCCACCCCTCTTAGGTTTAAGCTTAAGATGAGATTTTAGTTTACATCTTACGAGGCAATGATCTGTTTGGCATTCTGCACTGGGCATCACTCGAGTATGACGGATATCACGAATGTTTCTCTGGCAGACTAGAACATAGTCAATGAGGTGCCAGTGATTAGATCGGGGATGCATCCAGGTTGTCTTTAAGCTATCTTTCTGCTCAAAGATAGTGTTTGTAATAGTCAGCTGTTGTTCTGCACAGAACTCTAGCAAGAGGTGTCCGTTATCATTGCAATTTCCAACACCATGCTTGCCTAAAACACCTTTCCAGGCTTCAGAGTTCTTTCCTACTCTGGCATTGAAGTCACCAAGGATAATAATTTTATCTTCTACAGGGACTTTTTATATGAGGTGGTGTAGGTCTGTGTAGAATTTGTCTTTCTCTACAGGGTCGGCTTGCATAGTTGGGGCATATATACTGAAGAGAACAACATGTGGGAGGCATAAGGAAATAATGCAATCAGAGTGTCCTGTTGGCAAGATTTCGAGTTTGGAGGCAATGGAGTTTTTAATCATAAAGTCTACTCCTGAAAGATATTTTTCAGTTTGGGGTTTACCAGACCAGTAAAGTGAGTAGCCGGCGCCGTGTTCTTTAAGGCTGCCTTCCTCATGGAGATGAACTTCACTAAGAACAGCAATGTCAATATTAAGTCACGATAGTTCATGGGCTATTAGAGCAGAGTGACACTCAGGCCGTCCACTATCTTCAGAGTCTCGCATGGTTCTGATGTTCCAGCATGCAAGAGTCAGTTTATTTACACCTTTGGAGGACACTGTGTGCCTTTATTTCTTTGCCTTTGTTTGACCACATCAGAAGATGCCCATTGGCTGTGGCTAGCCAACCAGGTAGATGGGGTTGAGCTTTCGTTAGGCCACCTTTTCTAGGCCCCTCTCCATATGGAGCAAGCAGTGCTCTCCTTAAAAAAGGCTGCTTGGTCATTCAGGATGCTGCCAAAATAGACTGTCATCTCCCGGGTCAGCCTCAAGCAACCAAAGTCCTGAGCTGCCTGCATGCAGGGTTGGGTCTGCAGCTTCCAGTGCATCTTTACACCTGCCATTTCATCCCTTGCCTATCACTGCAGGACTTTTTCGGAACTGGATTTATCCTTCGAACCTATGCAATGGATTTTTCTGGTGGAGCGCAGCGTGCATAGAACTGGCCTCACCCTTTAAACCAAAGGTTCATCTGCTGTGGCCTTGCATGCATGGACGGTAGCAACGAGGTCCTCGGGTCGTAGATTTGATTAGAATTTCCTTCTCTTAGATGGTTGACCTTACAGGGTTGGATGAGCACCATCTGCCTGGGTTTGTGATTAGAGTTTTCCTTCTCCTAGGATGGTTGCCATAAGGCTAGAGAGCCCATCCTGGCCTTTGATGCTTTTTGTCAGACCCTTCGGTTTTGACCTGTCTGGCATGGGAGGCCCTACCAGTGGCTATTATGCCACTGCCAGCATAGCTCAAAACTTCATTAGGGTATGCAAGCCTCTCCCCCACGACAAGGGGGTGTCAATGGAGAAGTAAACAGTGAAAATACTCCTCACAGAATGTGAGGAGAATCCTACCTGTCTTAATGGCATTCTGGATCGTTTCGTCTTATTGGGAAGGAGAGGGGCTCTGGAGCAGCAGAAAAGCTCCACAGCAAATGCCTTCATGCCTTTTGCTGGCATTTTTTTAAAAACAGTGAGGGGAATACATATTCCTGCTCATTGGGACAAGCAGTTCACTCTGAATAGCTTTCCCATAGGAGAGGAAGTGCAAAGCTGATTGGCCAGGCGAGTGTGGGAGTAGGGCTTGCTAACAAGGCAAGCACGCACTGCTGCCATGCGGGGACGGCTTAACCATACCATCAAATCAGCATCTGTGGGGGGCCTCACACAGCCAGAGGGCCCCACCCTCTTCCTTTTAAAAAAACAAACAAAGTGTCTCCCAAACTAGAAAGAGAAAGAAGTTGAAGGAGGGATTTTGCTGCTCCCTCGCCCCTCCTCCCAGGATCTTCAAAAGGCAAGCCAGCCAGGCATGTGCCGGAGAAGAGTGAGTGTGTGTGAGAGAGAGAGGGGGGAAGGGAAGCAAGTGTGAGGGTTGTCTCTTTCTCCCCTGTTCTCTTTTCAGAAAGGGCTTCTTCCTTCCTTCCTTCCTTCCTTCCTTCCTTCCTTCCTTCCTTCCTTCCACATAAATCCCCTCCAGACCATCCTTCCTGCTGCTCTTAACATATCCTGGTTTCTCTCTCCTCCCTCCCTTTTCCCCTTTCTCCTCAGCTTCCTCCCCTTGCTGCCAACTGAATTCAACCTGCAAAAGGAATTTGTGTGTGTTTGCTTATGTGCCTTCAAGTCATTTCTGACTAAGGTGAACCTACCATGGGGTTTTCTAGGCATGGTTTGTTCAAAGGGGGTCTGCCTTTGACTTCCTTTGAGGCTGAGAGAGTGTGACTTGCCCAAGGTCACCCAGTGGGTATTCATGGCGGAGTAAGGATTCAAACCCTGGTCTCCACAGTCATAGCGCAATGCAGAAACTTCTACAACACTCTAGCTCTTTTAACAGAAGAATATAAAGAAAAATTTGGAGTAATATTACTGGGAACAATGGTTTTATTGTTGTCACTAAAACACCAGTATCCCATTAGTGTTATGTGAGAGGCATTGGCCTAGAACAGTGGTTCTTAACCTTTTCTTTACCAGGGACCCACTTTAAATATCTTTTGTTGCCCTAAGACTTAACTCAAGATTTTAAACCCTAATAATAATAGCTAATAATAGCTAACAACTATAATATGATTACACCTTCCATTAAACTTACTCTCAGAAGCACTTTTGCTTCTTCCTGCAAGTTTGTGGCTGGAGTGTATTGAATGGCAATGTGCAGGCCAAGCCAGCCAGCCAGTCTTTGCCTTGGTTCCTGTCACGTGGCTACTCCACTACAGGGAGGAGGTGGGCCAAGCAGCCTTCAAGCCTTTGTGGACCCCCTGTGAGGACATTGTGGACCCCAAGTTAAGAACCACTGGGCTAGAGAATGCTGGAAAAGGAACAATGCAACCAGACCTTACATTGCTGGCAGGGGGCTGGCAGGGGGAATGCTGGCAGGGAGATTCTGGGAGGTGTAATCCAAAAGTAACTTTCCCAGCTCTGAATGCAGCCTAGAATGATAGAATCATAGGGCTGGAAGGGACCCCAACCGCCATCCCTTTCAATCGGCTTCTGTCTGCAGGAACATACAATCAAAGCCCTCACGACAGATGGCCATCCAACCTCTGCTTAAAAATCTCCAAAGAAGGAGACTCCATCACACTCTGAAGCAGTGTATTCCACTACCAAACAGCTCTTACTGTCAAGAAGTTCCTCCTCATGTTTAGGTGGAATCTCTTTTCCTGTAGTTTGAACCCATTGCTCTGTGTCCTAGTCTCTGGAGCAGCAGAAAACATGCTTGCTCCATCCTCAGTATGACATCCCTTCAAACATTTAAACATGGCTCTCATATCACCTCTCAACCTTCTCTTCTCCAGGCTAAACATACCCAGCTGCCTAAGCTGCTCTTCATAGGGCATAATGGCTTCCAGACCTCCAACCGTCCTTGTCGCCCTCCTCTGGACATGTTCCAGCTTCTCAATATCCTTCTTGAATTGTTGTGCCCAGAACTGGAAACAGTATTCCAGGCGAGGTCTGACCAAAGCAGAATGGAGTGGTACTATTACTTCCCTTGATCTAGACACTATACTCCTATTAGTACAGCCTAGAATCGCATTGGCTTTTTTTGCTGCTGTATCACACTGCTAACTCACTTTTTCAGCTTGTAGTCCACTCTTTCTTTTCTTTGAGGAAATCTACACCATTACATTAATTGCTAAGCTAAATTATTGGTGGCAAATTATGTAATATAGTAGGACCCCCTTATCCATTGGGGATTGGTTCGGGGGGGGGGGCGTGGATACTGAAAACTGTGGATAATAGTGAATGCCATTGAAAGTAATGTGACTTCTGGTTTAAAATACTATAGAGTTGCCTTGGAGGACCTAGAAAATGGCTAGAGAGGACACATTTTCTAGGAAGACTCTATGGTAGGTGTGCCGTTTTGTGTCGCATGGATAATGAATCCGTGGATACGGGGGTCCTACTGTAATCTGAGCATCCTGTACTGTGAATAGGTTAGGATACATTGACCTGAGATAAGCATATGGGACCCCCAAAATAAAGCATTGCAGGGGGGGCCAAAATTCCTTAAACTGGCCTTGCTGCCATGTTGGATTTTCACCTTCGCGAGCAAGCCCTAAGGTGAGAAAACAGGGAAGGTTTTGTTTTGGTTTTTTCCTTTACTGATAAATTGAAAAAGTGCTCTATTGTCCCATAGACACCATTAAACAAATGGCGGCAGCAAATTGAGGTAAGTACAAATGTGAGTAAATCACTCATGGCCACCATCTTGCATGAAAATCTTATGGGGACAAAAACACCATTAAGACAAGTTGCAGCTGCTGCAAAATGCCACTACTTAGAGGCACTCTGAGGGGGGTGGGTTGCCTCATTTATACAAGCCCACAGTCTCTCAGCCTCCGAAGGTGGCAATGGCAAACCTCCTTTGAACAAATCTTGCCATGATAGGGTTGCTATAAGTCACGGTTGACTTGAAGGCACATAACAACAGCAGCAAATAAAACAGCTCATGCCCAAAGGAATATTTGTGTGTGCAGAATCAAGTGTGTTCCATCCAAAGACTCAGATCCAGAAAATACAAGGTAGGATAAAAGCAAAATAGACTTAGATAATAAAATACTTGTCTTATATTGTGGGGGGTTTCTTAACCCTGATGAATTCAAGTGTCCCTCAATGTAAGAAATATATACTACTCCCTGCCCCCACCAGTCCAACATACTAACAAACAGAGCATGTCTCCTTTGTTTCACTGTATTATGCATCCCTTTATATGGCAAGTGGGTGAAATTTGGTAAGTTGTTTACAGCCATACAAATGACAATGTTGCAGAGTGCCTACACTGCAGGCCAAGGTCTCTGTAGATTCTGGAACAAAAGATGGGTTTAGGGGACTATAAATGTCCCATCTTAGTGATTTATGGTTAAAGACATAACTATCAGCCACATATTTTTCTTTGGAATAAGTACAGAGCACCTGATCCAACTTGGGACCCTGGCCTGGGGATAAGAAGGCTTTCACACTGGTGTTCAAGGTATTCATATTCCAGATCCCCCTTCTCTACAATGTTCATTGCCAAAAACTTATCTATTTCTTTTTAAAGATCACTTTTTGACACCAAAAATTGCCGCCATGGAGGAGCCCAAGTTTCGAGAATGCAGAACTAACCAGAATGTGGAAGGAGAAAGAACTTTCTATTATCTTTTATTTTTGAGACATCCTGCCCTGCTGATATATAACAGATTCTCATTATATTCTTTTGTCTCTAAGATGTAGACCAAAATGTGCTGGTGCTTTACCTTCTGGACATCTCATACCTCTGATATTTTCTATAATTGTTTTGGATGTTTGCCTCTTCTTCTCTTTTGTTTTTTTATCCCTATGACTTCTGACCAGACCTTCAAATAGTTACTTTTACCAACAACAACTTCAAGAATCCCCTGGAATGACTAGTGAGTAGCCATCATAGCTGCAGGGTCCTAGAAGCTTTAGGTTTTTTTAAAAAAATACAATGTTTCCAATCTCTGTTGTTGACCAGTTGATTTTTCCACGTTTATTGAGAACACAATTCAATGGTTCTGGTCTTTCTCATGCTAACCAATATAATAAGAAATAACAAGTTAAGGTGCTGTGGCATACAGTAGTGTTGCATTGGCCACCCATGAAAAGATTTCCAAAATAAACTTTTATACAAAATACACACTTGGGCTTAGTTCCTTTAGCTTTGGTGGAACTCAGTGACCACACATAGAATTGGAGAATTAGTTTCCATATAATCCTGAAAATAATTATTTATAAGTCTCATTTGTTTGAGATTTATCACACTTTCTCTAAATCTAAAACAGGAATCTCAATTACATTTGAATATCAGTAATGAACCATTTAATTTTGTATAGCTCATGCTATTATTCTATAGTAATACAGGTTGCACATCTCTTATCCGGAAGTCCGTAAACCTCCCAAAATTAAAACTTTTTGCTATGTGCTGCCCACTTCTACCTTTGCGGTAGTGGCTCTAACACTCCTTGTCAGGATCAGTTCCAGATGTGACTTTTTGCTGCCAAGTTCAGTTTTACTGTGTAACCTTGTGGGTAATTGTGTTTGCATTTTTCTGTGCTTGTTAATGAGTATATAGCCTGACCACAAAAGGGAGTATGTGGTCTATGTTGGTAATAAGCACTGCACCTGGGTCTCCATTTGTGGGGGTGAGCCCTGGTACCATGAGAAATAGAAGTGAGGATGATAACTGTGAATTTGTAGCCCACCACATTTTGTAGATTGGAATATGCTTTTACTATACTGTTTGTCAGTTAAGTTTCATTCTGAGAAACACCCTGTAGGGTTCACTTTCTGGATTACTATACCAAATAAAACTTTCAGTTTTGATCTCTGAAACTGGTTTACTGAATCTGGAAATGTCAGTACATCACACCCCTGCTTGTTCATCTGTCAGAGCCTCAGTCTCTCTCCAGCCTTGTATCTTGTCCGTTCACTACTTTTGTTGTGTATGAGGCTCAAGGGGGAGAGAGACTGAGCACTGCAACTGCCACCTTGAAGATGGAAATGGGTGACGGGAGGGTTAAAAGGTTTCAGTTTCCTGCCGTTTCACAGATCCTCAGTCTCTCTCCAGCCTCACATCTTATATGCAACACAAGTGGTGAATGAATGAGATGTGAGGCTGGAGAAAGACGTGAGAATCTGTTAAATGGTGGGAGGTGTATATGTACAGTTATCCCTTCACATTTGCAGGGGTTAGTGGTGCAGGAACCCATGAAAGTGAAAAAACCGCAAATACTTACAGTACGGTGGAGGTGGGGGCAGAGCTCCCCAGAAGGGCTCCTCAGGCTTGCGAAGGGAGCAGCTGGAAGCAGGGGAGTACAAAGAATGTGGGCCTGACAGGCAGGTCCCTCAACCACTGACTTGCTTCTGGAAGCCCCATGATGCTGTACTAAGTGCTTGAGGAAGGCAGAGTGGAGAAATATCCTTTGTGAAGAGTCTCCAAACCCCATGAAGAAGCAGGCTTCAGGGCCTTGAGGTTTTTGCTGCCCGGCCTTCTCTCAACGCGCACTGAAGTGCTAAGTGCCAGGGAAAGACAGAGAGGAGAAATCTCCTTTGCAAAGAGTCTCCAAACCCCACAAAGAAGCAGGCTTGGGGGGGAGGCTTTTCACAATGGAGATTTCTGCTGCTCTGCATGCCAGCAGCTTACAACAGAAGGAATGTAATGGGGAGGTCTTTCGGCCAGGAAAGGTCTTGCAAATGACACTGGGGGATCCTGGTTGCATGGAAGAAACCAGTGTGAGTGGTTGGAGGCTTTGGCAGGGCAGGAGAAATTCGGAAGAAAGAGGAAACTGAGGAATGGTGTGGAGAGGTCTTTCAGCCAGGAAACGTCTTGCAAATTAAGCTGGGGGGTGCTGGTTGCATGGAAGAAACTGGAGTGAGTGGCTAGAGGCTTTAGCAGGAGAGGAAAAAGAAGGAACAGAAGGAGTGGAGTGAGGTGGTCAGGCTACTTAAGCAGCAGTTACAAACTCACAAATAATCAAATCTGCAAAAGTGGAAACCCACGAATGTGAAGGGATGGCTTTATATGTATATGTGTGTGTATATATATATGTGTGTGTGTGTGTGTGTAAATACAGGCATTCAAAAATAAAAAAAATCTAAAAAACTAAACAGTTCTGCTCCCAAGCATTTCAGAGAAGGTCTACTCAACCTATAATTACTATAATTAAATATTGTTGTAGTAAAGACATCTCATAGCACAAGTGTATTCAGCAATAATCATAATGATTTATTATTATTGTTGTTGTTGTTACTATTTCTTAGGCATCTTTTTTAAAAGAAAGATATAAGGCACATAACAAAATGTGTCAAAGTGTAAAACAAAACCCAATAAAACAGTACAACACAAAACTACATCTCCAGCAGCAACAATGGATAGGAATAATCAATTCGCATAAGACCAATATTTTAAAAATCACCACTCCTACATCATCAAATGCTTTTCACATTTACAAAATACTTCAAGATTCAATAAGAATTTTTGATGTTACTATTGAGACATGAAAGACAGTCATATTTTAACCTACAAAGCTTCTCTGTACTGAGCCAAAGATGGGAAACGTCCTTTTTGCTGTTACATCTCTCATGACCCCTAACTAGCACAGCTTAACTGGCCATGTTTTCTGGGTGGGGATTCTGGGATTTTCCCAAGCTCTGATACTGAGCTTAAGCATTGGTGTACCCAGCCTAGTGTTGTCTATTTGTGATGTCCTGCCAGGACTGTTTGAATCTCCCCTGCATTTTCCTTCATTTTAGTTCAGGCCTTAGTATGTCTGAGCATAGGAATGTTTCATTGTATTAGAGTTGTGGGAGGAGCTGAAGAATTCCCCTGCATTTTTCCAGGTTTGGGTTGTCCCTTCCCAACAAGCTCTGTTTTAGCTAGAAGTTTTTTAGTTTTTTGCTCAGTCTTTGCTGTGAGCTTGCAGGGAGCTGTTTTATTGGTGGCAAACAGGCTCAGACAGCCGGGAAGGGCATTTCTTACACCATTTAGCCAAATTAGTTACCAACAACCAATAAGTCAAAGGAATCCGGAGCTAAAAGACCCTGTACCAGCTCCATTGAGTGAGGAGATCAAACCCAGAGAGATGACACCCTGAAGATTGCTGAAACTCAAACTGTAAAGTATCTTTTATTTCAAGATTTTAGAGCTGGGAAGGAGAAAGCCCTTTACTTTTGTTCTTTAAAATAAACTTCCTCCTTTTTTGAACTTTATATTCAGCATCAGAGCCTTTTTGGGTAAAAGAGCTTGATCTCACCAGGGTACTGGCATTGCACACCCAAATCTGCCACCACCTTTAGTTGGATGTGTCTTCACACTATTCAAACTGGCAATGCCTCCGGAATGCTTCAGGAGAAAGCATTTCCCAGTTCCACTATCCCATACCCTTTCACAGCTTAGGGAGGCATCAGCATGCAAAGGATGTCCTCTATGACTCAGCTAGGGACACACCTGCTATTCAGGGGCTTATCGCACGAGGAAAGGGAAGTGTAAGTAAAGCCCAAGAGTAGCGCGTCCCCCCTTGCCTTATCACACAATGTTGGTGTGCTTCAGCTGTTCTCCAATTCCAGTCCCATGGGAGATGGTGGTAAAGGTGAGTCTGTTTTTTAACAGATTTTTCTAGTTAGAAAAAAAAGACTCTCGTTTACCACCATCTCCTGCGGGACCAGAGCAGAAGAACAGCTGAAGCACACCAACATTGTGTGATAAGGCAAGGCAGGGATGTGCTCCTCTTGGGCTTCCCTTCCCTTGTGTGATAAGCCTCTAAGTATGTATTTTATTTATTATATTTATTTAGAATCCACTTTTTCCTCAAGGCTGAGAAAATGGTTTCACAAATCTTTCTCCATCTTTCTTCTTCCAGTGCCTTTTCTGTTCTTTATGTCCGGTATACAATAGTGGTGGGGTGATGGAAAAGAAAGATTGCTTGTCCTTGGCTCCTATGGTATGTTTCACGGGCATGTGGTACCACAGTTTTTTCCAGAATAGCTTATTACCAGTGGGAGAGGTAGATTTTTCCCAAGTAATCCTGGGCACAATCCTAAGAGCTTTCTTCACTTTCTGAGGTAATGACTGTGGCTCCAGGAAAGACGCAAACTGAATTAAGATGAGTTTGATGGTCTTATCTTCCAGCGCAGTGTTGGCCGCTGCTTCAAGTTCAAAGAGGGGCTCTCTGTGGTTGAAATAGTTTGGGCTCAAGACCATTATGGCCCGTCTGCTCCTTTTGAGAGCATTTACAATGTCATCAGTGTAAGCTGGGGGGAAAAATCATTGCTATCAATATTTTTAATTTATTCTGAGAATTTCTAAACCATGCCTTAATCCAAAGGTGGTGTACATATATAAGTAAAAGATTAAAACAACAAGACCAAAATAGCATAATAAAATTTGAGAGACAATAAAAGTATATTAAACATCTACTCCATTATAAAATATAGCTCCCTTTTTAGAGGTATTTTTGCATTCTGTCTCTTGATGGTGAATATTATTAAGCTGTTTATAAATGAGATTTATTGGAGGATGACCACTGGAAATTCTCAGAAGCTAGAGAAATTCCTTTACTGGAATACAGCTCCCAGAATCCCCCACCCAGCATAGCCATTGGCCATGCATGCTGGCAGATTCTAGAAGTCATAGCACAAAGTGGGGAGGAGATTCCCTCCAAGCTTCAGAGATTCCTGCCATGTGCTTATACCTCTGGCCTCTTGGCTTGTGTGGAATCTGAAGCAGGTTGTACACTTTGGGCTGGTCTAAGAGGCTTATCACACAAGGGAAGGGAAACGACAGTGCAGCATGATAATAGTACCTCCCGTCCTGCCTTACTGTATGATGTTTTTGTTACAGCTGTTCTTACATTCCAATCCCGTGGGATACTGTGGTAAACATGAATCTTCCAGTTACAAAAAAGACTCACATTTACCACCATCTCCCACAGGACTTCAATGGAAGAATAGCTTTTGAACGTAGTAAGGCAGGACAGGAGGCGCTATTATCCAAATGCACTGCTGCTTCCCTTCCTTCATGTGATAAGCCTCTAAGAGAAAAAGCAGTTCTCTGTGTGTAGCTGTCTGACAAAACCTGTCTTTGTACTTCACAGATCTTGAAATGTAGGTGGGATACCACATTTACAGACTTGCAGATATAACTTTTTCACCACTGTGCTACTAGACAGGGAATTAGCAAAGAAAAAATGTATGTTTTTCAAATATGAGTGTACTGGGCATGATTAAGTGCCTATATTATTTTCTGATGGTGTGACTCATGTTAAGGTGTACATCCCAAAAGATGTGACTTCCTAGTAGATGAAACTTTGGGTTGAGCCTAGATACTGTATATAGCCAGTTTGCGGACATCAAGAGAGGCATGAAAACTGATAAAACAAATCACTACTCATTTCAAGCAAAGGGCTTACCATCATCTCTGTGGTCAACACAATGACCTTTATGTACCTTGTGTAACCTACTCATGCAGCTGTGAAATGTGATATGCATAGGCTGCTCAGGGTGTACATGCTTTGGCTGTAAGGTCTGTGAAATTTGCTGTTGTTACTGATTGTTCCAACTGATGAATACTGTATTATTTTATTTAGTTAGTTATCTCATTTATTTGTTTATCTCATTTGTATTCTGCCTTTTCCCCAAATTCCATGACTTGACAACTTACAAATTATTAAAACTATCACAGATTAAAATCATACAAACATATTATGTATACAAAGGGATCTTGTAGCACCTTTGAGGCTGAGAGAAAGAAGTTGGTAGCATAAGCTTTCACAGACTTAAGTTTACTTTGTCAGATGCAACCATAGTGTGTGTGTTACTTAAAAGACCGTTAAACAATCTATACAATTCAACAATCTATAAAATTAAAACCAATTAAAATTCATTAAAATACAGCATTCATATACTTGTTCAACTGTTATAATTATGTTTATGTATCTTTATGGCAATATGATTGCTTGGTTAAAAATCTTTGGGGTCAGCTAGACTGCAAACGATATCTGTGTACATTTTCAAAATATTTAGGTTGTAGTTCCTGTTGGCCTGTAATGATTTACACCTGACTGTTTTGTTTTAGGAAAGGTATTGAGAAAAATGTGGTTTACCTTCCTTGCATAGAGTGCCATTTTTAATAACTTCCACTGGGTACTTTGCTTGTGTGGCTTACTTGCTGTACATTGCTGAACATTTGACCCCCACTCCTGGACTGAATTTGATTTGCTATAGTCATTTTTATCAGCAATTGGTTAAAGTGTTTTTTTTAATTAGGGTTATTATTATACAATTATCTAAGACATTACCTCCTCCTGGAAGGATATCCCGTTCCTTGAGACACAGCTTATAACCATATTCATTTTCTAAAACCTGAGGAAGAAACTCCAAGGCAAACTGTTCCTCATTGCACAGTACTTTATCTGCCCCAGAGAGGTCTGGTTTTGCATAGGACACAAAGGCATCATATTCCTTGAAATCTAAAAGCAAGAAAGAAAACTTCTTATAAGTAATACACTGGGGAAGGAAATACTCTTCAAATAAAAAGGAACCAAAAGAGAGGAGGAGGAGAGAGATTGCTTAAGGCCCCTGTAACATAAATTGATATCTGTAATTGTCAGGGCTCTTCTGTCTTTGCAGCTTTGTCAAGCAATAATTGGACAAGTGAAGCTCTCATACTATCAAAGCATTTCGCTACTGAGAAAAGCCGCTATAAATTTCAGGCATGCAAGCCTTTTCACTTGCACAGGACAGGAAAGTCTTCTAGCATTGCACTCTTGTTACAAAAACAGACTCGCATCTAGCTAGCTGCTAACTGCTAGCAGCACCTACCAGTCAGTTATGACTGAGGACTTTATCAGATGATCCCCTGTAAATGTTCTTTTGCCAGCATAAAAAAATCCATTTTTATGCTGGCAAAAGAACACCCCTTGCTGCACTTACCTTCTCTCCCAGTAGAAAGCTTCCCCGGCAATGAAGAAGAAGTGAACCAAGCCATGTTCACTTCTTTGTTTGAAATTCTGCAAGACTTCATTGCACAGGGGAAATTCAAACATAAAACAAAAAAATAAAACATTAAAAGTGACAAAAATCACATATACACATTTTAAAACTTCCAAGTAAACCAGCGAAACTTTTAAAAGGTGTGTCACTTACCTGGATGTCACGAGCTCACCCAGAAGTGTTCGCACAGGACTGGCCATTGACGCTGCATTAATGGGAGCTAAATGGCCCAAGGTTTCACATGCCAGTAATGTGAGCACCAAAACAGGATGAGTAATCTATCCATGGCTCAACCCATCAATAAAAAGAAATGCCAGAATAACGACAGTGGAATGCAAAAGGATGATGTCATGTCATGGTGTCCTTTTGTGTTCCGCTGTCAATATTCTGGCATTTCTTTTGCTGTGTCTGATAATCCTAAGGCTGTAACTGCACCGGCTGAATGAAACAGCCTCCCCGCCATTCCTATGCCCAGCTGTTTGGACAACACAGGGTTTTGACCCCAGTTCTATCCTGAACTGTCCAGATGATGTCAAGGCAGTTCCAGCTAGGAACGAGGGCAATCCCTCTTTAAATGATTAAGAAAATATCTGGGGGAACCTGGATCCTGCAGGAAAAGCTGAAGTGTTGCATGACAGGAACAGGCAAGCGTCTGCACATGCACACTCAGCTGTATTGGCATTGTGTTCTCTTGAGGTCACAACAAGGCCCCCAGCATATGATCAAGGCTGGGTTCCTTGTTTCTGGTGACACCAGCAGTAGCTGCACAGGTGCCCACAGATACAGCTAAGCACGCATGTGCAGACAGCTGCCTTTTCCTGCCACTGAACACAAAATAATGGGGGGGGGGAGTATCCAGGATAGTTCTAGGGCCAGAATACTCTGGCCAGAATGTAGAGTACTCTGGCCAGTGCAGACAACAACTTAGTCAAAAACTAAACAGAATATTAAGTTATAGTTTTAATCAAAGCTGTAGTTCAAACATGCTTGTTGTTTTGGCATGTACCTTCAGTTTGTTTCTGACTTATGCTTATGCTTGCTCACTGTTTATTAATTTTTGAATAAATATGTACAGGACTGGCATGATAATATGGAAAACTAGGGAAATTTAAGATGAAAGATTGGACTTGAAGCTTCGTAATTTACTCTGCAGCCTGCACCTTAATATATAATAAATGTATTTTCTAACTAAATGTCTCCACTGCCTCCAAGGTTTTCAGGTGCCATTAGTGTAAGGTGAAGAGCATCCTTTCGTTTTCACTGTCCCATCCACAGGGTGCAAAGACTGTTCCAGTGTACAACCAAGAAAATCCAAGAAATGCTACACTCAGCGAAAGACAAAATAGACCCTCTCACAGCCACAGGAGTTTACCGCATACCATGCAGCTGTGGACAAGTTTACATAGGGACCACTAAACACAGTGTGCAAACACAAATCAAGGGACACTGCAGACTGGGCCAGCCAGAAAAAACAGCAGTAACAGAACATGTTATAAACCAACCTGGACACAAAATGTTATTTAAAAACACTGAAATTCTGGACCAGGCCAACAACTATCATGTCAGAATGCATAGAGAAGCTATTGAAATCCACAAACACCTGGACAACTTCAACAAGAAAGAAGAAACCCTTAAAGTAAACAAAATTTGATTACCAGTCTTGAAAAACACCAAAATCAAAACTCAACACATGCAAATGAACTCCACCCAGGGACAGGGGATTTCCAGCAGACAATGGACCATTAGCCAAACAGACACTAATCCTCCTTACAGATCCTCCCACACTAGAAACTACCCATTCAAATACACAAATTTAATTATCCTCTCCAACAGGGGTTCACATTATATAACCCCCCACCACACTCCTACCCAACCATTCTCTGAAGATGCCAGCCACAGATGCAGGTGAAACGTCAGGAATAAATTCTTCCAGAACACAGCCTCATAGCCTGGAAAAAAAAAACCCACAGAAAACCTACGGGATGCCAGCCATGAACGTCTTCGACTTTACATTGAACTTAATGTCATTCTCTTATCAATCCTAGGGTTCCTCTCCCCCAAGGAAGTACTGATAGTGCAACAAGTGCATAATAAATTATTCATTTTCACCATTGCAGTGATCAATGGCAGTGGGTTACTTTTTAAATGTTGTAACAGAAGAGGACCAAATACTTCTGACACGTAATGTCTTGAGGTCTGTCAGGGTGACCCAAAGAGCTTAAGCACTTAATACAGACTTGAGCCTAGGTCTCCAGATCCCAACTTCAGCAGTCTGTCTACTAATATCACACAGCATTAAAAGGCAGATTCCTGCATCAGTCTTTGCAACAAAGGAGATACATAGTCATCACCATTTTTTCAGAAATCCATTGGTTTCTAAAATGTTCTCCAAAAGTAATTGTTCTTCATTTTAACAGCTAAACTGTTGCTTTATTACATCTCAGTTTTTTGCCCCTGCTTTAAGGACTGTTTTCACATGGCAACTGATTCTGACATAGAAATCATTTCCTGGAAATGTAGGATTATTATGACAGATATTTTTTTTGCATGGTCTACCCAGGTTGTACAACAGTTGTGGGCCACAAGTTCCACCACCTGTTCAGGGAGTAATTTGCAGATATGTAGTATCATTCCAGGTTGTATGACCGACGATGAGAAACCATGCCATTTTAAATGTGGAAATGTTTACTTTCTAAGGTGAGGATGGGACAATTCTCTCAGCCAGAGAGTCAAATTCAAATTTAAGGAGGCTTTTAGGCAGGGGTGTAAGTGCAGGTGATGGGGGCAAAATGAGGGTTCTGCCCCCCCCCTTCCAAAAAAAAAATCTGCTCTCCCAAATGAAATGTTCCTTCAGTCACCAAATTTCTAGTGTCTCTGTCACTTCAAACTTCAGTCAAATATTTGCAAATAGAGTTTAGGCATGCAGAGAAAAGGGGGAGAGTTACCAAGGGAATGTGAACACACCAAATATAAGAGCTCCAGGTGTGAACAATTGTCAGTGTCTCATTCTGCAATATTAGGAATTTGGGGGCTGAAGGAAAATTTCATGCCTCCCTCACAATTTTATCTGGAACTCTGCAGTGGAGGAAAATGACTTTTCCCATGCTCATGTGTTCAAGAAAGCAAGGTGAGCAACACCTGAACAGGGCTACTGTTGCTTTCCACTTATAATCCTCCTGTTTTCCCATCGGTTCTCCTCCTTCTCTCTCTTTTCTCATCACAGAAAAATCTGTTAAGGAGTGAACAAGAGAATAGCATGAACAATGTCTTTTGAGTAATAGTCCTCTGAGTCTTCTGCACAGAAGTGTTTTGTAAGGTATAGTTTGGCCTTCCAAGTGGAGCTGGGGTGGGAATCATGCCACCAGGCAAATTCTGTTGGGCTGCAATTTCCAGTATTCCCCACCACCAGCGATGCTTCATTTTGCCCCTCACGTAGCTACACCCCAGCTAGAGGACTAAGATCTAGAGGTGGGCAGAGTCCAAAACCAAACTTATCAGCATTTCTGAGGGGGAGGGCAAAAGCTCTTACTGCCAGTAACTAAGCATAGCAGAGGCATTCCAACCTTTCAGTTTGGAGATTTTCAGACAACACTGTTATAGTGTTACTATTCCACTTTATTTGCTATGGCTGCCTCCTCTTGAATCCTGGGATTTGCAGTTTAGGGAGGGGCATTTACAACTCTCAGCCAGAGAGATTTTAGGCCTCACTAAACTACAAACCCCAAAATTCCACAGGAGGAAGCCAGAGCAGTTAAAGTGGAATAGTAACACTATAACAGTGTAGTCTGAAAATCTAAAATGACTAAAAGCTGGGAAACAATAGCTGTCAAGGGGAAGGGGCCATAGCCATGTGAAGCAACCCAGAGTGTCACGTTGTGATTTGAGGAGGCCTGGATTTGGCCCAAGGCCTGAGGTTTCCCACCCCTGATTTAAGGTGATGGTAATGTACATTGCAAACTTAACCAGCATGCTAAAAGTGCAATCCTATGCATGTGTTAGTCTGAAGCAGGTTCAGTGGCATTTACTCCTTAGTGAGCTAGTATAGGATTGCAGGATTAAAGCTCTAAATCCTTCTTGACATCATCCCATTTGCACATATACTGGACCTTGAATGAGTTGGCTTTATACCATTCCAGAAAGTATTTACATAGTGATTTTAATGCACATCAATTTGCTGTTTTAGACTTGGCATGGGAATTTCAGGTTCAAATTCTTGCTTTGGGTGGCCTGAAGCAAGTTTCTCAGCCTAAGATTCATGCTTTAGGCAGGTAGGTAGAGTAAATGTATTTAAAATATGTCCTAACAGTGTCAGTTTTCTTAGTTCTGACCTAATTTCATTTCCTGGGTTTATTTTTGTTCCCCTGCCTTCTCCTTGACATCTGTTATCTCTTCTTTGAGCTTTTGGGCAAAATTGTCTTGCTAAACTTGCTATGTGGAAAATAGTGGCCCTGGAGACAGATACAGCACTGAAGAACATGTTCAGCAGGCCAGGAATTTGTTTTCAAGGGCCTATATATCCTAAAGGCCTGTCTGATCTTGGAAGCTAAGCAGGTTCAGCCCCGGTTACTATTTGGATGGAAGACCACCAAGGAATATCAGATACTGTAGGCTATATTTCATAGGAAGGAACAGGCAAAACCATCTCTGAGTATTTGTCCAGTTAGTCTGACATCAATACCAGGGAAGATTCTAGAGCAGATCATTAAACAGAGAGTCTGTGAACATTTAGAAGGCAATGCCATAATCACAAAAAGTCAACATGGGTTTCAGAGAAACAAGTCATGCCAGACTAATCTGATCTCTTTTTTTGATAAAATTACCAGCTTGGTAGACGAAGGGAACGCTGTGGATATCGCATACCTTGATTTCAGTAAGGCCTTTGACAGGGTTCCCCATGACATTCTTGCAAACAAGCTTGTAAAATGTGGGCTAGCCAAGTTAACTGTTCAATGGATTTGTAATTGGTTGACCAGTCGAACCCAAAGGGTGCTCAGCAGTGGCTCCTCTTCATCTTGGAAAGATGTGACCAGTGGGGTGCCACAGGATTCTGTTCTGGGCCCAGTGCTATTCAACATCTTTATCAATGACTTGGATGAGAGAATTAGGGGCATACTTATCAAATTTGCAGATGACACCAAATTAGGAGGAGTGGCTAATACCCTAGAGGACAGGATCAAAATTCAAAATGACCTGGATAGACTGGAGAGTTGGGCCAAATCTAACAAAATGAAATTCAATACGGAGAAATGTAAGGTACTGCACTTAGGGTGAACAAATGAAATGCATAGATATAGGATGGGGGAGACCTGGCTGAATGAGACTACGTGCGAAAGGGATCTAGGAATCCTAGTAGACCACAAGTTGAACATGAGTCAACAGTGTGATGCGGCAGCTAAAAAGGCCAATGTGATTTTGGGCTGTATCAATAGAAGTATAGTGTCTAGATCAAGGGAAGGAATAGTGCCGCTCTATTCTGCCTTGGTCAGACCTCACCTGGAATACTGTGTCCAGTTCTGGGCACCACAATTCAAAAAGGATATTGACAAATTGGAGCGTGTCCAGAGAAGGGCGACTAAAATGGTGAAAGGTCTGGAAACCATGCCTTATGAGGAGAGACTTAGGGATCTGGGTATATTTAGCTTGGAAAAAAGATGGTTAAGAGGCGATATGATAGCCCTGTTTAAGTATTTGAAGGGGTGTCACGTTGAGGCTGGAGCAGGCTTGTTTTCTGCTGCTCTAGAGACTAGAACACGGAGCAATGGATGCAAGCTCCAGGAACAGAGATTCCACCTCAACATTAGGAGGAACTTTTTGACAATATGAGCTGTTCGGCAGTGGAACACCCTCCCTCGGAGCGTGGTGGGGTCTCCTTCCTTGGAGGTCTTTAAACAGAGGCTGGATGGCCATCTCTCGGGGATGCTTTGATTGTGATTTCCTGTGTGGCAGGGGGTTGGACTGGATGGCCCTCGTGGTCTCTTCCAACTCGGCAATTCTATGATTCTATGATTCTATTCCTTGCCTAAGAAAACCCTATGAAATTCATGGGATCGCAATAAGCTGGTAGGCAACTTGAAGCCTCATACACACACACCACACATGGAAGACCAAAAGTTCTTAGGAGATTATCAGATGCCCTTAATATGGTGTTACACAAATTCCAGGAGATTGCCAGGAGATTGCCAAAGGGCGTACCTATCAGACAATGACATCCTCATCCCGTGCTGGTTCCGTGATGCCCTTGTTTCTTCTTATTCACGGCTTAAGCTTAAGCTGTTAATAGATCACCCATTCCGTTCCTGTCACGGAACAATGGGCAAGCAAAAAGAATCCTCGTTATGCTGGTGCAATGCCATCCACAGTGGAAGGTCCCTGCTGAACACTTCCAGGTGCAATTGGGATGTGGAGGTGACAGCCTTTTTTGTACCCTTCCTGGGTTACTTGGGATTTTAAAAGTTTATTTTAGTGCTTACTTTATTTTTTTACCTTGCATTTTCTTTTTCTTTTTTCTTTTCTTTTCTTTTCTTTTTTCTTTCTTTTTTTTTTAAATTTCCCGCACACTCGCTCTCTTGCGAGAATGGTCAGGAACTCAAACCAGTAAGTGAATGGGGCTCTGCTCAAGCTCCATTCACTCCTGGCTGCCAAGGGGAGGGGGCGGTCATGTGATTAAGGTAAGTGCAAAACGGGGGGTTATTGTGCCGAGACGGGGACAGGAGGGGACTGGGATATAAAATAGCGAGAAGGGGACACTTTTTTGGTCCCTGTCTGATAATCTCCTTAGTCTCTTGCCTTAAAAGATATATGGAAACATAACCACAGAGATAAATGTATATTGTGGCATTATAACTGGGATGATTAACTGGTTGCTATTTAGTTGGTCCTATTGATATTCAATAATATATTTAAGTTAAAGACTTAGTTGGAAAATCCCTGGTATATAAACCTTTAACTTCATAAAAGCTGCATTGGTGAGTATGAGAAATCTGCATTCTTTGTTAGAATCAGCTTACATGTGGATTGCATTAAACATTGAGCATAGAGGATATAGTGGCGGGTCAGGGATGTCACTCTTTGCTCATTTTGTTTTCAAAGGAAGCAAAGAGTAATTAATCATCACAATTTGCTCCCTACTTCAAAAACATCTTTGAAAGCTACCACTTTTTCCCAAAGAAAACTACACAATTTTCAAGGACTGTTGGCAGTTCAAGACTTATTGTGCACAACATTTGCATGTTGTTGTTCTTGAACAGCATTTTCTGCAGAAATATTTATTTTTTATACAGAAAATGATGTTTTCCATGCAAAAAACTAATATGAAATTTTGGACAGATTATATCCCAAACTGTGAAGTTTTTTGCCAGTATAGCTTTCTCCTCATCAGTTTCCCCAGCGCTTGAGAAATACCTTTTCAACCATTTTTGAATATTTTTGAATATTCTTCCCATCCCTGGGCAGATACGAGCATCTGTCCGTGTAGTGTTGGACTGCAGTTTCCAGCATCGTCATCGTTGAATATGCTGGCTAGGTCTGATAGGAATTGCATTCTACCTGTAGCACCACAGTTGACCACTGCCACACTAAACAAAAATGCATATAACAAAACAAAAGATGATTACAAAAGAATTATTTTCAGGATATAATCTAGAACTGAGAAGGAATACCCCCATTCTCCCCTGTGGAGTTCCAGAAATATCTTTGTCCTCCATCTCAGACACATGTCTGGAAGTCTCCAGTAGGAAAAATTTCATGTGTTCAAGAAAGCAAGATGAGCAACACCTGAACAGAGCTACTGTTGCCTTTCACTTATAATCCTCCACTGTTTCTCCCCGCCCCCTCTCTTTTATCACCACAAAAAAATATGTTAAGGAAGAAACAAGAAAACAGCCTGAGCAATGTATCTTGAGTAATATTCCTCTGAGTCTTCGGTATGGAACTGTTTTGTAAGGTATGTTTTGGCCTTCCAAGTGGAGCAGGGGTCAGAATCATTCCACCAGCCAGTTTCTGTTGGATTGTAATCCTATGCTTGCTACGACTGCTTGGAGTTACAGTCCAACAACACTGAGAAAGCTATGTGATACCCACACCTGCTGTAGAGGGTTAGCTACTATGAAATAATAACCAGAGCATACTCATAGGTCCCATCCAAATGGTAAAAATAATCCAAATGGCAATTGCATGGAAAGTGATCTATCTAAAAGGACATTCACATCAATACGTCTCAGCCAGAAAGGGTGGAGCCTAATCCACCATAAAACTCTGAAGAGAAGCCTTCAGAGCTTTTCTCTGAGTTTTTAAAAAGCTCTGTAGGGCATGTGAATGTGCGATCATAGTCACATTCGTGTTGCTGCGACGATGCAGCATAAGCTGATTGGCTGGATGAGCATGGGGGTGGGGCTAGCAAACAGGGAAAGCACCTGCTGCCGCCATGTTGGATGTTCAGCTAAGTGAGAGATTGGTAAGGAGATAACATGGTGATCTTTCTCTCTCTTTTCTTATTTTTTTTCTTTTGTAAATATGAAGTATCGCTTGTGCGTACCATGGTAAACAGTTTTTTTTTAAAAAATTGGCAGTGGCAGATTTAAAATGGTGAGTAAATCACTCGTGGCTGCCATCTTGGTTAGGGGGCATGCAAAGTTTAGGGGGGCTCTTTTGACCATTAAGAGAGGTTGCAGCTCTTCAAATTGATGTTTCTTTGGAGGGGATCTTATTTCCCCCCTTGTATTGACGGGACCATAGGCTCTGGAAGACCCAGGTTCAAATCCCTATTACATGATGAATCTTACTGGATGACCTTTGCTATTCAATGGAAAAAGGAGAGGAGAGAATCTATCAGCACCGTTAAAACTGTCAATTTTAACACAAGCTTTTGTGGATATTAATCTACTTCTTCTGATATCTTGATAGATACTGCAGCCACAGTTTTTTAAACATAGCTATATAGTAGTAGTAGGGAGATAGAATATAACAGAATACAGAAAGATGCAAATTGTGACCATGGCCATACATCTTCAAGGAGCTGTGTGTTCTTATCTACCTCACATAGTTGTTGTAAGGGTAAAATGCAAAGCAGCCTTTTATGTCATCTTAAGCTCCATGGAGTAAGGGTAGGATATAAGAGTGTGTGTATGTGTCTGCCTATCTATCTATATATCTATCTGCCTACCTATCCATCAACCCTCAAATAATAAATATATCTATCCATCCATCCACCCTTAAACAATAAATAATCATCAGCCAGTGTGGCATAGTGGTTTGAATGTTGGACTATACTCTGGAGACCAGGGTTGGAATCCCTAATCAGCCATGAAAACCCACTGGGTGTCATGCTCTGCTTCCAGAACTTGGAAATGGACTCTGACTCAGAGACTGAAGCAGTGGACATTCCAGGACCTGCTGAAGCAGAGCAGGAGGATATTCCAGAGCCACAGGCCCCAGACACAGACAATAGTGCAGTACCAGCTCTGGCAGAGGTTGTGCCCCTTTAGATACAGAGGACAACTCACCTATACCCACCTTCACAGCACGGAGACAACAAGAGGAGGGCTAGAGGCAGTCTCAGCATATTTATAGGAAGCAGCAATTAGTTAAGCAGCAGCTGTGTTAGCTGCTACTCTATAAATATGCAGCACTGCCCTCCAGGGATTGTCAGAGATTATCTGACCTGGTGACCCATCGTCTTCCTGCTCACTGTGTTTGACCCGGACTGTGTTCCTTACTCTGAACTCTGTTTGCTTGACTTGGATTCTGTTAGACTACTCTGAACTCTGTTTGCCAGGCCTACACCTTGTTATTTGGATTTTGCTTATGAACTTGTATTGGCTTGCTAGTAAAGTAAGTCTCTGGTGCCAGTTCCACAACAGGATAAAGTTCGTGAAATTCTGGATTATCGTTCTTTTGCATCAGGAGTGCATAATTCACATGAATTCTTGCTTATTTGTAAGATGCAGCAAGTTTCGGTTTTCATTAGTTTACACATGCAAAGGTGGGGGGGCATGGCCTCCAGATGATTAAAGCCAGGCAGGAGGTGGGGAGGGAGCAAGGACGGGGTCATAGACCATAAATAATGAGAGGGAAGAAAAGCACAAACAAACAAAAGAATGACAGAGAGATCTGTCAAGTTCCTGATCATCTTCCCTACCCCAAAAGCCTCAAATAAAGAAAGGAGTGAAGGGAAGCACAAACAAACAAAAGCACAATGGAGCGATCGGTTGCAGCATGCACGCACACATGCACATACACACACAAACACCACCCAAGAGGGGCTAGCCCTATTCCCGATCATCTTCCCTGCCCCGAAAGCCTTGAATAAAGACAAAGGACTGAAGGGAAGCACAAACAAACAAAAGCACGATGGAGTGATCGGCTGGTTGCACGCACGCACGCACACATACACACACACACCACCCAAGCAGGGGCTAGCCCCATTCCTGATCGTCTTCCCTGCCCCAAAGCCTTCTTTTGAAACAGACAGGAAGGGCTCAGAGCAGATTTCCCAAAGTGGGCTGCAAGCAGAAGGGGCAAATGGGAGGCTCGGTGGATTTCCCTCTCCAACCCCTCCGTCTATTCGGGAAAGGCACAATGGTCACTCCAACCAATCAAGATTCAGCTCTGCTCACGCTAATTCAAAAAGGTTGCTGCAAGTTCACATGACCAATTGTGTGCATTTTTGCGAACTTTATCAAAAAATCGGGAAAACTAGTGAAAGCTGATACTGCATGACTTATGGGTTTTTCGCTCCCCCTCCTTCTGAAAAGGGCACTGTGACTTCAAAATGCATGGGAACTATCAGGCTTCTTGTCACATTCTTTGAGGATTTATTTTGCTGTGTAAACAGCACCCCTGACTTCACACTGCCTTGGACTTTATCAGATGTGCCCTTAAAGCCAGTTCCTGTTCCAGTACCCAACCAACCAACCAACCTCCTCCCATCCCTGTAACTCAATTAAAAAAAATGTTTACACACTTCCCTTAATCCCAGGATAGAAACTGTTCCCCCTCCTCCAGCAGTCCAGGAAGTGAATGGAGCTCTCACAGAGCCCCCTCCCCTTCCTGGAGACCAAACCATATGGGGAATTTAAAAATAAAAAATCCCCCAAACCTCAAAGAAGTACACCAAGCACCTAAACACCCTTAAAAAAAAACCAAGTAACCCGGGGAGGGAACAAAAAAGGCTGTCACTGACCTCTTTGTCCCAATCGAAGTAGGAGGTGTTTTGCAGGGACCTCCCAGGACCTTACAGGAAGCCCTGCATCACGCAGGGAATTTAAAAATAAAAAAAACCCCAGACATAAAAAAATTAAATCAAGCACCTAAACAGCCTTTAAAAGAAACAAGTAAACAGAGGAGGGTACAAAAAAGTCTGTCACTTACCTGGATGTCCAGATCATCATTGGAAGTGTTCTCTACTTACTTTCCAGGACCTTACAGAGCCAGGCAGCCAGGGGAAAATTTAAAAATAAAAATACAAGCAGACGTCTAAAATTAAAACAAGCACCAAAACACTTTTAAAGCTTTAAAAACAACATGGGGAGGGTACAGAAAAGGCTGTCACTCACCTGGATGTCCAGATCGTACCCGGAAGTGTTCTAACATACCAGTTCATGCACCCATGATTCCGTTACAGAAACAGAACCAGAGTTCTATTGACGACTTTTCCCCATGAACAAAACAAAAGGGAAAGAACACGGGGTCAGAACGGGGTCAGAATGGGAGAGGAGAATGTCATCTGGAAAAAAAAAAAACCTCTTTAGCGATCTTGTGGCATTTCTGTTCTGGTTTATTAAGCCTGTGTGATAAAGTTCCTTTGCCTGTAATTAGTTTGACTGTGCTGTGCCTCGGCTATCAGCTGTGTAGTAATCAGACTTTGGCTAGTTACCCAGACATTGTTTGGACACTGGGTGACCTTGGGCAAGTCACACACTCTCCGCCCACAGAAACCCTGTGATAGGTTCGCCTTAGGGGTCTCCATAAGTTGGATATGGTTTGAAGGCACACAACACACACACACACAATGACACACTAGAACAACAATTCTAACTGAAAACTCCTACCTCCCACAGTTTCATCTTTGGCCAGATAATACCGATAAAAAAGCGCTAGATCAATCCAGTGCCAGTAAACCAGTGTACTTCCCAAAATGATTCCAAACAGTGTTGTGATGGTACAGCACAAAATAAGCAGGAAATAGATACCTAAAAGAGGGAGGAAAGGCACTGCTATTCAGGTAAATGCAACACTGATGACAAGCTAAAAGATGGAAATAAACTACTCTTAAAATATCTGGGCAAGGCTCTGATCATTGGTGATTTGGATACAGAGGATGAAGAAACAAATGAGTACTTTATAGAGCAAAGTAGGCTGTTTGAATTTCATAGAATCAGAGCTGGAAGAGACCACAAGAGCCTTCTAGTTCAACACCCTGCCCTGTAGGAATTCACAATCAAAGCACCCCCGATAGATGGCCATCCAGCCTCTGTTTAAAAACCTCCAAAGAAGGAGACTCCACCACACTCCTTGCAGTGTATTCCACTGTTGAACAGCTCTTGCCATCAGGAAATTCTTCCTAATATTTAGGTGGAATCTCTTTTCCTGCAGGTTGAATCTATTGCTCTGTATCCTAGTCTCTGGAGCCGCAGAAAACAAGCTTTCTTCTTCTTCAGTATGACATGCTTTCAAATATTTAAATATAGCTATCCTATCACCTGTTAACCTTCTCTTCTCCAGGTTCAAGATACCCAGCTCCCTAAGCTGCTCCTCATGGAGCATGGTTTCCAGACCTCCCGCCATTTTGGTCACCCTCCTCTTGACACGTTCCAGCTTGTCAATATCTTTCTTGAATTGAGGTGCCCAGAATTGGACACAGTATTACAGGTGAGGTCTGGCCAAAGCAATTTCGAATACATACAAATGCCAAGTCATGAGCCATTTGTTTTCTTTTCAGAGAATAAATGTGTGAACCATTCTGAGAAAGTCTGTTTTCATCTATATATAACCAGAGTCTGGGAATGTACTTTTTAACCTGAAACTCCCATAATCCCCCAAGAAACATGGACAGTGGTTTTTTTCACTAGGGAATTCAGGGAAGTGTAGTCCAAAAAGTAACTTTTCTAACTTCTGAACATCTTGTAATTTTGACCAGCTCAACTATTGTAAGAAGCAGAGCTGTTCTGATAAAAAGAGAAAACAAGACTTATTTCATTTAAGTGCCTCAAAGAGTAAACAAAGAGTATAAGAACATCAGCTTTCTCTTTCTCTGCTGCACAACACAAAATAGCGGATGTATTCTGTTTTACTGGTACAATTAGTGATGCCAATTGACTAAAGCCTGAAGTGAATTTAGAGCTTAGAAAAGTTACTTTTGGAACCAGAACTCCCAGAATCCCCAGATAACATGGTGGCCATGTTGGTTGGAAGTGTAATCAAAAAATGTAACTTTTCCAAGCCCTAGCAGTGATACATTGGTTCATCTGACATGAGTCTGAAGGCCAGTCTAGATGAGGGAATAAAATGTGAATTGGTGTGCAGAAATGCCAATTCTCAGCAGCTGGCATTTGTCTCAATGATTTTTTTATCAGGATTGCTGGTGTGCAAAGCTATCCGTGTTTGCTGTTCATATGGAGGCATGCCAGCTAATCAAGATGGCAGGCACGAGTTAATTACTTACGGTTTTGTACTCCCCAACTTGCCCCTGCCAAACAGTAATTAAAAAAAAAACTAATTCCAAGTGTAGAAAACCAATCTTCTGCTTAGATAACCCCAAAAAGAAGGAGGAGGAGGAAAGAAAGCCTGTTTTATCACCTCAGTGCATGATTACTACAGCAACAATCCAACTTGGCGGTTCTGTAATCTGCCATTTTAGCAAGCTCTGTCCCCTGCACATGTCCAACCAATCAGCTGTCCTCTTCAGCAATGCAATTCAATACAATTTGGTTGTCCTAACGGGCAAGAGTGCGCATTTCCTTTAGGGTTTTTTAAAAAACTTGGGAAATGTCCCAGAGTTTTCTGCCACGGACTTTTCCCGACTTTTGCTCCCCCTCCCTCCAAAAAGGGCAGAATGCTGTGGGATCCCATTTGAACACATGGGATTCCCCATGGATTCTAAAAGGGGATTTTTTGCCATCTGAACTACCCTTGAGATGCCTTTAACTAAGGTTTAGATAAATGCATAGAAGACCAATACATCCATAACTGTTTGCTATTACAAGTCCTCACCCCCCGCATGCATGGGACCAGTATTTGCAGTTTCAATTATCCATTGTCTGAAATCTATGGTCTCTCTAGGCATTTCCCAGGTCCTCCAGCACAACTCTATGGTAACTTCCAGTGAGTTGCACTTGAGCTGCCTAGAGATGTGGCTGCTCTAGGCATTCCCTAGGTCCTCCAGTGTGATTCTGTGAAGTTTGGCATTATGGCAGTTTCAAGTATTCATGGGTAAATCTGGGAATGTATCCCCTGTGCACATGGGGGGGGGCTGTATAATGATACTAAACCTCCATACTTTGAGGCAATGTAGCTCTGATTACAAGATCTCTCTCTCTCCCTCTGGCTTTTCTTCGCAAACGAAGATTCAGGAAGGACTCATCCCGCGCTTTCTGCAAGTGCGCTGATGACTAAAAAGACCAATCCAAGATAAACTAGTCCGGTTGCAAAAAGCACAGCAGAAGGTCTCCTTGGGTGATGTTTTTGGGTTGTGATTCTTTCTGCGTTGTCGTTTCTCTTCAAGACTTGTTCGTCGTGAGTTCTCAAATAAGGCTGCAGCATTGTGGATAGTGCGTCTCCATGCCTCCCGATGTGAGGCCAGGGAAGACCACTGTTGGTGATCAATTTGACCGAGCCTGAGATGTTGTTTCAGGGAGTCTTTGTATCACTTTTTTGGAGTGCCCCTCTTACGCTGACCTGTGGCGAGTTCACCGTAGAGTAGTATTTTGGGGAGGCGATGGTCCTCCATCCTAGAAACGTGCCCTGCCTAGCGCAGTTGCGTTCTCAATATCATGGCCTCAATGCTGGTGATCCCTGCTTGCTCAAGGACAGCAACATTCGTCACATAGTCAGTCCAGTGTATATTTAGGATTGTGCATAGACAGCACTGATGAAAGCGCTCGAACAAATACATAATAGGAAGAGTTCACTACTAGAAGCAGAACAGTGCACTAGATGGACCTTTCTATCACCCCAGCAGGGTTCTCCTGTTTGCAAGAGCATAAACAGAAGCCAAAGGCAGGTGAAGCTAGAACTAGCAATTGCCTCTCCAGGATAGGAAAGTATAGCATCAATTTTCTATTATTATTATTATTATTATTATTATTATTATTATTATTTATAGAACATCTCTGACAATGAAAATACTGAAGGACAGTTTTAATGAGAGCTAAAACAAGCCTCCTTGGGTTATGTACACACATACATGTAAAAAATGCTTTGCCATTTTTACCTCTTTCTGTTTTCCTCTTAAGCTTGAATACCCCTGTAGAATTCCCAATGGAGTTTTGGGCCAAGCAGATGAAGTGGCTCCTTAAATCTTCTTCCATTATTTCCCTCAGGGTGAAAACATCACTAAAAGTTTGGCCTTCTAGTCCCTTTGGATGAACACTAAACAGAATAATACTTCCATCACCCACCAATTAGCATTCATTTTCACACAGTTACAGTGGCCCTGGACACCTGCTGACAAACAGATTTTCATATTATGGCTGCCCTAATTTCCACAGTGGCAGTCACTCAAACTGCAGAATAATGGGGCAGCCATATATCATCATCTGCATGGATGCATAGGTACACACAACATAAAGTGGAGCTGGTTGTTGCCTAGGAACAGCCTCCTGGATAAACCAGCCACTGCATATTATTCTATTTATTTATTGCATTTATTAATGTGCTCATAACCTACCCTTCTTCCACAGGCAGCCAATGGCAAGTTATATCCCTTCACCTTTTGGGGAGCCCCCTTTTGCTCAGTCTATTAGATGCCATTGACTTCCTCCAAGGAGGCTCAATGCCGCATATAAGGTCTTTTCCCCTCTTTTCCCCTCACAGTATCTTATGACATCAGTGAAGAGAAAGGTTCTTCACAAGCCTGAGGTCATCTGGCCACTTGTCTTAGTTAAACACTTAGTCAAACACAGACCTTACAGACTCTTCATATTCTACTAGTAGCAAAATCAATTCTCCAAATGCCATTGCTTATGTAGCCAAATGGCATCGTTCAAGCGCTAGAGCAAAAAATTACAGAATCTCAGGACATCTGAAGGTTTGCAAAAGAACACAAAAACATTTTTAGGAAGAAAGGGGTTGGGGTATCCCATACTCTTAAAAAAAAAAAGTCTGAATAGGCCTGGTAGGCACAGAATACTGCATAATTGTGAAGATAGTGGACCAAAACAAAAACAAAAAGCAGGGAGGGTTCTATATGTTGAACAGGAACACTTCATCATGCAACATTTTAGGTCAAACTAGATGATATATATGTAGCACATATTCATAAGAGTTGTTTCTTCAATTGGTGAAAAACATCTGTTTGTACAGTACATGATTGTCCTTTCTTTTATTTCATTTTTCAGTAATTTAAAACATATTGTTTGGGTAATTTTTAATTTTCAAGTCTTATTGATGAAGTGTTCATGTCTTTTTTTAAGAGAAACTCATTATGAGAGGGAAAACATTTCAATCAAAGGGAATAGCCATTAAACTTAATATTTAAATAGTAGGCTCTGATATTAAAGTTGGGAGGAAAGATGATACCTCTGACTTTGGTTGCAAGAGAGCTCTGGGGGAATGTTTGATTAAGGAGCAGCCCCAGAGAATGCAAACTAAAGATATATTATTTAATGAAAACACTTATTTAATGAAAACACAACTATAATATTCTTGCTTTAATTTTTTTTGGTGGGGGGTAAACTATCAATTTGAAACAGAAGTAATACTAAGACAACAGAAATTTGTTCCACCATTGGTAATCTTGTTGCAGTTAGGTATTAACAAAAGTACATAAATACCAAGTAAGTAACAGTTTGAACTGGCTGTTCAAACAACCTATGTAAACATGTTGGTCTGCGTAACCCAAATGGTAATGGCAAAGTTGGATGCCTCTCCTACCTTTCAAAAAAGAAAAGAAAAGAAAAGAAAAGAAAAGAAAAGAAAAGAAAAGAAAAGAAAAGAAAAGTGAGCTTGCCCTGTAGTTCCTTTACATCAAGGGTGGCCAAAGTGCAGCCATCCAGATGTTGCTATCCTGCAACTTCCATCAGTTCCATCCAGCATGATGAGGAATGCTTGGAACTGCCAGCCTTGCTTTATGTAAATAAAATCCTATCCCTAAGAGCTGAACATGTTATAAAGGAGCTATTGATGCTCATGTTGTTGTGCCTTCAAGTTGTTCCTGACTTAGGGAAACCCTATCACAGGGTTTTCTTGGCAAGATCTGTTCAAAGGAGGTTTGGCATTGCCTTCCTCTGAGGCTGAGGGAATGTGATTTGCCCAGGGCTGTGTGGTCTCTGTGGCTGTCATGATGGAGTCCTATCATGCTGCCTCAAGGTTGACTGCAACTCCCATCGTTCTGCCAGAGAACTACAACTCCCTTTAGGTGTAAACAGTATTGTCTTGCCAGCATAGTATCAGGTAAGGAAAGGGTTAATGGAAGGGAGGGTCTAAAATACCACCTCCACAGAAGCTAATGAGGTGACATCATCAATGACATTATACCACCTGATCCGGAATCACCAATCACAGTTCCAGAACCGGGAACTCTGACTAAGATATAACTCTTTTTGTGTGAAGCCATTTTGTAGAACAGCACAGACCATGTGGCTTTGAACAAGGACTGAATTATGGCTGGTAGAGCAAAGCCATCCCATCTGGCTTGGCTCCCAGCTTGCCCTGATACCATCTGGAGGCAACAGACTGCAAAGCAGTGAGTAGGAATTAGGGCCCATTTAGTTGCATTAGGGAATTTCTTTTAATTTCTCTACTTCAGTTGGATGTAACTAAATTTAGTAACTGAATGTAATTTAGAACAACTGAATGCTCTGATTTTAATACCATGTTGTTTTAGCAACAACTTTAAGAATGTCTGGGGTATGGAGAACCCTGACTCATGCGAGATTGCATGACTGGAACTCACTTGAATAAAGTACAGTCGTCCCTTCACATTTGTGGGGGTTAGGGGCGGAAGACCCCCACGAATGTGAAAAAAAACATGAATAATAATAGTCCTCCCCCACCCGCCTGCAAAAACTCACCCCATCACCACTGTATTCAAGTTAGATGTTATTTACCATTTTTGATGTACTAGTTCCTTCTTTTCACTAGTTTCTATGTACCACTTCACTGAAGATGAAGCATTCATTTCAAATCCAAACCTGGCTTTGCATTCAAGCTCAAAATATTGTCCTGAGCAAAAGGAAAAAGGGGGATAAAGACATATAACATTCAGATTTTGAATATGGAGCTGTTACAGACCAGAATGAAAATGCTCATATTATCCCTAAATCACACAGCATTTGGAAGAAAAAAAATGGACTTCTTAGCATGTAAAATAAAATCTTTGAAAAACGTGACTGGCATTCGTATTTTATGTGTAATGTCATTTGATTGATCAATGTAATCCACTTACCAAGCTCTACTTCAAGGGTTGTCACAGCTTTGGGATACAAAACAGTAGGAGGACTGAGTGTATCTTTCGCTACAACAGGAAAAGTGGGATGTCAGAAGCATGCAATTTATTAGGCACTTCTTAATTAACTAAAACTATGTTAATTTTTATTAGAGACCTAATTACAAAAAGTGTTGAATCAACACATGATGGGAGTACAAGCCCCTCTCTATGTAACCAGGAGCTGTGAAACATCAGGGGATACCAGTTTTGTGGAAACTCACACATAGAAAAAACCTTCCTGTGTAGATTTGAACACACTTTTTTATGTCTTTTTAAAGTTTATTTTAGTATTCACCAGTTTTATAACAATTTACATCTTGTTTTAGCTATCCCATTATTATCACATTCTAAGTATATATCTTCTTCAGTTTTTTATGTTATGCAATACATTAATAAAATACGTGCTTCCCACCTCCCCTTTCCTTTTATTTAACCTTTATAATATTATATCCTCTGTAGATCAAATAGACCTCTCAGCTTTAGTATTTCTGTAATTCTTTACCTGTCTTATACATCATTTCATCTGTTTTAACATAGTAAGTTTTGACTTTATATCTACAGATCAAGATAAATTATATAAATAACATACTAATGATTGAGGACTGGCTAGTGAAACTTAGCAAAATGATGTTAATGGACAAATTGACGATATTATTAAAGGATCATTCACTAGAGACATATGAACAACAATGACAGAAACTAATAGAATACTATTTAAAAAACCATGAGAAACAACAACAATACACAGGATATAAGGAAGTTAAAAGGGAAGCTATAAATAACAAAAATGGTAACCAAAATCAGTGCAATTTTAACACACTTCTTATAAGGAGAGCAGTAGAACTGGTGATGGAGGTGGGGCCAGGACACTCTTCTTCATGTGTCGATTCAACACACTTTGTGAATGAGTGAATAGCTCTAATATTACATATTAGACTATGTAAAGTCTAAGCAAATTATTTTATGGCATCTTATGTAGCTACAGTACTATGAAATGATAGCTGACAGCCCACTTAAATACTATCTGAATACATTTGAATTGGTTAATGGTACTGAGAATCTAATAGGATGCATTACTGAGGAGGGAAGAGCCTTTCATAATGTGCTGTCTTGCCTATATAGAAGTCCCCCCTTATCCACAGGGGATATGTTCCAAGACCCTCAGTGGATGCCTGAAACCATGCATAGTACTGGACCCCATACATATAACATTTTCAGACCATGGTTGACTGCAGAGAACTGAGCCCACATAAACCAAAAGCATGGATAAGGAAGGCTACTGTAATTGTTCTTTGGACTTTTTCAAATGGGGGAGAAAAACTTGAGGAGGTCAGGAGAAGAATGGGGCTGTTCCGCTTACAGTGCCCCATTTCAGATGATGCTGTCCTCCTCCCATCCTTCCCCCGTGCTTCCTCTGTGTTGCAGGCACGAGAAATGCACCACTTTTATTGACAAAAACCCCCATCAATAAAAAGCGGCACTTGCAGCATGGAGGAAGCACAGGGGAAGGTTGGGAGGAGGATGGCGCCATCTAAAACAGGGCACTGTAAACGGAACAGCGCCGTTCTTCTCCTGACCTTCTGGGGGGGGGGGTCCCACATTTGAAAAAGTCCTTTCTCTTATTAATGACCATGGTTCCAAATGCTTTTAATTCTACTGATACTTTAATTATGTTTATCTTTTGTGAGATGTGAACTTTTAGTTGTATCTGTTTTAACTTTTGTAAGTTGCTTTGAGTCTTGAACTGAAAAAGGGAGAATGAAGACAATGACAATGAAGATACAGATACAGGGTGGCAGAACTGTGGCCCACAGGTCCCCCTTTGGTGGCTCCACGATCCCACACCAGTCTCCCAAAGCCCCTCCCAACCCTCCAATTTTATTTTATTTTTTTAATCCCAAATGCCTTCTCTTTCCTCCATTTTCCCTCCAAATGGATGCAGCATCACTTCTAGTCATAATTTTGGAAGCAAACAGAGGGAAAAGAAGGTATTTTAGCACAGTCAGGAGGTCAGGGGGAGGAAATTTGGTCCCCAGCTCCTATGCAAGTGCCTACACCTGACCTACTACATCTGCACCAGAATATAATGCATTATTCACCAAGGGTATAGCAACATACCTATGACAATAACATCAACTACTGTTCTCATTTTCCATTGAGCACTGTTGTCAATCAGTGTGTAATCACACACGTAAGTGCCATTATCTTTGTCATAGACAGAACGTAATATCAGCTTATCTTCCTTCAACTGTAGGCCAGGTCTTATGACATTTTGAAGTTCTATTTTTCTTCCATTCTAAAAGGGAAAAAAGACAAATTATTCCATACAATATTAGATTGTTAAGAAGCAGTGGGCACCTAATAAGGGCTGAATCAAGAGATCAGAGCCATCCTCTACCAGGGAGAGTCTACCTTCTCCTGACTTCCTAGGTACCTACCCCTTTGTCCCTCCTTCCTAATTTCTGAAATACCTTAGACACAATGGGGGGGAAAGAAGCATTCTTTCTCCTCCTTGCTGACGCACTCTTGTCTCATTCTTTCACAGCTTCCCCAAGACGAAATGGTTCAGAAAAGTGAACGAGACAGAGGCATTCAAGATGTAGGGTGGGCATCAATGGTGGAGCCAGGGGGCTATTTCAGCTCATGCCACCGGCTGCAATCATCACTCTCGTGCATCACCAAAATTCAGTGACACAAGTATACTTCAGTTAACAAAGTAGATATATTGTCTGTATGTCCTATTACCCCCTCCCTGTGATACCTCATAATTCGAAATACTGGACACTTTTCAGGGTCAGGGTGGCTGGGGCAAACCAAAGGTCAGTTGGAGGTCACAATGACCTGGGATGTGTCTTAGAAATAAGATGGCAGGAAAGCCCAAATTAAGATTGTGCAGAAGCTCCTTAGTAAACACAGTTTGTGAGGAGGTATGTGCTAATCCTTTCATTCAGCCCTGTGCACATCAGCAATGATTCAATCAAACAATTAAGTGACCATTCCCAAATCTATTCCTATAGAAATCTTCCCTATACCTCCTGTCCAATCTTGCGAGGTTGTCATAAATCCATCAATTCCTATCTCCCAGCAATTAAAGCAGTCATTTGACTTTCAGTTTGCTTTGTCTATCCAGTGGGAAAGCCATCCAGATGTTGTCATAATCAGAGTACCCCTTCAGGATATGAAATATGGTATAAATATTAGACCCTAGACCCCAGCTAAAGGTGCCACAGACAGACACCAATACTCTGCTGGATTCTCTGCACCACCCTCAAATGCCAGTCTGAGCATCTTTGCTGCATGGAACTCTTCTCTTCAAGACTGGTAACTATAACACTATCTTCCTGGACCTCTCTCTATCCAATCTCCCCGCCTTTCTTTCCAATATTCTTGTATGGTTCTTAAGAGTGTATATTTTGTATGCTAGCATATCCCCTGTGTTATTCCCAATAAAAATATTTTGTTTTACATTAACTGGAATGCTCTCTACAGTTAGTACTGGTATACATAGGTGAAAAGATCCCCCAAAGTCACCCTCCTCTCTCAGGCTTCCATTTGATCTAAGAATTCCCCCAAATAATAATTTTGGCATCACAGGTAGGGCTCTAAAGCACCCCCCACCTCTTAGGGTAACAGTATTCCTGGACATTACTCCCTTAATGGAAAATTTGGTAGCAGAGGCAGAAATAACATGGAATGAATAGGGAGAGGTTCCTACATCACAAAAAAGAAGAGCAGTTCAGCATGTTTCAGCAAACTTTGCATCGAAAACTAACAATACACACATATGAAATGAAACAACCAGGTCAAGTAAGATTTGCATAAGTAAAGGAAACATCTGAATCTTCGAGAGACTACTTGAAAGCTGCTTCCAAAACGTATCCAGTAATGGTTGTTTCCCCTTTCATTAGCCTCCACTTGTTCTTATGATGTTCATTTTGGTGGCCAAAGGTATAGATCCATGCTTCTGTAACATGATGGGGGAAGCTGATGAGCATACATGGTGAAGCAGGCTTTACCTGTTTTCCCCTTTTCTCTCTGTTTTGGTATTTAACACGCTCCACAAGAGATTCTGAAGACAGCTGCTGTTTACCTTGCCGGTTGTAGACAAGCACACACAGCTATAGTAGGACCAGCTAGAGCAGAATTGCATTATTACCCAGCTCAAGCTATTATTGCATTGTTTATGCACACAGTTGCAACCTGATACTAAAAGTCTGTTTCTCCAGCCCCACTTCACTATCTTTCCAATGCTAATGCTGCTAAAAACTTCCAAGTAGACAAAGAACAAGGAAGAAAAATGGGGGCGGGGGATATAAAATGACCTTGTAAAAAGGAATTTCTTTATCAGAGGCTTTGTTAACTGAAGTATGCCTATATATGCCAAGGGAGAATCCATGTCCAGTTTAACCAACACCTGTCACCCATATACTTATTTAGTCAATAAAACACAACATCTTGCTTCTGAATGGTATTGCACTTCCTGGAAGTCCCTATGAGCAAGTTGTGACATCCATCCTTCTCTGAAGACCCCTTTGGAATGTTAAGCCAATTTATCATAATTATTATTAGAGCTGGTAATGGTTACATTTTGGATTAAAACTCCCAGATTCTCCCAGCCAACATGGCCCTTTCTGGAGCTGTAGTCCAGAAAAGTAACCTTTCCAATTTCCACTCAAGATTATATACAGTAATTTACCTGCAAAAGGAGAATCCTCACCAAAAACCTATCTAGTCCAGTATCCTATTTCCTATCCTAAGCAAGCAGGTGATTTTGGGAAGCCCCCAATGCAGGAAATTAGGGTGATGGCTTTATCACATTATTAATCTGTCCCTTTCCTCTGGTTCATTTCCTTCTGAGTTTAAACATGCCATGGTCTCTCCAATCTTCAAGAAATTTTCACTTGTCCCATCCACTCTCTCTAATTATCATCCTATTTCACTGTTGCCTTTCTTCTTGAAAGTTGTGGAATGTGCTGTTTATGCATGGTGCTTCACCTTTCTTTCTCAGGCCTCCACATTGAGTACTTTTCAGTCTGGATTTCACCCTTTACATTCTACAGAGACAGCTCTCGCAAAAATAACAGATTATCTCCTCCAGGCCAAATCAAAAGGCCTATACTCCATCCTTATTCTCCTCGACCTTTCTGCAGCCTTTGATACAGTCAATCATGTTCTTCTGTTAGATTCACTTTGTGATTTAAGGTTCACTGACTCCATTCTCAACTGGTTTTAATCATATATCTCAGGCCGGTCATTTAGCATGGTAGCTAGTGGTCATGAATCCCCCTCCTTTCTCCTTTCAGTTGGGGTTCCTCAGGGCTCTGTTCTGGGCCTCTTATTGTTCTCTCTTTACACACTATCTTTAGGTAAGCTTATCAGCTCATAGGGTTTCAATAACAGCATGTCTCTCCAGTATCTCAGCATGGATGCTTCATCACTGCCTTAAACTTAATATGGCAAAGAACAGAACTACTCATCTTTCCCCCAAAACCTTCTTTACATTAAACATTTTCCATTACTGTTGATAATGTTCCCATCCATCCTGTGAACAAAGCATGGAGTCTTGGCTTTGTCTTTGACTCCTCATTGTCCTTTGTCCCTCATATTGAGGCCATAGCCAAGTCATGTTGATTTTTCCTTTATAACATCACTAAAATTAGACCTTTCCTCTCTGCTTTCTCTGCCAAGACTTTAGTTCATGCTTTAGTCATTTCCCTTTGGTTTTCATTCTTCACTCTGCTGCTAAGATTATCTTTTTGCCCTGTCATTTTGATCATGTTACCCCATTTTTATAGCCCTTCATTGACTACCTATTCCCTCTAGGATTCAGGATAAGCTGCTTGTTCTGACATTCAAGGCCCTGCATAACCTAGCTCCTCCTTACCTTGCAACTCTTATCTCCTTTTTACCAGCCTGTTAGAAATCTTTGCTCTGCAAATTCTGGGCTTCTTGCCCAGCCAAGGGTTTTTTCCTCCTTGGCTCGGCTTCGTCCTTTTTCTCTTTCTGCCCCTTATTCCTGGAATCACCTCCCAGTAAACTTGTGGACTATTTCTTCCCTTGCTGTTTTTAAATCCAAATTGAAAACTTTTTTGTTTTCTCAAAATCTTGGAATTTTGGATTCATGCTCATATCACTATTGTATGTTATTACCTGTAATGATTATTTTGTTTTATTCTGAATTATCTGTATGTTTTTTTTCCCTTTTCTTATTGTATTTTAGTATTTATATTGGAATAGTGATAATCGTTTTATTTTGTAATCTTTTGTAAAGCCCCATGTACATCAATTCAGAGGTGTGCAGACTCTGGTTCACAATATTCTATATACAGAGATCACAACTAGTAGCCCTTGAGTTTGTGAATGAGTGAAAAATAACTTTATAAGGAAACGTTCTTTTCAACCCATTGCACCACAAGAAAGCAAGTCTACACATGCACACACACAAACAAAGCACACAAATACAAATGCAATTCTGACTGGAAAACAAAGGAATAAAATTCCTTTGTATCTAACTGACCCCCAAATACTGACTCTTACCTTGTACCATTTAACTGATGAGTGCTGAAAATGATGGTAACAATCTTTTCCTGGGCAAGCAATAGATGTTCCTTGGGAAATAAATAGGTACTTCTCGTTCACGCTGTTCCTTGAACAATTTGCCATCTTGCTTGTTTCAACAGCTATAAAAATATTGACACATGTCAATATTTCTTCCCTGTAGGTCACAAAAGGAAGTTCAGGTAAAACCACCAAGGTAAGGCTTGATTATGTGAAGGCAGGAGGAAAAGCTAAGACCACACAAAAAGTAGAACTTTTTGTTTTAAAAAAACCTTCCAGTCAGCACTAAATACACTTGAATTCTCATCTACACATTTAAATCCCTCTCATATGAAATACATGTCGAATAGTAATATAGTGAGGAAACCATGGGCCTGTCTACACTGTGGAAATACAGCAGTTTGACACCACTTTATCCAACATAGTTCTATCCTATGGAATCCTGGTATTTGTAGTTTTCTGAGCTATTTAGTTTTTTCTATCAGAGAACTCTGGTACCTCACCAAACTACAACTACTGTACCAGGATTCCATAGGATAGAACTATTGTGGATAAAGTGGTATTAAACTGCTATATTTCTGTAGTGTAGACAGGCCCTATAACATATCACACAACTTTTAAGGTATCAATAAAAAAAAAGATTCTGAACAATGGCTGATGAATCAATAAGAATTCCTAAAATCCCATTTTAAATAAAATATGTTTAAAAGAAATTGCCCAGAGAACATATCAGATAAATATAAACAGATTAGAATGTAATCCAGGTTCCTCTATTATAGGAAGTGTTGTACAGCACTTCAGGGTATGATATAACACTGAGAGAACCTCAGAGCCAGCAAGATATAGTGTGGGTATGGAAGCATGTTTATTCTGAGGGTATAAACTTTGCATAGGATTTTCAAAATATTAGCCAAATTGGGAGGGGTGGGGTGTTGAAAGGATTATGTCAGGGCAACAAACCTATTGACGCAGAAATATGTTCCAGAATGTTGAATTTTCAGTGGATTAAACCAAAGGGCATTCCCCCAAAGAGTAGGGTTGCTAGAAGCATTTCTGAGGAGCATTCTGACACCTCCATCACTTGATTGCCAGAACCACTGCACCTGACTTTCATGGAGATGAGAATAGTTGAAGATCATGGTGGGGTCCTCAGATGGTAGGTCACAGGATACAACAAATTTCTGGTCACTAATGGCCCGGTACCTCACATCTGTGGATTTTTGGAGACATCCTGAAAAGATGTGAAAGTACCATGCAATTTGAGGAGACAAACAGCATTAGTTATCATGATCAGTGGTACCATGATCATTCTTCTTTCCCTCAACTTATAGATAGGTCTTGTAGGCTCTGGCTTTCTCATGAGTCTCAACCACAAAACTTGTTCAAGCCATGGGCTCATCTACACAGGCCAGGATACGCTGCCTCCTCACTGCCATTTCCTGTTTGCGGATCCCACCTGTTCCTCCGCCATTCCCTCCAAAAAATGGGAGGAAGTCCAGATGGGCATACCCACCCACCCATCACTACAGCCACCACTGCAGTTTCTCTGGCTGTCCCAGAAGCTAGGAAGCGAGCCCACAACATGTGACCAAGACACCCTGCGTGTGGCCAGCCTTGGTCACATGCTGTGGGACACCTTCCTGCTTTGGAGAGAGTGAGGCAGACTGGCAGCTGCAGCAACAGGCTAGTCTGCTGGGATAATAATAATAATAATAATAATAATAAAATTTATTTATTTTTATAAATAATAATAATTAATAATAATAATTAATAATATTAATAATTAATAATATTAATAATATTAATTATTAATAATATTAATTAATTAATTAATTAATAATAATAATAATAATAATAATAAAATTTATTTATTAAGGGATGAGCTCCTGAGGTCACCCAGGGCCTGATCTGTTTCTTCCTGGCATGAACAGATTAAAGCAGGCATTTTTATAAAAGGTTTTATTAGGCCTTATCCAGTTTTCCCCCTGTCTTAGCCCTGTCTTTGCCCCAGGTATGGTGAGGACCTCCTGGGATCAGAACGGGGCAAATACCCTGCATCGTCAGAACTGCAGGGCTATGAGATGGGGCCAAGATGAGGTATATTGCCCATATAAACAAGCCCCATGTGATATGGGCATATCATCCCTTCTTAACTTTCATAATCACCATTTGTTCTACAGGGACATAAGAAACAGCCTTATATTAAATCAGAATACCACTCAGAGGGCAGCAATTGCATAAAGCACCACAAAAAGCACAATTGCAAATTGATTAACAAACTGTGTATAAAAATTGAAGAACAGGTGAGGAAACAAATATTGCACAATTGTAAATAGAGAACTATCAATGTACTAAATAGTAACAGAGGATATACAGTAGGACCCCCATATCCACTGGGGATTGGTTCTGGGGGATCCCGTGGATACCGAAAACCATGGTTAATAGCAAATGCCATTGAAAATAATGGGACTTCCAGTTTAAAATACCATAGAGTTACCTTGGAGGACCTAGAAAATGGCTAGAGAAGACACATTTTCTAGGAAGACTCTGGTAGGTGGCTGTTTTGTGTCCCATGGATAATTGAATCAGTAGATAATGAATCAGTGGATAAGGGGTCCTACTGTACACAAAACTAAATCTACAATCTACTGGATTCAGAGATGGTGAATAACAAGCTGCTAAGTATAAGAAACTGTAATTCATTAGCCCAGAAACTGCAAAACAAAAAACAAACATATTCAGTGGAAGTTCAAAAATGTCCATAAAACATAGCTGTTGTCCATAAATTACAAATGGTATATAACATTTCGTCCAAATCCAATTGAGTTGCTAAAGGAGGAACCCATTTTGAGTCAAACAAGACCATTATTCTACCTACCTCAGTATTGTTGAGACCAGTGGTGAAGAGCAATGTTTGTGAACACAACACCTAAAATTCTTTGCAATTGTCCATGGAATTAAAAGGAACTGTATGCTAAAACATCTGGAGGAACAATGTTTCATCACCGTTACTCTAGACTGTATGACAGCAATTCTCCAGAGTTTTAGACAGGGGTGCTTCCCAGACCTACCTGGAGATGCAGGGACTGATGTTGGGGCTTTTTGCCTGCAGAGCCTATTCTCTCCTAGTGGGCTTCAGGACCTCCTCCATCAAGTACTAATACATGCTGATGAAACATGATAAAGCATGCAGAAGGGGAAATAAACACACTGGCTGATGGAACAGTGACCAGTGGGAGAGGAATTTGCATATGTAATACAGTCTGTACTTGTGCACTTGCCACTGAAAAGGCCTAGAGCATCTCTAGCTATTCTTTGACCAGTTACATATTTTAAGACCTCCCCAGGTAAAAACCAAGCTTTAGTTCACAATCTGCAACTATAAACATGCTTAAGCAGGATAGTTTTGAAAAAGCCATGCCCTGTGTGAAAACTGAGGCTGAGAGGACTGTATCACCCTGGACCATACACATTTGGACTGTGCAGACAAGCTGTTGAACATGATGCCTTACTTGTAATGTTAAAATCTTTGGCTTCTGCTCTTTTTGTTAACAACAAGACAATCCAGCAAAATATTAGCATTGCTTTTTAACTTGACATTTCTTCAGTGGTGAATCTGCGTTTGGTAATGAGCAATCATAGCAGATGTAAATTTTCCTGGGACATTTTGTGTACCTGTAAAACAAACAAAACCAGAACCAAATGGTCAACTGTCTTTGGGTGCAACTTGCCCTATGCAGCTTTGAGGTGAGGGCTGGGGATCATGCTGCTAGATGAAAAGTGGACCCATCTAAACAGCAGTCCTTGCAATCTCCAAGAGATCAATGCCTCATGGGGCATCTGGGGATTTCTGGATTTTGGCCTCATGAATCCCTAATGATCTCCATCTCACCCTGAACAGCTTTCCTTTGCATGACTTTTTTTTTAAGAGGCAAGTAAGCGGCTGCAACCACCCTCTAATAATTCACCAGTTCCAGCCCTCCAAAATAACCATGATGAGCCTCTCCATTGTACTGCTCCTGAATAAAGTGGGGAGAGCATTTGAGCTCAGAACCACCAATTCCTGGCATTATCACCTCTTCTCTGGATCTCTGTGGCTGAGGGAAGATTGATCAGTGGTGACTTGTGTACAGTCAGTCTTTCTAAGAAGGACATGTATTATTATGGAGAAGTCACTAAGGAATCCTAAGGTTCTCCAGGACAGAGTTTCCAAAATCCTGTTGTAGAATAAATGATATAAATCAGTGGTGGGTAACCTCAGGCCCTGGGGGTCCAAAATCTGACTCTGTTCAGTTTCCCATGGAGGTTTGTGATTTCCCAGTTTTTGTACTGCCCAAGTCCCCAATTCGAATTGGTTGAAATGCCTCTCTTAAATCATGGCTACTGGCATTATATGCCCATAAGCACACTTATGTCTCTGGAACCTTCTGCCTTTGGAACATGCCCCCCCCCAAAAAAACTTATCAAGACCTTGTGCTGGAAGATTTACAACCCAGGCAAAAAGGAACGGCAGTATTTAGTGACAGGGTACATGCCATACAAGAAGACAGTTCCAGATTCAGTCTCAACATTTTCAGGTAAGGTTGGGAAACCCTAGATATTTCTCAGTGTATACCAACCTCCCCTAAGCCAATATCTGGAAGGTGCCAAGTTTGGTACAGACAACTGCGAGCTAGGTGGAACAATGAACTGATATGGTATACATTTCTTGAAGTTATCCCATACAAATGTAATCATCATCATCAATTTATACAGCACCATCTATGTACATGGCGCTTTACAGTAAAACAAGCCCACAAAAAAAAAAACACATTGGGTCCTGATGAAGTGTGGTAAAATAAGTGTATACATAAACACACAGAAAGAGATGGAATACTACAAAACAAATTATCCAGATAGCTAAAACAAAAATAAAACAAAACAAAAATAAAAAATATAGTATTAAACAGCAAGAAAATATAAAAATAAAACAAAGTGATCAATACTTGTACTCAAATATAAAACAGCAATACTGTACACACATACAGTTTCATATAGTTTATAAAGAGCAGGAGCAATAAACATCGACGTATTCAGTATAGGCATGAATTCTCAGAATGCAACTATTAGTCAACCTTAGACTTAGACTTTTATACCTACGTATAAAATACCATGGAATGTGGAAATAATAATTCTAGGAGAGTGCTATGGAAGCCTTCAAAGAGATGCTTCAAGACAGAGCTACTAAAACTCAAATGGTATTGTTTGCTTATTCCATCTGTTTCTGTTTTTGTTTTTGTTTTTGGACCAATGGATTTTGGTCCAAAAAAAAAAAAAAAAGATAGACGAAGTGATAGACAACACATTGCATGGTTACAAGTGGAAGATGGCAACCTCCGGATCCCCCATAAATCTCCATGTTTGAAGCAGGACCATAGCACAATAACTCCTTCAGGGTGAAGCACTCTGAGAAAAATTGATGCAAAGTAATTTAAAAACTTAGTAAGCACAGAAATGGTAAGATCAATTCCAGATGAGACTCCCATCACATCCTTGCCATCCTTGCCACTTCCAAACAGTAAGAGTTGTTAGGAAGTGGAATACACTGCCTCGTAACTCCTTCGGAGGTTTTTAAACAGAGGCTGGATGGCCATCCGTTGGGAATGATTTCATTTTGTATTCTTTCATGGCAGGGGGTTGGACTGGATGGCCCTTGTGGCCTCTTCCAGCTCTATGATTCTATGCCCTTCCTCATCCACTGAATTTTACAAGGGCTTCACATGAGGTCATAATCATCATCTTCCAGTCATAATCCTCACTTGTATTTCCGCCATTTCTTTTGTTGTTTTCTTACTGGGGGAAATCCATTAAGCAGAAAAAGTCAAAATAGCTGCACAGTGTCTTTTCATTCCTACTGTCAGGAGCCCTTCATTTGGAAAGGCCTTAGGACTGCTAATAGAGCAACCTAAGTGAAAAGGAAATATTTTACTGGCAAACCTGGCATCCTCCTTAATTATCCTTGACCTCTTGAAAGAGGATGGCAATTTTGGTAACATTTTAAAAATACTGCTAAAATATCCCAGAAATCATTAGCTATAATTTTACAGTATAATCCAACATGTGTCTACTCAGAAGAAAATTCCATTGAGAGTGTATAGTACTGCAGCTTGCTTGTGTAACCCTATACCAGTATTTGTACTCAAAACTCAATATAACTCACTGAGTTTCAAGTTTACTTCCAGATAATTGGGTTTACCTGGGAATACATTTCATTGAAACCAGTGGGGCTTACTTCTGAGAAGACATATATAGGTTTGACCAGTTAAGTTTCATATGAAGATGCCTATAATATAATGAATTATCATGCCACTATTCAAATTCAGAGTACTATAATGCTCTACAATGTTTGATTATAATATTTAAAGTAAGGAATATATCAGTTTGAATGAGGATTAAAATTTTATTGGTAGCAACTGAGGGGAGAAGAAAAAGATGGAAACTGTTTCTTCAGATAGCATCTGTGTGGCCAGAGACTTGGTTTCACTTCAGAATTTGCAGCACAAGTAAACACTGCTGGCATATTAAATCATGTTAATTACTATTTTCAAGAGGCAAAATAGCCTCTGCAAAAAGTCAAGATAATATACCTTCTACAAATCTTTAGTCACTTACTGAGAGAAATAAGAAGAGCACAAAAAAGGCAACATACTCATAAATGAGAAAGACAAGACCATACCAGGCAAAGGTAATGAATTTCAGATTATTTGAAAAATTTAAAAACTTTTTGCTTCATTAATATATGAAAGATAACATTACAGAATTTGTAATCTGAAAAGAGACTATTATCTGAACAAATATCTTACCTCTGAATCCTTCCAGTTGCGATAAAAGCCGTGGTTAGTTCTAGAGATGGCATGTCAGTTTCCTTCTAATCAGTTTCCTTTACCTCAATGTCATCATCTCTTCCTTTTTGCTATATATTTCCGGCAGTTCTGCTCATAAAAACAGGAGGGGGAAACTGAACAACTTTTGAATGAAAGGCACTAACTATAATGACTAATGGAGTTTGTTATACAGAGGAAAGGGGAGGCCAAACATAGTCAGACATGCCTTCTAGACTTTAAGAAAGCTGATTTCAGAAATCTTAGGGAATTACTGGGGGTGATGGTCAGGAATACTAAAAGAAAAGGGAGTTCATGATGGAAGGGAGTTTCTAAAAAGGGAGATATTGAAGGAACAACTTCAAACAATTCCAATGAGGAGGAAAAAAGGGGAGGTGCCTAAAGAAACCAGGATGGATGTCTAAATAATTTTCAACAGAGCTAAGACTTAAAAGGAACATGCACAAGGAATGGAAAAAGGGAGAAATCACCAAAGAAGAATTCAAACAAATAGCCAGCTCGTGTAGGAGGAAAATCAGAAAAGCAAAAGCACAGATGGAGCTCAGGCTTGCTAGAGAGGTTAAAAACAATAAAAAGAGCTCTCTTTTTTTGTTATGTCTGTAGCAAAATAAAGAGCAAGGAAGTGGTAGGACTGCTGTGGGGAGAAGATGGCAAAATGCTAACAGGGAGAAGAAAAAAGGCAGAACTACTCAACACCTACTTTGCCTTGGTCTTCTCCCAAAAGGAGAACAGTGCTCAACCTGGAGAAAATGAAGCAGATGAGGTAGTAGGGGAAATGCAGCACAGAACAGGTAAAGAGGTTGTTCAGGAATACCTGGGCAGTAAAAATGAATTCAAGTCTCCAAGGCCAGATTAACTAAATTCAAGGGTACTAAAAGAACTGGCAGAAGTAATCGAACCCCTGTCAATAATCTTTGAGAATTCCTAGAGAATAGAAGAGGTCCCAGCAGACTGGAGGACTGCAAATGTTGTCCCCATCTTTAAAAAAGGCGGTGGGGGAATCCAAATAACTATCACCCAGTCAGCCTGATATCAATACTAGGATATATTCTAGAGCAGATCATTGAAAAGACAGTCTGTAAGCACGTAGAAGGGAATGCTGTGATTACTAAAAGCCACCATGGGTTTTTGAAAAACAAGTCATGCCAGACTAATCTTATCTCTCTTTTTTTGGATAAAGTTACATACTTGGTAGATGAAAGGAATGCTGTGGATGTAGTGTATCTTGAGTTTGGTAAGGCCTTTGACAGAGTCCCCCATGATATTCTTGCAAAAAAGTTAGTAACATGCAGGCTAGACAATGCAACTTGTTAGGTGGTTGATGGGCCAAATCCAAAGGGTAGTCACCAATGGCTCTTTATCCTGGAGAGAAGTGACAGCAGGGTGCCACAGGGTTATGTTCTGGGCCCAGTGCTATTCAACATCTTTATCAATGACTTGAATGAGGGAATACAGGGCAAGCTTATCAAGTTTGCAGATGACACCAAATTAGGAGGGGTAGCTAATACCCTAGAGGACAGGATCAGAATGCAAAATGACCTTAACAGATTAAAAAGAAAAACAGATTATAAATCTGGGCCAAAACTAACAAATTGAATTTCAACAGGGAGAAATGTAGGATACTACACTTGGACAGTAAAAACAAAAAGCACAGATATAGGATGGGTATCACCTGGCTTGATGGCAGTACATGCGAAAGGGATCTAGGAGTCTTAGTGGACCACAAACTGAACATGAGTCAGCAGCATGGGATGGCAGCTAAAAAAGCCAATGTGATTCTTGGCTATATCAATAGTGTCTAGGGAGATTATCAGATACTCTAAATATGGTGTTACCATGATGCAGGAAGATTGCTAAATGGATTTCCTTTTATATGATGTTGTTCCCCTCTCATAATGCTCCCGTTTGGCTGTCGTTATGCTGGTGCTGCTTTTTATTGATGGGCTAAGCCATCAATTGATCCCCCATTCCGTTTCTGTCACAGAGGTTTGTGCGAGTGAAAAGGTGCCCATTTTGCTGGCATGATCCCAACATAAATGGGAGGTCCATGCCAGAATATTTCCTGGTGTAATCAGGATATCCAGGTAAGTGACACACTTTTTTGTACCCTCCCTGGGTTACTTGTAAAGTTTTAAGTGTGTTTTTGTGCTTAGTGTAACTTTTTCTCTTTTATTGGGGTTTTTATTTTTGAATTTCCCACGTTCCAAACTTCTTGCAAGACCTAGCAGGATTTCATTCCAGGAAGTGAATGGAGCTCCATTAGAGCTTCATTCACTCGTCGGTTGCCCTGTCACACGAACAAGATACGTGTGAAAAGTTTTTCTTTTTTGGTGCAACAGGGATGGGACAAGGATGGGAGAAGGGTGGGAGAGATTGTGGGAAGGGAACACTTTTTTTTTGTTCCCATCTGATAATCTCCTAGATCAAGGGAAGTAATAGTGTCACTCTATTATGCCTTAGTCAGACCTCACCTGGAATACTGTGTCCAGTTCTGGGCACTACAATTAAGGAAGGATATGGACAAGCTGGAATGTGTCCAGAGGAGGGCGATCAAAGTGGTGGGAGGTCCGGAAGCCATGTCCTAGGAGGAGTGGCTTAGGGAGTTGGGTATGTTTAGCCTGGGAAAAAGAAGGTTAAGAGGTAATATGGCATCCATGTTTAAATATTTGAAGGAATATCATACTGAGGATCGAGCAAGCTTGTTTTCTGCTGCTCCAGAGACTAGGACACAGAGCAGTGGGCACAAACAAAAGGAAAAGAGATTCCATCTAAACATTAGGAAGAACTTCCTGACAGTAAGAGCTGTTCAGCAGTGGAATGCAATGCCTTGGAGTATGGTGGAGTCTCCTTCATTGGAGGTTTTTAAACTGAGGCTGGATGGCTGTCAGGAATGCTTTGATTGTTTCTTCCTGCAGGGCAGGAGGTTGGACTAGATGACCCTTATGGTCTCTTCAAACTCTATGATCCTATGATTAATTCTTATTCATTATTTATGGGGGGAAATTCAAGCTTATTTCAAAGGGAAACACCTCCTCATCCCAGCCCTGCAGTTAGTAATGCAAAGTTTATTAATAATATGTTTCCATTTGTCATATTTCTCTACTCACCTGCCATTGCTACTAGGGACTTTTTCAAATGGTTGGACCCCCCCCCCCTGAGGAGGTTGGGAGAAGAACAGGCCTGTTGTGCTTACAGAGCCCCATTTCAGACAGCCCCGTCCTCCTCCGTCCTCTTCCTGACCTCCTCCCAACTTTCCCCCGTGCTGCTGGTGCTGCTTTTTACTGATGGAGGTTTTCTATCAATAAAAAGTGGCACCTGCAACAAGGGGGTAGGTCGGGAGGAAGACGGACAAGGACAGGGCTGTCTGAAACGGGGCTCTGTAAGCGTGACAGCCCTGTTCTTCTCCCAACCTCCTCAGGGTTTTTTTCAACCATTTGAAAAAGTCCTAGGTCACTGACAAGACAATGGCTGCTGACACGCAGCAGAAATAATCCAGTTTGACACCACTTTATATGCCATGGCTCAATACTATAGAATTCTGGGATTTATAGCTCTGTGACATATTTAGTCTTCTTTGTCAGAGAGTTCTGGTTCCACAACAAACTACAAATCCCAGGATTTCATATCACTGAGTTAAAGTGGTGTCAAACTGGATTATTTCTGCAGTGCAGATACAGCCTGAGGGCAGATGCAGCTTTAAGCCAGCAGCATCCTAGGATCCTGGGTCTTGTAATCTGAGCCATTTCATTATTTGCATGACTGGTCTATTTAATAACATAAAAGGACACCCAAACTCTGCTGGATCACAGAAAAGGCCTATCTCATTAGTGTCCTGCTTCACACAAGGGGCAACCAAATACTTCCAGAGAAGTTTCAAACAACAACAGAGAAGTTCCAAACCAGCCAAGAGAGGGCTTGTTTGAGAGAAATGAGAGAAGCCCTCTCTTGGTACTTTTTGGCATCAGCACCTCTGTAACACTGAAGCACCATTTGACCCTGGTAGTTGTCTTGAATCTACTGCCAATCAATTTCATTCAATAATTTCTAATATCATGAGAGGGAGAAAACCTTTCCTCTATTTACTTTCTATGTACCATTTAATACCATCACTTTCTATGCATCATAATTTTATTTGTCTGAATGATGTTTCTCCTTAACTTCCCTCTCTAAACACATACACACACACAACTGAACTATTGAGGCATTTACCCTTCGTTCATTCAGTCCACATGGTATTGTGTTTGTTAGCTCTGTCCCCTACATCTCATCACTGTTGGCTCAGACCTACTACCAGCACAAGGGTGAACCACAGGTCCAGAAAGGGTGGCCTGCTCTATAAATATAGGCAGTGCTTATCAAAGTCACTTTTTGGACTATAACTCCTAGTTAACTTGACAAGCAAACTTCTACAAGCTGGGCACACTTGTTCCCTGCCTGGTTTAGAACCCTGCCTGATCACTTCCCTCACCACTATCCAATTGTAATTGTTTGAAGAGTGAATATCTGGACAGGGCTTTCCCTTTTCCTGTGGGGAGGGTATTCCCATTAGATTATTGGGTTGCATTTTTCTTCCACTTTCACAATTCAAAGTTACAATTTCTGAGATGGAACAACTGGCACTGTACACAGCATTCCCAATGTGACTCTACCATTGATTTATATGAAGTCTATTTGATACCAGCAACTGTATTTTCAATAACCTTTCCTTAATAACTCCAAGCTTGGAATTGGCTTTTTTCAGCTCCTGGCACAGAGGCTAAACTGCATAAGATACTGGGCTCTGAGCTCATAAATAGAAAATAGCAGCATGTGATTTCTTCAGATGAAGCCTGTAGTTGCCTCCTAAAGCGCAATCACCAAACAAAGCAAGCTAATTTCTGAAATGGAGAGTTAGTAAAAGCTCGTACTATGACAATTGGATGTCTTTTTCACTTCAGGGAGCACTGCTTCTAAATATCATCCTCGTCTCTAATTTGACCTTGAGTTGATAACCGTTAATCCTACTATTCCTGAGATCCCTTTCCTAATCACCATCAGTTTCCAGTCTCCATTTCCAGTCCCCCTCTCTCCCTCCATCTCTCTTTCCTTTTTACCTCAACACATGTTACTTTATACCTGTTACACTGAATAAAGTTTACCCCATTAATTCTATTGGAGAGATCCTTTCAGAGGTATTTGTAAGTTGCTTAGCTTTTCACTGCCCTGAATAACTGGGTAACTTCTCAAATTCAGCCACTGGAGTGCTTCTCCTTAATGCGAGATCATTTATGAAAGAGCCAAACAGCATTGTTCCTACCATTAAAGTATCTAGGAGCCTCACTGATTCCTTCTCACATCTGCAAGAACTGTTTACTCATATTTGCTACCAATTATTTCATTCTGTACTAACCCATAAATCACAATTGTTTCAGAGGGCTCATGGGAAATTGCAGATGCACTGCCTTGTGGTTTCAACATGAGCTGATTTATGAAGGAAAATACTAGTCTGGCAGCAGCCTTCACTAATCCCTTCCCCTTCCAAAGTTGTCATACCCTCCAACATTTCACACATTAAAACTAGGACATGTGGAAGAAGCACACACAAGCTATGAGAAACAGCAGCAGTTTGCTTTTGCCTGATCCTACTGGGAAGAGCAAGATTCTGCCCCCCCCCCAAAAAAGAGAGAGAAAAATGGGAGATTTTAAAAGCAGCTCAGAAAGTGGAACAACAAAGGATCAATAAGACCTTTACCTGCCAGATAAGGACAGTTGGAGGTTATAGATTTTATACTGCTTACACGAGAAAGCAGTAACATGTTACCTTAAAAAGGTGCAGAGTTCCAGCCTGTGCCTTGCTGGTTGAGGCTGGGACTTTGTTACTCCATGTGATTGCTTTGAATTAATTTTTTTAAACTAAAGCTCCCATAGTCTATCCGGTCATAATTGGCTGGGGGTTGTGGGAGATTAATTTTTTTTTAAAAAAAAGAATTTTCCTCAGACTTCTCTCAGTTCCTCTGCCACACTTGTGTTTGGTAGACTCTCTCCTCAAGAGGGCTTTCTGACTGGAAGGAAGCCCAATATTTCATGTGGAGAGGGGGATCCCCATGGCATGTTACGCTACCCACAAAACAACCTGACAGGAACTATGAACTCATAGGATATCCTGAAATACTCTGGTACTCACAACACAAGACGGGCCATTAAAACTGGAGAGGAGGCAAACATCTCTCCCACCCCTACAAAGTACACACATGCACAATCTGAAAGCAGCATACCTTTCCCTTTTGAAAAGTAGACACACAAGGAAGGGAGAATATAACACAAAAGACATGCAAGAAAGGCTGAACTGCATAAGCTTTGCTAGTTTGTACAATCAGGTGGTGTCTATGTCAGATTTCTTTCTCAGGCAAATATCAGCTTCAGCTGAAGACCACCATATGGGAGGAACAAATTAATAATTGTCTTCAGACTGACATGGACCCTATTAGTTCTCTGTCTCTTACACAGCTAATGCAGCTTGCATTTAATATTTACAACACAAAGATTCATTTAATGGCATTACTTTATTTTGGATTTCGCTTAATACAGTGGCCAGGCTGGCTGGGGCATTGTGGGAGTTGCAATCTCCAAAAGTAACCAAGCTCTGCCAATAGTATCACATCTAATCAGGTCCTGAGCCAGCTTTTACTTGCAGGGCTGAACTAGCAGAACTGCTATTTGTTGAGCTTATTATTGTGATTAAAACCACTACTTTAGGTCTAGGCCTTTTCCAGTTCACCATGATTTTATGTGCTTTGTGCCCTGCCTTCTCCCTGCTACCTGCTCATGTAGCCTTCCACTACGTGAATAACACTACATAAATGAGAAAAACAAAATCCAAGATCTACCAAAAAAAGTAATACCTCTCCCCTCCTCCCACTCTTGGTTTGTATGACAAAGTATCAGTACACTTTCATCGCTAATTTGTGACCATTTTCCTCTGATAAACACACATTTTCCATTCTTTACTCCCATGACAAGAAAAAGTTTGAGGCTGGATGGAAGTGTGATATAGAAGTCGTGAGAAAAAACAGAACTTCCTTTTTTGCAAACGTACAACAGACAGTAGAGTTCAGTGTGCTTTATCCTGTATTCTTTGAGAACAAGAGTTTGCTGCCGCTTTGTTGTTGTTTTGTCTTTGGCCAAGGGTTTAATAGTATAATAAACAGACATGACATTTCTTGGGAAGTTAAAAAAAAGTGATACCTTTATTAGCCAACCGAATGCAAAACACATGATGCAAGACATCAAAACTCTACTGGTTTCTTCAGAGCTTCAAAAGCTTGCATAATGTGCTTTGTATTTGGTTGGCTAATAAAGGTATTTTTTTGTGGATTTTGTTTTGCTTCATGGCCAACACGGCTGCCCATGAATCTGTTTACTACATAAATGAGAGTATTGGCCCCCATATAAGAAATCTTCCCTCTCCAGTAATTTCTCCTTCAATCATTTTAGCATTGCAATAGTTTAAAATTTCAGTTGAGCATTTAGAAACAGACTTTCAGCATCCAAAGAAAAGGGGGAAGCAAAGTTACCAAGGGAACATAAATACAGCAAATGTAAGAGTTCCTGGTGTGAATGATTTTGAATGTCTCATTCTCTGTGACGCTAGAAATTCAGGAACTGAAGGAAAATTTCATCTGATGGAACAGAATTCTTATTTAGGGAGTCCTCATTTTGTGCCTTCCCCCCATTAGGTATAATAATAATAATAATAATAATAATAATAATTTTTTATTATTATTATTTTTAACCCGCCCCTTTGCTTGGCAACCAGGGCAGCATACAACAGAATTAAAACAGCAGCAAGTTAAAACAATCCTTCCCAATCCTAACCCTCCCACCCCTTAAAACTAAATTAAACTAGTAGAGAATTAAAACAAAGATAAAATTCAATACAATATACAAAAAAAAAAATGGCAATAGTGGCAGGGGGATGGGTAAGCAATCAACTCCACTTGAGCCGGGATGTTATCCTGGGAAAGTCTGCTGGAAGAAATCTATCTTTAGCACTTTCTTGAAGCTATCAAGAGTAGTGATAAGACGGATCTCGTCCAGCAGGCCATTCCAAAGTCTGGGAGCTGTAGAAGAGAAGGCCCTCTGGAAGTCTGCAACAGCCTAGTTTTCATAGGCTGCAGCAGGTTCGTCCCAGAGGACCGAAGTATGCGAGGGGAATCATATGGGATGAGGCGGTCCTGGAGATACACATCTCTTTCTAAATCTTCTTTGGAGTATTTAAACAGAAGCTGGATGGCCATCTGTCCGCATGGCAGGGGGTTGGACTGGATGGCCCTTGTGGTCTCTTCCAACTCTATGGGCTCATCTATCCGAGGCAATATAATGTGGATTGCTGCACATTGATACACAATCGCAGCAGCACTCGTCTCCACATTTTGGGGGGGAAGATTGTTGGTATGTGAAATTATCTATGTTTGAAGTTCACATGGAGGCATGCCCGTGAATCAAGATGGTGGATGTGAGTGAATTGTTCACATCATTATTATCTACAAGTTGCAGCCACTACACAGTTGTTGTTTTTTAACATTAAATCTAAGGTGTGCAAGTGTGATCTTCCAGTTTAAAAAACTGTTTGGTTGCCTTGCTGCTGCAAAAATGTGCACAATCATTACCGCAAAACTAAAAAGTGGTGGTCTGGCCACTTCATTGCCGGCAAGCCTGCCTCCCTCACATGTCCAACTGATCAGCTTTCAACTTCTGGAATGTGCTGCACTGCGAATCACTTGTCCACAGGGGCAGCAGTGCACATTTCTGCAGATTTTTTAAAAAAAACTTCGCAAAAAGCCACAAATGCTTTTATTGTGCAATACATGGAGTTTTTGCCCCCTTCCAAAAATGTTGAATCACTGAAGGATGTCATTGGGACAAAAGGTATTCAAAGTCTAGCATGCATATAATAATTCCAGTGCAATACCTGCGAATCTCTGGCACAAAAAGAAGTCATTAAAAAAAACAAAACAACAGAACTTCAGGTATTGAACTCTTTTCCAGTCTTGAAGTAATATCCTACTCCGTCCTTCAATTTCCATAGGGTATACCCACTGGGTCTTTTCTGTTGATAGAAATGCTTTTTACATTCAATGGAATGAAGAGACATGTTCAACGGTTCTTCTTTTCTCTGACAGTCCCTGAAAATCTGCTCCTATGGATTGGGTGAATCCTCTTGAACAATTTGGAAGCTGTTGCAGTTGGGAATGTTTAGTGAAAATCACCATCTTTCTCCATTAGTAGAGACCTCCCATGGATCAAATACAAGCAGAAGTACTTTCTTCTATTCATCAATGGGCAACAATAGACACAAACCCTTCAAGATAAGTGCTCAGTTACATGTAACGAGAAGCAGTTGACAACTCCAGCCTTTGAAAAATTCAGAATACACACTGTGTACATGTACATGTCAAATGCTACAATATTATTATGCATTATTTTTTGTTGTATTTTGTACCACACTAGTGCCATTCTGGCATCAATGAAACAGGAACTTTTTTTCACCTGGGGCTAAAATTCCTATTTGGGGTGGGATTAAGGGAAAGGCAGGTAAGGCCAAAGCAAAATGGGTGGAACATAGTGTAAGTCCTACCAACTTGGATATTCTCTCAGAAAGCATGCCCCACTTTCATGCATGTGTAGCCAGGAGGAAAAGACCTCCTAGAGCAATATGCATACAAAGGATAGATCACCCATGCAACTGATTTTCACCCTTTCTCCTTACAGAACTGTTTAAATACCATGTTCTTTAAATACCTTCAAAATGTAATGGCATTTCAAGATCACAGTAAAGTTGCCCCTCCACATTCGTGGGGGTTAGGGGCAGACAACCCCTGTGAATGTGAAAAAACTACGAATAAGAAATGAGCCCGTGGGCAAGCAGCTTTCCACCCCAGTCCCTTCCTAAGGCAGCTATGGGCTTCCTGAAAAGCCCCTCGCTGCCTTGAGAAGGGAATGGAGTGGAGAGCGGGCGTGCCAGTGGCTTTCCACCCCACGTTCCCAAGGCAGCGATGGGCTTCATGAGAATCCCCTTGCTGCCTTGAGAAGGGAGTGGAGAGCGGGAATGCCAGCAGCTTTCCACCCCCACTTCCTAAGGCAGTGATGGGTTTTCGTGAGAAGCCCCTCGCTGCCTTGAGAAGGGAGTGGAGTGGAGAGCAGGGGGGCAGGGCTTTCCGCAAATAATCAAAACCGCGAATGTGGAAGTCACGAATGTGGAGGGGCAACTGTATTTAGTTTGGGTGCTGTTAAATCTCTTAGATCCAATCACTGATAAGTAATTTGGCATATGACATTTCATCCAGAAACCCCCTGGAAAACTTGAGTTTGATCACAATGTATAGTTGCTATTATCCAGAATCTCAAAATCCGAAATATTCAAAAAGCCAAAATTCTCCACATGAGTGGCTGAGATAGTGATACCTTTGCTTTCTAATGGTTCAATGTATACAAACTTTGTTTCACACACAAAATTATTAAAAATATTGTGCATCAAAATTACCTCCAGGCTATGTGTATAACGTGTATATGAAACATAAATGAATTTCACTTTTAGATTTGGTTCCCATCTCTAAGATATCTCATGCATATGCAAGTATTCCAAAATCTGAAATACTGCAAAATCTACAATACCTGGTTCCAAGCATTTTGGATAGGGGCGGCTCAACCCGTATAGTACTTTATCCTACTAAGCAGTTGCAGATGTATGATATTTGCAAACCAAGCCAAAATCCTATTGCTTGAAATTGCTTATTCCTTTTTCTTACATTAGGTGTGTGTTTTAAGTTGCTGTTGCACTTTAGTGCCAGTGGAAGCCTGTTTTCCCACACATAGATATTTCTTAAAATACAGATAGCACCAATTCAAATGTGTATAGACACAGTTCTACAATCAGAAAAATCTGGATGTAATCCAACGATAGTAAGGAGGGAATGTGTTCTCTGTTGAGCCCTATGGCAATTTTCCTGCTTGTACATGCTATTCCTATGTGCTTTATTTATTTATTTGATTCATATCTGTCCTTTTGTCCAAAACCAGTGCTCAAGGAAGCTCACAAATTTTTTTTAAAGTACCAATAACATATAATAAGTTATAACATTAGAAGACAAAGAAATGATGACATTTAAATACAGCTGAATTCAGTAGCGGCACTAGGGAGTACGGAGGGGCTGAACTACTACAGGTGACACTATCAGGGGGGAGGGATGACACCAGCCTTCGTGATGCCAAAGGCTGAATTAAAAACCATTGAAAAGCACATCAATAGGAAAGTGCATCCACACATTCGAAGCACCTTCCTCAGCAGCCAATTTCCAGTAATCTACCGTATATTCCGGCGTATAAGACGACTGGGCGCATAAGACGACCCCCCCAATTTTTAAGTTAAAATATAGAGTTTGCCCCCACCCTAGCCAGCCAGCCAGCCAGCCAGCCAGCTGGCTGGAAAGCCTGTTCCCCACCAGCCAGCCAGCTCAGTGGCTGTAGATGATGGAATAGTCTGTGAAATTAAAGGACTGAGAACAGCTAAAAAAGCATGGGATACTTTGAAAAATCTCTGGTGTTCAATCTTTGGAAAGTAAGGTTGCATTAATACTGTAAGTTGGTTAATATGAAACTATCAAATCCCAAATTTTTGAATGAGCACATTAATGAATGAGCACATTAATGGTTTTAGAGCCACATTGGCAGACAAGAGAATTTCACCATAGACAAAACTTGATGCAAAATGAGAAGTTGAATCCAGAAATTCTAATTTTAGGCTAACTTGTCCTGAAAAGAAACATCATTTTGACTCTCCTGAGCTAAATAGAGGGCCATTTAACTCTTCAAATGCAAAGCAGTCATTCTCACAGCAGGAGGAAGGATCTGCTGGGAAAACTGCCCAGGCCATTTTACACTTCAATCATTCTCACAGCAGGGGAAAAGGTCTATTGGGGGTATAAGACCACCCCCCCACTTTTGAGGAGATTTTCAAGTGTTAAAAAGTAGTCTTGTATGCAGAAATATACGGTACTTCAACAAAAAGGCTTTTACTTGCCAACAGAAGAAGTTGGTTGAGCCTTCCACAGCAGGGAGTTCCACAGCCTGGGTGTAGCCAATGAGAAAACGCATGTTTTCCCAGTCAGGTTTCTGAGGATGGTGGGGTTTCAACCATTTCAAGGGACACTGGGGAAATAATAGTGGCCTGAAGTAGAATACAAGTAAAACTGTCATCAGAGACAACCCCAATATGGTGCACAATGTACTAGTGTTCATGTTCTGTGGTGAAATTATTCTGCTCTCGAAAAGTAGCTAGTGTTTTTCTCAACTGGGTTTTAGCAGGCATTGCATAGCGGAGCTTCTTCCAAAATCTGGAATTTAAAGGTAGTGATTTCTCTTCTTCCCATTTTACCACTTGGCTGGATGAAAGAAGTTGCAAAGACTTGGGCAGGAAATCGAAATCAGTTATGGGCATGTATTCTATTAATATTACTTTAATTTTTCTTTCAACTAAAGCCTTGTGGAGCCCCATTTCAAGCTCAAACATTACTTTGTCAGAGACGTAGTTCTTACTCAGTATAATTATTAGTCTTCGACTTCTGTCAATAAATGACTGGATATCATCAATAACAGCTGTAAATAGGAGAAAGATGAATTAAAGTTTATTGAAACAATTGGGGAAAATTAAATGCTACTAAAAATATTTGCAATGGCATTATATTGGCATTAATAGCATATTATTATAACCACATGTAATCCACAGGACTATAACAAACTATATGTTCTACTGCTAAGTAGCATTTAAAAAGAGTAAAAAAAAGTTACTTCATAATTTTAGTAATTAGCTGAAATATATACAAAAGAGGTAAGTCCAGTAGGCCAACATATAGGTAAGCAAATAGCTGCCGGTGCTGTTAAGGTAGGTGGTGTGTATAGAGCCATTGTACTGTCTATTCTCCTTTATGGGTCTGAAACATGGGTCACCTATCGCCACCACTTACGACTCCTCGAATGCTTTCATCAGCACTGTATACGCACAATCCTAAATATACACTGGACTGACTATGTGATGAATTTTGCTGTCCTTGAGCAAGCAGGGATCACCAGCATTGAGGCCATGATATTGAGAACACAGCTGCGCTGGGCAGGGCACGTTTCTAGGATGGAGGACCATCGCCTCCCAAAGATAGTACTCTATGGTGAACTCGCCATGGGTCAGCGTAAGAGGGGCGCTCCAAAAAAGTGATACAAGGACTCCCTGAAACAACATCTGAGGCTCGGCCAAATTGATCACCAACAATGGTCTGTCTTGACCTCACATCGGGAGGCACAGAGGCACACTATCCACAATGCTGCAGCTTTATTTGAGAACTCACGCCGAACAAGTCTTGAAGAGAAACGACAACGCAGAAAGAATCATAACCCGGAAACATCACCCAAGGAGACCTTCTGCTGTGCTTTCTGCAACCGGACTTGTTTATCTTGGATTGGCCTTTTTAGTCATCAGCGCGCTTGCAGAAAGCGCGGGATGAGTCCTTCCTGAATCTTCGTTTGCGAAGAATAGCCAGAGAGAGTGCCACAATTGTGAATACATAGTATTACTGAATATGGAACAATTACAGATCTGAAACTCTAGGTTATGAATCTGTAACTGCAATATAGAATACCAGGTGTAGCTTAACTAAAGTAATCCTAGAGGATCTGGTCCAAATAAAGACTCTGTTGTCATGGGATTGTATGTGCCTTCAAGTCATCTGTTGACTTATGTCGACCCCATGCATTTCATAGGGTTTTATAAAGTAAGGAATACTCAGAGGTGGGTTTTGCCAGTTCCTTCTTCTGAAATATCATCTATAGCACCTGGTATTTGCTGGCAGTCTCCCATCCAAGTATTAACCATAGCTGACCCTGCTTAGCTCCCAAGATCAGATGGAATCTGGTGCCTTCATCAGAGCTTTAATCCTTGTCTCTCAGTAAAGCTCCATATACTTGCCATCTTTATTGCCAATTTTTAAAAAAGGTATCCCCACTGAATAATTTTCTGCAAAGCTATTACAAATGCAAAGTTGCAGCACTGGCTTAAGTTCACTTCACCACTTCTTCATTGGCTCTTAGACATAAACCTAAGGTACTTTATCCCGGATGTTTCCTCTGTTCTTTCTCTGCTCTCTGGCTTAAGTTGCCACTCATTAGATTTTTGACAAAAACTGGCAGATTTGTATTACAGGTTGAGTCTCCCTCATCCAGAAATCCAAAATCCAAAATACTCCAAAATCCAAAATTGTCTACATGGGTGGCTGAGATAGTGACACCTTTGTTTTCTAATGGTTCAATGTACACAAACTTTGTTTCTTGTACAAAATTATAAAAAAAATAGTGTGTATAAGGTTTTAAGGCGCAAATGAAACATAAATGTTTAGACTTGGATCCCATCTCTAAAATATCTCATTATGTATATGCAAGTATTCCAAAATCCAAAAAAAATCCAAAATGTGGAAATGCTGGTCCCAAGCATTTTGGATAAAGGATATTCAATCTGTATCATATGTAATTTTAAAAATGTTTTTGAGCCATGTCAGAGGCTTTTCATAAAAAGGGAGACCGTACGTATTTAATGAATAACTAAATTCATATTAACATTTAATAGTCACACTTTTTTTGAAGGCACAGACAACCATATTAATTGTTGTGCTTTATGCATAATACAAAGTTGGGCAATAGCCACACAGGGTCAACTCTGAGGTCTCTGACTTCAGAGATGAATTCATTTCTGAGAAGGAAGGAAGGTAGGTAAGATGTTATCTGCAATATTATCAGAAACTAGATGGCTCTTCCTTTAAAACGACAATGACTACTTAACCGGATGGCAGAACAACAACTTGCTCTGTTACTTTTTTTTTTTTAGCAGAGTGAAAAAACAAACATCAAAATGTCTTCTTTCCAGGATGGGAGCACACATCTCCAAGTTGGAAAGCTACTTTTTTCGAAAGCAATTTGTTCCAATTATGCACCGCACAATTTGAAAATCCATTCTCATTACTTCTTACAATGTTTTCTTTAAGATGTGTGGCATTCTTTGTTACTTTTCCATTACATTTCTTTAAAAAAAACACCAACAACTTTATGATTTATGTGAGAATGGCATAACTCTAGAAAACTTTCATAACAAAATGTTTCCAAAATTCCTAAACATGACCTTAAATTTTTAAAAAAACTGAGTAGGAAATGACACTGACAACACTCAGGTTTTTAGCCGATTTCTTTAGTGAGGCCCCACACAGGGAGAAAGGTGTCATATATATAAAAATAATAATAAAGAATTACACTGGTAAGACAGCATCATTCCCACTTGTTACATTATCCTTCAAATGTAATTATATTAATCTATTGCAATGAAATGTGCAAACTATTTTAAATGTCTTCATGTGTATTTTTTCCACTTTTAAAATGCATATGGAAAGAGAATGAACTGGTTTCCCAGTGAACAAATGCAAAAGGGACGTGAATTACATCAACACTATTTCATCCCCTCCGTTGTTATGTGCCTTCAATCCGACTCTATCTTACAGGAACCCTGTTCTAAGGTTTTCTTGACAAGACTTCTTCACATGTGGTTTTTGCCACTGCCTTCCTCTAAGGCTAAGAGACTGAGTTTTCATGGCTGAGTCAAACCTGATCTCTCAGAGTCCTAGTCCAAAACTCAAAAACCACTATACCATGGTGGATCCATCTGTAACAAGCATGTTTTTAAAAAAAAAAAAAAATTCTCCATAACATGGGAACAGGATATTGTACATTTTGCAGGAATGTTCATTTGGATACTTGGGGGGTGGGAGGGGCCACTTAGAATAATACTGCAGAAAGAAGCTGTTCTTTCCTCCGACATCTAATTGGAGTTGGCAGGTGACATCTAAGGACTTCTTTGCATATGGTGTTGAATGTGGTTGTTTGCAAGGATGCCTGAGTTTTTTTCTTTCTTAAAAAAGAAAAGTTTAAGCCCCAGATAAAACCTAATCTAGTTTACAATCACAGTCTGCAAGGAGGGGTTGTGTAACTTTTCTTCCCCTGCCACAACCCAAGGGAAAAACAATGCCCTCCACAGTCTGTAAATGATAGCCAGGGGGATATCCAACTAGCACCAATAGGAACAGAGGGGTGCTTTTTTTTCTAGATTGAAGTAACTGAAGTTAGAATCATAGAATCGTAGATTTGGATGAGACCAAGATGGCCATCCAGTCCAACCGTCTGCCATACACTCCTGACAGATAGCCATCTAGTCTCTGTTTAAAAACCTCCAAAGTTTTTTCTCCCTACACATTGTGTTCCCAGTCCCGATTGCATAGATGGTGTGGAAAGCTGAACTTGATTTTACTGTTTTTAAAATCCCAACCTGAAGTGGCTGCTTTTCATGTAATTAAACACTAAGATCTCAGATGGCTGTTGTTTGTCAGAACAAATAAGCAATACCTGACCAAATAGAGCAACAGCCTAGCTCAGTATAAAATAACTTCTGATGCTTAACATTCTCTCTGAACAGAACTTGGAAAAACTATTTTTCTGGAGCACACTTCCCAGGATCCCCCAGCCATGGCCATTAACCATGAGGGCCAGTATTTCTGGGAGGTGAGATCCAAAACAACATTTCCAAGCTCTGGAAAGCTGGGATTATTGTTAGCTTTTGCTCCTATCCTCAGTTCCATGGCCAACTAAAATCAACCATTTAATTGTCCCCCCCACCCTGATTGGCTTTGAATCCTCTGCTCAGTATGATCCTTTCACTCACAAACAGTCATAGTTCCTGACAGTCCGAGTACAATGTGAAGTCGAAGGCTTTCACGGCCGGCATCCACAGATTTTCCTTGTTTTTTTGGAATAGTTTCTTTCTGACGTTTCACCTGCATCTGTGGCTAGCATCTTCAGAGAATGGTGGGGTAGGTGTGTGTGTGGAGTTTATATGCTGTGAACCCCTGTTGGGGAGAATATGTACATTTGTGTAATTGAATGGTTAGTTTCTGGGTATAGAAATGCAAGGCTCGTTAGTGTCTGTTTGGCTAATGGTTGGTTGATGGGCAATTATCTGCTGGAAATCCCCCTGTCCCTGGGTGGAATTCTTCTGTAAGTGTTGAGTTTTGATTCTATTGTATTTCAAAACTGGGAGCCAAATTTTGTTTACTTTTAAGGTTTCTTCTTTCCTGTTGAAGTTGTCCAGGTGTTTGTGGATTTCAATCGCTTCTCTGTGCATTCTGACATGATAGTTTTTGGCCTGGTCTAGAATTTCTGTGTTTTCAAATAGCATTTTGTGTCCAGGTTGGTTTATAACATGTTCTGCTATCGTTGATTTTTTCTGGTTGGCCCAGTCTGCAGTGTCTCTCATGTTCCTTGATTCGTGTTTGCACACTGCATTTAGTGGTCTCTATGTAAACTTGTAGAATAGAATAGAATCTTTATTACGGTCATAGACCAGCACAGGTAAAAAGGGGATACAGAATAAAGGTAAGATCACAGAATAAAAACAGGCTAAAAGCAGTATTTAAAATGTTAGCTCCAGTATAACAAGTATAACAAGATAACAAGACTAGGTTGACACTATTCTACTGCTGAGGACATTGTCTGACGAATTTTAACCGCAGCTGCGCAGAATCTGGCAACATTATAAGTTGTTCCGGGGTTGGTGTCTGAAAGCAACAAGTTTATGTAGAATTGTCCAGTGTGCCCTTGATATTTATGCAACAGGGGTGAAATAAGTCTGAGACGTATGTCCCTGTAGTATGAGCACTGGAGTAATACATGCTCTGTTGTTTCTATTTGGCCTGAGTTGCAGGGGCACAGTCTGTCTGAGAAGGGGATCTTCTTGTATCGGCCTTCAAGGACAGCTGAAGGGAGGGCATGACACCGTGCAAGAGTAAAGGCCCTTCGATGTTTAGGTATTTCAAGTGTTGCTAAGTATGCCAAAGGTGAGGCCAGATATCTATTGGAGTCACTAGCAATGAAGGTTGGAGTACTGGCTATGTCCAGTTGTCGCTCTATATCTGCTACCCGTTGTTTGATAGTAGCTTTTGCCCTATCATATCCCAGGCTTAGCAGAAGAACTGGGGAAAGGCCCAGCATTGAGATTTTAGTCATCACTGTCTGTTTCCAGCTGGATTGGAAATCATCACTTAAGGTTAGTGGAGCAAGGCCAGTGGGAAAGAGGGATAGTCTGAGCCAGTAGTTGAGTATGGTCACCCACACTCTGGCCTCCATTTTCATAAATCCTGACTCCAGTCTCAGAGCTGCGTTAGAGACACATTTTGGAGTTTGGAAAGCTGATCTTAAGAATTTGGATTGGACAAGTTCTAATGGAGCAGGGTTGGGGAAGGGTCCCAATTGGGATCCATAAAGCAGTTGTGCTACTGGTTTGGCTTCAAAAAGTTTGAGCGCTGCAGGTAAATAGTGGCCTCCTCTTGTCTTAAGAAATTTGAGAATGGTTGTTGTGCTCCTCTGTGCATTGCAAGCAGCATACTCTCCATGCGCTTTCCTACTACCAGTGGCTTGAAAAATTACCCCCAGGTATTTGAAGCAAGAGACCTGTTCAATCTTGTGGCCATCTATATTCCAGTTGTAGTTCTTGGGCCTTTTAGCGAATGCCATGATTTTAGTTTTTTGATAGTTGAGTTCTAGCTGTTCCACTCTGCAATAATATGTTAGTGCTCTTAGGGCTCTTTTTAGTCCAATGGGAGTTCTTGAAATTACTGCTGCATCATCCGCATAAAGCAGCGTTGAAATATGCCTTCCCTTTAATTTTGGGGGGTGGAAGTTAGTGTTGTTGAGGTGATCCACCAAATCATTAATGTAGAAGTTAAACAGGAGTGGAGCTAGAATGCAACCTTGCTTGACACCCTTCTCAGTGACAATGTCATTGGTGAGATGTCCCTGGGGGTTACATCTTACTTTTAATGAGGTCCCTTCATGCAGCATACGAATTAGATGGAGTAAACGTCGGTCGATCGAAGAAGCCTCCAGTTTTTTCCACAGTTTGATTCGGGATATAGAGTCAAAAGCTGCTTTAAAGTCTATGAAGGCAGCATAGAGAGAAACTGTGCTGCAGGTGGAGTATTTTTCAATAAGGTGGTGGAGTACAAGGCACTGATCTATGGTGGAGCGGCCTTCCCTAAAGCCAGCTTGTTCTTCTGCAAGTATGTTTTCTTGTTCCAACCAGGTCTGAAATTTCCACTGTAAGTGTCTTGCATAGAGTTTGCTGATTGTACTGAGGAGACTAATTGGTCTGTAGTTGACAGGATCATCCTTGGTTCCTTTTTTATATATGGGGACGATGATTGCAAGACCCCAATCCTTGGGTGCTCGACCATATTTGTCGATACAGGTGAAAAGTGAGGCCAGGATAGGGGCCCAAAATTCAAGGTTGTTTTTAATGGCTTCTGGAGGTATTAAGTCTTCTCCTGGAGCCTTCCCCATTCTCAGCTGGGCTACAAGGTTCTTGATCTCTGTCACTGTCACTGGTGGCCACTCTTGGATATTTTCTATATTTTGGCTAGTGCATCCACTTTCAATGTAGTTGTCCTTATAAAGTGCTTGAAAGTGATCCTCCCATATCCCTGGAAGGATGTGACAATCCACTGTAGCTGGCCCATTTCTCTGGGAATTTGATGTAATATGCCAGAATAGAGCTGTGTTGTTGGATCTGACTGCCTGGATAAGTTGTGTCCAGTCATTCTTCATGGCTTCTTTTTTCTTGTTCCTCAGCAACTTTTTGTAGTCTCTTTTCTGCTGAAGCAGCATTGGTGCAGCATCTGGAATGTTATTAGACAGGTAACCTTGATAAATATCAATGAGGGCTTTTTTAGCATTAACACATTCCTTGTCAAACCATGGTTTGGAGTGGTGCTGTTGTTGTTTCCGCTGATGTGCGCTATTTTGACAGATTAGATATTGGTGTAGAGCTTGGGTAAGTGTATTGTAATTTTCCAAGATTTCATCAGGGGACTCAGCTGATAACAGGGCAGTCCTAAGATGCTGAAGTTGGTCTGAAGCCAATACCTCACTTATTGTTTGGTTTAGTTGGGGGGTCCATTTAGCTCGGCGGTAAGTCCTTCCTGATGGTGTCACAGAGAGATGATAGCGCTCCCTGGTGTGTGTCTCCTGAGTGAAGTCGCTAAGCTGTAGCCGAATTGGTAAATGATCACTTTCAAATCTGGGCATAACTTCTAATTCCTTGGCATAGGGAAGAAGGTCCCTGGAAATGATTATGTAATCAATGGCACTCATTCTGGACCCAGAGAGATAAGTGAATTCAGCTGGGCAGTCATTTTTCAGGGCACCATTTAGGATTTGAAGGTTCAACCTGAATGCTGTTTGATCCAGACAAAGTCCTGCAAAGTTTGATTTCTTGTCCTTTGAGCATCGGATGAGGTGGGTTCCATCGTCTTCAAAATCAGGAGGAGGGCATTTGTGATGGGCATATAGGGTATGATTATTGGGGCCCAGTCTGGCATTCAAATCACCTCCCAAAATTACAAATGCATTTGGGTTCTGCAACATGAGATTAGCAGTATATGATTCCAATTCAGCCCACAGGCCTCTGATTTGGGATTTCTTCTTCATTGGAGGCATGTAGGCATTTATTATCAGCAAAGTGCAATGGTTAAATTGAATCAGCACTGCCATGGCATGTGTTTTAAAAGTGGAAAGAGGCCTTGTTATGGCACGTAGGGTGGTGGAGACCAGGACGCCCAGGCCGCCTCTAGCTCTTCCATGCTTTTTCCCTGGCTCTGCCGGAATTGAGAATGAGTGAAAGCCATTTAATAACAGATCCTTATTAGTCCATGTTTCCTGGATCAGTATAATGTCATATTGGGTGAGGAAGTCATTAGGACAGGGATCTCTGTGGGCCGTCGGCCACCCAGCAATGTTCCAGGTCATAAGGGTCACCTTGTGCTGGTCTGTTGGAGGTCAGGCAGTCGCATTGCAGGGCACAGGCTGAATGGGTAATTCATCTGATGGCAGTTGGTTAAATGACTGGGTTGACTGTGGCTGTGTCCTCCTCTGAGGATGGAGGGGTAGTGAGTCACATTCCTGTTCTTCTTGCCCTGCCTGTTCTGGAAGGGAGATTGGAAGAACCAATGCAGCATGGGAAGTGAAATGAGGATCAGAAGCAAGCAAGGATCCCATCTCTTTAGTGAGGGGGGCATTCTTTGGCTTAGGAGATGAGGTAGGTGGCAGTGAAGACTGTTTTTCCCTTGAGCTAGGTTTGCATAGGGATGCTTGAGTCCCCTGGGGTTTAATTGTAGATGGGGGTGCATCTGCAGTATATTGCATTTGTGGAGGGGTGTTGGCTACAACTCGGGATTTCAAGGCTTCCTTAATTGTGAGTAGAGAGTCATCACTTTCACTTTCACTGTCATAAATATCAGAATAATGCACTGACAGTTTTCTGCGAGGGGGGGCTGATTTCAATGGGGCTGGATTGCTGTTAGATTGACTCAGGATGGTATCTTTCATCAGCTGTATTGTGGGAGCGTGTTCCCAGATTTCTGTGAGTTTTTCTCTCAGTTTATTTACTTCATTATTAATAGCCTGAGTTTCTTCCTTTAAGGTGTGTTTAGGTTCTCCCTCTTGGTGTGCAGAATTATTGCTTCTTTGTGTTATTGTTGCTGTTTTCCCTGTGATGAGATCACGGACTATCTCATCCTTGAAAACTCTGTTAATTTCTATATAATGTGCATTCCAGAGGAAATTTCTTTTCCGTAACAGCCTGTTAGGAATATTTGCCTGGCTAAAGGTCAAAAAAATTCGCTTGGTAGCTCTTGAGCTGGGCAAAAAGTGGCAGTCTGTTAAATCAATTGTTCTGCTGTGCATGTTTAAAAGTTGGGAAAGGTATCTGATAACAGCCTTCTTCCCGTTTAACAAGTGCCTGTTGTGATGTATTTGCAGCAGAAGCTCATTTTTTTTTAACACTCTGCTGTGGTTAACTGCATCCTGTGATGTGGCAAGGCACGTCATTTCCTCCAAATCTGCTACATTTTTAACCCCCTGTGTACCATATGGGTTTTGCCTTTGAAAATCTTGTTGGGAAAGCTTATTGGTAATGTTGTTTAATCTTTGCAAAATAAGAATCAAAGTCTCTATGGACAGTTTGCAGAAATCATAAAAGAGCTGAGCGCTGTTATTGTAGGGAATGCTGCCAAGCTCCGGGAGTTTGACTTTGTTATCAACTTTGTTTTCAACTTGCTCTGTCCCATAATTTATATTTACACTTTGAGGAATTGGGGAGGCTGTTTTGTTTAGTTCAAGTGTCTGTAATGGCTTAAGGAGTAAAGAAGGAGCCGTTGTTACAGATCTGTTACTCACGGGCTGTGTTGTCTCTGCCGCTGGGAAGAGTGAGTCAATCCTCATCTGTTTTCCTGCTTTGGAGGATTCCTGTTTGTCAATATTATTACAGGGGCTCGTCCGATTTCTTTTCTTGCCTTTGGATGGCATTTTGGAGGTATATATAGGTGGTAATGCCAGATGTTAGTGGGAGGACAATTCAGAAGTTGTTAGTCTGTCGCCATCTTGCCCCTCCTCCTATGTAAACTTGTCCTCAGCTGCATGGTATGCGGTAAACTCCTACAGCTGTGAGAGGGTTTCTTTTGTCCTTCGCTGAGTGTAGCATTTCTTGGATTTGGGATCAGAATGCACAGAGAAGCTATTGAAATCCACAAACACCTGGACAACTTCAACAGGAAAGAAGAAACCTTAAAAGTAAACAAAATCTGGCTCCCAATTTTGAAATACGATAGAATCAAAACTCAATACTTACAAAAGAATTCCACCCAGGGACAGGGGGATTCCCAGCAGATAATGGCCCAGCAACCAACTATTAACCAAACAGACACTAATGAGCCTTGCATTTCGATACCCAGAAACTAACCATTCAATTACACAAATGTACATATTCTCCCCAACAGAAGTTCACAGCATATAAAGTCCACACACACACCTACCCAACCATTCTCTGAAGATGCCAGCCACAGATGCAGGCGAAATGTCAGAAAGAAACTATTCCAGAACACGGCCTCACAGCCCAGAAAAAAAACAAGGAAAATCTATAGTTCGAGTACAACTTGTGTGATTAAAGTTCTATTTCATAACAAGATTAACTATTGACTCCTGATGAGGGCTTATTTCGCATGAGAAGTCTTGTATTTTGACAAACACTGCTCTGTACTCAAGTTTTTAACTCTAATCCCATCCCACCAGCTTACCTCCTCCAGGGGAGATGTCTCGTTCGAAGATGCACAGTTTGTATCCAAAATGGTCTTCTAGTGTTTGGGGCAATACCTCCAATGCAAATTTTCTCTCTTCACCATATAGTGGCACAGAGTCTTTCAGGTATGACACAAAGGCATCATACAGTTTTCCATCTAAAAATATCAGGACACAGAAACTCAAAGAATTGTTCCGATATGATTTACAATAATTCTTCTGCTCTTTACTTCTGCTCTGTGCAATTGCTTTTGAAAAGCAAGGTTTGCTGCCTGGAATGGCAGAATGGAATGGTTTCTTTTCAACAAGCCCATTCCAGACTATTAGTCTCTGAGGTGTTCCTTTAGTAGTGTGATTATTATGAACATCTTTACTTTGTGATAGGTATCGAAAGTATATTCACAATTATGTGCCCCCAGGTTGAAAAATGTGTTTCCTTACAGCTGGGAAACCCAATCAGGAAGAATAATAGACCAGTGAGAATTTTGAGGTATTTTCTCCTGGCATTCAACACCCTGAAGTGTTGCAGAGGGATTATTTTACAGAGAAAAGCTTGTATACTACACAAAAAATGGGTTTATTATGCAGGAAACTTGCTTTCTGCTTAGAAAACTTTTTTTTTCACAAAACCCCACTTGCTTTTCTCCACAGAATAATTCCTTCATAACACTACAGGATGTTTGAATACTTTGGAGGAATATTATTTTCCTCCTGTAGTGGGGAGAAAAGTACTGTAAGTATTCATTAGGAAGAACTTCCTGACACTAAAAGCTGTTCGGAAGTGGAATGCACTGCCTCAGAGTGTGGTGGAGTCTCCTTCTTTGGAGGTTTTTAAACAGAGGCTAGATGGTCATCTGTCAGGAATAATTTGAATGTGTATTCCTGCATGGTAGGGTGTTGTACTGGATGGCCCTTGTGGTCTCTTCCAACTCTATGATTCTATGAACTACAACAGCTGTAGGCTAACTAGAAAAATATGGAGGTGGGCCTGGAATTTCTTACTGCCTGAAATGAAGGGTGATATGGCATCTTCCCCTCCTTCTTTCTCTCCCTCACACACACACACTATTTCCCAAACAGGAAAATGTATATGACTGACTGTTAAATCCTCCTTCAACATTAGTATTAAGATAGCATTTTCTGAAAGCAAGGCAGTTGCTTTAGCATCCAAAATCTTGTTGATGTGCACTAGCCCTTGTAGCACAGTGGTCAAATGCAAGTACTGCAGCCACAGCATTGTGATTTTGATTCCAAAGGCTCCAAGGTTAATTCAGCCTTCCATACCCGGCTTTTGGGGGCAATTAGCTAGCACACATTGTAAACTGCTTATAGAGAGCCTAGTGCACTATAAAGCAGTGTAGATGTGTAGGTGCTATTGTTAGACAATTTGTAAGCCGCTCTGAGAGCCTTTGTGGCTCAAGAGTGGGGTATAAATACTCAAATAAATAAATAGCCCGCCCACCACAGCAGATGCTATCTGAGATGGCTTCCTCCCTCTATCTGATGGTAAGACTAATTCTGGAGATACACAGTTAACTACCCCATGGAACATTGTTCAGAGACTGAAAAATTTGCTCATTTAGAAAATAATTCCAGAATTCCCCAACCAGCATGGTCAGTAGATAGGTGGTCTGAGGAATTCTGGGAGCAGGCTTCTAAAAAAAGAAAGAAAGAAAAGAAACGAAACGAAACGAAACTATGGATGATTTTGTATATCCATCCTTTACTGAGAAGAACTTTGTCCCTCAGTCTATACAGTCTAAGGGAATGAAAGTTCTTCTCTTTCATAACAGAAGAATGCCTGGAGTTAGGAAAATCATCATCAACATCATCATCAAATAATATCGCACCTTTTCCCTCAATAATAAGACTCAAGGCAAAGGAACTACAGACCCTTATCAATTCCCAAGTGGTATTTATAATATTAAAAAGGGGGATTCACTTTTGCCCTAGGGCAAAATGATTTGAGACAGCACAGTAACCCCATCCCATAATAAGCAGAACCCCATGATGTTTTACCTCCCAAAGTTTCATCCTTCCCTGTTATATCTCGGTACAATAAAACGAGGTCAACTCTGAACACTACATACAGAATCACCACAAACACAGCAGCAACGGAAACCAATATTGCCATGATAATTCCAGTTGTAAAGACATGAACAGGTAGATCTGGATTAGGTAGATCTGGGTGAGGGAAAGAAAGCAAAAGATTATTGCTAAAAGACAAAAATCCTCCTGAGAAAACTTTATCAGTTCTTTTTTAAAAAATTATAATAAATGAATACCAGACCACTCCACTCTTAACTGCCACCCAAACCAGCACACTTTTTAGTCAGAATCAAGATGAGAATAAATATTTAGCCTCAAAATGAAAATGGGTTCCTACAATCTGTTCTCAAGTTATGAGGCTATGTTTTGTTTTCTCTCAAAAACAACAACTCCAAACTATTTCCAACAAGTTATTTCCTGGGAAGTCCTTTATCTCTCTGTCCTCTATTTGGTTGCCATATGCTGATCTGAAGGGTCAACTAAAAATTCCCCAGACCTATGTTTGCTGAGATAACATGAATGTTAAGAGGTCTATGTGGAATTTCTCAGAGAGAATTAGTTGGCTGGAGTGGTACTGCAAATGCAAATGCATTGGTGTAGCTCTAAAATAGGGATGGGCAACTTGTTGTTGGATGGCAACTCCCATCATCCCCATCACTGGCTGTTTTGACTTGGGTTATCGGGAGTTTCAATCTAACAGCATCTGGAAGGCCACAGGTTACCCACTCTTCCTGTAAAAGGAGAGGCATGTAACACTACAGCATATTTAGTTGGGATTATTGCAGATTGGGGAGGTTATCTGAGGCTGTGAGAGCAGCTTACCACAGCATTTCTGTGCTTGGTGCTGTTATCGCTACCTCGCTTTGCAAGGAGGGGGGCTGTTCCCTTTAAGTCACATGGTGGGAAGAGATTTTAAGTAACAGACAAATGGGGAAGGTTTAACCCGCCACCACTTTTATACACTAGTCCCAATCCAGTCAGGGCTGTAAGGGTTTACTAAAGAATAATAGAAAAAGAAGTCATCTTTTGCTGCATAATATGCATTTAACATATCAAGTATTTTAACCATGGGTTTTTCAAGGTGCTCCATAACTACAGTGACCTTGATTACCATCAAGAAAAATAATCATTCTTGTTCTTTATTGGTATATGGTAGGGTTCAGGGGGAAATGACATTTATGGGGGTGGGATTTTCACCTTGAAAAAGACATGGCGCTGTTGTTGTGTTTTTACATTCAATGTTCAATCAAATGGCCTGATCAAATTGCATGCGCCAAGTGAAATCTTTTCATCTCTGCCATCCCTCCCTCAATTTTTGGTCAACTCTCTCTATCTCTCAACCTCTGGGTGTGGGGGTGTGGTCAGTATTAGAAGTAGAATAGGAAGCCCAGTACAGCCTACTACCCATGATGGCCTTAACTTGGCCCTGTTTGTGGCCCTGTTAAGGAAAACTGGACCCAGTCTCAGCTACGCATGTCTTATGTGATGTGCTCTATGTGGGGCTAGCTTTGAAAACACTTCTGGGTAATCTTAAGCAAGTCACACTTTCTCATCCTGAGAGGAAGGCAAAAGATCACACAAGTCCTACACCCACTGTCCTATATTGGCTAAAGAATGCTTTTTCTGGTTCAGTTAAAAATTGCTGGATTTGACCTTCAGAGCCCTAACCCACATGTAGGAAAGTGTAGCTCACATCTGAACTGCTACTAGTTGTTGTTGGTTTGCCATACATTAGCATAAATCATACTCTACCTTTCTGCAATGTATGTATCTGATGTACAGGCTTCCGTCCATTGAAAGATAAAGTACAGGTGTATGATGACTTCATGTCCTCCTCTTTAACCCTTCTTATCCACAATTGCTTTGAGACATATTTTCCCCCTTTTTCATAACTGTCAAATAAATGGGAGAGAATAAACATTTAGCAGCAACAGTTGCTGTGTGGCTTCTCCTGCTACTGGAGGTTTTACAATACACACCAGCTCTACATTCATTATACACCTGCCTGCCTACAGTTTTTCTTAATGTGCATATTTATCTACACACAGTATTTTACCTAAAGCCAGCATGGTACAGTGGCTTGAGCTTTGGACTATGGATATTTTCGCGCCAGGGCTGAAAGCCCGGTTCTGTCCCACCACCTCCTCTCCCGTTCCTGCAACAGAATAGAGGTAAATGTTCGCACACTTACCTCCATTCCATTCCATTGCAGAAATGGGCGTCCTCCCTCCTTGCCTGGCTGGCCGTAAATGCAGCCATTGTAAGGCTGCTTTTACAACTGGCTGGGGAAAATCCCCAGGGAAATTTAAAATACCCCCCCAGCTGTCCAATAAAGTAATAAAAAATAAAAAAATATTTAAAAAACAAGGAACCTGGGAAGGGGGGCAAAGGGTAGCACTTACCTGGCTGTCCAGATTGTGGCAGGAAGTGCCTGCCATGAAGCTCCTCCCCCGTCCATTCCAGAACAGGGACGGGGATCCTATTCGCACACCTGTGTTCCGTTTCAGAAATGGAACCGGGTGCTTATAAATTATTTCTCCCCATGAATAATATATCATGGGCAGAAAACAAAATAATGACAGTTAAGGAATGGAACAGGGTAAACGTGTCTGAAAGGAAAACCTTTCAGCGACTCTGATCTGTCCCTGTAATGAGACAATTAGCCTGTGTGAAAATCTCCAATGACTCTGCAGACCTAGGTACAAATCCCCACTCACCCATGGAAACCTGCTGGTCACACTTTCTCAGCCTGAGAGGAAAGCAAAGGCAAACCCACTCTGAACAAATCTTGCCAAGAAAACCCTGTGATAAGTTTGCCTTAGGGTCACCAAAAGTCAGAAACAACTTGAAGACACACAACAACATTTTACCTAATATACCTACTTTTCTCCACTGACTTAAAAGTGTTTCCCCTTTCCCACCTCCCCCAATTTTACACTTTCTAACCTGTTTGCTTTTTGCATGCACTTTATGGACTTTATCAGACGCAGCAAAAACAGAAACGTGTGATATTATCAGACGACGACAAAGTCCAGCCATTCCAGGGGTGTAATGCAGATGTGAATAAGGTGTCACTTTTTATTGATGGCTTATCCCGTCAATAAAAAAGGGATGCCTCATCCATACCAACTACACTTCCAGAACAGCTGAATGATGAGAGCATCTGATAATGTCACCCGTTTCTGTTATCGTCACGTCCTTCTGACACTGTCTTGTAGCGGCAAGTACCTCATCTGATAAAGTCCTTCGTCTCTGGAAAGCTCAATAAGTCCTGCACATTCTCCAAGCAAGATACATTTCTTCACTCAATGAGTCTTGGGGGGGGGGATGGCAAAAAGACTACCTCCATCGAGACTGTTTACTCTAACAACATTATTTTCTATCCTGGCCTTGTCTTCATCTTCAGTTGCAGAACTGTCTTTCTGGCATCTTAAACTAAACATGGCAGGGACAGAGCCCTAACACATTTCTGGGTAACTTATGGAGAGATGATTATTGTCTGTAAGCCAGGTTGCTTTAGAGTTAACCTTACAGTAATCTACAGCACTTTTCTAGATTTGGTTGCATCATACAGCTTTTCTATTTTTATTGTCTATATAGAGTCCTGTAATAGAATGAAACCTAGAAATCATTGAGATATCTTAGTTTTGGACTCAGCCTCATCTGCAGCCTCAAATATTCCTGTAAGGAAGGAGAAAATAACTGTACCTTATATTTTAGAACATGTCCTGAGGAAAAGACAGCTGAAACTCTAACACATATGTTTTAGTCCAATATCTATAGAGTTTTTGGCTATCTTAATCCATAGAGCAGTCTTGGAGAAGTAACATCCCTGGTGACTTCCTGCTTGAAAAGAGGCATATCGTGACCTAAATGACCCAGAGAGCCCCACAAACATGATGAATGCACCCCTCAAACCCCCTAGGAAGCACAAGGTGGGCATTTTTTTGTAAATGTCAAGGCTGAAGCTATCCAAGGTGCCCACAATGCAGTCCCCAAACCTACAATAGTTACCCCTCATTACCATAGTGGGAGGAAGGGGAAACTCTATGGATAAGCATAATGGACTGTCTCAAAAATTAAATGGCATTGTTTCCAATCTTTTTGGTACCATCTTTTGAAAATATTCAGCTGAATCTGAGGCAAGCAGGGACACATCTTCCCATCTCTATATCTGTCATGTTTCCTGAAAAAATGAGAGTTCTGGTATTTTGGTGTGGTGAAGATTGAGAGAATTCTTTCTTCAACTGGCCATTAAACCCGTCTTAGCTGGTTAGATGACACTGCAAGACAAATAGTTTGGGAAACTGCTAACAGGCAAAATGCCATTTCTACAAATACATTCCAATATAGATATACAGTACTTTTCTAGGGCCAGTACTTACGAAACATTTTCTTGCATTTGACATAGTGAGAGCTCTTCCTCAGTATCCTCACATAAATCGATGATGTCACGATTGTGGATCCAGTAAAAACTGAAGTAGTCTGAATCATTAGAATAACCCAAGAAAGCTGTGCAGTTTAGTAACACTTCTTTACCTATGAAAAAAGAAAGTTTCAAATTAATGACTGTATAAATGAAAGTCTGCCTAACTGCTAAGAGGGGGGAATGCTATTATTTAGGGCACACTTGCCACATTCACCCTTTTACCCAGAAGCTTCTCAACTTTAATACTGTGCAGCATTTGGTCCCTTAAACACTTAACAGACTCAACCTCAACCCACAAGAACTCCATACAGCCTACCATTAGAGAACTGCTGCATTACCTGGAAATCCTGAAAGGCTACCAGGTTTTCTGAAGCTTTATAGATTATCATGTTAAAGTACAAAAGGATGGAAATCTATTTCCACAATTATGTTAGTTTGGTAAGATATATTATTTCACACTGTGGAAGGTCAGCCTATAACTTGCCAGCACATGACAGCTACTGCTCTTCTTTTAGTGTTGGCCATCTTATTGTTTGCCTCCCTAAAAAGTTGATTGTTAATTAACAATGTTAATTAGCCCGCATAGAGGCAGACTTGGAGAGGTTTAGAAATTGTGTTTCTAATATGTTTCTAGAATTCCTGACACCATGACCAGATTCAGTGAGAATTAACATCAAGGTAAACATGACATTATTTGGAAAACAGATTCAACCTGTAACCAGGTCATCATCACACAATCCCACAGAGAGCCTGCTGTCCCGCTTTTTTAGTTGCTTTAAAGATATCCCTGTTTCTCTCTCCTCCTTCCACTTTTCCCTTTTGTCCCTAGCTTACTTCAGTTGTTGCAAACATAGTTCAAGGTGCAGAAATAGCCAATTAACTTGTATGGTAGGGCAGGAGGGGGCACAATCTTGCCCTTCCCAGGAGGCACAGGAAAAACTAAACGGCTAATCCCTCTCCCAACTTGTGTGTCCTTCCTCATAAACTTTACCATCTTGAACACACTCTGATGTTGCTTGGCTACATGGGACCCAATTTTCTTCTCTGGGATGTTGAAGGGCCTGCCATCCACCACAATCAATTATATGACACATACCCCATCCGTGTGTGTGTGTGTGTGTGTGTGAGAAATCTCTCTTGAGAACTGGGAGAGATGTAGGGGGTTCTTCTAAATTTATATTGTCTCTTCATTATTATATTTGCTATTGAATTTTCTATACCTTACAGAAATGAAGTCTTCAAATATGCCTCTGTAATGCCTTTTTAAGAACCAAACAGTAAGATGGCCCACATTAACAGCACAGCTGGGACTGGGGGTAGACAACATCTGGTTACTCAGACTAGCTGGTGAGTCAGGCCCTTCTCAAATGGGCCTAGCTATGTGCCTTCAAATATGGGCCACCAGTAGTTCTAGACTGATGTTCAAAGCATCTTACTTTTATCACACAGTCTGCCCCTCAGTGTCACAAACATTACATAGTCCCTTCCCACAGCCATTGTGATATATGATGAAGGTCATATATATGCTTACAAGATAACTTTGGGGGGCTAGTATCCAATCTGGGGCATTATACAACTCCACGTTGCATGAGCACTTACACTTTTCAAATCTTACATCCATTCCCTCGTTGCAGAAGTATAGGCACACACTTGCTCAATGATCTGAGCTGGCACAGCTCCTATCCCACCTGTCTAGGGGATTCTTCACACTATGCAATCATAGCATTATGATTCCACTTTTAACTTCCATTGCAACCTCCTATGAAATCTCAGGTTTTGCAGTTTAGAGAGGGATACTTAGGGCTTGTCTAGACAGGCAATTTAGTCATCTTGGCCCTGTCTTGGAGCCCTGCAGTCAAATGGCACAGGGCTTTTGACCCTTTCTGCCTCCAGGCAATCCTCACAATCTCCCCCAGGGCAAAGACAGGCAAAGTCAGAGTAAAGGCTTGTTACACTGGTAAAATCCCTGGTAAAATTCACTCCCACCAGCAAAAAACAGATCAGGCCCTACATGACTACAGGAGCCCATTCCAGCATGCTGGCCCATCACTGTTGTGGCTGGTTGTTTTGCTCTTCCATAGCCAGGAAGCTCAGCACATGCTGGGGGCCTTGGTCACATGCTGGGGGGTGGCTTCCTGGCTGCAGAGAATGGGACACAGGCAGTGGTGACTGCACAGACCAGTCTGGACTTTGTCCCATTCTGTACAGGTAACAGGGGAGCAACAGTATATTCTGTTCATGTAGATTAGCCCTTAGAATGCTCAACCAAAGAGTTTAGGATCCAGCCACAGTTAAAATGGAATCGTAGCACTATAACTGCACAGTGTGAAAGGGATCAAAATGACCACTGACCTGCTTAGAGAAGTCACCAAGAGCACCCAGCCAGGTGCCCTTTTTACACTATATAATAATAGCATTATGATTCTACTCTAACTGTCATGGCTGCATCCTGTGGAAATCTGGGGCTGGTAATCTGCTGAGGCACTAGAGAAGCCCTCTGGCTGAGAATTCTAAATGCTCCTCCCTCAGTTTCAAATCCCATAGGATGCAGCCATGGCAGATAAAGTGGAATCACCTAGGATGGGTGACACTTGGCTTGAAAGCAGTATATGTGAAAAGGATCTAGGGGTCTTAGAAGACCAAAGTCTCCTAACATGAGTCAACAGTGTGATGTGGCAACCAAAAAAAGGGCAATACAATTTTATCCTGCATCACCAAGGAGTATAGTGTCCAGATTAAGAGAAGTAGTAGTGACATTCTGCTCTCCTTTGGTCAGACCTCACTTGGAACGCTGTGTCTAGTTCTAGGCACCACAGTTCAAGAAAGATATGGAGAAGTTGGACTGTTTCCAGAGCAGGGCAACCAAGATGGTCAAAGATCTGGAAACCAAGCCTTACAAGGAAGGACTTAGGGAGGTGAGGATGTTTAACTTTGAGAAGAGAAGACTGACAAGTGACAAGATAACCATCTTTAATATATGAAGGGATGTCATGTAGAAGATGGAGCAAGCTTGTTTTCTGCTGCCCCAGAGGCTAGAACATGAACCAATGGATTCAAATTACAAGAAAAGAGATTCCACCTAATCATTAGGAAGAAATTCTTGATTCTAAGAGCTGTTCAACAGTAGAATATGCTGCATTGGAGGGCAAGTCACGTTCTCTCAGCCTCAGAGGAAGGCAATAGAAAATCCTCTGAACAAAACTTGCCCAGAAAACCCCATGATATGGTCACTTTAGGATCACCATAAATTGGAAGTAACCTTAAGGCACACACAACAGCAATATGACAGTCTTTGTATTGATTTCCATTATTCACCAAAATACAGAGTCCCATTGAAAGCTAATAATAAAAAATGTGATGATTACAAAAGTCAGCCTTCTGAAGATGCTGTTCGAATGTGCCAGGTAGGTCCACCCTGCTATACACCCATGCACACAGAATATCTGCAGAAAGGCGCCTTTGCATCTGCAGCTATGTGGATGAAGGCTTCCATAAACTGAACTTTGAAACATCCAGTTTCCAGGCTGTGTATAAGCCCGTCTGTGTCTTATGACTGTATGTGCAACACACTCCTTCACCCCACACCTCCATCACTGCTGTGGATTTGCAGTGATGGTAGTGTTTTTGGCGGGGGGGTGCGGTGCTGCACATGTCCTATTATGTCTCAGCAACACTATTTGGTACAACCCCACTTGTGGGAAGTGTTTTTAAATAATGCCTGAATAGGACTTCATTTCAATAAATATATCCAGTCTGGCCCCCATTATAGACCCAGAATGTGGAAAAGTTCAGCTCTATAACTCTCAGACTTCTCCAGCTCTGTCCAGATCAGTATGTCTATATCCCATACCAAAATTTGAACTATTGCCAGCTATTTCAGAGAGAAAGTACAAAACGACCCCCATATCCATGGGGGACATGTTCCTGGACTTACCATGGAAAAAATGTGGATAATAGTGAACCCTATTGCAATTAGTGTCTAAATCAAGGGAAGTAATAGAGCCACTCTATTTTGCCTTGGTCAGGCTTCACCTAGAATACTGTGTCCAGTTCTGGGCACCACAATTCAAAAAGGATATTGACAAATTGGAGGGTGTCCAGAGGAGGACAACTAAAATGGTGAAAGGTCTGGAAGCCATGCCTTATGAGGAGAGACTTAGGGAGCTGGGTATGTTTAGCCTGGAAAAAAAGACGGTTGAGGGGTGATATGATAGCCCTGTTTAAGTATTTGAAGGGGTGTCGCATTGAGTCTGGAGCAGGCTTGTTTTCTGCTGCTCCAGAGACTAGAACACAGAACAATGGATGCAAGCTCCAGGAACAGAGATTCCACCTCAACATTAGGAGGAACTTTTTGACAGTAAGAGCTGTTTGGCAGTGGAACACACTCCCTCAGAGCATGGTGAGGTCTCCTTCCTTGGAGGTCTTTAAACAGAGGCTGGATGGCCATCTGTCAGGGATGCTTTGTTTGTGTATTCCTGCATGGCAGGGGTTGGACTGGATGGCCTTCGTGGTCTCTTCCAAGTCTACAATTCTATGATTCTATGATTAATGCTTCCAGCCCAAGCATACCATAAAGTCAAGCTGGAGAACCCAGAGATTCCTAAAGAGAACACCTCTCTAGGCATTTTCTAGGTCCTCCATGACTCTATGATCAACTTCCAGTGGAAGCATCCCATAGAATTGCACTTGAGGACCTAGAATATACCTATAGAGAACCTATTTTTGGATGCAGTAAAGTGAAACCACAGGTACCAGTCCCACAGATACTGGGGTCATACTGTATATATAAACCTGAGTGGACACATATGGAAAGATCGACAAAAGCTCATGAAGTTAGAAACAGTGAAAGGTACCTATTTCTGTTTTGGAAATACTGTGATCTGGTCCAATTAGTGCTGGTCCTGTGATTTCCTTCTCACCTGAGAGAGAGAGAGACACAGAGAGAGAGAGAATGAATCCTTACTTGAAACTCAATTCCAGCCTGCCAATAAATGTCAACAAGTTCAAATCTAGGATAAAACAGTCAAATGATTTAAATAGAAAAGTACTGTATGTTATGCAGCTAAGCAAGGATGACTTTTTAGCTGATTAATAACGTTTCAAATCCTGATCACTCAGTTTAAAGATTCAGTCCTACTTGTAGGCCACTGATACACCACAAATAAGTAGCACAGATACCAAAATATTTTGAAAATGACAAATGTCTGACATTACATAACACACTTTTCATGGGATTTTGCAAGGTCAGAGGCACAACAACATGGAAACTTTATGTGTTTGACTACTGCTCCCAGAATCCCCAGAAAGCATGGCACCCTGGATAGGGATTCTGGGTCCTCTAATCCAAAAAGTATCTTTCCAAGCCCTGAGCCAGAGATACTGCACACTGCCTCTTACTAGGTCACTCTGAGAACTGACTACCAATTCTCCTCCTACAGTATCTGTTCTTTAATTGATTTGGAGCCCAGAAAATATCCTTCTACACAGACTTGTAGTGCTGGATATGTCCATAGCATTCTTAAATTTCTTAAATTTCTTGTGCCAGGAACATTTATAATTCGATCTGTATTGTTCTTGCTCCTGGCCCATCTGCACAGACATTTCCCTAGTTTTGAGGAAGTAGTTTCCAATATCACAACATAATTTTTACAACCATGTGGTTGTTTAATATTGTATTTCATATAGGCTACATTGCATTTAGTATAGTGATCTATGGAAAGAATAGTTCTTTCTATTCATGTTCTTGCCATAACCAACAACAGACCCAATTTGTTAAATAGTTTTGTTGAATCTTACCTTCCACAATTAGTTCTACTGTATGTGTGATATTGTATCTTCTTCCTCCACGAACAAGTGATTTCACACATGTGTATTTCCCAGCATCTTCAGCTTTTAACTGTTGAATATACCATTCTTCCTCTGTTTGATTCACAATTCTGCAGTTCTGTTTATGTAAGGATGGTTCAAAGGAGGATTATGATTAACACAAAACTTGCAAATCCAAAACATGAACAAATACAGAATACCATGAGCACCAACTCCTCCATGCAGAACTGGAGAACTATTTATCTTATTGCTCTAAATTATTTGTTTTGATAAGCAGGTTCATTACTTTCGGTATACTTTTTATTGATTACAGGAGAGGACTAAGATTCCACCAACACTGAGAGCTTGTCTACATTAGCCAGGATATGCTGGCTCCCCACCGGTGTATTCTGTCTCCAGATTTGGCCCATTCTGCCCCTGTTACCTGGAGAAAATGGGCCAGTATCTGAACAGAACACCAGCCCATTGCTGTAGCTGCCCAGGAAGGAGCCCCACAACGTATGAATGACTGCAGGCTCCCTGTACATGACCAGGCTTGGGCACATGCTGAGGGACCCCTGCCTGGCTTCCAGGAGAGCTAGGGAGCTAGCGGCAGCAGCAAGAGATGGCCTGCTGGATGGGCTCCTACAGACACTTGGGGCCCAATCTGGGTTTTGGCCAAAATGGAGTAAAACAGGCATTATATTGTAACATTTTATCAGGCCCTAGTCCAGCTTGCCCCCATTCCAGCCCTGTATCTGCCCTGGGGGTGGTGATGACTGCCTGGGGGCAGATTGGGGTAAATGCCCTGCATCATCTGGACTGCAGGGCTCTGGAATGGGGGCAAGCCAGGGTATTTGGCCCATGTAGATAAGCCCTGAGTTAATTTGAACCATTAAGCAAAAGTTAACACTTTTAGACTTGCAGAGTACACTTGTACACTACAGTTCTCATTCTTACTTAATAAAATGAAATCACCAGACATTACTACTGAAAGCTGTTTTTCATATAATACCAATAGAAATGAAGAAACTATCCACTGTCTATGAACCAAGCTAACACAAACAGTCTAGAAACCATCTTACTCAAGGTAAGTCTTCAACCAGCTTTCTGACTCTCGAAGGGTTGTTCCTAGTCACCCATTCATCCTCAAAGTGTGTCCAAACTACATATTTATAGAATTGTTGTAGCACTTTAACAGGCATGGCTCTATCCTACAGAATCCTGGGACTCGCAGTTTGGTGAGGTACTTAGAATTTTCTGCTGGAGAGTTGTACTTCAAAGGAGGGGTCCATGTGAAGAACAAGTGAGTGAGTATGACATACAAAGCTTTTTCAGTAGCAGCACTAAAATTGTGGAACTCACTGTTGACAGTGATGCACCAAGCTACTTGTCTTCCTGTTTTTACACATAAGGCTTTTCAGGCTACGAGCTGCTATTTTTGTTTTAAGGCTGTGATGTGCTTTTTTTGCTGGAAGGTAACAGCAATTAATAGACTGTTTCATTTCATCTATTTAATTATATCCCAGCTTTCTACTAACCTAAGACCTAAGGCAGCCTGTAAAACAGACTGAAACAAAATAAAGCTAAATGATCAATTAAAGTAAGAAAGGTCTAAAAAAAAGCAATTACATAAGATGACTTATTTATACAACACAAATCTAAAACAGTTCAAAAGCTTTTAAGGTTGCATCTACACTATAGAAATAATGCAGTTTGACACCATTTTAAATGCTGTAGCTCCATCCTATGAAATCCTGGGATTTGTAGGTTTACAAGGTCTTCCCTGCCAAGAGTGTTGGTACCTCACAAAACTACAAATCCCAGGGTTTTGTAGGATGGAGCCATAGCAGTTAAAGTGGTGTCAAACTGCATTATTTCTACAGTGTAGATGCACCCTAAGACATAAAGAGAACAAATGTACAGCATCCCCCTTCAAAAGTACCTTGTGCAATAGTCAGTTAATAGGTAAAAGTCCCATCACATGATCAGATTGATTACTCCATCATATGATAATTCACCATTTCCAACCCTTTGATCCCATTGCAGAATATAGCACATTACTGTATTTTAAGTTTGGTTTTAAAAACAAGTTTAAAATCTCTCTTTCCCCTATGAATTCCCCATCAAATACTCTAAGAAGTGGTGTTTTTTTAAAAAAAAAAAATACCTTGTACCATGTTATGCTGACATTGGCAGTGTGAGGAATATCGCTGCATGCAAAGACATAGGATTTTGCAATTATTCCTGGTATTCCAGTTAACACATGATCTGCATTGAAACAACTTTCTTTATTTCTTTTGAGAACTTTTAGGGACCAATTGTAACAGCTGATGACATCTGTTCCATTGCTGTGAGGCATAACGGAGAAAATGTATTAAGTTCACTGTAAACAAATTTTAAGCTGAAGAGTTTTCTCACAATTACAAACACATATACCCACATCTTTCTTGCCCATATTAGTCAATGTGTAAATTCTTTTGAAAGGCTTCCTGGGGAAAAAACAGACTTTTAAATCCTCAAAGTAGAAAGATATACCTAGTCAAAATGAGACATTATTGTTAGAATGAAACAATACAATGTTCTTATCCTGACAAATGAGATAGGACAACTGAACCCAGAGTTTAGAAAACTTACTTTTGGGACCTAGAGCCAGAATCCACCAACCAGAACTGACTAACCAGTATGCTTCCACTACTAACTGCATGACTGACTGCAGCTTCCAAAAACTCTTGTTGGGAAATGCGAGAGAAGTAGAACTCTCAAGCAGGGGAATCAAACTGGCAAAGCAGAAGCTGAACAACTACTAATCTCACACCCACCCACACAGCATGACTCTTTGGAAGAATAAGATTCTAAATAATGTTTATTCATTTAGTCATGTTTTACTAATATTGTGATTCTAGACACCCTTTGTTCTCCTATAAGTGGACCTTGAGCTTGTTTGGATATTCAGCAGAGGAGCGCTGCTATTGTATAACCTTGACCAAAGAGCAGTACACTCCTATCTGGGATGTTCATCTTCTTCCACTGAGCATCCTGCATTACGAAGGGATACACATGGAGTTGTGGGTGAGAAATGGAACACCTGCCTAGCCAGCCAGACCAGTAAAATCAACCCTGTGATCAATGGGTTGACAGATGTCATAGATGTCATGAACACACTACATTGCATCCTCACTAAACTTAATAGGAATTACTTATAAGTAAAAGTGTAAAGAATCATGATGTAAATGACTCAGTTTCTGCAGTTCTGCCTGTATTTCTGGATAATGTAGCTAGATGGTAAGTTCAGCCCCTCCCCAAATCCTTCTAAACTGTGTGAGAAAGATAAGCTTTCTCACAATATGTTCCTTTTCTTCCAGCTCTACGTGATTTCTTAAAAAGAACAGTAATTTCCTTTCAAGGGTACAGATTCAGTCAAACTGGGTCATGATAGCCACAAAATGGGTCATGATAGCCACAAAAGTGATAGTGTGGGCTTAGTGTGAGAGAGAGAAACCTCAACAAGCACCTGCCCAAAAGATTTTTGAGAAAGATTATTCATTTGCCAAATCTCTTTCAAATGGGTCCATTTTTAGCAGAATAAAGGCTGAAAAGTATACAGCTAAATCAGTTTTAAAATGCCTGAGATTATTACTTAGGAAAGTCCATGGAAAGTTAGATGATTGAATACTGAAATCTAGTTGCTATCGAGATTTAGCTCCACATTACCATTTAAAAAACAAACAAACCACTATGCTCTTCTTTTCAAGCACTGGCTTAGAGATAGTGTTTCTCCTCTCTTTTCCCCATGGGTTTGTGTGGTGTCATTCAGTTGGTTTATACCAATTTACCCAAATGGGTTATTAAAATTTGTCAGGTTCACTCTGAGCCACTTGTGGCGACAGAAAACAAAACGTTTCATTGTGCCTCTCAGACCAGCACAAACTTTGATTCATTCCCAGCCTCTGGCAAAGGCAACAGAAAAGTGAAAAGCTTTCCTGACCAGCCCTAACTCCGCTGCAACAACAACACACACCACTGCCACCGGAGGGAAGAGAAGAAAAGTGAGTTGATTGCCACCTTGCAGACAGCTCGCATTGGAGAAGGATAGGCAGGCAGGAAAGAAGAAAGGTGGAAAGCAAGGGAGAATGACAGAGAAAGAGCAAGGTCGGGGGTCATCCAGAGTGCACCTGACCCTGATCTGCCCTCCCCTCTGCTGCAGGCAACCACACATCCACACACAGTTTTTCCAATTATGAATCATACAACAGTTGGCATTTTTTTAACATGTACACATTTTGGCACACACACAAAAATAGAACCAGTTGTTAATTATTTTGAATGACAACTGTTGCAAATGCCATCTGAGTCCTGACCTGGGACTCAGCTTGCATTTGCAAGTGCCTGCAGGAAGCTCTTTCTTCCTCCTCGCTTTCCCTCTCCATTTGGTTTCAAACTTGACTCCCCTCTCAGCTCTACCCAGCACTTAGAACAGGAACCAATGCTCATAGTGGCCATGGCCACTTCCATTGATGCATTCCATCCCATAAAGGGCTATGAGAAAGGCATCTGATCTTCAGCAGTTGTTTGGAACTGGGCTACTTAGTTCCTACAACCATTAATATTCTCATTTTGTTTTTCTTATAGGCCAATAGGAGTGAGCACATGTGAACCAACTGCTGGCTTGTGAATGATGGTGTGGAAATGTACTTGCTGGAATAGTGGCACAAAGCTCAGCAAAAAGGCTATGTTGCCTGTGTACCCAAAATGTGACACACACATACACCCCATTTTGCAACAGCCTTCCTGCTGATAGACTTTAGAGGCTGCAGCTATGTCATCTTTATATCCAAGTAATGTATTGCTTCAGGTATTTGGCAAATCGGAAGAGCACAACGTGCAAGCCACAGTTCTGAAGTGAGGAAGTCAGTTATAGTTTGCAAACATAGCAGGAAATGAAAGCACTAGAAAAACCCAAATTACTTGTACCTGCACCTGGTCATCCAAAATCACAAGTCGCATACCAAATATTTATCACAATTTACAACGTATGCCAGAAGATGACATTTCAGATGGTTGCAAACATAGGAATAATTGGATCATCCCTGCTATTGGGATTAAAAAAAAACCCTCTGGTTTAACTCCTATTTAAGAAATTGGATGCTTTAAGGCAGAAAGAACAATTGTGTAGCCCTCCAGATGTTGTTGAACTACCAGGTCCAGTAGTCCTAGCCAGCATAGCCAAGGGAGAAGAATGCTGGGAATTGCAGTCCAACAAGATATGGAGGACTGCAGAATTCCCGCCCTTGTTGTAAGGTCTCTATTGCTTCTCAACATTGCATCAATAAAAGTATAGTGTCTAGATCAAGGCAAGTAATAGTGCCTCTCTATTCTGCCTTGGTCAGACCTCACCTAGAATACTGTGTCCAGTTCTGGGCACCACAATTCAAAAAGGATATTGACAAATTGGAACATGTCCAGAGGAGGGCGACTAAAATGGTGAAAGGTCTGAAAGCCATGCCTTATGAGGAGAGACTTAGGGAGCTGGGTATGTTTAGCCTGGAAAAAAGATGGTTGAGAGGCGATATGATAGCCCTGTTTAAGTATTTGAAGGGGTGTCACGTTGAGGATGGAGCAGGCTTGTTTTCTGCTGTTCCAGAGACTGGAACACGGAGCAATGGATGCAAGCTCCAGAAACAGAGATTCCACCTCAACATGAGGAGGAACTTTTTGACAGTAAGAGCTGTTCGGCAGTGGAACACACTCCTTTGGAGTGTGGTGGGGCCTCCTTCCTTGGAGGTCTTTAAACAGAGGCTGGGGGATAATCCAGCCCAAAGGTGCTTCTAGATGGATGCTCCTCAGCACCACCAGTCAAAAGGCATTGTATAGCTGATTGGTCCTTTCTCTAACAAATTTTAAAAAATGGCAGAGCTGGTGGGAACACCACAAGGTTACAAGTGGAAGATACTGCAGTACAGACCATCTCTACCACTCAAAAAAATTTTCTGTGAATGAGGGCTGATTGCACCGTAAAAGCCCCATTTAGATGCACTCTTGTATAGGGAACTTCACCAAGCAACAGATTAAACATAACAGAATCCATGCATTGTGTCATAAAAGAGAAGATGACTGGCTGGAACACTGAACAGAAGTACAGTATTCCACATTGCAACATTTTGTTGCAAGTTCAACTGGTTCCTCTGCTGATAGTCAGATGACACAAGTGGCATAAGTAGGAGGAATCCAGACACAGAACAAAAGCAAAAGACAACCACTATGGCTTTTATCCAAAGCCAAGCCTAACACAAATGAAAGCAACATTGGGTTTAAAAAGATTCTGGAGATTATCAGACGAGCCTCTAAAAACGTTTCTGTCCCAATATATTTAATTGTCCCAGCACAATAACACTTTTTATCACATGTTGCTGTAACAACAAGAAAGAGCAGCCCCAGAAATATTGGAGCATGACCACTAGCACTGTTTACTTCCACATTTGTGGGGGCGCGTATTCTCACTGGTTCTTGCGAGAAGACACGAGTGTGCTTAAAAGTCTAAAAACAACTAAATTATCAAAGAAAAAGAAAACACAAGCACTGAAACACACTTAAAAATTTCCCAGCAAAATGCAGAGGTTCATAAAAAGAGCATCCCATACCTAGTTTTCACATTCTCACAAAGAAGTCTGTTGTAATCACACCAGCAGAACGGGGCATGGTTTCAGATGCTGGCAATTCCACAACAAAAAAACCATGGACAATCATTTGACAGCTTGGCCCGTTAATAAAAAAAGAACACCTTATTTACAACAGCATAATGCGAGGAGCACAATGTTGTGTGATAGGGGAGCTTTTTTGCATTCTCCTGTTGTTGTTAACATGTCATATTTGCCGCATCTGATAATCTCCTCTGAAGTCCAGTGAAAAATATTATGGTTTGGTGCAGAGGCTAACCATGAATAGGAAAAACAATGGTTCAATCTCTGGTCCCATCAGCCCTCCCCCCCCTACTTATAGGTTACTCAAGTCCTTTCTGACACATCAGAACTAATGTCATGTCTATTTTAGTCACCATTCAGGGCCAGAGTTTGATCCTAAAGAGGTGATGTTGTAAGAGGGATGTGGTGTGAAACCATTGCATTGGGAGGCAGTTCTTTTGGGCTTTGCAGGCAACCCGCCCCAACTGTCTTTTTTAGACTGTAAGGGGGTACAAGGAAATAAAAATGATTTGTGTCCTCAAGAGTGTAACTGCACTGCCCAATTAATAGCAGTTTAATATCACTTCAGTTGTCATGGTTCCATCCTATGAAATCCTGGGATTTGGAATGTGGAATCTGCAGATGGGTTCTAAGAGCAGAGCTCTCTAGCACAGAATTTTAACTAACTTAATACACTACAAACTCCAGGATTGTACAGGATGGACTATTCTAGATGTTGATAGACTACAACTCCCAACAGCTTAGCTCACAGAACCACATGAATGGGTTTATGTTGGCTAAAGACTAATTATCCAAATTTTTCCAGAAGAAGGGCTTGGCATTTAAGAGGCAGAGCAGTGGTTCTGACAGAAATGCACAACCCAAAATTAAAGATATGTAACCTTACTATTATTAGTTAATGATTAATAGTTCAGCCAGTAAACATTGACTTAAATTTTCCCCTCTGAAATCATCATAACAGAAAGTTCCATATCTGTTACAATAAACCATTGCAGGTCACATAGAGTTCATCAACTAGGAACTCTTGTGGTAAACTGTACTCTTGTGGAAAGTTGTAAATTGTGAATATCCATGACTGCCATCTGAGTACTAAATTAAAATGGATTATCTCTGGTTGGATTATACTCTAATCCCCAGCTCAGATGACCAAGGCTTTGTAAATCAGGGATTGTGTGGCAGAGTCAGACCTTTTGCACACAGACTTAGAATCAAAACGTCTGGCTTGTAATTAAGTCAGTTTCCCAGTCTATCTGAACTAGGAAGCACTAACTTATGTCTTGTCTACACGAGAGGAAAAAAATATGAACACAACTGAAAAGGCAGGCATTCACAATGATGCAACCTGTCTACATGGCCAAAAGAGCCCCCCTAAACACCACATTACCCCCTAGCCAGATGGTGGCTGCGAGTGATTTACTCATGATTTTAAATCTGCCACTGCCAATTTTTTAAAAAAGAAAACAGTTTCCCAGGGTGCGCACAAGCAACAGTTCGTATTTACAGGGACAGAAAGAATTTTAAAAAGAGTATAAAATCACCATTTGATTGACTTACCAGACCCTCGCTTAGCTGAAAATCCAACATAACAGCCGCAGCTGCTTTCCCTCTTTGCTAGCCCCACCCCCACCCCCATCCAGCCAATCAGATTGCGATGCCTGTTCATATTTGTGCAAATGTGAGTGTTCAAATGATCGCACATTCGGAAGTCATACAGAGCTTTTCAGAAAATCCATATGAAGACCAAGATGCAGCGCACACGGACTTTGCAATGGATTTCGCTCTCCCCCTTCCAAATGACACGCATTTGTACAAATGGCTGTTTGAGTGGCTTGCCATATGTTCGCATCTTATTTGTATTTTTTTGAATGTATAGACAACACCTTAATTAACAAGCAGGGTAATAAGCCAGGATCATACTTTACAGATCAATCCTAGCTTATTTTTCAGGTCTGTTAACTAATATTATGCCTGATTTTTCAACTGCATGGAGTGGAGAGCCTACATGTGTAGAGAAAGTTGCCACTTTTCACACAGAGACAGCAACAATGGTGGGGACAGGGTTACGTGCTCCCCTCCTCGCTGCTGTGCCATCACTAAGGCTGGTGTCACCCCACTGGCTGATGTTGTCACCTGGTGCAGTTTGGCCTCTTCAAAACCCCTAGCTCCACTGCCTCACTGTGTTGCTTTTAACCTTCTGGTAAATACCTGAATAGGGTTATTAGGGAAGGCGTCACCAGGGAAATGTGGCTGAATACAAAGTAGGATCTTCACAAGTAAGCCCATGAACAGAGAAAAGAGAGGTTTTTGAAGTCTGGAATTATTGTCAGTCATTGCTGTGTCTATACTGCTAAACTGAGAATCTTGCATACCCATAATTTGCTATGACATCACCAAAATAATAATAATAATAATAATAATAATAATAAATTATCCTATTTTGTAAACTATACAAAACCTATAATACTCTACCTCATTAATCAAATATTTTCAGTATGACTATTTCTACAACCTTAAAAAGCAAATTTCAACTGATGTCTCTGTGAATTTATTTCCATAGATTAACATAGTGAAATAGTGCTAAGCATCCTAGGAGTTATATAATAATAATAATAATAATAATAATATTTATTTATACCCCGCCCCTCTGTTAAAACAATCGGGGCGGCTTACAAAATTTAAAATACAATACAAATAAAATCCCTAAACACCCCCACTCCCACCCTCCCCCATAAAAAAACATTAAACAAATATAAATTAAAACAACTAATCTAAAATCACATTTAAAACTATAAATACAATAAAATATAATAAATGGCCAGCAGCCTAGAAGAGGCCAGGATCCCCTGAGGCCGGGATCTAATTAGGAAAGGCCTGCCGAAAGAGATCCGTCTTTAGTGCTTTTTTAAAGCCACTCAGGCTTGTTATCTGACAGATCTCATTCGGCAGGTCATTCCACAATTTGGGGGCGATTACCGAAAAGGCCCTCTGGGAGGTTGCAGACAGCCTAGATTTTTGTGGCTGAAGCAAATTCCTCCCAGAGGACCGGAGTGCGCAGGGAGGATTGTATGGGAGGAGGCGGTTCCGGAGATAAGTTGGACCAAAGCCATTTAGGGCTTTAAAGGTAATAACCAACACCTTATACTGGGCCCGGAAACTGATAGGCAGCCAGTGGAGAGACTTTAATACTGGAGTTATATGGTCTCTCCGAGATGTTCCCGAGACCACTCTGGCTGCCATATTTTGTACCAACTGAAGTTTCCGGACCAAGCATGAGGGCAGCCCCATGTAGAGCGCATTGCAGAAATCTAGACGGGAGGTTACCAGCGCATGCACCACAGTCTCGAGGTCCCTTACTTCCAGGAAATGGCGCAGCTGGCGTATCAGCTGAAGCTGATAACAGGCGCTCCTGACTGTCGCATTCACCTGACTCGTCATCTGAAGCGATGAATCAAGGAGCACCCCCAGACTGCGAACACAGTCCTTAACGGAGAGCGTGACCCTGTCCAGGACTGGAGGTTGCAACCCAACTCCTGGTTTCGGGGCCACTACCGTGAGCAGAATCTCATTTCTTCTCGTGGAGGTAACCTCCCATCTTTTGTCTGTAATACTTTTTTAACAAATACTTTCCAAATTTTATCAAAGTCACTTTCTTTCCAACTTCCTCTTCTTACTTTGATTCTACATGTTAACTTATCATTTATTGCCATCTTCCAAACTTCTTTATACCACTCCTCCACTTGTACATTTATTTGCATTTTCCAATGTCTTGCTATAATTAATCTTGCTGCCGTTAATAAATTTGTTATTAAATCCTTTTCTGCTTGGTTCCCATTCTCTCCATTATAAATTGACATCAATGCTATGCTCGGTTTCCTTTCTATATTTCTATTCAGAATATTCTCTGTTTCTATGAAAACCATTTCCCAAAACTGCTGTACAAATTTACAGTTCCACCACATATGCATATATGTGCCTATTTCTTGACAACCTCTCCAACAATATTTAGAGTTATTCTTATCTATATTGTGCAAGCTTGCTGGTGTTAAATACCATCTCCATATTATTTTATAATAATTATATTTTGTCCGTATCGACATATTTTTTAGATGTCTTTGTTTCCATATCTTATCCCATTCATGATCTCCAATTTTTTGTTTCAAATCTTCCTCCCATATTCTCCTTAAATATTCCCCTTTGTCTTTTTTATCCTTATTTTTATCAATATTTTATATAATTCACTTGTAATACCTTTCATACTTTCATTATCATCCCTCTTTTCACCTTTTTTCACCAAATTTTCAAATTTTGTGAATTCCCTTGTTTCTTTATGATTATTTTTCCAATTTTTAATCCATTGTTCTAACTGTATACAATTAAACCATGAAATTTTCATTCCACATAATTTCTCTCTTGTAGTCCCTTTCTCATTCATCCATCCTATCCATTCCTCTATTTTGTCTAGTCCTCTTTTCTTTAATTCCTTTCCCATTTTTTCCTTCAAATTATTTGGGATTTTTTTCCCCATTATAACCAGTGTTAATACTGAATCAATAGGCAAAAATTCTCTCTTATATTTATACCATATTTCCCATATATTTTGCAGAAATGGGTTCTCAATTCCTTTAATTTCCTTTTTTGTAAAATTATCAAAAAATATGTTCCATATTCTCTTTTCTATTCTCCCTGTTTCTATCTCTAACCATTCTAAATCCCCCTGTCCTACAATTCCTTCTATAACGTATCTCAATTGATTAGCTTCATAATATCCTTTTATTTTGGGAAGACCAAGTCCTCCCTCCTTCTGTGATATATACCAAAATAATTTATTTAATCTTGTCCTTTTCCCTCCATTACAATATTTATTCAACATATTTTGCCATTTTTTCAGTTCTACTTCTGATATTTTTATTGGTAACATTCTGAACAAAAAATTTAGTTTAGGTAATATTTTCATTTTAACTAAAGCTACTCTTCCAAACCATGTTAGTTGAATATTTTTATATTCTTCCAACTTCTTTTCCATTTCTTTCGTTAGTACCGTAATATTTTTCTCTTCTAGTTCTTTTAAATCTTTTGTAATATTTATTCCTAAATACTTGATATTACTTTTTAATCTTAATTCTAATTTTTTCTCTTTTACAAATATATTTTCTTCTTCCTTAGTATAGTTAAACAACATCATATCTGATTTGTTCCAATTAACTGTAAGCCTGTCATCTCCTCAAATACTTTTAAATGTTCTTTAATTTTTTCTATTCCGTTAATCAATTCCTTAATTGTTAGCAACGTATCATCAGCAAACAAGCTTATCTTATGTTTTCTTTCTACTCCAATTCCTTCTATGCTATTATCATTTCTTATCACATTTGCTAGAATTTCTATTACCATTGCAAACAATATTGGAGAAAGTGGGCAACCTTGTCTTGTTCCTCTCATTATTTTTATTTCATTTGTTATTCCATCATTAACCATCACTATAGCTGTGTTATGGGAATAAAATTGATCTATTAATCCTCTAAACCTCTTCCCCATTCCAAATTCTTTCAATATTATTTTTAATGTTGGCCATTCTACACAGTCAAATGCTTTAAATATATCTAATGCTAATATCCCTGCTTTTACTTTTGTTTTGCCGATTATATGTATTTTATTTAACACCCTTCCTATTAAATTTGGCATGTGTCTTCCTTTCACAAATCCACATTGTTCCTTTAATATATATTTATACATATAACTATTCATTCTCTTTGCCATTATTGCTGATAATAACTTTGCATCTTGATTTATCAATGATATAGGCCTGTATGATCCAGGGTCCAACAAATCCTTATCTGGCTTTGGTATCAATATTATCAATGATTGTTGCCATGATGGAGGGACTTTGTGTCCCGTTATTATATTATTATATAATTCTAATAATTTAGGTATTAACTTCATTTTAAATACTTTATAATAATCTGGTCCTAACCCATCCATTCCTGGAGCTTTCCCACTTTTTAAATTATTTATTGCTTCCTCTACTTCCATTTTCGTAATTGGTTTTTCTAATAAATCCCTATCTTCCTCTTCTATTTTAATCTTCCAATTTTTCCCTACATATTTTTCTATTTGTTCCACTGATTTATTCCCTGACTGGTACAGGTCTTTATAAAACTCCTCAAAAATTGTTAGTTTTTCCTTCATTGTTCTACACATTTTACCTGTTTTATCTCTAATCCCATTTATCATATTTTCCATTTTCTTCTTCTGTGTGGATCTAGCCAACATTTTTGAATTTTTATTACTAAATTCAAAATACTCCCTTCTTAAATAAATTAAAATTTCCTGTACTTCATCTACTTCCATGTTATCCAATTCCTCCCTCTTTGCTCGTAACTCAATATAAGTTTGTTTTTCCTTGTCTAATATATATTTATTTTCCAATAATTCTATTTCCCTTTCTAATTTCCCTTTCTTTCTTCTTACCTTTTTTAAAGTTAAAGGTTTCTTTTATGCATATCCCCCTTGTCACAGCTTTCATAGTATCCCACAAAATTCCTTCTGATACTTCTTTATCATTTAATTCCCATAATTCTTGCCATTCATGCTCAATTTTTTCTACTATTTCTCTGTAATTTAAAATCTTTGTATTCAACCTCCACCTTTTCACCTATTCATAATCTCTCTTCATTATAATATCCACATTGACCAAGGCATGGTCTGTTACTTTTATATTTTCTATCTCTGAATTTATGATTTTATCAATCAAATTTTTAAATAATAAATAATAAATAATTTTTTATACAAAAAGATAATCAATTCTTGAATAACTCTTATGTACCATTGAAAAGTATGTATATTTCCTTTCATCTTCCTTTACCAATCTCCACACAACTTCCAACCCCTTTCTTTTTATAATTTTATTTAAATTTGTAATATTATCATATTTATCCCTTAATGAATAATTTGATTTATCTTTTATTCTTTCCATTTGCATTTTAAAATCTCCTGCTACAACATTTTGTTCTTGCATATTCTCCATTTCTTTAAATACTTTCGTAAAATTCCTCTTGTTTTTCATTTGGAGCATATACATTCATTAGAACATATTTATCTTCTCCCATTTCACCTTGCATTATAATATATCTACCATTTTCATCCTTTTTCACCTTTTTAATGACAAAATTACATTTTTTGCTATTAATATTGCTACCCCTCTAGCTTTTGAATTCCCATATGCTTTTTCATAAACTCTTACCCAATTCAATTTCAATTCATTTACTCCTTCCCTTTTTGATGTGTCTCTTGCAAAAATATTATATCCGCTTGATCCTTCTCCAATAATGCTTCAATCCTTTTTCGTTTTATTACCGTGCCAAGGCCATGAACATTTAAGGTTGATATCTTTAATTTATTAACTCTTAGATTCCTTATTACAGTTGTCCCTTGACATTCGCGGGGGTTAGGTTCCACAGACCCCCGCGAATGTCAAAAAAATGCGAATATTGATTGCCCCTCTGCAACCCTCCCCCCACCCTCCCCAGGCCTTCATGGAGCCTTCCAAGGTTCTGTGAAGGCCTCCCCCCATCCTCCCCCTCCCTCCCCAGGCCTTCACGGAGCCTTCCAAGGTTCCGTGAAGGCCTCCCCCCATCCTCCCCCCTCCCTCCCCGGGGCCTTCACGGAGCCTTTGAAAGCTCAGTGAAGGCCCCCGTGGCCTCCCCCCACCCTCCCCAGGCTTTCACAGAGCCTTGGGCCTCCCCCCTTCTTCCCCCCTCCCTCCCCGGGGCCTTCACGGAGCCTTTCAAGGCTCTGTGAAGGCCTCCGCGGCCTCCCCCCACCCTCCCCAGGCTTTCACGGAGCCTTCCAAGGCTCCGTGAAGGCCTCCCCCCACCCTCCACCCTCCCTCCCCGGAGCCTTCACGGAACCTTTCAAGGCTCCGTGAAGGCCTCCGCGGCCTCCCCCCACCCTCCCCAGGCCTTCACGGAGCCTTCCAAGGCTCCATGAAGGCCTCCCCCATCCTCCCCCCACCCTCCCCAGGCCTTCACGGAGCCTTCCAAGGCTCCGTGAAGGCCTCCCCCCATCCTCCCCCCTCCCTCCCCGGGGCCTTCACGGAGCCTTCGAAGGCTCCGTGAAGGCCTCCGTGGCCTCCCCCCACCCGCCCCAGGCCTTCACGGGGCCTCTGGAGGGTCTCCAAAGGCCCCGTGAACGCCTCCCCGGCCCTCCCCGCTCCTTCCCAGGGCTTTCAAGGGGCCTCCGGAGGCCCCTTTTCATGGTTTGGGGGGGGGCGGGGGGGCCCTCCCAAAACCGCAAATAATTAAAACCGCGAATGCTGAGTTCGTGAATGTGGAGGGGCAACTTTACATTTTCTATAAGATCTTCTGGCTCCAAAAAGTGATCTCCCTTCCCCATACCCACCCCTTCCCAATTCTTCCCTATTCCCTTCCACCCTCCCCCCTTTCCCTTCTTTACTTCCCCAGGCAAATTGCCTCATCTATGTCTTACCCAGGCAAACTGCCTTGCTCAGGACACCCCAGGTCTTCCAGGTGAGGAGTGGCGAAGAGATCATCCAATGGCCCAGAACAACTCCCTCCCCCCGAGTGCTCATAAAAATAAAAAATAGAAACATTGCCCCTCTTTTTTTCCCCTGTATTTTTTTTCTTCTTCCTTCTGCTTTCTTCATCTGTCTAAACTTTTCCTCCTCTGCTGTTATCTTTTTCTCTTCTCTAAATTCTGTCATCATTTTTGTAAAGAGAGAATCCATATGAGTTTTAATATCCCCTGTGCTTTCTCCCCTTCTTTGCCTCCCCCCCTTGGGGGTAGAGGATCTGGGGCTGAAGCAGCTAAAGGAGGGCTAGTTTCTTTTTCCATCCTTAGTCCTTCTGGTTCACCCTTGTTATTCTGTACTTCCAGACATATTTTTTTCTAATCTCTTATGAGATCTATCCGATGGTTTATCTAATGTTTGTTGCCTCAACCAACTTTTTCCTGCAATATTTCTTCTTTTTTTAGACATAAGAAAATCAAAACACTCCAAACTTTCATTCCTCCCTTTCTGTGTATGGCCCCTCCTTCCTCCACCACTTTTTAAAAAATCTTTCCTCTTATTCTCCAGTTAGATCCATTATTCCTTCTCCTGTTAAATCATCCTTTTCATTTGCCTACAATTGTTCGCTGCTTTCTCCAACCTTACTGATTTATTAGCAAAATGTTCTTTTTAGTTATGTTGGAGGCAGCTCCAATATCGGGCAAAACCGAAAGTAACTATTTGTTTACTTTAGGCTTCTTGAACTGCAGTTTTCTCTTCTATTAACATTCCTTAGTGATTCATAGCCATAAATCTTCCCTCAAAAGCTCTCCTCATCCCTTTTTGAGGGGAAATTATTCATTTAATTCCATTACCTTGAGCATCCGTCCTGGGAATTGCTTCCTATGCCATTGAAGCTTGGCTCCTCCCCCCCAGCTATTTTTTTTTACTAACGAAGAACTTTTGTTAGTAAAAAATAGTGGGAGGGAAATAGAAGCAGCATGGAGGGAGGACGATGGGAGATCAGGAGAAGGAAGGGGGCATGCGAAACGGAGCTCTGCTACCGGAACAGCCCCATTTCTCTCTCAATCTCTGCAGGGGTTATTTCCCCCGTGCAAAAATCTCCATAGAAACAAGTCAACAGTCATCTTTTTGCTCACAGTCTCATATATTAGGAAAAAAGGATATAGTTTTTGTTAAGTTTAATCTGGGGAAATTCAACATTTCTCTGGCATTTTGTATGTAATGTTTCAAAATGCATTTTAAAAAAAGATTAAGGTAGATTTTAACATAATGGTTGCATTAAATCAGAATTCATTCTAAATCAGACTATTTATATATTTTTACAAAGAGAGCCGCTATCTTTGAGGGTTATTAAAAATATTTTTTTATTTTATTTTTTTAAAAAGCACCCATTTTTATTTACAGTCGTCCCTTCACATTTGCGGGGGTTCCGTTCGGCGGACCCCCGCGAATGTGAAAAATCCGCGAATAAGGACTCCCCTCCCCCTCCCTCCCCAGGCCTTCGCGGGGCCTTGCTAGGCCCCGCGGAGGTCTCCCTGGCCCTCCCTCCCCCCTCCCCAGGCCTTCATGGGGCCTTGCTAGGCCCCACGGAGGTCTCCCCGGCCCTCCCTCCCCCCCTCCCCAGGCCTTCGCGGGGCCTTGCTAGGCCCCGTGGAGGTCTCCCCGGCCCTTACCCCTCCCTCCCCAGGCCTTCGCGGGGCCTTGCTAGGCCCCGCGGAGGTCTCCCCGGCCCTCCCTCCCCAGGCCTTCACGGGGCCTTGCTAGGCCCCGCGGAGGTCTCCCCGGCCCTCCCTCCCTCCCTCTCCAGGCCTTCGCGGGGCCTTCCTAGGCCCTGCGGAGGTCTCCCTGGCCCTCCCTCCCCCCTCCCCAGGCCTTCGCGGGGCCTTGCTAGGCCCCGCGGAGGTCTCCCCGGCCCTCCCTCCCTCCCTCTCCAAGCCTTCGCGGGGCCTTGCTAGGCTCCACGGAGGTCTCCCCGGCCCTCCCTCCCTCCCTCTCCAGGCCTTCGCGGGGCCTTGCTAGGCCCCGCGAAGGTCTCCCCAGCCCTCCCTCCCCCCCTCCCCAGGCCTTCGCGGGGCCTTGCTAGGCCCCGCGGAGGTCTCCCCAGCCCTCCCTCCCTCCCCAGGCCTTCGCGGGGCCTTGCTAGGCCCCGCGGAGGTCTCCCCGGCCTTCCCTCCCTCCCTCCCCAGGCCTTCACGGGGCCTCCGGAGGGCCTCCGGGGGTCCCTCGAAGGCCTCCCCACCCCTCCCCAAGCCTTTGCGGGGCCTCCGGAGGGCCTCCGGGGGACCCGCGAAGGCCTCCCCACCCCTCCTCAGGCCTTCGTGGGGCCTCCGGAGGGCCTCCGGGCATCCCGCGAAGGCCTCCCCACCCCTCCCCAAGCCTTCGCGGGGCCTCCGGAGGGCCTCCGGGGGACCCGCGAAGGCCTCCCCACCCCTCCCCAGGCCTTCATGGGGCCTACGGAGCGCCTCCGGGGGCCCCGTGGAGGCCTCCCCGGGCCTCCCCGCTCCCTCCAGGTCTTTTCACGGGGCCTCTGGAGGTCCCGTTTCGCAGTTTGGGGGGGGGCCGGGGGGGCCCTCCCAAAACCGCGAATAACCAAAACCGCGAATGTCAAGTTCACGAATGTGGAGGGACAACTGTATATGGAAAAGTAGTAAGATGATAATATTGGTCTTCCTTACAACACTGTTATAAAGATTCCTTGGCTAAATCCAGCTAAGTTACTCCTGAAAGAAAGATATTTTTTCTACCCTTGCAGCCCCCTTGGTACCTCAATTTTTTTCTGGTGGATTGGGGAATTCTCTGGAGCAGATCTGGGGGGCACAAGCAGGTTCCAAGGAGAACAGACCCAAAAGAACTCCTATTGCACTATTTTAAAACCTTTCACAGAACATTGGAGACTGCCCAAGATAAGCAAACATTTTTGATCTCTTGCAACTCATGCATTTCTCACTGCTAAGTGTTATTAACTCAGCTTTGTTTCAGGATAAACCTGATGGTTTTTAATATGTTAAATCAGGGTGACTAACCACTATGCCCCCCCGTTTTTTTTTCAAGAACTGAAAACACATTATGAAACACTATGTAATGACTACTACTAATGTAAATATGGACTGACACAGCTTTTCTTTATATGAAATTAACATTAAGACAAATTCAGACAATAGCACAAACATGCCTGTATAAATTCATTTGGGCATGTACTGAACCCACCTGAGACAGCAAGTATAGTTTCCAGTGTCATTCAATACAACCGGCCAAAACTGCAAATATCTCCCATTCATATTAATTCTGCTGTCTTCTTGAATTGCCATCAGCTTTCCTTCTTGTTCTCTATGCCAAGTTATATTATATCCTTTAGCTTGTTCTATAGCAGGGCAGCAATTTGAAAAATATTCCTCTTCCAGTACGTTAATAGGTGAGTGTCGCTTGCAAAGCTTACCTTGAAAAAGTTTTTAAAATGCATATATAAACATATAATTAATGGGCTTTCCAGAAACTAGGAAAATACATGCATTTTATTCTTAGAAGCATACTAGTCCTATTCCTAACCAGGCTTTTAAATGTTACTTTTTACTGTATTAGATCAATATAACTTTGGTAATCCTTTGTCCTGTTATTCTCCTAGGCTGAAAAGCTTGATGATGTGGACAGGATGTGTGGAATTGTGAGGGATACTACCTGTTTGCTTGACTTTTGATCTTCCTGCCATATCTGCCAGTATGGCACTACTGCTGTGGTTATGGGGGATTATTAATGCTTTATTAAATGAAAGGGCCATCCCCTGTTTAAAAGGCAAAGTAATAATAATTTTATTAAAGAAAGCTTTTGGCTCAGGAGTTTTGACCAATTGTATATGAGCCACGTGTTTGAAAAGGTAATGGCCCTATAATTCCAGATGCTTCTGGAATTACATTTAGGAGATTATTAGATGCGGAGGAACGCACCAAAAAATTGCATTCCCAACTGTGACAGATTGCTAGAAGAACAGAAAGGGCAACCTTACAAGATGCCTGTGTCCTGCCATTTTGGAGGCATAGCGTTGCCACAGACAAGGCCTCCCTTTTCTATTGATGAGGACAAGCTGCCAATAAAAAGGGCTGCCTTACGGATGGCCATGCTATGACCCCCAGAACGCTGGAGGACAACATTGTCTGATAATGCAGCCTGTTCCTGTTCTTCTAGCAATCTTTTGATGCAGTTTTTGCCATGTCTGATAGTCTCCTTAATCTCTGGACTCATTCTGATCAGGTTTCCTGATGGAATAAGGAATTGAGGCTGCTCTTGTAAGCTTGGTTAGTGACCTAGGCCATTGGGCCACTGTGTTGCAGTGGTTCTTAACCCTTCCTGTCATTCACATGCAGAAAGTAGTGCTGGAGGGATCACTATGTGACAACGTGGCATATGATGTCCTAAAGGGTCATCCTATGCCTTCCTCCAAGTTGTTCAAAACCTCTCTAAAGCCATCAATAAAAGATTTGGAGTGAGGTGTCATCATTATGCTGACAATACCCAGTGGTATTGTTCTTTGTCATCTAACAAGGACGGAGTCAGAGCCGTTGAATATTGCCTGGGTTGGAGAATGGCCTGGATCAGGAGGAAATTAAACCCCAACAAGATAGCTGTCCAGCTTGATTATGCTGCCCCTGAATGGTCAGGTTCATACTTTGAGAGTACACCTTGGGCCCCTTCACACTATGTAATTATATAGTTCTATATTCCCCTATAACTGCCATGGCAACATCCTATGAAATTCTGTATTTGCAGTTTAGTGAGACGCATTCTGAATTCTCAGTCAGAGCACTCTAATGCCTCAGTAGACTACAAATCCTAGAGTTCCAGAGGATGTTACCATGGCAGTTAAAGTGGAATATAGCATTAGAACTGCGTAAAGTGAAAATGCCTGTTGACTCTGCACTGTCCTTGGCCTCCTAGGTGATGGCAGTGGCAAGGAATGCTTTTGCACAATTCTGCTTAGTGTGCTTACAACAATGTTTTCTGAGACAACCTTACATGGCAACAGGTACCCACACATAAGTTACATTGTGTCTTGACTACTGCAATCCACTCTACATAGGGCCACTCTTGAAGAGTGTCTGGGAGCTTCAACTGGTGCAACATTCAGCAGCCAAACAGCTCATTGGTTTATGGTATTGAGATCATGTTACTCCAATATTGAAAGATGTGCACCTGTTGCCCATTGCTTTCTAGGCAAACCAAAGAAGTTGATTTCAATCTTTCAAACTCTTGTTTCAGGCCTGGCTACCCTAAAGGACTACCTGTCTCATTATGACCCTGTCTAACTGCTAGGTTCTCCAAGAGAGATACTCTTGAGAATTTCCTATGCTTCTCCCAGGTTGTGGAATGTACTCAGAATTATAATCATTTGCAACTTTTATTTTAGGAAAGTTCTCAAGACACATTTCTTCAAATTGGCCTTTTAAATATATTACTGATAGCAAGTATAACTCAGTGAAGGAAGTAGATGTGTTCCTTGGTCATTACATGTTTAACAGAAATTTGTTACCAGAGGCAGACATATCATAGAAAGAATAGGTATATTTTCCTACACCACAAAAAAGAATAGCAGTTCAACATGTTACAGCAAAGTGTTCTTTCATACCTAACAATATGCATGTGTGAAATGAAACAACCAGTCCAGGCAAGCCATGCATAAGCAAACAAGAACATTTTTGAAATGTCTAGAGACCACTTGAAGGATTCTTCCAAAATGCATCCAGGAATGGCTTTTTCTTTCACCAGCCTCCACTTTTCTTCTAATTTCCATTTTGGTGGCCAGATTTATACATGCTATGGAGTAGCTAATGAGGGAGACATACCTGATCTCACCTCTTCTCTCTGTTTTTGCTTTCATGCACACATGCTCAGTAAGGAAGCCTATAGACAGCTACTGTATACCTTACCTATTAGAAGCAAGCACACACAATTACATTAGCATTGACTAGAGCAGTTGTTCTTAACCTGTGGTCCGTGGACCCTCAGGCTCGAGGCTGCTCAATCCGCATGACAGGAGCCAAGGCAAAGTCTGGCTGGCTTGGCCTGCGCATTACTGTTCAATCTGCTCAGCCACAAATTTGCAAGAAGAAGCAGGAAAAAAGTCTTCCCTCCCCTCCAGTGCCTCTGAGGGAAGGGTTAACGGATGGTATAATTGTATCATCATCATCATCATCATCATGGTTTTAAATCTTGCGTTAAGTCTTGGGGGACTTTCTTTACCAGGGGCCCCCTTTAAATATCTTTTGTTGCTGAGGCCCCCCAAGGCTTTACTCAAGATTTAAAACCCTAACAATAATAATAATACATTTACTCCATCCATGAAACCTTCCCTCAGAGGTACTGGAGGGGGAGGGAAGACTTTTCTCCTGCAAGTTTGTGGCAAAAGCGGGTTGAATGGCAATGCGCAAGCCAAGCCAGCCAGCCAGCCTTTGCCTTAGCTCCTGTCACGTGGTCACTCCACTGCAGGCAGGAGGTGGGCCAAGCAGTCTTCAAGCCTTTGTGGACCCTCTATGAGGACATTGCGGATCCCTGGGGGTCCACAGACCCCAGGTTAAGAACCACTGATCTAAAAGATGTGGGTACGTTTCTTGCTGGGAAATCCCACTTCCTGCTGCTGTTTTTCATCTTGAAGGTAATTTTTCTACTACAGGTAAATGAAAATCGAAAGTGGAATCCATTACAAGGCCAAGATCATGATCCGGATTAGGGATTGGTGCAACTTTTTTTTTTTAATTAAAGTCATTTAAGGCATACTTTCCCTTTTAAAAAAATAAATGAAACCATATGGTTATCATAATGTTTAGTTTGATTAAATGGAACTAGTAAAAGTTTTAGTAAATATATATACATAAAGGATATATATGTAAAAAATAAATAAATGGATGCATGAAAATAATATTGAAAGAATTTGGAATGGGGAAGAGGTTTAGAGGATTAATAGATCAATTTTATTCCCATAACACAGCTATAGTGATGGTTAATGATGGAATAACAAGAGAAATAAAAATAATGAGAGGAACAAGACAAGGTTGCCCACTTTCTCCAATATTGTTTGCAATGGTAATAGAAATTCTAGCAAATGTGACAAGAAATGATAATAGTATAGAAGGAATTGGAGTAGAAACAAAACATAAGATAAGCTTGTTTGCTGATGATACGTTGCTAACAATTAAGGAATTGATTAACGGAATAGAAAAAATTAAACAACATTTAAAAGTATTTGAGGAGATGACAGGCTTACAGGTTAATTGGAACAAATCAGATATTATGTTGTTTAACTATACTAAGGAAGAAGGAAATATATTTGTAAAAGAGAAAAAATTAGAAGTAAGATTAAAAAGTAATATTAAGTATTTAGGAATCAATATTACAAAAGATTTAAAAGAACTAGAAGAGAAAAATATTACGGTACTAATGGAAAGAAATGGAAAAGAAGTTGGAAGAATATAAAAATATTCAACTATCATGGTTTGGAAGAGTAGCTTTAGTTAAAATGAAAATATTACCTAAACTAAATTTTTTGTTCAGAATGTTACCAATAAAAGTATCAGAAGTAGAACTGAAAAAATGGCAAAATATGCTGAATAAATATTGCAATGGAGGGAAAAGGACAAGATTAAATAAATTATTTTGGTATATATCACAGAAGGAGGGAGGACTTGGTCTTCCCAAAATAAAAGGATATTATGAAGCTAATCAATTGAGATACGTTATAGAAGGAATTGTAGGACAGGGGGATTTAGAATGATTAGAGATAGAAACAGGGAGAATAGAAAAGAGAATATGGAACATATTTTTTGATAATTTTACAAAAAAGGAAATTAAAGGAATTGAGAACCCATTTCTGCAAAATATATGGGAAATATGGTATAAATATAAGAGAGAATTTTTGCCTATTGATTCAGTATTAACACCGGTTATAATGGAAAAACAATTCCCAAATAATTTGAAGGAAAAAATGGGAAAGGAATTAAAGAAAAGAGGACTAGATAAAATAGAGGGATGGATAGGATGGATGAATGAGAAAGGGAGTATAAGAGAGAAATTATGTGGAATGAAAATTTCATGGTTTAATTGCATACAGTTAGAACAATGGATTAAAAATTGGAAAAAGAATCATAAAGAAACAAGGGAATTTACAAAATTTGAACATTTGGTGAAAAAAGGTGAAAAGAGGGATGATAATGAAAGTTTGAAAGGTATTACAAGTGAATTATATAAAATATTGATTAAAAAAATAAGGATAAAAAAGACAAAGGGGAATATTTAAGGAGAATATGGGAGGAAGATTTGAAACAAAAAATTGGAGATCATGAATGGGATAAGATATGGAAACAAAGACATCTAAAAAAATATGTTGATACGGATAAAAGAAAATTATTATAAAATAATATGGAGATGGTATTTGACACCAGCAAGATTGCACAATATAGATAAGAATAACTCTAAATATTGTTGGAGAGGTTGTCAAGAAATAGGTACATATATGCATATGTGGTGGAATTGTAAATTTGTACAGCAGTTTTGGGAAATGGTTTTTATAGAAATAGAGAATATTCTGAATAGAAATATAGAAAGGAAACCGAGCATAGCATTGATGTCAATTTATAATGGAGAGAATGGGAACCAAGCAGAAAAGGATTTAATAACAAATTTATTAACGGCAGCAAGATTAATTATAGCAAGACATTGGAAAATGCAAATAAATGTACAAGTGGAGGAGTGGTATAAAGAAGTTTGGAAGATGGCAATAAATGATAAGTTAACATGTAGAATCAAAGTAAGAAGAGGAAGTTGGAAAGAAAGTGACTTTGATAAAATTTGGAAAGTATTTGTTAAAAAAGTATTACAGACAAAAGATGGGAGGTTACCTCCACGAGAAGAAATGAGATTCTGGAAAGATTAGGTAAGGGATAACAGCTCCAGTGAAGGGGAGCACTGAGGTGGGGAGGGGGGTAGGGGAATTAATATTTTTTGATAGAATTATAGTAAAGAATCTATGTTAACTTTTGAAATTAATTAATAGAAAAATTGCAATATTTATAGTAATTTTATGTGTTATACTAATTAAGTATTGATGGGATAATATAATGTATGATTATAAAATTAATAAAAAATATATTTTAAAAAAAGTCTTGGGAACCACAGCAACAAAAGACATTTAAAGGGGATCCCTGCTAAAGAAAAGGTTAAGAGCCACTGGGCTAGAGTAGAAGCCTATTCTTTCCCAGCTCAAGTTTTGTTTATTGGACTGTTACCTCTAGACATACTGCTACAACCCAACACCTGAAGTCTATGTTTTCCATCTATCCCTCACCATCCTGCCAATGCTGATGCTCCTAAAATGTCCAGCTAGACATAGGACAAGGAGGAAATGGAGCAGGGTGTGTATAAGATGTTGTAAAAGGGACCTTTGCTGTTTGTTTACAGAGGCATGCCTGTGTTGTTAATTGCTTGCTTAATGTAGTAATTATAAAGATTTTATTGTCTAATCTGCTTTTAATTTATTTTAACCAGTTTTTAATTTGTTTTTAATCTGTCTTCTAAATATTGTTAGTTGCCTTGAATGCTAATTTTAGTGGAAAGATGGGAAAATGCAATAACAACAACAGCCTGTTAAAAGTCCGTATTTAGCTTCTTATAACTTGTTTGAAGAAGAAGACATTAAATTATTTTTACCTGGGCTGATGAAGCTAAGGATCAACAACATCACAACTGTCAGCTTTTCAAAATGCATTCTTAAATGTATTTACTTGTACTGTACTTTCTCCTCTGGGGGAAAAAAAATTAGAAGAGGTTTTAAGTTTAAAAGACAGAGAATTAGAACATATACAGTAGTCTGTTTCAGGAGATGAGCAAAATGAGAACTAAAACAAGTACCTGTAATATTTTTAACTGGAAAGTTAGTGTCACATTAGTGAACATTTGCATAACCAAGGTAGAAATTGGAGTTTCTGCTAGTACAGCTCATGCTTATATCAGATTTTAATTCTAGGTATGAGGCATAATTTGCTATTTCTGTAGGGTGTTTGGGTGATTCACCTTGCTGAATACTGTGACTATCATGACAGTCTAAAAATATCACTGGAAACTCTAAGAACACTTACTTGAAATAAAGTTCCATCTATACACCCCTCTGAAACTTCAGCTCCCAGAACTCAGCATGGTGGAGCCATAGCAGTTCAAGTAGTATCACAATGATATAATGAAATAACACAGATACACTCATTGAATGAAGAGCTAACAATACTCCGTCTGGAAGCGCCCTGGCTGTATAGCACCTAACACTGGGCTGCTTACAGATGAAGAATTAATACAAATAGCAAAAAAAGACATTATGTCTTTTTGGTTCATTTATACAAGAAATGGTGAGAAATCCCAGAGAATCAAAAGACAACAGGACCCTGTAAAATGCCATGATTAAAGCAGGGCTGATTATACATTCGGCACTCCATATCCACAGATTCTGCATCCACAGATTCAACCATCCAACGGCTTAAAAATATTCCACAATTCCCCCCCATTCCCCAAAAAGCAAGCTTTGGTTTTTCTTTCTATAAGGGACATCATTTTACTACACCATTGCATATAATGGGATTTGAGCATCCATGGATTTTGGTATTCACTGGGGGGGGGGTCCTCGAACCAAACCCAGCAGATACCAAAGGCCCACTGTCAATAAAAGCCCCATTGCTCAGTGGACCCCTGGACACAACACTCCAGAAGAGGTATTTTGAGGACAAAATAAATTGGAAACCATGACTTCTCCATGAGTTGAGCTCTTGTTGGAAGACAGCATGACAAAATGGGAGGAAGGGGAGAAACACAGGTGGACAACTTGAGATTACAGGAGTCCTATGTCAGTGCAGCAGTGAATGTATGCCCCAAGTTTTAGTTGGAGCTTTGAAGAGCTATATAGCCAAGATGCTGAACCCTAGCCATAAAACCAACTTCAGCACCTTCCCTTAAAATTCTAACTGAAAATTCGAGTGGATTCACTGTCTCCCTGAACTAGAAGCCATTCACACTACACAATTATGCCGCTATTATTCCACTTTAACCGCCATGGTTCCATCCTATGTAATCCTGGTATTTGTAGTTCAGTGAAGCATTGCCATTCAATCTACTCCAGCCACAAAACCTGCAGGAAGAAGCAGGAGAAAAGTCTTCCCTCCCCCTCCAGTGCCTCTGAGGGAAGGTTTAATGGATGGTATAATTGTATTGTTGTCTTTGTTGTTTTAAATCTCCAGTTAAGCCTCGGGGGACCTTGGCAACAAAAGATATTTAAAGGGGGTCCCTAGTAAAGAAAAGGTTTCGAATACAGGTGTCCCTTCATATTCGCTGGGGTTTGGTTCCAGGCCCCACCCACCCCCCGTGGATATCAAAATCCCTGAACACTCAAGTCCCATTATATGCAATGGCATAGCAAAATGGTGTCCTTTATATAACATGGCAAGCTCAAGGTTTGTTTGTTTGTTTTGGATTATTATTTTTTAAGAATATTTTCAAGCCGTGAATACTTAAATCCGTGGATACCAAAGCCGTGGATACGGAGGGACAACTGTAATGCACTAGACTCTAAAATACAATATTTTAACCTGAACCCCACTTGATAGATTCAGTAATTTAGTTTTCCACAGAAAGATGCTCTGCCAAAGGAAGGGACCTTACCTGACAGCTTAAGGGAGTCACCGAAAGCGGTGGAGAAACGAGAGGCGGAGAGAAAGCGCGGGGACGAAGCAAGACCTTGGAGCCTCGACCCGACGGGGCTTCGACAGACGAAGCGGACCCAGCCAAGCCTTCAGAAGAGCAGCAGCAAAGGACCAGGTCGCTCGCTCTCCGCCCGAGCCAACCCTTAGCCCGCTTCGGCCAGCGAGGGGGACGAATGGGTGGGTCGGCTCCCAAGCCCGGCGCTTTCTTGGTGCCTGAGGGAGGCGGCGCGGAGGTGCCCGCTTGCCTCGAAGCCCCGCCTTGGCTCCTGGAAGCCTGCGGTGGCTCTGAGGGAAAGACGCCCGCAGGTCGAGGTCGGCGGAGGAGGAGATGCTGTGGAAGGCCGCTAAGGATGCTACCACCACCACCCCTAACTGACTGCCTTAGCGGGCTGCAAAAGTTGCACTTGGGACACACACACACACACACACACATACGGCAGCCCTGTGCACTCTTACGCTGGAGGAAGGCTCGCCGAAAACAGGGGGGTTCTCTTGAAGAAACGTGCCCTGGATTGGGCTCCAATCCTCCTCTTTCCACTGGCGGGAAGCCACCAAGCTACAGGTGGAGAAGGAGGCTTTCCAACAAGGACGCTTCACTTGGGCCCTTTTTGTCTTAAAGACGGGGACGGGGTGTGTGTGTGCATATGGTCTAAAACAGTGGCTCTTAACCTTTTCTTTACCAGGGACCCCCTTTAAGTATCTTTTGTTGCTGAGTCCCCCCCCCCCAAGGCTTTACTCAAAATTTAAAACCCTAAAAACAATAATAATAATACATTTACTCCATCCATGAAACCTTCCCTCAGAGGTACTGGAGGGGGAGGGAAGACTTTTCTCCAGCAAGTTTGTGGCAAAAGCGGATTGAATGGCAATGCGCAGGCCAAGCCAGCCAGCCAGCCTTTGCCTTGGCTCCTGTCACGTGGTCGCTCCAACTGCAGGCAGGAGGTTGGCCAAGCAGTCTTCAAGCTTTTGTGGACCCTCTGTGAGGACATTGCGGATCCCTGGGAGTCCACGGACCCCGGGTTAACAACCACTGATCTAAAAGATGTGGGTACGTTTCTTGCTGGGAAATCCCACTTCCTGCTGCTGTTTTTCATCTTGAAGGTAATTTTTCTACTACAATGAAAATGAAATGTAAATGAAAATTGAAAGCTGCATCCATTACAAGGCCAAGATCATGATCCAGATTAGGGATTGGTGCAACTTTTTTAAAAAAAATTAAAGTCATTTAAGGTATACTTTTCCTTAAAAAAAAAATAAATGAAACCACATGGTTATCATAATGTTTAGTTTGATTAAATGGAACTAGTAAAAGTTTTAGTAAATATATATACATAAAGGATATATATGTAAAAGATAAATAAATGGATGCATGAACAAATCAAGTCTGAAGTCTCCCTAGAAGCCACCATGAGTTAACTGAAGCTGCTCTACTTTGGACAGATCAGAAGTCAATAGTGCTTGGTAACCTAGAAGACACAATAGGAAAAGTGGGCAACCAGATACAGATGGAAGCCAAGGCCCTGAATCTGCAAGACCCGAGCAGGGCAGCTGATGACCAGGGATCCTGGCAGTCTCTCACTCATAGGGTCACCATAAGTTGAAGTCTTCTCGATGGCAATTCACAAGAACAAAGGACAACAAAACTGTTGCTATTGTGTGCCCTCAAGTTCCTTCTGACTTATGGTGACCCTAAGGCAAATCTATCACAGGGTTTTCTTGGCAGAATTTGTTTAAACAGGGTTTGCCCATGCCTTCCTCTGAGGCTGAGAAAGTGTGACTTGCCCATGGTCACCAAGTGGGTTTCCAAATCAAGGGGGAAAGAAACAGCAGGGATGTCATTGTGGGGGTCTACTACAGACCCGCAAGCCAAACAGGACTTGGATGATGCCTTCCTGGAATAGATGGCCACATATTCAGAAAGGAGAAATGTAGAAGTTATGGGGGATTTCAACTATCCTAATATTTGTTGGAAGTCCAACTCTGCCAAAAATTTAAGGTCCAACAAATTCCTCACTTGCCTTGCAGACAATTTCATTGTCCAGAAGGTGAAAGAGGCAACTAGGGAATCAGCTATTTTAGACTGATCTTAACCAACAGAGATGATCTGGTTAATTGGGTGGAAGAGGCAGGATCCTTGGAGAGGAGTGACCATGTTCTCCTGGAGGTTGTTATACAGAGGAAAGGGGAAGCCAAGCATAGCAGACATGCATTCTAGACTTTAAGAAAGCTGATTTCAGAAAACGTAGGGAATTACTGGGGGTGATCCCATGGTCAGGAATACTAAAAGAGAAGGGAGTTCATGATGGATGGGAGTTTCTTAAAAGGGAGATGTTGAAGGCACAACTACAAACAGTTCAAATGAGGAGGAAAAATGGGAGGTGTCTAAAGAAGCCAGGATGGATGTCTAAAGAACTTTCAACTGAGCTAAGACTTAAAATGGCTATGTACAAGAAATTGAAAAGGGAAATCACCAAAGAAGAATTCAAACAAATAGCGAGCCCCTTTAGGGGGAAAGTCAGAAAAGCTAAAACATAGATGGAGCTCAGGTTTTTAACTAGGGAGGTTAAAAAAAAATAAAAAGTGCTTTTTTTGGTTATGTCCGTAGCAAAAGGAAGAACAAGGAAATACAGTTGTCCCTCCATATCTACAGATTTGGTATCCATGGATTTAAGTATTCGCAGCTTGAAAATATTCTTTAAAAAATCATCCAAAAAGCAAATCTTGATTTTGCCATCTTATATAAGGGACACCATTTTGCTATGCCATTGCATATAATGGGACTTCCTTACTCACAGATTTTGGTATTGCGGGGGGGGGGGGTCCTGAAACCAAACCCCAGCAAATATCCAATGTAGTAAATGTAGTAGGGCCGCTGTATGGATGGCAAGATGCTAACAGGGGACAGAGAAAAGGCAGAACTACTCAACACCTTCTTTGCCTTGGTGTTCTCCCAAAAGAACAGTGCCAAACCTGGGGAAAATGGAGCAGATGAGGCAGTAGGGGAAATGCAGCACAGAACAGGTAAAGAGGTTGTTCAGGAATACTTGGCCTGTCTCCAGGGCTAGATGAAGTACACCCAAGAGTATTACAAGAAGTGGTAGAAGTAATCTCAGAACCACTGTCAATAATCTTTTGAGAATTCCTGGAGAAAAGGAGAGGTTCCAGCAGACTGGAGGAAGGCAAATGTCCCCATCTTTAAAAGGGGGGAAAAAAGAAGACCCAAATAATTATTGCCTAGTCAGCTTGACATCAATACTTGGGAAGTATTCTAGAGCAGATCATTAAACAGTCTGTAAGCACCCAGAAAGGAATGCTGTGATCACTAAAAGTCAGCATGGGTTTCTCAAAAACAAGTCATGCCAGACTAATCTTATATCTCTTTTGTTTTTAAGAGTTACAATCTTGATAGATGAAGAGAATGTAGTGTATCGTGATATCATTAAGGCCTTTGACAAGGTCCCCCATGATAATCTTGCAAAGAAGCTAGTAAAATGTGAGCTAGACAATGCTACCGTTAGGTGGATTTATAATTGGTTGACTGACCAAACCCAAAGGGGGCTCACCAATGGCTCCTCTTCATCCAGAAGAGAAGTGATTAGTGGGGTGCCACAGGGTTCTGTCCTGGGCCCAGTGCTATTCAACATCTTTATCAATGACTTGGATGAGGGAATAGAGGCGTGCTTATCAAGTTTTCAGATCATACCAAATTAGAACAGGTAGCTAATATCCCAGAGAACAGGATCAGAATGCAAAATGACCTTAAGAGAATAGAAAGCTGGGCCAAAACTAACAAAATTAATTTCAACAGGGAGAAATGTAGGATACTACACTTGGGCAGTAAAAATGAAATACACAGGTATAGGATGGGTGGCCTCTGGCTTGATGGCAGTACATGCAAAACAGATGTAGGAGTCTTAGGACTTTATCAGACAAGCCTCTACCAATGTTCTTTTGCCACCATATTTTGCACTGTTTTTCTGCTGGCAAAAGAATGCTTTTTATCAGACCTACCTGTAATAGTGTTAAGAGGCAGCCCCGGCATTACTGGAGCATGAATGCTAGTGCTGTTTACTTCTGCATTCATGATCTCAGCAGTTCTCATGAGAAGACGCAAACACGGTTTAAAATACAGCAAAAGAAACACCAAAAAAGTACACACAAGGACAAAAACACACTCACAAAGTCCCAAGTAAACCAGGGAGGTTCATAAAAAGAGTGTCCTGTTCTTGGCTTTCTTGGTCTCAACCGGAAGTATTCTGCCCATTGACGATGTAATGGTGCACTGTTTCAGACGCAGACAATACTGGCACAAAAACATCATGGCAGATGGCCTGTCATTAAAAAATAATCCGTATTTTCTACACATAATCACTAAATGTCATCTGGTATGTGCGCCCTTTCATGTTCATTAGGTATCGTTATGACACCCTATTTGCTGTGGCTGATGAAATCCATAGTGGATCACAACCTGAACATGTGTGATCAATGCGATGTCCACCTAAACATTAGGAAGAACTTCCTAACAGTAAGAACTGTTCAGCAGTGGATTGCATTGCCTCGGAGTGTGGTGGAGTCTCCTCTTTGGAGGTTTTTAAACAGAGGCTAGATGGCCATCTATTGGGAATACAGTACTTTGATTGTATATTCCTGGATGGCAAGGGGTTGGACTGGAAGGCCCTGTGGTCTCGTCCAACTCTATTATTCTATTCTATTCTATTCTATTCTATATGAAAATCCTAGAAATGAATTACCAAATTAGAGCAAAGCGTACCTCAGCTGTTGGTCTGTGTCCCACAACACTAGCTAACCAAACCTTGCAAGTGCTCACAAAGTTGATATATGTCCCCACTGTTTAGAATTCACAGATATGTTGTTCCAGTATATGGAAGCTCTGTTTAACTGTTATGGCAAATACAGTCGTCCCTTCACATTCGCGGGGGTTAGGTTCCCCAGACCCCTGTGAATGTGAAAAATCCGCGAATAACATTGCCCTCCCCCTCCCCCGCCAAAGCAACCACAGGGCCTCTGGAGGCCCTATAGTCGCTTTCCCCCGCCTCCCCCTCCCTCCCCAGGCCTTCATGAGGCCTCCGGAGCGTCTCCGGAGGCCCCATAATAGCCTCCCCAGCCCTCCCCACCCCTTCCCCAGGCCTTCATGAGGCCTCCGGAGCATCTCTGGAGGCCCCATGATCGCCTCCCCGGCCCTCTCCACCCCTTCCCCAGGCCTTCGCGGGGCCTCTGGAGGGTCTCCGAAGGCCCCGCGGAGGCCTTCCCAGCCCTCCCTGTTCCCTCCCAAGGCTTTCGCGGGGCCTCGCAGGGCCCCACGGAGGCCTCCCCGGTGCTCTCCAAGGCCTTTGTGGGGCCTTGCAAGGCCCCACAGAGGCCAAGGCCCCACAGAGGCCTCCTCGGCCCTCCACCCTCCCTCCCAAGGCCTTTGCGGGGCTTCCAGAGAGTCTCCGAAGGCCCCGCAGAGGCGTTCCCAGCCCTCCCCCCTCCCTCCCAAGGCCTTCACAGGGCCCCACGGAGGCCTCCCCGGCCCTCCACCCTCCCTCCCAAGGCCTTCGCGGGTCCTCCAGAGGGTCTCCAAAGGCCCCGTGGCGGCCTCTCCGGCCCTCCCCGCTCCCTCCCAGGGCTTTCACGGGGCCTCCGGAGGCCCCGTGTCACATTTCTGGGGGGGCCCTCCCAAAACCGCGAATAATCAAAACCGCGAATGTAAAGTTCGCGAATGTGGAGGGATGACTGTATAATATTTCCAACATGGTATAGAAGGAATAAAGCAGTTACAGGTTTAGTAACTCTTATCCGGAATTCCAAAATCTGAAATACTCCAGAAATCAAAATTGTCCACATGGGTGGCTGAGATAGTTACACCTTTGCTTTCTGATGGTTCATTGTACACAAACTTTGTTTTGTGCACAACATTGTTAAAAATATTGTATAAAATTACTTTCAGGCTGTGTGTATAAGGTATATATGAAACATGAATGAATTTTGTGTTTCGACTTGGGTCCCATCTCCAAGATATCTCATTATGTACTGTTGACGGGCTCACCCCTCATCATGGGGAGTGGGCCCATCTTGACTTGAGGATCCATAATGCACCACTATAATTAGTTGCTTAGTACTGGTGTTTATTCCAGTTCTTTCTTCACAACAGAATATATTAAGGCAAACCTCGCCACTTAAACACAAAGGGAAAAGGGGTTAGAAGCAGTTCAACTTATTTACCAAATATATACTTCTACGTTGTCTCTCCCCATTCCAGGAGTCTTAACTCAGGCTCCTTCTTATGCTTTTCTCTGCCAAGCTATTCCTTTTCCATTGACGTCCATTCATACTTCTCTCACCCCTTCCACAAGACCAGCGTTTTGGTCTTACCTCTTTCTTCCCCAGGAGATAGGATTCCTCTAAGTTCACCCAGAGGTCAGCATACCTGGCCTGCCTCGGCCTACTCTCCTCCCTCTCCCATAACACCTGGGTCCTTACATTCCACATCTTTCCAGGGAACTCTACCTCTCCCATTACCTGTCCCTTTACTCCATCCACCTTCATCCCTCCCTCTGTCCTCTTCTCCTCCTTTTCTGTTCCCCTTTTCAATTCCCTGCTCACTCCCCTGGCTCCTCCCCCTTCCTCCCATTCTGAAGCCACCTGAGATGTCCTCCCCACTTCCATTTCCCTACTTCTGCCCTGCCCTGGCATCTCGTCCAGTGTCTTCCCCACTAGCATTTCCCTCCTGGCCATTGCTGGGTCTTCGTTCCTCCAGCCTGCAGTCAGGAGATCCAAATAAGTAGTGCTTGATGGGGAAGCTGCTGGCTGCAGGCACCCTGACCGACCACTCTGCACATCACATGTACATATATACAACTACAGATATTTCAAAAAATATATATTTAAACATCTGAGATCCAAAACACCTCTGGTCCCCAGCATTTCGGATAAGGGATACTCAACCTGTACAATGAAAATGCAATGAAACAAAAAGGAAAAGAAAAGAAAAAGGATCTAAAAGACACCAAAACCATAAAAGAAGCATAGAGTCATCAAGCTTAAACATGCCTCTAAAAATCTACTAAAAAAGTCTCTACCAGGCAGCAAAAATACCAAAAGTAAGCCGTACCAAGTGAACCTCTCAAGAGACAGCATGTTCACCAATTGGGTGTGGATAGTATACACTACCAGTGCTAGTCTTTCTTTGCGCATAATCCAGAAAAGCAGTCTCTTTTTCTTGCTGGGAGTGCCCCCTTCTTGCTAAAACCAGTTGCATCTTTTACAAAACACCAGGATCATCCTCTGTAGACTGGTGATTTATGCCAATTTCTGTTGCACCATTTAATGCTACTTGTTGAGGTTTCTTGTGACTTCCCCCTCCAAATGCTTTCCTAACATCTAAAAAAAAAGCACCTTCAATAGAAAGGTTCCACATTTCGGTCCATTTGTGGGCAACTTGCTTGTGTTGCAGTGTGTAACATTAGATGCAGGTATGTCCCACCCACTCACATCCCCCAAGATAGGTTTTCAAGTTGTTGCATTTCTCACCCAGGCTCTTTCTCTTTTTCAACAATAGTTCCTTTTAAAAAATAAAAATTATGTAATGTTAAAGTACTAAACTGGTAAACTGTAATACAATCAAGTTATTTATTTAATACCCCACCTGTCTCCCATATGGGATCCAAGTTGTCTCACAATTTGAGTTAAAACAAGAGACCATTAAAACAGTGGATAGTACAAAAATTAAAAATCAATCCAACAATTGTATCAAAAACATAAATTTAAAGTGGTTTTCTAAAGGCAATTTCAATATAATAATGATGATGATAAAATACAAATACAATTCAGCCCAGTTAAAAGGCCTACTGCAACAGACAGTTAACACTTAAAGGCCTGGGTAAATAGAAAGCTCTTCACCTGCCAGCAAAAAGAGAACAGAAAGGGACCCAACCTAGCTTCCTGTGACAGGGAATTCCACAGCTGGAAAGCAGACTGTTATTGCTATGTTTGTTTTCCTCAGGGTAATAATAACTCCAGATACTCCTTCCCCAGGCACTCCTTCCCCTCTACAGACAATCTTTTCTAATGCCTCACTTCACACAGAGAGTGAGTACATATGTATTTCTTTCCCCAAAGAAATAAACATAGGAATATAGGTTGCACACCCCATATCCACGTAGGCTACGCCCCCAGGCTTAGGAGATTATCAGTCACAGCAAATATTGTGTGATAACGACAACAGGATAATGTGAAAGGGCTCCACGATCACACAACATCGTGCTCCTCATGTTATGCTTTTGAGAATAAGGCATTCTTTTTTATTAACGGACCAAGCCGTTAATTGATCTCCCATGGAGTTTTTGCTGTGGTATTCCGAGTGTCTGAAACCGTGCCCCATTATGCTCCCCATTTTGCTGGCAAATTTGTAAGTGTGTTTCAGTGCTTGTGTTTTCTTTTTCTTTATTAATTTAGCTGTTTTTAGACTTTTAAGCATGCTTGCATCTTCTTGCGAGCCTTCTGAGGCCTCCGGACACCCTCCCAAGGCCCCGTGGAGGCCTCCCCGCCCCATTCCCCTCCCCCCCCCAACGCCTTCACAGGGCCTCAGAAGGCTCCGTGGAGGCCTCCCCGGCCCTCCCCCCTCTCACCCAGGGCCAGGTGAGGCTGCTCGTTCTCATTATTATAGCGATGTGTGATAAAAAGGGTTATTGTGCCAGGACATTCATGCTTTTAAATATAGTGGGACAAGAACATTTTTAGAGGCTCATCTGATAATCTCCTTAAGGTAGATACACGAAACTATTACCACTTAAGCAGTATAACTAGAATTTTTTTTAAAAAAACACACTTCTGTACCACCTTAGTACTAGGTTCCTGTACTTGGAAAGGTCATCCCCTATAGGCGTGGGAGGACTTAAGTGAAGAAAAGTGGCCAACATGTTCTTCTCCATACCCCTTTCCCAAACTTGCAGCAATGCAAGTTGAAAATGAAATTGACTAGAGCATAGGCTCATTTCCTATACAGTACTGTAGTTAGAAAAGGCCTCTTCTGGGCCTAAAGGCCCCAAATGCCTCAGTGTCCCCTAGAGGGTGTTTGAGAGCAAAACATAATTGTGATTGTTATTTTTTCTGGGAGAAGATCCAGTGAGGGTGTGACTCTCCCTGGTATCCTTGGGGATTAATGTGATCCCCTAGCCTTCCACATTTACCCAACCTTGGTATAGGGGATTTGATCTCTCTGAACACACAGCCTATTAAGGCTCTATAGAGAGTTTTTTTTTTTAATTTAAAATTTTTTAAAGGACTCATGGCAGAAGGGATGAGGGAAGAAGCAACCTGAAAATAGGGAAGGGTGAAGAATGGGACACATCTAGTTCTAAATACCCTACAGGTACCAGATCCCATCTGATCTTGGAAGCTAAGCAAGGTCATCCCTGGTTATACCTGGATGGGAGACCACCAACAAATACCAGGTGCTATAGGCTATATTTCAGAGAAAGGAATGGTCAAAACCCTAAAAAATATGTATTACAAATAATACATGGCTTGGCGTCTAGTAGGAGAAGAACACAGTTCTTTCAGAAAGAAAGCACACAATCATTTTATAGATTAATATATGCATAGCTCATTGTAGCAGGATTACGCCTTGGTGGCATTTGATATTCCACATGTTTCCAGAATGCAAAGTTTGTTGAAGCTGGGCAGGCCATGTATTTCGCTTTCCATTTTATAGTTCCTTGCTGACGAATGAGATGTCTGAGAGACTCCTGAAGCTGTGTATATTCCCCAATTCTCTCCATTTCCAACAGAATTACTTTCACATCATTTTGGATAAGGGCATTATAAAATGCAATCTGGTGTTCATATACGAAACATTCACTCTTGGCTAAGCATTCTGTAAGCAGGATTATCAGTCTCCTGCTCTTTTGTATTCTCCTTTCAGTTGCATCGATAGCATCTGCCAATATGTAAAGAAATTAATTGAGGGGAGGGCAAGAAAATTGTTGCAAAAGATGCTTGCCAGTATTTGTGTTCAGAGCAGAGCTTCGAGACTGATTTTTAATCAATGCTATCAGTGCTATAAGCTATATTTCAGAGGAGGCAACTAGCAAAAGCACCTCTGAGTATTCCTTACCTAAGAAAACCTTATGAAATTCAGGGTGTCACCATAAGTCAACAAGTGACTTGAAGGCACACACACACACACACACACACAATGGTATCCTGAAGCCATCCACAACATAGCAGTAGTAGGATAATGCTCTGGAACCCAGAGTGATGGGTGGCTTCCCATTATATGCACACATCTTAAAAAGGACTTCCCAGGCTCCAAAGAGTGAGGAACATCTCCCCCACAGTCTGCTTTCCTCTTTTCATCTGACTTCTTACAACTGATTCATGCTCATTTGGAAATCCTCAGGATTCCTATCAGGTTGACCACATAAGGCTCTGGGTCTGGCACTAAACTCATATTGTGTGCCATGAATCAGGCCTGTCCAACCACCCACATGTTTTACATAGCAAGAAGCTCTTACACAGTGGAGGTTGGCATATGCCAGCCCTGGTTCATTTTATGAGCAGGAATAATGAGGACTGTGCTACATTTATAAATGAAGATTAATACTTGCACATGTGCCAAGGTACAAACATGGTGCCTTTCACATGCTATTGCCCATCATGTTATGAGTATGCAATATGATGTATTTTTCATACCCATTTGAAAAGAAAAAGGTTCTGCTGTCTATTCAGGCATCTTCAGCCAAGGTTGCCCTTATTCACAATGTGATGCAAAGCAACTGACCCAAGGAGCAGATTCAGTATACCGTTTTCTTGCTTTGGCAGAAATACATGGGGAATCTCTGATACCAGCAGAACTAATGACCAGAGCTTGAAAAAGTTTTTTAATGACAATTTCCAGAATCTCCATACCAGCCTGACTACTGGTGATTTGGGGAGTTATAGTCCAAAAGGCTTGAATGCAACAGTAACTACATGGTGTATTAATAGCATGGCTTACAGCTAGGCATATCAGGTTAACCCTCAGGCACTAGGAAAAAATACATGTATTATATGAAGTTTGGACTATTTTCTGACCCTCATCCACCAGTGTATTGTGGGATCAAAAAATGTCCTATGTCCAAAGGAATGTTTCTGTGTGAACAGAATCTGTGAAAATAAAGCATATGCTTCTTTTCTTGTGGGGTATTTCCTAAGCCAGGGAACTCTAGTGCTCCCAACATGGAAAATAACAATTTCCCCCAATGCGGCCAACATAATTATAATAATAGTATGCTACCTGTTTCACTGCATTATTGGCCAGCCATATGGGACTTCTTAAACCCCCCCCTCCAAAGACACCTAATGACTAAAAGCAATCGGTTTGCAGGGATATTTTTTTGTTTGTTTACTTATTTATTAGAAAAACTGTACTGTACATGCTAAGGGGCTGGAACATGTAAACACTGTTTACAGCTGCACAGGTGAGAATGTCATAGAATGACTGTATGGTGGGTCTCCTTAGGTGCACATTGTTCAAGCAAAAACATTCTATTTGGGGAACTAATATCTCTTCTTATAGTGTATGAGGATTTAAAAATGCAGTCCTTGGTGATGGGCTACTAATTTCTATATGAATACATGTGTGCAAGGGAGAGAGGGAAGGGAAGTTGAAACACACACACACACACACAAATACCATCATCCTAATTAAAATTGCCCCTGCTATAATTCTTCACATGCATTGAAGAAATAGATTGATATCCACTGGAAAGCACATGCTAAAATGAAGCAGTTAGTCTCAGATGTACTGCTGGGTTTTCTTCATTCCCCACCGACCCCATTTTCCATTTTATGTTTGAAACAGAGTAGCAGGACTAACCTTTGAAAACTGCTACTGGAACAGACATTTCTTATAGTTTAGTGGGGGCACCATTTTTTATTTTTTATTTTTATTTACTACACATGGTGGGACATAGATGCAACCCCGAGACTACTGGAAGCTATAGCCTGTGCCTTACTAGGAATGTGCATGGGAAGATATCTCACACATATGTGCCTGGTTTATATATGGTGTGTGTGTGTGTGTGTGTGTATCTATATAGATATAGATATATAGATATAGATATTAATACATTTCTATCCCACCCATTATCATGCAGTCTCAGAGTAGCATACAATTTAGGTAATTGAAGGCAATTCTAGATAAAAACAATTTAATAATTCAAATAGGATAAAAGTATATTAAATACACCACCAATTTAAAACAGGGGGAAAGGCTAAAATAGTTAAAATCTCATGCATATGCACTTAAGTAATATTAAACCCCAAAGACTTCAATAAAAAGCCAGGTTTTAATTTGGTGCCTAAAAGAGACCAACATTGGTCTTAACCAGGCCTCCAAGTGGAGGGTGTCCCATAAACAGGGCACCACAGCAGAGAAAACCCTCTCCCATGTCTGTTTATGATGTTCAGTACCAAGCAGTGGGACGCAGAAGATCACCTGCAGATCTCAGTTCTCTGACAGGTATGTATGGGTAGACATGCTCCTTCAAGTATCAAGGTCCCAAGCTGTTTAGGACTTTGAATGACATCACCAGCACCATATGTAAAGGTCTTCCCTTCACACAAAAAGATTTTCCCCAGCCCATTTCCCGTAGCCCAGATGAGTCGATTAGAGGGAGGAGCCAATCCTTAGTGCAATGGAATGAAGTGGAAGAGGAGGGGGAACGGGGTAGGTTGTGCTTCCCAGCTTGTAGACTTCTTTCCCTGTGAAGAGTAGTTCCCCAGCTTTATATAAAGCTTAACCTTCTCTGCTAACCTCAGCTTGATATGAAACCTTTGTGTGTTTAAGGAAGAGATGGGAGGCATGTAGCCATCTAGACATTGTTGAACTATAACTCCCAGCACTATTAGCTAGGTGGCTGGTGGGATCTGCAGGCCAACATCAGCTGGAGGGCCCCACCTGTGGATTAAGCTTTTGCAATCTTTTATGTACTTCAGTTTAATTTTCCTGCACCAGGATATTCTTTTTAAATAATGCATTAAGTGAGTAGTGGGGTATTTGGGGGAATTCTATTATACTGAGGGTGAGCAGTAGGGTTAATACTATAGTTAGAGGTAGACTGCAATGTACACCTTGTATTTTCTGAACCAGAGAGAATTCCAACATCTCTCCTCCCCCTTCTAAACTGGGCTAACCTCCTGATAACCAGGGCATATCACTTCTGCTTCTCAGCATCTTGGTTGACTGAGAAATAGCACAGGCCTTTTGATTTTATTTATTTATTTAGTCATCTCAGTATGCTGCAGTGGCCTGGCTGAAAAATTACACCAATGACAAATGACACAACTGGGATAATTTTTATCTCAGCCTCCTCTCCCCCACCCCATTTATTTTGGTCTATAAAAAGATCACACAGCAAGCAGCTAAGCCTTGGGTGCCGTTTACACGATGAAAATGTAGTGGGAAGAATTCGTGTCGAACCCTGGTTGTTTACATGTACATCGTGACGGAGCCAAGCTTTTGGGAAGGAGGGCCACCTTTTATCCCTCAACTAGCGGGACTTTCCGCAGTTTGTAACAATTTTTTTAAAAGTCATGGGAGGATTCAGAAAAATCGGACCTGTAAACAGTCAGGAATAAGGTATCTGGGTACTAGGTGATGACTGGAAATGGTGACCGGGGGCAGACTCAGAGAAGGAGGGCTCAGTCACCCATTCAATAGATTCAGCCTCACCAGCTGAAAACAAAGGCTTCCCTTCCAGCTGCACAAAGGTTTGTGTGTGTGTGTGTGTGTGCACTAAGTCAGCCTGTTCAATGGATTTTTACACTGCAAAGCCTTCAGCTTCAACCTGTTCCTCCCCTGCATGGTGTGTTTAAAATTTAAAGGCAGTCACAATGCAACCCTGTGTGCTCCTGATCACCTCATTCAATCCCCCCCTGCCCCATCCCCTACGATCGGGGCTTGTGTGTGTGTGTGTTTAAATTTTAAAGGCACAGTCAAAATGCAAGCCTGTGTGCTCCTGATCACCTCCTTCAATCCCTCCCCATCTCAGCCTTATCCCCTTCACTTGACTTCCCAGATGAATGCATACTCACATCGGGGCTTGTGTGTGTGTGTGTGTTTAAATTTTAAAGGCACAGGGATATCCCAAAGAGAGACAAAAATCATGTAAAAAGTGAGGGACGAATACGGGATCAAGAAGTCCCGTGACGCCCCATGACAATAACTAGCGTCTAACTGGCACCTTGGAGTCAATTGTTTACAGCTCTTCAGATGAGAATGTCACAGAATGCATGCCTTGCTGGCGTAGTTCTGTGTGAATTCTGAAATGAAATGTGAACCTGAAGAACTAAGACATGTAAGAGTGAAAGCTGTATGTTTTATAAGTAAATTCTGCTTTATGTGTCAACAGCACAGATGTGCATAAACGTAGGTGGGCTGTCCAAACATGTCTAGTCTGTCGCCAAGGAGATTTTCAGACAGGGAGATTATTCCCCGGGGAGATCGGGACAGAATTGTTTCTGTCCCGGAAGCAGCACCGCGTTTCGCACACCCACTTCCCTCTCCCGATCTCCCGTCATCCTGAACCTATCCTTGTTCTATTTCCCTGCCAGTCCCTTCCACGATATTTTATTAATGAGAGTTCATCATTAATAAAAAGAAATAGAAGAAGGACAGCATCAGGACGACGGAAGATCGAGAGAGAGGAAGATTGGGTATGCGAAACGCGGCGCTGCTTCCAGGACAGAAACAATTCTGTCCCGATCTCCCCGGGGAAGAATTTCCCTGTCTGAAAATCTCCCACGTCCAACTTCCAGTGGCCTCTGGTTTGCTTCTCCACCACCAAATTATACAGGTTACATGTTAGAGCCATGTATTGACTGGCTTTAATTGAGTCTAGAAACTGGACAGATGAAATCAGAATGACATCCCTAATTTACATCTCCTCCCCACCCCCTTTTCTTTTCTGCAGAACATTGATTTGGCAGCTTACCTTCTCCAGGCAACACATCTCTCCCGTAAATGCACAATTTATATCCACATTTATTTTCTAGAACTTCTGGTAGGATCTGATGAACAAAAGAGCCCATAAAAATATTGTCGAATATGCCATTTATATTATTTGTAGGATAAATAACATATGCATCATATATTTTCCCATCTGTGAGATAAAACAAGAAAGAGGCTCAAAGCTAGAACATGAAATGGGGGGAAAGCTGTTATTACAGTGTAGAAGGGCAATCTTGTAGTTGTCAAATTAATTGCTTTATAGTAGATTATTGTGAACCTGCATGTAAACCATTTTCTTTTTTAAAAATATAATGTTTATTAGTGCGTTTAAAATAGACAGACAAACTTTTAAAACATTACAATCAATCATCTTAACTATGGTTAACTACAGTTAACATTATCTATAAGTCTACTGTACTCCCCATTAAGATGTCACGCAAAAAGAGTTAAAAATGAATAAAATAAAATAAAATAAAATAAAGTTTAGTTGTCCTCACTATAATCCTTAAATAAAGTAAATAACCCTTCACTTAACTCTGACAACAAATTGCTACTGTAATTTTGACTAAAGCAGAAATCTTTACATAATTTTGTCACTATTATCAAAACAAAAATCCTGTATCGACCCATTCACCCCAGTGTTCTTTGACAGTAGGTTTTAAACATTTCCAATCTTTTTCAAATATTATCTCTCCTTTTTCCTTTATTAATTGAGATAGTTTATCTAAATATATGATTTCTGATAATTTAACCAGCCATTCATCTAATGTGGGTATGGTCTCAGATTTCCACCTGCAGGCAAAAACAATTCTTGTAGCTACTATCATGTAGAATAAAATTTTACCAAACTTTTTCTCCAGATCCTCATCTAACATATTTAACAGATAAATATCAGGTTGTATATAGAAATGAATTTCAAGTATCTCTTTGATTTTGATATCTATCATTTTCCAAAAACATTGTACTTTTGGGCAGGACCACCAAGAGTGCACGAAAGTACATACAGCTCTTTTACACTTCCAGCAATGACTATTGGAATTTTTATAAATGTGAGCTATTCTATACAGGGTGAGATACCACTGATAAAGCATCTTTATATAGTTTTCTCTTAAGTCCTGACAGGCCATGTTTTTAAATATATTCTTCCAAAATTTCTCCCATTTGCTGAGTTCAGTTGGATGGTCTAAATTTTAAGCCCATTTGATCAGAGGGTTTTGACATTCTCCTCTTCACAATCCCACTTTAACAAATTTAAATAATGTTTAAATGTACTTATTTAAATTATAATTTAAATAATGTTTTGGAGTTTTCTGATATTAAAATAATTTCCAAATCTGATCTTTGTTTGTCTATCCCATTAATTTTAATGTCCATTTTCAGTTTTTCTTGTATTTGTCTGTATAACCACCAGTGACACTCAGTCCCTTCCAGTTTGAGTTCCTCTTGGGATTTAATTGTTATTTGGGTGCCTTTCCAGGTTATGAGATTTTCATACATTAACCAAACACACTACCCGCAAAGACCTGACCAACACAGACAAGGAGCTATTTTCACTCCACCTCAACATCAGTCAAAAAATGAACACCCAAGACTGGGACAAAATTGACAACCTCACCTACAGAAAAATGGGAAAAGATATGGTGATTCACACAGAAAGGCAAAAACAAAAATTTGACAAATGCCACAAACACCAAGAGAAACCCCAGCTGGACATATCACAGGCTATTATCAACCTAACAGAATGGCAACTGTCAAAAGAAGAAACATCCATCCTGTCTAAAGGAGGCAATTTTGTGGCTACCACCACCAGAATCCCAGTTGAAGACATTGTCGTCCATGTTGAATCTGCCCTCTATCGTCTCCCGGAGGAAGAAGCAGAAGAGATAAGAGGAGAAACAGCTAGGATCCTGAGAAAGGCAAAACCACCATCCAGCAACATAACCATAAAAGAAAGAAAAGCCATCAAGGAACTCAGTGCAGACCCAGACATCATTATCCTCCCAGCAGACAAAGGCAATGCCACAGTAATCATGGAAACAGAAAAATACAGACAAAAAATAAGGGAACTCTTGGACCCTGCAACATACAGAAAACTCAAGCAAGATCCAACCAACAAAATCACCAGAAAAACAAATGCCTTGATCAAGAACTCATCAATTCAACAAATCATACACCAGAATCTATGCAGATCAGAGGCTCTCCCACCAAGACTATATGGACTTCCCAAGATCCACAGGATTCCATTCCACTCCGACCCATAGTGAGCACCATTGGATCCCCCACATATGACCTGGCCAAGTTTCTGACCGCACAATTACAAACCCACATAGGACAAACCCCTCACTACATCAAAGACTCAGCTCACTTCATAGAAAAAATCAACAACATTGAGCTGAAACCTAGAGACAGACTGATCAGTTTTTGATAATGTCTCCTTGTTCACCAAAGTCCCCATAATGGACACTATGACACTCATACAACAAATATTTCCTGAGGACATCACAGACTTGTTCAAACACTGCCTCACCACGAGCTACTTCCAACGGGATAATGAATTCTATGAACAGATAGATGGGGTAGCCATGGGCAGCCCCCTGAGCCCAGTGATAGCAAACTTTTACATGGAACATTTTGAAAAGCAAGCCCTGGAAACAGCACCAAAAAAGCCCACAACATGGTTCTGATATGTGGATGACACTTTCACCATTTGGAACCACAGAGAAGATTTGGTCTCATTCCTGAACCACCTGAACAGCATCCAAATACCCAATTCACGATGGAAAAAGAGAAGGAAGGAACACTGCCATTCCTGGATGTCCTAGTCATCCGCAAACCAAACCAACAGTTAGGCCACAAGGTATACAGAAAACCCACACACATGGACAGATACTTACACAAGAACTCCAGTCATCACCCAGGACAAAAAAGAAGTACAATAAAAACATTGGTAGACGATGCAAAAAGCATTTGCGAACCCCACTATCTGGAGGACGAACTGAAACACCTAACCTGGGCCCTACAGGCTAATGGTTACTCCAGAATAGACATCACAAGAGCAGCCAGACCCAGAAAAAAACAGGAAATGAAGAAGAAAAACAGCCACCCAAAGGGAAGGTATTTTTACCATACATCAAAGGAGTCACAGACAGAATAGGGAAACTGATGAGGAAACACAACCTCCAAACAATCTATAGACCAACCAGAAAAATCTCCAAACACCTGGACAACTTCAAGAGGAAAGAAGAAACCTTAAAAGTAAACAAAATCTGGCTCCCAGTTTTGAAATACAATAGAATTAAAACTCAACACTTACAAAAGAATTCCACCCAGGGACATGGGGATTCCTAGCAGATAATGGCCCGTCAACCAACCATTAGCCAAACAGACACTAACAAGCCTTGCATTTCTATACCCAGAAACTAACCATTCAATTACACAAATTTACATATACTCCCCTACAGGGGTTCACAGCATATAAACCCCAGACACACTTCTACCTAACCATTCTCTGAAGATGCCAGCCACAGATGCAGGCGAAATATCAGAAAGAACCTATTCCAGAACACTGCCTCACAGCCTGGAAAAAAAACAAGGAAAAACCTCCAAACAATCTATAGACCAACCAAAAAAATCCAAGAAATGCTATGCTCAGCAAAGGACAAAAGGGACCCTCTCGCAGCTACAGGAGTTTACCATATACCGTGCAGCTGTGGACAAGTTTACATAGGGACTACTAAACGCAGTGTGCAAACACAAATCAAGGAACATGAGAAACACTGCAGACTGGGCCAGCCAGAAAAATCAGCGATACCAGAACATGTTATAAACCAACCTGGACACAAAATGCTATTTGAAAACACCGAAATTCTGGATCAGGCCAACAACTATCATGTCAGAATGCACAGAGAAGCTATTGAAATCCACAAACACCTAGACAACTTCAACAGGAAAGAAGAAACCTTAAAAGTAGACAAAATCTGGCTCTCAGTTTTGAAAAACAATAGAATCAAAACTCAACACTTACAAAGGAATTCCACCCAGGGACAGGGGGATTCCCAGCAGATAATTGCCCATCAACCAAACATTAGCCAAACAGACACTAATGAACCTTGTATTTCTATACCCAGAAATAACCATTCAATTACACAAATTTACATATTCTCCCCAACAGGGGTTCACAGCATATAAACTCCACACACACACCTACCCCACCATTCTCTGAAGATGCCAGCCACAGATGCAGGCGAAACATCGGAAAGAAGCTATTCCAGAACACGGCCTCACAGCCTGGAAAAAAACCAAGGAAAATCTATGGATGCTGGCCTTGAAAGCCTTCAACTTCACAGTGGACAATACCTTTGCAGAATTTGGGTGCAGTACACATGAAAGCCCAGCAGAGGTTGATAAATGTCCACATAATGCCACCAGGAAGATAAAGCATGCAAGATAGTCAGGAAGGCAGATTGTACAAAAAGAGATTTCCCTGTTCTGTTTTTCCAACAAGGTACCAAGGTTCAAAGTACAAGCAAGAGGGAGGAACTGTGAAATGCCAGTTCTGGGGAAAGGGGTTCACACCTTGAAGCTAAAAAGGAGCCCATCCCTAAATTTTCATCTATCTATCTTTTAAAACAATAGGAGAGGAAGAAAAGTTAAACTTGACCTTCCCACATGATGTGATCCTGATAATTATCAGAATGCCAATCAACCAGGCATGCTGTTTTGTATTAAAAAAAAAAAAAGTACATTAAATGCAAAGAAATGTTTAATGGCATGTCTAAATTTATCCTCAGAAAGTTTCTTTTTAAAAGCTATCTCATTTTTCCAGGAAAGTATTTTAAGCACCCTAGTTTGACATTTTATTAAACTGGGCTGGTAAGTCCAGTGACTGGTTTTCTAGAGCATCTGAGCAATCTTCATCCTTTTTGCTATCTGACATCAGGTGAAATGCAGACAGACATTTATGAACTGATAATTTACCATGGTGGCATCCTGCCCACATAGGGAGCCAGGTATATGTAGATTGTGGGAGAGGAAAATGGTCTTGGCTTGGATATATACTTGTGTCTTTCAACTACTTTTGACCAGTTGCACAAATTTTTGTATCCTTACTCACCATCACTGGATTCAGTGTAGTTAAATATTCGTCGGTAGAATAAAACAATGTCAACTCGAAACCAATAGTAAAGTATCCCCAAGAGCTTTAAAAGAACTATTACAATAACAAATGCTAGAATCAGGTAGGTGTGGCTGTGACCTAATAAAAAAAAATAAAATGTTTATAGAAAATACTGGCCAATATCCCTTGCTGCTGACATAATATGCAACCCTTCTAGTGAGTTGCAACAATTACTATCAATGTCCTGTTGCACAAGGGAGGCCCATAGCACAAGGATGCTCATTGCACAATGGGACCCATAGGAGAACAGGCATGCTGCAGGCTCGGCTTCAGTCCTGAAGGTATAGTTATGTCTCTACTTCCTGATCCCTGAAAATACAGACATCGTGTGTCATTGCCATTCATCTTAACATGCTCATAAGTTGGTTTGCAATGATGTAAATATCAAAGGGATACCAGCCATTATCTGGAGCCCTTTCTGAAACCCAGAAAACACTCTAGTGATGATGTTAGCAATGTCAGAACAAGGGCCAAGCGATGGTGCTTGGGAGTTTTGTGACTTGTGTGAGAGTCATAGGGATAGATGGTAGCTGAGAGATAAAGCACATACCTTGCATACAGTCCTGGGCATTTCGATGTTGGGTGGGGAAGTATCCCCATCTGAATCCTCCATGAGCTGCTGCTATTCAGTACCGTTTTGCAGACAATACTGAGCCAGATGAAGCAATGGTCTGGCTTAGTATAGGGCAATTTAGTGTCGTGTTTTTATGAATTAGTACATAAAAGGTAGCATTCAGCCCGACAATTATCTCTTATAGTTTGGTTACTTCAGGAACAGGGGAGCCTTGCCAGAGCTTGGTAAAATGCCTTTTTACACAACCAATCCAAGAACCATCACGGCCCACTTCAAAACTGTACTGGTCGAAGGATTCTAGGAGTTGTAGTCAAATAGTCCATTTTCCATGCTCTGACCCTTTCATAGGTCTTGTCTATATGGGTGGGGGGGATATGAACATATCCAAAAAAGCAGGCATTTGCAAGGATGTGACCTGTCTTCATGATCAAAAGAGCCCCTCTAAATTCTGCATGACCCCTAGCCAAGACAGCAGCCACAAACTGTGATTTACTCACAATTTCAAATCTGCTGCCACCATTTTTTTTTTAAAAAAAACAGTTTCCCATGGTGCACGCAAGTGATAGTTTGTATTTCCAAAAAAAGAAAGAAAGAGTATAAGATCACCGTTTGATTGACTTACTGAACCCTCGTTTAGCCGAAAATTCAACATGGTAGCCGCATAAAAGGGGCATAAAAGAACTTTTATGTTCTTTTATGCCCCTTTTATGAGCCGCATAAAAGAACTTTGGACTCATGCCTTGATCAGCTAGTGTGAGGGGGAAACCCATGAGCGTGCATTGCTCAGGCAATTACCCAGAAAATGTATCCTTCTCTCAGCTGCTGAAAGATGAGTAGGCATATTCACTGAAACATCCATCATGACAAAGATCCAGGTTAGTTACTAGCAGCTCAGATCCTACTAGGATATATATGAAACTGGGTTTGGTTTTGTCTTAGTGTGTATCACTTTACGTGTACTTATTTTAATGGCCATTCACAGGGTTTGAAGAACTCCATTTTTGTTTTTAACAACCTGGATAATTTGTTCACCCACAAACTTGGCTGCCTTACTGCTCACCCCTAACTCCAGATCGTTTATGAACCTGAAAAAAAATCTTAATACAGAATAGGGGCTTTCCCTATTGGCTAGCCCCACCCACCCCATTCTCGTCCAGCCAATCAAATTACACTGCCTGTTTGTATCTGTGTGGATGTGAGTGTTCAAATGATCATATATTCACATCATACGGAGCTTTTTTAAAAAATCCGTACGAAGCCCCAGACACAACACACATGGACTTTGCGGTGGATTTGGCTGCCTCCTTCCTAGACTCATATTTGTGCGAATGTCCATGTGAACAGATCACCTTCTGTTCATATGCTATTTGTATTATTTTGACCGTATAGACAAGACCATAATATCCACTTTATGAAAAGTCTGCTAGACTTTCTGTTAGCACTCCCCAGGTATTGTTGGGCTTCAACTCCTGTTAACCTCAGCCAGTGCTGAGGAATGATGGGAATTGCAGTCCAACACCACATGGAAGACCAGACATTTCCCATCATTACTGTACATGGAATTGCTTTATTTATGATCATATTACATCTATTACATCTTTTAACCCAAAAGCATTATGAAGTGATTCATACAAAGCATTCAAAATTTGTAAGATTTCTGAAAACAACAGCAAATAAAACACAAAATAGTTTTCCACTGTAACTCAGCTCTACTGTCACCAAGCCTACTGTGGGTGCGGCTATACGATCATAAAAAAATCCGTATGGGGGGCAAAAAAATACGAACAGCCTGTCGTTCGTATGCATACGAACCGGCTATACGATTTTTAAGCCCCCTAAACTCCATATGACTCCCTCTTCCCAAAGCTGGCTGGAGCGAGCAAGCCAAGCGGCAGTTTTAAATCTCCCGCCGATTTTTTTTTTTAAAAAAAGGTTCCTGGTTTGCGGACATTCGGTTTTCCGTATTTACAATATAAAATAAAACTAAATAAACATATAAATTCACGGACTTACCAGACGCTCGCTAGCCAGGAAACCAACATGGCGGCCGCTCCCAATTCCCCTCCGTGCTAGCCCAGCCCCCTCTACTTGGCCAGCCAATCAGATTACCCTGCCTGTTCATATGTGTGCGAACGGACCGTACAGACCCGTCAGCCATCCGAATGGCGTACGGATTTCTCTTCATGATCCGCTTTCCTTCCCAAATGCCGCGTGTGCATATTTCAGGGTGGAAAACCGGGCCCCCCCTCTTTTGCATTCGTGTGCATCCGAACGGCCGTTTGTACGGAAGTGCGAACTTTTGCACGCCGTACATATTATTTAAATCGTGTAGACGGGACCTGTGTAACTTTTAAAAAAATGCACACTCATTTCTTTCATGGGGTGAATACCAGAAGTCCTTGGAGACAGGAAATATTTTATTATGCAGAAATTAGGTGTTTTATTTCATTTCATTTTACTTTTATTCCACTTTGTGTTTTCTAGGTCTTGGAGTGGAATGCACCTGATTCAGCACTCACAAACACTTCTCTGGTGTGGGATATTTTTAGACCCTGCAATACAATGGAACACTCATTGAAGTCAGAATCCTAAAGCATGAAGGTTAAACAACAGCAAAGTCCTAGTATATGAGGTTTAAGCCAAGCCATGATAGTTAATCTTTAGTAAACAGGAGCAACAGGAGAGAATTGCACCTGACATTAACGAATAATCATATATTAACCAATAACCACCAGATATTAACAAGTAAACAGAAAGCCCAAGCTCCCTGCAAAAACACACCACTGCCCTAAACTTTGGCTCAGCAAAATGCTGCATTGAACTATAATTTGTAGCCCTAGAAGATGTTACCCTTCTGCTTACCTCTGAACAGATGTGTTGCAAATTGTACTGTGCTTTGCTCACTTGATGGAGAAATATACACAGTTCTTCTTTCACAGAAAATGTTGTTCCCATCCCTACTCCAGATGCAATGGCCTCCACTCAACCCCCCCAATTGCCTGACATGATGATGAGCCTTACCTCTTGAAATGCCTAGTGTCATTAATAGCAAGAACATTGCCAAGCATAAGAAACAAAAAGAAAAGAAAAAGCACCTCACCTGTAGATGGGCTTTTGCGCAAAGTGACAGTGACTCTTTTGTACCCCATATCATTCTCCATGTGACATGTGAAATTTAAGCCAAGGTCCTCTTCCCGCACTTTTTTGATTTGTAATATGGCCTCCGTAAATGTTTTGTGCGCTTCCACATACCTAACAGAAAGAAGGTCATAGATTTGGCATCCGGTTTGCCAAGCTCTCCCACCCAGGTAAGGCTGTCAGTACAGGATCATCTCAGGCCCTGAGGGCCAAAACCTGAGACCTGGGGACAGCCCCTAGTAATGTCATTAAGCATATTAATTAACTACTAAGTTCAGTTGCTCACAGCTGCTCATTAACACACATACACACACCATATTTTCCTGTTTGAAAATCAAGACAGAAATATTAGCATTTCCAGATCAAGGTGAAATGAGGGGATTATTCCTTCTCACTTTTTTTAGGAAGAAAGGATAAGGAACATTTAATCTAGCTGACTTGCTTCTAGCCAGAAGGTGGATCCCAAGCAGAGTGATGGGTGAATCCTGCTGCCAAAGGCATTGGGAATGAAGGAGGTGTGTGAATGTACCTCTAAGTTGTCTGTCGACTTATGGTGATCCCATGAGGAAGCCAACTAAATAAATAAATAGACCTCCCTCCCTGGAGAGTCTTTGAAAGTTGTAGCAACAAATTGATTAAGCCTTGGAAATGATAGCAAGGTCTTGTTCTCCTAGCTGAGCTACAGATTTGTACACAGCCTTTTCCTCCTTTTGGTGAGCTGAGCCCACCAAAAGTGAAGAACTTGCACCCTCATTACCTGCCTTGAGATGACCCAGAAAAACTGGAGACTCAGGTCCAGGTCCTGAGATCTGGTAACCTTCCACTCAGGTGACAGCTTCACACAACCTACATGCTCTTCTCTTTTTGCCACCAGTTGCTGTTGTGTGCCTTCAAGTCATTTCTAATTTATGGTGACCTTAAGGCAAACCTACTATGGGGTCTTCTTGGCAAGATTTGTTCAGAGGGGGTTTGCCATTGCCTTTGACTGAGGCTGAGAGAATGTGACTTGCCCAGAGCTACCCAGTGGGTTTCCATGACTGAGCAGGGATTCGAAGACTGGTCTCCAGAGTTCTAGACCAATGCTCAAACTGCTATACCGCACAGCTTTGCCATCAGGCAAAATCATTTTTTAAAGTCCCAGCCTTTTAAAATTAATTTCAAATGGTCTTTCATGTAGTTTTATTTTTATTTATTTATTTATGTATTTATTTATACTCCACTCTTCAGCCACAAGGCTATCAGAGCAGCTTACAAATTGTTTTAAGCAATAGCAATTTGCGCATCTACACTGCATTAAGCAGTTTCCAATGTGTGTTAGCTAATTGCCCCCACAAGCCGGGTACTCATTTTACTGACCTACAAAAGGATGGAAGGCTGAGTGAACCTTGGTGCCCTCTGGAATTACTTAATTACTCTGGAATTATTTAATTACTGTATGTCTTAGAACTGTAACATTTTTTTAAAAAAATAGTAATTATAATTCAATATTTTTAAAACCGCCTTTGAAACATTATTGAAAGACAGAATGAAATATCTGATTAAATTAAGTTTTCAAGACTTGAACATCTTATTACAGTAGCAGGTACTTACGTATGACTAAAAGGAACAAAACGCTTGGGATTTTTTTTACCAGTGTATTCCCAGCGGCTGTTGGCCAGTATGTCCCCTCTCTCACTGTCACTCACCAATGCCTTACAGGAAAGGTTCTTAGGTAAACCTAGAAGGAAGAAATCCACAGAGAAACAGCAATGATGGAAATAATTAACATACAATAAAATATCTTGGTCTGATCCATCTATAATGAAATCTGATTATTCATTTGTAAGAATGGGTGGCTGAGTATGAGGGTCTAGTCAGGACCCATTCAGTTCAGCGGGGCTTGCTGGTTGCATAAAAGAGGCAAGGGGACCTTCTACCCAAGGGTCTAATCTTTTTCACTGACAAGTGGAATCTGGCTATTGGAGGATTTTGGAGCCTGTTTACCCTTCCTATGTGATATTTCCAGACAGTCACCCTCCCCATTGAAAAGATGAGCAGCAATCTTTGATCACTGATTGGAGAAACTACAGAGAGATCGACACACATACACACAATTGTTCTCCTCATTGGGAAGATGTGTATTGGAAGAGTAAGTTTAAGTGCTGTATTGTCTCCTGTCAATAAACCAGTGATCCTATGGAAATTCTCCCCACTCCATTTATTTTCCCCACTGGAAAGGTCTCATCAAAATGAACCTCTGCAATGAACAAATCAATTATGAAAGAGGAGGAGGGGAAGAAAAAGAACAGCAACAACCTCAGTGAATTGGATGAAGCTGGCTTTTATCATAGCCAATGAGTTCAGTTTTTATGATGCCACAGGAGTTTTTATTACGTTTAATGTGAGAGACTGTTTTCACTTTTAAGCTGCACACCCACACCCACGTACCTGGGAATAAGTCACACAGTTGGCCCTCCGTATCCACGGATTCTGCATCCATGGATTCCACCATCCATGGCTTGAAAATATTTTTTTTAATTCCAAAAAGCAAACTTTTTTTTCATGTTATATAAGGGACACCATTTTACTATGCCATTGTATATAATGTGACTTGAGCATCCGCAAATTTTGGTATCTACAGGAGTCCTGGAACAGAACCCCAGCAGATACCAAGGGTCCACAGTATTAATAGGATTTTCCTGCAAGACTGGAACTCTGGCATTGTGGGAGGGAAGGGGAAGGAGAAGATGTCCTTTCTCTGATTTTCTTATATGCCATTTTCTTCCTCTGTTTGTATTCATCTCACAGAAGAAAGGAACAGCTTGAGGCAAGTGAGTTTTTCACACTACGCAGTGGTACTATTACTGTACAGTCATCCCTCCATATCCATGGATTCTTTATCCACAGATTCAACCATCCATGGCCCACTGTATTTCATTTTAACCAACATGGAGCTCATCTACATGAACCAGGATACACCCTGCTCCCTGCCGGCATATCCTGGCTGCAGCGCTGGCCTGTTCTTCCCCCGTTACATGTATGAAACAGACTGAAGTCCAAACAGGCACACTGGCCAGGCCCTGCAGCCACCACCATTTTCTTTGCTGACTCGGAAGGCAGGAAGGTGGCCCGCAACATGTGACTGAAGGCCCCCAGTATGTGCCCAGCCTTGGTCACGTGCTGGGGGATTCTGTCCTGGCTTCCAGGAGAGCCAGAGAATGGGCAGCAGCAGAAATGGATAAAGTGCTGGGTGGGCTCGTGCAGGCATGTGGCCTGATCTGGGTTTTATCAAAGGTAACAGAGTAAACTGGGTATTGTCACATAACACTTTACTGGGCCCTCCCCCGCCTTCCCCCGTCTCAGTCCTGTATCTGGCCCAGGGGTAGTGAGGACTGCCCAGGGGCAGAACAGGGAAAATGCCCTGCATCATATGCACTTCAGGGAGCTAAGTTGGGGGAAAGAAAGTATATTTCACCCATATAGGCAAGCCAAAGGTGATCCAAATCATGAAAATTATACTGCATGGGGAGTTAAACCCACTTCTACAGGTCTGTATCTCAAATCTTATTAGCGGTAGCAAACTTAACATGCCTATACCCAGTAGTTGAGAGATTGTCTGGAGATTTTCAGACCGTGTTTCAGCGTGCCTAGCGTGGGAGGAGCTTCCGGGAGAGGGACGGTGGTCTTGCGCGGCAGGGGGTCATTTTTGGATGCCGCCGTCCCTCTCCCGAAACCATCGGTGTCACTTCTGTGAAGCTTTGGAAGCCTCAGCGCCATATTTTAATCACGGGCAACCTCCGTGATTAAAATATGGCTCTGCGGCTTCCGAAGCTTCACGGAAGTGACATGGATGGTTTCGGGAGAGGGACGGCGGCGTCCAAAAACGACCCCCTGCCGCACAAGACCGCCATCCCTCTCCCGGAAGCTCCTCCCACGCTAGGCACGCTGAAACGCTGTCTGAAAATCTCCTCTGTCTCTCCAAAAGTTTAGTCATAGTGTGAAGTCGAAAGGTTTCACGGCCGGCATCCATAGATTTTCCTTGGGTTTTTTCTGGGCTGTTGTTCTGGAATAGTTTCTTTCTGATGTTTTGCCTGCATCTGTGGCTGGCATCTTCAGAGAAAACTTCAGAGAAAACTGAAGATGCATCTGTGGCTGAAGATGCCAGCCACAGATGCAGGCAAAACATCAGAAAGAAACTATTCCAGGACACGGCCTCGCAGCCTGGAAAAAAACCAAGGAAAATCTTTAGTCATAGTGTTTTTTCATGTCACTTCCTGTTTGTTAGTTTTAGCCACACTCTCTCTCTTCCTGCATCAGTTAGTCTGAGTGTCCTTGGTTTAATAATCTGCAGTTCTCTTTTTCTTCTCTATGTCTGAAGAGGACATATTACAGAGACTCCCACTGTTGTGAAGCCTTAAGTATTTGAAAGTAAACCTACTTTATGTTTTTACAAGGAAGCTTAAGCCTGCTTTAATAGAGCATTCTCCTCACATATTCAAGGCAATCTGGACAGGAAGGTTGCCAAGCAAGAGCAGTTTATCTGTTTACATCTAGGCTCAACCCAACTCCCTCTCCGAATCTGGCCTGATAAGGCCAGATGACATGTGGCCTTATTCCTGAATCTGGTGTGATGAGGTCACACAACATACAGCCCTATCCATACCAAACTCAGGGCATACCACCTTAACCCGGGTTTTTAAAACTCGCAATTTTCTCCAGAGTTTGCTTGAAACTCCAGAGAAAACTGTAGTGTGAACAAAGGATCTGCCCTGGATTTGGTGGGTAGGGAGGCAGGACAAGTGCTACCTGCCAGGCCCTGCCATTTTCCCCCTCCTCAGTGCCATTTCCTCATTCCAATATTGGCTGGGAAGGCAGATCCCTGGTGTAGTCATTCGCTCTAAGGTCAGAACAAGCAGCCAGCCATGCAATCAGAGGACTAGCTACCTTGCTCTAATCTCAGAGTTGAGTGATTGTGCTCCAGGAAGGCAGAGCCCTGGCATAGTCACTCGCTCTGAGGTCAGAACATGCAGCCAGCCGTGTGATCATGTGGCTGGCCACCTTGTTCTGACCTCAGAATGAGCAACTGTATGCCAGCGGCGGCAGCACCAAGGAGGGGGGAAATGGTGCCTCAGAGGTGTCTGGGGGTAAACATCTGAATGACCCACTTGTGTAGATAAGCCCAGCAACGAGCAGTACAGATTCGGGCTCTGGCCAGGTGAGGTGTAGCACTTAACTCTGGGCCAGATTAGTCCAAATTTTCTGCAGCACAGCTCTGAGTCAAATTTCAGTTGGATTCTTACTTCCAGTGTAGGCAAGACCTAGGTTGCAGCTACACTTTAAAAAGCCAAAACACAAGGAGTGTGAAGCGGAGAAGAGCTGAGGCCCTGACTGCACACATTCTCTGTTTAATCTTTCATCCTTCCATGGTCTTTGCATCAGGCCAAAGGAGCAGGCCTTGAAAACAGGCAAGCTGACAGAAATGGACAATGTGTTTGAGAAGTCCCAGCAACTTTAATTAATATATTAAAGTGTTGTATTTCCTGTATCTATATCTTTATCTACGACTCCTCGAGCGCTTTCATCAGCGCTGTCTATGCACAATCCTAAATATACACTGGACTGACTATGTGATGAATGTTGCTGTCCTTGAGCAAGCAGGGATCACCAGTATTGAGGCCATGATATTGAGAACACAGTTGCACTGGGCACGGCACGTTTCTAGGATGGAGGACCATCACCTCCCAAAAATACTATTATACGGTGAACTCGCCACAGGTCAGCGTAAGAGGGGCACTCCAAAAAAGCAATACAAAGACTCCCTGAAACAACATCTCAGGCTCGGCCAAATTGATCACCAACAGTGGTCCGCCCTGGTCTCACATCGGGAGGCATGGAGACGCACTATCCACAATGCTGCAACCTTATTTGAGAACTCACGCCGAACAAGTCTTGAAGAGAAACAACAACGCAGAAAGGATCACAACCCAAAAACATCACCCAAGGAGACCTTCTGCTGTGCTTTCTGCAAACGGACTTGTTTATCTCGGATTGGCCTTTTTAGTCATCAGCGTGCTTGCAGAAAGCGTGGGATGAGTCCTTCTTGAATCTTCGTTTGCGAAGAAAAGCCAGAGAGAGAGATATCTTTTGACATTATCCCTTTATATGTTATAGAAGTTTTTTAAAATGGCAATGAGGGGAGGAAATGAAGAGGTGAAAATGGAAGAAAGTGCAGCATGGGAAATCAGCTCAGCTCCCAAAATGTCAAAACCCCAGAAGAGTAGCATTAAGACCATCCAAGCATGTAGAGAATCACCTTCTCTTTTAGATCTTTTGTAAAAAGGACTTTCCTAATAATAATATTATAATAATAATAAAATTTATTTATATCCTGCCCCTCTGCGAACAATCGGGGCGGCTTACAACAGTAAAATAGTGCATAGTATAAAACAACTCAAAATCCCTTCCCCCCCTTAAAACATTATTAAATCAATACAAATTAAAATCAGCATATAATACAATTGTTATTAGAAACCCTTCCTAGCGAGCAGCATCAGTTAGGAGCTCCAGAATCAACCTGCAGAGGGGGTTCCTGAGGCCGGGGTTAGCTATTCCGGAAAAGCCTGCCTGAAGAGATCCGTCTTGACAGCCTTTTTAAAGCTGTCTAATGATGTCAATAGGCGGAACTCATCCGGCAGGCCATTCCACAATTTGGGGGCGACAGCTGAGAAAGCCCTCTGGGAGGTGGTCACCAGCATAGGTCTTTGTGGCTGCAACAAATTCCTCCCAGAGGACCGGAAAGTGCGGGGAGGATTATAAGGGAGAAGGCAGTCCCTGAGATGGCTTGGGCCCAAGTCATTTAGGGCTTTAAAGGTGATAACCAACACCTTGTACTGGGCCCGGAAGCTGATAGGCAGCCAGTGGAGGGACCTCAGAACCGGAGTAATGTGGTCCCTCCTAGATGTTCCAGAAACTAGCTTGGCTGCCATATTTTGTACCAGCTGTAATTTCCGAACTAAGCACAAGGATAGCCCCATGTAGAGTGCATTACAGAAATCAAGATGTGACGTTATCAGCATGTGCACAATGGTCTCAAGACCCCTTACTTCCAGAAAAGGGTGCAGCTGGCGTATCAGCAGAAGCTGATAACAAGCGCTCCTGACTGTCGCATTTACCTGATTTGTCATCAGGAGTGACGAGTCAAGGAGCACCCATAGACTGTGAACACAGTCACTGGAGGAGAGTGTGACCCCATCCAGGACTGGAGATTGCAACCCAATTCTTGGTTTCGGGGCCACTACCGTGAGCACCTCCATCTTGTCTGGATTCAGTCTCAATCTGTTTTTCCTCATCCAGCCCATTACTGCCCGAAGACATTCATTGAGAGAAGAGATGCTGTCAGAATTCGAGACTGACGACGAGGTACAGAGAAATAGATCTGAGTGTCATCAGCGTACTGATAACACCCAGCTCCATAACTCCGGATAATCTCACCCAACGGCTTCATATAGATGTTAAATAACATCGGGGACAGAATAGCACCCTGTGGTACTCCACAGGTAAGCTCCCTTTTACTGGAGCTACTGTCCCCGAGCAGCACTCTCTGGGTCCTGCCCGAGAGGAAGGACCGGAACCACTGCAAAGCAGTGCCTCTGATGCCTAACTCCCTCAGGCGATCCAGAAGAATTCTGTGATCTATTGTATCAAAAGCCTCTGAGAGATCTAGGAGCACCAACAGTGTTACACTATCCCTGTCGATGCTCAGACGCAGATCGTCGGTCAAGGCAACCATGGCTTTCCTAGTTGTTGTTGTTTTTTTTTAAGGTAGGAGAAAATTGGGAAAACAGGAAAAGATTACAAATGAAAACAATATTGTTCTGAATCACCTCCAAAACATGAGGAAAAGAGCCCTGGGTGCCAGTAACACGACAAAAATTGTCACGGTGCTTACCGTGACTTTGTGATCACGAATCCGTCCCTCGCTGTTTATACGATTTATGTCACTGATCTGGATATCCCGGGTGGCCCCGTGACTGATATTTACACGTCCAAAGTTCTGGGGTTTTTTTAGGTTTTAGTTTGTTTTTGTTTTTTTGTTTTTGTTTTTGTTTTTTTGGCTGTCAATCAAGGATGCGATTACTCGTGTTTTCACAACCTCGGTGATGCACTTCCTTTAGAGTTCCGCACTACAAGCGATCGTATTGGCTGGCGGGGGGGGAGAGAGGGGGGAAGAGGTTTGGTATTCCCCTTGCTTCTTTAAAATGTTAACCCTTCAAGCAGTGGCAGAAAGCAGATCTTTCGCTCAGACGCAGGAATGAACGAGTGCTTTCCGTTTGAAATCAAGCCGAGTGCTTTCCTTTTGAAATCAAGCCGCTTGGGTTTCCCCTTGCCTCTTTAAAATGTTAACCCTTACAGCAGAGATTTAGCTGCAGAGTTTAGGTTTCAAGCCAGCTACAGACAGGCGTTTTGAAACACACAGACACAGAGAGGGGGAATTAAAGGGGTGTTCATTCACTCAGAGGCTGGAATATTTTAATGTGCCTGTGCAGACCCTGGGAAGTGATCAAGGCAGGGGATGAATGGGTGACCCTCTGCCCACCACGATCCCTCTGTAACATGCAGTTGAGGAAAAGGTAAAGCTGAAGGGTTTGCAGTGTAGAAATCCATTTAAAAAGGTGATTGAGTACACGCGCGTGCACACACACATGAACCTTTGTGCAGCTGGAAGGGATGCCTTTGTTTTTGGCTGGTGAGGCTGGATCTGTTGAACGGGTGACTGACCCCTCCTTTTCTGGTCGCTGATCTCTAAGCCCGCCCCCAGTCACCATTTCCGGTAATCCCCCAGTACCAAGATATTTTGTCCCAGGCTGTTTACATTTCCAATTTTCCGAATCCTCCAGTGACTTTTTTAAAAACTGGCACAAACCGCGGGACTGGAAGTCCCGCAGGTTGAGGGATAACAGGTGCCCCCCCTTCCGAAAATCACGTACCCGACCCGACGTACGTGTAAACTGCCAGGGATGGACACGAATTCTTCCCGGGACATTTTCATCGTGTAAACGGCACCCAGATGATTTCACAGGACTTTATCAGATGTGGCCAAAGTCACATGATTATGACGTAGCACAAACGGGTCCCGCTATTGCACAAAGTTGTCGTCCTTGCGTGGTCAATATGTGCTTCTGCCATGAATTAAGGCATCACTTTTCATTGACAGGAAATAAAATCCCATTCTTAACGTGCTATTGGTGCTTGTGCAATAACCCCATAGCAGTTGTATCACGCAATTATAGCAACATACGATAATAAGTGTAATAATGCCACTATGTTTCCACTTTCCTCAATAGTGGAATTACAGTGTTTTTGGCCACTAGTCTGAAAAAGTCTACAATAAATCCCAATAAATCCTCATCTGGAAGTGGCCTTAATCCTCAAGCGGAATGGCCTCTGCAGGGGCTTCCTTCAGCAGAGCTGCTGAGAACTATCACTGAGCCTAGGGCAAGATGCATGGTTGGGCCTGCATCTTGCAACATTTCACAGATGAAAACCAGGACACATGTGGCCCAGCAACATCAGAGTGTGGTCAAAATGGGAAAAGTTGTTACTGAAGAAGAAGACACAAGCTTGGAGAGGCTACAGCAGTTTGCTTTTGGTGTCCCTTATATAAGATGGCAAAATCAAGGTTTGCTTTTTGGATTATTATTTTTTTAAGAATATTTTCAAGCCGTGAATACTTAAAACCTTGAATGCCAAATCCGTGAATGTGGAGGGACAACTGTATATAGTTTCAAAAGCTTTTAAATCAGGTTTTAACTTCTAATTGCTGTTTAATATGTTTTAGCTTATTTAATTATTCTATTGTTTTAAACTTTGTAACTTATTTTAATGCTTTTGGTAAGCTGCCCTGAGATCTTTGACAGGGCGGCGTATAAATAGGGTGGGGTATAAATATTTTAATCATCATCATCATCAACTGAAATCTTCAGATGTGAACAGTTTAGAAATATTTGTAAACAAATAAAATAAAACATAAATACAATCATCCCTTCCCATTCATGGGGGTTAGGGGTGGAGCACCACCACAAAACTGGAAAAAACGTGAATTAAAAAATGCATGCAAAATCTTATGGAAGCCTTTGGCTTTTCCCCATCTCCCCCCAGGAATGAGCAGCGAGTGTGGGGATGCTCAGGGAGAGGAGAAGAAAAGAGGGGTGTGCAGAAAAGGAGAATGTGGGAGGGGGGACTGCAGAAGGAGGAGGAGGTCCCGAAGGTGTTGCCGGTGGGTCTGGGGTTTGGAAAAGGACAGGTGGGATCAGCCGGGGGGGGGGGGAATAAGAAACAATCCACAAACCACTTGAAGGTCAACCTGAAAAACCTCATGCAGTCAATGGGTGCAGTGTGGTGGGAAGAGGGCTGTCAGAGGAAAGAGCTCGGCAATGGGAACCGAGAGGGGGGAAACCCCCACAGGACCCCACCCAGGCATAAGAAGGGGGAGGAACAGAGACCCCTTCCCATAGGCATTGCACCTGTCTCTCCCTCAGAGCTCCCAGTGCACTTCTGTGGCTGGAGATGCCGCTGCTGCCACCGCCCTTTCAAGCAGTGAGCTTTGGCTACCCCCCTCGGGAACTAGTGGCTTTGGGCCTGGCCCAGGTGTTGGGGTGGCCAGATGATGGCCAGTTTGGCCGCTGTTAGAGTTCTGTGAATACACAAAACAGTGAAAGGGAAAGACGCAAATGGGAAGGGACGACTGTATTATTATTCTCATATTACAAATGGGAAACCAAAGAGATCATAGTTTGCTCAAGCTAGCAGGCCATACTTAAGATTGGGTTTGAACAGGCATTTGCCTGTTAATTTGTTTCCAGATTGTACTGCCTTTTACACTGCTTTTTTTCTTGACATTCTGAAGTTCCACATGATTTATCAACAGAATAAAAATCCTGTTGTCCCCACACTCAAATTATAGCAATTAAAGACATAATATCCTTACCAATCTTGACTTCTATAACCTCGTTGGGTTGTGGATAAAAAACTGTTAATGGTTTCCGTACAGGACGTTCTGGGATATGGGAGAAGGAGGAAAATAAAAAAATAAAATCATATTAATGTCTGGCTTGGAAAATTCAGAATCAGAGATTATGCTGACACATCCCAGTCCATTTATTGTACAAACCAAACATATTTACAACTGTGAGGAAGATCTTAATGTGGTGTGCAGGCTTCTCTAATTTATTTTTTACTGAGAATTAAGCTCCAATTGGCCAATGAGACAAATTCCCAGTTAAGTTTCTATAAAATTCCAATCTTATATGTTTTTTTCATCCTGAACCAAATCCAACAGTATTTTAATTCAATTTAATAGTATTTAAAATAATACAATACCTAAACTGATGTGTAGTATTTAAAATCTATATTCAGAAGTGAATTTATAGAACATGATTGAACTCATGCATCAACAACTTACAGATGATGCCAGAGTACATATTAAAGGGTGAATTACATGGGCACATTAGCTGTACTTAAGAATATTAACCACCAAACAAAGCAGATAGAAAAAAGTACAAACTGGTAAGTCAGGTCTTCCAACAGTTCAGCATAAAATAATGAATAGTAGATTTAGAACAGTAATTGGATCTAGCTCAGACTCCAGCTTTTATTGCAAGTGAATCTAATAGGTACCTTGCCTTCCCTATAGCATATCTTACTAATCTAGAAGTACCTAAACATAGGAGGGCCTTTACTTTGGCCCGATGCCATGCCTTCCCTTCAGCCATCCTTGAAGGCCGATATAGGAAGATCACTTATTTGGAGAGACTATGTCCTTGTGAGTCTGGTCATATAGAAATGATAGAGCATGTGTTACTCCAGTGTTTGTACTATAGAGACATCTGTACTAGACATCACCTTTACTGTGCATCAGGGTGCACAGAACAATTTTACACTTCCCTGCTGTTTTCAGATAGTAATTCCCATACAACATCTAGGACTTTATTAGATGCAAAAAAAGAAAAAAGCCCCCCAGGAGGTTGCAAGGATGGTGCCACTGTACCACCACAGGCTAGCGATACTGCACAATGCTGTCCTCCTCTCTTCCTTCGTTTGTCCTCCCTCCGTGCTGGAGCGATGGAAAAGATACTGATTTTTATTGACAAAAACTTCCATCAATGAAAAGCGGCCCATTTTTTGTCCCTTCAGCATGGAGGAAGGATGGGAGGAGGATAGGACGTGCAGTATCAACCACTGGAAGCGGTTTGAACAGCGGCTTCCTCCTCCCAACTGCCACAGGTTTTTTTTTTTTTAGAGCATCTTTTTAGAGCAAATTTTAATTATTGTATGTTTTAATTTTTTTTCTAATTTAATATATTTTTTTATTATTGCATGTTTTTAATCCTTTATAATTTAATATTATTTTAAGGGGTGGGTGGGCTAGGGTACTGTAATTATGGAGTTTTTATATTGTAAGCCGCCCTGATTGCATTGCAGAGGGGCGGGATAGAAATAAATATTATTATTATTATTATTATTATTATTATTGTCTGATAAAGTCCATAATGTTGCTAGATTTTTGCAGCAGCACTTAAAATTCATCTGATGATGACTAGTGCCACAGACTAGACTCAATGAATATTGCTTTATAAATTGATTATAGGGTGCTCCATATATTATTTATTTAATATTTTTCTATATCCATTTTATATTCTAAACACATGTATTTTACTTTCTATGCTTTTAATTTTTTAATTGAAGTTATTTTATATTCTAAATATATGCATATTTTATTTTCTATATTTTTAATTGAATGTACCCCACCCTCTCATTCTGGCCTGTGATGGTAATAAAAAAATGTTATCTTCTATTCTGCAACAGTTTAGAAATAACTTTTCATTTCATTAATGGTTATCTTTTGCAAGTGGTACGGCATGAGTTTTAACTTTGTGGAACATCAACATATGTGTAATCATACAAACAAGCAAAAAAGAAATTTAAAACTATCCTCTTACCTTCAATTCTAAAACTCCTTGTTGCAGATACATTAAATTTTCTGTTACCACGTCTATAAGTAAACTGGCAAGTATATCTCCCAGTGTCATTTTCATTTGCGCCATTAATGACAAGCATATTATTAATTGCTTTGTACCTTGATCCATGCAGTTCTTTACAGTCCTGAAATACAAAAGGCTTTTTCACTTTTGATCTTTATTATTAAATTCAGATGGCAAGGAATTGTAGACAAACCCACTGAACAACAAAAGGGAGGAATCAGTAGACTCGGAGAAGCTCTGAAATACAAACCACTTTGATTTTTAAAAATGTAGTGAAAGCTAGCATACTCAGGGGTTATCTAAATGGTGAAAATAAACCTCATGGAATTCTCTGGGAATATGACCTGTAAATGGGATCCTGCATCAATCCACAATATTTGGAAGGAGGGGGGCTCAAAACAGCAAAAACAACAGCTTTTCCCATCGTTTTTTAAAAACCGCAGGGGAGTGCACATTTCTGCTAGTTAGGACAAGCAATTTGCTTTGAATCACTTTTCTGTACAAGAGGATGTGCAAAGCTGGTTGGCCGAGTGAGTGTGGGGTGTGGGGTTTTCTAACAGGGCAAGTGCCTACTGCCGCCATGTTTAATTTTTGCCTTAGCGAGTGATCGCCGAGGTGATAAAACAGGGTGTGGGGAGGTTTGCTGTCCTTTTCTCTGAAAATTGCTCTATTGCTCCACTGCACCTTAGACAATGTTTTTAAAAAAAAAAAAAAAGTTTGGCAGTGGCAAAGTGAAGTACTAATGCAAGGACTTTTTCGGACGTCTCAAATACAATGCAAGCAGCCTCATCGCATTGCGAGGCTGCTGCGCTGCAGGGCGTCCCTTTCGGATGACACTCTCCCCTACCGGTACTGTTGCGGTACCGCGGGGACATTTGAGCATTATATTTCGCCAGTTTTTAATCACAATCAACTTTCGTGAGTAAAAATTGGTGAAATATAACGCTCAAATGTCCCTGCGGTACCACAACAGTACCGGCAAGGGAGAGCGTCATCTGAAAGGGATGCCCTGCAGCGCAGCAGCCTCGCAACGTGACAAGGCTGCTTGTGTTGTATTTGAGATGTCCGAAAAAGTCCCAAGTAAATCACTCGTGGCTGCCATCTGGCGTGCAAAGTTTATGGGTGCTTCTGGAACCAAAAATACTGTACTGTCAAGACAAGTAGCTGCTGCTAGGAAATGTCATTACTGTGATGTACTCCATTCTCCCCCCCTCAGTAAACCCAAAATGTGTGTTGAATAGGAAAAGTGGGAAATGGGCAGAGGGAAGTGGAAAGTCTTGTTCTCCTTGAATCTTCTACCATGGCTGGGCAACCTGTGGCCCTCTAGATATTGGACTGTAACCTCCATTAGTCCTAGCTAGCATAGACAACGAGGGATGATAGAAACTCCAGTCTAACAAAAATTTGTATGTGCATTCAAGTTGCCTGTCAACTTATGGCAGCCCCTTTAATTCCATAGTATTTTTTAAGTCATGAAATACTTAAGAGGTTGTTTTGCCACTTTGTTGCTCTGAAATACAGCCTACAGCACTTGGTATTCATTGGCCATCTCGTATCCAAGTACTAGCCAGAGCTGACCCTTCTTAGCCTCCAAGATCAGACAGGATGTGGTCCCTTTAGGTAGAGGACCACAATTTCCTATCCCTGCCTTACAGTATCCTAAAGGAGCACATTGCTAGGTTGCAGAAACTCCACTAAAGAGAATTCTTGCCAGATGGTAAAGATACTGAAACATTATCCTCTAGATGCCATTTACACCTTTTGTTACTGAACTTATTGATCGTGATGCCAAAAAAGAAACGGGGAACCACCCAGATATCAGTTATGTTGTTTTTACGACACACTATCCACAATGCTGCAGCCTTATTTGAGAGCTCACACTGAACAAGTCTTGAAGAGAAACGACAACACAGAAAGAATCACAACCCGGAAACATCACCCAAGGAGACCTTCTGCTGTGCTTTCTGCAACTGGGCTTGTTTATCTCGGATTAGCCTTTTTAGTCATCAGTGCACTTGCAGAATGCGTGGGATGAGTCCTTCCTGAATCTTCGTTTGCGAAGAAAAGCCAGAGAGAGAGTCTTTTCAAGTGATTAAAAATATGCAGAAAAATATTAACTTGTACATTATATTTAAAAGTGGAGGGGAATGCTGATGAGGACTCAGCATGCTAATCCCACCCAGCTACCCTCTGGCTACAAAAGTCATGAATTGAAAGTTGAATGACATAGTATCCGTGATATGTGAAAGTCTCATGGAAAGAGAAAGAAAACTATTAGGGTCTGAGGGTGGCCACATGAAAAAACGGGTCTGGGCTCCTTTCCTGCACTTTTAAAGCTATGCACCAAAGAGGGAGTTTCAGAGGTTAAAGCTTGTCATGCAAGCTTTGTGTGCTTGAAATTCCCTCTTCCACACAATTCTTAATGGTACAACAGCCTGTCCTATTTTTCATGTGGCCATCCATGTGCTGAGAAGTGTTTCCAAGAAGCAAGCCTTCTCCACCCCTACTTTCTGGAAATACCTCTAAACATGGTACTTCTATGCCCAATCCAGGCAGATTCAGTATCTCAGAAATCACCTGCAGAAAGTTAGTTTGAGTCCTCAAAGTCTGTTGTTGATTAGCCAACTTGAATTCTCCTCTCTAGAAGTTGCCACAGACCCATAGAAAAAACTTCCCTGTGAGGATTTTTTTTCTTTGTATTCATATGGATGGCCAACTGCCAGGAATGCTTTGATTGAGTATTCCTGCATGGCAAGGGGTTGGACTAGATGGCCTTTGTGGTTTCTTCCAACTCTATGAGTCTATGATATGCCAACACCGGAGTGGGGAACCTTTGGCCTTCTAGATGTTTTGGACTTCAACTCCCACAAGTCATAGCCAGTGGTGTGGAATTATGGGAACTGTAGTCCAAAACATCTAGAAGTCCAAAGGTTCCCCACCCTTGGCCTATACCATGCCAGGAAGCCCCAGCTGTAGCTGTTTCATGTCTTTCCTTCTCTGTAAACTGCTTTCCAGAGTTATTTTGGGGGATCGTAGTGAGCACTATTACAGTAGTTAAATATTTGTGTCCATTTTATTTCAGAGCAACTGTCTATTTCTGAATGTCTGTCTGCTTGGAAATTGCCAGTGAATTGGAAATTGGTGTTTCTCTGGTTTTTCTCAGTTAGCACCAGCATTGGCTTCCCCATGAAGCAAGACTACTGGGCACAAACACATTATTTCTAATTGTTAAGGAGTTTAAAAGAAACATTGAGAAAGAGTCTATCATTCTCTATTCATGTATAAGACTGGATACTTGTGTCCTGAGGATATAGGAGTCATTGTAAACTTGAGTAGTGGTGGTACCACTTCCAAAATAAAAGGGTGGCCCAATACAAAGAGCTGGAATTGGGGGCACAGCAGTTTGATGCAGATACATACATACAAAGGGGTGCCCAAGCTCTTCAACTGCTTGAAGCAAGAAGCAAAAAATTCACCCCTCACACCACACATACCCTCCAACTTGGCAGGGAGACTCCCAGTTAATCCTGCCATCCTGCTTTTTCAACTGTTTTTAAAATGTCCCAGTTTCGCCTTTTCCCACTTTCCTCCTTTGTTTTCAGTTTACTGTAAACTGAGTGGTATCTGCCATTATGCTCCTCACCTGCTTTAAAGGGAAAAGAATTTGGCAACTATGCTCCACCTGCCTGAATGGGAGAAGGGGGGAGGAGGAGATGGAGATGTGCCCACCGAAATGGTAAAGAACATGGTAGCATCACTTCCCCCAAAACAAAATGGTGGAGACAGACAAGAATTATAGTTCCTTGATAAGAGGGCATTCTTATCAAGTTTGCAGATGACACCAAATTAGGAGGGGTAGCTAACACCTCAGAGGACACAGAATTCAAAATGACCTTAACAGATTAGAAATCTGGGCCAAAACTAACAAAACGTATCTCAACAAGGAGAAATGTAGAGTACTACACTTCGGCAGAAAAATGAAATACACAGATATAGGATGGGTGACACCTGGCTTGATGGCAGTGCATGTGAAAGGGATCTAAGAGTCTTAGTGGACCACAAAGCTGAACATGAGTCAGCAGTGTGATGCAGCAGCTAAAAAAGCCAATGCAATTCTAGGCTGCATCAATAGGAGTATAATGTCTACATCAAGGGAAATAATAGTGCCACTCTATTCTGCTTTGGTCAGACTTCACCTGGAATACTGTGTCCAGTTCTGGGCACCACAAATCAAGAAGGATGTTGGCAAGCTGGAACGTGTCCAGAGGAGGGGGACCAAAATGGTAAAAGGTCTAGAAACAATGCCCTGTGAGGGAGCTGGGTATTTTTAGCTTGGAGAAGAGAAGTTTAAGAGAGGACATGATAGTCATGTTTAAATATTTGAAGGGATGTCATACTGAGGATGGAACAAGCTTGTTTTCTGCACAGAGGACACAGCAATGGGTTCAAACAATAGGAAAAGAGATTCCATCTAAGCACTAGCAGGAATTTCCTGACAGTAAGAGCTGTTGAGTAATGGATTGCCCTGCCTCAGCATGTGGTGGAGACTCCTTCTTTAAAAGTTTTTAGAGGCTGGATTCCCATCTGTCAGGCGTGCTTTGATTGCTTATTCCTGCATGGCAGGGGTTGGACCAGATGACCCTTGTGGTCTCTTCCAATCTATGGAGATTATCAGACGGGCCCTTAAAAAACGGTCCCTGTCCTGGTACCCCCACCAACTCCCATCCCTGTTAAAGTTTAAAGAAAAATTTTCATACACTTACATTTATCCCAGCATAAGAACTGCTCCCCCTCCCCTTGACCAACCAGGAGTGACTGCAGCTGTCGCAAAGCTGCATTCATGTCCTATAAAGCAAATCCTGCCCATTCTCACAAGGGAATGATAATGCGGGAAATTTAAAAATAAAAACCCAACCAAATGTCAAAGTAAAAAACCAAGCCCCAAAACATGGTTTAAAAATTACAAGTAACCCTGGAGGTGGGGGGAGAAAAAAGGGTGTCACTTACCTCCTCGTCCTGATCGCACCTGGAAAGGCACTGACCTCCTAGTGATGCTGGCATCACGCCAGCAAAAGGGGGCTCTGTTTCAGACACCCATGATTCCATTACTGAAATGGAACAGGCAATCTATTAACAACTTTTCCCCATAAATAAGAAAACATGGGGACAGAATGGAGACAGCACGGAGGGAGAAAAGGAGAGGGACAACATCATCTGAAAGGGAAATCCTTTCACGACTCTGTTGCATACTTGTCCCAGATTATAAAGCCCATCTGATAATCTCCTATGATTCTGTGATTTTATTACCAGAGACCAGTTCTGAAGAGTAATACAGAGCCAGGGGAAGGTGTTCTCCAGAACAGAGGGCCCTTGCCAGCACATGAGAGTGAGTCGCAAATTTTAACTGAGACTAATGGCCAGATGGGCCTCAGCATAACATCCCCTCAAAATACTGTGTAGAGAAAGGTAAAAGTACCCTTAGCCTTGTTGTAAGCTGCAGGTTGGGATAAAGGCAGGATATAATTTAAAAAACAATACACTACTTTACATACTGCTCTGTACTACTCAGTTCCAGGGCTACTTGAACAGTTTCCTACACACCAACTCAACAAACTCACCAGTTACAAGACAATTGCATTACAGTGTAGCATCAGACTGGTAGGGTTCATGAGAGTACTCATCTACCCCTGCACTGAGAAATGGTGATGTGAGGGTAAGGGGAATTTCTATTGTATTCATGAAGTACCTAAAATCACTTTTGTACAAAATTTAAATACAAGTCAGATCTTTTTAACATTTGTGTCCAAGCCTTCCCTCCAGAAAAAAAATACATCGATAATATTTTGAATTGCAAATGATGGGAATGAGACATTATGGTTACCAAGAGTTGTACACTCAGATGCACATGGTTGGATCATTGCAAGAGAAGCATATGTAACGTTATTTGTTCAAGCTGTTCAATATAATGGCTGGCATTATTTTTGAAACTGCTAGTATTACATTAACCATTTAAGCAAATCCATTTTTTTCCTCAAGGAAAAAACCCTGCTGTATTGCTATATCTGCTGAGATACACATGTCTGATATATATATGTGCAATGGCAACAAAAATGCCATAAATCTGTACATTATTATATTTTTTTGTATCTCATCTTCCTCCCAAAATTGGGACTCAGGGCACTTTACAGTTTAAAAGGTCAATACAGTTAAAAACATACAAAAAGTGAACATTAAAATAGAATTAAACTAGTGACAATATTAAAACATTTCAAAACTCTCACTAAAAGAATAAAATGCCATTAAAACTATTAAAAATCTATTAAAAACAGTTCAGTTTAAAACAATACAGCGCCCCCAGCCCATTCTTTAAAAACTTTCTGTATTAAGCCTATTGGAATAAAAAGGGCTTTGCCTGCCGATGGAAGGACAACAGGGAGGGGGCCATTCAGGCCTGCTTGGGAAGGGAGTTCCAGAGTCTAGGTACAGCCACCAAGAAGGCCCTATCTTATGTCCCTGTGATGAACAGCTAAGTGAACAAATGGAAACAGTGTGCTCCAGGAGCCAATCCTAGGAGAGGAGGCCAAAAGGGGATGGGCTTCTGGAGGATTAAGAGAGAGTGTGATGAGGAAAATAGCAATTTAGTTGAGCAGTTGAGAATGTGAAGTCAGAGAGAGAGGCTTGATGCAGGGGAGTGAGGCATGGCTTGGGTGATAGCCAAGAGGCTTGGAGTATGACATTTGATATGAGAGGCTTAAAAGGAACTGATGTACAGGGGAAATGAATTATTAACTCAATTATATTTCTATTATTCACCAATAAACCATTCTTTATCTTAATTCTTAAATGCCACCTGGTTATGACTGATTTCTCTGACAATTAGTTCACAGCCATTAAGGAACATCCACACCTAACTACACGTGTTATCCATCTGTGGGAGATGTAGTTTGGCCATAATGTGGTTGGCCGTCCCAAATTTGGTGGCAGCAGAGGGATAGAAAGGCCCCTGCATCACAGAGTGAGGGAGAGGAAGGTCCTGGCACCACAGTCCCCATCAACCATACTTGTGAACTGAGAGAAAGGTCTCTCCTGATTATTTTTTATTTTTTATTTTTTATTTTATTTTGTAATTATTGATTATACCAAGCAGGTGCATACAGGGAGATACAGTTGACCAGATAGCCTGGGTCTGAGCCACATAGGGCATGATAGGTCATAACCAGCACTATGAATTGTGCCAGGAAACAAGCTGGTTGCCAGCAGAGCTGATTTAACAGGAGATGAGTATGGTCCCTGTAAGCTGCCCCAGTTGGCATTCTGCCTGAAGCTCTTTGAACTAGCTGAAGTTTTTGCACAATTTTCAGCCCCATGCAGAGCATACCACAGTAATCCAAACAGAATGTAACTAAGGCATGTGCCAGATCTGGCATCTTAAGGAATGGGTGCAGTTAGCACACAAGCTTTAAATCTGCAAAAGCACTCCTGGCCATCACATAAACCTGGACCTATACCTAACAGATTCACATGTGTAAAAATGATTGTCTTTGGCACCAGATCACTAGAATAGTAGATGACCTCATTACTGGAAACAGCAACTTTTCTTTCCTGCCCACTAACCTAGGCTGGTATTGTACAGAAAATCTCTTCAGAGCCAACACTGGCTGTTTAGTATCACCCAATCAATGCTTGATAATACATACCTTGTACCACTTGGGCTGAGATGCCCTCTTATAGTTACCAAACGAAGGGCAATAAATTCTCCCAGATCCAGGGCTTCCCTTAATTTCTGAATAGAGAGCATTCTCGTAATAACAAATGCCTTGTCTGTGTGGGTATATTGTCACAGTTTTAACCTCACTGGAAGCAGCCCTGTGAATACAAAACAGCAACAGTGTCTGAAATCCTGCTTCAGGAGAGGTAGCTATGACAATGGAGCTCCACTGTTATAGCTACATCTCCCAGTGTGACCCCCAAAAACCTATGTTACAAGACAGGCAGCTCCACCAACATAGGGATTTCCAGGTGCTAGAGAGTGGGGTCATAAGTGATGAAGCATCCAGTCCTTTCCTGACAGTGAAGTGCTTTGCAAGAGGCAGCCTCATGGACCATGCTGCTGGTCACAAAGCATCTGTCTGTTGGGACAGAGCTAAACACTTCTTCACTCACTACCCTTTTCCCGAGCACTTCAGAAATGCCTATGATGGTGGCGTTGCCTGGCTTCTAAAGTACGTTTGGGAGGCCCTTTCAGTCATTGCAAGCATGCAACAACCATAAACATAAATTCCAAAATTTACAATGTCCTAAATCTGGTTTACAACATCCCAAATACTGTACAGGATATTAGCCAATCTGTTTTGAAAAGAAACAGGATGACAGGCATGTGACTGGCAAAAGTTATAAACCTCTGTTAAAACTTGACATGGAGCAAGAACAAGTGAAGGATTTGTGAAGTCGAAGGCTTTCACAGCCGGCATCCATAGATTTTCCTTAATTTTTTTCTGGGCGGTGAGGCTGTGTTCTGGAATATTTTCTTTCTGACGTTTCGCCTGCATCTGTGGCTGGCATCCTCAGAGAATGGTTGGGTAGGTGTGTGTGTTGAGTTTATGTGCTGTGAACCCCTGTTGGGGAGTATATGGGGAGTACAGGCTAAGAGCAGCCAGACCCAGAAAAAAACCACAGGAATGAAGAAGAAAAACAGCCACCCAAAGGGAAGGTATTTTTACCATACATCAAAGGAGTCACAGACTGAATAGGGAAACTGATGAGGAAACACAATCTCCAAACAATCTACAGACCAACCAAAAAATCCAAGGAATGCTATGCTCAGCAAAGGACAAAAGGGACCCTCTCACAACTGCAGGAGTTTAACGCATACCATGTAACTGTGGACAAGTTTACATAGGGACCATTAAACGCAGTGTGCAAAGATGGGAAAAATTCAGTATTACCCACTACTGAGGAATAGTAGTTGAAACTGACTAACTTGGTTGTCTGCTTTAATTAGAGAAAAAATTGTTGATGACATTTCTAGAAGATAAAAACCCCTGATAGACTGTTCGTGGATAAAAGAAAATGATTTGATAACTTTTGGTTCTGACAATTAGTACGATTAGGTTATTGCAAGAACTGTAAGATGTAGTTTTAGAAAGAGAGGCACAGGCTGAGTATTCCTTATCTAAAATGCTTGGGACCAGAAGTGTTTTGGATTTCAAATATTTTTCAGATTTTGGAATATTTGCATATACATAATGAGATGTTTTGGAGATGGGACCCAAGTCTAAACATGAAATTCATTTCTGTTTCATATACACCTTATAGACATATTCTGAGGGTAACTTTATACACAATATTTTTATCTCTCTGGCTTTTCTTCGCAAACGAAGATTCAGGAAGGACTCATCCCGCGCCTTCTGCAAGCGCGCTGATGACTAAAAAGGCCAATCCGAGATAAACAAGTCCGGTTGCAAAAAGCGCAGCAGAAGGACTCCTTGGGTGATGTTTTTGGGTTGTGATGCTTTCTGCATTGTCGTTTCTCTTCAAGACTTGTTCGTCGTGAGTTCTCAAATAAGGCTGCAGCATTGTGGATATTGCGTCTCCATGCCTCCCGATGTGAGGCCAGGGCGGACCACTGTTGGTGATCAATTTGGCCAAGCCTGAGATGTTGTTTCAGGGAGTCTTTGTATTTAATAATGCTGTGAAACAAAGGGTGTGTATATTGAACCACCAGAAAGCAAAGGTGTCACTATCTCATCCACCCATGTGGACAGTTACGGATTTTGGAGTACAGTTGTCCCTCTGTATCAATGGATTTGGTATCCACAGATTTAAGTATTCAGATGAAAATATTCTTTAAAAAAATCCAAAAAGCAAACCTTGATTTTGCCATCTTATATAAGGGACACCATTTTGCTATGCCATTGCATATAATAGAACTTGAATATTCATGGATTTTGGTATCCACGGGGGGTCCTGGCACCAAATCCCAGAGAATATGAAGGGACAACTGTATTTTGGATTTCAGGATAAGGGATACTCAACCTTTATAAACATACTGTATCATATGTATGTATAACTACTGAAAAGGAAGTCAGAAACCACTGTGCTTTTCTCTATATTTCTTTTGTATATTTTACCTTTCTTTTTGTCTCTTTCTCTTTCTTTTCATTTCCTCTTTTCTAAATATCTGTTTATTTTCATTGTACTTCAAGCACTTCTCAATAAAAATTATTTTTAAAAAGAAAAAAATAAGCAACGACAGCAAAAAGAACACCTTTGTTCATTTTCTACCTACTCAGAATCAACACAAGTATAATTTCCAGAGTCATCAGGGAAAGCTGGCAGAAACCAAAGTTGATATCCAGAAGAATGTATTCGTGCTTTTTTGTCAGTAGAGATGTTTGTGTCACCACGATGCCAAGTCACAGGAGAGAGTGTACACTCCACAACAAAGGCTTCACCTTCTATTGCAATCCCTGGTAATGAATGAATAGATTCAAAAACTTCTCCTCTAAACCAATGCAAATGAAGTCATTTGATAATTTGGTGTATGTATGTACAAAAGGAGAGATTTTACCATTTATTTGAACTTGACTCCACTGCTGGTGAATCAATAGATCTGCCCCTGTTGACCCTTCTCCTATCCCCACAGCTCTAGTGGACACTGGGGACAGGACATGGGACAAGGCACAAGGATGTATCACAGGGTCTAAGGACAACTTTGCAAAGTTTTACCTTGCAACCCAGTGAATACTCCTGCTGTTCAACTCAGTCCAGGGCAAGGAAGTCCCAGACTTGATAAGGTACCCATAAGAGGCAAAGAAACCAAGGAGCAAAACCAACACTTTTTATTCCAGTGTCTTCAGTCAAAAACCTTTAAACACCAGGAATAAGCAAGAGGGAAAATAATGGATTAAGTGCCAATGTTATTTGGAGTGAAGCACCTACAACCTTGCAAAGGAACAATTTTTTTGTTTGTTTTTGCTTTTGCAATGAATAAGGAGAATATGGAATAGAGAACTGAATATACAGGAACACACAGAGTAATGTTGGGGGAAATGTTCAATGGGAAAAAGTAATTAACCATGACTGACCCTAGAACACTTCACTAGATCAGAAGATCAGGACCAAGAAGGCAAAACACAGTAACACAAGATGTAAAGCAAGGCCAAAGGATGAGATGAGATATGATCTCTAGCCCCCTGCTTTTATATCTAAGCAATCTGAGTGGTTCTCATTAACTAAGCACAGGATGAGTAGCGACAGAACTCTCATCCTTTCTAGAAGAATCATTTTCCCATGAAAAGACAGGTGAAACCATCTTTGACCTTGAAGGCCTGAAAGCAATAGATAACACAGGGGGGTTAATGATGACACACTCAGGCAATGGAAGCCATTACAAGTACAAAGGAGAACTACCTTTCTTTCGCTAGCTGCCTCCAATAGTCTCTTATGTTATTTTGAAATGATGGCCTTTGTACAGCCACCGAGAAGGCCCTCTCTTATGTCCCTGTGACGAACAGCTAAGTGAACAAATAGAAACAGTGTGCTCCAGGAGCCAGTCCTAGGAGAGGAGGCCAAAAGGGGATGGGCTTCTGGGGGATTAAGAGAGAGTGTGAGGAGGAAAATAGCAATTTAGTTGAGCACTGCATGCAGAGATATTGGGGCAAATATCTATCTGTAGATTAGTATTTGCTATTTTGACATAAACATTTTAGCCACAAACCAACTCTGGTCATCCACAGCATCACTGTCTCCTTTAAAGACACATACAGACATCCCAATGCCAACAAAGCATGGCCAGTGTCAACATGCCCAGAATGCTCTGCTGATTTGTTGGATTGGCAAATCCCACTTGGTAGAATAGGGGCTTGTCTATGCCGACAAAAAATGTGGACTCACCCCGAATCCAGTGGTAGAAATCCAGATGGCATATCGCTACTTCCTAGGAGGAACCACATTTTTCCCTTTACCTGACATTGCTCCAAACTAAGCAGTCAGGGAAAACTCTGGAGTGGCCTTGGGGTCTTTTGCTATCTGAACAGCTGGACTGGGTTAGATTCAGCCCAATCCAGTTGTCCACATGCAAATGTGGTGCCATTTCCCTTTCCCTGCACTGAACAGAGAAGGGGTGTATCCCCATCAGAGCTGCCACCACCTCATGGCCAAGCAGCTCCCCATGAGAGTCTGGCTGGTGGTGTCATTTCTGCTGAGGCCAGAACAGACTCCCCATGCAATCGACAAGGAGGGAGCAGATTGACTCCCTCTTTGTTGATTACATGTCTGAGTGCCCTGTTCTGAGCACAGCAGAAGTGACGTTGCCATCCAGGCTCTCGCATGGAGCTGCTTGGCCAGTGGTGGCAGCGGCTCTGAAAACTGGGGACGGGCCAGCAGGGCTGATGTGGTGTCAGCCCTCCTGGCTTGTGTGGGACAACAACGCACCATTGCACCAGATTCGGCCCGGTCCATGTGGCCACCATCATGATTGATTCAGGGCCATAATGCTCCAGACTGGCCAGTGTAGACAAGCCCTTGGTTACTTTATATTTTAAGAAAACTAAAGAGAAAATAGTGGGCTTCTGGTTAATTCTTATTTAGAAGCTCAGTGGTAGTTTGCAAAATGTGTAGAATGAATTGTTCATATTAAAGACATTTTTGTGGATAAAACCAACACAGAATAAGACTTACATAATTCCCGTGTCACACAGCCAGAGAAGAATGCAGCAAGCAAGGTGAAATACAGAAGAAGTACCATTTTGCTAAATCAGCGGGGGGAAATTAAAGCAATTCTTTTTTTAAAAAGTTACATCTTTGAATCATCAAAATAACCATCATTATGATAGACAAATATTTTTTTATATTCAACTACCATTAGTTTTTAAAGCTTCTAATAAAAGAAATGTATCATCTCATATCTGTAGCTTGTGTAGAGGAAACATATGATATATCTGTAACTAATATCAGCACTAGGGCTAAACACAAAACTGCAGATAAAATAGGGTTCTAAAACTAATGATGATTCATGATAATTATATCTTTCGTAGAAGCACTCTTATCTACTCATAGGAAATTCCCTCCCATTTACCTTTTGCAACCCAAATTGTCATCTGATTGTAGACTATTTTGTTTCCATTCCAGCTGGTAAAAATAAAAAAACACAACCTGAATTTTCTTTTTTCTCCCGTTTGCTCTCCCCATCCCTTATTCCTTGTATATTGTGTCTTAAATCTGGATTGTAAGCTTGATAGTCATACTAAGTATCTAACCACCTTCTTGAAAAGGGTGGTATATAAATGTTTGAAAAAACCAATTTAATGGTGATAATTAATAAATGCATCTAGTGGTTACATCTGAGAAACCATATCCAAATTCCTTTCCTCAAAATCAGACATCTAGAAACAAAAGCATTGTATCCCCCACAAGTTCAGTGGCAGTCATTAATATCAATAAAACAACAAAACAGCTTTGTGGCACCTTAAAGACAAGTTGTATTTGGTATAAGCTTTCATGGAATGAAACCTCTGAAGTCCACAGTACCTTATTCCTCTGTAAAGACCAGCAAAACTTATTTTTGTTGCAACAGACTAACACGACTAACCCTCCCCACTCCCAGGGAAAATACACATTAATACCAATGCATTTTAGCTATTTCTGTTCCTTCCTTTCAGGAAACTATTCCTCAGCAACTGTGACACTGAGGGAAATAAGTATAGATAAGAAGCTTATCTATACAACCCAATACCTGAAGAATGTCAAGCAGAAAGACTCACAGATTCTGTGACCATGCCTGTTCCTCTTTTCTTCAAGGAGTTGTACAACTGATTCAGAACACAATTGCATTATTACAAGGCATACTTCGAGGCCCCTCCCACTACAGATTCATGAACTGTTCCAGTATTAGATACATGCCCATTTATTTTAATGAGTGTGATAGCCTGTAGAGATAAGAATTTTCTTGAGCAAGGATAGGTTCTTTTTGTCCCCAGAATATTCTCTACCATCTCTACCCTACAAAGTATTGTTCCCCAAATGGAAGTGCTTCAAGAGGAAAAGAAACATGATTTTCCATGATATCATAGAGTAACTAATTATATGTAACATGTTACATTGTAACTGTAACTGTCAATCTCTGTTCCTCCCTGTGTCAAATGCCATGGAAATTTGCTAGGTCTGTGTCATTGTCGAGGATGCAAAATGGTGGCAAGGCTGCTGATACACTCACTGCTTCTTGTGCTCCTTCTTGCAGGGTCTGGAACAATTCAGACAAAAGAAGGAAGCTGTGCTAATGTCACTGTTAATGGTGAACCTCACCTATTGGGGGGAAATGAAATATTTGTCCCTCACTTTTCAACCTGGAAAAATTCAGTGAAATTGTCATCTCCTTGTCTCACCAGCCTGAATTTCTCTCTCTAGAAAATTGGTCACAGACCACCAAAAGCCTACTGACACAGAGTCATACCCCCCCCTCCGCAATAGTCTCAGTTTGACAAGGACAGTCCTGATTAATCTTCTATCCCACTTTTTCTGCTGCTTTTAAAATGTTGCAGTTTCTCTCTCCTCCCATTCTTGCCTTTGTCCTCAGCTTACTTTAGTTGTTGCAAATTGATTAGTTCAAAGTGCAAAAAAACATTTGCACTCAATTCACTCAAGAAGAGGGAGAGGACAGGAGGGAAAATGATCTTGCTCTTCCCTATAACTCAGGCAAAAGCAAACCACTGCTGCCTCTCCTAGCTTGTCTGTTCTTCCTCACTAATAACTTTTTGCATTTGATTACACTCTGAAGTTGCTTGGCCACATGCATCTGGGTTTTCATCTGTGAAATGTTGAACTGTGTTACCTCTGGCAAAAAGCAAAGTGCACAGTAGCTCTGTGGCCCTTTTAAAAGTGGGGCTGGAACCCAGGATCTTTGTTTCTGAAGAGAACAGCAGGCAATATTCTCCTCCTCCCAGGGGTGCAGCTGTCTGCAGGGACTGGGACATTATTTCAAGAATGGGGAAAATGTGTCCTTCCAGATGCACTGGGCTCCAACCTCTACAATCTCTGACCAACTTCTACCAGAATATCTGACTGCATCTGGAGTGCCACACATCCCCTGTCCATTCTTTTAGTCCATTCCTTTTCAGCTCAGTTAGCTTCCTCAGCCAGATGTGACCTTTAGCAGTTTGATGTGTCACTTTCCCAAACAAAGGCGGAAGCTCACTAACTGCAAACAGCAATACAGGGACCATTTCTTGTTGTTGCTATTGTTTATTTATCTAGCGTGATCAATGTACATGGCACTTTACAATAAAACAATCACAAACTGTGGACTAAGGTGAGATAATGAAAGACCAGTCAAAAGAAGATTGCAATAATAAAGGCAGGAAAAGACAAAGGCATGAACTAAGGTCTTAGGAGATTATCACACCAGCCTTCTAACATGCAGCAATCACATTAGTGAAGCAAACAGAAACATATTGGTATTGAAGCAATCCTTATTGCATCTCCACTTCAATGCCAGTATGTTTCTGTTTGCTTCACTAATGCAATTGATGTGAAATACCAGTGGGAGGGCAGGGGGAAGAAAAGAGAAAGATGGGGTGGAAGAGGAAACAGTCACATTGAGCAGGCAGGGGGGAGAGAGGACCACAAGACAGAAAGATGTGGGGGGGGGAGAGAAAATATATCAGGCAGGAGGGGGTATAGTCAGATCAGGCAGGCAGGAGAGTGGAGAAACAAGGGAAAGAGAGAGAGAAGAAAACAAACATAGCCACTCACCTCACATGACTGCTGGTATAAGAACTGAAGCAGAAGAGGACTTATCACATGGAGACAATAATGGAAACAAAGTGCTATTGAGGGCCTATTGACAAGATTCCCCCATCAATAAAAAACTCCCTCCAGCGATGGTTTGTATGCAGTCTCGCAAACAAAGAGAAATGATGTGCAATAAGGAACAGCTGCATATGCTACTATCCTGCTCTAGTAGCATTGGTAAAGTCTCATGTGATAATCTCCCTAGCTGAGGAAGCAGAAAGAAAAAGTCTGGTTTTGGCATTGTCCTCGCCAAGGCCGAAAGTATACATAGCAAGGGACCTACATGAGCAGACCTCTTGATTTCATTTCAAAGAACTGAGATCAGCCATCAGGAAGAAGAAAATTGGATAGGGTAATAATGCTTGGGACAATAATACTTGGTTTTGATCCTTCCTGTTTCGACAGTCAAATCCATCCCCCAAAAGCAGTTAATAGCCTTGCTTGGGAAAAACACAGTTGCAGTTCCAATACAGGTCTCGATAGATTAACAGTGTGATATGATTAACAGTGTGAAGATTAAACACACACCCTGGGAGACTTCGCTTCGGTCAGAAGTGGAGCCACCAGGATCTACTCAAGCATGGCTGCTATAAAGTGAAATGAGAAGATGTTCTTTTGTGAGGGGTTTTAAGGTACAATGCAAGTGAGAAACAGTGCAGTTCACCATTTGGGTTTTTGTGAATTTCAGCACATCAGGAATTAGGGACAGAGTACGGACTTTTCAGCACTTATTTTATACTTTCTGCCCATACAGCTGACCTGACTAATTGTTTCTTTGCACATTCTCAGGATGTCATACTGACTTTCCCTAATAGTAGTAAAAACAACAACAACAACAACACACATTGACTTATAATGCCCTTTCTAACAAAGGGTGGAATATCAAGCATATATGATCAAAGACGTTTGTGGGAAAGGGAAAGAACTGATTGTTTTATTTGTTGAAAAAATGTTTATATATATATATATATATATATATATATATATATATATGACCAGAGACAAATACAATAAAACATAACACTATAAACATATATAAAACCCCCAACATCCTTCTAGCCACCACCCATTCCAGCAACCTCAGCACAACTCAGCAGCTTAATCACAGACTTATCTACATTGGCCAGAACACTCCATGTTTTGTCTGGAGTATTCCAGCTCTGAAGCTGTGGCATCCCCCCAACTCCATTACCTGCCCTTCCGTTTCAGCAACAGAGAGCTGTCTGCACACGTGTGGCCTGTGTATGAAATGGTGCTTCTTATCCCTGTGTCAGTTGTGTCTTCTGAAGTCAGGAACAAGGCACCAGGCATTGCCACATGGCTGGATGTCTTGCAGTGACCTCAACAGATGCAACATACACAACCTGGCCAAGAAATGGATATGCCAGGCACCACACGGGCTGCATGTGTGGACATCCCCCCATTGTGATAATGGAACTAACTGTTTTCTCTGGAAAAGAACACAGCAAATGGTGAGGGTGTTGTTGTTTTTCACCACATGTCCACTCTGTTTTATGGGGTATTTGCTCTGTATTCTCATTGGAACTGCCTGGTCATTGGTTGGACTGGGATTGGGGCAAAAACCCTGCATCATTCAGACAGCTAGATGCAGGAATGGAGGTGGGGTATTTCATTTGGCCCATGTAGACAAGGCCAAAGAGGAAGGTACTCAACCCCTTGATCCTCCTCCAGCCAGAGGCCCAAAGGGAAACTGGTCCACATATGCAGAACCAGATCTTGAAAGTCTTGCAGCCTTGACAGAGTTGTGTGCATTGGTGGAACAAACAATAATCCATTGCCTGTAGGTCTTAAATCCCTAGATGGTGCATACCATGCCATGCTGCCAGGTACAGGAGGAGATTAGAGCACAGAGCTCTAAACACAAAGACCAAAAGTTTGAAAAGGGACCTGTCCTAAACCCATAGCCAGTGAAGGGATCTACAGGGGGAAAGAAACATGTGACTATCTGGGGAGATTGAAAACAACCTGGACAGCAACTGCTCTGAATTAAGGCCTTTTCAGACAGAATCTCTGCATGAAAGATGTAGCCATTTTCAACAGGGTAACTAAGCTAATTTGTTTCAGCAAAACAACAAAAGAGTCATATTGTGCTTTTCATGCTGCACAGTTGCAGTATGTTGATACGACTTTAACATCCATGGCTCCGTCCTGAATAATGCTGACATCTGCAGTGTAGTGAGGTACTTAGACTTCTCCAGTACACTCCCCTGAACTAAAGCATTTGATTTCTGGGGCAAAGAATTCCAAGTACTACAGATCATTGGATGCCATAAACTGGAACCATGACAGTTAGGATCAGACCATTATTGTGCAGTGTGGGTATACCATTCTGTTAGTCTTAAAGGTGATATATGACCGTTGTTTTGCAAGGAAGGTGCACTTTTAAGGTGCAGTTCTACTTTCAAAGAATGGTCCCATGTTCAAAAGCACAATAAAAAAAGAAGTGGCAATGGGCACAGATGAATAATTTTCACAAGAACTATGAACAACATTTTCCCGAGATAGAATGTGCTGTTTCAGCTCTGAAAAGATAAGCTAATAATTGGATTACAAAATTTCCTGAACTACAGTTTAGGTTCCAAATTCTGATAACTAGGAATGAAAAATAATGGATGATCAGCCTTTCTGGGTAACACTTCCTGACACCAGCTCATGAGGAAAAAATAGTGGACTGGGTGGAATACATAAGAAATGATGCATGAATATGTCATTATGTGAAGAGCGCAGACATTTTGTGTTTGTTTCCTTATTTCTTTCTTCTGTCAGCTGCTTTGATATGTTACCCTATATGCTCAGGGATCATGAGGACCCTCAAAATATCAACATTAATTTGGGGAATTAATGTACTCAGCTTGGCAAATGCAAGAGGTGGCAACAAAGCAGGACCTTTTGATCTTTGTTTACCAGTACTAAGGAGGAGACATTAAGCTAGATAATACAATAATTGATCTTTATTTGGGAAAAACAATAATAACAACATTCACATACACATTCAGGCTTCAAGCATTCCTGCAAGACTAGTGAGTAAAGTAGGAAATATTGGGATAGAGGAATAGTTAAGGGAGTTGTCTGTGGGAGATATGACACCTGTCCTGTGCAGCAGAGATTCTTGCAACAACGTGGTCTCAGAGTTGCACTCTGAGGGTCAGTCAGCAAACCGGCAGCATAGAGATAGGAGGAGGAGCTGAAGGACACAGATGGAGGAGTTTTATAGGCAATAGTTGCCTTGAGGGTACAGAATCTATAGTTGGAGACAATGCTCTGTGGTGTTGCTCAGAAAGTGACAAAGGCCCTCTGGACATGTTAATGGTATCTTAATGTGCAAATACTTTGTGACTGAAAGGGAGGAAGCAACTTCCTTTGGGAGAAGTGAAGGAATGAGGCTGCTTTGCAGAACATTGAGTATCTCAGCTCAGATTGACAGAATTAGGCAGGTGCTCTGGCAGGATATTGCCTTGCGAATTAACATTTCTTTAGAATTTGAGCTTGGCCCCTTCTTGAGTGCATACTCAAGGAGTATGTTTGTCTCTGAGCAGTGTTTGTCTCTGGGATCCCTAGTTGAGCAGTGTTTGTCTTTGGGATCCCTAGTTGGGGCATTTCCAAGTTTTTAATGGTCACACTGTGTGGAAGGCCACATTTGACCTGATTATTATATACTGCCAATTATTAATATAGACATGGGTAGGTAACATGCATTCTGTGCTAATGTGTTTCACATATAATTAGCTACAGATTATAGCCTGTATATAATTACAACTAAATTAGCATCTTGTTGGAATCAGGGCAGGTCTGGACAATATCAGTGACAGGACACTAGGCTGATGCAACAACTACACTCTTTGGTGGACAGGAATGATCTGGCCACAGGAGTTTGATGATTTTATGACACCTAGATTAGATTATTGTAAGCAGAGTTTGAAAATAATTAATTGCAAATAATCAGTTACTAATAGTTCTCTTTTGAGACAACTTGGTTACATTACAGTTACATAACAATGGAAAATATTAGCCCTTTTATAGGGAACATTAACTACTTTAGTGACTTTTATAATTATGGGGAGGTGACTTCTCTAAAAGCAGAGGAGTGGTTCATGTTCCACTGCCTTCTGCTGTCTTTTGTGCTTTGTCATGCGTGTTGAGATGATGAGGTAGATGGGAAGAGTTTTGTGCTCAGGGGTGGCAGCTTGTAGCATCCTAGTTTCTTTAAGTAATTAAAATCTGTTAATAAATGCTTTTCATGAATAGGAAAATAAAGTGTTATTTTAAAAAAATATTGTATTTTATAGTAATAACCTACTACAGGGGGACGAGGGTAGAACTATTGCAAATTACTTTTAAAAGTAATTTTCTCACTGTAAAGTTTGCTACTCTGGTGCATCTTAGAAAAGACAGCCAAGTTTGAAGAATTATCAGCTATTGCAGCTGGTTCAGAACGTAACATCAGGTGTTGACAGGGATAGACCTTAGTAGCCATATAATGCCAGTTTAAAAAAAAGAAAAGAAAAAGCCTGTATTGGTGGCTAGTTGGGTTTGTGTCCCAATTCAGTGATGGCCCCTTAAGTCCTAAATGGTCCATTTAATTAGACCCTGGATCAACTATACCTTAATTAATGACTTCTCCCATATAAACTAACGATTCATAAAATTGTGCTCAATAAACTACTTGTCTGGTCTAATTAGCAGAGGACTGCATGACCCAGGGTTTTCTCAACAGTTGCATCAAAGGAAAAAAAATCTGGGCATCTCTGCAGCTCAAAAAAGGGACCTTTAACCAAAAGCTCAGGGGAATGGAGGGGAAAAAACTTGGCTCACCTACTGATTTCTTCATACTATTACAGACTCTCCTCTGAGACTCATTCAGTCAATAATACCATCAATTATGTGGCTGTTTGTTCCTGGATGAGAGTCCATCCACTCTACACAATTATAGCACTTTGATGACACTCTAAATGCCATGCCTCTGTCCTATGGAATCCTGGATTTGTAGTTTAGTAAGAAACAGATTTTTCTGCCAGAAAGTTCTAGTGCTGTAATTCAGGTGAAGTCTATGTACCTCATCAGATTACAAATTCCAGGAGTCCGTAGGATGGAGCCAACAAAGATATAGTGGTATGAAACTGCTAAAGCTGTGCAACATGGATACACTCTGAGAATATTGCTTATAGCAGGAACTCTGGATATTTTTGCTAAGAAAATACAACTAGTATTTCCAGACTCTCCTTTGCAAGATCTATTAAACAGTATAATGAGTTTTGTTGTAAGATTTCTGTGGATATAATTTAACCTGTGCCTCCAGTTTGAAATTTGATTTTTTAAAAAAATGTCATTAAATGACCTCCTTTCAAAAAATAATAATAATTAAACCAGGGTACATACTGATTCCTGGGAGCTGCTACTTAGAATATTTTGTGAGCAAAGTCATATTGTTTAGTACACCCCACTTCCAGAGACCTCAGAAATTGAAATATAATAAAAATAGTGTATTAATACATTGGCATATTAATAATTTGGTTCATTGATGTGGCCTTCCACAAGGAAAAAAGCAGGATGGTCTCAGAAAAGGTCAGCTGAGTGCCATGCTTTACCCTAGGGAAGACTAAGGCTAAAGGTCAAAAGGACACAATCTCCACTGTACATTTGAAAGAGAGATGATGAATGGATGAATCCTTGTGGGCTGATTTTGAAATTTCCTCTCCTTAATCCCCAATGATTAAAGAGGCTGCCTAAGCTTTTTAAATCCAATCACCGGACATTATGGAAAGTTTGCAACACATTATCATCTTCCACACCTATTGTCAAGACCAGGAAACTCACTGCAGAATCCATGGAGGCTCGTGGAATCTATTCCAACCCAGGAGGTTTACCCTCCCCTCAGGATGCATTTGGGGGTATAAATATGACCCTCAAAATCTCCCTCAATTGGGCACAGACTCCAGTTCTAGGGGAACCTCTGTCCCTCTGTGTAGCCACTCCAGATTCCTGCATCCATTCTGCCAGATTGACTAACAAATTACAAGTTGTATCACTCCCCAACAAATCCTCTTGCTACCCTCTATCCAAGTTTTTCCTATTGCCTTTCTATAGCCTTGTGTGAATGCTTCTGTGTGACTATGTGTGTGTTTGGTGTTAATTTTTGAACTCTTAATAAAAACCATAATTAATTTCACATGTGTGTGTATTCTATCCAGGCTAGTACTGGTATACATAGGTACAAGATTCCCTTGTTACCCCCATCGCATTGCTAAAGTCAAGTTGCTGCTAGTTTCCCCAACATATTAGAAACTCGATATTTTCTTGAAATTTCCAAAGAGCATTTTGGGTAACGATACTACCATAAAGGCTGGAATCTACTTGGGGCTTTACACCTGCATTATTCAACAATCCCAGTCACACTACACAAATATAGTACTATATTCCACTTTAACTGCTGTGGTAAAATCCAATGAAATCCTGGAGTTTGTAGGTTAGTGAGGCACTAGAGATCTATGACTGACAATTCTAAAAGACCCTCCCTAAATGGCCATCCCAGGATTCCATGGGAGGTTGCTATGGCAGTTAAAGGAGAATATAGCAAGATAATTGTGTAGTACGAATAGGCCTCTGGTGATGTCAAGGCTTGTACTATATAGACACTTGTTTAAGGGGCATCCATATCCCCTTAGAAAAGCCATTTCCCTATTTCTGTGCAGTTCAATGGTATGCAGCCACAACTCTGTCCCTCACTCCATTCTGGGAATGACCACTGGAGCATCCCCAGCACAGCTTATGGAATGGATGGGAAATACAGCCACACCATCACCACTACTGTTGCTGCCATCACCTTTGTCAGTGTAAGTCTGGGTACAGATATTTACACTCTGCCAGCATTAAACAAGATCTTGGCTAATGTGCCCAGGAAACCACAGATCAGATACCAAGAGTTCTGTGCAGTAATGGAACTGTGCTGCAGCCGCTATTTCAGACACAAAGTACTATAAAGTATTATCACCAAGCAACCAGAAATCAAACCCAGTCTTGTTTGTTGTTACATTTATACCCCCATCTCTCTTTCAAGGTGCTTAACATTGCTATCCTGCCCACTTTATCCTCACAATAAACCCGGGAGATAAATTAGGATGCGCCCTTACACAATTGTCTATATAGTATAGGCCTGACATCATCACAATTATGTATCTTGCTATATTCTACTTCAAATGCCATAGTAACATCCCATGGAAACCTGGGATTGGTAATTTAAAGTGACTGGCCCAAGATCAGCTTTGTGGCTGAGCAGCGTTTCTCCACTTCTAGTCCACTGCGCAGCAAGTTGATCTATATAGTACTAAGGAAGGCAACTATTATTATGAACAGGAAAAATGAAAATTTATTGGACAGACTTTCCCTCATATCCACATTCACCATTATATTTGTATCAGACTGGACTGGCCAGTCCAGATCAAGTTACTGAGGTCCTGTCTACACAATGAAAAATGACATGTATTTATTCAAAAAATTGGCGATCTGTACAGACCACCATTGGAATAAATACGTGTCATTCAGAGTGGGGGTGTATGGCAAAACTCACCTTTTACTCCATATCCAGTGGATCCAGAGCTTGAACAAGATCTCAGGGATTAATCTGTGTGGCTTCCAAATGATTGGCCATTTGTACACTCCTGTTCGCATAGATATGAACAGGAGTGCAATCTGATTGGTTGGCCAGGTAGAGAGGTTGAGACTTGGAAAGAGGGAAAGTGGCTGTGGCCGCCATATTGGATTTCCAGCTTGGCGAGTGTCCAGTAAGTCCATGCTACATTTTTTGTGTTTATATTTAAATATTAAAACATAAACATGGCTGTCCAGATCGCAGGCACCTTTTCAAATAAAAAGAAAGTGGTGGGAGATTTAAAACGGTCACTTGGATTGCTCACTCCAGCCAGCTGGGCAAGGGGAGTCATACAGAGTTGTGGGGGTAAAAAATCATGTAGGCAGATCATACACTTTTGAATGGCTGCCTTTTCAAATCCCCCCCCCGAATGGATTTTTTTCCATCATGTAGACAGGACCTGAATTATGTTCTGAGTGCAATATCTCTGTATAAGAAAATAAGATTAACATTTAATTGCTTAAATGCAACAGGAAATCTCTGTTCCTGGAGCTTGCATCCATTGCTCCGTGTTCCAGTCTCTGGAGCAGCAGAAAACAAGCCTGCTCCATCCTCAGCGTGACATCCCTTCAAATACTTAAACAGGGCTATCATATCGCCTCTTAACCGTCTTTTTTCCAGGCTAAACATACCCAGCTCCCTAAGTCTCTCCTCATAAGGCATCGTTTCCAGACCTTTCACCATTTTAGTTGCCCTTCTCTGGACACGCTCCAATTTGTCAATATCCTTTCTGAATTGTGGTGCCCAGAACTGGACACAGTATTCTAAGTGAGGTCTGACCAAGGCAGAATAGAGTGGCACTATTACTTCCCTTGATCTAGACACTATACTTCTATTGATACAGCCCAAAATTGCATTGGCCTTTTTAGCTGCCGCATCACACTGTTGGCTCATGTTCAACTTGTGGTCTACTAGGACTCCTAGATCCCTTTCGCACGTAGTCTCATTCAGCCAGGTCTCTCCCATCCTATATTTATGCATTTCATTTTTCCGCCCTAAATGCAGTACTTTACATTTCTCCGTATTGAATTTCATTTTGTTAGCTTTGGCCCAGCTCTCCAGTCTATCCAGGTCATTCTGAATTTTGATCCTGTCCTCTAGGGTATTAGCTACTCCTCCTAATTTGGTGTCATCTGCAAATTTGATAAGTATGCCCCTAATTCCCTCATCCAAGTCATTGATAAAGATGTTGAATAGCACTGGGCCCAGGACAGAACCCTGTGGCACCCCACTGGTCACATCTTTCCAAGACGAAGAGGAGCCACTGCTGAGCACCCTTTGGGTTCGGCCGGTCAACCAATTACAAATCCATTGAACAGTTAACTTGTCTAGCCCACATTTTACAAGCTTGTTTGCAAGAATGTCATGGGGAACCTTGTCAAAGGCCTTACTGAAATCAAGGTATGCAATGTCCACAGCATCCCCTTCATCTACCAAGCTGGTAACTTTATCAAAAAAAGAGATCAGATTAGTCTGGCATGACTTGTTTCTCTGAAACCCATGTTGACTTTTTGTGATTATGGCATTGCCTTCTAAATGTTCACAGACTCTCTGTTTAATGATCTGCTCTAGAATCTTCCCTGGTATTGATGTCAGACTAACTGGACGATAATTGTTGGGATCCTCTTTTTTCCCCTTTTTGAAGATGGGAACAATGTTTGCCCTCCTCCAGTCTGCTGGGACTTCTCCTGTTCTCCAGGAGTTCTCAAATATTATTGCCAATGGCTCTGAGATTATATTTGCCAGCTCTTTTAATACTCTTGGATGTAGTTCATCTGGTCCTGGAGATTTAAATTCATTTAGATTAAGAAGGTATTCCTGTACTACCTCTTTACTTATTTTGAGCTGGATTTCCTCTATTGTGTCCTCTGTTCCATTCTCCTCAGGTTGGTCCTCCTTTTCCTTTTCTGAAAACACTGAGGCAAAGAAGGTGTTGAGTAATTCTGCCTTTTCTCTGTCCCCTGTTAGCATTTTGCCATCTTCTCCACGTAGCGGCCCTATCATTTCCTTCTTCCTCCTTTTGCTGCGGACATACCCCCCAAAAAACCCCTTTTTATTGTTCTTAACCTCCCTAGCAAGCCTGAGCTCATTCTGCGCTTTAGCTTTTCTGACTTTACTCCTACACGTGTTCGCTATCTGTTTGAATTCTTCTTTGGTGATTTCCCCCCTTTTCCATTTCCTATACATGTTCTGTTTAAAACTTAGCTCCATTGAAAGTTCTTTAGTCATCCATCCTGGTTTCTTGAGACACCTCCCATTTTTCTTCCTCAATGGTACTGTTTGAAATTGCGCCTTCAATGTCTCCCTTTTGATAAAGTCCCATCCGTCTTGAGGTCTCTTCTCTTTTAGTATACCTGACCATGGGATCACCCCCACTATTTCCCTGAGTTTATTGAAATCAGCTCTCCTAAAGTCTAGAACGCATGTCTGACTATGCCTGGCTTCTCCTTTCCATTGTATAACAAACTCCAGGAGAACATGATCACTCTCACCTAAGGATCCCACCACTTGCACCCCATTAACCAGGTCATCTCTGTTGGTTAGGATCAGATCTAAAATAGCTGACCCCCTTGTTGCCTCTTCCACCTTTTGGACCATGAAATTGTCTTCCAGGCATGTAAGGAATTTGCTAGACCTTGTAGTTTTGGCTGAGTTAGATTTCCAGCAAATATCAGGATAGTTGAAGTCACCCATCACTACTACATCTCTCCTTTCTGCATGTGTGTTCACCTGTTCTAGAAAGGCAACATCCAATTCCTCCGTCTGATTTGGGAGTCTGTAGTAGAGTCCCACAGTAACATCCCTGTTGTTTCCCTCCCCTTTAATTTTTATCCAGATGCTCTCCACCTGGCTTCCAGTATTGATGTCGTGGATCACTTCACTGGTGTAAATATCCCTGACATATAATGCTATTCCTCCTCCTTTCCTGTTTGGCCTGTTTCTCCTATAAAGGTTATACCCCTCTATTCCTACATTCCAATCATGAGACTCGTCCCACCAGGTTTCAGTAATGCCTATTATATCATATTTGTTTTGTAGTGCGAGGAGTTCAAGTTCATCTTGCTTATTTCCCATGCTCTGTGCATTAGTGTAGAGACATCTGAGACCATGTGTTCCCTTTACTTGCTCCCTGTGCAAGTTTTTTTGCCTCCCACTGTTGGGTCCTTGCGCTGTTTGCCTTGTTCCCTCTATGACAGTTTGACTATTTTCTCCAGCCCTTTTGCCTTCCAGAATACTGTCTCCCTCCCCCATTTGACTCAGTTTAAAGCCCTCCTGATCAAATTCTTGAGACTGTTGGCAAAAATGTTTCTTCCAACTGTTGTAAGATGCACCCCGTCTCTTGCCAGAAGTCCCCCCGCATGGAAGCGCAGTCCATGGTCCAAGAATCCAATTTGTTCTCGTCGACACCATCTACGGAGCCAGTTGTTTACATCGGCTATTTTCCTCTCCCTTCTTGGACCATGCCCTTCAACTGGCAGAAGAGACGAGATGACCACCTGTGCGTCCATTTCTTTCAGCTTCCTCCCCAGGGCCTCATAATCTCTTCTGATCTTGGAGGAGATGTTAAGCTAGATGGTACAATAATTGTCTTTATCTGAGAAAACAATAACAACATTTACACACACATGCAGACTTCAACCATTCACACAAAGGATATTGGGATAGAGGTATAGAGAAGGGAGCTGGTTTTCGGGTGATACTATACTAATCTGAGGAGATGGGGTCACGGAAGAAACCAGCAGAATGGCAGCTCTGATGCAGGAACTTCACAGATGGATGCAGTGTCCACAGGAAGGGAATCTGTGCACACTTGAGTGAGGTTTTAGAAGGGTTTTAATAATCAATAACTGGATTCAGAGGATGGAATTTAGAGTAAAAGACAATAGTACTTGGAGTTGCTCAGGGTGAGACAATAGAGACTCTGGATATGTTAGTGGCATCTTAATATGCAGATACTTTGCAGCTGAATGGAGGAAGCAACCCTCTTTTGTTTGGGAAAGGGTAAAGGTATGGGGATCATTTGCAGATTTAAGTCTCCCGGCTTTAGCTGATAGGATTAGCCAGGTGTTTGGACCTTCAGTTGCCTTCCAAGTTAACATTTCTTTGGGATTTGGGCAGCCCCTACTTAAGTGAGTACGTGACTGAGAAATGTTTGTCTTTGGGAACCCTAGTTGGGGAATTTCCCAGGTTTTAATGGCCACACTCCCAGGAAGGCCACATTTTACCTATTTATTAAATATTGCCAATTTATTATTGATTTGGGGTAGGGGGTACCAGGGTAGGTAACAAGAAGAATATTTAGAAGAATGTAAATTGTCAGGAAAATGGCAAAGACAGAGAATACCATTCAGAAGATTCCATAAACTAGGCCATCCAAGGAAGGTTTCTGTATTTATAGACCAACTGTAATGTATTTATAGGCCAGAACCCTATAGTCCCTCTATGGAAGTGGCTGGATTTTTTTTTCCTTATGAGGAACATCTGCCTTCAGTTCAAAGTTGTGGAAGAAGAGTTGCACATGTGCTATTGAGTAGACAGATGCACATTGTACTTAGGTGTGGATGCATATTCGGTTGTGCATTTGGTACATGCTTGGTGCCTCGGTTCAGTTACACAACACTGCTATTCAACACAGGGTTGCATAGCAAAACTCTATATGAGAAGATTTACACTTTAGAACCCCAAAGTACAATGTTGGCCATTGTTTTTGGAAAGCAAGTCCTAACAGAACAAATTCTGTTCACACACTTTATAGCCTCCCATCTTTCACCCTATAAATTAAGGGAATGGAAGTACATTAGTATTTTTTTTAAGTGATCTCACTTTAATCATACATTTTCCATGCAATGGAGGCCACCATAGATGTAAAATATTATTATATCATTTAGAATGTCGTGGCGGTTTATTACCTGTGGTCACTGATCATAGCACACATAGAAGACAGGTCCTCCCCCTGTATCCACAGAACCAAGATCCCAGTTTCAATTATCCGTGGCTCTAAAAATAGGGATACATGCCATAGAGTCATGCTGGAAAATGCCTAGAGAGGTGTCCTCTTTAGGAATCGCTAGGTCCTCCAATGCAACTCAATGGTATGTTTGTACCAAAAGTCCTTTATTTTAATAGGGTTTGCTATTACCCACGGTTTCACTTATAAATAAGTCCAGGATGTATTTGGTATTCCACATGGAGCAGGGTGGGTGGGTGACCTGTAATATGTTAAAACATCAACCTCAGCAAAAATGTTTTTGCCTGGCACTAAGAAAGTTGCAATGTAAATGCCAAACTGGAGAATTGGAAGTAAATTAAAAGTGCCTGTTCCTGATTGTCACATATTGTCCACTTCTATTTTAAAGGAAAGTATGTATACCTCTGGTATGTATCCCTATTTGGTGTTGGGGAAACATATTTGATAGCAGTGGAAGTAAGATATGGATTCAGAGGGCCCAGTGTGGGCCCTGTCCTTGGATGTTGTCCATCCCCGCCCTACAAGGTCATGTTATAACAGACCACTAACCAATCTTAAAGTGATCATGACCAATCTCAAGGAAGAGCTCATTTTGACATACTGTGAAATACTGTGTCAATAATGGTACAAATGACATGTTACTTTTCTGTCATGGGAATGTTCTCAAGTAATCATCCAGCTATGTTGTTCCAAGTGGTTGGGAGTCTTTTAGAACATGACCCTGTAGGGCAAAGATGGACAACCTCTAAGGATGGGGCCTAGATGGGCTTCAGAAGTAGAGGTGATATGTAGCATACAAAATCAGAAGCCTAAAATAGAATCCCATTATCGGTAGAACTTCCTGCTCCATTTCTCAGAAGAACCACTGCTGTTTTGTTCCTGTTAGTAGCATACCAGCTCTGGCAATTGTATATGTTCAATAAGCATAGTGATAGGGGTAGATAGGGAACCCAAGTGAGCGAGTGCACAAATGAAACATTCATGGGCAACAGCAGCAGAGAACTAAAGCCTTGGGTAATAGCCATTTTGAGACCAATTGCAGTAAGAATCACATGGTGTTTGATAAAAGATCATCATAGTGGACATCACAATCCCTTTTGAAAAGAAGAAACCAGCCATGAGGGAGGCTAGAGAACACAAAAACTAGAAGTATGCCCCTCTGGGTGATGTACTGAGACAAAGGGGGTACGAGGTCTCTGTTCATGCGTTACTTGTTGGAGCCCTGGATGGCTGGGATTCAGCAAGTGAACCTCTACTGAGAGTCTGTGGGGTGGGAAAGCGCTATGCTAAACTTATGCACAGGCTAATGGTATTGGATACCATTAGATGGTCCAGAGACATTTACATCAAGCATATTTTGGGCCATCACCAGAATGAGGAGTCAGATCTTATTCTTGTAGAGAAGGTGTGATAAGATTAGGAATAGTTTTTCTATATCAGAAATTATTTACAGTCTATGTATGGTATGCATCTATTGGATATGTTAGTGATCACACATTGTGATCTGATGGTAAAATATCTTATTGGCCTCCTTTAGTATGCTCTTTTCCCTTATACTTTTTTGCAATTGCAGTCTTTGGATTTGTTATGTATTATTTTATGTTCGTATGGTAAATTGTATTTATAAATATTCTGTAATTCACGTGGTGCAAAGAAAGATGCAAATAAAGTATGCATCTTTCAGCCTTCAGTCTGCTGCTGCTTCATTTTACATTTTTACAACTGTATAATCAAACAAATGTATAATCAAATGAATCAAATAATAGTCAGGAAAGCAGTAAAATGATAAAGTATGTTTATCCAAAAAAAAAAGAAGAAGAAGAAGAAAGAAAGAAAGAAAGAAAGAAAGAAAGGAAAGGAAAGGAAAGGAAAGAATTTGGCCAGGATCACATAGAGAAGAGAATCTAGGAACAAGGATTTGAAATGGATTACAGGTAAAGTTAATATTTCAATCACTGCTATTTCTTCGCGTGACAAGGGAAGAAACAATGCAAGTATTTATTCTTCTCATTTTGATGATAACTGGTCCTTTCACATTACACAAATATAGCACCACAATTTTACTTTAACTATCATGGAAACATCCTATGGAATCCTGGGATTTGTGATTTGGCAAGGCAGTAGACTTCTCTGGCTGAAAATTCAAAATGCCTCACCCTAAACTGCAAACCGCAGTATTCCTTAGAATGGAACCATGGCAGCTTAAGTGGAATAATAGCACTATAATTCTGTAGTGTGAATGGGCTGATGGCCTACTCAGCCATGAAACTCAAAAAGTAACCTTGAGCCAACCACTTTTCTCTCAGCCTAATTTATCACAAGGACTTGTGAGGAGAACATATAGTATACTGTTGTCCCTCCATATTCATGGATTTGGTATCCACAGATTTAAGTATTCATGGTTTGAAAATATTCTTTAAAAAATAACAATCCCAAAAGCAAACCTTGATTTTGCCATCTTATATAAGGGACACCATTTTGCTATATGCCATTGCATATAATGGGACTTGAGTATTCATGGATTTTGGTATCCACAGGGGGTCCTGGAACCAAACCCCCGTGAGTATGAAGGGACAACTGTATTAGTAATCTCATATACCACCCTCAGCTTCTAAGAGGAAGGGTAAGATTTTTAAGAATATAATAAACAGATCAGTGCAGTAAGGGGACAAAAATCCTACCTAGTTAATTTTCTGTTGTAAGTAAAAGGCATGCAGCTTATGTAACGTCCCAACCTCTACGAGTGTGTCGGCTGAATTAGTGAGTACTTCTTAATGGGTAAGAATGTCGCCCTCAATCCACCAGAAGATTTTGAGCTAGCAATTTTAAATAAAAGATGAGAGAACAGAACAGCACTTTGCTGTCTGTGTATATAGAAAGCAGAAGGACACTTAAATGGCCTGCATTTCTTGAGAGGGTTCCTTAGTCAAATATTTGATGGGTTGGTCTCATAGCCATCATGACAAATTTTCTATTAAGTGCTGACTTAATTAAGGATGCCATTTTCAGGGGACTCAAAAAGGAGACATGATAGCCCATGAGGAAGCACATAAAAAGTCTGCAGAACAGAATGCAATTAACAGTTCTCTCATGGTGTAGTTCCAAGTAATGGTTGAGTAGTGACTGGGAGACATTTGAGTCCAACTGGATTCTTTAATCCAATGAACTTCCCCAAATGACAACGTCTGTTTAAAGACGTGGGGTTATTGCTACCCAGCCTTACACCCCCTCCCTCATATAATTCATAATTTGGCAATATTGGACAGTTCACAAGGTCTAAGGTAGAGCAGGGCCAACCAAACTTAGCTTAGGTGAAGGTCACCCAAAGGCCTAAAAACATTTTCTTGGAAATTCCCCAACAAACGTCCAGGAAGGGATTAAGCAAAGCTCCCCTTTAGTCAGAGTCATTAGGGTGAACTGTGCTAGGGTGGACTGTGCTAATCTTCCTTGGATGCACCTGGGCAGCAAGTCATACTCCAAATCAAACAGTATCTGGAATCCTCATTATCCACAAAATATCTTTCCCTTGCACCTTTTCCAATCCACAATATGGAGGTGGTCATAAGCCCATTAACTTTAATATTTCATTAACCATTAGGGGCAAACGGTGTAGCTGGAGCTGCCATTCCTGGGAAACCCATCTAAACATTGTTTCACACTCAAAAAACACCCCTTCAGGGTATGATATTAGGTATAAATATTACCCTCAAATCATAGCCATGTGTGCACAGTTCTTCTCACTCTGCTGGACTGCTGTCACACCCTCAGCTTCAAACTTGAGTCTGCTGCATGAATCTCTGCTCCTTGGACAGGTAATCATAGCCCACTTTCCCAAATCTATTCCTTTATCCATGTTTTTCCTCCTAATTCTTCATTACCTTTGTGTGGCTGTCTTGTGAGCTTGTATGCATGTGTGAATGCTTTCTTGATTATTTTCCAATAAAAACCATTTGGGGGGCATTTATGTTTGTGGTTATTAAAGACCAAACATGACCCCCCCCCCGAAAACCCTACCTCTTGAACCAGGCAGTACTCCAGCCAACAAATTTCTCAGGTGCTGCATATCAGAGTTCTGGGAAATGACAGCTACAGCATTCTCCCATTTGCAGAGTGGGTTCAGACAAGTAGTTGTGGCAGGAATCCCAAGGAAGATTTCTTGAGATTCCTGCCACAACCACTTGTCTGAACCCAGCTGCCTATCTCAATATACCTCCAAGAACTGGGTTATTTCCTACTGCCAGAAACTGTAGTGTCTCAGAAACCCTTCAGTTGGAGCACTGCCTGGCTTAAAAGGTTGGCAGTTGGCTAAAGTAGCTACAACAGAGCTTTGTCATCATAGCTACATCTGATGATGCAGGATCTTGTTTGCAATCTTTGGCCACAGACCTCAGGATCAATCATGTGACAATGACTGATGCTTAGTGGAGAATGCAAGTGGATGATTTGCGTGAGCCTGAGTTTGACATGGCAGTCTACTTGTTAGTACACTGCTGACAGCCTCTATTCTTGGAACTGCCTACATCTCTGGCACAAAATTCTGAGCACTAATTCAAAAGCACAGAATTCTAAAGGAACTTTTAACATTACTATGTGAACATGCATACACACAGAGAGATCTTTAAAATTATACCTGGCTATGGTTTTATGGACTGGGTTTTCTTTCCAAGTAATAATTTTCACTGAAGCAGCTTCATTGTGCATGGTAATTTGTTCCCAAAACAGTTTTCTTCATTGTGTTTGAACTGCACTCCCACACTCATACAATACATGATGTATTCTGATAAATGAGTGTGATGCAGAATCATGAGAGAACGAAGAAGTATAAATGTCACTTATAAGAGAAATGGGAACATCAAGTTGAAATTATGAATCTAATTTAAAACTTTTGTTTTTGGCAGACACAAGTACATTTTGCTTCCTCCTTCCCTGGTCACTCTTGGCACACATGTACTTTTCACCATGCTTGAAATTATGCCAAAAATTAAAGTACACTAATTTAAAGCAGGTTTTCAAATTAAATTACTGACCTTAAACTGATTGGTTGCTTGTTGTTGTTAACCAGCTTCAAGTTGACTTCGACTTATGGCCACTGCCCTGGCCTTGGAGGGAGAGAAGAAGAGGCAGGCACAGCTCCATCATGCCTAGGCCCAGATGCAGATGAAAGGCCCTCCCTTAATCCCAACTGCCACTGCCCTGGCCTCAGAGGGAGAGAAGAACCAGCAGTAACTGCTGGATTTAATCCCCTTCCACGCTGCCATCCCCTTTTTTTCATTTTTTGTCTTAACTAGAGTTATTTATTTATATCCGACCTTTCTCCCAATATAGGGACTCAAGGTGGCTTAGATTGTAAGCCTGGGGGCAGGGAACTGTTTTGTTGTTCTTTTACTTGTAAAGTGCCTTGTATAGTGATGGTGTTATATAAATAGACAAACACATAAACAAACAAACGTGACCCTATGAACAAAAGACCTCCAAGTCATTCTATCATCAACAGCCCTACTCACCTCTTGTAGACTGAGGCCTATGTTTAATTCCATCCATCTGGAACCTGATCTTCCTCTTTTCCTACTGCCTACTACTTTACCTAGCATTCTTGTCTTTTCTAGTGAGTCATATCTTCTCATGATATGCCCAAAGTACAACTGTCTCAGTTTAGGCATCTTTTTCACAGGGCCTCCTCTGTTTCCTACCAGTGAAAGGCAACTTAATGTTGGAGGACATGAAGAACGACCTTCTCAACTATGACACAACAGTTGTGGGATGTCCTTCCCTTAGAGGGCCAGTTGGTTTACTCTGGTTTTATTTATCTCCTCAGATGCCAAGATTGACAAAGAGATCGATCACAGATTAGCAAAGGCATATAGTGCATTTGGAAGACTTCACAAAAGAGTCTGGAGCGATAAACACCTGAGGCAAAGCACAAAAATCAGTGTGTATAGAGCCATCGTACTGTCTATCCTCCTTTATGGATCTGAAACATGGGTCACCTATCGCCACCACCTACGACTCCTCGAGCGCTTTCATCAGCGCTGTCTACCCACAATCCTAAATATACCCTGGACTGACTATGTGACGAATGTTGCTGTCCTTGAGCAAGCAGGGATCACCAGCATTGAGGCCATGATATTGAGAACACAGCTGCGCTGGGCAGGGCACGTTTCTAGGATGGAGGACCATCGCCTCCCAAAAATACTACTCTATGGGTCAGCGTAAGAGGGGCGCTGCAAAAAAGCGATACAAAGACTCCCTGAAACAACATCTCAGGCTTGGCCAAATTGATCACCAACAGTGGTCTGCCCTGGCCTCACATCGGGAGGCATGGAGACACACTATCCACAATGCTGCAGCCTTATTTGAGAACTCCCGACAAACAAGTCTTGAAGAGAAACGACAACGCAGAAAGAATCACAACCCAAAAACATCACCCAAGGAGACCTTCTGCTGTGCTTTTTGCAACCGGACTTGTTTATCTTGGATTGGCCTTTTTAGTCATCAGCGCGCTTGCAGAAAGCGCGGGATGAGTCCTTCCTGAATCTTCGTTTGCGAAGAAAAGCCAGAGAGAGATTTTTTGTTGTTGTCAACATCTGTCAAGTTGACTTTGACTTAGCCACCTTGAGTCCCTTTATTGGGAGAAAGGCAGAAATAATAATAATAGTCATCATCATCATCATCATCATCATCATCTTCCTGGCTTTTCTTCACAAACGAAGATTCAGGAAGGACTCGTCCCGCGCTTTCTGCAAGCGCGCTGATGACTAAAAAGGCCAATCTGAAGTCGTGATAGTTCATGGGCTATTAGAGCAGAACGACGCTCAGGCCGTCCACTATCTTCAGAGTCTCACATGGTTCTGACGTTCCAGCATGCGAGCATCAGTTTATTTACACCTTTGGAGGCTGGTGTGTGCCTTTGTTTCTTTGTCTTGGTTTGACCGCATCAGAAGATGCTTGTTGGCCGTGGGTAGCCAACCAGGTAGATGGGGATGAGCTTTCGTTAGGCCACCTTTTCTAGGCCCCTCTCCATATGGAGCAAGCAGTGCTCTCCTTAAAAAAGGCTGCTTGGTCGTTCAGGATGCTGCCGAACAAGACTGTCATCTCCCGGGTCAGCCTCGAGCGACCAAAGTCCTGAACCGCCTGCATGCAGGGTTGAGTCTGCGGCTTCCAGTGCATCTTTACACCTGCCGTATATTATAATAATAATAATAATAATAATAGGAGGAGGAGGAGGATTCTATGAATGAAAGACCTCAAAGTCACCCTGTCATCAAAAGCCCTGCTCAAGTCTCATAGACTCAGGGCCATGGCTTCCTTTATTGAGTCTATCCATCTGGAATGCACTCTTCCTCTTTTCCTACTGCCTTTTAACTTATCATCAATATCATCAATAGCCTTTCTCAGTCTTTCAGACTCAAGTCATGGCTTCCTTGATTGAAACTATCCATCTGGAATGCACTCTTCCTCTTTTCCTACTGTCTTTTACCTTACCAAACAGTATTGTCTTTTCAAATGAGTCATGTCTTCTCATGATATTTCCAAAGTATGACAGTCCCCGTTTAGTCATCTTGGCTTCTAGGTAGAGTTCAGGCTTGATTTGCTATAGGGCTCATTTATTTGTCTTCTTAGCAGTCCACAGTATCTATAGAACTTTTCACCAGCTCATTTCAAATGAGCTGATTTTCTTCCTATCAGCTTTCTTTACTGGCCAGCTTTCACAATCACACATAGAAATTGGAAACACGATGGCATGGACAATTTGGTATTTGATACATCTTAAGACATCAGGATCTTGTCTACTTACTTCATAGTTGCCCTCACAAATCATAGTCTTCTGATTTCTTGACTGCAGTCTCTGATTAACGACAGAGCCAAGGTATGGTAAATCTTAAACTATTTAAGGAGATTTTCACACGCCGAAAATATCGCTGCCAGAAACTGGGACAGAAATATTTCTGTCCCGGAAGCAACGCCGCAGTTCGCACACTCACCTCCCTCTCCCGTTGTTCCGTCGCCCTCGCTTTGGGTTTTTTCCTCCCTCTTCCAGAATATTTTACTAACGGGAGTTTGCCGTTAATAAAATATTCTGGAAGAGAGAGGAAAAAACCCAAAGCGAGGACGACGGAACAACGGGAGAGGGAGGTGAGCGTGCGAACCGCGGCGCTGCTTCCGGGACAGAAATATTTCTGTCCCGGTTTCTGGCAGCGATATTTTCGGCGTGTGAAAATCTCCTAAATGTCTTCATCATTTACTCTAATCTTCTAGTTCATCATCTACCTCTCATCTCAAATTCTGTAATGCGTTCTACATGGGGATACCCTTGTGCTTGACTCAGAAACTTCAATTAGTTCAGAACATGGCAGCCAGGTTGGTTTCTGGTGTTTCCAGAAGAGGGCATATAACTCCTGTGCTAAAAGCTCTCCACTGGCTGCCTATTAGTTTCCAGGCACAGTACAGGGTGTTGGTTATGACCTTTAAAGCCCTACATGGCTTGGGTCCAACTTACCTCCGGGACCGCCTCTTCCCGTAAGACCCTCCCTGCACACTTCGGTCCTCTGGGAGGAATCTGTTACAACCTATGAAAACAAGGCTGTCGGTGACCTCCCAGAAGGCCTTCTCTGCTGCCACTCCCAGATTATGGAATGGTCTGCCGGACGAGATCCATCTTATTATCCATCAAGACGGATCTTTTCTGGTAGGCCTTTCCTGAATAGCTATCCCAGTCCGAAGATTCAGCTGCCTTTTTCCCCATGAGCTGCCATTTGATTTTAAAAAAAAATTCTATTTTAATCTTTTTAAATTCAATATTATTTTAAGGGGTGGGCAGGTTAGGGTATCAATGTAATTATGGAGTTTTATACTGTATGTTGCCTTATTATTATTATTATTATTATAGTTATGTAAATCATCTGTGGTCATTATTTTGGTTTTCTTAATGTTCAACTGTAAGCCTGTCTTTGTACTTTCTTCCTTGACTTTCTTTATTCCAAGTCTTTGCTATTTTCTGCTTGTAATATGATGTCATCTGCATATCTAAAGTTGTTGATATTCCTTCCTTCAATTTTCATGCTTCTTTTTCTGAGTCTAATCCTGGTTTGTGTATGATATGTTTACCATACATGTTAAAAAATGCAGCCTTACCTGATCCCCTTGCCAAATGGAAATAATTCCTTTCTCCATATTCTGTCTTGACAGTAGCCACTTCCTAAGTACAAGTTATGCATCAGGACAATTATATGTTGTGGTACACCCATTTCATTAAGAGCAATCCAAAGTTTCTCATGGTCTACACAATCAAAGGCTTTGCTATATTCTATAAAGCACAGACTGATATTCTCAAATTCTTTGGTGTGCTCCATTATCCAATGTATGTTTGCAATATGATCCCTCGTGCCTCTTCTTTTCCTGAACCCAGCTTGGACAGCTGGCATTTCTCATTCCAAATATGGTGAAAGGTTTTTTTGGTAGAATTTTGAGCATTATTTTGCTTGCATGAGGAAACAATGCAATTGTCTGCTCGTTACTGCAATCCCTGGTGTTCCATATCTTGAGGACGGGAATGTATATTGATCATTTCCAATCTGTGGGCCATTGTTTTGTTTTCCATATTGTTGACAGGTTTTAGTTAGAACTAGAATAGACTCTGTCTCTGTAACTTGAAGGAGCTGTTTTGGTATGTCGTCTGTTCTTGGTGATTTACTTTTTCCCAAGTGCTCTGAGTACAGCTTCCACTTCACTTGTTAGCACTGTAGGCTCATCTTCAAATGGCTCTTCCTTGAATGTATCTGTCATCCTTTCATCTCTTTTATATAGTTCTTCACTGTATTGTTTCCATAATCGTTTTATTTGTACTTGGTCATGTAATGTGTTCCCCTGTTGATCGTACAGCATCCCCACTCTTGGTTTAAATTTCCCTTTGATTAATTGGATCTTGTGCAAGAGGTCTCTTGTTCTTCCATTTTTGTTGTCATCTATTTCTCTGCATTGATTATTATCCTTGTTCCTGTGCACAAATTGCTGAGCAGTTGCATTCAGGGTTCTGACTCCATTTCTGTCACCTTTACTTTTGCCTCTTGTGTGTCTTTAACTGCTTGAAGAGTTTCATCCTTCATCCATTGAGGCTTCTCTTTCTTTCTGGCTGCCGGTAGTTTTGTATTCCTCCCTGACAATGTCCCTGGCTTCAGTCCAGAGATCTTCTGGCTCCCAGTCAATTAGGCTTAATAGTACAAACCTACATTTTTTTAGCATTAGTTTTGGCCCAGCTTTCTAATCTGTTAAGATCATTTTGGATTCTGATCCTATCCCCTGGGAATATTAACTACCCCTCCTAATTTGGTATCATCTGCAAATTTGGTAAGCATACCCTCTATTCCCTCATCCAAGTCATTGATAGAGATGTTGAATAGCACTGGGCCCAGGACAGAACCTGGTGGCACCCCCCTGGTCACTTCTCTCCAGGATGAAGAGGAGCCATTGGTGACTACCCTTTGGGTTTGGCCAGTCAACCAATTACAAATCCATCTAACAGTTGTATTGTCTAGTCCACGGGTTACTAACTTTTTTGCAAGAATATTATGGGAGACCTTGCCTAAGGCCTTGCTTCCTTGGCCATTCCTTCTCCACCTCACTGGATATGAGAGGGGAAGCATGGATGATCCCCTACAGTACATTAAGATTTTTAGAACATTGTTCCTTGAGGGAGGGAATGCCTGTACAGGTCTTACACAGCCAATAGTGAGCAAAGGCATTGAAGACATGATTGGCTAAAATTGTTCACAGTGTTATGAGATATGAATGATGATTGGCCAAATTGCTGATCATATCGTATAGCTTCCTTCATTCTTCCCAGCCTCCTGCATCTACAAGGAGTGAAGAGGCTCCAGGCAAATGCAAAAGGAGGACCAAGAGATACCAACTGGTAAAAAGTGACATGTTTTTTTCAAGAGCTCTTGCTTCTTTGCAGGAGTCTGGAAAAGCCCATTTGACAATGCATTTTCTCTTGCTTTGTTTTGTTTAGAAATGAGTAAATGCCTATCCTATACTATGGACAGTAATCTATGAGTTTTCTTTCCCCTTTACTGTGGTTATACTTTTAACATTATTTCAAAATAAAATTGTTGTTGTGTGCTTGAAAGTTGTTTCCGACTTATGGCAACCCAACCCTAAGGCATGATGAGGTTTTCTTGGCTAGATTTGTTCAGAGGCGATTTGCCTTTGCCTTCCTTTGAGACTGAGATTGTGTGACTTTCACCCAGTGGCTTTCTATAGCTGAACAGGGATTTGAACCCTGGTCTCCAGGGTCATAGTCCAGTGTTCAAAGCACTGCACCACTCTGGCTTAAAGTAAAATACTATATAAAAAGAGATGGGCTTTACCTGTAACTTAGGGGTAGCTTAATTTAACAGATTTGTATTAGCCATAATCTTTACAATACACTCATTCTTTATTCAGATACTGTGTTCAGAATTTCTTGGCTGCCATTTCAAATAATACAGCTTGATAAGATATGTGTTGCCCTTATCACTGAACGAACGTACTTATGTCAGTTGCCCACTACCAAATAATAAGATAGAAATTACTTCAGGGGTGTGAAAACTACTGTTTTGTTAATGACTATTATTTCCTTGCCAGTTCCTTGCTAGTTCCTGTCCTCCAGTGGGAAACCTGTCCTTATACGTAAAAGTATATATTTTCTTTATTATTTTTTCTATACTATAGAAGAATGAGATAATGGTGTCACCTAGTGGAGAAACTGAGTAATTAAGGTGTTTTTTTTCCATATCATAGAAGGAAGTTGATAGCTGATCATTGTTAATTGAAAGTTTAAGGGTTTTTTTTTTCTTGAAAATGACTTCTGTGACAAGTAGAACAAAAGCTGACACACAGGATGGAAGAAGGGGGTCTATAGACATGCCACCAAAATCAGTTGACAAAATCAGCTGATATTAGTCAAAGGAAGAAGCATGGGCAAGGAAACTGTTATTGTTGCCCCCGCCCCGCCCAGAGCATCTCCCATCAGAAGTACTTGCCTCCCTCTGCATAATGTTAGGGTCACCCCTGCCCACTGCTGCAGCAGTACAACTAATATCCAGCATATGTAGCCACCATGATCCGTAGCTCTTGATATGCTTATGTTTGGTGAATGTCTGTTGGTGTAGACTTAGTGACCATCATTTAAATAGGTATATCTTCATGTATTTCAAGCTTGCACTGCACTGGGGATTTACAAGAAGTCTTGCACCTTTTTGATGACTTTAAGTAGCATTTGGGGACTTTTTTGTGAATATTGAAAAGAGCTTTTGGTGCAAAAAAAACTTTCTTCAAAAAAGCATTGCATTTTCTGCAAATACAAGTATTTTTTAAAAAAAGGGAGGACTTGGTCTTCCCAAAATAAAAGGATATTATGAAGCTAATCAATTGAGATATGTTATAGAAGGAATTGTAGGACAGGGGGATTTAGAATGGTTAGAGATAGAAACAGGGAGAATAGAAAAGAGAATATGGAATATATTTTTTTGATAATTTTACAAAAAAGGAAATTAAAGGAATTGAGAACCCATTTCTGCAAAATACATGGGAAATATGGTATAAATATAAGAGAGAATTTTTGCCTATTGATTCAGTATTAACACCGGTTATAATGGGAAAAAAATTCCCAAATAATTTGAAGGAAAAAATGGGAAAGGAATTAAAGAAAAGAGGAAGAGAAAAAATAGAGGGATGGATAGGATGGATTAATGAGAAAGGGAGTATAAGAGAGAAATTATGTGGAATGAAAATTTCATGGTTTAATTGCATACAGTTAGAACAATGGATTAAAAATTGGAAAAAGAATCGTAAAGAAACAAGGGAATTTACAAAATTTGAAAATTTGGTGAAAAAAGGTGAAAAGAGGGATGATAATGAAAGTATGAAAGGTATTACAAGTGAATTATATAAAATATTGATAAAAAATAAGGGGAAAAAGACAAAGGGGAATATTTAAGGAGAATATGGGAGGAAGATTTGAAACAAGAAAAAAAAAGGCACCCAGCTGGCTTCTTCCTCCCCTCTCCCTACCAAAGAAGGAATGATAGTACCCCCTCATTTATGAGATTTCTCCCTGGCAAAGAAAGACTGTCATTCTTTCTTTGACAGATGCAGAGAGGTGCAGCTAACTCCCCCACCTCACCCCACCAAAGGAGAAATAATAGTCCTCCCTTACTGGGAAGGCTGCTCCTGGGTGAGGAACGACTGTCATTCCTTCTTTGGTGGGCACAGAGTGATGCAGCTGCCACACACACACCCTACCAAAGAAGGAATGACAGTCTTCCCTCACCCGGGAGACACACATGTACAGGGAAGGTCATGCAGGACTCGGAAGGAGGAGTTCTGGCAGCAGTGCGGAAAACAGATTGCACCACCATGATTCACCGAAGCAATGCTAATGTGGAAAAGTATGAAAAGTGTGATAAAGATTGGTGCAAACTCAGTATGCTTGCGTAATTAAGCTAGTGTGATTGCTGTGGGAGAAGAGGCTGGTGTGATAATGTCCTTAGACATTTTTGGTTAAACATTATTGGCTGCTAAAAAAAAATGGGATTGGAGTTCTCAGGGACCTGGAGGTGCAAAAATGTTCTTTTGTCTGTATGTGACCCACATGTTCACATCCGTGCCTTACATGACAGAAAACAAGTTCTTCTCATCACAAAATGTGTGCTGTAGATACAAACAACATGATATTTTAATTGGTTCAATGATCATTAAAAAAAACTGGCATGAATGAAATTTGTTTCCAACTTATGTCCAACATATATATTGTTGACAGATAATGCTCTGTTTTATCCCTCTTCACCAGGGATCCAAACCTACTTGATCTTTCCCAAATACGCAGGGGCGTAGCCAATAAATACCCACTGTCCATGTGTTGGTTCACCATTAATGTAGTTATTCACATTCACATATATGTTTTTTACAGGTTATTACTCCTGGCAAACATAAAATATTTCACATTCCATAAATATAGAATGCACATATCACAAAGGAACAAACATTTTGTGCCATCTTAAAAACTATTAAATTTACCATGTTGCAAGCTAGTGTGGACTAGTCCACCTCATCAGATGCATAAAATGTTGAAATATGCTGGTTGTGTGTATGTCTATGTGCACATTTACTCATATAGGTATTAATGACAAAAATAGAAACAATAAAGTTAGAGGAAAATGCTGCAAAAAAGACAAACTGTGACAACTGCATTAAGCTGTGGATGTATATAAAACTAAATATGGTGACTCTTTATAGGGTAGTTTCGATCCTATCAAGATCATTGTCAGGATCAGTCCAGGATGTGACCTTCTCCTGGCAAGTTTCAGTTTTATTCTATCATGTAGCAGCTAATTGTGTTTGCATTTTTTCATGCTTGCTAACCAGGTAGTACTGACCTTCGAGACAAGGGAGGATATGTTATATGTCTGCAACTGTATGATTAAAGGGTGCAGTTGGTGCCACCATGAGAATAATGGGTTGTGCTCACTCCCTGTGAGAAGAGGGGAGTGGGGATGATGGATAGCCGATGACTGAGTAGCCTGCCAGATTTTGTAAAGTGTAAATACTTTTTAATGTAATGCTTTGTAAATAGTTTTCATTCTAGGCAACAAATTTAGGGTTAGCTCTTTAGATTACTGTAACAATAAAGTTTAATGTTTAACTCTGAAACTGCTGGCTACTGAGTCTGAGGAAACCATTACATTTATTATTGCTGTTATTTGTTTACCATTTGTATTACCATTACAACTATTGCTGTGCATATTGCACTGGGTAGGTCCTAATAAACAGAAAGTTTAAGGGGAAATTGTCTTTGCAGCCACTGGAGCATCCATAAAAATTGGTAGTGTGCATCTTCTGTATAAATCAAGCAACATAGTGAAAGAAAAGGAATCATTGATGAATAGGCTCTTCAAATGATTTCAGCCACATCTGAAAAACATCATTCTAATGGAACCAAACCAAAACAAAACAAATAAAAGCAAGTCTGAACACAAGAACAAAGAAGCGCTTGCTGCTTTCCAGCTAAAAGCTAACATGCTATATTTAGCTATGCAGAATTTATCAAAGATTACAGATTACCAATGGCAAATTATAAATGCACCCATAACAGTAAGGGAGATTTGTGATCTGGTCAATAAAACTAAAACAGGAAAAGTACCTGGACCCGATGGCTTATCAGCCCTCTATTGCAAATGTTTTGAGGGAGAATTATTATTCCCTTTGCAACAAACAATGAAAACTATTTTACATCATGGAAAGATTCCTGATAGGTGGAAGTATGCTAATATAGCATTAATACCTAAAGAAGATCAGTACTTGACACTACCAACAAAATACCATTATTTAATAATGATTATAAGTTATTTACAATTATTTTAGCTAAAAGGCTGAAAATAATTCTACAGGATTTTATTCATGGAGATCAAAGTGGATTTATATCTACGTATATATATATATATATATATATATATTTAATATAATATATAAATATATATATGATTTCTGAATTTATAAAATTATATCATGGTGTATTACAACATAGATATGATAATATAATATAATATAATAAACTATATATGTATAATATATGATGTATTTCAGCATGTTATCTTGCTTTTTCCATAACCCCTTAAGATAACAGCATAGCTTTCTGTGTAAATTATATACATCCATGCTTCACTATTAAGATCTCAAACCCTAGAGTAGTACCTCCCCTTGTTGATTTCTCATAAAGTTTATAACAGGTTTCCATATTTTAAAAGAATTGTCAAATGGATTACCTTTCATTAAATTGGTTAGTTTCCCCATTGTAGCAATTTCCATTAGCTTTTTTAGCCAATCCTTATAATCTGTTTTTCTGTTCAATTTCTAGATCCTGGCAAATGCCATTCTAGCCACTGTGACCATATATCTAATTAAGTTACAGAATTTCTTCTCATTTTTATCCTCATCATTAATTACATTCAACAGAAATAATTCTGGTCTCAAGATAAGCTTGGTCCCTAAAATCCATCCATTTTTAAATTTTAAATCAATTTTTTTCACTCTTTTACATTTCCACCATGTATGGAAAAATGAGCCTATTTGCTTCCTACATTTCCAACATAAATTGTTTATCCCTTTATGCATTTTTGCCAGAATTTCTGGAGTAATGCACCACTTGAACATCATTTTGTACCCATTTTCTTTCAATGTATACGAGCAAGTACATTTTATTCCTTTTAACCATATATCCTCTCATTGTCTCATTTGCATCTCGTGGCCCACAATCTAGCCCAACTGATCATATATTCCTTGATTTGTTCCTCTTCTGTCTCAAATTTTAATAATAATTTATAGATCTTGCTTATCAATTATGTTTCACCACTACATAATAATTTTTCAAATTCTGATTCCCCCCTCATACTGTCTTCTTTTACCCTTTCTCTGATTTGATAGTAAGATTTGAATGTAATCCCTTCTTTTTCTAACTCTTGATTCTCCTTGATTTTCCATCTTCCTAATTCTTTATTTAATACGTTCCTATAAATTAGCACGTTGTCCATTCTTATTTCCCTTCTACAAAAAGCTTCTTGTGGGGAGAGCTACCCCAGCTTTTTGAGGTTATATCTATCTTTACATATTTATTCCACACTCTTAGTAGAGATTTCCTTATTATATGATTTCTAAATTCCTCATTTATTTTAATTTTTCCAGACCATAAATACCTGTGCCATCCCACCTTTAAATCATGCCCCTCCATCCAAATCTAGGTCTCTCTTATTTTCCAGACTGATCCATTGCTTTACCCATGTTAAGCATGCCACTTCAAAATCTCCTTCCAGATTCAGTAGGCCTAGTCCTCCCCTCTCTTTTGCATCCTCCAGCACCCAGCACATTTCACCCTTGGTTTTTTCCCTGACCACAAACATTTTGATAAATCTTTTTGCCAATTTATAAAAGGAGTGTTTGGGGAAATTATGGGAATTATCTGAAATAGGTTTGTATAACGATGCCTTATGAGGAGAGACTTAGGGAGCTGGGTATGTTTAGCCTGGAAAAAAGACGGTTAAGAGGCGATATGATAGCCCTGTTTAAGTATTTGAAGGGATGTCACGCTGAGGATGGAGCAGGCTTGTTTTCTGCTGCTCCAGAGACTGGAACACGGAGCAATGGAAGCAAGCTCCAGGAACAGAGATTCCACCTCAACATGAGGAGGAACTTTTTGACAGTAAGAGCTGTTCGGCAGTGGAACACACTCCCTCGGAGCGTGGTGGGGTCTCCTTCCTTGGAGGTCTTTAAACAGAGGCTGGATGGCCATCTGTTGGGGATGCTTTGATCAAGATTTCCTGCATGGCAGGGGGGTTGGACTGGATGGCCCTCGTGGTCTCTTCCAACTCTGCAATTCTATGATAACATCCTAGATAGGATATTCATCTTAACTGACAATATCTTCCCTACATTGATAAATTCAGGTTCTGCCATCTTTCAAGATCTTTTTAAATTTTATCCCAGACCTTATAATTATTCTCAAATAATTGTTGATTTTTCAATGATATATTAATTCCCAAATAGCTAACTTTATTCACAATCTCGTATCGTTTTTTTAAAATTAATTCTTTTTTCTCTACAGCAGTCAGATTCTTCACTAATATCTTAGTTTTGTCTATATTAATTTTAAATCCTGTAAATTTACCATACTCTTTCAGCCTTTGGATTAGTTTTCCTACTCCACTAATGGAGTTTTCTAGAATGATAACCAAATCATCAGCAAAGGCTTTTAATTTGAATTCTTCCTGCTGGAACTTTACTCCCCTAATTTCCTAATCATTTCTAATCTCAGAGTTTAACATTTCTAATGCTAAGATAAATAACAGTGGCAAGATCAGCCTTCCTTGTCTAGTACTCAATGTGGATATATTCCAACATGCACCCATTTATAATCAATTTTGCCTTTTGATCCAAATAAATTGAACTCATGTATTTAAGATAATTGTCCCCAATGGATTAGTTTTCTTGAACAGGCTACCTGCCCAACTACAACAGATCTGCAGATATGTGGCTGGGACAGAGCCAATGTGTGTATTTTCTCTTGCAAAAGAGAAGAAACTGCCAAAATCATTACTCCTCAATCATAATACTTTTGTAGAATGATTTCTTACTCTGGGATGAAACAGACAAACTGCCAGATCCAAATATGTGTCCAACAGGCATCCTTCAAAGCACTTTTTGGAAGCAGTTACAGCAGGAGGTCAAAGTCACATTCTTGGTGGTTCACAAGTGCTGAGCGTTGTTGGTACCAAAGGTAGTCCAGGGGATTTGGGATGTTCTTGTGGCATTTGGTACCTGACCCTTTTCCAGAACCTGTTATTTGCAGAATGAGAGCTTCTCTTTGTAAGGTTCCCTTTCCATCTGATAGCACCCTGTTTTTGCTTGATGTATCTAATAGATTCTGGCATGTTGCTGTAATCTTTTATTTTACTCATTTCAATCAGGATGACTTTAATTCCATCAGGAACAAGGGCACGGTACACAGCTATGTGCTGCTCCATAGCCTCTTCTGAACTAGGCAGTCCTGGTGCCAAAATAATGATCAGCCTTCGACTTTGTCTGATGGTTTCATCAACAACACTGACTACAGCTGTAAATTGCAAGAGAAATAGTTTACATCTGTTTTTAAAAAGTTCCTGCAAATAAATAATCCACTTCTTGGTAGCATGCAACACTGTGGTACATAGTCTCAAGGAGCTGGAAAAATCATAGAAACAGTACACATTTGGGTGGAAAACTGCACATGGGGGGCAACATTCATCCCCACAGTCCCTATCACGGATGCATTGGAAGTGACACAATGTTATTTCTGTCCACCATTTCCCCCATTTACAACTAATTTTAGCCTTTAAAAAACAACAGCAAATGTATTGTGGGCCTGTGAGAGATGTGTGAATGAAACTGTGAGCAGCTTTGAACAGTTGGGAGCCATTTGGGGACAAAAACACCTCCCAAAATTCACTGGGATTACTTTTTTATTGTGGGGGTTCAGAGGGCTTGGGGTCTCTCTGGAGGGGCATTGGGGGCTGCAGAAATGTGGTTGAGGAAAATACATTAGATTTGACATTAAAGCTGGTTTCACCTGACATTTAGATGGCTTCCATTGGGATTCTGCTCTTTTAAAACATGTTTTCCCACCTTTTAATTTGCTTAATTATCTGTTTATCACAATATTATTTTATACCTTTATTTTAAATTATTTATGGCCCACTTTGAGTGGGAAGACAATGACTAAAACCATCTTATCAATAAAAAAATTCCCGAATTCTTTTGTAGCAGAAACAAAAACAAAGGCAAGGAAAACAGAAACCCTTCCCCAAACTAGTACTTTAGTTCCTACAACTTGAAAAATATGTTTGCAAACAAGACTTGTTGTTTAATAATATTTCTTCTGTTGGTATATAAGCTATTTGTTTTAACTCTCTCTCTCTCAATTCCAGAAGATTCTATGAAAACAACAGGAATTTAAACCACAGCTTTGGTGTTTCAGGCAAGAATGGCACAGTGGCTATTTATTGCAAGTTATTAACCCCCACCCCTCAATTTATTACTGGTAAGGTTAAGATGAAATTATAGGTTTTACATTAAAAATCACTTAAGAAAAAAAAAGAATGCCACATTTTACCTTTTCCTGGTAAATCATCTCTGCCAGGTATGAATAGATTATACCCACACTGCTTCTCCAAAACCTCAGGAAGCACTTTCAGGGCAAAGCAATCTTCGGTGTCAGTTTTTGGATACAACACATATGCGTCATAGATCTTCCCATCTGAAACTGAACAGCAAACAGAAAGGTAACTTGCAGAAGTAAACAATACCAATAGGTATTAAACATTCCCTTTAATCTACCTGTTACCAACATACACTGTATTAGTTGTTATAGGTCTTCAAGTTGACTCTGAGTTATGGTGACCCAAGTCTTTTCTTGGTAAGATTTGTTCAGAGGAGATTTGCCATTCCCTTCCTCTAAGGCTGAGAGAGTGTGGCTTGCCAAAGGTCACCCAGTGGCTTTCCATGGCTGAACAGGGATTCAAACCCTGGTCTACAGGAGTCCTAGCCTAACACTCAAACCACTACACCACATTGGTTCTCTACCAGTGTATATACCACATGTTTAAGAAGTATTCTCAAAGGTAGTCCTCATTTGCACTGAGCTCTTACATTCCAGGAGCAACATCAAAGCCAGTCCTATCATGAGGGGAAAAGTCAGATGGCAACTAAAGGCTGGGAAAGATGGCGGGAGAAGTATTTCCCATTTCTTGCCACTCCTCTTGAATTTTCTGCCCCAACATTTCCATATGAAAGTCCTCAGAGATAAATGGAGCCCAAAACAATGGTGGTGAGTCAAATCTATATAAATTCATTGTACCTTATACAAAAATTGGTCCCTGCCCAAACTTCAGTTCTTTGGAGCCTATATCTGTGGCTCTGTGGCTCTGTGGCATGGGTAAGAACTGTGTCATGGCCCATATACCCTCCACAGCCTGTTTTTATGGGTCCTGGTATCCACTCTTGGAACCCCTCAATGTAAAAAAAAAAAAAAAAAATCAGCAAAAAGTGAGAACTTCTAATGCTGGAAACTCCAGATATGTGGCAATTCTCCTTCTAAAATGGGGGGGGGGGGTTTGCATCTTTTAAAAGTAAAAATATAAGACTCTGGCCACTACTCGTTTCTTTTTATCTGTTTTCTTCCCTGTTGAGGGTACCCTTGTGGGAAAGAGTGAGAAATGAGCCCCAGAACCTCTAGAGCTTTGGGACAGATGGGAAGAGCTTGCAGACAGCATAGAGGGAAGAGTTTCATTCGTTCTGTGTATTGACCAAAAAGTTTCTTTCGAGCCAGTTCTGTGTATGCTCACTGCCCTCTTTCACTTCTGGGAGCGAGTTGAAGTGGGATATCTCTTGCTCTGCTTCAAGCAGCATATTATTTTGGTCCAGCCTTGAGCAGCATGGTTCCAGCTTTCTTGTGGTTTCTTCTCACAAGGTTCCATTAATACCCTATTGCTTAATCCCAACTACAGTAAAGAAACTGAATCAACTGTTGAAAGGTGAGCCAATTTACAGGCAAATCCCACTGATGTCAATGCTTCTATTCTCCTTGGAATTATCAATAGGATAAGATTCAGTCATTAACAGTAAATGGACATTATCACACCAGCCTTGTATCTCACAGAAATCACATTATTAAAGGAAATGGGAACATACCAGTTGTAAAACATTTATTATCACACTTCTCTTCATTCACAACACTCTGCTCCTTTGGCAACCCCCCTGGTGTGATAGGTCCTATCGCTTCAGGCTGACTTCATGTTGATTTGGAATAGGGAGGTGGAGGGGGAGAGGAGGAAAGTCAGGTTCCCTCATGTCACGTGACTGCAGTGATCCCAGAACTGAAGCAAAGGGACCTGTCACACCAAGGGCAGCAGCAGAACAATAGCAATATTGGCAGGTATTGATGGGATATTCCCATCAATTGAAAGGGGTGCAACAGTAATGACTAGAATGTGAAGCACCAACAAGATACCCACAATGTTGTCTGATTAAGTACTGGCCTAATTCATTACTACCCCACTGAAATTTTGCTTTAGTAGCCTAATGTGATGAAGCTCAATGTGTAAAAGACAACTTCAAAGGAGTGGTATAATACGATAACTGACTTCAAATCTCAACAGCTAGGAATTATCTTGGCATCTGCAGAAATTCATGCTATTGCCAGTGTTTAATACAGACACCACCCATTTACTCAGTGTGGCATGTTTTTATTTGCCCTGGTTATAAATATAGCATTCTTTTCAGTTTTCATGACAGAGTTAGCAATATGGCATTACCTGTTTTATGGTGGAAATGGTGGCATAACTTTCGATACCAAAGTACAATCTCGATCTTGAATAACAGGCAGACTAATATGGGAATAATTATTAACAATACTAGTGCAGCAAGTCCTGTAAGATTTTTGGCTGAATTTGAAAAAAACAACAACATTAGAAGTGGCATCATACACAAACATACTTTAAGTAGAGAAATGCGTATATATGAATCTGTTGCAGTAGGGATTGGCAACTAGAGGCTACCAGGCCAAATCAATGCGCCCCCCCCCCCACCGCAAGGGATACTGATAGGCTTTTCAGTTGCACAAGAAGCAAAAGATAAGGCAGAGTTGGAAATGAGATTTGCACAACAGCTCCTAGAATCCCCTAGCCTGCATAGCCACTGGCCAAGATGGCTGGCGGATTCTGGGAACTGTAGTTTTAAAATGTAACTTTCCCAAGCTCTCAGATGAAGCAGCTCACTGGGCACCAGAATCTATAGAGACAGCATTTTAGGGGAAAGTGGTTATTATGGCATTGTTTCATCAGGAAAACATGTTTGTATCACACAGAAGGACTGATTCCTAATTTGAATTTTATTTTAAAACTAATTTTATCTGGCAATATCCATGTAAAATGTCAATAGTCACCATACCCTTGGGACCCCTTCATCTACATAATTATATCACTATCCTTTCACTATAACTGCTCTGTGGAAGAAAATTCTAAATATTCCTCCCTAAACTGCAAATTCCAATATTCCATAGGGTGATGTCATAGCAGTTAAAGTAGAATCATTGTGTAGTGTGGAAATGTTCCTGGTCTAGATAAAGAAGAAAGAGACTGTACAAGACAAAAGTGGGAACATATCAAGTTATTTTGTACTCTATTTCCCCTTTATAAAGTTATAATCGTTTTTGCTGGCATGGATGTATTTCCAACATATTCAAGGTTAGTGAATCACAGGACAAGGAGATCTGCTCCCTTCACACCCTCTTTACATGCAGCACAACAAATCTTTTCATCTACTAAGTAAACCCTGCCCTCTTCTTCATGAAGATGCCTTTGAAACACACCCTCATTTTAAAAAAAACACACAGAGAGAGAGAGATTGTGAAAGGCTGTCTCCTTCTCAAAATGGGAAGTACATGTATAGATTTGTCAGTATGCTTCTAAAGATAACACCCACAGCTGTTAGTCCACTAAACGTTAGTTAAGATTCAAAGACTTGTTATTTTATTTTTAGATATGCAGCATCAACATGTCAGGGATTTTTCAACTTTCCCCACCAAAACAGGGTTTGGAAATTGCAGTGTGGCAACTGAAAAAAAAGAAAGAAAATGTTCTAAAGATATGACATAATCCAAAGAAATCCAGGCATGATTAAACTATGGATACAAATATCTACATATTGGAAAGAGGTTCTACTGCAACCAACAAGGTTTGCTTCCAAGTACTGTAAACATACAGAGGACCTCATTCCACTCCACTTCCTACTGTACAGAATATTTCAGATATTGGAACTCCTAATTTCTTAATTCCTTTACAAGTCAGTATCTTTCCCTTTTTCCTCATCAATTTGTAGCTTCACAGTCATACATTTGCACTAATGCAAATTAGATTACATACTTGGGCGTTGTATTGAGATGTATGCAGCAATTTGACCTGCACGGCAAACAAACAGCTGGCCATAGTCTTCATTCTTCAACTTTTTAATGTCCAGGGGCACCACAGAAATCTGTCCTCCATCAGTGGGATGGTTATTTCTGTCCCAAAAAGTAGCAAAGAAAGCACACACTGAAAATGTGCAGTAATTGAACTGCAGGACTCACCCTGCAGCTGTTTTGTGGTCTGGGATGGGGTACGCAGCTTCAGATATCATCTGGCATGACGGTATACCAAGTTTCTTCGTCCCAGGGGCTGTGCAGCACTGTTCACTTTGGGAAGAAGGAAATCAACTCAGCCGATGAGTGTAAAGCTGATTTAAACTCATTTGCTGGGAAGCCAGACCAAGTGAGTTGCTTTCAGTTTCCACTCTGGTCAGCTCTGAGCCAAATATTGAGCTGCTCTCCCCAGCTCTTCAGTTCTCTTTGGAGCATCACCCCCTCCCTCTATTCAGTTGGCTTTCAGTGGTTTCAGGTTTGCTGTACTATGTATCTTCTATAAATCATGTAACTTGCTGTGGAATGGAACATTTCAGTGTTGCCCATTCAGGGTGGCCATTTCAGTGTGGTGTGGTTCTGCTTGCGTATCCATTGATAATTTTGTCAAGAAAATGCAATCAAAACCATTTCTGTTTGGTTGAAACTATCCTGCAAAACCATTTGGGTAAGTGTAGGGTTAAGGTAAGAGTTAGGGTTAGGGTTATTATCAATTATATATTATCAATTACAATAATATTATAATTATTATTGATAATTGATATAATTGATAATAATCCTAATCCTAACCCTTATGTTAACCCTAATTCTTACCCAAATGGTTTTGCAAGACAAGCTCAACCAAACAGAAATGGTTTTGATAGCATTTTCTTGACAAAATTATCAATTATCAATGGATATGCAAGCAGAACCACATCACACTGAAATGTCCAAACTGAACTGGCCGCTCTGAACTGGCCACAGTGAAACATCCTAGACCCCATTGCTGTTTTGTCACAACTTTGGGGGAGGTTGGCTTGGGTCCTGGACCCAGGGTATCTGTTACCTTTGCCTCTGGGCATTGGGGTGGGATGGGATGGGATGGGATGGGGGGTCCCTTATTAGACTCAGTAGGGTTGGCTGGGAAATATTGCACATCTGTGGGCATATGTTTTTCTGGCACACCCGGTAGGGCAGAGGGATCTCACTGGGTCAGTGTTCATGGGGATCCTGTCCTTGCTTTCTTTGGTTCTGGAAGAAGGCTGGAGTGTTGGGCTCATCGATCAGCAGAGAGGTTGGTTGATGCCTGGATCTAGACCCATATGTGTCCCAGTCCATCTACAGCTATAATCAATACAGTTGTGGCCTTTTGCACTCATCTCTGGAGTTTCTGTTTTCTTTATGCTAAATGTCCTCACCCTTGGACATGCAAAGAGCCATCATGGAGCTTGCTTGGAGCAAAGGGATGCTTGGCATAAAATAATAGTCCAGAATTACTTGTTAGGTGGACTCAGCACTTTCTAGGCTGATGCCGATAGGGTGGAAATGACATTGATAGTGCCTTCTCATGCAACTGGGCTATCCCAGATTTTATATGCGTTCAAAGAAGCACTCCCTCTGTGAAATCTGTAACATGTTGCATATATTTCTAGAAAAAACCTATAGGCTTCCACACCACTCAGGGAAGCTCACACCAAATGAAACCCATTATAAAATGCAATAAAATTCCAAAACAGCAGCAGTTTAATTAAACAGGCAGATGCCACAGATGAAACATTACATAAAACTCATAATTCAAAAGCCTATTAAATGAAGATACCTTCATTTTTGTGTGTGTTGGGGGGGGTGATAATCAATTTGTCAACTAAAACAAATGTCTCACCTACCTTCTACAGCAACATTTAAAAAAAATCTACATTAGGAATTTTAATGCCTTTGGTCTGCAAAGGAACCCCATATGTTGCAACGGATTTTAAGAATATTCCATAAGGAAATACGTAATCCATGAATTGTAGATGTTAATCAGTGAGGGGGACCATGATCTATTTAAAATGTGCATTGCTCCTCCTGGAGGGTTTCAGGAGAGGTACTTCACATCCCCCCCCCACATTTTTGGACAGAAAAAATAAAATCTGGGAGTAGGTGGGGCTGCAAAAACAGTCTCATCTCATTGATTTTTGTTATACTTTATTCTAGTTTGGTTTAAATTAGTTCATTATATTGTATTTTATCTATCTTATTTTACTTTTATAATGTTTGATGTTAACTGTTTTGATATGGTCAACTGACTAATCAAATAAACTTTAACTAACTAACTGTCTTGAGATAAAGACACACAAGGCCCATGCGTGGTTACATGGAGTAAAAAAAAAAAAAAAACCAAGCAAAACAAGTGAGGCTTTCCCGATGTGATACATAGTTTAGCCCTCTAAGAAAACCCTATGAAATTTGTGGGGTTGCCATAAGTTGTCAGGCAACTTGAAGGAACATACAGAAACAAAGGATAGATATGCTATCTTTTAGGGAATTACTGATTACTGATCTCATAAAGGAAACTCAGGTTTCCTTGGAATACAATCTGAAAACCTATGGCAGAAAGAAGCTACTTAAAGAAGCAATAATGGTGCATACTGTCCTATAGTAAAGAATATTGCAGGGTACAGTCACTATTTTGTAAATCTTTTAGTAGGAAATAGGGTACGCAAGCCTCTCTCCCACGACAAGGGGGCGTAGACAATGGTGTCTATGCACAATCCTAAATATACACTGGACTGACTATGTGACGAATGTTGCTGTCCTTGAGCAAGCAGGGATCACCAGTATTGAAGCCATGATATTGAGAACACAGCTGCGCTCGGCAGGGCACGTTTCTAAGATGGAGGACCATCGCCTCCCAAAAATACTACTCTACGGTGAACTTGCCATGGGTCAGCGCAAGAGAGGCGCTCCAAAAAAGCGATACAAAGATTCCCTGAAACACCATCTCAGGCTTGGCCAAATTGATCACTAACAGTGGTCCACCCTGGCCTCACATCAGGAGGCATGGAGACGCACTATCCACAATGCTGCAGCCTTATTTGAGAACTCACGACGAACAAGTCTTGAAGAGAAACGACAACGCAGAAAGAATCACAACCCAAAAACATCACCCAAGGAGACCTTCTGCTGTGCTTTTTGCAACTGGACTTGTTTATCTTGGATTGGCCTTTTTAGTCATCAGCGCGCTTGCAGAAAGCGCGGGATGAGTCCTTCCTGAATCTTCGTTTGCGAAGAAGAAAAGCCAGAGAGTAGGAAATACCAGAACTTTGCTGAATCCTAGTTGTACAGGTTTGTACTTGCAACCATGAAATTATTCAATCACAAAACAAGTCAAATTTTGCTTGATTCATTCACTTATGAAAAAATGTATACTTACTGATATCCTTCATGAATTCTACCATTAAAAAGAGAATTAACAAGGGTATTATTGACCCTCCAGGAAATAGAAATAAAAGTGTCTTTGGAACTTGATACGTTGCACTCTGTATGTATGTTGGATCCTGTAAAATTGGTAGCACAAAATAGCCATCAGAAACCTTTATTAAACTGTGATCACATATCTTGCAACTGTCCCACTTTGGCCAGGGCAGCCATTGTTAATCCTCCCTTCCCACTTTTCAATTGATGTTAAAATGTCCCAGTTTCTTACTTCTTCCCTCCCCACCCCTTCTACCTTTGTTCTTATCTTGCTTTAGTTGCTTCAAAACCAGGAGCTTCTGCAGCTGCTCCTAGCTTTTGAACAGAACAGCCTGCATTGTGTGATTCTGAATTGCATCTCAAGGTAAGCAGTTGGAATAAACACATCATGTAAAAAAGCAGGAGAATGAGAAAACTCTGCTATTTATGAGGGAGTTGCCTTGAGGAGATCCTCTTTAATTTACAGTACTCTGCAAATTGTTCACCACAATCTCTCTCTTTCTCACAGACACACCTCTAATTTCCCTAAAATAGAATCAAGATTGCAGAGTAGCATTCCTAATTTGCGAGGGGATCTCCCCTCAGTTCTGATTTTTCCTTGGTTTTAAGATTTGACTATAACTTATATTTTAATCTTTATTTTTATTGATTTTGATTTACTAATAGGGCTTCAAGTTTAATCAATAAGCTCAAATCAAGGCTAAAAAGCAGGGATGAACAGAAGATAAAGTAGACCTGTGTCTAACAGCAGATATGTGTGTGACTTGCAATAGATTTGAAAGGGTTTATACATCCCAATACTTTATCTTATTTAAAAAAGTTAAACTTTTAAAACGATAAATCTCTGTAATCACTAACCTTGTTGAAAATGCTTATTGCAACAATACGAGTTAGACCAGAATTTGTACAGAATCTCTGATCTGTGATAATTCAAGTGAATGTACTGTATTTTCTTTGTGAAGTAACAGAGGTCATCTCACATTCACCCAATGCATTATTTTCACCTTGTTCTGATTAAAAAGCAAATGTGATCCCTGAGACCTGAGGTCTCACCAACCCTGCTACATAGCAGACCTGAACAACACATGGCTATGCAGTAGAGTATGTGCCAAGTCAGCTAGAAGCACAAGGCAAAATGACAGGCTCTCTGCTTCAATGTGCAGAAGCAGAAACTGAATCTACTAGAAGCAGTAAATTATTTATTTATTTATTTATTTATTTATTTATTTATTTATTTATTTTATTAGAGTATTTATACCCTGCTCTTCAGCCACAAAGGCTCTCAGAGTGGCTTACAAATTATTTAGCAATAGCACCTACACATCTATACTGCTTTATAGTGCACTAGGCACTCTCTAAACAGTTTCCAATGTGTGTTAGCTAATTGCCCCCACAAGCCGGGTACTCATTTTACTGACCTATGAAAGGATGGAAGGCTGAGTGAACCTTGGAGCCTTTGGGATCAAACTCACAACATTGTGGCTACAGTTACAGGCATTTAACCACTGCACCACCAAGACAGGCAATAAAATTTCAAATCCACTTGCATCATCAAAGTAACATTGTAAATTTATTCTCCTGTATGATTTTTAACATCTCTGTCTGATGACAAAGTCAGTGAATGCTTGCATTTTGTGCTTTTTAGTTGGGCCAATAAAGGTATCACTTTTTGTGGATTTTGGATTTTGTTGAATTTTGCTGCATAACCAACACAGCTGCCACTGAATATGTTTAACTTCAAAATGTTCACCCATTTTCACATGACTTCTGACCATTTCAGCTGTGTCTGCATTTGAGTGTTTGTTTGTTTAAGGCCCCTAGAGGATCCCAGGGCAGAAAATTTGTACCATAATGCATCTCATCAGGATAAATAGCCATGTACCTTCAAGTAATCTCTGACTTGTGGTGATCCTAAAGTGAGTCTATCACAGGGTTTTCTTGGCAGAATTTGTTTAGAGGAGGTTTGCCATTGCCTTCGTTGAGGCTCAGAGTGTGACTTGTCCAAGGTCACCCAGCAGTTTCCATGGCTGAGTGGGGATTCAAACTCTAGTCTCCAGAGTCATAGTCCAGTGTTCAAACCACTGCGCTACACTGGCTGTATAAATACCATGCTGCCTTTATACAGGTGTCCCTTCATATTCACTGAGGTTCGGTTCCAGGACCCCCCATGAATACCAAAATCCATGAATACTCCCATTATATGCAGTGGCATAGCAAAATGGTGCCCCTTACATAAGATGGCAAAATCAAGGTTTGCTTTTTGGATTATTTTTTTTTTTTAAGAATATTTTCAAGCCGTGAATACTTAAATCCATGAATACCAAATCTGTGAATATGGAGGGACAGCTGTAATAGCAAACATAAATATAAATGCTTGCTATTAATGACAACACAGTTTGTATCAAGCTGATGAAGGACTTTATCAGATGCAGCAAATATGGTGTCATAATGACACCTAAAGAATGTGAAAGGGCATGCATACAAGATGATGTGCTTTCACAATTATGTGTAGAAAATAAGGCGTTCTTTTTTATTGATAGGCCAGGTTGTCAATAGATCTGCTGTGGCCTTTTTGTCCCAGTATTGCCTACATCTGAAACCACGCTTCATTTTCCTCTCATGATTACACTGTCAATGGGCAGAACATTTCTGGTTGAGGCTGAGAAAGCCAGGAATGGGACACTCTTTTTATGAACCTCCCTGGTTTACTTGAGATTTTGTGAGTGTGTTTCTGTGCTTGTGTGTACTTTTTGTGTTTCTTTTGCTGTATTTTTAAATTAAACCATGCATGCATCTTCTCGCGAGAACTGCCAAGATCATGAACAGGAAGTAAACCACGTTAGCATTCAAGCTCTGGTAATGCTGGGGCTGCCTTTTCATGCTATTACAGGTAGGTCTGATAAAAAGGGTTCTTTTGCCAGCAGAAAAACAGTGCAAAATATGGTGGTAAAAATATGTTTGTAGAGGCTTGTCTGATAAAGTCCTTAGTCATTATGACTTTTGTCCCAGAGAATCCAAGCAGTACAGCTAGTTCAGAATGTTGAGAATTCTTCTTTGAGATCACAAACCTTTTTTGGACAGTTGCTATTTTCCACATTTCTTCAGAGCACTACCATTTCCGAGATCACTTGACAGGGGTTTATGTTGCCTACATGGAATTGGTGTTTGTCTAGATGAGCAATATACCCTGTCTTACCCCATCTCAGAGCCCTGCAGTCCTGACGATGCAGGGATTTTGCCCAGTCTGCCCTCAGGCAGTCCTCATCACCCCTGGGCAGATATGGGGTTCAGACTGGGAGAAGGTGAGGTAGGGCCTGATATGCCATTATAAGAAAATGCCCAGTTGACTCCGTTACTGCTGGCAAAAAACGGATCAGGCCCCATGTGTCTGCAGGAGCCCATCCCTGCAGGATAGTCCCCATTGCTGCTGTGGTCTCCCTGGCTCTCCCAGAAGGCAGGAAGGAGTCCCTCAGCATGTGACCTACCCTGGTCACATGCAGGGGCCCTTGGTCACATGTTGCATGCCCCTCTCCTGCCTTCTGAGTCAGCAAGGAAAATGGTGGTGGCAGCTGCATGCCAGTGATGGAGTCCCTCCAATTCTGTGGAGGAAAGGGGGGAACAATGGGCCTGATCTACAGCCAGGATACGCCAGAGGGGAACCAGTGTATCCTGCTCATTGAGATGAGCCCTTGGTTTTAGTGCATAGTGTGAATACATTATTATTATTATTATTATTATTATTACCCTGCCCTTCTGTTAAAACAATTGGGGCAGCTTACAATAATTAAAATACAATACAGATAAAAATCCCAAAACACCACCCACCCCCACCCTCCCAAGAGGAATGTTCAGTGACAGCTACTGCTAATAGTTCCCCTGACTAATAGAAATAATGAAGGGAAAGTGCAGTGAAACAAAATGATCTGTGCAACCCCAAAGTGAGATGAGACTACTTTTACCATCCTACTACTGACAGCTTGTGAATGTTCCATTTTTTGACTACAGCTTCCATTCTAGTATGGCCGTACTTAGCTGTGGAATTCTAGGAGTTGTAGTCAAATAAAGGAAGTTTTACAAGCCCAATAAATGCTAGCTGCTTTCCATTTCCAACACTTAGAATAGAAGAACTAGGGGAAGGAAATAATATACAGCATTTTTCATTTTTAGTACCAGTAAAAGATTATTAAAAATGGCAATTAGTAGGGTATATAGGCTTGAGCAGGCCAGCTCTGCAGCCAGACTACACCAGCAGGGAGTTGGTGTATCCTGGCTCATGTAGATGAGCCCTAAAACATACTTGCAAATTGGATTTGTTGCTTATTTTGTCAGTTCTACAGATTTTCTATTCAATTTTCTATTAATAATAAGAAAACAACTCTGGAAACCAGGATCTGAATTCTTATTCAGCTGTGGAAACCCACTGGGTGACCTTGGCAAGTCACACTCTCTTAGCCTCAGAGGAAGGCAAAGGCAACCCCCCTCTGAACAAATCTTGCCAAGAAAACCCTGTGATAGGGTCGCCTTATGGTCGCCAGAAGTCAGAAATGACTTGAAGACACAGTACAACAATCCTCTAGATGTTCATCACTGAGATAAAATGCTTGCCTACATGGGCTAAATACCTGCAGTCCATATGACACAAGAAATTTGCCCCATTCTGCCCCTGGGCAGTCCTTACAACCCCTGGGGCACATACTGGACTGAGATGGGAGGAAGGCAGGGTAGGGTATGGCCCAATAAACTGTTTTTAAATAATACCAAGTTTACTGCTTTAACACCAGCAAAAGATGTTTCAGGCCCAACATGTCTGCAGGAGCTTGTCTGCCATGCCGGCCCTCACAGCCACCACCATCTCCCTGGATCTCCTAGAAGCTAGGAAGGAGTCACTCAGCATGTGACCAAGGCTGGTCATATGCAGGGGGCCTTCAGTCAATTGTTGTGGGGCCCCTTCCTGCCTTCTGAGTCAGCAAAGAAAATGGCAGCGGCAGCTGCAGGGACAGCCGGACCATAACGTCAAGGCGACGGGGAAGAACAGGCCAACTCTGCAGCCAAGCTATGCTGGCAGGGACTCGGCATATCCTGGCTCATGTAGATGAACGCTAAAACATACTTGCAAATCGAATCTGTTGTTTATTTTTCCAGTTCTACCGATTTTCTATTCAATTTTATATTAATAATAAGAAAGCAACTAAAAACTTACCAAGTTCAGCTTCAATGGTATTGTTTCTAGGATACAGAATCTCAGTTCTTTTCCTTTCAATTTCTAGAAATGAGAGAAGTCAGTGGTATTTCTTATTTCAAAAAGACTGCATATCTATGTGTGTGGGCAATGGAGGGAACAAAATTCCAAAGTATTACAGATTCATAATAATAATCTTGTAATTGATATAGGATTTTCTGATATCCAAAGCACAGCACAAATATTATCTCAGAAATCATAATGCCAATCCTGCAAAACAGCACTGAACTCCTGTTGGGGCTTTACATTATGTAATTTTACATATACCTAAGAAACCAATTTAATGAATTGCAAAGAACCATAATGGGAAACTGGCAAGAGTGCCTGATGCACATCAGACCGATGTGCATCTTGCATTTTGCTGGCTCTGCTATGTAGCAATGTAACAGTAGCCCTGTACTGGATACAGACATTATACAACTGCACTATTCTAATTCCCACAGAGGTAAATCCATTTATAAAGACATGAGAGGACATATAGGATTCCACCAATGGCCTGTATTGCCATTGCCATGCAAATACGAGGGACTGAGGCTAAAGACAGTGGCTTTATACTTAAAATTACATTCTGAATTTAAGGCAGAGGTAATCCGAATTGGGACAATCCTGTTTTCTTCTCTTAATATTATTTTGGGTGCAGCCTTATGAAAACCTACCTGCTAAGTCCCAGCGAACTCGCTAGACTTTCCTCTATATAACTGTACATGAGATTGCACTATTGGCTTCTGCTGTACAGTGATTTTAAACAACTAGCTATAAAAGGCAAGGAATAAATGGCTTAAAAACAGACCCCTCTTATTCTGCATGGTGTATAAACTTATTGAACTTCAGGGAAATCAGACATTTGTAGAAGGAAGCCTGAAAAAAGAACTCAGAATTGTGAAGATTTTTAAAAATTAATTCTAATTGGCATAATTTCTAAACCTGCATAGTAAAAAAGAAAGGAAAAAGAAAAAGAAAACTGGGAGAAGAGCCAGGTTTTACTGCTTCCCAGATTTAGGACTTTATCAGACTAGTGTCTAAAAAGGCTGTAATTCCATGATTGAGGAAAGCAGAAACGTAGGACATTATTACATGGGTAAAATATCCAAGGACAGAGATGACAGGAGATCTCTAAAAGGCTTACCTTTCAGATGTCGTCGTCCCTGTCCTGGGATGCTCCCGTTCTGCTCCTGTTCCTCCCCTGCTTCCTCTTATTCACAGAAAAATCCGTGAATAAAAAGCCCGTTCTGTTATCATAACGGAATGAAGGGTGAGTGAACAGTAGCCCCATTCTGCTCCTGGGATGACGACAGAACGTGATATCACCAGGAGGTCCATGCCGGACATTTCCGGGTGTGATCGGGTCAGCCAGGTAAGAGACACCCTTCCCTCCCCCTCCCCAGGTTACTTGTAATTTTAAAAGTCTGTTTGGGGGCTTTGTTTTATGTTTTGACATTTGGTTGGGGTTTTAGGTTTAAATTTCCTGCATGATCATTCTCTCGTGACAGCTGCCTTTACTGCAGTGAAGCCAAGGGGAGGGGGAGCTGTTTCTATTCTACTATAAGATAGGTGTTTTAAAAGTTTTTTGTTGTAGTGTTAAAGGGGCAGGAGTGGGGCTGGAGTGGGGCGGGGGTAGCAGGATAGACATGACCTGTGTGATAATCGCCATAGTGGCATGATTACAGTAATTATTGCACATTGCCAAAATAGGGCAATACTACCGCCATGAAATTATTGCACAACCACCACAAGCAGCATAAGAATGGCATTAAAGTTTGCACTATAGCAACACTTCTCTTTGTATTTGTATTGCCTTCTAATGGCAAAGTATTGGTGCCTTCTGCTGACTGGTGCTGCTGAGTGGTGCATGCACCTTTAAGAATTTTTTTCTCTTACTTCCACGATTTTGCATGGGCAAAATTTCAGCTGTTCTCATGAGAAGACATGACTTCTCTCTACAACTCTAAAAACAAATAAATAACCAAAGAAATTCACAAATTTCTTAAACAAACATAAAAAGATACCAAGAAAAGGTGACAGTTGATTAAAAGAGTGTCCTGCAAGGCCTCTTCAAGTTTTCCCCCGGACGTTTAATTATGTGTTTTCATTGGGAAGGGGGAGGGGAAGAAGTGACACCGTAATCATGCAATTACAGCAGGATGTGATTATTGCATGCTCATCAATACCAGAAAAAGAGTGATATTGAGGGCTATTGAAATCATTACCCATCAATTAAAAGTTACACCTAATTAATGGGTGAAGCACACTTGGATCATGGTTGGACTGTCATGGTTGGACTGTAATCATGAGATAATGGAAACCCATTTGTAATACTATCACATCATAATTCCGCTATTTCAGCCCCATCTGATAAAATCCTTAGACTCACCCTGAGTTGCTAATTAACTTACTGATTAAACCATTATGTTAATTTACTAGATTTTTCTAATGATTTCATCTAACATCTAGATACCCCAACTAACACTGAAGTGGGAAGATGTGCTTTGGTGAATTAGGTCATTAGAATCTGTAGGGTACGTATCTCTCCATCTCTCCATTCAACAAAACAGGAGGGGCTGCTTCTTCAAGAAAAGAAATAATAACACTATGGCTGTGTTGTTTTTGTAGGGGAAACAGCAAGGTGAAGGGAAAAAGAGAGAGAGAACTTTCTGGAGTTCAGGTTGGATATCTAATCCATCAAGCAGAAGAACAGATTTGGAGAAGAAGGAAAACGAAGAAGGGAAAAGAAGGGAAAAAATTAGCAATGGAATGGAATAGGGATAGGGTGAGTGGTTTGCTTCCTTAGCAGAAGACCAAGGTACTCAAGCAGCCAGGGCCTTTCAGAATACCCCACCATGGGCCTGTGTGGAAGGAAAGTATTTAAAGTCTTGGGGGCGGGGTATATTGTAACTGTTCAGTAACTTCTCCTCTGCTGATTTACTTTCTGGAATGGTTTCTATTTTACATTATGGTATAACATAGAGCTGTTATATAATGTTATTTGGAACCTTTCAAAATGGTCTTTTAGTCTTGAAATGCAGGTACCCTCCCCCAGATCTCTGTGAAAAGAAAGTGTTTGGACTCTTTTTGGAAGGTGGGGCTATATTATGACTCTCTTCAGAAATTTCTCCCTTGTATTGATTATATTTATTTCTATGGTATATTTTTGCGTAATATACAATTATTATATATTTATTTATTTTAAAAATGTATATCCTGTCCTCTCAGAGTGGCATACAATAAAACCAGTCTGATATATTTAAAACAGTATAAAAAATAAAAATGATTTTAGAATTCCAAAAACATATTAAACAATGTAACAGGTTAAAAAGGTGGATTAAAATTGGTTAAAATACTTGGAAATTATTTTAAATCATGTAAATATAAGGCTGTGTGCAAAACCCAGGGTGTGTTTAAAACCAAAAAGCTGTAGTGAACAACCATGTTTTCACTTTTTGCCAGGACAATAACAATGTTGGCACTAGTCAAGCCTCCAAGGGGAAGATGATCCATAAATGAGCTGCCACAGCAGAGAAGGCCCTCTGCCACATCCTACCAATATTATTTGGGGTGAACCGCAATGAACCCTTTTGCAATTCTTTAGTGTATTACTCACATAGTAATACAAGGCTTTTGATAATTACATGAAAAAAATTCCTCAAATCTATCCCCCATTTCTTTTCCTCTTGGCTTCCCCCACATCTCTCTCCTCACCCTTCCCATTTTGCTTTCTACTTTACCTCTCTTCCCCCCTCCTCTTTACCTATCCCTTTTCATTATATGGTTAAGGTAAGAAGGGTTCAGAGAATAATGGGCTTATTAAATACCTGTTGATTAAAACTGCAGGTGCCACAGATTGCATTTGGGAGCCCTGGTTCCCTGCATGCAAAATGTGCACTGTACCACTGATCTTTGCAGACCACCCATCTGGATTGGGAGTGGGAAGGCAGAAAGGATGTGGTGATTCAGTTGTACAAGAAACTCTGGTCAAGCCCTACCTCTTTGTCAAGGCCTTTTGTAGTGGATGAAAGTGATGCCACTGTGTTGTCTCTCCATTCCATGTCCAATGATTTAGTATATTGGACTACAATATCAACTTAACTTTTAATAGTGGTTTTATATGGTTTTAATGAAATATGTCTCAGACTTCTTGTAACTGTGACATGAAGGGTGAGCTGTACATTTAAACAACAAATAATAATACAGTTGTCTCTTCACATTTGTGGGGGTTAGAGGCAGAGCACCATGGCAAAAGTGAAAAAAACAGCAAATAAGTTAAGCCCTGCCCCCAACATGCATACTACACTACAGTATTTTAGACTCCTCTCCCACCAACAGTAGCAACACCTGCCCCCGGGCACACAAACAATTCCCCTCACCCACACTTGCCTCCCCACCAGCTCTCCCTCCCTCTGTCCTGCTAACAACACAACTCCATCTTGCTTTCTTACCTTGTACCAAAACAGTGCTGCCCATTTAAAACAGTAAGGTTTAAAGTAATGGGCAGTGATGTTTTGGTGCAAAGTAAGAAAAGAAGATGGAGCGTTTTGTTGCCAGGACAGAGGGAGGGAGAGCTGGGGGTAGGTGAGTGTGGGTGAGGGGCATGATTTGTACATCTGAGGGGTGGGTGTTGCTACAGTTGCAACTTTTAGCTTTAGTTTCGGAAAGGAGTGACCTTACTGTTTTAAACTGGCAGTGCTGTTTTGGTGCAAGATAAGAAAGCAAGATGGAGTTAAATTGTTGGCAGGACAGGAGGAGAGGGGAGGAGGGTGGGGTACTGGAGTTTGAGCTAGTTGAGCAGTAGCTACAAACCACAAATATGCAAAACCATGAATGTGAAACATGAAAATGTGAAGGGACAGTCGTAATTAGAAAGGAAACAAACATAACTGCCCAGGTACAAAATGATACTTACTTAAAAGAGACACTTCAATGCTCCTTGAGAAGTTGTATTTATGCCTCAGAAGACTGTAGGATCCTTTGCACTGGTATTTTCCCATGTCATCTTTCTCCACATTATTTATTATAAGATATGATTCAGAGAAGTCAAATCGTTTGCCCTTAAGTGGTTTACATCCCTAAACACAAATAAGGTATGTTTATTTAATTGCACATTGAGACAGTAATAAATACACTCCATGGAATGATAACATGCTGACTGTGGAAGTCTGCTTCTCCTAGTAACAAATCTCGATAATCATTCACCACAGATGGCACAACAGAGCTTATTCTATCTCTTGTTTTCTACAAAAATACTATGCAGCCACACATTCTGCATAAGCAACAAACCATAATGATGAACAGTGACTTTTCTTTACAAAGTAACCTGATTATTTTCTCAGGGAGGAGAATGATTGCATTACTATTTGTTTTGAACAAAGACGCATGTGAGCCATTTTATTCTTCTTTCTCTGTGTCCATATCATAGAATCATAGAGTTGGAAGAGACCACAAAGGCCATCCAGTCCAACCCCCTGCCTTGCAGGAATACACAATTAAAGCACTCCCAACAGATGTCCATCCAGCCTCAGTTTATGGCCCAAATAAGTAAACTTTTAGGAGTTTATTATACAGATCCCCTGTAAACATTATTTTGCCAGCATAAAAAAAAAAATCCATGTTTATGCTGGCAAAAGAACTGCCCCCCCCCACTGCACTTATCTTCTCTCCTGGCAGAAGGCTTCCCCGGCAATGAAGAGGAAGTGAATGGACCCCCATTCACTTCCTTGTTTGAAATCCCACGAGACTTCATCACGTGGGAAATTCAAACATAAAACAAAAAATAAAACATTAAAAGTTACACCAGGTACATAAGCACACTTTAAAACTTCCAAGTAAACCAGGGAAGGTTTTAAAAAGTGTGTCACTTACCTGGATGTTGTGATCTCACCCAGACGTGTTTGTGCCAGACCAGCCATTGATGCTGCATTCATGTGAGTTAAATGGCCCAAAGCCAGCACCAAAACAGGATGGGCAGTCTTTTCACGGCTCGTCCCATCAATAGAAAGAAATGCCACAAGAATGACAGTGAGATGCAAAAGGATTATATTGTGTGATATTGGTGTCCTTTTGCATTCTGCTGTCATGATTCTGGTGCCATATTAGCTGGGTCTGATTCCGTCCTTCTTCCTTCATCCTCCAGTGTTTTGGGCTAAAGTTTCCCCAGTCCTTTATTACTGAACATGCTGGGTGATGCTGATGGGACTTGTAGGCCAGAACATCTGGTAGGACAAAAGTTCTCCTCTCTGGCTCCAGAAAGTTCAGAGAAATGTGCCATCTCTTTGTAGGAAGCTACACAGAAGAACTGAGATCCCACATTGCTTCAGCATAAATATCCACCCAAGGAGTTATGCTATGCAACCCCTATACTGAATAATGGTATAGTGCAGCCTATGTGGAACAATGGTCAATGTGCATGGCTGGCAACCCACTGTGCAATTGCAATCCACAATGCACAAAGGCAATGCACAGAGGCACAGCACATTCACATGCTACTCTGTCGATGCTACTGCAGGGGCACCGGTACTACATGTGCAATTCCACTTACATCTCTGTCAACTGAATATAACTGTTGCACATTGTCCAAAAAAAAATCACTCTATGTGCACAGCAGAGGTCACTGTTGTGGCCCTGGAAAGTAACTTTTCAGAGCCCTGAGGTTCCTATAATGGTTTCCCATTATATGGGAAAGACTTTGGAAGTCTTAGGAGAACACAGTTCCCTCCTCTTCATCCTTTCAGTGCCAGAGCACAAGAACAAAAGCTTCTAAGTTCAGATTTAAATTATTCACAGCCTCTGTGATGTCCAGACTCTGTAATGTCCACCCACCACCACCACCATCCACACTGCGGTTTGTTTAAACTGTGTTTAGTGACACCAAGCCAGGTTTGACCCATGGTTTCAGATCCTTGCTTTATAGTCAACTTCCAATGTTTCCACTTCACTTGTCATCTATAACCATAGTTAGTTATCTGTGGAACCTGGGAGCCTCTGTAAAGCAAGCATGTTCTCTGTCACTGAACTGTGTCTATGTGCCTTCCAGTCACCTATCAACTTATGGCAACCCCATGAATTTCACAAGGTTTTCTTAGGCAAGGAATCCTCAGAGGTGGTTTTGTCAGTTCCTTCCTCCTAATATAGCCTACAGTACCTGGTATTCCAGGCCTCCATTGAATACCAGGTGCTGTAGGGTCAAGTATAGAAAAAACTGTTTTCGGAAATTCTGGAGAGCCGATGCCATTTAGAATAGACAACAATGGATTAAATGGCATTACAATCTGGCAGTACAGTATAAGATTAATCCAGCTTCAGTGAATTTTCCCCCTTCCAACTTCAGAACTTGAAGAAGATTCGACAAATTCCTGCTATATTACTTCTTTTCCCCTCTCCGCCTCCCTTCCCCCTTTTTATGCTGCAAGGGATGGACATGGTTACTTTTTTGAAAACTTGAACAATTCCTCTTCTTTGAACCAGAGAATAATACCACCTCCCAACCTGATAAACAGTTCATGATCCTTACAATTTTGAGAAGACACACACCACACCTGATTGCTACCCTCAAAATGCAAAAACAAAACAAACAAAAAACAAAACCCAACAACCACCCCAAAACAAAACAAAAAGCCAGTTTTGTTTCAAGTAGCTTTGGGAGCAGTGGGCAAACACATTTAGTACAGTTTGTATGTTTAATACTTAGTAAACATGTCACTTTATAATACAGTTTTTAAATTTGTAAAACTAACATTTATCGGCATTCTCAGGGGTCCATTAGCTATCAATCTACTAGGTTGCCTTAGACAAGCCAATGCTATCCCAGATGAGGCATTATTTCAGCATATATGTTACCCCAAGCCCACTCTTGTTAAGCAAAAGTGAATAAAGTGTGAACACATGCAAAGAGAATGTCAGGCGTGAGAGGTGCTAAACATAGTTCATGTCTACTGATTCTACCCTAAAAGAGCTCCCTCCACTGGGTGTACATATAGTTTCAGAATGCGGATGGAGAAATGCATTATTTTGAATGTCTCAGGAAAATTTCTAGAAGATCAGTCAGCAGAGAACAAATTGACTGCCCCCTCCAATTATTGGTACCTCCACTGCAGAGTTAGTCTTATAATTGAAATGAAGGAGTGGGAATCCTCTATTAGTTAGACATTATTGTTAACAATGAATCCTGTAAGATCAATACCTTATACCAATTGATGGACAAATCATCTGGTTCTTGACCTAAATTATCCCTGTAATTGCACACAAGCTTTGCATTTGTTGATAGTGGTATCTTTTGCTTATAGCAGAATTTCTCATTAAAACAAAGTGAAGCACTGTTGTTGAGAACTGCTATTTGGATGTTGGTTTTGTAACATCTTGTTGAATTCCTGTAACTAAGCATACAAAAATCATCTTTCTTAAAATGGCTTTAATTACACACACACACACACACACACACACATATTTCTATTTTCTGCCAGATTAAGGACGTTCACAATGCAAACTCCATCATATCTACATATCAAAATAGATGCGTTCAATGAAAGTTTAAAGCCTTATTTGCAGCTTGTCTGCAAAATACTTTTCCAAGCAATGGTTAAACAATGTTTGCTTTTCTCTCTTTTACCACATACTGTAAAAGAATTATTCAAATACCAAACAGTTGACTAAAAATGATCCATTCCTCACACACTCCACCCTGACCAAAAGCTACACAGATAACTGCAAGTCCTCACTGTGTAATGCATTCATATGATCCGGAATCATGATATCTCACAGGAAGAAACCAAAGCACACTATCTTGCTGATGAATTCTTGATGAATTCTGTTTAGTTATAGGAGTTTTGCTTCCATTTATGTACCAATGGATGCTATAGTTTGTACGTTGATGATATGGTAAGCTATGTAAAAGACAATCAATTCCAAGAGCCTCTCCTTCTTCAATATGCTTCTGATACATATTTTCTTCCTGAAGAATACATTTCTCTGCAGAGAAGAAAGGAAATTAGATTTTAAATTAGTGAGATTGTCTTGAGTTTGGAGTACATTTAAAAGACAAAGCAACAGCTAGCCATGATAATAGGCAACTAGAAGGAGGCTACTAGATGGAGACTATAGTTGGATTGGTTATTTTGCATGAGAGACTTTCAGGCCACCATCCCATACCCTGGGATAATTCCTTGCTCTGCATCATGTCACCCATATACTGTTTCCATTTTACAGTCCAGAGCTACTCTATGGGCCATAGATCCTGGTAGCTCCCTTACTTATCCCCTGTACTTCCTTGCCCATGTACACACATCAAATCACTGAAGCCCTGGAAGTATGGTGACTCTTAGATGGCCAAAGGATTTTAACAAGCTGACTTTCATGCACATGGATGAGAAGAAAGTGACACTGTGTTGTCTAGCTAAGCATGCATAGGACTATGGATTTTTTTGGACTGCTATTTGTAGCGCAAGCAGGCTCATCCCTGTTGCGAGGCTGCTGCGTGGCAGGGGGGCATTTGGGATGACGCTGTCCCCCTGCCAATACTGTTCTGGAAAAGCTGGGAGGCTGCAGCACCATATTTGGTGATTTTCTAATCATGGAAGTTGACTGTGATTAGAAAATTGCCAAATATAGCGCTGCAGCCTCCCAGCTCTTCTGGAACAGTATCGGCAGGGGGACAGCGTCATCCCAAATGCCACCCCTGCCGCACAGCAGCCTCGCAACAGGGACAAGCCTGCTTGTGCTACAAACAGCGGTCCAAAAAAGTCCTAAGGCTACCATCCAAAACATACTTACTAGGGTGTAAACGTATGGTTTCAAAAGCTTGCACAGAGAATTTTTGCCTTTTTGGTTGGCCTCCTAAAGGCTTTATCACAAAATGGAGTTGGCAATTTGTCTTTTAGAATAGTCAACATTGCTACCATTTTAGAAGCCATGAGTATATAAATAAGCTTTGCACATTCTCTCCAGAAATTCAAGATGACTTTCAAAATCTAGGATTTGGAACAAAATATTATCTTGAAACAAAATAATGAGAAAGCATTCCCTTCCTTTTTAAAAAAAAAAAAAAAAAGGAAACCTCTCCTTTTGAGCATTTGAGTAGCATAATTATTTAAAACATTCCTTGGCATCTGTGGAGAGTACAATAAACTTTAAGAATTATATCTGGCATTGGTTACACAGTGTGCTATTTACTTTTTAAAAGCTGTTATAAACAGTAAGCAAGTTTAACCTCGCATAATTTAGCTTACATAGATCAGCACCCAAGTTGTTTGTTTTCCTGTAGAAACAGCTACTGCTGGCTGTGCATCCTCAGAGGTGTCCAATTTGGGCTGAAGACTTCTAGGTATTTTACCAGGAAAGTCAGAACTTGGTTAATGTAATATTAACTTTTTCTAAGATACCTGCCTGGTGTTAGAGATAATATTGCAAGGAATTCAATGGGCCCTTCAACCGTGACTCTTAAAACAGCAAGTAAACACTTATTCCCAAGCACTAGAAATAGCAGCCTGGTGCACATAGCCATGAGGCAATTGTTTTGCTTCTCCTGATGACTCCTTTGCTACTCATGCTACAAAAGTTAGAAGTGTAGCAAAAGTAAAAGACAAATGATTCAGCATGTACACACCAAAACAAACGTTAACCAAATAAAGCTACCCTGTTGTAGCCACACCAGCATTCTCTCAGTTGTATCTGTCTGCTTTGACCCTGTGCCTTTAAAAGTAGGGAGCCACACTGCTGAAAGAATTTTTGGCAAAATTCTATTGGATATCCATATTGGCATTTAGGATTTAGTATTGACCACTATGCTAATGAGTGGCTTTAAGGGCCAAATTGTCATATGGCAAATGACACTAATATTTGACAAATGGGTTGGCAAATAAAATCAAAAAGCTAGTGTGACTTCTGACAAGATAAATTATTCCAGTTCTCTCATATTGAAACTTTATAGGCAGAAAGTATCTCAGGAGTTTGTCATTAATCATATAGTTTACAGCAGTCAGATTCTTGAATAGATGGTTGCCTATGTAAATTAGGTGCAGATTCTGTATAGAATTATAGAGCCTAAAATTCAAGGGCTAGATCAACATTTAATCTAAATCACAATTTTCCTAACGTGCATTCCATAGTTGAGCTGTTGTTGTTGTTATTTTGCTGTGTCCTTTTCAAAACTGTATGTTTTCACCTAACAATCTACAGTAATTTGAGCATGCAGTAAAAAGCCAACTGTTTTTCACTGTTGCTTAATATTTTCTTTCCATCACTACTTGGAAAATTCTTCACAAAGGCTGTTACCAAATCATTAGCACCCACCTGATTGGAGCACATAGAAGAATGGCAGAATAACAGCACAGGAAATTCCAAATGTAGCCTTCATGTTTTACTACACACACAAAAAGAAACAAAACTTGGTAATGCCAACACATTTCATCTTTATGCATAATTCAAGTGTACCAGTTCCTCTCATTTGAAATAACGTTTTAGAGAAAGAGAACATAAGATATGAGAATTAAATAAACAATCTCGATAGCTTTCTTGGGAACTTGCACAACAGTCCAAAATATTTGGTTCTCACTCCCAGCTATGAAGGGATACAACATGAAATTTTCCACTGTTCACAAAGTAGAACAAGGGGACCTCTGTAGAATCCACCATCAGTAACATACCAATATCTTAACAGCTCTTTCACATGAGCCGCTTGCTATTCAGCAAAGCTGGGAATCATGCAGCCCCACAGATATTGTGAAGTCGAAGGCTTTCATGGCCAGCATCCATAGATTTTCCTTGTGTCCCCCCCCCCCGGGCTGTGAGGCTGTGTTCTAGAATAGTTTCTTTCTGATGTTTCGCCTGCATCTGTGGCTGGCATCCTCAGAGAATGGTTGGGTAGGTGTCTGTGTGTGGAGTTTATGTGCTATGAACCCCTGTTGGGGAGTATATGTACATGAGAGACACTGCAGACTGGGCCAGCCAGAAAAATCAGCAGTAGCAGAACATGTTAGAAACCAACCTGGACACAAAATGCTATTTGAAAACACATAAATTCTAGACCAGGCCAAAAACTATTATGTCAGAATGCACAGAGAAGCTATTGAAATCCACAAACACCTGGACAACTTCAACAGGAAAGAAGAAACCTTAAAAGTAAACAAAATCTGGCCCCCAGTTTTGAAAAACAATAGAAATAAAACTCAACACTTACAAAATAATTCCACCCAGAGACAGGGGGATTCTAAGCAGATAATTGCCCATCAACCAACCATTAGCCAAACAGACACTAATGAGCCTTGCATTTCTGTACCCAGAAATTAACCATTCAATTACACAAATTTACATATACTCCCCAACAGGGATTCACAGCACATAAACTCCACACACACACACCTACCCAACCATTCTCTGAGGATGCCAGCCACAGATGCAGGTGAAATGTCAGAATGAAACTATTTCAGAACACAGCCTCACAGCCTGGGGGAAAAAAAACCAAGGAAAAACCTACAGATATTGTTGAATTGAAGCTCCTAGTAGTCCTAGCCAGCACAGCCTATAGTTAGAGATGCTGGAAGCTGGTGTTCAACAACATTGGAGGGCTGCATGATTGTCAGCCCTGCTGTATAGCATGATATATGTGTTTTGCTTATCTTACAAATATCTCTCATGCAAGTGTTAAGTAACACTTATCTAAGGACTTTATCACATGAGCCTTTTAAAGCAGAATTAAAACTGGATAATAATGCCTTTGACTATACTTATCACATGACATCTCCAAATCATTGCTGCTGTGCCTCCAAAGTGAACAGTCTGGTTTTCTTTTTTTTTCCCCCACTTTCTTTCCTTTTCTTTTTTTCTTTGTTTCACTAAATTGCATTGCCATAATTGCCAAATTGCATTACAACTAAAAATAAAAATAAAAAACCATGAAAGGCATGCTGGGTAGGGCAATAGGGAAGAGAGGAGGGGTTAAGGGAAAGTCTTTAAGAGAGCTAAGGTGTCATTAGTGGCGGAAACAGATACTGAGGGCTGCCAAACCAGTTTCTGTCCATTCACTTTTGCAAACACGATTGCAGCAACGGGGCTCGTGTGATAATGTCCTAAATGCACATTTAACTTACCTTACAAATATATCTCATGCAAGTGTCAGCCAGTTATTGATTAGCTTTTAAACTATAAAGTAAAATGTCACACACCTGCTGATGAATGTCTTCTTCCAGAGCAAAGTAGACCTGTCCACTGAACTGTAATCCTTCATGAAAAACAGAGCAGGAAGTTTAATTTTAAGTGGTTGGACATAACAAGGTTGAAAGGCAACATTTCAAAAGGAGTGCTTCCAAAGTAGAGATTTCAAAGATCAATCCATATTTTCAATGCTTAAATCCAAAAACAGATTGCATCTTACCTTTTAAAACTCTGCTAAGGACAGGAAAAAAATAAACTTACCCCATTTTGATTCTGCATAGCTCTTTGCCTCTACTGAATCCATTTTTGGCATTATGAAGCACACATGCCTGACACTGGCAAAGACAGAAAAAAGTGGCAAACTTGGTGAAGGTAGTTGGTCTGATTGCACAGAACATCTGATATATGCAAAACCTCCCAGTGTAGAATTCCCCCATCCAACCTGAGGCAGCTTAGAAAGCACCATCTGATTAAACAGAAAAAAATGGAAAACAGCAAAGCAATGTATGGCAAGGGTTTTTCCTCTTCTTTGAAACAGGTTCAACCAGATCTGGAAGGCATCTCAAATTAACAGAGAGAGAGAGGGAGGAAGATGTTAAGGCAAGTTCAGAATAATTATATACTACCTTAAAAAAAAAGAAGGTACAAATGAAAACTCCAATAAGAATCCCTCTATCCATGGTGGGAAGGGAGAGGGTGAGCTCTCTAAACATACTAAAAAATAACAAAATAATAAAAAAAAAAAACCTCCCTGAGACACCAACGTATTTGTAGCAGGCATGGAATTTTGTAGACTGAATGCCACGCTCACAGGTAGGGCTGGATTGCCTCTTGCCATTGAGCAGAGCAAACAAGTTGAAAGATGAGATCAACACCCATAGTGGCTTCCACATCAATGAGTGAGACCTCCCTGGTTTTGGGTTCATGCTTTAAAGAAGTTATCCAAGGTTTTGGCCTCGATTCTCAAACTAGCTTCAACTCCTTAGCTATCTTGTCTATAATTCAGATTGCAACTTGGGAACAGATTCACCACTTCACTGACATGGGAATCATCACTGCTGAGAAGTAAGCTCCTGACTAGGCAACAGCAAGATAGGATTCTGACAACATCCAGTGGGAACCCACCCTTCTGCCCTCCACCCTGTGACATGCTCAGAGCCCCAAAAAGTCTCTGCCCCAAAAACATGCTCCCAACTTACTGGGAGGCAAGTTTGCAGTCCAGGGGGTGCTGAATATCAAGCAGCGCCATTTCTGCAGGGTGCCAGGTGTGCCTCTTTTCCCCAGAAGTATGCATGCTTTCTGTACAGGCTCTCAGAAGGCAGGAACTACCAGATAAAGGAATTGGAGCTATTATTTGGGGGGTGGGGCCTAGGGAAAATGCAGGAAGTTTCCCCTCAAGTCCTGTACTTGAGCATATAAAGCATCCTCTCAGTGCACTGGCTTCAGTTTGTCTCAGAGCTTCATCCCACCCATCCTTCCACCAAGGTGTCAAATCTATTTTGCATGTCACTGCTTTGGGGGCAGTTGTCACTACTTTGGGGGCAGTTAGACTTAGGATCCAAATCCAGGAAGGAGGCATTTGTAATTTGGGGAGCCCAGCAAAGTATTGGAGGGGGGCCCTTAAGGGACTTTGGGGGGTGGTGGCAGGAGTCATGCCCAGTTTGGGAAGGCCATTGGTTCACCACAGCCCCAAGTGACATGGGAAGGCCGACAATGGTGTCTGCCCACGTGGAATCCCATAACTGTCACCCTGGGTATCAGTTCATTGACCAACAGGCAGGTTGGCTGATGTCCCGTGACACTGACAAACTTAGGTTCAGCTATAACCACAAAAGTTGTGGCCTTATTTTCTCAAGTTCTTGTGTCCTGGTGTGTTTGTGGGAATCAAAGGAACAGTGGTATCCCTTGGATCAACAAGTGGAGTAATGCAGGGATATAGCTACAGGGTGCAAAATGAGGGCATTGATTCCCCAAATAAGAATTCTGCCTCTCAAATTTTCCTTCAGTCCCCAAATTTCTAACATTGCAGTAACTTAAAACTTCAGTTAAGCATTTAGAAATAGAAATAGACATAAAATATAAGAGTTCTAGGTCTCACACTCTCCAACACTAGAGGTTTGGGAACAGAAGGAAAATTTCATTGGTGGGCCTGAATTCTTATTATGCCTCCACATCTATATTCCTGGGGTAACCTCAGGAAAGTCCTGCATTGCAAGGAACAAATGTACGCTGAAGTGAAAGAATTGAGCCTGCTCCCCTCAAAAATTCAGGGAAAGCTAATTCCACAAGGCTTGTGTCTTTCCTAATGGTTCAGAAAGAGCGCAACCCTCAGAACCCCCCCATCCCCCATTGAGGGCAGTGGAATTATGGTGGGAAATGAAGGAGTCCCTTTGTGAGAGTCACAGCACTGGATGCAGCCCATCCATGGGCTTGGATGATTCCAAGGATGGGCCCAAGGACGTCTGTTGGTTGAATGAGCCTTGGGTTTTCCATTCCCTCTTTCACATTCTGCCTCTTGCAGCCTCCTCCACCTCAAAAATGGTGAGTGTGGGGATTGCTCTGGATAAGGAGAATTTGTAGGGGTAACTTGTGCACCCCTTCCATAGTGTAGATACATATGCAGAAGTGTAGGAACTCATCCTCTCAGTCTCATAGCCACATGCCCCAAGAAGAGTCTTACTATACAAGTAGCATAGGATGAAATTAGTTCTAGATGTTTTCATCTCCACCAGGAGCAGATCCTTTGTAAAGCGTATGGGTCAACTGACCATCCAAGGCCAAGCCACCTCAAAAATATTTTGGAAAATGACAGAGATAAGAGTCAGCAGTATATTGTTGCTGAAACAAACCATCTGTCACTGACAGCTATTATTAAGGTAGCACCTAAATGAGGAGGAGGAGAAGGAAATCTTAAGGATAGGAGATGGTGCTATCATCCCTGCTTGTCAAGACAATCTAGGAACATTTTGACTTTGGGCCCTGGGCTCCACTACACCACTGAACCTTATCCTTCTCATCATATGGCTTCTTGCTCAGGAAGACCCTCAAGCCTCAGGAAATGTATTTCTCAGATAGGTGTACGTGCAGAGAAAAAAAGTTGGAAAGACCTTTGCCTAAGAGGAATACATGGCTGCTGTACCTCAGCCATGTAAGACTGCATTTGCTGTTTTGTTGCTGTGTACCTTCCATTCATCATGGCAACCCTAAGGCAAACCTATCACAGGGTTTTCTTGGCAAGATTTGTTCAGAGGGGTTTGTCAGTGCTCTCCTCTGAGGTTGAGAGAGTGTCATTTGCCCAAGGTCACCCAGTGGGTTTTCATGGTCAAGCAGGGATTTGAACACTGGTCTGTAGAGTCATAGTCCAATACTCAAACTACTATACCACACTGGCTCCCATACCCACTTACCAGGGATTAAAGTACATTCAACTCAATTGAACCTGAGTGGGCATCAACAGGAAAACGCTGCAAACCATTCTCAAAGGGAGAATCAAGTAGAAGTCTTTCCAAAAATAAATCTTTTGTTTATTCGGATTTATTTATTTATTTTGTTGCACTCTAAAGGGAAACATTTAAAATGTTCTCCAAATTGCCTTTCTATTATTGAAGATGACTTAAACGAAATCTTGCCTAAAGGATATCTGAAGATTTTGAAGGGAAAATGTTCCTTGCCCTGCATTTCAGCAGATAAATTTAGTGGGAGAAGTATACAACTAGCAGAGCCCCTTATTATTATTTTTATTTTAGGTATTTATACCCCGCTCTTCGGCCACTAGGGCTCTCAGAGTGGTTTACAAATTGTTAAGCAATAGCAGCTACACTTCTACACCACTTTTATAGTGTTCTAGGCACTCTCCAAGTAGTATCCAATGTGTGTTAGCTAATTGCCCCCACAAGCCAGAGACTCATTTTACCGACCTATGAAAGGATGGAAGGCTGGATGAACCTTGGAGTCCTTGGGATCAAACTTGCCACACTGTGGCTGCAGTACTGTCATTTAACCACTGTGCCACCAAGGCTCCCTTGGGCTTATTCCACAATAGAAGTTTTGACCCTAACCTCTACTAAATCCAAACCCATTTTCATCATAGGGGCACAGATTTTTAGTTTGCCCTATGCTGTTTTGTGGCTCTTGATCCCCCTGAGCTCTTTCCCAAAATAATGTGAATTCCCATTCTTGAAAACCTCCAGGAATGGTAATTCACATTTTAAATAGGTTGCAGTGACTCTTGCTCTTTAAAACACAATTTTGATATCTTGGCATTCTAGTATGAGGGTGACATATTTGGCAGTCAACGTAGCCTTAGCAGCTCTGAAGGGGCAGAAATGACCTCCAAATGCAGTTGCCCATCCATGTCCTACAGGACCTAGTCTACACGTCTGATTGGCAGTGGGGAACAAAGACCTCCGAGTCTATCCATATCACTGATGTGTGAAAATCTAAAACTCAGTGTGTCTCTAAACAGTACAGATTTATAGGGATGGCAATGACTGGCTGAAGCACCTCCATGAAACTCTGGGAGAGAAGAAGTTTCAGCAGCAACGACCACTGGTAGGGAGGCAAGTTTCAGCTGGTGGATTTCTTCCCAGATCAAGGGAAGAATTAGATCACTCACAAATGCTGAAAAACCTAGCAACCTGCACTGTGACTGTGGAAACCAAGTGGCTGGGCGTGAATGGAGTGAGGGGGCCCATGGGATTCCATCATGCTCATGCCACAAAAGCAAGTCTGTAAGGACATTAATCATCTTTTTATTCAATATTTGAAATGTACTAATTATAATTAAAGGGATCTTCAATTCTGCAGTGATATCATTACCTCCAGTGAGTTGCCTCCTTTTTAGACTCTTAGGATTAAGAAGAGACATTGTAAGGCTTATTTTAAGACCACACTGTGCATGTCAAAAACTTAACTGGATGGTGATGTAATTAGTGAAATGAACAAGAGTTTAGTAACATTAAATCTCAGCGCTTGAAAGTTATTTCTTTGCTTGGTGGAATCATGAATTATTCTTAATGACTGAGAGATTTCATGGGAAAAGACACTATTTTTGATGGGTACATCATACATGCTGACATTAAAAAAAAACAGATAAGACTAGCAACTTGGCAGTGCTACCTTATTTATGGAAGTATAAGTGAAATTAGCTTCTTAATTATGGAAGAGTTTGCAGGAGGATGACAACATTTAAAGAAAGGAACAAGGGCTATGTGGAAGAACACTGTTCACATGACCAAGAAATTATTGAAGAAACATACAAGGAGGTGAAACTTCTGAGAGAGGAGTTTAACCAGACGCTGATAAAAAGAAATCAGAAATTGTTTGGAGAAACTGAGGTGTATTTGGTTGGAGACTTAAGTAAGAAGGATGAGTTTGAGATGGACTAGAATGGCTCGGTACTTTTGGAGAACAAAGATGAACAGTGTTGGAATTTAGGGGAGGAAATGGAGCAACCTGCTGAGATCAGGGAAGTTAATATCAGAGAGAAGAGTCTGATTTTGGAGAATTCTGTTGAGATCAAAGGTTTTCTTATCAATTATGTGATGGCAATCTTGGAGGTTAGAGAAATAACTAAAGGAGAGAAGAATGGAGAAGGGGTGTACTTTGCCCGGGGAGCTGAGGAAGACATGGAAGTGCACAGTGTGCCCAAGATCAGGGTGAACACAGACTATGAGATAATCTATTTATGTCAAGTCTTTTTAATTCAATGGCTGAGATTCGGGAGAAAACCTTATGTTAACTTTAAATAAGTTTAAGGGATAAGTTTAAAAGGTTGGCTTCTTTTGGTCTGAGGACAATATACATGTTATTTTAGCATCTGATATGGGATGTTTGATTTATCACAGAAAATAATTCTATAAGGATTTTTTTTTTATTACAGTAGCCCCCTTGGTATCTTCTGGAGTTTGGTTCCAGGACTCTCCCTCCCCTGTGGATACCAAAATCTGTTGATGCTCAAGTCCCACTATATATTCTCTCTGGCTTTTCTTTGCAAACAAAGATTCAGGAAGGACTCATCCTGCGCTTTCTGCAAGCACGCTGATGACTAAAAAGGCCAATCTGAGAATACAATGCATAGTAAAATGGTGTCCCTTATATAAAATGGCAAAATCAAGGTTTGCGTCTTGGACTTTTAAAAAATATTTTCAAGCAGTGGATGGTGGAATCCGTGGATGTCAAATTTAGGAATAGAGAGGGCCAACTATATATTAAATTTACAGAGATGGTTTGAAAAATGATGTAAGTTAGATATATATGAGATAAGTCAGATTAAGATATATAAAGGACATTAGAGGCACTTGTATATACATTTGGTTGGTAGGCTGGAACAATATATAATTATAAGAGGTATGATTTAGGTTGGAAAAAGAGGGAAGGGCTTCACCACTTCAAACAAAAAATAATTTACTATTTGAGATTTCTTCTTATGATAGATTGCTTGTAAACATGGTTTTAGAGAGTCAGGATAATCCTTTGACTAATTATGTTACCTGACAAAGAAAGGTAGAACATGAAGAAGTAGAAATATTACATGAACAAGTAGAAATAAAAAGATGGTGGAAATAATACAAGGAAAAACTATATACAAGAGATTAAAGGATCACAGATTCATTTGACGAACCACATGAAGATGGACCTCCAATTTTAGAAAGTGAAGTAGAAGCTGCCCTCAGTGCTCTTAGAAGAAATAAATCACCAGGAATAGATGACATACTGTTCGAGTTGTTCCAAGCCACAGAGATAGAATCTAATCTAGTTCTAATTAAAATCTGTCAACAAATATAGAAAAACAGAACAATGGCCCAGAAACTGGAAACACTTTATACATTCCAATCCCTAAAAAAGGGGACACCAGGAACTGCAATAATCACTGGACCATTTACTTTAATTTCCCATGCAAGCAAAGTGATGTTCAAAATCCTATAACAAAGACTTTTACAATATATGGAGCAAAAAATGCCAGATGTCTAAGTTGGGTTCAGGAAAGGAAAAGGCATGAAGGATCATATTCCAAACATACATTGAATAATGGTGCACATTAAAGAATTTCAGAAGAAAATCAGCCTGTGGTTTAGACTATAGCAAAGCTTTTGACTGTATAGATCACAAAAAGCATGGATCGCTCTTAAAGAAATGGGTGTGCCACAACATTTGATTATTCTGATGAATAACCCATACTCATATCAAGAGACTACTATTAGGACAGAATACATAGAAATGGAATGGCTGCATTTTATCACCCTATTTGTTTAACTTGTATGCCAGAAATACCATACACAAAGCAGGATTAGATCTAGAGGAAGAAGGGGAGAAAATTGGAGAAAAGAACATCAACAATTTAAGATATGCAGATGACAGCATACTATTAGCAGAAAATAGGAAAGACTTGGAATACTTTTAGAAGAAAGTCAAGGGAGAAAGTGCAAACACAGGTTTACAGTTGAACATTAAGAAAACAAAAATAATGACTACAGATGATTTACATAGGTTTAAAGTAGATGACAGAGACCTTTAAATAGTTCAAGATTTTTCATATCTTGGCTCAACTATTAATCAGAATGGTTAAGGCATCAGTCAAGACATCAGAAGAAAGCTAGGACTTGCAAGGGCAGATATGAAGAAACTAGACAAGATCCTGAAGTGTCAAGATATATCAATGAATACTAAAGTTAGGATGAATACTATGAATACTAAAGTTCCATGACATCCTATTTCTCATTTCCGTGTATGGTTGTGAAAGCTGGACAGTGAAGAAAGATGGTAGGAAGAAAATCAACTCATTTGAGATGTGGTGCTGGAGAACAGTGCTATGGATATTGTGGACTGCTGGAAAGACTATTAAACGGGTCATAGAGCAAATAAAATCTGAACTTTCCATAGAAGCCAAGATGACTAAACTGAGGCTGTCAGAAAATAGCAAAGACTTGGAATGCTTTTAGAAGAAAGTCAAGGGAGAAAGTGCAAAGACAGGTTTACAGTTGAACATTAAGAAAACAAAAATAATGAAAACAATAAAAGAACAAAAATAATGACAGATGATTTATGTGACTCACTAGAAAAGACAATAAAACTTGGCAAGGTAGAAGGTAGTAGAAAAAGAAGACCACATTATAGATGGATAGACTCAATCAAGGACACGACAGGCTTCAGTTTACAAGACCTGAGCAAGACTGTTGATGTTTGGGTGACTTAGAGGTCTCTCATTCATAAGGCCACCATAAATTGAAGTCGACATGAGGGCAAATAAAAACAACAACAAAGTGGGATTTGATAAAATTACTTATCTTTTATTGATTCTTTGTAGAAAAAAATTAGATGTTTTGTTAAGTTTTTATTTTGATTACTAGTAGGTAGACTTTATAGAGAGAAGGATAGTAGCGATTAGAAGAGAGAAGTATAAACTGATTATATCTTTAAACAACTGCTGAAAAGATGGGAAGTCACTTTTATCTTTCTGTATCTTTTTCTCCTTTGTTCTTTGCTTTCTTCTCTTTTTACCTTTTCTGCTTTTCTTTTTCTCCCTTTTTCTATGAACTATATACTTTTTAATGTACAGCATAGTAGGTCCCCTGTATCCACAGAACCACAAAACTATGGGACACAGAACACATACAACAGAGTCTTGTAGAAAATGCCTAGAGAGGTGTCCTCTCTAGACATTTTCTAGGTCCTCCAAGGCAACTCTACGCTATTTTAAACTAGAATTTCTATTATTTTCAATGGTGTTCACTGTTATCCATGGTTTCTGGTATCTGCGGTAAATCCAGGAACCGAATCCCCATGGATATAGGGGTCCTACTGAATTTGGAAATCTTCAATATAGATAGATAGATAGATAGGGCAGCTTTACAACTGACATGAATAAGAGTGTCCATTTCAAGCTTACAAGAAGCCCTTTCTGAAAGATTCTATTCATTTTCAGCACAAGCTGGTTGACTAAGCCTTACTAGTATCTATAACATGATGTTCTGAGGAGGCCTTTAGGGGAACCAGGGAGGGACAGCGTGCTATACCACCACTTGGAACATGGACTGCAAGTGGATGTATGGCAATATTAAAACTAAACCCCAAATGAGTAACCATTAAGTTGGATGAATTAAGCTTCCCCCTGCCCCTCAGGTACAAAAACAAACAAGTTGCCAGGAATTTGTAGCTATGACAACTCTGCTTCCAACCATTTTTCAAATGGTTTTACAAGTACTTATTTCCCCAACAAGCTGTGTATATTTTAAGCTTAGACAAGAGATTCCAGCTCTACTGGATGAAGCCTGCAGGTAATGATTTTATCTATCACCAAGCAGGGCTCCTCACACACCATATTGGCAACTTGCAGGGTCAAACAGTACTAGAAGGGGTTTTCATGAGGAAACTACTGCAAGAACCTCTCTCTCTCTCTGTGTGTGTGTGTGTGTATATACACACACACACCTCATACACATCATACTTAGTGTGACAGAGGCAAAACCACATTTTAAGGCAATATTTCAGGTAAAAGCATCAACATGGTAGTGCTCAATCTAGCCAAAGTTCCATTCACTAGCAGAACATGAAGATATGCAGGACATATCTCTTAACACTTAAGAAACTGGACTCCCTACTGAGTACAGGCACTGCTGAGCAGGAAATTTCACTTCATGTTCTGAACAGCATATAAACCATAGATATGACATTTCCCTTGCTGGATCTATTGTCCTATTTTGAACTTCATTCACTGAGCAGATTCCAGAAGCTTACAAGACAAGTGTGAACGGAACAGCTCTCCCTGCACTGAGATTTACCAGCATCAAATATGTTTGAAGTGCAACCATGCCTGCAGAAAGGACTACACTGATTCAGTTATCCATGGGACATAAAACAGCAACCTAGCATAGTCTTCCTAGAAAATGCCTAGAGAGGCATCCTCTCTAGATGTTTTCTATGTCCTCTAAGGCAACTCTATGGTATTTTAAACTGGAAGTCCCATTATTTTCCACGGTGTTTGCTGTTATCCAAGATTTTCAGTATCCACGGGGGGGGGGGGGAACCAATCTCCCATGGAAACAGGGATCCTACTGTATATGCATATAAGGGGAAAACTAAAACAAATAATTAGGGTTACTTGATATGTTCCCATCTTTGCCTTGTGTAGTCTTTTTTCTTTCTTTTAGACTATGGAGATTATCACACTACACCATTATACTGCTATTATTCCACTTTAGCTGCTATGGCTGCCTCCTGTGGAATCCTGGGATTTGCAGGTTAGGGAGGGGCAATTACAATTCTCAGCCATAGAGATCTTAGGCCTCATGAAACTACAAATCCCAGAATTCCACAGGAGGCAGCCAGAGCAGTTAAAGTGGAATAATAGCACTATAACAGTGTAGTGTGAGGACACACTCTAGGGATTGAAATAATATCCAGAAATATTTTTTTAAAAAACGGGTTGGAAATGTGTTTCTTGAGTGCTGGGAAAGCACGATGAGAATCCTAGATTGATATCAATGTACACAATTCAATACTTATTATGTGGAAAATTCCTGTATAGTTTTTCGTGCAGAAAACACCATTTTCTGTATAAGAAACATCTTTCTGCACAGAAAATATTGCTGTTTCTTGAGCAGAAAATACAGTTTTTTGTGCAAAAAACACATACAAAATTTGAACAGTGGTCCCTTGGTATCTACTGGGGTTTGGTTCCAGCACTCCCAGAAACCAAAATCCATGGATGCTCAAGTCCCATTATATACGATGGCATAGTAAAATAGTGTTCCTTAGATAAAATGGCAATATCAACGGGGTTTTTTTGGGGGGGGTAGTATACTGTACTTGACAATAGTCCTATATACATATGAATATTGTCAAGCCGTGGCTGGTGAAATCCGATGCAGAATCCGTGGATACAGAGGGCCAACTATACAGAGTAAGTCCTGAACGGCAAATGGTCTTTGCAAACTGCATACTCTTTGAACGGTTTCTTGTATCATGAAGAAAACTCTTAAAATTATTTGTTGCTTCCATCAGGAATGAAATTAGCAAAGAATTACATCTCTAGTAGACTTTGGTGCAGGACGAAGGGAGAGCTCTAAAATGTTGGCAAAGGCATCTTCCTCACCTCCACTGAAATACTGGAAGATCCCTCTTTCTCCCACACCACACCCTACCCAATTCAGCCAGGCCTCGGCTAAACTTCTTCAGTTGGGACCCAGCTGGACTTCTGTGTAGCATTCAGGTGGGATGGAGCAGCTGTTACAGAAAGGCAACAGAGAAGTTTGGTTCTGCCAATCCAGTTGCAAACATTTTAACCTCCACTGATAAGCTAGAGCTAAAACGTCCTAATGAATTGTAACTCAGCAAGCAATATCTACTTCAGTCATAAGAGAGCTACTATATCCTGGTTTCTGCTCTCAAAATATTCCCATGCGATGTGGCAGGACTTCCTTCAGCAGAAACCATGCAGAGTCTTTGGAAGCAAGTCTGATTAAGAATATTTATTTCCTTACTTTCCATCTCGAAGACAACACTCAAAAGAGGTTATCATTACAAAAGGCTAAAACCCATGTAATCATTTCATTTCCAGACATTAACACTTTTAACCATCCATCCTGATAGCCAATAAGGAGAAGCATAAAACTAAGAAGACACAAAGCAAAAAGCCAAGAAACAACCATTTAAGAGCAGCTCAAGCCATAACTACACTGAAGCAAATGTGTTTTTGTTTGGTGTCTGAAACTCACTTCGGAGGGAGTCTATTCCAAAGGCAAGGATTTCCACAACTTTGGCATCATGGTAAGCATGTTCTTCCACATTCCACCCAACCATACCTGACAAGCTGCGGGGTGGCAGGTGGGCAAGATCGTGTGGGAAGAGGTAGTCCTTCTAGCAATCTGGTTTTATGCTCTCGAAGGCTCAGAAATGAACCAAGAGTAATGCAGCTGCTACAATAGTGAGGTCATGTGCATGTGGTCACATGTTCCCATGAAGAATGATTCAGGCACGGGTGTTGCAATATCTTCTACATTCCATAATGAAGGCAACGATGGAAAACTTACAGGATAGATTTATTTCGCAAGTTCCAGGAATTGTTACATAACTGTACAAATATTATTTAAGTCATAGAAATAATCCCTTAGTTATTACCAACGTGTTATTTTCTAGACTTTCTAGCCCTACACATATTTGGGCATCTTTTGAAGACTCATGTCTGGGGTTCCACTCTGCAGATCATAGCATCTGATAAGAATGTTAAAGCCTTTCATTCTCCAAAGTTGAAGCTAGCTTGATCGCAAATAACAACAAAGATACAGCCAAAGTGTTTATAAATCAGGAAGTGTTTAGCAGATTTGGAACACTGTGTAAAAACTAAATGTAGAGTGTAAAAAGAAAGAAAGAAATGATTACTACCAAATCATTTCACCCAGTCAGTCAGTCATGTGTTTTTTCTCAGTATCATTCTTTAATAAAACTGTGTATCAAATCAAAGAACCTATGTTTTTTTGCTTTGCATTTGCACTCTGGTAAGACCATCTATTTAAATGTCCTCTTCCAATTTTTCTCCTTGGGAGATACTTCAGTAATCTGCAAAATATTCAGAATTTCATCACATTCCCCTTACTCCAGCATAAAGGAGGACATGTTGGCTCTTTAGCCACAGCCCATAAAGAGTGGAGACGAATGGCCATCTGAACATTTAAAAATAACAAGAAAAGGAGGAGGAGGAGGGAAGGGGGAGGCTGATGAACCAAAGGTGGCCCTGAGCTTCATAGGGTAAGCCCTCTTCTGTTGCTTACTCACCACTTAACCATAATTGCAGGATTCAGGGTGGGGAAACAGGCTGCCAGTTAATGGGTCTGTATAAGATTTTTTAAAAATCTTTTTGCTTGTATCATACTAGCTGGGAAATGGGACTAGTTTGGACAGTCAGGATCTGGGATAGTTATTGATCATGTGTAGTGTAGGAGTTTAGAACAAACTGGAAGTATAATTTGGTGTGTGTTCTGAGGCAGCCTTTTGGGTGAATGAAGGATTCTTCCTCCTTACTGCTTTAATAGGATGTGACCAAAGGAAAAGACCTCCATTTGTTGAGTACACCTGTCTCATCTGCCCAAAGCCATAGGACCTGTGCAGGAGCAATGTGGGCAGAACATGCTTGAAATTTAAATGGGGAGGCTGTGAAGGGTTGTGGCAGGAAGCAAGGCTCGGCTCACTGTTGACCCTGAGGAGCTTGGCCCAGACAGGACCAAAGGGACTCTTTCCATTTTCTGATTAAAGGCCCTCTCTGAAGGAAGAGCATTCATTCCTTCACAAGGTGATTATCTGAACATAGAGATCCCTTTGTAAAGCTAATAAATTGTGCTTACTCATTGGACCCTCAACAGGAATTCTTGCCCGTTTAAAAAGTAAACAAGCAAGTTTGAGACAAATGAAGCTGCTAGCAATTGGGTCATTTGAAACCAGATGTTTCAGCTTTAAAAACCCAATGCATATTTAAAAACCCAGTGCCTATAGGAGGATGACACACCATTTCCCTCATAGTCACTTCTTCTGTTTGTAAAACAGGACTATTTAAAAATAATTTGAAATAAAAATAATTTCCGTTCATGCATTCACATTATTTTCCCATTTGTCTGGGTAGCTCACTGATCCCCTGACTCTTCACATTATATGCAAACTGTGTAAATTACACTATTCAATATTCACTCTTGAACACCTCCTAATGGGAGGGCAGGGATATGTTCACACATTAAGGATCCTCACAGCACCCATTGTACTATAGAACAGCCATGCAAACATGGCCTTGTTATCATCCTTCTGAGATCTGGGATGAACTGAACATTACTGGCCACAAATGAAGGTCTAAGGAAGGAGAATTCTTGTTCGCTGGCATCTGGTACCTCACATTTTTCCAAAACCTTGTTGTTGCCATTTGAGATTTGGCTGAGAAGTCTCCTTGCCATGTGAGCACTCCATGTTTCTTTTTAAGATATTTGATAGATTCTGGCATGTTGTTGTAGTCTTTTATTTTCTCTAGTTCAATCAGTATTACTTTAATTCCATCTCGAATAAGAGCACCGTACACTGCAATTTCATGCTCAGAGGTAGCTCCCTGCATGCTGTAAGACGATGAACCAGGAACTAACACAATAATCACTCTTCTGCTTCGTTTGACAGTTTCATCAACAACCGTAACCACAGCTGTAGAGACAAGAAAGCAACATTACAGGCAAAAAAAATGCTGTTAGTGTAGGCAACCAAAATTGTTCATAAGTCCAGTATTAAGACTGCTTAGTGGCCCTCTGAGCCTGGTGTTCTTCAGAGGTTTAAGGCTGCATCAGCCCCAGGAAAGCTCTCTTTTTTTGAAGGACCACAAATACCTGGATGGCATCATGCTGAGAAAGAAAAACTGATGTTTAGTTTTATTCAAATTCTATCCAGCTAATTACCTTATCTCTAAAATGCTCAATTGCATGGTGAAAAGTCTGGTTTGGTGTGAATGCTACACACAGTAATGTGGCCCTTTCAAGCTTAGTCCAGGTTACTATGACATCTATGAACAATTTATGCACTTGTGACAATTTCTCCCACATGAAATTTGACCATCGCTATAACATCCTGAAGAGGCGATGGAAAGCAGAAGAAAAGATCTGCCCAATGAAAACAGTGAATGAGCAAATACACAATCTGTGAAAGTATCAGAATAAGTGAAATTCATAAAGACTTAAGACACAAAGGAAGCCAAGCAAGAAGGGCTAATCAAGAGTATCAGAGAGGTCAAGGGTGGAGAAAGTGAAGACAGGAGTCAGAAGGATCAGACACATCATCAACATGAAACCTCTGAGGAGTGAGATGGTATGCTGCTATAAGGGAAGATGATAAGCCAAGAAGATCTGAAATGGATGTCAAGGGCAGAGCCCACCCACCCACGCCACTGGAGATTAAGGAGGAAGAAGTTACTTTTTGGAACACAACTTCCAGAATGGCCACTTTCCTAAGCCTTGGGGAGAATAAGGATCACAAATGCATATCAAGGGTTTTCTTTGACATTTAAACAAACACATGTGGACACATGAAACTGTCTTATACCAACTTGGGACATTTAGCCCGCTAGGTCAGCAGTGTTCTCTTTCAAACAAGTGTATTTCTAAGTCCTACCTGAAGATATTAGGAACTAAATTCTGGAACTTCTACATATAAATCATTAAATAACATGCAGAGTTTGGAAAATTAGTATTTAAAAGTAATCCATTAATCATTACAGTCCTTGAGAAGTTAACTTTCCTATTACTCTGTTGGTTTTCTTCTGAGAGAATAAAAAAATCAAGACATAAAAGGTATAAAAAATTTAGATTTTATGTCAAAATGCCTCTGAAAAATGCTCTTTTAAAGTTACTTTTGAAAGTAGCTGTTACTTGTTATACCTGTAAAATAAATTCTAACTTGTTTCATTGTTTTTGAGATGCAATTTTCATTGCCTCTTATTACCACCAAAAGTAACTACTTACAGGAGACTATAGTTTTGTCCCCAACCATGACAACTGGCATACATTGGGAAGTAAAGAAAGTAGCAAACATGGTAAAGCCCATCCAAGTGGTCTCCCATCCAGGCATTGATCCAATCCAAGCCTGATTATGTTCACTGACTGGATGGAAAAACATGCCGTTGGACAATACCTGGGGACCATGGCTTGCTGACTCAAAGCTAGGAAATGTGTGGCCTTCCAAATATTGTCAGACTGCAATTTCTAGCAGCCCGATCCAACATACACAATGGTGAGGGATAATGAAAACTACAGTCCAACAACTTCTCCTTGTGCTGACTGAATCTTTTAAATTGGAGATGCCAAGGACTGACTCTGCAACCTACTGCATGCAAATCGGAGCTAACGTTTTCACATCAAGTGTTGTACCTCAGAGTTCATCTTCAGACATGTTAGCAAAGCATGCTCTTTAAAATACATACCTTGCCCTGGCAAATCATCTCTTCCAAATATAAAAAGCTTATAGCCACACTGTTTTTCTAAGACTTCAGGCAGTGCTTTCAGGACAAAGATATCAGATGAATAGGGACAGTTTGCTATACTTCGGGGATACAACACATATGCATCATAGAACTTCCCATCTGAAACTAGAGAAAGGAACACTGAGTGCCGTATTAATATTTCTTGTCAGCCAATCTTTTCCTCCCAAAATAATATATACAATTCATCCTGTTACAGAGAGTCAAGACTTGTTCATGCAGGGAAAACTTTGGAATTAAATAAAAAAAATGTATGACTCTAAATGTAAGGAATCTGGGATTCGGTACAGATTAGGAGTATTTGCTGAAACAAATGCTGAGGGTAGTTCATGCAGTTATAGTGTTTGGATAGAAAGATGACCAAAAAGGAAAGGTGGATAGATGGCAATCTTATATTTTAGTATATTAAATGTTTGATTTTATATTAGAAAGAAGAAAGGGGTATATGTGTCAATGGAAAGGAGGGGATTGGCTAAGGAAATGGAATAAACTAATAGAAATAAATGAAGTAGAGGAGGGGTACACAATTATAAAAGATATAATTAATATGATTCTCCACATCAGAGGAAAAGGATTTTTAATAAATAACTTGTTCCCTTGTGGGGAGGGTGTGGGAAGGCTATAGTAGAAGAAATATCAATATATGGGTTATTGGGATAATTAACTTGATAGTTATATGTTAGTACTAGTGGTTTTGTGTTAATGTTTGGGTATAATGTATATATGTATGCTGAGAACGAATGCAGCTGCGCTGGGCAGGGCACGTTTCTAGAATGGAGGACCATCGGCTCCCAAAAATACTACTCTACGGTGAACTCGCCACAGGTCAGCGTAAGAGGGGCGCTCCAAAAAAGTGATACAAAGACTCCCTGAAACAACATCTCAGGCTCGGCCAAATTGATCACCAACAGTGGTCCACCTTGGCCTCACACTGAGAGGCATGGAGACGCACTATCCACAATGCTGCAGCCTTATTTGAGAACTCACGCCGAACAAGTCTTGAAGAGAAACAACAACGCAGAAAGAATCACAACCCGGAAACATCACCCAAAGAGACCTTCTGCTGTGCTTTCTGCAACCGGACTTGTTTATCTCGGATTGGCCTTTTTAGTCATCAGCGCGCTTGCAGATGAGTCCTTCCTGAATCTTCATTTGCGAAGAAAAGCCAGGGAGATATATGTATGTAAAAATAAAGTTTGTTAACAATCCCCAAAATTTAATAAAAGTTTTTTTTTTAATTCTCCATTAAAAAAAGATTTGTTCATACATACATCACCTCTTATTGATACAGCATCAAGTGATAACTGAACACAGAAATCAACAGAACTTTTACATGCGTTAACATCAACTCAACATTTTGACCTTTGTTTTCATCCTCCTACCAAATCTCCCATGAGATTTAGAATTAAAGATATATAAAGAAAATAGGTTTTTTTTAAAAAAAAATCTACCTATAAAGCAAAAGAAATTTAGTTCTATAAGGAGTCTTCTCTCTGTCAAATTAAAAATAGGGAAATAATCTCAATCACTTCCGGCAGAAATAGTAAGACCTCCATGAATGAAGTCACTGGCATTTTACTCTATTGAATTTTAGAAGCCAAGGCATACTGTTCTCTGTGACCAGTAGAGGGCATCAAGCTATTTTCAGCACCAAACTTACCTCTTTCATGGAGAAGAGAATGACAAGATTCACGATACCAGAGCACAATGTCCACTCTGAAAAATTTATAGGTGAGCAGAGCTGCCAGTATAACAAATAGTGTTGAAACTAGTCCTCCAATCAAATAACCTTGAACGTTTGGAGCTGCATTGGCAAAGGGGAAAAACAAAGAATGGAATATAATCTTACCTCAATCAATCAGCTGATTGGTACAACATGAATTTAGCTACTCTTTTGCAAAATTCCCATAACACCACAGCATGTCGTTACCCTGAAACAGGAGCTCTAATGTGTAAGTTAGATAACCATTTACAGTATTCTCAAATTAGGACCTCCTATTTCCAATCGACTATGAATAGGTATGGTGTAGTTGCTTGAGTGTTGGACCAGGATTCTGGGAGATAATAGTTCAAATCTTCACTCAGGCATGGAAGGCCCTGCTGGGTGACCTTGGGCAAGTCATACTGTCTCAGCCCTAGAGGAAGACAATGGCAAGCCTCCTTCGAATAAACCTGCCAAGAAAACCCTGTGATAGGGTTATCTTAAGCTGCAGTTGAGTTTAAGGCACATAACAACATTATTTTCAATTGGCTAGATACTCTGGTGGATACAAATTCAAAGGAACAGGCTGAATGAGAGGCCAATAAATCAAAACTCAATCCCAACAAGGGTTCTGTGGACAGATGATTCCTGGAGAAAGCATTCAGCAAGTTCTGGACAGGATTGCATCCTTCCTCAAAGAAGAGTCTCACAGACCTGATTCTCTTGTTGCTCAAGAACTGTGAGCAATGAAGTAACTTTCTCAGCAAGCTATGGCTCTCTTGCACAGAGATATAGTCTGATCATGGTTATCCATGCTTTGGTCAAGGGTGGCCTGTGGTCTAAACAGGAGGGGACTTCTCCCAGTATGGTGGGGTGAGTGACCTTCCCTGCTCAGTCTGCAACCTGCCAGTAGCTCTACCAGATTACTTTGAGTGTTTATCTGTTTATCTATAATGTTTATCTGTGGAACTGCCTTGGAAGCTACAATTAGTACAGCACACAGCTATGAGGATTTCAACTGGGGCAGCAGGTTCAGGTCCTAAATACCTTGAAGACAGCAGGTCCTGTCTGATCTTGGAAACTAAGCAGAGTGAGGCCCAGTTAGTATTTGAACAGAGGACTATCAGGTGCTGTAGGCTCTATTCATAGGAAGGCAATGGCAAAACCATTTCTGAATTTTCCTTGCCTAAGAAAACCCTATGAAATCCATGGCGTTTCCATAAGTGGACAAGTGACTTGAAGGCATATACACATACACATACACACACACACACACACACACACAGACAGCTGGCTCAGACAGTATCTTGCCCAAGGTTTTGAAAAAACTGGCCAATGTTCATGATGAATCGATGATTCTGGGAGCTCTAGTCAAAAAAAAATTAATAACTTTTCACAGCTCTGAGCTTGCCATCTTCACTAATTGTTTGCCTCTTCTGAGCCCAACACAAAGTGCTGGTGCTTAGTTCTAAAACATGGATGGAATGCCTCTGGTCCAAAAATGGAGACATGTGTTCCCACCATCCACATCTTTCAGCTTCATTTCATCAACTTCCCCCAGCCTTTCTAGGATCCCAGCCCCATAAAAAAGGACCACTGAGAAGAATGGCAAACTCAGCACCATGGCTTGAAGGCAGTCCTAGTTCTCTCCAGCAAGAAGCACCCAACCCTATTCCTGTCCACTTTTCCTGCTGTAGTAGAAATATTCCTTGATACCAGGAGCAAGTATCCATCTTCATATGCCCCTTTTCCAGGGGTAGCTCGGGGGGGGGGGATTGTGGGGGTGAATTGTCCCAGTATGACTAGACAGAGGTTCAGAAGACTACAACATTCCTCTTAGATATAACAATATTTTTATTTAGCGAATATGGCATCAATAATACAATTTGGAATCTATAATATGATGAATTGATTTACTTGAATGTGGCCCAACTGACTTTTTTCTGTGGATCAGAAAACAGAAAGAAAAAAAAGAAGCCCCCACCCCATCCTGTTACAAAGCCCTAAACAGCTTGCAGTTCAGGTGCCACAGGGAGCACCTTCCCTCATATCAGCTCACATGCCCTTGAGGAACCTTCATACTATCAGCTGCCAAAAATAAACTGTTCATACTGAAACAGCTTATGAAACAAAGTTGATCAAAAGTGTCTTTGATACTTGCTTTGTACTTTAGCATGTTGTAACAATTTTGTGTGCAACTTCAATGGAGCACTGCCTGTCATGGATGCTCACAAACCATCTATAGCCCTTATAATTCCACTAACTGCCATGTCCCATCCTGTGGGATCCTGGGGTTTATAGTTTGGTGAGGCACTAGAATTCTCTGGCTGAGAATTCTAAATACTCCTCTAAACTGCAACTTCCAGAATTCCACTGCAGTTAAAGAGCAACCATAGCACTGTAACTGTGTAGTGTGAAAGGACCCCTGGTCTTTGTGTCTCTCTGTGAATAACTTACCCGGCCGATGTAGCATGACATATGCTACTCGTTCCGTCGTGCCAAAACCCCATACAACACAGGAATATTTTCCATAGTCTTGTGCTTTCATTTTAGATATATTAAACCTTAATCCTGATACCAGTTTTTCAGGCAGTCTTTCTCTATTACCATAAAGGAACAAAACAGAGAAAATGAAAATTAAGTCACAGTGTTTGCTAGAAAGATGGACAAAGTTAAAATAATTTATTATGGACAAAAATCGCTAAATCTCAGGTTTCTAAACTTCACTAGAGATTAAGCGAACAACCAACTCCATGTTCACATCTATGAATATCCATATACCTACATACAGCCAAAGATGTAATCGGCCAAGAAGAAGAGCCAGGATAACAAAGTACAAAAAATATGGAATGTTGGCAGACAACCACTGACATTCAACATCAACTACTTTCTTATGAACGCTTAACTAAGTAACATCTCCTGCCGCCCCACACCTTAAGAGCCAGCAGCAACATTGAGCAAAAGAGGTATGTTCAGCTGCTAATCAGGATGCAAGGAGGACCACATTTCCAGCTCCCTCTTATCAGCAAGTGAGGCTACAACTAGGAATTGAGACAGGGTTCCTGCTTCTGATTGTTGCAGCCTCACTTGCTGGTGGTATGGGGTGGAAACGTCATCCTCCTTGTGCCCTGCCTGACAGCTGAACAGAACTTCATTGCTCAATGTCGCTGCCGGCTGTTAAGGTGGGCTATGGGAGGGAGGGTGTTTACAATTGTCGCAATAGCATCATAATCATGACTACTATGTACTGTTACTGAATATAGAGCAGTTGAGTCTAAGTTACGAATCTGTAACTGCAATGCTGAATATTAGCACGGAATACTATATTAGATGGCTATATTAATATACTATATTAGCACTGAACACTATATTAGATGGGATCTATCTCAAGCATTCCAGCTTTCCTTTTTTTTTTTTAACCAAGCTGTGCTAGTGTCTGTCATCAAGATTCTTCAGTGCGAGGAATATACTTAATCATCTAGCTCCTACACGATACAGGTCACCTGGTGTATCCACGGAGATATGTTCCCAGGCTTACTGCAAATACTTGAAACTGTGGGTAATAGTGAACCCCATATAATTGTGCTGGAGGACCTGGGAAATGCCTAGAGGGAGCATACTTTTCAGATGATGGATAATTGAAACCATGGGTACCAGTCCCATGCATACAGGGGGTGACCTGTATAGTTGCCTCAAAACAAAATACATTCAGGTAGAAAGAGAGTCAGCTGTACATGTTCCTAAGTTTCAAAATAGAATCTAAAACACAGCAGACGTCCTCCATCAACTCTTCAAATCTGGCAACTCTAAATGGTAAAATATCTACAGGGGTAGTGGTTCAAGCCATTTCCATGTAACATCTGCTCCATTGCACTGCTGCAGGCTTCAGGCCAACCCTGTAGAAAGTCACATTCCATACATGAGACACTCTGTATACTAGACTGGTGTGGAAAGGCAAATTAAGGCCAACTAGTAGATCTCTGGGTGGTTTCTGGTAAACCTACAAGGATTTCTAATCCAAATTGCAATAAATACAATGCTTCTAATCCAGCAAATCCTGTTAAAACAAGAAAAGCTTGAGGGGGGGAAATAAGACATGGATTTTTGTAAGAAATGACTACAAGCTCTGTTTTGGTGGTGAAAGATGCCCATATGAACATTGAATTAGTATTAGTTCTGCATGAGGATTGACTTAATATATAGTTCCAAGACTACAATATGAAATGCACTTAACGCTGGGAACTTAATTCAGATAGACACTGAGATGACTGTGTTACAAACATAGGACATAACATTCCCAGACACTAGCTCTCATGAACAACAAGTAAACACAAAAGCCTGGAGTTGGCTTGCCTTACACAAGACTATCTAGCTACGAAAGCTTTTGGTATTACATCAGGAACACTTATGACTCTTTGCAAAGTAGACTGACAACAAGGAACATAACCTGAAAGAAGAAACGGAGGCCTCTCACAAAGTCAACATCTCACCCCTGACTCTGCAAGCAGATTTTTGGTTATCCAGTATGACTTGACTTAGGACTTTATCAGACACAGCAAAAATCACAGGATTGTGATGTCACTGTAGCACAAATGGGCCCTGCTATCGCATGACGTCACCATTTTCACATTGTTACTCAGTGCTCCAACCATGAAAAGCCTGTTGCTTGTAATTGATGGGTTAATAGATCATCTTCAATAGATCATCAATAGCACTTTTTTAGCATTACTGAAGGTGTACAAAACCATGTCCCATTGTAATGGTGAGATTACAGTGTGAATGGGTGGTCCTCAGCAAGAAAACGTCCGGGTGAGAATGCGAAAACAAAGCACAGGATGCTCTTATTATCTGTCCTGTTTTGTTGCAACATTTTTAGTGCTTCTGAGTTCATTTACTTTGTTAGTTAAGGTGTTTTGGGGTTTTTAAGCACGCTTGCATCTTCTCGTGAGAACCGCTAAAATCTCACCCATGCCAAATCACGGAAGTAAACTCCCATTCTTACAGCACTAGTGGTTGTCATGAGATGATTCTATGGCAGTTCTTTTGTGTGATTACAGTGACGTATGGTAGTGTAATAATGCCACTATGTTTCTGCTATTCTCATTTACGGAATTACAGCATTTTTAGCTGCTAGTCTGATAAAGTCCTTATTCTGTGTACAGAACAACTGTGATTTGACTAAGGGAGAACTGCTTTAGACTAAACCCATCATAATAATCTCTGACCCATGTAGTCCTGATAGTTTGAGAATATTTTGAAATAGAGTAGAAAGGGAGGAAATACAACACCCATATTTTAAGACTGTCAAAACATATGTTAAACCCTGGATAAAGATCCTTAAGTCATAACTCATGTAGATCCATTTTATTAAAGGCTGTATGAAAACAAAAAGAAAAAAAGTGCTTTTGAAAACCCCTGTAACTCCTGCAAGATTCCTGGTAAACAGTTTACCATGACAGTTTTTCCATGAGACCTTTCCACAGGTAGACATTACTAGGCTTTACAATTATTTTAATGTCTGCTCTCACAAAATAACCCCAAAATGTCCTAACCCAATTAACTAATATAAATTTGATTTCATACTTACTTATATTTTTCATATGTGCTCATAAAATCCTCTGGTTGTTCACCACTGAAATCCCAGGCTATAAATACATCTTTGTTAAAGCCTCTTGAGGCATTACAATCAATGACAATGCTGGATCCTACACACAAGAAAGAATACTGTAAATGCATGTACGGAAACTTTTAGAATTTGTTTAGGGACATGCTCAAAAAACACTTTCATATTAAAAGCAAGCCATTGCTTACCAAGTTGTACTTCAACTGAATTATTTTTGGGATATATGATCTCTATTGGTATCTCTGGTGGTGGATCTAATAAAGGAAGTATCAACAAAAAAAAATCATCATTGCCCCATCTCTTACACTGCTAGAATTTTAGGTTCTTAAAATTAATTTCTTATTGCTGTTGACAATCAATTACTAAACACTGCTTACCTGGCATGGATCCATATCTAATACCCACAAAAGAATCCATGGGCCCTTCTGTTTTCCTGCTCCTGCTTTTTTTTTTCCTTCAGCAGTTTCTCAAAAAGTCACTTTCCCACCTAAGGAAACTTAGCATCAGAGCCTTCTTGTTTTCTAGCCCTTTAAAAATTATTGTCTGTTAAAGCTATGGCAAGCCCCCCTTTTTTAAAACAAGTCCTCATTTGGAATTTGACTTTTAACTGACCACTGCAAGACACTTTTTGAAGTGTCTACTACTGTGATGTTTCAATGAGATATGGCAGGTTCTTCTTTTTTGCTTCTGAGAAGTTTTTTTTGGAATGTTGACTTTTTCACTCAAAACCAGACATTGCAATTTAGAGGACAGCCAAAATCACTGTTGAATTCTTAGGCATCGCTACAATTTCCTGATAAGTTATGGCTGGTCATTTTTCTTTTCATTCTATTGAGCCCACTGTTGGAATTTTACATTGTCTCTCAGCACTCCAACTTTAATAACAACCAAAAATACTGGCACATTTTGAGGTGTATTTAGGACAATATCCCCATGAGGTCAGGCAGACATAAATAAATCAATAAATGTAGATAATCTGGGGGTGATGATCGTGATGATGATGGATAAGGATATTTGCTTCATGATCCAAAATATCCTGATTAGTGATAATTTGAAAAGAAAGTATTTCCAGCTTTGGGACTGACTAAATCCGCAATATTTATGCAAAAGTTTCACACATTTAAGTAACAAGATGGAGTCCAACACTCACATCTTCCCAACAAAAAGAATTTTTTTAGAACACAAGTATGATTATCTGGAGTAACACATTCTATAAAGACCAAGGGCTAAATACTACTTTTAAGTTTTCAGCTGTATGATGAAATAGCATGGAATGCCAGAAGGGGGGGAAAGGACTATAATAATAAAAATTATTGCAAGGCTATTTCCACCACCATCCTAAAGAAAAATACATTTTATTAAGTTGTGTTAATGATAAATTAGTTGTATTATCAGACAAGCTACACTCTGTACTATAACAATATCAGTCTAAAGCATCAACTATCAAAAGCCAGATTTTGGATGTACAGTGCTCTGTAGAGTTTCTCTACATTTTGTTGTGTTAACAACATGCAAATGAAATGGATTTAACTGACATTGTTACCACTTGATGTACAAAAGATATTGAATGCTGTGAATGTGCTAATGATGTGTTGTGTTAAACTATTCATTCCTGCAAGGGAAAACAAATAATTTAATCAATTTTCTCCCTGCTGCCAGAAGTCTTGTGTGGGTAGAAAGTATCCAGCAGTGGGGGAGAGATCCCCCTGGCCTGTGCCTGCACATTGAGAGATGGGGTGAAGGCAGCCAAGGCTCTGGAAGGCCTTCTAGTTCCTTGGCTACTTTTGCACCTCACCACCCTGCATGACTTTGGGAGGAGGCAGCCAGGGATCTGGAAGTCTGTAGCCTCCCATGATCCCTTCATGGCTGTCCTGCACCTACTTTGCCACACAATGTCTGAAAGAAAGTCTGGACTAGAAGGTAGAAACTGAGAAACAGTTTGAGAAAGATTCTCCTCATTGGAGTTATCAGCCAGTTAGAATGTCCCTTTCTCAGTTTTTTCCCCCTTGTGTAATAAAAATTTTTTTCAATTCCTACAATGTCCAATATATTGTGGCACAAAAATAAGTAGACAAAAACAAATTGGTTGGATAAGTATTCGCCTGCTTTGCTGTGCCATGCCTAAATAAGCTTTGGTGCAATCCACTTCCCCCAAAAGTCATGAAGGACTTAAATGAAGTCCACCTGTACATAATTCCAGTGCCACATGATCTTAGATACACCTGTCCTGAAAGGTGCCCAAGTTTCATGGACAGCATATTTAAACAAACAGCCTCATGAAGACCAAGAAAATATTCAAACAAGTCTGGTACAGAAGCATCAATAAGAGTTTGGTTATTTTTTTAAAAAAAATCCCCAAACATGAACACCCTCTGGAGTACTTCTAATTCCACTAACAGAAAAGGGAAAAAATATGGTTCAACCATGACTCAGCCTAGAGAAGGCCCTCCACCAAAACTCAGTGACAGAGTAAAGAGGACAATAATCAGAAAAGCAACCAAGAGGCTAATGGTGACTCTTAAGAAGCTGGAGAAATCCAGACCATAGAAGAAACCACCAATGGAACAACTATCAGCCAAACATTCCACAAAACTGAGCGCTACGGAAGAACAGCAAGAAGAAAACCATTGCTAAAATAAACCCATATCAAGCCTGTATGGAGTTTCTAAAAAGGCATGTGGGAGACACCAACAAACCTACGGAAAAACGTTCTCTGGTCTAATGAAACCAAAACTGAAATGTTTGGTTGTGCTGCAACCAAACCAAACCAAACCAAACCACCAATTCTTGTTGCCCTTAGAACATCAACAGTTGTGAAAATCATCCCCATGGTGAAGCATGTTGCTGCAGCATTATGTTTCAGGGACACTTTTCTTCAGCAGGGTCTGGAAAACTGGTCAGGATTGAAGGTAAGATATGGATTTATCCAAATACAGGGTAATTCTAGAGGAAAACCTGTTTGAGTCTGCAAGGGCCCTGAACTAATATCGAGATTCACCTTCCAGCAGGAGAATGACCCTAAATACACAGCCAAAGTAACACTGTAAGAGTTTAAAAACAAGAATCTGAACATCTTAGAATGATCTAGTCAAGCCCAAATCTCTATCCAGTTCAGCATCTATTGAAAGTTATTGTTCAACAACAGTTCCCATCCAACCTGACAGAAGTGGAACAACTTTGCCAAGAAGACTGGGCAAAAACTGCAGGATCCAGGTACATAAAGCTGACAGACTTATCCAAGAAGAGTCACAGCTGTGATTGCTGCCAAAGGCGCTTCTACCAAGTATGGACTCAGAAAGGTGAATATTTATGCAACTAACAAGTGTTCAGTTCTTTTCTGCTTACTTAACATTTGTGTCACAGTGCAAATATTTCACACCTTCACAGTGTTGAGTATCTTGTGCACATCAAGTAGCAATGATGCCAATTTCAATATCAGGTTGCCACACAACAAAATGTGGGAAAGTCAAAGGCAAGTAAATACTTCTGTAAGGCATATTCCATGTATTTTTCCCCACTTCTTTTTCACTTTCTCTTCTTTTTCTTCTCCCCTTGCTATGAGTTTATATTTTTATAAATTTGAACTTATAATCCATTTAAATATTTTTATTTTTTTACATTTTAAAAAATATAAAACATGCCAAAGTCAAAAATAAGATGGAAAATAAGACACATACCAGAAGTAATTAAATTAATGGCCCGTGAAACATAATATTGTTTTCCCATATAAGTATAGTTTGTCTGGCATACATATGTTCCTTCATCATTCTTAGTTATATTCTTAATAAAGAGACTGTCTCCAAAAGCCCAGTATCTCTTATCGTTAAGTAATCCAAGACTACATGCCTGAAACATAAACAAATACTGTAAAAATGGCAAGCGATTAACATGGTCCTTTATATAGCCCCAAAATGAACTGCAGAGTAAAAGAAAAGAAAGCTAAATCAATATAATCCTGATCCATTAGTGAGATCTAGGCCTCGTCTAAGTGGCCTATTTACCCAAAGTTGGCCATGTCTTTGAGCCTTGCACTCCTAATGCTGCAGGGCTTTTGCCCCATTTTGCCCCTGAGCAGTCCTCATGATGTCTGGGGCAAAGACAGGGATAAGATGGAGTAAGATGGGGTAAAGCCTAATAAAACACCTTTTTAAAAATTCCTGGCAAAAAATGTTTCTCTTCAGAGGAAACAGACTGGAGGCCCCACCACTACTCCAGCCCATCACTGCAGCCGCCGTCTGCGTCACATTCTCTGGACTGCTTCCTGGCTTCAGAGATTGCAACACGGGCAGGAGTGGCTGTGTGTGAGCTGGTGTGGCAGTCTGGACTCCAACCCGTTTCATGCTAGTAATGGGGGAGGAATGGGCCAGATCCATGGTTAGTATATGCTGTCAGGGATACAGCATATGCTGGCCCGTGTAGATGAGGCCCTAAATTTTCTTCATTATTACTGTTTGAGTAAAGACAACCCATATGACAGGAGTGATGTGAAGTGGTTTGCAATGCCATTTTGTTTTTCCTGGTATCAAATATTGAGCAATAATTGGGGCTCTCATCAGACTTCATGTTTTGCATTTGTTATGCAAGTTAAACAATTTCCTTTCTATAAATATTAACGTTTTATAAAAAATGTTACCTTCATACCTCAGTCATATCACAGTGCTAATTATTTACCATAACCAAATGAAGCAGCACATCTATGCAGCCCAACAGTACAATACTAGCAGAATGACAGGAGGCTTGATAAGGAAGCATTCAGGCCAACTTCCACCTTTCCTCCATTCATAAAATGCCATGGTTTTCTGTGTTCTCCATTTGTTTTGTTAATGAAAATTATGGGCCATATAATCTGAGTCACTATTGGGCAGCATATTAATTGCACACCTGCTTTGTATCAGTATAAAAAAGGAAGCCTCAGCAGAGGTGCCTCAGCTTACTTTTTCCCTTTAATTCAAAACACAGTTTCCATAAAATAAGGTACATGACCTCCTCATTGACCTCATTCAGACTGGGAAAGGAAGTCTTCTAGGAGAGGGGTATACTGGTAAAATGAAGAAGCAGAGAAGGAGGTGACCAAAACACGTCTTTCACATTGCATCTATTTTCAAGGAAGTGGCCTGGAGCCTTGCTGGTTCCCCCAGAATCATGGCTCAAATCTGATACAAAGTCGAACAAGTCAAGGAGCATAACTTCTGCATTCTCAAGATGTTTGAGGGCACCTTGCCTCCTCACCACAAGCCTTGCTTCATCTGATGAATCAGTTTTCAGTGCCAAGTTGGGAGAGCAGGTGGCCACTACAAAAGTTTTCCTACACTGGTATTATTTTTCCATATGTCCAATTACAGTTATTGCTAATGGTAGTATATTCCATAGACCAGTGGCCCCCAACCTTTTTGGCACCAGGGACCAGATGAGTGGAAGACAATTTTTCCACGGACCAGGGGGCAGGGACAAATGTGTTTCCCAAGAGGGAACCTCACTCGCGGCCTGGTCCCTAACAGGTCATGGACCAGCGCCAGTTCGGGGACCAGGGGTTGGGGACCCCTGCAGTTTCTTGTGGAATGGGGTAAATTTGTCCTTTAGAACCACCACCATCTTTTAACAAAATGATTATCCTTATTGTTTGGAAGGTATCAGTATAACCTGCACTCCTGGTCAGGTAGCAGAGGCAAATGATTTGTCCTCAACGAGGGTCGTTTAGTGCTATCATTGGAAGAAAGACACCTCAAGCACTGTTGTCCTCTTTCAGACAAGCCACATACATGCCATTCCTTCCTGTAGTACTTTGAACCTCAACCCATTCCAAAAAAAGATAGGTAGCATTGATCCATTTCTGCTCTTGACATGTTAACTACTTTTTGAAACAATTGTTCTTACACTATTATATCTAACATGTTAACTACAAAATATAAAATAATTAAAGCTCTATCTATTCTGCTTTCAAGTGTACAATTTGTGTTTGCCTCTTAGTACACAACTGTGCACTTTGTTCACATTCTTCTGTTCTTGTATAATGTGTATTTTGTCTCTTATAAATAATTTTTCTCCTATTTTCTGAGATTCCCATTTTGGTCTGTCCCTGACCCCCACCACCAATATGAAAGTTTATCCTCCCTTTTTGTTTTGTTTTTGCCAAAACTGGACCAATGCTAAATATAAAAGAGGATACTATAGACTTTCAGGTAGAAAATCTTTGAAGAAATGTGATATCTAGTACAGTTCAGATTAAGTATATGTCAGATGTTTTGCACAACACCTTTCTCCATTCTTGTCAATACCGTTCTACAGAGAAAAAAAGTACATCCAGTGATTATGGTAAACTTAGCTATGTACCTACCTTGTACCACTGTATGTCAAGTGAAGTATTTTCATCTTTAAAATCTTCAAGATCAGGACAAATCAACTTTCTATTTTTACCTAACACTACATTTTGTGGATAAGTTGTTTTTTTATTAAAACATAAACCATCATTCTTCTTGACAACCTCTATGTCCTTGTTGCTTTTTGTTGCATTACTGTAATGACACAAAGATATCAGTACTTCAATTAATTATGTACATGCATACCTACACAAAAAAAATATTCTGGCATGATATCAACACTTAAGGTTTAGAAACACTAATGAAAGCATGGCCAGCTCTGGAATCATTGCCTAGGCTACTATGATCTGGAGGCAGAAAAGGATCCAGTACAATTAAACCTGAACCTAAGCCTACTCTAGATCATAACATTCTTACAGTGCCTCCAGATTTGATTATCCTTATTCTACTCTTAAAGGAAATAGGTAAGAGAACAATTAAGAGCCAAAATTCACATTACACTTAGGTTGGCACCAATGGGAATTCTTTTGTAAGGTCATATTGGCAGTGTCAGAACACAGCTAGGGAGTGAAAAGATAAGCTGTTCCTCACTAGGTCCTATAGTAAAAGCAAAAAATGGCCTCCTTCTGCATGACTACTGTTAGTCTAATGGTGGGGGGAGTCAACACAAAGCAATGTGCTAGGCAATTAAATGTAAATGTAGTTCTGCCATAAAAGAAGAAAATGTGGTGGAATTATGATCCCAACATTTCCCCCAAATCATAATCCACCAGGATGTCCCTGAAAATGGAGCAAACACAATTTAGATGGAGACTTAATATTATTTCTGAAGACAGAAATATTACAACAATGTAAACAAGAATTAAGGATTCTTTTGAGCTGAATAAGAGAGGACGCTTTATAAAATATGGTTCTAGATTGGGGAAAAAAAGAGAAATTAAAAAGAGGGAGTTGAAGAGGAAATACAGAATGTGGAAGAAAACAAGAAAAATTTTGATATAGAGATTCAGCAAAATATTAAGTTACTTCAACAACAGTTCTCATTGTTTATAGTCAAACAAATGAATGCCAAAATGCCATATCTTAGGCAAAAGAACTTTGTAGACAAGACAACAACAGAATCTATGGGGTGAGGACAAAGAAAGAACAGTGTAAACTGATAGCTTATGCAAATGATCTTATGATACAACGAATGCTCTTTTGAAAAAAAATTAAGGAGTTTGGGACATGCTCCAAGTTTAAAGTGCATTGCCACAAAATAAAATTGCTGACCAACAATGTGATTTTAGAAGAGGGAAATGAACTAATGCTATTTCAAATTTTAAAGTGAAAAAAGGGGGATTACATTTTTGGGAGTTACAATCACGAAAAACAACAATTTACTATTTCAAAACAACTATAAAAAACTCTGGAAAGAAATTAAAGGAGACTTAGAAAAATGGGGAAAGTTAAGTGTATCCCTTGTGGGTAGAATTTCAGTAATAAAAGCAAATGTTTCACCCCAGACTTTTATTTTGCTTTTAAATGATCCCTATTAGAAGAAATGGGATATCTTTTGTGCAACAGCAGAAAAAAGACTTCCAGATTTGTCTGGCAGGCAAAGAAACATAGAATAAAATTTAAAACACTCCACAATGCTTAGGAAAGGGCCAGCTAAGGAGTCCCTAATGTCAAATTGTATTATGAGGCCTGTTGTTTTGCAAGTTTGAAGAAATGGATATTGCTTAGAGATAGAAGACTCTTGGAACTTGAAAGCCATAATTGAAGATTAGGTTGCCATGTTATCTTTGGTGTGATAAAGTCAAAGAACATTCTGAATTTAAAAACCATTGTATTAGAATGGCTGTCCTAAGATTTTGATACAAATACAAAGACTTTTTCTTAAGATATTATTAGCCATCGCACTTCAGAAAGTCTCTTTCAGGAAAGAATGGGTTAAAAATCAGGAATGGTTGCTCTATGGTGATCTTTTGTATTTTGAACAAGATAGCAGGAAGTTTAAATCAAGAAATACCATTCTTAAGAATGCAAAGATCTTACTTGGTATGTTTATACTATACAACTTAAGGACAGATTTAATCAAGACAAGAGAAAACCAGCCATATAGGTTAGAGAAAATGAGTTTTATTTAGAGTTGTGGAAAGACAATCACTGTGTGGTTTAAAAAGTGTATAAATGGCTTTTGGAACTAGACACAGAAGATGGATCTGTGAAAGAGAACATGATAAGGTTGGTTCAAAATTTTGAGCATAATGTCCATATGGATGTATAGGGGGGGAAATGTGGATCAAAGATATAAAATTTACTTTATGCAATAATTTAAAAGAAAAGCTGTATGAGATGATGTATAGATGGTATCTAACCACAAATAAGCTATTGAATATATCCCAGAATGTTTCAGACCAATGTTGGGGATGTCAAGACAAGGAGGGCTCCTTTTTTCATATGTGGTGGTCTTGTAAGAAGGCGAAAAGTTACTGGTCTAAGATTTATATATTATTCAGCAAGATTTTAAAGGTAGATTTTGTAATGTTACCAGAAATGTTTTTGTTGGGTATTATGGATAAAGAACTGGATAGTAAATATGGATTAGTTCTCCAATATACAACAACAGCAGCAAGAATATTGTTTGCTCAAACGTGGAAACAGACTGAAGCATCAAATGATGGAAGAATGGATTGTCAAGGTTGCTGAGTTTGCCCAAATGGCCAAATTAACATGGGTTCTAAAGGATAAGCCAACTGAAGAATGTTTGGAAGATTGGGAAACATTTATGGATTTTCTGAGCAGTAAGAAATCCAAAATTGCAATAATCTGTGGCTATGCTTATTAGTAATTTTAGTAGGATTATTTAGTTGGAGTTGTAGTGGTGGATTTTTTTTATTTATTTATTTTAATTTTCTTTACAGTTAGCATTGAGGAGTTAGAGCCCTTCTGTGTATCAGCTGTATGTCTTTTTCTGTTTCTTTATTTTTGATTATTTATTACTTTGACTGCAAATTAGATTGTCTCAAACATTAATAAAAAATTAAAAAGAGAAGAGAATGTAGGCAAATTTACTTTCATATTGTTTAAAAGAAATAAAGAGTTACAGTGGGCCCTCTGTATCCACGGGGGAGTGGGTTGGTTCTGGAAAAGCCATGTATTTTTACATGGGTGTTTAAATTCTATATATATCAATGGCCGACACCATTTTAAGTATGTGGTGGTGCCACTTTAAGTATGTGGTGGTGCCATTTTAAGTGTGGGCACTGTCATTTTAAGTATGTAGCACCACCATTTAAAATATGTGCCAACAATCTGCAAATGCTGGAATCAATGGATATCAAAACCACAGATACAGAGGGGCCCCTGTAGTTGGAACTACTTGATGCAATACATATGAAAAGTTTTGGATGAAGCAGTAATTTTTCCAGATGTAACAATACAAAAATGTCTTAAGAAATTCAATGTTCTCTTCCTAAGAAAGGGGCAGTTAGCTTCGCACAGGGCACAAACAGCCTGGACCTCATGGGAAGTTACTTTTCTGCTGCTAATGGAGTAGAAATTTTCTTACCCATCTCTTATTGCTCTTTGTCCCTAGTCCCCAAGTGGCCAAGAAAGGGAGTGGCCTCTGCCTACACTGGGATCCCTCTAGAGCAGTGGTTCTCAACCTGTGGGTCCTCAGATGTTGTTGGACTACAGTTCCCAGGAACCCTCAGAGGTCTCACCTTGACAGCCAGGTGGTCCTCCCAGTCATTAGTGAGGCTGTAAGTTCAATCCTACAGCCTTACTAATGACTGGGAGGACCACCTGGCTGTCAAGGTGAGAACTCTGAAGGATCCTGGGAACTGTAGTCCAACAACATCTGTGGACCCAAAGGTTGAGAACCATTGCTCTAAACTATCTTAACTAACAACAGAATTAACATCTGAGACAAAATGTAAGCCTGTGATTCTAACATCATCACTTTTTTTCTCCTGTATGGTTTTTAACATCTTTGCCTGATGAAGAATCTAGTGAAGCTTCAAAAGCTTGCATGATGCATTTGTGCATTTTGGTTGGCTAATAAAAGTACTGTATCACTGTTTGTGGATTTTGCATTTTGTTGTTCATAATTATTTTACCTTTACATCCTGTACTTTCTGCAAGAAGCTCATGCCACTATTTTATAGAGCAATAACCTTGTGAGGTTGATAGAAAAGCTTTTAAGGTTTTATACAACATTGTTTATAAAGCAGTGTTCATGAGCCATGGTTGTGCATTTCTCCCTTCCTACCCCAAATATTCTAACTTGCATTAAGCCAGAACATTCTACTACATCCAGGCTGGAAACTCTGGTTTAAAATTTAACAAATCGAGTCTGAAAGACTAAAAGAACACTGAACTGAGGGAACAAAAGCATATTTAAAAAAATCAAACACAGACATATAAATTAAGAGTAGGTTTAAAGGAAATGACATGGACTGTAAAGAAAGATAAAGGAGGACAACTCTTAGGAGAGATGAGGAAAAAGAGGGATAAAAATAAAAACTATACACAAGAATAGCTGTTCTCAAATGGGTGAGAAACAAGGGGAGACAGAAATTTGAATGATGGTATAGAAGAAAGTAGAAGTATGTGAGAAAGTTGAGAGTAAGCGTGGAAGGAATTTAATAGAAAGTAGGATGTGAGTATGTAGATCAAGAAAGATGATATGGGAAAGTAGAATGGTAGAATGTACACAAAGTCAGGAAGTGGTGGGAATGTATTAGAATGTGTTGGAATGTATGGGAAAGTATATTGGAATATGAATACGGATATGTGTATGTATATGTAAATGCGTTGGGAAATTCCAATAAAAAAATATAATTAAATTTAACAAATCAGAAGAAAAAAGGTCAGGATCACCATGGTCTAGAAGCCTCTCGGGCTAAGTTTGGAAAACCTGCTTAACCTAGTGGAATGATGGGGAATTTGAATCCGGCTTTCCCAGTACTCTATATACTGCATGGACACTAATTATTGGTGTTATATTAGAAAAGTAGAGGAAAAAGATATGCTTTTAATTGATATTTGAACCATAATACCTAGCATTTCAACATTTACTTACATCACCTCCTGGATTAGGTGCAATCTCTTACAAAACTGTCCTACAGAGGGACATTATAGTAATCACACCTCCAATTTAACAAAACAATAGATTACTACTTCTGTGTCTTCTGGCAATGAAATACCACAAACAATTTCAGAATTTAGTCACTCAGTCCTACTTCTTATTATTCATGAGCAATCTTTATAGAATTACATATATTTAGAAGAAATAGTCCCAGGTAATGTCCAATCCTTTGTCATAGCAATGCTTCCTTTAAAAGTATCTTGAGGGGGCATTTGAGCAACCAGCCTGAGCATTAACAGATCTTGGGATTAATAACCAGAATGTGGTTTGGAATTATTAACACAAACTGTAAGAATCTAGTAAAAAAAAGAAGACTGCACTGGGTTTTATTCTGATATAAATATGAAAGGACTTAGACCTACCACTATGCTGCCAGAAGAATTCTTTGGATATGAATGCTTGAAGGTTATAGCAATGCATTAATAAAAAAAATAAACAACATTGTGTATTTATCTTTACCTGTCATCACTGCCGGCCAGTCATAAACTAAAGCTATTGAATTGCATTTTCAATTGCTACTTTTAATCAAAATTATCAATTTCTCGTGAACTTACTTAATGACACACTGGTAACTTCCTGTATCTTCTATGCTTGCAGGAACAAACCAAAGCAAGTCTCCACGCTGATGGATCCTAGATAAGTTATTTGTCGTTATGGGTATATCACTACCATTTATGTACCACGTCACACTGTAGTTAGATTGCAAAGAAGGCAATGGTCTTAGTGGACAGCGAATAACCCAAGGCTCTCCTACAGGAACATAGATGGGAAAGGCTGCACCTAATAAATAAATAAAATTCGTGTAATGTTTATATTACCGTATCACTGCAACAAATGATGTACTTCAAATATGTGAATTAATACACTACCAGAAAGTTTGCATATAACTATGGCAAAGTGCACTTTTGAAAAAGAGCTGGTTTGTGTTATTCAGTTTGCTATACTGCAAGCAGACTGTAAGCTCTCATGTTTATCATATATAATAATATATAAAATAATATTAAAAACTAGCTTCAAAGCTCCACATTGTTCTTTTTTGCTTCTAGCCTCATCTCTGCATATCCCACCTTCCGTTTTTACATTTTTCAGTTAGCAATACTGCTCAAAATTTGCAGTTATCTAGCTAATAGTATGAACTCATCACTCTTAAGGCTCAGATGCATAGAAAGCAAGAATACACTGTTTTCCTGCACAGACTCGATCTAAGCTGCTGAACCTCTACCTTCCACCTGTACCTCCCCTGCATTCTACCTGCCATCCCCCCTCCTTCTACTTAATTTGCTTCCTCAGCATCAGAAGTCCTTACTAGAGGCTTAAGATAGCCTATCTCCCTACTTCTTGCTCACAGCCTGGAAACAGGAACCTGAAGCTCAAGGTGGAGAGGACTTGCAAGAAGATGGCTGACACCTGGCTTCCCCTGTATTCCCAAAAATGTTATACAGAAGGCAAAAGTTACTCGTGAACTGGATAAAACTAAAAATAAAAGTTTCCAGATTCTATTAATTCCAGTTCCAATCTAAAAACCAGACGGGGGAGTGTGCATAACAGCATCTGGGTTCACAGCTTATACTGAAGTTACAAATAGCATTATATAGTCATCTTATGAATAACACCATTTAGTGCAAATATAATAATGCATCAAAGGCCCAGAAAACCAGTTCTGCATCCCATTTGCTACTGCAACTGTACTCAAGCACAGCTGCTAAGGAAATTGTTGCTGTGTGCCTTCAAGTCATTTCTAATTTATGGTGACCCTATCACAGGGTTTTCTTGGCAGAATTTGTTCAGAGGGAGTTTGCCTTTGCCTTCCTTTGAGGCTGAGAGAATGTGACTTGCTCAACATCACCCAATGGGTTTCCATGGAGGAGTCAGGGTTCGAACCCTGGTCCCCAGAGTCACATTCTCAAAGTGGCTCAAACCCACTACATCACACTTGCTCTCTGCTAAGGAAATGACCTAATCTTAAAAGCAGAATAATGTTTACCATTATTTGAACAGAGTGTTTCATAGCCCTGAAATGCAAATAAAAAACCTTTCCTGCAGTACCTTTGTACATGTTTGATTGGTCAATGACAGGAAATGTTGCTTAATTGCATTTTTATAAAATGAAATGTTCTATTAAACGAGGGAGGAAGAAAGAGAGGACCTGTCTAGTTTGTTTAGCATCTCCTTCAGATGTTAGTTTAAGAGGAGAGCTTATTTTGATAGCTTTATCTTTTAATACACACTTCAATGAATTCAGTTTTAAAATGGCACTAAAATATGAAATCATTGGCAAGTTTATAAGCAAGAATCAGTCTGAATGAAAAAAAGATTTCTTCAATAAAGTAATACACTTTGAGAGAAATGTTAAGGTCTCCTCCTATTATGAAGAAAAGGAAAATAAAAATACATGCGCAAACTGACCCAGACAAACCAGTAGCTTGTTTAAAACTGGTTATATTTTCAAGTGTACAGACACATTCCTGTAATTTAAGGCAAAACCAAAGGTTTATATGACAACATTCATTTTGTGATGCAGATAATACAACTAAACAAATTAATAAGAAACTTAATAGACTTACAAAAGCTGAATGAAGAATAAACCAAAGAGGTCCAACAAGCCCACCACAACGTAGAGATCATCATCCCCTGGCAAAGGAATGGAAAAGTTTTCAAATATTCACAGCCATTTAGATTATCTCCACTATAGCCAACAAGCTTGTAACAGGCATGCAGGAGAAAAAGACAGAACTATCTGATACAGAAACACAATTTCACTTTAGGAAAAAGTCAAAAGAAGCTTGGGATGAGATCTTATTTCGCTCTGTAGAACAGTATACACTGAGAATGAGCTACCAGAAAATGAGGAAACAGCCAACTGGCTTGCGGTCTTTGGAGTCAAAGTGCTATAGGAGGGGCGTTTGACCACCCTCCCATGCAGCCTGTGCCACCCCCTCCTCCATCTTCCTGCCCAGGCACTACATAGTGGAAAACATAAGCAGCTTCTGGCACTCTTCCCAAGTACTCCTGCCACCTGCATCTTTAAGTTAATCTTTAGGTAAAGATTAGGTCCATCTTCTAGATTAGGTTTAAGCAAAAAAGAGGGACACATTTAATGACTGACTAATTGAAACCATAGTGATCACTATGATGACTCTCATTTTAAACAGACCTAGTGTATCAGCTGTGATAATTGCTACTAGAACTACTCCTAAATTTCATTGTATTTTTTTAAAAAAACAACTATTTTAACTGATTATTTTGCAATATTTAATAATATCAACAATTGATCTGGTTACCTAAGCAATATCCCAACAGAACCTGGGACTGGAGACCCATCCCTTGCACCTGCGCACTCTCACAGCTGTTACGCAAAACCCTCATGTCCATGGAAAAGATCCATGCATGTTCTGGTCTTACAGTGGGGAATTACAGCAACTAGTTAACATTGCAAGAGGCTGCGTAACATATGAGATCTTTTACCTATATGTATACCAGTGAAACCAAGGAGAGACACTGAGCCAGAGACCAGAATAACCTGAAGTAACTTTATTGAACTGTTTTAAACTGCATTCACACACACATGCATTCCCCTAACACACAAACAAGATTATTGAAGTAAAGCAGGAAATAGTTAGAAAGGGTTTAGACTGAGGCTTTGGGGTTATACTGCACCCGATCCTGAACTGGAGAATTCCTCCAGAGTAACAGCAAACAGATGCACCAAAAGTGGGGAGGGGGAAATTAGAGCAGGGAGTTATGGTTACAGAATTGGGGAAGAAGGGCCTATCTCAGCAGAACTCCGCACAAGGGTCAGAGGGATGTTAGTAAAGAGGGGAGGAAGGAAGTAAGGAAGGAAGGAAGGAAGGAAGGAAGGAAGGAAAATCAGGCTGACGTGGAGGATAGAGCAAGGGGGTCTGAGCACAATGAACTTATTTTTCCAGAGGTTTTTATAGGAAAAATCCCTTTGAAGGTGCAATCTAGATGAAAGAAACATTTGTTTTCTGATAGATCCCAACAATTAAAACAAAGGAATTCCAGGTAAGCCAGGAACTGGGAAATAAGTGTATCTTTATATCTGATGATTGACAGACAACCTCCCTTTTGAATTGTAGATATGCAGATGAAGGAACATAATTAGCATACGGAGGGGATGGGCGGCCTCCATGGCAAACCATGGCGTTCGCCCCTCTCTTCCACCTTCCAGTCACCCTTGACATGAAGATGGAAGAAAGGGGCGAATATATCTGGTTTCCCTCGTCTTCCCCCCCTTCCCTCCATCTTCATTCCCTTTGGAAGGGAATGAAGACACGGGGAATGAGCAGCGGCCGTGGGAAACCGCAAAATTCGCCCCTTTCTTCCACCTTCCAGGAATGTGGAAGAAAGGAGCAAACTTACCCGGTTTCCTCAGCTGCTGTAAGGGTGGCTGGAGGGGGGACTTTCCAGCCACCCACCCCCCTCCCCAAGGCCACGACCAGGAGCCTGATCGCCCTTCGGGGAGGGGGGAAGGGTGGCTGGAGGGGGGGGGCTTTCCTCCCAACCCACCCACTCCCCGAGGCTGCAATCGGGAGCCCGCTCGCCCTTCGGAAAGGGGAGAAGGGTGGCTGGAGAGGGGCTTCCTAGCAACCCACCCCCTGCCCAAAGCCACGACCGGGAGCCTGATTCTGGCTTCAGGGAGGGTGGAAGGGTGGCTGGAGGGGGGGAGGCTTCCTAGCCACCCACCCCCTCCCCAACACCGTGATCGGGAGCCCAATCGTGGCTTGGGGGAGGGGGGCTGGAAGGGGGAGGAGAAAGGGTTTGGGGAGGGTGGAAGGGTGGCTGGAGGGGGGCTTCCTAGCCACCCACCCCCTCCCCGAAGCCCCGATCGGGAGCCTGATCACGGCTTCGGGGAGGGTGAATGGGTGGCTCGAGGGGGGGCTTTCCAGCAACGTTCGCCCCCTCTCCTCTGTCTTCAGTTGCTCCCCAAAGGGGGAGAAGGCAGAGGAGGGGGCGAATGAACTGGTAAACACTTTGCCTCACCCCCCCCCAACCGATCTCCTGCCTCTTCGCTCCATTTGCGAAGGGAGCAAAGAGGCAGGAGATCAGATGGCTGGGGTGAAGGAAAGTGTACCTGGCATATAAGATGACCCCTGATTTTGGAGGCTATTTTTCAGAGCTCAAAGGTTGTCTTATACGCCGGAATATACAGTAGTTAAAATTTCTCTGTTAATACTTGTAATTAAAATTTCTCTCTAACTTTAATACAATACCATGTCTTAGCCACATACAAAACAGTGATTTGCAACCTTTGGGCCTTGAGATGTTTGTGATTTCAACTTCCAGTATCCCAGACAATTGTCTATGATGGTTGAGGACTTCTGGATGCTGAAGTCCAAACCATCTGGAGGAAGATTAAAAACCATTAACAAAACACATGCTTCCATCACACAATTTATCTGTCTCTCTCTTATCCCACCATCCAAACTACTCCACACATCACTCAGTCCTTATCTCTCCAGTAGTCTTCATCAATACCTCATTTTCTTTCCTATAAGTATCTTTAAAAAAAAATGTTTTGCTTTGAACACTTAGAAAGACAGGGAAATCTTTAGGATATACAGGATGCCAACATGCAATGAAGGGGATGCACATTGTCTTATATAGTAAGCTAATCATGTAGAAGGAGACCTGACACCCAAAGATTGTAAAAACTACAGTAAACTGATCTTGACAGCTTAACAAAAATCTGTTGACAAGAAGTTCCCCACTCCCCACATGCCACCCTTTGGGAAAATGAAGAAAATTAGCCTTTTTTTTTTTTTACAGCCAAAACTGCAGTAAGAAGTTATGTTACATTATTTTCAGGTACACTATGAGTGATGCTGTGGTCTTGAGGGGAAACACCTTCTGGGGCACTCCACTACCTTCACAGTTGCTCATCCCTACTTGAGCCTAAAGACATCCTATAGATGTGTGAATATGGAACAGTTAGCTAGTCTGGTCACTGCTGTATTTGTTGTTTGCATTACTATGCCTTTCAGGTGCTTTCTTTATGATCTAAGATGTACCCAGTCTACATCCTTATGAGTCTGTTTCGGCTGCTTGTCATATGCAGCAAAAACATGCCATGTGATTGTTTTTTAATCAATAAAAGTGACAGAACAGATATTTCAAAATCACTTCTAGTAATCTTAGGTGGAAAATTACAATGAACTCACCAGGAGCTGAGCCACTCTCCCAAAAAAGTGCGGGGGAGGGGGGATGAAGGGGTTTTTCCATGGGGAGGGACACACTGTGGAGAGAAGAGGTCTGCAGTTTTTCTCTGGCAAAAGGACCAGTCATCAGATGGGTAGCACCATTTCTGCAGACTCTCAAACCTGCAGGGTGGGAAAGAAACCTTGCAAATCACACTAGACATAGGGAAAAAAATGAAAATACCCCTCCTTGCCACCAAATGGTCAACACACTTTTTTTTAATGTTGAGAAACCCTGTCTGATAAGAATCTTCGCAGTTCAGGACTTTCTATGCACAAAATTTGCACATGGCTGTTTTGCACAGGAAATAATATTTCTATGCAGATATATTATTTCCTGTGCAGAACAAAATATATTGCCATTTTTAGAAGCATTTGAAACTCTTCTCCAGCCATTGTAGAAAAGACTTGAAATAACGTCACTCTACATTTAGTTGCTAGCTTTTTTGTGTAGTAGGGTGACTGTGATGATATAGAACATAGGACAGGTATAACATATCAAAACAGAGGCTATTATGTGTAAGTTGAAACATTTCTGTTTCTAAAAATCCACTGTTTCATAAAAAAATTACTATGTTACACTATAGACAGGCCCAATACCAGTTAAGACAAGATGGGAAAATTGGAAGCAAGCCTGGATATAGTAAGCATATCAAAAAGCTGCTGGAAGAGAGAGAATAAATAGATTGCAGGTATATCTCAGTTAATGGAATAAATATGTTTTGGACATGACTTCTTTAACAGAAAATTTGCTACCAGAGGTAAAAATAACAGGGGAAAAACAGGGACAAGTTCTTACACAACAAAAAAGAAGAGCATTTGCCAAAAGTGTCTGCAAACTTTATACTGTATTTCAAACTAGCACTATGTATCTGTGAAATGATATGAAGCAGATCAGGTAAGCCTTGCATAAGTAAACAAAACATTTGAACCTTCTAGAGGCACTTGAAAACTTCTTCCAAAATGTATCCAGGGGTGATATCTTTCATTCATCAGCATTCACTTTTCATTTGATAGCCAGATCTATGCTTTTTAAAAACATGCTAGGGGTGGCTGGTGAGGCAGGCTAATCTGCTTTCCCTTTTTCTTTCTGGCTATTTTCACATGCTCAGTAAGGGATTCTGGATGCAGCTGCTGCTTACCTTGCCTGCTGTATGCATGTTCATGCAGCTACTAGTAGGATCAGGTAGACTAGAATCTCATTCTTTCCCAGATCAAGCTTTATTGCACTATTTATTGCAAAACAGCTGCTGCAACCCAAAACCAAAAGTGTGCTTCTGTGTCACCAGAATGTCTGTTTCCAGAATGTCAAACTCAATCATGTTTAATTTCAAAATAAGAAGGGGGGGTGAATACTTATTAGGAAATTCAAATGGGAAGTAAGGAGGCTGGAAACTGAAGCTGGAAATTGAAGGGGAGAGCTAGAGATTCTACATCATTATCACCTGAGCAATTTTAAACAATGCCCCACAATTTTACACACTTGCTATTTACAGGGGAGGGGGAGCGTCTCTAGAAATAAAAAAATAGCCAGAATAAATGTGCCGACCAAACCAATTTTTGTCCCAGTCTGCGCAATGTATTGGGGGCAAATAACCCATGCTGTGGGTGGGGGTGGGGGTGGGGTGGGCAAACTATGATATAGCAAGCTAGATGTGATGTACTCCAGTTGTTAATAGCTTAGCTCCATTTGTGGGAGGAAAATGAACTTTCTTCTACTGGAGACATACTGAAATTCAATGAAGCCGGGTAATACCCACAATGCAAAAGTGAACAGTTTATTTATTTTATATCTGATTTCATTTTACTTTTATTTCACCTTGTGTTTCTGCTTTAGGTGGAAAATACATGGTTCTATACAAACAAACATACCCTTGGGCAGTGAGCTTGTTACAGCCTGTAACCTATGAAATCCTCATTGGAGTCAGAAAATCACCCAAAGTTCAAACAAACAAAAAAGTACTTTATCCCTAGTGCAGGAATGGCAATTGTGCAGCCCTCCAGAGGTTGTTGAACTGCAGCTCCCAATAGCCCTAGCCGTGCAACCAATGGAGAGGAATGCTAGGAGTTGTCCTCCAAAAGCTTTTGGAAGGCTGCAAACTTTCCACCTTTGCCTTACTACAAAAAAGTTAACACTAAGAAAGCTGTCAAGGCAAATAGGGCAAAGTGCAAAGTTCTCCAAATGTGGAGAACCCAAGTCTTTGGCACAACAAATTTAAGCTGACAATATGGCATAAGAAAAAAGCTTGAAAGCATATTGTTAAAGATAAAACGTATCATTTTCCTTAAGAACACCACAAGCAACAAAACCACTATGGAAGCAGTCAAACCATTTGTGATAATGGGATCCTGCCATTTTCCTGGTCGCTAAGGGTAACAGCCTCTCCACTGACACCCCCTTGTCGTGGGAGAGAGGCTTGCGTACCCTAATGATGTTTTGAGCTATGCTGGCGGTGGCATAATAGCCACAGGTAGGGCCTCCCATACCAGACAGGTCAAAACCAAAAGGTCTGACAAAGAGCATCAAAGGGCAGGATGGGCTCTCTAGCCTTATGGCAACCACCCTAGGAGAAAAGACTCGAATCCCAAACCTGGGCAGATCATGCTTGTCCAACCCTGTAAGGTCAACCATCTAAGAGAAGGAAACTCTAATCAAATCTACGACCCGAGGACCTTGTTGCTACCATCCATGCATGCAAGGCCACAGCAGATGAACCTTTGGTTTAAAGGGTGAGGCCAGTTCTGTGCACGCTGCGCTCCACCAGAAAAATCCACTGCACAGGCTCGAAGGACAAATCAAATTCCGAAAAAGTCCTGTAGCGATAGGCGAGGGACGAAACGGCAGGTGTAAAGATGCAGTGGAAGCCGCAGACCCAACCCTGCATGCAGGCAGTTCAGGACTTTAGTCGCTCGAGGCTGACCCGGGAGATGACAGTCTTGTTCGGCAGCATCCTGAATGACCAAGCAGCCTTTTTTAAGGAGAGCACTGCTTGCTCCATATGGAGAGGGGCCTAGAAAAGGTGGCCTAACGAAAGCTCATCCCCAACTACCTGGTTGGCTAGCCGCGGCCAACGAACATCTTCTGATGTGGTCAAACCAAGGCAAAGAAACAAAGGCACACACCGGCCTCCAAAGGTGTAAATACACTGACGCTTGCAGGCTGGAACATCAGAACCATGCGAGACTCTGCAGATAGTGGATGGCCTGAGCATTGTTCTGCTCTAATAGCCCATGAACTATCAAGACTTAATATTGACATCGCTGCTCTTAGTGAAGTTCGTCTCCATGAGGAAGGCAACCTTAAAGAACACGGCGCTGGCTACACACTTTACTGGTCTGGCAAACCCAAAACTGAAAAACATCTTTCAGGAGTAGGCTTTATGATTAAAAACTCCATTGCCTCCAAACTCGAAACCTTGCCAACAGGACATTCTGATCGCATTATTTCCTTACGCCTCGCACATGTTATTCTCTTCAGTATATATGCCCCAACTATGCAAGCTGACCCTGTAGAGAAAGACAAATTCTACACAGACCTACGTCACCTCATACAAAAAGTCCCTGTAGCAGATAAAATTATTATCCTTGGTGACTTCAATGCCAGAGTAGGAAAGAACTCCGAAGCCTGGAAAGGTGTCTTAGGCAAGCATGGTGTTGGAAATTGCAATGATAACGGACACCTCTTGCTAGAGTTCTGTGCAAAACAACAGCTGACTATTACAAACACAATCTTTCAGCAGAAAGATAGCTTGAAGACAACCTGGATGCATCCCCGATCCAAACATTGGCACCTCATTGACTATGTTCTAGTCCGTCAGAGAGACATTCGTGATGTCCGTCATACCCGAGTGATGCCCAGTGCAGAATGCCAAACAGATCATCGCCTCGTCAGATGTAAACTAAATCTTCATCTTAAGTTCAAACCTAAGAGGGGTGGCATATTAAAGAAGAGACTCCAAGTCAACAATCTTCAACAAGCTACCATGAGAGACAACTTCCAGGCAAACCTGCAAACAAAACTTGAAGACCATCCTACAGATCCTTCTCCTACAGTGCTTTGGCAGCATATCAAAAACAGTATCCTCCAGTCTGCGGAAGAATCCCTCGGGTTCTCCCACAAGAAAAATCAAGAATGGTTTGATGAAAACAACCAAGAAATCCAGGAGCTGTTGGCAAAGAAGAGAACTGCTCACCAGGCATACCTCACCCAGCCAACTTGCCATGTAAGAAGAGCAGCTTTCTACCTCACATGTCGTAAACTTCAACAAAAACTCCAAAACATGCAGAACAAGTGGTGGATCAATATAGCAGAAAAGACACAATGCTGTGAAGATCTGGCTGATCTTAGAGGATTTTACAAAGCTCTTAAAGCAGTGTTTGGACCTACTTATCAGGTCCAAAGCTCCTTATACAGTACAGATGGTCAAACACTAATTACTGATAAAGCCTCCATCCTGAATCAATGGGCCGAACACTTTCAAAGTCTCTTTAGTGTCAACCGAGTAGGCCAAGGCTCAGCTATCCAACACATGCTACAAAAACCGATGAAAAATGAATTGGACATAGCACCCAATTTGAAAGAGACCCTTAAGGCCATACAGCAGATGAAAAACGGCAAGGCAGCTGGGATCGATGGAATCCCACCTGAAGTCTGGAAACACGGAGGTCATGTATTCCACGGTAAATTCCACAAAGTCCTTGTGAATTGCTGGGGAAAAGGGGAATTGCCATCAGATCTCCGAGATGCAATCATCATCACCCTGTACAAGAAAAAAGGAGCAAAATCCGATTGCCAAACTATTGAGGCATAACACTGCTCTCTATTGCTGGAAAAATCCTTGCAAGGATACTCCTGAACAGATTAGTTCCTGCTGTTGCAGAAAAACTTCTTCCTGAAAGCCAGTGTGGCTTCAGAGCCAATAGGAGTACTACAGATAATGGTATTTGCCCTTAGACAGCTGCAAGAGAAATGTAGAGAGCAGAATAAGGGTCTCTAGGTAACATTTGTCGACCTCACTAAAGCCTTCAACTCCGTGAGTAGAAAAGGTCTGTGGCAGATCCTGGAAAGACTAGGATGTCCCCCCAAATTCCTTAAAATGATTATCTTGCTGCACGAGGGCCAGCACGGTCAAGTCAGATATGGCGATGCTCTTTCAGAGCCCTTTCTAATAACTAATGGAGTGAAGCAAGGTTGTGTTCTTGCTCCAACTTTATTTACAATCTTTTTCAGCATGATGCTCCAAAGGGCTACGGCAGGGCTTGAAGAAGAAGACGGCATCTATATACGTTACCGTACTGATGGTAACTTTTTTAACTTAAGCCGTCTGAGGGCTCGCACTAAGACTCTAAACTATCTAGTCCGTGAGCTGCTCTTCGCAGATGATGCTGCCCTTGTTGCCCACACAGAAGCAGCTCTGCAGCACCTAACATCCTGCTTCGCAACAGCTGCAGAGCTGTTTGGACTGGAAGTCAACCTTAAGAAAACAGAAGTTCTTTACCAGCCTACACCGCAGGATGAACACCCCCCACTCCCACATTGCCGTCGGCAAATCTGTGCTCAAGTCCCTTCAGCAGTTCACCTACCTGGGAAGCATCATCTCCTCAGATGCCAAGATTGGCAAAGAGATTGATCACAGATTAGCAAAGGAATATAGCGCATTTGGAAGACTCTACAAAAAAAGTCTGGAATAATAAACATCTGCAGCGAAGCACAAAAATCAGTGTGTATAGAGCCATTGTACTGTCTATTCTACTTTATGGGTCTGAAACATGGGTCACCTATTGCCACCATTTACGACTCCTTGAACGCTTTCATCAGCGCTGTATATGCACAATCCTAAATATACACTGGACTGACTATGTGACGAATGTTGCTGTCCTTGAGCAAGCAGGGATCACCAGCATTGAGGCCATGATATTGAGAACACAGCTGCACTAGGCAGGGCATGTTTCTAGGATGAAGGAACATCACCTCCCAAAAATAGTACTCTACGGTGAACTTGCTACGGGTCAGCGTAAGAGGGGCGCTCCAAAAAAGCGATACAAGGATTCCCTGAAACAACATCTCAGGCTTGGCCAAATTGATCACGAACAATGGTCCGCCCTGGCCTCACATCGGGAGGCATGGAGATGCACTATCCACAATGCTGCAGCCTTATTTGAGAACTCACGCCGAACAAGTCTTGAAGAGAAACGACAACGCAGAAAGAATCACAACCCGGAAACATCACCCAAGGAGACCTTCTGTTGTGCTTCCTGCAACCGGACTTGTTTATCTCAGATTGGCCTTTTTAGTCATCAGCGCGCTTGCAGAAAGCGCGGGATGAGTCCTTCCTGAATCTTCGTTTGCGAAGAAAAGCCAGAGAGAGAAGGGTAACAGAGCCATATCAGTGTTGGTTTGCTTCCAGGTCATCAAAGGGTTAATGCGTTTTGGGGGTGGGGTGTGTGTTAGGGACACCATTATGTAGGATCTTTACAAGATTGCAGCAGACAAGACTCACCCAATGGCAAACACTCTTTGAGACAGAGAAAACTTTCAGATCCTTTGGATGGGAGTTGATATAAGGACAGCATCCTGTGGGGCAAGAGAGCTCTTTGGAGTGATGAAGGAACAGGCAGGGTTTGACTACCTTGTTGTATCCCTAGAAAGCATGGTTGAAGAGTGGATTAAAAGATCCTGACTCCCACTTTTCCCTATAGACACCAGGGAACCTTGTACATGTCTGCCCACTATATGTGTGTGTGCAAGCACATGCATGCGAAGCTTTGTTGCTGACTACTGGGACACCCTGAAAGAGGGAAGGGTGGTGGTGGGGATCTTCTGTCTCAGAAAATAATATTATTATAATAATAATTTATATCCAGCCTTTCTCCCTATGGCGGGATTCAAGGGGCACAACATTTAAAAACACCAGGCAGGGAGAAAACTCCCTACACCATTAGACAACAAAGGTGTGATAGGACTGGTGTAGATTATTGGAAATGCTGCATGAATTCTTTGTTTCTGTCTTTGCCATAGGAGAAGCTGAACAGAAACCCAAGTCCTAAATAATTTTGTTCAGAAAGACCATTAGAACAACAAATCATACAGAATGAGATCTAGGGCTAAAAAATAAATCATACCCAAATGTTGGGTGGTATGACATCCACCAAGGAGCTCTTTTAACCTACACAGCTCAGCAAAGTTACTTTTTGCAGTACAACTCCCTGAATTCTCCAGCCAGTTAGGCAATTAGCCAGGCTGGGTAGGAGGTTTTGGGACTTACAGTTCAAAAAAGTAAATTTCCCAGATTTTTTAAAATGTGGAATTGTTTGTATTCTTACAGAAAAATACAGTTTATGACTAAAATAAACTCCTGAATGCAGCACTGGAAGCTAACTGATGTGGCACCAGGGTTGTTTGTTTGTTTGTTTGTTTGTTTATACGCCGCTGTACAGCCACAAGACTATCAGAGCGGCTTACAAATTGTTTTAAGCAATAGCTATTTACACATCTACACTGCATTAAGCAGTTTCCAATGTGTGTTAAGCTAATTGCCCCCACAAGCTGGGTACTCATTTTATCGACCTACGGAAGGATGGGAGGCTGAGTGAACCTTGGAGCCCGCTGGCATCGAACTTGCAACGTGGTGACTTGCAGTACTGGCATTTAACCACTGCGCCACCAGGGTTTTTGTTTTTTACAGAGATGCAAGGAAAACACAAAAAACCCATTCTTTTAATCTAACTAGTTTCCTAAATAAACAGACAGAAAATATGATTAAAGCTACAGCCTTCTAAAATCACGGAATTAGAGAGCTGGAACAAACCCATGGCCCTTCACCATGTAGCTAAAGCATCACCAAGAGCATCACCAAAACATGGTCATCCAACCCCTGTTTAAAATCTTCAATGACGTCTACCTTCTGAGGCAGTTGATACCACTGTCATACAGCTCTTACTGTCATGAAACTTTTCCTAATGCTTATGTAGAATCACTTTTCTTGTAATTTGAAGGATAACTGGGATAATAATTTTTGTTATTGTTATTATGCTTTATTTATTTTATTTGTTAAAATAAATATACCTGCCCTTCTTCTACCATGGGACCCAAGGCAACTGATAATAATTTAAAATAAAACTTTAGCTAAAATGCTATATTACAAAAGTTTTTTTAAAAAAACAATTCAACAGCAGTTTTAGTTATTGAATTTTTCTTTTTGTCATTGCTATTGTTTGTTTGTAATGTTTTCTGCAACTGTAAAATACTTGAAATCAAATTGATGCAGGGCAGTGTAAACTTTTTAATACACGGAGTAAGAATGGCCTGCCATGTTATACCTGAGTCCAAAATGCCAAGTGAAAAGCCTCATTTAACAATTGGCCTTCAGACTGATCATAGTAAATTCCATTCATCTTTCCTTTGGCAAAAAGGAAAGATGAATGTGGATTCCCCTCCCCTTTGGGAACATGATGAAATGTAACAACCTTTGCATGAACCTACATATATCAATGGTGTTTTTCCACTTTTAGCTATGCAAAGCAGGACGGATTTTTTTAAGAAGGTATAGTATACATGCTACCAAAATGAGAAGAATTATGGTATTTCTGTCTCCAGTCTAAAAGTCCTGAGGGTTAAAAAATCCAATGCTCAGTTCCAAAGTTTAGATTCTGACTCAGAGTATTTCAAAAATTTCTACCCTCAACAAATCGTGGAATGCAGTCCACCTCTCCAGACCAGCAAATCACACTGCCTTCTCTGAATATTGCAAAAAACAAACATTCCACAACTCTTAAGATCCATTCTGGTTCTCTTTTAAGATCTGATTGTCTGTTTATCCATACAAACCAACCCACTGTGGGATAATTAACTTGACCCCCTTACCTAAGCATTATCTATTTTCTCCCATTTGTGGTTTCTTTCCCTACCCATGACAATAACTGTGTCATATAAAGAAATATTTACTTATTTTGAAAAGGTCTCTTTTGCTCTATCCTTTAAATGATTTCATTAAAACTGTGCTCTTGGCTAAAAGTATACAAACTTCAAGGGTTAGGAAACTCTTTGGATGTTCTGCCTTACATTTACTTAGTTTTCCTCCTGAATCCAAAGTATACAAGACTTTGTTTATCAGACATGCACAGAAAGAAAGGCATCAGTGACCTTAGAGCTTGGGAACAAGTCCTTTTCTCACATTCATGTATGAATAAGCACTTTATGTGCAGTAAACCATCAGGATTATGTTGTTGTTGTTGTTGTATTTATAGCCCACCTTTTCCTAGTTTCAACATAGTTTTAAAAAATTCACAAAATAGAAAAGTTAAAAAGTGATTAAGCTGGCCAAAAATTAAAAGTGGCTAACAACATAAACCATTAAGAAAATGCACAACAAAGATAATAAACAGAAAAACAAGTACGTTATTGAGGTGAGAATGGCCTTGTATGATCAGTCCTTAAACAGGAAGGTCTTCACTTGTCTACGTAAAGGAAGAGGGGAGGGTGACAGTCTAAACTCTCTGGGAAGGGAGTTCCAGAGCCTGGGGGCAACCACTGAGAAGGCCCTCTCCTGTGTTCCAACCAGATGTGCCTGTGAGGGTGGTGGCACAGAAAGAGGGGCTTCCCCAACAGATCTCAAAACACAGGCAGGTTCATAAGGGAGAATATGGTCCTTCAAATAGCCTGGACCTCAGACAGACAGACAGACAGGGCTTTATAGGTCAAAACCAGAAACAGACCAGCAACCAGTAGAGCTGTTGCAACAAGGGAGTTGCGTGCTCCCTATAGCCAGCTTCAGTTACCAATCTGGCTGTTGCTTTTTGGACCAGCTGAAGTTTCCAAAAACTCTTCGGAGGCAGCCTCACATAGAATGCATTATAGTAATCCAACAGAGATGTAATTAAGGCACGTATCTTCAGATCTGATATCTCAAGGAACAGGTGCAACTGGCACACAAGCAAAGGAACTCTTGGTCACTGCCAAAATCAGAGCTTCCAGGCTCAGGGTTAAATCCAGGAGCACACCCAAGCTGCAGACTACATCTTCAGGGGGAGTGTAACCCTATCCAACACAGGCTGAATCCCTATTCCCTGATCTGCCTTTTGACTGACCAGAAGCACTGCTTTCTTGTCACCAAGTCCAGCTGTCTCCACAGACATCACCTGCTCTAACCCAACTCATCTATATTTGTTGGATCTCAATGAAGTGACATCAGTGCATATAGAATCCAATACACACAGGCCCATCCATCCTGACATCAAAGCAAAATGTCACCCTACAGACTAGTTACACCCAACAGATGCAGGCAAACCAGATCCTGAGACAGTGAATCTGCTGTATTCATGAAAATGAGAAAGCATTGGTTTTGCACACTTTATAAAGAAGGGCTGGCATCCTGTTAGCTATGATGCCATAAGTCAGACGTACAACTATGTAACTGTTTCCTATTCACATTTATGACATGGTACCTTTGACACAATCATAAATGCCCCTGAACCCACCTTAAAAGCCACTCAGCCACCCTCAGTTATGGGATTCTGTGGTGCCGGTGAGCAGGGTGCTGCAGGATGGTGTGACCAGTCTCCTCCTGACAGTGCAAGGAGCAGAAGCAGGGATCCCACAGAGTCAGGTTACAACTTTGTCTCACTGTCACTTGCTGATGGAACGGGCTGGTCAGGGTATCCTATAGCACTCTGTTTTCCATCACCACAGAACTCTTGACACTTGACACTGACATTTAAGGTGAGTTTCAGGGGTCAGATCAAGAGATGGAGTGTAGCTATGTTGTCTTTGCTATGCTTCTGATCTTGGCCAATATCTTCTCAAAGTCTTCGCAAATGCAGGTCGCCCTTCCCCCATTTATGTGGGGAGTACATTCCTGGACTTACTGCAGATACATGAAACGATGTATAATAGTGAACTGCCATAGAATACCATAGAATCACACTGGAGGACATAGAAAATGCTTTGTTAGGAAGCTTCTTTAGGGATCTGGCACAACTCTATAGTCAACATAGGACTTTTTCGGACAATGTAAAAATAACGCTAGCAGCGTCGCCAGGTTGCGACGCTGCAGCGCAAGAGGGCGTCAGTTTCATACGACGCTCCTTCCCAGCGGTACTGTTGCAGTACCGCTGGGACATTTGACCGTGATATTTTTGCTTCTACCGGGAAGGAGCGTTGTACGAAACTGACGCCCTCTAGCACCCTCTAGCAACCTGGCAACGCTGCTAGCGTTATTTTTACATTGTCCGAAAAAGTCCATAGAGTTGCACTGGAAGACCTAATGCCTAGAGAGACCACCTCCAGTGTGACTCTATGGTCCTCCAGATGCCTAGAGAGACCTTTTCTCCCCAACAGTAAATAAAACTGCAGGTACTGATGCACATAAATGAGGGGGTGACCTGTATTGATTTTGAAGATTAAAATGGCAGCATCAATTTTTAAATTCCTTATTGAGACCTGTAACGCAACAGAATAGAAACCACAATTCTTTTTCCCTTCTACAACCCTCTCCTCTTCTTCCCCAAACTGCTTCAGAAGGTTAGAGTACCCTTTGAAAAAGATTTGTGGATGGGACATGGGGGGAAAGAGCAAGAGGCAGTCCCAGTGCACAAGCACAAGCAAATACCTGCTCAGACAGCATTCTGACAGTGCTGGGAAACAGGGATCTACTGGCAGGTTACACAACACATCAACAGCAAACAGTAGTCAGCAATGTGAAGTCAAGCAACTAATAACAGTAGAAGGCTTGCTCTACATCTCTTACCACTGGTCAGATGGGCACACAAAAATGCATAGCAAGGTGAGCAGATCAAGAATGCAGAGGGGCAGAAGGAACAAAGAAGCCCCTGGAAAACTATTAACACCTACTTAACTACCCTAGAAAATATGTCAATATGAAGACCCAGGGCTCAGCTAGACAGGAGAATTATTGTGGAAAATAGCGCATTTACCTCACTATCGCAGCAGTGCTCATTTGTCTCCACAAATCATTCGCAAGATCAGTGGCATGGGAAACTATCCAAGTTTGCAGTTCATACAGAGCATGCCCGCGAGAAAATATGGTGGTTGCGAGTGAATTGCCTACCTTATTATTTCCCCAAAAAGCTCCCTTCATTTCCCCTTCTCTCTTTTTGCCATTAAATGACAGATGTGGAAAAGTGATCTTCTGCTTACAAACTTTTTTTTTTTTTTTTTTTTTTTGCTCTGCCACTTGAAAATAGCACTCAACCATGTCCCTGAAAACAACAATACCGGCTCCAGCTGCTTTGTTGCCTGCAAGCCCACCCCTGCGTACATCCAACCAATCACATCTGACTTCCTGAATGCGCCCCAATTCGAATTGGTTGTTCAGGTGAGCGGTTATGCACATTTTCACGTATTTTTTAAAAAAAGATAATGAGAAACAGTGAAAGCTGTTATCGCAAACTACTTGTAGTTTTCTGCCCCTCCCCTTCCTTCTGAATATGGTGAATCCTGGCAGGAGCTCATCTGGACAAAAGGTATTCTGCCCACATTCCTTGAGGATTGTTTTCGTCCATCTGAACAACCCCTCCTACTGAACTACCCTACAAAATGTCAATATGAAGACCCACACAATGAATACGGGAGGGAGAAAGATGAGGAGGGATTCATACGGTCACCACCAACCCTTCGAGGAACCACTTCTTTGCTCTGAAGCACAGCGTTAATGTATCTGCGCAGAGGTGATGCTTCCCACTGCTTTTCCATTCGCCTTAGAAGAGCATTTAAGGACGGTGCACGGAGTGTGTGCAGGGACGGTTTAAGAGCCCTGAAGCACTTGCAGCCACAGGGGCCCCATCATTTTTGGGGGGGGGGGTCCCTCCTGCAAAAACATTATTAGTAATAATCTGAATATCCTGTACTGTGAATAGGTTAGGTTAGGTTAGGTTACATTGACCTGAGATAAACATATGCCCCCCCCCAAAAAATAAAGCATTGCAGGGGGGCCCAAAATTCCTTAAACTGGCCCTGAGTGTGTAAAGGGGAGAGCTCTTGGTTCTCCTCGCACTACCATAACACTACTTCCCCTCTGCCTTTCAAAGACGAAATTAACGATGAAAATTAAAAACCTGGCCACTACTAAGGCGGGGAGGGAGGACAGGGTTGCCGGTCCAGCCCAGAGCCAGCGCGTCCTGAGGCTATGACTCACCCCGCGCCGTGCCCAAAATCTTTCCCCGAGTCCCGCTCTCTCCAAAGCGCACCCTCGGAGAAGAGGGGGAGCCGCTCGGTCGCTCCTTCCCGCTTGCTCTGCCCTCGCCCGGGCCGGCCTCGCCAAGATGCCCCCAACCCCCGCGAGCCCTCTCGCCCCTAAGCCGGTCCCCAGGGTCTCACCCAGAGCGCGGCCCACGCCGCCTCCGACGCCACCGGGAGCGGCCTCAACAGCAACTTTCCCCCGGCTTGCCTCAGGCGGAGCGTGGCGCCAAAAACTCCACCCAGCTCGGCCGGAGTCAAGCCCACTCCCGCCCCACACGCTTCGGGAGGGAATGGAGAAGGAGAGGCCTTGCTCTGGGGGAAGGACGGGGCTGGCCACCTTCTCACAGGGTTGACTTCTTGGCGAGGCAACCCCAAGCCAAGGCGGGAATTCTCCGAAAGTCTCGAGGCTAAGCCTCTGTGACTGGAAGCGAGGCGACTGCAGAATATAAGCCTCACCTGGATATATATGGGTTCCTTCTTCCTTCCACTTCTTCTTCTGACGGCTTTTCTGGACCTCTTAGGTGTCCAGATATTATCAGATTCCTTTTAGTTGTCTCCAGGCAGGAGGTTGCCCAAAAGTGGAAAACAGGCTTAATTGAAAATAGAAAATTGCTGGTACAGAGTGTGGGAAAACTTATTAATGGAAAAGCTACCTAGTCTTCAGAGACAGGGAGGAGAAAGGGGTTTTAAGGAGAGGTGGTTCCCTTTCTTCTCATATGTTAACTTCCAAGTACAGTTGTTATTTATTTATTTATTTATTTACTTAGGTATTTATACCCTGCTCTTCAGCCACAAAGGCTAGCAGAGCAGCTTACAATTTGTTTTAAGCAATAGCAATTTACACATCTACACTGCATTAAGCAGTTTCCAATGTGTATTAGCTAACTGCCCCCTCAAGCCGGTTACTCATTTCACTGGGGTTTGGTTCCAGGTTCCCCCATGGATACCAAAATCCGTGAATACTCTCAAGTCCCATTATATGCAATGGCATAGCAGAATTGTATCCCTTATATAAAATGGCAAAATTTGCTTTTTGGATTATTATTTTTTTTTAAGAACATTTTCAAGCTGTGAATACTTCAAGCCGTGGATACCAAATCCGTGGATACGGAGGGACTACTGTAGAGCAAAGTAAACTCCCAGCACCTCGCCTTTCAATGTGGGCTGATATTGTGGCCTGGGTATCTTGACATTATCATTAGCCAAGCTCTACAGTACGATGTAACCTTGATAAGAGTCCACACAGTGTTTAGTTGGTTTCTTATATACAGTATTGTTTATTGTTCTTATCTTTTTTTAAAAATTCTTTTTTTATTATTATTATCCAATGCAGATGTCATGTTATCTTTTCTATGTACTTTAATGATACACTGTGTATAGAGACCTTCTCTGGACTTTACATGCTACAATATGTATCTGTAATTTGTTGATTTAATGAAAATAGAAGTCATTAATAAAAAAGTCACATTTTGTTTTATTCAGGAGGGGCAGCTTTGGGATAGGTAGGCACTGCCAAGCTCCTAAATAAGAACAAATCTCTTAGACCCCAGAGGAACCAACTTCTGAGGTCCTTTTTTTAAAAAAAAGCCAAAATGTCAAATGTTTCAAGAAAGGAGAGTCGGGTTGTTTGATGTTTTATGGTTGGTTTGAGCAACATTGTTCCTCACATTTTGTGAGCAGAAAGGCAAGATAGAAATCACTACACTTAGTAAATAACACAAGGGAAAGGATGATGGTTAATGCTAGGCTTTGGGGAGATCTGGCTTTGCTTCGCTGCTTGATTTGATCCAGAAGAAAGAATTTACTGGTGCACATATGTTTTTTTAAAAAAAAGAAAGATTCCAGGGGATCGAGAACTGTCACAGACTAAGAAGCATCCTGCTAAACATTTCTTGTTTCATTGTCCGTGACTATTGAAAAGCGTGTGTATTCTGTAATAACCTCGCATGCCCTCAGATGTGGTTTGAACCTTTTGCTCTTTATTCACTAAAGGAAAAAAAAAAGATGTGGGGGGGGGACATATGGTTTTCTTTCAACTATTCCAACTATTTTAGACTATCAGTCCTAGCCAAATAAGGCTCTCACTTCCTAAGGATTTTATATTTCCAAAAATTCCATCACTCCAAAGATCACAGCAACACACTTTCTTCCCTACCTAGCTTTGCCTTAAAGCACTACATTAGTCTGAAAATGGCTTGACACCCCATTGTCATTTAATTGCTGTTACCTCTATGATCAGCTGCACTGATATAGCCAAAGGTTTGCTTTTTTAAATTGTTTGATCATTATAAGACTGTCAGAAATATCCCATCCATGAATATATCCATTGAGGAGAAGTTATCATGACCATGTCCACTGCCTTTCCCCAGCTTCTGGCTCCATCCCTAAGATCTCTGCATTAGGCATCTCCTTTCAGAGGCCATACGTATGGATGTAAAGATGGAAACCAAGAGAGACACAGATCTTGGAGTGGCAAAAGTAGTCCTTCTTTACTTTCCACATACTGGGGGTATTTATGGGGGAGTTTGAACAGCCTCAACAAGCAATAATATCCAAGTAGAGAATCATTTCACAGCAATGGCCTCAGAAGGAAAAGTGCAGCCTCTAGATGTTGCTGGACTGCAGTTCCGATTTCCCCTTCTAAGTATAGCCTATAGTAATGAATGATGGGAGTTGCAGTCTAACAACAACAACAGGAGAGGAACATATTCCTCATCCCTGCTCTAATGTCACTCTGAAATGTAGCACAAAGACCATGGCATCTCTCTGTCTCTCTCTGGCTTTTCTTTGCAAATGAGGATTCAGGAAGGACTCATCCTGCACTTTCTGCAAGCACGCTGATGACTGAAAAGGCCAATCCAAGATAAACAAGTCCGTTTAACTTAAGCCATCTGAGGGCTTGCACTAAGACTAAACTATTTTAGTCCGTGAGCTGCTCTTCGCGGATGATGCTGCCTTGGTTGTCCACACAGAAGAAGCTCTGTAGTGTCTAACATCCTGCTTTGCAACAGCTGCAGAGCTGTTTGAGCTGGAAGTCAATGGAAATGGAAATTGACTGAAGAAAATGGAAGTTCTCTATGAGCCTGCACCACAGGATGAACACCATCACTCCCCACATTGCCATAGGCAAATCTGTGCTTAAGTCTGTTCAGCAGTTCACCTACCTGGGAAGCATCATCTCCTCAGATGCCAAGATTGACAAAGAGATTGATCACACATTAGCAAAGGCATATAGCGCATTTGGAAGACTTTACAAAAGAGTCTGGAGTAACGAACATCGGAGGCAAAGCACAAAAATCAGTGTGTATAGAGCCATTGTACTGTCTATTCTACTTTACGGGTCTGAAACATGGGTCACCTATTGCCAACACTTACGACTCCTCGAACGTTTTCATCAGCACTGTATATGTACAATCCTAAATATACACTGGACTGACTATGTGACGAATGTTGCTGTCCTTGAGCAAGCAGGGATCACCAGCACTGAGGCCATGATATTGAGAACACAGCATGGCATCATCATCAACTAAATTGCTATTGCTTAACAATTTGTAAGCCACTCTGATAGCCTTTGTGGCTGAAGAGCAAGGGTATAAATACCTAATTAAACACACACACACATCCTCTGTCACCATAGGCAGTTATGCTTTCCATGGGAGTTACTTACAAGATCTTTGAAAAATTACTTTTTTAGGCTTTAATTCCCAGAATTCCCTAGCGAGCACTTTCACAATAGTCTTTTTGACATGTTCGACATAATTTGCTCACTTATTTATTCCTGGGAATCCACACCATATGTTCCCCAAAACTACTGTACAGTTGTCCCTCCATATCCACAGATTTGGTATCCATGGATTTAAGTATTCATGGCTTCAAAAGATTCTTTAAAAAAATAATAATCCAAAAAGCAAACCTTGATTTTGCCATTTTATATAAGAGACACCATTTTGCTATGCCATTACACATAATGGGGCTTGAGTATTCATGGATTTTGGTATCCACGGGGGGTCCTGGAACCAAACCCCAGAGAATATGAAGGGACAAGTGTATTCCTATTTATTCTTCCCAGACCAGTTTATTCCTAATTATTTTCCCAAGAATCTTTCTTCTTCTTCAAGTACTGGCATGTAGTCAGATTTAGACCTTCCTTGCAGCAGAAGGCTTTCTTGTGTGCATGGTTGGTTACTGATAGTCCATACCACCTTCTTATATTTTCTCTTTTGGTGCTTCCTTCCCTGCTTTCTGATGAAATTGAAAACAAGGGACATGAAACCCCTGAGATTGTTTCCGTACTGTCGCAAGCATTGCGATTTCTGCCAGGACTGATGTGAAAGTGCACTATTCTAAACATTAATTTTAAAAATGCCATTAGAAGCCCCTCTATTTCATCCAAGGAGATGCAGCAATATTCCTTTCAGTGATCCCCTTCTGCAAAAGAAGTAGCTATGCTCAGATTTAATTCACTGCATAGCCTGTATGCAACCCACACCACCATGAATGAAGCAATTTACAGCAGGCCGTGCAGGATGTATGAAGAGCTTGGAAATGCTTAGCTACAAAATAACGAGTTACTTGTAGTTCCAGTAATGAAGGGATAATTAAGTCACATTTATGATTGTAACTTAATGAGAAATCACTGTTCCTCTTTATTAAAAAATACAACTGTAACTTTTAGTTCATTTTTATAGGTACGGTGGCATGAACTCACTAGTTAAGTGGAGGAAGGCATATCATCAGGTTCAAGTGCTGGCTCATGCTGTGCTTCATGCTTCTGTCTTGGGCTCTGTTGTGGGTGTTGAAGTAAAGTGTGTTTGATTCTGATGTTTTTAGGTAACTTCAAAGGAACTGGATTAGGTTCTTTTGAGAAATGAGGAAAATAATGAGTTTTTTTTAAAAAAATGCAACCCTAAACTTGGGGTGGGACTTGGAACCACAACTACAGTCAGACCCACGTATCTGCAGAACCAATATCTGTGGTTTCAGTCATATGTAAGACACAAAACAGGGACACATACCATAGAGTCGCACTGAAAAATATGTGTCCTCTCTAGACATCTTCCAGATCCTCCAATTCTATGGTATGTTTTTACTGGAAGTACTGTATTTTAATAGGGTTTATTGTAATCCACGGTTTCTGGAATCCACAGGAAGTCCAGGAACCTAATCCCTGTGGATATGAGGGTCTGTTTTAAAGTTAATGTACCAAGCTCTGGATGCATGGAAGTAGTTATGGCCAGGTAGGGCAACTTGCTGTTTTCTGAGTGCAGTTCCACCACCATGGATTGCAGTGTGGGCAGCCAGATTGGCTGTGTGATACTGGCATGGCTGTCACTGAGCAAGCAGGCTGTCCATTAACCCCATTCTGGGATTTTTCAGAAGTGAAGAAAGGCTTCCAAATGATAGGGTGGAACAGGCAACACATGAGCTCATGCTTCACCTTCTAGTAAGAGCTAGAAAAAGGAAGAGCATGAACTATCAGACTCCGTGAGGAAGACAACAGGAGAAGAAGAGTGCTCCCCAACAAAACTAAATCAAAATGTAAAAGGCAGCTAATAAATAATATTCAAAATAAAATAAACATAAATTGTCCGCTCTTTGTTTTTAAATCCTAGCTGTAGTCCAAGTTCTAATTATGACAATATTAGTTAAGCTTTGAGTTAAATTGGCTAAAGTACACAGGAGAGTAATTCTGTGGTAGTGGCAGTGATGGTGAATGTTTAAAAAAACCGGTTCAAGCAGGATGCAGTCATAGGTCTTTTGTAATCTAAGAGAAAGACAGCAAACATGAACCCTTAGAGTGTTCTCCCACCGTACTTGTATGTTTCTTTTTGTTAGTTCAGGCCAAGGGGGAAAAAAACAACAAATGATTCAGAAATCATCTGCCAATGATTGTTTGCAAATGTTCAGGCTTGCACAGATTGTGATTCCTTCTGAAATTATTATGAAATAAGCGTGTCCTCACTTTCCCTACAAGTTACTTCATTATATTTTTAAACCCATGCACCCCACATTTTGCTCTGAAGCATGAATAAACATTTCAATTTTTCCTGTCTCAGATCAGATATCTTCACCCTCTACATCGGCATTCTATGGGGTCATCATTGTGTGCCCTGTCATTGATTACTGCCATACCTTTCCACAGTGGAATAGACATTAGCAGCCAATCTGAACATAATATATGTGTACACTTTAAATTCTTGTGGTGTAATGTGTGTTAGGAAGTGTTTGTTAAGAAGTGATTCTCATTTGTCCAACGGCTAAGCATGTGTGCCTAGGATTAAAATCTTAATCTCAAACATGAAGGAACAGTTCTTGGTTCTGAAAATATTTGTCTGAATGGAAAAGATTACATTGTTTGAATATGTATGTTGTATTTATGACATAAAGTTGCATCCTTTTCTTTGGTGGATAATTTTAACTCTTTCATGTTCAAGCTTGGAGAGTACATAGCCAAACCTAATTTGTAAATTACATTTTATAGGGAAAGTGTGGCCACCTCAGACACCCATTTCATTTGGACTTCCCTTGTGATGTTGAACTAGATCCATATTTAGGAGATTATCACATGAGGCTTGTATCTCAGGGCAACTACGTTATGAAAGGAACCAGGAACATACCGCTTTGAAAACATTTCTGATCATACTTCTCTTCTTTCATGCAACTGTGCTGCGTTGAACCACCACCACCACCACCCCAGTGTGATAAGACTCTTTGCTGTAGTTTTGGCATTACAGAAGTCAGTCCATGAGGGGGCCTTAATCTCCTCCTCTCTTTCCTTGACCCTCTCCCAGTCTCTATTACAATGCAGGCTGTCAAGTTTTTATTTTTATTTTTATCTTTGCTGTGTTTGCATACTTACAGCAAAACAATAAAATAAAAATAATTTTAAATAATTTTGCCATGATTATGCAAGCACAGCAAAGATAAATTAAAAAAAAAAAAACAGGCACAGAGTTAACCTACTTTGAAATAACAAGAGGGAGGGGAGAGAGGAGGAGAAGAGGAGATTAAGGCCCCCTCATGGCACTGACTGCTGTAAGCCAGAATCGAAGCGAAGGGACCTATCCACGGGGCCAGCAGTGGAACAATAGTGACAGAGCTATTGGTGGATGTTTCCCATCAACTAAAAGAGATACCACAGTAACAGTGTACAGTACTGCCACCTACAGGACAGTCACAACGTTGTGTGATAAGATCATGAGAACTATTGTGGGACACACAACACTGTATTATATGGTTATTGGTCCTCACTTCCACTATTTTAATAATGAACTCACAGCTTCTTTGGGTCTTGTTGTTGTGTGTCTTCAAATTGTTTCCAGCTTCTGGCAACCCTAAGGTTTCATCATGGGGTTTTCTTGGCAAAATTTGTCCAGAGGGGTTTGCCTTTGCCTTCCTCTGAGGCTGAGAAAGAGAGGGTGACTTGTCCAAGGTCACCCAAAGGATTTCCATGGGCAAGCAAGGATTTGAACCGTGGTCTCCAGAGTCTTAGTCCAACACCCAAACCACTACACCACAGTTTCTCTAATTTCAGTATGCATATAGGAAATTAAATTAAAGCCATAGCTGACCATTTATTTATTTATGAGACCACAGAAGAAAACACCATCAACAATCTTCCAGGGGGTTGCAGCAGCAGGGAAGGGATGAGATTATCATGCTACATGAAGCATCGGCATTGGCACAAAGGGAGAAAGATCATCATGCCACAACGCCTGAAAGCATGGGATTTGGAAGGAGCGATTCTTACAGCTTGAGAGATGGAGTCCAGACTGAGCTGAGCCTAACCATTAGAAGTTCAGCCTCAGTCATGCTATGCATGCAACAAAGCCATCCCTCCCTTCCTCTAAGATTGTGTCTGGCCATTTTTCAGAAGGCTGAGAGATTTTTCCTGCTAACCAGATTTTAAAAAAAAAAAAAAGTAGAGGAGGAAAAAACCAGTTATTTGATGTTAGGCATGTGCTTTGCTTTACCCTCACGTCACTTCGTTTGTTTGAGATCATTCTGTTTTCTAAGGTCTTGTCTATATGAGGGGGGGTGGGATATGAACATGGCAGGCATCCGCAACGATGAGACCTGTCTACACAGCCAAAAGAGCCCCCCTAAACTCCGCATGACCCCCCCTAGCCAGATGGCAGCAGCAAGTGATTTTAAATCTGCTGCTGCCAATTTTTTTAAAAACTGTTTCCCAGGCTGAGGAAATGCAACACTTCATATTAACCAAAAAAGAAAGGAAAAAAGGAGTATAATGTTACCATTTGATCAACTTACTGGACCTCGCTTAGCCAAAAATTCAACATGGCGGCTGCAGCCGCTTTCCATCTTTGCTAGCCCCTCCCCATCCTCATCCAGCCAATCAGATTGCACTTCCTGTTCATATCTGTGTGAATGTGAGTGTTCAAATGATTGCACATTCAGAAGTCATATGGAGCTTTTTGGAAAATCCATACGAAGCCCTGGACACAACGCACATGGACTTTGCAGTGGATTTTGCTGCCCAACTTCCGAATGACATGTATTTGTGCGCATAGCCATTTGAACAGATTGTTGATCTTTTGCATCAAGTTCATATTATTTTGACCATACAGACAAGACCTAAGTCAGGCTGGTAGGAGTGTGTTGGCATCTAGCAGTTTGCATTAGGTTCTTTTTCATTACTAGGGGTGTTCTTATTTATTGGTCATGTAACATTGTAAGGGGGGAAAGAGAGATGGGAGCACAAATTGGTGGACTGGAGTGGTGAACCTATGTCAGTCAAACTTCATATGGAAAGGTCACGAACACTGTGCAATTATAGTGCTGTATTCCACTTTAACAGGCATGGTGCACGCATCCTATGGAATCTGGGGGGGTTGTTGTTTGGTGAGGCACTAGAGGAGCTCGCTGGCTGAGAATTCAAAGTGCCTCTCCTTAAACTGCAAATCCCAGAGTTTCACAGGATTTTGCCATGGCAGCTAATAAGTTATAATTGTACAGTGTGAAAGAGGTCTAGAATTAGGCAATAGAGAGTGGTTTATCTACCTGAGGAGGGATACTGGGGCAAGTAAGGATTTAAGGCTATGGAGAACAATGTACAAGGGTATCTTCCTCCTTTTCCTTGATTAATTGTTACCTTAATTCATTGTGTTATATTACATGGTTGCTATCAGCTTGGAATTAGTTTGGGTTAGTTATTATCGCAGTTCTTTATTATTAGGTCATTAACATTAACTCGGAATTGTTTGTGAGATGTATAATAAAACATTTACACATACCTAGACTAAGATGCTGACTTCTTCCTTGCTTGCTGAAAAGAAATAGTGCCATTCCTATGGCCCAAATCCTATTGTTACTCTCAGTTGGAGTAGACCCGTTGATTCAATGAGATTTACCTATGTTGACTCAGCATTCAATAGTTAATTAATGGGACTAACCAATAGGATTTATGCCCATGGGTCATTCAAGGATTTGGCTGAATCCATGTTGTTATACAACTTCCTTGGTTTTTACTGACACTTTGTGGCAACATGACAAGCTACGATTTCTGGTTTGATTCCAACATTCCTGGAAGATAAAAGCACTTCACCAATTAAAGTGAAACAAGTGGCCAATCTAAAACTTTCTCTATTGTTCCCAAGCACAGAGATTGTAAGTAAAATAATTGCATCAACATTGTGTTTGTATTCATTTGTGTGCAGAATGGATTGCACATGTCAAAAGAGACAGGAGAAGTGTTTCTCTAAGCCACTCTCACATCTACTCTCTATACCCCCATCACACTATACTGTTATAGTGCTATGTTCCACTTTAACTGCCATGGCAACATCCTATGAAATTCTGAGATTTGCAGTTGAGGGAGGGGCATTTGGAATTCTCAACCAAAAAGTTCTTGTGCCTCACTAAACTACAAACCCCAGAATTCCACAGGATGTTGCCATGGCAATTAAAGTAGATTATAGCACTATAACAGCATAGTGTCATAAATGTATAAAACAGAGTATAACAGAAGAGCTAGAACTAAGCACCTCTTCGAGGAAAAGAAAAGCCAGAAGAATGAGACGATGACTGTTCCAGGTTTTTGTGGGTTGTTTGCTTCCAGAAAGTTGCAAGGTCTCAAGTGATTTCCCCCTTCCAACAGATTTTGCCTTATTTATTGAAATGCTAGCTTTCTCATGACACAGAAATAGCTGGCCTGACATTAAAGAGCACTGGACTTGGAGTCACCCACCTCCATTCTTGTGCTTCAGTCCAGATGATTAAACATTTTTTTTATTTATTTTTTGTGCAGCCGGGATCTAAAGCCACTGAACTTGTCCAGTGTCAGAGCTCTGGCCTGACATGCTTCTGGCAAGCCACCCAATCCCACATTATAAACTGAGTCATTACATTCTTATAAAAAGAAGCTTCAGAAGGCTTTCAGTCTGGAAGGACACCAGGAGTCACACCTTAGTGCTGTGATAGCATGAAATACTGTTGACAAGTCTGAGTTGGAAAAAAATGGCTGTTCATTGCTCAGTTCACAGGGCTGATGAAATCAGTTCCTGGAAACTGCCTTGACTGGCTGGTACACAGCCAAATGGCTCCAGGAGCATGCTACGGTTATAGTTATAGTTATATTTTCTTAGTAGATTAAAATATATTCTTAACAATTTAATATATTTCATTAAACGCATACACACATTTAAAATCTCAGGGTTCCTCCCCCCAGCGCCACCACTTTCCCATTTTTTAACAATATTTTAAAGTTACAAATGCCTCCCAATGGCCAAGGGCCACTGAATCCTGGTGACAGCATGGTGACCAGCCTTTTCAGGAGCCTCTCACTGTATCTAGGTCACAACCAAGGAGCACCTGGTCCTCCAGCAGAATTACAACTGGAATGGTGATGGATTATGTCAGTTGCAGTCCAAGATCTCATGGGTCATACAATCCCTGTCCCTGATCAATGCCCAACCATGGGGCCCAGGTCACATGGGAAATGGTTGTCTGTCATAGTGATGGTGGTCATATGATCTCACTTCATAGACTGAGACATACACATTAGAACTGAAAGCTGTGGGACCCTGTAAAGAACACCCTGTACTGAGAACAAACCATTACTAAGCATGACTCTTTGGGATTTTACTAAGTGTAAATGGCAATTAATTTCTCATAAAATTTCAGTGATTTATATGCTGAAATGGAAGGAGGGCAGAAAACAGAAACCTGTAAGACATTGACCTAAATCCAATTACTAGTCCCAAACAGAGTAAAACAATGGAATCTGTTAATGTTTCTATATATTCAACTGAGTCACTTTGGTGCCAGTTAGACTGTAGTTTTTGTCGTGGGGCGTCCCAGGACTTCTTGATCCCATATTCGTCCCCCCCTGTTTACACAATTTTTGTCTCTGAACTGGATATCCCGGGAGATCTCAGGATCATTGTTTACATGGCATCCCGTCCCGTGATATGTATCTTCTCCCACTATATACTACCCCGGGTTTTTTTTTGTTTGTTTGTTTACACAAGTTTACGGTCCCAGGATTGATTTTTTTTTAGCTGTCAATCAAGGATGCGATTACTCATTTTTTCACAACCTCAGTGACGTACTTCTTTTAGAGTTCCGCGCCACGCACGATGCTATTGGCTGGCCCAAATGTTTGTTCAAGCTTTTGCGCTGGGGATGAGGGGATGAATGAGTGCTGCATTGGGAATGAAGGGATGAGGGGAGGAATGAGCGATCTGTGACCTAACGTGGGGAGGAAGGAGTGCTCAGTGGCTAAACCCTGTGCTTTCCTTTCAAATTGAAAGAACACCATTTAAAGCAAGCTAAACTGGGGAGGAAGGAGTGATCAGTTGGTGCTGGGGAGTGTGAGAGAGGTCAAAAGCAGAGCAGACTGGAGCCCCGGCACGCACACGCACACACAAGCCCAAGCCAGTATGCTTTCAGCCAGGAAGCCGAGTGCAGGAGCCCAGAGGCGTGCAGTTGTCCTGTCTCTTTAAAATGTTAACCCTTTAAGCAGAGGCAGCTGTGGAGTGAAGGTTTCAAGCCAATGCAGGGGATCATAAGGGGAGGACACATAAGGCATTTTAAAAGACAAACCTTGGTGCCCAGACGCTGGCATTTTTTACTGTGCCTTGTGGGGGGGTGGCTGAATGTGTGATCATCTGCTCAGACGCTGGCATTTTTTACTGTGCCTTGGGGGGGGGTGGATGAATGTGTGATCATCCACTCAGATGCTGGCATTTTTACTGTGCCTTTAAACTCATGGAGGTGATGCAGGCGGGGGATGAATGGGCAATCCTCTGCCCACGATCTCTTTGTAATTTACTCTCTCTTTAAAATGTAAACCCAGTATGCAGGGGAGGGACAGGTTAAAGCTGAAGGGTTTGCAGTGTAGAAATCCATTGAACAGGGTGATGTAGTGCAGACACACACACACACAAACCTACGTGCAGCTGGAAGGGATTCCTTTGTTTTCAGCTGATGAGGCTGAATCTATTGAATGGGTGACTGACCCCTCCTTGTCTGGTCTCTGATCTCTGAGCCCACCCCCGATGAACATGTCTGGTCATCACCTAGTACCGAGATATCTTGTCCTGGGCTGTTTACATTTCCAATTTTTTGAATCCTCCTGTGACTTTTTTTTTTAAACTGCCACAAACCGCGGGATTGGAAGTCCCATAGGTTGTGGGATAAAAGGTGCCCCCCTTCCTAAAATCTCAGAACTGACCCGATGTACATGTAAACAACCAGGGTTCAACACGAATTCTTCTCACTACTTTTTCATTGTGTAAAGTAAACGGCACCTAGATAAGCAATCAAATTTATGCCATTATTTTCACTTCAGCATCCAAATGCCATATTAATATTTGGAACTGACTCCAAAGGGAGATAGGCCCTTTCAGCAGCTTGATAATGTTAATTATATTCCTTGACTGGAGTAGAAAAGTCCAAACAGAACAAACATGGCTCCTGAATGCACGTGGAGTCTTTAATTAATTAATTTATTATTATTTTATGTTAAACATTTCATATTGTAGCACTGTACCTGTTTGCTGATTAGTATTTGTGGGAAAATGCCTGTAGCTAATAATGCATTGTTCGAAAATTTAGCTACTTAACACTCATCCGAGCAGACAGGATATATTCAACATCGAGAACTAGAACTAGGTAGGCATTTTCACCTGGAGTACTGTGTCCAGTTCTGGCCACCACAATTCAGGAAGGATATTGAGAAGCTGGAACGTGTCCAGAGAAGGGCAACCAGGCTGGTGGGTGGTCTGGAAGCCATGCCCTATGAGGAGTGGCTCAGGTTGCTGGGCATGTTTAGTCTGGAGAAGAGAAGGTTGAGAGGGGACATGATAGCCATGTTTAAATATTTGAAGGATGTCATACTGAGGATGGAGCCGGCTTGTTTTCTGCTGCTCCAGAGACTAGTACATAGAGCAATGGGTTCAAACTACAAGAGATTCCACCTAAACATTAGGAAGAACTTCCTAACAGTAAGAGCTGTTCGGAAGTGGAATACACTGCCTCGGAGTGTGGTGGAGTCTCCTTCTTTGGAGGTTTTTAAACAGAGGCTGGATGGCCATCTGTCAGGAATGATTTGCTTGTGTATTCCTGCATGGCAGGATGTTGGACTGGATGGCCCTTGAGGTCTCTTCCAACTCTATGATTCTATGATTTTATGACATCACCTGAAGAAATGTATATAAAGTTCCCATGTTTCAGCCACCTGCCACATACAGGTTTTGGTGCTGGTGTTTTTGTTTTGTTTTTAACAGACTAAAAACCAGCTGGAACAAAATTTGTCCCAACAAACCTATTGCATGTTGCCACTAAGCATATATTGGGACAAATGCTCCATGCTATGTTGGATTTGAAACCTGATGCATTTGGTGTTAGCAGTTAGAAAAGAAACAACGTCTCTTCTTGCTCGAAGGTGTGATGGTAGCTTGGGGGCAAACCTTGGTTACAGAGTGCTTACAATGCAGTAACAATATTAATAGAACTATATTTTTACCCTGGACAAAATGATGGAAGAAAATCTTTTCATCAGTGTAGAACTGGCAGACAGACTGTTAACTAAAGCCCTAATGTACCATTCAGCAGAAGAAGCCATACAACACCTCTCCAACCAGTGTTACTTCTGCAGTAGGGCAGTGGATAAGAAAACCAGCAAGCTGCACACCATGCATGGGAAATTTGTCAGCAAGGACCACTGCAGCATCCAGATGACATGTTCTGATTGTCTGTAGAGTTGCTGACATAAACAATGTCCCATCACTAAAAAACATTTCCTACAGAGACTATTTTCTTACTGAAGAAGGAAATTTTGCCACATTACCATTAATATTAGGTCTTTCTGCAAATACATACAAGCAGCAAATAAAGAAAACCATATAAAGAAAGCTCGTTTTCTTTTGGACTTTATGTCTATTTCCTAATGGCAGGGAGGGTGGTCATAACAAGGCTTTTGTTATTGGTGGAATCAGTAGTAGTTTTTTAATGTTGGTTATTTATTTATTTTTCCAGAAAAAATAGTTTATCAGGTACTCAAAACAGATATTCTGCCTCATGTAAATGTGTGTTTTATGGCTCTGGGTGTTTGGGTGTTGTGGGGTACCTTTCATTCTATACCCACAAACTTTTCTGCAGGAATGGGGCATTTTTATCCACACAAATACAGTTCAATTCCCATGGGGGTCAGGAAATACCCCAGAAATCACTTGATACATTTTTTTTAATCTCTGTTACCTGAATTATTAAAAGAAATGTGGGGACTGTCATGTCTTGTTTTTAAAAAAGTCATAGGAGGATTCGGAAAATCAGAAATGTAAACAACCTGGGACAAGATATCACAGGACTAGCTGATGGCCGGAAATTGAGGAGAGCAGGGGCGGGCAGAGAGTTCAGAGAAGGAGGGCTCAGTCACCCGTTCAATAGATTCACCCTCACCAGCTGAAAGCAAAGGCTTCCCTTCCAGCTGCATGTAGGTTTGTGTGTGTGTGTCTGTGCCATAAGTCACCCTGTTCAATGGATTTTTACACTGCAAACCCCTCAGTTTTAACCTGTCCCTCCCCTGTATGGTGAGTTTACTTTTTAAAGGGACAGTCACACTGCAAGGCTCTGGGCTCACGATCGCTCATTCATTTCCTCCTCAGCATCCCCTGCTTAGAGGGTTTGGTTTTTAAAGGGACAGTCACACTGTAAGCCTCCGGGCTCATGATCGACTCATTCAATTCCTCCCCGCCCCATCCCTTGCACTCGACTTCCTGGCTGAAGGCAAAGCAGGTGCGGGGTGTGTGTGTGTGCGCGCGCACGCCCAGGGCTCCAGTCGGCTCTGCTTTTGACTTCTTTCACCATTCCCAGCACCAACTGAGGTTTGTCTTTTAAAATGCCTTGTGTGCCTGTACCAGCATTCTCCTTTTAAATGGATTTTAACATTTTTTTAGCATTTACCTCTTTGGCAAACTCATCAGGTTTTTTTTTAAAATGAAATTGTGCATTGGGAGTTGCCTTTGCCCTCCTTCTCTGACCAATGCAGAAGCTTGAACAAACATTTGTGCCAGCCAATAGCATCGCTCGTGGCAGGAAACTCTAAAGGAAGTATGTCACCGAGGTTGTGAAAAAACGAGTAATCGCATCCTTAACTGACAGCAAAAACAAAAAACAAAACCCCAGGGATACTTTACCACTGGAGACAAAACATATACTGGGACATGATGCAGTGTAAACAATGATCCCGGGATATCCAGGTAAGAGTTAAAAATCATTTAAACAACAAGGGACGAATTCAGGATCAAGAAATCTCAGGATGCCCTGTGACAATAAATAGCGTCTAACCAGCACCCAACTGTAAGTTCCCTGAACTCAATGGGCCTTACTTCTGGGTAGATAGGTGCAGGACTGCAGTGTCAACATTTTAACTATTGTGAATACTGGGGTGGGGTGAGGAAAGAAGAAAAAAAAACTAGAGGAGAAAGAAGCAGAAGTGTGTGCCAGATCAGTTTACTTCCTGATGCTTTTCTAAAATCAGGTCACTTAACCACATCACACCTTGTTCTGCTCATGCTCTTTACCTTCCAAAGAAAAAGAAACAAGCCTTTTTCTTCTTTTCAACAGTACCTAAATGTTCAGAGTATTGAGTTTTTTCTGCTGCTTGATTAAGAATTTCGAAAGCTTGCACATTCTTACATTAACAAAACTTGACTGCTTTATTGTTTTTTTTTGTTTTTTTTTAAAGACCAACTCTCTGCTACTTAACCTTCTCTGACTTTTAGAACATTGCTGCTCAAAGTTATGAGCCATGGGGTGGGGCTCCTTTTTCAGCCAATGGTTGGTAGGCCTTGAAGAGTTTCTGTTGAAAGAAAGAATCAGTTATAGTCAGTGGGCACAAATATGGCACATGAGGGGTGGGAATGCTGCTAGTCTGTTAGTATGATAGTTTTAGATGAACTTTCTCCATTCATATATCTAACAGCTTGATTTTAACTTTAGAAGGATACTTAAACTTAGTTACAGTACTCAAGTGTTGCACATACAGCATAGGTAGCATCTCAATGGTAGAAATAATGCAGTTTGACACCACTTTAAGTGCTGTTGCTCCATCCTATGGAATCTTTGGATTTGTAGTTTTACAAGGTCTTTAGCCTTCTCTGCCAGAGTGCTGGTATCTCACCAAACTACAAATCCCAGGATTCTGTAGGATGGAGCCATGGTGTCAAACTGCATTATTTCTACAGTGTAGATGCACCCATAATTTCAGTTTTGGCATCTCCACGTAGTTGTTTAAAAAAAAGAAAGAAAGAAAGAAAAGAAAAATATCAAATAGGTGATATGAAAGACTTCTACCTAAGACCTGGAGAATTACTGAGAGTTGTAGTAGGCAATATTGTGCTAGAGAAATGTCTAATGGAATTATGACAATTGTGAGGTGACAGAGGAATGAGGGAATGTATTTATATTTTTCCTCCTATTATTGGTAATCTAGGTTGCACTTGAGAACCATTTTTTTCATACTAGTCATATATATATAGACTACTGCTTTGTTGTCAAGTTCTAGATTGACTGGTTAATTTCACTGTTTACTATCCTTCATGAAGTGGGGTGGGGGGATTTATTTATTTGTTTATTTATTTAAATCATCTTCTTTTGAGATAAAACAGCTGTCCACGGGCTCGGTTCAGAACTCAGTGTTGCAGTTTAGATGTTTCCCTTTTGTGCACTGGAAGGATCCAGACCTGTCTCAAACCAACAGAGTCCAGACCAAGAATGTTATAATCCAGACCACAACTTCTATTTACCCCTGTAGTGGGAAATATAAAACAGTTCTAACATTTTCTCTCTCACACACAGGTCTGAATGGAATTTGAAGTCATGGTAGAGGAGGAAGGGGGGAATAACTCTGCCAGATTACATGCAATTAGCTCCAGAGGCTTCTGTACACAGAAGCTTCAAGGTATCTGTTTGTTTGTTTCTTTGTTTGTTTGTTCTGTACTGGTTGTTTTGAAAAGTACTGTACAAAGAAAAAAAACTGTTAACCATTTGGTCTTACCTGTTCATGCAAACCTGGCCTGACATTTTCTCCCAAGTTTATTTTGACTCCTTTCAGAAGCTTTAAGAGTGACTCCAAGTACTTTATAGTGGAAGGAGTGCACCAAAGCACAAAAGATGGGACAGGCAGGAAGACAGCAGTCTCCAGCAGGAGCAGGCAGGAGCATCAATTTTACAGTAAGGAAATGTGATTGTGCAATTCTTAATAAACTGGAAGGGAGAGGTGAAACTGAACTAGAAAAAAAGGGGGAAACGCAAAACACACACAACTCAGAAGGAAATTTATTAAGTCTCACAAAAATGAGAAAAATGGGATGCATAAGCACAAAGATGGAACTCCAGTGGGGGGGGGGAGGAATAAATATTCTTTCTCTCACCTTCTCTCTCTGGACTTCGCCTTCTCTCTCTCTCTCATGTTGCCTTCTCTCTGGTCACACTTTCACAACCCTGTTTCAGACAACACAGTCCTCCTCCTGACCTCCTCCCGACCTTCCTCCATGCTGCTCCCACTGCTTTTTACTGCCAGAAAACCTCTGTCAATAAAAAGCGGCACGAGCAGCACAGGGGAAGGTCGGGAGGAGGTTGGGAGGAAGATAGAGGAGGACTGAGTCGTCTGAAGTGGAGCTGTGTAAGCACCACAGCCCCGTTCTTATCCCAACCTCCTCGTGCGTTTTTTCTGCTATAGCCAGTGTAACATACACCTTCAAACTCCCCCCATCACCAGGCTCTCACCCCCCCATCACACCCCTGTCACCAGGCTCTCGTCCTCCTGTCGCCCCACCACCACCACCACCAGGCTTGCCCTCCCCATTGCCAGTCTCACCCTCCCTGCCATCAGGCTCTCCCCCCCATCACCAGGCTCGCCCTCCCCATTGCCAGGCTCGCCCCCCATCAGCCCCCATTGCCAGACTCACCGCCTCACCCCTCATTACCAGGCTCTTTCCCCCGTCGCCAGAGTCGCCTCCCCGTCACCAGGATCAGCCCCCATTGCTTCCCCATCACCAGGTTCGCACCTCCCCATGCTCAGGCACACGCATCCTACACACACACATACACCACATCCCCCATGCTACTCACACTCCCTCTGCTGCCACCATGTTTAGAAAGGACTGAAACTTCCACATGGTCCCACCCCCAGTGTCCTGATTGGCTGCCCAACTGAGCTTTGATTGGTCAGTCAGTTTCCTAAGTGGTCAATTAGCACACTGGAAATGGCAACATACCTAAGAGCAATATATATATAATAGATATCACACAGATATGCACTCACACACACACACACCTCTAACCTAGTCCTGAGGAAAGCAAGCAAACATTAGTAAATGAGGTAATATTTCAATAGGGTTAGGGTCAAGTTCTCCCAAGACTAGTATGGTGGGGCTAAGGTCCCCCTCCCCCAAAACCACTGGCTTTATTGGCCACCAAGACTCCTATGTAGTTGAGCCCCCACCCCTCCCCAGGAATTATCCATCATAAGTGTACTAAATATTCATTATTTTGCTCTTGTTTTCATGGCACTCATAGTATTACCAGCTTCAGCTGATGGAGGAGGAGGAGGAGAGAGAGGATTTTAATGCATTGTATGATGGGCTCTTAGTATTCACTGGGATTTGGTTCCAGGATCCCCTATGGATACCAAAATCTGTGGATGCTCATGTCCAATTATATACAATGGCATAGTAAAATGGTGTCCCTTATATAAAATGGAAAAATCAAAGTTTGCTTCTTTGAAATTTATTTTATTTTATTTTGAAATATTTTCAAGTCATGGATGGTGGAATCCATGGAAGCCAAATCTGTGGATGCAGAGGGCTGGCTGTATTATGTTTTCATTGTTTTGTAAAAGCTTACCTGCAAGTAGTCAACATTAATGACAACCTTCCAGCTGATACTGAGCCCCTGGAGCTTAGAAACAGTTCTGAGGGCCCTGTGTGAAGAAATGTGTAAAAGACAAGGACATATATAATATCAGTAGCATCATCCACAACCCTCCAAGCAAACACAGAGGTTGGAATTCTCATGAGAACCTCTTAGTCCAGGTTGAAAGGCTGAATGCTATTACATCACCACATGAATCATCCTGCATGGAAGGGAAAGGGGGATTTTTGTTGGCTTTTACCCCACTGCAGGTACATCCGTCAATCTGAAGCAATTTGGAAACCCCCAGATCATTTCAGAGGCACGCAGTATGATCCAGGAACAAACGGGCTCAGCACAATCTGATCTGGGAAGGACGTGGGTCAGTTTGAAGCAGTTCAAGTGCACAGCCAAGGGTGTATCTGTGGGGAGAGGGCAAGCTGAGGGCACTGTCCATTCTCCGTCTGCCCCTGCAAATGAAATGTTCCTTTAGTTCCCAAATATCAAGTTTTACAGAAAATGAGACACTGAGATTCATTAGAACTCTTACATTTGCTGTGTTCACATTCCCTTGATTGCTTTGCCTTCTCCTTTTCCTTGGATGCCTAAACTACATTTCTAAACTTTTAATTGAAGGTTTGTTTTTTTAATTACTGCATTGCTGGGAATTTGGGGCCTGAAGGAACATTTTATTGACAGACTGTACCTCCCATCACCTTCACTAGTATGGTTGGTGGGAAGCCAAAACAGAGCCTGCTAGATGGCTGCCCCCAGACTTTGGAACTTCCTCCCAGAACAGGCTAGAATGGCTCCCTCCTTGCTGTCGTGCCATCACCAGGAGAAGACATTTTTTATTTAGACAGGTTTTTAAAACTGAAGGCTTTTAAAAATAGGACATGTAAGAGGTGCTATTGCAGGAGTGCGAAAAGGGCAGCCCCAAGGGACATTTTTGACCAGGAGCAGGTATGGCTTGGAGGGCTAATGCAGCCCCCTAGTATTCCTCAGTTGCTCACCCCTGCTCTATTGTTTTACTTTGTACTGTTTCAACTGCTTTTTATCATTTTGAAATGCATGTTTTAATTGTTTTAATATTCTTCATAGTTTCGTTCTATTTTAATGTTGACTTTAGTGTTTTTAACTGTACTGCAATCATTTTAATTTGTAAACCAGCTTGAGTCCCAATCTTAGGGAAAGGTGGGATCCTCCTCGTCCTCATCATCATCGAGGTGGAAGCAAAACATTCACACCAATCCTGGCAGTGGAACCCTCTATTGCTTCCTTGTGCTTTCCCCTTCCCCACTACCTTTGGCCTAGAAGGTTCTGTGTAGAGCTTCAAAGAGTGGTTGATGCAACTCTGAATAGAGACAGCTAAAGCTAATTTTAAAGTAGTTGGGTCTAAGGAATCCTCAGAGCCAATCATTATAGGTGAAATAACCTGAAAAATCCCCTGTGCCACCCAAGGTAAACTGATTTTCCCAGTCACCTTGCCTACAATGCCTGGCTTTGAAGACCCTCAGAGCTAAACATGTCAGAAGTAGCTGGCTCTGAAGAGCTGTACAGCACAGTGGCAACTCTCCAGAGCAGCAGGGGCCATTTCAGAACTAATTCATTTCTCCAGCACTCCTGAGAGGGTCACTGAATCCGCCTCATGATGGTGCCGTCCCTTGTCTCCTTACAGTAGTCTAGGTCACAAATACAAAGACTCATTAACTTATAAACAGTACCTGTATTATACTTAGGCCATAAACATGTAAGTGTTTTAAAACCTACAATTAATGGATTACAATGCATACTATGTCAATATTATGGTAATGTGGACATTCCCAGATCCTTTTTTCAGGCAAAATGTTACAAAAAGCATAGAATCATAGAATCATAGAGTTGGAAGATACCACAAAGGTCATCCAGTCCAACCTCCTGCCATGCAGGAATACACAATCAAATCATTCCTGACAGATGGCCATCCAGCCTCTGCTTAAAAACCTCCAAAGAAAGACTCCACCACACTACAAGGCAGGATAATGTACAGCCATACACAATAGATAACATCAGCAATGAAACACCAGTAACAGCCCAATCCAGCGTAAGTCCTTTTTCAGGTTAATGTTAAAAATGGTTTCTAATTTCTTAGCAGATGGAAAACATTGCATCAAATTCCCTCTTGAATTCTTAATGAACATAACTGATGTCACAATAGCTTTGTGATAGGTCAACCAGCATCATTCGTCCACCTTTCAGACTTGGCCTTTCTGGAAAACACTTCCTATGAAACTCATATATTGCAATGTTTCATATGAATCAAACATGAAAGAATCAAAATCAAATTTCACTTACCACTCGAATACATTTTTTTATCAGTTGTAACATCCACTCCCTGAAGAATATGTTGCCATTCTTTAAAGATACTTAACTGCCCCCAGCCTTTTCTATAAAGTACAAAAAGATTCAAATTCCTGTTCAGCCACATAAACCCACTGGGTGACCTTGGGCAAGTCACACTCTCTCGGCCTCAGAGGAAGGCAAGGGAAAGCCCCTCTGAACAAATCTTGCCAAGAAATCCCCATAATAGGTTTGCCTTCAAGTCACCATAAGTCAGAAGTGACCGGAAGGCACAGAGAAAGAACAGCAACAAATAATCTTGAAACACTATTTTAGGCAAACCTATCAACAGGCAAACCTATTAATAGCAGATATTCCAGAGTGACAGGATTTATCTGTTACAGGATATTCTAGATTATCCAAAGAAATATATAATATTTTTTATTCAGACATTGTTTTCACCTTTCATTATGGATGGGCATTTTAGGTTTGGAAAATGTCCTTATTGCACATAATTTATAGTCAAAACAGGTTATTAATCTTGAAGGTGAAAAGTTTTTTGTTTTGAGAGATAATACCTCATGTGACAAACAAATATAATCAATCCATATCTGTGCTTAAGTCCGTTCAGCAGTTCACCTACCTGGGAACCATCATCTCCTCAGATGCCAAGATTGACAAAGAGATCGATCACAGATTAGCAAAGGCATATAGTGCATTTGGAAGACTTCACAAAAGAGTCTGGAGCAATAAACACCTGAAGCGAAGCACAAAAATCAGTGTGTATAGAGCCATTGTACTGTCTATTCTCCTTTATGGATCTGAAACATGGGTCACCTATCGCCACCACCTACGACTCCTCGAATGCTTTCATCAGCGCTGTCTACGCACAATCCTAAATATACACTGGACTGACTATGTGACGAATGTTGCTGTCCTTGAGCAGGGATCACCAGCACTGAGGCCATGATATTGAGAACACAGCTGCGCTGGGCAGGGCACGTTTCTAGGATGGAGGACCATCGCCTCCCAAAAATACTACTCTACGGTGAACTCGCTACAGGTCAGCGTAAGAGGGGCACTCCAAAAAAGCAGTACAAAGACTCCCTGAAACAATATCTGAGGCTTGGCCAAATTGATCACCAACAGTGGCCTCACATCGGGAGGCATGGAGATGCACTATCCACAATGCTGCAGCCTTATTTGAGAACTCATGCCAAACAAGTCTTGAAGAGAAACGACAACGCAGAAAGAATCACAACCCGAAAACATCACCCAAGGAGACCTTCTGCTGTGCTTTCTGCATCCGGACTTTTTTTTATCTCAGATTGGCCTTTTTAGTCATCAGCACACTTGCAGAAAGCACGGGATGAGTCTTTCCTGAATCTTCGTTTGTGAAGAAAAGCCAGAGAGAGAGAGAGAGAATGTATATACAGTGGGCCTTCTGGATCTGTGGGGGTTTGGCTCTGGGACCCCCTATAGATGACAAAAAACGTGGATGATCACATCCCTTTTTGTTAAATGGTGGTGACATGCACGCGGATGCTTCAGCACAGACACATTCATGTTGCTGCCATTTTAAATACAAGACATGACAATCCATATTCAAAATTGCAGGTCCAGACCCTGTAGATCAGGAGGGCCCACTATCTAAGGCACAGTTATTAAAGAATTAAAATTACAGATTACCAGTACTTAACAAAACCCATAGGCAAGCAAAATCTTTATCTTTAGGACTAAATAAAATCTCCCAAGACAGTGTAATTTTCTTAGTTCTCTGAACTCTTCATCAGCCTAGATGGTTCAAAAAGAAAAAAACAGAAGCCAGGGTGTTCTTGAGAACTCGAAAAGTTGCAAACAAAAATACCCATCTCTGGTTTTTGAATTTTGCTTTGTTCAAATGGGCCCTTGTTTTCATCTCTACATTAGAACTAAAATTTTATTAACTTTTCAGGTTTGGGGAGGTTAATTATAAAGCTGGAGTGGTAGTTTATGGTCACTGAAGAAATCATTCATGTATCAACTCAAAAAGAAAAAGAATCCCATATTTTGCTTTCTCACCACAGGAAGATTTGGATTTCTGGATGTAGACTGTTATCCATAGGACACTGAATAGGAGATAGCATATTTGTAATGAGTTTAATAAGTTAAGTGCCTTGTTTTCATTTGAAGCAAATATATGTGAGCCACTTAACTTGTGCTTCTTTCAGGATTGGCATGATCCTCTTAAGGAAGTGATTGTTACAGCTGATATACTTGTAAACTGAAGGGAATCTTAGCCATGCTCATTCTTTTCTTGGGCTTTCAATATGAAGTGAAAGTTTCAAACAGCTTGTTTTACTGTATAAAAGCACAACTGATAGCTGAGTGCTATGTGATATTTATCTATTTATTTATGTATTTCATTTATATTCCACCTTCCTTGCAAAGTGAGACCCAAAGTGGCTTAGTAAGTACAGTAGTTGATTAAAACAATTACAATAAAATTTAAAATAGTTAAAATCACAAATTATTTTAAAATAATTTTAACAAAGTTTTTAAAGTTATTATTATTATTATTATTATTGTTATTATTTCTTACCTCTCCCTATGGATTGAAGCAGGGAACAACACATTAACACATAGACATAACATTGGTTAAAAGCACATATCAATTAAAAACATATGTCAGCAACAGCATTGATATTTATATAGTGCTTATCAGTGCCAAAACACTCCCTAAGTGGTTTTATACAACACACAATTTAAAATTCACACTTTAAAATCATTTGGATAGGGCTGCTGGGTCATCCAATAGATAAATTGAACACCCAATAAAAAGATCCCGGCTTATACATTATACATTAGAAGCCTGCTTAAACAAAAATGTCTTTGCCTGTCGGCAGAAGGAAAACAGGGAGAGGCAACCTAGCCTCCCATGGAAGGGTGTTCCAGAGGGTCGGAGGAGCTGCTGAGAAGGCTCTCTTCTGTGTCCTCACCAAGTGAGCCTGTCATGGTGATGGAACCAAAAGAAAGACTTCCCCTTTGGGTCTCAGAACTCTGGTAGGTTCATATAGGGAATTACCATTTTAACAATATATTAACACTTTTTCACTGGCCCACACATGCTCCTTTAAGAGAAATGTCCACTTACTTCCATGTTAGCCAGGCTGTTCTTGGTTCTCACGAGAAGATGCAAGTTTGTGTAAAAACACCAAAAACATTTAAAATAACAAATTTAATACACAGACAACCCCCGAAACATACATAAAAACTTACCAGCAATATGGGACAGTTCATAAAAAGAGTGTCCTGTCAATCATTTTCATGTTGTCACCTGGAAGTTTTCTCAGTGGCAATGGGAATGGGGGAAAGAGAACCACCCATTCATGCTGTATTCTCGTGATTACAGTGGGGCTTGATTTCACATGCTCCTCAATACTGCAAAAAATAACAATATTGAGGAGCTATTCATGACTTAGCCCATGAATAAAAAGTGATGCCTTATTCACAGCTGGAACACACACTGGCCACAGGAGGAGGAGGAGGATGTAATCTGATAATTTCAGCCCATTATGTTGTTATCATGTTGTAATGACACCATTTTTGCCTTGTCTGATAAAGTCCATCATCTGTTACTACTTTGACAAGGTCAAATATTTGGCTTTGTTCTTTTCATGTCTGTTACACTGTGGAATGTATATAATCTGGACTATATCCAGAAAGGATGATCCTGCACACTAAAGGAATGGTGCCAATTTATTTATCACAAAGATGTTATGGGAAGACTTGTACTTATCATTGACTCAAACTGGAATTAGATAAGATTTTCCCCAATCTATTTCTACATCTGCCTGGGAAATAGGTTGTGTTGAAATTGACTTTTACTAGTGTTTTATACTGCAACAATCATATGTAGTTGACAATCTTGTAATTCAAGTTTTATACGAGTTTAACATTTCCGTGTTTGTGGTTATATACCTGACTACTGAATCCAGGTACTATTTATATATGAAAAGATCCCTTTTTCATGATACACTTCCATAGGGGCCTCACTACAAAGTGATTATACAAAAGCCAGTGAATCACTGATGAGTTACTCCATTCCAATACTTTTAGAATTACAAACATTAATTGTATAAACATAACACAAATATAGTGGCACCATAATGAGAAATGGCAGAAAGATGGTTAAAGATACCACCCATATCAATGATATTGATAGCTTTTCTGCTCCCAGGACAAATCCACACTACACAAATAATCCATTTTGAGACTGGATTATTTGCCATGGCTCCTTCCTATGGAATCCTAGTATTTGTAGTTTCACAAGGTCATTAGCCTTCTCTGCCAAAGAGTGCTAGTGCCTAACCAAACTACAAATCCTAGGATTCCATAGGAAGGAGCCATGAAAATTTCATGGTTTAATTGCATACAGTTAGAACAATGGATTAAAAATTGGGAAAAGAATCATAAAGAAACAAGGGAATTTACAAAATTTGAAAATTTGGTGAAAAAAGGTGAAAAGAGAGATGATAATGAAAGTATGAAAGGTATTACAAGTGAATTATATAAAATATTGATAAAAAATAAGGGGAAAAAGACAAAGGGGAATATTTAAGGAGAATATGGGAGGAAGATTTGAAACAAAAAATTGCTAGTATTGGCTGTTCAAACAATCTCTTCCAGAAGTGTCTCCAATCTGTTGAGATGGAAGCAGGAGTTCACTTGGCTATCTCAGAAGTCAGTAGTTACCCTTGCTGCCCCACACCTGTGTTCCAAAGGGCTCCACCACCCCATTGTCGTTGGGGTTGCCTACACAATGAAAAAAATTGTCAAAAAATTTGCTAAGAATGCTAGTGGTCCTCACAAACACAGGCCCACATTCACCATATTCAGAAGGAGGGGGGCTGAAACATCTGAAAAACTCCAAAAAATTGCAATAATAGCCTTCACTGTTTTTAGTAAGTCCGCAAAATAGTGCATAATTGGTTGTGTGATCAACCAAATCAAAAAGGGGCACGTGGCACACAGCAAACAGCAGGGCTGAAACCTGATTGCTTGGACCTCAGGGGAGATGTCTTAAAAGGGAATGCTCTCGATGCCAAAGCATCATTTTTTTGTTGTTGTTGTTTTTGGCTGCCATGATCAGTAAGGGAAATAATTCATGAGGGAGATTTTCACATGGGGCCAAAATGCCCTGTTACTGCCCCGCCACCTCCTCTCCCATTCCTGCCATGGAATAACGTAAATCTTTCACACACTTACCTTAATTCCGTGGCAGGAACGGCCTCCCCCTCCCCTCACTGGCTGGCTGGCTGTAAATGCAGCCATCGTAAGGCTGCTTTTACGACCGGCTGTCTGAAATGTTATCACGTAATTATGTGACAATGTCCGGGTGGTAAATTTAAAAAATAAAACTCCCCCAAACATAAAATCAGTTCACCAAGCACAAAAACACACTTTAAATCACACAATCAAAACAGGGAGGGTAAAATAAAGGGTGCCACTTACCTGGATGTCCAGATTGTACCAGGAAGTGCTCAGAACAGACCTCCCCTCTGTGGCTGTCATTTCAGAAAAGGAACAGGGCTCATGTTCACACACCCGTGATTGCGTGATAGCAATGGAATGAGAGGTCTATTCACGATGAAAATTTGTGATTACATTGTTCCGGAACAGTCACGGGAGCAGGATGGATGCAGGACAGAATGGGGTCAACGTCATCCGAAAGGGAAAACCTTTCCTGACTCTGTTCTATTCCTGCCACGGGATATATAGCCCATGTGAAAATCTCCGAGGAGTCTGGATTGGATAAACAAAACATAAAGATTGATCAATTGTGCAAACAGTGTAACAGAAATACTTCAAACTTTGTCTGCAACTTGGTTAACTTTAAACTGGTTGCTAGTCCCACTCTGTGGTGATCGTACAATTTCAGAATCTGCCAGAATCAACAACATCTTATGAGGTTCTTTCTTCTCACTCTATTGTCCAATCAACCTCTATTTCTCTCAACATATATTCTCACTGCACATACATTCCCTCAGCTCCACTCACAGCCATACACATATTCCAGCCCTCTCCTCATAACATCACATCTTCAACTCCCCCTTTCAACTGTCATCTCCTCTCCTTTCTCTCAATTGTCATGCACCTCTTTTTAGTCTAGGATACCCCTCCCATACCAGTTTCCTGCCTCAGGTTTGGCTCCTCCATGGTCTCTTCCCATTCACTCATCGGCATTCCATTAGATGCTCATCACGTGCTTCCACAGTTCCCTTCTTTGACACCCTCCAAATGTTTAAAAACAGATTCTTGATGGTTCTAAAGAACTTGGGTCTAAGGACTTTATCAGACGAGTGGCCAAAAACAGTGTAATTCCACAAATGTGAATAGCGGAAAGATCATGGCATTATAACACTTACCGTTGCATGTCACTGTAATCACGTGAAAGAATCTCCACAGAATCATTGCATGACAAACACTAGCATTTTAAGAATGGGAGTTTACTTCTGCGATTCGGCACAGGTGAGATTTTGGTGGTTCTCACAAGAAGATGCAAGCGCACTTAAAAGTGAGATAAACAGCTCAATTTAAAAAGTAAATGATCACACAAGCACTGAAACAAACCTAAAAACTTGCCAGCAAAACAGGGCAGTGCATAAAAAGTGTCCCGTGCTTTGTTTTCTCATTCTCATCTGGAAGTTTTCTCGCTGATGACCGCCCATTCAAGTTGTAATCTCATGATTACAATAGGATGTGGTTTCTTATGCTTTCAATTCCATGAAAATACCACTATTGACGATGTATTCATGGGTTAACCCATCAATTAAAAGTGATCGGTTTTTCATGGCTGCAAAATGGGATAACCATGACATCATGTGATAGTGGGGCCCATTCGCACTACCCTGACATCAAAATCCCACGATTTTTGCTGTGTCTGATAAAGTCCTTAGATGTCAGAAGAACTGTATTCTCCCATGCAAGCCTCTTTGAGAGCTGAGATCCTCAAGATAGCCCTTTCTTACTGTCCTTCCACCTCAGAGGAACATTTGAGAGGGACTTGCTTAGTGGCTGCTCCCAGGCTGTGGAACTCCTTTCTAAAGGAGAATAAGCTAGTCTCTTCCCAGTGTAAGGCAAAGGCATTTTTATTCTCATGGAATTTTGGCATTTGACTGATTTCTGAAAGAGATGCTGTTAATGGGTGGCTGTTGTATTGGCTTCTTGCTATACTTTTTTGCTTGATGTGCTTTCAAACAGCTTTATTTCAGTTGTGTTTTACTGCTATAATTCAAGTAAATTGTATTTCAATATTATAACTTTGGGGTTGCTGTCATAAGAAGGGATGCGTTATTCACGCCTACGCTATGCCCCCAGAATGGCTGAAGGACATTGATGTCTGGTAATGTTGCCCGTGTGTGTTCTTATAGCATTCTTCTGACACAGTTTCTGCCATGTCTGATAAAGCCTATGAAATTAATGGGGTTGCCATAAGTCAACAGGGGACTTGAAGGCACATGCACACACACATGTATGTATTTACTGATACTTTTTCTCTTTTAGAGTTTGTTGTACTTTTATTACTGCCTCATTAGAGAATCTGCTTAAATTAAAGGTACTAAAGACAACAATATAACTGGTCATCATTTAAATACTGTACAGTAATATACAGTTGTCCCTCCGTATCCACGGATTTGGTATCTACAGATTTAAGTATTCATGGCTTGAAAATATTCTTTAAAAAATAATAATCCAAAAAGCAGACCTTGATTTTGCCATCTTATATCAGGGATACCATTTTGTTATGCCATTGCATATAATGTGACTTGAGTATTCACAGATTTTGGTATCCACGGGGCGGTCCTGGAACCAAACCCCAGCGAATATGAAGGGACAATTGCACTACTAAGAATAATACAAGCCAATGTAGTGGCTTGAGTGTTAGACTCTGTATTATATAAATATAATGTAATATAAATAATGTTTTTACATGAGAATAGGGCTATCTTGTTGCATTAAACAGTCTCATTAAAAGTAGCTATTTTGCATTTCCTAAGACTCTTTATGAGAGGAAATGAGGCTTTCCCTGGAAATCTGCACATTTCTGAGGCTTATGGGGCATTTTGGAGAGATAAAATGTGCACAAAACAGTGCACCGTTATAAAAGCGAACAGCTCAAAAGGCACACTATTGGAAAAACAGAGTTTTTGAAATGTTTGTCTCCTGAACACAGCTTCCCTTTTCCCTTGGATGATACCCTAGATTGCAGCTGAGGCCCATCTTCGATTATGTAGCTTTAAATCATGGTTGTTACAGTGTATCTGTCTTCATGCACATCCTGCTAACATAGAGAAAAAAAGATTGCCTCCAGTTCCTGGCAGTTTAATCATATGAGTCTTCACTTGTTTGTTTTTTCTGCTTAGCCATGTTTTGATTATACCTAAGAGGGGTCATTTGTGGGTTTTGGCTTCACTCCTACTCAGAATGAGAGCATGGGATCATACAAAATGCTTCTGCAGGCTGACCAAGGATATTTCAAACTGGAAAGCCCAGCAAATGGGAACAACAAAATGGTCTGTTGTGAATGAAGAAGTTACAGATATGTGGGTCTGATCTGCTGTCTGGCTGAGAGGCCATTGGGAGCCCCATGCAAAATCAGGGTATGCATGCAATAAAGATTCTCAGAAGTGCCTAAATAGCAGAGTGCATCCCAAATCTTCCCGTGCGGCAGATAGGTGGGACTCTTGTTTTGTACATCATCAAGCTGATAGACTGGATTGGGGAACTTGTGGCCCTCCCAGATGTTGCTGGACTACACCTCCATCATCACTCACCATTGGCTATACTGGCTAGGGTAGATGGGATTTGTACTATAACCTCTGAAGGGTCATATGTTCCCCATGCCTTCAATAGGTTTATTTTTAGGAGAGGTACAGGTATTGCGTAGCTATGTCTCTATAGCTACAGCTCCTGACTGCCAACCTCCAACCCATCTTGTAAAGTAGTGCAACCCCACTTCATGGACATTTCCATGTTGTCAGGGAGTGGGAAGATGGGTGTCTACATGTCCAGCTGTTTTTCTGTAACTGGATATACTGTGACAGGCATCTCCATGCACCTCCAAGTGACCTCGGGCCATCCCAGCAGATGATGTCTTTGCCGCACATCCAGTTTATAGGACCAGGACCAGTTTAAGGAATTTGGGGGTCCCCTGCAACACTTTATTTGGGGGCCCCCATGTGCTTATTTCAAGTCAATGTAACATAACTCAACCTAAGTTATTTGCAGTATAGGATATTCAGATTGTTACTAATAATGTTTTTGCAGGAGAAGGGTTACAACTGGGGGGCCCACAATGATGGGGCCCCTGTGGCTGCAGGTGCTGCAGGGCCCTTCAACTGGCCCTGCTGTGAGGGGCTTTTTCACCATGTGGCCAAACCCACCATCTCTTGAGGAACCCCTTGCCACCTCTTTGGGGTATCCCTATGGTTCCAGAGACCCTGGGTGGGGAAGCCCTGCAGAGTCCACCAGGCAAGGGTGGTAGGGCTGGTTCAAGGGCCCTGCAGCACTTGCAGCCACAGGGGGCCTCGTCATTGTAGGGCTCCCCCGTCATAACCCTCCTGCTGCAAAAACATTATGAGTAATAAAATAGAACCCCCGTATCCCCTAGGGATTGGTTGTTCGGGGGGGGGGGCACAGATACCAAAACCTGTGGATAATACTGAATGCCATTTAAAAAGATGGGACTTCCAGTTTTAAATACCCTAGAGTTGCCTTGGAGGACCTAGAAAATGGCAGGAGAGGACACATTTTCTGGGAAGACTCTATGGTAGGTATGCTGTTTTGTCTCCTGTGGATAATTGAATTGTGGATAATGAAACAGTGGATACAGGGGCCCTACCTTAACCTGAATATCCTGTACAGTGCTGCACTGCCTGCTCCTCCTCCAGCTGCCTGCCCCAATTCGCCAGCGACAAGACGCACACACACATACACACACGGCCAACCTGTGATCACCTGTGTGGTGGGTGGGGATGGCAGCAGGTGTGTGTCTGTGGGGGGGGGGGGGCTGGCACTGATGCCTGTGTCTTGGCAGGAGGAGCCCTGCACACTGGCGCTGAGCTGGGGCAGCGAGCGGAGCTGAGCAGAGGCCGCCACCCCCTTTGTGAGGCGAGCCTGGAGCTGCCTGCCTGCCTGCCTACCTGCCACTTCCCTCCAGGCGCTGGGCAGGCTGGCCTCTCGGTGGTGTTCTGGGAGGGAAGGAAGTGGGAGAGAAGTGCCAAGAGAGGGCAGATTTGAGTTTCTCCTCCCTTGAAGCATGGTTGGCACAGCTGGTGCTCAGCACTGCTTCAGGGGCAGCCGGGATGGGCCTCGTCTCCTCTTTCTCTGTGGAGCAAGGAGGAGGGATGAGAAGCTCTGCAGGCAGGCAGGCAGCTCCATGCTCGCCTCACAAAGGGGGAGGTGGCCTCTGCTTGGCTCCGCTCGCAACCCCAGCTCCACACCAGCGTGCAGGGCTCCTCCCGCCAAGGCATAGGCAGAAGCACCAGCCAAGGGGTCCAGCCCGGGCGCTGCCGCCTCAGCCACCTCTCCTCCTGCCAACGGCGATGCCGACGCTGGCCCCCCAGGTGCTCCAGAGTCACTTCCAGGGTGGCTCAGTCTGTGGGGGTGGGGCTGCAGCTTGTCCTGCTCGGCAGGGGCGGAGGGAGGAAAGTATGAAGGAGATAGGACAATAAAAAAGGGCAAGGCAAGGCCAGCAGGAGGTTTGGGGCTGCTCTCTTGCTCTTGCCCACTCTCCCCTGTTTTTGTTTTGTTTTGTTTTGTTTTGTTTTGCAGGAGGAGGGTTAGGACGGGCCCCCCTGTGGCTGTGGGGCCCCCCGCAGATGCTGATTTGGTGGAATGGTTAAACCGGCCCTGTATAGGTCAACAGCTGGATGCATCTCCGCTGATCCCCGCTTCTCTCTGACAATGTGGAAATGACTGTGTTGAGAGGGTCCGCACTGCATACAACATGGTTTGGGGGGTGGGGTTTGGTCACTGCATGGTTAGAACAGAATCCCAGTTTCCGCATTGACCAAAAAAGTGAGTTGTGATGACATTAGTCTGAGTTATGCCATCATAATGCACTAACAGGATGCCAGCCAATGTGTATTTTCTTTCATCAGGATAATTATGTTACAATTCCCAATTTATTCACTTATTCACTGATGGGATGAGGGGGCACCTTTGGGTGGGAATGTCACACCACCATCAGAGGAGATTTGAAAGCTAATGGTTGGTTCAGTTTGTGCTTTGTGTGGAGGACTGTTTGTTGTGACTTTTGTCTTAATCCAGCTAAAATTAGCCATGCCATAGGATCAAGATGCCAGTGATGTTAGCCACATTTTCTGCCCTTAAGTGGCTAATCATAGTTTTCTTAAAATAAAATAACTAGGAGGCAAAGTTTAGATGCATTTTATGAACAAAGGTTTCCAATCTTTTGGAAAGAGTCTTAGGCATGTGTGTTCACAGCTAAAATGGCACAGCTTATGGCCTTTGTGAGAAGAAAACTATGGTAGTGGCCTACTGTGCTATATTGAGCCAAAGACCAATGATCATACCAAGAGATGGACCTCTCATATGTAGAGGATTTTAAAAGTGATAAAAAATATGAACTGACACAATGAAAAATGTGTTTTAGATTGTGTTTCACTTCTACCTATTGTGATGAAAAATGTGTTTTAGATTGTGTTTCACTTCTACCTATTGTGATGGCTGTTGCTGCTGTGTGCCTTCAAGCCATTTCCAACTTATGGTAACCCTAAGGTGAACCTATCACAAGGTTTGTTCAGAAGACGTTTGCCATTGCCTTCCTCTGAGCTGAGAGAATGTGACTTTCCCAAGGTCACTCAATGTGTTTCATGGCTGAACAGGGTTCTCCAGAGTCATAGTCCAACACTGAAGCCACTATACCACACTGGCTCCCTTCTACCTATGGTACCTGTCCTTAATTGTTAAATTAATGAATTTATTTATTAAATTATTTATTATTATTATTATTATTATTATTATTACTACTACTACTACTACTGCTACTAGGCAGCATTCAAGCTAAGCCTTTCATTCAACTTCTTTTGTTAGTATATTCTTTTTAATCTCGTCCTCTTGAACTTGAAGAAGGTGGGGGAGCACAGAAAGATTCATGTGTCATTTATATATTAAATCAGGTTATTTCCTTGCGTTTGTCCAAAACCAGGTCATTTAACCACATCTCTGGGTTTTCTGATTGGTATCCTTGTTTGTAACTAAGCACTTTGATAGCTTCATCATTTCTAAAATGCTTTCCTTTATCCAAAGCAGAGTCTAAGCATTTCTTTGCAGCAACTCCTATGTGTAATAAATGTGTCCCGAGCATGAATTAATCTTGATATTGTCCAAATGACAATACAGAAAGTATTAAACATAATCTTGCTTCAAAGGTACAAGATTACATTTGAAGTGTACTAAGTCCAAATTTTGGAATATATTTTATTCATGGAGTTATTAATGCTATCTAATCTAAGACAAAAATAATGAAGACATTAATTTTTTTCTTTACATTTTAATATTAGTTATCATTTAGTGCAAGAGACTACTCCCACAATCTAAAATGTAAGCAAAAGGAAGGGATTAAATAAACACCCCTGAAATGCAAAAGAATAATATTGCATGTCTGATGCACCAATTGAAAATATGAACAGTACCATAATTGGCCTACTCAAAAGTAAGTCCATGGGGTTTATTAAGGTTTTTCTTCCAAGTAACTTGATATAAGAATGCTTTCTCAGGTTCTTGGTAATGAAGCAAAAAGCAATAAACAATTGTTTGATTACTATTTCTTTTTTGGTAGATTACTGTATAACCAAATATACTTGGGTATGTCTCTCTCTCTCTCTGGCTTTTCTTCGCAAACGAAGATTCAGGAAGGACTCATCCCGCGCTTTCTGCAAGTGCGCTGATGACTAAGAAGGCCAATCCGAGATAAACAAGTCCGGTTGCAAAAAGCACAGCAGAAGGTCTCCTTGGGTGATGTTTTTGGGTTGTGATTCTTTCTGCGTTGTCGTTTCTCTTCAAGACTTGTTCATCGTGAGTTCTCAAATAAGGCTGCAGCATTGTGGATAGTGCGTCTCCATGCCTCTCGGTGTGAGGCCAGGGCGGACCACTGTTGGTGATCAATTTGGCCGAGCCTGAGATGTTGTTTCAGGGAGTCTTTGTATCGCTTTTTTGGAGGGCCCCTCTTACACTGACCCGTGGCAAGTTCACCATAGAGTAGTATTTTTGGGAGGCGATGGTCCTTCATCCTAGAAACATGCCCTGCCCAGCGCAGCTGTGTTCTCAATATCATGGCCTCAATGCTGGTGATCCCTGCTTGCTCAAGGACAGCAACATTCGTCACATAGTCAGTCCAGTGTATATTTAGGATTGTGCGTAGACAGCGCTGATGAAAGCGCTCGAGGAGTCGTAGGTGGTGGCGATAGGTGACCCATCTTTCAGATCCATAAAGGAGGATAGACAGTACGATGGCTCTATACACACTGATTTTTGTGCTTTGCCTCAGATGTTTATTGCTCCAGACTCTTTTGTGAAGTCTTCCAAATGCACTATATGCCTTTGCTAATCTGTGATCGATCTCTTTGTCAATCTTGGCATCTGAGGAGATGATGCTTCCCAGGTAGGTGAACTGCTGAACGGACTTGAGCACAGGTATGTATTTTAAAACATTTCACCACATGTAATTTTATTTTTATTTAATTGTATTTTTACGCTCATCTTTTTCTCATTAAGACTGTTCTGTCATATTAATCCTGTTATGTCCAATGAAATAATTACATTTCATTTAGAATAGTGACCCCATGAGCTAAAGATACTTACCTTTGAACTCAAAAGAATGAGCAGGAGGAAAAACATAAGGATTCCTTGAGATCAAAAACATTACAGAATTCATGTGAATTCGTGGATCATCATCATTACTCAGTTTTTGACATTTCTCCAGTCAAGGAAAATAACTGCACTGGTGTGATTATTAAGCCAGTGAAGCTACTGAAAATTCCTTTACCCCATTAGAGTTAGGAATTTATCAGATGGACAAAATACGGTGTCATAACGACTCTACATGACCATGAAAGGGTGCACAGATCAGACAGTGTTGCTCTTTCATGGTTATGTCCTGCCAAAACATGTACCTTTTAATTGAAAGTTTAAGCTGTCAATAGATCCCTCATTCCATTTTGGTGCTGGCATTGCCAGAGTGCGAAACCTCAGGCCATTTAAATCTTATCACTACAGCAAGAATGGGCAGTCGAGCACAAACAATTCTGGGTGAAATCAGGACATCCAGGTAAGTTTCACTCTTTTTAGGACCCTCCTTGGGTTACTTGGGACTTTTAAAATGTGTGTGGGTGCTTTGTGTAACTTTTTATGTCTTTTTTTTTTAATTTCCCGTGCAACAAAGTCTCACAGGATTTCAAATGAGGAAGTTAACGGGGCTCCATGCACTTCCTCCTTATTGCCGGAGCTGCCTTTTCTGAGAGAGGAAGGTAAGTGTGTGTGGGGGGGGGGGGAGTGTTCTTTTGCTGGCACAAAAATGGGCAAAAGAACATTTTAAGGGCAGTGTCTGATAAAGTCCTTGGACTCAACAAATAACATCAGTACATTAATTCCTGTAACAAAGGCAGTAGGTCGTTTTGTGAGATATTTAGCCTTCTCTGTCAGAGTGCTCTGGTGCCACAACAAACTGCAAATCCCAGGATTCCATAGCATTGAAGCATAGCAGTTAAAGCAGTGTCAAACTAGATTATTTCTGCAGTGTGTCAGCAGCCTAAAGAGACTGGATCATTTTGTCTGACACAATAATCTAGGGATCCACATGAACCTGGGCTTATTGATTCCAAGCAGTCTCTCTCTCTCTCTCTCTCTCTGGCTTTTCTTCGCAAACAAAGATTCAGGACAAAGGACAAAGGTCGAAGGACAAATCCAACCCCAAGCAGTACTGCCTGAGCTAAATAGACCACCATGCCATTCAAATGGGGAGGCCTTCTTATTTTTTGTGTTTCTTATTTTTTGTGTTTTTTCCCCATTCCCAATAAACTGTAGAAACATACCCTAATCTAACCCTGGATTCTTTCTCCATTTTGTTGCTGGAAGTGTTCACAGAAGAAAAAGTATTCAAGTGACTGACTGGTCTGATTGAAGCTTTGTGGTTTGTTTAGATCAGGGTAGGAATTGGGTGGCTCTCCCAATGTTGCTGGGTTGCAGCTCCCAACAGCACTAGAAAATATAGGAGATTATCAAACAATCCCCAATCCCACCCCCGAACAGTCACCCTCCCCACTGCACTTACCTTCTCTCCTGTCGGCAGGGCAGCCCAGGAGTGAACTATCATAGATTCTCATGAGAAGATGCGAGTGTGGGGAATTCAAAAATAAAAATAACACAAAAAAGTGACAGCAAGCACAAAAACACACTTTAAAATGTACAAGTAACCCAGGCAGGGTCATAAAAAGTGTCACTTACCTGGATGTCTCGATCTCACCTGGAAGTGTTCTGGGAGGGACTGCCCATTAATGCTGGGATCTCTCCGGCAAAATGGGGCACATTGTCACACACATGGAAATTTGTGACAGAAACGGAATGAGGGATCTATTGATGGCTTCTCCTATCAATAAAAAACAGTGCCCACAGAACAGGAGCAGAATGAGTGCGTAACGATAGGGGATGACATTGTGTGGTAAGGGAGCCCTTTTGTGATCTTCTGAAGTTGTTGTAATGCCACTTTTGACATGTCTGATAATCTCCATAGCCAATCTTGAGGTATGCTGGCAACTGCCATTCAACAACCTCAGAAAAACCAGTTTCCATCCTGGTATACTCCTACTGAAAGCAGGCATGATTGGGCAGCACATCCAAGCATGCTGCTCTTAACCACAAGACACAGGTTCCTGTCAGTCCCAGGCTTATTTTGTTGTCTGAACTTGCCCCATGCCTCACAGGCTTCTGTTTCATGCCCTCCTTTCATCTCAGCATATGTACATGAGCTATTCCTTTACATTTCATTTTTAAAAAATGGAATACTAGAAACAAATTTATTATAATATAGGAGACTTTCAGATGGGGGGGGGGGGAACCCTGTGGAGATCGGGAGAGAAACGAGGCTGTTCCGCTGCCAGTGCTCTGTTTCACATGCCCCCATCCTCCTCCTAACTTCCGTTTGTTCTCCCTCCATCCTGCTTTCATTTTCCTTCTGCTATTTTCTGCTACTTTTTACTAATGAAGAACTTCCATGAATAAAAAAAATAGCAGAAGGAAAATGCAAGCAGGACGGAGGGAGAACAAAGGGAGGTCAGGAGAAGGACTGGGGTGTGTGAAACGGAGCACTGGCAGTGGAACAGCCCCGTTTCTCTCCCGATCTCCGTGGGGTTTTTCCCCCCCATCTGAAAATCTCCTTAGACTCATTTAAATGGCAGATTATCATTCACTACCAGTACAGGATATTCCTTACAGCATTGTTCAGCACTCTGTTATCTGTCTTGATTCAAAATGAGTGTATGTATACAGATATGAATTTAGTACCATCAATATTACAGCTAATTCCAACAATCTGGATGCTGCTGTTATGTATTGACTAAATGCAGTCAAGAACCAGATGTAGGTGAGCATTGTAAGCCTGAGTCTTGAAAATGTAGGGTCAGTAAGTGCTGGCTGGGGAAATGGAAGAAGAGATACACAATTAGTAGCCCTCACATATTCAGACTGATAGCTGTACCAGGCTCTTGAAATCATTACTTCACCTATACCAGAAGGCCATGTCAGTGTTAGCATGCCCTACTACCCCTCCCCATGAGATTCCATGACAGTTTTCAGTGTCATATTGGCTTAAGCAGACTGGAGGTCAGTTGGAGGTCACAATGACCTGAGATGCGTCTAGAAATATAATTGAAATTAGGATTAAATGGGGAAAAAACCATAATGGGTTCATGCTAATAACCCAGTCATTTAAGGGGTATGTGCTAATCCTTTCTTCCAGCCTTGGGAGTTTCAAGCAATAATTTAATCAAGCAATTAAGTGACCATTCCTTATGGAAATCTTTCCTCATATCCGCTTCCTGTCCAACCTTCTGAGGTTTTCACAAGCCTCTCAATGTTCTGTCTCTCCATAATTAAAGAAATCAGTTGAGTTGCAGTCTCATTTGTCTATTTCGTGGGAGAGCCATCCAAACTTTGTTATTACTAAATTTGCCCCTCCAAGGCATTGAACAGGGTATAAATATTAGAGCCCTAACAATAGTAAATGTGCCACAGTGCACAAACCCAGCCACTCTCTTTCTCAGCAAGCCATGGACCAGAACCTCCAGTGCCACCTTCAGACACCTGTCTAAGTACCGTCACTGCCCTTCAAGACTGGTAACTATTACCTCTTCCTGGACCTCTCTCCTTCTATCCAGCCTTTCTGCTTTACTTTGCTATAGCCTCATATGGTTCTTAAGAATGTGTGTTGTGTATGTATGTTAGTTCACTTTTTGTGTTATTCCAATAAAATATGTTGTTTTACTTCAACTGGAGCCTCCTCTACAGTTGTACTGGTATACATAGGTGAAAAGATCCCCAAAATTACCCTCCTCTCGCAGGCTTCCTGTTTAAGCTCATAATTCCCCTACTAGATTTTGGCATCACAGATGGGACTCTAATGCACCCCCACCTCTTAGGTAACAGCAGTGTGCAGAACTAATCAATCCTATCAACTGAAAAATTGCCAGTCCAGTAAAATGTGCCTCACATGGCAATTAGTTTTAGAGGGGAAAAATATATCCCCATTGATTCCAGTGAGTGATTTTCCTCTCCAGTGCTGATTAATATTAGCCTCCCACCCCCCCTATACTTAGATTTCCCTTTAAAGTAATACCACAATTTCTAATCATATAATTAGTCCCATAGATGATTAGTCCTAAAACTCTCAGCTCCTTAAGCTTCCCTTTTGGGAATTAGTGATTCATTTTGTGATGTGAACTGAGTGCTTTGCCAGGACTACATCATGCCACTGCTCTGGGCTGAACAAGTTCATTAGATCTAGAAATCAGCAACACAAGAAGTTTGGACAATGAGCCTAAAGCATGGAAGCCCCAAGCCCAGAGGTCATTAATGCAAGGCATACTATTTCTGTGCAATGAGAAGGTCATCATTTCAATAAGCAAAGAAAAATCAGTATTTTAAAAAATGGAAGAACCAACAGTTTTCTGGCACCAAACTGGAACATTCTTTTGCCAGGAAAACATGCTCATTTCTAGCTCTGGTCTGTTTATTTTACTTTATTTTGGAAACCACACAGGAGAGTGACTAGAGAATCACTTTCCATCAACAACAGTGAGCACTTGTCTGTCTTTCTCAGTGTCTGGAATCTGTATAGACACAGATGCAAATAATACATTTCCGTTATTTCCTTCCTTAAGAGCTCTGCATTTGGCAACAGCAATAGAGAAAATTCTGAGTTATCAATTTTTTTTCACTCTTACAAGTACTTATATCCTCCAGAAATGGTGAAATAAAACCAGAAACTGTGGCTGGTCACACTGCCAGAAGGTGTCATCATAAACTAAGAAAGTTGCACAACATGGTATGTGAACTCAGACAAACTATTGAATGTGAACTCAGGCAAACTATTGAATGACACCATAACATTTTTGGCTCTTTCTTTTTTACTGTCTCAAGTACAGCTTTAAAGTTAATGTATATAGTACTCTAGCTACAAAGATGTTGTGAGTCTACTTTTAAACTGGCGCAAGTGGGATTCATACCCCGGACAGGAGTGCTTTTGCTAAGGGTTTCATCAATCCTGGAACATTTGTTGTTGTGTGCCTTCAAGTTATTTCTGACTTAGGGTGACCCTAAGGTGAACCTATTATGGGGTATTCTTGGCAAAAAAAAAATTGTTCAGAGGGGATTTGTCCTTGACTTCCTCTGAGGTTGAGAGAGTGGGATTTGCCCAAGGCCACTCAGTAAGTTTCCATGGTCAAGCAGAGATTCGAACCCTAGTCTCCAGCGTAATAGGAGATTTTCAGATGGGACTAATACTGCAGGGCAGGCACGGAACAGGGTTGAGAAAGGGGCTCCCTTTCTGATGACATCGACCCCTTCCGCCCTGCTCTTGTCCTGCCCCCGTGCTGCTCCCAGGGTAGTCTATTCATGACGAAACATCATGAATAGAGCACCTCTTCCATTTTCTTCCATGTCTGTCATGGAATCAGGAACATGGGGAAAGGAGCCTCATCCCTGTTCTGAGATGACAGGCATGGGGGAGGAGCTTCGTGCCAAGCACTTCTGGCCACAAACAGGACATCAAGGTAAGTGGCACCCTTCCCCCTCCCCCCGGGTTGCTTGTTTTTTTTAAAAAAAAAATTTTTTAGCATTTTCTTTCTTGCTTTGACAGCTGGGGGGCGTATTTTTGCATTTCCGTCCTGCCTGTTCTCTTGCAAGAACAAGCGGGATTTCAGCCAGCCAGTCATAAAGGCAGCCTTACGATGGCTGCATATATAGCCAGCCGACAAGGAGGGATGGAGCCTGTTCCTGCAGCGGAATGGAGATGAGTGTGCAAACATTTACCTCCACTGCATTGTAGGAACGGGAGAGGAGGTGGCAGGGCAGTAATGGGGCATTTTGGCCCCATGTGAAAATCTCTATAGTCCAACACTCCAACCACTACACCATGCTGGCTCTCACACCACACTGGCTGCCTGGAACATGAGTCTCATATTTTACAGCCTTCCCCCACTCCCAAAGTGACACCTTCAATGGTCCATTTCTGAGTTGCCCTTAAATTTCATTGCCACACACATAAGTTGTATTCAGATTTATTTTCTTTCTCCACACAAACATGAAATCAACACCAAATGGATCTGCTCTGTTCAGCATGTCCCTATTTTGTGGGAAGGTCTGAAAAGGGGAAGCCCGTTGAATGTGTATCTCTGTCAGATACAAACCAGCACAATCCATTTTTCAGGCCTTGCTCAGTTGCCAAGTAATGGGGGATAATATAGGGCAAGTATGTGTGGCCTTATTATCATGTCATGATGTTACTCTCATGGAAAGAATACCAGAATTGGACTCCATCCTAGCCTACGTCCATGTCTGCTGATAGTGAACTGGGAAAGAGATTAATAATGGTGTAGGCTCCTATGAGATAATTATTGGGTCTGGTTCCTTATTATTTCTCTACTTAAAGCATTTATACCGCACCCTTCAGCACCCCCCCACCACCACCAAATAAAAAGACCTCATGGAGTTAACTTATAAAGACACATAGTACAACAGACCTCTAAACCAGATTCAAAACATAAATTTAAGAGCCCTTTCACACTGTTTACTGTTATTTTATTTTATATATGAAATAGTCATGGCAATTAAAGTGGGACCATACATTATAACTGTGTGGTGTGAAAGGGCATCAAGATACATAAAGAATGAAAGATGATGAAGAAGGACAAAACAATCAGCACAAGCTTTGTCTGCATTTATGTGCAGTATATTTGTGGGTGATTGATTATATTAATAGCTGCATGTGTGAGTATCTATATGAACAATAAGGAAATGTACCCTTATTAGTGTGAGTTCTCTTGATTGTGTCAACTAAACAAGACCCACCAAATCAATGGGATTTACATAGGTGTTGACTCACCAGTCCACAGTGGATTCAATAGGTCTACTTTAGACAAAACTATCAACAGGCTTTTGGCCTATGTGTACATTTGTATTTAATTTAGTTATACAAGCTGGATATAAATGTGTATGGAAGCAATTATGAGGAAAATAGGGGTCAGTATATCTTCAAAATAATTGTTTCAAGCCTGCTGGTATGAATTGGTATGTTGTGTGTTAAATAGACAGGATATGTGCATTCTTAAGTCCCATGTACTATGTAAGGCCTCAAAGTATTTAGTTCATGCAGATCTGTGGCTGAAACTACATATGTTAATGAACAAATATTTCCTGCCATCCAATATCCCTACCCCCACACCCCCATCGCCATTCAAGGATGACATTGTGTGCAGTGTTTAGTTGTCCTTCGAAATGGGACCCCATGAAGTGAATGTGTTAGGGTGGGAAGCATGCAAAATATCATTTTTATAATTAAAACTCCCATGGGGCAGTACAAAAGAAATGTGGATGTCAGTGATTGCTATATATTATGGCTTCATGCCAGAGATTGCAACTGCAATCTTAAGTACACACTTACCCACTGAATTGGTTCCTAGTAATTGGTTCCTAGTAAATAAGCTCAGACAGAAATTAAAGTTGCTAGTAGTGTACAGATGTGGTAGCAAAGAGTCATGGTTGACCACACCATCCATATGAACAATACACATACAAACATTGAAAAAAGCCACATAATATGAAATGAAAGAGCAAAATCTCTAGCCAAATTGCAAAAGCAGCTTGCGGGGACTGTAGCCTTTTAAAAAATTGGAATGAGGTAACTTTTAGAGAAAGTTTAGGTAAAGATGTTCCATAATATGTATGTTATTATATCCAGAAGGAATCTCAGTCTGAGCAACTAAACATATGTAAACAGTCATTGGCAGATGACCTCTGAATCATTACATTTTTTTTTCTTGGCTGAAGTAGTGAAAAAAAATATGCAAATACTGCGTGAGAACATATTATCTAAAAGTTTGTGGTTACTGTCTTTCCTCCCAGATCATAAAAAGGGCTCTGACCACATCCTCCTTGTGCCAATATTTTTTAAAAAAAAGAACAGTCATAATTCTGGCAAAATGCAGCCTACGGAGGGGCACCCGGGCCTAAGCCCTTGAACCCTGAGACATCCCATCCATCTTTCTTTTAGGAAGACCAGCAGAACTGCTGCTCCTGGAAACCTCCAGGAGCAGGTTGTAGGTCCCTCTGCCCCCATTTAGATAGATAGATAGATAGATAGATGGATAGATAGATAGATGGATAGATAGATATGATTGGTGATCTAAGTGGCTGCCAGCAGTTCCTGTGAACTAAAAATTGGATCCCAGGCCTATCAAAGTTGCTTGCTCCTGCCTCTATGCAACTCAAAAGATTTAACCCTGGGTTTAAGTACCATTGTCATAGATATGGCTTGCTGTTGTTGTATGCCTTCAGGTCATTTCCAACTTATGGTGACATTAAGGTGAACCTATCATGGGCTTTTCTGAGCAAGATTTGTTCAGAGGGGGTTTGCCTTTGCCTTCTTCTGAGGTTGAGAGAGTGTGACTTGCCCAAAGTTTCTACGGCTCAATGGGGATTTGATCTCTGTTCTCCAGAGTCCTAGTCCAATGCTCAAACCACTACAACATGCTGGCTTTCTATTTATAACTTTGTCTACTATATAATTCAAAAGGAAAGAGGGAGAAAAAAGAAAGGGGGAAGTGGACCGCTAAGTAAAGTGTGTAACAGACCAGTCTAAGGACTTTATCAGACACACGAAACAGGGTGTCATAACAATGCCACATAAATGCAAAAGGGCGCACATATCAGATGACGTTGCCCTTTCATGTTTATGTATTGGGCATAAGCCAATCTATTTTATTGCCGGGCCAAGCTGTCAATAGATCAGCTGTGACAATTTTTTGCTGGTATTGCTGGCATATGAAACCTCACACTTTTTCCCCCACGTTATTACAGTGTGAATGATGGACCAGACAGAACACTTCCGGGTGAGATCACAACATCCAGGTTAGGTGACGCTCTTTTTTGACCCTCCCCAATTTACTTGGACGTTTTTAAGTGTGTTTATGTGCTTAATGTAACTTTTTGTGCATTATTGGGGGGGGTTGAATTTCCCGCACTAGGTATTTTCATGAGAATCCATGAACGGAGCTCCGTTCACTCTTCGTTTATTGCCATGGCTGTCTTTTGCTGGGATTACAGGTAAGTGAGGTGTGGGGTGTTCTTTTGCCAGCATAAAAACACCACAAAATATGCCGGCAAAAGAACTTTTGGGGTTGGTGATCTGATAAAGTCCTATTTAGATGGAATGCTGCTATTCAAGATTCCCCCCTCCCCACTCTGATTCTGGGTACTTGATTCCCATAAAATTAAGGGGAATCACAGTATTAGAACTAGAGCAGTCTAGTTAGAAGAACCACCACTATTATTTTAGAATACATATACTTTATCGGTATACTGTGCTGAGATCTCATGATATATGCAAGAAAGAAAGAAAGAAAGAAAGAAAGAAAGAAAGAAAGAAACCATGTGGAAAATTTCGTTGAGATCCTACGTCATGCTTATATAGTGTAAATCTACAGTCATGTAATTAAGTAATGTTTGCATTCTGCTGAATACCAACCTTGCGCAACCAACTGCTGTTTCCACAATCCCAGTGAAGGTTTTGCAGGCACTAATGAGTAGTTACACATCATCCCAGAATAAGCAACCACATCTGCAATGGTTATATTTGCAGAACAATGCTTCCACAATTGTGAATTGAATATGTAAGAATAAGATCCATCTGCAAAGCAGATCTTGTGTGGTCTATGAGTTACTACATACAAGCAGCTTACAGCATCCAGTGCTACAGTTCCAGTGCCAATGGAAGGAGAGCTGGACTTTGGATATCTATTAGGACCTCACTCCAGTTTTACCACTGGTGCTTTACCACTGGAACTCCTGCACTGATTGCTATCCTTAACCTTCCAGTAGTACAGCTGTGAAGATTTTAATACAGTTCTGTCACGTCTGAAAAAGTGTCAGGAACCCACAGACTGCTTCAGTGGCACCACAATTTAGATCCAGGGACTCTGTGCACTGATCATTCCTAGTCATAGAGTCAAGCAGGAAAGAGCTTCACTTCAGGGGAGCTGTCTGTAATTAATGTATCTACAGTCTAGTCTTTAAACAACAGCAAAAATGAAAATTAAGAAAATAATTAAAACCTATGTATGCTCATTTTGCAAAGCAAATTTAGATCCTTAATTGTCTACAAATATATTTATTACAAAATATTTAACTTAGAACATGGACATTTTACTTGTCCATGTACTTGTCCAGGTCCAGGTCCCAGAATTTCCAGGAAACATAAGAATGTTGGCTGGAGATTTCTTGGGGTTGTAGTCCAACAAAGTGACTTTTCCAAACTCTGAATTTAGCAATACTGGGGCAGGGAGGGGGGCTAGGTGCCAGCATTGGCTGCCATTTTAGCTTATCTCAGCTTATTCAAAACAGAAGCAAAAACAAGAAGATGGGAAAACTAAAAGGCACTGGAATTTGGAAAGTAGTAACTTTGAACAAAGAACTAACCCCAACAAAGACTGTAGTGTATCCTTTTGTATTGGTTCGATTAAATCTAATAAAAGATCAACTAAATTCTGGTGGAAAAAGTTATGAATTGAATACAGATGTTATGCCATAATCAAATAAGTATAACTGCATTCACAAAGGATCTTAAATGGGTGTAACACACCAACAAAATGTCTGCCAATGTACGTATTTTAATCATCTCTAGGCAGTGTATATGTGTATACATGAAGAGGGGATAAGGGTCACACAAAATGGGGTGTGCTTTCACATGCTTGCAATCATGGCAAAAAAATGCCATGGCTGATCTATTGATGGCTTGGCTCGACAATAAAAAAAGAATGCCTTATTTTCAATACGTGATCACTAAAGCACGTTTTCTGACCCGTCTTTCTTCCAGCACAGCATTCAAGGCAGAAATCCCATTATGTGAGGGGAAAAGGTTAATCCCTGGGAATGCATTTTCCTCTTCATTTCTAGTTCAATCCTACTTTGTGAAGTATAGGACTGGTTAATTTGGCATTCAGAGCTCTGTCTTACACTAGAATGGCATGCAATTTTGTGGGGAGGTTAGAAGGGACAGTGAAGGCAATGGTTTCATGGCACTCTCCCATCTGCTGCTTGGGGCAATTGCCACATCCAGCTTAATGATAGGGCCAGTTCTTGCAGTCGGGCATAAAAAAGCAGGAGCATCAGAAGCAAACCCCATTTCTTTCTCCACCCCTCCCACACTTATTGCTAAACAGATTGTCTACAGAAAGAATTTCAGTCTTTTGGGAGGAAGAGGTATGGAGCTGCATGGGTCAACATGGAGTTAAGAATCACACCACATGAAGGAAGCTTAAGACCCATATCCTACCTCTGCCTTCCATCATGTGCTGATAAGGACTGTTTCCCGCATATTGTGACACTGATATGAGCATCACAGGAGTATATAGGGACTGCAGCACAGTTTGTACAATGAATTGGTCTATTCACGGGACAGACCAATTCTAATGTATGGGACCTCCATACAAGGGCTGCTATGATTTGCAGAATCACTGCCATTCAGGGGTGCGGGAGGAGCATTGCAATCATATTTATCCAAAGTACACAGTTAGACCTTGGCTACTCATTTGCCCTCAGCCACTTTTCCTCACTTTCCAGTCTGGCTTCCAGGCCTGTTAACTAGTTCTTTCTTCTCCCACCTCCAGCAATCCCTTGATCTCAGCAGGCAGAAAAGGAAGGTTCTCCCCATCTTCTCAGGTTCAGGTACATGAGTTGTACTGTTCAACTGTTCTTCATCCAGCTGATTCTGGATGTGTATCTAAGGGTTGCAAAGGCTGTGTGCTCCTGATGTAGCCCAGGCCATGAACTCCTGGGTTCCACCTCCCTACGGAAGCCTTGGCTTTCACCATGAGTGTGCTGTTCAACTGAGTTTTCCCACAGCTGTGATGCCCTCACAAGCCACCTGCATGTGAACAAGACTGGCAAGGTGCCAGATTACAGTGCAATACAGTGGTAGCCTTGTATGAATAAAGATAAAAGTGAGCAACTTCAAAATGTCCAGGGGGCAATTTTCTGCTCAGGAGACTTCAAAGGGCCACACAGAGTGCCAAAAATGCCCCCCCCCAAAAGGGGGGAAAGAACAGAATTGTTGCAAGGTCTACTTCTGGTGTTGAAAAATGAATGGCCGGAATCCTGTTGGGCAGTTATGAAAATTTAACCTACGGTTACAGTACTACGGTAACCTATTTATAATCCCTATGTAGCCCTTAATTTAGGGGCTACATAGAGAGACCATGAAAGTCCCCCAAACCCCACTTACCCATAAGCAACCCAAGGGATCAATGGGAGGGTCCGTTCCCCTCTCAATTGAGAAGTGGCTGTCTGACATTCCCACCGCGTGAGCAATCTCCAGCATGAAAGGCAAAAAAAGGACCCCTGTCAGAAAACCCTAGTGCCAGAGATCACTTTCTTGGGGTGGGGAATTTCCCGCTTTTTCACCTATGGTGGGACTCAAGGTAGCTCACAACATTCAGAAACAACACTAGCTTAAAAACACAGTACAATAAATAAGAATTACAATTCTCTGAATGGAATGGACTCCCAAGTAGCTGTTTACCAGTAAGTGGAGTGTGAGGGAATCCACTATGTAACACCATAGTTACTGTGCTATGTGGTACATAATAATCATACAGGATTCCCCTGAATACTTTTAAATGTTATACAGGACAGGAAGGCCCTGTGGCAATTTAAAAGGTAAGTCGCCACGCCTATAGGTTTCCAGGAAAGGCATTTCATTTTTTTTTATTTACAATAAATATTTTCTGAATGGTGAGGCACTTTGAATATAAAAGGCATATGGAAAAAGGTTTGTCTTTTTTGTTGTTGTTGTTAATGTTCTTGGTATTAAAAAAAAAAGGAGAGTGTAATGGTGGTAGCATATGTAAAATAGGAGATTTCTGTCAAGGGCCTAATAATGGGCAGCAGTCCATTTGTCCTAAAACATCCAAATCCGACTATTTAAAGGAAGCTGACATCTTGGTGGGCACATAGATGATCCAGTAACATTTGGAGATTTCAAAAGAGACCAAAAGTATTTTATAGTAGTGATCACATCACATAATTAAAGTAAGACAATCAGCCAAATTCAGATTCCCCACCCCCACCCCAAAATAACGTTTGACTTATGACACTTTCCTTCTACTATTTCCTGAAAAGGTAAAGAACTTAACATGATAGTTGTCTTAACATCTGAGATGCTTGTCTGAAGCAAAGTAAAACAAAATGAATGTTATCTCAAGCATGAAGTACAGCTGGTTTACACCTTTCCTTCAATTAATGCAGAGTCATTAAATAAATATTTTTAAAATGGAACAACACAGACTTAGAGGTCGCTGAGTAAATAATGGAGAGGTCTGTGTAAAGGCACAGTGTATGCTCAGAATGACACCAGACTTTGGTATGAATGAAACTGTGCTCTCCCTCCCTCCCTCCTTCCTTCTTTCTTTCTTTCCTTCCTTTCCTTTTTCCATTTTTTTTTTATTTCACAAAAGCAATCATTGCAAAAAAGAGTTTACCTTTGTCTGTGAGGGCACCTCGACTTTCAGAATGGATTTTAAAAACTTGTAATATAACCTTTTCAACTATTAAAGTACAACCACTGGGAAAATCCCAGGAGCCTGCTACAGTAGACATATATAACTTAATTATTGAATACATAGTTAAGGCACTAACAAATCTCTCTGCTACACTGTAGAACACTCTGTACTCCATACAGATTTGGCAGGATCCAAACATCTGAGAAATTTATTTTCAGAGTTCATTTGCTTCCATTGCCTTAAAACAAACTGGTTTTGCAATTGAGAGGAAATTCAAAGGTAATTTGTGATTGAAGGAGCAACAAAACATAGAAAGGAAAAGACTAGTTCTTTCTACTAGCCTAAACATCCCTTTGAATTAGGGATGTAATTCTTCACTAAGTTTCTTCTCGGAGGTAGCAATGAATAATTTCAGCAATTTTCTTTCCACTGTGAGAAATTCTTTGAAAACTACACAGGATTGGGGCTTGCGGGGCAGGAACGGGGCATTTGGCCCCATCTGTCACCAGGCACCTTGCCAACGACTGAATTGAAAACCAGCATACCGAGGAAAGAGTCACTTGGACTGCAGTAGAGACCAAAGTCATTGCAGACCAGTTAGGTCCACTGAATAAACAGGGATCATGCAGCTGAATGCCATGGCATACACACATCCCATTGCTAATGGACAGAACTTGACACAGTTAGCACGGTTGTGCATTTATGCAGTGGATCTGCCAACCCTAGAGTTGGCGCTAGCTGCCTGAGATTTAGCAACATTAGACATGTACATGTCATGTCTTGCTACTCTGACTCTGAAGATGAACCAGAGGAGGACAGAGCTTTAGAACAGGATTTACAGCACAGAGTAGGTTTATCAACAGAGATTCCTGAACCTCTGCAGCAGACTTATCAGCACCCACCCCAGCAGAGCTTCCTGGACCCTCATAGATAGCAGAGGGCATATATTCTGGCGTATAAGATGACTTTTGAGCACTCAAAAGTGCCCTCCAGAATCAAGAGTCGTCTTATACGCCGGATATACTTTTGCTTCGCCTGCCTGCCTATCTCCTGCCTCTTCGCAAAAGGAGCGAAGAGGCAGGAGATGGGGCAGGGGGGTGAAGCAAAGTGTTTAGCAGTTCATTTGCCCCCCTCCTCTGCCTTCTCCCCCTTTGGGGAGCAATGGAAGACAGAGGGAGGGGGCGAACGTTGCGGTTTGCCGCAGCCGCCGCTTGACCACCTCTGCAGCGGCCGAGGCAAACCGCTAGATTCACTCTTTCCCCCCACCTTCCTTGAAGGTGGAGGAAAAGGGCGAAAATGCCCTGTTTTGCTCCGCAGCCCCGATCCCTCCTTCTGGGCTCCCTTCCAAAGGGAACCCAGAAGGAGGATGCGGGGCCGTGGAGCCAAACCCCGGGATTCACCCCCTCTCCCCACCTTCCTTGAAGGTGGGGAGAAGGGACGAACATGCCCCGTTTGGCTGCACAGCCCCGATCCCTCCTTCTGGGCTCCCTCCTGGAAGGGAGCCCAGGAGGAGGATGCGGAGGCTGTGCAGCCAAACCCAGGATTCACCCCCTCTCCCCACCTTCCTTGAAGGTGAGGAGAAGGGGCGAACATGCCCTGTTTGGCTGCATAGCCCCAATCCCTCCTTCTGGGCTCCCTCCTGGAAGGGAGCCCAGAAGGAGGCTTCGGGGCTGTGGAGTTAAACCCCTAGATTCACTCCCCCTCCCTACCTTCCAAGAAGGTGGGGAGAGTGAGCGAAGATGCCCTCCCCCTGACAGATTTGTTAAAAACCAAAGAAGGGAAAAACAAAGGTTCCCAGCATGGTAAAGGGAACAAACCTCCCCAAAAAATTGTGTGGTCACCACAGTGCCAACAAGCATTTGACAAATTGAAATCCCTTTTCACTTCTGAACCTATTCTCAAACACCCCGACCCCTCCCAACCTTTCGTGGTCCAAGTGGATGCATCTGATGTGGCTATGGGTGGGGTGTTGTTGCAAAAGGGGGAGGACGGGGATTTGAGGCCATGTGCCTATTTATCCAGAAAGTTCAATGACACGGAACGAAATTGGCCGGTGTGGGAGAAAGAGGCAGGTGCTATCAAGTTGGCACTAGAGACGTGGCGCCACCTACTGGAGGGCTCACCCAAACCGTTTGAAGTTTGGACTGATCATAAAAATTTGGAAGTATTGGCTACCCCTAGGCGTTTGAGCCCCAAGCAGGTCAGGTGGGCCAGTTTCTTTTACCGATTTAATTTCACCTTGAAATTTATCCCGGGGAAAAGGAATTTTCTGGCTGACGCTTTGTCCAGGCTACCACAGCATGAGAGTAAGCGCAAGGAGGTCATTGATACCGTTTTTTCTCCTTCCCACTTGGGACTAGCTGTCCTCACTCGGAGCAAAGCCAAAGAACAGAAATCCACTGATAGCCCTGCTCAGGTGCCGGGTCCTACTGAAAGTGGCGGTGATTCACCCTTGGCGCCGGGACCGGTGCCACAGCCCTTGAACCCCGACCCACCTTCCCCCGATCCGGGGACCCGGGCAGTGACCCCTACGGCAGATGGCTCGGCCACGCCCACTGTTTCTCAAGGGGAGGAAGGAGGGTGGCATGCTCAATTGGCCTCGGAACTGCCCCTGGACCAGTGGTTCCTGGCTCACCCCAATGAGGTAACTGTGAAGGATGGGGTGGCCTGGAAAGGGGATCGCCTGTATGTTCCTGAGGTCTTGAGAGTGAGTATTCTCAAACAGTGCCATGATGTCAAGAGTGCGGGACATTTTGGGTATCTCAAAACTTTACATTTGGCCCGCAGACAGTTTTGGTGGCCCCGCATGAGGAAGGAGGTGGAGGATTATGTAAAGGGGTGTACCACTTGTGCAGTGTCAAAAGGGGGGTCAGGGAAGCCCAAAGGTTTGCTCCACCCTCTACCTACCCCAAACAAGCCCTGGGAGGTCATTAGCATGGATTTTATTGTGGATTTGCCAGAGAGTAGGAAAAAGACGGTTATTTGGGTTGTGACTGATTTGTTTTCCAAGCAAGCGCATTTTGTGGCCTGTAAGAAACTCCCCACAGCCTCCCAATTAGCCAAATTGTTCATTCAGCATATTTATCGGATTCATGGCATTCCGGCCAAGATTGTGTCGGATCGGGGGGCACAATTTACTTCGCAGTTTTGGAAGGCTTTCACAAACCTTCTAGGGGTGGAGCTTGGTCTCAGCAGCTCCCATCATCCCCAATCGGATGGACAATCGGAACGAACGAATCAGACTCTGGAACAATACCTAAGGTGCTATGTGAATTTCCAACAATCTGATTGGGTTGATCTTCTACCTTTTGCTGAAGTGGCCTACAATAATGCCACTCACCAGAGCACTGGGCTCTCGCCGTTCAAGGTTGTGTCTGGGCATGATTTCGGTCCCCTCCCCTTGTTGGAGGGGTCTCCCAACTCTGACCCCGTTTCGGTCTCCCAGTGGAGTCAAAAGGTCAGGGATGCGTGGCCTCATGTAATCTCGGCCTTGGACTTTGCCAAAGCACGCTACAAACATTATGCTGATCAGAAACGGGACCCTTCCCCCAGATATGCAGTGGGAGATATGGTTTATTTGTCCACCAAATTCCTTAAGTGTCCCCAACCCTCAAAAAAGTTGGGAGCCAAATACATTGGACCTTTTCGTGTTGTTAGGATGATAAATCCTGTGGCTTTTGAACTGTCTTTGCCTAAGTTGTACCGTCATGTACATCCTGTGTTTCATTCCAGCCTGCTCAAGCCCGTGAACCCTCCGGACAAACACCACCCGGCTCCAGAACCTGCTCCTCAGCCGATCCTGGTGGATCAGGACCAACATTTTGAAATTTCTGAGATTCTGGACTCTAGACTTCACCGGGGAGGGTTACAGTATTTGGTAAAGTGGAAACACCTGCCTTTGGGCCATGCAGAGTGGGTTGCTTCTGAGCATATCAATGCCAAACGCTTGTTGCGAAAGTTTCATGCCCGCTTTCCCGATAAGCCTGGTTGATGTAAAAGGGGGGGGTTGGTCTTCGGGGGGGCAGTATGTCAGGCTCATCCCTGAATTCTGGGCTTTGGAGTGGAATTCATGGAGGCCCTGACATGTAGCTAGTATTTTCTCAGGCTTTTGGAATGCCTGAGAAAATGAGCCAGGCCTCCTGGTTGGCATGGTAACGCAAGTCCTACCAGGAACTCAAGGCCACGCTTGCCGGCTACTCTTGCTCCCCCGTGGAATAACTCCCGCCCCGCTCTGTCTGTTCTCACGCTGGATGCATTATTATCTTTAGGTTGTTTATCTAAACTTCAGTAGCAGCTTTGCAACTGTTCCTTACACAAGCTACTCTTCCAATAAAGAGATTTATTGAAGAACCCTGAGTTTGTGTTCTGTGTACATCACAATCCTGCAGCCCCAATGCCTTCTTCTGGGCTCCCTTGCAAAGGGAGCCCAGAAGGAGGCATCAGGGCTGTAGAGCCAAACGGGGCATGTTTGCCCCTTCTCCCCACCTTCCTTGAAGGTGGGGAGAGGGGGCGAATCTAGGGGTTTGCCGCAGCCGCCCCCGCTTCCCCCGCTTTGGTCCCCTTCGGAAGAGCAAAGACGGAGGGAAGGGAGGTACTGAGGCAAACTGGGCATTTTCGCCCCTTTCTTCCACCTTTGAGTCCAGTTTGACTGGAAGGTTGAAGAGAGAAATGTTGCCCTGCCAGCTGAACCTGTTCATTTTCCCAAAGTTGGGAAACAAAGAGGATCAGCTGGCAAGGCTCCCCTAGCCAGTCAGCCAGCCAGCCAAATTGGGGGGGTGGTCTTATATGGCGAATATATGCCTAAGCCTAGATTTTTGGCTGGAAATTGGGGGGGGTGTATACGCGCAGTCGTCTTATACGCCGGAATATATGGTACACCCAGCACAGAGGCCTGGCCCCTCAGACAGAGAAATAATAGATAAGGCACCTTTCAAGAACTCACCAAACTCATAGACACCCTCCTGCAGGATAGTCAGAACAGGGACCCCCAGCCTGTAAACATGGTTCTGCCAGGACAGACCCCAGAAACTCGTAACCCAAGCCTTGGTTGCTCATTCCAGAGGTGCCCTTAGTCCAATGCACTTCCCCAAGAAGTAGTGGCATAGCTAAAGCTAGCTGCTTGGGGAAGGCCAACGGTAAAAGCAGGCATCAGGACCACATGGGCTAAAAACCCCACTAAACTCTTGGTAAACACTAGAGCAGCCCGAAATGTTCTTCACCCTGACCTGGCTGCGAAGGTAAACCCAACTTTCAAGGCCTTAGTACTCACTGGGTTTGGACAAGGTTCACACAAAGCAAAAATCAAGGGAAAGGATCCCCCTCCACAAAAAAAATAGATACCCTGCCAAAGCTGATGAAGGGATAGGAAGAACCATAGAGGGTCTGTTAAAATGGGACATTAGCACCCTCATGCAATCCATCTGTAATGTGCCCCCATGGCATGTCCTCAAAGCAGCTGGGAAGACATGGCTCATGACTGTAGATTTTTGTGCCTTTAATGCTACAACCCCTCCTGTTGTTCCTGTAGTGGCCAAATATGGCACAATCCTAACTGCGATCCTGACTGTATAACTGTAACAAGGTTCTCTGAACTGCGGTCTGTACTCTCAAACCCGCTCTCCACAGACCTGTAAGGGAGCATTTATAATTTCAAGCAATATGTTTGTCCTTGCCACAGATTCACTGTATGGCTTTTGATGAGCTGCCTCTCAGGCCACCTACAATGGGGAAATAGTCACACTGGTGTACCAGTTTCCAAAGACAAACAGCATATCTACACTACACAGTTACAGCAGTCTGATATGACTTTTAACTGCCATAGTTCCATCCTATGAAATATTGGGATTAGAAATCTGGTGTGGTACTTAGAATTCTCTGCTAGAGAGCTCTCATGCCTGCTCCTGAATGACAGCATTGAGTTTTGTAGTAGCAGAAAATTCTGAATTGCTCAAATGCCAGGATTCACTAGGATGGACATGGGCATTAGTGCAGTGTTTCTTAACCTGTGGTCTGGGGATCCCCAGGGGGCTGCAATGTCCTCACAGGGAATCTGCAAAGGCTTGAAGACTGCATGATCCACCTCTTCTCTGCAGTGGAGTGGCCACGTGCCAGGAGCCACAGCAACGGCAGGCTGGCTTGGCCTGCACATTGCCATTCAGTCCACTCTAGCCACAAACTTGCAGGAAAAAGCAGGAGAAAAGTCTTTCACTGTATTTGGGCACCTAGAAGACCTCCAGGACTCCAGGGAGGAGCCCTCAATTGAGGTAGCTCAGTTTCTCTAGAGTCAAGAACAACAAACCATCCAAGCCTTGGGGTGCGAGGACATGGTTGTGGTGCACCGCCTGGTTGACCAAGCACCACAGGCATAGTCAGTTGCTCCTGACTCTGGAGCTCTGGGCTTCTCAATTGAAGCTCCCCTCTTTTCCCTAGACTTCCCCCCTCTTTGCAGAACACTCCTCATCACAGTGAACTCTTGGTCATCCAACTCCCAAGTATCCAAGTGGGGAGAGACAAAGGAACCGCTCTCTTTTCCTATAAATTTCCTCTCCTTGATTGTAAATATTAATTTTCATTTCCATAGCGCCAGTGCCAATAAGGCTTTGTTTAATGGCCCCCAGCTTTGGATGGCCCCCACTATGAATAATTTGTCTAAGTTCCTCCCACTAAGACAGGATCCCCCTTTTGGACAGAATTCATGGCAACCAGTTTCTCATCGCCAACAAGCATTCCAGCTTTTAATTTCACTAACTAGTGAGCCAAAGACAGCCAATGACCAATGGACAATGGACTGTGCCCTGGATTATTTCAGATGCTGGGGGAACAGAACATCTCCCTCCAGAACCCACTTGGACTGTTGTCCTCAAGATACCACTTAGACTGTTATTGCCAAGACAAATGTCTGGAGTGTTAAACTCCTGATTATTTTGGCTATAGTGGGAGTGGGGAGGAACACTTTTCTTCTCACCCACTGCACCAGCCTCTTAGATAGTTCTGTATTAGTTTGGCTGCTCATGTTATATCATGCCATGTACGATTAATTGCTGAAACACTGTTGTACAGCCTTTGCCATTTAACATCTATTGGAACACTGTTGTATCATTTTGCTATTCTGTTGTGTGTTTTGCCAGTGGCACCACTGACGCCCAAATTGCTATATTTGCTACATGCATATGTGCATATGCTTCTCCATCTCTCTCTCTCTCTCTCTCTTTTTTTTTGTCTGAATTTTTGAATATACACCCCTTTTTGACCCCACAGCAATCATTTTGTTAAGTTCTCCTTTTTATGTTAGGACCTTTTTGTCACCACCCTTTTCCTAGATTCTTCACCCCTATTCTTCCTACCCAATGTAACCCTGTGTCCTGGTCACAAAGTATAATGGCAAAAATGAAACCATGCGGCTCTTCCACATGGGTTCTATATTAGGGGGAGGGATTGTTAGCATACCCTGCTACCTCTGCCCCATGATATCTCAAAATTGGAAATGTTGGACACTTTTCTGAGTCAGGTTGGCTGGGGCAAGCCAAAAAGGTCAGCTGGAGGTCAAAATTACCTGGGATGTGTCTTAGAAATTTTAATAATAATAATATTAATAAAATTTATTTATACCCCGCCCCTCTGTTAAAACAACAATTTTATGGCAAGGAAGCCCATATTAGGATTGTGTGGAAGCCCCTTAGTAAATACAATAATTAAGACTGGTAACTATCAACCATATTCCTGAATCTCTCCCTCTAACCAATCTTTCTGCCTTGTTCCTTGATAGTTTTGTTTGGTTTTTAGGAATGTGTGTTGCATGTTTGAGTTCACTTTGTGTTATTTTCAATAAAAATACTTCATTTCACTTTGAAATGGAGTGCTCTCTGCAGTTAGACTAGTATACATAGGTGAAAAGATCCCCGAAGTTACATTCCTCTTGCAGGCTTCCGTTTGAGCTAATAATTCCCCCATATAATAATAGATATTTTGGCATCATGGGTGGGTTTCTAAAGCACCCCCACCTCTTAGAGTAGCAGAATAAATCCCAATTACAACATTTTCTGCACAGAAAATGATGAAATATAATTTCCTGTGCAGAAAATTCTGTTTTCAGAGCAAAACAACCATGTGTGACTTTTGCACAGGATATATTTCAAACTGTGAAGACTCTTGTCAGTCCAGGATTCTTGTCATCAGGGTTTCTCAACACTTGAAAAACATAGGTTTTTAAACCATTTCTCAAATATTTTGAATATTCTATCCATCTCTACTTTGAATTTGTACATTTGTTGTTTGTGTTGGTATTGTTCATTCCACATTTCCAATTGTAAATATGGTGTCTGCAAGACATTCCCATGTGGAGAGCTCCTGTTCTGGTTGTTCCTCCAGGCTTAACCATTAAATAAGTTGAGAAAATCCATCTTGTTTGGTAATTTGGGAGGGTGGGTACAATCAAAGGGACAAGAATTTGCAAAGTTTTCAGTTTATTATGTTTTTACTATTGTGAGAAATAGAGTCTGGGTTTTCCATCAAAGTTACTACACCATTTCTTCTGTCTTTCTAGTTTCAGCCAGCAGGTCTCTTGATATATTTTGCGACGCTAAGGAAAATATTGTTCTTTAGGACTTAGCTAGAGCTGGAATATATCCTCGGACAGATCTTTGACTCCAGCATTTATACACAAACACTCCTCCCACAATCACAACAGCTAAAGCCACTGGAATGACTGCCATGTACCAAGAAAAAGGACACGCTATAAAAAAAAGAGAGAGAAATTCAATCAAAATAATTAGGTGTTGAACTTTGTTCAGTCTAAATCAGAGAGCAAAGGTATTAATTCTCCAACCTCCTGTTCTCCCTCTAACACAGCAGTCTATTTCTAGAAATGTCAGGTTGCATGAAAAATAAACAAGAACCAGGAAGAATTTTCCATCCTTACAGAAAGAAATTCCTTTAAGATGTAGAAGAAACAAGAGCAGGCCCACTAGATCAGGGCAAAGGTAGTCTTCTCTAGCATCCTGCTTGCAACAAAGAACAGGAGTAGTCTCTTAGTGATTTAACAGAGTAGAAACTCACCAGTCAATAATAATGTTGAAACCTGGACCCACCCAAGATTTGGAGGGAGACTGATGGATTGTGTCTCACACCCAAAAAGCTGCCAGCATATAGTAACTATGCATTGTGTTTAATGCATAGCATGCAGTTTAAGATCCCTTTTCTTTAATTTCTTACAAAATTTTGTAGTAAGAAACAGCACACACAGGTAGGAGAAGGCTAACTGCCACTCAGGTAGTTTTCAAAATTCCCCTCTGGAGAGGGAAAGTTTAAGATTCTCTCTTCCATGTTGGTCCTAGCCCAGATCAGGTCCTCGCCTGCTTGCTAGCAGGTAAAAGATAAATAGATAAAAAGGGTCTTAAACTACATGGATCATATTTATTTTGTATTGTGGAGTTAACCCAAAATGTAATTTATTCTTAAAACAAGCACCAACAACCTGACTCCAGACTCTTGGAAAGCTTGGCCAGGCTTCAAGTTGAGGCCTCTTAATCAGTTGATCAAGTTTGTCTTTCTGATCATCCAAGTAATAAAACCTTCCCTTCTCTCAACTATTTTTTATACATCACACAACAAGAAATTTAGCAAGGTGATCTCTCTCTCTCTCTTTCTTTCCTCCTTAAAAACAGCCTCTCTCTTTCTGTGTCTGTCTGTGTATATTTGTTGTGTTGTTGTGTGCCTTCAAGTCATTTCCAACTTCTGGAGACCCTATTATGGGGTTTTCTTGGCAAGATTTCTTTAGAGGGGGGTTGCCTTTGCTTTTCTCTGAGGCTGAGAGAGTGTGATTTGTCCAAGGTCACTCAGTGACCTTGATCTCCAGAACTCTGATCTCCAGAGTTATAGTCCTACATTCAAACCAGTACACCTTGCTGGCTCGCATATAAGGTTTAATTGTTATTCTTGCCTTAGAGGCAGTGCATAGCCACAATTTCTCATATCGCATCTTGCTCAGTGAATGGAATACTGGACTTGGGCTACATTTAGATCAAAGGAATAATTTTACCTGTATGACTCCTCCAACAGGCCATGCTTTCCCCTGACAGCCAATGATCAACTGAAAACTAAACCAGAACCAAATTCCAGTTTGTGTTTTCCTCCAATTTCCAATGTTGTGTGGGAATGGGGGTATTTTCAACATTGCTTCCAGGGGCTTTTGACCAATTTTAGGCAAATTCCACACCATAATTTGTGCAGACCCCAGAGTCCACAGATGGTTCACAAGCCTGAGTTAGGGCTGTTTCATGCTACACAATATTAGTACAATGATTCCAATTTAACTACTACAATTTCATCCTGTGGAAATCTGGGATTTGCATATAAGGAATAGCAATTTAGAATTCACAGTCAGCGAGCCCTAGATCCTCACTAAACTACAAATCCCAGGATGCTATAGGATGCAGCCATGGCAGTTACTTATGTAGTGTGAAAGGGCCCTTAGACATTACTTCTGCAGCACTCTAGTTACTGAGGCCTTGCTTGGTATTTAAATTACTTTGGTAACATATTTGTTACTGTTGTCATTTGCTGGGGATCCATGTTGGCCTGGGAAGCTGTAACCTAAATCCTATTGTTAGTCCTAACTAAAAAATAACTAGGAACCCAGTAATTCAACACCTGTTTAACTTCCATTAATTCAATGTTTAATGCAATTTGGGAATTTGATATAGATAAGTTCCATTGATTCCATGCATCTACTCTATTTGGGACTAACCATAGCATCCAGGCCCAAGTCCTCTGGGTGACCCACATGATCAACACTTTTAGTATATTTTGAAAGTGATCATAGAATCATAGATTCATAGAGTTGGAAGAGACCACAAGGGCCATATAGTCCAACCACCTGCCATGCTGGAATAAACAATCAAAGCATTCCTGACAGATGGCCATCCAGCCTCTGCTTAAAAACCTCCAAAGAAGGAAACTCCACCACACTCTGAGGGAGTGTGTTCCACTTCCGAACAGCTCTTACTGTCAGGAAATTCTTCCTAATGTTTAGGTGGAATCTCTTTTCCTGTAGTTTGTCCACTACTATGTATCCCAGTCTCTGGAGCAGCAGAAAACAAGCTTGCTCCATCCTCAATATGACATCACTTCAATAATTTAAACATAGCTATCATGTCAACCCTTAACCTTCTCTTCTCCAGGCTAAACATGCCCAGCTTCCTAAGCTGCTCCTCATAGGGCATGGCTTCCACACCATCCTGGTCACCCTCCTCTGGACACGTTCCACCTTCTCAATATCCTTCCCAGAACTGTGGTGCCCAGAACTGGACACAGTATTCCAGATGAAGTCTGACCAAAGCAGAATAGAATGGCATTACTTCCCTTGATCTAGACACTATACTCCTATTAATGCAGCCTAGAATCACATTGGCTTTTTTAGCTGCTGCATCACACTGCTGACTCATGCTAAGCTTGTGGTCCATTAAGACTCCTAAATCCCTTTTGCATGTACTTCCATCAAGCTAAGTGTCACCCATCCTGTATCTGCATTTCATTTTTACTGCCCAAGTGTAGTATCCTACATTTCTCCCTGTTGAAATTTATTTTGTTTGTTTTGGCCCAGCTTTCTAATCTGTTCAGGTCATTTTGGATTCTGATCCTGTCCTCTGGGGTATTAGCTACCCCTCCTAATCTGGTGTCACCTGCAAACTTGATAAACATACCCTCTATTCCCTCATTCAAGTCATTGATAAATATGTTGAATAGCACTGGGCCCAGGACAGAACCCTATGGCATCCCACTCGTCACTTCTCTCCAGGATAAAGAGGAGCCATTGGTGACTACCCTTTGGATTCAGCCAATCAACCAATTACAAATCCATCTAACAGTTGCATTGTCTAGCCCACAGCTTACTAACTTTTTTGCAAGAATATCATGGGGGACCTAGTCAAAAGCCTTACTGAAATCAAGATACACTACATACACTGTGTTCCCTTCATCTATCAAGTTGGTAACTCTATCAAAAAAAAGAGATAAGATTAGTCTGGCATGACTTGTTTTTGAGAAATCCATGTTGACTTTTAGAGATCATGGCATTCCTTTCTAAGTGATTACAGACTGTCTGATTAATGATCTGCTCTAGAATCTTTCCTAGTATTGTCAGGCTGACTGGATGGTAATTATTTGGGCCTTCTTTTTTCCCCTTTTTAAAGATGGGGACAACATTTGCTCTCTTCCAGTCTGCTGGGACCTCTCCTGTTCTCCAGCAATTCTCAAAGATTATTGACAGTGGTTCTGAGATTACTTCTGCCAGTTCTTTTAATACCCTTGGATGAAGTTCATCTGGCCCTGGAGACTTGAACTCATTTATATTGATCAGGTATTCCTGAACTACCTCTTTACTAATTCTGTGCTGTATTTCCCCTACTGTATCATCTGCTCCATTTTCCCCAAGTTGAATACTGTTCCTCCTTTGAGAGAAGACTGAAGCAAAGGAGGTGTTAAGTAGTTCTGCCTTTTCTCTGTCCGCTGTTAGCCTTTCGCCATCTTCTGCATGCAGCCGCCCTACCATTTCCTTGTTCTTCCTTTTGTCACGGACATAATCAAAAAAGCCCTTTTTATTGTTTTTAACCTCTCTAGCAAGCCTGAGCTCCATCTGTGCTTTAGCTTTTCTGACTTCCCCCCTACATGAATTGGCTATTTGTTTGAATTCTTCTGTGGTGATTTCTCTGTTTTTCCATTTCTTGTACATGTCCTTTTAAAGTTTTAGCTCAGTTGAGAGTTCTATCGACATCCATCCTGGTTTCTTTAGACACCTGCCATGTTTCCTCCTCACTGGAACTGTCTGAAGTTGTGCCTTCAGTATCTCACGTTTAAGAAACTCCCATCCCTCATGAACTCCCTTCTCTTTTATTATTCCTGACCATGGAATCACCCCCATGTAATCCCCCTAAGTTTTCTGAAATCAGCTTTCTTAAAGTCTAGAATGCATGTCTGACTATGCGTGGCTTCCCCTTTCCTTCGTATAACAAACTCCAAGAGAACATGATCACTCCGCCCTAAGAATCCCGCCACTTCCACTCCATTAACCAGGTCATCCCCAAGATATGGAAGGAAACACAAGTGGCATGACCAGGAGGGAAAGCACCTAACTGCCCCTTGTCAATTTTGGTCAACTGCACATGTGCATCTTTTGCCTTTCTATTTTTTTTTCTTTCCCTTCTCTTGATGGAAGACTGGGTTGAAATGTGAAAAGAGAATCTATAATCAAGTACCTGTAGTGAGAAATCAAGTAATATAGATCTCTCTCTCTCTCTCTCTCTCTCTCTCTCTCACACACACACACACACACACACACACACCATACCCACGGAACCAGTATCTTCAGTTTCAGTTATCCACAGCTGAAAAAATAGGGACACATACCATAGAGTTGCACTGGAAAATGGCTAGAGAGATGTCCTCTCTGGGAATCGCTAGGTCTTCCAACACAACTCTATGGTATGTTTGTACTGGAAGTCTTTTATTTGAATAGGGTTCACTGTTATCCATGGTTTCACTTTTAAACAGTAATTCTGGGAACATATCCCCTGCAGATACAGGGGGCAACCTGTACATCTATGTGCACGGTGTAGCCCAGGAGATACTTGTAGGCTTGGAGCCAGACTATCCACCATCTTATTTCCAGAAACTTGTAAAATAGGACTCTTAATGAGCACATTCACAGATTACCTGGAAAGATTAATGAGGTAAAAACTAGAGCCTATACCACAGGAATGTTAAATCATAATAAACCCACTAAATATTGCATAAATGCAATTGCTTTATAGTTGTTTTGCACACTAAACCTCAAGGTATTCACTCCAGTAACAGACCTACTGAGCTAAACCCATAGCCACAAATTGCAATTGTGGCAACAGTTCTATTTGTACAAAGACAGGTACCTTCTGGTTTGACTTGAGTTGCCTGCACTTGATGCCCAAGCCTATTCTGAGCAACGCACATGAAATTTGTGTTGAAATCCACTTCCTTGACAGGGTCAAAAATCAGTGGTACCTCAATATAATTGTTGTCGTTTTCTACAAATGTCCTAAGATGAGAAAAAGCAATTTAGAGGATTATATTTTTTAAAAAAATAATGACAACATCCATAGCTGCAGCATTTTTACAGTACATGAGAATATATTTCTTTGATTAGTAAACTTATCTATACATATATATTACATTCAAAAGCACAAGAAGAACAGACTTGATAGGTTTTTAATAGTGAGCCAGTATGATGGAATGCATACAGCAGCCCTTGCCAACCAGAACTCTCCATATATACTGGATTACAACTTCCATCATCCCCAACCAGGAAGATACAAGTTGAAAATCCCATGAAGGGATGAAATTCAGATGGATAACCATGGGATGCAGTTGCAGAAAGGACAACATGGGGATGTGTGGGACTGGGTGGGGTGAAAACTGATACATTTTGTAATGGATTTGACCTATTTTGAGCTGTTTGGTGACAAACCCATCAGGGACCTTGGAGCTTTGCAGGCCTTCAAGAGCTGCACTTTGAGCCCCCCAAGGGCTGCATGTGGCCCACAAGCAGCATGCAACTCAAGGGCCAAACTTTGCCTACCCTGCTCTAGGGTTTCAGGTAGGAGTTTTTCCAGCCTTGTGTAGGGATAACCTTCTGGATGAAAAGAAGGTGATCTGTCACTCAGCTACCATCCTTCACTCACTACTTTATGCATTGTTGTTGTGTGCCTTCAAGTCTCAACTTATGGCTTAAGGTGAACCTGAGGCCTAAATACCTTAAAGGTGCGAGATCCCATCTGATTTTGGAAGCTAAACAGGGTCAGCCCTGGCTAGTATTTGGATGGGAGACCAATGAATATCAGGTGCTTTAGGCTACATTTCAGAGGAAGGAACTGACAAAACCACCTCTGAGTATTCCTTGCCTTAAAAAAAACCTTATGAAATTCATAAGGCCACTGTAAACCGACAGGCAACTTGAAGGCACATACATACATACAGGAGGCTAACCTATCACAGAGTTTTCTTGGTAAGATTTATTCCTCAGAGATTTGCCCTTGCCTTCCTCTGAGGCTGAAAGACTGTGTATTCCCCAAGGTCACCCAGTGGGGTTTCATGACCAAGCAGGTCTCTAGAGTCCTAGTTCAACACCAAAACCACCACACCACACCGGCTTTCATCTTCTAATCTAATCATATTCTAATCTGGATATACTGTATGTTTAAAGAAGTCTCAAATCCTGTTTTGCGATGTGGTAAGGACCACTTTTTCCACATTCCTTTCAGGGACCTGCCCCATACTTCACTGAGGTAAACACTGTATCTACATTATAGAAGGGAAGGCTGAAGCTGATGACGTGTAGGATTCTTATAACATTACCAACTGGGAAGGAAACATAGCAAGAGTTTTCAACAGTACATACTGAGGTTCTCCTTCTATAACTCGTCCATTTTGATAAATTACACCAATATAACTTTTGTTGGCCAGCCACCAGACATCAGTGTAAGCATGACTGTTTGCTCCAACAAACACTTTACATGGGATGGTCAGTCGAGAATCTATTTTTAAAAAAAGGAAATACAGAGGTTAAAAACAACAGAGCAATATGTTGTGCGGTGATGAATATCACAATTCCTTCATTCCTCATACTTCATTAATAGCAATAGCATTTGTTGTTCTATACCAATTATCAGTGCAAAGCACTCCCTAAGCGGTTTACAATGTGTTAGCTAATTGCCCCCAACAAGCTGGGTATTCATTTTACCAACCTACAGAAGGCTGGAAGGCTGAGTCAACCTTGGAGCCCTGCAAGATCAAATTCACAACGTTGTGGCTGCAGTACCGGCATTTAACCACTGTGCCACCAGGACTCCATAGCAAGTAAGAAGTATCCAGAAGTAATGTGTATGTATGTAATTTAGTACATTATTCTTTGAGCTGGCATTCAAAAGACAGGATTAAGAAAAGGTAGGTAACTTTGATTCAGCTGATTGTTTTTTATTGCATGTGTTTATGTTTTTAACTGTTAGTAAGGATATGAGAAGCATATGTCTGAAACTCAACTAAATGCACCATTATTTCTACCCAGAGGGACAATAAGCCATCAGGTGAATTGCTTTCAAACATAGCACGGGATGCAGTTCTCACAGATATTTCTTTAAGATGAATCTATTAGGTGGATCAAGAGTTGTAGAGGCCTGAATTTTGTCAGCTTTCAATAGGTGATCCACACAAGCAGCTGTGAATATGGAACAGTGATACCAGTTGGCTGACAAGTCAAATGCTGTCAGATATTCTGTGACATCAGTAATGCCACTGTATAAATGACCGCTCACCTTTGCTCTGTTTTACTATGGTATCAGTCAGGATTGGTTCATGACATTTTGTTTTCTGAGCTAAAGGACACAAATTGGTAGCTTCCCGCCACACCATGCACACAAACTGGATTGGCAGTTGAAATTACCTATTATTGTGGCAATTATGATCAAGGGCAAGGATCACCAGCTTACCACCAGCCCTGAAGCAAATTGATACGACTGTAGTCATCTCCCAACAAGAGAACAGAAACACAAGTAACTGTCAATGACAAAGGTCAGGCAATCCATTCCAGGATTTAGGTAACTGTAAATGAGCTGTTCAAGATTCATCACCTTGGAGACCTCCTTTAAAGCTGAGGTTGAAATCCACAAGCCACCATTCCATTCCATTCACTCCACACTGTGTGTTGCAGACTCATGAAGCCTCATGTGACTGCCTACTATGTACCTTGCTTTATTACTATGTTAAATTCTATCCTCTCCCTGCAGCCTTTCCTGCTGTCTTAAGCAGAAAGACAAAGAAGAAAACTGTTTGGCAAATTGTTAATATTTGTGTTAACTTTATCTATCACTGTTAGATGTTATTGTCTTCTATTAAATAACATTTTTTAAAATAAACATTTTTTAAAAATAATGGTTGCACAGGTAATAGTTAACAAATCTGTTTTTCAAAATGAGCACCAATATCAAACCTGTTAATGATTAAAGTATGTCAATATTTTATAATTAAATGTATGATTTTACTATATAGTCGGCCCATGTATTATGCAAGCCCATATTACTCTGGTTCAGTTATAAGTGACCAAAAAATTATATTCTCTCTAGGCATTTTCTAGGTCCTCCAGCATGATTCTATAGTATGCTTCTGCTGGAAGCTGACCATAGACTAACACTGGAGGAGCTAGAAATGGCTAGAGAGAACACTTCATCATTCATTTTGGGTAAGAAAAATAGGGTTCCAGATTACACATGAAAATCATTATGCACGAAGGGTCCAGGAATGGATCTCTTGCCTTATACATGGCCCTGCTGTACTAAAGTATTATTCCAAACCATTGACCAACTGGTTGACCAAATCTTTTTCAGCTGATCAAATACCCATCCTAAAGGTAGGAACAATGTATGACAACATGTATGAACCTCAGAGATAAAACCAGCTTTCACAGAGAAGTGGAGTTTAAAGGAAAATCAGGAAGAGTGGGTGAGAAGCCACTTATAATGTGTATTGGCAAAGTGAAGTCAAAGGTACCCATAACATCCCTGAAGGACTTATACTAAATAACAAAAGCCATTTATATTAAAGTGAAAGGTGTGTTTAACACACAGCGTCACAGAGTAGTCTCTCTCTCTCTGGCTTTTCTTCGCAAACAAAGATTCAGGAAGCATTCATCCCGCGCTTTCTGCAACACGCTGATGACTAAAAAGGCCAATCTGAGATAAACAAGTCTGGTTGCAGAAAGCATAGCAGAAGGTCACCTTGGGTGATGTTTCTGGGTTGTGATTCTTTCTGCGTTGTCGTTTCTCTTCAAGACTTGTTCGGCGAGAGTTCTCAAATAAGTCTGCAGCATTGTGGATAGTGCATCTCCATGCCTCCCAATGTGAGGCCAGATCAATGTTGGTGATCAATTTGGCCAAGCCTGAGATGTTGTTTCAGGAAATCTTTGTATCGCTTTTTTGGAGCACCCCTCTTACGCTGACCCGTGGCGAGTTCACCGTAGAGTACTATTTTTGGGAGGCGATGGTCTTCCATCCTAGAAACGTGCCCTGCCCAGCGCAGCTGTGTTCTCAATATCATGGCCTCAATGCTGGTGATCCCTGCTTGCTCAAGGACAGCAACATTCGTCACATAGTCAGTCCAGTGTATATTTAGGATTGTGCGTATACAGCGCTGATGAAAGCGTTTGAGGAGTCGTAAGTGTTGGCGATAGGTGACCCATGTTTCAGACCCGTAAAGGAGAATAGACAGCACAATGGCTCTATACACACTGATTTTTGTGCTTCACCTCAGGTGTTTATTACTCCAGACTCTTTTGTAAAGTTATCCAAATGCGCTATATGCCTTTGCTAATCTGTGATCGATCTCATAGAATCATAGAATCAACAGAGTTGGAAGAGACCCCAAGGGCCATCTAGTCCAACCCCCTGCCATGCAGGAATACACCATCATATAAAGTGATACTCTTCAGCATGTTTCTCTTTTTGTCAAACTTGGCATCTGAGGATGATGCTTCCCAGGTAGGTGAACTGCTGAACGGACTTAAGCACAGATTTGCCAATGGCAATGTGGGGATGGTGGTGTTTGTCCTGTGGTGCAGAGTAGTAAGGCCACCCAAAAAACTATATTTCTAAGCCTCAGAAGCAAAGCCTTTTCTGTAAGAGGCATTCAAAGAGATAGTGGCAGGTCGCTGGGGAAAAAAATCTAGACTTGGTAAGTTCCTTTAGCTGTGATTTTGTGAGGTGGGGCAGGGGGGAACTGTGCTAGAATATGGCAAAGTCTTGGGTCAGCTTAAAGACCAAAAAGCTGTTATAAGCTTTCAAAGGACTGAAGCCTGCTTGGTCACATACATGATGAAGTGGGCTACAGTCCACAACAGCATATGCGTGCGCACACACACACACACACACACACGCTGTTAGTTTTTCAGGTGCTACAAACTTTTTGTGGTTTAGGTCTGTAATGATTATGCAATTTGTATAGAATTGTGGCAAACACAAATCAAGATCGTTGAACTGATCCCCCTCTCTGTTTATCTTGCCTAGCAACATTGGGTTTAACCACATCCGTTTTGAGTCAGGACTGCATTCCACTAATCCAGATTGCTGTGAGTCAGTGTAGTTGTTTGTGTCCGGGAATATTTCATTGCTGCATAAGACTCTTCTATGACATCAGCACAACCTCTTATGGAACCAGCCCTCTACAATCACAATGCCAGTTGGAGACAGCTTTCTGAAAAAGGGCATCAGATACTAGCATTCTCTGGCCCCACAGAAAGGCAAATACAAGAAAAATTTGCTTAGGTATGCCAAATAAAACCCCAGCAACCTTTAAACAAGTTACCCCACCTGACTCTAATGCAAAATAGTCAGCAGTCTCACTTCCTAAAGACTTTTTTTAAAAATGCCTCTTAAGAAAATGGATCACAGAAATGAGTTTAGCATGGTGCTTATCTTTTGCTCCATGCCATATCTGTTTCTTGGGAAAGGAAGGGAGTCCTTGTGGCGCAGTGGTTAAATGTCAGTACTGCAGCCACAATATTGTAAGTTCTGTCCCAAGGTCTCCAAGGTTCACTCAGCCTTCCATCCTTTCGTAGGTTGGTAAAATGAGTACCTGGCTTGTGGGGCCAATTAGCTAACACACATTGGAAACCACTTAATGCAGTGTAGATGTGTAAAGTATTAATGCTTAACAATTCGCGCCGATGCTGCTGCCCTTGTTGCCCACACAGAAGCAGCTCTGCGGCGCCTAACGTCCTGCTTTGCAACAGCTGCAGAGCTGTTTGGGCTAGAAGTCAACCTGAAGAAAACAGAAGTTCTTTACCAGCCTGCACCACAGGACGAACACCACCATCCCCACATTGCCGTTGGCAAATCTGTGCTCAAGTCCGTTCAGCAGTTCACCTACCTGGGAAGCATCATCTCCTCAGATGCCAAGATTGACAAAGAGATCGATCACAGATTAGCAAAGGCATATAGTGCATTTGGAAGACTTCACAAAAGAGTCTGGAGCAATAAACACCTGAGGCAAAGCACAAAAATCAGTGTGTATAGAGCCATCGTACTGTCTATCCTCCTTTATGGATCTGAAACATGGGTCACCTATCGCCACCACCTACGACTCCTCGAGCGCTTTCATCAGCGCTGTCTACGCACAATCCTAAATATACACTGGACTGACTATGTGACGAATGTTGCTGTCCTTGAGCAAGCAGGGATCACCAGCATTGAGGCCATGATATTGAGAACACAGCTGCGCTGGGCAGGGCATGTTTCTAGGATGGAGGACCATCGCCTCCCAAAAATACTACTCTACGGTGAACTCGCCACAGGTCAGCGTAAGAGGGGCGCTCCAAAAAAGCGATACAAAGACTCCCTGAAACAACATCTCAGGCTTGGCCAAATTGATCACCAACAGTGGTCCGCCCTGGCCTCACATCGGGAGGCATGGAGACGCACTATCCACAATGCTGCAGCCTTATTTGAGAACTCACGACGAACAAGTCTTGAAGAGAAACGACAACGCAGAAAGAATCACAACCCAAAAACATCACCCAAGGAGACCTTCTGCTGTGCTTTTTGCAACCGGACTTGTTTATCTCGGATTGGCCTTTTTAGTCATCAGCGCGCTTGCAGAAAGCGCAGGATGAGTCCTTCCTGAATCTTCGTTTGCGAAGAAAAGCCAGAGAGAGAGAGAGAGAGAGAAATAAATAAATAAATAAATAAATTCTGATCTGAACAAAAGAGGAAGGAAAAGAAATAGCCAATGGTGTATATATAAGGGGCACAGGTTATACCAGGTTTTACAAGCAATACAGGATGGCCAAGCCAGCTCAGGCCTGGCCAGTACACATGAGGTAGGCCTATATAACGCTTGCCTCAAGTCTCAGAAGTGAAGGGCCTCTCACAAGAGATCTCACGGGAGCCTGGACTCTCATAACAGCTCTCCTCTCACAAGACTTGAAGTGGGCTTTATATAGGCCTGCCTCACTTGCTACTTGTCTCATTCACCTGAACCTGTATTGCTCTGAGCACATGCCTTTCAACTTTCCCACTTTTTCAGCTGCTTTTTACATTTCACAGTTTCCTCCACCTTTCCCCTTTGTCATCAGCTTACTTCAGTTGCTGCAAACTGAGTTCAAAATGTAAAAGTGCTTTGTACTCAGTTAACTTGGCTGTGAACAGAAGAGAGGAGGGGGCAGAATCTTGTTCTTCCCTGTAGGCTCAGGCAAAAGCAAACTGCTGCAGCCTCTCCTGGCTTATGTGTACTTCCTCATGAATACCTTTTGTCATCTTGGCCACACTCTGTTGCTGCTTGACCACATGTGTCCTGGTTTACATCTGTGAAGTGTTGGCAGGTATGAGAGCAGGAGGAGAGGGTGGCAACTGTGTTCACAACAGATGGAGTATAATTTAAGGCTATTTTGCCAACATGGCCAGTAGCCAGGGATGAGAGTTGCAGTTCAACAACTTAAGACACTTAAATTGTGTTTTACTGATCAGTGTGCCCCATTATAATTCTAATGGTATCTTTCTCCCCGCACCAATTACCTTACGTTAAGTAATTAAATATTAGCATCACATGGCTTTTAGAAATCTCATGAATAAATTTGTGATCTTACCAACAACTGCCAGTGTAACATTTTGATTTGGATAGACAATCAAGGGTCTACTTTTCTTCTTCTGCCCTAGTGAGAATTCACAGTGAAGAAGTTGTGCATTAGATCTGTGAATCAACACATTAACACCCATACTGTTTCCATGATTTGTCGCTAGTAGCAGGAGTCTCAGGTTTTTGGATTTGTTGCTTACACGTACCTCCATCCCAGGAAAAAGGCACACAGCAGAGCTGTATTTTGATTGGTCAGACTTTGGAGGGGACGGGCTTGCAAGGGAAGCCTGGCAATTCTGGATCTGCCATTTTTTGTATGATCAGTCTCGGAGAACCCCCCTCCCCTGCCCACCACAACTATGCCCTTCCACCCTCACCACTGCACCAGGTGGAGGGGGGCTCCTCCATGACTGTCAGTCATGGAGAAGGCCTCCCCACCCAGCACGGCTATTTCCTCCCCCCTTTGCCACTGCGCCAGGTGGGGGGCCTTCGCCATGACTGACAGTCACCGAGAAGCCCCTCCTGCCCAGCACAGTGGCGAGGGTGGGAAGGAATAGCTGCACAAGGTGCAGCAGAGAAGGTGGGAGGGAATAGTCACACCAGGCGGAGGGAGGGAATAGCCGGGCCAGGCAGAGTGGTGTTTCCCCATGACTGACAGTCACAGAGAACCCGCTCCCCACCCGGCACAGTGGCGAGGGTGGGAGGGAATAGGTGCAGTGGGTGGTGGTGGGGTTCTCCGTGACTGATAGTCATGGATAAACCCCATCCTCCCGCCTGCCACAGCAGCAGGCGGGGAGGCATGGAGAAAGCCCCCCTTCCCACCCGCGGCTAGGGGAGGGGGCATCTGGCCTGCTCGCCCACCTCACTGCTGACTACGATGGCTTCTTTCACCAAGGGAAGGGTCCTTCAGTGGAAGAAGCCTCTGCAGCCAGTGGTGACCCAGGAGAAAGGGCCGGGGAGGGGAGAGACCTTGCCTGGCTCTGCTTTGTAGCCAGCGGAGGACCCTATGGAGGGCCATACAAAAATGGCGGTTGAAGAATTGTAAGGCTTCCCTTGCAGACTCGCCCCCTCCAAAGTCCAACCAATCAGAAATCATCCCATTTCCTGGGATATTTCCTGATTGTTCAGACAACCAATAGCACGGGTTGTCCTGGACTTTCCAAAAAGATTCCTAGAAAAAATAGAGGGATGGAAAGTCATGGGTTAATTGGACTTTTTGCTACCCTTCCTTCTGCATAGCGCATGATGTGTGTGAACCAATAGGGTTCGACACAAATTCTTCTCAGGCTTTTTTGCCATGTAAATAGTCCCTGGCAAAAGGTCTTGCTCTACCAGCTCTGAGCTTTCAATGCAAACCTGTGTGAGTCTATTAAATCAAGCTAGGGGTTCATTCACATGACAGAAAAAGGAATACCTGACATGTCATGAACAAGGAATCTGCTACTACACTCCATTCAGTCACTGCTGTTTTCAGCAGGAACAGCTAAACAAACCATGGAGCTTCAATTGAGGGTTGATTCATTGGGGTAAAGCAGACAACTTTTTTTCTAGAGAAAGAAATAAGTGCTGTTTCCCCACTTGCTTCACAGGACTCTCTTCAGCCAAGATCTCCAAGGCTTTGCAAGCAGCAGGTGAAGGAAGTGGTTGGGGCAGCCCAGGTCCAGCCCATCCACAAGTAGAAGAAGAGGAGGAGGAGGAGCCACTGCCACAACTGCCACAACATCTAGATCTGGCCCTAGAAAACACAGAGTGGGAGAACAGATCTGGGAGACCCTGTAGGGCTGCCAGTGGCAGTGGTTCATGCTTGTTCTCCTACTCCTCTACTTCTTTCCTGCCAACAGCTCTGGCCCATTAGTCCCTTGGTTGATTTGGTGCTATAATGCCCCCACTTTGCTCTGAGGCAGCCTCTGCTGGACCTCTGTAACCTCCACCAGTCTCCAAGCCTTCCTCCCTCTACCTCCTCGCCACCACCCAGATGGCAGAGAGGTGGATGCTGCTGCAAAAATCTCTTCCTTCAGTGTCATCTTCCTTCTCCTCAAGAAGGATGATACTGAAGGAGATTTTTGAAATAGCAGCTGGGAACTGTAGTCTGTAGCATGCATTTTTGGGAGGCCTAGAGGTATTGGGGTATTTTTTTCACTTTCACAGGGGTCCTGCACCCCTAACTTCCATGAATTTTGGGGGTGACTATATTATTTCATTACTTTTCATAGATCCATGCTACAATAAACCCTTTAATCTTTAAGATACCACTATGCTCTTTGTACAGTAGTTTTTGCTACAAGTACTGAATAACATGGATGCCCTTCTGAAAAAAACACACACACATGGGTCCACCTATGGGAGGGGAGGGGAATGGAGTACCTCGTAGTAATGGCATTTTGCAGCAGCAGCAACATGTCTTAATGGTGTTTTTGGCACCAGAAGCCCCAGAAGCTTTGTATGCCAGATGGCGGCTGCAAGTGATTTACTTGTGTTAGTTCTTCGCTGCTGCGAAACATTTTTTTAAGTCATCTAACGTATGCAGGAGTGATATAGCAATTTTTTGAATTAAAACGAAAGCAAAACAAACAAACAAAATACCCTGTCTATCACTCGCTAAGGTGAAAATCCAACATGGTGGCAACGGGCTTGCCTGGCCAATGAACTTTGCACTACCTCTCATAATGGGAAGTGATTCAAAGCAAATCACTTGTCCAAATGATCAGGAATGTGCACACCCCCTCGCTGTTTTTAAAAAACTATGTTAAAAGCCACAGTTTGCTGGTTTGGCCCCCTCTTTCCAAATGCTGTGGATTGGTGCAGGGTCCCATTTAGACAGGTAGGATTCTCAGCAAATTCCATGAGCGGTATTTTGACCGTTTAGACAACCCCCGTGACTTGCTTTAAACAATGTGCTGATATTTTAGTTTTATTTTACACGTGTGAATATGTTGGCTGGTATTCTGCTGGTTAATTATGATGGTATAAGCTGTATTTATGCCACCTTAACTCATTTTTTTGGTCATTGAGGAAGTCAGAATTCCATTTTGACCATGCAATAACCAATATCCTCCTCCAAACCCTATCTTGTAAACAGCACAGTCCCCTCATTTAACACAGCCATTTCTGTGTTGTCAAAGTGCAGGGAGATCAGTGGGGACAATGTCCAGCTATTCTCCTGTAGCTGGATGCACTGCAAAGGTATCATCTGCAAAGGTTTCCCAAAGAAACCTGGAGGTCTCTGTGAATGAATGTTGCAGCACATCCAACTACAGGAAAATAGCTGGGTTTCTTCCTGCTGATCCCCACACTCTCCAACAACACAGAACAGGTCATGTTGAGCTGGGGGGTGGGGGCAATGCTGCTTACAAGCTATGTAGATGTAGCTATGTGATACACATACATCTCCCAATTCATGATCTCACTGGTTGTGTTGGTCACGATGGTCATTTCCTGTATTAGTAACATGAAAAGCCATATCTGGGTTTTATTAGCTGGGAGTAGGGAGGACATAAAAGGGACTCTTGGCCATCCTTACATCTTGTGGGGGTTGGGGGAGAGTTAGCTTTGAAAAGAGCCCTTGATCTCACAAACACCCACATCAGGATCAGAGCTTGGGAAAGTTACTTTTATATTAGCCAAGTTGGTTGGGGGCTTCTGGAAGTTGCAGTCCAATAAAGAAACTTTTTGAAACTGCTAAGGATACAGGATGTATATGTGGGACCATTTGTTGTAATCAGGGGTTTCCAGTTTGATTAAAAGGAAAATAAAAATTAAGTTGTTTTCATCAACAAAAAAAAAAAGTGCTGTTTACTCACTAAACCTGAATGGAGATGAAACACACCAATGCCATCTGCTGGTGAACATGTATGCTGACAAATCAATACAGCACAAAATTCTTAAAAGGGGAGAACAATGCAGGTTCACTTTCATTGTTTACTTTCCCTGCTTATAATGTTGTGTTTCCCAGTCAGTTTGAAGCCACATCCTGGGATTCGCTTGTGGAATAAATTATTCAGTTTTGCAACCAGACACATCTTTTTAAAGCAGAACTACGTCACCTTCTTCTCACAAGGGCTGGGCTATTGTCCTATTAGCCAATGGCTTTTGACCTCTGTAGTACAATTTCTAAACCCATGTTATCAGAAGCACAGAGCTGGAATGTTGTGCTGGGTAAGCTCACAGCAGTAGACAGCTGTAATGCTAAGAAAGACTTGGAGGTTTCTTTTTTCTTTTCTTTTCCTTTCACTGTTCAGTGACATAAAAGCATGTTCCAGGAACTCTATTTATAATCAGGAGTGCACATACTCTATGCATTTGCAATTCCTCTGCAAAAGTGCAGGTTTTAATACCTGGCAGACAGTTCTGCAAACTATAGATCTCAGGGTGGTGTTTTAAAATTATGACAAAGTTCAAATTCTTATGGCTGCAGAAATGTAAGGTCACTGGCTAGTGAGATCTCAAAAGCAAATGTGCAGAGACTGATAATGTTATTTTTTTTAAAAAAAATCCACTTCCAGAATCCCTTAGCCAGCATGGCCACTGGGAGAGGATGGTGGCTGGGAGATTCTGGAAGTTGTAGATCAAAAAAAATTAACTTTTCCAAGCTCTAGTCATGCACACTTCTTCCTGGAAATAGAATATGTTATGGCAAGCTGCCAAGGCTTGATTCATCTAACTCATTCGTACCTATACCACAAATGGAGAATCTGAGGCCCTCCAGATGTGGTTGGCTAACAGCTCTCATTAGCCTTAGCCAGCATAGCCACTGGTGAGGAATCATGGAAGTTGCAGCCAACAACCTCTGGAGGGCCACATGTTCTCCATCCTTGGCCTGTACTGACTAACAGCCACTGTCCAAGGTTTTCAAATGTGTCTTTTTCTGACTTAGTAATAACAAAGATTTGAACCTAGGTCCTCTTGCTTTGGAAGCCTGGGCGGCTCCCCCTCTCTCCCCGAATACTGGAAGATACAATTTTATCTTGGTGGAAAGCACAAATTGTCTTCGTACAAAATTTTGACCTTTTTGAAAAGAAAACAGCAGAGTGTACACAATCCTCCACTAGCACAAGTAGTAATAAATTCATTACCAAGTATCTGTAGCTGAATGGTCCTGGTGATGTTATATTTCACTGTTTCATGCTCAAAGGTCATTTGACAAGTATAGAAGCCTGAATCATCCATTGACACCGAAAGAATTGTGAGGTAATTTGTGCCCTTTGTAGCTTTAAATTTTTCATTGTCTGTATTCAAAAGTGTAGAGTCCTAAAATAATAATTAAAAAGACAAGAAAACATTTAAATGATAAAATACAGCCCCCCCCCAAAAAAATATTCATTTTTGCTCTTCTGGAGAATTCTTCCTTGATATGCAAGGACACCTCATTCTGTTTTGCTCCCTGAGGTGAAGATGATACCGCATCCTCATTCCATGTACAAAAGCTGACTGGACCAGCAGTTGAATCTTATTTCAGTACTGATATACTAAGTAGTGTCAGCCCTGGTTAGTACTTGGATGGGGTACTGCCAATGAAGACCAGTGATGTAGGCTATATTTAGAGGAAAGAACTGGCAAAACTACCTCTGAGTATTCCTTGCCTAAGAAAACTCTATGAAATTCATAGGGTCACCGTAAGTCAGCAGGCACGCATACATTGGGCTATCATCATCTAATATGTCTTCCACCAGAGGGCAGCAGCACAGTTTAGGGGGTATGGAACAGACTGTGTGGCATGCAACAGGACTATCCTCCAACAAAAGGAAACATACAGGAAAGCTAAGGAGGAACAGCTGGGAGGTATGGTTGCTGTCACTTGCCATTTGCTGCCTCAGGGGTCATTTCTTTCTGGCTAATTGTAGGGCAAGCTCTGATCCATGGCCTTTTTGTTTGCCATTCAGACTGTTCTTTGTTTCTTTGTTAAATCATTTATATTCCAGCTAATATCCACAGATCTCAATTTAAACATTGGAAGCAATGTAAAAATATGAAATAGTAAAAAAAAAAAAAAAATCAGACTAAAAACATTAACGAATTAAAACTACTTCAAGCTGTTAGAAGCAGGTTCAGGTGCAAACTGGGTAAAATCATTAATCTCCAAAGACTTGATTAAAAGCCACAGTTGTAAGTTGGCACTGAATTCAAGCTAATTCTGGTGCTGATAGCGTCTGAGGAGAGGGAGGACATCCCAGAACTTGGGTGCCACAACAGAGAAGATCCTTTCCCACATCCTCACACAGCAAATTGTTCCTGTTGGTGGGACACATAGGAGATGGGATGCAGCTGTGTCAGAAAGAACATACAAGTGCTATAAACACTGAGGGTAGGTATCTACTTTGTGACATAAAGAACTCAATGTAACACACTTCGCTTTAGTCTGCAGCTCCAAAGCTGGAGGTTCCTCATATGAATGTTGCTACATAGGAAATGTGTGGATGGGGAGCCACTGCCAGCCCCAGAAATTAACATACACATGGCTAAGCTTGAATAGGATGAACAGAAGGCAAAGAGAATAGGACATTGTTGCCTTCAAGAGTAGGGCAGAAGCCATAGCTGCAAGCTTTTCTTCACATGGCATGTTTCATGTCAAAGTTTTTTTTTTCATTGACCCTACTTTTCTTTTTCTTTTTTTTAATATATATTTTTTATTAATTTCATTTCAAACACACGTATCTTAAAAAAAATAAAAAATAAAATACAAAATAAAATATACATTTCTCTTTTTTTCCATATCACCACCCAAGACCTATACAATCTATACCTCTATATATCCACGTACATCTACCCTACTTTTCAAAGCAGAGGAGCCGTGGACAATCTAACTTCTTGAAACTTTAGACTCAGGCTCATCATGGTTTCACAGGGTGCCAGGAAACAAGGAAGAGCTCTTTTCAAGCCATGATATTATTTCATAATGTCCAGTCGATACAAAGACTGACTGTTGTAGCAATAGGACTCTGTGTGAAGGCAGGAACTGAAATGGCTCTTCAGTACAAGGTCAACTTGCAAGTTTCAGAAGTCCTAGAATAATTTTATTTTAATTAAATACCTTATCAGGCCACTATGTTAATAATGATCTTAAATGGTTTTATTTAAGCTAGGACCAGACAACTGGATCCTTTGTAGCATTAGGTACAACTAAGCTAAAGCACTCATTTAAACCAATGGACTGTTGTAAGCCTAGAGCCTGAAAAGGTTACTCTTTTTGACATGCTGGCTAGGGTGATTCTGGGAATTGTAGCCCAGGAAATTAATTTTTCCAAGCTTTGTGGTATGCTTCAAAGCAGTGTGAGTTTTGCTATGTGTGGCTTCCACCATAAAATCAATTACTATAATATTTTGTCTTTAATTTCAAGCATTATACAATATTGTGCTATCTACAGGGCCAGCCTGTCATTAGGCAGAGTGATCTGGCTGTTCCAGATGTCATGAAACAGCTGGAAATTGTTATTATTGCATTATTGTTTGTTATTATTTGAATAATTTGTTATTATTGCATGTTTGCTGTTAGGGATAGGTAGAGGCACTTATGGGATTTGCTTCATAGGAAAACAGGTTGGGTGACTTTACTATGTACCTCAGCATGGGTGGGGCAGGAGCACCCAAGAGAGCCACAGAGGACTTTTTCAAATGGGGGGAAAACCCGAGGAAGTCAGGAGAAGAATGGCGCTATCGCACTTACAGAGCTCCGTTTAGGACGCCACCGTCCTCCTCCCTACCTTCCCCCGTGCTTCCTCTGTACTGTGGGCACGAGAAACACACCACTTTTAATTTTTTTTTTGCTTTTAATAAAATATTTTTAATTCAATATAAATTTCAAACACAGACATAAACACTGATATCAAACACATAAATCAAATACAAAGACATATACAAAGACACATACTGAACATCTAATATTTCCCTCCCTCCCCCCTTTAAAATTGACTTCCTGTATCTCTCTAACTGCTTTTCTAAGTATTTTCTTCAATTTACACCTCTCATAATAATAGTTATTTGACTAATTCTTCTATTATATGTTATTGATCATATTCATAAATACACATATTTTAGATATATTATTAATATATTACAAACATTTCTTTTATATAACAATATTTAACATTAATTATTACTTATCCAATAATCACATTGTAAATCCCATAGTATTAAGTTCTTCATAATTATGTTTATAATATTCTATAAGTGGTTCCCAATCTTTTATAAAATTCTCATCTGTCTTATTTTTTATCAAATTTGTTAATTTATCTAACAATGCATAATCCATAATTGTTCCCATCCATTCCTTGTATTTTGGTATCTCATTGGTCTTCCATTTCCTAGCACTTATCTCTCTAGCGGCAGTACTCATGTAATTAATTATTTTACTATATTTTCTTTCTAAATTGTTTTTCAAATCTAACATATTTAGAAGATATAATTCCCGTCTTTTTCTTATTTTAATTTTCAATATTTTCTCCATCCATTTATTAATTTTAAACCAGTATCTCTTTGCTCTATCACACTTCCACCATGTATGAAAAATGTACCTAATTGTTTCTGATATTTCCAACATTTATTTGAACTATTTTTATATATCTTGCCAATTTTTGAGGGGTTATGTACAATTTGTACATCATTTTGTAATAATTCGCTTTAACATCATTTGAGCATGTAAATTTTAATCCTTTAAAGAAACACACTGCTTTTATTGACAGAAACCTCCATCAATAAAGAGCGGTGCCTGCACTGTAAAATGGAGCACTGTAAGCGTGACAGCGCCGTTATTCTCCTGACCACCTCAGGGTTTTTTTTCCCCCGTTTGAAAAAGTCCAGAGAGCAAAATGGCTCAAGATGGCTTTAATTGTATGGGTTTCAATATTGGAGGTCCATGTTCAAATCCTCTAATAGTCACAACAAAATTACCCACAGTAATACCTTGTACCATTTCAGTTCATACTCTGTATTCTTCTGTATAAAATTTTCCAGGACAGGGCAAACAAGGTGTCCAGAGCTGAATTTGAAGGCCTTCTGAGGATAGGAAATATCTTGTGCGGCACTTTTCTCAACAATTATTAGATGAAGCGACACATCAGAACAATAAGTTGAATTCCTGCAGGAAGCAGGGAAATACAGCAAACACAAAAATGGAACATTTAACCTTCAATCACTACTTTCTATTCATATTTAACATCTCAAACCAAATTAGATAGGAATATTAGACACAAGACCAGGGGTTGGGAAAGTGTGGGATGCCTGCACCCCCCAGCGTATTCCCCCCCACAATTGGAAAAGATAATGGATATGGGGAACAATTCTACCACATCCCCCCAGCTGTTTTAGACTCAGAAGAGTTCTTACTCAGAAGTAAATCAGCAGTCTATTTCCAGTTTACTTCCTAATTAAAAACAAATGTCTCTCCTGGGCCTAAAATAGCTTGGAGAACCATGATAAAACTGCTTCACAAAGTCATTTTTAGCAACGTTTTAGCAATGTTTAGTATAACGAATGGGAATAGGGGAATGGGGTGCAGCCCTTAAATGTCCTGTGGGGAGCGATTGTAGCCCCTCCAGCCCTGCCCTTGATGGCCAACTCGTTGGATCCAATTTAGGCTTTTTCTCTAGCCTAAAGCACTTTTACTCATCCAATTCAGGGTACCTGATTTTCAGCAACGCATCTGTCTTCTGCCCTACACACCAGAAAAATCTGAACCTGGATCTAATCATTTGCTTTCATTTTAGGAAGGTGAGCCATTTAAAGTATTTATCTACCAGTTAGACAAGAAACAAAGGCCATCAGTTATGCAACTATGGGAATCTAATGGGTGCTTACTGTCTCTTCATGCTGTCTGTTGTTAAAAAGGAAGTATTAAAGAGGAACCTCTCTTTGGTTTGGAGTTCTCTACCATGGGCTTTGCTCCACAATGTATGCTTACAGTTACCTAGGAAGACCTTTCCTGTACTTTCCATGTCTTTAAATATAAGGAGTTTGCCCTTTACTTTAAAAATACGTTACAAAATTACACAATTGTACTGGAATCTCATACATTCAGAATGAGTCTCACCAGCCATTATAAATGGCAGTCTGTACACTAAGGTTAATTGCTTTATGGTTACTCTTCATGTTTGTACCCTGTCTTCCTTCCATTGATCTCAAGGTGGCACACAACTACTTATTCACACACAAAAACCTGTGAGGTGAATTGGACTCAGACTATGCATGGCTCAAGGTCACCCAGCTAACTTCATAGTGGATCAGGGATATGAAGCTGTCAGGGTAATATTGCTTTAAGTGCAAAAGGAAAAATGTTGGTGCAACAGACCATAGACTAGCACAGCTGAAGTGGATTTGTTCACAGTTGTGGCTAGGCAGAGGGATGACTAGCAAACATTCCTATATAGTCAAAGCACAAGATGCATTGTGTGGGGGCTGGTGGAGAAACTGTTGAGTTTGTTAACAAGGTTTACTGTGTATATACTTTGTTTGCTTATACTGAAACTAAAGATAAAGACTCCAGATATCTTTGGATGAACCTTGCTGTCTGTAAGTCTCTTTGGGTGTGAAAGTGGGTGAGAGCAGTGAAATGGCTGCTAGCTGAAGCCTTTTTTGTGTGTGTGCCCATTCTGCCATTCAGTTCTGCTGTTTGGCTATTCCTGGATTAGTTTGTCCCCAGGCTGTGCCAGGTACCTCTCAGTGGGCCTATACTGAATGCACAGAAGCCAAGACTCTCCAGCCTAAGTCCAACATGCTAACCACAACACTGTACTTTACCAACTCATTGTTCACAACTCTCAACTGATACTAATAAATTGGTTACTATTCTATGCATTCCTGCTCTTTGCACACACATGCTCTCTGTTTTTGGGGAGGGTGGGGTAGAAGGAGAGAGAGAGAAACAGAGATAGATAAACACTTCAAGATATATCACTACACTACTACTCAGAAATTATCCATCACTGAGTTCAATGGAACATACTCCTAGGTATCCTAGATGTCTAGAACTGCAATCTAACAAGTGTTTCACTACACACCAAGATGCATTCATTAATGTGCATTGCAGAAGCACTATAAATTTCAGAAATGCATAGTTTACATGTAACGGCTTCTCCCAAAACCCCTAGGAGCTGAGTTTTGATAAATGTACTAAGATATTTTTTTTAAAAAAAAATGTCCTTAGACACTTTGATAGGACTATTATTCCCAGAGTTCCTTGGAGAAAAGGCAATAAGTATAGTTTCAGTTTAAGTCTGTGGCATTTATATTATTCTCTGTGTACTGAAAACTAGGTCCAAGGGAGTATTTTTCCTGCTCATTACTACTCTGGAATGACTGGCATAGAACCTGGACTTTTCATTAGGAAAAATGTCCATGGAAAGAATGGAATGGAAGCAATGTTTGTTCAGAACTGGCCTCAATAGCTGGGTTTGTCAGCAAAAATTTCCTATACGTATCCTTCCTCCAAGATTTAAAAGGAAGTCTTGTGTATGTTCCTCTACACATGTTTTGTTGAGGTTAGTGAGGTAATCTTTCCTTGACATTACATACTTAGTAGACCCACAGGAGGCTGAGCACACTCATATTCATCTGTGCCACAGCCTTTGCAATACCTATTCCTGTGACCGTTTTCTGACCTTGTAGTCCTACCAGAACATAGCTGAGAGGTTACTGGCATAAGGGATTCATCACTGTCAGTATTCACTGAGGATAATCTGCACAGTACTGTGTTTTCAATTTGCTATTTTACAATTGCCCCTTTAAAATATTTGATGGTGCAACTCACCCCTGTAATAAAATCCCACATTTAACTTGCTCTCTAACCAGAAAGCTAAATGTGATGGGAATATAAAGGTACCAGAACTGAAATCCTCAATTTTCACTACCTGTGATCAGAGCTTGAAAAAGCTTACTTATGGATGATAATTCACAAAATCCCTCAATCAATGTCCAGTTGCAAGGACATTCAAGAAATTGTATTCTTTAATAAGCAGCTTTTCCAAGCTGTATTTGTGACTAAGTCCTCTTTCCCAAAAGCTTTTGCTGTCCATAGTCCATGATTTGGGTGAACCTTTTCTGCCCAGATATCCAGATACTGTTGCAGTACCGCTGGGACATTTGACCGTTATATTTTTGCTTTTACAGTCATATTTTACTCACGATCGCTGATCGTGAGTAAAATATGACGGTAGAAAGCAAAAATATCATGTTCAAATATCCCAGTGGTACTGCAACAGTACTGCTGGGAAGGAGCGTCATACGAAACTGACGCCCTCTAGCGCTGCAGCGTCGCAACCTGGCGACACTGCTTCCGTTATTTTTACGTTGTCCGAAAAAGTCCTAGGACTCCCATCGTTGGTGGTACGGCTGCATCAGGTAGTAAGGGAAAGTTGTCCTATACTGCAGGCCTGCCCTTTATGTGTGATTGTGTTTGACTGAGTGCAGAAGCAGAGTTAAAAAGAACCTGCAAGAGTTGCGCTTGTCCACTTGCTCTCACTAAGCCTAGCAGAAATCTTTGTATCTGCCATGTCAAAATTGTGCTTCATTATTCCAGTCTTCTCTACATAATCCTAATCTGTGCCATGAAAGTTGTCTCTTGAAGATTTGTCACACTGGTGGGGCTTAAAGTAGAGTCCCATCCAGCGGCATGAGGGTAAATGCAGGCCCATATTATGACAGTCTCTATAATCAGGGGGAACTACCAGGGGAAACTGAGGGCATTTCCCCCGATAAGAATTCTGCCCCTGTGAAATTTTCCTTCAGTTCTCAAATGGCTAGCATTTGCAGAGAGTGAGCCATCAAAAATCATTTATGCCTAGAACTCTTATATTTGCTGTTATATGTACCATTCCACTGGTAATTTTGCCTGCACCTTTTCTCTGGATGCCTAAACTCTATTTCTAAATACTTAACTTTAAAACTCAAGTTTGAAGTTACTGCAATGATAGAAATCTGATGAGTGAAGGGGAATTTCATTTGGGGTAGGGAAGAATTCTTGTTTGGATGGCAATGCCCTCATTTTTCCTCCCACTCCATAGCTACATCCCTGTCTACAGTAATACCCCCCAGGTAGAGTCCAAAAATGCAGGGGGCTGTATTGATCTGTTTGTCTATTTGTATGTCTATCTGTTTGTTCATCTAAAATATTCCTAGCTGTTTATATCTCTAGCAGAAGCTCTTTTGCAAATCTAATTAATCTTACCTACACAAAACCAAGCCATCCTTGAATACTTTGGACTATGACAAGAATAGCTCATACAAAATGTACATTGCTGAGAAAATCTATTTCTTATCTGGCTTCTGCCAGGATTGCTTCTAAAGTCAGAGCCAACTGGTGAGTCCATGGGGGTCTCAACCTTGCAACTCCGGCTCTGATAGCAGATGGATAATAATAATAATAATAATAATAATAACAACAACAACAACAATCAAGGGGGCTTACAACAATTATTTTGGAATGTTTGCTGCCTGAGGACCAGCCTTACTACATACAGAGAGACACATCAACAGAAGGTGGACCAGAAGGTGATGAATTGGCCACAGCAACTAAGAACACATTGTGAGTGTGGAACACCCATGATCTACATCAGTGGAAGGATTGCTTGCACTAATGACATCATGAATCTTCAAGCTATTCCACAGAAAAAACAAATCAGCACTTAGTACAGTAGGACAGATCTGCCATGTAAAATTTACCACTAGTAAGTCCTCAGTAACTCTTGCAAATGATCAGTCACACAATGCATAGTTAATCTGTGTAATTTAGCTAGATAGTCTCATATGTTGGATGCCTACCTTCGGGTGCAGATATACTCCCCAGAGTCCTCCAGAGAGGCTGGTAAAAACCAGAGAGCATCACCATGTGACCATATTCTGTTTCCTCTGCTTTCTGAAGGAATACTTTCTGTTGAACCATTTTTGTACCAGGTGAGGTTAAAGAGCAGACCAGAAGCATCTATGTGTTTGTATCTGAAAGGAGGACAATTCAGGACCACAGGTTCTCCTGTCAGTGCAAAAGTCTGTATGAAATGTATGGTGTGGTCTTGGCAGTTATCTACATAAAAACAAAATTACTTTGTATGAAAAAAAAGAAAAAAGAAAGAAAGGACAGAAAAGGAAACAACAACACTGCAACATTCTGACCTGGGATTTGGTCATGATGATAATAGTTTTCACCTGAATTTTTCACAGGCTGGATTCGAAAAGCAGAAGTATCCAGTGTATTAGCACTGAAAATATATAGGAGCCTGGGCAGCATGTTCCATAGAAAACAGGGTAGAGAACAATGAGGGATGAGCCATTGAAACCTGCAAATGAAAAGAAGGGGATCATAGGATGCAACAGATGTGTTCTAAAGAAATAGTAAAGACTCCCTTCTTGGAAAATGTGCCACCACAATTGAAGTCCAAAGTAGGAGACAATGCCAGTCTTGTGAGCAGTGACATACCTATACAGCACCACCACCATCCCTGCCTTGGACTGGCTTTGCCTGTAGCATACTGAAACAAGTGGTGCAGACCTGAAGAGAAAAATAAATATGGAGGATGGACTATCACATGGCTAGGTTTGTGAGGACCTACTCTTGCTGCTTGTGAACAAGCTTTCTACTCATGTTTTAATCTATCTATATTTGTTTCTAGATGTTGTGACACAACTTAGATCTTCAACAGAATGGAATTAAAATTGTATTACATGCTGATTTGAAAGTTTCAGCTGGCACAAAACGCCATGGTCGTCTATCTTCTGGATGAATGAATGATAAATTTATATCCCATTGATCTTTCAAAGACCTCAAGGTGGCCTACAAAGCCCTAAAGGGGTTAGACAGGATGTTTCAGAGATGACCACTTCTACTCTCTTGAGCTCAACAAAGAATGTCATTGTAAATGTCCCATCTGCTTGCCAAGTTACAATTCTAGAGCAAGCAAACAAAAACTTTCAGTGGCCATATAGCAACTATGCAATAACCTTCCACTGGATGCTTTCCAGAGCCTGGAGCTAAGCATTTTCTAAAAGAGTTATAAGACATTTTTCTTCAAATTGGTTTGGGGAAGTCTGTAATGGGGGTGGGGAACCTGGATTTGCTGTCATCTTGTTACCCACCATCTTCCTGAGCTCTTAGGATGGGGTAGGTTGTAAATCAGGCCATCTGAACTAATTCTTCTACATTGGCCAGAATCCCACTGTCAACACAATGAACATTATAAATCATCTCAACATGGAAATCAACAGTTGCAGGACTTGTGTTAACGTGGAATGTAGGAGAGTGAATCTGGATTTATATTCTCTTCCCACGTATTCATATGAGATAGTCCTGTGACCTCTTGGATCCAGAGGGCCTAAAGCCAAATGTTTCTAGTCCTATGTATTGAAAAAGTCCAAAATATGAAATCTAGGTATCCACTGTTTGTTTTAGTGGGAGAAACTCTTTGCTAAACAGATTGCTCTAGCTGTTATGATGAACAATCTCAGAGCTTTCTTTGGATCAAAGGTGGGCAACTTGTGGCCCTCCAAATGTTGTTGGATTGAAACTTTCATCAGCCCTAGACCTGGATTTCTAGGTATGAAATTAATTTGTGTCTATCATCAACACCAAACATAATGGCTAGTGCAAAAGCTCTCAAGTGTGGAAACTTAGGCCAGAAGCTTGTTGAGACAAATCTTATGCAGGTGTAGTACTGGAATTGTGCTTGTTTCCCTCTTCCCCCTCAAATGAATGCTTCTATATGCATTACTCTCATGATATATTTCTAATCTACATCCACAATGTCACCACGCAGCTTCTAATTTCAGAGACAACCTTGATCAATGAGACAACAGACACGAAACTAGAACTCTGCATCTCACCTTTTAATATCAAAGTTGCCCTTTTTCCTCTGTCATGTACTGTTATTCCAACAACCCATTAAATAATTCAAAATGAAGTTAGAAACAAGTGTCTGATTTTCCAGATTATTTTTGACCTCTTATAATTGACAAAATCCAATAATTGTATACAACACTTAATGTTCCTAATGTCCTACCTGAACAAAACAAAACCATCCTTTGCCTTAAATCAGAATTTATACTCATAATAATTTTTAATATTTCTGTACCAAACCAGGTGCCATGAAGGCCTCAACATAGTTACCATTATAGTTTTTAAATTGGTGCAAGAATCCATCTGCCCATGTTCTTCTGTACCTTGCTCCATATAACTGCAAAGATTGTTAAACCTTTGAACATACAACCTCCGCATCATTTGTTACTCCAGCTGTCTCCACAAGGTTGCATTCCACAGATCCCTCCTCCTCCTCCCAAAATAACATTTCCCCATGCCCACTTTACCTGCATCGCCTCATTCTTTTGTCTAGGAATTTCTCAAAGTTCTGTAAAGTACATCACCTTTGAATGGAAGGGTCTCAGTAAATGGTTTTATATACAACTCTTAACACGCAAGGGGAATTTTCCCAATTTGCCCAATCAAGATTTGTGAGAACAAGAGAAGTTTGAGGAACACCTTTTCTGTGTTCTGTAGCTATGCGTTCAGGGGGGTGGGGGGAGATAATACTGACTATGTATGAGTGTGTTGCTCAAAGCAAGGGGAAATGACTGCTAAATATATATACAAATATAGTTCCCTTTTTGTGTGTGTGATGCTACTTGTTTCCAGAGGGGAAACAAAGTTGCAAATAACCTCAGACCAATTGCCTTTGCTGTTGCTGGTCAGTATCACAAGAAAGTCAAAGACAAGAAAATGAAAATAAAACTGCTAGGATCATACTGCCCCTAGATAAATCTATGCTGCAACCATACCTGGAAAAGGATATCTAGATCTAGGAATGGTCAGCCAAAATGGCCAAGGAAGCATAAATAAAGATCAAAACTTTGAGGGTTTTTAACTTAGGGCTCATCTACACAAGCTAGGATACACTGGGCTGTGGAGCTAGCCCGCTCTTCCCCCACTACCTGTATGGAACAGACTGGAGTCCAAACAGGCGTGCCGGACCATCCCTGCAAGCCACTGCCAATTTCATTGCTGACCCAGAGGGTAGGAAGGGGGGGGCACAGCATGTGACTGAAGGCCCCCTGTCAGCGTGCCGGAAGGGCTCCTGCATCCGGGAGGCCTGATCTGGTTTTTGCTGGTGGTAATGGAGTAAACTGGCTATTTTCCTACAATGCTTTATCTGGCCTTACCCCACCCCCCCATCTCAGCCCTGAATCTGCCCCAGGGGTGGTGAGGAGTGCTTGGGGGCAGAATAGGGCAAATGCCCTGTGTCATATGGACTGTAGGGCTCTGACACGAGAGTAAGATGGGGGTATTTAGCCAGTGTAGACAAGCCTCTAGAAAAAAGGCAAGTAAGAGGAGGCATGTAGAAGCATAAAACAAATAGTCATGTGGAAAAACAGGAGAAGATTCTCTCCTTTCATAATACTAGAACCAGCTGCATGGTGGGAGATTACAGAAAGATAAGAGAAAGTGCTTCTTCATGCAGTGCATAATTAAACTGTGGAATTCACTGCCACTAGATTCAGGGTTGGCTATTAACCTAAGGAACTCTTTAAAAAAGGCATGGGTAAATTCAGGGGCAATGGAGCTGTCACTCTGGAGTAGTCACACAATGGATACACACACGCACTCCAATACTAGGGGGAGAGTGAACCATAAGTGTGCTGCTGCATTAATGCCTGCTTGTAGGCTGCCCATGGGCCACTGGCTGGCCAGCTTCTATATGAAGAAAATGCTGGGTTTGGTAGATCTTTGATCCCTCCAACATGGCAATTTGTACTTATGTTCTTGCCATCATTTGAATGTTTTTACCACCTAGTTAAACAATGGATCAACAGAGGTGTCCAGTTTATGAAATTGTAAATAAATGCTTGGAAATGTACAGGTTAATGGCCTGAATCTAGTAGGTTATTCCAACTAGGGTAGACCTGTGGGATTTATGTAATACTGATTCAACGGGACTATTATTGGGACTACCAATAGGGTTCAGGCCATTATCTGCCAAATGTTTGTTTCATAACCCAACATTCAAATACTCTACCAGATTTTATAATTTCATAGAAATTATTAAATTATGATCCATAGAACTGAAGAACATGTTTTTCATAATTTCATAGAAATTATGTTTGCATTCTCAAAGAGAACAAATTGTGTCCTGCATTGAGCTAGAACTGAGGAAGAAGGGGTTCCAGTTTAAATCATCCTAGGAAAACAAAATGTCATTAGACCCCACCCAAAATGACTCAGGGATCTTTAAAATGTAAATGACATTTTATAATATCTTTCTTACCACACCTGTTTCTGCACACTGTGTGGGAACTGTGTGGCTGATTAAACCCCTCGTTTGCTTTGTCATAGGCTGTCACTACCACTGACATTTCTTTACCAGCAGCAGCAGTGCCTCTGGTTGCTTTCTCACGCGATCATATCATCATCATCGCTAGCAGTATGCATGAAGGTAGACTCCTGCTTTCAAACAAAAAGGGAAGTGGGCAGGCACACATCCTGAAGAGGTATCAGCAGCTGTTTGCTCCTTACCCACTGCAGGAATAGCAGGACCGCTAGCAAATACAAACACCAAGGAGTTTGTTCCACATGAACACAGAAACAGAAATGATGAACCACCATAGATAAGAAGAGAGCTATGTAGCACATTCAAGAGTAACATATTTTACACAGCACACACTTTCATGGACTTTGTCAAGTGTTATAATACAAGGTAGACAAAATGTTGTTGGTGTTGTTGTTGTTGTTGTGTGCCTTCAAGTCATTTCTAACTTTCGGTGATCCTAAGGTGAACCTATTATGGGATTTTCTTGGCAGAATTGGTTCAGAGGGGGTTTGCCTTTGCCTTCCTCTGAGGCTGAGAGAGTATGCTTTTCCCAAGGTTTCCATGGCCAAGTGGGGATTCAAACCCTGGTCTCCCATTGTCCTAGTCTAACACTCAAACCATTACACTAAGTTGGCTCTCCATGTACTGCATACACACCAAAGTAGCCATTCATCAGCCTGTCCTCTATGGATTACGTGCCTAGTTCCCCCACGTTTTATTTTGATCTTTCCATGAGTTGTGACTACCACTGCTCTGCTCATCCCATTGTATTCATTAGTCATTTTTGCCTGACTAGCTTCTAAGAGTATAAAGAATATGTAAAAAAAAAAAAAAGAAAAAAAGATTTGCACAGTTAAGTAATTGAGCAGGAGCCAGAAGAACTCTGGACTAAAGCCAGAGACATTGTGAGGGAAGAATGCAAAAAGACACTATCTGTAGTTAGAAAGAAAAGCCTTTGTGGATGGCAGATGAAACTCTTCAAACAGTTAAGGACAGATGAGCAGCAAAAGTAAAAGGGGACAGAAATAGGATCAACTCCAAATGCAACTGTTCAGTGACTTATGTCCAGGGACAAAGGAGATTATCAGATGGTAAAAATATCCCAGGACAGGGACAACAGGCGATCGCTAAAAGGCTTACCTTTTAGACGTTGTCGTCCCTATCCTGGGATGCTCCCATTCTGCTCCTGTTCCTCTCCCACTTCCTCTTATTCACGGAAAAATCTGTGAATAAGAGGCCCATTCAATTATAATGGAACAATGGGTGAGTGAACAGGAGCACCGTTCTGCTCCCAGGATGATTACTAAATATGACATCACCAGGGGGTCCATGCCAGACACTTCCGGGTGCGATCAAGACGACAAGGTAAGTAAAAAAAAAATTCCCCTCCCCGGGTAGCTTTTATTTTTTTTAAGTGTTTTTGTGCTTCATTTACTTTTTTGACAGCTGGAGGAGGATTAATTTTGAATTTGCCACCTGGCTGTTTTCTTGTGAGAACTGCTGGGATTTCAATTGCCAGTCGTAAAAGCAGCCTTACAATGGCTGCATTTGTAGACGTGTGAAACTTTTTTTTTTATTCCATGCCAGGAATGGGAGTGGGGGCAGAGGGAGGGTAGCAGGACAGAAACAGACCCTAAGGGTCCATCTGATAATCTCCAAAGAGAACTACTATGATAATCAATGCAGAGAAATAGAAGATAGAGGAACAAAATAGGAAGAACTAGAGACTTCTTCCATAAGCTCAAAAAACAAAAACAAAAACAAAATCCCAAAGGGAACTGTAAACCAAGATGCCTATGGCATTTCAGGAATACATGGCCAAAGAGGAATTTGAGCCAGCCGCTGTACCGCATCAGCTTCCACTCTTCCATTCTCTTTGCATCTAGAATGCAATCTTACCCTTTGATTGTGGCTGTCAGATTCGGCTGACCATATGTACTGTTTTAAAAGGGACAGTCCTGTTTTTTTTTTCATATTTCCTGACTGTCCCATCGTTTTCATAGAAATGTCAGTTTTGTCCTGTTTTGGATGTGAACTAGCTACAATTTCTGTGCAAATAGCAACCGGGTGCAAACCGTGCAAAATTAGCACGCAAAGCAAAACTAGCCAGAAACTCCTGCCAAAATGCAGAGAAACATGCGTGCATGGGGCACTCTCACTGTTTCTGCCAAATACCCCAGGTAGCAGAAGCAGGAGCACAAGTAGCAGAAAGCGAGCCTTCGTCCCCCCCCCCCAGTTGCTGTCTGTGGGCACACCAGCGCTTGGCTTCAGCCACCACTTGCCTCACTTTATATAAGGTAAGGAGGCCTTCCATCTGTCTCATCATCCCCAACCAGCATTGAACTGCAAATCTCTCTCTCTCTCTCTCTCTCTCTCTCTCTCTCACACACACACACACACACACCAACCTTTTGTGCTACTCATTTCCTTCCTCTAATTTCTCACCTTTTTGTTGTTGATCGGAGAAAAACTTTATTTGGGGGGTGGGTTGGAGATAGTTTTTCTGGAGCATGCTTTGGTATTGTATTTGGGTGGATTGTGTAGGTATCTTTTCTTTGAATTGTCCATTGGGTACATTGTGTGCTTATACAGAGTATGGGGCTTCCCTTGCCAGGTGGCAGGTTTTGCTCTTGGCATGTGTTGATTGCCTTTTGTTGTGGTTGTCACTTTCTCTCTCCCCCACCCCATTTTTAGAGCTTTTGAGGAGCTTTGTGTTTGCATGGCTGCTGCATGATTTGTGTGTATGGTGTCATGGTGCTCCTCCTCACCCGTGTTTTTGTTTTATTGGCTTCAGTTCTTCATTGTTTTTGGTCACCTGTTATAGTCTTTGACTGTGTCTTGGTGAGCTACTTGTGGAGTGTGTGTCTCTGTTTGGTGTCATTAGTCCTGCCACCTTTTTTCTGGTACACTGGTAGGTGTGCGTTCATGTGCTTGGGACGCTGCTTTTGGGAGCTGAGGGTGTATGTGGAGTCAGTGTGCGTGCACATGCACATGTGTGCAGGCCTTGGCTGGGCTGATCATCCCCGTGCAGGGGTTGGAGCAAGGGCGGGCGCTTTTTAGCACTCTGTTCTGTTTTTATGAGAGCCAGGTGTGTGTGTTGCGTGTGGGCATTTGCCTGCTGCTTGGGGTCATGTTCTTGTATATTTTTCATGTCTGTTGCTTGGTGTTGGCTGCTTGTTGTGCCTGTTAGTGTTGTGGTGCTGGTGTGTGTGTGGGGGGAGGGGATTCTGGCACTGCCCTGGCCCTGTTTCTCTGTCTTGGGGAGTGGGGAGGGAAAGGGGGTCGCTCTTTCCGGTTTTCAGAGGTTTACTCTTTTCAAATGACTGCTAGATACTCTGTGTATATCTCGGGGAGTGGGGAGGGAAAGGGGGTCACTCTTTCCTGTTTTCAGAGGTTTACTCTTTTCAAATGACTGCTAGATACTCTGTGTATGGTCTCTTGGTGGGAAGGTTTTTTCCTGCTGGACTGCCAGTAGTGCGGCCGCCACCTTTGGGGGCTGTTTTTTTGGCAGGAGAGCCATGTTGTGGTCGGCATGTTGTAGCAGCCGCCATTTTGAGAGTTTAGCTTTTGGTGGGAGTGCCATTTTGTGGGGTTGCTAGTTGTTCCCCATGCACTGCATACATCAAGATAAGCTGCACCCTATTATTTCCAGTACATCCTACTGCCAGAATCAGAGGCAGCATGCCCCTGAACAGCAGCAGCCGGGTTAGTTTCAGGACAGGGCTATTGACTTCATGCCTCTCTTTTGAGGCCTGAACCAGCAAGTTTCTTACATTCTTGAGTCCAGAGTTACTACACTATACGAAGACAGGATGTAGAGGTATTGCCTAAGGGTACGAGGAAGGAAGAAAAGTGAGAAATTTGCAGCAACCTTCAGTGATGTGATATGTTTGATTACTTGGTGTGGAGTATTTCATGCAGTGGAAGCTGGACACAAAAGCACAAGGAGAGCTTTGCCCTCCTTCATCTTTCAAGAGCATCAGATGTGATTTCTCTTCACTGCTTTTTCATAGGAAAATTCTTTATATCAATCGCTTGATTGGGATTGAGAATTATTCACCCCTCCAGATGTTATTGCTGTGCAAGTCTAGCATTCTCACTATTGGCTATGCTGCCTGTGGCTGATGGGAGTTGTCATCTACTGTCAGCTAGAGAGTCACATGATTCCCACTCCCAGTTTAATTACCTGAAATTTTTGTTATATGTCTTCAAGTCAGCTCTGACATTTGGCAACCCTATCATGGGGTTTTCTTGGCTACATTTATTTAGAGGAGGTTTGCTATTGCTGCCTTCGAAGGCTGAAGCTTTGTGACTTGCCAAAGGTCATCCAGTGGGTATCCATGGCTGAGCAGGGATTTGAACCCTTGTCTCCCAGAGTCCTAGTCCAGATTTCAAACCACTACACCATGCTGGCTCTCCTTATCTGAAATGCCAACTTCTTTTTAAGCAATAGCTTTTCACTTTTCTTTCTTTATGAAACAGTTCAGTGGTTCCCAACCTTGGGTCTCGTTATTTTTACACTTCTTCCAACATGAGAAATAATCAGGTATTCTAGAAGAGTCTAGAAGAGTAAAGGGACCCTCAAAGGTGGGAATCACTGGCACAGATCATTTTAAGATCTCAGCTAAAAGTAGATATCATTGCTAGAACATGTTCCAGACTTTTGCAGAGCTCCCACTTCAGTGAGTTAGAAGCTTTCCAGGTGTCATGTTTTCATCCCCACATGGAATGGAACTGCATTCCCGCATCCTGCAGTACATTCTTCCCATTCAAGTTAAAACCCACTTGGATCTGTCTCCAGTCTGATTTTCCATTCGACAGAGATTTTGATACAGTCATATTTCAGTGAAGGTGTTTTTTTTGTGTTTTTTTTTGCATCTCCCTTCTCTTCTTGTGCAGATAGATACTCTCATAGGAATCTTTTGGAAACTTTGAAACCTGTACCCTGTTTAAAACCTGTACCCTGAAACTTGTCTGTCTTTCAGCCATAAGAGGCACCAGAAATAGGCACCCTTATGAACTTTCAGAAATCACTTAAGAGTTTTTCCTTCATGCATAAACAAGTTCTACTCTATGGTATTTTTAGACTGAATGGGGAATGGGGATGTGCATTTCTGCTGGAGTGGTCAAGAATTAACTTTCCCACAGTCTTCCTGGGTTTTTTTCTTCAGTGATATTTTGTGCAGCTGGATTCACTGGACAACCCTATCTTGGGCTTTTAAGCTATACAGTCTGACAACCTCTTTTGACCTGGAACATGAAAAAACTTGGCATAGTCACAGAATTCCTTAATTATGCAAGTGGACTTGGTCACTCTTTTTAAAGATTAAAGTGGATTAACACAAATAGCAGCATCTGGATTGTTTGAAAGGCAACTTTTCAAAGGCTGTCCCACAGAGCCAACAGCTTTGTGGGAAAATCTTACTTGACATTTTCTTTGCATTGTCAGATGCCCAGGGCTGGCCTAAGACATTTGGCTGCCTATGCTGGTGCAACAAATAGCATCCTTGCTCCAGAAAATGCCAAGATGCATAGTGAGCTCAGCAGTTCTTGAAATCTCTTCAATGTTTTCTCACGCACTTACACACACACTTCACTTCCTTCCCTTTCTCTGTCCAGATCCAGATAAACCAGATTAAACTAATTATCTGGGCCCATTTCAACAGTGTGTCAGTGCCTGAATTTGAGATAAAAAAATTTGCCATGGTTAACCTTGCGTGGAAGATCACTGAAAGGTTTACAGAGCATATACCCCGTTAGTTTTCCTGAACGTCTCAGATAATTCTTGTGGTTTAGATACCATCACTTAGACCCTAGGTTATAGGGTAACCTTCTGAAGTCCTATCTCAGATTTAAAAATATGTGGTTGTTCTTGGCATTAGTGCTGCTCCTATCAAGTGGATTCCCAGAAGGTGGTCATGGAGGATAGATGCTCCACCTGTGAGATGCTGCAAGATTGCCTTCTGTTCTCTCACATAAAGCCTCAATAGGCTCTTGAAACCACAAGTATTTCAATCGAACTACCTTTTCCTGGAGCCCTGAGGATGCACTGGAGTCTCTGGACAGGTTACAGATCAGCAAAGGGGTAATAAATAGAAGCCTAGTCCAGACAGAATTTGAGAATTGGGTCATCCATGGCTGCTGACACACAGCAAAATAATGCAGTTTGACACCATTTTAACTGCCATGGCACCGTGCTATGGAATTCTGGGATTTGTAGTTTTGTGAGATATTTAGCCTTCTCTGTCAGAGCTCTGGTGTCATAACAAACTACAAATCCCAGAATTCGATAGGATGGAGCCATGATAGTTAAAGCAGTATCAAACTGCATTATTTCTGCAGTGTGTCGGCAGCCTATTTTGGCTGGATCATTTTGCCCTAAAAGAGCAGGTCTCTAGCATGGGGCTGTTTGTTGGCTTTGTAGAACTACTTGACACTTGGGTGGCAACTTGGGCAAGGAGTGCCTTTTTTCCAGTTATTGCTTGTGTTTAAGCTTCACCTTCTCTCTTACAAATGATGGAAATGTGGACTTCATGGTTAATACTTTGGTAATTTCTAGATTAGATTACCACAACAGTCAGTCCAAGACATTTTGCTTGCCAGAAATGAAGGGAAAAAATGCTCCTCCTGTTCTGTATACAGAAGCTGACCTAATTAGTAATTGGCTCTTACTCCAACACTTGATGATAGGATAGAATCCTACACTTCATTTGAGGGAAGCAGACTAGGGGCTCTTTCACACTACACTATAGGGCTATAATGCTGCCATGGCAACCGTCTATAGAATCCTGGTATTTGCAGTTTTTCTAGGGTTACTTAGAATTCTCAGCCAGAAAGTCTTATGCCTCACTAAACTGCAGGCCTCGGGACTCCATAGGGTCCAGTCATGACAGTTAAAGTGAAACCATAGTGCTATAATTAGTGTGAAAGGCCCTAGTTTGCGACCTGCAGATCTTGTGGTCTGAGACATACAGGTCTGTCTTTACCAAGAAGGGGAAATATCCAAGGAGATGTTATTGGCTGCCCTATCAACATCACCCAGCACCTGCTACCTGAGGAAATTCTTTCACTCTGTAACAGTAGATCTGGCCCTGGTTACCATAATGTACTTTAAACCAGAAATTTCAGCTAAACTAATGCTAAAGCACTGCCCTGGGAATTATCTACATGGGCTATTTACCCCATCTTGGAGCCTTGCAGGCCTGACGATGCAGGGCTTTTGCTCCGTTTTGCCCCTGGGCAGTTCTCACAACCCCCAGGGCAAAGACAGAGCCAAGGCGGGGTAAAGACTGTTACACTGTTTTAAAATAATACCTGTGAAAAATCACTCCAGCTGGCAAGAATTGGGTTGGGCCCCGCATGACTAGAGGAGCCCATTCCAGCACACCAGCCCATCGCTGCAGCAACCATCTGGTGTCACTCTTCTATGGCCAGGAAACAGTCTGGCAGCATGTGACTATGAGAGTGGGGTGCGAGTGGCAGTGGCTGCAGTGATGGACTGGCATGGCAGTCTGGACTTCCTCCTGTTTCATATCGGTGATGGGGGAGGAACAGGTCTGATCCACAGGCAGGATCAGGTGGGGAGCTGGTGTATCTAAGTCCTCCAGTACCTAGGCCTTAGTTTCTTACAGGAATACCTTACTGGCAAAACTGGAGATAATTTGAGATGGTACTGTAGTGCCAACCCCGCAAAAAAAAGTTGAAAACAAATTTTTTGTCCAGTGGTTAGTTTCCTTGCAGACCTATATGGCTATTCTTTGCTTTCTATGTGTCTAGAAAACTATTTAGCAGTTCAGGGCAGAATCTATTGTCCAACGGATCTGACTTTCTACCACCTGAAGAGAGACTTGGCATTTTGAGGGTTTCGTTTTCTCCAGCTGTTAGCTAATCACACCCAATTTGGCTTCTGTTGACTCTCCTGCCTTGTACACCATCTAAAATTAATTACCAGCTTTGCTTATATAAAGATTTCCATGTTTCCCCTTAATTTTTCTTTCTGCCTAGCCAAGAAGCTGGGCATTTAGTGCTAAGTTACAGGTCAAGCTGACTTCCTGTCTTCAGAAGTGGAGGCCAGCCCATCATTTTTTTTTGATCCCACAGTATTGGTTATCTACAACAGCTACAAGCAATTCAGTCTTAAGCCTCAGGAGTGTGGCTATTTTTGGTTTTTAGTGCCTTAGAAAAGAAGTAGTCATTCCAAAATCCACTGAATACTCAAACAGAAGTGAACTTGAATGTCAGCTGAAGGCAAAGCTGATGCTTTGCCCCACAGCTCTATGGGGCATTGTATTTTCTTCTGACTAAATAGATGTAGAATTCATTGCATCCCTTATTAATAGTATCCAGTTCTGCAACCCGAACATTAGGTTGTTTACGCTGAGATCCTATTGAATTCAATGTGATTTACTCAATGCAGCTGCTTGTTAAGCACAAAATTACATTTGCAAGAGATAAAAACTCCCAATGATTTCTCATGCAATTGCGATATTGTTGGTTGCATTCATAGTACTTTCCTTCTATCTTTACTTTTATTGTACTGATCAATTACCACCAGATAGTTGTCAAGCTTTCATTGGCTCTTCATTTCTAAGTCATTTCAGAACATTTATGGTTAGACATATTTTTTTTAAAAAGACCTACTGGTTTTGCCTTTTGAAAGCAGCGGATTAGTCAAAATGTTAATTTGTTTTCCTGCAGACCACATTCTCCTGACAAGAGTTTCAAAACCCTAAAATGTTGTAATGGAACAACATGTCTATGCCATGTGTAGCTGTTACTCAGACAATTAAGAAACAGTTTTTTACACAATATTACAATCAATTTCCTACCGCAAAGAAATTAACATCTACAGTGAATACTGTAGTATCGTCTACAGTGATACCAAAAAAGGTATAAAGACCACCATCACTTTTCTTTTTAAAGCACCTGTAAATGAATAGACCTGCAAAGAAACTCTGATTCATCAAATAATGGTCATTAAGACTATAGAGTCAAGGGCAAGGTTGTATTTGCTTCATAAATTCAAAGTAGCACAGAAAAAGCACAGAAATGTGGAACAAGTAGAAAAAAAAATTCATAGGAAAAGAGGAAGGAACCTGTGGCCCTCCAAATATTTATCAACTACTCCTCCTCTCATCTCTCACAATTAGCTAGGCAGACAAGGACTGATAGGTACTTGAGTCCAACATCTGGAGGGCAACAAGTTTCCAAGCTCTGCTGTGGGAAAGAACTGTGGTATGATTTTTCCAATGCTTGGTTGACTTACTCCAGCAGAATGGGGGTGCAGCTGCTTTTATACTTTATCCGGCTGCTGAACGTGATTTTCTGTCACTTACCATATATAGTCATGTATAAGTTGAAAAATGTATGCCAAAACATTGAGCTCCAAATCTTGGGTTGATATATACATGGATCAGGACAGTAATCCTGCTTTTAAATGATGGTGGTGCTTCTTTGGGATTTCTCTGCCATGGTGGGAAGAGCAGAGGGTATCCTAAAAGAAGACTTGACCCTCCACCTGCCGTGGCAGGGAGAGTGGGAGGTGTCAGTATTCCTTTTACCGGAGGCTGTGCCCAGATGGACTACAGCAAACCATACCAAAACAAACATCACAAAAAGTCTGCACATTTCCAAGTGAACGGAGCTGATATGCTAACAAATTTGTCATGCAGCCCAACACATCTTATTGCTTTTGTAGAAAGCAGCTACTCTTGCCTTTTCTTCTTTTCCAGACATGGAATGTTGCGGTGGTTGTGGTAAACATCTCCCTGAATGTGGATTGAGAAAGATGACTTGGTGGGAAGGACAGAGGGCATTATTCAATGGTGAGGGAATAAATACTGCATGAAATACTCATACAGTATCAAGTAAATGTTTGCCTTTGATAGCAGTAGCTGGGAAACCTTTCCCAGTCCCCTGGATCCCTCTGTATGCAGTAGAAGCACAATAAGCCGCAACAGCAGAAAGGGAATATCTTAATGATTAAAGTGCAACTTTGGGTTATGTTGTTTGTGGGAAGTTTCTATTAACATTATTACCATTATTCTTCAGGAACTAGAAGAGTGGGACTGGGACCGTGGCAGGGAAATCCGAAAGATGCACTGACTCCCCCAACTCTCCCTGTCTCCCAAATATTTCCCTGTCATGGCGGGGAGAGTTGGGGGTTGTTGCTTCTTTTACAATAGGCCCTTCCCAGATAGATTCTTCGCCACCTGACTGCCCACCCTCAGAGAAGGCGGAGAGAAGAAGAGACAAATGGGCCGTCTGCATGCAGCTGAAGGCAGATGGTCAGGCAGTTAAGAGGAGCTGGAAAGGCTGGCAAAAGATGAGAAACCACAGCTGGAGGGACAGTCGATTCAGAAAGGGTGGCAACCAGGGCAGAGCCTGCTTTCAGGCCAACTGACTAGCAAGGTAGGCAGGCCAGTTGAGGGCGAAAAGGTCAGTGGTCAGTACTGGCTCCTGCACCACCAGGCGATGTCCTCCCCTCCCAGAAACTGAGTGAAGAAACAGTGGTGGTGACTGGGGAAGGATGCTGGTGGTGGTCCTGGTGGAATGATCCTGACAGCTGTATTGAGAATTTTATATCCTGCCTCTCCCTCCCCAAGTGAATACACAAAGGGAAGAAACAGCCTGCCTGCTCACTTCCTCCAGCCAGCCATGTCTCTTAAGCAGTTGCCTCAGCTGCTGCCACAAACAGCAGTGTCACCATCTCCTCCTCAGCACCTCAACAACAGCTGGACCCCCTGCCTTTTTGGATGCCTGGGTCGGGAAACATCCAGGGGCAGCTGGCCCCGAGGCAGTGCTGTTGCCTCTCTGTGGAAGGAGCCCCATGCTGAACCCCAAAGTTCAATTTATTTACAGGTCATATCAAAATCCATAAATTTGGCCCCTAAACCTGCAAATAATAAACTAGTATAGTGTTGGAGCAACTAAAACATGCTGGTTTTCTTTGTTTTGATGATATGTTTTGAAGCACTTATTTTAATTATGTTTATCTTAGTAGATTTCTGCATCACTCTGGTATCATAATGGATGATTTACAAGATGTTCATATTTAATGTTCATAAAATAAAACATTATTCATAAACCATTTTTTAAAAAAATAAATATGTTTATAAAATAAGCATTAAAAATGTTTGAAAAGGAGTAGGGAACATCTGCTGAAACCTTATGAACCAGAGAGATTCTACAGATGGGCCAGGACTTCAGCAGCATCCCTGCCTCTTCAATGGCTATGAAATACAGAATTATACAAGAGAAGAGAATGTGCAGAGTTAACACATGAAATCCTCTTTCATCTTTTTTGGTGCAAAATGTTAAAGTGGTGTCATTTCAAGAGCTCTGTGTGTAAGCAAATTGCATAACCCTCCTACACTGTCAAGCTACAATGCAATTTCCTTATAAAGAATCCTTTACATGAACCTGAAAGATCAATCAGTAACCAACCACTTTAAGGATGTGCAAGACAAACACAATGCACAACTGTTTCTTCTGAAGAAATAACCAAAAGAAAAAGAAAGACTGATTTGTGATATGGAGCAAGATTGTTCTCCCTCTCACCCTGTCGAGCCCATAGGACACAGCTTTTGGATCTTCCACTGGCATCAAATCTATTCTGGTTGTATTTGAAGTGTTAATGGTCAGTTTTTTTGCTTTTAAAAAACATATTGCAATCTTGGGTCTAAGACTGAGGCTTTTTACACACACACACACACACACACACACACACTTCCTTGGAATTTTAGGAGTATGATTACAAGGAAAGAGGGAGGGGAAGAAAAGAGAGGGAATACATAGGATATATACATGGGACTTAATACTGATATTTTACACTTTGATTTCACATATAAAACACAGTGAAAAGGTAACACTTTCAGTGGTTACAGAAAATCATGCAGGATGACTTGTGTTAAAAGACATGAAAATACCCCTCACACATTCTATAAGTAGCCCACCATACTGTAGAGGACAAGCCCACACCTCTCTCTGCACATTACTTGGATGGGTAAGAAGCAGCCATGAAGAGTCATGCATACACTTTGCAGTGTTTTTCCTGGCAAGTGTAGATTCTATTTTTGTAAGCTACCTGGAGCACTCTCGCTTTGAATATATTTATACACACATACACAGGCACGCTATCCTGGAAGCCTCTGATGGTCTTAAGTCTCTTGACAGTGACATTTTAACAGCAAGTTCAGTCTGTAATCATGCTGCCTGAGACAACAGAAGTGTTAAAACAAATTTTAGGCTTATTTGCCCAACTGGCATCTTTTATTCCTAGTGCCAATTTCTAATCAAAATGAAAAGCCTTTTTGTACACTGAGTACCTTCACTAAAAACATCTCTGTAAATAGTTAATAAAGGGGAAGTACTGGGGTAAGTAGGCTCTTTCAGAAGAAGAAAATGGAAAAACCACCTCTGAGGATTCCTTACCTAACAAAACCCTATGAAATTCACGGGATCGCTACAAGCCAACAGGTGACTTGAAAACAAACATACACACACAGACTGAGCTGAGTCTTCTACATTTTCCAATTTATGGTGACCCTAATGCAAACCTATTACGGGGGTGGTGGTGTCCAAACTATTAAAAAACTCCTCATAGAATGTGAGAATCCTACCTATCTTAATGGAATTCCTCCTGATTTTGCCATATTGTGCAGGAGGCGGATCAAAACCAGCAAAAACCTTGCCAGAAAAGCCTCTGGAGCTTTTCCCATCTTTAAAAAAAAAACAAAAAAAACAATGCGCAAATCAATCTGGTTGGTTGGACGAGTGATGGGGGAAGGTCTTAATTACAGAACAAACATCTGCTGCCGCCATGTTGGATTTTTGCTTTAGCGAGTGATAACTAAGGCAATAAAACAGAAGATTTGTGTTGATTTTCTCACTCTCTTTTTTCAGAAAAGTGAAATATCACTTGTGCACACCAGAGAAAGTTGTTTTTTTTTAAAAAAAATAAAAGTTTGGCAGCAGCAGATTTAAAAACACGAGTAACCCACTCATGGCTGCCATCTCAGCTACAGGCATGGAAAGTTTATGGGGGCCATAAAACCATTAAGAGAGATTGCAGCTGCTGCAACTTGCTAATACTGTAGGGCAATCTGTTTTTTCCCCTCTGTGTAGACAAGCCCAGGGTTTTCTTGGCAAGATTTGCGTGGAGGGGGTTTGCCATTGCCTTCCTCTGAGCCTGAGGGCTCATCTAGATGGGCCTGAATACACTAGCTCCCCACCAGCACATTCTGCCCACGGGTATGGCATATTGTTCCCATTATCTGCACGAAACAGGATAGAGATCCAGACTGCTACTTCGGTCAGTCTCTGCAGCTGCGGCCATCCACAATACTCTCTCTGAAAGCTGGCCCACAGCATGTGAGCAAGGCCCCTTCCATGTGATGAAGCTTCGTCACATGCTGTGGGACTCCTTCCTGGCTATGGAAGTGTGAGTGAGGCAGATGGCAGATGGAGTGATGGAATGGGCTTCTGTGGTCACATGGGCCCAACCCAGTTTTTGCAAGCTGAAGCAGATTTTCAAATGGCATAATGGGCCTTACCCCATCTTTTCCCTGTCTTTGCACCAGGGGTCGTGAGGACTGCCCAGGGACAAAACTGGGTAAATGTCCTGCATCATCTGGATTGCAGGACTCCAAGACAGGGTAAATAGCCCATGTAGACAAGAGCTGAGACAATGTGACTTGACTATGGACACCCAGTGGGTTTCCATGGTCAAGAGGGGACTTGAACCCTGGTCTCCTGAAATCCTAGTCCAACACTCAAAAGAACTACGCTACACTGGCTCTTATAGGATGGCTAGCTGGCTTAAAATAAGACAGCTTTACACAGTCATAAAACCATAATTGTTGCTGATCAAAGTTGATACACCAGCTACAACTCTACTTGGATACCCATAATACAGTAGGACCCCTGTATCAGCTGGGGATTGGTTTGGTGTGTGTGTGTGTGTGGATATCAAAAACCATGGATAATATCAATGCAATTGAAAATAATGGGACTTCCAGTTTAAAATACCATACAGTTGCCTTGGGAGGACCTAGAAAATGGCTAGAGAGGACATATTTTCTAGGAAGATTCTATGGTAGGTGTGCTGTTTTGTGGCCCATGGCTAATTGAATCAGTGGATTATGAATCAGTGGATACGGGGGTCCTTCTGTATTGCAACTTTTATGTTCTGGTAACCTCTTATTTGGATGACTGCAATGTGTAATTCATGAGGCTACTTTTGAAAATGGTCTAGAAGTATCACTTCTGGCAGCTGGGCCGGGACTGGGCAACATTATTATTATGCCTGCATGTTGAAATCTGCACTGGCTACCAGTGAGTTTTTCTCTTTCCGGTTTATTTGAACAAATAACTCCTGTGCTACATATCTACCCACATTGTTTCGAACTTATGGCAACCCTGATGTGAACCTATCACAGAGTTTTCTGAGGGCTGAGAGTGCAACTTGTTCAACATAGGATTCCCATTTTGCAACCAGGACAAAATGTGCATGCTAAATACGGCATGGTTGGGCTTTTGCTTTTTAAAAATTTTTTAGGCACCAGCATTTTCAAGACCCAGCAACAAATTCTAGGTCATAAATAACATTTAGCCCTCAATCTGTGCACTGTTAACATACTGTTGATAGTTAAAAGATTTCATCAAGGGAGTAGAAACTTTCATTGTCATCTTACACCATGTTAAGAGTGCAGTCTTTCTGTAGATAGCATTACTAGCAAAATATAATTGGATTTTTATTTTGGCAGTTGGGATTTGACTTGGGCCTAACGACTGAGTTTGAGGCCAGAATGTCACCTGGCAAATTAAACTATTATTTGACAAATGGATTGCCTAATGAAATAAAAAAGACTAACCCTGCTATCTCCCTGATCAATTTAAATCAGGGGTGGGAATCATGGCCCCATGATTCCACCCCTGATTTAAACTGATCAGGGAGATCATCAAGATGCTGTTGTACTGCGACTTGCAGGACCCCTAAGTCAAAATAGCCAATGGTGAAGCATGCTGGGAGATGCAGTACAACAACTTTGGGAGGGCTACATGATTCCCATAATTGATTTAAATGCTCTCAATTATGGGAGAGCTCATGAATGCTCTCCCATAATTGATTTAAATCACATGAATGCTCTCCTTCATTCTAAGTTAGAGGTTTATGCCACAGCCATATTCAGGTGTTACATGTATACAGTTAACTGGACAAGAGATCAACATAACTTTTCAGATACTCATCAGTGTTTTCTTCTACTGAGACACAAGTGTATTTTCAAAGCAGGTGTGTGTACTGGGTGGCAACCACAATAAATTTCTGTTTCTGTACTCCTTTTTTTATTGATGAAGCCATACTGACAGAGAACTCACCATGCCCTTTGAACAGATCTTTGTATTTCTTCATTTTGTTTCAGGAACTGTTTGTCCCATTCTTAATTTATTCTGTATTGTGCGATCACTCCCTAAACAAAAAGACATACTTTTTGAGGTATGTATGAAAACATCATTTGCTGCTGTTGTTATGTACCTTCAAGTTGACACTAACTTGAGTCCTTTGCTGACAGAAAGGCAAGTCATATAAATTAAAAACAAACGAATTTATGGCAACCTCATTATAGGGTTTTCTCTGAATGATTAATTCAGAGGTTTGCCACTGCTGTCCTCTAAGGCTGAGTGTGACATGCCCAAAGTCACACCGTGAGCTCCTGAACCCTGGTCTCCCGGAGCCCTAGTCCAAACTCAAATTACACCACAATATGGATCTTCCAAACTAAAGCTCTTCTGAAAATAAAAAATAAAATAATAATAAATATAGGGTGTTGAAAAAATATCATCACAATTTCAATTCTGTATAAAATTGAAAGTGTAAAGTGTAATTTTCAGATGCCTTGTACATCCTGAATAATTGACAATGTTGACATATATGTACTGCTGATTCCCAATTATGTGGAAAATGGTATGGAACAGAGTTAAGCAGTGGAAAGGGCACATGATAATACTTGCACTGGATAAACAGCGCAATGCTATTCCCTGTAACATGTAGCTAGCATAAAATTGCCAAGAAATAAATCAAGACGTACAGAGTTAATGAATCTAAGAGAGACAAGTTAAATGGTCTGTGTGACCCCTGAACTACTGAACTCTTTTGGGTTGGGACATTGTTAGATCATCCAGAAAAATTGTGCACTGCAAGGCAAGCCTTTCTACATTATTTCACCAAAGTTAGAAACCACTGTACTTTTTGTGTCTGAATCAAACTGTATGTCACATGCATTGCCAAGGCTGGCGTATGTATCACTTCAGTCACAGGCGGTGAAGCCAGTGCCGTTTCTTTCATTATGATTTTGAAGAGCACATACCTGACTCCTCTAAAGAAAAAAGTAACCAAAATACTTTTCACAGACACACAGGTGTCATTTTTACTTTATTTAAGGAAAGGGAAAGGGGAACAGTAATTTTATAATACACAAAAGACAAATTAGACAGTACTGCAAAAAGGCTGAGAGTTTCATTGCCAGTCTGCTTTGCAGCTCTACAATTAGTACTTTTACTGTAATTTTGTCATTTGTATTATTGTTTAAGCATCTTTAGAGTTGGCAGAGTTTGGGGTTATTTAAAAAAAAAATCACAAAAAAGGTGTACTACTACTACTACTATGAAAACCTAAACCCCACAAAATCACTTTGAAATAAAACATAAATATGTGATGCACATTAGTGTAACAAAAACATTTTTGTAAACATTTTCTCCAACATAACAGGTGCATACGATAAAAATAAAGTCACTGCAGTCATACAGTTAGTTACTTTGACTTAAGATACAGAAAATTATTACTTAAAGCTTAAAACTAAATTAGGAGTATTCCTTTATGCTTACGAACAGCACTGCTTTGGAAATGGATTTCAACATTTTATTTGTAGTGGTTTCATAATACTGATTCGACTTGTAAAGTTTGCCACCTTGGCACTTGTGTGGGGTTTGGGGCAGCAAAACGGCAGTCTCACGGAGTGAAGTCATCCCTCATCCCCCTTGCTTTGTTGTATAGAACTTCATCAGAAAGGCTAGTGACCTATAAGAATTCCTCCTTATTACAACACTCCTACATTTATGAACAGTAGTCTTGAATGAATATGAGAAACAAGGTGGCATGAGAGGAGACGGTAAGAATTAAATCATTTTTTAACCGAACTCTGCCATTCTAATTTTTACCCTCAGGACATCTAGCCAATCAGTCAGCTATGCTACAATACCAATGCAAGATGTGTCCCTTTTGTCCATGTCTGCATTAGTCTTTGGGGGCCCCATTGATTTTCTGCCAGAGAAAGCAGAGTTGCTGTTTTGGCTGTTTGCTAACAGGAACAAAGAGAAGTAAATGCGATTGTAGCCTTAAGCCCTGATATTTAGTGGTACCCAAAAGTCAAGCAATTTTAAAAAAAGAGATCAAGAGTAAGAGAGACCTCAAGAGGTTTCTCTGCCAATAATTACAAGGCGCTCTTATTTGTTTTATACAAGCCTACTTCTGGGGAGGGGATGGGGGAATCTTCTTGCTCTTCAAAGAAAGAGTTTAGTAAAGGGGGGGATGGTCAAGGGGCAGAACAGCAGTTTGTTGTCAAAAGAATGACTTACTGAGCAGCAGGCTCAGTCAAGTTGGTGCTGCTCAATGCAAAGCCAAGTCATATGACCAAACTCACCTCACCTATCAGAGCATTTTGATTGAAGAATCACATTTCAGTCCCTACCTGTCCTGCCATGAAAAAGGGGTTATCACAGCAGAAGGCATAGCCCCAGGAAACACTGGAATCCAATTCACTTACTGAACAGTGAGCTTAAGGCAGCTGTCAACAAAGTACTCCAAAGAGAGTAAAAAAAAAAAAGTTTTAAAAAACCATAATGATTGAATCATGACACTGTGCATTATCACATCACCAACAGATAATTGAACACTCAAGTTTTCTCAAGTAATAAACACATGTAGTCTTTAAACAAGGTATTAGTCTTGAGACATTTATTACAAAGGCCAGAAACTTACTGATAAAACAAAACAGAGGTCGTTGGTGGTTTTTTTTCTTTAAAAAGGTGGGGCAGGGAAAAGAAAAAGAGAGCCAAGAGTCTGAATTTTTTTACACTTAAACATAAGTATATGCTGCTTTAAAAAAAAATGAGTAAGCAGTATTAACTACATTCTTAAAATAGTTTTAGTGCATTGCATTATTAGAAAAGGAAAACATCACTTCCCCAAAGTTTCCTACAACATTTAACAAGTTATAGAACTAGCCTAGTTTTTATTACTTGCCCGTTACTAGGCTCCACATGTTAAGAGTAAAACTTTCCAGATTTTAGGCTAAAATTCCTTTTAATTTCCATTCATGATGAAATTGGTAAAAAATAAAATGAAAAGTTTGCTTTCAAAATTTTTAAAAAATGGACTACTCAAACATCACTGTGTCACTGTCACAAGTCTAATTCAACCATTTCAAACAACTGCTGGTCTCTCCTGTTGAAACCTGATACAAAATTTAACAGTCACACCTTTAGCCTGCTAAGTTTTGGTATTATGATTAACTGGACATTATTATTTGCTCACTTAAAAAAAAGGGTATAGACCTAACCACCTCTTTTATTGTATGTATTAGAAACAATGAGGTAGGCACAAAAATAAACATGTTTGGAATTTTCTCTCCCCAAAGGCTACATGTGCAGACTGGTAGTAAAAGTTGTTGCACATTTTAGGTTTAAACAAAAATTAAACCTTTAACTGAGGCAGTGCTAACACTGACATTACCAAGTATTGGCCTAATGATGAGTCATCATAGAAAAATGAACAATTCTATTATTTATTCATTCATTCATTCATTTATTTATTTTTAAAAAACCATCCACGTGTGGTTTTCAGGCAAAACTTGGTACACAGGAAGAAAAAAACTGACTAAACTCTTGGCCAGGCCAAAACTTCAAACAAAAATCACTCAACCTCCCCTAAACCACTGTGCCTTTCACATTTTATAAATATCAACTTTTAAAACCTGTGTCTTCCTTTTTGCTCACATATTGTCACATTATAAAAGAAAAAAAAGAAAAAGAAAAAAAGAAATGTCAATTAAATACATTGTTAATATTACTATATTAGATCTGCCCTCTGCTTCAGCAACACTGGCTCCGCCCATGTCAACCTCCTGCCACCTTCTTATGCCCGCCTCCTCTCAAAAACATGTTTCTGATCAGTCTCTTCCTTTTATTTTATTTTTTCCACTCAGAAATCTGGAGCTGGGAAAGGAGGAGGGGGAGGAGGAGGAGGAAAAGGAGAGAGACCCGATTCTTTCTCTAGTGGGATCCCAAACCAGATAGCACCTGATGGCAATATCTGTACAGCACCAGCTGCATACTGCAGCCTCAGTTTAAAAAGAAAAAGAACCCAACACCAGTGATGCCTGCACACGCAATGGCACATGGTACTGCATCACAGCTGGTCTGAACTCCAGTTGCAAATGATTCCAAGTTATGAAGACTCCAGATGACAGCAATCCCTTGCCAAATTCTATAGCTTCTACCAACTCAGAAGAGAAGTCCTGCCTAAGGTCATGAAATAAACTTGACTGCTTCCTCCAGACCGTACAGAGGCAAAGAAAACCTGCAAAACAAGAGACAAAGAGAGAAAAAAAACCCTACATTTTACCAATGGATATAAGTGGTAAACAAAGGCAAGCGATGCACAACTGTGATCTATTTAAGCCACTTGGAAGTTGTTTACTTGTCATTAAAGCAATGGTCAAATTGCTTTTGTGGAGCACCCAACCCCAAAGGAAAGTGGAAGAAATGTCATGTGAAAAGGCCTTTTAAAACACGGGTGGAGAATATGTGGCTGATACACTACAATTCCCATTAATCCTAGCCAGCACAGTTGGTGGTAAAGTATGTTGAGAGCTGCAGCCCAGTAACATCTGCAGGCCTACATATTCCCCATTCCTGTGGTACACAAAACTTTTCTGTTGCCTTCTGAAGAAGAGCAGAAGGCAATCTGCAGACACAGATTCCCAACTGCTGTGCCCACCCAGATCCCAGTGCTATTCTCCTTTTTCCCTACAATAAAACTGAAACTGCAAAACAATGTCAGGAGCTGAAAAAAATATAACGTACCTTGTCATTACGTTCACACAGAAACTTGAGCCTTTGTGCCCTTTTGTGCATGAATACACCATCCAAGTGTCCTGTTTCCACTGATCGTATCTCAATAGCCTTTTCTCCCCAGCCCATAATTTGATTGGATCGAATATATGCTTTACAGAAAAAACAAAAAGAGAGTCATTAATTGTCATCAAAATATAAAGCAACATAAAGCAAAGTTTATCTTGTCCATTCAGTCTTAAGATAATAGCCTGCTAAATGATAACGTTTCACACTTTTGTAAAACAGAATGCCATGTTGGTACTTACCGTGAATGTGCATTCTGGGGTTGGTAGAGAGGAAGAATCGGAGAATCCACTACAGATGGGTTAACTCCTCCACCACCCAGAGAAAAGGCAGGAAGAAAGTTCAAAACTAAGTCATGTGATGGTCAGGGACCATTGCTCCTCCCCTCACCCCAGCCCTCACGTCCTCAGTTACCTGACTAGCCCAGCCCAACAGAGCACGACTCTCATGCCTCAGGCAGTCATGTGGGCGGGGCGGACTCCTCCTCTCTACTAACCCCAGAATGCACATTCATGGTAAGTACCAACGTGGCATTCTCTGGGTTGGTGAGAGGAGGAAACTGAGAATCCACTACAGATGGGACATGCCCAAGCCGCTGAATGTGGGAGGGATGACTGCCTCAGAGGTTCAATCCTGAATCAACTCCTGGAGCACCCTCCGTCCGAATGTGGCATTAGTGGCTCTGAATTTGTCTATCTTGTAATGGCGTATGAAAGTAGACAGAGTAGACCAGGTAGCAGCCCTGCAGACAATCCAAGATGGAGGCATTAGAGGAGAACACCACCGAAGTAGCGCTGACCTGGTTGAGCGCGCCCAGACCTTAGTGGGTCGGGGAAGTTTCGCTTTGTCGTACGCTGTCAGGATGCAGGCCCTGATCCAGCTGGTGATTGTTTGTCTAGATGCTTTTAGCCCCAAGGAGGCCAGGCTGAAGTTGACAAATAGAGAATTGCAGTGCCTGGACAATCTCATTCTCCTGATGTAGATCCTTAAGGCCCTTCTTACATCTAGCTTGTGCCCCAACTTTTCGCTGGGGTGGGTGGGATTGGGGCAGAAGGATGGCAGTATGAGATCCTGTGAGACAAGAACGGGGGAAAGGACCTTAGGTAGGAAGGATGGATCCATTCGCACTATGACGTGATCCTCATTGAAAGAACATAAATGTTCCTGGACGGAGATGGCTGATAGTTCCGAGACCTCCCAAGCTGACGCTATTGCCACTAGGAATGCCACCTTTAGGGTCAGATGTCTGAGCGACACCTACCTAAGGGGTTTGAACAGGGGTGTTGTCAGCTGCTGAAGAACCAGTGGAAGATTCCAAGAAGGAAAATTATGTCTGGTTGGGGGAGCCAGGGTGTGGCTCCTCGCCAGAACCTCCTCACAGGTGTGCGGGTGTGTGTGTGTGTGTGTGTGTGCGAGGCCAAGGGTTGGCCCCGCACCATTGGAATTACTGAGAATAGCGCTGCTGCCTGTCTTTTGAGGGAATTCGGTCTCAGGCCTAGGTCTTGGCATTTTTACAGGAAAGCCAAGGTGTGCTTCACTGAGACTTCCTCCAGGTTGACCTTAACTAATACGCACCACTTGGAAAAGGCCTTCCAGGTGGCTTTGTAGATCCTGGTATTTGATTATTTTCTGGATGAAAGAATGGTGGAAATCACTGTTTCCTTGTAGCTGCATCGCCTAAGTGCTCGGCGCTCAATAGCCACACAGCTAGGTGCAGCACGGGAAATCCGGATGCAACAGAGGGCCCTGTGACAACAAGTCCTTCCTCTGAGGAAGTGGCCAGTGTTCCTCCTGAGCTAGCTCCATCAGATCCACGGTCTCCTGAGAACCAAGGTCTCTTTGGCCAGTGTGGCGCAATGAGAACCATGTGGGCTCCTTCTTCCCGAATCTTCCTGAGGACCGTGGCTATCAGAGGGATGGGGGGGGGGGAAAGAGGTATAGGAGACCTCGTGGTCATGGAGGCAGAAGGGCGTCCATCCCCTCCGCTAGGGGATGATGGTATTGCATGAAAAATTTGGGGAGTTTTGCATACCCCGGGGAGGCAAATATATCCGCCTTCACCAAAACTGTGAAGACGTTGGTTGAAGATCTGTGGGTGGAGGGACCATTCGACTGGTAGGACCTCATGCCTGCTAAAGTAATCCGCTTGGAGGTTCGTTGAGCCCTGTATGTGCTGGGCTGAGATGGAGGCTAACGTTCTCTCCGCCCATGTAAACAGAAGAGACGCCTCATTCTGGAGAGACCTCGACCTTGTCCCTCCCTTTTGGATATGTAGGAACAGGCTGCGGTATTGTTGGTGAGGACCCTGACATGCTTTTCTTCTAGTTGGGCTTGAAAGTGCAGAAGCGCTAGGCATGCTGTCCTCAGCTCCAACCAGTTTATGCTGTGGGATAGTTCCTCCCCGGTCCACTTCCCTTGGACCATGTTCCCCTGACAATGGGCCCCCCAGCCTGTCAGGTTGGCATCTGAGACTACTGTGATCTGGTGAGGGCAAGTCCATGGTGATCCCTTGGTTAGTGTCTTGGTCCTTGCCCACCAGCAAACGGAGAGTGTGACGGCCTAGGGGAGATGCAGGAGCACATGCCACCTGAGAGAAATCTGTGCTTGATAAGCATGAAGGAATGATTGGAGTGGGCGTGTGTGGGACCTGGCCCAAGGCACTATCGTGATAGCCGGCACCATGAGTCCCAAGAGACAAGAGAGGTCCATCAGTGGAACTCTGGCCCTGGAGAGGTTCTGCAAGGTCTCTTTCTTGATTACCTGTTGCCTCTCAGCTGATAGGAAAATCATGCCGGACTCGGAGTTGATCACTGTACATAGATGCATGATGGACTGAGATGGCTCGAGTGAGCTCTTCTTGAAGTTGATCAAGAAGTCGTGTTCTTATAGACAATGGATCATGGTCTGTAAGTCCACCCGTGCCCTTCGCCTGGAGGGTGCTCTGAGGATGATCGTCCAAGTAGGAGTAAAGTTGAATACCCTTCTGCAGTAGGTGCACCATTATGGCCACTAGAATCTTCATGAACACCCTTGGGGGTGAGGCAAGGCCTGTAGTAGCCATTTTGACTCTAATGTCTATTTGCTGAATGCTGAATTCTTACAATCACTATTTGGGGTCAGACTAGATAGCCCATGAGAATCTGGGACTCTGCAAAGTCTTTTTCCTTTAACTCTCAGGCCTAGTCAATGTTACTTACTAATCAACTCTATGTTCCAGAAACATGATATGCTGATGTAAACAAATTCTTTCTCTAATAGCAGTCGAACTGTACCCAAATGTTCCTAAGTTATCTTACCTTGAACTATCAACAATTGTTTCAAGGAAGAGAAATTGCTGACACCAAAGACACCAGAGAGAAGGAGGAGGGAATGGCTATTTGCATACTTGTCATCACTGTATAAAAGTATTTTGTAACTACAGCTCTGGGTTCTGACTCTTTGGAAGATATTCCACTCAGGCCCACCGGTGTAATAAAACTCACTTTCCAATCCGTGGGTCTGCTGTTCCATGATTTCTACAACAGGCCAAAGGGCAGGGCCATGAACTGAAAATGGTGTTGATCTAGGGCGAATCTGAAGAAGCACCTGCTGTTCTCCTCTATCAGCATGTGGAGATAGGCTTTTGCCAGGTCCAGGGAGAACAGGAATACCGCATTTCTCAATGCCTCCCTTATGGAAGACAAGGTTTCCATGCAGAAGCACTTGTACATAAGGCTCTCATTGGTGTGCTTGAGAACCAGGATCGAGCGGGCACCCCCTTTCTTCGGGACAGTGAAGAAGATGGAGTATACACCCAATAAGCATTGAGAGGCAGGAACTGGCTCTATTGCCCTGCACTGAAGCAGATGATCTACCATTGAATGGAGGATCCTCCTCTTAGCAGGATCTTTGGGAAGATTTGACAGAATGAATCTGCCATTCGGCAGGGTGTCCAATTGTAAGCAGTAACCTCAAGATGTAGTGGATAGGACCCATCTGTCTGAGGTTGTTGACTCCCAGGTGCAATGGAATAGTTGGGATTTGGCTGCCCACCGGAGGAGTCCAGGAGTCAGAACTGCTGGCGGCTCCCTCCTCTTTGGGAGTAGGACCCCCCTCTGCAAGCTGACTGGGATTGGTTCTGACCAACTTGAGTGGAGGAGAAAGATTCTCTGGGCCATGAGGGTCAAAAAGGATTAAAATGTCTCTGCTTGTTGAAGCCTCTTGGGGGCCTGTATGATGTTCTGGTCTGAAAAAACCTTCCGGGATTCTTCTTGTCCGACTTCGCGGACAGGAAAGGCATTGCTTTTTTCTTGTCCTTGGTCCACTAGAATGTCCTTTACTGCTTCTCCACCGAAGAGACATGTGCCCTTAAAGGCTTTTGTGGAGAGATTAGACCTTGCGTGTACATACATGTACCAGTGATGTAGCCATGTGGCCCATCTTGCCACTGTGGCCAAGGCCATGTTCCTAGCGTTAAAGGTTGCGGCGTCCATTGTGGCATCCATGATGAATTGTAGGGCTACGTACACCCACAATAGGTCCCTCTGAAGTGAGTAGCGATCGAAGGCATGGCCCTTCAATATATCCTCGATCCAAAAAAGCGGCGCCCTAGCCCTATCTTTGGGACCACCTCATCCCATATGATCCCCCCCGCGCAGTTCGGTCCTCTGGGAGGAACCTGCTGCAGCCTATGAAAATTAGGATGTCGTAGACTTCCCAGAGGGCCTTCTCTTCTATGGCTCCCAGACTTTGGAATGGCCTACCAGACGAGATCCGTCTTATGACAACTGTTGATAGCTTCAAGAAAGTGCTAAAGGCGGATGTCTTCTGGCAGGTCTTCCCGGATCAAGTGGAGCTGATTGCTTACCCGCTCCCCTGTCACTATTGCCTTTATTTATTTATTTATTTATTGTATTTTATCTTTGTTTTAATTCTCTATCAGCTTAATTTAGTTTTAAGGGGTTGGGAGGGTTAGGATTGGGAAGGATTGTTTTAACTTGCTGTATTTTAATCTTGTACGCCACCCCGGTTGCCGAGCAGAGGGGCGGGTTAAAAATAAAAAAATATTATTATTATTATTATTATTATTATTATTATTTATAGCACAGAGGGAAGAAGCTGCAGAGGCTCTAAAGGCCACGGCTGCTGATTCGTGGTTCTTCTTCAAGGAACCTTTGGTTCTCTTCTCCCTGGGGTCTTTAAGGAAGCCTTCACTGTCCTTCGGTGCTACAGATCCTGAAACTAAGGACGCTACCGGTGGATTGACCACCGGGACCTTTAACTTCTCCACGAAGTGCTTTGGGGGCAGGTAGAGCTTCTGGGCTAAAGACGTGCCCTTCTTTCCCTGGGTGGGCTTTTCCCACGCAGATTCCAGGAGCTTCATAAAAATGGCAGGAAGGGGTATCTCTGTGCCTTGCATCTTGGAAAGTTTGAGAACTGTGGCTGCATTTTCACTGAAATCCGAGGGGTTTTGATCACCTTGAGCTTGGGGTGAGGAAAGCCCCATGATGGAGGATACTCCTGCCAAAAGGGAGGGGAGGTCTTCGAGGTAAAACAGTCTGTCAGAACCCTCTGACTGGGGGTTCTCCTCATCGGACCATTCACCCTCCTCTCTGATGGTCTGACTAGCTCCCCTTCTGCGAGGACGGAATCATCTGCTGACTCCTCTTCTAATTCTACAGATGAGTGAGAGGGGGAGGGTGACTTCCTCCTCAAACGCTTGGATCTCTGGACTCCACTAGAGCCAGGCCTAGGTTGGGGAAACTGCCCCTGACCATCCCTCCTTGTCCTGCAGGAGTTTCACCACCTGGGACAGGAGAGCAACTACAGGGCTCTCTGGAATGGGCTCTGAATCAGGTGCCGGTTGGGGGCGTTACTTCATCTTTTTCTTGGCAGGTACGCTGCAGGGTTTTTGGGAAAACTCTCGCTGCAAGGAGGAAGCAGCCGGCTGGGCACTAAAGTGCACTCTTTGGGGGTTCAGTCCAGCGTTGGCCAAGCTCCCCCCACCAAGGGCCTCCAAGGCCTGGGAGCAGCCCTCCATTGCCACATGTAACGTGTGCTGGCTGGCGGCTCTCCTGCACTACTCTGAGGCCCCCTCGGCCATTAACAAAGGGAGCCTGAAGATGGCGACCGCAATTGGCCACGACCGCATAGTCGCCATGGCGCGCAGGCTGGATGCTCCATGCTGCTGCGCCTTCCCCAAAGGGATCCCAAGCTGGGAGAAGGCCCGCCCCCAGGGGGCAAGGGAAAAGGTTTTGCCCAGGGTCCCTGCAAGCTGCCACGATTCCCCCCACCAGACGCTCCCCACGATGGAAAAAAAGGAAAGGGTTACTTCCCTGCACCAGCAGAGCGCTTCCATGGCATCAAATTTCAGATCCCTAAGTCAGTCTGATTCTGATATACAGGAGAGGCGGCATCTCTTCCTCCCCCGCCTTAGCCAAACTACACCCACTCACTCCACTTCATGAGAAGGTGTTAAAGTCTTCTAATCTAAGGAAGAAATTAAGGGGGACTACAAGTCCAAATATAACTGTAACAAGGTTCTCTGAACTGCGGTCTGTACTCTCAAACCCGCTCTCCACAGACCTGTAAGGGAGCATTTATAATTTCAAGCAATATGTTTGTCCTTGCCACAGATTCACTGTATGGCTTTTGATGAGCTGCCTCTCAGGCCACCTACAATGGGGAAATAGTCACACTGGTGTACCAGTTTCCAAAGACAAACAACATATCTACACTACACAGTTACAGCAGTCTGATACGACTTTTAACTGCCATAGTTCCATCCTATGAAATATTGGATTAGAAATCTGGTGTGGTACTTAGAATTCTCTGCTAGAGAGTTCTCATGCCTTCTCCCGAACGACAGCATTGACTTTGTAGTAAAAGAAAATTCTGAGTTGCTCAAATGCCAGGATTCACTAGGATGGACATAGGCATTAGTGCAGTGGTTCTTAACCTGTGGTCTGGGGACCCCAAGGGGGCTGCAATGTCCTCACAGGGAGTCTGCAAAGGCTTAAAGACTGCATGATCCACCTCTTCTCTGCAGTGGAGTGGCCACGTGCCAGGAGCCATGGCAACGGCAGGTGGCTTGGCCTACACATTGCCATTCAATCCACTCTAGCCACAAACTTGCAGGAAAAACCAGGAGAAAAGTCTTCCCTCCCCCTCCAGTGCCTCTGAGATAAGGTTTAATAGATGGTGTAATTGTATTATTATTATTATCAGTTATTATTGTTATTATTAGGGTTTTAAATTTGGAATTAAGTCTCGAGGGTCCACAGCAACAAAAGATATTTAAAGGGGGTCCCTGGAAAAGAAAAGGTTAAGAGCCACTGCATTAGTGTATTGAAACATTGTAACTACATAGTGGAGATACTTCATTAGTGCATGTACTATACTACAGTTTGTGGAGCATCTGAAAACTTCAGAAACAGCACTATGTGCAAACAGTCAAAATTATTCCAGAAGGATTTTAGAAAATAATAAACCTACTTGTCTTTATGTATCTTGGGTATACATTATGGACAGCTGACAATACACATCACAGCATTACTGTTCTAACAACTAAGGGATTGTCTAGACGTTGAAAAAAACGCCTCATGGAAATTAAGGAGAATTTTTTTTTTTCACCAAGGAGATTCCGCTGTGATTTGTCATATTCGGAAGGAGGGGGGCCGGAAACTCAAAAAACTACGTGGGAAAAGCCTTCACAGCTTTTCCCAAAGATTTTTTTTTTTTTAAATGGAGGGGGATGAACAATTTCGCTCGTTAGGATAACTGAACCACATCGCTACACACTCCTGGGTAAGAATGGAATTGGAAACTGGTTGGATGTGTGCGGGGGGCGGGGGACTTGCTGGCAAGAAGTGGCTGGAAGCACGATTTTGGAGTTTTGCGGTAATGATGGTGTGCTTTTTCACTGTGCTGAGGTGACCAAACAGCTTTTTGAATGTAAGTTCACACTTGCGCACCTTAGATTTACATTAAAAAAAAAATATTAATACTGTCCAGTGGTGGCAACTTGTTGAGAATAATAATGCGAGTGATTCACTCCCGGCCACCATGTTGATTCTCAGGCATGGCTCCATGGGAACATTAAACACAGATAGCTTCGCATACCAGTGATTTTGCAAAAACAAAAACAAAAACACATGGAGATAAATGAATATTACTGTGAATTGGCGTTAATGCGCAACAATCAGTATTATATCTTCTCATCTAGACAACCCTTTGTAATTGAATTCAATCTTAAAACAAATGAAAAAGCACACCTATTTGTAAATCTTTGCATACATACCCACTGATGTAGGCATTTCTCCCCACTGTAGAACCACATCTTTGGTGATCCTTCCATATGTATTAACATATACTCCTTCATCCTCATAGCAAACAAGCAGCTCCATCCCATCAGTGTTTGGTAGAATGATGATTGCATGGGGCTGGATACTACTCTGGATCTGCAAACACACATATATATATCCATGAATTCTGAGCGGCAATCCAAGGGGACCCTTAGCTGATTGTTCATTTAGTTCCTGAACCTTGGACAAATCTATGAAACTTTCTGCTTTTTAAGGTACAATGCACATAAGTGACTTACACAGGAATGAAAACAATACTCTAGAAATAATCAGTTACAAGATACAAATAAGATCTGGACATGTAGTGATTGAGAAGGTGACATGATAGCCATGTTTAAATATCTGAAGGGATGTCATACTGAGGATGGGGCAAGCTTGTTTTCTGCTGCTCCAGAGACTAAGACACAGAGCAATGGGTTCAAACTACAGGAAAAGAGATTCTACCTAAACATTAGGAAGAACTTCCTGACAGTAAGAGCTGTTCGGAAGTGGAATACACTGCCTCGGCATGTGGTGGAATCATCTTCTTTGAAGGTTTTTAAACAAAGCCTGGATGGCTATCTGTTGGGAATTATTTGATTGTGTATTTCTGCATGGCAGGGGGCTGGACTGGATGGCCCTTGTGGTCTCTTCCAACTCTATGATTCTAAAATTCTATTTATTTTAATTTATATTATTTATTGAAATATAGCCGTACCCCTGTATCCACGGAACTCAATATCCATGGTTTCAGTTATTCTTGGGACACAAAACAGCATACCTACCATAGAGTCTTCCTAGAAAATGCCTAGAGAGGAATCTATATGGTATTTGTAACTGGAAGTCCCATTAATTCAATGGAGTTCGCTGTTATCCATAGTTTCCAGTATTCGTGGTAAGTACAAAAACTGAACCCCTGAAGATACAGGAGTCCAACTGTATTTATATTCTACCCAATATCTGAGGATTTCAGGGTAGCATACAACAAAATAAATTTAAACATTTTAAAATAATTTAGAATAACAGGAATAATTTAAAGGCTAAAAGCACACTAAACCACTTAATATTTAAAACAGGACAGTTCCAATGCAGTTAAATCAATTAAAACACCAACTGCATATACAAATCTGGAGGAAATACATCATGTCCCAGAAGACCACAGCCATGTTTTTATCTGGCACTGGAATGCCAGCAGGGAGGATATTCCATAATTGGAAGCCACAGCAGAGAAGGCCCTCTCCTATTTCCTTCCACAGTGTATTGCACCAACTGATGGGACACAGAGGTGGGTCTCTACAGCTAACCTCAAACCTCAAGCAAGCGTATATAGCTGTGGTGTCACTAAAGCTGCTGACATCACCCCTTCCCCAATGGCGTCACCTGGTGCGGCTTGGCCATTCTGCACCACCCCAGTGCTGCCACTGTTATATAGGGAATTAGGGCAGGCATATACAGGGATCTATTTGTTTAGATAGTCATGTGTGTAATATTAGGATTTCATGATAGCACACATTTTTTGTAATAAAATGGCATAGGATAAGGAGCAAGTAATAGCAATAACAACAACAACAAAACAACAGTATCTAGATCTTACATGTGTTGGGAGGTAAATATCATACACTGATCCCGAGTCTACATCGACTGCATGAAACCCAGCACAGGACCCATAGATCACCTTCAGTCTCTGACCTTCTTCTACAGTAAGATCCACTAACAGTGGTTTATGTACCAAGTCTCCAAATGACTACAGAACAATAAAGAAAAAAAAGTGTGTTTAGCACTCTACACTCAACTAGGTTGCCATTAGAAATGAACATATATTTATTTCTCCCCAAAAGCTCAAGGAGGTGTACACAGTTGTTCTCCTTCCCACTTCTTCCTCACAAGTTGGGCAGAACTGAACTTGAAAAAAATTATCTGCGGCAGAAAGACTCTAACGAATTATTGGGCAAACAAAAACCAGTAATTTTTTAGAGTTCCTGGTCCAGAGAATTTTTGAAGGTAGATTCTAAACAGCACCTGAAGAGGTCTTTAAGCATACACTGTGGTTGAAACATGTTGGGCATTTTTACCAATAAAACAACCATCTTTTGAGTACCTTCTTTCATTCAGGCAACTTCTTTCATGTAAAAAAGGAGCTGGAAGCAAATATGTCCTTGGCTCCATTACTGGATCAGAACTTATCATTATCCCACTGGCTCAATAAAGGTTTTGGTTACTTTTAAGGAAATAATATTTTTCCTCAATATTTCAGGAGTCATAGAACATACTTCATTCAAAATACGCCCACTCACTTCCATACAAGTTGATAAACCAGTACCATCTAACCACAGGTATATTTTACAACTGAGGGGTATACTGAACCAATAAAACAAATAGTAGTGGGCAACTTGGCTCCAGTCAGCTACTTCCTCTCCCAGTTTGACACCGTGAGGGCAACTGCATTGTTGTTGTGTGCCTTCAAGTCATTTCTGACTTATGGCGGCCCTAAGGCAAACCTATCATGGAGTTTTCTTGGCAAGATTTGATCAGGGGGGCGGGTACCCTTGCCTTTTTCTCAGGCTGAGAGAGTGTGACTTGCCAAAGGTCACCCAGTGGGTTTCCATGGCCAAGCGGTGATTCGAATCCTGGTATCCAGAGTCATAATCCAACAATCAAACCACTATACCACACAGGCCCTCTCATCTCAGTTGCATAAACAGCAACAAACCTACTACCAGAGAATCAAAGGAACTCTTCAGGTACTATGGACTTTTTATTGCCTCCATCAGAACGCGATATCAATTCTCAGTAATAAACTGAAACCTGAGAATAGGCAACAAATAAAAACTTTTGTTTTCATATGCAACTCCCATGTAGTCTAATCTTGTAAGTATGCACCCTTCCTTACCTTAAATGCCATGAATTTATGGTATGGTTTTGGTGCCCATGCATAGACTTCCACAGAACTCTTCAGAGCAATTACTAAGAATTTGATCCTTTCATATTTTACTGAAAATTTAAAAAGTGAACATAAATTATATTACACAAAGCAAAAAAGAAGAAATTTATATTGATTCTTACAAGACTGAGGAAATTGTCAACACAGAACAATAATGCCACGTTGGTACTTACCGTGAATGTGCATTCTGGGGTTGGTAGAGAGGAGGAATCTGTTAGCCTATGAATGGGTTAACTCCTCCACCACCAAGAGAAGAGGCAGGAAGAAATTTAAAACTAGTCATGGGACAGCCGGGGACCATTCCTCCTCCCCTCTCCCTGGTTGTCACTACTCAGTTATCTGACTAGCCTAGCCCAACAGAGCATGACTCTCATGCCTCAGGCAGTCATGTGGGCGGGGTGGATTCCTCCTCTCTACCAACCCCAGAATGAACATTCATGGTAAAGTGGCATTCTCTGGGTTGGTGAGAGGAGGAATCCGAAATCCACTATGAATGGGAAATGCCCAAGCCACCAGAGAGGGAGGGATGACTGCCCCGAGGCTATTCCTGAATCACCTCTTGGAGCACCCTCGTTCCGAACGTCGCCTCAGAGACTTGGAATTTGTCTATCTTGAAGTGACGTATGAACGTTGACGGGGTAGACCAAGTCGCAGCCCTACAGACCTCTGAGATGGGCGCATTCAAAGAGAACACTACCGAGGTGGCCGCTGACCTGATGGAGTGTGCCCAGATTTTGGTGGGGCGCGGAACCTTCGCTGTGTCATAGGCCAGTAGGATGCAAGCTCTGATTCAGCTGGCGATTGTTTGTCTGAAAGCCTTGAGGCCCAGAGAGGCCGGGCTGTAGCTGATGTAAAGCGAATCACAGCGTCTGGAGGACCTCATTCTTTTGATACAGATCTTTAAGGCCCTTCTCACATCCAACTTATGCCACAACTTTTCCCTGGGGTGGGAAGGGTTTGGGCAGAAGGACAGAAAAATGAGGTCCTGAGAGATGTGAAACGGGGAGACGACCTTGGGCAAGAAGGACAGATCCGTCCAAAGTATTACACGGTCCTCGTTAAAAGAGCATAAATGCTCCTGCACGGAGAGGGCTGAAAGCTCTGAGACCCTGCGAGCTGATGTGATTGCCACAAGAAAGGCCACCTTCAGGGTCAGATACCGCAGGGAAACCGTTCTGAGGGGCTTGAAGGGAGGTTTCGTCAGTTGTCGTAGCACTAGTGAGAGGTTCCATAAAGGAAAACGATGCCTGGTGCGGGGAGGCAGAGAGGTGGCTCCTCTAAGAAATCTCCTCACATGGGGATGTGAGGCGAACAACTGGCCACGCACCATTGGAATCACTGAGGACAGTGCCGCTGCATGTCTCTTGAGCGTGTTCAGCCTCAGTCCCAGTCCAGGCCCTTTTGAAGGAAGGCTAGGGCGTGTTTCACCGACAATTCTTCCAGATTGATCTTTATTAATGTACGACATCTGGTAATGGCTTTCCATGTGGCTACATAGATCCTGATTATTGACTGTTGGCGTGATGAAAGGATGGTGGCGATCACCGCCTCCTCGTAGCCGCATCTCCTGAGTGCTCTGCACTCAATCTCCACGTGACTAGGTGCAGCCATGAGACATCCTGGTGCAGTAGGGGACCCAGCGATAACAGGTCCTTCCTCTGCGGCAGAGGCCAGGGATCCTCCTGGGCTAACTCCATCATATCTGAGAACCAAGGTCTTCTTGGCCAATGTGGGGCAATGACGACTATGTGGGCCCTTTCTTCCTGTTCCTTCCTGAGGGTCCTGGCTATCAGGGGAACGGGGGGAAACAGGTATAGAGACCCTGTGGCCACGGGACCAGGAGTGCATCCATCCCCTCCGCTCATGGGTGATGGAAATTCGTGAAGGACCGGGGAAGCTTCGCATTCTCCAAGGAGGTGAACGTGTCCACCTCTAGTTGGCCGAACCTGAGAAGCTTGTTGAAGACCTGCGGATGGAGAGACCATTCGCCTGGGAGAACCTCATACCTGCTGAGGTGGTCCGCTTGGAGGTTCGTTGAGCCCTGGATGTGCTGAGCTGAGATTCAGGCTAGCGTCCTCTCTGCCCATGAGAATAGGAGAGACGCCTCTCTCTGGAGGGATTTTGATTTCATTCCTCCCTGCTTGGAGATGTAAGAGTGTGCTGTGGTGTTGTCGGTGAGTACCCTGGCGTGTTTTCCTTTTAGATGGGGTTGAAAGTGCAGGAGCGCCAGGCAGGCTGCTCTCAGTTCCAGCCAGTTTATGCTGTGGGATAGCTCCTCCTCTGACCACTTTCCTTAGACCATGTTTCCCTGGCAGTGGGCCCCCCATCCCGTCAAGCTGCCGTCTGAGACTACAGGGACCTGCAGTGGGCAGGTCCAAGGCGATCCCTTGGCTAATGTCTTGCTCCTTGTCCACCAGTGCAAGGAGAGTGTGACAGCCTTGGGCCAATGCAGGAGAATTTGTTGCCTGGGTGAGATCTGTGTCTGAAAGGAATTGAGAAAGGACTGCAGAGGGTGAGCATGGAACCTGGCCCAGGGGACTATCATGATGGAGGACACCATGAGGCCAAGGAGACGAGAGAGGTCCATCAGCAGAACTCTGGGTTTGGAGAGAACCCCAAGGTCTCCGCCTTGATTGTCCTCTGTCTCAAGGCTGAAAGGAAAATCATCCCAGACTTGGAGTCGATCATGGTGCCAAGGTGTGTGATGGATTGAGAAGGCTCTAGAGAGGTCTTCCTGAAATTGATTAGGAAGCTGTGCTCCTGAAGGCACTGAATGGTGGTCTGCAGGTCCTCCTGTGCCCGTTGTTTGGACGAGCCTCTGAGGAGAATATCATCTAAGTAGGGGTATAAATGAATACCCCTCTGGCATAGATGGGCCACTACTGCTACCAGGATCTTCATGAACACCCTTAGGAAAGGTCAGGGCGCGGAACTGAAAATGGTGTTGATCAAGGGCGAATCTGAGGAAGCGCCTGCTGTTCTTCTCTATTGGGATATAGAGATAGACATCTGCTAGGTCCAGAGAGGCCAGGAATTCCCCCTCTCCTCAGTGCTTCCCTTATGGAGGACAATGTCTCCATGCGGAAACACTTGTACGTGAGGCTCTTGTTGGTGTGCTTGAGATCCAAGATCTAACACACATCGCCGCCCTTCTTCGGGATGGTGAAGAAGATGGAATATATGCCGAAGAAGCGCTGAGAGATGGGAACTGGCTCTATCGCCCTGTTTTGAAGCAGGTGGACCACTGCTGACCAGAGGACCTGTCTCTTTGTAGGGTCTCTTGGGAAAACTCACGGGATGAACCTGCTGCTCGGTAGAGCATCGAACTGTAGGCAGTAACCTCAAGATATAGTGGACAGTACCCATTTGTCTGAGGTTGTAGACATCCATGTCTGGTGGAACAGTTTGAGCCGACTGCCCACTGGGGGTTTTGAGTAGTGAGAATTGCTGTCGGCCCCCTCCTCTCTGGGAGAGGGAGCCCCCTCTGCGGGCTGTCTGAGAATGGCTCTGTCCGGATTTTCTGGAGGTGAATGATTGTCTGGGCCATGAGGGGCAAAAAAGGACGAAAGTCCCTTGGCTTGCTGAATCCTCTTTTTTCCTCCCGGCCTGAAAAAAACCTTCTGGGATTCTTCTTGTCTGATCTTCTGGATGAGGAAGGTTCTTTTTGTCCTTAGTTTCTACTAGAATATCCTCAAGGGCTTCCTCGCTGAAGAGACTTGAACCTTTAAAGGCCTTTGTAGAAAGGTTAGCTCTCGCATGTGCATCCACATCCCAATGACGTAGCCAGGTGGCCAGCCTTGCCACTGTTGCCAAGGCCATGTTCCTTGCATTAAAGGTTGCTGCATCAATTGTAGCATCCACAATGAATTGAAGAGCTACATATACCTGCGAGAGATCCCTCTGGAGGGAGAAGCAGTCAAAGGCATGGCCCTTCAAAATATCTTCTAACCAAAGGAGCGAGGCCCTGGAGCAGAAAGAAGAGGCAGATGAAGCCCTGAAGGCCAAGGCTGCTGATTCGTGATTCTTCTTTACGGCCCCTTCGATTCTCTTTTCTTCAGGGTCCTTGACGAACCCTTCACCCTCCTTCTGCGCTACAGATCCCAAAACTAAGGACGCAACCGGCGGGACTTTTAACTTCTCTGTGAAGCATTCTGGAGGGAGGTAAAGTTTCTGGGTTTAGGATGTGCCCCTTTTCCCTTGGGTGGGCTTTGCCCACTCCGAGTATAGGAGCTTCGTGAAAATGTTAGGGAGAAGTATTTCCATTCCCTGTGACTTAGGGAGCTTGAGGACTGTGGCTGCCCTTTCACTGAAATCTGAAGGGTCGTGGTCACTTTGTGATTGAGGTGAACTGAGCCCCATAATGGAGGAGACCCCTGCCCAAAGAACGAGTAGGTCTTCCAGGTGAAAAAGTCCGTCTTAACCCTCAGACTGGGGTTTTTCCCCATCTGGATGTTCATCATCATCAACATCATCCTGGGGATCTAGGCCATCCGCGCTCAGTTCCCCTTCCTTCCTAAGGATGGAGTCATCGGCAGACTCCCCTTCTGATTCAGCAGAAGAATGGGAGGGGGTGGGGGGACCTCCTCCTTGCAAGCCTGGCATTCTGGGCTCCTTTGGAACCAGACCTGAGACTGTGCGCCTCGGGTCCCGAAGAAGCTCTTCCACCTGAGACAGGAGGGACACTACTGGGTTCTCAGAGGCGAGCTCTGGGTCCCCCGTCGCTAGATGGCGTTTCTTTGCCTTCCTCTTAGCCGGCGCACAGCTGAGAGGTTGGGATAGGCCTGTTTGATGTGGGGAGGGGGTCGCTGCTTGGGTGGAGAAGTGGACCCTTTTGAGGGCCCAGGCTGCCTGGCTTTCCTCCCAGGCCATCACGCTTCCCCAGCTGAAGGCCTCCAGGGCCTGAGAGTACATCTCCATCGCCACTTGCATGGTGTGTTGGCTTGCGGCTCTCATATGCCCCTCTGCTGGGAATCCCCCCACCACTGAGCCAGGGCCCCCCAAGATGGCGGCTGCCATCAGCCATGGCTTTATGGTCACCTTGGAGCACAGGCCGAAGGGGAACCCACGAAGGGGAACCCACGAGGAACCTGCCGCGGGGTCGCCGAAGGGGTCCCACGAAGAAAGGAGCCCCCCTCCTAGAGAACAGTGGGGAAAAGATCATCCCGGGTCCCACCTAGCCACCACGATCCCCCCCCCGCCAGATGCTCCCCCTAAACAAAAGTAAGAAGCGGTTACTTCCCTTCCCCATCAAAGTGCTTCCAGGGCGTCGCTGCATTTCTTGCACCCCAGGGTCCGACGTGCCTGGGCAGGGGTGCTCAACTCCTGCCTGCAGAAATGAACTCTGCAGCAGAGGAGCCGCTTCCTCCAATGGAAGCTCCCCTTGTTCCCTCTCCATCTGCTGGACTTGATCCAGCGATGTGGAGGCAATGGCGGCCTGCGCCGCCTGCGAGAGAGACTCCGGCAGCGGGAGGGAGGCTTGTGAGGCCTCCTGCAACAGATAGTTGTTGTGGGCCTGTCTTTCTTCTTAAGTTTCCTTGGCCATGGAGAAGATGGCCTTAGCATAGGAGCCCAGAGGTACGGAAAAGGAAAAGGAAAGGAAAAGGGGGGAAAAGAGAGGATATTTTTTTTAAGGTTTAAGGGATCAGAGAAGGGAAGACAAGGGAGTTGAGGCAATTAGATAGAAAGGATGGGTAAAGAACAAAGAGCAGAAAAACTGGAGAGAAGAAAAAAGACCGCCGCTCTGGGTAAGGTAGGAAGAAAAAAACTGAGTATGTGACAACCGGGGACAGGGGAGGAGCAACGGTCCCCGGGCATCACATGACTAGTTTTAAATTTCTTCCTGCCTCTTCTCTGGGTGGTGGTGGAGTTAACCCATTCATAGTGGATTTCGGATTCCTCCTTTCACCAACCCAGAGAATGCATATTTCAATATGTGACACACATGGGTAAGATAACATACACAAGATTCAATAACTGAGGCAGCTATTACAGCTAAATAATAAACCATTGCCATTCCTCAGAAAATTAAGAGAGATGATTTCTGTCAAATAAAACACCTAATTTATTCAATAAAGCACAAATAAGATTTACATACTGTGTCCACATGGATTAATTCCCCCACCTATTGAAAGATTATCAAAAGGGCTAGAGTAATTAAAAGAATCTGTTAATTCAGGGACTATTTTTAAAAAGTAATGTTAAAATTTAATAGCTAGGGCAGCAACATATGGTAGCATCCAAAAATTATTAGGATTCATTAAAGGGGTACTTCCAAGTAACTGCACAACAGATGTAGCTTTTTAAATATAAATGTTGCTGATGTGTTTTACAAAGAAGCATTTGCTCTTATACAGGAGGAAATCTCTAATCTGTTACCTGCTGAAGCATATATCTCCCTGCAGAACTATTGTAACCATATGCACATCTGTGTAGGTATACTTAATATAGCATCTTAAAGGGCTGGCAGCCCTACTAATATGCTTATTGCTTATACAGTTATTTTCTTTAGTATACCATTATCTTTTTAATGCTTCAAATAAACCCTTCAAGAAAGGCCAACTGTTATTCTCATATTTTGGAAGGGGCTAAGACCAAGAAAGTAGTGGCAGAAAGTAAAGCCATGTTGTTTCTTACTTTCTGCAGGAACTTTCTGTACAAGTGATAATGCAGTTGAGCACCAGACTGGAACATTCATTAGAATGATAAATCATTTCCATCTATAAAAGTTTTTAGGATGGGGGGAACACTTGTTAATGCCAACAGTCTGCTCTACTTGTTTGCTATCCCTGTTAGTTGTAATACAGAAATATATGCATTTTTGTAGGCAACATTTCTAACTGGATATATGCTTAACTAAGACTCACAGTTAATGGGGCGGGATAGGGAATCTGGTTTAATTACTGGAAATGGCTATAAATGTTCATGGAAGAGAGAAGAAAAATATATGGGGAGGGGCAGGGCTATAATGGACTCACTATAATGGATATACGCGCACACACACATACACATACACACACACACATGAGGAGGAGGGTAAATTGCCTCTCTTGGAAGATTCTAGGAGCAACAATCCATGTGGCCCAGTGGAGGCATGAGGGAAAAATACCGTATATTCCGGCACATAAGACAACCACCCCATTTTTAAGTTAAAATATAGACTTTGCACCCCCCCACATCCAGCCAGTCCCCTACCAGCCTGCAAGTATCAGTGGCTGTAGATGATGGAATAGTCTGTGAAATTAAAGGACTGAGAACAGCTAAAAAAGCATGGGATACTTTGAAAAATCTCTGTGGTGTTCGATCTTTGGAAAGTAAGGTTTCATTAATAATGAAGTTGGTTAATATGAAACTATCAAATCCCAAATTTTTGAATGAGCGCATTAATGATTTTAGAGCCACATTGGCAGACTTGCAAACTCCTTGAGAGGAAATCCCAGAAACTATACAAATTGAAATCTTCCTGGTAAGTTTACCAAAATACAATCCCTAAATGGAGGGCAATTAACACTTCAAAGGCAAAGCAGTCATTCTCACAGCAGGGGGAAGGATCTGCTGGGGAAACTGCCCAGGGAATTTACCACTTCAAAGACAAGGCAGTCATTCTCACAGCAGGGGAAAAGATCTGCTGGGCATATAAGACGACCCCCCCACTTTTGAGGAGATTTTCAAGTGTTAAAAAGCAGTCTTATATGCAGGAATATAAAGTAAATGGTTCCCCAGCCTGCCATAGTTGTGCACCTCCCTCTAAAGAGACTCATATCATTTTTTAAAAAGAAAATTCTTACCATACTTAATTTGCAAGGTTCCACTGACCTAGTTACTCCCTGCCATGTTCAAAAGTGCTAAAAAACAATCTAAGGAAGAGAGACTTGCTTCTTCCTATACTTGGAAGCAGATCTAAGAGGACACTAGGAAATGTGACGACAACAAGGCAGGAGAAAATTGACACATTGCCCTCAGCTTACACATGTTCCGGATGACATGTCTCATTGTAGAGAAAAGCAACAAAAGAATGTATTCTTACAATATTCATCTTCAAAGAAATAAATAAAAAGGCACTTTTTAAAATGCCACGTAATCGGTTCATAATGGAGGCGTAAAAGCTAAGTAGATTTGAGCTGAACAAGCAGCTTCCACTTTAAGTTGGCTTTTAAACTATACATTCCCCCCCTTGACGGATTTTGAGAAGGAGCACAATGATATACGTACCAACTTTATAGTGTACACAGCCTTCCAAGTCACCCACAGTTGTCCAGCCTTGTTTCTTTTCTACCTCAGGGTCATTGTGAAGGATTTTGTTTCTTAACCATGACAGGTAATAAACTCTCAATTTGTTCTTCTTACCTACAAAAATTTAAAGGTTTGTTAAGAATAGGAGAAAAAGGCAAATTGGAAACAACAACAACAACTGGGTACCAACTTCAAAAAAACAGATACAACCCATTAATTCATGATTTCTGCAAAAGCTAACATTGCTTCAATTACTGCTACCTAATAATTAAAGCTACACTTAAAGAGAAAAAAGGTGGAATGGAATGTGTATCATGTTAGGATGGCTCACATGTAATATTCACATTCCTCCAAAACATGGTTTGAAGGACTGGGGATGAACATTGTGCTCACATTCTCCTTCGTCCCATATACACTCAGGGCTAAATTTCAATGTAGAGATAGATGCTGGCTTAAATAAACCATAATTAAATAATCTGGACAGGAGCACTGAGGCCACATGCTTCCCCCCTTTGCTCCTCCATTCATGAAAAAAATCAGCATTATAATCACTGTTTCATGTCCTATGTAGTAAGTCGATATTAAACCATATCTAATTCTCAATGTAAGGAGGAGCTGTGATTTAAATAAAGCATGATCAAAATACTATCAAAATGAAACTAAGAGGCAGCATGTAGTCCTGATATCCATCCCTGGTTTAGTAAACCAGTTTATTATAGCAGGATCATTATATTCAGAACCAAATCTCAAGAGTAAGTTTACTTCCTCAATTCAAGCTTCTTAAAGATTTATTTCAAAGACTAATGTTGAAGACAAACTGAAACCTTAGTTTGCTAGTTTGTATGTAATGAGGACTATGTTTTGCCTGAACCAAGAGATGTCTCATTGCCTTTAAGTGCGCAAAGGGTAGGGGAGCATGTGAGCAAAGGCATGGTCCTAATCCATCAAGCCACACTTTGATTTCTGTAGACATGTTGGAGCTGAATCAGTGTTCACATTCACGTTATAAAACCACCACCCTTCAGGACAATTCTTACTTTTTCACAGTGCTGTTTATTAATGTACTTATACATTATTACCTATGCAATATTACGTATCTTTTAAAAACAACTACATAGTTACTGTTTCCCAGCATGTGATTCCATATGATACATCAAATTCCTACCAGCCACAAATTACATATATTTATTTTAAGAGGGAAGAACTGTCTCCTTCCCTCCAGTCAGCTAACAACAGCATAAATCATTATAAATGGTTTTTATAAAAAGAGCACATGCTAGTGGTTGTCTCTACCATCAACTGTACTTTTTTGGGAAATATTTATAACAAATCCTTATTTTATTTAATTTGTACAGGCTGTACATTGAATGTACTAGAAATCTAGAAAGGTTCACATGTTACCTCCAGCCAAACCATGTCCAGCCAAATTCCAGTTTATGCATGCATTTTCAAATAAATGCTAGATGAGGCAAGCAGGTGGTTTGAGGATTGGATCAATGGGTGATTACAGAAAACAGGCTCTAACCTGTACAAGAGAAACGGCACCAACCCCTCCAGAACTTCTTAACACATCTGGGATACAAGGGATAAGACAACTGCAAGAGTAGCTGATGGACTTCAAAGTATAGTGGAATGTGGATACTGCCTTGATGTCAGTTGTTCTAAATTCACCCTAGCCCTGTTCTGACATTCTGAAAAGTGTGTTTAATAAACACATGAGGATGAGAAGCACACTAGCTTCTAAAAGCTCAGTTTAAAACAGCTCCACTTATGTTTAAACTAGGACTAACTCATATTTAAAACCAAACACTCCAGTCATAATATGGTTTTGGCATTTAACTCATCAAATCCCGCCCCATCAATCTTACTTAATGTACATAAGCAATACACTGAATGTATCAAATACCTAGAGGATATTAACTAGATGGATTTTTCCAAAATCACAGGTTTCAAAGATGGCCACCATTCTGATGCGATCCAGCAATGAACTGGGTCATGCACTGGCCCATCAAAAAGGAAGTATTGTAATGGTACCTGTCTGAGGATTTATTAGACGAACTTTTGGGAAACAGTAAAAAGAGAAATAAAATCTATACACCATGTGTTACAGACTCAAGTATTTATCTAATTAATTTTGTTTTTGATGAAAGGAAGAAGTAAAAGAACTGGTAAAAAGGAGATAAGTATAAAGTATAGGTTTAAGTAAAGTCAGTACATAAAGACAGAGTGAAATATTTTTTTTAAACCACCAATATTTACCCGATATTGTCACCAAGACATTCAGACCTTCAAGTACATCCATTTGTTGAAACCTTCTTCTGTTTATTAATGGATATACCTTCCCTTGGCCACTCCTGTCCAGCAGCATCAGGCCACTCTCAGTTCCCACTAACAAGTTAACACCTAGAGTAAACAAAATAAAGTCAGAACAAAAATTTCCTCCTTAATTTGACAGTTCTGGAAAGGTCTCTAATTCTCCAGGCAAAGACACAATGGGACATCAAGAGGATGTGACATGTAAATAGAACAAGGCACAGGACCTGTGTACTAAGAAGAGTCCAATCATGCCTTTAAAGCAGAATTTGCTTTCCTGGGATATCAGTTAACCATTTTTTATGTCTATCACATGGAAACCTCATTCTAGGAATTTTCACAGAAATTACTGTCACTAGGAAACAATTACTATCATTAATTTCAATACATTTCTGGGTTGGCTTCAGACAGAGTAAAGCCAATGATTTCAGGTGTAATGTAGTGGTTCAAGTACTATACTAGGACTCTAGGAGACCAGAGTTCAAATCCCCACTCAGCCATGGAAAGCCACTGCGTGACACTAGGCAAGTCACAATCTCTCAGCCTCAAAAGAAAGCAATGATACCTCCCTTCTGAAGAAATCTCAAGAAAGCATCATGATAGGGTCACCTTAAGGTTGCTATAAATCTGAAACAATCTGAAGGTACACAATAACAAATCTGGATACAATTCTTTAAATTTATAAATCTGAAGTCATATTTAGTTCAAGTAGACCTACTGAAATCAATGAAACTTTAGTCAATTATGACTGTATGTTCTATCGGTTTCAGTGAGTCTGCTCTGAGAATGGCCGAATCTGCATTAAATCATTTTGTCTGGTGAAAATACTACATACCCATCAGACCAATATGCAAGCCATTTTAAGCAACGATTATTCCCCAATCCCGATTAATATTAAACATAAACCTGTAACTTTTTGTCAAAAATAGAAAATGAACTAGGAAGCAGCATTAGCTCCTATACCCCATAAGGCAGCACACAGGATTTCAGAATTGAATCTCTTCTTGTATTTGCGGATCTCTGGGGTGTCACTTTGTGGCCGTGTATTTGTAGGGTTCACATTAACGACCGATCCTTTCCTGGTTGGATCCTGCCTTATGGCCTCTGATCTCATTGCTTCACTTGAGAATCCTACTGCAGAGGGAGGTGGAGGGGCAATGAAGAAGTAGAGAGAACAACAACATAGTGATCTTTTAATACGCACATCAGCACACAAGTGCATATACACATCATGTTACAGAAAAAGATCAGATACAAAGTACAGTTGTCCCTCCACATTCACAGATTTGGCATTCGTGGTTTTAAGTATTCACGGCTTGAAAATATTCTTTAAAAAATAATCATCCAAAAAGCAAACCTTGATTTTGCCATGTTATATAAGGGACACCATTTTGCTATGCCACTGCATATAATGGGACTTGAGTATTCACAGATTTGGGTATTCATGGTGGGGTCCTGGAACCAAACCCCAGCGAATACGAAGGGACAACTGTATGCACATTTTATTCATTTACATAAAATAGAAATTGAAAGGTAAAATAAAACTAAGTGAAAAGCATGCCAAATTTTTATCGAATGGCTTAGTATTATACTTCTCTTTCAGTGCTGTTTGTACTACTTACCAACAGAAGTCACAGTTGTTCCGCTAGATGGAGATATCTGTAGTAATCTAGGGTCTATAAAAGGCGTAAAGGAGGAGGAAGATTTGTGTTTCTGCAGTGTGTTACTAGCGGATTGAGTCTGCAATGCAAATTTCACATTCATTAATCACCACAATACAAAAACAATTATGTTTTCTAAAAAATCATTCCAGCTGCTACTGGACAGCACTGTTTTTAGAAGCCTTCTCGCCCCACTTCCCCAAGTGCTACCTATATATCTACATCTTTGAGTAACTGGAGCAACATCTTGAAATAAGCAAATGTTCTAAGCATGACTATGAGACATTTAGCTCAATATCTAGCCCTGTTACAGAATGTTTTCAAGTAATATGTACTAAAACCAGTATAAAACAAGGATGACTCTCCTCTTCCTGAAATGTGAGGCACATGTTCTATGAACACTATGTTCTATACTTGACATGATTTATTTTTCATACTCTTAACTATCACAGTCCTTGTTTTTGTTGTGGTTATGTGCCTTCTACACTGAGCCAGTGACCAACAGGACAGTAACATTTCTGTGTGCAAAAAAAAAAAAAAAAAAGTGACAACTAGGAATCAGGCACTCAGCTCTAAGATTTTAGCATCTGGTTAGTTTGAAGATTAATTGACACTTTTTCTTAAATTATTCTTTTTTAAAACAAAACAAAACCTTGAGCCTCTTGCCAGAAAGCTGCAGCAGGTTCATCCACCATTATTTCTTGCAGAAAAAAAAGTCTGTATCAAACAAGGAAGCTTACTGGGCTTGGGATGGGGAGGGCAGATGTAAACAATGAAATGAAGGAATCAGTGTGTCTTGTAGTTAAAAACACTGAACATGAGAAACACAAACAAAAGGAGAAAAGTGAAATGATGGAACTGTTAAAAAGTGGAAGTGGAATGGCTGGGGAAAAAAGTTCTTGCCAGACTGTGTGAGTTAAGTGTCACAGGGATAACACTCACATTAAAGCAGAATGACAGTGGTTAAAAATTAATATGGGTGAGAGAAAGTTGCTACAGACAAAAAAAAGGATGAATTTATGTTTAACACATGTTATGTATTTTTTTAAATGCATCTAGGATGCTACTTCATTTATGCCTTCCTACAGAACATCTTATTTCTGGGTAACCTTTATTTCAAAAAAGAATATCCTGGTATTTGGTCATAGAACTACATCTTCCAAACAATTTTGCTTCCACAAAATTCTACTGCTCTACTTCGTTAATGTGAACATCTGTAGGGTTTTCTTTAATTGTTTAGAACAAAATTATGTTCTACTGTTGTACTTTAAAAGCACACCAGGCCCTCCAAAGCTGCACACCCCAAACTGCAGCAATATTGCCTCATAAAAGACATCACTTGCTACTGTTTTTAAAGAACTGCACTGGCTATAATTAAAAAAAAAAACCCCTCTCTCTTAGTAGATTTCACATAATCTAATGTTTCCTGATAGGAAATAACATCTCCTCCTTTAGCATGAGATTCATTGTAAACTTTGACCTGACACCACAATGGGAGAACAATGAAAAAAGCATGACCTTCAATTTACTTCTGCTCTAAATTATGTTGCATATATTGCTACTTTAATTGCATTTCCCCCCCCCCCCGTGCGTCTACAGATAAGCCTGTTGTTCGTAAGACTGTCCCTGTCTTCCATTGCTGGAATCATAGGATTCATCCTCTCACCAACCCCAGAGGATCTAAGGATAATGGCACATGGGAGGGCTTACCATGAACGTCCAATCTTGCCAAGGAGAAGGGCACATCTATGAATGAGTTAACTCTTGTTGCCTCCCAGGCATGGCAGCATTTGTTGTTGTTATTAAAAAACATTTCTTGATCCTCATCTCCTCCTGCTTCAGTTCCCTCATGAGCCAAGATACAGGAAAGAATAGAAAACACTTCCTGTGTCCAGTAAAGAATTTACTCCAGGTCTTGCTACCCAGGATGTAGCTGGATGGCTCCTTCTCCTTGGCAAAAACGGATCTGCATGGCAAATCCTCTAATGTGCCATTCTCAGCTGGTGGGAGAAGGAACCATTCATGAATGGGATTTACCCAAGCAGACATGTCCATTAGGGTGGGAGGTGGCAAGAGTGTTTTAATATGGCACTACATGTTGCAGAACCCTTCTACAAAAGGGGGCTCTGGTGGAGGCAAATTTGTCCAGTGTTTAGTGGATGTGGATGGAGCTGCCCATGTGGCTGCTTGGCAGATTTTCTCTAGGGGTGCATTAGTAAAAAAGACAGCAGTTGTAGATGCTGGTCTTGTTGAGTGTGCTGTTACATTTTGTGGTTTTGGAAGACCTAAGGTCTTGTAAGCCAAAAAGATGCACACTTTGAGCCATACGGTTAGTGCAGCTGAAGATAGCTTCATTCCCATGTAGGTGAGAAGAAGGAATACTAATTAGGTTTCTGATTTTCTAAATGCCTTTGTATTGCAGATATACAGTTTTAGTGGTCTTACATCTAGCTTGCCACTGTGTTTCCAAGGGGTGGGGTGGGTGAAGACAGAATGAAAGAAATACTATGGGCTGGGAGAGATGAAATACAGAACGTACCTTGGGCAGGAAACCTATGTGCAGCCATAGAAGCACTGTGTCAGCATCAAATTTGCAACAAGGTGGGGCAATGGATAGGACAGCAATCTCTGAAACCCTTCTGGCTGAAATGATTGCAATCAGAAAAGGGGTCTTGATAGAAAGAATCCTGAGTGGAACAGATATAAACAGTTCAAAGGGAGGCTTAGGTAGGGCTTTGAGAGCTTTGTAGAGGTCCCTGGAGGGAGACCTGTGAAACACAGGGGGGTTGAGGAGGGCTGCCTTTTAGAGAAATCTCCTAATGTGCAGGTGAGATGAAAGAGAACAGGTGTTGAATGAGGATAAAATGGATGCAAATGTCGCTGTCTGGTAGTGAAGAGTGTTTGCCTTAAATCCCATCTGAAGACCTAACTAGGAATTCTAGAATATCCTTAATCTTGCTATTTGGGGAGAAATAGGTTTTCTACAAGACCACAGCAGAAGAGCCTTCCAGGTTGTCTCATAGATCTGACGGGTATACTTTTGCCTAGGATAGGAGAGTGCTTGGCACCCTATGGGAGTAGTCTTGTTTTAAGTATGTTTCCTGCTCAACCACCAGGTGGCTAAGTGTAGCCATTATGGATCTGGATTGAAGACTGGACTTGACTGAAAAGATGCAGAAGTGCTGGGAACATTAGCAGTGACTGAGTGGATAGATCTAAGAGGTGGCACAACCATGGTCTCCTTGGCCAATGTGGAGCCACTAGGACTATTGATACCCCCCCCCAATCCCCCTCAGCACTCTGGTTATGAGGGGATCAGAGGGAACATGTACAGCAGTCCTCAAGGCCTGCGAGTCTGCAGGGAATCCTGAGCAGACACCTTTAGAGAGTACCATATGGTGAGATACATGGGGAGCTTGTGATTTGCATCTGAGGCAAACAAGTCAACCTGAAGGTTGCCAAAGTGTGCCTGCAGTTGGTTGAAAATGTACAGGTCTAGATTCCATCTCTGTGGGTCCAGAGTGTAGCAGCTGAGGAAGTCCACCTCCCTGTTCAGGGTTCCCTGAATGTGTTGGGCTGAGCTTGAGAGCATTCTTCTCTGCTCAGGACAAGAGAAGGTGAGCCTCCCTGTGAAGTGACCAAGAGTGGGATCCTCCCTGCTTCAGGGTGTAGGAACTGGCTGTTTTGTTGTCTGTGCAGGCTAAGACGTTAAAGTTTCTGAGAATATTTTAGTTGAATCACTTCCAGCCAGTTGATCCTCTGGGATTGCTCTGTTGCATTCCATCTTCTGGACTGAAAGACCCTGGCATTGTCCACCCCCTCCACATCCCGTGAGGCTCATGTCTGTTGTGAGAACTAGACTGGGAGGGTACTATAGGAGAACACCCTGTGAGAAATTGTATGTGTTCATCCACCACAAAAGGAAATGCCTGACCTCCCATAGGAGATGTACTCAAGCGTGCTTGTGTGATAAATGCTTGAAACGGTATGAGTAGCCACTAGAGAAGTCAAGAATGGAACCTTGCCCATGTTACTAAGTGGATGCAAGAAATGGTGAGCCCCAGGAGCTGTGACACAGCCATGAGATCTGTGTATTTTGATTTGGCAAAAAGAAGGGCTAACTGTTTGATTTTTTGGATTCTGTCTGGAGAAGGGGAGATGCGTCCCTTCTTGGTGTCTATGAGGGCTCCAAGGTGAATGACTTAATGAGATGGAAGAAGATGATTCTTCCTCTCATTGATTACAAAAGCTGTGCCAATTTAGTGTGGACAGGGTGGTAGACAATGCTTGCTTGGATTCTTGAAAGGAGGTTGATTTTATAAGGAGATTGTCAAGGCACAGGAACGGTGTATTCCTTGTAGTCTCATTGCTGCTACAGCTATCATAAGTTTTATAAATACCATGGGTGCCGATGCTAGGCCAAAGGGAAGTGCTGTGAATTGGTACTGGGAGTTGTAGTGACAGAGATGAAGGTGCTTTCTTAAGGAAATATGGATAGGGACATGAAAATAAGCTTCTGAAAGGCTCACAGACAGGTGAATATCCCCTGGGAGGATATGCTCTTGGATGGTCTGGAGGCTTTTCATCCCGTTCCTGTTCATTCCTGTACTTTATGATCTAGGACCAGGCAAACTCCAACCCCATTCTGGATACGATAAAGAGGACAGAACAGACTCTGGTAAAGCAATTATTAGGAGGTACCTGTTCCACAGCCCCCAGATCTAAGAGATAGGATATGGACTACTGAATAGTTAGGTCCTTTGTGTGAGATTTTTATAATGGAGATTATACAAAGTAGTGTCTTGGGAGTTTGTTGAAACACTATTGAGTAGCCTTTGTTTATGGTTTTTATGGAGGTAGAATCCACCTCAGCTTCATGCAACTCAAGCCTTTTGACTGCTTTAGATAAGAGAAGAACAAAACCATCTAAATTGGAATGTCTCACCCTTGTTGGTTCCCACTGTCTGACCATTCCTCCTCTCCCAAATCAGATGAGTTTCTCATGGATGTTATACAGAAAGAAGCAACATCTGAGTCCTGAATAGCATGCAAGTGTCAAGTTCTAGCTCCAGGTAAAGGCGGAGTCCTCAACAGATGAGCTCTCAGCTACCAAACACTGTACTGGCAATACAGGCAGTTTAGTCTGCTTGCTAGGCATTTTTCTACATAGGAGAGAGGGGAAGGGCTAGATCATGTCTGAGTCTTTTAGAGGCACCATGACTAGTGAGAGGATGTTGGTTCATTCTTTTCAGCTACTTGGCCACCAGAGAGGAAATCTGCTGAAGGCATGTACAGTTGCCCCTCCACATTCGTGAACTTAGCATTCGTGGTTTTGAATATTCGCGGGTTTTGGGAGGGCCCCTGCCCTCCCAAAAGCAGCAACACGGGGCCTCTGGAGGCCCCGTTAAGGCCTTGGCGGGAGGGGGGAGGGCCGGCAAGGCCTTCACGGAACCCCCGGAGATGATCTGGAGGCCCCATGAAGGCATGGGGAGGGGGTGGGGAGCGCCGGCGGGGCCTTCACGGGACCTCCGGAGGCACATGAAGGCCTGGGGAGAAGGTGGGGAGGGCCGGGGAGGTGATCGTGGGGCCTCCTGAGACGCTCCGGAGGCCCCATGAAGGCCTGGGGAGGGGGTGGGGAGGGCCGGGGAGGCGATCATGGGGCCTCCTGAGACGCTCCGGAGGCCCCATGAAGGCCTGGGGAGGGAGTAAGGAGGGCTGGAGAGGTGATCACGGGGCCTCCGGAGACGCTCCGGAGGCCCCATGAAGGCCTTGGGAGGGAGAGGGGAGGCGGGGGAAAGCGACTGTAGGGCCTCTGGAGGCCCCGTGGTCGCTTTGGCGGGGGAGGGGAAGGGCAGTTGATATTCGTGGATTTTTCGAATTCGCGGGGGTCTGGGGAACCTAACCCCCGCGAATGTGAAGGGATGACTGTACTCTGATCAAACATGGGCATGGGCATAGGAAAAGGTATAGTCACTGCACCAGGCATGGCACTGCCTTGCTCAAAATGGCTGGCATCTAAATGCAGGCTTCAAAATGGCCACTGAGAGAGGTTGCAGCACATTTGTGCACTCTAGTGAGGGGAAAAACTAACACAGGAAACAAAAGGCTAAGGGCTTTTTAAAAAATAGTATATGATTGAGGAACAAAAAATATGAAAAAAGAGAAATTGAAATAGAAGAAATAAGGCCAGAGAAAGTGGAGGAAATGGACATATGATCTTTCCTGCATGAAGCAAGAAGAACTGAAGCAGGAGGAGATGAGGATCAATAAAGATTCTTTTTAAATAACACGATGCCTTGCCTAGCCTGGGCGGCAACAGGAGCTAACCCATTTATAGATGGCTCCTTCTCTACCAGCTGAGAAAGACAGATTTCATATGATTTAGCTCAGAATGAATCCTCAAGCTGCAGTTTGAGTATGGCTTCAAAACTGAAGTGACAGCCATGCTGAGTAAATTCAACAAAGGTTCTTGCTCACTTCCAGTGGGTTGTCCGCCTTTTAAAGCACACCATGAATATTTATGTACTTCTCTATTAAGCTGTCATTTTAAGTTTTTCTCTCTCTTTCCGTTCCCCTTGCCTTAAGTGTGCAAAATCTTCTAGGTTTTGGGGTGAGACTTTCTGCTGACATCACAAGGACTGGCTATTCTGTACTGTGCATAGCTGGCTTCTGAATGAAGCTGCTGCTCAAACCAGAAGAGAACAAGTACTACTGAACTGAATATAATGGAGGCACTCCCAGAACAGCTTCCCTGCTCTAAAAACATCTCGAGTGCATGTGTTGCCTTCCCTTTCCTGTTTTGTCCCCTCCTCTCTGTTTAATAAGAAGTTCTCAAAATGAATCTCTATCCATGTTAAAACTTTAACACCCCTAATTAAATGTAAATTATTCTTGTTTTAAGATATATTACAGTTAAGAATTCCTACAAAGGAGCTCAGCGTACAGTACTTCCTACCACTGGGTGGCACTTTTTAACTGTGTTAACAGTCTGCAAACTGAAAGAATAGCAACTTTAGGAGAAAAATGCAGAACCTGTAAAAGTTTCTCTTTGGATTAGAACTCACAGAATCCTGCAGCCAATGGCTAATGCTTGCTAGAGTTATTGTCCAAGCTTTGGAAAGCTACCCTGCATCATACAGAGCCGAACTGAAATGCTGAAAACAACCATTGGCGTTCAAAAGTCCCTCCAAATAATAATAATAATAATAATAATCCCTTAACAATTCATAAAGCCAGACTGTGAGGTTTGCTGTAAAGTAACTGCTTATTCCCTTGCCCCATCAAGATTTTTTTTTTAAGTAGCCTCTTGTGGTAAGGCTGGAGAAAGCTTCCTTTCTAATACAGTGCACCATTTCCCCAAAGCAAGGGCCCTCTACATGCAGTTACTCATACTATGCTAAACTAAGTGGCATTGCTATTTTTTTTTTCAAAAAGCCAGATTATTCTAGGATAACTTTTCAAAGTACACATTCTCCCCAAAATAGCATTTCAACAAATACCAATAAAAGCAATCAGTTTAGCTTATACAAAAGCCATGCAATTAATGATTCATTGTAAGAAGCAAGAATAGGAAACTGGCATGTTTGGGGGTAAAACTGCTCTAGAGTTAAGGGGTTTGGTTCATAAGAGCTGAAATGTGTTATTTGGGGAGAGTGAGGGGTAAGTGACAGGAAGAAGAGCAGCAACAAGGGACACTGGCTGGAGCTCCTCTGGAAGCTAGCTATTAGGCAATACGTCTATAACCCTATGAAAGCAGCCAGCTGTGGTGCAAGACATACCTCATTAGTAGTTAGCTTGTCCTGGGGTGTCTGTGGGGACATGGTGGGTGTCGGCTGGCTGGAGGATGGGGAGGAGGAGGTGGAGGAAGTGGAGGAGGAATGGCTTTGCTGTAAGAGATCTGGCAAGAGGTGAATGCGACCCGCAAAGCCATTGCTCTCATGATGGCTGGCACGCTTTGTGTCAACTGTACTCTGTAGAAAAAACAGGCACACTTGTCTTGCTCAAGTGCTGCGTAAAAGTCTATGTCCCTAGCAAACTGACCTATTTTTAAGGCTTCAACCAATGTATTAATCAACCAAGCCTCTACGCCTGAGTTAGAAAGATATGAAGTGGTGAAAAAGAAATCAGCCATTATACTACAAGAGTTGGGCTGGCAATATTTCGGTCCTCTGGCAAGACCAGCTATTGTTATCAGTGAAATTAATTTCTCAACGGCCAAATCTACACTACTGTTTGAACTTGCATACTCCTTGGGCTCCTTATGATATCATGTTTGTATTTAGTTCTGGCTTTCAAACATAATCAAATAAAGCACTCAGGAGTGTCTGGTGAATGTCCTAATTACTTATCTGAACAATAACCATTACATCTTAATGAAACCTGCAAGGCTCAGTTATGATACTGATATTTTCTTGCAAAATTAAGAAACTGTAAGTAGTGAATTTCCTTGTCCTATGAATCATCACACTGAACAGATTAGCAAATTCACAACAGGTGAAGCATTATCTCACCAGTTGTGTGTGTAACATTTCAGGACAGAAACATGGCACACTGACTCACTTCTTGGCTTCATAACCTGCCTGGATGGAAGGCCTAACACGGTATCAGATTTAAAACAAACCAGATAACTTTCTTCTTCCATAGTTTCAATCTATCCCACAATTATCCGGTTTCTTTTAAGATACCAACAGAAAATTTAAAGATAAAGGTTTACAGCAGACATTTTTTCCCTGGTGCCTGCTGCAAGAGGCACTCCTCTTTAATCCCCGACTAAAATTAAAATTGCAACAGTGTTGCCAAGTGTCCCTCCAATGCATCCAACATACAGAGGAAATAATGTGTGGAAACTACCACGCCCTTTGCATGCTCCAAATGTGACTGCTCGTTCACAAGAGGTGACTATATGTGTCTGTAACACCTACAACTGACATTACGTAGCAAAACGCATGAAAGACTGAGTTAATGGGGAAGCAAACTGCACACTAAAAGAATGCATTACCTGTCGGACTATTAAAGTGCCCTCCTTGGAAGGAGTCATGGCAGGTTCACTCTCCACATCATCATGAACAATCATGGTTTTCACTGACTCTGTTTCCCCATTGCTAAGGTTCAGAGTGGATCTGTTTGGTGAGAAGGACATTTTGGTTATCGGATCACAGGCTATTTCTATTTTTATTTTGAGTCTTCATTATTCAAAGCAATATTTAAAGAACTTCAGTCATAGTCCATTTAGCAGGAACACTAGGACGAAATCATCACAGAAGAAAATAAATCACAAACCCATTAATTCCTTGATTTGTTAAAAAAAAAACAACCTAAAAACAAACATTCATCTGGATAATGTAGAAAAGCAAGATTCACCTTCAGGTGATCAGGCATGGAAGCTTTTGTGAACGAACTTTTGTTTTTCTGCCATTTGTAACAAATAGCTTCTCAGAAAACTTCTTTACTAGAGATAAATCTTATCTGAAGCTAATGAGAATCCAGTCATCCTTTGCAAGTGTACATTTTTCAATCATGTATTCAGCATACTTGACATTAAAGGGAGAATTATGTGCTCCCCCTCCCATTTGCCATTTGTGAGGGCTCCATAGCCAGATCAGTTTTTGCAGCCCCATGCATCTTGTTTTCCCCCATCACTTCTACTTCCTCCATGGCAGAACATTTCTGGCAGTGTACAGTGGTGGACTGGAGGTTGCTTGCAGCAAGATCCACAGGGTCAATGTCCTGTACTGACCCACTCCTGCTTACATCTTCCAGTCCTATCTGTTACCATATTATAGGATAATTTAGATCTCTGTGTAGGAGAGAAAGACTCTGTGTGTGTCTGTTGAGTATCTATCTAACTAGACTCCAGTATCCTATGGGATTGCAGAATCTGCAAACAATACAAAGGTACAGAATATTAAAAAAAAAAAAACTGCAGAAGTTTAAAAAGGCTATGTATTCAAACATCTACTGAAGAAACTGGCAGTTTAATCACTGGCAGTGCTACCTTTATAATTAATCTGCATTACTTCCTTGTACCATCCACTGCTTCCTCTGTGCTAGGAGTGGGCAACTATCAGAAGTTAGGAGACCACACTGGCCCACAAGAAAACCTTGAAGGGCTGCATCTACCATTGCACTTCTACACTGTTGTTCCTCCCAGGTCATTTTAGTCTCAGCAAAAGCCCTTTTTTATAAAAGGAAGTGAACTGGAAGTCAGCTTCTGATTTGCTTCCTTTTAGTCAACATGTCATGGTAGAAACAGAGGAGAGAAATAACTAACACTGCTCTAGCGTCTTCTGGGCCAGAAGTAGATTCATCAACTCCTTCTTGCTCTATGTCATCATCATCTTCATCTGTTGTCCCTGATTCTTCACTGGAGGAGGAGTAATCTGTCACTTTATGGGGAGGTCGCACATCTTCCACTGCCCGTAATTCCTTCGCCAATGCAGTTAAATCCTAGCAAAAGGATCACAAGGAAAAGCAGAATAAAGTAACTACAAATGCAGAAGTAATAAAGTAATTGTGACTATTATTATTATTATTAAATACACAACATAAGGCAGACACAAACCATTCTCAACACTGCCGAATTTTGCTTTAAGATCTACAATTTGTTCCAAGAATTTTACTTCAAAATCTGCACTATTATTTCAGAAAATAAGACTATTGACTTTCATAGGCATGAAATCGTATTAGTTTACAAGTTAACATGTTCCACCTGAAAATTTCAACCCAACTCAAACAAAAGCAGCACACTATACTTAAAATATATATGGCAAAGCTATGTAAATGTCAGAGAAGTTGCGACAAGAATACTGTTGATTACTCCCAGTATCCTGGACCCTAAAACAGATTGACCTAATGTAGTTTACAGAAAGAAAGCTTCCCTTCCCTTCTCAAAAAGCTCATCAAAGCAGGTGTGTGATGGGGAACAACATGGCATGCAGGGAATGTCTTGGTGAGAGGGGAATAAAATAACTTCCTTAAATTATCTTAGGATCTGAGCTTGATTTTATGGGATTCCTCTTTGCCTTAGCAGTCCAGGGTGGCCCCCATCCTGCAACATTAAGGATGGGTCCCTGAGCCTCCACAGATTATTTTAATCACAAGTATTTACAGGGATGAGGAGGAGATGGGAAACTTAACTTCTGTATCTTAGAATCCAAACTTATGACATTAAAATTTAACCACTGGCTACTTACCACCTCTCCCTGAAGAACAGCCAGATGAACCAGATTCCAGAGAATAGCATCAGTCCAAGAGAACGGTGAAACATATTTTGTAAAAGAACAAAAATTAACAGAGAGAATTAGTAGAGGAAGAATATTAGTCCTGCTACTTTTGTGTCTTCAAGATACTAAAAATTATAGCACTATCATGATTAAAAACAGTCATGTTTAAAAACTGTCATTACGGAATGAAGGAACAGATCATGAAAGAAGGGGCTACTGTATTATTGTTACTGGAGTAACAAGTACAGTCAGACCTCCTTATCCATGGGGGATACGATCCAAGAGACACACATACACCCTGTGGATACCTGAAACCATGGATGGCACTGAACCCTATATTTTTGGACTGTGGCTGACTACTTAAATTTAGGGGATTAAGTTAAAGGGGGCTTGGAAACAATGCTTCCTGTGGCCAGGAGGAGTCCCACCCCACGTGCCCCATTGCCAATCTGCTCCCAACTCTCCTCTCATCGCTTCCTCAAGATGCCTGTACTCATGCTTGAAGGCAGCAGGTCAATTTCCAGTTGCACTGGAGGACTGAGGGGTGCCCCCAAACACTTATGGGTGCAGCGACAGCAGATGAAGTTGAAACCGCAGAAAACAAACCCACAGATCTGGGGATCTTACTATACTCAGTTTCAAAATGCTAATGCACGTTTAACATGAAGATGCATTGCTTTGAAAAAGCCACAACTGTAGGTACAACTGCAGAAGTAACAGCCATGCTGGCTAGAACATTCTGTAGTTTCAGTCCAAAAAATGTAACATTTCCAAGCTCTGAGAAGCAGTCTATAGATTCCCATTCCATCTGTAAAGAGAAACTGGAGTTCAGGGAAGAGAGATTATTAATCTCTATGTCCTACCTAATGTTCTGACTGCTCATTCCCATCTCCTTCCTACCAGTATTTGGGCAAGGCAGCAAAAAGGTTCCTAATTAGATTCCCTCAAGAATTTTCAAGAAAGAAGCCTTGTTATGGACATTGCCAAATGCACCCTTTTTATTTAAGCAAAGAACTGCTTTTCACTTAAAAAGGAACTTTTCAGCAAAGTTCAAGGCAAAGCCTTTTAGGCTCTTACTTTTAGCCACTCCAGCACTGTAACTGAGAGCTATGCCACCCTATTCAACAAATATTTGCAGCGATATTTTTATTTAGTTCTTCAGTTACCAAGTTTCCCATGAACAAAAATGGTAGTATCTCCTAATATGTGGAGAAATCAGTTCCCATATTCAGAAAACTTACAAATGGTACATGATTTTGCCATAGAATCTTTTGCCATAGAATGTTTTGACTGTTATATGCTCCCAAGCTTCATTACGAAGAAGTGACTTGGTCCTTTTTTACAAATAAAGATTTAAAGTAATAGAAGAAAGATGTGATATATAAAATGCTTCTTTCTACTTCTTTCTAAGTTATCTTATTTAGATCTTTTTTTTTAATGATAATTAAATTAATTTAATTTCTTACACTGGGTTGGAAACATTTTTTTAAAATGTAAATCTTATATTATTTTTAAAAATTCAAATAATCATTTTACACAAAGTTTCTGGCCACAAACTCAAAGGCAATATATGACTCACCACAGGTTTGCTGGGTCTGAAGGCTTCCTTCTTGTCTTCTGCCTTTTTGGTTGCATTTTCATTACGTTGCGATGGAGAACCTTCAGATTTTGATGATGCTACACAAGTAGGGATCACAAATGGAAAAGCAGTGGAATGAAGTACTTGTGGTAAAGTGGGGAAATTTTCAAGCCAATGGCAAGTTTAAGATTCTAGTATTTTCAGACTGCGCACGTCAACTCCCCCCCCATCTCTCTCTCTCTCTCTCACACACACACACATGCATACACACATTAGAAGTAGTCGCTCTTCTAACCTTACTAGTGACTGCTTTTCAGTGTTTAAATACAAAATCTGATTTACTGCAGAATAGAGTCCGCTCAACAACAACCCTACCAGTCATATTATATAGCCTCCTGTAGTTTAAATTGACTGCATTTTCTTCATCAATGGGTTTACCACTGCAATGCTACTGTGTCTGGGAGGCTGTTCTCTCTATCCTTACAAGCATCGTTATCACAACTGTCCTCACCACTTGCCCTTCTGACATAGGTGCTCTGACCTTGAAGATGTTACAAGGGTGAGGGAGGATGCTAGAGGGAGATGAGATGAAGGAATGGACCCACAGGATCCAATGCCCTCTCATTTCTGATCCACACCAAAACTGCACATGCCTAGACCTGACATAGTTAACTTCTCTCTTTTTGTAAGCAAAGGGAGGAGGGAACATGGCAAATGCTATTCCTCTCTCTCACCTTCCTCCCCTCTGGTGCAAATCTGGAAGATCACAGGAAAAGGTGGCTTGCCTGTCATAGATTCTCTCTTCCTTGCACTATAGGATTGTTCTGCAATTTACCTTATCTTCAGAGCAACTCAACAGTAGTAGGTCTTACATCTACCCCAAAATAGGAGAGATGGAATTCAAATATATTACTTTATTTGATTTTATTCTATTCTTATCTTGTCGTGAAGCAGCTTACACCATACATTAAAACAATATTTATTTATTTATTTATTTATTTATTTATTTTAGTTATTTATGCCCTGCTCTTCAGCCACAAGGCTATCAGAGAGGCTTACAAATTGTTTTAAGCAATAGCTATTTACATATCTACACTGCATTAAATAGTTTCCAATGTGTGTTAGTTAATTGCCCCCACAAGCTGGATACTCATTTTACCGACCTACGAAAGGATGGAAGGTTGAGTGAACCTTGGAGCCCGCTGGAATCAAACTTGCAACGTGGTGACTTGTAGTACTGGCATTTAACCACTGTGCCACCAGGGCTCAATAGAGCTAAAACAGTCTAAAATACAACCATTTTAAAAAGCATTGAGCATAATCTACTTAAAAACAATAATTCAAAACAGATAAACATAAATTTAAAGCCCTATACACTAAGAGCCAGCAAGTAGTTAAGATCTTTGTTTAAATAAGAAGGTCTTTGCCTGCTGGTGAAAAGAGAACACGGAGGGGGCCAAATCCAGCTTGAATAGCTGCCAGAGCAGTTAGTGCATTTCAACATCTGCTACCTCATACCCTTGATCACAGGGCAAGTAAGTTCAATTAAAAATTGCCCAGGTTTTTGGACAGTTTTTGTCTGTAATGTGCAAATTTAAAATGTGTTCTTTTTAAAGCATGCACTCTTCTTTCCCTTCCATCTTGATCCAGTTAGCCAAGATTATTTTGAATTAATGGTTTAGTGAACCAGTTTTTAAAATAAAAAATAGAAATAGAGATGAGGTATGGGTATTCCTAACACTAAAAAAACCTCTCTTTTGGGGGGCACTTACATCTCATTCGGAATCTCTCTCCAGACCCACTCTGGGATCCAGGGTGTGATCCAGGCTGAGAGCTAGAATTGCTAGAGCCAGAGGAGCTTCCACTTCCAGGTCTTGGCACAAGCTTTTCCACTCTTTCCCAGAGCAGGCGAGGCTCTATATTGCTATGTGGAGAAATAGGGGAGGGGGGCAGGGAGAGAGAGAGAGGAGAAAGAAAGGAAATTCACATTCAGTTCAGTCTCAACGTTCAACGTCGTAACTGTAACAACACTTTGACAACTATTGCATTCTTTTAGTAATTCATAGTCACAGAATAATCAAACTGAATGCGTGAATCTGAAGTTGAATAAGAATTTGAAAGTTAAGACTTTTCCCATTGGGTGTGCTTCAGAGCATCTTGAAGTCTCTGGGTAGCTCTTCCCACTTGCTCCCGGGAGGCAGGAAAGAAAAAACGGACTTTTCCAGTGAAGTCACATGGGAGGAGCAACCCCCAGATGGTCAGTTCTTTCCTGCCTACTGCTCCTGGTCGATGCGCCATCACTATGCTCCATACCACGATCACTATGTGGTTTGCCATAGCCATCTTTGGTCTTCTGTTCTTTCTGCTTTTCTCCCTAACCTCTTTCCAAAAAAATAAATAAAATAAAAATAAAAATAAAAGAAGAAGAAAGAAAGAAAAAAGAACCTTCCTTCTTTTCTTATCAGCTTTGCCTTTTTTAATCGTTCACAGTTCGCTGCCACTCCTCGCTCTGATGACAAGATGGCCTGGGAAGGATGAAGAGCAAGATGTGAAAGAAGGGGGACAAGCCCCTCCCGCCTCAACCACTGTGTCCACCCCCCAGCTTCAGCCCTCCAAATGGACTTAGAGCCAGCCAGCTTGCAGCCGTGGCATCTACTCTCCTGTGTGAGGAGGCGCAGAGCTCTTGGAGGAAAGGGATCTTTCCCGTACTCTTGTGGCTGCTCCCCACCACCACAACAGTGGACCTAAGGACTGGGACAACATTCAACCTCCTGGAGATTTGGTCACCGGAGACAGCATGAGTCCGCTTGGGGGCCCTTGGTCAGAAATTTGGAGGGGGGATTTGGCCCCAGGCATAGCTGCCTGGATCTGAGAACTGGTGGCCAGAGAGACAGTGGGTCTCCTCACAGCCAGCCTTGTCCAGCCCAATTTAGCTAGGCTTACTGGACTTCTGCAAGTCGGGAGGAACAATGGACACACCACCTCACCACCACCCCTCCCCACAGCTCAAAGCCCGTGGGAAGAAGGGTGATCCCACAAAGAAGCCTCCACGCAAGGAGCCAGAGGTGGATGCCTCCTCTTGTGGCCTTTCTAAAATCACTGTGGTCACATGGGGCACAAGGAAAGGAGAGCTAGAGTCCCCCGAAGGGCGGAGAAGGAGGATGAGGACTGGGCCTCTGGTTCAGAGTCTGACTCAGATCATGCACACACACCCAGAAAGCGTGCCAGGGGCAGGGAGGGAGACAAAGATGTCTCGGTTCACTCCTCTGATGAGAAGGAGGAGGCCTCATCGGGCTACGACCATTGGCAAAAGTCCTATGCCTTGTCGCCATCAATCCTATGCCTATCTAGATGGAACATGGAGAAGGGCTTCTTCTTCTGATTTCATGAACTGTATAGGTTGTTATGGGGGCAAGTTCTCCTTTAAGTATACTTAATTCAAGCCATTTAGGGCAGAGGTGGTAGAACTGATTTGCCACCAAGAAAAGAAGGAACCAGGAAAACTGGAAGTGACCAGATATACACTTCCGGTTTCAATTTCTATGGTGGAAGTTGGAGTTGTGGGAGCCCTGGCTTTTTTAAACCCCAAACCACTGCTTCCAAATGCCTCTAGTCGAAGGAAACTCTCAGTCCCTGCACTCAAAAAAGTTCTTCCTTGTGCTGGGGAAGGCATGAAAAAGCCTTGTGGTACCATACAGTCTGCCTCAGTTTAGATATTAAAAAATCACTACAAACATTTTGATTTGTGCTTTGAAGCAAATCAGCATTAAGTTGCAGATGTTGCATGATAGTAACCAGATTCTATGGATGTGTGTCCACAAAAATCCTTGCTTCTGCACTCTAGACAAATTGCAGCTTTTAAAGACTATTCAAAAGTGGAACTGTACAGAATATTTTACAGCAATCCAATCTTAATGTAAGTAAACCTGGAGCAGCAGGGTTAGGGTTAGGGTTAGGGTTAGGGTTAGGGTTACTCTACCATGGCCAGATCGTTATCCAAATGCAACTCTTGAGTCCAAGAACATGAACTAATTGTGAAACTGATTTTTCAATGGAGTACAACATTCAAAGCAGGCTGAATCCCTATTCTGGAGTCTGTCTCCTTCTCAATTACAATCACATCTGTCTTCCAAAGAGTATACTTCAGTTTGTTAACCCTCATTAAGTCCATTACTGTTTCCAAAAACCAATCTTTAATAATTAGAATCTAAGCTTTAGATCTCGAATCCAGCTTTCATAGTGTATTACCAAAAAAAAGGGGGGGGAAGGAGGGAAACGAAACCAATCTTATACTAATAGACAAGGGGTCAGACTACTGGCTTTCAACACCACATTCTGGAACCTTCCTTAAGAGGGTAAAGTACTATTGCTATTTGGTGCAAAATGTATGAACTACTATAGAATGGTGTATCCTAGACCTATTCCCACAGTCATCCAGAAGATACCATAGCTGATAGTACTGAAGGTTGTCAATAGATCCAGTAGAACAACAAAAAAGGATACTTAAAAAAATCATAATCATAGAATTGCAGTTGGAAGAGACCACGAGGGCCATCCAGTCCAACCCCCTGCCACGCAGGAAATCACGATCAAAGCATCCCCGAGAGATGGCCATCCAGCCTCTGTTTAAAGACATCCAAGGAGGGAGACCCCACCATGCTCCGAGGGAGTGTGTTCCACTGCCGAACAGCTCTTACTGTCAAAAAGTTCCTCCTAATGTTGAGGTGGAATCTCTATTGCTGGAGCTTGCATCCATTGCTCCGTGTTCCAGTCTCTGGAGCAGCAGAAAACAAGCTTGCTCAATCCTCAACGTGACACCCCTTCAAATACTTAAACAGGGCTCTCATATCGCCTCTTAACCATCTTTTTTCCAGGTAAACATACCCAGCTCCCTAAGTCTTTCCTCATAAAGCATGGTTTCCAGACCATTCACCATTTTAGTTGCCCTCCTCTGGACACGTTCCAATTTGTCAATATCCTTTTTGAATTGCGGTGCCCAGAACTGGACACAGTATTCTAGGTGACGTCTGACCAAGGCAGAATAGAGCAGTACTATTACTTCCCTTGATCTAGACACTATACTTATATTGATGCAGCCCAAAATCGCATTGCCCTTTTTAGCTGCCACGTCACACTGTTGACTCATGTTCAACTTGTGGTCTGCTAGGACTCCTAGATCCCTTTCGCATGTAGTCTCATTCAGCCAGGTCTCTCCCATCCTATATCTATGCATTTCATTTGTTCGCCCTAAGTGCAGTACCTTACATTTCTCTGTATTGAATTTCATTTTGTCCAGCTCTCCAGTTTATCCAGGTCATTTTGAATTTTGATCCTGTCCTCTAGGGTATTAGCTACTCCTCCTAATTAGCTACTCCTCCATCTTGAATTTTGATCCTGTCCTCTAGGGTATTAGCTACTCCTCCTAATTTGGTGTCATCTGCAAATTTGGTAAGTATGCCCCTAATTCCCTCATCCAAGTCATTGATAAAGATATTGAATAGCACTGGGCCCAGGATAGAACCCTGTGGCACCCCACTGGTCACATCTTTCCAAGACGAAGAGGAGCCACTGCTGAGCACCCTTTGGGTTCGGCCATTCAACCAATTACAAATCCATTGAACAGTTAAATTGTCTAGCGCACATTTTGTAGGCTTGTTTGCAAGAATGTCGTGGGAAACCTTCTCAAAGGCCTTACTGAAATCAAGGTATGCGATATCCAGAGTTCCCTTCATCTACCAAGCTGGTAACTTTATCAAAAAAAGAGATCAGATTAGTCTGGCATGACTTGTTTCTCTGAAACCCATGTTGACTTTTTGTGATTATGGCATTGCCTTCTACATGTTCACAGACTCTCTGTTTAATGATCTGCTCTAGAATCTTCCCTGGTATTGATGTCAGACTAACTGGACAATAATTGGTTGGACCCTCTTTTTTCCCCTTTTTGAAGATGGGGACAATGTTTGCCCTCCTCCAGTCTGCTGGGACTCCTGCTGTTCTCCAAGAGTTCTCAAAGATTATTGCCAATGGCTCTGAGATTACATTTGCCAGCTCTTTTAATACTCTTGGATGTAGTTCATCTGGTCCTGGAGATTTAAATTCATTTAGATTAAGAAGGTATTCCTGTACTACCTCTTTGCTTATTCTGTGCTGGATTTTACCTATTGCGTCCTCTGTTCCATTATCCTCAGGTTGATCACCCTTTTCCTTTTCTGAAAACACTGAGGCAAAGAAGGTGTTGAGTAATTCTGCCTTTTCTCTGTCCCCTGTTAGCATTTTGCCATCTTCTCCACGTAGTGGCCCTACCATTTCCTTATTCCTCCTTTTGCTGTGGACATACCCAAAAAAACCCTTTTTATTGTTCTTAACATTCCTAGCAAGCCTGAGCTCATTCTGCACTTTAGCTTTTCTGACTTTACTCCTACATGTGTTCGCTCTCTGTTTGAATTCTTCTTTGGTGATTTCCCCCCTTTTCCATTTCCTATACATGTTCCGTTTAAAACTTAGCTCCGTTGAAAGTTCTTTAGTTATCCATCCTGGTTTCTTGAGACACCTCCCTTTTTCCCCCCCTCAATGGTACTGTTTGAAATTGTGCCTTCAGTATCGCCCTTTTGAGAAAGTCCCATCCATCTTGAGGTCTCTTCTCTTTTAGTATTCCTGACCATGGGATCACCCCCAGTATTTCCCTGAGTTTATTGAAATCAGCTCTCCTAAAATCGAGAATGCATGTCTGACTATGCCTGGCTTCTCCTTTCCATTGTATAACAAACTCCAGGAGAACATGATCACTCTCACCTAAGGATCCCAGCACTTGCACCCCATTAACCAGGTCATCCCTGTTGGTTAGGATCAGATCTAAAATAGCTGACCCCCTTGTTGCCTCTTCCACCTTTTGGACCATGAAATTGTCTTCCAGGCAAGTAAGGAATTTGCTAGACCTTGAAGTATTGGTTGAGTTAGATTTCCAACAAATATCAGGATAGTTGAAGTCACCGATCACTACTACATCTCTCCTTTCTGTGTGTGTGGTCATCTGTTCTAGAAAGGCATCATCTAATTCCTCCATCTGACTTGGGGGTCTGTAGCAGAGTCCCACAGTAACATCCCTGTTGTTTCCCTCCCCTTTAATTTTTATCCAGATGCTGTCCACCTGCCTTCCAGTATTGATGTCATGGATCACTTCACTGGTGTAAATATCCCTGACATATAATGCTATTCCTCCTCCTTTCCTGTTTGGCCTGTTTCTCTTATAAAGGTTATACCCCTCTATTCCTACATTCCAGTCATGCGACTCATCCCACCAGGTTTCAGTCCTCTACTCTTGTTTTCAAAATAGGTCATGAAATAATGCAGAGAAAGCTATTTCAGCTTCCAAACCAAACCTGAACCGAAACTAACATAATGTAAGAAAATCGAATTCATTTTGAATTCAATTTCTTGCCTAAAAATGGAAAAATTCAGGCCAATTGGAAGTTAGCCAGTTTTAAGGACTTATTATAGCCATCAAGGCTGTATGGGCTTACTCCTTCTCTAGCTAGGCTTTCAACACTCTTCACAATCACTTTACCAAGCTTCCCTTAGCTACCTTAATCAGTCAAATAGGGCAAAAATCACATGCTGCCCTCACACTTACAAGGATCTTGTGCACATCGTCAAGCTGTACAAACTAAAATCAATCTAATACATCCAGACAAGGAACTGCTAGACATTTGTCATTAGACAGTATGGTGTCAGCAGTTCTGAGATATATATGCTTCCCTCTGACATTTTAGGCCCAGAAAAGGCCTTTTTTAACAACAGGAAGTGAGCAGAAGTCTCTTCATGTTCAAATTCCTCTTTCAAAAAAAGCCTCTCCTGGGCCTAAATTGCCTCAGGGTAACCAAAAATGTGGCAAAAAAGCCCTTTTGTAAAGGGCTTTTTTTGGGAAGTGTGTGTTCTTTTTTTTTGAGGGGGGAGGGTGGAATCATTTTTAAAAATCTCCTTGTGGTTTTTACAAAAAAAAATAGCCCTGGGAACCTCACTTTTACCACCCCTGCTCTAATACAGCCTAGATATTACTGGTGAAATAGTGACATCTTCTGTCTATCTAAAAGAAGCATTCTGACTGAAATGCTGTACTGATGCAATGATTGCAGAAATGTTTGATTTCTTGGCTCTCATCATCACTACAGCATGCATCTTTATATGGGCTGTGAATGTTGAATTCATCCTGAGGTTTCCTTCATTGTCAGTATTGTAATCAAAGAACTACCTAAGTACTCCTTCTTGCTATCATTCACTTGAGGCTAAACCTCAGAATGTTCTTTAGAATGTAGATGCTACATTCCACTACTGATGATTGAAACAGGAGATCAGTATTTTCTGTATAAGAAGGTACGAATTCATGCTTGGAAGGTGCTTAAATAAAGCAGACACTAATTTAAAACAACATGTATGCCTCTGAATCTTGTGCTTTAGATCAGTGGCTCTTAACCCTTTCTTTACCAGGGACCCCCTTTAAATATCTTTGTTGCTGTGGCCCCCCAAGACTTGAAACTCAAGATTTATACCCCTAATAACAGCAATAATACCTGATGGTGATAATGATAATAATAATGATGATACTACAATTACACCACCCATTAAACCTTCCCTCAGAGGCAATGGAGGGGAAGGGAAGACTAATGCCTCTTGTAAGTTTTTTGTGGCTGGAGTAGACTGAACAGCAATGCGTAGGCCAAGCCAGCCAGTCAGCCTTTGCCTTGGCTCCTGTCACGTGGCCGATCCACCGTTGGCAGGAGGTGGGGCCAAGCAGCCTTCAAGTCTTTGCCAGCTCCTGTGGGGACACTGTGCCCCCTTGGAGGTCCCCGGACCATAGGTTAAGAACCACTGCTTTAGATAAAAGGCCCTCCCCTCCATCCCAATGCCAGTGCTGTGACCTCAGAGGGAGAGAAGAAGAGGCAAGCACAGCTCCATCATGCCTAGGGCCAGAATCGGATGAAAGCCCCTCCCTCCATCCCAACTGCCACTGCCATGGGAGTGGAAGAGAAGAAGAAGCAGTATCTGCTGAATCCCTTCCCCTGTCCTTTTGTGTCATGTCTTAACTAGATTGTAAACCTGAGTGCAGGGAAGATTCAGAGGCATACATGTTGTTTTGTTGTGTTTTTTACTTGTAAAGCACCATGTAGAGTGATGGGGCTGTATAAGTAAATAGATGATGATGATGATGATGATGATGAGATCTTGCAGGAATGATGGACTTTAGTTTGCTTTTCCCAATAACTGAAGTAAAAAAGTACAAGAACATCACAAACCTTGTGGAGTTTCTTTGCCCTGCTTGGTTATTTTGTTGTCCACTGCTCTGCAGTGGAGAATCTCGGCGAGATAATACAGGTGATCTAGAAGTTGTTCTCACAGGTACCTTACACAGAAAAAGCAAAAAAATCAGATAACACAGCAAAACCTTTGTTGCCATAATGATGTATTGGGGTTACTAAAACATTTGCAGTTTTTAGCCAAAATAGCTATTGACTAAGAAGTACACCAACTACAGAGCCTTTAGACTCAGTTGGACTGCATCTAAGATGCTGAAAAGAATATAAAGTTTAGTAGGTAGCTAGCATACTAACACATATATACCCACTCACAGACTACCATGACAGTTTAGAACACAGAACTTTGAAGCAAGGGATGCACAAAGCAATATACTGTCATAGCATGGGGATTTAGAAAATTAAGCTCTAAGGAGCCAACAAATGCCTAGTCATGGATCAGTAGAAGGCAGAGACTGGAGGAAAGCATGTTACTTTTGACAGAAGTAAATAAAGCAATGAAACACATTGGGGGGGGGGCATTTTGTGGTCAATAATATCTTAAAATAGCTGATTTGAAGGTCTGATCTGCAAATCAGAGGTAGAAAAGTGACTTTCAGCCATTAATTTTTGTTAAAGCTTACTTGACTGCTTAACTTTGCATAATAAATATCCAAATTCTATACAAGAGCCACAACTCATAAATATTTTTTTTCTAATCTTAAATGAAGGCCACAATTTCTCTAACAACGTGGTTTTAAAAAAAAGTAGATGAAGGGGCAAATTCCTTGCCTAAAGTACTGTTTCTGGTACCAATATCACTCTACGGGTGTGCATTCACTAGTTCAAAACCTAGTACATGCCTTGTGTTACTTTTTTGTTTTTTGTTTTAAAAAGTCAAACTTCTGTCTTTCTACTTCTTACCCTTGGAGGCACCTCGTCACTGTCTGATCTAGCCCAAGCCTTTTGGGTGGGGTCAGGTACCTCAGACTTAGAGTCAGAACTCTGACTTATCACTTCACTGCGTGAAGGTGGATATGGGTCCTGAGAGCGCAGGTGGTGATGTGCAAATTTGGGAGAAGGGTCACTGAAGGAATGGGACCGTGAGACAGGGGAAACATTGTTCTTGAGAGATGCCAGATGGGACCACTGTACCTTACGAAAAAACAAAACATAGAACATTCAATGCGTTCTGTACAACTGGCTTTTTTCCCAATTAAACACAGAATACAAAGCAAAGGTTTTGGTGGCAGGATAAGCATAACTTAGATATGATGCCAGACAAGCATGTGGTGCAGTCAAAGGGCTCTTAACAATGATGGAGCCTGGAGAACAAAACAAAAAACAAAACAAAAAACCCTCCTGAAAATGCAGCACATGGGCATTTGTGAGGCATACTCTGAACACATAAATTAATGGGAAGTAATGAGGCCACGTCCCATCCTGTGGACTTATTTTCATGTCAAGCCCAAATGGGCCCCAGACCAGAAGGAGACATTTCAATAAAAATTACCAAATTGGAAAAAAAGAAAGCACAGAATTATATTGGCAGATATATTAGTTTGAAAAACAATTTACTGGCATCTTTAGAACATGCAGTAAGTTGCTTTTAAGGCATTATGAAACAATTACATGGAATGAAAAATAAAGAGATCCTTTACTTTTCTTTAGTAAATGTATTTATTTATATATGTGCATGCTGGCATATATATATGTGTGAGAGAGAGAGAGAGAGAAAGAGAGAAAATATAACAAAACATACACTACACTGTATAAAATACAATATATGCATATTGTATATAACACAGGCAATGTCTAGACACTGTACAAACACAGCAACATACAAGATTTAACTCCCCCAATTCATTGTTATAATCATCATCCTGTTATGATAATCATCCCTTTTAGAGTTGAGAGCATTAATCTGAAATAACAGCCTGAATATTTCAATGAAGAGAGAATTCAGAAAATTAAATTCTCTAATCTTCTGGAATTGAATAGAACATTTTATTCTTCACCTCCATCTCTTCTTCAAGCCCCAAAGAAGCTAAGACTTCAAACTTAGTCCATAAAAGTAATCAAAAACCTTTTAGTGCAGTGGACCAACATATACCAGAATTAGTTATCTGGATCGTCAATAATTAAGTATGACCATGAATGGGTGGGTGTGCACACAAGTAAACATATCATATCGTAAGTATATTATATAGCGTATATGGCATTGAAATGCTCATTAATTAACTTTCTTAGTGCCCTGAAAGTCTAGTGGAGTAGAGAAGACAGGGATTTAAGTCACAGTAGAGCTAACCAGAAAGTGTATTCTGAACAAACCCCATAATATTGAAGATAAGGAATGGCTGTATGATAGGGAGACAGAAGGAGGGAGACACGAATGCCAGAATGGCTGATCAAGAGACAAGGTGGCTAAACAAACGTGTTGCAAGTCTGACAGATATTTCTGCCAGTTGATGCTTCTCCTATCACTGTAGTACTATGGTCTAGCAATCCTATGGGAAACATAGAAAAAAGAATAATAGCATCCAACCCTTCCTCCACCTCAATTTATTGTATTAATTTGTGACAGCCAATTCTGGGGCTGCGGGCCTTTAGCTAAGAAGTGTTGAATTAAAACTGAATTTTTAGAAGTATTTTTAACATGTTTTAATGAGGTCATAGTTAATGACTTAGGCTACTGTACTGTTTATTCTCCTTTATGGATCTGAAACAAGGGTCACCTATCGCCACCACCTACGACTCCTCTAACGCTTTCATCAGCGCTGTCTACGCACAATCCTAGATATTCACTGGACTGACTATGTGACGAATGTTGCTGTCCTTGAGCAAGCAGGGATCACCAGCATTGAGGCCATGATATTGAGAACACAGCTGCACTGGGCACGGCACATTTCTAGGATGGAGGACCATCGCCTCCCAAAAATACTACTCTACGGTGAACTTGCCACGGGTCAAGAGGGGTGCTCCAAAAAAGCAATACAAGGATTCCCTGAAACAACATCTCAGGCTCGGCCAAATTGATCACCAACAATGGTCCTCCCTGGCCTCACATCGGAAGACATGGAGACGCACTATCCACAATGCTGCAGCCTTATTTGAGAACTCACGCCGAACAAGTCTTGAAGAGAAACAACAATGCAGAAAGAATCACAATCCAGAAACATCACCCAAGGAGACCTTCTGCTGTGCTTTCTGCAACCGGACTTGTCTATCTCAGATTGGCCTTTTTAGTCATCAGCATGCTTGCAGAAAGAGCGGGATGAGTCCTTCCTGAATCTTCGTTTGCGAAGAAAAGCCAGAGAGAGAGAGAGACTATACAAAATTTGAAAGACCTACAACAATAGGATAAGCAATACAGATAGGAATAGTTTATGTTCTTACAAACCATTGTAAAAGGAAAATGGGCACTGAGCACTTGTGGTTACACAAATGAACCACAAACTAATAATAAATACAGAGATTGGAATTGAACAAGCCATTTGAAAAGCTCAGTGCAGAAAAAGGTAGCTAGTTCTGACAATGAATTATAATCACATGATGGGGAGGGTTTGAATGAAACTTACAAAAATGTATACACATTTATAAAGGATTTCAAAGGCACATGGAAAACAAATTATTCACACAGTTGGGTATGATTTGTGTTTCCCACCATAAGAGACACATTTATGGGCAGGTTTACTCAGTCTGTTAGCTTCCACACCCCTCTTCTCATAACCCAATCCTACCTACACATAGCTTTCACAAGGACCTTTTTCTGCTTTTACCTGTGGTTCTGTTGGCTTTTGCAGGGAAGGCTGAATAGGCTCGGAATTTCCATTTGAAAAGGACTCTGATCTTGAAGGCACTGGCGGCTCCAACACTTTACTTGTCTGTTTAGACTGTGCTTCTGGGGAACCCTGATTATTCTTCCTATATCTATCATCAACCTGAAAGAAAAAACTGCAGTATGTAAGCTAATCTTGAATAGTCACCACTACATTTGTGTTGGGCCCTGCATGCAGGGCCTAGCAGAAAGATCGGTTCAGGCTACATGAGAAAGCCCTAGGCCCTGTTTTCCTTTAACAGAATGGGTCAAGGAGAGGTTTCAACTCACAGCTGGAGGTGGCAGGAGGAAGCAAGTGTGTCATCCCCTGGCTGAGGAGATAAAGATGTTTTGGGATCTTCCATTATCTGGCACAGTAATTGCCCTGAGAAAGTTATCTCTTGTTAATTGGCTTGAGAAAGTTTTGTTTCTCGCCCACTTTGCTTGTGAGATTTTAACCCATATAAGATTAGAGCAGACCCAGGGCATTGACTTTTCAGTGTGTGCAGCTCTGAGGGGTGAGTGCGTATCCTTTGCCTTTCTATGCCTATACTGATTAACGAGAATGTCCGTTTGCTTTTCTATCTGCTGTTCCTAAAAAAGTCGCCTGCTTTCAAGCCCAGAACTGGTGCATGGTCACTCCGCCTGCTTCATACTCCAAACCAGCAGGGCCCTCAAGATAGGAGGTGCTGCCAGTGTAACAATTTGGCAGGATAATCTTCAACAATTTTCACTAAGCCAAAGCTTAATATGTTATTAGCATTGTTGCTAGGCATATCACCACGCAAATTGTCTTGAATAAGGTTGGACTCCCTCTCCAATATCTGTAGTTTGGAGGTGTTCCTTGATCCTATGATCCTCTTAGATGTAGGTGGAATGGTATAAAGGGTCCTCTTTTTCTAGCTTCACCTCAGCTGCCAAGTATAACCCTCTCTGGCCAAGATGGACTTTGCTACAGTCATTCATGCCCTACCTAACACCAGATTATAAAACTGTCATGTGCTCTATCTGGCACTGCCCTTCAATTGTTTGGAAATTGCAGTTAGTGAAAAAATGCTGCACATAGGAAGATGACTGGAAATGAGCACCTTGATCCTATAACATCCTTTTGTTGGATCTGTACTTGTTGTCTATACATTCTAGGCTCAATTCATGGTGCTGACATTAACCTTTAAAACCCTCAACGGCTTTTGACTTGGATATATACAGAGCAACAGAGATATGGTGATGCTATTTCAGAGTCCTTTCTAATAACCAATGGATTGAAGCAAGGTTGTGTTCTTGCTCCAACTTTATTTACAATCTTCTTCAGCATGATGCTCCAAAGGGCTACGGCAGAGTTTAAAGAAGAAGACGGCATCTATATACATTACCATACTCCAACTTTATTTACAATCTTCTTCAGCATGATGCTCCAAAGGGCTACGGCAGAGTTTAAAGAAGAAGACGGCATCTATATACATTAAATACTTTGGCTGATAATTTTTCAGAATTATTTTCAATTGTTCTTAGTTTTGATAATTGCCCCCAGAAATTATTACTTGTCTACTCTGATTCTTCTTACTAGGAATGAAGAGTGAGAAAATAGTATGAGTATGTATGCCTGAGTTATGTAATGTTTTTGGTTAGCCATCTTGAGTTCCTTTTCAAAATGTGCAAAGATTTTTTTTAAAGGAAAGTTTTTTGTAAAGCCTTTAAAAAAGTTTTCATCATCTAATGCAAATTGCCTCTCCAAGGAGAGATCACTGCTATGGACCACCTTCCGCATGGCAGTTACCATCTTGCCCCCTTTGTTCAGCTCGAGTTGAGACCAATGCATATCCTGACCTGCTCGCTGGCTAGGCAGAACAGAACTGAGGAGGTTGGGGTTGGCTCCACCTCCTGTTGGGTATATGCTTTCATTCTGTTAGTAGACTGTCCTGCCTGTTTGAGTTGGAGGCGGAACCAATACCCAAAACGAGGAGTCCCCCCCCCCACATGCTGCTGGAAAAAGTACAGTACCGTAACAATACAAACGTTTAATTCCTACTAACTGCCAAACTGTTTTCTCTTTAAGGATTTTTTTTAAAGCAAGCAATATTGATAGAACAGCAGTATTTGCACATTATTTTTGGCTTTAAAGGCTTATCAGAACTTTTGTTAAAAAAAATCACCATTCTATAAAAGGGTTTATCTACAGATCTCCACTCAATCCCACAGTGTGTTTTTCAAAGGAAATGTGGCACTTCCTTCATGCAGGAAAGCTTGGTCATAGTTCTTGTGCTCTGGAGTTCATGGGAGAGAGTCATTAAGAAATATGTGTAACTTGGAGAAAGTGAATACAAACTATTATCTCTATTGAAATGTTAGATTTCAGGGACATACAGTAATGCCAACAGGCAGTTGTTTCAGAAAAGTCAGTATTAAAAATATCCACAAGATAATTTAAGAGTGTCTTTCACAACAGAATATGCGTGCGTGTGTGGGGGGGGGGAGGGGGCATCTGTATTGAGGCCAGCACTTTTAAAATTGCTGATGTAGAGTTGGAGTGAGTAGGGAAGTATATAAGTTTGCTGGTAGCACAAAATTATTCAGAATGCATGTACACAAATATAAAGTGAGGCATACTGGTCTGAAAAATTTCATTCATCAACAGTGATGGGCTCTGAGCTGGCTCTCACTGACCAAGAAAGGGATCTTAGGCTTTTAGAAGATAGTTGGATGAAGATACTAACTCTGTGTGTGGCTACAGTTTAAAAAGACAAATTCTGTTGAGCCTAACTGGAAAGGGAATTAAAAATTAAAGTGCTGCTCTTCTACAAAACCACACTGTGGCTCCATGTGGAAAACTGTGTAACTGCACCTTCAAAAGGATATTCTAGAGCTGAAAAAGATACAGAAAAGATCAACCAAATTGATGATAGAAACAGACCAGTTTCCCCAATGAGGAAAGGGGCTGTTAGCTTACGGGGAAAACAATGGGGTTGTTTAGCTTACAAATAAGGCTAGTAAGAAAAGGCATGATAGAGGGGTACAAAATAATTCAGGATTTGAACAAAGTACATAGGGAGAAGCTTTTCTCCCCCACTCTAACACTAGTACCTGTGACCATCCATTGAAGCTAAAGCAGAGAGTGAAATGGGATCTGGTAGAATTCTGTTTTCACCATAGAACACTAAATTTTGAACTTTTATGGCTTTTAAAAATATTGACAGAAAGGTGGCATATCACTGTAAATAATGAATTATAGGTGGGGGTTGATGTGTTTCTACTAGCAACAGGCTAGCTCATGAACAAGCAGGTAAAATAACTCAGTTTGAGTTAGGAGGGTCCTGGATGCTCCTCCCAATTTCTATGGGTATACCTCTGAATATGCTCTGTCTCTTATTATGTTTAGCATGAACCATTGTGCTCCACAGTGATGGACAATAATGAAGGAAGAACTCCAGATTTTAAAAGTCTTGAAAAAGACATTACCTCTCGTGGCCGTTCAGTAGGTTCATAAAGGGGCTTAGGCTCAGGAGTGTGATAACTGTGTTTATTCCTTTCTTGTTGTTGCTGTTGTTGTTGTTGTTGCTGCTGTTGTTGTTGCTGCTGCTGCTGCTGCTGTTGCTGATGCCGCCTGTGGTCATGCTGAAGTGATAAAAGATATGCCTGCTCCTGCTGCAACTGCCGCTGGAGCCTCTCCGCCTGCCGATGTTCCTCCATCTCTCGCCATCTGTATTCCTTTGAGAAAACAGGCCCAGATTCAAGATGCATACCCCAAGCTTACTGAAGGCACTCCTCTATCCCTCCTGGTGAATTATATGTTTACTGTTAAAATGCAAGTGAGTGTGCCAACCATTAAAATTGGACTGAAAAGTGCATAGGATTTTTTAACCCCTTGATTAAAAAAAAAAAGTTTGATGCTAATCTTAGCAAGGTTGGAGACTTACAGGGGTATATTACGTTAAAAAAATAAAAGAAATCCAGTGTACCGTTTAAAAATAGTGTGGTATTGACTGGGGGGGGATTAAGGTGGGGGGAAGGAGACAACAATCTGACCTTTATATCTGTGTTTAGTAAAAAAAAAAAAAATTCTGCACTGTCATTATTCTTAGAAAGCTAAAAGGGCTGTTTGAAAACTTGACTACCAAACCCGAGCTGTTCCAACTTAAAGAACAAAACAAAACAGAGAATTCTACTCGCATTGCACTGTGAGATCACCATACAGTATTTTTCACATGTGCCTGCCAGCCCAGTACACTATAGAATGAATAGCTTTTCTTCCAAGCTCTATTGTACATAATGTTCAGCTGTGTCCAACTGAGGAAAGCCTGGGACACCAGCCAGAGAAAGGAATCCTATAACTACTGAACAAAACAGATACAGTGCGTTACCAGTAACATGGCCTGCTCCTGGAGCAGCTGCTGCTGAAGAATTTCCAAGTGCCGCTGCTCCTCTTCTAGCTGTCGCCTGATATACTCCTGTCACATAGAAATTACCCAGCAATAAATTGTTCACAACAGGAATGCATCGAAACCACCTGAGTAGAACACCAAATTACCAACCAACTATCCCACGCCACCTTAAGGTGACAATTCACTCTTGGACTTTGTGAATCTCTAGTGAACAAGTAAAAAAAAAACACCCTATCATCTAAAGTAGTGGCTAAAACCCTTTCCAAAGTGGACTAAAATAGCATTTTGAGGGTGAGGGGAGGAAGAGTTGACAGCCTGTCTGATGAATTTTGAAAATGTTTTTTTAATAAAAAAATAAACAAATGTAATTTTAAAATACACTGAGAGTTAAAAACACAAGGAAGTCCAATCCACGCAGCCAACACAAAATCACATGCAATTTTTATTAAAATAATTAGTTTTAGGCACTGTGTGATGAACCGTTAGCAACAGCTAGAGCAAGACTTCATTAAGACACCCCGTTTACAAGCTTCTCAGAGAATTCTCTGCCAAACACAACTCTAACCTCAACTACAGATTTATCCTAGCTTCCATCATCAAAGCAGACAATGCCAATCTTACTGACATATGTGGTGGTTATGACAAAAAACACAAAAACAAAGAAACATCTACTAGAGAACAGATAGAAGACCAAATGCATATTCATCTGAAAAAACAAAAAACAAATTCTATGCTTCAGAAGTCAAAAATGAAGAAATACATTTACTCACTGCTTCAACTGACCCACCAAGCCAAGTATAAATGGGCAGCACCATATCCAAAGCTAAGTACATCCTACCATGCAAATTAATGAGTGTAGGTAATATAAACACATGCACTCAAATACAAGAGAGAAAGAGAGAAAAAGACAGTGTATGCAAAAGGAATTAATGGTTCAGTGCAGTGACAAAATGGGAGCTGTTTGAAATCTTGTGAAGGAAAAAAAGAGATGTATACAAGCTTTGCTATATGTACCCCTACAAAGTTTTGGGTGAAGTGAAGAAAGATGTACAATTCCTTAAACCAGCCATAGAAGCATTTTTGAAGAATGTCTTTAAGCTCACAGTAAACTTTTGGAGGTTTGTGGCTCCAATCCAGTTCTAGCTGCTTACAGGCAGCAGTTTCAGATATATCACTATCTACATCAAAATCCTCTTTTGTGTGGCTCACAAGAACACTGCAGCATGGCTATGCAACTGGATTAGAGGCACAGAGAAGCCTTCTTCTGCAAACTGATTTTATCTATATATATTTTTTCCTGCAGAAGAAACCTTCTTATGCATACAGTTAATTGCAGTAAGGCAACGGCATCAAGGCAATTAACTACATTTTCACAGGTTCAATCTCACATGCAGTATCTAGCACACTAGAACCTTTCTGCATTATGTAGTCTGATCAGTTCAGTTACTTACTAATAAACAGTCTCATGACTTGATAAATCTCAAACTTTACAGCAGAAAAATGTTTTATACTATAAATGTTATCATCATTATATCATTACACCAATACCACCATTACTATTACTGCTACTATTGCTATTACCAATTTGATTACACCCTGAACTTACTTACAAGAGATCAGGGCAGCTGATAATGGACAATAACAAATGCTGTACCTTCTGGATAGAAAAGCTTAATCGTTTTAGGCACAATTGTAGTTTTCCTAGCACTGACATCTAACAATATTCTATATATTATATATAATATAATATATATTATATACAATTACAGGTAAGGGTCATGTATAACGTGGAAGGATACCACAACCATTCTAAAAAAGGCCCACATTTAAAGCATACTCATAAAATGCATTTTTAAGAATGTATACCTATAAAATATACATGGTCTGAATTAGCATTTGAAAATTACAGCATCATGTAACTTAGTATGATCAAAGTAATGGGCATTCATTTAATCCAGGGGTGGGGGCGTATAGCTTTCCAGATATTGCAGGGCTGCAATTCCCATAAGCTCTAGCCAGCACAGCCAAAGCAAGGGATTGTAAGAAGTGCAGTCCAACAATATCTATATTCCCCATCCCAGATCTGGTATCAAAAGAATTTAAATGCTATGGTCTCATATAAGAGGTCCACAGACAATGCCATAGCTAGTGACCACCAGTGATCTCTCTGGAGACTGTGTTCAATGTTTTGCTCAAACTACACAGTCTTCCTTGGGTTTATGTCACACATCATTTTATAAAGCCATTCTGTGTGACATATTTAAAAATTCTAATTTAAGTGCTCTCTGAGTGTCCCACAAACTTCTAACACTCGCATGCATTTTATCTTTAAACAAGTGAGCCAGGGAAAACATTCAATGTTTTGCTCTGTTGGGGATGGGAGAAGGGGAAGACAATAATACTCCCATTTGTACAGTTTTAGACTTACCTGTTCTCTCTCCACTCTCCTTTTTTCTTCCTCTGCTCTCCTCCTCTCCTCCTCTTCCTTTCTTCTCTTTTCCAATTCCTCTAATCTTTTCTTCTCCTCCTGTTCTCTCCTCCTTTGCTCACGCTCTTGCTGTCTCCGAGCTTCTCGTTCTCTTCTTTGTTGCTATGGTTTAAAAAATAATAATAAAATGGATGTTTATAGATTTCCTTCTTACCAACCCCTTAAAGCAGGGGTGGACAACTTATGCCTTTAAAGATTAGGTTTGATTCCACAAATTCCATCAGGCCCCAGGGAACATGGCTGAATGAGGAGTCACAGTCCAACATCACCTATGCCACAGTTTGCACTGCCCTGCACACTGAATCATTAAGGTTCAACTTTTTTGTTATTGCCTAAAGTTTAAAATACATGTCAACATGAAAGGATTTAAGAAGATGTGGAATCCCTAATGCTTTAAAATTACTGGGAATATTTGTTACGGCTATATAGATGTCACTATACATTTTTCTGTGCACAGAACATCCGCCTATCAATTAATGTGGGCAAAGCGCTGGGAAAAAAAGGTGGTTGTCCAAACTGCCTGTGAAGAATCCTTGGATCAGAACTGATCCTAAATCACAATGTGAAAAGCAAAACAGACTTAAATGTATTTTTTTAAAAAATAACCCCTATTCACACAATCAAGAGCAAAGATCTTCTTTTGCCAGTCAATTAACTTTAGAATTAAGATAGGAAGCATATACACTGTATTTTCAAAATTCAGTAACTAATAAAATACTTTTGGGTTGGAGAGATGCAAAATCTCCTTTTCAGACCTTAGGATTTTATCTACCCTGACCGGGTGGGGGTGGGAATACAAAAGTGCAAGACCCATTTTCACTAGAGGGACAGATGAATTTGTTGTTGTTGTTGTTAACTGCTGTCAACTTTGACTTATGGCAACCCTATGAGTGAGAAACCTCCAAGTCACCCTATTCTCAACACCATACAAAATAAGGTAGCTGGCTCCCCAAAAGGTTATAAATTAATGCTTTGTTGAGTTCTATGCATCTAAAAGAGCAATATGCACAAAGGTAGCATGAAAATTAGCAGGGATAATTGGTTCAGAAGGAAGGCATATGTTATGAAAACTAGAAATTGAAAGGTGGGACTAATCTCTCTATTAATTAATGGCCACTTAAAATTACTCACACTGATATTCTGAATTCAAAGGTAAGGCCTGTACATGCAATTGTTGTTTTCTTGAAGCCTTTCACAAAGTTGCTTTCAATTCATTTCCCAAATCATTAAATTAGTTTATAAATAATAAAATTCTTTTTTATAAATATTTTTATTAAACACAAAAAATATAATATAAAACTACATATAAGGAAAGACTACATAATTAACAATAAACAAAAACCACACAATAATATAAAACCAACTAAAAGGGGTTTATATAATTGGCTTCCCATTTACCAGCAATTGGCTATAATTATCAACTATTAAAATAATTATTTTATTTTTTCAATAGCGTTGCTCTACAAACTTATCTTTTCTAATATTACCTAAATGTCTATTAATCAAATAATCAATTAAACTAATTAAAAGCCTACAGTTTATCCAACCAGTCTTTCAAATAAAAATCTATGACATTACTTTGCAAGCTTGCTCAAATATCCATTCTAATATTACCTAAATGCCACTTAATCAAATAATCACATTAACTAATTTATAACTTGAAGTTTATCCTGCCAGTCTTCTTCTAAGCAAAAATATTATTTATTCTGCAAGCAAATACTATCTTAAAAACTATAATCATAAATTTCTCTTTGTAATTTACCTCTATTTTTTTTAAAAGTTAAAGTTTATTATGATAGCTTACAACATATTTTCTTTTTGCTGTATTTACACCCATATAGATTTCATGTCCATTGACGTGTACCTTATTCCAAATATTGGATCTTCTCTTTTTGACCAAAACCAAATACAACCAAACAGCTTAAACATCTATTCCTTTTTATATTTGACATATGGTTTCTAGTGGAATTATCACCATTTTACAAAAAAACAAGGACAGACCCAAGGAAACAAATTCCAAACATAGAACATCACATAAATTTTAAATCTCTCTTTGATTCTGTTTTTCCAGTATGGAGACCTCTTCCTGGATCACCTCTTCAACCTTGTTCATCTTGTATCCATTGCCATTTTCCTGAACAACTTGGCCTCTTACCTGTCACTCATAAAAAAGCTCCATATAAACCTTCTTCCCTTCCAGCTCACTATGATTCCTTTTGACTTCTTGTATCTGGACCTCTTTAACAATTCTTCAGATTGCCAGCTTAATCTCCATTTCCTCATCATCATAACTATTCTTGTCTGGTAATTTCTCTACATTTTAATATTGTTCTCCAAGATCAACTTCTATATTTAGGTGTTCCATCTCTGTAGTCAGCTTTATACCTATAGACTCTTTTTCCATTATCTGTTTAATATCATTCCTCAATTCCAAACTAAGCTGCTTCATCTCCATCCTCATTGGTTTGTCATCTGTCTGATCTCATGTAGAATCAGCTGCTTCTCATCCACCACATCAGGTAGTAAATCAAAATAGGTTACAGCCATTTTGACAACCATCAAAGTTAACATTTAAAGAGTGAAATTCTTTTGTTGCAATCTATTCACTTCTCCACCAGCTGTTGCAGTTTCAGCCTTTAAATTGACCGTCTAGCTTTAACTCCACTGTACAGTTGTCCCTTCACATTCGCTGGGGTTTGGTTCCAGGACCCCCCGTGAATACCCAAATCCATGAATACTCAAGTCCCATTATATGCAATAGCATAGCAAAATGGTGTCCCTTATATAAGATGGCAAAATCAAAGTTTGCTTTTTGGATTATTATTTTTTAAAGAATATTTTCAAGCCGTGAATACTTAAAATAGTGAATGCCCAATCCATGAATGTGGAGGGACAACTGTATTTTCCAGACATTAAGTCAGTTCCTCAGAAATTAGCTTAAAGTTCATAGTTCACTTCCTCTCCTTACAATAAAAAGGTAGCCTTGACTTTATCTCCATAAGTAAACAATAAATTCTTTTTTTTCCAATCTGCCATCTTGAGTTATTGTTTACACCCTCTAAAATCCATTTAACATGTTAAAGTACAGGCCGACCCCAGTATTCACAAGGGATAGGTTCTAAGACTCCCCTGTGGATACCTGAAATCATAGATAATAGGAAACCCTACTATTCTCAATTAGACCAATGTCAGAAATCAATTATTTTTCTACAGCTTTTAATTCAATCTCCCTTAACTTATATTTCTCACACAATTACTCACATTTTTGTTTGTAGAAGTTATTCAAACAAGTTATATGTTCCCAATTAACTGACAAACTTAATGTTATTACTTCACTGTAGATGGTATTCCAGGGTAATTAAGAAAGTAGAATGGATACAGCTAACAGGCTTGATTGTAGTGGGGCTTTATGTCACCTTCCTGTTCCCTCAGTCCCTCTTGTGTCCCAACAGCACAAGTCAGTGTCTCATATAAACCCCAGAACTGGCATCGGACTCATTTAAGGTTACCCTCTGAGTCCTCCATGCCAGGGAGACAATGCCTGCCAGTTACACAGTCTGTAAACAGTGATCACCAAAATCAGTGCTTCTCTCCTCCCCCACCACCTGGAGCAGCTTGAGAGGCAGCTTCATAGCGCCATCTTCAACATGGAAGTCCCATAATGAAATTCTTAAGAATCATAATTTTTCCAGCTTTTCTCAGGCATTATTGTTTCCCCATGACTGCTTCTTTACATTTCTTCTTTGAGACTCGGAAACAGGGTCTGAAGTGGATGCTGAATATAGTAAAGGCTGGCATGTTCATTTTAAAGAATCTTTACTAGTTCTAACATACCTTATGTGAAGACCCAGGGAAGCCCAGGGAGTGAGGGAACATCTCTCAAACCGGCTGTCTGCTGGGCTTTCGCCCTCCCTGCAAAGGCAGCCAAGGCTCAGCAGAGGGGCAGTTTAAGAGGTTTTGCCTCACTCCCTCGGCTTCCCTGGCTCTTCATTCCCTTTGTGAAAACCCAGGGAAGCCCAGGGAGTGAGGAAAAACCTCCCAAACCGGCTATCTGCTGGGCTTTCGCCCTCCCTGCAAAGGCAGCAAAGGCTCAGCAGAAGAGCAATTTAAGAGGTTTTGCCTCACTCCCTCGGCTTCCCTGGCCCTTCGCTCCCTTTGTGAAGACCCAGCGAAGCCCAGGGAGTGAGGGAAAATCTCTCAAACCGGCCATCTGCTGGGCTTTTGTCCTCCCTACAAAGGCAGCGAAGGCTCAGCAGAGGGGCGGTTTAAGAGGTTTTGCCTCACCCCCGCGCTTTCCTGGGTCTTCATTAGAGAAGCGAAGACCCAGAAGACTGGCGGTGGGTGAGGAAAACCACGAATAATCAAAAGCGCAAGTGTCAAAGCCGCGATTGTGAAGGGACAACTGTATATGCATGGTGTGGAGAAAGCAGGTAGGAAAACACCTTTCACTTCCTTTCATAATAGTAGAACTCTGTGTCATCCACTGACGCTGAATGGTGTTCAAGACAAATGAAAGGAACTACTTCACACACTGCATAAACTGTAGAACTCATCACCAAAAATGACTGCCAACTCAGATAGCTTTAAAATCACTCTGGATAAATTCATGGAGGATAGGATAATCCAGGATTACCAGTCAGGATGGCTTTATATCACCTATAGTATCAGAAGCAATATGCCTCTGTGTATCTGTCACAGGGAAGCACAAGATAAGAGGGTGCAATGGCACACCTGTCCTGTAAGCAGGCTTCTCATGGACAATGACTAGTCAGTGTGCAAACAGAATGCTGGACTGCATGATCCTCTGGGTTGATCCTTAACTAAGTAGCTGATGTAGATTTTTAGTCGGCAGGCCGGTCGAGATAATGTTTAAATTATGTGATTTTAAATTATGAATTGATTGTTTTAATATGTATGCTCTTTTAACTGATGTTATACTATTTTAACTGGTTATGTATTTTGATTGGTGTTCTGTGTTTTTAGCTGGTATCTATATGTTGTTGTATTTTAATCTTTGTTCTCCGCCTCAATCCATAGGTAGAGGTGGGCAATCAATCAATTTATTTTATATAAATTCTGTTGTTTGATTTTAACCTATTACGGTCCAATGACTAAGGCAATCCATATTCAACTACTAATACTATTAGTAACAACATTGTCAGGATCAGGCCATGATTGAGCCTAATCCTGCCACTTTCAGTTATTTTTCTATAACCTTGATACTCATTGTGCTTTGCTTTTTCATACTTGCTAACAAATTTCTTTGCCAACTATGGAGGGAGGTGGTGATTGTTAAAGGTAAGAATGTAGCTGCATTCTTCAGGCTGGGAAAGGAGGCTGGCTGTAAGGGATTGTCATGTCAGGGGTTGGTGGTTAGCTAATGGCATTAGAGCCTGCAAGATTTTACAGATTGTCGTATGCTTTTATTATAGTTTGTAGCCCCACAGTCAATTCTCAGCAACAACATTTATGATATGCTTCTTGGATTTCTGTGTCAACAGAATGTTGTGATAACTCTGAAACTGTTGGTCACTGCATCTAGGAATGCAAGTACATGATAAGCATACAGAAATACATACCTTCCTAATCTGGTATGAAGGAAATATGAACATAGTTCAAATGTTACAGGAAACTGTGGTTTAAGAAGCCAGCCTTCATTAAATGCTGGTACATAAGGAGCAGACAGCTAGGTTTGCCCATTCTGGTTCTAATGATCTTATCAGGCTGAGACGATGTCATATCAACTGGGCCAAAGTAAAATCTTTGTATGTGTGTGGGTAATGCTACTAAGACAAGTAGAAAAACTATCGTATATTCCGGTGTATAAGACGACTTTTGAACACTCAAAAGTGCCCTCCAAAATTGCTTCACCTGCCTGCCTATCTCCTGCCTCTTTGCAAACGGAGGGAAGAGACAGGAGATGGGGCAGGGGGGTGAACCAAAGTGCTTTTCCAGTTCATTCGCCCCCCTCCTCTGCCTTCTCCCCCTTTGGGGAGCAATGGAGACAGAGGAGGGGGGTGAACGTTACGGTTTGCCGCGGCCGCCGCTTGATCGCCTCTGCAGCGGCCAAGGCAAACCGCTAGATTCGCCCTTTTCCCCCACCTTGCTTGAAGGTGGAAGAAAAGGGCGAAAATGCCCCGTTTTGCTCCGCGACCCCGATCCCTCCTTCTGGGCTCCCTTCCGAAGGAAGCCCAGGAGGAGAACGTGGGGCCGTGGAGCCAAACCCCGGGATACGCCCTCTCCCCTCAGCCACCCGCCCACCCTCCACTCATCCACCCCCTTCCCCAAAGCTGCGACCCCACTGAAATCGTGGCTTTGGAGAGGGGTGGTGGCTGCGAAGCCCCCTCCCCCCTCCCCCCAGCCACCCTCCACCCATCCATCCCAAAAGCCACGATTTCACTGGAATCGCGGCTTTGGAGAGGGGGGTGGCTGCGGAGCCCCCTCCCCCCAGCCATCCTCCGCCCATCCATCCCCCATCCCCAAAGCCACGATTCCACTGGAATCGCGGCTTTGGAGAGGGGGGGGTGGCTGCGAAGCCCCCTCCCCCCAGCCACCCTCCACCCAGCCACCCCCTTCCCCAAAGCCGCGCTTTGGAGAGGGGGGGTGGCTGCGAAGCCCCTTCCCCCCAGCCACCCACTGCCCAGCCACCCCCCTTAGCCAGCTGGCCATCCCGCATTACCCTACCCAAAAGGGGGCTGGGCAGCCTCCTCGTGGGTTGGGGAATCGTGGGAGGAGGGAGAACCTCCCCGAGCCAGCTGGCCATCTCGCATTCCCCAACCCACCAGGAGACTAGGCAGCCTCCTGTGGGTTGGGGAATCGCGGGAGGAGGGAGCCCAGAAGGAGGGATCGGGGCTGTGGAGTTAAATCCCTAGATTCGCTCCCTCTCCCTTGATGGTGGGGAGAGAGGGCGAATCTAGGAGTTTGCTGCGGCCGCCCCCGCTTCCCCCGCATTGGTCCCCTTCGGAAGAGCCAATATGAAGGGAAGGGGGCCGCTGAGGCAAACTGGGCATTTTCGCCCCTTTCCTCCACCTTCGAGTCCAGTTTGACTGGAAGGTTGAAGAGAGGGGCGAATGTTGCCCTGCCAGCTGATCCTGTTTGCTTTCCCAACATGAGTTGGGAAACAGAGGATCAGCTGGCAAGGCTCCCCCAGCCAGCCAAATTGGGGGGGGGGTGGTCTTATCTGGCGAATATATGCCTAAGCCTAGATTTTTGGCTGGAAATTGGGGGTGGTGGTCTTATACGCCCAGTCGTCTTATACGCCAGAATATATGGTAGTCTTCTAGAAAAACACTGCATCTCAAAACAGGAAAATGCAAACAATTTAAAGAAGCCACTGGCACGAAGTGAACAACAGAAATGTGAAGAATTAACTAGTCTTTCCAAGGCTAGATTTATTTGAAAGTAATATCAAGCAACCAAAGTGTTACTTTGGGCCCCTCTTTTGGCCCAGCACTGATATCCTTTGTGTCTGTGGATTTTGTACCAGGTCATTAATGTACCAGGCTGTTTATGAAAAAACCTATGCTACTTAAAATTCAGTCGGCCTGCCGTATCTGCAGGCTCAAAATCCACAGATTCAAACAACCATGGATTTTAAAAACAACAGTAAAGTATTGTACTTCTTTGTGTTCTCCTGCCTCTGGGGAGCCCAGTAGCCAGCTGCATCTGCCTCTGGAATGAATGAGCCGGAGTGCCACAGCAGCTGCCTTGAAGGTGGAAGCGGGCAGCTGGTGTGCTCCCCAAAGGTGGGGGAGCCCAAAGAATGCACGCCTGGCAAGCAGGGGTTGCTGCTATCTCCGCTGATGCCCTACACCAGTGATGACGAACCTATGACACATGTGTCAGCACTGACATGCATAGCCATTTGGGGTGACACACGGCCGTAGGCCTCCTCCTGCCCGCCCGCAACCTCACCACCCTCCCTAAAGTGGCGATCGGTCACCACTTAATGGAGGGTGAAGGAAAGTGGCGGGGGGGCTACGAAGCCCCAATCGCCACTTTAGGGAGGGGGGGTGGAGCCTCCCCCCACCTGGCCACCACCACCCCGCCTTCCCCGGCTTCCTAATGGGGCTCTGGGGATTAAGAGCCCCATATAGCCTCTTCGGGAAGGTTGGGAGGGGTGGAGGGAGCGCGGTGTAGAGGCTTTTCAGCCACCCCACCCTCCCAAAGCCGCAACAAGGCTTAGAAAGCTCAATAGTGGCTGTGGGAAGGGTAGGGGTGGGGGCTAAAAAGTGCCTTTCCCACCAACTCCCAGCTCTCCCGGGGCTTGGCTCTCCCCCCCCAATGGAGCCAAGCCCCAGGAAAGGGGGGCGTTGAGTGCCTGGCTTGCTCAGCAAGCATTCCGTTTAAATCACCTCCTTTCCCTTGAGTGGGAGGGAGAGAAGCTGATTTAAATGGGGTGCTTGCTGAGCAAACCGCGAATAATCAAAACCGCAAAGAGTGAAAGCTGTGAATGTGGAGGGGCAACTGTATACATTTATGTTATTTAAACAATAAATATCACGAAATAATGTTTTTTCCTCAAAGTGACATACCACCTGAATTATGCTCAGTTTTTTGGTGAAGTTTGACACACCAAGCGCAAAAGGTTGCCCATCACTGCCCTACACCATATTATTAATAGGGACTTGATCATCTGTTATTTTGCTACCCACACAAGGTCCAGCAACCAAACCCTCGCAGGTATAAAGGACCCACTGGATCCTGATAGCCATGAAGCATTAGTGCCAAACTGAAATACTGCACTACAGCAGGAAATCTTCAACACAGGCAATTAAAATCACTTGTTATTCCTAACAAGTTTTTACTCTAATTTTAAGAATTCTAGGATTAGTTAGGCAATTTTGAAAGACGGCCTAAATAGAGGCACCTTATACATTCAGAAGTTCTAAATTTTAAAAATCTCAAGCAAGAATTCATATTATTTGGCCCTTTAGGAAAAAAAAAGGAAAAAGAGAGAAAGACTTCCATCTTGGCTTGTTTCTACCTCTTCCAGTCTCCTCCTTTGCTCTTTCTGCTGTTCAATGCGCTTTTGTCTCTCTGCCAGCAGCTGCCGCTTGTACTCTTCTTGCTCTCGTAGCTGTTGTTCCTGTAGCAGCTGTTGTCTCCTGAGAGCCTCAGAACGCTCCTTGTTTTCCTGCTGTAATCTCAGGAAATCACGTCTGAGGGTAGATTCTCCAGGCACATTAACAATAGAACTGTGAAACGGGGGGGGGGGGGAGGTCCGTAACATTTTAGAACCTTTTTAGTTTTGGATCTTTGTTTTGCAATACAAATACTAAAAATGTACTACAATGGGGGTGGGTCAAATCAGCAAAAAACAGAATTTAGGCATTGTTGTTCAGGACTACCAACCAAAAAGTAAACATTTCTTATAATCCTAAGGAAAAGTAATTACAAACATACCTGGCCCTTAGTATTCAGTAGGATGCTTTAGACACCTTGATGCTTTGAGGTGTTTAGCATGGCTCAAGAGAGGACACAAACAACATTTTTTATGCTGCAGTATAGAAGGCTTGCTCTTTCAAGATATAGATTATTTTATGTTTCCTTGCAATGGAAAATGAAGCTACTGCTTCTGTCCAGGTGATGTGGCAACATTACAGGAGTTTTTTTTAAAAAAAACGCCTTGTATCCTTCCTCTTGTGAGGAGAATTAGGGTAACACAAAACTAACAAACTTTACGGTAAGTTGGAATTTGAACCTGAGCTTTTTGTGCCCAAATTGCCACAAAGCACACAGTCTGGGCCAACCTGAACATCATACTTATTGTGTAGAATGGAGCTTCAACTTTTGTTTTCTACTGGCATCATGAGGGCAAGGAGTGATCACACCACACAGGAAGGGGAGACTTATCCTTTCTCTCCCCAGCTACTACAGCCTGAACCTCCATCCTCCTCCTGCTGCTGCCAAGAAGAAGGGATCAAAATCAATTTCCCACTACACCCTGTGTATCTATAGAAACTAGAAGAAAATCAATAGGGGAATCTGCATTCTATGCAGCAGTTGCAACATATGCATTCAATTCTAAATTGGATGAAAATCTGAAAAGGACAGAGCAGGTTGATCTCTCTGCTCACATTCCACAACAGCATGGCTCCTTACTTTATAAAGGTTGGGCAGAAGGTAGGGTTGGGTCCCAATCAAGATATGATTGTATTAATTCGGCACAGATTTTTGGTTCCCAATTTTTAACAAGTAGAGCAACACAATGACCCTTCCCTTGTCCTAAATTATACTCCTTAAATGAGGAAAAAAGCCAGAGGTGGGGCACTATAACTAGATTTTTGAGTGGAAACCCCATTAAGTTTTCCACTCTGAGTACATTCCTGAACTTTTAAAATTTTAAGTATGTGAAATTTTCACCAGGCTGTAGATGGCAGATATATTAGAAGGTAATTCCTGCAAGCCTGATGTCTCCTTACCCTCCACTGCTCTGTATGAAGCAACAGTATGAGAAGTATTCAATGCTACTCTTTCAAGAGAAAAGTCTCAATCCAGACATATGTAGATTTTAAACTGACTTGTCTATACAGTACAACCCCCATATCCACGGGACCGGTACCCACGGTTTCACTTACCAGAGCCTGAAGAAATATGTTCTCTCTAGGCATTTTTAGGTCATCCAGCATGATTCAATGGTAAACTTCTGCTGGAAGTTGACAACAGTTGCACTGGAGAACCAAGAAAATACCTACAGATGTTCTCTCTAGGTCCTCCAGTGCAACTCTATGGTATGTCTAGGCCAGAATTCATTCCTTTCAATAGGGTACGCTGTTATCTGTAGTTCTGTATTTCCACAGTAAGTCCAGGAATGTATGAAGTCATGCTGTATTTCATATTGGTGTATCACCAGAATTACCTTACCTTGGCTCTCCTTCTTGTTCAGGCACTTCCTCCTCCTCTTCTTCACTTCCACTATACTCATATTCTGTTTCATCTGGTGGAAGTGAAAGGAGGGCAAGAGTTAAGAGAAAAATTCTCTCTCTCTCTCTCTTTTTTTTTTTAAAAAAGCTCACAATCTTTTCAACAGAACATAGGAATTCTATGCAAAACATTTTTTAATCAATAGTAATGGTTAAGAATTTCATTAGTGTTGGTTTAGAAGCTGTCAAAAGGTCACTGAAACTCTTCTCGATTAATTTTAGTTAAGATTGATTTAGAAGTTCTCATCAATTGTTCAAAACTGAGAGAGAAAGAGCCATCATTAAGCATGTTTCTTTTCCTAAAATAATAATATTGCTGCAGAGTATCCAACACTACTTGGTCTAAACAAATTTATCAAAACAATAACCCAATACCAAAAAAAGTGTATGCACAACATTAACATTTCGCATATCCCACTCTGCCAAACCTTCTCTCCCTCCCAAGCCTCTATCTCAATTACTATTTCAATGTTTTAAAGAGGTCAGAGATCAAACTAAGGCTGGGATCCCGAATTTTCTTTAGGTACATCCAGTTTAATTTTGATATGCTATCTTGTCATACCATATCTTCTTGTCATTCCTTTCAAAAGTAATTTGCCATGTAGTGGGAAGAGTAGAGAGGAGTGGCAACACTGTTGCTATGGAGACACCCTCCCCAAACACTGTTGGGGGCATACACTTTTTAAATCATAGTCAAAAATCTTCTAGATTATTCAAATCATCCAATTTAGTATTACTGAGTTATTATTCATCTCTTAAATGACTGTGTTCACCTTTCCTCCTGATAAGATGAATGAATAAATGGAATAAACCATTACTAGTTAATAGTCAATTCTGTCACAATTCTTTAAAAGAATGTAAAAGAAAAGAAAATCCCATACAAGTGAGATCTATGAATAACAAGGCCCTCAGTATATATGAAACTCAAATGAAAAGTCAACTCTGACTGTCAGGTGACCTACGGCAGTACTGATAACAGAAAGGTTACCTCCTGTTACGTTTATCAGACAAAGGACAAGGCCTACTGAGTTGCAGTATAATTTGCATCACAATAAAATCACTAAATTTCAATTAGATGTAAAGCCTGTTAATTCTTCACATTTGTTGCTGTCAAACTGGATCTCCATCATGTATGTTTCTTTTCCCCATCCATTCCCCTGCATCTTGTATTACAAGACTCAGGCTCTGTCTTGTGTATACAGGGGCTGTACATAGGTCAGGTATAAGCAACCATAGGGGCCACATACCCCCAAGTTACACACCTCCTCAACACTGGGTGGGGGATTGCTAACATATACCCCACGGGGGCATAAAAGTGGCTTTTGTTAAATTTTTCACCCTCTCTGAACAGTTTTAGGACTTTTTTCCAACAGAAAATGAGGCAAAACTCAACTTCTAGTTCACTCCCTGTTAGAAAAAAAGAGCTCTCCTGTACCTAAAACTGTCTGCTGGGTGGTGTCACAATTGTCCCCCACATCATCAATGCTGGGGAGAACTTGCCGCAAACAATTTTTTAAAATAAACAAACAAACGTATTGGAGCCTGGGGGATCTGGGGGTCAGAAAAATCCCTACAGTGGTTCGCACCCTTTGGTCCTTCAGATGTTTTGGACTTCAGTTCCCAGAATTCCTGAGCATTGATCATACTGGCCAGGACCTCTTGGAGGTGAAGTTCAAAACATCTAGAGGACCAAAGACTGAGAACCACTGCCCACCCCTAATGTAGGTGCTCTAAAACTAATGGCAGTACTACAGACATGCAAATGTGGTTGTAGTTTCAAAATGATTACATACCCTTCTCTCCTCTCTTCTTCCTAGTTCTGTCTATATGGTCTTTAAGCTGGATCCGGACTTGCCTTTCATTTGGCTGATCACGTATGAATGGATGCTTTAAAAGTTGCTCTGTAGAAGGTCGCTGCATATAGTTCTTCACTAAACAGCCTTCTATAAAACTAAAGAACTTTTTTGACCTAAGCAAAATAAATCACACATATTAAAGTAATTTGGCAAGGTAAGAGTTGATTTAGTATGGCTAACTAGCAGGAACAAACTCTAAGAAATAAATTTGACAAAGTAAAAAAAATGCAACATAAGCCATTACTTCATGAGTTATAGTGTGTGTGTGTTTGTGTATATGTGTGTGGGGGGGGGGACGACAAGTGATGGAATATTAAGGATTTTATGAGAATAAATCAGAAAAAATCATTTTCCACATTATTGTGACTCAACAGTAAATACTGAAGCAATGCTAAGCAAACAGAGAAATGCTTACAGCTGTAGAGAATAAAGAATGCAAAAAAGATCTAATTCAAATGGATCCTATTTTTCTAAGGTAACAGCTGTAAATAATGATGAACTTCAATTGCAGTTGAATAGTTAATATTTCCCTCTTCACCATTAGGTAGAAAACAAGAGCAACAACAATGAAACAATGGAATTTAAATTTTTTTAGAGAAGGATGGGGAAAGTGTGCCCTGTAGGCCACATGCAGTTCCCTAACCATTCATATGCTCACCCCATCAACATCTCCATTCTTTAAAAGGTCCTGTTACACCTCTAAGAAGCTAGTGACTTTTGGAGGGGCGGGGAAAGAGCTTCTATGCATGTGGAGCAAGAAATGGCAAAACTGTCCCTGTGTGCTCCTTCAAAGAGTGCAAGGAACACTTTTAAATAAAAAAGTTAAAAATGGAGGGGGGTGTTTGGCTCTTGAGACCAGCACTACTTAAATAAGAAATGTAATATTTTTAATGCAATCTTATTTATGGTTTTAAAAAATATTTAGACAACCAACCAAATGTTCACACTTCTGAACACAAGAAAAAAATATGAAGTAGACAATCCACAGTACACATGAACAGATGAATCTTAACTGCATTCTGCACAACTTACTTTCTGAGTCAACCTCAAAATCTACTTGTTAACTCCCTGGAGATGCTTCTCACATTACTTTCATACACAGTATAGTTATTACAAAGTGAATATGCTACCTAAATATGCTGCATGTGCTAAGAATCATGAGTTTTCCTAATCAGAATGAGCACTGAAGATTATATCTGACATGAAATTAATGCCATAGTGCGGTGGTTCTTAACCTTTTCACTACCAGAGACACCCTTTAAATATCTTTTGTTGCTGGGGATGCCGAAGACTTCACTCAAGATTTAAAACCCTAATAATAATAATAATAATAATAATAGCAACAACAATAACAACAACAAACAAACAACAATAATAATAATAATACAGCATCCATTAAACTTTCCCTCAGAGGTGGTAGAGAGGGAGGAAAGACTTTTCTCCTGCTTTTTCCTGCAAGTCTGTGGCTAGAATGGATTGAATGGCAATGCGCTGGCCAAGCCAACCAGCTTTTGCCTTGGCTCCCGTCATATGGCCACTCCACCGCAGGGAGGAAGCAGACCAAAGCAGCCTTCAAGCCTTTGTGGACACCCTGTGAGGACACAATGGCCCCCTTGGGGGCCCCTGGACCACAGGTTAAGAACCATGGCATAGTGTAAATTCAGTACTTTAAGAACTAATGGAAAAATTATCTCCTTTTCAAAAAAAATAAATATAAATATAAAATCTGGTGTGTAGATTGAGTTATGTGCTTTTCAATCTACATGCAAACTTCTTTTCAACTCTGAAATACAGTACCTGCTGACTATCAGTATTGAGCCTCAGATTAATTCTGCTATCAATCTGGGCTTATTATATTTTATTTATATGAGTTCTACTGCAAGGCCTGTAGATTGGATCTGAATTTCTGAAGACTCTTGCACAGTGTAATGTCTGATTTTGGAAACTAAGCAGAGTCAGCCCTGGTTAGTACAGCCAATGAATGCCTTGTGTTGTGGGCTATATTTCAAAGGAAAGAACTAGCAAAACAGCCTCTGAACATTACTTGCTTAAGAAAACCATAAGAAATTCTTGGGGTTGCCATAAGTTGACAGGTGACGTGAAGGCACATCCACACACACACACACACACACACACACAGTGGTGCTGTACCATTTTTATATTTCTTTTAAGTTTTCAAATGCATGTTTTAAATTGTTTTAAATGTTATTGCTAGTTTAACTAAATTTTAATGACAATCCTTTAAAAAAAATCTATATTTGTTTTAAATTGTTTTTCAACTTGAATCCCAATTCAGTGGAAAGGGCAGGCTATAAAAAAGGGTATGAATAAATATAAAAGAACCACTAATGCTTCTTTTATTCCTTAATCTTTACAAACACGTATGCGCTGGGTCAAGACACCATTACAATATGGTTATTGTGAAGTACCATTTGCTCACCAAAGAGATGGAATTAGCTTGTTACTGAGTCACACAACTGGCTTGGTAGGATCACTGATCGATCTACAAAGTCAGTGTAGCATACTGGCCTAAAGGATTGGAATAAGATATCAGTAGCCAATGTCCAAATCCTTACTGAGACAAACTAACTACATGCATACCTCAGTTAGAAAAACGTCTGACAAGTAGCTCGTTCTTACAAAGTCTTTTTATGCCCACACAGTCCCCCCTTTCCTTCTGTTCTCTGTCTACATGTAAGGTAAAAGAGTAGCTGCCTCCAGGAGAACCCTTTACTGAGCATGTGTGAACAGCCAAACAAGAGAGAAAGGGGGGGGGGGACAGATTAGCCTCCCTCAACAGATTACCCCAGCATGATAAAAAGCATAGCTCCATAGACCAAAATGGAAATCTTTTAAAAAGTGGAGGCTGGTGAATATGAGAGAGAGAGAGAGAGAGAGAGAGAGAGAGAGAGAGAGAGAGAGAGAGATTATTCTTGGATGCATTTTGGAAGAACCTTTCAAGTGGTCTCTACGAGGTTCAAAATGTTTTTGTTCACTTATGCAAGACTTACCTGACCTGGTTTCTTTCATTTCACACGTGCATATTGTTAGTTTTGAATGAAATGTCTGCTAAAAAATGTTGAACTGCTCTTTTTTTTTGGTGGTGTAGGAACATATCCCTATTCTTTCCATGTTATTTCTGCCTCTGGTACCAAATTTTCTGTTAAAGAAGTAATGCCCAGGGACACATCCATTTCTATAACTGAGCAAAATGTGGCAACCAGATATCTAATTATCATTTCACTCATTTCAGTCGTTAAAACTGGCACATACTGTTTTCAGATATGAGATCTAAAATCAGTTAAGTATTATTATTTTTTCATAATTTTTAATTAATGTTATAGTCATACATTATAATATCCAATCAATAGATATTTACTAAAGCACATAATATTACCATAAACATAACAATATTTCTATTAACTAATTTCAAAAGCTGACCTAAGTTCTTTACTATAATTCTTTTCAAAAATATTAATTCCCCTACCCCTCTCCCACCACAGTGCTCCCCTTCATCGGAGCCATTATCCCTTACCTAATCTTTCCAGAATCTAATTTCTTCTCGTGGTGGGTAACCTCCCATCTTTTGTCTGTAATACTTTTTTAACAAATACTTTCCAAATTTTATCAAAATCACTTTCTTTCCATATTCCTCTTCTTATTTTAATTCTACATGTTAAATTATCATTTATTGCGATTTTCCAAACTTCTTTATACCACTCTTCCACTTGTACATTTATTTGCATTTTCCACTATCTTGCTATAATTTATCTTGCTGCCGTTAATAAATTTGTTATTAAATCCTTTTCTGCTTGATTCCCATTCTCTCCATTATAAATTGACATCAATGCTATGCTCGGTTTCCTTTCTAAATTCATATTCAAGATATTCTCTATTTCTATAAAGACCATTTCCCAAAACTGCTTGTGATGGACATCTAGTGAGCCAACAAGGACATGGTACTCCAGGAGCCAATCCTCTGTGAGGAGATGGAAGGAGGAGGGGCTTCTGTGGGAGATAAAGGGGGAGTGAGTGAGGAAAGTTTCGGTTTAAGTTAGTTTAAGTTTGAGTTTGGGTTGGGTTTTCAGTTTAGATCGGTGCGATGAGGCTTTGAGTGATCCAAGACAGTTAGAGGCTTAGATAAAGAGCGAATGTTTGTGCAGGCCCAATAACCTGTTTATACAGTTACATGTTTTATTTGTTTGACAATAAACATTCTTTTGTTAACAAGAACCATCCAGCCTGGCATGAGTGAATCTCAGGGAAGGAGACACAGCCAGAAAGAAATACACAGCCATACCTGAGTGCTTGTGCTATACCACTGGGAGACGTAGTTTGGCCGTGATGTGGAGGTCGGGTGTCACAAACTGGTGACAGGGCGGGAGGTGGAAATCCTCCTTCTCCAAAAAGTGGTGGCAGCGGTGGTATAGGAAAGGCCTCCGCGCCACTAAGGTACGTGCCTGGCGGCACACTGTTGTACATATTTGCAATTCCACCACATATGCATATATTGCATATATGTACCTATTTCTTGACAACCTCTCCAACAACATTTAGAGTTATACTTATGTATATTATGCAATCTTGCTGGTGTCAAATACCATCTCCATATTATTTTATAGTAATTTTATTTTATCCGTCCAGACATATTTTTTAGTTGTCTTTGTTTCCAAATCTTATCCCATTCATAATCTCCAATTTTTTGTTTGAAATCTTCCTCCCATGTTCTCCTTAAATATTCTACTTTGTCTTTATTATCCTTATTTTTGATCAATATTTTATATAATTCACTTACAATACCTTTCAGACTTTAATTATTATCCATCTTTTCACCTTTTTTCACCAAATCTTCAAATTTTGTAAACTCCCTTGTTTCTTTATTATTCTTTTTCCAATGTTTAATATATTGTTCTAGCTGTATGCAATTAAACCATGAAATTTTCATTCCATACAATTTCTCTCTTATACTCCCTTTCTCACACATCCATCCCATCCATCCCTCTATTTTCTAAATTCCTTTCCCATTTTTTCCTTCAAATTATTTCGGAATCTTTGTTCCATTATAACTGGTGTTAAAATGAATCAATAGGCAAAAATTATTTCTTATATTTATGCCATATTTCCAATATACTTTGCAGAAATGGGTTCTCAATTCCTTTAATTTCCTTTTTTGTAAAATTACCAACAATATATTCCATATTTTCTTATCTATTCTCCCTATAACTAACCATTCTAAATTCCTGTCCTACAATTCCTTCTATAACATATCTCAATTGATCAGCTTCATAATATCCTTTTATATTGCGAAGCCCAAGTCCTCCCTCCTTCTGTGATATATCCCAAAATAATTTATTTTATCTTGTTCTTTTCCCTCCATTACAATATTTATTCAACATATTTTGCCATTTTTTCAGTTCTACTTCTGATATTTTTATTGGTAACATTCTGAACAAAAAAATTATTTTAGGTAATATTTTCATTTTAACTAAAGATACTCTTCCAAACCATGATAGCTGAATATTTTTATATTCTTCCAACTTCTTTTCCATTTCTTTCCTTAATACCATAATATTTTTCTCTTCCTTTAAATCTTTTGTAATATTTATTCCTAAATATTTAATGTTACTTTTTAATCTTACTTCTAATTTTTTCTCTTTTATAAATCTATTTTCTTCTTCCTTAGTATAATTAAACAACATCATGTGAAGTATTATTTGTGTCAATACTGAAAATGTTCACCGGGTATTCTGTGTTGCTGTTTTAAACTCAGTACAAAAAGTTGAACTAATAAATAGTGTGCATAGATCTTACAACAGAGGTGCAGAAAATTGGTTTCAGCAAGCTGAAATTTATTTTTCAGATCTGTGGAAATAACATGAACTGTTCTGTGGAAGAGAAAAGGTTATAACAAAAATATTCCATATTTAGAGTGAAAAGAAGTAACAATGACATACCATTTCTTAGATTTTAAACGTGGAGGTGGGTTTCTGGGAATAAGAAACAGGGCTCTCATTGGATGCATGTCACAGAGAGCTAAAAGAAGAAGAAAAGTTTGCATAGCTGATTTTCTGTTTTATCTTTTTTTTTATGCTCACAGATAGTTTGCAGTGAAATTATGAGGCTTAAACAGAATTGCTAGTCCCACTCATGAATAAATGGATTTTAAATAAATGTTGATCCATCTTTCAACTATTAATTGTTCTTATTCCAGCTCTTATTCTAGTTGGCATAAACAACTGGATTTAGGCCTGAGAAACTAATAAGAACATAACACAACTAGAATTCCTACAGAGAGGACTAAATTATGTTTACAAATATGCACGTATACACACACTCACACACACACTAATAGAAACTATTTTTTTATAATAAAATGCCTCAAGCCTGAGAAGGGAAGTTGCTATTTTACATAACTCATAGATATTGGAGATGAGGAACAAAATTCCTTAAGGCTCACTTTCTTAGCAAGTTTGTCACTTATAGATTGTCATTTACATTTTACATGCACAAAACACTAAAAAAGTTATAGCATTATCTGTTCCAAGATCAAATGTCTCTCTCCTCAGAAAGTGTATATGGCTTCAGTACCACTGTAGTATGAGGTTTCCCCTATTTCATTTTTATTAGTGAAGCACAACCACCACTTTGGCACAGTTATCTGACAAAAAAGCACTACTATTAAAAGGCTTTCTTAATTTTTGCTGCCACAGGGGATGGAGTAGAAATGCAATAGTGAAGAAATTCATCATTCTGCTTTTGAAAATTTCAAATCTAAGTTCATATTACATACATTAAATCAAAATATACTTTTCAAACTAAAATCAGATCAATAGAAAATGAATACATATGACTTACGAGGAGCACCTTCTGCCATCTCTATGGCTGTAATGCCGCATGACCAGAGGTCACTCTAAAAAGAGAGTGCACATGTTAGCAAACATATTACCCATTTTTCTTCTTCTTAGTTAATTATACTGTTTGGTGTACTACAAGTGAAATGCCAAAATGGAATAAAGTTAACTTTTCTAAAGGGCTTAATTTCTGCAGAACTCATCATGTTCATTTATTTTCTTTACTCCTTCAAGAAATCTTTATTTTTCACCACCTGTCAGGATTGTACAATTTCTGGAAATTTTAAATTTATTTTCAAAAATTGCTACTTTGTTGAACTATGAATACATGATGACTTCAATAATACATGATGACTTCAATACTGTTGTTGGGTGCCTGACTCCCAACATATAGTGATCCTATCATAGGGTTTTCTTGGCAAGATTTGTTTAGAGGGGTGTTGCTTTTGCCTTCCACTGAGGCTGAGAGTGTGTGACCTGCCCAAGGTCACCCAGTGGGTTTCCATGGCTGAGTAGGGATCTGAACCCTGGTCTCCCAGCGTCCTAGTCCAATGCTTAAACCACTACATCATCCTGGCTCTCAATCACATCCATACAGAAACTGAACTGATTGGTTTGACACCAACAAGGAAGCAAAGAGTAAGCAATACTAAAATGCTGGGAGAGGAAGTCTGAAATAAGATACTTGAACAGGGGAAGCTTGAAACATCATAACCCTCTGTCAATATGTTGCTTATTCTATTCCAAAATATAAGAATGAATTTGGGAATATAGGAAGCAAAGATGTAGAGGCAGTGCTGTTCCCCAGTACTCCAGTTGTGCCAAACTCCAGCCCTCCCAAAGTTTCAACAAAATTACTAAACAACGAGATCCATAAAATGAAGTGGTGTTTTCAAACTGTTTGGTAGATTTGCTTCACTCCAGCACTCCTGTTGTTTCCAAGAGGAACAATTAATAGCTCTGGCCAGTGATAGATAGGACTTTGATAAACCAGACTTCAATAAACAAGAAAAGACTCGATTGATAGCAATAGATGGACCCCACGAGAATGGAGAAGACGGCTTTCCTCACTGCAATATTAATTGCTACAACTGTATACTCATGGTCCGTTCCACAATTCAGCAACATGAGTCATAAGAAGAAAATTCTTGCAGTGATATTCTACTTAATAACCAAGTCCCTCCATAAACTAAAGGGAGCAATCTGTCTAAGCCAGAGTTTCTCAATGGGGGTTCCCTGGAACACCAGGGTACCACAAGTGGTCATTAAAGATTCTGCAAGAGATCATGACTTGGGGTGAGGAATAAACAAAAACTTTTTTGAATTTCACACACTAGGCGACCTTAGCACTCACAGTGGTGGGCAGTGACCAAGTAGCCCCATTAGCATTTTAATTAGAGGTCTCTTTCAGCCCTGTATGGCATAAGATCACCCCAAGAAGGTAAAAAAAGGTATGAAAGTTACATACAGAGCAGAGGCAAATAACATGTAGTCCTCTAGATGTGGTCGGATTGCAACTTCCATCAATGCAGCCCAACACAACCAATGTTGAAGGATGGTGGGAGTTGTAGTCCAGCAACATATGGGGGAGCTACAGGTAGCTCATCCCTGTTTAACACCATGCACCCTAATTTCTCAGCAACTGCTTGCCACTTCACTTAGTAAACTAAAAGAGAATATTTGCTTAGAAAATATGAGGGGAAAAGACATGCCTTACTCTCAGAGCATGAATAAAGGATTTATGTACTTAATGCATGGACAAGAGAACAGTAAATACTATACATCTTGATTAGTATGCTAATACTTCTCTTACTCTGTAGTCATATGTAGCATCTGGGTTTTCATCACAGGCAATAACTTCTGGGGCCATCCAGTAAGGCGTTCCAATAAAGGTATTTCTTCTACCTACTGTCCTGTCCAGCTGAGCACTAACACCAAAATCCACTACATTCATTAAGAACAGGAAGGGGAAAAAGAATGAGAAACACTGAAATGAGTTATCCAAATTTTCTATAAAGTAAGTAGAGGTGTAGGCCAAAATGTATTATGTATAACAAGATAATACAAAGTAAGTCATCAATTAAAATGGACATAAAAACAAATAGAGCCTTCATGCTCCATTTAAGATGTGCTCAGCTCACCACTACAATATGTCTATAACTCTTCAGTATGCCCCACTTATTTATCACCAATGCAGTTTTCATTAAAATGTAGCACTCATAATAAGTAAGGACTGTAAGTACACTATCCAGAGCAGCAACTGTCTACTATTTAGCTATCACTTCTCCTCTGTAACCAGAGGCTGTGATGTAACATTAATTGTTAGTGTATTAGAATAGTGAACATTGGGCAATATGTGAAAAGAGAATAAAAACAGGTCAGTTAACTTACCAAGTTTCACCTCTGCATTTTCTGTTAACAATACATTCTGTCCTTTGATATCTCGATGGATCACATGATGAGCATGGAGATGTGCCAATCCCTGCATTAAAAAAAAAAAGCTAGATCATAGGGGAGGGCTCCCTTTTATGTTTGGAAATATATAGAATCCTCAGTTGCAATCCAGTGCAACTATTCTACAAGTCCCCACTGTATCCCAGTCAGCTTTGCTATTCTTTTTTTTTCTCCAGTGTACGTTAACATGGTCAATTGCAGATGTTTAATAAACCACCACCCATACAGACTGCATTAATCAAGCATAAGTAAAGTTATCAGGGATTGTGCATGCATTCCACACTAGATAAAACAACAGCTGTACTTCACAAGTTCTTTTCTGTATAGAGAACATTTGTAGAACATGTGGGATTATAGCTAAATTTACAGGGATTACTAAAACAATCAAACTAAGCCACAGAATGCTATACTGAGGGAGACCTATATCCTTTCCACAGGAACAAAATGGAATGTTACATTAGGTACTTACCAGTGAAGGTACTTTCTGTAGGGTGGGTGGCAGGAAGAATCCATTATCATTGGGAACTTAGGATCACCCAGTCAAAGCAAGAAGTTGACCTAGTCTTGTAGAATTCAAAACCTTTTGTTCTCCTCCACGAGGCCAGTTCTCTGACTAGCAAAGCTCCGATGAGTAGTGAGCAAAGCTCTCCCGTTCTAAGAAAAGGGACACACATGTTAAGGCAAAACAGATAAAATATACAATTATGAACCGGAAAGGAATCATCCTCTGCAGTCGCGGGAAGGGGTGGATTCTTCCTGCCATCCACCCTACAGAAAGTACCTTCACTGTAAGTACCCAATGTAACATTCTGTAGGGTGAGATGGCAGGATGAATCCATTATCACTGGGACATACCCAAGCGTAACAGCACCTTAGGGTGGGAGTGACTGGATCTTAGGAGGCTTTATGCATTGACTACCTCCTGTAGCACCCTTCTTCTGACGATGGCTTCTGTCGAACGGAATTTGTCCAGCTTATAATGCCTGACAAATGTGGAAGGAGTGCTCCAGGTTGCCACCTGACAGATTTCCACCAAGGGAGCGTTGGTCGAGAACACTGCTGAGGTAGCCGCTGCGCGTGTGGAGTGTGCTACTACCCCCGTTGGGTGGGGAATCTTGGTTAAGTCATAGGCTGCAAAAATGCAAGCCTTGATCCATGATGCGATGGTCTGCCTCGAGATGCGTGTCCCCATTGAGGCGTGTCTAAAGGAAGCAAACAGGGAGTCACACCTTCTGAAGGAGGCCGTACACTTGATATAGATCTTCAGTGCCCTCCTAACGTCTAGCTTGTGCCACGACTTCTCCTTAGGATGCGACGGATTGGGGCAGAAGGAGGGCAATGCGATCTGTTGGGCTACATGAAAGCTGGAAATGACCTTGGGCTGGAAGGATGGTTTGCGTCGAAGGGAGACAAAGTCCAGTCCGAAAGAGCAGAGGTGCTCCCTGACCGAGAGGGCTGAGTTTTGATACCCTCCTGGTGGACGTGATGGCCACCAGGAAGGCCACTTTGTCAGGAAGTGGAGCGGTATCCTCCTGAGCAGTTCGAAGGGGTGTCACATTAATTGCCACAGGAACAGCGGGAGGTTCCATGATGGGAACCTATGGTGAACCAGGAGCGAAATCAAGGTTGCCCCTCTCAGGAATCGTCTAAAGTGTGGGTGTTACAAAAGTCTTTCCCCTTGTGGGCACTGAATGAAGGCGGACAACACAGCCACCTGTCGCTTTAAGACATGTTGTGTTGAGGCCTCCGTGGGCCTTATCTTCTGAGAGTCCCACCATTGAGAAAATACTTTCCATGTGGCTTGGTAGATCCTTCTCATTGATGGTCGTCGGGATGCCAGGAGTGTGGATATCACCCAATCCTCGTATCCATACTCCTTCAGTGCTTGCCGCTCAATCTCCATGCTGTCAGCTGGAGCCATGAGACGCTGGGGTGAGTGATGGGACCTTGGTGGAGGAGATCCGGAAGTGGATAGAGTCTTATGGGTGGGTGTACAGACATGTCGTTGAGGTCCGAGAACCAGGGACACCATGGCCAGTAGGGTGCCACCAGGAGCACCTGTGCTCCTTCCTGTCTTAAACTTTGTCTGTCAGTGGAAAGGGGGAAAAGAGGTACAGAAGCCCTGGTGGCCAGGGCGCATGGAGTGTGTCTGTCCCTTCTGCTCCCAGAAGAGGGAATCGGGAGAAGAAGCGACTCATCTTGGCGTTCTGTGGTGTTGCAAAGAGGTCTACCTGCATTTCCCTGAATCTGTCCTGGATTTGGAGAAAGATTTCGTGGTTCAGCTCCCACTCCCCTTGGAGAACCGTGTGTCTGCTTAGGTAGTCTGCCTGCAGGTTTGCCTCCCCTTGGAGGTATTGCGCTGAGATCAAAGCGACTGTTGACTCCGCCCACCAGAGTAGGGCTTCTGCCTCCAGGTGCAGAGACTTAAACCTGGAGCCCCCTTGCTTCACTATGTATGAAGGTGCTGTGTTGTTGTCTGTTCTCAACAGAACGTGGTGGCCTTTCAGGATGTGTGAGAAGTGGGTTAGCGCTAAACGTGCCGCCCTCAACTCCAGCCAGTTTATGCTGTCGAGCTGTTCCTCTTCCAACCAGGTGCCCTGTACCACCTGGTCTAGGTAGTGAGCTCCCCATCCTCGCAGACTTGCGTCTGAGGTGACTACCACTTGATGACTGATGCTTAGCCGAGAGCCCTTGGCAAGGTGACTTGGCTGAGCCCACCAGAGGAGGGCATCCTTTAAGAGGTTCGGAACAGTCAGAGAGAAGGTCTCCCTCTGTGCTACCTGGTCCTGGTAAGGCATCAGAAATGCCTGCAGGGGTCTGGAATGGAATCTAGCCCATGGTACCACTTGAATCGCAGATATCATCAGGCCAAAGAGCCATACCAGAGTGGTTATGGGTGTCTTCTTCCGTTTGCGTGTTGACCTGGCTTCTCGCAGTAGTACCTGTTGTCTCTCCTTCGATAGGGAGATCTGGTACCTCACCGTGTCCAGTCGTATCCTCAGATATAGTATTGATGGTGATGGGCTGAGGCTGCTTTTCTTGAAATTTACGAGGAACCTGTGCCCTTGTAGGCAGCTGATTGTGATCTGAAAGTCCCTTTCTGCCTTCTTGGAAGGGGCCCTTAGGAGGATGTCATCTAGGTAGGGATACAAGTGGTAGGTAGGGATACCCTTGGTCCTCAGGAAGGCTATCAGCACTACCAGAACCTTTGTGAATACCCTTGGCGTGGTCGAGAGGCCAAAGGGGATGGCCTTGAACTGGAAGTGTTCCTCCCCAAAAGCAAACCTGAGGAACTGTCTGCTGTCAAGTTGCATCCTGATGTGTAAGTAGGCTTCTGCCAAATCCAGGGAGGCTAGAAAGTCTCCTTCCTGTAGAGCTTCCTTATCGATTAGAGTGTTTCCATCCAGAAATGCTTGTAAATAACATGCGAGTTTGTGTATTCAGGTCGAGTACTAACCTGAGGCTTCCGTCCTTTTTGGGTACTATAAAGAAGTAGGAGTACACCTCAGAGAAACACTGGAATGCGGGTAACTCTTCTATGGCTTCTATTTCCAGTAGTTGGGTGATGGCTGTCCATAGGTCCGATGCCTTTTTGGGGTTGGCTGGAATTAGAGCTGGGATGTATCTGTTCCTTGGTCTTGAGTTGAGCTCCACCTTGTAGACTTGGGCGATGGTGTCCAGAACCCATCTGTCTGAGGTGGAGGACCACGATCCCAGGAACCTGGACAGCATTCCGCCTACTGGAATTGCTCTCGAGTCAGGACTGCTGATGTGTGGATCCTCTGTGAGGAGGATTCCCCTCTACGCATAGCATATGGTTGGTTTTGGACCAGGACGGTCTGGAGGAGCAGAAGTCTCCCTGCCTGCCATTGCCCCTGAAGTGTCAAAAGGAGCTAGTGTACTGAAAGGGCCGTCTCCCGCTCTTCTTGTCTTGTTTTCTACTTGCAGAAGGCATAGCCTGCTTCTTGTTCTTTGTCTCCACTACTATATCTTTGAGGGCCTCTTCGCCGAATAGCTTGGTCCCTTTGAATGCTGCCATTGCCAGGGCATTCCTTGATTGGGTGTCTGTGTCCCAGTGCTTGATCCACAGGGACCTTTGCGCCAGTGCAGTGGCTCCTGAAGCCCTGGCTGAGAATGACAGTAGGTATTGGGAGGCGTCCGCCATGAAGTTAAGGGCAAGTTGGATTCTCTGGAATGCCTTGTGTAGCGTTCTAGGGTCCAAATCTTCTGTCTCCATCACCTCCTGCAGCCAGATGATTGTGGCTCTGGAGAGGCCAGTGAGGCCCTGATACCCAGTGCTGAGGCATCATGCAACTTTTTGAGGGCGCCGTCTGCTCTCTTCTTCTCTGCGTCCTTAAGGGAGCCTTCTCCTTCCTTGGGTGCCAACGAATTAGAAACCATTGAGACCACTGGCCGGTCTACGACAGGGGCCTTCGGCTTGTCCAAGACCTCCTTTGGGAAGTTGTAAAATCTTTGCGCTGCTGCGGAACCTCTTCTTCCGCATGCAGGCCTGTCCCATTCCTCGGCCAAGTTCCAGAAGGCCCTTGGAAATAGGAACAGATCCTTCTTTGGCTTTGTGGAAAGCATAAGTGCCACCACTTTCTCGATTTTGGGGACTGGGTGTCCCCTGAAGGGTCCTGAAGCCAGTTGGGGGGGGGTGATCTCCAAGGTTGTTAAGGCCTTGTTCAGGAGGTATGCGAACTTGTCGCCTTGAAAAATCCTGTCAGAAGGCTCTGGCTCTGAAGTCTCAAAACCAGAGAGTTCACCTTCCTCCTTATTAGGTCTTGGGGTTTCCTCCAGGTCCCTGAAGGAATCATCTGCCACATGTCCCCCAATGCCTGGGCCTCCCCTTCAGAGGCTTCCCCGGACTCCTCAGAGTAGTGCCTTGAGGTGGGTGCCTTTCTCTTTCTGGAGGGGGCCCAGGGGAAAGGCTCCCCCCCTGCATTGCTGGAAGCTTGGGTGTCACCCTGCAGTCGTCCAGTTCTAGCCCCCATGACTCTGGCCCATTCCTGGGGGCTGCTTCTCTTTTCAGCTTTTTGGCCTTGGGCTGGCCTCCCTTTGCCCTGGGTGTGTGCAAGGGGCCTGTGGCTGGGGAGTGGGCGCTTTCGTGTCCTGGGAGGAGGGCCCCGTGAGGATCCGGAGGGTTGTGCTAATGGCCTCCCTCCTGGAAAACGCATCCTCCCCACATGCCTCTTCCTCAGAGCCCTCCAAGGTGAGTGATCCCAGAGAAATTAACTCCTCTGTCCCTTGATCTGAGGCCATTGCCTCTGCCCCGTGCTCTTTGGTTTCCTCCATTGAGTCATCCTCACTAGAGGAGACTGGCCCAACTCTGGCCCAGGCAGCCCGACTGGCAGCAACTGCTTTGAGCACCAAGAGCTTGTCCTTGGGGGTGCATTCCCTAATGATCTCTCGGATCTCCACCTCTGTGGGATCCCTGCGTACCTTCTCTGGGGCGTCTGCCCCTTGGCATGTACTCCCCCGAGCTCCACTGTTGTCCTGAGGGTTGCGGGGGGGCACAGATGAACCCTTGGCCCCCGTGGCCCCCTGGGACTCAATCTCCTCACTACTGGCCACCTCTGAGGTTTGCTCCTTCGAGCGGGGCTGTTTCCTGCCTTCGGCCCGCTGAAGCAAGCTGGTTTTTGGCGTGCTCCTGGAGCTGCCTCCAGCCATTGCTCTGCCTCCTTCGCTACCCTTCTCTGTGCCACCAGCATGGCCATGTGGGCAGATGAGGAGCAGGATTTGTCCTGGCTGTTTCCCTCCGAGCCGCCTGGTAGGGAGCTCTGGGGATCTGCCGCCGCCGTCTGTTGGCAGCTCTGATTGGCTGCTTGTGCTATCCAGCAGCCGCGGCTCCTTTGTTCGACCCCATGATCTAGCAAGTGGGATCGACCAAATCCTCAGGAGGAAAGGAATGGGGGAGAATGCAGTAGGAGGCGGGGGGGTGAGGAGGTGAAATTTGTTTGTTTGTTTGTTTGGAGAGGAGAAAGAGGCTAGGCACAAAGGAGGAAAGGGGAAAAAGAAAACGGCAATACAAAAGTAAGCACAGACAGAAAATAAAGCAAGGACAGGCAGAAAGTAGTACAAAGAGTGGAGGAGCTGGATCCTGATCTTCACCGGGCTAAGCAGGAAGTTGAACTTGTCTCGTGGAGGAGAGCAAAGGGTTTTGAATTCTACAAGTTCAACTTCCTGCTTCGACTGGACGGTCCTAAGTTCCCAATGATAATGGATTCTTCCTGTCATCTCACCCTACAGAATGCTTCCTTGTATTTAAAAAGGGCTAAAACACAAAACACATTTACAGGGGGGGGGGGAAATGGTTAAGAAGAAATGTGACGTAAGGACCAATAAGGACCATTTTTAATGATAGTACTGCATGTAAATACCTGCTTTGTGCCTCCAAAAGAGGATGTTCACTTCAATCATGGTAACAGTGAATAATCAATCTAAATTATTGATAAATGTCTTTCTTTCAACTTACACTGTTCCATAGATACAATCCTATGAATAAAAAGTGACTCTGAACATTACCAAATATTCGGGCTTGAGGAAGGGACAGAGAACAGGAAATACAAGAGGTCCATACTTCCTGTTCTCTGCAGTTCTATGTAACATCTGAAGCTTTACTCAATTATTTTGCCTTACAGAGGGATACATATTGGCAACTTTTGCTTCCTACTTTGTGTGAGGTAGCAAAGGGAGGATGGGGTGGGAGGACTGGGAGAAAAGATCAGTGAGTTCTCAAGAGCACAGAGAACAGGAAGCATGAATCATGCATACTTCCTTTCCCCCAGCATTAGGTAACACACAAAATCGTCCAAGAGATAATGCTCAGTTCCTATGGGACATCTAGAGAACTCAGAACTGCATGTGTATTTCAATTTTGACAAATTACAGAGACATATGAAGTCATGGCTTTGAAACTCCATGAAGAAATCATCCAAGCCTGAAAAGAGTGATTTGTGACGAATGAACACTACCTTCAGGCAACCTGCAAGGACTCAGCATGTTTTCTTTTTGTTTTCAGGTATATCAATGACTAAAGAAAAGCTTTGAGTGTGGTAGGTGAGTTTATCTGTGGGCCAATAACTTTGTCAGAGTTATCTGTAAATCTGGAATAAATCCTGAACAAATGCTTTCTCTGTTAGGTTGTCTATCTACACACAGGTATGCAAACACTTGTGTATGTGCACGCGCGCACACACACAAACACAGACACTATTACTAGTGTCCCTCCCCCATTTCTTTTTATTAAACTATATTAAATGACACAATTATTTTAATCACAATATTTATAGCTAACGGACTTTTATGAACTCCATACCCCCAACTCTAGGATCATTGTTTTTTCTGTAAGACACTACTTGAATCAGAACTTTAGTGCTAACTATTAACTTCACAAAGTATGCTGTGACTATACTTTGCTTCAGTCACAGTTTTATGTCACATATTAATAAATCTGGCTTACTTTCATCCCATATGTTAGAAAATACAAAAGGGGTCCTAATAAAATCAGAAAAAGGCAAGATAATGCTGCTTCGCAGAAGGAGAACCTTGACCTCTAGGTCAGGGACTAGGAACATGCTGCACCCCATATGCTCTTGGACTGCAGTTCCAATCAGTCCTAGTCAGTGCAGCCAATGATTACAGCTGCTGGGAGATGAGATCTAGCAAGATCTGGAGGGTCACATGTTCTCTTTTGATGCCCTAGAATACATTACCACAGAAGCAGTGATGTTCATTAATAATGAATACATGGCCTATCTAAACTGGTATGGCAGCAGGTACATGAAATATTGGAGATAAGGATGTATATATTCAAGGGCTAGTCTAATCTCATCTAGACTTTTGCAGGTAATGGCACGGGTGTTCCCAACTTTCATTGTCTCAAATAATAATAAGACAGAAGTCTTGGTCAATTTTTTTAACTGCAGCAACAGCCTCTCTAGGAGGAAATAGATCAATCCATTGTTATATATGTAAGGCAATATCTTGGATTCATTATCACAAAGTATACAATATGAACTGGCCTTTGACAAAAAGTCCAGATGCAATGGATGGTGCTGGGCAGACACTCCAATCTCAAGTTACTTCCTGAGTCAGACTGCAACAAGCATAACAAGGTGGTCCTGATAAGGTTTCACCAGCTGACAGTTTACTGGCATGAATCAAGGCACCAATTTTGACATTTAACACCCTCATTGGTCGAGTACCATTCATCTCTACCAATAGAAACCATGCATAATGCTCTGCTTTGTGTGCTACCAATATCAGAAGCAAAGTTCACTGTTATACCTCCAGACAAGGTTGTACCTACAGATGGGGCCATCTGTAATGTCAAAGCAACTGGTAACCTCCCTTCCAGGGTACCAGTGGTTTTTCGGCAAACATTGATATTCCAGAGAATACTAGTTTTGATAGCTATTTTTAATGTTATATAATTGTGATCATATTCTTCCCCCGAATTATAAATGGCTTGATATGGAGTTTTTGTCAAAACACTTGAGTTTTAAATAAAGCAATGCATTACTAGAAGGGGCAACAAAGAATGAGTTTCAGGCAGGATTCCTAAGTAGCCAATAAAAGTGATTCTGATGCTGTAAGCATAAATTAGGACTTTACTCATACCCTGAAAGTTGTGAAGAGGCAGCAGGGGGCTCTGCAAGTACTCTGTGCTCAAGGAATCAGATCTGACCACTGATGATCACCAAGTGTTGATTATTTCTCTGTCCTTAGCACAAACTTTACATATTTTATGTAATCCCTCCACTTTAAAAATTATAATTATAAAAAATTATCTCAGAAGATAAATGCAAAAGGAAAAATGTTTGGCTTCATTACAATCAGAAACTGGAAAAATAAAACTGTCACATGCTGAAGCTAAATGTTTTCACATTTTCTACATTTAAATTTGTGAAAGAAACAACATAAAAACTGAGAACATCACTGCTACCACACTAAACAAGATACACCAGCATACAATTCTTTTTATCACCCCAAAGCATTATATAATGTCTGTACTAACCCTATGTAAACAATGAAGAAAATACATTGCATTTTTATTTTCCACTGCAATATTGAAACTCGTTAAAAAAATGAACAACCCTGGCTGTGTATTTTGTTTCTGTTTTAGCTGTAAGCTTTGGAAAATTCTCTATTATAATGGTATGTAGTCTCTAGTAAACTCCCATAAATAGAAATTTTTATCAATGAAACATATGATCACAGTGCATGATATAGTTTCTAATGGACATGGCCTATTTTAAAACGAGCACCACCAGTGGTTTAGATTTATGCTCTAAAAATGATATACTGTTCAAGAACTGAGGTTCATCCTTTTCCCAAGTCGCAAGGTTAAAGTTATTCATCATCAAAGCCTACTGTAAAATTAATGAAGAACTTAAATTGCATCAGTTTAAACAAAAGAATATACTGGACTGTTTTCATTTTCCTTACCCTGAGAATTTCTCTAGAGATGTATGCTATCCAGTCCTCTTTCAAAGTATTTCCTTTTGTATTCTTCACAAGGTCAGTAATAGAACCCGCACCACAGAACTCCATAACAAGCTGTAAAACAAAGAGAATGCAAAAGGAATCAATCAACATTTCTTAAGTCCATCTATGAGATAATTATTATATAACACATTGCAGTGCAGCAAGGTTTACTGGAATACAAAGGAAGAAAGATAAGAAAGGATATATCCCATTCCCCAATTGAGATAGAGCATAATCCAAATTCCTTTAACATCAATGAAGTTTTATTCTGCATTCGTGTATTAATTTCCAGTAAACAGGATCACCAGACAATTCTGGTTTATTGTTCAGAAGCAATGGGATAATACCAGGATGCTCCCACCTGGCTCTTCACACCAATATAAGGGGCTGAAGTACCAGAAACTGATCACAAACCAGTAGCTTAATATTATGCCCAAACTGGGATTCTTCAGATGCTGCTTAGAACAGAAAGAACACCCAGAACAGCAACAGCTAGGCCTGTGTTTTCAATGGGAAAAAAAATACAAGAAGCCTATTAACTCATATCTCTACACTCCAATCTTTATCAACTTAGCTAGGAGCAAGCCTCACTGAAACAAAATAGGACTTACTGCTAGGTTCATAGGGTTGTAGTGTAAAAGTTTTACTTTTAGAATATACAAGAGTAAAAGCAACCATCCATCCTTAGAGATGTCAGGGTTTCATTTTTACATAAAGTAAATTGTCAAATGGCTTTATTCCTGTGAGTTTTCCTGGTCTACTAGTGAATGGGGTATTAAGTAAAACTAATTTTGCTACAACTCAAGCATTTCCATTTTCTTTACAGGACTATGTAATGTAAATATGTAATTTATTAGTTTTGTGTTTTTAACAGCAGGAGAATCATTATTTTTTTACATCTTATTCATTTATCCAGGTACCCTCAGATTATACTTGAAGCGTGGTATGCATGCTTGGGATGCATGTACTTACCCACAGTTGGTCATCATGTCCTGGAGGACTTTTCTTAATGAAAGCACCGTAGTAAGTTGCTATATTTCTATGATGGGAGTATTTCTTCAACATGTTTATCTCCAGTTTGATTTCTTCTTCTTCATCCTTTGCGGGGGGGGGGGGACGACAAAAAGACAAGAATGTATTTGTGGTATTTATGATGCAAGCTTAAATACTTTTCTCCCATTAAAATCAGGCATGGGAATTATGTGAAGAAAGAGCGCCTAGAAAGGGAACAGAGCCCCCCAAATTGGTCTAACGTGTGAGACTGGGTTCAGCTTTAAGCTACAGTAGTGATACTCACTATCTGTATCCAGTGCATCTAAAGATCTATAGGATTAAAGGTATTACTATGCATAGCTAGGTAATTAATTATGTGTTTATTCTCTTTATACAAGTTTTCAGTGATCCGATAAATAAAATTGCTTGAAAGAACGAAGTGATGGTTCCCAAGATGCAGGACATAATCAGAATATCTGAATGATAAACTATATATAGGATGTAAGCTTTAACTATTTATGATTCACCTGCTTCAAAAATAATTGCTCTCAGTCATCTGATATACATCGTTTTTCTCACCCACAATGTTCAATAGAAAATTTTGTTTGTTAATCCTATGGGTGCAAAGATAGCTTATAACACAAAGACAGAGGCAAGGGGGAACTGGCAAAAATGCTTCACCTTCTGCCTATCAAAGCATTAAATTCTCCAAATGGGAGCATTCAAGTCCGTCCCATACAATCATGGATTCAACTCACAATCCACCACATACTATCTTATCCAAACAACCTGCAAATAGTCAACCAAGAAAGGGAGATAGTGCCTGAAACAAAAAAGTGATTAAGGTACACTGACAGAACAAACCACTGACAAGTCAGGGTTAAATGATACTGTTCAGCTAAAACTTACATCTACTGTATGTACAATAAATGTGAAAGGGTACAAAAACATGCTTTTATTTTTATTGCTGTTGGTAAGTTCAATCACCTAAAACAGGTGGTTCAAAGTTTGTTTCTAATCTCCTTCCAATGTAGAACACCTTTATTACATATACATCAGGGAGACTGAAAGGGATGATCTTTGAAGGGTCCTATCTAATGGACTGCCAGAGTAAAAACTGGAGAGGGCTCCTGTACCTTTAATAGTTGTGCAGAAGAGGGGATTTCAGCAGTTCCTTAATGATACCTGGTTGCATGAAAAGCAACGCCTGCTGAAATTCCCTGTGCTACACAACCATTAAAGATATACGGTACTGTAATATCCCCCTCGTTTTCAGTATGGCAACCCTAAATAGTAATATTGTATCTATAGAACAGTTCTTGTCCATATAGACACAAACACAGAAAAAGCATCCACCTCAAATTGAATCTGTCACAGTAACATCTGGTGGCTACTGCATACTGTTATGTTTTAATGTTAAAAACTGTCAAAACTACAGTACAGTGTAATTCATTAACACCTCTGTTTCCCTACCCACCTTTTCCAATTCCCTCACAAGACAGCATGCTAGGAATCAAATATATTTTTTTCTCTTGGTAATCAGTATATGCACTCTGAATAATATTTCTTTTATTCTCAGACATCATGACTAGAGGCTAAAGTGAATATGCAATAATTAATTACAGACCAAAATACAAGTCAAAACAACACAGTGCCAGAACTACAGAAAAAACAGAAAAGGCTCTCTCAAACAAGGTAAAGTATAGGGTTCCATACTCTTCAGAACATCCAAGTATCCTGTGACATCTTAAAGACTCAACCAATTTACTAGATCCCTGCATTCTCATAGACTTTAGCCCATTTTTTAAAAACAGGTACACAGAATGTTATCCATAATTTTAGGTATAACCATGAGTGTGAATGAGTGTTAAAGCCAGACAGAGCCTGATGCAGCCATCTGCAAAGTAAATTAACTACCTGTAACAATACCTGTGGAATGACAATAAAATAATAAAGATCAAAGGGGAACTTAGAACAACAGGCAGTTCGGAGCATAAGCTGCGCCTGAAGCTCATATTATATAAATCCTATGCTGAAACCATTTCCATCTGGAGCCAAAACACTTGAACAATATCTGTCTCTGATAAAGCAACCAGCTGCTGCAATTTTCATAATAATGGGGTTTTCCTCTCCCATTTACGTTCCATTTGTCTCACTGTGCTCTAATTTTTCAGCACTTAATGGCACAGTCTCTGGTATGGAGGGAACAAATCAAGTTGGTCTGTAAAATACAATTAACTCCTCCATCCGCCTCACCCCACCCCACCTCACCCTCCATACTGCAAAGAAAGTAATGCCTGCTCAGAGAAATGAAAACAACCAAATATAGTGTTACTGCTCATGGAAACCACATCTGGTTTCCCCCCTTACTGTCCAGATAACGTCAACCACAAACTACAGACAGAAATCCAACAAAATTAAGCACTTTTATGCCCTAGGGATTTCAGTGGGAAAGATCTGAGCACTGACTTAGCTCTCCCTTTGAAATCAATGGCCTGTTTTGTAAGTGAGCACAAGTCCATAGGGTGTCCATTTCAGTCCCCAAAAAGAGGGAGAAGAACTTATTAAAAATTAAAGAGACCAAAGACAGTATTACTTCTAATGCAACCACAAGCTTCTAATAAGAGGTTGGAAGGTAAGTAATAAGAGGTTGTAACTAGTTACAAATAATTAGATGTAATTATTTTTTTCAGTAACAAAGATGTGAGTAAGTTAACTTTCCAAATTGGATAGCTTCACTCTTTAATTCTGTTACCATTTCATCAAGAAACACTTATTGACTTCAATGGTACTTTCTCCTAGAGCACATTTCTCCCAGCAGGGCTTGAAGGTCCACATTGGTTCTCTGGGGATCTTGGAGGAACAGAATGCCTACCAACCCATCCATCCACCTGCAAAAATAGATCTTTTTTTTAAACCTCTAAGAAAACTGACCCTAAAATGCCTTCCATGGAATATGTGAAGCAATGTCACATGTTTCCACACCCCCTGGGCTGTTTTATGCTCATGACAGACCTTTTTAAAATAGGAAGTGACCCCAGTCCATTTCCTAAGAAACAGCCCCCAACAACAACAAATGAGGTTAAATCGCTCCCCGTGCTCCTGAGGCATTTGAGAATAAGAAAAAGGTTTTTTAAAAAAACTTTCTTCTAGAAAAAAAAATGGGAGTAGGTGCACAAAAACACACTACAAGGCTGCATGAAGCCCCGTGCCCACTGTCTGACAGCAGTCTTAATTGTTAGCTGTGAGAGAAAGATCTGCTGCCTTTTACAACAGTTGTCTTTGTTCTCCAAATGGTCAGTACTAGCCTATAGATTTTTTAAAAGAAATAAAATTTAAAAACCAATTATAATCCTCCTTGTTGAAATAAAATTCCTGCCCTTTCAGTAATTGGCTGCTCTGATGCACAACAGGCTTTACTTTAAAAGTAGTAATTTTTCAATTGTTAAAACAACTCTGCATTGTTCCTCTAGATATCTGTTGGTGTTGGGGACAGCATATTATTATAGTGTTCTGTTATTAATCACTCACTGACCTAGTTGATTTTTTTAAATGTTATTCTTTGCATGTAACTGTATTTAATGTTACTTTCAGAGATGGAAATGAACAACAATTCCTAGAATCTCTCAGCCAACCAGGTGGTGTAGTTAGAAAAGAAAAACACTTCCAAGCAATAGTCATCTTAGGCTAATATGTAAAAGTGTGTTTTATACCACACTTTTGTAAAATATGTAAAAGTGTGTTTTGTACCATATCAATTGTAACCTTTGGAGTAACTAAAAGTAACTATTTTAATTAATTCTGAAAAATGGAAGAATAAAGCTACACGGTAACTAACTTCTTAAGGCATTAGGACTACAAATGTAATTAGTTACTTTTAAAAATAAATTTAAAATGTACTGCTTTTGACAACCTACTGGTAAGTAATGAAGAAAACAAGCAACAACTGCACAAGCATTGTGATGTTCATTTCCTTTACCAAGTACAGCACCCCATCCAAAAAACTGCCCTTAAAATTCCATAGGACCAGGAAAAAAGACAAGGATGAAAAATGAATTGGACATAGCTCCCACTTTGGAAGGGACCCTTAAGGCCATACAGCAGATGAAAAATGACAAGGCAGCTGGGATTGATGGAATCCCGCCTGAACTTTGGAAACATGGAGGTCATGTACTCCACAAAATTTTCCATGAATTCCTTGTGAATTGCTGGGAAAAAGGGGAACTGCCATCAGACCGCCGAGATGCAGTCATCATCACCCTGTACAAGAAAAAAGGAGCAAAATCCAACTGCTCAAACTATCGAGGCATAACACTGCTCTCTATTGCTGGAAAAATCCTTGCAAGGATACTCCTGAACAGATTAGTTCCTGCTATTGCAGAAGAACTTCTCCCTGAAAGCCAATGTGGCTTCAGAGCCAATAGGAGTACTACAGATATGGTATTTGCCCTTAGACAACTGCAAGAAAAATGTAGGGAGCAGAACAAGGGTCTCTATGTAACATTTGTTGACCTCACCAAAGCCTTTGACACGGTAAGTAGAAAAGGTCTGTGGCAGATCCTGGAAAGACTAGGATGTCCCCCCAAATTCCTTAAAATGATCTTGCTACATGAGGGCCAGCGTGGTCAAGTCAGATATGGCGATGCTCTTTCAGAGCCCTTTCTAATAACTAATGGAGTGAAGCAAGGTTGTGTTCTTGCACCAACTTTATTTACAATCTTCTTTAGCACGATGCTCCAAAGGGCTATGGCAGAGCTTGAAGAAGACGACAGCATCTATATACGTTACCGTACTGATGGTAGCTTGTTTAACTTAAGCCGTCTGAGGGCTCACACTAAGACTCTAAACTATCTAGTCTGTGAGCTGCTCTTCGCCGATGATGCTGCCCTTGTTGCCCACACAGAAGCAGCTCTGCAGCGCCTAACGTCCTGCTTTGCAACAGCTGCAGAGCTGTTTGGGCTAGAAGTCAACCTGAAGAAAACAGAAGTTCTTTACCAGCCTGCATCACAGGACGAACACCACCATCCCCACATTGCCGTCGGCAAATCTGTGCTCAAGTCTGTTCAGCAGTTCACCTACCTGGGAAGCATCATTTCCTCAGGTGCCAAGATTGACAAAGAGATAGATCACAGATTAGCAAAGGCATATAGCGCATTTGGAAGACTTCACAAAAGAGTCTGGAGCAATAAACACCTGAGGCAAAGCACAAAAATCAGAGTGTATAGAGCCATCGTACTGTCTATCCTCCTTTATGGATCTGAAACATGGCTCACCTATCATCACCACCTCCTCGAGCGCTTTCATCAGCGCTGTCTCTGCACAATCCTAAATATACACTGGACTGACTACGTGACGAATGTTGCTGTCCTTGAGCAAGCAGGGATCACCAGCATTGAGGCCATGATATTGAGAACACAGCTGCACTGGCAGGGCACGTTTCTCGGATGGAGGACCATCGCCTCCCAAAAATACTACTCTACGGTGAAATCGCCACAGGTCAGCGTAAGAGGGGCGCTCCAAAAAAGCGATACACAGACTCCCTGAAACAACATCTCAGGCTCGGCCAAATTGATCACCAACAGTGGTCCACCCTGGCCTCACATTGGGAGGCATGGAGACGCACTATCCACAATGCTGCAGCCTTATTTGAGAACTCACGACGAACAAGTCTTGAAGAGAAACGACAACGCAGAAAGAATCACAACCCAAAAACATCACCCAAGGAGACCTTCTGCTGTGCTTTTTGCAACCGGACTTGTTTATCTCGGATTGGCCTTTTAAGTCATCAGCGCGCTTGCAGAAAGCGCGGGATGAGTCCTTCCTGAATCTTCGTTTGCGAAGAAAAGCCAGAGAGAGAGAATCCAAAAAGCAAACCTTCATTTCGCCATCTTATATAAGGGACACGATTTTGCTATGCCACTGCATATAATGGGACTTAAGTATTCACCGATTTTGGTATCTACGGTGGTCCTTGAACCAAACCCAGTGAATATGAAGGGACAACTCTATAAGCTTTCCATAGACTTGGTCTACTTCCTCAGATGCAGGGAGGATGTAGACCAAATCTACAAAAGCTTATGCTACAATTAGTCTCTAAGGTGCCACAAAAACCCTTTCCATACTGATATTCCAACTACCACAGCCATGTCTTTGAATTCTACTTAGTTCTTGTTTCTGTTATTGTTAACTGCCACCGAGTAGACTTTGACTTATAAAGACCCCAGGAATGAGAGACCTCCATGTCACCCTATCATCAACAGCCCTGCTCATGTCTTGCAGACTCAGGGCCATACCTTCCTTGACTGAGTACCTACTTTGCATATTTCAAATACAGTATTCACTGGCAGGAACTAAATTCAAGGGCTGTATATGTGATGAAGTGGATGAAAGGGGCTGTCAAGCTAATTTCCAGAGTTATCAAACTAGGTTAATTCTTTCCCAGAGCAAAACAAAGCTTGTATTAATGTAAGTCCTAAAAGGTCATATGACCACAGAGAATAAATTGTTGTAGCAATCTAGAAATCATAGAATCATAGAATTGTAGAGTTTGAACAGACCACAAGGGCCATCCAGTCCAACCCCCTGCCACGCAGGAAATCATGATCAAAGCATCCCCGACAGATGGCCATCCAGCCTCTGTTTAACGACCTCCAAGGAAGGAGACCCCACCATGTTCCGAGGGAGTGTGTTCTAGTCTCTGGAGCAGCAGAAAACAAGCCTGCTCCATCCCCAAAGTGACACCCCTTCAAATACTTAAACAAGGCCATCATATCGCCTCTTAAACGTCTTTTTTTTCAGGCTAAACATACCCAGCTCCCTAAGTCTTTCCTCATAAAGCATGGTTTCCAGACCTTTCACCATTTTAGTTGCCCTCCTCTGGACACGCTCCAATTTGTCAATATCCTTTTTGAATTGTGGTGCCCAGAACTGGACACAGTATTCTAGGTGAGGCCTGACCAAGGCAGAATAGAGTGGCACTATTACTTCCCTTGATCTAGACACTATACTTTTATTGATGCAGCTCAAAATCGTATTGGCCTTTTTAGCTGCTACATCACACTGTTGACTCACGTTCCTAGATCCCTTTCGCACATAATATCGTTCAGACAGGTCTCCCCCATCCTATATCTATGCATTTCGTTTTTCCATCCTAAGTGCAGTACTTTACACTTCTCCGTATTGAATTTTATTTTGTTAGTTTTGGCCCAGCTTTCTAGTCTATTCAGGTCATTTTGAATTTTGATCCTGTCCTCCAAGGTATGCGATATCCAGAGTTCCCTTCATCTACCAAGCTGGTAATTTTATCAAAAAAAGAGATCAGATTAGTCTGGCATGACTTGTTTCTCTGAAACCCATGTTGACTTTTTGTGATTATGGCATTGCCTTCTACATGTTCACAGACTCTCTGTTTAATGATCTGCTCTAGAATCTTCCCTGGTATTGATGTCAGACTAAGGGATCCCTTTTTTTTCCCCTTTTTGAAGATGGGGACAATGTTTGCCCTCCTCCAGTCTGTTGGGACTTCTCCTGTTCTCCAAGAGTTCTCAAAGATTATTGCTAATGGCTCTGAGATTACATTTGCCAGCTCTTTTAATATCCTTGGATGTAGTTCATCTGGTCCTGGAGATTTAAATTCATTTAGATTAAGAAGGTATTCCTGTACTACCTCTTTACCTATTCTGTGCTGGATTCTCCCTGTTGTTTCCTAAGTTCCATTATCCTTAGGGTGATCACCATTTTGCTTTTCTAAAAACACTGAGGCAAAGAAGGTGTTGAGTAATTCTGCCTTTTCTCTGTCCCCGGTTAGCCATCTTCTCCACATAGTGTCCCTACGATTTCCTTCTTCTTCCTTTTGCTGCGGACATACCCGAAAAAAACCCTTTTTATTCTTCTTAACCTCTCTAGCAAGCCTGAGCTCATTCTGCGCTTTAGCTTTTCTGACTTTACTCCTACACCTGTTCGCTCTCTGTTTCAATTCTTTGGTGATTTCCTCCTTTTTCCATTTCCTATACATGTTCCATTTAAAATTTAGCTGTGTTGACATTTCTTTAGTCGTGCATCCTGGTTTTGTGAGACACCTCCATTTTTTCTTCCTCAATGGTACTGTTTGAAATGCCACATTGGTTACTTACCATGAAGGTGCATTCTTGAGGGAACGGGTTGATACGGGTCCTTCATCTCTGGGTTTCGTCAGTCACTGCCCAGGTGTAGCAGGAAGTTACATCAAGCCTTTAGATATTTAAATTTCTTTGTCCTTATCTCCTCCATCCTGGAGCCACGAGGCCAGTTCACTGACTAGCAAAGCCCTGCAAAGGCTAAGGAAATTGATTAATCTAGAGTAGGACAACCACCAAATAAGGAACCACCCAATGAAGGAAGTCTATGTGCAGTCACGGGGTGGGGGAAGGACCCATATCACCCCATTCCCTCAAGAATGCACCTTCACGGTAAGTAACCAATGTGGCATTCTCTGAGGGAGGGGTGATACGGGTCCTTCATCTCTGGGACGTGCCCAAAAATTCACTAGGGTGGAAGTGACTGCAGCATTGTTGGCATCAGTCCTTGAGGACCTCCTGGAGCACTCTCCGGCCGAAGGTAGCCTCGGCGGATCGAAACTTATCCACCTTATAGTGTCTGATAAAGGTGGATGGGGTGCTCCAGGTTGCTGCCCTGCAGATCTCTGCTAGGGATGCATTAGTAGAGAAGACGGTGAAAGTGGCCGCCGACCTAGTAGAGTGTGCTGTAACCCCCGAAGGTCTGGGGAGTTTGGCAGAGTCGTAGGCTGCGAAAATGCATGTTTTGATCCAGGTGGCAATGGTTTTCTGCGACACCCTAGTCCCTAAGGATGCCTGGGAGAATGACACAAACAAGGCGTCACGGCCTGATGGGGGCAGTTCGATTTATGTAGATTTTAAGGGCCCTCCTGACGTCCAGTTTGTGCCAAAGCTTCTCCCTTGGATGCGAAGGATTGGGACAGAAGGAGGACAGGATCATAGGTTGTGGAACGTGAAACTCGGAGATCACCTTTGGTCTGAATGACAGATCTGGGTGAAGAGTTACAACATCCTCGCTGAACAAGAACAGGTGTTCCCTCACCGAGAGGGATGCTAGTTCTGACACTCTTCTTGCTGAAGTGATGGTGACTAAAAGGGCGACTTTCATGGTGAGAGTCTTGAGCGGTATCTTTCGTAATGGCTCTAATGGGGGTCTCATCAACTGTCTGAGAACTAGAGAAAGATTCCATGAAGGAAACCTATGGCGTACTGGGGGTGATACAATGGACGCACCCCTCAAGAAACGCCTGATGTGTGGGTGCACAGACAGCCGACTCCCGTCTTGTGCTGTGAGAAAGGCTGAGAGTGCTGCCACCTATCTTTTCAGTGTGTTTGGTCGTAGCCCTGCTTCGAGGCCTTTTTGTAGGAAGGCGAGTATGTGCTTTACTGAGGCTTCCTCGCCGGCCGGCTAAGTGTCAGAGTGTGCACCATCTTTTGAAGGCCCTCCACGTGGCTTCGTATATCCTTCTGGTTGACACACGTCTTGATGAGAGGAGGATACTGATGACTGATTCGTCATAACCGTGGTTTCTCAGGGCCCGCCACTCAATCTCCATGCTGTCAATTGAAGCCAGCTTGAATCTGGATGAAGAATCGGTCCTTGCTGAAGTAGGTCGGCTCTCTGAGGCAGACGCCACAGATCCCGAGTGCTCATTTCCATCAGCTCGGAAAACCAAGATATTCGTGGCCAGTGGGGTGCCGCTAGTACCACTGACCTCTCCTGGCGAATCTTCCGGCACACCTTCCCTATGAGGGGAAGTGGAGGGAATAGGTACAGGAGGCCTGCCGGCCAAGGGGATCTAAGAGAGTCTGTCCCCTCGGCATTGTGATGGTGGAATTTGGTGAAGAACCTGTCCAACTTTGAATTTACCTGTGTTGCAAACATGTCCACATCCGTTGGTCCGAACCTGAACTGGATCTGGTGGAATATCTCGTCGTTCAGTTCCCATTCCCCCAGGAGAACTGAGTACCTGCTCAGGAAAGTCTGCTTGCTGATTGAGGTCCCCTTGCAGATATTGGACTGTGAGGGACCGTACAGTCTTTTCTGCCCAAAGAAAGATGAGATCCGCTTCTTGCTGTAGGGATCTGGATCTTGATCCCCCTTGTTTCATTATGTACGATCGGGCAGTGGTGTTGTCCGTCATTACTGTGACATGCTGCCCATTGAGTACTGGAGTGAAATGTTGTAGGGCCAGTCACACTGCCTGCAGTTACAGCCAGTTGATGCTGTGCGCTTTCTCCTGCGGGCTCCAGAGGTTGTGTTACTTGTCCCTGGCAGTGTGCTCCCCATCCTCGTAGGCTCACATCGGAGGTGACTAGGATCGGCTGTGTTATCGTGAACGAGGAGCCCTTGCTCGTTGAGTTCTTCTGCGTCCACCAGGTCAGGGAGTCCCTCACGTGCTGTGGGAGAAGTAGAAGTTGGGACTTCCTCATTGCCCCGTTTGGTTTCCAAGGGGGAAGGCTGCCCGAGGTCCCCAGGAGTAGGGAGGGCACAATGCGTGGAGGGAGGGCCAGCACGTCCCTGCTCCCCCTGGGGCCCCCCTGTACCTTACAGGGACTCCTGCCCCGTCCATGAATGGCAGCAGGGGCCTGGAATGTGCCAGGAGCTCCAGAGGGGCAGGTGGTCAACCGCGGCCCCGGAGGAGTCCTCAGAGGCCATCTTCTTCCTTGTCTGGGACAGCCTCTTCCACGGCTTCAGGGGCGCCGACCCTTCCAGGGCCCTCCCAGCTGCGATGGTCTGGTGGGCTTTGCGGGCCACGCCCCTTTGTGGGACCCCTTGGTGGGAGCCAGCAGCGGCAGCAATGGCGACCGTGGCTCCCATGCCGGCGCTCGCCGCACTCTCGGAGTGGCCGCGGTCGGGGATCGCATCCCCAGCCACTCCGGAGTCTTCTCCCGCCATCCTCTGGGTCTCCTGGGCCTGCATAGCCAGTGAGAGCAGGGAAGCCGAGGAGGGAGATGGGAGGGGGGAAGCAGAAGGAGCAGGCTAGACTGAGCAGCCATGAGAGGAAAGGCAAGGTTTTTGTTTTTTTTCCAAAGGCGGGAGATTCAAAGAGAGAAGAGGTCAGGCCAGAGAATAACCAAGTAAACAGGAGTTAAAATAAGAGAAAAGGAAGGATGGAAAGGCAAACAAAGAACAGGATAGATAGAGGAGATTTTCCTACTACCGGCTGGGCGAAGCAGGAAGTTAGAACTGGCCTCGTGGCTCCAGGATGGAGGAGATAAGGACAAAGAAATTTAAATATCTAAAGGCTTGATGTAACTTCCTGCTACACCTGGGCGGTGACTGACAAAACCCAGAGATGAAGGACTTGTATCACCCCTCCCTCAGAGAATTGTGCCTTCAGTATCTCCCTTTTGAGAAAGTCCCATCCATCTTGAAGTCCCTTCCCTTTTAGTATTCCTGACCATGGGATCACCCCCAGTATTTCCATGAGTTTATTGAAATCAGCTCTCCTAAAGTCGAGAATGCATGTCTGACTATGCCTGGCTTCTCCTTTCCATTGTATAACAAACTCCAGGAGAACATGATCACTCTCACCTAAGGATCCCACCTCTTGCACCCCATTAACCAGGTCATCCCTGTTGGTTAGGATCAGATCTAAAACAGCTGCCCCCCTTGGGCAGCTATTCCACCTTTTGGACAATGAAATTGTGTTCCAGGCAAGTAAGGAATTTGCTAGACCTTGAAGCTTTGGTTGAGTTAGATTGCCAGCAAATATCAGGATAACTGAAGTCATCCACCACTACTACATCTCTCCTTTCTGCGTGTGTGGTCATCTGTTCTAGAAAGGCATCATCCAATTCCTCCATCTGACTTGGGAGTCTGTAGTAGAGGCCCACAATAACATCCCTGTTATCGCCTAACATATTTCAATTACAAGCTGGGATCAACCGTAAAACCTCACCTAACCAGTCAGTGATTAATCTAATTTGACTGCCATCAACCTGAGGTGGTGTCAAACACAAAACCTGAGAGCAGGGGACAAATTCTACACACTGTTGGTTCAATACAACTTGAGCATGATCAAGTACAACTCTATTCTTTAAAGCAGAGGGCGGCAGAATTAGGTTTGCAGGAGCTAATCTGAGTAAGTGTATAAGTAGGCAATGTGATACACATATTTACAAGTACTCAAAACAAAAGATAACACAACTGATGGTCACCATCTTTTTGTTGGGAACTAATCTGATTTTCACTGGGTCCCCCCAGACCACTGACTAGACTCTGGTGCAAAACAGTGGTTCAGAAAGCCTGAGACAGCATCTAGAAAGTTCCTTCTACAACAGAGCTTATGAAAGTAATGGGGAGAGGGGGGCTACAGCATGATTAATGGCCATGCTACCTGGGGAAATTCAGAGAACAGCAGTCCAAAAAAGTAACTTTTCTGCTCTGAGTACACATTCAGGAACTAGTTTTTAGTATCTGAATTTGAGCTCACACACAATCTACTCCTGTTTTCCTCCTTAATTTTATTTTGGTTATTTTGTCAACCTAATTTACAAGAGAAACATGGCACTGGGAAGGGGGAATAGAAACCTCTGCCCATGTACGACTGGGAGTCATACACATAACTAACAATGCATATCATTGTACCATCTCACCACCCCTACTTTAAAGAAACAGACTTCTCAAAGTGCCAGACACAGATAGGTGACTGCTATGGGAGGCGTAAGTTCCCTCTCTCAAACACTTATGGCTTGTCTGGGTAGAAGCCAAACCCTGGGATTTTGCCTTCAGTTGTTGGGGAGACATTTACCTCAGTGTGAAATGGCTGCTGAGCTACTTCTCATTTACTGTGCCAGCTGGCAATGCTGGGAGCCTTCTTCTTGCAGGGTACTGTCTTTCTCCTTCTGCATTTTCCCAGAGCATACTCTCATGTACTATGTAGCATTTACTTCCTAATCATAGTATTCTTTCTTTCAAGCTTAGCTTTGTTGTGTTAGAAAACCTTGCTCAGCCTCTAAATGGCAACACTTAAAATTTTCCAAAATAAATACAACACAAAAATACACACAGTAATGCCAGGGCATCTATGAAAAAGAAAGAATCAAAATCAGCAGGTGGGGGTGTATGTGAATAATCCCAAAATCTTTTAAATTGGAGTTGCCAGGGGTTGTACATGAGACTTTAAGCATGCCAAACACATGCTCCACTAAGAAATATACAGCTCTTTATCCCCTTCTCTCGTGTTCTGGTTTTTACAAGTGTTTCTGTTAATTGCAACCAAATGAGAAAAATATTTACTGTTGATACAGATGCTGAAACAAAGGTATACAATGATGGGAAGAAGCCACAGGGAACCATGGACTTTCACAGTGCCCTCCTACTAAACCACCAGTATGGCTTTGAAAAAATTAGATACTTTTGTTTACATTTTTACAATAACTGCATCTTATTATCACCATATCTGACAAATTAGGGCTACCTGTTGGTTTCATTTGTTTGTTTCTTAGATTTCTTACCCTACTTTTCTTCCCTGAAAACTCAAACTTTCAATTTAGATTCTATGTACAATTAACCTTTGACCAGATATGAACATTGATCCACAATGATCTAAGTACTATTCGATTCTGAACGTTCTTTACAGCAGTGTTATTCAAAGCAGTGGTCTGTGGACTGGTGCTGGTCCACAAGCAATTGGCTGCCAGGAAAGAAACAGCTGTAGCCAACAGCCACAAATATAGCACACTAGTAAACAGAAACTGCCAGTCCCCCACATCAGTAGTTTACGCCTCCCGAGACCCATGGATTAGTAGAAACCTGTTCCTACCTCCACTGAAACAATAAAATATATTTGGCATAACTATGTGTACCAGACCACTTTCTTACAGCTTGTAGGGCTATATTGTTGCACCAGATGTTTGCAGCATCACCACTGCCAGGCACATATGGAAAGCTCATGGCTAAGAAGTGAGGATAATAAATAGTGAAGACAGCAACCAGGTGTCTTTCTCTGTCTATCACAGACATGACTTCATACAGACAGCAGAGCTGCTGATAGTCAGCAGTCATCTGCAATTACTATACCTGTTAAGAACAATAGCAGACAGAGGAAGCTTTGATTAATCAGACAGGAGAACAGTTACACCTGTAGCCAAACCCAGGGTTATTACTGCTCTCTTCAAAAGAAAAACATTAAAGCACAATCTGAAAGAAACAAACTTGATTTCCTTGGAAGTTTAATTTAAGTTAGATTGTGTCCAGACACTTTGCAACAGTCAGGCAGCACTGCTATAGTTCTTAAGCTGAGTTTTTTAAAAGGATGGTCTTGGCTTTTAGTCTACATCACAGCCAGAGGGGTTTATTTTATGTTATGTTATGATATTTTATTTTATTTTATTTTATTTGGGGCGGGGAGACATGACTCCTAAAGTAATGGTCTCCTGGGACAGCCCAAGCCAATGATCTTTCCATCTATGAAGATACTCTTTCCTCTTTAACTATTGAGCTCCTGAGTCACCTTACTGTGCTCATCACAGTTTTCACACAGCAGTTAACACACACATTTGGGTCATACAGAGATGAGAAGAGAAGAGAAAGAGTGAGAAGGTTCCTCTGTTCAGATATCATGGCCAAACCACAATTCAATAATCTATCCCAGTGAAGTGACTGGGGTTCACTAGTAGAGGGATATGTTTTGCATGCCGAATGTCTCAAGTTCAGTCTCCAGATACTTTTAGGTAGGGCTTGGAAGAAAAAAAAACTCCTGCCAAAATCCTGAAATGCTGTTGCTGGTCAGTTTAGATTAGCAGCAACAAAGTGTGGTTGTCGAAGATGATACTGGACTGTAGTTATCATCACCAATTCACACCATTGGCTATGATGGCGGGGACCTGAAGTACAACAGCATCCAGACAGTTGCATGAATCCCTCGCCTCCTGTTAGGTGGATCAATGGTATGACTCATTTTGATAGCTTCTAATGTCCCTATTGTTACTGCTAAGATAGAGTTTGCCTCTAAACCAGAAAAAGAAACCACAGTGTCAAATGGGTTTCCAGATCTGGCCTAGTAGAAGAACTAAATAATGTTTTTAATACCTGGCCTAGAACAGTCTTAAGTGCAAGTATTTATTCATACAGCAGATTTACATGCATAAAGCAAAGGCTTGGTATGATAGGCAAGAAAGCATCTATGGAAAGTTCTTATGCTGTCTTCTCCTTTTGGCAGGTAGTACATATCAAACTTGGAGCAAAGTAGCTTGATGCTGAAAATTCTTCCAGAAAGGTAACATCACAACTAGTAAAGAAAGATAATTGTTTATAGGTAAGCTTTCGCTTGCTTGCCATTTCAACAGTTTGTACAAGATTGCCTTATAGATTTCTATCTTTAGCACTGACCAACAACTAAAACAGGAAATTAGCCCTTTTCCTTTGCAGCAAATGATGCAGTAGTGTTTAATATTACTTTGACTTTGCTTGAATTTAGGAGAAAGGCAGGATATAAGCCAATAAATAAAAGTAACAGGGAGAGTTAAATCCAATTTTAGTCTCAACTATAGCAGACACATTAACATCAGTATTACTAACACCAGAGTTTATTTATAAGTTTTATTCATTTCGACATCTCTACTTTAGATAGGACTAAAATTGGATATACAAGTCAGCCCTCCACATTCACTGGTATCCCTTTCATGGATTTGCTTATTCACAGATTTTATTAATAAGTCCTCTCTAGGAATTGCTAGGTCCTCCAGCCCATTCTATAGTTAACTTTGATCTACTGAATCCACAGAACTTACATTGATACACTCAGATCCATTCATATTTGACCAACTGGTCAGACATGTACATATAATGGTCTAAGTGCTTTCTTTAACCTCAACAAGAGTAGATGCACTGAATCAAACTGTCAGCTTACCAAGTTCCCATAGATTCAATGGGCCTCTTCTAGGTGGAACTAAAAACAGGACTTTGGCCATAATTCAAGTAGCCTACACAAAGTTACAAGATATTTTTTTAAAAAAAACGCTAAGGATGTAGTAACCTGGTTCCCTGTGCTGCCACGGAAGATGAGAAGTCCTTCCTTTGCTGGTGGAGGAGAAACAGGCTTCACAGGCAGCATGGAAATCAAGGATTGCTACAGTGAAAGAACAGCAAGATCTGTCCTTTCTAAATCAGCACACTCAACTCAACCACATGGAATCTGAAGGAACTGCTAGCAGTTCAAGATTACTTATGGCTATCAGGCAAAATATTATGTGTAGGGTTGGTTTAAATTATACCTTCCCAACACTGAGAAGGAAAGGGGGAAGACTCCACGTAACGCACAAAGATAATGCTATGTAACTCATTACAACAGAATAAATAATAGGAAAAGGTAACTGTGTTAGTCATAAGAAAAATGCTCACTGGGGGATTGTGGGAGTTGAACTCCAAAACTCCTGAAAAGTTTCAAGTTGTTCTAGAACAACTACGGGAAACAAATTTAGGGGGAAACACATTGGGCCAAGGAACAGGTTCAAAAAATAAAGTTAAATCTTTCAATGTAAAATCTTTTCATGACTACCTTTACTCTACCGTACAACATCATGGAAAATGGCCAAGGCTGGCTGCAGGAAATAATCAAGCACTATGCAAGACTATAATTCCGCCAAAGGCTATGCAGCAGAACAAAATACAGCTCAGAAGTTGTGGCCCCACAAATGAATACTCCACCCTTTTGATGTGGAAGGCTGGTTTTATTATCACCCTGCCCATAAATAGTGAAGTACTCCCCCACCCAACCTGCAGAGTGGAACATACAACCATAAATCTGAAAACAAATCCATATACCAGCTGGCAAATAAATGTTTCAAATATCTCTCCCCAAAAGAAACACGCGTTGCTCCTTATTTTCTCCGAACACTAACTAGGACTTCAACAGGCTCATGAAGAACCAGAGATTGGATACACCCTTGCACTCCACATAACAGTATGGAATTAATTTAGATTTCATTAATAGCAAAAAAAGATGTGGGTTTTTTTCCATACAGCTGCTCTAAAAAGCAGTATAATTCAAGATCATCCTAAAACAGATTTGGGGTGTGTGCACTACATAACTACACTGGAACTTCAAAATGGTGGGTGTGTTGGGTTCCAAACCGTATACAGTCACTAAGCTCAGCAAGGGCTATCTTGGTTTCTTTGTGTTTTCTTTTTTAAATTAATTTAAAACAGTTTAGGACTATCAAAATCCAAAATATATACTTGTTTTAAAAAGTGAACAGCCATGTTTTAGAATTCAGCTCATTGCCAAACCTAGCTACAGGTAGAATCCCATCAGTTTTCCACATGCAACGTATTTCACTGTACGTGACATTGGATCAAACATCTGTTCAGCCACATGATCCTACTTGTGGAAAGTCATACTAATTAAATTTCAGCATCTCCCATTTAAAAATGGTAACAGTATTTATAAATATCACGACGGACTTTTATTAAATTAGGCATCCAGCAGCCATTATGTATATTGTACACCATCTCAGATTTTCTCTGAGCAGGCCTCAAAGAAATTCAAGATGGATGGGTCACATCAACAGCCACAGGAGGATGCTCATGGGAGGAAGGAACTGGAATGTGCTTGTGTTCCCTTTTGGGATAGGAGGAAATCAGCCAAAGGAAGAAGGATTTCCTGTGAGATGAGAAAGTGGCAACTAGGGACATGATATATTCCCATTAACTCACCAACTTTCTTAACCACCTGTCAAGAGGGAGTAATTTACAGTAGTATTGTCATTATGAACCTAAAATGTAGAATATAAATTATTCTCCCCACAACTCATTTCAAAAGAATAAATATCCGGTCCAAAATCATTACAAATTTCAATTAATGCTATTCTTATGAAAGGCAAAGCAAAGGACTGTGTGAAATGTAGAATTCTTTTAGGACCACAAACTAAAGGGGAACCAATGGTTTGAATATCTAAAAGTAGCCTCTTTGTGCTTCCACCCATGGGTTCCCATAGCTACAGCTTCTTTATAAAAAGAAAGCACTGGACTTGTTTCTTTTTTTAAAAAAGGAAGGGGGGATTCTACCTCTTGCCATTTCAACCACAATGTCCTAAGACATCTTGGCTCAAACTGAATGCTGCTGTGAATTCAAGGCTGAAGGGAGAAACAACAGCTTGTATCTGAAGTGTCAATGGGAATTTCTCTCTCCTGTGAACTAAATACACAGGGAGCATATAAAGTTATCGTGGGTAGAGATAAAAAGAGGGGATCATATTTTAAAATGTAAAAACATTCTATTTTTATACCTTTGCCAGGCCTATTTGCTCATTGTCCCAAGTTATCAAAGTAAACTATGAAAGAGTTAACTTATTCATTCTGTGAAACACTGAAGCCAGAATCAATGTCTGAAATTGTGTATACTTTCCTTTAAAAAACAAAAACTAAAGTTAATATGTTGACTATGCATCAAGAAAAGAAAGATTTTGCTTATTCAAGCATTATTTGTCCTCTGCTCTCCATTATTTTTTAAAGCCAAAGTTAAGCATTATTGGCCTGGAACTCAGCTCACGGCTCAATCTTACCTGTGGAAACAAAAGACTTTTATAAGCAAGTGGGGTAAGGGGGTAGGGAGCTGTGCAAATACACTTCCAGCATTGGCTTACAAAGAGTAACTGTACCACTACTGCTGTGATCCACAGTCACGCATTAAAGGCTAGATGCTGTCCTGATTCAATATCACTTGGAACTTGACAGAAAAGTATCAAAGACTTCTTTTCATCCATAAGGAAGTTCAGAACAGACTGCAACAGCTGAGAGAGATTAATGGATTTCAGCTGAGGTTAGAGCTCCAAGAACATAGTTCTCCCTGCTCTCTTCATTTTGTAAGTCCATGAAGTGTACCATTCAGCAGCAAGCACAACATTAAACATTCTTGAACCACCCCAGTGTTAGCCTGTATCAGCAATACCTTGGGCCCTTTTGGACTAACAAGTTTATTATGCCATGTGCTTTTGTAAGCCACAGCATTCCTCACCTGGTTTACTTAATGCTGTTGCTTGAAACAGTTTAGCACCAAAATAAACCAATTTTAAGGTGCCATGTTTTTTAAAAAAACATACTTGAAAGAAGTCTTTCACACCATGGTCATGGACAGATGTATCTCCAGACCTGGAGAAAGGACACTGATTCTTCATCCCAGTATGCATGAGTAGGTAAAAACTTGTAACTTCACAGTGACCAGTGTTTCCTTTAGTCTGCAGTAACCATCTTAGGGCTGAGTTCAGCAGCAGTTTTCATCAGCATAACATCAGGCCTAATTTTTGGAATCCTTTGTTTCTTCATCTACCCAAGATTTTTTGTACCATCCAGCCTGATAAAGAACTTGAAACTTCGCTGAGAATAACTATTGTAAGCTATGGACTGATATTAAGAAAGATTTGAAAAGATGGGGAAATTTAAGCCTTTCACTTTTGGGACAAATATCAACAGTAAAGATGAATGTGCTTCCAAAGATGATGTATTTATTACAGAACATTCCCATTCTAACAAATATTTCAAAGCTTGGAATAAAGATTTGGCGGACTTCATATGGGCAGGGGAAAAGTCCAGAATCAAGATGGCAATATTACAAGATAAAAAGGAAAGAAGTGGGTTAGGTCTCCCAGACCTAACATTGTACTTATAATGTGTGCGTTCTATTATGGGTAATTGATTGGATTCAAATAGATAACATCAGATTACTACAGTTTGAGGGTTTCAATCTTAGATTTGGGAGGCACACTTACATGTGGAACAAAGAAGTTGTGGTTCCTAAGGAGTTCATCACTTTGTAAGGAGAGCACTGATGAGAGTATGGGTTTTATACAAGAGGAAATTATACAGGGGAACACCATTTTGGGTATCAAATCATGAGGCATTTGACAAAAGAGAAAACCCATATAAAGACAGATGGTTGACATACGAAACAATTTAAAAAATGGGAAAGATTATGTAATTAAATCTCAGGAGGAATTAAGAGGGGAAGGAATCAATGGTCATTGGTTCCTATATAGGCAGTTGCAGGAGAAATTTATGCAAGACTCATCATTGGATGGAACTGAATCAGAAAGAGGAGAATTTGATAGAATGCTGTGTGAAGAGAAGAAATTGGTTTCGAAAATACATAGTTTATTACTGAAACTTGAACTAGAACCTGAGTAGGTTAAAACATCTATGGTAAAGTGGGCCCAACAACTAGGTCAGGTTATTCAAATAGAAGAGTGGGAGAAAGCATGGAATGACAATATTAAATTTACTAGAATTTATAATTTGAAAGAAATGTTTTATAAAATGGTAAACATGTGACACATTACCCCAGTGAGAATGGCTAGAATCTATAAGCATGTATCCAACACTTGTTGGAAATGTGGGAAGGCTAAAACGGACATACATACAGGTACGGTGGAATTGTAAAAACACGAAATGGTTCTGGAGGAAGATTTATAACTTGTTAACAAGAATGTTGCGAATGGACTTCCTTTTAGACCTAAAGATTCATCTTTTAAATATGACTCATAGTATACACCCCAAAATACAGAAAAAATATAAGAAAATTTTGCTATATATTGTAACAGCAGCCAGATTATTATTTGCACAGAACTGGAAAGGAGACTATATTCCCTCAATAAAAGAATGGGCTGAGAAAATGCAAGACATGTATGACATTGAAAGGCTGTCTATATCTGATAAGCTTGGGGATGTCGCCGTACTCCTCCTCCTCCCCTTCGCTAGAAAATTCCAAAGTGACCAGGATAAGCCTGGACCTTGAAATCGTCGTTCCGCCTACCTTGTCCTGTGTCTTCTCTTGTATCTCATCTTGGAGGTTGGCATCATTGTGGGAGTTCCGGGGGGCAGGGAAGAGACCTCGCCCCCCGCGGTCTCCAGGCCCTCATGCTGCTTTTCTTTCCTTAGCGGCCAGTGAATTAAGGCTCTGGGCGCGCTCACAGAGCGGCCGCTGGCCAGGGCCCTCTCGGCCTCCTGTGCAGCCTGTCGCTGGGGGACCGGGGCAGGTATGGAGCCAGCGGAGGCAGTGCTTGTGGAGGGGAGGTCATGGCTACCATGGTGGGTGCCGGAGCGTGCTTGCGTCCCCATCTGCTGCGGCTTCTTGGCACCCTGCGTGCCGCCGGCCGGAGTTCCTTTAGTGCCACCCATCTCCTCTCTGCGGCCACGTGGTGTGGCTGCCGGGCGGTTGGCGTGGCTGGCGCTGATTGGAGAGTGCGGGAGGCTGAGAGGGTGCCGGAGCGCTGGTGCCGGGCGGTTGGCGCGGCTGGCGCCGGAGAGGGGCGCAGTGAGAGACAGCGCGGAAGAATGGCTACCGGGTAGCTGGCACAGCCGGGGCTGTGGGCAGGAGCATGGAAAGAAGCGCGCGAGAACACGGCTACCAGGCGGCTGGTGCTGCCATTGCCAGAGAGGGGCAAAGAGAGAGAGGTGGGAGCGTGGCTTTTGGGCAGCTGGCTCAGCCAGAGCTGGAGGAGGGTGCATGCAAAGGAAGTGTGAGAGAGCGCGCCAGCCGACCGGCTGGTGCAGCAGGGGCTGGCAGGGGACGCGGGTGAAGGAGGTGTGCGGGGTGGAGGGGGGAAGATTGGAGGGAGCAGTGTGATCCAGGCGAGGGGGGGTAAGCCAGGCGGAGCGGGAAGAAAGGCTTTTTTTTAAAAAAAAAGGAGCAGAGGGAGAAGAGTGGAAAAGAGAATTAGGGTTAGAGGAGGGGGGGTCTGAGGAAAATGTATCAAAATGGCAGCAGCAATCCAGAGGAGTAGAGATACCTGCCTCGCTGGGCTAAGCAGGAAGTAGAACTGGCCTCGTGGGAGAGAAGGACTGAAGACAAAAAAGAGATGAAATCTCCCAAGAGGCTTTGTTCTACTTCCTGCTTGTGCTGGGCGGTCCTAGGTTCCCAATGCTTACGGATTGGTCCTGTCATCTAGACCTACAGAATAAGATATTATGGAAAAATTAAAAGAAGGAATTAAAATTTCAGGTAACAGGTTTGATTGATAAGAAAGAGAGAAGTCATGGTTATTGGGATCAACAGACAAAAATAACTGATTGGTGGGTTAAGTTAATTATGGAACTTTCAGCACTTGAGAAAAAGAAAGAAGGAAGAGTATTTTACGTGTTTTTAGTTATAAATTTTAAGCGTTTTTAGTTATTTAGAGAAAATCGGTGTGTGTTGGTATGTACGTTCGTTATGTTTGTTATATGTAGTGTTGTATTATATAATTAAGTTAACAATAAAGATAATATTTTTAAAAAGAACTTGAAACTTTGCACATTTTTTGGCATTTTGTGTGTCCTTAAATAAGATACCATACTGTCCAAGAACTCTCACAGCATGATAAAGAGGAAGAGACATGGTCAATACATTTCTTGGAGAACACAGTTTAAAAGCTGCACTAAGAGACATGTGGTTTCATCAGATAAACCTACCATACTTGTATTGGAAGCAATTGACAAGCAACCACAAGGTCCTTGTGACAACAAAATGTACCCTGTGAGTCTTAGGTTTGAGTGTCTTTTCTTCATGTATAATGTGTTCTTTGATGCTGAAATCTTTCCATTAATTTAGGGCCACTTATACTCATAACTACCTTTCCCTATGTTTTAGCCAAGACGTTTGCTGCAAATATTTCCATAGTATTGTTTCAGGGTTGTTGTTTTTTGGGGGAGGGGTTGATCTTTGCCATAGCAGTCCTTGGTCAGACAAGCTCTGCAAATAAAGGAAAATTTGGACAAAACCTGATTTGTGCAACAAGTAAGATGCCCTGATTATCTGCAGATGAATTGTAAGAGACGTATTAGCGACTTTGGCTTAATAGATCTCCCTGCAAGACAAACTGACAGAGCAGAGAGACAGGGATAGCAAGAGGAGGGCAATGAAAGCAACTCTTCTTCCTTTACAACCAAGCTGAGTATTGTGTTCAATTGTTGACATAGCACTAATTTTATATGAACTAGACTAGATACAGAGGGTCAAGCCAACAAAAGCAATCTAGACAGCAATATCAGGGATAACACAGCTATTTCCCACAGAATCAATTACTCACTGCCACTATATCACTGCCCAGTTGAGGGGAAAACACATACTGAATTGTTGAAGAGACTGCAGCTTTTTATAATCATATTTTAAAGCAGGTTTTTATACAGAATTTTAAACCCACATAAAACAAAGGCTTTGGTGCAATGGTTCCAAATGCAACATCTCCAGTCATAATAATGGAAGCCACAGTCCAACAACTTCTGAGGGTCTGATATTGGGGAGAATTGGCTTAGAAAGACCATCTAAGCTTATTAGCTTGACCAGCATCAGATAAGAAAACAGTCATAGGAGGAGTGGCCTATGGATGACCTCTGGACTTTCTTTCAGCTCCCCAGATTTGTTTTTAAAAACTGGCATTGCATTTTGCTACCAACACCTAGTAGCAAACTGTTAAATGCACAATAGACAATGAGGAAAGAAATACTATGGTCATTGAAAGAGTCAATATATTTATCAATATCATATTTAAGTTCATTTAAGTACTTTTAAGGTCAATTTATATATAAATACAAATTTAACAATAACTAATCAAGTAAACACCTTAAAGGTACCAGATTCTGTCTGATCCTTGAAGCTAAGCAGGATCAGTCATGGTTAGTACTTGGACAGGAGACTGCCAATGAAGACCAGCTGCTGTACGGGAAGGAATCAGCAAAAGCACATCTGAGTACTCCTTGCCTAAGAAAATGCTATGAAATCCATGGGGTTGCTTGAAGTTGTCAGGCAATTTGAAGGCACATACATATGCACAGAATGAAAGATATGAAGGAAATATGTTTTTGATAAAAATAAAATTAATCTTTCCAAACATTAATTAGTCAATTTAAACATGTGTTGAGACAGTGTTATTTTATTAATAACAAGTACAGAGGATTTTATTTGTCAATAATGCAATCTAAATATAAGATAATAGATTTTTTTATTTTAAATTATGTTATTTTTGTTCCTTCCTAATTATTTTATCTGCTTTTATTTTATTCTTGGCTACCTGTTTTACTGTTTTACAGTTATGTATTTGTTTAGTACTAATACTGACATAATTTCAAAATTAACCTTAATTTCAAAAATAAAATCAATCCAACAACTACAGCACCATTTTAAGCCACTAGGTGCCAGATCATTCCTAAGCACACAGGCCTGGGATATTTGTTTCTCTACAGGGCTCCTGGGCAGCTCCACATATGCAGTCCTGGGCAGGGGCCCAAAGCTATTTAAACATAGGAAATGTGGGGGGGGGGGGTTTGGTAGAACTCCTGATGTTTGATGAGGGAGGGCTGAGGACAATGAGCTGAAGGAAAGGATGAACATATACCAGTAATGGTAAGAAGAAAAGACAAGTGAGAGAGAGAAAAGAACACCAGGTGGGTGGGTGGGTGGACTATAGGGCCTCTAACACAGGCAAAGCTGCTACTTCTGCTAGTATTTATTAACATTTTCAGGCTATACATACCAGAACAATTTCACAAATGTTAATTCATCTCTTAGAAGAAAAAGAGAATACTGACTACCAAAATTAGGCTATACTTGACTATAAAGTAACATTTTCAAATCAATGTGCTGCATGATCACCATCATGCCAGGCACAAGGGGAGAATAAACATGCTGGAGATTTATAACCTGACCTGCAGCAGGTAGTTTTTGCCAAAAGGACAGTTATTTAATTGAGTTCTCCCCACATCTGCTATGGAAAGATAAGACACTCCAAGTGTTTAAATCTGTTCTTACATGGGCAGTTTCAAGCTCACAGTATTTGAATTACACACATTTCAGTAGTTTTTGCACCATTAGCTCTAAATTCTGTATTCGCCTCTTCCTCTCTCATTAAAGATAGGCACTTATCATATTACTAGAAGCTGTGATTAATGTGTTTTCATTTTTTAAAAAATACATCCAGACAGTGGGAAAAATCCTTTGCACTACCCTGACTTCTCCCTGAGATCACCCAAAGCGTGTGTATGGCTTCAGACAAAAATTCTCACTACTTAAGAATATGTACTTGTTTTAATTATTACTTTGTAAAAAAAAAAAAAAAAAACCCACAAAAAAATTAGCAATAACTATCTTCCAAAATGCTTGATAAATTTGTTTCTTATTGTTCAATTATTTGTATGTTCAATCAAAATAAATGGTCTCAAGACAAATACAGTCATCTCATCACATTTGCAGGGTTAGGGGCAGCCAACCCCTGCGAATGTGAAAAAAACGCGAATAAGAAATGAGCTGGGGGTGGGCAATTTTCACCCCCCCTTCCCAAGGCAGCAATCTGCCTTGGGAAGGGAAGGGAGGGGTGGGACGGAGGCTTTTCACCACCACCCCGTCCCAAGATAGCGATCTGCCTTGGGAAGGGAAGGGAGGGGTGGGACGGAGGCTTTTCACCCCCCCTTCCCAAGATAGCGATCTGCCTTGGGAAGGGAAGGGAAGGGAGGGGGTGGGACGGAGGCTTTTCACCGCCCCTTCCCAAGATAACGATCTGCCTTGGGAAGGGAAGGGAGGGGGTAGGAGGGAAGCTTTTCACCCCCCCTTCCCAAGATAGCGATCTGCCTTGGGAAGGGAAGGGAGGGGGTGGGACGGAGGCTTTTCACCCCCCTTCCCAAGATAGCGATCTGCCTTGGGAAGGGAAGGGAGGGGGTAGGAGGGAGGCTTTTCACACACCCCTTTCCAAGATAGCGATCTGCCTTGGGAAGGGAAGGGAGGGGGTAGGAGGGAGGCTTTTCACCCCCCCCTTCCCAAGATAGCGATCTGCCTTGGGAAGGGAAGGGAGGGGGTAGGAGGGAGGCTTTTCACACACTCCTTCCCAAGATAGCGATCTGCCTTGGGAAGGGAAGGGAGGGGTGGGACAGAGGCTTTTCACCCCCCCCCTTCCCAAGATAGCGATCTACCTTGGGAAGGGAAGGGAGGGGGTGGGACGGAGGCTTTTCACCTCCCCTTCCCAAGATAGCGATCTGCCTTGGGAAGGGAAGGGAGGGGGTGGGACGGAGGCTTTTCACACACACCCTTCCCAAGATAGCGATCTGCCTTGGGAAGGGAAGGGAGGGGGTGGGACGGAGGCTTTTCACCCCCCTTCCCAAGATAGCGATCTGGCTTGGGAAGGGAAGGGAGGGGTGGGACGGAGGCTTTTCACCCCCCCTTCCCAAGATAGCGATCTGCCTTGGGAAGGGAAGGGAGGGGGTGGGACAGAGGCTTTTCATCCCCCCCTTCCCAAGATAGCGATCTGCCTTGGGAAGGGAAGGGAGGGGGTAGGAGGGAGGCTTTTCACACACCCCTTCCCAAGATAGCGATCTGCCTTGGGAAGGGAAGGGAGGGGGTGGGACGGAGGCTTTTCACCCCCCCTTCCCAAGATAGCCATCTGCCTTGGGAAGGGAAGGGAGGGGGTGGGACGGAGGCTTTTCACCCCCCCTTCCCAAGATAGCAATCTGCCTTGGGAAGGGAAGGGAGGGGGTAGGAGGGAGGCTTTTCACACCCCTTCCCAAGATAGCGATCTGCCTTGGGAAGGGAAGGGAGGGGGTGGGACGGAGGCTTTTCACCCCCCCTTCCCAAGCTAGCGATCTGCCTTGGGAAGGGAAGGGAGGGGGTAGGAGGGAGGCTTTTCACACACTCCTTCCCAAGATCGCGATCTGCCTTGGGAAGGGAAGGGAGGGGTGGGACGGAGGCTTTTCACACCCCCTTCCCAAGATAGCGATCTGCCTTGGGAAGGGAAGGGAGGGGGTAGGAGGGAGGCTTTTCACACACTCCTTCCCAAGATCGCGATCTGCCTTGGGAAGGGAAGGGAGGGGTGGGACGGAGGCTTTTCACACCCCCTTCCCAAGATAGCGATCTGCCTTGGGAAGGGAAGGGAGGGGGTAGGAGGGAGGATTTTCACACACCCCTTCCCAAGATAGCGATCTGCCTTGGGAAGGGAAGGGAGGGGGTGGGACGGAGGCTTTTCACCCCCCCTTCCCAAGCTAGCGATCTGCCTTGGGAAGGGAAGGGAGGGGGTAGGAGGGAGGCTTTTCACACACTCCTTCCCAAGATCGCGATCTGCCTTGGGAAGGGAAGGGAGGGGTGGGACGGAGGCTTTTCACCCCCCCTTCCCAAGATAGCGATCTGCCTTGGGAAGGGAAGGGAGGGGGTAGGAGGGAGGCTTTTCACCCCCCCCCCTTCCCAAGATAGCGATCTGCCTTGGGAAGGGAAGGGAGGGGGTGGGACGGAGGCTTTTCACCCCCCTTCCCAAGATAGCGATCTGCCTTGGGAAGGGAAGGGAGGGGGTAGGAGGGAGGCTTTTCACACACCCCTTCCCAAGATAGCGATCTGCCTTGGGAAGGGAAGGGAAGGGGTAGGAGGGAGGCTTTTCACACACCCCTTCCCAAGATAGCGATCTGCCTTGGGAAGGGAAGGGAAGGGAAGGGAAGGGAAGGGAAGGGAAGGGAAGGCCTGTGGAGAGCTGCTGAGATGGAACTATTTGCAGAGCCCTGGCTGGTAAGCTACCCATGCTAGGGCAGCAGATATTGGGCTAAGAGGGGCCAGATAATTTATAGACAATGTCTCAAAGCATGGCAGTTTTTCCTTTCTAAAAATTAAATAATAAAAATTATCATTTGTGGGCTGTGAAGATGGAAGCCTATTTGCATCAATAACTGATACATGCCCCTATTTTAGCTACCCCAGGTCAGGGTGCAACAGCTGCTCAACTGCAAGCTGAAGAGAGAGCTAAGGCTTCGCTCATTTGGGGAACTGAAGATAGCCAGCTGGATTATGTGCTTCAGCTCGGGAAACTTGGCAGGCGCTGAGGCAAGTTTATGTCCATGCTGGGACAGGGTCACAACTCATGTTGACGAGGAAACTTTATAGACTAAAATTACAGCCTGGAGGTGACATTGCAACCCACATCGCCTCTTTGAAAGAGTACTTTGATAGACTGCAAGAAGTGAATGTGGATTTCACAGAACGGGACAAATCTTTTATTTTACTATCATCGCTTTCAGAAGATTATGATTCTTTAGTCCACAGTCTAGAAAATTTGCCTGCAGCAAATTTGACCATTAATTTTATTACTGGTCGTCTGTTAAAAGAAGAGGCAAAGCGCTCCGAGCGTAAGCAATATTTGCAAACTCCAAAGGCTTTGCAGCCGAAGACCCGCAGTTCCACAAATGTCCCAGTAGATGGCTCCAAAGACTGTAGTAAGGGTGAAGTCCCTGCTTTTGTTGTAAAAGGAATTGTGGCAAGGAGGGGCAATTTGGGAAAGACTGTAAATCTAAGAAAAAACAAAAGGATGGTAATGCTAAAAAAAACAACTAGTTCCAGCACGACTGTTTCTGCAGTTGTTTTGCAAGCTACAAAGGAGCAAAAATTACAACTCAGCAGCTGGGCCCTCAATTCCAGGTGTAATCAAAATATTTCTAATTCTAAGGACAACGAGTTTAAAGTGACTAGACCCTCTAATGTGAGTTTGGCTGATGGGTCAAGGTCAGAATGTTTGGGTGAAGTTACATGTTTTATACAATGTTTGAACATGGATGTAAAAAATGTTCAGTTTGTTCCCAGTTTAAAAATGTGCTTGCTTTCTGTTGCCAAGTTGACACAGGAGGGCTGTGAGGTACGCTTTAAAGGGAACAAATGCTTTGTTTTGAAAAATGGTGCCATTTTGGCTGAAGGTGTTTTTCATAACCAATTGTATTACATGTATGATTGTGTGCAAGAACCTCAAGCTGGTGCTCTGCTGGCGAATTCTCCCATGCATGACAATTGTGTGCACTTGATGCATCGGAGATTTGGCCATGCTAGCTTTAAAGTTCTTAAGCAGATGCCTGAAATGGTAGATGATCTGAATGTGAGGGGGTGTCAGAGGTACCTGGATTGTCAAGTTTGTAAACAATCGAAATCAAATGTTTTTCCTTTCCCTAAGCATAGTGACAGGAAATCTGAGAGAATTCTTGAATTGATCCATATGGACCTGACTGGACCTTATCCAACATCCTTGGGAGGAGCCAAGTATGTCTTAGTTTTAGTACATGATTTCAGTCGTTTTTCCTTCGTTTTCTTACTCAAGAGTAAGGATGAAACCTTTCAGACTTTTAAAAATTGGGTGGCTTATGTTGAGAGACATCTCTCAGAAGCTGTCATCACTCCAGTCAGTTAGGGGAAGGGAATTCATGTTAAATGAGTTTGAGAGGTGGCTAAAGCAGAAGGGAATTTTCCACAGGCTGACGGCCCCTTTTTTCCCCAGTCAGAACAGAGTGGCAGAAAGAAAAATTAGCATTTTGCAGACAATTAAAGATAGCCTGATGTTTGATGCAAACGTTGAACGAAAGTACTGGGGAGAAGCCATGTTGACAGCTAATTATCTGAGTAACCGCGTGCCAAGTTCTGTGGTTTCAAATACTCCCTTTTTCATGTTTTATGGCAAAAAGCCATCTGTAAAGCCCATTAGGATCTTTGGATCCTATGCATGGGTAAATATCCCCAAGGCAACCAGAAAAAAGGGAGAGCCTAAAGCTAGGAGGCTAAGATTCCTAGGCTATGAGCAGGCTAGCAAAGTGTGCTGTTTCGCCCTCCCGGATGGGAAGGTTTTGATTTCCAGAAGTGCTGAGTTCAAAGAGCATGCTAACTGGAATCATGTACACTCTAACCCAGAAGTAATGTTGCCTTCACTTGTGGATGAGACACAGCCTAGCCAGCAGCAACAGCAGGCTGCTGGATCAGGCATTAGTAATTCCCCGAAATTTGGAGGGGGAGGTTCAAAGCATGGGTCCTCTGTTAAAGAAAATGAATCAAATGCAGACTCTGACAGTGATCAAGCTGAGCCTGTCATTCCCTGATGCTCTAACAGAGAGACAAGGGGAGTGCCTCCTCTGAGATTCACTTTTGAACCTGACAGTTTTCCTGATGTCCTGAAGATACCTCAAGAAGAGCAACAATAGTGGAAACAGGCAAGGGAGAGTGAGATGCAATCTATTATAGACCATCATGTCTATGATGTCATGCCATTTCCAGAAGGACAGAAGGCTGGGGATGTAGCTGGGTGTACAAAAGAAAACAAATGCATGATAGCAATGTTAAGTACAAAGCACGTTTGGTGACAAAAAGGTATTCACAGATAAGGCATCCGAATTATGATCAAGTTTTTGCCCCCACTGCCAGAACACAAAGTATTAAAATTGCTTTGTCTGTTGCAAGTCTGCATAAGTTCAAAGTTAATCACTTTGATATAGAGACTGCCTATTTGAATGCCCCACTGGATGAGTGTATATATGTTGAACAAGCCCCTGGTTTTCACAGTGGGGGGACCACATCATGTGTACAAACTTAAAAAGGCTTTGTATGGATTAAAACAAAGTGGGAGGTGTTGGTACCTATGTTTGGATGAACAGCTGAAAAATGTTAGTTTTCAGAACAGCATTGCTGATCCATGTTTGTACACTAGAGGCGTTAACCAGAATTATGAGATACTCATTGCATTTGTAGATGATCTATGTTTAATTACACAAACTGACATTCAGGTGCAGAAGTTTAAAGAGGAACTAGGTTCAAGGCGCAAACTTAAAAACCTTGGTCAAATTAAAAACTATTTGGAGTAGATTTTCAAAGACTTGAAAATGGTGGTTTTAAGATGAGCCAAGTTCAGAAAATTGAAAAAGTCCTAGATCTTTGTAACATGCACCAATGTAAACTTGCACGAACTCCTATGTGTTCAGATTTCATAAATATCACAGATAATAGACTGTTTGAACATCTGATTTTTTTCATTCTGTAATCGGAAGTTTCTTGCATATTGCAAAATGGTCTCGCCCTGATATTGAATATGCTGTCAATATTCTGTCCAGAAAAGTGTCAAAGCCAACCCAGCATGATAGGCAAAGTTTGAAAAGATTGCTCAGATATCTGCATGGAACCATACATTATGGTGTAATAATTAGTTCACAAGGTTGTCATGACCTAAAAGCTTGTGTAGATGCCGATTATGCCAGCGAAATCCATGATAGAAGATCTAATTCAGGGATGATTGTGTTTTATGCTGGTACTGCCATTCATTGGGGATCAAAAAAAACCCAGTCAACTGTTGCTTTAAGTTCTACAGAGGCGGAATTCACGGCTCTGTCGAATCTGATTATTAAATCAGATTTTTTAGAAGCAGATTTTCAGTGAATTGGGTATCCCAATTCAAGGGGCTATTAAAGTTTTTGAAGATTCTCAAGCTTGTATAACAATGACAACTGCACAGGGGGTCAAAAATAGACCTAAACATGTTGCTGCAAAATTTCAGAATGTTAGAGAAGCTATTCAAAATGGTTTAATTGATTTGGTTTATTGTCCTAGTGAAGAAAACGTGGCAGATTTGTTTACCAAAGCATTGGGTCAAATCAAACATAATTTATTTGTGCAACAAGCTGGGTGTAATGTCTGAAGTGTAAAATGCATTTGCCTGGATGAAACATTAGAGGGGTGTCAGGGAAAATGGGTGTTATAATCAGAAATCTATGGCCCCCCTTTGGGTAATTTTAATCACCAAGCAAAAGGCACCAACTAGTCTTGTTAAGAAGGTGTAAATCTGTCAGATGATGTTTAGTTTCTGTTCTTGCCTCTCAAGGTTAGATAAACAGAAATGAGAGCACCTAACTTTCGTTTCTCTTGAAGGAGGCTAAATGCTTTGAAAAGAAATACATTATATAAGCAAAGGGGGGATTTTGGTGCTATGCGATTTAGGGCTCCATCTTTCCCTGTTAGTTTTCGAGAAGCCTTTGGAGAACACAGAAGCAGAAATGGATGCTTTCTGTATTTTATTTTGACTTGTTACCTTTTACAATAAAAACTATGAAAGAGTTTAGCGTTTAATGAATTTCTTACCAGAAGAATGCAATCTTGTGCTCAAAGTCCACGTTTTCTGCTGAAACCCTGCAACAATTTGCTGCCTTGCTAAGCAAATTGGGAGTGGACATTGCATTTTTTACAACACGAACTCCCCAGTCTCCTGGGACTTGGCTCTCCACCCCAAATGGAGCCAAGCCCCAGGAGAGCAGGGAGTTAGGCAGCACACTTTGGTCAGGGAGCATTCCATTTAAATCGGCTCCTGTCCCTTGTGAGCAAGGGTGTGAAGCTGATTTAAATGAGGTGCTTCCTGAGCAAACCGCGAATAGTCAAAACCACAAATGTGAAAGCCGTGAAAGTTGAGGGGGAACTATATTTAAGAATTCTCCTTGCCTACCCTAGACACCAGATTCTGTCCGCTCTTGGAAGCTAAGCAGGGTCAGCCCTTGTTAGCAATTGGCTGGAAGACCGCTGATAAATACCAGGTGTAGTACAGGAAGGAAGTGGCAAACCACTTCTGATTATTCCTTGCCTAAGAACCCCCTATGAAATTCATAAGATCGTGATAAGCAAAAGGCAATTTGAAACCATGCGCGCGAATGCACGTGCACACACATATATTTTGAACAACTACTCTGATCCCTTCAACAAATATATTCTACAGAGATCATTCTTTCATTATCAGATTTCCCATTTACAATGTTTGATTATTTCCCAGTGGGGAAGGCTCCAGAGCATCCGATAGCTTGGGTTGTCCCTCCCCACTTGCTCCTAGTAGGCAGGTAACAGGAAACTTTTGAACTACCCACCGGTGAAATCATCTGAGAGGGATGACACCCGGCTGGCCAGTCTGTTTCCTCCCTACGCTCCTCGTAGGACATGTTTGTTTTTTTCCTTTGTCTCCTCTTTTCACCTCCCTCCACGTGGCCGGGCCATCTTGGTTTAAAAATCCTCACCCTTTAAGAAGAATACTTTTTACCAATTTTTGGCAAGAGGTGAAGCCATATGGAGGAAGGAGGCAAGATGAGCAGTTTTGATGAGGTAGACACGATCATCCTGCCGTTATTGGCATCAAGAGGGCCAGCAGAAGCCAGGGCAGCAGCAGCACAATCTCGGCTCCTGAAGCCTCCGCAGGAACAGTCCTGGAAATGCCTCTGAGGCCAAGGGCAGCATCAAAGAGCAGCAGCAGCAGGAAGAAGCCGAAGAAGGGGGGAAAACCCCCCACCTCGGCTGCCGCCGGCTGCACCCCGGTTCCACTCTGCCCAGAAGGGTATGGAGACAGACGGGGTGAAGGTCCTGCCACACGGCCCCTCCAGGAGAAGGCACAGATTGCCCCCGGGAATGGGCTGCCATCCGCCACTTTGGCAACCCTGCCCACCCCCCAACGATAATGGCGGATCTGCATGTTCTCTGATGTTCCTAAGTCACAAACTAGAATCAGACAAGACCTGAATAAATTGGCAAAGGTCTCTGCTTTTTTGGCTGATAGTACTTTGGACTCAAGTCCAGTTTTGTGCTAGGACACAGAGCACAACATTGGCGGCCAGGATATAGGTTTGGCTGAAGTCGTGGTATGCAGACTTCAAATCAAAGCAGAACCTTGTTTTTTCACCATTCCTGGGTGATAAGATATACAGTGAATCTTTGGAGCCCGTCCTCATGGACGATAAGGATAAAAAAGAAGACTAAGATCTGCCCGTAGGAGGGAAGAGAGAAGATTTGTGGGATGGTACCGTCCTTTCCATGCTTCAGGAGGACATCAGGGGACCACACCATCCTCAAGCTCTTCCAACTCCCAAGATTTCAGATCCCCCAGACCACGCTGGGGTGATAACAGATACAGAAACCACCAGAGAGCCTCAGGGAAGACTACACGGACTCAGTCTTTCAAGAACAATAACAAGAGCCAACAATGACAGCACCCCTCCGGTGGGGGGAAGGCTGCATGCCTACATGGAGGTATGGGAAAATTCTACCTTGGACAGATGGGTCCTCCAATCGATCCGGCAGGACTACCAAAGAAGAACGGGACCTGAAGGGCAGTGCTGAATTTGAAGGGCGTGAACAACTTTGTTCAGAAGCAGAAATTCAGGATGGAAACACTGAGACAAATCCTGGAAGCCATAAGGCCAGGGGATTATCTTTCCTCCCTGGACTTACAGGATGCCTATCTCCACATTCCGATCCACCAGGACTACCACCAGTTCCTCTGTTTCTTTTACAACAACAAGCATTTCCAGTAAAAGACCCTTCCCTTTGGCCTTTCCTCGGCTCCCACGGTCTTCATGAAGATCATGGTGCTTCTGGTGGTATACTGGCAGTGCATGGGGCTGCATGTCTATCCTTACTTGGACAATCTTCTAATCCATTCTTCATCCAAACGGGGAGCGATGAGAGAAGTCCATCTGATTCTACAATCCCTAGAGGCACACGGTTTTCACGTCAACTTCAACAAGGGCCTCCTAGAGCCAGGACAACAGATCCAACATTGGAGGCAGTGGTGGACTCGGTGGGGGGGGGGCAGGTCTTCTTGCCCCCAGAGAGAGTCAACTCCCTTCAAACACCAGTGCAGAAGGTCAGGAAGGGTCCTAGAACGGACTTCAAGCATCTACCCATTTCCAAGGATTAATGATAGCAACTATCAATTGTCTTTCATGGGCAAGGTTCCATGCCAGGACATTACAGTGGTTCCTCCTCCCTTTTCAGAGGGAGATTGAACAGAAAAGACACTGTGCAGTGAGGCTGATGCAGGTCATCACGTCCCTCCACTGGGGGCTCTCACCAGCCCTACTCAGAGGTCATCCTTTGTGGAGACAGCAAATCACCAGCCACTGTGGACCCCAACTAGCTCAGGATAGATGAAGAGCAGCAGACTCAACACACAGCATCAACTGGTTGGAGCTCAGAGCCGTTAGACTGGCACTCATAGCCTTCAGGGACCTGATCGAAGACAAGGCAGTGCAGATTCAAACAGACAACATCACAACGAAGTTGCACATAAATCACCAGGGGGGCACCAGGACACGGGCCCTCATGGCAGAAGTGACTTTGCTGTTGGAGTGGGCAGAGGAACATGTGACCTCAATAGAGACAAAACATCTCCAAGGGTCACTCAACCTCATGGCACATTAGCTCAGCTGCACAGACATCGATCAGGGAGAATGGGGTCTGCATCCGGAGGTGTTCGTAGACATCACTCACTCACTGGGACATCCGTCCGTCGTCCTGTTCGCATCTCCAGCAAACATGTAGCTTCCCTGCTTCTTCTGAACGCACATGCAGAAAGGAGAGGTGTAGTAGTGATGGGTGACTTCAACTATCCTGATATTTGCTGGAAATCTAACACAACCAAAACTTCAAGGTCTAGCAAATTCCTTACTTGCCTGGAAGACAATTTCATGGTCCAAAAGGTGGAAGAGGCAACAAGGGGGTCAGCTATTTTAGATCTGATCCTAACCAACAGGGATGACCTGGTTAATGGAGTGCAAGTGGTGGGATCCTTAGGTGAGAGTGATCATGTTCTCCTGGAATTTGTTATAGAATGGAAAGGAGAAGCCAGGCATAGTCAGACACAGCACAGAATAAGCAATGAGGTAGTACAGGAATACCTTCTTAATCTAAATGAATTTAAATCTCCAGGACCAGATGAACTACATCCAAGAGTATTAAAAGAGCCAGCAAATATAATTTCAGGGCCATTGGCAATAATCTTTGAGAACTCCTGGAGAACAGGAGAAGTCCCAGCAGATTGGAGGAGGGCAAACGTTGTCCCCATCTTCAAAAATCACAAAAAGTCACCATGGGTTTCAGAGTAACAAGTCATGCCAGACTAATCTGATCTCTTTTTTTTGATAAAATTACCAGCTTGGTAGATGAAGGGAACGCTGTGGATATCGCATACCTTGATTTCAGTAAGGCCTTTGACAAGGTTCCCCATGACATTCTTGCAAAAAAGCTTGTAAAATGTGGGCAAGACAAGTTAACTGTTCAATGGATTTGTAATTCGTTGACTGGCCCAACCCAAAGGGTGCTCAGCAATGGCTCCTCTTCATCTTGGAAAGATGTGACCAGTGGGGTGCCACAGGGTTCTGTCCTGGGCCCAGTGCTATTCAACATCTTTATCAATGACTTGGATGAGGGAATTAGGGACATACTTATCAAATTTGCAGATGACACCAAATTAGGAGGAGTAGCTAATACCCTGGAGGACAGGATCAAAATTCAAAATGACCTGGATAAGCTGGAGAGCAGGGCCAAAGCTAACAAAATGAAATTCAATACGGAGAAATGTACGGTACTGCACTTAGAGTGAAAAAATGAAATGCATCGATATAGGATGGGGGAGACCTGGCTGAATGAGAATACGTGCAAAAGGGATCTAGGAGTCCTAGTAGACCACAAGTTGAACATGAGTCAACAGTGTGATGCGGCAGCTAAAAAGGCTAATGAGATTTTGGGCTGCATCAATAGAAGTATCGTGTCCAGATCAAGGGAAGTAATAGTGCTGCTCTATTCTGCCTTGGTCAGACCTCACCTAGAATACTGTGTCCAGTTCTGGGCACCACAATTCAAAAAGGATATTGACAAATTGGAGCATGTCCAGAGAAGGGTGACTAAAATGATGAAAGGTCTGGAAATGGTGCCTTATGAGGAGGGACTTAGGGAGCTGGGTATGTTTAGCCTGGAAAAAGGACAGTTAAGAGGCGATATGATAGCCCTGTTTAAGTATTTGAAGAGGTGTCACGTTGAGGATGGAGCAAACTTGTTTTCTGCTGCTCCAGAGATTGGAACACGGAGCAATGGATGCAAGCTCCAGGAACAGAGATTCCACCTCAACATTAGGAGGAACTTTTTGACCGTAAGAGCTGTTCGGCAGTGGAACACACTGCCTCGGAGCGTGGTGGGGTCTCCTTCCTTGGAGGTCTTTAAACAGAGGCTGGATGGCCATCTGTTGGGGATGCTTTGACTGTATATTCCTGCATGGCAGGGGGTTGGACTGGATGGTCCTCGTGGTCTCTTCCAACTCTGCAATTCTATGATTCTATGATTCTCTCAGTATCTAACGGAGGGAGCAGAGGCTGTGGACGCGCTAATGAATCCCTAGAGACGATCACTGCTGTACATATTTCCTTCTTGGCAGCTGATCCCAGGGTACTTAGCAAGATCTGTGCAGAAAAAGCAGGCGTGATTCTAGTAGCGCTGGAATGGCCTCAGGGGCCTAGTTACTGGACATCTTGGACATGATAACATTGGTTCCCCTAACTGGTTCGACCCGATCTCCTACTGCAGGTCTAGGTACATCATCCGGACCCTGCCTAGGTTCAGCTCCATGCGTGGAAGTTGAGCAGCAGATGCTGACAACGAAGTGTTACTCACAGACAGTGGTTGGTACTATACTGGCCTCTAGGAGGCAGTCCACTCAGCGAATTTAAGAATACACATTTAGAGTGTTCCGACAGTGGTGCAGGTGCAAGGGAAAGGACTTCAGGGAGGTATCGGTCCCACCTTATTGGAATTTCTTCAGGATGGTGTGGAGGTTGGTCTCCGACCTAACACTATTAAGAGACAAGTAGTGGCCATTACGTCCTTTTTACTGCCAGAGAGGACATCTACTCTTTCCTCTCATCCCCACCTTCGCTGTTTTATTAAGGAGTTGAGCAATTTGGCCCTACCAATGGTTTATAGATTTCCATCCTGGAATCTCCATACAGTCTTAAAGGCCTTAACAGTCCAGCCCTTTGAGCCGTTAAAAGAAGTTCCACTGAAGTTTTTGACCTGGAAGGCTCTGTTCCTGGTGGCAATCACGTCGGCACACAGAGTTTCAGAACTGGTGGCTTTCTTGGTCAGACGGAGACCTCTGCATTTTTAGACCAGATTCGGTGGTCCTGCGACTTTGGCTGGACTTCAAACCAAAGGTCAATTCGGCGTTCCATAGGTCACAGGAAGTCACTCTACCATCATACTGCCCACAGCCCGAGAGGGAATTGGAGAGAATTTGGCATACTCTGGACATCTGCAGGGCACTCCGCATTTACATTAAGAGGACTTGCCCATTTAGGGTTTCGGAGACCTTATTCATTTCCCCTCATACCAACTATTTGGGAAGAAAAGTTTCTCTATCTATGCTGGGTTGATGGATAAGGAGTTGCATTGCTACATGTTATGAGCCGTTAAACCTGCCAGTCCTGGAAGAGATTATGGCACATTCTACACAAAGTGCAGCGATGTAGGTGGCCTGGGAAAGAGATGCACCGTTGGAGGAGATCTGCAGAGCCGCTACTTGGAAGTCTTCCTCAACGTTTGTGCGACACTACAGGCTGGACAAGATGCAGTCCGCAAAGGCGGCATTTGGCAGTTGGAGCTAGTTCTACAGCATGTAACACAGGCATAAATAGGACAGGACTCGCCAGGCCCAGCCTAGGTTGGACCTTTAGTACATCTCAAGCTATCAGATGCTCTGGAGCATTCCCACTGGGAAAAGGAACATTAGTCTTACCTGAGATACATTCGTTTCCAGTGGTGATGCAAAGAGTATCTGGACCCACCCGCTGGCAAGACAGATAGAAGGCGCCATGGGTGACGGAAGTCGGTGGTACCTCAAGTTTGAAAAGTTGGACGTCAGAACTGCATGATAGTCCTCTGTTGGATTTGTACATATGGACTTCCTTTTTTACCTTCTGACTTCCAGCAGGGGATGCTACAGTATCGCAAGGCTATGATATTGACTGGCCAGCCGGGGTTGTCCCTCTCAGATGACCTCACCAGTGGGAAGTTCAAAAGTTTCCTGTTACCTGCCTACTAAGAGCAAGTGGGGAGGGACAACCCAATCTATCGGATGCTCTTCGCCTCACTACTGGAAAAGAACATATCACAGGTAAGACCAACGTTCTTTTTTCTCTATAGATTTAGCGATACTAAAAATGTATTTAGAATCTAGCTAACTTGAACATGATGGGTTGGAGCCAAATTTTCTCTCCTGTCAACGAAAGGAGGAAAAATCCTTCTGTTAAACAAGAGAAATCTTCATATCCAATCCATTATCTAATCAGAATATTAGTTTTACCAGTGGGTCACTCTAAGTGTGGGGTTTCAATGGGAAGCAGAAATCCTTTCCTGTAAGTTCCCTGTCAGACAGACAGCATGGTGTAGTGGTTTGAGTGTTAGACAAGGACTCTAGGAGACCAGGGTTCAAATTTCTCTTCAGCCATGGAAATCCACTGGGTTACCTTGGGCAAGTCACAGATGAAAGCAATGGTAAGCCCCCTCCAAACAAACCTTGCCAAGAAAACTCTATAAGTTATTCATGTAGGGCCACCATAAGTCAAAACTACACACACACATGCGTGCGCACACACAGCCTACCAACAGAATCGAGTGCTGCCACCACAATCCTATTAATAGACATTCTGGGGAGATGAAAAGAGATTCCACCTAAACATTAAGAAGAACTTCCTGATAGTAAGAGCTGTTCAAAAGTGGAATACACTGCCTCGAAGTGTGGTGGAGTCTCCTTCTTTGGAGGTTTTTAAACAGAGGCTGGGTAGCCATCTATCGGGAGTGCTTTGATTGTGTATTCCTGCATGGCAGGGGTTGGACTGGATGGCCCTCATGATCTCTTCCAACGCTATGGTTCTATGACAAATGATATTCACTTTGCTAGAACAGTGTTATGAATCTACTTTTCCTCGTGCCTTTTTGTTGGGGAACACTAGTCAAAAGCAGGCTCTGGTCTACAGACATACACACTGTTAAGTAGGTGGAGCTTCTCCTTTCATACATGCATTATTTTACTTTTACATTATTAACTATTTATTTACCAGTGGGTTTCTAAAAAGCCACCTCACCACAAACGTCACCAATGTAATGTACAACGTATCAAATCAAAGAAACATAAAAATCAACTATAGAAACATTAAAGCCACTGGACATGATTTAAGAGACTTTTGAAAAGCCAAGACCAAATCTGAAGGGACAGCATTTTTCGGGAGCAAAAAAACAGAATGTGCTTTTTGGAGAGATCATCTGCTCAAAGGGCTTCTCTACTGCTCTTGATATCTGGACAAGTGCACAGTGAAACAGGAGGTCCCTTAGACAACCCTGAGCTACTTAGAGCTTTTAAAGTTAAAAACCAACACCTAAAATCAGTCTACCAGTGCAGTTTTTTCAGTACTGAGGCAATATGATGGATATCACGCACATATTACCAGCCAACGTGCTGCCTTTTGTATCAAGTGAAATTTCCAGATGATCTGCAAAGGGTAACCCTAGTCAATGGTGTTTGGTAATTGTTTAACTGTGATGTGACAGAGGGATAACTGTTGCTTCGAATCACAGTGATTCGGAAAAGACTGCTGCTGGTTCACTAATGCACATGTGTAAGTCTTCTCCTTGTCCCTGCCACTACATAGCTATGTGGGGTACCATAATCAAGTATTTTTACATCACAAACCTAATCTTTCAGGAGAAATGTATCCCCTCCCAAAATAGGATCAATCCAAATTCCCAAATTGCCATTTGCCAATGTTATCCACTTCTTGTCTAGATTAAATCTCAACTAGTTCATTGTCATCTAGCTCAGGCAGCCTTCAAGGCATCAATCATTTCCTTGGCTTTGGGTGGCAAAGAATAATAAAACTGAGTGTCATATGCATACTAGCAGCTCTGGATGATCCTTGCCAGGGTATTCAGACAGATATTAAATGAAATAAGTTATAAGACAAAACCATGTGGAAACATCACAGGCCAAATGATGGGGCATCAAACAGTACTTCCATAGCATCATTTTCTGGACACAACCCAATAAAAAGGACAACAAGCGTGACATGTGGTATCCCCAAGGTCACCAGATGGTCCAGAAGGATACCATGGTGTAAGAGAACTAGTAACACTGCACTTTTCACATCTAGTTCCCAGCATACGTCGCCCAAAGCAAGGCAATGAAAACAGCCTCAGTCCAATATTCTGGCAGAAAGACTAATGAAATGGGTCCAAATACTCATGATCATCTACATCTATTTATTTTACATTTTAGAATTGTTTTTAGAGAAGTGTCTAATCCTGACCTACATTACAGTAACTTCAGTGGAGTATCTTTTCAACAATAGTTTATAGCAACCTGCACAACCCCCCTGTATGTGTCAAGAATATATAGTTGTTTTCAAAAGTACACTACACCATGTTTTAGAAATCAATAGCCTTGTTCTGTTGTTATCAAGATTCAGAGTCATAAGGAAATATGTTTGATACTTATCCTTGCTTCCTGCCTTATCATTCCCAGTATCATTTACCCATAAACTCACAGTCTTGCTGGGGTTTCAGTTGAATGTGCACGAATAAATGTACAAAAAATAAATACACTAAATGGATATCAAAACCAGAATGAAACACAATTCGGGATTTAGCTTCTGAAGTGAGCAAATATGAAATTCTCTAAGAAGTTCAATTCAGCATAGCTTAACCATCCTACCAATTAAAATCCTCTCTCTGTAAAGAACAGAGAATGAGCTTTAATACTTCAGATGAATCATATAAAGTAACTAGGTTTTGGACCAATAGACTGTTTGGTCTGAAATGTGTTAGGCACTGCTGAGCTAATAAAGCACAGTTCATGAATAAATCTTGCTTGATTGTAAAATACAACATCTGTGTGATAACAGCAGATACATTATTCTCAGAATTACCCTTCCATTTTCCGGTGTTTAAAAAACTTCTTAAATGAAAAAACTGATCTATTTTTGAATGCCTTCAACTAAAGATATTAAAGATAAGAGTTTAACTACATGTGTTTATTTTTATCTCTCTAGCTGGGTTAATTTCTCTCTGTTCTCATATAAACCTCCACAGTAAATCCCCTTGAGTCCATTACAACTACTGTTTTACACTGCTGAATTCTGCCAACAATCTGCTCAACATTTTAGCAGATGTTTCTGCATTTAGGCCTTTGGGATCTTTATTGGGTCCATTTCCTTTCCAACCTAAAAAGGGTACACATCCATTGTAATGGAACTGACATTCTCAGATGAGTGCACATTTCTTTACTTTGACCCTAATCCAGAGATCTGCATGCATGTCACAAAGCAGAGACCTCTCCTGTTGCAGAGATGAAGGATTCAGCATACAAGCGATACATTTTATTTTATTTTATTTTATTTTATTTTATTTTATTTTCCTTCAAGAACTGGAGTGTCATTTTAAACTTACCTCGGTAACATCCATGACTTTGATAGCTGCCAGTTGACCTGTTTTGACATGCCGACCCTATGAAGAAAGAAAGAATCATTAGCCATTCCATTTATACATTAAATAAAACACCATAGAAATGTTATCAAATCTGTTTCTTCATTATTTATATATTAAATGCATAAGACAAGCTGTACGTATTGATTCATCATTATCTGCATCTTGTACATTTAAAAAAAATAAAGTTAAGTATTAATCATTCACTTTCAGATTCATGGAGTAATATTCTAAATTTAACTCTATCTTCTTCCAGAGTTTAATTGATAACTACAGTTTACACTTTTGGACAGTGCTCATGCAAAATTAAATAAGTCTTTTTTCCCCTAATGAATTTTTTAAAGTCCATCAGGCTACAGTTATATCACACAAATCTGTTAAGTTTATATCAGTTAATTATGTTTAGACAGACTAAAACCAATGGGAAATCCATTCCATTTTCCTGACATAAAGTGTATGTATATATTTATGTATAGAAGTATAGAGTCTAGATCAAGGAAAGTAATAGTGCCACTCTATTCTGCCTTGGTCAGACCTCACTTAGAATACTGTGTCCAGTTCTGGGCACCACAATTAAAAAAGGATATTGACAAATTGGAGCGTGTCCAGAGAAGGGCAACTAAAATGGTGAAAGGTCTGGAAACCATGCCTTATGAGGAGAGACTTAGGGAGCTGGGTATGTTTAGCCTGGAAAAAAGATGGTTAAGAGGCGATATGATAGCCCTGTTTAAGTATTTGAAGGGATGTCACGCTGAGGATGGAGCAGGCTTGTTTTCTGCTGCTCCAGAGACTGGAACACGGAGCAATGGGTGCAAGCTCCAGGAACAGAGATTCCACCTCAACATGAGGAGGAACTTTTTGACAGTAAGAGCTGTTCAGCAGTGGAACACACTCCCTCAGAGCGTGGTGGGGTCTCCTTCCTTGGAGGTCTTTAAACAGAGGCTGGATGGCCATCTGTCGGGGATGCTTTGATCAAGATTTCCTGCGTGGCAGGGGGGTTAGACTGGATGGCCCTTGTGGTCTCTTCCAACTCTGCAATTCTATTATTCTATGATTCTATGATTTCTTGCCATTAAGAATCCATGCTACACCACACACTGAAAAACTGATTTTATGAACAAAAGGACTGGAAAAAATTACCAGAGCATTAAACTCTGCTGATTTTATCAACTGCATTTTTCCCATGCTGACTATTCTCAGGCAACTCTAGAATGCCACATTTCAGAGATTTTTCAATACAGCACTGATATCAACTCCTTTCACTGAATTACATTAACAAACTAATTTTTTAAAGGGCTAAATCTACCTTTCTGCTTCCTGCTTCAACAGAGCTTTGTTTCTCTCCCTTTTTTCTTACAGCAAGAAATCATTGCCCTCTCAGTACCACTAGATACTATCATTCCATCAGTGAAATGCCACTGCTGGATGATTCCCATATAACTGAACACTGAAATTTCAATGCATTTGGCATTATTCAAGGCAGCCTACTGGAATAATTACAGAATGAAACCAATGACACAACAAACAAACCAACAGCATGTTAATTAAGATAAGCAGAAATCACAGAATCACAGAGTTGAAAGCGACCACAAGGGCTATGCAGTCCAACCCCCTTCCACGCATGAATAAGTAATCAAAGCATCCCCACAGATGGCCATCCAGCCTCTGCTTAAAAACCTCCAAAGGAGACTCCATCACATTCCGAGGCAGTGCATTCCACTTCCAAACAGCTCTTACTGTCAGGAAATTCTTCCTAATGTTTATGTAGAATCTCTTTTCCTGTAGTTTGAACCCACTGCCATTTCCTAGTCTCTGCAGCTGCAGAAAACAAGCTTGCTCCATCATCAATATCCCTTCAAATATTTAAATATTGCTATCATGTCCCCTCTTAACTGTCTTTTCCCCAGGCTAAACATACCCAGCTCCTGAAGCCACTCCACATAAGGCATGGCTTCCAGACCTCCCACCATTTTGTTCGCCCTCCTCTGGACACATTCCAGCTTGTCAATATCTTTCCTGAATTGTGGTGCCCAGAAATGGACAAAGTATGCCAGGTGAGGTCTGACCAAAGCAGAATACAGTGGCACTATTACTTCCCTTGATCTAGATAACATACTCCTATTGATGCAGCCTAGAATCACATTGGCTTTCTTAGTTGTGGTGTCACACTGCTGCCTCATGTTCAGATTGTGGTCCACTAAGACTCCTAAATCCCTTTCACATGTACTGCCATCAAGCCAGGTGTCACCCAGCCTGTATCTGTGCTTAATATTTTTACTGCCCAAGCACAGTATCCTACATTTCTCCCTGTTCAAATTCATTTTGTTAGTTTTGGCCCAGCTTTCTAATCTGTTCAGGTCATTTTGAATTCTGATCCTATCCTGTGGGTTATTAGCTACCCCTCCTAATTTGGTGTCATCTGCAAACTTGATAAGAATGCCCTCTATTCCCTCATCCAAGTCATTGATAAAGATGTTGAATAGCACTGTGTCCAGGACAGAACCCTGTGGCACCCCACTGGTCACTTCTCTCCAGGATAAAGAGGAGCTGTTGGTGACTACCCTTTGGATTCAACCAATCAACCAATTACAAATCCACCTACCAGTTGCATTGTCTAGCCCACTTGTTACTGATTTTTTGCAAGAATATCATGGAGGACTCTGTCAAAGGCCTTATTGAAATCAAGATACACTACATCCACAGCATTCCCTTCATCTACCAAGTCTGTAACTCTAGTAAAAGAAGAGATAAGATTAGTCTGGCATGAGTTGGACTTCCAATAAATATCAGGATAGTTAAAATCCTCCATTATTACTACATCTCTCCTATCTGAATGTGTGGTCATCTCTACTAGGAAAGCATCATCCAAGTCCTCAGTTTGGCTTGGAGGTCTGTGGCAGACCTCACACAACAACATCCCTGTCGTTTCTCTGCCCCTTGATTTTTACCCAGATGCTCTCAACCTGGCTCCCAGGATTTAAGTCATGGATCTGTTCACAGGTGTACACATCCTTACATATAATGCTACCCCACCACCCTTCCTGTTTGGTCTATTTCTCTGAAATAGTTTATGCCCCTCTATTACTACAGTCCAATCACATATTTGCTTTGCTATGCTAAGAGTTCATGTTCATCCTGTTTATTTCCCATGTTCTGGAATTCATTAAATATGATGGCTTATTACAAATTTGAGAGGCCAAATGCTTGCTGAATTTTTTTTAAAAAAATGACCAGATCATATAAAATAGCAAGAGACGGCCAACTCAATCTCTCAAGGTAAGACATTCTAGATCTTGTACAGACACAACCTGACTCAACCACACACAGAAAATGGAAGAAAGTTTTCCACAAGACATCTCATGGAGTTATCAAGCTGGCAAGGAAGACAATCCCTCTGTAGCATTAATGAACCTGTCGACATTTAAGTGTAATAATCTTGTCAAAAATGAGCTTAAATCTATGTATGCAACCAGCAATGGGAAAACTCACATATCCACATTTACCACTTAGTAGACTCCATTGTAAGAGATGACCACATACTTAAGATCTCATATCACCATCACAAGTATACACAGTGAACATAATGGCCACACCAGGCAAGCAGGCTGGAAAGCCACATCACCTTACATCTATTTCCTCTGGAGCTCCAGAGGGCCACAATGTATCACCATTACTGCCATTTGGGGCAACTGGAAAAGTCACTCCTAGTTGCCTAGGAGTGGGATGGGGGAAATAGCTTTTTCAAGAACCACAACAGCCTTTTGAGCTTTTGTCAAAACATATTTTGCTTAAAAAAACGAAGGAGTATGGGGACCTGCAGGAGGCCAATGAGGATCCAAAGGGGCATATTGGACCCAAAATGGTAACATAAGCCTGTGAGACAAAGGACTGTGATGATGGTGGTATCAAGAGAAAGCCCTTCCACAAAGAACTTAAAACTCAAGGCAGGCTCATCTAGGTAGCCTTTCAGACGGTCTAGATCCAAGCCATATAAGGCTCTATAACTATGAATATATTTCAAACCATTTTTATCACCTCACCACCCAGTATCAATTTACACTTGCTAGGTTATCAAGTCCATGTAGAAATGGGCCAAAGTTTAAGAGAATTCAGGTTGCCAAGTTTCATTCTACTAATGAGAGCAACAACAATAGAAACACTGCTAATTCAAACCAACTAAAATACAATACCAATGACGACAACTGCAGCAAGTGCTGAATTATTAGTAGGCCAGCTATTTATTTTTAGTATTCACTTCAATGGTATTTTTTTAAGTACAGTACTGTGAATGTTGCATTAAGAAATAGTAAAGATAGCTCCGTGGCCATATAAAACACAGTCTTTCCCAGAATGACCAGCTCTAGCTTCTTCTGGTCACAAGCCACAGTATTACTGCTCTAGAAAAGAATTATAATCAGTTATTTGCAGATTCTAAAATAAAATTGCAAAATATGGACTTCCGGATGCCTATTAGTTGCATTAAGAGAATACAGGATCCAGAAGTTATTAGCCCGAGTAGAGGCCCAGACCTCTTCCTAGCCTCAAATACCAAGTCTCAATTCAATTTTTCAAAAGTAAGCAATGGTCTTTGAAGTTATGTCATTTAGAGAACAGAAGTAAATATTTAACACGTTTTATTTGCCAGAAAGGTTATTTCTACAACCAAAGAAATAGTGCCACTTTCTGGGGTACAACAGTGGGAGCTGCTTTTGTGATCTAACCATAGACTTCCTAGAAGCATCTGAGAAGTGAGATGCTGTGCTATATGGGTGGGGAAGATGTGACACTCCAGATCAGGGTTTCTCAACCAGGGCTCCCTGGAACCCTAGGGTTCTACAAAAGGTTACTAGGGGTTCCACAGCATATTGAAATTGGGGCGGGGGGGGGGAATTAACATTTTCTTTGAGCTGTAGATATAATAATTTTTAGGCAGGGGTTCCCTGAAACCTGAAATTTGTTTCAAGGGTTCCAGCAGGGTAAAACAGTTGAGAAGGGCTACTCCAGATGTTGCTGGGCTACAAATCCCATCACTCCTAACTTCTGGTTGTGGCTTGAAGGGAGTTTGAATACAACGCCTACTGGCGTTCTCCATCCCTGTTGTTCCAAAAATACATTTTGTCATTGCCTTTAATCCAGCAGACCTGTGCTCCTAAGCACACTTTTAATGAAAGTTCCCCCGCCCCGCGGACACACACACAGGATTATGTTCCAAGCCAGGATTTCTCAACCATGGCTCCCTGGGACCCTAGGTCTCCAACAGAGGTTGCTAGGGATTGTGATTGGGTGGGGAGAGGCATTTCTTTTTGAACTGTATATATAATAACTTTTTTGCAGTGGTCCCTGAGACCTGAAAATTATTTCTTCAGAGTAAAAAGGTTGAGAAAGGCTGTTACAAGGGTTGTAAAACCTTCCAGCAGTTAGTCATACATACTCTTAGACCACAGAAGAATTGTTCCTGACATCACAAACCACGCACTTTCATGACCTATCAGAGAAAACTCTTTCCTCTCTCTTTAACTAGATAATCTGATTATAAAGTCAGACCTGGTAACCTAGCTAGTCAGTCCAGAAACCTTCATTTTGCTGCAGGAAGTAAACTATAAGATAAGGGGTGATACTCATGTTTCTTTGTCTTACTATCAGTCATTGCTGGGAGGTGGAGAAGAGCAAGCATACACAGAATTAAAGAAAATGATTAAACCAAAAGGCACAACACAAGGAGCAGGAAGGCTACTCAGAAAAGGACAACTTGTTCTTTTCATTCTCTATGTGTACTGTTCATTCTGTCCGCTTTTTCTTAAGACTAAAAAAAAGATAGGAACTGGAGGACGTGGTAGGTGTGTTTGTACGCTGCCCAAGTCCTGTGTCACTCAAGAGTCCTGTATAACCCAAAAGAGTAATGCATTGTACTTGGTACAAACTTAATCCTACTTGATGAAGTGGGCTACAGAAAAGCTTATACTAAATAAAATGTGTTAGTTTGTAAGGTGCCACAGAACTCTTTGCCTTTTTAGACAGGCAAATGTAAGTAAACCCAAGTATTTCAAGATAGGACTCTACCCAGGCCTTTGCTTAACATGAGATAACCTTTATTTTCACACCCGTCTAAATGACTAAATGCAATCTGTCTTTTTGGGTGGAGGGGAGGGCAGGGGAGTCATGATCAAGAGGCTTCAAAGAGGTCCTGCTGCTTAGCTCACAATGTTTTCAAAAAGCCAAGAGCACCAAAACCAAATGTATTTCATTCCATTGCCCCTGAGAAAAGGATATGAAAGTGTTTGCATTTACTATTTTTTTCCTCCCAGCCCCAAGGGAAAATCATGTCAAGCTAAGGAGTGGGAAATAAAGACTGTGGGAAGTGTAAAATTCCCACTGACCCAAGCCAAACAAACCATTAAAAATCTTACTTTACTGACATGCAAAAAATTGTGCACCATAAAATATGGAATATTCTAACGCTGGGAACAGGGCAAAAAAAATAATTTACTTAGGGAGCAAAGCAAAGTGAATACAGACAGGCCACTAAAATATTCCATACTAAACCCTGTCCCCCCACCACCACTCCTGCATGTCAAACAAGCAAGAAGCACAGATTTCTTCATAGAAAACTTATCAGGTTGGGACTGCTGTAACTTGCTTCATTTTGTTGCACTCCAAATATATTTTGCTTTTAAAGATATGCTCTTAAGAGACTTATCTCTGTGAAAACACTTGTAAAAAGCAACAATCATTCATGTTTTCGGAGAATTACTTTGGCTAACCACCTCAATATAAAATGCCAGTTTATTTACACACACACACACACACACACACACATTTTTCTGTCGGCCACCTATCTACATATTGGTAGTAATTCTAGTAGTTTTCAAAGTAGTTGTGTTAGTCTCCTGCAGCAGAAGAAGAAAGGAAGGAGGAGAGGGGGAAGAAGGAATGTAGCAGCACCTTTAAGACTAACTGGTTTTTATTTTAGCATTGGAAGAGTTGGGCTTATCTCCATGAAAACTCATAATACAATAAAAACCAGTTAGTCTTAATGGTGCTATTGTGTTCCTTCTTTTTATCCTCTCCCTGCCATCCTTGTTTTTATATAGTACCAAATATACTTGTGTATAAGGTGACTTTGTGTATAAGTCACGGGCAGGTTTTGGAGCCAAGATTATGGATTTTGATATGACCTGTGGATAAGCTGAGGGTGCCAATGCCAACACCACGTCCCTTCTGCTCCCCTCGCCTCTTGGTGCTCCATGAGGAAAAGCACCAAAGAGACACTACCGCTCTCCCTCTCCCTTCCCCTTCCTCTTCCCTCTCAGTTCCCTCTCAACACTAAGTCTTTCTGTTGCAAAACAAACAACAAAAAGTAGAGCAGATCCCACTTGAGTGGCCAGTATGAACAAGAGGATGTCACTGGGAAAGGGTGAGGGGGCATGAAAGATCTCTTTATCTGCTCCAGTTTTAACATGGCCGAAGCCTAACAGTTGCTTCTTGAGCTAGAGAGCCCAAACTGAGAGGGGAGGGGAGGGAAGAGGGAAGCAGTGGGGATGTGGCTGCTCTTTGAACTCCCTCCCCTTGGAGTGAAGATGAGCAGCCCCATGACAGCTCCCTGATCTACTCTAAAGTCAAACACAAAAAGCCACAGAGAATGGGCCAGAAAGCACAACAAGAGCACATACTTAGAACAAAACACCTGCAAAGTATTCATTATAATGTACAATTGATACCATCAGATCTTGAAAATATTTTTAATAACCTGGAGAAGTAGGAGGTAATAAGATTAGGGCAAGGATATAAAGTTTATTTAAAAAAAAAAAAAACACTATCACTTCTAAACAGTAATGCTCTTGTTCCACAATTTAAATCTTCTATGATGCTGTTTGCTTGAGCAGATTCTGATTTGTTGAATTTTAATGACCTCAGGCAAAAGCCAAATTGTGTACTACTACATTCCTAAGAAACTAAATTAAAATAGTAGCTCCCTTTAGGCAAATTACTGCAGTATTCCAGATTATCCTCACTACTGTGTTGTCTTCAGATGTTCTTTCCACAAATGTGCCTATCATTTCACCCCAAAAAAAGCCCCTCAGAGATCTTTTGGGGAAAGCAGGGGCAGCTGGGCAGTTTTTATGGTTCTCCTCCATGTAATCCAAGTCCTGAGAACCAGAAGCCTCAAAGGAGTCAAAACAGAAGAGTATCACTTAGGCACAAGTGTATGGGTTGGATGCAGACTATGTCAGATTTAGAGTTCTTTTAGCAAATAATATCCATGAAGTATCTGTATGATCAATAGAAGATTACATATTTCACATGTAATCAGAGTTTGGAAACATTACTAAGTCACTGTGCTTACAGAATTACCTAACATTAGCTTTTGAAAAATTAGCAAAAATATATAGAAGCCAAAATGGTTTCCTTACTTTCAGAATACAAACATAGTAACATAGGAAGACATACCACTGTTTAAGTTTTAATAACAATTAAAACAAACTGCCCTCCCCCTGCAATATATTGTCTGTTAAGAAGAGAAGGATGTTAACCTTTCATCCTTGAACCTTCTGCAGTTTTTTGGTACTACTGATATCTTGAATTCTTACCTCAAATATTTATGCATAAATTCTAGTTGTATATTTATTATGTTTCTATATGATACAACACAGAAGTCAGTTGGTGTTCAATATAATAGCCTAAAGCATCCACATAACATTACAAACTATGTCACTCAATATTAGGAGGCTATCAAAGAAGGCTGAAGAGAAAGCAAATCTTACAGGGCTGCATTGGCTATCCTTAAAGCCACTCCAGTAAAACAGGAATAATTGAAGTGGTATACTACTTCCACATGAAAGAACTGTGACATCCATCTTATGCCATATAGATACCATATATCTAATACCCAGCAGATTACAAGCTTTGGGAAGTAGATCTGAAAATTTCTCATTTTGAGTCTCACCTGAGATATGAGAAAGAACCATAGCTCATGCCAAGGTTTTTATGTTCACTCCTAGAATCTCCAGATAGGCCTGTGAAAGACCCTCCATCTGAAACCTGAAGAGGCTGTGACAGACACTGTAAATTTGAGTTGACAAATGTTTGTCCTGGCACTCTTTTATGGACTGTAAGTGTATCATCACATGGAGGTGTACCAGAAGTAACATCAGGTCATTTTTCAGTCCTTTTCAGTCCATTTTCAGCCTTTTTTGTGTGCGTTGGGGGGGGGGGTAGATTGGGGGGGGGACATGAGGTAGGCTTCCACATTTGCAGGCAGTCTTGGGGCATTTGGGCCTGTTTGGGGGCAAATGGTGTGCATCAACCCTCGCCAAATTGTAAAATTTAGGATGTTCAGGGGGTTTGGGGGGTTCTTTGGGGTGCAAAAGTAGGGTTTGCAGCCACACTTTCCACACCCCTGCTGTAGAGGGTCCAATAGTCTGATTCAGTTTAAGTCAGCTTCCCGTGATGTCATGTTATATGCACTAGAAAATGAAGAGCACATTCATAATAGCCATGATGCATGAACAGAACACTATAGCACTTTTATGTCACATAGGTAAGCATATGAAAACATCCTTGCTCAAACAAATCAAGACTCATCCATCCAGTCAAGCATTTTATTTTTAAAGAGCAGTCACTAGCAGGGCACTGATGGTTGTGGTCATTCCCCCTCTTCTTTTCAGCTGATACTATATTCATCTATTTGGTTGGAAGGCCCATTTAGCTTTTACAGATGCAAACCATAGATAATCCTCTCCTCTCGTACAGCCCCCCAAAAGACAAGTAGCAATGCCAAAAAGAAAAAGATACAAAGAGATCAGACTCTTAAGTCTGGAAAGCTACCCTCTGATAACCCCTAGGTCATAGGATACCAAGAGAGAGTACCAAGCTAACCATCTACTACAAAGTTCAATTTGCAGCCATCTTATCCCCAGATCAGTACCCAAAAATCCACATCGTGCTGTATTACAAATAAAATGTAATTAATTGCAACCCTGCAGGGTGCAGACAGAGCAGATCAATGAAGCAAGTGTGTAACTTAAATATCACAAGGGAAAACAAAATGTAGACTAAGGCGTCACTAAGGTTGGTGTCACCCTTTTCCTGATGGTGTCACCTTGTGCAGTTCAGGTTCTCCTGCCCCCCACTGATTGAAGATCTTCAGGATTATTTTTTTAAAACAAACGTTCCCTTGCAGTGAGTGTTTCTTGGGAACACTGGACTTCTTAGCTGTACACAAGGGATGAGCAAATCTGAGAGGCACATTAGCCCCCCCCCCCGCAAGACCTTGGGGGGCATGCCCCCCACTGCATATCCCACTGCCAAAAAAAAAAAAAAAAATCCCTACAGTTTTAGCCCCCAAATGCCACTCAATGCCTTCTAGGGGCCGTGGTGGGCATTTTTACCATGCTTTTAGCAAGGAAAGGGCTATTTTCAAAAACAGGAAGTGACCAGAAGTCACTTCTGGTTTAATTTTGGTTTTTAAAAACCCAGATCTTTCCTGGGTTTAAAATGGCCCAGGAGGGGACCAAAATGTGGCAGAAATGCCCCCCACACCACCTAGAAGGCATTTTGGAACCAAAAAAAACCTTCTAAAAATAAATATTTTTTTTTAACTGGGCGGGGGAGCTGGGAGCCACAAAATGGCCATGGGACCACATGCAGCCCATGGTCCACACTTTGCCCACCCATGCTTTACATCCTCCTGCTGCTACATGCTGTTGCTTTGTTCTGAGTTCTTGAAGGAAACCACTTCAATGTATCTTAAAGGAAGAAAGAGAAGGGGCTATTTGCTCTAACACTGAAGATGAAGGAAAAAAACTCATCTTCATATACTGTAGGAGTGGAGAATGTGTGACCTTCCAGTTGTGGTTAGACTGTAATTCCCAAGCCCTGATTTATGGCAGCATTCTGAAGGATGTTGTTGGAACTCACAGTGTGCCATAACCATTCAGTTACCTATAGCCTACAGGCATATCCTCCCTCCAAGTCTTGCTATTAGCACTGAATAATCACAAATCCTGTTTCAACAACACTCCGAACTTTGGTTTAGATGAACCAAAAGGCATAACTGACTTTAAAAATATATTTACAAACAGGTTGGTCCATGTATTATTTTGAGGAGTTCAATAAGAAAAGAGACTATGAAATCAGAACAGTTTTGTTTTACTTCTGGCTGAAGCATATTGTTTTCATAAACAATCCTGAGCTTACAAAAAAAAAAAATTAAATGCAAGAGAGAGAGGAAAAAAACAAAGAAAGTAGAAGCACAGAGGTGGCCTATTTAATAGCTGCACAGTGGTCTTTTTATAGTTCTGCAGCACTGTATCAGTCTGATGAAGGGACGACTCGTTTAAAGATCAGAATATTAATTAATTCAGCTCTTCAAATGCAACCATTAAGTATAAACTTGCTCTTTAAGTGTAGCCAGCACTTTAACTGTAACCAACATTCTGATAGGCAGAACCAGCAAACTGCTAATATATAATCTAATAATGTGCTTTTCACAGCATACCATAAAAACTAAGAACTGAGCTGAATCACACCAAAGATCTATGGAAGCTCACAAATAGAACAGGAATGCAACAGCATCTTCCTATGGCAACAAGCATTGGGGGATACATTGTTTTTAGTACTTGAGGCAATAAACAGACTTCATAAATTATCTAATCCCATTTTAAAATGGTCCAAGTTGGTGACCATTAATAAATTTCACGGTAGCAAATTCCACAGTTTACACACTGGATCTCTCACCATTCAGCCTCACTGCATGAGCCTAGGTTTAGAATTACAAGAGAAAAAATAAATTGAGATCCTGTCTAAACGGTGAAAATAATCCTAATGGAATTTGAATGGAAGGTGATCTGTCTATATGGACATTCGCATCAATATGTCTTATTCAGAAGGGGGCAGCCGAATCCACCATAAACTCCATTGCGGAGGCCTTCAGGGCTTTCCCCTGAGTTTTTAAAAAGCTTCATAGGGGACATGAATGTCCGATTGTTAAGATAGTCCCATTCACATTGCAACAATGAGGCCGGAGGAGCATGGGAGTAGGGCTTGCAAACAAGGAAAGCGCCTGCTGGTGCCATGTTGGATTTTCGGCTAAGCGAGCAATCGGTAAGGTGATAAAACAGTGATCTTTCTCTTTCTTCTTCTTTTCTTTCGTAAAGGTGAAGTATCACTTGTTTGCACCATAGTAAACTTTAAAAAAAAAAGGTTGGCGGCAGCAGATTTAAAACGGGGAGTAATTCCCTCGTGCCCACCATCTTGGCTAGGGGTCATGAGAAGTTTATGTAAAACTGTTAAGACAGTTTGCAGCTGTTGCAAATTGCTGCTACTGCGGAGCAATCTGGGTTTTTTTTCCTCATATGGAAAGGACTCAAGTTAAAAATACACGTATCAGGGAATCCTGGCAATCTTAGCAATCATTCCATTTTAATGAACCAACTTCACCACAGATTCACCAGACTCCTAACTGAAATGTGTTTCTGAAGTTAAGCACTCCATGATGAGGAAAGTATTTGATAGCTAGCATCAAAGGGGCAGGAAGAAATCAAGAGAAGTTTACAGATTTTCCCCATCTCCTCTACAGATGTTACCCCATTTATCATGTTTCTAATAACTTAGTAACAATAACAGGTCTTCTAACTAAAAGCAACTTTCATAGAGACATTATAACATTTACTTAGGCCAATCGTATGATTCTTAAAGGGTAGTGATATTAACAAGAGAATTTAATTTAAGCACATGAGAACAAAAAGGTCAAACGACTCCAATGGCTACAGGTTTTATTTTAAACAAGCAAAGCTTCCATTGTGTGTGTGTGTGTGCGCTTTCTTTTAAAAAATAGGCCTTAGTACAAGTCAGTTTCATACTCAGCTGTTTCAGAATACAGTTGTCCCTCCACATTCGCGAACTTGACATTCGCGGTTTCGGTTATTCGCGGTTTTGGGAGGGCCCCCCCGGGCCCCCCCAAAACCGCGACACGGGGCCTCCAGAGGCCCCGTGAAATACCTGGGGAGGGGTGGGGAGGCCTTCGCGGGACGCCCGGAGGCCCTCCGGAGGCCCCGCGAAGGCCTGGGGAGGGTGGGAGGGAGGGCCGGTGAGGCCTCCGCGGGGCCTAGGAAGGCCCCGCGAAGGCCCGGGGAGGGTGGGAGGGAGGGCCGGTGAGGCCTCCGCGGGGCCTGGGAAGGCCCCGCGAAGGCCCGGGGAGGGAGGGAGGGAGGGCCGGTGAGGCCTCCGCGGGGCCTAGGAAGGCCCCGCGAAGGCCCGGGGAGGGAGGGGGAGGGGTGTAGTTATTCGCAGATTTTTCACATTCGCGGGGGTCCGCGGAACGGAACCCCCGCGAATGTGAAGGGACGACTGTAATCAATGCTATTGCATTTATCAGTAAAACTGTTATTTGTTTGCATCCATGCAACATGACATGTTAATACACTACAGTAAGGGGCAGAAGGGTAGAGAGTAAGACAGAGTGTGTGGGAGAATGAGAGTGAGACAGGGACCCCATAATTGGCAGGCACTGCTTTCAATAAACATAGGGAAGGCTGAGTCCAAGGCTCAACATGGTTGCTCCCATTTCACTGTAGCGAAAATGATTCCTTCACAGAGATTCTATGGGGCTCATGGATTTCTAATGCCTGCTGTCTACCATCTCCCACTTTCTTGCATATTTTCCTGCCATCAACACTCCAGGTGGCCTCTGCAGAGAAACAGGTGCAGATCAAGCCCACAGTTCATTTTGCACAAGGAACCTCTTATTGAAGAACTAAACACTAGGAATCCCTGCTTTCCCCATGCCTTTTCAAAGGCTCTGTAAACAACAAAATAAAGCAGGACAGCCAGTTTTCCTGCTAAAAGTCATCATAAGGTTCTGTGGATTCAAGAACACTAGGCTGTTCAGAGAAAAGCTGTATTCCCTGGATGAAAGCCTGTGTGAGAGTTTCACAGCAGCCCCCAAAAAGGACCTTTTTTCTTTACAGAATGAAAAGCAGAGCAAAACGCGCATGTGCGCTCAAGAGAAAGAGACCTCAAATATCCTACTGTTGTAACGAGACAAGAGTCATCACTGCTGCCAAACAGAGATTGGTCGATGCAGCAGCATTCAAATGAGACAGAGCTACCATACACACAGTCTAGCATAAAGAAAGAAATCCAACTCATGTGATCTGTGTGGTCTGACTGATCCTCCTGAATGCACAACCATTGCATTACTGACTGGGAAGGAATAAGAAGTGAAAGCACACATCTGGGGATTCAGAAGATAACAACTGACCATTATTGGCCAAATCAATAGAATACTCTTGTGTGTGCTTTTATTTTTTTACATATTACTCACACAGGGAATATCTTTATGAAAGAGGGGAGGGGAGGGTAACTATAAATGCAACAGAGACACAACTGATCAGGACTGAAACATAAGGAATACATTAGGCAAGTAAGAGTGTGCTACTGGCTGAAAGAGGCCTATTAATATCTTTCCTGAGAAGTTCTCAGGCAGCTTTCACTGCTTCTCTCCAGGGCTTTCCTGTGCCTCACATCCTGGGAGCTTATTTTAAATTAGCCACCCTTCAGGTAAAACAGACAAAGTGCAACTTGGCTGGATGCTCAACTGACTGCCCACAATGAGAGGAAAACAGCACAAAACGAGCATATGGGGAAACTACAACACCAAATTCTGACCAAGAAAACCAATAAATTACCTCCAGTATCACATATGGTACAGCTCTGAATACTAGTTGCTGGAAAACATAAACAGGAGAGCACTATTGTATTCATGTTCTGCTTGGCATCTGGTTGGCCACTGTGGGAACGGAATGCTAGAGACTGGCCTATAGTCTGACCCAACAGGCCTCTTCATGCATTCATAGGACAGAGGGATGCTTAGTAATAATAACAGCAATTTTTATATTGCTTTTGCAAAAGGCTATAGCAAGCAAGAAAAGTACAGTCGTCCCTTCACATTCACGGGGGTTAGGTTTAACGGACACCCGCGAATGTGAAAAAATCTGAGAATATTGATTGCCCTCTTCCCCCGCCAAAGCGACCACTGGGCCTCCAGAGGCCCCACAGTCGCTTTTCCCCGCCTCCCCACTCCCTTCCTAGGCCTTCCCGGGGCCTCCGGAGACACTCCCGAGGCACCGTGGTCGCCTCCCCGGATCTTCCCCCTCCCCCCAAGACCTTCATGGAGCCTCGCAAGGCCCCGCAGAGGCCTCCCCGGCCCTCCCCCCTCCCCCCCAAGGCCTTCGCGGAGCCTCGCAAGGCCCCGCAGAGGCCTCCCCGGCCCTCCCCCCTCCCCCCCAAGGCCTTCGCGGAGCCTCGCAAGGACACGCGGAGGCCTCCCTGGCCCTCCCCCCACGGCCTTCACGGGGCCTCCGGAGGGTCTCCAAAAGCCCCACGGAGGCCTCCCCGGCCCTCCCCGCTCCCTCCCAAGGCCTTCACGGGGCCTCCAGAGACCCCGTGTCGTGGTTTTGGGACGGCGGGGGGGCCCTCCCAAAACCGCGAATAATGAAAACCGTGAATGCCAAGTTCGCAAATGTGGAGGGGCAACTGTATTTACATTTGCCCCTCCCATTCACGTACAGTTGCCCCTCCACATTCGCGAACTCGGCATTCGCGGTTTTGATTATTCGCGGTTTTGGGAGGGCCCCCGCCCTCCCAAAACCACGACACGGGGCCTCCAGAGGCCCCGTGAAGGCCCTGGGAGGGAGCGGGAAGGGCTGGGGAGGCCTCCACGGGGCCTTCGGAGATCCTCCGGAGGCCCCGTGAAGGCCTTGGGGGGGAGGCGGGAGGCCTCCGCGGGGCTCTGCGAGAGCCTTGGGGGGAGGGGGAGGGCCGGGGAGGCGACCATGGGGCCTCCGGATACTCTCCAGAGACCCTGTTGAGGGCTTGGGCGGGAGGGGGAGGGCTGGTGAGGCATCCACGGGGCCTCGGGAGGGTCTCCGGAGGCCCCGGGAAGGCCTAGGAAGGGAGTGGGGAGGCTGGGGAAAGCGACTATGGGGCCTCCGGCGGCCCCATGGTCGCTTTGGTGGGGCAGGGGGGCAATCAATATTCGTGGATTTTTCACATTCGAGGGGGCCGTGGAACCTAACCCCCGCGAATGTGAAGGGACGACTATATTTCCCTTTCACGGTTTTGTGTATTCTCGGATCTATTGGTAGCTCTGTGGAGGGAGGGAGGGGCGTCCAAAGCCAGGCTTAAGGGGGTGGTGGCAGCAGCACCACCACCATCTGCCCCATCCACTTGCTTGGGCGCTTGCTCACAATTCACCGGGCGGGCAGGCAGGCAGGCATGGGTGCACAGCAGTGCGGCAATGGTGTCAGGGCTGACTGTGGCTCTCCTGCCCCTGCTGCGGCTTTAGCCAGTCTCCTCCTCCCCAGGACTCCTCCTCCCCCTTGGCAGGGCTGGCTGGGAGGCAACATACTGCCGTCCCCATCATCCCTCCTGCATCCTGCTCTGCTCCCGGGCCTCCAGCCCAGCCGGCCTCCCTCCCTCCATCTGCCAGCGTGGATCCGGCACTTTTAGGCTCACCTTCCCTTCTTGCCTGCCTGCCTTTGGGCCCGGGGCTGCCAGGTGCTGCCACTGAACACAGGAGCGGCTGGTTGCAGTGTCTCCTCTCCTTTCAGGCCATGGCTGGGCAAGTCCACTCTGCTACTGAGCAGAGGACGGATCCGCCAGGCCCACCGGGATCTAGCCACCACTGCCTCACTCACTCACTTCCCCGAGACTGCAGCAGAGGGGCTCTGCTATGTGTCTCAGTGTCAGGTCTGTAGAGGCAAGCAATCAAGGAGGTGACAGCTAGATCCCGGCAGGCCCAGCGGAGGCATCATTGGCTGCAGTGGCTGAGTGGCCCGGAAGGAGAGGAGACACCACAGCACCTGCCGCTCCTGCCTTCAGTGGCAGCACCAGACAGCACCAAGCCCAAAGATGGGTGGGCAAGAAGGCGGGCGAGCAAGAAGAGCAGTGCCAGGGCGGCGGACCGACAGAGGGAGGGAGGGAGGCCCGGATGGGCTGCGCTGGGGGCCTGGGAGCCGAGAGGGATGCGGTGGGGATGATGGGGGCAGTGGTCACATTGGGCGATACATGCTTCTGCCAGCAAGCCCTTCCAAGGGGGGAAGAGGAAGAGGCGCTACCTCTTGCCACTCATTCCCGGGGAGGAGCTGAAAGCTGGGCAAACCCCCAGGGCAGGAGCCGAAGGTTATTCGCGTTTTTCCAGTTTTGCATTTGTGATCTGCCCAACTTATTTCTGGTACTCAGGAAATAAAAGTTATTTTGTATTGCCCACCGGTGAGTTCATCTGAGAGGGACGACCCCCGGCTGGCCAGTCCATAACACAGCCTTGTAAAGCTGCACCATCTCATAACTGAAGAGAGAAATAATATATTTACAATTTAGTATCAATACCAAAAATAGGAGGTCCAAAAAACAAAAACAGTTCATGAATATTCTGCTGGTAGAGAAAAAAAATGCAAGAAGTTCTTTCCATAATATCGCCAGTACCATGGGTAGTTCCGGATGCTCTTTACTTCACCACTGGAAAAGAACATATCACAGGTAAGACCAATGTTCCTTTTACCAATGGGGAGGGCTACAGAGCATCCAACAGCTTGGGCTATACTAAAGCCCCAACCTAGAATGGATCTGGTGATAAATGTCCCTTTAGGTTTGAACCACCTGTTGAAGAACTTGTCTGCCAAAAGCCACCTCCGCAGAGTGCAGCTTATCTAGCCTGTAATGTCTTGCAGACATTGAGGCTGATTTCCATGTAGCAGCCCTGCAGATCTCTTCCAATGGAGCATCCTTTTCCCAGGCCACCGATGTCACCGCACTTCTTGTGGCATGTGCTATTATCCCTTCTGGAACTGGAAGATTCAGATTCTCGTAGCATGACACGCTGCAATTCCTGATCCATCGCCCTGAAGTTGACGGAAAGACCTTTTGTCTCAGATCTTTGCTATGAGGAGACACAAATAACGCTTCCGAAGACCAAAAGGACCTGGTTCTCTTAAGATAGATGTGGAGTGCCCTGTGAACATCCAAGGTATGCCAGATTCCTTCCAACTCTCTTGTTGGATGAGGGCAGAAAGAGGGCAGGATGACTTCCAGTGATCTATGGAATGTAGAGTTGACCTTCGGCCTGAAGTCCAGATGGAGCCACAGGACTATTGAGTCAGGCCTTAAGATACAAAGGTCCCACCTTACTGGCAAGACCACCAGCTCTGAGATCCTATGTGCCGACGTAATCACTATTAAAAAGAGAACCTTCCAAGTAAGGAACTTTAGGGGCACCCCTCTCAGTGGTTCAAATGGATGAACCGTTAATGCCTTCAATACTGTATCAAGGTCCCAGGAAGGGAAGCTATGAATCATTGGTGGTGCTAGGTTACCCAGCCCCTTCATAAAACAGAGTAAATGGGGGTGAGTCGAGACCACAGATGCCCTTTCTGGTGGCAGGAAGGAGGTGATGGCTGCTACCTGCCTCTTGATAGTGTTCAATAGAAGACCTGTTCCCACTCCATCTTGAAGAAAATCCAGCAATGTGGGCACCGACACCTCCAGGAAGTGTTTCCCCTTGTGCTTGCACCACTGCCGGAACACTCAGAAGATATATTTGTAAATATATAGAGTAGACTTGCGCCTAGAAACTAATATGGCCCCCACCACCGTCTGTGAATAGCCCTTTGTGTGGAGCTGAAGCCAAGCTGGGTCTGGATATTGTACTTGTCCCTGAGCGAGGAGATTGGGGCATGCTGGGATCGGGACCAAGTTTACCGCCATGTCGAGCACATCCGGGAACCAGGCCCTTCGGGGCCACTCTGGTGCTATTAGAATGATGTCCGCTCTCTCTGACCGGAAACTGTTGAGGACCCTGGGGATCAGTTGTAGTGGGGGGAATGCATACATTAGTGCCCATGGCCAGGGGCTCGTTAACACACCCATGGCCTCTGCTCCCTCTGTCAAGAAGCGAGAAAAGAAACGAGGGAGCTTGGCGTTCACTGGAGACACAAACAGATCAATGATCGGCCACCCCAAGATTTGCATGACATTGTTGAAGACCTCCTGATACAGACTCCATTCTCCCTGATCGATGTTGGAGTGGCTGAGCCAGTCTGCTTTGAGACTGAACAATCCCTGAAGAAGTTCCGCTGCCAGTGAGAAAAGGTTCTTCTCCACCCACTGCAGCAATAGTCGCTTCCGCCATGAGGGAGCGTAATCTCGTGCCCCCCTAGTAATTTCTGTGTGCTTTTGTAGTGACGTTGTGTGTGGATGAAAACTGCCCTTTCTCTGATCAGGTCCTAGAAGGCTATGAGTGCCAGTCTGGCCGCTCTTAGTTCCAACCAGTTGATGCTGTGTGCTGCTTTCGCAACCGTCCACTTGCCCCCACAGAGACTGGTGTCTGTGGTGATTTGTATCCTGTCCGCTCTCCACAACAGACAGCCATTGCACAGGGCTGGTGAGAGCCGCCACTGAAAGGATTCCAGTACCTCCTGAGGGATTCTGAACTTTCAATGCCATTTGAGCACGATGTCCTGTTGGAATGGAAGGAAGAACCACTGCAATGTCCTGGCATGAAATCATGCCCATAGGAGGCAGTCTATTGCTGCTATCATCAGACCCTGAAGGTGAGCCAGCCGCAAGAGATCTGGCCGTGTGACCTTCCTGACCAACTGAATCATCCAGTGGATGGACTTGACTCTCTCTGGAGACAAATACACCTGACCTCCCACTGAATCCACAACCGCCCCCAAGTGCTGAATCTGCTGACCTGGGGAGAGAAGGCTCTTGTCGAAGTTGCCATGGAAGCCGTCCGCCTGTAAGGATTTGAGAACCACCTGGACCTCCTTCTCCGGCCCTTCCCTGGATGATGATTGGATCAGGTTGTCCAAGCATGGATAAACACGCAGCCCTGACCGCCTCCATCATGCAACTAATGCCACCATTAATTTCGTGAAGACCCTGGGTGCTGAAGAAAGGCCAAACGGGAGTGCTTTGTATTGGAAATGCCTATTGTTGTAACAGAAGTGAAGGCATCTACGGTGGTCTTAGTGGACTGGAACGTGGAAATAGGCATCCTGCAAAAACAAGGAGGAGAGGTAATCCCCCGGTCATACGCCCTCCAAGATATGCTTCAGTGTTTCCATGTGGAACTTCCGCTACCGAACAAATTTGTTGACACCTTTCAAATTGAGAACGGCCCTCCATTCTGCTTCAGGACCAAAAAACGGGATCAAATAGCAGCCCTTACCCCATTGGCACCTGTGGACCTCCTCTATAGTGCCCAATTGCAAGAGATGTTGGATGCCTTCCGCCATCAATTGATGTTCTACTGTGTCTCTGTGAAGTGGCGTGGGGATGAACCAATGTGAAGGTCGTCGAGAAAACTCTATCTGGTAGCCCTGCCTGATTGTCTGCAGGACCAATTTGTCTGAAGTAGAGATTTCCCAAGTGCCCACATAGGCCTGCAGTTGTCCCCCCGCACCGGAGGGACGTTGTCATTGCTGGTTCTTGTTGTGGCTCTTAGTAGCTTGAGATTGGAAGTATTTCCGAGAGGTGCCAGGCTGGTTACTTCATTGATACCTGCTGTCTCCCCTGTGGTCTAGGAGATCTGAAATCTCTAGAGTGGGAGGAGGAGGAGGAGGAGGAGGAGGAGGAGGAGGAGGAGGCGCCTCCCTGATGACCTTCTGAGGAATGAAAAGGCCGATAATATCTTGAAAACCTTCTCTCTTCTCTCCTACGGGAAGAGGCCAGACTCTTCTTCTTGTTGTCTTTATCCTCCTTGAGGACTAGCTCCAGTGATGCCCTGAACAACTTTTCACCCAGGAAGCGTGGGTGACAGAACCAGACTTAAAATCAGCATTCTAGGACTTAAGCCACACCTATCTTCTGGCCGCAACTGCTGCTCCTTGTGCTCTGGCGCAAAACTGTACTGAGCCCAAGGTGCTGTCAGCTAGAAAAGCAGAGAGCTTCGCCAATTTGTTGAGGTCCTGCCTGATTCTGGTCTGGGACTCTGGGACATCTGCCAAAGGGTCCTTGGCCCACAGTATCGTGCCTGGAGCAATCATGGTTGCAGTCGTAGAGGCCCGAATGGCCAGGGACAGCGCCTCTGACTCTGAGGCCAACTGCCCATCCTCCTCATCACTGACGAGCCTGATAGGTTCTGTAGGTAAGGACGCGCAGTCAGCGATGGCATAACTGGGGCTTGGGACTTCTGCAGTTCCCCTCCCTCCCCCCGTGGGAACCAAGGTGCTTTGTTTTTCCCTTTTCTGCCCTTTCCATTCTGTGGGGCCCTGTGCTATCCCTGGTGAAACCATGGGGCTGGCCTGGAAATAGGAACTGGGAGAGGGAGAGGGAGAACTGGGGGGCGATGGCATCGATCCTACCCAACTGCCCCCCCGTGAGAGTCTGACGAGCCCCAGCAGGCTCCGCTGGAGCCTTGCCGCCAGCCAGACTGCTGGCCAGAGTGTTTTGGATCCAGGACGGAATGCCTGGAGATGCTCCCCCCACCGCCCCATCGCCACGGGCCTCAGCACCACTAACACTGTCCACCAGTGTCGGCTACGGATGAGGGACGGCTCCTCCGTTGTTGGCAGGGGTGGCCTGATGGCATCAACACAGCAGAAGTTGCCCCGTTCCCGGGGGCGATCTGTACCTCCTCCTCCTGGAGGGGCCGTGTGGTGGCTTCCTACTCCCGGCTGCCTCCTAACCCATCTGGGTGGAGCGGAACCAGGGCACAGTCAGTGGTGACCGAGGCGGGGAACTTCTCCCCCTTCTTAGGCATCTTCTTGCCTCCCCTGCTCTTTCCACCACTGCTCTTGTCACCGCTAACTCCACCAGCGACTCTATTGTCACTTAGGCAGTTGATGATGAGAAGTTTATGATGAGAAGAAAGGGATCCAAAATGGCCCTGGCCATGTGGCAGGAGGGAGGCAAGAGACACAAAAAGCGCATCCTACCAGAAGCATAGGCAGGAAACAGACTGGCCTGCTGGGGGTCGTCCCTCTCAGATGATCTCACCGGGGAGCAGTACAAAAGAACTTTTATTTCCTGCCTACTAGGAGCAAGTGGGAGGAATTACCCAAGCTGTTGGGTGCTCTGTAGCCCTCCCCACTGGGAAAAAGAAGCAAACCTACCTTCCCTTGACATGCGTTCTCCCGGGATGGACTAAGCTATTGCCTTTCACCACTCTACAGTTCTCCCTCCATATATGCAGATTAAACTGCAAATTGGGCCTGGCTGCATGCACGTTCCCTCGCTTGCTCAGGCAGGCAGGCAGGCAGGAGGGGGATGGGATGGGATGCAATGGGATGGGATGAGCAGGAGGAGGGATGAAGGGAGCTTAGTCCATCCAGGGAGAACCTACCATAAAAGAAGCACCAATCCCCTCTTGGTGCTCCTTTGAGGGTGCTTGAGGGAAAGCACCAAAGAGCCACCAGTGCCCCCATTTTCCTTCCCAGGAATTCAAAAAAGGCCAGAAGTGGTGCTGTGGCAAAGAGAGTAATTTCTTGAAAGGTGAGCAATTTATACTGGGGAGGGGGACCGGAAGTTAAATGCACCCTCCCCACCATTATCAAATTTATCCACCCCAAATAGGTTACTTTTGACTTGTGCAGGGGGCACATAAACTATGGGAGTTCCAGTCACGGATCTCTCACTTCTTGTCTAGTTTTGCCTTCATATCAAATACGAACAGTTAAATATTCCCTATTAAAAGAACTGGGTTTGCTTTTTTTTATTGCTTTGCTCTAGTTTTCTGGAAAAGTAGTCATTTGATCACAGAACAGCAGTCCTGGACACACATATACAAATACCTCTCAAAAAAAAAAAAATACTAGCTCTTGGTATACTGTTTACTAATTGTTGTTACTGCACTCCAGAGAATTTAACTTGTAAGTACCACATGCACACACAAACCAAAAATAGAGTTCTTAATACATTTTTTAATTTAGGATGGACAGATTTAAGAAATAGTCTCGATTACTATTCTGTTCAAAATAATAGGAACTCAGCCAGATTATACCCATTTTTATAAATGTTCGAACACCATTCTCCAATGTACAACATTCTCAATTCAGTAGTAAAAATGCACAATACCCTCCTTATGTGTTTCAGACAGACACTCTGATGATAAGAAGGTAATCTGTTTCACCTTGGAAAAATGCTTCTGATATAGCACGAAGGGGTTAGAGAATGGAAATGTACTGCTATGGATCATAACAAGAACCAAAGCCTGGATATGCAGTGGTACAAAGACCACTGTGGTTATAAGGTCTTTTAGGGAAGTAAGCCTCAGCTGCAAAGCATGTTGGATGTATGTAGCTAATGCAGCCTGCATGTTATTTCATGAATGCAGTGCATGCTAAATCTACCTTAGAATCATAGAATCATAGAATTGCAGAGTTGGAAGAGACCACGAGGGCCATCCAGTCCAACCCCCTGCCACGCAGGAAATCACGATCAAAGCATCCCTGACAGATGGCCATCCAGCCTCTGTTTAAAGACCTCCAAGGAAGGAGACCCCACCACGCTCCGAGGGAGTGTGTTCCACTGCCAAACAGCTCTTACTGTCAAAAAGTTCCTCCTAATGTTGAGGTGGAATCTCTGTTCCTGGAGCTTGCATCCACTGTTCTGTGTTCCAGTCTCTGGAGCAGCAGAAAACAAGCCTGCTCCATCCTCAATGTGACACCTCTTCAAATACTTAAACAGGGCTATCATATCGCCTCTTAACTGTCTTTTTTCCAGGCTAAACATACCCAGCTCCCTAAGTCTTCCTCATAAGGCATCGTTTCCAGACCTTTCACCATTTTAGTCGCCCTTCTTTGCACATACTCCAATTTGCCCATATCCTTTTTGAATTGTGATGCCCAGAACTGGACACAGTATTCTAGGTGAGGTCTGACCTTGTGCCACATACATCATATAAAAAGGCTTGTTTTTACCCTCAACTTAATAAACTGCTTGGCTTAGAAACAACTACAGCTGTAAAATAGCTAGGTGACTTTTAAATGTGCTTCTCCATTTTTGCATATGTCATCATTATATTTCTAAACGCATGGCCATAAACTTAAAGGCAGGGCTGACAAATGTACAGCCCTCCAGATGTTTGTTACTGGTTTCCAATTCCCATCAGCTTTAGAGAGCCAAAAGCAAAGAACTGTGGGAACCATAATTCAACATCTGGAGGGTCATGCATTCCCATCCCTATAGTAAAGCTAGAAACATTTTGGGAAAGGATTTAGGTTAGGTTTGGGTTTGGTTTTTTAAGAGCATTCAGGTCATGAGTGGTATCCCCTCAGAGGGCAGGGGCACTTCAAATCTTCTTTGCAACCTACAGATTGTGTTTTGTTCAAAACACCAAACTCAATACTTATCATATTCAACACAATGTACTGGTTTTTTTTTTTCATTCAATGTTACTTCAGACTTCTAAGTGGCCACTTGCCCAGTTAATGAGCAATGTTGATCCCACTCAGCTTTTTATATATGATTCTTTTGTTTGTTTCAAATTTTACTTGTTGCTTTTTTAGTTATCATTTTACTTTTTGGCAGGATATAAATATTAAATAGATATAGAGAGATGGCATAAATTAAAAACCATAAATTAAAATAAGCACTGGTTAAGCCACAGGCTAATATGTTGTACCTCTCACTTCTAATCGTGGCTAACTGTGGTTTCTCACTTTTTCTGAATGGAAACCTATTATTTGCCACTAACTAGACATGGAGGCTAACCTATTTCCTTGTTTGCAAGTGAAGCAAGAAAGGATCATGCAAGCCTAGAACTTGCAACTGCTGGATTATGACAGTCCAAAGCACCATTTGAACCAAGGATTTGGAAACATCAGGCTGAGTGGTTCCTGATGTGATTCACATGTTTTTTCAGTATTGAAGATGAGCAATTAGAGATAACAGAATATTAAAAGTCACTTAAACCTCAAATACCCTACTCTTAAATATCCTGAATGGTATTGAAAACTGTGCTTTTCAAACAGAGAAGCTGCTGAATGAAACTGAACAGTACTTTGCAGGCCAGAAAGCACCCACATGTAACTGCATTGCGCTTAGCATGTCTACAATTCTTTTACTAGAGCTTATTCCTGAATAGCTATGCTTTATATGAATGAAACTATACTTTATATATTTGGTGGGAAAACACTCAAACTGGTAAGAATTTCATCTGATCCCATTCACTTTGCTTTGGCCTTGGCTTCTCCATCCTAAGTGCTGCCTACTGCCAGAAAACAATCCCCCCAAACACTTCACAAAGTGGAATATGGCCTCAGCATGATGTAGGTCCTCCACCCCTGCTTTTGAGAATTATCTGAATGTGGTCATTTCCTTATTTAGTGCTGCTTTGATTACATGGGAAAGACTGGGTCTGAAGCAGAAGGGTCTCTTATAAGCATGGAGTTTCTACATGTATTTCTAAACCCTGATATTTCCAGGGTTCTGGCTAGCATGGATCATCTAGGCATGCAAGAGGCCTTGGTGTCATACTTGTCCCTTTTCATGTAAGCAAAGTAAAGATGGAGGGGATATACTTTGCCTATTTAGTTAACCTTTAACACAGAATACCTGAGCAGAGTTTCTGTCAAAATTTATCCCAAAGAAATTTATTGCAGTTGCTAAATGCTCTCTCGTTATCTGAAGTGCACAAAAAATACACACATGCTAGAAGTCTCATCCCAAGACACTGCCATGACTAAGACTGATTTTGTTTAAACTGAATTACTAGTTAGTCTGGAATCTTTACTCTCTCAACCTGTTGGTCAGCATATAATAAATAGTTCTGAACCACAATTTATGTGTAATCATGATATCAACACTCCTTTTCAGGCTCAGTGAATTTCTAATCAACATTCAAAATATTTATTTATTTATTCAGTCAGTCAGTCAGTAAGTCAGTCATATTCCAGTCCTGGAATTCAAGAGGTTTGGAGAAATTAAAATAAATAAAGATACACCAGTAAAAGCATGAAAAAAATTAAACTATCAGTAGAATTTAAGGCACCTTTATCTATTAAAAAGCAAGAAATAAGAACAATGCAGCACACTGTTAAAAGCTTTTCCCCCCATAAAGTCTCAGTTCCCAAGAAATCTATTAAACCAAAGAGGTGTGGGTTTTTTTTAATGGAGAAACTAGACAAACCATTCAGTATTATTTTTAATGTACTTAAAAAGCCACAATTAGATTTAGTATTTCAAACACATAAAGAAAATATTTTTGGTATTACCTGAAAATCACTGCCATGTATGGCAATCTGAAAAATGTGGCAATTAAATTATCAAAAAAATCAAATGTGGCAATCAAATTATTCTAAGCTTTAATGGATTTTCCCATCACAGCACCTACATAAATTATTCAATATATTTTACCTCATGACAAAGAAAAACTTAAACTTTGGTGATAAAGCTCTTAATACAAAGTAAGCAACCTACTCTAATTCTTTACTCCTCAAACATATTTTATACACACACACACAGAGAGACACAGTTCTATATCACAAGATCTCAGGGTGGTATACAAATAAAACTGATTTAAGTTAAAACAATGTAAAACTATATGTAGGGCTTTTTCTATGGATACCAGCCATAAAAGCCTTCGGCTTCATATATGTGGGGCATTCTGGAGTAAATCAGTTAGATCTCAAAGGCTTTGATAAAAAGCCATGGTTTTTGTTGTTGGGGTGCTGAAATCAAGCTAGCTCTGGTGCCAATCAGCCCCTCAAGAGAAGATATTCCATAATTGGGGTGTCACAGCTAAGAACACAACCTCCTCCCACAGCACATTGTTCCCACTGCCAGGACACAAAGGATGCTTTGGGTGAAGGACACTTCCCCTTCAGGAGACTTCAGTTTTCAAGCAAGCAAGCAAACATAGGGAGAAGCACTCCTTGAAGCATTGACATGTTAAACAATTTAGGACTTTAAATGTCATCACAAGCACTCTCAATTCAGACTGGAAACATATTGGCAGACAGTGCAATTCCTTCAAGACTGGTACAGTTGCCCCTCTATATATCCATGGATTTGGCATCCATGGATTTCACCATCCACGGCTTGAAAATATTCAAAAAAAAAAAAAATTCCAAGAAGGAAACCTTGATTTTGTCATTTTATATAAGGGACACCATTTTAACAATATGCCATTGTATATAATGGAACATGAGCATCCATAGATTTTGGCATTCGTGGGGGGTCCTGGAACCAAACCTCATGAATACTGAGGGCCAAATGTATTAAATATTTTCTGTATGGTATGCTCGTTTGCAGTCTACCTCCTGCATTTTAAACCAGCCAATGCTTCTGAATTAAATTCAAGGGATGTCCCACAAAGAGCATATTGCAACCGTCTAATTGGGCGCTTATCAGTGATGAACTACTATGCATATATCATCCCCACAATTTACCTTTATCCTTTCCATTTTTTTAACTCCAAGAAGAGAAAAGTGATTAACACTGCACTATTGTTATGTTGGGAATGAAATACACCCTCTTCACCCAAAGCATTTTAGCACCCTGAAACAGACTTTCTTGTCTTTGTTTAAGATTTAAAACAATAGTAAAGTAATTTATGTTAAGTACATTAACTTGTTTTAGACTTTCTAGATTCTACCACAATATTTTTCAAAGCATTTGGCAGAGATGTAGAAGAAAGTCATCAGATCCAGATTTCTGTATGAATTTGCTAGATTTTGACCTGCCAGCCCCACCTGCAAACCAGGTGTGTCCAAATCTGCATTATTATTGTGGTGTGTGTTTTTTTAGAATATCGTGATCCAATTTACAACTAAATTCAAAAAATGCACACAAACACACATATTAAAGAAACATGAGGACACAAATGAAAATACAGTCAGACCCCAGTATCCGCAGGAGTTCGGTTCCTGGAATTCCCATGTATCCCAGAAACCATGGATAACAGAGAACACTATTAAAATAAAGGACTTCCATAAAAACATACCATATAGTTGCACTGGAGGACCTAGAACAGTGATGGCGAACCTATGACACGCGTGTCAGCACGCATAGCCATTTTTGATGACACGTGGCCGCTGAGGTGGCTGCATGCTGAGAAGAATGTTTCACACACACACACCCTCCCTAAAGTGGTGATCGGGGCTTCGAAGCCCCTGTTGCCACTTTCCTTCACACACACACCCGTCCCCCTAAAGTTTTTTCCTCAAAGTGACACACCACCCAAGTTATGCTCAGTTTTTTGGCGAAGTTTGACACACCAAGCTCAAAAGGTTGCCCATCACTGACCTAGAAGATGCCTAGAGAGGACACATTTTCAGCGCAACTCTACATCCCTATTTTTTTCCAGCTGTGGATAACTGAAACCGCAGATATTGTTCAACTGATATGGGGATCTGACTGTACTCATAGAAGTCACGCACAGAATGCATTATCTTAGGGGAAAGGGTTTCCCCAGACATGTGCTCTCAGCAAAACTATACACAATTTTGTACAAATGTTTTTGGAAGAATTTTGCAATGTTTACAAACTCACAGGCACACAGGATGAAATGAAGTTCTAATAAAAACACCCTAATGCTCTAAGGTTTTTTTTTTAAAGGAAAACATAACAGTTAAGTTTATTAGCACAGCATACACCAATACAGAACAAACTACAACAGTGCTTATGAGGCTACAGGGTCCTCACACAGTGACCTATAGTATTGGTAGTTGTCACTACTGTGAGACTTTGAAGTTATCCCTTCAAAAAAAATGTGAAGATGTTTATCAATACCCCCATCCCTCCTTTTTGCTTTATTGCTACACACATATTTTATGTATAGTCTGTAAGCTTCTAAACCAATTAATTATTTGTTATTAGGGGAAAAGAGGATTCAAATTTTAGCAACTCATGCAATTTTTCCATGCAACACAATCAACAAATGCTATAAACAGAAAAATACACTGATACAAGGCTTTGTTTATTTCCATTCTTTTCCTCTTGTGCATGAATATAACTTGCAAACACAATACAAACCAAAAGGTAACACCTTTCTATCTTGTATGAGAGAGTGATCTATTAGCATTAGTGATAGTGATAGAAATAAGACCAAAGTATCTGTAATATTACATTAATCCGGAAGTAGAAGGGTTGTAACATAGTAGTATATCTAATAACTATGTAAGAAAAGGCTCCACAATCAACCACAAATTTCTTCAGGGAAGGTTGGAAAGGCTTCAAACCTTGGATAGCCACTACCATTCAGGGGTAGAGAAAGTGTAGCCCATGGGTCATATGCAACTGAACTCCAGTTTTATAAGCCCCAAACTCCCTGTCAGTGCTCTGAAGCCTGCCAATTTATAAAAAGAAACTGGCCCAATTTTTAACTGAAAACCATGCCAAAACAATTGTGGCCTGCAGGGGCAAAAATTGGCCCCTGATACACACATAGTCACCCACCCCTGGTGTAGACAATAATTACCTAGAGGGACCACTATTCCAACTCAGTATAAGGGACCTTCTTCCATAGTCCTACTGTCTCTGTCTCAGAAGAGGAAAAGATGCAAAACTAGCCAACACTTCTACAGATTCACTAATATTAAAGTCTCTTCAGCATACAGTACACTTCATGTCCCCTCTGGCTTTTTTTCTAAAGTAGAAAATAACTGTTAATAGTTACAGGGTGAAATGACAAGTGATGTTCTACATGGAACACTACCTGTTAAGGTTACTTAAGATTAGTGGAATAATTTCTTTTAGCTTTTTTGCTATATATTTTGCTTTTCTTTAAAAAAAATGCATGAGTGTCTTTTTCATCTTCCTTTTCTCAACTTTACCAGCTGCTGGCTTTTAAACCCACTAAAATGGAAGCATGCTTAGTTGTGTTGAATTTAAACAGGCTGACAGCATGCAAAAAAAATATATCAGTAGATCTTTCTTTACTGTTGCATTTTCTAATGACTGGTATTATTTGTTATCTTGTATGTGGCACCTCTCATAACTTCAGCAACAGTTATACTTTTTAAAAAGACTTTAGCCCAGTTTTACAAAGGGTTGATACACTTGAAGCAGCATACATGTAGATTGGTAAATGAAAAGGATGCTAGACTCACATTTCATATAAGTGTTTCCATGGCATTTCTTTTGCAGAGTATCCTAATGATTAGTTCAAAATATATAAATATATATTCATATGTATTTATATCACTGCATGCAAACAGTTACATTTTTTTTAAAAAACTGCTTTTTCTATCACTATTTTCCTATCAAAATCATGGATGATTTTTTTCTTCTATAACCTCTTGTAGAATAGAATATGAGAACCATTCTTACCTATGCATTAATTCCCCAAGAAACTGCCTAAAACTGTATAAATGCTATAAAAAATTGAAAAAGGCCAAAGGAGCAGACAATATTTTTGCCAGTACAGGGAACAGATGATATATCACACAACATACACACAACCTAACCCAGAAATGAAATGTTTCAGATGCTGCAAGCTTTTACTAATAAAACTAAGAATTACAGACTCACATCAACTTATGACAGACTTCTTTTTGCTCTAAAACTTTGTTAAACATAAAAGGGCAATGAGCAGGGTAAGAGGATCATTAAAAATCAATCATGGGCTCACTGGGATGGGGAATGTAAGTGATCTGGAGATAAGACTATACTCAGATGCACCTCCATCCAGCAATTATTTACTGGTTCTGGTCATGTGAATTAAGAATCCCTCCCTAAGCAAAACAAAAGGCCTCTGCTAGGAAATTTACAAGAAGGCCTTTACAGATTGAAGCACTGCACACAAACCATCCTTCCAATTAGTTCTGAAACTATGACATCAATTGTTTTAACAGTGCCATGCAACAAAGTTACCCTTTCAATTCAATTCAATTCAATTCAATGCTACATGCTGTTAAAAATGTGGGAGATAACAGCCTCTAGAACTAAACCTACTCAAAGTCATACAGGCTTCCCCTGTTTTCTGATGGCTTGTGTTTTCTGATGACGCACTCTTACAACACTTGCAAATTACAGACAAGTTTCACTAATTCAGCTTAGGTTCCACTCTTTTGTCATTTCTTCTTAGCTATAAAGCTCAATTGGGACCACTCGCACACACTTTTGTGTGTGTGTGTGTGTATGTATAGTGTGTTAATTTAGCTTTTGCATGCATTCAAAAGTGATATACGATGATTTATCCATTTCAGTGGCCAAAAAGGAACATTGATCTTACCTGTGATATGCTCTTTTCCAGGGGTGAGGCAAAGAGCATCCGAAGGATCTTGGGGTAAGCTCCTCCCACTAACTCCAATTAGGCAGGCAAACAAAAGAGAGCCCTTTGTATGGCCTCTTCCTGTGAGGTCACCTAGGAGGAGCGACCCCACAATAGCCAGTTTATAGAACAGCTGTACAATGTGCTCCTGACACAAAATATACTCAAAATGAAACACTACCATAGATTAATGATACTTTGCCAGCATCCCCGGGTGGGACGGATGCTCTTCGCCTCACCCCTAGAAAAGAATGTATCACGGGTAAGACCAACGTTCCTTTTCCCAGTGGGGGAGGCTTCAGAACATCCGATAGATCGTGGGACGTGCAAAATCCCCCTGATGAGGGTGGATGCTGGCGTAGCAAACTTCTAAGATGGTTTAAAGATCTGTTGGAGGACCCTTCTGCTGAAGGCATCCTCTGATAAAAGAGATCCGTCCATCCCATATCGCCTGATGCAAGTTGAGGACGAGTACCGGGAGACCGCCTTACACCTCTCCTCAAAGGAAGCATCCTTTTCCTGTCGCCCAACACTGCTGTGATCCTGGCTGAGTATGTCAGATTCCTAAGGTACGGATACCCAAGGCCGCCCACAATGCAGGCTCTGATCCCTCAAACTAGAGTCGGGGGAGGAAGTATTGGACCCACATAAATGGAGGCAAACCCTGCCCCCACACTTAGACCAGGGCAGTCCTCCGGACGTATATGTGGATGACCCTATGGATGTCCAGGGTATGTCCTATACCCTCCAGTTCTCCTGTTGGCTGAGGTCAGACATACTCCTATGACCTTTGGGATGAATCGTAGACCCTGGGTCTAGAATCTGGATGACAGCATCTCGTCTGAACTGACAGAGATCCTGCCTTTACCCTGTGATAGGTCCAACTTTAGGGTCATCATAAGTGGGAAATGACTTGAAGGCACACAACAATAAATGGGAACTGTTAACCAAGAATAACTTTAGTATCACGATTGATGGATCTATTCTAAGTAGGCCTAAAACTAGATTTGTGGACAGGTAAGGACAAGGTCTTTGTACTTTCTATTAATATTCCCAGCAATTTATGAAGTACAGTAATGCTTAACAACACATGGGAAGTACAACAATCTAGCAAATACAAACATAACTGAATTTACACTAAAATCAATAGGATTAAATCATACAGTGTCCTACATCTGAGGAAAACATATTAGTAAAAGTGATTCCTAACCTATTTTCACCCCACCATTTAAGACAAAAAGGAAAGAATCAACATTTTGAATTTAGTTTGGAAACAGATATGTGAAACAATATGAGAATTATCTCCCCTGTTCACCTACCCTCCAATTAATATGATTGCTTTATGTGTAAGTTTGTTACACAGTATTAAGTAGATATACTACTATGACTAATCAAACAGTAAGTATTTGCAATTGTCAGCATCATCAGTAACTGATGATATGAAATTCAAATGGATTGTGACCTATTATTACAGAAGGACATGGAATGTCTATATTGCTCTTACAAAGCAAATAATAATTTTCAACTTGAAACAAGAATATTTCCAAGCAGGCTGTGAATCTCCAGTCTGTGGCAACCTGTACTTGTCCAGAAACAACTACTGGATGAAACTGTATACACCTGGTTTAAAAATTAAAATGCTCCCTTCTTCAATTTCAGCCTGGAGGACTCTTAGAATACAAAGAACCCTCACAGTTAAAAACTTGTGATTCCTTCTTCCAAAAAAAAGAAGAAGAAGAAGAAGAAGAAGAGGAGGAGGGGGAAAAATATTAGCCAAATTTACTTGAGAAGTTATTAGGAAAGCCAAGCTGTAGTGAAATATTGGTAATATAAAATTATAGAATAGTCCTATTAAGAGCAATGATTGATTGGAGCGAGGGGGGCACCAGAAAAGAGACCACGCCTGTGGACACTCTCACAAAAAAGAAAAAAGTAGGGTTTTCTGCATGAGTGGTTAAAAGCCTTTAAATTAAAAAGGGCCAAGCTTTTAAACAAATGTTAGTCTAAACCCAGACAAAATGTATTATTTCAGATCTAGCCCATGTCAGGTTTAAATGAAGAGTAAATCCCACCTGAACAGGCCACAAAAGGTAACATACATGTATTACTTTTCTCTATCACAGGGTCCTTTGATATCATAATCCAAGTCCATGTATGCTTCTTAAAACCTTTTACATAGGAGATTTTCAGACTACACTGTTATAGTGTTATAGTGTTACTATTCCACTTTAACTGCTCTGGCTTTCTGCTGTGGAATTCTGGGGTTTCTAGTTTAGTGAGGCCTAAGAGCTCTCTGGCTGAGAGTTGCAAATGCCCCTCCCTAAACTACAAATCCCAGGATTCAACAGGAGGCAGCCATAGCAAATATAGTGGAATAGTAACACTATAACAGTGTTGTCTGAAAATCTAGAAAGGCACACAATCTTTGATTCTCTTTAGATTATAAACCACCATTTCCTTCAAAAAAGATAAATTCCTCCACCTTTAACACATTTTTTGTCCTAATATATTTTCTAGTATTTAGAGGGACAATATCTTGTTTTATTTTCATGCATTCTTTTTCATAGCAGACTTGTGAGGCTTACTTCAATCAAAGAGTACTGGTATCCTGCTACTTCTAGCTTCCAATTCTTTCTTGTAAAATACACCATAATGTTTTACATTGTAACTAAATTGCTGTACCTAGTTATAGTGGACTGGATGCAGACTAAAGACTGGCAGACTGGCGCAATTTCTGCCATCTCACTTCTTCATCATCAGCCTTACACCATATCCCATACCATTGTTAATGCTCCTCTAGCTCTCAGGAGATTTTCAGGAAATTTCAATCACTCTCTCTTCCACTCATTCTCAGTTCAACCAACTGTTAACCAACCTATTCTCTGGTTCATCAATCAACATCAACCTGTATCATGTTTAGATTATAAATTCAGCTTTTGCTGGATAATAAACAAATCATTAGCTATGACTCCTGATCACAGAAGTTCTTTTCTAGAAGGGTTCCTGCCAGCTTGACACTGTAACAAATATGAGACAAAATTGACAAGTTACACAAGGTAAGTTTGGCAAGTGCTAAATTACAGAAACATTTTTCAAAGAAACTGTTAAGTTAGTTGATTTCTGCGTAAAATGAAAAGTGGTGTGTGTGCGTGCGTGCGTATGCATGCACTCACACACGCGTGTGTGTACAGAAATCCAGTAGCACTTTTGAGAGTAGTTAGATTATTTTATCATCTTTTGGGGATATTAGCCCACATTTTAAGATGCACTGATAGCATTCCAAAGGAACAGATGTTCTTTACACTTTCAATTGGCACCAATTTGTAAATGTACAAATACCAGGCAGAAGTAAGGTTCCTCTATTCCTACTCTGATGTCCTTTGGCAAGGCTGACATAAAAATGAAACAGAAAAATGTCATCAGGGAAATAGCTGCATATAGCAGAGTAGTGTTTTGAAAATAAACTTTTAATTCCAAGAATTGCAAGCAGTTAAAAGGAGGATATTCATAGAGCAACTGTAAACATCTGAGTTCAACAGTCCAACATATATATTTACAAAAGCATGCATTATAATTAAGTAAAGGCATACTAGCTTAGAGCTCCAGGCTAATCAGTTATATGAAGAAAATAATCAGTTATATGAAGTTATAATAATCAGTTATAATCAGAATAATCAGTTATATGAAGAAAATACAAACAAGCTGGGTAATTTTATCCATGAGATATCCAGTAGTCCTATCCACAGTTTCTCATACCCAAAATTGTACCATCACCAAAATTCTACATCAAAAAGCAGTTATAAGTAAGTCATACCCTGGACCCAAACCTCTGGTCACACACACAAGCTGGAAAACAGATCCAGCTTTTTCCGCTCCAGCCCACTATTATTTCAGAGGGCTATCCAACCATCTAAAACAGCTTTTGGGGGACACAAGCATCTACAGACAGAATATTTATTAGTGTGCCTCAAAGAGGTGTATAAGCATCCACATCTGTGCATATACTGGATGAAAACTTTTGTGTGAAGTACTATTTAAGACAGCACTAGTCACATTTAGAGAGCCCATCCTGCCCTTTGACGCTCTTTGTCAGACCCTTCAGTGTTGACCTGTCTAGCATGGGAGACCCTACCCGTGGCTATTATGCTACCGCCAACATAGCTCAAAACATCATTTGGTCACTTGAGGCTGACCCGGGAAATAACAGTCTTGTTCGGCAGCATCCTGAACAACCAAGCAGCCTTTTTTTAAGGAGAACACTGCTTGCTCCATATGGAGAACTCACGCCGAATAAGTCTTGAAGAGAAAAGACAACACAGAAAGAATCACAACCCGGAAACATCACCCATGGAGACCTTCTGCTGTGCTTTCTGCAACCGGACTTGTTTATCTCAGATTGGCCTTTTTAGTCATCACTGCGCTTGCAGAAAGCATGGGATGAGTCCTTCCTGAATCTTCATTTGCAAAGAAAAGCCAGAGAGAGAGAGTCACATTTCTAGATCCTAGAAGATCTGATAAGGCTCTCAAGGCCTTTCAATCAAAAGCTCTGCCCCATATGACAGAGTCAATACAAGATTCAGAGTCAATTGTTACAGGTATTTGTGTGTATGCATTTTACTGCCTTGGCTGTGAACAAAGCAGAAAGGTCAGATATACTTTTTTTTAAAAATGCATATGAGACACAAATTGGTGACACAAAACTACACAGCAATTACAGATCCTTATAGTGGGTGTACAGTGATGCTTAAAACTGGCAAAAACAAGCAAGTTTAGCCTGGAATTTAAAATGCAATTTTCTAACCATGCCTTGTTAAATTGCTGAGAAAAACCAGTGGTGTAGGCCCACTACTATGATGACTATGATTACAATTATTAACTAATTCATGTATATTCTGCCTTTTGCCCATTAGTGGTATGCAAAATGACTTACAAAAGATACAACAAATACAGGATGAATATCTCTTATCTGGAATTCAGAAATCCAAAAGTATTCTAAAATCCGAAACTTTTTGAGCTACAACACAAGTAGCGTAATACGTACCTGTAGTGTATTTGCAAGGCTGGAGAGAGGTGCAGCTGGCAAGAGACGCGAGGATCTGTGAAATGGCAAGAATCCACACCTCCCACCACTTCACAGATCTCTAGTGTCTCTCCAGTCTTATTATGTCTCATTATGTATATACAAATACAGGTACAGGCTGACCGCCGTATCTGTGGGGGATATGTTCCAAGACCCCTCCCCCGTGGATACCTGAAAGAATGGATAATAGGGAACCTTTTATTTTCAATGAGAAGAATAATGGAAGTTGACCGTGGAAGCACATTGGAGGATCTAGAAATGCCTAGAGAGGACATATATTTTTTGATGTGGATAAGTGAAACTGTAGATTCCGAATCCATTACTATTGGGGGGGGGGGTCAACCTATATTCCAAAATCCTTTAAAAAATCCGAAATATGTAACACTTCAGGGCCTAAGTGTTTCGGATAAGGGATATTCAATTAAAATAGGTAAAAAAATATACAAAGTTATTATTACCACACAATTAATCAATGCCTAAAACTAAAACCCTTTATAACAGATCGACTAAAAGACAAAAGATAAAATGAACAGAACACACTATAAACAGCACACCTTTACATACCAACATGTGTTCAATATTACTAAATACAGAAGACTGAATAAGATAAAATGTTTTCCTATCTAAGCAAAGAGAGACTGACCAAAGTGCAACTAAACTAATGTCTACAATCTACATGAATTACAACCCTGGGGGAAAAGACAATGGTAGAAGGGGAGGGGAAGAGTAGGAAGATTTTCAGAATGAAGACTCAGTTTATGAGGAAACAAAGCGAGCCACTGATTCAGGATGACTCTGAACAGAGAGCAATAACTTCCAATACGTCACAGGAATACCTGCAAAAAAAGGTGTGTTGCAGACTCATCCACCCACACAATACTTTCCTTTCTAGCCCTAAGCCACTAATATACATTGCATGTTGCATAAAGCATGTTCTATCTGTTTTAAAAACAAAAAATAATTTAAACACACTTCTGTAGTCACATTAGAAATATAGATGCAGAAAGGACTTTTAAATTAACTGAACGATTGGGGTATCTGTATGGAGGATTGTAAAAAAAAAACAAAAAAAAACTACTGTTTTTCAAGACAGAAAGCTTGTAGAAAGCAGTGTTTCCTGCACCCAAGAACATAGTTTGGCCTTACTTCCTCAGACCCATGTTTTGAAAGCTATGCTTCCCAATATTAAACACAGAGACAGGCATCTGAGGAGCTGTTCATTTAACATCACCAGTACTGGTAGGAGGCCTTACTAGTATAATGGCAGAACACTTCAGATCCAAAATATTATCAGACAGCCAGGTCTGAGAGAGCAAACAAACATAGGAAGCAGTCCTGAGATATATCCAAAATTATCCACAGGAAGACACAAATCTGAATCCCACTTTCTTTACTGATAGGGCTACAGTTTTTTCCAACAGCCTCCAGCCCAGAGCTATTTTCCTTATTGCTTCTCTCCAGTTAGCCCCCATAACCTGTTTACCCTCTGGACCCCTGGAAGGACAATATTGGTTCTTCTCAGGCACAAACATGTACTGTAACTGTCACAGAAGCTTCTCCACTTGATTGGGAGTGAAGCTCACAAGCAACGTGTGCTGTACATTACATCTTGGGATGCAAAATTCAAGTTTGGCTCACAAAATTCAGGTTTAGTAAAGAAATTCATTACCTTTTAAAGAAAACTTCTTTTACCAGAAATAATATCACAGAGAAGGTACAAAAGGTATCTTGTTTCCTGTTTTCCTAATTTTGATTTGTTGTGTTACAGAGATCAGTGATCATAATTTACAACCAACCTTGTTTAGTTTCACTTTGACACTGTGGTTTCTGAAACTGGCTTCTTAATCAAGCTAAACTTTGATCCTAGTCCAAACAGTATAGCAAACTGACTGTAAAAGAAAGTGAAAATAAAGTTTGCCACAGCTATCCTTCTTACTATGTAGCTAGAGGAGAAGGAAGAGGGGATATGTGGCCCTGTGGTTTATGGTTTCTTGCTAATGCACAGCTTGCTAAATCATGGAATAGTATAAGGTGCAAACCAAGCCCAAGAGTCAACATCTGGTTGTTTTACTTATTCAATATTCACAGTCAATGGACAAGTCAAGAAATGTTTAAAATACAAGAGACCTGCTATTTAATGCAGCTGTATTTATAGCAAGCAATGGGGAAGCGGGGGGTGCAGGTTGATGCACATATGAAACCTAATTTAGCCTCGGGAGCACAAAATCCTATACTTTTTTTGTTGTTTCTTGTTTTGTTTGGCTTTGATTATGCTACCAGATTTACAATTAAAATATGCAATCAAAAATGTAGCTCAAACCCTGCAAGAGACCATGTTTGTTGAAACTTTTGGAACATCTGATGGTCAGCAAATAGGTGACATAAAACAGCACACATCCCACACTTAAATCACACTTAGACCTAAATCCTGTTGCTAGTCCCAATTTGAGCAGACTCAAGCTGCTGCCACACTACAGAAATAATGCAGTTTGACATCACTTTAACTGTGATTCCTCAGTACTATAGAATCCTGGGACTGAATGGACCTACTCTAGCTGGGACTAGCAACTGTATTTCAGCCAGTATCTCAGATTAAGGAGATTTTCAGGCTACACTGTTATAGTGTTACTATTCCACTTTAACTGCTCTGCCTGCCTCCTTTGGAATTCTGGGGTTTGTAGTTTAGTGATGCCTAAGATCTCTCTGGCTGAGAGTTGTAAATGCCTCTTCCTAAACTGCAAATCCCAGGATTCAACAGGAGGCAGCCATAGCAAACAAGGTGGAATAGTAACACTATAACAATGTTGTCTGAAAATCTAGTACGGAGAACAGCTAAACTTAAGTCTGGTTTATATTCATAATATTTTACTGAAAACTTAGCTGCAGCAGCCTGAAAGACCAAAAGGAGGAAGAAAACCCTATTTTAAGAAGGCATTGTGTTTAGGCAACATTAATGTTGACATTACAATTACTATAATTTTCATTAATTTTTCATCCATGTATATGATCAACTTTGGAAGCTCCTATGTAATATCACATTAAAAGATGAACACACTTTGTTCTACATCTTGAAAACCCCTGCTGTCTTCTCTTCTTTGAAGTGGCAGGGGTCCTACTTTGAGCTTCATTAGCACCAGAGACAAAGCAACTTTAATTCCTTATTAATTCCTTATTAATTTAATTCCTTACCAGACTTCATTTTACTTTATGTAATGCTGATATAGTCTTGGAATTTGTAATAAGAAGAGTACTTAGTACCCATTTGAGTAGAGCTTCAATATCAAAAATAATCGACTTTCTCACTCCAAATCAAATTTAAAATGTAATAACCCATTGACTGAAAAGATAGGTAGGGCACAAATTTTCAAAATTAATCACCTAAAAGCCAGAACTGAGGCAACCTGGAACAGGCAGCGATGAAATGTGCTAGAATGCATTTCCTTCCTACCGCTACAAGAACAGATGAAAACAAAACAAAAACTGAACAAAGAATGATTTGCAACCAATACCTTTTCTCATCATAAGGCAAGAATATGGAAAATTAGCAGTGACCACTTTGTACGACAGTTTGCTTCAATTTGCAGTCATTTATGGTACAGTCCAATAACAGATCACTTTTTAATTACACAGGATCAAAACTATGCATGCAAGAGTCCTTTAATTAGCTCTTAGTTCTACATGTATCATCCTTCGTGGCATTGTCCAGTTTGTCTTTCAACCCAAAATGTAATTAAAAAAACATGAGATATACACTGGCATTGCAAGATATCTTGAATGGGGATTAATAATGATGATGATGATGATGATGTTAAAAACAATCGGGGCGGCTTACAATTTAATTCCATTAGTACTGTCTCTTGGGGAAACCCATTCTCTGTGCATTTCAATGTAACATACTAGCTGTCTATAAATTTAAGACTGACTGCAAAGTTGACAGCAGGCTGGATTACCCAACCTTCAGAAATCAATGTACCCCAAGGGATTGTCTCAGCCACACTGTCTTTTCAAACAAAGACTTTACACATCCTACCTAGATGATAAAGTGGTAAATGGTGATCTGTCTAGACAGAAAGGCATTCCTTCCTGTTCCAATGAACCTTACCTGGAAAGGCCTGTTCTAAAGTTTATGCCCCCACGGGCTGGTCCTACATGTTCAAATGATACCAAGACTGAGTCACCCAAATGACCTAATTCAACAAGAAATCTAAAGGAAAACTTCTTTCCCCTAAAATGGAATGGGAAGAACCAACCTAGGAAACATGCTGCCTAGCTCAATCTAATTGTGCACATGAAGCTTTCTCTGTCTCTCAGCTTAACAATAAATTTTTATGGCCAGGTCTGAATGTAGTTTTGTACTATACAGACAGAGCAAAAAAGCCCATCCCATTCCCTGTTTTACTGATGTTTTTATATTTTATTTCACCAATAAAATACATGCTTTTGGTATAAACACTCTAATTTAGAGTATTATTGCAAACACAAGACCATTGAGTTCAATACACCATGTCCAGAAGTTTGTGTAACATTCCTGATGTGAGGATTAAGTACTGCAGAGATTAGATACACACTGTTCCTGGGGATTAGAGATTACAGACTTTAAAGTATAAACTCCTAATGTCTAAGGAGATTATCAGACACAGCAAATGTGGCGTGATGACGCTGCCAGCAGAACGCAATACCAGACGATGACATCCTTTTGGTTCTGCTGGAGTTATTCTGGCATTTCTTTTTATTGACAGCTGAAGCTCTCAATAGATCCCCCATCGTGATTAGTGCCAGCATTACCGGCATGCGAAGCCATTTAACTCTTGTGAATGCAACGTCAAAGAGCAGCCTGACATCAACACTTTCGGGTGAGATCGGGACATGCAGGTAAGTTTCGCTCTTTTTATGACTCTCCCTGGGTTACTTGGGACTTTTTAAATGTGTCTAGGTGCTTGCTATAATTTTTCAGGCTTTATTTTTGTTTTTGAATTTCCCGCACAATTAAATCTAATGGAATTTCAAATGAGGAAGTGGATGGGGCTCCATTCACTTCCTCTTTATTACAGGGGCTGCCTTTGCCAGGAAAGGAAGGTAAGTGCAGTGGGGAGTGTTCTTTTGCCAGCATAAAAAATGTTTTTTTATGCCGGCAAAAGAATGTTTAAAAGGGAATCATCTGATAACTCCCAAATCATCTTACAAACTGTCTCCCAACTTAATGACTTCTGGGAAGAGGTCAGATCCCCAGGGCTTATCAGAAAAAGAGGTGCCATATCTACTTGACATAGAACAACAAGTCTGTGGTAGCTCTAAAACTCTGAAAAGTCTCCACATTAAACACATGCAGAACAAGCATATTTGAAGTAATGTAAACATCTCCATTCATGGAAAATGCATTTGCTCCCATGAGATTCCATTTTTTAATACCACATCAGCTAAAAGTACGATGTCATAGTTGCTCCAAGAAATTAAGAGAGAGAAAAGAAGCGGGGGAATGGAAAGCATCTACAGTAGCACAATAAAACACAGGCAATAAAGATAACTAACCAAGCATACAAAAATTTATGACAGAGAGCAGTTTACTGTTTGAAACATAATAAGCAATGCTATGTTGGTTTCCTCTTAAAGATGTCAGTTGGCTTGACTCTCGAACGTAGGTAAGGAAGAAAGATATTAAGTAAAGAAATGAAATATTCTAGAAAGAATTTCTAGAAACTGTTAATCACATTGCAGACTTGTGCATGCAACTAGTGGAGTACATAAAGGTGAAAGAGAAAACTTCCAAGCTTATTTTATAAGTAGCTTGTCCTTAAATAAAACTTCTTTGCTTAAAACAGAATTAAAAACGGGGTATTCTTTCTGATATTATTGTCAGAAGTTAAGAGACTGAACTCCATTATAAAATGGCCAAACAACTGCAGAATCATGCTGAGTCATAATGGCTGACCCAATGAACTACCAAGTCATGCCTAGTCAGGCCACTAGAAGCAATGTCCTGTATATATATATCTATGGGAGAGTTCAGAACAGAGCTCACTTCCTCCTCTCAACAATTCTTGTGAATGCTAAGGCCTGGTGAAGCAGTTTCTCCTTCAATTGCAAATATTTGTATATATTGCAACTGTTTGACTTTGGAGATAAAAGTGCCTCCTGCTTATTTGGACGTCAAACACTCTGCGTGTGAGTATTTTGGGGAATGGGTTGCTACTGAGTCTGCTGAGATAGTTTTTTTGCTTCTCCTGGGGATTAAGTGTCCTATCATCCCCCGACAGTTATCCCCACATGGTGGGGATAATGGCTGACTGTTGAAAAACCACAACAGTTGAACACCAAATGTGGAAAACCCTAATACGTTAATATCAATGTTCCTGGAAAGAATCTTGTTTAAAAAACAAATGATTAAGGAGCAGAAAAAGCCTCAGTCTAGATAGTACCACCCTGATAAACTGGCCATTAGCATGAGACCCAGAGAGGTGTTCACTAACCTCTGTTGCCTCCTCCCTTTTTATAGCATTGTCCCTTGCTTTCAGTTTCAGAGGTAACCAATTTTTAAAAATTGTATTTATTGAACCATCATTATAAAAAATAACCTCAAAGGTTAACATGAAAAAAGTAGATCAGCAGAACAAAAGCACTGGCATAGGACATAAGTTATATTTTCGTGGTCTTAACATGCAAGGTGAATCCCTTTGTAATTATTTGTTCTAGTTTCAGAGGTAAACATGATTTGCTTTCTGTGTATACCAGCATTTTCATTAACCATAGTTAATTTCTATTGCAGTTTATATATCTTCTTTCCACTATTGTTGTAAAGTATAGTTCTCTACCAACTAGGTAAGTTCATCAAAACACCAGGGTAGACTGAAATACTAATGTACAACTAGATCTAAAAACTAAAAAGGAGAGTGGAAATGCCCACATGAAAAGAGAAAACACAGGAAAGAAGCATGAAAACCCATAGAGCAACATGCATGGGATTCCATGAACCACCCCCAATTTTCTAACATTACTAAAAAGATTCAGCAATGTGAAATATATAATACACCCAAGTCATAACCAAAAGTGTTCAAGAAAGAAAAAGGTCTACGGTTGTCCCTTCATATTCGCCGGCGTTTGGTTCCAGGACCCGCTGTGGATACCAAAATCCGTGAATACTCAAGTTCCATCATATACAATGGCATAGCAAAATGGTGTCCCTTATATAAGATGGCAAAATCAAGGTTTGCTTTTTGGATTATTATTTTTAAAGAATATTTTCTAGCCGTGAATATTTAAATCTGTGGATGCCAAATCTGTGGATACAGAGGGACAACTGTAATTGTAATGGGTTCTTCGCTGCCAGGACAAACATTATGTAATCCTTATTCATAGGTTTATCATACACCGAATTAAGTGGCTGGATAGCCAGAAGGATCCATCTTCTGTGCTCCCTTGCTGCATGATGTTGTCATTCTTCCATTCCAGTCCTGTGGGAGACCAAAGTAAAACCACATCTTTTTGCTAACTGGAAAAAAAAATCAGTTACCAAAAAAAAAAAAAAAAAAGACAGTTTTACCTCAGTCTCCCATGGGACCCGAACAGCTATGCAATGATAGCACTATTATTCCATTTTAACTGCCATGGTCCCCTCCTATCGAATCCTGGGGTTTGTAGTTTGGTATCCTCTCCAGCTGAGAATTCTGAATGCTCCCCCTTAACTGCCAATCCCAGGAGTCTACAAGGCAGAGCCATGGCAGTTAAAGTGGAATGATAGTGCTATAACTGCATGGTGTGAAAGGACCTCCAGAAGAGTTTGTGAAGATTACAAAAGAAACAACACATTCAGCCCATTCTCAACCAACATAATTGCCAGTAGTTAAACATATCCAGGATACCAGTACAGTCATTTTATTTAAATTGCTGTAGAATTCTAAGAGGAAAAAACTGCATAATTTAGCAAATAAGACAACATCCATAAATTGACTACAAAAAAGAAACCCATGTACCTTATTACCCTAAAACTAGGTGAAGTATCAGTATCTGTTCAATTAATAATACAAAAGTTCTGTTCCAGTATATTACTCTGTGTAGTATATTTATTCTTTCAGGCGCAGATAGGCTGGAGAATTAAACACAGAAACTGACTTCATCTTAGACGACCAATTGGTTTAAAACTATGGTTTCTGTGTGTCCAAGCTGATGGAAACTGAAGGTGGAAAACAATTTATATACACTTTACCAGCAGCTCAGTCTTCTTCCCCATGAACAGAGAACAAAGATAAAAATGTAATGCCTTTTACCATATGTATTCTTCATATTTACATTATATGGTTTTCATTTTTCTATCACTAGTCATGGAGGAAAACAATTGTATCATTATGCCAAAACATCAGTTACTGGAAGTTGGTCTGTGTTTATTCTGCAGGGTTACCCATTCAAGAGCTGAATGAGGCTTTCAAAGCAAAAAAACCTAACATTATCTTCTTACCACATCATAAAAAGAGGAGTATCATGCAAACTAGATTCAGTCACTGTTATAATTATTATACTCTTTTGAAGATACAATATGTAACATGAGCTTCCTGACTCTTTACCAAGTACCAAGTGAGTTAAAAAAAGGATCACAAAAGTAAGTTTAAATAAGGGCAAACTTCATAATCTGATTATAGAAACTTAATATTTACAAAATAAGTGCCACACAGGCACCTGCATAGCAATTTCAACACTAAAGTATGCACTGATGAACATATGTCTAGAAAAAAAATTCTTTATGTCATGTTAATCCAGTGCCGAAAGTGAAAAGCCAATAACTAAAGATACAGTAGGACCCCTATATCTGCTGATTCACTGTCCACTGATTCAGTTATCTGCGGGACACAGAACAGCATACCTACCATAGAGTCTTCCTAGAAAATGCCTAGAGAGGCATCCTCTCTAGATGTTTCTAGCTCCTCCAAGGCAACTCTATAGTATTTTAAACAGGAAGTCCCATTATTTTCAATGCTGTTTGCTGTTATTGGTATCCACAGAGCCAACCAGAAACAATCCCCCACAGATATGGGGTCCTACTGTATCTCTCTCTATCTCTCTGGCTTTTCTTCGCAAACGAAGATTCAGGAAAGACTCATCCCGCGCTTTCTGCAAGCACGCTGATGACTGAAAAGGCCAATCCGAAATAAACATGTCCGGTTGCAGAAAGCACAGCAGAAGGGCTCCTTGGGTGATGATTCCAGGTTGTGATTCTTTCTTACTGTATATAATCTATGCCGATATACAGTGGGACCCTGGTATCTGCTGAAGTTTGGTTCCAGGACCATCACCACCACCACCCATAGATACCAAAATCCGTGGATACTGAAGTCCTATTATATACAAAAGCGTAGTAAAATAGTGTTCTTTATATAAAATGGCAAAAATCAAGGTTTGCTTTTTGGATTTTTTTTTTAATATTTTCAAGGCACGGCTGGTTGAATCTGTGGATTAAGGATCCATGGATACAGACGGACGGCGGTATATTGCACATGTACACTGCAGATTATATATACTACAATGATTAGATTTATGGAATGGCCTGCCGAATGAGATCCGTCAGATGACGAGCTTAAGTAGCTAAAAAGCACTAAAGCACTAAAGACGGATCTCTTTTGGCAGGCCTTTCCTGATTAGATCCTGGCCTCAGGAGCTGCATCTCCTGGCCTTTTTTTAGTCTTGTTTATATTTGTTTTTAATGTGATTTTAGCAAGGTTGTTTTCATTTTATATTGTTTAATGTCTTTTTATGAGGGAGGGTATATTTAGGATTGTGCGTATACAGCGCTGATGAAAGCCTTCGAGGAGTCGTAGGTGGTGGTGATAGGTGACCCATGTTTCAGACCCGTAAAGGAGAATAGACAGCACAATGGCTCTATACACACTGATTTTTGTGCTTCGCCTCAGGTGTTTATTATGCCAGACTCTTTTGTGAAATCTACCAAATGCGCTAAATGTCTTTGCTAATCTGTGATCAATCTCTTTGTCAACCTTGGCATCTGAGGAGATGATGCTTTATGTGACTATGTCAGAGAGAGAGATGTGACAAATGTTGCTGTCCTTGAGCGAGCAGGGATCACCAGCATTGAGGCCATGATATTGAGAACACTGCTGCACTGAGCAGGGCACGTTTATAGGATGGAGGACCATCGCCTCCCAAAAATAATACTCTATGGTAAACTCGCCACGGGTCAGCGTAAGAGGGCGCTCCAAGAAAGTGATATAAGGACTCCCTGAAACAACATCTCAGGCTCGGCCAAATTGATCACCAACAATGGTCCACCCTGGCCTCACATTGGGAGGCATGGAGACGCACTATCCACAATGCTGCAGCCTTATTTGAGAACTCACGCCGGACAAGTCTTGAAGAGAAACGACAACGCAGAAAGAATCACAACCGAGAAACATCATCCAAGGAGACCTTCTGCTGTGCTTTCTGCAAGTGGACTTGTTTATCTCGGATTTATTTATTATTTATTTATTTATTTGTTTATACCCCGCTCTTCAGCCACAAGGCTATCAGAGCGGCCTTTTTAGTCATCAGCGCGCTTGCAGAAAGCGCGGGATGAGTCCTTCCTGAATCTTTGTTTGAGAGATGGGGGAGGGTGGGGGAGGGTGGTGCTTTTAGTTGGCATTGTAGAGTTTTAATTGTTGGAAGCCGCCCCAATTGTTTTTAGCAGAGGGGTGGGGTAATAATAATAATAATAATAAGCTTTAGAAATGGATAGGTGTACTTAATGTCTCCACATGCAACTCCATATAGCCCAAGGCAGGCAAAAATAAATTTAAGATTAACTTTAAAGTTAAAGCTACCTCACATTTTTTTTGGAACACTGGACTTACTCTTTTAAGTATATCAACCAATTTATTTTAGCATTAGCTTTCATTTCATGAAGTTACCACATATCTACTTTTCCTTGGTGTTCCTCTCAATCTGCCCAGTAAAAAATGAGAGTGGGAGGAATATATAACTTCTTCTAATTTTGGTTTGCTAATAAAGATATTGCTCTTTTGTAGATTTTGGATTTTGTTGTATTCTTCTGATCATCTTTCATATAAAGCTTTGATATTTACAAATTATGAATGTTTACTGTTTAAGAAGATGAATTCCATGATTTTCGTCCCCTCGTCCTTAGTAATATCCATAATACTGAAAGGATGAAGTAAGTACCATTTACAAATATAACTGACTGTACTCATCATCAGAACAACTTTATACAACTTACATCCTGCCAAAATGTTTTCAAATTATTGTATCAAGCTCCACTGAGAATTAGTAGACAAGAAGTTGTGTAACAAAAAAAGGAAAGAAATAAAATATGAGCTCCTTGGCAGTCAAATTACTCAGACTACTGGAAAGGGGACATAGGTTAAATGGAGTTTAGGAAAGGCTGTAGCTCACAGATAGGTGCAAGGTGCAAAAGGTCCCAGACTCAACCCCCAACATCTCCAGATAGGGCTGAGAAAGTCCCCTGTCTCAACCAACAGAGTGCCACTGTTTATTTGCAGTAACACTGAACTGGATGCTAAAGGGATTGAGGATAGTTTTTTAAAGTATGTGCACAACAGACAGCCTTCTCTTAAGTTTTCTAGTTACATTAATATTGTTCCTATATGTCAATTCAAAAAGCCCCCCTTAAGTTACACTGATTCTGACCAGAGTAAAACAGCAGATTATTCACAGTGAGTCACTGCAGCAAAGAAGTTTTTATCTAGAGTCATGTTTGCCCACCATCCTTATCAGGGAAGCCATTCTTTTCGTCATGTAAATAAGCAGTTCTGTCAGACTACAACTAAGAGATTGCAATAGCTCCTTTTCTATTGAGGAAAGATGGTTTCTCCCTGACAGGTGACTGAGTCACTTCCTTTTGGTCCTGATTAAAGAACCTACTAACTCTATTATTCAACAAAAACGATGCACTGGTTATTCTTAATCGATAAAAGACATAAAACTGCAGCAGACCTGAAAAAAATATTTAGCACCCCATGTATGTTAAACATTGTGTATTTTGAATAAGGTGTCCACATAAACCTTCAGATGCACAATAATGTTTTAATATGTGTATTTTATACTGTAGATCATTACTGAACCATACTGACCTCTCTGCAAGTATACTGCTTTAATGAAGGAGAAAAGTTCTCAGTAAAGACATCGATTGTTTTATTGGTCAACTGTGTCCTGTCACTGCTTTGGTGTTTTATTTTTAAGCTTTCTTGAGTTACATCTGATCAAACCAGATCAAGGGAGGTTTTATTATGGCTACAACCAGAAGAGGATTTTTTGGTGGAAAAACAAACTCCTTGTCTTTGTTATAGATTAACTAGCCATCAACAGCAGCAAAACAAAGCAAGGAGCTTAGCAAACACTAAACTCAGCAGTGTTTAAGTCTACAGTTGCTTGTGGCCATGCAAATTGCTAAGCTGAACAGATCTGGCTCCAGACTTCTCAAGTGTCCCCCTGACTGTTTATCCAGACAATCACAATAAGGTTAATACTGTACCAGGACAAGATAATGTTATCTATCTGCTTCTCATCTTCTTCCTTTCAACTAATTGCCTCAAATGCCACATGTTTAGTCTTTGTCCCAGCCACCCCCATTTTCAAATTATTAAGACAAACTCTTAAAAGGCATGTTTTAACAGCTTTCTGCCCCCAATTGTAAAACTCAAAACAATGCTTCAGTAAAACTTGGCAGTCTGACTACCACTGCCAGTGCTGACAAATCTCTAGTGGCAATTCAACCTAAAAACAAAGTCAGTTTCTACAAACTGAGGGAAAGAATGTACAAGATATAAAACAGCCACTTCAGTTTCTTGTTTCCATTTGAACCAAAATTAGTCTCTTATACCAATTTATACCATTGAAATGATAAGACTTCCTACTCAGAGTAACTCCTATTTCATCCACACATGTAAATTACCAATCAAGCACCTTATTATTTGCAAACTATTGTTCTATGCCTGAAGAAAACGGAAGTTCTCTACCAGCCTGCACCACAGGACCAACACCACCATCCCCACATTGCCATAGGCAAATCTGTGCTTAAGTCCGTTCAGCAGTTCGCCTACCTGGGAAGCATCATCTCCTCAGATGCCAAAATTGACAAAGAGATTGATCACATATTAGCAAAGGCATATAGCGCATTTGGAAGACTTTACAAAAGAGTCTGGAGTAACAAACACCTGAGGTGAAGCACAAAAATCAGTGTGTATAGAGCTATTATACTGTCTATTCTCCTTTATGGGTCTGAAACATGGGTCACCTATCACCACCACTTATGACTCCTCGAACGTTTTCATCAGCATTGTAAACGTACAATTACACTGGACTGACTATGTGACGAATGTTGCTGTCCTTGAGCAAGCAGGGATCACCAGCATTGAGGCCATGATATTGAGAACACAGCTGCGCTGGGCAGGGCATGTTTCTAGGATGGAGGACCATCGCCCCCCAAAAATAGCACTCTACGGTGAACTCGCCACGGGTCAGCGTAAGAGGGGCGCTCCAAAAAAGCGAAACAAGGATTCCCTGAAACAACATCTCAGGCTCGGCCAAACTGATTACCAATAATGGTCCACCCTAGCTTCGCATCCGGAGGCATGGAGACGCACTATCCACAACGCTGCAGCTTTATTTGAGCACTCATGCCAAACAAGTCTTGAAGAGAAACGACAACGCAAAAAGAATAACAACCCGGAAACATCACCCAAGGAGACCTTCTGCTGTGCTTTCTGCAACCGGACTTGTTTATCTCGAATTGGCCTTTTTAGTCATCAGCGCGCTTGCAGAAAGCGCGGGATGAGTCCTTCCTGAATCTTCGTTTGCAAAGAAAAGCCAGAGAAAGAGAGAGAGATTGTTCTATACTGCTTTTGCTCTTTACCCAGCTTTTCTTTTAGAACATTAAAAATGTGTGCACAATAAGGAATTGTGAATCTAATTGTCACAACAAACTAATTGGGAAACACTGGGAAAAGTAATGGCAATTCAGTTGTCAATAGTTTTTGGGAAAGAGAATCACACATATTTATGGCTAGAGAAATGCTAGAGTACATTTTATCTTGTGAATATTATTTTCTAGAATGACATTTATGAACTAAAGGTAGTTTTTAAGTGGAAAGCAATTATTTCAACTTAGAACCTGACCAAAATAATGGGGATGAAATGATGACAAAGAAGAAACTGCATGACTCAAGTAATTTGGCTCAGCAGCGCTACTGAAGTGATTTGAATTTAGCTATACATATGCGTTTTATTTGGCTGGTTGTGTAAAGTTGTTTATGCCACTCCCTATTACCATCCAACTATGACAGTGAGATGCTGTCTATGTGTGCCTTCATGTCACCTGTCGATTTCTGGCCACCCCAAGAATTTCATAGGATTTCTTTGGCAAGGAACACTCAGGTGGTTTTGCCACTTCCTTCATCTGAAATACAGCCCAGAGCACCTGGTCATTGGTGGTCTTCCCATCCAAGTACTAACCAGGGCTGACCCAGCTTATTTTCCAAGATCAGACGGGAACTGATGCCTTTAGGGGATGCTACATAGTAACTATTTTAAGTCCACTGGGGGTAGCTGTGATTTCATGGAGGGTTAGGGTAAACTTGTCACAGCTCCATAGCTTTCTGACACATTCCTTGGTTTGAGTACAGTAGCATCCCATATCCGCTGATTCGTCATCTCCTGATTCAATTATCCATGGCTGGTCGGCAGGGGGTGGACGCGGGAGGCAAGGGTGCAGGAGAGACCTCACTTCCCTTCTCCCCTCCCCCAAGAATGATTCCCGTAATGGCAGTGGTGACAGGGGGAGAGAGAGGAGAGGTCTTTCCTCCCTTCTCCCTCCCCCCCCCCAATGCCTCCAGTGGTGGCAATGGCACCTCCCTTCTCCCTTCGCCCGCCCCTGATCGCTCCGGTGGTTGCAATGGCGACAGGGGCATTCACTATTATCTGTGGATTTCATTATCTGCAGCGCCCCCTGGAACCAATCCCCCACGGATATGGGGGTGCTATTGTAATTACAATAAAGGAGGACTCTTTACCTGTCAGTTTGGTCAGATGCTAAGGATAGACACTTCTTCCATGTAAACAGAGCTGCCATGTGATAACCCTTCAAACTGGCATCTGGTTATCAAGCTGTCCACTCTTTGCTGTTTCCTAATTTGTGTAGGAACCAATTTCAACAAATTACATATGCTGCACACAGGATTGGCATGACAGTAGGAAACTACTCTACTTCCCATCTGTTTGATGTTGTAAGTAGTTGCTGCATTCCACACTGAACATAATACTTCCAAAAAGCGTTTTCGCTTTGTGAAGCAATAATTTAGGTGCCCATATGAGACTTTTAGGTTGCCTTAGAGGACGGTAGAATCTACAATCATTATTGATTAATCTGGACTTCATCCCAGAATTATACTTACTGAATATGATAAAAGGTCTGAATGTGAAAGAAGAAAACCAATATTTGAAGATCATACTATATATGATAACCTCAGCAAGGCTGATTATAGCTAAAAAATGGAAATTGAAGGATGTTCCAACAATTGAGGAACAGAAAGTGAAGCTAATAGATATGGTAGAATTAGATGATTTAATAAATAGACTGAGAAACAACGCATGTAGCAAGATGAGAAAGGACTGGGTAGCTTTAACAAAGTACTGGGAAAACACAGATGATATATAAAAAGATATAAAAGATTTATCGATATTTGACATGTGATTGATATGCGACTGATATAAGGATATGGGACATAGAAATATGATGAACGTGGAAAGAGACTGTTAATACAAAGAATATGAAAAACGACTATGTAGTATATGGAGTGTTAGTTAGATAATGAAAACAGACGAAGGTATGATTTGGATTACTAGCTATTTTATTATGGAATAACGGGAAACAATTAATTTGGTGTAGTAAAGCAGGCAAATTAGCCCAAGGGCACGATAAAGGAAGTTTTGGAAAAGTAGATCTTGGAAACATATATTGTGGAATAAATGCAATGTTAAATTGTTTTTATGTTTAAACCAATAAAAAATTTAAAAAATTAAAAAATAAAAGAATCTACAATCATTATTCTTTATTAACTTAAATATTTGTACTACATATGCAACATTTTAAAACTGAATGTTCCTGGCAGCTGATATGAAGAAATTCAGATGTTAATGTTTGGTCATGTGTACCAAAGAACATTACTTTTCAGCAAAATATATTTGGAGAAAATGTTTCGGAAGAAATGGTTGAAATGTTGGGAGGGAGACATACGTAATTTGTGGAGCAGTGTGAGTCAATAACGGCAAAGCAAAATAATGACATCCAAACCACCATAGGCAAACATTTATGACAAAAAGGTTTTCCTCCTTCCAAACTTCAGAACTACCCACCAATGCAAACTAGGCTGGACCCTGCTCCCTGTTGACAGTTTTATTCAGATGGAGTTTTGGCATTAAAGCTAGGTTGGAGCTGAACTAGCTTTGATTCACTGATTCACTTTTTAATTGTATTCTTCCATCTTTATTTATATATTTATTTTCTCCATTTGAATTTTACCACAGCTAAGCTGCTTTATGTGCCGTTTCTTGGCAGAACCATGGTATATTTTATATTTAATTAATTATTTATCACGGTACTGTTTTTCTTTTATGAGGAGTATGTTAATACTATGCCATGAAAGAAGGCTATACCTGGGGAAAATGCCCTTGCTGCTTTCCATACAACTAAATCTCTCCTCACTCCCATGGACACACATCCTGAATTCTCTGCAATAAGTTGTATGACACCAACAGTATATTTCAAAAACATACTTTCACTCTCAAGTGTTATAGTAGCTTTGCCTATAAACTGCAGCCAAAGCCATTTGCGAACACTGGGGTATGCATGAAATAGGAACATATACAAGGCTTACTCTTGTATCTATCTTGTTAATTGTATATAAAGAGCTAATGTTCACCCATTGGCACAAGGCTTACAAAGATCTCTCTATTCCAAAAAATTCCGTGTGAACCTTTGGAAACAGTGAGGTCTGGATTGTGCAACATGCAAGAATGAAGCAGTGTACACATGTGAATTTTCTGGTACATAACAACAGTTAAGTTAAAAACAGCTGCAAACAAAAAGAAAAATCTTTTTTAATGTAAATTTTTAACAGACAGGCAGAAGGGACAGAAATAATCCCCACTAATCCACAGACAACTACCAGAGGTGAGGGATAATGAAATAATTTAGAAGTTTCTTCCATTTCTCTTTACCACAGTTATCTGCCTACCTTCAGCTGAATTTCAGCTATTTGAAAATTAGGTAACCCCATACTTGATGCAAGATATCTTCTCAGCAAGGCTTCTAGATGACATATTCTAGCACCCTGACGACAACCACACACACACACACACACACACACACACACAAAACCTGAAAGAACATTTTGTTTAAACTGTCAGCCCAGATTGGTTTGTGGTCTGCTCAATATTCTTTTTTTCTAAAAACCTCAGCACTATATTCATAGAAACCAATTAAACAGAAACCATGCTTGCTTTGGATAGTCCAGTAAAAATGATGATGATGATGATGATCCCACTGTGACTTTACTGAGCATGACTATGAGAAATGGAGTTACAGCTGTCCCTCCGTATCCACAGATTGATCTGGACGATAAAACTGGAACAGGCAGAAGTGCTTCTGATTGCCCCCAGATGGCCCTGTTGTCCCTGGTTCTATGAACTGGTCAATTTGCAAGTTCAAGAGAGTTGGCCCTTGCCCCTCTGGCCAGACCTACTGTATCAAGGAAGTCTATTTCATCCCGATCTGGATTGGTTAAAACTCCACATCTGGAGGTTGAGAGGAAAAGATTGAAGGCAGAGGGTTATGGGAACGAGGTTGTCCAAATCATCTTAGCAGATAAGAGGCCATCTACCATCCACATGTATGAGTTGATTTGGAGGACCTTTTGTAGATTGTGTTGCCAAAAAGCAATTATTCTGCAGAAGGCTTCCATAGGGTCAATTTTGGCCTTTTTACAGGCTGGTATGATTAAGGGTTTTAGTCCTGATACCCTAAAAGTACATGTCACTGCATTGGGGTCGATTCTAAAGAGTAAGGATCACAAATCATTGGCACGTCATCCTCATGTTCAGGGTTTTTTAAAAGGTGTGGCTCAAATTAATCTATCTACAGTTCACAGATTCCCTTCCAGGAGTCTGAATTTGGTTTTGCGAGCTCTGATCCACCCTCCTTTTGAACCAATGTGGTTGGTAGAGCTTAAGTTCCTTGCTCTCAAAATGTTTTTTCTGCTTGCCATTACCTTGGCACACAGGGTTTCTGAATTAAGGGTCTTGTCCGTCAGAGAGGAACTTTGCATTTTTCGTAAGGATTCAGTTGTTTTGCATTTGGATCCCTCCTTCGTTCACAAAGTTGTGTTCTTCATAGGTCACAGGAAATAGTTTTGTTCTCTTTTTGTCCTGATCCGAAGGCTCCCCAAGAAAAGGGATGGCACAAATTGGATATGCTTCGAGCCTTGAAGTTTTACTTGGATCGGAGTAAGACCTTTAGGAAATCAGATACTCCTTTGGTATCATTTCATACAACTTCTCTGGGTCAAAGGGTGTCTACCTTGACTATTTCTCATTGGTTGAGACAGTGTATTGAATTGGCCTATCTTTCTAGTTCTGAACCAATTCCAGGGGCTGTTAAGGCATATTCTACATATAGTGTGGCAATGTCAGCTGCGTTTAGCACGTCGGCATCCTTCTAGAGATCTGTAGGGCTGCTACTTGGGTGTCTCCTTCCTCCTTTGTACGGCATTACAGAATTGATAAATTTGCTTCTGCAGAGGCGTCATTTGAGAGGCATGTTCTGAGTTCTGTGTCATTGAGTTACCCACCTGGTAGATGGTGACCGCTTGTGTAGGTCCCAGCTTAAGGATTGTGTGCCCGCACTGCTGGAAAATGGAATATTGGTACTTACCATGAAGGTTCCTTTTCAGCAGTTGTGGGGAGGGAATCTTTCTCACCCTTGTTGGTTCTTCTTGTGGTTCTGTTCTGTTTTTCTTACTTGTTATGGAGCTTGTCATTCTATTACTGGGAAGGTGGGGTTGGCTCTCTCCCTAGAGGTGGTTGATGTTTGATTGACATTTGGTCCTGCCTATGATTAGCAAGAGGTGGAGCTAGACCCAGCTTAAGGATTCCCTCCCCACAACTGCTGAAAAGGGACCTTCACGGTAAGTACCAATGTTCCATTTTGACAGCTCACTATCTGACAACTCGCTTGCACTTTGAGGCTTGCAAATTAAGGACAAGTTCTAGTCATTCAGCAAGGAACACATTCTTTCAACTGTTCTTGCCTATGGAGGCTTGCTTGGGATTGATTGTGTTTGCATGTGCTGCTTGCAAAGTGAGCTGAGCAGGGTGGCGGAAGTCACCAACCTGACTGAGAGACTTTCCAGGCAGTGCGCAGGCAGGAAGGTGCAGGTGCCCATGGGTGCAGGCAGTCCCAAGCAAATCACTATAATTCCCTCATATTCCCTACATGGGCTCTGTGTTTCGACCAATTCCAGTTTCTGACACTGTTGTAGTCCCTAACCTGTTGGGTAAGTGGGGGCTTCCTGTATTTTTGATTACTAGACAACAGCTTGGAAAATGTAATTTACACTTTCTAGAACCTCTTCCATTGCTGCGCTGGCTGTTTGATTCTGGGATGTATAGTCCCAGATTTTTTTCCCACCAGGCTCTGGACCAGATGCTGCAGGCAAACAATGGAGACGGGTATCACCATATGGTTTGTTTATGAGCTCTCACGAGGCACATGTCTGGCTGATGTCAGAAAGAGAATGCTGGACGAGACGGGTCTTAGTCTTATCCGGCAGAGCACTTCTGACATTATTTTTAACATGGGGAGAAAAGATTACCACATTTTTGCCAGCTGTTACAAGAGTTCTAGATACTGAAGTTGGCAATAAGTATAGTATTTCTTCAGCTAGTTTACTGTCTCTGGAAAATAACATTTTCCACCACCCCTTATCACAGTGTTATGTGTAATCATTTGGGCTGTATAAAATGCATAACTGCTTTTGATTACCCCCTTGGAATGTGTGGGAATGGAGTCTATATACCGTAATTTCCACCTCCTGCTTATAGCACTTTCCCAGTAGTTGCAAATATATTATTTTTAATGCAATAGGTGCACAGGGGGCAGGGGAGGATGAAATGAAATTCCCACATTTATCTTTTCCCATAATCCTGTTATGATTGTGTACAGATAGTTTTCTGTTGCATGGGCTGTCTTGATTAAAAACTGTGATTAATTATTGAGGGTGTTTCTCTGGAAAAAGTTCTTGAGTAAGAGGGGGATGGATGTCCCATAATCTGTATGGTTAGATGAATAGATCTTTGTTCTCCATTCTTCTGGGATGTGCCACAATGGCCTTAAGGAATGGAAGACATACATGTTGTGCTGTGTGGTGCATTTTATTATTCTGTATTGATCTTGCTTGTAGGACTTCCCTGTATATCTGGGAACTGTGGCCCTCTGGAAGTTTTTGGGGTACAAACCTCAACATGAGCAGTGGTGTATTCAAGTCTTTTAGTCCATGTTACAAGTCAAGTTTCAAGTCCTGGCAGGATACTTTAAAGTTGACTCTCAAGTCTGGGAGACAACATTAACAGAAAAAAAGGAAATGGTGGGTCCTCAAGAGGTCTGGGGTTATACCTCAGAAGGCACTTCACACTTCTGCTATGTTTTTGAGCTTGCCAACATGTTTTAGTTACTTACAGATTTGGGGGGAAAATGTCTTATGTTGGGCCTAAGACATAATTGGAATTCGTGGAGAAGCATAGCAAAATTGTGCCCTCAGTTTAGTGTGCATGTGTGCGCGTGCTTGTGTGCGTGAGGGGCCATTTCCAGTTTAGAAAAATTGAGGAGAGGATTTGTGCTATGGTAGTGGTGGGTGCCCTGAATTATGCTCCTGCTTGGCCATGAAAGTCCCCCGGGTGACCTTGGGCAAGTCACTACACACTCAGCCTCAGAAAACCCTGTGATAGGTTCGCCTTAGGATTGCTATAAGTCACGAATGACTTGAAGGCACACAACAACAACAACAACAACAACAACAAATGGGATGTCAGAGTAGAATTACAGCATACGTATTGATAGAAACTCAGTATAATGCCGTCTTCTGTTCTGAGGGCCATTAACACTACACAAATATTATACTGTTATTCCAACTTAATTGCAGTGGTTCTGTCCTATTCAATCCTGGAGCACTCTGGCTGAGAATAAATGTTCCTCCTATACTGCCAATCCCAGGCTTCTATAAGATGGAAACATGACAGTTAGAGTGGAATAATAGGACTATAATTGTGTAGTGTGAATAGGCCTTTGGTGTGATAAACTGGATGATAGTATTTCTGTGCTTGTATGAATATGGGATAGGGATAAGGATTTTCCAGGAAATTGTCCTCCTGGCTAATGCGTTCTCTTTAATTGCATCATGGGATAGGACATCTGGTTTTGCAGTTATTACAGTATGACTGCTTAAACAGGACTATTACCATTGTAGTTGTCATCTCTCTGTATGTGAAAATATATTTATAACCTTGGAAGAGATGTACTGTTTGGAGAAACTTATTTTTCCAGACTATTTACTGAAGTGCTCATACCGTTTTAACTAAGGTAAGACAATAACAAATAGTAAAATTTACCATCCCTCTTATACAAACACAACAATAATCAGGGAGCCCTGGTGGAAGGGAGCCCTGGTGGTGCAGTGGTTAAATGCCAGTACTTCAGCCACAATGTTGCAATCTCGATCCAAAGGGCATCAAGGTACACTCAGCCTTCCATCCTTTCGTAGGTCGGTAAAATGAGTACCCAGCTTTTGAGGGCAATTAGCTAACATACATTGGAAACCGCTTAGTGCCTAGTGCGCTATAAAGTGGGGTAGATGTGTAAAATGCTATTGCTTAAACAATTTGTAAGCTGCTCTGAGAGCCTTTGTGGCTGAAGAATGGGGCATAAATACCAAATAAATAAATAAATTTAAAACTTTTTATTTCAAAAGTCTGGCTAACCTTTTTGAAACCTATCAATTTCTATTCCCCTTTCTCTTCATTCTTCTTGGGTCTCAGCAAAAGCACTCACTCAGTGACTAAGTAATAATAATCATAATAACAATAATAATAATATTTATTTATACCCCGCCCCTCTGCTAAAAACAATTGAGGCGGTTTCCAACAGTTAAAACACTACAATACTGACTAAAAGCACCACCCACCCCCACCCTCCCCCCCTAAAAAGACATTAAGCAGTATAAAATTAAAATCACCTAAGTAAAATCACATTTAAAAAATCAAACACAAACAAGACTAAAAAAAAAAAAAAGGCCAGGAGTTCAGCCTGGAGGCAGTAAGCAATACAATAAAGTTTGATCTGGGAAACTGTGGACTTTTAATCTAGCTAATCCCACTGTAGCTGTGTGTGCTTGCCTACAAAAAACAAGGTAAACTGCACCAACCTCCAGAATTACTTACTGATGATGTATGAACAGCAAAACAGAGAGAAAAGAGGAGAGCAGATTACCTGCCTTAGCAACTACTCCCAACATGTTAAAAAGCATAGGGCTATATTTTGGACACCAGCATGGAAACATAAGAAAAGTTGAGGCTGGTGAAAGAAAAGAAAAAAAAATCCTGGATGCATTTTGGAAGAAACTTTCAAAATATTTTGTTATGCAAGATTTGCCTGACCTAGTGGTTTCATTTCACATGTACATATTGTTAATTTTAGATATTAAAATATCTAATATTAATTAATATTAATTAATATATAAAATATATTAAAATATCTAATATTAATTAATATTAATATTAATTTTAATATTGTTAATTTTAGTTGAACAGCTTTTCTTTTTTGTGGTGTAGAAACCAATCACTATTCTTTGCATGTTATTCCTGCCTTTGGTACCAAATTTTCTGTTAAACAAATAAATACCTGGGAACCCATCTACTTTGTTAAATGAGGTATACCTGTAGATGGTGCCTAGAGCAAGTCTTCCTCAGATGGCTGAACTTAAACCAGAAGGGATTTAAGTTGTGGGAGAAGTTTTCCAGTGCAATTCGAGGGTAGGTTGTATTGGGCACATATGAATTAAGCCTGAGGGCAGGGAACTGTTAAATTAACTGTTTGTAAGCCGCTCTGGTAGCCTTTGTGGCTGAAGAGCAGGGTATAAATACAATAAAAAATTAATAAAAAAATTAACAAATGGGTACAATAATGCTGCTCATTCCATTCTAGACAGTTGTGAGCTAAAGGCCCATCGGTATGGAAATAATTACAGTAGTTTGTGCTGAAGTTATTAATATGTACAGGGGTAAATGAAGACATGCTCAGGCCCTCATATTTCAGAGGCCTTGTAGTTTTACAGGTCACCCTCCCCCGTATCTACGGAGGATACGTTCCTGGACTTACTGTTTATAAGTGAAATTGCAGATAATAGTGAACCACTAAACAGAGGCTGGATGGCCATCTGTCAGGGATGCTTTGATCGTGATTTCCTGCATGGCAGGGGGTTGGACTGGATGGCCCTCGTGGTCTCTTCCAACTCTACAATTCTATGATTCTATAGAACACCAAAGAATTTTGCTGGAGGACCTAGAAAGTGCCTAGGTAGGACACCTCTCTGGACATCTGGAGGTCCTCCAGCACGAATCTATGGTCAACTTCCGGTGGTTACTGATACCATGGATATGGTATCATCAAATGTTGGTTATTCTAATCATCATGTAACAATTGAAATTTAACTTTAAAAAAAAAGAAGAGGCTTTCATTATCTTAGGCCCTAAAGCTGTAGCTTGTGAATAAATATGGCATGGGAAAACATGTTTATACCAATGTACTTGGTCTTTGAGGAAAGCTTGAATTCACAGTTGTCTCTGAACTTTTCCTTCCTTCCATTATTGTATGGCTTTGTGGTCTGTTGGTAGACCGTAAGTCTTTCTTGTGAGCAATAACAAAAGTACTAGATATGACCTTTTCTTCCCATAGTGCAGAAAAGCAGAAGAGGTTGATTGATAAAGTCCATTAGCTGCTTAAATTTGGGCTTTCTGTAGTGTGAAATTAGATGGCTGGTAACCACCTCTCAGCCAATTAAAAACCTATAGTCTGGCAGCGTTGTTCACTGGAAGAGATTGCCTAGACGTAGGATTCTGAGGGTTCCTATACAACTGTTTCTGCTGCAGAAAGTAAGACTGTATTATGCACATGTAACCTGTTGTTCATTGTTGACTGTAACTCCCATCATATTTCATCTTTGGCTGGTTTGATTAGGCATGATGGGCGTTGTAGAACAACAGTATACAGAAGATCATTTCCTAACCTGACATTGTAGCCTCAGCATGTGATTAGAGCAGTCTGCATGGCTTTCCTGGGGGGAGGGGGAGGGGGAGGGGGAGGTTTTCTTCTGAATTTTGGTGGAGAACATTGAAAATGTTAATGTTTTGTGTTTAGAAACCAGAAAACTGTAACAATAGAAAATAATATTTAAAAGAAAGTAAAAAATAGGTTCTTTACAGAACTCAAGAGAATAAAAGTGGACAAGAGATTTCCCAAGATCAGAGCAGAAGATTGAAGGGTATGAAAAACAACAACTCTAAAATGCCATTTGTATATGTGTATCATAGTCATTCAGGCCCTAGGAATAAGTTAGCTCTTAATGGGAAGGAAAGAATGCTAGATGCATGGTGTGAGAAGCATCATTATCACATATGTAAGTAACAGACATAAAGGAATGAAGTAACTATTGATTATGTCTTACAGGGAAGTTCATGGGAAATTATAGTTCAACAAGCACTTAGGTGGGATTTAAGACATCATAGACAGCTATTTCAGTTTCACACAGGGAGATAGCAAAATGTGTGTGGTTGATGTTTTTCAAGCACATAGATGCAGATGTCATAGGGATGTTCATGATAATATAGTGTCTTACAGAGAAAGAACTGAAAAAGCGGTTAAACGTCAGGAATAAACTCTGCCAGAACATGGCCTCACAGCCCAGAAAAACCCCATGGAAAACCAATTTTTAAAAAGTTGCTATTGCTTCTGTGATTTCCAAAGAATATGAGTAACACTTTAATGGGGATTTTTGACTTTTTACAGTTTAGAACCTGGCTTCTGTGGTTAAAAGGTTGTTATCCGTTTCAACAAATCCAGAGCTTCACCATCAAATAGTCATTCAGTTGTGACATGAAGACCTTCTGTACATGATGCTAGCATTCTTTTGTGCACAGCCTGAATAAATATAGAGGCATTCTTTCCCTTGAAGGGAAAAACAAATCATGGAAACATTATTAAGGCAGGAGGATCATGAAACCTGTGAAAAGAGCTTTTTTTTTAATGATAACCTTAATTAGAAGTGACCCATTTTCAGAACACTGTAGTGTTGGGACTTAAAAGTTTGTTTATTTATTTGTTTATACTCAACCTTTAAGCCAAAAAGGCTCTTGGAATGGCTCATAAATAATAAATTTCATAGTCTCCTGTGCTCAGTCTTACATTCAACACACAAGGAAAATGGGATAGCAAAGGGGGAGGGTTTATGTTTCTGGCTGTTCTTCTCCCCTTCAGAAACCAGAGCAATGGCAGTTGGAACATGGAGGGAATACAGTTGGACTGTATCCATGGGGGTTTGGTTCCCAGACTTCCCATGGATATAGGAAACCGCAGGAAGCAGTGAATCCTAATAAGCTGGCGGGGGGGGGGCAGGGGCCGTGAGCCTGGGTGGCAGCGGGTGCAGGCCTAGCTGGAGCTACGGGAGGCGAGCATGGTGGTGGGGGCCTGTGGGGCATGAGCATGGCGGCGGGGGTGCAAGCCTAGCAGGGACACAGGGGACAGGAACCTGGCAACAGGGGGCGCAAGCCTAGCAGGGGGCACGGGGGGGGGGCAGGACCCTGGTGGCAGGGGACGCAAACCTAGCGGGCGGGGGTGGCAGGTATGAGCCTGATGCGTGGGGGTGTGAGCCTAATGGGGGCGTTAGCCTGGTGGCGGTGGGACTTTGAAGCTGTATATTACACCAGGTATAGCTAGTTTTATTAAAAGACTGTAAAGGGCTTTACCCCTTTTTCCTCCCATCTTTGCCTTGGGTGTAATTTGGACTGCCCAGGGGCAAAACAGGGCAAGAGTCCTGCGTCGTATGGATTGCAGGGCTCCAAGACAGGGGCAAGATAGGGTAAATAGCCCTTTGAAAGCCAGTCTTCAAGGAGTTATAGTTGAATAAAATATGGAGAGCTATTTCTTTCCCATCCCTGGACTACGTTAGCATCAGGTTAGTTAGACATATCAGAGGGCTCTACTTCAAGCTGGTCTATGAAGTCTTCACCTCTATATACTTTCAGAGTCATTGTCAACCAGAAAATTTTATCAGGCATTTATTATTGACCTGAAAACTTGGGTTCAGTACAGTTCAGTGCAAAAATACTAATCCAACAAATTATTTTACAGATTCATTGAATTATTAGCCTAATGATAATTACAACAGACACATCATTCTTTGACAATGCTAATAGATGTTTTTGGCATGGCGGCTGAATTATTTTAATGGAGATGATTTTGGTACTATAAATGATAATTTTCAGTTTGGGTAAATTTTCCAAGGTAAAGGCATATTGTAGTTGAAATCTGAAATATAACTAGATTAACATTAAAAATTGAAATGCAGCTTTGAGATTGCTTTATGTTGTAATTCTAGATATAGTGAGCTATCTAATGAAGAAGACAATTTGAAATCTTGGGACAGTGATGTTAATGGGCAAATGTGTCCAAGCTGGCTGGAAAAATAGTTATTTCTAACAATGCAAATATATAGGGAGTAATGTAACTGCATCAATGATACTTGACATCTTTAGACACTTTCTAATGAAGCCAAAGTGGAAGAATCAGGAATGTTTTCTGTAGCACTTCACATTAAGGCAAGTGAAGAGCTTAATCAAGAAAAGAGACAAAACGAAATTACATATAAAGCATTTAATTCTTGTGGCTGGTCTGAAGAGAGAAGTGCTTGGTTATCTACCACTGTTGATTGTTACATTTGTGAAATAGTCTGACCAGTGTACATGTATGAGGATTCAGTAAGGCATACAATAACAACATGGGGAAGAAAACAAAACTGATAAAGCATGAGTCCGAGGGGCTGCAACATAAAGGAAAATATAAAAGAAAATACTGATTTCTCAAACAAATTTGAAAAAAGTTCTTTTGCCTTCCTTTTAAGTATCCTTGGGTTTGAAATTGAAATGACTGAAGCATTGGAAATAATACGCACAAGGAAGGATGAACATATTCAAGGTGTATTCAGAATAAGATCAATGAATTATTTCTTCCCAATTCTTTCTGTTCTGCTTTGTTGCACTCACCACTGTGTTGTGTTTGCTCTGTAACCTTGGCTTTCAAGAGAAGCTTGGAGTCCTGGAAGTTTCAGACATTCCTGTTGGTCTTCTACTAGAGCAGTCCTTGCATATCGTCCTGCCTTAACGATTGTATAGCCTTATAAATTGCTTGATGCTAATATTAAACCTCAGTAGAATAGAACATAAATCATAGTACTAATCAACTTCCTTCTTGTTTAGCCAAATGTTTCTTGGATTTGGAAAAATCCCTCTTCATGATTTTACCCTGTTTATAGTTGGTCTTGTCCCGAGAACTTGTCAGCTGCATGACACAACTACAGTGGGCCCACTCTATCTAGATTCAGCCCACCACGAATTAAAATGTACACAATATATTTAAATCCATGGTGTGGAGCATGCCACCCACCCACCCACTTCTGCCTTCAAGATGGTGGGGTTTCTTTGCAAGGCACAAGAGGGTGCCAACTCTACTGCTGCCTTGCACCATTTTTAATAGACTTATAAGTCTCGCATCACGTTTGCAGTCCTTCTGCAAACCGAATTACAAAGCCTGTGAGGCTTATGGGTCCCTATTAAAAATGGTGTAGGGCAGCAGCAGCAGTCTCTCTGCAAGCCACGTGAGACTTGCAAAGAGACTGTGAACACATGAAATTTATAAGTCCCTATTAAAAATGGCGTAGGGCAGCAGTAGAGGCAGCAGCAAGCTCCAGCCACATTCTTTGGGGTCCTCCACCCCACCTCTGAGGAGCATGCCAGCCACCCAGTTCTGCTTTACAAAGGAATCCTGCCGCCTCAGAGACAAAAGTGGGCAGCTGGCATGCTCCCTGGAGCCCGAAGAATGTGGCCAGAGCTTCCTGCTGCCACTGCTGCTGCCCTACGATATTTTTAATAGGGACTTGATCTTGCACATTTTTTTTATATCTGCAGGGATCCTGGAACCATTCCCCCATGGAAACCAAGGGCCCGCTGTATTTTAAAGCTGAAGAGCACCATAATTGTTAAGGTTAAGTAAGATGTTTCTGGCAGAATGAAACAAGGTATTGCTGGGAAACCCAACAGCAGAGACTTGAGTTCACTTTGCAGTGAATTTATCATGCAGTGATTTGGAGCTGCCTCGCCATGTTTGGTTAGTTTCAAGAAGAACTACATGCTGTGCCAATTCTCTACCTGCATCACTGAATGTAGGAAAGTAACATATGAATGTTGGCATTACTTAAACTCTTGGGATAACATTCTTAGCAACCATAATAGGTTGGTTTGGGCTTTTGTTTATCACATTGGTTATCTGATCCAGTGTTTTACAGATTTCATGCTTTGAGTGAATGATACTATATTGATGCCTCTGCTGGGGAACCCTTTCAAATATAGGAGGTTTTTGTTGCAAGTTCTATTATATGTGCTTGGTTAATGGAATACAGTATGACTCCTGTATCCACAGGGGATTCATTCCTGGGCTTACCATGGATTCCAGAAATAGTGGGTAATAGTGAACCCTATTAAAATGCATGACATCTGGCCCAAGCGTTCCACCGAGTCGTGCTGGAGGATCTTGAGATTTCTAGAGAGAAAACTCTCTACGCATCTTCTGCATCCGCCAGCACAACTCTATGGTCAGCTTCTGGTGTAAGCAAGCCACAGAATTATGCTGGAGGACCTAGACTATGCCTTGAGAGGCTACCGGTATATTTCTTTTTGGACACTTATAGCTTTTCTTTGTCATGTTTCTTCTCGCCTGAACTGTCTATCTGTGCGCTTATGTAGTTTTGCATATTATAATGGCAATATCTACCCCTTGCCTTTTGAATTTTTCAGGCTAACGCTTCATTGTTTCTAGTTTGTAAATACAGTTGGCTGGGGTTCGCTGGGGTTTGGTTCAAGGACCCCCCGTGGATACCAAAAGCACTGAATACTCAAGTCACATTATATGCAATGGCATAGCAAAATGGTGTCCCTTATATAAGATGGCAAAATCAAGGTTTGCTTTTTGGATTATTATTTTTTAAAGAATATTTTCATGCCATGAATACTTAAATCCATGGATACCAATTCTGGTAAGAACCCCTATGGAAGGAAAGGCATAACAGAGAACCTGAGGCTATTCGAATGTGGGAGCATCGAACACCAATGCCCCCTCTCTCCAAAATCTCGATACAAATCAAGGCGGTTTGCTGTTCACCAGGGACGCAAACATGTCCACCTAGGGAACACCAAACCACTGTACAATCGTCTGGAAGACAAGAGAATTCAGACCCCATTCGGCTTGCCTGCTCAGCCAATCCACTTGATAGCTCCACTGACACTTCAGGTACTCTGCTCCGAGTGACAGAAGAGGGATCTCCCCCAGTTAACAGGCGAGAGGCCTTGCACATCAGAGTGCGCAAACATGTGCCTCCTTGTCTGTTTATGTGGGCCTTGGCTGTCACGTTGCCCATCTGAACTAATACGTGTCGCCCCATTACCTCTGACTGAAGATAGAGAAGTGCCAAGCACACAGCCTGCAACTCCAGCGAGTTGATACTGTACTTTGTGCCTTCTTGGTTGGGTCCCAAAGACCCTGTGCCATACGACCACTGCAATGGGCACCTCAGCCCTTCAGACTGGTATCCATGGTTATTACCACTCTCCTCGGATCCTGAATAGGCAAACCTATTGACAGAACCTGCGAAAGCCACCAGTGAAGGGACAATTTCACAGCCTCAGAAACTATCAAAACGAAGAGCTTCCTGATAAGAGCAAGAGAAACCACTGCAGAGTCCTTAGATGAAATCGAGCCCATGGAACTGAATCTAGAGCAGCCACCATAAGGCCCAGGAGCCTAATCAATGTCATCAGGGAAACAGAGTCCTGATGTGCCATCTCCTTGATTAACAACTGTAGCTTGGATTTCCTATCCTGGAGCAGAAAAACTCAGTACACAGAGGAGTCTATTACACTCCCTAGATGTTGAAGGCATTGTACAGGTTCCAAATGATGTTTGTCACAAATCTGTGATATTCCAGGCAGTCTATGATGGCAAGAACGTCTTCCCTGGCCAGAACGTCTTCCAAAGAGAGGGAGAACAAATTAGAAGATCATCCAAGTAAGGATGAATGTGGACTCCCCTCAATCTGAGGTGAGCCACCAGTACCTTGGTAAACACCCGTGGAGAGGACAACAGGCTAAAGGGAAGCGCTCAGTACTTAAAGTGGCTGTCCTAATAAAACAACCTGAGAAACCTCTTGTGCGCTGGATGGATAGGAATGTGTATGATTCATCCTTGGGCAAATAAGCTAGCAGGTCTTTGGACCAACGGATGGCTGCCCTAGCAAATAGGGAGTCCACCCAGCTGACCTGATGGCCAGTGCTGATACCTCATGGGTCCTGCGATGAAAGATGTCCACTCTCTTATCTTCATGTCCCTTCAAATGATCATCACAATCTCTGCAATGGTGTAACCTTGGCTCACTGTCCTGTACACCAAAGCACTGGAAAACATCTCTTCCCAGCGATGGGCAAAATGTAGCAGATGACCCCTTACCGGAAGAAACTATAAGTCAGAGTGAACGGTTGGACTTCGTGCCTTACTTGGAAGAAGGAGGACACCTGCCTTGTGGAAACTGGAATCATACTGCAGTCTAGACTGCTGTCTGGACTGCCCCCATGAACATCTAAAGCCTCTGAAGTTTCAAGACTGAAACTGGGATTTGTAGTTCTGAAAAAGCAGAGGACCAGAACGAAAAGGCGCCTTGTTCTCCTTCTCAGATAAAGGCAAGGCCTTCTTCTTATCCCTGGTCTCGACAAGGACTTCACTGAGTGCCTCTCCAAATAATCTGGAACTGTTAAAAGGACAACCTGTAAGGTTAATCCTGGGCTTATTATCAACATTCCAGTTTTTAAGTCATAGCTGATGCCTAGCAGCCACATCAGCTGTCATGGTCCTGGAAGCAAACTGAACTGAATCAAGGGTAGCATCAGCCACAAGAGCTGAGGATTTAGACAATTCATTGAGATCTTTGCGCAGCTTTGATTTTGCCTTAGTTCTAATCTCAGGAAACCCACCTTCTTTAGATGGGGTTGGATTAGAAAATTGCAATCCCAAGGTCCTCTCTACTTTCCGAAGAAGCATAGGAAAATAAGAAGAGTCAAACAAAATGTGGGGACACATGTTCCTCTAAGATGCAGTCTTCATCTGAAAACAATTCCCTCTCTTCTTTATTATAAGAGGAGCAGGAAGCATCAGAAGCTGAACCCTCCTTATTCACAGATGCCAGGAGGTACTTGGTTTTTCCCTTGGCTTTATAGGAAATAGAGCTCTGCTCCTTTAAATGGAGACCCAGCTCATTATCCCAACTGAGGCACAAGGTGGGAGCCACCGCAGAAGCACACTTTCTCTTTTTAGATGGGAGAAGAGACCCCCTATACGAGGTATGCTCCTCCTCGCTGTCAGAAAGGCACTCTATGTTTTTGAACATTTTCTGCTTTCCCCAGGAACAGCTATGTTTGTGAATAGCAGGAGAGCCAACTGCCACCTCTCACTCCCCCCGCCAGGTCTCCCGGCTGCCAGAGCCTGAATGGTAATGAGAGAAAAACACTCACAAAGCTGAGGGGAAGCTCTTTCCCATCAATAAGCAGGGGGGAGAGGCAGAAGCACTCTCCACACTCACCCACGAATCCACACCTGCCATCGCCACCATGGTGTGGTCCATTCTGCCAAACGGAACCCCATCACAGTGCCTAGTCTGCAGGTCGACACCTGCCAGAACTGTGGGACTTTCCCAAGAAAGGCCCAAATGGTCCGCTTCCTTCTTGGTCCCCAAAGGCATCACCACAATGGAGTCCTCCTCAGAGGAGAGGACCAAGCTGAGGACACTTGCCATTCCAGAGCAAGCTGTCTCTCCAAAGCTGGTCAACTTACTGACTCTAACCTGGAGCATGAAAACCAATGCAAAAATGAGTGATTCCCCTCCAAAAGGCCTCCAAAAAAGGCTTTGCAGCATGGAGCTAAACACCCTACATGTTGCTTGAGCACAAGGCAGAATGAAACTGGGAAGGTGGGACTGGCTCTCTCCTTAAAGGTGGTGGATGTTTGATTGACATTTGGTCCTGCCTATGATGAACAAGAGGTGGAGCCAGACCCAGTTTAAGGACTGCCTCCCCACACTGCTGGAAAAGGTGGGAGCTTCCTATATGTTGATTCATTTTAGTAATAGTAACAATAGGCGCTGTAGTGGTTGTTATACAGCTATTTCAATGCATGATGATTTTAATGCATGATGTCTTGAATAATGACAAAGGTAGCTGTTTAATAGAGATCAATGGTCCACCCAAATTAGTGTTGCCAACTCTGGCTGGCAGCAGATCAATCCACAAAGAAGTGCCTTGTCCAGTGCTATCTGCTGTCTGTTTAAGGGACTTTTAGCATGCACAGCATGTGCACTGCCACTGAACATCAGCTCCTCCTCTAAAATGTTCAAAGAAACTTCATATTAGGGAGCATCTGACATTTTAAAAATTGTCCTTGCAGCTTTTTACAACCAGTACAGGCATCTCCTGCTTATTCAACAGGCTATGAGCACTGTCAAAAACCAGAAATCATCAAAATACAGAACCTACAATGCTCTATCCCTAATCTGTTGAATAAATGGGGGGTGCAGTACCCAGACTGAATAAAAGAAGGTGCCAAGTAAAAAACAACAGCAACAGCAGCCGCCCAAGGTCACAAAAGCATTGTGCAAAGCCCCATCTTTTTGTTCAGTCGAGTACTGCATCCCCCACTTATTCAACTGCCATCAAAGGGCAGAAGGCCATGAATGCAACCACATTCCCTCTGGCAAAGGGAACTGCTTCCAGCTCTCCCTTCTAAGGACATCCAAAGTTATCTTGGGCCATTTCGGGTGGGGGGGAGTGCATAGAAAAGGAAGAGTCCACCCGGGAGAGACCCCATCTCCTCTTTTAACACTTTTAAATTATATGTAACAGCAAGCCATTAATTTGATGAACATTTGAAAGAGCAGATCACGCAATGAATTAATGGGGTCAAGTTATAATTTAAAAGGGTTGAAAGAGTGGACTGATGAAAACTGGACTGTTAAAAAGCAGGAAACGTCTTGTCCAATAATGACTTCCAAGTCATACATGTATACTGTTTGTCTTAAGGTGACCTTTTTAATCACTACTGAGGTTACAACAGAGTCCTTATCTTTAAGCTTTTAAAACAAAACCAAGATGCCTCATGTTTAACAGATGGAGCTTTAAGATGGTATGTAATCACCACCTAATGGCAGCATTCCCCTCTGCTCCCGCCATGACCAACACCAACCCTATCTATACCCTTACATACAAGAAATATTTATTGAGCTACTTGTTAGCCATACAACATCCCACACTGTAAACTGTTTCTGTCCAGGAATCAATCAGCAACTAACAGTGATATTTTGCAATGCACAATCCATGCCATTGTGACTTGAGTTTCTGGACAAAAGCATTTCAGTCATTTGGCTCAAGTTAACTGGAGCATATGTTCTGCGTATTTATGCATCCATGCATGCAATCCCCAGCATTTCCAGGTAGGTCTGGGAAATCTTTTGCCTAGAACCCTGGACAGCTGCTGCCAATCAGCAAATACTGTATTGTGTTAGACAAACCAATGGAGTGATGTAACATAAGACATCACACTGCGTTTAAATGTTATGCCCTGTGCCACACTCCCAACAAAGAATGGAAGTAATGATTCACAAGTAATGTAAATACCTGTAATTAGTTGCTTTTTGATTAGGGTATAACACAAGTTACATTTAAAAGCAATATACCAAGTAAAACAAAGTAACAAGTATAACAAGTAACAGTTCATTGATATTTTCAAAAGAGCATTTTAAAAAATTATTCTGAGATGTTTTCAAGTTTTATATCTTTCTCTTATATATCCTAAAGGTGGGGGCTCTCTTCAAAACATAGCAGATAGAAACTAAAAAGTAACAATGAACACATAGTTTTTTTTTCCAACACTGTAATGACTAACAGGAATATGTTATCAATACGATAATGAGAAACATTACTCAATAATAATGAGAATTACTCTTGAAAAGTAACTTTCCAAGCTCAGGTTCTTAGTTTACTTTTATGACTGATGTTAATTTAGATTATGCATAAATTATACAGTAATAGTAAAAGCAACTGAAGTTATTATTATTAGTGATTATGTTTTTCATGGTTATAATGAAATCAAGTTAAGTTTAGGTCTGAGTAGAAACCAAACAATTTATATAATGCTACATTTATTTCTGAAGGGATTCTTAAAGATAGCAATTCCCACAATGCCTTGGTTTTAGAGTTTCTAGAAGTTTTACTTCTCTTTCAAGGAGAGTTGTCTCCCATTTTTAAGGTACATAAACATTTAATTAATTTAATTAAAGAGAAACAGACATTCTGAAGGAAGAACAACATAAATCCAGCAGTATCAGTACTGGTTTGTGAAGCTTCCACCCCGCACTACTTACACTTCCACCATGACCTTGATTGCCACTACTGTGATAATAATGTAATTCCGCCCCAACACAGACAACAACAATGAACAAGAGTAAAAAAAACACAAAATGGGTGTTTATCCAATCAACAGGACTAGTTCTTGACTACCCCAAACTATAAGCTTACATTAAAAAATACCTAGAAACCAGATGTCTTTTAACCACAGCTCAGCAGAAATTAATTGTAAATCCCAGGCCTTATGTCCTTTCTCAAAGGTGCTTGCCTAGGAAATACAAAACAAGATAGCAGACATCCCTACTTATCCTGATCTTATAAGTAACATAAAACAAGTTATTAAAAGGAAAATAAGAAAGAGACACAGCATTCCCATAAACTTTCAGACAAGTTGCATAAAACAGGCAAGGCAGCTTTAAATATACACACTCAGAGAGAGAGAGAGAGAGAGAGAGAGAGAGAGAGAAACTGAAGGACTATTTCTCTACCTTCATTTACTGGTTACTCCTGTTAAAGCCATTTTCATTTGACTATGAAGGTCATTATTTTAACCACACAGAATGTGAGGAGTGAAATTCTGGTAAACGCCATAAACACCTTTATAAAAGAATGGATTAGGTTTCATTTAAAAAAAAAATACTAGCCTAAAAAAACTTTTAGCCAGTCTATTAGAGATTTAGCAAATACTTTCTTATTAAAAACTGTTTAAAAAGTGCTTCTTCCAAGAATAGATTGAAAAGTGTGTGTGTATATATATATATATATATATATACACACTCTCTCTCTCTCTCTCTCTCTCTCTCTCTCTCTCTCTCTCTCTCTCTCTCTCCCCCCCTAGGATGAATTTCTCTGCCCAGTAGTTTGATAGAAGGATTCAAAAATATAAGGATTCAGGCAAAGAAATATACAAAGACAGTTGTGCTCTGAGGAGTGAGGTAGAAAATTTTCCAACTCTGTATTTTTCCATAGAAAAATTTCCAGACTGTTACATTGGGTACTTACCGTGAAGGTACTTTCTGTAGGATAGATGGCAGGAACAATCCGGAAGTGTTGGGAACCTAGGACCGCCCGGCTTAAGCAGGAAGTAGAAGGCCAAAAAGGACTCAATCAGATTGGCTTTTAAAATGTTATCAGAAGCCCTTATCTCCGATCAGGAGGAAGATCAGGAAGAATCTGCCAGTGCCCTGAACCTCCTGAGGAAACGAAGGGAGAGGGGAAAGACGCCTATTCCAAAAAAGAATAAGGTGCCCCCAAACCCTCTGAAACCACCGGAGAACAGAGGGGGAAACGCTAAAGAAAAGCAAACAGGCAAGAAAAGGAAGGAACCACCCTCCAGGTACTCATCCGCCGTCCGTGGTTCTCGGACCTAACAGAGATGTTGATAGAACCACCCATGCGACTATTTCCACGGCAGGATCTCCTCCAAGGACCAGTCGCCCACAACGACGGCACATGGCTACAACTGACAGCGTGGAGATTGAGCGGAGAGCTCTAGAGGCCTGCGGATACGAGGACAAGGTAATACGCACTCTGCTAGTCTCACGCAGGCCGTCAACGAGAAAGATATACCAAGCTACATGGAGGGTGTTCTCGCAATGGTGCGCAAACGCAGACGTGAATCCATTGGAAGCCTCGACAAAGCATATCCTCCAATTTCTACAAGAAGGCCTTGACAAGGGTCTCAGGCCAAACACACTGAAGAGACAGGTAGCAGCGCTGGCAGTGTTCATTCAGGACCCACAGGGTAACAGAATCTCCCTACACCCGCACATCAGAAGGTTCCTGAGAGGCGCAACCTTAATATCTCCACCCGTTCACCACAGATTTCCATCCTGGAATCTGCCCCTGGTGCTGAGGCAACTAGTCAAAAGCCCATTCGAACCCCTGAGGAAGGTACCGCTCAGGACGCTTTCAATCAAGGTGGCATTCCTGGTGGTCCTCCACGAGGTGGTCCAACAATAAAGCTAATCTCAAGACAGTCACTCCCACCCGGCATCGGGGAGCTTGGGTACATCCCAACACTTCCGGATTGGTCCTGCCATCTAGACCTACAGAATGTTACATTGGGTACTTACCGTGAAGGTACTTTCTGTAGGATAGATGGCAGGAACAATCCGTCCCACCCGGTGACTGTCAACAAGGCCATGGCCAGTGACACGGAGATGCCTTTTTTAACTAACAATGCGTATCAGTTTGTTTTCTCAACAGGGGGAGCTTCCTTACCTTTCTTTCAGGGCTTTGCTAGTCAGAGAACTGGCCTCGTGGGAGAAGAGGACTGGAGAACAAAGGGACAAAATCTCCCAAGAGGCTTTGTTCTACTTCCTGCTTAAGCCGGGCGGTCCTAGGTTCCCAACACTTCCGGATTGGTCCTGCCATCTAGACCTACAGAATATCTATCTATCTATCTATCTATCTATACATACACACACACACACACACACACACACACACCTATGCTGATCCATAGATGTCTGGGCTGTTGTACTGCAATGAACCATGTTAGATGTGCTAAACATAGGATATGAACTTCTAATTATTCTTCTAAAGAGACAAGCCTGGACAAACCCTAGTAATCTGCTCAGAAGAATAGACTAACAAATGAATATACTGCTAAGCTAAGCTTGTTTGTTTCTCTTTCACAACATTTCTTGACTTTCAGTCACAAGACAAAATGTGATAAATTGCCCATGCTCACAGACTCCACATATTTTAGTGAAACAGAATGTACAACTAGTACAGAATCAGATTTTCCTCAACTTAAAATGGTAAGAGTAACTAAAGTTGAAGGTACTACAGTTACACCTCAACAAAAGAAAGTTAAACTGTTGATATTAGATATGTCAGGTACAGTTTCCTGTACGTGTGTGTTCCCCAAAATAATGTTCCTCCAGGTGTAATCATTTTTTGTTAAGGAAAAGGGAAAACAATATATTATACAGTGGGGACTTGGTATCCACTGGGTTTGGTTCCAGAACCCCCCATGCATACCAAAATCTGTGGGTGCCCAAGTCCCATAACGTACAATGGCATAGTAAAATGGTGCCCCTTATGTAAAATGAAAAAAAATCAAGGTGGCCAGATCTATGCTTTTTTAACACACTGGGTATAGATGGTATGCAAGCTTATAGGCCAAAATGATCACCAACAGTGGTCCACCCTGGCCTCACATCGGGAGGCATGGAGACACACTATCCACAATGCTGCAGCCTTATTTGAGAACTCACGCCGAACAAGTCTTGAAGAGAAACGACAACGCAGAAAGAATCACAACCCAAAAACATCACCCAAGGAGACCTTCTGCTGTGCTTTCTGCAAGCAGACTTGTTTATCTCGGATTGGCCTTTTTAGTCATCAGCGCGCTTGCAGAAAGCGCGGGATGAGTCCTTCTTGAATCTTCGTTTGCGAAGAAAAGCCAGAGAGAGACTGTTCACAGATGTTCGGTAAAGGATTCTGGATGCAGCTATTTTTTACCTTGTCTGTTCTAGGCAGGAATACGCAGTTACAGGAGGTTTGGCTAGTATGGAATCCCATTCTTTCCCAGCTCAAGCTTAATTCATTGTCTACTAGAGGCACAATGCTGCAACTTAATACCAAAAGCCTGTGTTTCTCCAGGTTCCTCTCACCACCCTCATGAAGCCAATGCTAGAAAAAAAAAACTTAAGGCCTGGACTGGCATAAAAAGACTTTGTAAAAAAGGAGCTTCTTTGTCAGCAGCTTTGCAACTGAGTGAGGTAAGCCTGTAGGTATTCTGATAAAATAATTTCAGAATGTTTTCTGAAATTATAGTTTTGCATGTGTTTGAACAAACCACTTAAATAGTATCAGATAATATTATTTAGATAATATTATTTAGAGCATCGGACAATTCTCCAGTTGTTGTTGTTGTTGTTGTTGTTGTTAAGAAGGAGGATAGTGCAGAAGAAGTTTGGGGAAGAATTGGGGGGGTTGGGGTCAAAAAGAAAGGGAAATACAACCAGAAGGCCAAAGGAGCTCTGGAGGAGTGAAAATCCTGTCCTTGCTGGGCGAAGCAGGAAGGAGAACTAAAGACCACGTGGAAGAGAGAGGAGAACAAAGACTCTAACTTCCAGGTCAAAGGTCTTCTTCCTGCTTTGAGCTGGGCAGTCCTAGTTTCCCAATCATTGAGGATTGTTCCTGCCACCTCTCCCCTACAGAAAACTGATGGCATGAGGGGGGGAAAACCATCTTAAGTAATCATGATTTATGAGTGTAATCTAGCTGAAGTTAATCGTGATTACCGTATATTCCGGCGTATAAGACGACCCGGCGTATAAGACGACCCCCCCAATTTTTAAAGTAAAATGCAGAGTTTGTGATATATTCGCCCTATAAGACGACCCCCCTCTTCCAACGCATAGCCCCCGCATGCCCCTCCTGGGCTCACTTCCAGGAAGGAGCACAGGAGGAGGATGCGGAGGCTGTGCGCCCAAAAGGGGCACGTTCGCCCCTTCTCCCCACCTTCCAGGAAGGTGGGAAGAAGGGGCGAATCGCGGTTTGGCCACGCAGCCTCCGCATGCCCCTCCTGCGCTCCCTTCCAGGAGGGAGCGCAGGAGGGGGATCCGCAGGCTGTGCGGCCAAACGGGGCTTTGGGGAAGGGGGGAGGCTGGCAGGGGGGAAGGGGCTTCGCAGCCACCCCCCCTCTCCAAAGCGATCCTTTGGGGAAGGGGGGTGGCTGGGCGGAGGGTGGGAGGGTGGCAGGGAGTAGGGGGCTTCCAAGCCCCCCTCCCTTTCGGGAGGGGGGTGGATGCGCGGGGGATGGGTGGGGAGAAGGGAGGAGGGGGCTTCTCCGCCACCCCCCTCCCTGAAAGCGCGTTTCTGCGGCTTTCAGGGAGGGGGGTGGATGCATGGGGAGTGGGCAGCCGGAAGAGAGGAGGGGGCTTCTCCACCACCCCCCCTCCCTGAAAGCGCGTTTCTGCAGCTTTCAGGGAGGGGGGTGGATGCATGGGGAGTGGGCAGGGGGAAGGGAGGAGGGGGCTTCTCCGCCACCCCCCCTCCCTGAAAGCAGCGGTTCCGCTGCTTTCAGGGACGGGGGTGGATGAGCGGCGGGTGGGCGGGGGGAAGGGAGGAGGGGGCTTCTCCGCCCCCCCACTCCCTGAAAACAGCGGTTCCGCTGCTTTCAGGGACGGGGGTGGATGAGCGGGGGTGGGGGTGGGGGGAAGGGAGGAGGGGGCTTCTCCGCCCCCCCACTCCCTGAAAGCAGCGGTTCCGCTGCTTTCAGGGAGGGGGTGGATGAGCAGGGGGTGGGCGGGGGGAAGGGAGGAGGGGGATTCTCTGCCCCCCCACTCCCTGAAAGCAGCGGATCCGCTGCTTTCAGGGAGGGGGGTGGATGAGCAGGGGGTGGGCGGGGGGAAGGGAGGAGGGGGATTCTCCGCCCCCCCACTCCCTGAAAGCAGCGGTTCCGCTGCTTTCAGGGACGGGGTGGATGAACGGGGGGTGGGCGGGGGGAAGGGAGGAGGGGGATTCTCTGCCCCCCCACTCCCTGAAAGCAGCGGTTCCGCTGCTTTCAGGGAGGGGGGTGGATGAGCAGGGGGTGGGCGGGGGGAAGGGAGGAGGGGGATTCTCCGCCCCCCCACTCCCTGAAAGCAGCGGTTCCGCTGCTTTCAGGGAGGGGGTGGATGAGCAGGGGGTGGGCGGGGGGAAGGGAGGAGGGGGATTCTCCGCCCCCCCCACTCCCTGAAAGCAGCAGTTCCGCTGCTTTCAGGGAGGGGGGTGGATGAGCAGGGGGTGGGCGGGGGGAAGGGAGGAGGGGGATTCTCCGCCCCCCCCCCACTCCCTGAAAGCAGCGGTTCCGCTGCTTTCAGGGACGGGGTGGATGAACGGGGGGTGGGCGGGGGGAAGGGAGGAGGGGGATTCTCTGCCCCCCCACTCCCTGAAAGCAGCGGTTCCGCTGCTTTCAGGGAGGGGGGTGGATGAGCAGGGGGTGGGCGGGGGAAGGGAGGAGGGGATTCTCCGCCCCCCCACTCCCTGAAAGCAGCGGTTCCGCTGCTTTCAGGGACGGGGTGGATGAACGGGGGGTGGGCGGGGGGAAGGGAGGAGGGGGATTCTCTGCCCCCCCCACTCCCTGAAAGCAGCGGATCCGCTGCTTTCAGGGAGGGGGGTGGATGAGCAGGGGGTGGGCGGGGGGAAGGGAGGAGGGGGATTCTCTGCCCCCCCACTCCCTGAAAGCAGCGGATCCGCTGCTTTCAGGGAGGGGGGTGGATGAGCAGGGGGTGGGCGGGGGGAAGGGAGGAGGGGGATTCTCCGCCCCCCCACTCCCTGAAAGCAGCGGTTCCGCTGCTTTCAGGGAGGGGGTGGATGAGCAGGGGGTGGGCGGGGGGAAGGGAGGAGGGGGATTCTCTGCCCCCCCCACTCCCTGAAAGCAGCGGATCCGCTGCTTTCAGGGAGGGGGGTGGATGAGCAGGGGGTGGGCGGGGGGAAGGGAGGAGGGGGATTCTCTGCCCCCCCACTCCCTGAAAGCAGCGGATCCGCTGCTTTCAGGGAGGGGGGTGGATGAGCAGGGGGTGGGCGGGGGGAAGGGAGGAGGGGGATTCTCCGCCCCCCCACTCCCTGAAAGCAGCGGTTCCGCTGCTTTCAGGGAGGGGGTGGATGAGCAGGGGGTGGGCGGGGGGAAGGGAGGAGGGGGATTCTCCGCCCCCCCACTCCCTGAAAGCAGCGGTTCCGCTGCTTTCAGGGAGGGGGTGGATGAGCAGGGGGTGGGCGGGGGAAGGGAGGAGGGGGATTCTCCGCCCCCCCACTCCCTGAAAGCAGCGGTTCCGCTGCTTTCAGGGAGGGGGTGGATGAGCAGGGGGTGGGCGGGGGGAAGGGAGGAGGGGGATTCTCCGCCCCCCCACTCCCTGAAAGCAGCGGTGCCGCTGCTTTCAGGGAGGGGGGTGGATGAGCAGGGGGTGGGCGGGGGGAAGGGAGGAGGGGGATTCTCCGCCCCCCCACTCCCTGAAAGCAGCGGTGCCGCTGCTTTCAGGGAGGGGGTTGGATGCACGGGGAGTGGGCAGGGGAAGGGAGGAGGGGGCTTCCTAGCCACCCCCCCAAAGCCGCGGTTCCGCGACTTTCGGGAGGGAGGGTGGAAGCACGGGGGGGCGGGTGGCAGGGAGGAGCACTTTGCTTCACCCCCTGCCCGATCTCCTGCCTCTTCGCTCCGTTTGCGAAGAGGCAGGAGATAGGCAGGCAGGTGAAGCAAAGTGTATCCGGCGTATAAGACGACTGTCAATTTTGGAGGGCACTTTTGAGTGCTCAAAAGTCGTCTTATACGCCGGAATATACGGTAACTCGTTCCACTGTTTTTTAAAAGATTTCATTTTGCTGCATCATAATGTAAAATGTCATTCAACTCCAAAAATGGTGGACAATTAGTCCCCCTCCAGATTTTGGAGTACAATTCCCATCTTCATTCACCATTCACTATACTGGCTTGGATGATAGGGCCTCCAGTTTAACAACACTGAGAATGCCACAAATTATCTAATGCAGGGGTGAGCAAAGTGCAATTTTTGAAAATGTTTTCAAAAAACGTTTGGCCCAAAAATACTTACTAAGGAGCATGAGGTCCATTTCTACCACATTCTGTGGGTTCCCAGGCCAATATAGGCCCAGGATAGGCCTTTATTGAAACTTCAGAAATGGAGAAAATGCCCCCATGTCCATGAGAGACAGTTAGGGCAAAAACACTTTGTTTTATTATTATCATTGTTATTTTGTGGGAGCTGGTATCACCCTCGGAGGTCTCCTGGGGGTTAATGCAGCCCCCTAGCCTTCCACACTTAACCACCCTGGTCTAATTTGTCAACATTAACTCATTAAAGGTATGTTAAGAATTTTGTTACAACAATAAGAATTTAATAGCCATTAAGAGCATTAAGAATTTAATAAAATTAATTTGTTGATTTGCTAAACTTAAAAAATAACTTATAAGTACTAAATATGGCCTCAATTAAAAAGAAACAGTCATTTTATTTTAAAAAATGATAAAATATGATACGTATTTTAAAACTGTTGCTGAAAATTTAACGAATATTGAACTACTTTATACATTATCTCTACCCTCTGTGAATAATGTCTTACGCAATTTCAACACTGAGCGGTCTGTTAATTTCAGCAGACTTGAATAAAACAAGTATGTTAAAAGACAAAATTAAACACAGTTCAATCTGTACCAGAGAAGACGAATCCTCTCCACTCTGGGCAAAAGCAGGACGTTGAACTGGCCTCATGGAGAGTTGACAGGGGGAGGGGGAGAACAAAGGGCTTTCGAATCTCCAAAAGTCCATGATGCAACTTCCTGCTTCTGTCTGGGCGGTGGTAGGCTTTCCCACCAGTACAGGATTGGTCTTCACTCCTTCCCCCAGAGAATAATTTTTACAACTGAAAATGTTCCCCAGAATGCCACATTGGTTACTTACAGTGAAGGTGCATTCTTGAGGGAGTGGGGTGATGCGGGTCCTTTACATCTGTTTTACATCTGGGTTTCGTCAGTCACCGCCCAGGTGTAGCAGGAAGTTACATTAAGCCTCTTCATATTCAAATTTCTTTGTCTTCATCTCCTCCATCCTGGAGCCACGAGGCCAGTTCACTGACTAGCAAAGCCCTGTAAGGACTAAGGAAATCGTTTAAGTCAAATAACCTTAAGCAGCGCTAAATAATAAGGGTACCGCCATGTAAGGAAAAACGCACGCAGTCACTGGGCGGGGAAAGGACCCGCATCACCCCACTCCCTCAAGAATGCACCTTCACGGTAAGTAACCAATGTGGCATTCTCTGAGGGAGGGGTGATGCGGTTCCTTTACATCTGGGACGTGCCCAAGCTGACTTAATAGGGCGGGAGTGACTGCGGGATTGGCGGACTCAGTCTCTGAGCACCTCCTGGAGCACCCTCCGACCGAAGTTCGCCTCGGCGGAACGGAACTTATCCACCTTACAGTGTCTAATGAAGGTGGACGGTGTGCTCCAGGTTGCTGCCCTGCAGATTTCTACCAGGGAAGCGTTAGTGGAGAAGACCGCGGATGTCGCGGCTGACCTAGTCGAATGTGCCGTGACCCCTGAAGGTCTGGGAAGCCTAGCTGAGTCATAGGCCTCGAAGATACAAGCCCTGATCCAGGAAGCAATGGTCTTCTGCGAAGCTCTGGACCCTATGGCTGTCTGAGAGAAAGAGACGAATAGGGCGTCGCAATGTCTGATGGGGGCAGTACGTCTAATGTAGATCTTCAGGGCCCTCCTGACGTCCAAGTTATGCCAGAGCTTCTCCTTCGGGTGCGAAGGGTCAGGGCAAAAGGAGGGCAGAATCAAGGGCTGCGAGACATGGAACTCGGAGGCTACCTTTGGTTTGAATGACGGGTCTGGGTGTAGGGTCACTACATCCTTGGTAAAGGAACACAGGTGTTCCCTAATTGACAGAGAGGCCAACTCCGACACTCTTCGCGCTGAGGTGATGGCCACTAGGAAGGCAACCTTGATGGTGAGAATTCTAAGGGAAACTGTGCGCAACGGTTCAAACGGGTGCTTCATGAGTTGCCTGAGGACTAGGGAGAGGTTCCACGACGGAAACCTGTGCCGCACCGGGGGTGAAACTATCGAGGCACCCCTGAGGAAACGCCTGATATGGGGATGCGATGAGAGGCGGTTTCCGTCCTGTGCTGTGAGGAAGGCCGACAGAGCGGCCACCTGTCTCTTCAGGGTATTTGGTCGTAAGCCCGCCTCGAGGCCTTTCTGTAAGAATGCCAGGATGTGTTTCACCGAAGCTTCTTCAGCGATCAATTGGCGAGGGGCACACCATCTCTTGAAGGCTCGCCATGTAGCTTCATAGATCCTCCTGGTGGACACGCGCCTAGAGGAAAGAAGGGTACTAATGACTGAATCGTCGTATCCGTGTTCTCTTAGGGCTTGCTGCTCAATCTCCAGGCTGTCAGTTGTAACCAGCTTGGATCTGGGTGGAGGATCGGACCCTGATGAAGAAGGTCGGGTCTCTGAGGTAGACGCCACTGGCTCTGAACCCTCATGTCCATCAACTCGGAGAACCAGGGGCGCCTCGGCCAATGTGGCGCTATCAGGACCACTTGTGCCTTCTCCTGGCGAATCTTCCGACAGACTTTCCCTATGAGGGGAAGTGGGGGAAACAGGTATAGGAGACCGGCCGGCCCAGGGGATCGTAGGGCGTCCGTGCCTTCGGCGTTGTGGTGAAAGAACCTGGCGAAGAACCTGTCCAGCTTGGCGTTTGATCTTGTCGCGAACATGTCCACCTCCAGCTGGCCGAACCTGGCCTGGACCTGAGTGAACACGTCGTCGTTTAGCTCCCACTCTCCGGGTAGAACCGAGTATCTGCTCAGGTAGTCCGCTTGTTGATTGCGTTCCCCCTGCAGGTACTGAGCCGCAAGGGACTGCACCGTCCGTTCGGCCCAGAGGAAGATGAGATCCGCTTCCTGTTGCAGGGACCGGGATCTCGAACCTCCTTGTTTCGCTATGTACGATCGGGCTGTAGTGTTGTCCGTCATCACCATGACGTGTTGACCCCTCAGGACTGGGGTGAAGTGTTGCAGGGCCAAGCGAGCCGCTCGTAGCTCCAACCAGTTGATGCTGTGCGTCTTTTCCTGTGGGCTCCAAATCCCTTGCGTCACTTGTCCCTGACAGTGTGCTCCCCAGCCCCGTAGGCTCGCATCGGAGGTGACCAGGATCGCCTGGGGTACTGTGAACGGAGAACCCTTGCTGACTGTCTTCATCTGAGACCACCAGGCCAGCGAATCCTTCACATGCTGTGGGAGGAGAAGGAGAGGGGACTTCCTCAATGCGATCTCCTTTTGGTAAGGCATCAGGAAGTTCTGCAGGGGTCTGGAGTGGAACCTTGCCCAAGGCACAACCCCAAAGGCTGATATCATAAGGCCGAGGAGTCTGGCTAGTAGGGACAGTGGTACCTTCCTTAGTAAACGAACGGTGCGAACTTCCCGTAGGAGGACCTCCTGTCGCTCCTTGGACAGGGTGATCTTGGAACGTTGTGTGTCTATTTCCACACCCAGGTGGACGATGGTGCGGGCAGGAGACAGGCTGCTCTTTTTGAAGTTCACCAGAAAACCATGGGCCTGCAGGTAGTGAATTGTGGTCTGCAGGTCTCTCCCTGCTTTGTTCAGAGAGGACGCACGCAGTAAGATGTCGTCCAAATATGGGTACAGGTGGATTCCCTGTGCCCTCAGGTTGGCGATTAGGGTGACCAGGACCTTGGTGAAGACCCTTGGTGCTGAGGCCAGACCAAATGGAAGGGCCCTGAACTGGAAGTGTTGATCCCCGAATGCAAAGCGGAGGTATTGTCTGCTGTCCTCGTGGATCATGATGTGCATATACGCATCGGAGAGATCGAGTGAGGCTAGAAAGTCTCCTGGTTGGAGCGCCTCCCTTATGGATGTAAGCGTCTCCATCCGGAACTTTCTGTATGTGATGTGTCTGTTGGTGTATTTTAGGTCCAGGATGGACCTCTGGCTGCCATCCTTCTTTGGTACTGTGAAGAAGAAGGAGTACACGCCTAAGAAGCGCTGAGAGGATGGTACCTCTTCTATGGCTGCTATGTGTCTTAGGTGAGATATGGCTGTCGTCAGGTCTCTCGCCTTCTTTGGGTCTTTGGGTATTGAGGCTGGGAGAAATCTGCCCCTTGGCCTTGAGTCGAACTCGATTTTGTACCCGTGGGTGATTGTTGAGACGACCCACCTGTCTGTTGTCGAGTTCGACCAAAGCTGCAGGAACAGACTGAGGCGGCCGCCCACTGGGGGCGACCCCGAGTCAGGATTGTTGTCGCGAGCCTCCACGCTGGGCGTTGGAGCCTCCCCTTCTGCTGTTGTTGGGCTGCGGTCCAGTGTTCTGTCTGATGACGTAGTTTGGCTTAACCCATGGTGGGCGAAAGGAGTTGTAGTTTCGCTGCTTCCCGAATCCCCGAAAGGAACGAAAGGGACGAGAAGTCTGAAAGGGTCGTCTGCCGCTCTTCTTGTCTGGCTTCTTGAGTGTGGAGGGCATGGCCAACTTTTTGTCCTTTGTCTCGACTAGGATACCTTTTAGGGCCTCTTCCCCAAACAGTTTAAGGCCCTTAAAGGCCGCTGAGGCCAATGCTGCCCTGGTAGGAGTATCCACCTGCCAGTGCTTTAGCCAGACTGATCTCCTGGCCAGCGTGAGGGCCCCGATCGCACGGGCGGAAAAAATCATGGCGTCCTGTGCCGCGTCGGCTATGAAGAAGAAGGTACGCAGGAATCTAAGCAGAGACTTGTGCAGCACGTTTGGATCGAGCTCCTGGATCTCCATGAGCTCTTGCAGCCACACTATCGCCGCTCTGGAAAAAAGCGATATTGCCAGCGTGGATCTGACCCCGCATGCCGCGGAGTCGTGGGCTTTCTTGATGGCTGCGTCGGTTCTTTTTTCGTCTGGTTCCCGGAGAGAGCCCTCTCCTTCCTTAGGAGCCAGACAATTGGAGACGAGGGACGCGACAGGATTGTCGACCACTGGGGGCTTTAGGAGGTCCAGAAAGCGTTGAGTGGTGTTGTAATATTTCTGAGCCACAGTGGTGCCCCGCCTTCCCATTGAGGGTTTTTCCCATTCGTCAGTTACCAGGGACCAGAAGGCCTCTGGGAAGGGAAGCTCCGGCTTCTTTGGGCGTGAGGTGCGCATCACTGCAGCGACCTTCTCGTTGGACGACGATGTCGATGGAGCTTGGTCTGTGTCTGTAGGAGTAATTTCTAGTGTTGCCATCACCCTAGTAAGGAGGGGAACATACCACTCTCCTTGGAAAAGGCGATCCGATTGGTCCTGGTCTGCAAACTCGGAATCAGAGATTTCTCCTTCTTCCTTGTCGGTTAGGATTACATCGTCGTGGGTCCCAGACGCCCTGATGACGTCGGTGAGGGCGCGCTCCTCATCCGAGGGAGGTAGGGACTCTGCAGAAGAGTGGGTGGAGGGAGGATCCTTCCTCTTCTTGGCCAGGACATCTGTGCCTCTTAATGGGTCCCTAGGGCCCTTGGACGCGGACTTAGCTTTTGCCTTGCCCGGTCCTGCTGGCTGCTGGGACTGCGCGTTGTTCGCCTGGTCCTTAGGGGGAACCCCCGAGGTTGAGGCGCTCGTGCCAGGCTCTTCTGACGAATCCTCGTCTGAGAGCAATGCCTTTGAGAGTAGCTGTAGGGCTGCCTTAATGGCGCCCTTACGCTTTCTGCGACCCCCCCGCTGTGTGGGTCTAGCTCCCCTGGCCTTGGGTGGGTGAGCGGCCAACCCCTCGATGTCGGACTCTTCCCCGCTAGAGTGATCGTAAAACACTGGGATGCCATGGTGGTTTTGGCTGGTATGGCCCGTGGGTGCCTGGAGAGGCGGGGCCTGAAGGACTGGGGCCTGGTAGGGCTGTGCCTGAAAACCCACCGCCTGCATAGGCTGAGGCTGGACCACTGGTGGGACGAAAACCTGATTTTGGTTACCCAAGCCCAGGGTCTGGTTCACCGGCACCTGTGGCGGCAGGGCCTGGTAAACCAACGGTTGCTGCGCCTGGATAGGTACTGCCTGCTGAGGCATTGGTTGGAGCACCAAGGGCAGCTGGTGTTGCTGGGGTGGCACCTGGGCAGGCAAGGTCGGGAGGAGTGGAGGTTGGGAGGCCAGGGCCTGTGGGGGGGGTGCTTGAGGAGTTGGGGCCTGTAAGGCCTGCTCCTCCATGCCCAGGCTTTGTGGTGGTTGGCTCGGTTGGGGTAGGGCCTGGCTGCTTCCTGGAGTGGGGTCAGACAGCGAATGGGGTTCCCCATGCGGTGTGCCCCCCTCCCCCGAGGCAGCTGCGGCGGTTGCTTGGGGCCCGGTGGATGGTGAGGGCTCCGCATGGGAGCGCGAGTCCTCGCTCTCCCCTTCCCCCTCCCGCGCTCCGTTTGGCCTCCAGGGGGGTAGAATACGTGCCGTCCCCAAAAGCAGGGAGGGCACGATGCGTGGGGGAAGGGGCAGTTCGTCCCCGCTCCCCCCAAGGGCCCCTTGTACCTTCCTAGGGGCTCCTGCCCCTGGCCAGTCCTGGCAGCAGGCACCTGGCGCGTGCCAAGCACTCCATAGGGCCGGAGGTTCCATCGCGGTCCCGCTGGAGGCATCGGAGGCCAGCTTCTTCCTGGGCTGTGCTGGCCTCTTCCGTGGCTTGGCTGCTGCTTGGCCATCGGAGGCTTTCCCAGTCACGATGGCCTGGTGTGCCTTCCGGGCCGCGTCCCTCTGAGGGACGCCCACATGGGAGCCGGCAGCGGCAGCAATGGCGACCGCGGCTCCCTCAGCAGCGCTCTCCGCGTCCTCGGAGTGGCCGCGGTCGAGAATCGCATCCCCGGCCACTCCGGAGTCCTTCCCCGCCTGCTGGGGAATCTCCTGGGCCTGCATGGCCTCGGAGAAAAGAAAACAGTAAGGAGAGAGGTGGGAGGGGGGAAGAGAGAGAGGAGGAGCAGGCTGGAGCCGACTGAGCAGCTGCGCGGAGAGAGGATTTTTTTTTTTTAAATAGGCGGGAAATTCAAAAGGAGAAAGGCAAGGGCTGAAAAGCAGCAATGCCTGGAGAAGGAAAAAGGTAGGTAAAGGAACAAGAAAGTAAAAAGAATAAAGGTGGAGATAGAAATTCCAGACGGAGGAGATTTCTCAGCTACCTACTGGGCGAAGCAGGAAGTTAGAACTGGCCTCGTGGCTCCAGGATGGAGGAGATGAAGACAAAGAAATTTGAATATGAAGAGGCTTAATGTAACTTCCTGCTACACCTGGGCGGTGACTGACGAAACCCAGATGTAAAACAGATGTAAAGGAACCGCATCACCCCTCCCTCAGAGAATATAAAAGTCTCAAGGATAACCTCTGTTAGCACCATGTCAAAATAAAGGTGCTGTCCTGGCTACAATCACATAAAGTTAAGTATGACTAATTTTCAAGAGACGTACCTATACACAACTGAGTATGAGTACAACCTTAAACGTGGGAGGGGGAGACTACAGTCATCCCTCCATATCCACAAGTTCCATATCCACAGATTCAACCAACCACAGCTCAAAAATATTCAGGGACAGGGATTCCAAAAAGCAAATCTTGCTGTTCACAATTTTATATAAGAGATGCCATTTGACTACATTGTTGTATATAATTAGACTTGAGCATCCATGGATTTTGGTATCCACAATGGGGGGGGGGGTCCTGGAACCAAACCCCAGTGGATACCGAGTGCCCATTATATAAGGAATGGAAGGCAAAGAAGAATTGCATATGAAAGTGGGCAGAAAAGAAATGTATTACTGTGTCAAACATAGGGAATTAAAATTATTAGTTAACTTTACTATCACATGAAATAAAGTGAGAAGGGAAAAAGAGAACTGACTTATTTTACTTGACTTTCATAGATACTCTATTTTGTAATAATATTTAGAAACCAGTATCAACACATGAAATAAAGTTTAAGAGACAGACACACAAAGCCAGGTCTCAGACTTAGAGCCTCCCATATCAACAGAACGAACCAGTAACCAGATGGTGCTTCACAAAAACTCCTTTAAGTATCTCCTAATACTTCAAAATGCACACAGAGACTATTTCCTCAATCCTCCTCCTAAGGAGAGGGTCCTTTTAACAGGAGCAACATTGGCGTTCTTTCTTCAAGTGAACAAAAATCTATGGGTCAGGAAAACAGTGTAAACCAGTGCTTTTCACTGTTTCCATCCAGAAACACCCATGGGATTTTTCACTATTTTCTATTTGCCAAAGCAAGGCCAAAAATAATTGCATGTAGCACCAGCTGTGATGTACTAGGCGAGATCTTCCCTGCTCCTGGTTCCACAGTCACACTTGTCAGGGGATGACAGGACATTCAATCCCCAGCAGAAGCCAAAAACTGTCTCAACAGACTTGGTAGCAACCCTTCCCAAGAATACTCACATACAGAGTGTTTGACGTCCAAAAACAGGAAGCGCTTTAATCTTCGAAGTAGTTTCAGCTATTCACAGTATTTACAGGCAAAGTGCTACGCCAGAGATCACAGGATCATAGGAAGAGAATGTTACATTGGGTACTTACCGTGAAAGTACTTTCTGTAGGTCTAGATGGCAGGACCAATCCGGAAGTGTTGGGAACCTAGGACTGCCCAGCTCAAGCAGGAAGTAGAAACAAAGCCTCTTGGGAGATTTAGTTCTTTGTTCTCTAGTCCTCCTCTCCCACGAGGCTAGTTCTACTTCCTGCTTAGCCCAGCAAGGCAGGTATCTCAACTCCTCCGAATTGCCTTTTACCTTTTTTCCTTTAGACCCTCCCCCGCCTCTAACCCAGTCTTTGCTTACCCTTTCCTTCCAAAGCTCTCCTCCTGCTGAAGAGAATGAACACTGTTCTGGCTCTCTTATATACATTTCAGCACAGCATTGGCTTATTCAAGGATATGGTTACATTACATCAGATTTCCATACTACATGGCTTTGCACCCTAGTAACCCTTCTTCTGATGTAACCCTTCTCATGCAGCTGTGGCATGATTAGCATGACTGGCAATTCATGGAGTCATGGAGTCAATCATCATGACTCAGCATGATTTCTGCAGTTGTTTGGCCATTTTAAAACTTAGGTTCAGTAACCAATTCCTGACAACACCAGCATATATTCCTGATTTAATCACAACCTGAGGCAAGTGAACAGACCTTGTGCAGATGACTAACTTTAATTCACCTGGTTAACCAGCAGTTCACAACAGTATATACAGTTGCCTTCCACTTCCTCCCATGCACCCACTCATTACCTATCGAACAAAGTATGAAGCATAGCACAAAGTTAAGCAACTCTTAAAGATAACCTTTTATATTAATCCATGATACATACAGCCTTCTATCACTGTGTAGGAAAAGCAAGTCAGCCAAGGAAAGAAACTACACAGTAGATAAAAGTCCAAAATATGTGTGGAGTGGTAATTGATACCTCCACAAAATTGGGGTGCTTACACCTCCAAGGATCTTGTCAACCTACTTAGGGCAGGTCAGAAGATAGCAAATATCAAAGGTATGCAGCTGTTCCATCTCTCTAAATGCCCTGACATCTAGTACTACTAGCACAATACACAGTATCAGAGGCACCACAGATCAACTTAAGAAACCAGACTACAAACTGAATTGTGCTTCAATGAGAAAACAGGAGCATGAGGCCTAAAATAAAACCAAAGACTGGAAGAGGCTTTGTAGAAAATACTTGACTGTTCTTTTTTCTTTTTAAAAATATTTTTATTAAACACTTATATTTTGTAATCTAAAACATATACAAGTGGGGAAAGCATGACAAAAACATAACATCAAACAACACACTAAATCTAATTAATTACTCCCCTCTAATCTAAACCCCAACTACTTTAACCCCCACATCTCAACATAACACAACTAAACTAAGAAAAACAACAGGGGACACTTAAGATTCCAACTTATCCGCTAAAAGGTTATAAAGATTAGTTTTATTCTCCTCTCCAAGAAAAAAAAAATCCCTTAGTTAATTTTAATTAGAAAATACTTGATTGATTTAAAGATAGATGGCACAATACTGAAGTTAGAGATGATCACCCACATACACCCATATTGTCTCCCACCTCCCTCCCTCCCTATCACTCCATACCCATTTCTTGGAATATTGTTTATAAAGGACAAAGGAACTCTATTGGTCTCACTCCCTACTTGTATGCTTTTCTGTGCCATTCTTGCTGGTCGTTTTTTCTAACAGTCATGGATGAGATGAATATGGATTAGATGAGTCCAGGGCTTTGTCTGGATGGTGAAAATACTCCTCACAGAATTCAAGTAGAATACCTTCTGTCCTAACACACTGCAAATGAGTTTTGTGGTGTTCAGAAGGAGAGGCGCGATAAACTCCATCTACTGTGCAGGAAAAGTGAAGACACAGGAGATGTCTTTGCGAAGGTAGCAAAGACACAGGAGATGGGTGGCGGGCAAGGCAAACCGCTACATTCACCCCTCTCCTCCACCTCCGATTCCTCCCCAAAGGGGGCGAAGGCGGAGGAGAGGGGCGAATGTACCCACTTTGCCTCACCCCCCACCCGGTCTCCTGCGTCTTCGGTCCCTTTGCAAAGGGAGCGAAGACACAGGAGATGGACAGTGGGCGAGGCAAACCGCTACATTCGCCCCTCTCCTCCGCCTTTGATTCCTCCCCAAAAGGGGCTAAGGTGGAGGGGAGGGGCGAATGTACTGGTACATGCTTTGCCTCACACACACCCCGCCCAGTCTCCTGCATCTTCGCTCCCTTTGCGAAGGGAGCGAAGACGCAAGAGATCAGGCGGAGGGTGAGGCAAACCATATACCCAGCGTATAAGATGACCCCCAACTTTTGAGGATATTTTCCTGGTTTAGAAAGTCGTCTTGTATGCCGGAATATACGGTACAGTAAAAATAAATGCAGGCTTTTTTTATTGCACCAACTTCACCACCACCAACAATATAGCATCTTCACTTTCCAAAGGGCAAATTTCAGGAAGCAGTTGCCTATAGCAAATTCCCAACATTTCTCAAAAGCTGTTGCTGGGCCCTAGACTCACATGGACATACCATCAGCTAGAGAGCTTTTTCAGGAGGCCACTCATACCCTATTCAATGGAAATGTGTCTAAAACAATAAAGGTCATGGTTATGGGAGAGTGTGTTTGTAGAAATCCTGGAGCCCCCTGTGGAAACTGAGAGGCTTCTCAGGGAAGTTTGGAAGAAACTTACCTACTATTGCTAGACAACTAACCTGGTGTCAATCAATAACGAATAAGTTGCTACAGGAAACCTACTACTGCATATACAGGCCGACCCCCATATCCACGGATTTGGTGTCTACTTTCATTTATCTAAGTCTGAAAAAAATATGTTCTCTCTAGGCATTTCTAGGTCATCCAATGTGATTCTATGGTCAACTTCTGATGTTCGTCTCATTGAAAATAACAGAGTTGTCCATGGTTTCACATGTCCACAGGGGGGCTTGAAACATATACACCACAAATATGAGGGTCAACCTGTATTCATCTGTGAGCACCCTGGCCAAATACATGCTCTCAAATAATCTGTATCACAGGAGGATTCTGGGGTGGACAGGCAGGTGTTTCTTTACAATCAACACAGAAAGAGTTCTCTAAGAACTGGAAGCTTAGAATCTACTAGTACAAATTCAAGAACTACAAAAGAGAAGCTTTAAATTGCCAGTGCACCAGAACTTAACATTTAGTGTTTCCTCAGACATGTTACGTTATTTGGGGGAAATATCTAACTAAATAAGCCAGAATCAAAATATTACAGCACTCAGGGTAGTTTTTTATGTGTTCAATTCACCAAGGATTATGCTGTGTGAGCAACATGTTCACAAGCATAAACGACTAAGAAAGAATGTGAAAAGGGAATGCTCCTAGTAATCTTCATATTAATATGTACAGCCACGCTTCTCAAGAAATGTGTTTCCAAAATCATGAGATAAGCAGAAGCTTTACCTTCCTCCCCTGCCACCGCTCTCCCACCCACCAAATACCCTATAAATGATTGCCTGGAAAAGCAATATGAAGATTAACAGCAAGGTCCCTGGCTTGTAAAACCAGACTTCTGGATATTTTTCAAAAAGGACAAGAGATCCGTTTTGCAGCCGTACATCTTCAGTTATAGGAAGCCTCCACTTATCTGATGGGTTAGAGACTGCAGCAGTAATAGAATCAGGAACTGGTTGAAAAGAAGAACCCATGTAGGAAACATGACAGAATTATGGTGGCTTGCTTGGGACTACCTGCATCTGCCCATCCAGCTGTGTGACTCCCCCCCTGCTCACTATGCAAGCAGTGTGTGTGTGTGTGTGTGTAGTCAGTTCCAAGCAAAACCTCTGTAGACAAGAACTGTTGAAAAAGAGAGAGGGAGAGAGAGAGAATGAGAATACCTCAGAGTCAACAATGACATCAGCACTGGCCTTGGATAAAGTAGTAACAACTGAATGACAACTGAACAACAATAGTATTTACTCAAAACATCAAATATGTTTCTTACCAGTGTTTCTAGCTGAACAAAGGATCAAATTCAATATTGGTGAGAGTATTACATATTGCTGCTGTTGTTAACTGCCATCAAGTCAACTTCAACTTATGGCAACCCTATGAATGAGAGACTTCCAAGTCACCCTATCCTCAAGCACTGCTCAGGCCTTACAGACTCAGGGCCATGGCTTCCTTCACTGAATCTTTCCATCTGGAATGCAGTCTTCCTCTTTTCCTACTGCCTTCTGCCTTAACAAGTATTTTTGCCTTTTAATGAGTTGTGTCTTCTCATGATATGTCCAAAGTATAGCAGTCTCACTTTAATCATCTTGGTTCTAGGGAGAGTTTAGGTTTCCTTTGCTCTAGGACCCATTTATTGGTCTTTTTGGCAGTCCATGGTATCCACAGAACCACCAAAACTACATTTCAAAGGAGTTGATTTTATTCCTGTCAGCTTTCTTCACTGTCCAGATTCCACAACCATACAGAGAAATGGGAAATACAATGGCATGAACAATCCTAACCTTGGTATTCAATAATATATCTTGACACTTCAGGATCTTGTCTAGTTCCTTCACAGCTGCCCTTCCAAGTCCTAGTCTTCTTCTGTTTTCTTGACTGCAGTCTCCATTCTGATTAATGACTTAGCCAAGGTAGGGAAAATCTTTAACTAAAGGTTGCTCTCCCCCCCCCAAAAAAATATCTATGGGAGATACTTTCCTGGACTTACCATTTATAAGTGCAGCCACGGATAATAGCAAACCCTATTAAAATCAAGGATTTCCGGTATAAACATACCATAGAGTTGTATTGGAGGATCTTGCATCCCCAAGAAAGAGAACACCTCTCTAGGCATTTCAGCACAACTGGTATGTGTCCCTATTTTTTTTTCAACCATAGATAACTGAAACTGCAAATATTGGTTCTACAGAAATGGAGTGGGGGTGACCTGTATTTCAAAGTCTTCGTTATTTACTTTAAGTTATGTAAATCATCCATGGTCATTATTTGGGGGGTTTTAATGTTCAATTGTAAGCCTGCCTTTGTACTTTCTTTACTTTGTTCAGAAATAGTTCTAAGTCTTTGCTATTTTTTGCTAGTGGTATGGAGTTATCGGCCTATCTTAAATTATATGTTCCTTCCTCCAATTTTCACACCTCTTTCCTCTGAGTCTAATACTTCTCTATGTATATGTTCAAATTAAACAGAAAGGGTAATAAAATGCAGCCTTGCTTGACCCCCTTGCCAACTGGAAACCATTCAGTTTCTCCATAATCTGTCTTGATAGCCTCTATGCACCAGGGCAATTAAATTTTGTGGCACACCCATTTCTTCAAGAGTGATCCACTGTTTTTCATGATCTACACAATCAAAGGCTTTGCTATAATCTATAAAGCACAGAGTGATTTCCTTCTGAAATTCTTTTGTGTGCTCCATTATCCAATCCATGTTCTAAATAAGATTCCTCATTCCCCCTTCCTCTCCTGAACTCAGTTTAGACATTTGGCATTTCTCACTCTACATGATAAAAGTCTTTGTTATAGAATTTTGAACATCACTTTGACTATGTGGGAAACTAAATGTAGGTTCTGTGGTTACTGCAATCCCTGCTGTTGGGACAGGAACGTATATTCAGCATTTGCAATCTGTGGGCTATTCTTTTGTTTTCCATATTTGTTGACAGATTTTACTTAGAACTAGAGTAGAGTCTGTCTCTGTAGCTTGAAGCATCTCTATTGCTTGACATCTGTTCCTGGTGATTTATTTCTCCCAAGTGCCCTGCGTGTAGCTTCTACTTTACTTTCTAAAACTGTAGGGTCATCAAATGGTTCTTTCTTGAATTAATTTGTCAGCTTTTTATCCCTTTTATATAGTTCTTCAGTGTCTTGTTTCCATCACCTTTTTATTTGTACTTGGACGTGTAAAATGTTCCCCTGCTAGTCATATAGCAGCCCTACTACCCTTGGTTTAAATTTCCCTTTGATTTCTCAGATCTTGTGGAAAAGGTCTCTTAGTCTTTTTTTTTGGGGGGGGGTCATCTTATATTCTTCTGCATTATTATAGTACTGTAGTTCTCTTTGTCCCTGTTCACAAGTCACTGAACAGTTGCATTCAGCATCCTGGTACTGTTTTTGTCATCTATTACTTTTGCTTCTCATCTGTCCTTAACTGCTTTAAGACACAGGTGATAGAAAAAAATGGACTTATCATATTTTCAAAAATATGCAAGCATTAGACATATGATGATATAAGTACACCTGAAATCTCCATGTACTGTGCATAGTTCAATTATGGAAAAGAAATATTTTACAGCTGCCTATTCTAACTTTGCAAACAAAAAACACTACACATACAAAATAAGAGATGAAGTAACACTACTAACAAAACAGGATTCCGCTTCTCTTTGATTATCTATTGTAACACAAGTTGTTTCTGCAGGAAATGTTAAAAATGAGAATGCCCCCCCCAAGAGCAACATATTTCTACACTTTCCTTCAATCTCCCCCCTCATATGACAGGTATGAGGCAAAATGATGATGATAAACCTGTAGAGTACTTTACACACGTCCTATGAAAATAAATAGGTCACTTTTGATTTCATTTTGCTTCCACCAACTGAGGCTCCTACTAAGTGTAGGGTGCATCCAACATGGGAATTTCACTTGTAAAAGGACAGAGTCCAGCATTAGTGAAGCAGGGATGCAGTCACCTCTCTCTTTGGCAGCACAAAAGCCCTGCTTCAGAAGGCTGGAAAACCCTCTGGCACATGTTTTTGGCACTGGAAAGGGCTGCAGGGGGAGAGTTGAAGATCCAGCTGTTGTCAGTAGTGTCACATTAGACTTAAGATCAGTGAAATTAAACCTCCTTCTTTCAAGTCAACATAATGCCCTATCCTGCGCAGCAAAGTAAAGGAATAGTTTAATAATGTCCCAAGAACCAGAGGAACTGCTCACACTGAGGAAGTACATCAACTGCTAGCCTGCCACGTCAACTGGCAGATGTGGTACCCATAACTCTTACTTCTGAAAGTCACAGAACTGCACATTATGAGCCTCATAATAAAACATGTTGCAGTTTACGCATCGGTTGAAAATTTTTATTCATCTCAGCATATGTGAAAATATTACAATGCCTGCTGCTATGATTTTGAATTTATGACCTAATGACAGCTGTGTACATTTATTCTGTAGTTCTTATGCTTGTGTACTACCTATATGCATTGTACATGGCATGTAGTCAACAAATATTTTTCTGTACAGTAATAAAATGTGAATCAAAGTGACACACTACAAAAGTGAATAAGGCAGTAGTTTCCAAACTTTGATCCTCTGGGTGTTTTGAACTTCAGCTCCCAGAAGCCCCAGCCAGCTTGGCCAACAGTCAGGATTCTGGAAGCTGAAATCCAAAAACATCTGGAGAACCAAAATCTGGGAACCACTGGAATAGGGCATTTCCCCTTTTATAGGCCTTTGAAGGCCTCTTGTTAGGCAGAATAAAAATTGAATAAATAATTCTTTATGTGTTTCCATTTGAGATAAATGTTCAATTGCTTTCATATCAAATGACAAAAAGTAAGGTGTGGTATATAGAAATCTAACAGTCTAATGTTTAAGCAAACATTAAAGAAGACAGTAAGAAACAGAATGTCTACAAACAGGTCAAAATGGATTCAAATCCCAGCCATGGAGCTGAATGAGTGATGGATGGAAAGATAAAAAGAGCAAGGGGAGAATCACATATGACACCATATATGTTGAACTCCATAGAGGAACCGCAGACAACATATATAATAATTTTTAAAAAGATAGACAGCATCTGAGATAATTGGCATCTCCTTTACAGAATATTAATATTTATAACCAAAAGGTAGAGCTGAAGCAACACAGCAACTTTAAGTAAACATGTTATAGAAAGAGGTTACAGTGGCCCTTGGGGGCTCCTTCTAGTTCTTATGATTTTGTGATATATGAAAAAGTGCCTTCAAGCTAACTGAATTAAGAATCATTCAGAACAAAGTTTGAGGTAATTCTGAGGTTATCACTTATGCAGTAGTTCCCAGCCCTCTTCAATTACTTCAGTTCAGCACCATGAGGAGTCTGCCACATTTTTGTGAAAGAATGCCTCCTGATGAGATTTTCAAGGCCTACTGACCCAGAGGGTAGAGGGCTTCCAGCTGTGTTTTCCTGGCTGACTTTAATGAGGTTACAGGTGAGAAGGTCACTCCTGGACTCACAGTTGGTCTGCCAGCTGCTGCTTCTGTCCTTGTCTAGTCATTCTTTGTAACTTTTCTCTAAAGCAATTTACAACTATTCACACTAGGCCTCAAACATAAAACACATTTTAGCAACAAGGCCACTGTGAGCATAATGTCTAGTTTTTGTCTTCAGCTCCCTTGTGCATCCCCAACCACCAGAGAGGCTAACAGTTCAATTCAAATTTTAAACATAAAAAATCAGTCCAGACTTTTTTTGTACTTGTCGGAAGTTAGCAACAGCAACTACATCATCACAATATAACGAAAATCAGGATGAAAGCACATCAGACACAGAGTTGTTGTTTTTAAATGCAACTCTGCAAGAAAATCCACAAAGACCTATGGTTACATTTGAGTCACAGATGGGATGAAAAGCAATAAAATAAAATAAAAATGTATCAAAACCATTTCAGTGTAAAAAAAGGTTTCTTTCATGGCTACCAGAAATCATTTTTACATGTCATAATTAGCTCACTTCAACACAAAAAAATGAGTAAAATTGTTCACTTTCATTAAAAAAAAACTAGGTGCATACATCTGGTACTCTTAATTTCACATAAGGAAGTAAAGCAAGCACAACTGCTAAGTCATTAAATGCTTTCAGTTAAAAAAAACAAAATAAAACTGTTTATATCTTATTCTTTCATTGCGCAAATTCTTCATCCTGTGTCCTCCACCCAAAATGACATGCATATGAATAAATTACACATTTGTACGGTATACATAATCTATTTAAGATGCCATTCTCACAGCCTCACAGAATAAAGCAGCAGCAATTTCATTCAAAGCATTCTAGTAATAGAACAGTATGTTTGCCAACGGGCAGTTTGATTCAGATAAGTCTCATGGGATTTGTGTTGACTTTAACCCAAAATTCCTATTAAGATATTTGGCTTGAGCTGAGAGGGCACTCAATTGCAATTCAGGTGCAATTGCCAAGTCAATTTCAGTATGAGGCGCCACAAGCACCATCCAACAGAAATTAACAATCCTTTGTTGCACAAACTCCACAAAAGTTACCAGTATTAAGTTCTTAAAAAAAAAAGATATGCAGGGATTACTAGAGTAATGGGCACAGATTATGATCAGGTTAGAAAGCATGCATAGTAAGAGTGCATATGTATATCTGCGCACGCGTGCTCACCTTCAAATTGCTTGTTGACTTATGGCAATCCCTTGAATTTCATAGGGTTTTCTTAGGCAAGGAATACTCAGAGGTGGTATTGCCAGTTCCCTCCTCTGAAATATAACTTACAGTGCTTGGGATTTGTTAGCGATCTCCCATTCAAGTACTAACCAGGGCTGACCCTGCTTAGCTTCCAAGATCAGACAGGATCTGTTGCCTTTAGTACTTGCATATAATTGATCACAGCGTACGGGACTGTCCACATAAGGGGAGAAAGATTTATTCCCTTCTCCCACTCAACAGATTCTATGCAAAATATTTATTCAAACAGTATAAAATAAACATAAATCAAAAGAACATAATGCATTCTCCTTAAATCCTCCATTAACCAAAAAAACACAAACTTGACTGTACCAAAGTGCAATATGCCCCAATTTGTTTGTTTTTAAAAATGAGATCCACCTTCAGGTAGTAGTTTGAGCACTGGACTATGACTCTGAAGGCCAGGATTCAAATCTCCACTTAGCCAAATCTACCTACTGGTGATCTTTGGCAAGTAACTATCTCTCAGCCTCAGAGGAAAGTGAAGGCAAACCCCCTCTGAACAATTTTTGCCTAGAAAACCCTGTGAGAGAGTCACCATAAATCAGAAACAACGAAGGCACACAACAACAGCAATTTTTAAAATAAATATCTATCAGAAGGAAACCATACAAATAAAATACCTCATACAAGTTACTAAGTGTAATGTCATTTGCAATTTTTTTAAAAAAAATTGCAAAACAATATAGTTGGAAATAGAGCAGAGAAAGATGCCTGCTGTATCAAATTAAAAGCCTATCAATCCAGGATTCTGTTCACACAATGGGCAACCAGCTACTCATGGGAAGCTGCCAAGCACATGGGCACCCTCCCACTCATGCTTGTCAGTCTCCAGCAATGTATAATCAGAGGCATACTCTCTGCTACTAGTAGGAATATATAGCCCTCATGATAGGTAGCCACTGATTGCCTCATCCTCCATAGGGTCATCAACAATAATACCCCAGGATGAAAAATGCATGAACCTACAACTATGCCATTAGCACACATATAATAGCTCCATAAGTATAACAGAGCAGCAATCATGTGTTAATTAAAAGAAATTTCTCAAACATGTATTTAAAAGTCTGGCTTGAAAATGTGCGGGGTAGATAGACACTTGTAAAATCTCGGGAAGCAGGGCAACAGCTGAGCTGTACTATAAATGGTTGGGGGAAGAACTTTATTGTCCCACATAGCAATCTGCACTTGTAAATGTCTAGCAGAACAAAAGCACAATATTAAAAAGGCAAGACTTTTTATGCTTTCCATACATTTTACAGATCACAAAAACTAGGGGCTTGTTGTTGTTGTTGCTGTGGTTTGTTTGTTTACAGCATAGGAGTTAGAGAGAGGACTGGCAAGGGAGTGTTATATGGAACATTTTCCCAGGGAAGCTCAACTGACTATGTACCTTATAAACTTCCTACCAGGGAGGCAGACACATTTTGTAGACCAGGAACAACTACCAACACTCCTCCCAAACAGTAATGTTGGTGTGTGCCTTCAAGTCAATTCTGACTTATGGAGATAAGGCTGTCATAGGGGTTTGACAGAATTTGTTCAGAGAGGGGTTGTCGTTGCCTTCCTCTTAGGCTGAGAGAGTGTGACTTCCCCAAAGTCACCCAGTAGGTTTCCATGGCCAAGTGAGGATTTGAACCCTGGTCTCCCGGTATCCTAGTCTAACACTCAAACCACTACACCACTCTGGCTCTCAAACAGTAATACTGCAATAAATTATTTGCATATGCAAAGTCAATGCAATAATGCTTGCTTGTAACAAAGCTGGGAAACAATCCTCAGAAAGATTTCTTTGATTCCTGGAAAGCACCACCTTAACCAAACATTTTGGTAACGGAATTTTAGTAAACATAATCAGTGTTGCCTCAATTAACTGTGATGGCTACCACCCCCTGAAAAGCACAGAGGATTCAATATTGCAGAAAACCAAGCGCAATAATTCAAAGCCCACACAGCTAACATACAACAGGGTTGTGTGCATTTTAAACAAAATTTTGATGCACTCCCTGCTAAGGAAAAAAATATTTTCACAAGACATCAGAAGACACACTCTTCCAGAATGTGGCAACCACTCTGGTCTGATTCACAAGGCAGTTTTAGTTTTAGTTAAACTTCCTAGTTGAATGTACATTTCATGAGACAGGAAGCTCTGAACAAGATGAAAGGGTAAGGAAAGAGTAAATTTTTATACTCACAACTGCCTCAAAACAGCTGTGAAAACCTGAGGCCTTTATGAAACTCCTGGCATGTCAGTGGCAATCCAAAATATCTTGCGTATCAATTCATGCCAGTTTACTGATACGGCTTTGAAAATATTTTAATAACAGCACCACACAGAACAGTCATTCATGAAGTTCTTTGACCCACACATATAACTACAATTAGTCCAATATTAAAAGATTTCATTCCTTGTAAAAGTTTCATTGAGCTTAAAATACAGTAGCACCCCCATATCCGCTGATTCGCTAACCAAAGATTCAATTATCTGCGGTTTGTGGTGGCAGGGAGAAGGGAGGGGGAGGAGGGATCTCATCTCACCTTTCCCTTCCTCTGGGAGGGCTCCTGTCACCATGGCGGCAATCGCGGGGGCAAAGTGGGAAGGGAGGGGAGGAGCAATCTCACTTCCCTCCTTTCCCGCTCGTGGTCACTGCTGCAGCGGGCCATGGCAGAGGTGAAGAGGGGATCGATCTTGCCTCCTCCCCTTCCCTCTTCGCCCCGGGATTGCCACTGCGGTGGAGCCATGGCAAGGGGGAAGGGGGAAGTGTTCGCCTCCTACCCTTCCCCCTTTGCCAGGGCGAAGGGGGAAGAGGGCAGAGGAGCAATCTCACCTCCCCCCTTCCCCCCACAATTGCAGCCGCTACGGGGCCATGTGGGGGGCGAAGGGGGAAGGGAGGGGGAGGAGCAATCTCGCCTCCCCGCCTTCCCCTGGGATGGCATTTGCTATTATCCACGGAATTCACCAACCACAGGGGACAGAACCAATCCCCCGTGGATGTGGGGTTGCTACTGTATCCCACCTCCTTGCATTTGTACTGTGTGCAACCTAGTGAAAAAATTTCTTCATATTTTCCCTGTAATAATGCACTCTCAGGAGCCAGTGTGCCATAGTGATTTGAGTGTTGGACTATAACTCTGAAGACGAGGTTTCGAATCCCCACTTGGCCATGAAAACCCACTGGGTGCCTTGGCAAGTCACACACACTCAGCCTCAGAAAACCCTGTAATAAATTTACCTTAGGGTCACCATTAAGTCGAAACAACTTGAAGGCACACAACAGCGTCTTCTCAGAAGACAGCTTAGCTCTCTGAACACATGAACATTTAACTAAAGTACATACAATATTCTCCATAGGCTCCAAGGAGCTTGCTTTACATGTCTTTTGAGTGCCACATGCCTTTTCCTATTTGTTATTTTTAAATGAGGTTTTCATTAATCTGTTGTTCAAAGCATTCCTAAGAAGTCTGTAATAGATTGGGAGGTGGGGTGCTGTGCTGTACTGGAACTATTCAAAAATCCCTTCTAATATTTTCTTCCATGCAAGGCTATACTAGTAAAAAACACATGGAATAGACAGTGTTTTGTTAAACAAATCAGAATGTATTAGCTTGACCAGGGTTTGGAAGCATTAATGTTAGTGCTAAACTGTTGATGTTCAACTAAAAAAGAGAGAATCCACGGACTTTAAATATCAGGAAAATGTATAAAATTAATTCATTAATTATCAGTAATTAATGGACAATAACAAACTGAAGTAACGAGAAATTATGTGACTCATAAATTACCACACTTACATTTTAAAAATTTTAAATAAGTGATTTTAAACCTGTTCTTCAAAATGTTAATGAACTAAGAGTTTGTAAATGAATTGTAATAAATTTATTTAATTATCCCCCCCCCCAACTGGGTCATTTCTGAGCTTGTAAGTTAAGAACCTTCACATTACAAATCTTCATATATATGTCAATGCATGCATGCTTATGTAAATAAGAGCACATGAACAAAGCAAGGGGCTCTACTTTAAAGCCTTTAAACCAGGGGCCCTTTAACACTACAGCATTATGGCACTATGACTCCATTTTAACTGCCATGGAAGCATCCTACATAATCCTTGTAGTTTAGGGAGACCCTACAGCCTTCTGGAGAGCCAGCATGGTGTTGTGGTTTGAGCACTGGACTACAAGTCAGACTACAGATTTGAATCCCCGCTCAGCCATGGAAACTCACTGGGTTGACTCTCTCAGCCTCAGAGGAAGGTAAAGACAAACCCCCTCTGAACAAATTTTGCCAAGAAACCTCCATAAGTTTGCCTTAGGGCTACCATAGTCAGCAAAGACTTGAAGGCAAACAACAACTGCAACAGCAGCAGCTCTCTGAGTAAGAATGCTAAGGACCCCTCCCTAAACTATATATCCAAGAATGAACCATGGGACTTAAAATGCAATTATACTGCTATAATGTATAGTGTCAAAGGGCCCTTGCATTCTGAAAAACATCTACTTTTGTCATTTGTCAAGATGTCTGTACATTAAAATATGAATTTAGCATCAAAAGACTGTGGGGCCACATACAAATTCCAACAGTAAAGTCAAATAGAATATGGCGCAGTTTGTACAGCTGAAGAGCAAAAGCTGATTTATTAAGGCACCATTATAAGTGGAAAAAGCACAAAAGCAAATATTACCATTTTTCCATTGTCAAAACAAGTCAATGTAGTGCAAGTATTAGAGTTGCACTATCAGCGGGGGTGGGGGCAGGTTCTAGTTTCAAATCCTCATTCAGCCATGAAACCCAACTGAGTGGACCATTCAGGTAGATGGCTACCACTGGTGAAAGGGGAAAATATGTTCACTTCTGGTTGCCCAGTTGCACACATCCAAGTCTAGATCCAACCTACAATGTTACTTATTTGTACACTAGTAATTTATGAAACAGCAGCAACCTGGAAAAATACTTTTGCAGTGATTTCTGTGGCTACTTACCTACAGTCAATGGCTCCTTGCTGCCAGAGACTAATCAACTGGGCACTTAAAAACCTAGTTGTAAGGTGCAATTTTGTAATGTATGCCATCCTTAGTTCTTTGAAAAAAGGTCAGACTGCAAGTACAAGTGAAGTATAAACAATAAGCAAGACTAATAGCTTAACTGCTGGCACCAGGGTGGAGAAGATTCAAGAATTAGCAGTGCTAAATGAAAATGTTTAGGGAAAGGCCCACCTGCATTGCAAGGCACAAGAGGTCATACAACAGAAAAACTTCACTGTCAACGAATATCCTCGGCTCAATCTCCCTGCCTTTCCCATGCGTTCCACAAGTGACCTACACCATCTGATACAATAGGTGATACAGATGTCAAAGTTCTATTTTGGTTTTTTCTGTAGAAATGAGCTATAAAGAGCTAGAACTCTAGATAATGAAGGTGGAGGGATTTATAATCAACAACTCTTCTCTCCAGTACTGAACCACGAAACCTGAAGCACATGACACAAGAAGCAATGGGGGTAGGAAATAAACCAACAGGCCAGAAATCTAATGTATATTTGCCTATGAAGCTCAAGATAGTTTAGACCATATTAAGCAATAGGATGCTATTGCTTCTCTCTCTGCAATCATATTTAGTGCACAGATAAAGGAAAATGTATGTGTTCTGAGTTTAGTATAAACTCAGAACACATACATTTTCCTTTATCTGTGCACTAAGTCACAAAACAACTTCCCAAAACATATTTGGTGGCATTCCTATAAATATGGAACCTTTTCTCCTTCAAGGCTCATTCGCCTCCTAGAACAGTCTTTCTCTAGAGGCATTCCTTTTAAAAAATCCTTTCAAAAGGATTTGGTAGATCTGACCATTTGAATTATTGTAGGGATTCAGCAGTACTGCTTTAGATTTTAATAGAAGTTATTTAAGATATGAAGAGATCCTGAGTCACTATGACACAGTGGCACCGAACTAAAATTTAAAAGTCTCAAGCTACAGGCCACTATTTTGCAAGTGTACAGTGGTATGCTTCTTAAAGCAGAAAATGAATTAGTTATATTTAAAACGGGAATGCTGTTGAAATAGTACTAGGTTAAATAAAATAAACATGCAGATTAAAAGGTTAATTGTGTATTTGGAAGCTAACCACATGAGGTAAAAAAAATATTCTGTTCTAACTATCAGACACCATCATTTACTTTTGTGGAATGAAATTCTAACATGTTTTCAAATAAACCATTCACAGGATTGCCACCCTAGACACTCCAGTGATCATCCGTATAGGATTTTATAGATATACGAAGACACACTGAACAATTAAATTATCTTTTGCAAGCCAATGACAAGTTTAACAATTAACAGATATTAATTGTTGCACAGGCACCCAAGTTAATTGAGAAAGGAGTAAAAATAATGGTGGTGATAATAAAATAAATAAAAACAGTAACTAATAAAGGGATTAAAAAATTGCACCTAAGCTAATGCAAGCAAGTTTATCACCTACTGGACTCTGGGACCTTTTCTTTGTAAACTGTACTGCAAGTGTTATTTTTAAAACCTTTTCATTTCCTCAGAGGGTTTTTTTTTCTATTCTCCTAATTAACTATAGATATAGACAGAACAAGCTCTCGTCAAAATGTACCTTTCTATTCTATAAAAAAACCAAAAACTGTACACAAAAGCAACCACTGCAAATTAATAAGCACACATTTCAAGGCAGTTTTGCTTGATCCAAGCAGTTTAAGTCATTGCACCAAACTGTCTAAATTATATAGCATTACCATTGTCTTTAGAGGAACACAAAGAGCTGCAATTAAGCTTTGTATTCTTGAAGCTACATTATGAGATGCATTGATTGCATCATCAGTCCTCTCAAGAGGTTTGCTGAAATTACTACAACAACAATGTGCCCTTTGCAGCTAAAGGCCAACATTTTCATTATTTATTGGTATCCCTACACCTAAATTTTAGACATAAAATACAGACAGACCCCTGTATCCATGGGACCCATACCTATGGATTCATTTACCCATATGAAAAAATATGTCCTCCTTAGGCATCTTCTAGATCCTCTAGCATGCCTCTATGCTTGGAGCCAGAAACCATTCATTTTTATAGGGTTCGTTATTATCTGCAGTTTCCAGTATCCACGGTAAGTGTGGGAATGCATCCCATGTGCTGATACGGGGCTCTAGCTGTACTGCTAGATTACTGCCAAGCTGGTACATAAATAAAGTAACTACAGGTATGTACACATATTTTAGCCTATTTAGTTAAAAAAAAGGAAGAAAATGTTTTTTAAAAAAAAAACAAGGACACATTTTTTGGCTTTAGTAATTTTTTTTTCAATAATATGCAGACAACTAGAAAACAAACTTCTTGCATAGTTGCAACCTGTTTTTTAAGTCCAAATTGGTAATCTGTAAGGCTCTAACTTTTGACATAATCAACACAAAAACTATAGCTCTGATACTCTACTACCATTAGATTGTGACGTTTCCATCAAGATCACTGATCCCCTCCATCATGCTGTGCCTTGTGCACCCTAAAAACCTGCTTTATGGGAGTAAGAAAACCTCTGGAGCAGGCTTTTGGTGACATGGACAGCTTGCAATGGGAGGGAAGTTTCCATTCTGCAGGCATTAGATATAGAAGTACACCACTAGATTTTGACCTTCCATTCAAAACCAGAACTTGTCTCCAGATTTATCCACTGCTTTGGTAGGAAACCAGCAAGCAATTTAGTCTTGGAATCTTGAACAGAACATGGAACAGTTACCTTTTTTAGGGGAGATCCCAATTCCCTGAATCAGAATTCTTGCAGCTATAGTCCAAAACAAATAACTTTTCTAAGCTCAGATACTGAAAGATCCCAAAATGAGTGTGTGGTGGCTTTGTCCTCCTTGTACCAAATATGATCAATGGTTAAGTTTTTGAAAGTGTGTTACTTCTGGTTGGAATTTAAAGCCAGCAGACAGATTGAAATTTCAATGCTTCAAAGATTACCGTACACTAGCTGAAGTTTTGCAATGTAGGTAACGACAACAACAATAGTGAATCAATGCTTTAAAAGCCTATCAGTTAACTAAAATATCTTTAATCTGTTAACTACAATAAAAATAAAGTGGGCTAAGAAAAAAATGTTTTTTGTGTATTTACTATACTGTATATGTCGCCACCCACTGATTTCAGCCTGTGGCACATTTCACAAAAACTGAAAATATGGTGAAGCTGGCCTTAAAACCAAACACAATGCTTTTCAAAATTAGCAAATGTTTTAAAAGAAACTTTGCTGTTACCTTATTTTATTTAATAAAAACTTTTGCATGTTGTGTGGTTACTGTCATTACACTTTAATCACTAACTGTCAGTGGACTCTGATGTAACTTCATGGGTTCATTCATGAGTTTCTATTCTCTATTCTGCTCTCTTTTAAGAATTAAAAGGTCTTCTCTAACTTCCCAACAAATAGGTCTTCTAAGACCCCCATGAAAACAATTAAAAATAGCCTTCCCCAACTTGGTGCTCTCCATATGTGTCCCACTATCTACCACTGGCCATGCTGACAGGATATGGTGAAAGCTATCATCTGAGACATTTTGAGGCCATCAGGTTGAAGACTGCAATTGATAAAATTTGGAAATATTTTCGAAGAGATTTTTTTAAAAAAGTAACCACCAATACAGTATGAAAATTAAAAGGAGGAAAAATTAAAACACGGGAACAAGATAATATTGAAGAAATATGGTATTAGAAAAAACAAGTTACAACCGTCAGAACCAAATTTTAACAGCCTTTTCCATAATTCTCAGAAAAGGTTTTGTACAGCAGAAAGGTTTGAATTAATTTCCTAAAAATCATGTGAGACAAGAGCTAAAATGCTTCCGTAGGTAATACATCTCAGAATTGTTCTCTTAGAAGTATGGCCAAGCTTCTGGCACTCAGAAGCCAGAGGTCACATATCTGATCTTTAGCCAATGTTAATGCAGGTTACACAGACTGTCCACAGGAGCACAGAAAGTTGCCTTATACCAAATCAGGCCATTGGTCCACCTAGCTCAGTAAGTAGAGGTTTTAGAGAGATCTTTTCCGATACAACCTGGACATGCTAAAGATTGAACTTGGGACTTTTTGTATGAAAAAATGTATATTCTTCTACTGAGACACTTCAAAAAGTCAACCATAACAACTATGAAATAAGAATACCATTCTTAAGTGTTACCTCAATACAATGGGATTTTTGGTGTAACATTCCTGGTTGCATAGACTATAAACAAAGAATCAGGTTACTCTGAAAGTGATCCTGCCAGCAACACAGGTTAAACACTAGTTTAAAAGTGGTTAAACAGTGGCCAGTGGTGTAATTTTTCAAATACATTTGACACTGCCTAGCTAAATGTTTATAAAAACCGAATGGCTCTCATGGGAAAAAACATCCTAAAAGTCATCTCTTGGCAGTAGACTTGAGTATGGAGTTGGCCAAACCCAGGGAAGTGTCCTAGAAGTCAGCTTGCCTGGGAATTTGGAAGAAGGTACCTCAAAACGGGAAAGCACCAAACCACTACTGACACCACAAGAAGGGGACAAGTATCATCTCTGTGGCTGATACAATGGCTGAAATTTGCAACAACAGTATGTTTTATGTCCCTATTTTGTCTGCAATACTCATGAAATTGTGAAATGCGATAAATGTACACTAGTTGATCATACACAATGAACCGTATTTGTAAAATCTATGAGTCTTTTTGTGATTCCAGTTAATTCACAACTCATCACTATATTTCTGTAACAGTTACTATTACATTATATGCATCATTAATAGAACAGTGCTTTGTTATGTTTAAAAGGCTTAGAATCATAGAATAGTAGAGCTGGAAGAGACCACGAGGGCCATCCAGTCCAACCCCCTGCCACGCAGAAAATCACGATCAAAGCATCCCTGACAGATGGCCATCCAGCCTCTGTTTAAAGACCTCCAAGGAAGGAGACCCCACCACGCTCCGAGGGAGTGTGTTCCACTGCCGAACAGCTCTGACTGTCAAAAAGTTCCTCCTAATGATTGAGGTGGAATCTCTGTTCCTGGAGCTTGCACCCATTGCTCCGTGTTCCAGTCTCTGGAGCAGCAGAAAACAAGCCTGCTCCATCCCCAAAGTGACACCCCTTCAAATAATTAAACAGGGCTATCATATCACCCCTTAACCATCTTTTTTCCAGGCTAAACATACCCAGCTCCCTATGTCTTTCCTCATAAGGCATGGTTTCCAGCCCTTTTACCATTTTAGTCACCCTTCTCTGGACACGCTCCAATTTGTCAATATCCTTTTTGAATTGTGGTGCCCAGAACTGGACACAGTATTCTAGGTGAGGTCTGACCAAGGCAGAATAGAGCGGTACTATTACTTCCCTTGACCTAGACACTATACTTTTATTGAAGCAGACCAAAATTGCATTGGCCTTCTTAGCTGCCACATCACACTGTTGACTCATGTTCAACTTGTGGTCTGCTAGGACTCCTAGATCCCTTTCACACATAGTCTCATTCAGGCAGGTCTCCCCCATCCTATATCTCTATGCATTTCATTTTTTCACCCTAAGTGCAGTACCGTACATTTCTCCGTATTGAATTTCATTTTGTTAGCTTTGGCCAGCTCTCCAGTTTATCCAGGTCATTTTGAATTTTGATCCTGTCCTCCAGGGTATTAGCTACTCCTCCCAATTTGGTGTCATCTGCAAATTTGATAAGTATGCCCCTAATTCCCTCATCCAAGTCATTGATAAAGATGTTGAATAGCTCTGGGCCCAGGACAGAACCCTGTGGCACCCCACTGGTCAAATCTTTCCTAGACAAAGAGGAGCCACTGCTGAGCACCCTTTGGGTTCGGCCGGTCAACCAATTACAAATCCATTTAACAGTTAACTTGTCTAGACCACATTTTACAAGCTTTTTTGCAAGAATGTCATGGGGAACCTTGTCAAAGGCCTTACTGAAATCAAGGTATACGATATCCACAGCATTCCTTTCATCTACCAAGCTCGTAATTTTATCAAAAAAAGAGATCAGATTAGTCTGGCATGACTTGTTTCTCTGAAACCCATGTTGGCTTTTTGTGAATATGGGCTTGCCTTCTAAATGTTCACAGACTCTCTATGTAATGATCTGCTCTAGAATCTTCCCTGGTATTGATGTCAGACTAACTGGACGATAATTGTTGGGATCCTCTTTTTTCCCCTTTTTGAAGATGGGGACAATGTTTGCCCTCCTCTAGTCTGCTGGGACTTCTCCTGTTCTCCATCAGTTAGACATCGCATAATGTTTGAGGGGGTATGTACCTTTATTGTTGAGCCTTATGTACAATTCCTTTAACAGAAAGGCAAAGATCTCAATAAAGAGATGGCTTTTTTTTTTTTACTTCTTAATGGTATCATGTTCAATCCTTCAGGTATTTTATATGTCATGGGCTCTCTTAGAAGATATATATTTTATACTGGTCTGTCTGCTACAGCTATTAGGGGATGTTCCACTTCTTACTACTAGAATAGTGAATATCTTCCTAGACCTTAACCAGCAGTAAATGAGTTCCCAACCTGTTTCCCCAGCCTTAAAAACATGGAGCTGAATTCCATTGCAAAGGAAAGGCAGGCACTAGCTTTTATGATTCTATGATTCAAGGCTTCATTTACTCAAGACCACATCATGGTTACACATTGTAACAAGGAATTCATCAGCACCATAAGCAGATATCACATGGCATGATTGAACACACAGTAGACAGAAGCACATCAAAAAAAATAATGGTGCAGATGGAGCACCATTTTCCCACTCGAACATAGTTACCACTGTGAAGTTTCAGCATATTTTGTAACCTGCATTCCTACAGTGTAGGTATTCAAGTCCTAATTTATGGCACAGTCTTCTTGAGGAGATCCTTGAGGCCACTTCTCTTCCAGTGCAGAGGCCAACACTTAAGATGCCGTTTGATTCAGCAGTCCTTTGAGTTTGATGGCTGACACAGTAGATATTCACTGTAACTTACTGAAGCATGTACCAAACCTACATGGCTTGGGTCCATCTTATCTCCAGGACTGCCTCATCCCATATGATCCCCCCTGCGCACTTCGGTCCTCTGGGAGGAACCTGCTGCAACCTATGAAAACTAGGCTGTCGCAGACCTCCCAGAAGACCTTCTCTTCTACGGCTCCCAGACTTTGGAATGGCCTGCCGGATGAGATCCGTCTTATCACTACTCTTGATAGCTTCAGGAAAGTGCTAAAGACGGATCTCTTCCGGCAGGCCTTCCCGGAATAACTTCCCGGTTCCAGTGGACTGATTGCTACCCACCCCCTTGCCATCGTTGCTGTTATTTATTTATTTATTTATCATATTTTATTCTTGTTTTAACTCCTCGTTAGTTTAATTTAGTTTTAAGGGGTGGGAGGGTTATGATGGGGAGGGATTGTTTTAACTTGATGTTTTAATCTTGTTGTACGCCGCCCCAGTTGCTGAGCAGAGGGGCGGGTTAAAAATAAAAATTTATTTATTTATATATTTATTTAGTCTCACCCGCTCCTCTCATTTATTTCTTCATGTTTAACTGTGACAGTGCTTTTAGAGTGGATTTATTATTGGTGTGATTTTAAAAAACCCACTAGTGCAATAAATAATATCTCTCTCTCTGGCTTTTCTTTGCAAATGAAGATTCAGGAAGGACTCATCCCGCGCTTTCTGCAAGCGCGCTGATGACTAAAAAGGCCAATCCGAGATAAACAAGTCCGGTTGCAAAAAGCACAGCAGAAGGTCTCCTTGGGTGATGTTTCCGGGTTGTGATTCTTTCTGCATTGTCGTTTCTCTTCAAGACTTGTCCGGCATGAGTTCTCAAATAAGGCTGCAGCATTGTGGATAGTGCATCTCCATGCCTCCCAATGTGAGGCCAGGGTGGACCATTGTTGGTGATCAATTTGGCCGAGCCTGAGATGTTGTTTGAGGGAGTCCTTGTATCACTTTTTGGGAGCGCCCCTCTTACACTGACCCATGGCGAGTTCACCGTAGAGTAGTATTTTGGGGAGGCGATGGTCCTCCATCCTAGAAATGTGCCCTGCCCAGCGCAGCTGTGTTCTCAATATCATGGCCTCAATGCTGGTGATCCCTGCTTGCTCAAGGACAGCAACATTCGTCACATAGTCAGTCCAGTGTATATTTAGGATTGTGCGTAGACAGCGCTGATGAAAACGTTCGAGGAGTCGTAAGTGGTGGCAATAGGTGACCCATAGTTCAGACCCATAAAGGAGAATAGACAATACAATGGCTCTATACGCACTGATTTCTGTGCTTCATCTTAGGTGTTTATTACTCCAGACTCTTTTGTAAAGTCTTCCAAATGCGCTATATGCCTTTGCTAATCTGTGATCGATCTCTTTGTCAATCTTGGCATCTGAGGAGATGATGCTTCCCAGGTAGGTGAACTGCTGAACGGACTTGAGCACAGATTTGCCAACGGCAATGTGGGGATGGTGGTGTTCGTCCTGTGGTGCAGGCTGGTAAAGAACTTCCGTTTTCTTAGTGCCAACCAAGTAGTCCAAGGCTCAGCTATCCAACATATGAAAAACCGATGAAAAATGAATTGGACATAGCTCCCACTTTGGAAGGGACCCTTAAGGCCATACAGCAGATGAAAAACGACAAGGCAGCTGGGACTGATGGAATCCCACCTGAAGTTTGGAAACACAGAGGTCATGTACTCCACAATAAATTCCATGAACTCCTCGTGAATTGCTGGGGAAAAGGGGAACTGCCATCAGATCTCCAAGATGCAGTCATCATCACCCTGTACAAGAAAAAAGGAGCAAAATCCGACTGCTCAAACTATCGAGGCATAACACTGCTCTCTATTGCTGGAAAAATCCTTGCAAGGATACTCCTGAATAGATTAGTTCCTGCTCTTGCAGAAGAACTTTTCCCTGAAAGCCAATATGGCTTCAGAGCCAATAGAAGTACTACAGATATCGTATTTGCCCTTAAATAACTCCAATAAATAAGTAAATGAATAAAAAGAAGTGCATGGGCCCACCAGATTTTCAGGCAGATTGAAATATTTATTTGTATATATTCTTGAAATTTTATCCATCATCTTTAAAAAAAACTTTTATTGATGCTCCTTGTGTTTCTGTACAGCAGAGATGGTGAGCATGTGGCTTATTCCCACTGTAAATCACCACTGGCTACGCTGGCTCAGGCTCCTGGGATTTGCTGCCCAATAATATCTGGAAAGTCACATGTTCCTTGCCCCAGCTCTATAGCCTTTAGTGGACACAGGCACACACCAAGCAAGAAGACTACAGTGAAACCAATACTTTATCTTTTGTCCAACCAAGATGTCCACTCTTCCTTGTAAGCAACAGGGTATCATTGACTTCACAATAACCTAAGTCATGTTCACTCATTACTGTTCTTCTGAGCACTGTGCAAACACATTAGGCTCTGAGCTTTGGTCCAAGGAGGACTCCTTCAAATGTCCAAAGGCCCTAGATGACTGCTCAGGTTTGTCATGTACCAATGCTTGCAATCATGTATTGCCAGTATATACGTATACAGTATTTGCTGTCATCCTCCTACAGCTATGTCTTCACATGAAATCATCACCCAAAAAGCACTTGGTTTTATATTTCTCCACATTTTAAAATTTTAAGCTTGTTTTTTAAAATGTCTAATAAGTAACAGATGATGTATTTGCCGAAACTCACAGTAAAGGTTTAACAACACAAGGTTTCCCAGGACACAAAGATACCCTATACTGAACTGAACTTCCCACAAGGGGTAGGATAAAATTCCTCCAGAAAACATTTTATGATGTCCAGCGACTTTAAACTGAACTAACTGCATGATTTGTATGATCACAATAGTACATGATATACACGTCAAAATTCATTAAAAATTCCATTAAAAAAATCATTCCTTTAGAAAGGGAAGGGAAGACACAGCCAAGCACGGAGGGTGAGACAAACCCGCAAATACTCAAAACTGCGAATGTCACATCCGTGAATGTTAAGGGACAACTGTACTGTTCTATAGACCAGAGTGAAAAGCCAGGGGCCAGCCGGTTGTTGGGCTACAACTTCCATCATCCCTGTCCACTGACTGCTGCCAATAGGCACTTGAATTCAACAGTTTCAGAAAAAGTACTATTCCCACTCTCTTTCACCCAAAGCCTTAAAAACATGGTCCTGTAATATGCAATATAGGAAAGGTACATCTACTATTGACTTTTGGGGGGGGGGAGAGAGTGTACAAATCTGTCATCTCATTATTTTCTAACTGGAATTCTTGTTCCAACTTCTCCACTCACCCACCCTTACAGAAATCTATTAAAAACTTCTACTTATTTTAAACTGTATGCATTTTATATGAATTTTCTATTGTCTATGTGTTTGTGTGCATTTTGGAATTGTATACATTTTAGTTGTGCACAATTTGCAAATACAGCGGGCCTTTGGTGTCTGCTGGGGTTTGGTTCCAGGATCCCCCGTGGATACCAAAATCCATGGATGCTCAAGTACCATTATATACAATGGTGTAGTAAAATGGTGTTCCTTATATAAAATAGCAAAATCAAGGTTTGCTTTTTGGATATTGGGGGGGGGGGTATTTTCAAGCCGTGGATAGTTGAATCTGCAGATACAGAATCTGTGGATACAGAGGGCCCATGCACATTTTCTTCTCCCAAATGCATCACAATTCTTGGCCACATGGATTTCCAACATGAGATACATTCCATTGGCAGTCAAATCAAAATATGAACACAATGAATTTCTCACCCATCACTACTTGAGACCCTACTTTTTCCCCCTACAGCCAACAGGCAATAAAAAAAGCTGAATTCTTCAGAAATCTATGACCTCCATTTTTATACAGCACTGTAACACCTTATAAAAGGTATACTGTAAAGGCTTCCTTTACGAAACCAACAGAAATTGATCCTATAAAAAGTGACATCCGCAGCCCAATGCTTGAAAATTTGGAAGTCTTCCTCAGGTTTTCTCCCTCCTGCACTCATAGTCGAGGTGAATGATGAGGGATTTCTCTGTAACATCTTCCTCAAGAATATTTACTTGACACCTGCAGTAAAGTCTTCATCTTGTGCCTAAACAAAATTTTATTCTCTTAAGCTTTCAGTCTGAATTCTATATATAAGCCAGTTTCATTCTAACATGCAGCACCGCTACCACTGTTTTAGTCTTTCTTCTAGCTTCCTGTCGCTGGACTGGTTTAGGATACTTTTCAAATTATTTATTTAACTGGAATATCAGTGATAAACTGAACTGGACCTCAGGTCAAACACACAAGCCACAATTGACTTTACAATCCAAGCTACAGTTTATGTTACACACACTTCCATCTCTCAGTGTTGCTCCATCCCTCAATGTTTAAAAAACAGCTTCACAATAAAGGCTGGCTATGCCCTGGAGTGGGAAATCTAATGCTACATCAGGATGCATATATGTGTCTTTTCATGGGGAGGGATTTTTATATTTTACAAGCTTCTGAAACTTCTTTGTAGTCATGTCCATCCTCTGTGTTTAACCTTCTGAATACATCTTTTGTGATTTAGCTTTGAGAAGTTGGCTACTACTACTTCCTTCCATTTGCTAAATTAGAAGGCCCTATGGCCTGAGAGAGCCACTGTAGCATAGTGGTTAGAGTGTTGGACTAGGACTCCAAGACAGCAGGGTTCAAGTCCCCACTCAGCCATGGCATCCCACTGTTATACTCTCCCAGCCTTAGAGGAAGGCAATGGCAAACCCCCTGTGAAGAAATCATCCCAAAAGAACCCTATGATATGGTTGCTCTAGTCGGAGTCAACTTGAAGGCAAATAACAAATTAAGCCTAAGAGCTCATAGTCTACCCTCAAAACAAAACACAATGAAGTAGACTTGAGGCAGACAGACTGCACAGGATAACAAGTACAACCATGAGACCCAATGACTTGTTGACAATTAGTCAGGGATTTAAGAAAGAAAGAAGTGATCCCTAGTTTTTCTGTATTTCATTCATATTATTTTGAGATGTATTAACAGCAGAATTCCAAACAGAAACTGCTTTCAGTCATTTAATTAACTGATATAATATCATCTCGCAGCTACATATATGTGCAAAATCCATCAAACTAATTATCTTCCACAAACAAGTCCTACATTGCAAAATTTCTAAAGCAAGCATAAAAGCACTTCATATTTGGAGAAATTGGTCTGGCCTAGTTCCCAAGATCAAGTGACCTCACCGATACTGGACCAGTTTGTCTTTATACTGGTATGAATAAATTACTCTCTCATTCCACAAAATAAATATAAATAAATAAATGTCTGTTTGCTAGGAACATATAAAAGATACAGGTTGTCCAAAGCTCCCTTAAGCCTTCTCGCTAAGGTAACAACAGATTGTTCTCGCAGAAAGAAATACTGTCTCAACAACCTTCAGATTATTTTCACATCAGTATGTAAGCCATCCCCCATTACATCACTTTCTTTTACAGGCCAGAACTTAGACAATATGCATAATTTACATGTAGCTTTGAAAGGCTGAAATATGAATCAAACAAAAGAAGCCTTCACTGTGAATTAACTCTCACAAGGCTTCCAGAAAGCAGCCACTATGAGAGCTAGGAGAGTCATCCCTGATTCTAATGGCACATTTCCTGTTTTAGCTCAAACTGAATATGCCAATTATTTCTTAATCATTAGTGTGTGCTTGGGGTCTTGGGATGTTTATGAGAAGCATTCACAGCAGCTGGTTTGGGGCCAGCACTTCTTTGTGTGGCTCAGCTCTCATTTCTGTGTTTTAGACCAATAATATACTTTCTTCAGTTCATTCTGCCATCACTGTCAAACTAATCCATCTACATTATAGTCAAAGAAACAAACACTTTAGTCCAGAATATATGATTTGAGCTTATCAAAATAAATGTTGCCTAGCTTACAACAACAACACTCCTCAGAGCAGTGGAGTACTTTGTCATTCATCTATAGCAAACAGCAAGGCAAGTTCCACTGCTATTCCATCTAGTATTAAAGTGCTGAGAGGCATAAAACCACAGCCACCAAGGGTTTTGTTTTCCCTTTTTTAACCCACAAGAAAAATTACTCTGTGGTAGCATTAGAGAAAGGAGCCAGCATGGTGTACTGGTTTGAGTGCTGGACTAGGACACTGGGAACCAGGGTTTTAATCCCCACTCAGCCATGAAAACCAACTGGTGACCTTGGGCAAGTCATACACTCACAGCCTCAGAAAAACCCCTTAGAGTCACCACAAGTCAGAAACGATTTGAAAGCACACAACAACAACAACAACAACAACAAAGCATTAGAGAGGCAGCAGACAACTGGCAGTAAGGAAAGGCAATGCCTCCTCAAACTATGTTCAAAGTTAGTTCAGAGCAAGGGAGGCTCAGGGACTCTCTCCAAACTTTCAGACACTTTCACATATTATGTGGCTCATCTGGTTTGTCTCTCTGCAGCTATAACAGCCAGAGCATAGAAGGCAGCAGCAAGTCCTGCAACCTTTAAAAAGGGTGTCTCTCAAGATTGTGAGAAGTCCTAGGAAATCAATGGGAGATAGAGTCAACAACATTGAGAGAGACAGAGATGATGATAGGGAGTTGGACTTGGATAATCTTCTGGTTTCCATTCATGTTGTAAATGTTCTTTAAAGAGAAGAAAAATTTTATTGTTGGAGAGAAATTGTTTCATCCATTGTATAAAATTATGTGGGGGGGTGTATTTGTTTCATTTTTTCCAAGTAAGACAGATAAAGTGCTAGTTTCATTTTATGCAATGTGGATGAAACTATTTCTTGCCAACAATCAAATCCTACCTTTAAAAAAAAAATCATTTACAGCATGAATAGAACCCAAGAGCTTATCCAAACCCAACTCCGCATCATTATCTTTGATGCAATAATTCTTACTCAGCCCATACAAATGCACCTCTTTCAGCTTGCCTTGTTCCACAAGCAAACTAACAGATAAAGTACTCCATACCAGTGGTACCTTCAACTCACTTATTAATTGGAATCTTATTTAACCTACTCCACAGAATACTGGAATTTGCATCATTCACCAGTTGATCTCCCAAGATCAGCAATTATCAAACTTAGATTCTATTTTATTTCACTAGAACATTTAAATCAAGGGGCAGGCAATTTGTAGTTAGCTATGGCTGATAGAAGCTGAAGGCCAAAAACATCTGGAGGACCACAATTGTCCAGCCCTGATTTAAGCCAAACTAAGGTAGGTAAGCTAAATAGGAAGCTAGAAATAACAACAGGCAACCTTTCTCATAACTACAAATCATTCTCCTAACTTTGAATTACCACTCCAGGCTAGCTTAACTAAGCTGACTGCCTTATATGAAGCTACTTCCCCTCTATTTTGTTCTATTGTCTCTTCAAGAGCAGTGAAATATAAACACAATATAAACACAGGAAAACACACACAGCAAAACATTCAGCCTCTTGTTCTGCGATAAGAGAAAGCACACTGGTGGGCAAGTCTCTACATGCCATTTAACAGAGATTCAGTTGGCCTTAACTGGATAAGGAGGGACTCCTCTCTTCACATTTTAACAATGCCCTGCTTTCTAGACAACATATTGCCTCTTATCCCAAATAGCAGCTTTACTCTCTGAGCTTCAGCCAAGCTTTTAACCATTTGTATCACCTGAACCATAAAGTTCTTGCAGAAGACTAACTACTCCTTTATATTTAAACTCAATTCTTGTCACAGCTGTTTCAGCTGATTGAAAAACGCAAGGAAATAAGTTACTTCATTCTTGTGCTGGTCACCCTTCCCTCATTTCTGTCAACCTTATTGCTATGTGATAACTTCTCCTCCTTCCAAAAAACAAAATAAAAAACAAAAACAGATTTGTAAACACATTTTCTGCTGTCGTTATTTATATAGCGCCATCAATGTACATCACAGGTTCAGCAGTTAACTCCCTGGTTGAAAATATCTTTGACAACACCAGTGACACTAGTGGTAAATTTAGCTTTGAGCACCAAACACAAATGGATCACTATGAATGGTGTCCTTTTAAGATTTACTCCATAGTTTTTGTATCTGTAAGAGTAGAGATTTTAGGTAATGAGACTAACTACATCCACATGGTTACCCTATTACCTTGGTATCTTCAGATCTGCCATGCCAAAACGAAAATACTGAGACTCAGCATATCTGTGTGCATAGTTCAATATGTAACAAAGTGATCATACAATTAATTGCTTGAATATGTCCTCAAGTTTTCAACACAACTGGTATATTTAATATTAAGGCAATGTAAGTCCTGGCACCTTTTGTCTTAACATTAAAAAAAACACAGCACAATAACATGACATTGTGAAAGACAATGGTGCACTGGTCAAAGTGTAGAACTGGGACTTGGCAGATCAAAGTTCAGTTCCCCATAGAGCCATGAAATTCACCAGATGACCTTTGGGCAACCAGCCTGCCTCAGACTAGGTTGTTGTGAGGATAAGGAGAGGTGGAGAAGCCACATATGCTGCCTTGAGCTTACTAGAGGAAAGGTGGGCTACCAATATAACTGCCAAAAAACAATATGAAGAAATCATAACACTGTCTCACCACATGACAAGATTTGCATGGATCCACTCAAGCCACATGTACAATTTGGGTTACAAGAATTAACCCCAAGACAATTAACTACTTTCAAGACAACAGAACCTCTCAAAATAGTTGATTTTCATAGGCTACCTGATGACTGATCAACCCCACTGCTACTGAACAGGGCCAACTCCCAAACATGAACAATACTGGATAGGTGAAAGAAATCATCACCTGCCTATGCAGCTTGTATCATGCCATAAAAGGCAAGCACAGAGAGTATCACATTGCAGCTGTGATACAAAAAAGGGTAAATGCATAGTCAGTGTGGGGGGAGGGTGACACCAGGCTTAGTAAGGCCACAGGCATGGTAAATTTCAGGACACTTTGATCCTGTGTTACCAAAATAAAATTGTCTACATCAGAGATATTCCAAAGTATATACCTCCCCTCTTTCTTAGTTGTATATATTGACTGCATGCTTCTTTGTATACTGTATATACTAATATAGCAATAACAAAGACCTCTGTTTACATTAAGATATCACTTTTTGTGTAGTATACGGAGCCCAACAGTGATTGCCTGTTGCTTTTATTTAATAGAAAACTACTGTACTCTCAACCCACAATGTTTTAGTAAACGTGTAGTCAGACCATCAACTCAGAAAACATGCTAATTTCATTCAAGCCATTGTCAGGTTTACTGATTTATATTCTGGCTGAATTGATTTGATTTAACATGGGCTATACATTCAAACAACTGACCTCTCTGGAAGGGGGGGGGAGAGACAGGAAGGGGGACACACCCCAGGTGATGCAAGCTTCACAGACAGATATTGGGGAGGGATTATGAAACAGGCATCAGACAGGTACCAAAAGGTCAGCTGTAAATCAAATATCATATTCAGACATACACTGAGTCATCATAGGATCCAGATACTCTAGGTTACAGCAAAGCTAAAGCCCCTTCAGGTCACTGTGGCTCACACCACACAATGTTCTTCCTAATGCAACTTGAGATTATTGTACAACAACGAAACATTAAGGGTCAAAAGTGAAGATTTCCCTCTAAGGCAGGCCCACATAAAAACAGAATCTGTGTCAGTCTCCTCCAACTTTGCCCCCACCCATACTGTTGGACTACAAGTGCCACCTATGGTAGCTAGGAGATTACAGGCATTGTAGTTCATCACATCTCGAAGACACCAAGCTGGAGAAGGCTGATGATTGAAACAATGATGTACAACAAATATGCATGCATCTTTTTCTCCCATGCATACATAAAATGGGAACCCACAACTGACCATTTATGGAAACCTACATGTAAGCAAAAGCCCTAGAAAATGGCTAGAAGATAGACTTATTAAAAATGAGTACATGCATCATAAAAAACAGACTTTGTTACCTTCTCATATTGCTTTTAGACTTTTATCTACATAAAACCTCCTCAGGCTTGGCTTTTGTATTTCACTCATATAAAAAGCGTGATGGAAAACTTAGTCATGTGGGTGACTAAACATGACACAGCCATGAAATCCCAATATTTGTTTCCTTTACATAACAGACAGTGGAGGGGGGAGGTGTCTTCACTCCACTCAACCACAGGAAAGAACATCTTTCTCAGCATCTTCCCTTCCCCTCCTCTGCATCCCTTTCTCCCCCTACACCTCCCAAGTTGCCTACTTGTCAAGCAGGTTATTCTCCAGTTTTTGATTTTTCGGCTCTCCAGACAATAACCTTCTCTGCTCTTTTTACCCACTTCCACCCCACCCCTTTGCATCTACACCCTTCTATACAATTAATGACACCAGAGGAAATACTGTGCCAGACTCCACATCTTAACACACCTTGATGGGTTCATAACAAAGAAAAACTGTGGTGTTTAAAAAAACAAAACAAATAGACCACGGTATTTTCAATAAAGGCAGGAACATTCAGCAAAGACAGAAACACCAATGTACTGACAGGACCGAATATATAACATGGCTGTATTGTTTGGGGGAGAAAACATGTAATATAAAAGGTTTTCAGAGCTTTATTTAAGGGCAGCAACCGCCCAGCTTGGCAGGTTTTTCAAAGCTCCTTATAAAATCTAGTAGATTCCTCACAAAAGGCATAGCTCAACCTACTGACAGCTTTCTCACAAAGACACAGATTTATTTCCCTTAACTTTTGTTTGCCAGGCAGGAAGGCCTGCCACACCATCAAAGTGTGAAGCGGGGAGGTTGTGGGAGGGGGGGGAAGAGAACCGTGAATAGGCTATGTACTTGATTTTTATTTTTATTTTATTTTTAGATAAGAGAAATTCTTGACACAAACCTTGTAAACTTGCCCATAGGTGCCATTTCCAACCACTTCCACCAGCTCAAAAATCCCAGCAGGATCCTACACAACAAAAGGTGTGGGGAAGGGAAGGGAGGTAGGCGAAAAAGAGAGAGAAGGAAAAGAAGACAAGAGGAAGCTTTTATTTCTCAGAAATCACTACTGGCTTAATGTCTCCCAAAAACACACATACTGCCTGGGGAGGGCTGCTTCGCCCTGCAGCTGTTGCGCCCTGTTTTTCCTCCACACATGCCAATGCATGCAAACAAAGGAAAGCAGCCCAAGACTGAACTCATCTTCCCTCACCGACACCTCCCCACGGTTCTTATACTCTCAAGGGAACATCATGTGGAGGGGGGGCGGACAAACTGGCCAGCAAAGGGTCCCTCCTGAGGTAATGCAAACCCCCCTTCTTTTATGGTGCCCCTGCTTGCAAACCCAGCAGCTTCTCTCCCCCCCCCCCAGCAACACACACAACCACAACTACCCCCCGCCTTCTCTCCCCTCAACACACACTCTGCCTCCACTCCTCCCTATTCTTTCCCCTCCGCCCCAAGCCAGCTCCGGAACAACAAAAGCCACGCCAGGGAAGAGAGAGAGACGTCGCCCGCTTTGTGTGTGTGAATAGCGGGTGGGAAGGGGAAAAAAACGGGGAGGAAGGCGAAGAGGAGGGGAAAGGGGTCGCCTGCAAGGAGACTTCACCCTCTTTCTCCCCCCTCACCCTCCATGCATGCCACCCACAAAAAAAAATAACCCGGTCATACTCACCCGCAAGGAGGAAAGGTCTATGTCCCCCAGACTCTTTGCAGGAGAGTCGTTCGCCATTTTCCCCCTCCTTCGATTTTTATTTTATTCCTTTGCAACCACGACCAAAAAAAAAAATCGAGAGGACGGCGACCAGGGTGCAAAAATAAAATATAATAAAAGCGCTGCCCCCTCCAGAAAATCTCTCCCTCTCTCTTTCTCCTCCTCCTTCCTTCTTCTTCCCTTTTCTCCTCTTGCTTTCTTCACTCCAGGATCAAACTCTTGTTCATTGGAGGGATGGAGAAGAAAAGGGGAGGAGGGAAGGAGGACCTATTATGCGCTGCTGGGCTTCCCAGGGAAAGAAAGAGGAGACGCAGGAGGAGGGCTTGGGTTTATTTCTGGTTTTTGCAGAGGGGGGAGGAGAAGAAGAGCCCCCCTTTTCCAAAACCCTCTTTCTTTCTCGCTCCCTTCTCAATCTCTCTCCCCCGGAGCGGCTTTTACGCCATGGCGCGAAGGGAAAGCAAGCGGGGCTTTGGGACTCCTCCAACCCAGATGTGCTGCGGGCTCTCCGGCTCTCTCGGCGGCGTCTCTCTTTGATCCTCCTCACTCCTCTCTCCAGCCAGCTGCAGCCAACATCATCCTCATCATCGCCCAGCCCAGAGCCGGCCGGGCAGAGGCAAGGCTTAGTTAGGCACAGCGCGGCTCGCCTTCCTCAGCCAGCCAGCCAGCCACCCAAAGGAGCAGGCGAACAATAAAAACGCCACCCGGACGCAGTCGCCGCCCTCGCCCCCTTTTTTTCTCCTCCTCCTCCTCCTCCTCGGTCCCTCAGGCGAGCTTCCCAGCGAGGGAGAGACAAAAGCAAGCCGAGGAGAAGAGGCAAGAGGGGGCCCGGAGACCACAGCAGCCACGCCGGAGTCCAAAGAGCTCCCCCTTGCCTTCCCCGGCAGGAAAACCCGACGGAAACACAGGCGCACCGAAGCACTGCTGGGTAAAAGAGGAGGAGGAAGAGGAGGAGGAGGAGGAGAGGGTGTCTGTTGCTCTCAGTCAGTCCCTGGGCCTGGGGTGGGGGAGAGACACGTCTCGTTGGAGCGAATCTATCAATATCTGTGCAACCAGGGCGTGGCACAGAACAATAGGTGGTTGGGGAAGAAAATGGATTTAAGCACCCATCACTCCGCTTCCACACATCCCAAGCCCCCCCTCACACAATGCATCCCCCCCCCCATAGACGTGCATGGTATCAGGGTGTAGCAGAATCAATGAAGAACGCAATGCCAATGGAGGAATGAGGTGGATTGAAAGGGCATTGGATTTTAAGTTGAGGCTGAACATCCTCAGCAGTCTATTGGAAGGGGGTGAAAGAAGGACTGTTATGCTGCTAAGTGCTTTTAATGAACGAGGTGTGGGACTGCCATCCCTATTGGAAGGGGGGCCAAGGCGTAATTTTTAGAATCAGTTATTTACTGTAACTAACCATAGTTAGGCCCAAACACTGCCAAGCCTGTGGGAATTAGACAATCCTTGACATTCATCCTCACAAGCAGTGTAAGTCTCTTTGTCAGAGATTGCAATTGGGTTTGGGCCTAGTAGTGACAGCTGGCATTTGGGGTTTGCACAAATGGTGTACAGCAAGTTGCAATAACCATCCTGGCCCAATCTATCCGTGATCAACACTGCAGTGGCATCCATGATGCTCATCATCATCATCATCGAGTTTTCAAATTAAAAGGCTTTGGAAGTTGTTTACAGTTGCTTTCTTCTGTGCAGTTCTAGCTTCTTTAGAGTTAGCTGTGGTGCCACTGACATTGTGTGAGAGACTCTCTGCCAGTGTCGCTTCCTACTGCTGCTGCTGCCCAGTAAGTAGTCTGGCTCAGTGGCAAAAGCCTGTTGTTGTTGTTGTTGTTGTTATATCATCTTACCTTTTTCCCACTCTGGGTCTCAAAAGTGGCTTACAACCAATTAAAAACACACCCTTAAAAAGTCACTAAATACAAAAGTTAAAAAGTGATTAAACAAGAAAAAACATTAGAAACAAGAGTAAAATGTACACCATTAAATATATACACACACCAGGACAACAATTAGCAAGATACAGTGTGTTGTTTGGGTGATGTGGAAGACCCTACCAGGAGCAGTGCTATCATCAATGGAGCTTTCTGCCTCACAGGAGCACACAACCACACATCCACACCACCACAGAAACGCAGTAGAAAAGTAGGGAGACCTCTCTATGTTTGGATTGATTTAATCTAGGAAGCCACAGGCTTGACTTTGCAGGACCTGAACAAGGCAGTTGATGGCCAGGGATCTTGGAGGTCTCCCATTCATAGGGTCATCATCAGTTTGAAACTGGATTATTTGCCATGACTCCTTCCTATGGAACCCTAGGGTTTGTAGCTTTACAAGGTCTTTAGCCTTCTCTGCCAAAGGGTGCTGGTGCCTTGCCAAACTAAAAATCCCAGGATCCCATAGGAAGGAACCATGACAAATAATCCAGTTTCAAACTGGATTATTTGTGTAGTATGGCTCCGAGTATCTTCAAGGGCAGCTCTCTGTGTTCTGAATAGGTCAGGGATGGGGAGCATGCAGCCCTCCAAATGTGATTGGACTACAACCCCCATCATTCACAATCAGTTGACTAGGAGTGATCTGGAGACACCAACACACACACACAGACACACACCAGTGCTCCCTCCTGTCATAAGAAATACTGGTGCCATTCACCTACTTGAACAGAAGTTACATGTGCAAATATACACATGCTTACCTAGGAGCAAGCCTTGTTGAAATCAGTGGGATCAACATCTAAAAAACATAACTTCCCGTTTTCTCACTTTTTTTCCCTTACAGTTTGGTTTTTAATACAAGCACTTACATTACAAAATAAGATTTTTTCACTCAGGTAATAGACCTTGTTGGACATACATGACATAAGCCTTTTATAGAGAAATTATAGAATCACAGGTGTTTGCCACTTTCTGAACTCAAGATCACTTGGAGCCACTATCTGACAGCTCTTTGATTTCATTCTCAGATGCTGTTCACCAGTTAATCAAGCAGTCTGATCTATGCTGAGGCCACCTTTATGCACAACACACAAGTGCCTTGATCACCCTGTTCATTCCACCAGTGACATTCCATCCATTTAATTATAAAACATTTTATTGTGTTTTAAGCATTAATCTTTAGCTTTCGGAATTAGTTTACTTTTAATCTGAAGCCTCCTTAACATTGGTGGCGCAGTGGTTAAATGCCAGTACTGCAAGTCACCACATTGCAAGTTCGATTCCAGCGGGCTCCAAGGTTCACTCAGCCTTCCATCCTTTCGTAGGTTGGTAAATTGAGTACCCAGCTTGTGGGGGCAATTAGCTAACACACATTGGAAACTGTTTAATGCAGTGTAGATGTGTAAATAGCTATTGCTTAAAACAATTTGTAAGCCGCTCTGATAGTCTTGTGGCTGAAGAGCGGGGTATAAATAAATAAATAAATAAAATTGACCCTAATTGTTCATAAATGGTACTCAAGGCACATTGATACCAGTGGGATCTTTATCCACCAACACGGGACTGGAGCAAGGCTTCTCATTGTGGAGACTTTAAAGAGGATTCTGGAATGAAGACTAGCCAGTAATTGCATAGAGATGTTGCAACCTTTCTGCAGAATCTTATCTTTAAAGAGGCGGGGAAGGGGGGATGAAAGGCTCTCTTTCTCTGTTTTAACTGCTTTAGCTGTGAAGAGAAATATTGAGAACTTGAAATGAGTGCTGTGAGGTACAGGCACATCTTCAGTTTCACAGACTACTTGAAACAAGAGCCAGGAAGTGTGAGATCCTCCTTGTCTTTCAGTGGAAATTCACATTCAGATGCTGATGACAATAATTTAACTTTCAGCTTTGTTAACTGTTACAACTATTACCAAAGGACAAGAAGGGGAAGACAGGCAGTTGAAATATTATTTGGAAAGTCCATTTGGTGTGGCTAGGTTAATTGGCCTATTAACTGTTCTTTGCAAAGTATACTGCCTGAGGGGAAGCAGCATTTCTGAGGCTCTGTGCTTGTGGCAGAAATGTTTGTCTTCAATTAAACTTTGGTCCTGTGTGCCTTCAAGTCATTACTGACTTACCAGGATGTTAAGGCAAACCTATTGGGGGATGGGGGCTTGTCAGAATTTGTTCAAATGGTTTGCCCTTGCCCTCTGCTGAGGCTGAGAGAGTGTGACTTGCCAAGGTGTGTCAGTAGGTTTCCATGGTTGAAGGAGGATTTGAACCCTGGTCACCCAGTCTCCTAGTCCAACACTCAAATCACTACACCACATTTACTACATTTGGATTTATTGCATTTGGATTGTTTTGTATTTTGCTCCTCTTACACTGCAGTACCTTGTCAAAAGTTTCAGTCAATAAACAGTTAGAGAATAGGACTATCCAGTTTACTGAGGAGTTTCTCTCACTGGTAAGAGATAATCAGCCCAACAAAAAGATGAGGAAAAGAGATTGCTTGCTACCTGAGGGTACTTCTTTTTGTTTGGGCCCCAGTCACTGCATTTGACTGGGTCGCTGCATAACTATAATCTCCTTTTCTTTAACAGTGCTTATTTCTTATTACCAGGATGATATCCTGTCTCTATAAAGGTAGCTGGGCTGCTCTAGGGCAACCAGGCTGCACCTGAAGACACCTGGCTGGGGTTTTTACTCTCAGTTATTCCCCTGTATGAGAACTGCAACCCTATTCCTTATATATAATCTCCATAAAACCCAGTTCCCTAAGTTATGTTATGCCACGAAAAGGACACCAACATCTCAGTGAGTATATTAAGGGGGATTTATGAAGGAAAACTCAACTATCAGTGGCTCCTGTGAGGCCAAGTAAATAGACTGGGAACTGGGGTTCATTTTACAGGAGACAAAACTTAACTCTTATTCATGCACTAGAGTCTTCAGGGACAGACTGCATCACAATAATAGTCATCCCCATAGTATTCCCAAAAGCACAATTTACTTTCTATCATATAGCTGAATGGCTGTTATTCACTTGTGGGAGCATAATAAAGTACAGTGGTCCCTTCCCATTCACAGGGGTTTGGTTCCCCCACAGATGGGGAAAATGCAGATGCTCAGGACCCATATTAACTAACGGTGGTGCAGGCCCACCAATATGGCAGGCCCACTGTACAGCACTTTGGAACAGTGGTTCTTAACTTATGGTCTGTCGACCCCCAGGGCCCCACAATGTCTCCACAGGGGTGTCTGAAGGCTTAAAGGTTGCTCAGACCAGTTCCTCCCTGCAGCAAACTGGCCAAGGCAATGTGCATTGCCTGTCATGTGGCAACTTTGCTGCAAGATGGAGCAGCTGAAGGATAGCAGAGTTAATAGCTAGGCTTTGCCCTTCTCTCTTTCGCCCTTCCTCTCTCTCTCTCTCTCTCCCTCCCTCCCTCTCTCTCTCCCTCTCTCCCCTCTTCCTCTCCTTTCCAGGGGAAAGACAGGGCACCTAAAACAAGGACCTGAGGTGATACAGTGGGAGGTTCTTCCAAATTCTCTTTTCAAACAGCGACACCACCAACAAAACCCCTTCACATCTCCAACCATAGGCTGAAGCAACTACATCTCCCACATGACTACTACTATTCTACCACCACTTCAACTGTTCCTATACCCCCGAACTCAAGTTCCTAAAGTTTGTAACTTCCTCCTCCACATTGAAAGGGGGAGAGAAGATACAGATGTTTCATCACCACCACAATGCCCTTCTGCATAGGGTCAGACTTACCACCCTTTCCTGGAGTGTACACCTCCTGAAGTGATGTGTTGGTGTTTGCAAAGTATTTACGGTATATGTGCATTGCTGCATTGAAGGGAAGAGATCAGAACGGGGAGGTGAAAAGGGCAGGGGGGATGCCAAAACATCAGTTCCATAATAATTGAAGTCCATCTTTATGGTCACTTGTGGAAGAAATGCTTCAACCCCCTTTTTTCTTCTGTGGGGAGACCGAGATGGGAGAAGGAGGGAGGAAAAGAAAGAGGTGGCGAGTGGCAGGCAAGCAAGCAAAGGGCCTGGCAGCCCTCAGCACTGATGTTAGTAGTCAAGAGTTTGCAAGAAAAGGTTGGTGGCCCTGACCCGAAACTCTTGGGTGACTCACTGTGGTTTGCAGGAGATCCGGCACACTGGGAATTTCTTCCACAAGCTTCTAGGCATGTGGCACTTTCTCGAGGGCTGGTGTTTTGTTGGGACACTTCTTCCTTCTTCCCCCACCCTTGTTTCCTCCTCCTTTCCAATTTCTCCCCCATGATAATCCTTCAGTGCAGGAATGTGTGTGTTAATGCTATACAAAAACCAATATGTTGCTTCAGGAGGCATGCACACCACAGAAGGGTAGTAAGTCTGTCCCAATGCATGAGGGCGGTGTGGTGGTAAAGAAATGTCTGTATTTTCTCTCCCCCTTTCAGTGTGGAGGAGGAAGTTAGGAACTTGAGTTTGGAGGTATAGGAGTAGTTGAGATGCAGGTGGTAGTGGAGGAGGAGGAGTTGTGAGGATGATGTAGTTGTCTCAGCCTAAGGCTGGAGGCATGAAGTTTTTTTGTTGGTGGTATCACTCCTTTTTCTTTCCTTTTTTTTTATGGATGAAAACTAATGAACTACAATTTATTCAGAAGTTCTGTTGTTTCACCTGTGGCCTGAACTGGGACAACACGTTTTTTTTATTTATAGAAATATTGTAATGAAAATTAATAATAGTAAGTAATACTAATAATAAATATGGTAATAAAAATAAAAAATCTTACATTCTGTTACAACAATCACTCCACATACAATATTCTCTTCCAGTATTTCCTTTGCTTGTCTTATAAACTTCATTCATTTATTAATTGGTGGTATCACTCTTTGAAGAGAGAGTTTGGATGAAAAGGTTGGCACACATGCACCCCTCCCCTGTTGTATCACCTCAGGTCCTTGTTTTAGGCATCCTGTCTTTCCGCTGGAAAGCTCAGCTGCTCAATGTTCCCCCCTCCTGGCAGCCACGTGACAGGACCAAGGCAAAGGCTGGTTGGCGTGGCATTGCCGTTCAAGCCACTCCAGCTGCAAACTGGTGGGAAGAAGGAGGCAAAAAGTCTTCCATCTCCCTCTGGCATCTCTGAGGGAAGTGTAAATGTTAATGGTTCAGTGTTAAGGTATTGTTGTTGTCTTGGGGTCCACAGCATCAAAAGATATTTAAAGGGGGTCTCTGGTAAAGAAAAGGTTAATATTCACTGCTTTAGAATGCTGTTGGATGAGGGAATGCAGCACCAACCCTCAGATAAACACCTAGCAGCCACCAGAAACCATCCTGGAGCAAGTAGGGTCTAATACACCTATGCTCACCATTGCTGCAGTGAACTCTTATGCTCAAAGCATAATCAAGAAAAGCTTGATTCATGCATACACAAAAGCATACAAGGAAACCCTTATGTGAGTGGCACAAGATGCTACTTGCAGAACACCTCTGGGCCTAACCAGACATTATGGGGTAGACACATGTAACAGTCTCCAGTCTCTAACAAAACCAATGTATTCTTTGTAATGCGAAGTTGTTGCAGGAGGTGCAAATTCAAGTACGTAACTTTTTTTTTTCCAGCAGAAAAAGGAAAAGAAACAATTATGGCCTTTCTTTATTCTAGTTTGTGGTGTCATAACAACAGGTTATGTCCTATATATCACCAGTCTGAATTAAACTATACAAAGCCGTGGCACAGAACAGATCCAGAAGGTCAGATATACAATGGAAATGCCTCCAGTTACCATTGATCCCTAGCAAATAGATAACACCACTGCAGTGATTTTGTATAATATTGTACATATTATAACATTGTAAATATTATAACAACATATTAACTACTTGAAGGTACTAAATCAGGGACGGGGAACTCTTGGGCCTCTTGTTTCTGCTGAACTGCAACTCCCAATATCCCTCATAATTAGCTATGCTGACTAGGGCTGATGGGAGTTAGAGTCCCATGTCTGAAGGGACACACAGTCCCTTCAGACATGATGTTCACTGGTACTCTCATGCAACCATGGGAAAATCTCCCTTCAGGTTATTCAAACTTAGAGTAGGAAAGGAGTCCTCAGTTCCTACAACTGAGTGGGCAAGCTATTTCTGCTTATCTAGCCCCAGTTGCCCTTGGCCAGTGGGGTTAAAACATGGCTGTCTGCTTCCCTTTAAAACAGCAGTTGGATGTTTTATCTGAAAGAAAATATGATTGTGGTTTAGTGCACAAGAATTAATAAGAAGGGTATTTACCCAGATTTTACCATCTATAATCCTGACAGCCTGAACCTTCTGGTTGCTTTTTAAATGGTTGGTCTTTGAGCTCTTTCTCTTCCTTCTCTGTGTACTAGAATCAGCTACGTGATTAAGAGCCTTATTGCATGAAGGAAGAGAAGCAGCTTTAAAGCCCGAAAATAGCATGTCCCACCTTGCCTTATCATGCCACATCAGCATTGTTACCCTAAACCCTTGGGGGTCTTAAGGACCCTCCAAATATTGATATTAATGTGGGGAATTAATATACGCAACTTGGCTATCCAAGTGGGGACAATAGATAGTGGGGTCTTTTAACCTTTGTATACCGGTAATCAGGAAGAGATGTTAAGCTAGATAGTACAATAATTGGTCTTTATTAAGGAAATAATAATCACAATGTTCACACTCACACTCAGTCTTCAAGCATTCACACAAGGCTACCAAATAAAGTAGGAAGCTGTTCTCCTGTTCCAGTCCTGTGGAGACTGTGGTAAAGGTGGGTCCTTTTGCTAACCGATTTTTCCAGTTAGCAAAAGACTTGCATTTACCACTGACTCCCACAGGACTGGAGCAGGAGAACAGCTGAAACAGACTGACATTGTGTGATAAGGCAAGGCAGGCAGTGCTATTTTCGGGGTGCACTGCTACTTCCTTCGCTCATGCAATAAGCCTCTAAGACTACTTTGCTGAATCCACAATCCAGAAAATTTATTTACTGCTTCTATGTTCCACCTGTTTTCAATGGAACTAGAGGTAGAATGTCTGCCTCTTCTCTCCCTCATTTTATCCTCACACAGCAACCCTGTGAACCAGGGTATGCTGAAACCATGGCCGCTCAGTGACCTCCATGGCCAAGTAGGGATTTGTACACAGCCATATATGTACTAAATATTATTTACTCCAGAACACATAGCTTTATTTCTCTGCTTTGGGTTGGAGTTACTCATTCTGACAGTGCAGTGAGATCTCTATCTCCTCAGAAGTAAATGTTACTGTTTTCAGTGAAGATTACTCCCAAGTAATGTGTGTATAGCAGAAAAAGAAGATATGAAGCACTCCAGATTGCACCACACGCCAGCCTTAGCCGGCAGGCCATTATGAGGGTGATAGGAGTTGCAGTTCAACAGCATCTGTAGGGCCACATGTTCCCCATCTGTGGTGTAAAGGATTGTAGCTTTGATTCAGGAACTAGGTCTGAGGTTTCCATAGGTGCAGTTTAAGGATGGACCAATTGCTTTCATCCAGCTGCGAAGTCCAGCTACCAATGGAGGTAAGTGGCCTAGTCATGTTGCAGCTAGTGTGCAACTGAAGCAATCATTCTTCAATAATATGGACGCAGAGTGATATTTATATTTTGGCACCAAATAGTTTGACACTATAAACAAGCCAGATTTCCTTTCTGGAAAATTAAAAACATCTAAGAGTAACAATTGATAATTTGGTCAGAAAAAAAGGGTGCTGGACTGAAATTTAAAAGCAGATTCTTCTCTGACACTCTTACTGACTGTTGGATCTCAGTGACTTGGGGTGAAAACAGCTTTGCATATATAAGGGATTCACTTATCAACAGCCCACTGGCCTGGGTTTCTCTTTCTCGTATATATCCAAATGTCTGACGAGGAGCTACATGTGATTTGTTGAACTCTTTTGAATGCAGTTCATCTTTTTTTGGCAGAGCAGAATACAAGAATGACAGATGGTACCCGAGAAGGTTGGGATGGTTCAGTTCAGATGCTCAGAAGAGTGCCACCAGTTCCCAGATCAGATACTTGATCTAAATGTTTCAGGTTATTAAACAATGTTCAATGGTGTATTATTCTATGAAAATTAAAGCTGAATAGGATACTGTTGCTTTTCTATGTGGGCATTTTATGTTTTCCTGGAATCATTTATGTGGAGGGATAGGCGCCTACTGCCCAACTGATAAAGCAATGAAAATAGACAGCCTGGACATAAGTACATTTTTCATCCCAGTGCTGTTGTTGGGATGAAACAGAGGTCACTACCTCTGATACTGGACCTGTTTTTGGCAGCCAGTCTTGAACATGAAGGATAAGATTGTCCCTGGATTACTAGTCAGAATGGCTATACATTACCTCCAGTATCAGAGGTAGTATATAGCCATTGTGATTAGCAATCCAGGGACCATCTTATCCATCATGTTCAAGACTGGCTACCAACAACAGGTCCAGTATCAGAGGTAGTGACGGATCCAGTGTGGTTTAGTGGATTGAGTGTTGGACTACGGCTTTGGAGATCAAGGTTTGAATCCTTGCTTGGCCATGAAAACCCACTGGGTGACCTTGGGAAAGTCACACACTGTCAGCCTCAGAGACCCCCCGTGATAGGTTCGCCTTAGGGTTGCCATAAGTCTGAAACCACTTGAAGACACACAACCACAACAAGAAGAGGTAGTATGCCTTTGTAAACTAGTTGCTGGGGCACACAAATAGGTTGCTTTCCTTTCAAATCTTGCTTGTGGAGTTCCATAGGTATGTGGAATTCCCATAGGCAGTAAACCAAGAAAGGTTTACTGGTTTACTGAACATAACCAGGTTTACTGAACAAAGATTTACTGAACACAACTGGTTTACTGAACAATTTCCTGGTTCAGTCAACATAGCCAGCATGTACAAGAAAACCATAATGGTGCAACTTCAGTCCCTTTAGATCTCATCCATAGTGCTTGTATTGTGAACAAGGGAAAAGCAGGATCAACAACAAGGATTCCACTATCAGAAGATTCCAGCCCAGAAACACCTGCAGTTCCTATCAGTTTTCTGCACAAAGGAACTGATCTCTAACTAAAAATAAAAGCCCTTCCACCATTTCCTTTCTCTCACATAAAAACCACTGTAGTCATTTCAAAGAGATAGCTGTGTCAGGAGATTTTCGGACACCTCTTTCAGCCTCTTGCCGCGCAAGCAGCCTCCGGAACAGTAACGAGGCTGCCGTGCGGCAAGGGATCCATTTTGGACGATGGCGTTTCTCTCTCAGCGTCATCTGTGAGTGAAAAACAGCGCGGCCGCCTCCAATGCTAGCCACAAGAGTCATGGACAACGCCGAGAGAGAAACGGCGTCATCCAAAATGGACCCCTTGCCGCGTGGCAGCCTCATTACTGCTCCGGAGGCTGCTTGCACGGCAAGAGGCTGAAAGAGGCGTCCGAAAATCTCCTCAGTCTATTTTCACATAAAAAGGCCTAAAAGGATCCAGTAGCACCTTGGAGACTAATTGGCATAAAGGAATCCAGTACCACCTTTGAGACAAACCAGTTTATTCTAACATCATTCTAAACATCTGATTATTATTACTGCCTCTGATGAAGTCCACAAAAGCTTTGGCTAGAATAAACCAATTCGTCTCAGAATAAACCAGTTATGTTGAAATAAATCAGAATCTTGTGTTAGAATTCTTATGCTAGAATAAATCCCTTAGTTCTCTTTCTGAGGGAACCACTGGAAAATGTGGCCTAGTGTCTTGCTTGTGCTACACTTCATAACTAAGTTTTGAAGGAAACATGCCAGAAAGAATGTCTGTGAGGAGTGGACATGCTGTTCATCCAAAGGAACTGTGCCCTCTTATTCCTACAGCAATATTAGTTCCAGAAAAACAGAGCTTTTTGCTCACACACTTGGTTTCTGTATGTTTCCCTTCAGCCAACACCCAGGTGAGGCACAGCGTCTGTTCTTCTTCAGGGCACAGCTGGCAGGAAGTGCAATTGGCACATGCCCAGGTATCAGACAAGGCAGATTTCATAGAGATTTCTCAAAAATATTTTTAAAAAAACTTAAAAAATACCATTACCATTACCACCACCATCATCCAAACTGCCAGTCACATTAGAGCTTTATCAGAGTGCTCACACAAAATTAAATCTAGAGGTTTCAAGCACCATTACAGAATAATCAAGGTGACAAAGGATTCTATGTTGCATGAAGAACATCTGTATAAAAATCAACACCTCTTTATTTAGGAGGCACATGGCTCTTCCATATGTTCCCTTGCATCTTCTTAACTGAGTGGCACAAATAGATATTAAAAATATGGTTGGTGACCTGCAAATTGCCACGGTGCTAAGAGGTTAGGAAAGGTGGTACCTAATTTCTTCACACATATGCCAAATAGTAAATTTGCCTGCTGCTGTTGTATAACACAACTACACTAGAAAGTGTGATTTAAAGTCAGGAAGGGTTGGACAGTAAAGGGGGGGTCGCTTCATGGTACTGTATTGTCAGAATCAACAGGATGATATATTTTGACTGCTTGTCATCATTAAATCCTGAAAATATTAGGAAGGCTGGCAAAAATACCAGGGAACTTGAGTGAAAATATCTATATCTATATCTATAGATATATAAAACACTTGGGTATGTTTCCTTTCCCAGTGTGCTGATTGGCCACTTACAAAACATACCCAACCAATCCCCTCCCCTCCTCTCACCACCCACATGCAAGTTCCCTCTCCACCTCAAAATCCACTCCTGCCACTCAATCTTTATCTACACCCCCAGCTTCACAAGGGCCCCTCTCTCCTCTCACTCCCTCAGACATTCACCACCTACATATAAAACAATGCCATGTTTTTTCCAAAAATCATACCACATAGCTGAACTGTGAGAAAGGATTCTGTGGAAAAACACATAAAACAATTTATGAAATACACAAATAGATATATAAAATGAGTTATTAATTTATAACCTTTACAATCTCCTATAGTATGTTACACCGGGTACAGCTATCCTAGTTTTAAGAATAAGATGTAGTACAGGCTTGCAGAAGTCATGACCTACGAAGCTCAGTGCAGCTTCACCAGTCATAGATTGTAGATAACCAGTTCTCAAAAAGTTCCCTGCTTTTGTAGTCCTAAACTAATCAGAGCCACAACAGGTGGCTGATTAAGCCCCTGACAGGTCACACTGGGCTTTGGAGTCAAAAGTTGTAGGGGTCTATCATGGAGATGTGGGGGGCTCCCAACAGGTTTCATGTGTTCAGCCAATGGAATTGTTTTGCAGTTTAAAAATGTGACAAAATAAATTCACCACATGTAGCAGGCCTCGTGCCTTGGCTGGTGAAGCACTGGCTAGCTCTGCCATCTTCCAGTTGTCCAAACCTAGGACACAGCCAGTGCACTGTCCATATGCTACTAATGTCAGCTCATCATGTTGACTCACTACAAGAAAGCCATGAAAAATAGGCTCGATAGATACTAAGATGTGTTTGTGGAATGGACACATGAACCTGCTTCATAGTGAGAGGCAAGCATATGTTATATGGAGACAGCAGCAGAGGTAAATAAATTAGTGGGAAAGGGTTAACACGTTAAGTTAATCATCAATCAGCTAAAAAAATCTAATTCAGTTTTCATTTATCTTGAAAGGGGTATGTTTTAAATAATTAAAGTAATTTAAAATTGGGTTTAAATTTATGTTACCATATTACACTAAAAGCCTTACTAGAATAAAGAGGAAAAATCCCAGCATGCTAGTCCCTATTTTGAGCTCAAGAAAGAAAGAAGCAGTTGAATGCATTTTTGAAAATCCCATTTCTCATTCATTTCACCAAAAGCCCTTCTCTTCCTTTTTCCCTCCCTGACAATCTCATTTCTTTTTCCTCTCACTTTCTTAATTTACTGATCCCCACATGGATCTAGGCCAAAATCCCAGAGCAGAGAGCTTCAGAAGTCAAGTTTCCTGGGTTAGATGAGGAACCTTTATGCAGGGTTCAATATAGAACAGAGGAGGACGGTCTGTTTGTAAACAAAACCAGCCCTCCCCATTCAGGCCTTCCTTTCTACATGTAAGGTCTTCCCAACCCTGATAGACTTTTTTTTAAGCGAGAAGTGAAAGTTACAGGTTAATGTACACTTTTTTTTTTTTTTGGCTTGTTAGCAAAGCGGCTCATTTAATTTGCTTGCTTTTTAAAGAAGGAGAGGGCAACCCTCTAGATGGTGTTGGACTGCAACTTCCAGCATCCCTCACCATTGACTAGGCTTGCTGGGGTAGATGGGAGTTGCAGTCCAGTCACATTGCATGATTTTTCATCCCTGGATTAAAGGCTGGCATTTAACAGCTCCAGGACAATGGTCAAACTAAACTGTAAGCTTTAAACTATAGGGAAACATTCATTTAGTTCTGTTTTCAGCTTTGCAAAATAATAGTATCACCTCTTCAAAGTTTCTAGTTGTATTTCAAAAGATGCTCCAGTTATCAGGATGACAAGGAAATACAGTAGCACACCCATATCCGCTGATTCATCAACCGTAGATTCAATTATCTGTGGTTGGAGATGATGGGGGGGGAAGAGAGGGGGGAGGGAACTTACCTTTCCCGTCGCTTCACCTGAGAGGGCTACTGTTGCCGCCGTGGCAATCGCGGGGCAAAGGGAGGGGGGAGGAGCGAAGTGGCCTCGTCCCCTTCCCCCTTTGCCCTGAGATTGCTGCCACGGTAAGGCGCTGGCGGAGGTGAAGGGAGAAGGGGGCAGAGGAGCGAAGTGGCCTCATCCCCTTCCCCCTTTGACCCTGCTATTGTCGCTGCAGCGGGGCCATGGAAGGGGGAAGGGGGCAAAAGAGCGTATTCACCCCCCTTTCCCTGGGATGGCATTCGCTATTATCCATGGAATTCACCATCCGCAGGCACCCCCAGAACCAATCCCCCACAGATGTGGGGGTGCTGCTGTAAAGAAACACAACACAGCCCAACCTGTAATTTTGGGTCTTCTCAAGCTTTGCCTTAGCTGTTATATATGTAACACGAGAACCTGCAAAAGTTTTAAGATCTACTGGGAAAGGCTTTCTCTTGGTCTTGCCACCATCACAGGCTTGCTTGGTGAGGACATGAGAGAAAACCTCCTCAGTGGCTGCTCCCACCCTATGGAACTCCCTTCCTCTGGAGGTTAGGCTAGCCCCATCCCTGCTTTCCTTTTGCCAGCAGGTAAAGACATTTTTATTCAAGCAGGCTTTTAATATCTAACTGTGCTCAGAGAGGCTTCTTAACTTTTGTATATTTTTCAATGTTTCGTATTAGTTTACTTCTCATGATTTTAATTGTTTTTAAAATTGTATTGGTATGTTTTTAATTGATTTTTGTCTGTGAGCTGCCTGGGGTCCCGTCCTGCAAGAAAGATAGCATACAAATGAAATAAATAAAATAATCAATAAACAGAATAAAAACAGAACATCTTTATTACATTCATCCATGAAATTCTGATCATGATTGGAGACGCACTACCCACAATGCTGCAGCCTTATTTGAGAACTCATGCCGAACAAGTCTTGAAGAGAAACAACAACGCAGAAAGAATCACAACCCAGAAACATCACCCAAGGAGATCTTCTGCTGTGCTTTCTGCAACTGGACTTGTTTATCTCAGATTGGCCTTTTTAGTCATCAGCGTGCTTGCAGAAAGCATGGGATGATTCCTTCCTGAATCTTCCTTTGCGAAGAAAAGCCAGAGAGAGAGAGAGAGAGAGAGAGAGATGAGGGAACAAATGTGGATTGATGCACACTAACGCCAATTCGAAGCAGCTTCAATTTGTCTTAACAGCTTTTTGGCAAGATCACAGGCGTGCGAAACTATCTGCTTTTGCTGTTCCAATGGACATTTTGCTATGACTTTGTGAATCATGATGGCGGGCACAAGTGAATTACTCACGTTTGTGTGCTGAGGTGAGACTGGTCCCCCCTCCTTCGCCCTGCCTCCCCCCTCAAGCAAATGAAGACAACATAAAAATAAGCAGAAAGATTATATTTGATACAATTGAATCAAGGTAATGGTTACAGGTAAATAAAGGAATTGGCGAAAATTGGCCACAACTTTCTCTTGGTGATAGTTGCACTGGCTGGTGCCTGGGCATGGGTTTAGAAACCGGACATCGACCCAACCCATCTGGTTCGTCAATGACGTATTTGTTGGCTCGCCTGCCAACAGATCACGTGATCCAAACCCGAAGGGGGGGATGAACCCGGGGGGATGAGACCCCCCCCAGCAGATGCCACATGCTCAACATCTATCCCCAGAGCCTCCGCGGTCATGAACTTGAACTTGACCTTGACATGACCTAGAGCTAGGCTTACCGGAGACCCTGACCCCCGAGTTTGGATGTGAACCCATGTGCACTGTGTACCTAGGAAAGTTGTGACAAATAGTAAGCCACAATGTCAAACAATACGTACAGTACATGCAGTCAGTTCTAACTAATAAAAAAAACCCTAACTGAGGGAGGGTGGGCAGGTCTTACGCTACAGCAAGCCAACTGTCCAGGTCCAGAGAAGAGGCTGGGAATATATCCCCAGCTGCCCGACCCTAGTGGGGACTGCAGCCAGCAGTTTCCGCCCCTTAGCCAATCAGAAGCTTCAGCCGCTCTGAGCCTCTGGTTGGCTGAGGGAGACATGAGCCAGCCAATTGGGGAAAATCTGCCTTTTCCCAATTGGCTAGCCTACAATCCTCTTCCCGTTCTGCCCAAAGCAAGTCGGGAAGAAGACCCTGGCAGGCATGGTGGCGCCCATGCCCGCCACGCAGCAGGTGATCGACAGGTGGGGGGGGCTCCCCAGCCACAAGCACAGCCGCCCAGTAAGTCTTGGGCAGCCGATTTGCGTGCTGAGCTGAGACTGGTCCCCCCTTCCTCGCCCTGCTCCCCCCTCAAGCAAATGAAGACAACATAAAAATAAGCAGAAAGATTATATTTGATACAATTGAATCAAGGTAATGGTTACAGGTGAATAAAGGAATTGGCGAAAATTGGCCACAACTTTCTCTTGGTGATAGTTGCACTGGTTGGTGCCTGGGCATGGGTTTAGAAACCAGACATTGACCCAACCTGCCTGCTTGGTTGATGATGTATCTGTTGGCCCGCCTGCCAACAGATCATGTGATCTGATTGCGATCCAAACCTGAAGGGGGGGATGAAGCCGGGGTGTGAGACCCACCCCTCAGTGGATGTCATGTGCTCAACATCTACCCCCCTGGGCCTCCACAGTCATGAACTTGAACTTGATCTTGACATGACCTAGAGCTAGGCTTACCGGAGACCCTGACCCCCGAGTTTGGATCTGCACCCATGCCCACTGCCACCAAAGTTGAGCACCCATACCACCCGAGCTCAGCAGAAGCTTCAGCCACTCTGAGCCTCTGGTTCGCTGAGGGAGACATGAGCCAGCCAATGAGGGGGAAAGCTGCCTTTTCCCAATTGGTTGGCCTATGATACTCTTCCCATTCTGCCCAAAGCAGCCTGGAAAGAAGACCCTGGCAGGCATGGTGGCACCCATGCCCGCCACACAGCAGGCGATCAGCGGGGGGTGCTCCCCAGCTGCAACCATGGCCACCCAGTAAGTCTTGGGCAGCCGATTTATATTCTCACCAGTTACTACCAGTGAACAATACTTTTTGAAAAGCATATTTAAGGTGTGAAAGTGCGATATTCCACCTAAATAAATAGAAAAGGAGGGAGGCTGTTTTGTCACCTCAGCGCATGATCACTAAGGACCACACAGAGGAACTGGCTGGAGAGGAGAGAGTCACTCCACAGACACAGGAGGTAGACAGCTGGAAGAATGTCACACACAGAACAAGAAAATCCAGGAATTCTTCAAGCAGCTTGCAGCTACAGAATCGATTTGAAGCCCTCTCCCTTATCAAGGACAACAAGGAAGAACAGCATGGACAGACTTCAGGGGTAGAGCAGGGGACCTTGAGAGGACCACCACAAGGAACAGCAGCTGCGAAGCCTTGGGGGAGGCGTGTGGTGGTGGTGGGAGACTCCTTGCTGTGGGGTAAAGAAGCAGTGGTTTGTGGGCCTGACAAGATGTCTCAGGAGGTGTGTTGTCTCCCTGGGGCAAAGATCCATGATGTGACCGAGAGGCTAACAAGACTCGTCAAGCCTATGGATCATTACCCCTTCTTTTTGGTTCATGTGGGAGCCAATGATACTGCAAGACACAGCTTTCCCAAGATCAGAAGAGATTATGAGGCCCTGGGGAGGAAGCTGAAAGAAATGAACGCACAGGTGGTCATCTCGTCTCTTCTGCCAGTTGAAGGGCATGGTCCAGGAAGGGAGAGGAAAATAGCCGACGTAAACAACTGGCTCCGTAGATGGTGTCGCTGAGAACAATTTGGATTCTTGGATCATGGGCTGCGCTTCCATGAGGGGGGACTTCTGGCAAGAGATGGGGTGCATCTCACACCAGTTGGCAGAAACATTTTTGCCTACACTCTCAAGAATTTGATCAGGAGGGCTTTAAACTGAGTCATATGGGGGAGGGAGACAGTATTCTGGAAGGCAAAAGAGCTGGAGAAAATAGTCAAGCTGTCATAGAAGGAACAAACCAAACAGCGCAAGGATCCAACAGTGGGAGGCAAAAAAACTTTCACAGGCAGCAAGTAAAGGGAACACATGGTCTTAAATGTCTCTACACTAATGCACAGAGCATGGGAAATAAGCAAGATGAACTTGAACTCCTAGCACAACAAAGCAAATATGATATAATAGGCATTACTGAAACCTGGTGGGATGAGTCGCATGATTGGAATGTAGGAATTGAGGGGTATAACCTTTATAAGAGAAACAGGCCAAACAAGAGAGGAGGAGGAATAGCATTATATGTCAGGGATATTTACACCAGTGAAGAGATCCATGACATCAATACTGGAAGCCAGGTGGACAGCATCTGGATAAAAATTAAAGGGGGAGGAAACAACAGGGATGTTCTTGTAGGACTCTACTACAGACCCCCAAGTCAGACGGAGGAATTGGATGATGCCTTTCTAGAACAGATGAACACACACACAGAAAGGAGAGATGTAGTAGTGATGGGTGACTTCAACTATCCTGATATTTGTTGGAAATCTAACTCAACCAAAACTTCAAGGTCTAGCAAATTCCTTACTTGTCTGGAAGGTAATTTCATGGTCCAAAAGGTGGAAGAGGCAACAAGGGGGTCAGCTATTTTAGATCTGATCCTAACCAACAGAGATGACCTGGTTAATGGGGTGCAAGTGGTGGGATCCTTAGGTGAGAGTGATCATGTTCTCCTGGAGTTTGTTATACAATGGAAAGGAGAAGCCAGGCATAGTCAGATACACATTCTCGACTTTAGGAGAGCTGATTTCAATAAACTCAGGGAAATACTGGGGGTGATCCCATGGTCAGGAATACTAAAAGAGAAGAGACCTCAAGACGGATGGGACTTTCTCAAAAGGGAGATACTGAAGGCACAATTTCAAACAGTACCATTGAGGAAGAAAAATGGGAGGTGTCTCAAGAAACCAGGATGGATGACTAAAGAAATTTCAATGGAGCTAAGTTTTAAACGGAACATGTATAGGAAATGGGGAAAGGGGAAATCACCAAAGAAGAATTCAAACAGATAGCGAACACGTGTAGGAGTAAAGTCAGAAAAGCTAAAGTGCAGAATGAGCTCAGGCTTGCTAGAGAGGTTAAGAACAAAAAAAAGGGGGGGTTGGGGTATGTCCGCAGCAAAAGGGGAAGAAGGAAATGGTAGGGCCACTACGCAGAGAAGATGGCAAAATGCTAACAGGGGACAGAGAAAAGGCAGAATTACTCAACACCTTCTTTGCCTCAGTGTTTTCAGAATAGGGAAAAGGGTGATCAACCTGAGGATAAAGGTACAGAAGACACAACAGGGGAAATCCAACACAGAATAAGCAAAGAGGTAGTACAGGAATACCTTCTTAATCTAAATGAATTTAAATCTCCAGGACCAGATGAACTACATCCAAGAGTATTAAAAGAGCTGGCAAATATAATCTCAGAGCCATTGGCAATAAACTTTGAGAGCTCCTGGAGAACAAGAGAAGTCCCAGCAGACTGGAGGAGGGCAAACGTTGTCCCCATTTTCAAGAAGGGAAAAAAGAGGATCCCAACAATTATCGTCCAGTTAATCTGACATCAATACCAGGGAAGATTTTAGAACAGATCATTAAACAGAGAGTCTGTGAACATTTAGAAGGCAATGCCATAATCACAAAAAGTCAACATGGGTTTCAGAGAAACAAGTCATGCCAGACTAATCTGATCTCTTTTTTTTTATAAAATTACCAGCTTGGTAGATGAAGGGAACGCTGTGGATATCACATACCTTGATTTCAGTAAGGCCTTTGACAAGGTTCCCCATGACATTCTTGCAAACAAGCTTGTAAAATGTGAGCTAGACAAGTTAACTGTTCAATGGATTTGTAATTGGTTGACCGGCTGAACCCAAAGGGTGCTCAGCAATGGCTCCTCTTCCTCTTGGAAAGATGTGACCAGTGGGGTGCCACAGGGTTCTGTCCTGGGCCCAGTGCTATTCAACATCTTTATCAATGACTTGGATGAGGGAATTAGGGGCATACTTACCATATTCGCAGATGACACCAAATTAGGAGGAGTAGCTAATACCCTGGAGGACAGGATCAAAATTCAAAATGACCTGGATAAACTGGAGAGCAGGGCCAAAGCTAACAAAATGAAATTCAATACGGAGAAATGTAAGGTACTGCACTTAGGGCAAAAAAAATGAAATGCATCGATATAGGATGGGGGAGACCTGGCTGAATGAGAATACGTGCAAAAGGGATCTAGGAGTCCTAGTAGACCACAAGCTGAACATGAGTCAACAGTGTGATGGCTAGAGTAGTATATGCAAAAAATTGGAAAAACCCAAAAACTCCACAAATAGAAGAATGGGTATATAAATTGTATGAGATGGACATCTTAATGACGATATTAGACGACAATAAATCTTTGAAAAACTGCGAGGACTGGAAAATCCTGATACTCCTATGGGAAGAACATGGGGGGGGGAATGCAACTATAAGCATAAAATAATGATTATAGAGACAATTAAAAATAAAGAAAAGAAAAAGAAAACAGAGACTATATAAGAATAAACAAGAAAAGGGAAGAGAAGAAGCATGAAGAAATTACACATAATGGAAAGGAAGATAGGAAGAAACAAAGGAAGTACATTGCCTAATGTGGATAAATGTATTTATGTAATGTCTGTTTGTTTTAGATGTTGTTGTATTTATGTGATTTTGTCTTATAAGTTTGAATGGTTTAAATTTTTATGTTTTTATGTTTTTTTATGAATAAAGAATATTAAAAAAAAAACAACAGTGTGATGTGGCAGCTAAAAAGGCTAATGAGATTTTGGGCTGCATCAACAGAAGTATAGTGTCCAGATCAAGGGAAGTAATAGTGCCGCTCTATTCTGCCTTGGTCAGACCTCACCTAGAATACTGTGCCCAGTTCTGGGCACCACAATTCAAAAAGGATATTGACAAATTGGAGCGTGTCCAGAGAAGGGCGACTAAAATGGTGAAAGGTCTGGAAACCATGCTTTATGAGGAAAGACTTAGGGAGCTGGGTATGTTTAGCCTGGAAAAAAGACAGTTAAGAGGCGATATAATAGCTATGTTTAAGTATTTGAAGGGCTGTCACGTTGAGGATGGCACAAGCTTGTTTTCTGCTGCTCCACTGATTGGAACACGGAGCAATGGATGCAAGCTCCAGGAACAGAGATTCCACCTCAACATGAGGAGGAACTTTTTGACAGTAAGAGCTGTTCGGCAGTGGAACACACTCCCTTGGAACATGGTGGGGTCTCCTTCCTTGGAGGTCTTTAAACAGAGGCTGGATGGCCATCTGTCGGGGATGCTTTGATCAAGATTTCCTGCGTGGCAGGGGGGTTGGACTGGATGGCCCTCGTGGTCTCTTCCAACTCTGCAATTCTATGATTCTATGATTCTAACATGGCAGTTCTGGACGCTTGCCTTGTTAACAAGCTCCACCCCATGTACATGTCTGACCAATCAGCTTTCCACTTCTGCTCTTACCAGGAATGTGAATGAAATGTGAATCAGTTGTCCCAACGAGCGGGAATGTGCTTTCCCCATGGTACTTCGGGAAAAGCCATGAAGGCTTTTCCTATGGAGTTTTTGGTGGATTTGCTCCCCCCCCTCCTTCCGAATATGGCAGATTGATGTGGGATGCCATTGAGACAAATTGTATTCTCCTTGAATTCTATGAGGAGTATTTTCAGCATTTAGACAACCCCTTAGTTGCAGCAACATGACAAGATAAAGATTTTGTTGTCTTGCCAAACTAGTGTAGTAGCTGCAAGTTCATGACTGATTTTAAGTAACTGCATTAAGATTATGTAAAGGTTATTAATCTTATTCAGGAATTGAAAATTTTGTTTGCTATGACTTTGCATCAGTTTTATTTGTTTTGTATGTTTATACAGATTGGTAAGATCCTTGGTTAATTTTTTGTTTTGTGATGGTCTGATCACTACATTTAAAAAAAAACACATCTGACTCTGCATCTATCAATGTACTAATTTGGGGATAAAGAGCAAACCTCAGTCTGAAATTCCATACCATTTTTCACTGTAATATTTCAGTAGATTTGCACCATTGAGTAGTCATTAATGAGATTTAAATTAGAGGTTGGGTTTCAGGATTGATCTGTACTCTTAAAGCAAAATTGTATTAAGAAAAAACCATTTGGTTTAGTACAGTGTCTCAGGGTTTAGTTATACCTTTGGATTTTGATTCTGTCTGCTCCAGAAAGATCAGTGAATCACAATATTTAAAACCAACAGCTATCATACTTCCAAGGCATACATATGCAAGGAATTCTTTTTATTCTTCTTCTTACATCACCACATTGTTCCAAAGCACAAAGACTCCCTGTTCTGGTTTAAGGTCTGCATCCTGCCCATACAGGAATACTCTACAGCATGTATGGAATAGTTGCAGAAGAGAACAGACAAGCACCTCTGCCTTAGGACCTCTGTTCACACCCAGGAGTGCCTCAGTCAGAGCCAAAGTACATATACCTCATTTCTGAAGCTACCACCTATGCAATAGTAAGTAATGCCTAGAAGAACTGACAATATTGACACAAATTTTAGACATGGTTCTGTAGAAAACCAAGTAAAACCTGAAGACCTATTATGGCTCAACTTGGCCTATTTTTATTGCTGCTTTTACAGACTGTATGGGTTCATTAAGAATTAATTACCCATCTAGGTAATATCTTGAAAAATATGTTATACAAATGCAACAGGATCTTTACTTGTTATAAGTAGCTGAGATGATACTATGGTTGACTATCTATGAAAACATCTCACCACATATAGAATAAACCAGAACCATAATGCAAAAAAATGAGGAATTTTGATCAAGGTTCTTTAAGTTCCTTTAACCTTTAACAGAACAGAATGAAGGGCCAAACTAAACTATGATATTAAACTCCATGAATGTAATTTTAGGTTTTGAAATTAGGCTTTATGGATGCTCTGTCACATCTCAGTGATTCAGTTTTGTTTTGCTTTTTAGATCTAATTAGTTTTAACTGTGGTTACTATGGTGGTCCTGTTCAGTCCCAAGAGAACAATTGCATTAGATGAGAAGGCAATGCAATTATCACCACAAGTGGTTCTTTAGAAGGCTTGGTATCAACAGTAGTTTTTCTCTAGAGGAGGAAAATGGAAAGAGCATCAAGATTTCTGTGCTAAACGGAACATTCACATATATTGGCTGACATTGTGTTAGTGACATATGCATACGTAAGTCAAACCACACATGCAGGGTGAATTATTCACCATGACACAACAGATATATTTTGTGAACAGCGATGGAAGCAAAGTTGTGCTTCCAGCAATGTTGTGCATTCTGATTGCGCATTGCAGTTGCACATTTGAGCTTTGGATTACGACTCTGGAGACCAGGGTTCAAATCCTTGCTCAGCCATGGAAACCGCCTGGGTGACCTTGGGCAAGTCATACACTCTCAGCATCAGAAAACCTTGTGATAGGTTTGCCTTAGGATCTCCATAAGTTGGAAATGACTTGAAGGTGCACAATAACAACAAAGGGGATGTTGGGATGCAATCATTGAGTGTTGTTGGATGTCTGTAGTCTCTCTGGCTTTTCTTCGCAAACGAAGATTCAGGAAGGACTCATCCTTCGCTTTCTGCAAGCGCGCTGATGACTAAAAAGGTCAATCTGAGATAAACAAGTCCAGTTGCAGAAAGCACAGCAGAAGGTCTCCTTGGGTGATGTTTCCAGGTTGTGATCCTTTCTGCGTTGTCGTTTCTCTTCAAGACTTGTTTGGCGTGAGTTCTCAAATAAGGCTGCAGCATTGTGGATAGTGCGTCTCCATGCTTCTATGCACAACCTTTCCCAAACTCAATGAGACTTCCATGTGTAGAATTTCACTTTTAGTCCCACATTTAAACTTGTCCACCTGAAAGTGATGAGACTTTGTAAGCACTGAACTTTTGCTGGACCGTGGCTATCATGAACTGGAAATGACACTGCTCCAGATTGTACTTGTTTTCCTAATCCACACACTGTATGATGAGGATAGATGCAATGAGGCTGGTTCTCAGTCTTGGAATGCATTCTCTTTCCCTCATATTTCTCTATTACTGTATTATTTGTGCAGGTTAAAGGAAATAAAGGTAACAGCTTATGCAGTATTTGGGTTAGCAATTCACTATGGGCACAATCCAGCCAACGTTAAGCTTTCAGAAGTCCAATAGATAACAGTGGGAAAGAATTTTGTATGTTCTTAACACCTCTACCACAATCAACCACAAATTGGCTACAATCCTGAACACATGTGCATGGAGGTAAGCCCACTGAGTACAAGATACATAGGATTGCTCTATAGAGATGAGCAAATTTTAGGACAGTGATGGCAAACCTATGACACGAGTGTCAGCACTGACACACATAGCCATTGCTGATGACATGCAGGCGTAGGCCTCCTCTCCCCTGCCTGCAACCTCACCACCCTCCCTAAAGTGGCTTCAAAGCCCTGGTCACCACTTTCCTCCACCCCCAGCCTCCTAAAGTGGCGATTGGAGATTCCAAAGTCCCGGTCGCCACTTTCCTCCACCCCCACCCCCCTAAAGTGGTGATGGGGGCTTCCAAAGCCCTGGTCGCTACTTTCCTTCACCCCCACCCTCCCTGAAGTGGTGATTGGGGCTTCCAAAGCCTCAGTCACCACTTTCCTCCACCCCACCCTCCTAAAGTGGCGATCAGAGCTTCCAAAGCCCCGGTCGCCACTTTCCTCCACCCCACCCTCCTAAAGTGGCGATCGGAGGTTCCAAAGCGCTGGTTGCCACTTTCCTCCACCCCACCCTCCTAAAGTGGCGATCAGAGCTTCCAAAGCCCCGGTCACCACTTTCCTCCACCCCACCCTCCTAAAGTGGCGATCAGAGCTTCCAAAGCCCCAGTCACCACTTTCCTCCACCCCACCCTCCTAAAGTGGCGATCGGAGCTTCCAAAGCGCTGGTTGCCACTTTCCTCCACCCCCACCCTCCTAAAGTGGCGATCAGAGCTTCCAAAGCCCCGGTCGCCACTTTCCTCCACCCCACCCTCCTAAAGTGGTGATCGGAGCTTCCAAAGCCTCGGTCGCCACTTTCCTCCACCCCCACCCTCCTAAAGTGTCAATCGGGGCTTTGAAGCCCCAGTCCCACTTTCCTCCCCCTCCCCCCCTCCCCAAAGTAGGAATCCACGAATATGCAGAACTGCGAATGTGAAACCAGCAAGTGTGGAGGGACGACTGTAGTCGCAAATGTTTCATCTTCCCCTATTAGACACTCTGTGCCAGAGGTCTGTAGGCCAAAACAACAGAAGTCCAGCACAGAGCGTCTAGTTCTGGAACTTCCGGTTAAGCCGGGATCTTTGCCCTCAGTTCTGCCGGCAGAGATAATGTTTTTTCCTCAAAGTGACACACCACCCTAGTTATGTTCAGTTTTTTGGTGAAGTTTGACACACCAAGCTGAAAAGGTTACCCATCACTGTTTTAGGACATTTCATTTGCTTTACTTTGGCTGTAGACTGCCTGAAGGGCTCTACACTGTTGCTGTTGCACAGGAAAGGGACTCACAGAACCATAAGTTGGAAGCGATTACAAGGGCCATCTAGTCCAACCCCCTGCCATGCAGGAATACCCAATCAAAGCATTCCCAGCAGATGGCCATCCAGCTTCTGTTCAAAACCCTCCAAAGAAGGAGACTCCACCACACGTGTATTCCATTGTCAAACAGATTTTACTGTCAGGAAGTTCTTCCTAATATTTAGGTCTATTTTCCTTCCTTTGTCTTAGCTTGCCACTATTCTCTCCCCCTCTGCCCCAACCATCCACTACACTCACCTGACCTAAAGGAGATTTGGTTTTATCTTTTGTTGTCTTCAGCTTTTCCAATGATTGCTATTTCTACTGTAGGTACAACTCTCTGTTTCCTCAAAAGCAAATGTCCTTGAATTCAATGGTGCTTTCTCACAGGTTACTGGATAGGATAACTGCACCACTAATGTCTTACCTATTCTTTTTCCTCTTGCTAGCCAGAGGCTTTATCTTTGGGGATTTTAAATTGGTATAAAAATTATAAACAAAATAAAATATTCCATGAAGGAAAAAACCCCAGCATGGAATAGCCATTCCGTTTAAATTAATATCCAGTTTTAAGTAAAGTATGTTCACAAGATATTTGTTTGTTATTGCTATCTTATCAGTCTCCTGTATTTATTATTATTATTTATCTTTTATTTCTATGGCACCATCAATGTACAACAAAACAGTTCCCTGCCCTTAAGCTTACAATCTAATGAAGACATGATACAAAAGGTAAGGGGATGGCAGTCTCTCTCTCTCTCTGGCTTTTCTTCACAAACGAAGATTCAGGAAGGACTCATCCTGCGCTTTCTGCAAGCGCGCTGATGACTAAAAAGGCCAATCTGAGATAAACAAGTCCAGTTGCAGAAAGCACAGCAGAAGGTCTCCTTGGGTGATGTTTCCAGGTTGTGATTCTTTCTGCGTTGTCATTTCTCTTCAAGACTTGTTCAGCGTGAGTTCTCAAATAAGGCTGCAGCATTGTGGATAGTGCCATGCCTCCCGATGTGAGGCCAGGGCAGTAGGAGAAGGGATTAAGGCTAGCATTCTCTTCTCTCCCTCCTTGCCCAGGGCAATGGCAGTTGCAATGGAGGGAGGGCTGTTCTGCTTCTGGGCTGAGGCAAGATGGAATTTTCTGGGCAGCATTAAAATACAATATTGTTTGTGGGTGGTGGTGGGGAAACACAACTTAAATCTAGGGTACTTTCAGACGTAAGTTCTGGGTGTGCTCCCAATCAAAAGCCACAGTGTTGATTTTCAACTTTGACACCTTAACATTGCCAAGGTAGAAAGAAAAAAGATGGAAGAAGTGGTAGAAAGATATGAGAAAGTTACAAGTGGAAGATGAACCACTATCATTCTGCACCCAATTCAGTTAACTGGTAATAGAACTTTTATCTGAAAGCACCACAGAGCCATACTTTCAGTGTGTGTTTTTAAAAATCAAAACAGAGATTCTTTGGACATCTGATTAACACACCAGCCCCGTGTGATTCTAGAGTTTACAGAATGAGCTCAGTTATAATTTCAAAACTGTACTCATTCTACATCCATATGAGGAGAAACCCAGAGGCAAAAAAATCTCGTACTTAATAGAGAAAATTAACATCTGTTCATTCCCCACTCCATAATATTAACATATATAAGGCAGGCTGAATCTCAGAGAAAGTAGCTTTCCTTAGTCTGAATATCCACCCCACCCTATTAGGCAGAGGCTGGGTTTTGGGGAGGGAGCATAATAAACCTTTAAGGAAGTTCATTGGGTATTACTTGTGCAGGTATTTATGGTTTACCAAATGGAAAACACATCGTAATAAGCCGTCAGGTTTCTGTTCTGGTGCCCCACCTTGCTAACTGATGATAGAACCCTGCAGGAAGCTTTGGGATAATTGCTTTCTGGCCTAAGAGCCAGTGACTAACTGGACCCCACCCTGAAAACAAGGAAGGTGAGAGTCGCTCTGGGCCAGAGAAAGGTAGCATGTCAAATTTCATGATGAAAGCGTTTGGCAATAAGTATAGGGACAAAACCTAAGTTCCCATCTTAAGTAATGCTGTTGTTGTTTATTGCCATTATTTATGTATCTTAGCTGCCTTTTCTAAAAAAAAAAAAGTCAAATGGTCTTATAGTTAAAATATGCATAAATTAACTAAGAAAGAACTCCAGACAGAGCTTGGCCATGTTAGCTTTTCTGAGTACAACTTCTGACCACAATTTCCAGTTTTTCTGTCTACAATTCCTGGGGATTTTGGAGGCTCTAATTGAAAAAGATGTTGCTGCCCCTAAAATACTAAATATTAATATTTAATATAAAATGACACTCCTCTCCCCCAAAGAACAAAATTATATGGGACATCAGGGGGGAGTTGGCAATGTTTATAATTTAATTTGGTGTATTTACACTCTTATTTGCCAAAATTCTATTATTAGCCCTGACTAGAGTAAACCCATTGAATCAATTGTGTTTACCTTTGTGTTGACTTACAATTCAACAATTGATTGAATGGGTCTATTCTAATTGGGATTAATCAACAGAATGCGAACCACTGCTTTCTTTTCTTTCTTTCTTTCTTTCTTTCTTTCTTTCTTTCTTTCTTTTTTTAAATAAGAAACTGTGCACCATACAAAACAAATCCTCTCTTCTCATGTTCAGGAAGTGGTCCCCAAAAGAATTACATCTCTCTTACAGTTTGCAAAGAACGAGAGGTTTAATGCTTAAAGCTGAGTAGCTGTCATGTTAACTTTTAGAATCTGTGAATTTTATTATGGGAGTATAATGCCTCCATCATCCTCTACTAGAATGCCCATCATCCACCAATTTGGTGCACTTCAATTGGCAACAGTATCTGGATATCAATTTGGTCAGCTCAGGCTTTTTCAAGGGCTGATGGGAAAACAGATAAGGTCAAGCTGGGGCTAGCATGTACTGAACCAAAAAGGCCATATAAATTATCGAAAATTCACACCTCAATGCAACTCGATGTGACAACCAGCATCTCTCTTTGTAATAGAGAAACTTCATGTCTGAGAAAGAGCAGACACACATTGGTAATGGTGGTAGTTCATTGCTTTGCAAATCAAAGTTGTCACACACATATCCACATGTCAAAGGAGCATGCTTGTAAATCACCCAATGCCAGATCACCCCCTATTTCCAGTTCTTGACTTGTCTGGAATTCGTTTATGTAAACCATTGGAAATTATCTGAAAACAAATGCTCCTTTTGTTTAATTGCACCTTCAAAGGGATTTTCCCTATAAAAATCCTCTGAAAATCTCAGTTCTTTGGTTCAGATTCCTCTTCCTTCTGAATCCACATTGCTCCACTCCTTGACCCCCCCCCCACTTTTCTCCTTCCTTCTGAATCCCCACTAAGGCTTCCCAAACCTCTGGCTGGTTTTCAGCCAATCCAGACACTCCTTCCCCGCTCCTATAATAATTAACTTCCCTTCCTAATCATCCTTTCCCATTTTTGGTGCAACTGTTTGCTGCTGCTACTCGAAAATAACTCCACTACTCGTGAGGAGGTTTATCTTCAGGATCAGGTGCAATAAGAGCCTTAAACTAAACCAAGAGCCTTAAACTAAACCCATTTCTAACTATTTCTTTCCTTACTCTGATAGCCTTGTTTGCATGACAATGGATGTGTGTCATGTGTGTATGTTTTACTTAGCTCAATAAAGTTGCATCAGTTATTTTGGACATCTGACTTCCATGCTTTTCCTAAGCTCCACCTGTATACATAGGGCTTAAATATTCCTAAATTATGCAACCTTTCATTTGCCATTTGAATTGCTAATAATTCCCCATTATAAGATCATTTTCATGAGTGGATTTTCCACAGACACAAGGGTTTTGTGTAACAGAAGAGAGGGAAAAATTTTGAATTGCCATTCCAAATAGGACTGATGAACTCCAGAGTGACCATGATAAATGCCTTACTGAATGACACAATGTTCTTCATTTCAGATAACTGCAAGTAAAATTGCTATAGTATGAGTTCCCTCCCATCCAGCTCTCAGAGCTTCTGTTTTGAGTTCAGAATGAGATGCCTTGTAAGGAGTAATCAGAAAAAAAAAACATGCCATTTTATTTCTAAACCATGTCTACATTTCAGTTTACTGCTTTAATTTATCATCTTTTTTCATCTTTATACCACCTGCAGCTTTCTTACCACCTGTATGCAAATGTACCAACTGCTCACTTATATGGGGTGGTTTTCACTTTGCTTATTGGCCGTGTGGTGGGATGCCTGCCTTCAAAGAACAGCAGAAGAATGAATAGAAAAGGCACGTTCAGTGAAGCCATGTACACAACTGAGAAGTGGCAGAATGATGCTCAACCTACCCCTGCTTAAGTATGGGTGGCTTCAGCATGCTATTACATTTATTTTCCTTCAAAATAACTTTCCCATCACTGCCCATGTTGCAGATTGCAATATGTTTTGCCTACATTTTTCTGACAGGGAGGCAGCCATGAAAGGTTTCCCCACAGTCTCAGACCAGATTTGATTATAACATCATTCAAAAAAATGTTCAGCTAGAATCCAAAGCAGTAATGATGTAATTCAGAAAATAACTTGTGATATAGACCTTCTGGAATGCACTTCCAATTGCAATCTAAAATCTAACATACTTGAATGCTTGTCCCAGTTCTAAATAAATAACAATGCTGCTTGCAGGAACCTAGCATAGCCTAGGCTAGAATAAATTCCTGATGGGATGGTTTTCTACTGGCAGGGAAGTTTTGCAAGTAGAGAAGCATTCAGACATACCGAGTATAATCCAATGCAGTTTTTCTTTGGTTTGCAGAACTGGGGACCCTCAAAATCTGCTCCAGATGGGTAGAAGAACCCTCTAAATCAGATTTGTGAGCAGAGAGGGAGAAAGTCCCCTTGTGCAAGCTGATTTCCACTCTTGCAACATTGAGCACTCCCACATTCTGTTTCTCCACAACTGGAAATTGTTTAGTCTGGGCAATCCCTGCTATATCATTTATCTGGTAGGGTACAATAGATCAGTGCTAACCTTATAATGCAACCTTTGCAGGTTTAAGGCAACTCTCCCACTCAGAATGCATTCAATCCTGTACCTACTGTCACATGTGGAGCAAAAGCAGAGAACTCTTTCCACACATGCTCCCATCCAAACAACACTCTTCCCATGTTTTTGGTGCTCCCACCATTGGTGGGGGTGGGGAGTTGCAATGTGGTCAGGACAGGCAGGAAGCTCCCATTTAGAAAACCTAAGGAAGAGCATAGCTGCCTTCATAGGTTGCTTTGCATGCTCATCAAGCCAGTGACTAATCTGTTTTCAAAGGGGATGTAAGTCAACCGTGCAAATAGTCTTGAAAGCGCTTATTCACAGAATAAAAATGTAAGCTTTTGCTATCATTGCTGGAAATCTTGGGCTAAATCCAACATTAAATTCAGCAGGTCCACTTTGGATAACATGAGTGAACCTAATAAAATGAATAGAATTTCTTAGGCATAACTAACTGAAGCCCCATCAATTTCAAGGGATCCATTTTAGGTAAGACTAATGTTGGATTTAGCACCTTGTGAGGGCAGTGTGGTATAGTGGTTTGAGTGTTGGACTACAATTCTGGACTACCAGGGTTTGAATCCATGCTTGGCCCTCAAAACCTGCTGGGTGACCTTGGGCAAGTCACACACACTCAGCCTCAGAAAACCCCATGAAAGGTTCACCTTTGGGTAACCATAAGTTGGAAACAATTTGAAGGCACACAACAACAACAACAACAACAACAACAACAACAACAGGCAGAATCACTGGCACATTGATGTGGGAGATATTAGCCATCAATGCATTGCTAGAATTTTCAAGCTTTTTAAAAATGTCCCCCCCCCCCCATTTTCATCTCTGGTCATTCAAAGGGGGAAAAATACAGGCAAAACTATACCTAACTGCTCAGTAAGGGGAAAAGCTGTTCCAAGTTGGTGAGCATTTGGTATTGATTTTTTAGGTTTATTAACGTTTAATTTTATTACCACTACTGTGTGACTTTAGACTCCTGCACCTACACTGTCCCTAACATCCCATAGCTCAGCCAGGTTGCATTGATTTCAGTGGAAAAATTAAGCAAGGCATTCAGCCTCACCACTGAAGAGTGCTCAACTTTGGCTAGTCCAAATCCCAGTGCATAGCAAGGGCTCACTGTACTTGCAGGAGTGGAGGAAAACAAACTACCCCTCTTCCCAGTTAGTGTTGCCAGGTTTTTCAAACAGCAATATGCCAGGTCAGTATCTGTGAGCTGGGGACTCTTGCGAGAGCCTCTCCTATCATGAAGTGGGCTTTATAGGCCTGCCTCTCACATACTGCTTGCCTCATTCACCTGGGTCTGTAGAGCCAAAAGCAGAAAGAGCAGGTGCTAAATGGATCCTCACAGTATTTTCTATGTACTAACTTGAGGTCATTTTGTTGCAGGCTCAGGGTCTTTCTGTTGAGAATACAGCTGGCATGTGGTATTCCTACTCTCACTAGCTCAAAAATATAGGATTTGGGGCTGCTTTGCCCCAAAGACAAAAACATACACAACACCCTTTGGCCCTGGGCCTCCTTCCAGACTGTCAGCCCCAGTAATTTGGACCTACTCCCCCCCCTCATTGGTCTGTCCTGCAACAATACATTTTTGTGCGTGAGTGTGTGCACATACATACCTAGCTATCACTCCCCTTCTGTGTATCTCCAGATGTTGTAAGAGTGCATCTCCCAGCCATCCTTGGCATTGGCTATGCTTGCTGTATGATTCTCACCCCAGCCTTATACTGTAAGCTCCTTGGGGCAGGGTCCTGTCTTCTAATATATTGACATTGTACACAGATGGCATCATAATAGCAGGGGTGGGGCTTTCAAAAGGACAACAAAGCCAGTATCCATTTGAACATCGATAGACCTTTCCATCAACTTGTGCCCTTAGGACTGTCAAAAGCTTTTCAAAATCCCAATTGTGCAAGGGGTGGGGGGCGGAGAAGCTGAATATTTGCTTCATTTAAGCTAGCAAATATCTCTAAAAGAGATCTCTAGGTCTATTGGGAATACAGAATCATGCATATTTTATTACTGTAGAACACTATGTACATGAACTGTAGTCTATAATTACAAGATTGCCAATGAAGCAATATTGCCATGTTGTGTGTGTAGAAGTTTTTGGAGGAAGCACTAAAACCTGATCAGGTAACCTGGCTTTTGGGGACAAATGTCCTTACATCTGTCCCCTATAAATGCTATACAAAGGTAACTCTGCTATTTTTCAAGGAACGTTTTAGGGAATACTCAGAGCTCATGTGGATAATGGCCTAATGACTTCAGGGAATGCACCCTTGGCGTACTGTGGAGTATTTGGTGTTTTGGGAGGGCCTCCTTCTGAATATGGTGGATTGATGTGGGATCCCATTTAGATATAGCATATTCTCCTTAGATTCAATGAGGAGTATTGTCGCCGTATAGACAAGCCCCAGGTCTAATGGTTTTTAAGTTACAGGAGGGTAGATTCTGATTGAACATTAGAAGGAACTTCTTGATGGTAAGATTGGTTTGGCAATGGAATCAATTACCTGGGCGGGGGGTTCTGCTTCTCTAGACAGCTCAAAAAGAGTCCGAACAGCTACCTGCTAGAGATGCTCTAGCTGGAGTTCCTGGATTGAACAGGAGTTGGACAATGGCCTATGGGATCCCTTCCAACTCTATGATTCTAAGCCCACAGTACTCCAGCACGTTTATCTTCCCACTGACATCAAGTAGGGATTGTATGCAACTTTTGGAATTGGGGAAAAGAGAAAATGTGGTAAAACATGAAGGACTATCTTGCCCAAGTTTAAAATAAGATGGAATGTTTTGAAATGTTCATGCGGATAGGTCCCATGTATTGGTAGCATTCTGACAGAATATAATGTGGATTCCCCACAAGGAGTGATCAGAAAAGTGATCAGAAAAGAACCAACATTAAGCTCATTTGGGTGTATAGCTGGACAAACATGTTTTGGATTGCAGTGTGAGAAAAATCATGATCTGTGTAGTGCATAGTGATGAGAAATCACTAGACAAGCTGATTTCATTGTGACAGTATGTCATAGTGGAGAAAACTCTACGACTAAATCACATTTTGGGTTTGCCATCCAGGTCTGGCAATAGTATCTGGAAATAGAAGTATCAGGTGGATGAGGTACCCACAGGTAAAATATAACTTTTCTAAAGTTCAAAGCAGAATGACTGATGCTCTGAGTCAGTAGACCATCTTTAGGCCCTTAGGTATGAAAAATAATTTGTAGGAAAGTTGTGGGTTGTTTTTTAAAGACTCAATTACTTTAAAACATTCTTTTAAAAAAAGCTATTTTGTATGAAACCATTGTGGCATAGGATATACAATCAATATAGGTTGCAACTATATGATTGGGGTATTATCTATGAAAGTAATACTTTCAGCATCTGCAAAATACAATGATCTGATTCTTGACTTCTGCTGTTTTTTCTAAGAGAAATTTGGCTGAAATTTCTAGCAATAATTGCTTTGCAGGGTGCCACATTCTCCCATGCCAAACCTACCCACCCCTGTTATTTGTTATTATTGATCTTGTCATATGCCTAATTATAAGGAAACATTTCCTATGATATTTTGTACAGTCTGCAATAGAAGAATGTGGACCAACCATTTTATTTTACTGCCATGTACATATAATCACTTGGTAGCATCGTGAAGTTGAAGGCTTTCACGGCCGGCATCCATAGATTTTCCTTGGGTTTTTTTCCGGGCTGTAAGGCCATGTTCTGGAATAATTTCTTTCTGACGTTTCACAGATGCAGGCAAAACGTCAGAAAGAAACTATCCCAGAACAAAACCTCACAGCCTGGAAAAAAAACAAGGAAAAGCTTGGTAGCATCGTTAGTCTTTATTGTCTAGAGGTATTCTGGGAACTATAATTCCAAAAAAGTAACATTTCCAAAATGCTGTGTATATCATCTGTTAATAGGCTTTTCTAGAGGGTTGATTGTTATCTATTAAAGGTTAATTCATGCTCTTTTCTGAAAAAAAATATTAATTTTGTTGAGTATTAATCACCTTGGATTTGCTTTAAAAAATACTGTTCAGCGGCAGCAACTGGTGGGGATAGAAACGTGAGCAGTTAACTCGCGCCCACCATCTTGATTCATTCACAAGCATGCCTGTTTGAACAATGAGTATGGATAGCTTTGCATGCCTGTGATCTTGCCAAAAAATCATGGAGATGCATGAAAGCTGCTGCGAACTGGCATTATTGTGCATCAGTCCACATTTTATTTCCTCGTATAGACGAGCCCCTGGTCCTATCCTCTGGGCAACAGAAAACAAACCTGCCTCCTCCCCTCTGTGACAGTCCTTTAGATATTTAAAGAGTGCAATCATGTCACACCCCCAGTCTCTTTTCCACCAAGCTAAATATGTCTAACTCCTTCAGCCTTTCTTCATATCTTTTGTTCTCTTATCATCCTTGCTGCCCTTCTCTGAACCTGCGCCAAATTCTCTATATTCATCCAGATCTGAATTCAGTATTCCAGGTGAGGCCTGACTAGTGCAGAATATAGGGGAACTATTACTTCTCTTGACTTGGACTTCTGTTACATTATGACCTTCACAAGGCCCTTTCCTTTTATACTGGTGTAGTTTCAGTTGATTATTCTTTTTAAATTTATCCATGATAACTTCTTTTTTCTTTCAGTATAAATTTAACACAACAAAAAATGGGAGGGGGACTATTTGCGGAGGTAAGATGTTGTTGTTCTTGTTGATTCATTTTATTTCCTGTCTTTCCCCCCAAAGTTGGGACTCAAAGCAGCTTGCAAAAATTAAAGCAAGCTTAGATTAAAATACACTGACAACAGTCAAAACATTAAAAAGGAAGTGTTAAAATGCAATGAACGAATACAGAGAATTAAATCCATTTAAAAATCAAGAAAACAGCACTCTATTAAAAACCCATTGCAATTTTTAAAAGCATGTTGGAATAGAAAACCTTTCACTCATTGGCAGAAGGGCAACAAGGGGAGAGCCATCTAGCTTCCCTAGGGAGAGAGTTCCAATGCCTGGGAGCAGTCACCAAAAAGGCCCTCTCCCTTGTTTCCAACAAACATGACTGAGAAGCTGATGGGACTGATAGAAGGGACTCCCCCCAAAAAACTTAGGGCCCAGAAAGACTCATATGGGAAAATACAATCCTTCAGATAACCTGACCCCAAGCTGCATAGGGCTTTATAGGTCATAACCCAAGCTTTGAATTGTGTCTAGAAATAAACAGGCAAGCAGTGGAGCTGCTGCAATAAGAGAGTTGTGGACTACCTGTAGTCATGCTCAGTTAACAATCTGGCTATAGTGAGACAGTCATAGAATCATAAAGTTGGAAGAGACCACAAGGGCCATCCAGTCCAACCCCCTGCCATGCAGGAATACACAATCAAAGCACTTCTGACAGATGGCCATCTAGCCTCTGTTTAAAAACCTCCAAAGAAGGAGACTCCACCACACTACAAGGCAGTGTATTCCACTTCTGAACAGCTCTTACTGTCAGGAAGGACATTCTTCCTAATGACTGTTCCGTGTATGGTTGAAGTTGTCCGTGAGTAAAAAATGGCGCGGCTGCCTTCAATCATACCCGGAACAGTCACAGACGCCATCGAGAGGGATGGCGTCATCCGAAATGGACCCCCTGCCCCTCAACAGTGTCGTAACTTGCACGGTAAGTCCTGTCTGCAAAAAGTCCTTAGTTTCTCTTTCATTTCATCTGTTACTTTTATTCATGTGTTGTCTTTTATATATTTCTCCATTTCCTCCTCATTGTAGTTTATTTCTGATTTCGCATGCAAGACTTTATAGAATTCCGCAAATGCATTCCTTATTTCTTCCTGTGTGGGATATCTTCTTTCCCCATACTTTATCTCTGTAATTAACTTCTTTTCTGAATCTTTCTTTAATTGATGCATAAGCCATCTGCCCACCTTGTTGGCTTTTTCAAAATATCTTTGTTTTAGTCTTTTTAATTTTTCCCCAATTATTTCAGTTAGGTCTGATTGAAGATTTTCTTGGAGAAGTTTTATTTCCATTTGCATTTTTGTATTTTTAGGGTTTTTTCTTAGGATATCTTCTTTTTCTTTTAACTCTTGTGTTAGTTTTTGGTGCTTTTCTTGTTTGGCTCTCCTGATTTCAGCTCCCCTTTGTAAAAACACCCCTCTTATTGTTGCTTTAAATGCATCCCATACCGTTTTATGTAATGTTTCCTTTGCTTCAATAAAGTAATCTTGTATTTCTTTTTTGACTCTTTTTACAAAAATCTTCCTCTTTCAACATGTTTTCTTTCAATCACCATATGTATTCTCTCCTTGTCCCTCTTAGTTTAATCTCTATCGGATTGTGATCTGAGATTATTCTTTCAATTATCTCCATCTCTTTAATCTTCATTTGTAGTTCAGCCGAAATCCAAAACATGTCGATCCTTGACATGGAGTTATGAGCTTCAGAGTAGAAGGTAAATCCTTTTTCCTCTCCATATTTTGCTAACCATATGTCTACTAAATTGAAATCTTCTAATATGTTCTGGCAGATATTTGGCAGTTCCCCATTATATTTTTTAATTTGGGATATGAATCTGTCCCTTCTCACTTTCAGGATGCCATTGAAATCTCCTGCTATTATTATGTTGTTCTTATTTAATTTTTGTAGTTCTTGGTATTTTTTTGTAGAATTGAGGTTTCTTCCCAATAGGAGCATAAATTGCTATTAATACTATTTTTATATTAACTGTGTTTATCTCCACTCCAAGGTAGTAGCCTTCTTTGTCATTCATGATCTTTGTAGCTGTATATTTATTATTCACATATATTGCCACACCACTTTTCCTTTTTTTAGAAGCTGAGAAGAGTCCTTGCCCAAGTTTGGGTCTATGCATTAGTTTAGTATCTTTTTCTCGAATTTTTGTTTCTTGTAGGCAGATAATTTCTGTTTTGCTTTTCTCCAGTAAGTGAAAGATTTTATTTCTTTTCTTTTCTTTCTTTCTTTTTTTTTTTGGTGCGTTTATTCCCTTGACATTCCATGATCTTATTGTTGTCGTCATTTGTTATCCTGCCTCAGAAGTTTCACCTCTTTCTTCTATATGTACCATCTCATCTTCATCCTCCAATTGTTCTTCCTCAGTTAATATTCCTTCTTTTTCTTCTTCTTCCTTTTCTTCTTCCTCTTCTTCTTGACGGTCTTGTTGAACTCACTTTCCCATCTCAGTCTGTCTATCCTTTGTGTGATCTTCCTGTGTTTCTTCTTTTTCTTTCCTCTTTTTCTTAAATTTTGCTTCTGCTCTTATTTTTCTTCGTCATCCAGTAGTTTAATAAATTCTTCTGCTTTTTCTGTTGTATTTATCTTTTGTCTTTTTTGTCTGTAGAAGAACATTATTCCTTCAACACACTCCCATATATAAGATATATTTAGTTTCTTAAGTTTTTGAGTTAGCGATCTATAGTCCTGTCTTTTCTTTAAGATTCCAATCAGGATAACTTTGAAAATCTGGGTGTCTTTTCAATCTATCTTCAGTTTGTCATTATAACTGGCTTGAATTATTCTCTCTCTCATTCTGGTCTGTGTGAATGTGATTATTGCATCTCTAGGTAGCTTTTTTCCCTTTGCTACTGTTGAGCTCGTCCAGAATAGTTTATCTACTGTCTGTTCCAACCTTTCTTCTTCAATCTCTATAAGTCTTGCTAAATTCTTTGTGCAGGGGCCATGCTAATCTTCTCTGTATCATTCCAATTTTAGTATATGTGCTGCCGAAGCACATTGGGGAGATGGACTTAGAGAAAGTAAAAGGAAGATGGAAGATATGTAAAGAGCTTAAGTGATGATGAAGGAAATCTGAAATGTGGAATATAAAACAAATTTAATAATCCTGGAGGGAGGAGCATAACAGGGGACGTCTATAAGTGGGGATAGAGGGAAGGGGGGAAGGAATGGAGGAAAGCGGTATGAATAGATGAGAATAGACGGATGCAACATTGACACAAATGATTAGAATATAAGAGAAGAATCCTTTATTTTTTATGTTTTGTGGAAATGTAGCAATATTGGAAGCATGTTTTGTGTGAAAATGTTAAAATAAATAGGAAAAAAAAGTCTTGCTAAATTAGGGATTTTTTCCCCCATAGGTCCTCTCTTACTGTCTCTGGGATTCCTCTTAGTTTGAGGCATTTGTCTCTGTATCTTATCTCTTGTAGCAGAATTGAATTTTTCTCTTTTTCTTGTTCTGTTGATGTTAACACAATTTGCTCTTCCAACGTCTCCATTCTGCCTTTAACATCCTCGACGTTCTGTTTTAGCTCTTTCATCTCTAGTTTCAAATTTTCCAGCTTGTTGTCTATTTTCTCAATATCTGTCCTGATTTCTTTCTTAAAGAATTTGAAATCATCCCCAATTTATTTCTTAAAGCTTCTTAATTCCTCAAGTGTTTGCAGTCCAATATCCACTTGTTTAGTTGGATTATCAAATGAGCCTCTTCTTGAAGTTGCTGTTTGTGTCTGAGTTTGAGTACCACCAGTTTTGGCTCTTGTACTGGCTGCCATTGTCTAATATTATTTTTATTTTGCAGTTCCTTCTATCTATAATGCAGTCTTTACACCTTCTCAGGGAGTTGTCTTGATTTAATATATTTTATATATCTATTAACTGTATATATATATATATATATATATATACTGAATTTTCTCTTGATGCCTACGGCAGATATCCAAAATATATAAGTTTCAAGCTATTCAATCTAATAGCACTTCTGATTAGCAAGTTGATCTTCAATTCATAACACAATTGATTAATTAATTAATTAGATTGGGTCACATATATCAATTTTTTATTAAATAAACAAATCAATAGTATTATATATATATAATAGTATTATATATATATATATATATATATATATATTGTGTTCTTAAAATAAATTTCCCCTTTTAAAATAACTTTACTTTATCAGTAGGTATTTCCAAATTATCTCATCATGTTCTTGATTCTAAATAATTCTAGATAATTGTTAGCTCAAATTGATTCACTTTGATTCCACCTTGTCTTGTCTGCCATATCTGCCAGTTCTTGTCCGCCATATCTGCCATTTCCCTTTCCCTGACCACTCTTCTTTTTCCCTTCTCCCTTTCACTGTATTGCAGTTTGCTTACACTTAGGCTATATTATCAGTTAAATCGATCACACTGTTGTTTTTTCTACACCAGATTTACTTACCCTGTCTTTTATGCTTAAATTGTCACTATGTATATATCTAGTTGCAGCCAACCATTCACTATCCAACCCTCCTTTCTATTAGATCCACATGTGAATTCTGCCCCCCTTCTTCCACCAGTACAGTTTCAGGGCTGCCCCAATCTGGGCTGCCAGCTAAGTCTTTCTGTTGTCTTCTTCTCCATTGTTCTTCCTTCCTTCCTCTGCTTTCAACCTTCACTCCTCTCTGTCTTCAACCCTCTTATTGGGTCTAATCCAATTGATCCAATTAATCAGTGATAATCAGTTAATCAAGGTTGGCAGCCAACCAATATATTCTTTACTGTATCCTATATCCTATGATCTATGTCTTCCGCCCTCTTCTTGGGCTAAATCCCAGAGTTATATTTCCCAAGTAGATTCAATTCGATATTCCCACCCCCCACTCACCGGAATGCTTCATAATGGAAGAACACTGCTGCCCACTCTTCAGTTTCACTCTCACTCTATTTATTTTAGTTAGGGTGATCAAACAATACTAACAATATTTCAATGCTTAGTTCTTTCCAGTGCACAGTCCTTTAACTGATCTCTTAATCTAAAGTTCTTCTGGCAATTATGTTTCCACTCACCATGTTACTGTTTCTCTTTCTCCGTCTTGAGTTCGGTTTTTTCCCCTGTCAGACTTTCCAGACTTAGATATCCAAAGATAGTGGCTATACTCCACTCCTGTTTCCTTGAATAGTTCTGATCTTTCCAAAGAGGTCTTCCTTCCACCCCAAAATAATGGGACATTGTCTTAAGTTTTAGGATTTTAACAGTCTGTTTGTTTTAGAGTCAGGGAGATTAAGACGGTTTGATCCGAAGATTACCTTAACACCGCAATGGCTGCATAAGCTCTCCTGTCAGTCCTTCACTCCTCGTTGAAACCTCCACTTTGATAGGTTGTGAAGATGCGACCGAGAGTTTTGTAAGCCCCCACTGGGATCAGTCCTTCCTGGATTTGATCCTTTGTTTGGCTATTTTCCCTAAATTTATGGTGTTGGGTGGGTGTTCTTGAGTGTAGCCCCTACTCAAGACACCCATTCCCTCAGCTCCCTGACCAGAAGTCTCCACGTTTGTGAGCACTTTTCAAAGGCAGACCCACACATAACACATTACAGTTATCCAAACAAGATATAACCAAGACATGTGTCACTGTGGCTATATTAGACATCTCCAGAAACTTTAACTTTAAGTGTAAAATGTACTTCTGGCAACCACAGAAACTTGGGCCTCCAGCTCAAGGTTGACTGCAGCAGTACATCGAAACTGTGAACCTGCATCTTCAGAGGGAGTGTAACTCCCATCCAGCACAGGCTGAATCCCTATTCTTTGGTTTGCCTTTCAAATGACCAGAGGCACCTCTGTCTTGCCTGGATGAAGATTCGGTTTGTTTGCCCTGATCCAGTCCATTACAGATACCAAACATCAGTTTCACATGGAAAAAGCTTCCTTGGAATTTGGTGAAATGGAGAAATGTTGGACGTCATCAGTATGTATATGTTACATAGCATGTATATGTCAAATAGCATAGGGGACAAAACAGAACCATGAAGGCCCCCAGGCCAAACAGGAATCCCTTAGCAGAACCATTTTTGGCTGTCACCTCCAGAAAAGAACAGAACCACTGAAAACCATGCCTCTAGGTCCCATCCGAGTGAAGTGGCCAAGAAGGATACCATGGCTAATGATGTTGAAAGCCACTGAGAGGTCCAGTAGATGCAAGAGAGACACACTCCATTTGTCCTAGTGTAAGTTATCTACCAAGGGGACCAAATTCCTGCTCTATAAATGGGCCTGAAGCATGATTGAAATGGATCTAGATAATCTGTCTCATCCAGGAAGCTCTGAACTGAGAGGCCACCACATGCTCCAGCACATTACCCCAAAATGGAATATATGGAGACTTGTTTTTGTTGTTGTGTGCCTTTAAGACATTTCCAACTTATGGGAAAGGATTTGCCTTCGTGGACAGTTATCTGATATGATGGGATCCAGGGAAGATTTTTTAGTACATGCCCTTCATGCATGTTGGAACCCTGGCTTACTATAAAGAGGCATTGACTGCTCCCTTTTACACTCAGTTAGTCTTCATCTAGTCTGTTTCATGAGTCAAGAGGGGCAAAGATCTAGAACACATGTGGTGGCTCTCACTTCTCCAAGCATCCATGGGCTGCAAAAATGGCAATAAGTCAACATTTCTGCAAATTCCTTTCATTCAGTGGGTCTATGCTAGATGGGACTAACAATTGGAGGCAGCCAATATGGTTCACCCCCCCATGAAAAATATAGTTTCTTCAGACACCAATTTATGCAATTTTCATCAAGCACATTTTAAAACAGACCTTTAACTGAGTTACTGCTCTAACTGAGTCCTTCATGTGATGAGTGACATTTTCCTTGTTTGGGTAAGTAACCAACCTCAATTATTCAAATTACATTTATCATAAGAAAAACTAAGTCAAATGCATCTTGATCCAAACAGAACCATACTTTGCAGTGTATTGAATCTGTGATGGCTAAAGTGCTTTAAGAATACAAGATGGGAGAGCACCACTACCACTTTGAGACATCTTCTTTTTAACCTACTGATAGACATTCACGTTATTTTGTGTCACAGCTCAGGAAGGGAAAAATGAACTTGTCATTGCTGAAATGCTTCACTCCACTGTCTCAGTGAGTAATTAAAATTAAGTTATAGGATTTTCTGAGAACCAACCCTGATGTAATGCAGTTTTGGCCACTAGGAAACATTTAGATGCTTTATCCATTTATAATGTGCAGCTTACATAATGCATGCCCACAGAAGAAAAATGGTTAGATTGCTTCAATCTGGCAGGCAGCCTTTTTATGTCAACACTAAAAAGTGCTTACATGATTGTAAGTATAAACTGGATATTCACAAAGCTATGCATAACACCCCAACAAAACTGTACATCTAGACCTACACCTATTATCTGTCCATTTCTATAGTGCTTGTTACCTGCTCTTTTGACTTAATTTAATTACCAGAGATTTTATGAGCTGACATAAGAAGCAGATGCTAGAATATCCCTCCATTCCCTATGTAGTAAATGGTCTGACAGTCCCCAGTTATTATTTTATTCCTTGTAAGAGTAGTCCATTTATTAAAAATGAAATATCAATATCAACTAGCTAAGATTTTTAACACACATGTTCCTAGTCTAGTGAGAGACTGTCTTTGTATTTGCAAAGATCCAGTTAAATGACTCTTGGCACTCTGAAGGAGTGAGATGGATGAATCTCAGAACAATTTGCCACTATATATTGAAGACTTGTACAGATCTGGCATGGTCCCCAGAACATGGGCAAATATAGCACCCGTCTTTGACAGAATGAGAAAAAATGGTTTGTAAAGTGAATGATCAGGAAGATTTGCAGGGTGCTATGGAGACCCCTGTGAACTACATGGATTCTAGCTTATATATTAATAGCAAACCCATTCTCCGCATGTTGACCCCTGCATACCATCTGCATGCAAGGAGGCAGCGGGCTTTCCAGAAGGAGGAAAAGAAAACAGTGGTGGTTGGTGGCTCCCATTTTAGGGATGTGGTGAATCCATACTGGGTTTTACTCTGAACTTTAGATAACTGTCCAAGGTGTTAAACTTATTTTAGGGAGGAGCTCAACACCTTGAATAAAATGGACTAACACAGCTTCTCTGCTCCATTGAACAGAAGCCACTATCCACTACTGCAACAAAACAAAGGGGGGAAACAAAATAAAGCAGCAACATAATGAGAAATACTGAGTGGTCGTAAAACGTTGATTGACTGCTTGAGGGAAGCAAAAGATTGGGGGAAATGGTGGGGTGGGGTGGGAACATGCTGGGAAAGTGTATGGCTGGCTGGTTTCCTGTCACCTCGAGCTGGAGCATTCTGTGCTGCAGCACTGTGCTTCAGGTTCCACTTGCAAACTTTGAATTATTGACGTACACAGTCATTGTGAAAGAAACTTTTGAGTGGGGAAGCTTCACAAATGGGTTGATACATTACCTTATACTGCTGCATCTTGATATAGTGTTTATACTACTGTACTCAAGATATCCTATGCTCTTATAGCAGTATTGAAAAGTACAGCAATAGAAGTAGGGTTAGGGAAGCTAGCTGCACTGCCACCCAACACTCACAACATTGCTGGCAGTGGCTCCTCTACAGTAGTCATGAATAGAAGGCAATGACAGGAAGGCCATGGCAGCATTGCTTAATCAAGGAATGGGGAACTGTCAGGGCTTAGAGGGCACAATTGACCATCCAAGGGACCTTGGATGACTGTACCTCTGTGCAAACCTTTTAGCAATTTCTTTGCACTCAAATGCCTCCCCTAGCTCCCTAGGGACTATAAGGAACAATTTTGTCATTTTTTTGGCCTTCTATTGCAGTGGTTCTTAACTTTTTCTTTACCAGGGACCCCTTTTAAATATCTTTTGGTGCCGTGGACTCCACAAGACTTATCTGAAGAATTAAAACAACAATAACAACACAGTTATACCATCCATGAAACCTTCCCTGAGACACACTGGAGGGGGAGGGAAGACTTTTCTCCTGCTTTTTCCCAAAGGTTTGTGGCTGGAGAGGATTTTGAATGGCTATGTGCAGGCCAAGCTAACCAGCCAGCCAGCTGGCCTTTGCCTTGGCTCCTATCATGTGATCACTACACTGCAGGGAGAAGGTGGACCAAGGCTTCGCAGATCACCTGTGAGGATATCACGGACTCCTGGGGGTCCACAGACCCCAGGTTAAGAACCACTGTTCTATTGGATATTGTGACATGTTAGTGCACTAGAACCTCTGAATGTGTCAAGGGGTCCAGACAGCAAAAAGTATCGCAGCAGAGTTTTCATCCTTCAGGCAAGGAAAATAAGCACACAGACACAAGTGTGTGTCTAATCTACTTCTCTTTACTACAGCATATTGAAAAGAATATTTACAGTGAATCAGAGACTCCTCTCTGATGACTACATTACACAGCATTCAGCTAAGTACAGTACTGTCACTGCAAAACCTAGACAGAACTGTTCATAGTATCAAAGCAGTATAACAGTATACAGCATTTGGTTCTCACATAGATTACAGCTTACTCTCTCACAGAGATAAGCATTCCTGGAAAAGTTATCAAGGCTAGTTTCCCAAACCTTTAATCTTGATACTCAGGCCAGCTTCATTAGGCCTCTCACCACTCTCACCAGTGGCCCCTGCAGGCTATTATATGTTACACTTTTGCTCTTTATAATATAAATTTACCAGACAGCATGTACCATTATCCTGACATATTATAGACACGCTTTTTGTTATTTCCTGGACATTTTACCCAGAGGCCCTTTTCCCCCAACAGGAAATGACCTAGAAGTCAACATCCAGATCTTAACCCATTCTCTTCCGTGCACAAGTCAAAGGCACAGAGCTAGGAAGCATTCAGTGTATTACTTCTAGTGTAACGAAGGTCATAAGATTTGGTGAGTTGTGAAAGTGATAACTGATGCCTTCAGCCACAAGCACGAGTGTTCCTACAGACAAGAGGACTGATTCCCCTGGTATCATGAAAGCAGGGGAAAATACCAGGGCCATGTGGATTGTATGTCCAATTACAACCGCTTCTCAACCTATGCATAGTGAACCTTTTGAGAAAAAGAAAAAATCCTCCTGTGAGACCAGTGATTATATGAAGGATGTAATCTTCTGAAGGGGAGAGAAGGCGATTCCCTTGGGCAAGGAAAGCTTTGAGCTGCCTGGACCCTTTTTGGAAAAAATAAGTGTGTGTGTGTGTGTGTGTGTGTGTGTGTGTTTCCCCAGCATCAATATTGCAAGATAAGAAAGCAAGAAATAGATTCAAAACAGATTCAAGTCCCACTGCAAGTTGCATAGACAGTAATGTCCAGAGCTTGGAAAAGTTACTAGGATTACAACTCCTAGAAGAAACTAAGTAGCCATGCTCATTAGGGGATTCTGAGAGCTATAATCCAAAAAAATCAGCTTTGTAAAACAGAGTTTATTTTGTGTATGTGTGTCTGTTTTCCAGCACCAATATTGCAAGATAAGAAAGGGGTACACAATGGGTATAGAACCCATGCATGCTTTCTATTTGTAAGGGTGACTATGAAGGAACTACTGTAGATAAGATCCTCAAGTGTAAAGATATATCATTAAATACAAAGTCAAGATCACCCATGCCACAGTATTTCCATTTTCTATGGATGGTCATGAAAGCTGGACAGTAAAAAAACCTCACAGGAACAAAATCTAGTTATCTGAAATGTAGTACTAGGGGAGAGTTCTATAGATCCCAAGGATTTCCAGAGGATGTATAAACGGGTCCAGGAGTAAATCAAATCTGAACTCTCACTAGAAGCCAAAAATGACTCAATTTAGGTACTGTACTTTGGACATATTATAAGACAGCATGACTCACTGGAAAAGTCAATAATACTCGAGAGTAGAAGGCAGTAGGAAAAGAAGAAGACTGTACTACAGATGAATTGTAAAGAAAGATGAATTCAATAAAAAAAACCATTGCCCTTAGCTTACAAGACCTGAGCTCTTTCGTGCATAGGGTTGGCATAAGCTGAAGCCACTTTGACAGCAGCACCAACAGCAATGGCTTCTATTCCAGGGAAAGACTAAGCACAGGAACAGGTAGAAGAGAAGTTCATTGTAGACCTTTTGTGGTCTCTGAAGAGCCTAACTTAGTAGCATACCCCTGTATCACCATGGGGAAATTCCACCTCTTGAGATTGTAGCAGCCAGCTCTCTTGCAAGTTCAGCAAAGCAGCTACTAGAGTCTAGCCAATGGGTTCAAATATGACAGGGGAAAGAGTAGAGTGGAGTAGATTTTATTAAACATTCGAAAAGTAGAACATATATGCAATCAAATGCCTGATTAAGGCTTGTATTGTTAATGAATCTATATGTGTTCTCATGCATGTGTGCATGTGTATGTGTCTTCAAGTTGCCTGTTGACTTATGATGACCACATAGATTTCATAGGGTTTTCTTAGGCAGGGAATACTCAGGGTTTGTTTGTTTTTTGGCCAATTCCTTCCTGCAATACAAAATGCTCTGAAAGGCAGGAGACCAGAGCTTGGAAAAGTTATTGTTTTGGACTACAGATCTCAAAATCCTATAAACAGCATGGACACTAAACATGTTGCCTGATGGGTTCTTGGAGTTGTAGTTCCATAAAATCACACACTCTTCTAGTCTCTGGTGTATGACTCTAATAATCCCCAGAAATCCAGTTTACTGTGGGAATTTTGGAGAGGGGCGGGGACGGAACGTAGTCATCCATGAGATAGCAATATGTGATTGAGGCCCTGTCTACATGGTTAAAAAATCTGTACAGTGTTTGAAAGATTGATAATGTGTACATATGGTCGTTTAGATGCATTCATGTCTTTTGGAAGGGGGGCTAGTGAATCCCCCATAAAGTATGTCAATTCGGCGTTCGGATTAGCAGATCTCAGCAAAAAATCCATACAAGTGTTCAGATTATTGATTGTCTGTACCCCCTGTTCGCATGCATATGAACAGGCAGTGTAATCTGATTGGCTAGCCGAGCAGAGGAGGCGGGGCTAGCAAAGAGGAGAATTGAGAGTGGCCACCATGTTAGATTCCCGGCTAACTGAGTGTCTGGTAAGCCCACTTAATGGAGATTTTTACATTTATTCATTTTTATTTAATGTTGTAAATATGGAAAACCGACTATCTGCTTAACAGGCACCTTTTTAAATAATAAAAAAAGTGGCGGGAGATTTAAACCTGCTGCTTGGATCGTTCGCTCCAGCCAGCTGGGCAAGGGGGGTCATACGGAATTTAGGGAGTGTTAAAAATTATGTAGTCAGATCGTACGCATACAAACGGCTGCCTTTTCAAATTATTTACCCCCAAACGGATTTTTTTTCATCATGTAAATGGGGCCTAAGATACTCCATTGTCAAGAATTCTTAGGCCCTACCAACTATATAATTATAGTACTATGATTCCACTTTAACTGCTACAGCAACAGCGTATAGAATCCTGGGGTCTGTAGTCTGGTGAGGCCCAAGAAGACTCTGGCTGAAAATTCTAAATCTCTCTCCCTAATCTGCCAATACAAGGATCCCATGGGATGTTGCCAAGGCATTTAAAGGGGATTCAGAGTGCTATAATTCTGCACACAGAATCCATTTGTCATACTTACCCTAAATGGATGGCCAAACAGAATTCTTGCAATCTTCCAAACAAACACAACATTCCTATGCAGCTCCTCAGATGCTTCCTATTAAAATGCACCTGGGACTGTGCTAAACTAGAAAGTTAGAAAGGAGGGGAAGCGATAATCACACGGGCTGTTCCAGCCCCACCAACATCACTGAAAAACAGTGTCTCCTCACTGGTCTCTCTGTATGATCACAGAAGTGAGCACTGAGCACAGGTTAAATGCAGCCCAGTGGCTCCACCAAGTGGAGAGGAATGAATTTGCTTAGTATCCTGTCTTGGAAGCAACATGTCAACCCATAAATAGTTATGTAGAAGACAGCCTGCGTGGAAATGTGTATGTGCGTGTACATACTAAAACAGTGGCTCTTAACCTTTGCTTTATCAGGAACCCTCTTCAAATATCTTTTGTTGCCATGGACCCCCCACGACTTAACTCAAGATTTAAAACCCTAGTAATAGTAGTAGTAGTGATGATGATGATACAGATACAATTACACCATCCATTAAACTTTTCCTCAGAGGCACTGGAAGACTTTTCCTGCAAGTTTGTGGCTGGAGTAGATTGAATGCAATGTGCAGGCCAAGCCAGCTAGCCTTTGCCTTGGCTCCTGTCATGTGACCACTCCACTGCAGGGAGGAGGTGGGCTGAGCAGCTTTCAAGCCTTTGTGGACCCCCTGTGAGGACATCACAGCCTCCTGGCAGTCTGTGGACCACAGGTTAAGAACCACTGTAATTAGAACAAACAGACCCCAAAAAGAGCAGCAGCATTGGACTTCACATTCCAAATCTTATTGGTAGTACCAAGTAAGCAGACTGGAACAAGAGGAGTTATAAGTAAACAGATTTACAACATTAATTAGACAACAATACTGATAAGGTCAAGCTGCTAGCAATGGGGCTGTTTTCAAGAAAGGCAGAACAGAACTGAGTTCCAGCTGCAACCCTCTCCACATTACCTGGGGCGTACTTTAAAGTTATAGAGTTATCATTCCACTTTAAGTGCCATGATTCCATTCTGGACTTTGTAGTTTGCTCAGTGGCACTAGAGTTCTCTGGCTGAGAATTCTAAGTATCCCTCCTTAAACTGTCAGTCCTAGGATTCAGTACGATGGAACCATGGCAGTTAAAGTGGTATAATAACATTATAACTCTGCAATGTGAATGGGCTCCTGGAGTAAATCCAATTCAACTGAGAGAGATTTACTTCTGAGTAGCTAAGCATCAGTTGGTGCTCCCTATGGTCTTCTGTGATGTCATGGACTTTTGGGTGTAAAATTTTGTTTAATTGACTATGTATATTAAGGTAAGGAGCTGTCCAGAAGGGGTGGGAGACTGGAATATTGAGAGTGAGTAGTGATTGGTGGAATATCTGAGAGGATTTGGATAAGGTTGTTGAATAACAGGATGATATTTGATAGGACAGTTCGTGAGAAAGACAGGAGTGAGTGAAGTGGGGGTGGATGGGAGTGGGTGGTGCTTAGGGATTTTAGCCAGCATTATTGTATTTTAATGGTTGTAAGCCGCCCCGATTGTTTTTAACAGAGGGGCGGGGTTATTATTATTATTATTATTATTATTATTAAGTGAGGATTACAGTTAAGCGAGTCAGTTGCTCAGGTTTAGGAATTAATGAGTGGTGCTTAAGAGTCTGAATTAGCTAGAAGTGGACTGTGTGACAGAGTGTGAGCTGTGTTCTAAATGTATTAATTAATCTCTTTTGTTATGTCCAACTTCTGTTAATAAAGTATTGGTTTTGTATTAATACGCTTTTGGCCTCTGGGAACACTATATATTACAAAGCTTGGAATCAGATACAGTGTCTATGGTGGCAGCAGGGCATAAAGAGGGGTGGTGTCTAGTGGGGATATAAGTTGCATAATATCTCGCACAGTAGCTTGAGAGTATCTAGAAGGTCCCCACAGTTGGTGGCCATAGCAGTAGGACAAAAGGACGTCCTTACCTTGGTGGCAGAGGTGAGGACAAGGGAAAGCCCTCACTCTTGATCAGAACAGTGAGATTTATGGAAGTCTTCACATTTGGTGGCAGTGGAGATTTAGGTAGAGCCTCACACCTATGGGAAAGTAGGAAATTAAGTGGTAAACCTCACATCTTCCTTAGAGGGGTTAGGTTTCTCATCATTCAGAAATAATTTGTAAGGAATAATTAGTACTTGATGACAATCATTCTTTACTAAAGTGACTTTCCTCTCCTCCCTTTTTGGGGGGAGAACTAAGGCACTAAAATCTTATCATACACTTGCCCCCTCCACACAAAAATTGTATTTTTATCTCAAAGTCAACAAAACAGTCCTAGAAAGTGTTATTTCAGGCACAAAAAGTATTTTTTTTGTAAATCTAATGGCTCTTAATTGTATCTTCAAAACCAAATCACCTTAGAATACTTTGCACTGGAATGTGGAAGTCTCACAGCAACATATGACTGATAAGAAAACCCATTCTCCTGCCATTTGGCTGCAGATAAGTGAAGAGGGAAAAGAAAAGCCTGGTCAGGGTGGCAGATGGCATTGTCCCTCCTACAAATGTAAGTGTTCTGGCATTTCCATCTTATAAACCTGACCTTCATCTCAATATTAGCTGGAATATGTCTAATACCCCTCTTTTCTCTCTGCCCCAGCCACCTTGTTACACGCAGACAGGCAGCAGAAACCATCTAGGGATGGGGAAACTGGCCCTCCAGATGCTGTTAGATTACAACTCTCATCATCCATGGTGATGGCTATGTTGATAGGAGCAGGAGTCCAACCGCAATTGAAAGGACATTAGTTCATCTCCATCAGTATACTAATAGCTAACGTGTTCTTCAAGGGGTTGTCTAGACAGTGAAAATGCTCCTCATAGAATTTGAGGAGAATACTTTTTGTCCCAATGAGATCCCATGGTGATTTGCCTTATATGGAAGGTGAGAGGGGGGAAAACTCCAAAAACTACATATGAAAAGCCTTTGCATCTTTCCCCAAAGTTTTAAAAGGAATGCGTAGGAATGCACATTACTACTCATTTGGACAATCAATTCAGAACGCTGTGCATTCTTGGAGAGGAGTAGAAGTGGACAGCAGATTGGTTGGATGTGTGCAGGGGCAGGCTTGCTGGGAAGAAAGTGGTTGGAAGCCATTTTGGATTTTTGTGTTGCTGATTGTGTGCTTTTCTGCTGCTCCTAGGCAATCAAATACCTTTTTTAAGGTTGTACTTGCATGCCTTTGCTTTAAAGTTAAAACAAATACTGTGCAGCAGCTACAATTTGTGGAGAAAAATAACACACTAATTTACTTGGCCACCATCTTGATTCACAGATGTGTGTACTTCAAACATAGATAGCTTCTCATACTATTGCTTTTGCCAAAAGACCATGGAGACAAATGAACACTGCTATGAATTTGCAATAATGCACAGGAATCAGCATTATATCCTTTCATCTAGGCAAGCCCCAACTGTGAATATGTAGCACAAGGGGGAAACTATGGCTGCTGCCACACTGTAGAAATAATCCAGTTTCACACCACTTTAACTGCCATGTCTCAATGATACGGAATTCTGGGATTTGTAGTTTTGTAACTTATTTAGCCTTCTCTGTCAGAAAGCTCAGGTGCCGCAACAAGCTTCAAATCCCAGAATTCCATGGAATGGAGCCATGATAGTTAAAGTGGTATCAAACTGCATTACGAGTATTTCTACAGTGTAGCAGCAGCCTCAGTGTGCAGAATTGGGGAAACCAAAGAATATAAAAAAATATTTAGTGGAAACAAACCTAAGGTGAGGGGGATGAATGACCAAAATAATTGAACAGGAATAAAGCATGCTGTGTGGGTGAACAAAAATGCTAAATTACAGTTGTGGAAAAACTGAAACTCTGGAGATGGGCATAGACTGGATTAGCCTGGAATAGCTGGGACCTTGAACATCTTTTCAGCAACAGTTTGTTGCACAATCCCCTTGATAATGGGAAAAGTGAATTCATTCCAGCCCTCCTATCACAAAATCAAGCAAAAAGAGAAAATTAGGGGTAAACAGAAATCTTTCTTAGGCTTCCTTCTCACTGGCAGTCTTGGATCTTACCACATCAGGAGTGTTGAGTCAGAACACTTGATATTTAAACCAACCCTTAATCACTACCATCACTTCAAAAAGTTGCTTCTTTGGATCACAGCTCCCACAAACTCTCAGCCAGTGTGGCTACTGGGGATTCTTGGAAAGACACAGTCTGTGGTTGCCCTTATCAGCAACAAAGCAGTCCAACCCAGAGTGGTCAAAGTGAAACCGCATATTCAGTGACTGTGGCTGCTACAGCAGGAGTCAGCATGTCAGAGATGACTTCCTAACACACTGTGTCCCAGTCAGCCTGATATTTAGGTGTCTGTGGAGATTATCAGACAGGAAAAAAGCATTCCCATCTTGCAATCTCCTCTCCCACCCCTCTCCTGTCCCTGTAATGGAGGGGGGGAAGTTTTCAGACCTACCTTAATTGTTCCCTCAGCAGGGAAGCCCAGGAGCGAATGGAGCTCCTTTCACTTCCTGGTTTCAAATCCTGGCCATTCTTGCAAGAAGACAAGAGCACGGGAAATTCAAATATAAAAAGTAAAATAAAAGACAAAAAGTTACACCAAGCACTTAAACATACTTAAAACATAACAAGTAACCTGGGGAGGGTATAAAAAAGTGTGTCATTTTCCTTGGCATCCCGATCTGACCTGGAAGTGTTCTGGCACGGACCTCCCATAAATGTTGGCATCGCGCCAACATAACAGGGCACCTTTTCAGACTCAGGGCATTCCATTACAGAAATGGAACGGGGATCTATTGACAGCTTAGCCTGTCAATAAAAAGCAGCACTGGCAGAACGGCAGCAGCACAGGTGCATGATGAGATAAGAACTACATTGTCTGAAAAAGAAGCCCTTTAGCGATCTCCTGGCATCGTGCTAACGCCGTATTTAGCACGTCTGATAATCTCCTGTGTTAGTTTGGTTGAATAATGTATATTTCTTTATATGACCTCAAGGGGGAAGTAATGTGCTATGCCTGAACATCATTTCACAGGAAAAGATAGTTACAATTTAAAGACACTAATATGAATATGTTTGCCTGCAGAGAAAAATAAACAAGAAGAAGACTTGAAAGCAATCTGGACTCAGTCAATAACAACCAAACTGTTATTGATTCAGTGTCTCAGTATACTGACAAGGGATTTTGAAATGTGTGTGTGGGGGAGCCATAGGCTCTTAGCTTCCATTTTAAAATAGTCTTTAAAAATGATAAGGCTAGAATATTTTTTTTCAACAACAACAAAAACGGACACCACTGCATGCACCGATTACCTGGGCAGGAGTTAACGACAGTGAGTCGGGGCACCATTGCTTAGAACAGGAGCTATGGAGCCATCCCACCTTCAAAATCTGCAGAAAACTGTGAAAGAAAATTTAGGGAGGGCCCAGAGGCTTGTTGGCAGGCAACCTATGGAATCCTACATGTTGATGAACTTCTTTCTCTCATCATCTTTCACCACTGGCCAGGGAGGCTGGGGTTGATAGAGAGTCACAAGTTTACCATCTATTTTAGGTGCTGAACATGAATGGAGGAGAGGCAAGATTATTTTCTTTCCAAAATGGCACAAGACTTCCTTTCTTGAACTGAATCTTCTTGAAGCCAGCTGCATTGAGGAGCACATTGTACTCAGATAGAGTTCATTCTTTTCCTTCAGTATGAACCAGCATCTTTATGGAACTTGTATGGCCTTCCAAAGGTCCACTTCTGGCTTCATTGAGAACCATTTCTGATAAGAACACTCCACCACCTGTTCCAAAATATATTTTGTTGATTTAAAACAAAGAAGATAACACTACTACTTTAAGCACATGATCCCTTCCATGGGAAATGTGGACCAGTCTAAGAAGAAGGCTATCTTTAATAATCCCTACTGGAGGGGTACACATCTTTTTTAAGCCCCAAGGGATGTATCTCATATTGGCTGCCTGTGTGTGTGTGTGTGTGTGTGTGTGTATACAACAGCATGCGTGCACACGCACGCACACAGAGTTTGCTACAACGGGCACAACTCAACAGGCAGTAAAGGAATAGTTTCAACTTCAGACATTTTCAGATAATCCTTGCCGCGCAAGGATCGCCGGGAGAGGTTCGTTGCAGCAGCGCGGCAGAGGGTCATGGAGTTGGAGCCTCCGTGAATAAAATCTGGCCGAATATAGCACGGCAGGCTCCAACTCCAAGCACAAGAGGGACGGATGATCTGGCAGCAGGGACGGCGTTGTCCGAAATCGACCCTCTGTCGCGCTGCTGCAACGAACCTCTCCCAGGCGATCCTTGCGTGGCAAGGATTGTCTGAAAATGTCCTTCTTCTCCCTTTAAATGTCATGGTCATTTTCGCTCTTTTTTTTTTAACCCTTTCTGGGTTACTTTGAGGTTTTTGTGTGTGTGCACTTTGCTGAATTTTTTGACTTTTTTTTTTTTTGCTATTTATTTTAAATTTCCCATGCAATTAAATCACACGAGATTTCAAATGAGGTAGTGAATTGTGCTTTTTTTTTATGCTAGCAAAAGAATGTTTAAAGGGATTGCATCTGATAAAGTCCTAAGAAGCATATGATTCCAACAGTTGCACAAGGACTATATCACCTGACAGAAACACCCTCAGACAGATTCAGCAAATCCAGAAGATACAGAAAAATACTACATTACATGTAAATTGCCTCAAAACTATCTTTTGGTGAATTGACATACATTGATTGAATCTGGTTTCTTCCTTCCTTGAAAAATAACACTGGTTATAATTACATGAAAATTAGGCAAAATTCTCTCTCCTCACTGACCCAATAACATACAAATATGCACAACCATACCACCCATTACATGATCAATTATGCCATGGTGCATTCAGCATAGTCTTATATTATTATAATCTTATAACGTATAACCAGTAGACGGGATCTGGGCCACTGCGTATGTAGTGTGTATTTATTATGTAGTGCTGAATACAAAGAAGTATTTCAAATATTTGAAGCATCAATTTAACCTAAGTTAGACAGTAATTTGCATAAATGTTAGGCCCCAAAGGAACACTTCAGTCTTGGCTGTGCATTATGAAAGTGGACCTCAAAATGTATGTATTAAAAACTATTTAACAGTATTGAAGGTATATGTTTATGTTCACACACACAGAGACAGAAAGTACCATTCATTGATTAATTAATAAAATACAAAATATAAATTGATTGATAAAAGGGGACCCGTTAGAAGGATGATAGTGAAAGTGTTTCCTTAGAGGTTAATTGTCCAATATTTCAATGTCTTCTAAAAGAACAGAGTACAGTAGTACTAAAAACAATTCACATCTGCAGAGACTGCTACTATTCTGCTTCTTTCTTCAAGGATAGAGTTTCAGTAATAGGGGGGTGGGAAGCAGAACCAAAATGGGGAAAAACAGGACTACAACATGTTGATGAGTGAACAAACATGGCAATTTTAAATGCAAAGTGTAGAAATACCTCCATCTGTTTCAGAACACAAAGTCTTCCAGGGCCCGTTTATACGGCAAAATACGTCCATGAAGAATTCGCTAAGATTCCTAATAGTTCACACATATCGCACCACAATATCACCTCATTCAGAAGGGGGGGGAGCTCAAAAACTCAAAAGTAGCGTAATAAGGGCTTTTGCTACTTTTCCCAACTTTTTTGAAAAGTAGTTCATTTTAGCGCACTATTGATTGTGTGAACTACCATTTCGCTAAGGGCTATGTGAACTACCAGCAATCTTCCCGATACAGTCACAGCAGAGCTGCGCCATGATTGGTTGGGCTGTCCAAGGAGGGGGTGGGTTTGCAAGAGATGGTACTCTCTGATAGCATTTGTTTGTGTATGTGTGTGAGAGAGAAAGACAAGGAGAGTGGGTGAGGGGAAGGGGGGCTTGGTGGTGGTGGGAATAGCTCCTCCGTGGCTGAAAGGCTGCCTCTTTCTCCCACCCTTCTCGCTTTTGGAAGAAGAAGCATGAAAACTAGCAGGCATTCCTTAGCCTTTGCTAAGACATGAAAACTAGCAGACATTCCTCAGAGCAGGGAAAGATCCAAGCACTATCTCTCTCTCTCTCTCTTTCCCTCCCTCTGTCTCATTTTCTCCCAGATGTGTTTGGGAGGCCACGCCCCCCCTTTGCCCATCTGAACCAGAAAGCAAAAAAATAAACAGAGCAACCGATTTTCTAATAAATCATTTAAACTACCCGGCACTGGTGTGAAAAAGTGCTAAAACGCAAATTATCGCAATGAAAACTGCCATGTAACGGAGCCCTCAGTTCCCACTCTATGATACAGTTGTACCAATTCCGTACCTCACAGCATCAGCCAAGTGTTGCAAATTTGGATAGGAGAACTCAGATTGGAATTTCATGTAACAGTACTGCAACTTTGGGCTTGGTTTAGCAAGGCAGAGGTTTGTGTTTCCATAAAGGCCTTAAAAGAGACAAAACATTCTGCTGTAAAACCCTGACAGAAGTAGAATAACAATAGCTGACAAGCCATAGCTGAATGCAGTGTATTCCCACCAACAGGCAACTCAGATTGCATCTTCCGTCTGATATGGTTACCTTCATCAGCCTTCCTCTCCATTCTTAGTAACTTTAAACCCATACAGGCCTCCAACAGCCTTTTCATTCCCATATGGCTGGTGCCCAGGTATTCAGCAATAGCCCCTGAGGTCAGGAGGTCTTTTGATTCCAAAAGGAGGTCAAATACTCCCAACTCACAGGCATTAAACATGATCTGGAAGCAAGAGAGTAATGTACAAAACGTTCAGTGCAAAAAAAAAATTGCAGTTATGAATATTGGGGTTTTTTTTTGTACTTGATGACTTTTAAAAACCTTTATTGCATCAATGAACAGCTTCAAGAGGCATTCCGAGCAAAAATAATCAAATACAATATTGAAAACAGATTTTTAATGGAATACATAAAATGCTTCTGAGACGCAGGGTGTTCCAATACTGCACATTTATTGCCCTTAGATACCACTTCAACTGCCATTGTGCTATCTTATGCCATCCTGCTATTTGTAGCTTGGTGAGGTACTGAGAATTCTTTAATTGAGATTTCTAGTTCAGTTTTTTCTCAAGCTTTGGCTCTCTAGAAGTTTGGAACTTCCCAGAAGACCCAGCCGACATGGCCAATAATCACGAACTCTGGGAGCTGAAGTCCCAAATATATGGAAGGCCAACTTTCAAGAAGAACTTCCTGATCCACTCCCCTGATCTATCTAGCTCAGGAGTTCTATAATACAGTGCTCTAGGTACTGACTTCAGTGGGAGGATCTACTGCTGGGGCTTTGCTTTTCCAGCACATAATTACTCACACTGAGCTCTGAGAAAGCAAGAACCAGTGGCAGTCTCTCTCTGAAGCCAGAACCAGGGGCCCAGACCACTGTTGCCAGGCTGGCTGCCTATTCTGGCTTCAAAGAGAGAGACTATTGCTGGGGCCTTGCTTTTCTGGTGCATAATTGCCCATGCTGACCTCTGGGAAAAGTAATGCCCCAGTGGTAGCCACTCTCTCTGAAGCTGGAATGGGCAGTCCACCCTGCCATCACAAGGCTATCTGCCTGTTCTGACTTAAGAGAGAGGGACTACCAGAGCTCAGAGTCAATCCTCAAGTGTAACATCTTTGAATAGTAGCCAAGTGCTTCACTGGAGGGTAAAAATCCAAATGCAGATTTTGGGCTTCAGCAGCTTAAATCCAGACCACAGTAGCCCAAATTTGAGGCACTGCAGCTCCAGGCCAAAGTAGTCTGAATGTCATCTGGATTTTTACCTCCCACGTAGTCAAGCCCCAGGTCTCTTGTTCTCTGTTCTGCCCAGTCGTGCAGCAGGATTCTGCTAATTCTCACTATTGGGAGTCATCTCTTAGTTGTGAGGATACTTTAAAGAAGAGGTCCTCAATATTTTGGAGGCCTATGAAGACTTTTGACATTTAAATGTGAAGGCATTTCTCAAAAGTCCACCTTCCACACCCTGAGTATTCATGAAGCTAGTGACGAGACTCTGAATCTGAACAGAAAAGAAGCAAATGCACACACAGTCTTTTGATCAAAAGGGTCAACATCCCCACCCTCAGGCTATGTGGCATGAGAGCAAGTAAGAAGACTGATCTTATTGTATCCCTCTGCTTTCCTTGCCAGGGGGTCATTTACACGGGCAAATATTCCTCTAAATATACCGCTAAGATAGCTCATAGTTCCCACGGATCACAGCACAGCATCGCCTCATTCAGAAGCGGGGAAGGTAAAACACCCAAATATAGCGCTGCAAAGGATGTCGCTACTTTTGCAGATATATTTGCAATGTAGCGCATTATTGGCAGTGTAAACAACCATTCCACTAAGGGCTACAGCAGAGCTGCGTTGTGATTGGTTGATAATGCAGGGGTGGGCTTAAAAGAGGGGCAGGGAGGGAGGGAAAGACAGTAGCGATTAGAGGAAACTTTGAAAAATCCTCTCTGCGATTTTGCAAGCCAGTTTGCAAACAAAAAGGATTCCCAACAATTTTCATTCAGGAAGCATTCCTTCTCATCCTCTCTGCTATTTTGCAAGTATGTAACAGCTCAGTTCATCAGCTGTGATCTTGTGCATGGGGGAGGGAGAGAAACCATTTCACGAAGGGCTGCATCAGAGCTGCACTGCTATTTTCCCTCTCTCTCTCTCTGGCTTTCCTTTATTTGGCAGAAAATGCTGTTAAGCAAGGAGGAAAACCTCCCGTTTGATTTGTGGGAAGGAAGTGGGGGGGAGGGGGACTGCCTCTAAGCTGTTAAGCACGGAGTTCGGGCCAGGGCAGACATTCCTATGGCATTCCTTTCCCTCTCCAATGCTTGGCCATGTCCCCAGCACTTTTGACTGTGTGAACCTTAAAGTGGAAAAAATCAAAGAGCCACAAAATATAGCTATGTAAACATATACCGTGTAAACTACCCACCACTGATGCAGGAAAGCGCTAAAGCACAACTTAACGCAATAAAACCTGCCAGTGTAAACCAGCCCGAAGTGTCTCTGTTGCGAAACACAGATGCCTTGAAGAAATGGTTAACTGTTGATGTTGGATCAGCTGGACAGACAAGTCATCCAAAGATTGTCTGCAGATTAGTGCTCAGACCCAGCAAGCGGGGTGGGGGGAGGGAGAGGACAGCAGTACACATTTGCCCAGCATCGTTCAATTCTGCCTCAGAAACGAGTACCTTTCTTGCCTTTTTCTCTCTATATAATTGGTGGGCAACTGCGATTCTATATATGTTTTAGAATGGCAGTTCCTATCATCCCTATCCAGATGAATCAATGAATAAAGATTATCTTCTCTCTGGACTCTGAGGGAGATAAGAGCAGCCAGGCACAACTCCACCATGCATTTGTCCCAGTAGCTGGTAAGAACCCCCCCTTCGTATTTCACCTTTGTTGGCTTCTGAGGGAGAAGGAGAGCTACCAGATACAGCGCCATCCTGCTGGTTCTGCAGTTTCCAAGTCTTTTCAGTCACCCTTAGCACCAGCATGGGTCCAGCAGAAGGGAGAGCAATTTTTTTTCCTTTCATTTCTTTAATTTTTCAACTTTTCTGTTGCGTCTTTTTTCAAAAGCTCAGAGCAATGTTGTAGTATTCCAACAATGCAATAAAACAACTGTCATTTAAGGTTTATTCTATAAACTAATAAAAAGCCAAAGACTGCCCAGTAAATGTTGCAGCCAGGCAAAGGTTCACCAACCAAAGTACCCCCTATGCACAATTGCATTTTTGCCACTCGTGTGCTTAGGGATGAAATTCTTCACTAATTTTCCTCTTGAGGAAGTAACAAGCAATTTTAGCAGTCAAAAACTGCACCTTTTTTGAAGTTTACTTGCAATTTATTACTTATACTCTGCAAAATTTGCACATGGTTGTTTTACACAGAAAAAAAGCATTTTCTGTGCAGAAAATAAAATTGTGAAGAAAATGCTGTTTTCTTCACAAAACAAGCACATGTGGGTTTTGTGCAGAGTAAGTTCCCAATTAAAGCATATTCTGTGTAGAACACAGCTGTTTTGTGAAGAATTTTTTTTGCAAAAAAATTATGTTTTGTGTGCAGAAATGTGATTTTTCTGTCCAACACAACCATGTGTGAATTTTGTGCAGAACAAGTCCTAAACTGAATTCTCATCAATCTAGGATTATTCTTCTTAGGGCTTCTCAACACTTGAAAAGCAAGTTTTTTGACCATTTTTCAAATATTTTTGAATATTCTTTCCACCCCTACCTGCACCTCACAGGGGGAAAAAACATGTTATGTTTAGAATATGCAATGAGAGTTACACATCTAAACATTATTTGATCATTCTGTTATTTAAGAAAGCACTCACTAACTAAAAGATAGACTTTTGTAGTTACTATAACAATACCGCTACATTCTCTCCTAGCTTGTCTGTACTTCCTCATTAATAACTTTTGCCATCTTAATTATACTCTGATGTTGCTTTGACACACAGGTTCCAGTTTTCATCCATGAAATGTTGGAGCCTATGCAAATCCTGCATGGCCATGAAGACCCACTGGGTGACCTTGGTCAAGTCATGCACTCTCAGCCCTCAGAAAATCCTGTGATAGAGTCAGCTTAATGTTACCATAAGTCAGAAAAAAACTTGAAGGCACAAACAACAAAAGCAAATACTATAGTTGTTTTATATATAGTGGGTCCTTGGTATCCACTGGAGTTTGATTACAGGACCCCCCATGTATACTAAACTCCATGGATGCTCAAGTCCCATTATTTGCAATGGCATAGTAAAATGGTGTCCCTTATATAAAATGGCAAAATCAAAGTTTATTTTTGGGGGTGGCTTTTTTTTGAGGGGGGATTAATATTTTCAAGCCATGGTTGGTTGAATCCTTGGATACAGAATCCATGGATACAAACTGCCAACTATAACTTACAGGGCATTCAAGATAGACTCTTCATTGGAACAGTATTCAAAATACCCCAGGCACTGAGTTCAAAGTAAACACATTTACAAATTAATCAGACTACAAAAGTAGTAAGCCCAAACTGACAGTAATGAGGCTCCATATTTGAGAAGAGCAGAATAGTTGATCAGTTAAAGCTGCAATCCTAAACACATAGCGAGTGTGTGTGTAACTTCAAGTCACCTGCCAAGTTATGGCGACTCCAAGAATTTCATAGCATTTTCTTAGTTAAGGAATATTCAGAGGTAGTTTTGCCATTTCCTTCCTCTAAAATATAGTCTATAGAACTTGGTATTCATTGGTGGTTTCCCATTCAAGTCCTAAACAGGGCTTTCCCTGCTTAGTTTCAAAGATCAGATGGGATCTGGTACCTTTAGGGTATTTAGGCTCCCCTTGGAGTAAATGTGTTTCTATTGAGTCATTTCTTCTTAAAATATTTTTTTTATTAACAACTACAACATACAAAAAGCAAAAACCAACAAACAGCAAAGATTATAATTCCCCAATTAACAAAATAACTAAATACTAAATCAAATACTAAATCAACCAAAACTAGCTAAAATCAACTACAAAGCATTATACATACATACATACGTACATACATATATATGTATATACACACACACTTTCCACTTTTTAAAAACTACACATAACATATATTCTACTAGACTTCCTACTCTTTTACTTGTTGGGTATAAACAATTAATAGTCTGACTTTCTCTTTTTTGATTAATTCTCATAGAGTTGTATTATAAGTAATGTAAATGATACATAAAATGTAGGTGTTACTACTAGTTACACATTATTATCTACTTTCAAGCAACTTCTAATAGATATTAGATAGAGAGGTTTTTCTTAGGCAAGGAATGCTTAGTGGTGGTTTTGCCATTTTCTTCCTCTGAAATAGAGCTTACAGCACCTAGTATTCATTGGTGGTTTCCTGACCCTGCTTAGCTTCCAAGATCTGGTGTCTTTAGATATTAAGCCCTGAGTAAATCTATTTCTACTGGGTCATAAAGAATGGAGGCTACCTCCAGAGGACTACCAAAAAAAAAAAAAAACTTTTAGGGGAAATTGGAGTAGCTCAGTGGCAGAACACATGCTTGCAATTCAAAAGGCCCCAGGTCCAGTCCGTCATCCCTCCATATAACGCTGGGAAAGAATCAGGGCTGAAAACCCAGATTATTGCTGTTAGGTGCTATGGACCCCAATCTGGTCATAACCCAAATATATGCTCAGTTACTTAGGAATAGAGAGACATCTGTTTGTGCTGCCTATTGTCTCACTAGAGGGGTTAGGTTATACATACTTGAACATTATTTCAAAAGAATAACTGGTACACAGAGGTTGTAGGGAGGGCTTCTCTTCATGCAATGTTGACTTCTGCCCATAATCAAGAATTCAATACTTTATTATTCTGGTTTCCTATAGGCTATAGGTGTTAAACCAGTGCAATTCTACATGATGATGAACTCCTACTCTCACCTTCTGTCACCACTGGCAAGATGGGCTGGGGCTGATAGGAACCGGAGTTCAACAACATTCAAAGACTCAAAAGTTCCCCATCCCTCTTTAAGGGCTGCATCTGAACTGCAGTCATAATCCAGTTTGACACCAGTTTAACTGCCATGGCTCAGTGCTATGGAATCCTGGGATCTGGAGTTTGTTGTGCCACCAGAGATCTCTGACAGATATCTAAGTAGCTCACACAGCTACAAATCCCAGAATTCCATAGCATTGAGTCATGGCAGCTAAAGCAGTGTTAAACTGAATTTTTCTTGGTTTTTTTCCAGGCTGTGACACCATGTTCTGGAATAGTTTCTTTCTGATGTTTCTCCTGCATCTGTGGCTGGCGTCTTCAGATGCAGGCGAAATGTCAGAAAGAAACTATTCTAGAACACAGCCTCACAGCCTGGAAAAAAACCAAGGAAAATCTATGGATGCCGGCTGTGAAATCCTTCAACTTCACATCAAACTGGATTATTTCTGAAGTGCAGATGCAGCCAAGGTCTTGAATAAGAATGAAGAAGGGATCACTTTATTTTCTTCCAAAAACAGCATCAAAGACTCTTCTTTTCTTGAACTGAATCTCCTTGAAGCCAGCTGCACCAAGGAGCGCATTGTACTCAGATGGGGTCCGTTCTTTTCCTTCAGTGTAAAGAAGCATTACTATGGAGTAGATGTGAGCTTCTAAAGGCCCACTTCTGTCTTCATTGAGAACTGTCTCCACTAATAAGACACCACCACCTGTTAATTGATTTAGGAAAGAGAAGATGTCATTACTTATTTCTGCACCTTTAGGAAGAGTTTTGAACATGATTCTTCTCATGGGAAATACCTGGAAATGCCTACCAGTGTATTAGGACTTTTTCAAATGGGGGAAAAAAACCCACCAAGTTTGGGAGGAGGACGGTGCTGTCCTGCTGACAGCTCTCCATTTCAGATGATGCCGTCCTCCTCCCATCCTTCCCCTGACCTTCCCCCATGCTGCAGAAACGCGCCACTTTTATTAATGGAGAACCCCCGTCAATAAAAAGAGGAAGAACAGGGGAAGGTCGGGAGGAGGACGGACTTATCTGAAATGGAGCACTGTAAATGGGACAGCACCGTCCTCCTTCTGACCTTGGCGGGGGGTTTTCCCCATTTGAAAAAGTCCTAAAAAGGAAGAGATGTTTTCTGGAACTTATCAACTGGAGGGGAACACGGAGTTTTTGGCCCACGCTGATTTCTACATATACGGGCATAGCCCCTGCACACAGGAATAGGAAAGCTTAAACCTTCCATCCTTATTCAGGGAAATCTAATGATCATGAGGGGGTGGTGTGGACAGAGCCCTGATGGCACAGTGGTTAAATGCCAATACTGCAGCCCCAACATAGCGAGCTTGATCCTGCAGGGCCTTCCATCCTTTAGTAGGTTAGTAAAATGAGTATCGAGCTTGTTGGGGGGCAATGAGCTAACATATTGTAAAGCAGCTAGAGACTGACATTTCCCATATTGTCTAGTAGGCAATGGTTTGCCCCTTGCAGACCAGGCCAACTTTGGGACCCACACAGGTAACAGGTGCAAGTTGTGTGCCCCTCTTCTACAGCAAGGTTTCTTAGACAGTGTTCCTTTTCATAGAATCATAGAATCATAGAATTGCAGAGTTGGAAGAGACCACGAGGGCCATCCAGTCCAACCCCCCTGCCATGCAGGAATCACGATCAAAGCATCCTTGTGACATTTATTTATTTATTTATTTATTGTATTTCTGTATTGCCTCCCAGCCCACAAGGGATCCAGAGGCAATGAACAAATAAACACCAAAATTAAAATGGTACCGAGATAAAACATTTTTAAGAAACACATTATAACACTCTTCAAAAACTCCTAATGGGCCTAAGAATGTTGCAATCACTTTACATTTTGAAGACATTGGAAGAATGAAGGTTACCTCCAGAAGACAAAAAGATAAGAAAGTTTTAGGGGAAACTTAGAACACATGCTTGTAATGCAAAAGGCCTCGGGTTCAGTCCCTGGTCACTCCATATATGGCTGGAAAAGAATCAGGCTTGAAACCCCAGATTATTGCTGCTAGTTGCTTTAGATCCCAATCTGGCCAGAACCCAAATGCCTGCTATTTTGGAACATTTGAGAAACTGACTCCTGTGAGCAAATTAAAGGCCAAGAATATAATGAGCCCAGAAGTGCTCGCTTGACCATCATAGGCTGTCTAGAGTAGTCCTATCCCCATCCTGTAGTATCTAAGTGCACATACCAGGTTTACAGGCCTTGTGTAGTTTAGTTAGCAGAGCCACGCACTTCTCATCATCCAAGAAATGGAGAATTCTAGATAATATATACAAATCCGCTTCAGGAACTGGATCATTTAAAAAATCACCTGTAATGTAAGAGGAAGAGGCCTGTTTATTTGAGCATATTGCTTTACACAAAGAACAATAATTTCTACCTTTTTGACAACTCTAGTTATTGTATATTTAGGCCAATCAACCAAGAAGGCTTACTGCTGGTAGCAAAGGATAAGAGCCCTCATGCCATTCCATGTACAGAAGCCTATTGACTCGACAGCAGATTTTTACTTTCCCAGCATGTGCCCCAGGTCAGCAGATTATTTTAGGGGTCGGTTCCACAGCTACTTTTTTTGCGCAAATTATCGCATTAGCGCTCTTTCGATTTTGCACCGCGGAGTTCCCATGGAAAAGCTTTGCTTCCTACTTAATTCCATGTTGTAGTTCCCATTTCATTATAATGTGTATTATTTAAAATTTCGAATTTCTACTAATCGAAATATTTTAGTTCCCACGACGTCGATATTACGCATCCTTTGTCAATATTATCTGTCAATCAACGGAGTACGTCATTTGTTGTAGACGTACTTCCTTTGGGAATTCCCACCACCCGTACACCCATTGGTCAACCTTTTAAACCCTCTTGGGCTTCTGATTGGGCATCTACTCTTCTTTTATGGCCTTTGTTGTCTTCAATCTTCCCAAGTAAATTACTGCCACCATGGAGGTTTTAGCTACCCTCATTTCCTGCTTGTATTTGGCTTTCAAAGTACTCTCCACAATGGTTTCATTCTCTGAGAAGTGTCGTTCCTACCGAAGAAGAACCCTTATTAGGAAAATTAGAAGACTTCGTAAAGATGTTTACAGATGCTTCAAAGAGGGATGCCGGATGTGTAGGCGGGTTTTCGGTTGCATCACTATTACAAACCACCCACATCTCCTACATTTAACATCGCGAATTTAAAAATGACGGCTAGTTCCCAAATGCGATAATGCGCAAACTTGCGACACTTTTTTAAAAAAGGCGGAAAATCAGCGGTGTCATTAAGTGCACCACTTATGGGTATTTTTGCCCCCCTCCTTCCAAAAAGGGCGATGCAGATGCGGAACACGTGGGAACTAACAGAATTCTAGGCGAATTCTTTGAGGAATATTTTTGCCGTGTAAACGACCCCATAGATTTATTTGGAGGGCACAATATAAACTCTGAGTCACACATACTTCTGTCTTCCAGCAGAGGGGGTGCCTGTGGGCTCAGGAGGATTCATCAAAGAGCTGCCACTGCTTTCTCCCAGCAACTTCTGCCTGAGGTAATTCCCTCATTATTACTCATGAAAAGGCTTATGTAAGTGACAACTGTAGGAACATATAGTGTTTGCATTATGCAGAATACAGAGGGATCAGTGCAATATGAACATATGACTATTAGGATATCAGGATAATATCCCTTTAAGTGCAAAGAGAAAATGAAAACAGACCACTCTGATAGAACAGCTGAAATCAGTGTGTGCACAGCTGTAGCTAGGCAGAAGGTGACTAGCCAAACACTCCTATTGTTGGGATATATAGTTTGCAATCCAATAAGTTGAGATGTTTTTGACTGCTAAAGGGTTAACTGATAGAAGCAAACAGAATGCTTGATGTAACTTCCTACTGAAATGTAATTGGGTTTCCAGAGAAAGAGGTGTGCTTCTCTTTGTCTGGAAGCTGCCATGAGGTGCCTGACGCCATGATACCTTTTTAGAGACAGGACCTGCACTGCAGTAGTCCTGTACATATTTTGTTGTAATCATGTAGTATTTTAGTCATTTTTGCTAGTTTAGCCTATAATCATCATAATTCTGCTGATCCTCTGTACGAAATGCTCTAAGGACTTTTTCGTACGGGGATTTGTAACGGAGGCAGCCTCGTCCCCATTACAAGGCTGCTGCGCAGCAGGGGGTCCATTTCAGATTACGCTCTCCCCTGCCGATACTGTTGCGGAAGTGCTGGGAGGCTGCAGCACCATATTTGGCGATTTTCTAATCACAAAAGTTGATCGTGATTAGAAAATCGCCAAATATGGTGCTGCAGCCTCCCAGCACTTCTGCAACAGTATCAGCAGGGGAACGGCATCATCCGAAACGGACCCCCTGCCACGCAGCAGCCTTGCAACGGGGACGAGGCTGCTTCCATTACAAATCCCCGTCTGAAAAAGTCCTAAGAGTGTGAGTAAAGACATTTTTATACTTTTAAACTACCTTTAAATATTTCTGAGTCCTTTTTATGCTAGAACTATAACTTGGGGAAATTGGGTGGTGGTTATCTTAAGCTTACATGCTGGAATCAATACGTGTCTGCTGCATATGTGTTTTTAAACAGTTAAACTCTGCTAATTTATTGTGCTTCCTAAGGAGGTTTAAAAGCCATCCGTTTTATGGCTGCCTTGTCTTGTAAAGGTATTTCCAGTGAAGCATAGTGGGAGAACATTACTGAATGTTCTATATCTCCCAATACCTATAAACTCTGTGTGAGTTACTGTTGTGGATTAGTGTTGAAGTTAAAACCTCCAGATATTATTGAAATGACCTCACTGCTTGTAAGTCTTCTTATTGTGGATGAAAGTGGGTCAGAGCAGTGATAAAGCCTGCTAGCTGAAGCCTTTGTTTTTTGTGCCCTTTCTGCTGTGCAGTTCTGCTGTTTGGCTACTCCTGGGTTAGTTCATCCCCAGACTGTGCCAGGTACCTCTCAGTGCGCCTATACTGAGTGGACATAGGATGCCCAGATATAGTGGAGACACAGGGGGTGGGTGTGGAGAGGCCTAACCACAGCAGGTGACACCATTGGGAGGATGGGTGACACCACCCTTAATGATGCCATAGCCTTGGTGAAATATTAAAAAGGAAACGTTACATTTATTGTTTCAGGAAATCCATCTTGGGATGGAAACGGAGATAGACAAAAGCAGTGGAGCAATACTTGGTTGCAAGAAAGCTGCCTGTCATGGGTGTTACCAGTCATTACTGAGGCTGGAGCTCCATGGCTCCATGTTCCCAACAAAAATGGAACAAACAGACAAACCAACTTCTTTAAGAGGAAGGAAGGGACCTCAGCAGCTAAGAAAGAGGCAAAAGGCCAAAGGATAGAAAATGGGGGGAAATGGAAGGGCTTATGATCTAGTGCCCAACGGCCTCCTTTTCTCTGATCACCATGTGAGTGCTGTTGCTCTTTTGCTTCCAAAATAATAAAAGTATACACTGCTGATCACTGGTGCTTTTTATACATGCCTTGTAGATGAAAGCATTATCTAAAGTTTAAACCTAAGTATGATCATGGAAGACCTATCTAACCACCCTGGAAAGTAATCAGGAAGGTCAAAAATGGTCACAGTAGAATTTGGGTACAATACCCTTAACCGAAGAACGGTATACTCCTTCTATCTGGGATGGTCGTCCTCTTCCACCGAGCGCGCAGCTTCGGGAGGGACACACAAGGATCGGTGGGGGAGGAAGGGGACACCCGCCTACCCAGCCAGATCAGCCGAATCAACCCTGGCGATCAATGGGGTGACAGATGTCGCAGCCAGATCACCTTCACCCCAATCCATGGGGCTTAGTTGAGGGAATTTTGGGTTCACCTTCCAGATGCAGGCTGGCTGGCGAGCAACCCCAGGCAACTGGGATTCCTCTCCAGGACCCAGGTGTTCACCAGGGAAGGCTGAGGGGTGTGGTCTAGTTTAGACCTACTCCCTCAGCTGGTCCCTCACCAGCTTGCCTCCCCCTACTGAAGATTTTAGAGGGGATCTAAATAGGCTGATTTAAATAAAAACACTTTATTTCACCCCATTTCATGTGTGTGGTCTCTTTATTCCACAATCAGCCAGCAAACTGTCAACCATTACTGAGGCTGGTGCTCCATGGATCCATGTTCCCAACAAAAATGGAACAAACAGATGGACCAACTTCTTTAAGAGGAAGGAAGTGGCCTCAGCAGGTAAGAAAGAGGCAACAGGCCAAAGGACAGGAAAAATGAGGACATGGAAGGGTTTATGATCTAGTGTCCAATGGCCTCGTCTTCTCTGATCACTGTGTGAGTGTTGTTGCTCTTTTGCTTCCAAAATAATAAAGTATACACTGCTGATCACTAGTGCTTTTTATATATGCCTTGTAGATGAAAGCATTATCTAAAGTTTGAACCTAAGTATGATGACAGAAGCCATATCTTACCACCCTGGAAAGTAATCTGGGCTTATGAACTCCTCTTCTGTGTTCGCTCTGTGTGGGTGTTATTGCTCTTTTGCTTTCAAAATGATAAAGTATACACTGCTGATCCCTGGTGCTTTTTATATATGCCTTGTAGAGGAAAGCAATATCTTAAGTTTATACTCAAGAATGATCATGCAAGACATATCTTACCACCCTGGAAGGTAATCCGGTGTTCCTCTGAAGATACAAAATGCTTCTTTGCTCTTTCCACCACTTCAGGAAGGTCAAAAATCGTCACAGTAGAATTTGGGTACAATGAAATATAGTTTTTGGCCAAGGCATCACTACCTCCTTTAAAAAAAGAAGAAAAGGGAAAGCAAAAAATCCAATATGTTGTGTCTTTTGAACTTATTCCTAAACTTTCTGTATAAAATTCCATCCAATAATTTCAATTTCTTTCAAGACTAGGGCCACAGATTATTCAAGGGTAAAGGGACCTAAATAGGGCTATTGGTGACAGGGTGATTTGGAAGACTCTCATTCACAGGGTCACCGTAAGTCAAAGTTGACTTGACAACAGTTAACAACAGCAAAAGAAGATAGCAGATCTACCACTAGGTGTGCTGAAGAAATCCATTCCAGAATACTGATTTCAAAGGTCCAACACCACTGAAGTTCAGCACAATTGGCCTAATATCAGCTTGAGTTTATGTGTTGGTCAAACTCTGCCAGAGTCATGGATAGAAAGAATATTATAAAAATATTTGAAAAATGGGAGAAAAATGTGCTCCTCAATTGTCAGGAAACTCTAACAAGGCACATCCTGGACTGACAAAAATCTTTGCAGCTCAGGACATATTCTGAACAAAATATCCACTCTTTTGTTCAGAAAAGAGCATTTTTTGCCTAAAAAATTAATATTTCTGCACAAAATGTGCAAAAAACACTTTTTCCTGGGCAGAAAATGTGGCTTTCCATACAAAAATAAACTAAAAATAACAATTAAAAAATGTGAGAATTTTGCAGACTAAGTCCCAAATACAGTATTTCTGAAAAGAAATAATATTTTATGCACCCAAAATTATGAAAAATAATTCTGGTCCATGTGCAGAAAATGTTTCTGTGCAAAAAAAAAATTACATGTAATTTTTGCACTGAATATGTGTGAAACAGCAAATAGTCTTTCGAAGGCTGTTTTGTAGTGGGCACAAAATTGCTAAAATTACTCATTGATTCGTTTCAGAATAAAATGATTGAAGAATAACACCCCCAGACAGAGGAGGAAAAGTCAGCAGCAACAGAAGCGGGAAAATACAAAAGGCTGCAGGAGCAGTGACTACAAGGGAAAGAGAATGCAGTTGATAGTGGCCAAGGGAGGAGGCAACCGCTGGCTTCCAACAACTGATTTATGAACGCCTGGCTCCTGAAGGGCTGAGAGTAGACAAAAAATGTTTCCAGAGCTTACTCTGCTTGCCCTGAGTTTGCCCTCCTCCTCCAAATAGAAGTTTACACAGACACTTCTTGATAACATGTTATCCAGGGAGTGAAGTGTGGACAAGGGAGACATGTCTTCTTCGCCAAAATGACTCTCCACTTCTAGAACAGTCTCTAGCTCTAACAGTCAGCAGGTAGGAGAAAGAAGACCACCACCACCACCTCCCCAGGAAAAGGTCTGCTGCTGCTTCTTACCTCAGCTGAGGGACTGCTGCCTGCTGCTGTTTCCAGACTGCTTCCCTCCAGAAGCGCACCCTAGGTATTGGCTAAATAAGCCAGCCAGAACCACCTGTCCCCTTGTAAGGGGATAAAACTGGGTCCTGCAATGGCAGGCCTATCACTGGTGGGGTTGCTGCCGAAGGAGGAGACACCAAGGGGGATCTTGGGGATGCTACTTTGGGGTGGAGTGGGGGCGAGGGCCAGTCCCTTTGGTTGGGTGGGGGTAGAAGCACTGGGGTTTTTAAAAAGCATTTTACATAACCTGCATGCCAGCAAGAGAGTATGTTTTAGACAGAAAGTGCAGGAGGAGAAGCAGCTCAGGAAGCAGCCATAGCAATAATGATGGGTAGAGGTCTGCCTCTATGGTGTGGGCAGACAGTCCTATTATTACAGTAGAAGGGAGACCCACAGGATGTTGGTTACTCCAAAGCTGTCCTCCAAATAGTCTGGATAGCCTTGGAAACAGGCCCCCTGGGCTGAAAATGGTGTTGCTCAGTGCCAGGTTGGGGAATGGAAAAACATCTTTGATCCTGGATTTGATCCTGGATGAGCATGCCAACCTGGCTTTTGTTATGGAGACCTGGCTGGATGAAGCAGGGGTGGGTAATCTCTCCCAGGTTCATCTGCCTGGGTTCTCTGTATAGCAGCAGGCAAGGCCTGGGGGCTGGGCAGGAAGAGGGGCAGTGGTCTAAAGGATGCCATCTCCCTCACCAGGTGCCCTGCCCCACAGCCTTCTGGATCTGAGTGTGTGTTTTTGAAGGTGGGTGGCCCTGACAGAACAGGGATTCTATTGTTGTACCACCCACCCTGCTGCTCACCAGTCTCCCTGCCTGAGCTTGCTGAGTTGGTCTCAGCAGCAGTGCTGGAGTCCTCTTATCTGGTTGTGCCGGGGGGCTTCAACATTTATGCGGAGACTGCTCTGTTAGGAGCAGCTCAGGACTTCATTTCTGCCAGGACAACCATGGGGCTGTCCCAAGTAGTATCTGGTGCCCCCCATGCTGCAGGACACACTCTGGATCTAGTTTCCTGTTCTGGGCAGGATGACAGTGATCTGGGTATGGAGGAACTCTCTGTAGTTCCATTGTCATGGACTGATCACTACCTGGTGGGGTTTAGAGTCACTGGCACTCAGAGCCTCGGCAGGGACGTGGGGATGATTAAGATGGTCCGCCCCAGGAGGCTGATGGATCCAGATGGGTTCCTGGTGGCTCTTGGGGAGTTTCCTGTTGCCTTGGCGAGATGGGAACACTTTTTTTGTTTTCATCTGATAATCTCCTTACTCTACAAACTGGCAGGTCTTTTAAGATGTAGGGGAAGGCTTTCTCTTAGTCCCACCAGCATCACAGGCTCACTTGGTAAGGACATGAGAGAGAGCCTTCTCTGTGGCTGCTCCCACCCTTTGGAACTCCCTCCTGTGGGAGTCTAGGCTGGCCCCCTCCCTGTTGTCATTTCGCCAGCAAGCAAAAACATTTTTAAGCATGGCTTTGACGTATAATTGTGGCTTTTATCAAGGTGTGTTTTTATACTGTTTTTATGATTTTTATGTTGCTTTTATCTGTTATTTAAATTGTATATTTTAATTGGTTTAAATTGCTTTCAATCATGCTCTTAATTGTTTTGTGGGCCACCTTAGGTCCCTCTTTGAGAGAAAAGTGGCATAGAAATTGCACAAATAAATAAATAAATAGCTACCATCTCCTTAACAAGATCTTCCAACAACATCTTTTTAATAAAAAGGACATTCTCCATTAAAGTAATGACAATACATATAGTGGGGTTACTACCACTTTTACTATCAAAGAATGACAGCTCTGAAAGAAACCATCCCTCAAATCAATAGGGTTTCAAACTCCAAATAATGGAAGACAGCTGAGAATTTCTGGTACTTACCTCCCAAATCACAAACAATTTGGAAAGAAGCAAGATCAAACGCAGACATCACATCCTGACCATATAGACTCCAGGCATCATCCATGGCATTGGAGAATCTTTGCAGCTCTTCCTCTGACCTAGGAAATCAAAATCAGAATAGAAGATAAACAGAAAGAATGGCTTCATACAAAATTTGACATACAGCTGGCCTCTGCAAAGAGAGCATACCCCTTAACAACAAGTTTGCATGGTTGTTGGGATACTGATTTCAGACATGATTTTTTTTTTCTGGGCCATGTATTTTTGGTACATATTTACACAAGGATTACATCACCTTTTGAAAAATATATTCAGGCAGTAAAGATAGAAGAAATATTACTTTTACCTGTAAAAAGACTTAAAACAATCTTTTTCTGAAGTGCCATATATCGATTGAATCTGGTTTTCTCCTTTCCTGAAACAGAACATTGGTTTCAAATACATGAAAATTAGGTAGCATAAGTCCCAAACTTAATATCATGTTCTCTCTTTATATTGACTCCAGAACATACACATTCTAAACAGGAAATGGGGAAAACTTTTTCAGGGCAAGGGCCAAATTCTATTCTTGGAGTGTTATCTAGGGCCATATTGCAGCAGAGGGAGGGCTGAAGATGACATAGGTAGGACAGATATGAAAATGGAAGGGGCTTAAAATACAGTGGGCAGGGCTATGGTGTTACAGTTGTCCCTTTATATTTGCTAGGGTTTGGTTCCAGGCCCCCTCGTGGATACCAAAATCCGTGAATACTCAAATTTCATTATATGCAATGGCGTAGCAAAATGGTGTCCCTTATATAAGACGGCAAAATCAAGGTTTGCTTTTTGGATTATTATTTTTTAAAGAATATTTTCAAGCTGTGATTACTTAAATCCATGGATACCAAATCCATGGATAAAGAGGCACAACTGTATTCTTATTTATTGTAAATTGTTAGGGGTGTGAACCATTGTATAAATCCCATAGTGAGGATGGAAAGGCAGCAGGAGCTGAAAGAGAGGAAACCATGGTACAAGGTAAGGCAAGTGTTGAGGAAGGCAGGGATGGAGAAGATGCATAGGGTGGGTGCAAGGTGCAAAGGAAGGGAGGTGAAGCAGCATGAGGGGAAAGGGAAGAGGGGAGGGAAAGGAGACTGGTGCAAATGGCAGACTGAAAGAAGCAAGAGAAGGAGACCCTTAGGGTTTGAGGCAAGGAAAGCTAGGGGAAGAAGGGAAAGGGAGAAGGCAAGGAAAGCTCAAAGTGCATTGCAAGGGTAAAAGGTGAAGCAGTGGAGAGGGGAGAGGGAAGGAAGGGTATGATGTGGAGCATCTGAGTGCAAAAAAACAAGGGAAGGAGAGATAGGGAGGACATGAGGTGAGGCAAGTGATCAGAGAGGAGGGAAGGAGATGGGAGATTTTGCCATATATGGAGCAAGAAACTGTTCAAGCTAGATTCTGAAAAGGAAGAAGCACTAGAGATCATGTTGGAAAGATATATTGGCTAATCATGCATGCCAAACTATTTCAGGAGAAAATGAGCTTGCACGTCATAGATTATAGCAAAGCCTTTGTCTGCACAGATCATGAAAATGTATGGACCTCTCTAAAAGATAGGGGTTTGCCATAACATGTAATTATCCTGATGTTCAACATCCATTCTGGACAAGAAACTACCGTTAGGATGCAACAAAATGGTTTCTAATTGTTAAGAGTATGAGGTGCATTTCATCACCCTATCTATATAATTAATATGTGGAATATATAGTGTGAGAAATGAATTTGGACTTGGATGAAAGAGGTGGGTAAATTGGAAGACGAAACCTCAGAAGCCTAGGCTTAACAGATGACACCGTCTACCTAGCAAGGACTCATAACAGCTATTGGAAAATGATATGGAAGAAAGTGAAAAAGCAGGACTACATCTGATTATTAAGAAAGCAAAAATAACAACTGCAGAATACATAACTATAAAACAGTGATGTAGTCATGTCTTTTATCGAAAGACTCAAGTCAAGTCTCAAGTCATTGCAAGATACTTTCAAGTCAAGTCTGAAGTGTGTGAGCCATGTTTAACAGAAAACAAGGTGGTAGTGGTGGTGTGTGTGGGGGGATGGAGTTTCAATAACTAGAAAATAAAAAAGACATGCACAAAGTTAGGTCCGCCCCGATTGTTTTAACAGAGGGGCGGGGTATAAATAAATGTTATTATTATTATTTATTAGAGGTTAAAAAGGTTAAATTATCACAGGCAATTTCAATAAGGTTTTATGTAAATAAAGCTGTGTTGCTAATCAAATTGATCAAGATTGCATTTTAGAAAAACTATTTTTTCTACAAGATTGGCACCCAGCCTGTTGTTTGCTGTTCCCCTCAGAGAAACACTTCTGGAGGCAAGTCTTGCATGCTGCTGCACATAGGAAATCCTTTAGAAAAATCCTCTGATGCACATTTCCCATTAGGCTTGAGGCAGGGGGTTAGGTCTACTCAGAAGCCAGCCTGTCCCTGCTGCACATTGGAGAAGACTTCTAAACCATTTCCTAAGAGCAGCTGCATGCAAGACTTGCTCTCAGAGCACAGGAAGCATTAGGCAAATGACTAAACATCTTTGCTGATTATTGGGAGTGGGGGGGGCAAGCTTGGAAATCCAGGGAGCTGGCAACACATCAGTGTGAGTGAGACAAAGGAAACAGTAAGGATAAATCAGTGAGGTTGCAGGCTAGCTGCACAGACACTAACTTCATTTGGGTTGAGGAAGAAGCAGGAGGGATATGAGAGCAAACGGGAACACTAAACTAGAGGTAGGACTTAAGATGAGAGTTGAGGTCTGCTTGGCAGCCTGTGAGAAACACTTCCCACAAGGCTGCCAAGAAGACCTTGCTTGATACTTAAAAAAAGACAAGCTTTAGATGATACTTCCACCTCAAAACTGCTGCTGAACTCAAGTGCTGTGTAACTGAAAAAATACTTTCCAAGCTCTCAGGGGCAAGTGTTGCCTACTGCTAGGAAATGCTTTAGAAGGCTCCTCCTTCTTCAAGGCCAGCAAGTCAGTAGCTAAAAATATACAAGTCTCAAGTGGAGTAGTGTCAATGATTGATTTATGGCAGAGCTGAGCCCAAGACAAGTCACTGAAGTGAATTAAGTCTGATTTAAATCCAAATTAATCAACTTGACTCTACATCACAGCTTTAAACTTGATAATGAAAACACTGACATTGTTAAAGATTGTCTATACATTTGCTCAGTCATCACTCAGAATGGAGATTCTACTCAAGAAATCAGAAGACTAGTGAAGGGAGTTATGAAGAAATCAGGCAAATTCTTCAAACATAAAGGTACATTTTGACACTGTTGGACAGTAGTGTCAGAAGCACCCACACCATGGTATTTCCTATATATATATATGTATATATATATATATATATATGTAAAGATGTAAAAGCTGGACAAGGAAGAAAGCTGACAGAAGAAAATAATAATCAAAATATGGTGCTGGACTAGAGAATTATGCATACCATGGATTCCAAAAAAGATAAAAAAAAAACAAATCACAGAGCAAATCAAAGCTGAACACTCACTTGGAGCCATAATGAATAAATTGTGGCTTTTGTCCTTCAAAGATGTCATGAGCTTGGAGATCACTCATTCCTAAGTGGCTGTAAGGACTTTTTCAAACTGTTGAGAAAAAAACAAACCTGAGGAGGTTGGGAGAAGAACGGAGCTGTCGCGCTTACACAGTCCCGTTTCAGACAGCCCCGTCCTCCTCTGTCCTCCTCCCATGCTGCTGGTGCTGCTTTTTTCCGTCAATATAAAGAGGCTCCAGCAGCATGGGGGAAGGTCAGGAGGTGGTCAGGAGGAGGACAGAGAAGGACTGCATCATCTGAAATGGGGCTGTGTAAGCGCAGCAGTCCTGTTTTTCTTCCGACCTCTTCAGGGTTTTTTTCAACCATTTGAAAACATCCTAAGTCTAAACCAACGTGACAGCATATAACAAAATTCTCACCCTTAAGAGGTTGTGTTTACTCCTTACCTCACAGCCTCTGGCAAGTACTGCAAACTTGGATAGACAAACTCAGAATAGAGCTTCATGTATTGATACTGGGACTTTGGGCTTGATTTCGCAAGGCAGAGGTTGGCAAGGTCTGTGTTTCCATAAAGACCTTAAAATAAAGGAGATAAAACATTCTGTTGTAAAACCCTGAGACAAATAGGATACCAGATAGCTAACAAGTAGGGAGAGCCAGTGTGCTGTAGTGGTTAGTGTTGGACTACGACTTTGGAGACCAGGGTTCTAATCTCCACTCGGCCATAGAAACTCTCTGGGTGACCTTGGGTGAGTCACACAGTCTCAGTGTCAGAGGAAGGCAAAAGCAAACCCACTCTGAATAAATCCTGCCAAGAATACTCTGTGATAGATCTACCTTAGGGTCACCAGGTTTGCCATGAGTCAGAGGTGACCTGAAGGCACACAACAATGAAGGGTTGCCGATCTCAAGGCCTGGTCATGAGTCTCTAGTTTTCAGTAGTCATCTCCAGGTGGCAGACAAGGGTAGACATTCTTCAGTTTTGGGGAGCTCAGCTCTAGGCAAGAGGATTTAGCAGTATATAAATCTCCAATTCAGCTAGGAGAGCAGCACTTGCTACAATTGGCACGAATTGATTCATTGCTGCAACATGCAAACGCGCTCCAGGGGCTCTATGATTTACTCAGCCCATGTCCTCATTGACCAAAAAAAGTCATACTCACCTTGAATCTAGTGCTGGTAGTCCTCACAATGTAGGGCTGCTTCCAGGGAGGTTATACGGTTTTTAGACCTTCGTTCAACTTTGCCCCACACTAAACAGGTCAAAGTAAAGCCTGATGTTTAGTGAAAACTCCCAGAATGGCTTCATGTTCAGTTGGTGTGCAGACAGCTAGATCAGGATAGATTCAGCCGATCCAGTTGTCCACATATCAAAAGCTGTGCCATCCCCCTTCCCCATAGTGAGTAACACAGGGAAGGAGATGGTCTGCCTTCAGAGCCACTGCTGCCTCCTCTTCATGATTAGGAACCCCATGCCTAGCATGCTGCTATGTCTGCTGAGGCCAGAAACAGGGACCAGGTCATGTGAAGAGAAACGAGGGGCTCACTCATTGATCACACATACACCCGTTCTGCCTTCAGCAGAAGCAGTGGCACATGGTTGTCTCTGCTGAGGTCAAAATGGGGCACCATGTGGCCAATGAGAAGGGGATAGAGCTACCCCCTCCTTGTTGATCACATATCTGAGTGCCTGCTTCTTCCCTCAGAAGAGATGCTGCCACCAGTCAGGCTCTCGCAGGGAGCTGCTTGGCTGGTGAGGTGGCAGCAGTGCCAGGAACAAAGGGATGGGCCAGCAGGGCTCATGCAATGTTGGCCAGCTGCCCATTTGAACAACATGCTGCTGCACAGGGCCATGTTCAAGTGGCTCATCATTGTGGTTGATCCCAGGCCATTCCAGCATATAACACAGCCAATACAGACAAGGTCTTAGTTTGCTTCCTCCTTCCCTCCCAGGAGATTATCAGATGGGAACAAAAAAAACATTCCCATTCCACAATCTCCTTTCCCACTCCTCTCCCGTCCCTGTCCCAGCATGAGAACAAAACTTTTCAAACCTATCTTTTGACGCATCTGGAGGCAGCCCAGGAGTGAATGGAGCTCGAACTGAGCGTCTTTCACTTCCTGTTTTGAAATCCCAACCGTTCTCACAAGAGGACGAGAGCTCGGGAAATTCAAAAATAAAAAGCAAAGTAAAAAATAAAAAATGACAGCAAGCACAAAAACACACTTAAAACATTCAAAGTAACCCGGGGAGGGTACAAAAAAGGGTGTCACTTACCTGGATGTCCCTATCTCATAGAATCATAGAATCATAGAATCGCAGAGTTGGAAGACCACCTGGAAGTGTCCTGCCACAGACCTCCAATTGACACTAGCATCATGCCAGCAAAACGTGCACCTTTTCACTTGCAGAACATTACATTACAGAAACAGAATGGGTGATCTATTCATGGCTTAGCCCGTGCATAAAAAGAAGCGCCGGCGTAACAACAGCTGAACAGGAGCATGACGACATGGGAACAATGTCGTCTGAAAGGGAAGCCCTTTAGCGATCTCCTGGCATCGGTATTACACCATATTTAGCACGTCTGATAATATCCCCAATCATTGTGGCAGAGGACTCACCTTCTGCTCTGCTCTACATCCATCTTCTGGCTAAAAGTAAGTTGGTGAGCTTTAAATGTTCCTTATCCTGTCTCCCTAAGGAAGTGAAATGGCATAATCCCCTCATTTCACATTGATCTGTGGACATCTCCTTTACCTAAGGGGGAATCCACACTACACAAATAATCCAGTTTGAAATTGGATTATTTGCATGGCTCCTTCCTATGGAATCCTGGGATTTGTAATTTTACAAAGTCTTTAGCCTTCTCTGCCAAAGAGTGCTGGTGTCTCACCAAACTAAAAATTCCAGGGTTCCATAGGAAGGAGCCATGCAAATAATCCAGTTTCTACCTGGATTATTTCTCTAGTGTGGATGCCCCCTAAATCTTCATTTCCAAATGGGAAGAGATGTTTTCTGTGGGGTTGTCTAAACAGTGAAATTAAGCCTCATGGAATTTGCTGGGAATATTAAATAAATAAACAAATAAAATAGTGCAATGCTTCTACCACGTGCTGACAACCTGTTTTCATCCTTGCACTAATGTCAGTCCATTAGTTTGGTTCCACCTCAATGCGTCATTTCAGAAGTGTTTGAACAAACAACTGCATAAATCATTATGCGGTTGTCGAAGCAGTGAAAATACCCCTCATGGAATTCGCTGGGAATCCTACCTGATTAAATGGGATCCCGCATCAATCCACAGTATTCGAAAGAAGGGGCACCCAAAATACCAAAAAACAAGGCTGGAAAAGTCTTAACAGCTTTCCCCATAGTTTTTAAAACAGCAATGGGGTGCATATTCCTGCTTGTTAGGACTGATGATTTGCTTTGAATCGCTTTCCCATGCAACTAGATGCACAAAGCTGACTGGCTGGGTGAGCATGGGGGTGGGGCTTGCTAACAGGGCAAGCGCCCGTTGCTGCCAGGTCAAATTTTTGCCTTAGCAAGCAATCGCTAAGGTGATAAAACGGGGTGTTTGTGGGTTTTTTCCTGTCCTTTTAGCTTGGAAAATCACCCTATTGTTCCAGCATACCTTAGGCAAAGGTGTTTTTTTAAAAAAAAGTGTGGCAGTGGCAATGTACTAACATGAGTACAAGTAGCACCCCCATATCCAGTGACTCACCAACTGCTGATTCAATTATCCACGGTTGGTGATAGTGGTGGTGGTGGATGGGGGGGGAGGGAGAGGAGGAGGCTTCTGGATGGCCTCTGGTGATGGCAATGGTGATGCGGGGGGCAAAGGGAAGGAGGAGAGTTCTTGCTCCCCAGCATGGCTCTGCTGGCGGCAATGGTGATTTGGGAGGGCAAAGGGAGAGAGGAGAGATCTGCACCCCCAGCATGGCTCTGGTGGTGGCAATGGTGATCGGGGGGGGGAGGGAGGGAGGAGAGACCTCTCCTCCCTTCTACCTCTGGCAAGGCTCTGGCATGGTTTCAGCAATGGCAATGTGGACACTCGCTATTATCTGCGGAATTCATTATCCGCGGGGGGGGGGCTGAAACCTATTGCCCACAGATACAGGGGTCCTCCTGTAAATCACTCGCGGCTGCCATCTGGTATGCAAAGCTTCTGGGGGCTTCTGGGGCCAAAATTGGCTAACACACATTGGAAACTGCTTAATGCAGTGTAGATGTGTAAAGTGCTACTGCTTAAAACAATTCGTAAGCCACTCTGATAGCCTTGTGGCTGAAGAGTGGGGTATAAAATAAATAAATAAAATAAATAAGCCACCATCAATACAAATTGATGCTGCTGCAAAATGTCATCTCTACAAATTACTCTGCCCCCCCACCCCATATAGACTAGCCTATCTGTATGTTTGAATGACAAGCTGTGAGCAACTGTGACTGATGCTAAGCCAAGAGTCTTCTCTAGCTCACAGGATTGGTCCAGAAACTTTCGGACCTGAGACAATCCTGAACCGGCCACCCTACTGTTATTGAACACAGCATATTCCCACCAACAGGCAGCTCAGGGTGCTTCTTCCATCTGATATGGTTACCTTCATCATCCTTCCTCTCCATTCTTAGGAACTTTAAACCCACACAGGCCTCTAGCAGCCTTTTCATTCCCATATGGCTGGTGCCCAGATGTTCAGCAATAGCCCCTGAGGTCAGGAGGTCTTTTGACTCCAAAAGCAGATCAAATACTCCCAACTCACTGGCAGTAAACATGATCTGGAAGAAAAAGAGTAATGTGCAAAAAGTTCACTACAATTTTTTTTTGCAGAATTATTGCTATTTGATACCACTTCAACTGCCATGGCTCTATCTTATGCCATCCTACTATTTGTAGCTTGGTGAGGTACTGAGAATTCTTTGCTAGAGATTTCTAGTTCAGTTTTTCTAAAACTTTGGTCCTCTAGAAGTTTGGAACTCCCCAGAAGTCCCAGCCAACATGGCTACTAATCAGGAACTCTGGAAGCTGAAGTCCCAAATATTTGGAAGACCATCTTTCAAGAAGAACTGCATGATCTACTCCCCTGATCTACAGCAAGGAGTTTTTTAATACAGAGTTCTAGGTAATTCACTGAACCACATATTCCAGGTTTCTGAGGAGTTAAGGTCAGAAAAGGTCTATAAGGCCAAAATAATGTAAAGCCATCCTAAAGGGAGAGTCTACCATGGAAAATGGCATAAGCTCTTAGCTCTTGGGAGTGCATCTGTATAACTGTACTTCCTCTCAGTGTCTTTCTTTTCGCAAATAAACAGAACAGGCATATCAGATAAAGGAGCGAGATTATAAGAGAAAGACAAGGAGAGAAGGGAAACAAACAGGGATAGGGAGTGCAGACCAGGGGGTTTGAACAGCCATTTTGTGCCTTCTTCACTTAGTCCCACCAGCCAGCTCACCTGATGCACCCATCCATGAAGATACACTGCTGCCCTCACACAGTGATTTTGGAATGTGTGTCTTCTTCACTCCCCAGTGTAAGTCCGATGAATTATGGGGACCTCGAAAGCTCAGTAGCTGCCTTTATGGATGCCAATTCACACTCAGCTCTTCAAAGAGGAAGATTAACAGCCCTAACACATTCTTATTTGTTTAAGGCAGCTTTTCATCTCTAAGTCTGATGTTCATAAAGGGCACACACGAATGATACACATCCCAACAATCCATTTTTTATCACTGGGAAGGAACAAAACCTTCTCTCTGGCCACTCCTATCTTTAAGTAAACTGCTCTTTTCTCTGGAAACACCACGGGCTCAGTTACATGGCAGTTTTTATCCCGGGGAGATTTGAAAAATTGTGATCTCGAATCTGTCCCTCACTGTTCCCATGATTTGTTGTGGGTAGCAAAAGACTCAGTTTTTTTTATTTGTTGTTTACATGTACCTCCATCCGGCGAAAGGGGAATACAGCAGAGCTGAATTTTGATTGGTAGGACTTTGGAGGGGGCAGGCTTGCAAGGGAAGCTTGCAATTCTTGATCTGCCATTTTTGTACGGCCCTGCTGCAGGGTCCTCCACTGGCTCCAAAGCCCGGCTGGCAGAAGCTGCAGCCAGCTGAGAGCCTGGTGAGGGCCAAGCACCCCAGACCCCTCTCCCTTCCCCTAGTCAGCTCTTTCTCCCAGCTCACCACTGACTGCGGAGGCTTCTTCCAACAACGGACTGTTCCCTCAGTGAAAGAAGCCATTGTAGTCAGCAGTGGGTGGGTGAGAGCCAAGCGCCACTGCTTTTGCCTGGTGCCACTGCTGCTGCCACGGCCGGTGGAGCTTTCTCAGTGATTGACAGTCATGGAGAAAGTGCCCCTGACTGTGGCAGCTCTTCCTTCCCAGTGCCACTGCTGACTGACAGTCATGGAGAAAGTGCCCCCGGCTGTAGCAGCTCTTCCCGCCTGCGCCAGCACTGCTGCCGCTGCCAAGGGGGGGGCTTTCTCCATGACTGACAGTCATGGAGAAAGTGCCTCTGGCAGCAGCAGCAGCAGCAGCATGGGGTGGAACAAGCTGCCTCGGCCAGGGGCGCTTTCTCCATAATTGTCAGTCATGGAGAAAGCCCCCATATTTGATTCTTGCAGGAACATAAATTTCTATAATATAAATATAATGTAAAATATAATATAAATATAAAGATATCTCTCCAAAGTAAGACAGTCTTGGTTTAATCGTCTTGGCTTCTAGGGAGAGTTCAAGTTACTATGATCTGCTGTCTGAGGCAGCAACATAGAATCATAGAATCATAGAGTTGGAAGAGACCCCAAGGGCCATCCAGTCCAACCCCCTGCCATGCAAGAATACAAAATCAAATCATTCCTGACAGATGGCCATTCAGCCTTTGTTTTAAAACCTTCAAAGAAGGAGACTCCACCACACTACGAGGAAGTGTATTCCAATTCCAAACAGCTCTTACTGTCAGGAAGTTCCTCCTAATGTTTAGGTAGAATCTCTTTTCCTGTAATTTGAACCCATTGCTCCATGCCCTAGTCTCTGGAGCAGCAGAAAACAAGCTTGCTCCATCCTCAGTATGAAATCCCTTCAAATATTTAAATATGGCTACATCACTGACTCTAATCCAAAGATTGAGCTCTGAGCTAACACAGCTTGCAGAAAGCAGCAACTAAACAGCCAGGCGCAGGCTGAGAGGGAGGCTGTAGCTTCCTGCCAAGGTAAATGGAAGGATTTTTTCAATAGTATGGGAGTTGGTCAGTCTATTTGTGACCCCCACTTTCAGTTACCAGACCCACAGTTTAAGAACCTTTTCACTATCTATAATGACTCCTTTACTGTAATGGCTCTCCAAATCTGGTTTTAAAAGTATAAGTGTTAAGTCACTTTTATCAGAGTTCTCCCATCCACAGCTGGCACCTGGGTAGCTGACTGACCAGGAGATTACTTGGTCAGTTTCTCTCCCTTGGGTAAGAGCTGTACAGTATTGCAATTCTCTTTCCGTTGTTCTGAATTAAAAAAAAAACAACCTAATTTTGCATTTGTACCTTTAAATCAGTTTTATGCAAACCAGCGTCCCCTTTGTCTTCAGTTCTGGGAAACGATAAGGGTGCCTGGCTGCTTGCAGGAAGCAAACTCAATTACACACATACTCATTCCTTGCTGACATGAGGAGCTTCATTAGCACATCAAAAAATGGGAAGGATAGCTAGGTATTTGGCACATAAACATCCTCCCCCCCTTGACCCATAAGAGGCCTTTTTACAGGCTCTGTTGGTGTGAAAACATTCACACACACACACACACACACACACACACATTCCTCCTCAGCTTTCTCTGTTGTAGAATGGAGATATAAGCCTTTTCAGCTTACCACTTCTCCGTGATTTATTACTATTTTCTCACGGAACCCCTGGTGATCTCTGGCGGAACCCCAGGGTTCGGCAGAACCCCAGTTGAGAAACGTTGATCTAGTTAATGTGATCTCAGTTTAATGCTCCAAGCACTGAAAAGCGAGGTGAGCCATTCCTTCCCATCACATATCCCCAGAGTCGCAGGTATGTTATCATCATAGAAAAGGGAGAGCAATCTAATATTCATGGGTCAGGTTTCACCCACTATTTTCTTTCTCTGGCTACTTGGTTGCCACCCTTGAAATGTGCTTCCCTTACCTCTCAACAGCATGAATGTACTCACATCATGGTCATTCCCACGGGGAGTGTGCTAGATTTGGTGCTACCCTTATATTAGTGCTGCCCAATGCTTTTGAGAGAGAGAGAGAAAGAGAGAGAGAGAGAGAGAAGCAGGAGGAGGAGTTGAGAGGGATTTGAGAGAGGTAATTTAATGTAGGAGAGGAAAAAGGGGCAGAGAGGCTAGTATATGGTGTAGTCTTGGTGGGGGTTGCAGAGACTGTGGAAGGATATTGGGAGGCTGGTCCTCAAAGGAATTTTTATGAGTCAAGAGCCCCAATAGGAAAAGAAGCTTCCTTGGTCCTGGAGAGTCATTGATGGGAATAAAAAACTAATGTTTATGGATTGAATGTTCTTCATCAGTCCAGGAACAGGAAATCAACAGCCTTTAAATGTGTCCATCATGAGGGAGTGAGAAAAATACGTCTGGGATGCATATTTTACAAAATCCATATAAAGTTCCATTTAATAGGCAGGTCACCCACCCATTTATGTGGAATCAGTACTCGCAGTGTCACTCACTTGCTGTTGGGGGGGGGGAGGTGGAGGACCATAGGGTTGTACTGGAGGTGGTCTCTCTGGGTATCAGGAGGTCCCCCAGCATGACTCAACTTCTGCCAGAGGTTGACCATAGAGTCACACCAGATGCTTAGAGGTGTCCTCTCTGGGCATTTTCTAGGTCCTCTATGATATTCTATTGTCTTCATGGTGGCTGGCTATTATATGCAATTTCAGGTACCCATGCTAAGTCTGGGAACATATCCCCATGGATACAGGGGGCAGCCTGTAATTTCATTTGTGATCTTCTATGCCTTATTCCTATTTTACTAGTGGTCAGAACAAAAACATATTCAAAACAATTACTGATGATAAGAGATAATCTGCTATTGAAGCAAACTAAAAGACAGGCAATTTTGATGCCACATATCCATTAGAAAAGTGAAGCTTAGAGAGTTATGGAAGATTTAATATTTGAATGGATATGATCTGTTTCTCTCACCTTTGAAATGATAAATCCATGCTGATGCTGGAATAACATTTTAAGCATTTCACTCTCTCCAGCAGAATCCATCCTTCTTCTCTGCTCTCTCAGACAAACCCTCTTCAGCTGGATCTCAAGTCTGCTTCTCAGAGGCAGGACACTCGCTTTAAATGCCCCAAAGAAGAATGATCTTATCAGTTGATGTGCTGTACTTGCTAAATGTCTCTGTTGCGAAACACGGAGGGCTTAAATAAATGGTTTACTGTTCTTTGTTGGATCAACTGCACAGACAATTCACCCAAAAACTGTCTGCTGATTTCCTTCTGAGACCCAGGAAGGGGGGCTGAGAGAATACAATAGCACACATTTACCTAGCATCATCTTTCTTAACTGGTGGGCAACTGTGGCCCTCTATATGTTTCACCTCCTATCACCCTTAGCCTACAGAGCTAATGAATTAACATTATCCCCTCTCTGGACTCAGAGAGAGAAAGGAGCAGGCAGTCACACCTCCATCATGTCTTTGCTCCAGTGGCTGGTAAGAGATCCCCCACCCAATATTGCACCTACCACTGGTTTAACTGAGGGAGAAGACGAACTACCAGACACAGCTCCATCCTGCTGGTTCTGTAGTTTCCAACTCTTTTCAGTCACCCTTAGCATCAACATGGGTCCAGGACATGGGGACACAAATCCATCCTTTCATTTCTTTTATTATTGAACTCTTCTGTTGTCTTTCTCCAAACAGCTCAGAACAATGTTGTAGCATCCCAACAATGCAGTAAAACAACTGTCATTTAAGATTGCTTTTAGGAAAGAGCCTGTCCAAAGACCACTCAGTAAACTTTGCAGCGAGGCAAGTGTTCAGCAACCAAAGTATAGTCCCCTACACATTAACTATTGCAGCTTTGCTGCTCCTATGCTTAAGGATGTAATTCTTCACTAATTTTCTTCTTGAACGAAGCAACAAACAATTTTAACAATTTTCTTCCTACTGAGAGAAAGTCTTCAAAAACTGCACCATTTTTGAAGTTTACTTGCAATTTAGAACTTATCCAGTGCAAAATTTGCACATCTTTGTTTTGCACAGAAAACAGCATTTTGTGTGCATAAAATGCTGTTTTCTCCACAAAATAACCACTTGTGAGTTTTGTGCAAAATAAGTCCCCAGTTATAGCATATTCGCTTCATCTGTTTTGTGAAGAAAAAACCTCTTTGTAGAAAACATTGTTTGCGGACCCAGACCGGACCGCCCCACAGCCCCCCCCCTTGGAATAATCACAGACACTCAGATTTGCTTGACTATGTATTGCTTACAAATATAAACTTCAGAAAACATAGTTAGATACAGGTTAGTAATAACACATGTTGAGGTAGATAAAGTGATATGCATATGTTGGCAATAATTGGCCGCAACTTGCCAGCTAATGGTTGACGGCAATGTATGGGTCGTGAGCACCCCGCCGCCCAGACATGTGGGTGGCGCGAGGACTGGTCTATCCCGGTTCCCCTGCATGAAGGAGAGAGGCACTGGCCGAGCCGTCCGCTCGACGCTCTCTCCTTCCCTGTAAACAAACATATATTAGCAGCTAGCAGGGGTCTCCCTTGAACTTGAACTTGGTTTTGAACTTGAACTTGCACTTGAACTTGACGGAGACCCCTGAATTTCCAGCTTCTCACGACCCAAAACATCCGCCACAAAGGCGTTCCCCTGGAACCGCCTTCTGCCAACCATTACCTTATCAACAGGCAGGCCTGCTGGTCCCCGTGGGCCGCTGGCGCAGCAGGCAGCGCCCTGCATGGTCTGATGTAGGCCATATAGGCCCTGGAGCACCAACGCCCCAGGCGCATGATCGACTCTGAAGACATGCCGGCTTCTGCAGCCATGGTCGCCGCCCCAATCCTGAAGGAATGGCTGGTGAAGTCCTCCGGGGGCAGACCCAAACCCTTGATGGCCATTTTAAACACACTCGCAAACTGGAATCTGGTGAGAGGTATCCCGTCCTCGTGCGTGAACAAGGTGCCCCGCCCCAGCACCCTCACTTCCAAAAACTTCTTCATGCTCACCACGGGACACAGAGAACAACTCTCGACCCTCCGAAGATGCAGGGTGGCCCCACGGCCGCGCTGATCTGCCTTTGAGCACCTGATGCGAATGGACAAGTCATGCTCACCCACCGAGACATCGCCGATCTGTAGTGCCTTGCCCGTAGAGTCCTTCTTGGAGGAGCACACCACCTTCCCCACCCTCAGGGCCCCGAAAAAGGCAATCGTGTATGCTGTGCTGAAGAGCAGCGCCTCGTAGCTGGAGTGGTATATGGATGGCAGATAACCCACCAGCAGTGCTAGCGTTGCGTAGGATAGGGGGCGCCGAGCGTCGCGCACCCTCGGTGCCATCCTCTTCCAGCCCTCCAGTGCTTTCTTCACCATGAAGGAGTTGCAAGGGTCCCTGTACCCCGCCGCTTTGCTGACGAAGGAAATGCCTGCCGCCTGGCCAGCTATTGTCCTTGACGCCATCCCTTTTTCCTTCAAAGAAGCCAGATAGTGCAGGACTGCACTCTCCGTTGCCGGGCCGGCGCACCCGTAGCAGTGCCGCTGCCTGAAGTGCGTGAACTGCACCGCCGCTCTCTGATAGCTGGCCTGCGTGGAAGGGGCCAAGGAGTTCGCTACACCCTGGAGCACGGTTCGTTCCCAAGGCTCCAGAGGTCTGGGGAGGGGCGCGCAGGCGCACTGCCTTTACCCAGATCTGTGGACCAATGAGAGGTGAGCAAGCTCGCTCCTGATTGGCCTAACTTCCCTTTCCCCTCCCCACCGCAAGGGGCGATGGGAAGAAGAAAGGGAAGATGGCGGCCCGCATGTCGGGCCATGCGGCCGGCCCTTCCCCCCTCCTCCCCCCCCACACCTGCCCCGCCCAGGACATCGCCTGGCGAGCGGAGAGGGGGAGGGGGGGCAGAGCGGGGAGACTGCTTTTCAGGGCCGCCGGTCGGGCCGCAAACAGGCCCGCCGGCCAGCGGCAAACCCCCTTCCTATGCAAAACAACCATATGTGAGTTTTTGTGCAGAATTAGTCCTGATTCTCATCAGCCTAGGATTCTTCTTCTTGGGTTTCTCAATACTTGAAAAGCAAGGTGTTTTTTTAAGCCATTTCCCAAAATTAGTTGAATATTCTTTCCATCCCTACCTGTACACCACAGAGGGGAAAAACACTTTATATTTAGAATATGCAATGATAGTTACATGTCTGAACATTATTTCCTGGATCTATTACTGTCTGCAAAATTTGCACATAGTAGTTTTGCACAGAAAACAGCATTTTCTGTGCAGAAAATAACATTGTGAAAAAATGCCTCCCCCCCAAAAAAAACAACCACTTGTGAGTTTTCTGCAGAATAATTCCCTAGTAATAGCATATTCTGTGTAGAACACAGCTGTTTTGTGAAGAAAATATTCTTTGCAAAAAATGATGTTTCATGGGCAGAAAATATTGTTTTCTGTGCAAAATGACTTTCTGTGCAAAAGAACCATGTGTGAATTTTGTGAAGAAGAAGTCCTGAACTGTGAAGATTCTCGTCAGACTAGGATTTTTCTTAGAGTTTCTTAATACTTGAAAAGCAAGCTTTTTGACCATTTTATATATATGTTTCAATAGTCTTTCCATCAATACCTGTGCCACATGGTGGGGGGCATTTTTTGTTTAGAACATGGAATGAGTGTTAAACATCTGACTATTATTTGATGGATCTATTATTTAAGAAAGCTCTCACTATCTACAATGTAGTCCTCTGTAGTTAATTTTCTTTTACTATTTGTCCCAGCTGGTATACTACAGATCCCTGGGACTCTTTGCAATCTGTCAGGGGTGCTTTGATTGTGTATTCCTGTATGGCAGGGGGTTGGCCTGGATGGCCCTTGTTGTCTCTTCCAACTCTATGATTCTTTGATTCTACTGTAACCATCCATTCTTGCTAACAAGGACAAAATAGTCCAGGGTTTACATCCCTTCTCAGGATACCTCAGTTCCCCTATAACCTCCTGAGATGTTCAGAATTATGAGTTGGGCTCCTGCTCTGTGGCTTGCAAACTTCTATTGTATTACTGTCACCACAGGAGGGAAAACCTAAAAACTTATACCAGCACTAGCATAGCCAATCAAGGGAAACAAAACCTTTATTATTAACAGAAGTGAAATACAAAACTTCAAATTATTCAGTGTACGGAAGCATATGGTTTCAGATAAACATTTTTTTATACGGTAGTCTTATTCATATAAACTGTATAAATGGATCTAATCTAACTCCACTTTTAGGGTCCCATGCTTTGCATATGGTGACTCTAAATTGGAGATCCTCTGAAATCAGTGACAGAAAACAAGGACAGCAATGTATTTATTATTTAAGCAGCTTTAGAGGAAGACACCCAGGGTAGAATGACAATGAATTATTGCATCATCTAAGAGCTAGGACAGCAGGGAGTGTACACTATTTTCTCTGTGTGCCCCTTCATCAAGGGATAAAAGAAATTGTAGAGAAGACAGTGTTTTTAATTTTTCCCTCCAACTTTCCCAATTGTATAGGGACAGTGCCAATTAATCCTTTCAGCCCACTTTTCCACGTGCTTCTAAAATATCCCAATTTCTCTCCCCTTCTCCTGCTTTCTGTCTTTGTCTTCAGCTTCCTTCAATTGCTGCAAATGGAGTTCAGAGTGTGAAGTCGAAGGCTTTCATGGCTGGCATCCATAGATTTTCCTTTGGGTTTTTCTGGGCTGTGAGGCCGTGTTCTGGAATAGTTTCTTTCTGATGTTTCGCCTGCATCTGTGGCTGGCATCTTCAGAGAATGGTTGGGTAGGTGTGTGTGTAGAGTTTATATGCTGTGAACCCCTGTTGGGGAGTACAGTTGCCCCTCCACATTCGCAAACTTAGCGTTCGCGGTTTTAAATATTCGCAGTTTTGGGAGGGTACCACGCCCTCCCAAAAGGAGCGAAATGGGGCCTCCGGAGGCCCCATGTAGGCCTTGGGCAGGAGGGGGGAGGGCCAGGGAGGCATCCATGGGGCCTCTGGAGACGTTACGGAGGCCTCATGTAGGCCTTGGGTGGGAGAAGGGAGACCCGTGGAGGCCTTGGGTGGGAGGGGGGAAGGCCGTGGAGGCGACCACGGGGCCTCCAGAGACACTCCGGAGGCCCCGTGTAGGCCTTGGGCAGGAGGAGGGAGGGTGGGGAGGCCTCCACGGGGCCTCCGGTGACACTCCAGAGGCCCCGTGTAGGCCTTGGGCGGGAGGGGGGGAAGGCCAGGGAGGTGACCACGGGGCCTCTGGAGACGCTCCGGAGGCCCCATGTAGGCCTTGGGCAGGAGGGGGGAGGGCTGGGGAGGCATCAACGGGGCCTTGGGAGGGTCTCCAGAGGCCCCATGAAGGCCTTGGGAGGGAGGGGGAGGCAGGGTAAAACAACTATGGGGCCTCCGGAGGCCCCGTGGTTGCTTTGGAGGGGGAGGACAGTCATTATTAATGGAATTTTCACATTCGCGGGGGTCTGTGGAACATAACCCCCGCGAATGTGAAGGGACGACTGTATATGTAAATTTGTGTAATTGAATGGTTAGTTTCTGGGTATAGAAATGCAGTGCTCGTTAGTGTCTGTTTGGCTAATGGTTGGTTGAGAGGCCATTATCTGCTGGGAATCCCCCTGTCCCAGGGTGGAATTCTTTTGTAAGTGTTGAGGTTTGATTCTATTGTATATCAAAACTGGGAGCCAGATTTTGTTTACTTTTAGGGTTTCTTCTTTCCTATTGAAGTTGTCCAGGTGTTTGTGGATTTCAATAGCTTCTCTGTGCATTCTCACATGATTTTCACATGACCAGTTGTTGGCCTGGTCTAGAATTTCTGTGTTTTCAAATAGCATTTTGTGTCCAGGTTGGTTTATAACATGTTCTTCTACTGCTGATTTTTCTGGCTGGCCCAGTCTGCAGTATCTCTCATGTTCCTTGATTCATGTTTGCACACTGTGTTTAGTGGTCCCTATGTAAACTTGTCCACAGCTGCATGGTATGCGGTAAACTCCTGCAAATGTGAGAGGGTCTCTGTTATCCTTTGCTGAGCGTAGCATTTCTTGGATTTTTTTTGGTTGGTCTATAGATTGTTTGGAGGTTGTGTTTCCTCATCAGTTTCCCTATTCTATGTATGATTCCTTTGATGTATGGTAAAAATACCTTCCCTTTGGGTGGCTGTTTTTCTTCTTCATTCCCTGTTTTTTTCTGGGTCTGGCTGCTCTTGTGATGTCTGATCTGAAGTAACCATTAGCCTGTAGGGCCCAGTTTAGGTGCCTCAGTTCATCCTCCAGGTAGTGGGGTTCACAGATCCTTTTTGCACAGCCTACCAATGTTTTTATTGTGCTTCTTTTTTGTACTGGGTTATGATTGGAGTTTTTGTGTAGGTATCTGTCCATGTGTGTGGGTTTTCTGTATACCTTGTGGCCTAACCATTGGTTTGGTTTGTGGATGACTAGGACATCCAAGAATGGCAGTGTTCCTTCCTTCTCTTTTCCATTGGGAATTGGATATTTGGGTAGATGCTGTTCAAGTGGTTCAGGAATGAGACCAAATCTTCTTCTCCATGGTTCCAAATGGTGAAAGTGTCATCCACATATCGGAACCATGTTGTGGGCTCTTTTGGTGCTGTTTCCAGGGCTTGCTTTTCGAAATGTCTCATGTAGAAGTTTGATATCACTGGGCTCAGGGGGCAGAACTCAAGGTGCTTCTTCCAACAATGCTTACCTTCATTGTTCTTCCTCTCCATTTTTGGTAATTTTAAACCCACACAGGCTCCAGCAGCCCATTCATTCCCATATAGGTTGTGCCCAGGCATTCAACAATAGCCCCTGAAGTCAGGAGGTCTTTTGACTCCAAAAGCAGGTCAAATACTCTCAACTCACTGGCAGTAAACATAATCTGGAAGCAAAAGAGTAATGTACAAAAAGTTCACTGCAACAAAAAATTGCAGTTTTTGTTGTACTTTATGTATTTTAAAAACCTTTATGGCATCAATGAACAGCTTTAAGTAGCATGCTGAGCAAAAAAATAATCAAATACAATATTAAAAATGCCTTTTTAAATGGGTACATAAGATGCTAGACACACAGTATATAACACCGCACAATTATTGCTGTTTGACACCATGTCAACTGCTATTAATCTGTCTTATGCCATTCTGCTCTTTATAGCTTGGTGAAGTACTGAGAATATTTTGCTAGAGCTTTGTAGTTGAGTTCAAGCTTTGGTCCTTTAGAAGTTTGGAACTTCCCAGAAGTCCCAGCCAACATGGCCAATAATCAGGAACTCTGGTAGTTGAAGCCCCAAAGATCTGGAAGACCATCTTTCAAGAAGAACTGCATGATCCACTCCCCTGATCTACAGCACCAGAGTTCTCTAATAGAGAGTTCAAAGTACTTCACCTAACTGCATATTCCAGGTTTCTGAGGACTTAAAAGTCAGAAATGGACTACAAAGCCAAAGTAATCTAAAGCCATGCCAAAGGGAAAGCCTACCTTGGGAAATGTTATAAGCTCTCAACTCTTGGGAGTGCATCTGTATAACTGTGTTTGTCTCAGTGTCTTTCTTTTCTCAAATAGACAGAACAGACATACCAGGTAAAAGAGTGAGATTATAAGAGAAAGACACAGAGAGAAGGAAAACAAAGGGGAGAGGGAGATTAACAGCCCTAACACATTCTTATTTGCTTAAACTGGATTTTCAGCTCTAAGGTTGATTGTTCATGAAGGGCACACACATCCCAGCAAATCCTCTTTTTTCTCCTGGAAAGGAATAAAACCTTCTCTCTGGCCATTCCCATCCTTATGTAAACTGCTCTTTTCTCTAGAGGCATGATTTGTAAAAACTTGGAAGAATTTGTTGGAGGTAGTTTGGGGTGGTGGTGGTGAATCAGTGCATTCCATGGTGCTACAGATAAGATATTACTATGGGAACATGGGCTGCAGGTTGTGCATCTCTCATATCAGGCATATACACATGGCAGTCCCCTATGATCTCAGTTTAATGCTTCAAGCATTGAAATGACAGGTGAGAAATCCATACTGTTGCTGGAATAAGAGTTTACCGTAAGCATTTTGTTCTCTTCTACAGAATCCATCCTTCTTCACTGCTCTCTCAGACAAGCCCTCCTCAGCTGAATCTCAAGTCTGCTTCTCAGAGTCAGGACACTTCTCCTCAATGCCCCAAGGAAGACTGATCTGATCTTATCTTATTGCTGTGGTGTACTTGCTAAATGTGTTTGTTGTGAAACAGAAAGGCCTTTAAGAAATGGTTAACTGTTTGATGTTGGATTAGCTGCCCAGACAACTCATCCAAAGATTGTCTGTACATTATGCGCTCAGACCCAAGAAGCAGGGTGGGGTGCGGGGACAGGACAGCAGTACACATTTACCCAGCATCATCCAATTCTACTTCTGAAGTGAGTACCTTTGTTGCCTTTTTCTCTATATATAATTGGTGGGCAACTATGACTCCATATATGTTTTAGAATGGTAGTTCCTATCACCCCTAGCCAGCTGAGCCAATGAGTAAAAATTATCCTTTCTCTGGCCTTGGAAGGAGTGAAGAGCAGCCAGGCTCAGCTCCACCATCCCTTTGCCCCAGTGGCTGGTAAGAGACCCCATCCTCATATTTCAACTGCCATTGGTTTGGCTTTGGAAGAAGAAGGAGAGCTAACAGACACACTTCCATCATATTCATTCTGCAGCTTTCATGTTTTTTTCTGTCACCCTTTGCACCAACATGGGTCCAGGAGAAGAAGAAACCATTTTCCCCTGTTCATTTCTTTAATTTTTCAACTTTTCTGTAGTGTCTTTCTCCAAACAGCTCAGAACAATGTTGTAGCATCCCAACAATGCAGTAAAACAACTGTCAATTAAGGTTGCTTAGCTAGATTAAGGAGATTACCAGATGTGGCAAATACAGCATTATTACAAGAATGCAAAAGGGCCTTCCTATCACACAACATCATGCCCCAGCGATCTGCAAGCATTCTGCTGCTGTTAAGAAGGCATTCTTTGAATTATCGGGGAGAAGCTGCCAATTGTTCTCCCACGGTTTTTTTTTTTTTTGGCAGCATTTTTTGTGTGCAAAACTGTTCTCCAATCTGCTGGCATGATTACAGTGTCAATAAGCAGTCACCGCCAGAACACTTCCAGCTGAGAACACGAAAACTAGGTATAGAACACTCTTTTTATGAACCTCCCCATTTTGCTGGCACGTTTCCAAGTGTGTTTAAGTGCTTCTGTGCTTTTGTTTTATTTAGTTTTTTTAGGCTTTTACACATCCTTGCATCTTCTCACGAGAACTGCCGAAATCTTGTCCATGCAAAAATGCAGAAGCAAGGAGTGTGAGCAGTCGTGCTGCAATAATTAAGGAGTGTCTATGGAGATTTTAACACTGGGCCAAAATGCTCCGTTACTGCCCCGCCATCTCCTCTCCCGTTCCTGCCACGGAATAATGTAAATCTTTCACACACTTACCTTAATTCCACGGCAGGAACAGGCTCCCCCTCCCCTTGCTGGCCAGCCGTAAATGCAGCTGTAGTAAGGCTGCTTCTATGACCGGCCGTCTGAAATGTTATCATGTTATCACATGATAATGGCCGGGTGGTAAATTTTAAAAATAAAACTCCCCCAAACATAAAATTAGTTCACCAAGCACAAAAACACACTTTAAATCACACAATCAAACCACGGAGGTTAAAATAAAGGGTGCCACTTACCTGGATGTCCAGATCGTACCAGGAAGTGCTCAGAATGGACCTTCCCTCCACGGCTGTCATTTTAGAACAGGAACGGGGCTCCTATTTGCACACCTGTGATTGCGTGATAACGACGGAATGGGAGGTCTATTCACGATGAAAAATCATGATTAAATTGTTCCATAACAGTCACGGGAACAGGATGGATGCAGGACAGAAAGGGGTCAACGTCCTCCGAAAGGGAAAACCTTTCCCGACCCTGTTCTGTTTCTGCCACGGGATATATAGCCCGTGTGAAAATCTCTTATGTCTCATGATTATAGCAGCATGCAAAAAGAAGTGTTATTACGCCAGGATACTTAACGCTGTAAAATATAGTGCCAAAAGAATGTTTTCAGACACTCATCTGATAGAGCCTAAGAAAGAGCCTGGCAAAAGACTGCCTAGTAAACTTTGCAGCCAGGCAAGGTTCACCAACCAATGTATAGTTCCCTAAACATTAACTACTGCACTTTGCCACTCCTATGCTTAGGGATGTAATTCTTCACTACAGTAATTTTCTTCTTGAAGGAAGCAACAAACAATTTTAGCAATTTTCTTCCCACTGAGAGAAAGTCTTCAAAAACTGTACCATTTTTGAACTTTGCTTGTAATTTAGAACTTACCATGTGCAAAATCTGTGCAGAAAATGCTGTTTTCTCCACAAAACAACCACTTGTACGTTTTGTGCAAAGTAAGTCCCCAGTTATAGCATATTAGGTTCATCTGTTTTGTGAAGGAAAAAAAACCTCTTTGCAGAAAATGTTGTTTTCTACGCAAAACAGTCATATGTGAGTTTTTGTGCAGAATTAGTCCTGAACTGTGAAGATTCCCATCAGCCTAGATAATGCCTTAAAGAGCACCAATAGGAAGAGTATCTAGCTACCTCAACAATTAATACAGCCAAAGCCCAATGTTATCTGGGAGCTAAGATTATTTGCTCACACCTTAGTGTTTTGTGGCTATCGAAGACCAAGAGGTATGCTCCTGCAGAATGATCACAAATTGCATCTAATTAAAATATTTCAAGCCATTTCTATTGATTCACTTATGCCATCTAAAATTTTGAAGGTGGGATATTTGTTTTATAACCATACTCATGCATGTGCCATGGTGGTCTTCAAGGATAGGATTATAGCTAAAATGATATATGATAAGAGGCTGGAAATATTGTCTTTGGGCATAACAGTAGTTAGGTATTTTAAAAATATGACATATCCTTTATCCCTGCTAAATTTTTGTGAAGGTAGGACAAGTAAGTGCAACACAACTCCTACTAGTGAAATAGTGAGTGAAGGGGTTCTCATCAATTTGGCCAAAAAGTCTGAACTAGTACCACCTCTAAACCAGGGTGAAGACAAGCAGATAATTTTAAAAGAGCTGGATGTAGCTACAGATAGTTGGGAAAGAAGTCCGCTACCTTTAGATAATTCTAATTTAAACAATAGGAATATGCTGGGAAATACTAATACTGAACTCCAACAAATTCAAGTTGCTAAACCAGATAGAGCAAAGAAGGAAATAAGCACCCCATTTCACAATCATGGGGAGAATGTAGCAGGTGGGATGGAACAGGATTGGGCTGTAAACTTAGATAGAGGAGAAAACATAGATGATATAGAGAACATTTACCAAGAAGAGAGGGGAAGTTTGAATGACACTATCCAGGCTGTAAGAAGTGGTTGTCAAATAGTGAATTCAGCTGAAATAACTTCACCAAAGGAAGTTGAAGAACAGGACATCCATCCACTAGGATCAGCCAACTCTTCCTCCCAACTTCCAACAACCAAGCACATTCCACTTCCTCATGGGTGGCAATGAGATACCTAGATCCAGATGAGTTAGCACCTACAGACCCATGCCCTTGAAGCTCGGCACAACCTGCTAAGTTGTTTCAGGCAGGTTGGAATCCAAATATCAGGTGCCATCTTCATATGGATGATATCATAACAGAAATGGAAAATGACCATCTGCCTGGTGCAGATGCTAGGTGTGGAGACACTTACTATATGCTAGAACAAGGAAACAAGAATTAATTATCCTTCCCATTTATGTAGTCAGCCTGAGACAGATGAAGAGATTGTAGTATCAACCAAGAGCCCACAGCAGTCTACCATATTGTACTCAGCTACCACTTTAGATCTGCATTATGGAATGCTCTCATGGAATGTGGCTGGTTGGGCAAGTAAGATACATGATAAGAAGATAACCAGCTTTTTAAAGAAATATACTGTTATCAGTCTCCAGGAAACTTGGATGTCCTCCAAGCATACTAACGTTAGCCTTGATGGGTTCACCCATTGGTTGAAACCTGTACGTAAGTTGGCAAAATATGGCCAACCAAGTGGAAGTTTAATAATTTATGTAGCAGCCAATCAAAATATCAAATGTGTTCAGATAAGCGTAGCTAACCTTAATTTTCAATGTATTAATAGAATTAACCTGATCACCAAAACTAATATTTATCTGATAAACATTTATATTCCACCTAAGAGCTCTAAATATAAATTTGGATATATATATATGGGGGGAGTTGGAAACACTAATTAAGCAACTTGAATTTATATATCATGGAGCATCTATAATTTTGATGGGAGATTTAAATTCCTATATTGGGCCAAATGAAGAGTGCCTCATGAGCAACCTCAATATGTATAATTTACAGTCTCAAATTTTACCCTTAAATGCAAGTAGAGAATCAAAGTATAGTATGATCAATGAATATGGTAAAGCTTTTTACAGTATAATTTTGAAATTTAATTTGTATATTCTCCATGGCAACCACCCTAATGATAGGTCTGGCAACATACCTTTTTTTTTGCTGGTTGGGGAGGAAGTGTTATAGATTATGTAGTGGTCTCTCCCAATTTGATTCCACACATAAATGGGTTTGAAGTAATTTGCTATCCAGAGAGTGACCATTTTCCAATGTATTTATCATTTTTGGTGACTTCTGAGATATGCCCAATACAGGAAGAAAGTTCTAAGAACATTTCTAATTGTGTTCTGCCTAAAAGAATTAGTTAGTCTGTACAAGTGGAACATCAATTGCTGGGTATACTCTATGATGAGAAATGTCTTCAGCTAGGTACTAAAATTACCCGTATGTCAGAACATAAAGATTTAATTATACAGTTCTCTGAAATCTTACAGGTATTAAAACCCTTGTTCCCTAAGAAAGCAACTTTAAAATCACAGAAACCAAACTTTCCTGTGTGGTATGATAGGGATAGTAGACTGGCTAAATCCAAGTGACAAGCAGCAGCAAGAATAGCCTGCAAGTCACTATCTATTCTTATTGTCGATTACAAAGTAATTATAAGAAATTATTGAATTATAAAAAGTCCATATATACTAGTTCACAATGGAATGATCTCTTGGTGGCAGCCCTAACTAGAGACTCCCAATGATTCTGGAAGCTTATTAATAAATCAAGTTCAAATGGGCAATTTCTGATTGAACCAAAAATCTTTTCACATGTATGGGAAGTCCATTTTTGAGACTTATTTAATGAACCATTTAATAATCATTCCTTGGAAACTTCTATAAAGAGTAATAGACATACTCCTGGGATGAGAGAAGATTTGCCAGCTTGGGATCCTGTCTCCCCTAGTGAGATCTGTGAAATAATTGCCACTCTAAAGAACAGGAAGGCTCTTGGTGAGGATGGAATTGTGGGCGAAGTCTATAAAGCAGCACCAAACTGGTGGGCCTCTATCCTCTCAGTTTTATTTACAGCCCTCAGTGATAGTGGTTACTTCCCTCCTCAATGGAATATCAGCATAGTAGTTCCTATATTTAAAAAAGATGACCCAAGTAAACCAGCCAATTTTCTCCCTATCAGGCTGTGGGATATAGTTTCAAAAATATATATGAAATATCTGTCCAAAAAATTAAATTATCAGCTTGAGTCCAGTGAGATGATAGCAGAAGAACAGGTGGGTTTCTTATGTAATCATTCAACTGTAGATCACTGTTTCGTTTTGTCTCTCTTGATGTACAAGTATGTTAGACTGAAATGAAGATGTTTATATGTGGCATTTATTGATTTTTCTGCAACCTTTGATTCTATTAATAGGGATCATATTTGAGATAAATTGAGTAAAATATGTATAGATAAAAGATTGTTCATGCTAATGTGAGAGTTCCACTCTGATACTAAGATCCAAGTCAGGTTGGACTGCTCTGGATCGCTATCAGATTTGATAACAATCACTCGAGGTGTTTGCCAAGGATGTTTGCTAGCCCCAGCTCTGTTTAATATTTATGTCAACTCATTAATAACCGATTTAAGTAATAACAATTTGTGCCCTCTAGATTGGGTATTAGGAAAATGACAGTATTCATGTGTATTGATAATACCACCTTATTGTCACAAACACAACAAGGGTTGAGGAGATTATTGAAAGCCTTTAACCAATTGGCAGGACAAGATAAATTAAAAATCAGCCATGAAAAGACAAAAATATTAGTTTTTTGCCAACAGATATATAAAAAACCCATGTTTGGCAGATTGGTGGATACTCTATAGTGAAGTCCTTTAAATATTTAGGTTTAAATTTCTTCTCAACTGGATCATGGAAAAATAATTTTGAAAGTACTAAAAAATTGCCACCAATACTGTTAATTCCTTATTAAGATTTATTGGGGCAGAAGTGGCAAACAGATCCCACCTGCTCTAAAAAATTATGAGGCTAAAGTTGTTGCCCAGATATGCTATGGTGCTGAGCTATGGGGATCTGCTTGGAAAATATATTTAGAAATAGCCAGAGCAACTACCTATGGATGATTTTAGGTTTACGCAAAGGAACTGAAACTTCAATAATAATAATAATAATAATAATAATAATAATATTTATACCCCGCCCCTCTGCTAAAAACAATTGGGGCGGCTTCCAACAATTAAAACATTATAATAATGACTAAAAACACCACCCACCCCCACCCTCCCCTTTCCTTTGGCTTCGTATAGTGAAGGCTATAGTACATGTATAAGTCATTAAATACTGGTTGAAATTGGGAAAAGGAGTAGGCCCAGTTTTCGTTTTGGCTGCCTTTGAAGAAATGTTGAATTATAATATTAAGATAAATCTATCTTGGAATCAGGAAATCCTGAAATTTATTGATATGTATGGTCTTTCATTGGATTCTTTATGTACTCTAAGTTTTGAGAGACCGACACAGTATCTGAAGTCCTATATCCTAAAATATGACTTCTAAACTGATCATGCTTCTGCCTGCTTGTTGGAATGTGCTCCCTGGTATGCTAAATTGCCCATTCATATGCCTTACCCTCAATACTTAAATAGTATAACTAATTCTAAGTGGAGATATGCTTTTACAGCTCTCCGGTGTCAATCAATGAACTCGGCAGTAATTCAGAGACATTACCAACGGATCCCTATGGAGGAAAGAGTTTGCCCATGTGGATCTAATATAGCTGAAGATTTAACTCATTGTCTTGGGCTTGTCTGCCGAATCTTTAAAGATGTAAGAATTGCCCTGTTTAAAGACCTATTTCTTTCATCTAATAGGTCTGATTCATATTTGATTACATTTTTATTGGGGGATACTACATGATACATTTCTGAAAAAGTAGCCTGTTTTGCTTTTAAAGCATCAATTTTAAGGAGGAAATTTTATAATGAAGACAATCAGGTTCTAAGCTGTGATTGAATAGAGTTTATAGAATGATGTTGGATGATTTTAGTTTTGTATGGAATTTTATGTATTTGTAATATATTTGATTATTCTGTTTTATTTGAATACACACACACACATATATGGTAATGGCTTCAGCTACACAAATAAATGTCTTCTATCCATCAGCCTAGGATTCTTCTTCTTGGGGTTTCTCAACATGCGAAAAGCAAGGATTTTTAAAAACTATTTTCCAAATAAAGCTGAATATTCTTTCCATCCCTACCTGCACACCACAGAGGAGGAAAACACTTTACAGTTGTCCCTCCATATCCATGGATTTGGTATCCACGGATTTAAGTATTCATGGTTTGAAAATATTCTTAAAAAAATAATAATCCAAAATGCAAACCTTGATTTTGCCATCTTATATAAGTAACACCATTTTGCTATGCCATTGCATATAATCGGACTTGAGTATTCACGGATTTTGGTATCCATGGGGGATCCTGGAACCAAACCCCAGCGAATATGAAGGAACAACTGTATATTTCGAATATGCAATGAGAGTTACATGTATGAACTCTATTTATTTATTTATTGGGTTCCTATACTGCCTACCAGTGCCAAAGCACTCCCTAGATGGAGTACAATGTAAAAATGAATAAAAAAAATAAGACAATGAAAAATAATTAAAAGTAACAATTAAAAATTATTTTTGGAAACATATGCAAACTAAACAATAAAAACAATAGAACACATAAAAACACACCTCAATAAAGCCTCTGTGTCCACAGCTACAACTTAAAAGCTTGCTGAAATAAAAATGTTTTTGCCTGCTGGAAAAAAAGCAGAAAAGCAGGGAGGCAGCCAGCCTAGCCTTCCGAGGAAGGGTATTCCAGAGGCTGGGAGCTCTCTCTCTCACGTCTTTACTAAATGAGCCTGGGATGATGGCAGGATTGAGAGAAAGCCTTCCCCTGAGGATCTTAAAATTCTGGTAGGTTCGTATTGGGAGATACAGTCATTCAAATAGTTTGGACCCAAGCCATATAGGGCTTTATAGGTCATGACCAGCACTTTGAATTGTACTCAGAAACGAACTGGTAGCCAGTGAAGCTGTTTTAACACAGGGGTTATATGATCCCTACAGCTAGCCCCGGGTCAGCATTCTGGCCGCAGAAAAAAATGTGTGAATTGTGTGCAGAATAAGTCCTGAACTGTGAAGATTCTCATCAGCCTAGGATTCTTCTTAGAATTTAACATTTGAATAGCAGGGTTGTTGTTGTTGTTGTTGTTGTTGTGTGTGTGTGTGTGTGTGTGTTTTACAATGTAATAAATATGTTTCATTAGTCTTTACATCCCTACATTTGCCACATGGTGTGGGGGTGCATTTTTTGTTTAGAACATGCAATGAGTGTTAAACATCTGAACATTATTAGATGGATCTATTATTTATGAAAGCACTCACTATCTACAATGTAGCCTCTGTAGTTACCTTACGTTTACTAAGCTACAGATCCTCTGGGATTCCTTTCCAGCCTCTGTTATGTGGTACTCTGGCTCAAACCTCAGAACAAGCAATGGAAGAAATCTTCATAATTATTCATTCCCAGGTCAAAAGCAGGTTTTGCAACGATCAGCAAAAGAATAATAGACAGAATTTTGTGTCATTTTCTCCTGGTATTTGAATGTGCTGAAGTGCTGAGGGGGGATTTTTCTGCAAGAAAAACATGGGATGTTTTGTGCAGGAAATCTGTTTTCTTCACAGAGAACAGAGGGTTTGCACCCAAAATAGCCTCACACGTTGTTCTCTGTAGAGTAATCCCTCCACAACACTTGGGTACATACCAATACAGGGAGAATTTTCCAGAGGCAGAGAACTACTGTAATTATCCACATTTGCTAACAAGGCCAAAATACTCAAGGATATACATAGGAGTACCTCAACAAGGATATACTCAGGAGTACCTCAGTTCCCCTATAACCTCTTTCTTCCTTAGATTTTAACAGTTATCATTTGGTTTCCTGCTCTGTGGTTTGCAAACTTCTATTGTATCACTAGCACCACAGGGAACAAAAAATCTGAAAACTAGCATAGCCAGTCAAGGGAAACAAAACCTTTATTATTAACAGAAGTGAAATGCAAAACTTCAGATTGTTCAGTGTACAGAAGCATATGGTTTCAGATAAACATTTTCTTATACAGTAGTCTTATTCATATAAACTGTGTAAATGGATATAATCTAACTCTACCTAGGGTCTCATGCTTTGCATGTGGTGACACCAAATTGGAGGTCCTCTGAAATCAGTGACAAAAAAACAAGGACAGCAATGTATTTCCTATTAAAGCAGCTTTAGAGGAAGACACCCAGGGTGAAATGAGAATGAATTATTGCAAAGTCTAAGTACTAGGACAGCAGGGAGTGTACACTATTTTATCTATGTGCCCATTCATCAAGGGATGAAAGAAACTGTAGAGAAGGCAGTTTCTAACTTTTCCTATAGCATCCTCTCCAACTGTCCCAATTTCTCTCTCCTCCTGGGGGTCAGTTACACAGCAGTTTTTATTGCGATAGTTTGTGCTTTAGCGCATTTTCGTACCAGTGCTGCATAGTATACATGATTTAGTGCGAAATTGGTTGATCTGGTTAGTTTTCGGCTTTGTAGTTCACACAGACAAAGGTGGAGGACATGGCCTCCCAAGCACATCTGGGGGAAATTGCTGGGAAGCTGAGAAGGAGGGAGGGAGGGAAAGAGAGAGAGAGAGAGAAAGCGCTGGCACCTTTCCCTCCCTCTTCTTCCCAAAGCAAGAAGGGAGGGAGGAAGGAGGAAGCCTTTCAGCCACCGAGGAGCCATCCCCCCGTCAAGCCCCTCTTCCCCTCACCCACTCTCCCTCTCTCTCACACACACAAAAAGCGATCACAGCAGGGCGAGGGAGCGGATGGCCAGCCGAGCAGATCGCTACTCAATCTCTCTGTCTCTCTCTCTTACACACACACAATACACAGAACTTTTTCGGATGTGAACTTACTGCGCAAGAGGGCTCGTAACAGTTGCGACACTGCTGTGCGGCAGGAGGCCAGTTTCGTACAACGCCATCCCCCTGCCGAAATCAACTGTGTCAGTTCCTCTAGAGATTGGAGGCAGCCGTGCCATATTTGGTCATTTTTTATTCACGGGCAACTTCCATGAGTAAAAAATGGCCAAATATGGCGCGGCTGCCTCCAGTCTCTTGCGGAACTGACACAGTTGATTTCGGCAGGGGGATGGTGTCGTACGAAACTGGCCTCCTTCCATGTAGTGGTGTCGCAACTGTTATGAGCCTTCTTGCGCAGTAAAGTCCGAAAAAGTCAACACAGAGAGGAATAGTAATTAGTGGGGATCCCTCAGCCACAGCAGCCACGCAGCCTCAGCCACGGGAGGCAGACAGCTGGGCAATTGGGAATAGCACTGGTATAACAACAGTGGCTGGATCTTTTCATTTGAAGCTCCTCGCATCTCTTGAAAGTCTTCCCCCTCTGCAGTCAGTCCAACCAATCACGGCTCAGCTCTGCTGTAGCTGTTTCGGGAAGACTGCTGGTAGTTCCCACAGACTTTTGTGAAATGGTAGTTCACACAATTGATAGTGCACTAAGTTGTGCTACTTTTCAAAAAAGTCAGGAAAAGTAACGAAAGCCCTTATTATGCTACTTTTGAGTTTATGAGGCGATATTGTGGCACGATGTGTGTGGACTGTTAGGAATCTTAGCAAATTCTTCATGGACTTATTTTGCCATGTAAACAGGCCCCAGCTTTCTTTGTCCTCAACTTAATTCAATTGCTGCAAATGGAGTTCAGAGTGCCAGAGTAGCTTCAGCATTCAGTTAACTCAGCAGCTGGAGGGAGCAGGTACTTCCCCTTCCCAGTAGGCTCAGACAGAAGCAATCTGCTACAGCCTCTTCTAGCTTATCTGTTCTTCCTCATTAATAACTTTTGCCATCTTGACCACACTCTGACGTTGCTTAACTACACAGGTTTCGGTTTCATCCATGAAATCTTGGAGGCCGTACAAATCCCTGTTTGGCCATAAAGACCCACTGGGTGACCTTGGGCAAGTCACACATTCTCACCCTTCAGAAAACCCTGTGATAGGGTCACCTTAGGATCTCCATAAGGCAGAACTGACTTGAAGGCACAAACAAAAACTGCAAATGCTATAGTTGTTTTAAAATCCTTGCAGGACATTCAAGATAGATTTTGCATTGGAATAATGCTCAAAATACCCCAACTGCAGGCACTGAATTCAAAGTAAACACATTTACAAACTGAATTTGCCAATTATTTTTAAATATATGTATTATTATATGTAATTTTAAGGGGGGGGGGAGTTGTTGTAAGTTATTACTATTGCTATGGATTTGTTTGTTTTATATCCAATTGTTGTGAGCCGCCTTGATTGCCTAATAAGCAAAAGGCGGGTTACAAAAATAAAGTTGTTGTTGTTGTTGTTGTTGTTGTTAATCAGACCATGGTTTTATCTACATGGGTGATTTATTCTGGCTTGCCCCTGTTCCAGAACCCTGCAGTCCAAATGACGCAGGACATTTACCCTGATCTGCCCCCAGGCAGTCCAAATGACCCCCAGGGCAGATACGGTGCTATAACAGGTGCAAGCCAGGATAGGGCCCAATAAACCAATCTAATATAATACTTGGTTTACCCATGAAAAAAGGATCAGGCCTCATGTGTCCACAGGAGCCGGTCTGGCATGCCACTTCTCACTGGTGCCACCAGCTTCCTGGCTCTTCCAAAAGCCAGACAGGAGTCCGTCAAAATGTGACCAAGGCTAGTCACATGCAGGGGGTCTGCAGGCACATGTTATCTTTACTATTCTGGTTTCCTATAGGCTATGGGGGATGAACTAATGCAGATGGTGAACTCCTATTCTCATCATCTGTCACCACTGGCCAGATGGGGAGGGGCTGATAGGAATCAGAGTCCAACAACATCCAGAGACCCAAAAGTTCCCCATCCCTCTTTAAGGGCTTGAATAGGACTGAAGGGATCACTTATTTTCTTCCAAAAACAGCATCAAAGACTCTTCTTTTCTTGAACTGAACTTCCTTGAAGCCAGCTGCACCAAGAAGCACATTGTATTCGGATGTGGTCCGTTCTTTTCCTTCAGTGTGAAGCAGCATCACTATGGAGTAGATGTGAGCTTCTAAAGGCCCACTTCTGTCTTCATTGAGAACTGAGTCCACTAATAAGACACCACCACCTGTTGAGTTAGGAAAGAGAAGATATCATGACCTATTTCTGCACCTTTTGGAAGAGTTTTGAACACGATCCCTCTCATGAGAAATACTCCAAAATGTGTGCCAGTGTACAAAGAAGTGTACTGGTGGGGTACACAATACTTTTGGCCCACACTGCCATCAACATATATACATAGAATCTTAGAATCATAGAGTTGGAAGAGACCACAAGGGTCATCCAGTCCAACCACCTTCCATGCAGGAATACACAATCAAAGCATTCCCGACAGATGGCCATCCAGCCTCTGCTTAAAAACCTCCAAAGAAGGAGACTCCACCATACTACGAGGCAGTGCATTCCACTCCCAAAAAGCTCTTACTGTCAGGAAGTTCTTCCTAATGTTCAGATAGAATCTCTTTTCCTGTAATTTGAGTCCATTCCTATGTGTCCTAGTCTCTGGAGCCTCAGAAAACAAGCTTGTTCTATCCTCAGTATGACATCCCTTCAAATATTTAAACATGGCTGTCATTTCCCCACTTAACCTTCTTTTCTCCAGGTTAAACATACCTAGCTCCCTAAGCCGCTCCTCATAGTACTTGGCTTCCAGACCTCCTACCATTTTGGTCCCCCTCCTCTGCACATGTTCCAGCTTGTCCATATCCTTCTTGAATTGTAGTGCGCAGAACTGGACACAGTATTGCAGGTGAGGTCTGACCAAAGCAGAATAGAGTGGTACTATTACTTCCCTTGATCTAGACACTATACTCCTATTAATGCAGCCTAGAATCACATTGGATTTTTTAGCTGTTGCATCACACTTCTGACTCATGTTCAGCTTGTGGTCTACTAAGACTTCTAGATCCCTTTTTCATGTACTGCCATCAAGCCAGGTGTCACCCATCCTATATCTGTGCATTTCATTCTTACTGCCCAAGTGTACAGTAGTATCCTACATTTCTCCCTGTTGGAATTCATTTTGTTAGTTTTGGCCCAGCTTTCTAATATGTTAAGGTCATTTTTGAATTCTGATCATGTCCTCTGGGGTATTCACTGCCCCTCCCAATTTAGTGTCATCTCCAAACTTGATAAGCATACCCTCTATTCCCTCATCCAAGTCATTGATAAATATGATGAATAGCACTGGGCCCTGGACAGAACGCTGTGGCACCCCGCTGGTCACTTCTCTCTAGGATGAAGAGGAGCCATTGATGACTACCCTTTGGATTCAGCCCATCAACTAAGTACAAATCCACCTAACAGTTGCATATTAGTTAACATGTACACCTCTGAACATATGAATCCCTCCATCCTTATCCAGGGAGATCTAAGTTTGAAGAGTGAGATGGGAAGAGCAAGGAACTGCACTGAGACTGCCATTTGCCATGGTGTCTAGTAGGCAATGGTTTCCCCCTGCAGCCCAGGTTTCCCCCTGCAGCCCACACAGGGAGCCTTGGGACCCACACAGGGAACAGGTACAAATTATATGGCCCTCCATACAGCAAGATCTCAGAGACAGTGTTCCCACTTAAACTTTTTTAAAAACACACTGTACCACTCTTTTAAATCTCATAATGGGCCTCAGAATGTTGTATCACTTGATACTTTGAAGATGTTGGAAGAAGGAAGAATACTTCCAGAGGACAAAAAAAGAAGAAGGTTTTAGGGCAAACTGGAGTAGCTCAGTTGTAGAACAAAGCCTCTGGTTCAGTCTCTGATCCTTCCATATATGGCTGGAAAAGAATCAGGCCTGAAACCCAGGATTATTGCTGCTAGTTACTTTAGATCCCAATCTGAACAGAAACCAAACTGAACAGTTGAGGAACTAAGGGCTTATCTACACCAGCAAAAATATGCAGACTCACCACAAATCTGGTGCTGGCAGTCCAGATGGCATACATCTACGTCTGGGGAGGATCCACTTTTTTTTTTTTGGCCATTAATATTACTTTTCCCTAAACTAAGCAAACCTAGGGAAAAACCCTGGGTTTCCTGGAAACTTCAGAGTGACCTCAGAGTTTTCTGATGTCTGGACAACTGGATTGGGTCTGCTTTGGCCCAGTCCAGTTGTCCACAGACAAATGTGGAACCATCTCCCTTACCCTGTGCTGAGCAGTTCAGGGAAGGGAATGGAGTCCCATTAGGGCCTCCTCCTCCTCCTCCTCCTCACCATCGCTCCATAGAAAGCCTGCCCAGTGAGCCAGTGCTTCAGCTAAGGTCTTGAAGTGAAGGCATGCTGGCAGGCTTTCCATGGAGCTCCTCAACCAGTGACAAAGCAATGATGGCAGTGCAGAAAACAGGGGATGGGCCAATGTGGAGCATTGTGCTCCAAACCGGTCCCAGATTTAAGTGGCCAGTGTAGAGAAGCCCTGACACTCCTGAGAGCAAATTAATGGCCAAGCATATAGTGAGCCCAGGAGTGCTCACTTGACCATCATAGGCCATATAGAGCAGTCCTATCCCCATTCCGTACTGTCTAAGCACACATACCAGGCTTGCAGGCCTTGTGTACTTTAGTTAGCAGAGCCACACACTTCTCATCATCCCAGGCATGGAGAATTCTAGACAATATATACAGATCTGCTTCAGGAATTGGATCATTAAAAAAATCACCTGTAATGTAAGAGGAAGAGGTCTGTTTATTTGATCATATTGTTTTACACAAAGAACAATTATTTTACCTTTATTATAAACACTATTTATATTTAGGACAATCAGCCAAGAAGGTTTACTGCTGGTAGCAAAGGACAAGAGCCCTCATGCCATTCCATATACAGAAGCCAGCCGGTTTGACAGCATATTTTTACTTTTCCAGCCTGTGCCTCAGGTCAGCAGGTTTAGATCAATTTGGAGAACACGATATAAGCTGTGAGGCACACATAGATATGTCCCTCAGCAGAGGGGATGCCTGAGGGCTCAGGAGGACTAGTCAGAGAGCTATCACTGCTTTTGCCAGAAGCTCCTGCCTGAGGTAATTTCTTCATTGTGACTCAGAGAAAGGCTTGTGCAGATGGCAATTATGGGAACGTACAGTGTTAGTATTTTGCAGAGTACAGCAGTTACTCATATTAGTGCAATACAGCTTAATGGTAGGCTCAGGAATACTCAGGATGCCCTGGTGAAGTCCTGACATGGGAAAGTTACATTTATTGTCTCAGGGAATCCATCTTGGGATAGGAAAGGAGTTAGACAAAAGGAATGGAACAATACTTGGTGGCAAGAAAGCTCTCTGTCATGTGTGTTTGGTAAACTACCAACCATTACTGAGGCTGGAGCTTCATGGCTCCATGTTCCCAAATTAAGTGAACAAACAGACAAACCAACTTCTTTAAGAGGAAGGAAGGGGTCTCAGCAGATAAGAAAGAGGCAGCAGGCCTAAGAGGGGGTTAATGGAAGGGCTTATGCTCTAGTGCCCAATTGCCTCCTCTTCCACTGATCACTCTGTGTGAGTGTTGTTGCTCCTTTGCTTCAAAAAATAATAAAGTATACACTGCTGATCACTAGTGCTTTTTATACATGCCTTGTAGAGGGAACCATTATCTAAAATTTAAACCTAAGTATGATCATGGAAGACATATCTTACCACCCTGGAAAGTAATCCGGTGTTCCTCTGAAGAAACAAAATGCTTCTTTGCTCTGTCCATCACTTCAGGAAGGTCAAAAATGGTCACAGTAGAATTTGGGTACAATGAAATATATTTTTTGGCCAAGGCATCACTACTTCCTGGAAAAACACACACACAATGGAGAGCAAAAAAAAAAGTACTGTATTCTGTGTCTTTTGAAATTATTCCTAAACTTTCTGTATCAAATTTCATTCAGTAATTTCAATTTCTTTGAAAACTAGGGCCACAGATTATTAGAAGGTAAAAAGACATATAATGAGAAGACCATACTCACTAGAAAAGATAATCATGCTTGGCAAGGTAGAAGGCAGTTGGGAAAAGAGGAAGACCGCATTACTCAATCAAGGAAGCCATGGCCCTGAGTCTGCAAGGGCTAAACAAGGCTATTGATGATAGGGTGGCGTGGAAGTCTCTCATTAACAGGGTTGCCATAAGTCAAAGTTGACTTGACGACAGTTAACAACAGCAAAAGAAGATGGTTGTTCTACTACTAGATACGCTGGAGAAATCCATTGCAGAGTCCTGATTTCAAAGGTCCAACACCACTGAATTTCAGCACATTTGCCCTAATATCAGGTTATGCTTATCTGTTGGTTTTTACTCTGCCAGAAAACAGTATTTTCTTCCAAAAAAGTGCAGAAAATATTGTTTCCTCAGCAGAAAATGGGGCTTTCTATGGAAAAAATAAATTAACATTACAAAAATGTGAGACATAGGACATTTTCAGATGATCCTTGCCGCGCAAGTATCGCCTGGGACAGTTTTGTCGCAGCAGCGCAGCAGGGGGTTGATTTCGGATGACGCCGTCCCTGCTGCGAGATCGTCCGTCCCTCTTGCGCTAAGGCTTGGAGCCTGCCACGCTACATTCAGCAAGATTTTATTCACGGAGGTTGAATAAAATATAGCGCGGCAGGCTCCAAGCCTAAGCGCAAGAGGGACGGACAATCTCGCAGCAGGGATGGCATCATCCGAAATCGACCCCCTGCTGCGCTGCTGCGACGAAACTGTCCTGGGCGATCCTTGCGTGGCAAGGATCGTCTGAAAATGTCCTAAGTCCCAACTACAGCATTTCTGAAAAGAAATAATATTTTTATGCACCCAAAATAATAAAAAAAATTATACTGGTCCATGTACAGAAAATGTTCTTTTCTGTCCAAAAACATGCAAATTTTGCACAGGATATGTGCCAAACTGCAAATAATCTTCTAAAAAAATTGAAGTTTTCTTAGGCTGTTTTGTAGTGGGAAGAAAACTGCTAAAATTACTCATTGCTTCCTTTCAGAATGAAATTAATGATGAGTTACATCCTCAACCAGAGGAGAAAAAGTCAACAGCAGCAGAAGTGGCAAGATACAAAGGCTGGAGGTGCAGTGGCCAAAATGGAAAGAGAATACAGATGGTGATGGCCAACAGAAGAGGCAACTGCCGGCTTCCAATAACTGATTTACAAACACCTGGTTTCTGGAGGGCTGGAAATAGTCCCAAGATGTTTCCAGAGCTTACTCTGTTTATCCCGAGTTTGCCTTCCTCCTCCAAATGGAAGTTTACATGGACAATCCTTGATGACACCATATCTTAAGAATGAAGTGGGGAGATAGAAGACATGTCTTCTTCCCCAAAATTACTTCCCACATCTAGAAAATCTTAAAGAAACTCTAGCTACTGGTCAACGTATTCTGGTCCTGAAGCTTCCCCCCCTCACTTTACCAAGACGAAACGGGCAGAAGTCTGGACTCATATGCCAGCCAATTGGTGGGTGCCTCCCCTGCTGTTGTATGTCACACTCCCTGAAGCCAGGAAGGGGGCCGTCAGCATGTGATCACATGTAAGGGGCCTTGATCATGTGCTCGGGGCCTCCTCCAGACCCTGTGTTCCCACACTGGACCCATCTGGATTTTCCTGTATAATGCGGGTTTTGCCCGGTGTTAATTTAAAATGTTTTAAATGGGTTTGGTTCGGCTTCCCCCCAGCTTTGTTTCCAGCATGGTCAGGATTGCCTGGAGGTGGAATGTTGTTTGGACTGCAGGGCCCCAAAATGGGGAGAAACTGGGGTAAATTGCCTGTCTAGTCAATCCCTGAGATGGGGGCAGAATTACTACCACTATTACTATCAAAGAATCACAGGAATGAAAGGCAACCGTAGAGGTCATCCCCCAAATCAATAGGCTTTCAAATGCCAAGTAAAGGAAGGCAGCTGATAATTTCTGGTACTTACCTCCCAAATCACAAACAACGTGGAAGCAAGACAGATCAAATGCAGATATCACTTCCTGACCGTACAGATTCCAGGCATCATCCATGGCATTAGAAAATCTTTTCAGCTCTTCCTCTGACCTGGAAATCAAAATCAGAATGGAAGTTAAGCAGAAAGGATGACTGCATACAAAGTCTGGCACACAGCTGGCCTCTGCAAAGGGAAAATACCCCTTAACAATGAGTTTGCATGGTTGTTGGGATTCTGATTTCAAACGTGGATTTTTTCCCCCCTGGCCCATGTATTTTGCATCTTTACACAAGTATTACATCATCTTTCGACAAGTATCTTCAGGCAGCAAAGATAGAAAAATAGTATTTTTACCTGCAAAAGGTCTTGTAACAATCTTTTTTCGAAGTGCCATATATCAATTGAGTCTGGTTCTTTCCTTCCCTGAAGCAGAACATTGTTCTCAGTTACTTGAAAATTAGAAAGCATAAGTATCAAACTCAGTGTCAGATTGTTACCTGCTCTGCCACCCACCACTCTTCTAATAATTCATCAATTGGCTAATTTTCATATATTGGCTCATTATTGGCACTCCATGTGGTTGGCAGTAGACCAGGGACTCCCAAGTACAAGGAATCAAGGTTTGCTTAGAAAACATAAAGAAGTAGCCTGCTAAAATTCATAAAAGACATGCCTGGGAAAGAATTATGTGAAACCCCTAGAACTGGTAAGTTAGGGAGAAAGGGGCTAATTCTTCCAGACATTCACTGAAATTAGTCATTCAATAATCCCATTAAGGTAGCTGGACACTCTGCTTGCAAAACTGGTATTTCCTCACACCTTTTCCCAGAACAACAGAGGTTTGCCTGAGACCTATCAGTTTTAATGTTTCAACCATTAGAGATGGTTAACACACCTGAAGAATCCATTGTCTAACCCTGGGTAACTCCAGGAGATATTGTATCCCACTGAAACTCGCCCTTTCAGGGGAATAACGACTCTAAATATTTCTCTAAACCACCACCAAAGTGTCTGCAGTTCCTCTTCCTTCCTCCATGCTGCTGGTTTACTGTGCAACCCTCAGAATGATATTCTGAGCTCCTCCTGCTGCACAAATCTCTGCTCTTTCGATAGTACAGTATAACCCATCATCCCAAACTCTACTCCTCTATCCCAATATTACCTACTTTCTTCATTAGCCCTGTGTGACTGCTTGAAGCCTGAGTGTATGTGTGCATGTGTTTCCCTGATTAATGTTTAATAAAAAAATTTTTTATTTCATCCCTTGGCTTAGAGTCTCCTCAGTTGCAACCAGTATATATAGGTCAAAAGATCCCATGTTAGTCGGCCTCTTGCTGCCCTCTTGAGCTAATTAGAAATCCCCATATTAAGATTCAGATACTAGAGGGCTCCCCATGGACCCCACACAACTGGGTTAACAATATTCTCTCATTATATTGACTCCAGCACATACACATTCTAAAAAGGAGATCAGGGAAAACTGTCAGGACAAGGGCCAAATTCTATTATCTGAGTGGTCTCTAGGGCCATATTCTAGCAGAGGAAGGGCTGAAAATGGGAGGAACCATGGCACAAGGTGAGGCAAGTGGTGAGGAAGGCAGGGATGAAGAAGATGCACTGGGTGGGTGTAAGGTGCAAAGGAAGGAAAGTGAAGCAACATGAGAGGGGAAAGGGAGGAGGGGAGGAAAAGGAGAGAGGTGCAAATGGCAGAGTCAAAGAAACAAGAGGAGACCCCAAGGGTTTGAGGCAAGGAAAGGTAGGGAAAGAAGGGAAAGGCAGAGGGCAAGGAAAGCTAAAAGTGGATTGCAAAAGTAAAAGGTGAAGCAATTGAGAGGGAAGGGAGGGTATGATGTGGAGCACCAAAGTGCAAGAAACAAGAGAAGGAGGGGTTGTGAGGGCATGAGGTGAGGCAAGGGATCAGAAAGGAGGCTAGGAGATGGGAGATTTTGCCATATATGGAGCAAGAAACTTTTCAAGCTAGATACTGAAAAGAAAGACGCACTAGAGATCATGTTGTAAAGATATATTGGCTAATCAAGCAACTGTCCACTCTGTACAAGTTCACTGAGAGGGGACTGGCAAAGCCTGGGGATGAACTAAACCCAGGATGCTGTGCAGATGCTGCACAGCAGAATAGGGCCTGAAAAACAAAGGCTTCAGCTAGCAGGCTTTATCACTGCTCTGACCCATTTTCACCCACAATAAGAACACTTACAAGCATCGAAAGTCCTTCCAAGATAATCTGGAGGCTTTATCTTCAGTTCCAGTACAAAACAAAACAGAATATATACAGGAAACCTCAATAAAAAATGCAATAGCAATTCTCCAAACATCCAACACTCCTCAACACCAACCCACAGCAGTAACTCACACAGAGTCTATCTATATAAGAGTGTTTGGCTAGTCACCTTCTGCCTAGCCACAGCTGTGCACACACCCATTTCAGCTGTGCTATCAGAGTGGTCTGTTGCTCCAACATTTTCTCTCTACACTATTGAAAAATGATATGGAAGAAAGTGAAAAAAACAGGGCTACAGCTGATTATTAAGAAGGCAAAAATAATAATTGCAGAATTCATAACTTTAAAGTTGGTAATGAAGACACTGAAATTGTTAAAAATTTCTATACCTTTGCTCAGTCATCAGTCAGAATGAAGACTCTGCTCACGAAATCTGAAGACTAGTGAAGGGAGTTATGAAAATTATGCTAATTCCTCAAACATAAAGAAGCAGTGTAAGAAGCATCCACACCATGGTATTTCCTATATTTATGTACAGATATAAAAGCTGGACAAGGAAGAAAGCTGACAGAAGGAAAAAAAACTCATCAAAATGTGTTGCTGGACTAGAGAATTATGGATACTATGTACTGTCAAAAAGATAAATAACAAATCATAGAGCGAATCAAGAATGAATTCACACTTGAAGCCATAATGACTATATTGTGGCTATTGTACTTCAGACATGTCACAAGATGGCGCAATTCATTTGAAAGGGTGATAAAGTTGAAAGCAGTAAGAAGAAAAGGAAGATTGCATTACAGATGGGTTCACTCAGCAAAGGAGGCTGCAGTCCTGAGTCTACAAGACCGGAGCAGAGCTTGGACATCTCTCATTCCTATGGTGGCTGTAAGTCAAAACCACCTTTACAGTAAATAACAAAGTTCCCACCCTTGAGAGGTTGCATTTACTCTTACCTCACAGCCTCTGCCAAGTACTGCAAACTTGGATAGACAAGCTCAGAATAGAACTTCATGTATTGGTACTGGGACTTTGGGCTTGATTTAGCAAGGCAGAGGTTGGCAAGGTCTGTGTTTCCATAAAGACCTTAAAATAAAGGAAACAAAACATTATGTTGTAAAACCCTGAGGGAAGTAGGATAACAGGTAGCTGACAAGTAGGCCAAGCCAGCGTGTTGTAGTGGTTAGAACATTGGACTATGACTTTGGAGACCAGGGTTCAAATCTCCAGTTATCCATGGAAACTCACTGGGTGAAATTGGTTGAGTCACACTCTCTCAGCCTCAGAGGAAGGCAAAGGTAAACCTGCTCTGAACAAATCTTGCGAAAACACTCCGTGATATGTTGACCTGAGAGTTGCCATGAGTCAGAGATAACCTGAAGGCACACAACAATAAAGGGTTCCCAGAACTCAAGGCCTGGTCTTGAATTTATCCCTTAGCCCAACTTCCCCCAAAACTAAGCAATGTCAGCTAAAAGCTCAAAGTTTTCTCAGAACCCTGGAATGGCTTTGTGATCTTTTGGCATGCAGACAGCTGGATCTGTCAGATTCAGCCAATCCAGTTGTTGACATGCCAAAAGCCATGCCCCCCCTTCCCCACGCTGAGTAGCACAGGGAAGAAGATGGCCTGCCTTTGGAGCTGCTGCCACCTCTTCATCATGATGAGATCCCCTTCCCGGCACTCCCACCATTGTCGCCTCGCTGGCCAAGCAGCCATGGAAAGCCTGCCTCATATGGTTGCCTTTGCTGAGGGCAGAACAGGGCAGCCATATGATCAATGAGGAGGGGGTAGAGAGACTCCCTCCTTGTTGACCACATGTCCAGGTTCCCATTTGTGGCCTCAGCAGAGACACTGCCACCAGCCAGACCCTTGTAGGGAACTGTTTGGTTGGCGAGGTGGCAGCAGCAACAGGGACGAGGGGATGGGCCAGCAGGGATGATGTGGTAGCAGCCCAGCTGGCCTGTGTAGACAACAACGTGCCGCTGCACTGGATTGGACCCTATGCATGTGGCTGCCATCATGGTTTATCCTGGGCCAGTCCAGAGCCTAACATGGCCTGTGCTGACAAGGCCTTTGTTAGCTTCCTCATTCCCTCCCTGTCATTGTGGCAGAGGGGCTCACCTTCTGCTCTGCTCTGCATCCAGCTTCTGGCTGAAAGTAAGTTGGTGAGATTTAAATGTTCCTTATTCTGTCTCCCTAAGTAAGTGAGAGGGAATAATCCCCTCATTTCACCTTGATGTGAAAACAGCTCCTTAGCTGAGGACATTATCAGACTAGCGTGTTAAAATGTAATAACACGAGTAAGGAAGGTGGAAACATCATGGCATAATAACTGAAATTATCAAACAACCACCACTTGTGTTTAAGAACAGGATTAAAGGTCCAATGACAGTAACACTTGTCTTCGCATTACGTTTCATTAGCAATATAGTAATGTTTTTCACTGGCCCGCACATGGTCCTTTAAGAGAATTGTCCACTTACTTCCATGTTAGCCAGGGCATGAGATCTCGGCCCTTCTCATGTGAAAATGCGAATTCATGTACAAACACCAAAAACACTTAAAATAAAAAATTAAATACACAGATAAGCCGTGAAACATACACAAAAACTTGTCAACAATACGGCACAGTTCATAAAAAGAGCATCCTGTCAATTGCTTTCACATTGTCGCCTAGAGGTTTTCTTGGTGGCAATGGGAATGGGGGGGAAAAGGACCACCCATTCACACTGTATTCTCATGATCACAGTGGGACTTGGCTTCGCACACTCCTCAATACTGCAAAAATAATGCTACTGAGGAGCTATTCACAGCTTAGCCCATGAATAAAAAGTAACATCTAATTCACAGCTGGCTCACACACTGGCCATGGGAGGAGGACAAAGTTGTCTGATCATTTCAGCCCATTATGTTATTATCACCTCGTAATGATGTAATTTTTGCCTTGTCTAATAAAGTCCTAAGTCTTTATTTCCAAATGGTAAGATCTCTCTCTCTCTCTCTCTCTGTGTGTGTGTGTGTGTGTGTCTGAATGACAAATTGTGAGCAACTGAGACAGATCCTCACTGCAAAGCCAAGGACCTTCCCTAGGTCACAGGTTTTGGCCCAGAAACCTCCAGACCTGGGATGATCTTGAACTGGCCACCCTACTATTGTTGAACGCAGCATATTCCCACCAACAAGCAACTCAAGTTGCTTCTTCCATCTGATATGGTTACCTTCATTATCCTTCTTCTCCATTCTTAGTAACTTTAAACCCACACAGGCTTCCAACAGCGTTTTCATTCCCATATGGCTGGTGCCCAGGTGTTCAGCAATAGCCCCTGAGGTCAGGAGGTCTTTTGATTCTAAAAGCAGATCAAATACTCCCAACTCACTGGCAGTAAACATGATCTGGAAGAAAAAGAGTAATGTGCAAAAAAAATTGTAGTTTCTGTTATACTTTATGCATTTAAAACACCTTTATTACAACGAACAGCTTCAAGTGGTATACAGAGCAAAAATAATCAAATATAATATTGAAAATACATTTTTAAAGGGATACATAAGATGTTTCTGAGACACAGGGTGTTCCAACACTGCACAATTATTGCCCTTGGATACTACTTCAGCTGCTATCCTGCTATTTGTAGCTTGGTGAGGTACTGAGAAATCTCTGCTAGAGATGTCTGGTTCAGTTCTTTTCAAGCTTTGGTCCTCTAGAAGTTTGGAACTTCCCGGAAGTCCCAGCAGGCATGACCAATAATCAGGAAGCTGAGGTCCCAAATATTTGGAAGACAATCTTTCAAGAAGAAATGCCTGGTCCACTCCCCTGATCTATAGCACAGGAGTTCTCTAACAGAGAGTCCTAAGTACTGTACTTAACTGCAAATTCCAGGGACTTTTTCAGATGGGGTAAAAAAAAATGGAGGTCAGGAGGAGGATGGCTCTGTCCTGCTTCCAGGAATCGGTTTTGGACAACGACATCCTCCTCCCATCCTTCGTTCATTCTCCCTCTGTCCTTTGTTCATTTCCCCACCACTTTTTATTTACGGAAATGTCTGTGAATAAAAAGCAGTGGAGGGAAAACAAATGAAGGATGGAGGGAAAACAAACAAAGGATGGAGGGAGAATGAACGAAGGATGGAAGGAGGACAACGGCATCCAAAACCGATTGCTGGGAGCAAGACAGAGCTGTCCTCCTCCCGACCTCCGCGGGTTTTTTTGGTTTTTTTACCCTGTCTCAAAAAGTCCCTGGTTTCTGGGGAGTTAAGGTCAGAAAGGGATTATAAAGCCAAAGTAATGTAATGCCATGCTATAAGTGATATAATCTCTTAGCTCTTGGGAGGGCATCTGTATATTTATATTTCCTCTCAGGACTTTATCAGATGCTCTTAAAATAAACGCGGGGAGGTCAGGAGGAGACGCCACTGTCCTGCTTCCAGCAGTCAGTACTGCATGCCTCCTCCTCCTCCCATCCTTCCTCCATTTGTCCTCCATGCTGGAGGGACCAAAAAGGCACTGCTTTTCATTGATGGACGTTTCCATCAATAAAAAGCAGCACTTTTTTCGTCCCTCCAGCACAGAGAGAGAATGAATGAAGGATGAGAGAAGGACGGCATCATGCACTATCGCCAGTCTGTAACACTACAGGGGAGTTCTCCTCCCAACCTCCCTGAGCTGTTAGGTTTTTTTGCATCTGATAATCTCCTATGTGTTTTTCTTTTCTCAAACAGACAGAAAAGACATACCAGAGAGAAGAGAGAGATTATAAAAGAAAGAGAGAAAGAGGACTTTATCAGACTCAGCAAATACAGTGTCATAACGACACCAAATAAATGCAAAAGGACATGCATATCAGATGATGTCATCCTTTCCAGTTTATGTCTTGTCAAAAAGCTGTTCTATTTTATTGATGGAACAAGCCACCAATAGATTGGCTGTGGCACTTTTTTTCTGGTATGGCCGGCATTTGAGACCTCGGGCCTTTCCCCCCTCATAATTACATCATGAATGGCCACTCTGGCCAGAACACTTCTGGGTGAGATCATGACACCCAGGTAGGTGATGCTCTTTTTATGAATCTTCCCGGTTTACTTTCAACTTTTTAGTGTGTTTCTGTGCTTGTGTGTACTTTTTCTTTCTTATTTTTGCTTTTATTTTTGAATTTCCTGCGCTTGCATGTTCTCATGAGAATCTGTGGGATTTTATTCCAGGAAGTGAACAGAGCTCTCCTCAATCTTTGCTGAGCCTGCCTTTCTACAGGATGCAAGGTAAGTGTGGTATGGGGAGTTCTTTTGCTAGCATAAAAACATCAAAAATTATGCCGGCAAAAGAATGGGAAAGGAGGGTAGTTTGATAAAGTCCAGAGACAGAGAAAGAAAGAGGATTGCAGACCAGGGGATTTGAATGCCCATTTTGTGCTTACTTCACTTAGGACCTTATCAGACATGGCAAAAACTGCATCATAAGGATGCAACAATAACACAAAAGGGCAAAATTATCAGATTACATCACCGTCCAACCATTCTGGGGGTGTACAGTGGTCATGAATAAGGCATCACTTTTTATTGATGGCTTAGCTCATCAATAAAAAAAAAACGACTCCTCATCTGCACCAGTGCTATGCCCCGGAAACAACTGAATGACGAGGACATCTGATAATTTTGCCCTTTGTGTTATCATCGCATCCTAAAAGAAGCAGTTTTTAAATGGTATGTCCCTCATTTGATAAAGTCCTTAGACCCAACAGCCAGCTTGCCACCAGACCCCTTAACTTCTGCTGGGCCCCAGACTTGCAGCAGATTAATTCTGTTCTCCATCTCAGTCATGTCATCTTAGAGAGATGCTTTAACCAGGAATACATAATCAGGAACTTTTGTTGAACTTTATGAAAGGCTGGCAGGAAAATGACCAAAAGTGCAATATTAGTATGAGGTGCCACAGCACCTTTCAGTCAACATACATTATGCACCCACCCATGAAGATACACTGCTACCCTCACACAGCAATTTTGGAATGTGTATCCTGTGTAAGTTGAACAAATAATGGGAACATCCAGAGCTCAGTGGGTGCCGTTAAGGATGCCAAATCATTCTCAGCAATTCAAGAGGGAGATCAACAGCCCTAACACATTCTTAGGCACATTCTTATTTGCTTAAGGCAGCTCCCCTTCATGGACTGGTGATTGTTGGCAGGTGGGATGACAACGGTCTCATCGACAAGACAGGCAGGTTGGTTGATATCTGGATTCGAACCCATTGTGTTTGTGCCAACCAATAGCAACTGTCATGCTGACAGCTCTAATGCTGACATTCATGAAGGGAGCATACAAATGCCACACATCCCACCCTCGAGACTGTGGTGCATGCGCTGGTAACCTCTCGTCTAGATTTCTGCAATGCGCTCTACATGGGGCTACCCTCATGCTTGGTCCGGAAACTTCAGTTGGTACAAAATCTGGCAGCCAGAGTGGTCTCGGGAACATCTCAGAGAGACCATATAACTCCAGTATTAAAATCTCTCCACTGGCTGCCTATCAGTTTCCGGGCCCAGTATAAGGTGTTGGTTATTACCTTTAAAGCCCTAAATGGCTAGGGTCCAACTTATCTTCGGAACTGCCCACTCCCATACCATCCTCTGGTCCTCTGGGAGGAATTTGCTTCAGCCACAAAAATCTAGGCTGTCTGCAACCTTCCAGAGGGCCTTTTCGGTAATTGCCCCCAAATTATGGAATGGCCTGCCGAACGAGATCTGTCAGACGACGAGCCTCAGTAGCTTTAAAAAAGCACTAAAGACGGATCTCTTTTGGCAGGCCTTTCCTGATTAGATCCCAGCCTTAGGAGCTGTGTCTCCTGGCCTCTTTTACTCTTGCTGGCTGTTGATTTTTGTATTTGTTTTTTTTTTAAATGTGATTTTAATTTAGGTGGTTTTTAATCTTATACTAGTTTAATATCTTTTTATGGGGGAGGGTGGGGTAGGTGGTGCTTAGGGATTTTAGTCAGCATTGTTGTATTTTAATTGTTGTAAGCTGCCCTGATTGTTTTTAACAGAGGGGTGGGGTAAAAATAAATGTCATTATTATTGTTTTATTATTACAGCGGGAACATGTAGCTCCTAGGCTGTGGGTTTTCCAATTCTCATTTCAGGCATATCCACATGGTAGTCCCTGTGGTCTAAGTTTAATGCTCCAAGCATTGCAATGGCAGGTGAGCTATTCCTTCCCATGATATATCCTCAGAGTCCCAGTTATGTCATCAACTTAGAACAGGGAGGACAATGTCATATTCATGGGTCAGGTCTCACCCACCACTTTCCTTATCTGGCTACTTGGATGCCAGTCTTGCAATATGCTTCCATGACCTCACAGCAGAATGACTGTACTCACATTGTGGTCTTTCCCAAAGAGAGTGTGCTAGATTTGGTACTATCCTTTGTATCATTGCCCTTAATCCTGCCCACTGTGTGTGTGTGTGTGTGAGAGAGAGAGAGAGAGAGAAAGAGAAAGAGAGAGAGAGATTGAGCAGAGAGAAAAGCAAAAGGAGTAGTTGAGAGGAAGCTGAGAGAGAGTAACAAAATGGAGGAGAGGAAGAGGGAGCAAGGAGGCTACTACATGGTGTAGTCTTGGTGGGGATTGCAGAGAATGTGGAAGGATATTGGGAGAATGAATTTTTATGTGAGTCAAGGGCCCCTGATAGGTTATGGTCATGGAGCGTCACCAATGGGGTGAAAAAGGAATACTTATAGATTGAATGTTCTTAATCAAGTCAGGAAACAACAGTCTTTAAATATGCCCATCATGAAGGAGTGAGAAGAATTTTGCTGGAATACATATTTTTTTAAAATCTTTATAAAGTACAGCTTAATATACAAGTCAACCATGTTTACACAGGATCGGTACCTGCAGTTTTACTTACCTGCTGTTGGAAAGAAAAGATCTCTGTAGGCATCTGGAAGACTGTAGACTGGCAGTGGTCTCTCCAGGCATTGGGAGGTCCTCCACATGACTTTTTGGTCAACCTCCGCTAGATGTTGACCATAGAGTTGTACCAGATGCCTAGAGAGGATGTCTCTCTAGGCAGTTTCTAGGTCCTCCAGTGAGGTTCTATGGTATTCATGTTGGTTATTATATGTGGTTACAGGTACCTGCAGTAAGTCTGGCAACATATCCCCCATAGATATGGGGGAGGCTGTAATTGTTTCATTTGTGATTTTCTATGCCTTATTCCTATATTACTTGTGGTCAGAATAAAAACATATTCAAAAGTATCACAGATGATAACAAGAGACAATCTGCTATTGAAGCAAACTAGAAGACAGGCAGTTTTGATGTTAGATATCCATTAGAAAAGTGAAGCTTGGAATATTATTGATGATTCAATATTTTGAATGGATATGATCTGTTGCTCTCACCTTTGAAATGAGAAATCCATGCTTATGCTGGAATAAGAGTTTAAGCATTTCGTTCTCTTCTACAGAATCCATCCTTCTTCACTGCTCTCTCAGACAAGCCGTCCACAGCTGAATCTCAAGTCTGCTTCTCAGAGTCAGGACACTTCTCCTCAATGCCCCAAGGAAGACTGATCTGATCTTATCTTATTGCTGTGGTATACTTGCTAAATGTGTTTGTTGTGAAACACAGAAGCTTTTAAGAAATTGTTAACTGTTTAATGTTGGCTTAGCTGCCCAGACAACTCATCCAAAGACTGTCTGTAGATTACGTGCTCAGACCCAAGGTGGGGAGGGGGGACAGGACAGCAGTACACATTTACCCAGAATCATCCAATTCTGCCTCTGAAGTGAGTAACTTTCTTGCCTTTTTCTGTATATGTAATTGGTAGCCAACTGTGACGATGTTTTAGAATGGCAGTTCCTATGACCCCTAGCCAGCTGAGCCAAAGAATAAAGACTATCCAGAGAAAAGCAGCCAGGCATAGCTCCATCATGCCTTTGCCCAGTGGCTATATACTTACAGCAAAATGATAAAATAAAAACAATTTAAATAGTTTTTGCCATAATTACGCAAACATAGCATAATTTTAAAAATTAAAAAATGAGATGGACCGAGCTAGCCTGCTTTGGAACAGCAAGTGGGAGGGAGAGAGAGCAAGAGAGGAGGAGAATCAGGCCCCCTCATGCCACAGACTGCTGTAATGCCAAAACCACAGTGAAGAGACTTATCATACGGGGGTGGGTGGGTTTCAAAGCAGCACAGTCACATAAAACAACCGGAGTGTGATAAGAAATGTTTTCAAAGCAGTATGTTCCTGTTTCCTTCATTATGCGATTGTCCCTAGACACTAGCCTTGTGTGATAATCCCCTATTCCACATCACCATCTAAGAAAAACAATAAACAACATTGACTCTACTTTTTCTAACCTCCTCACCCTACCACAACCACCCTCCAACTCTGACTGACTCTCTGAGCTGCTCCACATCAATGTTCCAATTCTCCTTTTCAAGTTCCCAGCAGTCCAACAGTCCCAACACTCTCTCCCACCTCCCACCAGACCACTTACCATAAACCATCTAAAGTTCCTTCAAAGCCCCCTCCTGACCCTTTTAATGATCACAGAAACAGACACACACACTGGGAGGGGGGTGCATCATTTCATTTTAGGCATCCCAAAAGTGACTCTGCATTAGTTATAATTGCCATTTTAGCCAGTATTCAGCCTTTTAAAAAGTTTAAATGGGGTTGAAGAGTTGGAGGGACCGCCAGATAGAGCCACTTGTCCTCTTTGCAAGGGAATAAAAGCTGGGTGCCTGCTGTGACAGGCCCACCACTGGCTGGGTCACAGTCAAACACAGTGACAGCAAAGGGGGTCTCCTCTTTGAGGAAGCCACTTTGGGGGTGGGGTGAAGGCAAGGAACAATCCCTTTTATTGGGAGAGGGAAGGGTGCATCAGGGTCTTTTTAATGTTTTAAGCAACCTGTCTGTTGGCAAGAGAGAATGTGTTATAGGCAAGCACAGGAGAGGAAGCAGTCCAGGCAGCAGCCGTAGCAATAACAACAGGTAAGGAAAGATGTGGCATGGGAGGATAGTCTTATTATGGTATTATTATGGTGCCATTACTAACTGTAGAGAACACTCCAGTTAAATATAAACAAAGAATTGTATTGGAATTAACACAGGGGATATGCTAACATACAAGAACATGCACTCTTAAGAACCATACAAGGCTATTAAATAGAAAGGTGGGAAGGGTTGGATAGAGAGAAGTCAGGGAGTGGACAGGTGAGTTACCAGTTTTGGAGAAAGAAGTCCATGCAGAGGAGGGACTCAGAGAGCATCTAAGGGTGGCACAGGGAATCTGGTCCATTGAGAAAGAGAATGGAAGGGCCGTTTGTGACACACCAACTGTGACACACAGAAAGAATGGTGGGTCTGGTCTGTGGCACACCCGGCTAGGGGTAGAAGGGTGATATTTATACCTTATTTCATACCCTGGAGGGGTGTGCTAGTTATTACAAAGTCTGAATGGCTTTCTCACAGAGTGGACAAAGGGGTCTGAAATGGGCTGATTGCCTTAGCTTCAGAGTGGCAAAACATTGATCGGATTTGTGACAACCTCTTAATGTTCAGACAGATAGGGTGTATAGGAAAGATTTCTGTAGGGTATGATTGGGAGATGGTAACTGATTGCATGTTTGAAAACATTAGCATAAACCCATTAATGACTGGGTTTTCCGTATAATCCTATCTGAGTTTTCATGGTCCTGGACATGTCTCATGTCATCGTGACCTTAACTGTTCTCTGGTCAGCTTGATCTCAAATGTCCCCAGTCAAAGGTGTTCACTATGTGTAGTTATTAAACCTTGCGGGAAGGGTAGAAAGGTATACTAACACACCTGGGTTCTCTGTACAGTAGTAGGAGAGGCCTGGAGGGTGGGAGCTAAACCCTGTGATAGGGTTACATTAGGGTCTTCTTAAGTTGGAAATAACAAGTGCTACAGTTGTCTTAACTATCTTGCAGGATATTCAAGATAGACACTTCATTGGAACAATATTCAAAATATGCCAACTACTGAGTTCAAAGTAAACCCTTTTACAAACTTAGTCAGACCACAAAAGTAGTAAGGTCAAACTGATAGTAACAAGGCTCAATATTTGAGAAGAACAGAATAGTTAATCACTTAAAGCTGCAAGCCTAAACACATTGTGTATGTATGTGCCTTCAAGTTGCTTGTTGAGGTATGGTGAATCCATGAATATCATAGGATTTTCTTAGGCAAGGAATATTCAGAGGTGGTTTTGCCTGTTCCTTCCTCTGAAATATAGCGTACAGTACCTGTTATTCATTGCCAGTTTCCCATCCAAATCCTAACCAGGGCTGACCCTGCTTAGCATCTAAGATCAGATGGGGTCTGATGCCATTAGGATATTTTGCCACCTGCCCCCCCCCCCAAGAGTACATCTGTTTCTACTGATTCGTGAAGAATGAAGGATACCTCCAGAGGACAAAAAGCGGGGGTAGGGAAAATTGGAGTAGCTCAGTGGTAGAACACATGCTTGGAATGCAAAAGGCCCTGGGTTTAATCCCTGGTCCCTCCGTATAATTTTCTGATTTCCGATAGGCTATGGGTGGGGAAACTGCTGGAACTCTACATGATGATGAACTCCTATTCTCATCATCTGTCACCACTGACCAGATGGACTGGGGATGATAGGAATTGGAGTCCAACAAACATCCAAGGAACCAAAAGATCATCATCCCTCTTTAAGGTCTTGAATAAGAATGAAGAAGGGATCACTTCATTTTCTTCCAAAAACAGCATGAAAGATAATCAAAATGTGGCGCTGAACTAGAGATTTATGGATACCCTGGACAGCCAAAAAAATAAATAAATCATAGACCAAATCAAGGCTAAATTCTCACTTGAAGCCATTTATATATATATAATTCTCTTGGGTATGTTGCTGTTTCCAGTGTGCTGATTGGCTGCTTAGGGACCTGACCAACCAATCACAGGTCTGTTGGGCAGCCAATCAGCACACTGGGGGTGGGACCATGTAGATTCCAAACATGGCTGCTGGAGGGGGAGAGGGAGTAGCATGGGGGTGAATGTGGTATGTGCTGGAGTGCAGGGGGTGGGGACCAAGGGGAAGAACGAGCGGAGGGGAGGCAGAAAGAGTGGAGGGGGTCAGCAGGGGGACAGAACAAGCAGAGGGGGCAGCAGGGCCCCCCGAAAGAGTAGAGTGGGGATTCAGGGGGAAGAACTAGCAGAGGGGGGATGGCAGGGGGCAGAAAGAGTGGAGGGGGGCTTCAGGGGGGAAGAACAAGCAGAGTGGGGGAGACAGGGGGCCAGAACAAGGAGGGGGTGGCAGGGGGCAGAACGAGTGGAGGGGCATGGCAAAGGGGCAGAACAAGCAGAGGGAGAAGAACTAGCAAAGGGGGCAACAGGGCAGAACAAGCGGAGGGGGACAGAAAGAGCGGAGGGGGCAGTAGGGGGGAAACAAGCGGCGGGGGGAACAAGCAGCAGGGGGCAAATTAAACCCACCAGCCTACCTCAAAGAGTTCTCATGAGGTCTCCTGGGCATTTTGGGGAGAGTTTTTTTAATGGCGTGTGGTATGCCGGGTCCAGCTAGTAATGACTATATTGTGGCTATTGTGCTTTGGACATGTCACCAGATGATGTGGTTCATTGGAGATGGTGATAAAGCTGAAAACAGTAAGAAAAAGGGGGAAATTGCATTACAGATGGATTGGTTCAGCAAAGAAGGCTGCAGTCCTGAGTCTGCAAGACCTGAGCAGAGCTTGGACATCATTCCTACAGTGACTGTAAGTCAAAAGCAACTTAACAGCATATAACAACATTCTCATTCTTAAGTGGCTGCATTTACTCTTCACCTCATACTTCAAATAGTGCAAACTTGGATAGACAAGCTCAGAAAATAACTTCATGTGTACTGTATACTTCATGTATCATGTATAACTTCATGGATACTGGGGTCACATCTATAGGATTAAAAAAAAGAAACCCTCTCACCTTTGCTCTATTCCAAATTCACCACAGCATTGATGTGTGCTCATGATTTTTTGGACCTTGACAATGCCATGAATCAAGATGGCTGCCACGTCATTTTTTGAATGGAGGGGGAGAAGATTGGTGGAGACATTGCTCAAATGTGAGTACTCAGCATCACCTGGTGCCAACTTGGAGGGCAGCCATGGTGAGGAAGAGGAGGAGAGAGCCGCCAACCCTTTACCCATCTTGGTGGCCACCTGTCATGTTGTTTCTGGGCGATGATATCTACTTAAAAATAAATAAATAAAAAAGCGTACAATCACTGGTACTTGATTGATGTTCCTCCCTCTACTGACAGCAGGACAAATTGTGTTGTTGTCCCAACAAGCACTTATGTGCATTTCCTGCTTGGCTTTTGAAAAAGGTTGGAAAAAGCAGCAAAGGCTTTCCCTGCGTAATTTTTGGTGGTATTTGCGCCTCTCCTTCCCAATACATCGAATCACCACAGGATCCCATTGGAACAGAAGGTATTCCCCTCACAGTCTGTGAGAGTTTTTTTCATTGTATAGAGGGGCCCTGGGACTTTGGGCTTGATTTGGCAAGGCAGAAGTTGGCAAGGTCTGTGTTTCCATAAAGAGCTTGTGCATTCTTCCTCATTAATAACTTTTACCATCTTGACCACACTCTGATGTTGCTTGGCAATATTGGCCAAGATCCTACATGAGATTTGAGTAGCAATAAATCCTATGAGGTTGTTTTATTCTTAACACATTGGTTGTTTTATTCTCAGTGTGCTGAATGGCAGTGTTGTATGACTGAATACATATCTCAATGTGCAATGCAATGAACAGCTGCATGTGCAATGGCACTGTATGTGTAACTTCTGAAGATATGGAGGAGATTGTTGGAGAGGTGAGAGCCTCCATGTACATTAAATCCTTGCCCTTTATGGCTTAGTAAAAAGGCTGAGGGAGACTGATTGAATAGGTAGAGGAAACGATCAGTGTCTCATTTTAAACAAGACAGTGTTTCTGCATACCTAAAGGAGACGGTTGTAAGACCACTATTGAAAAATCCCTCCCTGGATACCAGTGTATTGGATAGTGTCCAGTTAGTTTATAAGATCATATTTTAAAGCTACTATGGAGATTTTCAGACAGGGGGGAAAAACCTGCGGAGGTCGGGAGAGAAACGGGGCTGTTCTGCTTCCAGCGCTCTGTTTCACATGCCCCCATCCTTCTCCTGACCTCCATTTGTTCTCCCTCTGTCCTGCTTTCATTTTCCTTTTGCTATTTTCCACTATTTTTTTACTAACGGAAACTTTCGTTAGCAAAAGATAGCAGAAGGAAAATGACAGCAGGATGGAGGGAGAACAAATGGAGGTCAGAAGAAGGACGGGGGCATGTGAAATGGAATGCTGGAAGCAGAACAGTCCCATTTCTCTCCCGACCTCCATGAGGGTTTTTCGCCCCATCTGAAAATCTCCTATGCCTCCCCAACTCCAGAGATTCCTGCCTGCCTATTTTGCCAGAGACAAATGTGTTTGCCTCAGTGGACAATTCATGATGGGAACTCAGTCATCTCCGGTCCAACAGTTAGAAGCAGATCCCTGTCCTAATTCTCCCTCGCACTAGAAATTGCTCATGTGATGTGGGTGGGTGCTTCCTTATTGACAGAAGAACAGATCCCCATAATTCACAGTGGCGGCTGCTTGGTAAGTAGAGATTGAGGGTCTTTCATAACCCCTATGTATTCCCTAAACTGGAAATGCTTAGGGATTGTGAATACAAACCAGTCATGAATGCATAACTCTAGGTTACTGCCTTTGTGAATTCCAGCCTATATTTTCTTCTTAGAAAAACAAATTGCCACATCTCATGGAAAAACATTTTAACAGCTCCTTATCTGAATCTTTCTAACCTTGTCTTTTGTAATATCTGGCTTTGGGGGATTATAAAATCAGCTGTGAAATCACCTAGACTTTCTGGTGCCAGAAAAATTGCAAATAGTCATCTAATGGAAAATTCCACCCACCTTGCAAGGACAGTCCAAAAATTGCAGACAGCTATGTTGATAGCTCTCTCTGTGTTGTGTCAATTGTGTACACATATATTAAAAAGAGAATTAAGGAGACAGAGAAAGATATCATTTACTTGGTCTTTGGGAGAGAAAGACTTACGTGGAAGGGGACACAAGACCACATCCCCAAACACCACAACAATCCCAGCTCAGGATTTCCCAGGTGATTTCCCAGGACTATCTGACAGTCCAAAGTCCAAAGAACCAGTCCTAGTCTCATCTCTGTAAAGTTAATGAAGTTTAATTGCCTCTAGAAGACCAAGGTGTCCCAGAATATTTTGCCTTGGAACAGAGAAGGTTCCAGGGAAGGTGGAAAGCAACAGGAAAAGGGGTGTTACTGGCCCCATGGAAACACACATGGGTCATGTAGGTTCCCAGAAGGTTCCAAGGAAGGTGGAAAGCAACAGGAAAAGGAGTGTTACTGGCCCCATGGAAACACACATGGGTCATGTAGGTTCACAGATGAGGTCATGTCCCCCCAAATAAGAATTAAGCCATCCAATGACATTTTCCTCCATTCCACAAATTTCTAGCAAAGCTGTAAATTAAAATTTCAGTCAAATTTTCAGAAATACACTGTAGGCATCCAAAGAAAAGGAACAGCCTATATTACCAAGGGAATGCAAATACAACACAGGAGTGAATGATTTTCAATATTTCACTTTCTGGAGTGCTAGAAATTTGGAGTCAGAAGGAAAATTTAATTTGGAGGGAGAAAACTCTTATTTTGTGTGTGTGTGTGGGTCCATTCAAAGCCTGTCTATTCCCTTAAAGTGAGGAGAAATCACTGTTGATGAGTGTGTGTGTGTGTTGTGTGCTGAATATGAGTGAACACTGGTGTGACTCCCAACCCCCAAATCAGTATCACATGTGGGTCTTAGGGTCAAATAGTTTATGACTATTATGTGGTATGTAGAAGCAGAGGGTCTGCTCTGCAACAAGAACCCATTATGCAGGAAGAGTAAACTGATAATGCAGGTTACCTTTCGAACCATTAGTTAAAAGCAAATCTAAGCCAAGTTTATCTCCCCTTGGCCTCCTCCTCCAGAGGAGTCTCCCTGATCCACATAGCCCAATAGCCCTCTTTCATTTGTTTGCTGTTGTATACTTTTTTTAAAAGGGGAAGATGAAAAAGCATTTTAATGAGAATTCCGTTTTTAAGGTGTTGACAAAATGGCACTATCAGAAAAGTAATGATTGTCCAGGTATGTGTTCACATACCTGATGTACATCACACTATTATTACATACATTTTGGGGGGAAAGTGAGATAGTACTGCCCTGGCCATTTGCACAGGAGAGAATAGCACTATTTTTTTCCTGCTCTTCCACCCACCTTCAAAAATATATTTTGTGTAGAACACCACAAAATTTCTGAGGGTCCTTTCACATTATACAGTTATAACACTAGGATTATACTTAGGGATTTATCACATGATAAAGAAATACAAGTAGCCAAAGATGCTATTATCCTTCTATAATTGTGAAAAATCACAATTGCAGCAGGATAATAGCATCTTTGGCTGGTACTTATCACACGATGTCATGTCTCTCCTCTTGCTACTTTGCTTTTTCAATGACTGGTGAAGTGCACCTTTTCATTGATGGGAAAAACCTACCAATGGCTCCTAATATTGCTGCTTTTCCACTACTGTCTCTGGTGCAATAGGTCTCTTCCACTGCAGTTCCAATATTTTGGCAGAAGTGGATGTGATTCTCCTCCTCTCCCCCTCTGTCCCTCCCCCCCCCCAGGACTGAGGTTGCTTAAGGTGGTCTGTTACTGTATTTCCTTTGCTGTAGATTTGGAGTCCTCAACTGAAGCACCCATGGCTTTTCCAACCACGGTGATGCTTTAGAGGGACAGCAGAGAGGGAAGAGGGTACCAGGGGTGACTTGCCAACACATGACAGTGCAGGAAGGAGGAAAGTGAGGGGAAAGAAGAAGGGAGGATGATGAGGGATTCCCTTCTGGGCCACCTTACAAACTGGTGCTGGCTTGGACCCTGCTGACCAGCTTCAATTCTGAGGTGGCATTGGTGTCTTGGAGGCAAAAGTCACTGTGGCAGAGAAGGGAATCAAGGAGTTGGGGGGAGCAGGTAGGGCCCTGACACCTCTCTACTCCCCGAGACAGGACCAGGGGTAGGGAGGGAGAGCTCCCTCATTGCAGATCCTGTCAGCCTTCCCACCCAATGTCCATCTGTTAATTTTTCTTCTTTTTTCCCCACCCAATGTCCATCTGTTAATTTTTCTTCTTTTTTTCATTTGGGGTAGGTGATGGGGCAGCTCCCCCCATCACCCACTCTAACTAATGAAAGTATCCACTGGGTACAGCCTCTTCAGTGTCATCCTTTCTTTCTCTTGAGGGCTCGGTGTTGCTGTTTTTAAACTGACAACACTTGCTTCAATTAAATCACTGTAAATACACGGGGAGGGGGTGGGGTTAGCGAGGCAGTGCAGAAGAGCTAGTGCAGGGCCATAGATCACCAAAGCAGCATAATACAAGTGCATAGTGTGATTACAGAGAAATGTGAGTGACTCTTTTAAAACTGATATGTTCCCATTTGTTTCAACAATGCAATTGCTGTGAGACAACAGGTTGGTATAATAAGGTCCCTTAGCTGCCTATGGGATCCTGGGTTCTAGAGATTTTCAGACTACACCGTTATAGTGTTACTATTCCACTTTAACTGCTCTGGCTTCCTCCTGTGGACTTCTGGGGTTTGTAGTTTAGTGAGGCCTGAGATCCCTCTGGCTGAGAGTTGTAAATGCCCCTCCCTAAACTGCAAATCCCAGGATTCAAGAGGAGGCAGCCATAGCAAATAAAGTGGAATAGTAACACTATAACAGTGTTGTCTGAAAATCTCCTCTGTCTGTAGAGGTACTCAAGTTCTATGGCTGAGAATTTTAAATAACGTGCTTCAAACTGCAAACCACAGGGTTCTATAGGATGTTGCCATGGCAGCTAAAGTGGAACCATAGCACTATAATTGCATAGGATGAAAGGAGTTGCTTAGTGTGAAAGGGATTTTAGCTGATTAGCTACTGCTTACTATTCAAAGCGTTGCTTTTCATTCCAATTACAACTGGTTCTGTATTGATTCATTAATGGATAAATTATTTTCTTTCCAATTGTTTATCTTTTAGACTTCCATATGAAAACTGAAGAGGTATTAATTTCTGGACCCTAAGTTATTTTCTACTTTGTTGTTGTTACATGCCTTTAATGCATTTCTGACTTATGACAACCCTAAGGTGAAACTGTCATGGGGTTTTCTTGGCAGAATTTATTCAGAGGGGGTTTGCCCTTGCCTTCTTCTGAGGCTGAGAGTATGTGGCCTGCCCAAGGTCACCCACTGGGTTTCCATGGCCGAGCAGGGATTTGAACCCTAGTCTCCCAGTGTCCTAGTCCAACTCATCACTTTGTATAAATCTGTCTTCCAGGTTTCAGCTAAAACAGTGAGCATGAAAAACCCATAGGATTTGTGACAGGATCAGTTTTTTAAAAAGTATACTTGTGTCTAGGGCAGTGATTATAGTGAATTTTTATTATTGTAGTTTCCTTTAGATATTGAACAAGAAGGAAGCAGGAAAAAGTTTATTTTCTTCCCAAGATGGCACCATAGAGGGTTCCTTTCTTTGCTTGAATCTCCTCAAAGCCAGCTGCGCTGAGAAGCACCTTGTGCTCAGATGGGCTCCTTACTTTACCATCAACATGGAGCAGCAATATCATGGAAAAGAAGTGTGCTTCTTTGGGTCCAGCTTTGTCGTCATCAAGAAGCATTTCAACTATTAACACTCCACCACCTGTTTCAAAATCAATTTTACTGAATTATGAAAGAAAATACAGTTACTAATTTCAACAGCATTTTGAAGAGTCCATCTGAATTCTACCAAACAACCTATCAGTAGTAGCTCAATTAAAAGGGAATACTATTTGTACTAGGGCTGAAAGAATTGGGCACTGCTAGCATACAACAGGCTCTTTTGATCATGAAGACAAGGCAGGATGATATACAAGTTTGCAACACCCTTCTTGGACTTTTCTGATCACAATGTTTTAGAGTGGAGGAAGAAAATGTGCTCCATTGTTTAAAGAATGTATGATTTGTACAAAAGTGAGATGTGTTTCTCTGAACAATCCTATGCGTGCACCTCACAAACTGTGACTTATTTCATCTGCATGCAGACACAATCTAAATAAAGCCAAGAGCTCTTGTACATACAGTGTCACTGGTTCCAGGACTCAGATCTAGAATGGATTTAGGAATAGTCAGTGATACAGCATCTGAGCAAGAGTAGTGAGCACAGAATGTCTCTAGGTGCAGAGGGCTGGGAAGGTAGATTGGCCTTTATCAGATGCGGCAAATACAGCATCATAACAATGCCTAATGATTGTGAAATGGTGTGAATACCACATGATATTGTGCTTTCACGATGATGTATTGTGAATAGGGCATCCTTTTTTATTGTCAGGCCAAGCCGTTAATATATCGGCTGTGGCGTTTGTTTGTTTTTGCCATGATTGCAAGCATGTGAAATTGTGTCCCATTCTGCTGGCGTGATTCCAGTGTCATTGGGCGATCCCTGACAGAATATTTCTGGGTGGGAACATGAAAACTAGCTATGGGAACTCTTTTTATGAACCTCCCCGTGTTGCAGGCAAGTTTTTAAGTGTGTTTCAGTGCTTATGTGTATGTTTTGCTTTTTAAGTTAGCTGTTTTTACACTTCTAAGCACACTCACATCTTCTTGTGAGAACCACCGAGATCACACTCACCAGTGAATGCAGAAGTACAAGCCTTCTTTTTCACGTGATCACAGCAACATTTGATATTTTGGGTTCTTTTGCTAGCACAAAAATGGTGTCAAATATGGTGCCAAAATAATGTTTTTAGAGGCTTGTCTGTTTTAAAGTCCATTGCCTAATCAACATCAGGTTATAACTACTTTTCCTTCTAGAAACTGAGCCATGTTATTCCAGATCTTTCTAGTCCCAGTAACTGTGGTCTTCTCATAAATTCCTCCCAGATATCAACTTATGAATTTATTTTTTCAAACATTTCTGTCCTGCTTTGATCACATTCACAACACTGGCAAATACCAATAAGATGTTTTAACTACGGTATTTTCCTGCTTGCTTTCCAACCTCTGCGAGTACCTGATATTGTTACTAGCCCAGAAGAGAGGTGGAAATAAAGCAACAAGACAGTATACAGTTATCCCTTCATATTTGCTGGGGTTTGGTTCCAGGACCCACCATGGATACCAAAATCCATGAAAAGTCAAGTCCCATTATATGCCCTTCTCTCTCTCTCTCTGGCTTTTCTTCGCAAACAAAGATTCAGGAAGGACTCATCCCACACTTTCTGCAAGCATGCTGATGACTAAAAAGGCCAATCCGAGATAATTTGCAATGGCATAGTAAAATGGTGTCCCTTATATAAGATGGCAAAATCAAGGTTTGCTTTTTGGATTATTATCTTGTAAAGAATATTTTCAAGCCATGAATACTTAAACTCGTGGATACCAAATCTGTGGATTCGGGGAGACAACTGTAATTCATGTCCTCTCCCTCCATTTAGGAATAATAGAAGCACTGGGGGGGATTTAAGGGAAAAAAAATGGGATGGGGAGGCAGAAAGGGTTAGAAAAACCTTCCATCCTTTCATGTTGCATTCCTAGTCCAAAGTGGGTCCCCTGTACCTATGTTAATTTAAAAAAAACAACAGGACTCAGGAGTTTCCATGGGCATCATTAGAATTACAGTCCAGCCATTTGAACTACACCGACAGAGTTATGTGAGTGAAAATTCTTAGTAGAAATCTCAGGATTCCATCAGATACAGCCATAACAATTAAAGATGGGTCAAACTACAATAACTGTTATGTCTGGTTTTGCAGTCATCAATCTGTATTTATTTCCCACTAGCCTCCTTACACTTTACTAAAGAAAATCAGCCAGTTTGTTAAAGACAAAGCTTCCTTCCTTGTCAGATTCAATTGAATCATACTTTGGATCATTCATAGTTATGATGTCAGAGTATAGGGACTTTATCAGATGCAGCCTCTTTAAATGTTCTTTTGCCAGCATAAAAAAAAGCATTTTTATGCCAGCAAAAGAACCTCCCTCCCACTGCACTTACCTTCTAATCCTGGCAAAGGCTCCTAGCAATCAAGAGGAAGTGAACGGACCCCTGTTCACTTTCTCGTTCGAAATCTCATGTGATTTCATTGTGCGGGAAATTCAAACTTAAAAATAAAAGTAAAGCATTTTAAGTTACACCAAGCATCGAAACACACTGTAAAAGTCCCAAGTAACCTAGGGAGGGTCATAAAAAGAGCAAAACTTACCTGGATATCCCGATCTCACCCTGAAGTGTTTGCATCAGAGTGGCCATTGTCAGGATAAGTCCAAGATTTAAATGGCTCGAGGTATCACATGCTGGCAATGCCAGCAAAAAAGCAGCAGTGGGACCTATTGACGGCTTAAGCTGTCAAATAAAAATGACAGGATTTTTGATCTTTATAACCATGAAAGGGCAACGTCATCTGATTCGTACACCGTTTTGTTGTTATGTCATCTTCTTATGACACCATATTTTCCTCATCTGATAAAGTCCTAGGAGTGCAGATTACTGTCAATCAAGTCTGCTTCTTGGAATCCGATTGAATCAACTGGCGGCTTTAACAGGATTTAGCCTTCTAATCCCAGGGATAGAAGAGCACCAATGTAGATGACAACTAACTGAGAAAAGCAAAATTATGGACAGGATTCCACTAACATGGGATGGTGCCAATAACTAAAAAAAATCTGTAGGAATATTTAGTAATATGCAGAGTGCATCAGAGCTTATGATAGAAACAGGTGTACTCAGATGTTCTGGCAATGTTAAAAGGGAAAGTTACATTTATTATCTCAGGAAGGGGGTTTGCCGCTGGCCGGCAGGCCGTTTTGCGGCCTGGCTGGCCGCCCTTCCATCCAGCCCTCCTGCCCCACCCCCACCCTGCTCAGCCTTTGCTAACGGGCGGGGGGGGGTGGCTGCATGGCAAGGCCATGGGCGCCGCCATCTTCCTGTCTCCTTCCCAGTGGCCTTTGCAGCTGGGAGGGAGAAAGGGAAGCAGGCCAATTGGGAGCGGGCCAGCCTCACCCCAATTGGCCCAAAAAGGGCGGGAATCTGGGTGATATAAGGCCGTGCAAAGCCACGGCCTGCCCAGATTCAAGGCAGTGACAGAGGTGGCAGCTGTCCACTCCGTCATGGCTGAGCGGAAACCCGCCCACCCTCCCTTGGTTTTACATTATGTCACAATTTGCGGGCGGATGTATTGGGTCGTGATAAGGTAGATAGAATAAGGGGTCTCCATCAAGTACAAGTTCAAGTTCAAAGGAGGCCTCTTCTATGTCTGCTAACAGGAACTTGTTTACAGGGAAGGAGAGAGTGTCGGGCGGACGGCTCGGCCATTGGCTCTCTCCTCTAAAGGGGGATCGGGATGGATCGATCCCAGCTTTGCCCACATGGATGGGCAATGAAGAGATCACGACCCATACATTGCCGCCACCCATTTAGCTTGCAAGTTGCAGCCAATTATTGCCAAACATATATCTACCTCAAACATATATCTACTTCAAACATATATTCACTTTATTTACTAACCTGTACCTAACCATGTATTCCGAATATGTAGCCAATACAAAGTTATTGAAGTTGCGTGTCTGTGTTTTATTCAGGAGGGCAGAGGGGCTGTACGGTCCGGGTCTGCAAATCCATCCTGGGATAGGATAGGAGACAGCCAAAGGGGCTGAGCTATACCTGGTTACAAGAGGCCCTAATGCTGACACCAAATTTGTGTTGGAGACCCATGACTTCTTCCTTCTCAAACAGAGGGAATAAAAATCTAGCCAACCAACCAAAGAGGACACTGACCTCAATAGGTAAGGAAGAAAGGCTTAAATATACAGACCCAAGGAAATACAGAGTGGGAGAAACACAGGGATTATCTAGCTATCCATTGTCCCCTTTCCCATTGATCACTTTATTGAGCACTGATGTCCCTTTGCTTCCAACAAATGCTAGGTTCTTAAGAGATTAGAGGAACTCAGACAAGAAAAGCATAATCAGTGTCTAAAGACTGCTGTAATAGTTGCACAGAAATAATATAGACTTTAATACTTTCTAGATTAGATTATTTTTGACTGATGGAAGCCAGCATGCTATAGTGGTTTGAGCGTTGGACAAGGACTCTGGACACCAGGGTTCAAATGCCCGCTTGGCCATGAAAACCCACTGGGTTACCATGTGTAAGTCACATACTCTCAGCCTTAAAGGAAGGCAGTGGCAAACCTCCTCTGAATACATCTTGCCAAGAAAACTCTCCAACAGGGTCACCATAAATCAGAATCAAATTGAAGGCAGAAAACAATAACTGAGTTAGGATTAGGGGACTATATATGTGAAGCACAGTAGAATGTCCATCCGTGTAAATATGCATTAGATTATGAATATGCAGAAATGTATTAGACAGCACACTTGCTCATCAGAACTTGCTGACTGCACTTTTGGTCACTCCTGGTCTCTGGTATCCATACCTGACTTGCAGGCTTTGTGCACCTTGGTGAGCACTTGCATACACTTTTCATCATCCCAGCAGTGTAGGACTCTGGACAGAATATACAGGTCAGCTTCAGGAAATTGATCTTTAAAAAAATCTCCTGCAACGCAATTTGTAGAGAAAGGCTCGCTTATTAAATCATTTTGTGTGTTTTTTTAATAGCAGGGATAGGCCAAATGCAGCCCTCCAAATGTTGCTGGACTGCAGTTCCCTCACCATTGGCTGTGCTGGATGGGAATAATGGGAGTTGCAATTCAACAACATCTAGTCATGATGCCTACAACTCAGTTCCTTAGACAGTGTGGAGGGGGATAGATTTAAAGCACAACATGGATACCCAGAAGAGAACAACTGAACCTCTCTCTCATGCTTTTACATCCAATCTTCTACTCTCTTAGCTTCACCCACCCACCCCTCTTTTATCCCAGATCTGCATTCATTCTGGTAATGGAGGCATACATGGAGAACAATTGCTAAGGACATTTTAGAAGAACAAGTGGGTCGGCTTACACCTTGATTACAGCCCATGCTTAACATTAAATAACCCACACTACTGCTTTGTTCAGCAAAGAGGGTTCTTCGTCCAGTTTGACCCTAAATGTAGGAGGTTCACATTTGGCCCATTTTAAAAATTATGCCCCGCTTTATATTAAGAGATCTCATGGCAGCTTACAAATAGCATTAAAACAGGTTAAACGGATTAGAAACATTAAGATAATTTAAATAAACTAAAAACATTAAACAATATAATGAGTTAAAAACAGATTTTAAAAATTCCAAAGTTATTGGGGCTTTTTTGATAAGAGAGAACACCTTAAAACAATCCAGAAATGGTATCTAACAGCTCTTAAATTAGAACAGATTACCAAAAATGTACCATTGAAATGTTGGAGAGGTTGCAATGAGACTGGAATCTATGAGCATATGTAGCTAGACTGCCCTACTGTGCACTCATTTTGGAAAGAGGTACTAGGGCAAACTGCATTGATTACTAATCAAAACATTAAGTATTGTCCTAGTCTTCTCTTACTTTTTATTTATACTAATGAAAAAAGCATTTAAAACATAAAAACATGATTGCTCATTTCATCACGGCTGCTTGGATGGAGATAGCCTGATGTTGGAAAACTGGGGAGGTTTCTTTAGAGGCTTGGTGGAAAAGAATTTGGGACACCTGGCTCTTAGAAAAATAGTCAGACAACATGGAGACAAACAACAGACAAGGAAATCAAGACACCTTTATCGAGAAATGGCATCCATGTTATAAATAAAAATCCATACACACCTCATAGCGACCTCCCAGAATCTTGACAAAGACATTCCTTTCATAGAAGGAAAATCCTTGTGTAATGCAATGTTATGTCATATCTGTCAATTTGCATATCTGATTGTATCCTAATGTGTTTATCTTATGTATAATATGCATTTTTACAATAAAATTTATTTTAAAAAAATCCAAAGTTTTTAAAAACGATAGGTTTGTCTATACAAGGCAATAAAATGTGGATTGATGTGCAGTAACACCAATTTGCAGCAGCTTTCATTTGTCTCCATGGTTTTTTTTCAAGATTGCAGGCATGAGAAATCGTGTGTGTTTTTTGTTCAATCAAGCATGGTTGCGAATCAAGATGGTGGGCGCGAGTGAATTACTCACTTTTTTATCATCACCAGTTACCGCCACTGAACAGTATTGTAAAAAAAGCTGACCAATCAGCTTTCCACTTCCGCTCTTATCAGTAAAGTGCAGCAAAACGAATTGGTTGTCCCAATGAGTGGGAATGCACATTTCCTTTGGAGGTTTTTGTTTTGGTTTGGTTTTTTTGAAAGTCAGGAAAATCCACAAAGGCTTTTTTCATGCAGAGTATTTGGAGTCCACCCCACTTGTGAATATGGCAAAATGATGTGGGATCCCATTGGGACAAAACGTATTTTCTTTAAATTCTATGAAATGTATTTACGCCATATAACTGTATTTGAATTTATGAGGCCCAAAGGTTTTGGCAAACAATCAAGTTTTAACCTTGCATCTACTGTAAATGACATGCATATTGGTGCCAGTCAGGCCTCATGGGGAAGTGCATTTCACAGTTGGAGTGCCATGTCCTGACACAGTGTATTGACCTCACTGGTGGGACACAGAGAAGGGCCCTTCCAGGAGATCTTAAACCTTGGTCAGGCACGTATGAGGGAGTGTACCCTAAAGTACCAAGAGATTTCTACTTAGGATCTCAGAACAAGCCACATCTTACCTTCCTGGAAAGTAATGCGGTGTTCCTTCGATGCCACAAAATGCTTCTTTGCTCTTTCCACTACATTGGGTAGGTCAAAAATGGTCACAGTAGAATTTGGATACAATGAAGTACATTCTTTGGCTAAGGTACCACTACCTCCTAAATAGAAGGAAAAATACATTATGTACAGAAACCTTCCTCTAAAATATTCTTATTATAAAATGTGAGGGCAGTACCTTGGTTTGATGACTATCCAATAATTTCATAGTCAGGACATAAAAAGGCATTTATCATTTTTGTATCATTTTTGTAGAGGAGCCCTGGTGGCGCAGTGGTTAAATGCCAGTACTGCAAGTCACCACGTTGCAAGTTCGATTCCAGCGGGCTCCAAGGTTCACTCAGCCTTCCATCCTTTCGTAGGTCGGTAAAATGAGTACCCAGCTTGTGGGGGCAATTAGCTAACATACATTGGAAACTGCTTAATGCAGTGTAGATGTGTAAATAGCTATTGCTTAAAACAATTTGTAAGCCGCTCTGATAGCCTTGAGGCTGAAGAGCAGGGTATAAATAAATAAATAAATAAAGTATCACTAGGTATTTGATGACAATTTGGATCACATACTATTAGAGGATAAATGAGCAAGGCTATATGTGCCAAACACAGGGGAGCAATACATCAGAAACAATGAAGAATATTGTCTTCCAGAAGACTATACAGTATTAGGTAGGCATGTTGAGGATATACACAGTACAGTTGACACTCCACATTTGCAGTGGTTAGGGGCTCAGGACCCCCACAAAAGTGGAAATCCACAAATACCTTTTTTTAATTAATTTTATTAATTTTATAATCATACATTATAATATCCAATCAATACTTATTTAGTAAAACACATAATATTACCATAAACATCACAATTTTTCTATTAACTAATTTCAAAAGTTAACATAAATTCTTTACTATGATTCTTTTCAATAATATTACTTCCCCTAAACCCCTCCCACCTCAGTGCTCCCCTTCACCGGAGCCATTATCCCTTACCTAATCTTTCCAGAATCTCATTTCTTCTCATGGAGGTAACCTCCCATCTTTTGTCTGTAATACTTTTTTAACAAATACTTTCCAAATTTTATCAAAATCACTTTCTTTCCATCTTCCTCTTCTTACTTTAATTCTACATGTTAACTTATCATTTATTGCCATTTTCCAAACTTCTTTATACCACTCCTCCACTTGTACATTTATTTGCATTTTCCAGTGTCTTGCTATAATTAATCTTGCTGCCGTTAATAAATTTGTTATTAAATCCTTTTCTGCTTGGTTCCCATTCTCTCCATTATAAATTGACATCAATGCTATACTCGGTTTCCTTTCTGTATTTAGATTCAAAATATTCTCTATTTCTATAAAAACCATTTCCCAAAACTGCTGTACAAATTTACAATTCCACCACATATGCGTATATGTGCCTATTTCTTGACAACCTCTCCAACAATATTTAGAGTTATTCTTGTCTATATTATGCAATCTTGCTGGTGTCAAATACCATCTCCGAAAACCACAAATATCTGTAGTTCCCCTTCTCCCCTCCCAAGCCATATGTAACACATACAGAAAGTATGATTTGTGGATTCAGCCAACTATGGATGCCTTTGAGGCAGTGGGGTTCTTTGGCAAGGCAGAAGTGTCTGGCTAGTGGGGTTTGCTGCCACCTCTGCTGATGACCTATGCCATTTTTATTAGAGACTTACAAGCCTCGCTGCTCATTCACAGTCTCTCAGTCTCACAAAGCTTGCAGTCCCTATTAAAAATGTCATAGGGCAACAGTGGAGGTGGCAGCAAATAATCCACTAACAATCATATCAGCCAAAGTTAAACCAGCAAAGGGCCAACTGTATTAGATATTTATGCAGAGTGCAGCTGCCTAATGCTACATTTGTGGCCAATAAAGAACTGTATTCTGGGATCTTGTAATCAGACAAAAAGGAAGGCTTATGTCTATTGTTTAAGGAAATCCATTCAGGGACATTTCAAGGAAAATAATCTTCAGCTTATTATGGAAGCCGCTAATGCTAGCTTTCATATGTTCAAGCATGGTGGTAGCCATTCTGAAGGAGACCCTATGTACTACTTCTCTCTGACTTTGGAGAGGGGAGAATTACCTTGCTCCTGCTTTTGTTCTGTCCTGAATGCTTATTCGGATCCTCATTTTTACTCTTTCTTTCTCTGACCATTGCCATATCTCTTCAATATGCCTTCTTTCACAATGCATTTTCCTCACAGGCCCAACTCTTGATGACATCAGGGCTTACCACACTCCAAGGAAAAGTGTCAGGGCAGCAGGAATGTCCTGTCTTTCCTGTTGCCTTACCTTATGATGTTCCGGTCCCGTGAGGGACTGAGCTAAAACCATGTCTTTTTGCTAGCTGATTTTTCTGGTTAGCAAAAAGATATGGTTTTACCTTGGTCCCTCATGGGACCAGAACGAAAAACATCAATGCCATGTGGTAAGGCAGAGTGGGAGGCAGAACATTCCTGCTGCCTTGCCGCTTTTCTTTGGAGTGCGGTAAGCCCTATCATCTTTGACCAAGTGAGAGGGAGTTTGGAGTAAAATACACATCTTCTCCTAATTGACTCCACCTTTCCAGAAAGGTCTTTGCCCATTACCTAGTGACTGTTGGCCATACAGATGTAGTAACTGGCTAGTCTCCTCAAGAAAATGGACATGCAGTCTGGGATTTCCTTGGGGTTAGGGAGAGCGTCTGCTTTTCAAATCAATAAATCGGTAAATCACTCTGAACAGGGAGGACACTGGTCACATCTGGCCAAACACGTTGATTCCTTAAGCAATCCTTCTTTTACAATCACAGGATGGGTAAAAATATGGGAATTTACAATATACAGGCAAATACCTAAATTGTATTACAGGGTGTTTTCAAGCAACCAGCATGGTGTAGTGGTTTGAGTGTTGGATTACAACTCTGGAGACCAGGGTTTGAATCCCTGCTCAGCCATGAAAACTCACTAGGTGATCTTGGACAAGTCACACACTCTCAGCCTCAGAAAAGGCCATGATTGGTTTACCTTAGGGTTGCCATAAGTCAGAAATGATTTGAAGACACAGAACAACAACATTTTCAAACTGCCAGTAAAGGAAGGGAGCTGAGAATTTGTTGTACTTACCTCCCAGATCATAAATGAGTGGGAAATGAGAAAGATCAAAAGCAGACATCACTTCTTTACCATATAGACTCCAAGCATCATCCAAGGCATTGAAGTAATTTCCCATCTTTTCCTCTGATCTAGTAATTTAAAATTACATTGTTCAATAAATGGGTGAGATGCTTCCAAAGAACATCAAACTTATGTCTAGTCCTATAAAGCATGCCTAGGTTTCCAGGACCACAGTGCATTGCTGCGGAGTCCAAATGTGATGTGTGAATTCATTTCTACAGCAATGGTATAATGTTCTGTAAGAAAAGAATGACCTTCACAAAAACTCTTTTACTTTTTTTAACTTTTATTGAATTTTTGGGATTGTTATCAAACACCATTTTACAGACAGACAGACATATTATATACCCCCAAATTAACACAAAACCATCAGTACTAACAAGTTAATTATCCCAATAACAAATAGATTGATATTTCTTCCATTATAGCCCCCACTTCCCCCACTCCCTCCTCCCAAGGGAACAAGTTATTATTTATTAAACATCCCTTTCCTTTGATGTGAAGAATCATATTAATTGTATCTTTTATAATTTTGTACCCCTCCTCTTCTTTAATTACTTCTTTAAAAACTCTTTTAATAGTGCTTGCTGGCGACAGACGCTTAGGAGCAAGCTCCGTCTTGAGTGCTCCGGGCGCCGACTTTAGCGAGGGTTTCTTTTATGAAACAGCTGGAAGATCCACTCTTCGGGAGAAGAGGAGGAGTGTGGGGCTTGAAGTTTGCCCTTGCAAACTCGGGGATTCGGTGAGACGGAGGTCTCCAGAGTCCCTGAGCTAATAGGGCGCAGAGCCAACCAACCCCGCTAAAGAAGACCGAGACGGGCTGAGTGCTGGTGGCAGAATGGAAGATTGAACAAGTATAGAGCGGGGGAGCCGAACGGCGAAGATCTTATAACGGTAAAAAGGTTTATGGAACAAATATCAGACTAATTACTTCAACAGAGTTAACTCTACAAATAAGAGGGGGAAAAACGAGGAGAGGGAAAGCTACTAACTCGGGAAACAACCATCCCTTAGAGTTAAACTTCCCTCCACTGTTACAATACAGAGACCTTAAGGGGAAGTTTTGAGAATTGTTAGTTTCAAAGGGCAGGAAGATAGCCAAGAAGATTGTTTTGTAAGTGACGGACTACTAATTGATATTGATATTACTTCTTGTTGTTCTTTGGTGCTACATGAAACTCAAATCGAAAGCTTGAGACTCGGATACTTTGTGGCATTTTGGGAGCGCAACGATAGCTGAAAGGAAGGGCTCATCTGCAATAGATTAACTCACTGGGGTGAAGAAACAGTGACCTACTTTATTTAACAGCGCACAGATTATCTGTTTATTTTTCTTCAAGAAAAGACTGAAAGCATAGAATAAGAAGCTTCAGACTTAAGCTGACAAATCTAAGACATCTACAACCTAATATTACAGAAGGAGGGGGAAAAAAGGTTCAGTGAAGTTTGGAAGTCAGACTTTGAGAGAGTAAGAAGAACACGGGAGGAGGAGAGCTGGAGGACTGAAAGAAAAGGAAACACGGATTGGTAAAGTAAAGTTGAGAGGCAGCACCCAGATTATAAAGAGGACAAATAACTTATATATGTTTAATGTATAATGCATTTCACTATATACTTGTTTAATACTGTGGTTTAAATACTTAAGTTAATATCTAACTGAATGGACTAACAGAAGGGAAAATTCGCTTCAAGTAGCTGTACTAATTGATTATAAACTTGATTAATATTGTGATCTTACTACACTATATAATGGGACTACTTAATAGCACTGGTTAATATTCTCACTGAATAGACTGTCCTAATTAATGGGATTGTGATCTATTGCATTTAATAATACAATAAGTTAAATCTATACTAACTGAAACTAAATTAGCTACAACAAAAGGAATTACTGTAAACTGTGGGAAGGAGAAGGAGATAGAGGAGAAAATTTGATGAGGGATACTGAATAGTATAAGGATAAGAGGAAGAAGATAAGACAATTTATATATCAAATTACATATTCAATTTGTGTATTAAACATATACAATATATAAATATAACCAACAAGACAAAAATATACAACAAGCGATTTAAACAACAATTGAAATTTATATACATATGGGTATATTTACACATTCAGAGAGAGATATATAGATAGATACAGATAAGAATACAAACAATCGGAATATAAGATATATCTTGTATTGGTAGCTACAGAGCACGCTGGGTTAGACCTAACTGAATAAAAATGGCCTCAGGTATAAAGAAAACAACAACACAAACACAAGTATTAACAAGAAGAGGCTCGATAGAAGCAATGAAATTATCAGAACTACACACATTGATAATTGACGACTTAAAAGCAGAATTAAAAAATTTCAAACAGGAAATAAGGGCAGAATTGAAAGATCTTAGGAAGGAAATAAGAATGGACAATAAGAAGGAAACTGAAATGCTAGGAAAGAAGATCGATAAGATCTGTAAGGATATGGAAGAAATGAAAGGAGAAATTAGCAAGTTGAAAGAAACTACTAAGGAATCACAAGAAACTATAAAAGATTTAAGAGAAAAACAAGAACTGGAAGAATCTCAAATTTTGAATTAAGAGCTACGTTATAGGGAAAATGCATTAAGCTTAGAGGGATTTCAGAAAAATTAAACGAAAATCTGCTGGAAAGATTAACGGCACCTCTGGCAGAGTTCATAGGTTATACAGCAGAAAATCTAGAACGTGATCTGGATAGGGCATTCAGGATTAATTCAGCATTTGCCAGAGATAACAAATTGCCTAGAGACGTAGTTATTTCATTTACTAGAATGAAAGCAAGAGATATGATAATCCAACAAAGCTACAAAGAAAAATTGATCATAGCTGGAGATGAGGTAAAAATCTTTAAAGATATACCCTTATCAATATTGAAGAAGAGACAAGATTACAAACAAATCACGCAATTATTGATGAAGAATGGTATAAATTACAAATGGGAAAGAATAGAAGGAATTACATTTACGCATAAGCAAAAAAGATACAAAATTAATTCAATTACGAAAGCCAAGGAATTCTGTAAAAAGTTTGAAAGAGAAATAGATAGAGATAAAAGAAGGGGAAAGCAAGGCAAAGAAAAAGAAATAGAACAAGAGGAAGAAGAAATTAGCAAAGAAGGGAAAACGGACCAACAAGTTAAAGATAAACAAGTAGAAGAGGACGATGAAGAGATAAGAAAAGAAGAAGAAGAAAGCAATCAAGAGGAAGAAGAAAGAGGAGAGTCAGAAGAAGAAGAAGAAAAAGACAGTTCAAATAATAGTGAAGAGGAAGATGAATCTTAAGCTAACAACATGGAACGTGAAAGGACTAAATTCTGAATTTAAACGTCGGCAAGTTCTACATCAACTGGAAAAACTGAAATCAGATATAGTCTGTATTCAAGAGACGAGAATTAAAGAATCAGACACTAGATTTTTGAGAAGTTCAAAATTAGGCAATCTTTTTTACTCTGCAACAAATAATAAGAAAAAAAGGGGAATAGCCCTCTATGTAAATAAGAGTTACGGATCAAAAGAACTGTTCAAAGATGAAAATGGCCAAACCATAGGAGTAGAAATATCTCTTCAAGATAAAAAATTAATAGTAGTGGGAATATATGCACCCAACAACAATCAAGAATCATATTACAGAGATTTACATAAAAGAATAGAAAACTACAATAAAGAAAATCTATTAATTATAGGAGACTTTAATTGAGTCATAAATCCAAAAACAGATAGAACTACAAAAACCAATAATAAAAAATCAAAATTCCAAGGAAAACTACCAAAGAGCTTCTTTGAAATGAAATCAGAACTCAACATGGAAGATGTTTGGCCAATAAAGAAGGGGAAAGAAAAGGGTTTCACATTCTTCTCAGAAAGATTTAAAACTCTATCAAGAATAGATCTGATCTTAGCCTCAAAAAACCTTATCCCAATTATTTCAAAGATGGAAATATTAACAAAAACAATTTCTGATCATAACCCAATTCAGATTTGGATAGAGACCTATAAAAAAACACCATTTTGGAGACTCAACGATGATCTACTGCGTGATGAAAATTTTCTAAAAAAACTTTAAAAAGAAATAGGATTTTACTTTAAAGAAAACATGACGGGTGAATTAAAAACAAAAGTCGTATGGGATGCCAGCAAGGCAGTAATTCGCGGAATATTGATTAAAAGGGGAGTGGAGGTCAAAAAAGCAAAATCAGAAAGAACCAGATTCCTGACTAAACAACTGGAAATAAGAGAAAAGGAATTGAGGGAAAACTCAAATAGAAAAGACTCAATTCAACAAATTAAATTGATACAAAACCAGATTAACTTGGATAATATAAGTATAATAGAAAAGAAAATGAAAAGAACGAAACAGTGTAATTTTGAGCAGGCGAATAAGCCAGGAAAATGGCTTGTTTACAAACTGAAAAAAGAAATAGAAAAAAAACTGATTTTGCAAATTGAAAGTAACAAGAGGATATTAACAAACCAGAAAGAGATAATGGAAGCTTTTTATGAATATTACAAACATCTGTTTGAAGAAAAAAAGATAGAGAAAGAAGAAAAAGAGAAAATGAGAAGTTATATAGGCCAACAAAACATACCAAAATTAGCAATGGAACAAAGGAAAAAACTCGATGAATCCATCTCGGTAGCAGAAATATCAACAGCAATAAAACAACTGAAATTAAATAAAGCCCCAGGACCGGATGGATTCTCAGCATTATACTACAAATTATTGGAAGATGAAATACTCATACCACTATATAGAACATTCAGTGACATCGAGGAAAACGGAATACCAGAAACATGGACTGAGGCAAATGTATCCTTATTACCGAAAGAGGGGAAAGACACAAGAGAAATTGGAAATTACAGACCCATTTCACTTTTGAATCTTGACTACAAAATATATACATCAATAATTGCAGAGAGGCTGATAAACATCTTATCAAAGATAATACATGAAGACCAAAACGGATTCATCCCAGGAAGGCAAATCAGGAACAACACAAGATTGGTTTTAGACATCATAGAATACTTTGAAACCAACAATGAGAAAAAATTAGCAATGATATTTGTAGATGCCGAGAAGGCTTTTGACAATGTCCAATGGGATTTCTTACTAGAAGTTTTGGGAAAGATGGAATTTGGAGAAAAGTTCAAGAAAAGAATAGAAAAAATATACAATAAACAATATGCACAGTTAATCATTAATGGTGAGAGATCAGAACAGATAGAAGTGAATAAGGGAACTAGACAGGGGTGTCCCCTGTCACCGCTACTTTTCATTCTGGCATTAGAAGTTTTGAATAATAACATAAGAGACAATCATAATATATCTGGGGTAAAAATAAAAGGGCATTTGTTTAAACTGAGGGCATTCGCCGATGATCTTGTTATATTCCTGGAAAATCCAATTGAAAATATAGATGAATTGGTAAGAACGATTACAGAATATGGGCACTACCCAGGTTTTAAAATGAACAAGGATAAGTCAATTATTCTAACAAAGAATATGAAAGATTATGAAGAACAGGCATTGTCCATAAAATCAAGTTGCAAAATGGGGAAAAAAAGTGAGATATTTAGGCCTATGGATCACAAAAAGAAATTCAGATTTGTTTGATAATAATTATAAAAAAGTATGGAGAGAAATCAAGATAGATATGGAAAAATGGAAGAAGCTAAATTTAACAATATTAGGGAAGATAGCAGTCTGTAAAATGAGCATATTACCAAGAATGTTATTCTTGTTTCAAAATGCACCAATTATAGTTAATCATAAATGTTGGAAAGAATGGGAAAGAGATTTGAAGAACTTCATCTGGGACAATAAGAAACCAAGAATTAAATGGGAATATCTCACTGATACAAAAGTTAGAGGATGTTGGGACATGCCTGATCTTAGATTATACTACGAGGCGGCAGTCTTGGTATGGCTGCAAGACTGGATAAAGCTAGAAAATGAAAAGATGTTATCTCTAGAGGGTTATAACAATCGTTATGGGTGGCATGCCTACTTATGCTACGACAAAGACAAAGTAAATAAGGACTTTAATAATCATTTCATTAGGAGAGCTCTTCTACTAGTATGGAAAAAGGTTAAGAAAATGTTCTACTTTAAATTACCACCTTGGACGTCACCTCAAGAGACATTCCAAAACAAATGGAAAACAACGTCAAAATGGTTAAGTTATAAAGATTTACTAACAGAAACTAGAGGGGGAAAAATTAGAATCAAGTCTAAGGAATAATTGGAGGAAGTATGCAACATTAACTGGTTCAACTACTATCAAATAAGATCAAGATTTATGGAAGATATAAAAGGAGGGAACATAGGAAAGGAGGAGAATGACTTAGATAAGATAATATGGGACAAGCAAAAAAAAGAAAAAGATTAGCAAGATATATAATTTGCTCTTAAACAGGAATTTAGAATTGGAAAATGTCAAGGAATACATGATCAGGTGGGCAAGGGATTTTGGATATAATCTAGAGATTGAAGCTTGGGAAAAAGCTAGGAATATGACTAATAAATTCACTATATGCCAAAGCCTAAAGGAAAATTATCTAAAAATTGCCCACAGATGGTATTACACACCAATCAGACTGAACAAAATTAAAAAATCTCTAAATGCTAATTGTTGGAAATGTCAAAAGAATGTGGGCTCTCTAGTACATATGTGGTGGAGCTGTAAGGTGGTGAGGAAATTCTGGGTTAAGATTCACAAAATTTTGGAAGAGATATTGCAGACTAGATTTGAAATGAGACCTGAATTGTTCCTATTAAACATGACGGGAGGGCTGGGAAAAGAAACAGAGACAAACAATTGGAGAATTACATTATATCTGATCACAGCAGCAAGAATAGTGATAGCCCAGAAATGGAAATCCACTAAGGCTCCTACAGTTGATGAATGGCTTACAAAATCGCAAGAGCTATTAGAATTAGACATTCTGACAGCCAGAGTCCTTAATGTACCTAAGAAGAAATAGATGGAAAAATGGAAACCGATTCTAAAGTACTGGGAAACTAGAGGTTTAGGATATGACGAGGAAAATCTATTATTAAGGGGATAAGAAAGGATGGTAGAGAAGATGACATGTATAAAAATACAAAAGAAAATATGTAGAGTTCTGTTAATTACTAATAAGATATCAGAAGTCAATAAGTTTGGGATTACATAAAGTATTTGTTCCAAACCAAACTTTTGGGAAGTCCTATGGTGTTCCAACATATATTAAATGCACACTGAGCATTATGTAAATACCAATATCAATGATGTTAAGCAGAGGTTAAAAACAAATGATGTTGCTCTATGAGATGTACAATTGAGATATGAGAATTATGTAAATTATGTAAATATGTATAAAAATTAAAAATAAAAAAAATAGTGCTTGTTGCAGGAATTCTCGTTTGAGACACATCCATGTTTGGCCAATTTATATTGGCTAATAAAATATATGTACACCAAGTAGAGTAAATGTCGCCCACAAGCTTCATGGAACCCTCTCAGGTCCCCTGAGTACACCATTCTTTTCTTAAAAACAAAAACAAAAAAACCCAAACAACTTCTACAAAAATTACCCAAAATGCCTCTTAGGTGGTGCTGGGGGGCGGGTTTGGAGATTTGCCACTTCCCCCTGGACATTTTCAGTTGCAGGAAAGACCCTTTTCAGCAAGAAGTAATCTGGAAATTGACATTCAGGTCACTTTCTGTTAAAAATAAAAAAGGGTTCTCCTAGCCCTAAAATGATCCAGGAGGGGGGGGGGGCGCCAAAAATGTTGCAAGGGGTAGCTTGGAACTAAAAAAATAAAAAAATGTGGATCTTGCTGGACACCCTCCAAAGTCTCCTAGGGGCCTACGCAATCCCTAATCCCTCCACAGTTGTCCGCCCCCATATATACAATGCAGTGCAAATAGTTTAGGATTGCCAGGTGAACTAAGGGGTAAGGTTTCTGTCCCTTTAATGGTTGCATAGAAGAGGGAATTTCAACAGGTATTGCTTGTCACACAACCAGGTAACAAGTGACAACTACTAAAATTCCCTCTTTTACACAGCTGTTAAAGATACTGCCACTTATTTCACCTGTCAGCTAGGAAAACTGCACCAACCTTATATTCCTATTAATATTAATCAGTTTAGTGAAACCTGATATCAATATGAGGAAAGAACTGTAATGAACTATTATCATTGGCCAGAATTCTGATGGAGAGTAACCACCACAGTTATGCAGCTATGCAGTATATTCTGGCTCAACCCCTCACCCCAACCCCACTCTAGGAAGCAGCCACTGCTATTGATGGGAGTCCATTCCCCTGTTGCTCAGGAAATAGATGACTGACATTCCCACCCCACACCCCCTTGAGAAAGCTCAATTGTGACAGGCAGAAGCAGAATCTTGTCACAATTCCCCCTCACACTGAGAGCGCTCACGTGAGCAAGTTTGAAAATGTCAGTCACCTGCCTCTCAATCGACAGGGGAATGGACTCTCATCGAGAGCAGTGGATGCTGTCCAGTAAGTGGGGATTGGGGGACTTTCACAATCCATAAACTAGGGACTCACATGTATTCCCTAAACTAGGGAATACAAAGGGATTGGGAATACAAAACAATGAGGGACAATTCACTGTTTAGCACAGATGTAAATTGTCCCCTCTGTCCTTTGGTTTACACTCTTGACACTTAGAGTATGCTTTTCTTTGTGACCAATGCTGATATTTTATGACAGACCCTTGCTGGTTTTATAAAATTGCCTTAAGGCTGTCAAAGAGAGACTAGAAAGCATGAAACAGAACAGCCAGAGGAAATACTGTATGTGGAAAGGCAAATCATATCTGTCATACAAATACACAAGATATATTTAGCTAAATTAGCCCCATCCACCTTTTGCTCTTTCCAAACCAGGATGCCGGGGGGAGGGGGGATATTGCTTTTACCTGTAAAAAGCTTGAAAACAATCTCTTACTGAAGGATCATGTATTGATTCCAGCTGTTTTTTTCCTTCCCTAAAACAGAATATTTGTTTTCAGTGAATGAAAATTAAGCACCTCAAGTACCATATTCAAAGCTGTACTATTTAATAGCAAAAAGAAATATGATTTCATTACACCAAACAGAAAAAGTAACCATGTCATTAAAACCAATTTTGCATTAGCAGAATGAAAATCCCCACTAGCATAGACTTCTGTGAAAGTAGTTGTGCAACCAGTTATGGAACAACCAGTTGTGGAGGTCTGGAGAAGAAAAAAGAAAAACACAGTTGAGTGCTCTACAAGTAAAGTAAGGATGTTTCTCTTCTCTCAAGAAAACAGAGCATGAGCTTTGTTGGCAATTAATCCCCTGTCCTTAGTAAGAAATCATTTCTGCCTAAGTTGCTTTTGGAATATGAAGTCTAGTAGACTATGCCCCCTATGGCATGGGCTGCGTTTACACGGGCAAATATTCCCCTAAATATTCCACAAAGATAGCTCATTGTTCCCACGGATCGCACCACAGCATCGCCTCATTCAGAAGGGGGGGAAGGTAAAACACCCAAATATAGCGTGACAGGGGATGTTGCTACTTTTGCCGAGTTATTTGCAAAGTAGTGCATTATTGCTAGTGTAAACAACCATTTCACTAAGGGCTTTGTGAATTACCAGCAATCTTCCGATACAGTTGCAGCAGAGCTGCACTGTGATTGGTTGTTATGATGAAGGGGTGGGCTTAAAAGAGGTGGAGTGAGGGAGGGCGATTCAGTAGCGATTAGGAAATTTAGAGAGAGAGAGAGAGATTGAGAAAGAAAAACTTTTCTCTGAACTTTCTCCTTGCTATTTTGGCAGTCTGTGATTCTTTATTTGGCAAGAAAATGCAGGATTCCAATCCTTTCATTCATGGATGATGTATCTCCCCCCCATCAAGCCCCTCCTTCTCCTCAGCTGTGATCGCTGTCTCTGCTTGGGAGAGGGAGAGAGAGAGAAAAAAACTTTTCTCTGATCTTTCCCCCTGCTATTTTGGCAGTCTGTGATTCTTTATTTGGCAAGAAAATGCAGGATTCCAATCCTTTCAGTCACGGAAGATCTATCCGCCCCCCATCAAGCCCCTCCTCTGCTTGGTCTCTGCTTGGGAGGCCACGCCCCTGCACCTTTGCCATGTCTGAACCATAAAGCGACATAGTACACTAAAGTAACTGACCGGCACAGCTGCAAAAAAAGCGCTAAAGCGCAATTTGCCGCAATAAAATCTGCTGTGTAAATGCAACCCCGGTTTTGTAAAGTACTTCACTATGAGCCTACCCACCTCACAGCACCTGTCAAGTACTGGAAACTTGGATAGATTAATTCAGAAAGCATCTTCATGTAATTGTACTGAGACTTTGGACTTGATTTAGCAAGGAAGAGATTGGCAAGGTTGGTGTTTCTGTAATAACCTTAAAATAAAGGGAGAAAAGATTGCACTTTAAAACTCTGAAATAAATCAGGTAAAAGATTGTTCAGTAGGTAACATCAGTCATGACTAGTAGTCATTGGTAACAAGGAGATAGAAAAGTTAATTTAAAAAACACCACAATGTTGCATTTGTACTTTTAAAAACTAAAGAAAAGCTCCTATGTTAAAATAATACATTATTCTCTATTTCTGTACCAAAAAAATCACTTGCCAAAATCCTCCATAGCTCCCAATTTAATTCAATAATATCCATACCTCTTCCTTAGAAAGAAAGAAATATGTTTCTTGTCACTTGACACTTCCATGTCAAGTATTTCTAGCTACAACTGTATTTTTTTTTAAATGATAAATTATTCTCTATTTCTAGTAAAAAAATATGCTTGAAAATTAATTACTTTACGTATGAAATGATCTTTAATTTTAGGAATCCTGTTACTTTTTGATCAAGGTGCTTTGGAACTCCCCCTTTTCCTCTCTTCCTCTTTGGTGGTTCAGTCTCAATCTTTCTCTTTTTCAAACTGTCTCCCTCTTAATTTTTTTGTCTCCCGTCTTTCAAAATCATCTCCCATATTGTCAGCAATGTTTGTTCTGTCATTACTATCCATCTCAGATGTTCTGTTTCCTGCTTCCTCCATCTTCCATTTAGTAGCTCTGCAAGTTGATAGCACTTCTTTCTTTCTTTCTTTCTTTCTTTCTTTCTTTCTTTCTTTCTTTGGACTTTATCAGACGTTCCCTTTAAAATGTTATTTTGCCGGCATTTAAAAAAAATCAATTTTTATGCTGGCAAAGAATGTTTCTTCCCCCGCACTTACCTCCTCTCCTGGCAAAGGCAGCTCTGGCAATAAACAGGAAGTGAACAGAGCTCCGTTCACTCCCTCTTTTGAAATTCTGTGTAATTTTATCATATGGGAAATTCAAAAATAAAACAAAAAATAAACATGTAAAAGTCACACCAAACACATACACACACTAAAAAAAACCTTCCAATTAACCCAGCGACGGTCATAAAAAGTTCATCAGGATCTAAATAGCCCGAGATTTTGCATATCGGCAATGCCGGTAAAAAAACGGCAGGGGATCTATTGACGGCTTAAGCCATCAATAAAATAGAATGCCTTATTGCCAATACATAAACACGGAAGGGCAACATTGTGTAATGTGTGTTCCCTTTCACATTTATGTGGCGTCATTATTACACCATATTTAGTGCATCTGAAAGTCCTTTGTCTCCATGTCTCTGCTTTATGGCTAGTCACTTTGTCCACCTACTATCAACCCCCTCTCATTTCTCACTCTTTGTCAAGAATGGTCCCGGTACGGATCCTTGGGGGGATCCCTGTGTTGCCATTGCTCCAAGGCAACAACTGATCATTTATGTTTGTCCCATTACTCCTAAGTCTGGTCAGAAATCTTCATTGAGGGGAGAAAAATACTTCCTAGAAATAAAAAAAAAGGGGAGTGCCAACTGAATAGTGCTCCTCCCTGTTTTGGGGGCATATTTTTTACTCAGGTGTGCTCTACTCTGATTAATAGAAATTACTGCCTATGAAGTTTCTTTAGCATTTTATTATACTTGCTTTCCTTTTTTTTTTTCCTTAATAAAAACATTTGGTTCCATGTGTAAATGTCACTAAATTTTCACTAAATTTGGGACAAGTGAGCATCTTGGAAAGTGGCTGTTGCTTGAAACAGATCCAGGTTTCTATTCTTTTAAAAAAATAGCTTATAAAAACTGGCAAAGTGAATTGGCATATAAAGGCATTGGTGAAAATCAAAACTAAAGGAAGCACAAGGGACCAGATGAGCCATTTCTCTAGAATATCAACTGAAGGTTGGTTCTAAGGTGGAACATACTTTTGTATGTAAAATACGAAGGTACAATGCAACAGAATAAAACAAGGGAGATCAAGGGAGCAATTAAGCAAATTGCTTAGGTGATTGATAATCTGAATGCACTATTAGGCCCATGATGGCTAAACATTTTCAGCTTCAGCAACCACTAAAGACAGAATTTTTAACACTCAGGTGGCTTCCACCTTCTGGCCTGTTACCTTTCTTGCCTTTTCTCTCCATTCTCAAGAGTTTCAGGCCCACACAGACCTCCAGCAGCCTCTCCATTCCTGTGGGGCTAGCACCTAGGTGTTCAGCAATCATCCTGGATGTCAGAGGTTCTCCTGATTCTAACAGAAGATCAAACACTCCCAACTCAGAGGCAGTACATATAACCTCAGGGGAAGTGGGAAGAACATGCAAAAAGAACAGAGTTCATAAATAATTTTCAATTATGAAGTTTATGATTTGTTTATGTATTAAATTTATATTGAATTCCTAACCTAATATGTAACCTAATAAAAAGTAATGCTAAAAATAAAATAAAATAAATTTATATTGAATCCCCCCAATACTTTGGTTGTCTTAAAAGCAAAAGTAAACAAAATTTAATATGTAAACTACCAAGGCTTTAAAGCGGCTTCTCACATGGTTTGGTGAGTAGGGTTGACAGGTCTCAGGACCTGGCCCTGAGTCTCCAGTTTTTGTGGGTCATCTCAAGGCAGGAGATGAGGGTGAAATTTCTCCTGTTTGATAGACTTAGTTCCAGGCAAGAGGAAAGGGCTGGGTGCAAATCTCCAGTTGAACTAAAAGAGCAGCAGCTTGCTACAATTTGCAAGGATTAATTGATCTGTTGTTGCTACTTGCAAATAATCTGTAGGGAAAAAATCTAGAGTTATAGAAAAGGTTTGGGTGGAGGTAGACACTTGGTTGAAGTTCATAAACTGTTAATGTCTATCCCACTTCTACAAGCTTTCACCCAATAAATGAAGAATTCTGTTATTTTGTTTCCTCAAGTATCCATGGTCAAAACTATACAGAAAGACATGTTCTAAACAGCCAGAAGGATTTGTTGTATGCATTCATGACAAGAAAATAATTTTGGATTGCTATTGTATTTCATATTGGAAGCAGAATATTAAAACAACCATGCTCAAATTGTTGCAAAGACATTGTTGCAAAAATTCTGCTATCATGTTACCTCTTATCCTTAGCTTCTCAAGGTTAAACATATTCAGTTCCATAAGCTGCTCCTCATAGGACATGGCTTTCAAGTATTACAGATAATGCAGAAATTTTTGAAATCCACACACCCATTAACAAAGTACTGAAATTTGTTGGTTTAATATCTTCATAGGCAGTATCCATTGGTTCCCCCACCCCTGCAACATGATGCTGTTTATTTATAAAGATGTCAAGGTATCCAGAAAATACATACATTTTATTTCCGAGCTGAAGTCATGAAAACTCTCAAGTTGGGATATTTGAATCTTACCTTTGAGATTAAAAATCCATGTTGGTATTGAAATAATACTTTAAGCATCTCAGTCTCTTCTGTAGAATCCATTCCTTCTTCACTGCTCTCTCAAACAAACTGGAATCCTCCTCAACTGAATCTGTTATTTCTGCTGAAGGCATAGAAGAACATTCTTATCCTCTTGCTGTTAGATAAAGGCAAAACACTAATGCAAAACACAGTGACCCTTAAGAAATGCTTACCTCTTTGATGCCTATCAGTGAATCTAACTAACAACAACAACAACAAAAAGACTCACAGTTGTCTGGAGAATGTCTTTCTGAAAAGAAATTTTATATAAGAAAAAGATAAAATAAATTTTCATTGGAGAAATTAAAATGTCAAAGGAGAATAGAGAAGTATAGTTGACATGCTCAGATTGGGAATATGGCAAATAACTTAAGTGTGCCTTGATGCATTTCCAGATGGAGAACCTCTGAGCTAGGAATTAGAAGACACTGTGCAGGTGATAATGGGGGGGGGAGGGCTGTGTTTAAAAAAAGGGTGGAATTCAAATGGTGGCGATGGCATACCAAAAGGGGGCACAATTCAGAGAATTCCCAGGCAAAGGAATCCCCAAGATTCCACCACATAAGGGCAATTGAGGGGTTCTCGGGCAGAAGGACCCCCTCCCCAGCTGGATCACAACTGGTAAGAAAACTTTCCAAGATAGGAAAAAAATATAACTGGAGTAGTAGAAAAACAAGGGAGAGTTGCAACTGGAGGACAACATAATATGGAGCTCTGTTAAATTTAGTGAATAAGGCAAGACAATGGTGTGGTAGAAGCGTAAATTTTTCAAAATACTCTAAAAGTGAACATTTTGCAGAAAAGTGAAACAGGACTGCACGGCATTTTAGGAGCTTATTGCACAAGGGAAAAAAGCGGTAGTGAACCCCGATAATAACATCATCTGCCTTGCCTTATCACACAATGTCGGTGTGTTTCAGCTGTTCTCCCATTCTGGTCCTGTGGGAAATGGGGGTAAACATGAGTCTTTTTGCTAACTGGAAAAATCCTTAGCAAAAAGACCAACTTTTACCACTGTCTCCCACAGGACTGGAACAGGAGAACACCTGAAACACATCAACCCATGCAATAAGGCAAGGTGGGACGTGCTATTCTTGGGCTTCACTTCAACTTCACTTCCTTCATGCGATAAGCCCCTTAGATACTGCTCTGAGTAGATTGCAGTTTGGGAGGACTCTTGTTTTACTATTCTGTTTTCCCCCACAGTGCCCGTGTAAGTCAAACATTTTGGCTGAAATGCCAAGATTGTTATTGTCAGAATTAGTTCATAAAAGCAACCTTCCCCTGCCAATAATTCTGTCTGCACGTGTATTGTGTTCTTTCAAGTTTGACTGTTTGATGTTTTGCATTCTTTTGGGAACCCTTTATCAAGTTCGTGTGCTGGAGGGAGACAAAGGAGGATGGTATGTGTCTAGAAATGGGGTCAATGGTCTTGCACTTGTGGGAATAATAGGCAGAGCCCACTCTGGGTGAGAACTGAGAGTGGGGATGATAGGTAACCAATGGGTGGGTTGCCTGCCAGATTTGGCTGATTGTAAATACTTTTATTTTACTGTTTTTCCTACATGCTTCATTTGAAGCTAGAATTTTGTATAGTTTCCTCTTTAGACTACTGTAGCAATCAAGATTTCTGTTTAACTCTGAAGCCACTGGTTACTGAGTCTGAAGAAGCTAGTACATGACAGTTATGCACCTTCTTATATACACCCTTTGCAAGACTTGCTGTACAGAAAAATACTACTCCCCCTTTCCCCCAAAATCAACCTCATTTCCAAACAAAAGGGCATTCTTTTGGAGTGTGTGTGTTTTGTTTTGTTGTTGTTTTGTTTTTTGATGTCTCCATTAACTGTTTCCCAGGCCAAGAGGGATAACGGTATGAATAATTCAAGTATACATGTGTTTGTAAAGTTCAGTCATTTTAAGGTTCTTGCTATGGTTGGCAAGGAGTAGTTATCAAGGCAGTGTAAAACCCACTGTCTATTTTTATGAACCCCCACAGCTTTCCCCATCTTTACCATTTGATAAGGAGTGTGGAGGAAGTGTCATGACTACAATTTCTCAGTGATAGATGAGGAGCCAGCCTGAGAAGGAGCAAAATAATCAGGAAGATGCCAAAACAACAACTATCTTCCCGTCACCCATGAGAAGGGACTATTCTGCAAGTTTGTTTCAATTCACCTTCACCTGGATGGCTTTGCCTGCCCAGGGGGTAGAGATACGAATGTAAAACTGAGATGGATTTAGTAATAGGCTGTTTCTTCAGAATCTGTGAGCTTTCAACTAGAAGAGATACCAACATGTTTCTGAAGCACTGCAGTGGAGCCTAATCCTGACAAAACTAGTTGAGCAGGCAAGTCTGATTGCCTCTGCTATCAGCACCCTCAGGGCATTTTTGTTGTGTAATTTACCACCCCCTATCCCTGGGGGCATGTGCTAGACTGACAAAGGGTTGCTGTAGTTCTTTTGTCAGTTCATGTTCATCCTATCCCTTCTTTCATTCTTCTTCTGGTCTAGAAATTTTGGGGGGGTGGGTATTTTGTACCATTATGCAATTGGTCAATCCCTGCTGGCCATATTCCTTTTTGATCCAGGGAGATACATACCACTTGTCTAATTTCCTTATGGAAGGTTGTCCTAGGAGATTATCACATCACACTGTACTGTTATAGAGCTATTATTCCACTTTAACTGCTCTGGCACCTCCTGTGGAATCCTGGGGTTTGCAGTTTAGGGAGGAGCATTTAGAACTCTTACCCAGAGAGCTCTTAGGCCTCACTAAACTACAAACCTGTTACCCAAAATGCTCATTGGAAAATTCCAAGACAATATAGAGTTTCTAATATGTTGGTGAAATTAGCAGCAACTCAACTTTAGCTATGCGAAAGGGGGTAACAAGGGGATCTTGACAACCTTTGTCTACCAGTACTAGACTGGATGGAATACACACACATGTAAAATTAAGTATGTTTTTTATTAAAGAATTCAAAATAAAATAACACCAGACGCACACACATTCACCCAGAAAAAGCATTCACACAAGGCTATAGGAAAAGCAGTAAGAAACCTTGGGATAGAGGGTAGCAAGAGGATTTGTTGGGGTGATACAACCTGTCCTGTATTCAATCCGGCAGAGTGGATGGAGGAATCTCAGTGGCCACACAGAGGGACAGAGGGTCCCCAGGAACTGAAATCTGTGCGCACTGAGGGAGATTTTTGGGGTGATATTTATACCTCCAAATACATCTGAGGGGATTGGATGTTTCATGGATTAAAACAATCGATTTCATGGATTGCACAATGAGTTTCCTGGTCTTGACAAAAGGTGTGGAAAATGCTAAATATGTTTCTTAATGTCCAGTGATTGGATTTTAAAAGCTTGAGCAACCTGTTTTAAGGTTGGGATTGGGAAAGGAAGTTTCAAAATCAGCAAATACAATGGTTTCATCCACCCATTCATTGTCTCCCTTTCCTGGGAAATGTGTCCTTTTTGGCTTTTAGCCTTAAGTCTTTCTCCCCTAGGGCAAGATATAGATTACCTTTTCTGAGACCATCCTGTGCTTTTTCGCTTGTGGAAGGCCACAATTCTAGAAGTGGGGTGTACGTCTTTGGAAGTGGGGTGTAAGCCATTCTTAACACCCCAGAATTCCACAGGAGCAGTTAAAGTGGAATAATAGTGCTATAACAGTGCAGTGTGATAAAGGAGATTATCAGATACGTTAAAAGTGGCATTACATGAATGTCAGGAAATTGCAAAAGGGCTCACTTTTTGGATGACATCGTTCCCCCCTCGTTATGCACCTGTTCTGCTCCCTTTGGATGTAAGTTGGGATGTAAGACTTTCCAGTTGTCGAATCTGTGTCCCATGATGATCCCTTGCTCGAGTGCTGCAGCAGATGTTTATTCCAAATCCATTATCGTGTCTGTTATACCAGACAGTTTGATGTGGAGTGGCTGCAGAGCTTGAGTCAACTCCTGTTGAAGGTCTTTAACAAGGTTTTCGCTCAATTTATCTGAGAGATCCTGTAATGTGAGGTTGGCTACCATCAATGGTCCCTGCTTCACGCCCTTACCAGGTTTATTCGGGCCCTTAGCTATGTCATGGAAAGCCGCCTCCTCCAAGCAGTCAGCATCCATTTTAGTTTCTTTCGCCGGTGGGTAAAAATCTGTTATGGATTGTTCTGCAGACCACTTTATTGTGTACATTCAGATTATAATTTTAGCAGGCAAAGGTGTCTATTTGCCACTTTTATTTAGTTTTGATCATCTAGTCAAGCAGAGCTAAGCTAGTGTGCGACTGCCATTATTGACAGCTAGCTCTGCCCTCTTTTTCATTTATTTAAACAATTTTTTTAAAAAAATACTGTTTGGTGGGGGCAAGTAGGAGAGTATGGAACTGTGAATAATTCACTCATGCCAGCCGTCTTGATTTGCTGGCATGTCTCGGTATGAACAGCAAACACAGATAGCTTCACACACCAGCAACCTTGCCAAAAAAAAAAAAATCATTGAGACAGATGAAAGCTGCAGCAAATTGGCGTAGGTTTGCACCAATACACATTTTATTCCCTTGTCTAGACCAGCCCCTAGACTTCAATATCATTTAGTTTGAGCAGTGGTCTATTTGCTGCTTCTGTGTTAGATAGAGCTTTGATTCCTGAGAAGAAGCTTCCTGTCTCCTGGTCTTGAAAGCCTCCTGGTTAAAAAAAAATTGCTGAAATCACTGGCTGGGTTCTGCTTCTCCCCTTTTAAGTTGAAACCACCTGAAACCCTAGTTTACCTAAAATCCTAAACTAAGCGCTTATTCTCACTCTTTAAGTCTTGGTTCTGGCCTACAGGTCAATTACTTTGTCATCCTTTGAGATTTCAACCAAGATCTTAATCTTTGCACTGTTCCAACCAGGATTATAAACCCTCCCCACCATCTCTTCTGGAAAGTCTAGCAAGACTATCAACAGGTAATCTTTCCCATCCGAAATCTCTCTATCCATCTCATTTTATTTTATTTTATTTGTTACTCTACCACTTTTGAACCTGTGTCTATTTCCCCTTCTCTTATTAGCAACTTCTAAACTGCAGTTTGTTTTTCTCTGACTCTTGCAATTTGTTTCCAGTCCTCTACACTGCTCCCTCCCTGTCTTACAATAACAGCCAGAATCTTAGAACCCCCTTAGACTGATGCATTTGATTCACTGAGTTTGTATTTCACCATTTTGAAGCAACTGTGTCATGCTAGCTAGCTATTTGTGTTATCCATTTATCATTTGCCATTTTTGAAGCCTACCATAATATCTGCTGTTCCCTACTGTGTATTTTTATTCTTGTGTGTTCAATAAAATCCCCGTTTAGATAGATCTGTGTGGATGTGGGTTTGGGGTCCAATTTGCTAAAAATACATTGCTACAAAAGTCCAAAGTTACTTTAAAAATATGTATAATCAGAACAATTATAAATTCATGCATTTACTCTGAGAAAATATTCTGATTATTTATTTACCATATCACCCAAAGTGAAATCAAGGCCATATTGAGTATCCATAGTTGCTATAATAGCTCTTACCACTTGTCTAGCTGCCTTTCAGTCTATCCAGCTGCACATTTCTAAACGTATTCAACTGACTTTTTGATGGCCCAAGTGAGATTCATAATATGGAGATTTGATAGGCTGCCACTGTTTCCTCATGACAGTGAGTTCCATTTGTGTATCTATACTAAACTGGAAGAGTTATAAGATATCTAGAATGTAGCACTGGCATTTCAAAGTAATAACTTGATGAGTAGTAAGGAACTTGCTTTAAAAAAATTGGTGTGCAAAAAAGGAGTTGTACAGAGCTTTATTATCCCAAACTTCTTGAGGCATTGGAAAACAGTGAAGTAAGGGCATCATTATTTTCTTCCAAAAATGGCACCATACAACCTTCCATTCTTTGCTTGAATCTCCTTGAAGCCAGCAGCACCGAGGAGTGCTTTGTGTTCTGCTGAAGTCCGAGATTTCCCATCAGTATGGAGAAGCAGCTTTATGAAAGCAAAGTAGGCTCCAAAGGATTTGACTCCATCACCAAGAACAGGTTCAACTATTAAAACTCCACCACCTATTTCAAAATAAATGTAACAGGATTAAGGAACAAAATATATCAATATTAATTTGGACAGTATTTTGAAGAGTGCTGTTACCAGCCCTGACAGCCCCCAGCCCCTTTTTTCCATGTAATAATTAGCAATATTTAAATATTTAAATCTGGCTAATTGTGGCAGAGAGCAGCAAGTAAACCAGGGATCCCAAGGAACCAGGGATCCCCAAGCACTAGCGCTGAGACTAAATCACATACACCCTGGGGAGGGGCCATCCCAAATTCCAAAGAAAGGTAAGCTATAGGCAACTTTTTGCCTGAGCATCTGGCTAATCCAGTCAAATATAACTGAGTACTCAAGATTTGTAAAAGAGCTATTTCCCTTCCCTTCCACCTCAGACAAAGTCATGTGGCGTTATTGGGCCAGATTCAGAGGAGGTTCTAGGGTTTTCACTGGTGTAGACAAGCCCTGCATTATGGCAGCACCTGAGAGAAGGTGTTTATCCATCAATTTATTCTACTTTAACCGCCATGGCTGTCTCCTGTGGAATCCTGGCATTTACACTTTAGGGAGGGGCATTTAGCGTTCTCAGTCAGAAAGCTCTTAGGCCTCATCAAACTGCAAACCCCAGAATTCCACAGGAGGCAGCCATAGCAGTTAAAGTGAAATAATAGTACTCTAACAATGTAGGAGATTATCAGATGTGGCAAAAAATGGGTCAGAAGAATGATACAAGAACAAAAATGGGTGACCTTACCAGACGACGACGCCCTCCATCGTCCCGGGGAATAGCGCAGCTGTCATTAAGGCGTCCCTTTTTATTAGTGGCTTCTCCCCATCAATACAAAAGGGAAGCCGCAGCAGCTATACCCCTGGAATGAGAGAAGGACTCAGTGTCTGGTAAGGTCGCCCTTCCTGTTCTGTTCCCGTGTTCCTGGCGTGGTTTGGTAGTAAATCTAAAAGGTAGTAAATCTTAAGGTTGACTTACTTTTTGACACATGGCTACAGACTGTTGGATTGGTTATAGATAAATAAATGTTGCAAATGCATCATGTCTGTGTGTCATTAGTTTAATCAGGTTACCTATTATTCTTTATAGCAGCCAACATGGCATTTGAGTGTTGGACACCAGGGTTTGAATCCCCACTCAGCCATGAAAACCCACTGGGTGACCTTGGGCAAATTAAGTATTCTCAAACTCAGAAAAATCTATGATAGGTTCACCTTAGGGTCACCATATGTAGCAATACCATCAAAAAAACAGCAGGGAGATCTATTGATGGCTTAAACCATCAGCCAGGCTGAAGAGCGAGGTATAAATAAATAAATAAATAAATAAGTTAAAGGATATGGGTTTTAGGCTCTTTTTACCACAAAAGGGCAATGTCATCTGATCCATGGACCCTTTTGCGGTTATGTGGCGTCGTGATGATCCATATTTTCTGTGTCTGATAAAGTCCTTGATCATCTGTCCATAACAGCTAGTGGACTATGGTTCTGTTCACTCCTGCTCTCTGAGTACACATACCAGGTTTGCAGGCCTTGTGCAGTTTGGTTAGCAGTTGCAGAGACTTATCATCATCCCACAAGTGCAAGACTCTTGCCAGAATATACAGGTCAGCTTCAGGAACTGGGTCCTTAAAAAAATCCCCTGCAATAAGATAGGTACAGCAGAGCTGTTCAATTAAACATGTTGTCTTACATAAATAGTAACAAGTTCTATCCTTCAGAAATTAGTAGTGGTAAGATATAAACTGCCATCTGCTGGTCACTTTGAGTTCTGGTCATGCTATCTGCTAGGGCAAACATTACCTAAACAACACCTAAACTACAGTACACTCAATGGTGCAGTTAGACATGATGGAGTCCTGGAGACTGCTTGGTCTCTATCTGATGATATCATTGTGCTAGTTTGAGTCCTGTTGCATTTGGTGGTTGTCCATTTTCAGAGTTTACACAGGAGTGGTATCCAATACAGGTTTTGTTGGACAGGTACAGTGGATCCTTGGTATCCACTGGTGTTTAGTTCTAGGACCTCCCGTGGATACCAAAATCTGTGGCTGCTCAAGTCCCATTACATACAATGACATTGTAAAATGGTGTCCCTTATATAAAATGACAAAATCAAAGTTTGCTTCTTGGATTTTATTTTAATTTTTAAAATATTTTCAAGCCATGGTGGAATCTGTGGATGCCAAATCTGTGGATACAGACAGCCAACTGAATTGTTTAAGTGGTTGCACAACCACTTACACAATGGTGTAAGCCAGCACAACTGTGTTAGTGGGATTTTCACTCTAGTAGTGTTTTGTCAAATAAAAGCCCTTAAAGAGAGAGGACAGGAGTGAAAGCCTGCATAGATAATCATAGGAGCAGGTCAGATATTTCTGGGGACTGTTCGGCCTGTACCTGGTGACACTATTGTGCTAGCATGAAGTCTGTTGTGTTAGTCATCATGCATTTTCAGAGTTAACAAAGTTTGTATACAATATAGTTTTTATTGCACAAATGGTACGAATCCCACCCACCCATCCCACACAAAAGCAACTTTCTTAAGCTCTGGTTATAGTTAATAACAGTTATATCCTAGTAAACATGATCAGGATTGAAAAACAAGATTATAATATTATTGCCTATTTTAACCCCTTTTAAAAAAACCCTTCTTGCTACACATTATAGTTCAGTAGTTGAAACAAGATAGTTTCCTCAAAGCACTGCAATTTAATGAAATATAATTTGCAAACACTGGATCAGATGCATTAAGTTCTATAGTACCTGAATACTGATGTAGATCCACTAGTGTATTTTTCTGTGAAACATTTCTACTTTCCAGCAAGGAAAAAAAAATGCCAGAGATGGAGTGGTCTGCAGGAAAGGAGGCAAGCTCAGTGGTAGAGCATATCCTTTGCCTACATGAGGTACAGCTCCTGACTCTCCAGGTAGGGCTGGAAAAGAGGTGTGAAACCCTGGAGAGCCACTGCCAGACAGTGTACCAATACTCAGCTGTTTCCAAGGTGGTGTCTCAGAACAAAACACATTTTACCTTCCTGGAATAAAATCCGGCATTCTTCTGAGGCCACAAAATTCTTCTTTGCTCTTTCCACTACTTCAGGTAGGTCAAAAATGGTCACAGTAGAATTTGGGTATAATGAAATATGTTCTTTGGCTAACATACCTCCACCTCCTTAAAGAAAGAACAGAATATGAAAACATGTTTTAAAAATGCATATGCTGTACCATTCAACCAAAAACATTCCAGTGCACAAATTCTGAGTATCATATCAGATGTGACTGTCCATAATTTGGTGCCAATGGAAAAATGACGCATTACTTTTTTGGTAGCTCCAAGGATTTGATGGGAGTCAAAGGTCAGACCCACTGCCGCTTGAAACCACTGACCTAAAAGAAGGCTCAGGAAACAATTTCATTAAGATAAATGGAATGCAAAAAATATTTTGTCGAAACGGCACAGATATTTTCAGTTCCCGGGGCTGCTTGTCCATCTGCCAAACTGCCAAATTTGCTTGCTATAGCTTCCATAAGCAGCTGCCAGCAAGGCTCCTCTTGCAAAACTGCCAAGTCTGCCTGCTATAGCTTCCATAAGCAGCTGCTAGCAAGGCTTCTTTTCTCCATTCTGAAAAAAACTTGCATTGCCTCAGATACTCACATATTAGCCAAGGACAGTGCAATGTTTTGTTAAGGTTACTATGAAATTATTTGTCTAAGAAAATTGTCTCTGTAACCGTAGCTATTAAAGTCTCTAGTGGTGCTTTCATATATGTATTGTCAGATATTATAATTATGCTTGTAATAGCCTGTTTCACCACATAGTGGGCTGATTTAGTAACATATGTTGTGATTATTGTTTATAAAAATAAGTTTAAAAATTCACACAGCCTATGACTGTGAGTAGTATTTGAGAAAGAGGGGAAATGTAAGGAATTCTCACAACATATGATTGTGATTATTACTGTTAACTTTTCATGTATAATTGTACAAGTGCTTGCTAAAGAGAATTCTTTCTAAAGTTGGGAACCAGTTTATATGACTATACAACATGTGGTTTTGAATTGTATTCCTAAATGCACATTAAAACATTGTGTATGTAATAAGTCAAAAAGTATCACCATAAGTGACTATTTCTCAATCCATTCATGTTTGTGACACTGGTTATGTAAAGTTAGCTAGCACTTGATTTATAGTGAAGCTTATTTGATATGTTAAAGACAAAAACATTACCATGTGTGATTGTGACTTAATCTATGTATGTTTGTGACACATGGTTATTGTATAATAATTAGTACTTAATTTATAGTGTAGTACTTGATCACTGGATTTATAGTGTAGCTTGGTACTGAAGTTGTTGCATTTTGGTTTATATAAGACCATTCAGAAAATAACTATATTTAATACATTTCTCCCAGTGTTAGGTTAGTTGTGAGGACCCTACAGCAGTGGTGTTACTAGAGATTAAAGAGGTCATGAGTGGTAAGTAGATACTATGGAAGGATACATACAAGTCCAGCATGAATTACTAGACCCTATTAAAGGGTAGGTTACTGATTGACATTGCCGTCGGCAAATCAGTGCTCAAGTCCGTTCAGCAGTTCACCTACCTGGGAAGCATCATCTCCTCAGATGCCAAGATTGACAAAGAGATCGATCACAGATTAGCAAAGGCATATAGTGCATTTGGAAGACTTCACAAAAGAGTCTGGAGCAATAAACACCTGAGGCAAAGCACAAAAATCAGTGTGTATAGAGCCATCGTACTGTCTATCCTCCTTTATGGATCTGAAACATGGGTTACCTATCGCCACCACCTACGACTCCTCGAGCGCTTTCATCAGCGCTGTCTACGAACAATCCTAAATATACACTGGACTGACTATGTGACGAATGTTGCTGTCCTTGAACAAGCAGGGATCACCAGCATTGAGGCCATGATATTGAGAACACAGCTGCGCTGGGCAGGGCACGTTTCTAGGATGGAGGACCATCGCCTCCCAAAAATACTACTCTACGGTGAACTCGCCACGGGTCAGCGTAAGAGGGGCGCTCCAAAAAAGCGATACAAAGACTCCCTGAAACAACATCTCAGGCTTGGCCAAATTGATCACCAACAGTGGTCCGCCCTGGCCTCACATCGGGAGGCATGGAGACGCAATATCCACAATGCTGCAGCCTTATTTGAGAACTCACGACGAACAAGTCTTGAAAAGAAACGACAACGCAGAAAGAATCACAACCCAAAAACATCACCCAAGGAGACCTTCTGCTGCGCTTTTTGCAACCGGACTTGTTTATCTCGGATTGGCCTTTTTAGTCATCAGCGCGCTTGCAGAAGGCGCGGGATGAGTCCTTCCTGAATCTTCGTTTGCGAAGAAAAGCCAGAGAGAGAGAGACTGATTGACTGTGACCCTGGGGTTGTTCTCCAAGAAGAACTAGTGCCATGACTACTTCTGACTGGGCACTGCCTGGTTTGGTAAGCAGCCAACTTTCTGTTGTGAGGATCATTGCCTTTTCCAGTCCCATTTGCAATATACCAGGCTAGTTGTCACATGTTTCTTTAGTATGTTCAATCCCATTACTTTGCTTCTGTCCTACTCTGCAGGAAGACTCCTCTAGATTCTTACTCATTCCAGATCATCTAACAATATGATTTTGAGATCCATGTAAAGGAATACAGTTGAAAATTTGGAGCACTCACCTCCCAGATCACAAACAAGATGGAAATGGGAAAAATCAAACTCAGACATCACTTCCCTCCCATACAGATTCCAAGCATTATCCATGGCACTGAAGTACATTTGAATCCTCTCCTCTGATCTAGGAATTCAAATCATAGGTTGTACATAAGAAACTGACAAGAACCATTCCCTCTTTTCTCATTCTCTTGAAAACATGATACAGAAAAATACTACTTTTACCTATAAAGAGCCTGAAAAAGATTTTGTGTTGAAGATCCATGTATTGATTTGATCTGACTTTTTCCTTCCCTGAAATAAAATATTTGCTTTAAGTAAATAAAAACTAAGCAGCATAAAGCACCAAATTCAACATCACACTGTTCTCCTAACCACAATTTACTGTCCTCTCAGTTGTATAAATACCGTATGTGGAGGTAAGTGGTAGTGCTATTTGTTATTATGTAAGTAATATTAAACATAAACATTTTGAAATTCAAAATTCACTCCTCTGTTCAAAATGTTGACATAGGATATGTAAAGCTTTTGTTGCCTTATATCAATGCTTACAACCCAGTTGTGAATTCTGAATTCTAACTTATCTTGCCTATATAAACGTTTTCATCAGATACTATTGATCAGTCCGACATGTGTCAACCAAAACACAGTGCATGCTCCTTCAAAAGATCTATATCAGCAAGAGTAGATATAGCAATGGTGTCTCTACTCTAATTGGTCCCTGCAGCTGAGCGGGGAGTCAAGAAAGGACTAGCAGCTCCGATTTCATTTCACATGTTTATATTTTTGAAAGGACAGGCACAATTTCTAGTTTGATACTTGGCCACTCTGGACTGTGCTCTTAGACTTATAGAATCTTAGAGTTGGAGCATATCCCAAGGGCTGTCTAGACTAACCCCTGCCAGTGCAAGAACTCACTGCTAAACCACTAAGAGGAAAACAGAACTAGAAGCTACTCCCTAAAATGTCCACCTGACTATAAATGCTAACAAATTTACTCTGAACTCTGGAAACCTGCATGCTTCTATATGATTAGGTTCTATCATTAATTAATAATTGATCTTCGATTTGCAAGCTACACATGTAAGTGTGAACATAGACTTAATTGTATTTCAGCATAACCAACATTGGAATGACAGCTGTAAAAGGAGTTGAACAAAATGTCACACAAAGAAACTAGTGAAGAAACACTTCTAGATGGTTCTTGGATATAAAGCCTACCCATCCAAACCCTCTAACCAAGTTTTCTGAAGCAGTTTCATCTTAGCATCCTCACCGTACAGCATCAGTCAGGTATTGCAGACTTGGATAGTAGACTTCAGAATCTAACTGCATGTAAAAATACTGAGACTTTGGGCTTGACTTAGCAAGGTAGAGATCGGCAAGAGCTGTGTTTCCAAAATGACCTTGTAATAACAGGAAAAAAATATTGTGATGTAAAACCTTCAAAGAAAATGAAGATCATGGATCTAAATAAGTCATTTTTCTTTCCCCCACAAACTAACAATAGTTTAGGACATTATCAGATGGGGTCAAAATGCCCTGTTACTGCCCTGCAGCCTCCTCTTCTTTTCCTGCCGTGGAATGGAGGTAAATGTCTGCACACTTACCTCCATTCCACTGCAGAAATGGGTTCCCTTCCTCCTTGCCGGCCGGCTGTAAATGCCTTTATGACTGGCCGACTGAAATTCCTCTTGTTCTTGTGAGAGAACAGGTGGGAGGGAAATTAAAAATTTTTTAAAAAAACAAACAGCTGTCAAAGAAAGAACTTAAATGCAAAAATAAATTAAAAAAAAAACAAGTAACCTGGGAAAGGTGGGGGGAAGGGTGCCACTTACCTTGATGTCCCATTCATGGCCGGAAGTGCTCAGCATGGATCTCCTCCCCCATGCCTGTTATCTCAGAACAGGCATGGGGTTCCTTTTCCCATGTCCCTGATTCCATGACAGACACAGAAGAAAACGGAAAGGGTGTTCTATTCACAATGTTTCATCATGAATAGAATACCCCGGGAGCAGCACAGGGGCAGGATGGGAGCAGGATGGAGGGGGGTCGACATCATCCAAAAGGGAGCCCCTTTCTCGCTTCTGTTCTGTTCCTGCCCCAGAATATTTGCCCCATCTGATAATCTCCTAAGAATCTGTTTATTTTAGCTCTTTTTAAAAAATTCTCAAATCTCAATAGCTTCTTGAGTGAAGTTACTGCAGTTTTGTATTCATCTGTATTATATTCCCTTTTCTTGGCTTCCCCGAGATATTTTGCTGCTTTGGGCAAAGAGTAATAATGAAATTACTATATTATAGTTATAGCTTTATTTATTTAATCCATTGACTATACGATGTTTTACAAAAAGGAAGCTATGCAAAAGAACAAAGAATTCACATAGCAATATCTAAGTAGTCATAAGATCATCATACTAGCTACAACAGCAGTATGAATCAAATATATCCAGTTAATAGTTGACTAAGGGAGCCCTGGTGGCACAGTGGTTAAATGCCAGTACTGCAAGTCACCACGTTGCAAGTTCGATTCCAGCAGGCTCCAAGGTTCACTCAGCCTTCCATCCTTTCATAGGTCGGTAAAATGAGTACCCAGCTTGTAGGGGCAATTAGATAACACATATTGGAAACTGCTTATTGCAGTGTAGATGTGTAAATAGCTATTGCTTAAAAACAATTTGTAAGCCGCTCTGATAGCCTTGTGGCTGAAGAGCGGGGTATAAATACCTAAATAAAAATAAATAAATAAATAAATATGGCCTAGTTTGCTAGTCCAGTTTAGCTTGCTGGTATAGTTTTGGAGGAAAATGCACATTTCTAGATGATTTCAATAGTTCATCCTTCCAAACAGATTGCAACTCATGAGAATTGTGAGGACATGGTACCAGTGAATCAACTCCTTTTTCCTCTTGATAAAATGTCCAATTAAGCAACATATACACAAGTTTCTCAATATTTCCAGAACTGTAGGGCCTGAGATTAAGCCAGTGGACACATTCCTTCATTCATCCAACAATCAACACCAAAAATGTAAGATAGCATTCACACCAAATTTTAGTTCTAGTGAGTATTCACTGTGAACAGACCAATTAATTGTAGGTTAAAAGTGTAGGACCAGAGATATACATGGGCATATTTGCTCAATGTGTTTTCCATTTAACCACCATTTATACTGAGGTCTAATCTCTGAGAAAAGCACCAACTTAGTCTTCCCATAGTTTATATCTAATACATTGATTCTGCAATTGTCTATTAATGTTTTTTTCAATAAATATATTAAGCTTTATCTGAAAATATGAGAGATACCAACTTGGGGGGGTGTTTGAAGATGTGATCCCACTATAGTAAGAAATCCAGACAAATCTGAAAGATATAGGTTGAATAATAAAGGGACAATGACACATGCCTGTCTAATCCCTTTAATTGAATGAATCATTTCCCACAAATGGCCTACTTCAGTGTCTACCTCCTCCCTAAAGTGGCATCCCTGTGCTGACGAATGCTAATAAAAATCCTTTAAGAAATATAAAAGTCACCATTCCATTTGTAGACAATGTAATTGATCCTATAGTTCTGAGTATGATATACAATCAGTGTATTGGAAAAGCAGTTGAATCTGTTCAATGGAACAAAGCCAGCCATCATACCTGAGTGCATTTGCATAGATAAGGGCAATAGCTCTTAACTTTTTCTTTTCAAGGGGTCCCCTTTAAATATGTTTTGTTGCCACAGACCCCCAAGACTCTGGTGTGTGTGTGAGGGGGTTAATCACATATCTAGACATCACTTCATTTGAAATAAATTAACATTCAGAACTGGAAAGGTGAATTTGCATATAGCCTCAATGAGGAAAACCAATGAGGGGAGGTGGATAACAGAGGTTGCATCTGCACTGCAGAAAATAATCCAGTTTGACACCACTTTAACTGCCCTGACTCAATGATATGAAATTCTGGGATCTGTAGTGTTGTAAGATATTTAGCCTTCTCTATCAGAGAGTTCTGGTGTCACAACAAACTACAAATCCTAGGATTCCATAGCACTGAGTGATGGCAGTGTTAAAGCAGTATTAAACTGGATTATTTCTGTGGTGCAGATGCAGCAGAAAGATGATGGGGGAACTTCTACTCAAAATAACCATTGGAAGTTTATTTAAAGGTAGGACAGGCTGTTGCACGCATGCAAAAACGTGAAACAGCAACAATGAAAAGGAGAGGGCAGATTAACAGTGACCAAAGCAGGACTTCAATAAATTGCATAAACAGAGAATCTAGATGTACTCTTTGGCTTTCATCTTTAGCTACTACTACTTAGGCCAGAAATTTAAGATAAACAGAGGTGCTTCTTCCTTCCAACATAGTTTCTCCCTCTGACGTGGTTACCTTTGTTGTCCTTCCTTTCCATTTTCAGGAGCTTTAAACCTACACAGGCATCCAGCAACCTCTCCATTCCTATATGATTGGTGCCCAGGTGTTCAGCAATATCTGCTGCAGTCAGAAGGTCTCCCGATTCCCCCAGCAGATCAAATACTCCCAGCTCAGAGGCAGTAAACATGATCTTGAAATAATAGGAAGAGAGTCCAAAATGAAGAGGAATGACATACTAATTAAGTTTACATTATTACCATTCCCATCATCATCGTCATCTTCATCATCTTACATGGCCAACAATTAAGAAATACCCTCTGCATGGCTTTCAGAGTTTACAGTATGCCTGAATTAAATTTTTAAAGCCTGGCTGTTCTTGTTAGATATCATAAAGTGCAAGAAGAGTTCATAAATAAACTACATTTATGAAGTATACATTATTACAGTACTATTCATTTTCTTTTGTCTTCTTTTTCTTCTCTTCTTCTTTTCTTCATGTGATTTTCAACCATGTGGTTTTATATAGTACATCTGGACTTTTTAAAAACCTGGATGTTCTTGTTGAATATGATGAGAATACTGTATGGAAACATTATATTACAGTTGTCCATTCATATTCACTGGGGTTTGGTTCCAGGACCACCACCACCACCCCCGTGGATACCAAAATCCATGGATACTCAAGTCCCATTATATGCAATGGCATAGCAAAATGGTGTCCCTCATATAAGATGGCAAAATCAAGGTTTGCTTTTTGGATTATTATTATTTTTTAAAGAATATTTTCAAGCCGTGAATACTTAAATCCGTGGATACCAAACCCATGGATACAGGAGGACAACTATAATTCATTCTTGAATGTGACTCCTTGAGCTTCAGACCTGCCTGCTAATGAATGATACCAGCCAAAATTCAAGCCCTACATAAAGCCTTATGAAGTGAGGGCAACAGCAATGGGAGCAGAATATGAATTCCTTGAAAGAAAAATGCAGAGTTGTGAGGATATTTGATGGTTATAGCCATATTCTGTGACAGCTACCATGTGTAACAATTTGGAGGGGGAATAATAATGAAAATTTGGTCCCCCAATTTAAATGCACAAAACCCTTGCAGAGGGGCATGCACAAAGTCCTTCTCTAGCTAGCCAGGAGAATTCTTCTCATGCTAACAATGGATTAAAGTTACTAATTTTAAAATCTGCCTGTAAAATGCAGTACTGTCTTCAGACAGTAGGTGGAAGATTCCCTAACCTTTTCTAACTATCAATGACAAAGTGGAAAGTAGTCCTGGAATATTAATTTCTCCAAGTGGTTCTTTTTTATAAAGTTCCATGTGCTACTTCCCTCTTCAGGACCCCAAAACTCTTCAAATGGTTAAAAGCGAAAGCAAGAGAAAAGGTCCTGGTGCCTGATAAGGTGCAGAAGAAGAAAATACAGTTTTCCCTCCATATCCATGGATTTGGTACCCACGGATTTAAGTATTCACAGCTTGAAAATATTCTTTCAAAAAATAATAATCCAAAAAGCAAACCTTGATTTTGCAATCTTATATAAGGGACACCATTTTGCTATGCTTCAATACTTGAGTATTCATGGATTTTGGTATCCACGGGTGGTCCTGGAACCAAACCCCAGTGAATATAAAGGGACAACTGTAGAGAGAAAGACTGACAAAACAGCAGAGTGGAGGAAAGGAAAAACTAGTGAGAAAGAAAAACAGTGAGGGAGGGAAACAAGTAAAATAGGATGGGGAGGGGAAAGGAAACAGATAAAAAGTCCTCTTACTTTTGACTGGGTGTGATGGAGTACAGACTACATGGTTTCTAACCCTTGCAACATTTGCTGTGTCAACTGATGGTTTCCATGTCAGTGAAGCATTGAATACACACCAAATTTTAATCTGAACTTTAAAAGGGTTATCCACAGTGCTGAATCTAAAGTTCACACTAAATCCAGGAGGAGATTCACCACTCCACTGACCCAGAAATCACTAAATTCAAGGCACTGACCAAAGCAAACTAAAATGGAATGGAATGGGTAGAGGGCAGTCACTATCCCGCTTTCTGGACAATATTTTTCTTTAAAAAAAACCAAACAAACAGTCTCTGGCGACTGTGTAACCAAAGAGGAGGAGAAACAGTCCTTTCCCCCCTCTACAGAGCTAATGAAGCAAGCATGTTCAGAAAAGACAGGCAAATTATTTCCTATAAACCCATGAATGAGCTGAAGCTTTGAAAGTCAATATTCACAAGAACTTACTTTTGAGATGACATATCCATGCTGGTACTGAAATAGGATATTTTCAATGTCTTCTATATCATTCATTTTTCTTCACTGGAGTCTTTGTCAGGTGTATCTGTTGTTTTTCCTTGAGAGAGTGGGCTTGGCTCCATGCAACAAGAAAGACCAGTCTTGTTACTAAGTATATTTTCTGAATACCTCAATTGTAGGACACAGAAACGTTTTAAAAATTGCTCTTTTGTGTCAGTGTGACTCACAGAATAACCTAAGAGCTATTCTAACAAAAGAATCATGTATGAAAAAGAGAAATAGGCAATTTTTGGTTTGGTAAATCAGACAATAATGATGTTAAATTATAGAGGCATGGAGAAAGATCATTGGAATTCTCAGATGGAGAACATGGGAAAGACATGAGTAGATCTAAAACAGAAAATGAACAGTTAGCTTTTCCAAAAGAAAGAAAGTGGGACAGTAGGATTACAAAACGTTAGAGAAACCAGAAATATCTCCAATGTAAGACAGAAAAGCTAAGTTTTGGGAAGAGTGGAAAGTCATTAAATTGCTTACCTGAATAAGCTGGCAGTGAAGGAAGCAAAAACTTAACGGGATTTGTTCTCATTAGCCAATACCCCTCCTTTTATTGCTTGGATGTATCAGAGTTAAAACTGAAGTTTTCCTAAAGGGATTGGAACTCACCAAGATAAACAAACCAGTCTGGTGAAACATTTAAATGGCTATTGTAGTCACATCTCAGAAGCAGGATGATTCAGAGAGAGAGAGAGAACAAAATTTAGTTAAAATGTATTTTTTTAAAGGTAAAAATGTGAATTATTCTGAGAGTAACTCCAATTCCCTCAATTTCTATTTTGATCAAATCCTGTCCTTACTGGCCCTTTCCAGATTTTTTTTCTGGTTTAGCTGGATGCTTTTTTGTAAGAAAAACAATGAAGGATGACAATAAAGAAAGAATTTGATGAGGAAACTATCAAAATTGCATCCATTTCTCAAAGGGAAGAAATGCACTTGCAATTGCTGCTTTTATCTAATACATGTCCTGAAAATGATCTGCAGATGGATTGTGAAATGATTCCCAATCTGTTCTTTCCTTCAGTGAAACAAAGCATATGTAGCTATGTGCTATGTATTAAAGCTCACAGGTAGTTTGGCTTTCAGACATGTTTTTATGTTTATGCTCTTGAGAAGGCAGAGTAGGCCTCAGGTTCTGTTGCAATGAAAGTAGAACATAGCTGCTATTCTTTCCTCCATAATCTTCTTTGTATGGCCCCTTCCTGTCCTTTCTCAGATCTTCAGCTCTCCTCAGAATCTCCTCAAAGCTCTCGCTCCATGTTTTCAAACCAAATTGCCTACAGTCTCCTATACCAACTCTTTGTGCTAGTTGGCTTATGGACCCTGACCTCAGGATATTTTTCTTTAATACTAAAGATCTAAGTAAAGAAGTACAACCAATATTTATTCATGCCACCAAGATAGGACTTGTCTAGATGGGCGATTTACCCCATCTTGCCCCCGTCTTAGAGCCCTGCAGTCCATACGATACAGTGCTTTTGTCCCATTTTGTCCCCAAGCAGTCATCACGACCCCCAGGGCAAAGACAGGGGAAGATGGAAGGAAGACAGAGTAATGCCTGTTAAAACATTTCAGCAAAATACCTGGGAAAAACTACTTCATTTCAGAAGAAATGGATTGGGTCCCACAGGACTGCAGGAGGGCATATCACCACACAAGCCCATCTCTGCAGCTACTGCCACTTCTGTTTGCATTGCACACTGTGCAACCAGTTCTGTCCATTCAGATAAGGACGAAGAAGAGAGGGACTCACCTCCACCGTCACATACCCAGCAGCAAGCTCAAAAAGAAACTCAAAGGAAGTCTCTGAGACTTTATGAGAAAAACCTGCTCATTGAGAAACACCTGACAAAGCCTTAACTGCTTTATATATGCTGGGAGAAGCAATGGTGGCTTTGCAAGAGATCAACTGATCTTCCTGGTGAAAGCTTCCTGCTGACTTTGGTGCCTGGATTCCAGTTATCTTGAGTTCTGTTACCTTGACTCTTGCTTTGACCTTAGACTATCCCTGTCTACTCTGCTGCTGACTTCTGTTGATCCTTGGACTGCTTTGGACCAAGCTGACTGTCATAAGCCTCTGACCTTGTGGGATGTGTTACTGGACTTTGGCGTTCACCACACAAGGGTTTTTTCTGTAGAGAAAGCGCTTCAGTGTTGGGTGGAATTTTCGCGGGACACATGATGCTGTATGTATTCAGTGTTCCATCTGTCTGTGTTTGAGTTCTGGTGCGCTACAACCTATTGATGATTTCCCCCCATCAATAGCCCTTGATCGCGCAATACTCCCACCATATCATGGCATATGGTGAGAAATTTCGTGCTTGTTCCGGCTTCTCTTCATCACGTGATTCTGCGAGAGCGTGACTCTCCTTCGCAATATTCTCTCTGCCCCTGCAATCTTCCCAACTCAACTTCCGGTGGCCATTTCGTTGACACCAGGGAGAAGATCAGTTATGCAATAGTACCTTTTATTAACAAATTTATTAACAAATTAAGAAATACTATGGAGTTTAACACGAGCGCGTGATACTTTCTAGTCACCTATGCTTCCTATACAGCTTTATGTGATTTCACATGAAGCTGTACTCCTTTGCTGAACCGTCATTATGTATTACAGAAGGGTGCTTGTTCATGTAGCCAGTGCCATTTTCTATCCAATTTGATGCTTTCATTGTGTTTGTATATTCCTGCTTGCAGGGTTATATCATCAGGAACAATGATGTGAACCTCACATACACACACACACACACACACACACACACATATATATTTCGTGCAATTACTCACTTTGCTTAACTTCTACATTTGATTTTTTTGTATTTTAAATATTTCCCATTAGGTCTCACTCAGGAAAAATTTTTGAAATACATTACAGGAATATATTAAGTGATGTCCTGCTGCTCCCACTGTGAGAAAATTAGCATTGGATATTTTGTCCCCTACATTACAATTTAGAGTTTCCTGTGTTTTTGCATGTATTTTCCTACATACAAGCATGTCTGCAATGTTATCTATGAGGTATACCACACTATGCCCTATCCTGTTATTATTTCGCCATGTAGATCACAAATATATGACTATTCTCTCCGCACTTCCTTCTCCCATAGCGCTCCTGTCACTCGTTTTTTTGGCGTAATTGCGCTATTTTGCCCACCGCATGTACAGTCAGTAACACTTCTCAGCATGCATACTCCACCCCTTACATGGTGTTGTCACATCCTCTCCTGATTTTACGCATGCGCAAATTTCAGCTTGTTGGCGAAATAGCGCTACTTGGCGCGCCGCATGTACAATCACTAACACTTCTCAGCATGCATACTCCACCCCTTACCTGCTGTCGTCACATCCTCTCTTTGTTTTATGCATGCGCAAACTGCATGCCTAGACTTCGCGCGATATCGCGAGCCTAACCCTGTAATCGGTGTTTCTCAATGCGCATGCGTATACCTACACCGGTTTCATCCAAGAATAAACGTCACTCTCGTACTGTCTGAAGCCGAGTACGTATTTCTTCGGTTTTTACTTCCACACTTTCATTCCCAAGTCCATTAGGTTTTACTTATTATCTTTCTTTTGTTGTCCGTATGAGGTGCTGTCGTCCAGTTGCAAAACCTTTTGCCATGGCTTTTGATTCTGCGCAGTACGTTACTTATTTATACAGCGCCCATACGTACTATAGGATGTGCGTGGTACTGCAGTGTTGTCATTCGGCGCCATTAACTTTTAGCAATGTCTAAAAATAGGGCAGGAGGGAGATGTGCAAGGTGGAGTTCTAGCGAGGTTGCCAAGCTTCTCTGTGCAATTCGAAAAAGTGGGGAGGTGTACACTTTAATGAGGAGTACCTCCGCTCCTAATAAACATATATACACGCGGATTGCTAGGAAGCTGTACCTTTCAGGGCATTTTAGGTCACAGGCACAAGTAGCCTCAAAATTTAAAGTTATGAAGGCAAGCTTCTACAGGGTAATGGAGATGTTTGAAGGGAGGCCACCAACTAGACATCAGCCTCCATACTTCAAACATCTTCGCACCCTGTGGAAGCTTGCAGGCCGCCCACACTGGGAAAATAGACATATCTATGGTGAGTCTGTAATTATGGCATATTATATTTTGTGATGGACACTTGTTAATCGAAGAGTACATTACATTTCAATTTGCATACTGTTGCAGGTCAAAGACAGGGCAGAGAATTCCCGCATGACTCAACACGACATGATGGGGCCAGGCACCGGCGCAAAGGTAAGTAAGCAATGCTTATGCCGTAACTGTCTCCTGTTCCCATAGATTCGGATGTAATGTTTTTTTTCCCCGTGCACAGCATTACCTCTTCTTCCTGAGTCTGATGATGATGATGACACTGGTGACGATGCAGTTTCTATGATGGACACTCCGCTTCCTGACAACCCTGAGACTCCAGGACCAAGTAATGTTTCCCATGCGTCTTCCTTAATAGACACTACAAAATCACATTTGCGATCCCATGACGCTGTTGACCATTGCCCCAATGTAGTTGCTACTTCAACTTTGTACTTGAGAACAAATGATGGCAGTGATATAAATGATAATACTTCTGATGGCTCTCAAGAATCTCAAGAAAAAGTTGCAGAAGAATCATGTACAACATCACACCATGAAGCTGGAATGTATCAGGTTGAAACATCTCCTGCTCAGTTACCAGAGAAGCGTGGTAAGTAGTGTTTCAAATTTCATAATAGGAGTTACCCAATGATGCTCCTACAGATTATTTGGAACTACAACGGATGATGTAATGTACAATGCCTTTCATACATTAAAATTAATTCTTATTCACCATTACTTTAAGTTTTACATCGATTTATGTATTCACATGCCACTCCTCAGTCATACGGCTGCAGTGGTGAATTTGATTTTTTTTAAATGAAAACAAATATTTATACATATGCACTGAACTGGATCATTTTCTTTTCTAATTAACATCTCTACCAGTGATCCATAGAATCATAGAGTTCCACGAGACTACCAGGGCCATCCCGTCAAACCCCTTCCTTCCAATTCTGGAATACACAGTGAAATCACCTGTTGATTGAATCCAAACCACATAAAATTCCCATAATATGTCCAAAGCAAAATAGACTTGGTTCAGGGCTGCTAGTGAAATTTCAGGCATGATTTACTCTAGGGCCTCCTTATCTGTCTTTATTGCTATTCATGGTATCCATAAACTGTCCTGCTTAATCAAAATTTTAGATGGGTTTATATTTCCTCATGTCAACTTTCATTGTTTTCCAGCATTCATATACATAGTTAGAATATAGACATATCATGGTGTGAATGGTCCTTACTTTGGTATTAAAAGGTACATCATTTTTGGGTGTTTATCTTCCTTTAAGTTACTTTCTTTGCATTAAATTGTTTAGGGGTAAGAGGCTCCAACAAACACCAATTTTCATTACAGTTCATCTCAAACTGGAGACTGAAAGTAATATCATAACTTTTCCTGTTACAAGTATGAGAATGCTTACTAGGAAAATAGAAAAGGCTGCAATGAACAATTACTTTTAATGGGATGTTAAATACCAATGGTATAACAACAACGTTTTAAACAGGTTGGGTTGCAAAACATACAAACTGGCACTGTGGTGTACTTGACGGCTAAGTGGTATAGTGTCATGCTTTTATGCTTGATTATGTAACTGTTTTACGTGTTTATGTCTTCTACTTAAATGCTAATGTGATTGAACACATTGATATCACGATGTTATATTTTACATTTCAGATCCACCTGCTGCAAGGGAGGATAAGGAAGTCCAGACAACAGTGCGCGTTACGAGTGAAAAGTGCATCCAGACTGAAGATTCTCCCCATGGAAGACCCACTAACCTTTGGGAAACAGTGGAGAGATTGATGACAGTTCAAACAGAAGGTATAAAAAATGTATTGGATTTGTTGGGATTCCTACCTTGATAAAAAGATTCTCCCCTCATAATGATTCATACCTTCCTTTCTAATAGGTTTGTCATTTCTTTACAGTTCTCAGGATAGCCACAGTGCAGGAGGCCCACTTTTCTTCAACCGACAGACGTCTAACAATAGTTGAAGCAGGAATGAATAGAAACTCCGCTTGGATTGAGCAGATCAGAAGAATGGTTCAAAATTAGCTGGGTGTGGGGGTGTGGAGTGGCTCGTGTGTGTGATTAAATTGTATGGGGCACAATTGTGAAATTATGTTTTTCCTTTAAAAGGCAAACTCTTTGTCTCTTAATAATTGTTGGGGGAGTGATACATGATACATGTGAATGTTTGCTGAATGCACATTATGTAAAATATAAGCACTTGATTCATGCTGTTTGGAATTATGTTACTTGATCAGAATGCATTTGGTTTTGTTTGTTTCAATATGAATGATGCCTACACACAGTGTATGCAGAACTAATGGTTTTATTCTGTGATAGAGGGCTGTTTTGGTGGAATTCTCCATTCAATTGTATACATTGCTGCACTTTTGAATTTGTTAAGTTGCAATGGAGAAGAACCACATTGCACATTGGTTAGTGGTTGTAATACATCCTTTTTAAAATGATTTGTTCTGTAAGGGTAAGAGTTGATGTTTCCTCATTCTGATGAGGTATCCAGGAAATTCAGCACTTCTCCTTAACTGTATTTGTGTTACTCCGCTGCGACATCTTACTGAATATCTCATTGATGACTAATTTGAATATCTTGTACTTAACACACTAACGATCTGCAAATGTGGCATTACTTTACGTGTACACACATAGTATACTCGTATATTACCATGTCAACTGGATGTTAATACCTGTGTATGAAACATGACAGTTTATAACAACCTTTAAAATGTTAATGATGAAACTGAAGCAACATTTGCCTTTTGTAATACGATCTGCATATGGACAAAGCAACTGAACATCAAGATGGAAATTTTGTGTTGGTTTGATATCGCTTTAAATGCCTTTGTTTGAAAAAGACTTTGCATTATTACTGATGACAAAGCTCCATCATACTCAGGTTTGAATGGCTATGACTGTCCTGAATATTTACACTTTATTTAAAAGTGTTGCCCAAACAACCTTCTTTTCTTAATGAAATAAAGCTTGTTTGATGCACTGCCATAGTTCCAACATGCTTGATGTGCTGTATTTCCTTTTAGGTGCCTCATATGCACTGTACTACACAGCCACCTAAAACTACAATGAATAGGAATACGCTTTCTCTCTTTTTGATTTCCTAAAAATACATGTTATCAGAATCAGTATAACCTTTTGGGTTTCTTCACGTAATTCTGCTTTCATATTGTCACGTGTCCTTCTTTGATAAAGGAAAACTTAATATGAGCGGTGAAAATAAAAATATTTTGTTTAATATATCATGTTGTTTGAGAGTTTTCCCACATGGAAATGATGCAACCTTCTCCCAAAAAAAGTACAGTGTAACACACACATACTGTATGTTTGCTCGGTGCCCTACTTAATATTTCTATAATTTGCTGTACGAGCACAACCTTGCCTTGTGCCCTGGAAGATGCACTCCCTCCACTACATTTTTGGCAAATGCGTAACCGTGGCGATGCACACATAATGAACTTTGATGGGGAATGAACAGTACTCTACATGGTGCTGTGTTATCAATTATGGGATGCTATCAATATTGACAGTAAAGGTAAGAAATTACTTAATGCACTTACCTTGATAACATTCCAATTGTTTACTTGTGGCCACATTGTAGATGGAGTTCTGATCATATTTTCAGGAATTAAAAAAACCAGTACTTGATGTGTCCCTAGTGGCTTCAGTACAGTCAATGCAGTAAGGAACACACAACACACGGTAAAACACACTGCCATTATACATAATGGGTTTAAAGTACAGGGGAGGATTTTCATTCCTGCATAAATTTCATTACAGATATGGGGTTTGCCTGTTGCCATTCACCAGCCTGCCTGTCACTAGGCATAAAAACTTTAGATGTTGACACACGGGGAACAATATGCAATAATACACAGATGTAATTTACGAATTTGTCTAAACGTATTCAAATAATTAGATTGCAGCTTGACTTTTATAAAAAAAAGGACACAATACGCAATTTAACCTCTGATATACATTATATACTATCTTTTTTCGCGGGGAAAACCTCATTTTAAAGTACCATTAATTCACAGCAGATACAGAGAACAAGGATATGCAGAGATCAAGGTTTGAGACACATTTTCTATAGAATGCATGCTGAACAAATCTGCAACAAAATTAGTTTGCCACTTCAGGTATCCTGAAACGCATAGATGTACGTCGTCTGCTGCCATTGCAGACAGCGGATGTCTGTGGAGGCTAAAATAGCGCGACATCTCGCGCAGTTTTGACGGTACACTCTTGTCGCGCTTATTGTATGACATCACTTCTATACTAAAATTATGAACTGTTACCTTGGGTACACCTATGTGTTCAATCTTGTGTGCCTTCCCCAGTTTGCAGTGTTGTACAAATGTTTTGCTTTCCAAACTTGCCACATACCAAAACAAAAGTCTTTTTTAAATATCGCGTCATAACGGGAGTGTGTTGTTTCCATGGGAACAGTACTACAGGGTTAAACTGCGCAACATGATGATGAAATTTCCTGGGAAACGTCCTAATTGAATTACTTCCGGAAGGGTGGTTGGTCACGCAAGTAAGTTCCCATATATATCAAGCTTTCTGTTAAAAGCACATGTAGTGTACAACACGTTCCATTAATTATTTTTGGCTATCTCGTTTACTGTTAGCATGGCACGTACTTATTCATTCAGGGATGGGCAAGTTCTGACTTTTCTACTGAAAATCTGCCTGGCAGAGGAACTTCGCAGAAGAAGGCAAACACTGGCGTTGGCAATGATACAGAGGATAGTTGAAAGAAGAGGAAAAATTATTAGATACCTAAGTATGCTGTCTTCAGATATGACCGCCGATGCCTTGGCATGGCTGGCTACCACTCCAGATCCACGCAGGTACTGGGTACGTCCCAGGGAGCGCTCATTCTGGAATCATGAGGTACTCCACACATGGGATGATGATATGTGGCTATCAACATTCCGCATGTCAAGGGAGACTCTGTTTGAAATTGCTAACCAGCTTAGGCCGGAAATAGAGAGGAAAAGAACCACAATGCGTAACCCAATTTCGGTGGAAGAAAGAGTAGCCATAACAATTCACTGGCTTGCCACTCCACTTATGTATTTAAGGACTGCTGAAACCTTTGGCCTGGGCTCTTCCACTGTTGCTGAAATAGCGGTTGAGGTGTGCCTTGCTATTGAGAAAATATTGCTGAGGAAGACAGTGCAGTTGGGTGACTACAGACAGGTAAAACAGTCATTATTTATTAGTCGTTTTAATTGATTTTTATCCATAAAGTTATCTGTTATAACAGCTTTTATACTACTTAATATCATGAATCTTAGTGACATAGCCGTTGTTTGTTAACCTGTACCAGCTATTGTTTTCCCCCATATTCTGCAAAGTGGTTTGTTAGATGGCTTAGTAACCCTTACAGATGGAATTTATGTTGATGGACAAGAAAAAAATTACATATTCATTTCACTACGCATCTTTCCATGTTTCTTTACAATATCATATGCATGCATTACTGTGTGTGCAAAATACTGTAACACTATATTCCAGAATGGAAAACATAATTATTACTTGAGTGAATTCGCACAGAATGTGGGCATAACCCGCATAAAATAGTACAGTTGTCCCTCCACATTCACGGATTTGACATTCACAGATTTGAGTATTCACGGCTTGAAAATATTCTTTAAAAAATAGTAATCCTATTATCAAACCTTGATTTTGTCATCTTATATAAGGGACACCATTTTGCTATGCCATTGCATATAATGGGACTTGAGTATTCACGGATTTGGGTATTCAGGGGGGGTCCTGGAACCTAACCCCAGCGAATGTGAAGGGACAACTGTACTTGGTTGAAATATTGAAATTGAGTTGAAGTCGCTTATCATTATAGTGCTGTTACAAGAATGTGCAGTTTTTTATATGCATGATGAGTGTGTAAACGTACAGAAAAATCCCTAGCATTGCTCCAATTTCCAATTTTGTGTATCTGTGTAAAGTATTATTTTACCATCTTTTGACAGATAATGAGTGGATTTGAGGCTTTGGGCTTCCCACACTGCGTTGGAGCAGTTGACGGTACACATATACCCGTTTGTGCACCAAGTGGAAGAGGTCATGAGTTCATCAACAGAAAGGATGGATATTCAATTCTTCTACAAGGAACCGTTGATCATACGGGACGATTCATTGACTCTGAGATAGGATACACAGGTCGAAATCACGACAGCCATGTATTCCGCTACTCAGCATTGCGCCAAGCTATGGATGCTGGGGAATTCGTACCTGGTAATCCAACCATAACTTTGTTCGGTGTACAGGTACCTCCAATTATTATTGCTGATTCAGCGTACCCATTAAGTAAATGGCTTATGAAGCCTTATGGAGGTAAGTTAGATAGGAGGAAGAAGGCCTTCAACATGGCACTCTGCCGAGCAAGATCGGTTGTGGAACGTGCTTTTGGGAGATTGAAATCTAGGTGGCGCTGTTTAACGTCAAGATTAACCGTATCTGAGGAAAACTTTGTACCTGTAATATCAGCATGTGTTGTTCTGCACAACATTTGTGAATCTCGAGGTCACATTCTATCTGAAGAAGTTGCTGACCCAGAAATACTACTGCTCCCTGAATGTATGGAACATTATAGGCCATATAATGATGGCAGGGCACGTGAAGGAGCACTTGTGCAGGCTGCCCTTGCCAGGCTTATTGCTGGAGATCAATAATAATTGTGTTACAGTAATAATTTCAATACTGTTCTGCCCTTTTAGTTAGGGGAGAATCTTATTTTTATGCAGCCAAGAAAACATTAATAGCTGTATTATCCAATAAACTCCTTGACTTTATAAATCACGAAATAATCACTGCATAATAACATATTTCAAAATGCTAAATTTTAAAATGACAAATGGACAAAATAAAAATTTGTATTGCCATGTTGGATAACAACATAGTATTGATTTCTTTTATAATGTTGTTGTGTCGCTTCTTGCCTTCATTGCAAACTTAGGAAATATGATTTATACACAGTATACAATATCAATGGTTGAAAAATGTTTATTTGTCATGTTTAAATTTCAAACTAGGCAAATATAAATAACAAACATACATATAACCACCAGTTTGTTCAGTCTAACACTGTCCATAGTGGTATAATTCTGTTAGTAGTAAGAAATATTATGGTGGGTTGAGATGGAAATTTTACTACGGAATTAGGATTCTCAAGTACAAAAGAATGTCCATTCAGAATGTAACGCCTAACATTTTAAAAAAGTCTACGTTAAAGACAACAAACAAAGAGAAACATTGGTTTTCATAAAGGAAGTAGTACGTGTGATAGCCGTGTCGTATGCGGATCATTGCATGTTTTTATATATATTACTTGCATGTTGAGCAACAGAGTAATACTATTCAGGGTTATTAACACATGGGATATAGTGACAGAATCCTCTGTAACCTAGTATAGGATTCTGAAGGATAATACCAAATTCAACATTGTGAGAACATTGTGTTGCTCCAGCAAATAAATTTTGCAACAGTAAATCTGCAGAACTTGAATTGAAATTTCCAACGTTCACCAAAAAAACCTATGCAAAATCTAATGCCTTTCTAAAGAAAAGGCTAAAACTCTTTCAATAGCATAACAAACCCAAAAAGGGCTACTGCAATCAGAATTGGAAGCGCATTACAAAGTTTCTATGGACTATAGCATTGAGGTTTTCTACGAAGTCTGCCTCTTTCCGCAGATGTACTCTGACTCAGGGAAGAAGAAGCAATATCAGAGATAGTAACAGCAGCAGCATTATCAATATCAACATCTTTGCAACCGACAACAATATCAACTTCTACAGTATCAACACTGCCGTTCTTCTTGGCAGATTGAACTGCTTGTTTCCCAAAGTGAGACATGCCAAGGTTTTTTTTCCTTGGATACGGTGCCTGGGATGTGGATGGGTGGACATTGGTAGGATAGAATGACTCACTACATTGTTTGTAGGTTGTGCGCATGAATTCCAGTTGACTTTTTGCTACCTCGTTTGCAGTATCCATGCGCTGCAGAAATCTTTGTCTATCCTCCTTGGAAGACTGGACATCATCACGAATTATTTCCAAAAGTTGTTTAAGTATCGCTGAATCCATATCCAGGCGTTGGATCAACTCTGCACGTGTCTTATCGGCCTCCTGTCTAGCGTTCTCCATGATGGCCATCGCTATATTTTCTCCTTTTCTACCCCTTCTATCCCTCTGTCTAATCATCCTTAGTCTAGAAGAAGGGGATAGGCATGCCAGTGGTGTTTGCTGCCCAATATCTGAGAAGAAATTACACAAATAAAAGTTGTAATTTCCTGTTTTGGACATCGAATTGCCTGACCGGTTTTTGGCAGGAGTTCCCCATCACAGAGAGTAACAATTTTAGATGATTTTTGAAAGGACTGAACTGTTAGTGAAAACTAAATTTTTCAAAAATAATAACCGTTTGAACATTGTCATGCAGCATGCATTCAGTACTGTAACTTCAACTTTGAACAGAACATTGATAATGCTGTTAGTAAGAGTGTGTTCGAAAGTACCTGTGGGTTCTGTTTGAGTCGAGCAGGAAACATAGACAGCCTGTCTGTTGTTCTGCTCAGCAATGCACACTAATAACACAAGCAATATAATGTTGCATAAATTGAAAATCTACATTTATACATCTGTATCAACCACGCATGGAAATAACAATTTCTACAGTATAACCTTCAAATATAACCTTCAAATTACTAAAATTAGTATAACTGCAGTGAACTGTAAAATGGGTCAGACAATTTCTTCCAGTACTATGAATAACAAAAAAAAACCACTCACCATCATCTGTTGTGTCATTTCGTGTTGAAGTGCTTCCCTCTGCAGAAGCATGTTTTTCAATCTGTGGAGAGGCTGTAGGAAAAAAGAAAGGTAGTCAGCCCTGGGTTTTACATTACTCCATAAAATGTGCTGCTTCAGAACTGTTGTGCACACATTGCTTGTGTTAATGAATCTCAACACATACTTGAGAGAAGATGCCATCAAGTTCAGAGAGCCTGTCTGGTCCATGTACTTATCTCTTGTTTTTAAGTTGCTATTGTGTACTGTAACAACCAGCTTCCCACAGCAAGCATGTTAACAGTCCAATGGTAACAGATAGTAAAGGAGTACTGCTCAGTCTTGCATTAACAAGTTTATGAAATTGCTGGGTAACATAACCATTGCAGAACATAGCCATAAAAACACTTCCCATTATAAATCTGTCCTACACCTTATCTCGCCCTCCTCTGCTCAGGATCCCCCTAACAGAAACCCAGGTTGTACAATTTTGCAAAGTACCAGTTGCGGGGGAGGTGGTGTTATATAGACAAAGCATTGGGTTACTAATGGAATTACCAAAAAATTGGGTCATATTTTAGACCAAAACCACCCACTTTGTGATCCTCGTTCATGCCGATTGTCCTGGTGTGTATTAAGTTACTGGGGTCATTTAAATGCTCTTCTTCTGCCCTCAGCAGCAAATGGGGGATGTACAGTGCTGCGTGGTATAATTAATGTATGCATAAGCATTGCAGGGATCACTTACCAGAACTGCCAATCATTGGAGCCTGAGATGCAGTATGAAGGAATAGTTCCTGGCTCATTACGTCCTCAGTATTGACCTCTACAGATTGTGTGTTGTCCTCTAAATCTTCACCACAGAACGTATTACAATCTGAATAAAATTCCAAGCACGAAGTAATATTAACATTTAATATCACCAAAATTGTAGAATGAGTATACTTTTAATAATTTGAGGAAAGCATCGAAAAGTTTCTAAATTAAACTCTTCTTTCTCTGTGCAAGTAAGTATAGGAGTGCAGTCACATTTTTCATCACAGATTCATGAGTCATGTATGCCTTGCCCTATATGTACTGCTTCTAATTATTTCAATTAGATAAACATTGTATAAATAAGAATGTCTAGAAAGATGAGAAAAGTACTGGAAATACATATTCCTTCTGTATAAGAGATAGGACTTTAGAAAAAATTGATGACAGCATAGCAAAGGTACGCACAGAGGTTATAGTGTTTAGCAATCTTTAGATGTTAGTTATGCGTCAACTAAAGACCCATGTCATTGAAGTTTAATAATTATTAAGTTGTACTTACCTTGTTGGCTATCATCTCTTAGTTGTGAAACGTCAACTGTTAAAAGGCCATCAGTATTTTTGGGGGAATGTGGATGATTATATCCATCTGCCCTATCCACTGTCTTACCAGTAGTTTTTCTTCCAAAATTAAGGCTCCTACTAACTCTTCTTGGCGAAACGCTTGCATCCCCTTGAAGGATATTATTGAGTTCGTTGAAATATGGGCATGTAGCTGGAGCAACCCCACTCATTTTATTGTGAGCTAGAACCCTCTTATATTCCAGCCTTAGAACCTTCGTTTTACTACGGCATTCTAGAGCAGTTCTAGAGTGACCTAGAACACTCATCTCCCTAGCCACCTTTTGGAAAACATCAATATTACGGTGGCTGGAGTGAAGCTGCTCCTGTAGTTTTCTCTCTCCCCATATAGAAAGCAAGTCCCTAACCTCATCGTCTCTCCACGCTACACCCCTTCCTTGTATTTTCTTCTGTACACCCCCCTCCATTGTTAAATTGCTGGGTGGAATCACGCAACAATAATTTGCGCGGTTTCAATTTACCCACAACCAGCTAATGGCGTCGATTGCAAATACCCGCGATGGAATACAGCGTCACACCAGAGAGCATTACTGTAAAAGACTACGTCACAATTAAGAGCCGCGGATAGCTTACTTTAGCGGAAGTGTGGTTAAAAATGTAATACCGAAAACTGAAAATGCCTTAGATTACACTTTTTTGAGTAATGGGACCACATTTTTTATGAAGTCTATTTTAATGCTTGGACAATGGTAACTGGTACGCAATTGTAACTAGCGCGATTTCAACAAAAACTTTCGAATATAAAATACAGATCCGGGAAAACAGTCCCCAAAATAGGACGTCACTTGTCAGCGCCAAACAGTATTGCTGTTGACGACTGATGCTGTTTAAAAAAAAGAAAACCTTTGTGTTCGGCCGTAGATTTGAAAATGCTAGTAATGTATGCTTGCTCTAAGTTTTTATACTGCTATAAAGCAGTAGTTTTCTAAAGCTCATTCAAAAAATTCTGAACTCATTCTCACGGTGATTAAATCATGGCTGCACATATCATATGGTACCTAAGAAGGATACTACCCATTTCTGCTGTAAACACCACATGGACTAATTTTTTTTATTTAAACACACCCCTTTAATTTGCGCAATTCAGACTCCACACCCAACAACTATTTTTAAATTGGTTTTTGGTATATACACACACAAAAAAAGTGTCTACATTTTACCCATAGTTGGTACGCCTTGTTTAAAAGAGAGTTGCGGGACAGTTGTAAAGGAACATTTCCGCGCTTATTTGCTACAGTTCAATTCTGGCGTGCAAAGGATCAGAACTATAGCCTTTTTGTGCCTAGAATAATTGAAACCCAACTGAGCAACCTAGAAGGTAGTAACCCTTTGTGCAGGAGTGCATTGAAATGAGAAGAAGTCCAGCATTGATAAACTTGAGGGACAAGTGGAAAATAACAAGATCTAGTAAGGAAGCCATTTCGCATGCTTGCAACCTAGTAAGTACTGTGGTGTGTTAGAGAAATAGTGGGAGTACAGTCCTCACAGCACTTTTTCACTTATGCCCCTTGGAGACAGTCATCATTTTTTGGATCTCCATGAGATCACCCATAATGACCCCGTAGTGTTTATCTGAAATTAAAAATTTTGTAATGTATACAATTTGTTAGAAGGCTGCTCCAAAATGGGCAAAGTGTGGAACTGTCTTTGTGACAAGGGAATTAATGCTTTGATAGAAGTTACCTTTAATAACCCGCAACCCGGTTATTACGCAGCGTGAGTATCGTATGCAGTGTAAAGCAAAAACACTTTATGGGCCATGTATAGACGCATGAGCAGCATTGGGATTATGGATGGCATTAGGAGATGCTACAGAGTCACTCTTACTATTGCGACCAAAAATGGAATGTATTTTCATTTATTAGCTGTAGGGTTGACTCAGCACAGGAAAACAGAAGCAAGCTTGATAATGCAGCTTTCACATTGATGATTGCCCAATGTGCGGTAGGTAGCTTGGCTTTGGAGTTTTTCAATGCAAAACACGAAGCACAATTTGTATCCTAACTATCAATAGGAACGTATGAAACAATGACCAATTATATGTGTTAAAAAGAAAAATTGCTGAGAAATTAAAAGAAAAGGAGTAATCACAACAATATGCCCAGAGACACTTAAAGGTTAACTGATGTATTCCCAAATAAGCAGCCACCGGCCCTTATGCGCTATTTTTAACCCCATAAAAATTGTACCCTTACATTCACAATCATTAATTGTAGCCATAATGCTACTTTAAATCTCTGATGAAAAATGCCAGTGAGTATTTATTGTTCTAATGCTAAATGAACGAGCAGAATGTCCTAAATGCCAGTGCACCTATACAGGAGCATTGCAAGTAGGACCAATACTGTTGTTCTGTATTCATTATATTATTATTTAATTTCAGCTATAATTACATTCAATGAATGATATATTATGTGCTTTATTCATATCAGTGTTATGGGTATTACTTTTTATCCATTGGCGTAAAGCCAATGTTCACAGAGAGGCAGTTCTTACAGTAACGTGATTATATTAATAATTAGAAAAGAACACCCCAAAAAATTTAGAAGTAAATGGTGCAGGAAAAAGTATTTATTTAATGGGAGGAAAGGTTAATAATGCCTAGTGAGAATAACATTCATCCATCAGCGTTGTTAAAAGGTATTCAATTCATCCTCCGCACATTTAATCTCTAACAACGCGGGAAACATACTTAAAAAGGTACATGCATGTATATATATAACGGTCAGCAAAATCTTCAGATGTTGAGCTGTAAACCTTTCCTAAACATGCCAATTAAAGACTCTTTAGTTTGGCTACAATAGTATCATAACGTATTATGGGGTTATAGTTTAATCATTACATTCGTGTTTGTAGGATTTCATAGGTGTACTGGTTATTGGTTGGCCCTCTCCCTCTGAGATTGTTGTAAGTTCAGAGTCATTATCGCATTTGTAAGGACTGTTATGCTCTTGAATGTTTTCACGTATATAAGAACTCCTGTCAGTTTGTCTTGTTATTTCTTGTATGAGTGGGTCAATATTTTTGTTTAATATAGAGATGTGAGCTCTTATTTCTGACATGGTAAGCAGTAATTCTTTCATAGCTTGCATCCTAGAAGGTGTATCGAAAGAACTTTCTGGAAAATCAGTTTGTGTTGATGCATTCTCCGTGTCAATTTTCCTTCTCTTTAACGCCCATCTCCCAGTACATGGTTGGCAATCAGTCATACAAGGAAGACTTGCCGTGCCTGTAGAGTATTGTAAAAAAGAAGAGCATTACTGTTTTGAAACCTATACACATAAATATTAGTAGACGAAGTGCACCATTAGAAATCTCTGGAGAAAAATATTACAGCCATGAATCGTCTCACATTAATAATTACTGTTGATATGTAGTGTTGTTTGAAGCAGCAGGAATGTCACCATTGTGTTTATGTAAAAGTGGGGTGTTGATTTTGCACGCAGTACTCCATTTATTGTTAAATACACAGGGGTAGAGCAGTCTTACATAATGTTTGGTGTAGATAGACCTATTGCTTTGGATCACCAATAAATAGTACCTTCACATTTGCGGCGCTCTCGTGCATGAAATAAGTTCTGCATGTGCTCCTCGTGTGAAGCGGCAATGATGTTTGTGCAGGGATGGCAATTTCGAAGACGTAATGGATATTGGAACGAACAGGCACATCCACATCTACTGTCACAACTTCCTGGCAAGAACAGAAGGGAGAATTGGGCTTTAATTATTTTTCTGAATGTTTGTTTTTAGAAATAACCCAAAAGGCCAGGTAAACACAACCATTTATGATTTACTAACCTTGAACCATGGTAACATAACCGTCTTCCTTACACGGGCAGGACATTTTTGGAACTGATGAATCTGCAATTGGAGAACAAGAGGAGACGGATGAATTCAAGCGAAGCATCTATAATTCAATGTCAGAAATGATTATCCTTCATCAATTTCTACTGGAAAAAAAAAATCGCAAGACGTTCGTTGCCGCTATCCATGGACACAACGGAGCAGATGTTTAGTTGCATGTATTGTTTCTGAAAAGCGTGGTAAGAACATGGAGCAAGCATGACAAGATATAACTGTAAATACTATGAATGTTACCTCACTGAATAAAATGGCAGCTATTCAAGCAGATATATTTGCTCTTCGTAAAAAGAGTGAATCCATATACCATGAAGCAATGTGCAGATCAGGAAAGGCAAATAAATGCTGCTTCCCGTGGTATACAAGGATAAAGGAACAGTAGGTAGTATTTTCACGCAGAAATCATTTGATCATTATCACGCAAAATACCATATACAGCAAAAGTAAGCATGGAACCCGAAACAATAGAAGTTGAAGGCAAGATGGCGCTGATCCACATGGAGCCTCAGCACGAACTCATAAGAAATTCTGTACCATATGGAGAAGTAACACACAGGAATGGGGAGTCTATTCTAGCGAATCAAGCAGTAGTAGTTGTTGCTTTAACAATATAAATTAACTCTAATGCCCTTTCACGAAAAATCGGTAAAGACCACAAAATTCTACTTACGCCCTCCACACTGTACCTCTTAAAATGGAGACCGGAAGTCAAATGAGAAAACTGTAGGCATGAAGGTAGAGTAGGAACGCCCACTCCCAAAAACACATGACTGCGGTTAAGTGGAACAGTAACACATATTCACACCGCACGACAAACAGCGAGCATATCATCGCGCAACAGAGGTTCATTGACGGGGAGAAGCCGTCAATGAGTTGTTGCGTGATTGCACCCAAAGTGAAACGGAGGGTACACTGAATAGCAACAGCGTCGTGCGGGCCGCGGAAATCAGAAGCAAAATGAAAGCGCAATGATCACTGAAAAAAACCATTGTGCGGTGTACCCCTATTTCTTCTGTAGGAGGGAATGAGTACAACAATAGCCAATGTGGAGGATGTTCAAAATGCAGGTTGGATTGGCTGGATGGCCATCTGTCGGGGATGCTTTGATCGTGATTTCCTGCATGGCAGGAGGTTGGACTGGATGGCCCTCGTGGTTTCTTCCAACTCTGCAATTCTATGATTCTATGCCCACAAAAGCAATATAAGAGAAAGAATAATAGTTATGGCCCGGGCAATAGCACTCATACCTGCTGCAGCCATGCTATGTACCCTGCACTGTGTACAGGTATGTATCAGACTTGTTAACTCCTTCAGAAACCTACCAGGCACTCTTTTCTTGGTGTCATTATCCCTTTACAATAAATTTACATGTAAACTGGTACCCATACCTCATGCACGCTACATGGGGGGGATATCAGCACCCACTCCATGGGCAAAAGCCATTGCCTTCTGTTTTCAAATGGGAAAACACCATGATGTGAATGGCTACAGTTACTTGTTTCTGGGTAAGTGGAAAAGCTTGCTCCGGGTTCGGCATTCTTGAGCCAAGGGGTGGGGGAAAACCAAAAATGGACACAAGCCATGGCCTTATTGTTTCACATGGAAGAAAACCATTATGTAAACGGCTACGGGTACTAGTTCCTAGGTAAGTGGTAAAGCTTCCTACAGGTTCAGCATTAAGGCAACGGGGGGAGGGGAGCAAAAGCTGCATGCATGTTACGTTGGGGGGGGTATCAATGCCCACTCCATGGGAGCAAACCATTTCCTTCTCATTTCACATGGAAGAAAACCATGATGTAAAAGGCTACTTGTACTAGTTTCTAGGTAGGTGGAAAAGCTTGCTCAAGGTAAGGCATTAGTAAGGCACCAGGGAGGGAAGACACCCAAAACTGCATGCACGGTACCTGGGGGGATGTCAATGCCCACTCCATGGGCGCAAGCCATTGCCTTCTCATTTCACACAGAAAAAAAATGATGTAAAAGGCTACGTGTACTAGTTTCTAGGTAGGTAAAAGGCTACGTGTACTAGTTTCTAGGTAGGTGGAAAAGCTTGCTCCGGCTTTGACTGTGCTTGCATGCCTGTGAACTAATTAACAGTTGGTTCCCTTCCCAGACTAGTGCTGTTTATACTTTGCTAGTACCTAGTTGCTTTCTGGGCAGAGGACCCACAAGCTGAACATTAGTCAGCAGTAAGATGTGACAGCTAAAAAAAGCCAATGCAATTCTATGCTGCATCAATAGGAATATAGTGTTTAGATTGAGGGAAGTAATGGTGCCGCTCTATTCTGCTTTGGTCAGACATCACCTGGAATACTATGTCCAGTTCTGGGCACCACAATTCACGAAGATTATTGAGAAGCTGGAACATGTCCAGAGGAGGGCAACCAAAATGGTGGGAGGTCTGAAAGCCATGCCCTATGAGGAGCAGCTTAGGGAGATAGGTATGTTTAGCCTGGAGAAGCTAAGGTTAAGAGGGGACATAATAGCCATGTTTAAATATTTGAAGGGATGTTATACTGAGGATGGAACAAGCTTGTATTCTGCTGCTCCAGAGACTAGGACATAGAGTAATGGGTTCAAACTACAGAAAAAGAGATTCCACCTAAACATTAGGAAGAACTTCCTGACAGTAAGAGCTGTTCAGCAGTGGAATGCACTGCCTCGGAGTGTGGTGGAGTCTCCATCTTTGGAGGTTTTAAAACAGAGGCTGGATGGACATCTGTCAGGAGTGCTTTGATAGGGTATTCCTGCATGGGGGTTGGACTAGAGGGTCCTTGTTGTCTCTTCCAACTTGATGATTCTATGAATGTCCAATAATAATAAGAAACTACATCATTCATTTCCCGTTGCACGAGGGAAAACTGCACACAGCAGCCCAAATACTTGCTCTGTCATGTTCTCAGAAGATTGGTGCCAGTGTCCCCCAGACAAGAACTCAACTGTACCCATGGGTAGAGCTTGTTTACTTGATGTAGCATTTTAGACCCAGAGCATAGAGCATCCTCACTCATACTGCCTCATAAGAGAGGTAATGTACAAAGGGAAATATAGAAATGGGGCTATTACAACATAGCTAAGGCAATGTACATCCATGTTATCTGGATTTTAATTCTGCTCAACCACCAACTATCTAAGTAAGCATAGAAATTATTCTCACATCTGAGGCAGAGGCATGTTGTTGTTCTATATGGCTTTTCCTATTGCCTCACTTTAAGTTGTATTATAATTTATATGTTTGCTATGGGATTACAGTGAATAGGGCTATCATCATTTCAGGTTTGTGATAAGTCAATACATGGCCAGATTGACTGGCTTTGAAAAAGGTATGTTAACACTCTCTCAGTGTTACGTAATCACTAGAAAATGGCTCCCTCTTCCAAGATACCATTGATCCATGCTCTTGAAAAGAAAATCTGACCAAAGATTGGGGAATGAAGGATAATACCATCTGTATATGCATATACGCCTTTCAAAAGAAGCAACAGAGAAACCAAAGAAAAGGCCATTTTCAAGAGGTGGTCATGTTTGTTTGTTTCAGCATAAAAAGAAAAAGAATAAGGGGGTCAAGTGTACATCAAGCTTCTGTGGATTCTTATTGTAATCCATAAAACCTCATGCTATGAGAAAGTCTTAAAGGTGCCACACAAGACACTTTCTCCCTCTTTATAAGAAAGATGCAGTGTAGAAGAACAGTTTTTTGAAGGGTCTGTGGTGCTTTTTTCTGAAGATCTGACATGGGGCACTGAAGCTGATGTTTGTAGGAGGGATACACTTGCTACCCCCCATTTACACTCTGCTGGTATGTTGGAAAATTAATCCAAATGTTGCAACAACAAAAAATTCCTAGTCATTTCTTTCCAAAGGAAATCAGACCTATGCAAGTGCTCTTCCCAGAAGTTCTCCCTGTTCAGGAATGCAGTAAGATGAAAATGAGATTGCAACAACCTTCTCCCCCATACCACCATCTCTTTCTCAAGACACATCAAACTCATTTGCTCAGACATACCAATATTTGCATGTCTAAACTCAGAGGCTTAACTATCAGATATTAGCCTTGTAGTGGCTTCTTTGTGACTCAAGAGTTTATAGCCCTAGTGGGTCAAAGTACAAGTAGAATCTTACTGGTTGCACGTTTTTCCTGGACATATACTATTAATACATTTAATTTCAGGTGTGTCCCTTGTTGTCCAGTTATAACCTTGAAACCTTTCTCATAGATAAATGCATTTTCATCTCTGACTTACAGACTGTGGTCATACCCACTTAACAAACACTAGGCTTGCACAACTTTACCTGTATATGCTCTAATAATTAATATATTCTAGTCTGATTATTGTATTTCTGTCTAATACATTTGACGTTGTGTAGCAAAAAAGGAGGGGAATGTGACACTTAAAGGAACATAAACTGAGTCTTAATCAGGGCTGTAATTAGTTACTAATTTCATCCTTACAGACAAGAATGAAGCATGTAAAAAAATGTCTTGTTACTGGGCAAGATTATGTGTTTTTGTGCATGTTTCAATGATTTTTCACACATCAGGATTTCCCCACCCCCCCCAAAAAAAAATTCACTTGTGCAATTTTTAAAAAATAAAGCTAAAAAAAATAAAAATCAAGCATGCTTCAAGGGGACCAAGCTATAAAAAGAAACCCATGGTGGAATTTCTATCTGAGGAAGCATGCAGAAGATTGTACTATGCTTTAAATGGTCTATGAATAAAAGAAACTGGAAGTGTCCAATGAAAGCCAAGGGGGAAATGCTACTGTGTCTCAAGGGACAAAAAAATAAATAAAGAGGATAAAGGGTTATCTACTATAAGTGTCCAAGGCATTTCGTGTGTATGTGTGTGTGTTAATACTTTCTTTTATTTAAAATATATTTATAAATATATTAATAAATTCCCCCTCTTGTCAACCCCTCCAGAGATATCTGACAATTCATCCCCCAAATTTCATTAAATTTGCCACATAAATTGATTTTGGAAGAGATGTCTGTAGGCATTTTTTTTAAAAAATTGGGGGCCATAAGAAGGCAATATAATATAATTAATTGGTTAAAGCACATTGGACACATTCAGCAAGCAGCCCTCCTGTTTTTACATTTTGTGACATCAGCTGGCATCCTGTTAGTAACTTACAAAGGTTTAAATCCAATTTATACCTGTGTAATTTACTTTTTTATTGTTGAAAAGGTCAGAATTCTCCATAGACCATCCAATTATCACCTGCTCCATTCACCTCTGCTGCTGTGCTCCACCCATGTGACAATTTATTGGCCAGTGGATGATGGGGGGAGGAGAGAAGTGTCAAGCTATGTTCCTATAGTCAGACACACAGCAATGGCACTATCCTTTTGGACCTCCAGAGAACTCCTGGAAAGTGCTAGAGGATGCCTTTTGCTTTGTTCCAATAGGCAGATGCTTCTCAATCTCTCCCCTGCTCTCTACCAGCTAGGAAATTGCCTTGTTGGGTGGGGGGACTGCAGCAGCTGAAAAGGAGGTATAGTGAAATGGAAGACATATCCCTCTCTTTACAATACGGGCTCGGCTATACGAGGGGGGAAATGTGACTTGACGCAAACTCACACATGTTCGAAACAGGATTGCCTTGTCCCAACAGCGTTGAGCAAAATTGCGAGTCTAACTGCTTTTGCTGTCCCAATGGGCATGCCTGCAGTTCAAGATGGTGGCCACGACTCATGTTTTTATTTTTGTGAGTCACCACCACCGCCAAACAGCTTTTTAAAAAAGGCATATTGAGGGTGCAAAAGTGGAATGGTGTGATATTCCACCTAAATAATTTTTTTAAAAGAACAGAAAAAGGCTGTTTCGTTGCATGACCGCTGCCTTGCTAAAGCAAAAATCCAAGATGACAGTTCTGGGACGCTTGCCTTCTAAGCAAGCCCTGCCCCCTGCCAATCAGCTTTTTACTTCTGCTTTTCTGGGGCTTGTGAATGCAATTGCCTGTCTTAATGCTAATGCACATTCTCCATGGAGTTTTTAAAATACTTTGGGGAAGGCCCCAAGGGCTGTTCCCTTTGGGTTTATGGTGGATCCCCCCCCTGCTTCTGAATATGGCAAAATGATGTGGGATCCCATTAGAACAGGTAGGATGCTAAGTGAATTCTAAGAGGATTATTTTCACTGTTTAGACAGGCCCTATGTCTCCTGATCCACAATCCTGGCCTCAAACTCCTTTTACATTGGTCTGCTGTTTAATTAAAAGAACCTCTTTACAGAAGATTAAAATGCAATGAAACGACAATGCCTATGATGAGCTGTAGCTTGCTCAGTTGGTCATCATAGCTTATAAACTGCCATTTTGGCTGCTCCTGCTTTACAAAGATACCAGCTTTGCAGTCTTTGTGAGAGTCAACTTTAGGAAATGAATCTTTAAAATGCTTCTTTGCTTTTTATAACAAGCAAGGACAATGGGCTATTTCTCAAACAGCGTAACAAACAATGGGAATGATTTGCTTCTAAAAAGCAACCTTCCAAACTCTGATGAAAGGGCTGGATAACCAGATCTCAGTTAGGCGGGAGTTCCTTAAGTTAGGGGCAGTTATATCGAAGGTCCTGCCTTGTATCATAGTCCCTCTACTTTGCCTGGGAGAAACGTAGCCAGAGTGCTTTCCCTGAAATATCTTTTTGTGTGATTTGGGGTATATAGTAGGTAGGCAACTTGGGTCTTCAGTTATATAGGGCTTTATAAACTACTCTCAAATCCTTGCATTGGTCCCAGGGACACACAAGAAATCAGTCCATAGTTCTTGAGGTCAGAGTGATATGCTGTTGCCTCACATATATACATACTGCTCCAAATAAAATTTCTGTAGCAGCATTTTGCACTAGCAGCAACTTTTGGGCCTTGTTTAAGAGTCATTCATCAACAGAGAATACACAGCAGTAGTCCAGCCTGAATTACAAAGGCCAGGAACAGCCAGAATTCCACTGAGCTCAAAAAGCATAAGCAGATGATATAACTACCACACAATTGCTATAAGAAGCTTAAAATAACTCACTAAGTGGTACCAACATTTTTTGGGACTCTGGCACATTTGGAATGTTGGTAAGATTTTAGGAATATCATCATAACAGAATTGCCATGAGTGAGGAGAGTGATCTCATGAAAGTGTGTATCATCAGAATTGGTATGATGCTCATGCATGCACTCTAAGAGCAGGCCAGGTAACATTACTTAGATTAATCTAAGTATGGTCAAGAAGTCATTGACATACTGAGTATCCATGGCTGCTACAGTATACAAATAGTATGACAATGGTACCCTATGAAATCTCCATGTGATAACTCCCCTTAGACCATCTAAAGTCAACTGAAGAGCACACACATATACTAGTGGGTGGCTTGTTCAACAGAAAAGTGTCTGTACAAGTAGATATGTAATGAGAGCTACAATACCCAGTATCCCCACTACAAAGCCCATGACTCTCCACTTTGGTTCATTTTAAATTGGCAACAGTGTCTTGATATCAAATCTGGCTTTGAGGGCCTTCCAGGGGTTAAGAGGAAATGGGGAGATTATCACACTACACTGTTATAGCGCTATTATTCCACTTTAACTGCTCTGGCTGCCTCCTGTGGAATCCTGAGATTTGCAGTTTAGGGAGGGGCATTTAGAACTCTTAGCCAGAGAGCTCTTTGGCTTCACTAAACTACAATTCCCAGAATTCCACAGGAGGCAGCCAAAGCAGTTAAAGTGGAATAATAGTGTTATAACAGTGTAGTGTGATAAAGTATTAAGACTCTGGAGCAGTTTAGGAGTCAAGCCAAGCAGCGCCCCCCACTAGATATTCATTGGAAATTGCCCAAAATTCACACCTTGATATGAGCAACAAACATCCTCTTTTGAAATGGATATACTTCTTAATCACTAAAAACTTGACAAAAAAAAAGAAAAAGAAGATTTAGAAAGTATCTCTGGATGTAAAATAGCGGGGGAAATAAAATACCTTGGAATATGGATCACAAATAGAAATACAGATTTTTATGATAATAACTATAAAAGAATTAGGAAAGAATTGAAAAACGACATGATGAAGTGGTTTAAACTAAAACTATCGTTCTTTGGGAGATTAGCAATGATCAAAATGAATATCCTTCCAAAATTTCTATATTTATTTCAAAATATCCCTATTTTATCAAATGAACAAGCAGTTAAAGAATGGAACAAATGAATTAGTAAATATATCTGGGGAGGCAGAAAACCAAGAATAAAATGGAAAACTATGGAGATTTTCACATGGGCTATATCCCATGGCAGGAACAGAACAGGGTCAGGAAAGGTTTTCCCTTTCGGATGACGTTGACCTTGTTCCGTTTCCTAATTGTCATCATTCTGTTTTCTCCCCGTGATATAGTATTCATGGGGAGAAGTCATTATTAAGCACCTGGTTCCATTTTTGTAATGGAACACGGGTGTGCGAATTGGATTCCGTCCCTGTTCTGGAATGACAGGGACGGGGGAGGAGCTCCGTGGTGAGCACTTCCTACAAAGATCGGGACATCCAGGTAAATGCCACCTTTCCCACCACCCTCCCCGGGTTACTTGTATTTTTTTTTAATATATTTTTATTATTTTATTTGACAGCTGGGGGTTATTAATTTTAATTTCCCTCCCGCTCATTCTCTCATGAGAACGAGCAGGATTTCCCCCAGCCGGTTGTAAAAGCAGCCTTACAACGGCTGCATTTACGGCTGGCTGGGCAAGGAGGGAGGACACCCATTCCTGCAGTGGAATGGAGGTAAGTGTGCGAACATTTACCTCCATCCCATTGCAGGAACGGGAGAGGAGGTGGTGGGACAGAAAATCTTCTATGACTGATTCTAAAGCCAGAGAGGGTGCAGACCTGCCAAATCTCAAATTATATTTTCAAGGTAGTGCATTAACTTGGATTAATGAGTGGATAAAGCTGCAAGACACCAAACTGCTGAATCTAGAGGGATTTAACCTCCGACAAGGATGGCATGCTTATATTGTCTACGGTAAAGTAAAAATCAATAAAGACTTTAATCATCATATCTTTAGAAGACCACTATTAAGAGTATGGGGAATGGTAAGGCAAACGTTTTATATGAAATTACTGCTCTGGGTCTCCCCACAAGAAGCCTTTATGAAAAGATGGAAAGACACAGAAAAATGGCTGAAATACAAAGATTTGTTAAATAAGGAAGCGGGAGGAGAATTCAAATTCAAGACAAAAGAAGAACTCAAATTACATTGGTTTACTCATGAACAGTTAAAACAAAGAATCAAGGAAGATTTGAAAATAGGATTTGAAGAGAGAGAAAATGAATTAGATAAGGCCATTTGAGGGCCAGTCAAAAATAAAATCTCTAAACTTTATAGAATTTTACTCACAAGAGAATTAGAAAAAGATGAAATAAAGGACTCCATGCTGAAATGGGCATCAGACTTTGGCTACAACCTATAATTAGAAGCATGGGAAAGAGCAAGGGAAAGATCAAATACATTCTCCGCCTGTCAAAACCTCAAAGAAAATTATTTTAAAACAGTACACAGATGACACTTTTCCCCAGCAAAATTAGGGAAGATGTCTGGAACGATGAACAAAAACTGTTGGAAATGCCAAAACACCACAGGTTCACTATATCATATGTGGTGGAAATGCAAACATGTCAATAAATTTTGGATCAACATACACAGAGCCATAGTAGAAATATTTCATATCAATTTTCCCATGAAACCCAAATGCTATTTATTAAACATGACACAAATGGCAGGAAAAGAGATGGATAGAAACAGGTGGAGAATATTGTTCTATTTGATAACAGCCACAAGATTAACAGTGGCCCAAAAATGGAAGCAGAAAGCAATCCCCACATTAGATGAATGGCTTGAGAAAGTACTGGACATGGCCTGTACGGACAAACTCACCTATGAGTTAAGACAAAAACCAACACAAAATCTAGAATCAGAATGGGAACCAGTAATAAAATTTTGTAGAAAGAAATGGGAGATAAAAATGACCAATAACTAAGAAAGAATAGTAAAAATAAAGTGAAATTGAAAATTGCTATGCTAAGTAAGGAATCAAAGGATGGAGGGGTAAATGAGAATGAAAACAATGTAATGATAGTGATAAACCATAACCTTTTTTTAAATACTCACCCAAGAAGCCATGTTGCTTTTTAAGTTTAAAAAAGGATAGATGAAAACAATGGTTCAAACAAGTAACAGGTGAAAGCTAACTTGTTTAATTAGATGTCAGGGATTTTATACTTGAGAACAATTACACAAAGTCAATTGTAATTGACAAAAAAAGTCTCCTTTGACTATTGGAAAATATATGGAAGTCAAATGAGAAGAAAAAATATAATTTCAATGGAGGATACATAAAAGATATATTGATGTTTGAAACTGAACATGTATAATAATATTAGATATGTATTTCAACATGGAAAATTGGAGAAGAAACATTTGGAACCGAAGAATATGCTGATGTAAGGAAAGCTTTTGTATGTATATCTTTGTATAATCTCGATGTGCAAGTACATAAGCTTTTGTATGAATTTCTTTTTATATTTTTGCTATGTGAAGAAATATAAGGATTTAAAAAAGAAAAAAAAAGAAATTGTTATACTTATTCTTGCATCACGTCTCAGAGAGAGACAAACATCCACCAAACAATGGGAGTCTCATTGCTCTGCACAGGGCTAGTTTAAGGCCCCTGCAGCACCCGCAGCTGCGGGGGACCCCATCATAATAAAGCCTTGCAGGACCCCCCAAAATTCCTTAGACTGGTCCTGAGCTGCCTGTCCTTCCGGCTCTGCTTTCCTTGGGTTCTCTCTCTCTCTCCTCTCCATAGGGTTGAGGGCAGGCTGGGTGGATGCTCCCCACTCTTCCTGGTTGCCTTAGCAGCCAGCAAGCCAACCAGCCCAACCCTCTGGGCATGCATGTGTTGGTGTGGGAGCCAATGGGGAGAGAGCAGGACGCACACTGGTGATAAGTTGGTAGGAGAGACTTCAGTGCGGGGAGGCTGGGTATGTGGCTGCTGCCTGTTTGGCTTCTGTAGGGCGCATGAATAGGGCAGAGTCTGGCAAAAGGGTGGATAAGTTGCAGGTTATGGAGACAGACAAAGAGAGAGAGAGAGAGAGAGAGAAGAAATTGCTCTCTTAAAGGCTGGGGTGCCCAGGAGGATTCAGCAGTGGGGATAAATCCCAGTAAACTCTGCACAGATTGGTTCCCTCAATAGGATCTCATTGCACCATGACCTAGGGGTGCGCATATATATGTGTCTGTGTCTGTGTGTATCGTATATCAGGAGGAAGCAGGGGAGGGAATTAAACCATTGCATTCTGCAGATCTAAAGGGTTCCCATAAGTAAAAAAACAACAACCTTCCTGCCCCTACCCCCAGAATTTCTGAGGTTGAGCTGGTGTTGAGTTTCTTAATTGCACAGGGTTTTGGTTCTGTTGTGTTTGTGTCTTGCATCTTTTTGTCTTGCCTATGGGGTGAATTTATTTTCATGCAAAACCCCCACCTCCTCTGGGGGGTCAGAAAAGAGAAAATGGCAAGTGGGTCTGTTGGCTAAAGAAATGCCATCAAGAGGTGTTGGGCTTTTTAAAGGACTAAGAGGGTTTGACCCCCTGGTCTAGACACTAATTTTTACCTAATTAAAATATTTGGATTCAGTAAGTTGGGAATGCTTGGATTGTGTATTCCTGCAGGGCAGATGGGAGTTGGACTAGATGGCTTTTGGGGTCTCTTACAGCTCTAGGATTCTATGATTCTATCATCCGTATACCTGTGGGGCAGAAGGGAGTTGGACTAGATGGCCCTTGGGGTCTCTTCCAGCTCTAGGATTCTATGATTTTATTATCCATATTCCTGCAGGGCAGAAGGGGGTAGACTAGATGGCCCTTGGGGTCTCTTCCAGCTTTAGGATTCTATGATTCTATCATGCATATTCCTGCAGGGCAGAACGGAGTTGGACCAGATGGCCCTTGGAGTCTCTTCCAGCTTTAGAATTCTATGATTCTATCATGTGTATTCCTGCAGGGCAGAAGGGGGTGGACTAGATGGCCCTTGGGGTCTCTTCCAACTCTATGATTCTATGATTCTATCATGTGTATTCCTGCAGGGCAGAAGGGGATTGGATGAGATGGCCCTTGGAGTCTCTTCCAGCTCTAGGATTCTATGATTCTAAGGCACTTTCTCATGAGTAGCCCTATCCACTTCCATAATGGTCGCAGTAGGTTCATGAGGGGGAAGGGGAACACTTTAGATGCATTCACTCTTGCACAAGGCTCCTTCGATTCGACAGGGCTTACACACAAGGAGGGGGATCTTTAGGAACAGGGCCCTGGGGCCTTGATCCTGCATCATTTTGAAAGAGACATGAGCTTTGCAGCCCCATTCACTAAATGTGTGGGGGAGGGCAGGGGAGCATAGGAACGGATCAATTAACAAAATGGACGGGGCGGACAAGAAGGAGGAGGTAGTGATTTTTCTCTCAGGAGAGAGAAAATGGCCACAATGAGCTCAAAGACATTATTAGTAAAAACAAAAAGGTTTAATTTTCCACTGAAACTGTTTTCCTTTAAAATCTCTTAATCTTCCAGTTCATTGCTCTGATGTGTTCAGTGGTTTTGACAAGAAACAAGAAAGATCTGAATAACAATTGTAAGAAGCTTGCAGATGCTCTTAAAGACTAGAAACAAAAGTCAGGAGATGTAAGTGCATCGGCTCTTGCTAATGAATTAGAAGTGCTATCCCCCATGTTACCACAAAATTCTAGCAGTTGTCTAACAGTACTTCAGTATACCCATGAAAAGCATTTAGAAGACATTTCCCCAAATGTGTCAGTTACATTGAGGTTTTTTTGTTTGTTTGTTTTTGTTTTGTTTTTGGTGCATGTCAGTGTCAGATGCCTAGCCATCACCAGACACCAAATTGCCCCAATTTTTCAGTTCTTGACTAGCCCGGAATTCCTTTGTGTTAACACTTGAGAACTATCAGAAGCCAAATATTCCTTTCGTCTGCATTGCAACTTGAAAGGAAATTTTCTTATAAAACCCTTGGAAAACTTGAGTTCTTTGGTTCAGTACCACTTTCTGTCTGAATCCACTCTGCTCTGTTCCTTAACTCCTAGCCCCTGCTTCTTTCCCAAATCTCACTAACACTTCCCAGACTCCTGATCGGCTTCTCTGCCGAGCCAGATGCTCCAGTCCCGGCTTCCCTAATTCTAATGTCCCTTCTTTAAGTTCTGCCTGCCCCACTTTTTAAAATGCATTTGTTGCTGCTGCTTGAGAGCAACATAACTTCTGGCGAAAGAGAACCTAGCTTCAGGAATCAGGTGCAGTATCACTCAAAAGCTTTGGTCTATTACTTTCTAACTATTTCTTGCCTTACTCTGATAGACTTGTTTGCTTGATAAGTGGATGTGTGGGATGCATGAATGCTTCAGTTCAGTTCAATAAAGTTTCATCAGTTACCTTTGTACATCTGACTCCATGTTTTTCCTAAGCTCCACCTACACAGGGTTTAAAGTCCCATAAGTTACTTGACCTCTCACTAAGTTATTTGAAACATATCTAATTCCCCATTGAAGCTGAGTCTTGCATGGACCTTCCACAGACTTTAGTGTTTCACGTAACAGATATACTACTTGTACTGCTATACTACTTGTATATATGCTTTTCTATGCTTGAATAAGCCACACACTGGTCTGCTTGATCATATGTTTTTGGTTTTGTTTTATTAAGTTCAAAAAAAGATATACTGTACTTAAGCAAAAAAAAAAAAAAAGAAAGATTATACTTAAGCAATTAAAAAAGAGAAGAAAAAAAGACAGAATTTCCTATAACTAAAAATATCTTCCAATAACATAAAAAGAGAAAATGAAAGAAGAAAAGAAAAATACATAAAGAAATAACTTCTGATCTGCATATTAACAGTTATATAACAAGTTTAATTCTACCTCTCTAGTTTCTGTAATGCACTCTTCCTTCTATTATCTCAAACCTTGAACTACAATTAATCAGATCCCACCACCATCAAATCATCCTTTATCTTTTCTCAAAAAGTCAATAAAGGGTTTCCAGTCTTCAAGAAATCTTCCCAATGATCCATCTTGAATTAAAACAGTCAATTTGTTCATCTCAGCTAAATCCTTCAACTTTTAACATCCATTCATCTGTAACTGGTAATGCCAAATCCTTCAGTTTTTGCACATACCCCAACCTTACTGCAGTGATCACCTACTATAACAATCTTCCATAATATTTTTCTAGCTGTGTATCCATAGGTCCTAAAAGGAAATGCTCAGGTTTCATTTGAATATTACTTTTTAAAATCTTCAGAACCAAGTCGTGTATTTGTATCAAAACTTTTTAGCTTTTTCACAAGTCCACCAAGCATGATAAAAGTTCCCTTCTTATTTTCCATATTTCCAACATGTATTGTCAACATATTTATATATGTTAGATAACTTTTCAGGAGTCATATGCCAGCAATACATCTTATAAAATCTTTTATTAAGGTCATAACATAAAGTGAATTTTAGCTCTTTTGTCTACATATGTTCCCATTGCTCCAAATATATGTTATAACCAAAATCGCTAGCCCATTTAACCGTACAGTCTTTTACTTGTTCCTCTTCCATTTCAAATCTCATTTCAAATGTCTTGTTCTAAAAAACATTCTTTGCTGTCTATTTTAAATTTCTCAAATAATTATAAATATGAAAACCATTGTAATGTAAGCCCCTATAATTGATTTTAATGTTATGTTCACCTTGAGATTTCATCAATAAGTATGCTTGATCATATGCATGTGTGGTCTTCTAGGCAAATACAGTTGACTTTAGATGGCCTAGGGGAGTTATAGCATGGGTATTTCATAGCGTGCAATTACTTTTCCTTTGATTTAAATCACAGCTACTATCAATTATGAATCCAGACTAAACTGGAAGGATTATAAACAATTTGGAATGAAGCTGTAACATTTCAAAGTATATCTTGAGGAGAGGTGGGGAACCTACCAGCCTCCACTTGTTCTTGACACCAGCTACCAAGAACCTCAAAGAGCATAATCAATATTCTGGAATGATGGGAGTTGTAGTCCCACAACATGCAAAAGGGCCACAGGTCCCCCTCAACCAATCAAATTATTCAAGTAATTGTACATCAAGAGAAGATGCAATGTCACATTATGTTTTGAAATACATTAGTGTCCAGAAGGAGGAAGCAAACAAAATTTTATCATTCTAACTTTCTTCAAAAGAAGAATGAAGCGGGAGCAACATTATTTTATTCCCAAAATGGTGCCATAAAAGCTTCCTTGCTTTGCTTGAACCTCCTTGAAGCCAGCTGTGCTGAAGAGCTCACTATGCTCCGATGAGGTCCGGATTTTCCCATCACAATGGAGCAGCAGAAGTGAGGAATAAACATGGGCTTCAAGAGGCCCGCACCTGTCTTCATTCAGAACTGGTTCAACTACTAACACTCCACCACCTGTTTCAAAATAAATTTTACTGAGTTAGGAAAGAAAATAGATGTGATATCAATTTCAACAGCATTCTAAAGAGTGAAGTTTAATTTTATGAAGCAACCTATTAACAGAACCTCATAGAAAAGAGAATGCAATTTTCACTAGGCCTAAAAGAAATGGGCACTGGTTACAAATAACTGCCTCTTTCTGTCATAGAGAGGAGCACCGTTTCTTTCAATACAGAAAACTACTAGGCTACTTTAGATTATCATCTTAGAATTTGGCTCAATGTGGGCTTTTTTGTGGGGAAAAGATGGGAAGCAAAGGACTTTTCAGATGGGGGGGGGGAACCCAAGGAGGTCGGGAGAAGAACGGGGCTGTTTCGCTTACAGAGCCCCTTTTCAGACAGCCCCATCCTACTCCTGACCTTTCCCCATGCTGCTGGTGCCACTTTTTACTGACAGAGATTCTCCGTCAATAAAAAGCAATGCCAGCAGCAAGGGGGAAGGTCGGGAGGAGGACGGGGCTGTCTGAAAAGGGACTCAGTAAGTGAAACAGCCCCATTATTCTCCTGACCTCCGGGGGGGGGGGGTTCCCTACCTGAAAAAGTCCATAGTCTCACAAAACTAAAACGTGTTTCCCTGAATACACCCCAGAGAATTGCCTCCCTAGAAAAGAACACTGTTCATGTCTGAGACCTATGGATTTCCTCTCTCTCTTAGATATACAGTATCTGTTTAAAGTGCCACAGCTTAACTCTCTAGAATGGATTTAGAAAGAAACAGTGATGGTGTGTCTGAGCAAATATGGGGTCAAAACATTTCTTGTACTACTAAATATCCCACAAAGATTCCTCAAATGTCAAGAATAGAGAAGAAGAATTTCCAAATCAGATTCCAACTATAACCATATCCCCACCCCACTTAGAAACTGAGCAGAGGTCTAAGAGTCTCTTCTTGCTCCTGTAACATGAGTCTTCCACCCAGATCTTTTAGTGTTCTTCCAGCAAATATCCCTTGGCCATCTAAGACCTCCAGGGCAAGTCTTGGCAGATACAGAGGTCCCATCCAAATAGTAAAAATAATCCAAATGACAATCACATGGAAGGCAATCTGTCTAAATGGACATTTGCATCAATACATCTCATTCAGAAGAGGGGGAGCCAAATCCACTGTAAAGCTCTGAAGGGAAGCCTTCGGAGCTTTTCTCAGAATTTTTTAAAAGTTCCATAGGGCATGTGAATGTGCGATCATTAGGACAGTTGCATTCGCATTGCTGTGATGAGGCAGCATAAGCTGACTGGCTGGACGAGCATGGGGTTCGGGTTAGCAAACGGGGAAAGCACCTGCTGCCACCATGTTGGATTTTCGGCTAAACGAAAGATCAGTAATGAGATAAAATGGTGATCTTTCTCTTTTCTTATTTTTTTCTTTTGTAAATATGAAGTATTGCTTGTGTGCACCACGGTAAACAGTTTTTTTTAAAAAAATGGCAGTGGCAGATTTAAAACAGCAAGTAAATTAGTTGCCGCCGCCATCTTGGCTGAGGGGCATGCAAAATTTTGGGGGAGCTCTTTTGACCATTAAGACAGGTTGCAGGCCTAGATGGGACCTGAGAGAGGTGCTCAGCAACAAGCAGCAGTTCTCTGTTCACGTTACATACTTCCTCAACTTCAGGTCAAACCAGAAATTCATTTAAAAACATTTTCATCCAGTTTTGATTAAAATCACAATTTCTGAAAAGCTCACTAAGATCTTATTTACCTTTCCCCTAAATTCAATCTCCACATGACCCACTCACAATGCTCCTACTAGCTGAAAGGAAGGGAGGACTTCATAACACTACACTGTTATAGTACTATTATTCCACTATAAGTGAATTCTGGTGTTTATAGTTTAGTGAGGCCTAAGAGCTCTCTGGCTTAGAATGCTAAATACCCCTCCCTAAACTGCAAATCCCAGGATTCCACAGGAGGCAGTCAGAGCAGTTAAAGTGGAATAACAGCACTATAAAAGTATAGTATGGTAATCTCCTAAATTGTATATTCCTGCTCGGGAGGAGGTTGGACTAGATGGTCCTTGTGGTCCCTTCCAACTCTAGGATTCTCCTTTCCTTTCCTAATTAACATACCATTTTGAGGGAAATGTAAGCTTGTGAAATAGCATGGGAGGAGGAAGGTTTTTTAAAAGGCCTCCCATGCTATATACCCTCCAACGTTTCACAGATGAAAATTGGGATATTTGTGCCCAGGTAACATTAGAGGGTGGTCAAGATGCTAAAGGTTATTAATTAGAAAAAATACATAAGCTAGGAGAGGCTACCACAGTTTGCTTCTGCGTGAGCCTACTGGGAAGGGTACAAGTCTACCCCCCACCTCTCCTCTCTTCTTCCTCTACTGAGTTGAGTTCAAATAACTTTTGCACTTTAGAATTCAGTTTGCAGCAATTGAAGTAAGCTGAGAACAAAGGAAGGAAATGGGAGGAAGAGAGGAAAATTGGGACATTTTAAAAGCAGCTGAAAAGTGGGACAGTGAACTTTCCCTGCTAAATTGGGTCATGGAGGGTATTTAATTAAGGGGGGAAAGGTCCAATTCCCTTTACAGGGAGGAAGCTCCATTAAACTCAGTGAAATATGAATCAAAGATGTAAAAATGCAGAAGGTTGACTGCAAATGTTTAAATACCCCCTCTGACATAATTAAAAGAAATTGTTCCTTGTACCGTAACTCTTATCATTGACACATTAGCTTTACAATTTATTTATTTATTTATTTATCACACAGGAGCATTTGAACATGTGAACATCAAGCTGTAGTCTGGTGTAGTAAATCCCAAAGCAGATGTAAACCCATGCTACTTCTGTACTTTTAAGAAAGTTGCAAGACTCCGGGCACTAGTGAGCAAATAAAAAAAATACTGCATGTGCCCCCCCCCTGCGCTGCCCATCAGAACTAGCAAGCTGCAATTGTGTTCACTCCTGTTCTATGAGCAGACATACCAGGTTTGCAGGCCTTGTGCAGTTTGGTTAGCAGTTGCACACACTTCTCCTTATCCCACAAGTAAAAGACTCTTGACAGAATATACAGGTCAGCTTCAGGAACTGGATCCTTAAAAAAATCTCCTGCAATAAGAAAGTGTAATACCGGGTTTAAGGTCTTAAATTGTGAGGGCAGAAGTGGAAACCACTGCATCAGTAGTCATAAAAGCAAGTCTGAATTTCACACCCATGTTTTCCTAATCCACACTTCTTTATCTGCTGGGAATCCTCTTGTCCCTGGGTGGAATTCTTTTGTAAGTGTTGAGTTTTGATTCTATTGTATTTCAAAACTGGGAGCCAGATTTTGTTTACTTTTAAGGTTTCTTCTTTGCTGTTGAAGTTGTCCAGGTGTTTGTGGATTTCAATAGCTTCTCTGTGCATTCTGACATGATAGTTGTTGGTCTGGTCTAGAATTTCCGTGTTTTCAAATAGCATTTTGTGTCCAGGTTGGTTTATCACATGTTCTGCTACCCCTGATTTTTCTGGGTGGCCCAGTCTGCAGTGTGTCTCATGTTCCTTGATTTGTGTTTGCACACTGCGTTTAGTGGTCCCTATGTAAACTTGTCCACAGTTGCATGGTATGCAGTAAACTCCTGCAGCTGTGAGAGGGTCTCTTTTGTCCTTCGCTGAGCGTAGCATTTCTTGGATTTTTTTGGTTGGTCTATAGATTGTTTGGAGGTTGTGTTTCCTCATCAATTTCCCTATTCTGTCTGTGACTCCTTTGATGTATGGTAGCTGTTCATTAGCTGCCATACCCTGCAAGGCATATCGTTTTTAGGGTTCAAAGAAAGCTGGGCATTGTTACTTCTTGTACATCTATACTGCTTTTTAATAGGCCATAATAAAGAATGATTTATTGCTTTTTAACCCTGACCTTCCTCCAAGTCAATGAAAGCAGCATGCATGTCCTTAACAGCAACCATGTGAGGTATGTCAAGTTGAATCATAGTGATTGGCCCAAGGACACCTAGCTGAGTAAGGATTTAACATATATCTTCCCTGTCCTCCTTCCATTTTCTTACTAGTGTTGGTAGTGTCACTCACCCAGGCCTTGCTTCTTAATGCAATACAACTGGGCCCTTCTGTACATATCGGCATTGTTGATAGGCAGTGCTAAGTGTCAGAGAGAGAGCAATTACAGGTTGACCCCCATATCCACGTGGCTAGTGTCTGTGGTTTCACTTATCCACATCCAAAAAATACATCCTCTCTAGGTGTCTTCTAGGTCCTCCAATGTGATTCTATGTTATGCTTCCGCCAAAAGTGGGGATGTAAACCATTCATTTCTATAGGGTTCACTATTATCCACAGTTTTGTTTATCCACAGTATGTCTGGGAACGTACCCCCCATGGATACTGGGGGGCAAAACATTTTTTTAAAGCTGTAGACATGATATTTTCAATACAGGGGTTCCCTGAGATCTGAAAAATCACTTGAAGGGTTCCTCCAGGGTAAGAAGGTTGAGAAAGGCTGCATTAAGCTCTAACACAAAATAATTTTTAAATTATTATTCGGGAGATTATCACACTACACTGTTATAGTGCTATTATTCCACTTTAACTGCTGTGGCTGCTTCCTGTGGAATCCTGGAATTTGCAGTTTAGGGAGGGGCATTTGGAACTCTCAGCCAGAAAGCTCTAAAGCCTCACTAAAGTACAAACCCCAGAATTCCACAGAAGGCAGCCACAGAAGTTAAAGTGGAATAATAGCACTATAACAGTGTAGTGTGATTATGGAGATTATCAAATGCAGCAAAAACTATGGCAGAAGATCGCTCCAAGAACAGGAAAGGGCAACCTTACCAGACGACATTGCCCTCCAGCGTTCCATGGGCATAGCGCAGGCATCAATAAAATATCCCTTATGATTAGCAGCTTCTCCCCATCAATACAAAAGGGAAGCCTTGTCCACAGCAGCACTATGCCCCCAGAACGGAGAAGGACACAGCATCTGGTAAGGTTTACCTTTCTGTTCTTGGAGCGATCTTCTGAAGCGGTTGGGAACATGATTTTTGGGTGTGTTCCCCTGTGTCTGATAATATCCTATGTTAATGGCAAAGGGAATCCTCATCCACAGGAGCACTATGCCCAGGAATGAATGAAGGACGTGGGCGTCTGGTAAGGTCACCCATTCTGTTCTTGTTGCGATCTTGAGAACATGATTTTTTGGCATGTTCCCCATGTCTGATAATCTCCTTTAGAGATGCACTGACATATTTTAATGTGAAACGTTTCTCCTTTCCAGCAAGAAAAAAAAGATAAGCCACAGACAGAGTGGTATTTGAGAAACAGGAGGAGCTCAGTGGTACAGCACATGCTTTGCATGTATAAGGTTCAGTGCCTAAAATGTCCAGATAGGGCTGGAAAAGATTTGTGGGTAAAATGCTGGAGAGTCACTGCCAGACAATGTGGATAATATTTTTAATTAGGTATTTTTACCCCACTCTTCAGCCACAAAGGCTATCAGGGCAGCTTACAATTTATTTTAAGCGATAGCAACTTATACATATCTACACTGCATTAAGCAGTTTCCAATGTGTTTTAGCAAAATAGTGTGTTAACTAATAATATTGACCTGGTTAGACCAATGGCCTGAGCACACTCCAAAGAAAAGCGGCAATGTAGCAAGAAGGTTCAGTCTTCTGTGCTGTCTTACCGCATGACATCTTCATTCTTCTGGTGTTTTTTCATTCCAGCCCCATGGGCGTCTGAGGTAAAACCATGTATTTTTGCTAATGGGTTTCTCTGGTTAGCAAAAAGATGCAGTTTTACCTCAGTCCCCCATGGGACTAGAACAAAAGAATGATGACATCATGTGGTAAGTCAGCACAGACAATGGAATGCCCCTGCTGTACTGCTGCTTTTCTTTGGAGTGCAGTAAGCCCCACCATTTAAGCTGTTTCCAAGGTGGTATCTCAGAACAAAACATGTTTTACCTTCCTGGAATAAAATCCGACCTTCTGGGGCCACAAGGTGCTTCTTTGTTCTTTCCACTACTTCAGGTAGGTCAAAAATGATCGCAGTAGAATTTGGGTACAATGAAGTACATTCTTTGGCTAAGGCACCAGTAGATCCTTAAAGAAAGAACAGGATACATGTCCTTCATGAATTAAGTAATATAATCCAGTCAAAAAAACCACAATCTTCTCTTCAGCATTTCAGGTTTGTTTGTCAGCAGGATTTATATTTGCATAAATGTTAGAGGGTCTTCAAATATTTTTGGAAGCAGGGAAATTTTAAGATAGAAAGGGGTCACAATCACCCACCCCAGATGATGATTGGAACCTGAAGAAGCTCCAGTAAGTAAAAGTCCTGCGAGAGCAACTAAGATCCATATAAGGGTAAGCATATGATGACTGTTTGGTTCTTGTAATTCTAAGAGGCTTATCTCACAATAAAGTAAATCAGCAGGGCAGCCAGAAGGTCTGCTTTTCATGCTGCCTTACTGAATGATGTTGTCATTCTTCCAGTGTTCTGCCGTTCCAGTCCAATGGGAGATGGAGGTAAAACTGCATCTTTTTACTAACCGAAAATCTGTTAGTAAAAAGATGCAGTTTTACCTCCATCTTCCATGGGACCAGAATAGCAGAATACCAAAAGAGGCTACCCTGCCACTTTACTTGAGCATGCAATAAGCCTCTGAGACTGTTCTCCAAGTTGGACTATTTCCACAATTAGTTCTGACTGGGGAGCACTGCTTGCCATGATAAATGACCAAGCCTTCTCTTGATTAGAGTTTTTATCTCTTCCAAGCCCATTTGCAAGACATCAGGGTCATTGTCATCCTATTCCCTTTTATATTCAATCAAATTACCCTGCTTCTGTCCTGCTCCTGTGGGGCACGTAGGTGAATTTGCTCTTTCTCTCCCATCCCACATAAATCCTCTATACCTGATCTTAGTTATGTCTTCCTCCAAACTGTATTTTCTTCACATGTACACAGCTTGTTAACATTACCAGCCAAAGGTAGGGGAGAAAAGAGAGATGGCCCTTTCTCAAAAAATGATTGAGAATGATTTCTATGATTGATTTCTATGATTTCTATGATTTCTATGAATGATTGAGAATGATTTCTAGAACAATCTCTGGCCATTTTCTAGTCATTGTGGGCCATCTCAGAATAACAGTCAATATTTTCTTTGATATTATTCTACCAAAAACATCTCATTAATGAAGTAGATAGCCTTGGTTGGCCAAAGTGGTTTTGACCTCTTATAACAATCCATCTTATAAAGTCACAGAATCCCAGGGATCTGATTATTAGATCAATAGATAAGTGATTTCCTCACACAGTGCACACAGGAGAACAAACTTGACTGATCAGGCTGAACTTTCAGGCACTCAGCTTTTGCAATCACAATGTGGAAAAGATACCAAGGACTTTATCACACGAATATGTAAAAATTCTATAATTCTGCAATTGAGGAAAGCGGAAACATAGTGGCATGCTTACAGTAATTATCGCATGTTGCCGTAATCGCGCACCACTACTGTTAACGGAACATCACACAACCACCCACTAGCGTTTTAAGAACAGAATTAAAACTTGTGCTATAGTTACATTTGTTTTTGCATTGTGTTGTAATGACAGAGTAGTAATGCTTCGAGATGGCCCACACATGTGCCTTTAAAAACAGAAGAGAAAGAGAACTTACGTAGTTAATTTCTTATCAACATTTCTTATCCAAACGAGATCCGTCAGATTACAAGCCTGAGTAGCTTTAAAAAAGCACTAAAGATGGATCTCTTTCGGCAGGCCTTTCTTAATTAGATCCCGGCCTCAGGGGATCCTGGCCTCTTTTAGTCCGCTGGCTATTTATTGTATTTATTGTTTTTAAATGTGATTTTAGACACTTGCTTTTAATTTATATTTGTTTAATATTTTTTTATGGGGGAGGATGGGGGTGGGGGGTGTTTAGGGATTTTTATCTGTATTGTATTTTAATTTTTGTAAGATTGTTTTAACAGAGGGGCGGGGTATAAATAAATATTATTATTATTATTATTATTATAACATATATGGAAATATTGTGTAATAAAAATTAATTTTAAAAAGTATCCTACTTCCATGATTTTGCATGGATGTGATTTTGGCTGTTATCATGAGCAAATGCTACTTTGATAAAACAAGCCAAAAACAAAGAAATTAACACATTAACAACTTAACAATTAAACAAATAAAAAAAAGTACTGAGAAAAGATGACAGTTCATTAAAAGAGCATCCTGTAAGTCCTCTTCATGCTCTCCTCTGGAAGTTTAAGTATGTGTTCTTGTTGGGAATGGGGAGGGGGAAAGATACAGCAACTTCTATTGACACCATAATATCAGAACTACAGTGGGACGGAATTATCACATGTTCATCAATACCACAAAAAGAGTGCTATTGACAGCTATTCACAGCTTTTGCCCATTAATTAAAAGTAATGCACAATTTAACAGTTGGAACACACATGGACCACAGCATCAAAATTATGTGGTGTGATAATGGGAAGTGATTTGTGCTACTTATCCCACTGTAATTCTATAATTTAGGCCTCATGTGATAAAGTCCCAACTCAAATCATGTCACAATATGATTTAAAGATCCATATGAAGGAAGACTGTTAAAAATCTGTAGTACCCACCTCCCAGATCACAAATGAGTTGGAAATGAGAAAGATCAAATGCAGACATCGCTTCTCTACCGTGAAGATTCCACGTATTCTCCATGCCACAGCAGTATTTTTGCATTTTTTCCTCTGAACTAATAATTCAAAATTACATTGGCAGGTAAGCAGAGAAGAGCCTTCATACAGAGTTACACTTGACCTTACAAGCTATAATACAGTTGGCCCTCCATATCCACGGATTCTGTATCCACAGATTCAACTAACCACAATTCAAAAATATTTTTCAGGCTTGCTGGTATGAACATGGCAGAAGGACTGTATTACTTCTGTCAGTCTAGCATGGCTAAATTGTCCAGGAAGACTACAGCAGCAGCCCACATTGCTACATGATAAGCATTCTTATGGATCGGGACTATGTGACTGTGTGTATTTTGTATGATATCCTTGAATAGTATTTTAGGCCTTGATTTCATCAACAACCTCTGCAATTTCCTGATGTTGTCCATTTGCTTACAAACTTCCTTTCACATTTTTTTTCTTACATGAATACCTTACGGGAATTGTTCAGTTTCACAAAGGCCTGAAAGAGTAGATGGACTCCCACGCAAGAGTCTGATCAAAGAGGAGGACTGTTGAAAACTATGTGCAAAAGTAATAGGGATATGTGTACATACTCCTGAGAACACCCCAAGCTCTGAACAATAGCAAACTGCAACAGTATGTGACAAAAGATTTGGAAGAGTCTGTTTGTGAAGACAGAACCAGTTCTACTTGTATGCTAAGACCCTTATCGCAGAAGGGAAGGGAAATGGCTTTAAAGCCCAAGAATAGCTTGTTCCACCTTGCCTTATCGCACGATGTCTGCATGCTTCAGCTGTTCTTCCGTTCTGGTCCCATGGAAGATGGTGGTAAATGCAAGTCTTTTTGCTAACTAGAAAAATCCGTTAAGCAAAAAGATTAGCCTTTGCTACTATCTCCAACGGAACCAGAACAGGAGAACAGCTGAAACACACTGATGCCATGCAATAAAGGCAAGGTGGGATGCGCAACTCTCAGACTTTATTTCTGCTTCCCTTTCCTTGTGTGATAAGCACCACAGTTGAACAATAATATAATTTCGAATTTACTTCACAGCAAGTATACTTTGTAGCCCATGCTGAGATTTGGGTTTTAAAGAAGAGGGATGGGGGGGGAGAGAGTTGTCTGATGAGACTATTAAAAGTCCTTCAGTATCATTAAAGAGACCTTGGACATACAAAACACTGGAGCTGTGAACAGAAATCTTATGTTGTACACAGTTACACAAGGAGTGATTAACCAAGCTGGAATGTGTCCAGAGGAGGGCGACCAAAATGGTGGGAGGTCTGGAAGCCATGCCCTATGAGGAGCTGCTTAGGGAGCTGGGGAGAAAAGAAGTTTAAGAGGTGATATGATAGCCATATTTAAATATTTGAAAAGATGTCATATTGAGGATGGAGCAAGCTTGTTTTCTGCAACTCCAGAGACTAGGACATGGAGCAATGGACTCAGACTACAAGAAAAGAGATTCCACCTAAACATTAGGAGGAACTTCCTGACAGTAAGAGCTGTTTGGCAGTGGAAGGTACTGCCTCAGAGTTTGGTGGAATCTCCTTCTTTGGAGGTTTTTAAACAAAGGCTGGATGGCCATCTGTCAGGAATGCTTTGATTCAGTACTCCTGCATGGCAGGGGGTTGGACTAGATGGCCCTTGTGGTCCCTTCCAACTCTATGATTCTAACATGACAAGAGCCCTTCACATTTTGCCCATTCTCTTTAAAACATGATATAGAAAGAAACAACTTTTACCTATAAAGAGCTTCAAAACAACTTTTTGCTGAAGGTCCATATATTGATTTGACTTGATTTTTTCCTTCTCTGGAACAAAACATTTGCTTTAATTAAATGGAAATTAGGTAATATAAAGCAGTAAATTCAACGTCTCACTTTTCTCCTATCCACAACATACTGAATATCTTAGATAATTCCATCCATTGATTTTGACATTAATTCTTAAAGTTGTAAGAAAAGTTTTGATCATCACAAAAGTCAGAAAGAGTCACAGAGCACTCCTATATGTGCCTTCAAGTCACCTGTCAACTTATAGCAACCCCATGAATTTCATAGGGTTTTCTCAGGCAAGGGATACTCTGAGGTGGTTTTGCCAGTTCCTTTGAAATACAGCCTACAGCACCTGGTATTCATTGGTGGTCTCCCATCCAAATACTAACCAGGGCCGACCCTGCTTAACTTCCAAGATCAGATAGGCTCTGGTGCCATGTCTACTCAGAAGTAAATTCTGCTGGATTGGATAAACGTATAAGTAGTGGTGGTACTGCTTTGTTACGACATAACATGAATATTTTGAAATGGGATATCAAAATTCACTGCCCTATTTAAAGTGCTGACATCAGACAAATAGAGATTTAGTGGCCATTTTGAACACTCTTTTTCCTTGAGCAATCTATAATACAAAGGAGTTATTTAATTAGGAGTAAATCACTTATTCACCAGAGTGTGGCTTTTGTCCCTAAAATATAAAAATATAAACACTAGAGTACTTCAACTTTTGGTTTTGGATCAGAATGTTATGTTGGAAATGTTTAATTATAAACAATACCAAACACTGCTGATATGGTGATCAGAAAGCCAGAAAAGAAAAACATACTATTTAATTAGTTGCACAGCACTCTTTCATTTAAGTATCATTTATTGTAAATTTCTATAGCTGGCAAACATTTCAGCACAAATAAAATCCTCAATTAAAAATTATAAAATGGCAGACAAAATGGGAATTAAAATGGCAGCCACTGGAAAAGTGGTAGTGAAACAGTATCCTTCGCTATGAGTTTCTGCACCCAATACATCACTGTACACACACTGGATAGAATCCCCTTGGTTACTCCCAACTAGAGCATGCTCATTGAATCAATTGTTGAATAGTGAGTCAACACATACAAAATTCAATTGATTTAGTAGGTCTACTCTAGTGAAGAATAACAATAGCATTTAGGCCATTGAAACCATACATCTTAGGAAGGCAGAACAGTAGTACTAAATATGATTCCTCTCTGTGGCGAGTGCACTACTGTAGGATCCCCGCATCTGCTGATTCACCATCCACTGATTCAGTTATCCACGGTTGGCAATGGCAGGGACGAAGGGGGGAGAGGAGGAGGAAAGATCTCACTTCCCTCCCCCCCTCCAGTGGGGGAGGATGGTGGGGGAAAAGGAGAGGACGGGGGGGTCTCGCCTCCCTTCCCTCTTACCCCATGAGGGCTCTCGTGGTGGTCGGGGTGATGGTAGTGGCGAAGGGAGAGGAGAAGGAGAGACCTTGCCTCTCTCCTCCCTTCCCCTGTGAGGACTCTGGGGGGGGCAATAGCAGGGGTGAAGGGAGAGGAGGAGGAGAGATCTCACCTCCCTTCTCCCTTCCCAATTGAGGGCTCCAGTGGCGGCGGTGACAATGGCGGAGGTGAACGAAGGAGGGAGAGGAGGAGAACTCGTCTCCCTTCTCCCATCCTGTGTTCACTGTTATTAGTATCTACAGGGTGGCCCGGAACCAATCTTCCATGGATATGGGGGTCCTAGTGTACTTCCAAAATGGATGGATTTTCTGCAGTCTGAGAGCTTATCTAGACACAATGGTGTACTGCGAGTGGGTGCGCATTTTCACTCTTTCACAGTGAAGATGATTTGTCTTCACATTTCTGCACATATTCACATCCATTCATGTTCATTCAGATTGAGTGGGCACACACACTCATAAATGGCAATTGAGTGAAAATGGGCATTGATGTGAATTTAGATAGCCATATATCCGAAAATGCACGTCTACACACTTTTCCAGGAAGCTCCGGGGGAAACCTCAAAACCTTTTACCACACAGTTTGTGGTGTTTTCAGTCCCCCTAATACTGCAAATTGCATCCAGACACATAGTATTCTCTGTGAATTCTATGAGGAGTATTTTCATCATGTAGACAAGTCCTGAAAAAATACAGAAGAACTACTGGGGAAATACAAGAGTAGAACATGTTGATAACAACATACTTTATATGCCTGTAAAAAGTGAGTGAACTCAATGAGGTACTACCACACCACCACCACCCAAAAAAAACTAGCAAAGAAACACCTCTAGCTGATCCTTGGATAGAGAGCCTACAAGTGTAAATCTTCTCGCTGAGGTTTCTGAAGCAGTTTATTACTAGCATCCTCACCTCACAGCATCAGCCAAGTATTGTATACTTGGATAGAAGACTTCAGAAAGTAACTGCATGTAGTAATACTGGGACTTTGGGCTTGATTTAGCAAGGTAGAGATCAGCAAGGGCTGTGTTTCCATAAAGACCTTAAAATAAAGACAGAGGGAAAGATTGTGATGTAAAAACCTGGAAGATGGAGGAACACAAATTGACAAGGCATCATTCTTTCCCTCTCAAAGTAGCAATTCTTTAGAATCAATGTATTTTAGTCATATTTCTTGTTACTTGTTTCTTGTTTATCATATTTCTTGTTATTGCACATTTGTATTAGGACTTTTTCAGACAGTACTTACCACACTAGAAGCTTGCAAGAGAGGTACGGCGCTGTCGCGCACCAGCGGGTCCATTTTGGAAGATGCCATCCCTCTTGCGAAATCGTCGGCATCACTTCTGTGTACGATTGGAGGCAGCCGCGCCATATTTTACTCACGGGCAACTTCCATTTTGCGAGAGGGACAGCGTCGTCCAAAATGGACCCCCTGCCACGCAACAGCGCCGTACCTCTCTCGCAAGCTTCTAGTGCAGTAAGTACTGTCTGAAAAAGTCCTTAGTCTGAAGAAGGACCCTGTGTATTTTATTTTGTCCCTTCTCAGGATTTGTTTAATGCCTTGTCCATTTTACCAACATTGATATTTATATCTCACCTTTGAGAAGATCAGTGCCTTACCCTTACCATAGTTTAAGAGTTTTTTCACATTAGCCCCTTGTTTCACTGAAGATGTAGGGTTTATACCATCACTGTGCTACTGCTATCATAAGGTTGTCTTTAGCATTTCAGATTTGGTCCTATGATTATAGTGACCAATCCCACTTTAGCTTTCCCACACTAGGGGCTGCTCTGGATGGCTGCTCAGTACCCTCCCCCCTTTCCTGCCTATTTCCCAGGAGGCTGTTGTAATTCCTCCCCTCCCCACGTTTCTTGATTTTTATTCACTGCCTTAATTGCACTAGCATAGCATTCCTTCAATACACTCCAATGGGTTCCATTGCTGTTGTACCACTATTGTGGTAGAGTTCAAAGGATTTTAAAATTGTTTAATATTATCATAAAATCACTAATGTTAAACAAAAAGGAGTTAATAGCCATAGGTTTCTTATAAGCTACCATTAGTGGAGAAACTATCATTTCTATTCAAAGTTCCACTTTCAAACACTGAATACTATTTGAATCATACACATTTAATATTCATATTCATAGATCGATGGTTGCCAGTTCTGAGTCAGGATCTTTTCTTGGCCAAATCAAAAAGTCTTTACTTGGTATTGATTCTTCTTGATCTTTCTGCTGCCTTCGATACTGTTGATCATGGTCTTATGGTGGATCTGCTCCAGGATCTTGGATTTTCTGATTCCATCCTTAACTGGTTCAGATCCTACCTTTCTGATAGGTCATTTACGGTGATTGCTGGCGGTCAAGTCTCCCCTCCGGTGTCACTGTCTGTTGGAGTTCCACAGGGCTCCGTTTTAGGCCCATTGTTATTTTCTCTATATACTTTGTCCTTAGGTAACCTTATTGGCTCCTAAGGTTTTCAGTATCACTTATATGCTGATGATACCCAACTTTATTTTTCCACTCCAGAACTCTCTCCAGAAGTTGAACAGTAAGTGTCATCATGTCTATCTGCTATTTCTGCTTGGATGCTCCGTCGGTGCTTTAACCTCAATATGGACAAGACTGAGCTACTTGTTTTCCACCGAAGCCAACTCTGCATTATTCGTTTTCAATCACAGTTAATGGCACTAATATTCAGCCTATGAAGGAAGTGCGTAGTCTTGGGACATTTTCAGATGCCTCTTACCGCGCAAGCAGCCTCCGGAGCAGTAACAAGGCTGCTGCGTGGCAAGGGGTCCATTTTGGACGATGCCATTTCTCTCTCGGTGTGGTCCGTGACTGTTCTGGCTAGCATTGAAGGCGGCCGCACTATTTTTTACTCACATACAACTTCCATGAGTGAAAAATAGCACGGCTGCCTTCAATGCTAGACGGAACAGTTACGGAGGATGCCGAGAGAGGGACGGCGTCGTCCAAAATGGACCCCTTGCCGTGCAGCAGCCTCGTTACTGCTCCGGAGGCTGCTTGTGCAGTAAGAAGCGTCTGAAAATGTCCTTGGTTTCATTTTCGTTTCTTTCCTTTCATTTGTTACTCAAATTCAGGCAATGGCAAAGTTGTGTCATTTCTTTCTTTATAATCTAGCGAGAATTAGGCCTTTTCTTTCAGTTTTTACTGCTAAAACATCAGTTCATGCACTGGTCATTTCTCACCTGGATTACTGTAACTGGGCTTCCTCTATCCCATCTTGCCCCCTTGATTTCAGTACAATATTCTGCCACTAGGATAATTTTCTCTGCCCACCATTATGATCCTGTCACTCTATTGTTGTTGTCCCTTCACTGGCTCTGGATCCCATTTAGAATTCACTATAAGCTGTTATTATTAACTTTCAAAGCTCTTCATGGTTTGGCCCCCACCTATTTGTCAGCACTTGTTTCCCCCTATTTTCCTGTCCATGCCCTGTGATTCAGGGCTGCTGATTCAGCCAAGGATTTCCTCTCGCCCCTACTCGGATACACCCCTTCTCCCATGCTGCCCCCTATTATTGGAATCTCCTTCCCATGAATTTGCGGACCACCATCTCTCTAGACTACTTTAAGTCTAAATTAAAGACTATTCTATTCAGGGAAGCCTTCAACTTTCATCTTGATTTTATGTCCATATTATTTGTATTAATTTACACTTTTATAGTATTGTTTTAATTCTGTTATAGATTTTATAATCTTGTTTGTGGTTTTAGATTGTGTGCTGTAGGCAGGTTTTTGTGTTTATTTTGGATTGCTGTTTTTCTCTTTCGTACAGCCTATGGCACTATATAAATAAACATAATAATAATAATAATAATTATAATAATGATGGCTTTATTTGGTATATGTTGTGTTGTGTTGTTTTTGTTTCACTCCAATCTAGGACAACCATTTGAAGCTGAATTAAAGGTAGGATGGACCTTTGCAAGTACACATACAAAAATACAAACAGCAGTAGCAAACAGATGAGGAACCATAAATAGTGATTGAAGTAAGTAAATTGCATGAATCACAGATAATCTAGATGCACTTGTAGTAGTCATGAACTATCTATAGATGTTGGTATTATGTACTGTCAAGTCAACTTTGATTTATGATGACTGTTCGAATGATATATCTCCAAAAGTCCCAATTATCCCTGCTATGGTCTTGCACACTCAGGGCTGTAGCTTCCTTTACTGAATCAATCAATCTGTAATTTGATCTTCTTCTTTGCTACTATTTTCAGTTCCACCAAGCATCATTGTGTTTTCTAGTAAGTCATGTCATCTCATGATATGTCCCAAGTACAATAGCCACAGTTTATTCATTTTGGCTTCTAGTGAGAGTTCAGGCTTCATTTGTTCTCAAGCCCATTTATTTGTCTTTCTGGCAGTACAGTCAGACCGCTCTATCTGCAGGGACTCGGTTCCCATTCTTATCACGGAAAACAGCAAACCTTATTAAAAGTAATGGACTTCTAGTAAAAAAAAACATAGAGTTGCCTTGGAGGGCCTAGAAGATTCCACTCTAGACATTTTCGAGGACGACTCTATGGTATGTGTCTATTTTGGGTCCCACAGACAACTGAAACCGCGGATATTGGTTCCGCAGATATGGGGGTCTGACTGTGCATGATATTCAAAGAATTATCTCCAATACCACATTTGATTTTCTTTCTGTTAGCTTTAATCACTATCCAGCTTTCCCAACTATATACAAATAGGAGATACTATGGAATCTCCTGACTTTGGTATTTAATTATATATCTTTATATCATTGAAAGACATCAGTAAATTGCATAGTCTTTACCTACCACTATTTTAAGTCATATGTTTTTTTTTAAAAAACTTGAGTACCTCCTCTCTCTGACATGGTTACCTTTGTTGTCCTTCCTTTCCATTCTCAGGAACTTTAAATACACACAAGCCTCCAACAGTCTCTCCATTTCCATATGGTTGGTGCCCAGCTGTTCAGCAATAGCCTCTGAAGTCAAGAGTTCCCCTGATTCCATCAGAACATCAAATACTCCCAGCTCAGAGGCAGTAAACAAAATCTAGAAAAAAAGATGAAGTGCAAAAAGAAGAGAGTCCATACATAATCTACACTTAGGAAGGGTTCATTATTGTTGATTCGGACTGTTTTTGATGGCAACGTATGATGGAAATTGCTGGATTTGACTACAGGCCTCTTTAGTCTAATTTTCTCTTTGCACTGTGATCTGTCAGTTGCCTATGGGAAGCCTATCAGAAGAACATAAATGTAGTTTAAGGCACTCAACAAGCTACTGGGGTACAGCAGAGGGCAACTATGAGTACCACTGTGGCTAATGATGCAACAGGATGCAAGCTGAAAGGACATTCGGTTGTTGATGTGCACAGATGTGAAAGAAAAGTCCAAAGCTGCACAACACATATTATAGGAACACTGAATGTGAAAAGCACGACTCAAGGGAAGCTAGACATAGTAAAACAAGAAACGGAACATACAAACATTGTAATAGTTGGGGTGAGCAAAGTAAAGCAGGCAGAAATGGGACATTTTGAGTCAGCAAAACAAAGTGTTTTACTCAGGAAATGAAAATCTAAGAAGAAATGGGGTGGCATTGGAGAGATGTCGCAGAAGCAGCCAAGGGATATTATCCAAAGGTTGATCAAATACTGTAATATCAATAAGACTTCAAGGAAAGCCCATCAATATAACCATAATCCAACTTTATGCTCCAACTACAGAGGTAGAAAAAGAAAAAAATTGAAAGATTCTATGCTAGATTACAGGAGGAATTGATCACACACCAAAACAGGACTTGTTAATCATAGTCGATTTGGAGGCAAAAGCAGGAAACAGAGCAGAATCAAAGATTGTAGGAAAATTTGGCACAGGATCAAGAAATGAAACAGGAGAGTGACTGACTGATTTTTGCAAAGCCAACAGTATGGCAAACACATTCTTCAAACAGCCAAAGAGGCAACTGTATACATTGACATCACCTGATGGCCAATATAGAAATCAAATAGACTATGTAATCAGAATTAGAAGATGGAGACACTCCATTCTCTGTGAAAAAAGAAAAAGGGGAAAAAAGACCAGGAGCATATTGTGGCACAGACCATGAACTGCTAATAATAAAAAAAATTAAAGCAAAACTAAACAAGAACACGAAACCAACCATCATGCCAAAATACAACCTGAAGAACATCTCTGTATAATTCAAAGATAATGTATGAAATAGATCAGCACTATTAAGCTTAATTGTACAGGAGCCAGAAAAACTTTGGGCTGATGCCAGGGACAGTGTCAGGGAAAACTGCAAAAAGGCACTATCTGCTGCCAAAAAAAGAAAGAGAAACCTGAATGGGTGACAGACAAAGCTCTTCAAGCAGTTGAGGACAGATGAGTAAAAGGGGACAGAAATAGGATCAGAACCTTTAATGCAACTGTTCAGAGACTTGTGGCAGGGACAAAGAGAACCCTTCTATCCATGGGGTTTTGATTCCAGGACTTACTACAGATACTGGAAACCTCAATTAACAAAGAACCCTATTAAAATAAAGGACTTTCACTAAAAACATATCATAGAGCTGCCTTGGAGGATCTAGGAGATATATAGAGAGGACACCTCTCTAAGCATTTTCTAGTGCAATTCTATGGTATGTGTCCCTACTTTGTCCCACGGATAACTGAAACCACAGATATTTGTTCTGCTGATATAGGCGTCCAACTATACTATAATAATCAATACAGAGAAATAGAAGATGACAACAAAAAAGGAAGAACAAGAGACTTTGTCCATAAGATCTGAGAAATCAATGGGAATTTAAACCAAGAATGAGGATGCTCTACAACCAGTGGGGAAAGACATTGCATGACCAAGTACAAATAAAAAACTGATGGAAGCAGTAGATGAAAGAATTTTACCATATAAGAAACAAGGAATGGCCAATATCCAAGTTGGTTTCAGGAAAGGAAGAGGCACTAGGGATAATATTGCAAACATATGTTGGATATTGGAGTACACCAAATACTTTCAGAAGAAAATCAGCCTGTGCTTTATAGATTATAGCAAAGCCTTTGATTGTGTAGATCATGAAAAATTATGAATTGTTCTTCAAGAAATGGGTGTACCACAATATTTGATTGTCCTGATGTGTAACCTGTACTCAGGACAAGAGGCTACCGTCAGGAGTGTTTTGTTATAACCGGCACATCCCTCCAAGGCATGAAATAGGTTATAAATATCATATCTTCAACCCCAGCAAAGTGTGCCACAGACTGACAGACCACGTCCATTCTGCTGGATTGCTCTGTGTCACTCTCAGACACAGTCTGAGTCCCTCTTCTGCTTGGATCTTTCTCCAAGACTGGTAACTATCACCTTTCACCCCTGACTTTTCCCTACCCAACCCTTCACTCCTTACTTTCCAATAGCCTTGTATGGTTCTTAAGGGTGTATGTTCTTAAGATGCTGTTTCAGGGAGGCCTTGTATCATTTTTTTGGAGCGCCCCTCTTACGCTGACCTGTGGCAAGTTCACCACAGAGTACTATTTTTGGGAGGTGATGGTCCTCCGTCCTAGAAACGTGCCCTGCCCAGCGCAGCTATGTTCTCAATATCATGGCCTCAATGCTGGTGATCCCTGCTTGCTCAAGGACAGCAACATTTGTCACATAGTCAGTCCAGTGTATATTTAGGATTGTGCGTATACAGCGCTGATGAAAGTGTTCGAGGAGTCGTAGGTGGTGGCAATAGGTGACCCATGTTTCAGATCCATAAAGGAGAATAGACAGTACAATGGCTCTATACACACTGATTTTTGTGCTTCGCGACTCCTCGAATGCTTTCATCAGTGCTGTATACACACAATCCTAAATATACACTGGACTGACTATGTGACGAATGTTGCTATCCTTGAGCAAGCAGGGAATATTTAAAAGAAAAGATGAGTCAAAAGCTCCTGAAAACAAAAATAAATAAAAATGAAGTTCCCTGGCTCTGAAGTGTCATTGGTAGACATCATCATTGGTAGACATCATCAAAACTGTAATGGGTATGGTTGGTGCAAACACCAAAAGGAAATGAACGCTTTCCAAATGTGTCCTTGGTCAGGCAGAATAAATGACCAAACAGTAATGCATATTTTATAACATATTTTATAGTGCATTTTAACACCACTCCTTTATTTGCAGTGTTGCTATCTCTTTTAATTCCACTTTCCCTATTGTCAGAATAAGAAGGCATTCAGAACTAATCCAGTTTGCTAGTCTAGGGAGATTTTCAGATGGCTAAAATCAGCTTTTTGCCGCGCAAGCAGCCTCCAGAACAGTAACGAGGCTGATGTGCAGCAAGGGTCCATTTTGGACGATGCCGTTTCTCTCTCGGCGGCGTCCGTGACTGTTGCAGCCAGCATTGGAGGCGGTCGCGGACGCAACACTCACGGACGACGCCGAGAGAGAAACGGCGTCGTCCAAAATGGACCCTTGCTGCACATCAGCCTCGTTACTGTTCTGGAGGCTGCTTGCGCGGCAAGAAGCTGATTTTAGCCATCTGAAAATCTCCTCATAATAATAAAAGTATATGTGTGTGTGTGCATGCATGTGCATGTAAACATACTATACATGCCATAATTCCAAGAGTGCACAATCTAGATACATGTAAGCAATGCATACCAAGGGGACCATGAGGTTCTTTCCTTTTTAAAATACATTAATTAATTGGTTAGTTAATTGAAATCCATCTGTAGCCTCCAGCACCATCTTCAGTCACTAAGTGGAAGATTACCAAACTTTTCCCAACTAGCAGAGACAAATCTGCAAACTGGCCTCAAATACAGGTCACCCACTGTTTCCACAGGGGATACATTCCTGGACTTGCCACAGATAAACAAAACCACATATAATAGCAAACCACCATAGAATATCATAGAATTGCTCAGGAGGATCTAGAAAATGCCTGGAGAGGACACCTTTCTAGGCATCCGGCATGACTCTATGGTCAACTTCCAGCAGAAGGTGACCATAGAGTCACACCTAATGCCTCCTAATGCCTAGAGAGACCACTTTCAGTGTAATTCTATGATCCTTCAAATGCCTAGAGAGACTTCTCCCCCCTCAATCCTCCAAGCTATTAATAGAGAAAAAGAAGACATCCTGCCATTATCAGATGCATGGGAACATGCCAAAAAATTAAACACTCCCAACCATGTCAGAATATTGCGAAAAGGACAGAAAGGGAGACCTTACCAGATGCCTGTGTCCTTCAGCCATTCTGGGGGCATAGCATAGCCACAGACGAGGCTTCCCTTTTGTATTGACAGGGAAAAGACACTAATAAAATGGAATGCCTTACTGATGCCCATGCTACGCCCCCAGGACGCTGGAGGATGCCATCGTCCGGTAAGGTCACCCCTTCCTGTTCTTCTAGCAGTCTTCTGATACAGTTTTTGCCACGTCTGATAATCTCCTTGGTCAGGTAAACAAAGAGAATGAGTAGAGGAAAAGGTGAAACAAAAACTGTAGGATAGAAAGACCAATGAAAAAGAAAAAGAAGGGGAGAGGAATTGGAGAGGAAAAGAGAAGAAACACGGTGATTGCATGGGGGCTAAGTGGCTTCTAACCCTTACAGCATTTGTTTCTTATCCAAGTGAAGAGTGTCCAGAAAAGAGACATCTTTGATACCTCATGCCCATTTATGGGTTAACTTTTGTAGGCATTACACCTGGATCTTACTTTTGAAATGAGAAATCCGTGCTGGTCCTGAAATAACTTTTTAATAGTCTCAGTGTCTTCTGTAGAATTCATTCTTCTTCACTGGAACCTTTATCAGATGAATCTGATGTTTTCGTTTAAATAAGTGCACTCTCCTTGATGCCACGAGAAAGACCACTCTTATTTCTATGCTATATTTGCCGAATACCTTCAATAGCAGAAAAGAAAAGCATGTGAATTTTTAATTGCTTCTCACCAAGCCTGTGACTGACTCTCAAAATAGCCAGACAGCTGTGATGACAATTCCCTTCTCAAAAAAGAATGAAATGTGAAAAATATTATAGAGTATTTGGAACACTCAAACTGGAAATATGGGACAGGCATGACCATAGAGTCATGCTATGTAGTGATTTGCACTACATAGGTATTGCAGTTTGATCTGACTTTAACTTCCATGGTTCCTTCCCATGAAGTTTTGAGACGTTTTGTTTGGTGAAGTACTTGGAATTTTCTGCTAGAGAGCTCTAGTCCACTCCCTGAGCTGCAGCATTGGATATCTCCAGCAAAGAACCCCAAGACCCTAATCAAACTACAAGTGTTCATAAGAGTGAACTACATCAATTAAAGTGCGATAAAACAGCTATAACTGTGTAGAGCAAGTGCACAGAAAACGAACAGCTAGCAGTTTCCCAGAGGAAAGAAATGAGAAAGCAGAACTGTGAAGCACTGAACAAACTACAAATCTCTCCATAATAAGAAAAAAAAAACATTTGGGAAAAGAAACGTTTGGGGATAGTGAAAAAGCTTACCTGAGGAAATTGATGGAGAAAGAAGCAGAAAGCCATCCAAACAGCAAGATTTGATCTGTTAGTTTACACCCTTCCTTTTATACCCTCATGGTGTTTAAAGGTAAAATGGATTTTGAACCCTATTCTAATGGGGTTGGAACTTGCGCAGTTAGTCAAACAAGACCATTAGTCAGGCGTAGCAATGGATAAGATATTGTAGGCATGGCTAAGAACCAACATGCTTGTAATAATGTTTGTGAAAATGGATTATGTTCTTGGCAGATTTAACTATGAAAAGACATATTTTTAATCCATCCTTCTCTCTGAGAGAGGAAACTGGACACACACACACACACACACAGAGAGAGAGAGAGAGAACAGACATTAGCTAAAATGACAAAAAAGTTAAAAACACAATGAATGATTTGTGGATTTCAAATAAAATTTGTATTTTGAGGATAGCTTAAATCCCCAAGAGGGAGCAATGGACTGGGACTTAATTCTTTGAGGCGTTAATCTCCCATAAAGGTAAAACCCTTTCATTTGGACTACAATTGGCAAGTTTTACCTATAGAACACCTAATCGCCCCCCCCCCGCCAGCCCTGTTAACAGTACAGGGATTTCTTGATAGGCACACCATATTTCCTTGAGACAAAAATGGGAAATTCGATGGCCAAAACAGGATGGGGCTATGCATTATTCGTTATTCATCGTTTTCACCTATCAACTAACACCACTAAGCAGCATTTTCAATCCAGTTCAAAATAGATGTATATGCTCATGCAAATAATTGAAATTGTGTAATAGAAGCATCTGTGAGGCTAAGAAAAACAGGTACTGTAGACATCTAAGTGAGACCACAAGAGTAAGGTAAAAACAAGCAGTCCTGGTACAGATCCTCTAGCAGTTGGATTAGAGCAGGGGTGGGAATCATGCAGCCTTCCAGATGTTGTTGGGTTGCAACTTCCAACATTTCTCACTATTGTTTATGCTGGTTAGAGCTACAGCCCAACAATATCGGGAAGGCGATATGATTTTTACCCCTGCATCAGAAAATGGGACTTTAGAGTCACAGGTCAAAAATAAAAAACCAATATAGCCTATCAACTCCACACATTGTCAATCAGTGTATTAATTTGTAGGCTGCTGACACACTGTAGAAATAACAACAACCACCACCCCAGAGCACCAGACATGGTTGTGTCAGGGGAAGTGTTTTAATGACCATACATGGGAACAAGCATATGATTGGGCACAGTGTGGCCACACCATGGCTGGGAGGAGCCAGGGGCAGAGCTTACCTGATTTAAGTTCCTGCCACCCCTAGCCTCCTCCTCTTTCTTTGCAACGACGGTGGAGATTAGGGGATTTGGACTGCTGCGTTGACTTTTCTTATAAACTACGTCACATGGAGAGCTAAGTGGTGGCTGGGTAGTGTGTAGGCAGTGTGTGTGTGTCACTGTGTCCATGTGAGTGTTGACTGCTGCTCAGCATGGTTGGTGGGAAGTGAGTGGTTCCAAGTGGGTTGGTGCACATGCAGCTGTGCTTGTTGAGCAGTTGTCTGAGTTTGGCTTGTTATTCCTTGGCTGTTATTGTTATTCCTTGGCTGCTATCCCTTGTTCTCGCCTTCTCTACACACTGCCTTTCCAGCCCGCCAGCCCTGCACCACCTTTCTCTCCCTCCCGCTGCCCGTTCCCAGCCTCTTGTCCCACCATCCTGGCCTTTCTCTCTGCCTTGCTGCCGCCTGGCTGCGAGAGATCCTGCCCAGCCTTGAGGTGAAGCTGCCGCCTGAACGGCCTTTCTCTCCACCCCACCACCGTATGGCCTCGAGGGAGTCCTACTCGGCCTTGAGGTGAGGCTGCCATTCGTTCAAGGGCTCCCTTTCCACCCCGCCACTCTCCTGGATGTGTGACGAGCCTGCCATCCCTACACAGCCTTTCTCCTTGTCCTGCCACTGCCCGGCTGTGAGATGACCCCAATCTGGCCACGAGAGGTTTCCCGGACTCTCACTCTGCCCCACTCCACCCAGCTGCCCAACTCACCCCATCCTCTCCCCGGCTCCAACTCCCCCTTTCTCCTGAGGAGCCTGCTGTGAGCACATGGCCTTTCTGCCCGCTGCTGCCCAGCTACGAGAGAAGCCCGACTCGCCAACACCTGACTGTACCCGATGCCTTTGGCCTCCCTGGTTCCCTCATTCCCACCCACCCCTGCCTCCAGAGGGGTAGCGCTCGGCACTTTTTGCCTGCTGTGTCCAGCTTTTCTCCTCAGCCCGGCACCATCAGCTGGCAGCAGTAGCAGCTGCATGGCCTTTCCTCCTCTCTCCCACTCCAGCCCCACTTCCACCAGGCTGTAACCAGGGCCTTCTGACCATCCGTGCTTGCCTGCAGCAGCTGAGCAGTTTCTTGTGAGTGCGTGTGTGCTGCTTAATCTGGGCTGCTGGCTTTAAGTGCAACAGATCCTCTCTGCCCTTGGAAGCTAATCAGGTCAGCCCTGGTTATTACTTGGGAGGGAAACCAACAGTCAACACCTGTCTGCTTGTGTGTGTGTGCAACCCAGGGTGTTCAGTGGGGCCACGTGCTTGGTATAGCCCTCAGTTCACTGGGTTCATTGCATGCTTTTCATCTTGTCTGATTTAAGTTTGCATAATCGGTAGAGAGTGGGGGACCATATCTGATTGCTTTGATTAATTACGTCACTATTTGCTGGTTTCTCTGTGGTGATACTGTATTATTGGTGTGGACATTGTTCCTGCTAGGTAGTGCCAAATTGTGTGTCCAAAGATAGTGCACACAGTATAACTATTTCAGTAGTATTGCCTGGATTGGGATTTGCTTTGTGGTGCATTAGCACCATCTTGTGGACAAAAGCATAATTGCACAACTTTTTTATTTAAAACATTTTTGTTAGTTAGCAACCTTTAGCAGGTTTTGTCATTATTGCTACAAGTATTATTGTTAATTTTGTGATTGATCAGAATAATTTGATTGCATATATTTGAGACACCTGGTTGAAGGACTATATTATAAGGTGGAATTGCCAACACTAAGCTACTGTTAATTAAGAAATCATACACAAATATACATACCTACTTTATCTTTAATTAAACAATTCACATGGCTTCAAAGAAAGGGGCTGGTGGGGACAAAGGGAAAGGGCCTGCACCAAAAGTGCCTAGGAAATGCCCTCTTCCTCAAGACTCTAGGCCAGATAATGAGGATAATTCAGACATCATGCAACAGATATTAGACCTCTTACATGCACTGGAAAAGTCCAGGCAGGCAAAGCCAGTCAAAAGGGTGGTGAAAGTCAAGGTGGGGGCATAATGCCTAATCTAACAGAACAAATTCTTGCTTGTATTCAGGTGTTGAAGCAGGAGAAACAAGGAGACCTGGTCAAAACATCTGAAGAGGATGACAGTCCTAGAGTAGAAGCAGAAGCTTTGGAACAGCAGGGTGAGTCAATTACTCAGAGTGAGTCATTGCAGCATTCTAACACTCGTAGCATGTATGGCTGGCCCTGGGGACATGGAACCTCTATAACTATCAAACAGGGGAGAATGCCAAGGACCTAGCACAAGTATGGGGTCTGCAGCATTTGGACTGCAAGGCTGGTACTTGGGGTACCAAATTAGGGGTCCTAAAATAGCACCTATATGGCCTTACTTCCCTGGCCAGAATCAGGCTTTTATGGGTGGGATGGAGGGAGCTCCATTTATGAACGCTGAAGCAGTGCCCCCCCCCTTTAATGTGTACATGGCCGACCACACACCCTCCTTGGGGGAGCACCTGGCTCCAGCTACAAAAGAAAAAATTCTTAAGGGTGAGTACGTGGACTTATTCTCCCTGTTATACAGGGAACTTGAAAAAAAGGACAAGGATGCTTTGGATGACAGGGGAAAGGAGAAGATCAAATAGTATCATGTTGATAGGACATGGGCCAACTGGTTGGCTAGTTTCCTTATATGTGCAGGGGTCATTGCTAAGAACCAGACACACAGAGCATATGCCCTGATAAGGTACTTAGATATGATATACAGGGCATATGTGGAATTTGCAGGCCCTGCGTTGTTGCAGTACAATGAGTCATTCAGGCTAATGGCTGCATCATACGCCAACATGCACTGGGATATGATTAACACCCATCTGTGGCTGCAAGTGATGCCCCTATCATGGCCTATTTCTGGAGAAAGGGCACAGAGTGGGCACCTCATACAGAATTCGAAGTCTACCAACGTGGCCCGCTCCCATGCCACCCTCCCACAAACGACAGCTCAGCAATGTCAATTGTTGTGCTGGAAGTTTGGTGTGAAGGGTTTGTGCTCCCATCACCCATTTAATTTCTGTCACAAATGCTCAGTCTGTGGTGGGGGCATTCCTTTTGTAACTGCTCAAAAGGGAAGGGTCAATTCAGCAGGGATCACCAGGGGGGAAAGAAGGGATCAGGGAACCCTACTCCACTGACAGAAGGGGCCCAGTCCAATTAAATTGGAGAATATGGCGGCCTTGTTAGCACTCTACTGAGACACACAGGCAGCCATATATTTGCTTGAGGGTTTTCAATTCGGCTTTCACGTCCCTTATCAGGGTGAATGCAGTTCATTCAGGTTGTCAAATTTAAAATCTGTTTAGGGGTTGGAACATATAGTTTGATTAAAAATACAGAAGGAGGTAGATGAGGGCAGGGTTATCGGGTCTTTTGTTGACAACCCCCCCGGTTCCCAACTTACGGGTATCACCATTAGGGATTGTTCCAAAGAAAACACCAGGTGAATACCACCTCATACACGGTCTGTCTTACCCAAAGGGTCTTTCTGTAAATGATTTCATACCCCAAGAGTTATGCTCAGTTCAATACACTTCTTTTGATTCAGCCATTAGGGAAGTCAGGCGACACAGCCTTGGGGCAGAACTGGCCAAATGTTTTATTAAGTCAGCTTTCCACCTCTTGCCAGTTCACCCTGGTGTTTTTGAGTTGTTGGGCTTCTCTTTTGATGGCATGTTCTATATGGATCAGGCAATGCCAATGGGGTGTTCTGTGTCCTGTTCTGTCTTTGAGAAATTCAGTACATTCCTAGAGTGGGCCATAAAACACTGGACTGGTTTCAGGGGGGTTGTTCACTATCTGGACGATTTCCTATTTATTGGTGAATTCAGTTCCAGCATGTGTTGCTCCCTTATGGAGGAATTCTATTCCCTCATAGAATATTTTGGGGTTCCTCTGGCTCATGAAAAGACAGAAGGCCCAGCTCACCAACTGACCCTTTTTAGGCACTGAAATAGATACAGTTTTGCAGACTTCCTATGGGTAAGATAGATGATCTAATAGGCAGGGTAAGCCATTTTCTTAATTGCAAGAAAGCCACCCTCAAAAAATTTCAAGAGTTAATTGGGCATCTAAACTTTCCTTGTAGAGTCATAGCACCATGGAGGACATTTCTTAAGAGCTTGCATGATGTGATTTCTGGGATTTCTCAAACACACTACAGGATCAGGATTACACAGGAAATCAGGATGGACTTATCCATTTGGCATAAATGTTGGGGGAAGTTCATCGGGCTATCATTTTGGAGGGAGGAAATTAAACTACAGGATGCCCTTAAAGTGTCTTCTGATGCCTTTGGTTCCTTGGGCTTCAGTGTCTACTTTAGTGGCCGGTAGTGCGCTGAACAGTGGTCTCAGGATTGGGAGGATGCATGGGTCACTAATGACCTTACTTTCTTAAGAGTTTTCCCCAATACTGGTTGCAGTCAAGATATGGGTGCCTGAATTCTCTAATTCATCAGTGCATTCTGGTGCTACAATATGGCCACCATTCAGGTAATCAATTCTCATTCATCCAAGTCTAAAAGGGTTATGAAATTGGTTAGAGCATTTACATTACATTACTTGAAATTTAATATTCTGTTCACTGCGACCCATTCTGTTCATTGTGGGATATTCTGTTCATTGCGGGAGTGAACAACAGACTAGCCAATGCTCTCTCCCACATGCAGATGGACTGCTTCAGGCAATTAGCTCCAGGGGCTGTCGCACATCCAGGTCTGATGCCAGTGGAGCTGTGGGACCTTGGATGAACAAGATAGTGGGGGCTATTGGTTTGTCCGTCACCCCCAGCACAAGGAAGGTTTATATTAAATCCATTGAGACATTTTTTAAAATTTCGTAGAAACTTTCAGCTGGCCAACACTTGGCTATTCCTGTCCCTCATCTTTTACAATTCTGTGTTTTTATGAAGGGTAAGGGTCTTGCCTCATCATCCATGAGATCCTGTCTGTCAGCCTTAGCCTTTTGGAGTAAAGCACAAGGCTTACAGGACAACATTTCTGATTTCCGGATTCAGAAGGCCTTCGAAGGGTGGTCCAGGGAAAGGGGGAGATCTTCTGATGACAGGTGCCCCCTTTCCCAGGCAGTATTAAAAGGTTTATATCAGGTTTGGCCGGCTATTTGTTCAGCCTTTCACAAGGCTTTCTTATTTCATGCTGCTTCACTTACAGCCTTTTTCGGAGCCCTATGTATTAGCAAACTTGTAGCTACATCTAAGGGGGATAGATCCAGCAGGGCTTTACAGATGGGGGATCTGTTTTTGGGCACCAACCAAGTCTCTCTGGTCATTAGGCATTCTAAAACTGATCAACTTGGGAAGGCATCCAGAATTATATTAAATACATGTCACGATTGGACCCTCTGCCCTGTCAAGGCATTAAATGAGTACCTACTGGTGCATTCCTATCAGTTGGGCCCCCATTCTGCCATGAGGGTGGGTCCCCCTTAACCCGCTACCAGTTTTGGACCATGATGTCCAAAGCTCTGTCTCAATTGGGGTTGGATGGTGTTCGCTTCTGTACACACTCTTTTAGGATTGGAGCAGCATCAACGGCAGTGGCCATGGTTATGTAGCCTGATGCGATCCGCAAATTGGTGCGGTGGAAGTCCGCTGCCTACTGGAAATATGTGTGCCCTATCTGCTACTAATTTTGTTGATATGTTCTGTTTTTCAGATATTAGTGTGTGGCCAACAAGATACCGAGTACTGATATGCGGTCACAGTTTTGTTTATTGGGTAGTGCGCCAGGCCAAGACAAGTCATCTTGAACCCCATCTGGGTCTAAGTGAAATGGCGGCAATTAAATGGTTGTACAAGAGAGGCTTGAAGAGGCATGGTTTGATGCATGCGCTGTTTCAGGAGCGTTGTGGACCTTCTCCACATGTTTTAGTTATCCACTTGGGTAGTAATGACTTGGGCCTGCTGAGAGGTAGGGCACTGATTCTGCAGGCTCTGGCTGACATACAGCGCATCAAGTCTTTATGGCCCAGTGTGCAATTGATCTGGTCTGACATTATCCCTCAACAGGTTTATCCTGGAGAGGGGGGCATGAAGTAATTGGACGTTGACTGTAAGAAGGTTAACAAGGAGATACATAGAGCAATGACCAATGACCTAGGTCATTTCATAGAATACCCTAGCATCTCCTACAACTGGTTTGAGCAGTATAGGATTGATGGGGCCCACTTATCTGAGATGGGGATCCAGTTATTTCTTGAAGGTATATGAACCAGGGTGCGGGCCGTGTTGGCCTCCTTGGTGGGGAAAAAGGGCTAAGTAGACAGTCGCCCCTTATCTGTGGCAGGGAGTGGGGGAGACAGGGTACTTCGGCATTCACTTATGGCACCCTCCTTTGAGGGTTAAAGGATGGGCTTATCAAACTGCACCTGCTGATCATGCAGCTGGGGTGCAGGGAGATGGGCTATCCTTGAGGCTGGTGCTAGGATAGAACCCTCAACAGAAGTCATGCAGCTTGAGGAACTACATCTTGTGGCCATACCTTCCAGTAGATGGTGCCCAGTGGGCATCCCAATTTTTCCCCCTCAGGGCCCAGGAAAGCTGAGAGATGTGTCCAAGTGGACCATCGGTTCCAGTTTGTCCTGCACTGGGTCTCCCTTTTTTGTTTGCATGCCTCAAGAAATAGACAAATAATTAGGTCTTATATTAAATAAAGTGGCCCATATTTCAACCCAACTTTTGTGTCTTGTCTTGTTATTTCATGTGTTAATCATTAATGAAGTTTGACAACACTTTAACTATCATGAGTCCATCCTATGCAATCCTGAGATTTGTCATTTGTTGTGGCACCAGAGCTTTCTGACAGAGAAAGCTAAATATCTCACAAAACTACATATCCCAAAATTCTATAGCACTGAGCCATGGCAGTTAAAGCACTGTCAAATTGTATTATTTCTGCAGTGTGTCAGCAGCCTTATATTTCATAGTGTTCCCCCCCCCCAAGAAAAAAATGTTAGAAAAGGATGGGAAGTGATTGGAGGGAACCACAGGAATGTGTGAAGATGGCATCGAGTGGACACCGTCCATAACATTCTGTGACTTCTTTTAAAAATCCAGTACATGATCAAAGGCTTCCCAGAAGCACCTTTAAAATGTACTCAGGCTGTAATCCACTGCTTATCTACTTGGGAAGAATCCCTACAGAGTGATTTTTTTTGGTCAATAAAATATGCATTGGAGCTTCCAGGCAGCAACTTCAGCCTTTTCCCTAGTAGACACTGAAGGTCAGTTTGATTTTGCACAAGCTAAGCTAGAGATAGAATTAAAACACCAGCCTTATATCTTTACAAATAAAAATGTCAGGCTCTACTAAAAAAAAAAAAAAAAAAGTAAACTTTAGTATTGTTCTTTTTGCTGGTGTGGAAAGCTGGACTAGAGTAATCGTTTGCATTTGCATTTATTGCTGGCTCATATCTACTGGTCTTTGACCGTAATAAACATTTACTTACTGGACTAGAGCAACACCTGAGTCTGAGCTAAAAACCTTGCTTCTATCCTTATCTGGGGTGTCAAGGAGGAGCAAAAAATTTCCTTCATTTCTGAAATTTCAAGAAGAACCTCTTCCACCCAGCTGCAATTAAAGGGATTGGAAGAGGATCATCTTGGGCTGCAATTAAAGAGATGGAATAGGTTCATCTTGCCTTCCCAGATGGATAGGCAAGCCCCTCTGGGGCTGGGACACCCCTTATCCCGTGACTTTCCTCAGTGGCTCCTCCAGTCCACCGTTTTCCAGTCTGTAGAACACAAGACACAAAAGGAGGGAAAGATAAAGAAGCAAGTCCGTAAAGGAGAAACATAAGGGTGTGTATGCGTAAAATGTCACAGGTCAATGCTAGTAATGACACGGGCATAAAGAGACGTTTCCTCCTTTGGGTGAACAAATGGGCATCTGCCAAATTAATAAAGAAATTAGAGGAAGGAAATGAGTAGCACAAAAGGTCAGTGTGTGTGAACCCCTGTTCCATGAGCCATGGAACTAGCATGTACAAGTTTAGGATAGCATACATGATGAGTACTTCAGTGCAATGCCATCAGTGCTGTTGTGTGGCAGTGCATTGGAAAGAGTGTGGGCCAAGCTGTAGGAAGTCTCAGTTTCTTTAAGCTGTAGCAAGTCTGTTTCTTTAAGAGGCCAGGAAAGGGTCTGTTCCCATTGTTAAGAGTCCCCCGCTATAACATTTAAGACTACATTCTGTGTCTGGAATCATGTGAATTGGCAGTCCAATGTTCAGTTCAAAGGACAATATGCATAGGTGGGCACATGTCCACTTTTACAGAGTAGAGTTCTCTTTTTAAAGGTACATTCTATTTGAAGGGTCAAAGTCTGGTTTAAAGTTAGAGCCACAAAAATAACTTTTGCAAGCTTTGCTCTAGTTAATATCTAATTGACCTTGGTAAGGATGTTCAAATGCATCTCCCCATTCTTTTATTAATTGTGTGTGTGTGTGTGTGTGTGTGTTTACATGTAGCAAGAAATGGATACAAAGGAAGGGGGAAGAAAGAGGCAGAAGCTTAGAAATGTCAAAAAAGGTAAAGAAAAGCCAGCTTACTCTCACCAGACGCATACAGATAGGACAGAGAAGCAAAATCTGAGGAAGATGAGCATACAGCCATGAACCACAGTAACAGTGTGGAAGATGAGATGGCGTGTAGAGAACTAAGCTCGGGAGGCACACTGTAAACTGCAGAGTAGTGCTACTCATAATAGTTGTCCCTGGACTTATGCCAGTCAAGCCATCTGCTGCTGGTCCACTGAGAATTTCCAGGAAAGAAAGAAAGGGTAGCAGCCAGTGGGAACAAATATGGTACCGGTCCCTGGCACATTGGCGGTGGCATGGGGTGGGAATGCTGGTCCCCCACATCAGATAGCTTGAGTTGTATTGCTGTAGAACAATCATTTTTAGGGAAAGGGGGAAAGACCCCTATGAAGGAACCTAGAAACTTGGGCCGTTACATGTCAAGATGAAGAGAAATCTTAACAGTCTTATTTAAGATTCAGGAATCCTGCTGGTATCAGGAAAATAAATATTGGAAGACTCAGCCCTGTGTGCAATATATGGGCTCTGGATTGTGTAACTGGGTGTCTGTCTGTACAGGCCGTAGCCTCTTTTAATTTGTCACAGACTATGCTAGTGCTTTGTAATGGAGTCCACCTGCTGCAAGCAAATTCTAAATGTTTCCCTGTCTTCCAAAATGCCTCCTTCCATTGCTGGACATGTTAACAATGTCCTTCAAGTTGCAACTGCCACACAACCAGAATGTATCTTAAGATGGAGGACATTATAACGAGACTCATCATCCCCCACAACAAGGGCCATCATCCCCACCTCAATCCACTTATAATTGGTTATATTTGATATCAATTTGGCCTTCAAAGGGCTGACAGGAAAGGTGAACTCTGGAGCTAGGAGTCAAGTGAAAAGCTTTACAAGCTAGGAAGGGTCCTTCAAAGTCCTCAAAAAGATTCACACCTTTGGCATAAACAAGTGGTATTCTTTTGATGTAGCAAAAGTTTCTTCCTGTTCATCTCTGAGCAAGCAAGACAGCACTGTAACACTTCAAGGATAACTTGTGAGTCTCTTTGCCATGCTAATTCTGTTCCTTATCTGCATAGCTACAACTCAAAGGGAAGGTTGTCTGTCAATCTTCGGATCTAAAGGTTCCTGGCACATCCAGATCCTTCATCTTAATTTTGGGAATTGTCTGAAAAACAAATGTTTTCCTCCTCAGATTACACCTTCAAAGGGGATGTTAACTATAAATATGCCCCAAACTTTTATCTCAGCGCATTCAGTACCTCTTTCCTCCTGAATCCATGTCAGTTGGAACTCTTTCAACCTTTGAAAGAGTTGAACCTGCTTTCTCTCCCATTTTCTCTTGCTCAGACCTTTTTCTCTCCCCAAACCTCTAATGCCCCTTTTCCTTTCCTCTCCAACCCCTAGCTGGCTTGCTGCTGAGTCAGGCTCATCCTCCCCCACTCCTGTAACCTCAACTTCCCGCTCTAACTTCCCCTTCCCCCTTTGTGGCAACCATTTGCCACTGTCTTCATAAGCTACTCAATAGTAATTTACCCTCAGTTTGCTACTCATGAGGACTTCTTTGCATCAGGATTGGTACACTATAGCCTCAAATAATAATAATAATAATAATAATAATAATTTTTTATTTTTAACCCGCCCCTCTGCTCGGCAACCGGGGCAGCTTACAGCAAGATTAAAACAACATCAAGTTAAAACAGTCCTTCCCCATCCTACCCTCCCACCCCTTAAAACTAAATTAAACAAATAGAGAGTTAAAACAAAGATAAAATACAATAAATAAATAAATAAAAGCAACGACGGCGAGGGGGTGGGTAGCAATCAGTCCACTTGAACTGGGAAGTTATTCCGGGAAGGCCTGCCGGAAGAGATCCATCTTTAGCGCTTTCTTGAAGCTATCAAGAATAGCGATAAGACGGATCTCATCTGGCAGGCCATTCCAAAGTCTGGGAGCCGTAGAAGAGAAGGCCCTCTGGGAGGTCTGTGACAGCCTAGTTTTCATAGGCTGCAGCAGGTTCCTCCCAGAGGACCGAAGTGTGTGGGGGGGATCATATGGGATGAGGCGGTCTCGGAGATAAGATGGACCCAAGCCATGTAGGGCTTTAAAGGTTAAAACCAACACCTTGTACTGTGCCTGGAAACTAATCGGCAGCCAGTGGAGAGATTTAAGCACAGGTGTTGAGGCAAAGCCTCAAGTCCAACCCTCTATCTAACCATTTCCTGCTTTTCTTTGATAGTCTTGTTGTATGTGCAGGATGAATGAGTCTGGTGTGAATGCAGTTTAAGTCAGTTTAATAAAGACTTCACATGTTATTTGTTTTCCTTGACTCCATGTCTCTCCAGAGCCTTACTGGTATACACAGTAAGTAAGGTCCTGCCATTATGCAACCTCTTACAGGTCAATTAACTTAGCTAAATTCCCCAAAGTAAGACCAGTGTATGCATGGAACTTTCCATGGACATGAGTGTTTTGCATAACAATACTACTGAAAGTATTTTTTCCTATCTAAAGGCTGCAGGATTGGTGAATGGAGCACAACAGTGGGCCTGTATTGTTTCTGGACCCCAATTATGGCTAAGCTCTACAGGGAGAGTAGCTATGCAGCAATCCACATTGGATTAGTACCATGTGAATGTATATATTCTATATGCATGCACGCTCTCACACACACGCACACACGGTCAGGGGATGATAGTGATAGGGTCTGTTTGTATTAATTAATAACCAATATTGGTTAATGACTAATGCTTGCTGTAGCTGTGTTTAAAAATAACATGGTCTGTCTTCTAATTTCAAAGACAAGGTCTTCCCTGCTTGCTAAGTTTAGTAAACAATGGGTCATTCAGCTTAGGAAGCGTTATCACTTTCCTGGGCTCACTGCCCAGGTTAGCTGTCTGGTCTGTATCTGAGAATTATATATAGAAGCTGGACACACAGAGCTAAAAATGATTTTTGTTTCAAACAAATGATACAAGCTAGAGACTAAAATTCTTTTACAAGTTATCTGAAGAAATGAATCCTGTTTATTGTGTTGGTGTAGTGGACATGCGCAAACCTTAACTTTCATGTTCCTGGGATAAAAAGCTACTGTAGGCATTGATCAAGGGCACAGTTTGGCTGGAGTGATCCCCCTGTGTTGTTTTTTCTATTTGCTAGCAAATAAACAATCTGTTTTAAAATACAACCTGGGCTTGAGATTTCCTTTGATTGTCACAGATAGACCTTAACATTTTGGTGCGTTGGCCGGGAATCTCAGGTCAGGGGAATTTTCCGCCTGCCCACAACTTGATCCTCCGTGGTTCCCTGGATCGCTTCATCACCCAGATGGGAGCGTGCCTTCAGCATTTTTGGCTGATGCCCAGTTGGCTGCGGGAGTCGTTGGGGGCCAGCGCAGGACCAACACGGGTCTAGAGGTTTCACACAGATTGTTTCTTCACCAGTGCTGGAGATTACCTGTTTCAGGCAAGTATAGAGGGGCTTGCCTTTTTCTATCCTGTATACCTGAACCATACCTGAGCCTGACCAACTCCATTTTGAGTTGAAGGAAAAAGCTGATCACTTTTTCATTTCTGTTTCTCTGTTGGGAGGTGGAAAGGGGGGTTTCCTGTTGTGTGTGAATGCTGAGAGTGTGGCCTCGCATTTCTGGCTTTGGGCGACTGGGGTCAGTTGGGGCGAGTGAAGAACCTCTTGTGTCACAGACCAGCCCCCATTACCTTAACTGGTCTGATCCCCGGTCTCCCTCCCTTCTTGTCTGTCTACTATCCTTTTAGAAACCAGTTAGGATAGGCAGGAGGATGGGGGGAGGCTCTTTAAAACCTCTAAACACCATGCATTCCTCTGAAGTTTTTGACACCTCCCAATGCAATGTTACTGACATGAAGACCAAAAGGCAACCACCTGAGAGAACCTCTTTATAGCATGCCTCTGGAATGCAGTAATTGTGAGAGCAATCCTGAGAACCCTGAAAGATATACCATATACTGCAAGGTGAAAAAAAGATTCCTGATGATCCACCCCCCTCCTTGAGCCAGCCCAAGATGCCTGATTGTTCACTCACCAGAACAAAAGCCTGTTTGTTAACCTGTTCTGGGGAAAAAAAAAGAAGTACTGCCCAGCTCAGGACATTACTGTCCAGCCCAGAAGAAGAGTTGTCACCACTTGATGTTTGTCCCCCAAGGCAACTACCCTCTGCATCCCTGATGTCACCAGCCAGTATCCCCTACCACCCCTGGGGAATCAGAGACGCCAGTATATCTGTCCTTGGAGAAGGTTGCAGATAAGAAAACCACCCTGTTCCTGAACTTAAAGCCCATGCAGCAAGCCCCTGAACATCCAGCTGTTTAATAGAAAAGCAACAGAAAGGAGAGATGTAGTAGTGATGGGTGACTTCAACTATCCTGATATTTGCTGGCAATCTAACTCAGCCAAAACTACAAGGTCTAGCAAATTCCTTACATGCCTGGAAGACAATTTCATGGTCCAAAAGGTGGAAGAGGCAACAAGGGGGTCAGCTATTTTAGATCTGATCCTAACCAACAGAGACGACCTGGTTAATGGGGTGCAAGTGGTGGGATCCTTAGGTGAGAGTGATCATGTTCTCCTGGAGTTTGTTATACAATGGAAAGGAGAAGCCAGGCATAGTCAGACACGCATTCTTGACTTTAGGAGAGCTGATTTCAATAAACTCAGGGAAATACTGGGGATGATCCCATGGTCAAGAATACTAAAAGAGAAGGGACCTCAAGATGGATGGGACTTTCTCAAAAGGGAGATACTGAAGGCACAATTTCAAACAGTACCATTGAGGAAGAAAAATGGGAGGTGTCTCAAGAAACCAGGATGGATGACTAAAGAACTTTCAATGGAGCTAAGTTTTAAACGGAACATGTATAGGAAATGGAAAAGGGGGGAAATCACCAAAGAAGAATTCAAACAGATAGCGAACACGTGTAGGAGTAAAGTCAGAAAAGCTAAAGCACAGAATGAGCTCAGGCTTGCTAGGGAAGTTAAGAACAATAAAAAGGGTTTTTTTGGGTATGTCCGCAGCAAAAGGAGGAAGAAGGAAATGATAGGGCTGCTACGTGGAGAAGATGGCAAAATGCTAACAGGGGACAGAGAAAAGGCAGAATTACTCAACACCTTCTTTGCCTCAGTGTTTTCAGAAAAGGAAAAGGAGGACCAACCTGAGGAGAATGGAACAGAGGACACAATAGGGGAAATCCAGCTCAAAATAAGTAAAGAGGTAGTACAGGAATACCTTCTTAATCTAAATGAATTTAAATCTCCAGGACCAGATGAACTACATCCAAGAGTATTAAAGGAGCTGGCAAATATAATCTCAGAGCCATTGGCAATAATCTTTGAGAACTCCTGGAGAACAGGAGAAGTCCCAGCAGACTGGAGGAGGGCAAACGTTGTTCCCATCTTCAAAAAGGGGGGAAAAGAGGATCCCAACAACTATCGTCCAGTTAGTCTGACATCAATACCAGGGAAGATTCTAGAACAGATCATTAAACAGAGAGTCTGTGAACATTTAGAAGGCAATGCCATAATCACAAAAAGTCAGCATGGGTTTCAGAGAAACAAGTCATGCCAGACTAATCTGATCTCTTTTTTTGATAAAGTTACCAGCTTGGTAGATGAAGGGAATGCTGTGGACATTGCATACCTTGATTTCAGTAAGGCCTTTGACAAGGTTCCCCATGACATTCTTGCAAACAAGCTTGTAAAATGTGGGCTAGACAAGTTAACTGTTCAATGGATTTGTAATTGGTTGACCGGCCGAACCCAAAGGGTGCTCAGCAGTGGCTCCTCTTCGTCTTGGAAAGATGTGACCAGTGGGGTGCCACAGGGTTCTGTCCTGGGCCCAGTGCTATTCAACATCTTTATCAATGACTTAGATGAGGGAATTAGGGGCATACTTATCAAATTTGCAGATGACACCAAATTGGGAGGAGTAGCTAATACCCTAGAGGACAGGATCAAAATTCAGAATGACCTGGATAGACTGGAGAGCTGGGCCAAAGCTAACAAAATGAAATTCAATACGGAGAAATGTAAAGTACTGCATTTAGGGCGGAAAAATGAAATGCATAAATATAGGATGGGAGAGACCTGGCTGAATGAGACTACGTGCGAAAGGGATCTAGGAGTCCTAGTAGACCACAAGTTGAACATGAGTCAACAGTGTGATGCGGCAGCTAAAAAGGCCAATGCAATTTTGGGCTGTATCAATAGAAGTATAGTGTCTAGATCAAGGGAAGTAATAGTGCCACTCTATTCTGCCTTGGTCAGACCTCACTTAGAATACTGTGTCCAGTTCTGTGCACCACAATTCAGAAAGGATATTGACAAATTGGAGCGTGTCCAGAGAAGGGCAGCTAAAATGGTGAAAGGTCTGGAAACAATGCCTTATGAGGAGAGACTTAGGGAGCTGGGTATGTTTAGCCTGGAAAAAAGACGGTTTAGAGGCGATATGATAGCCCTGTTTAAGTATTTGAAGGGATGTCACGCTGAGGATGGAGCAAGCTTGTTTTCTGCTGCTCCAGAGACTGGAACACGGAGCAATGGGTGGAAGCTCCAGGAACAGAGATTCCACCTCAACATGAGGAGGAACTTTTTGACAGTAAGAGCTGTTCGGCAGTGGAACACACTCCCTCGGAGCGTGGTGGGGTCTCCTTCCTTGGAGGTCTTTAAACAGAGGCTGGATGGCCATCTGTCGGGGATGTTTTGATTGTGATTTCCTGCGTGGCAGGGGGGTTGGACTGGATGGCCCTCGTGGTCTCTTCCAACTCTGCAATTCTATGATTCTATGATTGAACAGAAAAATAAAAGCCAAAGTCCAACAAGAACAAAGCTCCTCTGGCTGGCTTCAAACCATTACATTCCAAGCTGTTGTCTGTCTAAACAGTACCAGCCACAGTCCCAGCCCTCTGCAAGGGCTGTAAGGCCAGATTTGATGATCCTTGTTAATATCTGCACCCACCACCCTTCAGCATCTCTGACTTGTTAAACTGGAAGACACATGGCCCTCTTAAGAAGAGGAACCAGAGAGACTTTTAAATATGGTGTCTGCCATAGTTGCTGCGCAAATTCCTACCTGGGGCATATTCAACAGTTAATGGCCTACCTGATGATTAGGGAACAAAAAATGCAGATTCAGGCCAATTTAAAAGAGAATGCCAGAAAGGCTGCCTGTGATGAGAGAGCCCATGATCCAGATGTTTACCTACAGTCCCTTGCTCCACTGTCAATCCCAGAGGATAAAAAGACCAGGCAGACGGTAGTCCTTCCCTGCATGTCGCAGTCCACCCCTGATATCAAGAAGAAGTGATAGAAGACTGATGGGTTTGAAGATATGTCCCTGGTCCCAACTGAAAGCTATAACAGATGAGGTTTATCTCAATAGAAAAGTTAAAGAGAGACAAGAGGCCATCAAGCAGATGGGGGAGGGAAGGCCAGTCTGCAGGCTGTAGCTTTACAGCAAGTAACACACTCACATTAACTCAACAAGTTTCTTTTATTGAGAACAAGCCAGAACTAAAGCTCCCATAACCACAGCCAACAGATAAGCCCTCCAGTGTAAGAACGGTATGCAGGGGGAGGAAGAAGATAGATGCGCACAGGTGGCGTGCAGCCTTGAAGCCCCCAAAAGAGAAAAACACTCCCAGACTGGAAGGCGACTGGCTGAATTCCAAGAACTGAGAGGCCAAGCAGGGAACCAGGCCAGGAACCTCATGTCAGGGCCTACCATGAATTCTACTCTAATACCCAGAATTCAGGACAGGGCTTGACACCCAGCAACAACAGCAACATCCCAACCCCAACAACAACAACCATATCAATATCCTGGAGTTGCCACTGATTCCTATCACCAGTCCCTGTTGAGACAAAACCAAGGTGCTTACTGCAAACAAGAAGGCCACTGGAAGGATCAACGTCCTGAAAAGCAACCGCCCCTGACGGCTCTGTGGAAGAGGATGAGAGGGTTTCCAAGGACGTGGTGTGGGTGGAGCTGGGTAGCCAGACTCCTTCCCTCCTGTGCCAGGAGACCTTCCCCCGAGGACACCATTCAACCCGCAGGTGGCAGCATTTCAGCCTGACCAGACGTTCCAACTTGACCAGACTGCCCAAGCCATGGCCTTGCAGGAGCACGAAGACATCAGAGAGACCAAGGTTCAACATGAATTGGCTTTCTTGCCTTCCTGTCCCTGACTGGAAGAGACCTCCTGTGCAAAGTGTGTGTCATCTTGTCTTTTTATTCTGATAGATCAGTAACTGCTACTGCTGGGAATCAGCTCTTGACCCTTACCTGTCCTGTACAAAAAGCCTGTATAAGAAGCCTGGAGAATCAGCCCTGATCTGGGGTTCTGTGTCCCCTTGTTGGTTCAACACTCTCCTGAATCCTGAAGCCTCACTGAATCCTGAAACCTCACAAGTCACTAAGTAAGTTCCTGGTGTGTGGTCTGAAGATAATCCTGGAGGCTTGACCTGAAATGTTGAACCTATCTGAACTCAACTGAAGCCTGAAGTCTGTTTAGACATGTGAACCAATCCCAGTATCCCTTCCCAGCAGTTGCTAGAGCCTCAATGCAGAACACATTGACAAACTGATTTAACTGAAGATTCTTATCCCCACTCTCTCCCCACGAAATACATCTCTGCTACCTGTAAAGAAACCCAGCCTTGGTTTGAATAATCAACCTGTAACAAGTCTTAAGACAGTTAAAACAAGCCTTGACCAGTCCACCAGCCTCGAGTCTGCCAGACCTTTTCCAGTTGTTCATAGATGATAGCCAAGGAATGGCAGTTGGAGTCCTGACCCAGAAATTTGGAACCTGGAACAGACCTCAGTAAAAACATGGATCCTGTGAGCCAAGGATGATGAAGTTTTCCTCCTTAAGAAAAGTACAGAGCACACCCAAACAAAGTCCTCCAGTGAGAGTGGTGATAAACTGGATAAAAGTTCAGAGTTAAAAGAAAGGGCCTGAGAAAAATCAGAAGGCTAAGCCAGTGGTTGGGAGAAAAAAAAGGCCTCAAAGAAAATTGAGAAAACAACAGCTGCAGAGCCAGTATCAGCATCTAACCAGTTTTAGAGAGAAAAGGAGAAAGAGAAACCTGATGATACAGGAATAGATGATTGAAAAGCTATGGTCAGTGATAAAGAGAGAGAGAAAGAGAGAAAACCTGTTCATATTAAAGTCAAGGAGCAAAAGGATGAAGATAAAGATGAAGATGGACAAGGTGAGGGAAATAAAGATGAGAAGATTTCAGATGGAATAAAAACAGAATCTCAAGCTGCTGGCTATAGAAAAAAAATGAGTAAGAAAAAAAAGAGGTTCTGATCCAGAATATGATTCAGATGATTATCTTAAATCCTGCTGCTCTTATGCCAGTTCCAGAAGCTCCTCTACATGACTGCAAAGAAATAATGACAACTGTCCCCTCAAAATGACCTGATTTAAGAGATGTGCCCATTCCTGGAAAAATTATACTGTTCGCTGATGGCAACAGTTTTGTCAACAAACACCAATCAAGCTATGTTGTTGTTACTGAAGATAAAGTTCTGATGACCAAACCCCTACCAGTGAAAACCTCAGCTTAGAAAACAGAATTAGTTGTGCTAATCAAAGCCCTTTACAAAAACATGGGTTCCTGACTGCAGAAAAGAGAAAAAGAGATAGCATATATCCAAGAAATCCAACTGCTACTACCTAAGATCTGAACCCCAAGAAAATAGCTATCGTCCTGTTCAGTCCATACTGGAAAGTCAAACTCTATTGCCTGAGAAAAAAGTCTGCACTGACAGAGCCGCTAAAGGAACAGCTCAACAGTCTTTACCTGAACCTGAAATCCTGATGGTTGTACCTGTACCTGATTACAGTAACTCTAAATATTCCTGGAACAAACCTGAAGAAGTAACTTGTCAGGGCTATTACAAGCACCATGGGTGATGTAGTCTCCCAGACAACTGTATATGGATTCCTGTAGCTCTGAGACTTTCTGTGAGACAACACATGCCTGACTCAGACAAAGAAGCCTTAAAGACACCTGATAGAAAAAACTTTCTATGTCAACAAGTTGTCCTCATGTGTACAGAAGTGTCTTGAATCTGTGTTACCTGTGCCTGATCCAACCCCAGAAAGAGACAACTTCCCATATCAGATCAATGTAGATAATAAAACAGCTTTTACTGCAGAAGCCACTGCCAGATTAAATTGTGCTCTGGGCTTAAAACTGGAAATACCATTGTGTTTGGAGACTTCAAAATAGCAAAGAGTAAAATGTGTCAACCAAACTATCAAGCTGCATTTGTGAAAGATGTGCCATGAGATCTGTGCCAAATGAACTATAATGCTGCCTGCTGTACATAAATATATATAAATATACTCCTGAACCAGATGGCCTAATGCCCTATAAGCTGATATACAGAAGACTGTCAGCCCTCCCTGTGATTGGGAAAGTTTTGGAACTAAGGGGGGAGATTTCCTTCAAACGACAGCTCAGAGAGTTAAAAGATGCAGTCTTGGAAGTTAACCAGTATACCAAACAAGTCCCCTTGGAACTTACTACGCCTAATCATGCTTTCTGCCCTGGTGATGCAGTTTGGATAAGGAGTCATAAAGAAGATGCATCAAAAAGACATGAGAAACACTCTTCATTGCCCTGTTAATCATCTCTACTGTTTTAAAGATTGAAGAAAGTCCTGCCTAGATCCATTTGCTATAGAGGCCATCCCAGGACCCAGCATCCTGGTCAGTTGCCTGCCAGCACAGCCTTTAAATGACCCTGAGGCAAAGATTCCTCCAGTAATCATCCATCGAAGCTGCCCCAAGTACTGGTGCTTGAGAGAGAGAAAACATCGGGGCACGACGGGAGAAGCCTCCTTGGGACCGGCAACCAAGTGAGCGAAGCTCTGGAGGGTGCTGCAACCTCTCCCGTCCTGGAAAGAGGAGTTGGTCACTGCCCGAAGATAAGAATCTGTCTGGAGGGCGCTGCAACCTCTCCCGACCTGGAAAGAGGAGTTGGTCACAGCCCGAAGATAAGCATCTGTCCTGAGTCAGCACGTTTGCCTTGTCTTCAAACTTATCATCTGTTTATAATATTCTCTCTGGCTTTTCTTCGCAAACGAAGATTCAGGAAGGACTCATCCCGCGCCTTCTGCAAGCGCGCTGATGACTAAAAAGGCCAATCCAAGATAAACAAGTCCGGTTGCAAAAAGCGCAGCAGAAGGTCTCCTTGGGTGATGTTTTTGGGTTGTGATTCTTTCTGCGTTGTCGTTTCTCTTCAAGACTTGTTCGTCGTGAGTTCTCAAATAAGGCTGCAGCATTGTGGATAGTGCGTCTCCATGCCTCCCGATGTGAGACCAGGGCGGACCACTGTTGGTGATCAATTTGGCCAAGCCTGAGATGTTGTTTCAGGGAGTCTTTGTATCGCTTTTTTGGAGCGCCCCTCTTACGCTGACCCGTGGCGAGTTCACCGTAGAGTAGTATTTATTGCTGGGTATAATCATAATGTTGTTTTTGTTCCCACCATGCTGTGAAGCCAAATTCACTAGTGATCCCTGTAATAGCTGCATCAAAACTGTTAGGACCGGGAACAAGATTGGCAAAACCCTCATTTATCAGAGTAAATATTCTTGCCAAGGGCTTAGAAAAGCCTGCACATTTCAGAATATCTCTTATTTGGCCTGCCAGGAGACAAAAACAACTGTCTGTTATAATCCTGAAGAACGCCCTGTTCAGTGGTATCTTCAGGTACACCATACACATTCTGAAGGGGTCCTTATGTCATGAGTTCGGATGAACTCATCCAACCAGAAGACAGCTCTCACCCTAGACCCCTGTTCCCTGGTCATGTGGCCCTATTGTGGGGATCTTAGTTGGCAAAGGGCCTATGCCTTCAATGACAAATATATTTGCCCTGGCTGCCCCCCGCCAACCCGCTCAGGTTGTCAAAGTTCACAGTATGCCCATTGTCCCACTTTGCACTGTGTGCTGTGGGCCACTTGGAAGCCTTTGATTTATGATCCTGGTTGGCCCAAGAGATCACTCCCTGGTCGAACTGCTACCTTGACCAGAGTTCCAGTTTCCTCTACATGTGCAGCTCAACAGTGTAATTATGTTAACTTCACCATTTTTAAGCCACAACAGTTTATTCAATGGTATGGGCCTCAATTTGGTATTGGTATCAATGGCAGGGGCAGTCATCCCCTAGGCCTGTTCTATCTTAAAATTGTTAGGTACACTGAAGAAGGCCACTCACTCCAATACACTGTCTTTTCTGAATCATGGACAGAAAGGCCAACATCCTTTCATGTTCCTGAGGTTACAAGAAATCTGTTTGTTACGTTTGCTGAAACAGTAGCTGAAGCTTTAAATGTTAGTAACTGTTATGTTTGTGGTGGTACCCAAATAGGAGACCAATGGCCTTGGGAAGCGGCTGAGTTAAATGTCAGTGAATTTTACAAAAGCACAACAGATGTTGTTACACCCAGTAGTCAATGGATGCTTAAAACCACCATTGTCAGTAGATGGTGTGTCCAGAGAATCAATCCATCTGCCCCAGAAGTAAGACAAGTCCCCTGTGAGTCCATGACAATTATGAACCAAACTTCAGGGTTCACTCAGTAAAGTTGGCCTAACTGGTCTGTAATCCCACTTAATAACTTATGGCCAAACACCTTGAAACTGAGATTGAATCTAAACATTAACAAGAATCAGTCATGGTGAGCACCTGATGGGCTGTACTGGATTTGTGGTCAGTATGCTCAGTAATCATCTGAACTCCCTGAACCATGGCAGGGAGCTTGTACCTTGGGAGAAATCAGACCATCCTTTTTCGTGATTCCCTTGTTAGATAGATGGTGAGCGTTTGGGACACCCTGTTTACAACAGAAAGAAAAGAGCCCCTGTTAAAATTGGAGACTGGAGGGATGATGAGTGGCCGCCAGAGTGCATAATTCAATATTATGGCCCTGCCACATGGGCAGAAGATGGCATGTATGGGTACCGCACTCCTATCTATATTCTCAATCGCTTAATTAGGTTACAAGCAGTTCTTGAACTCATAAATAATGAAACTGCCCGAGCCCTTACAGCTCTTTCTAAAACCCAGACCCAACTTAGAAATGCTGTCTATCAGAATCGCCTAGCACTTGATTACCTCTTAGCAGCTGAAGGAGGTGTGTGTGATAAATTTAATTTGACCAATTGTTGTCTACACATAGATGACAATGGTAAAGTAAATGATTACTGAGCATACTGACCACAAATCCAGTGATTGAAGAAATCACTGACAAAATGGTTTAAATTGGCACATGTTCCTGTTCAGACCTGGAAAGGTTTTGAATGGGCTGAAGGTCTGGGCTCCTGGTTCAGCTGGCTAGGAGGGATGAGACAGATTATTGCTATTCTTGCTGTATTGTTATTGTTATGTATCTTGCTATCATGTTTAATGCCACTGATAGTAATATGCGCTCGATGATGGAACAAGTGGCTGACCGTCGAACTGCATTGTACTTCATGACATTGAGAGAATATAGAGTAGTACCGACTGATATTGATACTCCATAGTTCTTAGAGGGAACTTGAAGTATCAAAAGGGGAGAATGATAGGGTCTGTTTGTATTAATTAATAACCAATATTGGTTGATGACTAATGCTTGCTGTAGCTGTGTTTAAAAATAACATGGTCTGTCTTCTAATTTCAAAGACAAGGTCTTCCCTGCTTGCTAAGTTTAGTAAACAATGGGTCATTCAGCTTAGGAAGCGTTATCACTTTCCTGGGCGCACTGCCAATTTCCAATTCCCTGTTTGTCTTCTGTCTTCCCTCTTTCACCCAGTTTAGCTGTCTGGTCTGTATCTGAGAATTATATATAGAAGCTGGACACACAGAGCTAAAAATGATTTTTGATTCAAACAAATGATACATGCTAGAATCTAAAATTCTTTTACAAGTTATCTGAAGAAATGAATCCTGTTTATTGTGTTGGTGTAGTTGACATGCACAAACCTTAACTTTCATGTTCCTGAGATAAAAAGCTACTGTAGGTATTGATCAAGGGCACAGTTTGGCTGGAGTGATCCCCCTGTGTTGTTTTTTCTATTTGCTAGCAAATAAACAATCTGTTTTAAAATACAACCTGGGCTTGAGATTTCCTTTGATTGTCACAGATAGACCTTAACAATAGGACATTCAATCCCCAGCAGAAGCCAAAAATGATCTCATCAGACTCAGTAGCAACCCTTTCCCAAGAATACTCACACACAGAGTGTTTGACGTCCAAATAAGGAGGAGACACTTTTATCTTCAAAGTCAAACAGTTGCAATATGTACAAATATTTACAATTGAAGGAGAAACTGCTTTACCAGGCCTCAGTATTCACAGGAAGAGAAGGAAGTGAGCTCTGTTCTGAGCTCTCATATATATATATATATATATATATATATGACATTGATCCCTAGTGGCCTGAATAGGCATGACTTGGTAGTTCATGCAGTATGGTTCTGCAGTTGTTCGGCCATTTTATGATGGAGTCCAGTTTCTAACTCCTGACACACACTTGAAGCCTTGTTTTCAAGAACAAGCCCTACATTTTATTTTTAAAAATCCCATTTGCTTTCAAATTACTTTTGCTGGTAAAAAAATATCCTACTGTATTACTGTCCAGAAATTGTTTAGGATATCAAGGGCGCTGATTCACATATGGGGATTCCAAAGATAGATTTGTCTCTCATGTTATATCAATGAAGGAATGGCAGAAAGACCAAATGGGAATGATATCTGAGCCTGTGCCAGTCTCTGAACTACAGCAAATTGCATTGCAGCAGCATGTAAACCACGAGAACAACTCTGAAAAGTGCATTTGTGATTAGGGAGAACAGTTCTGCTTCCATACTCTGCTGAGCAACAGTATAATCATCAGGAAGTAAAGCAGAATTTCCTTCAGAGCACTTGTGCATGACAACCCTTGTTCTTACTTTCTTTTCATACTTCACACACAGAGAAAAAAGAGACACATCCAGATTTGTCAGCGTGGCGTGTTGTAAAACCTGCCACAGTTCCATGAAAGCAGGGGTGGGCAACTGCCACAGGCAACTTTGCAAGCTGGCCAAATGCTTAAGGGTCACATTTTTGTTGTTGTTGAAAACCCTCAATATCATTTTTTTTAAAGAATAAAAATTCAAGGAAGCATGAGGGGACACCTGGGCCACAGAGGTGAACAAAAATGGACTTTGGGCCACATTCAACCAGAGGTGACATTTCACAAGTGATGTAAAATCCTGCATTATTCTTCCTGTGCCTGAAGAGGATGGGGAATGTTTGTTTTTCTTCTTGTTCTCTGTAGAAAGTAAGATATTGTCAACTGGGTTGCCCCTCACAGAGAAGCCAAAGCATACCTGACAAATTTTCTATGTGGTCTTCTGCATGGCTAAGGCACATCCGTGGGCGGAGCTAATTAGCATCTGCATTGTCATGGACGGATCATTTCCTGGTTAAGGCTGGACTGAAGGCCACCATCCCTCCCTCTGGAGGTGGAGGACCAATTAGAATGGTCCGCCCTCAAAGGCTGATAGAACCCATTAGGTTCCAAGAAGCCCTAGGGGGTTATATAGTTGGCAATGCCGGCAATTCTGTTGAAGTTCTGGTTAATATGTGGAATAACAACCTTACCAGAGCTGTAGACATGATCGCTCCCAAGCGTCCTTTCCAACCAACAAAAAATCGTAATCCATGGTTCACTGAAGATCTTAAACAAATGAAGCATTTTGGACAATGACTACAGTGCCGCTGGCTGAAATTTCAACTCTTATCCGACAAGACACTTCATTGGACTTTTCTTAGGTACTATCAAGTGGCAATAGATGCAGCTAAGAGATCTTTCTATTCTGCATCTATTGCGTCTGTGAAATCCCATCCAGCTGCGCTGTTCATGGTGGTGAGGAATTTAACTCACTTGTCTCCCACCCAGAACCCTCTATTAGAACCAACTACAGCTTGCTGTGATGCTTTTAATGATTATTTCACAGATTAAAATCTCTCAGATAAGAGCTGATTTGGATGTGAACTTTAAGTCAGTAGCAACTAGAGAGGTATCCAGTGCCTCTGCCATTACTGTTAGTCTGGATCAATTTGAGTCGATAAGTACTGAAGACATGGATAAGCTCCTTATTAGTTTGAAAAAGACAATCTGCCCTTCGATTCTTGCCCAACTTGGCTGGCAGTCCAGGAGGGTGATACTATCAGAATGATGCTGGAAAATTTAATTAATGCTTACTTCAGGGAGGGGTCCCTGCCCTCTTGTCTTAAGGAGGCAGTGGTTAGACCACTCTTTAAAAAGTCTTCCCTGGGATGAGGTAGGAAAGCAACAAGGGAAAGAAGAACAAGGGACAGAGGGAGAAGAAATCCAACAAAGAGAGACTTTAGATACAGGCAGTGAACAAGGAGAGGAAGGAGAAGAAGAAGAAGAAAGAGAAGAGGAAGAAGACTAAATAAAATAACTTAATAACAATACAAAATGGAAGTAAAAGCAGTATCTTGGAATGTCAAGGGAATGAATGCAAATGAATACAAATTTTAAAAGGAGACAAATATTTCACCAATTGGAAAAAATATAAAATAGATATTATATGTCTCCAAGAAACAAGGATAAAGGAAAAGGATGAGAAATATCTCTGAAATCCGAAGTTGGGGCAGACCTTTATCTCCTCGAATACAAAAAATAAAAAAGGAGTGGTAATATATATAAGTAAAAAAATATCTGGCCACACTCACTTTCAAGGATCAGGAGGGGTTGTATGTAGGAATCCAAACAAAAATAAATGATATTAGTTTATTATCAGTGGGAGTTTATACTCCTATTCAGAATCAAGAAAACTTCTTCAAAAAACTAAAGAAGAAAATAGCTGAAAGTAATGTTAAAGAGAATAACATCTTAATGATGGGGATTAGAATGGGGTTTTGGAGCCAAAGAGAGACAGACAGTCTAATAAACAAATCAAGAAAAATCAGGGGAAGTTGCCAAGACCTTTTTTTTGATATGAAGGAAGAGCTAGGATTAATAGATGTATGGAGGTGGAAGCAGAGAGATGCAAAAGGTTATACATTCTATTCAGACATTAACCAATCATCATCAAGAATAGATTTTTTTTGTGACTAGAAGTATGATTATAAGCATCAAAGATATGGAAATAATGCCCAAATGGATTTCTGACCATAACCCAATTCTGTTAAAAATGAAAGGTAGAAAGAGAGCATTTAACCACATCCTTTTGAATGATGATGAGAGCGTTAAAAAGACTAAAGAAGTCCTGGATATGTACTTTAAGGAAAACACATCTAAAGATATAAAAACCAAAATAACATGGGAAGCAAGTAAGGTAGTAATGAGAGGCTATTTCATAAAAAAGGCATGTGAGAGGAAAAGGGAAGAAGAAAAGGAATTAAAACAATTATTCCTGGAAATTTCAAAGAAAGAAATGAAATTAAGTGATGATCCAAATAATAAAGGGCTAAAATTGGAAATCGACATTTTGAAGAAAAAAGTGCAATCAATATCAATTAAAGAAGTAGAACAAAAAATGAGACTATTAAAGCAAAAACAGTTTGAGCTGGCCAACAAACCAGGAAAATGGTTGGCCCAAAGACTTAAAAAGATATAGAGAAAATAAAATAATATTTGAAATTAATTATAAAGGGAAAACTATCACAGAACAAAATCTAATTAAAAAAAGCTTTCACAATTTTTACTCTAAGCTATATAAAGATATCATAATATCAAAAACAAAAATAGAAGAAATAGATAAATATTTAGATAAGCAAGAAATAAGAAAATAACAGAAACACAAAAAGAAATACTAAATAGAGATTTTACTATGATGGAGGTTGTGGAAGCAATTAAAAAAATGAAAACTGACAAAGCTCCGGAACCGGATGGATACACTGCAGTTTATTATAAAAAAACTTAGGGAGGTGCTACATGCACCACTATTAGAAACTCTCAATTCCATTAAAAAAGAGGGAGTACCAGACTCGTGGAAAGAGGCCTTCATTACAGTTCTGCCAAAGGAAGGAAGAGACAAGAGAAATATAAAAAATTACCATCCAATCGCATTACTCAACCTAGACTATAAAATCTTTGCCTCGATATTAGCACAAAGGCTCAAAAGAATTCTAGGTCAGATTATACACGAAGATCAGAATGGCTTTTCGCCAAATAGACAGCTCCAATTTGAAGACGGTAATAGATATCATAGAGTACTACGAAAGATACGAGAAGAAACTAGCAATGCTCTTCTTAGATGCTGAGAAAGCACTTGATAAGGTGAAGTGGACATTCCTGAAAGCAGTGATAGCGAAGATGAACGTAGGAGACAACTTTAAAGTATGGACTGATGAAATATATAAAGACCAAACAGCACAGGTGCTTATAAATGGTGAAAAAACAGAACGAATAAAAATAAGAAAAGGCACGAGGCAAGGTTGCCCATTGTCACCATTGCTATTCATAACAGTATTAGAAATACTAAATAATAACATAAGAGCGAATAGTAAGATCAATGGAATAAGAATCAAAGGGCACAAATTCAAAATCAAAGCATTTGCGGACGATTTAGTTATTATATTGGAAGAACCTAGGGCTCAACTGGAAGAAATAATAAGAACTTTAGAAGAGTTTGCACTCATCTCTGGGTTCAAAATAAACAAGGACAAAACAGCATTTTAACAAAAAATATTTTAAAAACAGGAGGAAGAAGAAATAAGTCAGGTAACTGGATTTAAAATTGAGGGGGGAAAATGAAATATTTAGGAATTTGGATTACGCAGAGAAACGCAGATTTATTTAAGAACAATTATAAGAAACTATGGAATGAAATTAAAAAAGAGTTAGAAAAATGGTCTAAACAGCATCTATCTATGTTAGGAAGAATAACGTCAATAAAAATGTCCGTGCTACCCAAATTCATGTTCCTCTTCCAAAACATACCAATTATAATAAATAACAAATGTTTTGTGGAATGGAACAAAGAAATACTCAAATACATTTGGAAAGGGAAAAAGGCACGAGTAAAAGCGAAGCTTCTAACAGAAAGAAAAGAGTTTGCCCTCCCAAACTTAAATCTGTATTACCAGGCATGCGCCCTAACATGGTCTGAGGATTGGATGCAGTTTAGGAATGAAAAGTTATTAGCTCTGGAAGGCCATGACTTACTTTTTGGGTGGCACGGATATCTGTGGTACAATAAGAAGAAGGAGAATAAAGCATTTGAGAGCCATTATATTAGAAGGGCACTGCTTAAAGTATGGCTAAATTTGAAAGCTAGATTCTACCAAAAGTTACCCTTATGGGTTTCAATCCAAGAGGCTTTCTTTGGAAGATCTAAGATAGAACAACAAGAATGGTTAAGATATCAAGATATATTAAGGAACGATTCACAAAACACCATGAAAATAAAAACAAGAGAGATATTAGAAAGTGAGGGTTATAAATCAAACTGGTTTCTTTATAAACAACTATATGAAAGAGATAGACTGGACCAGAGGTTGATGAATTTCTAAACTGAGTCAAACAATATTGATAAGGTGATTTTTGGAAATGGAAAACAACATATAACTAGATATTATAAAATTATTCTGGAGAGAGACTTAGAAAACGAACAGGTGAAAGATCAAATGATTAAATGGGCTTGTGATATAGGTCATGTTATAGAACTTGAAAGATGGGATAAATCATGGGAGTTTACACAGAAATTCACCTTGTCACAAAACATGAAGGAAAAATATATAAAGATGTTTTTTCAGTGGTATTTAACACCAGTGAGATTAGATAAGATGTACAAAACAGGCAAAAGAGGCTGTTGGAAATGCGGAGAAGCAGAAGGTACATTATTCCATATTTGGTGGAATTGTTCAATGTCGAAATCTTTATGGAAGAAAATACATATTAAGATCAAAGAAATTCTGGGAATTAATTATCCATTTGAACCAGAGACTTACTTGCTGAACATGGTAGATAAATCAAGAATGGAAATCTAAATGAGAAGAAGAGAATCATACTATATATGATTACAATGTGACCCTATTGGTGCTCTTGAACCTCTCTATGGCTTTCAATACCATCGACCATGGTATCCTTCTAGAACACCTGATAGAGCTGGGTATTGGCAGCACTGCTTTGCAGTGGTTCCGGTCCTACCTCTCGGGTATGTTCCAGATGGTGTTGCTTGCGGACAGTTGTTTGGCCAAGAGGGACCTCAAATCGGGCGTCCCTCAAGGTGTGATTCTATCCCCAAAGCTATTCAACATTTACATGAAGCCACTGGGCGAGATCATCTGGAGGCATGGAGCAGGGTGTTATCAGTATGCTGATGACACCCAAATATATTTCTCTATGCCTCGGACTGATGCAGTGACTAAGGATGGCATCTCTCCTCTGAATGCCTGTCTTGGGGCAGTAATGGACTGGATGAGGGAAAACCAACTCAGGCTAAATCCAGGTAAGATGGAGGTACTTGTCATAGGAAACCCAAACCCAGGAATGGAGTTATGTCAGCTAGTCCTGAATGGGGTCACACTTCCCTTGAAGGACTCTGTCCGCAGCTTGGGGGTGCTCCTTGACTCGTCACTTCACTTGACAGTTCAGGTGGATGCGATAGACAGGAGCTCCTGTTATCAGCTTCAGCTGATATGCCAGCTGTGCCACTTCCTGGAGCAGCGAGACCTTGAAACTGTAGTACATGTACTGGTAACCTCTCGATTAGACTTCTGTAATGTGCTCTACATGGGGCTACCCTTGTGCCAAGTTTGGAAACTTCAGCTTGTAGAAAATATGGCAGCCAGGCTGATTATTGGTACTTCCCGTAATTATCATATAACACCGGTCTTGAAGTCCCTTCACTGACTGCCAATTAGTGTTCGGGCAAGTTACAAGGTGTTGGTTATTACCTTTAAAGCCCTACATGGCTTGAGACCAGAATACTCAAAGGATTGCCTTCTTCTGTATTGTCCATCCCACACACTACAGTCCTTGGGGAAGAATCTACTTCAGCCAAAAAAATCTAGGTGAACATCGGTGAGCCAGAGGGCCTTCTCCACTGCTGCTCCAAAACTATGGCATGACCTGCCGGAGGAGATCCATCACATCTCTACTCTTACAGACTTTAAAAAGGCTCTGAAGATGGATCTCTTCCTGCAGGCCTTCCCAACTTAACTCCTCTCCCCACACAAGGTGATCTTCGTCGCTCTGTCCACCAATTATCTCCCTTTTTAAACTTTTGTATTCTTGTTTTTAAACTGTGTTTATTTAATTGTAATTTTAGTATTGGGTTGGGGGGGTGGGAAAGTACTAATCTTGAATTTCATTGTGTTCCATGTGTTTTTATTGTTGTAACCTTCCCGTATTCCTTGTGATTGGGTGGGCTATTATTATTATTATTATTATTATTATTATTATTTAAAAATTCTCAAAGAATTATGGCTATAAAACAAACAGCTGTCTTTCCAGAAAGTTTCTAGGGAGCCCTGGTGGCACCGTGGTTAAATGTCAGTATTGCAGCCGCAACATTGCAAGTTCTATCCCAAGGGCTCCAAGGTTCACTCAGCCTTCCATCCTTTCATAGGTCAGTAAAATGAATACCTGGCTTGTTGGGGCAATTAGTTAACAGACATTGGAAACTGCTTAGTGCCTAGTATGCTATAAAGTGTTGCAGATGTGTAAAATGCTATTGCTTAACAATTTGTAAGCTGATCTGAGAGCCTTTGTGGCTGTAAAGCAGGGTATAAATACATAAATAAAAATAAATTTCCCCTCCCTAACTTTTCTTGCAATTAGTACTATGAACCATAAAACTGTTTGCAGTGTCTAACAAGGAAGGATGCCCTGTGTCACCTCCCCCCTGTCTGTGAGTGGAGTAATTCAAATTGTCTTGACTGAGACTCACACAATTAAAATGGGGAATATAACGTTATCTAGGTGATCCTTCTGTAGCTCTGTATGCTTATGATATGAACAATAATGGGCAAGGTAAACAGATGCTTCCAGAATCACTTACTGCATATGTATGAAGAGCAAAGGAAAGAAAGAAAAGGAGAAATCAGATTAGCCTGCCTGGCAATGTTCACATAACCTGTGTAACCCTCCACCATCTCTTTCAGTGGTGACTGGAGAGAGCCATAAAACATTCAGCTGTCTTTCCCTTCTACAGGGTCTAAGAAGGAATAGGTGGCCTGTGTTTATGTTTAGACACAGTGGAGTAATCCAAATTGCCTGGACTGAGACTCACACAATTTAAAATGAATGGCTGAGGCACTGTTACTTTTATTACTTAAACAATAAAAATGTCCTGACCATTGGATTTCCTATTGAAGTGCCCAGCCCATTCTACATTGTGCAGATGAAGCATTTACAAATTCTCAGGAGAGCAGCTGGCAAATTTCTTGGCTCATAAAGAGAAATGTAAATGCATCAAGCAATCAAACATCCCATATGTTTAGCAAACAGCTCAGAATAATTGTCACATCCCTTAATTTCACCCTCCCTTGTATGAAAAAATGTTTGTGCTGGGCAAAAAACAAACAAACCCAAGACTAGGCAGATAAAATACTGGAAATGTGAATAAAACATACACACAGGGCTTGCCTACTCGATGAAAATACTCCTCATAGAATTTGCAGAGAATACGATCTGTCCGAATGTAATTCACAGTATTCAGAGGGAGGGGGGCTAAAAATCCCACAAACCATGTAGTAAAAGGATTTGTGGTTTTCTCTGAAGCTTCCTGTAAAATGCACGTAGATGCACATTTTCAGACATTTAGCTGTCCAAATTCGCATTGCTGTGTATTTTTGCTCAATTGCCCTTTAAGTGCATGTGTGCCTGCTCAGTCCAAATGAATGCGAAGGGATGCGCATAGGCACGGACATGTGAAGACAAATCAACTTTGCTGCAAACGGGTGAAAATGCTCACCCACCCACAGTAGATTGTGGCATCTAGACAAGCCCACAGATATGGTTATGCTTCACAACATTGCATGATGGATATCGAATATGACAAGAAATATCCACTTTTAAAGTATCTTCTAGAAAATGAGATGCAGAAAAATACTACTTTTACCTGTATAAACTCTCATAGAAATTTCCATACGACTTGCCAAGTTTTTGTCCTTTCCTAAAACAATAGTTGTTGTAATGAAACAAAAAGGGAACATAATGCTAAATTCAACATGAGCTCATTTTTCATGCTCCCCCCAGTATACTACATGTGAAAGCACGTTGTTTTCACAATTCATTCTTACAAAATACAACTTCTAAAGTGACATGCCAATTCACCATTGATTCAATGGAGAGTATCAGACACACTTAATATGGCGTTATAACGATGTCAGGAGGTCACAAAAGGGCTTCCCTTTCACATGACGTTGTTCCAGGTCATCCTGCTCCCATGCTGCTTCCGTTGTGCCTGCATTGCTTTTAATTCACAGGCTATGCCATGAATAGATCACCCATTCCATTCCTGTCATGGAATGACGAGTGAGTGAAAAGGTGTCCCGTAATGCTGGCCAATGTCAGTGGGAGGTCCATGGCAGAACACTTCCAGGTGCAATTGGGAAATTTAGGTAAGTGACAGACTTTTTTGTACCCTCCCTGGATTACTTGTTTTTTTAAAAGTGTGTTTTTGTGCTTGCTGTCACTTTTGTATGTTTAATTTGCTTTTTATTTTTGAATTTCTCACACACTCATCCTCTCACAAGAACGGTCCGAGATTTCAAACCAGGAAGTGAATCCAGCTCCGTGACAGCTCCATTCACTCCTGGGCTGCTGGGGTGTGTGTGGAAGGATGTGGCAAAGATAGGTGTGTTAAACTTTTGTTTACATGCCGGGACAGGGATGGGAGAGGGGCAGGAGAGAACATAGAGAGATGGGGATGCTATTTTTGTCCCCATCTGAAAATCTCCAATGTGTCTTACTTGCCTTGCTGACAATTTCATTTCCCAAAAAATTGAACATGCAACAAGGGGATCAACTACCTTGGGCCCAGTTCTCACCAACAGGGAAGAACTAGTCAGTGATGTAGAAGTAACAAGAAACTTTGGTGAACCTCCTGAAATTCATTATATAGAGGAAAGAAGGTATTTATAACATTCTATAACACAATTTGTATTTTTAAAAAAAATACCCAGAAAAAAAATCCACCATGAATTAAATGCTCGCCTGTCACTTCCTTCAAGTACTATGTTGCTTTTTTTCAAGCACCTCTTCCTGTGACAGGAAAGTGGGTGAGTGGTTGGAGACAGCACTGCCAAGCCAGGGGAAGGGAGAAAACCTCTCCCTTTGGCTGAGAACTGCCTACGGAGCTTTAAAATTGGTTGCAGTGGCAGCAGCCAAAATCTGCAGGGATGGTGAAAACAAGGTACCCCATATCCCTGTGATGAATAATAATGTGCAGGGCTTGGGGGCGAATTGGGGGCATGTGAGCAAAACTCTGTTTTTGCTCCACATGTAGACAAGACCTAGGACAATGAGCTGAATACAGGGATTAAGTTGTTGAATGCCTTTATTGTGCTAGGTTCCTTTTAAGCACTGAACATCAATAGAGCAGGGACAAGTTATTTTCTTCCCAAAATGGCACTGTAGAGAGTTCTTTTCTTGAAGTGAATCTCCTTGAAACCGGCTGCACTGAGTAGTGCATTGTACTCAGATGGGGTCCGTTCTTTTCCTTCAGTATGAAGCAGCATCAACATGGAGTGCAGATGGGCTTCTAAGGGTCCGCTTCTGTCCTCATTGAGAATGATTTCCACTATTAACACTCCACCACCTGTTCCAAAATATATTTCACTGGTTTAGGAAAGAGAACATGTTGTTTCTTACTTTGAGAGCATTTTGAAGAGTACAGGTTAATTTTTCTAAGCAACAAGAGATCAGAAGTTAAAGGAAAACACAGTTTAATCTGGATAGCACTGACATATAAGAAGGTGTATGGTGTAATCAACATGGTGCTGAATAAAAATTAGCAGGCTATTTCTTCTTTGGGGTCTATTTAGGGAGGAAATGTAATGTATGAACCAGGATCTTGCACAGCACAATGGCAGCAACATCCATAATCACAGAATTTCGGTCACAAAAGTTGCTGCAGAATGTGTACCTCAATTTCGCAGCTTGCATACAGGGCCCAAGATGTAGGTAGAGGGGCAGGATGCACAAAACAGTTACATTTCATCACAACTTGAAAAGGAAAGAAAAAGAGCTTAAACTGTGGATCATGTCTGAGGATGTTTCTGTAACATTGTCTCCTTATCTTCACCAGATGTCAGATTTGCTGGAACCTGTGAGAAGAAATATTCAGACTCATTTTAATGAGCTGTTGGCTCATATTTTTCTCTAAGAGGAAGCGGGGAAAACATGCTTGTATGAGAAACTCTAGGACTTGTATTTTTGAGAGACTGATATGGGCTATGCTCTCTCAGGAACTGGAAGTGCCAAATTCCCTTGGTTCTCCTCTGGCGTTTTCTCTGCCTGGTTTGCTGCAGTCAACAGGAAGAGAAATAAGTTCTGGAATAATCAAGAAAGAAAAAACACACACACCAAGAATGAGTCTGAGTCTTTCTTCTCACAGGTTCCAGCAAATCTGACAAGATCTTGACATCTGGTAAAGATGAGATAGTGTTACAGAAACATCCTCAGACATGATCCTTCCCATTTTTGTACTTTTTTGTACTAGTGCTATCCCACTGGAAATTGTGAGCATAATCAGGGATTTTTGTGGATATTAAAAGTGAATGCATGAAGAGGGCAATGAAGCCATGGGAGCAAGTCCCAGACCCAACAGGCCCATCCCTATAGGAGGGAACGATCTTTGAGCACCCAGCATGGACTCATGTTCCTCCCACTGTTGTGGGGGCAGACAGGTTTAATGTGAATGACTCTGCTCTGCTTCACATGTTCATTTTGAACACCAACTGAAATCCCAAAGATAGTGGGATTCTGCACTGGGCATGCAGACTGGGGGATTCTGGGCATGTAGTCAGTAGTGAGGGATGATGGGAGCTACCTAGATCTGGAAACCCACATTGCTCACTTCTGCTTTACAGGAAGCTGTTCTTTCACATTGGCCTAAATTTAAACTAGGGAAGTTGTAGTCCAATGAAGTAAAAGTTCTGAATTCCAGGAATACATGGAAGAGTCTAAAGAGGCCATTTCTCAGGGAACACCTGTGCAGTTAATACATTTACATGCCATACTGCCTCTTCTGTTTGAAAAGGTAAATCATGTAGGAAGAAAATGCAAAGAACTGAAACCGAGAGCTCATCGAGACGGGGCAAATATGTCAGCAGATCATGGCTTTTGCTCCTGTGATTATTGCTTCTGTCTATGAGATGCAGATGACACACTGAAAATTCCAGGAAGCGTACGTGTTCCCTCACTTATTCACTCAGGCAGAGGGAGGGTAAGGGGATGGGAGCTGAGGGGGAGACATCCAATGGGAGTGGAGGTAGGCGGTTGACAGGAAAACTAGAAAGGCTATTGGTTGATATGGATATGCAGATATACATATATTTGCATGCATGTCAGGAAGGAAAAAAGGTGCAGCCACTACAGTCATGTCACCCAAAATAATCTGATAGCGTGAACACATGAAATGCCATTTTATGCTGATGTGACTTTGGGTGACTTTGGGTGGGGTAATGTGTAGCTTTCAAGACCAATTTGAGTTCAGATTAAAATGTATGTGTGTGACCTTAACAGCATTAAACCAGGGCAGGATAATGAGCAATGGAGCCAGGTTATAGCCCTCGTGTGGATTCAGTCAAAGTGAACCACTTAAAACTAGTTATATCATTTTTAACCCCTTTCAATGCAGCTTAATGTGCTCAGTTCACTTATCCCTCACGTGCAGCAAACAGTTGCCTTGGCCATACCACCTATTACAGGAGTATACGTACCAGGTTTGCAGGACTTGTACAGTTTGGTTAGCAGCTGCACACACTTCTCATCACCCCAGTCATGCAGGATTCTTGCCAAAACATATAGGTCAGCTTCAGGAACTGGGTCTTTAAAAAAATTCCCTGCAGTAAGACAGGATTCATGAAGTAACAAATAATTAACTGTGCTCTGCCTTTAAAAAAATCACTGGTTAAGTCATATAATATGTCCTTCTGGTGTAAGCTGTGCAGGTCAATCTTGTGTTTTTAGGGAAATACCTAATTGCAGAAATTCTTGCTGGTCTAGGAGCAGGATAGAGGAACAAGGGATCAAAGAAAAGAGGAAATAGCAGCATGCTTTACAAGCAAGATTTTAACACATTGGTGGACAAAAGTTTTACATCCCTATTTTGGACAAAATTATCACTCTTAGATATTTTGCTATAAAACTATTCTAACTTTTAAGAGCTGGATAATAAGTTATTGAATATTCTGAATAGTAAGTTGTGGAACATTCTATGTCAGACCAATACCTTTTGTTGCTAATATTCTTTCTGAAAAGATATACAGTCCACCATTCGAATTCGCAGGGGTTAGGGGCAGAGCACCACCGCGAATTTGAAAAAAACATGAATAAGATGGTGCTCTACCAACGAGCTCCCGCCCCCCCGTGTTCCTCCAAAAAGTGGCGGCGGGGCATGGGCACCCTTGCCGCCGGCCCTCCCACCTCTTGCGCCCCTCCAAAAGCACCCCAAATGGAGCCAAGTCCCAGCAGAGTGGGGAATTTGGGGCAAAAGCACCAAACTGCTTGCTCTCCTGGGGCTTGGTTCCATTTGGGGTGGGCAGCCAAGCCCCGGGAGAGTGGGGAGTTGGGCACTTTAGACCTGAAATCCCCACTCTCCACTCCAAACAGAGCCAAGCCCCGGGAGAGGGGGCAGTTGGGCGCTTTAGACCTGAAATCCCCACTCTCCCAGGGCTTGGCTCTCCACTCCAAACAGAGCCAAGTCCCAGCAGAGCAGGGAGTTCAGGGCAAAAGCGCTGAACTGCCTGCTCTCCTGGGGTTTGGGTCCATTTGGGGTGGGCAGCCAAGCCCCGGGAGAGTGGGGAGTTGGGCGCTTTAGACCCGTACTCCCTGCTCCTCAGGGCTTGGCTCCCCACCCCAAATGGAGCAAAGTCCCAGGAGAGCGGGCAGTTGGACACCTTGGCTCCCCACCCCAAATGGACCCAAGCCCCTGAGGTGGCTGGAGTTCCCTCGCTTCCCTGCCACCACATTGCTGCAGTCCCCAGGGAGGGGGAGGAGAAGGAGGACAAACCACGAATACTCAAAACCACAAAACTGAAAGCCGCTAATTCAAAGGGAGGACTGTACTGTGAAATGAACAAAACATTGTTACCCTCATGGAACGTAATCCGGTGCTCTTCTGAGGACACAAAATGCTTCTTTGCTGTTTCTATCACTTCAGGCAGGTCAGAAATTATCACAGTAGAGTTGGGATATAATGATATACATTCCTTAGCCAAAGCACAACCACCTCCTGAAAAGGAAACCAAAGAAGAAAAATGAAAATTCTGTGAATCTCAAAGCCTCTTTCAAACTTTTTTACTGAGACAGAATTATTGTATCAGACAGGCGGCTATCCAATAACTATGTAAGCAGGGCAAGATGAGATATTTACCACTTGAGTAGCTGCAAGCATATGGGTTACACGGAGATCCAACTTGGTGTAGTTGTTTGAGAGCTGGACTAGGACTCCAGGAGACCAGGGTTTGAATCCCTGATCAACCACAGATGGGCAAGTAACACTCTCTCAGCCTCAGAGGGAGGCAATGACAAACTCCTTTTGAAAGAATCTTACCAAGAAATCTACTGATAGGGTAGCCATAAATGATTATAGGGTAGCCTTAAATTGGAATTGATTGGAAGGCACAGAACAACAAGGGTTACAGGTTATTGGGCTTATTAATAAGCCAAGGAGTGTTTTCATTTTGAATACAATAATTTTGCAGTTCTAATCTAAATGAGATGGGAATAGCTATTCCATTGTTGTATAAATTCCACATGATAGCAAGATACCAGTAAGGGTAAAAAAAATGTAATACACTTACCTCCTACATCACAAATGAGTGGGAAACAAGAAAGATCAAATGCAGACATCACTTCTTTGCCATTCAGACCCCAAGCAGAATTCATGGCATTCAAAAACTTTTTCGTACCCTGTTCTGGTCTATCAATTCAAAAGCAGATAAGCAGAGAATTAGTTGGAAACACAGTATGATTTTCAATGTGGGGCTTGATTCACAACTATGTTCCACTGTGCATCCATAACTTGGCCCTGGAAACTATACAGCCCACTTGCTTTGTGACTTTTTGTGTTGCTGCTATGACTAGAGGAAGCAGTTTCAACAGTTCCTCAGAAATAAGTATGTTCAGTGAGCACAGAATGCTGACTGCCAGTGTGGACTGGTAAGCAGGGAATGGAATGGAGTGTCTTTAAGAAGTTTATTTCATGCTGCATCATTTTACTACAGGTTACAGTTATGATCATCTCCCTGAATGCCATAAAAATAAGAAGTTGGAAAATATATTTTAGAAATGAAATTGTGCTGGAAGCCCTGTAGCCTTGTTGTTGTTGTTGTTTGTTGTCAAGCTGACTTTGAATTATGGCAACCCTATGAATGAGAGATTTTCAAGTCATCCTATCACCAACAGCCCTGTTCAGGTCTTGCAGACTCTGGGCTGTGGCTTCCTTGATGGAGTTTATCCATCTCTAAGTCTTTTCCTACTGCCTTCTACCTTACCAAGCCTACCTTATTGTCTTTTCTAGTGAGTCATGTCTTCTCATGATATGGCCAAAGTATGACAGTCGCAGTTTAGTCATCTTGGCTTCTAGGGAGAGTTCAGACTTGATTTGCTCCAGGACCCATTTATTGGTCTTTTTAGCAGTCCACAACATCCATAGAACTCTTCTCCAGCATCACATTTCAAATAAGCTGATTTTCTTCCTGTCAGCTTTCTTCACTGTCCAGCTTTCACAACAACACATAGAAACTGGAAATACAGTGACATGGACCATCCTAACTTTAGGTTTCAATTATATATATTTACACTTCAGGATCTTGTCTAGTTCCTTCATAGCTGCCCTTCCAAACCCTAGCCTTCTTCTGATTTTTTACTGCAGTCTCCATTCTGATAGACTGAGCCAAGGTATGAAAAATCTTGAAGATTTCAATGTCTTCATAATATACTTTAAAATTATGTAAATAATCCCAATCATGTTGGGTAATTTTGCCATATTTTTGGCCCTTTCCCCTACTGGGGAAAAAAATCTCTCCTGGACATAAAACAGCATAGAGGGACAAAATAGTAACAACATTTTCCCACACCCTGTGGGGGGCATATGGGAGGTGTTTTGGGAGAAAAAATCAGAAGTTTGGGAGAGAAAAAAAACCAGACCTTGGCAAACCACAAAAATGGCCTTGAAGGCCACTCACCTCTGTCCTAGACTGTAACTGAGAACTAATTTTTGATCTTTCCAATGTGTGCAATTCCCCATGAAGCCTTTCAGGGTTTCTGCACAGAAAAATCAACACAACAAGCAGTTTTAAAAAGTGGTTTGCTTTCAAATTTAGTTATTTCTTTCATCTGAAAAAAGGACAACTAGCCTTAATTTTGATAAATGTTTACATCAGTTTCTGGGCCCAGTATAAGGTGTTGGTTATTACCTTTAAAGCCCTAAATGGCTTGGGTCCAACTTATCTCCGGAACCGCCTCCTCCCATACAATCCTCCCCGCGCACTCCAGTCCTCTGGGAGGAATTTGCTTCAGCCACAAAAATCTAGGCTGTCTGCAACCTCCCAGAGGGCCTTTTCGGTAATCGCCCCCAAATTGTGGAATGACCTGCCGAATGAGATCCGTCAGATAACAAGCCTGAGTGGCTTTAAAAAAGCACTAAAGACGGATCTCTTTCGGCAGGCCTTTCCTAATTAGATCCCGGCCTCAGGGGATCCTGGCCTCTTCTAGGCTGCTGGCCATTTATATATTTTATTGTATTTATAGTTTTAAATGTGATTTTAGATTAGTTGTTTTTAATTTATATTTGTTTAATGTTTTTTTATGGGGGAGGGTGGGAGTGGGGGTGTTTAGGGATTTTATTTGTATTGTATTTTAAATTTTGTAAGCCGCCCCGATTGTTTTAACAGAGGGGCGGGGTATAAATAAATATTATTATTATTATTATTATTATTATTACATTGCTTTAATTTTAGGAAGAATGAAAAGTACAGATATCTAACATATGGATTTTAAGTAATATGCCATTTTATTCTCTTTGAAAAGGCATGTTGTGAGTCTTCCATTCAGAAAGCTCTCTTGCATGTTTATTAAACATTTTTACAAGTTTCCAAAAGGAAATCCTTTACATAAGAAACAAAGTTAAGGGCTCAAATGTCACTAACTTCAACAAGAAAATTATGCATGCTATTCTTAGCACCACTCTCCCTAAATGTTTGCCTATGGTCACCCTATAGTGTTCTTTGGGTCTAAATCCATTGGTGTTTGTTTTTAAATTGGTGTTGTCATGATATAAGATTAAGGCTAAACTTTTGAGGAACAATCTCACCCTAGTCTTTTAACATCTTACTTATAACCTATTTTGTTTCCTTTATCCCTTTTAATATCTCCTTACTCCCTGTATCCTTAACATCCTTTTCTTTTGAAACATGCAATATGCAAGTCACTGAAATTTTTGTTGTTCATTCTAAATTTTCCATTAACTTCACTTTTACATAGCCCATTATGTAAATTAACTTTCTCCATAGAGAAGTGAGGGATAAGGTCACTGACTTTCCCTTCTACACCAATGAGCCAGGGAGCGTTGTGGCTATGATGGATGTTGGGTTGGTGCAGCCTCCTACCAAATACCCTCCAAGAAGTGTGGCTGTCCACCTAAACAAAGGCTGGCTACACAATTGGCCAGTGTAGGAAGGGTACTACTAGTGGTCATATGAATCAGTCTGTAAATTTTTATCAAGAAAGGTTTAATCTGAGAAGAAACAACTGGTGCTATCCCTTACTTGAAATGTAAGAAACACAGCCAAAAACGTTCCTCTTACCTATAAAATGCCTCAAATATGTCTTTGGCTGGACTGTCATATAGTTTCTCAAGTTGGTTTTTTCCTTCTCTGAAATGGAACATCTGTTTTAATTAAGTGAACATTAGGCAATGCAAATAACATTTAACACACACACACTGCACAATTGCAACAGTTTGATATTGGTTTAATTGTCATGGCTACTTACTATGGAATCCTGAGATTTGTAGTTTGGGGAACATATTTAAAATTCTCTGTTAGAGAGCTCTACTCCACTCCCCTGAACTACAGCTCTGTAGAAGAGAGCTCTATGTATCTCACCAAACTAAACAACCTGGATTCCATGGGAAGAAATCACAGCAGTTAAACTGGTATTAAACTGCCATAATTGTGCAGTCTGGATACACTGATAAATTTGTAAGAATTATAGAAAATTAGGGCATCAAGATTACTCAGATTATGCCTGGATCTAAGTTTCTCCTACTTCAGAATATATTATTACTATTACAATGCCGTGTTGTTTCTAAAATTAACTAAAAAAATTGGATTATCACACCAGACACCCTAGAAGCGGGGTGAACAACTGCAGTGGGGGGCCAAATTTTTCTCTGGTACCAGGCTATACGTGCACATTTTGGGCCAAAATTTAACCAAACATAAGACCTGGGAGTGAGTGATAGTCTACTTTTGCTTTTGAACATCTGTGTTTTCAGGCTATTTTCAATCAGTTTCGACTGCTGGTGTCTTGGGGTTAAAAAGTGTGTGTTGATAGCTAACAATGGCCTAGAGCAATCATAAGAGGCATTTATGGGCATTTTTTTTTATCCTAAGGGCTGGGGGTCTTAGCTAAAAACACACAAAAAAAGGAACCAAGGGCTGCATTTTCCCCACACCTGCCTTGAAGAGTCAATCCAGTCCTGTGGTCAAAGGAAGTTAGTTGAGTTAAATCAACACTTCGAGTTTAACAGGCATATGGATTCTGGTCTCAAAATACTTAAAAAAAAATCATACTAAAGATGAACTACCAATATCCTCAGGAGAGCAGGGTAAGAAAAGTACAGAAGGCTCATGAAACTGATGACAGGGGAGGAATGTATTTGTACTCCTAACTTCAGCCAAAGAGTCCCATTCCAATTCCAAACCCAGTGTCTCAATTAGCACTAGAGATCCTGGAGGGCATAACAAAGAAAGAAATGAACTCTCCTTAATTTCTCCAGGGGAAAAAACCCTACTTCTCCTTCCTTTCCCCCTCATTAATAGAGGTAAGGACCCAGCTCAGCTGGTCCTCCTGCAGCCACCACTCCTCTTCAATAGATTTGAATTTACTAACCCCCCCACCCCACTCCACCACATCTGGGGCTTTTGTTTGAGGAAGGATGAAATTCCTATAGTATTTTACTGGGATTGTAAGTAATACTGAACTAAAACAGTTTACTTATGAATAGATTTCCATAAGCTTGGGCTGATCAATGCATAAGGATGGAAATATAATTTCCTTTTATCTATCTATTATCTATTGTACAGAAATCTAGCTTACTCTGTGACATATAGAAGATACTTTCAGATAATCCACAGACCTAAAGTGAGTACTTAAGAAGCCTAGCATCATGGTTTATAATAGTGGGAGCTCTGATTCAACAATTTTGTGTGTGTGTGCCTTCAAGTCAACTGCTGACTTATGGTGACCCCAGGCCAATCCGAGATAAACAAGTCCGGTTGCAGAAAGCACAGCAGAGGGTGTCCTTGGGTGATGTTTCCGGGTTGTGATTCTTTCTGTGTTGTCATTTCTCTTCAAGACTTGTTCGGCGTGAGTTCTCAAAAAAGCTTCAGCATTGTGGATAGTGCGTCTCCATGCCTCCCGATGTGAAGCCAGGGTGAACCATTGTTGGTGATCAATTTGGCTGAGCCTGAATACTCAGAGGTAATTTTGCCAGTTCCTCCCTCTGAAATATAGCCTATGGGCTTGTCTAAATGATGGGAAAAAAAACAAACTCCTCATAGAATTTGAGGAGAATACCTTTATTCCAAATGGGATCCTGTTATGATTCACCGTATATGGAAGGAGGGGGGGCAAAAACACCATTTGTGGCTTTTCCTGATTTTTCAAAATACTGCAAGGGAAATGCATGTTCCTGCTCATTGGAACAGCCAATTCAGGTCGCAGCGCATTCCCAGATAAGAGTGGAAGTGGACAGCTGATTGGTCAGATGTGCACAGGAGGCAGAGCTTGCCAGTAATGAAGATGCCAGAACCACCATGCTGGATTTTTGCAGTAGCAATTGTGTGCTTTTTGCAGCACTGGGGTGATGAAGCAGGTTTTTTAAGCTTATTAAAGTGGAAGTTAACACTTCCACATCTTAGATTTACTATTAAAAAGAAATACTGTTCAGCAGTGACAAATTGTGAAAAATAAAAATGCAAGTAATTCACTCATGGCTACTCATGATTTGCAGGCATGTCACCATGTGAACACAGATAACTTTGCATACCACCAATCTTGTAAAAAAAAAATATGTGGAGACAAATGACTGTGCACCAATCCACTTTATATTGCCTCATCTAGACAAGCCCTCCAACACCTGGGGCCCATCTAAATGGTGAAAATACCCCTCATAGAATTCAATGGGAATCCTACCTGTCTAAACAGGATCCAGCACCAATCTACAATATTCGGAAGGAGGTGGGCCCAAAACAGCAAAAAAAAATATGGTAAAATCCTTCGCAGATTTCTCCGTACTTTTTCAAAAACTGCGATGCGGGTGCACATTTTTGCTTGTTTGCACTATTGAACAATAAAAAATTTGAAGGGAAGCACAAAGCTAATAGGCCAGGTGAGCGTAGGGGCAGGGCTTGCCATGCCTCCATGTTGGCTTTTTGCCTTAGCAATCACTCTCCAAGGTGATAAAAAGGATCAATATTTTCTGTTTTGCTTTCTTGTAAAAATCGGGAAATTGCTCTATGGCACCAGCGCACCTTGGGATTACTTTTTTAAAAAAAAAAACAGCGGCGGTGAAGAACTAATGTGAATAAATCACTTGTGGCCGCCATCAGGAATGCAAGGCTTATGAGGGCTTCCGAGGCCAGAAAAACCATTTCAATATGCTGCTGCTGCTGCAAGATGCCAATAATATGAGATACTTTGGATTTTCCCCCTCATGTAGATGGGCCCCTGGTATTTGCAATTACTCCCCTCATAAGCCCTAAATATTCTTAAAAATGTAGCCATTCCCAGGCAGAGGGTAAGTGGTTTTATAGGTATCACATATCCACTCTAGGAATGAAGATTTTCTTTTCCAAAGAAAAATAATGGCATGCTAGAAAAAGTATTCTTTCATACACTTTTAACTGTTGTGACTCTGGCTGTCCAGATGCAAATTTCTCCAGCAGCTCCTGTACTGAAGGCAAACCATGTTATCAGCTTCTAATTATGAGCTCACTGTTTGGTCTTGTTTTAACCCTGAATGCAAGATGTCTTGGGGACTGCAATTAAGTTGTATTATATATTTGCTATTTGATAAGCAATCCTTGGCCAGATTCTTGTCCTTGACAAAGGAATGTTAATAGTTTGGATGCTGAAGTAATGTCTCTACATGGGAGCTTATTGTGTAAGGCACTGTGAACAAGAGAATTCAATTAGAGATAAGAAGCATAGGATACTTCCTCCCTGCCTCTACACAGAATCTGCGGTCTGTATGTGACTGTCTTTGTGTGTTTGTTAAAGAGAATGTAGAAGAGGAAAGAAAAAAAAGATAAATGGAGAAAAAGACAGTGAACCTGAAACATCTTATGGTGCACCAGGGTGTACATGTTTCTGGGAATCAAATGTGAGACACTAGGTTTGCTGTTTCTAGGAGTGTTATGTTGTTTGTCTCCAATTATGCTTTGCTGGAATATTGGTAGATTAGCCCAAATAATAATAAAAATATGAATAAGCCTCTAGTAGCCTTTCCAGACACAGGAAACCAGATCCTCCTCCCCTAAACTCCCTTGAACTGCTCCTGAAATTTCTCCCCACCTAGGAAGGTGATCTCTACTAACAGTGTTGCAAATGGCACATAAGAGTGAGACTGAAGCCTAGAACTGCAGTGTAGTTGCAGGTTGAACAGAATTATAGGATTGCACAGGATTATAGCAACCGTAAAAGCTCCTGAGTTTATAATTATAATGGCTGGAATTCAGTATTGCAGTTACAGATTCATAACCTAGAGTTACAGATCTATAATGATCTGTTAACTTAAAAAAAATTCCACTCCAGCCCACCTTCAGAGTCATCCACTAGATCCGGCAAAGGAGATGCATTCAACTTCCAATCAGGGCACAAGTAGGAGGATGCTTCCACCTCCTGCTGCTGACAAGCAAAGCTGTAACGATCAGAAGCATGACCCCATCGCAGGCCCTTCTCAAAGCCTTGCTGAGTGGTGGAAGGGGGAGTTAGAAATGTCACCGTCCTTGCACCCTGTCCAGAAGCTGAATGGACCTCCTTCACTCAATCCAATGGCTGGCTCTGAAGGTGGTCGGGGGAGGGGGCGAGTCAGGCCAAGAGATGCTACTAATTAACTAAGTAGGTAATCTAAGATACTAGAAATAAATTTAAATGTAGTTTGCAATTGATTATACTTTTTCTAAAGATACTAAATTATCTTCCAGAAACCATACAGCCTTTCACTGTGGACTTTATCAGATGCATTCTCTTCAAACGTTCTTTTGCCAGCGTTAAAAAAAAGGTGTTTTCTGCCAACAAAAGAACATTCCCTCCAGCACTTACCTTCTAATCCTGGCAATAAAGAGGAGCCCCGCTCACTTCCTCATTTGAAATCTCGTGCGACCCAGGGAGGGTCATAAAAAGAGTAAAACTTAACGGGACATCCCAATCTCACCCGGAAGTGTTCACACTGGAGCGGCCATTGCCAGGGTAAGTCTGAGATTTAAATGGCCTGAGGTACCGCATGCCAGCAAAAAAGTGGCAGGGAGATCTATTGATGGCTTAAGCCGTCAATTACAAACAATGGGATTTTTGCTCTTTATAACCATGAAAGGGCAACATCGTCTGATCCACATGCCCTTTTGCAGTTATGTGGCATCGTGATGACGCTATATTTTCCTCATCTGATAAAGTCCTGTGTTCTGCATTCACATATAGACTTCCCAATCCCTTCTCACCTCACAGCATCTGTCAAGTAGGGTACGTTTGTAACGCTGATTTCAGAGTAGTGCATCATGATAGGATACTGAGACTTGGGACTTGATTTTGCTAGGCAGAGGTTTGAAATGTCTGTGTTTCCATAAAGTGCTTGCAAAATGGGAAAAGAAGATTAATGTTTTGACACTTTTGAAGACAACATTTTTTCTCCCTCACTGTAACTGCATTAACAAGATGTTTGATGCAAGAACACACATACACACAATTTACTACAGCTAAGCACATATAAACCTGACCATTTCCTGCCAAAATGCCCTAAAAGAAACAGAATGAGAGATTGCCATTATGGAATATACCTGCTTCACCACAAATCAGCAATTATTTGTCAAAGAGTGATGCATCACATTCATTCACCAGAAGCCCTTTCACACTACAAAATTACAGTGCTATGATTCCACATTAACTGCTATGGCTCTGTCCTATGGAATCCTTGGATTGGCAGTTTAGGTGGGGCACTCAGAATTCTCAGCCAGAGAGCTCCAGTGCTTTACCAAACCACAAAAAAATGGAACGATGGCCGTTAAAGTGGAATAATACCACTATAATTGTGTACTGTGAATGGGCCCTAGAACTGTGATGAAATGTATTTCCATTAATGCTCAAGTACAGAGGTGAGCAAAGTGCAGGCCATGGACTATGAGTGGCTTTTGAAGCTCTTTTTTTTTTAACAGCCCCAAGTGCTCCCCATATTTTTCTTTTTCTTTTACAAAACTGTCAGTGCAATTTGCTGTCAAAATTTAGCAGCAAATTTCTAAATGCCCTGTAATCAATGATCAATGCAGGTTCTTTTAGTTTGTGATCATAGCCAATATCATTAAAGTCAATTAAGTGTATTTAAGATGGATTTGTATAGAAAGATACATTTAATAATAAAGGGTAGGTGGGGATTTTATTTGTTAATAAGGAGTGAAGTGATTTTAATGAATTTACAAATATTTAATTAATAATTATTTTTAATTCATTTCACCTAATTGTAATCTAGTTTATGTATATGTTGCTAATTTTAAATAATTTTAACTTTTAAAAAATCCTAACATGTCCAATTAAAAAAACCCTTCAGTCTTCTGGCCAACTTAAGAAGTGACCACCAGACTCATAGCAATTATGTACCCTTGTCCTAATATGTGAACTCTAAAGGTTTCTCATACATATTGGGTCTAAGGGCTTGTCTACACTTATGAAAAAAATTCCAGCTTGCCTCCACATTTTTCTAATCCACAGCAACACTGGGCTTGTCTACACAACCGCCATGACCATCAAGGTGACATTGGCATAAGTGGCCATACACTTCCCCCATGCAAAGTCACCTCGGTGTAAGATGGAGGCCAACAAGCCAGTTTCTTAACATTAGTTTCGGCCACATATTTATGGCCACTCCACTTTATTTTATTTTTTTCTGTCTGTCAAGTATGTAAACTAACGTTATGTCTGCTTTTGTTATCACATGCCCCTGCATTCCCACTGGATGGCTGGAACAGACAGGAACCTTGTGATATGTTCGCCTGCGAGTTCCAACCGCCTTTGCCCTGCCTGGTCATTGTCATGTATAGTCACTGACAAACAGACTACTGATATGGAGAGTACTTTACTTCAGCTATCACTGTAGTAAACTTCAGATCTAAATATCTACACAGATATATTGATATACTGTTATGCAGTTATCCATACTACTGCAGCAGTCTTTTTTTAAAATGGCACTCATGCCGCTCGAACTTCCCAATTCCAATGAGGGAAATGGCACTTCCTGGCAGTAAAAATCATGAGATTGCTGGGCCCAAACCATCTGTCCTGCCCACCCACCGCATGTTCCTGCCCCCATTGTCAATGCAATGCCACCTTGGAGTGCCAGCCACACATCCAATTATCTGCATTTTTTAGGAAAGTCCAGAATAAACCACAATTCTTACAGAGGGTTATAGCTTCAGCCACCTAAAAACCTGGAAGCCACTGTGAATCAAACAGAATGTCATGTGTTCTATATGCAGCAACTACGGAGTAAGTTCAGATTTTTTAATAACTGTAGACAAGGCTTAGTAAGTCTGGAGAAGCATACTGTGTGACTCAGGACTTTATCAGGCGCGGCAAAACCATGTGAGAAGAATGCTACGAGAACAGAAACAGGTGAGATTACCAGATGTCATCCTTCAGCCATTTGGGGGGGTTAGAACGAGCATGAATAAGGTGTCCCTTTTTATTGATGGCTTAGCCTGTCAATAAAAAGGGACGCTTTATTCATGCCCACGCTATGCCCTCAGAACAGCTGAGGGGACGGGTGTCTGACAATGTCTCCCTTTCTCTTCTTATAGCATTCTTCTGACACGGATTGGGACACAGATTTGTGCCACATTCCCCCGCATCTGATAAAGTCCTCAGAGTTTTAAGTCCTAGAACGTATAAACCTATTGACCACAAGTTCTTACAGGACAAACACTATTGCTACAGTTAATTTCATCTGTGTCCCATGTTGTCCAATTATTACCTTCAAACATTTCCCACAGAAACACGCATCTTCATTTCTGAGTTGTAGACTATTTTATCCCTGCTTAACAAACACTAATTCTGAACAACTGTGCCATACACAATCTAATTATTGTATTACTTTCCAAACAACATTTGAGGTAATGTGCCAAGGGACAAAAAGAGTTAATACAATCACAGGAATATCAACTGGTTGGACTGTAAAGATTATGATATATCCAAGTTTGAACTGTAAAGGTTATGACATTGCAGGTGGAAAAAATTAGCAGACAGGACAAGAAACAGGCATATGAATGCAATTGTGCAGACCCACAGTAACAGCAGAAAAGAAAAGAATGAGGGCAGAGATGACAATCAATTTTTGTCCAGACCAACCATGGGCAAATGTTTGCACCAAAAGACCCTAAGAAGGAGCACAAATAATGAGAGACCAAAGTAAAGCAGTGCAGACTGTGCTGCCTTATTTAATTTTTGTTTTAAAATATCACATAAGCAGTGGTAGCTGGATATGAAATTTAAAGATAGTTCTTACAGCAGAGCACATCCAAAACAGCATATCTCTGGCTTTTCCTCCTGAATCTTTGTTTATGAAAAAAAAGCCAGAGATATGCTGTTTTGGATGTGCTCTGCTGTAAGAACTATCTTTAAATTTCATATCCAGCTACCACTGCTTATGTGATATTTTAAAACAACCCAACTTGCTTCCTCCTTCTGATATGATTACCTTCATCATTCTTTTTCTCTACTTTCAGGAGCTTTAAACCCACACATGCCTCTAGCAGCCTTTTCATTCCCACATGGCTGGTACCCAGGCGTTCAGCAATAGCTTCTGAATTCAGGAGGTCTCCTGACTCCAAAAGCAGATCAAATACTCCCAAATCAGAGGCAGTAAACACAACCTGGAAACAGCAAGAGAAAAGTAAAAAAACACACAGACAAAAATGTTCACAGTTTATACTCGGAGACAGGATATTTAAGGAAGAGGTGCTTTAAAGAAACAAAGTACAGTTGTCCCTCTATATCCACGGATTTGGTGTCCACAGATTTAAGTATTCATGGCTTGAAAATATTATTTAAAAAATAATAATCCAAAAAGCAAACCTTGATTTTGTCATCTTATATAAGGGACACCATTTTGCTATGCATATAATGGGACTTGAGTATTCACGGATTTTGGTATCCATGGGGAGTCCTGGAACCAAATCCCAGCAAATATGAAGGGACAACTTGTATATCGCTTGTTGTTGCTGTTTTTACTTCATGCTGTTATTTCACTTGATTCATCATAGACTGAATCTACAAAAGCTAAATAATGCAGACTTACCTCAATCTCAGTCCTGTTGGAACACATCGCATTCCTCTCCTTCCGATGTGAAAACCTTTCTTTCCAATGCCTGAGGGCTTTAAGATGATTTTTAAAACCTCCAATTCACTCTGCTATTTTGGGGAAGAACCAAGTTTTTAAAAAAACAAAACAAAGCAAATGTGTGGTTTGATGCCAAAGTTGGGAATGCAGTGGAATCAGAGGTGGCTGGAGGGTGGGGCCAAGTTGGTGTGTGGTCACTTAGGTCAGGTGATTACTTCTGTCAAAGCTTCTTAAACTATGGATTGTGGCCCCATATGGCCTTGAGTAACTGAATGTGGGGGTCATGAAGAATTTGGCAACAGTAAAAGTTTTCTGATATACCTATTTTATATACCGATATACCTGGGGTCACATAAAAAATTCTCAGACCAAAAGGGGTCACAAATGAAAAAAGTTTAAGATGCCCTGACCTGGGTCACCTGATCATTCCGTCCACAGAAGGGTAGCTCCCTTGTGTGTATCAGCATCTGAGAAAGGTAGTATTCTTTTTCTGGGGGGGGGGCAGTTGTATGCACATATTCACAGGTCAGCATTTCACTTCCCCCCTTCTCTACTGGCTTTAATGCACACATTCACAGATCAGTAGAAGGGGGGGCAGGTTGGTGATTGGTGACCAGCTGGTGGGTGGGCAACAGAGTCTCCAGAAATGTGTCTCCCAGGCTTCTGCTCACCTACAAAGGGTTGGAAGGGTCAGCACAAATTTTCTTTTTTTCCTCCTTTGCACTCCAAACATATGAAGCTTTGAAGCTTTGATCTTTGAATATTTGCTTGCTTTTGGATGTCTTTTTGAGTAAGATGATGGGCGGGGGGTTCTCATGAGGGAAACAATATAAAACGCTTTCGTGGGAGTAAGCACTATTGAATTCAGTAGGACTTACATCTTAGTTTGCATCATATGCTGTCGATTCTACACCCACTTTCCTGGGAATTAAATTTAGAAAATGAGGCAGCAAATTAGAGGGATGGAGGCAGCACATGTGAGGGCTGAGGTAACCACCCAGGTATACAGCCAATCCAATGGGAGTGCAGGTGGGCAGTCAGAATGCCGGAAAACAGAGAAAGGCGATTTGATTATGCAAATATGCTCATGCATGGCAAGAACAAACAAAATAAAACCCTGCAGATGCTGCGGTCATGTGACCAGACATAAAACAACATGGTGAACATGTTCACACAGTAGAAACACCCTCTTTTATCAATGTGACTACATGGGGAAGTCCCATGTGGCTTTCCAAACATTTGAATCACTACTATTGATTTTGAGCCTTTGAAGCCACAAACCTTTACCAGAACATCTTGTTAGTATGCCCTCCTAATATACCGGTCAGCTATTTGGGGCATCTACTCTTTGGAAGTCCTGTTGCTCCAAAGAGCAGCCTCCTAATCATCTGTTTAAGCAAAGATTTATATTTTCTATTTTTATTCTATTTCTATTTTTAAAAACTTTCTTGTGATGGGAAGCCCAATCATTTAGTGCAGTCCTTATTCTGCTAGTTCAGTGAAAAGGGTTTATAGCCATATTTCCCCTTAAATCAGAGACAGCAGTCATGTGATGCCATAAGATGCTGTTGGGCTGCAACTCTTAGCATTCCTCATGCTTGACTATGCTAATGAGGGTGCTGGCATTTGCAGTCCATCAACATCTAAAGGGCTGCGTGATACTAGTGTCTGTCTTCATCTCCCTCTTGAAACATGATTCTTGTTTTTCTAGGTTCCTTTACAGAAGTTTGACAGAACAGATTCAATTTTTTTTAATGGACAAATACTTTCTAGAAGAAACCTGGGCAAGAATGCACAAGGCACCAGAAACAAGCTCTTGGATTATCCTGCTCTCCCCATTTGCCACTATGGCCCTGTGTAATACTCTCTCTCTGGCTTTTCTTCGCAAACGAAGATTCAGGAAGGACTCATCCCACGCTTTCTGCAAGCACGCTGATTACTAACAAGGCCAATCCAAGACAAACAAGTCTGGTTGCAGAAAGCACAGCAGAAGGTCTCCTTGGGTGATGTTTTCAGGTTGTGATTCTTTCTGCGTTGTCATTTCTCTTCAAGACTTGTTCGGCGTGAGTTCTCAAATAAGGCTGCAGCATTGTGGATAGTGAGTCTCCATGCCTCCCGATGTGAGGCCAGGGCAGACCATTGTTGGTGATCCATTTGGCCGAGCCTGAGATGTTGTTTCAGGGAGTCCTTGTATCACTTTTTTGGAGTGCCCCTCTTACGCTGACCCGCGGCGAGTTCACCATAGAGTACTATTTTTGGGAGGCGATGGTCCTCCATCCTAGAAACATGCCCTGCCCAGCACAGCTGTGTTCTCAATATCATGGCCTCAGTGCTGGTGATCACTGCTTGCTCAAGGACAGCAACATTAGTCACATAGTCAGTCCAGTGTATATTTAGGATTGTGCAAGCCTCTCTCCCACGACAAGGGGGCATCAATGGAGAGGGCAATACTAGCACAGTGGTAAAAATACCACTTTTACTTTGTAGCTAACCACTTGGAACTTTATTAGACACACTAAATTCGGCATCATAACAACACCACATAAACGTGAAAGGGCAAATAGATCAGACGATGCTGCCCTTTTGTGTTTATGTCTTGTCAAAATCCAGTACTTTTTAAATTGATGGCTGAAGCTTTTGTGCTGGCATTGCTGCCATTGCTGGCATGTTGAAACCTCTGGCCATTTAGCTCACATGAATGTAGCATCAATGGCCAGTCCAGCGCAAACACTTCTGGGTGAAATCACAGCTTCCAGGGACTTTATCAGACACAATCCCTTTAAACATTCTTTTGCCAGCATAAAAAAAGCATTTTTATGCTGGCAAAAGAATGTTCTCCCCCCGCATTTACCTTGTAATCCTGGCAAAGGCTCCCAGCAATAAAGAGGAAGTGAACAGAGCCCCATTCACTTCCTTGCTTGAAATCTCACATGATTTCATTGTCAGGGTAGCACACTTAACCTCTGAGCATATGAAAAGGTTTAGGCAGCAAAAAGTTTGCAGCACAGTCTTGCTCCTACAGGCAGAAGAATAAAGAATAGACACAGCTTGTGCCTAAAAAATAACGACTTCTCTTTATTAGAGCATAAAAATATCTACAATAGTACAGAGTACTGCATAGTACATCTTCACAACACAAAGTTGCAAACAGAACTGAAAAAAACAGTCACAACCAAAAAGCAACATAGGATAGTCAATCCCTTAGCTTTATAGAAAAACATAAACACATTTTTTTTTCTTCTAACACAGACAGCTAGGCTCCAAATCTCCAATCTTCCAAGACTACACTTTGTCAGGTCATTAATCTTAATTTACAAACTGGCTCCAAGTTCCAGCAATCTTTTGTGCTCCTTCCTGCACCCTGCAGGCAATTATATTATACTTCAGCTCTTTATAGCATAAATCTATTAACTGCATGTCCCATCTTCCATGACATTCATCATGTGGGAAATTTAAATATAAAAAGCAAAATAAATGTCAAAAAGTTAAGCAAAGGACACACACACTAAAAAAGAAAACCCTCAAAGTAATGCAGGGAGGGTCATAAAAAGAGCGAAACTTACCTGGATGTCCCAATCTGACCTGGAAGTATTCACACCGGAGAGGGCATTGTCAAGATAAGTCTGAGATTTAAAGGAACAGAGGCACTGCATGCCTGCGATGCCAGCAAAAAAGCGGCAGGGTGATCTATGGACAGCTTAAGCTGTCAATTAAAAACGACAAGTTTAGGGCTCTTTCTAACCTCGAAAGGGTGACGTCATCTGATCTGTGGGCCCTTTCACGATTTTGTGGCATCATGATGGTGCCATAATTTCCATGTCTGATAAAGTCCCAAGTAAGTGATGTACTTTTTAAAACCTTCCCTGATTTACTTGGAAGTTTTAAAGTGTGTGTATATGTGCTTTTTGTAACTTTTTGTGTTTTATTTTTGAATTTTCTGTGCAATGAAGTCTTGTGGGATTTCAAAGGCAGATGTGAACAGGGCTTTGTTCGCTTTCTCTTCATTGCCAGGGTAGCCTTCTGCCAGGATTAGAGGTAAGTGTATTGAGGGGCATTCTTTTGCCAAAGAACATTTAAGGGAATCATCTGATAAAGTCCTTAGATTCTTTTTTTCTCTGTCCTTCTTCACTTCTGACCTTCATTCAAGGTTCCTTCTCTTTTCCTTTTCCTCCCAGAAGCCTTAGGACCCCAAAATTGCATGACAGTATGAAGGATCTGAAATCCATTACTCTGACAGTACCTGGGAACCTCACAGCCTCTCTTTACACCATAAGTGTTCCATTTGACCTAGTTTTGCCCATTCTGAACAAAGCCTGGTTTATGGAACAGTATTTTATTCATTTTATTTATTCCATATGCATATAGTTTCTCATTTCTGAATTGATACCCCAAAAACAAACAGGAGCTGTTTGGAGGTAAACCCCCCACCTCTTTTTCCAAATAAATTGGCCCTAGAGGCCACAAAATGGTCCTTGGGGTATGTCTGGCCCTTAGCCCACACTTTCCCATCCCTGGTCTACAACAATACTTCCTATTGTCTGATGCAAGTATTGTAAACACTTTGATTCTTGACTGTGTTCAAGTAAAAAAAAATCCCTAAGATTGGAAAAATAAACATTCAGCAGTTAACATTCAATGGTCAGATTATCTTACTGCTTTAGCCATATATTACCATGTATTTTATACACCTATCATATTTTTGGAAACAAATTTTTTTGATCCACTTATATATGCCTAGCTATATTCATGTACTGTACTATGTATTTTCCCCACTTTCTTTTTTGTCTCCCCCTCCTTTTCTTTTCTTTTCTTTTCTTTGTAATTATACTTTCAAAAGCCCTATACATTTTTAAAGCGGGGAAAAGGCCGTGAGAAACAGTTCCCTGTGAGAGTGTCAGACAGATAGTCCTGTCCTAGATGTGCTACTGCTGAGATCACATCTGAGAACAACTTTCTCTCATTTTCTTAAGAGTGTGTATGCACAGCAGCTGTCTGTGATCTTTGTTGCTCAAACCATAAAACTGAAAATCAAAAAGGAATAGCAGAAGTTATTTCTTATAGTGAGAATTAGCACTTTATCAGACAAGCAAAAAAAGTGTCATAAGTACGCGACAAGAACACAAACAGACAAAATTATCAGATGTTGTTGTTGTTCATCCATTCCAAGGGCGTAGTGTGGGCGTGAATACGGTGTCACTTTTTATTGACGGCTTAGCCTGTCAATAAAAAATGACACCTTGTCTGCGACAGTGCTATGCCCCAGGAATGGCTGGGGATGCAGGCATCTGATACTGTCACCCTTTGTGTTCTTGTCCCATCCTTATGATGTGATTTGGGATATGGTTTTGTCCCGTGCTTCCCCGCATCTGATAAAGTCCTACGTCACAGTGGGTTGTCAAAGGTATTTAGAGCTTGGGTTGACTAGATAGACTTACAGCAACTAATACAATCTTTTCTACATGTCTTCAAGGAACAACAACAGTTTCTGTAATTGAAATTCACAATACAGGAAGCCTTCCTAAAGAAATTACATTCAATTATACCATACCTAATGTATTATATTAATACTGTCTCATTTACTATTGTCAAAATAAAAACATCAAGACCAAATTTCAGCCAGAAGTCATCAGCTAAAATGTAATTCAAACATTCTGTCCTAAAAAGACAAATACTGTATTTTGATCACACCACACACATACATTAACAAATTACATGTTTGAACATTTAATATTCTTAAGCATGGATCATACCTTTGAGATTAAAAATCCAAGTTTGATATTTTCAAGATATACTGTAGATTCCATTGTTCTTCACTGCCCTTGCTGGAAACACTGAAGACTTCTGCAATTGCAGAAACAAATTTATTTTGTTCAGGTCACAAGACTCTCCTTAATTTCAAAATATGCTTGCAGTGTTGTTGTACAGCACTTGCTGAGTCAATAAATCTTTAGCTGAAATCAAAGCAGATTGGACTGATATTATATAATGTCTGCATATCAGAAATATTTAATAAATTTCCAGGTCACAGAGGCTGCATCCTCCATGGGAAAAGGGAAAACAAACACCTCCATTTGCATGAAACTCTCAAGCACACACCTTAGAAGGTATGGGGCATTGGCCCTATGCATGCAGTGAGCTCTGTGACAAAGATATTTTAAAAGCAGAATCGCTCTAAATTGGTTCTACACAATTTTGAAGCAGGATTGTAACCTCATAAGATCTCTCTATCCTGGAGAAAGAAAGATTGAAAGGTCTTTCTTGGTAGCTTTCTCTAAATATCTGAAGAGCTGTCATGTGGAAAGTTGAGCAACCTTCAGAGGACAGCACCCAAACCAATGGATTACCAATGGAATCAAATTACAAGAAAGGGTATGCCAACTAAATGTTGGGAAGAACTTCCTAACAGTTGGAGCACTTTGATAGTGGAATAGCCTGCATTGCAGTGTGGTGGACTCTCCTTTACTCTAGGCATTTAAGTAGATACTGAATGACCGCTTCTCAGAAATGTTTTAGCATGGATTCCTTCACTGGCAGGGTTGGACTAGATGGTCCTCAGGATCTGTCATGTCCTGGTGCCTTAGCATATGGATTATGTAGTTGAGTTAGCCTTAGTAGGCCTCTCTTGGCATCTGCACCAGTGACTTGACAGGAGTGGAGCCTGATGGGAGGAGGGTTGGTATGCACTGGTGGAAAGCTAGCCCAAGGTTGTTTCTCTGTGAAAATGTATGGAGGATTGCTTTGCTTTCATAACAGTAATTAACCAGATGCTGCTTGTGGGAAACAAAACTTGCAGTTTGTATTAACAAGGAGGTTTTGGCTCCAAGCTTCTCAGAGTCATCTTTGCCATGCTACTGGTCACAACTTGGATTTACCAGGACTCCTTTTTGCCATGGCAAATATGTGGCACCCTTTTACATAGTTCTCCACGTCCTTCCTCATTTTTGGCCACCAAAATTGTCTGCGAACCAGCCTTCAGATCTTGTTGGACTATACTCCCTGTGTTCATCACTCTGGGCCACATTGGCTATGTTTTGACATATCCAAAATGACCAGAGCTTTTCACATCATGACTCAGCTTTAAGATTTGTGGTCTTAAGTCACTAGGTACATATATCTTGTCCCCCTTCCAAGCTAAGCCTTGTTTCATAACTACCTCCCCCTGGTTCACTTTGAACCACTCATCTTGACTTAAAGCCTTCTCACTATGGCCCCTCCACCCTGCACCCACTTCAGTTCCCTTCTTGTCAACCAGCTGGCCCTCCTCGACTGCTTGGGAGATTGTGGCCCAGGTTTGGATTGAGGGTCAGGGAGGGGGGGTCTCCTTTAACTTAGCTTTTGCTTGGCTGCGTGTTAGCACCAGTAGTCCTAGCTGGGAAGAGCAAACACAGTGTCCACCACCTCCTTCCGCTTACTCTCATGTTGCAGCAACCTTAATAAGGCATCCACCAGGAATTTTTTCTTGCCCGGGAGAAATTTCAATGTAAAGCTAAACTTACAGAAAAAAATCTGCCCAGCGAATCTGCCAAGCTTTCATGGGGTGCATAGGGCCTCAAGGTTTTTGTGATCTGTCCACACCTCAAAAGGTTTGGAGGACCCTTCCAACAAATGTCTCCAAGCCTGCAAAGCCACCTTGATGAGGCCTGCCTCCTTTTCCCACACAGGCCAGTTCCTTTCTGTCTCGTTAAACTTGTGGGACACATAGGCACATGGTCTCAACTCCCCAATTTCATCTTTTTGAAACAGTACTGCCCCCATATCCACATCTGGACCACAAATGCTTTTGATGGGTCTGGGTGCTTTAGCACCGGCTCAGAGGCAAACAACTTTTTGAGCCTATCAAAAGCAATCTGACACATCTCAGTCCACACTATTTTCTGAGGGGGTTTTTCCTTGGCCCCTGGTGACCCTCCTTCTTTCCCCTTGGGTTTCTTTTTGGTTTTGAGCAAATCTGTCAAGGGGAGGGCCACCTTAGCAAAATTAGGGATGAATGTTCTATAAAAATTTGCAAACCCCAGGAAACTTTGCAGCGGCTTGTGGTTCCTGGGAGTCTCCCAGTCCAACACTCCTTTGACCTTTTCGGGGTCCATCTCCACCCTCTTGCTGGAGATGCGATACCCCAAATAGTCTAGTTTAGACTTATGGAATTCATACTTGGACAGTTTAGCATCAAATGGTTCTTTGCCAATTTGCTCAGCACTTTCTTCACTAGCTTAACATGGGTCATGTAGTCCTCTGAATAAATTAGTACATTGTCCAAATACACCAACCCCCTTGTACAGAAACTTTCTGAGAACATCACTGATCAAGTTCATAAAGATCCCTGGGGCCCCTGATAATCCAAAAGGCATAACAAAAAATTCAATGGAGCTCCATTCACTTCCTGGATCAAAATCCCGCGGATTCACATGAGAAGACATGAATGCTGGAAATTGAGAAAGAAAAAGAAAAATGCACAAAAAAGTGACAGCAAGCACAAAAACACACTTTAAAATTAACAAGTAACCTGGGGAGGGTCATAAAAAGTCTGTCACTTACCTGGTTGTCCCGATCTCACCCAGAAGTGTTCTGGCAGGGACATCCCATTGTTGCTGGGATCTTGCCAGCATAATGGGGCACCTTGTTGCACACTGTCAAATCCATGACAGAAATGGACAGGGGGATCTATTGATGGCTACTCGCATCAATAAAAAGCAGCGCTAGCAAAATGGGTGCATAACGAGGGGGGATGATGTCATCTGATAAGAGAGCCCTTTTGCGATCTCCTGGTGTTGCTGTAACACCACTTTTGATGCGTCTGATAATCTGCATAGTTCACATAACATAGGCACAGTTAATTCTCAGCAATGTTCTAAATAGCATGTTAGATTGTTAAAGGTATCAGCAGTAAGTGTTCAATTTAATTCTTTTTCATTTCCAAAGATCATTCATAAATCAGATTGAGAATTTATCTGATAAATTGTCTGTTTGTTAACCATTCAAATTTATATTGTTGTTATTTATAGATATCATTATGATGGAATACAGATAAGGAAGAATTTGCCTTTCTGTTTGTATACTATTGCTATCTTCTGGCTGAAAAAAAGGAAAACAGGTTCATTTTAAAAAAAACTCCTGTTTAATATGGTTGGGGACAGATACAATTGTTCTCCAAGTAAATTTATAATTTGTTTACACATACATAAATCCCCAATGGAATTCCAGCCAAAGAAGGTTCTATTGTAATGTGTACTGATCTATTTGTAAATTTTATTAATACTAAAATTAATTGTAATCATTGCTGTGTTACAGGCTTTAACACAAAGTCTAGCAGAAGATTTTTCATATTGCAGTATTTTAGTGTGACATAGATAATGATATACAGTCGTCCCTTCACATTCACGGGGGTTAGGTTCTCCAGACCCCCGCGAATGTGAAAATTCCGCGAATAATGACTGCCCTCCCCCTCCCCTGCCAAAGTGACCATGGTGCCTCCGGAGGCCCCATAGTCGCTTTGCCCCACCTCCTCTCCCTCCCAAGGCCTTCACGGGGCCTCCGGAGACCCTCCGGAGACCCCATGGATGCCCCCCCAGCCCTCCCCCCTCCCGCCCAAGGCCTTCATGGGGCCTCCAGAGCGTCTCCGGGAACCCCATGGAGGCCTCCGTGGCCCTCCCCCCTCCCGCCCAAGGCCTTCATGGGGCCTCCGGAGCATCTCCGGTCACCCCATGGAGGCCTCCCCAGCCCTTCCCCCTCCCGCCCAAAGCCTTCATGGGGCCTCCGGAGCGTCTCCTGGGACCCCATGGAGGCCTCCCCGGCCCTCCCCCCTCCCACCCAAGGCCTTCATGGGGCCTCCGGAGGCCCCATGTCACTTCTTTTGGGAGGGCGGGGGCCCTCCCCAAACCCGCGAATATTCGAAACCGAGAATGTTAAGTTCGCGAATGTGGAGGGGCAACTGTACAATTTAAGAAACAGTGAATAAGGAAAATACAGGCTACAGTGTCAAAATTCTCTGTTGCTATTTGCCTTCAAGTCAGCTTCAACTTATGGTCAACCGTAAGTCAACTATATGGAGACCTCCAAGACATAATGTTGTTAACAGGCCTGCAAAGGTCTTGAAAACTCTGGTCCATGGCTTCCTTGATTAAGTCTATTTAGTTGCATTGTGGTCTTCCACTTTTCATACTGCCTTCCATTTTACTTAGCATTATTGTCTCTTCTAATGAATCGTGTTATCTCATCATATTTCCAAGGTACAATTTATTTATTTATTTATTTTGAGTATTATACCCCACTCTTCAGCCACAAAGGCTCTCAGAGCAGCTTAAAAGTTGTTTAGCAATAGCACTTACACATTTACTCCGCTTTATAGCACACTAGGCACTCTCTACGTGGTTTACAATGTGTGTTAGCTAATTGCCCCCACCAGCCAGGTACTAATTTTACTGAATCTGCTGCCGCCAAACTTGTTTGTTTGTTTTTTAAAAAAAACTATTGCAGCTGTGTACTAGAACAATATTTTGCCTTTCCAAAAAAGGAGGGGGAAACAGCACCCCATTTTCTCACCTAGGCAAAAAAATCAATCTGGCGACACCGGGTGCTTGCCCTATTAGCAAGCCCCACCCAGCCAATCAGCTTTGCGCTTCCTCTCCTATGGGAAAGTGATTCATATCAAATCGCTTGTTCCAACTAGGGGGGATGCACATTCCCCCTGCAGTTTTTTTTAAACTCCTGGGAAAACCTCACAGGCTTTTCCCGTGTAGTTTTTTTTACATCTTGGACCCCCCCCTCCTTCACAAAATGGCAAAATGACATAGCTTGCCATTTAGAAAGGTAGGGTTCTCCTTGCATTCCATGAGGAGTTTTTTTCACCATTAAGACAACCCCAAAGTTTTATGCATAACAACAGTAACTGTAATTTATTACTTTTGGAGGAAAAGATGTTTTCAGCTACATTTTAATATTAGTGCCAGTATGTGTGTGTAAGAGAAGGGGAGGATTTACTTATTATGTTAATGCATTGCTACACATTCTTTTTTAAAGGTTATTTAGGTGGTGTTGCCCACTTTGACTACTTTTTCTATTTTTAAAGCTCTTTCCAAAAATATTAATTTTTAATAATAAAAGTGTGCATAATGACTAACATTAATGCCTGAGCACATTATATTTATTGAATAATATTCCAGCTGTTGAAATAATATGTTCAAAGACAATCCAAAACTTAGGCCACAGACATGTGTCACATTAAATAGCCAGCTACCTCTGCCTTGTATAATGTCTTTAGGAGGGGATTTGTAAGGGAGAATTGCAAGAGGGGAAGCAGTACTTTATTCTTCTCCCTATCTACACATTCCCCCCTCCCCTTCACTACTTACTCTTATCCCCACCCTGGTTTGTTGTGAAACCAGCCTAAGTCTGGAATCTTAGTAGGAAGAAGATGTACCATGCTGCACGTACAGAGCAACTGTTTGGCTAGGTCTGCGACATTTTAGTAGTTTGACTATCTCTAAGAAAATCCAAGCTTTTAAAAATCAGAGGTTTGTTAACTAAATCACAGATAAGTGTAGTGATTGATTTACGTAGTTGTTGTGATAGATCGATGGTCACAAGGATCCCCCTTCACTAGGCTTGAGACATATTATCTCAGATTACTGGTGAACTTTGTTCAGCAAACAAACTTTGTAAAATTACTTTGGAAAATAACATTCTCAGTCTCACCTCCTTAAACAAGGTTAGGCACAGCACTTCCATTTTCTATTAAAAATGGCAAACCTACCACTGCCAAAGTTTTGATTAACTTCGAGTTGGATTTGTCATTTTGATGTTGGATAATGCAGCTGTACCAGCCTGCACCACAGGACGAACACCACCATCCCCACATTGCTGTCGGCAACTCTGTGCTTAAGTCCATTCAGTAGTTCACCTACCTGAGAAGCATCATCTCCTCAGATGCCAAGATTGACAAAGAGATCGATCACAGATTAGCAAAGGCACATAGCGCATTTGGAAGACTTTACAAAAGAGTCTGAAGTAATAAACACCTGAGGCGAAACACAAAAATCAGTGTGTATAGAGCCATCTCAGATTGGCCTTTTTAGTCATCAGCGTGCTTGCAGAAAACGCGGGATGAGTCCTTCCTGAATCTTCGTTTGCGAAGAAAAACCAGAGAATGCAGCTGTTTATTTGTTTACCAGACTTATGCGCTGCTTAGTGATATGTTCTCTGGCTAGCTTACAAGTATCAGCAAAATACTGAAATACAATAATCAGCTATCAAACAATAAAGCATTTGATTTAAACAGAATTTTTTTAAAAATAACAGAGGTTTGGAACCACCTTTATTTTCCAAAGCCTTTGAGCTGGTGGAAATGGGAATCAAATTATATGAAGGATATTCGCTACACACACACACACACACACACAAGCACACACACACACTACCATGATGGCAGGAGGGGGGCAATCTCAGTCCAAGGGGAGAGACAGAGGGATTTTCAGTAGGATCTCTTTAATAGAGCAGATCAAGGGCTTGAGGCCTTTATCAAGGTTGAAGCCAGCCATTGCAGGAGGAAAAGTTTAAAGCCTTTTTCCTCTCTCCCATACTGAGATCTTAGTCTGGATTGCTTCCCCACAATACACATGCCAGGTTGATGCTTTAGGATGGGACACATACTCTTAACTCAGGACCAGAACTATGCAGTGGAGGTAACATATCATTTCATTCTCAAGACAGTGCAGATGTTTTCCCAGCAAGTATCTGTGGCAGCAGAGAGAAACATGGACTGGAACTAGGCCTCAGAAGGGAGGTGGGGTGAGAAGCTAAGAATCAGATAACTGCCCACTTGCTGTCTTCAGTTTGGGGTTGGCAGGTGTCCCTTCTTGTTAAAGATGTCCTTTATTTAAGGTCCACAAAGTTTGTCCCATATGAGCATTAAACAGGCCATTAAGAAGCCTGGCCAGAATTCTGTTGGGGAGTACAAATGCCTAACCACCATAGTTATGCAGTTATGCAATGAATCCTGGCCTGGTCCCACAATCTTCACTTACTGGGAAGCAGCCACTGTACTCAGTGAGGATCTGTTGCGTCCTGTCACTCAGGAAGCAGCTAGCTGGTGTTCCCACCCCTCCCATGAGTGATATCTGGTGCAATAAGCATACGTGGGGTCCCTGTCACAATTCCCCCTCACACCGGAGGTTGCTCCTGCAAGAGGATGTGGAACTGTAAGTTAGCCACTTCCCAAGCATCAGGGAAAATGGACCACCATTGATCACAGCAGCTGCTTCCCAGTAAGTGGGGACTAGTAAACTTTCAGAGTCCCTACATGCCCCCTATGTGCTAGGGAATACATAGGGATTGTGACCACTGAACAATTATGAATGCATAACTCTAGCTTATGTATTCATAACTCTTCAATACAATTCCAGCCTCTGTATTTTCATGCATTGGTCAAACACACTGCCTTCAAATTATACACCATATTTTGAGGAGTGTCCGTGGTGAGCATGCTGATGCCCAGTCCTTCCAATCCAGGCCAAGTAATATGCTTGGCCTAGTGACAGCTCGCCTCATTATGGCTGCTGGCCTGCTATTGCAAGATTTCCAAGTTTGGGGGGGTTCCTATGAGATTTGAAATCTCACATGAGTTATTAATAAATACATTATTTTTAAAACTCTCATAGGAACCTAGAACTCTTCATAACCAGCACTCTTCTTGCAAGGCTTGAGACAGGCGTTTTACAGGTGTGCCTCAGTTAACTGCCCCTTATTGCTGTTTGGAAAACCTGGCACTCCTGCTTCATATTAGCTCAAGCTTTCACAGTGACAGCAACAATAAAACGTAACAAGAGCAAGATCTATTCTTTGTTTTTAAAGCCACTCTTGTAGCCAGGGGGTCTAGGTAAGTGCTCTCTAAACTATCTGATGTGGGGAATGGCAGGTAATTTTTCTCAATGTGCCAAGAACTAGTAATTTTTGTGCCCATTGGATAAAATTTTTCTTTCTTTCCTGGAAATTCTCCAGGGATCAGCAGCTGATAGCTTGTGGGCTGGCATCAGTCCAGGGACCACCACTCCGAGTAGCACTGCTCTAGAGTGTCTTAAATTTGAGAAAGGAATACCATAAGTATCCTCTTGAGTTGACTTCTATTTTCCCAAGGTTGCAGGACAATGGCTCTTTTAATGCTGAAAGGATTACAAGATGAGATCTTTTTCTCTGAAGTACTGGTGTAGTGAAGCCAGGGCTCATATGGTTGAACACCCAGGATTTTCTGACTAGCAGAGAATATGATATCACCTGTCATGTGCTCCTTTGATTCCCTTGTTCCTTTTGAACTTAACTGCAATCCCCACAGTATCTAAAAGCTAAATGTTTTTCCCCAGCGATGTTGCATTGTTATAAATTGCCTCTGTTGCAATCAGAAGTACTTGAAGATGGTTTTACAAAAGATCTGTTGCTGCTAGGGATAAACACTCCTAGAAATTGTTTTAGATTAGCAAAGCCATCCATATCTTTGGGTAGGTGTTGATACAGAAACTGTCCTGCTGAGGGTGTATACTTCAATTTTTACCTTTACTCCACTGGTTCTCAAACTGTGGGGTGTGACCCTCAGGGGGGCATGACAGTTGCTCAAGGGAGGGGGGGCAAAAGAATTCTTTCAGACATTAAATTATTTATTAATGTTTCTTGGTCCTGGGGCAGCAGTGGAGATTGTGGCAAGCCTCAGGTGCGCACTCTTGGGCTTGCAAAGTTGGGGGCTGGTGTGTGTGAGACAGACCCTACCCTATGGCGTAGGGTAGCAATAGCAAGGCCCGGGCACCAACTGCAAAATCTTCCTGCTTTGGCGCTTCTGCTCTTGCCATTCTAGTGTGCTCCCTGGACATGGCAGAGGAGGAAGAATGCATGCCTGGTGTCCAGGACTTCCTGCCTCCCCAGGAGGACACAACATCTGCATGTAGACGTAAAGGGGGTTGAGAACCACTGCATTACACCAGCTGCTCAGAGGACACAGATCCTTGGGTCCTAAGATAATTTCACTAATTCCACTTGTAGAAATATGATCATATGTGTTTGTAGGGAAGTATTCTTCCTTTCTCTGCATGTGTATCATTCCCCCTTCCCCATTTGATGTTGCTCTCTTTCTGTTTTGATTAGGAGCATTTCAAAGCAAGATAAAGGAGATTATCAGACAGGAACGCAAAAAGCATTCCTGTCCCACAATCTCCAATCTCTTCCCTATCCTGGCACAATAACCCTCCCCATCAGACTTACCTTCTGTGTCCAAAGGCAGCCCAGGCATGAACAGAGTTCTAATGGAGCTCCATTCACGTCCTGGATCAAAATCTCGCCTGTTCTCGCAAGAAGACGCAAGGGCAGGAAATTCAAAAATAACAAGAAAAATAACAAGAAAAAAAGTCTACACAAGCACATAAACACACTAAAAAGAAAAACAACTAACACAGGGAGGTTCATAAAAAGAGGGTAGCCCACCTTGTTTTTGTGATTACACAGGAAGTGTTCTGGCAGGACTGCCCATTGATGCTGTATTCACTGCAGGAAAATGGCGCGAGGTTTCAGACACCAGCAATGCTGGCAAAGAAACAGAATGGGCGATCTATTGACGGCTCAGCCCAACAATTAAATAGAACACCATAGTAACAGCAGTGGAATACAAAAGGATGGCATCATCTGATATCTGCGTCCTTTTGCGTTCAGCTGGCATTGCTTTGGCACCACATTAGCTGCATCTCCACAGTGCCATTTTTTTTTTAAGTGAAGGAGTCAAGAATGCCTCAGAATGGACAGTAGCATTAGGATTAGATAGTCTGAGTAACCCAAAGTCCTCCCTGCTTGTCTACCTCTCCTGCTCCCTCTGTGATGTAAACTGATAATCTTAGGGATGTTTCCACCTCTTCTCTTACCCAGATCTCTCTCAGCCCTCCGTAGAGATGTAACTAGTTTAGGACAGCACCCTGAGGGACTTTCCTAGCTTAGAATGGAGTTCATACAATAAAAACCCTAATCTGTTTCTTTAAAGCCCTGGGTGTCTTTGCTCCTTAAGACAGAATCTCTTATTGACTGCTGCATATATGCATGTATCTATCAGTTCAGTACTCCAGCAGTGTCCAAAGCGCTACTGGCATTAACATTTGCGAGCATTGTGTTGTAGAACTTGTACTGTGTATGCAGTTTCAAGTAGGCACTTTATTTATGCTGCTGATCAGAGGAAAGGCACTCAGCTTCCTCTTGTTTCTAGGCTGTAGAGGCTTCCTCTTGTTTCTAGGAAACCTTGTGCCATGTGTTGCTTGATTGGCTCTTGAGATAGGGTGGAGTTGGAAAGGATGGCAGGTCAAGAGCCAACATGCGTCGTCAGCCAGCCCATTGAGTCAAAGCACCACATAACATGTAATGTTTGTTGCTATAGCAGTAGCTGCAGCAGAAAACTTGGCTGGGTACCCCCTTAAAGGAAGTAGGGACTGGGAATACTTGTGAAATTAGTTATGACTGCTCCCAGGATATAGAAAAAATATACCGTAGCTTGTGCAGAGCCACAGCTTTGGGGGAAATAAGAGCCTATATCTTGTACTATTTTCAGACAACACTGTTATAGTGTTACTATTCCACTTTATTTGCTATGGCTGCCTCCTCTTGAATCCTGGGATTTGCAGTTTAGGGAGGGGCATTTACAATTCTCAGCCATAGAGATCTTAGGCCTCACTAAACTACAAACCCCAGAATTCCATAGGAGGAAGCCAGAGCAGTTAAAGTGGAATAGTAACACTATAACAGTGTAGTCTGAAAATCTCCTTGGTCTTGAAAAAGAACAACAAAGGATGACTTTCCTCTTTCTTCTAGGAGAAATCCCACACATCCTAACTAGAAACAAAAGAAAATATGCAAGCAAAGTCAAAAAAGGCTGGGAAAGGCACTCCTATATCTGGGCCTTGTACCAAACTTTTCCTGCAGTTTCTTTGGTTTTTTCTGATAGGTGCTATCAGGAATTTGTCCCAGTTTTTAACTGATTTGATTGATCATACTCTCACTGTGGTTGTGTATGTATGTGCCTTCAAGTTGCCTGTCGACTTATGCCAACCCCATGAATTTTTATAGGAGTTTCTTAGGTTTTGCCAGTTCCTTCCTCTGAAACATAGACTACAACACCTAGTATTTGTTGGCAGTCTGCCATCCAAGTGCTAACAACATCCAAGTACTAGCAACAGTTGACCCTGCTTAGCTTCCAAGATCAGACAGGATCTTCTGCTTTTAGAGTATTACCAAAAATAAAAATAAAAAAAGTTTTAGAGAGCGACTAAGGGTTTATACATTAATGTTCAGCACAGTATTTCTCTGTCTATGGTATACAGAAGGTCCCTTGGAAGATGGCCTCAGTGGATGGGCAGGAGGTTAACTAGATGTCCCTTGTGGTCTCTTCCAACTCTATGATTTTATGGTGAGTTTCAAAGAAGGATTTTAGGCAGAGTTTGGATGACTGCCTCTCAGTGGCTGCTCCCATCCTCTGGAACTCCCTTCCGCAGGAGGCTAGGCTAGCTGTCTTCCTGCTTTCCTTTCACTGTCAGGCAAGGACCTTTTTGTTTAAGTGGACTTTTAATGTCTAAGTAGGAAAGCTTTTTATTGGGATGTGTGTTTTACAGTGGGCCCTCAGTATCCACTGGAGTTTAGCTCCTGGACACCCACCCCCATGGAGACCAAAATCCGTGGATGCTCAAGTCCCAATACATACAATCGCATAGTAAAATAACATCCCTTATACTAAATGGAGATCAGTAAGGTTTGCTTTTTTTATTTTATTTTTTCTGGATATTTTTGAACAATGGTTGGTTGAATCTGTGGATGCAGAACATCCACGGATTCATGGATTTGGAGGGCTGACTTATTTAAAAAAAAGTTTATCTATTAACTAACTTTTGTATGTCTTTTAAAGGATTTTGTCCTGTTTAATGTGGATTTTTTAAGTGTTTTAAAATTTTATTGTTAAAGTTTTTCAACTGAATCTCTTCGGGAGCATTCTTCAGCCCCACTCTGGGAGAAAGGTGGCATACAAATGAAACAGATGAATTAATAGATGAAAGGGATGCTTTGGCTAGGGATTTAGCTGGGTACAAAATAATGACTCAGTAGGTCTTTCTTAGTCGTGTTTTTCTCTAGCACCTTGAGTAAAAATGGCTGCTGCAAGCTCCCCCCCACTCATACTGCAGCAGGTAAACCCAACCTCAGCCCTTATAGATGTTTCTTACGGCCACTGCGGGCAGGACAGTCTACCTCCTGTAATCTGGATTCTCCAGTCAAGTCATCACAACAGCTATCTAAGGGCAAATTACTACTTTCTCTATTTCATTACCATTCCATTAGCCTTCACTGGAAATTCTTATGAACCATAATGTCTACTTAAAAAGTCCCTTCTATGTGTTCAATGGTGGTTACACCTAAGTAAGTGTGCGTAAAGTACAGGGCGTTTAGCTTTTGTTGTTCCTGGAAAGGCTCAACTACAATAAATGCCTTAACTTTATAAAATATCTGTGTGAGTGTGTGTGTTTTGCTTGACCATTCAGTATACTTCAATTGATACGTGCACAAGGGGCTCAAATATACAGGAGTCTTGACAGTTCAATTTTGCCAGATTATTTGGGGAGCTCAAGCCCACCCAGACTAGTTCTAGGGAGGGCTTCTCTCCCCCCCCCCCGCCGCCCCAGGGTTCACATTTCCATCTTGAATAAGCAGTTAATACCCATTAATTTTACAACAGACCTGTTCCTGATGGAATGAAAACTTCTAGAACTGGTTTGTTGACACAGATCAATGTAGCTGCCCATATTTGTGCATTGTCCTTGGGCCTATAACTATGGGATCATGCCAAGCATCTGCAGTTTGAAACTTAATGCTACATCATGGTTGGCCTGTTTAAAAACGATTAATAGATTTTCTTTTTGTCTTTTCTACTCCAGTGGGGAGGTCTGTGGTTCTGATCATACAGCAAGATATCAGAGCAATGGCTACACAAAGAGAAGAGTGAGTACCTGGACACAACATTTTTAATACAAGAGGAATGACTGAGATTTTGTGCCTGTTGAACCGATTAAAATGCCAGTCTATGTGATGGTTCAGTGAAATGCAAGCTGCTGAAAATGCCTTTTAAAAAGGATTTTTTTCCCCAGTGATGACCTTGTTGTACAGTAGTCAGGAGGAACCATCACACTGATTCAGTAAGCATAAAATTAAATCCTCTGTGCTGGACTGTCAGTGCAGTGACCAATTTCTTTGGGTTCGTTTACACGGCAAAAAAAAAAAAAAATCCTCAAGTGATTTGCCCAGAATCCTAATAGTTCCCACAAATTTCAGGCCAATGTCACCATATTCAGAAGGAGGAGGCCAAAATACCCACAAGTTGCACAATATAAGTTTTCGCTCCCCCCCCCCACTTTTTTGAAAAGTTCCATAAAGTTGCGCACTATTGTGAATTACCAGCAACAACCACAAAACAGGTGTGCACAGCAGAGCTGAGATGTGATTGGTTAGACCTCGGAGGGGGCGGGCTTGCAAGAGATGTCTTGTAATACTGGATCTGCCATTTTTTTAAGGACAGACTGGGCAACCACAGCACTCTCCCCTTTCCCGTTCGCCGGATGCAGGAGTGGATAGACGGGCCTACGGGACTGTCAGTTCCTGCTGCCTGTTCCTCCCTGTGCCCCCTTCCCCATTCGCCGACTGCTGGGGCAAATGGGGAAGGAGGGGCGCAAGGAGGAAGATGCTTCAGTGGTGGACAGACAGGCCTATGGAAATGACAGTCTCATAGGCCCATCTGTCCACTGCTGAAGCCTCTTCCTCCCTGTGCCCCCCTTCCCCCTTCACCGGCTGCAGGGGCGGATAGATGGCACAGTAGCCCATCCGTCCACTGCTACAGCCTGTTTCTCCCTTCTCCCCCTTCCCCGTTCACTGGCTAAAGGGGCCCCCGGACCTCTCTGCCACTGCCGCTCTTTCCACCCCGCACAAGAGATAGGCTCCATGACTGTCAGTCACAGAGGCCACACACTCCCTGTGTGAACTACAAAACTGCTAATTTTTCAGATTTTATAGGAAGAAGTACTTTCAGTCAAAATTGTGTAAACAGCTCAGCACTGGATCGAAAGGAAGGTAAGCTGGAATTTTTTGCATTAAAAATGGTTGTGTAACCGACCCCTTTAATTCCTTATTAATAGTAATGTTATTGTACCTCAGTCCATGTATTCAGTCATGTTAGTGTATCTAATGGTGTGAAGATGGCCCCTGGACCCTCAGCAGTTACTCTCCCCTCCCTGGAAGCCTTTTGCAATCATGTAGATACCCAAAGCCAACATTTATCTACATTGCTTCTGTTGCTCATTGCTGATGCCACGTCAAGGATGAGGTCAATGAGGAAGGGAAGGAAAGGCACAATTTGATTTCCTGATATGCACTTCTGTCATTTCAGTTGTGAACACAGGAAAGGGGACCAGAGTTTCCTGCATGCCAGGAGGTTGGACTAGATGGCCCTTGTGGTCTCTTCCAACTCTGCAATTCTATGATTCTATGATTTTATGAGTCTTTATATTTGATCAGCCTTCCCCAATCAGGTCATTGAATGTTCTGTATGGAGATGAAGGCCGTTTTAGTCCAACATGTTTGGTAGGCATCAAACTGGGAAGGTGGTGTTAGATTAGAAGCCTGCGACAACCTAATAAACTGTCTCCCCATATTCTCCATTAGAACCCCTTTGTTATTAATTGCTGTCAAGTTGACTGGGTAACCCTATCAATGAGAGACCTGCAAGTCTCTATCATCAACCCTCTCATCAACAGCCCTCCTCAGGTCTTGCACATTCAGGGCCGTGACTTCCTTGAGTCTGTCCATCAAAGTAGTCTTCCTCTTTTCCTACTGCCTTCTATCTTACTGAGCTTTATTGTCTTTTCTAGTGAGTCATGTCTTCTCATGATATCTCCAAAGTACAACAGTCTCAGTTTAATCACCTTGGCTTGGTTTAATCATCTAGGGAGAGTTCAGGCTTGATTTGCTCTAGGACCCATTTATTGGTCTTTTTAGCAGTCCATGGTATCTGTAGATACCATGTATCTCCAGCACTACATTTCAAATAAATTGATGTCTTATTGAAAAAACTTAATGGCTGGGCAACAGTTTGAACTTAAGATCCTCCCCTTCCAGGTCTACTATACTGCATACTAGCAGGTTTACTTCTTTCTCCAAACAGGAAGATTAGCAGATGGCTCCTCAATAATTATGTCTGTCTTTTTTTTTTTTAAAGGCTCCTGGCAATTGCTTAATTTATTTCTGCCTTAATATGTAATTCACATACTTCAAATCCACGTTGAGGAGGAAGGAAATTTGGCTGTGCTGAAGATGCAGCAATATAATTTGGCTCTTCCACCAGTCTGCTTTCTGGATGGTTTGGCTGCTGAACAACCTGAGGTGGAAGAGACAGCACCAGCTCACATAATTTGGGCCCAGAGTGATGTTAACTTGAGCAGCATCATTCTGAGGGTTGCCTGGTAGATGCAACACACGCAACAAGGAAAACCTAATTCCTCGTGATTACTTCTTAGTGAGAATTTCCTCTTCCTGTTCCTACAGGCCTTTCCCTTCTCTTGAAGGACAGAGCTATTCTGCATGCCTAAACTTGCCTACTCCCCTGTTTGTTGTTTTTTGTGACCCTATGAATGAGAAACCTCCAAGAACTCTGGTCATTGAATAGCCCTGCTCAAGTCTTGCAAACAGAGAACAATCCACCTGTGGTGTCACCTTCCTCTTTTCCTGCTGCCTCCCACTTCACGGAGCATTGTCATATTATGCAATGAGTCTTTTCTGCAGTCCCAAAACTGGCCTGCTGACCTCAGGCATACTGAAAGGCCCTGTGCCAATGTTACTGTCCAGCTGCCAGTCTTGCCTGCTTGTGGACATGGAATGAAGGTAGGTGCCATTCTGTCCTTTGCCTCAGGCACCAAAATGTCTTGAAACAGCCCTGAGCAGATGGAAAATTATATGTGTTGTGCTCTTCTTGTGCCAGTGCCAGGCTGCATGTGATCTTTGTGAAGACAAAACAACATTCCTGCTCCTACCAATGCTAAATGAGTTCCATTTCAGCTTTGAAGCAGGCCGCCTGAGTAGGCTTAAAACAAAAGACTCCTTTTATCCACTGCATAATCCTTCTGGTGTCTCTGACTTAAGAGCCTAATTTCTGCTGCACAGGCAACAGGCCTCAGGAGTTCATTCTGCCTGGCACCTGGTCCTGTTGCCAAGGGCACTTCCTCCGTGACTGACAGTCGTGGAGGAAGCGCCCTCAGCCACAATGAGTTCCCAAGGCCTAGGGTGCTTCCTCCATGACTGTCAGTCACGGAGGAAGCGTCCTCGGCAGCAGGAGCAGCTGGGGCGCCAGGCAAAATGGGCTAGGCAAGAGAGGACGTCTGGCCTGCTCGTCCCTGGCCTGCCTCACTGCTGACTACGATGGCTTCTGTCACTGAGGGAACAGTCCCTCAGTGTAAGAAGCCTCTGCAGCCGGGGTGGGGGGAGCCAGGAGAAAGGGCCAGCTGGCAGGGAGGGAGGTCTGGGCCACTTGGCCTTCACCTGGCTCTCAGCTGGCTGTAGCTTCTGCCAGCCGGGCTTTGGAGGCAGCAGAGGACCCTATGTAGGCCTATACAAAAATGGCGGATCAAGAATTGCAAGGCTTCCCTTGCAAGCCCACCCCCTCCAAAGTTCGACCAATCAAACTTTGAAACAACCTGTCCATCTTCTTCGTGGTCTCTGTGAATCACACAGTTGGGTAGATTAGCAAGCTTTACCCATGGAGGCGGGTATGTCCCCTACACATTAGACGAAGACCCCACCTATTAAGGTTGAAAGGGAAGTATCTACCTCCTTTTTTTAAAATATTAGTATTATTATTATTATTACTATTTGCACATTCCACCAATAACTCTTATATTAAATTGCAATGAAGGAAAGTCTAATATATAGCAAAACAACATGGCAACACACATTAAGCAAAGTCTAATATATAGAGCAAAACAACATGGCAACACACATTAAGTCCCATATGGAGGACACTCACTTATTGAATAGAGGACAGGAGTACTGCCCTTCCAAAGGCAGCCTCGTTTCTAGAACGAGAGTCCAGTCTATAATGTGAAATAAATGTCAATGGAGAAGACCAGGTCGCAGCTTGGCAGACGTCCTCTAGGGGCACCCCTGAGAGGAATGCAGTCGAAGCGGAGACAGCTCTCGTAGAATGTACATGAACCTATGGAGGCAATGGCTTTTTGGCCAGTTCATAGCAGAGAGCGATGGTCGATGCCACCCACTTCGAGAGACGCTGCGACGAGATCGGAGCACCCCGCTTGGAGTCGGCATAGGCAACAAAAAGCTGGGGTGATTGATGAAACGGAGCAGTCCGTTGAATATAAAAAGCAAGGGCCCTCCAGACGTCCATAGAATGGAGGGTCCGCTCGAATTCGTCCTTCGGATCCTGCATCAAGGCTGGCAGGATGATGGGCTGATTAATGTGAAAACTGGAAACCACCTTAGGAAGGAAGGAAATGTCTGGCCTCAAGACTACCTTGTGCTTATGGAAACAGGTATAAGGAGGGTCCGCCCGTAGAGCACAGAGTTCACTAGCACGTCGGGCGGAGATGATGGCAATCAAGAAGACAGTTTTCCAAGTGAGAAGCCGCAGGTCGGTTGTAGCAAGAGGCTCGAAAGGTCTCCTCACCAACTGCGAGAGGACGAGTTCAAGGCTCCAAGGTGGTACAGGATCAGTCACTGGGGGGTGAAGGTTAACGTACCCTTTCAGGAACCTCTTTATTATCGGATCCTGAAAAGGAGATGGATGGTTTCGAGCTTGGAACTCCACAGAGATAGCCGCCAGGTAGCCACGAATAGATGATACCGAGAGCCCTGATTTCGAGAGTTCGAGGAGGAATTGGAGAACCGTCGACACCGAGCAGGATTTGAGACTCATTCCTCTGTCAGCTAGAAACTTCTCAAATCTAGTCCATTTATACAGATAGGCCCTACGAGTAGACGGGCGTCAAGCGGCATCCACAACCTCCTGGACTTCCTTGGGTAAGGAGGGTGGTATCAGGATCATGGCCGAATCCGCCAGGCTGTCAGACGTAGAGTGTCGAGGTCGGGGTGTCTGACCCTGCCCTGCTGAACAGTGAGAAGGTCCGGCCGATCCGGGAGGCGGAAGAAACATCTCTTGGACAGGTGAAGTAGTGGTGCAAACCAAGGTTGTTGGGACCACCAAGGTGCGATCAGAATAGTGTTCGCTCGATCCCGACGGAGCTTGGCGACTACTCGCATCAACAACAGAATAGGTGGAAACAGGTACAGATAGGGTCCTCCCCAATGGAACAGGAACGCATCTCCCCTCAAATCCTTATGTCGTGTCCTGGAGTAGAATTGGTCGCGTTGCCTGTTCTGACCCGTCGCGAAGACATCTATTAACGGAGTCCCCCAGAGCTGGAAGAGCTGCTTTGTTACCTGCCTGTGGAGCATCCATTCGTGGACGTTGGAATTGGAACGGCTCAGTCCGTCTGCAAGAAAATTCTCCTCCCCTGGGAGGTGGATGGACTAAAGAGAAACGTTCCGTGCCACGAACCAGTCCCAAATCTGTAGGGTGAGGTGTAGGAGCTGAGGAGACCTGGTACCCCCTTGCTTGTTGAGGTAGTACATTACCGTGGTGTTGTCTGTGACCAGAAGGACAGTCTTGTTCCAGACAAGCACCTCGAAGGCCCGAAGAGCTTTCTGAACAGCCAAGAGCTCCAAGACATTGATATGCAGCTGTCTTTCTTCGGAGCTCCACAGACTCTGAATCTTGTGCAGACCCAGGTGCGCTCCCCACCCTAGCAGGGACGCATCCGTCGTGAGAGAAGCAGTTGGTTGAGGAGGATCAAAGGGAAGGCCGGAGAGAACATCTTCGGTACGAGCCACCAGTCGAGCGAGCGTTGCACTGGTCGAGGCATCGTTAACAATTTCCTGGGAGAGTCCCGAAGAAGATCGAAGACACTCAGGAACCACTGCTGAAGCAGTCAGAACCGGAGCCTGGACAGAGGCGTGACTGATGTGGCTGCTGCCATGTGTCCTAGTAGGACTTGGATGTCGTGTGCTGGAACCCGACGAGACTGTCGGCAGCGATGGATCAAGCATCGAAGGGTGTCGAACCTGTCTCTGGGGAGATACGCTGCCGCAGAGACGGAGTCCAGTCGAGCACCAATGAATTGGATGGACTGATCAGGGTTCAGTTGAGATTTTTCCATGTTGACAACAAGTCCCAGGGTGTCCAACACATCTAGGGTATAAGCAATGTCCTTCTCGAGCTGGGATTTGGAGCTCGCAACAAGTAGCCAGTCGTCTATGTAAGGAAAGACAGTGACCCCATCCTGTCGAAGATATGCAGCCACTGCCGCCATGCACTTGGTGAAGACTCTCGGTGCCGTGGACAGTCCAAAGGAGAGAACCCAAAATTGGTAGGCCACCTCTCCGATCTGGAATGCTAGAAACCTCCTGCGCAAAGGATGGATCCCTATATGGAAATAGGCGTCCTTCAGGTCTATGGACGCAAACCAGTCCCCTTGTTGGAGGAAGGGAAGGATAACCGCCAAGGTGGTCATTCTGAATTTCTTTGGGATGATGTACCAATTCACTCCTCGTAGGTCGAGGATGGGACGCAAGCCACCGTCCTTCTTCGGTACGAGGAAGTACGTTGAAAAGAAACACAGATGGCGGTGTTGGGGGTGCACAGGTTCGATGGCCCCTTTTTGCAGCAGAGTCTGAACCTCCTCGAGAAGGGGAGGGGAGGGCGGCGTTATTCGGATCCGACCTGTTGGAGGCAGTTTGTCGAACTCGATCCAGTAGCCCTGTTCTATGATTCTCAATACCCAGCGGTCGGATGTTTAGGGACCAGGTGTCCTGGAACGACAACAGGCGGTCTCCAAACAGGGGGCTCTAAAAGAAAGGGAAAACATCAACAACAGTGAGAGAGGTGCAACACTCAGAATCTCCGTCAGTTCTCCGTCGGTCGAAGAACAGAATGCTCGGTTCTTCGGTGGGGCCCGATACCGGGAGGCAGATCCCTGGCTCCTCACTGATGAGGTGGAGGACATCGGTTGTCGAAATCGGGACCTTCTAGACAGCTGTGGCTTGGTACTTCTCCTATACGATTGGGAATAGGACAAAGTATGCCAAGTGGAGTGGTATCTGGGGTGATAGGCAGAAGATGAGGTGGAAGGCATATCGTACTTCCGCGCGGTGGTCCTCATCTTCTGTGTAAATTCTAATTTTTCATCAGTCACCCCATTGAAGAGTCCCGACTTGTCGAAGGGCATATCTTCAATAGTTGCAGCCGCTTGTGGAGATAGCCCCGAGGATCTTAGCCAGGCATGTCTGTGCACATGCCTGCCACTGTTTTGGCCGTGCAGTCGGCCACATGTTTCGCCGAGTTCATCTGTTGCCCAGCCAACAGTTGAGCCTTGGTCTGGATGGCCTCCGCGAGTCTCCGGTGCTCTTCGGGCAAATCCTGAAGCAAGGGTGACATACGCTCCCAAAGGACCTGCTGGTATGCACCCATACAGGCAGAATAATTAGCGATCCGAAAGCTGAGCCCAGCCGCCGAATACATCTTTTTGCCCATAATGTCCAGTTTCTGCCCCTCTGGATCTGAGGGTGTAGATTGAGCTCGACGTTGCCTACGCGGCTGAGCCGCCTCCACCACCACCGAGTTTGGTTTTGGGTGTTCTTGCAACCAATCTATCCCCTATCCAGCCACTTTATATAATCTGTCAATCCTTTTAGAAGTTGACGGGATGGACGACGGGTTTTCCCATGAGTTCTGGGTTAACTTAAGCAGAGATGGCAGTACCAGTATATGGGCCACCGGAGGAGCCCTCGACTTCAGGCGTTGAGAGATGGGGTTGATTGGTTCAGACTCCTGCTCCATCAGTTTTAGGTCCAAGGCATGAGACATCCTGACTATTTGCTCAGCGAAGGACCAAACATCATCTATGGGCGAGGATGAGTCTTCGTCCAATAGATCAGGCTGAGGCGATGGAACAAAGGGTAGGTACTCTACCGAGGACTCAGATGACGAAGAGGAGTCAGAGGAAGGAGATGGAGAGCGCTGGTCCCGATGGAGGGATGTTGTTCTTGGAGGCGGAGAGGGTGGTCTCGGTGCCGGGGGTAAGGGAGGTAGAGGTCGGGATGGAGACGGAGAAGCTTGGCATGATGCATCCCGAAGTCTAGGCCCCGATGGCTCAGAGAGCGACCAGACATCCTTTTCCATCCCATGGAAAGAGATGCATGGTGGAGACAAGAGGATCGCCTGGCGTGTTGCAGCCTCAGGTGGAAGGGAATTTCAGCCGGCACTGCTGTCTTGGCCTGCACCATCAAGGGGGTTTTGAAAATAGACCTAGCCAGTTCGTATGTGCCATAGGCCGCTTCATCTTCGAGGATTTTCGAGGTGGGCGGTCGTGGTTCCTCCTGAGACTCAGGTGCAGGAGATGTAGCTCGGAAGAGTTCAGACCTCGAAACCAGCAGTGCTGGAAAGGGACCCCGACCTCGTGGGGAAGCCTCTACCTCTGAACCGATCTCCACCTCGACAATCTCCAGGGAGGGAGTTGGCGTAATGGCCCAGGATTGTTGCCCTTTGGTTTCCACAGCTCGATCCCGAGGGGGACTCGAAACCTGTGCTGGAGACTGGGCTATAACAGCAGTACGGGTCGGTGTCTCACAAACCCGAGGCTGTTCCTTCGTCTTTTCATGGGAGCGCTTGGCTTTCTTTTTCTTAGGGAGTTTTCCCTTTGAAGAGGATTCACGCTCCCGACCTCGATCTTTGGAGCCCTCTCGATCCTGAGACAAGGCTTTAGTTCCCGCAGGTGTCGGATCCAATGAGGGTCGGTCCCCAGCCGGGGCCGACTTTGCTGCGTGCTTGTGCGAGTGAAGCACAGCTTCAGGATCTGATGCCACAGAGCGACAGCGGGAAGGGCTACGGGATCGTCGGTGGAGAGTGGCCAGATTTCGACGCTGGGGAGCTCTCCCGATGCACAAGAGCTGCTCCCTGTCCCAAAGCCGGAGTCGACGCAGCAGATGGGATAAGGACCTTCTCGTAAAGGAATGATTTCAGGCGGGAAGAGCGGTGTTTCCTCGCTTGAGGGGTAAAGGCCCGATAATGTACACAGACATCCACATTATGGGATTCGCCCAAGCAGATGAGGCATCTGGAATGACCGTCTGAGCTGGGCAGCTTTGCCTGACAGACGACGCACCTCTTGAAGCCCAATTTGGAAGCCATAGTGGGCAGCGTGAGTCACGACGGACCGGGTCAGACCAGAGGGAGCAGTAACAAAGCCAGAGGGGTACGCAAGTCGAGGTCAAGAAAAGCCGAGTCAAGCCAATGAAGCAGAGAACGTTACCAGAACCAAAAGGGAGATCCAAAGTCGTCGTCAAAAAAACCGAGTCAAGCCAGCAAAATCGAACAATAGCCAAAGGGTAGAGCAGGAAACTAAGTCAAAAACCAATCTGAGTCGAAAAAAATCAGAGAATCATAGCGATGAAGGTTCCTTTAGAGCTGCTAGCACGGTGGAAAAAAAGGAACTGAGGGGATTTAGGCGGGAAGCCCTTATAAGGGACCGTTAGATGGGCGGAGTTACCACCAAAATGTATCTATGCACATTCTGCCTAGCAATACTAGAAGGTTCCGTATGCACTGCGCAGGCGCAGGAATAAACCCAACTGTGTGATTCACAGAGACCACGAAGAAGATCCACTGGTTTAGGTGGAATCTCTTTTCCTGGAGTTTGAGTCCATTGCTCCGTGTCCTGGTCTCTGGAGCAGCAGTAAACAAGCTTGCTCCATCCTCAATGTGACATTCCTTCAAATATTTAAATATGGCTGAGGACAAGCTAGTTAAAGAAAGCATTATTAAATGGGCTAAAAATGTAGGTTATATAATAGAATTGGATAAATAGGAATATGTGTGGGGTAAAGGAACTAAATTCACTTTGTCTTATGATCTAAGGGGAAATGTGTATAAAATGATCTACAGGTGGCACTTATCACCAGAAAAGATTGCTAAAATATACCTGGGCACAGATGGGAGTTGCTGGAAATGTAAAGATATTGTTGGGACGTGCTATCATCTGTGGTTGGGATGCACAAAAGGTGAGACAATTCTGGAAGGAGATACATAAAAGCATAAAAGATATTATAGGCAAGAAATTTGAAATGAAGTCAGAAATGTTTCTTTTAAATATTATAGATGAAAAACTGAGATCCAAGGAATTTTTTAAAAATGTACAGTCATCCCTTCACATTTGCGGGGGTTAGGTTCCCCAGACCCCCGTGAATGTGAAAAATCCGCGAATAAAGATTGCCCTCCCCCTCCCCCGCCAAAGCGACAACAGGGCCTCCGGAGGCGCTATAGTCGCTTTCCCCCGCCTCCCCATGCCTTCATGGGGCCTCCGGAGCGTCTCCAGAGGCCCCATGATTGCCTCCCCGGCCCTCCCCACCGCCTCCCTAGGCCTTCATGGGGCCTCCGGAGCGTTTCCGGAGGCCTCATGAGCGCCTCCCCAGCCCTCCGCACGGCCTCCCCAGGCCATCATGGGCCTCCGGAGCATCTCCGGAGGCCCCATGGAGGCCTCCCCGGCCCTCCCCACCCTTTCCCCGGGCCTGCATGGGGCCTCCGGAGCGTCTCCGGAGGCCCCATGGAGGCCTCCCTGGCCCTCCCCAGCTCTCCCCCGGGCCTGCATGGGGCCTCCGGAGCGTCTCCGGAGGCCCCATGGAGGCCTCCCCAGCCCTCCCCACCCCCTCCCCAGGCCTTCATGTGGCCTCCGGAGCGTCTCCGGAGGCCTCATGAGCGCCACCCCAGCCCTCCACACGCCCTCCCCAGGCCATCATGGGGCCTCTGGAGCATCTCCGGAGGCCACATGGAGGCCTCCCCGGCCCTCCCCCGGGCCTGCATGGGGCCTCCCCAGCCCTCCCCACCCCCTCCCCAGGCCTTCATGGGGCCTCCGGAGCGTCTCCGGAGGCCTCATGAGCGCCACCCCAGCCCTCCACACGCCCTCCCCAGGCCATCATGGGGCCTCTGGAGCGTCTCCGGAGGCCACATGGAGGCTTCCCCGGCCCTCCCCACCCCTTCCCCGAGCCTGCATGGGGCCTCCCCAGCCCTCCCCAGGCCCTCCCCAGGCCTGCATGGGGCCTCCGGAGCGTCTCCGGAGGCCCCATGGAGGCCTTCCTGGCCTTCCCCACCCCCTCCCCAGGCCTTCATTGGGCCTCCAGAGCGTCTCCGGAGGCCCCATGATCGCCTCCCCAGCCCTCTCCAGCCCTTCCCCGGGCCTTCATGGGGCCTCCGGAGCATCTCTGGGGGCCCCATGGAAGCCTCCCCGGCCTTCCCCACCCCCTCCCCAGGCCTTCATGGGGCCTCTGGAGCGTCTCCGGAGGCCCCATGGAGGCGTCCCCGGCCCTCCCCCCTCCCTCCCAAGGCCTTTGCGGGGCCTCCGGAGGGTCTCCGAAGGCCCCGTAGAGGCCTCCCCGCTCCCTCCCAGGGTTTTCACGGGGCCTCCGGAGGCCCCGTGTCGCGGTTTTGGGGGGGCCCAGGGGGCCCTCCCAAAACCGCGAATAATCAAAACCGCGAATGTCAAGTTCGCGAATGTGGAGGGACAACTGTATTTGATTACAGCCACCAGAATTGTCCTTGCCAGGTACTGGAAGAACACAAAGACACCAGATACAGAAGATGCTTAAAGTTTATTAATTACAGTCGTCCCTTCACATTCGCGGGGGTTCCGTTCCGCGGACCGCCGCGAATGTGAAAAATCCGCGAATAACAAACACCCCTCCCCCTCCCTCCCCAGGCCTTCGCGGGGCCTCCGGGGGTCCCGCAAAGGCCTCCCCACCCCTCCCCAGGCCTTCGCGGGGCCTCCGGAGGGCCTCCGGGGGTCCCGCGAAGGCCTCCCCACCCCTCCCCAGGCCTTCGCGGGGCCTCCGGAGGGCCTCCGGGGGTCCCGCGAAGGCCTTCGCACCGCTCCCCAGGCCTTCGCGGGGCCTCCGGAGGGCCTCCGGGGGTCCCGCGAAGGCCTCCCCACCCCTCCCCAGGCCTTCGCGGGGCCTCCGGAGGGCCTCCGGGGGTCCCGCGAAGGCCTCCCCACCCCTCCCCAGGCCTTCGCGGGGCCTCCGGGCGTCCCGCGAAGGCGTCCCCACCCCTCCCCAGGTCTTTCACGGGGCCTCTGGAGGCCCCGTGTCGCGGTTTTGGGGGGGCCCGGGGGGGCCCGGGGGGGCCCTCCCAAAACCGCGAATAACCGAAACCGCGAATGTCAAGTTCGCGTATGTGGAGGGACAACTGTATTAGCACTAGGCAAATTCACAAACTGGTTGAACAACAGGACAACTCAATCTACAGAAAGAGATTGGGGGGAATGGAATTTATATTTAAGAAATAATTACAATATAATTTCTTAATGTATAAATAAATTTCAGGGTGGAAATTAGTAAAATAGTAGACAATAATGTAGATATACAATTCATAGGAGAATCATAATTTAGTTGATTTTAGTCTGTAATTTGGTGGGTAGGAAGTCAATCAATGTTTAATATTAATTAGAGGGGCGCTTCAAAAAAATGATACAAGGACTCCCTGAAACAACATCTCAGGCTCTGCCAAATTGATCACCAACAATGGTCTGCCCTGGCCTCACATTGGGAGACATGGAGACCACAATCCACAATGCTGCAGCCTGATTTGAGAACTCACGCCGAACAAGTCTTGAAGAGAAATGACAAAGCATAAAGAATCACAACCCGGAGACATCACCCAAGGAGACCTTCTGCTGTGCTTTCTGTAACCGGACATGTTTATCTCGGGTTGGCCTTTTCAACAGCGAGTTTGCAGAAAGCGTGGGATGAGTCATTCCTGAATCTTCGTTTGCGAAGAAAAGCCAGAGAGAGAGAGAGAGAGAGAGAGAGAGAGAGAGAGAGAGAGAGAGAGATGAGAGAGTCTGTAATTTGGTGGGTAGGAAGTCAATCAATGTTTAATATTAATTATTGTTTATTATATTAGTTTAATATATAAGAATTTATGTAGATTGTGTAAAGGGGAAAATCTACAAGGGTATTGGAAGGTGGGATATGTTTTAAGATATATACAGTAGGAGCCCCATATCCGCTGTGGATTCATCTGGGGGGACCTGTGGATACTGAAAACCATGGATAACAGTGAACACCATTGAAAATAATAGGACTTCTGGTTTAAAATACCATAGAGTTGCTTTGGAGGACCTAGAAAATTGCTAGAGAGGACACATTGTCTAGGAAGACTCTATGGTAGGTGTGCTGTTTTGTGTCCTGTGGATAACTGAATCAGTGGATAACGAGTCAGTGGATACAGGAGTCCTGCTGTATCTCTCTTTTCTTATGCTTATTGTTGTACAATTTCTTTTTCTTGGGGAGAGGGATATTTAAACATGGCTATCATGTCACCTCTTAACCATCTCTTCCCCTGGCTAAACATACCCATGGATGTAGAGGCAGATTGCCTAAGAGAGCAAGCCAACCGCGGAGCTCTTTGTAAGCAGTTATCCCTTCACATTCGCTGGGGTTTGGTTCCAGGACACACACCCCCCCCGTGGATACCAAAATCCGTGAATACTCAAGTCCCATTATATGCAATGGCATAGCAAAATGGCGACCCTTATATAAACTGGCCAAAATCAAGGTTTGCTTTTGGGATTATTATTTTTGAAAGAATATTTCCAAGCCGTGCGTACTGTACTGTACTTAAATCCGTGGATACCAAATCCGTGGCTACGGAGGGACCGCTGTACAGTAAGGGGAGCGAAGGCTGGCAGGGGCCGAGTGCCACGGGTGAGCACCAGGGGGCGCTGCCCTCCCAGCCAAGCCCAAGGGCCTCCTGGTTCCTGGATCTCCTCGGTGGTCGTGGTCTTCTTCTTCTTGTTCTTCGCTGCAGCTGCTCCAAAATGCCGGGGCGGTGCTGGGGGCGAGGGTGGGCGCTTCGCGGGCTCCTCCTGTGGCTCAGCGTGGCCTGGGCTCCGGCGCGGGGCTACGTGGTGCTCAGCTCCGTGTCGTGGTCGGTGCCCAGCGAGGTGGAGGAAGAGCTGGAGAGCGCCTCGGCCGAGGAGGCCAGCCCCGCGCTCCTGGAAGACCCCGGGCGCCTCTGGGTTCGGAAGCAGCGCTACCCGCAGGAGGAGGAGGAAGAGGAGGAGGAGGAGGCGGCGATGAGGTCCCGGGCGGGCCGCGGGAGGGCCGGGCAGCAGCCGCTCTCCTCGCCTTCCCGGATGTTCTCGTACCGGCGGGAGAGCCTCCCGGTGCCTCAGGCGGAGCGGGCTGGCAGGACGGCCCGAGCCCTCCTCCATGGCAGCCCCTGGGGCTTCGTGGCCACCGCCTCCGGCCAGGAACAGGTAGCCTCGCCACCTCTCAGCCTCCAAACCGAGAGGCTGGCTTGCTGGTTGATTGATTGATTGATTGACTGATGTGGGGAAACCTTATTCATTCCCCCGTTGCAGATGCCTTCCCCAGGACCGGTTTAAGGAATTGGGAGGGGGGGGCTGCAATGCTTTATTTTGGGGGGCCCATATGTTTATCTCAGGTCAATGTAACCTAACTCAACCTAACCTATTCACAGTACATGATATTCAGATTATTACTAAGAATGTTTTTGCAGGAGGAGGGTTATGGGGATGCTGCCGACGCTGATGACTTAAACCGGCCCTGGCCTTCCCTCTCCGATGTTAAAAGGGGCTTGTTGTGATCGTTTGGGAGGGAAAGCCTTCTCCATTTACTTGTTAAAAATCGCTTTACATCCACCCCCTCCCCGGTTTGTGTGTGCGAGCCTATGGATTTCATAGGGTTTTCTTAGGCGAGGGGTAGTCAGGAGGTAGTTCTGCCACTCCCGTCCTCTGAATATAGCTTGCAGCACCGGGTCTTCCTCGACGGTCTCCCATCCAAGTACTAACCAGGGCTGGCCCTGCTTAGCTTCCAAATTCAGGCGCCTTTAGGGTGTGGGTTTAGCTGTTTATAAAATCGTAGCCACCACCACCAAGATGCTTTTGGGAAGGAGAGCTATTGCTCCCCAGCACTCTCTCTGGATCCAGCTGCCACCCTCTGGGTGATGCTGGCAAAGATGGCTCTTTCTCTGTGCAAGAAATCCGGCTGATACTAGTTGCATGAATGATCATATTTAATATCCCTGGTTATGGCAATATCCCAAATGATGACCCTACAGTTGTAGGAGAATTTAAGGTAAAAAAACACATGCATCCACACACCAAACTACCCTATTACGTTTTTAAATTCAAATTGGAAACTTTTTTGTTCTCTCAAACTTTTGGCATTTTGGAGTAATGTTTATATTTTTATTGTATTTTATTACCGGTACTGATTATTTTGTTTTATTCTGACTTATCTGTATGGCCCCCCTTTTCTTATTGTATTTTAGTATCTTATATTATTGGAATAGTGATAGTCGTTTTATTCTGTAACCTTTTGTAAAGCGCCATGTACATTGATGGCTCTATATAAATGAACGATATAATAATAATAATAAGAAGAAGAAGAAAGTCCATCACATCATCACCTTGTTTGAATAATATTGGCCTTGTTTAGTAAGTTGAACCCATCATACAACTAGTGAAAGCACTGCCATTAGCCTCCTGGGTTTGGTATGTTTGAAGGAGAATCTACAAAAGCATACAGTATGTACATTACCAAGGCTTACTACTTCTGGTATGTTGGAGACAAGAGTTCAGATCTGTATCACAAATGGTAGACATTTCAATTCACCAGTTTCCTTTTCCCCTCCTGGCTGTCCTCAAACTGGCATCAGATGGGCAAGAGACCATCCAGAAAATCTTGAGGTCCTCCCAGTCCCCACATGAGAGGAAGTACGGTACCTTATACTTGCTGAGTGAAGTCTTCAGTTCCAAATCAGAGATTTTGATCCAGCCAATTGTGTGTACAACCTTATGCTGTAGCTGGTTGTGGAAAAGGAGGATCTGCAATGGGATGGGAACTGTGTGGTCCTCCAGAAGCTGCTGAGCTAAAACTGTCCCAATCTCTCTCTATTGGTTCTGCTGGCCAGGGCTGATGGGAATTACAGTCTGCTAACATCTGGGTCATGATCTAGAGCAGACAAAGCTTTTTCACTGTTACCAATTTGTAGGTCAGTGATGGTGACGTAAGGAAAGGTCTGGAAACAATGCCTTATGAGGAAAGACTTAGGAAGCTGAGTATGTTTAGCCTGGAAAAAAGACAGTTAAGGGGCAATATGATAGCCCTGTTTAAGTATTTGAAGGGGTGTCACATTGAGGATGGAGCAAGCTTGTTTTCTCCTGCTCCAGAGACTAGAACATGGAACAATGGATGCAAGCTCCAGGAACAGAGATTCCACCTCAACATTAGGAGGAACTTTTTGACAGTCAGAGCTGTTCAGCAGTGGAACACACTCCCTCGGAGCGTGGTGGGGTCTCCTTCCTTGGAGGTCTTTAAACAGAGGCTGGATGGCCATCTTTCAGGAATGCTTTGATCATGATTTCCTGCATGGCAGGGGGTCGGATTGGATGACCATTGTGGTCTCTTCCAACTCTATGATTCTATGATTCTATGATGCTTCTCTTCACTCTCTGGGGTTCCCAGTTCCCTCTGGGTGCCATTTACATGATGAAAATGTAGTGAGAAGAATTCGTGTCGATCCCTGGCAGTTTACACGTACATCGGGTCGGGTACGTGATTTTCAGAAGGGGGGGCACCTTTTATCCCTCAACCTGTGATTTGTGCGGTTTTTTTTAAAAGTCACTGGAGGATTCGGAAAATCGGAAATGTAAACAGCCTGGGACAAAATGTTTCGGTACTAGGGACGACCGGAAATGGTGACTGGGGGCGGGCTTAGAGATCAGTGACCAGAAAAGGAGGGGTCAGTCACCCGTTCAACAGATCCAGCCTCACCAGCTGAAAACAAAGGCATCCCTTCCAGTTGCACGAAGGTTGATGTTTGTCCACGCGTGCGCGCGCATGCGTGTACTCAATCACCTTTTAAAATGGATTTCTACACTGCATGCTACAGAGAGATCGTGGTGGGCAGAGGGTCGCCCATTCATCCCCTGCCTTCATCACCTCCCTGGATCTGAACAGGCACAGTAAAATATTCCAGCCTCTGAGCGAATGAACACCCCTTAAATTCCCCTTCTCTGTCTGTGTCTTTCAAAACGCCTGTCTGTAGCTGGCTTGTAAACCTAACTCTGCAGCTAAACCTGTGCTGTAAGGGTTAACATTTTAAAGAAGCAAGAGGAATACGAAGCCTCCCCCCCAACCTCACTCGGCTTGAATTCAAATGGAAAGCACTCGTTCGTTCTTGCGTCTGAGTGAAAGATCTCAGTCTGGATCTTTCAAAATGCTTTCTGCCTCTTCTTAAAGGGTTAACATTTTAAAGAAGCAAGGGGAATAACAAACCTCTGCCCCCCCTCTCCCCCCCAGCCAGCCAATAGCATCGCTCGTGGCGCGGAACTCTAAAGAAAGTGCGTCACCGAGGTTGTGAAAACACGAGTAATTGCATCCTTGATTGACAGCCAAAAAAAATTAAAATAAATAAAACCTAAAAAAAAACCCGGGACTTTGGACGTGTAAATATCAGTCACGGGACCACCCGGGATATCCAGATCAGTGACATAAATCGTATAAACAGCAAGGGATGGATTCGTGATCACAAAATCACGGTAAGCACCGCGACAATTTCTGTCGTGTAACTGGCACCCTGGAGAAAGGGGGTGGTGGTGATTTTATATCTTTAGCAGTATCCTACAATGAGCTCATTTAGCCATTTGGTCAGAAGAGGAATTTGCACATACTGGATGAAATGCACCAGAGGGATTCTGGTTTTGTTTTTTAAAAGTCACTATCTGTTTGTTCTGTTTCCTCCTTCTCCACCACCTCCTCCTATATTTAAAAAAAGTACTGTATTTTTTAAAATGGGCACCAAATTGCTAAGTGATGTACAGGAGTACATGACTACCATGATTTAAAAAGTGAAAGTGTTTTCCAAACCATTGGCATTTGCAGACAGGAGTAATGAATGGCTCCTGTGTGTGTGTGTGTGTGTGTGCATATGTATGTGTGTGCCTTAAGTTGCCTGTCCACTTATGGTGACACCATGAATTTCATAAGGTTTTCTTAGGCAAGGATACTCAGAGGTGGTTTTGCCAGCTCTTTCTCTGAAGTATAGTCTACAGCACCTGGTAGTGTGCCAGTTTTACTTTGGCTACCATAAGAAATAAAAGTTATTTGTGTTATTTCCGACTTATCGTGACCCTAAGGAGAACCTGTCACAGTGTCTTCAGAGACTGAGAGCGCATGACTTGCCCAAGGTCACCCAGTGGGTTTCCATGGCAGAGTGAGGATTCGAACCTTGGTCTCCAAAGTCGTAGTCCAACACTCAAACCACTACACCATGCTGGCTCCATATGGTGACCCTATCACAGGGTTTTCTTGGAAGGATTTATTCAGAGGGGGTTTGGCATTCCCTTCCTGCTAAGGCAGAGAGAATAAGACTTGCTCAAGCCACACAGTGGGTCTCCAGAGCTGAATGGGAATTCAAACCTTGATCTTCCAGAGCGGTAGTCCAATAGAATCATAGAATTACTCTAACCACTATACTACACTGACTCTCAAGTTGAGCCTACTGAATTATTATTGTGAAGAAGGGGGGCAAAACCGGTAAAAAAAACTCTGCAAGAAAAGCCTTCGTGGCTTTTACCAGAGTTTTAAAAAAACTCTGAGTGAGATGCGCACCCCAACCATGAAAACAGTCCTCCCCCTGCAAATTGTTCCGCAGTCTGGAGAGGCAGAATCGACCTTCTGATTGGTTGCGGGCACGCAGGCCTGATCCTGCTCTTTACCCCTCTTTTATTTTTGATGGAAGGGACCCACATGGGGCAGCCACGTGGAAGGGGAGGATGGTTCTCTCCTCCCTCCCCCCCAGATGCCTTCCTGCCACCAACACTGGGACCCGGAAGGGTTGCCCTTTCCTCCCTCCCCCTCCCCACAGATGCCTTCCCACCACTGCCGCTGGGACCAGGGAGGGGGAGGATGGCTCTTTCCTCCTCTTCCTCCTACCCGTAAGTGCCCTCCATGCCACCTGAAGCTTATGGGGGCCAAAAAAAAAAAACCTCCCATTAAGATAAATCGCAGCTGCTGCAAATTGTCATTACTGTGGAGCAATCAGTTTTGAGGGGCTCGTATAGACAAGCCCTGAGCCCCATGAAATGTTATGGCAAACCTCACCTGAACACTTCATGCTAAGTAAAAAAAACTGTGACAAGGTCACCATGAGTTGGAGGTATGTTGAAGGCACATAACAACAACTGCATAAATAATGAGCCCCACTCCAAGCAGTTTTGCAACAGTTTTATCTCCCTACCCCTCATAAGAGCTCATCCAAGAAAAAAAAAGTGTCAATAAAAAAATAAAAATTGTTGCTCGTGGAAGCCTATAGGAACAACAGTTCTTCTTTAAGACAAGGTGCAACCCCCTCCCCATGTCAGCCTTGATTGCATGTGTATCCAGTTAGGACTTTATAGAAGTGGACTTATGATTACTTCTCATTTTGTTTGAGGTGGGCCATGTTGAGTCCAAAGGCTTGAACATTGGCCCATGGAGCTGGCCAAGTCCTTCTTTAAGACATTTTCATAGACTGGGCCTGCTCTGAGAAACGGCATCCCTGAGGCTGCACTTAGGAACTGGGCAGATTCATACAACTTAATGAGGTTTTTTTTTTAAAAAAAAAAAATCATCTCACAAATCAGTTAAGGCTTTAAAAATGGTCTCCAGCACTTAGAATAGGGCTAAGAAATGTACTAACAACTGGGACATTTGAGACAATACTGGGGTTATATATTCCAACCACTTGGCTCCCGCTAACAAATATCTAGGCGACTGGCTTTTCCACTGGTTAAAGTTTCCAAGTCATCACCAAAGGCACAGAATATATTACAGGAGTCTAGAGAGCTACCGTGGTGTAGTGGTTTGTTGGACTATGACTGTGGAAGCCAGGGTATATAAATCCTTGCTCAGCCATGAAACCCACTGGGTGACTTAGGCAAATCACATTTTCTTACCCTCAGAGGAAGACAAAGGCAAACCCTCTTTGAACAAATCTTGCCAAGAAAACCCTAAGGTTCACCTTAGGGTTGCCATAAGTCGGCGACAGAAAACAGGGCTTCAGCTAAGTTTGAATGCTTGTTTTGAGTAGCTGTTTGCACGCCTTGTTTGCAAAATAAATAAAATGCAATAAAATAAAATTGTAACCAACACAATTACAAATAGATTTGTGGGGACAATTTTTGTTTCCACTGTTGGGTGGATGTTTTGGGGGTTTTTTGGGATGTATGTAGCAAGTACCTGAGACTCATAGACATAATTTACAACTTTTCAGGTGACAATGTGGTAAAATGCTTACCACATCAGTCTGGTTCTGCAACAAAAGGAGATTCTTGGGGACTAAAATGTCTCATCTATGTGGAGGAGGATTAATGAAGCATGAATATTTACTTCCTTTGGGGTTTTATTGGTCACAACCTCTGCTACAGGTAGCTTGACAACCCACTAACCCACCCCACACACAGGTTCTACTGCATGGTGGTGTGGTTTGTGTGGATTCTTTTGGGGCAGGGTAATTTGGATAATAGTGTGCTAATTTAAATATCATTACTATTACAAGAACAATTAGTCTTTTCATATAAGCAGTACATTTCCTTGACTTGGGACATCCATGCATTGATTTCAAAGTCCATTGCATGGCATGGTCACAGTTACAGTCGCCCCTCTGTATCCACAGGTTCAAAATCTAGAGGTTTGAGCACCTATGGATTGTTGCTGCATACAAAATGGTGGTGCCACATACCTAAAATGGTAGTGTCACATACCTAAAATGGTAGTGTCACATACCTATCATAGAATCATAGAATTGTAGTGTTGGAAGAGACCACAAGGGCCAATTCTTCTCACTACATTTTCATCATGTAAACGGCACCCAGAGGGAACTGGGAACCCCAGAGAGTGACGAGAAGCATCATAGAATCATAGAGTTGGAAGAGACCACAATGGTCATCCAATCCAACCCCCTGCCATGCAGGAAATCATGATCAAAGCATTCCTGAAAGATGGCCATCCAGCCTCTGTTTGAAGACCTCCAAGGAAGGAGACCCTACCACGCTCCGAGGGAGTGTGTTCCACTGCCGAACAACTCTCACTGTCAGAAAGTTCCTCCTAATGTTGAGGTGGAATCTCTGTTCCTGGAGCTTGCATCCATTGTTCCATGTTCTAGTCTCTGGAGCAGGAGAAAACAAGCTTGCTCCATCCTCAATGTGACACCCCTTCAAATACTTAAACAGGGCTATCATATCGCCCCTTAACCGTCTTTTTTCCAGGCTAAACATACCCAGCTCCCTCAGTCTTTCCTCATAAGGCATGGTTTCCGGACCTTTCACCATTTTAGTCGCCCTCCTCTTAACACGCTCCAATTTATCAATATCCTTTTTGAATTGTGGTGCCCAGAACTGGACACAGTATTCTAGGTGAGGCCTGAAGAAGGCAGAATAGAGTGGCATTATTATTTCCCTTGATCTAGACACTATACTTCTGTTGATGCAGCCCAAAATTGCATTGGCCTTTTTAGCTGCTGCATCACATGGTTGACTCATGTTCAACTTGTGGTCTACTAGGACTCTTAGATCCCTTTCGAACGTAGTCATGTTCAGCCAGGTCTCCCCCATCCTATATCTATGCATCTATGCACCTAAAATGGTTCTGCATACTTAAAATGATGGTGCCCATTGATTAATATGGGACTCAACCATCCACAGATACAGAGGGCCCCACTGTACATAGTTTGAGGCCTGATGGCTTAGTACATCTTTTGATATCAGTGAGAGACTGCTAAGTATAGTCTTGATTCACCCATTGAAATCAGTCAGTCTTAAAGGATGCAATCCAGTGTGTGCTTGGAAGAAAGTCAGTGAAACTTTCTGATGAAGCAGCACACACAGGATCATGTTGAAAAGTGTTTTTCTGTTTCTCTTTTCAAAGAAATAATTGTGCTAGTCTGTTTTGGTATAAAAATAACAAGGAGTCTTCTGACTCCTGAAAGGTTAACCAATTCATTTCAGCATAAGCTTTTGTGAACTACAGCATGGAAGTGGGAATAGTAGGCAGACTGCACCAGAAGAGGAGGGCTGTAGTCCACAAAAGCTTCTGATGAAATAAATTGATTAGTTTTATAGGTGCCACAAGACTTCTTTCTCTTTTAACTTTGTCTAGATTCTGTATCTTAAAAGCAATGGCCAAGATCCTTCATCAGGAATTATATTGTAAAATTACACCCTAGCAAAATATCTCCGTCTCCCTTCATCAAGATTCAACTTTCTCCTATGGGGCACTTTTCCATGGCTATGACATTTCCATTTAATGATCAGTGGAGAGGGGGGGCATCAGAGAAAAGTCTGGCTATGTCCCTGTAGCCAGATGCACAACAATGACATCATTCTGTGGGACCTTTGGAAGCCCCCCCAGGTGGTTGTGAGGATGTCTTTGCTGTTCTGTGTCTTGCTATAGGAATATAGTCAATCACTTCTCCAAGCCTCTTCCCCCCTCCACTAGCCACTAAATGGCCATGGAAGGGACCTAGTAGGAGGATGGTGAGTTGTGTAGGGAATTTGGCTGTTGTGCGAGGGAGGCAATGGATTCCACTCTCTACAACAACCAGAAATGTTTGATATGCAGGCATAAATGAAAATATGTGACTAAACAGGATGTTACTAAACAGGATGCCAGCTTCAATGTAAATGCACTAGGATGAGACAGATTTCAGTACTATTTACATGCTTGTTAATATGATGGTTTTAATTGACTTTGTATAGCATAATACAACTAAAATTAAGGGAGGGGTGAAAAAGAGGAGGTGTTACAAGAATTTAAGAGACTGGGAGTGGTATCCATTTAACCCCTCCTGCCAATGAAACAGTTTCCTTTTTTATTAACTACAAAGAAAATGTTAACAAAAAGAAAAAAGAAAACAAGATTTTTTATAAAATGATCGAATACCTTCTAATAGCACAATAGAGAGAATAAGCAGGAAAGAAAAAGAAGAAAGAAATACTTCCAATCTGCCTATCAACAGTCATATGTAACAACCTTATTTAACCTCTCTAGGTATCTTAATATACACTTCTTTCTGTTATCACAAATCTCCTAAACTAACATTAAACAAATCCCATCACTTAAATTATTATTATCTTTTCTCAAAAAGTCCATAAGGGGTTTCCACTCTTCAAGAAATCATCTTGAAGATCCATCTTGAATTAGAACAGTCAGTTTATCCATCTCATCAGCTAAGTCTACTCATCTATTGTTCGTATTGCCAAATCTTTCCATTTCTGCGCATATATCAACCTTGCTGCAGTGGTCATATATTGTAACAATCTTCCATAAACTTTTTCTAACTGTGTATCCATTAGTCCTAAAAGAAAAGAAAAAACTCCGGTTTTAATTAAACACTTCTTTTCAAAATCTTCTGCAGCTTTGTACAGTATATTGGATCCAAAACTTTTTAGCTTTCTCACAAGTCCACCATGCATGATATAAAAGCCCCTTCTTGTTTTTCACCCTCCAACTCCAACAACCTTTTGTTTCTTAACATTACTTAGATAAGTCCTTCTGCCATAGTTTAAAAGGTACATCATGTTGATTTGATGTTTTGACAGTTCTGAACTTTTAAAATCTGTACTGTTGTTTCTGAATAAAGGACAATCCATCATAACAGATTATATACAAAGATAAATCACAACAAAGCATCGTATTTTATTCCTACTGGATATATTTTAACATTTTAGTTTGAATTACAAGGTATAGACCTCATTTATATTCACAGAAACATAAATGCTACCTTTATCAAGTCAGACAATTCATCCATCCATCCCACCATAGCCAACTCTGGATGCAGCTAACCCTACTTGGAGATCCCTGGTAGTTTTCCATCCAAATACTAATCAGGCACAACTCTGCTTAACTTCCAAAATCGGCTAAGATAGCGTGTCTTTTGGGTGGCATGGTGATTCCTTAATTTTTATGTTTGCCCCTAAAGAAGAATTTTATACAAAGTTAACTAATTTCACATGTGCAGTTTATTTCAATATGCCTATTAAAATTTCCCTCCTCTTCTTTTTTTAATTTTCTTTGGCTCCTTCTTTTGGTTATTGCCCTCTGTTATTCCAGCTAAAACTGAGCATGTTTAAGTTCTCTTGATCAGTGTTGGCCCTATCATTAGGCCATGCAAGGCAGCTGTCTCAGCTAACAGATGCAGTAGGGGAAGAGGAAAAGAGTAGTGGGAATATATTTGTGGACAGAATTTTGTGTGCCCCTGAGCTCACTGCCCTCAGGTGCTGTCTCCATTACTGAAGTAAGATATAATTGGTGGTCCAGTTGATTTCTATATGTAATGGAGGGGACCACCGTTTTACCCATTGCCCCAGGCAGCAAAATATCTTTGGTCCAACCCTGCTACTTATTAGTGAGTTAGCCATAAGCTTTAATATTCTCAGTAAAGTTAGCAGAATTGTGCCCAGTCTTGAGAGTTTTTTCTTTCTTTTATGAGCAACATTTAAGTGTGAACCTTCCAGTCCGCCCTATGTAGAAAGCACAGAGAAAGCATCTACACTCTCCTTCTGTGTGTGTGACCATGAAAAAAGTGGGTTAGTTGATAATAGAAGTCATTAATAAAATATTCCCTACTATACAGTAGAAGCCTGTAATTGCATCTGAGGTCTCCAGTTACACTGAACTATAATGTCATCATGTGTTTTTTTCACAGGGTCTTTCAGTTGAAGTGCTTTCCAGAGCAGTTTACTAAATGTATAAGCCAAGATCCAAACAGCAAATTCAGTTTACTCAATAAAACTTACATAAGTGTTGACTTAACAAGTTTCCATTGATTTAATGGGTTCTGCTCTAATTGGATTTAGGCTATGAACTGGACAATTCCTACAATTGTAAGAGCACAGTCCTAAGCCCTCTTTAAGTAAAGGTAACTTTCTTTCAGGGATGCAGATACTGTATAAGGTTACATCCTTATTCTCCTAATTGTTTTTGGTATTCAAATGTTTCCATTACAGCTTACAGCGCACTATAACTATGCAAAGCTTCATCTCTGTGTACCGGTATCTTGTATAGAAAACTGTTACAGTTAGAGAATGACCCTTCTGTATAATTTAGAATGTTACACATACCGTATATGGCTGTCTGTATATACCCTGAAAACTCAAATTGGTGTTGAAACATTTTTTAAAAAATACTTTTAATTTTATTTGTTTTTGTTTGATTGATTTTGTTCTTTCTTTTTTATTTGGCTGCTTTGGGCACCATACAGTGGTAAAGTGAGATATAAATATTTTCATAGTTATAATTTTGAAAACTGACTGCCATTTCTCCTCCAGTGAGGAGATGGAGTTTGCAAAGGTCATTCAGAATTCTGATCTAGAGATCCGTAGCCCTTTCTACATTGTTATAGTGCTATTATTCTACTTTAACTGTTGTGGCTGCCTCCTGTGGGATTCTGGGAATTGTAGTTTAGTGAAGCCAAAGAGCTCTCTGGCTGAGAATTCTAAACATCCTTCGCTAAACTGCAAATCCCAAGATTTCACAGGAGGCAGCCGTAGCAGTTAAAGTGGAATAATAGCCCCAGAACAGCGTAGTGTGATAATCTCCTTAGTCTTTAGAATTTCTGCATTCAATTTTATAAGTATACAAATATCAGAAATTCAGCATGAGAGATTCAGGTAGAAACATTTTAAGTTATTAAAGAGCTCTTTCTTTTTATTTCTCCCTAAAAATAATACACACTTTTTATTAGATCCTGTAGAGCTTGTGGCAGTTTTAACCTGCTCAATTTAATCTCAATAGGGCAGAAAGCAAGTGGAGGGAAAGTGATGTCTGAGAAGAGGGCAGATACATTTTGTATAAGCAATTTTATTTATTACATTTAGTTCAGGAAAACAGAAATCACTCATGAAAATAGGCAACTGGACCCGAGGCAAATATGTTTATATCTTATTTGTGCTTTTAATTTCTGTCAAGCATCTTTGTAGAAACCATTGTCTCCTTTCTAAGTGCAAATTATTTGGAATTTTTCAGATCCAAGGAACCCCCTTTGGGAATTGCTTGTCTATCAGTGATGGTCCCTCAGACAACAGCACAGGAATTCCTTTCTTTTATGTGACTCCAAAGGACAACACAGTAGCTGATCTAATGAAAAATGCCACTGCTTCATTAACATTGCCAGAGGCCGAAGGAGATTCCTGCAGGTACAGATAACTATTATGAGAATATTTGGATGTTTTGCAGTAGCCTTTCAGTGGCGCTTAGAACCTTTCCAGATCATTACAGCACAAGCAACATACTGCTGTTTACTCACTGTGAGAGAGGTGCACATATCCTGCTCTGAAAACACTTTACTTTTCTAGCACTCAAACTGCCATAAGCTTTGCTGAGGAAAGGTGATTTCCAACCCTCCTAGACCAAATACAGACTGAATATCAAGACTGAGTAAGGCTTTATGATATTTTTGACAAATGTCATTATGATATTAATGACAAAGTCCATAACATGTGTAGCCATGTCTGTTCTTATTGTCATTTTGATATGAAGCTGAGTACTCTGAGTTGCAAACTGTAACTTTTTTTGGACTGCAGCTCCCATACTAATAATAGTTGTTGTTGTTGTTATTATTATTATTATTATTATTATTTATACCCCACCCCTCTGTTAAAAACAATTGGGACGGCTTACAAAAATTAAAATACAAATACAGATTAAAATCCCTAAACACCACCCACCCCCCACCACCCATAAAAAAATAATAAACCAATATAAATTAAAAACAACTAATCTAAAATCACATTTTAAAAAATTAATAAATAGCCAGCAGACTAAAAAAAAAAAGAGGCCAGGAGCTCCTGAGGCTGGGATCTAATTAGGAAAGGCCTGCCGAAAGAGATCCGTCTTTAGTGCTTTTTTAAAGCTATTCAGGCTCGTCATCTGACGAATCTCGTTCGGCAGGCCATTCCACAATTTGGGGGTGATTACAGAAAAGGCCCTCTGGGAGGTTACAGACAGCCTAGATTTTTGTGGCTGAAGCAAATTCCTCCCAGAGGACCGGAGTGCGCGGGGAGGATTGTATGGGAGGAGGCGGTTCCGAAGATAAGTTGGACCCAAGCCATTTAGGGCCTTAAAGGTAATAACCAACACCTTGTACTGGGCCTGGAAATAGGTAGCCAGTGGAGAGATTTTAATACTGGAGTTATATGGTCTCTCCGAGATGTTCCCGAGACCACTCTGGCTGCTATATTTTGTACCAGCTGAAGTTTCCGGACCAAGCATGAGGGTAGCGCCATGTAGAGCGCATTGCAGAAATCTAGATGAGAGGTTACCAGCATGTGCACCACAGTCTCGAGGTCCCTTACTTCCAGGAAAGGGCACAGCTGGCGTATCAGCTGAAGCTGATAACAGGCGCTCCTGACCGTTGCATTCACCTGACTAGTCATCTGAAGTGATGAATCAAGGAGCACCCCCAGACTGTGAACACAGTCCTTAACGAGGAGCGTGACCCCATCCAGGACTGGAGGTTGCAACCCGATTCCTGGTTTTGGGGCCGCTACTGTGAGCACCTCCGTTTGTCCGGATTTAATCTCAATCTGTTTTTCCTCATCCAGCCCATTACTGCTTTAAGACAATCATTAAGAGGAGTGATGCCATTGGAATTCGAGGCCGGCGATCGGGACAAGGAGAAATAGATTTGGGTGTCATCAGCGTACTGATAACACCCAGCCCCATAACTCCGAATAATCTCACCCAGCGGCTTCATATAGATGTTAAACAGCATTGGGGACAGGATGGCACCTTGTGGAATGCCACAAGTAAGCTCCTTTCTGCTGGAGCAGCTGTCCCCGAGCAGCACCCTCTGGGACCTGCCCGAGAGGAAGGACCGGAAGCACTGGAGCACAGTGCCTCCGATTCCTAACTCACTCAGGCGATCCAAGAGGATGCTGTGATCTATCATATCAAAAACCACTAAGAGGTCCAAAAGCACCAACAGGGTCACACTACCCCTGTCGATGCTTAGACGCAGGTCGTCGGTCAAAGCAACCATGGCAGTCTCAACACCAAATCCCATCCTAAAGCCAGTTTGAAATGGGTCTAGATAATCGGTTTCATCCAAGACCACTTGGAGTTGAAGCGCAACTGCCCTCTCGATCACTTTGCTCAAGAATGGTAACATAGAAACCGGCCTATAGTTGTTCATGTCCAGGGGGTCCAGGGAAGGTTTTTCAGGAGCAGCCTAACCAGAATTCCCTAGCCTGCATTCCCAGACAACTACCTGTTTGGGTTTTTTAAGCCCAGAAGGATTCTGGCAGACCCATTGTATTACTTGGCAACTGCTGATCAGGTAGTTGCAGATACTGCTTAAATTGGTCTGCAATTCTAGGGCTTCCTAGATGCTGCAGAGAGCAACTCAGCTGCTCTTTCTCACAGTATGCTAAGATAGGGGCACTGAGAATAAGAGCCAGCCAAAGCCCGTCCTATCATTAGGTTAAGTACTATAGCCACCTGAGGCAGCTGATCCGGAGTGTCCTGAAAGAACACCCAATTGTTAGTTTTTTATTTTTCTGCCAAGGCAAGGAGGGCAGGTGGTAGGATTTTCTGACTCAGATACAAACTGATCTTGGGCACTATTGCCCCTGGACCTGGGGGAGATGACAGAGGCGTAATTTCTCTTCTGTCTCAGCTAGCAAATTGCCTTGGACTTGCTCTGGACCTAGAGAGAGTTGTGAAAATAAACCACAAGGGCTGTTGTCTTTGGAAAGAAAAGCAGCTCCAAGACCAGGCCAGTGAGGATAGTAAGTTCTTCATTTGTTTTATTTGAATCCACCCTTCCACTAAAAAAAAAAACACCATAGTGCGCAAGGCAACTCACAACATTACTCAAAACAAACAATAAAACAATTCAACTATCACAAAAAAAAAATAATAAAACCAATACAAGTAGTTATAAAGAAGCATGAAAACAATTGAAAAAGGTCAGTTCAAAAAATATATGTGCCTAACACTTTCTCCACTGGCAATTTATCTACTCTGTATCATTCTCTCATGCATGTTTTTGTGGACAAGGTACAAGTTGATTCTTGTATCCATGGATTCGGTATCCATGGTTTCACTTATCCACGTCCAAAAATATATGTTCTCTCTAGGCATTTCTAGGTCCTACAATGTGATTCTATGGTCAACTTTTGGCATTGAAAATTCCCTATTTTCCATGGTTTCAGGTAGCCACGGGGGTGGGGTCTTGGAACATATCCCCCAGGACAATATACCCCCAGGACAATATACAGGGATTGTTCTGTATATAGAAGGCTGTAGGGGGAGGGGCATAACAGCCAGTAGGAAAATAATTAAGCTTCCCCTTCTCCATAACATCTTTGTTCCAAATCACTTCCTCCCAAGCCCTCACTTCTTTAGAAAAAGTACCAAGTCATGTACAGTTTGCTGTGAGATGTCTGGATCTTGTTTCCAAGTGCCTACAGTACTTAAAAATCACTGCTTGAAAATACTGTAATATGTTACTTGTAACAATTTACTTTGACAGCTAGTTGGGTTTTTGCAGCAATAAGTTGGGTACAGTGTTACTATAGTCGTCCCTTCACATTCGCGGGGGTTAGGTTCCACAGACCCCCGCGAATGTGAAAATTCCGCAAATGACGACTGCTTTCCCCCGCCAAAGCAACCATGGGGCCTCCGGAGGCCCCATAGTCACTTTCCCCCGCCTCCCCCTCCCTCCGGAGGCCCCGTGATCGCCTCCTCAGCCCTCCCACCTCCCTCCCAAGGCCCCCTCGCCACCTCTCCCACCCCATGCCCGGCCTCCTAAGGTGGCAAGGGGGCCTCAGAAGGCCCCCTCCCCACCTCTCCCACCCCTCCGCCCTGCTTCTCTCCCCCCCTCCCCGAAGCGGCCACAGGGCTTCTAAAGCCCAGTCGCTGCTTTTGGGAGGGGGGGGAGGCCATCCCAAAACTGCGAATGCTAAATTTGCGAATGTGGAGGTGCAACTGTATTTTGTCTGTAAAGTCCTATTTGAAATTCAGTACTCTTCAGTATAACACAATGGGATTTCTGCCTGTTGCTTGTAATTTAGTGTGTTCTGAGTCATGCTAAGCAAAGGGGGAGGAGGAAGGGTCACATGGGTGCTACGCATGCAGCTCTTCTTTGTGGGGTGTTGTAGAACTAGTGAGGAGCAAATGAATCAGCAACAAGGAGGGAGGGAGAAGAGAGGCAATATGAGAGAAGGGGTGGTGGTGGTGGTGGAGATACATTGGACGCTTAAGCTATACTAGTGACTCGGGTTAGCTGGAATTTTAGAGGCGGAGCTTAAAATTTAGCCTGACTTTTCTGCCTTCCTAATTCTTCCTAAATGAAAGTGATTGCTGCTACTGCCAGAACGAGAGAGAGAGAGAGAGAGAGAATATTAATGCATGTGGTGTCCTGCAAAGAGGACTATCTTGCTAGTCTGGCTGCTCCAAACAGTGGCACAGCGTATGTATGTGGACTGACTGGGCTTGTGTGAGAGAGTGTTTTAAAGGAAGGGGTATACCTCTATATACCTCAGAGATGGGTTAGCAGTGAGGGTAACATGTTAGTACCTAGTAATTTAGCCAGTTATTTACTTGAGTGCAGTAACAGATAATGATCTTTTGTAATGTAACTAGTTTTTTTTTAAGTAACACTCCAAGCTCTGTTGCAAATTTATAATATGGGATACTGGAGTGCACAACCTTTTCACCCCCAAGAGCCACATCTATGCCATGCAGGGTGGGGTATATACATTTACACACAAGCATGGATGTACATATATGTATACATGAATGTGCACACAAATACCAAGTATACAAATAGGTACTTGCTTCAGAAGCATTTTTGAAGGCATGGAAGAAACAGAATCCAGACTGTGAAGTCGAAGGCTTTCATGGCCGGCGTCCATAGATTTTCCGAACACGGCCTCACAGCCTGGAAAACAAGGAAAATCTAAGAATCCAGACTCCCCCAAGTGATCAGAACTACCAAATACCAACCATTTGGTAGTAATAGCAATAGCATTGATATTTCTAGACTGCTTATCAGTGCCAAAGCACTCCCTAAGCGGTTTACAATGTGTGTTAGCTAATTGCCCCCAACAAGCTGGGTACTCATTTTACCGTCCTACGGGAGGATGGAAGGTTGAGTCAACCTTGGAGCCATCTGGGATCAAACTCATAATGTTGTGACTTGCAGTACTGGCACTTTTTATTTTTTAAATTTATTTTTATTGACCGTTTTAATAAACATACATTTCCTCTTATTTTATACATGATTTCCATAAAAACATTTTTTACATCGCACCACTTGAACAATAAACTCATGAGTTATTCCCATAGTTCTTTTCAAAGTTTCTTTTTCAACGTTGATTACATCCAAAAAACAATTCCAACAATTGTTAATACAATCTAACTTCTCACCTTCTTCTTCTCTGACTTCCTATTTTGTATAGTTTTGGCACAGAAAGATAAAAACTGCTCATCACCATTATTATTTGACTTTTTCTTGTTTACCTAGCCTCTTGTTCGTCTTCGTCCTGTTTTATACTTTCCAATGCTTCCCTACAATCTATTCCCCTGGGGTTTTCTATGTTCTAGAAAAGTAAGCTAGCTTGTATTTCCCAGCTTTTTTCCCAGTAATCTATTACCTGCTTCCATTCTTGTTTCAATTTCGTTTGTTTCCTATTTTGTAATTTGTTCGTAAGTATATCCAGTTCAAACATATCAATTACTTTATCTTTCCACTCTCCAGTACTAGGACATTCTTTCATTTTCCATTTTCTGGCTATGACAAGTCTAGCAGCTGCTATCAGATATAAAGTAATTCTCCAATTTTTGTTTCTCTTTCTCTCCTCATCACATTTAATAATGTTTAACAAATACAGTTCCGGAGTGAATTCTAATTCCACTTGTAAAATTTGCTTCATTATTGCATGTACTTGATTCCAATTTTTTAAAATCTTTTTACAACGCCACCACATATGGATTAGCGTTCCCTGATTTTCCCCACATTTCCAGCACATACTTGGTATTGTTTTGTTCATCTTGTTCAATCTTTTTGGCATATAGTACCACCTTAACGCCACCTTTACATAATTTTCTTTTAACAACTGACATGCTGTAAATGTAGACGTTCTTTTCCTAGCTATCTCCCAGTCCTCTAAGGCAATAGGTCTCCCTATGTCCCTTACCCACTTTAACATGTAATCTTTTACAAGTTCTTGTTCTGTTCATCTCTTCAACAATATTTTATACATAGTTCCAATAGCTTTTTGTCTGTTTTCTGTTCTGAGGACCTTATCCAATTCGTTTTCTATGGGTTCAAAGCCTATCCTTTTTTGGTCTTCTATAAAACGTTCTTTTAATTGTAAATATGCAAACCAATGTAAATTGTATCCTTCTTTCTTATAATTTTTCTTTTGATTCTAGTGCTGTCGAAATGTCTCTTCCTTTCTTTATTAGCTCTGCATATCTTATCCACTCATCCACCTTATACTACCTAGACAAGAAGGCCTCCTGGGGTGAGACCCAAAATGGAATTTTGAAATAGAATGCTTTTTTCACTTTTTCCCATATCCTTAATAATCCTTTTCTTATACAATGGTTCGCAAATCCTTTGTTGACCTTCTCTTTGTCATAAAACAGATAAGCTTGTCAACCGTATCTGTTGTCGTGACCTTCCAGATTCAGCAATTTTTTATTATTTTAAGTTTACCCACTCTTTAATCTAAACTAATGTAGATGCCTCGTAATATAATTTAAAATCTGGAAGGTCACAACCACCCCTAAGTCTTGTATCTGTTAAGTATGTCCATTTGAACCTAGATAGCTTCCCCGCCCATATAAACTTTCGTAGATCTTTATTCCATTTATCAAATATCTTATCATTATTCATTATAGGTAATTTTTGAAAAAGAAATATAATTTTTGGAAGTACAGTCGCCCCTCCACATTCGCGAACTTGACATTCGCGGTTTCGACTATTCGCGGTTTTGCGAGGGCCCCCCGGGCCCCCCCAAAACCGCAACACGGGGCCTCCAGAGGCCCCGTGAAAGCCCTGGGAGGGAGCGGGGAGGGCAGGGGAGGCCTCCGCGGGGCCTTTGGAGACCCTCCGGAGGCCCTGCGAAGGCCTGGGGGAGGGCTGGGGAGGGCTCCATGGGGCCTCCGGAGACACTCCGGAGGCCCCACGAAGGCCGGGGGAGGGAGGAGGGAGGGCCGGGAGAGGCCTCCATGGGGCCTCCGGAGACGCTCCGGAGGCCCCATGAAGGCCTGGGGGAGGGCTGGGGAGGCCTCCATGGGTCCTCCAGAGATGCTCCGGAGGCCCCACGAAGGCCCGGGGAGGGAGGGGGAGGCTGGGAGAGGCCTTCATGGGGCCTCCGGGGACGCTCCGGAGGCCGCATGAAGGCCTGGGGGAGGGCTGGGGAGGCCTCCATGGGGCCTCCGGAGACGCTCCGGAGGCCCCATGGAGGCCTGGGAGGGAGCGGGGAGGGCCGGGGAGGCCTCCATGGGGCCTCCGGAGACGCTCCGGAGGCCCCATGAAGGCCTGGGGAGGGGTGGGGAGGGCCGGGGAGGCCTCCATGGGGCCTTCGGAGACGCTCCGGAGGCCCCACGAAGGCCCGGGGAAGGGAGGGGGGAGGCTGGGAGAGGCCTTCGCGGGGCCTTGCTAGGCCCCACGAAGGCCCGGGGAGGGAGGGGGGAGGCTGGGAGAGGCCTCCATGGGGCCTCCGGAGACGCTCCGGAGGCCCCATGGAGGCCTGGGAGGGAGTGGGGAGGGCCGGGGAGGCCTCCATGGGGCCTCCGGAGATGCTCCGGAGGCCCCATGAAGGCCTGGGGAGGGGGTGGGGAGGGCCGGGGAGGCCTCCATGGGGCCAACGGAGACCCTCCGGAGGCCCTACGAAGGCCCGGGAGGGAGGGGGGAGGCCCGGGAGCGGCCTCCGTGGGGCCTTGCTAGGCCCCACGAAGGCCCGGGGAAGGGAGGGGGGAGGCTGGGAGAGGCCTCCGCGGGGCCTTGCTAGGCCTCACGAAGGCCCGGGGAGGGAGGGGGGAGGCTGGGAGAGGCCTCCATGGGGCCTCCGGAGACGCTCCGGAGGCCCCATGAAGGACCGGTGAGGGAGGGGAGAGGGCCTGGTGAAGCCTCCGCGGGGCCTTGCTAGGCCCCATGAAGGCCCTGGGAGGGAGGGGGGAGGCCGGGAGAGGCCTCCATGGGGCCTCCGGAGACGCTCCGGAGGCCCCATGAAGGCCTGGGGGAGGGCTGGGGAGGCCTCCATGGGTCCTCCGGAGATGCTCCGGAGGCCCCACGAAGGCCCGGGGAGGGAGGGGGGAGGCTGGGAGAGGCCTTCATGGGGCCTCCGGGGACGCTCCGGAGGCCGCATGAAGGCCTGGGGGAGGGCTGGGGAGGCCTCCATGGGGCCTCCGGAGACGCTCCGGAGGCCCCATGGAGGCCTGGGAGGGAGCGGGGAGGGCCGGGGAGGCCTCCATGGGGCCTCCGGAGACGCTCCGGAGGCCCCATGAAGGCCTGGGGAGGGGTGGGGAGGGCCGGGGAGGCCTCCATGGGGCCTTCGGAGACGCTCCGGAGGCCCCATGAAGGCCCGGGGAAGGGAGGGGGGAGGCTGGGAGAGGCCTTCGCGGGGCCTTGCTAGGCCCCACGAAGGCCCGGGGAGGGAGGGGGGAGGCTGGGAGAGGCCTCCATGGGGCCTCCGGAGACGCTCCGGAGGCCCCATGGAGGCCTGGGAGGGAGTGGGGAGGGCCGGGGAGGCCTCCATGGGGCCTCCGGAGATGCTCCGGAGGCCCCATGAAGGCCTGGGGAGGGGGTGGGGAGGGCCGGGGAGGCCTCCATGGGGCCAACGGAGACCCTCCGGAGGCCCTACGAAGGCCCGGGAGGGAGGGGGGAGGCCCGGGAGCGGCCTCCGTGGGGCCTTGCTAGGCCCCACGAAGGCCCGGGGAAGGGAGGGGGGAGGCTGGGAGAGGCCTCCGCGGGGCCTTGCTAGGCCTCACGAAGGCCCGGGGAGGGAGGGGGGAGGCTGGGAGAGGCCTCCATGGGGCCTCCGGAGACGCTCCGGAGGCCCCATGAAGGACCGGTGAGGGAGGGGAGAGGGCCTGGTGAAGCCTCCGCGGGGCCTTGCTAGGCCCCATGAAGGCCCTGGGAGGGAGGGGGGAGGCCGGGAGAGGCCTCCATGGGGCCTCCGGAGACGCTCCGGAGGCCCCATGAAGGCCTGGGGGAGGGCTGGGGAGGCCTCCATGGGTCCTCCGGAGATGCTCCGGAGGCCCCACGAAGGCCCGGGGAGGGAGGGGGGAGGCTGGGAGAGGCCTTCATGGGGCCTCCGGGGACGCTCCGGAGGCCGCATGAAGGCCTGGGGGAGGGCTGGCGAGGCCTCCATGGGGCCTCCGGAGACGCTCCGGAGGCCCCATGGAGGCCTGGGAGGGAGCGGGGAGGGCCGGGGAGGCCTCCATGGGGCCTCCGGAGACGCTCCGGAGGCCCCATGAAGGCCTGGGGAGGGGTGGGGAGGGCCGGGGAGGCCTCCATGGGGCCTCCGGAGATGCTCCGGAGGCCCCACGAAGGCCCGGGAGGGAGGGCCGGGGAGGCCTCCATGGGGCCTCTGGAGACGCTCCGGAGGCCCCATGAAGGCCTGGGGAGGGGTGGGGAGGGCCGGGGAGGCCTCCATGGGGCCTTCGGAGACGCTCCGGAGTCACGAAGGCCCGGGAGGGAGGGGGGAGGGCCGGGAGCGGCCTCCGTGGGGCCTTGCTAGGCCCCACGAAGGCCCGGGGAAGGGAGGGGGGAGGCTGGGAGAGGCCTCCGCGGGGCCTTGCTAGGCCCCACGAAGGCCTGGGGAGGGAGGGGGGAGGCTGGGAGAGGCATCCATGGGGCCTCCGGGGACGCTCCGGAGGCCCCATGAAGGACCGGTGAGGGAGGGGGGAGGGCCTGGAGAAGCCTCCGCGGGGCCTTGCTAGGCCCCACGAAGGCCCTGGGAGGGAGGGGGGAGGCCGGGAGAGGCCTCCATGGGGCCTCCGGATACGCTCCGGAGGCCCCATGAAGGCCTGGGGGAGGGCTGGGGAGGCCTCCATGGGTCCTCCGGAGATGCTCCGGAGGCCCCACGAAGGCCCGGGGAGGGAGGGGGGAGGCTGGGAGAGGCCTTCATGGGGCCTCCGGGGACGCTCCGGGAGGCCCGGGAGGGAGGGGGGAGGGCCGGGAGCGGCCTCCGTGGGGCCTTGCTAGGCCCCACGAAGGCCCGGGGCAGGGAGGGGGAGGCTGGGAGAGGCCTCCGCGGGGCCTTGCTAGGCCTCATGAAGACCCGGGGAGGGAGGGGGGAGGCTGGGAGAGGCCTCCATGGGGCCTCCGGAGACGCTCCGGAGGCCCCATGAAGGACCGGTGAGGGAGGGGGGAGGGCCTGGAGAAGCCTCCGCGGGGCCTTGCTAGGCCCCACGAAGGCCCTGGGAGGGAGGGGGGAGGCCGGGAGAGGCCTCCATGGGGCCTCCGGAGACGCTCCGGAGGCCCCATGAAGGCCTGGGGGAGGGCTGGGGAGGCCTCCATGGGTCCTCCGGAGACGCTCCGGAGACCCCATGAAGGCCCGGGGAGGGAGGGGGGAGGCTGGGAGAGGCATCCATGGGGCCTCCGGAGACGCTCCGGAGGCCCCATGGAGGCCTGGGAGGGAGTGGGGAGGGCCGGGGAGGCCTCTATGGGGTCTCCGGAGACGCTCCGGAGGCCCCATGAAGGCCCGGGGAGGGGTGGGGAGGGCCGGGGAGGCCTCCATGGGGCCTCCGGAGATGCTCCGGAGGCACCACGGAGGCCCGGGAGGGAGGGGGGACGGCCGGGAGCGGCCTCCGTGGGGCCTTGCTAGGCCCCACGAAGGCCCGGGGAGGGAGGGGGGAGGCTGGGAGAGGCCTCCGCGGGGCCTTGCTAGGCCCCACGAAGGCCTGGGGAGGGAGCGGGGAGGGCCGGGAGAGGCCTCCGTGGGGCCTAGCTAAGCCCCACGAAGGCCCGGCTAGGGAGGGAGGAGGCTGGGAGAGGCCTCCGCGGGGCCTTGCTAGGCCCCACGAAGGCCCGGGGAGGGAGGGGGGAGGCCAGGAGAGGCCTCCATGGGGCCTCCGGAGATGCTCCGGAGGCCCCATGAAGGCCTGGGAGGGAGCGGGGAGGGCCGTGAGAGGCCTCGGCGGGGTCTCCGGAGACTCTCCGGAGGCCCCGTTGAGGGCTTGGGCGGGAGGGGGGAGGGCTGGGGAGGCATCCACGGGGCCTTGGGAGGGTCTCCAGAGGCCCCGGGAAGGCCTAGGAAGGGAGTGGGGAGGCTGGAGGAAGCGACTATGGGGCCTCCAGAGGCCCCATGGTCGCTATGGTGGGGGAGGGGGAGGGCAGTCGTTATTCGCGGATATTTCACATTCGCGGGGGTCCATGGAACGGAACCCCCGCGAATGTGAAGGGATGACTGTATGGCCATTTGAATTACAGCAATTCTTCCCAGCAATGACAAATTTAGCTTATTCCATCTTTTCATATCCTGATTTATTTCTATTCATTTTTTTTGTAATTGTTATTGTTGTACTGGCATTACTGGCATTTAACCACTACGCCACCAGGGTACCTTTGGTAGGTACAGATGATAAAATGCTGGCATGTGGCAACAAGCAATTTGTGCATTAAGGTCATAATATAAAAATACTCACCAGTACTTCAGAAATAAAGCTATTGAACATAAACAAAGAGTTAAAACAGATGACTCCCAATCTATGAAAGAATGCCATCTGAAACATGTGGGTGGATGCAAACTCAGTTTAAAAGGAGTATTTGATTAAATACATGAATCACATTTTAGATTGATATTTTAACTCAAAGCATTTGATATTTTAGGTCACAGCTTTGAAGTGAGGGGTTCAGAGGGAAAAGAGAAAACCCTTTATATCAAAATCAGTAGCAACATGGCAAGGAGGTTAACAATGCCCTACAGCATCAAGCCAAAGATCAGGAGAAGCTTTTCAGCTTATGAATTTTGCTTCCAGCAGAGATTTAGTTTGACGTTGGTACCACGCAGATTAGTTATGCTAATACATGCTTACTGGCTCATTTCCTTTAGAGGTACATTATGATTTATGAGCTACAGAGGATGCACAGAAAGCATGTAATCATTTGTTCTGAAGCATAAGATGAAAGTGATGTGGCTGCAGTATTTTGCCAATAAAACATTGTGTTCTTTACTATTTTGGGTAGTGGGGGGAATAAAAATACTTGGAATCATGGACTATATCAAGCTGAGTCAACTTTGTAAACCCAGAATAATGGTAGTCATTGTTCATTTGTGTGTGTTGAGCTCTTTGAGAATGGTAGAAGTCCAAGTCTTAATGAGACCTGGAAAATTTACTTTTTGGGAGGCCCAGTTTCAGAATCCCTGAGCTACATGACTGCAGGATTCTGGGAGTTGTAGTAAAAAAAAACAACCCACATTTTCAAACTCTGGTCAGAGCCAAGAGGAGGCTAAAAGAGAGGGAAGGAAATGGTGGTTGAAAATGAGCCAGCTGCAAGTGCTAGGACCATAATTTCCACATTCATGTTTCACAAGGTTCAGCGAAGGGATTAGCTTCCTTTTCTTACCTGTAGCACCAGGTCTGGTTGTTGGAAGAGGATCATGCAGGTAATTTGAACTGGGACACTTAGCTCACGCGCTAGTTTGCAATCCTTCTGGTGTGAGGAATCAAAACATTTCAAATTGTATGTAAGTGTTTTACATAGTACTCCAAAATCAGGTATGATATTGGGATGTTATTTTAAAAGAGTAATGCATGGGACTTTTCAAAATTACTATAATGCATTACTTGTTATCTCAAGATAAACATTAGTTATGAACATACTACTTTTAAATTTTTTTGTATGTGTGTATATGTATTTGTTTATTTGTACAACATTATATATAGAAAACTGGCCAATAATTCCACAAAATGACCCCTGCAGCATTTTAGAAGAGTAACGGCATTGCTGGGGTTTATGTTATTTGGTGTAAGGAACATTTTATGCCCTTGTTGCCCCTCAAAAATAATTTTACAGGTAATTTTGTTACTTGTGATACGTTACTTCCTGGGCAGTTCAATTATTAGGAAAGGTCACCATGTTCCTAGACTACAGGTATTCAGCTTGCCTGATATTTGCCTATCTGTCTGCTTGCCTTGCCTTCCCTGAGGCATCCATGCCTAAGATGGCAAATTCATAAACTGAGCAGCCATGACTTCTGCCAAATAATTCTGGGAATAGAGAGTATTGAGAATTATTTGTTAAAGATCCATAGCCCCTTTGCATTTCCATCATCTTCTAATACAACTATTGGTTGTGTACAGTTTGACTATTTTAAAACAGCAAACTGTACAAACAGAGGGAAATTTTCACAGACTATTGTCACTGTTGCAGCCTCACACAAAAGTTACTTGTGCTTCACCAACATAAATTGTCTTGGGATTGTTTTTTGACAACTATGAATGATCAGGTACAGGACAGATAAAAAGGCTCAGTGAAACTCCAGTAGGCATTTAAAGATTTGATGCTGGCAGTATTCTTGTGTTGGCACATGCGTTAATAAGCAGGTTGGTTGCCAGTCTCTTGTTCTGAGTCATTCTGAAACTGGGATATGAAGGAAAGACAATAAAGAAGGAAGTGGGAAAGAAGAGCATTTATCAGCACATGTTCCAATCAAAATTGCACAAGAATGCCTGCTTTCATATTCTGGAATCCATTTACACAGATTACTTGAGAGGATTTCTGCTGCTTAAAATAAATATCAAGGCTTTTTCTTCATATAACTTACAAATTTTAATCCCCCTTCCCCACGTTCCATCAATGTGCACAATGCCCTGCCCTTTCTTAGGGGTGAGAAACTTTTGGCAGCCAATGACAAGGAATTATGGGAGCTTTAGTCCACAACATCTGGAAGGTCAAAGGTTCACTATCTCTTCATTAGACTTTCATAGTGTGTCCTAACTGGTGGTCTCGTCTTAGGAGCAGTGATAGAAACTAATGATTAAAAATCAATTAAATTAGAAATTAAGTTTTTTTTTCATGAAAACGGACAACTTAATGTTTAACTAAATTAATTGATTTAACTTACAATTTCAGCATTAACTTAATTCTGTAATTGTTATTAAGTTAATATATGAATGAGTGTGCTAAAGAGCCAATGAAGTTGACATTTCTCAGGATGTTCTTTATCCAAAGCCTAGTTCTCCTGTATTTTCAGAAAACTGTTTTATGCTTTTTCGTTGATCCCTCAGGGTTGGTCACAAGTTTCAAACCACTGCAGACACAAATAGCTATAGGAATACTTGTTTGATTTCATTCATAACCAGAGTAAGATAGATTAATTCCAAAGTTAAAATGTTTTAAGTCAACAAGCAGTAAGATTTAACTGAAAGGGGGTAGTATTCTCTGTATACAGGTGGTTCTGTTGTGTGCTATACTGGACACCCCATAGAAGCTCCTGATCTGTCCTAGAAAATTTGAATTTTGAAGCTCTTAACTCAGGGACTTTGCTGAGAATCGGTAACCTAAAGAATGGGGGATAGTAATGGGATGATATTATAAGGGATGAAGAAAGCAAAGACAAGAGATGAGGTAGAATAGATGAGAAATTGAGTTTTCAGTATTTCACATAGCTCTTTCATTCTCTCCCATGTTCAAGACAAAGACAAATGAATGTAGGGTAAAATCATGTATGGCATTCTTCAGCTCCATACATAAATTTAATAGTTAATTTCTCCCTTTTCTAAAGTAAATGCAGTTAGCTTTTTTAAAAGTGTATTAATGATTAAACCATTTCTACAGTGGGCCCTTGGTATCTGCTGGGGTTTGGTTCCAGAACCCATGGTGGATACCAAAATCCATGGATGCTCCAGTCCCATTTATTAAATGGAATAGTAAAATGGTGTCCCTTATATAAAATGGAAAATCAAGATTCACTTTTTGGATTTTTTATTTTTTAAATTATTATTTCTGAATATTTTCAAGCCATGGTTGGTTGAAGCTGTAGGTGCAAAATCCATACATATGGAGGGCTAATTATACTAACGTTTCTATTTCTGCTTAGGAACCCTACCCAAGCCAATATATGCTATGTACCCATTGATGAGAGCTCAAGAGACCAGTTTGATAGGCAGATATGACTCTCTCAAGAGTCAAAGGGGTGGCCGCTGGCTAAAAAGCATTCTGGATTGACATTTATTTGTAGTTATTTGCAGAAGCAGTATATTATTATTCTTTCTTGTGGAGATGCTAACAGTGATGTTGGGAGATGGTACCTACACTTTGGGGCTGCCATCTGGAAAATTGCTATTAATTTGATGGCCAGTAAAGAAAGCATTCTGTAATATATATGCTTTATTGTTTTTGTTACATGTTTTGTTATATGTTCTTTGTAGCTCACTAAATTAGAAATAGATACAGCAATATTTTGTAAGTTAAGTAATTTAAGTCACAGGGAGAAAAATCAGAATTAATTTTCAGATTATTCACGATTACATACATTTTTATTTATTTAATTCTTTTATATCTTGCCTTTCTCCTAATAATGGGACTCAAGGCAGCTAACATATTTAAAACAGTGTAAATTAAAAACAATACAGAAGCATTAATAAAAGTATAAATACAGTTGTCCCTTCATATTCGCTGAGGTTTGGTTCCAGGACCCCCCATGGATACCAAAATCCATGGATACTCAAGTCCCTTTATATGCAATGGCACAGCAAAATGGTGTCCCTTATATAAGATGGCAAAATCAAGGTTTGCTTTTTGGATTATTATTTTTTAAAAAATATTTTCAAGCCGTGAATACTTAAATCTGTGGATACCAAATCTGTGGATATGAAGGGACAACTGTATAGGGTTCAAAACACAAGCAAAGTATAGTTAAAACATTAAACATTAAAAATATTAACATTCATTAAAAGACTATATATAAACCTTAAAAACAGCACCGCACAGCATTAAAAGCCCAGCCCTAGTCAGTTTGCAAATGCCTAATGGTACAAAAATGTTTTGACCGGCTGAAGGAAGGAGAGCAAGGACAGGGCCATTCTGTCCTCTCTAGGGAGAGAGTTCCAAAGTCTGAGAGCCGCCACTGAGAAGGCCCTCTCCCTTAGTACTATGTGGTGCTGTTACCAAACGAGCCTGCAAAGACTGTGGGACAGAGAGAAGGGTCTCTCCAGACAATCTTAGAACTCTAACAGACTCATAAAGGGAGATATAGTCCTTCAGATAACTGGATCCAAGCTGTATAGGGCATTATGGGTCAAAACCAGCACTTTGAATTGTGGCCGGAAATGGAGCGAGAGCCAGTGGAGCTGTTGCAACAAGGAAGTTGTGTGCTTCCTGTAGCCAATCCCAGTTAACAACCTAGCTGCAGCTCAGTCTGAATCAACTGAAGTTTCTGAGCCCTTTCCAAAGGCAGCCCCATGTAGTTCACATTACTGTAATCCAAACAGCAGGTAACCAAGGCACATACCACCATGGCCAGATCTGACTTCTCTAGGAACAGATGCAGTTGGTGCTCTAGATTTAATGGTGTGAAAGCAGCCCTTGTCACTACTGAATCCTGGGCCTCCAGGCTCAGAGCTGAATCCAGGAGTACCCCTAAACTGTGAACAGGGCCAGTTTAAGGCACCGACAGTGTCAGCATCTGCAGGGGGGCCCATCATTGTGGGGCCCCGTAGTAACCCTCCTCCTCCTGCAAAAACATTATTAGTAATAATATGAATATCCTGTACTGTGAATAGCTTAGGTTGGGTTAGGTTACATTGACCTGAGATAAACATATGGGGCTCCCAAAATAAAAGTGTTGCAAGGGCCCCCAAAATCCCTTAAATCTGTCCTGACTGTGAACCTGCGTTTTCAGGGGAAGTCTAATCCCATCTAACACATTCCCAGATCTGTCTTTCAACTGACCAGGAGCACCTCTTGTCTGGATTACGTTTCAATTTGTTGCTCTCATCCAGTCCATTACAGCTGTCAGGCACAGCTTCCTTGGAATTTGATAGAAAGGAGTAATAGAACAGCATAAAACAGGTCAGTGGGAGTTTCAAACAAGATATTAATTATGCTTAAGAAAAGCATAAGTATCAGCAACAACCCTCTGGGCTGACAAACATTTTACAAGGCAACCAAATGTCTCATCCGTATGGCTCCTTCCTTGATGACTAGGGGGCAGGTTGCAAGAGCTTATTAGAACTATCTTGATACACTCCCTGCTGAGGAAAAAAAAATTTTTCACAAGACATCAGAAGGCACACTCTTCCAGAATGTGGCAACAACTCTCTGGGTCTGATTCACAAGCCAGTTTTAGTTTTAATTGAGCACTTTCTGGCTGATTCCACATTTCATGAGACAAAAAGCTCTGAATAAGTTTTACACTCACAAGTGCATCAAAACAGCTGTGAAAATCAGGGGCCTTTTTTACAGAAGTAGAGCTCCTGGTATGTCAGTGACAATCCAAAATCTCTTCCATATCATTTCATACCAATTTACTGATAAGGCTTTGAAAATATTTTAATAACAGCACCACATAGAACAGTCATTCATAGAGCTCTTTGAGTCATATGTTTAACAATTGCTAGGTAAAGCTTATTTACTTATTTAAAGTTTATAATTGTTAGGCTGCAACCCTATTCATACCCACTAAATTGTGAAGCAGGAGTATAATGTCAAATGTTGATAGTTTTTATAACTGTAGTGCCAAAGAGAGTCCAGAGAATGCAGGCAGTTTTGTTGATCCACAGTAAAAGACCAGTTCTATTGTTTTTTTATATTCAGTAGAAGTAAATATTTTGTAAAGTGAAATGAGTCTTCCAAGTCACAACCAAGCCACCTCCAAATGCTTTGACTTCCAATAGGGATTCCTGTTGTGTATAATATATACATATGTATCACTGGACTTCTCCTACCCAATATGCCACTACTGTGAGAACTGCAGCTGAACTCAAGAATGGGCAGAGGATCTCAAGGGAAGCAACAGATGATATCATCATCTCTCCTAATTTAAAAGTCCTGGCACTTCAGTTAGTCTTACAGCCAGCAGTATGATGAAGCTGGGGCTCACAGAGTTGAAGTGCTGGAACTTGTTAGTAGAGAAGATTATGTTATCTTCCACCTTCTGGCTGTGTGACCTATTAAACTAAGTGACTTCTTGCCAGATACATATGCACCCATCTGGGATGCACATGCTAGTGCTGTAATATACTAACTTGAGTCAAATTGTGATTTTTTTTTAAATACATATTTTTCACATTATCTCTTGGAGCTTGTGTCATAGAATCATAGAATCATAGAATTGTAGAGTTGGAAGAGACCACGAGGGCCATCCAGTCCAACCCCCTGCCACGCAGGAAATCTTGATCAAAGCATCCCCAACAGATGGCCATCCCGCCTTTGTTTAAAGACCTCCAAGGAAGGAGACCCCACCACGCTCTGAGGGAGTGTGTTCCACTGCCGAACAGCTCTGACTGTCAAAAAGTTCCTCCTAATGTTTAGGTGGAATCTCTGTTCCTGGAGCTTGCATCTATTGCTCCGTGTTCCAGTCTCTGGAACAGCAGAAAACAAGCCTGCTCCATCCTCAATGTGACACCCCTTCAAATACTTAAACAGGGCTATCATATTGCCTCTTAACCGTCTTTTTTCCAGCCTAAACATACCCAGCTCCCTAAGTCTCTCCTCATAAGGCATCATTTCCAGACCTTTCACCATTTTAGTCGCCCTTCTTTGCACACACTCCATTTATATCTAATAGAGAGTATCTATCCAGAGTGTGGTAGGATGAAAAATCAAATAAATGAACAATAAATATAACCCAAAATTTGGTTCTACAGATCCTGTTACATTGAATGTTGCTTTTATAGAGAGATCTGGAGAATAACATAGAGCCCACTCCCAATTTGCTACAGCAAGACAGATTAAAAACAATATCACCATAAAGAGACCTTGAAGTGTAGCCCTTGAAAAGATGGCATGATATACATCATGGAGCCCTGGTGGCACAGTGGTTAAATGCCAGTACTGCAGCCATAACATGTACCCAGCTTCACTATCTCTGCAAACTCTACAATTGTTTTCCTGCTTTCAGGTCTTTTGCTGCCATTTATAGACTCCAAAACTAGTTCTTTCCTCCCCCACATTTTAAATATATTTTTATTAACTTTATAATCATACATTATATTATACAATCAATACTTAGTTAGCATAACACATAAAATTTCTATAAAAATCGCAATTGTTCTATTAACTAATTTCAAAAGTTAACATAGATTCTTTACTATAATTCTATTCAAAAATATTAATTCCCCTACCCCCCCTCACCTCAGTGCTCCCCTTCACCGGAGCCATTATCCCTTACCTAATCTTTCCAGAATCTCATTTCTTCTCATGGAGGTAACCTCCCATCTTTTGTCTGTAATACTTTTTTTTTTACCATGTAGACGGACCCTCAGTCTCAATGGTAACATCATTGTCTCTCTGGCCTGTAACTGAACCTAGGGCTAAAAGAGGACTGGCATTCCCACATAGATCCATTTTAACTTGTGAATATGTATTTCTGTCCCTTTGGTTTGTACAATCAGATTGACAATGCCCCTGTTTCCCACATTTAAAACAAGTTTTCCTACTCCTGTCCACATGGTTAGGGTGACTATATTCAACAAACTCTTTTTTCCTCTCAGGGAATGTTTCCCTGTCACCTTTCCCAGGTTTATACTCTTTATTTTCCATGGCCTCTTTATCTGAGGAATTTGCTGAGGTAAATTCTCTTTTTCCCTCATGAAATTTGCTTCTTTTACGCTCCCCCCCCCATTGGTTAAATTCCCTATTAATGTGTTCTGGGCTATAGGTAGAGCTTCCCTTATCATGTGAGGTAGAGGTAGAGCTTCCCTTATCACTCATCCCCAAGGCCTTCGCGGGGCACCGCGGAGGCCTCTCCCGGCCCTCCCCCCTCCCTCCCCGGGCCTTCGTGGGGCCTAGCAAGGCCCCGCGGAGGCCTCTCCCGGCCCTCCCCGGGCCTTCGCGGGGCCTCCAGAGCGTCTCTGAAGGCCCCATGGAGGCCTCCCCAACCCTCCCCCAGGCCTTCGCGGGGCCTCCGGAGCGTCTCTGGAGGCCCCATGGAGGCCTCCCCGGCCCTCCCCATCCCCTCCCCGGGCTTTTGTGGGGCATAGCAAGGCCCCGCGGAGGCCTCTCCCGGCCCTCCCCCCTACCTCCCCGGGCCTTCGCGGGCCTAGCAAGGCCCTGCGGAGGCCTCTCCCGGCCCTCCCCGGGCCTTTGTGGGGCTTAGCAAGGCCCTGCGGAGGCCTCCCCGGCCCTCCCCGCTCCCTCCCAGGCCTTCATGGGGCCTCCAGAGCGTCTCCGGAGGCCCCATGGAGGCCTCCCCAGCCCTCCCCCAGGCCTTCATGGGGCCTCCGGAGCGTCTCCGGAGGCCCCATGGAGGCCTCCCCAGCCCTCCCTGCTCCCTCCCTGGGCCTTCGCGGGCCTAGGAAGGCCCCGCGGAGGCCTCTCCCGGCCCTCCCCCGGCCTTCATGGGGCCTTCCCGGCCCTCCCCGCTCCCTCCCAGGCCTTCACGGGCCTAGGAAGGCCCCGCGGAGGCCTCTCCCGGCCCTCCCCCCTCCCTCCCCAGGCCTTTGTGAAGCCTCCGGACCGTCTCCGGAGGCCCCATGGAGGCCTCCCCAGCCCTCCCCGCACCCTCCCAGGCCTTCATGGGGCCTCCGGAGCGTCTCCGGAGGCCCCATGGAGGTCTCCCCGGCCCTTCCCCAGGCCTTCATTGGGCCTCCGGAGCGTGTCCAGTGGCCCCATGTTTGCCTCCCCAGCCCTTCCCACCCCCTCCCCGGGCCTTCATGGGGCCTCCGGAGCGTCTCCGGGGGCCCCGTGAAGGCCTCCCCGGCCCTCCCCCCTCCTTCCCAAGGCCTTCGCGGGGCCTCCGGAGGGTCTCCGAAGGCCCCGTGGAGGTCTCCCCGGCCCTCCCCACTCCCTCCCAGGGCTTTCACGGGGCCTCTGGAGGCCCCTTGTCGCAGTTTTGGGGGGAGCGGGGGGGCCCTCCCAAAACCGCGAATAATCAAAACCGCGAATGTCAGGTTCGCGAATGTGGAGGGGAGACTGTACTTCTAAACTGTTGCCTATAATGTGCTGGTGTTAGTCCAGGTCTCTGTTTCACTTTTTCACAAGGAACAATTTGAAGCCTCTTCTAATCTCATTTCACTGTATATTCCTGTTAATACCCCACATATCTGTGACCTTAAATACGCCATCCTTTCTTCATCTTTAATTCCGATTTCTACACAAGCTTTTTCAAAATAATTAAGGAATGAGTTCACATTATCTCCTCTAGTGTACTTTGGTAATCTATCCATATCTACAGAAGGAACAATTAATTGTATTATTGTTGTTTGTGTTCACTCTGGCTGTCAATTCTATCCTGTTCAATGTAGGATTATCCATTTTTTTTCCTCACAAGCTTTTTCTATTCCTATCCTTCTCTCTCTTGCTTCCCTCAACTTTCTCTCATGCTGCAGTTCTATTTCTTTTAATTTCTTCTCATGTTGCAATTTTATTTTTCTTAATTTTCCCTTTAATTCATTTTCCTTTTGTTCTGTTTCTCTTAATTTTTCCTCATGTTCTTTGTTAAATTCTTGGTGTCTTAATTCCCTTTCCTGTCTTTCCTTTATTTTCTTAGCCAGTTCATTTTCTCTATATGCTAAACTTTTAACTCTCTCCATTGCTTCCTCTCCCTCTTCAGCCACAAAAGCCTTAACTGCTAATTCCATCTCCCTCACTCTGAGACTATGCATGTCCAACTCATGTTCTCCTCTTCGCTTTCTCTAACCCTAGCTAATTCTTTTTCTATTTCTTGTTGTTTAAATTCTTTTTCTCTTTCTCTAATTTTTTTTTCTGTTTCTTGTTTTAATTCTTTTTCTCTTTCTCTTTCTCTAATTTCCTTTTCAGCCTGCAGTTCTCGTTCTCTTTCTTCCTTTTCAAATTGTATTCTAGCCATTTCAATTCTTTCTTCCCTTTCTCTCGTTTCCTTCTCAGTCTGTATTTCTCTTTCTCTGATTCTCTCTTTTATTTTCCATACCTTCAAATTATCTGCATTTGCAGAGGTAATAGATTCTGTGCTTCCATCTCTGGACATAACTTCCTCAATTTCCTCTTCCTTTCAGCCGCATCAGCTTTAGCTGCTTGTTTAATTTTTTGGGGCATTCTGAAGTTGTTTCCTTACAATACCTACAGACGTTTACTTCAGGAAACACTAATACTTTGCTGGTACAGGTGATTTCTTATGTTACCAAACAACTTTTACCTCAGAAATCACTTGTAATTCCAATTTCAAACTGCCTAGCCCTTGTTTTGCTGGATAAACCACTAATATTTTATGATCTAGGTGATTTCTTACTTTACCCTGAGACTGTTACCTCAGAAATCACCTTTGTGTCAAATGTCAGATAGCCCAGCCCTTAGTTTACTGGCTGTCTTTCCCTTTCCCTTTTAAAATGGCTCTAGAGGCTTGAGCCACTTTTTTTCTTTTGTCTTATATCCCTTACTTTATACCCAAGCTTTTTTATCTCAGGGATACAGGTAATTCTTTTTAATGTGCAGGTCTTTGCTTAATGTCACTTTACTTAGAGGCTTTTCTCTCAGCGAATCCTTTACGATTACCTTTGACTGACACCTCAGGGACTGCTGTGTCCACACACTCCAGTATCCCCTTACTTTACACGGTCTTTTACCTCAGGGGTATACTGTACTTAGTTTAAACTGGCAGCACTTTTCCTGTCAGCACTTTATTTTGAGGCTTGACGTTCAGCAACCCTTACATTTACCTTGGACAATTACCTCAGGGTTTGCTGTTACCACTCACTCCAGTATCCCCTTACGTTACCCAAATCTTGTTATCTCAGGGGTATACTGTACTTTTTTCAGTCACCAGAATTCCTTACTTTACCGCAAGACAATTACCTCAGGAATTACTTGTGCTTTTTCTTTCACCACACACCTGTGCTATCCACACACACAAACTTATATTTGGTTCTTCCTAACCAAATATATTAACTGAAATCCTTCTCTGGCCACTGGACCTTTCTCCCCCAGAACTAGGTCTCTCCTAGACCCTTCCATACTGGCTTTCTTAGATCCCCTCTGCCAGATTCACCAAGGATTCAATCCTGGATTTTCAATCCTTAACTGGATCTTTTGAATCCCTTCACTGGATTCTCAACCCTTCACTGGATCTTTCGAATCCCGACGCTGCCACCACTTTGTGAAGCAAGGGGGGATTTCCACCTCCTGCCCTGCCACCACTTTGTGATGCACAGCCTCCACGTCACAGCCAAACTACGTCTCCCCATGGTATAGCACAAGCACTCAGGTGTGGCTGTGTATTCCTGGCTGTGTCTCCTTGCCTGAGAATCACTCACACCAGGCTGGATTTTTTTTTATTAACAGAAGAACATTTATTGTCAAATGCATGAACGATGTAACTGTATACCCAAGTTATTGGGCCTGCATAAACATTTGCGCTCTCTCTAAGCCTCTAACACACAATGAACTTAAAAGTGTCTTGAATCACTCAAAGCCTCATCACAACTCTCAAACTGAAAACTAACTTAAACTGGAAACTTTCCTCACTCACTCCCCCTTTATCTCCTCCAGAAGCCACTCCTCTTCCACCTCCTCACAGAGGATTGGCTCCTGGAGTACCATGTCCTCATGGGCTCCTTGGCTGTCCATCACACCATATTAATAGAGAGAAAGGTCACCAGTCCAGAGTCGATGTCAGAGAAGACGAAAAAAGCCAAGGGATCAAGTGAAAAGTAGCCACAGACAGTCCAAGGTTGTTGGGGGGGGGGGGAAATCACCAAATGCCAAATCCAAATCTAGAGGAAAACATGAACTCAAACAGTCCAAGATCAAGGAGTGGAGAAATTAACTGTAGCCAAAGCCAAAAACCGAGTCAAAGCCAAAAACCAAAAGAGAAAACAATCTGAGAGGGAGCGAAGGTTCCTAGCGTGCTGCTAACGCGGCGGATGAAAAGGAACTGAGGGGAATGAGCAGTATTGCCTCAGAGGAACTGTTAAGGTGGGCTGAGCTACCACCAAAAACCAGTTATATAACTATTCCAGAAGGTTCTGAGTGCTCTGCGCAGGCACAGGAATAACCCAGCTGTGTTGATTCACAGAGACCACGAAGAATATCTGAGAGTGGGAGGTGGGACCTCATTTGCTAAGCATGGCATCACATCACCTGACTGGAGAGCCAATCAGATTGGGCAATGAAGAGCCACTCCGATTTGGCTAATGGAGTTTTGAAGAGATGCAGTCCTTTTGTGTGATGCCACATGGTCCTGTAGGTCTGAATGGAGCAGACCTAACATATGGTCCTTGGGTCTGAAATGGAGCAGACCTCATGCATTGCTCTGAGCCTCCATCATCCCAGAGACTGAGTAGGCCCAGAAATGAGGCCTACCCCATTGGAACACAGACTGATTTTGATGGCTCTCCGAAATGTGAGTGAATCTTTTCTTAGACTAGGAAAATGTGTTTAGCTATACAGAGGTGATAAGAAAGATAACTTCCAGAGAGGTCCTCTGTAATTTAATAATGAAAAACAGGAAGATCAACACTTGAGGTTGGAATCATAGAATCATAGAATTGCAGAGTTGGAAGAGACCACGAGGGCCATCCAGTCCAACCCCCCTGCCACGCAGGAAATCTTGATCAAAGCATCCCCGACAGATGGCAATCCAGCCTCTGTTTAAAGACCTCCAAGGAAGGAGACCCCACCACGCTCCGAGGGAGTGTGTTCCACTGCCGAACAGCTCTTACTGTCAAAAAGTTCCTCCTCATGTTGAGGTGGAATCTCTGTTCCTGGAGCTTGCACCCATTGCTCCGTGTTCCAGTCTCTGGAGCAGCAGAAAACAAGCCTGCTCCATCCTCAATCCGACACCCCTTCAAATACTTAAACAGGGCTATCATATCGCCTCTTAATCGTCTTTTTTCCAGGCTAAACATACCCAGCTCCCTAAGTCTCTCCTCATAAGGTATCGTTTCCAGACCTTTCACCATTTTAGTTGCCCTTCTCTGGACACGCTCCAATTTGTCAATATCCTTTTTGAATTGTGGTGCCCAGAACTGGACACAGTATTCTAAGTGAGGTCTGACCAAGGCAGAATAGAGTGGCACTATTACTTCCCTTGATCTAGACACTATACTTCTATTGATACAGCCCAAAATCGCATTGGCCTTTTTAGCTGCCGCATCACACTGTTGGCCCATGTTCAACTTGTGGTCTACTAGGACTCCTAGATCCCTTTCGCACGTAGTCTCATTCAGCCAGGTCTCTCCCATCCTATATTTATGCATTTCATTTTTTCGCCCTAAATGCAGTACCTTACATTTCTCCGTATTGAATTTCATTTTGTTAGCTTTGGCCCAGCTCTCCAGTCTATCCAGGTCATTCTGAATTTTGATCCTGTCCTCTAGGGTATTAGCTACTCCTGCTAATTTGGTGTCATCTGCAAATTTGATAAGTATGCCCCTAATTCCCTCATCCAAGTCATTGATAAAGATGTTGAATAGCACTGGGCCCAGGACAGAACCCTGTGGCACCCCACTGGTCACATCTTTCCAAGACGAAGAGGAGCCACTGCTGAGACAACAATTTGTCATCAGATGGTCCTTCTTCTGTTGGTTCAAGAATTCATCTCCACATCAGTATCTATTCCTTACTATTACTCTTTTCCAACTTCAGTGGGAATTTAAGTTACTCTTCTAAACAAGAACACATTCTGCTTTGTACCATATTGAAAAGAGATTAATGACTTTTCTATATACCCATAGCACTGAAAAAGAAAATATGAAGGGTGCTGCCTTTCAATACATCCATAAATGTATTGAATGATGAGCCATTGACATACATGCATGTGTGCATCAACATTGCATACATTAAAACACAAGGAAAAATAGTCATGTAGTGGTTTTTATCACACCTGCTTCTCTTACTTGAAAGGGGCAGTTAAAGACTTGACACATTTGAGTCCTGCATATTCAGGAAAACAGCAATGGCTTTTTGTATTAAACGTCCATAAAAGGTTTTATTTCAGCAAGGATCCTTATATTTTTATTTTGTCTGTGATCCCAGTTCCTTTATGATATAATACATCACTTGCAATAGTTGATTATGATGTGGACATCAGTCTGCATATATATACTACATTTATCGGAGGTTGCCAGGTTTTTTTAAAGATGGAAAGTTGGTTTCATTCAAAACATTTTCTTCTCTGAGACAACATTTGGACCTCTTTATTGGATCATTATGTGGTATTGCTTCCATCCATACCCAATTACTGCCCACATGACACACATATAGTGTCTGTCCTTTTATAGTAAAATAGCAAGTTTGGGTCCTTGTTTTGCAGACTGCTTTGTACAAGTTAATATATGTAGATCTAAAACAGGAGTGGGAATCATGCAGCCCTACAGATGTTACTGAAAGCTCCCAGCATTCCTAGCCTTGGGCTGTTGCTGGATAGGGCTGATAGGAGTTGCAGTTTAATGTCATTTGGAGGGTCATCATTGTTCTGACATGCAATAAAGTAATGTAACATAAATGCTCTTCTTTGCTTACAGAAAAACAATAGTTGATCCTGATGATCCACGATGTACCAGACTTATTCTTACAGGACAGATGGTTACTGTGCCTCCAGAAGAAATGGAATTTGCCAAGCAAGCATTATTTTCAAGGTCCATATGAACCCACTGTTAATGTGTGTGTGTATGAAAGTGAGAGAGGAATACTCCCTTTGTAGCAAGAATTGAAGGAGTGATAGGGGAGCATTGCCTTCTCAGAGATTAGAATTTGCCTTCCCAGAGGCTAGCATTTCACTAAAATGCTTGAAAGAGTCAAATATCAGTTGAAAACAACTGTTACTTCCAGCCAGTGCTAAGCACTTTAAAATACTTTTGGTCAATGCTTAATTCTCCTATTGAAATCCAATTGAAATAAACATTAAGATTGAATGGATACTATCCAGGATTTCTGGGAGGGTTAGTGCAGATGTCATTAAGGCAGTACTGCATACTCCCCTTACACTAGAGTAGTCTTGCTGTTTTCATTTTGTCTCCAAGTGGCATAGTGCCATGTCTACTTGTGAAAAGTCAGCAAGCAGGGTAGGCTATTGCTTAAAGTAATTCCACTGGTGATAAAACGACACTGTTGCCAAATAATTTAGGAACTGTTGGCTTGAAGGCGGTTTCTAGACCTATATTTACATAACCTGTTTGGTTATCTTTGTTCTTCCAGGCACTCAGTAATGAGAAAATGGCCTCGCAGTTATGAATGGTTCTTTATGAAAATGAACATTGAACATGTCTGGCTTCAGAACTGGTATGGAGGAATTGCCACTGTCGCACTGGAGGAGTACTTCAAAGCAACTCCCAATAAAGCTTGATTGAATGTTCAGATATGGAAATTGTGTTTCCATGTTCACTTTGGAAACAAACTATTTTATATGCTACACTACCCAGTATTTATTTAACAGTAATCTTGTGCAAAGTATTTAAAATGGCTCCATCTTTCTTAATGGGAGTAAAATGACAGTATGAACCTTTTAATGTGAAAATGAACATAAAAAGCAGATCTAAAACTGCAGTAGATCTTACCATTTAAGACTGGAGATGGATCACTCCAAACACTTTAAGATGTCTGAGTATTTTTGTTTTTTTACAAACACAGCACAATAATACTATGTGTTAATTATTATTTCTGAGACAGGACAAGAACTGCAACTTCAAATGAAAAGTCTGGTATGTAAAGTTAATGTTATAATTTTCAGTGTTTCCTAAGGCACATATTTGTTTTTGTTTCACAAACTGTAATGCTCAGAAATGGTTTAAATGTGGCTCTACTGTTATGAGCATGGGATTAGCCCTTCTCCTGATGAATGGCCATGAGGGGGAGACTGGAAGCTTTTATTTCAGCTGACCTGTTCTTTTTCTTTTTCCTTTTTCTTCTTCCTTTCTTCTTGGCTATATCCAAATCTAGACAAACTGGTTAACAAACCAACTTCAAACCACTGGTTCATTATCCTAGCTTCTTCCAGTAAATCCCAACAAATATTTAACCATTAAGATTCCCTAACTTTTTCTGTTTATCTTTGAATGGCCTCTAGAACTATCCTTTTAGGAGGTCAAGGGACAGTCAGTATTAATTCAAAACCAAGGAATAAAGTAGAAACCAGACAAAATAAATGTAGATAAATACATTTTTCTTCCAACTCTTAACATATTATTTGAAAGCAGGTATTGCAATACGTATGGCAGACAGGTATTGTATCTATTTTGTTTTGTTTTCCTTGTTGATAGTCTTTCTAATTGATTTAATTTTTACAATTTTTCCCATCATAGAGATGTTAGCAAGGATAACATGAATTGTGGAACATGAATAAAATGTTATAATTTATATGTGTTTCCCAACTGTACTTAAAAAGATGGACAAATTGGCCTGTGCTATATTCCTTTGGTACTTCTATGTAAAGGAGTATCCAGTATTGTATTATCTCATGGTTTCTGTATGGCTTTATGTATTTTTATATTATGTGAATCATAATGTTACTCCCATAAATAAGGGTCCTACAAAATATCCTAGCAGCAAATTCCAGTGTATCTTTTTAATGGATTTGGTATGCCCCAATATTTAATTAACCGCAGCAAAACTTTCAACAAATCTACAAGAAGTGAAAATGACCTAGCATTCGGGAAGATAATGTTATAAGATGTTATAAGATGATAAAATAAGACTGAGGCCAGAATCCTGCTCAGTGATTTATTGTTGTTGTGTGCCTTCAAGTCGTTTCTGACTTATGGCAACCCTTTCACAGGGTTTTCTGAGGCTGAGTGTGACTTGCCCAAGTTCACCTAGTAGATTTTCATGGCCAAACAGGATTCAAACACTGGTCTCCAGCATTTAGCCCAGTACTCAAACCACTATACCATGGTGGCCCTTGGTGATTTATACTACAGGTTAAATCAGTCTAAATACTGAAGTGTTGTGGAAGGAGTTATCCTTTACCTCCTTGTGCTGTATTCTTTCCTTGGGCACAGGGGCAGCCAGATGGCTCCCAGATGCATCTCTTCTCCCCAGCCACGGATTGGCTGTAGGGAGTGCTCAGGTGCCATCTAAGTACCACTTTATGCTTGAGAAGAAGGAGTTTTACGCTGTAGTATGTATGACAGCACCCATTTGGTACCTGGATGCACCCCCACAGCCAATCAGGAGCTAGGGGGGTAAGTGCACCTGTGTACCATCTGGATGCTGATGGAAGGAAGTACTGCCATCACTTTATAGACCAGCAGTGTGTGTGTGTGCTTTTATTTAGTTATTTATTTAATTATTTAATTAATATCTTACTTTTCTCCCAGTATGGGACCTGGATATGCTCTGCCAGCACTCAAAGAAAATCTTGGTCTATATTTGTCACTGGTTATATAAATTGTAAAGCATAATAAAGTGCTAATAGTGCAATAAAAGCATAGCAAATACTTTCTCTTTTAAAAAGTAAATCTGATCAAAATCCTGGGATGTCCTCTGCCCCTCCTCCCAAATTGGCATGGCACATCCCACAAACATAGCCTTTTGGCCCTATCTCGATGGGCAATGCTTATAGCTTAATTGGCACCTTACTGAGAACTGTGGTTGTTCTCACTCTTAAGAGTGGTGCTGGCAGGAACAGACCAATGCATAAGTGAGTCATTCCACTTCTTACAACTTGGCAGGTGTCTTTTCTGACATGAAATTAAAGGATTTCCTAGCTCTTCGCCTGAAAAGCTGCCCACTTCAGCCCTAGGACCTCTATAATGATTCTGAAGTGCCTGACATGTCTTCAAATATTGTAGTGGGAATGGAGCATCTGCCATGTCTTAGGCCTTCCACATTTTGAGGTTGCAATTTTATCATTGCCAGAAGAGCTCTAATCACAAAGCAGTTCTATCTGACCCTTACCTGTCCCTTGTAAATCTGAAGAAGCTGGGCCTCATTGCAGCTTTGATTTCTGGTGAAATCAGCTGACTACAGCATGGCTTACTCTGTGCTAAACTGTGGTGAGAGGTTCCAGGCCCTTAATAACAGCATTCGAAGAGAGAGGGGGAAAAAATCATCACATGAACTGTGTGATATTTCCTATTGAGGATGAAAACTACCCATCTTTATATCAGCTGGTCATGCAGCTATCAAAATCAGAGAGCTTCTCCCTATAAACAAATGGTACCCCAATCGGAATTTTATCTTTAGCGCATTGAATTTTGCAAAGGACTGTTTTTATTTGATTGAGGGTAGAAGGCCATCCTTTCAAAATCCTTTTTATTTTATGCTCATCACATTTTTGCTGGAAAAAATGATTAAATTATTTTCAATTAACCATAACACAACAGGTTGCTAAACTGTGTAATATAATGGTTGTACAAAGACTATGCTTCCCTGTTTTTATCTGCTGCTATTGTTTAACCAAAGAATGTTTAGTTTCTAAGATAATTTTCTTCATTAGATAAAAACTGAATTATTCATATTCTGTCTCCACGGGCAATGCATATCAGATATTTCTTGTAAATATAATAAAACATTGATGGGAAATTTGAGTCAGAATATTTTGGTGATTTTCCCCCCCTGTAACCAGCTCCTCAGCAGTCTGTCCTCATTCTGAACCCATCAAAGTTTCTGAACACTTCCCAGAGGGAGCTTCACCTGTAGTGTGTGTTACAGTCACATAAATAGGAGGTAACCAAAGTATGTGTCACCATGGTAGATCAGTATGCAGATTGTGGAAACTAGCATAAATTCCAAGTTTTATTGTAGTCTTAAAACCAGATTTCATTTGAAAAACTATTTAAAGATTTATAACATTCTCCCCCTCCTTTTTTTGAGCACCCATGGACTTTGATATGAACACATCTGTAATATGCATAGCTGTTAACTTTTTTTACACAAGTTCAAATTATTATTCAGCGTTTCATTTTCTCTAAAGAGAAAAAAAAAGTAGTCATCAATGTGCAGTGTTGGTGAAATGTAGGTTTCAACTCCTGGGGTGCTTTCACCCAGCTTGTTGGGGGCAATTAGCTAAAAACATTATATACTGCTTAGGGAGTGCTTCAGCGGTATATAAATATCAATGCTATTGCTATTGCTTTCACCATGGTCCCCTAGGGGAAGGGCTGACAGGGCTCTGGCCTGGGGCCTGAGATGATGAGGGACCCTGGTGTGATATTATTGTAAGTTTTTCTTATGTAAATCCATTTAAGGTTGTTTTTTTAATAAATAAAAATATTATTTTGGTGTCATCCTTTAAGCTGACTTATTTTAATTTTTATCCTAAATCCTGCTCCCCTTAACCTTAGGGCAGGGGGCTCTTCAAAGATCCTGGCCTGGGGGTCCTCTTCAAGATGTGGGGGCTATGCCTTTAACACAGCATTTATAGCACTATGACTCCACTTTAACTACCAAGGTTACATCCTGTAGAAAACGGGAGGTTGTAGCATGGTAAGGTACCAGAGGTCTTGGCTACTGTTGCTGCCAACAGACTATTGCAGTCGTCCCTTCACATCCGTGGCGGTTAGGTTCAGAAGACCCCTGTGAATGTGAAAATCGAATAATAACACCCCTCCCCCGCCCTCCCAAAAGTGAGCATAGTGAAGCCACTTTCCCCCCACCTCCCCCGCCCTCCTGAAAGTGGCCACAGGGCTTCAGAGGCCCGTCGCCACTTCCCCCCCTCACCAGAATGGCAAACTGCGAATATGCGGAACCGCGGGTGTGGAGGCCGCAAATGTCGAGGGAGGACTGTAATTCAGTTTATCCACATGAGACACATAATCCAGTTTCAAACTGGATTATTTGCCTATGGCTCCTTCCTACGGAATCCTGGGATGTGTAGTTTTACAAGCCTGCTCTGAAAAAGAGTGTGGGTGCCTCACCAAATTACAAACCCCAGGATTCCATAGGAAGGCGCCCTAGCAAATAATCCAGTTTCAAACTGGATTATTTCTCTAGTGTGGATACGTTTCTCTCAAAAGGAGCAGAAACCACGCGGGGGGGGGAGCCAATTGGGCGGGCTTTTCTCCCGCCATCGCTCTTTCTCTCCTCCCCTGAGGGAAGAAAGGAAAGAAAGAGGGAGGCGGCCTCAAAATAAAAGCGCACCACCTCTGAAGAATGGGGGGCGGTCGGTAGTTGTGGAGTTGGCCAGGGCGAAGGGGGGAGGAGGAGGAGGAGGAGGAGGAGGAACAAGCCGGGGAGTCTCCTCCTCTTTGTTCCCTTCCCCGCCGTGTGGTTGTCCAGCAAAGAGCCGCCTTGGGCAGGGAGAGGGGCGGGAACCCATTGCGCCGGGTTTGTGGGCGCTGCTGAGGCGGGCTCTTCGGTGCCCACTCGCCAACCAGCCAGCCATGGTCCTTGCGCGCCGTGGGGCGCTGCCGCTGCTCTTCGTGTGGGCGGCGGCGGGGGGCTGCTGCCCGCGGGTGGCCTGGTCGCTGGTGTGGTACACGGCGTGGGTGAGCACGGTGTACACGGAGCCCGGCACCAACCGCACGGTGTGGGGCAGCAGCGAGAGCGGCCGCTATGGGGACAGCTCGCCCAAGGTGAACGCGCAGGGCCTGGTGGGCATCGCCCGCCCCATGGACGGCTGCGCCCCGGGCGTCGAGTACGAGGTGCCCACGCCGGCCGGGCTTTCCCGCAGCCCCTGGGGGCCACCGCCTCTGCCGCCCTCCTGGATCGCCCTGGTGGCTCACGGCGGCTGCAGCCTGAAGGACAAAGTGGCCAACGCGGCCAGGAGGAAGGCGGCTGCCGTGGTGGTCTACAACGAACCCCGGTTCGGCAACTCCACCTTTACTATGCCGCACTTCGGTTAGTGGGGGGGGGAAGAGGGTGAGGGGCTTATTTTGGGGGACGAGCACAGTTGTCCCTCCGTATCCACGGATTTAGCTATTCACGGCTTGAAAATATTCTTTAAAAAATAATCATCCAAAAAGCAACCCTTGATTTTGCCATCTTATATAAGGGACACCATTTTGCTATGCCATTGCATATAATGGGACTTGAGTATTCACGGATTTGGGTATCCACGGGGGGTCCTGGAACCAAACCACAGCGGATAGGAAGGGACAACTTTATTTGAAAACCCCATTTTGGGGGGACGACGGTGACGGGAACGGATAGGCTGAAATGTGAGGGGACGGAAGCCAGGGTCAGGCGAGGGATTGATAGGTAATGTGTGTGTGTGTGGGGGGGGGTTATTTGCCACTGAAGAAGAAAATGTACTGTTCGACTACACAACCTTTATATCGCTGTGACTCCACTTTAACTACCATGGTTACATCCTGTGGAAAACGGAATGCGTATTGAAATCAAATGTAAAACTATGGCTGCAGTGGTGTGAACGCTTAATCTGGGAAAACAGTACTGTAGGTTGCTGTGGGGCAGCGGGGGCGGGGATTAGCGATGTTCTTTACACAAATCCACTTTGAAAGTGGATTATTTGCCATGTCTCATTCCTATGGAATCCTGGATTTTGTAGCTTGCACTCCTTGGCAGAAAAGGCTAAGGATTTTGTAAAACTACAAATCCCAGGATTCCCTAGGAAGGCATCATGGCAAATAATCACTTTCAAACTGGATTGCTTGTGTAGTGTGGATTAGGCTTGCAAAATATTACTACAGTACACATTGAAGTGATGTGTATTCTCCCACAAAAAAACACAGATACAGTACTCTTTCCAAGAGAAGTGTGTAGTCCAGCCTCCTACCTGTTGCACTGATTGTAGGGCTTGGGTTTAAAAAAACAAACAAATTGCAGGGAGTACCCTATTCATAAATGGTGAGTCCTATCCGTAGTTATGGGTCATTTTTATTGTTCTTTTTAGCTAGATCAAAAAGTTGTCCCAGCATCTGCTGAGCAGACCTTAATTCTAAACTAAATATGCTTCATGTCTGGCTTCACATGTGGAGTACCATAATTGCAAGCATGGACTCATGTCAGTATAAAAGAGGGGCCCTTCTGAATCAAATCAGAAGTCTACATTGGTTTGTTTGTACAGTACAGTATTTCATTTACATTCTATCTTTCCTCTAGAGCCCATAAGCTAATACTGTATTTATTGGTATGCTCCTCCATTTTGTCTCAACCCCCCCTGCTGTTCTCACAAGTAGGTGATATTAATGATATGCAAGATCCATACAGCCATGATGACTCAGCCTTTGTTAAAATTATGCGCCTTGTATTTGTTAGTCTCCTTTTAAACCTACCACATTGTAAGGCATTTGTGACAACAAATTCTATAATTTAATTCCCTGAAACAACATCTCAGGCTTGGCCAAATTGATTTAACACTGTTTAAGTATTTGAAGGGGTGTCACGTTGAGGATGGAGCAGGCTTGTTTTCTGCTGCTTGGAACAGTGGATGCAAGCTCCAGGAACAGAGATTCCACCTCAACACAAGGAGGAATTTTCTGACAGCAAGAGCTGTTCGGGAGTGAAACACACTCCCTTGGTGCGTGGTGGGGTCTCCTTCCCTGGAGGTCTTTAAACAGAGGCTGGATGGCCATCTTTCAGGGATGCTTTGATCGTAATTTCCTGCGTGGCAGGGGCCTCGTGGTCTCTTCCAACTCTATGATTCTATGAATAAGGGATAAACTTAATTGTTAGTACTAACTAGAGTAGAGTAGTCCCATGGAATCAATGTAAATTTGGTGAATTGACATTTATATTAGTTCCATTGGTTGAGTACATCTGTTTGGAATGAACAATTGCATTTAGCCCAAATTACTTCCATCAGCTTGCCCTGAATCTTATGCCATTTAATTTTACTGGATGACCCCATGTTCTGTTAGGAGGTGAGAAAAACATCTTTTGCAACATCGTGCATAATTTATTAGCTTCTTATCACCATCATAATTATAGAGGGAGAAGAACTAAAAATCACCAGATAGGAAAGTACCTTATTTGTGAGCTACATAAACAGGAGCATGCTAAGCTAAGGCATAGCAAACTTCTCACTGAGTTATCAATGGTCCAAACTTTGGCAATGCACTAACTACTGGACACAGTAGCAGCATGCTTGTTTGGAAGCATGATTATGTTTACTATGTGCGTGACAAAAACAGGAGAGGAAATGTGGGAAGAGCAAAGAAATGAAACTCCTGGATGGGAGGTCTGTAGATCTCTGCTGCCTTAATAAAAGGATGGGTGCTGTAGGACTTTATAATAATTGAGGAAATAATAAGTGGCTTGTTTTAACTTTGTAGAATGATGTGCTTATGAATGAATGTCTGTAAGAAACTTCATCTTCTGAAGCAAATGGATAACACTGTACCTTTAAGTCCTCCCTGGCATTGTCAATGTTCTTGTGTTCTTCCTGTTGTTTTTCTTTCTTTTTTAAAAAAGTTATGTTTTTTTTTAAATTATGTCCTGAGATTTAGTAATCTGTTTTTAAAATGGCTACACAACCTCATGGCAGGATATGCTTGGGGTTAATAGAGCCTAAATATCCGTTAGGCCCCAGATCCTGTCTGATCTTGGAAGCTAAGCAGGGTCAGCCCTGGTTACCACTTAGATGGGAGACCACCAATGAATACCAGGTGCTGTAGGCTATATTTCAGAGGAAGAAACTGGCAAAACCATCTCTGACTATTTATTGCCTAAGAAAATCCTATGAAATTAATGGGGTCACCATAAATTGACAGGCAGCTTGAAGGCAAATACACAAACAAGGAGTACAAGATTTATATTCCTTGTATTGCTGTGATTTTTTAATTTTTAGTAATTTTTAATTAGGTTTAAGACATAATAACATTACAGCACTGTAATGCATTTCTGTGAATTTTTTTTAATGCCAGATTACTCTATTGTGAATGTTTTGGTACTTGCATGAAATTGTGAATAGTTAAGGATATGCAGATAAGACAGTTAGTAGTTGTACAACCATAGTCACAAGTCCAGATACCCATGATCAGAGTGTATTAACACCTCCACCTCCTTCTTGGTCTCCAAGTAAGAAGCATACTCTTGTAATTCTATTTGGATTCCTGTATTTGAGATTTAAGAGGGAGCTGTGAAGTACAGTACAGGATTCACAAACCATAGCACTGTATGAATGGAAATAGAAAGAAACTCTAGGGCAGATAATGGAGGAACTGTAATAAATTTCTTGGCATGTCAGACTATGAAACATGCAGGAAAAAGCAGAATCCATACATTTAATTGTTTGTGCCAGAGCCTATGATATTAAATTCTAGTTATTGTGAACTTCTGTTCATATGTCTGTTTTCAAAATGAATGTTAATCTTCAACTAAATTCTCATGTATTTATGGAGCTTATTTTGCATACTCTTGTTTGGATTTGTGAGGAGTAGCAATGTGATAGTGGTTCAAAATAACTGCCAAGCAGGACTACATATTTAGTAGAGAAACAAGTTCCTAATAAAAGGGGGAAAAAATCAAAACATTGCTAACCAGAATTCTCATGTCAGATGAATCAAGTATGTACAAAGTTCTGCTAATCCTCATACAGCCAAGACCTCATGAAATGGTCAGATAGTTGGTTCTGTAGAGGAGACAATGGCCTAAATCCTGTTGTTAGTCCTAATAAGCATAGACCCACTAAATCTGTGGGATTTATCTACATGTTGACTCACCATTCAACAATTCATTGGTTGGGTCTACTCTAATTGGGATTAATCAACAGGATGTCAACAGTTTAAAGGAACCCCCACCCCTTCATTGAAGTGGAAAAGTGACAGATCTTGGAGGGATACTTGTCTTCTCATATTCCCCCCTTTAGTCACATACCTAGGATCAAGAGATGGGGGAGGGAGGGAAATGAGCACAATAGCTCTTAGTGTTGTGTGTGTATGTGTGTGTGCCTTCAAGTTGCCTGTCAGTTTATGGCGACCCCCTGGATTTCATAGAGTTTTCTTAGAAAAGATGGTTTTGCTCTTCATAGGGTTTTCTTAGAAAAGATGGTTCCCCCCCTCCCCCCCCCGTTCCTTTTTCTGAAGTATAGCCTGCAGCACTTGGTATTCATTGGCAGTCTCCCATCTAAGTACTGACCAGGGCTGGCCTTGCTTAACTTCCAAGATCAGATGGGAACAGTGGTGCCTCTAGGGTATTTAGGCCCTCGTACTTCTTACTTACTTAACTTTATGTAAAGTGGCCTGGATTTCATTCTGTTGTAAAAAAAAAAAAGCCCACTTGGTTTCTGTTTTCCCCTTTCTTTCTTCTACAGGTACTGGCAATACAGTTGTAATTATGGTTGGGTATCCAAAGGGAATGGAGATCTTGGAGCCAGTGCGAAGAGGAATTCCAGTGAAAATGACTATTGGTGTTGGTAAACAACACGTACAAGAATATATCAGTGGACAGTCAGTTATGTTTGTAGCAATTGCATTTATCACCATGATGATTATATCTTTAGCATGGCTTATATTTTTTTATATACAACGTTTTCTATATACTGGATCACATTATAGAAACCAGGTAATTATCACTGGTGATTCTCTGTTTTCAGACTGTGAAAGATGTTTGCCTACTAATAAGCAAATATTTAATGAATGCATAAATGAAATGTTGTACAGCAACCTTTGCATCTTCTTGCCTCATCTGTAAATGCAATGTTGCTTGAATAAGTTTCTTAATAGCAACTCTTATGCTGCCTATTAGTATCTGGTGTAACTTGTTTCCAGAACTAGACATACCTGAACTGTATCTACCATTCAGATTAGTGTTTTGAACTAGAACTGAGATTATCTTCAGGTGATGAAATTCATTGTTCTATATCTACACCTTTGTTTCTTACAGAGACATAAAGTTAAAATGCCTATTTAATTCTTTACTGATAGTGTACTAGAAAAACAGACAAACTAATTCAAATCAGTACAGCAAATCAACCCTTAACACATCATCCACTGCTTTTCTTCCTAATGAAGCTTTTTCTGGCAGAGATCTGATGGAAAAGCTTTATGTGTTTAATAAGTTTTCTCAGCTACCCTTGCCCTCTTTGTTTCACAATGTGCTTCTTTTTAAAATTCTCTTTTTCCCCCTGTCACCCTGATGTGGTGTTCTTTCCCCATATTTCTTTATTTAGTCCCATCATGTCATTACAGTTTGTGGGAAGTATGAATTCCAATCAAGTTCACAATTCCCCTCCCCCCCCCCGCCTCACTCCCTGTTTTTGTCTTCTACTGGAGACTTCTGCTGAAATGCTGGCATTATCATGAATCAGCAGTGATATTACACCTGTCTGGGTTGGAGGTTTCACTGTCCCACATACCCTATAGCTTAGATCAGGGCTGAGTTAGAATTAGAATGTGAATGGCTTTTTAAAGCAGCTTTCGAACTTGTCTTCATTAATGAAGGTTATGTTATTCTTACTTAGTTGTGAGCAGTTAGCAGTAACTGTTACATGGGACTTCAGAACAGGGTTGGCTTTTTCCAACCCCCTTACTAGAGCAACAATGACTTTTTGAATTTAAACATTTTAACCTTTAACAGTTTACTGGCAGTTGCTCATTGTTAGACTAATATCCAGAGTCAGTTACTTCTTTTTAATCACCTTATTTTATAGTGCAAGAACAGACACCCCCCCGGATCCTGAAGAATGGTGGATCCGGGGGAGGTGTTTTAATGATGAGCAGGGAGGCGAACCCATGGGCAAGCCGGGGCGTGGACACGCCCCGGCTGGGAGGAGTCAGGGGAGGCGCCAAACCAAGGTCTATTTTACCCCTTGCCTCCCCTGGTCTCCTCCTCTTTTCCTTCTGATCAACGAGGGAGCTGCTCGGATTTGGATGAGTTGTTTCCTTTGTTTGTTTGTTTGTCTGGTCTCTCCTCCTTCCTCATTCTCATCTTAGCTTCTCTGTTCTCTCCGTGTGTACCCTCATTCTCCTTCTAGCCTCTTATTCTCCTCTGGTTAACTTGTGTTTCTCTTTGCTCTTTGCTCTGGCTTCTTCTTCCCCCCAGGCTTCGGCCCCGGGCTTCGCGGCCGCCGGCTTCATCCCCCCCCCCCCGCGCTCCTTCGGGCCCACTCGGCCCCAGGCTTCGCGGCCCGGCCGCCTCCACTGTGTGCGTCGCGGCCGCCGGCTTCACCCCCCCTGCAAGAAATGCTATTCGAAAACAAATCCTTCAATTAACATAAGATCATCCAAAACAACTTGCTTTAAAAGAGCCCTTTTTTTTAAAAAAAAAAAAGAACAATTATTATTTAAGCTAGTTGCCATAACATCTGAACTTCATTTTGCTACTTAATTTTCTGATTTAATCCTATATTAGTTTTAATGCAATCCACCCCTAAAGAACCTGATTTAAACAAAAACAAAAAACAAACCCACAACAGTTTAAACAAAAGGGGTGGGTGGTTTGTTTTTTTAAAACTGCTTCCTCTCACCCCCAACTCTGATTCAGAAAGACCTGGACTTTTGCATGGAGTGTTAATCTGCCTGCTCCTTGGAGAGCCTAATACATTTCTCTGAAACATCTAGGATAGATCTTGTTTGTATCAGTTTACATGATCATTTGGGAAAGATTTTAAATTTACTTAAAGGTATAGTACAAGATAACTACAGCTTGAATGACAGTACTGATGACAAAATTATCCTCTTAATCTTGACTGCTATATAAGGCTTCAAACATACAAACCTATGAGAACTTTTAGTAATGCATGGTTTTCATAGCTATGTTTTGAAAGTGTAGTACAGTTGGCCTTCTGTATCCATGGATTCTGCACCCATGAATTCAACCAACCATGGCTTGAAAATATTTTTTTTGGTGGGGGGGAATTCCAAAAAGCAAACCTTGTAGTTTGCCATTTTATATAAGGGATGCCATTTTACTATGCCATGGTGTATAATGGGACTTAAGCTTCCATGGATTTTGGTATCCACGGAGGGTCCTGGAATCAAACCCCAGCAGACAGCAAGGGCCCACTGTATGAGAGAGAATTTTGGGAGTGCCTTATTTTGTTTAATTATTAGTATAAACTGAAGGGCAGTATTCTTAAAAGACTGTACTCTGCAGTAGTAGTCACAAGTGAGAATGAAATGATGCATTTGAACAGATGAAAAAGTAAAAACCTACTTTATTCAGTATAGAATAAACCTACTTTATTCAGTATAGAGGGAAGCAGTACAGAAATTATTGTTATCATTATCATGACTTTTCCTTTTTGTGTATCTATGCTCTGATTATCTGCACTGGACATATAAGTATGATAGAGCTTTTGAACCCATCACTAAAGAATTGTTAAATCTTAGATCATGGGAGTTCTTAAATTTCTTAGTACTTCAGATAAGTCTTGATAAAATATCATAGAAATTTGGATTGCTAACCTAAATTACCTTTTTTTAAGAGCCACAGAGAAGAAACAATGAAAGCAATTGGCCGGCTGTCACTGCATATTGTTAAGCCTGAAGATAAGGTAATTTTGGTCATACTAATATTTGGTGAGAGGTTTTTCATTGGTGTGTGTGTGCACATGCCTTTCAAGTAATTTGTTGACTTGTGGCGACTCCATGAATTTCATAGTTTTCTTAGCCAAGGAATACTCAAGAGGTGTTTTGCCAGTTCCTTCCTTCATTAGTACAGTTTCATAAAATGAAATTAATTGAACTTCCTGTGACAGTTGAGATTCACACACGCACACAGATTGCTGCAGTCCAAACATCACATACAGGCATCCCCCTGCTTCAGGAGAAAGGCATATAAATTGCACAAATGAACACAAAAAAATATTTGACAGGTTATGGACCAGAGCACTGTCAAAAAGCAGACATTGTCAAAATGCTGAACCATTATGTGCCATTGTGAATATTACTGTATATTACTGCATAGTGCTTTGGTCCCTAACCTGTTGAATAAGTGAGGGATGCCTGTATGGAGAGGAAAGGATGTGAGGGGGGGGGGAGAGCCACTTTCAGTGATTCATTCCATTCATAAATTTTGCTATCTATAAACAGGCGCCTCTCTGTCATCCCTCCCATCTTTGCTGCCCTTCCAAAGTTCACCTTTCTGCAGTTTCTCTTTCCCTTGACAGACACATGTCTCCACGCCCTCCTTTTGGGCTGGCTCTCCTCAATCCTCCCCTGCCTTCCAGGGCCATGGGGAAAAATGTGTTCATGTGCAGTGCCTACTCTGCACCCTGCTTCTCACTTGGCTCGCTTTTCTTCTCTTTTCTCCTCTTCCATGCATTCCTCAGCAGATGGAGCTAAAAAACTTTGCTTGCTCCTTTAAGTCCACTTTCCAGAATGCTTCTGGGTGTGGCCAAATACCTCTCCCAACTGTCCTCCCTGGCATTGGAGGAGGAGGAGGAGAACAAGATGGCTGCAAGGTTTGTTGTACTGTACGGTACCCAGACTAAAAGAAAGATTGTGCTGAGTTGGAAAAAAAAGTGTGTGTATGTTTGCAAAAGAGTTGTAGAAAGTGCCATCTTTTGTTCAGTCTGAGTACAATAGCAGCCACAGCCACCAAACTGCTCTTTCAACTCTTTTAAATTATACAAAACTGAAACATTAATTCAACACATGATCAAAAGAGTGGACCACATGTTGAACATACAGTGCCAGGTAGTAATTTAGAACAGTCAAGAGTGGGTCATTGAAAAGCAGGGGACACCTGTATTATAAATGACATAACTAGCTTCATGCACCCAAGGGAGCATATGAATGGAAGCTACCAATGGCATATGTCAAACCTGTTTAGAAACTAAGGATCATTTTTTTTAAAAAAAAATGAGTGGTGGGGGCTGTTAAATAAATAACTCCTGTGGATTCCAGTAATAACAGTGAATATGCCCATGTTCTTGGGTATACCTAAATTATCTTTTCCAGAAACTTGTCCTTTTAGACTTGCATAGAAGTTCTGAATTACTTTTAAATGTCTCATGTATGTTTGTTTTAAAAATTTAGTTCAGGGATGAGTAACTGGAGAATCTAGGAATTTTCCAGGGACCTCGTTTGCAGAAGCACCCCTCCCCCAATAAATTGGGAGTATGTCTGGAAGTCTGCTTTTAGTTTTGAGAAGCAAGTGTTTTTAATGTAAAATGACTATTTTAAAAATGACCAGTAAGCTACTCTCAGAGCCCTTATAGTAGGTTAAATGTATTATTTAAGAAAGCTAAAAATTCTGAAATATGTCATGCAGGAAACAGATTTCATGGGAAAAGCATCTATAGCTGTCTATGTAGCACAAGAAGAAAAATAATTATGTTGGTGGTCCTTGTTAAAGCTTTCACATCCATTTTATAACTGTGAGATGGAGCAAACTAAGATACTTATGTTTGGACCATAAGCAAAAATGCATCAGTAACAATCAGTTGTGGGTGTTTTTTAGTTCTTCAGCTTGCAGGCAAAGTGAAGATTTCTTCTGTTTCTTCTTGGTTTTTGCACAGTTGTACAAGACGAATAAAGATTAGAAAAAATAACTTTTTTTTTAACAAAGAATTAGAAATACACTATTAGTTGCCTATTGCATGCTGTCAAAGGGGTGGAGAAATAAAACAAATAATTAGTATAAATAAAAAGCTAAATTAAATAACAGGGAATATCGTTGTATACTTTGTTGTATACTGTATTCCAAATCCTTTATTTTACTCTATCTTCTGGATCTTCCACTGCTTGTGTAGTCAGTTGGACTTTAAAAAATTGGTCACACTCTTAAATTGTGAGTTATGTACGTTCTTTGATTAATTAAACAAAAAACTGTTTCAGACTCATAGCTTTCTTTCCTTCCTCATCATGGTCTGTAAGTAGTTCATCACACATATGGGACCAGTACACAGCACAACTTTAGAACTTTTTAGATGTACAGTTGCCCCTCCACTTTCGCGGCTTTCACATTCGCGGTTTTGACTATTCACGGTTTGCTCAGGAAGCACCTAATTTAAATCAGCTTCACTCCCTTGCACAGAAGGGAGGGCAGCCGATTTAAACGGAGTGCTCCCTAACCAAACCGTGCTGCCTAATTCTCCACTCTCCTGGGCTTGGCTCCATTTGGGGTGGAGAGCCAAGTCCCAGGAGAGCGGGGAGTTCGGGGCAGAGGCGATTTTCACACACAAACACACACACACACACACACACACACACTGCCCTTCCCAAAGGCAGATCGCTGTCTTGGGAAGGATGTGTCTGAAGAGCCTCCCTCCCACCCCTCCCTTCCCTTCCCAAGGCAGATCGCTGTCTTGGGAGGGGGGGCTGAAGAGCCTCCCTTCCTCCCCTCCCTTCCCTTCCCTTGGCAGATCACTGTCTTGGGAAGAGGGGACTGAAAAACCTCCCTCTCCCAGTTCATTTCTTATTCGCGGTTTTTTCACTTTCGCAGGGTTGGCTGCCCCTAACCCCCGCGAATGTGAAGGGATGACTGTAGATGCTTTTGTTGCATCTCTAGCTCCCTGCACTGCCTTTCAGCTTTACTTCATGTCACAGTGGTAGCACTTTCATAGAACCTATCTTTAGATATTCTCTGGCAAATTCTGTTTTAAGTCTTTCTTTTTCTTGGGTTTTTTCTTTACTTTTTTTGGTTACCAATAGACCTGCAGTGCTTCAGATTATGTTAGTCAGTATATCTGAAGACACACAGTTTGTGTTCTGTAGTCCTCTGTTATGGTTCGTTTATTCATAAATCTTTGTTTGGGAATCTGAATGAAAGTTTTCAATTCTTATCAGACAATTAGCTGCAGAAAATTCAGATTCTTATACTATCAGAATCTTACAAATTGAAACTTGCTTTTATCTTAGATTAAGGATGATCTTTTTCTTGCTACCATGTTTAAATAAGGCTTTTCTTTTTTAAAGGGTGTGGATGTCAGTGCAGAAAATTGTGCTATATGCATTGAAAACTATAAGCCAAAAGATACAGTTCGAATCCTGCCTTGCAAGTAAGCATGTTAAAATTGGTAGATTTTGCTTCAGTGGTGTTTTTCCTTGGAAATATTTAAGGAATTGTATGAAAATACCCATTCTCCATTATATTTAGAATGGAAAATTATAGTGTATTGTAGGTGTTCTCTGTTTTATGGTTTATTCAAGTACTGTATATAAAAGTCAAAGTATATAAATAATGTGCTTGTTTTTTATGGTACTGGCTATGGTGAGGTGTTTGTATAGTTCTTCAAATTTTGATCTTCTGTATTCAAAATGTAAGTTATTATAGAACTATTTTTTTATGCAGTGAAAATGCCTGGATTGGAGACAAAACATAAATAGTAAACGAGCTATTTAGTTGAGTCAGAATACATAGTTTTTCCATACTTTCTACCAATGTTCCAGATTCCTAGTCTCACTTAGTGGGTAGCTTCTTATTAACTGGGTGTGTTGGAGGTAGACAGCATGTTACCAGTAGTTCATATCACTACTAAAATGATTTAATTGTGCCTTGAGTTATTTGTGCAATAAATAATGAATGAGCATAAGAAGTGCCGCCATCAGAGGAAAAACAATTCCCTATCCCTGCTTTATCAGAAAAAAACCCGTAACACCCACCCACTCTGGATGTGGTGCAATTAAGGCTACACAACATACAGCCCTATCCACACCAAACTTGGGGTTTAGTCTGGTCTTAACTTGGGTTTAAAAAACAGTTTTCTCTGGAGTTTGCAGGAAGCTCTGGCGTGTCCTGTAGTGTGAACAGTGGAGCCGTCCTGGATTCAGGGAGGGGAATGGGAAGGCAGGACAGAAGCTGCCATTTACCTGAATGTCTGTCAGTTTATGGTCCAGAATGGTTACAGAAAGGTTTTTTCCTCCTTGGCACCACAGGCACACAGTTGCTTGCTCTGAAGTCAGGAATGAAGTGACCATATCACATGGACGGGTGCCTTGTTTGCCTCAGAGCAAGGGACTACCCGCCATTGGCGCCAAGAAGTGAAAAACCTCTGTAACCACTCCAGCTGGGAACTGGCCTGAACATTAGGGTAAAGGGTGGCACATGCCAGGCAGCGATCCATCCTGGCTCTCTCTGTCAGGGAGCTGACAGAGGAAAGGCAGTGGCAGCAGACCAAAGCAACATATGGATGCAGAGACACGTGTAGACATCTATCTACATGGGGTGGATCCACAACAGAGCAGGTTGGGGAGACCATTTGGATTTTTGCCCTGATGTAGATAAGTCCATCCGGACAACTGAAAGTGATATACAGATAGACATCTGGGTTTTCCTATATTCCCTACTTCAGCCACTTGCATCCTGAAAGAAACCCCTGACATTCTAGGAATGTCCAGAGTAACATATTGAAGAGTGCAGCATGATGTGTTGCTGAAGCCAGCAAATATATCTACTCATCGCATGCAAGCTAATCCTACCTTCTGTGTGGGACTCTCTTCATTCTGTCAGTTGTTGTCACTATGGGCTTTATATCCATGAAAGTTTTATCTAGTATAGTGTGTTTTATTTTGCAATGATAGTAATTACTTATAGCCTAATCAGCATATTGACAAATATATGCATAGCATACATTACTTTGCTAAGTTCTAGGGTAGTGTTACCAAGTTTTGTTTAAATACCCTTCCTGTTATCTAAGCCTATTATTATCACTTTTTTGTAGTTTTGTTAAATTTCACTGCATAAAAGTGAGTTCAATATTAAAAGTGCTCTTATATTTGCTTTAAAAAGTACTGTATTTGTTTTCAGACATGTCTTCCATAAGCATTGCATTGATCCCTGGTTACTGGAGCACAGAACATGTCCAATGTGTAAACTAGATGTCATCAAAGCTCTAGGATATTGGGTATGTGGTGAAACAAGGTAGATTGTAATTAAATCTGAGAAGTGGCTCTAGGCATCCTGTATGGGGTTAGGTAATATATGTACTTCTCTAAACATTCTGCCTTTTATTGGCCCTGGCAGAGAATCTGTTTTTCCAAGAAGTTCTAGGGATGGTGGCTGGCTTGTAGTTCTACTGGATTCAAGTCTGCCAGAATTTCAGGGTGAGAAGTGCCACTTGTGCTTATTCTGTGGAAACTTGAAATACATTTATATAAAGCTTGACCATGGCAACCAAGTCAAACACAAATTGTAAGCTGCTGGCCATAGAACTCCTGTTTGCTTCTGTTCTTCCTCCACCGTTAGATCTTTTTTGGCAATAGGACTAAACCTTTTATTCTGCCTTATCTTCTAAATGAATTACTCATAGTTGTATGTAGAGTATTTTTATGTGATTGTTTAGGAACCCTAAAACATGTGGCTCTTCTCTTAAAAGATTTATACATTCAGAAAAAGAACATGGTTAGGGCCTTGGTGGGAATCAGTCACCTTAAAACAGCCTTTCTCAACCTTTTTTACCCTGGTGGAACCCTTGAAACAAATTTCAGGTTTCAGGGAACCCCTACCTAAAAATTATTATATCTACAGCTCAAAGTTTTTTTTTCCAATCACAGTATCTTGTGGAACCCCTAGCAACCTCTTATAGAACCCTAGGGTTCCAGGGAACCCTGGTTGAGAAACCCTCCCTTAGAATGTATGTAAGAAGGAAGGGTTTCTCAACCAGGGTTCCCTGGAACCCTAGGGTTCTATAAGAGGTTGCTAGAGGTTCCGTGAGATATTGTGATTGGGGAAAAAAACTTTTTTTGAGCGGTAGATATAATTTTTAGGTGGCCTGTGAGGGATAGTTTGTAGCTCATGAGAAGTTGGCAAAGGAAGCTAGACGACATCTTTTTGTCCTGCTAGCTCTACACCTGCAGGAAACTTAATTAATGAGGGAGCTGTTTAAGTTCAAACACTACGCTTAAAAATGCTGCCCAGTCCTACAAAATGCTGTATCAAGTGGTGGATCAGTTTTAAGCTCCCATTTTTATTATTGCCACATACTCATCCTTATGTTTAAATAAGTAAAATAACTTATTGAAATTCTTTTAGAAAGACCCCTTTGTTTCACTGAGGCTAGGCCATGATTACTAGGAGACAAATTTGATTTTTGCTACTAGATTATTTCAGGTGTAGCACTTTCTTCCATAAATAAATGGTTCCTGCCACAGTTGTGATTGATTTAATCTCTTCTCTTCAGCCCCCATTTCCATTATCTGTCTTGGAGATTAATTAAAACTTTTTTTCAACTTAGGGAGAACCTAAAGAAGTACTTGAAGTTACAGTGCCTGAATCTGTAAGTGGTAGCATATCAGCTGAGAGCTGGAGTATTGTTATACAAGAAGAGGACAGAAATGAAACAAGTGCATCGTCAGCATCTTCTGCTGATCAATCTGTATTGAATAGGAACCGTTTAAAAGAGGAGGCAGGTGAAACAACAGCTTTACTTGGTATGTAACCTTGCCAGATGTTTTACTAGGAACAAAAACTTTGGAAACAGTAGTAGATGCACTGAAATATTGTTTATATCACTCTCTTCCATATACTCCCTGTCAGTGTACAATGCTGGTCCAAACATGGATCATTTTACTTTTTTTTAATGTATTAACTAATTTGTCATGTGTTTGTCTTTAGACCTCCTTTGCCCTGCATTATGAATATGACTATGGGCTTGTCTACACTGGCTAGAATATTCCACGTTGTGGCCAGAGTATTCCAGCCCTGGTCCCGTGGTGTTTTCCGTTACCCACCCTTTCGTTGTGGCAACAGAGGGTGTCTGCATGCCCATGTGCACACCGGCACTTCTCTTGCTGGTCATGTCTTCTGAGACCAGAGTGAGGCACCTATCTGGCTGGGCGCCTTGCAGTGACCTCAGCAGACACAACACATGTGACCCAGCTGGGAAATGGCTGTGTCAGGAATTGCATTGGGCCATGTGTGCAGACTCCTCCCCCCCGTTGCAGTAACAGAACTCTGTTTTCTCCTGAAAAAACACAGCAAATACTATGGGGGTTTTATCACATGTCCACTCCATTTTAAGGGTATTTGCCTCTAATTCTTGTTGGAAATGCCCAGACATCATCTGGACAGTTTGGACTAGGATCAGGGCAAAACCCCTGCATCATCTGGACTGCTGGGCACAGGAACGGGGAGAGGCTGTTTCATTTGGTCCATGGCCTCAGTCATTCTGTCAGCATAAATGGTATGCTTGTAACATGTCATTTCCGCAGTTGGTTATACAAGCGCAGCATGTCCAGCGACCACAAGAACAAATTATTGCTTGTAAAACCAAAAAATCTTAATTGAACTCTGATAAATTTACATTGGTTTTAAGCATATAACTCTTATAAAATGAACAACTGTAAAGACACATAAAAACGGTACTTAATAGGGTTTATGACTTTGGGGGTAAATAAGGACGCACACTGAGGATGGGAGAAACTGAGGAACAGGGAACTAAATTCCAGAAAAGCTTTAATGTAATCCTGGATAAGCCTTTCTTCCTTACCATAGGACTGAATGTGTCAGATTCCAACTTCCTTTACCTTTAAAGTTTTCTTCTGCTGACTTGAAATACTGGTCATAAATGAAACTGGAATGGTCCTTTTAGTGCAAATTGTGTTTAGCTTAGACCTGTCTTGAATGGGTTCCCAGTTAATTTTTTAATTGAATGTATAAATATGTATTATTTGTAATTCTTATAAAATAGACAGTGAAGGTTCATTTTTATTTTTTTTTTAGAAACAATTTATAAAGATAATCCACATGAAGAACATCTGCCTAGTGGAAATACTTAGCAAAAGCTTGACAGACTTGAACTAAGAACTGAAGATCCATGTTATTTTTATTTATATGGTATGGACTAGTGTCTAGCCTAAGAAATGTATTACTTTTCTAATTCTGTTTTAAAAGGGCTAAGAATTTTGTACCTTATACACAATACCATAACCCTGTTCTGATTTTTATCAAAGAATGGGAGCTGCACCAGACTGGGTGCGGGAGGAGAGCAGAAGGAAAATATCCAGGTACTTTAGTTTTTAATTTTACCTGGCACACATTGAGCTTATTGCTTTTTTCTACAGTTCCTTTGCAACTCCTGTAATTTAAACAAGGGTTCTGTTCCTTTGGTACAGAAACCCATGTGAAGGGAATTTTTTTTGTTATGAAAACAGGAAATTCTCCATCAAAAAGAACAAATTGCTAAAGAGTATTAAAAAGATCATTCCTAGAAGATGTACAAAGCACATAGTTTAACAAATAAAATGGGTTATATTGTATTACATGTAGCATATGAATACCCGCTGCTGATCTTTAAAATCAGACCATTGCAATGGACTTTTGCCATATACTTGCTGAAGAAAACCAATGACTCTTACATTACCTATTTTTAAAAAGTTAGTAACTTGCATTATCCTGCTGAGTTGGATATTTCATGGTTGAAACCCATGTATTAATGCATAGGCTAATGTAAAAGAAAAAAAACTTCCACCATGAAATACAATACCAATGACATAATTTAACTTAAGGACTCTTACACCAATCTTCCTCCTACTGTAGTTGCTTCCTTTGAATATTTCTCCATCCTGATTTGATACTGGGATGTTTGTAAAGTGAAAGTTCTGTACTGTTTCTTATACTAAAGTGCATTAGATGCCTATTAGAAGAGTGCCCAAGATACTGATTAGTTTACTACTGTGCTAAATCAGCAGCATAGTGCCTTTATGAGACAACTCTGAACCTGAAGTGAATGATACTAAATAGGTATCACTGCACTGGTTAAATGTTCACTTCTTCCTTCAGGTAATCCCTACAAGGGTCTAGAGAAAACTGATGAATTGTGTATTTATAGTTTTGTTAATTGTTGAAATATTTTTTTAGGATTCCAGTGTTGTTATACATGAATGTATGGGGTTGGTCAGTTAAATTTTATAACATGTTTAAGAGTAGACATTTGGTAAGGTACTTGAAATGTCTGAGAAAATATGCAATCTACTACTTAAGTTGGAGAAGTATGTTCCAAGACAAGATCTTCTTCCCAAACATGGAACGTTTCAAATGTGAGGTGGCACATGCTCCTGACAAGTCTCTTTCCAAAATATTCTGAAGAACTTGCTGTCTTCTCTGAGGGGAAGGGCCTTAACTGTCAACACTGACTTCAGCAAGCCCTGCATCTTACAATCTGCATTTTATGAAGTGGAACATGTCATGACTGCTTCTCATGTCTTCAAGAATGGATCTGCTGTAGAATGGTTGAACTACTTGCCATGTCCTCAGAAAGGATCTGTTGCTGAACAGTCAGTAACTGTTCTTTTATCTGTTACAAAAAGTAGAGCTCTACTTGTAGTTGTTTCTAAAATATCACAACTGGCTTAGTATCAAGAAGCTAGCTGGATGCTGTCATCTTGAAAGTCTCCAGACCCTTTCTGACATTTGCAATGCAGCACTTGCCTTGGAGAAAGAGTATGGTGAGTATGAACTGTTTATCCTTGGAACAGGTTAGACTATGCAAGGTATAGCCTGGTTGTTGTACCTGTCCCGCTTTGAATAAGCCATCCTGGAAAGCTTAGTGTGTTTGGATAGCTCTAATATATCTGGTATTGACAGATGCATAGCAACACAAGTAGAATGTGGGGAACTTCAAATATAATAAAGACAGAAAATGCTTCAAATGGAAGAAGAATAGGACTTCAGTACTATGTACTGTTTGGTTTCTACCACATAACTATTTCGTACCCCTCAATTCCAGTTCTGTATGTCTTCTTGCTCTTCTGTCCTTGCCCCCCTTCTCATATCCAGACAGAACATTCAAAGCAATTAATTATGCAAATTAAGTACTTATATCTAGACTTCTGAATCCTACTCTGAATGTTGACAGAGCCATTTGAAGTGTATCTGGTAAGAGCTGCTGAGGAGTGATGACAATAAAAGGCCGAATTGCAGTGCCTGTGAACAGTTTTCTCTCTAAAGGCATGATGACAAAATTCCTGAAGCGACTTTTTTGTCTGACCTCAGCAACTTCACATGAAATAAAAGACAAAAGCTGTGTGTCTTCTGCAGTTAACTTTTTCCCAGGCTACAGGTAATAGTTATACCTGGCATATTCAAGTGAACCAGCCACTTGTGGAGTCTTGCAGTTGTATGCTTCCCCCATCATCACTGCCGCACACTAAAGTGGGAGATAAGGGCGCTCCTACAATACACTGATAGGAAAGTGGGAGATGATAATTTTCACAGATCTAGCTGTACCTTCCTGTAGAACAGAACTGCAAAAAAAAAAATTGCCTTCCTCACTTAATAAATGGAAGCCTCTCTGGATGAAAGATGTTAATGCAATACAGTATAACCTTAGGACCTAATCAAAAAGATCTAGCCCTTAAAGGAAACAAGCAACTTACCATTACTTAATGAAGTTACTGTTCTAGAACTGAAGAGCTACAAGTGTTGAGTGGCTAAAGTAGTAGCTTCCTAACCGTAAGAACTATTCCTGGGGAGAAACTCTTACATTTAGTAGCTAGGCAATGGTAAAATAGATAAGATACTTGATGTAAGCTAGGGTTATGTACTATTTTGTCAGTACAAGGACGACTCCCTCAGCTGTAACAAGAAATTTTGTTATTGCAAGTAGAGCAGGCATGATTTGTGGTATTCTTTACCCACATGTGAGGTGATATGATTAGAAACTTCTCTTAAGCCTGCCCACAAATTAGGATCATTCATTTCCTGAGTAGAAAAAGGCTTACTGAAATCTTGGGAGCCAAACTTCTGAATCTGGATAATGTAATAACTTTTGAGCAACTATTTCAACAAACATGTTTATCAATTTCATGTGATATGGAAATGTGTTCTCTCCCCCCACCCATCCAGGTGTTCTTATTAACTGTTCTGGAACTTGCCCATGCAAGCTTGATTTATGCACTGACTGGCAAGATGCATCTTCCCTGATGACTTCAGAATAACTTCCATGTATGATCTAAAACAGAATAAATTGCTTGGACTTTTGTGTTCTAGTAGATAAAAACATCAACATATTTTCATAGGTTAAACTCTGTGGATGGGATTTAATATAAAATGTTTTTAATGTTCAAATATGCAGAGAATCTATATGAGCTTTAATAAAATTACCCAGTTGAATCTGCTGCATTTTGAGTGTTTACTTTCTGGAGACACTTGAAAGAAATTATCCTTCTGAATCTGGTTTCATTCCAGTGAGAGGGAAAGGTTTTAAATAGCTTCAGCAAATTGGCCACTAGATCAAATGTTCAGATTTATATGGTGCTATTCAAAAGTGGTTCTTAAAGCATCCAACATTTCTAGCCTTCTAAAGAATGAAGGTGTTGTAAAAACATGGCTACTAAAGCTATTTCATGCACCAGGCAATGGCATCTTATTTGTGCTGTAGCATCATTTTCACGTAGTTTCGTGGAAATGTGCCACAGACTACTGCTTGAATAGCACTGTTATGAGTGGATTCTTTTTCATAAACATGTACATGTGTGTAGGATGTTTGTATTTTGGTGATTTCCATTCTTGGGTTTTTAGTCCCAAGTGAAACAGCCTGCATATCAGTTGTTCCAATCTAGTAAGTAATTGTCTCATTGTTTCCCCAAGCCCTCCAGATGATGATAGATTGCAATGTCAGCATTTCTCACTGCTGGCTAAGGCAGATGGGACTTCAATTTCTGGAGGGCTGCATGATTCCTATACCTGCTCTAGGAAAGTCAGCACAACTTCTATTATGACTGTCAAAGCTGGATTTTTAAAAAGATGAATTTAACAAATCTTAATGAAAATCAAGAAAAATGTGGAACTGTTAACTTACACATAAGGCATCAGAAAGTATGATGCCAATTCTGCTAAATAATATTTGGCTTCAGCAGTTGTATTTTGTGATGTGAGAGATGAAAGGAATGGAAGCTATTGCTTTCCCATTTATAGTCCCTCTTGTCTTTTCTACTCAAATACAATTCTATAAAACAATCAAAACAAAACATTTTGTCCAGCAATTCTATTCTTACAAAAACCAATTGGCCACCTGTGGGAAGCCCACAAGCAGTTATCAGTGCAATAAACCTTCCTTCTACTCATTCCTCACGAGCAGGTGTGAGAGGCATAATGCTTAAGTAACTGGAAGCAATATATACAGCCTTATCTTCCATGTATTCCTCTAATTCATTTTGAAACTGTCCCGCCTAGTAATAAACACATCTTATAGCAACAATTACATGACTTTAGCTGCAGTTTGAATTTAGTTTTTCAAAGAAATGAGGTAGCTGTTCTGCTGAAACGTAAGTTCAGTTTCATTGAGTAACAGTTATGATGCTTTAATCACAGCAGCGACACCTGTTTCACCTTCAGTAAAAGGCTTTGATAAGATTCGAAAACAGTGTAGCATAGCGCCAGAATCATGACAGAAAAATTCACTACCTTGAAATACACCTGTTGAAGCCGAGCACTATACTGGACTACAACCATAATGACTGTAGGACCAAACAGGAATTGAGGCTTGACCACCCTGGTGTCTTATACAAAATGAGTTAATGTGTTAAGCCTACCAGTACATCCTAGGTCTGTGACAGCTTTCCTTCTACTTAAATTTCTTCTGGGTGCCAAATGCAGTATATATTTCTCTGCAGAACTGGACCACCTACTGAGAAGTTCTTTAAACAAGAGGACGAATACAAAACGAGTTTGGACAGTTAGGGCAGGAAATGTTACTCACTTTGACAAGACTTGGATGATCCAGAGAAACACTGCTTGCTAACAGTTGCCAGCCTCACAAACATTTTAAATTATGTGACTAAATCAGAGGCATACAATCTGGTTTGGATATGAAGACAATAGAGGCTTCCACCATTTCTTAAAATTCTGATGGGGGACAGTTTATATAATTACACTTCGCTCCTACAAAAAAAAAAAATGTTAGCATACCTTAGCTCTCCCTCTGAGTTCACCAGTAATTCTCTAATTAGTTACTCACAGCTGCTATTTCCATCTACAGTTTTAATCTTGGCAGCATAATTAAAGGTTAGGCTAGTTTCTCAACCTGATCAGAGTAATCAATGGATACATGTATATCAGGATTCAAACTTATCCAAAACAAAAGCAGTATTTAATACAGCACAGATAGCATCTTATTTGCAAGCAAGAGTCAACTATACAGAAATCTTACAGTGTCCTAATCCAATAAAAAAACATTCTTCCAAATAAAGTCTTATTTTGAAGTCTTTGTGTCTGAAGGATTTTCACCAGTGTCAAGTGTCTTCAGCAATCGAAAAAGGCCAGCTGCTTCTCTTATCCGACTGAATTCAATACAAAATGCTTGTACCTCTATAAATAAGTCCTGTACATTAATGATCTTGTTCCGAATCAAGGATTGTAGGAAGACACAAACAAGACGTACCAGCCGGTTCTGAAACAAAAAATCCCATATTACTTGCTCTGTAAAAACCAGATAGAGAATAAGCATCTCATTAACTAATATAATAGGACAAATATATGTAAGAGAACAAAGCTGTTTACACTTCATAGCTTAAATCAACAAAGCTTGCAGAATTCACTTTTTAATTCTTCAGTTAATGGATACTAACTTGGAGGAGTGTTTGATTGTTGGAAGAGTGACAGATCATTTAAGGGATTTTATGTAGGCAGTAGCTGAAATCTACAATTCGAAGTATGCTGAAGTAATATATTTTGTATTAATATTTTGGAAATAAGCCACCCTTTCATGATTGTTTCCACTTTTAGGTTTCTTTAATAAATCTTTTAACATCTGAGTACTTACAGCTGAGGAGAATTTCGAAGCTTAAATACATATAGCTATATGAACATGTTGACTATAAGACGTGTGAGGGAACATAAGGCTCTAGCTGAACTTATGTTCTGGATTCTAGAGGCTTAAAATGAAAAGAATACAGGAGGCAGCAGCATAGGATTTTGAAATGCAGTGAGTGAATATTTCAAATTCCTATGTGAAAGCCCTGCCTGGGGGTTTGTAAATACTGTTCATATTTTTAGGATCTTGTAAATATATCTATGGGTCATGGGATTTTTCCAGCCTTGCCTCCCATTAGATATGCAGCAACATTTCAGGAAGAACTTGATAATATTTTTGTCCAGATTTGTCAATACTAATTTATTTATTAGATTTATACTCCGTCTTTCTCCGAAGTCGGGACTAAAGGCAGCTTACAACAATTAAAAAAATACAGCTAAAATATCACACTTTACAAAAATTAAAAAAGCATTAAATTAACTTCCACATAATTAAAAACAACATGAATTAAAAACATAAAATCAATAAAAATACATTAAAAGCAGCACACTGGTTAAAAATAATTTCTCAATAGCCTGCCTAAATAAAAACATCTTCAACTGCCAATGAAGAGAGCAGGCAGCAGGCCATCTTGACCTCCCGTGGGAGTTCCAGTGTCTGGGAACAGCCACTGAGAAGGCGCTCTCCGAAGTCCTCACCAACTGCACGTGTGAAGGTGGTAGGCCTGAGAGAAAGCCCTCCCCTGCTGATCTTAACACTTGGGACGTCTTGTATAGAGAGATACGTTCTCTCAGATAGTCTGGATCCAAGCCATTTAGGATTTTAAAGGTCAAAACCAGCACTCTGAATTCTGCCCGGAAATGGACTGGTAGCCAATGCAGCTGTTTCAACGGGTGTGTGTGTCATGTGATCCCTGTAGCCGTGGCCACAGCATTTTGCACCCACTGAAGTTTCCGACAGCCCCACATAGAGTGTGTTACAGTAGGCCAAATGGGATGTAATCAAGGGATGTGTCATCATAGCCAGATCTGACTTGTCAAGGAATGGACGTAGCTATCATACAAGTATTAACTGTGCCTTTTTGACCACAACCGAAATCTGAATATCCAAGCTCAGATCTGAGTCCAGGAGCACACCCAAGCTGCAAACCTGAGATTTCAGGGGGAGTGTGACCCCATCCAGCACAGGCTGAATCCCTATTCTCTGATCTGCCTTTCTACTGACCTGGACACCAGCTTGCTGGAGCTAGTTTGTAGATTGAGATTAATGACCTGACAAGATTAATGGACTTGAAAGCTTAGAAACTAGAAGCTTGGAGCTTTGTTGTCTGGAAGAGAAAGAATGTTTGTGTAAGCTATCCTATGTAACTGTGTTTCAGTTCTGTTTTGGATCTCTGCACTATGAAGATGTTTTTCTGTTGTATGCTATAATATTGTAAATATCTTTATTATGCTATAGTAAAGAGAAGCAGATTTTAGACACAAGCCTGTATCTGTGTGCTTATTCTTTTGCCTGGAGGATGCTACAAACTTTTTGCTGCCTGACCCTCTTGGTATGCTCAGAGTTTCAACATGCTAACCTGACATCCCAGTTGGTTTCATGTAGATATTAAATAGCACAGGGGACAAAACTGAGCCTTGAGGGACACCACACTGCAACGGCCAGGGTGTTGAACAGGCATCCCCCAGCACCACCTTCTGGGTCCATCCCTGCAAGAAAGACTGGAGCCACTGTAAAACAGTGCCCCTAAGCCCCATTCCAGAGAGGCAACCCAAAAAGATACCATGGTTGATGCTTCTGGTTCCTCCTCCCCTTCTTCCACGCAGCTGCTATCATGCTGCAGAGGCCTCTCAGGCCTCCACCTCCACAAACCCCACCAGAGCCATCTCCCCATCACTGTCGCCAACCATGGATAATCGAATCAGCAGATGGCAAATCAGTGGAGGGCAGGGTCATACAGTAATGGCCTCACCACAGCTTCTTTTAGGCAAGCTGGAAACCAGTCCTGCTGTAATGAGGCATTCACTACTCCCCTTACTCAATCTGTCAACCCCCCTTGGGCTGCTTTCAACAGCCAGGATGGGCATGGGTCCAGTATGCACGTGATGGCTAACCTAGAATGTGCACCGCATAATTGATGTAACACCAGCAACACCTACCTGCATATATTTGTCTTTAATTTGTTCACACGTAGAAATACAATTGGAGATATAAAGGTGAATAAATTCTGGAGGAAGATCAACTGCTGTAGTAAGCCTGTTCAAAATTTTAAAGAATTTATTATTTTAAATTATTATGCAACTAGCCTGGTTTAAACAGTTGTATCAATTCCTAGTCATGCCTGAGGAGGAGCCAAATCCCTTCACTGCTTCTAAAATAATGGATATTACTCTGCATGGGGAAATAAGGGGAAGACACTTACCCATTCTAATTAGATGAATAATTATGGTTTCTTCATGTAAAGTTCTCTCATTTCAGCTTCAGATTTCAACTCTTCATTTAACTTATACAGTACAACCACATATTCACAGGGATACATTTCTAGACTTACTGTGGATACCAGAAACCAGTATAATAGCAAACCCTATTAAAATGAATGTCATCTGTTAACCATAGAGTCATGCTGGAGGACCTGGAAGATGCCCTGAAAGTACACATCTTCTAGGTCCTCCAGTGTGACTATGGTCAGCTTCTGGCAGAAGCATTCTATAGAGGCAGGCTGGAGAGCTGAAAAGATGTCTAGAGAGACCAGATTTTTGGATGTGGGTAAGTGAATCCACAGATACGGGGAGTCATGCTGTACCCTTTTTCTGTAAAAATGCACTGCCTTAATCTTTTTAAAGACTTTACATTTAAAAAACTAGTAAGGAAAGAAAGACTTGGCCTTGCTAATTGTCATACTGTCCTAAACATATTTATCAAAAAAAAATTATATGCCTTATTGTAATATTAACTCACACCAAAATAGTATACTGTGCTGAATTTGGAAGGAAGAAATGTTGAATAGCTAATATGGACAGGATCCTGATAGTTATAAGAAATGAAAGACTGCATTTTCACAGTTTGGATTAGTATTCCTCCACCCACCCACCATCCCCACTGATTCCACTGTCTGGGATGAGGATTAGCCCCAACCTCATCTGTTCCAGGTTGCAAACGTTTTACTTTGTCCCACTGAACTGAGCAGGAGGCAATGAATTACCGTACCCCTTTATCTCTATACAGTATATCATCCTGGATCTTGTTCGTTGGTAGGATCAAAGTGTGATGGAATCCTGCAAATTGGCCTCTAACACACATTAAAAAAAATCAAGTTTGCTTAATTAAAATACACTTGTAAATATTCTAACATAGGTAAAAACATACCGATTTACAACTTCCATTGAATGAAGAGACATATCCATGTTGACCAAGACAGAAAAATATTCTGTTATCTGACTTGACTGCATTAATTTAAGCAGCATTTCTATAGCAACTAAAGGATTATTTTCCACTAAATCAGGTAATTTGGCAGGAGTGAGCCCAATATGATAAACAAGTTTGGGGTCTTTTTCCAATTCTCCAAGGAGCTGCATTAAAAAAAACACAAAACAAACCAACACCTTAATTATTAACATGGTACAACAAAACGGGGGCTAGAGACTACACAATTCTTTCACATTTGGACCAGATTAGGCAGTTACACTGATGGTGGGGGCCAATTTTTGCCCCTGTCATGCTACACCAGCACGTCACCCCTACATAGATATTGAAGTCACATCACTTCTGCATTTAGTTTAGGCCTTTTTCTTTGCAGTTTTCTGGAGAATAGCAGGAGCTACTATAGGATAGACTACTGTACTTTCAAGCTGTCTTTGGGTTAAAAATACCCCACCACTTAAAATGGCAACTCAAGAGCCTGATACAGCCTGCATTTTCTCCACTTCTAGTTTACACATTACTTTAACATCAGAAAATGCAAAGTATGAGAATTAGAACATATACCAGCTGAGTCTCATACAGCAGGCTGCATCTTATTCAGAATTCCAAAATCCAAAATATTCCCAAATCCAAAATGCTTTACTTGCCAGCCTACCACTTCTGCCTTTGGGGAATGGGGCTAGTTACATATCTCACGCCCTCTGAGTTTTTCCTCACGGCGCCCTTGCTCCAGCACTGTCAGAAATTTGACAGGGGAAAGACAAGAGGACTCTGGTTCCTGTGACTCCGTTTACAAAAGGCCCCTATAAAAAGAGGACAGCCAGGGAAGCACTGGGCTCTCTTTCTGCCCTTTTAACAATGTAGCCCTCATAGCCATGAAGAGAGGAAAAAGACCATGCAGCCAACTGGCACTTCACTCGGCTGCCATAGCCCTTGTAGCTGGGAAGGGAGGGGGAAATACTCCACGAGTCTTTTTCATTGTCTCTGGGCTGGATACAGGTGGTAACTAACGAGGTCGCTCTGCATTCACGGCCCGGCCAATCTGCACCGTGCTTACCTTCCACCTAGCCAATGGTGGTGTGCAGTGGTAAAGGCACCGCCATTGGCTGGGCTGCAAGGAAAAACTCAGCAGGCAATGGATGTGTAACTAGCCTCTTTCACTATGCCTATGCAAATACAGGGATACCAAAAATCAAATCCCAAAAACCTCTGGTCCCAAGCACTTCAGATAAGGGAGACTCAACCTGTACGTACTTGTGTTTGCTGTTGTGATGACAGAGGACTTTTGAACGCCTTGGCCATGATTCGCTTGATTTCTACTCCAGCACAGTTTTTCACACACATTGACTTGTCCCACTGAATGGCATGATCTGGTTCTACTGGGTTTAACCAAGCTAGTTCATCTTCACAAATATGGAGTGGAGGTGGTGGTCGGATAAATTCTGGCCTAAAATGACCTGGGGAAGGGAATTTATATTCACAGTGACTCACTCAAAAGAAAACTTTTTTAAAAATCAATATCCGTTATACTAAATAATCTATGATTTATTAACAGCACAATTTATCGTTTCTGTTCTTATAGGATGACATACATCTACAACTGAAACAAACATCCTTAAAAGCTGTAATACTTGAGAGCACTAGATAAACAGTCAGCATGAATGTCTTGAGTGTTCTATCAAATGAGGAGAATACCCTCAAAAAATTCTTGAAACACGCTGAGCATGAGGAAATGTATTCATAGAATCATAGAGTTGGAAGAGACCAGAAGGGCCATCTAGTCCAACCCCCTGCCCTGCAGGAACACACGATCAAAGCATGCCTGAAAGATGGTATTCCAGCCTCTGTTTAAAAACCTCCAAAGAAGGAAACTCCAGCACACTATGAGGCAGCACATTCCACTGCCGCACAGCTCATACTGTCAGGAGGTTCTTCCTAATGTTTAGGTGGAATCTCTTTTCCTGTAGTTTAAATCCATTGCTCCATGTCCTAGTCTCTGGAGCAGCAGAAAACAAGTTCACTCCACCCTCAGTATGACATCCCTTCAAATATTTAAACATAGCTATCATGTTATGAATATGACCATATAAACTTAAACAGAAAATATTTCATCACTACAAGACTTAGGAATGTAATTTGCTTAAGAAAATTCAGTGTTTCACTTATTAACAGCATTATTCCATGTTTAACATCTATCATGATGGGAATATATTCCCTAGAGGACTGTAGACCTGCCTCTTTTCCACATGAGGATCCAAATATGTATGAATGACACTGACTGCAAACGTTGCCATCACGTGTTCAAGTCATTTCCGACTTGTGGTGACCCTAAGGCAAGCCTATCATGACCCCGTGAAAACTTTTACAACAAGATTTGTTTGGGGGGGGGTGCCTTTGCCTTCCTCTGAGGCTGAGAGAGTGTGACACCCAGTGGTTTCCATGGCTGAGCAACGATTTGTTAGTCATAGTCTAACACAAACCATTATACCATGCTGGCAAATATCATCATTTATTTATATAGTGCCATCAGCATACATGTGGCCTTCAAATGTTTCCTGTAAATAATTCTAGTTCATGTACCCAATGAAACAGGGCTGCACTTTAGTCTTTTGAAAACAGACGTGAATTACCAAGACACCACCTGGCTCATTTGTTGCTTAAAGCAAAGACCAACATAGCTCTTGATAACTAGTGAGAATGGAGGTACACTTTCAGTTAGAATGCTGCTAATATTTACAAGGCTAATGATAACTAGTTCTAAGGGTACAGTCCTATTCATCATTAAATGTAAAGAAAATTCCACTGTATAAATATTTAGGACTAACTGTCCAATTCCTTGTAAAAGCATCTGACTGACTTAAAGGTGGTATAGCTCTGCAAGACTGTGAAGGGAACTTAAATGGCTTTAGTGGTGGGGCGAGGAAGAGCTATGCCCACATGTTATGCAGGAAAGCCGCTGACTGTTGTATCCCCTGGGGGAAATGCTTGCATGAATTCTTTATTTCCATCTAGGACACAATTACCATGATGCAGCTAAGATCCTTACTCCAGAAATAAGATATGTCAGTCCAATTCAGATATTGCAGTAACATGGACATGTTTCAGCTACATTGGCTTCTATGGGGGGAACATCAATCTAATATATTGCTTGGCAAATCCTAACATCAGACAATGATCTGGAGAAAATCAATCTTCCACACTGCATTTCAGAAGTGTCTGCTACTTTGAATATTACAGTTGTCCCTTCATATTTGCTGGTGTTTGGTTCCAGGACCCCCCTGTGGATACCAAAATCCGTGAATACACAAGTCCCATTATATGCAATGGCATAGCAAAATGGTGTCCCTTAGGTTTGCTTTTTGGATTATTATTTTTCAAAGAATATTTTCAAGCCGTAAATACTTAAATCCATGGATACCAAATCCGTGGATACGGAGGGACAACTGTAGTTTCAATCACTACTGTTACAAATGAGAATAAAAGGAACACTATAGCATGTCACATAATAATGCATACTTTCAATAGGTGGCTTTGGTCCACTCACTAGAGCTTCAGTGATTTGAGAGGCAACAGAACTGTCAAAACCAGAATTTGAAGAATCTGGGTCAGGGTCACTAAGAATGCTGGGAAAACTTGCTTTGCTTTGTGTTGGCAGCTCAGACTGACGCTCTGGAAGACAAAATGGTTTAACTCAATTTTAAAGCACAAAATCTTGAGAAAATCTCAAGTCAAAGAGGATTAAATTTATCCACTATTCTACATCACTGCCTGCAGGCAGTAAATGGCAGAAAGAAATCTGTGTTCTCTGAAAACTCATTCTTTCATCCAGCTCCCAGGATAGGACTGGTTAATCTTCTCATGATGCTCTGTTTTTAGAGGCAATACAATGCTTCCAACAACCTTATACCATTTCTGATTTAATAAAATATATTCTCATTCTTTCATCCAGATCCCAGGAGGATAGGGCTTGCAGCCTGTAACTGGGAAATGTTCTCATGATGCTCTGTTTTAAGAGGCAATGCAATGCTTCCAACAACCTTATACCACCTTATACCATTTCTGATTTAATAATTTTTAGTCAAAATGGGACTTCTTGATGATATCAGTATTCATACGTCTGACTTTAAGATATATCAACAGCTATAAATCTAACCAAAGACTTAATAGTATGAAACCCGTATCACTTTCTGCAGCTTTCCAGAACTTGGTTTTCTGTTGTTCCCTCAGATCTAACAGTTTCCAGCTCCTGGATTCCTAAGGAACTGAAAATGCAGCAATTTCCACCAACTTTGATACTTATCCTATTGTAATCAGATAGCTTGGATGGAAAATATGATTCTACTAGCTACATGTATAAAGAATTCTCAACAAAAATCAAGAATAGTACACCAACTTCAATATTTTCACAATTCTAGGCCAGACAAACATCAACCACAAAATCTGGATTTACTAATTTCAATTTACTGAGTAACACTAAGTGGGATACTCAGCACTGATGGAGCAGCTGCATAGGACCATCACACTCAACCATGGGAACAACTATCTGTATCTTTCTCAGAGTTTAATGAAGACTTATTTAAAAATTAAACAAAATATAACTTATAAACCTACAATACTTGGCTAGGCTCCCATATTCCTAGGTTCTTCAATACACTATAAAAAAGACACACAAATGCCACTATCATGTTAGTGATTTACACATGCCTAAGTGCATCTTATGCATATATAAGTCTGGAATGAGTGTAGAGGGCTACACTCTTGCCCTTGTAGTCTGCACAAAAACCTCTCACACCCAACAGCATCAAGCACCAGGAAGGGCTGCTTCTGCTGCTTACCAGAGGGAAGACAAGTGAGACTATGAAGATCCAGCTATTATGAGTTCCTGGTGGGAGTAAAAGGTATGTGCACTCTCTTCTGAGAGTGCACCCTCATTTCTCATCCCCACACCCACCAAATTGCGACAAGCTGCTTTTCTGTGATCTGGAATCGCCTCTCCCCACCCTTTCCCACTTGTAAGCAACAGCAATAGAGCCTCTCTTGGCGCTTGACAGCTGTCGCAGAACACAAGGTTGTGTGTGCAGATTTACACACACATGTGGGATCTTGGCCATCATATGAGAAAGGTATGTCATATATTTAGTACAGTATATTTCTTTTACATATGTGCTATCTAGGAATCCAATTACCATTACTACTAGTAGCAGTAATTTAAAAAATGACCTTGAAGAAAGTTGGCGGATACTACTGTGACAGAGATGTTAAGGTCAAACATTTCCCAAGTACAAGCATACTATGAATAACTTCTACATTCTGCAGCACTTTTTCCCATCCCACTATAACTTACTTAATTTTTTACATTGGCTCCATAAACTGAAATTGAGTTTGAGAACTTTTAGCTCCAGGCTGTAATCAAAGATCCACAGGAGACTGAGGTGTCCATTTTATAATCTGATAAACACAAGACCAGAGAGAATCCTCATTGTTCTCTAGGCATATAAGGACTGAGATTCCCACTGATGGTGCAGAGTATTCTCAATGTCTTTAAAACTCAGCATAATATCACTTTGAGGCAGCTATAAAGCTGGATGACAACCAAAGCTGGTATGAATTTGTGGAATATACAGTTGTGTGATATACCCTCTTTGGATTCTACGGTTTTACATATCAGGACATAAATAACAATCATCTGTTCCGTAGCAGGTCTTAAAATTAGGTAAATACAACCTCAGGTAAACAACAACACATGACATATGACACCATGTCATGATTTATTCAACAAAAATAAAACCAAAATGGAGAAGCCATGTGTGAAAAATGAAGTACAGTAGGACCCCCATATCCACTGATTCATTTCCCACTGATTCAGTTATCCACAGGACACAAAACAGCATGCCTACCATAGAGTCTTCTTAGAAAATATGTCCTCTCTAGCCATTTTTAGGTCCTCCAAGGTAACTATGTTATTTTAAACCAGAAGTCCCATTATTTTCAATGGTGTTCGCTATTATCCATGGTTTTCAGTATCCACGCCCCCCAAACCAATCCCCAGTGGATATGGGGGTCCTATTGTAAACCTTATGATTCAATAGCTTGTAGAACCACCTTTAGCAGCAATAACTTGATGTAATAGTTTTCTGTATGACTATCAGTCTCTCACATTGTTGTGGAGGAATTTTGGCCCGCTCTTCTTCACAACATTGCTTCAGCACATCGAGGTTTACAGGCATTTGTTTACGCACAGCTCTCTTAAAGTCCCACCACAGCATTTCAATCAGGTTGAGGAATGGACTTTGACTAGACCATTGAACATCTTGATACTTTTCTTTTTCAGCCATTCGGTTGTAGATTTGCTAGTGTGCTTGGGATCATTGTCCTGTTGCATGACCCAATTTTGGCCAAGCTTTAGCTGTCGTACAAATAGCCTCACATTTGAATCTAGAATACTTTAGAATACAGAGGAGTTCATGGTTGACTCAATGACTGCAAGATTCCCAGGTCCTGTGGCTGCAAAACAAGCCCAAATCATCACCTCTCTACCATCATGCCTGACATTTGGTATGGGGTGCTTGTGTTGATATGCTGCATTTGGTTTTCACCAAACATGTCGCTGTGCATTATGGCCAAATTACTCCACTTTGGTGTCGTCATTGTTCTAGAAGTCTTGTGGTTTGTTCAGATGCAACTTTGCAAACCTAAGCTGTGCTGCCATGTTCTGTTTAGATAGAAGAGGCTTTCTCCTGGCAACCCTTCCAAACAAACCATACTTGTTCAGTCTTTTTTTATTACTATTATTGTACAGTCATGAACTTTAACATGCTAACCGAGGCCTGTAGAGAGATGTACCTCTTGGGTTTTTTGCAATTTCTCTGAGCATTGCATGGTCTGACAGTGAATTTGCTGGGATGTCCACTCCTGGGAAGATTGACAACTGTTCTGAATGTTTTCCACTTTTGGATAATCTTTCTTACTGAAGAATGATGGACTTTAAATTGTTTGGAAATGGCCTTATAACCCTTCCTAGATTGATGGGCAGCAACAACTGCTTCTCTAAGATCACTGCTGATGTCTTTCCTCCTTGGCATTGTGTTGACACACACCTGAATGCTCCAGACCAGCAAACTGCTAAAACTTTGGCTTTTATAGAAGTGGTCACACTTGCTAACGATCAATTAATCAAGGGCATTTGATTAGCAGCACCTATCTGCCAATTAGCATCTTAATTCCTATGAAGCCGTAACTTAGTTTTGCACATATGGCTTCTCCATTTTGGCTTTATTTTTGTTGAATAAATCATGACATGGTGTAATGTCATATGTTGTTGTTCATCTGAGGCTGTATTTACCTAATTTTAAGACCTGCTAAGGAACAGATGTTTGTTATTATGTCCTGATATGTAAAAAAAACAACAGATTCCAAAGAAGGTATACTTTTTTCACACGACTGTAGATCCTAACTTTAAAAAGTTACATATGCACAATAGATATATAAATAAATTGATGATGATGATAGTCATAGTAGTAACAGGAGCACATTAGGATAAAGATTTCATTTTAACAAAAATTGCCACAGCAGCAAGCTACATTTAGAGATGCTTATTAATCCTTTCAGCATTGACATCAGAAAAAGAAAAGCTCCAGCTATATGGGTAGTTCTCATCCAAGTGGACATATATTTTCTTTTGTTGTTGCTGTGTACCTTCAAGTTGTTTCCGACTTATGGCAACCCTTAGGGGAACCTATCGCAGTTTTCTTGGCAAGATTTGTTCAGAGTGGGTCTGCCTTTGCCTTCCTCTGAGACTAAGAGAATATGACTTGCTCATGGTCACCCAGTGGGTTTCCATGGTTGAGCAGGCTTCAAATCCTGGTCTCCAAAGTCCTAGTCCAACACCCAAAACAATACACCATGCTGGCTCTTTTATAAATACAAAGAAGAATCCATTAAAGAATTTCAAGGAAGGACAAAATATGACCTTGCAGACATCTCCATTAAGAGGGGGAAAACACTTCTCGTTATTAAAAAAAAAACAACAACAACTGGAGATGTAGTTTAGTGCATATTCATCAATTCCAGGAAGTCTGCTTTGATTTGAAAGGAAGAGTGCTGGAAAAATACTGATTTTACTACAGGTCACTGATCTTTAATCAACAAAGTCTTCTGTCAAATAAACAGTTAGTACTTAAGACAGGGCTTTGCCAAAGTATTTTTCCTTTTTCCACAGGCAAGGACACATCATTGGCCATAAGTTCTAAGTGGCAAAAAAGTGTTGCCATTGCAAGAAACACAAAATGAAACTTTTAAAAACAATATGCAGATCATGTGAAGAATACCTTGCTGTATGGAGAGCAACAACACCAAGTTTCATCAAGAAATACTTTAGTTCCATATTCCTTTTGGAAATGGTCCAATTGACACCAACTCTAATGTCATTCCAAAACCAAGACAAAACATGGTTGTTTATTAAAGCTTTTGTGGCCTAACTGATTTTATCCAATTTGCACATGTGGAATGGTTGGCTTATTTTACATTATTTTAACTCTGTGGTGTCACTAAGGCTGGTGCCACCAGCCCCAACAGTGTCACCTGGTGAAGTTTGGCGCCTCCGCACACACACACCCAGTGCCGCCACTGTTTTAACTGGTTCTAAATTGCACATGTGCTATGGCTATCATTAATTTAAATTATTTTAACTGGTTTTAAAATTAACCAATAAAAGATTTAATAAGTTTTAGCCTTTTATTTTATTATTTACTATGCTACTTCCCAGATCCATAGGCTATCTTCCTATAGGATCAGATATAAAGAAGTCTCTATGCACCTATAGTGATCATTACTCTCACCCCACCCCCCAAATCCCAATCCAGATGCCCACGGTCAGAGCACCTCCTGCTAGTCCTCACTTTATCCCATGATTTCAGCAGAAAGAGATAGCTCATTACTGCTGCCCATCCACTTTAATTATCTTCATCTTTTTTCCTAAATCTTGCAACAAATTATTTTGTTAGCATTTCAAAAAAGAAAAGCAAAAAACATAACTATGCATTGGAAAGGTTACTAGGTTTTCTGTGGGCTTTTTCCAGGCTGTGAGGCTGTGTTCTGGAAGAGTTTATTCCTGACGTTTCGCCTGCATCTGTGGCTGGCATCTTCAGAGAATAGTTGGGTAGGGGTGTGTGGGGTTTATATACTGTGAGTCCCTGTTGGAGAGGATATGTAAAGGTGTGTATTTGCATGGCTAGTTCCCAGGGGAAGATATGGAAGGAGGATTAGTGTCTGTTTGGCTAATGGTCCATTGTTTGCTGGAAATCCCCTGTCCCTGGGTGGAGTTCATTTGCATGTGTTGAGTTTTGATTGTGGTGTTTTTCAAGATTGATAGCCAAACTTTGTTTACTTTAAGGGTTTCTTCTTTTCTGTTGACGTTGTCCAGGTTTTTGTGGATTTCAATAGCTTCCCTGTGCATTCTGACATGATAGTTGTTGGCCTGGTCCAGCCACTGAAAGGGAAGGTATTTTTACCATATATCAAAGGAGTCACACACAGACAGAATAGGGAAACTGATGAAGTAACACAACCTCCAAACGATCTACAGATCAACCAAGAAAATGGAAGAAATGCTACGCTCAGCAAAGGACAAAAGAGACCCTCTTACAGCTGCAGGAGTTTACCGCATACCATGCAGCTGTGGACAAGTTTACATAGGGACCACTAAACGCAGTGTACAAACACAAATCAAGGAACATGAAAGACACTGCAGACTGGGCCAGCCAGAAAAATCAGCAGTAGCAGAACATGTTATAAACCAACCTGGACACAAAATGTTACTTAAAAAGACTAAAATTCTGGACCAGGCCAACAACTATCATGTCAAAATGCACAGAGAAGCTATAGAAATCTACAAACACCTGGACAACTTCCACAGGAAAGAAGAAATCCTTAAAGTAAACAAAGTTTGGCTACCGGTCCTGAAAAACACCAAAATCAAAAACTCAACACATGCAAATGAACTTCACCCAGGGACAGGGGGATTTCCAGCAGACAATGGACCATTAGCCAAACAGACACTAATCCTTCTTGCATATCTCCCCCTGGGAACTAGCCATTCAAATACACACCTTTACATATCTTCTCCAACAGGGACTCACAGTATATAAACCCCCACACACCCCTACCCAACCATTCTCTGAAGATGCCAGCCACAGATGCAGGGGAAACATCAGGAATAAACTCTTCCAGAACACGGCCTCACAGCCTGGGAAAAACCCACAGAAAACCTATGGATGCCGGCCATGAAAGCCTTCGACTTCGTAAAGGTTAATGTTATACCTTTTGGCATGGAAAAGTTATTTCCCAAATGCCACACATGGTTTGTCTGATCACAGAAGGCAGCATGTTCAAATTCACGCAGGTCTTCTAAACATATACTTTTAAAAGTGGTTGACAGGCACACAAAGAAAGGAGTTATTCTATCTTACACACACACACACACACACCATGAGAATGAAGGTAGTCAACAAAATCCACATTTCATGGTATAGTAGCCAAACTACAACAAAAACAGTTTCTTACCTGCCAAAGCCAGCTGAAGGCCACTTATGTCTACAGATTGGCCCATATTTCCTATATCCATTGATGCAATCTGCCGTGGAGTCTTTTTGAACAGCTCCCTAGGGGGAGCCAACATCAACTGGGAAAGAAAGAATCTCTCTGGTGGTGTTATTGGAGGCAAAAAACCTGCAGAGAACAATGCAGTAAGTCATACCCCAAAAGAAGTGTTTTATAGGTTTGAAATGTCAATTTGCAATGGCTCCAGAACAGCATAGCAGAACAATAAACAGGATTGGGGTGATCCTCTAGAACAGTGGTTCTTAACCTGTGGTCCAGGGACCTCCAGGGGGCCGCAATGTTCTCACAGGGGGTCCACAAAGGCTTGAAGGCTGTTCAGTCCACTTCCTCCCCATGGTGGAGCAGCCACATGACAGGAACCAAGGCAAAGGCCCACAGAAAACCTATAGATGCTGGCCATGCATTGTTGTTCGTCCACTCCAGCTGCAAACTGGCAGGAAGAAGCAGAAAAGTTTTCCTTCTCCCTCTGATGACTCGGAGGGAAGGTTTAATTGTTAATGGTTTATTCTTATTTGGGTTTTAAATCTTGAGTTAAGTCTTGAGGGTCCGCAGTAACAGAAGATATTTAAAGGGAGCCCCTGGTAAAGAAAAGGTTAAGAACCTTGCTAGGATAATGTGGGTAGAATTGTCTCCTCTCTTTCAGACACCAAGAACTTCTGGTCAGCACAGTGGAAACCTCTACTGTATCCAGATCACTCCCATGAACTATAAGGACCCTGTCTCTTCTAAAACAAACAGCTCTGGATTCAGCTCGTTAAATGGATGTAATAATGACACAAATGGTTCAGATGTTGCATTAACTATTTTTTTTTACAGACAAAAGCTTTGTGTGTGAACATAAGGATATAGCAAAAACAACAACAAAGGAACCTGGCTATAAATTTAGCCAGAAGAACTAGATAGGCTATACTTGCACACAACTATACTATGCTTTTGAGGGATCTTAATACAGTATTTTTTTAAAAATGAAACTTATCATTTCTATTACCCTAATCTGAGAGACTTTCGAAATTATGTTTGGAATAACTGTCACTGCATAGCCTATTTCTGGTACTAGCATACGATTCTTTTGTGATGTGTCGCAAACTCATCCTCACAATTCTACAAAGCAAATCATCATCATTTTCCTTATGGATAGAGTACTGATTCAAGAAAAGTGCCACTTATCCAAGACCACCCAGTTCAAAAGGCCAAGTTCAGCTACTTAGGTGCTAACACATACAGAAAATAAGTGCCAATGGGCTGCCCTTCCAACTCATTTACTGTTGCTTGAAATAAAAAACTGGCTTCCACAAACTTCCCCATGGGGTCTCCCAGGGGGCCACCCCCCTATGGGCCCTCTCTGCAGGCCAGCTGAATAGTATTGGTAAGGAGAGATCATGAAGGGGGTAAATTTAAAGGGCCCCTACCCTAATGACCCACCTACACTGCTCAGCTGACTGGAGAGATACAGCTGATCAGCAGAGCCTCACACATCCCCTGCTCATTAATTAATTAGTTGAATGGGGAGGGGGGTCACAGCAGAAGGACAGTTTAACCTACCTCCATTCCTCCCCCATCCTGCCCTGTGTGGCAGAAAGAAAAACAGGAAAGCAGCCCAGCCACTGATCATAATGTGGCCCCTGCCCTGATTTTAATGTGGCTCTTGGGTTGTACACAAAAACTTTCTCACTGCCGCACGATACAAGATAATGAACTATTGAGACAACAGTGGCTGAGCAATTACATATAAATATAATCAGCAAATACAGTATATCTATTTTGCTGAATGGGAATTCAGCAAGAAAGTTTAACTGCCTGTAGCTAGCACATAGGAATGCTTGCATTTCCCCTTACAAGGCAGTAACTTTCATGGAAAGAAATGTTAAACTTCAATGAAATATATGTTGTATGGTATTGTTATTACACAACAGCTACATGTTCAAGATCATACTGAAATAAAACTGATGTGAGGAAAGGAGAGATAACAGTGGGAGCACCATGAGATCTTAGCGATGGTACAGTTGGTAAGCAGTTCCAAGGATGGTGGGGAAAATATATACACATACAATATATATTTGTTTATACAGAAATAAAAAGCCTCAAAAATGTCATGGTTTTACTTGTTCTTTTAAACTGGTGTATGTTTTTAATTGATCTGTGCTTTTAACCAATGTTATATTTATGTGTCAATGTGTTGTTCCATAGGCAAGTATAATTATTATATATTTGTTTATACAGAAATAAAAAACCTCGAAACAGTGCTTCGCAGGCCATTTCTTCTCCGCTTGGGAATTTTCATCTGACTGATATCTGTTATTACTAATAATTTTGCGTTAAGTTTGGGGTACATTCTATGTAGGTATGTACAGTTGTCCCTCTGTATCCATGCATTTGGTATCCACGAATTTAAGTATTCACGGCTTGAAAATATTCTTTAAAAATAATAATCCAAAAAGCAAACCTTGATTTTGCCATCTTATATAAGGGACACCATTTTGCTATGCCATTGCATATAATGCAACTTGAGTATTCACGGATTTTGGTATCCACAGGGGTCCTGGAACCAAACCCCAGCGAATATTTATGAAGGAACAACTGGTATTATTATTATTATTATTATTATATACTGTATTTGTTTATACAGAAATAAAAAGCCTCGAAACTGTGCTTCGCAGGCCATTCCTTCTTCACTTTGGAATTTGCGTCTAATATCTGTGATTACTAATGATTTTGTGTTACGTTTGGAGTACATCCTATATAGATATGTACAAGTTGTCCCTTGGTATCCACGGATTTAAGTATTCACAGCTTGAAAACATTCTTAAGCAAACCTTGATTTTGCCATCTTATATAAGGGGCATCATTTTGCTATGCCATTGTATGTAATGGGGACTTGAGTATTCACGGGTTTGGGTATCCACGGGTGTCCTGGAACCAAACCCCAGCGAATAGGAAGGGACGACCTGCATGTTTGTATGTAAAAAATGACATTAATAATCCCAAACATTCAATGTTTTTTTTTTAATTTTAAGAAAGAGGGCCATTTGCATGTGGCGGGGCTGTTCTCGGGCCAAGCCCGGCCGCAGCTGACCGGTGGCGGTACCTGAGAGCGGGGGCTTCTCGCTGTCGTCGCCGGGGCCGCCGCTGCCTCCGAGGAGGGCCGGGCCGGGCCCAGAGCCGGGGGCGGCGGCTGCGGGTGGGGCGGCGGCTGCGGGGGCTCGTTCTGGCGGCGCCGGGTTGAGGAGGTGGGCGAAGATGGCGGCGAAGGGGTTGGCGGCCAGGGGCTCGGTGCGGTACATCTCCCAGAGCAGGTAGAGGGCGGTGAGGCGCTGCGGCGGCGTCGGCAGGAGGTCGGGCTGCTGGAGGAGCAGCACCAGGACGGAGCCCACGCGGAAGTGCTCGGCCTTGCCGAAGTAGTGGTGGAAGGCGGTGGAGAGGCCCTCGAAGGTGCCGCCGCCCGCCTCCTCCGAGACGATGCTCAGCAGGCTCGACAGCTCCTTCGGGGAAAGGCTCATCCTCCCCGGCGGCGGCGGCGGCAGCAGCAGCCCCGACTCACGGCGACGGCTACTGGCTGCTAACGGCGGCGGCCACCAGCGGGACTCGAACCCGCAGCCTCCGCAGCCAAGCACTCCCCCTAGCATTCAGCTCCTCTCCGCCCCGCCCGCTTTCGGGCTCGCGCGCACATGCGCATGCTCACTCGCCCTCTAGGAGCGCCTCCGACTCCTCCTCCCGCTTCTTTGCGCATGCTCTCATTTCTTCAGACCTCCTTTTTTTAAAAAAAAAGTTGCTACCGTCAAGCGACCCGCCGCCCCGTGTTTTCAACACTGTCGCAAAATGAGGGGTAGAGCGGGAAACTGGCTCCGGAGTGGGGTGGGGTTAATTGGCCGTCAATGAACCATCTCAGTAAGAATTGATCTTCCTTTCCTTGGCCGTCCCAGCATGGATACTTGAGGGAGGGACGGGGATTGGCTGCTTGAAGTCGTGACGTCAGAAGATAGAACAGGATTGGCTGTTTTGTTTCCTTGTCCTCCAGGTGGAGCGCTTTCCACAGGTGATTACAGCAGCACCGACTGGGAGGCGGGCGTTGCTCAGAATTTTGGGTTTTGTTCCCCAAGCAGAAGTGTGTGGGTTGAAAGGGAATTAAACTGGAATTAAACCAGTGTCACTTTTTCCCAGGAGGCCCTCTCTGTCCTCTCCGTCACAGGATGAACTTTCCCTGTGGCTGTTCCCAGGCAGGGGAGACTAGACTGAATTTTTATCTCTTATTTTTAATTTATTCATTTTTATTTGTCCTTACCAGCAAAGATGTTTTTATTTTACTGAGACATTTAGCATTTAAGCTCAAGGATGCTGTTATCTCTCTTTTTGAATGTGCATTCTGCTTTTTTTTTTAAAAAAAAAATGCTTTATTTGCAGTTCTGTTTTAAATTTGAGATTTATTATGGTGAGTTAGCCTCCTTGAGTGCCATTTTTTAGGTTATACCATAAATAACTGCATCTCAGTGTCCAGACCTGAAAATTTAGAAGTTTTATCCTGTATCCTGTGTACCCTGCCCTATGGCCCTATGGCAGTTGCTGGACTGCATCTCCCATTAGTTGTAGCCAGGATAGCCAGTGGTGGGGAATGATGGGAGTGTCTGTCTAACACCATCTGAAAGGTCTTACACAGGCCATTTTCAGCCTAATTGTCAGTGAAGTCTACTATCAGGTGGACCATGAATTCTTTCCTGGCAGAATTAGGAACATCAGACACCTGCAGGAGAAGGGGACTTTTGTTGTGGTAGCAAGAGGGTCACATTTGAATATTTCTGGAAATTTTGTAACCACTTTTTTTCTGGGATGGGGAAAGTGATTTAAGGAGGAATTTAAATATATGCAATACAGTATTTATTTTAATTGCCTAGGTCAGTAGCTCTTAACCTTTTCTTTACCAGAGACCTCCTTTAAATGTCTTTTGTTGCCCTGTACCCCCAAGATTTAACTCAAGATTTAAAACCCTAACAATAATACCTAATAACAACAACAATACAATTGCACCATCCATGAAATATTCCCTTGGAGGCACTGGAGTGGAAGGGAAGACTTTTCTCCTGCTTCCTGCAAGTTTGTGGCTGGAGCGGATGGAACAGTAACGTGCAGGCAAAACCTTTGCCTTGGCTCCTGTCATGTGGGCTGAGCAGCCTTCAAGCCTTGACAGACCCCCTGGGGGTCCTTGGACCACAGGTTAAGAACCACTGTTCTAGGTTGATTTTATTGCTTTAGCAACATAAAAAGCTTCATTCATAACTTGGCATATAAAATTGTACAACCACCCACTGCTTATTCATCAGGTTAGGAACCAGTTCACTGGTAAAAAGTGGAAATCACTTGAAATGTGGAACCCAGTCTTTTTTTTTTAGCTCTACTGTATTATACTGTATATATGTTATATCATACTGTATTATATATTTCACACTTCATGTGAAATTACTTTACTTTTCTGCTTCCATTGCTTCTTCAGATATTTTCTGGCATGTAAAAGGGTTTTTGTATTTTGACCCTGGGAAAGTTACATTGGAATGACTTTTATCCCCATTGTCCTCTATGGGAGATGGGGGCATTTTTGCCACCTGGGGCTAATTTAGGAGCAAGAGGTATTTTATGAAAGAGGAAATGAACAGGATGTTTCTTCCATTCCATGTTAATTTGAGGTAGGTGTGTTGTGGGGGGGTTGCAGCCTTCCAAAGTCTTGTCAAGGGTTAATTTGGCCCCCTAGCCTTCCATAGTTGCCCATGCCTGCCTTAAGTGGTGAGATACTCAGGAAGGTGGTGAAAGTTCAGCTTCAAGCACTGTTGAATGAAACTAATTAGCAATAGCAATAGCACTTATATTTCTATACCGCTTATCAGTCAAAGCACTCCCTAAGCAGTTTACAATGTTTTAGCTAATTGCCCCCAACTCTAGACAACTTATTAACTGTACACTTTTCTGAAGGTAAATCTTACTGAACTTGGTAGGACTTCTGTTCATAGTAAATGTACGTTAGATAATATGTCTTCCCCCCATTTTGCTTTTCTTTTCATCATACCTACTTCTGTGCAATCATTTTAATAATTTTTTTTAATAAAATAAATCTATGAATAAAGTTTGGTCTTTAAGAAATTGTTTATGTTTAAATGCTAGCAGCCATATCAGAGGAGGGGAAAAAAATTGTAAGATAGAAAGATGGATGGATGTAGAACAATTTGATTCTTTATCATCTTGTATATGTCGGTTATACAGTATGTATTTGTCAGTTTGCTTTACATTACTGTAGATTGCATTGGGCTTTGCATTTCTGTCTCAATATGTTTTACAATTGTATTGCATAGTTTCATATTTGTATTTACCCTCTGTGTGTCTAAGCAAGGGGATCTTGTAGCATCTTTGAGACTGAGAGAAAAAAGTTGTAGCATAAGCTTTTGTAGACTTGGTTTAACTTCTTCAGATGCATGGAACTATGCATGCATTTGAGGAAACAGACCAAGTCTGCAAAAGCTTATGCTACAACTTCTTTCTCTCAGTCTCAAAGGTGCTATAAGATCCCCTTGCTTATTGATATTCCAGACTAACACAGCTATGTCTTTGAATTGTGTGTGTGTGTGTGTGTGTGTGTGCGGGCATGCGTGTATTAGATTTTATGCCTTTGGCAGGATTAGCTGTTTTTTGTGGGTGTTTTTTACTTGTAAAGCACCATGTGCACTGGTGGTGCTGTATAAATTGATGATCACGTTGATGACGACAATTACCATAATAACTAGTCTTGGATGACTTTCAGTTAGCTTGTTTTATAGGAAGTGAAGAAATAATGCAGGGTTACCACTGTCTTATTACACCATAGGGCATTAAAAGAAAATAATGGAGCTACTGTGCTGCACCAGGAAGTGGTCTGTGATGGTTCAAATTCTACTTTGAGGTGCTGAACTGAAGAAGACTTACTTAGCTCTTCATGCAGGCTGCTCCTGCAGCTCTGAGCTTATAATGTTTCTTGGAACTGCAGAGTTCATCTGGTCCTCAGCACCGGTGACAGAGAATAGAAAATAAGAGGTGAAAGCCGTACTTCTTGTTTTTAATTCTTCCCATCTCTTATAATACCTGGATTAGCATTTTCTTCTAAGGCATGTAGACTGAGATGCCAACATAATTGTATTCTGGAAGAAAACAAAATGTTTGTGATATAATTACAGAAATCACTACCATTGCAGAACATTAGTGGATAAATCTTTACAAACATTTTACACAATTTTCTTCATTTGCTTCTTGCATCACCGGTATGCTTCTGCTTCTTTTTGGCAATATTTTATAAATGCCATGCATAGCTTCGTAGATCATTTTCTATATCAGTACATAATTCCACATTCAGTTCTTTAGTGCTTTCAAAGTATGAAGTACCTCTTTAGTGGGTCTGTTTTTTCCATCTTCACATAATAGAGGATGCTTTTACAGTATGCATATTATTATACAAGGTACTGCAGCAGTAAAATGCATTTAATAGAGAATTATTGATTTTCTTTAGCAGCCCTGATATATGAACACTGCAACCAAAATGAAAAAGTATTTTTAGTTTTGGGAGGAGCCCAACTTAATGCCATGAAAAATGTTTTGGTATTCTCATCATAGTAGTTACCATTACTATCCTCCCAACACTGAACTGTTGTAACAATTAAGGCTTTAATTCTATATAAATTTTCCTGAGATTATGCCCTGTTTTATGAATATCTATGCATAGGATCGCTCTTTAAGGATGAAATCCTGCAGACTGTTCAAGTGGAGCAGAGTGAATCCCCCCCAATTAAAAGCCCAATACCTCCTCCTGCCTGAGCAAACAATGGAAGAGGAGGATAGTAGGTGCTGGAGGGGTGAAGCAAAGCAGCCTTCCTTCCTGCTACCAGTCCTCACACAGATACTCCCATTTGACAATGTGTTTGCAAAGATTATGTCTAGTTCTACCCTTGGTTCCAATTGAGTGTGCTCAAGTAATGATTGGGGATCACTCTAAACTAGCCTTCCTCATTTTGGTGGATTATGACTCCCATCACTCTCTCCCCATCCAGCATGCTTATGCTGGACATTGTAGTATACCAGAAGCACAGGTGGCAGCCTGAAGATGACAGAAGGTGAAGAACATGTTACAGGAAAGGTGGAAGAAGCAAGAACTGCTGAAGACCAAAGGCAATTCTTGGTACTGGAGCAGAAAAGGACAGACTGCAAACAATAAAACCAGTGAAGTGTTTGGAAACTGACAGCACTAGGAACATAAAACAATAGTAAAGAGCCTATACACTTTTAGTGTGTGTGTGTGTGTGTGTGTATGAATGAATGCAGGCGCCAGCATAATTGTGCTGGATCTGTCAGTTCCATGATCTGTTTTGCATTGTGTGCCATGACCTTGAGCTCATCTGTTGTACAATGGTCAATTAGCTCCCCACCTACCAAGTTGAAGGTGAGAGAGTTTGGTATTTGTATTTGTTGCTTGTGAAATGATCCCTGCACTAGGCATTGCTCTTGAACAATTATCTGAGAATGCACAATTGTTGTGTGTGCAGCTGTTTTTACATTTCCAAAGTGTCTCAAAAGAATTCCAGCCTAGTTTTATTACACTTTTTACACATTAAAACAGAGATGCCCACCTCAGTCGCTCTTTTAAAAAGGCTTTGAAAGCTCTTGTGTGAGCCTTGCCCTCTCAGATCAAATGCCTAACTAGTGGCTGCAGACCTTCTTCCACACGGCTATACATGTTTGACATCCAGTGGTGACCTTTCAGTTATGAAAATGATCAGAAATAATCATCAGTAATATGGAATGAGTGTAGTAATATGCATGGTAGAAGGAAATCAATTTATTTAGTTAATTTCCTGATTAAATTTCATACAGTGAGCCCTCAGTATCTGCTGGCATTTGATTTCAGGACTCCCCATGGATACCAAAATCTGTGGACGCTCAAGTCCCATTATATACAATGGCATAGTAAAACTGTGTCCCTTATATCAAATGGTAAAATGAAGTTTTGCTTAATGGAATTTATTTTGGGGGGAATATTTTCAAGCCACTGATGGTAGATTTGGATACCAAATCTTTGGATACAAAGGGCCAGCTGTGCCAGTTATTGTTTTGCACCTTCACGTTATTTCTGACTTATGATGACCCAACATGAGTTTTTCTTTGTTCAGAGGGGGGTTTGCCTTTGCCTTCCACTGAGGCTGAGAGAGTATAATTTTGCCCAAAGTCACCCAGTGAGTTTCCACAGCCAAGTGGGGACTTGAATCCTGTTCTCCAGAAATGTAGTCCAATGCTCAAACTTCAGGGATACTTCAGGAATAACATAATCTATTTATACTGTGCCCTCCACCTCTTACTGCAGCTGCTTTGTATAGCTGCAGTTTTGAAACCCTGGGTGGCATATTTGGAATTTAAAAGGAAATGTCTAGAAAAAGCAGGATAGCAGGGCAAGTCATACATTTTCTGTATTATTGTGGTCAGTAATAACAACATTGATATAAACCAGATGAATTCTAGCATTGTTCTGATTTTAAAGACTGCCTCGAAACTTGGTGTGTACTCTTATTGTGTGAGTACTGTTCAGAGACTATCTGCTGTACAGCTGCCCAAAAGTCAGCCAGAATGGCATGTAATGGAAAGTAAAGGCGTTATTGTGAGGATTAATGAGCACCAAACAATGTGTATGCCTATTGTGTCTGTCATGGCTGATGGGGGATGGGGACAAAGAGAAAAAATGTATTAAAACACATTTCAGTAGAAGAATTACGAAGTAAGAACAAACTAAACATATTGCAGAACATTCTCACATAGTTTTGTGGGAAGATATATAATACTGGCTAACATTGTGTGCATTCCTATATATATATAATTTCAAAATATGCTTGAATGGTTTTGACCATATCAACATGATGGCAGGATAACTTCCCACAGAGGTAATACAAGAATCATCATCATTCTTATGGTTAATGCAATACCTTATTGGGGGAAATATGCTATGAAACAGCCTAGTTTGTTCCCCAGGTATAAAATAAGTCAAGACACAGTACACAAAGGCTCAGAAAACAGCTATTGAATAGCCTGATTCAACTATGGCTGCTATTGTGCTTAGCCCTATTTTGGTGCCAAACTAATCAGAATAGTATGTCCAGTCTGCAGCAATTTAACTGCATATTGTTACTAGAGGGAACATAGCAACAGCTACTCATACATAGAATGTGACCTTGGCTCTGGTTGAGCTACTGTTTAAGGATAACTTTTAAGTGTACAGCATGAGGCTATGGACAGCACGTTTGCAAGTACAAGAGCAGCCATTAGCCAATTTATATATTAGATCCATGACTCTTGTTAATTAAAGTGGCCAGAAGCAGTGGCCTTCCTTGAGAGGAGATATAATGCTGGGTATTTTCTATGATAAAACCCTAGAAAGAATTGAGGGGAAGTGACTTGATTTCAAATATACCATTATGAGCAAAATGTTCAAGCATGTTGCAGTGGCTAAGCTCTAGATATTTATGTATAATACTCATTAGTATGCAAAGATATAGTGATGTTAAGTCTGTTTCAGCATAAAAAGATTTGAAGAAAACCTGTAGCACCTTTGAAATAAACTGAGAAAAAGGCATTCCTTGCATAAGCTTTCTTGGGCTTCAGCCCACTTCATCAGGTGTATGAAGTCTTGCTGGACACATAAATATTCCAATGCATGTGTTGGGGGCGGGTAAGGGGGTGTGCATTGTAATAGGAAAGGAGAATGTGGATATGGTGGTGAGATGACACGTTAATTTTCAATGATGTTCATAAAGAATAGTTAAAGGGACATTGGGTGTAAGACATGTTTTATATGTAGAAGCCAAGATGAGCAAGTAAACATATGCATAGTAGAAGTTATTGATCTACTGCATTGATATGGGTACAGAACCCGTAAAATATTGGAAAAAAATAAAACAGGCATTAGAGCCCTACTTAATATGTGCACTGTGCAGAGAAACCATGATCTCTGTTCAAACCACTGCTAATGGACTGGATTTTGTGGATGTAGTGGTTTAAGTGTTGGACTACAACTCTGGAGACCAGAGTTTGAATCCCAGTTTAGCCATGGAAATCCACTGGGTGACCTTGGGCAAGTCACACTCCCTCAGTCTCAGAGGAAAGCAACGGCAAATCTTGCTAAGAAAAACCCGTGACAGGTTTACCTTAGGGTCGCCTTAAATCAAAAACGACTTGAAGGCACACAACAATTCAGCTGTTTTGCTTTCCAATCTCCCTTTTGAAATTTGTGTGTGTGTGCAAGGACAGCTGCTCAGAAGTCTGAAATAGAATATCCAGAAAGGTGAAAGTGTTGTGTTGGTGTCTAGAGTACAGTATTCCCATTTCTAACGTTTGACTTGTGTCCATGTATCCTTTGGTTATCTGATAATCTAGACTAGCTTTTCCCAATCTAGTGCCCTCCAAATGTGTTGGACAACAGCTCCCAACACAACTGACCATGGGGCTGTGGACAATGGGAGTTGTAGCCCAACATATCTGGAGAGTGCCAGATTGGAGAAGGCTGTTCTAGATGCTTTTCCAACCTAGTTTAATCACTTTCACAGAGAAATGAATGGTGGGAAGACAAAAGCTATACATCCCATTTGTGGATGTGAGTACAGAATGCTACAGCTCTGCAATTTTCACATTAAAAAAAACCCTGCTTTTTGTCTGCATGTGTGAATGTTAGAACCTGGAAAAGAGACATTAAAAAACAAACATGTTTTTGCTGTTGTAAAGTTTTACATTCCCATCACAGCTGTGGGAAATGCAAAAGCACATGTAATGGAACATCATCATAATTCCCTTTTGTTGTTTTGGGATTCAGTACAGTATTTCCACTGGCATATTTCCAAAAACTTATGTTTGGAAGCCATATCCGTCCTGTTCTGGAACTGGCGCTTCTTTGCCCCTACCTCCACCCCTGAAAAATTAGATTACTGTATTCAGTGTTTACATGCTGTAGGTTATATTTCAGAGGAAGAAACTGGCAAAACCACCTCTGATGCTGAAGAAAACCCTATGAAATTCATGGGGTCGCAGTAATTCACAAACAAACACATACAGGTGCTTTAAAATCACTCTTCCCCATTGTTTCACTGCGTTCACCTGGGCACTGAACTAGGATAAAATAATAATAATAATAATAATAATAATAATATCGTCCATACAGGGAAAAAGCCAAAGCCAGGAGGAAACGTTCCCTTCCATGCATGCCTCCATTTCTGAGCTACAAAGCAGGCCAGGCCAGCCTATTACTCGGCTGCTGGGACCAAGAAGCCAGTCAGACTGGGGTGTGTGTGTGTGTGTGTTGTGTGGAAGGGAGAAGGAGGCAGGGGGTTTCCTCTTTCCGTCCCTCCCTCTCCTTCTCCTCCTCCTCCTCCTGTGGTAGCCAGGCCAGGTTCCTTCCCCAACCTTTCTCCCTCTCCCTCCTCAGAGAGGAATCTCTTAGGAGGCGACCTGAGGGACAGCCGCGCTGCGCTGTGAGGGCGCCCGTGGGTCTTTTCTTGAAGCCTCTTCGGTGGAGGGAAGCTCGACCCCTTGAGAGACGGAGATTTGGAGCGGCGGCAACGGCCACGGCAGCAGCAGCTCCTCCTCCTCCTCGTCGTCGTCTTCTCCCCTCCTGGCCGGTGGTGGCTTGAGGGTGACTGCCAGTTGACTGCCGGGGTCGCGTCGTCTCAGCAGCGAGCGGCAGAGAGAGGCGGCGGGGCGATGATGTGACCCCCCCGTCCCCCGCTGGGCGAGCCCCTCAGCTCGACGGGGCAACGATGTGGCTGAAGCCCGAGGAGGTGCTGCTGAAAAACGCCCTCAAGCTCTGGGTGACCCAGAAGAGCAGCGGCTACTTCATCCTGCAGCGCCGGCGGGGACACGGAGACGGCGGCGGGCGGTTCACGGGTACGGTGTCGCCGCCTCGCTTTAACCCCGGAACCTGAGGAGGTGGCGAGGAGACCCCCTTATGATCCCCGAGGGGGTGGCGAGTGTTGGGGCCAGCCTCGCCCCCACCCAGCCCCGCTTCCCAGTACACACACACAAGGGGCCGCGGTCTGACTGAGCTTGGAGGAGCCCTTGGGAGCGGGCAGGGAGTGGGCCTGGGGGAGGAAGGGTGGGGGGCGCTGGGAAGGCAGAGACCCCCTTGCCGGCCTCTCCTCGCCCAGGTTGGCCAGTGTGGAAATGGTCCCAAGTCGCCCCCGGAGCTGGAGAACTGGGGGAGCTGGGTTACTTTGTGTGTCCCCCACACACTTTCCCCTCTAACCTTCCCCCCTTCCCAGAAAGGAACCCATGTTGCCCTTCTGCCCCATTGAAGTGGGGCTACCCCCAGAGCTTATGGCGCCACCAATTTAGTGGCCTTTATGGAGCCCCGCCGTCAGACTGGAGCTTGTGAGGGGTGTGTGTGTGTGTTGTGTGTGTGTAGCCCGACTCCTTCCTCGGACTGGAAACTGAGAAGGAAGTAACTTCCTTGAAGGGAGGCGTGGAGGTTGGCGGGACTCACTTCTGCTGCCGAGCCCTCGGGTGGGGAAGGAGGTGGACGGGAATAAACAAGGCTCTTTGTTTGGTTTTATTGTGGCCAGAGGCCCTTGCTAAAGAGAAGGGAACCTGCCTACTCTCATACACACACACAACACACACCGCTTCCATTGCCTGGAGTTCAGGACCGGTTTAAGGAATTGGGTGGGGGGCTACAATGCTTTATTTTGGGGGGCCCATATGTTTATCTCAAGTCAATGTAACCTAACTCAACCGAAGCGATTCACAGTACAAGGATATTCAGATTGTTACTAATAATGTTTTTGCAGGAGGAGAATTACAACGCCCCCCCCCCGCCGCTGGTGTCTTAAACCGGCTTTGCTGGAGTTGGTTATGCTCTGCAAACAAGAAGTGCCTTCTTCATTTTCCCCCACACTTCCAGTTGACAAAGTAGGATGATGGGTGGTTTTGATTTAGGGCCATGCGGGAAGAGAACCCCCCCCCCCCGCTTGGCAGATGATAAAAGGATTCACTTCTCTGGAAACTCCATTATTGCAACTTGCCAAGGCCATTTACATTCAAAATGTCTAGAACGTATTGTTCAGGTGCCTGGGACAGCTGTTAGGGCTGGGAAAGGAGGGAAATGAGATAGGAAAATGTAGAGTACAGCTCCTAAGACCTTGGAACTTTTTGACATAGCATATAGAAGAAGAAAGCAAGGAGAGGATATGTTTTTTAGCCATGTTACGACAGAAATCTGAAATAGACGGCATTTTGCAAGAGATGTTGAAGTTAGGAATCCCCATATGGAACAGTATAGGCAGGGTCCTAAGCATTGTAAGGTATAAACACTGGGAGTTTTGCTAGAGCATAAAGCATTTGTGGTTTGTGATTTCTATAATAGATACAAATAAACTAAAAAAAAAGTACTGTAGTTGTTAACTACAGTGCTGCTTTCACAGAGCTAATTTAATGGTGGCTAAATATAGAGGGTGAGTAATCAAAAAATCCAAACAACTGTGAAGAGTATGTTTTTCTTTAAGGAATGGATAGTTTTGGATATTAGGAAAAATCCGTTGTTTGAGAAAGGTGTAAATGCAAAAATGTCTTGGTTATTGTTCTGGATGACTATTTTTAGTGTGTACATAAAATGGTAGAAACAAATTTTCTATATTTTTAATTATCTTAACATGTCCTCTCATACAGTGTTGCTTTTGAAAGTTATTGGCAGTAGCTTCCCACACTATTTGCTTTTTCTGGTATCGAACAGCCACAGGTGCAACTCAAGTGTAGACACTTATGTTGTACTATTACAGTCAAATTATTGACCTGTACCTAAGCCAGGGAAAAAAAAATCTTAATGCTGAAGTGCTGGTGCCACATTTTAAAAAAAGAGTGTTTTAGGACTCCAGACTGCTATCCTCTTGGCCAAGAGACTTTTTTAGCTATACTGTATACCTTTACAGACCAATATAGGTCTGGATTTACACTGTGATTAAATTACATGGCTGTTGCAGCAGGGGCATCACATGCCACAAAACAAGTGGGGATGCTGCAAACCGATTCATTCTGTCTAGCCACTCCTACCACATTCTTAAGTAGCACTGCCTACCAACATTCCTCCTGTCTGTTCCACCCCATATTTTTATTTATTTAACTAATTTCTCTCCAACCTTTCCACTTAAGGAAGCTAACCACATCACTAAAGAACAAAGTAAATCATAGAACCATTATAAACATCAATGCAAAATACACAAATAAAACCATTAATATCACAATAGTCAATAAATATTTTTAAAAGTTTAAAAAGTCAGCTTGAAGAGAGATTTCTTTGCACCATTAAACTGATTACCGGTACATCTCTGAGGAGAGTACATTTTACAGGGTGGGAGCCATGCTGGAGAAGGCCTTCTTCCATGTACATGAACCTCCACAGGTGTTGGTATTCTCAAGATGAACTCTCCTGAAGATCTTAGTAGATAGACATATTCATAATGAGACAGTCTGTCCCTTAGGTAGCCAGACCACACCTATTTAGACCAACATTCTGATTTGGGCTCAGAAAGGAACTGGCAGTCTTTCGGTAATATGATGATCATGCTGTGAACAATTTTAACAGTTTAGCTGCTGCATGTTGAAGCTGCATTTGAAGCTCACTCTTCAAGGGTCACCAAGGTAGTGTACATTGCAGTAACCAAGATGTGCAGTGTCTAAGGCTGTTTGCTCATGGCATCTCCAACTGGTAATAGAAAGGCAGTAAAGCCTACAGAATACCAGATACTGAGAACAAAACAAAAAGAGAAATGCTATTGTCCCAATTTGCTGCTTGCAAATTTCATGGAGGTGTTTGGCTAGCCATTATAGGGACTGGAATGCTAAACCAGATGGAGTCAAAGATCATGACAGAACTACAGAATATAAGGTGTGGTCTGATCCCTAAATGCTACTTATCAGTCTTTTGACTGCACAGTTGCTGCTGCAATACAAGAACAATTTGACAGAATGCAAGCTTGTGACTCAGAGTTATAAACTGACTGCAAGGCAGAGGTGGGTTGACCACCAGACCCTAAAATAATTTCTCCTTCCCACTCCTGACCCAGCATTTACTGCAGTGCCATATTCTGCATTGCTTCTCTTTACCATTTGCCCAGATGTTTACTGACAAAACAAATGTAACCCATATTGCTTTTTAACATTGGGCACAATTAACTTACAGAATTCATTGTGTCAGAGTATTGTGATAGCTTCATCTTCCAAAGCAATATACGTATCCCTCAATATGAGATGTTAGGGAAAAACTAATAAGGAAAAAGACAATAGATTTATTTAAAGTGGAATGGAATTTAGTCATAGCATTTTTGAGAAAGAAATGGGGAAATCAATAGTTTTAGGATTTGAAGAATAGTGGAATTAACAACACATCGAAGTGAAGTTTATTAACAGGTATTTTAGTAATAAGTTCAAAGGGTCATACCGAAGTAGGATTACAACTGTAAACTGCAAGTTGGAAGTCATATATAATACCTTAGTCTTTGTGTGTTAGTAGATATGAATTGGTTTAAGTTTGTCCTATTTTGTTTTTGTAGTTGGCTCTTATGTGTAGTTTTATATTATGGTTTTTTGTGTTAATAGAAATATATTTTTTAAAAGCTAGATGTTAGAGAAAAACAAAGGTTAAGGCTATTCCTTCATGCTCTGCTTCTGAACTTCCAGAGACATGGTCTGGCCAGACGCTCCTAAATTCATTTTCTCTCCCAGATCCAGATTTATTCCTCCCCAGCAAATCCTTGCATTTATTGTTCCCTTGAACAGTTGATGAGAGAAGGTAAATGTAATTCGTACTGAGGAAATCATATGTATGGTTTCATATATGTGCTGCTAATATTCATTGTCCCAACAATACACACTTGTAAATCCATGTAGTGCACTAAATTACATTATTTATATGATGTCAATATGGTACATAGTGCTCAGAAAAACACAGTTTGTTCAAAAGATCATAATCCAAGTGATTACATTTACCATTGAGATTAGTTAATGGAGATCAGAGAAGCATAATACCACAGTGTCTAAAGTCCGTCCTGCAGTCTAAATCAGGTTTAAGTATGGGGGAAAATATTAGTTCCATAAAGTAGTTGGAAAAACATGGCAGTTAATAATATGTGAGATACAGTTCTTTACATCTCACAACTTTTAATGTGAAATATATCCCAAGAGAATTAAGAGATATTTAATTTCTTATGAGTCTATTTTGAAAGGTTTCTTTTGGAAGTTTCATATTTTATAATGAGAGCCAGTGTGATGTAGTGGTTTGAGTGTTGGGCTAGAACTCTGGGAGAGGTTTCAAGTTTCCGCTCCGCCATGGATACCCAGGAGAGAGAGCAGCAGAGCCACCAGTCTTCAGAGAATGTGCATGAGACCTTGGAAAGTTCAGCACACAGATTGGCCTCTGCCAATCCTCAGAGGAGGCGTGTAGTGGTGGTAGGGGACTCCATGCTGGGGGGTACAGAATCAGTAGTTTGCGAGCCTGATAAGGTGTCTTCAGAGGTATGCTGTCTCCCTGGGGCAAAAATCCAGAATGTACCAGAGAGGCTGACAAGACTCATCAAGCCCATTAATAGTTACCCCTTGCTTTTGGTTCATGTGGGAACCAATGATACTGCAAGGCCTAGCCTTCAGAATATCAGAAGGGATTATGAGGCCCTTGGTAGGAAGCTGAAGGACTTGAATGCACAGGTACCGTAGTCATTTCATCTGTCCTTCCAGTGGAAGGGCATGGCCCAGGTAGAGAGAGAAAATAGTGAAGGTGAACAACTGGCTTCGCAAATCGTGCCACCAGGAACAGTTTGGTTTCCTGGATCATGGGATGCGATTTCATGGAGGGGAACCTCTGACAAGGGATGGGTTGCACCTCACAGCAGTTGACAGGAGCGTGTTTGCTAAGAGTCTGAAAGATCTGATCAGGAGTTGCATGGGAGAGGGAGACAGTATTATTGAGGGCAGGAATTCACCAAGTGCTGGAGATAATAGCCAGAATGTTATACAGAGTACAAAGCAAATAGATCCAACAGTGGGAGGAAAAAAAACCTTTAAAAGGCAGATAGGGGAAATGGCCTGATGGTCTTAGGTGTCTCTATACTAATGCACAGAGTGTATAGTTCGGACTTGAGCCAAAACCCTGTGTCATCTGGAGAGCCGGGCACAGGAATGGCGGGAGACCGTTTCATTTGGACTGTGTAGACAAGACCACAGAGAAATAGCCAGTCCTATACAATTTACTCAAAAGTTCACTGTCCCCAATACTTCCTAGTACCTAATATATTGCAGCCTAAATTTTCTGAGTTTCTCTGTTATAGAAGAACACAGTAAATAATCTTTAGCATTGTGATACTAGGAATAAATTGAAGGCACAAGTAAATCCTAGCAGCCACCCTTCATTTTTAAATGTGTGAAAGTTCTTTTCCCTAACTATTTCTTTGTGTTCTCAAAACAAACAAACAAACACCACATTAGTATAATCTAAGGAATGCTCCTGTTGTCTCTATAATTTTAAGATCAGAGCCACAATGTTCAGCTGCATCTAAATTTCCCTCCTTCAGAGGCCAATATAGGTTTGGATCCAGGATATCCTTCTAGTTTCCTGACCACCATCACATCTCCAGAACACTCTTTTTATTTCTGAGAGATCTGAGTTCTGACCAGTGGAAAGAAACCATTCTGGAAATCACTGCAATGCCTGGGAAGATTGAGATTGTGGAGGGGGGGATCATCAAAGACCTGGGATGGTGGGATTAGATGGACTTTCTAAGGCTCCTAGAATGCAGTTCTAGGACTTTAGGACTGTTGTTTCAATTGAATTGTTAGCAAGCATGGTCTAGATTAAGAGTGGGCAAATCATGGTGATTATTATTTTTTAAAAGGGGGTGGTTTTCAAGTGTTCTTTTTTTGCTATTCATATGTTTATTCTAGAGTTGGCATTTGATTAATAAAAAATGACATTAGCAAATAAAGGGCAAATGGTTTTGAAGCATCAGTGCTACATTACAGTTCCTGCTGTGTTCTCTGGGTCCTTGTTATTATATTCCTTTAATTCAGCTCCAGCTCATGGTGACCTTATAATGGGGTTTACTTGACAACATTTATTCAGAGGAGATTTGCCATTGCCTTCCTCCGGATGCAAAACTATAGCACTTGAAACTCCCTAAATATCTTCCTTCTAAGTACTAAAGAGGTCTGGCCCTGCTTAGCTTTCAAAGGGCTCATCTACACAAGCCAGGATACGCAGTCTCCCCACTGGCATATCCTAGCTGCGGAGGTGGCCTGTTCTGCCACTGTTACCTGGAGAAAATGGGCCAGAGTCCACCTAGTTGCTGCAGTCCAGGCAGCCAGTCACACTATGTGACAAACCCCATGCATGTGACCTGCCTTGGTCCTATACTGCAGGCCTGCTGCCTGAACCCAGAAGAGTAAGGCAGCAGCATAGCTGCTGGGCCTGATCTGTCCCATCCCTGTGGAAATGGAGTAAATAGGTATTTTTATAAAACATGGTAAAGGTCTCTATCCCGGCTTGCTCCTGTCTCAGCTCCATATCTGCCTTAAGGGTGGTGAGAACTGCCTGCGGGCAGAACGGGGCAAAAGCCATGCATTATCTGGAATGCAGGGCTCGGAGACAGGGGCAAGCCGGGGTAGTTGGTTGGTGCAGACAAGCCCAAAATCACACAGGATCTAGCACCTTCAGATTATTACTTCCAATTGCATGTGCATAGGATTGCAACTTAACTTTATTGAAACAAACAAAAATACTATTGTTATGTTTGATATTTACACTAATTTCAAAAAAACATGAACTGTTATTGTGAAACAAAACATTTTTAACACTGTAATGAATGACAATTTTAAAAGAAGGTTAGAGAAGGATTTAGCAATTGAAGTTAGGCCAAAGTGTTTAAAATGCATTATTTTTGTATAATTCTTACAACAATCCTGTAAGGTAAGCCCCCTCCCCCCCCATATTTCTCATAAGAAAGATTGTCCAAGTCTATCCAGTCAGGTACAAACAATTTTATTTCTGGGAACTTTTTGACTCGTAGCCCACTTGCTTTCCACTTTCCACCAGCCTAGATTTCAAAGGCATCTTCAGCCATGCATTTCTCCTCTGGCTTCTGCTGCGTGCATACATCTCCCCTTCTGCCACACACCACATGCAAAGATAGCTTTCTAGTCCAGCAGCTAAAAAAATGCAACCAGACGTAATCAAGCAGTTATGTGGCATATCAGGTTCCGTGCATGTTCCAGTAAAGTAGAGGCTGCCTGTGCATTTACAAAGCCTGAAAATAGTTTTTTCTCTGTTGATTTATATAAAAGCACTAGTTTTAAAATGCATGCACATAAACAGATTTAATTTTAAGAAAAGGGATTTCAGAATAGAATTGTTATAAACGTAATAGTTCTGTGTACAAGGCAATTTCCAAAGTATGGCTTGTGGTGTGTTAGTAATGCAAAGCATATATAATAGGTTGCATGAATCTTGTCTGAGAGCCAGTCATATTTTCAGTTGCCTTGAATACTAAGGATATAATATTCAATATACTGATGATATAAATGAGGATAATGAGGGCAAACAAGTTTTTTAGTAGACACATGACATCCCAGAGTTGCTGTTGCTGACACTACAAAAGAAGTGCATATGGAATAATCAAATACATATTTCTGAACTCTTTGTTACTGTAGTGTCAAAATTCTTGGCAGTTTTTACAGTAATTTAATCATTAAAATACATTAGCCAGGGCTTAAGATATAGTAAAATGTTATAGGACTAAGACAGTATATCCCATTATTTGTCTGTTACTGACTTAAGTTTAGTTAAAAAACTGAAATTATATGCATAGTTATCCAGGATTAAGTCCTTTTGCACTGAGCGAATAAACATACATTGCCTTGAGCTGTAAAGGTATATGAGCAGTGTTATCTGTTGCAGCACTCTCACACAAATGCTCACTCAAGGGAATGAATTCCCTGCTTCTTCCTTTCCTGCTTTTAGGTGTAGTAGGTAGGGATGGGGAGTTTTCCCATGAGCATCCTTGCAGAAGCATGGCATTAGATACCATTGCAGTTCTTTCTATATTTGGTATTGAGCATCACTGAACTCGGTGGAACTTATGTCCCAAGTATAGTTGTCAAGTAAGGGTTGCAGTTGCGCTACATGTCTTATAGACAAAAACAGTTTTTTGGTTATTAATTTTCTGGCATACCACTGTCCTCTCACTAACACTCCCCCCCCCTGTGAGTTTTTTTTAGAGAATGCCACCATGTCAAAATTATGGGTCATTAGTAAAATTTACACACTGACTGCTAAAGAAAAATAATACAGATGGGCTGAAATGCAGGTTCTAGTCACTAGAGTGAATTGTTTTTCCAATGGAAGTTTTATATGTTTTTAATTTCCTTGTTAAAAAACATATAAAATATCCCATGGAAAATAAATTCTGTTTCCCAATGAATAGAACAAAGACCATACAAAGTTTAAAATGAATTACAGTAAAATAAAATAGGGAACTGGTTGATGGGATCAGTCATTTGGAAGGAGAATGAGGAATTAAACATAATAGGAAATGTGAAATTCATATTTATGTGTGGCTTTCTCTGCTGTTTCATTTCTGATGTTTATCAAGCCATATCCTTATGCACAACCCGTAAGGTCATAAAAGTGAACATACTGATACTACGGTATAGATTGGAAATAGCTAAGATTTAATTTGAAAACCACTGTTCTAGAGTGAGTTGAATTTTCTTTTCCAACTCCATCCTATTACAAATGTTTGCATATAGCTTAGTATTGTTGTTCCATCTATGTTTGTGCCTGCAGTCTTCCAGACACTTGTCTGACAGTAATTCCCATTAAGGTTAAAACCCTGTTTGGTGATGGTTAAATAGCTTATCAGCAAAATCAGAAGCACAAGAAGTAGTAATGTTCTATGACTTCCAAAGATAAAATGTGCTCAAATAATACAATTCAACCTCTCCATCGCCCTAAAACTTAGTGAAATTCAATCCTGAGCCCAATGAGAGTTACAGTTTTGGCCTTGACAATAGTATGAGTCAATATTAAATGTATAGTATTAAGACTGATCCATCCCAAGAGCCAGTTTTCATCAGGCTGTATCTTCAGTAAAAGCAACTTCAAAAAAACAAACACCCAAACGTTCAAATTTAATAACATTGGATTTCAGACTTTTATCAGAATTTGAAAAACCTTTGATTCAGATGTAACATTGCAGGCTGACAAAAGCATGTAAACATGACACATACAGTAACTGGTGTTTCTGTTTCACTTTATTTTACAACCTTGTTTCTGTCTGTAATTTCTCTTGTGTAAGTCAATTTTTTAAGACATCATGTAATTTTTGTTTGATTCATGTTGTACTGAAAGTGAATAGTTCATTTTTAATACACATTTCTCTTCCTGTTATGTGTATATTCAGGTCGTCTAGTAGGTGCTTTGGATGCTGTGCTCGATTCTAATGCACGTGTTGCTCCATTTCGGATTTTGCTTCAAGTGCCAGGATCACCGACTTACTCTGCCATAGCATGTGGTGAGTTATTGACTGGATCAGAAGTTTACTGGGCCATAGCCATTGGTGAGTTGCATACCACAAAAAAAGTTAAAAGTCTGAGCATGTTGTGGTCTGCATGGCAGAGGTGCTGAAGGTAACCCAAATTAATAACACTTTTTAAAAAAAAAATTAACAACTAAATATACAGTTGTCCCTCCACATTTGGGGGGGTTAGGAGCATGAGACCCCCGCGAATGTGAAAACGTGACTAGAAACTAGGTCATGCCACCGCCCTCCTGCAGCCCCTGCTGCTTCTCCCCCCCCCCGGAGCAACGTCGGGGCTACCCAAGCCTCGTCACTGCTTCCTCCAACCCCCTCCCACCCACCCCAGGAGCAGCGAACCCATTGCAGTTTTTTGGATGGCGGGGGGGAGCACTCCCAAAACCATGAATAGTCAAAACCGCGAATCTTAATGCTGCGAATGTGAAAGGGCAACTGTAATTTGTAACATTTGTGGATTCAGATAATAGAAATGCTTGTTGACATAACAGTAAACATGCCTGAGGAATTCATTTGTAAGAAACACTACAGTGCCTTTTCATGTTGGAGGATACAAACACACACAGCTGCTTTGTAAAATCCTAAACCTTTCCCGTGATGTGGTACCTTTGTATTGTATATGTTGGAAAATATTATTGGGGAGCATTTAGACATTTAGCTCCCTACTCCTTTCCCAGCAGCATAAAACAGTGCAACCTCACCACAGTTACATCTCATGTGACTTCTACAATAGCTGACTTTAGTGTATCCTCATTTATAAAGTTCCCACATTGTTGTTATTGTTGCGGGATACAGTTATCCCGTTTTGGATGCAGCATGGCATCCCTTATCTGCAAGCCATTGTTACATCTTGAAGACCCATCAGTTTGAAATAAAAAGGGCTGTAAATTAGTTGGCTGGATTTTAGTAGGACTGCACAGAGGCTACTACACACATCCTTTTCTATAGCATTTTTGTGGCAGTGGTGCAGAAATGTTCTTGCTTTTCAGAACTGCAGTTTTCTGTTTAGAACATGTCAATGGCTTGGACCCTGAATTCCATTCTGCAAATGGAAAGGATTGCTGTAGTACTGAAGGGTTTGCAAATCATCAGAGGATCCTATGGATGGAAGTGTGGGAGCTTACTTTCACTACTTCCTCCTCCCCCCTCCAGGCACCCCTCCTTCACTGTTATAGAAGATGTATCAACCCTCCAGAACACATTTCTATGGGGTGGAAAAATGGGAATAGTGAGGGAGGGGGGAAATGATGTCTGTCACGCTTTTGCTGGTGTGGGGTGTCCCACTAACAAAATTCTGCTAGAAGGACATTCCAGCTAATGGAATGAGACTCAGAATCTAAACCCCCTGTTGTTTGTAATCATATTCAAATTACTTCAGTCCCTTGATTAGCGCAGTGCAGTTTTGTTTAACTCTAATGTTGTGGTTACTTTGCTTTCTCTTATATTTTCTTTGGCTTTGAGAGAACTGCTTGTTGTACTAAATATGTTACTAGCAACCTTGGATTTCTTGTTTGGATAGACATTTGAAAACTACACTTATAGTAATACTTTTGTTCCCTTACCTCTTATCCTTCAGATGTGCTTCTTCTGGGTGTAGTTCACCCATGTTGCATTCCATGCTCCTCCCCATTAGTTTTCTGTCAAACCCTTTCTTCACGTTGGGGTTTGAAAATTAGAAGACCTTTTTCATTAGGGTATGATACTATAAAATACATTACATTATTAGCTAGTGGGATTATAATTTATATTTCTAGAATCAATGCTGTATTGATCAGCAGTGTGTAGCCAAAACATTTTTGTGGCTGCATAAGGAGAGTCTCATAAGGTGCTATGGAAAAAAAAAATAGATTAGCTTGCCATGGCATGCTATCACTAGCAGTACTGCGAGAGTTTTATAGGATTGATAAACACACTCAGGAAAACAACAGGTGGACTGTTTCTCTTCAGCAGAGCCATTGATTTTTGCTTACTGCTTCTTTGACCTTGCAGAAAGAGAAGGGCAAACTCACTGAGATTGTTTCTTGCATTCACTGTGAGTTACAAGAGACAAAAAGGTACTGGTGTGTTTGGAGAGTACCTGTCCAAGATTCCTAGGATCTTTTGCTGTATGTGGGACTTCTTGATTGTAACTGTGTGGGAGATGAAGGATGTACATGTTTTATTTCCCTTTAAAATGTACGTGCTAAGGTAGAGAAGACTGATGCTTCTACCAGTGTTAGCTTTTTATATTTGACACATTATACTGTATATGTATTCTGCATTTTGATATCTTTGGTAGAATATAAAAGATTTTATGATGGACAGCATGAAGTCAGCCATATAATTATTGTGGTAGCACAGCTATATATTTTCTTTTATCCTGTCTTAACTCCTCTTAAAGGAACCCTTGTGGTGCAATGGTTAAATACCAGTACCGTTGTGAGTTTGATCCTACAAGGTTAACACATTGTAAACTACTTAAGGAGTGCTTTGCATTGATAAGTGGTATAGAAATACAAAGGCTACTGCTATATTTCCATACAAAGAACAATAATGTGGTGAATAGGTAATGTGTTGGTAATAAACAATACAGGTTTAGATACAGTTGAATTTATATTGTCAGTATATTGCTGCCACTTTGCTTATGGCTCATAATCATAAATACTGTTCTACACATAGAATGTTAAATGTTCTAAACCCAAAAGTCTTTCTTGTACATGAAAAATGTGGAAGAAAATTAATTATTTGATTGGTTGATTAAAAAAAACCCATGAAAGTGTTGCTGAAAGAAAAGAAGAACAAGGTGGAGATACATTTAGTCAAAGAGAAGGGGTTGAAATTTTGGCTCACAAAGAAAGTGAGAAAGGAATTAAGTATTGCAGAGGGAGTCTGCAGATGTAGAAATGAATAACCCAGCCCACCATTCCTCAGAGAAAAGACCCTGCTTCATAATTCTTAAAATGTATCTGAATTCAAATTTTTACACCATCCTTTTCACTTAAAGCTGCTTACAGTGTTAGAGCAGTCAGTAAACAGGATGCAAAACTTAACATATAAATAAAGAAATATTTTTTTCCAGGGATCTGAGCCTAAAGGTGATTGAGAATAAACCCTTTCTAACCATTCTTCTGCTCATTAAAAAGTCTCTGTCTCTGTCTGTCTCTGTCTCTGTCTCTCTCTGTCTCTCTCTCTCTCTCTCTCTCTCTCTCTCTCTCTCTCTCACACACACACACACACACACACAGAAAGAGAGAAAGAGTTACTCTCCTTCAGTAAGGGGCTATAGTAGCATCATAAAGACACCTATAAACAGTTCATTTAGAAAGCTTTGTTGCACCTTTAATTTCTCTTCTTTTCTAGAGAGCAACAGGTATTTCTAAAATTTGTAGACTATGAGAAAGATCACTTTTTTTTTCTTTTATGCTGATCATTTGGACTGTTTTGTTGCTGAAGCCAATTGTAGGCAGATGTAGCTGCGCAATTCCTAGCAATAGCAATAGCAAACATTTTACCAGGGGAGGCCATTTTATTACTCTGTGTATGTGTTTCTGTGTGTGTCTTCATGTACTTGTGCAAGGCTTATCATAATTAATAGTGTTTATCAAGATCCATCACAAAGCCTTCCTGTTGAGGAAGTTAACTCCTGGAAAATTTCCCTAGCAATTTATGTTCTCTATGGGAAACACAGCAGAGGAAAGTGGATTTTTAAAGCTTTGTTTGTCATATGAGGCAATGTGCAGTATCTTTAATGGTTGCAATACTATGGCTTGATTATGGTTATCTGATCTAGCCCCTTGCCATCTGCTACAGTTCTCCTTTTCCTCTATACCTTATGGTAAGGGCCTAGAAAGGGTGGAGGATGCTTCCACTTTTCCAGTACTGCAACTGACATAGGAAGTATCTTGGCTGCCGAGCTGGCCTATTCTTCTCACCTGTACAGGATATGTACAGGAGTCCAAACAGGGCATGCTAGCCTCTTCCTGCAGCTGATGCTGCCATTTTCCTTACTGTCTTAGAAGTCAGGAAGGAGACCTGCAACCAAGGCCCCCTGCATGTGACCAGCCTTGGTCACATCTGAGGGACTCCTGTCTGGCTTCTGGGAGAGCCAATGAGATGCGGCTGCAGTATGGGCCAGATGGGTTCCTGTGGACATGTGGAGCCTGATCTGGTTTTTGCCAGTGGTAACGGAGTAATCTGGATATTATTTTTAAGTGTTTTATCAGGCCCTATCCCGCCTTCCCCCGTCTCAGTCCTGTATCTGTTCTGGGGGTCATAAGGACTGCCTGGAGGCAGAATGGGGCAAATGCCCTCCGTCATATGGATTGCAGGGCTCAGAGACAGGGCAGGATGGGGTGTTTAGCCTGTGTAGACAAGCCCATAGTGATTACCTTTCCCTCCAAGTAATCCTGGTGTTGCATTTATTCTCTCACACACTAATATTTCACTTCTCTTGCAGATTCCCATGTGTCCAACACAGAAATTATATTTTTCCTTGTATTTATGAAGGGAATCAACTTTGGTGTCCTTCAGTAAGATAGTACAGTTGCCCCTTCACATTCGTGGCTTTCACACTCGCAGTTTTGATTATTTGCGGTTTAGCCCCAGCCACTTAGGGAAGGCTGGCGAGAGGCAGGGCAACCTCCTGCCTGCGCCTTCTCCGGCCTTCCAGAGGCAGCTCCGGGGATTCAAAGTCCCGGAGTCCGCTGAGGAAGGCGGGGTGGGGTGGGGCGGGGCGGGCAGCCTCTCTCCCGCCTTCCCCAGCCTTCCTGAGGGGACTACGAGGCTTCTAAGACCCTGAGTCCCCTCAGGAAGGCCGGGGAGAGGCAAGGCACCTTCCCTCCCCACCCACATGCTGCCTTCCCCGGCCTTTCTCAGCGGGGTCCGGGGCTTTGGAGCCCCAGAGCCTGTTGAGAAAGGCCAGGGAGAGGCAGCGCAGGCTCCTCCCCGCCCACACACTGCCTTCCCCGGCCTTTCTCAGCGGGGTCCGGGGCTCCAAAGCCCCGGAGTCCGCTGAGAAAGGCCGGGAAGAGGCAGTGCAGCCTCCTGCCCACCCACACGATGCCTTCCCCGGCCTTTCTCAGCGGGGTCCGGGGCTTTGGAGCCCCGGAGTCCGCTGAGAAAAGCCAGGAAGAGGCAGCGCAGCCTCCTCCCCGCCCACATACTGCCTTCCCCGGCCTTTCTCAGCGGGTCCGGGGCTTTGGACCCTGGAGTCCGCTGAGAAAGGCTGGGGAGAGGCAGCGCAGCCTCCTCCCCATCCACGCGCTGCCTTCCCTGGCAGGCTCTGGGGCTTCTAAGGCCTGGAGTCCCCTCAGAAAGGCCGCGGAGAGGCCAGCCAGGCTGGCCGGACACCCTCCCACTGCCTCCCTCCCTCTGGGGGGGGCGCGCGGGAGCAGCATCTGTTATTTGCGGTTTTTCCACATTCGCGGGGGTCTCAAGAACCTAACCCCCGCGAATGTGGAGGGACAACTGTATAGGGCTCTTTCCCTCCGAGCATTCTTTGTTTTACATTTGCTCTCTTACTGATATTTGGCTTCTCCTGCACATTCCCACGTGCCCCATGTATTAATGAAGGACAGCTGCTTTGGTGCCCTTCATTAAATTAGTGTTGGGCTCTTCACATGGCATGGGGTAAACTGATTACGTCCAAGATTACGAATTTGGGGTTTATTTTAAATCAAGAATCACACCCTGGATATATTTATCGATAGGTACCAAACAAGATTTCCCTTCATTTCAATCCATCCATTTTTGCAGTATGAAATAATATTATTCTGCCATAGGTGTGGATAAGACCTCAGTAAGCGATAGTCTGAATCAGGTTATGGGATGCCTCCTCTGGAATTTATTAAGTGTTTTGCTCTGACTGTTGTCTAAGCCTGAGGCTAAATGGGGTGGTCATAGTGTATGATTATAGAAATAACTCTGCTTCAGCTTCAGATTGTCATAGAATTGTAGAGTTGGAAGAGACCACAAGGGCCATCCAGTCCAACCCCCTGCCATGCAGGAATCACGATCAAAGCATCCCTGACAGATGGCCATCCAGCCTCTGTTTAAAGACCTCCAAGGAAGGAGACCCCACCACACACCGAGGGAGTGTGTTCCACTGCCAAACAGCTCTTACTGTCAGAAAGTTACTTCTAATGTTGAGGTGGAATCTCTGTTCCTGGAGCTTGCATCCATTGCTCTCTGTTCTAGTCTCTGGAGCAGCAGAAAACAAGCCTGCTCCATCCTCAATGTGACACCCCTTCAAATACTTAAAACAGGGCTATCATATCACCCCTTAACCGTCTTTTTTCCAGGCTAAACATACCCAGCTCCCTAAGTCTTTCCTCATAAGGCATGGTTTCCAGACCTTTCACCATTTTAGTCACCCTCCTCTGGACACGCTCCAATTTATCAATATCCTTTTTGAATTGTGGTGCCCAGAACTGGACACTGTATTCTAGGTGAGGTCTGACCAAGGCAGAATAGAGTGACACTATTTCTTCCCTTGATCTAGACTCTATACTTCTATTGATGCAGCCCAAAATCACATCGGCCTTTTTAGCTGCCGCATCACACTGTTGACTCATGTTCAACTTGTGGTCTACTAGGATTCCTAGATCCCTTTCGCACATAGTCGCGTTCAGCCTGTCTCCTGCATCCTGTATCTATGCATTTCGTTTTTCCGCCCTAAGAGCAGTACCTTATATTTTTCTCCATATTGAATTTCATTTTGTTAGCTTTGGCCCAGCTCTCCAGTCTATCCGGGTCATTTTGAATTTTGATCCTGTCCTCCAGGGTATTAGCTACTAGGGTATTAGCTACTCCTCCTAATTTGGTGTCATCTGCAAATTTGATACGTATGCCCCTAATTCTCATCCAAGTCATTGATAAAGATGTTGAATAGCACTGGGCCCAGGACAGAACCCTGTGGCACCTCACTGGTCGCATCTTTCCAAGATGAAGAGGAGCCACTGCTGAGCACCCTTTGGGTCCAGCCAATCAACCAATTACAAATCCATTGAACAGTTAACTTGTCTAGCCCACATTTTACAAGCTTGTTTGCAAGAATGTCATGGGGAACCTTGTCAAAGGCCTTACTGAAATCAAGGTATGTGATATCTACAGCGTTCCCTTCATTTGCCACGCTGGTACTGTATATTCCTGCGTATAAGACTGCTTTTTAACACTTGAAAATCTCCTCAAAAGTGGGGGGTCGTCTTATATGCCCAGCAGATCTTTTCCCCTGTTGTGAGAATGACTGCCTTGTCTTTGAAGTGGTAAATTCCCTGGGCAGTTTCCCCAGCAGATCCTTCCCCTTGCTGTGAGAATGACTGCTTTGCCTTTGAAGTGTTAATTGCCCTCCATTTAGGGATTGTATTTTGGTAAACTTGCCAGGAAGATTTCCATTTGCATAGTTTTGGGGATTTCCTCTCCATGAGTTTGCAAGTCTGCCAATGTGGCTCTAAAATTATTAATGTGCTCATTCAAAAATTTGGGATTTGATAGCTTCATATTAACCAACTTCATTATTAATAAAACCTTACTTTCCAAAGATTGAACACCACAGAGATTTTTCAAAGTATCCCATGCTTTTTTTAGCTGTTCTCAGTCCTTTAATTTCACAGAGTATTCCATCATCTACAGCCACTGAGCTGGCTGGCTGGTGGGAGGCAGGCTTTCCAGCCAGGTAGCTGGCTGGACGGGGGGGGGGGGCAAAGTCTATATTTTAACTTAAAAATGGGGAGGGTGTCATCTTATTCGCCCAGTCGTCTAATTTTATTTTAAAAAGAGATCAGATTAGTCTGGCATGACTTGTTTCTCTGAAACCCATGTTGACTTTTTGTGATTATGGCATTGCCTTCTAAATGTTCACAGACTGTTTAATGGGAAATGAATGTCCTTAACCATGTATAAATGATGACATGAGTGGAAAAGGTGAACCAGTATTTTACTATTGTTGCATAAAAAAACATTAAAACAAAAAAACTGTAACAGCAATTATAGATGTGCCCACACTGAACAACTATAGCAGTTTGGTCCCACTTTAACTGCAAAGGCTCCATCCTATAGAATCCTGGGATCTGTAGTGTAGAGAGGAACTTACAATTCTTTCGCACACTCCCCAAAACTATAACATTAGAGTTCTTAGACCCAGAATTCTAAGTACCCTAGGAGACTATAAATCCCAAACTTCTATAGAATATAGTCTTGGTCTATATTCTATAGAAGGTCATATCAAAATACAATAATTGTACTGTGTACTTAAAGCTTACTTCACATTATGAAATTACACGTTCTTTTGTCTTACTTTCTTCAACCTGTAGATATATGGCAGCATATATCTACAGAAGTTTTTTCAAACAGACTTGAAAGTAGAAATGCTAAAACTAATAAAAGCAATATATTGGTTTTGGCTACAATTTGTCATTGCAAATCTTATTTGGTCTTAATGTATTTGTGCCATATGCATAATATTTGTCAGAATTTGAATAGTTTCCCACAGTGGTATTTAATTCAATTCCCCCCCCCCTTTTTCTTTCTTGCGCTAGGTGCCACAACTGAGGAGATAAACAATCACTGGGAGTGGCTGGAACAAAACCTACTCCACACTTTGCCTGTATTTGATAATAAAGAAGATATTGTTAGTTTTGTCAGAGGTAAAATAAAGGTAAGCTAATGTTTTGTTTTCATCCTTTCCATTGGTTTTACAATATGTCAAACAGACTATTGTGCATCAGGGTTGCCTGTTCCCTTTGAATATCCTTAGGAACAGACTGTACTAGCTGGGTTCCTGTATGTTTAGCCATATACTTAAGAAACAGTGTACTCTTTATTTCTTCCTCCCACCTCTAAGATAGCTCATGCTGTCCTTTTCTTTAGTTTTCTTTTCTGTTAGTGTATATGTACCACAAGATATGAGATCTCCAATAAACTTTAGTATCTTGTCTTGATCTACCTGCCTTGGATTTTATTCTTAGGCATTATACTGACCCATTTTGTTAATTTCTCTTCTACTTGATCTTTCAGATTAATTTTGTCAATATTCATACAGAGCCTTCTGTGCATGTACACTTATACAGATCATTATTGAGATTGCTATAGGATACCTGAAAGTCCCATCTTAAAGGCAATACTAAACATTAGTTAGCTAAATTCATAGGATGACTTCCTTACTTGTATTTTGAAGTATAAAAAAGGCAACTGAGCATTTTATCACAGGTGGGCAAAGTGTGGCCCATCAGCTGCATGTGGCCCCCTGGCTATTTTTGCAGCCCCTCAAGGGTAGCTATGCCCCCCCTGCTGTAAAATTTGGAAGGGGTTGCCCCCAAATGGCCAACAGAATCCCCAAAACCTGGATGGGGATACCATTAGCCATTTCATCAAGTTTTGGGATGTTTCTCCCTCAACTTTTTAAAGGTCTGTACAGGCCTCACCCCCCAAAAAAAGGTTCCATTTCAAAAATAAAGGCCTGTAGAAACCTAAAAAAAAAAATGAATGGGAAGCAGCAAATGTCTAAATATGTGACAAAAAGGCCAGTAGCATGGCCAAGTATGACCCCCTGCTCATGATAGTTTTCCACACTGATTTAGTGTCTGATCTTTTTGGCTTTATTGCAATGACTGGTCCCCTGCTTTTGTCAGGGAACACTGTGAAGGATGTCCTTTTCCCCATACCATGAAGAAAACTGTGATGGTCCAAAGAAAATGTCTGGAATCCACTACCTGATAGTACCTTTACTACAACCAAATAAACATACACACAAAAATGAGAAGAGTCTGAGTAACAATGCCAATTAACAACTGGGTTTAATCTTTTTTTAAAGGAAGAATCAACTATTTCTGTTTTTGAAAAAAAAAATGATACCAACCTGGAAACTCAGAACTGTCTCATCTTAGGCAGCATGCCACTCTATAATTAGCGGGGGGGCGGGGGAGGGACTAGGCAGTCTTTATATTAACAAGACTGGAGATCATCTTTGATAACAGAGTAGCTAAAAGTGGAAGATCAAACTTTCATGGCTTTCTTATCCCTCACATGCCTAATAAAAATGAAAATTTAAATCACCTTATAGAAATGTATTGGAATGTCTGCAGAACCTGCTTTTTCCATTCTGTTATAGGCTACCATGCAGATGACATGGTTTCAAGATCATTCACCAATTTTTGTAACATGCTTTTTGGTACATTTTACCTGATGAGTAGATCTCAAAAGCTGGCATGCACTTTGTGCCCTTTTGGATGGTCTAACATTGAAATTGAGGAACTAAAGAACACATAAATGAGCAGAGTTTCTGATGCAGAGTAATGGATAGGAGAAAAATTCTTGCCCTTGAATACTGTTGTTGCTATGATTCGTTTTCTTGCAGCACAATATGTAACAGTAATGCAGGTTGAGTATCCATTATCAGAAATGCTTGGAACCAGACATGTTCTGCATTTTTGATTTTGGAATACTTGTATATACATAATGAGATATCTTGGAGATGGGACCCAAGTCTAAACATGAAATTAATTTATGTTTCATATACCCCTAATACACATACCCTGAAGGTAATTTTATACACAATATTTTTAATAATTTTGTGCACGAAACAAAGTTTGTGTACATTGAACTATCAGAAAGCATAGGTATCACTATCTCAGACACACGTGGACAGTTTTGGATTTTGGAGTATTTTTTATTTCAGATAAGGGATACTCAACCTGCATTGACCTGACTTTCAGGATTCTTGTAATGAGGTACAACACAATAATTTATATATTGCACCTTGAACATGCTAAAGCACAATGCATATTCTAACTATTTATAATTAAATGTATATGTTAATATCTATTTAGCAACAAATAATTTTTGGTTGCTTATAATTGTTAAGTTGCATATGAGCACTTCAGATTCTCTCATGATGTATTAATTTGCCCCTGGCATAGGCGTTAATAGCAGAAGAAACCAGCAGTAAATTAGTGGAACAGGAAGAGGATCCTGAGAAGTTCAGAGAAGCACTAGTCAAATTTGAGACTCGATTTAACTTCCCTGAAGCAGAGAAACTGATTACCTTTTATTCATGTTGCTGCTGGAAGGGCAAAGTTCCTCGACCGGGATGGCTTTATCTGAGTATTAATCACCTCTGTTTCTATTCCTTCTTTTTGGGCAAGGAATGTAAGTATGAACATGTAATCATGACTGTCATTCATCCCTACACTTAGTTTTCAAACAGGTAAAAGTTAAAAAGAGCTGGACTTCCACCTTTGATTGAATCAACGTCTGAAATGACCCAGCTTCATTTTTAATGCAATCCTTGTCCAATTTAAGAATGTGCCCTGAGTTTTCAAGTTATGAAATAATATTGGATGTCCTTTAAAATGATAATTATGGTTGTAGCTTGATTCTGGTTTTATCTTATGACTGCCTTGCACTAACTGGCCACAAAGGACTCATTATACTGAAGGCTGAAAGATATTACTTGGTATCATAGCTTAAGCCTTGTGATTACAGGAAATCATGCAATATGCCTTGCCTTGCCTGTCTTAATTAGATCTGCAGAGAGGAAGGGAAATACAGTAGAGATTGTTGGTTGAAATATAGTTACTGGTAGTTTTTGCACATATTTTTTAGGTTTTTAAAATATTAACTCTCCTGATAATTTTCCTCTGGTCTTTCTTTAAAATAGATACAGATAGACCTCTGTATTCATTTAGGATACGTTTCCAGATTTACTGGGATACTGGAAACCACGGATAATAGTGAACCCTATTAAAATGAATGACTTACTGCTCTAATATACCATAGAGTTGCACTGGAAGACCTAGAAGATACCTAGAGAGAAACCTCTCTAGGCACCTAGGCCCTCCAGCACAACCCTATGGTCAGCTTCTGGCAGAAGCGTACCATACAGTTGTGCTGGAGGACCTAAAAGATGCTTAGAGAGACCATATTTTTTCAGACACAGTATACTTCCCATGGATATGATGAACTGTACTGTATTTGTAGCTGTTATAATCCAAAATAGGATTGATTCCCCCCGCAAGAATGAATATAATTCCAATATAACTTAAAGGAAATTGCTCACGGTTTTTAACATTTTAAGTTTACTATAAAATATTTATTGAAACCTGCTTTCAGGAGTTAAATGTTCAATAATCATATACTGTAACTCGTCTGAAGAAGCACTGTTTTACTGATCATTAGAATAAAGCAGAGTGTTCACAAATGAATTAGATGCATTTTTGCTTTCTTTATTCCACTCTGGTGATAATCTTGCATGTATCTGCATGTGACTGAATCCCAGTGAGTTTGTCATAATTTACTTCTATGTAAACATACAGAGAATTGGACTTTTCTATGTATGATAAATTTTGAATTCTGCCCTTTACTTAAACAATTTTTTTCTCCTTTTGTAATGCTAGTAAAACTTACTGTTCCTTGGGTTGATATCCAGAAACTGGAGAGAACATCCAATATATTTATGACTGACATTATCCGCATCACTACTCAAAGTAAAGAACGTGATTTCTCCATGTTCCTAAATATTGATGAGGCATTCAGGATAATGGAACAGCTGGCAGATGTAACTCTTCGCAGGCTACTTGATAATGAAATCTTTGAACTGGATCCAGGTCTGCAAGACCCTACTCAGATCACCAAGAGGTAGATAGTGAAATTATTTTTGTCTTTAGTTATTTAAGATGGGCTACTATTAAGTAGTAATTCTTCTGCTGTACTGCCTTTTTTTTTTTTTAGCTTTTTTTGGTTTAAATAAAGAACAGGTGTCTCTAAGAGAGGGGGAAATAAAAGACTGAAATAGCTTTTTAATTATTTCTTGTATCGTTGCACCAATAAATTATTCAAAATAGCTCTGATATTTGGGATTGTTCTTTAATTAAAAAGAGATGTTGATTTGCATACATTTGATACTGAATAAAATAGCCATTTATATTCTAAATGTCGTTAATTTGGGTTCCCTAGAAATAGGATTGATTTTTTCAGAATGGAATACCATTCCATAATGGTAGTATAGTTTCTCATTTTGTATAATTTTTGAAGCAAAAGCATTCCCCCACTTTTTTTATTGATTAGTTTCTTGCCTTTATGGTGTACCTCCCATTGTTTGACTGTATTAGATTGTATGTTTGCCTTTTGTTCGTTTATTAATTATGTAATTGTCTCTGCATCACATATGGGTTCTGTGCCTGTATAGAAGTTTGTTTAGAACTTTCTAGTGCTGAAACAGGATTTTGTGGGAAGTCCACAAAAGTTCAGCTGCTTCCTGAGTGACAGGAGAACAGACCCCCATTGACACAGTTGCTGCTGCCCAGGAAGTAAGGATTGTGTGGGTCAGGCCGAGATTCACTATGGAGCTATGTAACTACAGTACTGTAGTTACATAGTAACACAGTGTATATAGGATTCCAGCCAACATAATATGTGGAGTGCTACTCTCCTATGTTCATTTCTTTTAAAAGGAAGCCCCATTCCAAGCTATTAAAAACTTTCTTGGCATCAAAGGGCACAAGTTGTGAGTGATTTTTTCTTATTTACTTTACATACATTTATAATATTAAAAAGTCTTCTTACAGGATTTGATATTTGTCTGTTTTGAATGAAACTAAATTGATTTTCTGTATAGTGACAAGTTATAGTTCTTAATCTGGAGATTGTGACACTGGTAAAAATGTTAGCATTCTGATGATGCTTCACATCTTCAGTGCCACCCCTCGCTAGCTACACCAGGTCCCAGGGGAAGGTTAGAACTTCAAAGTGTTGCTGCAATCTTGATCATCTTCAACATGAACATAAATAAATATTGTGATTGCTGCCCCCTCAGGTTTGGGAAACTGCTTGTTCATGTTGTGCTGCCCTTTGAATGTGTTTGAAATGGTCTAGCAAGCTCCAGCCCCTTTCCTGAGCTTGGAGCTGAGGACCAGGGGAGGACATTTTCTTCTTGTTCTGTGCTCACACCTCTAAAGGCCAGGTTGATGCCAGAAGCAAAACCCTCAGTGTTCCCTTAGAATCATTTGAAAATATCCTTTAAATATCAGATGAGTTCTTTCTATAGATGCAGACTATTTTGGCAGGGGTATGAAGAGAGAACAGTGGAAGAGTCAGGGCAGTGGATGCAGTATAGACTTGGAATTAGGAGCCATTGCTTCTACTCCTGTTAGTAGTGTGCACTTTGTAATATATGTAACTCATGAACCTATACATATATTAAAGTAAGATGATACCACAACTCGTTTATCAAAATAGAACAGCATCTGTAGTTTACACTTACCAGCTGAACTCTGATTAAAGTCCAAAGATACATAGGCACTGTACAGAAATATTTTATATGCAGTTGTATATAGATGGTACAGCACCCTGCACACAATCTGTATATGCATTTTTAAAACTACATTTGCATGTAGATGAAGGTTGGTAATTCACCTTCTCTGATATATATGTATTTTGGCAAAGAAGATTCTGCAAATATAAGTGGATATTTTATCTTTAGTTTGTCTCTACTCTGAATGGAAAAATATTTTTGAGCTTAGCCAAGTGAAAGCTTAGTCATAATAGCAGATCTTTACTTGCCTTGTCAGAGTTCTTTCTACTAGGAAACTTGGATCATTAACACAGTCTTGCCTTCCGTTTGTATGCAGTTTTCCATTGTTTGTCTTTTAGCAAAACAGAGATGACATATTTCAGGAAGCTTTGCTTAAGAAAACCATCCAGTCTATCTTGTATTTTTAAGTAATTTAAAAAAAATTCCTTTGAATTAAGCAAAATCATGAACCAAGATATCATTTTATTGTGCCATTTATCAGAGATGAAAAGATAATCCTAACTTTTAAATTAATTGAAGCAGGACACATTTGTTTACTTTATGGTGTCAATTAAAGAACATGTTAGAAGGCCCTCCTTGGATGTTTTTAGCCAACACCTTGCATTCTTTCAGTGGAACAGAAAGAGAAGCATTTAATAAAGAAGAGGATTCAACAAGAAAACAGCTAAACTTAACTGACAAGTAGTGTGTTCCTGGTGGGGGGGGGGCAATCCTGTAAATCCTCTATGAATACACTTGCTTGCCATTACTTTGCTTTTAAGGGGTGGGATTGGGTGTGTCTTTGTGACTATTTAAGTGCATATTTCAGAAGCAAAGTGTTTTGAACTCTTGAGGCTAAAAGCAGATCGTGCAACAGTGAATATGCCAGCTGGAATCTTCCAAAGGCATGGAAAATCAGTAGTATGTTGCTTTGTTGTTGAACCTTCAAATCATTTCTGACTTATGGTGACCTAAAGGTGTGATCTTGGGGTTTTGAGGTTTTCCTGGCAAGATTTGTTGTGGGGGGGGGGTAGCCATTGCCTTCAGCTTAAAGCCAAAGTTATGTACAGATTGTATCAGCTATATATAGATTTAATGTTCTTTTGTAAAGGAACAAAGAGGATACTTTAACCATTGTACTCAAATCTTTAGCTGCTTGTCGTTGTTTGTAGTTGTTAAGCATGGGGATCTTGTAGCATCTTTGAGACTAAGCATCTTTGAGAGAAAGAAAATTGTAACATAAGCTTTCATAGATGTAAGTCTACTTCCTCAGATGCTACAGTAGTTGTTTGGCTGCAACTCCAAGAAGTCCTAGCCAGCATAGAAAATGTTGGGGAATGTTAGGAAGTGCAGGCCAGCAACCTCTGAGGGGCTGTACAATTCCAACTCCTGAGCGACATCATTTAAAGCCAGTTTTTCCCTATGAGAAAGATGTCCAGTATAGAGAGTTTTTCTCATTCCTTTTTCTGCTAAACATGACAACAGAAGTATATTGTCAGGACAGAACCCTAAAGCAGGAGGGAGTCAGGCTGCCAGTTTTGTTCCCTTTGTACCCCAAGACGTTGGACTGGCCCTGGGAAATAGGAAGAAAATAAACAAAGCCATGACACACACACACACGGACACACACACACACCAACAATCTGGAAGTGGCTTGCTTTGCAAACCTGCTTTTTGATGAAAGGGGGCAAAATAAAGCTGAGGGGTTGTGCCTTGATTACTGCTTCTGGAGGGCTCAGGAGCAGAAATTCACATTTTTGTGCAATTCTTTTTTAGGTGTGCCTAGTTGCTACAAAAACACCCTGAGGTGCATGCAGTCTATGGGCTGCAGTTTGTCCGCCTCTGTCTTAAAGCAGTCAGGAAAAGATATAATAAACCTGTTACACATGAAATAAATGCTGTCTGGAATTCTGTATCAACTACCTTGTTTATACTAAGTATACTTAACTAAGTAGCCTCCTTTGGCTTCAGCCACCCCCCCCCCCAATTGCCAGCAGAATGGATCTCTTTCCCAGGCAGCTGATGCCCTGTAAAGTAGTATCAGGGAGGGAGTTAGGACTGTGGCAATAGTGTCACAACCGTGATTCAGTAACAATCATGAATATCAAACAGTTACAGGTGAGTAAAATCTATGGGAGGAAGGAGGTCCATTCTGTCAGTGTGTGGAGTAGTATGGTTAAGTATGCTTAACTACGAAGTTGATACAGCATTCCAGTCACTTTTCAGGCCACAACCTATCTGTATCAGAAGTGCTAGGTAAAGAATGGCTAATGTGTGGTTTCTGTTTAAAAGAACAGACCCATTAGACCCATCATCTTTAAGTGTAACTAAATCTGGATACAACCCTTGGTAGTAAAAAAAATATTTGTTGAAGCATACATTGCTTGCCCCCAAGACTCTTAGTACTGTATATCAACTTCATTTTTAAATGTTGTGTAAGAAAGCATCTCAAGTTGGCATTAAGTTTCGACTTTGAAATACGTTTTGTTTTGCCCCTTCTTTAAAAGGGACCTTGAGTCCAGAGCACAGAATGAGTACTTCAGAGCGTTCTTCAGGTTTGACTTTGAAATACATTTTGTTCTGCCCCCTCTTTAAAAGGGACCTTGAATCCAGAGCACGGAATGAGTACTTCAGAGCATTCTTCAGGCTACCAAAGAAAGAGAAGCTGCATGAAGTTATGGATTGTTCCCTGTGGACTCCCTTTAGCCGTTGTCACACAGCTGGAAAGCTATTTGCTTCGGATAGCTATATCTGTTTTGCCAGCAAGGAAGATGGTTGTTGTAATGTTCTCATTCCACTTGTAGAGGTTAGTTTTTTCCTTCTTCTTTGATCCCATTTTTTTGAAATCCATAAATTTTATGACAAGTCACTCTGCTGCATAACATATTGCCAGTGGTTGTGCACTCTGATTAGAAGAAAATTGTTATCTCATTATCCCAAGCAGTTTAACATCTCTTTCCATATATCTTTCAGATAATGTTCAGTGTCTACATAGTATTTAATTATCAACCTCTATGGCTCTCTATGGATAAATACATTGTGTATATTTTTTATAACAGGTGGCCAGTATTGAGAAGATGGAGGACACTAGCCTTCTTCCAAACCCCATCATTATTAGCATCAAAAGCAAGACAGCCTTTCAGTTTATTGACCTGAAGGACAGGGATATCCTGGTGGAGAGTCTCCTTCTAAGACTGAAACTAGTAAAGGCCAGCAGTCCAGCACTCTGCAACAGTTCAAAAAGCAAAGATCTGGTATGAAGTGTTTGAACTTTTTCAGCTGTACACTGAGCATATTTGGCTAATGTTTTTAAACTGAAAGACTTGTGTTTAGTATAAAAATATTGGTAGCTTGCCTTAAGATTAAGTGCATATAGGCTGAGATCCTGCGTCAGAAGACATATCCACAGTGCATAGCTATAATATGTCTCCTGATGCATTGAAACACACCATTTCTCTGTTGCAACCCCACCCCCCAAGATGGCCATTTCCATGTAGATGGAGAGTGAGGGGAGCAGGAAAATAGCTGGACACATCTCTGTTGCTACCCCTGCTCTTATCATGCCCCATGAGCCTGATGAGGCTATAGAGTCAGAGGAGGACATGGCAGGGAATGGCCCTAGGGACCCTGGCACAGGTTTATTTACACCTGTGCCAGCAGGGAAGCCTGCCAACCTAGAGGCTCAAGCAGAGGAAGAGCCTGGTCTGAGTGGATTGGGATCAGTTCCAGCAGAGAGTCCTGCCCACTCAGATAAGGACAAAGAAGAGGAGAGGGATTTACCTCCACCATCATATACTCAGCAGTGAGCTCAAAAGGAAGCCTCTGAGAATTTATGAGAAGAACTTGCTCATTAAGAAACACCTGGCAAAGCCTTAATTGCTTTATATAGGCTGGAAGAAGCAATGGAGGCTTTGTCAGAGATCAACTGATCTCCCTGGAGAAAGCTTCCTGCTGACTCTGGTGCCTGAATCCTTGCTGACTTGACTCGTGCCTTGACCATGAACTGTTCCTGACCACCTGTTGCCTGATCCTGCTGACCCATGGACCGACTTCTGGACAACGCTGCCTTCTGTAAGCCTTGATCTTTGGATTGTATTCTGGACTCTTCTCTGTGTGCCTTCTTGCTGTATTGCTGCTTCTCCAAAAAATGGAACCTTGCTTGTTCTGAACTTTATCTGGATCTCCCTAATTAACTATCGCTGAGGCTTGGCTGCTTTCCCAGCCTTTGTTTATTCTGCTGCATTTTGAGCTGCTTTTCCAGACAGCTTTCTACCCAGTGGCAGCATTAGGGGTGTGTGGCCAAACCACACCAAGTGACACCATTGGAGGAAGGAGTGACACCGGGCCTTAGTAACTCCACAGTCTCCACCAACACATAAATGGCCATCTGGGGGAGGAGGAGGGCTTCAGGAGGGAAAACATAGGTTTGGGAGAGGATTTTGGTCATGGCGTGGTCGGAACAGAATTCCGAGCTCTGCAACAACCAGAAAAGTGAGTTGGACATACGCCATCATAACTCACGAACAGGATGCCAGCCGTAGTATTAATATGCTGACAACAGATTGAGTATTCAAAGGCACCCAGTGATTTGAAATGCATGCCCAGTGGAGAATCAGGAATATATTCCATCTGCTTTATCTAATACCAGCTAAAGGAAGGAGTGTGATAGCCTTTGTAGAGGTGAAAGTTTAATGATGTTCTGTAAATATAAAACCATAACTCTCCTTGGCTTAAGGAACATAGGATTGCAGACTCAACAAACCACAGTCCAGGAATTAGTTTAGCATCCAATTTGTCTATAAATGATTACAGAAAAGTGCAGAATGTTTAATTGAAAAATATGTCTTGAGAGGTAGCAAAACAGGCTTGGATTTACAGGTGGATTTGAACACCTTTTACTTCTTGATTTTGTGCATTGAACAGCAGTTGGTATGTTCTTTTATCTTTTAGTGATGTACTTTAAGTTATCTGTGGATGCTTTGTATTCCAAGAAGGAAAATATAGACTGGCATTCTGTTAGGGATATATGGGGAGAGGCAAGTTTCCATTATGTTCCATACTGTATGTCTTTTGGGGGACTTTGCATTGTGTTGTATATGTCCTTTTTGGGACATTCCCTCTCTCCCCAGCACCCAAAGCCTCCTGCCAACTTACTAAACAGCCTCTGAAGCCCTAACCCCACCAGCTGTTGCCTGCTTTGTGGGGAGCAGGCAGAATTGCAGAAGCATCTCCTGTAGCCAGGTGTGAAATGATGACATCAGCACTGAGATCTCCAGAGGTCTCAGCACTGCTGTCATCATTTTGCATCTGGCTATGGGAATGTAGCCAGATTTTTCTGTGATCCTGTGTGCTCCCCACAAGGTGGTGGTGGTAGTGATGGTGCTTCATAGGTTGTTCAGTAAGTCAGGGAGGGGTGGTATATGGCTCAGCCTAGCATAGATCCCCTTGTGGACCTATTCCACTGCACTGAGTTATACATTATTAAAGTCATTGTCTGTTGGTAAACTATCTTGTTGTATTAAGTTGTTTCTAGATCTGAACTGTACTGTGCATTCAAATTGATTTTTTCCCTTTTTTAATGACAGAACTCACATTCAGCACATGCCAGTTATGAATTTGGGGACCTGGGAATAGTAGCTTCACAAAGCAATGACAGAAATGAAAATGACAGGACCAACAGACACCTGCTGAATGCAGAGGCACTGAGTTCAGCATTTCATCCTTCTGCAGTGGATGGCCTGGACTTTAGGATGGTATGCAAAACTATATCTTTTTATAGTAGAGCCAGTTCTGAAGGCAGGTCATAAAAATACCTTCAGCAGCATCTAGGGCTGACACCTTTTTGTTTGGTTTCCAAAACTAAAAGTGACTTGTAATTTCCTATTTGGGAAAAAGGCCTCTCCTGGATTTTAAAACAGGCCAGCAATTCTGCCAAAAGTGGACAAATTGCCCTCCCCCCACGTCTCCCAAATCATAATAAATTCTTCTCCCCAGACATATATAGACTGAGATCCAGTAGACCGTAGTGAAAAAAGTTTGGAGTTCCTGTAAAGTGTAGTGTAAACGTTGTATGCTGCAACCTCCCCCATAACCACTGTTTAGCTGCTGTAGCCCCACCATGCCCATTTAACAGCTGGTGGAGAGCGGGTGGAGGGAAGGATTGGAGAAGTGTCTGGCTGTGTCCTCATAGCCAAATGCAGACCAATGACATCATCCTCTTGAGATCTGTAGGGTTCTCTAGAGGTCTCTGTGGATAATGTAAATAGCCGAAATTCTGTTCGTCAATTACAAAATCATATCCTAGAGTTACACGTTCATGACTGTTTCATATTCATGATCCCTACATAGCCCCTAGTTTAGGGTATACATAGGGACCATGAAAGACTGCCATTCCCTACTTACCAGGCAGCAGCTGCATCAATCAGGGTTCTCTTCCCCTGTTGTTTGGCAAGCAGCTGATGGTCCCACACCCCTTTGCATGAGCAAACTCAGCAGAAGGGGGACTTGTGGCAGTTGCACTGGAGATTAACATGGGGGGTGAGTGGGAACATTAGTTAGCTGCTTCCTGATCAACAAGAGGACAGACCCCTTGATCGCAGTGGCTGCTGCCCAGCAAGCGGAGATCAGGACAGGATTCACTGTGTAGCACCATAGCCACAGTGGTTATGTATTCATAACACCCCAACAGGATTCCTGCCATCATTCTGTGTCTGGGTGTTGTTGAGGGAGGAAAAGAACACCAACCTCTGCAATGACCAAAAAAGACATAAGCAGACACATGTTGAATTTACACTTCCATATATCCCCAATAGGATATCATTGTCATGTTAATACATTTGTTTTGATTCTTTTGCACTTACTGTCAGCTGTTTTGGCCTTTTCATTGGAATAAAAAGTATTACACTAAAGTTAAAGGAGAGATGTTTCATTTATTTCTGCCTCCCTGTTTTGTGATTTGTAATCTGAATTTAATAATGAGTTTCCTACAGTCTTGGATTTTTTTTTTAATTGCAAATGTTTTTTCCATTTCAATGGACTTGCATTATATAGTAACCAACATCCAGGACTCCTGTTGTGCTGTAAAGTTCACTTTTTGTCCCTTAGTCTGTCTGTACAAAGAAATGCTTTTATCAGAAATGCATGGAGACCATTTCCATGCATTGAGAATTGTATATAGGCAGCCCCCACATATCCAGCAGGTTAGGGACTGCAGCAGTGTCAGAAACCAGAACTGGTCGAAAAACAGAACCCATGTAGGGAACAGGAGGGAATTTGGTGGCTTACTTGCAACTGTCTGTGTGCGCCCACAGACACCTGTGCCTACTGTTTGTGAACTCTCTCAGTCAGCTTGGTGACTTTCCTCCTGTCTTGGCTCACTTTGCAAGAAGTGTGCACATATGCGGTGAGTCCCAGGGAAGCCTCTGTGGGCAAGAAGGTTCGAAAGAGTGGATTCCTCATTGAATGAATGGAATTTCTACTTAATTTGCAAGTGTCAAAAGAGCCAGTTGTCAGAGCTGTTGAAAGGCAGGGGCTTCCTGTAAATATGAGAGAACTAATATGCATATCTTGGCTCTCAGTCTAGGGAACAAATCAAAGAAACCCTGTGGAATGACCATTTTACTGAGTATGGCAGAACTGTTTGTATGTTTCGAACAGAAAAAATTAGGAAACTTGTTGCTATGGGACTCCCAGAAACTTTGCGAGGCAAACTGTGGCTCCTTTTTTCAGGTGAGAACTTTTTATAATGACTTTCAAAAGAGAAACAAACATATTCTTGATTAGTTATTTGACTTACAGAAAGAAGGAAGCAGAAGATATTGTTCTTCCCCCTCCCTCTTCCTCTCTTGTGATTTGAAAGAACAAGAAGTGGAACAGATTCATGGTTCCATTTTCATCTTATACAAATGAAAAAAAAACTTTAACGAGTAAGGCATTGAATAATGCATGCAAAAAGTCAGTTCTTCATCTATATAATACTGTGTAGACCATGGGTGGGCAAAATGTGGCCCACGGGACAGCTAAGCCATACCCAGACCTCTGTTAAAAAAAAAACAGGTCATTTTTGAGTATTTTTTTTTTTTGCCTGAAAACTTTACAGAAGTCCCCCAGACAACTCACAAATGCAGCAGTTTGCTTCCTCCAAGGTCCCCACCCCCCAAAATTTTGTTTAAAGATTTTCAAGTCAATTTTCAGCCCCTCCCAAAAAAACAGTCAGAAGTCCCAGAATGCATTGATTTTCTTCCCCAAACCCTTCAGAAACCCTTATCCCCCCCCCCCAGACCTTGAAAAAAGACAAGTATTCCCCAAAGTCAGCCAAAACAGCAGCCACAAGTGATGTTACATCACTTCTGATATGCCAGAAATGTAGACCAAAGGTAGGGAAACAGTCCTTTCCCCGGGCATTTTTTACAGGTCCTAGCCACACATCCAAAGCCACCTGCACAACTCCTCGAAATGAGAAGGGGAATCACGCCCAAAACAGTGAATCACCAGGATTGGTGAAAAGATAGAACTCCTCCCTAGGTGGGTCTTGACAGCCGAGCAGATCCTGCAGCACATGGTGGAGTGCACAGAGGAAGGGAGAGCGGGCTCTCACTCTCTTGTCTGGCCTCTCAGCTCGAGTCCCCAGGCTCAGCTCCGAGAGGCTGGCTTGGTTTGGTGAGTGGCAGTGACAGCTGGAGGAAGCTTGTAGAATGAGGAGCACTCACTCTGTCTCTGTTGGTGCCTCCTGTCTGTCCACTTGCCCTGCTTCTTCTGCCTTCCTCTTCCTGCCTGCCTCCCTTCCTTCTCTTCCTCCAGGGCATTTGCTACCATCCGCGGTTTCCAGTGATCGCGGGGCCCTCCGGAACTAATCCCCCCCAGATATGGGGGTCCTACTGTATTTATTATTACAAATTTGTAAATATTATGGTCCAGAATTCACTAAGTCAGTAAATATTTACTTCTGAATAATAGTACCAGTACAGGGCTTTACCATTTGGTCTGTCCTCGGTCCCAAGAATCTTCACAAGGGTCATGGTGGTGCTAGTTGCTCACCTGAGGAGGTCAGGTCTCCACATCTGTCCCTACCTGGACGATCCTCTGATCCACTCATCTTCGGCATCAGAGGTGTGCAGAGATGTTCAGCAGGTTCTCTCTTCTCTTCAGGACCACAGATTCTTCTCTTCAGGACCTGGTTTTGAGAAGAGCTCTCTGACAGCAACCAGGCATCTTCAACATTTGGGGGCAAGACTGGACACTCACGTGGGGAGGATGTCTCTCCCTCAGGACAGAGTGTTGGTCCTGCGACTGCGCAGGACCCGTTGGGCAGACCTTATGCATTTGGATGCTTGCAGGGTCTCATGATTGCAGCTATAGATTGCCTTCCTTAGGCACGCTTCCATGTGAGGCCTCTTCAGTAGTTTCTGCTACCATTCCAGCAGGACATAGCAGTCAGGCAGCACAGGAAGTTCGTGATTCCCCCGGAAGTGAGGGACTCTCTGCTCTGGTGAATGTTGCTGGAGGTTCTCAAAGGCTGCCTCATTTGGACCCCAGAGGGTGCAAGTCACATCAGATGTGAGTCTGCGAGGCTGGGGAGCCCACTGCGGGGTTCAGCTGACACAGGGCAGGTGGACCCTGGAGGAGGCTTGTCACAGTATCAACTGGCTGGAGCTCAGGGCAGCCCGGCTGGCCCTTCTTGCCTTCAAAAATGTAGTGCAGGGTAGTGCCATCCTTCTTTGGACAGACAACATAACAACAAAGACCCACATAAATTGCCAGAGGGGCACAAGGTCCAGAGCCTTCATGGAGGAAGCCTCTTTGCTACTGCGATGGGCCGAGGAGAATCTCCTGTCTCTAGAGGCGGAGCACCTTCAGGGGGCTCTCAATCGGAAAGCGTACTGGCTGAACAGATCTGACCCGGACCATGGAGAGTGGTGTCTGCACCCAGAGGTATTCGACCAGATCTCCTGGGACAACTGGTGGTGGATCTATTTGCCACCTAGTTCTAGTTCTAGTCACACCGGCATGGCCAAGGAGGGCCTGGTTCTCAGAGATCATGGCACTGAAGTCAGCTTCAATGGCTCTTCCGTTATGCCTGGATCTTCTGTCTCAGGATCAGGTGCATCAACCGAATCCAGACTGGCTACAACTTCATGCTTGGAGATTGAACGGGTGATGTTGACCGCCAAAGGATATTTACCTACAGTGGTTGAGACCATCCTAGCCTCTAGACATGACTCTACACAGCGGTTTTACGAATATACATTCCGAGTCTTCCGCAGATGGTGCAGAAGAAAGAACTACAATTTCCTGGAGCCATCGGTTCCAGCCCTGTTGGACTTTTTGCAGGAAGGTATTGACAAGGGGTTACGCCCTAACACAATCAAGAGACAGGTGGCCACCATTGTTTCGGTTTTTCCGGCGGATATGGCATCACAAGTGTCATCGCACCTGGATTTGCGCAGGTTCGTAAAAGGGCTGGTGAACTTGGCTCCCCCGCCAGTCCACCGTTTTCCCTCCTGGGATCTTCATACGGTAGTGAAGGCCTTGATGGTGCCTCCCTTCGAGCCCCTGAGGAAGGCCTCTGTGAACCATATGTCTTGGAAGGTTCTCTTCCTAGTGGCTATCACCTTGGCGCGTAGGGTGTCAGAGCTGGAGCCTCTGTCGGTGAAGAAGGATTTATGCTAGATAATACCTGACTCAGTGGTTCTTTGTACTCATCCAGATTTTAGGCCAAAGGTGAAGTCTCTTTTTCATGCATCTCAGGAGATAGTTCTGCCCTCTTTTTGTCCTCAGCCATGCAGAGAATTGGAGAGGTTCTGGCACACACTGGACGTCCGCAGGGCCATCTGCGTTTATATGAAGAGAACCAGTATTTTCCGATCCTCAGAGCCATGTTCGTCTCTGTCCACACTCGATCCTTGGGAAAGAAGGTCTCTCCATCCACTTTGAGTTGTTGGATCAGAGCTTGTATAGCTACGTGTTATGAGTCCTTGAACCTTCAGGTCCTAGACAGGATTTTGGTGCATTCAACCAGAAGCACGGCAACGTCTGCGGTATGGGGCAGGGATGCCTCACTGAAGGAAATTTGCAAAGCCGCGACGTTGAAGTCTTCTTCAACCTTTATTAGGCAATACAGACTGGATAAACGTCAATATGCAGAGGCTGCCTTCGGCAGGAGAGTTCTGCAGCAAATTGTTAAACCGTGAGAATGTAATCTTACGCCAGCTCCCACCCTCTTTTTATGCTTAGTGGGCTTTGGTAGATCCCAGAGATCTTGAGGATGCCCTGAGCCTCCCCACTGGGAAAAGGAACATTGGTCTTACCTGTGATATGTTCTTTTCCAGTGGCGAGGCGATGAGCATCCTCCCCACCCAGAATGCTGGTGGAATTTTTTCTTTAAGGACATTTATGAATTCTTGGCATTTTCTGATTATATAACTTGGAATATTTTTGTACAAGTAGTTAGTTTTTAGGAGCACATAAGATGGCTTTTGTATGAACTGACCAGTACAGGGGTCACCCCTCCTGGATGACATCAGGGGAAGAGGCCGGCCCCAAAAGGTCTTTTGTTACCTGCCTACCAGGAGCAAGTGGGAAGGAGCTTACCCAGAGATCTTGAGGATGCACATCGCCTCTTAACTGGAAAAGAACGTATCACAGGTAAGACCAATGTTCCTTTTTTAGCTCTTGTACAAAAAACATGCCTTTTTGTGAGTAGACGCATTTTCCATCCCTAAAAGGATGTCTTCTGCATAAAAAATCAGTAAATTGGCACAAATTACACTTTTAAAATTTGTGTAACTTGTGCAAAGTCCTGTGTAGAAAACATGCTTGGTGGCACAAAACACATTTTCTGTGCAAAAAACCCCAGTGTCTTTGCACAAATGTTAAGTGTATTTTATACAGAATAGACAACCCCAGCACATAATGTTACTTTTTGTATAGGACACAGTTCTTCTGTGTGAAAATGTGTTTTTTTTTTTCACAGAAAAACTACATGTATTTTTGTGCAAACAAATTTTCCTGACTGGTGTTCTGAAATACAAATAGAGCTCAAAAATTGGGCAGAAACCCTTGTATTCTCACAGATTGGGGAGAAAACTGCTGCAATTATTTGTTCTTCCACATGGGATTTGTTCTTGATGTCCCTATTTCAGATTGATGTTCTGATTTCTGGATAATGTTTGATCTTAAAAAATGTGTTGCTGCATGTTCCAGTATAATTTCGTTTAGGGATATATTGTGCATGTAGAATTTAGTTTCATAGGTACTAGCAGAAGCAGCCTCACCACCAATGTTCTTTGGACAAATAATGTATTTATATTTCACTACATTCAAACTTGTAACTAACCTTCTGTTCTGCATTTACCTCTGGTTCAGATGCTGTGACTGATTTGTATTCCCATCCTGGTTACTATGAGAACCTAGTGGAAGTATCCATGGGCATGTGTTGCATAGCAACAGAGGAAATTGAACGTGACTTGCACCGCTCATTGCCTGAGCACCCTGCCTTCCAGAGCGAAACAGGCATAGCTGCACTGAGAAGAGTGTTAACAGCTTATGCACATAGAAACCCCAAAATTGGGTACTGCCAGGTAAAAATCTCTTTCAATATCAGTCAGTAGATAAATCCCGTCTTACTTAAGAATTGTAGGCCTTTTAAGGGAGATTGGCTAAGATGGATAGGTGCTTACTAGAAGAGTTCCATTCTGACTCCTAACCTCCAATCTCTTTTCATGAAGTTGTATTGGGGCCACAGGGAAAATATCAGTTCTCTTTCTTAAAATAAGTGAAATTTAAATGGTGCATACGGTATGCGTTCCACTTGCTTTGGATTATTATCGGTGTGAGAAGATAATAGGAAATGCCTATGGGCCAGATCCAGACTCGATCATTCTAAGACCCATTTTAATGAACTGGATTTACCTTAGTCCTATCTAAACTCCATTGATTTACTGGTTCCACTCTTTAAGTATGATTAGACCTGGATACTGCCCCCATCCTCCATTTGTCAAAAAAAACAAACAAACAAAAAAAAAACCACCACCCATCCCCTATTCTGAGTACAGTGGTGAAAGGCAAGAGCTTAGTTTCTCCTGGAAAAACCTAAAAGCAGCACTAACCTCCTCTGCTCTCTTTCCAGTAGTGCCGCTTCTAACCTTTTTGAATGCCTGGGTGAGAAAATGACAGTGGCTATTTGGTGCTTCCCTGCAAAGGAGCACCAAGAAAGTAGAGGGGGCCGGTACTTCTTTTAGGTTCTCCCACAACAGACTAAGCTCTTGCCTTTTGCCACTCTACTCAGAGAAGGGGATGGCTCCTTTTGATTGAGAGTTAATACTGTATCAATCATCCCCTTCTCTGAATAGAGTGGCAAAAGGCCTTTTTGAATGTCTGGGTGGGGAAATGGCAACAACCAGGGCAGCTAGCCCCTGAGACAGTGCTGGTGCTTTCCCCTCTCTGCAGAATGATCTTTTACTTATCCATGGGTCATATCAAAATCTGCAATTTTGTCCCCCAAACCTGTCCTTGACATATATATGAGGTCGTCTTATACACGAGTATATATGGCAATAATTTGCCCATGTGAAATAAAACAACCAGCACATGTCTGAGAACATTTAGGCACTTTGTGCTAAATAAATGAAAACATTAAAAATCTTGATTAATAATTGTTTTTGGAGGATGTGTTATTACAACTAAATTGTGCTTCTTTTGCTTCCTAACAGTCCATGAATATATTAACCTCTGTCTTGTTGCTGTATGCCAAAGAGGAAGAAGCCTTTTGGTTGCTTGTTGCTGTGTGTGAGAGGATGCTTCCAGATTACTTTAATCAGCGGGTGATCGGTGGGTCTCCTCTTCGTTATTTGTTTCATCTCTCTGGGTATACAACATCCTATATATCAATGAAGTGAATTCAACAACATTAACATTGTTTCAAATGAACCTTCTCACTTGGATTCTTTGTACTGGACAGTAAAAGAACAGCTCCAGACTTTTCATGGTTGAGATTGATGCGTTGTATGTAAAGGCAAATGCAGAATATTTAGTAATAGTCTTTATTGCACCAATATATCATTGCCACTTTCTTTTGAAAATCGTTTTTCCTAGAATTTATCTTCTAGTGCTTCTTATATTGAAATGGCAGGTTTAGTAAATCAGATTGTTTCACAGGAGCTATGCAAAGCATATTGTAAAAGAACTTCCTCCTGGAGTGTTTAATATGTAAAATGCCTCAAATACTAGATGGCTCAATAATGTGAGATGTAACAAAGGAAGAGAGGCTTCATGCAATAAGCTACTTCAGGAGAGATAATGATTGATAAATCAGTTTACCTTAAGTCATGAATTCTATTTGATTGGAAAATTCAAGTGACTACTGTAATTGCCTAACTGACCTGCTGTGTCTTTCAGGTGCTCAGGTAGACCAGTCTGTATTTGAAGAGCTAATCAAAGAACGGCTTCCAGAAGTAGCTGAACATCTGAAAGACCTTTCCACACTGGCTTCTGTTTCTCTGTCATGGTTCCTCACACTTTTTCTTAGCATTATGCCCCTGGAAAGTGCTGTTAATATTGTAGACTGTTTCTTCTTTGATGGGATCAAAGCCATTTTCCAGTTTGGTTTGGCTATTCTTGAAGCCAATGCGGTGGAAATATGCAGCAGCAAAGATGATGGGCATGCCTTGATGATTCTCAGCAGGTATTGTTCAAACCATTATGTTCCATACGAACTATCTAAATTGTTGCTTTAATTGGTTTATTGAATATTAATAAAATGATGTAAAGTAACATAAAAATGAAATGTGAGTATTTAATGACAAAAAAAATTATATTTCAATAACTGATTTTAGCAAAAAGATCTGTACTTTCTAGAAACTGGATAAGCAGCGTTGTATTGTTTCCTCATTGGAGAAAGTTGCTACAGGTTACATAAAGTGATGTAATTTTTTTGTAAGCAACTTTCTGTTAGAGAACAAGCCTGTAAGTTTTTTTTAAAATTGAGAAATAAAAACTAACACTTCTTACTACTAAAAAACCTAAAGCCCTGTAATGCACTGTAAGAGTAAACAGTGGGAGGAATCCAGGAGTATGTCTGTCAGTGGAACAGAGGATTTTGGTTCCCCTCTCTACAGTGCCTCCCATTGTGCAGTTCCATTGCACAAGGCAAAGTGTGCGCACACAACATTGGGTGTTGCCCTGTGGATTTGAATATGCATTTCTTCCAGGTTTTTAGATCATGTTAAGAATGAGGAAAGCCCTTTGCCACTGATTGGGAACCTGCATGCCTTTTTCAGCGATGATCTGGAACCCTGTCCCACAACAGAGATAGCAGACCTAATTCGGGATTCTTATGAGGTAATTATGAAAACAGCAGCTAGTGAATTTGTAACCAGAATTTTGGAGTGAGAATGAGGAGGGCCGAACAGTGATGCAATACATTACCTCAAGTACACTACAGTGAGAGTGTTCACTGTCAGACTAAAGTAAAAATCCTTTCCTGTATTCTAGAAATTTGGAGACTATTCTGTGGAGCAGATTGAGCACATGCGCTACAAACACAGGATCCGTGTTCTGCAGAGCCATGAAGAAACCACGAAACAAAATGTAGTGAGTGTTGTGGAAATTCAAAATGTCTCATTTATTTTAAAACCATGCCAGATACTTGCCATAAACACCAGTTTCTCTATACCATATAAATTTAAGCACCTAAAAATACAGAGCCACTAAATAAAGTTAATGGCACACACCCATATGAATCTTCAAAACTGCAGAGAAAGGAGTTAAGGCATTTGATATCTGCTGCTTCTATTTCTTAGACTGTTCTCCTCAAGTTTTCCAAATGGGGAAGTGTTTGTCCCACAGCTAGAGCAATGGAAAGAAATGTTGGGCTCTGGGTTGGTTAACTTTACAACTGTGCTGGTAGTCATTTTATTCCAGAAAACTGGAACACTGAAAGTGTAGGGTTATCAAAACATCTTGGAATATACTTTGAGAATGTAAATGTTTTGCTGCCTCTGGGACATAGGAGAAGGTTGGAACTGCTCAGCTGCTGAGTAGATAAAACAGACAGTAGACTAAATGTCTGCAATAGGAATGAAGGCAAAGCACAAGAAAAGTTGTGGAGCAGTTGGCCAGTCTAATTGTGGCTCCCCTAAACTGCCATTAAGTGCTGTTACCAGCAGTAGTGCCATTTTTTTATTAGTTTTATTCCTTTTTTCTCTTAAGCTCAGAGTGGTTATCCCAGATGTTTCCATTGCTCCAGAAGACTTGGAAGAACTGTATGACTTGTTTAAGGTATGCCTATCTCTGCTATAAAATAATGTTCTGAATAACATTTCCCATGCTCCAACAAGGTGGAGAGCACAGTCTTTTTCTTTATCCCAAGCAGCAAGATCACCGGCCAGCCCTGTGTACTAGTTGAACACATACAGAGGGTACTAGTAGAGGAAGGTAGATGGAAAGCAGGGGTGGGCAAAGTGTGGCTGTGGTCTGCATGTTACCCTCAGGGCCATTTTTGTAGCACCCAGCATTAAAAAAAAATCAAAATTGGAAGAAGTATGCTCCCAAAAGCCCTCTGGATGGGTGAACGGCATTTCCCCCACATTCTTGTCCCTCCCAGCTATTTAAAAAGGAAAGACCTTTTTTAAAACAACAGGAAGAAAAGTCTGGGTCACTTTCTATTGTTTAAAAAAAGTCCTCTCCTGGGCTTAAAATGACACAGTGCCTCCCAAGACGAGAGCCAGCATGGTGTAGCAATTTGTGTATTGAGCTAGGGCACTGAGATACCAGGGTCTGAATCCTCACTCTGCCATGGAAACCCACTGGGTGACCATGGGCAAGTCACACTGTCTCAACCCCAGAGGAAAGCAAGGGCAAATCCCCTCAGAACAAATTCTGTCAAGAAAACTCCATGATAGGGTCTTGAAAGTATACAATAACAACAAAAGAAAATTGTGTCGTTTCGATATGTATATAGGCATATAGTGTGTTCAGAAGGCAACCCACTAAAGCTGTTTTGCATATACTTAACATTTTGCATTGCCTTTTCATTTTTTGATAGATATCTAAATACCTAAAGCAGGGGAAAGCAACCTGCAGGCTTGTGGGTAATGTTCATTGTATCTTAAACATACTCTTGAAATCCACCAGCTGAAACCACTCAATTGCTTGAGTGGAAAATGGTTTTGAGTACCAGAACTGAGTTCATAGGCCTGCCACACACAGATTCTTTCTTGTTCCCTCCCTAAGTTTCTTCATATCAGTAACAATGCTACCTCTGCTGTCTTACATAATTTGGGGAAACAACTGCTTGGACATCTAGCACAAATCACTATTATTTACTTTCTGTTCACCACTGATCTAAAGGAATAATTGATCTAAGTTTACAAAACAGGTCTTTGCTATTCCAAAATTTTATGTATTCCTGCATGGCAAGGGGTTGGACTGGATGGCCCTTGTGGTCTCCTCCAACTGTACGTATGTCTCCTAATAAGGACAATATGTGTGTACCTCCAAAGTGATCCCAGGCTAATTTTAGGAGGGCATCAGAATGCAGAATTTGGCATGTTCTCTGAGTCCCCCAAATGGATACATGCTGGAGATCATTGTGGAGTGGCACCACTCAGGATCCCTAGTCATGTGGAAAAGTTTTGTGCATCTAAATCTGAATGGATGTGGAGCCTTTTAAAGCTGCTGAACACATTGGCTTTGTGGGCCATGGCCAGCATGTGGGGTTATGTGGTGCCACTCCACAATGCTCTCCAGCATGTATCCATTTGGGGGACTCAGAGAACATGCCAAATTCTGCATTCTGATGCCCTCCTAAAATTTGCATGACTCTGCACTATTGGCAGTCACAACCACAGTCCTATGTTAATTGCTCATACCTAAGCCCTGCTAATCTGAATAGGGCACAAGTATACCTATTTTTGTATGTCTATTACATACTGATCAGCACTGACAGTATGCAGTACTATATATTTACATTAATATCAGAGATGTAATAACAACATGGATTTAAACATTTGTGCTGCAAAAAAAGGTTTCCTCCTAAAATTGTATCCTCTTTTGAATTATTTTTAGAAAGAACATTTAATAAGCTGCTACTGGGAATGGAACAGTGCAATTGTAATTCAACGCCATGACCCAAGCAGACCTTATGCCGAACAATATAGAATTGACTGTCACCAGTTCACAAACCTTTATAAGCTTGTGTCACCTTGGACATGTGGAGAACATACTGAGGTTCTAGCAGAAAGAATGTTCCGGCTCTTGGATGAAAACATGGATCATCTCATTGAATTTAAAGCGTTCGCTGGGTGTTTAGGTAACTGGGGGGAATTCTTAGAAGGGGTATTCAGATGCATACGGGTTTCATTGCTCTACATATGCCTTTCTGGTAATTTGGCCCATAGGAATCTTCCAGCTCGCAAAAAAAAATAAAAAAAAATCAGGGATTTTATGTAGCTCTTAAATAAGAAACAGTAGAAGTTTCAAGTCTCCTTTAGGAGAAGCCTTACATGCTGTAACTTAATAGTCCCTTATGTATATCTCTTAATGCTGTAGAACTATTAACATCTCAACTGGTTCAGCACACAAGTGGTTGCTTTTCCCACCAATAGCTGCAGATGGCTAGAATTAATCTTCTAAAGTCTACAGGATGTCATTTTATTTTGCAGCATAAAGCACTCCTGTACTGTGACCTTTTAGTTTGCTTTTCAAACTTGAAGAGAAATTTGGGAAGGACACTACCTTCAGATGATAGCCATTTCAGTGAAGTCTTGCCCACTAACTTTCAAATCTTTCAGACACTATAAACACAGAGGTGTATTAGCCATTAAATTATGAAAATTTCAATCCTGGTAAGCTTGTATGCAGATGTTTTCCTTCACTGTTTTGTCTAAAGAGAAAATACTGTGTTGTGCTTCAAGAGGGAAGATCAAGTCCCTGGTACTTTTTCTCCTACAGATATTATGTACAATGGAGAAATGAATGAAAAGATAAAACTCTTGTACAAGCTGCACATTCCTCCTGGTAAGAATTTTCATTCTGTATCTGTGTCAACAATGACTTTTTGGGAGTATGTACACTCTACAGTGTAATTTTTTAGTTTAACTTGTACAGTATGCCCCCATATTTGCGGGACCAGTAACCGTGGATCCTTACCCACATCTGAAAAATATGGACACTCTAGGCATCTTCTAAGTCCTTCAGTGCCTTAAAGATGCCTAGAGAGGTATTTTCTCTAGGCATCTAGGTCTTCCAGCACGACTCTGTGGTATGATAGGACCAGAAATTGATTGGACCATTTTAATAGGCTTTGCAGTTTCTGGTATCCATGATAAGTCCAGGAACATACCCTTCGCAGATACAGGGGCCGTACTGTATTTGGAAAGTCATAATATATTTAGCAAACCATTTTTTTATAGAGAATGATTCAATTTGGATAGCCTGCAGTGCTTTCAGCAGCAGTTGTAGCTTTGTGAACGCATTCCATTTGTTTACATGAACCAAATAGATTTCTCTTTAACAAGTTGTTGGTAATGGTACTATGTCAGTATGATACCCAAGCAGCTACACAGTAGCTCAGCCTATCAGCCCAGGAGCTATAGCTGCAGCTGAAAATAAGGTAAATCCTAGGGACCCTAAAATAACTATTTCAGTCTGAACCTAGATAGATAGATATATTTTAAAAAAAGGCTGGGAGCAAATGTGGAATCAACAGAACACTGATCTCCGCCAAGAATTGCTAAAGCCTGGATCCAATCCATGTAATACAGTTGTCCCTCCGTATCCATGGATTTGGTATCTACGGATTTAAGCTTTAAAATATTCTTAAAAAAATAATAATCAAAAAAACAAACCTTGATTTTGCCATTTTAGATAAGGGACACCATTTTGCTTTGTCATTGCATATAATGGGACTTTGACTCTTCATGGATCTTGGTATCCACAGGGGGGGGGGTCCTGGAACCAAACCCCAGTGGATACCAAGGGCCTACTGTAATGTGATCATAAATAGCATTACTTTGCTTTTATAGCCCTCACAGAAGATGACAGGGACAGCCAGTCACCTCTAAGGAATCATTTGTTGTCAACATCAAGACCACTAGTAATTGGGAAATCAAATGGTAAGTGATATAGTTTTCAATTGCTAGTTTAAGAACTATTTGCTTTATAACTTAAGGAACTTGCTCCCACAAGATGGTGATGGCCACCAACTTAGTTGGCTTCAAAAGTGGATTAAGCAAATCCTAATTATCTATGGCTGCTAGAGGAAGTTATTGGGTAACAGGAGGAAATAGTGTCCATTACTCATTCAGAAATCACAGACTCATCTGTTGAAGTGAAATGTAACTTCATTTTATCTTTCTAAACAGGTGACACCATAGACTATCAAAAACAACTGAAACAGATGCTTAAGGATTTAGCCAAAGAAAAAGATGCAAAGGCAGAAAAAGAACTACCAAAAATGAGCCAGGTGAGACACCATGGAATGCTGGATACACAGCCTATTGCTCTTCATTAATTTATCCATGCTTTGTGTACAGATATGGGGAGAAGATATGCAACATCAGGGAAAAATCTGATTGTTTCCCTTGACATGTAGCTGTGCTTGAAAAGATGGATGTTAGCAGTCAGCAATAACTTATGTGAGCTAGTCATGTGTGGCCAGTAAAAGTTGTATTTCTGTATTGAAACAGAACACCCTGTTAGAGTAGCACTAGCAGACATTTTGTCTAAGAGATAAAGCCCACCTTCTACTTGTTTCATCCTGCAGCAAGCACAAGAACATTAAATTAGTGGCCCACCACAGTTCCACAGAAGAGCAAGATTTCAAAGCTATCTTTGTGCTATTCTCTTGTCTCCAACATAAGCTTGCAGGGAAAAGTGAGCAGACATTTAGCAGCTAACGAAACTATAATAGACAGAATTTCTATCAATACTGTATTAGGATGTTTTGTGTAACCATTTTGAAGCTGGTAGAGCGGGGCTGGGTAAGCTTTGATGAACAAGGAGTAAATCTCTACATGCAACTGCTGCTAGCCAACCATTCCCAAAAATAAAACTAAATGGTCCCATGGGTTTTTTTTTAACTCCTTTGATTGAAGGAGTGTGCACCTTGTTTTTAGGGAAAATCATCTGCTGTAGAATAACCTCCACATGCCCAAAATTCAGTCCTCCTTTTTTCATTAAACTATATGTAACAATACCCATACTAAATATTCCGTCTTGCTTTTCTAGCGAGAGTTCATCCAGTTCTGCAAGACCTTGTACAGCATGTTTCATGAAGATCCAGAGGAGAATGAGTTGTATCAAGCCATTGCCACAGTGACTACTCTGCTACTTCAGATTGGAGAAGTTGGTCAAAGAAGCACAAGCTCAGGCTCAGATGAGTTTACTGAGGACTTCCAGACTGAGGCATCTACCTCAGATCAAGATGTAGTTTTTACTGACACTGTGAAGACCCCTCAAAATGCACCCTTACCAATGACTGAAGGGGACTGGAATGTTTCTTTTGAACACATCTTGGCATCACTATTAACTGAACAGTCACTGGTCAACTTCTTTGAAAAATCCTTAGAACTGAAACCAAAATTGGATAATGCAAAGCTAACTCAATATAATTTAAAAACAAATGGCACAAGCCAATTATTACGGGGTGAGACTGAACAACTAAGTGTACATTAACACATAGCCAGGAGTTCCTATGTTTCACCAAAGCACATTTTGCAATGTTAAGGTTATTGGACTCTTGATGCCTTGGTTGTCTGATAAATGCAATTCAACGTTAAAGCCAAAATTTTTGACACCATGTTTTCTTCTTGAATGTAAATGCAAACAAAAACATTTTCACTTTGAAGATACTGTAAATGTGTTCACTGATTCAACAAACAAAACCCCTATTGCCCTATTTGGCTACTGTCTGCAGGTTTTATGTATGATTGCCTTTTTGCACTAATACTGAAGACTTTGTTTCAATGCTGGTAATTGAAACTTAATATATTTGATTCAAGGTTTGTTAAGTCTTTGCTCTGTTCGTTGTAAATGGAGGGTGCTTTTCATGTCTGAGTAAGTGCACTTTTCAATAAAAAAATCCTCTTTTGCAGCTTGTTTTATAGAGCACCTCTTAATTACCCTCTTGATCAAATAAATGTTCTCATTAATCTTTGCCAAGTGTTGTTCTTGGCAAGGCAATTCTATCCCTAATCACTGGAACTTCCATGACATGAACTGCCCTGCTGGCAGGCAGAAGTGGAGAGGCAATAATTTTGCTGTATCTCCCTCCCCTTAGATAGCATTTTCCTTCTTTGACCAGTTCCTTCCCACTAAAAGTGATTATAATGGCTCCAAACACAGCCTCTCCTGATAGGCCCAAACCATCAGAGTAACCAGCTGTGCATGTTTGGGGGAGAATCCAAAGTTACATTTTCTTTAAGCATAAACATCTCTTTCCACTTGAGAAACCAGAAGTCAAATGATTGCAGCATATTTTTTCAAAGTAGCTTCTCTTCAAGCAGCAAAAGAAAATCATAAAGAATATCTTTAAGACATTTGAAAGACATGTTCTGTCAATAAAAAGGAATGTGGATGGAACAGAAGATGCATGGGGGCATAACGCCACAGGGATGTCGTCAATATTCGAACCCTTTGGCAATGTCCTGTTGTCCCTGTGGTGGCATATTAAAGGTGTCTGATAATCTCTTCTCTCTCTCACTCTTTCTCTCAGCTGCCTGCTGACTGAAAAGCAGCTGATAGTGAAAGACTACAGTAGAGCAGACTGCAGTAATTTGGGCTACAGATACATATATGGGGGTTCACCTTTTGTTTCTACAGATGCATATTTTGGGGGGGGGGTGTCACATTTTGCTTCTAGAGAAACAATACAAAAAACAGGTCAAAATAAAACAAGACACACCAATAACAAAGCTGCAAAATGAAGAGAATTACATGGGCTCTTCTACTGCCACTTCTTTTGGGGGGGGGGGGCTCAAAAGCATGTACTTCCACCAAGAGGCTTGTTAGTATCACTTTTATAATTTTTATTGTAATAAAAGTTTAGTTTTCATCTACATTGACAGTCTGTAGACCTGTAAAAAAAGAAAGAAAGAAAGCTTGCATGAGTTACAGAAAAAGCTGAATATACCACTCTTTGTCTACAAAAACAGAAGACCCTTACTTTTGAAAGTGGTAACTGGCACATAAGTAACCAGTGTATACAGCTTATTGGGCGAATCTTCATCTTCATTGCGTTTTCGAGATAAACGCACACGGATACGATAAGGAACATTCCTATAAAATATTTGTCAATATGATTAGGGTACAAATGGAAGCATGTTCTTTAGCACATTTCAGAGACTAATACGCACTTGCCTGAAAGAAAAAGTATGGTGTAAACCACCAATTAACAGTGATTACAGGTGAAGAACAGTTACAGTAGTACTGTTTAGTACTGAATCTTACTAGCTAGAATTGTTCTAATACTGGTTGTTTGCCCTTGTATCAAAAATGAAGGAATAACATCCAAACGTAGTTGAATCAGCAATTACAAAAATACTTCTCAGAGGAAAGCTGTTAGGACTGGAAAGAACTTCCAGCTCAATTCCAAACAGTTTTCTCCAATTTCTCTGACAACAACTAGCATTTAAAAATACGACACTGACATTGGTGTCTTTCACCATAACCTTAGCATGCATGTGCTAGTACAGCAACTCCTAAAACCAGATTGTTAACAATAACTTCATTTCTCATAAAGCAAAGCACAAAAGTTTGTCTGTTCTGAACTGTCTGAAATATACCTTATTCCTTTCGCCCAGACAGCTTTGTTCAAACGGGTGTCAATGCGTACATCAGGAGTCCCCATCTCCTTCATTGCAAATTTACGGATCTCCTTGAGAGCACGAGGGGCCCGCTTTTTGAAGCCCCTAAATGCAAACATATTCATTAGGTGAAAAGAGGCCACTCTAAAACTGGAAGATCCCATATTTGTGCCTATAGTTCAAGAGCAAATAATACACAAAGCATATAAACCTCCATAAAAGCAGAGGGCACGAAGATAACAGCTGACAGGAAACATTCCCCCCCACGCACACCATTCTGGAAAAATAAGTTTCAGCAATAAGGTGGATGACAGAGGCAAGATTAAGGGTCACAGCTGTTGTGAACAGTGGTGTTGCCAGGCCTGGATTTCTGGGTGCAAACCTGGAGTCCCACAACACAGAGGGCTTCCAAATGCTACCAGTGCTTCAGCAGTCTGTAAAATGCCCTCAATCAAGGCAACTGTCTGGTCTTGTTTTCACTTTTCCCTAAAGCAAGAGTGGCTGTCAACAATAGCACTTTTTGAGGCGCAGAGGCAAAGAAGGAGCAGGCTGAGCCTCAGCCCACTCTTGTGTCCTCAGTGAACCCACTCCTCAGAAGGCAGAATCTGTCCGAGCACATTGCCACTCTTGCTTTTGTAGAGACTTACAAATGAAAGTGGTGGGCAACTGCTCTCTATCAGAACAGTGCTTGATTTCTTGGGGCTGAGAGGGCCTACCCATGCCAACAAAGGCAGCTCAGGGTACAGCATGTGGAAGCAACACACTCTTCTTCCTTCTTTTCCAGCTTTAGGTCTCCTGGTAAGGACCCTGGAACAGGTTTGAGATGGTGGCATCTGAATAGGGAAGTGCTCTTATTGAGGTCAGAGAAAACAGCAGCTCAACAAGGCAGCCAGCGCAGCCCCCCACAAAAGAAGAATTTAATGGTGGGAGGAGAGAAGAAACAGGGACAACCATGGCAGTGTTGTGAGAATGGGGTGGATGGCACTTTGCTCTGGGCACTTGCACACTTAGCAGCATACTGGTCCAAAGTTCAATTTAGAAATTATAGCTTCCAATCCGAGATTTGCTTTGTTTTCATCCCAAATACTCTGGATTTTTTAAATGAAAAACAAAGCAGGTCTGACTGCATTTCCAGTATCCACTTCTGCATTAATTAATTAATTACACTCCAAATAAACGTCCTTCAGATACAAGCAGGTCAGATGGCAACAAAGGAGTATCCAGCCACTTAGTCACTTTTAATTCTCTCTGCTCTCCCCAGTCACCGTTAAACTACTGTTTTTCCTGTACAGCTCTGTGACAAGAGTATGAACTCCAAATAGTTTAATGTTATAAACAGGAAGAACGCCAAATCTGTTCCACTGTACATCAACAGTACATGAGACAGCCTACTTCCCCTTCCCCTCTTGATGTCAAGCGTCAACAGAGCAAATCACTGCCATGAACACTTAAAAGCATGAGAAGTAACAGCTTGTGATGCTAAGTCTTCTTCCTCCCCTTTCTCAAATGTTCTTTCAAAAGCTTGTGAACACAACTGATGTAGCCCATTGGGTGAAGGGTAAGGCATCAGGATGTGATGTTCTGTACGACAATGTCCGACAAGGTTCAGCCAGCAAGGCAAATGATTAGCATCATGGGAGCTTCAGCCCCAAAGTGAAGACAACCATATTGCCTATCCCTGCATTAGAGAGATATTTTAAACTCTTTGGACCATCCCTGGACCATTCTCTACAGGATTTTCTTCACTATTCAAAAAATTCAACACATACCCCCCTACCCCAAATCTGGTGTGATTACTCCACACACCCTACAGCCCTATACGCACCAAACTCGGGGTATACCATCTTAATCTGCATTTTAGAAAACTCACCGTTTTCTTGAAACTCTGGAGAAAACTGTAGCATGAACAATTCTACTCTGGATTCGGGGTGGGGGGAAGGACAAGCACTGCCTGAGGCACCTCCATTTTTTCCTCTCCTCGGTGCCACTTCTTCATTCCAAAGGCCAAGCCCAGGAGGTCAGAAGGAGCAGCCAGCCCCACCACTGTGAGGCTGGTCGCCCATTCTGACCTCAGACACTGTGACTAGTGCCACAGCTCTGCTTTCTGAGGTCAGAACAGGCAGGCAGCCTTGCAATGGCTTCAGAGTGGCCAATTGGAAAGATAGAGCCCTGTTGTTCTTCCAACTCACACCAGCAACAGTGGTGCCAAGGAGGTTTCTGGCTAGCAGCGGTGGTGGACCCACAGCTTCACCGGGGGTAAAAATCTTAATGAATTATTGGGTGGACAAGGCCCCTGATGAGCGATGCAGATTCGGGCTTTGGCTAGGTAAGGTGTGGCACTAAAATCTGGGCCAGAGCAGTCTTGAATTTCATCTGCCACAGCTCTGGGTCAAAGTTGTCTGGATTTTTACCCCCAGTGTAGACAAGCCGTATATTAAAGTAGCAGAACTGAATTTTTCTTTGTATATACTGTAATAAGATAGTTAAGATTACTGATTACCTATCATCATTTTGCCTATAAAAGTATGTGGGACTTTCTACAGGAAAATTTCTTCCTCGGCAGAAAACAGTAGGTGTGGTGTTAACTATATTGGAATAATTGGCATTTTTAAATATTGGATGATGTCTTCACAGAGATGAAGGTGGCAAGGGAATTATAAATTCTATTTAAGCACCTCCTACATGTCAGTTTTCAGCAGTCCCACCGAATGTAGTGAACATCAACACACACACATGCACAACAAACATGAACACAGAAAGACAAAGGAAAAGCTACTTACACGCCATGGATCCGTTTGTGAATGTTTATAGTATATTCCCGGGTAACCACTTCATTGATAGCTGATCGTCCTTTCTTCTTTTCGCCACCTTTCTTTGCGGGGGCCATCTGCATACAACATTCAGACAAGAGCAGACATTTTAAAGCCTTGCTTTCTATTGCACAATATGGCAGTCCATTAACATAAAGAAACACCACTCCTTAAGATTACACTACCCTCCCTCAAATCTACAAGTATCTCCAAGGAGTGGAACAATATCCATCAGCAGATGACAACTCCATGTTGAAGAATCTTCTCCAAAGCTGGGGAAAGTCCTACTGCACAGCAGAGGCCCTCTCACATGAGGCTATGTTTTTCCAGTCCTTATTAGATTTCAAAATGCTTCATATGCATTACACTAGCAAACTTTTCGTCATTATATCACCACTGAATTTCCTTAAAGCCTCCAGTTTCTTAAGTGTTTCCTGGTCTCCAGATACTACCAAGCACTTGAGACCAAAGCTACTAAAATGAGCACATCTGCCATACTGCCAGTATTTAGTTCTTCCATTCTCAAAGCTGCTTTTCCTAATCTATCAAGACATGTCTTTAAAAGACAGACTGTAACTCAAATTTGATACTATACAGAAGTGAGCGCTGTACCCATAATGTGGAGAAAGGCCAAGTGCTCCCATTCTGAGATATTTTCTCTGCTCTTTTCCCTTCCTTTCCCCCAATATACTGCACTCCCTCTAACTGCAAGTAATAAGTACCCAGGGAAATAGAGCCAAAACTTAAAAACCAGGAATTAGCAATATGCTAATTCCAAACTCCCAAAGTAACTCCCAAACTTTCATCCTCCAGATGTTTTTAGACTTCATATCCCAGAAACTCTAGCCACCATGGGCAATAGCCAGGGATTGTCTGGAAATTTCTGGTGTTTGCAGAAGTACCAAACCAAAAGCAAGCAAGCAAGCAATCAAAAACCTACCACCATTAAAACAAAATTTATGGACGTGATCTCCCCATTCCAACAGCCCAACTTTCAGCAGCCACATATCATGGTGTCTCTGCTGGAAAATATTAACAACAACAACAACAACAAAAACCCTCCAAGGGAATCATTTGTCTGAAGCCCACTGCACATCAGCTAGGAGATACTGTCTTACACTGCAGTCCAAAAGTGGAAAACCCCACGTAAATTTTTTACAGCTTATAATACCCGGAATGAGCGTGTGGCTGGCACCTCAGCTACAGCACTCTTGCTCGGAGAGGATACAGTGCAATATTCTGATGCTGACCTCAATGGTAAGAATAAAATCACTCAGGATAGGACACAATGCACACAAGCACTGTACCAGATCCAAGTATTTTCCTGCAAAATTATGCTTCTATTTTAACATAACAGACAGAAATAACTGCAAAACCTTCAGCCTCTTCCTTCTTCGCCGAGCACAGATTGGGGCGGGGAGGGGGAGAAATGAATCCACTCCAAGTCTATAACTTTTAAAGATTTTAAACCCCCATGCCCAGCTCCTTTATAACACTGATATATTCAAAATGTTGGACATTCTTGAATCTCCTCCCTCCTTATCTCATCAGGCCTTGACTGTTAATGGCTATAATGGCCTTTTTCAGGTCTCTGTATACAGTTGTCCCTCCGTATCCACGGATTTGGAATCCATGGATTTGAATATCCACGGGTTGAAAATATTCTTTAATAATCCAAAAAGCAAACCCTGATGTTGCCATCTTATATAAGGGACACCATTTTGCTATGCCATTGCATATAATGGGCCTTGAGTATTCACGGATTTTGGTATCCACGGGGAGGGGGTCCTGGAACCAAACCCCAGCGGATAGGAAGGGACAACTGTCGTAGCCGATGTAGGCCCAGGTGGAAGCGGAGTATATGGCGAGCGAGCCAGCGAGGGGGGGGGGAGAGGAAAGTCAGCCTCGCCTGGCAACACTTCCAGCCCAGCCGAAGAAATATGGGGACCCCCACGAGCCCCCCCGTCCCAGGTAACCAGACCGGCTGGGATGGCGGGCACTGCGGGCCCCCCGAGGCGGATGGCTCCGGATAACAAGAGCCCCGTCCCCAGAGCAACTCACCCTGCTCAGGACCAGACCGAAAAGGAAAGCGCGGGGCACGACGGGAGGGAAACTGGCGAAAGCGGAACAACCATAGAGATGGGAAGTGAGGAAGGGCCGCGGCAGACAGCTTCCGGTTTAGGGAGGCGCCTGGCTTCCTAGAAGGGCAAGAAAACAAGGGATGGTGGGAAAGTGGTCCCTTTCCCCTTCTTTTCTGCTAGGGCGAAGGGAGCCTATAGTCATAAAATAGTAAGACTATAAAGGTTAGCGAGGAAATAAAAGGCTTTCCCGTCGGTGTGATGCCTTGGCAGCCCTCGAAAAACTCATAGTCTTTCCATCTCGAGCTTGACTTTCTTTAGCGTTTAATAATAATAATAATAATATTTATTTATTTATTTATACCCCGTTCTTCAGCCACAAGGATATCAGAGCAGCTTACAAATTGTTTTAAGCAATAGCAGTTTACACATCTATACTGCATTCAGCAGTTTCCAATGTGTGTTAGCTAAAAGGACTGACTTTTGAGCAAAAACGTTTCCCACACTGCTCACATTTGTATGGTTTCTCTCTTGTGTGGACTCTCAAGATGTGACTTGTGAGCAAAACATTTCCCACACTCCTGGCATTCAAATGGTTTCTCTCCTGTATGGACTCTGATGTCTCAAAAGGGCTGAATTTTGAGCAAAACATTATAATAACGCAATCAGGGTGGCTTACAACAATTAAAATATACATCCCGAACCCTCAGTCCCACCCCACCCCCTTAAAATACAATTAAATAATTCAGGAATTAAAACATACTTTAAAAAATACAAAAAATAAAAATAAACAACGGACAGTGGCCGTAGGGACAAGCTAGATTTTCTTTTTTGATGGCCGGGTATCTATTCAGGAAAGGCCTGCCAGAAGAGATCTATCTTAAGAGCTTTTTAAAAACTACTTAGGGTGGTGATGTGACGGATCTCATCCGGCAGGCCATTCCAGTAGCTGAAAAAGTCCTCCGGGAGGTCGAAGAAAGCCTAGTTTTTAAAGGTAATAAATTCCTCCCAGAGGACCTGAGTGTACGGAGAGGATGATATGGAAGGAGGCGGTCCTGAAGATAGGTTGCATCCAAGCCATTTAGGGCTTTAAAGTAGACTTTCTAAACCCTTTTACTCTGGTGAAACCCTTGCAGGTCTCAGGGAACCTCTGCTTAAAAATTATATATCTACAGAAAAATAAAATTTGTAAAAATGTTTATTTTTTTCCAATTTCAATATCTTGTGGAGCCCTAGGGTTCCAGGGAATCCTGGTTAAGAAACCCTGATTTAAATTTAAAAATTGTAGTCAGAAAAGTGTAGGTACTAAGTATTTCCAGGTGGCTGTCTGAACAGTGAAAATGCTCCTCACTGAATGCAAGGAAAATCCTACCTGTCTTAATGGGATCCTGCTTCATTACACTGTGTTTGGAAGTGTGTGTGTGTGTGGGGGGTCAAAATGCCAAAAATGCAGTAAAAGCCTTTGCGGCTTTCCCCAGAGTTTTTTTTTTTTTTTTTTTTTTAATGGTGGGGGGAATGCGCATTCTCCCTCGTTGGGACAAGTGATTCGATATGAATCGTTTTCCCATACGAGAGGAAGCACAAAGATGATTGGCTGGATGAGCACAGAGGATGGGGCTTGCTAACAAGGCAAGTGCCTGGAGCAGCCATGTTGGATTTTTACCTTAGCAAATGAGCACTAAGATGATAAGACATGGGTTTTTTTGTTTGTTTGTTTTCAGTAAGGGCAAAATATCGCTCTATCACACAGGAATTTTTTTAAAAAAAAAAATCGGCAGTGGCAAATTCAGGTAAGTTAAAATGCGAGCAATTCACTAGTGGCTGCCATCCTGACTGGTGGGCATGCAAAGCTTTTGGGGCAAAAAAACATTTACGACAAATTACAGCTGCTGGAACTTGCCATTACTGCAGAGCAATCCAGGGGTTTTTGTCTTGTATAGATGGGCCCCATGAGAAAGACTGAGAGGGGCCAATTTGGTAATGTAGTTTGGTATTATCCCTGATTATCAAAGGCGGTCACAGTAGGGATGAGTCTGAGACTGGTTCATGTTACAGCTTGGGGGTGTACAGTCAGCCATCTGTGTCCACGGATTTGGCAACCACGGATTCCACCATCCATGGCTTGAAAAATTAAAATTTAAAAATTCCAAGAAGCAAACCTTGATTTTGCCGTTTTATATATTGGACACCATTTCTCTGTGCCATTGTATATAATGGAACTTGAGCATCCACAGATGTTGATATCCACGAGGTGGTGGTGGTCCTGGAACAAAACCACAACTGATACCAAGAGTCCACTGTATTGGGATGACAGACAACAGTAGCCTTGCATGTTAGCCCACTATGAACACTGTAGGTTGGAGATGAAACTGAGATGGGGTGTGTGTACAATATCCTATCAGTATAGTCCACAATTGTCCTTATACAGTAGGACCCCTGTATCCGCTGGGGATTGGTTTGGGGGGGGGCAGCATGAATACTGAAAACTGGATAATAGCGAACTCCATAGAAAATATGGGGACCTCCAGTTAAAAATACCATAGAGTTGCCTTGGAAGACCTAGAAAATGGCTAGAGAGGACACATTTTCTAGGAAGACTTTATGTTAGGTGTGCTGTTTTGTGTCCCGTGGATAATTGTGGATCAGTGGATACGGGGGTCCTGTATTAGCAGGAGCGAGAGGCTTTCCTGTGTTCCTGTATAGGTATCATACACTTAGGGGTCATTTACACGGGCAAATATTCCTCTAAATATACCACTAAGATAGCTCATAGTTCACACGGATCGCAACACAGCATTGCCTCATTCAGAAGGGGGGAAGGTAAAACACCCAAATATAGTGTGGCAAGGGATGTTGCTACTTTTGCAGGTATATTTGCAATGTAGCGCATTATTGGCAGTGTAAACTACCATTCCGTTAAGGGCTGCAGAAGATCTGCATTGTGATTGGTTGCTCTGATGCAATGGGCGGGCTTAAAAGGGGTACTGAGTTCAGTAGCGTTCAGGAAACTTTGAAAAATTCTCTCTGCTATTTTGCAAGTCTTCCAAGAAAAAGGATTCCCAAGACCTTTCAGTCATAAAGTTCCCATCTGTCAGCTCTGCTTGTGGGAGGGAGAGCGAGCGAGAGTGAGGGAGAGAGAGGGGGGGGAGGGAGGGGAACCAGGGAGGGAGAGTCAAAAATCCTTTGCTATTTTGCATGTCTGTGAACCCTGACTAAACAAATCGTGCTGAAAAAACTTGTGATAGGTTCACCTTAGGATTCTCGGCATGGCAGCAATGCCTTTCAGCAGAGAGATTGGTGTCCCTCTGCTTCGGGGAGTGACTGAGTTCATTTACAGGCAGATTTAGAGATACAGAGACAGAGTCACTTCTTTGATCTCCCCCCCTGCTATTTTGGCAGTCTGTGAGTCTTTCTTTAGCTCAAAAATGCAGGGCTTCAAAGGAAGGTCTATGCCCTTCCCCATAAAACCTGCCTCTGCTTGGGAGGCAACGCCCCCCACACTTTTTCAAGTCTGAACGAAAAAGCGGCATAATTAGAAAAAAAACCTGACTGGCACAGATGTGGAAAAGAATTAAAGCGCAAGTTGCCCCAATAAATCTGCCGTGTAAACCAGCCCTTAGAGACCACAAGGGGCATCTAGTTCAAACCCTGCCATGCAGGAATACACAAAGCATTCCCAACAGATGGTCATCCAGCCTCTGTTTAAAAACCTCCAAAGGAGACTCCACCACACTCAGAGGCAATGCATTCCACTGCTGAACAGCTCTAACTCTCAGGAAGTTCTTCCTAATGTTTAGGTGGAATCTCTTTTTCTGTAGCTTGAGTCCATTGCCTTGTCTGTGGAACAGCAGAAAACAAGCTTGCTCCATCCTCAGTATGACATCCCTTCAAATATTTAAACACAGTTATCATGTCACCTCTCAGCCTTCTCTTCTCCAGGCTAAACATAACCTGGTCCCTAAGTGACTTCTCATAGGGCATGGCTTCCAGACCTCCCACCATTTTGGTTGCCCTCCTCTGGATACATTCCAGCTTGTAACATCCTTCGTGAATTGTGGTGCCCAGAACTAGACATAGTATTCCAGGTGAGGTCTGACCAAAGCAGAATAGAGTGGCCCTATTACTTCCATTGATCAGTATGAGCCAAATCTTGGGATGGAAATGGGTTCTGTTCATTCCCGTGGGTCTTCAGTCAAAATTGGAGTGCTGTGGAAGTTTTAAGTTGGTAATGATTAATATGCTGCAGGTCTTCATGTTGTTCAACAGGGGTGGGAAGCCTGTAGCCCTTCAGGTGTTTAGACTCCCATCAAAAGAAGACACTCAGTACAGATATTCCTGGTAGCTATTCTAATCTAGTACAATAATTTGCATACTGTTTTTAACTTGCCCCACCAGTTTTTTTTAACATAACAACATATACTTTGTTTTCACAGCTTTGTAAACAACACCAAATCTTTTGTCCAAGTTGTCCAAGGAAGCTAACTAAAAAGTCTTGATGCTCTGGAAGACTGGCCTGGGCTCAAATTTTCATTGGTTCCAATAAAGCTCCTTCCCTGGTAGTTTTGGAGCTGAACTTTCCCAGTTCATTCAGGAATGTCTTTCAGAGTTCAGCATAAAGTTTGCCTCACTTCTGATATGGGATGTGGTGCACGTCAGAAGATATTTTCACATATAGTTCCCAAAACAGTGTTCAAGCAGCCTCTTAGGAGTCTTAATAGACCACAAGCTGAACATGAATCAGCAGTGTGTTACAACAGCTAAAAAAGCCAACATGATTCTAGTCTGCATCAATAGGAGTATAGTGTCTAGACTGAGGAAAGTACCACTCTATTCTGCTTTGGTCAGAATATAACCTCACCTGCAATACTATGCCCAGTTCTGGGTGTCACAATTCAAGGAGGACAATGACAAACTGGTATCCAGAAGAGGGTGGCCAAAATGGTGGGAGGTCTGGAAGCCATGCCCTATGAGAAGTGGCTTAGGGAGCTGGGTATGTTTAGCCTGGAGAAGAGAAGGTTGAGAGGTGACATGATAGCCATGTTTAAATATTTGAAAGGATGCCATATTGAAGGAGCAAGCTTGTTCTCCGCTGCTCCAGTGATTAGGACGGAACAATGAATTCAAACTACAGGAAAAGAGATTCCACCTGAACATTAGGAAGAACCTCCTGATGGTAAGAGCTGTTTGACAGTGGAATACATTGCCTTGGAGTATGGTATAGTCTCCTTTAGAGTTTTTTTAAACAGAAGCTGGATGGCCATCTGTCAGGCATGTTTTGATTATGTATTTCTGCATGGCAGGGGGTTGGACTGCATGGCCCTTGTGGTCTCTTCGAACTCTATGATGCTATGAATCTTGCAGTTGGGGTGATAAACAAGTTTATTATTCTCCCCCCACTTCTCCTTATTTAGTCAGGTCCCTCCTCAGGGATGAAAACTTGCTTTCAAATTATGACACTTGGAGTGTCTTCTATGGCTGTCCACTTTATCACTGAGTAAATGAAAGGATCCTCTCTCCATTGGGGTAATGCCACAGCCCATAATAACTGATGGATGTTTTACTGGTGAATTCAGGAAGCTTACTTCCTAAAGCAGGGGTAAGCAACTGTGGAGAGAGTGGGGACCATTTCTCCCGATGTCTCCCTGGCCTCATGATTGCCCCTGGTATGGCCAGAAGTAATGTGATGTCACTTCTGCTTCTGAAATGCAGCTGACCACACTTTTGCCAGTGTGTCCCTAACCCCTGCAACTATGAAGGGATGACTATAATTATGTAAATAATTCTTTTGGTAATACAACTGGGAAAATGTTTTAATACAATACAGTGTTTATCTAAGGGATGTTCAAAGACTTTGGCCTGTAAGGAAAGATGACACATGGCCCACCCATTATACTTACAGTGCCCCTGAGTCTGCAAGGCCCTATCTGTGGATGAATCAGTGTCAAAATGAGCCAGTCTCTAAGGTTCTTCAATTGTTTGAGGCCAACATGGAGTGGATCTTGACAATTTGGGACGTCCTGTATTAAATACAAGTATCTACACAGTTTTCATCATGGCAGCTGAAAGATAAGAATATAGTAAAACTGAAGTTTTGAGATTTCCCCAGAAGATGTGGTCTGGGGAAACATTTTCAGCATTATCAAGGGTCCTGCTGGGATAACCCTACTTGATCCCAGCCCTATTTTCAGCATTATCAAGGGTCCTACTGGGATAACTCCATCCATTAGTTGAGCCCTACTTTTCTCTTTTTGAATAACATAATCCTGTACCCATGAGGAATTCCTTTTGAGTTGAAGAAACTGACCATATGGCAACTTTTTGCATAGTTGGATAAGTGGAAAGAAGAATAATGGAGCAAGGAATTTTTGTCCATGGGTTTCATAAACACACATAATGAAACCCCCCCATCTGTATACTGTACTTCTGTATCCAAAAATGTAACCTTGTTTTTATCAAAATGAACTGAAAATTTAATGGTAGTATATATAGTGTTGAACCAAACTATGAAGAAAGGAAATATTTTTGTACTGGAAAAAACAAGAAAAACATCTTCTATATATCTTTTTTATCATCTTCTATATTATCATAAAAGGGGTTGGCTGCAAAATTGCATATAATTGTATATTCCAAATGTGCCATATAGAAATTCACTACTCCAAGAGCAAATGGACTGCCCATGGCTACTCCTCTAATTTGAAAATAGAATTGGTTTGAAAATCTGAAATGCCATTTCTCCCCAAAATAATATCCATTAAATAAGTGAGTTGAGAAAGGCATTCAAATACGCTTCAGCAATTAAACAAGACTCATCATGGGGAATACTGGCATATAAAGAATTGGCATCGATAGTCACCAAAATAGCCTATTGTGGAAATCTTAAACCCTCCACTTTATTGATAAAGTCTTCAGTAGCTTTGATGTATAAAGAAATATTGGGAACAAAGGAACTTAGGAAATTGTCTAAATACTGAGACAGAGGTTCCAGGACTGAATTTAATCCTGGCAATAGAACAGCCTGGACATGGAAACCATTGTTTATGTATTGTGAGGAAAATATAATAATGGGACATGTGGATGGTTGTTTTGAAGAAATTTTAATGTGGATTCATAGAATCATAGAGTTGGAAGAGACCACAAGGGCCATCCAGTCCATGCAGGAATAAACAATCAAAGCATTCCCAACAGATGGCCATCCAGCCTCTGTTTAAAAACCTCCAAAGAAGGAGACTCCACCACACTCCAAGGCAGTGCATTCCACTTCCAAACAGCTCTTACTGTCAGGAAGTTCTTCCTAATGTTTAGATGGAATCTCTTTTCCTGTAGTTTGAGTCGATTGCTATGTGTCCTTGTCTCTGGAGCCTCAGGAAACAAGCTTGCTCTATCCTCAGTATGACATCCCTTCAAATATTTAAACATGGCTATCATGCCCGTCTTAACCTTCTTTTCCCTAGACTAAACATACCCAGCTCCCTAAGCCACTTCTCATAGGGCATGGCTTCCAGACCTCCCACCATTTTGGTCACCATCCTCTAGACATGTTCCAGCTTGTCCATATCCTTCTTGAATTGCGGTGCCCAGAACTGGACACAGTATTGCAGGTGAGGTCTGACTAAAGCAGAATAGAGTGGCACTATTATTTCCCTTGATCTAGAAACTATACTCCTATTGATGCAGCCTAGAATCGCATTGGCTTTTTAAGCTGCTGCGTCACACTGCTGACTCACGTTCAGTTTGTGATCCACTAAGACTCCTAGATCCCTTTCGTATGTACTGCCATCAAGCCACGTATCACCCATCCTATATCTGTGCTTTTCATTTTTACTGCCCAAGTGTAATATCCTACATTTCTCCCTGTTGAAATTAATTTTGTTAGTTTTGGCCCAGCTTTCTAATCTGTTAAGTCATTTTGAATTCTGATCTTGTCCTCTGGGTTATTAGCTACCCCTCCTAATTTGGTGTCATCTGCAAACTTGATAAGCATGTCCTCTATTCCCTCATCCAAGTAATTGATAAAGATGTTGAATAGCACTGGGCCCAGGACAGAACCCATTAAAGTTGCTCACCCTTGCTTTAAGGCCAGTTTCTCTTGTAGAAAAAGCAGAAGTCTTCTATGAGAAATAGGCTCATGCCATAAGAAATGTGACTTCTAAATGCTAGAAGATTTTTTGTTATTTAGATTCTAATACAAAATGTTTTGCAACCCTAAAAGAAACCCCCCAAAACCTGGTGGAGAAAGAAAGAAATTCTAGATAAAATATGTAGGTATCAACTGTCTTCCCTACACTAGGCACAACAGCTTATTCTTGGATGATTGTTTTAAACAGGAATACAATTTGTTCTCTTCACTCTCAGCTCTTTGCCTGTAGTCACTCCTTTTCTTTTTGTTGTTGTTGAAGACAGTGATTGCACATAGTCTGGATAGTCATACAGACCTTTTAAAAAAACTTGATGGAATGATTTGAAAGGGCAGTGACATCTCCATGTGGGACTCCATTTATACAATCCTTTTGTAATGAACCGCTGAATAGAGGACAATGAGCTGGTAGCAACATAGCTGGAATAGACAATGTCATGACAACATAAGCATTAATTCAGAAGCATTAATGCCATGTGACAAGCGTGTTACATCACCAGCCCCCCCACTGAGAATACAAGTAAAAAGAATTTAATGTAACTGTTTATGGTACGATATCTTACAGAACAATGAACAGAACCTCAGCAACCACTGGTGACCAGATTAGGATAGTCTCAGATCCTGAAATTTCAAGGCTAAAACCTGAGACATAGGGATGACATCTTGTGCTGTCACAAGATCAAGCTGTGGTGATATTACAAGGGTCAGCCCCTGGTGATATCATGAAGCATGCCACATTAAGCATTAACCACACTTGCACAGAGTCTTCCATTCAAATGATGAACACTATGTCTAACAAATGAGAAAAACAAACAAACACACACACACACACACATATACTTTTTAAGGCAGTGCTCTTGCCCTTGGATTCCTTCCCCTGAGGACAGCAGAAGGCCCTGAGATCTGGGAATCCAATACTGTACAATAAAGAGAGTGTTATATAATCCCTACTCCAAGTTCTTAGTTCAAAATGGGTAAAGGAAATATCTCCTTATTATGTGAGAAAATGCAGCCCATGAGAACCCTTCTAAATAAGTTGCCACTTGATAAACAGATAATCTACATCTCTCACACATAGTATATAAGGTGGAATTGTCTACCACAAGACATAGCAATGACTGCTAACTTGAATGATTTTGAAAGGCGATTAAGACAAAGTTACACAGGAAGGTGCTATCAGTGACTACTAGTTAAGATGGACACATACGGTGGGCAACATCCAGGGTTCATGGGGCTGTACCAGGCCCCCAAGATCTTGGAGGACTGCACCTGTTCTGCACCCATAATTTTCACACAGAACACAATTTGGGGTCTAAAATTATCCAACTTCACCCTAGAGGTTTCTACAGGTGAGACTGGCTGAATTTAGCCCCGCCCCCACAAATTGGGACCAGGAAGGCTATAAGTATAGCTCTGCCCCCTGCTGATACATAAACATTCTGTCCACTACCAGAGACCTGTTCCTTTGCATACCAGTTGCAGATGAGCACCAGGAAGGGAGAGGAATCATTGCACTTGGGTCTTTCTGTAGACAACAAGTTGGTCAACAAGAATGTTGGATATGAGAGACCTTTGGTCTGATCTGGCAGGGTTCTTCTTATGTTTATAAAAACCCAAATGGTAACAGGTCATAAACCAACCAAGAAAGAAACAGAGTCAAAGAGGCCCCATGAAAAACAGCAGTTTACCAGATACCACAAGTTGGTCTTGAACTACTTGTTTTATACCCGATGCTGACTAGCGCAAAGGGTGATGTACCAACAACCCTCTGCAAGCACCCATATGATCAAGCTGTAGGCCTGCAGCTATATTTCTAATTATTCATTTATTTAAAAATGTTTACTCACAAAAAACATGGGAAAGCTCCAGACTTGTGAAATCAGCTTCTCTTTCATATACAAAATAATTTGCACATAATCCCATATAATTTTATTTTGTATAGAAATAGGTCAGGGTTGTTGTTATTTTTCTTTACAACAGTTCTTTTTTTTTACACTACTAATTTTATAATGACATAAAATCTCTCTTAGAAACATCAACATAAAAGCATACAAAAGTGCAATGCATTGGAGAAAAATTCAGTCCTAAATGTAATAACGAAAGAGATATGTAATATAGTTGCAGCATTTCCCTGCTTAATGGGCTGTAACACAGTGCTTTTCCTTCTGGTGTTTGTTCTGTGAACAGTTGTGAAGGGTCTGTCCAGGAAGTAGAAGAGATTCTTTTCAAAGTGTTTAAAACAGCATGGCTAGTATGTTGAAATAGTAGCTGCAAATGATTGCTCTTAGGTCCACTGTTTACAGTTGTAATTCAATAAGTAAATAGGAAACTGTCAAGTGTAATTTATCTGAAACATTAGAAGTAACAAGAGTAGGGTGGAAGGTAACAAGTTTCTGGTTAAGGGTTACAAACTGCAAGGTGGTTTTTTTTAAAATTATTTTTAAGTAAATGACAGTATGTTCTCACTCACTGGAAGTGTTCATCTGGCCACTAGAGCAGACTTTTCCTTACCAAAAGTGCTAGGTTTTGCTTTTTGTGCAGTTGTGCAAAATAATAATATTAACCGTAATAAAAAATAATCTCTCATTCTCTCAATAAATCTCTCTGAACCAGTGCTTTTCATATTAAAGGATCAAAATAGTGAAGGCCAAGTAACTTATATCCACTTTTTGGGGGAATAGCCAGAGCATTTTCTGGTCAAATTAGTCAACAGAATCTTCTACTAACACATACCAGTTAGTGCCACAATTTGCATATGATGGTATGTATTAGTATTAGTATTAATAACACAGTCACAAAACAGTGCAAACATTGCAAAATGATCCCCGTTTCTTCTCCTATTGCACTATCCATCAAGGTTTACCCTTGATAATCCCTCTTTGTCACAAAGCTTTGAAATGAACACATACACCAATGCCAACGTTTCCTCCTACCCAGCCACCGTCGAATAAAGCTAAACATGCACTGATTGTGATGGTGGATTCTATTGCAGAAGTTGCTGCATGTTTGAGGAGTCAGGCAATCCAATGGTTCTCCTGGCAACAGGCTGCTCCTGCTGTGATTGCACATGAAGGAACTCTACACTTTCTTCCCGTGGAGAGTAGGAAGGCATGATCAGAGAATCTGCAGGCTCACTGTCCAAAGGTCCCGCAGAATGCACCTAGGCACAAAACAGAATTTGATGAAGTCAAGTAACGGCTTAAACAGAAATGAAACAAAAGATCCATTTATACCAAAAATGAATTTGGTATAATTTATACAACCCTTCACAACAACCCACTGCTTTGTGACTGTTGCCTGTTGACTACAATAATTTGCAGAACTCTATAAACATTTGGTGTAGGTAAGTCAATCATCCAAATACTGTACTATTTACATGAAATGGAACTTTTTAAAATCAACTCTAGACGTCAGAAAGTTATTTAAACAGAAATCTGGTGGATTTTCCTGTCCAATAATTTGGCCTGCTTTTCTGTCCTCCATTGTCAATAGATTCTGCCTCACCCCTTTTCTTGCCATGATCCCACTTTTCACAGGGCAATAATGTTTGCCACTAATGGAAATACTTGCAACACAATCCTGAGCTTGTTTATTTAGAAATAAGGCCCCACTGATCTTAGTGGTAGTTACCTCCAACTAACCATATTAAGGACTATAGCCCTGTGTTCACATTGCTAATGTGGACAGATTTGTCATTCTTAAAGCAGGGAATTGTTCTCTACATTTGGTTTTTTTCCCCAATTTGACCCTTACTATCCACCATTCATATTTACTATTTTACTGGAAGACCTGTTTTTGAACTGGCACTTTGTTTGCTACAGTGCCAAGAGCAGTCAGTAACAAGTAAAAATTCAGGGAGCTTTTGTGTAGCAAAAGGAAAAAACAAAGTAAGTATTCAGGATCCAGTAAACAAAAGGAAATCCACTTGTTAGAAACAATGTGCTAAAATTAGACTTAGAAAATGGCCAGGTGTTCCACTGCATAATCATATTAAAACAAACAGATGTTTTTAATGATGCACATAAAATGTGAGCAGATTTTCCATATGGAAAGTCCCAATCTCGAAACAGTTTACTTTCCCAGTAATATTCCAAACTACAGGAACAATTAATTCGGAAAGTTTTCTGCATTTGAATGAATGGAGCCATACAGGAGCATAACTATGAGGTTTCACCATAATATGTTATTAAAGAATGACAGTTCAAATGGATTCAAAACAAATTAATGGAATACAGTCGTCCCTCCACATTCGCGGGGGTTAGGGTCTTGAGACCCCCACGAATCTGGAAAAACTGGGAATAAAAAATGCTGCTCCTGCGACTCCCCCTAGCGGGAGGGAGGCGGCAGGAGGATGTCTGGCCAGCCTGGCTGGCCTCTCCGTGGCCTTCCTGAGGGGAGTCCAGGCCTTTGAAGCCCTGGAGCCTGCTTAGGAAGGCCGGTGAAGGCAGTGGGCGGGTGGGTGGGAGGCTGCCCTGCCTCTCCCCGGCCTTCCTGAGCGGACTCCGGGGCTTTGAAGCCCCGAAGCCTGCTTAGGAAGGCCAGGGAAGGTAGCGGGTGGGCGGGAGGATGCCATGCCTCCCTGTGGCCTTCCTGAGCGGACTCCGGGGCTTCCTGCTTAGGAAGGCCGGGGAAGGAAGCAGGCGGGCGGGCGGGAAGCTGCCCTGCCTCCCTGCGGCCTTCCTGAGTGGACTCCAGGGCTTTGAAGCCCCAGAGCCCGCTTAGGAAGGCCGAGGAAAGCAGCGGGCGGGTGGGTGGGAGGCTGCCCTGCCTCTCCCCAGCCTTCCTGAGCGGACTCTGGGGCTTTGAAGCCCCGGAGCCTGCTTAGGAAGGCCGGGGAAGGCAGCAGGCGGGCGGACAGGAAACTGCCCTGCCTCCCCGCGGCCTTCCTGAGCGGACTCTGGGGCTTTGAAGCCCCGGAGCCCGCTTAGGAAGGGTGGGGAAGGCAGGCAGGCAGGAGGCTGCCCTGCCTCTCTGTGGCCTTCCTGAAGGGACTCTGGGGTTTAGAAAGCTCGGAGCCCCCTCAGGAAGGCTGGGGAAGGCAGCGGTAGGGAGGGAGGGAAGCTGCCTGGCTTCTCTCCGGCCTTCCTGAGGGGACTCAACGGCTTAGAAACCCAGGAGCCCCCTCAGGAAGGCCTAGGAAGGCAGCAGGCAGGCGGGTGGGAAGCTGCCCTGCCTCCCCGCGGCCTTCCAGAGCGGACTCCGGGGCTTTGAAGCCCCGGAGCCGCCTCTGGAAGGCCGGGGAAGGCACAGGCAGGAGGTTGCCCTGCCTCTCGCCAGCCTTCCCGAAGGGGCTCGGGGCTAAACCGCGAATAATCGAAACCACGAGTGTGAAAGCCGCGAACGGGGAGGGGCAACTGTACATTTATTAATGAAATGTAATAATTTATATCTCGTAGCACTGTTAAGAAGCGGATCCCTTTGACTCCAATTTTCTTTTATCTTTACTTTGATAAATTTCTGATCAGTCTTATTATTCCTCTGATATGAAAATTTTATTATTGGGTATAGTTAAATAAAGGTTTGTATAGGTATAAACCAGAGGCTTTTGTAACCACCAGGAGCATGCATATAAAATAAACATTGGTATTAGAAGAAACTTTAAAATCTTAATAAATATCCCACTTACACATCATTAAAATGGAATTAAAACCCGTCTACTCTTCTCTTTTATCAAATGAATTGGAAATAATGTTACTTCTGGATTCATATCAACACAACTGCATTTCTACCTATCTGCAAGGAACCGTTTGCTGTGTGTGAGAGGAAGAAAGACAGAATGATTGAGTGAGTGCCTGTGTGTGAGAGAGAAAGAGACAGAGAATGCAACCAAGTGCCTTGTAGCTTGATCTGCAATGTTCAATTGTCATTTTCCTGACACGGATGCAAGCTGAAACTGCTTTGTGGAAAATGGACAGAATTTAGGTCCACAATGCATAGCACTACCTGCCTTTGGTAAAAGCTGTATGGTACCAATTTACTATTTTTCCTTGAAACCTTTACCTGCCGCCCCTTCAACTAAAAAATGTTCAGGGCGGCTTACCCATTAGATAATGTCAGTTCTGTTCCAGCCCACCTGCAGGTAGCATTGCTGCTGCTGCTGCTGTTGTTGATGCACAGCTTGCAAAGATGAAGCCTGAGAAGTCTGTGTGGCCGAAAACCTGGGGTGTAACAGTGCTTGTCCCATCAGCAGTATAGGTGCACTGCTGCTGGAAGCTTGTACTTCCAAACTTTGGAATGCCTGTAGGCTTTGAGAATATCTATTAAAAGAAACAGTACAAAGTTTTCCAGCCAAGCTTTTGTGAATACAACATAGATGTCATAATATAGTACATTATGGGCAAGAGTTGGGGGAAAAACAGGTGTTGCTGATTCAGGGTCTATGTACTTAAGATGGCTAACCCACATATAAACTCTCATGCACATAATGTGTGCAGTGTACAAAGATTATTTTCTTTCCCTCTACACACATATCTGCACACACAAACACATGGCACATTAACACACCTCAGTGTGCTCACATTCCCCTGGCAATCTTCATTGAAATCACTGAGTCCTGCTAGCTTGGGAGGCTGTGCAGGGAGCAACCAAGGACCACATGCAGGCCCCAGGATTACAGGCTGTGCACCCCTACATTAGATGATATTTCAGGTATCGGAATCCAAGTTCTTAAATATTTCCTCTGTCTGAAACCAGGCCCCATTAGTTTCCCCAGGTCTTAAAAAGTAGACAAGCCACATGGCATGAAAAGATGAATACGCAACGAGTGTATGAGTGAAGCCATGATTGGGGCAGCTGAGATCTATGAAAATAGGATTGTGGTGAGGTGGATGATGGCAGAGATGTCAATTGTAAGACAGAAAATAAAGATTACAGTTCATCCTTATTCTGTCGCTGACAGTCTGTTTAGCTAAAGTGCCACCACTAGATGACCTGTAGTTTCATGACCTCTTGTGAAATGAAGTTTCTCAATATGATTTCAAAACCTCCTCTTCATCTTAATTATCTATGTATGTAGATATGTGGCATTACATACTTTGCTTGGTGTCCAGTTGCATTAACATCTGATGATTGCCTTGCATGACAGGACCCAGGCATCATTGGCTGAATAGGTTGACTCAGTAAGAGTCTAGAAAACAGGAAATTAAAGAAAGTAGCATCAGTGAGGATCAAGTCAATTTAATACACTGAAAAGGGAGGAGACTTATTCTGAATAAGGTAACTGCATATTTGGTTGGAGCAAGAGACTTTAAATTATAATGCACCCAGGAATAAACTTTGATTAGTTCTAGAATAAGGGACAATATGAATTTTATTACCAAATGCACTCAAAGCCTACTCATGCTCCTAATAAAAAGTTCATTATTTGTTTAGGCCTTATTCTAATTGCCAGTGCCAAGTAGAGGAAACCCACTGCATCAGCTGCTGGATAGTAAACCCACTTGTGTAAATCTCACTGATTTAATGGATCTGTTCTAATCGGGACTAGTAACTGGATTTAGTCTTAGACTGGATTTACAGATTGTGATTGACTTGAGAACTGATACCCAGCTATAATTGTTACTTGCTTTTACCATGAGATGTGGTATCACCGCATTATAAATATGCCCAGTTATAGCCAATGGCATTTTACTGCCTGAGGCAAAGGACAAAATGCACCCTCTCCCATTCAACATATGAACTAGTGGCTGAAACTTCCTTCCAAACTGATGAGGAGAGAGCATTCTTCACTGTGACTAAGGGCAACAAACAGGCTAGATTAAGGGGGGTACAGGACAAGAGTGGAGCAACACAGTTCCGTCTCCCAAAACTACGTTGCTGCTTCTTACTTACCACCCAAACATAGAATCATAGAATTGTAGGGTTGGAAGAGACCACAAGGGCCATCCAGTCCAACCCCCTGCCAGGCAGGAAATCACGATCAAAGCATCCCTGACAGATGGCCATCCAGCCTCTGTTTAAAGACCTCCAAGGAAGGAAACCCTACCACGCTCCGAGGGAGTGTGTTCCACTGCCGAACAGCTCTTACTGTCAAAAAGTTCCTCCTAATGTTGAGGTGGAATCTCTGTTCCTGGAGCTTGCATCCATTGCTCCGTGTTCCAGTCTCTGGAGCAGCAGAAAACAAGCCTGCTCCATCCTCAATGTGACACCCCTTCAAATACTTAAACAGGGCTATCATATCGCCTCTTAACCATCTTTTTTTCCACTCTAAACATACCCAGCTCCCTAAGTCTTTCCTCATAAGGCATGGTTTCCAGACCTTTCACCACTTTAGTCACCCTCCTCCGGACATGCTCCAATTTGTTAATATACTTTTTGAATTGTGGTGCCCAGAACTGGACACAGTATTCTAGGTGAGGCCTGACCAAGGCAGAATAGAGTGGCACTATTACTTCCCTTGATCTAGACACTATACTTCTATTGATGCAGCCCCAAATCGCAATGGCCTTTTTAGCTGCCGCATCACACTGTTGACTCATGTTCAACTTGTGGTCTACTAGGACTCCTAGATCCCTTTCGCACATAGTCTCGTTCAGCCATGTCTCCCCCATCCTATATCTATGCTTTTCGTTTTTCCAGCCTAAGTGCAGTACCTTACACTTCTCTGTATTGAATTTCATTTTGTTAGCTTTGGCCCAGCTTTCTACTCTATGCAGGTCATTTTGAATTTTGATCCTGTCCTCCAGGGTATTAGCTACTCCTCCTAATTTTGTGTCATCTACAAATTTGATAAGTACGCCCCTAATTCCCTCATCCAAGTCATTGATAAAGATGTTGAATAGCACTGGACCCAGAACAGAACCCTGTGGCATCCCACTGGTCACATCTTTCCAAGACAAAGAGGAACCACTGCTGAACACTCTTTGGGTTCGGCTGGTCAACCAATTACAAATCCATTTAACAGTTAACTTGTCTAGCCCACATTTTACAAGCTTGTTTGCAAGAATGTCATGGGGAACCATGTCAAAGGCCTTAGTGAAATCAAGTACGTGATATCCACAGCATTCCCTTCATCTACCAAGCTGGTAATTTTATCAAAAAAAGAGATCAAATTAGTCTGGCATGACTTGTTTCTCTGAAATCCATGTTGACTTTTTCTGATTATGGCATTGCCTTCTAAATGTTCACAGACTGTCTGTTTAATGATCTGCTCTAGAATCTTCCCTGGTATTGATGTCAGACTAACTGGACGATAATTGTTGGGACCCTCTTTTTTTCCCTTTTTGAAGAAGGGGACAACATTTGCCCTCCTCCAGTCTGCTGGGACTCCTCCTGTTCTCCAGGAGTTCTCAAAGATTATTGCCAATGGCTCTGAGATTACATTCGCCAGCTCTTTTAATACCCTTGGATGTAGTTAATCTGGTCCTGGAGATTTAAATTAATTTAGATTAAGAAGATATTCCTGTACTACCCCTTTTACCTATCTGCTGACTGAAGCAGCCATCTGATCTTACCTAATGGCCAGCCATGAAAATGCACATCCCAAACAGCATTCACTCATTTCTGATGGCAGGACATTTGGTATTATCTTGTGTATGTTGGGGCCCATCTATACGAGGCAATAAAACGTGGACTGATGTGTAGTAACACCAATTCACATCAGCTTTCCTTTGTCTCCACTGTTGTTTTTTTTCAAGATTGCAGGCATGAGTAGCCATACACATCTGTTGCTCAAATGGGCATGCCTGCAAATCAAGATGGCGGGTGCAAGTGAATTACTCACATTTTTATTGTTGCCAGTTGCGCTGCCTAACAGTATTTTTTAAAAAGCAAATCCAAGGTGCAGAAGTGCAACCTTCTGCTTAAATAAACATAAAGAAAGAGGGGGAGAAAGGCTGTTTCATTGCCTCAGCACATGATTGCTATGGTGAAAATCTAAAATGGTGGTTCCGGGCACTGCCTTGTCAGCAACCTCCTCCCCCTACGCATGTCTGACCAATCAGCTGTCCACTCTGAGAATGCATAGCAATGTAAATTGGTTGTTCTAATGAGTGATAGTGTGCTTTCCCACACATTATTTTTTTAAAAAATACAGGAAAAGCCTTCGTGGTGTATTTGGAACTTTTGGGCCCCCCTCCTTCTGAATACAGCAGATTGATGTGGGATCCCATTTAGACAAAACGTATTCTCTTTGGATTCTTTGAGGAGTATTTTCGCCATATAGACAAGCCCTTGGTTATAAGATTAGTTGCCAGTTAAAGCTTCCATTCAGTTTGCCAACTGTAAAGATCATTTTCTTTCTTTTCTTATTTTTTACTCTAGGAAAGGAGTTATTCAAACTGTCATCTGAAGAGGTAGCTAACTTTTGTGGGAAATCATTCTTTAAGTACTTATGCACCAGGATTATTTTTCTAAAACACTTTCAGCAAATTGGCTGTTAACTCCTTAATTCAGTTTGCCAGATCTGAACAAATTAGCCTTACATCCTTCCTTTTCAGCTTCCAGTTTACTTCTAGACAAAAGAAAGCCTTTCTTGGGCCTGGAGCTATCTTGGGCCTCCAAATAGCACCGGAGAGGCAAAAACATGGCAGGATTGCTGCCCATACTCCCAAGGATATGGGAGATACTTTTAGTAAGTTATATTACTGCAGAATGATTGTGGGGTGTGGGGTGCACAGCAGAGGGTTACTTCTGGGAGTTGCCCATTCCTGCTTTAAATTTATTTTTTTCAGTTATGAATTTGGATATTTATGAGCCATGCTTCATTAAAAGATACCAGAATGGTGAGCTGTAAATTTGGGGGGAAAACCCTGTCATGTAAAAATGTGATAAAAATAGAAGAATAAAATAGCATTAAAAGGCAGTAAAAATACAGTAAAACAGATTGACCAGCTTAAACTGCTGAGGCAAACAAAATTATACAAAAATGATTGCAAGGTCTGCTCCATCTTGATAAAATTAGCATTTTCCCCATACCATTCTGCATATTTACTGGTTATAAAGTAATAACCCAAACATGGAACTACAGATTCTGCACCAATAACAGTGACTATTTGCATTAAAATAAACAGCAGTTTCTTACACTTCTTTTACCTCAACTGTCGGTCATGACCAAAATCTGAAGTATTATGCTGGTGACTGCTATCCTGTAGAATGGCAGAAGGTGGAGCTATGCTCAAAGATTGTGGGAGCAGAGAGGTGTCCCTAAATTGGGAAGATAAACTGCTTGAAGACTGGCAACCCTCCTGCATCCCTTGTGAAGTAGCCACTGATTTCTTGTCCTACAATAATCAAAAAGTTTTGGAATTATTACCCAAGGATACAACATTATAACAACATTAAGAATATTTTTGCAAAATTACAGGCGTAGATTTAGTTCACTCTCCTCTCTTGCTGAGGGTTATTATGTGAGGTGCTATTAAATTTGCAAACAACTCTGCCAGCCCCATACACTGCCCCTGTCCACTAACATCCCATTTTGTTTTTTTATTTTGAAGAGCCACTCACACCTTTTGGGTGTGGGAGGAATTTTGCCACGAGTGTGACACCCTCAGGGGTTGTCTTAATGGCAAAAATACTTCTCACGGAATGTGAGAAGATGAACTGTCCTAAAGGCAATCTGTGTTGTTCCACCATATTGTTAAGGAGCTGCCATGTTGGTTTTATGCCTCAAAAGGAGTGATACGGTGAGAAAACAGGGTGTCATTTTTTCTTTTTTTTTGTAACAGCAATATATCGCTCCAACACACTTAGGAAATAGTGGGTTTTTTAAAGTCCAGTGGCAGGAAATTAAGGTATGTGAAAAAGGGGGAAACACTTTGGCCACCATCTTGACTGGTGGGCATGTGAAGCTTTTAGGGGCAAAAGAAACCATTAAGACAAATCACAGCTGCTGTGATTTGACATTACTAAGGAGCAAGCCATTTCCCCTTCGCCTCATATAGACAGGGTCTCAGAGCTATTGAAGGTTCAAAGGGACCTCTTTCAAACAAACAAATAAACAAACAAAAAACAGCAACAATCAGGAACAACTCCCAGTTTAGGTGGGGAAAGCTCCCCAGGCCTCAGATGTGGAAAAATTATCCCCGGCACACCTTAGAGCAGAGCTGGAAATAATACTCTTAACAGTCAGGGCTGCCATTCTCATGTCCCTCAATCTTAACCAGCTGCACCGTTAGGATTTTTGCTAACCTGGAAGTGACGTTCCAGGACTTTGACGTCAGTTTTGTGCCATTTGGAGAACTATTTTCTAATTTAGACTTAGTGACCCAAAAGAACATTTTAAGGAAAAAGCACATGCATCAGAATGATCTTCTGCCAAACATGATATTTTTTAAAGCTGAAAAAATAGGGACCGTGGGGTTGGGAGGTCCAGGGCCATACACAAGGACCCTGCCCTTAAGTTGCCAAGATCCCTTTATACTCATATTTTGTTTTTAGAGTGTCAGGGTCATGGGGAAGGCTGTTTGTGGCTTATGAGCTGGATTTTGCCCATCTTGGCTATAGGAAAACTGCAGATTTCTATATACTGACCTGGCTTGATAGCACATTTTCTTTTCTTAACATCTGATGTTCTACTGTCTGAGAAGCTGCAACCTGCCCTTGAAGAGAAGGTCTTGAAATAACTTGCTGCTCATGCTGCTGTTGAAGTGGATCAATCACTGACTTCCTCTGAGGTTCTGACTGCTGTGGACTGGTAAAAGTCAGAGATGCTGTTGGCTGCTGTAAAAACATCTGGAAGACAACAACAACAGTTTAAAATAAAACACCTCCTGCTAGGCAAATCAAGACAAGAAATATTTCAATCCTAAATTATTACTTTTGAATAATATTTATAAATGGGGAGAGTCAGAGGGCTTAACATGATCCAGGAGTTAGCTGCAAATTTTTTTTATATAGTTTTGAAGGTAAAGGAGGTTTAGGCAACTTCGGGAGGTCTGAGGGCTGCACACACCTCTTTCTGCCTGCTGACAATCCTGTGTCTGTATCTTTATCTATATCTAAATGAGTGGGTGGTTATGTATGTGTATACACACACACGCACACACAACTTTAAAAGGCCATGGGGGATGGATTTCATAAATTTTCCACCCTGCCCCAGTCCATTTTTACCCCAGTAGAGGTCTTCATTGAAAAACAGCAATGGCTATTGCAAAATTCTACCCCACGTCCCTAAAGGGTATAATGAGCCTTCTACCCATTTTTTTTAAATTATGGGCGATGGGAGGTGATGTAGGACCACAATAGAAGCCCCAGGGGGTTGCACACAGCCTATAGGCTGCACACTTCCTATCCCTGTACTAGAAGAGCCTAGGGAATTTCTTTTAAGTATGTACACAGTGCACTTATTTATTTCCCTATTTTTCCCCCTAAAACTGAAGCTCAAGGTGCTCCTCTGCAAGATTTAAGAGGTATATATAAAAACACAAAAATTGTATCATTAAAGCTCAGACAAGCTATAATGTTAAAACTCAATTGAATTAAAAGAATGGCAAGAAGAAAAGTACAGTATCTGCACATTAAAAGTTGCTTCTTCAGCAACTAAGGGGCTTACTACACTCCAAAGAAAAGCGGCAAGGCAGCAGGAATGTTCTGTTTTCCATGCTGCCTTATCACATGACGTCATTGTTCTTTCATTCCGGTCCCTTGGGGGACCAAGGTAAAACCACGTCTTTTTGTTAGCTGGAAAAGCCTGTTAGCAAAAAGACACGGTTTTACCTCATTCTCCCATGGAACTGGGATAAAAGTACAACAGAAGAAAAATGATAAATTTATGCAGAAATGGGGTGGGGGAGTTGAGCAAAGTTACAAATGTGAACAAAGAAAACTGTGGGTGTGTTGAAAACTACTATTTCCTATTTTTAAAAAGTTGGGATTTGTACAAAAAAACCAATGTTTTTGTTGAAACCCCATGTTTACTAAAAGTGCCAAAATGTTAAAATAGTTTTTAAATGCATAAAAACACTTGTAATCTCATCAGGGGCAACTTTTAAAATTCTTTGTACCTGAATGCAAAAATGAAAAAAAAAATGAAAGTTTACATCCCAAGTCTAGAAATAGTCCTGTTTAGAGCAAACCCATGAAAATCAATGGGACAAATTCCCCATGACTAACTTAAGTCCCATTGATGTCAGTGGGTTCCCCCTACTTTGTTTAGATGAAACTTGTTATGTATATCTAATGCTCTCAGGTATATAATATGGGAAATAAGTTGTATATAAAAATGGGGAACAATCCCCCCCCCCGAATGTTATTGGACTATAGTTCTGAGTAGCTTTAGCCAGCACAGCTAATGGCGAGCGATTATGGGAAGTGCAGATCAACATTTGGAAGGCCACAGTTGCCCACCCTACTATATGACATCTTCTATTGAATAATAATTATTTGGGGAAACTATTACCCAGGCTTTACCAGACCTCCAAACCAGTGGTCCCCAACCGATAGGTTTCTAAATGTTGAATCAAATACCAGTGCTGAGGGATTCTGGGAATGGTAATCTAGCCTTTGGGGACACACAGATTGGGAATCACTGCACTAAATAATAAATTAAATGAATCCCAATGAACAGAAAAGGCTTCCCTTCCATTGCTGTAAGCAGAGCTCTGATTTTCTCAGTTTCTGAGGGATTCTGGGAGTTGAAGTCCTAAAAAGGAACGTCTCCAAGTTCTCTGATTGCAAATAATTCTAAGTAGATAAACCAGAAAACTAAAAGCAGAAGTGTACATATGTGTCAGCACAAATCTCAGGACTATTTCTGCAGTGTGTCAAGACACGAGAGGCACATTACTAATCTCTTCTAATTGGCAGTCTTGTTAGAATTCTCAGGAAATAAGTAAAAAACATGAAAGTGCAACAGCCCTTAGATCTGGAAACAGACAGCATCGTATTTTAAAAGATATGAGAAAAAGCTTTTCTATATGTGCCCTTCAGAAAACAGACATTTTGAACCATCTGTGGTGATCAAACAGGAAACTCTTTATCACCAACAGCAATTATTTTTAAAAGGTATCACAAGAAAAGACAGCAAGCTGAATTTATAGCTATGAGGCATATCTTTCAGAAAAAGTCAACTGATCTGTAAATTACTGTTTTATACATATTGCCATCTGTAAATTTATTGTCCTGATGGAATTTGAGCCTTAAACTGTTTAGTTTTATATGATAAAGGATAACGTAACAATATAACAAGAATGAGAGCTCTCATTGTGTTCACAAAATGATGAAGAGACAAAAAATAAATTCACAGTAACAGAACAAGAGGGTTATATTTCAAAAATCTAAGGTAAAGTGTGGACGCACTGGTAGGAAATCACAAACAAAACACAATATGTGCGACTGTAGAACATGTTTATTGCTTCTTGTTCACTTCCTGTTCAATGTACTTGTGCTTGCCTTTAAAAGATTTTAAAAAGTTGGACAAGATAACTAACAAACCCTGAATTCTACATTAATCCCATTTTAAAGGGCACTTTTAGATTATCTAAAATTGTCACATTCTGTGTGCCTCCTCCATCAAAGAGGAGGTAGATTTCAGCAACAGAGTGGGCCCTTTTGTGGTGGTACTCCAGTTTTGGACTGCCTCTTTCCAAGAAAGTCCACTTGGCACAAACATCATCTTTCAGGCACCAAGAAAAAAACATTTTATTTCCTGAGACATTTTAAATTTTGTCAGTGGTGTATTATTAATATGGTTCTAGACCAGGGGTTGGCAACTATAGAAGGGATTTTGATGGCAGAGGACTCTGCAGTTGGGATTGGGCAGGTGCGTGGGTGGGAGAGAACCCAAACAGCCAATGGGTAGGTGAACACAGCCAGGTGATGTATGTGTTGCCCATCTCTTTATTCTTCTGTTGCTTCTCTCCTGAAAATATCATCCTAACTCTACATTCAAATTATCTAGCCCAAATGGAGTTTGAATAGGCATTTTTGCTGAGAATGATCAGACCTTGTATAGGGGTGAAATAGTCATGATGATTTCACAACCACAACATGAAACTGGTGAAATAGAACCTGTTGTTTTGTACTTTCTAAGCTAGAAGTACCACTTTCAAACAGTCCTTCCTACTGCAGAAAAAGCTGGCTGCTACAATCTTTTGGACAGTCCTTCCTCAATTCAAAGACTGGGCTGGAACTGCAAAGGCAAATATCAAAGTTAGCCTCATGAGACAGTATCTGTCAGGATCAGCCCCTGATGTTTCCTGTTCCTGCCATTTTTTGTATTGTTCTGTAACCTTGGTGTTAATTGTGTTTTTATTTCTTTGTACTGTATTTGTTAATGAATGTTCTGTAGTAATTGAGGAAGGGGAGTATAACGGTTACTAATGGGAATGGTGAGATAAGCTTGCAGCTGCAGAATTGGCTTGGGAAAAATGGGATGGACCTTGTATGGGAAAAGCAGGTCAGGGGAGGATGGATAACCAACAGTATTGAAGCCCACCAGATTTCATAAGATTGCAATATGCTTTTAATATACTGTCTTCCCTCTAAGATTCAGTTCTGAGCAACAACCTTTTATGATATGCTTTCTAGATTTCTGTGCCAATAAATTTTTCTAATTAAGTCTGAAACTGCTGGTCACTGTGTCTGGGAATGCAAATACATGACAGTATCAGAGCATCAGAAAATGGAGCAAGCTTGTTTTCTGTCGCTCCAGAGACTAGAACATGGAACAATGGATGCAAGCTCCAGGAACAGAGATTCCTCCTCAACATTAGGAGGAACTTTCTGACAGTAAGAGCTGTTCGGCAGTGGAACACACTTCCTCGGAGCATGGTGGGGTCTCCTTCCTTGGAGGTCTTTAAACAGAGGCTGGATCTGTCATCTGTCAGGGATGCTTTGACTGTATATTCCTGCATGGCAGGGGGTTGGATTGGATGGCCCTCGTGGTCTCTTCCAACTCTACAGTTCTATGATTCTATGATCACAGGTAAATAGGAAGACTGAAAAGTGTAGGGTTGGACAATGAGTTAGTCTCAGATTTGTGTTAAATTAAAACAAATATTTTCAGAGGCAGTCTGAAGCCAAAAAGCTGTAAACCATTCACTAATTTCCTCTCCCACACCTAGTAAACAGCAGAAAGGAAGGTGTACCTACAATGAAGTCTTCCCATTAAAGGAACAAAATACAACAAAATCCACAAAAGAGTGATACCTTTACTGGCCAACCAAAATGCGCAAAATACATCATGCAAGCTTTCAAAGCTCCACTGGCTTCTTCAGCAATCAAAAGATGTTAAAAATCATACAGGAGGAGAAAAGTGATGATGTTATAGTCACTACATTTTGTATCAGCTGTTGTTTCTTTCGCAGTTCATTTGGTCTGGAGGGATCTCGCTGGATTTTGCTGCGTGGTCAAAATGGCTACCCCGAATATATTCCCCTGAAGGAACGAATGTATAAGCAAGGCTGTTGAATACTGGGAACACCCCCCCCCATAAAAAATCCAGCCCGCCCCTTGTGCATTAAGGTGTTCTGTGTAAACAAATCTGTTTCTGTCTAAGATTGCTCCTCACTAGATCAGAACAAATTCATCTGAAGAAGACATGCTTTGGGATGTTCTCCTGCTAACCTGCATGTTGGAATCCTGTACCATGCACAGCTGTTCTTGGATTCTCTGCAGCTCTTCCTGCTGCCACTGAATATTGGCTTGCAGTAGTCGAGTCCGCTGTTCAAGTTGGTCCTTGATGGTTTGGAACATGCTAAACTGAGCACAGAGCTTAAACAAGAAAATAAAGAACTATGTTCTTTTACTGCTAAGTATAGTAACTGTTATTATATAAGCTGTCCTAGATTACTCGTGTGCAAAATAAAAGAAATGGGTACACTTTACTGTACATGCCCCCTCCCCCCCGGGCACCACAGAACCTTTCCCATGTTAGAAAATGCAAGCATCTTCTCTAGAATTTTAGTTCTTAAAGTGTAAAGCTTTTCCTTTGTTTCCTTTGTTATAAATTAATCATTAGAATGCTTAAACCAAAGATTCATTTCATCTTTTAAATTATGCTCTTAGAACACTCATCTTTCTTCATGAGAGAACAATGAAACAACTATATTGCTGGACAAATGAACCTCCTGTTGGACTCCATTTTCTTTAGGTTAAAACTTCTTAGAACCCTTGGTTTTATTTGAAATTGTGTTCAGCAAATTGTCTTACCCCCTGCACCACCAAAATAAAATGATAGTAACTGGAAGAATGTCACCTGGTTTATTTTTAAAAATATCTCCGTTTTGAATTTTGACCACACCGTGCATCATCAGTACAAAAAGGGTCCAAATGCTTCCTTAGCACCATTAAGAACTTGAACTCAAACCTCTTATTGCATCATTTCCTATTAATGATGGAGCAACGGAGTGGCAATGAATACCCGGCTTGTGGGGGCAATTAGCCAACACCCATTGGAAGTTGCTTCTTGCAGTATAGATGTTTGTTTGTTTATTTATTTATTTATTTATTTATACCCTGCTCTTCAGCCAGAAGGCTACCAGAGCAGCTTACAAATTGTTTTAAGCAATAGCTATTTACACATCTACACTGCATTAAACAGTTTCCAATGTGTGTTAAGCTAATTGCCCCCACAAGCTGGGTACTCATTTTACCGACCTACGAAAGGATGGAAGGCTGAGTGAACCTTGGAGCCCTCTGGAATCGAACTTGCAACGTGGTGACTTGCAGTACTGGCATTTAACCACTGCGCCACCAGGTTTGTGTAAATTGCTATTGCTTAAAAAATTTGTAAGCCACTCTGATAGCCTTATGGTTAAAGAGCGGTGTATAACTAAATAAAAAAAATGGACTGTCTTCTCTCCTTTGTTAACACCAAGGAAAGCAGACACAGGAAGCAAAGCTTGGAATAGGGTGTTTTTTGGGTTTTTTTTGGACTGCAACTCACAAAATTCCCTTTATGCTGGCTGGGGGATTCTGGGAATTATAATCTGAAAGAAGTAACTTTTCCAAGTTGTGACAGGAAAGGCCTTGCTTAGCTGGGATTCTGCTGCACATGTCAGGGGTATCATATCTTGTCATAATATGTGACAGTTGTCATCTCCCATGCGTCTTAGGGTTATTTACTTACCACAGTTATTAAATTTCTATATTATCCTGCTAGCAAACGCCCAGAAGACAGTTAAAATCGTAAAAAACAAATTGATCAATACAATAGAAATTAAAATAATGAAATGTCAAATTTCAATATTAAAACATAAAGATAATGATAAACCAGCCTTAGAGCAGATAATAAAAACAACAAACAAAGATTAAACAGCATGCTTGCTGGAACAGAAAGGATGCAGCCTCATGTCCAATTGTATATAATGAGGAAGAAAGATGAATCTCCATTGAGAGAGCATTCCATAGACATGGTGCCACTGCAGAAAAGGCTCTTCCCAAGTAACCACCCAAAGCACAATTGTGGGTAAAAGAATCCAAAGAACCTCCCAAAATTATTATAGGCAGTCTTGAAAATGAACAGCTGTTTACTCTCATGGAGAATTAATTTAAAGCACACGTTTTCTCCCTGGGAAAGACTTGTCTTATTGTATATCTAGTTTCTGTTCACTTTGTTGGTTAATTTTTTTAAAAAAATCCTTACCTGAACGGGCTCTCTGGAAGGCTCGCTGGAGCTCTGTATTGATAGATCCTGCTCTACAGTGGGGGTTCTTTGCAAGGAAGGAGACTCTGGGATGAGCTTTGTTGCTGTGGCTATATGAAATTAATTATATTAACAACATATCTTTACTAAAAATGATAATCATTTAACCCAGAGTTATTACAGTTGTTATTAATATGTATAAAAATGCTGAAACATCTATAAAAGCTAGTGATAAAAAATAACACCATAAATAAGCAATAAATGGGGAAAAAATTAAAAATGGAATTAGAGAAAAAGGGAGGGAGAACTGCTTCCTCTCACCCACCCACCCCCATTGTTAATCCTGCCTACAGCTCTTTGGATTTCTTACAGAGCAAATGCATTACTGATTCCATCTCAAAAGGATTCTCTGGGGCCACGCTATTTGCTTTTTTTCAAAGTGTACTTTAGCGCTGAACTGAGAGCAATGCTGGATGATCATGTGCAAATGTCTGCTTGTTGCTTCTAAGATGTTCTGGGATCAAAAAAGGAACATGCCTATGAAGGAAACTGCACGTACAGGCAGAGTTTTGCTTGCTGTTTTTGTTGCAGCCATTTTCACTGCTTAAGAGACAAGCCACTATTAAAATTGAACACCAGCTTGGTCTCTAACTGTGTGACACACACAAACACACACACACACATGCATGAAGCTCTGATGGTTTGCACTGTTTCTCCCAATTGCAGCGGCATCTTTTTAAAATACATTTTCTTTCAGTCCTAATTGATGTCCCTCTTTAAACTCACAGTTAGAGATCTGGCTTGAAGGCACAATGATTTCCCAGTTTATTTACTGTGTAGTCAGTATGCATGAGAATACAAGTAATTATGAAAACAAAGATGAACATAGCTTCTTTGACTAATTCTCTAGCCAAAGATAAATAGGAATCATGAGGAGGGCCAACAGTACATGCAGACCTTTTGCTGGTGTGTAGTTGAGGTAAATTTCTCCTCTTTGAAAGCAAAATATTCAGGGTACCTGCAGGAACTTCCCAACTCACTTTTTTCCTCCTGTGGAATGAACTTGCCTAAATACCCTAAAAGTACCAAATCCCACCTGATCTTGGAAGCTAAGCAGGGTCAGCCCTGGTTAGTACTCGGATGGTTGGCCATCAAGGAATACCAGGTGCTGTGGGCTATGTTTCAGAGAAAGGAACTGGCAAAACTACCTCTTGAGTATTCCTTTTGCCCTAAGAAAACCCTATGAAATTCATGGGGTTGCCATAAGTCGACAGGCAACTTGAAGGGACATGCACACAGAGAGAATGAACTGGGAAGCTGCAGATTGTGTATCCGCAACTGAAAGTGCAGTTTTGTCCATGGTTAGTAACACTGATAGAAACCAACAGACTGATCCTTCATCTGTTTTCTTGAATGTACTGTATACATTTTTAGGACTGCAATTTTAGTATCATTATTTAGCTTCATTTTCTCCTCTCTGCCTCTATTCACCAGTCTTACAATCTTTATCGGAACGTTTCCTTCATTATCTTTATATGAACAGGTCTGTAGACATTTAGGCTTTTGGTTCCCCCCCCCACTTTACATTCTTGTTTGCACTGGAATATATAATTTATTACAACTCTATTTTCAAATTATTTAAATAGAAACCAGAAACTCACTTGCTATTTCAGGTAAAGATGGAGGCACAGTTTTCAGAGAGCCTTGTGAGGATACAGAAAGCGTCTGGCTGGTGTTGAGAATCGACACCCTTAATTCATGTGTGCTAAAGTGCTGTTGAGAATCCAAACCTGAGCTACTGTCCTTAAAAACAAAGTAGACGTTATATAATAGCTAGTGTTATTTTTACCATTTCAAACCTAAAGGGATTATAAACAGTGGTTATAAACCTTGAACTAATGTATATTTGATGAGAAGGAGGGCTTTTTAATACAGACATACCTCAGTTAATGAAGTAGATGGCTTCCTGGACATTACTTCTTTAACAGAAAATTTGGTACCAAAGGGAAAAATAACATGGAAAGAATAGGGGTTGGTTCCTACACCCTTCCTGAACAAACACTTGCTCTGTCTATTTTCATTAGGTCATGCATGTGGTTCATTTCCCATTTATTAGAAATTACTGGAGAGGGATTGGGGAAAAAATCAAAGGTATATCATACAACCAGACAAGATGGCAACAGAAAGATAAAGGTGTTGTCTAGATGGTGAAAAAAAAATCCTCAAGGAATGCGGGTAGAATACCTTTTGTCTATATGAGCTCCCACCGGGATTTGCCATATTCGGAAGGAGGGGGGCTAAAAATTCCAATTAGTTCATGATTACTGCTTTGCTGTTTCTCACGGTCTTTTTCAAAAAAATATGCAAACATGCGCATTACAGCCCATCTGAACAACCAATTCGAATTGTGGCACATTCAGGAAGTCAAAACATGACTGGTTGGACATGCGTAGGGGTGGGCTTGCTGGCAACGAAGCAGCTGGAGCCGCCATTGTTGTTTTTCACTGAAGCAATGGTGTGCTATTTTCAAGCAGCAGAGCAAAAAAAAGTTTTTAAAGTATAAGATTGCTGTTCCACATCTCTCATTTAACAAGGCAAAAAAAGGGGAGGAATGGAGGGACCTTTTGGGGAGTAATAAAGAGATAATTCATTTGTGGGCATGCTCTGTGTGAATTTCAAACTCAAATACCTTCCCATGCCCGTGATCTTGCTAGTGGATCATGTGGACAAATGAACACTGCTGCGGCTGTGAGTTAATGTGCTATTTTCAGCAATTATCCCTCCCATATGGCTGAGTCAAAATGAAAAGTGAAGGGGGAAGGCTCCAAAGGCTCCAAGTGTGGTTGGAGATATGAAAGACAAGAGGGACATTCCCGCAGACTGCTAAGGATGAAAGCATTCTAGTTTGTAAACTGATAGAATAAGGTCTGTGGTACATTTTCCTCAAACTAGAATTGACATGAAATGCATCTTTGTATTTAACATGCATGCTTTCCAAAGTCATCAGTATCAATGGGAGGGGTTATAATTATCCAGGGACTGTAGCAGCCTTTTCTCCCCTGCTAAAGGAAAATTCCTTCTCCGAAAGTGCTATTTTCATTGAAAGGAAATTCTCCATTGACACCTCAGCACCATTTTAGCCTAGGATCAAGAAATGAAGTAAGAGAGCAACTGATTGAATTTTGCAAGGCTGACAGCATATTCATTGCATATATTCTTTAAACAACTGAAGAGGCAACTGTATACATGGACATCATCTGATAGCCAATACAGAAATCAAATGGACTACATAACTGGAAGCAGAAGATAGAGAAGCTCCATTCTCGCTCCAAAAGAGAAGACCAGGGACAGATTGTGGCACAGACCATGAACTGCTAATATCAAAAAATAGAGTAAATCCAAAACACAATCTGAAGAACATCCCTGTAGAATTTAAAGATAATGTGAAAAATAGTTTTTCACTATTAAACCTAATTGGAAGTTAGAAAAACTCTGGACTGAAGCCAGGGATCTTGTCAGGGAGGAATGCAAAAGGACACTCTGACTCTCTCTGGCTTTTCTTCGCAAACGAAGATTCAGGAAGGACTCATCCCGCACTTTCTGCAAGCGCGCTGATGACTAAAAAGGCCAATCTGAGATAAACAGATCCGGTTGCAGAAAGCACAGCAGAAGGTCTCCTTGGGTGATGTTTCTGGGTTGTGATTCTTTCTGCATTGTCGTTTCTCTTCAAGACTTGTTCGGTGTGAGTTCTCAAATAAAGCTGCAGCATTGTGGATAGTGTGTCTCCATGCCTCCTGATGTGAGGCCAGGGCGGACCATTGTTGGTGATCAATTTGGCCGAGCCTGAGATGTTGTTTCAGGGAGTCCTTGTATCGCTTTTTTGGAGCACCCCTTGCGCTAACCCGTGGCAAGTTCACCGTAGAGTACTATTTTTGGGAGGCGATGGTCCTCCATCCTAGAAATGTGCCCTGCCCAGCGCAGCTGTGTTCTCAATATCATGGCCTCAATGCTGGTGATCCCTGCTTGCTCAAGGACAGCAACATTCGTCACATAGTCAGTCCAGTGTATATTTAGGATTTTGCGTAGACAGCGCTGATGAAAGCGCTCGAGTGTTCGTAGGTGGTGGCGATAGGTGACCCATGTTTCAGATCCATAAAGGAGAATAGACAGTATAATGGCTCTATGATTTTTCTGCTTTGCCTCAGGTGTTTATTACTCCAGACTCTTTTGTGAAGTCTTCCAAATGTGCTATATGCCTTTGCTAATCTGTGATTGATCTCTTTGTCAATCTTGGCATCTGAGGAGATGATGCTTCCCAGGTAGGTGAACTGCTGAACGGACTTGAGCACAGATTTGCCAACAGCAATGTGGGGATGGTGGTGTTCATCCTGTGGTGCAAGCTGGTAAAGAACTTCTGTTTTCTTCAGGTTGACTTCCAGCTCAAACAGCTCTGCAGCTGTTGCAAAGCGGGATGTTAGGCGCTGCAGAGCTGCTTCTGTGTGGGCAACAAGGGCAGCATCATCAGCGAAGAGCAGCTCATGGACTAGATAGTTTAGAGTCTTAGTGCGAGCCCTCAAGCAGCTTAAGTTAAACAAGCTACCATCAGTACGGTAATGTATATAGATGCCGTCGTCTTCTTCAAGCTCTGCTGCAGCCCTTTGGAGCATCATGCTGAAGAAGATTGTAAATAAATTTGGAGCAAGAACACAACCTTGCTTCACTCCATTAGTTATTAGAAAGGGCTCTGAAAGAGCATTGCCATATCTGACTTGACTGTGCTGGCCCTCGTGTAGCAAGATAATCATTTTAAGGAATTTGGGGGGACATCCTAGTCTTTCCAGGATCTGCCACAGACCTTTCCTACTCACAGTGTCGAAGGCTTTGGTGAAGTCGACAAATGTTTAATGGAGACCATTGTTCTGCTCCCTACATTTTTCTTGCAGTTGTCTAAGGGCAAATACCATATCTGTAGTACTCCTATTGGCTCTGAAGCCACATTGGCTTTCAGGAAGAAGTTCTTCAGCAATGGCAGGAACTAATCTGTTCAGGAGTATCCTTGCAAGGATTTTTCCAGCAATAGAGAGCAGTGTTATGCCTCGATAGTTTGAGCAATCGGATTTTGCTCCTTTTTTTCTTGTACAGGGTGATGATGACTGTATCTCGGAGATCTGATGGCAGTTCCCCTTTTCCCCAGCAATTCACAAGGAGTTTGTGGAATTTATCATGGAGTGCATGACCTCCGTGTTTCCAAACTTCAGGTGGGATTCCATCAATCCCAGCTGCCTTGCCGTTATTCATCTGCTGTATGGCCTTAAGGGTCTCTTCCAAAGTGGGAGCTATATCCAATTCATTTTTCATTGGTTTTTGTATCATATGTTGGATAGGTGAGTCTTGGACTACTCGGTTGGCACTAAAGAGACTTTGAAAATGTTCAGCCCATTGATTCAGGATGGAGGCTTTATCAGTAATTAATGTTTGACCATCTGTACTGTATAAGGAGCTTTGGACCTGGTAAGTAGGTCCAAACACTGCTTTAAGAGCTTCACAAAATCCTCTATGATCACCCAGATCTGCACAGTGTTGTGTCTTTTCTGCTATATTGATCCACCACTTGTTCTGCATGTCTCTGAGTTTTTGTTGAAGTTTACTATATGTGAGGCGGAAAGCTGCTTTTCTTACATGGCAAGTTGGCTGGGCGAGGTATGCCTGGTGAGCAGTTCTCTTCTTTGCCAACAGCTCCTGGATCTCTTGGTTGTTTTCATCAAACCACTCGTGATTTTTCTTGTGGGAGAACCCGAGGCATTCTTCCGCAGACTGGAGGATACTGTTTTTGATATGTTGCCAAAGCACTGTGGGAGAAGGGTCTGTAGGATGGTCTTCAAATTTTGTTTGCAGATTTGCCTGGAAGTTGTCTCTCATGGTAGCTTGTTGAAGATTGTTGACTTGGAGTCTCTTCTTTAAGATGCCACCCATCTTAGATTTGAACTTAAGATGAAGATTTAGCATCTGACGAGGCGATGATCTGTTTGGTATTCTGCACTGGGCATCACTCGGGTATGACAGACATCGTGAATGTTTCTCTGGCGGACTAGAACACAGTCAATGAGGTGCCAATGTTTGGATCGGGGATGCATCCAGGTTGTCTTCTTTCCTACTCTGGCATTGAAGTCACCAAGGATAATAATTTTATCTTGTACAGGGACTTTTTGTATGAGTTGGTGTAGGTCTGTGTAGAATTTGTCTTTCTTTACAGGGTCGGCTTGCATAGTTGGGGCATATACACTAAAGAGAACAACATGTGGGAGGCATAAGGAAATAATGCAATCAGAGTGTCCTGTTGGCAAGGTTTCGAGTTTGGAGGCAATGGAGTTTTTAATCATAAAGCCTACTCCTGAAAGATGTTTTTCGGTTTTGGGTTTGCCAGACCAGTAAAGTGTGTAGCCAGTGCCGTGTTCTTTAAGGCTGCCTTCCTCATGGAGATGAACTTCACTAAGAGCAGTGATGTCAATATTAAGTCGTGATAGTTCATGGGCTATTAGGGCAGAATGACGCTCAGGCTGTCCACTATCTTCAGAGTCTTGCATGGTTCTGATGTTCCAGCATGCAAGCGTCAGTTTATTTACACCTTTGAAGGCCGGTGTGTGCCTTTGTTTCTTTGCCTTGGTTTGACCGCATCAGAAGATGCCTGTTGGCCTTGGCTAGCCAACCAGGTAGTTGGGGATAAGCTTTCGTTAGGCCACCTTTTCTAGGCCCCTCTCCATATGGAGCAAGCAGTGCTCTCTTTAAAAAAGGCTGCTTGGTCATTCAGGATGCTGCCGAACAAGACTATCATCTCCTGGGTCAGCTTCGAGTGACCAAAGTTCTGAACCACCTGCATGCAGGGTTGGGTCTGCGTCTTCCAATGCATCTTTACACCTGCCATTTCATCCCTCGCCTATCACTACAAAGAACTGGCCTCACCCTTTTAACCAAAGGTTCATCTGCTGTTGCCTTGCAAGCATGGACGGTAGCAACGATTTCCTCAGGTCGTAGGTTTGATTAGAGTTTCCTTCTTAGATGGTTGACCTTACAGGGTTGGACGAGCACCATCTGCCTGGGTTTGGGATTGGAGTCTTCCTTCTCCTAGGATGGTTGCCATAAGGCTAGAGAGCCCATCCTGCCCTTTGATGCTCTTTGTCAGACCCTTCGGTTTTGACCTGTCTGGCATGGGAGACCCTACCGGTGGCTATTATGCCACCGCCAGCATAGCTCAAAACGTCATTAGGGTACGCAAGCCTCTCTCCCACAAGGGGGCATCAGTGGAGAGGAAAAGGACACTATGGGCAGCCAAAAAGAAAGAGAAGCTTCAATGGATAACAGATGAAACTATTCAAGATGTTAAGGACAAGCAAGAAGCAAAAGTTAAAAAAGACAGAAATAAAGTCAGAACCCTGAATGCAACTGTTCAGCAACTTGTCTGCAGGGACAAGGAGAACTACTATAATAATCAATGCAGAGAAATAGAAGATGACAACAACAACAAAAGGAAGAACAAGAGATACCTTCCACAAGATCCGAGAAATCAAATGGAAATTTAAACCAAGAATGGGGATGCTCTACAACCAGCAGGGGAATACATTACATGACCAAGCACAAATGGAAACCTGATGGAAGCAATACCCTGAAGAACTATATAAAAGAGATGAAAGGATGACAGATTCATTCAAAGAAGAACCATTTGACAATGAACCTACAATTTTAGAAAGTGAAGTGGAAACTGCATTCAAACTCCTTTTCAGAAATAAATCACCAGGGTCAGATGGCATACCGATAGGGCTGTTTCAAGCTACAGAGAGAGAATCCATTCGAATTCTAACTAAAATCTGTCACCAAATATGGGGAAGAAAACAATGGCCCACAGATTGAAAATGTTCAATATACATTCCAATCCACAAGACTCTGGAGACCAGGGTTTGAATCCCCACACAGCCATGAAAACCCACTGGGTGACGTTGACCAAGTCACACACACTCAGTCCTCAGAAAACCCTGTAATAAGTTTGCCTTACCGGTCATCATAAGTTGCAAATGACTTGAAGGACACAACAAAATTTGCAAGAAAGGGGACACCAGAGATTGCAGTAACCACAGAAATGTTGCATTAATTTATCATGCAAGCAAAGTGATGCTCAAAATTCTACAACAAAGATGTCCAAGATGGGTTCAGGAAAAGGAACCCAAAAGGCACTTCCTCTTCCTTTCATATTACAAACCTATGTTGGAAAATGGAGTGCACCAAAGAGTTTCAGAAGAAAATCAGCCTGTGCTTTATAGACTATAGCAAAGCCTTTAATTGTGTAAATAATGAAAAACTATGGATTGCACTTAAAGAAATGGGTGTGTGACAATATTTGAATTTTCTGATATGTAACCTGTACACAGTACAAGAGGCTGCCATCAGGACAAAATATAGAGAAACAGAATGGTTTCCAGTTAGTAAGGGGGTCAGGCAAGACTGCATTTTATCACCGTATTTGTTTAACGTGTATGCTGAATACATCATACATAAAGCAGGATTTGACTCAGAGGAGGGAGGCATGAAAATTGGATGAAGGAACATTAACCGTTTAAGATATGCAGATGACACCATACTATTAGCAGAAAATAGCAAAGACTTGGAATGATAACTGAAGAAAATCAAGGAAGAAACTGTAAAGACAGGCTTACAGTTGCACATTAAGAAAACAAAAATAATAACCACAGATGATTTACATAACTTTAAAGTAGAATATGAAAACATTAAAATACTTCAAAATTTTTCATATCTTGGCTTAGTCATTAATCAGAATGGAGACTGCAGTCAAGAAATCAGAGGAAGACTTAGAGGAATACCACAGAAGCCTTTAAAGCAGAATGCATTAGGAACAGCATTGGATTTGACACTGCTCTGACCAGACAACGTTGGCTCCCTTCGGTCTTTGTTCCATGTGCAGCATGTGCCAGAAGCGTTTCTTTCTCTTCACAGGCACTGCGTGTGAATAAAAGCCCTTGTGATTCAAATCCACCTCATTTTGTTGTGCAGTAGCATCACAGCGAAGTTGTAACTGGATGATGTAAAAACACCTCAGTGGAGGGGGCGTGCCTGCTCTGCCCAAAGATCCCAGACGTTCTGTTCCTCCGGCTTCCCTGCCATTCAACTTCTGGTGGCCAGTGGTCACTCCCTGCAAACTCAAAGGCTAACTTTTAAACCCCAAATTTGCAAAATTCAGCAGTAGCTAAATTTACCAATGCAGTCATTTAGCAATGCTTGCATTTAATGCATTTAATGTAATGTTTTCTTCCCATTTAAAATACATGTATGCTTTGAAAAACCTATTCCCTTTGCATCAGGGCTCTGCTATCAACTTATGCAAATTTGGAGGCTCTGGGCATTTAAAGAAACAGAGACCCATTTTGCTAGAACATCATGAGTTCAAACCTGCCTTTGGGAAAGTTTTAATTCCTCCATTTATCATTTTAATAATTTTAGATTTTGTGTCCCCTTTTTTTCTTACTTGGCAAGGCAATTAAAATCCCTTTTTTTCTGACAAAGGGTGAATTCTGGTGATTAAGGGGAAAAAAGTCAAGAAGTTGAATGCAAAGTATGAACTTAGAAAAATGCCACCTTGAAACAGGAAGTAGACTTTCAAAATGTCTGGACCAGAATCCTGTATCAGCTTCTTAGTTTAGTGCCTTAAATAACAAAAAATAAGTATTTTGGGGTGGGCAGGGGGGAGAGAAGACGGGGGAGGAAATTTGTAAATGCGAAAAGAAAAATTCATCCCAGGTGAGATTTGAACTGACAACCTCCTGGTCATAAGATTGTCCATGTCATGGTATTTCCAATTTCTATGTATGTTTGTGAAAGCTAGACAGTGAAGAAAGATGATAGGGAGAAAATCTATTCATTTGAAATGTGGTACTAGAAAAGACTTATACAAATACTGCGGACTGCTAAAAGACAAGTAAATGGGTTCTAGAGCAAATAAATTTTGAACTCTCCTTAGAAACCAAGATGATTAAACAGAGACTGCTGTACTTTGGACACATTGTGAGAAGGCATTACTCAACAATGCTTGGTAAGGCAGTAGGAGAAGAGGAAGACCACATTCCAGATGGGTAGACTCAATCAAGGAAGTCATGGCCAGGAATCTGCAAGACCTGGTGGTAAGGTGATTTGGAATGCTCTTATTCATAGGGTTGCCATAAGTTGAGGTCTACTTGATAGCAGTTAACAACAACAAAAACCTCAGCACCTTAGCAGGGGATGAAATTGTTAAATTGCCTCTGCCTTTCTGCTATGATTTCAGTAAAGAGCAGCCTGCCCAGGTGATCGTATTTGCATTTTTAAAACCTGCAATTTTTAAAGAAAAAAGTCACATCTACTTTTGCTCTTAGTAGCCATATTTCTGAGCAACAGAGGTGTCAAATGAATTTCTGCAAAACACTCATAAAAGAGTCCGTTATTAACTTCACTAAGCAACGAGGATATAAATCAGAAGAGCTCATTGCCTTAGATGAAGCTAATGTATAATCTGTTTTAATAGGCAGGAAGCCATACACTATGGAATGAGCTCAGGCCAATCCCACAAGCACTTCAAAAGATGCAATTCTTAATGCCAGACTTATGGTCTGTTTGCCTTTAATGTTTTGGTAAATTATACTGGGGTAACTGAATATGTGCATTGAGTTTGCATATATTACACTGATCTGGCTGTTCTAAACTGACTTATAGCAGTTGTGCATGTGTCCATTTGCAGCACTGTCCAAAAGACCTCAGCTGATATCCTGGATCAGGAAAGGTGTCATAAAGTTCCACAAAGGTGGAACTGTGACATATCTTCCCACCATCCCCCTCAAACACCCCCTTTTAAAAAATATTGAATGGTTATTTATTTTGTACATTTAAAGATTCACAAGCAAGAAGAACAAAACAAAACAGCAACATGTCCGCTAGAGCTGACAAGACCAAATTACAGCAGCATCTTTCCTGTTATTACAAAGACATCCTCCCTCCATTCATCTGCAACACATCATTCCACATGTTTAAGTGTGACTGCGGGGTGTGGGTGGGACAATGGTTCAATTATGTTCCCAAACACCCCCTTTTAAGCTGCTGCAGCCTTCCCACCATGTGGCCATTTACCATCCAGTGGAGAGTTGAGGGCAGCATAGAAGCATTCAATTATGTTCCTATAGTTGGACACACAGCTGCAGATCTTCTCCAGAACTGCCCAGAGGTCTTCTGGAGGTCCCAGAGAATGAAGTCATTGCTATGTGTCCATTCTCTGTTCTCCTACACGGGCTCTCCAAGAGCCACTAAAAGGCTGTGTTGGGGGTTCAGGAGAAGCTTTTAAGTTTTTTTGGGGGGGGAGGGGTTGTTGGGTTATTGCATAAGGCCAGTACAAAATTCTGACCTCTGAAATGACTTAAAAAGTGAGTTATGCAGGAGTAAGTTGGACTTACACCTTCACAAGTCGCTAACAGGATACCAGCTAATGTTGACACAACAACCCCATGCACAACAAAGGACAAGCAACAACACACTCAATATGGGTAGAAAGTAGGCTTGCCTTGCCTGAGAATGCTTATCAGTTCTTGAACTGATCAGAAGAAGAATGGACAAAGGGTGAGCAACAATTGTGAGGATGAAGCAACACCAAGCAGAAAAGGAAATACGAGTCTGCCCATTTGGGACAATATCATCTCCCACTAAAGGAAGTAGTATAAATCTTTAAAGCAATCCAAAGAGTTTTGAGCCCAGTAGCTGATGTTATCATCTGTCTCTTATCCCTTATTTTAAAGAATTAAGGGGAAAGCACTATGCCACAGAACATATCTGTCCTTTATTTCATATGCCAGCATTCCACTACATCTTTCATTTCTAACATTTTATTCTGGAAAACAGAATCATATTCCTAGCCAAATCTTGCTCAGGAATGGAATGTGCCAGATAAACACTGAATTCACATTTTATGACATATCTAATTATGCAAATATTTCATGACTGATGATATCTGAACTTTTAAAAATAGAAAAATGGGAGGAGGACCCTGAAAATTGTCATTCCAGCATACCTTTAGTACTGAAGAGATGATATCTGAAGGTGAGTCTTCCAAGATCAAATTTCGTCGCCTTTCCACTCGAACATCTGCGTAACTGATGAAACATTATAATTTTCTCTTGAGACCTATATCCCATTCTACTATTCTGAAACTGTCATTAATTCTGATTTGTTGCATGATTTACTCCAGAATTACTCCGGTATTAAAATCTGTACCTCATGTAATCAAAATATATATGATAGTGTAATAGACTGTATTTATGTTTAGTTCCAGTGTGTATAGAATTACAGCTAAATTCCACAGAAATAACTACAACTTGGGATCTGCTTTAAACTGGAGCTTGGAAAAGTTACTTTTTGGACTATAACTCCCAGAACCCCCAGTCAGTGTGGCAGAGCTCAGCTTTGCACACTGTTCTTTACATATATTTACGACATGTTAATTTGTGCATGTAATTAAGATGTTTGTTAGCAAATTTATGGCCTAGGTATATATCCAGGACAAGAATGACTGAGTGTGTCTTCACATTCCAAATGCACATTCTAATATATAAATAAATATGGTAAATAAAATTCAGCTACTGCATGGTATGCAAAAAAACAGATAGGCATTAAGATTACACCATAGTACTTTCTTTGAAGACCAATTAGCATGCCAATAGGGTATTACCATTTGTAATAAAATGTAATAAATTACATAAAACAGATTTGTGTTAGAATGCCTATTTTGAGCTAGGCAAGATGTTCTCCTAGCCACATTTCCTCAATCAATGAAGTTCACCAGCAAGATAGCCTCAATCAATCTATATCCTTAAATGACAGATATTCTATCATACACAGCATGTTTATATTCCTTTAGAATAAGATTAACTGTTCTACTAAGTATGTCAGTGAGCCAAATAAGAGCCCTTCTCCAATAAAGATCTAAAACTCAGGTCACAAATTAAAAAGGAATGGGGGGTGCTTCTAATGTAACCACATGTAGATTTATCCACGAAGGAAGGCATTTCTATGGTGTAGTTTGCCATGTAGCTCTAGTAATGTTCACCATTGCAAAGCAGGAGAGAAAGAGAACAAGGGTGCACTTAGCCAAAACAAACAGTGATATGTCTTAATGATTGACGCAGAAATGACGAGACCACACACAGAAGTTTGGGTTGAAATATGGGCCACTTTATTGATAGACTTCCTATTTATTGTAGTTTCTTGAGGTATGCCGAATGTGCTAAAAAGGGGGGGGAGATCCCTCATGGGGGGCACGCACATGGGCAGTTGGTCGCAACCGACCTAACCCCCAGCGTCCCTGGGCGACTCACCTGAGCCCCAAGGGGGATCCCGATGTAAGGGGTTCCCCTTGGGCGCCAACTGCTGGAGGGCCCCGCGTCGGGAAGGAAATCCCTAAGCCACATGGCTTCTGGGAAGGATCTCCCCCCCGAGGCTGACCCCAAGGATATCCTACATCCCTGTACCCTATCCATTAGGGACGCCGGTACAGTTCAGTGGAAGATATCCTACCACTCAACTTGAGGTTGCCATAGGTGAACGCCAAGTTATAATCTCCCCGCTCCCCGCAAGTGACCACCTATTTAAAGAACCGCACCCGGAGCCAATTGTCAAAGTCCCAAGCGACAGTATGGGGTAGGCAAAACACCCCTCGGAAAAGAGCTGGTAAAAATTCCTACCCGGCCCAGAATGCGACCAGCAATGTCATACTGTGGCAGAGGCAGGGTGGGTGGGTTTCGAAAATCAGGAAAAAGAGGAGGAGACCAGGGGAGGCAGTGGTTGAAATAGCCCCTGCTTTGGTGCCTCCCCTGACTCCTCCTGGCCGGGGCGTGTCCACGCCCAGGCCAGCCCATAGGTTCGCCTCTCTGCCCATCATTAAAACACCTCCCTCGGATCCACCATTCTTCAGGATCCGTGGGGGTGTCTGTTAATGATTGACGCAGAAATGACGAGACCACACACAGAAGTTTGGGTTGAAATATGGGCCACTTTATTGATAGACTTCCTATTTATTGTAGTTTCTTGAGGTATGCCGAATGTGCTAAAAAGGGGGGGGAGATCCCTCATGGGGGGCACGCACATGGGCAGTTGGTCGCAACCGACCTAACCCCCAGCGTCCCTGGGCGACTCACCTGAGCCCCAAGGGGGATCCCGATGTAAGGGGTTCCCCTTGGGCGCCAACTGCTGGAGGGCCCCGCGTCGGGAAGGAAATCCCTAAGCCACATGGCTTCTGGGAAGGATCTCCCCCCCGAGGCTGACCCCAAGGATATCCTACATCCCTGTACCCTATCCATTAGGGACGCCGGTACAGTTCAGTGGAAGATATCCTACCACTCAACTTGAGGTTGCCATAGGTGAACGCCAAGTTATAATCTCCCCGCTCCCCGCCATAGATAGGGGCAAGTGACCAGGGGAGGCAGTGGTTGAAATAGCCCCTGCTTTGGTGCCTCCCCTGACTCCTCCTGGCCGGGGCGTGTCCACGCCCAGGCCAGCCCATAGGTTCGCCTCTCTGCCCATCATTAAAACACCTCCCTCGGATCCACCATTCTTCAGGATCCGTGGGGGTGTCTGTTATCCAAAACTTGCGCAGGAAGGTTGTATTATAAAAAGATCTACTACATTAATGTTTTCATGTGCAATGGAATTTAGAATCTTCATGAATTGGTATATAAAACCTTCCTGTTCTCCATTCAAGACATTCAAAATCTACCCAAAATTCAAAACACAATTAGCAATTCCTTTTTAATGTAAGAGGGAAATAAGGAACCATGGTCTGCAGTTGTGTGTCCCTTAACCCAATTTTATATATCCCTGTTCTGCACCAAGGACCCTAATGGCAATCTCACTCAGTTCCTCATACCTCACTACTGTGTGGGTACATACGATGAATTCTGGCTTGGAGTTCCACTGGTGATAGGTGATGTAGTAATGTGTTTGCAGCCAGATCCACTGTTGTCCTTTGGTCAGAAACCGGTAGCAGCAAGACTTCCCCTTGCCAAACTGCATCACTATTTGCGGGCAGGGAAAAAAAGTACAAAAAAAAAAAAAAAGCAAACAGCTTTTTAAAAAAATTAATTCTTCTTGTAGGCTTCCCAGCATAGCCAAAATTTTCCTAAGGACACAAGATTTCCTTTTCTTAATGTGGCAAAGACTACATTCACATAAACAAGAACAGGTGACAAGCTATCTACAGCTGTGGTTTGCTTGCACATAGCCTTACATCATGGAATGGAATATATCTCAAATATTAATCAAGTACAGTGGGGACCAGATGAGCATCATGATTCTCATCCAGTGGCCTGTCTCTATCACCAGTACATGCCTCTTGCTTGATCAGGCCAATAAAATGAAAGGCACGCAGCTTGCTACAGATGTTTGTCAGCACATCTGAAGACATGGATACATTTCCTTATTCATGCAAGAGCTAAGTGTAGTAACAAGCTGAAAAACAAAGGTGAACCTTTGTACCCAAAGATCCAAAGACTTTAAAACTGCTTTGACAGTACAGTACTGTTTCAGTTCATTGGAATGCACATTAGCACCACATCTATGACCAAGGGCCCTTTCACATGACACAATTATTGCACCAAAGATTCCACTTTAACTGCCATGGCAACATCATATGAAACCTGGGATTTGATGTTTGGTGAGGAACAAGAGCTATTTGGCTGGGAAGTCTAAGTACCCCTCCCTAAATTGCAAATCCCAAGATTCTGCAGGATGGAACCAGGTGTCAGATAAGTGGAACCATAGCACTATAACTGGGTAGTGTAAAAGGACCCCAAATGTATTCCAGATATTTGGAGCAGTTTTATTCCAGCTTCACCTCCACTGAAATTGCTCAGTCACAGCCTGGCAGCTGAAGTTATGAAGTTGTTATTCTACCCCTGAAAATTAAGGCAATAACTACAAACATTATTTAAGTGGACATGGTACTTATTTATTTTTTGTAAAGTAGTTTGAGTTTCTGTTATTTCCATTCTACAGTTTTAAGTCATAAACAGTTTCTGAGTACCACCAGATACCCACTTCATTCTGAGATTTCATATCCATTTAAGTGCTAACCAATAGCTCCCAATGAAGAAAAATATATAGCTAGAATTACCTTGTATGGCAGAAATAGTTAGCCTCAACTGACTCCTTTAAAATAACACTTCTTGAACTCTATGATATGGACACTTAAGTGATAAAGAATTGGTTAAATATTAACCTGAATTTAGTGTCAGATTTACGACGTATTACTAGTGCATAGAGCACAGTGCTACACCTGTCCCTTCAACACAGTGGCCATTGACTAATGGGAATCACTCCAAGGTGATAATAGGATAACAGCTGTTGTCTGGTCTTAAGCTTTTACTCTATTCTCTGCTACTTCATGTAGAAAGAAACATTCCACTGGATTCCCATGACAGCAGCAAATATGATACTCACGGTGTTCGTGGCATCGTGCTAAGAGCTGTAGGTCATCTACATGATAGTAATCATACCCAGAAGTACCCAGTACTTCAAAAGGCAAATATCCTATAATCGGTGGTGCTCTGTATCAAGAAATAAATGCAAATAATCATATTAGGTGATTAAAAATTTCAGCAGCACGTTCAGTACCTCTACACCCCTCCACTCACACCTGAAAAGGCAGCCAGTAAACATGTTATAGACTACATGGGATCAGAGCTTGGAAAGTTACTTTTTGGACTCTAACTCCCAGAATCACCCAGCCAGCATTCCCCCTCCCTCACAGCATAACATATAGCAAAATGAACCAATCTGTTGTATTTTTTTTAATAACTGGGTAAGGAGAATCACAGTGCAAGGCAGAACAATGTATAGTATCAGCATTATATCATTAAAGACAGCACTCCTTCAGTAATCTGGATAAAAAGTTTTAAGATCATTTTAAACTGGTATACTTTAAAGGCCATTAAGGCAAGTAAGTAACAACAGTGGGAAAGAGTTCCAGATAACTTTCTATAGAATGGAACCATGGCAGTTAAAGTGGCATCATAGTGCTATAATTGCTTGGTAGGGAAAAGTCCTTGTTCTGCTACTGAGCATCGTTTATTCCTCTACTTTGATTTAGGCTGGGCTCCTAAGTCCTGTGTCTTGCTCCCTGAAATCTGAATGACATTGATCAATCTTTTAGTATTTGGCTATAGTCCAGGCATTGTGTACATGTTCTGCATAGCCACTGGTGGATAATACTGGGTATTATAGTCCAAAAAAGTAACTTTTCTGAGCTTCATCTCCATGTGAAGCTGTCGTGAGAGTTGCTGCCAATCAGCCAGTGTAGTACATACTCAATGCTGAACAATTGGCAGCTTCCTGTGTACTCTTCTTTAAACATAAATAAATAAATTGAAATTTTGTTACATTCAGAGATAAATGCATACCAACACAGGAAAAAAACCCATCCAATTATTACTTATACCTACAGACATAAATAAACACATACTAACAATAAACACCATAAAACATTTCCAACTTTCTTCTGTCACAGTTGTTAACTTATAATAAGAGGAAATGTGGAGGGTTAAGTTAATGGCTGTATACTCTTTTGTACTGATTTTTGATATCAAGGATCGTTTTGCAGAGAAAGGATGCAGACAAGACTGAAGGGAATTCCTAAGGTCTCACCTTGAGCAATTGATTCCACTGGGAATTTCTGGAGCCCTGAGCAGAAATATTCACCATGTCACTAAGACTGTGAAGGCAAAGGAACACTCTCCTTCATAGACCTATACAGGTGTTTGCCTCAGTCATGCTTCTGGCGCTTAACAACATGCCCAGAGGGTAAAGGAGTCTTGAGACTATTTTTTTACAAGACCCATTTCAAGAGAAGACAACTTAGAGAAGACAAAATTACATGAGAAAGTACTATCTATTCCCTTCCTGGCATTTGTCTACTTCAAACCACCCAGTAGCTATTCCTGCCCTCTCCAGGGATCTAGGTACATTTCCTCAAGAATAGGCATATGCCTTTGAAACCACGTGGGGAGAAAAGCTGCTGAGAATTCATACACTATATGGAGCAGAGACATCGTGCACAATAATCATACACAGGTAGTAGTTAGTACTCTGCAGGTTTGGAACATTTAGAAGTGAGGTTTCCTGCAAAGGAAAATCCACTTTCGCTCCTTAGAACAACAAAGGAAAAAAATATAATCCCACTATAGTTAAACATTTCTAATCCTGTGAAGTCGAAGGCTTTCACAGCTGGCATCCATAGATTTTCCTTGTGTTTTTTTTGGGGGGGGGGCTGTGAGGCCATGTTCTGGCATAATTTCTTTCTGACGTTTTGCCTGCATCTGTGGCTGGTACACTCCTACCCAACCATTCTCTGAGGATGCCAGCCACAGATGCAGGCAAAACATCAGAAAGAAACTATGCCAGAACACAACCTCACCGCCTGAAAAAAACCCAAGGAAAATCTATTTCTAATCCTGTCGATTTCACTGAGAATATTACTTTTAAATCTCCCTCTCACTGTAGGAATTTACAATGCTTAATTTGGCAGGGGGTTCCTCCCATATATTTCTTCTACAGATGTAATCTCATTGGCTGTATTCAGATAAAACACTAAAGGCTCATCTACACCAGGCAGGATATGCTGGCTCTCCATTGACATAACCTGCCTCTGGAGCTTGCCCACCCCTCCCCCATTATCTGCAGAAAATGGGCCAGAGATCAAACAGGACACTGCCCCATCACTGAAGACACCACTGTGGCTGCCATTTTCTCACTAATGTGGAAGGAACATGTGAGCGGGGGGGGGGGGCTGCATGTGACCAGCCTCCGTCACATGCTGCAAAACCCATCTGGCTTCCAGGAGAGCCAGAGAGCTAGTGGCAGCAACAAAGAATGGTGTTCTGGGCTGGGCTCTCAGACACGTGGGGCCTGATCTGGCAGTACTGGATTAAACTGAGTATTTTCTCAAAATGTGATAAAGGGCCCTATCCCGACTTGTTCCCGTTCCAGTCCTGTATCTGCCCCAGGGGTTGTTTGGACTGCCTGGAGGCAGACTGGTGAAATGCCTGCATTGTTTGGACTATAGGGATCTGGAACAGGGGCAAGCCAGGATATTTGGCTGGTGTAGACAAGCCCTAAATCAAAGAAGTGAGAAGATTGGAAATTTCCACTTCCATTCAGATTTACCTTCATTTAAATTGTGATCTGAACTGCAAACTGTAGTTAATCTTAACTGTGGCCAGTGAAAACAAGGCCACTTCATAACTGTGGTTTGCATTTGGTTTAGTGGTTGTCAATAAAAAAAAAGTGTTGTTAATTACTGTCCAATCAGGTTCTCCTTATGAATGAGAGCCTTCCATCTCCCGTCATCAACAGCCGCACTCAGGTCCTGCAAACTTAGGGCTGTGGCTTCCTTTACTGAGTTGACCCAAACATAATGTGGTCTTTCTCTCTTCCTACTGCCTTCTTCTTTGTTGAGCATTATCTTCTTTTCTAATGAGTCATGTTTTCTCACAATATGTCCAAAGTATCTTATTGCTGTCTCAGTCTTACTGCTGTCTCAAATTCAACATGTAATATTCATCTCGTTGTTGCTTTTGTTAATTGCCATTGAGTCAACTTTGATTTACAGTGCTCCTATGAAAGAGAGACCTCCAAGTCATCCTACTATCAACAGCCCTGCTCAGATCTTACAAACTCAGGGCTGTGGCTATAGCTTTCTTGATTGAGTCTATCCTCCTATAATGAGGTCTTCCTTTGTTCCCATTGCTTCTCATTGTACCAAACATTATAATCTTTTCTAATGGGTCATGTCTTCACATGACTCATCACATGATAGCTGCCATTTTGTCATTTTGGTTTCTAGGGAGAATTCAGACTTGATATGCTGGAAGGACCCATTTATTGGTCATTTTGACAGTTTATAGTATCCATAGAATCCTTCTCCAAGACCCATTTCAACTGATTTGATTCTATTCTTTTAGCTTTCTTCACTGTTCATCTTTTACAACCATATAATCAGAAATACTACAGCATGATTATTCTTACTTTGATATTCCATTATACAGTATATCATTTCACTTGAGGATCTTATCTACTTCCTTCACAGCTGCCGTTCCAAGTCTTAGTCTTCTTCTGATTTCTTGACTACAGTCTACATTTTGATTAATGACCAAGCCAAGGTACAGAATATCTTTAACTACTTTGATGTCTTGATAATCCACTTTAAAATTATGTAAATAATCTGTGCTCATTATTTTAGTTTTCTTAATGTTCAACGGTAACCCTGTTTTTGAACTTTCTTCTTTGACTTTCCTCAATAGTCATTGCAAGTCTTTGCTATTTTCTGCTAGTAGTATGGTATCATCTGCATATCCTAAATTGTTGATGTTGATTTTCACACCTTTTTCCTCCACATCTTATGCAGCTTGTCGTATGATGTTATGAGATATGATATGATAAAATGCAGGAATACCTGTTTCCCTTGCCAAATGGAAATCATTCTTTTTTTCAATATTTTTAGTGGCCTCTTGGCCTGAGAACAGGTTATGCATCAGGACAATACCTATCATGTCAGGAGTTAGAGGCCTGAACTCATTATAAAATGACAACCAACTGCAAAGTTCCCAAGGTCAAGGTTATAGAGCCTGAAGGCCACAGCTGTACACATCATCCTTATATACAGTCGTCCCTTCACATTCGTGGGGGTTCCGTTCCGCGGACCCCCGCGAATGTGAAAAATCCGCGAATAACGACTCCCCTCCCCCCTCCCTCCCCAGGCCTTCGCGGGGCCTTGCTAGGCCCCATGGAGGTCTCCCCGGCCCTCCCTCCCTCCCTCCCCAGGCCTTCGCGGGGCCTTGCTAGGCCCCGCGGAGGTCTCCCTGGCCCTCCCTCCCTCCCTCCCCAGGCCTTCGCGGGGCCTTGCTAGGCCCCGCGGAGGTCTCCCTGGCCCTCCCTCCCCCCCTCCCCAGGCCTTCGCAGGGCCTTGCTAGGCCCCGCGGAGGTCTCCCCGGCCCGCCCTCCCTCCCTCCCTCCCTCTCCAGGCCTTCGCGGGGCCTTGCTAGGCCCTGCGGAGGTCTCCCCGGCCCTCCCTCCCTCCATCCCCAGGCCTTTGCGGGGCCTTGCTAGGCCCCGCGGAGGTCTCCCCGGCCCTCCCTCCCTCCCTCTCCAGGCCTTTGTGGGGCATTGCTAGGCCCCGCGGAGGTCTCCCCGGCCCTCCCTCCCTCCCTCCCTCTCCGGCCCCGCGGAGGTCTCCCCGGCCCTCCCTCCCTCCCTCCCCAGGCCTTCGCGGGGCCTCCGGAGGGCCTCCGGGGGTCCCTCGAAGGCCTCCCCACCCCTCCCCAAGCCTTCGCGGGGCCTGCGGAGGGCCTCCGGGGGTCCCGCGAAGGCCTCCCCACCCCTCCCCAGGCCTTCGCGGCGCCTCCGGAGGGCCTCTGGGGGTCCCGCGAAGGCCTCCCCACCCCTCCCCAGGCCTTCGCGGCGCCTCCGGAGGGCCTCTGGGCATCCCGCGAAGGCCTCCCCACCCCTCCCCAGGCCTTCATGGGGCCTACGGAGCGCCTCCGGGGGCCCCGTGGAGGCCTCCCCGGGCCTCCCCGCTCCCTCCAGGTCTTTCACGGGTCCTCTGGAGGCCCCGTGTCGCAGTTTTGGGGGGGCCCGGGGGGGCCCTCCCAAAACCGCGAATAACCAAAACCGCGAATGTCAAGTTCACGAATGTGGAGGGACAACTGTAACTCATATAAAGTTTTAGTGATGAGTGCAAAGAATAAGGCGGTGTGCAAAGGGCTTATACAAGATGTATGACTCCTAGGTGATTGGAGAAGCGTGTGCCCTGTGATACCTGTGAAACTGTATAAAAAGGAGGCTATGCCTAGAGTTTATGTGTGTGACTATTGTGACTACTCTACTAGACTGGCTAGAAGTGCTAGAGGCTTGCTGAGCTGACTAGAAGTGGGACGAGACTAGCTAGAGGCTAGAGAAGAAATGAGACGAGACTCTAGACACGATGTACCAATGTACGTTTGGAGAGATGTTGTCTCTTGACCAAGCCTGATACTTGGCATAGCAGTGTGTATGTATAGTAACTATTGCAACTGCCGTTGAGCTGAAGATAAAGTGCCTCCTATTCATAGGAAGAAAAAACTGTGTGTGAGTATTATTTTGGGAACGGGTTGCTGCTAAGTCTGCTGGGATATTTTTCACTTCTGCCAGGGACTGAGAGTCCTATTATCTCCCAATACATCAGTGGCACACCCATTTCTTTAAGAGTGATCTACAGTTTTTCCATGATCTACACAATCAAAGACTTTGCTATAAACTACAAAACAAAGACTGATAGTCTTCTGAAATTCTTTGGTGTGTGCCATTATCCAATATATCCTTGCAATATGATCCCTAATGTCTCTTCCATTTCTAGGCCCAGCTTGGATATCTGGCATTTCTTGCCCCATCTATGGTAAAAGTCTTTGTTGTAAAATTCTGAGCATCAGTTTGCTTGCACAAGAGATTATGCACCAAATATACAGAACTTAATCACTGTGTGTCTGGACAATGTAGCAAACTACAGTTACCCAGACGATCAAAAAGAAGCAAAATATTTCATCTTATTATTTATTTCATTATCGCAATTAATTCAGTCAGTGTGATTACATCTGTCTTTCTCCCAACTTGAGGTCCAAGGTGGTTTAAAAGCTTGATTAAAACAAGTTGTTTTAAATAGGAGTATGCCCAAACTGTGAAACTGAAATTTCAGAAGGAATGTAACCCCACCCAGAATAGGTTGAATCCCCATTCCCTGATCTGCCTTTTGGCTGAACAAGAACTTAATCCATATTCTCTTGATTAAGCTTCAAATTGTTCAATTTGTTCACACTCATCCTGTCCATTATTGACAGCCAACATAGGTTTAACCTGTGAAACAGCTTCCTTTTACTAGACGTAAAAGAGAGATAACATTGGGTGTCATAAGCACAATGGTGACATCAAACTCCCAAACTTTGGATAATCTCTTTAGCAGTTTCATCTACATATTTACATACATTAAAGTTTTCTGCCATCAATGCTCTAGTCACCATCTCACTAACTCCATCACTATCAACTCCCTAGTAAGCCAGGGAGCTCACTTGGCTGCATTCTGTAGGATGGGATGCTCATGTCCAACATCCTGGCCATTTCTCCATTCCAGAGATCAGTCAGGGCTTCAACAGGATCACCTGTCAAAGCAACAGGAAATTCCCCAAGAGCCATCAGGAAATCATTCAGACCCACCAGCCTCTCGGACATTATGTCCCCCATCCATGCAAAGGCTCCAAGTCCCAGTGAGTCTACAAAGTGATCTGTCCTTGAAAACAGAACTGTGGAAAGTTCCTCTACACCCACATCACCATCTTCTCAGCCAGCAAAGAAAACTAAAATCAAAGGAGGAGGGGGGAGGCATGATACTATCATGAGGATTTGGGGAAGGGTGTTGCAAAAGTGGATTTGGGGGCTAAAAAAGTGGGGTTTGGGAACTGCTTGTGACTCAAAGGGCACACTTTTTCCATCCCTGCTTTTGAGGAATGCTGATGTTTAGCATAACAAGGATCTTTCAAGATTGGTTAAGTTCAGCCTAATAAGAGCCAGCCTAACCTCCCTATGAGGACTTAGCACTATAGTTTAGCACTGTGCACCTAAAGAAAATGGAAACATATGTCTCACTGGTATCAGAAAAAAATATTGTAGATTTATAAGGTTCTTTTCTTCTTGTTTATAAAATAAAAGGGGAGGCACAAGAAATATATAGTTTATAGAAAGTATTTATGACATCCTCAGTTCCAAGAAGGACCTGTGTCTGAGAAGGCTGAATACAAATGTATTTATACGTTGTGATGCAGTCATAAGGTTGTGAACTTGGGTTATATGTAGAGGTGACTTTGCCTTAGTGTTTCCTGTCATGGAAGCTGGGGCGAGAGCTTAGAAAAGTTGTTTTTTGGCTCCCAGCTCCCAGAATCCACCTACCAAATGGCAACATATAGTTTATGTGTACCATTTAGAAATATGTGTACTACATACAGAGACTGTTTCACTAAAATGTCCAATGGAGTCAAACTACTTTGTTTGATCACAGTGCATTTAAGAGCTGCTATTTTGTTGTGAAATATTGTATACTATAAATCTAAAATATGTATAAGCAGCTCATATGCATTGTATATCCCCAAAGTGGATGAAAATGAACGTTAATAAACAAATGTTGGATTTCATAAGAGTTACAGTGATTTGATACTATTACACCATTGTTTGGCCATCAAGCACAGCATTATTTGCAAAATCTGTTTCATCAAGCACTAGCAAACAGTCAAGTAAAATTTCAAACACAGTCTTCTATTTACCAACCTGTGATCCAGAAATAAAAATTTCCATTCCAAACTATGTCTTGAAGTAAATTCTTCTAGAGGTTCTTCAATGATGCACATTTCCTGTGTTAGAAATAAATTCTGTTAGTACAAGCAGTATCTGTTAAATAGTTATATATCTATTCTACCTGCTTTATTAGTTTTAACTCTATAAATGTTATTGTTATTTAACTCTATAATTGTTATTCTGAAAGACAAAACAACAGTTTTCAATCTGAGCAAGTTTGCATTCTGTATGTGTAGCACAATTCTGTTAGAAAATTATACAGCTACTGATAACTTAACTGATGCATTTTACATTTAACAGAGCTCTATGCAAAACTATTGGACAGGTCACACATGCTAGATAGATATTGCCACATACCACCTCTTTCTTTGAGTGATGTCCATTCCACATAAAAAATTTAAAAACATAATAACACAGAGATGATCATCTCTATGTTGACAGTCTCTAGACCTGAAAGTTTTGGGACAAAGACATAGAGGCTAATAATGAAAACAATGAAAATTCCAGGTAATGCACTCCTAAATGCTACAACAGCAGCAGAAATCACTCTCTGTGTGGAGGTTCTTTTGGGAAACAATCTCAACCTGTGCACTAGCTGATTTTTTCAACAACAACAACAAAAAAACACCTAATAAATGGTAGGTTTCTTTTGCAGACATGAGATGACTACCACAATTCTTTCCTGTTTCAATTAGTTTTGGGGGAAAGTCCAGATTTGATTAAATATTAAATAATGGAAAGTCTCTTTCTCAGAAAGATATTCCTAAAAAACCCTGCATTCTAACAACATGGGAGGGTGTCCACAACTTGAAAAATGGCCTCCATTAACCCAAGGAGCCTCCCAAAGGCACATGGCTACTTTTTGTATTTTTCCATATCTACAAATACTCAGTATCATATACATATAGTCTTTATATTAGCCCAAACCTAAGTGACAGAACATGTATTCATGTAGTTTGAAAGCCACTGGTTTTCTTCACTCAACCAGCAGCACTATCCCTTTGCTTTGTACATAGTCATGAATGGGGAATACACTGACTGAAAAAACTGATATTGTTGCTAAGACTTAACAGACTCTAAGACATACACACTTGCCTTTAAAAACTGAGGTGTTGCCAGCCGAACAGTAGCAACAAAGCAGACTTGTTTTCCTAGTGGTGTTCTGTAACCTCTTGGAACAGCACCATCAAAGCCATTATAAGTAGATATAGGCACTGGATAAGAAAATTACAAGACAAAGAGTTGTGCCTCTTAGTGCATTTGCTCCCACTATCTATTTTATACATATGAACTGCACTGATACTTGATATCCCTTGGAGGTCTGCCTTGAACATACTTTACAAGTTTGCATGTGTGTGTGTGCCTGTATTATGAATACAAATTATCTGCATAAGATAATTAATTCACAGTTTAGGGCACAGCTGGATAAAAATCAAATGATTCAAGTCTTCAGTGTGGGTTACCTGTGAACAACAATAAAGTGGATGAATGGGAGGGAAATGGCCAAGTAAGAAGGAGCAGGTGGAAGCCAGTGCAAAATTCCACAAGCCACTGGTTTTCTGTCTGATCTTGGAGCCCAGATAGGAGGAGAGAAGCTGAGGGGGGTGGGGCAATAAGCGAAAAGGTTGGGAGAAAGTACCAGGCAGAGAAAGGGGTCAGCAGCACTTCTATTCTGCTGCTCCTTTTCCACTTGAAAATCTCCCCTTATTATAAAGCTGTTGCACATTGCCCATGTTTAAAACAAATGTGCTGCTATTACATTTCATTCTACTCCCAAAGAAGGAAAAGCAATATTGAAGTGGTCGTGATGAAAGCAATGCAAGGCCTCTGGCCTCTAGAGGTGGCTTTCTGGAGATGGAGGGAACTTACCCTTTTGCTGGGTGCTTTTCAGCTATATTAATGACATTCCTCTCAGTATAAGTACGACTTTTGGCTGCAATCCTATACCTGCTTACCTAGGAGTGAGCCCCATTGAATCCAATGAGATTTATTTTCCAAGTAGACATGTACAGGATTGGTCTGTTACTTCGATGAAACAGAACAATCATGCATAAAAGGAGTTTCTGGACTAGAGAATCAGACAATAGCTATACATAAAAATAAACTGGTCCTCTGAAATACATCCAGAATTATAGGAAACTAAGAAGATTATCACACAAGGTTAGAAAAGTGAAATTAAAACAGGATAGTAGTATCTATGGCCAAACCTTATCACACGATGTTGTGACTGTAGCTGGTGTGTATTCAAATCATTACTGTGACATCCCTTTTAATTGATGGGAAAAGTCTGTCAATAGCTCTAAATGTCACTACTATTCTGCTGCTGGTGCGACAGGTCCCTTCACTTCAATTCTGGCATTACAGCAGTCATGAGAGAGCTGATTCTTCTCCTCTCTTCCTCTCTCCCCCTTCCACTCACTATTCCAAAGCAGGCTAACTCTGTACCTGTTGGATTTTTATTTTTTAAAAAATCTTTGCTGTGTTTCCGTACTTACAGCAAAATGATAAAATAAAAATAATTTTAATCCTTTTTGCCATAATTACACAAACACAGCAAAAAAACAACAACAACCCAGGCACAGTTAGTCTGCTTTGGAATAGCAAGTCAGAGGGGTAGAGAGCAGAAGAGAATCAGGCCTCCTCATGGCACTGACTGCTGTAATGCAGTGAATAGACTTATCACGCCAGCAAAGCAGCGCAAAAGAAGAAAGGTGTGGTAAATGTTTTCAAAGCATATGTTCCTGATTCCTTTCATAACATGATTGCCCCAAGATACTAGCCTCATGTGATAATCTCCTAAGAAAGAAGTACGCATTGTCATAATTTAAAGGGTTAATGTTGTTTGAGATCAAAAAGTTATGTTGAATAAATGAAGTTTTGCATACTGTGGAACTGGGATTTCTGACAAATGCAATGAGTGTTCTTTGTTTACTTAGTAAATTACTTAGTAAAATTAGTAAATTGTTGAACATGACCTATTTGGGACAATACCAGCAACATTTGAAGCAAGAATCCCTGGAGAGAATTCAGAGAAATAGCTGAAAGATAATCTAAATAATAAAGCAGATGTAACAGCAGAATGAGTTCTTTTATATATTGTTGCATAGCAGCCTCTCCTTAGGTCACATTAGTTTTCCATACAGTAAGAAAGATCTAGTCTATGAACACACAGTACTGACAAATAATGAAAGTAATTTTCTTCTTAACTCTATAAATCATGTCCTATAGTAGGATAAATAAAGTGGAATAAAAATAATAGAAATGTACAGACTGCAAATAATGGTATTGGTATTGTCTCAATTACATGTCATCAAGATAAGAGAATAACTGGCACTTTGATATACTCCCAGCTGCCTCCAAGATTATACATTTAAAAGCCTTGAAAATAACATTGCATTCACAACAGCATTACAACTAACGCATATGGTGACTAGAGGATGTGAATCAATTTTGGAGGATTAAATCTTTCTAGATTCAAATTTCAGCTAAATCAAGCTTACTCACATAAGCGATATGATATACTGCAGTGCTTTTAAAATTGTCTTCCAGGGAAACTTATTCCTTTTCAGAGCTTTAGAAGGAGAAGATCAATAATGAAGAACAGATTTTCCTGAAAGATTGCTTATCTTCCATTGCCAATCTTAACTTGCCACTGTGCATCTACCTGATAGCCCTGAAGGTATTCTGGGGTGTGCTCCCAAGGGGTAGGCATGAAGTTCAACAGGTCTGGCCACTATTCCACTGCAACATGCCCTAGGATGCTGTGTCTGCTTCTTAGGACATGCTCCAGAAGCTTCTACACTGTGCTGAAATCCTGCAGGATGTAGAACACTTGCCAATATGGAAAGCAGCACAAAATGTCAGAAAATCTGATAATTCTGATTATGAATTATCATAATCACTGATAATTAGAGATGTGAAATTTCTGAAACTTTTGAAGCCAGGGGCTGGATGGCCATCTATCAGGAATGCTTTGATGGTGTGTTCCCACAGGGCAGGGGACTGGGCTAGATGGCTCTCGTGGTCTCTTCCAACTCTATGATTCTATGGGGAAAATAGGGCCCATCCCTCATTCCTTGCCCTCCCCCAAGAATGAAACAGAAACGTTGGACCTGGGAGATGAAATGTATGCAATACTTCCTTTCTTATTCAACCAAAACTTGTTTTAATGCTTTAAAAATACAAATTGCACAATTTATTGATACATTTATATCATTTATACAGGATTTTATTTATATAAATATTTTTCTAGGCCAACTTTAGACCCAGTGGGATCTTAACTAAAAATAATCTTCTGTATTCTTAGAAATAAGAACCACTCTGAAAAGAAGAAATAAGACCTTACTTCCACGCAAATATATACATGATTGCATCTCAAAAGTATAAATGCCTTAGCTTTGTACAAGCACAACCCTTAACTATCTCAAAAGAGATTTGAATACAACTGCTGCAATGTTGGTTTACTTGCCACCTGAGTTTTTACATATGATATGGCAGGAATGGGGAACTTGTGGGCCTCCAGATGATATTGGACCACAACTCCCACCATCCACTGGTAAATGAAAGCTACATGTTCCCTACCTCTGGGACAGAGCTTTTCAGCCATTGAGCCAAATGGTTGCTGCATAGAGAAATAACCCTTTCTCATTTAACAGGCATGGGGGGGGGCGGAATTGAAGTTGGGCAAGTAGATACAATAGTGATGGCTGATCCATTTTAAAATGTGATTGGTTGTGCATTCAGGTGCAAGAAAAGTGAAGAATTTTCAAAGAATTTAAAATACACCACCACCACCCCATTAATAAAATGGCTGGTCAATTCTGATGATAATCAGCTTTGTGGCTGTTTGCTTGTTGATGTTGTTATGTGCCTTCAAGCCGATTAACTTATGTAACTCTATTGTAGGGCTTGTTTGGCAAGATTTATTTAGAGTAGGTTTGCCATTGTCTTCTTTTTCGGCTGATAGCGTGTGAGTCGCCCAAGGACACCCAACGGGTTTCTATGGCTGAGCAGGTATGCAACCTGAGTCTTCCAGAGTCCTAGTCCAACACTCATACCACTACCCTATGCTGGCTGTTGGTTACCTGCAAGAAAGTACTGGATGATGCTCCTGTGCAACAGCTATATAATATGGGAACATACAGTATCCAAAGTATTTATAAAATTAAAAACAAGAAGAAGAATAGCACAGATATAGAATGGAGCAGCTGTGCCGTTCACCATTAATTATAACACAAGAGAGAGATAAATGCCTATGACACTGCACAGTCACATTTCACGTAACCATTACAAGCAATTAGCATGCTATGTTGAGGAACTATTTCCTTAACCTATATATTAGGAAAATGTTATACACCTGCAACAGATGTGTATCCTTGAGGAATGATGTATGCACTTGTGCAATAATCACTGACTTTTATTACACAAGAAAAGGGGTTGTAAGTGTGAATTGAACTGCAGCCTTTGAGTCCAGTCAGAACTATGTTTACACAGAAATGCATCCTCCTACACCCTGCCAGTTCAATGGAATTCACTTCCTAATTAATATGTGAGCTTGGAATTTCAATTTAAGTAAATAGTTGCTGTTAGTTTCACTCCTTGCCCCCCCATTATATGTCTTCTCTCACCTACTTCCAAAAACACCTCCCCAAATTCTGCCAATTTAAAGATACTTTCTTACTGCTTTCACATTTATAAATTGATTTAGACATTGTTTATATTTATAGACTAATTGAGACTTACCATGATTGTAAGACAGAAAGTTTCCTACAAATTTTATGTATTCATATGTTGGAATGTCTTTGGAGTTCAGACTTCCTCTCAGAAGATGACAATAAAATTCTAAATCATCATCAGCTGGAATTAGAAAAAAAAAAAGAAAAGAAAAAAGAAAAAGTAAAACATAATAATCATTATCTGTAAATTAAACAAACTACACTGTAAACAGGGCAAACAGAAGAAACCCAGTGAATTCAGTGATTCTTTCTGGAAGCCTACCGAAGTTCATATTTTGTTGGATAAATCTCTGCCTGAATAAAGGCAGCTCAGAACTAAAAATAGTTATTTCTCATGCATACTTAAAGGCTAAGGGTAGAGTTTAGCACTTACCCAAGTATTCAGTACCATTCCAGAAAATAAATCACAGAGGCTCAAGTAAAAAGCAGGGAAGTACAAAAGTCTGCTTCACACTTTGCAACTTTTATTGTCAGGCTTTCTCCTCCCTTGTAATATATAAACAATCACAGACAGAACAGATTTTCAAAAATGTAATCCTATTATTGGAAGTGAATCCTTTGTCTGTCTCCCATATCCACTCTTTTCATATAAGACAAATCCATTGCAGTTTTAGAACAAATTCTTTTTTAAATAATAAACATGTGTTTCATTAAAGTATTTATGAACATGAAAGTATTCAGAGCACGACTCATGCTCTGAAAAAGAATAAAATATTATCTGAGGACATTTTCCTCACACAAGTTCATCTGATCTTCAACTGCAATAAAAATTGTCTTTAGCTGAATCTTCACAAGAGAACAATGTATTATGAACAAACCTGTAAACAACCCTGTTTTAAAATACGACTGCAACTTTACATTTTTAAACTGGATAGAACAACAGCTCTTAACCTTTTTCTTTTATCAGGGACACCATTTAAATATATTTTGTTGCTGTGTACCCCCAAGACTTAACTCAAGATTTAAAAGCCTAATTGTAATAATAATACAATTACACCATCCATTAAACCTTCCCTCAGAGGCACTGGATGGGGAGGGAAGACTTTTCTCTTGCTTCTTCCTGCAAGTTTGTGGATGGAGCAGATTGAATGAAAATGTGCAGTCCAAGCCAGCCAGCCTTTTCCTTGGCTCCTGTCATGTGGCCACTCTATTGCAGGCAGAAGGTGGGCTGAGCAGCCTTCAAGCCTTCGTGGACCCCCTGTGAGGACATCATGGGCTCCTGGGGGTCCCTGGACGACAGGTTAAGAAACACTGGTATAGAACAAACATTCCTAATGGACTGATTTCCATTAGCTCAAAAGTTAAAGTAATATTAAATTGTAAGATTAAATATGTGTAGGCGAAACATTTCAAAAGATACCCTGTGCAGACCTTTGTAAGAGAAACTAATCTTACAATTTTAGCACTGGAAGCTGCATACTCCTGCTATGACAAAATCCTTAGTGTTTGGCTAATTGCTCCTGGACTCTGACTTTAGGTTTGTAGTTAATTTATTATTCTTTTTAGTTTTGTATTTATAAAATTGTAATAAAAATTTAAAATATAGTGAAGAAACACTCACATTTTAAGTAATCTGATGATATAGTATCCAGCAGAAGCATATGAGATGATAATACTTTATAAATGTCTGGCTGTTCTTGTTCTGGAAGGAAGTCTAACAAATTCTGGTCGATTACATCAGACTGTAGATGACAAAACAATGGTTAATCAGAGAGAAAAAAAACTAGACAGTTGCATTTTTTACAATCACTTCACTACTAAACACAAACACGCACATAAAAAGAAGAACTGGCATATTCAATGCTGTATGTAGGCCGGTCTACAATTTTATATAAACGTACTCACTAGTCAGTAGAAATTTTGTTAGCCAGGATCCAAAGAGGCAGGGTTGGGAACCAGTGGTACTCCACATGCTGTTGGACTACAACTCCCTTAATTAGTTACCATTGTCCATTTGTCTGGGTCTGATGGGAGTTGCCATCCACCAATATCTGGAGGGACACATATTGCCCATCTTGGCCCTATGATTCAGAACAAGTTAATGTAGAAAACAAAGTTGGATATGTGGAATGAACCCAGAATGTGGCCCTTTGTAAGCAATCCAAGTCTTGTAGTCTCTCTCCTTCAGTTAATGGACCTAGAAGTCTTCTTTTTTGCCTCTAAACTAGGAGTGTTGAAAATAAGGCTATCTTTAATATTAACTAGTACAGTAGGACCCCCGTATCCGCTGATTCATTATCAATTGATTCAGTTATCCATGGAACACAAAACAGCACACCTACCATAAAGTCTTCCTAGAAAATGCTTGGAGAGGCATCCTCTCTTAGATGTTTTCTAGGTCCTCCAAGGCAAACTTGATGTTATTTTAAACCTGAAGTCCCATTATTTTCAATGGTGTTTGCTATTATCCACAGTTTTCGGTATCCACGCACACACACACCCCGCCCCGGAACCAATCCCCAGTGGATACTGGTGTTCTACTGCACAATATTTCATTAGCCATTGTCCATAGCATAAAATATGTTTTTAAAAAACTCTACATATCAGCAAACAGACAATTATTGGTGAAAAAGTACAAAAAATGCAGCCACATTAAGTCATATAAGCACAGACTTCAAAGACCATTCTACTACATGTTACTACCAATGTTATAAATGTTACAATGTTACAACTTTTCCGCTATAGAAGAAGTAGGATCTTAGTTTGGGAAGGGACAATAGAGACAATCAAGTCCAAGTGCCTGCTCAGATATCCCTGCCAGATGGTCATCTGGCCTCTGCTTGAACACCTCTGGTAAAAGGGAGTACAGCATCTTTCAGGGTGTTTTCTCACTCTTACTGTTCAGAAATATACCCATTATTTCACCAAAATCTGCTTCTCTACAACTTCCATCCACGATTGTAGTCCTGCCTATCTGTTATCACAAACAAATCTGCTTCATCTTCTGCATTACACTGCATCTGTTAATTGAACATTGACTGCAACATGTCCCCCTTTAATCCTCTCCACTCCGTATAAATGTTTGTTGATAACTACTGTCAAGTCAACTTTGATTTATGGCAACCCTATGAATGAGAAACCTCCAAGTAACCCTATCATCAGGGCTGTGGCTTCCTTGATTAAATCTATCCATCTGTAATGTGGTCTTCCTCTTTTCCTACTGCTGCCGTCTACCTTGCCAAGCATTATTGACTTTTCTAGTGAGCCATCTCTTCTCATGGTATGTCCAAAGTTCAACAGTCTCAGTTTAGTCATTTTGGTTTCTAGGGAGAGTTCAGGCTTGATTTGCTCTAGGACCCATTCATTGGCCCTTTTCCACAGTATCCACAGAACTCTTCTCTAGCACCACATTTAAAAGAAGTTGATTTTCTTCCTATCAGCTTTCCTCACTGTATACCTTTTACAATCATACATAGAAATTGGAAATGCCATGGCATGGACAATCCTAACTTTAGTATTCAATTATATCTCTTTACACATCAGGATCCTGTCTAGTTGTTTCCTATCTGCACTTCCAAGTCCTAGCCTTCTTCTGATTTCTTGACTGCAGTCTTCATTCTGATTAATGACTGTGCCAAGGTATGGCAAATCTTTAACTACAGTGGGTCATCCTGATCCATGGGCTTTGTATCCACGATGTGACCATGGATTGGCACACCTTATATTTAAAATGGCAGTGATGTGAACATGGACATATTGAAGTGTCCGCACATATGTTGCCGCCATTTAATAATATGGGATGTGATCATCTGTGGTTTCTGTCATGCTTATGGGGTCCCAGAACTGACCTCCCAGAGGGTCCACTGTACTTCAATGTCTTCATTGTCTATTTGAAAGTTATGTGAATCATCTGTGTTCACTATTTTCGTTTTGTTAATGTTCAACTGTAAACCTGCCTTTGCACTTTCTTCCTTGACTTTCTCCAGTAACTGTTCAAAGTCTGCTACTTGTACAGTCTCATCTGCATATCCTAAATTGTTGATGTTCCTTCCTCTAATTTTCATGCCTCTTTCTCCAAGTCTAATCCTGCTTTACGTATGCTATCTTCAGCGTACAAGTTAAACAGATAAAGTGATACTATGTAGCCATTCCTGACACCCTTGCCAAGTGGAAACCATTCAATTTCTCCATATTCTGTCCTGATGGTAGCTTCTTGTCCTGAGTATGGGTTACGCATCAGGATAGTCAAATGCTGTGGCACATTTGTTTCTTTAACAGCTATCCATAATTTTTCATGGGCTACACAATCAAAGGCTTTGCTGTAATCTATAAAGTACACGCTGATTTTCTTCTGAAATTCTTTGGTGTGCTCCACTATCCAACGTATTTTTGCAATTTGATCCTTAGTGCCTCTTCCTAAGCTAGTTAAAACAAAAATAGTTAAAAGGCAGTACAAATTTTCAAAGCACAAAACCACTAATCCAATTAAATGCACCTACATGGGTAGTTCTACCTTTTCTCTGCTCCCTGTTAACACTTTGCCATATTCTCCAAGTAATATCACTCTTTCCTTACCTTTCTCCTAGCTACAAACAGTCTCCAAAGCCTCTTTTCTTGTTCTTAGTATCTCATAAGAGCTTCAACAGATTTTTGCCTTTCTAACATCTTTCTTACAGGTTTTGGCTACTCTATTGCTGTCATCCTTACTCCTCCCCAACTTCTGTTATACAGCTGGACCCCTGTATCCACGGGGGTTTGGTTCCCAGACTTACCAATGACACAGGAAACTCCGAATAACAGCAAACTCTGTTAAAGCAAAAGACTTCCAGTACTAACATAACATAGAGTTGTGTTGGAGGACCTAGAAGATGGCTAGAGAAGATGCCTCTCTTTGCATTTTCCAACATGACTCTATGGTATGTGTCTTTATTTTTCCAGCCACAGATAACTGAAATAGCAGATATTGGTTCTGTGGCTATGAGGGTCTGACTGTATGTTCTTTTAAAGTCCCAGTTCCTCAGAACGCTTCTAGGGCAGGTACACCATCTGCTTTAGGACTCTCCTCTTTTCCCTGCTCATTAGAATAACTCATGTCTACAGTATTTCACATTTTAGAATTTTTCATCTTACTCAAATTCTTTTCTTTCAGAATTTCTAACCATGACATTCTACCCAACTTTTCTTGACCTCTTTGATACCAAAGTCCCAACTAAGCTCAGTTTTCACAGTCCTCACTAAAATGAATTCCAAGATGACATAATCTCTTTCTACTCCTCATGAGGTTCCCTCCACATTTACTTCATCTACCACTTCTTTTTCTTTGGTCAGATCTAAACCCAGGAAAACAGATTCCCTTGTTACTTCTGATACCTACAGGAAGATGAAACTGTCAGCAAAAGAAGGCAAGAATTAAAATTGTGCATGCTTGATATTTCCAGTTCCTTCTCTGTTGCAAGAACTAATGACTTTGTAATTTGTTGTGGTAGTAAGAAAGTCTCATGCCTCAACACAAACTGAGCACATCTAGGCTACAAAAGGAATGCACAAGAACTACTCACCGGTAAATGTCCAAGAAGAGGAGTAATACCATCAGAAACATACACAATGCTTCCATCTGTTGTAAGAGCTATAACAAACCCATCTAATGCCTGATGAAAATAAAAATTTAAAAAATCAGTACAAGTGTTATTGACTGTAAACTGATAATTCATACATGCAGACCAGAACTTTCTCATCAGAAGTTTCTAATTAGATCAGAAGTGCAGAATCTTAAAAGAATCTCCCAAAGACGTCCCATGCTTGAAAGCAGCACTTTTATACAGTGTGTTTCATTGATTTGTCTTGCACTTTGATTGAAGCTTTCTGAACTGGGAAAAGTTTATTTGCTCCCTGAAGAGTCTGAGTTTAATTACTCTTCAAGGCAGCAACAGAAATTTTAACAACTGGGACTGTGATGTCTGGTGGGGTGACCTGAGGGGTGGGGACTGGATAGATTTTTTTTCCACATTGAGACCAAATTTAGTACTGGTAGATACATTTAACTTGACTATATGCTTCCAATTCTTGTTGTTGTCACCATTTTCATATACCTTCATGCCAGCTCCAACTTATGGAGACCCTATCATAGGGTTTTCTTGTCAAGCTTTATTTATTCAGAGGAAGTTTGCCATTGCTTTCCTCTTAGGCTGGGAGAGTATGATTTGACCAAGGATGACCAATAGATTTCCATGGCTGAGCAGGGATTTGAATCCTGGTCTCCCAGAGTCCTAGTCCCATATTCAAACTGTGTGTGTGTGCCTTCAAGTCACCTGTTGATTTATGGTGACCCCATGAATTTCATAGAGTTTTCTTAGGCAAGCAATATTCAGAGGTGGCTTTGCCAGTTCCTTCCTCTGAAATATAGCCTACAGCTGGTATTCGTTGGCTGTTTCCTATCCAAGTACTAATCAGGACTGATCCTGCTTGGCTAGCTGTTTCCAATTCTTTAGTGATTTAGAAATGATTCTATCACTTTCACAGCTAGAGGCTCAATTTATTTTTATTTTTAACTGAAAAGCAAACATTCCATCCTGAGTATGTAGTGTGAGTGAAAAGTCATGTGGGGAGTTAACTAAATGCAGCCCCTGAACCTGATATTTCTTGCACACTTTTACAACTTTACAGACATATTCTGCGTCCTTACATCTTTATGCATTATTGCATTGACTGCAATGCAAGAAAGTCTATATCATACTTATGTCTATTTTCTTACCTCCCTAAAAGGCAAGATAACCAACACAGAAAATATCAGTGGCAGCACTAGAGGGGTGCAGAGAGGCTGAACCACACCAGGTGACACTGTTGGGGGGACAGGTGGTACCAGCCTTAGTGACACCACAGGAAAATATGCTTGTTTCTCCCCCCCTCCCAAAAATTGTATCACATTTTTTCAATTTTGTCTTTGTAATCATTAAGGTTTCATGTGTGGTCTCCTCCCCATGCTTAAATTAAACAAAAATTGAAATAGCTTGAGTAAGTCTCTGAGAGATGCAAGTGACCCATGGACCATATGAGCCATAACATCGTTGAAAAGGAGGATGATAACAGCTGCAAGACAAGCAAATGGATTCTTTATTTGTATAAGCAATGATGAGGAAGAAAAAAAATCATCTTCTGAAGTTTTGTTTGTCCCATAGCTATTAAACATGGATGATCCCTGCCAGAAAAAAAGCTAGCAGCTAATATCATTATCATCATCATCATCATCATCAATCCTCATCATCAATAAACCCTAGGCAATTTAATTGTTTTCAAAAGGTGGAAAATAAAGTTTATCAGTTTATACTTCGTATCACACCCACACAAGAACTAAAAATCTTTTGCAGGCTCCTATTATGAAATCATAAAATAACACAGCAGGATGTAACTCAAAATACTAAATAAATCTCCCAGGGGCTTCAAAACTGTTATAGAATAAGCATGTTAATAAAGGCAAATAGTAGAATGGACACTCTCTGAATGTCTGCAGTGTATCTAACAATAGGTCTTCTGCCATTTAGGTGTCACAACATGATTGCAATTTATTATTAGGACAATGATTATAATTAGCTAGGCTAATGTGTTTGGTATGTTGGAAATGAATGCAGAACAATTCCCTGCATTGTACATTAAGATGCTCTGTTAGCTGCAAAAGCTATTTCATAACAAAATATAAAGTACACTATAGGCCAATATTCAGTGGCATAATTCTTTTAATTTTTCAAACTAAATTAGAATGTTACAACTTCAAAGTATTAGAAAAATATATATGTAAGCTATAATGTTACTTGTGGAATTAGTAGCAGTTTTATTGTTAGTTGCTACTCAATGAATTTTAAATATTTTGAGAACAGTTTTGCAGCATAGCTAGTTTGTGTTTGCCTGGTTGCTCTCCATTTTCAGCAATTGGCATGAATGAAAACAACTAAACTCATGGGAATGAACAGTAGTTCTTACAGAGATCAATGGGGCTCTAGATCTACAGACTAAATTATCTAGTTTGAGGGCCAAAGACACCATTTACTTTGGGAGAATGCACTCATTCACAATGTTCCAAAAATTGCATTCTTCACCTCTAACATCAACTGAGTGAATTCTTCATTGCTGAGAAAGGAAGGCTTCCACTCCTGTTGTGTGTCACAAATCTCTGTCTGTGTTGAGAATTCTAAACAAATACAAAAATAATGTTATATATCTACCCATAACTAAGCCAATGGACAAATAATATGTACCAATAAAAAGTACAGATTTTTAAAAAATTGATTTGTCAAGGTGAACCTGTCCACTGTAAGAGTTCTACATGGATGAGAGTTTGTGAAGTTCAACAAACCAAAAATAGCACAATGATTAATTTGTAAGATGTATATTATCTCCTGAGAAACAAACAAACAAACAAACAAACAACCTGGCTGTGAATTTTCATCAAGCACAGTTTTAAAATTTAACTCATAAACCACTTGCTTGCATTTAATAAGGAGGAAGTCACAGGGACCCATTCTTCCACACCCAACAGAGCTTAGAAAAAAATATTTAAAAATAATTTATTATCTATAGTTCACTAGATTTGTAAATAATGATTTCAATAATGATTTCAATTTAATGCCAGAAAAATTAATGGGCTGAGTACTCATTAATGGTTCATGCTATCTTAATTCATTATTCGGGTGTGTGACCATCTGGGGGTCATTTTTTAGTGATTTTAGATATATTTTTAAATTAATATGATGAATTAATTTATAATTTGTCATTAAAAATCACTAAAATGCATTAACATTTACTGAAAATACCAACCAGGTTCTGAACATTAAATAATAAAACAAAACAGTAATGGTCAAGAGCTTCAATGAGCTAGTGTCTAACTTGCATCTCTTGGCCCCACAACCCTGTTTTACCAGGCATCAGTCACTGCAAGCAACAGAAATCTGCTCTGCTTTCAACTGGAGCACAGAATACAGTACTGACATTTTCAATCTCCACCACCAGCTATCTCTGGTGTGACAATCAGAAGCAAGATCCTTGTTGCAATTGAGATCTTTGGCAGGGGTGGGGTGGAAATTCCAAAATGCTGCACTCCAGTCAATAGGAGGACAGACCTTTGCCCATTCAAGTAGCACTGCCAGACTTTTAAGATGGTGGCAATATTGTTGTAATCATGAATATATAGGGACCATGAATATGAATCAGTTATTGATGCATAACTCTAGGTTACTCATCCCTGACTGCGACAGTGAATTCCAGCCAGTGTTTCCAAACTCTGGTCACATATCAGAAATTTGCTATAGTGTGAAAAATATTATCTTCTTATATTAGAGGGGCTGGCCAAATAACTGTAATTTATGCCCCCCTTTCAACTAAAAATGTATCGCCCACATCTTCTGCCATACAATAATACCACACCTGTCAAGTTCTAATAAGGGGAGAGTTTAAATAAGTCCCGCAGAGGAAAGAGAGAGAGAGAGAGGTCAGAATTCACAACTGCCCAGCAATCATAACTTCCTATTTAGAGAGTTGCTTCCTATCTGAAATGTGTGAAGGCTGGATGAAGTTAGGCAATGCTGGGTAGGAGGTACCTGGGCACATGGTTAAAGTCATTCTCAGTCAAAAGCCTCTTGATTAGTCCCAACTAGAATAAATTTAATTAATCAACTGTTGGATGTTGGGTCAATACCTGCACAAATCCCATTGCTAGAATGGGAATATTCTAGCTGAGATTAACAATAAGATTCAGGTTCTCATCTCCCACTACAGGCTCATATTCCATTCCTGGTGAACTTTGCACAGTAGCAGGTCCTTATCTATTATATCTCAAGGATAATATTTGAGGGCAATGGTGAACATGGTTATTAACTACATCTTAATCAAACATATGGCTGTTCCAGATATTATATCTGTGGTGTAGATTTGATATGGTAGACAAATGACATCAGTAACATTGGTGTTTTTCCCCCCATTTTTGAAAGAACTGCACAAATCAGAATAATGGCAACTGTGGATGGGATTCTGTGCTTCTACGTGGATACCTTTTCCTCCTGTAATGTGTAAATTTATGGCATGTATTTGCTTCGGTAAATTTAATAGAATTATAACTTAAAATCCACACTGTGACTTCATAGCAAATATTATGTAAAAATATCATACTTATATGAGGGAGGAGTGGTTTAGGGAGTTGGATATGTTTAGCCTGAAGAAGAGAAGGTTAAGAGGTGGCATGACAGCCATATTTAAATATTTGAAGAGAAGTCATAATAAAGAGGAAGCAAGCTTGTTTTCTACTGCTCCAGAGACTAGGACACAGAGCAATGGATTCAAACTACAAGAAAATAGATTCCACCTAAGCATTAGGAAGAACTTCCTGACTTTAAGAGCTTTTGACAGTGGAATACGCTGCCTCAGGGTGTGGTGGAGTCTTCTTCTCTGGATGTTTTTAAACAGATGCTGGATGACCATCTGTCAGGAGTGCTGTCAGGGTTGGACTAGATGGCCCTCGTGGTCTCTTCCAACTCTATGATTCTATGAAATCTATGACATAGCACCAGCATTGTGGATTATGACTAAAAAATGAAAAGTCTGTTGAAGAACCAAATACTTTAAAACTATAGGCAGGCAGAAGCAGGACTCCTGTCACAATTCCCTCTCACTGGAGATTGCTCAAAGGAAGGGAGGTGCCAGCCAACTGTTTCCCATTTGACAGGGGAACAGACCCCGTTGATCTCAGCGGCTGTTTCCTTAGAGGGTACGTATGTATCCTGAATACGAAAAGTCATGTGTACATAACTTTAGGTTACACATTTATAACTGCCTAGCAGGATTCCAGCCTGAGTTGACTTATTGTAATCAATGGAAATTAAGCTAGTCATGATTTGTAAAGTCATATATTTAAGTTGTAAGTAACACATGTTAAATCACACTGAAAACAATGGGGTGACAAATCTGGATCCAAGCCAATATATGGGATGAGCTCTAACAAGAGTTGTGTTCTGTTTTGTTGTGCACAGCTCTTTATCACAACTAGTTCAGCATATTGTCATTCAGGTGACACATCTGCACTTATATTCAATAAATCATAAGAATGACGTGTGGCATTGCTTTTCTGTCTAGCTACTGCAAGAATTAGAACTGGGGCTGACTGTTTTCATGAGTCTACTGGCTCTAGTTTACATGTTCCATACTTGGTTGCACCTCCATGACACAGCAGTGGCACTTGTTTGGAAAGAACCCCTGGAAGAGCTATATTAATTCAGAACAATTAATATTCTGTCTCTCCTACTATGGAAAAAAAAAATCTTATACTGTGAAATCTTGACTGCTTGAGCAAGATTGATCTTTATCAAAGACAACAAACTGATAGCAAGACAGCAATGTCAAGGCTGTTGGGTTTGTTTTGGTTACCATTGTGTTTCTGAAGAAAGCCAATGACTTTTTCAAGTACTGTCGTTTTGTCCATTTTACGGGTGTTTCCTGGAAGCATTGAGCTGAGCTCCTTGATGAGAATGTTGAACTGGTCACGCCTCTTCTTTTCAGACTTGTTACGTGAAGCCCTATGAACAGGAGGAAAGTATATACAGGGGAACAATACAATTGTTTACTACTCTTATCTTATAATGTTAATATGTGTTAATATGAAAAGTTGTATTAATATGAAAAGTAGGGATCACCAGCATTGAGGCCATGATAACACAGCTGCGCTGGGCAGGGCACATTTCTAGGATAGAGGACCATCGCCTCCCCAAAATAGTACTCTACGGGGAACTCGCCATGGGTCAGCATAAGAGGGGTGCTCCAAAAAAGTGATACAAAGACTCCCTGAAAGAACATCTCAGGCTCGGCCAAACTGATCACCAACAGTGGTCCGCTCTGGCCTCACATTGGGAGGCATGGAGACGCACTATCCACAATGCTGCAGCCTTTTTTGAGAACTCACGACGAACAAGTCTTGAAGAGAAACAACAATGCAGAAAGAATCACAACCCAGAAACATCACCCAAGGAGACCTTCTGCTGTGCTTTTTGCAACCGGACTTGTTTATCTCAGATTGGCCTTTTTAGTCATCAGTGTGCTTGCAGAAAGCGTGGGATGTGTCCTTCCTGAATCTTCATTTGCGAAGAAAAGCCAGAGAGAGAGAGAGCTCTTCACCTTGGAATTCAAAGATTAAAAGCTGACATAGAAAGAAGTTCTTTCCAGCTCACCAAGTGATGAATGAGGCTTTTCACTTTACCTGTTTCTTTCCTCAGGAAAAAACAAAACAAAACTGTATTACATGAAAAAGAGAGCTAACTTTGGACACAATACCACAAGATTTACGCTGAATTTTATTATTATAATACAGTGACTTGGCTGCCATTGTGTCACCATTTCTGTCTTTTGCTCCAGCAAAGCATTTCTGTATAAGTGCAAGCCATATGCACATTTTCTGAATCTCTGAAAAGAAAACCAACAACATATGACACAGTAAGGGATTAAGTTGACAACAATCCCCTTTAAATAATAATAATAATAATAATAATAATAATAATAATAGCACAGAGAAGTGATTTGTGATTTAAATATTTTTCCAAGATGTGCCAGGCTTTATTTTCTTGTTGTCCTTTCTTTTGATTTGTTAATTGAAGGGGGAAACAGCTTTCTCAAGCATACAGTTAAGTTCTCAAAGAAGCTGGGTACTTACCTCTTTGCCCTGTCTTTTTCATCCTCATCCATTAGATTGTCTAAACAGCTTGTTCTGTTGAAAGAATTCAGGACAGCTGTAACACATACATTCACTAGATTCCTATAATGGTAAGGTTTTAAGACAGATTTGTTATTGCTTTCACTTAATTCATCATGACATCAGAATGTATTTTAGGCCAGTGGCCCTATGAATCATCACTCAGTTCCACTATTCCGCTTGTTTTGGATAGATTATAGCAAACTCATGACGGCCATAGGATTCTGGGAATTGTAGTCAAAAAGTAACATTGGATTTATATTATAGTCCAAACATTAACTTTTTCAAGCTGGGGGATGCAATGAATTACAATCCTGCTTCACTCCTTCTCCCACCCACCCTGTCACAGGCTATTGAGGGGCATACCAGAGAAATCTTGAAGCATCCAACAGCTAGCTTCTTCCAGAAACTACCATTACAAAGGCTACTTGCAACAAAGTAGGACTAACCTCACACAGCCATGAAGAGAAAAAGGCTCCTAGCTAATTCATTGTGAGATAACGGGTCTTGACTTGCCATGAATAACAACAAATGAATCCAGTATGTTTGGTACAACAATGTAACACTCACTACAGGGTCAGCCTGGTATATTATATAGAAGTACCCAGGACTATGCTCGGGTCCTGAAAATTTTCCCTAATTGTGTATTTATACTCTTTTCTGTAACTTCTTCTCATTCTCTAATTTAAGAAAAATGTGTTGAACCTATTGTTCCAAGTATGACTTAGGATGCATTTACACTGTCAAAATAATGCAGTTTGAATCCACTTAACTGCCATGGCTCCATCCTACAGAGATGGGATTTGCAGTTTTGTGAGGCACCAGCACGCTTTGGCAGAAGAGGCTAAAGATGGAAAACTAAAAATCCTGGGATTCCATGGCTGGAGCTGGAGCACTTAAAATGGTGTCAAACGGCATTATTTCTACAGTGTAGATGCACCCTAGATAACACAAAAACATAAAATCTAGAATTTTTCATTCATACCAAGCACAATATATTCAGATATAATAATGAGAACAACACTTCTGAATTGAGCTAACCTTTGAGCATTTCAAAAAGGGAAGTTAGCCATTTTTGCCAACAAAACTGTAACTTCCAAGGCCACATTATGGTAATACTATGACCAACTAATGTCATTAAAAAATGACCAGGTTTCTGAGTTCTCCAGAACATTTCTATGTCTGACAGCCATCATACAGAAAAGTTCTATTCAACATAAAAACTTTTAATATCACATCATGACATTTTAATGATCCCTAATAACACTACTAGTGCAACAGTACTGGAACCAGTGTGGTGTAGTGCTTTGAATATTGGACTGACTCTGGGAGACCAGGTTTGAATCACTCCTTGGCCATGGAAACCTACTGGGTGACCTTAGGCAAGTCACACCCTCTCAGCCTCAGAAGAAGGCTATGGCAAGCCTCCTCTAAAAAAATATATCTTGCAATGAAAACCCCATGATAGGTTCACCATATGGTAGCCATAAATCAGAAATGGTTTGAAGGCACACAGCAACAATAACAGTACCAAGCTACTAGAGTATTTATTTTGTGTTTTTTAAATGATGTTCACAAAAACTGTAAATCTTTCACAGGTTTATCTCCTTCCTTTCATCCTTTTTTTGCCATCCTTTCATCTCTATTTGCTGGACTGGCAGATCATTCCTTCATTTTTCTTAGCTGGCTTTCAAACCAATGTCTCCCTATTTCCACAGTATGTTGGTCTGTAACCTCATAGTAGTGTTGAGTACAGAAGCAATACAAGTCAACAATAATGGTTCTATAAACACATTTGAGTCTTCAAATAAGATGCCACTCTCAATTCTATACTAAACCTTGAACTCAACTCCAGAGATGAAGTGGGTAAATCAGTAAGAACTTGCATACATTTTTGCAATATGAATATAAATGTAGAGCCACACTAAGGACTTTATCAGGCAAGCTTCTAAAAATGTTCTTTTGCAACCATATTTTACACCGTTTTTCTGCCGGCAAAAAACCCTTTATATCAAACGTAGCTGTGATCGCATAAAAAATCAGCCCTGTACTTTCACATTAATGGGCAAGCAAGATCTCAGCAGTTCTCACAAGAAGATGCAAGCACGCTTAAAATTAAAAAAAAAAAAAACCAGCAACACGGGGAGGTTCATAAAAAGAGCATCGCATGTCTAGTTTTCCCATTCCCACCCAGAAGTATTCTGGCGGGGATCGCCCATTAACACTGGAATCACGGCAGCAGAATGGGGTGTGGCTTCACACGCTTGCAATCATGGCAAAAAATCCTCCACAGCCAACCTATTGATGGCTTGGCCTGACAATAAAAACAGATGCCTTGTTTTCAATACATGATCATGAAAGCACAACGTCGTCTGGTATTGGCACCCTTTCACATTCATTAGGCATCATTATGATGCCATGTTTGCTGTATCTGATAAAGTCCTAAGTAGCTGGAATACAGTTATCCCTTAACATTCGCGGCTGTGACATTCGCGGTTTTGAGTATTCGTGGATTTGCCTCACCCTCCGTGCTTGCCTAGGTCTTTGCTTCTCTTTGTAAAGGGAGAGAAGACCCACGGAAGTGCGGGAGGTGAGGCAAAGCCTCTTAAATCACCCGTCTCCTGTGCCTTCGCTCCCTTTGCAGGGAGAGCGAAAGCCCAGGAGAGGGGTGATTGTTATTCGCGTTTTTTCCACATTTGCGGGGTCTGCTGACCTGAATCCCCATGAATGTGAAGGGATGACTGTATAACAAGCAGGCAAGGTCTGGGCAGATCTAAATAGATAAATGGTGGTAGTAATGGGAGAAATTTGGATTTACCAGAGATTAGAGGCAAGGCAGACAAAAACCACAAAGTAAGGTATCTCAGAACATCAACACCTTCCTATGTTGTAATGATGTGTATAATAGATAAGGATTGGCAATCAGGAGAGAGATAATTGTTTTCCATTGACATAGTGGCACTGCTTGTCATATGGCATATGTCTCATGCTGGAACATTCATTATCGTAACTGAATGAGGTCATCTATACGAGGGGGGGAAATGGATTGCTCCACAGTAATAACAATATGCAGCAGCTGCGAACTGTCCTAATGGTTTTACTGCTCCATAAACATTGCATACCCCATAGCCAAAATGGTGGCTACAAGTGAATTAGTTGCGTTTTTAAATGTGCCACTACCAAACTTTAAAAAAAAGTTTACCATGGTGAGCACAAGCAATGTTTCATGTTTACAAAAAAGAGAGAGAGAGAGAAAGATAAACACAAATCATTGTTTTATTGCATTAGCAATCATTCGCTAAAGTGAAAATCCAACAAGGCGGAAGCGGGCACTTGCCCTGTTAGCAAGCCCCACCCCTTGTGCTTGTCTGGCCAATCAGCTTGCACCTCCTCTCCTATGGAAAAGTGCAGCAATGTGAATGCAACTGTCTTAATGAGCAGGAATGTGCATTCCCCTACGCAGCTTTTTAAAAACTAAAACAAACAAACAAACAAAAAAACAACCCACAAACAAACGTGACAGTTCTCCAGGAGGAGATTTTTGTTGCCCTGCTTCTGAATACTGAAATCTGATGTGGATTCCTATTAAGACAGATCGTATTCCAAGCGAATTCCATGAGGATTATTTTGACAGTTTAGATAAGACCCTAGGTACTAGTTTCCTGCTTCTTCATGGTGCCCTGACAGGTAACTGAAGTTCCCCTTAGCCTAGCAAAAGTTAGGGCCATACTGGTCCCTGCTGGTCACTCAGTATAAACCTTTTAAAAATGTTATGCACAATAATCTTAACATTGTCCTTATAATATTTAACTTTTTCTCTATTGCTCACCTTGAATTTTCTATCAGGTTCCTTTATCGTAATGTATACAATTCTGTTACTTATATATCTTATACTTTATTTATACATATTGTCTGGGTCGCCCACTATATCCGCAGGGAATACGTTCCCAGACTTACTGCGAATTCTTGAAACTGTGGATAATAGTGAACCTCATAGAATTGTGTTGGAGGACCTAGGAAATACCTAGAGGGGCTGGCTCTTTAGACATTTCCAGTGTGACTCCATGGTAACTTCCACTGGAAGTTACTGTAGAGTCATGCTAGAGGACCTAGGAAATGCTTAGAGATCATATTGTTTGGACAACAGATAATTAAAACCATGCGCACTAGTCCTGTGCCTATAGGGGATGACCTGTACATGTTTTATGTGACAATCAAGATTTATTTAACAATTTAGTTGGAATCTGATAAAGGGAAAAGCTTGGATGGAAGCCAGAAATGGAGGATGGAAGCCAGCAGCTTTCCAGATGTTACTGAACCACAAATCCCAGCAGCCCTAGCCAGTATAGCTAATGGTGAGGAATGCTGGGAACCATAGTTCAACAATATGTGGAGTAAGCTTGGGGTAAGTTCAGACTTGGGGTAAGCTTGGATCTACTGCTGTGCTTGAAAGCCCAGACTGCACTGACCATCAGATGTATTCTTTTACTGATTTTACTATACAGGAAAGCTGCAACCATTTTAGCCCTATTCAAACTTGAGCAATTGCAACTTGTGCTAATTTACACAGCTAGAAGCTAAGGGGCTGGTTACACAGCAAAATAAATCCGCTCAGAATTCGCCAAGACTCCTAATCAAATGCACTCTATGTAGATCTGCACTAGAGGAATATTTGGAAATTTCAGGGTGGGGCACCAATGTAATCATCCATTCAAAAAGTTAATTCTCCATGGCCTGTATGGATAAGCTAACATTAGAACTAAAGCAGGAATCAATGGAGACACAAGGAACGGATTGGGAACTAGTATTGAGAGAATATTGTAAGAAGAAGAACTGATGGAGCTCCCAAATGGATAAAGGGTTCTTCGTACAGTTTGTAGAAAAGTGTACTTATAAAAGGAGAAAAAGAAAAAGGAAAGGAAAGGTGAAGAAGGTAGAAAAATGGAGATAAGTGAAGAAAAGAGACATACCAAATTAATTAGGGAAGATGACAGATAAAGGGAATAACACAAAAATAGATAAAGAAACTGTAAGGGTGAAGCATTGTGACCCCATGAGACAACAAATGAGAGCTAATGAGAGAAGACTAATACTAAAGGATAAGGAACATACATACAAATTAGATGAGAAATTTTGAAATAGGTGAAGTGATATGTATTGTTAAAATGTATTGTATAATACTTTGGAAAACTGGATAAAATAGAAAGGAAGTTCAAATAAGCGAGAAAAAAAGAGAAATCAGATAGAGATTGGAAGTAATTTTAGTTTTTGTTGTATGTAGGGTAGTTATGTAGTGATAAGAGAGAAACAGGATTGAGAGTATGAGTGACTTTTTGGGGTGATAAAGTAAGTTACGTCTTATGTGATTGTGTAAGTAGATGTTATATGTTGTTAAATTGTTTGTATATATTGTTATTCTGTGATTTTTAATACATGTCGATAACTTAATAAAAAATAAAATTAAAAAAAAAAGTTAATTCTGACCATTAAAGCCCTAAGTGCCTTGGATTCTCAAATATGTAGGGCAGAGATAGAGCCCTCAGGCAACATGCAGTAGACCTATAGGCTTTAATTGTGGGTACTCTGACCCAGCCCCCACTACCACTTAAAGTTTTGTACAGATCATTCTTTCTCTGCTGCTGGTCTCTCTGGCTTTTCTTCACAAACGAAGATTCAGGAAGGACTCATCCTGCACTTTCTGCAAGTGCGCTGATGACTGAAAAGGCCAATCCGAGATAAACAAGTTCAGTTGCTGGTAGCAGAGAGAGAAAAAGAGACCAATTTATATCAATTTTTTTAGAGGCAGGTGTGGACAAGGGCTCTTTGCTTCCATCCAGCAAACAAAGAGAACTGCTAAGATGTGTGTGTGTTTACACACACATGCATGTCTGTTTATGCATATGACTCCTGAGCTAGCATTTACTTAGTGCAGATTTGACCATACTCTCCACAGCCATCTCACAATTCCACCCTTCTGCAAAGCCAGACCAAGCTTGTTTATTTTATTAAAGTGCTAAAAATCCGGGTGAGCTTTAAATGGTTGGGACTAAACAAAGCTTTGGTTCTAGTACTGCTTTTTCAAAATCATATTCATTAATATTTAATTGTAGTTTTAGATTTCGGAGATTTTCAGACGCGATTTTCGGCAGGATATATTGCAAAACAGCTCCGTTGCTGCCGCGCGGCAGGGGAGCTGTTTCGGACGACGCCGTCCCTCCGCCGAAACCCTCCGTGTCACTTCCGTGACAGAATGGAGGAAACTGCATCGTATTTCACTCACGGGCAACAATCGTAAATGAAATACGACACGGTTTCCTCCATTCTGTCACGGAAGCGACACGGAGGGTTTTGGCAGAGGGACGGCATCGTCCGAAACAGCTCCCTTGCTGCGCGGCAGCAACGGAGCTGCTTTGCAATATATCCTGCCGAAAATCGCATCTGAAAATCTCCTTCATTGTTATTGTTTTGCTACTGCACCCAAGGTCTTTATGTGTAGAATCACAGAATCACAGAATCATAAAGTTGGAAGGGGCCTCATGGGCCATCAAGTCCAACCCCCTGCTTAATGCAGGATCTCCAGCTAAAGCATCCACAGCAAGTTCAGCCTCTTTTTGAAGACATCCACAGAAGGAGACCTCACTACCTCTCTAGGCAACTGGTTCTACTGTACTGCCAAACTGCTCTTACTGTCAAGATGTTCCTTCTAATGGAAACCTACTCTCCTAGAATCTAAATAAACAATGGCTCCTGCTATACCACGCATTATGTCCCATGAAGCATTGTTGTGTCACTTTAAATTAAAAAAAAAAAACACCAATCCACAATAATGCTATATTTATTCATTTGCTACAGTGGTACAAATCATGTTGCCTGTGGTCTCCATGTGGGACTTTCCCCCTGAAGTCCTTAGCACCCCCAAACCCATACCCATACCCTCCCCATATTTTCTTTTAAGAAAACAGAATTGTTCCTCTAGATGTTAACAACTCTCCTGTAAAATAAGGCACCCCCTTGTTTTAGCCCAAACTGATTTAAAAAAACAAACACATAACCATGTTCTAGTTATTTCCACTTTCACCTGAAAGGAGTTTTTCATGGAGTGAAAAATGGCCACCCCCACTTATCCTCACAAAAACTGTGAGGAAAATTTGACTGGCTGAAGATCATTCGGTAAGGTCCATGGCTGTATGGAGACTTGATACGAAGGCCCTTTCATACCACACAATTATAGTGTCTGTGATTCCACTTTAACTTCCATGGCAACATCCTATGGAATCCTGGAGTTTGCATTTTAGGGAGGGACATTTAGAATTCTCAGCCAGAGAGATCAAGTTCCTCATCAAACTACAAACCCCTAGATTCCACAGGATGCGGTCATGGCAGTTAAAGGGCAATCATAATGCTATAATTGTCTAGTGTGAAATAGTCCCTAGTCTGACACTTTGGTCACTATACTGCACAGGCTTTCATGCTTGTATTATTCTCTGTATTTTGCACTACAATAAGCACTATGTGGCATAATTATACTTTCCTGAATTTTTTTAGCAACAAATCGAACAAAACACGGTCCCTCCATTATCAGCAAGAACAACAAGGAACATAGACTGTATATGTTTCTTTGTACCTTTTCCACCAAAAGTCTGAAGGAACTCTTAACTCTCTGAAAGAAAGTTGTACAGTAATGCAGATCTGTGTGAACAGATACTTCTTGTTAATATTAACAATGAATCAGCTCTATGTAAAAAGAGCTATTTCTGCTGTAAAGTGTCCCAAGTACCCTTTACAAAAAAGAGATCAAACAATTTAAACATATATTTATCAATTAGGGCAGCCATCTGCACAATTCAAAGCACACTTTGGTGTGCCTGTTCCCTCCCAGCAATGTTAAACAGGATTAGCTTTCTGAACAGCAAAACAGGAAAAGTAGGTCACTTCAGCAACACTGTTCCATGTGATGCATTGATGATGTGATTGTAATGGTCTGTTCACAGTCATCTCTCTTTCTCACATGACTACAGCAATGAAGGACCTAAGAAGATTGTCATAGGACGTGTTATAAAAACCATATGTATTTCAAGCACTAATGAGCCAGGGATACCAAGGGTATATGGCATTCTAAAGAACAAATAAAAACACGCATTCATTTGGAGTAACTGGTGAGGCAACTGCAGTGACCAAATCTGGGGATGGTCAGAAACTATAGGTGGGGCCCCAGTGTCTGGCAGAGCTTTGTCCCCTTATGATACTGCATTTCTTTCTCATTGAAAAATATGTACCACTTCATCCTCTCACATTTGATCCCCCAAAAAAACCAAAAGAAAGAGAAAATGTGATTGAACTGAGCATCTAAGAAGAGATGTACATGTTACAGCATTTCATTTTTATTGATTGGACTGAATGAATATCAAATTCAGTAAGAAAACCCTGCTTAGTACTAAATGGAGATATGATTATTTTTGAAAAGAATTACCTCCTTAATAGATGCCACCACTATTTATTTAAATAATAGAATTGCTTATTCTACAGAAATGCACAGACTCATCCTGCAGAATTGAGCAACAAATTGATAACATCATTTCCACTAATGAGACCAAGGACAATATCTATTTTTTTCTAAAACCATTTGTTTATTTCCTTTCAGGTCCTCAGGGCTCGCAAGACAATGCACAAGGATAAAAATATTAAAGTATTTAAAAACAGATTGGAGATTATCACACGACCTTTTTAATCTGGAACAGGGATGACAGGAGAGCACCCAAGTGTTTTCTCTTCAGACGACATCGTCCCCACCCAGTTCTGCTCCCGTGCCCCCTCCGTTCTGTTTCCGTTCTCTTCTATTGACAGATTAATCTGTCAATATAGCACCCATTCTGTTTCCATAACGGAATAATGGGCTTGTGAAAAGATGTCCCATTATGCTGGCGCTATGCCAGCCACTGTGGGAGGTCCCTCCCGAAGACTTCTGGGTGCGATCCAGATGAGGAGATAAGTGGCACCCTTGTTTTTCCCCTCCCCGGGTTACATGTTTAATTTTAAGGGTGTTCAGGGGCTTAGTTTTCTTTTTTGACATTTGTTTTCCTTTTTATTTTTAAATTTCCTGTGCATTGTTCTCTCACAAGAACATGCGGATTTGCTTTCCGGGATGTGAATGCAGCTTTACGACAGCTGCATTCACTCCCGGAGGACCAAGGGGAGGGAGATCAGTTACTATTGCGGCATAAGGTAGGTGTCTGAAAAAAAAAATTTTTTTTACTGGAACTGGGGTGGGAGTGGGGCAGGAGTGGGGCGGGTGGGGGTAGCGAAACGGAAATGCTACCAGACAGTGCATCTGAAAATCTCCATTGTAACGTTTTAAATAGTGGAGACTAGCTTCAAAAGACAGACAGTTAAAACAGTCCCAAAAGCTAATCTTGGCTGAGAAAAGTAAAGACTATACAAAATATTGCAGTCTTAGTGCCTGTCACCTGCTCAGTTGTGATGGAGCTCGTCTGATTTCAATTGGGAGGGACTTCCACAGTTGAGGTGCTGCTGCAGAAAAAGCCCTGTCTCGTGTACATGCCAGCCTGGTCTTTTCTGGTGGTAGGACACCATAACTGGAAACTAGTGTGGTTGATACAAGACCATGATATGTGGTTTCAAGTACATGCTAGATATCAGACTGGTTGCCCCATTTGTACTATAGAGATATTTAGCCTTATCTCACCTTTATTGTATAATATTCAGGATGCACAGGACAATTTTATACTTTCCTGCTGCTTTCAGTCATTAATTCTCATACAACATAGAATATTGCTAGATTTTGTGCAGCAGCACTTAAAATTCATCAGATGATGACCAGCGCCATAGACTAGACTCAATGAATATTGCTTTGTAATTTGATGGATTAGATGCTCCATATACTATTTTTAATGCTCTTCTATATCCATCTTATATTCTAAACATACGTATATTTAATTTTCTATGCTTTTAACTGATTTTTTTTTAAGTTGATTCTATCTTATCTTCTAAACATATGTATATTTTATTTTCTATGTTTTTAATCGAATATACACCACCCTCTTGTGCTGATCTATGGCCATAATAGAGATTTGTGTGTTGTTTGACTGGTTGCCTCATTTAGCACTAACTGTAGCTTCCAAACATTTTTCAAGGTCAGCCTCACATAGAGTGCATTAAAGTTGTCTAATAAGGAAGCACTTAAGGCATGAACCACTGTGGCCAGATCTGCTTTACTTAGAAAGGGGCGTAACTGGTGTACCAGCTAAAGCTGGGCAAACGAGACAGATTCAGATAATTCAACCAACAAAACCTTTATTTTGCACCTGTTTGTGTAAACTGTGGAAACAATTTGGAAATGACCTCACTGAGTTCAGTCCAAACTAACTCCCCCCCCCTCATTTCTACAGGGGAGAAAATGATTTGCCAAATTTGCAGCAGAAGCTTGACTGGGGATGACTCTGAATGGCTCCCAGACATGATTTCACCAAATCATTCCCTCTCAATCCCCAGAGTAGTTTTGAATTATATTAAAATGTTGTCCTTTAAAAAAAAATAATGTCAGGTGAATGAATAAATGTACATCCACATGGTGTTCTAAAAAAATTTAAAAGGGGCTGACATCCCACTTAAAGGAGAAAGACACAAGACTGCTAAACTAGTGCATTAAATTGTTGTTTTTATACATTTTTATTCAAGATTTGTGAAAGTAGTAGGTTCTCACTGTGACCAAGGACCTGCTGAGAGTGCTGTCTCTCTCTCTCTCAAAATCAATAGCCTGACTTTTTATTTATTTATCTATTTATTTAGAATATTTTATACCACATTTGAAGGCAAAGCCTTCATAGGCAGTTTACAAAACAGAAAGTACAAAACAATAAAAATAGAAATAAAAGGCAGAGAAATTCTAACACCATAACAACTTGCTTGAAGGGATTTAGAATGGTGGACAGGTTCTGCTTGCCAGAGAAGACTATCAGTGTGGGAGCTCTGCTTACATTCACAGGAAGCTCCATGGATGTAAATCTACCCTCAGTGCTGTTCCCATTTGTAACAACAGAGCCCAGATTGGGGAATTCCTGGGACAAGTGGGGAGATTGCCTTAAACCAAGGCACTTCCTTCTTCATAGCGCTGAAAGCAGAAAACGAAAGTCATTCTATGAACGGGTTACTTACCTGTAATTATAGTTCTTCGAGTGGTCTTCTGTGAATTCACACAATGGGTTAATTCTGTGCCAGGTTCCAGAGCACTTCGGAAACTTCCAGAAACCTCAATTCAAATTTTGGATGGTAGCTCCGCCCCCTCACCCCTGGCCTATATAAGCCCCCACCTCTCACCAACTGCTCAGTTCCTTATAGCCACGTATTAAAAACAATGTGAGAGGTAGGACACCAGAGGGGAGGAGGGCGGGTTTGTGTGAATTCACAGACCACTCAAAGAACTAGAGTTACAGGTAAGTAACCCGTTCTTCTTCGTAGTCTCTGTGAATGCACACAATGGGTAGACTAGCAAGCTCATAACACCAGGAATGCGGTGGTGTCCTAATACCAATAAAGACAGGATGATATAAGGAGAAGAATAGATTGTATTAGAAGCAAGGATAGAAAAGGGGAAACCTGTCAATCGCAGGTGGCTGAAGGTATAAGCACTGCCCTTCCTAGGGCTGAGCCATCATTCCTGGCAGAGTCTAGTTTAAAGGTCTTCACAAAGGTGAGCAGCGGCACCCACATGGCTGCTCTACAGATGTCTGGTAGAGGCACTCCCCAAAGGAACGCCGTTGAGGTAGCTGTTGCTCTGGTAGAATGGCTCCGTATTGGGGAAGGCAAGGGCTTACCCCTAACCTCATAAGAGGTAGAGATGGTATACGCTACCCACTTGGAGAAACGTTGCAATGAGACGGCCAAACCCTTCTTTGGGCCTGTGTAGTAAACAAACAATCTGTTGGAATGGCAAAAAGATGCCGTTTTGTCTATGTAGGGTTCCAAAGCCGACTTGACGTCGAGCGGGGGGGGGGGGCAGATCTTTCAGCCGTAGAGGGAGGATGAAAAGTCGGCAAAACTATATCCTGGTTCAGGTGAAAGGATGAAACCACTTTAGGTAGGAACGCCACATCTGGCCTGAGAACGACCTTTTCCGTATGAAACTGGGTACAGGGAGGTTCCACCCTGAAGGCGCAGCATTCACTCGCCCACCTCACTAAGACAACAGCCGTCAGAAAGGCAGTCTTAAAAGATAGGAGGCGTACATCACCCCTGTCCATAGGTTCAAAGGGAGCCCCAGAGAGAGCTGTCAGAACTAATGTAAGGTCCCAGGCAGATGCAGGTTTTTATATCCCTGGAGGAATCTGCAGACCAAAGGGTTCTTGAAGTATGACTGCGTGCGTCCCAAGGCGCTGGAAATCCCAGGATGTTGCCGCGACATAGGTCTGTATGGAGGAGAGAGAGAGATCTTTTGTTGACAAGGTGGCAAGAAAGCCAAGGAGGAGTGAAACTGTAGCGTTGTTAGGGGATATGTCTTTGCAATTGAGAAATTGGCAGAACTTCTGCCATTTGTACTGGTAAGCCTTTTGAATGGAGGGACACTGGGCAGCCTGTAGAATGGTCCTAGCCATGTCCGACAGGGGAACTAGTGGGTGATAAGCCACGCCGTTGGCTTGATTGATTCCAGGTTGGGATGGAGTATTTGGCCTCTCCAGAGCGAGAGGGTATTCCATCAGAGAGGAAGGTGGTGAGATATCTCCTGCAAGAGAAGAATCAGAGGAGAGAACCACAGCTCTCTAGGCCACCAGGGGGTTATCAATATGCAATCCGTTCTGGCGTGCCGCAGCTTCGACACAACCCTGGAGAGTAACAGGAAGGGGGGGAAGGCGTAGAGCCGGACGCCTGACCACTCAAAGAGAAATGCGTCCCCCAGGTTCCTCCACGAGGGAGGCTGCCTCGAGCAATACATATGGCATTTGGCGTTCTCCTTGGTCGCAAAGAGGTCTATGACCGGTGTTCCCCAGTCCACAAATAGTGTCTCTAAGATGTCTGTCGCTATGGACCACTCGTGACAGCTGCTCCAAGTTGGGCTTAATGCATCTGCAATGTCGTTTTGGCTCCTTGCCAGATGAATGGCCATTAGTGATATCTGTTGGGCTACACACCAGTCCCACATCTGAACTGTCAGATCCAGGAGCGTCCACGACCTGGTTCCTCCCTGTTTGTTGATGTAGAAGATGGTGGTAGTATTGTCTGACATGACCTGAACCAAAGGCTTTCAGTGCTTTGAATACTGCTAGTAGCTCCAGGGCATTGATGTGTAGTTTGGACTCCTTCTGTGACCATAGCCCACGAATGGCTAGGCCATGTGAATGAGCGCCCCATCCTGTCATGGATGCACCTGTTGTCAGGGACTTGGTGGGTTGGGATGGCGTGAAGGGTAGGCCGCGGTGGACCGTCTCTGACCGAGTCAACCAGTCCAGTGCCCTGAATATCAGGCAAGGCACGGAGAGTAACTTGGATGGGTCGTCCAGCAACGGGTTGAACGCCTGGAGGCACCAAGCCTTCAAGGGTCGCATCCGTAGTCTGCCAAGGGGGGTAACTGCTGGGGTGGAGGCCATGTAACCTAGGGTACATTGGATAAAGTGAACCATTACTCTTCTGCATGCAAGGCAATGGTGTACCGTCCCCTGCAGCATGGCAAAACTGTCATCTAGAAGGAACACTCTGCCCCGTGTGGAGTCTAGCTGTGATCCAAGGAATCTTACAAGTTGTGATGGCTCCAGGTGGACTTTTCTAGGTTGACCACGATGCCCAATTCCCTGAGTAGGGAGAGGGTCAAAGCAACAGCCCTGGTGACCTTTGCCCTGGATGGTCCTGTGATGAGTCAGTCGTCCAAGTACAGGAAGATTACCACCCCTTTTAGGCGTAGGTGGGCTACTACCGCTGCCACACATTTGGTGAATACTCATGGGGACGTACAGAGGCCAAAAGGAAGAGCCTTGAAGTGGAACAGGCGGGAGCCGATAGCAAATGCAAGGAAACGCCTGTGTGGCAGCGCTATAGCGATGTGGAAGTAGGCGTTGTGAAGGTCAATCGTAGCAAACTAGTCTCTGACCTGGAGGAACAGGAGGATGGATGAAAGCATGCCCATTCTGAGCTGCTTGGGAGTGATATAATGGTTGACGTCTCGGAAGTTCAGAATGGGGCGCAGCCCACTGTCCTTCTTGTTGACAAGGAAATAGTGGGAAAAGAAGGTCTCCGCCTTTTGACACTGGGTAATAGGTTCTATGGTGCCCTTTCTGAGGAGGGTGGCCACCTCTTCTATGGGGTGCGGGGAAGGAGGAGTAACTCTGAAGACCCCCGAGGGGGAGAGACAGTCAAACTCTATAAAGTATCCTTTGAGGATGATACTCAGGACCCAGCAGTCTGATGTGATGGAGCGCCAGTAGTGAAAGACAGCATGAAGCCTGTCCACATATGCCCCCGTGGTGGGCGTGGACAGAAGGGGGAGTAGTCAAACTTGCTGTTTTGATGAATCAGGCTTCTTCTTTTGGAACTGAGACTTAGTTTCTGATGCAGTAGCAAACTTCCTCTGAAATTGTGGGTATGCAGAGATGGCATGCTGGGAACGTTGTGCTGTAGGGCTATATCTCCCATGAAAGGAGGGGGGAATCACCTCTCATATAGTCATGAACGAGAGGTTTGTCCTGGAGGCGGGATGCCATTTTGTGTGTGTGTTCCAGTTTAGTATCCGTGTCTGCATGGAAGAGACCAGCTTTGTCAAAAGGGAGGTCCTCAATCACTGATCTGGCTGTGCTGGAAAGTCCAGAAGAACACAACCATGCATGCCTTCAGACTGCCACCGTGCTTGCCAATACCTTACCGGCACAGTCGGCCATATGTTTAGCTGTTTGCCATTAGTAGTCTGCCAGGGTAAGACCATTGTCCCTCATGTTGTATACTAAAGCAAGGTCTTGGGCAGGGACTTTGTCCAGATAGGGTGAGGCCGTGTACATAGGTGTTGCTGGTATGCCCCCATGCATGCACAATACATGGCAATCTTAGTTAGAAGGCAAGTCAAAGAGTAGAACTTCTGACCGATGGTGTTGAGCTTCTTACCCTCCCGGTCTGTTGGGGAAGAATGCACCATATGTGACGTATGCATCTGGGCTGCATCCACTATAATAGAGGCCGGCTTTGGGTATGAGGCTAACCATGGAGCCGCATCATCAGAAGCCCAATAAAGATGTTCCAACCTCTGAGAAGTAGGTGGCACGGAGGATGGGGTAGCTCAAGCCACTCTGACGATCTGTGTAAGGAAAGGCAAAATGGGAATGGAAGGTAATGGAGGGGCCTGCCTCTGAAGATCATGAAAGAGTGGGTCATCCACATGGATGTCGAGCTGAGTGACCATCAGGCCAAGTGATGCCACCATGCAATTTACCACCTCTGCAAACATCTTGACATCATCCGTAGGGGATGGTGGGTCAGATTGTGCACCCTTCCCCTGTGGAGATAACACTGAGGATGGAGTCTCTGAGTGCGATTTGTTTGATCCACATGGAAGTGTCCTAGGAAGTACCCGTGGAATGGTTGGTCTGGGTTGCACCGCCGTGTCTGGCGTCGGGGTTTTGTGAGAATCCTATTCTTAGGTGGTGGAGACCATCTAGGCGATTAAGAAGGGACCCACCTCACTGGTGACTTCGAGCGAGACCGACCTTCCAATCTCTGCCTCGGTGACTCGGCATGGTCTGGGTGACGTGGTCTCGTTTGTCGGTCCCGTGAGTCCTCAGGCGAATGGGGGTGTTCCCTATCCATCAGGCGGTATCGCCAACTGTCCCGTCTGTCTCAGTGGAATGCCAGGGAGAAATCACAATGGTATCATCTACTGTATTGGCGGGGGGAGAACTCGTCATAGTAGCAGTATTGTGAGTCCGACTCCCAATAGTACCTCTCTGAGGGATATCCCCTAAAGTGGGATAGCTCGTAGTGGTACCGCTTGTATCTGTCCCAGGACCAGTTGTCTTTGTACCAGGGAGAGTAGTAATCAGAGTGTTGAGAGCTGTATGACCCCGATCGTGACCTGGGTGTGTGCCAAGGACGTGGGCCAGGAATACGAGACCTGGAGGCTGAATGGGACCATGACTGAGGTACCAGTCTCCTTGGAGGGGATTTAGAAGGCGGCCTAGCTGGAGGTGCTGTCCTTGGCCTGTCAGGTACCTTCTTCACTGGAGAGCAGGAGCAGAACCTGCCCCCTGAGCGGGATTGTGATCGGTGCCCAGATCAAGACCTCGAGTGGGACCACGAATAATGAGCAGAGATCGGGCAGGAGCGTGACTTTGAAGGCTGAGGAGTACGGGACCGAGAGCGAGACCAGGATTTAGAACGGCTCAGATGATGCACCATGGTACCCAGTGCTAGTGGTCTCTTCAATGGTGATATCCTGACTATGTGTATGTCAGGTGAGGATTCTTCAGCGGCTCCTTCCAACTCACAGGTCACCTTGATATCACGGGACCACACAGGTGATGGTATCGAGAGCCACCTTTTCACCAGGGAAGGTATCGGGATAGCCTCCTCCTCATGGCCTCTGTCTTTCTGCGTCTTCCGTTCGTGGGATGGGGACTCCACCTTTCTGGGCCTCCGTTGTTCTCTGGAGCACCCTCTACAGGGGGAGTATTTGTCCTCCACTGTCTTAGGCCTCTTTTTGCGGTGGCTCTGCCTCCATTTCTTCCTCCTCCCCTGCAACCTCTGGGACCTTAGCTGGCAGTACCAGTCTGCGTTTGCCCTTCAATACCAACACGGTATTGTCCGTACAGAGTTTAGTGGTACCATGTTCCCGAGCCCAGGTAGACATTTGCAGCCCCTTTGGAGGAGGTTTTTTGCAGCCCCTTTGGAGGAGGATGGTACTGCTGCGGAACTGTGCTTCTCGGGTTCCTTGGCTTGTTTCGGTATGGCACCCGAACCGGACGTCTTAACAGGACGAGGTCGCAGAGAGAGCGTGCTCATAGAGCAGGGCCTTCAACCTCTTATCCCTGTTGCAGTGGGCCTGGGCAGTAAAAGCCTTGCAATGCCTACAAAGTTTTGACATCATGGAACTCCCCCAGACAGAGTAGGCACTTAGAATGACCATCAGATTTGGCCATCTTCCCCCTACATTGGGAACAGGCCTTAAAGAAACCTGTGGCCGACATCTTAACAAGGGTAGGGGCCTCAGAAAGGCAAGGCACTGTGCTGTGGTCAATAAGCAGTCCAAAATCCGAGTCCAAATCCAAGAAGAGAGTGTAGTCAAACCAGAATGAGCAAGGAAAAGCATAGTCCGAATTCAATCCAAAGGTCAGCAGCAAAGACAAGGAAAAGATCCAGCAACAATAGAAAAAGGTCTGAGGTTTCCTTCAGTGTTCCTTCAGTGCTGCTCACGTGGTGGGAAAAAAGGAACTGAGCAGTTGGTGAGAGGTGGGAGTTTATAGAGGCCAGGGGTGAGGGGGGCAGAGCTACTGCCCAAAATTTGAATTGAGGTTTCTGGAAGTTTCCAAGGTGCTCTGCACAGGTGCAGGATTAACCCATTGTGTGCATTCACAGAGACCACGAAGAAAAACAGTCCCTTACCACCTGCCCTGGCCAGTGCAGGAATTTGTTCTTCAGTCCCATCCCTGTGAAGATTTCTCTCCAAAGGTTTTCCATATATTGGTAATAGTTAAAACACAGTATATAAAAGGCAGACATTCCAAGTTTTTAAGGCCTCTGTAAAATAGTCACTGAGGAAACCAAACAACCCCCCTGTGGAAAGGCCTTCCATAAGGATGGAGCCACACAGAAAAGGCCTGTTTTTCATGCTCACCAAACTGATGGACCTTACTAGCAGCCCTTGAGCAGGTCTCAGTTGCTGGTCTCAGAACCCTGGCAGGTTCAGAGTAAGGTAGGCAATCATTCAAATGTACCTTATTTCTGTATAATTGGGTGTTACTCCTTGAACACATATAGCAAGTTGTAAATGACATAAGAGGTCTTGGGTGAAATAGCTGGAATTGTATAATTGTATATTTAATTGTATATATATATATATATATATATATATATATTAAAGTCTAACAGTGATGTAATTTCCATAGATCTGCAGTACTAAATTTCTAAAAGATGTTGGTTGAAAAGTTTGTATTGAATGGCAGAATGCAAATAGAAGCTAGCCTTTTGAATTCTTATAAATTGCATGAAAGCACAAAGGACCACAACTGTTTTCTTTCAGTTAGGTTTAGCATATAACTATAGAAGAGAACATGTCAATGGACTGTGCATTAAATCCAATTCTGTTGCTTGTTTCTTTGTACATACAAAGGGCAGCTGTCTTAAAATAGCAGCTTGAAGATGAGAGCAAATGACATGAGATGACTAACTCGTACAACTGCCCTGTAAGCTTCTGTACACTTTATCTGAATCATCAGTTGTGATGAGTTATAGACATGAAATATACTTAGACAGCAATAGTTCTGTAGTTCATATACTTGTCTGTTCATAGGCACAGACGATACTGAACAAAAGCAAGCTAGGGTTAAAAAGGGGGGAAGGAGAAAGGGACTAGTGTTAGGAGCAGATACAGGTAATAAGGATCATATTATAATGCAAAGATCTGGAACAAAGCATGGATAAGTTACTGTTTTTGACTACAGCTCCCAGAATCTCCTAGCCTAGCCATCATGGATTTTGGGAGATGTACTCCAAAAAAATTTATACAAGATCCAGTTTGACTAGGTTACCTACTGAACTAATCAAGCCAACTCTTTCCAATCAACATATTGTGTTCAGTCTGGATTATAAACTACGTTTACACACAGATATGAAGGCCACATCAGGTTCATTCTAGCATTAAAAAGTATGTAGATGTAATAACCAGTTCCTCTTACCACAACATTTAGTCCTATGTTTAAAGCCAATTTCATCATCCCCTAAGTATAGAATGCTTATCTATTGACGCCTCACATGTTACACATATAAAGGGTCAACATGCACTGAAAGGGGATGCCGGGTTACATCTTTGGCCATGACCCTAAATATGCACATTAGCATGGGCATATGTCATAAGGAAGCCTACACATATTAGAATTCCCTGGAACCTGGTGGTTTACTCATATGAGCAATAGCAGCTCCAATGTTAGTGTGGTGTTAGTGTGGCGGTGAGTCTGCTCTTGGCTTTAGTTTCTACCCAAGGTGACAAGCCCATTTGTGGGACAGGATTCAACATCCTGGAGAGTTAATGAACTAATGGAAGTTCACAGTAACACAGAGAGCAGCTTCACTGCCCTGCTAACACTAGAGCCACCAGTCACTGTTGTGCATGAGTTTAGGATTCCTAACTCAGACATCCAGACATGGGTGGCAAGGAAAGCATATGCCATCAAGGGCAAGGCCAAAGACATGGGCTTACAGCCCCTTTCATGTGCATGGGCCCTTAGCACAAATAACATGTGAATGGGAGTAGGTCTATGTATACATTTAACATGGACTTTATGAAACTATCATATTTGGACAGCCATTCCTAAAATGAAATCTGAAATTTTCATGTTTGTAAAATTAACAAGGTACCATTCTATTCCCAATGCTATTCAACATGAAACTGCTCAGAGAGATCATCCGGAGGCATGGGGGAGGATGCTATCCATATGCTGATGGCACCCAAATATATTTCTCCATGTCTTCAAAAACAGCCTCAGCTAAGGATAGTGTGTCTCCTCTGAATGAATGCCTGGAAAAGGCAATGGGCTGGATGAGGAAAAACAAATTGAAGCTGAATCCAGACAAAAAAGAGGCGCTCACTATCAAGTGTTCTAACCTGATTTGGAGGTGTGTCAACCAGTCCTGGATAGGGTTACACTTCCCCTGAAAGACTATGTTCACAGTCTGGGAGTGCTTCTGGATCTCTCACTCCAAATGACAGGTCAGATAGCTGCAATGGCCAGGAGTGCTTACTATCAGCTTTCATTTACACCAGCTGAGCCATTTTATTTTTTTTTTTAGAGTTGGAGGACCTAAAGCTAGTAGTGCAGGCCCTGGTAACGTCAAGGCTGGATTTTTGCAATGCTGTACATTGGGCTACCTCTGTACCAAGTTCAGAAACTTCAGTTGGCTGAAAACACAGCAGTCAGATTGGTTACTGGTACATCTAAGAGTGCTCGTATCACACCAATACTAAAATCACTCCACTGGCTGCCCATTACTTTCCAGGCAAGTTACAAAATGTTGGTTAAGCCCTACATGGTTTGGGTCCAGGTTACCGACAGGATCGCCTTCTCCCATTTAATTCACTCTGTACACTCAGGTCCTCTGAGGGACATTTACTCCAACCACCCAGGACTAGATTGACAACTGTCACCCAGAGGATTTTTTCTTCAGCTGCCCCTAGACTGTGGAATGACCTGCCAGAAGAGATTCACCAGCTGAATATGCTGTCCAAATTTAAAACAGCATTAAAGACGAGTCTCTTCCAGCAGGTCTACCTAGATGTTTTTTAAACTATGAATGGTAAATATGGATTGGTTGTTTTAATAGGTATTTGTCTTATTTGTTTTTTTAGATTGATATTATGCATTTTAACTGATGTTGTGTGTTTTTAACTGATGTTGTATGTTGGTCTGTTACTGTTCCAGGTCTTGATCCATGGGGAGAGGAGGGTGAGAAATAAATAGTATCATCATCATCATCATAATCTTGTAACCTTAGGAAAATATTCACTTGCTTGGAGTGATAAGGCAAATGTGAGGTTTTTATATACAGTTGTCCCTTCACATTTGCTGGGGTTTGGTTCCACGACCCTCCATGAATACCAAATCCGTGAATTCTCAAGTCCCATTATATGCAATGGTATAGCAAAATGGTGTCCCTTATATAAGATGGCAAAATCAAGGTTTGCTTTTTGGATTGTTATTTTTTAAAGAATATTTTCAAACTGTGAATATTTAAAACCATGAATGCCAAATCCGTGAATGCAAAGGGACAACTGTATATATTTTACTAAGGCAGGAAAAAATGTGATGTCCCCAGAAAGTCCTCTGGTAGTCATAGTGATGTAGCTGGTGCTGGCAATCTTTCAGCTTTGCAGCATCTCTGAGTCACACACCATAAAAGAGATATTGACTTAAGTTTATCTTACCTGCCACAAATATAAGCCAAAAGAACTGTATGAAGAAATGTGTCTCATCACTTTGTAAAAAAAAAAAAAAAAAAGCCTCTCTCCAACTTCTCATCATGTACTGTAATTATTGTAGAATGCACCTGCTTAACTGACATTGGAGTAGAGTGGTTAAAATCTATGTCCCTTATTGTATGCATGGGTTTGCCAAGTATCTTATTGGTAGTGACTCAAACTTTATTTTTTAAAATTAAAATCCTTCCGAATCTTCTGTTTGATAGCTAGTGTGGTCATTACATGTTTGTGAACAAACACTGCAGGAAAAAAAGACCTATACATTGTAGATTACTGCCAACGCTATCATGGAATGTGCCCATCATTTTTTTTTTTATCTTGAAAGGATGAGAAAGATTTCTCCTAGAAAGAGCTGTGTATGAAGTTTATTATCTGTTCCATTTCCCTGGTATTTATTTAGGAACTTGTCTGCTAAGCTTAGTCCAGAGAAATATATTCTGTAGCTGAGTACATCAACAGTTTATTTGGAATTGCAATAGCAATAAGTAAGTTCATACTCTCTATGGGTGCATCTACACTGTAGAAATAATGCAGTTTGACAGCACTTTAAGTGATATAGCTCCATCCTATGGAATCCTGGGATTTGTAGTTTACAAGATATTTAGTCTTCTCTGCCAAAGTGGGCTGGTGCCTCACCAAACTACAAATCCCAGGAAACTGTAGTATGGAGCCATGGCAGTTAAAGTGGCATCAAACTGCATTATTTCTACAGTACAGATGCACCCTATATGACCTGTTGAGAAATGAAATAAATTCAGGTATGCAAGTTTTCTTGCTGTGTAGGAGGCCAAAGAAGGTAATTCCTGTCATCTAGAAATACTATGAAGGCTAATATAAGACTCCAATTTCATATTTAATATATACATACACCTCCCTACATTTATATGTTTTGAAACATGATATAGGCACAGCTCAGTTAACAAAGCAAGGACTTCCTTCGTACAAAGTCTTTTTACACCTGCCCAGTTCCCTTCCTTCTTCTCCTCTTTCTAGCTGTATGAGTTTTTTTAAAAGCAGCATTAGCAATGGGAGGATTGTGAGAGAGGGTTGGAGAAACACACACCTTTGGTGTTGAGTTGCAACATCATATCTGCAGTAAACAATGCAATAAAGCTTGAATTGGGAAGGTATGGGATTCTGTTGTAGCCAATACTACTGCAGCAGTGTGTGCCTGCCTAGAACATGCAAGGTAAACAGCAGCTGCTTCCAGAAACCTTTATTTGAACATTCATGAACAGCAAAAAAAAAAAAAAAGAGGAAAGTAGATAAGCCTCCTTTACCAACTACCCCCCGTGTATTAAAGAAGAATAGACCTGTGAGTTTGGCCACCAAAATGGGAATCAGAAGAGAAGTGGAGGCTGGTGAGAGAATGGGTGCAGTTTGGAAAAAAATATTCTCTTGTTGTGCACCTTCAAGTCATTTCTGACTTACTGCAAACCTAAGGTGAACCTTTCATGGGGTTTTCTTGGCAGAATTTGTTTTGGGGGGGTTGCCCTTGTCCTCCTCTGAGGCTGAGAGTCTGACATGCCGAGTGGAGATTCAAACCCTGGCCTCCCAATGTCCTAGTCCAACACTCAAACTACTATGCCACATTGGAAGATTCGAATTGTTTTTGTTTACTTATGCAAGGTTTATTTTAGCTGGTGGTTTCATTAATGTCATTAACTGAGGTATACCTGTACTGGTTTTAAGTTTCACAACTGAAGCTATGATTATCATCCTAACTTATCAGTGATAAAGTACGTAAAGTGTACAAAATGTTATACACAGGATAAGAACAAGGTAGCCCTTGTTACCACATGTCCTCATCCACATGTGGCATGTTCATATGTTCAGGAAGTACATGTCTCAGTAGGTCTTTAGCCTAGAGCAAAAATACAGATGCCCAAGTGGAGGAAAGCAAACTGGGCTCTCAAAAACAGAGAATCAGAAATGAGGGAAGAACCAGAGATGTATTTATTTTTTAAAAAATAGTAGTATATGTTTTATTACACAGGGAGTGGGGGGGGGGAGAGAGAGCCCACAGCAGCATTTAAAAAAAAAGACCAGCAACTACTAGTTTAATTCTTTGGAGAATCTGGGGATGGACAAGAGGACTAAGATAAAAGGAACAGCATGGGAAGAGGTTGGGTGGTGAAAGGGGGAGTAGCGGCTACTCCAAAGAAGGAGGAAAAAACCTGCAAAAGGCTTGAATAGGCACATGAGAAATCTAACTTGGATGGTGAGAGGAAACTGAAAGCAGATAACTAGGCTTGTGGAGACACCAGTAAGCTTTATTGGGGCTAACAGGGAGAAGTAATGAAAGATTGAAGAAGAAATGAGTGAAATGCAAATATAACCCATTCCAATTAGAAATACTAAAGGAAACAGAGGCAGTTTTCTTCAAAGCCTCCTATGATTCATCTGTGATCCAGACTGGTGTTAAAGTCTGTTGCATGGACTGCACCACCAGACCTATAGCAACTGTTCCATTAATATTATGGACCACTAAGAGGCTTACTGCATGATGAAGTAAAGTGGCAGTGCAGCAGGAAAGTTCCATCTTCCATGCTGCCCTATGCATGACGTTGTTGTTCTTCCATTCCAGCTGCGTGGGAGACTGAGGTAAAATCATGCCTTTTTGCTAACCAGAAAAACTTGTTAGCAAAAATACATGGTTTTATCTTGGTCTCCCATGGGACAGGAACAGCAGAACACCGGAAGAATGATGACGTCATGCAGTAAGGCAGCACAGAAGATGGAACCTCCCTGCTCCCCTGCCACTTTACTTCCATGTGCAGTAAGCCTCTAAATATCCTGGCCCACAAAGCACGTTGAGGATACAGAAAGGTGAATATAAGAGACTGAAGCCTTATGAATGATGCTTTGTTATATACCTTTCAGTCCTAATATTCCTGAGTACACACAATAATAAAAATGGACTGAATATGGATATGGATATGGATATGGAAGGAACTTGGGAGGGTGAGAGGGAAGTGAGAACTAGCTATGGGACATCACATCTTTCAAAAATAAACTGAACTTTTACTGAAGACAATAACTTTTGGAAAACTTGGTTGTGGAGGGGGGGATTTTGCCCTAAGATTTTTTTTTTAAAGAGGGAAAGTATATCTAGTTTATTAGTGAGTGCAAATTTAGAGACTACAATCCAAATTCTAATAAGTACAGTTGTCCCTTTATATTTGCTGGGGTTTGGTTCCAGGACCCCCTGTGGATACCAAAATCCATGAATACTCAAGTCCCATTATATGCAATGGCATAGCAAAATGGTGTCACTTATATAAGATGTCAAAATGAAAGTTTGCTTTTTGGATTATTATTTTTTAAAGAATATTTTCAAGCTGTGGATACCAAATCTGTGGATATGGAGGGACAACTGTACTACATGCGGTGCTTGCCAAGGTGTAGTGGAGCCAGGACTCACAGGGTTGAACCCCATGACTTTTTGATCAGTAAATATGAATAAACATAATCTCCATCCCTTTTGGGATGCCTCTGTTCCCTCTAAATTTAGTTGCAATCTGAACAGTGAAAGGATGGGAAATGGATATTGTTACAAGCTGTCCTTGTTATAACTTAAAAGTTTCGGGGGCTGGCTTTACAAATGACTGCTCTTGATAGAAATGATAACACTCAGACATTGTTTTAAATTAGGGGTGGGCAACTGCACAGGGCAAGGGGGGCATTTTACCTCCCAGTGCCCTTCTGTGGGGCTGTACCAATGAACTTTCAGCATGCTTGAAGTGATATGATGTTACTTCCAGGTGCCCTTTTGGCCAATTTTGGCCAATTTCCCTCTTTTTTGGTGTTTTGAGGAAGATTGAGAGGCTTTGTAGGATTAGGGGAAGAAAATGCTAAATTTTTACACAGTTCTGGACAGTTTGGGGACAAAAAAATAGCCTGAAAATTGACTTCCAAATATAAAATTTGGGGTGGTGGTGGTGGAGCTGAGGATTGGAGAGATCTTTGGGGGGGGGGTTTCCCAAGGGCCACACTTGGGCGTTCCAAGTGCTATGTGCAGTGCAGCATGTAGGCTCACTTTGCCCACCCCTGTTTTAAATCAACACAACCACCTGCACTCTTTGAGAGTCTCAGTGAAGTGTTTCTATAGAGCACAGGTAGGGAAAACTCAGCTCATGCTCTGAGAATAGCTTATGGACCCAACTTTTGCAGCACTTGAAGTCTCCAAGCCTCCACAAAAACCTCACACATGATTTCATTTTTGCATGATTTTTTGTCATGGTCAAAACACCCCAAATCGGTAGACCCTCACACTGCCAGAAACCCTCCCCCCAAAAACAGCTAAAACTAGTGCACCAGCTGTGCCCGCTCCATGAGATGTCCAATCTGGCCATGGTGACACGTGCCTTGGTTACATCCAGTTTGGACTACTGTAAGACACTCTACATGGGGCTGTCCTTGGAAACTGTTCAGAAACTTCACCAAGTCCAAAATGCTGTGGCCAGAATGCTGACAGCCAAAGGGAACCTATAACTTCCTTGTTAAAACAGCTTCACTGGGTTCTGGTTAATTTTCGGGCACAATTCAGAGTGCTGGTCATGACCTATAAAGCCCTATATGGCTTGAGTCTAGACTGTATCTCCCTATGTGACAGACTGTATCTCCCTGTATGAACCTGCCAAAACTTTAAGATCATCAGGAAAAGGCTCATTATCATCCCAGGCTCGCTTGGTGAGGACACAAGAGACAGCCTTCTCAGTGGCTGCTCCTACCCTTTGGAACTCCCTTCCTCCGTAGGCTAGGCTGGCCCCCTCCCTGCTTTCCTTTGACTGGCGGGTAAAGCCATTTTTGCTCAAGTAGACTTTTAACAGTTAACCAGGGTTCGCAGCAACCATGGGCTTGTCTACATGATCACCACAGACAGCGAGGCAAGTTTGGGAGCACTGTCCACAGTCATCCCTTTTGAACTATCTCAGTCTTATAATTCACAGCATGTGTGGCCACACTGCTGTGGCTGCTCCTGTTTCCCCCTCCCCCTATGCATGTGAATGTACATATGTCTTTCCTCATGGACTAGAGGGGCTTCAGACATCCTATCAAGCAGAGGTACATGCAACATATGGACATGCTGGTATGTGCTTCTCCGAACAACTGCCACATATGCAAAAAAAGGGGGGAAGGAACCACTAAATAGTGAAATTGAAACAGGGAAAGAGATCACCTGGCCCAGGGAGTCTCCTCCCAACCTCTTCCACCCATTTGCTGAAACTCCTTCTCCCCACACCAACGTTGCAGTCCATACACACATGTGAATATCTAGGTTTTCCACTCAAATCTGGAGTAAAATCTCAGCGCCTTCTGGATTAAAGTTTGAGGTACTGAAAAGACCCGGATTCAATCCATATGTCATCTGGACAGCTTGCTGTGAAAATGAGGTGAGGTCATTTTATTTGAGTAGACAAACTCTTAGGGGCCGGTTCCATGACAGGAAAAAGTTCGCCATCAGGAGTGCATAAATCACACGATGCCTGGGATTTTCGGATGATGAAGCCAGATCCAGACACTTTCTGTTTTGCTTAATTCACACAGGCAAAGTGGGAGGGGGGGAATCGCCTCCAGATGATTAAAGCCAGGCAGGAGGCGGGGAGGGAGCAAGGAGGGGGTCATGGAGACCATAAATAATGAGAGGAAAGAAAAAGGGCAAACAAGACATCGACTTCCCCAGCCCCGAAAGGCTTCTATAAAGAAAGGAGTCAATGAAAGCACGAACAAGCAAAAGCATGACCCCCTTCATGCATGCACACACAAACACACACCACAGAACTAGGGCTTGCCAAATTTGTTTTCCCTCCCTCCAAAGCCTTGAATAAAGGCAAGTGAGTGGAAGCACAAATAAACAAAAGAACGAACATGCGATCGGCTGTTTCCCAGCACATACACCCACCCACACACACACCAGCGAAGCAGTGAAGCAGCGAAGCATCTTCCCACCCCCCATCCCACCCCCGAAAGACAGACAGGAATGGCTCGGTTTTCCAAAGTGGGCTGCAAGCAGAAGGAGGGTGAGTTTCTTCTCTCCAACCCCTCAGTCTATTCGAATAAAGCAGAATGGTCACTCCAACCAATCAGGATTCAGCTCTGCTCACAGTAATTCGAAAAGGTCGATGCCAGTTTACACGATCGTTAGTTCCCACGATAAATTATGCGCATTTTCGTGAACTTAATAAAAAAAGTGCAGAAAACTAGCGAAAGCTGATACTGTACAACTTATGGGTTTTTTGCACCCCCTCCTTCTGAAAAGGACGCTGTTGCTTCGAAATGCATGGGAACTATCAGGCTTCTTGTCGCATTCTTTGAGGATTTATTTTGCCGTGTAAATGACCTCTTAGCCTTTACTCTTTGTCAGAGGCTATACTGCAGAAAATTCATTCCGTTTTGTATCTTAGAGTCGTTAGCTTTTGGACTACAACTTCCTGATTCCCCAGCCAGCATAGCAGCCCTCCCTTCATCCCAACTACCATCGCCTGACTTCAGAGGGAGAGAAGAGAATGCTAGACCTAATCCCTACCCTTACTGCCATCCCCTTTCCTTTTGTATCATGTCTTCATTCACTTGTAAACCTGAGGGCAGGGAACTGTTTTGTTGTTCTTTTTCTTGTAAAGCGCCATGTACATTGATGGTGCTATAGAAATAAAAGATGATGATGATGATGATGATGATGATGATAGCCATGTTGGCTGGGAGACTATGTGGCCATGTTGGCTGGAAGACTAGGTTTTCCAAATGTTGCTCCATTTTCACAGAATGCCAGGAACAATCCAATATTTACTATTCCTATGCTAGTACACAGTCATGTATTTATTTGAGCGAATATCATTTACCTTAAATCACAGGGACAGTCCTTACAACCAATGGTGTAGTTGTCCACTGTCTCCTCTAGTTGTCTAACCTGCTACAGCATCCATGTTCAAAAGTAATCATAGTGGAAGTCAATCCACACAGCAAGAAGCAGAGAATAGGGGCTGACTCAGTGTAATCATTCCCCTGGACCTCAGGACAGCAACCAACATGTCAGGCTGCACTTCATTCTGCCTTAAGGGATAAAGCTACTTAGGAGTGACAGGATGGTGAACCTAGACTAGCATGGCATCAGCCAGTCTCTTTTTACTGGTTCTCTAACAGCCTAGGTGAGTGAAAGGAGTGCAGCATAGCACATTATAATCAACCACTTCAGTGTTCAACTAGTGATGATGGCCAGATGCCCTAGGTGAGTGCCTAATTTCTGCAATAACATTGCTTCTTGAAATTTAATCCAGAAGAGGATTGCCATTAAACAACATTGCAATGCCATTTGTTCACATCTGATCCTTCTTGTCTTGAAGCATTAGCACATGCAAGCTAAACAACAATCCTTCAAAACCTCTTCATCCTGCAGAAAGGACAAAAGCAGAGGCACATTGAAAGGACATGGGCTAATTCTCCAAATGGTACTGAGTGAGCCAAGTGTAGCACTGGCTTCAAGCCTGTCCGTACTTACAGAAAAAAAGTGCAAGATTTTCAGTAAATGCTAACTGATAGTCCTACCCTAGATATTCTTCCACTGTTACTAGGATATGTGAAATAAATTGCCAGGTCACTAGGACAATATTACACACTAAAGCCTAAATGCAACATCAATACAGGAGAATGTCTTCCCCTTTCCCACTGCAGCCCTCAGAACTGCCCCTCAATCTAGTCCAAAGTGTTTCCTAGCCCTAGGGAGGGGAAGGGGCATTTCATATGAAGGGCTGCAGTGTGAAGGGAAATCTACCTCTGATGTCTACTGGATTCCACTGTTCGGACAGCAGAAATCCAGCACTGGTATGTAACCCAAAATTCTGCATCCATCCACTATAACAGTGGTATTTTTTAAAAAAAGAAAGAAAAGAAATAACAGTGCTTTAAAGTAAGCGTATTAAAATATACCATGGCGACATAAATAATCTTTGAGATGCCAAGTTAAGCAATGCAATTGTTTATGCTACAGTACGTTTACATTGGCCCAGAGTAACGGGGAGTGAGGATGTGCAGTGACCTGCTTTAGCAAAATCACATTATCTGCCAGGATCAAATGGCTCGATGAGACTCTTTAAGTGCACTCTATTTGTTCCTTCTCCTTCTGTAAACTGCATCAGACAACAGATTTGTAAAAGCAAGTACAGTACCTTGCAATGCTTCTATATTCTTCTCAAATTCTCTTCTCACTAATATTAAGTTCTGAGGCTAAGATGCAATTTTTGTCTTCTTCCTGAGAATGGGTTGGTGCTCATCGCTGTTATGGTTGGGAACTAGAGAGTTACTCCAGGAATGCCCACATACTGTTGTTTTTATTTGTTTTATTATTCTGCTTCTCTCCTGTTTGTTACTGTTTCATTTGTGTTGTATGCCATCTACCAAAGCATAAAATACATTAACTTCCCAAGCATTTGCACCAAGAACAACTTTCAAAGAACCAGCTTCTGTTCCAAAAGTGGCCTGCCATTTAACAGTAGGACTGAAGCCCAAATCCTATTAAGAATGCTGTTATCACTGTTTCATCACTCTTTGGATACTGGCCTATGTTAGGAAACTCAGTGTTAAATTCATTTTCAACATCTTGCTTAGGACAAACTCCTGATAGCCAAATCACAGAAAGAGAAATTTTGCCTAAACTCTTCAGCCATGAATTAATAAGATTTGAGATGTAGACTTCATTACTAGACCAGCCTACCAAAATCAAAGACATATAGATCAAATTGCTAGAAGAGATGGTAGAAAATTGTTAACAATGTCATATATTTATTCTAATATCTGCATAATCTTATACAGGTATACCTCAGTTAACAAAGCCTCTGACAAAATCTTTTTACAGTCTTGCCCAGTTCCCCTTTCCTCATCTTCTGTCTAGCTGAAAGATTTTTAGCAGCATTGACATTGGGAGCATGGTGAAGGAAGGCTGGAGAAGGGAAGATTTTCAGTGTCAGGCAGTAGCAGCATGTATGCAGTAAACAATGCAACGAAGCTTAAGGTAAGGAAAATGGGATTTTAATCTAGCCAATCCTACTGTAACTCTGTGTGCCTGCTTACAACAGGCAAGGTAAACAGCAGCCCCCTGCAGATTTCCTGACTGAGCATGCATGAATTGCAAAAGGGAAAGAACAAATAAGCCTGCCTTACCAGCTCCCACCAGGATGCTAAAAAAAAAGGGGGGGGAAAAAGAGCATAGATCTGTAAGTTTGACCACTAAAATGGAAATCATAAGAACAGTGGAGGCTGGTGAAAGAAAAATTAGTCTCTGTATGCATTTTGGCAGAAGGTTTCACGTGATCTGTAGAAGGCTGAAAATGTTTTTGTTTACTTATGCAAGGCTCACTTGATCTGGTTGTTTCATTTCACATGGGCATATTGTTAGTTCTAGGTAAAATGTTTGCTGAAACATATTGAACTGCCCACCTTTTTTGTGGTGTAGGAACCTATCCCTATACTTTCCATGTTATTTCTGCTTCTGGTTCCAAAATTTCTGGTAAAGAAGTAACATGTAGAAACACATCTATTTTGGTAACTGAGGTCTGCCTGTAATGGCATAATGATTATTTTTCAGTGAACCATAGACTGGTGAGAGAACTCTTATGACAACATTGTTGTTACAATTCAGTGAATCACAGGTTGTTGCTTGTTTTGTTGCAGTTTTATAATAGCGATTATTATTCAGTGAACTATCCTGTTCTGTTAAGTCATTTCAACCATCATGATATAGTTGGTAACTATAGACTGCTTAAAGGTATATTTGCAGCCTTCAAAATGCTACAGCTGTACAATAACAGGAAGCAAAACAATAGCATTTAACCTATTGTAAACCCAACACCATTGTTTGAGCCTCAATTTCCACTATTCCAGAGACAGTGCAATACCAGAAATGTCCTATCAATTTACTACATGGGCAAGTTATCTAAACCAACATTAAATAAACTTTTAGATTTATGTTAAAATACACCCATACCCAATGAATATTCCCCACATGCAAATACACAATAATAAATTAAGTGCAGTCCTCTTAAAGTGACAGTGTCCTCATATTCCCTGTACTACAACAATAAACACTAGATCACACAAGGTGTGTGTGTTTGTGCCTTCAAGTTGTCTATTGACTTAATTGAGATCCCATGAATTTCCAAGGGTTTTCTTAGGCAGGGAATACTCAGAAGTGGTTTTGCAAGGTCATCCGCTGAAATATAGCCTACAGTACCTCATATAATAGCTGATTCAGCCATGAGTATGCAGGAGTATTTGGTATAAATATTTAAGTCTGAAATTATTTCAACTTTTACAAGTACAACTGTTCCAGAAACTTTCTGCATTAGATAGAAATGGTTGTGCCAGTAAACTAGAAACTCAGACACACGTATTTATTGTTGCAGGCTTCCCGTACTTATCTGACTGGTCAGGGACCACAATGCTGTCAGAAAGTGGAACTGGTTGAAAAGCAGAACCCAGGTTTTTATTAGCTTTTGCAAATGCATTTTGGCTGCCAAAAATTGTAAATCACACATTATACACAGTATTATATTATTATATGTTAATTGGCCCTCAACTTTCATGAGGGTTGGGGTGGAAAACCCCCGCAAAAGTGGAAAAACTGCAAATACAGGCCCGTTATTTTTTTTAACCTGATAAAACACATCTTTAAGTGTTTGTAGGTCCTTTTGGTGGAAGCTGACTATAGAATCACTCTGGAGGACCTACAAATGCCTAGAGAAGTGTTTTCTCTCAGAACCTCTAGGTCTTCCAAAGCAATTCTTGTACAATTCTATGGTCAACTTCCAGTGGAAGCATATCATAGAATTGTGCTGGTGGACCTAGAAAATGTCTAGAGAGAACATATTCAGTAATCCATGAATAATTAAATCCGTGAATGCTTAATCCGCAAATGTGGAGGGACAACTGTATATTACTGTATATATAATTATAATTATATTACTGTATATATATTATCCTGTATACTGTATTATAAGGATAAATACTGTACAGTTCTACTGTAAGAGACACACTGCCCACAATCTCAGAAACAGCATGAATGACTGAAGGAACACTGCCCACAATCTGATAGAACTATCAAAGACTGAACACAGACTGAACTATCAAAGATGGCATGTAGTAACTTAGAGAGGGAGAAAAAAGGTGCCAAGCTGGCTGACACTTTATAAACAGCACTTGCGTGGTCTCAAGCAAGCCTCCATACTTGGTTTGGCACCGTTTTTTCCTTTACAGTTTGCTTTGCAAGCAATGCACACATGATCCAAAGTGAACCCCTGTAGGGCAAGAAGAACATACGAAAGCACACTGTTTCAATGCTTACAAATTACAAACAAGTTCCATTAATTTGACAAGGAACCCGCTCTTTCCATAGGCAAAATTTGGGACCACATGCATGCGAGCGGTCCCAAATTAGTTTCTGAAGGCAAGAAGAACTGGCAAAACAGCAGATCGCTCATCGAATTAAGGAGAGTTGTCTGTAATTTGCAAGTGTACAAACAGCGGAGTGTTGAAAAATGAGCCAAATAAAAGCAGGGGATGCCTGTAATAATTCAAGGTAGCTAACCCAAGCTGCCTTGGGTCCCATCGAGGAAGAAAGGCAGCATAGAAATGAAATAAATAAAATAATAAAATTAACAACAAATAAATGTGACTGAGTTTCATTTCTATCAAAAGCAAAAAGTTTCTGCAGCAGTTGTACTTATAAAAGTTAAAGTAATTTTAAAGACTTAAATATTTATACCAAATACTCTTGCATATTCATCATTCCTTATGAAGTTGAATCAGCTACTATACCTCACATGAATTAGTATGGCTGTATTACTTCTCCAGTTGCCAAGCTACTATTAATTTCTTCCTTTATTATTATTCCATGAATACAATTAGATATTGATTCAGACTCTGGCTGGATGCTTGAAAAAACTACACCATTCACTTGTTTTCTGTATCAAATGTCCTTTGAAACTAAAGGTCTGAATTGCATGGGCCGAATCCAAAGGGTAGTCCTCTTTGTCCTGGAGAGAAGAGACCAGGAGGGTGTCACAGGGTTCTGTCCTGGCCTAGTGCTATTCAACATCTTTATCAATTACTTAGATGAGGGCATGGATCGCATTCTTATCAAATTTGCAGATGTAAATTAGGAGGGGTAGCTAATATCCCAGAGGGCAGGATCAGAATTCAAAATGACCTTAACAGATTAGAAAGCTGGGCCAAAACTAACAAAATGAATTTCAACAGGGAGAAATGTAGGATACTACACTTAGGCAATAAAAATGAAAAGCACAGATATAGGATGGGGGACATCTTGCTTGATGGCAGTACATGTGAAAGGGGTCTAGGAGTCTTCGTGGATCACAAACTGAACGTGAGTCAGCAGTGTGACTCGGCAGCTAAAAAAGCCAATGTGATTTTAGGTTGCATCAATAGGAAGGAGTATAGTGTCTAGATCAAGAGAAGTAATAGTGCCATTCTATTCTGCTTTAGTCAGACCTCACCTGCAATGTTGTGTCCAGTTCTGGGCACCACAATTCCAGAAGGATATGGACAAGCTGGAATTTGTCCAGAGGAGGGTGACCAAAATGGGGGGAGGTCTGGAAGCCATGCCCTAAGAGGAGCGGCTTAGGGAGCTGAGTATGTTTAGCCTGGGGAAGAGAAGGCTGAAGGGGGACATGATAGCCATGTTTAAATATTTGAAGGGATGTCATACTGAGGATGGAGCAAGCTTGTTTTCTGCTGTTCCAGAGACAAGGACTTGGAGCAATGGACTCAAACTACAGGAAAAGAGATTCCATCTAAACATGAGGAAGAACTTCCTGATGGTAAGAGCTGTTTGGCAGTGAAATGCACTGCCTCGGAGTGTGGTGGAGTCTCCTTCTTTGGAGGTTTTTAAACAGAGGCTGGATGACCATCTATCGGGAATGCTTTGATTGTTTATTCCTGCATAGCAGGGGATTGGACTGGATGGCCCTTGTGGTCTCTTCCAACTCTATGATTCTGTGATTCTATGTATCCTCAAAAAAACCAATACCTTTTTTAAAAGTTAGGAATCAGATTTTTTAAATTTTAGAATGAGTATCTATTTAAATGGCCTAAGTACCCTAAAGGCACCAGATCCTGTCTGATCTTAGAAGCTAAGCAAGGTCAGCCCTGGTTAGTACTTGGATGGGAGACTGCCAAGGAATACCAGGTGCTGTAGGCTCTATTTGAGAGGAAGGAACTGACAAAATGATCTCTGAGCATTCCTTGCCTAAGAGAACCCTCTGAAATTCATGTGCTCACTATAAGTCGACAGGCGACTTGAAGGCACATACAGACATACATAAGTTTTAAAATTGCCCTGATATCAAAGAAATGTATTAAAGTCTATATATTTGTAATCTCTCTTAAAGTGTAATTTGTCATGCTATTCCAAAACTGAAAGTGGGAGGGAGAACGTGGAAGAAATATCTGGCCTGACATCAGGTATTATATGGCACAAAAGGTCATCTAGGTTCAACAGAGAACTTCTACTTGATGAGTGGCAGACTGCTGCAATACGGGGGATGATCCCCCCACCTACTGTGAACCCCCATAGCCCCTAAAGCAGCTCTAGTAGACTGGAGCCACCCCCCTCTAAACCAGTTTTCAGTCATCAGGGAGAGCTACAGAGGTGAGGGGAAGCAAAGAGAGTCCTGAATGAAGCTGCACAGAGATATTGCCCAAATGTTATTTCTATTGAAAAAGATCTGTGGGAATTGTTGAGATATTTCTCCTCATCAGCAGCTGATACTACTTGGAGAAGCAGTAGAATTATTTTTATTTCTACAAAGAGATCCTCTGTTACGATAACAGTAGATGGTAATTAACTTTCTTTAAATATCACTGTGGGAATTCCTGTGGTGCAAGGTCTGGTGTTAGTTAGTTATATATATGTTTCCTCTAATTAATATTCATGTTCTTCTCCTTTGGGATGCCTCCTCATTATCCTTAGAATCCTTACAAGGACTAATTTGCTGTGAAAAACACACCAAAAATGTTTATATTAGAATACACAAACTACTCAGTGGATTGTGTCTACAGGAAATAACTATGGAATAGGCGGCTGCAATACAGTCTCTTGCTCCATGATCCTTCCTGCAAAATCCAAATGGACTTTACATTCAGACTTTCTTTCTTTTTTTAATTCCACCTGCAATGCTATAGAGAAAATGTAGGAACCAGAGCTTGGAAAAGTTAGCTATAGTTTTTAAAACTGTAGCTCTGAGGCTGGAGAATTTTGGAAGCTGTAGTCAGTGGTGGCACAGGGATGTGTGTGTGGAGAGGCTGAACCACACCAGGTGACACAGTCGGAGGAAGGGGTGACACCTGCCTTAGTAATGCCACAGGCTGTAGTCTAAAAAACAAGCCTTTTCAAATCTTGTTTCCAACTTGATGTATTATCCAACCATACTAAAACTGTGGTCACTAGATCAGTGGCAGCACTACGGGGGTGAGGGGAGGCCAAACCACACCAGGTAACACCATTGGGGGGAGGGGTGACACCAGCCTTAGTAACACCATAGCACTAGATAATCACTGCACTGCTCACACTGGCCTCCCTGGGTACCAAGTACTATAATTAGAAAAACTACTAAATCACATACTAACAAAACCTGAACTTTGGGGGCTATTTTTCTTAATGGAAAGGCAACCGCACTCTAAAATGCATTTCAGGACACATTACTGAACATGTGGTCAGTGGTGGCAAGGGAGAGGAGGCATGGCTGGCAGAAACATTGTGGTGTTAAGGAGCTAACAAATGCAGCCTTTCACACGTCCTTTTTCACACACGAGGATGGCTGTTTGAATCCCCCAATTGTTATTGTTATCAAATTATATATTGTGAAGTTGTCCCATTTCAGTTCCACAGTAAATGTAAATGAAACTCAGTTACATGAGCTGAAGATTATGGCTTAATGCTGCTAATTCTGAAAGAAGCTTGACTTTATGAAACATACAAGCACACTTTTCCTATTATTCTACCACCATGCCTAAGTGTGTAGCAGACTGAGGGTATCAAAAGAAAGGAAACATTTGTTTCATGAAAGCTTCCGCAGATCAAGTTCTACCTCAGCAAACATTACATGGAGCAAGCTGCATCTCTTCCTTGTACAAGCTCTCCACTTTCCGTCCCATACTACTGAGACAGACAGACAGACAGACAGACAGACAGACAGACAGACAGACATAGTATGGAACAGCCACTGTGGCTAAGACACAGCAAAGCAAGTACAATAAAAATTCCATTAATTATTAGTTCATTTTATTCATTATATATTATTAATATTCATTGACCCTCCACAAGGTCCTACCCCACCATCTCTTCATGGTATGAAGGTGACCCTAAGTTCTCAATTGGTTTGCCACTACAACATAAGATCTGAAAGCTTATACCAGGCTGACAAGACTTTGCCATGTGCAAAACTGCATGTCTGTTCTCCAAGGACTAGCGGTGCTAAAATATGGAGAAGCTCATCACTAGAAAGATGGCCACCAAGTGATAAGCTGGCCACTGCAACTGTGCATGGAAGAGTTTTAGTCTGCAATCATGGGGAGCTTAGCCTCATTAAAAAAAACTACACATATTCAAAGTATTCAAGGTATTTATTGGCCACTGTATAACTGGGTTCTCATGTGGTTTTACAACAGAATTATAAAAAATTAATAAATCATACAATAAAAAAGTAATGTTACTAAATTTGCTAGAGAGGACACTGATGATGGTAATAGGCAGCAGCAGCACTGACCTCACTCCCATCCTCATACAATTTCTGTAGCAAGAAAAATCTGTCCAGGTTCTTTGTTAATTTATTTTATTTTTTAAAAAAATCAGAATGCCTCTCACTTATCTAACATCAAAATCTATTACGAAGCAGCAAAAACAGTAACTTTAGTTGATCAACTTGTTGCCAAAACAACAGGAATCAGATCTTTCTTTATAAATACCATAAAGGGTCGACTAAATAATATCCTATGTTGAAGACTAATATGTCTAGAAATTTAACTTGAAATGTCCTTATTTTTCAACTCGTGTATACTTATGAAACGTTCTGGATGAACAATGCACCTCAAAAACTTTATTGGAGATTATCAGACGTGTCCCTTGAAACTGTTTCTGTACCACTACCCCCCCACCCGCCCCACTTCCATCCCTGTACAGAATGAAGAAAAAAATTCACATACTTGCCTTCTTCCGTTATAAGAACTGTTCCACCCCCCTCGGCTTCACTGCAGTAAAGGCACCTGTCGTAATGCTCCTTTTACTGCAGTGAAGCCAAATCCCGCTCGTTCTCGTGAGAGAACAATCATGTGTAAAATTTGAAAATAAAAACAGAACAAAATGTCAAAACAGAAAAGCAAGCCCCAAAACACACAGTACAAACCCCAAGTAACCCGGGGAGGGGGAGAAGGGTGACACTCACCTGGCTGTTTCTATCGAACCCAGAAGTCTTTGGCATGGACCTCCTGGTGACGTCACACACCGCTGGCATTGCGCCAACACAATGGAGGACATTTTCAAATGCCTGTGATTCTGTTATGATAACAGAACGGGCTTCTTATTCATGGCTTTTCCCTGTGAATAAGAAGAAGCGGGGGGGGAGCAGGACGGGAGCTTCCCGGACAGGGACAACGTCATCTGAAAAGGGAGACAGATAGCGATCTCCCCTCGTCCCTGTCCCGGGTTATTGGACACGTCTGATAATCTCCATTGTGAGAGATACTGTTTGTTCATGACTTCTCTAGTAATGTGGTGTTTGTGATCTATGAATCTACAACAACAACAACAATTTATCTGTATAAGGCACAACAACCATGACAAAATGCTACAAAGAATAACCATATTGTTCACTGGACAACATCTACTGTTGATTCATAGAAAGAGCTTATCGATTTACAAAAAGAAATAGGAGAAACCCTAGTAGATCAAGTAATAGAAGGTCGGCAACAAAACAGACTGTCATGACGTTCCATCTACAATACATTCCTCAATTAAAGCAAAATACCATAAAGTGGTTATTCTTTATGGGAAAAGACTAATGAGCATGGCTGAAGGCAATCTAGCAAAACTCTGTTTCAAAGAGCACCTTTCCTGAGGTGGATGGGCACATTATTAGTCTCCCTTGATACTCTTCTACTTTGAGGACATTCAGATTCCGACAATTAAAATGGACAAGCAGTCGATTAGAGAATCTACTATGAATCTTCTTAAGACCACCACTGTGATTTCATTTCAAAAAGAAATGATTAAAATGGAAGGCATTACAGTTTCTTAATTTCCATGACTACAAGTGAGAAATACCCTTCTATATATAAATAGACTTCTATTCAAAAGTAAGTTATTAATGATCTCTATTAATGACCTCTTTTTTCTCTGGGAAAATGGATCTCCTTTTTAAAAATTTAAACTATTCATTAAATAATTACATAAATAGGAATATGATATAGGAAATATTATTTCCATGTATGGTTGGAAATGGATGTGGAAGATTAGAACCAATGAAGCTGGTCAGTGTTAGAAAATCATATTATAAAATCCTGTTCTAGTGGTATTTGATATACTATAGATTACAGTAGGACTCCCATATCTGCTGGGGACTGGTTCGGGGGGGGGCCTTGGATACCGAAAACCGTGGATAATAGCGAACACCATTGCAAATAATGGGACTTCTGGTTTAAAATAGCATAGAGTTGCCTTGGAGGACCTAAAAATGGCTAGAGAGGACACATTTTCTAGGAAGACTCGATGGTAGGTGTGCTGTTCTGTATCCCGTGGATAATTGAATCAGTGGATACAGGGGTCCTACTGTAGAATATATCCACAATGGTGCATATGAGTTGTGTATGGCCCAAAGGGTTTTGAACCTCTGCCTAGCTTCATGCATCAACAATAGGGTGATTATTGCTCTGTATGGCATTGAATGTCATGGTACAGGGGTACTGGTTGCCACTGTGCCTTCTCTGTGTTGTGATGTAGAAAGACGTCCTGGAGGTGTGGCTGTGTCAACCTGAATCTTATTGGCTTCCTTCCTCTGTGGGTGTTGTTACAGCCAAATCTGCTGGTCAGTGGCCATTGACAATTTTACCATGAACACAGGGTGTTCATGGGTGCTGCCATTTTTGAGACATTCTGGGATTTTATGTATTGTATGTTGCCTCATTCATTCCTGGCTTGAGCATATATAGGTTATAGAGGCCACTGCATTGGTAAGCACTGGTATCTGCATCCCCTCCCCAACCCCCTGGCATAACTGGCATACAGGATTGCTTAGTCAATTATTCAAGAAGTCCAGAGCTTTGAATTGATAAGTTTTAAATGACATAGCTTTCTGTAATAATATTTTCTTTCTTTTTTTGTAATGGGGGGGTTTACATTTCAAAGTAACAAAAACAGTTGAAACAGTATTATTTATTTTAATGCAATGAGTAACATCATCTAGTAACTTTATTTTGATACTTTTAAAGGATATTTTTAAGCATTGCATTTTGAGCAGAATTGTTCAAGTTTTATGCCATTCTCACTTCCCTGCTAAAGTAAATAGCAAATAAGTAATATTACTTTATTTTCAAAAGTGCAGCATTAATAGCAACAATTTACTGTGAGGGGGGAAATAAATGAGTTACAGACAGAATTAGTTTTTGAAAGTAAATTTTCAAAGTCTAAAAAAGGTCGAGAGTTAACTCAGAAAGCAGGGAAAATATGCACTGCTGCAAAATGAAGAAGGGGAGAAAAATGACCAAAACTTGGAAATGTTATTTTCTGAATTTGAGCTATGCTGGATGGGAGATTCTGGGATCTACAGTCCAAGAAAGCAATTTTTTCCAGCTCTGAAAAAGATATATTTATCAATTTTTAGGTGTTTTAGATGAATGTAATGATTGCTTGGTTTACAAAACAAACAGACCTTAAGATTTTGTTAAGGGTCTATGACAGTAAACATTGTAAGCATTTTATTGAAAGATGGATCTTGCTCATTACCTACCAGAACAAAAACATATTCAAAGAATTCAGCCTTATTCTTTGTTTCCACCATTAGAAGGCTTTTGTATTTTAACAGAAATGTTGCATTAAAAAGAGCACTTTTGTTTCATCTGCATAAGTGCCCTAAAGCCAACTTAACTCATTTGAGCAGGGAAATCCTTAGATGACACCAAGCCACTATTATCACTGTGCGTTGGTGCAAACCCCAAGGCTAGCAAAGAACCAGGCATGCTTGTTTTATGTTCAGTTGATCTACACAGAGCAGAGACTCAATTTGGGGCTCTTACAAATGTGCATCAACCATTGAAGTTCCAGACTGCAGTGTGTTATCCTGACCATCCTACAACATTTATAATAATAATAATAATAATAATAAGAATAAGAATAAGAATTAAAACATACTTTAAAATGCAAAAATAAAAATAATATAAATATAAATAATAATAAATTAAAAAATAAATTTATTTTTGCAAAGTTAGAAACTTCCACATTTGGATCTGTAGCCCCAGTCATGGGCTAAGCTGTATACACAGTAGGGATTGAAAGACTATTAGAAAATATTTGTAAAATAGTTGAAAAACATGTTTTCCAAGCTTTGAGAAACCCTGACAAGAAGAATCCTGGACTGGTGAGAATCTTCACAGTTCAGGAATTATTCTGTGCAGAATTTGTACACGGTTGTTTTGTGCAGAAACCAGCATTTTCTGCACCAGAAACACCATTTTATGCATGGAAAATAATATTTTAATGCAGAAATATTAGTTCCTGCACAGAAAATGCTGCTTCCTATGCAGAAAATGCTGTAATTGGGTATTTATTCACAAGTGGTTGTTTTGCATTGAAAACAACATTTTCTGCACATGAATTAATACTTCTTCATTGAGATATTATTTTCCACATAGAAAATCCTGTTTTCCATGCAGAAAATGCTATTTTTTGTGCAAAACAACCACTTTTGAATTTTGTGCAGAATAAGTCTTGAATTGCAAATAGCCTGTGAAAACTGAATGGTTTTCAAAGACTTCCTTGCAGTGGAAAGAAAATTGCTGAAATCGCTTGTTGCTACCTTTGAGAAGAAACTTAGGAGATTATCAGATGCCCTTAATATGGTGTTCTAGGAACACCAGGAGATCACCAAAGGGCAAACTTTTCAGATGACGTCATCTGCGTCCCGTGCCCCTTCCGTTTCACCCTCATTCTTTTTTATTGACAGCTTAAGTCGTCAATAGATTGCCATTCCATTTCTGTCACAGAATCACAGGCATCTGAAACTGTGCCCTGTTCTGTTGGCGTGATGCCAGCCACTGTGGATGGTTCCTGCTGAACACTTCCTGGTTCAATCAGGACATCCTGGTAAGTGACACCCTTTTTTCCCCCTCCCCAGGTTACTTGGGGTTTTTAAAGTACCTTTCTGTGCTTTGTGTGTGTGGGGGGGCGGTTTCTTGACGTGCATTTTCTTTTTTCTTTTTAAATTTGCCGCATGACTGTCCTCTCGCGAGAACGGCTGGGATCTCCTTTCCAGGAAGTGAATAAAGCTCTGTGAGGGTTGCATTCACTCCTGGGATGCTGGAGGGGAGGGGAGCACTTTGTTTAGCACCATTAAAGATAGATCTGAAAAATGTTCTTTTAAACTGCTACAGGGATGGGAGTGGGACAGGAAATAGCTGGCGAGATGGGGACGCTATATTTTGTCTCCGGCTGATAAAGTCCTTAGTGAAGAATTACATCCCTAATACATAGCAGTTTTTCTGGTAAGACATAAAGACCTGAAGAAAAACACAAAGAGAGACCTACCATTGTATCTGCAGATACAAGGTAAAGGAAACATCTCTCCCACATACATCTAACTGATCATTAAGGTCTCTGAGGGACAGAGTCTCGTCATCTGTGCCTCACTGTTGGGAGCAATACGCTATGCTTGGTTTTTTGATTTGATGAATGAAAAAAGATCTATTTTTTACTTTGATGAACTACTTTATATTGGTTTAAATTGTTTTATTGATTGCACCCCTCACAAGTTATTGTGATAGAGATTAAGATATAAATATTCTTTTAAAATAAAGATAAACTTCAGTGCTAAAACAAATGCTAGCTTTGAATGACAAAGTTTATACATTTGCATATCCACAATGCTGCAGCCTTATTTGAGAACTCACGCCGAACAAGTCTTGAAGAGAAACGACAATGCAGAAAGAATCACAACCCGGAAACATCACCCAGGGAGACCTTCTGCTGTGCTTTCTGCAACCGGATTGGTTTATCCCGGATTGGCCTTTTTAGTCATCAGCGCGCTTGCAGAAAGTGCAGGATGAGTCCTTCCTGAATCTTCGTTTGTGAAGAAAAGCCAGAGTGTGTGTGCCTCCAAGTCATTTTTCACTTATGGTAATCCTGAGGTGGCACTATCACTGGGATTTCTTGGCCAGATTTGTTCAGAGGAGGCTTGTCATTGCCTTCCTCTCAAGCCAAGAGAGTATGAATTTGTCCAAGGTCACCTGGTGGGTTTCCATGGCTGAACAAGGATTTGAATTATGGTCTCTGCAGAGTCCACGCTGCAGAAAAAAATCCAGTTTGATAGCACTTTAACTGACATAGCTCAATGCTATGAAATTCTGGGATTTGTAGTTTTGTGACACATTCTCTGTCAGAGAACTCTGGTGCCACAACAAACTACAAATCCCAGGATTCCATAGGATGTAGCCATGATAAGTTAAAGCAGCATCAATCTGGATTATTCCTGCAGTGCAGATGCAGCTCTAGTCCAACACTCAAATTGCTATACCATGCTGGCTCTCAAAATGTTGTTGCTGTAGTTATTTTATTTGTATCCTGCCTTTCTCCCAATATAGGGACTCAAGGTGGCTAACAATGGATTTAAAACAGTCCTAGCTAAAACAACAACAACAACAACAATAATAATAATAAAATTTATTTACACCCCGCCCCTCTGCTAAAACAATCGGGGCAGCTTCCAACAATTAAAACATTATAATAATGACTAAAAACACCACCCACCCCCATAAAAAGACATTAAACACTATAAAATTAAAACCATCTAACTAAAAACACATTAAAAATAAATATATACATGATTTAAAAAGCCAGGAGACGCAGCTCCTGAGGCCGGGATCTAATCAGGAAAGGCCTGGCGAAAGAGATCCGTCTTTAGTGCTTTTTTAAAGCTACTCAGGCTCGTCAGCTGACGGATCTCGTTTGGCAGGCCATTCCATAAATTGGGGGCGATTACCGAAAAGGCCCTCTGGGAGGTTGCAGACAGCCTAGATTTTTGTGGCTGAAGCAAATTCCTCCCAGAGGACCGGAGTGCACGGGGAGGATTGTATGGGAGGAGGCGGTTCCGGAGATAAGTTGGACTCAAGCCATTTAGGGCTTTAAAGGTAACAACCAACACCTTATACTGGGCCCGGAAACTGATAGGCAGCCAGTTGAGAGATTTCAATACTGGAGTTATATGGTCTCTCCGAGATGTTCCTGAGACCACTCTGGCTGCCATATTTTGTACCAACTGAAGTTTCCGGACCAAGCACGAGGGTAGCCCCATGTAGAGCGCATTGCAGAAATCTAGACGAGAGGTTACCAGCGCATGCATGAAAGTCTCAAGGTCCCTTACTTCCAAGAAAGGGCGCATCTGGTGCATCAGCCGAAGCGGATAACAAGCGCTCCTGACTGTTGCATTCAGTTGACTTGTCATCTGAAGCGATGAATCAAGGAGCACCCCCAGACTGCGAACACAGTCCTTAACGGAGAGCGTGATCCTGTTCAGGACTGGAGGTTGCAACCCAACTCCTGGTTTCGGGGCCGCTACTGTGAGCACCTCCGTTTTGTCCGGATTTAATCTCAATCTGTTTCTCCTCATCCAGCCCATTACTGCTTTAAGACAGACATTAAGAGGAGTGATGCCATTGGAATCCGAGGCCGATGATCGGGACAAGGAGAAATAGATCTGGGTGTCATCAGCGTACTGATAACACCCAGCCCCATAACTCCGAATAATCTCACCCAGCGGCTTCATATAGATGTTAAACAGCATCGGGGACAGGATAGCACCCTGCGGAACACCACAAGTAAGCTCCTTTCTGCTGGAGCAACTGTCCCCGAGCAACACCCTCTGGGACCTGCCCAAGAGGAAGGACTGGAACCACTGGAGCGCAGTGCCTCTGATTCCTAACCCACTCAGGCGATCCAGGAGAATGCCATGATCTATCGTATCGAAAGCCGCTGAGAGGTACAGAAGCACCAACAGGGACACATTACCCCTGTCGATGCTTAGACGCAGATCATCGGTCAAGGCAACCATGGCAGTCTCAACTTCAAATCCCATCCTGAAGCCAGTTTGAAATGGGTCTAGATAATCAGTTTCATCCAAGACCACTTGGAGCTGAAGAGCAACTGCCCTCTTGATCACTTTGCTCAAGAATGGTAACATAGAAACCAGCCTATAGTTGTTCATGTTCAGGGGGTCTAGGGAAGGTTTTTTTCAGGAGTGGCCTAACCGCCACTTCCTTTAAACAGGATGGAACACACCCTTCCCTGAGGGATGCATTGATGATGTCCTTAAGGAACACCATCAAGGCACCCCCCCCCCGGATGGCCAGCCATGAAGGGCAAGGATCAAGAGGGCAGGTCATCTTCCTCACTCTACCAAGTAGCTTGTCCACGTCCTCGGTACTCACAGATTGAAACTGATCCAGTAAACTTGTATCAACAGAGTTGCTGGACACCTCGTCAATTGTTTCTGTCAAAATACTGGCATCTAAGTCGGCTCTTATCCGAGAGATTTTATCTGCAAAGTAGTTGTTAAATGCGTCACAGCAGGCCGCTGTTGGGTTAAGCAATGGGTTCTGCGCAGGTATAACCCGCGTCATCTCCCTTATCACCCTAAACAGCTCTGCTGGACGGGACTCTGCAGACGCAATATGTGCAGAGGAGAAGGATTCCTGCGCTGCATGTATTGCCTCTCGATAGGACCGAAGAAAGTCCCTATGTCGAGTCCTGTCGGATACGAGTCGAGTTTTCTGCCAGTTGCGCTCTAGTCATTGTCCAACCCGCTTCATTCCTAAGCTCTGAAGTATACCATGGCTTATGGTTAGAAGCGGGTTGGAAAGGACGCTTGGGAGCGATCGTGTCGATAGCCTTGGTAAGATCGGTGTTCCAAGTATTAAACAAAGCTTCGACAGGGTCACCGCCATTACCAACCATTAAACCCTCCAAGGCTTTCTGGAATCCTATTGGTTCCATTAGCCTTCGGGGGCGGACCATTCTAATGGGTCCACCACCCCCGGTGGGGCGGGAAGAGACTCTTAGTTCAGTCTTGACCAGGAAATGATCCGTCCATGACAATGCGGCGGTTTTAATAACCGCCGCCCATGGATATTCCTGTTCCGTACTAAAGACCGCATCGAGAGTATGACCCGCACAATGTGTGGGCCCAATGACCAATTGGGATAGGCCCATGTTTGTCATGGTTTCCATGAACTCCTGAGCTGCACCAGTCAGATTTGTCAAGCTGGTCTCAAGTGGAATGTTGAAGTCGCCCAAAACTAAAAGCCTGAGTGACTCCAACAGCAACTCTGAGACCAGCTGTGTCAGCTCAGTTAGGGAGTCTGCTAGACAACGGGGTGGTCAGTATACTAGCAGAATCCCCAAACTATCCCTGGTCCTCAGGCTAAGGTACATACACTCGAAGTGGACTGTGTTCCGGATAGGTATCTTGGTCAAAGTCAGATTGTCCTTATAAACCAGAGCCACTCCGTCCCCCCTCCCACTTCCCCTCACCTGCTCACTGACAGAATACCCAGCTTGAAGGGTCTACGCCCACGTGACAGCGCTATCCTCTCCCAGCCAGGTTTCTGTGAAGCAAGCCAGGTCAGCATCCTCATCCAAGAGAAGATGGTAAATAATGTGAGTTTTATTCTTAACTGACCTGGCATTGCAGAGGAGCAAAGTAAGGTTCTGTGGAATGGTAGGTACGCTCTCCAATCCATTCCGGGAAACAGGGTGAACTGAAGGTGGGATAGCTAACAAACAGCAATCCCGCCTTCTTTTGTACCATCTGTTCACTCTGTTCCGACCATACCTCCCTTTCCCCAGCACAACTCCAATTTCTGCCCCCAGTCCATTCCTGGCCTCAGCTGACTCCAATTGCAGGCTTAGAGTCCTTGTAGCTTGCTGGCTGGTGTTTCCGAGGGGTGTGGGAGTGGCTTAAGACACCAGCCACTCCTGGCCACGCCCCCTCTCGCTGCTGCCCTGCTGCCAAAGTCCTCAGGGCCCACTACAGCCTTCTGGCCCGATGGAGTGGGGAGAAAGGCTGCTGCAGGCTTGCAGAACTTCTGGCTTGCTGGCTGGTGTTCCTGAGGGGAATACAAATTATTGGCCCTTGTGGTCTCTTCCAACTCTACAATTCTATGATTCTATGCTTCTATGAAAAGTATAACGATCAAATTTAAATTAAACAATTTACATGGTTAGAACCCACAAACATTAAAATATTAAAATATATAACATTTTAAAATACAAATGACACAGCATTTAAAAGTCTAGCCCACATCAAAGTGCAAACGCCTGCCGACACACGCATGTTTTTACCTTTTTACAGAAAAAAAGGAGAGATGGGGCCATCCTGGCCTCCTTGGGGAGGGAATCCACAGTCTGGGAGCAGCCACTGAGAAGGCCCTCTCCCTTGTTCCCACCAAGCGAGCCTGAGACGGTGTGGGGTAGAGAGAAGGGCTTCTCCAGATGACCTAAGAGCAGTAGTGGGCTCATAAAGGGAGATACAGTCCTTCAAATAACCTGGACCCAAATTCACATACACTGCCCCTAATGCACATAAAAAACATTGCTAGCTGTGCTGGCGTATTTGTATTTTATAAAATACAAATGAAACAGTGGAGCAATACTTTTAATGGGGCCAGCCGATATGTCAGAGAAATATGAAGTTTTGAGGTTCTCTAGAACTCTTCATCAGGTTGGATTATAAGCAAAGCAAGGGTAGGGAACAGAACAAGCTGATTTACTGCTGAAGCCACTAATTAGTCTTAAAATGGGGCACAGGAAGAGGTAAAATATTTTATTGGATTAAACTCTCCTAGGTACTACATAGGTTTCAGGTTGCAATTAGCAACACTGGGACTAAGCCTTAAGCAAAATACACACTGGCCACTAATGATGCTGACTGGTGTTGATGGGATTTGGAGTAAAACAATATCAGGAGGGCCACAGGTTCCCCAACCGTAGATTAATGGTGTATGGGAATACCTCTTCAAAGAATAGAATAATTTCTCTACTTTAGGTGGTAGTAATTCCTATTCCACAGAAGCAGTTTTAGTAGGAGAATGGGCTTCCCTCCCTGGAGAGGACAACTCCATGTGTTAATCTAACTTTGTACACACAGCTTCCATTTTCAACAGAATGCACAGGCCTCTTTGAACCAAAAAACATTTTCTGTGGAACATTCAATTTCACCCTTGTAAAAAAATAAAATAAAAAACATCCCCTCCTCCACCCCTGCCTCTGTATCTGCTTTTTGGCAACTAAACTACATAGTAAGAGAAAGCTTCATGTATGACTCAACATCACATGTAGCTTGATCCTTAATTTACATAAACATATCCTGTCACATCTTCCTCTGTCTTACCTGAAAATTCTTTACCATATAATATTGCATATTTTGAAGGCTTTAAAATGGACATTCCACATGCATTCTAGAACACAAAACTATCCTATTCCCCCCACCCACCCATTTTGTTTGAGATCCATGGCAGTCCTTCCTTTTATGACGCACAGTAATGCTAGGAGGTTTCTTTCTCCTCTTCAGATTTCTGACCACAGCATTACCATGACAACAATGAACTGAGTAAAGTTGTGCTACTGCACTTAAAAAAAAAAAAGCTAACTAATCTCCTTGTACATCCATATGAGAGCTTCCAGTTTCCCTGACAGAATTAATCGACAAATACTATATAAACACTTCCAATATTCTTTGCTGCTTAATAAAAACTGTCAAGAACTGAGTAAGTAATTGTAAGATGAAATGATGCACACAAATCAGACTTCCTATTGACCCCATTATTCTCAGTTTGGAGATCTTTGCCCTAAGCAAAGCAGCAAAATTTAGCCAACGGCATCTGTTCTTCTAGATCTCGTTCCTTCCCACACTCCCAACAACCTAAGGCCCTGATGTCTATGCTGCAAGCAGAGAATAGAAGCATGAGCATGCGGCAAAACAGAATCGGGGAACATACCCAGATGGCTAGAAAACCCATCAGTTGAATCATGCTGCCAGCTTCTTTGCTAGCCTTGGGGTTTGCACCAATACACAGTCATAATCACAAACTCATGGTTTAGCACACTACTTCCTTCCCCGTGTGGTACAGTATTTAGAACTGGATCAGAGGCATGTTGAACTTAGACAAGAGCATTGAGGCTTAAACCAGATATGGGAAACTTTGGTCCTTCAAGATTGTTCTGGGCTTCAGCTCCCAGAAGCCCCAGAAAGCAAATGGTATGGGGTTGTGGCAGTTGTAGTCCAAAATATCTGGAAGGCCAGGTATTTGCAATAGCTAGTTTACACCTCTACTTATCCATGATGTTCACCTTGGGCCCATCACTCCCTCACTCTCCAACCTGCATCACAGACCTGTTGTGAGGAGAAAACAGAAGAACTTGAATGCATCTTGGTCCTCCTGAGTTTCTGTTTGGACCAGATTAGGGACTTAGATTAGGGGAAAGAGCCACAGTTCATTGCTACAGCACATGCTTTGCATCCCAAAAGCCACAAGTTCAATCCCTCATATCTACAGATAGGGCTGAGAAAGAAACAATAAAAACCTGGAGAACTGTCACCCACTAATGGAATGTAGATAATGCTGAGCTTGATGGGCCTGTACCCTTACTTGGAATAAGACAGCTTTCCATGTTTCTAATGGAATAAATAATTACATGAATCATGTTTGCTTTGCACAGAAAAAAGAGAAATAAATCTATTGAAACCAGTTGCTTTTGTACACTTTGGCCCAAAGGCCCATACAGCCATTCAGCCACATCACTACTATCTGATTGCCAAATTGGCACATTTTAGGAATCAGGGCTCTGAAATGAATAAATGGATCCTTAGTTTTGTTTAGGCCATAGTGCTGCCATACAGCATCCCCCACCCCTCCACATTTCCCCCTGACATATAATGGGCAATTATGGCAATGTTTTTGTTTGTTTGTTTAAAAAACATGAGACTAAAAGAACCATATATGGAAAACTAAAGGAGTGTAGCAAGGAAATATTTATTCATATTGATTACTAACAGTGTATAATATGCATTTTAAAAGACCTGTTATTCTACAGTCTAGCACAGACATCACAGTTTTGTCCTTGCTATCAATGTAGAATAACATCAGAATTTATAAGTATTATGCAGAATATGAGCTGAAGGTTACTTCCTACCTATGCCATTCATAACAAGTCATCCCGCTGAACCAATTTCTAGCTAGCTTTTCAATTATTTTGCTCTTCACACTGCAAAAAATCTGTATCTTGATTCAGCAGAGCTCAAGCATAACAAAAAAAAAATAGAAAAGAAAGGAAGAAAAAGATAATTTCAGTTCAGAGCCTGAATCAATTCCAATGTGGCAGATAGAACTGTTCATGCTATGTTTTGTCACCTGCTCACATCAGAGAGCAAAAAAAAAAAAAAAGGGGGGGGGGATGTGTTCCTTTGAAACTGACAAATAGTGTAAATATCTTACAAAAACTTTCCACAGATGTGTCAGTTAAAATCATTTTCTTTTGTGTATTTTAGAGCTTGATGTTATTTATATTTGCTTTATTAATTTTAAACTCCTGTCAAACCCCCAAGGGCCAAAGCATATGCTCACTTTCACTATATTGCTGAAATACAGTAGGCCCTTCCCATCTGTGGGGGTTCAGTTGCTCAAGCCCCATATTAATCAATGGCAGTGTGTGCACACGGTCACGTGCTGGCGCGCCCATGTGCACATGCTGCCATTGAATAATATGGGACATGGCTCCAATCAGCAGATGGCCGGCCTGCCGATATGGCAGGTTCACTCTATACAATTAAATCCAACAATAGTCCTCCCTGAAGTAGACACACCAAAATAAATGAAATGTAAGTTAGGTTGGACTGACAAGTTTTATTCCTTTCAGTGTTGGATTTAGCTCCCAATAATGCTTCTTTGCTGTTGTTGTTAACTGCCCTCAAGTCGATCTCAACTCATAGTGACCTTGTTAATGAGACATCTCCAAAGACACTCTTATCCTCAACAGCTCTTCTCAGGTCCTGCAAACTCAAGAGCCATGGTCTCCTTGATTGAGTCTATCCATCTGGCATGAAGTATTCCCCTCTTCCTTACTACCTTCTACCTATCCAAGAATTATTGTCTTTTCTAGTGAGTCATTCTTATAGTGTCTAATCTATCTGCCTGAAGATTTTCTAGGAGTTTCCCAGTTATACCACTACAGAGTTCTTTTTTACATTGGAAATACTAGGCAGTGAGCATGACACTTTGGCTAGAATACTTTTAGTTAGCCTCAACTAGAATAGACACATTGAATCAATTTTTGTACAGCGAGTCAACAGTTGTACAGTGAGTAAACCCAATTGATTCAGTGGGTCTACTCTATTCAGGACTCCCAATAAGTCTTAGCCCATGGAGTGCCAGACAGGAACCTTAGCTTATCATGAATGGGGCACACTACTTAATTGCTCCAGGGAGTAGCTAAACAAACTATTAAACTTTACCCTTCTGTTGGTTTGTTGTGTCATCTGGCCATAGGCAGCTTTACTTCTCTGGTTTGTTCACTCCTAGCAAAGCAGGTAAAGAATACGGGCCAGAAAAAGGCAGCTGTCCTGTACAAGATAGCACAGTTTGTTCCACCACTCCCAGTGCTGTTCATTCATGATAAGTCAAGCTTCCACAGACCTCTGGTTTGTCATCTCATGGAAACATACCTATCCTGTACAGACTCTACCACTGAGGTATGTCCTCCACAAACTACAGCTTATGAATCTTCAAAACACAATCCACGTATCTACTTTCCCCAACTTTTCTCTGCTTTATTTGTCCCAAAATCGAATGCTGTCCTTCCATTTAACAAACTGTCATAGTGTATACAACAATATCTTGAATGATAATATTTTAAAAAGAATTATAAAATTACAAATTGGAGAAGCCAAATCAAGTTGAAGTGACAAAATAAATGCTTTAAACATTTAATTCAGCACTTCACACACACACACACACACACACACGCCTAAGTACTTTAAAGGCACCAGATTCCATCTGATTTTGGAAACTAAGCTCGAAACTACTTGAATGGGAGACTGCCAATGAATACCAGCTTCTCTAGGCTATATTTCAGAGGAAGGAACGGACAAAACCACCTCTGAGTATTCTTTGCCTAAGAAAACCCCGTGAAATTCATGGAGTCACCATAAGTCGACAGTCGACTTGAAGGCACATACACATATAAGACAAAAAACAAGATGGTACCACTACCACCATTGCTTCTATATCTTACTTCAACCAATGGTATCAGGACAAGTTTTTCCACTGCACCTGAGTGCAGCAAGCAACCTTGTGAGCCACATGTCACGTTATGTGGCACACAGACCTCAGGTTTTCACCACATAATCATTGCTTTTCATCCTACAGCATCTTCTGTCTGAAGTAGCCACCTTATTCAACATATTGGTAGGGCTAGTCCTGCCTATGTCTCAAATTATTTAGGGAATTAAAAGTGAATATCTGTATTGTGTCATGGGTGGAGGGCTGTCTCAACTGGATCCTGTTGTGGCCACCCTTCAGCCTTGTATATTGTGCCACTAGCTCTCTGGCCTTTCAACCTGGCAAACAGACCAGATTCCACAAGAGCACCCACAATGCTTCAGTAGCAGCCAGAGCTCTCTCAGCTGACCTGACAACCTGAAGGTGATTGGCTCATCTTGATGCCCAGTGGAGAAATACCATGTCCTTCAATGCTAGGCAACAAGGCTATTTATTTATTTTATATATTTATTGGATTTATAACCGACCTTTCTCCCAAAATGGGATTCAAGGGAGAGGGGGATAAACAACTAAATGCCAGTATTAGTCTAAACCAGTGGCTCTTTTTTCTTTATCAGGGACCCCCTTTAAATATCTTTTGTTGTCGCAGTTCCCCTAGATTTAACTCAAGATTTAAAACAACAACAACAATAACACCACCTGATGATAATACAGTAGGACCCCATATCTGTGGAGCATACTGGTTCTGGGGGGCCCATGGATACTGCAGATAACAGCAAATACCATTGAAAATAATGTGACTTCTGATTTAAAATACCATAGAGTTTGCCTTGGATTACTCTCTAGGCATTTTTTGGAAGACTTTATGGCAGGTGTGCTGTTCTGTGTCCTACAGATAACTGAATCAGTGGATAATGAATCAGTGGATAAGGGGGTCCTACTGTAATGATGATGATGATGATGATCATGCAGTTACACCATCCTTGAAATCTTCCCTCAAAAGCACTGGAGGGGGAGGGAAGATTTTTCTCCTGCTTCTTCCTGCAAGTTTGTGGTTGTAGCAGATTGAATGGCAATGCACAGGCCAAGCCAGCCAGCCAGACTTTGCCTTGGCTCCTGTCACGTGGCTGCTCCACTGAGGGGAAGAGATGGGCCAAGCAGCTTTCAAGCCTTTGCAGACCCCCTGTGAGATCACTGGTTAAGAGCAGTGGTTTAAACCACTACAGTTGTCCCTTCATATTCACGGTTTTGCATATTTGTGGTTTGTAGCTGCTGGTCAACTAGCTCAAACTCCAAGACCCTCCTGATAAAGGGTGGTCTGATAAAGTCCATAGAGTTGGAAGAGACCACAAGGGCCATCTAGTCCAACCCCCTGCCCTACAGGAATAATTTTTATTTTATTTATTTTTTATTTATTTATTTATACCCCGCTCTTCAGCCACAAGGCTATCAGAGCGGCTTACAAATTGTTTTAAGCAATAGCTATTTACACATCTACACTGCATTAAACAGTTTCCAATGTGTGTTAGCTAATTGCCCCTACAAGCTGGGTACTCAATTTACCGACCTACGAAAGGATGGAAGGCTGAGTGAACCTTGGAGCCCGCTGGAATCGAACTTGCAATGTGGTGACTTGCAGTACTGGCATTTAACCACTGCACCACCAGGGCTCCTCTCTTCTCCTCCTGTCCTGGCAGCAAAACAACTCCAGCTTGCTTTTATATCTTGCACTAAAACATCACTGCCCATTACTTTAAACCTTACTGTTTTAAATGGGCAACACTGTTTTGGTGCAAGGTAAGAAAGCAAGCTGGAGTTGTGTGATGGCAGGTATGGGCAGTCCTGTTGGCAGGAGAGGAGTCTACAATACTGTAGTGTAATATGCATGTTGGGGGCAGGGCTTAACTTATTTGCAGTTTTTTCACTTTTGCAGTGGTGCTCCATCCCTAACCCCAGCAAATATGAAGGGACAATTGTAATACTGTGAAATAACATATTCTTTTTCTTGCCCTGTCTCATACTTTACTCCACCAATCCCTATTCTTGCACTGCCTCTTTTCACCAATAAGTGACCTCCAGCCTGTCTGTAATGTACCTGCTGCCTCCAGTTCTCACCTCAAGATGATACTCTCCTGAAGTAAAGAATACTGTTGCATCACTTGTTTGCTAATCAAGCACAGGCAAAATGGCTCAAAAGCTAAAAACAACCACTACAAGCAGAAAAAATAGACAAAGGGTGGAATAACTGCAAAATGAATTCGGTTACCAACAGAAAGGTTTCTAAAACAAGGCTTAAGTCCCTTAGAGGAGAATGCATTGAAATGGAAAGGTATCTACTGTATTATATGGCATACTGCCATAGCATTAAAAAAAAACCCACCCAATGTGAGTATGCATCCTTCTTTCTAGCAAATAAGGAACTAAAGTGATAATCTCAAAAACTCTTTATAACACAAGTCATGTAGAGTCATTATCTAAGTGTTTATTTATTATCCTATCTTTCTCCCAAATGGAATACAAGGTGGCTCACAACATGAATTTAAAAAAGGTACATGAATTAAACCTAACGATAAAAAAGTTTTTAAACAAATAAATAATCAATCATATTAAAACATCAATATTTTAAACAATACAGTTTGCCCCCTGTATCTGCAGAACCAATATCCACAGTTTCAGTTATCCACAGCTGAAAAAAAATAAGGACACATACCATAGAGTCATGCTGGAAAATGCCTAGAGAGGTTTCCTCTCTAGGAATCACTAGGTTCCCCAAATCAACTCTGTGGTATGTGTATACCAGAAGTCCTTTATTGTAATAGGGTTTGCTATTATCTGCGGTTTCACTTATAAACGGTAAATCCAGGAGTGTATCTGCTGCAGATATGGGGGGCAGTGGTGGGTGACCTGTATAAAATATTTTAAGCAATATCAAATTGTTTAAAAACATGACAACAACTATAAAAATGCAGCATACACAATCCAGTAAAGACCATTCTGCATAGCCACTTAATCACAAATAAAATGCTTGTACAAATAAAAAGGTCTTCATTGGCCTGCAGAAGGGAGGGGCAAGATAGTCAGCTTAGGTTCCCATGACAGATTTCCACAGCCTGGGAGCAGCCACTGAGAGGGCTCTCTCCTGTGTCCTCATCAAACATACCTGTGAAGGTGGTGGGACTGAGGAAGAGCTCTCCCCTGAGGATCTTAAAAGTCAAGCATGCTCATATAGGGAGATACAGGCATTCACACAGTCTGGACCAAAGCCATACAGAACATGTTCTATCAACCTATAAAGAAGCAAATGGGCTGGTGGAGGAAGTCATGCCTACCGTGGTGCTCCCCTTTTCATGTCCTCCTTCCACATGCTTAGATAATGAATGACTGTGGCTAAAGTTTACAATATCTGTAATGAGTTCACTTCCATTTCAACATTATTAGATCCACTCTCATCAGTAAATATAACACTGTGTCAGTATTATACACATTTTAAAAAAATCTGAACATTTATGCATCTTCTAGGCCAGTGCTATTCAAAGTAGTGCTCACTGGATCTATAGGCCATTGCTTGCTGTTCCACAGTGAGTTTCCAGGAAATAAAGAAATAGCTGTAGCCAATGAGTACAAAAATGGTTCCAGTCACTGGCACACTGGGAAAAAAGAAATTCCTGGCCCTCAGATCAGATGTCCTGAAAAACACTGTTTTAGGGTCACAGGCTGATACATCTGTAGTCACACGTATCTGAACAGGTGTTTGGGCTGCCCAGAACCTGACCGTCACACAAAGAGATGAAATGGACAAAATGCCCCATACCCACTGCTTTGATTCAAAATTGCTCCCTATTAGCCCTCTGAAGAGCAACTTAATTCTAGATAGCCATCTTTTTGGTCTTAAAGGATTAATACCAATTCCTTTATCATGAACAACTGAAAATATACAACAGATATTCTTTATTGTAGAACAAATCCACATAGGCCATAATGAAATGGAGGGCATTTGCCTATACAATGTCCCTTCCTAAGCCAGCCATGCATCCCAAACAGGGCAGAATAAAGATCTGTCTTTGGTTGAATTTGTCAGAGTACAAAGAGTAAGTCATGAACCAAGAAGTCTCTTGATCAAATGTCACCTCTTCCACAGTCTCTTCCACAGGCTGTCCAAATGGTCTCAACCCTGATCCAGGCAATTGTTTTTACTAAAGCTTGCACTGAGTGACTTTGGAGATTATCAGATGCAACCAAAAAACACAAGAGGAGCACACGAGGATGATGTTAACTGTCCCGCGAATGGGTCCTGGTCTCAGATGGTAACGTCCTTGCATGCTGACTCCGTGCTGCAGCCGCAAGTAAGGCATCGCTTTTCATTGACGGGACCTCCCCATCAAGGAAAAGTGATGCCTTACTTGTGGCTGCAGCACAGAGTCACCACACGAGGATGACGGTGACATCTGAAACCGGGACCCATTCACAGGACAGTAACATCATCCTTGCATGCTCCTCTTGTGTTTCTTGGATGTATCTGATAATCTCCTTAATCTCAGGTATTTTCTGACCCCAATAATTCACATGGAGCACATGGAGTATAAAAATGCATGTCCACAGGAGCGAGTGGAGAATTAAGGGTATTCCACAAGTGCTCAAACATCTAGAGCCAGAAAACACACATTCACTTGAGGCGGAATATTTGTTTTCAGTAGTTGTCAGCCTTCCTTTTTCTTTTTCTTTTTCAAAATGTAATCAACACAATTTCTGTGTCTTCTAAAATTTTTTCTTATTTTAAAAAAGCATGTTGTCTAAAATGGCAGGAGTTTGAAGCTCAGGGTCACTGTTTAAAATTCTTCAAATGGCAGTGTTGTGAAGTATAACTATGTGAAAGTCAAGTCTTGTGTGAATTCTGCAAAAAACTATGCCCTCTTGGGGGGGACTAACATGTCCCATGTGTCTAGACGAGGATTAACCAAGCATCCATGCCTCTGTACTATGGTACCAACACTGGCCTACTCATAGAGCTGCAGTAAGAACTACAGTAGGGCCCCCTTATCCACTGGGTTTGGTTCTGGAGGGCCATGGATACAAAAAACCGTGGATAATAGCGAACACCATATGAATGTGAAGTGAAGTCAAAGGCTTTCATGGCCGGCATCCATAGATTTTCTGTGGGGTTCTTCTGGGCTATGAGGCCATGTTCTGAAACAGTTTATTCCTGACTGAGAGACTTCGGAGATTATCAGACGCAACAACAACAACAACGCACAAGAGGAGCACTCTGAAGATGCCAGCCACAGATGCAGGCGAAATGTCAGGAATAAACTCTTCCAGAACATGGCCTCACAGCCCAGAAAACCCCCCACAGAAAACCATTGAAAATAATGGGACTTCTGGTTTAAAATGCCATAGAGTTGCCTTGGAGGACCTAGAAAGTGGCTAGAGAGGACACATTTTCTAGGAAGACTCTATGGTAGGTATGCTGTTTAGTGGATAATTGGATAATTTGATATCCTGTGGATAATTGAATCAGTGGATAATGAATCAGTGGATATGGGGGTCCTACTGTACTGGGACAGTGTAGCGCAAATACTTTGAACCTTCAAATAGCACAAAATTAATGTTGGGTTTGTTTGTTTTTCTTTGCTGGTGGTGATTAAAAATAGTGTCATTAAAAATACTAGTGTGACTACATTAAAGTCCACCATATTCAGAAAAAATTGAACCACTATTTTCACCCATTTATTCTAAATACACTTTTCTGTCTCCATGTCTTATTCCTGTGCATATCTGAATACAGCTCATGATGATTTTTTTAAAGAGTTCTATTTAAATTACAATGTGTTCTAGTCAATGGAGATATTACATTTAACTACAGACATGGGAAGAGCCAAACCTGAACTAAGAACATGAAAGTACTCTCACTTAGCACTGGCATTTTTCCATAGTAGTGCTTCTCAGACTATGTGGTGTGGTGCAAAGCTTCTTAAACTGCAGGTCACGGCTCCATAGGGGGTTGCGTAACAGAATTTGGGGGTCTGAAAAATTTGGCAACAGTAAAAGGTTTCTGATATAGCCATACCTATATCCCCCGGTGTGTGTAAAAATTTCTTGGGCAAAAAGGGGTCGTGAGTGGAAAAAAGTTTAAGAAGCCCTGATGTAGAGGGCCAGTAATTCCCACCCCCGCAAAAAAATATGAAAGGGACCTGCATCATATTTTTAATCTGTTGGCAACAATTGTTTCTTTCTTAAAAACTGGCCACAGACCAGAAACTGATGGCTCCTGCTAGTCCAGGGACCATCACTGTGAGTAGCACTGCTGTACAAGTTTTGTATTTCAGGTGTGTTCTGTTCTGCAGGTACAAATCATCAAATGCCCCAGTTTTAAGTGCCTGTGTGGGAACATATAATGTCGTCTCTGCAGCTTTCTCTGTGATCCATTTCTTGCGATAAGCGAAGGGAGACTCTGAGTGTGTATATGTGTTGGGTGGGGTGGTCAGGCCAATCCGCTACACCTGACCAAACTGCGCCACCTGTGCGAGGGAGTGCGAGGGCGCCCCCTAAGGCCCATGGAAGGAAGGAAGTGGTGGGCAGAGTGACCGGAGTGGTTGTTTATGATCTGTGTCACTGTGTCAGGCGGGCGCCGCCGGAGTGGCTTCTTACCTGAGGTGCCTGGGCAAGGGAAGGTGGGCGCGGGTGGCCCACAAGCGCCAGAGGCTGTCACCGCTGCTGCTGCTGCTGCTGCTGCTGCTGCTGTCGGCGGTGGCGACCTGGGCGCGCGGGCTCCTCGTGCCGCCGTACTCAAGCCCCACTCGGCCACTTTCCTTGCCGGGGCTGCTGCTGCTAATAATGCCTCCGCTCTGCTCCCACTCGCGCCACAGCCCGGCCGGACTCTCCCTCGCGCGCCTCCAAGCCTCAGGGCTCGTTCCTCCTCTGCCGAGGTTGGTGCTGGTGCTGCCACTCCGCCGCCGACTGTCTCTCATGGTGTGAGGGGACGCCGCATGCCGGACTCCCCCAACCCACCCCTCAGCCCCGAGAGTGGCGGGGAAAGAGGCTCGCTCGGCGGCAGAGACCCAGAAGGAGGAGGAGGAAGACGGAGGCCGACGGCTGAGGCGAGCGTGGGCTTCTCTCCCCAGCGTTAAGTTGCGAGCCCGCCGGTGCCAACCAAAACAGCCGAGGCGCCGCCTTCTCGGGAAAGTTGCTGCTGGCCCGGAGTCCAGAAGGGGGGCATCCTCCTCAGGAGCGCCTCACCCACCCACCCCCTGCCTGCCTGCCTGCCGTGGGTGGGGGGAGAGCGGTCGGGGCGCAGCTTGGCGCCTTCGGGCTCCCCTCACACCATCACCGGAGCCCTGGGCGCGCTCGCTCGCTCGCTGGCTCCCGTCTCTACCGCCAGAGAAAGCGTGTGTGTGTGTGTGTGGTTCCTGGTTTAGTAGGGCAGGGGAGGTTCCTCTTCTGCTGTCGCTGCGTGGTCGGAACAAGGCAGGGATCTCTTGGCAAAGAGGGAACAGGACCCAGAGCACCGGAGTTCGCCCGTGTGCGTGTGCGGGCGAGCGAAGCTGCGAAATGGGGTCAGGGATGCAAAGGCACTCCGTTTCCTTTCCTCCTCCTCCCCTTGCTTCAAAAAAGAAGGTGGGCTTAAAAGGGTTTGCGGGGAGGGAGGGAGGGAGCAGAGAATGAGAGCCCGCGCTCCCCGCCCGCCCCTTGTTTTTGCACAAGTGCAGAAAATGTTCCACTGACCTACATATGTTGCCAAACAGACGTGACCTTCCCCTCCTTCCCGCTCCCCCACCCCCGGAGGAGGAGACGAGGGAGGTTTCAAAACGAAGAAGAATTTGGGGCTGGCTTTGAGATCTCAGGGAAGGTAGGTTAAGTCAGGGAAAGAACAAACGGCAACTTCTGGGAATTTTGGGGAATTTTTTTATTGGAGTAAGACCATGGCAGGCCGAGCATCAAATAGGTAATTAACAGTTGCAGAAGGCATTCCTAATCCCATAAAAGTAGAACACGAGGCTTATGTAATTTTAGACTTTTGCACCCAGGGGCTGCGGTGCTGATGCCCTAACATCTTGCTTTTTAGAGATCTGTCATGAAGCCCTGTTGGAAACCTGTGAGCTATTCCAGGGGAACTTATGAATATGGACTACACCTTTTGGAGGCCACTCCTGAAGCTGTTAACACAAACTGGATGGAGAAATTCTTATGCAGATTCATTAATTGCACTAGTTTCAATATAGAAATTTATCAGGTTTTCAGATGTTAAATGTTCATGGTACATATACAGTATTTTTAAAAATAATAAAAAAACCAGTTCAGAACTCAGATTGCAAATGTTTGAAATTTGGCTGCAGAGTGAATTTTTTAATTCACTAAGGGCTTGTCTACATGAGCCAGAATACGCTACACTGGCCTGTGGATCAGGCCCATTCCTTCCCTGCTACCTCTACAAAATAGGCCAGAGTCCTGACAGGCATGCCGGCCCGTTACTGAAGCCACCACCATCTCCCCTGCCCTCACAGAAGCAGGGAAGCTGGCCCACAACATGTGGCCAAGCCCCCCCTCACATGACCAGACTTGTCACATGCTGTGGGGCCCCTTCTTGGATCTGGAAGAGCAAAGCAGACCAGCAGCAGCAGTGATGGGCTGGCCTGCCAGGATGGGCTCCTATGGACATGTGAGGCTTGATCCATTCCTTCCTGGCGAGAATGGATTAAACCAGGTATTTTTTTAAAATGTGGTAAAGGGCCCTACCCTTCTTTGCCCCAGGGGTGGTAAGGACTGGCAGGGGAGCAGAACGGAGCAAAAGCCCTGCATCATCAGGACTGCAGAGCTCTAAGACGGGATAAATTGCCTGTGTAGATAAGCCCTAAATCTGCACATCAGTTTTATAATTTTGGTGTCAAACCAGGTTAATCGAAATATTTTATTAATGTTTGAATCCAACACAAAATTACAGATTATCCATCCTCCCTTGATATCCTATGGCTTTCCTGTATCCCAACCCCTGCAAATGAAGAAGAGAGAAAAGAAGGGGAAAATAGTGGAGGGAAAGAGAATAGGAAGCAGGGCACAATTCTCACGGGTATGTCTGGTGGGGAACACTGGAGAGGATCTACTTGGTAGCTGCCTCAGGTTCTGGAAGTCTTTCCTAGAGTGGTTAGACTGGCTCCTCCATTGCTGTCCTCTGGCCACAGGTAATTTCTTTGTTTGTTTGTTTCAACAGGCCTCAAGAATTGTTTATGGTGAAAGTGCTTTTAATTATTGGTATTGTCCATATTAGTTGTTTTGTAATGGATATATAGTGGGTCCTCTGGATCCACAGGGGTTCAATTCTAGGACCCCCGTGGATGACAAAAAATGTAGATGATCATGTCTCATATTATTAAATGGCTGTGACATGCACACAGACACTTCAGCACAACTGTGTTCATATTGCTGCCATTTTAACTATAGGATGTGACAATCCATGGTTGCTCAAAATTGTGGTTCTGGAGCCTGCAGATCAGGAGGGCCCACTGTATATTTAGATTGGTTTTACTTCTATCCATAGATTAATAACATTTTAACTTTTTTACATGTTTAGTGATATTTTATTTATATCTGTATTTTATCTACAAAAAAGGCTGGAAAAGGTCAGGATAGTAGATAAATAAATCATATCCAGAAATTGAGGGCAGAATAATAAATAGAATAGCTGTAAAATGGCATACTATCTACTTTGGATTTAGATCACATTTATTCTGTTGTTTGCTCAGTCCTGAGCTTCCCTTTGCATAAGAATCTCAGTAAATAGTGGAAAGGTATTGTTGGAAAGTGAGATATTCTGCTATTAAATAAGATTTTAAAGAATAAGATCCACAGTTCTGACCCCACAGAGATGTTTCTCTCACAGTTATAACAATAGTGGAATCCTGTACCTCTCTACTCAGAAGTAAGTCCGACGGGGTTCAGTGCATCATATTTCCAGCAGGTAAGTGAGTATATGAGGCCTAAATGAGCCAGTGTGGTGTGGTAGTTTGACGGTTGGACTACAACTCTGGAGACCAGGGTTCAAATCCCTGCTTGGCCATGAGAGCCCACTGGGTGACCTTGGGCAAGTCACACTCTCTCAGCCCTCAGAAAATCCTGTGATAGGTTTGCCTTAAGGTCTCCATAAATCAGAAACTTGAAAGCACACCACCACCACCAGCACAAATACTCTGAAGGCACCAGATCCTGTCTGATCATGGAAACTAAACATGGTCAGGCCTGGTTAATATTTGGACATGGGACCACCCAGGAATACCAGATGAGTACCTGGCTTGTGCGGGCAATTAGCTAACACACATTGGAAGCTGCTTTTAATGCAGTGTAGATGTGTAACTTGCTATTGCTTAAAACAGTTTGTAAGCTGCTCTGATAGCCTTGTGGCTGAAGAGCGAGGTATAAATAAATAAAGATGCTGTAGGACAGGGTTTCTCAATCAGGGCTTCCTGGAACCCTAAGGTTCCCCAAGAAGTTGCTAGGGGTTCCTTGAGGGATTGTGATTGTGTGTGTGGTGGGGGGAGCAATAGCAGTATATAGAATAATATTTATGCAGGGGTTCCCTGAGACCTGAAAATTATTTTAAGGGTTCCTCCAGGATAAAAAGGTTGAGAATGGCTGCTGTAGGCTGTATTTCAGAGGCCAACCACTTCTAAGCATTCCTTGTTGAGAAAACCCTATGAATTTCATGGGGTCACTATAAGTCAACAGGCAGCTTGAAGGCACAATCACACATATGTGACTATAGGACTCAAAGTGCGTAAGAACTCAAAATATTAAGACTAAATCAAGAATAAAGTTAATTCTTTACCCTACATCTCACTAGAGTGGATTGATAGTAGGACAAGCCTGCATAGCATATGGACTGAAGTTTCTCCAGGTGGAACGTCTGTCTCTAAGTCCAAGCCCATGGAATCTATCTTGAGTCAAAGGAGCTTAAAGAATAAATATGTTGTTCCAATTTTATCTTCAAATCTGCTGAGTTTTGCTTGTTTCTTATTTTTGTTACGCATCTCAGAAACATCAGCAAACAGACAGTGTACCAAAATACAGATTCAGACACACTTGCAGTTGTAATGTCACCACTACCATGGCTGTTCTGTTATGCCAATTCAGGCTTGTAGTTTCTTTATAGGTGACAAGGGGGTTGTCTACATGGGTAATTTACACTGGCTTCCTCCTGTGTTTGAGCCCTTCAGTTTAAATGATGCAGGGCTCTTGGCCCGATTCAACTCCAGACAGTCGTGATTATGTCCGAGGTGAAGCCAGGGGAAAGCCAGCTAACCCTTTAAAAACATTTCAAAAATAGCTCCCAGAAAAGCTCTCATCATGCAGGAAAACTCACATCATGAGGGGAGCCCTGGTGGCACAGTGATTAAATCCTGGTACTGCAGCCACAACGCTGTGAGTTTGATCCTGCAGGGCTCCAAGGCTGACTCAGCCTTCCATCCTTTCATACGCCAGTAAAATGAGTACCAGCCTGTTGGGGGCAATTAGCTAACGCATTGCAAACTGCTCAAAGAGTACAGTATAAAGCAGCACAGATGTGTAAGTGCTATTGCTAAACAATTCGTAAGCCACTCTGAGAGCCTTTGTGGCTGAAGAGCAGGGTATAAGTACCCTAATAAAATAAAATAAATAAAATGAAACCCAGATGAGTCCAGTGTGGGAACACAGGAGTCCATACCTGTATTGCCAAATGCTGCCACCACCACTGCTGATGAAAAAGGAGGCCCCCAGCACATTATCAAGGCCCCCTGCATATGACCAGCCTTGATTCCATGCTGAGGGCCTCCTTCCCACTTCAGAGAGTGCAATGCGTAACAGTAGTGGAGGTGCCCACTGATACCAGCCGGCATGTGCATGTGGACATCTGCCCGTTTCATCATAGTAATGTGGGCGGGATCTGGGCCAGAATACTCTGTCAGGAAAGCAGAGTATTCTAGCCAGTGTAGACAAGCCCTAAGTATCTAAATGTAGCATTGAATGAGTGATCACATTCCATGTATTTGTTAGTTTTCTTTTTAATAGCTCTGTTCTGGTGCTTCCATTGGGAAGAAAAATTTAACTCTTTCCCCTGTGCTGAGATCCCAATGAAAACCTCCCCATCAAAGCTGCTATTTGCCATGGAAGAGAGGTTGTAACTGGTATCAACAGCCAGTTCCTTCTTACAACAAATAGCAGCTGATGTGTGTCTATGACAGTTTTCATCAGGATCAAGTTATGGGGCAAAGAAATTCCTGCTCCCCTCCTGCATGCTGCTCTGTGCAAGCCTGATTGCCTCTGGCTACTGTTAAAACCCACACGCAAAATGGATATATTAAATGCAAACACACATTTAACATAATAAGTAGTTAGGTATTAGTATTTCTATGTCTGGAAATATAAAGAAATATAAGGAATAGAAAATGTTTCTATTCTTTTTATATTACATCAGTAACATTCAGAAGTGGCTTATTCAAGATAAAAGCATAATATGTGATGCTTCCAGCATGGTTTTCTCCCACGCATAAAAAAGAGACTGCATCCCTAAACCTTCTGCAATATTAATTGGATTCTCTGGTTTGCATGGAGATGCTCCCAGACTATGGAGGCGCTCCCCGACCATGGAGGCAGGCAAAATGAGGGCCCAGAGTTTGTGAGCTATGGCTACAACTGGAGGTGGCAAGGAGGAGCCAAACCATTACTGACATGCACCCACTGAGGCTTTCCTTTTTCAAATCGCCTTCACTTTACTTTGTCCAGAAATTGCTCTTGAATTACACCAGAGCCACACATGGCTTCCAAATCACATTTTGCTGAACTGGATCTTTTTTTCCCTTGATGTTGCAATTTGGATATGTTTTCTCTGGAATAAGTCCTATTCAGTTCAGTGTATACAGGTTGACCCCATATCCATGGGACCAGTATCCAAAGTTTCACTTATCCAGGTCCAAAAAAATGGATACGGGGTATGTGTGACCTGTATAAGTAAAGGTCAAGTGTGTATAGGATTGCTTCCATAGTTAGGGAGACAGTTGTTTAGAAATGGAGGTTATTTATCCTAAGTCTGCCTAAACTGAAAACAGTGGGCAGAAGGGAGAGAGGATGCCAGTGTGTATTCCAACAGGAGAAAAACGCCTGCAAGGCTCTTTGCTTCTTAAGGCAGAAGAGGTAACTATTAATTGTGTTATGTGATGCCACACTGTCAAATAGAGTAAAACCTTTCACACAGCTTTTTTGAAGACAAAAAAAGAAAATAGGTCAGTCTTTTTATTTCTCACTTGTATTATTTTTGTCTAATACTCCTTTTGAAAACTGGCTAGTGTATGATATTGGAAATTGTGTTACATCCTAGGAGAAGAAACCATATAATTTTAGGCTTATGAAACCCATATGTCTTTTTTGTTCATGTTATGAAGAATTGGGCTTGAATACAAGTGCTAGTCCCACCTGGAACAGACTTGTTGAATTATTGGAACTTACATAAGTGTTGATTCACTATTCAGCAACTGTTTCAAGGGGTCTACTACAAATGAACTAGCAATTGGATTTAGGCCTTGGAATATAATGACAAATTGTTTTTGTTCCCATTTCAAATGTATAGACCTTTACTGCTTATATTTCTGGTCTTTGGTATCACTCTCTCTTTTCTTTAAAGAGCCAGCTGTAGTCATAATCAGATTAAAGGGAGCATTTAAACACCAAAACATGTCTCCTTTCTTCCTTTGGCTGTGACTCTATGGGATTTTTTTTTGTTGGGTATTATATTGCACAACAAGACTTTGGAAGGTAAGGCATTAAAAAGTATGTAGATTACTTTCTTAGCAATTGCTCCTAAGGAAGCAATTATTCTAGTGCTAACATATAGTACTCTTTCCATACCTAGAGCATATTTAGATTACATTAAGTGTTGGGGGGGCTGAGGGGGTGTCATGCTGCCCCTCCTCTCTCTGTGTGCATACACACCAGCACAGTGTGGAGAGGTAAGGCTTGTGTGTGTTTACAACCTGTTCAGGAGTGCTCCTGCTGAAAACTCCTATCCTGATTCCTCTGAGACACACTCTCAGGATTCCTCTAGCCTGGAAATCCCAGAACTATGTCTCTCTTTTGGTAAGCTGCCATCACCTAGACGCAGTCTTTTATCAGCCCACCAGGAGACTGAATAAAGTTCTATGATTAACCAGCAGAACTACTCACTCTGTTAAAATATTACCAACCCCCCTTCTTGTTGGGGCGTAGAAAGACACTCTGTGTCCACCACGACCACCTGCAGAGTTGTTCCATGTCGACAGGACGCCAAGGAGAAGGTTTCTGGAGAGACTTCTGCAAAAGACTTCAGGCTAAGAAGCAAAAATTCCTTCACCCCAGCACACTTCCTTGAGCTCTGGCTTGCCAAATAAAGACAGCAACAAGACCAGCCTTCACTCAACTTGAGGGCTTTAATCTTTGTTTGCAGTATATTTACAATATATATAGAGAGAGAGTATAGGACACCCGTTCATAAATCTCTCACAAACCAACAAACTGCTTTGCCAACCACCAACCACAACAAACCCACACTGGAGATAATCCCCATCTCCTTTTTATAGGCAGTTAAACAATGCCTGTTACATCAGGCATCTCAAGTGTGCATACTCCCAAATGCTAGCACACACACACACACACACCTGCCACTGGAGCTCAACCACTTTCATTTCTAAGCTTACAGCTCCATCTTGTGGTCACATCCATGTCATTTCCTGACACTTCTCTATCCCCAGAAAAGAGCCAAGATAACCAGGACCAAAATAAGGCGCATGAAAGGCGTGGCTTAGTAGGAAAATAGAAAGGCTTATTTTTATTCAAGCAAGTTTAAGACAAGTTAAAAGGTAAAGCACCTCATGAAGAAATTGCTCCTTTCTTCAGGTTCAGCTTAAAGTTACAGAGATACAAAGCATTCATACATTCAGTCAAGCAAAAATATATATATATATGATCCCTGCCGCAACTAACTAAGACTGTTCCCTACATAAAAGAAAAACTACTTACATGATAGAAGTCTATGAAGGTTGCTGTTGGTACACAAGCTGGGCTGAGCCACATGCTTTTGTAAGCCAAGCCCAGCCATGTGCTCACAAAAAGCATTGTTCTCTGAGGTACATCCATCCCCTCAGAGTACTTTTGTCTCTCTTGCCTCATGGCCCAGGCAAAGTATAAAACCTTTTCAAATTACAATTCCCAAATTCATGAGGCATTGGCCAGTCCATTGTCTTGTGATGTGATGCCATGATGATGCTATCTCAGGAGATGACCTCCACCTCCCACCTTGGTCTTAACCCTTAACCCTTAGTTTTCCTGGTCATGCTGGTCAGACAATCACTGTTTGCAGATAATGGAAAATGTAGTTCTTGCAGAATGATGGGGATTCCACCACCTTTGAAGGATAATGGGACTACCTTCATGACGGGGGTTAAACCTTCTCTTTTGGGCACATTTTCAGCCCATTTCCAACCCTCCCCATATAACAAGGGAGAGCTAGTCAGTCTAGTTTGGCCTGAAGTCTGAAACTACAGTAGATGCAACACTAGGATTGCAAGGTGTCTCTTATTATAAGGCAGTGATTCCTAAACTTTGATCCTCCAGGAGTTTTGGACTTCATCTTCCAGAATTCCTGGTTGTTGGCCAAGGTGGCTAGGGCTTCTGAGAGATGAAACACCTGGAGGATTGGAGGTTTGCTCCTGGGTACCAGTTCACACCAGCATCTGAGGAAGTAGACTAAGGAGATTTTCACACAGGCAATATATTCCAAGGAGAGATCAGGGCAGAAATGGGGCTGTTCCTGAAGCATCGCTCCATTTCGCACGCCCCTTGCCTTCTCTCTATCTCGCATCGTCTTCCAGTTCCCTCCCGGTATCTTCCGTCATTCCGCTGCTTCAGTAACAGCCCCGTTTCTGCCCCAATCTCTCCTTGGAATATATTGCCTGTGTGAAAATCTCCTATGTCTACGAAAGCTTATGCTACAATTCCCCCACCACCACCAGTCTCAAAGGTGCTACCAGATCTCCTTGCTTACTGATATTCCAGACTAATATTACTATGTCTTTGAATTCTACCCCTGGAGGACCAAAGTTTGGGAAAAACTGCTATAAGTGTTGTCTCTTATTTGAGGGCCAGAAAATCATTCTGAAGAAGGAGGACCTATGGAGGAGAGGAAAGGAGCGCTTTACCTTTTCTGCTGAAAATCTGCCATGAGATGATTTCAACTGTGTGTGCTGTCCCACGGTCCTTATCTCTAAGGAAAGGTAGTTTAAGCCAAAGAATACTCTTGTTGGATAAAAACTGAAGCAGATATTGATAACTTAAAGGTTTCCAAGGGTGATGAGAATGGCAATCCAGCAATATCTGAAGGATCATACATGCCAGCCCTGCCATGGACCTAAATCCAATTGCTAGTCCCAATCTTTGTAAATACCTGTTCACTGGATCTGCTCACTGGATCTGCTCTAGTGGGATTTAGCAGTTGAATTTAGACTTTAGAGTCTAACTTTAGTTTCTGTATTTTAATTGTGTTTTAGCTTTAGATTTTATGTCATTTTATTTTTGTGTTCATGAGCTTTCCAAAGTACTTGTGTTATGGGCAGCTATGTACGTACAGTAAATAAATAAACCAGGGCTAGGAGCCCTTGGTTCTTATCCTAATTTCATGTGGCTTGATGGGAGATTTTCACACTACATGGTTATAGTGTTACTATTCCACTTTATTTGCTATGGCTGCCTCCTCTTGAATCCTGGGATTTGCAGTTTAGGGAGGGGAATTTACAACTCTCAGCCAGAGAGATCTTAGGCCTCATAAACTACAAACCCCAGAATTCCACAGGAGGCAGACAGAGCAGTTAAAATGGAATAGTAACACTATAACAGTGTAGTCTGAAAATCTCCTTAGTGTCATCCAGCTCTCTGGGTGCGGCAAGTCCACTCCTACTTTCCAGCCTACCCTTCTGGTAATGACTTCCTCTTTCATTTTGTGTATGGATATGTTAGAGCTTGGAACTAGTTAGAGCTTGGAACTTAAATCTAACTAGTAATGAACTAGTCACCAGTGGGATTTAATAAGTTAATTAGTTGGTTAACTCACTTATCAGAACTTACAAACTAGTAATGGTGGGACTGAATTTGGAACTCCTGTGTACCAAACGTGCTCTAGCATTTACATTTGCAAACCATGTTTCTTCGTTATACGTGAGTGGGAAGGTAGAGGATGCATTTATTCAATAGTGAAGAAAAATGTTCAGTGGCATTCAGAATATTTCTGATTCTCCAGCAGCTGATCTTTGCAGCTTCTTATTATCTTGTGGTGGATCAGTTTTCTCTAACTGGGATGAAAACATAATTCCTTATTCATCTTTTCGAATCCAGATAAACAATCCACAGTATTTAAAGGGTGAGTGAACAACATGTATGTTAAGAAGGGAGTTGAGTGGAAGAAGAGAGTGATAAAACTTAATGGAATAGATCCGCAGGGCTTATCTACATGGGACAGAATATACCAGCTCCCAATGGATTTGGCCATTCCTCCCCCGTTACTGTTACAAGACAGGATAGAGTCCAGACCACCACACTGGCCTGTTCCTGCAGCCGCACTTGCTGCCATCCACACCCCTCCGCCCCTGCTAAATTGGCAACAGGGCTTAGAAAGCCCCACCGCCACCTGCCCGCAACCCCCCTGCCCCTGCTAAAGGCCCTTTAAAATTGCGGCAGGGTTGATGAAAACTGGGTGTTCCTCAGCACTGGCTCCCCCCCCCCCACAAATGGAATGAAGCAGGAGGAAAGCTGCACTTTCCCCACAAAGCCACTGAGGGTTTGCTTGGCCTTCAGCCCCCTCCCCAGGAAACGAAGGCCGAGGAAACCCTCAGGGCTTTCCGCGAATACTTAAAATCGCGGAATCCAAAGCCGTGAAATCCAAGGGACAACTGTATCTGTAAATCCCTGTAACAATTTAAGTAACAAACTAATTAACAATAACTCAGCAAATTAAATCCCATCCATTCTTAGGTTAACAGCAACAAAATAATGTCCCTATTTCTAATTATCAGCATTAATTAACATTTAAACCTACCATTCCTGCTGTTTCAGTACATGAAAGAATGGGGAGGAATGAAGTAAGTGGTACGGAGAGAAAAGAAACGCATCAGATTTTGCCCACTTTTACTTCTAGTTCCAGTTAACTTTTCCCATGTGTCGACACCCTTCTTTGAAAAAAATGTTCCCCACACCTGTTTTAAACATCATGGTTTGGAAGTCTTACTTTCACTTGGCAGGTTATTCTATATTGCACTGCCTTTTCCTTCTGTTTTTTAAAATCTTCAATGAGATGAAAAGACAAAGATCCTTTCTGGGTGTTTGCCTGCCCTAAATACAGAATGAAAATTGACTATTAAAAGAGTCAGTTGTCAAGCAAATCCTTTCTAAAAATAACAAATTATTTAATATTATTTAATATTCATTATTAATTGAAGGAACCATTATTTTATTAAATCCTCAGACATTAAGATGTTCCAGGTCATGCTTATAATTTTGCCTGTTATACATTTTTCTTTATTACTCTTCAATAAGAATTCCCAGTCTATTTTACATGAAAGGATCCTTTTTTTTTTTTTTAAGTTCAGGAAAAACAAACTACAAATACATGGGAAAGCACAAAGACTAAAAAGGCAACAACATTACAAGAGACAGATAGAAAAAAAAATAGCAGGGCTAAAATTAAGACTTAAAAGACCTGGTCCTGAAAGGACAACAAAGTTGGTTTGTGCTAGAAATCTATGAGGAGATTTTCCAGAACTGGGATGCCACCATAGGGATGATGATTTAGTTTTCTGAGATTAGAGTGGAATCCAGGTGTTGTTGGACTGTAAGTCCCAGCAGTCCTAGCCAGCATTACCCATAGTGAAAAATACTGGGCAGTGAAGCCCAGGGTGCCGTTTACACGATGAAAATGTAGTGGGAAGAATTCGTGTCGAACCCTGGTTGTTTACACGTACATTGGGTCGGGCACGTGATTTTCAGAAGGGGGGGCACCTTTTATTCCTCAACCTGCGGGACTTCCAGTCCCGCAGGTTGTGCCGGTTTTTAAAAAAGTCACTGGAGGATTCGGAAAATCGGAAATGTAAACAGCCCGGGACAAGCTATCTCGGTACTAGGGGATGACCGGAAATGGTGACCGGGGGCGGGCTCAAAAGCAGCGACCAGAAAAGGAGGGGTCAGTCACCCATTCAACAGATCCAGCCTCACCAGCTGAAAACCAAGGCATCCCTTCCAGCTGCACGAAGGTTTGTGTGTGTCTGCGTGAACTAAATCACCCTGTTCAATGGATTTCTACACTGCAAACCCTTCAACTTTAACCTGTTCCTCTCCTGCATGATGGGTTTACGTTTTAAAGAGAGAGTAAATTATAAAGAGATCGTGGGCGGAGGATCACCCATTCATTCCCTGCCTGGATCCCTCCCTGCGTCTGAACGGATAATCAAACATTCACCCCCAAAAGCACAGTAAAAAATGCCAGCGTCTGAGCGAATAATCACACATTCATTCATCCCCCTCCCTCAAGGCACAGTAAAAACTGCCAGCGTCTGGGTCTTTCAAAATGCCTTGCGTGTCACTGGCTTGAAAACTTCACTCCACAGCTGCCACTGCTTAAAGGGTTAACATTTTAAAGAGACAGGGCAACGGCAAGCCTCTGCCCCCAGCACTCCATTTGTACTAGCTTTGGGCTTGTGCGTGCTTTTTATCTCATACTCCCCAGCACCAACTGATTGTTCTCCCCCCCCCCCACCAGTTTAGCTGGCTTTAAATGGTGATCTTTCATTTCTAAAGGAAAGCACAGTTTTTAGCCACTGAACGCTCCCCCTCATCCCCAATGCAGAAGCTTTAACAAACATTTGAGCCAGCCAATAGCATCACTCATGGTGCAGAACTCTAAAGGAAGTACGTCACTGAGATTGTGAAAACACGAGTAATCGCATCCTTGATTGACAGCCAAAAAAATAAATAAATCCCGGTACGCTAAACATGTGTAAACAGCAAAAGCACAGGATATAAGAGTGCGGGATAAATGAAAAAATACGGGACCTGATGCCGTGTAAATATGAATCACGGGATCTTCCGGAATTTCCTTAAGAGGGACAAAAATCGTTTAAACTGCGCGGGACGAATACGGGATCAGGAAGTCCCAGTACGCCCCGCAACAAATGTTGCCATGTAACTGGCACCCAGCAATATCTGGATGGCCACATGATTCTTACCCCTGCCATAGATGGTGGAGGTCCCCCACAGAAGAGCCCCCAGAAGATCTTCAACAGCAGGTGGACACATAATATAATGTAGTGCTTTATCTTTCCTTTGAACATCCTCCCAATGTAAGAAGATGAATAATCTAGTTAAACGAGGGCTTACTTTTTGTTCACTTATTAAGGCAGAAGTCACTAACTTTTAAGCAGTATCTGTATTTGTAGTTGTTTAGTATGGTGTTCCTCATTAACAGTAGCTTCTGGCTTGAGCAGAGAAACCAGGCCTTAAAGCACGAGTGAGAAAAATGTGACTCCTCCCCACAAGCTATTTTTGTGACCTTCTGAAACGCCTTCCTCCACACTACTATCCTGAAAAAAATGGCCCTAAAATTGGACAGCCATGCCCAGAGCAGTCTCCAAGGAGCTCAGGTGGCTATTTTGGGCCACCACCATCTGTCTGGTAAGGCTAGAATGGAGGGTCATTTCAAAAGTAGAAATGATTTCTTGTCACTTCCAGTTTTGACTAAAAACTCCCAGACCTGGAGTGGTGTTAAATTTTACGTCCCATACTGGTAGGTACATGATGGGTGCGCCCCCCCCCCCCCGCAAGTTTCCAAGGGGGCCTGGTACTGCCTCTTGATCTTTGGCAGTTGTCCTTTGTTGTGACAACTTAAAGCTTTATTATTTAAACCATTTTACAAGGAACATGTGAAATTCAGCACTGATAGCCATTATGGTGTAATGGTTAGAGTATCAGACTGGGACATAAGACACAACAGCACTTAAACTAGAAGACACTGGATGACCTTGAGTGAGTCATTCTCTCTCACTAAGGGTTGTTGTGAGGACAAAGTGTGTGAGGAAGAGAGCGATGTATGTCACTTTTAGCTTAGTAAAGAGAAGGCAGGATAGAAATGTAATTAATAATAATTAAATATTTAGAAAGAGCCTTTTCTTTACCAGGGGAATCCCAAGCCAGCTCTAAATGCCTCAAAAATCCATAGAAAGGGCTTCCTAATATCAGAGAAACAGGATACATAAAATTATTTAATGATACTTAAAATATTATGTAATAAAGGCTGCTTTATTAATATTTCATCCTTGGTGGTGAGGGGCTCTTTGCAAATGTGACATTTAAAAATATGAGAAAGTTTTAATCATATTGGAGTATAAACAACCTTGCTACAGCTACAAAAGAAGACCGAAGCTGAATGTGAAAAAGCTCCATCCCACCAAATCTCTTGCTCTTTGTATTTTTGTTACATCAGAATGAACATTCTGTTCCATTGACAAAGGGAAATTCTGTTGAGCTTCGCTGGCTGTACTCAGCCAGTTTTCTTGCTCTTTGTAATGTTTGGGCAAATCTTGACTGGGTGAAAGTTACACTAACTGTTCTTGGTCATATGCTGGGGTTTCCACATTTAAATTCTCCTTTCACTTTATGCAAAATGAGAAATAATGAGAAACCACTCATGTGAACTCTTGTCCCCACTGGTAGTTGTTTTATTACACATTATGAAAAGTGACAGAGAGCCAGCATGGTGTAGTGGTTTGAGCACTGGAGCATAACTCTGGAAATCAGTTTTCCCACTCAGCCATGGAAACCCACTGGGTGACCTTGGGAAAGTCGCATTCTCTCAGCCTCAGAGGAAGGCAAAGGCAAACCCCCTCTGAACAAATCACGTCAAGAAAACTCTCTAATTTTCTAATAGGTCCCCCCTTAAGTCAAAAACAACTTGAAGGCACACAACAACTATGAGAAGTGACGATTTATATTTCTACTCCAGCTACTTGTAATTCTCTCTCTCTCTCTCTCTCTCTCTCTCTCTCTCTCTCTCTCTCTCTGTGTGTGTGTGTGTTGTCGTCCCATAGCCTGAATCAGTGCTACTGTTTTACTGTCCCACATTTATGGCATGTTTTCATTCTCACAGTCTGCCCCTTGTTGTCCCAGCCACATGTTGGCCACATTTTGGGGGCTGTTTTCATTTACATGGAATCTGAAGGCTGCCCTGTTCCCAATGTCTTCTTTCTTTTGCCCTCCTCTGACTTCATTTTTTAAATAGGCAGGAATTAAACAGGTGTGTGTATAATTGGCTTTGCTATCCTTTCTTTTGTTTCTCAAGGAGACCCACTATTGTGATTATATATACATATTTAGTTCAGCAAGTGCATGCAGAAGAGCCATTTCAGTGGGATTTACTTTTGAGTAGATACTTGTTACAAGAGTAAGGACTTTATCAGACACACTAAATACAGCATCATAACGATGCCACATAAACATGAAAGGGCGCACATATCAGACGACTTTGCCTTTTCACATTTATGTCCTGGCCAAAACCCATCCTATTTTATTGACGGCTGAAGCCGTCAATTGATCCCCCGTTCCATTTTGGTGCCAGCATTGCCAGTGTGTGAAACCTTGCGCCACTTAACTCATGTGAATGCAGCATGACTGGCCAGTCTGGCATAAACACTTCTGGGTGAGATTATAACATCCAGGAAAATGACACACTTTTTATGACCCTACCTGGGTTACTTGGAAGTTTTAAAGTGTGTGTATGTCCTTTTAAAAAACTTTTTGTGTGATTTTTTTTGTTTTATTTTTGAATTTCTCACACGATGAAGTCTCCACGAGAATCCATGGGATTTTGAACGAGGAAGTGAACGGAGCCTTTGCAAGGAGACAAAGGTAAGTGTGGTGGGAGGCGTTCTTATGCTGGCCAAAGAACATTTTTAGAGGCTAGCCTGATAAAGTCCTCAGAGTGAAATTACAACCCCTATATTGGGGTGAGCAATTGTGGGGAGGCTAGGAAGCTGCACCAGCCCTCTAGGAGGCCATGGGGAGGTGTACCCCCACTGCAAAAAAAAAAAAAAAAAAAGCTCCCCAATGCCCCAGGACAGTTTTACCATGTTTTCATGGCCCTCTGGTCCATTTTAAGCACAGGAGAGGCCTTTCCCCCCCAAAACAAGAGGTGACTAGAAGTCACTTCTGGTTTACATCCTGTTTCTTTAAAAGGCCTTTTCTTGGCCTAAAATGGCCCAGGAAGGCTCCAAAATGTGCAAAATGCCACCATGCCCCCAGAAGAAATTCAGGGGCAATTTTTGACCTCTGGGAAGCCCTGAGGGTTAAAAAAAATAGTGCTGGGGGTCCAATTTAGCCCATGGGCTGCACTGTGCCTACCCTTGCCCTATATGAATAAACCTGGGTCCTACCAAAGTCAGTGGGGTTTATTTCTGAGTAGGCATTGCCACCCAGGGCAAGTAAGATGGAAATTGCCAACCCCTATATGCATCTGTCTCAGAGTAAGTTCTACTGAAGCCAGAAGGACTTACATCTGAGCAGACCTATATTGCATTGTAGTGTATAAAGCTTTGAAATGCTAGAAGTCATTTGAAAGTAAATGTTTAAATGTAAAGGGGATGTCTAAATGGTGGAAATACTCCTCATAGACTTTGAGGAGAATACGATTTGTCTAAATACTATCCCACATGAATCCAAAATATTAGGAAGGAGAGGTGCCAAATCCACCAAAAACTTTGAAGGACAAGCCTTTGCGGCTTTTTCGAAGTTTTTAAAAAGCTCCACGGGGAATGTGCATTCATGCTCATTGGGACAACCAATTTGCATTCATTTGCATTCCTAATAAGAGCGGAACTGGAAAGCTGATTAGTCGGATGTGAGCAGGGGGCAGAGCTTGCTAACAAGGCAAGCGCCTGGAACTGCCATGTTGGATTTTCATCTTAGCAATCGTGTGATGAGGTGACAAAACAACCTCCCCCCGTTTAAAAAAAAATATTTGGGTGGAATATCATACTTCTACACCTTAGATATGCTTTTTAAAAAAATACTGTTTGGCAGCGGCAATGGTTGAAAATAAAAACACAAGTAATTCATTCGTGCCCACCATCTTGATTCGCAGGCATGCCCATTGGGACAGCAAAAGCGAATAGATTTGCATGCCTGCAATTTTGCCAAAAAACTGTTAAGACAAATTAAAGCTGCTTCAAATTGGTGTTAGTGCACATCAATCCACATTTTCCCCCTTGTACAGACAACACCAAAATGGAGGACAGGGATTGTTCCCTCCTCCACCCCCACCCAAATAAGGTTTTCATCAGGCTATAAGGCATGGTATAGCTTGGGTATCTTGGTTTAGGGGAGAGAGGAGGGCACATTCAGAGGTTTATTCACACTCCTAATCATTCCCACTTTGAGATGAGTTATGCAAACTGAAAACACATGTGAAAGATTAGAGGCCTGAAAAGGGGGCTTTTCTGTTAAGTAATGTGAATAGCTCCATCCATTTAACATGAAATAGGGAAGTTGCTGGAGAATTTGCAACTACAAGAAGTGTACTGTACATCTATTTGTGGATTTGCCCTGTGTCAGTTTTAGAGAGAGGCATCCTCAGCATAAATTTTCAGACACCTGGCTGTAAATAACAATAACAATAACAATAAATTATTTATTTATAGCCCACCCAATCACAAGGAATCCGGGCAGGTTACAACAATAAAAACACATCGAACACAATAAAATTCAAAATTAATCCCTTCCCAACCCAATACTAAAATTACAATTAAATAAACACAGTTTAAAAAGAAGAATACAAAAGTTTAAAAAGGGAGATGATTGGTGGACAGAGCGATGTAGATCACTTGTGCTTGTAAAGGTTTGTACTGTTGGAACCCCCACAGTCTGAGACAATCTCTTCTTTTCTACAGAGATCCCAGCACCATAAAGCTTTCTATCAACCCTATGTACTTTCCCCTTCTCACCCTCACCCAATAAAGAGATAGGAAGGGCACATAAAGTAAATCAGTGAAAAAGGCTTGTGCGTGGTCCCTGCTGTTCACTTGAATCACAAGAATGAATCACAAGAATGATGGTAGCAAAATAATAAGTGGGAATCAGGGTAAATCTCACAGACACTTCTAGTGCATGTAATTTTATTAACCTTCATGCTGCTTGTGTAGTACTCAGATAAGATATATGGATACTTCAGCAGTAATTTTAGGTCACATTCTCCAAACCAGCTGCCAGTAAGTAGTGGGAGTGATGTTATTTAAAGTGAAAAGAAGCTTTGCAAACCTTTCCTGTCATTTCATACAAAGTCTTATGCTTCATTGAAATTGAAGGTATGAATGGAAAGTCTTTATTCACTTTGGGTTTTAAAAAAGCAGTTCTAGAAATTTCTATGCTCCAAGAATTCTTGTGCTGATGTAAAATAATCTTATCAAACAGAATAGAAAAGTCGTTTCTATTCCTTGATATTTCTTTCTTTTTCTCTTTATAGCTGCTTAGGAGGATGAGAAGTGAGGTTTTCTTCAATATGACTTTAGAGATTTCCTCAGCTTTAGCCCCTCAGCTGCATGAGGATAAGAGTAATAATGGCGTACCTTACAGAGCTGATGTAAGGATTCCTGGCATAATGTAGAACTGCCTTGAACACTCAAAAGAAGGAGTGGAAAAAGGGCAGCCACAAGCCACGTGTCTCCCCAAAACCCCATTTTTATAGCCCCCGCAGTCTCCCTGGAGCCACCAAAAAGTCCCAAACCCCCATTAAAAAAAAATCAAGCCAATTTCCAGGTGATTTTTCATTAAAAAAAAAGCCTGCTAACCCCCACCTCACCCCACTGGCAAATGAGGCAGTTTGCTTCCCCCACCATCTCAGAACCCCTAATCTCTGAAAATATTCCCAAATGACCAAAAATTGTGTCCAAATGAGGTGCAATGTAACTTCCTGTGAACCTGGCTGCTTTGATGTGAGCTGTGATGGGATAGCAGGGGCCAAAATTTCCCCCTCCAGCACTCATCATGACAGTCTCTATTGCAACAGGCAAAGAGAGTCTGCCCCCCCCCCAAATTCAGCCAGGTTAGAGGACAGGTGCAGTTTTCACCTTAACTGACTGCCGCAGCCTGACTTTTGAAGATGGGGGGGTGGGTTGGAGTAGATGAAAGTAATCAGTGTCCCCTGCTACCATTTTGACTAATTTAATAACTAAATTGTTGAGTTCCAGTTTGTGCTAGAACATTTTGTTCTAGACTAGAGATTGTTACATGCACATACAGAGGCTGTAGTACCTTATCCTTATTCTCAGTGTGATTCAGAGATTGGCTCGAAGTAGTCACATGTACCTAACATACGTGTTTATTCTTTATATGTGTCCATTTCACAGATGTCAGTGATTTTGCCTGAAGATACTACACCTAGAAATTTTGAAAACCAAGGTGTGAGGCAAACCCATTTCTGCAGCACTGGCAGCAGAACCCCTGGGAAAACCACTTGCCCTGTGTTTTCACTTAAAGCAAAACAGGGTTACTTAGTCCCCTTTGGCAAATGTTGGGAGTATTTGTGAGAATACATAAACCTCAAAACGAGTAACGTTCATGGCTTTTATACTACAGATAAATAAAAAATGGGTATCAGAGGCAAAAAAGCAGTGATCTTGTATTTCTTGAGCAACTGCTGTCCTCATCTAACTCAGCACTGGATTACAAATCTCCATGGGTTTTTAATCCAGTGATATTTAACAATTTATAGGACTTTAGAACACAGGAGTTCATCTGCCTTAGCAATACTGTCACACACTGTAAAAGGTGTAAATTAATAATATACTACCTAGCAGAGTTCAGAGCACTTCATATTTATTATTCTAGTCATCCTTACAACAATCCTGTCAGGCAAACGAGCACAATCTCTGTCTGTGTTCCTAATTCAAGAAACGCTCTACGCCTGGGACTCAGAGCTCCAAGGAAGCTGTTGCTTCACTGACAATTCTTCTCAAACTGAACACATAAAATTGCTGGAGGCTTCATCCTTTCCTGGTTGTCATCTGGGTCTTGATACTAGTGGCTCCTTGGATGAGCTACTTCTTCCTGCTCCTGAGCAGAGAGCGGGCAGGTGAGAATGTTTCTAGACAACAGTTCCCTAAATTTCCACAGCAACGGGACAACTGGCCATGCTGACTAGAGGAATTGTGAGAGCTGTAGTTCAAATAAGCAACGTTTCTAAGCTCTGCTTCTGAGCAGACATAGCACTTTGCCAGTGATGCCGATATACCTGTCTGACTTGCTGTTTGCCTGTGGTCTTGAGTGTAATTGGAGGAAGTCAGGGCTGAAGCCTGGCAACCCCCCCACCTCATATTGTCTGGAAGTGGTTTGAGGTTACAATTCCTGGGTTTTTTCACCTCCCCAAGAAGGTGAGTCAGAGTGGAGAGGGAACATGATAAAAATGTACAGTATTATGCAAGTAAATATCTGTACAGTAACTGCACCTGCTTTTACAGTCAGATTTGTATAGCTTAAATATGCCTAGATTAATCAAAGGCTAATGGTCTCATCATCACATTTGCTACAGGGGCGTCACTAAAACATCCTCCTCTGTAACTGTGGAGTGCTGCACAACATGGCACAACATAACTATGCTTTTGTACCTTGGCATAACAATCTTCCACTCCACTGCCTGATGCACCAGACACCTGTGTGGGTCACAGATGGTGGTTACCTCAAATGTTATGGACATGGAATAGAACACACTTTCAGTCAGGAGATTGTTGCCTAGAATCTCCCCATACTAAGCATCATAAGATGTGTACTACAGCCTTTAATTCATGGACAAGTCTGTTGACAAGCCTTTTTATGCTGTCCTCAGCAAGGACTAATCCATCAGAGAGAAGATTCAGTTGCAGAAATGAAGACCAGGTTTTTCTAGCTCTATAAAAAGAAAGAAAGATGAAAGTAGTTTTCACTTGAATTGAGCCTTGGCTCTTTTGTATATAATTAGCTATTATGGTGCCTGGAATAAAGTAGTCATTAAATAAATTAATATGAAAGAGCCCTTCTCTTTATTAGAACCAAAAGATTTACAGTGTACATTTTAGGCTTTAAATTTCAGAGGATGAAGAGGGAGAAAAGGACAGCAAATCACCACTTGACTATCAAGGTTTGAATGGTTCCCGACAATCTTCCAGATCTGTGTATAGCAAATGCAGTTATTGGCCTGATTCTTAAACCAAAAAATACATCCCAAACACTTCTATGGTATGATAACATGGCACTCTTTATACAGGACAACAGTTTTGAAGATTTTATAAGGTGTGGTACATGAAGAGGTGAGCAGGGACAGCTTACAATTTATTTATTTTCCCTACCTCATACCATAGAGATATGTTGTACTACACCCGCAATGGTCATGCTTGCTGGGCATGATGTGAATTGTAGTCCAACTTGAGGGCACTTGAAGAAAGAAAAACTGCTCTAGGAACTAAGGGCCAAGAGGACTGCCAGGTAGCCCTTATTTTAAGGGGTGTCCCTTATTTGAGAAAGCTTGTCCCTTATAGGGTTGAGAAGTGCCCCTTATTGTAAGGGCTGTTGTCCCCTGCTTGAGGACATGCACACATTTCTGTCACACTCCAAATTTCTGTCACACTCCAAATATGAATTTTTTTTACCATCTTGATCAGTCTCTATCCATGGGCATGTGTTCCTGGACTTAGTGTGTGAAGAGTGAATGAGTTTTCTGTTTTAGTGGCACTAACAGACTGGCTAAGAAACTTAACAACAAAAAAAGATGGAGAACCACAATGCATGATATGGGAGTTACCCAGACAGCGAAGCGAGAAGTCTAAAACTGCTGAGGTGGCATTGACGTATCCTAGGATACGCAGGATGCTGCTACCTGTTTATCTAGGAAGGAACAGATCCTTCATACAATATGGACAGCAAGTAATAAGATACCAGAATGTTTGGATACAAACTGATAAGACTTGGAGTGCTTCTGAAACATCAACAAAAGACCAGAAAGAGCTGGTTGAAGATTTTGTGGACAAACGCAAAAGGGTGATGCTGTTTGATGCGATGAAAAGACTTTAAAAAGATGAAACTTTCTAACCAGCAGGTGTGTTCCTGTTCCGCAGCAACGGGACTCCCATGGTCTTCATGAAGTCTGCCTGCCTGATCAACAATCTTCAGTGAAGAGCCACTTGGTGTGTATGTGAGTATATGTGTGAGTGCATGGTTAGAATGAGAGAGCTCTCGGTACTAAATGTTATGTGTATGATCCTATGAATAAATGTTACATACAAAGTGAAAAAAATCCAAATTTGGTGTCTCTGCCTCTGTATCAGCCCTATTGGGGTATCTCCTCTGGGGTATCTCCACTACACGTTTTCAAAATTAAACGAATGGCCTTATCACCTTGGCCATGACAGATTGGCGTAGTCGGCAAGATATTTTGAAAGTGTGGTGGAGACTCTTTTGAGAATCCCTGAGTAAGGGGGACAGACCCAGAGACTGGTTGGAAGGGGACGCCCTTGCTAGGATACATAAAAACGTTTGGGAAAAAGAGTAAGAAGGGGACAAGTGAAGGTAGGGATCTTGTCTTTAAAAACCCTTTCCATACTCTTGAGGGGGAAGTACGGAAAATCTCCCCCACAGACGTCCTTGTATAGGATACACAAAAATGTTTGGGAAAAAGAGTAAGAAGGGGACAAGTGAAGGTAGGGATCTTGTCTTTAAAAACCCTTTCCATACTCTTGAGGGGGAAGTACAGAAAATCTCCCCCACAGACGTCCTTGTATAGGATACACAAAAATGTTTAGGAAAAAGAGTAAGAAGGGGACAAGTGAAGGTAGGGATCTTGTCTTTAAAAACCCTTTCCTTACTCTTGGGGGGGGGAAGTACGGAAAATCTCCCCCACAGAAGTCCTTATAGAGGAAAGTAAGGACTGGAGTTTGCATTTGAAACGTTCCCTTTTGACAGGGAGCAAACAGGAGGAAGCCTTACAGGTTTCCAAGTGGTTTGTACAGACTATTGGTTCACAGGAACCTTGGGAAAGCCTGTACAAAGATATTGGAATGTTTTGCTTTGAGACTTTGGCCACCAACAAACCAGACCAGTTAAGAGTACGGTTGTTATTGGCTCAACAAGGCATGGATTTTCTTTGTCAAATGTTAAGAAATCTGGAAAGCAAGGTTGCTGAGGAGAAATCTAAAAATGCAACACTGACATTACAAAATATTTCTAGGATGTAGGAGAACATTCGCTTGGAGGATGATAATAACAGTTTGAAAAAAGAGACAAAGCTTTTGCAGGCTAGCTTAGAGAAACAAAAAGTTGATGTTTTGAAGGAGGTTTTAACTGACAGCAGTACTTCGCTTAAGAGAACTAAATGTGTAGGAAGTGCAGGGAAGTGTGACCAATCGAACAACCCTCTGTTACAAAAGTTTTCAGAGAACATATGGTTACAATTGGCAAATGTTTCAGGGGTGAAATATTCTTTTTTTTTCTTCCTTATTAGGAAGATTAATTATAACAGACCTAGGATGGTTAAAAGGATTGCTTACATTATTCTTGTTGGCACCATTCATTGTTGTTCTGCTATGCATGCTGATATCATGTATTTTCTGTTTCTTGCCTGTTATCCTACACAGATCAGTTAGCAATACTGAATATGCTTTGATGGCTTAAATAGGGATTTACTTGTGTGAAATGTATTGTCTTTGAAATAAATCATTTAATTTAAGGGAGGAATGAAGTAGCCATGTGGACTCTAATGTCTATTTGCTGAATGCTGTCACCATTACAATCACTATTTGGGGTCAGACTAGATAGCCCATGAGACTCTGGGACTCTGCAAAGTCTTTTTCCTTTAACTCACAGGCCTAGTCAATGTTTCTTACTAATCAACTCTATGTTCCATAAACATATAAACAATTCTTTCTCTAATAACGCTCGAACTGTACCCAAGTGTTCCTAAGCTATCTTGCCTTGTGCTTTCTGAACTATCAACAATTGTTGCAAGGGTAGGAAGTTTGCTAAAGTGGTAATATTATAATTTGGGGCAATTTGGAAAAAGTGGGAGGCAGGGACATATGAATGAAGTGTTTGGATTGTGGATTGTGTGAAGTGTGCATGCTACTGCCGTTCCTGTTTACATGCTGTTGGAACGTCCAGGCCAGTAGGGAGTGAGTGGCGTAAATATCCCTCCAGTGTCGATCAATGAGACCCCCTTCACCCACTGATCAAGACCCCCTTTTATCCTTTTGTGTCTTGTCTCTTGTCTAAACTTAGGTGGGAAGTAAGGGAGGAGGGGGAAGCAAGACTTGCGCCCCCCCCAGGGCTGTATGTTGAAAAATTTTAAACACTCACAGCAGAACAATTGACTTATTAGACTGCCACTTTTTACCCAGCTCAAACAATTATTGATTTCCAGATGCTAGCCATCCCAGACCTTATGATTAGTATAGTCCACTCTGGTGGAGCACATGATTGTTCAGAGATCCCGGTTTGGAAAACAATTTTTCCAAACCCATTGACCAACTAAAAAGGGAGGATGATGTTTTTTACACTGATGGTGGTTCGTGGTGGAATAGTGGAGAAAGGATAATAGTGTAGGCTTGGTACAATCCTAACAGATACAGAGAAGCTAGGGGAATAATACCAAATAGCTTGGGAGCGCAGGAAGTGGAATTGGAGGTTGTTTTAAACATTCTTTTATTTTTAAAGGAACAAGAGAGGGAGGGAACAAGGAGGAAACCCTCCTATATAGTAATGAATAGTGAATTTGTATATCATGGATGTACAAAATTTATTCAATCTTGGGCATATGACAATTGGAAAAATGCTGACAACATTATTTACAACAGTAAATAAGTTAAAACATGTTAAGGAAACTGGTTAACGAGAAAGGGAAAAATTACCCTTAGTACTAATGGCTATGAGAAGTAGCCCAGTGGGGAAACACGGGTATACACCATATGAAATCTTGTTTGGACATGAAATGAATTTAGGCCTTATTCATGAGTATAATGAGGACATGACAGATTGAAAATGGTTGGAGGAACAAAAACAAAGAGACACGGCCCGAATATGGATTAAGGGACAAATGTCAAAGGTGATGGATACTCAATTGAAAATGGAAAATCAGATGTTGCCAGTAGGATCCAAAGTCCTTTATTTGTGTCTTGGCACTAAGGAACATGCTTTGAGACCAAAATGGAAGGGTCCTTATGTAATTTTAGACAAAATTTGGCCCACAAGCAATTTGATTGAAATGGACAAACAATCTAGATGGGTTCATCGTAACCAAATTAAACTATATAAGGGAAATGACTAATGACATATGTTGTATTTTTCAGAATGATGGACTCTGGAACACCGATACTGTGAAATTTGTTTTACTCTTGCTCATCTTGATTCTCTGTGGCATAATTTGTAAGTACAATAATTATTTCTTTAAAGAAAATCATAATAGGGAATTCTAACAGGAAAAGCCTGAAAGAAGAAATCAGGACGAGCAACTTATAAATGGGAAGACCAGCAAGAGGAAGAAGTGGGATCCTGGAAACGAGGGTACAGGTTTTAATATTTTTTGTACAATTGTTTATCAGATATCCAATATTTGCTGGGTCTCTAAATTGAAGGGAGGGAAATTTCATTTAAAACATTCAAATGACAAGGAAGAGCTACGAATTAGATGTGAGTCAGGAAAAAGGGTGAGATTTCATTGGAATAGTTAAATGATAAAAATGGTAAAATTGTGGATGACAATATTTTTTGTTAGCCTAGGAAACCTTGGAGCCGAAGAGCATTCAACCGTGACATATGAAATGGCGACCTTGCAAAGACACCATGCAATGCCTGAGTGGGAGAGGGGACAATATAGTATAGGGGGATTTTATAGTGTGACAGACTGTGTTAATACTACCATTTAGGCCTGGAACCATGTTATTTGGTCATATGGTGGGTATCAAGTGGGAAAGTTTAGGTCATCAATCTGGGGAGAAAAGGTTTTTAGAGTTTATAAAGGGACTATTTGGATAAATAGAACAACAGAAATCACAAAGTTAATGTATGTAACAAAATGCCTAGACCATTTTGAACACACGCGCCCAGAACAATGGAAATCATGGTTAAAGACAGAAAACCAGAGTTGCCATCAGAAATGTGATATTGACTTTAATTGTCCTAACATACAAATAACAGTCATTTCAGGATATTTGAAAAATACAACAGAAGGGAAGTGTGAAGACCCAAAGACCTGGGAAATTAGACTGTTGGGATACATATTTTTCCAGATGCCAAATACGACTGAAGAGACTGTTGAGAGAAATGTTGCTACGGTAATGAAACAATGGCATACACCCATTCCAGTTGTGATGGGACCAAATCTACACCTATGGAATATAAGGTTAAATATGACTATGTTTAACGTGACAAATCTACACCCTGAGTGTATTAAATATACTAACCCTTATTTGGAATTTGCGGGGAGGAAAGAAAAATTATGGAGAAGGGAAAAAAGGGACTTATTGGACACGATCCTGGGAGGGATTGGTATGGGGGTAGGTGTGGCTAATTCATGGGATATCGAAATGCAAGCAAACAAATTGTCCTCACTTGGGGGCCTATAGTGGAAGGTTGTTCACATGGCAGGAAACGATTTGGTGTCCACCTTCCATCTCCATGATGTGTCCGCTGGATTACAATTAATGACCTTTGACCAATTGAATAAAACCTTGTATGCCTTCAGAAAAGTGGACAACCAAACTTTAAAGGCGGTATCTAAGGCTCTATCATGTTTAGTAATCCAGACCACCTTGTGGAACTGGAAGAATCAAATGTTGGTTGCTTTGTATGGAAATCATGGGAATGCATTTGTACAAATTGGGGGGCTTGGACAATGGATTCATACAGATTTTCCTTCCTGGTATAGGATATTGGACTTTTCAGTACAAAAAATTATCTGGCAAATTAAAATTATGACTTTAGAAGAAAAGGATGATACAGAGAAAAACTGGATTTGTGACATTCAATCTCTCCCTTTTAATATGGGGGAAAACTATTGGAAACCATATTTGTTATCAAAGCATGCAATCTGTATGAATTCCAATATTGTCAAAATTAATGAGACCATAGATGTAGAACGTTGTGAGAAATGGGAAACGGGATACGTGTCCACAAGAAATAAAACAAATTGAACCATGTGATTTAGAATTTCCAGATGGTTTGTGCAAACTGCAGAGGATGCCAAAAAGAACTTTGCTTTTTGATAATGGGTTAGGTTGTGTGTGTGGTATCTCCCCTACTCCTTTGTTTTGGTCAGATGGAGAATATCATGATAATGGAGAGATGAAATGCAAATGTAACGTGACTTATGTTCAAAGTGTCAAAACTGGTAAACTAGTATATGCTATGGAAACTCGCAATACTAATTTTATGATAAAGTTAGATAAAATTGATTACAATATTAGTATAGGGATAGACTGGAAAAATTGAACCTATTATTGAAATATAATGAACAGGTGAGGGCACATTTGCGAGAACATGCTAGAAACTCAAAAAGGGAGTTTGTGAGAATCCAGTATGAGAATGGAGAATTTCAGAGGATTGCTGATGAGGAAAGTAAAATCACTGAACATCATTGGTATGACATTTTTAAGGGGTACTCACCAAAAGCTACTGCATTTTTACATGTTTTGATTCACCCTATTGTATGGATTAGTTTGATATTGTTGTTAATGATTGTTTGGATGATATACTTGCTGGAAAAAAAATGAGGCAAGCTTCCCAAAGACTGGAGTTGGTTGAAGATCGGATGAAGATGATGGAGAAATATTAGACATGTTATTCTGTTAGAGATATTATGTGTTTAAGACAGAACACATACATATATATCGTATAACAACTTTTGATTATTTGCAAAGATGACACTTGATTAATTGTATAATCAATCAAGTATCAAGAGGGGGAGTGTGTGAAGAGTGAATGAGTTTTCTGTTTTAGTGGCACTAACAGACTGGCTAAGAAACTTAACAACAAAAAAAGATGGAGAACCACAATGCATGATATGGGAGTTACCCGGACAAGGAAGCGAGAAGTCTCAAACTGCTGAGGTGGCATTGACGTATCCTAGGATACGCAGGATGCTGCTACCTGTTTATCTAGGAAGGAACAGATCCTTCATACAATATGGACAGCAAGTAATAAGCTACCAGAATGTTTGGATACAAACTGATAAGACTTGGAGTGCTTCTGAAACATCAACAAAAGACCAGAAAGAGCTGGTTGAAGATTTTGTGGACAGACGCAAAAGGGTGATGCTGTTTGATGCGATGAAAAGACTTTAAAAAGATGAGACTTTCTAACCCGCAGGTGTGTTCCTGTTCCGCGGCAACGGGACTCCCATGGTCTTCATGAAGTCTGCCTGATCAACAATCTTCAGTGAAGAGCCACTTGGTGTGTATGTGAGTATATGTGTGAGTGCATGGTTAGAATGAGAGAGCTCTCTTGGTACTAAATGTTAAGTGTATGATCCTATGAATAAATGTTACATACAAAGTGAAAAAAATCCAAATTTGGTGTCTCTGCCTCTGTATCAGCCCTATTGGGGTATCTCCTCTGGGGTATCTCCACTACACGTTTTCAAAATTAAACGAATGGCCTTATCACCTTGGCCATGACAGTGTGTATAAGTGAAACCACAGATAATAGCAAACCCTATAAATAAATAAATAAAGGACTTCCTGTACAAACATACCATAGAGTTGCATTGGCTGACCTAGACTATGCCTAGAGAGGATGCCTTTCTAGGCATTTTCCAGTGTAACTCTATGGTATGTGTCCTCTGGATGGCCATCTGTCGGGGATGCTTTGATTGTGATTTCCTGCATGGCAGGGGGTTGGACTGGATGGCCCTCGTGGTCTCTTCCAACTCTGCAATTCTATGATTCTATGATTCTATTTTATGTCCCTTGGATAACTGAAACTGTGTGTGTGTGTATTGGTTCTGGGGGTAAAGTGGTAGCAACCTGTAAAAGAAAAGCTTTCTAACCCTATCCAGCACTGAATTACAAGATACCAAAAAAATATAATAATCCATGTTTTGGAGTGTGACAGAAACGTGCGCATCATGTAATATATGAATGTTAACCATATGTCAGTTGTACAAAGAAATACATGGTTAAGCTAACTTAAATAAATACATTCATTTGGTAGTTAGATAGAACACAAGCTTGTTAGTAGCTGCTTCCCAATTGTTAACACTGCCTGTCATTAATTTTTACTGTCCCTTATGGCTGTTTTATGGCTTAAGAAATTAAATGTGTCTTTGCATTTCACATTGAGTTCTCAAAAAGGTACAAATGGCATCACTTTTTTTAAAACTACCAATCCCCAAATCAACCAACCAGCATGACTACTCCAAAATGTAACTTCCAAGTTCAGTATCTCTCAGTATCACAGCAGGCATAGAAGTATGATGCCCTCTGAGGAAGTACAACTTCTATATAGCTTTTTGGAAAGGAATCCCCAAATCCCTCTCCAATACAAATAGCAACTTCAGAGGAATAATTTTCAGTCAGTCAAAAGAGGTGTACTTCTCATGAATCATCCTCATGATCTACACTTCCATCCCTGGAGGACTCTGTTTTACAGTTGATACTACAGGTTGAGTATCTCTTATCCCAAATGCTTGGGACCAGAAGTGTTTTGAATTTCAGAATTTTTTTTAGATCTTGAAATATTTGCCTATACATAACGAGATACCTTGTAGATGGGACCCAAGTCTAAACACCAAATTCATTTGTGTTTCATATACACATTATACACATAGCCTCCAGGTAATTTTATACTTAACATTTTTTTAATAATTTTGTGCATGAAACAAAGTTTGTATACTCTGAACCATCACAAAGCAAAGGTATCATTATCTCAGCCACCATGTGGACAATTTTGGAGTATTTTGGATTTCCAGATAAGGGATACTCTGTACTTGCATTTTAAAAACCCACATATGCATGTTACAGTTGTCCCTTCATATTCACCATTTTCACATTAGTGGTTTTGCATATTTGCAGTTTGTAGCTGCTGCTCAACTAGCTCAAACTCCAAGACCCCACCCTCCTCCCCTCTCCTCCTGTCCTGGCAACAAAACAACTCCAGCTTGCTTTCGTACCTTGCACTAAAACATCACTGCCCGTTACTTTAAACTTTACTGTTTTAAATGGGCAGCACTGTTTTGGTGAAAGGTAAGAAAGCAAGCTGGAGTTGTGTGGTGGCAGGTATGGGCAGTCCTGTTGGTAGGAGAGGAGTCTACAATACTGTAGTGTAATATGCAAGTTGGGGGCTGGGCTTAATTTATTTATGTTTTTTTCACTTTTGCAGTGATGCTCCACCCCTAACCCCAGCGAATATGAAGGGACAACTGTAAATGCAAAATCCTGTTCAAGGTCATATCTAGTTTGACCATTAGAAAGGCATAGAAGGGGAGTACTTTGGAGAAGTACTATACTCCCCATCTGCTCTTCAGTGACTGCACTGAAGGTGACAATTATTTCCACCACTCCCTGGGGAAGAGAGCTGCTAGACTCACTGTTGCCACCGATGTCTCATTTGCGGATCCGGTCCAGCTCCCCCCTTTGCCCCTCTTTGCACGTGGCAGCTTGCATGGGGGCTGCCATGTTTGTCTTCCTGCTCTGCAGGCCGGGAAGGGGCATGAAAATGGGAACCAATCAGGGCAGGTCCCCCCTGCCCTGATTGGTTGATCTGAAGAGAGGCGGAAGCTGCTGCCTTTTGCAGCAGTTTTACAGCATTTTGCAGGAGATTTTATGACAGTTTTACATCAGTTGCTTTACAGCGCGTCAGTTGGGTATATACCCCAGCTGCTGCGCTGGATTGGCTGGTGGCTCTTTAGGGGCCAAAACCCACCCACCCTCCCTTCATTTCTTATCTGTAGGTTGTAGGTAATTTTATAGTGTGTATTCACTTTCTGTCATAACTTTGGGGGCGGTTGGCATGGGTCCTGATCTGAGGTCATTGGTAATGGGAGGGGGTCTCAGTCAATTTCATGGTGAAGGTCAAGGTCACAGAGATCCCACCCTTCCCAGCGGTTGTTGGGACGGGGGAGGGGGGAGGGATCGGCAGGCCGGCGGGGCCTGGCCAGGACTCCTCTCCCTTCATCAGTGGTGAGTGTCAATAGTTAACCGACAGCGGTATCATCAACCAGCTTTTGGGTTGGTTAATGTCTGGATCTGGACTCATGTGATTTGAGCCAACCATTGCAGCTGTTATCAATAAAGTTGTGGCCTTTATTGCCAATTTATACATTAATATGTATCAATATATCTTTCCAACTTTTACATGTGTCTGTCATTATTTGGGGCAGAGGGGCAGAGGGAGAACATCCAGCCTGGACATACAAATATATTTACAGTGATATCTCTATCTAGCTGTCTGCCTGACCGTCAGCTTAATTTTAGTAAGCATTCAGCAAACTGCTCAATATTCTGATTCTGCCTCTCCTTCCATCTGTTCATGAAGATCCACAAAGAACAGATTTCATTTTGACATCGTTTCAGATGCAACATAATCAGAACAGGACTATCAGCAGACATGATCCGGATATAGTTGATATTTTCCCCATCTGTAGTGCTTTGCATCATCCTGAAGAAATTGACAGACCCAATAAAGGTATCCATAAAATAGATGGGCAGACTCGTTGTATGTTCTTTAACCTTTAGTCCATAGACATCATTCAGAATCAACATAACAGATGGAAATCTACAACAGCTGTCTCAAAACACTGGGAGGAATGTCCTTGCATTTCAATCCAGTATGAACCTAAAGCTAACAGTGGGAAGAGGGGATTGTCAGGAGAGGGCAAGTACACCAGAAATTGTTACAATTGTGGACTTGTCCTAATTTTTTTACACAAGGTTGATTTGCATAGAAAACAGCATTTTCTGTGCAGGAAACAAACACCTTTTTCTTCAAAGAGAATAATATTTCTGTGTAGAAATTTGAATGTGGTTGTTTTGTACAGGAAACAGATTTAATGATCAGAAATATTATTTGCTGCACAGAAAAAGCTGTTTCCTATACAAAAATATTTCTGTCCAGAAAAGTCCTAACCTGCATGTTTTTTGAAGACTCCCTCACAGTGGAGGGGGGCGGGAATTGATAAAATTCCTCCTTGCTTCCTTTGAGAATAAATTTAGTAAAAACTTCTATCCCTACTCCTAGTGTACGTGTATGTCTGAAGAAGAGAAGGTTGAGAGGGGACATGATCGCCATGTTTAAATATTTGAAGGGATGTCATCCTGAGGATGGAGGAAGCTTGTTTTCTGCTGCTCCGGAAACTAGGACGTGGGTTCAAGCTACAAGAAAAGAGATTCCACCTAAACACTAGGAAGAACTTCCTGACACTAAAAGCTGTTCGGAAGTGGAATACACTGCCTCATAGTGTGGTGGAGTCTCCTTCTTTGGAGATTTTAAACAGAGGCTGGAAGGCCATCTGTCAGGAATGATTTGATTATGTCTTCCTGCATGGTAGGGGGTTGGACTGGGTGGCCCTTGAGGTCTCTTCCAACTCTATGATTCTTTCCCTCCCTGACTGTTCCATGCATAATCAGTAGCTGATCAAATTTGCCACTAAGGGTATATCTGACAGGAAAGTATACCCCTAGAAGGCTAAAAACTACAGTTGGACCCCTGTATCTGCAGGGGCTTAATTCCTGGACTTACCACAGATACCAGAAACTGCAGATAACAGCAAACCCTATTAAAATAAAGGACTTCTGGTCAAAACATGCCATAGAGTTGCACTGGAGGACCTAGAATGATGCCTCTCTAGGCATTTTCCAGCGTGACTCTATTGGATGTATACCTATTTTGTGTCCCACAGATAGCTGAAACCATGGATATTGGTTCCATGGATATGGGTCTCCAACAGTATATGCAAGGACCCTTATTCTTAGGCTATGCAGCAAGAGGGGAAAAAGAAAGCTCCAAAGGTATAACACAGCACAACAGCAACACAGCAAGAGTTTTCCAAGTGGCTAACAAGAATAACAATTGTAATCATCTTGCTGGAAAATACTCTCTTAAAAAAAAAAAAAACTATAAAAGGCTTAGTATGTGATAATTTTTACAGTCTCAAAGTACATAAAATATTGGCTGGAATTCACAATTACCGTTGTCCCTTCACATTCATCATCATCATCATCATCATCATCATAAAATTTATTTATACCCCGCCCCTCTGCTAAAAACAATTGGGGCGGCTTCCAACAATTAAAACATTATAATAATGACTAAAAACACCACCCACCCCCACCCTCCCCCATAAAAAGACATTAAACACAATAAGATTAAAACCTTCTAACTAAAAAACACATTAAAACCAAATATATACATAATTTTTAAAAAGCCAGGAGACTGAGTTCCTGAGGCCGGGATCTAATCAGGAAAGGCCTGCCAAAAGAGATCCGTCTTTAGTGCTTTTTTAAAGCTACTCAAGCTCGTCAGCTGATGGATCTCATTCGGCAGGCCATTCATGGGGGTTGGGGCCCGAGACCCCTGTGAATGTGAAAAAAAAACCATGAATAAACTCTCCCCCTTCCACTCAGGGTTTGCTCTGCCTTCGTTCCCAGGGGAAGGGAGGAGCCAAAGCGGCAAAGGGAAGCCCTAAGAATGGCTGGGTTTGGCGGGTTTTGCCCTGAATCCTGCCATTCTTGGGATTTCCCTTTGCCATCCCAGTCACACTGGACGCCCTGCAACTGCCGTGTTCAGTGCTTCCTTGTCAGGAGTTAGAGACTGAACTCCATTGTAAAATGACCAAACAAACTGCAGAGTCATGCTGAGTCAAAATGGCTGACTCCATGAACTGCCTAGTCATGCCACAGCTCCAGAAGGAGGATTCTTACTGGTGTGTAAGGTCATGTGATTGAGTAAGCCAATGCCCTGTGACTGTGTATATAAGAGAGCTCAGAGCAAAGCTCACTTCTCTTCTTCCTGTGAATGGTGAGGCCTGGTGAAGCAGTTTCTCCTTGGATTGTAAATATTTGGATATATTGCAACTGTTTGAGTTTGAAGGTAAAAGTGCCTCCTGCTTATTTGGACGTCAAACATTCTGTGTGTGAGTATTCTTGGGAAAGGGTTGCTACTGAGTCTACTGAGACAGGCTTTGGGGGCTTCTGCTGGGGATTGAGTGGCCTATCATCCCCTGACATTCCTGAGGGTTCAATCTGATTGGGGCAGCAAAGGAAAGCCTTCAGTATGGCTGGATTTGGCGGGTTTTGACCTGAATCCAGCCATTCTTGGGGCTTCCCTTTGCTGCCCCAATCACACCCGGGCACTGTCTGCAAACTAGCAGTTCTCTGTGGAGGGGTGGAAATCCAACAGATAAACAAACCTCCAGAGGCTTTGCAGCCAGCTAGGTTTGTTTGTCCTTTGGATTTCCACCCTTCCACAGAGACGAAATGCCCAGCAAACTTGAGTGCTGCCCGCAAACCGGAGTTCAGCATGGTTCAGGTGGGAAAGGCAAGCCTGAGGAATGCCATTCAGGGCAAAGATACTGAATGCGTGACATTCCTCGGGCTTGGCCTTCCTCCCCCAAACAGAACGCCACCATACCTCTGGGGCCTCCGCTGCCAACATCATGCCCCCACCACTAAGCACTTGGAGGCTCTGCGGCGAATGCGGGGCTTTCTTCCAGCTTGGCTCCACCCCCAAAACACTTTCCCTGTGGCAGGGGGGAGCTGAAGACTGAGCAAACCTTCGGCAGATTTCAGCAAATAGACAGAACCTTGAAAGTCAAAGCCACGAATGTGGAGGGACAAATGTACAGCTACAAATACGTAACCTAGAGTTACCTATTCCAGTTATTTTAGTGTGTGTGTGTGTGTGTGTTTTAGTATTTATTAAGTATTTTAAATGTTTAATTATTTAATTGTTTTTTAATGAGGGGTCGGATGGAGGGTTTAATATGTATATTTTAAATGTTGTAAGCCATCCCAATTGCATTTTGTACAGGGGCGGGATATAAATAAATATTATTATTATTATTATTACACATTTGTAACTGATTTTTTAATTCACAACCTTATGTAGTCACTAGTTCAGGGAAAATATAGGGATAGGAAAAGTCCCCCAGTCCTAACTTACCAGCCAGCAGCCTCCATAATTGATGATGGAAGTCTGTTCTTCTGTCAATCGGGATGCAGAAGACTGGTGTTTCCACCCATCTAGCCCACAAGCATATCCAGTGCAACAATCAGAAGCAGGATTCCTATTGCAATTCTTCCTTGCACTAGAGATCGCTTGCAGGGTGAGGGGATGGAAACATCAGTCTGTTGCATCCCAATTGACAGGAGAACAGACCCACATCACTTCCAATGGCTGCCCCCCAGTAAGGGAGGGGTGGGTGTTGTGCTGGGAGATACTAGTAGCTGATCTAGGATCTCGATCATTATTTCCAAAAAGGAACCTTGAAGGGGGAGGAACCCATCAAGGCAGAAGGTGCAAGAGCTCTCCGGAGCCCAACCATGTGAATAGGTCTTCCCTGTGAATTTACAGTTTCTAGATTTGCAAAGAATTGTTGTTCCCTTCCTTCTGTGCAGCCTAAATGATTTTTGATTGCCATCTTTAAATACCTGTTGGGAAGATGGTTACTCAGTGACAATCTTTTATCGACAAAAATATGCTGGGAGGATCCACTGCATTGCAAGGGCTAAAAGATAACTTTTCACAGTTCTCTGTTGAAGCAAAGGATGGTAGCTTTAGTTATGAACCATCTCCAATAGGAATTCAGTGTCAACTTTTCTGTAATAATAATGGCACAGGGCAGCTACTTTTGTATTTGTTTCAGCTGTGAGATTTTTTAAAAAAAATCATGATCACTAAGGGTGTAATAAGTGCTAAAGCAACCATGCTAGCACTGGCTGATTGAAAATTTCAGTGAATAAATTTAGGCTTGAGGTTTCATAGACAAGAACAAACCTGGCCATGAAGGAGGGACATGATGCTGGGGATGGGTGGAAAAAAATGACTGTTAAATTAATGCACAGCAAACAAAGGAAGGAAAGTTTGAAATGGTGGTGAAATTAGTGGGAAGCAATGCATCTGGCACATGCAAAGCCAGGATGGTTGTTGTTAACTGCCCTCAAGTCAACTTTTACTTATGGTGACCCCATGAATGAGAGACCTCCAAATCACCCTATCCTCAGCAGCCCTGCTCAGGTCTTGCAGACTCAGGTATGTGGCTTCCATGGTTGAGTCTATTAATTTGGAATGTGGTCTTCATTTTTTCCTAGTGCCCTCCACTTTATCAAGCGTTATTGTCTTTTCTAGTGAGGAGATTATCAGACAACCTTTTAAATCCAGAACAGGGATGACAGGAGAGCACCAAAGGGCTCTCTTTTCAGATGACGTCATCCCTGTCTAGTTCTGCTCCTGGGCACCCTCCATTCCAGTTGTGTTCTCTTCTATTGACAGATTAATCTATCAATAGATTGCCTGTTCTGTTTCTATAACAGAATAACGGGCTTGTGAAGAGGCGTCCCGTTATGCTGGCGCTATGCCAGCTGCAGTGGGAGGTCTCTCATGAATACTTCCAGGTGCGATTGGGACGAGGAAGTAAGTGGCACCCTTGTTTCCCCCCTCCCTGGGTTACTTGTTTAATTTTTAGGGTGTTTGCTTTACGGGATGTGAATGCAGCTTTACGACAGCTGCATTCATTCCCAGAGGACTGAGGGGAGGGGTTGCAGTTCTTATAGTGGCATAAGGTAGGTGTATGATTTTTTTTTTTTAATGGAACAGGGACGGGAGTGGGGCGGCGGGGGTGGCGAGACAGGGAAACTATCAGATGGTTCGTCTGATAATCTTCTGAGTCTTGTCCTTTCATGACATGGCCAAAATACGGCAGCCTCAGTTTACAACTTCCGTGAGTAAAATATGGTGCAGCTGCCTTCAATCGTACACAGAAGTGACACAGATGATGCCAAGAGAAGGACGGCATCATCTGAAATGGATCCCCTGCTGCGCGACAGCGCCATAACTCTCCGGGAAGCTTCTTGCGCGGTAAGCCTAGTCTGAAAAAGTCCTTAGATTGTTGATGTTGCTTCCTCTAATTTTTATGCCTCTTTCCTCCACTTCTAATCCTGCTTTACGTTATAATATTTTTAGCATACAAGTAAAACAGATAGGGCAATGCCTGACCCCCCCTTGCCAATTGGAAACCATTCCATTTCTCCATATTCCATGCTGACAGTAGCCTCTTGTCCTGAGTACACATTACATACACATCAGGACAATCACATGTTGTGGCACACTCATTTCAGAGCAATCCACAGCTTTTCACAATCTATACAATTGAAGGCTTTGCTGTAGTCTAATAGGCGTATTTTCTTTTGAAATTCTTTGGCATGCTCCATTGCATGGGAAATTAATGCAATGGACCTATGATTTTTGCAATCTCTGGTGTCTCCTTTCTTGGAGATTGGAATGTATATTGTATGTTTCTAATTTGGGGGCCATTTTTTGTTTTCCATATTTGTTGACATATTTTAGTTAGAACTAGAATAGATTCTGTGTCTGTAAATTGAGGCAGCTTTATTGATGTTCCATCTGTTCCTGGTGACCTATTTCTCTCAAGTGTTCTCAGTGCAGTTTCCACTAGACTTTTTAAAATTGGAGGTTCATCTTTGTATGGTTCTTCTTCAAATGATTCTGTCATCCTTTCATCTCTTCTTCCATGTATTGTTTCCATCATTTTTCTGTTTCTACTTGCTCATGGAATGTGTTTCTTTGCTGGTCATAGAGCATCCCCACTTTTGGTTTAAATTTCACTTTGATTTCTCAGATGTTGTGGAAGAGGTCTTTTGTTCTTCCTTTTTGTTGTCAACTTTGATTTCTCTACATTGATTGACTGCTTGAAGAGTTTCATCTGCCACCCATTGGTCCTTATATTTCTTTTTGGCTACAGATAGTGTCTTTCTAGATTCCTCCCTGATAATGTCCCTGGCTTCAGTCCAGAATTCAATTGGTTCCTGGTCGATTAGGTTTAAATAGTGCAAATCTATTTTTCACCTTGTCTTTCAATTCTTTGGGGATGTTCTTCAGGTTGTATTTCAGCATGATAGATAAGTTACTGTTCTTCTTTAGCTTTACTCTAATGTTTGCTATTAGTTCATGTTCTGTGCCACAATGTACTTCTGGTCTTGTTTTTTCAGAGTGAATGGAGCCAGGATACAAGAACATAAATCTGTGACATTTGACTCTTTGTTCTTTGTGGTAGGGTTGCAATCCTTATGGAAATATTTATGTTTTCCCAACAAAATGCCTCTGTCACTACACTTAGGTTACCCCCTTAATTTGATCATAATTTAGAGAAACTTTTCTCCTTTGTATATGCTATATACCAAGTGCTTATCCAGATGGTAAAAAACTCAGTGGAGGTATGAGAATTTCCTGTTCCGTTCTTTTGTTTTGTTCTTTTTGTTTTCTTTTTGTTTTGTTTTACCTACATATTCATGTTTGCATCCAAACTCTTTCTTGAAATATCTTTAGTTTTTCTTACTCCCAACTCTCTTGTGTTCTTCCCCATCTCCTTCACACTGATCACATGTCACATTTAGACTCCAGCAACATTTCAGATATTGACTTTCACCAATTTCCACTGAGCCCTTTTTAATTATTATCCAGGAGTTATAGGGCTTGTCTACACTATAGAAGGGCCTGTCTACACAGTTAAAAAATATGAACGCTGTTCGGAAGATCGCTCCTCTATACACATGGCCGTTCGGATTCATACGTATCATTCAGAAGGGGGGGGGCTAGCGAATCCCCTGTAAACTACGTGGATTCAGCGTTCTGAAGGAGTACCGGATCTCGGCCTAAAATCCGTATAGCCATTCAAATGGCTGGTGGCCTGTACGCCCCATTCGCACACATACGAACAGACAGTGTAATCTGATTGGCTGGCTGAGTAGAGGGGGTGGGGCTAGCAAGGAGGGGAATTGGGAGTGGCTGCCATGTTGGATTCCTGGCTAAGCAAGAGTCCGGTAAGTCCGTGAATTTATATATATATATATATATATATATATATGACATTGTAAATAGGGAAAACTGAATGTCCGCAAAGCAGGTACCTTTTTAAATTAAAAAAAAAAAGGTGGGATATTTAAAACTGCTGCTTGGCTCCAGCCAGCTGGGGAAGGGGGGTCATACGGCGTTTAGGGGGGGTAAAAATCATGTAGCCGGACTGTATGCATATGAACGACTGCCTATTCGTATTTTTTACCCCCCAAATGGATTTTTTTAAATCGTATAGACGTACCCAAAAACTCTGAATCCCCATGCGAATGCCCCTGAAGGTGATCCAGCTACACGTGGCATGGCCTTTCCCCTGAATCTGGAGCGATCTGGCCACACACCGCATGGTCCAGATTCACAGTATTTTGGGGTATCTTACCTAGATGCAGAGTATGTGGGATTCAGGGTTTTCTCTGTGTTTTCATCTGCTGCCACTGCCTCTGCAAGCAAATTTAAAGCTCTGGAGGTAGTTCCCATCCAAAGGGAGAGGTTTTCTCCCTTCCCCTAGCTCAACAGTGCTGCCTCTGCCCATTCTCTGCTCATCCTTCCAGCACTTCCATTGCCTTCTTCAAGAACCTCTTCCTATGATGGGCAAGTGGGGGAGTGGGTGGAAGCAGTGCTGCCGAGCCAGGGGCAGGGAGAAAACCTCTCCCTTCGGCCAGGAACTGCCTCTGGAGCTTTAAATTATGGTCGAGGTGGTGATGGCAGTGGCAGATGAAACTCCGCAGGAACAGTGAAGACAAGGTACCCCACATCCCTACAGGGAATAATAATGCACAGGGATTCAGAGGGAATGTAGGGGCATGCAGGCAGAACTACAGTGATTATCAGACGGAGACCATATATAGCGTCCCTGTCATGCCAGCTATTTCCTGCCCCACTTCCATCCCTGTTGCACTTCAAAAAAAAAAAAATTCAGACCTACCTTTATAGCACAACAGAAGCTGCTCCCCTCCCCTCTGGCAGTCGAGGAAATTAATGGAGCTCTCACCGAGCCCCATTCACTTCCTGGAAAGCAAATCCTGGCCATTCTTGTGAGAGAACAATCACGCGGGAAATTTTAAAAATAAAAGTCAAAATAAAAAGTTAAAAAGCACAAAAACACATTTTAAAAAACCCCAAGTAACCAAGGGAGGGGGGGGGAAATTGTGTGTCACTTACCTCGATGTCCCAATCTTGACCAGAAGTGTTCAGCAGGGTTCGGCAGGGATCTCCTACCATGGCTGGCATCACACCAGTATAATGGGGCACTTTTTCGCACACCCGTTATTCCATGACAGAAATGGAACAATGGGTCAATTCAAGGCTTAAGCCATCAATAAAAAGGAGAAGGGGGTGGAGAAGGCATGGGGGCATAACACTACAGGAATGATGTCATCTGATATTCAAGCCCTTTAGTGACATCCTGTCATCCATGTGGTGGCATATTTGGCACATCTGATAATCTCCTACATTCGGAGTTTTTGCCCCACCTGTAGACAAGCCTTTAGTCACCCTGGTTAAGCATTAGGATCATTTTTTTTCCTGTTGCTAGCATTCCTCTTTTCCTCACGTGATCCCTGTTGAAACAATCACTACTGTACATTTCTTAGTGGTGGCCATCTTAGTTAGTTTCGGTGTAAGACAGACAACCATGGAGTGGTATATTTCATTTCAAGAAATGCTGGGTTAATTTAAACTGACGGTGTTGTGAATGAAAGTCCTTGGTAATCCTATGAGTTCCCTGGGAATACTTTGAGATGGAGAAAACATCATGGAGATCTCAAAATAATAATAATAATAATAATAATAATAATAATAAATATAATAGAAAGGACAGGAACAAAACCAGGGATTTTCTGGTTTTTCCAGACTCTCTGGATGGACCTTGAGCTTGTAAAATTATTTTTCAAAACTATTTCATTATATAACTTATTGGGCCCATCAACAATAACCCTGCAACGGGTTACTGTTTACGTTGCAAAACATTTGTTCAGTGGCTTTTAAAATGAGTCCTCCTTTTTAGGTTCTTTTCTGGGAGAAAAATGGCCTAAAACGGGAACATATCCTCTCAGTACCCTAAAATCATTTTAAGCTACCCAAAGTAATGAGAAAAAGTAGCAAGCAAACATTACTTGTTGCACAAAAAACCCTAACCATGTTACAGTGGTTATGTTTTTAAAAAATTAGGGTATTGTAATTTTCTTGTTACTACAAAAAGTAACATATTACAGAGTATTCCTTATAATGCATTTCTTCAGAGGTCTGGCTCTACCACAGCCATTTATAAAAACGTATCACATTTGTACACACAGTGCTGACATTGCTATCATTCAAAAAGAAGAAGAAAAGATTCTAGCACACAGGTCATGTACTACTCCTAGATGCTTTTCTACTCAGGCATCAGTCTACATGACAATTACATTTCCCTATGCATTTATACTTTTTGAGACAAGCAAAGCTTTATGGAGGTTGCGTGGTCTTGATGTCTGCATTATTTTTCTTTTATATCCTTAGTAGATAGGATTGTACCTGTATGACTCCCATCCATTGCCACATGATGTTCAAAGACATTACGTATATTCACATAATAAACCGAAGGAAGTGCCAGGTTGGTGTAGGTGGCAAATTCCATGTTCAAAGCAATTTTTCTTTTTAAGTCATGGTGATTCCATTGCAGTTTGAAATTTTCCTGTATTCTTCTTTCTCCTTACCAGTATAAAAACAACAGTACGTGCTTTGATACCAAGGTGTGACTCAGTGTCAGAGTAATTTGTAATTATAGAGAGAGGGGTGGGGGAGCTCAGTCGCCTGTTTTTTTCCTGTGAAACACAGATGTCTGCCTAGTGTGGCTCTGAAGTAGAGTATAGTACATACCATGTACACTATATTGTGTAATACATTCCCTCTCTCTCTCTCTCTCTCTCTCTCTCATTCACACACACACACACACACACAGAGAGAGAGAGAGAGAGAGAGAGAGAGAGAGAGAGAGAGAGAGAAAGAGAGAGAGTTGGACCCCCATATCCATGGGGGTTCAGCTCCCGGACTTACCACAGATACTGGAAACTGTGGATAACAGCAAACACCATTGAAAATAATGGGATTCTGGTTTAAAATACCAAAGAGTTGTCTTTGGGGACCTAGAAAATGTCTAGAGAGGATGCCTCTCTAGACATTTTCTAGGTAGACTCTATGGTATGTGTTGTGTTTTGTGTCCTGAGGATAACTGAAAACCACGGATATTGATTCCATGGGTACGGGGGTCCAAGTGTGTGTGTGTATTTTCAGTCCATTAAAATGTTGGTATTGCAGCGAGCAGTGCTCATGTAGCTTGCCCTAATTTACCCTCTTGTGCCCTTTTCATGTTACATTTTCTGTAACCACTGCAATCCCCCTTCATTGGAAAGTCTGATTTGTAGTCCTGAACCACTCCAGTGAGTCAGGTCATGAAGAGAGAGATAACTATTATTAGGAACATGTTTATTTATGACAAGCAGTTTAGTACTGAGCAATAAGATATGACAAGCTGAGTTTTTCTGAAGGTTCATTGCATGCCTCCGGTGAATTGTGAAGCACGAAATGAGTGTGGGGGCCTTTGCACCACCCCCCAAAATGCAGGAAGCTTTCAGGAATGTGCTGCCATTAACATCACCCACAGCTGTTCTTTATTGTAAGCAGCATTAGAACAAGTTTGTTCCTTCCTGTGATGGACTCAGTATCATGGACAGTGCAGTACTGGTCTCTGAAGGCTTCTCTTCATTTCTGCTGGATTTCCACTTTGCTCTTTTAGGTCTGCACTTAGAACACCCTAAGTCTACAGTGAAAATATAGAGTGCGCACAGAGAGCAATAGATTCATTAGCATGGGGATAATGCTGAGGTATTGTGAGAGGGATTTGATGGAATGCTTATACTGAACCCACTCACCCCCAGTGGCTGTGGGAGGGGAAATTGAGGATGTACCCATTAGCTGGGCCGTACCTCCAGTGCTGACACACCTCCTGCCTGTACTGCCTGCCAAGTGTGTTGTTGTTACTGTTGTTACTCCTTTTCTCCAGTCTAGAATTTAAGGTACCTTATAAAAGTTAAAACAGGTACAGCAAAAAATAAAAATAAAATTTCTGTCCAAAAGTTAAAAACATTATTAAGCTATCAATAAAATTAAAAACAGTTAAAAACAGGCCATTAAAAAGAACAACAAATATGATTGACATAGCATACGAAAGGCCCTTCCCTGCTGAGCAATCAGCCTTCAAAGGTTTAAGAAAACAATAAGGTCTCCACCTGCCTATGAAAGGATAGCAGGGAGGGCACCAGTCTAACCTCTTTAGGAAGGGAGTTCCAGAGCCTGGAGCAGCCACCAAGAAAGCCCTCTTCCATGTTCCCACCAGGATGATGGAATAGTGAGAAGAGCCTTCAAATGACTACAGTTGGCCCTCCATATTTACTGGGGTTAGGGGTGCAGGATCCCTGGAAAAGTGGAAAAACCATGAATATCTCTAGCCCCCCCCCCCAAACCATATGTATCACACAATATGGGGTTCCTTTGCAAGTAAGAGGGCAGCTGGCAGGGCTTTCTGACACCTCTGCTGTTGCTCTACACCATCTTTATTAGGGTCTTACAAGCCTTGCTGCACTTTTGCAGTCTCTTTCAGTCTCGTAAGGATTGCTGTCCTTATTAAAAATGGCATAGGGCAGCAGTATAGGTAGGAGCAAACAATCTGAAAATGATCAAATCCACAAAAATTAAATCTGCAAATGTAGTGGACCAACTGTAGTTGAATCTTTGGCTATAATATAGGGAAAGAGGAGGGTGTAAATTTTTTATTTTTTTCCTCTTTGGGGTATAAATTTAGGGAACATTTAATTCAGGAAAAATGGATTTTGTGGCCAACCTAAGAGGACAATTAATTTGGGAGAGGTGGTGGAATGTAAGGCAACCACTTTCATGAGGAAGACTAGAGACTGGGGCAGAAAATAAATGAAAACTAAAGCCCTACTTGTGAAAGCAACAGCGTAGTTTTAAAATGGAGAAAATGAACTGTGCAGAGGAGTGAAAACTGAGACAAAGCCAGTCAGTGAAGCAATAGAAAGTCAGTACATTTGCTTCCTGATTGTTTTAAAGCTGATTTGATCTTTTCAAGTTGCTATTGTTATTTCAAGTTCAAATGTAATTCAAGGTAAGAGACCATTGAAAATCAGCATGCCTATATGATATGACAAATAACATAAATTAACAAATGCCTTTCTGAGATCAACCAGAACCAATTGCTTGAGTTATTTTGAGTGTGGCTTTGTTTTTCAAATGAAAAACTTGAAAACAAAATATCAATAGATTTCTTTTACATTTGTGATAGGTGAGTACTAGATATACCAGATACTGCCTGGCTTGGGGTCTTTTCTTAAATCACACCACTGCTAACCCAAGTTGCCTCCAAAGATACGTTCTACAAGGACCTGTTGGGAGTGTGCCTTTTACACAGCCACTCATGCATTTACAGAATGCATTGCTAGAGGTAGCAACTTTAGCATGCCTATACTCAGTAGATGCTAGTCTGCACCGCTTTCTAAGAGTTTAGCCACAGCATGTCTTCATGTCATTTCCTGCTTGTTGGTTTTAGCCACACTGAAGATTGTCAGATGCTCTAAATATGGTGTTACCATGATGCCAGGAGATTGTTAAAGGGCTTCCCTTTCACATGATATTGTTTCCCTCTTGTAATGATCCCATTTGGCTGTTGCTATGCCGGTGCTACTTTTTATGGATAGGCTAAGCCGTCAATGGATCCCCCATTCCGTTTCTGTCATGGAATGTCCCGTGAGTGAAAAAGTGCCTGTTTAACTGGTGCAATCCCTCTGTTAATGGGAGGTCCATGCCAGAACACTTCCTGGTGAGATTGGGACATCCAGGTAAGTGACACACTTTTTTGTACCCTCCCTGGGTTACTTTAATGTTTTAAGTGTATTTTTGTGCTTAGTGTAACTTTTTTGGTGTTCTTTTGCTTTTTATTTTTTGAATTTCCCACACTCTCATCTTCACATGAGAACAGCTGAGATTTCAGGAAGGAAAGGAGCTCCCTTAGAGCTCCATTCACTCCTGGGCTGACCTGTTGCACGAACGAGGTAGGTCTGAAAACTTTTTCTTTTTTGCTGGGACAGGAAAGGAGACAGAAATGCTTTTTTTGTTCCCGTCTGATAATCTCCACTGTCTCTCTTCATATCAGTCAGTCTGCAATTAACCTGAGTTTGTTCATCCTCCATTTAGTAGCCAGTAATTCTCTCTCTCTCTCCCCTCCATGTTTCAAGAGAACATATTACATAGCCTCTCAGCATGAGACGTTATAATAAGGTTTATTTATATCCCACCTCTCCCATGAGGATTGGGGTGGCAAACATCGTTTAAAACATTATCTATAACAGTGATGGCGAACCTATGACATGCGTGTCAGCACTGACACGCATAGCCATTTGGGGCAACATGCGGCCGTAGGCCTCCTCCCCCCCCCCCCGCCTGCAACCTCACCACCTTCCCTAAAGTGGCGATCAGTCACCACTTTAGGGAGGCGAGGGGTGGAGCCTCCCCCCACCTGGCCAACCCTCCGAGGCCTGCGTGCTTCCCCAGAGCAGCCTCAGAAAGGCCAGGTAAGGCGGCGGGCGGGCGGAAGTCTGCCCGGCCTCTCCCCAGCCTTCCCAAGGGGGCTCCAGGGCTTTGAAGCCCCAGAGCTGCCTCGGGGAGGCCGGGGAAGGCGGCGGGAGGGAGGGGCTCTGCCCAGCCTCTCCCCGGCCTTTCTGAGGGGGTTCCGAGGCTTCAAAGCCTCGGGAAGGCAGGAGAAGGCAGTGGAAGGGAGTCTGCCCAGACTTTCACCGGCCTTCCCGAAGGGGCTCCAGGGCTTTGAAACCCCGAAGCCACCTTGGGAAGGCCGGAGAAGGTGACGGGAGGGTGGGAGGGAGTCTGGCTGACCTCTCCCCAGGCTTCAGCCACCCCCACCCTCCCAAAGCCACAACAAGGCTTGGAAAGCTCAATCGTGGCTTTGGGGAGGGGGGGGGCTAAAAAGCGCCTTTCCTGCCAACTCCCCACTCTCATAGAATAATAGAATTGCAGAGTTGGAAGAAACCACGAGGGCCATCCAGTCCAACCTCCTGCCACGCAGGAAATCACGATCAAAGCATCCCCAACAGATGGCCATCCAGCCTGTTTAAAGACCTCCAAGGAAGGAGACCCCACCATGCGCCGAGGGAGTGTGTTCCACTGCCGAACAGCTCGTACTGTCAAAAAGTTCCTCCTCATGTTGAGGTGGAATCTCTGTTCCTGGAGCTTGCATCCGTTGCTCCGTGTTCCAGTCTCTGGAGCAGCAGAAAACAAGCCTGTTCCATCCTCAACGTGACACCCCTTCAAATACTTAAAAAGAGCTATCATACCGCCTCTTAACCGTCTTTTTTTCAGGCTAAACATACCCAGCTCCCTAAGTCTCTCCTCATAAGGCATCGTTTCCAGACCTTTCACCATTTTAGTTGCCCTTCTTTGGACACGCTCCAATTTGTACATATCCTTCTTGAATTGTGGTGCCCAGAACTGGACACAGTATTCTAGGTGAGGTCTGACCAAGGCAGAATAGAGCGGCACTATTACTTCTCTTGATCTGGACACTATACTTCTATTGATACAGCCCAAAATCGCATTGGCCTTTTTAGCTGCCGCATCAATGGAGTCAAGCCCCAGGAGAGCGGGGAGTTGAGCACCTGGCCTGCTCAGCAAGCACTCCATTTAAATCAGCTCCTTTCCCTTGTGTGTGAAGGAGAGAAACTGATTTAAATGGGGTGCTTGCTGAGCAAACCGCGAATAATCAAAACCGCAAAATAATGTTTTTTTCCTCAAAGTGACACACCACCTGAGTTATGCTCAGTTTTTTGGCGAAGTTTGACACACCAAGCTCAAAGGTTGCCCATCACTGATCTATAATCTACAAACATTAAAATAATATCATTAAAAACACTCTGCAATGGTACACAATTAAAACCTTACCTATAAAAACACTATTAAAATAACTTAAAATAAGAAAACATTTTTAAAAAACAGAATAATAAACCAGAAAGTGACAACTGGGCATCTAATCTAATCTGGAAAGGCCTGCTGGAGGAGGTCCATCTTAATAGCACTTTTAAACATCCCCAGATTGTCAATATGTCGGATCTCCTCTGGCAGGCCATTCCATAGTCTGAGAGCGGTAGCGGAAAAGGTCCTCTGGGTTTTAGTCTAGTTTTAGTCACCTGAAGTAAGTTTTTCCCAGAGGACCTAAGGGTACAAAACAGATTGTACAGGAGAAGGCGATCCCATAGTATCCTGGCCCTAAGCCATGTAGGACTTTATAGGTAATGATCAACACTTTATACCTTGCCCGGAAACTAATTGACAACCAATGAAGAGATTTTAATATTGGTGTGATATGAAACCTTTAGCATTTGTTAGTAATCTACTTCATATGCTTTTACAAAGAAGACTAAGCCTGCTTTAGTTCTCTTCTAGAACCTGTGTGGGTGGGTGTGGCTGTTGCTCACCTATTGCTTGCTAATACTAGTTACTGTGCTTGTGAGATAGACTGCTATCTCTAACATTCCTTAACATGCATGAATGGGAAGCAAGATCACCCATTCTGTATACCAGCCATACATTTTAGTGTTAGCTAGAGAAATCTCGTTGTCCATACAAGTATACCCATAGGTGGCTCCTTTATAGATTTCTGACATTATCACACCAGCCACATGTCTTGCGCCAATCACATTATTAAAAGAAATGGGATCATACTGGTTGTAAAACATATATTATCACACCTCTCTTCATTTACATGACTTACTCCTCTGGCAACCCCCTGATTCTCCTTCTCTACTATCTCCTCCATCCGTGCTGCTTTGGAATAGAGAGGGAAAGGGATGAGAGAGGATAATCAGGCCCCCATCATGCCATGTGACTGCGGTCATCCCAGAACTGAAGTGAGGGCACCTATCACATCAGGGGCAGCAACAGAACAATAGGTATTAGCAGGTAATGACAGGATTTTCCTATCAATTGAAAGGGGCGCAACAGCAATGACTAGAATGCAAAGTAGCCATGACGTCATCTGATAAGTACTGGCCAAGTTCATTACTATCCCACTGAAATGCCATTTTAGCAGCCTTGGAAGGTCCTTGGAAACCTTACTAGACCAGGACTTCCAATAGCGTAAAGCTGCTCTACATACACATTAAGATAGTTGGGATCCTGGAACCATTTCAAAAATAGTTTCTCCCCATCCCCATTTGGATACGTGTGCAAACTCTCCCTTTGGAAGTCTGGCTTTTCAATGCAGGATAGGCTTGCTGGTGCTGCTGAGTGGAAAGGACCTTCCTGCAGCTAGAACTGTGTAGTCTCAAGCCCATGTTGAGGCAGTTCTGGGCAATCCCCTCCAACCTGCTGCCTTTGGCCCACCCAGTGTGGGCAGGGCCAGAGACAAAGGTGAGCAATGTCAACATGGTATGTGCTTCTTCTTTCACTGTGTAGCCATGAAGTGGGGCCAAGGTGGGTGTCAGATGCTACCAACTATTGGTGAGGAGGGAAAAGGAGGGATCTATAGCTCCCCTCTCCCATTCAACAACAACAAGAAGAAGCCTTTGTGAGTAAAGACATGTACAGTATATGTGTATACATGTTTGTATGCAGGGCACTAGCAGCAGCATTGGGGCTCTGAGTCATGAGGGGAGGGGGGCTGGACCATTTGCTCCACAGTTGTACCACTGAGGCTCCAGCCTAGCATATCATTATGTGTTTGCTGTTCCACTCCAAGAAACACACCCTACACTCTGGGCTTGAGGCAGGGGTTTAGGTCTACTTAGCAACCTGTCCCCACTGCACATGGGAGGAGCCTTCTAAAGCTTTTGGAAAGCTTTAGAAGGATCCTTCTGTCTCAAGCCCGTTGCTTAACGCATTTGCTGTTCCCTCCAAGAAACGCACCCCATGCTCTGGTGGTGAATCTTGCTTGCTGCTCCAAGTGAATGATGCTGTGGACTTTTCTAACATATTCCTGGGTTAGGAATCTGGGAGAATGTTCTCGTGGATTAGGGAGCATTTTGTAATCATAACTGAAGTTTTGTTGCAGCCATGATGTGTGGAACCCAATTTTTAGCTTGTAAGTGCCAAAATGCATTTGCAAGCTAAAAACAAACAAAACCGGTCCTATTTTTCAACCAATTCCATTTTCTGACAGGGTGACAGTCCTAACCTGTCAGAGAAGCGGGTGCTTCTTATATGGCAAATGTAAAGTACTGCTTCCGTCACACGACTGGTAGGCAAAGAGCAGTGAGATGGAAGTGTTGTTCAAAGAAAAAAAACCTGTTTCCCATTCTGTAATGTTTCTGGATGAATGTGTTATGTTACTGAACCAAGGCCAGCAGGTTCATCACTAAAAATATACAAGTCACGAGTCAAACAGAGTCAGTGCATCATATATTGTGGAGTCAAACCCAAGTTAAGTCATTGAAGCGACTTGAGTCTGACTTGAATCTGAGTCAATCAACTTGCATCTACATCACTGCAATTAGCCCATACTTACAAGAAATACATCTTCAAGTAGTGAAAGATGTCTGTTTGTCATAGCACATGCTTGCCCTCAGCTGTGTATCATGCAATTTAATGTGCTTTGTCTTGTGCTTGTGCTTCATTTATCTTGTCATCAGGCTTCATTAGCATGTCTGATTGCTGAGGAATAAATCTCTGAAATAGGGTGGGACCGTCAGCCAGCTGCTTCTCAATCAACAGGAGAACAGAACACTATAGATTTTCCTTGGTTTTTTCCTAGGCTGTGAGGCCGTGTTCTGGAAGAGTTTACTTCTGACGTTTCTCCTGCATCTGTGGCTGGCATTGGTTCTCTGAAGATGCCAGCCACAGATGCAGGCGAAATGTCAGAAGTAAACTCTTCCAGAACACGGCCTCACAGCCCTGGAAAAAAACCAAGGAAAATCTATGGATGCTGGCCGTGAAAGCCTTCGACTTCACATTGAACAGAACACTGTTGATTTGCAGTGGCAGCGTTCTGGTAAATGGAGATTGGGAGATTTTCACAGTCCCTACATGGCCCCTAAACAAGTGGCTATGTAGGGATCATGAATATGAAACGGTCATGAGTGCATAACTCTAGGTTATGCATTCATAACTGCCCAAAAGAGTTCCAGCCACTCATTTTGTCTCTACTATCCACCAGTCTTTTTAGCTCAGACAAGTTTTAATTTGGAAATAAATATAGAAGGTACAGATCTTACAAATCACAATCTGTGTGCACATGCAATGACTGCATCCTATGTTCTTTTTGAAACTAAATGCTGCCCTAGATTTATTTACTGCTGTACTTGATATATTTTGTTTTATAAATAACTGCTTAAATCCGAGCCTTGGCAACTAGAACAGCTGGGAGGTCTGAAATAATCTTAATCTCCATAGTCTTTAAAAGGCCAGTGTAGAAAGAATTAAGTTTTTTTAAAAATCCAGGAATCATTTGATTACACCCAAACTTATTTGGGACACTGTTTTACCCCATATGACCCCATCTAACAAGGCTCTAAGCCAGGGATGGGCAACTTATGGTCTTCTAGGTGTTGCACTGCAACTCCCAGAAGACATAGACAATTCAGCCAGTTGTGAAGGATCATGGGAATTCCAGTCCAATACTGGCTAGTGGGCTACAGTTGCCTACTCCAGCTCTTACCCATTGGGTACCAGGAAAGCGATTCTTGGTGTGTGTGTGTGTTTGTGTGTGTGTGTGTAAGAAACGATAGCAATTGAAGTAAAACACATATACTATTAGTGTAAACAAATGATTTAAATTGGTTCCTTTCCTCAGCAATTCATGATGTAAACAGGCTGGATCATAAGACAATTAAAGACAGTTAAAAATAGCCAGAGCAGCCACCCATAAATTTCCTTTCAAAGGGGCTTACTGCACTCCAAAGAAAAGCAGCAAGGCAGCAGGAACGGTCTGTCTTCTGCGCTGCCTTACTGCATGACATCACCATTCTTCCGGTGTTCTTTCATTCCGGTCCCATGGGGGACCGGGGTAAAACTGCATCTTTTTGCTAACAGGTTTTTCTGGTTAACAAAAAGACATGATTTTAGCTCGGTCCCACGCGGGACTGGAACGAAAGAATGATGATGTCATGCAGTAAGGCAGCACAGAAGACAGGATGTTCCTGCTCCCCTGCTGCTTTTCTTTGGAGTGCAGCAAGCCCCAAAAGCCAATTGGAATAACACAGTTTTGTTTTACTTGTGCTTTACAAAAGGAACCAATTGCACATTTAGGCTGAAATCCTGCATGTCTCAGCATGGTATAGTATTTTTCTATGCAGAACTACACTATGCTGAGCCATTTATGACCATCTCCTGCACCTACCGTAGCTCTGCTAAACTTCTCCACCCACCGCCCACCGATTCCTGGAGGAGAGCATGGGGGATTGCAGAAGCATCTGGTTATGTTCCCATAGCCAGACGCAAAGTGATTACCACTAGAGTCCTCCAGAGGTCTCAACACTTGATGTAATCATTTCCCTTGCTCTCCACCAGAGTGACTCCCCCCTCTTCACCAGGCATAGAACAGCCATGGTGGGGTGGCTTCTACAGCAGGGTGGTAGTGGTGGGGCCTTTGGTCACTGCAAAGGGAGAAAGGGAATGTGAATTTCCATAGCATCCAAAAATAGACATATGCAGACACAAGGTTAATTTACACTTGCATAGGCCACTAACTGGATGCCTGCCTCAGGCATCCTATGAATAGCAATAGCAGTAGCACTTCTATTTCTGTACCATTTATCAATGCCAAAGCACTCCCTAAGTGGTTTACAATGTGTTAACTAACTGCCCCCAACATGCTGGGTACTCATCTTACGAAAGGATGGAAGGCTGAGTGAACCTTGGAGCCCTGTGGGATCAAACTGACAATGTTGTAGTTGCAGTACTGGCATTTAGCCACTGCACCACCAGGGCTCCCATAGTAATCAAAGGTAGGAAAGTCAACTGATGTACATTCATGTGTAAACTAGATGTAGCTTAAATGGTGGCTAATCCACTGGCTTTATTAAGTATTTATTATTTTGTTATTTTATGTTATTTATATTCAAACTTTCTCCCAACACAGGATTTAAGGTATATTAAAACCATTTAAAACAAACATCTATTAAAAAGTTATAAAATGATTAAACCATAATACTATTTAAAAAACACAAGTTTAAAAACACATAATAAAACACCTAATAAAACACAGACACAACATACCCCATTAAAAACTCCATCTGCTGCAACAAGTTAAAAACCAAAGGCCTGGCTAAATAAAAAAATACTTGACTACTGTCAGAAAGACCACAGAGATCAGGCCAAGCAATCTTGCATGGAAGGGAGTTCCACAACTTGTTTCCTTACCAAATGTGCCTGTGATGGTGGTGGGACTGAGAGAAAGCCTTCTCCTGCATCTTAAAACTAGTAATTGAGCTGCTGGACTCACCATTTCACCCGGCAGCTCCTTTGTGGCCCGGTCGGATCCCTGATTTCTCCTTCAGCCCCCATGGACACATGGGGGCTCACATGGGGGCTGCCATTGCTGCCTTCCCCTTCCTGGCCTGCTCCGTGAGCCGGGAAGGGGATGTGAAAGCAAGCATCAATCAGGGCAGGTCAGCCTTGCCCTGATTAGTTGCTCGGAGGGAAGGTGGGACTTGCTGCCTTTTGCAGCAATTTTACAGCTGTCCCTCCACATTCACGGATTTGACATTCACGGATTTGAGTATGCACGGCTTGAAAAATATTCTTAAAAAAATAACAATCCTAATAGCAAACCTTGATTTTGCCATCTTATATAAGGGACACCATTTTGCTCTGCCATTGCATGTAATGGGACTTGAGTATTCACGGATTTGGGTATTCACGGGGAGTCCTGGAACCAAACCCCAGCGAATGTGAAGGGACAACTGTACATCCAATTAACAGCATTTTACAGCAGTCCTTTACGGCTGCTGCTTTACGGCAGGGGGGCGGGTATATAACCCGGCCTCCATGCAAAGCTGGTCAGCGGCTCTTTGGGAGCTGAAGCCCACTGTCCCTCCCTTTATTTCTTGTAGGTTTGTACATTGGTTGTTGCATGTATTCTTTTCTGTCACAACTTTGGTGGGCGGTTGGCATGGGTCCTGATCCGAGGTCATCGGTGGGTGGTGGGGGCCTCGGTCAAGGTCAAGTTCACAGTGACCCCCTTTTATTAACAGTGGGTAAGTAAGAGGAGGGTGAGGGGTAGTCGGGCATGCGGGGGCCTGGCCAGGACTCCTCCCCCTTCATCAGTGTAGTGTCAGTGGTTAACCAACAGTGATTTCATTGACCAGCATTTGGATTGGTCGATGTATGGTTCCAGACCCATGCTATGTGAGCCAATTATTGCAGCTGTTATCAATAAAGTTGTGGCCTTTATTGCCAATATATATATCTACCTCATCCTTACCAATATATCTTCCCAAATATATTCAAGTGTCTGTTGTCATTTGGGAAAGGAGGGAGGGGGAGACGTAAATATGTGGAATCAAGTAAGCACAAATAGCCTTTATATGTGACCCACTATCCCAACCACTATCATGTGTGGTTGGGAGAGGTTTAAACTTTCCCCCAGCTGGTTTTTATCTCAAAATTTTCTGCATGCAAATGCAGTGGCTAAGAAAGGGTGAATCTTCATTGGGTCAAGACCACACATGCCTGCCTCAAAATAAAGAAAGTGATCCTAAGTTGCATGCTAAGCATTTAACATGGCATGTAGTTTATCTCTAAGTACAGTCCATGTGTAAGTAAGTAAGCAAATTAATAAATATTATGAGTAAGAGCCACACTAGATGCTTAGCTCAGTCCTTTTCTGAAACATACTGGGAGACTCTAGACTTTATCAGATGCATGAAAAAACACATCAGAAGAATGTGACGAGAGCACAAACAGGCAAAATTGACATCATCAGATGACATCATCCTTCATCCATCCGGGGTAAAACGCAGGCGTGAATAAGATGTCACTTTTTATTGACAGCTTAGCCCGTCAATAAAAAAGTGACACCTTATTCATGCCCACGCTACACCCTCGGTATGGTTGAGGACACGGGTATCTGATAATGTCGCCCTTTCTGTTATCTTCCAGTTCTTCTAATGCGAGTTGGGATGTGGTTTTGTGCTGCGTTTCCCCGCATCTGATGAAGCCCTCTAATGTGTGAAATCTGTGTCTTTCTGTAACCTGCATCTTTTTTACTGCAAGGCAGTTTTAGTAATATGTCTCTCTGTGTGTGTGTGTGTATCTTATGTATGTATATAGTTGAACAGGAAGATCCAAACAACTGGCCCCAAAACTTAAGCTTGAACTTTCCTCCTCTTGTGGAAAACGATGCTTTGAACAGGCAGCTCTTGTCACCCTAAAGCTGAAAAATCCCTCACAGATAGTAGACATCTTACAAATGGAAATATTGTAGAACATCAATGAAAGGCCAACTAGATGTGATATCTGACATTATTCACATATTTAAGCTGGGCATATGTAAGTTAATTTTTAAAAAATAATGGTTTGCTGAGGGGAGAGGAGTTTTCACAACTAATTTAAATTCTGATAGTTTTTAGTGGATCTGTTCTAGGGATGGCTAAGTCTAGATCCCACCTATAGTCATCAGTGCAGAGTAACTTGGTAATGAATTATCTCACTGCCTAGACTACTATGTAATCAGTAAATTATGTTGTCAAATGGAAGTAGTGGTGTCAGCTGTGGATATAATTACACTATTACTTTGCCTTGTGCAACATCACTTTCCACTTGTACACTTTCCTTGGTTTTGCCACTGCTTCTTCTGTCTCTTTCTTTAGCACAGGAAAGGGCATCTGAGGAAGTAGGCTAAGTCTATGAAAGTTTATGCTACATTTTTCTCTCTCACAGTTAGGAGATTATAGCGTCCCTGTCTCACAATCTCCTCTACCGCCCCACTCCTGTCCCTGTAACATTGCGAGAGGACAATCGCGTGGGAAATTCGAAAAGAAAATACACGTCAAAAAGTAAAACAAAGCCCCAAAACACACTTTTAAAATGCCAAGTAACCCAGAGAGGATAGAAAAAAGTGTGTCATTTACCTCAATGTCCCAATCTCAACCAGATGTGTTCGGCATGGACCTCCCTGTGATGCTGGCATCGCACCGGCATAACAGGGCACCTTTTTGCTCACCCGTCATTCCATTAGAGAAATGGAACGATGGGTCAATTCATGGCTCAAGTCGTGAATAAAAAGGAGCGCAGGGGGAACAGAAGGGGCACTGGAACATAACGGCACAGGGACGACGTTACTGAAAGGGAAGCCCTTTCGCTATCTCCTGTCGTCCCTGTAATGGATTAATTTGGTTCTCTGATAATCTCCTTAGTCTCAAAGGTACTACAAGATCCCTTTGCTTACAGATATTGTAGATTAACATGGCTTTGTCTTTAAATCCTACCATTTTACTATGCCATTGTATATAAAGGGACTTGAGCATCCCCAGATTTTGGTATCCATGGGGGTGTTACCATGCCTTACACCCCCTCCCAATCATATTTCATAATTTGGCAATATTAAGAAGCTCCATGAGGTCTTATAGATCAGGGAGGACCACAAGTGAGGTCAAGTGGAGGTCACCAGGACCTAAGGGAGGCATTGTGGGAAAGTACTGGCATCCACACCCAAGGTAGGATTAAGTGGAGTGTCCTAGTAAACAAAGCCATCGCCGAGGTATGTGCTAATCCTCTCTTGGATGCATTAGCAATGTGTCATATATCACAAACAAACAGTGACCGTAACCTCCATTATCCACAAAACACCTTTCATCACACCTTCTCCTATCCCACAATAAGAAGTTTGTCATAAACCCATCAAGTCTAATATCTCAGCCATAAGCCACAATTAACGACATTGCGGTTTCCTTTGTTTAACTGTGGAAACCCATTTAAGCATTGTTTTTCACTCAAACACCCCTTCAGGATATGAAACTGGGTATAAATATTAGCCCCAAATAATAGCCAAGGGTACACAGTTATATTGACACCGTCACTCTGCTGGATTGCTGTGTTACTCTCAACTTCACATCTGAGTCTTCTTGCTGCCCCAAACTTCTGCTCTTTAGGACTGGTTATTATCGCCCATACCTCACTGAATCTGTTCCTCTATCCAACCTATCCTCCTTGACTCTTTGTTAGCCTTGTGCGGTTCTTGTGAGCATGAGTGCATGTGTGAATCCTTCCATGATTATTTTCCAATAAAAACCATTTTACTGTGTTTTACTTTAACTTGGAGTCTTGACAGTTACTGCTGATATACACAGGTGTAAATATCTCGCAAGTTACCTGACCTCTTGCAACCATATGGCTGAACTAATTATAATTCCCCCAAATAATATCACAATTTTAAACATCTTGAGTGGGTCCCCCATGGACCCCATGCATTCAGGTAATAGGGGGTCCTGGAACCAAACCCCAGCAGATACTGTACTGCCTTATACCTGTAAGCATAAGGAGTTCTTTGTGTAGAAATGGTCTTATACAGATATGATTACAATTATTTCCACAATAAGAATAAAATTTCCTTAATATCTGAGTTTGGGAAGGGTTATCAAGAATGTTTTTATTTTGTTATGCAAATGTTTTCTCTGTGTTATTAAAGGCACCACAGAAACAAGAGCAGGCTTCAGAATGATTTTAAATAAATAATTTACTTTATATATCGGTGTGGGCAACTGCAGAGGGAACAGGTGCCATTCCTACCCATGTGACACCCCCTGCCAGGTCAAACAGTCACTCCCAGCACATAAGTTCACAGTGCTGTCTGTATATTGACAAAGATGGGTCAAGGAAGACTCCCAAGCGACCACACCTTCTCCTTTATGAGGAGTGCAAACTCATCCAGGGCAGCTTGCTTATCAGATTCCTACACTTGAGAATCACCAGTCGACAGAGCCTCCATCTTATTGGGATTCAGTTTTAGTTTGTGGGCCTTCATCCAGCACATTACAGCATCCAGGAAGTTATCCAGCACCTGCTCAGCATGAGTTGACCACCACAAGAAGTAGAAGTAGAAGTAGAGTGGGGTATAATGTCTTATTGTGCCTTCAAGTCAATTCCAACTTACGGTGACCCTATCATAGGGTTTTCCAGGCAAAATTTGTTCAGAGGAAGGCAAAGATTTGCCTTTGCCTTCCTCTGAGGCTGAGAGAGTGGAACTTGCTCAAGGCCACCCAGTGGGATTCCATGACTGAGTGGCGATTCAAACCCTAATCTCCAGAGTCATAGTCCAACCCTCAAACCATTACCTCACACTGGCTCTGAGCTCTGTGCTCTAAAAGGAGAAGCCCCGGTGGCACAATGGTTAAAAGCCAATACTGCAGCTACAATGTTGTGAGTTCAATTCCAGGGGGCTCCAAGGTTCACTTAGCCTTCCATAGGTCAGTAAAATGAGTACCCAGCTTGTTGGGGGCAATTAGCTAACACAATTGCAAACTGCTTAGGGAGTGCTTTGGCACTGATAAGCGGTGTAGAAATATCAATGCTATTGCTATTGCTAAAACCCCTTATGACCTCATCCAGTGGCTTCATACAGTTGCTGAACAGCATGAGTGACAGGATCGTTGCTTTGGCACCCTGCTGCTTAATGGTCATGGGGTTGAGCAGGAATCCCACAGTGCTTCCCTCTGGAACCAGCCCCATAGATAGGAGCAGAACCTCTGTAACACAGAGGCACATACAATGCAGTTGGTCCAGTAAGATTCCATGATCAAAAGCTGCTGAGAAATCCAAGATGAACAACTGGGCAGCACACCCCCGGTGTTTAACCCAGAGTACATAACCAGAGTGACTGAAGGCTCTTTGGACTTTATCAGACACAGCAAAAACCATGTCGGAAGAATGCTACAAGAACAAAAACGGGCAACATTACCAGGAATTATCATCCTTCAGCCATTCTGGGGGCATAGCACTGCCATGAATAACACATCCCTGTTTATTGACAGCTTAGCCTATCAATAAAAAGGGATGCTTTATTCACACCCACGTTATGTCCCTGGAACTAATGAAAGATGCAAGTATCTGGTAATGTCACCCTTTCTGTTCTTGTAGCATTCTTCTGATGCGGTTGGGGATGTGTTTTTGTGCCACATTTCTCTGTGTCTGATAAAGTCCTTTCACACCACACATTCATAGCCCTGTGGCTCAACTTTAACAACCATAGTTCCATCCTGTCGAATCATGGGTTTTGTAGTTTGGGAAGAGGCAATTAGAATTCTAAGTCAGAGAACTTCAGTGCCTGACAAAACTACAAAGCCTAGAATTTCACAGGACATGGCCATGGCAGTTAAAGTAGAATCATAGCATTATAATGTAGTGTGAAAGAGCCCTTAGGCTTTTTCAGTGTTGTGCCTTGGCCTGAATGGGTCCAGATAATCTGATTGTTCCAAGAATGACTAAAGTTGTCCAGCCACTACAAGCTCAAGCACCTTGCCCCAAAAGGGGCCATTAGCGATGGGGCAGTAGTTGTCACATGTGTCTGGATCCACGGAAGTCATCCTCAGTAGAGGGTGCACCCATACCCTCCAGCATTTCACAAATGAAAACTGGGACACATGTGGCCAACAACATCAGGGTTTGGGTAAGATGGCAAAAGTTATTAATGTGGAAGAATGCACAGAATAAGGAAGACTGTAGCGTTTGCTTTTGACAGAGCTTTCTGAGAAGAGCAAGGTTCTGCCCCCTCCCAGCTGAATAAATTGAGTGCAAACTCCTTTTGCACTTTGAGCACAATTTGCAAGCAGAAGAAATAGGAGTTGAGATGTAGAGAGAGAAACTAGGACATTTTAAAAGTACAGTTGTCCCTCAGTATCCACGGATTTAAGCAACCATGGCTTGAAAATATTCTTTAAAAAATAATAATCCAAAAAGCAAACCTTGATTTTGCCATCTTATATAAGGGACACCATTTTGCAATGCCATTGCATATACTGTAATGGATCTTGAGCATTCATGGATTTTGGTATCCACGGGGGGTCCTGGAACCAAACCTCAGCGAATATGAACAGACAACTGTAGCTGAAAAAGTGGGATGGCAGAGGATTAATTGGGATTGTCCCTGTCAAATCAGGACAGTTGGAGGATATGGCTGCACAATGGCCTCCTTCAAAGCAGCAGGAAGTAGCTGCAATGTAGGACTACAGCTTTAGGGTGCTAGATAACTCTTGGTTGCTTTTACCAGCTGCGCTGTTTCTCTGTGGAAAAAGAGATAGCTGAAGCCTTGGAAGCTATAAAGATACTGTGAATTGACTCCATAGCTACAAAATTGAATTCACAATATTTCAGTTGGTTAGCTGAAATGTGGTATAAAACATAGATTTAGACTGTAGGTGTTATCCAGCCTAATTTTTTTTTGGGGGGGGGTTACTACAACTCTCAGAATCCCTTAGCCAGAGTGCTCACTGCATGATGGACACAGGACATTTAGAACACAGAGATCCACCACTGTTAATGAAATGTTATAATCCTTGCTTTTAAAATGTATTTTGAAGTTATTTTTACATTGAAGGTCAATGAAATAATAAAGAAAAAAATCACTGATTACTGGTACTGTATATACTGAAGGCTTTGTCTTTGATGAGATATATCTACTTGTATGTTGAGATAGAATGCCCGTTCCTTTTAACATGGAGTTTGGCATTTACAGAATTCCCTTTATCTCTTGACTTTTGTGGTCAAAGAAGCAAAAACACATCTTGTCATCCTCAGAAGATCAGTAGCTGTCTGATCTATTAGTTATTGTTGATACCTCTGCATGCCTTTTCCTTTATGTGAAAAACAGTGATTGGTGAATAGGAAAAGGTTGCACAGGTTTTCATAAAAATATGGAAGCAGGACCATTTAAACTGTCACGTTCCATTACATACACTAGGGAGATCATCTTCAAACAATTGCAGATATACATTTTCTTGCCTGAGAGAGCACACCATGATGCCATTTAACTGGAACCCAAAGCTATTGATATCCTGCTGTGGTATCATGTACACCGAAACCATGTGATTGTCCTCCTGAGGCAAATGTTATATGCATCTTGTTAACCCCACCATGGTCAAAAATAACCAAATTCACTGCTGCTTGACCTACTTTATTATCATGCAGAATCCTTTCAGCTGTAATAACATGGTTCATCTTTTCACTCTCTCTCTCTCTCTCTCTCTCTCTGGCTTTTCTTCACAACTGAAGATTCAGGAAGGACTCATCCTGCGCTTTCTGCAAGCACACTGATGATTAAAAAGGCCAATCCGAGATAAACAAGTTTGGTTGCAGAAAGCAAAGCAGAAGGTCTCCTTGGGTGATATTTCTGGGTTGTGATTCTTTCTGCGTTGTAGTTTCTCTTCAAGACTTGTTCGGCATTAGTTCTCAAATAAGGCTGCAACATTGTGGATAGTGCATCTCCATGCCTCCTGATGTGAGGTCAGGGCGGACCATTGTTGATGATCAATTTGGCCAAGCCTGAGATGTTGTTTCAGGGAGTCCTTATTGCTTTTTTTGGAGCGCCCCTCTTATGCTGACCCATGACAAGTTCACCATAGAGTAGTATTTTTGGGAGGCGATGGTCCTCCATCCTAGAAACGTGCCCTGCCCAGTGCAGCTGCGTTCTCAATATCATGGCCTCAATGCTGGTGATCCCTGCTTGCTCAAGGACAGCAACATTCGTCACATAGTCAATCCAGTGTATATTTAGGATTGTGCGTATACAGCGCTGGTGAAAGCGTTCGAGGAGTCGTAGGTGGTGGCGATGGGTGACCCATGTTTCAGATCCATAAAGGAGAATAGACAGTACAATGACTCTACACACACTGATTTTTGTGCTTCGCCTCAGGTGTTTATTACTCCAGACTCTTTTGTAAAGTCTTCCAAATGCACTATATGCCTTTGCTAATCTGTGATCGATCTCTTTGTCAATCTTGGCATCTGAGGAGATGATGCTTCCCAGGTAGGTGAACTGCTGAATGGACTTGAGCACAGATTTGCTGACGGCAATGTGGGGATGGTGGTGTTCATCCTGTGGTGCAGGCTGGTTTGTTTTCTTCAGGTTGACTTCTAGCCCAAAAAGCTCTGCAGCTGTTGTGAAGCAGGATGTTAGGTGCTGCAGAGCTGCTTCTGTGTGGGCAACAAGGGCAGCATCATCAGCGAAGAACAGCTCACGGACTAGATAGTTTAAGTCCTGAACCACCTGCATGTATCTGCCGTTTCATCCCTCGTCTATCGCTACAGGGCTTTTTTGGAACTGGATTTGTCCTTCGAGCCTGTACAATGGATTTTTTTGGTGGACTGCAGCATGCACAGAACTGGCCTCACCCTTTAAACCAAAGGTTCATCTGCTGTGGCCTTGCAAGTTTCCTTCTCTTAGATGGTTGACCTTACAGAGTTGGACGAGCACCATCTGCCCAGGTTTGGGATTAGATTTTTCTCTCTCCTAGGATGGTTGCCATAAGGCTAGAGAGCCCATCCTGCCCTTTGATGCTCTTTGTCAGACCCTTCGGTTTTGACCTGTTTGGCATGGGAGACCCTACCGGTGGCTATTATGCCACTGCCAGCATAGCTCAAAACATCATTAGGGTACGCAAGCCTCTCTCCCACGACAAGGGGGTGTCAATGGAGAGGCATCTTTTCAAGTATTGTGGTTAAAGACATTAGAATTACACACAAAATCTAACTACAGGACTCAGCTTTTATTTACCAAAGAAATATATACATTCTTTGGAACTGGTTCAGCATTTCTCTGTGTCTTGAAGAGAATAACAAATCCCAGATAATTTGTTGCTCTTGAATCAAATCATTTTTTTGGAGGACATATATATGTTGTTGTCAGATACACAGGCTGTCAGCTGACAACTGTAGGAATCTTGACCCAACAGAGCATTTATTGTGAGGGAGAAAAACAGAAATATCTGAAAGGACCCATAGTGAAAATAGTTGCAGTCAACTGGGAATGGATGTATTCCTTCTTTGTTCAGATTTATCCCACGTATGACTGTCTACAGTTTCTATGGAAACATCCTAAACTATACTTTAAGTTGCTATTCAAATACATGCATCATATACTTTTGTACTGTGCATGCATAAATTAAACATATGTAAATTCACCTTTTCTCCCAATATCAACAAGCTAGCTGATTCCGGGAATCATCATTATCCTAGGTCCCGTCTACACGATTTAAATAATACGTACGGCGTGCGGAAGTTCTCGCTTCGGTACAAATGGCCGTTTGGATGCACACGAATGCAAAAGAGGGGGGCGGCTTTCCACCCTGAAATACGCACACGTGGCGTTTGGGAGGGAAAGCGGATCGCGAAGAGAAATCCGTATGCCGTTCGGATGGCTGACGGGTCTGTACGGTCCGTTCGCACACATACGAACAGGCAGGGTAATCTGATTGGCTGGCTGAGTAGAGGGGGCGGGGCTAGCACGGAGGGGAATTGAGAGCGGCCGCCATGTTGGTTTCCTGGCTAGTGAGCGTCCAGTAAGTCCGTGAATTTATATGTTTATTTATTTTAATTTTATATTGTAAATATGGAAAACTGACTGTCCGCAAACCAGGAACCTTTAAAAAAAAAAAAAAGCAGCGGGAGATTTAAAACTGCCGCTTGGCTTGCTCGCTCCAGCCAGATTCGGGAAGAGGGAGTCATATGGAGTTTAGGGGGGTTAAAAATCGTATAGCCGGTTTGTACGCATATGAACGACAGGCTGTTCGTATTTTTTGCTCCCCATATGGATTTTTTTATGATTGTATAGCCGCACCCCTAGATTAATGAGGACAGCTTTTTTAACCAAGACATGCAGATTTTCAGCACAGAATAAAAATAAAAAGCAAGTTTAAGAACCAGGAGTATCCACCGATGCTTTTCTTTTTAAGGCAACAAAGCAAAGATGGCTTCCTCTCCATTCCATTTGTAGATGCCAGGTGGACTAGCAGTTGAGTCTTCTTAGGACACTGACAATGGGAGAGCATCTGTCCACTGCACTCAAAGGCAGCAGGCTAGCTCAGGATAGGGTGGTGGTGGTGGTAAAGGTCTGGCTGCACTCAGCATCTACTTCCTGAAGTGACGACCTCACTTTGGCTAATGGTAAGACTGGTTCCATTAAGAGCTGTATTGCACACAATGATATGCCTCATGAAATTACACTGTGTATAAGTGCCAGTGGGCTTTGAATGGTACCCTTCCTTCCTTCCTTCCTTCCTTTGGAAACCAGACCTGTGTAAGCACTACTTAAACCTCACCCCACTGTAGTGCTCAGCTGATTTCTTCAAATACAGCTGAGGAACATTTGAAATCATCATGTTTTATTTCTCTTAAAGGACTTTGTTTTAATTAAAAAACAAACAAACTCCTACATCCCACTGGCCTCTGGCACTTCTCAGTACTGCAAGGGGTGGGGGTGAAAAGATGCATGAGAACTTTTCAGCAGAATTTCTTAGAGAAGTAGTATATAGTAGTCTGATTCTCCCTATTAAGAGTCCCAGAAGAGAGAAGTACGTATGCTGCCACAGTTTTTCCATTCAAAGTAATGCTGGAATGTGGATTCTTCAAAGAAAATGACGAGCATGTACTCTGACCTGCCAACTTCACTCCAAGGGGCTCAACTGCTCTGTTCTAGAAATGAAAGAAAAAAGCCATTCTTGTAAAAAAGACAGGGAAGACAACCTATAGTTCTTTGCTAGGGTACAGAACTTTGACTGTCTACTGGATTTTACAAAGGGACAGAATAATTATTCCCACTACAGTGTTTGGCTTGAGTGTTACAGGCAGTGACTCATGCCTAGCATGTAACTTGGAGGAGAGACTGCAGAGAATTGCAGGAGGGAGAACAACTCTAATCAGACTCCTGTGCTATTGCCAAGCTGCGTTTTTCCTGTGACATCAAGAGGGATCCAGATTTGTATTACACATACATGTGCACGCACACACACACACGTGTGGACGCAAGTTGATATGATACAGCGTATCTTCTTCCTGGTCTCTGTGAATCCACACAGTGGGTTACTCCTGTGCCTGCGCAGAGCATTCGGAACCATCTAGAATCGCTAGGCAGAATTGACTTTGTAACATTTTGGCAGCAACTTTGCCCATTCCTAATGGTCTCTATATAAGCGCTCCCACCTAAATCGCCTCAGTTCCTTTCGTCCGCTGCGCGAGCAGCTCATTAGGAACCGTCTTCGCTAGTGCTTTCCTCAGTGTTTTTCTCTTGGAATTTGACTCGGACTGTTTTTGACTACAAATTTGGATCTTGATTTTGGCTTTGTGTCTCACTGTGTTGACCCGGACTGCGTTTGATGACTCTTTCTGTGCGTTTTGGCTTCATTCTGATTTTTGGACCCTTGACTTGTACAGGTCTGACCCTTCTTTCTAATGGCATCAAAATTGGCAGGATTTAAACAGTGCTCCATCTGCCAGGCAAAACTACCTGCCTCAGACGGTCACTCCAAATGTCTCATTTGCCTCAGGGAGGCACATAATGTTGATGCGTGTGTCCACTGCCGTAACTTCACGCCACAGGCCCGTAAACAGCACCTATCCAGGCTGAAGTCTTTCCTATACGAGAAGACTTTTTGTCCGGCTGCCACAATGTCAACGACCACAGCCTCTCCTACTAAGAGGGCCCAGTCTCCATCCCCGGTGCCTCCAAAGAAACAATCGAGCCTGAGACGCAGATGCTCTCCAGGGGCCAGTCCCTCAAAAGAATGCCATCGTGCCTCGAGTCCTAAGTACCGAGATGCCGTGGCTTCCAACCCTGAGGCGGTGCGGAGGTCTCATAAGCATTCGACAGCCTTGGGCTCGAGGAGAGACCCCGCCAAACCCTCAACGTCGAGCCGGGACCGACCCTCTACATCGATGACCAGTCAGGATCGTGCCGCCTCCACCTCCTCTAAGGAGAAAGCTAAGAAGAAGAAGGTCAAACATGCTTCGCCTAGGCATAAGACCTCTTCTTCATCTATACCGGCTTCTGCCCCGATACCATCGGGTGCATCACAATCCCCAGCTGCGACTCCTTTGACCTCGATGGCCAAAAACATTTCTCCACGGCCCGCTCTTCAAGTTGTTGAAGGTTCCTTGGCTACTCTCGAAGTCCAGGAACTGCACCAATCATCGGGTCATACCTCCTTTGAGGTGGTTCAACTAGAGGAGGGCGAGCTCTACGAAGAAGAGCAGGTACAGGTCCAAGGTCGTGCTGACTCCCCGGCCTTGATTGTGTCTCGTGAGGAACTTCTCGGCTCGGAGACAGTAGTAATTGATGTCAAGTCATCCGCCCAGGGAGCTATTGTTGTGGGTCATACCCCAATGCCTTCTCCAACCCATCGAGTATTGGAGGTTGAGCAAGCATATGGCATTCAGCATATGTATGGAGCCTTCGACGCTGCATGGGCTGCATTAGGGTCTGGACCCTACCCCTCTCCATCAACAGCTTGGGGCTTTGGCATGCAACACCGACTGTCTCTGGGGACCGAAGACCTACTCCAACAGAGGGCCTACCACTCCCCGCCGTGCCTATCATTCCATGCTCTGGACTGATCCCGCTCTGACTGGAGCGCTCCTCGAAGACCCCTCTTGGTAGATACCGGCAGTCAAGTTGATACTGGAGGTTGGCCTAAGGGGCCCCTCTGAGTCAACACTGGAAGCCAGATTTCTCCAGCTTGCCAGGAGCAGAGACCGCTGCCTTCCTTGCCTCCACCACCTCCTGCTCATACCTCGCCACTTCGCCCTCGAACCTTGTCTCCAGCCAGCCGCACTCTCTCTCCATCCTCAGGTAGGCAACCTGTCCATCCATGCCATTGTTAATACAGTGCCAGAATAAGCCAAGAGGAAACCAGTTGCAGAAACATTTGGCTGCCCAAGGAAAAACAGCCCCTCCTTCACCCCATTCCACAAGTCAAGGTATATAGCATAAAAGTCTGGCCAAATTATCTTGGCACCTGAGGCAGGAAATCCTGGCAGCACATATGTTAATTTATTTATTACTGTTTTAGCTCACCCATTGAATAACGTTATCTCAGGACTTTATCAGACTAGCCTCTAAAAATGTTATTTTGCTGGCATAATTAAAGCCATTTTTCTGCTGGCCAAAAAAATGCCTCTCACCACACTTACCTTTGTCTCCTGGCAAAGGCTTCCCTGGCAATGAAGAGGAAGAGAACGGAGCTCCATTCACTTCCTCGTTCAAAATCCTGTGGATTCTCACGAGACTTTATCGTGTGGGAAATTGAAAAATACAACAAAAAATAACACAAAAAAGGTTTTTAAAAGGGCCTACACACACTTAAAAACTTCCAAGTAACCCAGGGAGGGTCATAAAAAGTGCATCATTTAGCTGGATGTCATGATCTCACCCAGAAGTGTTCACGCCGGACTGGCCATTTATTCTACATTCACATGAGTTAAATGGTGCAAGGTTTCATACGCCAGCAATGCCAGCACTAAAGTGCCATGGGGGATCAATTGACGGCTTCAGACATCAATAAAATAGGATGGGTTTTGACCAGGACATAAACATGAAAGGGCTATGTTGTCTGTTATGTGTGCCCTTTCAAGTTTATGTGGCATTGTTATGATGTCATATTTAGTGCGTCTGATAAAGTCCTCAGTGATGTTTACCATTTGTTGTTGCTGTATGCCTTCAAGTCGTTTCTGACTTATGGTAACCCTAAGGCAAACTGACCAAAGAGTTTTCTGAGGCTGAGAGTATGACTTGCCCAAGGTTACCCAGTGGGCTTTAATGACTGAGCAGTGATTTGAACCTGAGGGCTTGTCTAGACAAGAGGATTTAACACTGATTCCTGCACATATATGTGGCAAATGAATGCAGCAGCATTCATTTGTCTGCGTGGTCTTTTGGCAAAATCGATAGTATGCGAAGCTATCCACGTTTTTAGTACCCATGCCTGTGAATCAAGATGGTGGCTGAGTAAATTAGCCTGTTATTTTTCTCCACACATTGTGGCTGCTGAACAGTTTTTTAAAAAAAATTTTTAAAGCAAAGGTGCACATGTGCAACCATCTGCTTAAAAAAGGTATTTCATTGCCTTGGAACAGCAAAAAAGTGCATGATTAGCAACGCAAAAATCCAAAATGGCACTTCCAGCCACTTCCTTGACAGCAAGCCCTTCCCCCATGCACATCTGACCAATTTGCTGCACACTTCTGTTCCTCTCTGAGAATGTGCAGCTACCCAAACTGATTGTCCAAATGAGCAGTAATGCGTATTCCCACGTATTATTTTTAAAACTTTGGGAAAAGCCAAGAAGGGACAAATGTATTCTCCTCAGATTCTATGAGGCGAATTTTCACCATCTAGACAACCCGCTGGTCTCCAGAGTCACGATCTAGCACCCAAACCACTACACCATGCTACAAAAAGATACCACGAGTATTTATTTTAATTTTACTTATTTATTTGATTTGTATGCTGCCTTTCTCCCAAGATGGGACACAAGGTGGCTTCCATAAAACAACAGATTAAAAAAATACAATATATACAATTAAAATGTTATAAAATCCAATTAAAACATGTACTTTTTATATAAAACATATATGTATATAAATGGTTGACACTCCAGAAATTGTTAGACTGCAACTCCCATCTATCCCACCCAGTACAACCAATGGTGGGGGATGATGAGAGGTGCAGGTTGAAAACAGTTGGAGAGCAATGCATTGCTCACCCCTGAATTAAAAAGGAACACTATCTCACAACTGTTGTAACTAGTAGTGCTTCAAGAACACAGTATTGTAATGACTGAAGACCATGCAAAATCTGTCTGAGTTGACAATGAGCACCATCTGCAATATTGTCTCTTCATACAATCTTTATCTCTTTTAAAAATTAATGAGTCTGCAAAATACAGCTATCTCATAGCCTGGAAATAGCATGTTACCAACACATTCGTTGAAACTTGTTCCCTTTTGTCCTAACAAATGTGAGACTATACTGACCTGAGATATTGAGGGCTCCATTTGTTCCTTTTTGCAGTACTGAATAATGATAACCTTTTGTATTGGTTAAATGTTGTAGGTTGTGACCTCAGGAAATAGCCTGATGAAATGGAGTGCTCTTATGAAGTAATGGAGGAAAAGGAATACTGAAGGGTTTGCACGCTTACTTTTGATCCAGAACAGAATGACTCATCCCCTGCTTATGACACCACCCCAGAGATCAGCAGTGCGTTGGCTACCACATGTTGCCTGGGAACATGGCTGAAAATAAGACTCAGGAATTATAGCTATGGGCCTAAATGTCCCAAAGGCACCAGATCCTGTCTGATCTTGAAATCCAAGGAGGGTCAGTCCCAGTTAGTACTTGGATGGGAGACTACCCCAATGAATACCAGGTGCTGTAGGCTATATTTCAGAGGAAGGAACTGGCCAAACCACCTCTTTGGCTAAGAAAACCCTAGAAAATTGATGAGGTTGCCATATGTTGACAGGAGACTTGAAGGCACATATACACACACATTATAGCAGTGGAGCTGAGGCATTCATTTGACTCCTTTCCACCTGGTAGCCACAGTGGCAGCAATGCCTGTGCCACCACTTGTGCTTCATCGGAGATTATCAGATGCATTAAAAGCCAGGAGATTGCAAAAGGGTTCCCTTTTTGCACAACGCCATTCCCCCCTCATTATGCACCCATTCTGCTGCCGGGCTGCCAGCGCTGCTTTTTATTGTCAGAGGAACCTGTCAATAGATCCCCTGTTCCACTCCTGTTGCGGATTTGCTTGTGAGTGAAAAGGTGACCTGTTATGTTGGCGAGATCCCAGCGTCAATGGGAGGTCCCTGCCAGAACACTTCCGGGTGAGATCAGGACATCCAGGTAAGCTCCCTCTTTTTTGTACCCTCCCCGGGTTATTTGTAATGTTTTTAGTGTGTTTGGGTACTTGGTGTCACTTTTTTGTGTGTATTCTTGTTTTTACTTTTGAATTTCCCATGCTCACGTCTTCTCATGAGAATCCGTGGGATTTTGATCCAGGAAGTGAAGGGAGCTCTTTTTGAGCTCTTTTCACTCCTGGGCTGCCGGAATGATGGGAGAGAAGGTAAGTGTGATGGGGAGAGTGATTGTGGCGGGTCAGGGACAGGACAGGGGCATGAGAGGAGATTGTGGAACAGGAACACTTTTTTGTTCCTGTCTGATAATCTCCTTCATCTGGCTTTAGGGGCAGCTGCTCTGATAGTGCAGTTATTAGCTGCCATGAAAGGCAAGGTTTCTTCACATTGGTTTTGACCACTGTACTCTTCCTATTTCAATCCAAAGGGTAATATAATCCACTAATAGAAAAATTCCATAATATTTAACAGTAACAAATCATCAGTTTTCAAAGAGATACTAGTTAGTCTCTTTCAGTATAGGTAGTCATGATAGTCTGTTTCAGTATAAAAAGGGAAGGAAACTGTAATCTTGTGGAACCTTAGAACTTCTTCAGACAAGCATCTAAAAACACTGTAATTCCGCTATTGAGGAAAGCGGAAACATAGTGGCATGATTACAGTAATTATTGCACATCTCCGTAATCACACAACACTGCCACCACAGAATTATCACATGACCACCACTAGTGATTTAAGAATGGTATTTCAACCCATGCTATGGTAACACTTGTCTTCTCATTGCCTTCTAATGACAGAGTATTAACACTTTGTGCTGACCTGCGCATGTGCCTTTAAAAATTTTTCCCTCCTACTTCTGTGAATTTGCATGGGTGAGATTTCGGATGTTCTTGTGAGAATATGTGACTTTAATTAAACAACACCAAAAACAAATAAATTATGAAAGAAATTAACAAATTAACATTTAAACAAACATAAAAATGTGCCAAGAAAAGGCGACAGTTGATGAAAAGACCGTCCTGTACATCCTTTACACGTTCTCTCCTGGAAGTTTAATTATGTTTTCTCATTGGGAAAGGGGAAGGGGGAAAGAGGACTGCCCATTCACACTGTAATACCGAAACTACAGCAAGATGTGATTTTCACATGCTCGTCAATACCACGAAAGGAATGATTTTGTGGGCTATTCATGGCTTTTGCCCATCAATGAAAAGTTATGCATAATTAACAGGTGGAGCACACATGGACCACAGGAGGAGGACGTCATCGTGTGATAACAGAAACCTATTTGTGTTATTATCCCATTGTAATTCCACTATTGCAGCCCCATCTGATAGTCCCAACAATTTATTTCAGCATAAGCTTTCATGGGCTACAGCCAATTTAATTGGATAAGTGTTAAAAGTGCCACAAGTTAAGGCTACTTTTTTTCCCTTCCCTTTTTGGTACCAAATTACTTTTCCAGGCTCTTTAATGAGTCAAATAGCAAATTACTTTTCAAAAGTCACAAGTTCTGAAGCATCTATTCTGGATTAAAGGAAAAGCAGGATAATCCCTCATGTTGGGATATTGCCCATGTTGAGTCCTATTGCTGACTTTTGTTCCTGTTTCACTGCCCCCTTCGTCCTGAGTATGTACATCATACCACTGTTCTGTTATCCACTGTTCTGTTTTGTATTACTTTTAAAAATATTTTTGTTAAATATTATCACACACATACACTAAAAAAACATACAAGCATACTACAAAAATAACACTACTAGAGGAAAAAAGAGAAGAACAAAAGAAAAAAGATCAGAAATAGAAAGATTTCCAACTTTCTTTATGGTGGTTATACATCTGAATAATATATTCTAGCTTCCCTAGTTACATTCTGTTACACTTCTGTTAACCTATTCCTACTAATTATCAAAACCTATAGTAATCACAGTATTATCTTTTTTTCCTGCAAAAATACAATAAATGGTTTCCAAGTTTCCAAAAATCCCTCCAATGATATTTTTTCATAATCAGAGCAGATAGTTTGTCCATTTTTGCTAAGTCATTCAGTTTTAACAGTCAATCTTCTTCTGTTGGTATTGCTGAAGCCATCCACACTTGCACATAGACAATCTCACTGATGTAGTCATGCATCACAAGATTCTTCTATAATTCTTCTCTAATTGTCTGTCAATCATACTCAGAAGAAAAAGTTCAGGCTTAAACTGAAAGTTTAATTTCAAAATCCTCTGAATTAAAGTGTGAATTTGGACCCAGGACTTTTTAGCCTTTTCACAAGACCACCACATATGATAAAATGACCCTACTTACTCTTCATATTTTCAACATACATTAGGAATATCTTTATACCTTTTTGCTAGCTCTTCTGGAGTCATATACCATCAATACATCATTTTATAATAATTCTCCTTAAGCTTATAACACAGGGTAAATTTCAATGTCTTTACCCACATCCTTTCCCATAATTCCATCTGTATACGTGTCTCCCTCCATATCTGTGGAACCAATACCTGCTGTTTCAATTACTGAACAAATAAGGATGCATACCATGGAGTTGCACTGGGACATTCCTAGAGAGAGGTCCTCCAGTGCGACTTTATGGTATGCTTGTACCGGAAGTCCTTTATTTTAATAGGGTTCACTGTTATGCATGGTTTCATTTATAAATGGTAAGTCTGGTAATGTTTCCCCCATGAATACTGATGTGACCTGTATTGTATCCAAAGTTCTGGGCCTATTTTATCATACAATCTTTAATTTGTTTCTCCTCCATCTCCAATTTTAACAAAAGTTTATACATTTCCCCAATTAAATATTTATCATCAGTACACACTGTAGTTCAAATTCAGATTTACTCCATTACACACTCTTGTACTACTAAGGCTTGATCAGTCAGGTCAGAAATAGTCAGAAAGAAATAATGCTGGTTCGAAGGAATCTGAGAAGATTGGGTTGTACACCATCAAGTCACTGTGAAATTCACCCTTCCCATATACAATATGTTCCTCAGATTGTGCCCTCTGGAAACACTAGTGACAACACTGGTGTTGCCTGATGACAACCCTAGTGGATGTGACTTCCATTGTGCTTCAGTTCGGTACACTGAAGTGCTCTGTTGTGGTGCTTTCACTTTTCTTTAAACTGGAAACTTAATGTTGTTATAATACTTCAGAAATATTTGCAAGAGCTACAAGAATTTCCAAGGAAAGATTTCTTGCGGCAAGTTTTAGTCACATTGAATCGACATCACTCTGTGTTTCTGCAGTTAAGAACTAAGTTTAGCCTGTCACTGTGCTTTCCCACAGAATATTTCAGAACACAGTAATAATAATAATGACATTAAACTCAGTGCCCTTAAGGAGCAATTCTAGCTGAAGGTCACATTTTCCTTCATTTCAATTAACCCACTTGCCATACGCAATGATCTATGCATTCAACAAACTGCCCCCAAAAGTATTTCTTATGCTCTTTTAGTGGGGCAGACTAAATTCAAACTGTGTTATAATAATTGAGCTATGATGTAGTTTGAAACAACAACAACAAATGTAACATTGGAAGGAGTCTGCCTTCCAATCTACCCCTTCAAATTACAGTAATGTGAGAACAGAACAATTTAGGAGTACAGGGTGCAATGCAATGTTGTAGTATGTTTACCAGGAAGTAAGTCCTGTTGTGTTTCTTGAGTCTGACTTACTCCCTAGTGCAGTGGTTCTTAACCTGCGGTCTGCGGACCCCCAGGGGACTGCAATGCCATCACAGGGGGTCCGCGAAGGCTTGAAGGTCCCTTGGCCCATCTCCTCCCCTCAGTGGAACAGCCAGGTGAAAGGAGCCAAGGGAAAGTCTGTCTGTCTTGGCCTGAGCATTGCCATTCATTCCACTGCAACCACAAACTTCAGGACAAAACAAGATAAAAATCTTCCCTCCCTTTCCAGTGCCTCTGAGGGAAAGGTTTAATGAATACTGTAATTGTATTGTTGTTGTTCTTCTTCTTGTTTTAAATCTTGAGTTAAGTCTAGGGGTTCTGCAACAACAAAGATATTTAAAGGGGGTCCCTGGTAAAGAAAAGGTCAAGAGCCACTGCCCTAGTGGATGCCCTTTGGAATTCATGGTCAAATTCATCTGTGTGCATTGTTGCTTGAAAACAAATCTCCCTTGTAGTTTCTTATTTTTACCTACAAACACCTGTAGTCACTTATTTTGTTCATTTTAACTTACATTCTGTTAAATTCGCTCTTATATTCTGAAAATACAAACGCCACATTTAAAAACAATAAAAGCTCAGTAGTACCCGCATTTTGAGCACTTCTGCTATCACTGCCTGCAATCTGCAGCATCCTGACAAATTTTATGCAAATCAGGTTAATTGTGTGCAGTTTATGGAAATTAGATGCTCATGATCCATTCCCTTAGTGATTCATGATACTCAGTTAAGTGTCTCCATCTCCCTGAATTACAGTTAATGGGGATAGGCTCCATTAGGAGACTTCCGCTCATATAACAAGTCTGCCTCAGTTTGTCAGACAATTGTGGTACCTTTGTCCAATCTGATTGACTCTAATTGGCAGCAGCTTTCTCCTACCCAGAATAATATCCTTAACATCATAACATTAGTCCAATTTGCTAATGGAGGTCATCAGTTTTTACATGTTGGAAGAGTTCAGTTCTTTACAGTTCACCACAAGTAATATCAATTGGAATCATTCTTCATTAAAGGGATTTTCACACTGAAGTGTACTTAATGAAAGGAAACTTTAGATGTAAAGCAATTTATTTTGCCACCAGCTTGAGAATATTCCCTGGGCCATTACATACAGTTGCCATGCAGAAGAAATATCAGGAGCATTTTCTTCTTCTTGATCCTGAAAATATTAATCTTGTTTTTAATGCTTATATCCTTCTTTCAGTGTGTGTGTGAGTGTGTGTGCACATCTACATACATGTAAACACAGGAAGATATACCTTAACTCTTACATATATATTGGTAAGAAATCTTAAATGTTTTTCTCCCTTTCTTCTCTCTCTGCCCTGCTCGTTTCCAGGAACCTTTTTACTGTTTCATCTTGCTCACATGGCCAAAACCCCTCTGTACACATATGGAAATCTTCATTCAGTTAAAAGCCACAACATAGAAGAACCCAACACACATTACAAGGCATAATTAGGAGGTGATTCATGGGTTGGAAGTCAAATATGCCGTAGGCACTATGAAAAGATTAAAGTCACTAATGCGGAAAAGTTGCTGCTGAACATATTTACACGAATAAAGATGAACTGTGTACGTGCTTCTCTTTCTTCTTAGGAACAGACAGTAAAGTTCACTGAAGTCATGCAGGATAGCTCAGAAGTCTCTTCTGCTGCGCTTTCTATAATTCCTTGTAAGCCTTCGCTGACTATACAGTACTCTTATCTCCGTACCAGCAATAAAGGCCATGCTCACAGAAGGCAGGAGACAGATGCTAGTGCCCCCCCCCAAGCCTCTAACAGATTAAGGGTGGTTTGAAGCAGAGATCATTGTTCATAGTATATGTGCTCTTCCTGCTCCTATATTTATTTTTCTATTTTCTTCCCCCACCTCCACGTCAGTAAAAGGGTTTGCAGATTTGGGTATTACATCAGCCTTCAAACCTGCACAACCTTATTGATTAGAAGCAGCAATGGGAATCCAACACACACACACACACACAGAGAGAGAGAGAGAGAAATGTGCAGACACTATGGATGCATCTTTTCTTCATAACACTTTCATCTTTCTTAGGTGAAAAGCCCTCTGGATTACAACTGTTACAAGTTGTTGGATTACAACTGCCAGCAGCCCTAGCCCACATAGCCAAGGTTGAGGAATGCTGGGAATTCATAGAATCATAGAGTTGAAAGAGACCACAAGGGCCATCTAGTCCAACCCCCTGCTCTGCAGGAATACCCTATCAAAGCACTCCCAACAAATGGCCATTTGGCCTTTGTTTAAAAACCTCCAAAGGAGACTCCACCACACTCCTAGGCAGGACATACCTACAACAATGGAAGAGCTTCATGATTCTCACCTCTGGTGTAGAAGCAGGAAAGTTACTTCCTTGTGGCATAGGAGATTTTCACACTACACTGTTATAGTGTTACTATTACATTTTAACTGCTCTGGCTTCCTCCTGTGGAATTCTGGAGTTTGTAGTTTAGTGAGGCCTAAGAGCTCTCTGGCTGAGAGTTGTAAATGCCCCTCCCTAAACTGCAAATCCCAGGATTCCACAGGAGACAGCCAAAGCAAATAGAGTAGAATAGTAACACTACAACAGGGTAGTCTGAAAATCTCTTTAGTCTCACATTGTTCTGGTAATACTGAGACGAGAATCGCCAATGTCTGGGGCAGAACTGGGCTTTTCTGCCTGAGGTGGAACAGCCATGGCACCTACCCAAAATAAAGTGGCAGGATTCAAAGGGGTAATTCAACCTGTTTCTACCAGTGGAATCAGAAGGGGGTTAATCCCCTCTCACTCCTGAAGCTCCTCACCTCCCATGTGGACTCAGAGAAGAGAAAATTGAGAAGTGATATGATGGTCATCTTTAAATATCTGTAGGGATGTCATGTGAAAGATGGGGCCAGCTTGTTTTCTGATGCTCCACTCCAGAAACTAGAACACAAATTAATGGATTTGAATACAAGAGAGTCCACCTAAACATTAGGAAGAACTTCTTGACTGTAAGAGCTGTTTGACAGTGAAATCGACATTCTCAGAGGGTGGTGGACTCCCCTTCTTTGGAAGTATTAAAGCAGAGATTGGATTTTCTCTCAGGAGTGCTTGAGTTGTCTATTCCTGCATGGCAGGGCTTTGGGCTACATGGCGCTTGTGGTCCCTTCCAGCTCTTTGATTCTGCTTGGGGAGGTTGGAGGACTTTCCAGAGCATGTTTTAGCATTGCAGGGAGCTACAGGGCAAGGGGAGGGGGGAAATCCCAAGACTAGCACAGTACTGGATTTAGACCCAGATGCATAATATACAATGTACAAATCAAGCCATTCGCCCTATGGAGTTCCCTTTCCCTTTCTGGCAAGAAAAAATACATTAAACTATAATAAATCAAGGCCTAAATCCAAGTGTTAGACCCAACTAGGAGTTTTATCACACGAGGCAGTAAAGTGGCAGTGCGGCCTGAACATTTTGCTTTCCATTCTTTCTCATGACGCTGTTCTTCCGTTCTGGTCCCGTGGGAGATAGTGGTAAATACAAAGCGTTCCAGCTGCACTGCTGCTTTACTTCCTTGTGCAATAAGCCTCTAGAGTAAACCTATTAAAACAGTGGGAACTTGATAACTCAAGACTTACATGAGTTCCATTTAATCAATGGACACGGAGCAATGAACTTCATCTACAGGGATAGAGATTCCACTTAAACATTAGGAAGAACTTCCAGATGGTAAGAGCTGTTCAACAATGGAATATACTGCCTCAGAGTGTGGTGGATCTCATTCTTTGGAGGATTTTACACAGAGGCTGGATGGCAGTCTGTTGGGAGTGCTTTGATTGTGTATTCCTACATGGCAGGGGTTTGGTCTGGATGGCCCTTGTGGTCTCTTCCAACTCTATGATTCTGATAACATACCCTACTACATCTCCCTACAATATTTCATAACAGCACATATTGGACACTTTTCGGGGTTATGCTGATCAGACACTGTTTGGGGTCAAGCTGACCTGAGGACAGTAAGGCATCACTTTTCCTTGATAGGGAGGTCCCGTCAATGGAAGGCGATGCCTTGCTTGTGGCTGCAGCGCGGAGTCATCATGCAAGGACGTTATCATCTGAAACCGGGGCCCATTCGCGGGACAGTTAACATCATCCTCTAGTGCTCCTCTTGTATTTTTTGTTTGTTTGTTTGTTTTGTTTTGTTGTTAATCTCCAAAGTCACTCAGTGCAAGCTTTAGTAAAAACAATTGCCTGGATCAGGGTTGAGACCATTTGGACAGCCTGTGGAAGAGACTGTGGAAGAGGTGACATTTGATCAAGAGACTTCTTGGTTCATGACTTACTCTTTGTACTCTGACAAATTCAACCAAAGACAGATCTTTATACTGCCCTTTATACTGCCCATGTTTGGGATGCATGGCTGGCTTAGGAAGGGACATTGTATAGGCAAATGCCCTCCATTTTATTATGGCCTATGTGGATTTGTTCTACAATAAAGAATATCTGTTGTATATTTTCAGTTGTTCATGATAAAGGAATTGGTATTAATCCTTTAAGACCAAAAAGATGGCTATCTAGAATTAAGTTGCTCTTCAGAGGGCTAATAGGGAGCAATTTTGAATCAAAGCAGTGGGTATGGCCAGATGACACAACAAACCAACAGAAGGATAAAGTTTCATAGTTTGTTTAGCTACTCCCTGGAGCAACTAAGCAGTGTGCCCCATTCATGATAAGCTAAGGTTCCTGTCTGGCACTCCATGGGCTAAGACTTATTGGGAGTCCTGAATAGAGTAGACCCACTGAATCAATTGGGTTTACTCACTATACAACTGTTGACTCTCTGTACAAAAATTGATTCAATGTGTCTATTCTAGTTGAGGCTAACTAAAAGTATTCTAGCCAAAGTGTCATGCTCACTGCCTAGTATCTCCAATGTAAAAAAGAACTCTGTAGTAGTATAACTGGGAAACTCCTAGAAAATCTTCAGGCAGATAGATTAGACACTATAAAAATTACTCACTAGAAAAGACAATAATTATTGGATAGGTAGAAGGTAGAAGGTAGTAAGGAAGAGGGGAATACTACATGCCAGATGGATAGACTCAATCAAGGAGGCCATGGCTCTTGAGTCTGCAGGACCTGAGAAGAGCTGTTGAGGATAAGAGTGTCTTTGGAGATGTCTCATTAACAAGGTCACTATGAGTTGAGGTCGACTTGAGGGCAGTTAACAACAACAGCAAAGAAGCGTTATTGGGAGCTAAATCCAACACTGAAAAGGGGTTGGACTGGATGGCCCTCGTGGCCTCTTCCAACTCTGCAGTTCTATGATTCTGTGACTCTATGAAAGTTGAGGTCACAAAGACCTGAAACATGCCCAGAATCATAATAGTGGGAAAACCCAGACAGGATAATGCAGAAAACTCAGTTGTTAATGGGTCTATGCTAATCCTTTCAAACATGCAATCAGTGGCCACCCTTCACCTATACCCTCTGGAGCTGAGGCAATCAGCTCAGTTCGGACCCTTTTGTCCGATCCGTGAGAAAGCCGTTCAGGCTTTGTCATAACTAACACACCCCTCCAGTGTACGAAATAAGGCATATATATGCTAGCTCAGACCCTAATCACAAGTGCCACAGACTGGACCCACCAATCTGTCTGTCACCTCATCACTTTCTTTCTCAATGAACCACCCCGCTGTCTGAGTGTCTCTGCTGAGCAGACTCTTTCTCCAAGACAGATAACCATCATCCTTCCACCCCTGACCTCTCTCTACCCAATCCTTCAATAGCCTTACATGGTTCTTAAGAATGTATGTTCTTGTATAATAGATTATCTCTTGTGTTAATTCAAATAAAATACGTGTTTAGTTTCAACTGGAGTTCTTTCTACAGTTAGTACTGGTATAGGTGAAAAGATTCCAAAAGTTCCCTCCTCTCAAAGCCCTCCTTTTGAGCTACAATTCCCGCAAACTTCAAGGAGACGCTCTTAGGGTAACAGTTCTATGATTCCTCTATAGACAGGACTAACCATTGGGTTTATAACTTAGTAACTAAGAGGATTACCACATCATGCCTTCATTCCGCTTTGTTCCACTTGATAAGGAAGCAGATGTATTTCTGGATGCAAGCCAAAGTTATCAGATGGTATACCTGATGTCGTGTTTATACTCTTATGGCAGCGTCTGAAACCACTACATGGGTACCAAATTTGGCCCTCCAGTTCTGTCCCCATGGGTGCCAACCTTCCTCCCCCTGCCGATTCATCATTTCATGATTTTGGGGTGTGCATGTGTTTGTGTTTTTTAAAAGGAAAAATCCGCACAATTGCTTTAACCTCTTGTTTGTGTGAGGACATCACTCAGCTTCCATACATTCCCCCAATGTCATTCTCTTGCGAGAACTCATGGCCATGTAAGTGTGCACGAGGAGATTAACTTTTATTTTAGAGCTATGGTTAGCAATCCAGGAAAATAATGGACCCAGAAACCCAATCTGTTACAGGACACACAACATGGAAAATTTTCAAGAGTATCCAGTGCCATTGTAACCACAGTGATATATCACATGGCACTCCCAAAGGGAGGAGAGGACAAATAAGGAAGCCACCATAACAAGCAATGGGATATGGTTATGCTGCGCTCCAGTGAGAAAGAAGGGTGGAGGAAGGTCTCATTTCCAGGCCATATTTGGATACATAGTAACCACACACACACAGGGATAGACAGAACCACAGGGAGATAATTATGTCCACAGAACGCATAAAAATGGAAAACTGTTGCAGTCACAAAATGCAAAAGCAATTAAAACATTTCACTAAAATGCTGGAATGGGAGAGAAACCTTTTAATCACTCACCAACAATAGTACTTTCCAATTTTACCTGAAGAGTTGTGTGCATGCCCCCCACCCCACAGAATTTTGTGGAATTAAAAATGCGCAGAAGCACACAGCCAACCTAAAATGGAGGATGGCAAAACCTTTATCCTCCCCTGGAATTGTTACCTGTGGGGGGCCGTGGAAAACTTACAAATACAAATAAAAAGTTAAATATACGCAGGATCAGAGAAACAGATGCAAGCAGGTGTTGCCCATACATTTAGAACAAGCCCCCAAACACAAGAAAAAGGTTAGAAAAATGTAGAACACGACCATTGGAAATGGGGCAAGCAACATATGCTGTGGCCATTAAACAACAGAGTGAAGCGGCCATGACATCACAACATTATGCTGATGAATTTTTTAAAAGAAAGTACATGGGATTGTTGTCCAACATGGCAATATTGGAGAGAGATGGTGAGGGATTAGTGAGCTAGCTACAACAGCCACCAAAAGCTGAGTGGGAGGAAGCAGTTAGGAAAAGAGAAGCAAAAAATTGAGGATGGACCTAAACATGCCCACTTCCCAGCATGTGCTCCATAGATTGCACAGTAACATCAGAATGTTATTACTGCACAAAAAACCATGGTTCATTCACAGCGCTATTGATTTCATTCTTGGGAATTTGCTGTGAATGAAAAACAGCGCTACAATGACACACCACTTCCAACGCAACAACCAAAGGGAGGTTGCATCGTGCTTGCTGGCAGAATCATACCATTTGGGCAATGCAACAAACCCTTGTGTAGTATTCCTCTAAGGAGATTATCAGATACGTCAAAAGTAGTGTTACAGCAATGCCAGGAGATCGCAAAAGGACTCCCTTATCAGATGAAGTCATTCCCCCCTCATTATGCACCCATTATATTGCTGTTCCACCGGTGCTGCTTTTTATTGATGCAAGAATCCATCCATAGATGCCTTGTTCTGTTTGTTTTCCAGATTTGCCTGTGTGCGACAAGGTGCCCAGTTTCATGGGTGAGATCCCAGCATCAATAGGGGGTCCCTGCCAGATCACTTCCACATGAGATTGGGACATCCAGGTAAGTGACACACTTTTTATGACCCTCCCCGGGTTACTTGTTAATTTTTGTGTGTTTTTGTGCTTGCTGTCACGTTTTTCTGTCACTTTTATTGTTATTTTTGAATTTCCCACGCTTGCATCTTCTCGCAAGAATCCGCAGGATTTTGATCCAGGAAGTGAATGGAGCTCCATTAAAGCTCCTTTCACTCCTGGGCTTCCCTGTCAACTGGAGAGGAGATAAGTGCACTGGGGAGGGTGATTGTTGTGGGACTGAGATGGGACAGGGACCCTTTTTTTGTTCTTGTCTGATAATCTTTTTAATGTCTGCTGCCCTTTCATAGCATGCGAAAGCCTGCTGAATGAGACATCCAGTTCACTCTGCCTACTAGCAGGGTTACCTTATAGTTCCAATGTAAAAGACATGGTGCTTCCCACATACAATACATGTAAACCCATCTCCTCAGGAGGATGAACTGGACATGCAATGAATCATTCTGTTCATAACTGTGACATAAAAGAGACATTACTGGTGCAAACTCTTGTGCAAACATTACAGAATAATACCTAGCTACTGCATATTGTACTGTATATGTTTTAAAGGGCCTACTACTGTATAGTCTGTTTCTTGCTAACCATACCCAGATTGGAGCACTGAGCATAGCTAATTCAAAATCACTACACAATTAGGACACTGACTTTCATATCACAGCAATTTTTTTTTTTTTGTGATGGTAAAGTTTTCACTCCTTTTAAAAAAATGTTTCCACATTTTGTTGTGGAACTGAGAGGGTCTGTCTGTATTGATTTCCCAAAAGTTTGTTATATTGAGTCTGTAGAGCAAAAGACCTAGTCTGCCAAAATATGTCTGTGTCAGAGAAAGCTGAGAGATATAACTATACTTGCTCCAGCTTGACCAAAAGCCCAGAAACAGACATAGTATGGTTTTTCTTGTTTTTTAGAATCAGAAACAATGGGTCATTCAGCTTAGAAAGCGTTATTTCCTTTCTGGGCACACTGCCCAGTTCGACTGCCTTAAGGTATCAAAATAGAAACATATAAAGCTGACAAATGATTTCTGTTCCTTAAAAAGAGGTCTGCCTGGTAACCACTATAATACACATGTGCAGTGCCTTAGATTTTTAAGTTTTGTTTCTCTGTAATATAAAAAGATATGTGTGCCTTGTTTCGGGGAACACAGCATGACGGTTTATGCCCTGTTACTCTTTGCTAGCAAAGAATAAAAGTCATCTGAATACAATAGAACCTTGACTTTGAGATTTCCTTATGATTACCCAGATAGACCTTAACAGAACCGAGCCTGATTTAATTGACGTTATGCGGGATGAGTCCTTCCTGAATCTTCGTTTGCGAAGAAAAGCCAGAGATAACCTCTTCATATGTGTGAGATAGTCAAAACTGCAAAAGCACAAGATTGATTGATTGATTGATTTGTACCAAGTCATAAAGATTTAGTAGACGAAAATGATCTGGCATTTGTTGCTTGTAGGGGTATTCACTCCCCTGAATCAAAACTTGGTAGAAGCACTTTTGGCAACAATCTCAGCGATGAGTCTTCTTGGGTAAATTGGGTAAATCAGTTTTATGCATCAGGATTTTTGCTGCTTTTTTTGGGGGGGGTCCATTCTTTTTGGCAAAATTGCTCCAGCTCTGACAGGCTGGATGAGGACTGCTGATAACAGTAGCTTTCAAGTCTTGCCCCAGATTCTCAATCGGGCTGAGCTTTGATTGGGCCATTCGGGGCTCTTGATTTCACACCACTCCAGTGTTACTTTGGCTGCATGTTCAGGGTCATTGTCCTACTGGAAGGTGAACCCCTGACCCATTCCCAGGTCCCCTGGGGACTGAAACAGATTGTCCCCCCAGATCAGTCCAGTATTTGGCTCCATCCATTTAACCCCAATCCTGACCTGTTTCCCAGTACCTGACAAGGAAAAATGTTCCCACAGGATGAAAATATGAGTATTTATACCCTGCTCTATCCCCACCTACCATGAGGACCATGTTCTTGGGGTAATGAGCATTATTGGCTTTGCACCACATAACTCTCAAAATTGCAGTTTGGCCTTAATCACTGCAGAAAACCTTCTCCCACATGTTTACTAGGTCTTCCACATGACTTTTTGCAAACTCCAAACATTTTTGATATAGGTTGGGTTCAGAAATAGCTTTCTTCTCATCATTGCAAATATATATGTGCATCCACTGTGACTGGTGAGCAGCATATCTTGAAGATGCTTCCTTTGCTTCCTTTGGCCTAATCCCAAATTGGGAATAATTGTATTTTAAGGTGGGGGGGACTGAGGGTTTTGGATGTATATTTTAAATGTTGTAAGCCACCCCAATTGCGCTCCATAGAGAGGCGGGATATAAATAATTTATTGTTGTTGTTGTTGTGTTTGTGTTTATGTTTATGTTGTTTATGTTTAATTAATACATGGCATTGATGGAAGAGTGGGGAACCAAATTCTCACTCCAGCACTAGCTGCCTAAATGACTAGGATTGGCTTTCTAGTGCCTCTTCTTCATCTGCTTAGAAAACTTTTTCTGGTGCTCTCTGGTTTAAAATGTCTCTGGTGTAAATATGTCTCTTCAGTGCTTGGTTCAGAACATTTATTTCAGTCATATTGTCTCCATGCCTGTTGGGAGACACAGCCTGGAGGCAAGTTCTCTTGCTGCGCTGTCTTACTTTATTCTATGGTGTAATGCATACAGTCATCTTTGACACTTCTTGCTCTGCGCTGATTATACATTTTTCAAGCCTGCTGCGAACAAATCTTTTTCCATTGAAGGGACATAGCTGAAGAAACAAAACTAGGATTTTGCTGCAGAATTGTCAGAACATGCATTTAGGGTTCAATGGCCTAAATCAGGGTGAAAATCACATGACCCTTCAAAAGTCATTTGACTGCAAATCCAATAGCCCTAGCCATGTTAGCCAATGATGAAGAATTCTGGGAACTGCAATCCAACAACATCTGGACTCTGCCATCATCATCATCATTGTCATCATCATCATAATCATCATCATCTAAGGGGGCACATTAATCCAATCCAAACTAGAGTAGATTTGATGAATCATGGAAAATTGGGGTGCTTCCAGATGGATTAAAACAAATCTCAGTATCAAGACTCCAATTCTTTTTGTACCTGCATATTGATGGGTTTACATCTAGTTTCTCTCTTGAAATATTATGAGTTTCTTCCCCTCCCTCCCCTCTTTTCCTGTACAGTACTCCCTCCCACTGATCACATCATATCCAGTATCATGCAACTCTTCAGAAACTGATTTTCATAAATTTCCACTGAGCCTATTATTATTAATAATAATAATAATAATAATAATCAGGAATCATAGTCAACGTTCTAAAGGGTTTTAGCATTATTACACTCATTAATCATTAGTATAATTTTGTTTTAGTACTAACATTCCTCTTTCTCTCCTTTGATCTCTGTTAAATCTGTATCCTGGAAACAATAGCTATGTTTACTTGGCAGCAGCAATCATTACTGCTTCCAGGACAATAGAAACACATAGTAAGAACAGTTGGACTCCCATATCCATGGAACCAATATCCATGGTTTCAGTTACCAATGGGACACAAAATAGGGACACATACCATAGAGTTGCCCTGGAGAATGCCTAGAGAGACATTCTCTCTAGGCATCTTCTAGGTCCTCCAATGCAACTCTGTGGTATGTTTTTATCAGAAGTCCTTTATTTTAATAGGGTTCACTGTTATCCATGGTTTCTGGTATCCACAGTATACCAGAAACAAAGCCCCACAGATATTATACAAACACATTTTATTTGGGAAAATACATGGTTAATTTAAACTGAGCTGGGGAGTGGGAATGAAAAGTAATGCCAGGAGTTCCCATGGAATACTTTGGAATGAGGAAAAATTCATATGGCTCTAGAGTTGCCAGAGTGAAAATTGGAGAAGACTCCTGTACTTTTACTGGCTGTGTGGCCCAGGGAACTCCAGCAGGTGTTGCTTATTACCTGGTTTGTGTGATAAGCAGTACATACTGAAATTCCCTCTTCTACACAACCATTAAAGTTTGGGGCCCTCTCTATTTTTCAGTCTGGCAACCCTATTAAAACTGGTTTGTACAGAAGCAAAATGTGGGACTTCCAGAGATTATTTCCTCATCCACAGGAACTTAACTTGTTCCACTCATTTACTGTCCTTGGTTTTGGGGAATTAAACAACTCAAATGGCATTGCAAAGAGGGTGTAACAATTAGCAGGATCTGAACCCTATTTATACAGGAAGAGGTATGGAAAACACACAGGAGATGGATATCAAAAGTAATTAATGAGTCTTTTATTGGTATAATCGAGAACATTCACACACCCCACACATACAATTATCAGTCAACAAGACTACTAAAGAGTGAGGCAAGAAATGGTTAGAAAGGATTCAGTTAAGGCATTTAAGGCAATATTATACCTGCTCCTGCAGCTACCGGTAGGTATCCTCGTGAGAAGCAGCTTACTCTTGAGTAATGGCAGCTGCCAGTGCAGAAGAAACTTAAGGAAGGGTTGCTAGGATTTCAGAGAAGCTGGGAAGTTAGTACAAGAGATTGGGGATTAGGGCAGTGAGAGTTCAGGTGCAAGGGTACTGGACTTTGCAAGGACAAAGGAGAGGTGGGGAATGGAAGGCAAAGCATCATGGATTCAGTTAGACATTGAGACTGAACCCCCCTCAAACTCACATTTTCTGGGGTTTTTATTAGAAATTCTTCTTTGAAGTTCAAACTTGAAAGTTCCAAATAACCAGGCTTTTAGGGAAATTGGAATGATTTAGTATGGATGGCTGCTTTGCAGACCCCTTATATTTCTCTCTGGGTTGTCATATTAATCCTATTTACACAACTAACAGGAATCCCTTGTTTCGTCAAAGGGCAGGATGGGCTCTCTAGCCTTGTGGCAACCGTCCTAGGAGAAGGAAAACTCCAATCCCAAACCCGGGCAGATGGTGCTCGTCCAACCCTGTAAGGTCAACCATCTAAGAGAAGGAAACTCTAATCAAACCTACGGCCCGAGGACCTCACTGCCACGTCCATGCTTGCAAGGCCACGGCAGATGAATCTCTGGTTTAAAGGGTGAGGCCAGTTCTGTGCACGCTGCGCTCCACCAGAAAAATCCATTGCACAGGCTCGAAGGACAAATCCATTTCCAAAAAAGCCCTGTAGTGACTGGCGAGGGACGAAACCGGCAGGTGTAAAGATGCACTGGAAGCCGCAGCCCCAACCCTGCATGCAGGCGGTTCAGGACATTGGTCGCTCAAGCCTGACCCGGGAGATGACAGTCTTGTTCGGCAGCATTCTGAACGACCAAGCAGCCTTTTTTAAGGAGAGAACTGCTTGCTCCATATGGAGAGGGGCCTAGAAAAGGTGGCCTAAAGAAAGCTCATCCCCAACTACCTGGTTGGCTAGCCGCGGCCAACGGGAATCTTCTGATGCGGTCAAACCAAGGCAAAGAAACAAAGGCACACACCGGCCTCCAAAGGTGTAAATAAACTGACACTTGCATGCTGGAACATCAGAACCATGCAAGACTCTGTAGATAGTGGACGGCCTGAGCGTCGTTCTGCCCTAATAGCCCTTGAACTATCACGGCTTAATATTGACATCGCTGCTCTTAGTGAAGTTCGCTTCCATGAGGAAGGCAGCCTTAAAGAACATGGCGCCGGCTACACACTTTACTGGTCTGGCAAACCCAAAACCGAAAAACATCTGTCAGGAGTAGGCTTTATGATTAAAAACTCCATTGCCTCCAAACTCGAAACCTTGCCAACAGGACACTCTGATCGCATTATTTCCTTACGCCTCCCACATGTTGTTCTCTTTAGTATATATGCCCCAACTATGCAAGCCGACCCTGTAGAGAAAGACAAATTCTACACAGACCTACGCCAACTCATACAAAAAGTCCCTGTAGATGATAAAATTATTATCCTTGGTGACTTCAATGCCAGAGTAGGAAAGAACTCCGAAGCCTGGAAAGGTGTCTTAGGCAAGCATGGTGTTGGAAATTGCAATGATAACGGACGCCTCCTGCTAGAATTCTGTGCAGAACAACAGCTGACTATTACAAACTCAATCTTTCAGCAGAAAGATAGCTTGAAGACAACCTGGATGCATCCCCGATCCAAACATTGGCACCTCATTGACTACGTTCTAGTCCGTCAGAGAGACATTCGTGATGTCCGTCATACACGAGTGATGCCCAGTGCAGAATGCCAAACAGATCATCGCCTCGTCAGATGTAAACTAAATCTTCATCTTAAGTTCAAACCTAAGAGGGGTGGCATCCTAAAGAAGAGACTCCAAGTCAACAATCTTCAACAAGCTACCATGAGAGACAACTTCCAGGCAAATCTACAAACGAAACTTGAAGACCATCCTACAGATCCTTCTCCTACAGTGCTTTGGCAACATATCAAAAACAGTATCCTCCAGTCTGCAGAAGAATCCCTTGGCTTCTCCCACAAGAAAAATCAAGACTGGTTTGATGAAAACAACCAAGAGATCCAGGAGCTGTTGGCAAGGAAGAGAGCTGCTCACCAGGCATACCTCGCCCAGCCAACCTGTCATGTAAGAAAAGCAGCTTTCCGCCTCACATGTAGCAAACTACAACAAAAACTCCGAGACATGCAGAACAAGTGGTGGATCAATATAGCAGAAAAGACACAATGCTGTGCAGATCTGGGTGATCATAGAGGATTTTATGAAGCTCTTAAAGCAGTGTTTGGACCTACTTATCAGGTCCAAAGCTCCTTATACAGTACAGATGGTCAAACATTAATTACTGATAAAGCCTCCATCCTAAATCGTTGGGCTGAACATTTTCAAAGTCTCTTTAGCGCCAACCGAGTAGTCCAAGCCTCAGCTATCCAATATATGATACAAAAACCAATGAAAAATGAATTGGACATAGCTCCCACTTTGGAAGAGACCCTTAAGGCCATACAGCAGATGAAAAACGGCAAGGCAGCTGGGATTGATGGAATCCCACCTGAAGTTTGGAAACACGGAGGTCATGCACTCCATGAAAAATTCCACGAATTCCTTGTGAATTGCTGGGAAAAGGGGGAACTGCCATCAGATATCCGAGATGCAGTTATCATCACCCTGTACAAGAAAAAAGGAACAAAATCCGGTTGCTCAAACTATCGAGGCATAACACTGCTCTCTATTGCTGGAAAAATCCTTGCAAGGATACTCCTGAACAGGTTAGTTCCTGCTATTGCAGAAGAACTTCTCCCTGAAAGCCAATGTGGCTTCAGAGCCAATAGGAGTACTACAGACATGGTATTTGCCCTTAGGCAACTGCAAGAAAAATGTAGGGAGCAGAACAAGGGTCTCTATGTAACATTTGTCGACCTCACCAAAGCCTTTGACACTGTAAGTAGAAAAGGTCTGTGGCAGATCCTGGAAAGACTAGGATGTCCCCCCAAATTCCTTAAAATGATTATCTTGCTACACGAGGGACAGCGTGGTCAAGTCAGATATGGCGATGCTCTTTCAGAGCCCTTTCTAATAACTAATGGAGTGAAGCAAGGTTGTGTTCTTGCACCAACTTTATTTACAATCTTCTTTAGCACGATGCTTCAAAGGGCTATGGCAGAGCTTGAAGAAGACAACGGCATCTATATACGCTACCGTACTGATGGTAGCTTGTTTAACTTAAGCCGTCTGAGGGCTCACACTAAGACTCTAAACTATCTAGTCTGTGAGCTGCTCTTCGCCGATGATGCTGCCCTTGTTGCCCACACAGAAGCAGCTCTGCAGCGCCTAACATCCTGCTTTGCAACAGCTGCAGAGCTGTTTGGGCTAGAAGTCAACCTGAAGAAAACAGAAGTTCTTTACCAGCCTGCACCACAGGACGAACACCACCATCCCCACATTGCCGTCGGCAAATCAGTGCTCAAGTCCGTTCAGCAGTTCACCTACCTGGGAAGCATCATCTCCTCAGATGCCAAGATTGACAAAGAGATCGATCACAGATTAGCAAAGGCATATAGTGCATTTGGAAGACTTCACAAAAGAGTCTGGAGCAATAAACACCTGAGGCAAAGCACAAAAATCAGTATGTATAGAGCCATCGTACTGTCTATCCTCCTTTATGGATCTGAAACATGGGTCACCTATCGCCACCACCTACGACTCCTCGAGCGCTTTCATCAGCGCTGTCTACGCACAATCCTAAATATACACTGGACTGACTATGTGACGAATGTTGCTGTCCTTGAGCAAGCAGGGATCACCAGCATTGAGGCCATGATATTGAGAACACAGCTGCGCTGGGCAGGGCACGTTTCTAGGATGGAGGACCATCGCCTCCCAAAAATACGACTCTACGGTGAACTCACCACGGGTCAGCGTAAGAGGGGCGCTCCAAAAAAGCGATACAAAGACTCCCTGAAACAACATCTCAGGCTTGGCCAAATTGATCACCAACAGTGGTCCGCCCTGGCCTCACATCGGGAGGCATGGAGACGCACTATCCACAATGCTGCAGCCTTATTTGAGAACTCACGACGAACAAGTCTTGAAGAGAAACGACAACGCAGAAAGAATCACAACCCAAAAACATCACCCAAGGAGACCTTCTGCTGTGCTTTTTGCAACCGGACTTGTTTATCTCGGATTGGCCTTTTTAGTCATCAGCGCGCTTGCAGAAAGCACGGGATGAGTCCTTCCTGAATCTTCATTTGCGAAGAAAAGCCAGAGAGCTCCTCTCAGAGACAGATGCAATAAAGATGTATCCAGTTCCTACCAAAATGCCTTCTCAGTGCTCAAGGTGTGATTCTTCCAACCATAAACGGGGCCTATCTGTAGCTCAGTAGAATGCATGCTCTTGGCTTGACCCTACAGAGAGTCTGTATGTCCTACTTCTATCTTGGACAGCCCTATTTTGATATCAAGGCACTGATTTAATCAAAAGAAATCAAAGTAGCTTTCACGTTGTTTTGCATCTTATTAGAAACTCTTGGATTTTACAGCTTTTAATGACCCAGACTTTAGGTGGGAGCAACAATATTTTGCACAATATTTTCAGCCACACTTGTTTGTTTGTTTAGATTATTTATTTATAGTATTTATACCCCACTCTTCAGCCACAAAGCCTCTCAGAGCAGTTTACAAATTGCCCGCACTGTTGCCAAATGTGCTTTAGAGTTTATGCCCTTGTAGTTGCTGACCAGTTTCTAAGCAACTTCTTCTGGACTTTTAAAAACTTTGTGTCTCAATACTTAAAATACAGAGCTTGGGAAAGTTATTTTGATTACAGCTCCCAGAATCACCCAGACATCTCAACCACTGGTTGTGTTGGCTCAGAGTCGGTGTGAGTTATAACCCAAAAAGTGGCTTTTTCATGTTATAAATGTACACACACACACACAAATTCATACATACACAAGAGCATTGGCATCTTGATATACCACCCTCCTCTTTCAAGATACAAGAAATGATGTTCCGGTGCTAATTATTTGCTCTGAATGAAATAATGTCTGGTAGTACTGGTAGATCTTTTGCATCCCTGTCCTCTTGATCCCTGTCCATCTTGGCTGGTCATCCGGGGGGGAGGACACATTGTGAGTATTCCTACGGGACACAATCAATGCATCCTTCAGGGAAGGTATCATGCCATCTTGTTTAAAGGAGGCGGCAGTTAAGCCACTCCTGAAAAAACCTTCCCTGGACCCCCTGGACAGGAACAATTACAGACCAGTGTCCTTGCTACCTTTTTTAAGCAAGGTGATTGAGAGGGCAAGCTCGCTCCATCCTCAGTATGACATCCCTTCAAATATTTAAACATGGCTATCATGTTGTGAATGTGACCATATAAACTAGCATAAACAGAAAATATTTCTTCACTACAAGGCTCAGGAATGTAATTTTCTTAAGAAAATTCAGTGTTTCACTTATTAACAGCGTTATTCCATGTTTAACATCTATCATGATGGGAATATATTCCCTAGAGGACTGTAGACCTGCCTCTTTTCCACATGAGGATCCAAGTATGTATGAATGACACTGACTGCAAATGTTGCCGTCATATGTGTTCAAGTCATTTCCGAGTTGTGGTGACCTTAAGGCAAGCCTATCATGACTCCGTGAAAACTTTTACAACAAGATTTGTTGGGGGGGGGGATTGCCTTTGCCTTCCTCTGAGGCTGAGAGAGTGTGACACCCAGTGGTTTCCATGGCTGAGCAAGGATTCATTAGCCATAGTCTAACACAAACCATTATACCATGCTGGCAAATATTATCATCTATATATATAATTCTCTTGGGCATGTTGCCGCTTCCAGTGTGCTGATTGGCTGCTTAGGGAACTGACCAGCCAATCACAGGTCTGTTGGGCAGCCAATCAGCACACTGGGCGTGGGACCATGTAGACCTCAAACACGGCCACTGGAGAGGGACAGTGAATAACATGGGGGTGGATGTGGTGTGTTCTGGAGTACAGGGGGTGGGGTGGGAGGGGCAGAATGAGTGGGGGAGAGGCAGAACAAGTGGAGGGAGGGGCAGAATGAGTGGTGGGAGGGGCAGAGCAAGCAGTGGGGGCAGCAGGGGGCAGAACGAACAGTGGGGGATGACAAGGGACAGAACGAGCAGTGAGGGGTGACGGGGCAGAACAAACGGCGGGTGGGCAAGTTAAACCCACCAGCCTACTTCAAAGGGTTGTCATGAGGTTTCCTGGGCATTTGGGGGGGGAGTTTTTTAATGGCGTATGGTACGCCAGGTCCAGCTAGTTTATTTATATAGCCATCACCATACATGTGGCCTTCAAATGTTTCCTGTAAATAAATTCCTGTAAATTCTAGTTCATGTACCCAATGAAACAGGGCTGCATTTAATCTTTTGAAAACAGAGGTGAATTACCAAGACACCACCTGGCTCATTTGTTGCTTAAAGCAAAGACCAACATAGCTCTTGATAACTAGTGAGAATGGAGGTACACTATTTCACAGTTAGAATGTTGCTAATATTTACAAGGCTGATGATAACTAGTTCTAAGGGTACAGTCCTATTCATCATTAAATGTAAAGAAAATTCCACTGTATAAATATTTAGGACTAACTGTTGAACTCCTTGCAAAAGCATCTGACTGACTTAAAGCTGGTATAGCTCTGCGAGACTGTGAAGGGAACTTAAATGGCTTTAGTGGTGGGGCGAGGAAGAGCTATGCCCACATGTTATGCAGGAAAGCCGCTGACTGTTGTGTCCCCTGGGGGAAATGCTTGCATGAATTCTTCATTTCCATCTAGGACACAATTACCATGATGCAACTAAGATCCTTACTCCAGAAATAAGATATGTCAGTCCAATTCAGATATTGCAGTAACATGGACATGTTTCAGCTACATTGGCTTCTATGGGGGAAAAATCAATCTAATATATTGCTTGGCAAATCCTAACATCAGACATTGATCTGGAGAAAATCAGTCTTCCACACTGCAGCTCAGAGGTGTCTGCTACTTTGAATATTACAGCTGTCCCTTCATATTCGCTGGTGTTTGGTTCCAGGACCCCCCTGTGGATACCAAAATCCATGAATACTCAAGTCCCATTATATGCAATGGCATAGCAAAATGGTGTCCTTATATAAGATGGCAAAATCAGGGTTTGCTTTTTGGATTATTATTTTTTAAAGAATATTTTCAAGCTGTGAATACTTAAATCCATGGATACCAAATCCGTGGATCTGTAGGGACAACTGTAGTTTCAAATGTAGTTTCAATATGGATACTGGTTCCATGGATACAGGGGTTGATCAGTATTAAAATAGCCACTTACTGATATTTCCTTTTTGTTAGGCTACCCAGAAATTGGGGAGCTTGCTTCCAGCATAGGGGCAGGGGCAAGAAGAGCATGTACTTCAGATAAATTTTCTTCTTTTCCATGAGTTGTTAGTTCTGGCACAAGCATTAGGTACAATGAGGCAAGCGAGGCTGAAAGGCAACAGCAGGAGAAATTTCTTGGTTCTTCTCCCTGAGGACTTTTTCGGATGGGGTTTTACAACGCTAGCAGCCTCGTCCCTATTGCAAGGCTGCTGCGCTGCAGGGCGTCCCTTTCGGATGACGCTCTCCCCTGCTGATCCTCTGCCGATACTGTTGCGTAACCGCGGGGACGCTGCAGCATTATATTTGGCGGTTTTCTAATCACGAAAGTTGATCGTGATTAGAAAACCGCCAAATATAACGCTGCAGTGTCCCCGCAGTTATGCAACAGTATTGGCACGGGAGAGCGTCATCCGAAAGGGATGCCCTGTAGCGCAGCAGCCTTGCAACGGGGACGAGGCTGCTAGTGTTATAAAACCCCATCCGAAAAAGTCCTGAGTCTCCACTATATCATTCTCTTGTGAAGGACAGGGCTGACTGTCCTACACAACCTCTACTCATCCCTTAAATGGGCCTGCTGCCCTCACATCTGGTGTGGAGGATACTGATGAATATTATTGAATTCAGATTCAACTTCTAGACTAGTCAGTTTCTGGTTGTAGGATGGGGAAGAATGAAGGGTACCTTTTTGTTCTGTGGGCCCTTTCATACCACACAGTTACAGCACTATAATTCTACTTCAACTGCTATGACTGAATCCCAGGGTATTCTAGTGAGGCACCCAAGCCCTCTGTCTGAGATGTCTAAATACCCCTCCCTACACTGTAAATCCCAGGATTCCATAGGATATTTTCATAACTCTGTAATGTAAAAGGGCCTATGCCTCAGGCAGCAAAATATCTTCAGCAGGCTCTGTGAATTGTACTGATGAGAAACTCAATAATTGGCATTGGAAAGCCAAAGAGAAGGAAGGGGTTTAGGTGGAGGAGTCCATTTCAGACACAATGAGAGGTACCCAAGATGACGTCCATGGTGATGAATACATATTTACCTCTCTCCAAATGCCTGCAATAACTAAGAGACAAGAAGGACAATGAGAAAACCTTGCAGTTTGGGGTCTAACTGGAAAGTAGGAGTAGACGGAAACAAAAGGCTTGACTACACAGTGGGGGGAGTAAAAATCATATTGAAAATCAGAATTCTTTGGCCTGGAGCTCTCCCGCATGATATTTGGACCACTGTGGTCTGGATTTAAGCACCACACCTACTAGGCAAAAAACCCCTAAATCTCCCCACTGGATTTTTACCCCCTGCTGTAAGTCTGCTGCCACTGTCTAGCCAGTCATCTCTTCCCAAAGAGCTTCATGCATACTCTTTAACCAGGCAGAGACCCCTGGTGTGTGGTCATTCCTTCTAAAGGTCAGAGTGAGTGACTCCACCTTGTGTAGGATAACTGGGACCAGCATTTCCCTCCTCCTTGGCACTGCCATCGCTGGCTCTGCCTTTCTGGTACATAGTGAATGAGTGACTGTACACTGGGAAGGCAGAGCCATCAGCAGAGTTATGAAGAGGAGGGGGGAATGGTGGCATCTGTCAGGCAGCACATGTCTTAGCTCCCCACCCCCTGAATCCAGTACAGATCCTTTGTCCACACTACAGTTTTCTCCGAAGTTTCCAGCAAACTCCAGAGAAAACTGCGAGTCTTCCAAAACAAGGTTGTAGGTGGTATATCCCAAGTCTGGTGTGGATAGGGCTATACATCATGTGGCATTATCACACCAGATTTGGGGATAAGGCTGCATGTCGTGTGGCATTATTGGGCTAGATATGGATGGGATTTGGATTTTATTGTCAGTATAGACAAGGCCAAAGAAAGAAAATGAAGAGGTGAAGAGGATGAAATGGGTTGCAAATGAGGGGGGGAAAGGAACCTCCCATAGCAGTGGACAGGAGACCCCCAAATGGTAAGGAGCCTCTCCTGCCCCCTCCCAGCTCAAATCTCCTCATCTCTCACCTGTCAAATTGCACTGGAAATTTCCTGTACTCCAACAGAAATGGTAACGACAACCTACATTTAATATTGCAAGCAACAGAACTTTCAATATTAGCAATATAGTGTTCTTTTAATCTTAGACCTATTTTTAAAAAGAAAAATTTGGCTCACTTCAGAATATGCTGTTTGATGTTTTTGTAGACACCATCTTAAGGCATTACTTCAGCCTTTTCTCTAGAGCTGCCCTTTCTGAAGTCATTATTACTCATTAGGTATATTGTGCAGGAAGCAGAAGTAGGTCAAGGATGAAAAGCTCCATCTTAGCGAGAGGCACACAAGTATTGTACAAAGCTATTTCCAACTTTTCATGGGATTTAGAAAGGAAGGGGGGATGAAAGCTGTCACTGTCGACTTACAAATCTATATCCCGCATGGAAAAACCTTCATTTCATATTTCTAGTCTTTTATATGTTAAATACATTGTTTTAGGATTTATTCAAAAAGATAATTCCATTTGTTATAGCAGATATTGTACACTGTGCATCTTTGGTGCTTTATGTATACCACGCCAAAGGTCTCTACACTGAAAAAGGAAGGGGGGGGTCTCCTTAGGGCCAGAATTGGGCATAGCAATAAATGATGATTTAGTGTTACTTGCATGAGCCTTGAGCAATGCCTGCTTGCTAGAATTCTCTTCCAATTGACATTAGACAGAACCTACCATCTTGACTTTCATGCATCTCCTTAAGACTTATCTCCATGAGGAAGTTTTCCCTGAAGTGTGACCTAGTGAAGTATAGCTTTATTTTTTGAAATCCAGAATGCATATAATTATTTTAGGGTTATATTTTATTTTTAGATTTTAGTGTTGGAGTTGTTATGGTATTCAGCAACTTCATTTTTGGAAGCAGTGTACAAATAATAGTTGCTGATATCCTACACCACCTACTTACTTACGCATTTGTAACCAAGTAACATCTCCTGGAGCAACCCCCCAAACCTACCTTAACAGCCAGCAGCCAAATCAAAAAATGGAGGTCTTTTCAGCTGGCAATCAGGGTGCAGGGGGATGACATTTCTAAAAGACATCAAGTGAGTCTGTGATGAGTAATTGCCACAAGGGATCTACTACTGTATGTCACAGCCGCACTTGATGGGGGTGGGTGATAAAAAGGTCATCCTCCTTGTGGTGACATGAACCCTGAGGGCAACCTCAAATGTGCCAGCCAACTTTACCTAAATGTTCAGCCTGGCTGCCTTTCCCCTCTGTTCCTGTCACCCTGCCTTCAGATTCAACCTGCCCTTTTTACTTGAACCAGCAATGAACCTTTTTAACCAAAGAGGCGTGGAATTGTGTGGTGTTACTCTGGTAAGCATGCTGCCAACTATCTAGATGTTGAATGAATCACCAAGAGTCTGGATCTGAACGAAACAACAAAGGATTGGTTTACTGAAGGGATAAAGATAGAACATCAATTAGGGAATTTTGTGCTTATAACGTTGTTCTATCTGGACAGTCTATCACTTGATAATAGCCAATCAGAAATATCATAGCACACGGATTTGCCTTTGGTTATTCTAATACCTTTCTTATAACCCAGACTCATTCACTCTTTGTTCATTCAGCCTTCACATCCAGACTTCCAACCACTGCACACAATATTCCAGGATTCAAACCTCACTCATAAAACACACAAGCCTCCACTCACACTTTACTGTATACGTACACACACAAACCCAGAGCCTTCAGCTCCAACCAACCAACTGACAACTCTGTCATACATGCCTTCAAACACCCAGAAACCCCATCCATTACAGTCTCCTGCTCTGGGATTGGTTCCTTTCAGGCTCTCATCTCACTTGCTCATCTTCATGCTGGTCACACTCCTGCACCCTGATCAGTAGCAGAACAGATCTCCATTGCTTGATGTGGCTGCTGGCTGTTCAGGTAGGCTTGGGAAACATTTACAAACATGGGGCAGTGCCATGATTGTGAGTATGTAGTCTTACTGAATATGGAGCAGTTCTGGATGTGGAAACTCAAGGTTATGAATCTGTAACTGCAACACAGAATGCCAGCCAATATGTTGATGAATTTCAACTCCCATCAATCTATAAAAAAATATTTGACTATTTTTTTTTAAAAAAAAGCATTTGATTCTTTGCCACATGATATTTTGTTTGCCACATATAAAAATACCTTGAAATTCTAGGAATCAGTAAAAACATCCCCAAAAAATTCTTTCAACTATAGTGAAAAATTCCTTTCAACTATAACATGGAGCATCATGTTAACTGTAAATGGAGAAGAACTTGGCAGGGTTAATATTAGGTCAGGGTAATTCCTTATCTCTTTTATCATTTGTTATTTCACTGATACCACTTTCAGTAATGTTAAAGAAAACAAATCAAGGATATGAAATACTGAAACATGTTGAAAAAATAAACTATTCTATATGGATGATTTAAAACTATATGTAAAGTCACCATCAGAAATGGAATCCTTACTGAATACTGTAAGAATATTTAGTCAAGGCATCTCAATGGAATTTGTAATTGATAAATGTGCTACACGATCAGTAAAAAGAAGTAAATGTTACTGAATCAGAAGGAATAAAGCGTCTTGACAGAAATATCATTTAAAAAAGATATTGAACATAAGAAAATGAAAGAAGCTATTAGTACTGAGTATACAAAAAATGTATACAAAGTCCTAAAATAAAAAATTAACAGTAGAAACATAATTCAAGCCATAAAACTCTGGGTTGTAACAGTTATTCAATATAGTGCTGGAACTGTTGATTGGACTCATACAGAACTAAATGCACTACACAGAAAAACTTGGAAAATTATGACAGCTAACCACGTGTTATATCTTCAAAGTGATATTCATCGAGTATATCTACCATGACATATTGGTGGCATGGGGTTATTACAAGTGAAAAAACAGCTGAAGAAGAGAAAATACCCTTGAATGAATACATCAAAGAAAATAAAGAAAAAATATTACTAGGTGTGTGTGTGTGGAGAGAGAGAGAGAGAGAGAGAGAGAGAGAGAGAGAGAATTTATTCACCATAACTGAAACAAAAGACATGTATAGAAAGAAAAATTGCCTTGAAGCCTAGAAAAACAAACCACTTAATGGTCAGTATAGTAAAAGCACAGAAGAAAAACCTAGGAAGAGGAATGTCTGGCAATTGTTATAGAACAGGAAAAAAGACACTATAGGACTTACATTTGCAGCTCAAGAATGGACGTTTCAGACAAATAGCATTAAGGCAAATAATGGAGGAAAAAAACCTATGGATAATACAGGTCCACCCTGGTACCTGCAGGGGATATGTTCCAAGACCCCTCATGGATATTTGAAACTGGATAACAGGGAATCATATTATTTTCAATGAGATGAACACTGGAAGTTGACCATACAATTGCATTGGAGGACCTAGAAATGCCTAGAGAGAACATTTTTTTTGGACGTGGATAAGTGAAACCATGGACACTGAATCTGTGGATACCAGAGCCAACCTGTAATGTCATCTATGTAAATAAAAAGCTCAAATTGTTGCCCACTTTATTAGTTTGTGCAGCAACTGACTGACTGTACAAAATGTCATTATAAATTGGCTGCAATAATACATTGGAATCTATGCAAGAAGGGAGAATTATTTAGCATCTTAAAAAGAACAGATGGGAATATAAGCCTTAAAAAGTTGTAGAAAATGTTTAAATAAAAATCTTATAGGAATTTAAGATTCAAACTAATAAACAATTTGAACACAATATCCCAGACATAACAACAATTGAGAAAAAGAAAACTTTGATTATAGATATAGAAATCCTGTGGGACAGCAGAATTGAAGACAAATGGGAAAAAATTATGAAATATTGAGACCTACAAACTGAGATTCAGTGCACAACTGTGGTTCCATTTGTGATAATTGCTCTGGAAGTAATTCTAAACAGGCTGACAAAACTTCTGAATGAAATTGCCATAGACAGGATCACAATAGCACAATTACAAAAAGTGACACTACTTGGAACAGTCTAACAATATCTCACTGATTCTTAGATTCTTGGATAGAAACCAAATCATTGATGGTCCAAAACTTCAATCAGTAACACCTGCTAGACTGTGAAATTGAAATATGTGGATGGATTTCCAGTTCCCATCAATACCAGGCAACATGGTGAATGATGATGGTAGTTGTGGTTTAATTGCAGCTGGAGGGCCACAACTCCTTAGCTCTGCTTTAACCATCAAACACTGTATGCAACCAGGCAACAGATCAGCCACCTCCAATATGATGGTGAAATTCAGTACAAACTATGCTGAGCTTTGTGTTTGAAATCTTCAGCTTCTTTGTAAAATTATGGTTTTTGATGGCTGTCTTGCAGGGCTGGTGGAAGACATTTTGTGGCCTAAGGTGGAGCAACAAATGGTGACACCATCCCTCCTACATCAAAGTCAAGGTACACACTACCTAAAGCCAGACAAGTTATTTTGGCATGTGAAGTTGGAAAATCACAAAAGCATCTCTCCCTATCCCTAACATACAATAATAACAAATCAAATAAATAACAATTTGCTGTTCTTTCACCCCAAATCTGCTCCCTGAGAGGGCTGCTTCACTCTTTCTTTAGGGCCTTCCCAATCCCTGTGAAGAATCCATGATTGTTATCTCAGTAGGTGTTCACGGTGGTACAGCCCATTACTATGAAAGTAAGATATTACATCAGTTAAAATCAGTACAATTGGAAGTATGTACCTTCTCATTTATAAAGCAAAGAAAACATGGGGCAAAGAACTTCTGACAGCCCTTAATATGTGGCACAGAATAATTTCCATTAAACTTTTTTTCCCTGCCTACATGGTGTAACAATAGCGTGAAATCAATTCTACAGTAAGGTTTCCATCATTACTGCTAAGCAAGGATATTTTAGTCTCTAGATTCTTCTGTGGAATTGGATTTTTATCTCTATTACTTATACTTTGAGATAAAAATGAAATGGAATTTTAAAGCACATAATGTAAAATATTCTGGACCTGTCTATCCCTCTTTCCCCTACCAGGTCAGGAAATATCTTTCAGTTCATGTTTTTGGTGACCTACTGACCTATTTTTTGGTGACTGACCAGTACTGGTATGTATCCCCCCCCCAAAAAAAATAGAGTTTTTATTTTATGTTTGGATTGGTTACGTTTGATTGTGTGACAGAAAACATAAGGACAATGACAATTCCGTTTTAAAAAAATCAATACACTGTTGGTGGATGGTGCTCTAAATATATTCCTATTTAATTGTCCATTTTCACTCAGCTTTTCTGTTCTGTTTATTATCTGTTCTGTTTTCATATTGGAAAGGTTTATCTCTGATACTCTGAGGTGAGAAATGCGATCCAAGGAGCATCTTTGCTTCACTGCTGGATACATGCTGGAATAAGGGGAAAGGAGACATAATGAATCAGTGAGGAAAAGCAGTCTTCCCCTTGTCTTAAATCATCCATGTCACAGAGCTGTTGGATACAGTAAGGGCAGAGGGAGAAAACAGGACTTCAGGAACAAGCTATAAAACAAATACCACTTCCGAAGTACTGGACACAGACTGTATTATTTATACATTCATAGTGGTGGGAATTGATTGAAGACTTAATCCTTCCTTCAAAGTTCTGTTGTCTGAGATCTTTTGAAATCAGTTCACCACCTACATAAATAACAAAGCAAGCTAATGACATGGAACATCAAGCACTTAAAGAGCCAGAGTGTATACATGAAGAACAACTGTCATCAGAGGAAGAGTTCCCCTCTTTCAGAATTTCTAGATAAAAGCTGATGAATTAAATTCCACTGGAAAACGCACACTGGAGATAACTGGCTATGTCCATTTCAGAAAACATGCTTTGCATAATTCATGCCAACTGTTGCAGAGTGAGAGCACAAGTTAGGAGTGTACACCGCAGTTGTTTAAAAATAAATTACCCCATAGTGTAGGGTAGAGTTTGTTGGTTGGTTGGTTGGTTGGACAGTGAAGAAAGCTGCTAGGAAGAAAATTAACTAATTTGAAATGTGATGCTGGAGCAGAGTAATACGGATACAAATAAACAGATCCTAGAGAAAATCAAGCCCAAACTCTCCCTTGAAGGCAAGATGACTAAATTGAAACTGTTGTACTTTGGGCATATCACAAAATGACATGACTCACTAGAAAAGATAATAATGCTTGGTAAGGTAGAAGGCAGTAGGAAAAGAGAAAGACTGCATCCCAGATGTACAGACTCAGTCAGGGCAGCTGTGGCCCTGAGTCTACAGGATCTGATCAGGGCTGTTGATGATAGGGTAAGTTGGAGATCTCTCATTCATGGGGATGCCATACATTGAACTCGACAGCTCAATGTCAACAGTTAACAACAGCAAGTCCCACTGAACTCAGTAGAGCTTACTTCTGGGTAGACACGCACTTTCTGTCAGGCATATAATAGATTCTAGAGCATGGTCTGAAGATGTGTGATGCATTAACTTCACTAAGCTATGCAGATCTGGAACATCAATGACACCCCATCTATGTCCACCTCAAGAGTTCCCTGTGAAAGAAAAGTAGCATATAAACATGTGGTGTTTCTGTGCCCTAAAGTCATTTCTGACTTACAATAATTCCAAGGAGAATGTATCATGGGGTGTCCTGGCTAGATTTATTCAGAGGCAATGGGAAGTTTGCCATTGCCTTCCTCTGAAGCTGAAAGAATGTGACTTGTGAAACTTTTCCAGTGGAGTTTTGAGCAAGGGTTCAAATCCTGGTCTCCTGGAGTCCTAGTTCGACATTCAGACCACTAAACCACATTGGCTATTTGCATATAAAAATGATAAATACACAAACAACAAAAGACCATGGCCACAATTCTGTATCATCCACTTAGCTATGTAATTGCCTTTGTTATGTAGCTAAGTAGTGTTCTCCCAGCCTGATGTGTCCCCCCTCCAATCCTCATTTACCAGACAGCAGTTGCTGTGAGCAACAGAGATCTATTCTCTTGCTGATTGGGAAGCAGTTGACTGATGTTTCCATAGGCAATCTCCAGAACAACAGTCAGAAGCAGGGTCCCTGTCCCTGTGCAATTCACCCTCCCACACAAGATCGCTCACAGGAGGGGAGTGGAAATGTTGGTTAGCTACTTCCTGTTGGACAAAGGAACAGACCCCTGTTGCTTATAGTGGCTGCTGCCTGGTAAGTGGAGATTGGGGGGGACTTTCATGGTCCCTATGTATTCTCTGAACTAGTGAATACATAGGGATTATGAATGTGAACCAATCACAAATGCTTAACTCTAGACTATGCATTTGTAACTGCCGTAGTGAATTCCAGTCCACATGATGATGTGATATATGAAAACTTAAAACACCATTTACTCATTGAATGAAATATGTCAGGTAACTGGAGATTTAATGTTACTCGGAGTTTAATGTTACTTGGAAACTAGAAGAGAGGACAGACAAAATGTAGTCAATTTCAGTGTTAGAGCAAAGGGGGCTTTAAGGGATGTATTTATTTATTTATTTATTTAAGTATTTACCTAAACCTGAATATGCTGGCGTATCCTGCCTGCGGATCAGGCCTGTTTCTCCCCGGTTACTGTTGTCAAACAGGAGGAAGTCCAGGTGAGCATGCTGGCCCGTCACTGCCACAGCCTGCATCTCACCCTCTGGATCCAGGCAGGAGGCCCACAGCACGTGACCAAGGCCCCCTGCATATGTGGTATACCACCACTGTCTCCCCGACTATTTCTCTTTAAAATCTTAAGTGCCGGCTTCTTGGCACTTGTCACCTCCCCGTCAATAATCTACTGATCTACTGATCAGTACTGATCAGTACTAATCTACTGATAACACAATAGTAGCAGTTTTCAAATACTAACTCAGAGGCCAATATAGGTTTTAATGAAACAGTAAAATGCAGGCACGTCTTCTTGCTCTTAAAACTTGGTAATAACAGTTCTGAGTTACAAGTTCGTATCCAATGTAGCTATTTCATATACAATACTTCATCTCTTCTGACTGTTGCAAACGAACAGCACAGACCCTCTCCCTACTAGAGTTCTGTAAATACAGTTGCCCCTCCACATTTGCGGCTTTAAGATTCGCGGTTTTGATTATTTGCGGTTTTGGGAGCACCCCCCACCATCCAAAAAACTGCAACGGGGTTGCTGCTCCTGGGGGGGGCAGAATGGGGTTGGAGGAAGCAGTGACGAGGCTTGGGTAGCCCCGTCGCTGCTCCTGGGGGGCAGAAGCAGCACGGTTTGCGGGAGGGCGGTGGCCTGGCCTAGTTTTTATTCATGGTTTTTTCACATTCGCGGGGGTCTCATGCCCCTAACCTCTGCGAATGTGGAGGGACAACTGTAGTAAGAGTTATCCTTTCTTCCACTGTTATCCTTTTAAAGCTTAGTTCCCTCAGGAACTCTGACCAATTGATTCTTTACTGAACCCTCTCAGTTCCTGTCTCTTCTAAGAACCGTCTCTATCCTCTCTACAAATGGTCCCTAACTCCCACTCTCCCTCACAGCCTGGGCTATTTATCTGCTCCCAGCTGCTCTCTCATTGGCTAGCTCCAGCTGTCTTCGGATTGGTCAGCTGCCTTCTGGTCTTCTCAGCTCACAGCTGTCCTTTAGTTCGTCACAATGACAAGCCTTGGTCACGTGCTGCAGGACTCCTTCCTGCTGTGGCAGAGCAATGGCAGACTGGCAGCTGCAGTGATGGGCCAGCTTGCTGAGAAGGACTCCTGTGGTCACATGGGGCCCAATCCATTTTTGCCATCTAAATCAGAGTTAACCAGGTATTTTTTTGAAAAAAATTAACCAGCCTAAGCCTGTCTTCCACCCATCTAAATCACAAAATGGAAGGGAAATGCAAGCAGTCTCTCAGCCTCATGCACCCCTCACAACATTCCAGATGGCCAATATATTGCAGAGGCAATCACTGTGGTAAAGTAAGACTTCTTTGTCTTCTATTACTGCAGGAGGCTGAGCAGGCAAAAGGTTTCTCAGCTCTATTTAATTGTGCCTGTTATGAGTTTTCTATCATCCTGTTTAAGGGTAGGAATCAAGCCACTCTCCAGATGTTGATGGGCTGCAGAAATAAGCAGCAATAATACTAAAATAAATAACAATTCAATGCACATGTATTTATTTATTTACTGATTTACAGTGCTTCCAGACCAGCCAATGACCAAACTTCTTTGGTACATTAGTTTATGAGTACTTTTTTAAAAAGGTGAAAATTTCTGGCTTTCCAGATGTTGACAAGACTCAAATTCCCATCAGCCATAGCCAGCCTAGTCAATGATGAGGAGTGCTGGGAGATGTACTTCAACAGCTTCTGGAGAGCTGCATGATTCCCACTCCTTTTCTATGGGTGGTCCAGCCTTTCGACAGCCTGCAGCTTCTCAGATGTCTGTTCCACCTTACTCCCCTACCCACTCACTGAAGATTTTCACACGAGGAAAGTAATCCCTGGGGAGATTGGGAGAGAAATGGGGCTGTTCCGGTTGTAGCTCCCCGTTTTGCATGCCCCCTTCCTTCTCCCGATCTCCCATTGTCCTCCCTCCTTGCTGCTTCCATTTCCCTCCCGCTATGTTCCGCAATTTTTTTTACTAACTAAGAACTTTTGATAGTAAAAATAGTGGGAGGGAAATAGAAGCAGCATGGAGGGAGGATGATGGGAAATCGGGAGAAGGAAGGGGGCGTGCGAAATGGGGCGCTGCAACCGGAACAGCCCTGTTTCTCTCCCAATCTCCCCGGGGATTACTTTCCCTGTGTGAAAATCTCCATAGTCTCTTTCTCCCATTGCTACAACAACCTTGTCACATGGGCCCTCCCTCCTCTCTGTGTATTCACACCAGCACATTGTTGGGAGGAAAGGCTTGTGTGTTTATCCAATCTGAGACACACTCTCAGGGGTTCCTCTAGCCTAGAAATCCCTTGGAACTGTGTCTCTCTTCAGTAGCCGCCGCCACCACTCACTGCTCTTCACTTAAAACCCAGTTCAGTGGGAAACTGGGACAGTTCTCTGGTTAACCAGTGAACCGCTCACTCTGTTAAGGATTCCTAAACCCCCTTCTCTACTCCCAGAGAAGAGACAAATAGCTATGACCAAACAAACATGTGCACACAGGCTTAGTAGAAAAAAGAGGGGAAACTATTTTTGTTTCAAGCAAGCAAGCAGTTAACAGAGGTAATCATAACATAGAGAAAAGTCATTTTCTCTCCAGGCCAACTTAGAGTTACAAGATATAGCATTCTGAGTTCAGGCTACATTCAGTCAAGTATGAAAATAACCATAATCTAACGCAACTAGCTAAGCACATTTTCCTAACTCTAAGAAAAGTTTCACTCACATTTTGAAGATTCATCAACATCAGTCTGTGTCCCAATTGGGCTGGGCTAGGCCTCATGCTGATCAGAACCCAGCCTAGCTTAGGACTTAGTGACTGTTCCGGGAAGGATTGAGGGCGGCCGCGCTATTTTTTACTCACAGAAGTTGTCCATGAATAAAAAATGGCGCGGCTGCCCTCAATCCTACCCAGAACAGTCATGGACAACACCGAGAGAGGGACGCCGTCATCCGAAATGGACCCCCTGCCAGGCAGCAGCTTTGTTGCTGTTACGGAGGCTTCTTGTGTGGTAAGAGGCGTCTGAAAAAGTCCTAAGCTAGGCTGGGTTCTGATCAGCATGAGGCCTAGCCCAGCCCAAGTGGGACACAGACTGATGTTGATGAATCTTCAAAATTGCTCGGTAAGGGATGTCTGAAAAAGTTCCTAGTCTTTGATGATGGAATTCAGAGCCATATATGAGATCTGCTCCCTCAGACCTCAGGATCATGTGTCAGCTCTGCTCCATTCAGACCTGCAGGACCCCATGTGGCATCACACAAAGGACTGCATCTCTTCAAAACTCCATTAGCAAAATCTGATTGGTTCTTCATTGCCCAATCTGATTGACTCTCCAGTCAGGGGATGTGATGTGATGCTTAGCAAATGAAGGTCCACCTCCCACTCTCAGAACCCTGTATTACCTTTGTCTGATGACCAGGAAGTGGTAATTACAGATGATGGGAAATGTAGTTCTGGCAGATGTGTTCTGGCCCCATGATGGTAGTTGCAGTCACTCTATCATGACCACCCTCTGGCATGTGCAACCTCCCTTCTGAACCCCCTCCAGCTCATTATGATTTTCTAAATTGGGGGTGGGAAACGGTGATGGGGATAGGGCTCATTTTTTGCACACCCTGCACCTGAGGAAGCCACACCATCAGACCCTCCAACTGGGCTGGTTCAGCAGGAACATCCTGATTAATCCTCTGACGTCCCCACTTTTTCAGCTGCTTTTACAACATCCCAGATCTGGTAAGGTTTGCATAACTAAACAAAAACATTATGAACCTTCTGGAGATCACTTGAAAGTTTCTTCCAAACCACATCCAGATTTTTTTTTCTTTCTTTCACCAGCCTCCACCTTTCTTATTATTTCAATTTTGGTGTCCAAATTTATAGGTCTATGCTTTTTTAAAATGCTACAGACAACTGGTGAAGCAGACATCTGCTTTGCTGTTTATGAATGTTCAGTAAGGGATTCTTGCAGCAGTTACTATTTACCTTGTCTGTTGTAGGCAGGCACATGAAATCTCAGGAGGGGGAGAGGAGAGGAGGGAACAGACTCTTGCCTTTCCTAGTAAGCTCAGGCAAAAGGAAACTGCTGCAGCCTTTCCTAGCTTGTGTGTTCCTCATTCTGCCTTCTTGACTACACTCTGGTGTTGTTTGGCCACACATATCCTTATTTTCAACTATGAAATGCTGGAGGGTATGCACCATGTTTCTGCCCCAAAATCAGACGTGACATGGTATCACATCTGGCACTATTTTGGCCATTTTTTCAAGGTTTGGAAGGCCAGGGAAGATGGGGGAAGCATAAATGCTTCATTTTGCAATGTTTTGGCTCTCTGTTGGAAATTTTTAGGCAGGAAAATGGCATATAATTGTTTTTTTTTTAAAGACGAGGGTGTGGGGTCTGGAGGTCTTCAAAGAGTGTCTTGGGAGGCACTAAGCATTACAAAAGGAAGGTTGGGGCCATAACTTCCAGATTCCCCCAACCAGTATGGTCACTCCATGGAGGCTGGTGAATTCTGGGCAGTGTAGTCTAAAAAGTCATTTTCCCATGCTCTTTTCTTGAAGTGAATTGAATGTGTTTTTATCTTGATTTTCCCAGTTGAATAACTTTAGAGAAGGTTTATCTCCCAAGATCAGACACACTGTAAGTTTATGAAATCCACTTTTTATAGGAATGACCTAAACTGACAAGGAATAGTGAGATGGCAAAATGAAGACTGGCTTCATGAGGGAGTGGCAATCACTTTAGGGAAGTTATTCTTAACCTGTGGTCCATGGACCCCCAGGAGGCTGCAATGTCCTCAGAGGGGGTCCCGAAGGTGTGAAGGCTGCTCAGCCCACATGACAGGAGCCAAGGCAAAGGCTGGCTGGTTTGACTTGTGCATTGCCATTCAATCTGCTCCATCCACAGATTTGTAGGAAGAAGCAGGAGAAAAGTCTTCCCTCCTCCTCCAGAGCCTCTGAGGGAAGGGTTAATGGATGGCATAATTGTATTATTGTTATTATCAGATGTTGTTGTTGTTTTAAATCTTAAGTTAAGCCTTGGGAGTCGTGGCAACAAAAGATATTTAAAGGGGATCCCTGGTAAAGAAAAGGTTAAGAGCCACTGTTTTAGGGCAAGGATGGGAATCATATGACTCACCAGGCAATGTTGGACTGCAGCTCCCAGCATTCCTTACCATTGGCTATGCTGGGTAGGGCTGCTTGCAATTACAGTTCAGCAATAATGGCCGGGGGAGGGGGCTATCTGATTCCCACCCCTGTTTTAGAGGTTAAGTGAGGAAACTGGAACATACCGGTATTTCTATATTCTATAGCCAAATTGACAGAATCTATTTTGTAACAGTTCTGTGCCACTGCCTACCTTGTAGAATTTGCAGAGCATTAGATAATCCATCTGGTAAGTTCTTCATTTCACACAGGTGCCATCTGACAAGCAAAGCAACTTCTTTGTTCAGTTCCACCTACAGTTGTGCAAACGTCTCTATTAAATCCCTTCCCTTGGAATGCACTGTGTTCAAAGAAATAAATGCTTAACAACAACTTGAGTAAATCCTCTTGACACAGTTTCCACATTTCTGCTGGAGACAAGAGCAGATTCTACAAAGTAGGTCAGGAACTCCAGGGAGACATCATCCCTTTGATTCCACCCCCCCCCCTTCCTACCTTGAAGTTCAAAGAGCATAAGTAAGTTCATTGCAAAAGAAAGTGCAGACTTATTTGGGGGACTGGCAACACACTTATCAAGCCTCACACCAAAAGCTTTGATGACACCAATAAAGCAGTGCAGATGGGTGGGGTCATATAATTTTGACACAAGAGCAATTAAACCTTGGAAATAGTTTTTATCATTAAATCTTCATGTCAGCTACTGAGACGAGTGTTTGACCAGCCTGCTCTTCACACTCACTTCAAACATCACTGACGAGAAAGTAAGTTACCAACTTACTATGCAATTTCTCTTGCAACTGAACCATATACAGTAGTGGAAATAATGGAGCCCATTTCTCCAGTGGGACACATTTTTCTATAGACCCATCCATGAGAGCAAGACATTGTATGAGGCCATGGGGGAAAGCCTTCTCTATTGTAGTGTTAGCAGAGGGGGGAGAACTGAGATATCAGCCCCATTCGCCAGACCCAAAGTCCATGGGTGAAACAACCATCCTTGAACCTTGAATCCTTGTAGAAAGGTATCTGCTGTCTTTGGCCAAAGAGGTTTCTTTACTCTTGAACAGAGACTCACACAATCAATGTTAGGAACAAGCAAAGAACAACTTTATTAGTGGAAGTTGTAAATTTATAGATCCGCTCCACAATCTGTGCAGGTCTTAGGGAGAGAGATTTTCATGATCTCATTCAGTTAAGGTAACAAAGTTTTGTTGATACATCTATAAGGCAATTGACTTTTATATGCTAATACAGTTGGCCCTCTGTATCCATGGATTTGGCATCCACAGATTCAACCATCCATGGCTTGAAAATATTCAAAAAATAATAATAAAAATAAAGAAATACCAAGAAGCAAACCTTAATTTTGCTATTTTATATAAGGCACACAATCTTACTATGGCATTGTATATAATGGAACTTGAGCATCCATGGATTTTGGTATCCAAGGGGGATGGGGTGTCCTGGAACCAACCCCCAGTGGATACAAGGGCCCACTGTACCTCCTCTATGAGGCTACATTGGTGTTACAGAAAGGGATACATTCTACTGCTGGGAATTGCAGCTCCTGGCAGTTTCTAAAGCTGCTACAGTATCTCTGAAGTCAAATGTCTATCACAGTTGCAGCATTCTCAGCAAAGATGGCTTTACTTTGGTTCATTTCACAACTATTTCATTCATTTCACAGTTATCTAGTGACGTATTTGTTACTGACCAATATACCTAGACCTTCTGTCATTCCATGGATATCCCAGCCCACCTATGTTTAACCAATCATGTTTCTAATAAAGCTCTGCTCTGCAGCATTATGGAACTACGAGTACAGATTTGTGTTTCAGCCTTCAGTACCACTCCAGTTATAGAATTTCCTCCCCTCAGATACTTGCTTGACACCGGCATTGCCTTAAGTTTGGCACCAAGGAGATTATCAGGCATGGCAAATACTGCATCAGAACAGGAACAGGCAAGATTATCAGACGACAATGTCCTCCAGTATCCCAGGAACATAGCGCAGCTATGAGTAAGGCATTCCCTTTTATTTGTAGCTTGTTCCCGTCAATAAGAAAGGGAAGTCTTGCCTGCGAAAGCGCTACACCCCCAGGACAGCAGAAGGGTGTGATGGTGCCTGATAATGTCTCCCCTCTTGTACTCCTCCCGTTCTTCTGGTGCAATTTGGGATGCGGTTTTTTGCCATTTTCCACTGCATCTGATACTCTCTCAAGTTAAAACATGGCCTTTTATTAAAGCCTTCAGGAATCTAATGATTCTGTCCAATTTCTACATGTACAAACTGTTCCAACTGTTCAAATGTGTTTGATTTATTAATTTAATATTTTGTAGTCTGTAAAGTCTTTTTTACTGCTTTGTTTTAAATTGCTTAAACTGATTTTAGTGTGTGATATCCTGAATCCCTTAGATAGAGGAGTCTGCCTGAGTCTTCGATCTTTCAGGAAGGGCTTTCTCTTGGTCCCACCACCCTCACAGGTTTTCTTTGGCACACGGGAGAGACTTCTCAGTTGTTGCTCTCAGGCTGTGGAATTCCCTGCCACAGGAGGTTTGATTTGCCCCCTCCCTGCTCTCTTTCTGCTGGCACACAAAAAAAAACCTTGTTATTTAGACAGGACCTCAGCTTTTAACTGATGGAGGCAGAAGAACTTTTAAGGAGTGTGCTGTATTTTTTTACTATGCTGTGAATACATTTTTAAATGTTTTAAATTAATTTTTAATTGGATTGCTTCTTTTAATGATTTTTTAAAAAACATCACATCTAATTTCAGCTACAGTCAGACCCCCATATCTATGGAACCAATATCTGTAGTTTCAGTTATCCACAGGGCCCAAAACAGGGACACATACCATAGAAACATCTTTGAAAATGCCTGGAAAGACATCCTTTCTAGTCATCTTCTAGGTCCTCCAAGGCAACTCTCTGGTATTTTTTACTGGAAATCCATTACTTTTAATATGGTTTACTGTTATCTGTGGTTTCCAGTATCTGCGGTAAGTCCAGGAACTGAACCCCTGCAGGTATGGGGTCCAACTTTATATTTTGTTTTAACTTAAGTAGAATCACAACCTGGAAACATCACCCAAGGAGACCTTCTGCTGTGCTTTCTGCAACCAGACTTGTTTATCTCGGATTGGCCTTTTTAGTCATCAGCGCGCTTGCAGAAAACGTGGGATGAGTCCTTCCTGAATCTTCATTTGCGAAGAAAAGCCAGAGAAAGTCACCTTGGATTCCATATTGAAAGAAAGGCAGGATAGAAAACAACTAAATAAATAGCATGATAGTCACATCTAAATAAACCAATCAATCAAGACTATAGAAACTGATAAACTAAGGCAGTTTTCCCTAACTCGGGGATGTCTTCAGATGTGTAGGGCTATAGCTTCCATTATCCCTATGTGACAAGCCACCTTGCAGTTATGTTGCTGAGGTGTGCTTGGACAAATGGGTGTGAAGCAGTGCTTGGAAGGACAGAGGGCAGCCAGTCCCAATACAGAATGCTGTGATAGCAGTGGGGAGGGAGTCTCTGTGAGTGAGAGAGTCTATGAGAATGTCTGTTGGGAATGACATTTGAGTGTGATCAGTTTGACAGAGTCAGTTGGATGGGTCAGTTGTGAGACTCATTGGGGAGTAAATGTTACTGAGTGTATGAACTGAGTGGAGGCAAGGTCTGATACCATTTGTTTGAAATACTAATATATAGTTATTACCAAATCCTGGAAATTGCTAAAGCTTGGTTATAATAAATAATCTGAACGTGTTTGTTAAATGGTTCGCACTGTCTCAGACTGGCTTTATTCACCCTGGAATAAGGGTTGGTCACACTTACCATCAGAAGAAACACTTTTAGCCAAACTTGTCCATGAAAAGGTCACCTAGAGGCCCAGGCCCAAAATCCAGAAAGGGATTTCAAAGGGGGACCCTAGGGCAAGGTGATAGTGACAGGCAGCCAGTGCTAGGAACTGCAGGACCAGCTTGGTGGAGCCAATGCCACAGTAGGGCTATCTCTTCTGTTATCCCTAGCTAGAATGACAACTTACCATGCTGGCTGGGGTGATGAGAATTGTAGTGCTGTTCAACTGGAGGGTACCAAGTTGGGAAGGAGTCTGGAAACCCCCCTTCTGTCATGCTGTTGCACATCCCGCATGGTCATTCCATGCTTTGCAGCTAGGATCAGCGAAGCTACCTCCATAGCCAGATGCACAATGATTACAGCAGCACTGAGAGTCCTGGAGCCACAGACATCATCATTTCATGTCTGGCTATGGGGATGTAACCAGATGCTTCTCTGATTCTACCTTCTCAACACGAAGCATGAAATGGCCATGTGTTATAGCTTCAAGGACTTTACAGTTGGGTGGGGGACTTTGGGTGCTGCAGAGGGTGGAAATGAATACCAATGCCTGTGGCACTTAAAAAAAGATATCCACATGTGAAAGGAACAGTTACACATGCATATGTCCTAAACAGAATACCAGCCACAGATAGACAGAGAGAAACATTTTCTGTTTAGAAGTTAAGACAGAAGTGTTAGCTAAAGGGGCTGTTCCCAGATCAAAGTGAAATAAGAGGATTATTCCTTATCATACTTGGGACTTGTCTAAACAGTAAAAATATTCCTCATAGAACTTGAGGAGAATACCTTTTGTCCAAACAGGATCCTGTGGTGATTCACTGTATTCAAAAGGAGGGGGCCCAAAAATGCCATATACTGCACAGGAAAAGCCTTCACACCTTTTCCCATTAAAAAAAAAAATAACGCAAGGGAAATGCTTGGTTGTTAAGACAACCAATTTGGATCACAGCACATTCCTGATAAGAGCAGAAGTGGAAAGCTGATTCGTCAGACATGCGCAGGGGGTGGAGGTTGCAGTCAACAAAGTGGCCAGAACCACCATGTTGGATTTTCACAGTAGCAATCATGCACTGAGGCAAAAAAACAGGTTTTTTAAAGTTTATTTAAGTGGAAGGTTGCACTTCCACACCTTAGATTTGCTGTTAAAAAAAACAACTCTTCATTGGCAGCAACTTGTGGAGAATAAAAACATGAGTAATTCACTCATGGCCACCATCTTGATTCATAGATGTGCCTGTAACACATGGCCTCCATGTCACAGCTGAACTACGTCTCCCAGTGGTATAGCACAAGCACTCAGGTGTGGCTGTGTATTCCTGGCTGTGTCTCCTTGCCTGAGAATCATGCACACCAGGCTGGATGTTTTTTATTAACAGAAGAATGTTTATTGTTAAACAAATAAATCATAACTGTATAACCAAGTTATTGGGCTTGCACAGACATTCAGTCTCTCTCTAAGCCTCTAACATACAAGGAACTTAAACTTTCTTGAATCACTCAAAGCCTCATCTCAACTCTTCAAAACTGAACGGTTTCTGCACTCACTCCCCCCTTTTCCCTCCAGAAGCCCCTCCTCCTTCCACCTCCTCACAGAGGATTGGCTCCTGGGGTCCACCATCCTCATTGGCTCACTAGCCGTCTGTCACATACCTCCCCACTTTGGAAAAATTTTAGCCGTTGGTCACAGTGCCTGTATAAACATCAAAGATAGATAGCTTGGCATACCAGCAATCTTGCCAAAAAACCATGGAGACAAATGAACACTGCTACGGCGTTACTGTGCACCAATCAACATTATATTGCCTTGTCTAAATAATATAAGGAAGATGGGCTATAGAACATTTAATCTAGCTTATTTGTCTCTAGCCAGAAGTTGGATGCAGAACAGAGTGGAGAGTGAGCCCTGGTGCCATAATGGCTGCAAAGGGAAGGAGGAAGCTAACTAACCATTCTTTCACACCAGCCTCATGTCTGGTGGCAATCATACTATTACAGGAAACCGGAACTGCAGTGAAGGGACTTATTACACCAGGGGCAGCAGTGGAACAACAGCAATATTGGCAGGTATTGATAGGGCTTTCCTATCAGCTGAAAGAGGTGCAACAGTAACAACTAGAATATGAAGCACCAACAGAATAGCTACAGTGTCCTCTGGCAAGTACTGGCCAAATTTATTACTATCCAACTGAAATGCTACTTTAGCAGCCTTGTGTGATAACATTCAGTACAGTAATTACATTGACACCCCACCACCACCAAGAGTTGTCTTTGCAAATTGCAGCAAGCTGTTGTTCTATCAGGTGAGCCAGTGATCTGCATACAACCCTTTCTTTTCGGCCCAGAGGGCCCCCCACACACACACAAATGGCAAATCTATACTCTTGTCTCCTGCCTGGGTTAACGTGTGGTGTAGTGGTTTGAGTGTTGTTATATGACTTGAGACCAGAATTTGAATCCCTGTTCTGCCATGGGAACCCACTGGGTGACCTTGGGCAAGTCATACTCTCTCAGTCTCAGGGGAAGGCAAAGGCAAATCCTCTGTGAATACATATTCAAGAAAACTACATTTTCCATAAAACAACTTGAAGGCAAACAACAACAATTCCTGCCTGGAATCTCCAAAAACTGGAGATTCGGGGCCATGTCCTGAGATCTGGCAATGATACTGGCCACTTGTGTCCTGGTTTTCATTTGTGAAATGTTGGAAGATATGAACCCAGTTTCTCTTGGTGTTAGATCTACTTAGTCTACATATTCTGCTGCAGCAAGGAAATAGTCGTGCTAATATAATGTTAAATTCCATTTAGTTTATCTGCAATGGGATTAAACATAAAATGTGCTAATGGTTACAGAGCAAAGTCTCTGACTTCAAAAGAATTAAACTGTCTACACTGGGCATGCTATGCAATCCTAAGTATGTTTACTCTGAACTTAGCTTTGGACTAGACTGTTTGAAGTTTGGACTGTTTTGACTAGACACTTTGCCCCTCTATCTTCTTGCTGATACACCATTGGAGTTCTTGTGTATCCTGCCCTTAAGACTTGTAAGTTTTGTGTGCAATAGACACAGAACCTTCTTAGCAGAAGCCCCAGTGCTGTGAAACTGCCTTGTATTGAATTTAAGTGTCTTGTGTGTTCAATGCAGCTTTGCAAAGTGCTGATGGCTGTTTCATCTTGAATCTGACTATGCTCTTGCTTGTATGATGCTTTGTGAGGGAGCCAGTGTGGTGCAGTGGTTTGAGCATTGGATCTTGGAGATTAGAGTTCAAATCCCTATTTGGCCATGGAAGCCCACTGGGTGCCCTTGGGCAAGTCACACACTCTCAGCCCTCAGTAGAAGACAATGGCAAAGGCCCTCTGAACAAATCTTGCCAAGAAAACCCCATGATAGATTCACATTAGGGTTTCCATAAGTCTGAAATGACTTGAAGGCACACAACAAGAACAACAAGAATATGCTTCAGACAAGTGTAGAAAGGGGCTTACCCCCAATACATGTGCTTTTTTGAACACTTCTGGAAGTTTTTGTGACAAATGTGTTAGGGAAATCGGTACTTCTATATTCTGTGTGGGTTTTTTTTTAAAGATATTCTTTCATCCTGGACCTAAAGAGTTTTCTAATTTAAAAGACTGAGTGCACAAAATCTGTAGGATCCAAGACATTTTCATTTCTAATGTGCCTAAGATAGAAAGACATACTGTAGTTATAGCTTATAATGCTCTGCATGGGCATTAGAACTCACAATGTTCATAGTGACTCAAATAATGTATTAACCTTCACTTCAAAGGTCTATCAGAGCCCTGCCAGATACCACATTTTAAAAATATGTTTCCAGATCCTTTTGAATATTTTATCTATGAATTTTAAGGCCCTTTTGGTTGTTTTTTGTGACTGGGTAATGCAAAGAATACTTTGTCTGGATGGGGGGAAACCACATTTAAATCATGAGTTTAAATCACTCATATATTCTTCTGTGCACCGATTATAAATATCAAGAAACCTGGAGGTCTTTCACTACACAATTATAACACTATGTTTCCACTTTAGCTGCCATGGTTCCATCCTATGGAATTCTGGGATTTGCAGTTATTGAGGCACATTTAGAATTGTCAGCCAGGCAACTCTAGTATATCACCAAACTACAAACCCCAGGGTTCCATAGGATGGAACCACCATGGTTAAAGTAGAATCACAGTGCTGTACTTGTGCAGAGTGAAAGGCTCCTGAGCCTCATGCCCCTGTCATTTACTTTGTGAAGGCAGCCTGTGGACTCCCAATCTAGGCACAAGGAAAGAGGTGGAATAGAGAATTAATCCCTTTGCTCTTGTGGCCTTAATCTGGATTTCATTCCTCCCCACAGATGCTATTTAATAAACAAAAACCAAGCGTGTGAGGGCCAGTCACATACTTCATGTTATGTCAGTGTGGCTCTTAATATGAGGAGATTACCCTTCTTGCCAGGCAGAGCTGTCAAGCCTTTGAAAAGATGAGGACCCTTTAAAAATTTAAGGAGTAAAAAAAAAACCCTACTTCTGCTTCCCTACAGAATTAACTAAACAGTTTTGTACTTATAACATTGTATTGATGAGTTATATGTGAACTGTACAGTACAACACTGTTACTACATCATTGCAGGATAGCTTTTTTTTTTTTTAATGGTTTGCCATGAGCAACCAAGAGTGCTGGTGTACATTGCTTGATTGCTCCTGATCGGATCTTCCCACCAGCAAGAATAGCTAAATGAGCCAGGGATTTTACATTGCTGGTTTATAGCTGGGCCCTCTGGCTTGTTGCTCTTCTAACAAGCAAGAGCCGTAAACCAGGTTTTGTTCATTATTTATTTATTTATTGTATTTATACCCTGCTCTTCAGCCACAAAGACTATCAGAGCAGCTTACAAATGGTCAATTTAACAGTTTCCTGCCCTCAATCTTACAATCTAAATAACGCATGAGACATAAGGAAAAGAGAATGGCAGTGGGGGTAGGATTATGTTCTTGGGTTATGACTCAGGCTTGTTAGAAGAGCAACAAGCCAGAGTTCCAGGTGTAGGTATCATGCTAAACAAACCATGGCCAGAGAGTTCTGGCTTATTTAGCCACACCTACTTCCAGTAGGAACAAAGCAAGAGTGATCAAGTAGTATGCACTGTTGTATTTGTGTATAGATACTGAGCCAGAATTTTTTTATATACAGGTATACATCAATTGAGAGCGAGTGTGGTATCTCTGGCTTCACTTCGCAAACGAAGATTCAAGAAGGACTCATCCCGCTCTTTCTGCAAGCACGCTGATGACTAAAAAGGCCAATCCGAGATAGACAAGTCCAGTTGCAGAAAGCACAGCAGAAGATTTCCTTGGGTGATGTTTCCGGGTTGTGATTTTTTCTGCGTTGTCGTTTCTCTTCAAGACTTGTTCAGCATGAGTTCTCAAATAAGGCTGCAGCATTGTGGATAGTGTGTCTCCATGCCTCCCGATGTGAGGCCAGGGCGGACCATTGTTGGTGATCAATTTGGCCGAGCCTGAGGTGTTGTTTCAGGGAGTCCTTGTATTGTTTTTTTGGAGCGGCCCTCTTAGGCTGACCCGTGGCAAGTTCACCGTAGAATACTATTTTGGGGAGGTGATGGTCCTCCATCCTAGACACATGCCCTGCCCAGCGCAGCTGTGTTCTCAATATCATGGCCTCAATGCTGGTGATCCCTGCTTGCTCAAGGACAGCAACATTCGTCACATAGTCCAGTGTATATTTAAGTATAGTGACCTGAGCATTGGACTATGGAGAACAGGGCTTGAATCCCTGCTCAGCCATGGAAACCCACTGGGTGACCTTGGGCAAGTCACATTCTCTTAACCTCAGAGTAAGGCAAAGCCAAACCCCCTCTGAACAAATCTTCCCAAGAAAACTCTGATAGGGTCGCCTTAGGGTCGCCATAAGTCCAAAATGACTTGAAGGCACACAACAACAATAACAACAGCAACAACACATCCGTTAATGAAGTAGATGTGTTCCTGTGCATTACTTCTTTAACAGAAAATTTGGAACCAAAATAATAGGGATAGGTTCTTTCACCATAAAAAAAGAACAGGAGTTCAATGTGTTTTAGCAAAGTTTTTATCCAAAACTAACAATATACACATGTGCAATGAAACAACAAGGTTTGGTACACCTTGCATAACTAAACAAAAACATTGTGAACCCTCTGGTGACCCCCTGAACACTTCTTCTAAAATGCATGCAGGGATTATTTTTTTTCCTTTCACCAATATGCACCTTTGTCATGATTTCTATTTTGCTTTCCATACTTACAGATCTAATTTTTTTAACATGCTAGGGGTAACTGATGAGCCAGGCTTATAGGCTTCCCCATTTTCTCTCTGTTTTTCTGTTCATGGACGCTCAATAAGGGATGCTTGGGGCAGCTGCTGTTTGCCTTGCTTGTGGTAGGCAGGCAGACAATTCTGTCTACAGCAGAATTGCTAAATTAGAATTACATTTTCTCCCAGCTCAAGCTTTATTGCATTATGTACTGCAGACATGCTGCTGCAAACCAACTCCAAAAGTCTTTGTTTCTCCAGCCCTTCTTCACCATCCCCCCTATGTTGATGCTGCTAAAAACTGCAGCTACTCAGAGAAGGAGGAACAGAAGGAGTGGGCTGAGGGGGAATAGCAAGACCTTGTCAAAAGGAGCTTCTTTGTCAGAGGCTTTGTTAACTGAGGTATGCCTGTACTCTAGTTTTACCACGATGTCTACACATCCCCTGAAGTGGGGATGGGAGTCAGGCAGCTCTCCAGAACTTGTTACACAGCAACTCCCAGCATTCCTCACCACTGATTATGCTGACCAGGGCTGCTGGAACCAGCAATCCAACATTATCACCCTACACCTGTTGTATAGATTAAACTCAAAAGGTGACCAACAGAACCACTGAAACAGCTTTAAATGGTCCTGCAATTAAAACTAAATGCTGCTTAACTGGCAGCCTGAAAGTTCAGAAAAAAAGGCTCAAAGATCAAATCAAAAGAATACAAAACCATTGTTCTCCCCTGGCCTACCACCATCTCTGTTATTTTCTGTGTATCTGCCAAGCTTAAAAATCCTCTCTTGGTGATACTGAATTCTCTGCAAGTTTCCTTTCAAAAAAACCAACCCACCAGTACTAATAGCTGTTTCAGAAAACATTCTGTCTTTAAATGTACAAACTGACTTTGAAGCCATCTGCTTTATTTTCCTATCCTGGGATACAAGGATATAGTTAGGCACTATAATTAGAGCTAGCACAGTACTAAGACCGACCTTGTATGCCCAGTGAATGAATATGCTGCATCTGAGATGGTAAATTCCAGATGCAATCCTTTCCATCTAAGTTTGTTAGATTCCAGTATTAAGGGCAGTTTGAAACAAACATTTACTCATTACATTTGTCTTTTAAAAAAACCCCAAACAACCCTTGGTATTCCTTCAAAGGAGGTTACAACAACCCTATATAGTAAGTAAGCTGATAAACGAGTAAATGACCAATGCCAGCCAATGACAGTCATTATTACCAATAGTGGCTTATGGATAAGTGTGTGTGTGTGTGTGTGTGTGTGTGTGTGTTTGTTTGTGTGTGTGCGTGTGTTCACCTGCCCATTTGGTCCATGAGCTATCTGTGATTACTACCAAATTAGAATCTGAGCAGATCTATCTTCTTATTTGGCATGAGCGAATCTGGCCCTCCAAATGTTTTCGTCTAACATTTTCTGGAACCCTAGCCAGTCCAATGGTCCAAACACATCTGTGTCCAGGTACTCAACATGACATCTGACTTTCAGTTCCTACAGATCTTGCCCTCCCGCCCTTTTTCCAAGTCAAGACAGACTTCATGCTGGAAATCTGTAATTAGTGCCTCCAAGTTTTTGTTGTATTAATTAACCATCCCAGGGAGCACATCTGGGCAAGAGTGCTTAAGCCAGCCTTCTCCAACCTAATGAGCTCCAAATGTGCTGGATAACTACTCCCATAATCTAGAATTAGCAAGTGCCTGTGGAGGTTTGAAATGATGAGGAATGTAGTCAGACACAGCCAGACATCACCAGGTTGAGGAAAGCTGGCAAAACTTACCTTACAGTGACCTTCCTCACTGTAAATTCTCATTGGCATACATGCTATTTCTTCCCACATCACTATTGTTCATGGGTGCTTCAAGGCCCAGGAAAGGGGAATGGACTCTTAGCCAAAGCATAATATCAATAAATAATGAGACCATTATTTATAGTAGGAGTGGGCAACTTGTGGCCCTCCAGATGTTGCCAGAGTGCAACTCCCATTTTTCCTAGCCAGATTAGCCAATGGTAGGACACAGTCCCTATCTGTGATTTAAATGTACATTGCTGCCTGAAATGCTGACATAATACTTACTCATTTATTTGCTATCCAAGGAAGGTTAAAGATGCCTACAGTACCTTGCAAATACTCCATCGTGTATTGTTTTGATCACACTATAAAATGTCTCTCTCTGGCTTTTCTTCGCAAACGAAGATTCAGGAAGGATTCATCCCGCGCTTTCTGCAAGTGCGATGATGACTAAAAAGGCCAATCCAAGATAAACAAGTCTGGTTGCAGAAAGCACAGCAGAAGGTCTCCTTGGGTGATGTTTCTGGGTTGTGATTCTTTCTGTGTTGTCGTTTCTCTTCAAGACTTGTTTGGTGTGAGTTCTCAAATAAGGCTGCAGCATTGTGGATAATGCATCTCCATGTCTCCCAATGTGAGGCCATTGTTGGTGATCAATTTGGCCGAGCGGACCATTGTTGGTGATCAATTTGGCCAAGCCTGAGATGTTGTTTCAGGGAGTCCTTGTATTGTTTTTTTGGAGCGCCCTTCTTACGCTGACCCGTGGCGAGTTCACCGTAGAGTACTATTTTTGGGAGGCGATGGTCCTCCATCCTAGAAACGTGCCCTGCCCAGTACAGCTGTGTTCTCAATATCATGGCCTCAATGCTGGTGATCCCTGCTTGCTCAAAGATAGCAACATTCGACACATAGTCAGTCCAGTGTATATTTAGGATTGTGTGTATACAGCACTGAGTGAAAGCCAATATTGGACCAATAATCAATGCTCCCTGCATTTTTTTTTTCACATAGGCAAGCTGCATATAAATACGTGAACTGCTACAAATGCATGCCAGACACATAGCTTGATCTGCATCAATACAAGCACTGTCTTGTATAATCATTCTTAGGATTATGTCCATGGATAAAGCAGTGGTTTTTTTTCCCATGGTAAACAGCACCATCTTCTGGACATACCTGAAGTTTTTGTTTTGATGATTGTGCCACATAATTTATGAACATAGTTCATGTAGGCAAGTAGAAGACCTCCCCTATTTTTATTATAGACCAGTTTAAATAAAGGCTTCCCTTTTAACCTGTTGAAATGTCCATGATATAATTGCATTTCACATTTGATACTGAAATTGGTATTAATTGTAAAGTTGTTAAGTGTAAACGGTATGAAGCCAACAACAGATTTCTTCCAATGCTCACTTATAATGGTATGGGCAACAGAGGTCAACAATATGGAAGTAGCAAGAAATGTGCTCCCAACACTTAACACATCACTGGGAATCTTTGGTTCTCTTGGCTTGTCTGGTAATTTAACGTCGTGATTACTCTAAACTGGAATGGGTAGTGCACAACCTATGGAACCCATGTGCCCCTTGAAACCCCCCCCCTTTTTTTTTTTTTTTTTTTTTTTTGCAACTCCCAAGCCATCCAAATTCACTGTTGCCTCAAGTCATGCTGTTGAAATGGCAGTAAAAAGCACTGTGTTTTCCCTACCTTTGTCCTCAGGGTCGGTTTAAGGAATTTGCGGGGGGGGGGGGCAGGCTGCAACACTTTATTTTGGGCCCCATATGGTCATCTCAGGTCAATGTAACCTAATCTATTCACAGTACAGGATAGTCAGATGATTACATAATTTCTCACCAATAATTTAGATTTTAAAAACTCTATTATAGACACTAATATTGATGTAGATTTTGAAGATGCCAGCCACAGATGCAGGCAAAATGTCAGGCATAAACTCTTCTAGAACACAGCCTCACAGCCTGGAAAAAAAAACCCAAAAATTAAGAATACAAACATATTACAAAACACTGTAATGAAACACTCTCCTAATATTTAAATTACTGTAGATAATTTCTATTAAATAAATCTCAAAAGATCAGCTAATTCACACTAAATTCAAATTACAAAACACTAGTTTCAGCATGCAAAATTTGAAGTCAGGAAAAAAAAGAGTTGAGTCCAATTTAATATATTTAATGCATTTTGGCCTTTCTTACTTTTACAATCTTATGTTGTGAATTTTGAAATACAAAGTATAGCTGGAATTATTCTTTTAAAATTATTTTAACCAGTTTACATAACATTTGTATAAAATAATTTAAAATTACAACATTTATAAAATGGACTTTTCTTTTCTGGCTTCTTTGATTTTTTTAAAAAATTACTCACTTAAATCTTAACTTTTCTTGCTTTTTTGAGCAGCAACACCTCCACTAACTTCTCAGTATCTAAGGAACATGCTAGCTACCTTTCCACAGCTATTACAGAAAGGCCTCTTAGTCCAGGTCCTCCCTGGCTGTTGACTGGCCAGTTTGAATGTTCCTCTCCCTTTCTCAGCTCTCATTGAAATACAATCCTCCCTCCACATTCGTGGCCTCCACACTCCGTGAATTCCACATATTCGCAGTTTGCCGCAAGGGATGGCCTGGAAAAGTGGCGATGGGGCCTCTGAGGCCCCGTTGCCACTTTTGGGAGGGTGGTGGGAGGCGAGGGGAAGCGACGACAGGGCCTCCGGAGGCCCCGCAGTAGCAGCTTTGAGAGGGAGGCAGGAGGCGAGGGGAAGGGACGACGGGGCCTCTGGAGGCCCCATGGTCACTTCAGGAGGGAAGCGGGAGGCAAGGGGAAGTAATGACGGGGCCTCTGGAGGCCCCATTGCCACGTTTGGGAGGGAGGGGGAGGGCTGTCATTATTCGTGGAATTTTCACATTTGCGGGGGTCTGCGGATGCTAACCACCACGAATGTGGAGGGACGACTGTATAAAGATTATCACACTACATTGTTGCAGTACTATTATTCATCTTTAACTGCTAAGGCTGCCTCCTGTGTAATCCTGGGATTTTAGGCAGTTTAGGGACGGGCATTTAGCATTCTCAGCCAGAGAGCTCTTAGGCTTCACTAAACTACAAACCCCAGAATTCCACAGGAGGCAGCCATAGCAGGTAAAGTGGAATAATAGCGCTATAAAAGTGTAGTGTAATTAAAAGCCAGATTATGAAGTCCTTCAGATACCTGCCAGCTGCTTTGGTGAGTTAATTAGGTTTTAGTTAGCTAATTTGATACTTCATTTTATTTGAAAAGCAATTAACCATTTTTGAATATTTCTCTGCTTTGTTCTTGAACAAATATACGGAGTTGGAAACTGGAGATTATTTAGTTCTCTTGTCTAGCTTGAAGGCTGCCTTATTCACCCCACCTAGAACACTTGGCAAACCCTCTGACCTGGCATTAAATATGTTTAACAGAAACTTAGGGTGGGGAGTCCTCTTCTTCTTCATAAGTGAAAAGGCCTAGATGCTCACATTTCTAGGCAAAGAGTTTTAAAATTACAAATAGTAACCCTTGTAATGCATGGAGAACACAGCTCCATTAGCACCTCCTCCATCCTCTCAGGGGCTTTCGCCAAGAGGGCTTCCCTTCCCACCGGCATTGGGCTTCTCTCTCTGGTCCCTCAGGCAGCCCTCCAGCCTCTTCTGCCTCAGCTTCTCCGTCCGCCAGGCACTCTTGCCCCTCACTGGCCCCTTGGAGTTTTCCCGCCTCTTCCCTGAGGCAGTCCCGTCGCTCCAGGAGAAACAGGTCCCCCAGACCTTGTGTGTCAGTCTCCGGCTCCACCCCTTTGGGAAACTCAATCTCACCGGGTGCTTTCCCTTTCCTCTCCATTTTCAAAGCACAACCTTTGCTCTCCCTGGACAAGAAGGCATCAGAGGGAGGGGAGGAGGTGAAGATGCCTCCATGTCCTGCTGCTGCCCCTCCCACAGCGGCTTCCTTCTTTTGCAGCCAGTTGGTGCCCAATGCAGCGAGGGTCAGAAGCCTTCCTACTAAAAACATTTTTGCAGGAGGAGTGTTATGATGGGGGGGGGCTATAATGACGGGGCCCCCAGTGGCTGCAGGTGCTGCAGGGCCCAAACCGGCCCTGTTTGTCCTTCCTGTTGCTTCCTTTAGTGGAGGAATCCTCACTAGATATTTAGTTTAGGAAAGCTTTTCTTTTCTCTTTTTGCAAACACACAAATATTGAAATTTCTGATCAGCAAATACAGTTGTCCCTCCATATCCACGGATTCGGTATCCACAGATTTAAGTATTCGCGGCTTGAAAATATCCTTTAAAAAATAATAATCCAAAAAGCAAACCCTGATTTTGCCATCTTATATAAGGGACACAATTTTGCTATGCCATTTCATATAATGAGACTTGAGTATTCACAGATTTTGGTATCCATGGGGGGTCCTGGAACCAAACCCCAGTGAATGTGAAGGGACAACTATACAGTCGTCCCTTCACATTCGCGGGGGTTCCGTTCCGCGGACCCCCGCGAATGTGAAAAATCCGCGAATAACGACTCCCCTCCCCCCTCCCTTCCCAGGCTTTCGCGGGGCCTTGCTAGGCCCCGCGGAGGTCTCCCCGGCCCTTCCTCCCTCCCTCCCCAGGCCTTCGCGGGGCCTTGCTAGGCCCCACGGAGGTCTCCCCGGCCCTCCCTCCCTCCTTCCCCAGGCCTTCGCGGGGCCTCCGGGGGGCCTCCAGGGCCCCCGCGAAGGCCTCGCCACCCCTCCCCAGGCCTTCACGGGGCCTCCGGAGGGCCTCTGGGGGTCCCGCGAAGGCCTCCCCACCACTCCCCAGGCCTTCGCGGGGCCTCCGGGGGTCTCGCGAAGGCCTCGCCACCCCTCCCAAAGCCTTCGCGGGGCCTCCGGAGGGCCTCAGGGGGTCCCGTGAAGGCCTCGCCACCCCTCCCCAAGCCTTCGCGGGCCCTCCGGAGGGCCTCCGGGGGTCCCGCGAAGGCCTCCCCACCCCTCCCCAGGCCTTCGCGGCGCCTCTGGAGGGCCTCCGGGCGTCCCGCGAAGGCCTCCCCACCCCTCCCCAGGCCTTCGCGGGGCCTCCGGGGGTCCCGCGAAGGCCTCGCCACCCCTCCCTAAGCCTTCGCGGGGCCTCCGGAGGGCCTCCGGGGGTCCCGCGAAGGCCTCCCCACCCCTCCCCAGGCCTTCACGGGGCCTCCGGGGGTCTCGCAAAGGCCTCGCCACCCCTCCCCAAGCCTTCGCGGGGCCTCCAGAGGGCCTCCGGGGGTCCCACGAAGGCCTCCCCACCCCTCCCCAGGCCTTCGCGGCGCCTCCGGAGGGCCTCCGGGGGTCCCACGAAGGCCTCGCCACCCCTCCCCAGGCCTTCGCGGGGCCTCCGGAGGGCCTCCGGGGGTCCCGCGAAGGTCTCCCCACCCCTCCCCAGGCTTTCGCGGGGCCTCCGGAGGCCTTCGCGGGGCCTCCGGTGGGCCTCCGGGGGTCCCGCGAAGGCCTCGCCACCCCTCCCCAAGCCTTCGTGGGGCCTCCGGAGGTCCCGCAAAGGCCTCGCCACCCCTCCCCAAGCCTTCGCGGGGCCTCCGGAGGCCCTCCGGGGGTCCCGCGAAGGCCTCGCCACTCCTCCCCAGGCCTTCGCGGGGCCTCCGGGGGTCTCGCGAAGGCCTCGCCACCCCTCCCCAAGCCTTCACGGGGCCTCCAGAGGGCCTCCGGGGGTCCCACGAAGTCCTCGCCACCCCTCCCCAAGTCTTCGCGGGGCCTCCGGAGGGCCTCCGGGGGTCCCGCAAGGGCCTCGCCACCCCTCCCCAGGCCTTCGCGGCGCCTCCGGAGGGCCTCCAGGCGTCCCGCGAAGGCCTCCCCACCCCTCCCCAGGCCTTCATGGAGCCTCCGGAGCGCCTCCGGGGGCCCCGTGGAGGCCTCCCCGGGCGTCCCCGCTCCCTCCAGGTCTTTCACGGGGCCTCTGGAGGCCCCGTGTCGCGGTTTTGGGGGGGCCCGGGTGGGGCCCTCCCAAAACCGCGAATAACCAAAACTGTGAATGTCAAGTTTGCGAATGTGGAGGGACAACTGTACATTATATCTAGAGAGCCTTTTTGAGAGGGAATCTACTGCAGAGGTGGGAATAATATCGCCTGCCAGCTGTTGTTGAGCTGAAATGCCTAGTAGCTCTAGCCAACATAGATTGTAGTGAGGAATGCTGGGAGTTGTAATTCAATTATGTCAGAAAAGCTGCATGATTCCCACCCTTGATCTACCGGAACTTGGCAACAGTTCCCAATCCCAGTAAAACTTGAAGAAAATGAAAACCTTAGACCTCAATTTCTGTGGACCTGAAACATCGCTCTCATAAGAACTGCTGCATAATCAATTATTGTCCTGAAGTCATCCCTTCCCAGTTGAATTTACCTCCTGTATCAGGGATGAAATGGAAAGGGGGGAAAAATGGGGTAAAAATTTTAGTGGAGAGTTGCATGGTAGTGAATGGGTTAAGTAAACCACACTCCCTTTCAAATCCTAACCCACATTGGGAGACTTGGAAGCCTTTTGTTTGTCTTCTAATATGGAACCAGTATTCAGGTGTTATTGCTTGAACGTGGGAGGAGAGAGGATGAGGCTGCTAGCCCTGCCACCTTGGTCCTATTCACATTACACAATTATAGTGCTATGATTTCACTTTACCTGCTGTGGTTCCATTGCATGGATTCCTGGGTTTTGCAGTCTAGGGAGGGGTGTTTAGAATTGTCAGCCCTAGAGTCAAAGGAAGGGAAGGGCAGAATATGTCCCTCCATGATGAAATTGCCAGCTAAGTTTACCTCAACACTCAGCCTGGCCGCCTTACCTTCACATCCCCCTTCAAAAATTCCTTATCTGGACTGGGGCATGAGTCTTATTGGGTAGATTATGTATATGTATAAGTGTGGTTTCTGTTGGTTAGTGTGGCTATTAATCTTTTCAATTGAGTGGAATAAACCACAATGAATCTGGGAACTTTTAACAAAACAAACTGGTTGGTTTATTATACTCAAAGTTACAAACTTCAACTGTTCAATATTCTGCACATAACATTGTTTGTGGTTCTTAACTCCACAATTTGCTACTTTTGTTGACAGACGATTTATTGAACTAAAGACTCTATAACTTCAGTCTCTTGACTAATTCAACCAGATTTCCTTCATCTGTGACACTCTCACTATCTTTCAGATAACAGACTCATCCACTCACTCTCTCAACCACTAAGACTCATCTGTCAGTTCAACTGACTTCAACACCAACTGACTTTTATAACTGACATTCACTCATTTCATACTCTCAGAAAACCCCTCCCATCACCTTTTCCTGCACTGGGATTTGCTCCCACATTCCCTCATCTCATTTGTCCAGAGGCTCCTCCTATTACAGCTCCCTGGTTTGGGATTGGTTCCCTCGTAGCCATGCATTTCAGCTCTAGTTCTCCACACACACCACTGGTTTCCAGAGGTATATTGTCTCTGCACATGAGGGATCTGAACATATGGCTATCGCAGCTAATGAACTTGGCTTAATTCCCTTTAAAAGTTGTCTAAGGTGCTAATGGACATCACCACAGCCTCTGGAAGCAGGTTACATAATTTAACTAACTGTGTAAAGCAGTTTTTTCTCCAAAATGTCCCATAAAAATGAACAGAGGCATCTATTTTTCAGTCAGTGTGACATAATGGCAGGTGCACAACTAGCATTCTGGGACTTAAAAGCAATCCACATTAAAGCTTCTCACTGGCCCATGAAAATTCACTGGGCAAAATTGAACCAGTCACAGAATCCTTGAGTTGGAAGGGAGCTCCAAAGGCCATCTAGTTGTCTCTCCTCAGCTTGTGGATGAAGCAGAGGGAGAGGGGGAAGAGATGTGTATATCACTGTGAGCACCTTAGTCAGAAAATAGGATATAAATATAATAAATAAGTAACTGCATAATATGGATCCTGATTTCTCATCACCCAAATAATGATTTTATTTTTAAACAAAACAGATTTGACTTTCAAGGGCCATTTGAAACAAGTTTGTTGCCTTGGCTGCATGCTTGTACAACACACACTGTGCCATGTGGTTAACCCAACCTCATTACCTGCATCCTGTAGAGATCTAATTTTGACTTAAAGAACTCCTAGTTGGTCAAAATGATTGGAAACAGAGAAAGTGTAGATAGGATGGTAAGAAATTCTTCTCACACCAAGTATAGGTGCCAAGATGCAAGGAGAAGAGATAAATTGCTGTCCACATGGCTCCATAATAACCCAGGGCTAGGTCTTCTCACTGTGGCTGTTTAGAATGCAACCTTATTCAGTTTCTTGAATGCCCCATCTTTGCTTGTTGCAGCAATGTTATATGCTAATATGTAATCATGAGTTTAAAGGAGAAAAACATTTTATCCAGCTGTTTAGGTACCTGTGTGCATCATAGTATGTTCTGGGTTAAAATGCTACACAAAATGCATAGAATGTTAGCTTGAAGACCAATGGTTCACAACCAGGGGTGCACCAGATGTTGGTGAACTTGAGCTCATAAAAGCTGCAAACACCATGGCCAAGAGTCAGGGGTTCTGGAAGCCCTAACATCTGAAGCACATACAAACCCCAGTTGAGAACAAGTGCTGTAAATATTTTAGTCAGGAGAAGAGATTCAAGCAAAGAGAAACGCTGGGGCATAGATGCAGGTTAACACTGCCTTGAGCTTCCAGCCATAAAGACAGGATACTAACTAACAGAGGTCAGGATCCTCTTGGTGATTTAGGATTGTGCTGAAAGAGTTACACAGAAACTCTTTTTATATTGTTGTGCAGGGAGGCATCCAATACCTCTTTGCACAGTGATTACTTCCTGGTGACAATCAGCAGCAGGATGCCTGCCATGCGCCATGTACAGTTCTGCACTGTCAGACAAAACGGCCAATGATGAACCATCTGGGGAAGGGGATTGGGCACTGCACTAGGCCCATCACCATTTTGGTAACCATCACTCTCCCAAACTTTGGCCATCCTACCACAAAATACTCCACCAACATTAAAAAGGATGTCAACTGTAGACTAGCCTTTTTGTGGTATATCACTTCCAAAGGAGCAGCACTGCAAAATGTGATCACTCATACTTCCAATTTGAAATGGCACAGACCAGACCAAGAAGGTTTTCAACATGTTTTATTTGGCATTATGTTTTAAGTTGTTACAAATTTAAAAGGTTCATAAAGGTTGAAGATTCACTTCATTCTGTTGCCTATTTTAAATTACAACTTTTATGAACAAATAATCATAAATTAGTTACTCATAATTCAGGAGTGAAGTGTACTGTTTCTTCAAAGAAAAAGATAGGGGAGGCAGAACCATTACATTGTGTTAATTAACCTGAATCAAGAACCTGGGATATGAGAGATATTACAGTGGTCCAGTGGCAGCATTAAGGTGTGGAGAGGCTGAACCAACTGCATGAGGTGACATCATCAAAGGAAGGGGTGATAAGGCCAGTATCACTGGCCTTAGTATCACCCACAGCAATGGCCCCTCTGTATCCATGGAGGTTCAATTCTAGAACCCCCTGCTGATAGCAAAAACCGTGGATGGTTGAGTTCCATATAATTGAATGGCAGTGATGTGCACACAGACACATCAGCGCATCTGCATGCACGTCGTCACTGTTTTAAGTATGGGGCACAATGCTGTGCAATCACTCAAATCCGCAGATATGGAGCCAACAGATAAGGAGGGCCCACTGTACTGTTTAAAATACTTTCACTGGATACTCCTTCAAGGCTTAGATCAGGTTGTGTTTCAAGATGAAATTAACATACTGCATTTCCTTTAGGCAGTAAGTTTCTTGAGCTTCCAGGATGCTAGAATACATTTACATATCTCCCAATATTCCAACATTTCTTTGAGAATTAAGTCTTGCATAATGGCCATTTTTTGACAACACTTAAATGCTGATGTGCAGAGGCAAGGATGCATCACTAATAAATGAAAAGGGAACACACAAATGCTACAATCATCATGCTAGTGTTGGTATAAACTTCACTGCTGAGAATGTCCACAACCAGTGTCTCCAATGGTATCTGAATGGTGGTTTGTCAGGAGGCATTCTAGCTCCCTCTAAGCTATACAAAACTGCAATTCTTAAAAAAAATCTTTAGAAAAGAAGAAATACCTCCAATGGTATTTATTAGGCTGTGCTCGCATGCACTGTTATGCAAAAGCAAGTCCCCTCTGAATTTAGTCAAAACTAAATGCTTGGTAATCAGGCATAAAACTGGTCTGGAAAGAATGACTTAGTCCTCTTCTGAGTCACTTTCTTCTGTCCTTGTTGGAACAGAACATTTGATTGAAGTCATCAGCTGGTCCTGGATCTGTTTCCTGGGGTTCTCCTCTAGGTCTGTCTTGATGGCACCTGACTCAGAAATCTTCCACTCCAATTCTAAACTCAAGAAAGGAAAACATCATGGCAGTTTACAAATTTGAAAACTCTCACCACATTGCTACTTGTGTGGACATACATGTCTATCTGTTGTATTCCAACTCATTTAGACTACACTTCTAAAACTCCAGAGACCCTCTTTCAAGTCATCTTGAGAAATGTTAAATGGTGGGGTGGGGAACATCAGGTCCCAGGGCCAACTCCAGGCTGCTTACTGTCCAAATCTGGCCCTATGGGCTTCCTCAGATGGCCACACACCCCTTCCATATGTTTAGTGGTTTCCAGGTTTTGGAACAGTTTTCTCCCCATCCTAGAATACTGCTATCTTTCCTAATGCTTAATTATGGATAGCAAGACCTTTAAGCAAAAATGCACTGCAGATTTTTTTGTCCTGTCTTCTTGCCTCTGGCCATGCTCACTCCTGGAATATTCCCCCAGGAACTTCTCTGAAACTTAACCTAGCTGTCAAACCCTAAAAGAGGTTATCTAATTTTTAATGAATTGATGGCTCAGGATGTTTAAAAGGTGGACAGAATCAAGTTCAACTGGTGTCAAGGGAGATAGAGGTTTGCATATTTTCTGGAGTTAACATCTGTTCGTATTTTGCTGGCATCTTCTATAAATGTCTGTCAAGATCCTGTGTTGGGAGACACAGCTACTGTGGCAGAGCTCTATTATCATAGCTGTATCTCCCCCAAACACCTACTTTTTCAGCAGCACAGCTCCACCACCAACAGAAAGATTTCCAAGGCTCTGGAGAGTGGGACAGTGTGTGATGACACCTCCAGCCCTCCTCTGACTGTGAGGTGCTTTGCAAAAGGCAATTATGATAGAATCTCATGGGGGGTAGGTGTTTAGGGGCCCTTTTGGTTGTTGCATTGGTGCAACAACCAGAAATGTGAATTCTACAATTTACAATTTTGTTAACTCCAGCTTACAGAAAACATTGTAAATGCTGAACAGGATGCCACCTATTAAAAAAACCCAAAAAACGAAACCCACACATATCCTATTTGAAATATGCCTTGAATCTTACCGTTTAATCCCCCCCCCAAAAAAAAACACATTTCCCAGTGAGCAGCTGGCTGTTACTACCTGAGCTTGAATTGGCCTAGAGTGAAAGAAAGTTGATATGGTAAAGTTAAGTCAGATGTCTCACAGTCAGTTCTGCTGGCAATCTGATCAGTCAATCTTTTCCTGTTCAGGTCCAACAGGAAAAAAAAGAGGGGGGTATTAATATCATTAGCAGTTTCTACCCATACACATTAACATGTCCTAGTGAATTTGTGATAAAAATCCATAGAGATTATGGCTTGCAGAGGTAGGGAAAGACAAGAGAATCCAATTAAAATGGAAATAGAAAATATCAGGGGGTCTCCCATTCAAGCATCCATGCTAGAAAAGAAGTTCATTGTATGAGTATAATGTAGTTTTTATGATGCACAGATGGATCCCTGCAATCATTGAGATCAATACACTGTGTTGGGACATGGGAGAGGGTTTTCTCAGCTGTGGCAACCCAAATATGGAGTGCCCTCTCCCTGGAGGCTCAATCTGTGCAACCACTCTTGTCATTTAGGCAGCAAGTTAAAACCTGGTTGTTCATCAAAGCCTTTGGGCCTCACTGATATAACCCAAATATGGTGTATATCATTTTAAAAACTTCTACACTTGTTTTTATCTTAAATACACTGTATTTTTAATATACCAATTGTGATAATTTTATGCCAAATCAAATTGTACATAGTCATATTTTATGTTCCTAAAGAAACAGAGTGACTTTCAATCTGTAAAAAGTGCTAATGTTGTTGTTTTTTTTTTTTTTTTTGAAAATTTCATTTTTTTCTGGGGAAAAAAAACAGGGTTTTCCATGGCTTCAAAATTACCAGAAATCTGACATCTCTATTACTGAAGTTTAGTATGTTTTTAGTTTACTTAATTATTTTATTGTTTCAAACTGTGTAACTTGTTCTAATATTTTTGGAAAGCCGCCCTGAGATCTTTGATATAATCGGGCAAGGCATAAACATTTTAATAAATAAATAAATAAATAGAATAAAATATATGAAGCAGTTCTTAGGCGACAATTCTGTACACATTCACCTAGGAGAAAGTTGAATTCACTGGGATTTTCTTCTGAGTAACTATATATAGGATTGAACTGTTAATTTACAGGATTGAAGAGTGTCTCTGAAATGAGTAAGAATGATATTACTTGAGGAATTTAAACTGTGATAGATTGTGTTACAAGATATATCATTGCTATGCAAGACTACCTAGTTATCAGTTTCTACTTCAGTTCCACCATCCTGCTCTTCTTCATTTGCTGAGATCAGACAATTATGAAGGAAAAATGCCACTTAAATACAGAGGGTTGAAATAAGTTAATTCATCACAGGCAAAGAAACAGCAAGCCAAACATTAACTAGACTACGGTTGGGCAACTTCTTTGAGGGTGGGTGGGGATGCACACTAGCTGACCCTCAGCCTATTGGGGATAACAATCTTTCCTACCACAGCTGCTAAAGCTGAAGCTGCTGCTGAAATTCTGTGAGGCAGGAAGATGCCAGAGCAACCATTGTTCAGGGGTGATGGTATATTTCAACAACACCAGCAGCAGGGCTTACCAGCTCCCCATTTGATGTAAACATGTTAAAAAGCTGCACATCTTGCCTATGAATACTGGTTTAGGACAAACAAAATATAATATCTGGATACATCTTGTTGGTAGAGAAGAAAGAAGAGAAAGATTTGTTTTTAAAGGCCCAGCTATCTCAAGAGGCTCAAACCCCTTCAGCTTAGATCTGCTTTGTCTATTATGTTTTTTTGACATGGAGATTATCTGTGTGAAGGAAAAGGCAACAGCACCACAGGTTCTAATAACGGGGAGGGAACACAGTTCATTGGCAGACACAAGCATCCGATTGCATGCACAGAAATCACATGTTCTTTCCCTGATCTCTTGGGCGAAGAGGCAATAACTTACCATCTCTTGTCAGGTTCATGCCTCCAAACACCAATGGTCCAATAAACTGGGCTTTGATGTCCCCTTTGAGATAGATGAAAATTGTGGGGAGATTTCTATCAGGATAGTTGGGGATGCAGGTTGTAGAAATGGCTTTGACAAACTTGACATCAGGAAACTTCTTGGCAAGTCCATTTAAGTGTTGGTTTATCAAGGCACAAAGAGGAATACTAAACAGAAAATAAAAGAGATCAATTCAAGAGTCATGCTTTCTACTTTGAAAAGTAGACTCAAAATAAAACTGTAGTAATTTCTATAATGTGCAGTATAAGCTCAATAATATGCACTATGACCTCTATACCTGAATGCATGCCCCTCCCTCTATAAGCCCACTTAACAACTGAAGTCTGTTGGAGGTGCCCCTCCTCTGTCCCACCAGTGGGAACAACATCCTGTGTGAAGACGCAAAAGAAGGCATTTCTTCCTGTCATGCTCTGGGTGGCCTAATTGGTGCCAACACTGGTTGGTGCTAAGTTAAAACACAGGTTTTTATCAAAGCCTTTAAATATAGTTTAATGTGTTTTCAGAATATTTTTTTTACTCTTAAATTTTAAATTGTTTGATTTTGTTCTCAACAGTGCTCTTAAATCTAAGGTTCTAGGATGGGCTATTAAATAAATAAATAATAAATAAATAAAAATATCAACCTTATGATTATGTTGTCAGTAGACCCTACAGTGTTTAATAAATTAAGGGCTACATCAAATGAATTTAAAACCTCTTGACATTTAGAAATACATCATATATTTAATATAGCCTCTGGTGACAACCATCAACTTGAGATGGCTTTAAAAGGGGATCAGATTAAGCCACATAAAATAAGGCTAGTAGTTGTGGTGACTACATGTTACCATGAGCATCACAAGCAACATGCCTCTATATACCTATTTATGGGGAGCACATGCATTGTTGGCAAGGGAGGAGTTCTGTTGCACTGTTTTGTTTTTGGGTTTCCCACAGGCAACTGACTAGTGACTGCAAGAACAGAATGCTCAACCAGACAGGCCATTGATGTAATCCAGAATGGGTCTAATCAATCAATGTGTGTGTGTATATATAAATATAAATAATTATGAAGTACATAAAACACTACAGATAGTGGCAACCATCTGAGAAAGGGCATTGCCCTTCCTGTCCAGTCAGTTTATACTGCCATGAAGCCACAGTACTGCTTGGTGACGTCACTAAACTGTGGCTGAACTCAGAATAAAGAGTGACCTTGTTTTGTAAAATTCTTTTCCTTTGCATGGCTTCATGGTTCTTAAAATGCAAATAAGTTGCCCATGGGGCAGTACAATACTCTGTTGTAGGCGTACTTTATATGTTTTGGATTCTATCCCTCAGAAACCCCAGCCAGCATTACTTATAAGGAATGATGGGACCTGTAGTACAAAATGTTTGGAAAGACAAAGGTTCCTCACCCTGCTGTAAATAATTAATACATAATCTGTTTCAGAAAAACACAATCTTAAGATATTCAGATGTTTGAAGAAGAAGAAAAAATACTACAGAAAAACTACAAGCTAATAACAAACCCCTGAAACATTTGCTTACCCTTGCTTGTATAGATGCAATACTACCCATATATCCTTCCCAGCTTTGGTAATTTCTTGGACATAATCCTGACCTGAGATCTCCAAAACTTGTCCAAATTTATTCTTTGCTTGAGAGGCTTTCCATTCAGCTAGCCTTTGCTGCCTATACCACAGAGTCATGAGAAAAAGGAAAATATATAAATGGATTCAAAATCATTTATAGCACTGTGTGTTCAAAATCCTTGACGCTCAAGACACTCAACACCCTTTTTATTTTTATTTTATTCCCATCTCCTCCATAGGGTATTTCTTTGATAGGGTATTTCTTTGATGTCCAGCAAGACCTGGACATCAATATATAAATATACAGTAAATATTGATGTCCAGCAAGACCTGGACATCAATATCCCCTTTAGAAGAGTTGTGCAGCTCATGCCCAAAGAATTAGGAAATAGGCTATCTGGCCACAACCTTATTTACATTTCCCTTGAAGAAAATACCACTGAATGGGGCTTATGTCCAGGCAAGTGGAGAGCTATGATGGTTATATAGTCCATTCCTATTTTGAACACCAACATTCATTTTATAAATGCTGATAATTGGAAGGGGACATAATGAATCTTAGAGCAGAACATGAGGATTCAGGAGGTCAGAAGGCTAAACTGGTAAGGTCAGATGTTTTAAAGAAATCATTTTAGAGGTTACAGGTATCACAATGAACCGTAATACCAGAGCCCTCAGCTAATGAGACAGCCCTGCCTACAGACGTGGAATGCTATTAAAGGACCACCAATTACTCTGAGTTGATGCTGCCTACAGTTCCTGATTTCTTGTATCTTTTAACCATTGCTTCTCCAGAAAAATTCCAGCAAGCCTAATTAAAACCGGTGCTATTTTGAATGTATGTTGTCAAATTAATTGTGCAGCTTGATAGGGTCACATTTTACAACTGCACTTTCAACTGTGTGAGGTACTGCCAAAATTTAAGCATAACACTCATGAATACACCCACACCATACCAACAGTGTTTCTCCTCATAGTATTAAATCAGGTAGCCTAGTGTTTCAAGTATAAAGACCTATATAGCTTGGGCCCAGGCTATCTAAAGAATTGTATCCTCCCAAATGACTGTTCAAGCTCTGAGATCTTTGGTAGAGGCTCTTATTTCAACCTTGTCACCCTCACAGGTATATATAGTAGGCATATAAATGAAGGTCATCTCAGTTGCTGCTCCTAGGCTCCCAGAAGCTGGACTGGCTCCCTCCTTGTCAGATGTTTTTATTTCTACAGAATTTTGCAAATGGACTGTTTTACAAGAAGAGGGCTTTTATTTGTGTCCTGTACTATTTTTAATCTTTTGCTTTTCAATATATATGTTTTCGGCACAATACAAAATTACTCTTTGTATATTTCTATCCATAGTTATTTTTTCTTGTATTCTTTTATATTGTAAATTACCTTGAGTCTCAGCTTTAGAGAAAAGGCAGGGAAACAAATACAATACAACATACTGGTTTCGCCAAAACTTAATTTTCTCTAAGTTCCTGGAAAAGCTGCAGGGCTCCACCTTGCAATGAGTGCTGCTAGAATTATGATTTTGATGTATATTAATTAGATTTGATCTGCACGTGCTGGAATGTGTTCAGAGGAAGCCAACCAAGATGGTAAAAGGTCTGTAAACCAAGCCCTATGAGGAACAGTTTAAGGAGCTGCTATATTTAGCTTGGAGAACAGAACATTAAGAAGTGATATAATAGCCATATCTAAACACCTAAAGGCATGTCATATAGAAGAAGATGGAGCAACCTTGTTCTCTATTTCGCCAGAGACTGGAACCTGAACCAATGGTTTAAAATTACAAGAAAATAGATTTCAGCTAAACATGAGCAAGAACTTCTTGCCTGTAAAAGCTGTTCAACCATGAAATAGACTGCCTTGGAGGGTGGTGGGCGCTCCATCTTTTGAGGTCTTTAAAAAGAGTTTAAAGTGCTTTAGTTGTGTATTCCTGCATGGCACAGGCTCGGACAAGATGGCCCTTGAAGCCCCTTTTAGTTCTATGATTCTGATTCTATGCTAGTAGGTGTTGTGTAGCTGTCAGCAGACTAGGCTATGCCCATATGGAGGCATGTGTCAGAAAGCAACTGTACACATGACTGGTACCACTATGATCATGCAAACTGCAGCCATGTCTAAATCCTTCATATTGAGTTGTCAGTCATGGGAGCAAGAGAATCTCCCTAATACTGTGTCAGATCATTAATCTACCTAGCTCAGAGCTATTCTATGCTGACAAGCAGCAGACCACGAAAGTTTCAAACAAAGGTCTTCCTCAGCACTACCTAGAGATGCTCAGGATCAAACTCAGGATCTTCTTCATACAAAGCAGGTTCTCTACCACTGGCCTCTGGCCCTCTTCATAAATGCTAACAGCTTTTCGTGTTGAGCCTGGACTGGCCACATTGGCTGGATGACTGCAGGAGTTGTAGAAAAACTATAAACTTCCCAAGCTCTAGCTCAAGGCAGCTTATAATTTTCATGCTCATCCTCCTCTCACTTTATCCTCAATAACAAACCTGGGAAATAGTCACCCTGACAGACAGTGATTGGCCCAAGGTCATCCACTGTGTGTCATGGCTTGAACCTGACTATCCCAAGTCCAACAATCTAACTATAGCATCACCCTGGCTCTCTCTATACTATTTACATAGTTGTAGACCCACTACCGCATCTCATTTTTCTATCAAAAGTTGAGTTTCCATTACAGTATTTGGAAAGGCAATGCATCACTTCATACTTTCTTGCATTGCACAGTTAATCATTCTTCCTGACAATAATTTTATTTCAATGTTCCATACATACTAGCCAATATATCAGAGATAAATTATGCTAACAATGGGATCAAGTTCAGTGTTCCACTTACGCAGCAGTGGGGGGATTTGGCCCCTTACATTTTGGTGATTCTTCCCTTAGCTACTAGAGGGCCATGTGTTGGATACCTGGGGAGCCCAACAATGGGATTAAACTAAGTACACCCTACTTCCCCACCTGATATAAGTCCCATTACTGATAAATATTTCTTCCTGTGAAATGTAAAATCTCTCACCTGTACATTTCTATAGCCCGTTCATCTTCCTCATTGAATTCATCTTCATTTTCTTCAAGTTCCTCCAGGGTCATCTCTTCGTAAGTTTTCACTAATAGTTGAGAAATATAAGGTCACAGTATATTGTAAGGTGTGGTATGGGAAAAACAAAACAAAACCCTGAAGGTGTTTCTTAAATCAGTGCAAATTCTAACAAAATTAGAATGAGAATTACTCAGAAACAACCTTTTCTTTCTGTAAACAACTTAATTCCCAAACAAGACACCTTAAACTTTTATACAGTAAGAGTATCGGCCTTGTACACATTTGTGTTTGCAGAAGCAAACAACACAATGTGTTAAGATAACATCTTTGTTAAAATACTGGCTGCAGGACTCTCACATGAATCCACTTTGCTAGCTGTAGACTACATGTGTGCACGGATGGCAGCAAGCATGGCAAATGCACCTGCTGCAAAAGAAGTGTGAATTAGTTTCAAGCACCAACTCAAAGCATAGCCCTTACAAAATTCATAATTATGCACCTCACTGTCTTATTAGCTCTGCTCCCATAACTTACTCCCAGGAGCGTTCATTTGTTACAAAGCTACAGCTCCTGCAGAGCCAGTTCTTATTTTAGGTGGCAATCATCAGTTTCTTTTCTAAATGACGTAAAACATGGAAGGCAATTACAATCCACACCGACAGATAGGCTCTTGTTCAATAAAAGATTTTTAACAGCCAGAAGTGCACCCCTTGAGTGCCAAGAAAGCAATAAAAAATAGCATTTTCTTCACTGATGATTCTTCCAGGTCTTCTCTCCCGATCTGTACAAATAAACTGACAAAAGTATATCAAATGAAGTAAAGGAAACAACTCCCACGCTATAAAGGTTTATCGAGTTCCAGCTCACTCCATTACCACTGTCATGTGTGTCTGCTTTTTTTAAAAAAAGTGGACTGAATTCCTGTATCTTCAGACGTAGCTACAACGATGGAGACCCATTGTCCTAGCTACTTCTGACAATGCTGCTGCCAAGAACATCTCTCCTAAGCCTCAACAGATCTGAGGCACTGGAAATGATGACTGCAGCCCTCTCCTGCTCATGGGTCTCATTGAGACAGGCAGCTGGAGTGACCGCTCCTGGTGCAACTACTCTCCATGCACCCTGTGACCAGGAGAGTACTGTAGCTGCCATTTCCCAATGCCCCAGTCTGCAACACCTTGGAAACCCTTCAGCTGAGGCACTGCTTGGCTTAAGAGGTAGGTTTCTGGGGTCACAGATTCTAAGATTCTAAGTCCTGCTTATAATCTCGTAAATACTGAACAGGATGGTAGTCATTATCTTTGGAGGCTTTTATACCTGAAGCCAGAAAATACCGAGCCAGACCAAGCATTTTTCTGCACCCTACCATCAACACCATGTCAGTCCACATTGACTGGCATCTGAACTCTCTCCAATACTGGCAAAGTGTCTTTGACCATACTTGAGGCAGGCTAGTTTATGGGACCTAAGACAGGTTGTGTGACCTATGGGTCCCATGTTGGGAGAAAGGTGGCATACAAATGAAATAAATAAATAAATAACTAAAAAGTGCTGTGCTCCAACAATAAACAATCAAGGAATTCAAGAGGAACAGCCAGCCACAAAACTGCCACGGTTGCCTTCCAGTATGTACCTCACACTGCCTAGACGTAGGGCTAGCCGTGCCAGTTTAGCTCAGCAGGGCATACAATTTGTAAAAATTTGTTTTCTCTAGTAAGCACAGGAGATGTCCTCTCAAAAAACACAACTCTCTTTCCTTTGTACACTTCCACTGGAGCAAAATAAGTATCATTATTTACAAAATGTCCATTGTAATCAATGGAAGATCAGCAAGCCCTAACAAATTTCACCATAATGACAACATCTCCATTTACATTAATAATAATAGTAATAGTAATAATAGTTATTGTTGTTATTATTATTATTTCTTACCTGCCTTTCCCCATGGATCGAGGAGGCAATACATATTAAAACAGTTTAAAATTCATAGCTTAAACATGCTGGATAGGCCTGCCAAAGAGACTAGCCTTTAATGCTATTTAAAATTCAGATAGTGTATTCAACTGACAAATCTCTTCCAGCAGGTCATTCCAGAGTCTAGGGGCGACTGAAGAAAAAGTCTCCTGAGTGACAGTTGCCAACCTAGTCAAGGCTGACTAAAGTAAATGTCCCCCAGCGGACATGAGTGTACAGGGCGGATTATATGGGAGAAAGCAATCCTGTAGGTCCTGGACTCAAACCATGTAGGGGTGGGAATCATGGCAACTCCAGATGCCATTGGTCTGTGAATCCCACCAAACCTAATCAGTGGAACCACTAGTGAGGAATGTTGGGCCCATCACCAACCCAAGGACCCCATGATCTCTGTACTTCAGATCTGGATTTAGAGTTAATTAAAAATGAACTAGAAACCTATACCCAAGCCTACATCTATTGATGGTACATCCTGTAGATTAAATCCAATCCCACAACAACCAACTCGTATAGCAAAAGAAGGATGCTGTTGGGACTATTGTTAATGACCGCACCTCTTATCAGCCCTAGCCAATATAGCCAATGGTGAAGGATGACAGAAGTTGTAGCTTGGCCACTTTTGGAGAACAACATACTCTCCATTCCTGTCATACAGTAAAGACTTTTCTTTTGAAGTCCTTATTGTATGTTTTCCCAGGGAATGCTGTGTGCACTTGCTGGCAAAAAAAGATGATTTTGTAAAGACTATGTTGATGTTCTTTATAAATCACAGTGCAAACAGAAACAAAATACTATTACCACTTCCAAAACCTTTTCACAGGCAATCCTCAAAATGCAACGAACACCTTAATAAGTCCCAATGAAGTTAAAGAGAGCCTTGCTTGCGCTGCAAAAGCTTATAGACTTAAAAATCACAAATGGTCACACAAGTTGGATTGCTGAAGTTGTCAAGCGTCCATCCCTCTCTAAAACTAGACTGCTTACCAACAGATTTCTGCTGGATGATCTGTTGCTCCCTCTCCTCTTCAGCCTGCTCTTGTTCTTTCAACTTTTCTTTTGGAGGAAGGATGCCCTTTTTACGTAAGATGTCATTCCATTCTGTATCTGCATTAGGATCCTACAACAGACACAATGATGAGAGGCAAACTGTATGACTGGCTCCCAAACTTAGAACTGTCGTTCAGGCCTCCATCACACTAAGATCTGACACCCACAGAATTTGGCACTCAACTCGAGGTAACAAAAATGTGGTTGCCTAGTTCCTGACACATTGGATTGCAGAGCCTGGGAAAGTTATTTTAGGGCCTTTTCACACACTACACAATTATACTGCTATATTTCTACTTTAATAGTCATTGCAACCTGCTATGGATTTATGGGATTTGTAGTTTAGGAAGGAGTATTCAGAATTTTCAGCCAAAAAGCTTTACTGCCATCAAACTACAAACCTCAACATTCCACAGGAAGTAGGTAAAGCAAGTGGAATCAGAGTTACAATTGTGCAGTGTGACCCTTTGAGTACAACTATCAGAATTTCTCTACCAGGATGACCACTGGAAGCTGTAGTCCAAAAAAGTATTTTTCCCAAATTCTACCAGTACTCCTTATTATATCTCATGTTTTAGGTTACAGAGATTACACCAGCCCAAATGGATCCCTGCACACATAAGTTGTCTTCACATGTAGGACAAAATATTCAAACTGGGCCTGTAATTCCTATGCACTCAACTGTGATAAGGCTACATGTTGTCAAGAGTACAAATGTTTGTGTCAGGTATTCCATGTATTACACAAAGTGTATACTAAATATGCAGGGCTATGACTCTGTGTACACCTACCTGGGAGTAAGTATTCTTGAAATGAGTGTGATTTACTTCTGAGAAAACATTAATAATTTATATTCCATTTTTCTGTTGATGACCTGGGGGCGGGGGAACCCTACTTACATAAAACAAAGGGCTATAAGGAAAAACTACAGAAACTATAGCAATAACACAATACTATAAAACTGTAGAACATTACTAAAATATGTGGAGTCACTAAAAACAGCAAATCACTAGATATTTAGGTTTCTACATGCTTCCCCCTCTCCCACACCCAGTAACAACTAAATATACACAATGAAGAAACCTAGAGCAGTGGTTCTTAACCTTGGTCCCGGGGACTCCCAGGGGTCCTCAATGTCCTCCCAAGAGGTCCGCAAAGGCTTGAAAGCTGCTCAGACCACCTCCTGCCTGCAGTGGAGTGCCATGTGACAGGAGCCAAGGCAAAGGCTGGCTTGGCCTGCACACTGCCATTCAATCTGCTCCAGCCACAAACTTGCAGGAAGCAGCAGGAGAAAAGTCTTCCCTCCCCCTCCAGTGCCTCTGAGGGAAGGTTTAATGGATGGTGTAATTGTATTGTTATTGTTGTTGTTGTTTTAAATCTTGAGTTAATTCTTGGGGGTTCACAGCAACAAAAGATATTTAAAGGGGGTCCCTGGTAAAGGAAAGATTAAGAACCACTAGCCTAGAGAATACACTACTGCAGCAATGGGGAGAGTGCACCCCCCCAATATTCCTCATGATTGACTATACGGTGTTAACACCGTGGAACCATATTAGGAGGTCCACACTTTTAGTCACCCCTGATTAGATAACACATTCCAGAGTGCCACTACTGAGAAGGCTCTGTCATCTGTATCCACTACTCTTGTATAATTTCAGGACAGAATGGGATAAAAAGCAGAACTTCTGATAGAAATGGAAAGCTGAGGCAGGCTCATATGGGACTTCTTAAAAGTATCACAACTCTAGGCTCTACAAGTCAAGGCCCATTATGTCAAAATGGATCGACTGGTGGGGGGGTTGTGGAGGATAGGCGGTTCCACACTTATCAAGAAGAAATTAAAAAAAGGAAAAGCCTTAGCAGAAACGACAGCGACCATGGAGATTATCACACTATAGTGTTACAATGCTATTATTCCACTTTAACTACTCTGGCTGCTTCCTGTGGAATCCTGGGATTTGCAGTTTAGGAAGGGGTATTTAGAACTCTCAGCCAGAGAGCTCTTAGGCCTCCCTAAACTACAAAGCCCAGAATTGCACAGGAGGCAGCCACAGCAGTTAAAGTGGAATAATAGCACTACAACAGTGTAGTTTGATAAAAAGTCACATGTAATCTAAACCCCAGAAAGCAGAAAGCGCCTAGAGCAGTGGTTCTCAACCTGTGGGTCCCCAGCTGTTGTTGGACTACAGTTCCCAGGAGCCCTCTGAGGCCTCACCTTGACATCCAGGTGGTCCTTCCAGTCATTAGTGAGGCTGTGAGTTCAATCCTACAGCCTCACTAACGACTGGGAGGACCACCTGGCTGTCAAGGTGAGACCTCAGAGGGCTCCTGGGAAGTGTAGTCCAACAACATCTGGGGACCCACAGGTTGAGAGCCACTGTCCTAGAGACACACCCTCTCCCCCCTGCCCGGTATCCACAGGCACCTCGGTCTCCAGCGCAGCCCGCGCGCAAACCGCCTCCCACCTCAGCAGCTCCCACCACACTTTGGCCTTCCAGAGGTTTTGGACTTCAGCTCCCAGAAGCCCCCAATCAGCTTGTCCAACAGTTAGGAATTTGGGGGAGCTGAACTCCGAAACATCTGGAGGGCCAAAGCGTGGGAGACACTGAGCTAGAATGGTGCTCCCGAGTCCCACTAAGGCGCAGGGTCCGCCCAGCCGGCCTCCCTGCTAGGGTCCCGTCCCAGGCAGTCAGGCAGGCAGGCGCCGAAGAATTCCTGGCTCACCTGCATTTTGGGGCCGCGGCTTTCCCCCCGTCACTGTTGGAAGGAGGAGAGGCGCCAGCGAGGACACGTTCCCCGGGGTGGCGGAGAGAAAGAAGCGCCTTCCTGGGAGCAGGGGCTGCCTTGCTGGAGGAGCGCAGGCGCGCAACCGGAGCTCCTCCTGGCCGCCCTCCTGGCTTGCCCTTATTTGGCCTGGACCGAGAGGCTTCCGCGGGGGCGAGAGGACGCCTCAGCCGGAGTGACGAGGCCCGAGGAGGCGGGTTTCGCCGGCCAGGGGCCGCCTACATTTCTCCCCCCACCCACGCTCCAGTAGGTGCGCCTTTGGTTCTGCTAACCCTGCCCTGAAAGCACCAGCTCCCGCCTGAACTTGCAAGCTAAGCAGGGTCAGCCCTGGTTAGGACTGGGATGGGAGACCGCCAAGGAAGACCAGGTGGCCCAGGCGAGATTTCAGAGGCAAAACCACCCCTGAGTACTCCTTGACTAAGAAAACCCGATGAACTCCATGGGGTCGCCCTAATCAGACTGGCGACTGGAAGGCGCGCACGCACACACACACAAGCCTTGCGGACGTAGAGCGCTATTATTCCACTTTAACTGCTACGGCTGCCTCCTGTGCAATTCTGAGGTCTGTAGTTTAATGAAGCCTAAGAGCTCTCTGGCTGAGAGTTCTAAATGTCCTTCATCCCAGGGCTGCTATAGGAGGCAGCCAGAGCAGTTAAAGTGGAATAATAGTGCTATAACAGTGCAGTGGGATTTACTGCTGAGCAAACATTTAAAATAATGGAAATACCTATACTTAGAGCAGTGATTCTTAACCTTTTGTATATCAGGGACCCTCTTTAAATATATTTTGTTGCTGCGGACCCCCAAGACTTAACTCAAGATTTAAAACCATAACAACAACAACATAATACAATTGCACCATCCATTAATCCTTCCCTCAGAGGCAGTGGAGGGGAAAGAAAGTTTTTTTCTGCTGCTTATTCCTGCAAATTTGTGGCTGGAGCAGACTGAATGGCAATGTGCAGGCCAAGCCAGCCAGCTGGCCTTTTCTCCTGTCATGGCCACTCCACTGCCGGGAGGGGTTGGGCTAACCAGGCTTCAAGCCTTCCTGGACCCCCTGTGAGGACATCGCAGGCCCCTGAGGGGTCCCCAGACCCCAGGTTAAGAACCGCTGGCTTAGAGCATTCTCCCCTCAGGTAAGAAGAAAAAACAAGTGAAAACTTCAGTGAAGACATACACTGATGGCATTGTATAAATAAAATCTTAATTGAGTGCACAACTCTCTTTTGAATGAAAACATCTTGCTTTTCGTAAGGAAGGAAGTTTGATAAAAAGTCAAACTTTTAAAATGTATTTAATGTTAATCATGAAGTCACCACTCTCAAAGTGGAAAGCGAGTTTTCTAAAGGTGTGACAACAGTAGTAAAACATAACCTATCCTATTGGTCACATGGAGACTTCTCTAGAGTAAGTAAATTGGGGTTTGCAGCCTAAGTAGTCAAGGTGAAACCAGTACAGTTCAAGTCACAGCTACTTGTAAAGTGGATGCAGCTGAATGAACCCCCACTTAGGTCTCACTAGGGGAGTTTAAAAAGAGGCACCATCCATATCAAGTCAGTAGGAAATTGCTGGCCATCCAGAGAAGAATATTACAGTTAAAAATTTTAAAAAGTGAGTTGGGTTGTTTTGCTAAATGTAATATTGCTTTAATGGCTGTTAGCTCAATCAAAAGATGTTATAATTTGCTTCAGAGTATTATATAAAACTTTTAGTAAAATATATTACAAATATATACCGTAAGCCTGTCAAGGAGACCAGAAACGCTAGTCAGTAACTTTTTTGGATAGGCAGCCAGTGTGTTGAGATTTTTGCAGTATTTGGAGCTCTACAACAAGCACTGTTAAAGGTTCAAGGGCTAATGTAATGGATATCTTGCTTGATACCTTAGAAATATTGCTGATAAACTCTAGGAAAAATTTTGTTTGTTCAGCAAGGGTATACAACAATATGCCATGGCAGATATTCCACAGAAGAAGCAAGAGTGGTTTACTTGGTATGTTGCACTGAGTGAGGGAAGATGGGGCTGGAGAGTTCCTGCTTGGGCTAAATACCATTTTAAGTCTTTGCTTAAATAAAATCCTGGATGGTGCTACACGTGGTGAAGGACAAGGATTACAACTGCTGTCCTCTTGGTAGAGATGCCTCCAATGACACCTGGGAACCTTTGTGGCACATCTGTGATCCTTATAAATACCATCCCTGTCAACCTTTTGCTTTTCCATTAACTGAACTTCTGGTCTCAATGGCAAAGCTCTCCAAGTTTTTCTAATAATAATAAATAATAATATTTTTTTATTATTTCTTACCGGCTTCTCACCAAGACTTGAAGCAGGGTACAATATGAATTAAAATACAATATATAACATAAAATCATTAAAATACACAGGGAAAAATACATAAGATTAAAACAAACATTACATTAAAATCATCCATACAGATTTAAAATGTATGGTTTAAAATCAACTAGGTAGGTCTGCTGGAAGAGATAGGTCTTTAGTACTGTTTTAAATTCCGACATTATGTTTAGCTGTCGAATCTCTTCTGGCAGTCTGGGGGTGACTGATGAAAAATCCTCTGGTATTCTGATACCTTCTTGCCATGGGGTATTGAGGTCGCTCTAAACTGTATATGCATTTAGCAGGAATTTGCTCGACTATAAAAAGTGGCCCCACAAAAGGAAACACAAGGATGTAATTTGAGGATCTAGCATGGCCTTCGATGTGAGGAATTTTTAAAACTCCCATTGTCCCCATCCAACATGGAGCTGATGGATATTGTAGTGCAACACCTCTGGAAAGATCTAGGGCTGCTGACACACTGCAGAAATGATGCAGTTTGACATCACTTTAACTATCATGGCTCCATCCTATGGAATCCTGGGATTTGCAGTTTGTTGTGGCATCAGTCCTCTCTCACAGAGAAGGCTAAATATCTCACAAAACTACAAATCCCAGAGTGTCATACTGTTGAGCCATGGCAATTAGAATGGTGTCAAACTGCATTATTTCTGCAGTGTGTCAGCAGCCTAAGACAAGGCCTGTAATAATTCTCTGGTGTTCGTGCTTTTCTTGGTCATGTTGCAAGGCACCTTGGTCCTGTATAGGGAGGAAGGAGAGATATAAATTAAATAAATAATAAAATTGGACTGGCTTGCTAGCAGGAAGGTTAACTAGTCTTTTTATGTGTGGCAAAACCAATTAAATGTTGGCAATGAAGGGAGACTGTATCCTCTGTTTATAGAAGCCACCATGTCTGGACGTGGCAAGAAGCCCTCAAAGCCTTCAGCTGCTGTTCGGAAAACCAAGAGTGCAATAGTTGGCCTGCAGTTCCCCGTGGGACGTGTTGCCCGGTACCTGAAACAAGGGAACTATGCTGAACGAATAGGTGCCGGTGCCTCTGTGTATCTGTCAGCTGTCTTAGAGTACCTGACTGCAGAGATACTGGAGCTGGCAGGCAACGCTGCTCATGAAAACAAAAGGCAACGGATTGGGCCACGGCACATCCAGTTAGCGGTGAGAAACGATGAAGAGCTAAACAAGTTGTTTGCTGGCGTGACTATTGCGGAAGGAGGAGTGCTGCCCAATATCCAAGCTCAGCTTCTCCCGAAGAAGACGGGGCACTTGGCTACTCTCCAAGAAGAACCAAGCAAACCCAGCCCCTAATCTAAAATGACTTTTACAGCATTACTGACATTTAAAAACCATGTTGGTCTCTTGCACTTAACATTTGAAAGAAGCACGTTTTAATGTATGTTGTAGTAATAAATTTTCACAGTATAAAACTTGACCACATTGTCTTTTTCAGCAAAAAAACAAAACTTCTAGCAAAACTTGAGCAAATTGGGCGCTTGTTGCACAAGCACAGCTTTTTTGCATGCAACTATGCTTGTATGTGACAGGGTCAGTGAGTTTTCTCTGTGGTGTCTGCCATATTACCATGGTCTGGCTACACAACACTCAGAAGAAACTTCTTTAGTAAAGTAGATGTACATCATTGTTTCCTACAAGGGAATAGTCTCTCTTCACAGCTACTTTGTAGGGCTAATAAGGGAGAGACAGTTCACTTTCTCAACTGCATCCTCAGGGTTGGAAGTTGTGGTTGAAGAGAAAGCAAAACATCCTCTCTACATTATGGGATCCCTTTCACACTACGCAGCATGTAGTGAAAGCCGGTGTGGTGTAGCAGTTTGAGTGTCAGACTAGGACACTGGGAGACCAGAATTTGAATCCCCACTCAGCCATGGAAACCCACTGGGTGACTTTGGGCAAGTCACATTCTTTCAGACTCAGAGGAAGAAATCAAACACCTCTGGACAATGTTTGCCAAGAAAACCCTGTGATAGTGTTGCCATAAGTCGGAAATGACTTGAAGGCACACAACAATACACTCCACAATTACACTGCTATGATTCCACTTTAACTGCCATGGCTCCCTCCTAGGATATCCTGGGATTTAGAGTTTAGGGATGGGCATTTAGAACTCTAGAGAACTCTAGTGTCTCACCAGACTCAGGGCCGGTTTAAGGCACCGGTGGCGTCAGCATCCGCAGGGGGGCCCATCATTGGGGGGGGGGCGTAGTAACCCTCCTCCTCCTGCAAAAACATTATTAGTAATAATCTGAATATCCTGTACTGTGAATAGCTTAGGTTGAGTTAGGTTACATTGACCTGAGATAAACATATGGGCCCCCCAAAATAAAGTATTGCAGGGGGCCCCAGAATTCCTTAAACCGGTCCTAACCAGACTACAAATACCAGGATTCCATAGGATGTTTTCATGGCAGTTACAGTAGAATTATAGTGTTTACACTTGTATAGTGTGAAAGGGCCCTTGGCAGAGGCACCTATTTTTTTCAGAGACATCTTCTTGTTGCAGAACTACTTCTCCGTGTATCAAAGCACTATTATTTTCAAACACCTCACTCTCCACACACAGCACCCTATTCACACACACCACTCAGCACCAAGGTGTGAAGTTATATTGGGTTCAAACAATGATTAAGATTATTTCCACCCACTATGTGGTATTTGTGTGCTGTTGTTGCAAAGCAGGAAAGCAACAAACCTGAGAGATGCCAGAGAAGGATGGTCCTATATAGTAGCTCCAAAAATCCTAAATGCTGGTCTCCATTGCTTGAAGACCAGGCTCAGAAGCAAATTCTATATTCACTACATCATATATTCTGCATGAATGCATGTTCCTAAGCAAGCAGCCACTCGTTCTGGCTTCTGCATTCCTGTGGGGGAGTTCACTTCCCTCCTTCCTGCCCATCAGCTGAGACTTTCCTTTGAAATTTACCTGGAGAAAGAGTGTTTCCAAGCATGAACAAAATCCTCTTCTGTAGCATGGAGACAAAAGATTCCCCAGAAAGTTTTGAGCCTCAGCACCTCTTAGTTCACCTCTCAGAAAAAAAAAGAAGAAAGTGGGCAGTTGGGGACTTGATGTCCTATCTCCTTGATGCCAGTCTCACAATTTATGGAACATAATGTGAAACTACTGTTAAAGAGGAATGAGGCCGCTGAACATGAGTAGAGTATTTTGTTACTATAGCCAAAAACTTACTACAGCTTCAGCTGCTACTAAGTCATTAAAACAAATGCATAATCTATAAACCCCACACACACTCCTACCCAACCATTATCTGAAGATGCCAGCAACAGATGCAGGCAAAATGTCAGAAGTAAACTCTTCCAGAACACGGCCTCACAGCCCAGAAAAAAACCAAGGAAGATCAATCTATATGCTCCTCTGCATACAACTACCATCCCTTTTTGAAAAATAGAATTAATTTCCTAGAGTAGTGGTTTGAGCCACAGATCTCTAATGTTTCAACCAATGCTCCTTATCACTTTAACTGAGAAGGAGTAGGGTGGAATTAGAGCATTTAACCAATATGAAATGTTTCACCTGTATGAAGGTGCAGTCATGATGGGAATCTCTGCCTGTTAAACAGCTGGATGCAGTCACAAAGACCCTTTAAAGTTAGAGTCTCAAGTGCTGAACCTGGACTTGTTTGCGACCTTCATTGCCTTCTGCATTGTGAATTGCCACTTGTGGGCCCTGTGCCTATAAGACCTTGGCCACTGGTTCTGAGGACCAACCCCACCATCTCCTAGAACAAGGGTGGGGATTGTGTAACCCTCCAAATATTGGCACTGTTTCTGTATACTGCTTTTTCAACCAGTGGTCATTGAAATAAACACCCTATCCCCCAGAGAAGCAGCCAATAGCATAAGAAGAGAAGTGGCCACTCAGGAAATGGACTAAAGGCACCAGATCCCATATGATCTTGGAAGACAAGCAGGGCCAGCTCTGGATAGTTTTGGATGGGAGACACCAATGAATACCAGGTGATCTAAGCTATATTTCAGAGGAAGGCAATGGCAAACCACATCTGAGTATTCATTGTCTACAAAAACCCTATGAAATTCATGGGGTTGCCATAAGTTGACAGAAAACCTGAAGGCATACACAAACCAGACGTTGTTGGACTGCAGCTCTAGGAATTCTTCAGTATTGAGTACACTGGTTAGGGCTGATGAGAGTTGCAAGGACACCAGATTCTCACTCCTATCCTACTATGAAGTTACCTCTTCGATAGTTTCCAAATTCCTGTCAGAAGTCACATTTATTTACAAATACCACTTATTTACACTAAATAACCTCTGAATAAGCCCAAGAATACTCATACACTCCACCTGTGAATATATTCATCCAAATACCAGTGAAACTTACAAAGAACAGGAATTGTATTAGCTTCTAGTATGAATTAAAGGGCCTGGTAATGATGACCTCACTACTTGAAGGGGTACCTCTCGCTATATATGCCTGCCCACAGTTTGCATCTGTGTCCCATCACATACTCTCCAGCATTACATAGCTGAACACTGGGACATGTGCAGCTAAGCAGCATCAGAATGTGGTCAGGATGGCAAAAGTTATTAATGAGAAAGAACACAGAAGCTAGGAGAAGCTTCAGCAATTTGCTTTTGCCTGAGCCTACTGGGAAGAGCAAGGTTCTACTTCCTCCTCTCCTTTCTTCCTACTGAGTTAATTTACTGAAAAGTATTTTTGAATTTTGAACTCAGTTTGCAGTGATTGGAATAAGCTGAGGACAAAAGGAGAAAGGGGAGGAGAAGAGACTAATTAGGATATATTAAAAGCAGCTGAAAGTGTGGGAAGGCAGAGGATTAATTCGGACTGTCTCTGCCAAACTGGGACAGTTGACGGGTGTGCCATCACCTGGGGCAATACACTGTGGGAGGACATCAGAGAAGGCCCTCCCTGTTTTGTCACCCCACTTATGGAATATTCTCCCCTTAGAAACCTGATTGCCCCAATGCTGCTGTCCTCCCAGCACTCTTTTCTAAAGCTTTTGGGGCATGATCAATTTGTCTAAATTTGCACATGTGAGTGGTTTCAAATTATTTTAACTTTTAAAACTGTTCTGTTTTAAAGGTTAATATGCTTTCAGACTTTTTAAACTGTTCAAATTGATTTTATTGTACCCTGCCCATGGATTCTCAGATGTAAGGGCAGGATAAAAATATTTTAAACAACAACAACACAATATATGGCTTGAATAGCCTCTCCTGATGTTTGACTTGAGGGCAATACATGCAAAAAGGATCTAGGAGTCTTAGTGGACCACAAGCTGAACATGAGTCAGCAGTGTGATGCAGCAGCTAAAAAAGCCAATGCTATTCTAGGCTGCATTAATAGGAGTACAGTGTCTAGATCAAAGGAAGTAATAGTACCACTGTATTCTGCTGGTCAGACCTGACCTGGAATACTGTGTCCAGTTTTGGGCACCACAATTCAGGAAGGATATTGAGAAGCTGGAACATGTTCAAAGAAGGGCGACCAGGATGGTGGGAGGTTTGGAAGCCATGCCCTATGAGAAGCGGCTTAGGGATCTGGGCATGTTTAGTCTGGAGAAGAGAAGGCTGAGAGGGGACATGACACCCATGTTTAAATATTTGAAAGGATGTCATACTGAGGATGGAATAAGCTTGCTTTCTGCTGCTCCAGAGACTAGGAGACAGAGCAATGGGTTCAAACTACAGGAAAAGAGATTCCACCTAAACATTAGGAAGAACTTCTTGGGAACTGGAATACACTGCCTCATAGTGTGGTGGAGTCTCCTTCTTTGGAGGTTTTTAAACAGAGGCTGGATGGTCATCCGTCGGGAATGGTGTATTCCTGCATGGCAATGGGTTGGATTGGATGGCCTTTGAGGTCTCTTCCAACTCTATGATTCTATGACTTAACAGCTGCATATCCATGAGTATCCGGCTTGTGGGGACAATTAGCTAACACACATTGGAAACTGCTTAATGCAGTGTAGATGTGTACATTGCTATTGCTTAAAAACAATTTGTAAGCTGCTCTGATAGCCTTGTGGATGAAGAGCGGGGTATAAATAACTAAATAAAAAATAAATAAATAAAATATCCAGGCATGGAAATAAATACCAGGACAAGCCTCTTCTGCTTCATTTCTAAGTGCCTGGTGTGGGTAAAAACAGCAGTTTGAACAAGGCAAGTCAGTCATTATAATGTTTACCATGGATGACTTATTTGGAAATAGTTTCTATTGATATGCAGAAGGCTGTAAGAATATCAGGTATGCTGTGACACCAGTTACTGACTCTATCAAAGTCAATGGTTCTCAGGTCCCAGAGGTCCCAGCCAATGTGGTCAGTGCACAGGAATTCTAGGAGCTGAAGTCCCAAACATCTGGAAGATCAAAGGCCAAGAACCACTGATCTACGTGGCTAATATAGATGCAATGTGGTAAAGCTTTGTGTTCACCTTATATCATTGTCATCTGATATCACTACCCCTGTATCTTTGAATATATGTGATTTTGTTGATGGGACAGTGCCTCCATCAGTGGAGAGTGCCACTAACCCATGCATAGTTGCTAAGCCCAGTTCATCATCTGGTGGCCATTCTTCTACTGATTAGCCTATCCCTATTTAGCTAGTCCTTGAGCAACAGGCGTACAGTTTATTTCCATGGCTATGCTTGGAGTCTCACTGGCTTGACCTTACACAGCACTATCATAGTCAGAGTCACCATGGAGTAGCGTGGGTGTCTATGTATATTCATGCATTATGTATGCATACTCTATTTCTTCAGCTCTTTATTTATTCTGAAACTTATAATGAGTATGGGGGAAGCAGGGAGGGTACCCACAGGAACAACACAAGCATCAGCTCCCTCCAAAATAAACAACAGGCCCTTTGAGCTTCACAACACACTTTTTGTCACCCAGCTGCAAAATGTAAACTTCGTTTCTCCCCCACCACTGGCTATATCTCAATTCCTAAACTCTTCCTATACAGCTCCCACCACAGCATGTTACATACTAAATTTTAAGATAGCCCCCTCTGTATCCACAGATTTGGCTTCCATGGATTCCACCATCCATGGCTTTAAAAATATTTTTTTAAAAAATCCAAGAAGCAACCTTGATTTGGCCATTTTATATAAGGGACACCATTTTACTATGCCCTTGAGTATAATGGGACTTGAGCATCCATAGATTTTGGTATCTGGGGATGGGGGTGTCCTGGAACCAAACCAAACCCCTGAAGATGCCAAGGGTCCTCTGTATCTGCCTGCATTAAAAAAAAATCAATGCTAATTTACACAAGCACTATTAAGTTATTAATGCCCATGAAAGGAACATCTTTAGCTCTTTGCTATCCAAAGACCTAAAGGTCATCTTCTTGCTTTGTACTACAGGTTGAGTATCCCTTACCCGAAATGCTTCGGACCATGAGTGTTCTGTATTTTGGATTGGGGGGGGGGGATTTTGGAATATTTGCATATACATAATGAGATATCTTGAAAATGAGGCCCAAGTGTGTGAACACTGAACGTTCAGAAAGCAAGAATATCACTATCCCAGCCCCCCATGTGGACAATTGTGGGTTTTGGAGTATTTCGGATTTCGGAAATTCAGATGAGGGAGACTCAACCTGTATCATAAGATGCTTAGAGTGGAAAACATGAGAGCTCTGAATCAAGTTGTAGAAGATTAATTCTGCCCACAGGTGTGTGAAGCCTTTGGTTCTCCAAGTGTTGTTGGAGCAGTGGGTCTCAAACTTGGGTCCTCCAGATGTTTTGGACTTCACCTCCCAGAATTCCTGACCGTTGGATAAGATGGCTAGGGCTACTAGGAGTTGAGGCCCCAAACACCAGGAGGACCAAAATTTTGAAACCACTGTGTTGGACTATTGCTCCAGTTCTTTCTAATCATTTGACCATGTTGTTCTGAGGCTGGTAGGAGTAGGTGTCCAACATATCCAGAGAATCATACAAATTTGGCAGGCCTATCAGCTGTGTTGACTTGAATGTAGTGCCCTCTGTGAAACAACAATGAATCAGATAAAGTTAAGTAGGTTGGAATCTACAGTAACATTTATCACTCAGCAGATAACTGACCTGTTGCAAGGTAAAGCAGTTGACATCTCTCCCAGAGTGTACTTGTCTGTCTCCCTAACTGGGAAGTTGATTAAATCAAATTACTGAGGTGATTTCAGCTGAAAGGAACCTAATGAGCTTGCTGCAACTGAGTTTAAAAGAGAAATAACGGGCAAGTGATACTTACAAGGAAAAGACTCTGTAGTGTTCTTAGATAATATCTCAAAACAAGGGAGTTGGGGTTTGTTCCTTCTTTCATTTAGTGCTCAGCAGGGTCATTTGGTTTCTTGATATGAAGAAAATGTTCTGCTGGCCGTTGAAAGCTCAGAGAGAGGCATAATTTGTGTTGAGACAGGTAAAGTGGTTTAAAGATCTGGGTAACAGGAATCTTTTTCTGCATTTGGGATATCTATCAAGAAATACATTTCTGTTCAAGGTAACTGTTCTATCTTGAGCTGAATAATACATCTTCATGTAAACTTGTAATTTGCAGGGGGGTGTCTGTCTGCCTGCATCTATTTCCTTAACACAATACATATAGTAAATTTCTATAGGAAGTACATCTTCATATTACTACTTTACAAGGAGTTTATGCTGACTGATAAACAAGTTAGTAGGAATAAATCTTTAATGCACCCTTTTAAAAGTAAAGTTTTTTTAAAGTAATTTTGATATTTGTTTATATTTGTATAAAATTTACTGTTTCTTATCCTGAGTTGATTTGAGTGATGGGAGACACAAGCAATATGCAGTCAAGAAATTAAGTCAACCTAGCAGAAGGGTGGGTAAGGTTTGGGGGCCAGTTTTCTATCCCTGGGACCCACTGTGGGATACATTGATCCCCTTCTATTTTCTAAAAAATCAAGGTCCTAATGATTTTGGACTAATTATTTAGTCTAGCCAGGGTCTGTGTGTGATACATACTGTAATCTAATACATGTGGAAGGTGATCTGGATAATAAGGCTTACCATAATATTCTGGAGCTCATCTTTTAATTGCTATTTTTCCAACATGCTAGCAAGGAAGTCAACTAGGCCTCTGCTATATCATACCCCATGCTGTCCCAATTTGGCAAGGACAGTTCCAATTAATCCTCTGTAGTCCCACTTTTTCAACTGCTTTTAAAACGTCCCAGTTTGTCTTCCCTCCTCCTACGTTTTCACCATTGTCCTTGGCTTACTTCCATTGGTACAAACTGAGTTCAAAGTGAAGAAGTAGTTTGGACTCAGTTAACTCAGTGAGGTGGAAAAGAGGGAGAAAAATCTTTCCTTTCCACATAGATCCAGGCAAAAACAAATTGCTGCAGCCCCTCCCAGCTTGTGTGTTCTTCCTTATGAATAACTTTTGCCATCTTGACCATACTCTGATGTTGCTTAGCCATACATGTCCTGATTTTTATCTGTGGAATATTGGATGGTATGCTATCTGACTGAGCCAATTAATGGTGACACTAAAGGGATATTTCCCCCTGTTTATAGGAGCTATAATGTCTGGACGTAGCAAGAAGCCTGCAAAGCCTGATGTTGCTTTCCGAAAAAACAAGAGCGCCAAAGCTGGCCTGCAGTTCCCGGTAGGCCGCGTTGGGCGGTACCTGAAGCGGGGTCACTATGCTGATAGAATAAGCCCTGGAGCTTCAGTATTCTTGGCAGCTGTTTTGGAATATCTGACTTTGGAGATAGTGGAACTGGCAGGAATAGCTGCTCGTGAAAACAAGAAGCTGCGGATTGGGCCGCGACACATCCAGCTGGCAGTGAGGAATGATGAAGAACTAAACAAGTTGTTCGAGGGAGTGACTATTGCTGAAGGAGGAGTTCTGCCCAATATCCAAGCCCAGCTTCTCCCAAAGAAGACTGTGACAGCTAAGGAGGTTGCAGAAGATACTCGGTCACAGGAGTTCTAAAGCCTGCTAAAACGTTAGTTTCTCACAAGAATGGATTCTAGTAATATTTATATGAATCTTAGTTTTGGGTTATAAATGCAGAAATAACGTGTGCACTTTCTAATGTGAAATAACTCCATATCCTCATGTACTGTAGAATATATTTCAGTATTTTTAAAATGTTAAAATAAAAGGCAAATTCTCTAATGTACTGGCAGTAATGGTTTTGTGTGCCTTAACATAAGGTGGTTCAACTTTTCTTTCCTGGGGTGGTAGTGGACACTGCTCCTTTCTCCAGACATTTGTCTGAGTACCAGAAATGTATATAGTCACACAAATGGATCCCTCCACCTGTAACTGTGTTTTTTACATTGTGCATCTAGCAGGGAAAGCTAGAGGGCATGTGTTTGTACATATGTTGACATGTTACTACTAGTAACATGTCAGTATGCTGACATGTTACTACTAGTAGTAGGCAAGCTGGTACCCTCCAAATGTTTTGGATTACAACTCCCATAATCCCATGTATGGTCATTCAGCCTGGAGAGAACAGGAGTCCAAACCATTTGAGGCACTAAATTGTCTATACCTAGCCCAAAGAGAGAGAATTGATGGGCTGCTGTGTCATACAACTGTTAAAATAGTATTTTTTTTAGATGTTAGATTATGGACTGATGTCACTAAAAATCTACTAGAAAAAAATCGTTCTGACTTTCAGCTTAGCTTTTGAATGAAGTCCTGGTCACACTGGGGAATATGAACTGAGTACTCCTTAATTTCAGAGGCCTGCAGCCAATATACCCGAGAACACTAAGTCAGGAAAGATTGCTTTAGACCAGTGCTTCCCAAACTTTGGTGTTCCAGGTGTTTTGGGCTTCAGCTCCCAGAATTCCTGTTCATTGGACAAGATGGCTGAAGCTTCTGGGAATTGAAGTCCAAAACACCTGGAGAACTAGAGTTTGGGAATCACTGCTTTAGGCTAAGGACTTTATCAGCCTCTAAAAATGTTTCTTTCCCACCATATTTTAAACTTTTAGTGTGCCAGCAAAATAACCCTTTATATCAAACGTTGCCATAATAGAATGAAAAAGCAGCCCTGTACTTCCATGTTGGTGGGTGCCTGTGATCTTGGCAGTTCTCACAAAAAGACACGACCATGCTTCAAAGTCTAAAAACAGCTAAATTAAAAAAACAAAACAAACACACAAGCACTGAAACACACTTTAAAATTTGTCAGCAAAATGGAGAGGTTCATAAAAAGAGTGTCCTGTACCTAGTTTTTGCATTCTCACCCAGATGTGTTCTGGCGGGGACCGCCCATTGACACTGAAATTGCACCAGCAGAACAGGGTGCGGTTTCAGATGCTCCCAATTACGTGAAAAAACCACCATGGCAGATCAATTGACAGCTTGGCCTGTCAATAAAAAAGAATGCCTTATTCACAACATGAGAACACGAAAGCACAATGTAATGCGAAATGGGTGCCCTTTCGCATTCATTGAGCATTATGATGCCATATTTGCTGCATCTGATGAAGTCCTAATTCTTCACTTCATATTGTGTTGTTATGTGCCTTCACGTTGACTTTCAGTTAATGGTGACCCTATCCTAGGGTTTTCTTGACAAGATTTATTCAGTGGGGTTTGCCATTATCTTCCTCTAAAGCTGAGAGAGTGTCACTTGTCTAAGGCCACCCAGTAGATTTCTGTGCCTGAGTGGGGATTCAGACTCTGGAGTCCTAGGCTGCCGACACTGCAGAAATAATGTAATTTGACACTGCTTTAAGTATCATGGGTCCCTCCTATGCAATCCTGGGATTTGTAGCTTGTTGTGGCACCAGAACTCTCAAACAGAGAAGGCTAAGTATCTCACAAAACTACAAATCCCAGGATTCCACAGCACTGAGCCATGGCAGTTAAAGCAGTGTCAAACTGGATTATTTCTGCAGTATGTCAGCACCCTAGCCCCACACTCACAACATTACATCATGCACTTAGTAATTTAGTTCACTTAGAACTCAAGTGGCTTATTTTACTTAATGACTGGGTGTTGTCTGGTCACTAAATACATAAATAATTAGAAAAACAATCCCTGTTCCTGACACTAGGGTTGTTTTGCACACTCTGCTAGTATATTGCATAGTACAAATGCAACTCTCATTTATCCTTCACCATTGACTGTGTTGTGTGGGGCTGACAGAGGCTGGAGTCCAACGTCTGAAGAGCTACAGTTTCCCCATCCCTATTGTACAATTGCATTTGTAACAATCTGACTGTTAATGGATATGGCTGTTATTTTTTTAAGTAAGTATCAAAGTAATTATGCTGTTATGAATTATTCCATTTTCTCCAAGTACTCCAACTCTGTTTTTTCGCAACTGGGTAAACATAATCCTTCCCTACTCACATGATGTTAGAAAACATGTAAACTGTGATTTTTGAGAATTCAGTGTGACTGTACAGTGTTGTATCAATTAGTCAGTGAAAGTTATGAACAATGACTGATACAACAACCCCCACCCTCATGACTGGGTCCTTTGTAAATCTTCATAAAGTCTTTACTAATCAGTCCACCTGACCCTTTAAAAATGCTACAACTTAGGTTGGAGAAATCTGAGTGAATTTTCACTAAGTCATGGGGAATTCTAGATTCTAATTGGTTTCCTTTTGGCGGGTGGCGAAAAAAGCCCAATTGAACTTCATTTAAATGTGAACATGGCAGACCTAAATAAAATAAAACATAAGGTGCAAACAGAGAAACAGAGAAAGAAAATGTACAAGCATCATTCATGGCTGCAGGTTTATTATATATGACTCCATATAGTACAGAAGCATGTCTCTTAAAACAGGGGACTAACCATAGTCCAACATCTCTTTTAGTGGTATAAAGTGATGGAGCATGAAGGCCAAACCAAGGATTTCAGGTTCCTGGAAAAAAACAAAACACCCTACATTTTAAAAGGTGTTTTTGCCTTCTGAAGGAATATAAACACTGTACATATGATCTGGACACCTGCTGCAGCCTTCCCTTGTTGAGCAGAGTGCCCACAGTTTGAGAAAGTCACTTTTTGGATTATAATTTCCATCCTGGCTAGAGGTTTCTACGAATTCTAGTCCAGAAAAGTGACTTCCCTAAATTCTACCTCTTTTGGTGCTCTTCTTTATCCACCGAGTGGAATTTGCAAGATGGCTGTTGTACATACTTCCTATGGCTACAGACAAGGGCCTGGATCAGCCACTTCTTTTTTTACAGTGGTTGATCAAAAATTTAGTAGTCCTATTTAAAAAAAACAATTTTAACAACAATTTAAAAATTGTTTTAATTGTTTAACACAAATGGTGTTAACATTTCTCACTAACCATTGCTCTTATGAGACATGGAGAAACTGCTTGATCTCTCTGAATATGGCAACATGAAACCTATGCACAATCTCAGTTGGAAAATTAGCACTATGAATATTGATGGTCCTGACCGAGAGCTTGAAAAAGTAACTTTTTGGACTACAACTCTCAGAATCCCTGAGCCAAGCATGCTGGTTGCAGGATTCTTGGGGCTGTAATAAAAAAATGTAACATTTCCAAGCTCCAAGTGAAATAAAGCCACCCTTCTGACAGTTCTTTGGTGCTGTTCAAGATGATAACACAGACTATTACTGGGGGTGTGGGGTGGGGTGTGTGTGTGTGTGTGTGTGAAGTGTGAATAAATTATACATGTATGAATCACTACAATGAGGTCAAGAGACTTGTCAAAGTATCGACCTAAATCCAGTTGCTAAGTCCCAACTACAGTAGGCCTATTCGATCAATCTTATGGCAAATCAACACTGGGTTCAATGCATCTAATCTAGCTAGAAAGAGCATTTGGATTTAGGCCACATTTCTCTAGCCACATCCATAACAAATTTTCCTTAGCTAAAGGGAGGATGGACATTTCCACCTAATAAGTCAATGCTGCTATATTCATAAGCAAATAGAACTGTGATGGTGATGATAAATTAAAATCACCTTTTGCTTGGCCTAGTGACCGCCATTATCCACAGTCCTTCCATTCCTAGGCTGCAAATGCAATATGCACACAAAGGTTATAACACTGCTTATAAACTAAATCTGTACAAGACAAACTGAGGATTAGAAAAGAACGCATGAAGATTTGACTTTGTCAGTACATCAAGTACTTATTGATTTGAAATGAAAGGATTTATAAAGGAGTACCATTTGGTCACAAGGCAGAACAACTGCTGAGTGGTTTCTACATGATTCGACTTTTGTTTGGGCGGCGACATGGACCTCTGCTTAACTTTAAGCCTTCCTTCCACACCTCAGAACGCTACTATGTGCCCAGATGCTCCAAGATGCTGATACCCTTTTCCTATCACAGGCATATCATTTGTCCCATCAAAGTCATGGTGGCAACTTCATGCTAAACATTATACTTTTCCTTAAGTCTGCAAGTTCAAAGGTGCCTGGGAATGAAAGCTAAAGTAAGCATGCCAATATTTGGCACAATTTGTCTTATTAGGTCTTCTTTGTCAAATAACTACCAACAAACAATTATTATGTAGTAGCTATGGCCTGAATTTTAGGCCAATGTTCTGAATTTTTTATTAGTCCCAATTAGATAGACCCATTGAATCAATTGTTGACTTGTGAGTCAACACATAAGTAACTCCCATTGATTTAACAGATTGCCTAACTGGGACTAGCAATAGGATTTGGCTCTGAGTTTTGGAAATGGGACGATGTAACCAAATGCAAATGACTCCAGTTAAGAATGATGGCAAAGTTTCTTGAGCTGGCCATCCAAGTGATCCTAGCTAATCAGAATTCCCAACTCATTCTGAAGGGGTGAATTCTTATTTTCTTTGGGTAGAACTAAAACTTGATGAAAAGTGGAAGAGTTATCTTATAAAATGCACTCCTTTCAGTTTTTCAATAGCTATGAATAAGCTGCAACTTAAACATACTTACTGTGGAGTAAATTCCATTTAACTCAATAGTACTATCTCCCCTCAGTAAAATCTATGCTGAAAATCCAAGTTCCTTTCATGGGACCAAGTTTCACCTGTTAAGGGGGAAAAATCTGGCTGCTTTGAGAAGCAGAACAAATGTCTTAAATGTTGGCGTGTACTGGTTTACCTCAGATTTAGTAGAAGTGGCTGGAGGTTTATGATTGCTGGGGTTTTGTTTGTTAATTTAAACATCTAAAAATCTTCTTCAAGGAAATGTGAATGTTTCCACAACCCCTAGCCACATTTTTGAGGTGTGTTGGCAAAGAGAATGATCATATATCAGTCTCATGGGCATTTGAAACTGAAGGAAACAAAGGCCTTGTATCTGTTTAGAACAAGCATGAAGCTTTTTTTCTTCAAGTGTAAAAAATGATTTTGACTGCTCTGGATCTATTTAAAAGTTCAATTGAAGTTGATGAATCAAATTAGTTGCAGCTAACTGAAATGAAAACATTGCTTCCATGTTTATCTTATTGATCAGATTCAATTGTAGCCTATATCCTACTGTTAGCCCTAACTAGAGTTAACCCATTGAATCAGTGAAGTTTATCTACATGTTGACTCACTAGCTGACCATTAATTCTATAGGGATACTCTGGTTAGGACTACTCAGTAAGATTCAGGTCCGTTCACAATTATATCACTACAAGTTTACGATGACGGTCATGGTTCCCTCCAATGGAATCTTGGGTTTTGCAGTTTAGGGAGGGACCTTTAGAATTTTCAGCAGAAAGCTCTACTGCCTCACCAAACTACAATCCCCAGGATTTCTTAGGATGCAGCCATGGCAGTTAAAGTGGAATCTTTGTGCTATAATTATATAGTGTGCAAGGGCTCTATGTGTGGCTGAAAGTGAGGGAAGGTTGTTTTCAAAGGAAAGAAAAAAAATTAGATACCCGGAAAAGGAAAAAAGGTCGTCCCAAGGCTTCCAAACCACCCTGTAAAATAAAAGAAATAAACTAGACTTAATAAGTTTTAAACCTTACATAAACCAGCAGTTGTTTATATTTATAGTGGGGCATATCATGGAAGCAGCAAGACACTGGCCAAGGGAGGAAGTTGGTCCTACAGCAAGCAGAGTCTGAATAACTTTCTTCCCAGCAAGAGAGGCATATAATGCAATCTTTTATATTCCCACTCAGAAGTAATTCTCATTGAATGAAACAGGGCTTGCTCCCAGTCTATAGTAGGGGTGGGAATCAAGTGGCCCTCCAGATGTTGTTGATCTGCAATACCCATCTGCCCTAGCCAGCATAGCAAATGTGAGGAATGTTAAGAACTTTGGTTCCACAACATCTGGAGGGTCACAGAATTCCAACTCCTGGATGGAGAAGCCATCAAAGCAGTTCAGATGCCCATGGAATCCTCAAGGAGGAAGGAATGTCAGGACATCCCATTCTTATTCTTTTCTAGTGAAGTAGCACCCAGACTGCACACTCTCTCAGCAAGGATTTGCATAATACATGCAGCTGTGCTTAGGGTGAGGTAAGGCTTTGGAAGTTGACTTCAAGTCAAAGATGTTAAAGGTGGAAAGAAATGGCCCATCCCCTCCAACCCTAGGGAAAAATAAAATCAAGGGCTGGGCACCTTCCTCGCTTTGGGAAATTCCTGCCTTCCCTAGCAGACTCTTATACCCCCTCCTATACTGTCTGGGAAGGCTTCCTGACCTTCTGAATAGAATTTTTGCTGAGCTCGAGGCCAGCAGGCAGATGGAAGGGATATGAAATTTGATGTTCTGTGACATACCTGAGGATCTAAGCTAAATTACATCTGAAGGCACTTTGGACAGTGGGACAGGAGTCCAGAAAGTAAAAGAGGGCTTGATTTTTATTTTATTTTTTGAAAAATCTGAGGAACACTGATATAAACAAGTATCACTTTCCTCAACCCTGTTAGAATTTGGGCCTCTCCCTCCCCCCTGACTGCATGTATATTTTAAATATTATAAAACAGTGTTGAACTTTGTGGAAAATCTACAAGAAAGCCCTGTCCTCAGTCCAGCACTGAGTGTGGAAAAGTTACTTTGCTAAACCCAAACTCCTGATTTTAATTAAAAACGCAGATATCCACTACTGCCTATGTAAGAAACTCCTGGGAAGAAGAGGAATTCTCTTCCTTCTAAGCCTCCATGATTCACTGTGTGAGTACTAGAGATCTGTGGCTGCATGCACCTCTTGCTTCCTTTTTGGACATCTTTTCAATAAAGGAGAGGAATTCTATCAAATTCTTCTCTTGCAGATTTTCAGATCATGTCTTTACTGGTATGAACAGGTTTGAAGAAATTAGGTTTTTAAAAGATGCAACTTGTACCATTAACTAACATCACAATATTTGAAAGGGAGTTCCAAACCAAAGCTGGGCCATTTAAATATTGTAACTATACTATGAAAAGAATCTGGGAAGTTTAATGAAGTTGTATAGGGGTGTGTTTGGTTTTTTGGGAGAAGGATGGGAAAAATTATCCCTTATTCTCCCTCTATACCAGGGATAGGAATCATTCATCCCTGGGGTCACATGTGGTCCCTGAAAACCACCTGTGCAATTCCCAGGCCCTTCCCTGCCACCCCAGACTCTTTCCATCTTTTTGTTTTTTGTTTTTTAAAAAACACCCTAAAATGGAGTATTGTGCACAGAAGCCACAGAAGTGCACAGTTCTGGCTTCAAATAAGACATGTCCCCTGCAACTTCTTTTGGACTATTTTCCATTCCCCACTACCACCATTTTTGAAAGTCTGCCAATGTTGGCCACTTGTGGTTTACCTGGAGAGGGTGGGTGCACTCCATGTCTGAGAAATGAAGGCATATGCGCTCCCTAAACCCTACACAGCTGTTCATCCCTCTCAACCCCATTGTTTCCATCACTCCATGAACTCTCCCTCTTTGAGCTTTCCTCCTATTTTGCCAGCACACCCACTTCTTAACCTGGATCTCCCCGACCCCTACCTAGCCAGTCATAATTACTACATTTAGCCTACCTTCTTTGTGAATTCTGCAGCAGCCACCTGTGATTCCTGCAAGGTGATAGCACAATGTTAACTTCATCTTATTCAAAATGCTAGTACACTGCAGCCTTGCAACAGAATTTAATAGATTAATACACCATACTGGAACATTTAAAACACAAAACAGGCAATGTTAAAACAGAAAGAGAATAATAAACTTCTTCAATTTAGCATAGGTCTTTCTTTCACCAAGCTATATACAGAATGCATGCTTCAGTCTCTTTAACAGAAATGACACACTCATGCTCTTGAACACAATAAAAATGCTCAAATCAAAAGTAATATTCTAGGGCTGGGTTTTGAGAGAACTATTCATTCTGCTGGAACATTATTTATGCCATTCTTTACATTTTTTCTAGATATTTTAACCCAGTCACAAGCCACAGCTGATAATTTACAATGCAGCACATATATGCTCAAGTCTTCTGTGGATAGCAGTAAATAGAACCATTCCTTTCAGTTGACAAGTGGAAGCTAAATTTTCCACAAGGTATGGATGTGACAGGGCTATATGTACACACCTGCCTTCCAATACTTTTGCAAATCAGCTTCAAATTTGAGTGTTCATTTCCTAAGCAGGAGTGATATTGTAGATGCGTATGGACGGTCAAAAGTAACAGCTGTTAACTTCAATGTCGGTGGAATTTTAGTTGGAATTTTACATAGGTTCAGCACCTTGGACAACTCATTTTAAGTTAAGAATGAAACCTGGGCCAAATCCACACTACACAAATAATCCAGCTTGAAACTGGATTATTTGCCATGACCCCTTCCTATGGAATTCTGGGATTTGTAGTTTGGTGAGGCAACATCACTCTTTGGCAGAGAAGGCTTAAAGAACTTGTAAAACTACAAAACACTGGGATTCCATAGGAAGGAGCCATGGCAAATAATCCAGTTTCAAACTGGATTGTTTGTGTAGTGTGGATTTGGCCTTGGAGTAGATTTATCACTTTACTGATGTGGAAGCCATGTCCCATGCTGTCCAGCGCTGAGTACAGATATTAGCTAAAGTGCCTTGGCAGCATTTATTGCTGTGACTGAGTTCCAAGAAACCTTAGAAATGTTTGTATGAAAATCATGGAGGGATGAGAATATACAGAAATAAAGTAAAAAGGAGAGAAGAAGGAAAGGAAAGTGGGCAATGATGGTACTTTTTCCATATTAAAAGCTCACAGTTTTAACACTGGCACAATGGTTTTTTAAAGGACAACAACAGTTGAGATGACATTTGAGTGCCACAAAATAATATGGAAGTAATAAATGCATACTGGATCAAGGAATCTTTTCATTCTTCTCTCTGAGAGCTTTGGAGCAAGGCTCATTAAAGGATGCACAGGGAAAGACTATAACAAAGAGATATCATGAACACTAATTTCAAATTGTGATGAACATTAGAAAGAGGAAATTTCTAAAGCCTAGACACCAGCCATCTGTTTTTGATAGCCTAATGTGCCTAGTGTATCAATACGCATATTTCAAAAGAGATGAATGCAGATAGTACTGTGTCATTCAAACTAGGAAATTCCAAACCAAGATTGGTAATAAAAATCCAATGTTTTCCCAGACATTATGTAGGGGCTTGGCCCATGGCTCTTCTAACTCCTGTCTTTACCTTTAGTTGAACTACTTACAGTAAAAGCTTATGTGATACCTGTGTGTTATTGCTTCTATCATAGAAAGAGCAATCACATTATTTCTGAGTTAATGCAAACATCACTTCAGTCCTATCGGCTCTGTTGCTATTGTACCATAGGCATTCTGCATCATTAGGATCAGGTCACCTACGCTGCACCCTAACATGCTTACTAGTGAATAAACCCCATTGCTTTAAGCAGGACTTACACAAGAGGATTGTATGCAAATGTATTTCAAAACACTTACTTTCTTTGTTTTAATAAAGTGAATCATCACTATTAGAAGAAAATGTATGCATACACACACATTTTTTTCCTTGACCAAGTAATAGTTATACGTAAAAAGAGTTTTCGTACAATGGGCCCTTGGTATCTACTCAGGTTTGGTTCCAGGACTCCTCAACCCTTCCGGGGATACCAAAATATACAGTGGCATAGTAAAATGGTATCCCTTATATAAAATGGCAAAATCAAGGTTTGCTTCTTGGATTTTTTTTTTGGGGGGGGGATATTTTCAAGCTATGGACGGTAGAATCCATGAATGCCAAATCTGTAGATACAGAGGGCTGACTGGAGTTGTAAGCTTTCTTTTGGATGAAATCATTATCTGTTAGGTACAGTAATCTAAAAAACTTCATGAGTGCTCAAAAGCAGCTTGTGTTAGCCCAAATTATTTTTTTTGAAAAAGTTTGATTATTTATCAGCTGACCTCAGAGTTGTATCATAAACTACTTTTGATATAGATAGAATTTTATCTAAAGTTTCACTGTGTGATGACTCTTTAGAACCTAACCAAGCTATATATAAAATACATACTGAAAAGAAATTCTGCTATTTGATTTTATTCATATGTCTTAAGGTATTAGGTATTCTATCCTTGGATTTAAGACAAATTAACTGTCTTTTGTTCTATAATACTTTGTATGTATAATGCATAATGTATGTCAAAATACTAACCCCAGCTTTAAGTGGATATGTTGGATCTTGAGCTCTGGAGTAGTGAAATAAAAACTGCACAGAAAAAGCTATTTTAGTATGTTACATTGTTTAAACAAAGAAGCATTATTTGTGTAATGTTTATTACTAAGACAAGTAAATACTTACCCTTTTATATATTTCCTGATTATTTTCCTAGTGAGGATAATGATGATATTAGATTACACAGTAATTAATGATTACTTAACTTAGGTAAATACTGTAGTCAAATGGCTACCACAGTAGCTTCCTTGGAAATAAAATGATAAGATCTTACCTCATCTATCTGCAGGCTATTAAACATGGAGTTACAAAGATCCATAACAGAACCGGGGACCTAAGAGATAAATATATTTGTTAAAAATAATCATGGAGCTGGAAGTGATGGTGTTACTAAATCTATATGGTCTAGAGATAAGAAACCAGATCTTGGGTATGTGTTTTCAACTGAGATACAGTTGTCCCTCCGTATCCATGGATTTAGTATCCATGGACTTAAGTATTCACAGCTTAAAAAAATTCTTAAAAAAATAATAATCCAAAAAGCAAACCTTGATTTTGCCATCTTATATAAGGGACACCATTTTGCTATGCCATTGCATATAATAGGAGTTGAGTATTCATGGATTTTGGTATACACGGGGGGTGTGGGGTGTCCTGGAACCAAACCCCAGAGAATATGAAGGGACAACTGTATATGTTTTGAAATGGCATATAAAGAAATGCACCAAGTTACTTGTTTGTGACTCAGGCAATGTACAAAATGTTTGTATGCATTATCTTTAACCTTGAACCACATTGTTGGTGTTACTGAGGAGTATTAATACAATTCAAAAGTAATTACAGTACAACATTATTTTACCTGAGGTTGGTCAGACAGTTCAATCCACTGACTGAAACACAGTGCCAGTCTCTATAACAGAGGTTTTTAAAAAGAAAGGAAAATCAGATGTATAGTGAAGCCTGTAGTTTAAACCAAATCTTATCACTGGATTTTCTGATGTTTATAACATTCTCTGAAGACTAAGATTATATATATTTTACACCAGTACATTTTTATCCAACAGCCAATGTAGGAATGCTGCAGCCCATCTTTACAGTTGCATTCATAGGGGATTGGAGGGGGCACCCCCCCCCGAGTGATTACTACTTATAATCCTTTTTGTTCTTGTATGCCTTCAAGTCATTTCTGACTTAAGGCAACCCTAAGGTGAACCTATCTATCATATGGGTTTCTTGGCAGAATTGGTTCAGAGACGGTTTACCTCTGAGGCTGAGAGAGAATGACTTGCTCAAAGTCACGTAGGGAGTTTCCATGGCTGAGCAGGGATTTGAACCCTGGTCTCCACAGTCATAGTCCAGCGCTCAAACCACTACACCATGTTGGCTCTCTATAAACCTTCTGCTTCCCCCTATAGCAATGTAGAATCCACCCTTTCCACAGGAGCTCATTTTGTTTTGTTATCTGTTTCCAGCATACATACACACAGGAGATTATTTGAAAAGTTATGTACCTCACTTTTAGGAATGTCTGATTCACTTAGATAGCCAGTGAAAGGTTGAGGAAAACCTGTTGAAATAAAACAGTAGGGAAGTATTAGGTATAATAAAACATGTTTTTAATGCATGCAAATATAATGGGCATAAAGACAAGAGCTCATGAAGAAATTTGGGAGAAGTCCTGTATTATCAGGTACAAACAAATGACACTTTGAAAAATCAAAGCAATGCCTTTCCTTGGAATGATGAACCTGGATGTAGAAATTTTAAAAGACTATTCTCAAGGGAAAATTATCCACTGTCAATGCTTAATATTAAAGAAAAAAAAAGCAACCTTGAGAAGAGAATGACAAAAACAAACTTATAATGATGGTTTCTCAAAGAGACAGGAGGCTGACTTAATGTTGACTTAATATAGGTAACAAATATGTGCAACAAATTTTTAAACACGGTGATGGGGGGGCTTTATTCCCTCTTCTGTGGCTTGATCTTGATAACTCCACCCACCCCCCATTATACAATGGCATAAATTGTATAAAGGGATGGGGGGGGGAACCATGCTTATTTCAGAACTTTGGAGAGTGTCACAAGTAGTGGCTATTTATCCAGTTCTGTGTTCCGTAACTACACATAATGACCTCTCAGTTTAAGTATACTTTCCTCTTGAGTGAAAGTTTAGTCTCTAGGCTTTTAGGAAGGCTTTAATTCTGTTTTTACACCCTATAAGGGACTAGCCACTTTCCCATTTATACATTTTATCTTATTTCAGAGTACGTCTCCAGAAAAGAAGTGCGATGAAGAGAAACAGTTACATGCCATATATGCTCCACAGTGGCAACAACTTTGCATTTCTTTCATACTGCAAATTATAGCACTATGATTCTACTTCAACTGCCATGGCAACATCCTATGGAATCCTTGGGTTTGAAATGTTGGGACAGGTATTTAGAATTCACAGCCAGGAAGCTTTAGTGCCTCACAAGACTACAAACCCCAGAATTCTGGAAGATGCACTGGTGGCAATTAAAGTGGAATCAGTGTGCTATAATGGTGCAATGTGAAAGAAACCTTAGATGAATACCTCTAGATTCTAGAATGAAAAAAATCATCCTGTGGAACTTGTAGAAATAGTTTTGTTTTGCATGAGCTTTCATGCCTGCAGCCTGCTTCAAGGGATGAAGATAGGCTCAGGAACACAGAAGCCTAACTTTTTAGTTTTCAATACACTGTCATTACATTCTCTTGGCTGTGTTTGCTAAACAGCCACACCAAACCCACCCCCAATCTCAACAGGTCCCCTTGCTTGGGAACAAATCTAGAACAGCAACACTTTCTAAATTCTTCACCATTGTTTTTATTGTACTACTTTTTAAAATCATTTTAAACTATTTTTAAATTGTTTTAAAATGTTGATGGTAGTTTAATGCCATTTTGCTTTTGATCTTTTGAAAGTTTTAACAGTATTGTGTTTCATTTTTTCAGCCACCTGGTGTCCCACTTTTGGGGGAAAGGGGAGGTATAAAGTTAAATTATGATGATCATCTTAGAATCATAGAGTTAGAAGAGATGGCAAAGGCCATCTAGTCCACCTCCCTGCCCTGCAGGAATACACAATAAAAGCACCCCCAACAGATGGCCATCCAGCCTCTGTTTTAAAACCTCCAAAAAAGGAGACTCCACCACACTACACTATGATGATGATGATGATGCATGTTCACCACCTTTCCCCACTTTCTTCACTAAACCATGAAAAGTAAAGTAGGCAACCCTTTATACTTTTACAGCAACAACTGGTCCTAAACCCAGCACCCAGTCTCTGAATCCTAGAGGGGAGTCCACACTAGAGAAAGAATCCAAGTTGAAACTGGATGGTTTGCATGGCTCTTTCCTCTAGGATTTGTCGTTTTACAAAGTCTTTAGCCTTTTCTGCTGGTGCCCCACCAAACTACAAATCCCAGGAAGGAGCCATGCAAATAATCCAGTTTCGACCTGGATTATCTCTCTAGTGTGGATGCTCCCCACCCTAAAGAGAAGTAAAAGGAAGGGGGGTGGTCTCTGGACCCCGCTCCCTTTTCGGTGGCTTCGATCCTTGAGAAGGAGATGGAGACCCTCTAAAGTGCTGCAGAGTGCTTTCTGTTTCTAGCGTTCCTGGTACCACGTCCAAGGGAAGCACCGTAGGGACAGGATGGGTAGTAACACCCGAGCGACTTACCGGAGGCGCCCCGTCCGCTGCAAACGCAGGAGAGCAGGAGGAGCCACGGGAAGGGAGGAGGGCGCCGCTCCATCCTCGGCAGCCCGGGCAGGCTCGGGTTCCTCCGGCGGAGCCTCGGCATCTTCCCTCCAAGGCGGCCAGAGAGACAAGCGGAGGGGCGCAGCGCTGCCTTTTTGTCTGGCCCGCCCGAACGCCCGCCGTGGTTTTATTGGCGGCCCCTTGGCGGGAGAGCCAATCAGCACCGCGCCCGGCCCCGCACTTTCTTTCTCATTAAGCCCCCTGCCGGGCCGGGATGGAATCTTTTTTTGGGGGGGGGGGTTAGGAATTTTTTATTGGAATAAGACCATTCTACTGAAAAATACACCCCATCGCAAAAGACCCTAACAAAATAATAATAATAATAATAATAATAATAATAATAATAATAGTTTTCCTCTTTTCTTACTAATACAAAAATAAAGCTATCTATCCTAACCCTCATACATTTTTCCTCTTAATCTATAATCACATTATATTTACACATTACAATTACTGTATGGAGCAATAAACACCTGAGGCGAAGCACAAAAATCAGTGTGTATAGAGCCATCGTACTGTCTATCCTCCTTTATGGATCTGAAACATGGGTCACCTATCACCACCACCTACGACTCCTCGAGCGCTTTCATCAGCGCTGTCTACACACAATCCTAAATATACACTGGACTGACTATGTGACGAATGTTGATGTCCTTGAGCAAGCAGGGATCACCAGCATTGAGGCCATGATATTGAGAACACAGCTGCGCTGGGCAGGGCACGTTTCTAGGATGGAGGCCCATCGCCTCCCAAAAATACTACTCTACGGTGAACTCGCCAAGGGTCAGCGTAAGAGGGGCCCTCCAAAAAAGCGATACAAAGACTCCCTGAAACAACATCTCAGGCTTGGCCAAATTGATCACCAACAGTGGTCTGCCCTGGCCTCACATCGGGAGGCATGGAGACACACTATCCACAATGCTGCAGCCTTATTTGAGAACTCACACCGGACAAGTCTTGAAGAGAAACGACAACGCAGAAAGAATCACAACCCAAAAACATCACCCAAGGAGACCTTCTGCTGTGCTTTTTGCAACCAGACTTGTTTATCTCGGATTGGCCTTTTTAGTCATCAGCGCGCTTGCAGAAAGTGTGGGATGAGTCCTTCCTGAATCTTCGTTTGCGAAGAAAAGCCAGAGATACCTATTTGGAAAAGAAAAAAAAATCAATAAAAGATGAATACAAAAATAATAATAAAATATTTATTTAACATATCCTTTTATGTTATTGCTGGGGTTGTCTCACTAAACCACGGCCAAAACTTTTTCCAACGATGGTTTGGCAATGTCTCTTTTTCACTCAGAGCTAAATTTTCAATTACGTTCTTCACATTATAAGCAGTGCCTTTTACAGCCTGCAGATTTTGACTCTTTACCTCCCTTTGTCTTTGGAAAAATAACCCTAACATCACATAGAGGTTTACCAGGCCCACCGTGGACCAGGGCACTGTCCAAAAACTCTCAGCCATGGAACCAGACTCCTTCCTCTTCCTCTTTTGGAGGAGGAGGAGGAAGCCCTGCGGTCCCGCCGTCGAGGCGCAGCACAAAGGCCATGCGCAGCAATGGGTCCCAGCTCCTCGCGGGGAAAATACCCGGGGTGAAAAGGCAGGGGACTAGGATTTTTTTAATGGAATAAGACCATTCTACTGAAAAAATACACCCGACTGCAAAAGGCCATAACAATAACGCAAAAATAATAATAATTGTTTTCCTCTTTTCTTACTAATACAAAAATAAAACTATCTATCCTAACACTCATACATGTTTCCTCTTAATCTAAACACACGCTAATCACTCTTTTTTTTCTTTTCCAATGAACATTATATTTACACATTACAATTATACCTATTTGGAAAAGAAAAAAATCCATGAAAGATTAATAAAAATAATAATGCAAAAATACAACAACAACAACAACAATAATAATAATAATAATAATAAAATATTTTTTTTAAATATCTTTTTATGTTATTGCTGGGGTTGTTTCACTAAACTACGGCCAAAACTTTTTCCAACGATGACCCTGTCATCGGGTTTTCTTGTCAAGATTTGTTCAGAGGGGGGTTTGGTCTTGCCTTCCTCTGAGGCTGAGAGAGTGTGACTTGCCCAACTTTGGGTTTTCATGGCCGAGTGGGGATTCGAACTCTGGCCTCCCAGTGTCCTCGTCCAACACTCAAACCACTACACTCTCAGTGTGTGTGTCTGTATGTGCCTTCAAGTCACCTGTCAACTAATGGCAACCCCATGGATTTCATAGGATTTTCTTAGGCAAGGAAACCTCAGAGGTGGTTTTGCCAGTTCCTTCCTCTGAAATATAGCCTACAGTGCCTGGAATTCATTGGTGGTCTCCCATCCAAGTACTAACCGGGGCTGGCTCTGCTTAGCAGCCAAGATCGGACAGGATCTGGTGCCTTCAGGGTATGTAAGCCCCACAATGCATATTCAGGCTGTAACCCTAAACCCACTTAGCTTGAAGGAAGCCCCACTGAACTCAGTAGGATTTATTTTGTAGTAGGCATGTGCAGAAATGTACAAGCAGCCACTATGGGCCTTAAATTGGACTTTCATGCTGGAGTAGACAAAAATCTGTTTTGTCAATAGTTCTTTCAGCCTAATGGGTGAAATCCACTGCTGCACAAGAGGAGTAATCTCATGCAACAGATCTTTCCCTTCCTCCCCTCTGCAACTTCTTGTAACCCATCCAGAAAGTTTAGGAGCAAACTACAGAACATTCTGAAATATTTCTTCACTGGTGGCAGTAGCAGAGGGGATTCACCTACAGTCAGGAAGAAGCAACAGAGAATCAAAGATGACAGACTAGTCAGAAATTGATACGTTATCCTCTTTGATTAGAGAGAAATCAACAGTTTCATTTTTTAAATACTGGCAACTTTTTATTGACTTTGTGGAAAAAAGAAAATGATTTGATAATAATTGGTATTGATAATTATTAGGATTTGATTAGTGGAAGAAGTGGAAGAACCAGTGGTACTAGAAGAGAAGTAGGGTTAAGTGTTTATAACCACTGAGAAAGAAGTTGTAAGTCACTTTGCACATTATTCAAGTATAAACATGTTGTTGAACACTTTCCCCCATTTCTTTCAGAGGGCGTTATAAGTTTAAAGCTGTGTCGGTTTCTGACCATAATTTGAATTCAGCTCAATGTTTATGTCTGGGAGATGAGGACGAAGTAAATCTATGAGGAAGGGGGAAACCTCAGTGGAGCAAATTTCTCACTCATTCCTAATAAGTGAGGGGGAAAGTGGTGTGCAAGAGCACTCGGGGGCCAGGAGGTAACTGTCATCTAGAACTTTGAAGAGTTATGGCATGGTCAGGTAGGGGATTTTGGGAGCCATGATCCAAAGAGTAACTTTTCAAGCTCTGAACTGGAAGTCAGAAATCCTTGCTGGTTTATTGCAAATTACACAGAGCTATCAACAGATCCACCTTCTGCCTACCTTTATTCAAGACAAATACATTTTGGAACCATTCTTTGGATGCAAATGAGTGTTGAACTTGAAATAGAATTTTGGAAATATGTTAAAATTGGCCCTTTCTTTTTCACTGAGATGAATATTTATGAAAACTAAGTTGAAATTCTTATGTTTAGGGAAAAAAAGACATGGTTCAATTAGATAACAAATGTAAAATGTTTCATTTCCCCAGTGCAGCTTTCCTCCCTCTTACTGCCTGTCAAAGAGATGTTCCTGAGAACGTGGTCTTGCCAATGGCCTTGGCAGTACTGCGTCCACGTAATGAGCTACAATAATGAAATAGTAGCCTGGAGGTCTTGTCCATGTTTCCTGTGGAGAACATGATCCTGTGAATTAGGTAAGTAATTCTTCTGACCTCAGCCACAAGTGGTCATGCATTCATGCGGCAAAGAGATTGGATGGAAAGGGGATTGGAGGGAGAGAAGGCAACCATTATCACACTCAATCAACTTTATATAAATGCTCATCCTAACTGTATTAACAGTCTCTGATTAAACAGGTAGCTGTTTTTGAATTGGAGTCAGCAGCAAAGCCACATCCTGAGGTTATTCAGCAAAATGCTGGGCTGATTTTAATAAAGGATTGATAAGTTCAGAAGTGTGTGAGTGAATGGAATACCTGTCCTAGGCACCAGGCTGAAAGGGGGTGTTCATTAAGTATACCGTCAGCAGCAAGAGTGAAAAACTTCTTTCGGCATGTTTGGTGCAGAGAAGGCAAAAGATAGGTCCAAAAATGCCAACCTATTTTAGCTAAACATACCCAACTCCCTAAGTCGTTCCTCATAAGGCTTGGTTTCCAGACATTTCATCCTGGTCACCCTTCTCTGGACACATTCTAGCTTGTCAACATCATTCCTGAATTGTGATGCCCAGAACTGGACACAGTATTCCTGGTGAGATCTGACCAAAGCAGAATAGAGTGGTGCTTTTACTTCCCTTGATCTGAACACTATAGGAAAAGGACAAACTACAGGAAAAGAGATTCCACCTAAACATTAGGAAGAACTTCCTGGGAAGTGGAATACACTGCCTCGTAGTGTGGTGGAGTCTCCTTCTTTGGAAGTTTTTAAACAGAGGCTGGATGGCCATCTGTCGGGAATGATTTGATTCTGTATTCCTGCATGGCAGGGGGACAGACTCGATGGCCCTTGAGGTCTCTTCCAACTCTATTATTCTATGATTCTATACTGTTGCTGCAGCCTAGAATTGCATTGGCTTTTTTGGCTGCCACATCACACTGTTGACTCACATTTAGCTGGTGGTCTACTAAGACCTTTAAATCCTTTTCACATGTACGGCTTGTAAGCCAGATGTCACCCATCCTATATTTGTGCATTTTATTTTTACTGCCTAGGTGAAATCCCTTACATTTATGCCTGTTGAAAATCATTTTGGAAATTATCACACCAGGTTTTAACAGTGGTACTGGAGCAGGATAATAGCGTATGCAGGTGTTTCTTATTGCACGATGTAGTGTCTGAGCTGTTGCCAATGTGCATTCAAATCATTGCTGGAGGGCACCTTTTCATTGACGGGGGGGCATCAATAGACCCTCTATAGCATTGCATTTCCATTATTCCCTCTGTCCTCTTCCACTTCAGTTCTGATAGTGGCAGACGTATGGGGTGAGTAGGTGCAGTTTTCCTCCTCTTCCTCTCTCTTGCCTTTGTTTCCCTGCTCTCCCACCTGCATGATCTGATTATTTCTCCCACACCTTGCCTGACCAATCTATTTCCCCTCCCACCATCTTTTCTTCCCCACACCCTTCCCCTACCCAATCTGACTATTCTTCCCTGCACCTGCCTGATCTATTTCCCACCCCCTCACCTGGCTGATCTGGCTGTTTCCCACCCTCTCCCACCCTCATCTGTCGCTTTTCTTCCCCCTGCCCTGGCACCTACCTGATATGACTATTCTCACCCCTTGCCTGCCTGAGCTATTCCGCTTCTTGCCCACCCCGCTCCCCATGCTGCTTTGGAAAAGGTATTAGGAGCGGGAAGAGGCGAACAAAGATCTCTCATGCCATATGACTGCAGTCATTCTAGGACTGAACCAAAGACTATAGCACAAGGGGCAGCAGCAGGGGTTGCCAAATGGACATAGTCACACAAATGGAAGAGAGTGTGATAATAAACCTTATAGGATTGGTATGTTCCTATTTCCTTTACTAACATAATTGAAGTGAGACACAAGGCTGGTGTGATAATCTCCTTTGTTAATTTTGGTTCAGCTCTCTAGTGTGTCAAGGTCATTTTGAATTCTGATCCTGTCCTCTAAAACTATCTCTCCCTTGATCCTGCATTTCATCTGTAGTTTGATAGGTATCCCTTCTGTTCCGTCATCTAAGTCATGTATAAAGATGTTAAACAACATCAAACTCAGGTCAGAACCCTGAGGCATTCCACTAGTCACTTTTCTCCAAGATGAAGGGCAATCATTGGTGAGCACTCTCTGGGTTTGGTGTTTCAACCAACTAGAGATCCTCCCAATTGTATTACTATCTAACCCACAGCTCACCAGCTTGCCTGCAAGAATATCATGGGGGACCCTATCAAAAGCCTACTGAAATCAAGATGTACTGCATCCACAACACTCTCCTGATCTACCAAGCTTATATCTCTATCCGAAAAAGAGATAAGGTTAGTTTGGCATGACCTGTTTTTGAGAAACCCATGCTGGCTCTTAGAAATCATAGCATTCCTTTCTAACTGTGCACAGACTGTTTAATGATCTCTTCTAGAACCTTTCCAAGTATCAACTTCAAGCTGACTGGTCAGTTGCTTGGGTCCTCTTTTTTGCCTTTTTTGTAGATGGGGACACCATTTGACCTCCTGCAATCTACTGGGACCTCTCCTGAGCTCAAAAAAATTCTCAAAGATGACTGACAGTGGCTCTGAAATTATATCTGCAAGTTCCTTTAATATTCTTGGATGCAGTTCATCTGGCCATTGAGACCTGAATTAATTTAAGAGTAGCTACATATTCCTTTACTGCCTCTTTACCTGTTCTAGGCTGTAGCCTTCTTACTGCATGGTTTATTCTATTTTTGCCAGTTACACCACTGTTTTCCTTTTGAGAGAAGACTGGGGAGATTATCAGATGCGGCAAAAAACACATTTGAAGATTGCTAGAAGAACAGGAAGGGGCAACCTTACTCTCCAGCATTCCAGGGGCATAGTGTGGATGTCAGTAAAGCGTCCCTTTATATTGGTGGCTTTTCCCCGTCAATGCAAAAGTGAAGCCTCGTCCGTGGCAGTGTTACACCCTGGGAATGGCTGAAGGATGTGAGTGTTTGGTAACGTTGCTTTCTGTTCTAGCAATCTAGCAAGGCTTTCTGTTCTAGCGATCTTCTGACATGGTTGAAGATGTGATTTTTTTGACACGTTCCCCCACATCTGATAATCTTCTGTAGTTATTAAGAAGTTATTAAAGCGTTTAGCCTTCTCTGTATCCTCAATTAACATTTCACCATCTTCTTTATGCAGTGGCCCTACTGTTTCCTTGTTCTTCCTCTTGCTCTGAACATGGCCATAAAACTTCTTTTTATTATTTTTAACCTCTAGAGCAAGTCTGAACTCACTCCAAGCTTTAGCTTTTCTGACTTTCCTCCTGCAAGTATTGGCTATTTGATTGTGTTCCTCTTTGGTGGTTTCCTCTTTCTTCCATTTCTTATACACATCTCTTTTAAATCTTCACTCATCTTAAAGTTCTTTATACATCCATCCTGGTTTCTTTAGATGCCTCTTACCTTTCTTTTTCATTGGCATTTTTTTTGCAACTGTGTCTTCAATATCTCACCTTTAATAAATCCCCATGCATTGTGAACTCTCTTTCCTTTGAGCATTCCGACCATGGGATCTCACCTAGCATTTCCCTAAACTTGCTGAAATCAGCTAACCTGAAGTCCAGAATTTGTGTCTGACTACATTTGGCTTCCCCTTTCCTTTGTATAACAAATCCCAAAAGGACATGATTGTTCCCACCCAAGGATCCCATTATTTCCATCCCATTGACCAATTCATCTCTGTGAGTTAGGATCAAATCCAAAATAGCTGAACCCCTGGTTGCTTCACTTTTTGTACAATGAAATCATCTGCAAGACTGGTGAAGAATTTGTTGGCCCTTACACTCATGACAGAGTTTGATTTCCAAAAAAAAATCAGGGTGCTTGAAGTTTCCCATTACTACCTCTCTCCTTTTGGAATGTTTGGTCATTTGTTTTAGGAAGGCATTATCCAAATCTTCAGTCTGGCTGGGAGCCTATAGTAGACCCCACAGTGATGTCATTGTTGTTTCTCTCCTCTTTAATTTTTATCCACATTCTCTCAACCTGTTTTCCACACTCTTAAGTCAAGGATTTTCTCACAGGTGTAAATATCCTTAACATATAATGGTGCTCCTCCTCCTTTCCTGTTTAATCTTTTTTAATAGGTTATATCCTTCCATTACTGCTGTCCAATTATGAGACTCATCCCACTAGGTTTCAGGGAGGCCTATTAAATCATATTTGCCTTCCTGTGTTAAGAATTCAAGTTCATCTTGTTCATTTCCCTTACTCTGTGAATTAGTGTAGACATATCTAAGACCACTGATTACTCTCTCCATGTCCAAGAAAGCTGCCAGATGCCAGCAAAATATACATAACTTAGAAGTGGGCCCAAATAAAGTCAACAGTGTGGGAACGAGGCCAACTCCTAGGGATATGGGGTAAACACAATGGAGCCAAATGAAGTTCAGAACCAGCAGGAAAACACACAGAGAATAGTCCAGAATATAGTTCAAGGATCAAGGCTTACAGAAGGCAGCATAGTTGAGAAGCAGGTCCATAGTCCAACAGGATAAGCAGGCAGTGTAGTCACAAGGAGGTCCGAGGTCAAGCAGGATTCAAGGCAACAAAGATGAGAAGTCACAGATAACAGCTACGAAGCTTTTGCCAGGGTGATCAGTTAATCTCTGACAAAGGCTCCATAGCTCCCCCTGGGCGTATGAGATAAAGTCTTGGTGGTCTTCTCCTGTCTTCCTTTTAGGATCTCTGTTGGCTGAAGGATGGTATGGATAAGTCTGTTTCCTCTTCCTCCTCCTTATCTGGTAGGGCTCGCTGCTGGGACTGGTGCCAATCCACTAGGACCAGGCTCTTCCTCTGCTTGAGACTCCAGGTTGGCAGAGTTCCCTGATGGCACAGGTGTAGATAAACTTGTGCCAGGGTCCATAGGGCCATTCTCTGCCATGTCCCCCTTCTCTGATTCCATACCCTCATTAGACTCCCAGGGCATGACACTCCAGCTGATTCTGGTTTTTTTCCCCTACCCACTATTGCGTTTTTGTATTATTGGCTCAATTTCCCCTGTATCATTGAGGCTATTGTCCCTAGTACTTGGTGTCCCCCTGCCCTCTGGAATACTCCCCATCCCCATACAACTCAGTTTAAAGCCCTCCTGATCAAATTTGCAAAACTCTTAGCAAATATGTTCTGTCTAAGAGCTGTGAGGTGCAACCTAGAAGTCCTTCTTCATGAAAGCACACTGGGCACTGCCAGCCCGAGTTTGGCTGCCATAATTTTGACGATACAGTACATAACAGGTTTCCATAAGAAATGAATTTTGAGATTACCATAAGTGTCATACCACCCTGCACACACCTGACTGCAGTTGATTTTGGAAGTGAAGATCCGGGCACAAGAGGATATCTGGGATCTCTAGGTAAGGCTAGGGAAAGAATCATGCCTGAAATCTTGGATAGCTGCTGCTAGTTAGAGTTGACGATAGTAGTCTAGATGTACCAGTAGTGGAGCTCAATATAAGGCAGCTTCCTATTTTCCAAAGTAAATGTCTACCATTCTGATTTGTTTGCATATTTTTGTGCAAATTACAAGTTGGTGTGCATAATCAAAGTATGGTCAAATTATACATATCTGCCTAAGGAAATGAGATCTCACAGACTTCATGTTTGCTTTATAAGTAATGAATTTCTCATTCTGCCATGTAGAAAATTACACTATATATGACACAGATGGATTTACTTTATCCATGCAAATACCAGTGAAAAACTGGTTGGTGCTAAAATAGACATGGATATGCATACATTACACATAATCCCAAGCTGCAGTCAGAGAGGTGGACCAAGAGCCTATCAAGTCACCTGTCAGCTTATGGTGACACCATGAATTTCATATGGTTTTCTTTGGCAAGGAATATTCAGAGGTGGTTTTGCCTCTGAAATATAGCCTACAGCACCTGATATTCGTTGACAGTCTCCCATCCAAGTACTAACCAGGGCTGACTCTGCTTAGCTTCTAAGATCAGACTGGATCTGGTGCCTTTAGGGTATTTAGGCCCCTATATGTTTAGCATAGTTTAAATATACCTTTAATATACATTAAGCCTAAAGTGTAAAGATGCCAACAGCAGTGTAAGAAAGACAAATGAAGTAGGTGTAAATAAGTGAGACGGTGACTGAATGACGAGGCATTGGGGTCTTCCTTTATATAGTAAAGTTGTAGTAACTGAAAGATTCTGTTTAACAGTTTCTCCCAACGGAGTGATTCTGCATCCTATATTTTGCCAATAAACAATTGTTTAAGTAAATATTGACCAAATAAATAATGGGAAACTTAGCTAGCAATGAAATAAACATTGCACCCTTGTGTTGTTGATCAGGCTAATAATATAAAGCAGGAGACTTTGAAACTCATAGACTAGTTGATGAGAAGAACATTACAAGAGCCATACTGGGATCAGACCAAGGCCTTATTTTGTCTAGCATTCTTACATGTGAAGGGGCCAAACAGGTTTTCTCATTCTTCTTGCTACTGCTGCTATTATTCAAGAAAGTTCTATACCATGTCTAATATCTAATGATACTTTAAGGTGGTATCGTTTATGGGAAGCTGGCTGTGGGATGTTCACAAAAAGGCTAGGATGCACCACCGCCCCACTCATGTTCCCCAGCAACCAGTACACAAAGACATAATATTTCTGATACTGGAATGTAATAATCTTAACTGAGAGCCATTCTGGTCCGGTCCTTCATGTTTGTGCAGTCTCTCTTTAAAGCTGTTCACGGCAGTGGCCATCACTACATCTTATGATAACTGCACTAAGCACTGTGTGAAATGATATCTCTTGGAGGCTTGTCGCACGAGGAAGTAAAACGGAATTGCAGCCGGATTGTTTCGCCTTCTGTTCTGCCTTACTGCTTGATGTCATAGTTCACTTGCAGTTTGCTTACATGGATGCTTGACTTATGTTGTTTTTCACTTTCATTTTTTTGATGCTTCATCATTTAGCCAAAAGACATCTCAACCATGTTGAGATTCCTGTGGAGTGGGATGCCCTTTCAGTTGTACATCTAGGGTTGCAGTCCTACCTCGCCTGGAAGCAAACCCTGCAGAGTAGAATGTAGACATGTGTAAGATCAGTGTATATTTCAAAAATGAAAAGTGGATCAGTAAGTGCAGCAAATTAATGCTTTAAAGAATATATGTATTGTGCACATGCCCACATTCAAGCTGACTGTGGATTCATTGTTTGAGTGAGCAAACTCAGGTTTGTTACTTTAAGAAACCTAGGTAATTTTTTTTATACTAACCCCCAGAATCCCCCAGCAAGCATGGACCATGCTGGCTGCAGAATTCTAAGAGCGATATTCCCCAAAAGTAGCTTTGCAGAGCTTTTAGTTTGTTTGTTTTTAATATATAAAATCATATAATTGTAAAGAGAAGTTGTAGATGTTATTAAATTTATAACTAATTCAATGCTATTAAGTCACTATAATTACTGGCAAAAGATATGCTAGAAAAATGTGAACTGTGTATGAAAGCAGTGGCCAGAAAGAACTGTCTGAAAATAGAGAGCCATAGTAAGGAGATTTTCCATTCCAGATTAGCAGCAAGGCACTGGGCAGAAGCAAGGCTAGGTTATTATATAGAACAGTGGGAAACAGATAGATTAACAGCTGATGGCAGCAAGAACTTGGCCACAGCACATTCAAGTACTTGCCAGAGAACTTATTATTTCAATAGGAGCTTGGTTAAGTTTTAACCACTACAGTGTTTGAAAATGAAAAGTTTAGAAAAGACTGTGCATTGCTTTGGCTGTTATCAAGATATTTTGTATCTGTTTTAGCTTATTATTTTCCTATGCCTTTGGGGTAGTACTTCAGTTATAATGTTCGTTCTGATATTCATTCATCCTCTCACTAGGCTGAGAATAGGGAATGTGGATTATAGGACAGAGAAGTGCTGCTCCCTTCACCCATTACCACTGGCTCTGCTGGTTAGGGGGCTTCCATATTAGTGGGGCAGTGAATACACTGTCCTTGAGCAAGCAGGGATCACCAGCATTGAGGTCATGATATTGAGAACACAGCTGCGCTGGGCAGGGCACATTTCTAGGATGGAGGACCATCGCCTCCCAAAAATACTACTCTACGGTGAACTCTCCATGGGTCAGCGTAAGATAGCGATATAAGGACTCCCTGAAACCACATCTCAGGCTCGGCCAAATTGATCACCAACAATAGTCCACCATGGCCTCAAATTGGGAGGCTTGGAGACGCACTATCCATAATGCTGCAGCCTTATTTGAGAGCTCACGCCGAATAAGTCTTGAAGAGAAACGACAACGCAGAAAGAATCACAACCTGGAATCATCACCCAAGGAGACCTTCTGCTGTGCTTTCTGCAACTGGACTTGTTTATCTTGGATTGGCCTTTTCAGTCATCAGTGCACTTGCAGAAAGCACTGTCACAGATCTGTGCAGAGCGCAGTCACTCCCTGTTCATCCGAACAGGGGATAAGCAACGAAAACGTGTGCTTTGTGAGCAAACAAATACTCCTTTGGTGCAAAAGTAAGTCCATGCCAAAATTCTTTTAGGCTTTTATTAATAACAATTAAATAAAAAGAAAAACAATAACAGAAAGCATTTAACCATGTTTTCTAGGTTCTCTCTAAGCAAGAGAGGTACACACAAGCTTGAAGCTCTCTTCTATCTCAGGAACAAAACAATATAACCCCTCCCAGTTATATAGGCCATAACACTTAGTCCTTGGGAGAAACGAAAGCAATCCAAACTTAAGTTTCGTTTCTCACATACAAGCCTAAAGAACAGAATAACAAAACAGACAGATTTATTACCTTCTAATAGCCAAAGATGGCGCCGCATGTCTGGCTAAAAAATTATTCAGGGAGGGGGAGACAAACTCCTGATCTCAAAAACTATTTTCCCTGACACCCCTCTAATTTTTCATCCAGACATCGACATATTATACCCAATCTGTCACACAAAAGGTCATGCTTAATATTACCCAACGCTTTAGTAAATAAATCTGCTATATTTTCTTCACTGGGACAATACACCAAATCAATTAAACCATTTTGAACAGCTTCTCTAACATTTTGAAATTTTACAGCCACATGTTTTGTTCTACTTTTAACACCTTGTGCTGTTGCCATCGCTATACATGCTTGAGAGTCTTCAAAAACTTTAACAGCTTCTGAAATTGGCATACCTAAATCACTAAAAATTTGTTTTAGATAAATCAGCTCATTTACCACGCTTGACAATGCGGCAAATTCTGCCTCTGCCGAGCTTAAAGCAATAGTGGATTGCTTTTTTGACCCCCAGTGTATGGCAGTGCCAGCATAAAAAATTATCATCCCTGAATCAGAATATCTATTTTGGATTTCGCTGGCAAAACTGGCATCGCAAAAAGCTTCCAACTCATGAGAACCTTGTGAACTTATTTTTACGCCATAATTCAAAGTTCCACGCAAATATCTTAATACGCGTTTCAAACCTTGCCAATCATGTTGAGTTGGTTTTGACACTTTTCTAGACAAAACATTTACAGCATATTGTATATCTGGACGTGACCATCTTGCAATATACAATAAACTTCCAATTACAGAATGAAAAAGTTCAGGATGTTCAAATGGCCTAGAATCTGTGACATTTATGAAATCACAACACATAGGAGTTCGAGCAGGTTTACATTGAGACATGTTACAAAGATCCAAAACTCTTTCAATCTTTTGAACTTGACTCATTTTAAAATCACCATTTTCAAACCTTTGGAAATCTACTCCCAAATAGTTTCTAATTTGACCAAGGTCCTTCAATTTGAATTTTGAACCCAATTCCTGTTTAAACCTTTGCACCTGAACATCAGTTTGTGTAATCAAGCAGAAATCATCCACAAAAGCGACGACGATTTCATAATTCTGATTAACACCCCTTGTATACAAACATGGATCAGCAATGCTGTTCTGAAAACCAACATTTTTCAGCTGTTCATCCAAACAAAGGTACCAACATCGGCCACTTTGCTTGAGACCATACAAGGCTTTATTGAGGCAATAAACCTGGTCTGCTCCCCCACTGTGAAACCCAGGAGCTTGCTCCATATAGATGCACTCATCCAATGGAGCATTTAAATATGCAGTCTCTACATCAAAGTGATTGACTTTAAGTTGGTTTAAACTTGCAATAGATAAAGCAATCTTTACACTTTGTACTTTAACAGTGGGTGCAAAAACCTGATCATAATTTTGATACTGTATCTGTGAATACCCCTTTGCAACCAAACGTGCTTTGTATTTAACACCCCCATCCTGCAATTGCTTTCTCTTATATACCCAACGACAACCCACAGCCTTTTCTCCCTGTGGCAATGCCACAATACGGAAAACATCATGACCTTTGATGGACTCCATTTCATTTTCCATTGCCTCTTGCCACTTTTGTTGTTCTTCTTTTGGCAACTTTAAAACATCAGTATAATTATCAGGTTCAAAAGTCACCTGGCAAACTTTTACATTCTGTGCTGTGAATCTTAAAGGAGGCACTCCCTTTGTCTCTCTGTTAGAGCGACGGGGGACAACAGGCTGAGCCTGATCATTGTCAGAATCTGCATTTGAATCACTCCCCACATCAAAGGATTCATGCTTGGAACCCTCTCCTCTCAAGTCTGGGGAAATATCAGTGCCCGACTCAGCAGCCTGTTGCTGCTGCTGTTGTTCAGGTTGATTTTCACCAACAAATGAAGGCAAAACCACATCTAAATTAGCATGGACATGAGACCAGTTGGCCTGCTCCTCAAATTCAGCATTCCTGGAAATCAAAACTCTCCCATCCCCAAACGCGAACCGCCAGCCCTTTGATGATTGGTCGTACCCGACAAATCTGAGCCTCCTAGCCTTGGGTTCCCCCTTTTTTCTGTTTGCCTTAGGGATATTCACCCATGCATAGGACCCAAATGTCCTAATGTGCCTCACAGATGGCTTTTTGCCATAAAACATGAAAAAGGGTGTATTTGAAACCACAGAACTGGGTACACGGTTACTTAAATAAGCAGCTGTTAACATAGCTTCTCCCCAGTACTTCTGCTCAATGTTTGCATCAAACATCAGGCTATCTTTAATTGTTTGCAAAACACCATTTTTTCTCTCAGAAATCCCATTTTCATTAGGACTATAAGGGGTTGTGAGTCTGTGAAAAATTCCTTTTTGTTTTAGCCAATTTTGGAACTCATTTGACATGAATTCCCCTCCCCTATCTGACTGGAGAGATGACACCTTTTGGGGAAAATGTCTCTCAACATAAGCCACCCAATTTTTAAAAGTCTGAAATGTCTCATCCTTACTCTTGAGTAAGAATAGGAAACAATAACGACTGAAATCATCAACCAAGACCAGGATGTACTTGGCTCCTCCCAGGGAAGGTGGATAGGGGCCAGACAGGTCCATATGAACCAATTCTAGAATTCTTTTTGACTTTCTCTCACTATGCTTGGGAAAAGGATGGACCTTGGATTTCGATTTTTTACAAATTTTACAATCCAGGTACTTCTGACAAGCCCTCAAACTTAACCCATCCACCATGTCAGGCATCTGCCTGAGGACCTTAAAGCTAGCATGGCCAAATCTCCTATGCAACAGATGTACACAATTATCATGCAAAGGAGAGTTTGCCATTATAGTACTGGTTTGAGGCTCCTGTACACTATTATACATATAATACAGTTGGTCATGAAAAACCCCTTCAGCCATAACAGTACCATCCTTTAAAATATAACATTTGTTCCCTTTAAATTGTACTTCATAGCCCTCCTGTGTCAATTTAACAACAGAGAGTAAACACATTTTTAAATCAGGAACATACTGAACATTTTTTACATCCATGTTCAAACATTGTACAAAACATGTACCTTTACCCAAACATTTTGACTTGGATCCATCAGCCAAACTCACACTTGAGGGGCTAGTCTCTTTAAAGTCCTTAAAGAGTTCTTTATTATTGGAGATAAAAGCATTGCAGCCGCTATCCAAACACCACTGAGATAAATCTCTATTTTGCTCCTTCACAGCTTGCAAAACAACTGCAGAAACAGTCATACTAAATGAAGCAGGCTTTTTTTTTGCTTTCTTTGCCCTTTTTTGCTTTGCACTGTTTTGCAAAATGTCCATTTTTGCAACAGTTCCAGCAAAGCTTAGATTTCACAGCAAAAGCGGGGACCACACCCTTACTGGGGTCTTTAGAGCCATCTACTGGATCATTTGTAGAATTGCGGGCCTTCGCCTGTACAGCCTTTTGAGCAGAATTTTTCCTCTCCAACCACTTAGCCTCTTCTTCCAACAAACGACCAGTAATAAAATTAATGGTCATATTTGCTGCTGCCATATTTTCGAAGGAGAATATTAAGGCATCGAATTTTTCTGGTAGGCTTGATAGAAGGATATGAACTTTTTCTTGTTCAGTAAAATGGACATTAATCTCCTGCAACTGATGGAAATATTGCTGGATAGTTGAAATGTGTGTGGCCACATCGCCATCTGGCTGCAGCTTTAGTCTATACAGCTTCCTTGTTAACATAAGCTGTGAACCAGTCCCAGCATGGACATAAACCTGCCGCAGTGCTTGCCAAATGTCCCTGGCCGTGGCACAGCCTCGCACATACATCAACTGACTGTCCTCAATTGCCAAAATGAGAGACGCTCGTGCACGTTCCTCAGCCTGCTGTTGCAATACAGAAGCGCCTTGGGCAGGGGGGGGCTAAAATGGGAGCGTGTATCAATTGTTGATGCAAATAAGCCTCCATCTTCACAGCCCACAAATGATAATTCTTATCATTTAACTTTTGGAAGGGAAAAACTGCCACACTCTGAGCCATTGTCCATAAACTCTTTAGCCCCTCTCAACTGATTATCTGCTTCCCTCACACAGGGGTTGCTTACCAGCAGGGCGTTGTAAATGGTTCGGTCTCAGCAGTCCTCACAGCAGGCTTTCTCACCTTCCAGTCCCTTCCTTGCTGGGGTTGTAAGCTCTTGCCAGGCGTAGACAAAAGCAAGCTCCAACAGCTTCAAAGGAAAAAGACTTCACACCAAAGGGACAAGTTGCCCAACTTGCCGCTTGTTCAAAGCCCCTCTCAATTCAGGCTTAAACAATTTGCAGCATAAGAGCTTCACGGCTCATAAACTCTTGAGCCAGCAATCCTGGGCATCCCATAACCTGTCACAGATCTGTGCAGAGCGCAGTCACTCCCTGTTCATCCGAACAGGGGATAAGCAACGAAAACGTGTGCTTTGTGAGCAAACAAATACTCCTTTGGTGCAAAAGTAAGTCCATGCCAAAATTCTTTTAGGCTTTTATTAATAACAATTAAATAAAAAGAAAAACAATAACAGAAAGCATTTAACCATGTTTTCTAGGTTCTCTCTAAGCAAAAGAGGTACACACAAGCTTGAAGCTCTCTTCTATCTCAGGAACAAAACAATATAACCCCTCCCAGTTATATAGGCCATAACACTTAGTCCTTGGGAGAAACGAAAGCAATCCAAACTTAAGTTTCGTTTCTCACATACAAGCCTAAAGAACAGAATAACAAAACAGACAGATTTATTACCTTCTAATAGCCAAAGATGGCGCCGCATGTCTGGCTAAAAAATTATTCAGGGAGGGGGAGACAAACTCCTGATCTCAAAAACTATTTTCCCTGACAAGCACAGGATGAGTCCTTCCTGAATCTTCGTTTGCGAAGAAAAGCCAGAGAGAGAGAGAGAGAATACACTTCAGGTTTTAGTCTGAACTTGAAAGGAGCTCTCTAAGGCACTGGCACTATTTTGAATATAAGTTTTGGCACATTGGATGGCTTCTTTAAAGGTGGACTGAAATCCAGAGTGGATTGACCATTCCATTGGCATGTAAGCCACCAGCCATCACTGGTTCAGGCTAATGAGAGTGGCAGCCTGGCAGCATCTGTAGAGCTACATATTTCCCATGCTTCCTCATCCAAAAGCCATTTCAACCATGTTGGGATTGCTGTGTGATGGGAGAGCATTTCAGTTGTACATCTAAGGTTGCAGTCCCACCTTGCCTGGAAGCAAGCCCTACACAGTAGAATGTATAGAATCATAGAATCATAGAATTGCAGAATTGGAAGAGACCACGAGGGCCATCCAGTCCAACCCCCTGCCAGGCAGGAAATCACGATCAAAGCATCCCTGACAGATGGCCATCCAGCCTCTGTTTAAGATCAGTGTATACTTCAAAACACTCAGAAAACACTCAGAAAAGTTGTGAGTGTTACCTGCAGTCAACTACAGGGATAAATGAACACCATAATACAGAGTACGGTTACTAAATCCTGGAATTATGAGACAGGGAGAAGATGGCTTGGGAAGATTACACAAGATAGGGCAGTCTTCTGTTGGATGGCTCCCATCATCCTCAATCAGGATGGCCTCGCTGGGGATGATTGTGGACTTTGTTCTAACACCTTCAGTAGGCCTCAGCTCTGCGTTCTTGGAAGGAATGTAGAATGTTCTTCCTCTTATAGGACTCCCACCCAGGTGGTGCTACCAAGGGCTAATGGAAATTACAGTGAACAATATCTGGATGTCCACACATTCCACATCTTTTGCAGTAATGTGACAACTCAAGTTGAAGCCTTTCTATAGTATGATCCAATGAGGCACTACTTTTGTGCTGCAGAATCCAGCACTCATAATTTCTTCTGCTTCAAGCACTTGCTCTTTCAATATGTCAGCTCAGGCTGAGAATGCTACATAACTTAGTAATTTATTTCCTTATAACCACTGCTTGATATATTTGATATTAAATTCTCGATTAAGTTCTGGAAGGAAGTGCTTTAATACTGGTGCAACTGAAAATACATGTCTTTGCTAACCATACTCACAGGCTACATGGATATTGAATAGGATAATGGATACTGAATGTTCTTCTTAACTGTTCTTTCTGTGTTGGAGGGTTGCAGTTTCCCCTTTAGGCTGACTCTTGTTGCAGTGACAATGAGGTCACAATTTTTCTGGCTCAAAAATCCGGTTGAATTTTTTTTTAAAATGCTCTCCCAAATATGCCATGGTTAAATTCAGGCATTGATGCAGCCCAGAATTGTATTGGCTTTTTTTAGCTGACAGGTCACACTGTTAACTCATTTCATTGCAGGCAAAGGCAGAATATAATTGAGAAAACCAGAACAAACAAAGGAAATTCCTGAGTCCAGTTTTACAGATGAAAACATTAAGGTGTACCTAATATGGAAAACTATTACTATTCTCAAACCAGCTCTTCTGTATAATTTCATCTCTCAGATGAGGAGTGGTGGGAATAGAGGGTTGTTTTCTTCACAGGGAATTCCCATCACATAATTATATTAGGATGTTAAAAATGTATGGAGAATTTTTCCCTGATTTACTTTGAATTTTTTTCAAAAGGGCTAGCTTATAATAATTTGCTATTGCAGTAAATAAAAGATGATGCCTCACTAGAGTCAGGTGAAAAAACTGAACAACATACATAAAGGCAAATTAAAATGTTAGTTCAAAAGTTTGAAAAAGAAAATATATTCTATCCAGCTATGAATTTCTCATGAAAATATTTAAATTGTTATTATGTACAGTATAACCTTATAAACTTTACCAAATTGAGATATCTGTTTCTGAAAACAGTGATGTGTACAAATAATTATGTTTGCTTAGCGATTCCATTCCTGCATTTTGGTCTTGTTGCTGAGAAAGACTTGTTTCAGATTCTAACAAGCTTTCCTCTCAGTCTGACAGCTTCACAGATCAGGAGGAGTGCAGCTGTCAAGGGAGATCATTGTAATGAAGAGAGACATTCTCTGAGGTGTCTGCGCAGTATTGTCAATATAGGATATTGTCAAGATTGTTGAGGAATGTTATATTTTATTCTGTGGGCTTGTCTTTGATGCATTAGAGTAGTGGCACAGTAGAGTAATTTTAGACGCTGGACATATACAGCACAACCATCTGACCTCTTTAGATATTAATGTATATTACCTCATCCACTTCAAAACGTGACAAGCCAACTCAGATGCATTTGGGCCTCTTCCTGTTAACTCCTGAGTGGGGCCCAGGATAACTGCTCCAAAGCCCTGACTGGATGGTATCATTGGCATAGGCCAGTATGTTCCCAGCAGGGACAGACATTTCATCTTCAACAATCTGCTATAAAAATGTTAAACTGTTAAGAGTAAAATCCTAGGCATACCTAGATTTTATACAAAACACAATCCTATTCATACCTACTGAAAAGTAAGCCTCGTTCCTCCTCGGTGTGGGACCGTAGCCTCAGTTTACCTTAACTGAGCAAATATACATAGGACTGAGTTAAAAATGATTGAGGCTCAGGAGATGAGGCAATACCTCAATTAAATGAGATGACACATTTTACAAGTCAGTTAACATGTCAAGAGGGTTCTCCTTACATTTGTTACATGTAAGTGATGTGAATGTTGCTGATAGAAGGAAACCATGCTAACAAACACAAGGATGTTTCAATCAAAATTTCTCACATGAAATTTCTCACCAATTTCTAACCTTTCACTGACGTCTGTAAGGCTTTTTTCCTGTTTAAGTGTTTACTGATTTTCTCTTTACAGGGAAAAACATGAAACAATAAACCACAAATATAACAAGACATGGGAAAAACATACAAGAATAACATTAGCATTATAGACATGTGTTTGCAATGTTGTCAAGAGGACAGTAAACCTTCAAAAGTTCCCATGAGAGACTGGTGGTTGTATATCAATTGAATTAATGTTCACAAACTCAATAAAAGAGTACCAACGTTCTATGAAAGTGTCTGCTGTCTTCTGTAGGGTGTGGGAATGCATCCTATTGGATAATTTTTCAGATGGCCATTGGCCCCAGACCCTGTTCCACCAACTATTAATACTCACTAATCCTGTTCAGGGCTGGTTTAAGGCACCAGAAGCGTCAGCATCTGCAGGGGGCCCCATCATTGTGGGGCCCCTGTAGTAACCCTCCTCCTTCAAAAACATTATTAGTAATAATCTGAATATCCTGTACTGTGAATAGCTTAGGTTGTGTTAGGTTACACTGACCTGAGATAAACATATTATTTAGCATTCAAGGTATTTACTTCATGGCATCAGCAAACACTAAAAGGTCCAGTTAAATATTGTATATCAATGGAGACATTTATAGCAAAGACTGCAGGGGAAATGTTCACAAATTATCCATAGCTTTCCATCTCATTGCAGAGCAGTGAATACTTTTTAGATGGTGGACAAACCTTCTAATCCAGAAGATTTGAGGAAGTCTGTAACTTCCACCTGACTGCACATAGAGAGATAATATAATATGTTCATGCATGCAGTGAACATAATGCAATTTCACAGATGTTGGCAGATCTGAAATTACTGTTTTTAGCCTAAAAATACTTATTTTCAGCCTGATTTCAGAAGAAGCAAAATGAGATTGTGTGATTGGTATATCGTACAACATTTTTCCAAACTACAATGTAAATTGATGGCTGACAATCCAAAGGCTTAGGTTTTCTATTTTCTGTTTTTCAACTGAGATGGTAGGTCTCAGTTATGCCAAAATCGGTCACGATTGCTTTCAGTTTAAATTGTTCACCACATATGCCAAACTGTATGATGCATTCAGTCATGAAATGTTAAAAATAGAATTTAAAGTAGGTTGTGGTGCTTTTTTAAAAAAGGACAATGTGTATGTATGTAAATTAATACTATAAGATTTTAAAAGCCAACCAGGAAATGGAGCAATATAGTTGTCACTGAGGGGAAAGCTACACTTCATTTGGGACAGGTACATCATTCCAACTTGAGGAGTTTTAGAGCAAATGTTCTTTGTAAGAAAATAGTATCATGCAAAGTTGGATATCCTGTCAGTTACTTTGGAGTAACTATGTGGTGAGAAGGATTTTATTTGGCAGCAGGACTGATCCTACCCTTTCCCCCTTTTCACTCTAGCTTAAATAATAAAATGAGACAAGTAAACTTCCCAGTGCTTCTTTACCTGGTATATCTTCAACTTCCATGAGGGGAGTCAGTGCAATATAATGGTTAGGTTAAAGTGTTTGACCAAAAAGACCTGTGAAGCTCACTTGGACCAGCAGACTCACAGAACAGCCAGCCACATCAGGTGAAGACAAAATTGTGGAGGTGGAACCACAAATGCCAGTATCACTCAGACCTATCTCAAAATGTTATTGTGGGATAAAATGGATTGGTAGGGATGCTGTAAGATACCTTGAGCTCTTTTGATAAATCTGTTCAAATAAATCAATAAATGCCACCCTATTTGATTCTCTGATGTAACAAGTTCAGTGATGTAGCAAGTTCTGTGAGGGTACTATTTCCCACTTCACTCTAGTTATAGTGCTATGATTCCACTTTAACTGCCATGGTTCCATTCTTAGCAAGGAGTATTTAGAATCCTCATTCAGAGAGGCCTAGGCTGTTAGCATGCCCTACTACCCCCGCCCTGCGAGATTCCATAACTGGAAATATTGTACACTTTTCAGGGTCACATTGGCTTAGGCAGACTGGAGGTCACTTGGAGGTTGCAACATTCTGAGATGTGTCTAGAAATATAATGATGGGAATGCCCACATTAGGATTAAGTGTAAAACTCCCATAATGGGTTCATGTTAACAACCCAGTCATTAAAGGGTATGTGCTAATCCTTTCTTCCAGCCTTGGTTGTTTTAATCAATAATTCAATCAAGCAATCAAGTGACCATTACTTATTCCACATCCTATGGAAATCTTTCCTCACACCCCCTCCTGTCCAACCTTACGAGGTTGTCACAAAACCATCAATGTTCTATCTCTCTGCAATTAAAGCAATCATTTGAGTTTTACTTTCTTTTGTCTGCTCTCTAGGAGAGCCATCCAAGCTTTGTTATTACCAAACTCACCCCTCCAAGGCATGGAATGGAGTATAAATATTAGATCCCCAAGAATCGCAAAGTATGCTACAATGGATGGACCCGGCCACTCTCTTTTTTGGCATGCCCCAGATCAGAACCTCCTGTGCCACACTCAGACGGCTGTCTGAGTACCTTCAAGACTGGTAACTATCACCGTATCTTTCCAGACCTCTTTCTCTCTATCCAATCTTTCTGCCTTACTCTGCTATAGCCTTGTATGATTCATAAGAATGTGTGTACAGTACATAATTTTCTGTAGTATTCCAATAAAATACCTTATTATTTTAACTGGAGCCTCCTCTACAGTTAGTATTGGTATACATAGGTGAAAAGATCCCCGAACTTACCCTCCTCTTGCAGGCCTCCTGTTTGAACTAATAATTCCCCTAACTAGATTTTGGCATAATGGGTGGGACTCTCTCGTACTCCTGATCTTTTAAGGGTAACAAGACCACTGACCAAAATAGAATGCAATCACACCTATTAAAGTGGAATCATAGTGTTGTAATTGTGTAATAGATGGTCAAGCATCTCCATAGTGGTCTCTTTATTCACCTATATACAATAGAACACAGGAAGGACATGATAAAAATGCAGAAGCAGGCATACAGGCAACTCAAAGAAGAGCCTGGTTGTGGTTCTTCAGGGATGTTGGCAGAGCCATGGCAAAGCAATCATGAATGGTCACGATTGCAAAGCAGTCATTCAGTACATATTCAGCTTTCAACACAACCCACTTTTCCTATACCAAGGCAAAACTGGCCAGCCATAGTAATATGTTACTGTCAGTTCCAAGGTACACTTGTGTGAAGCAATCAGAAGTTTTGCTTGCCCTCAAGCTGGAAGCCAACAATGGTTTATTCCACATACCAATCTGATGTTGTGAATTGGCTCTTGAATGCACTTTGCATATGTTCAGACCTTTTATCATACACAATTATAACATTATGATTCCACTTTAAGTGCCATGGTTCCATCCAATGGAATCCTTGGACTGGCCAGTTTAGAATCCTTAGCCAGAGAGCTCCTGAGGTAGTTCACCAATCTAACCAAATTACCAGCCCCAAAATTCCATTGGATGCAGCCAAGGCTGTTAAAGCTGGATCACAGTGTTACTGTATAATTATGTAGTGTGGAAGGGCTCTTTTTCTTTCCTTTCTTCTTTTGTCCTCTGGTACATCCTAGGCCGGAATCCTTGTAGTCCTCCAGATTTTCTTCTTGGTGAGGAACGATTTCTACACCAAGGTTACAAAGAAGCAACAAGACACACATTGCATAACTGGGATTCCGTGAAATACACACAGGACTGAACAGACTAGTCACTGTTAATCTGAAGAGGGACACAGAAAAGGGGCAGTAAAGGTAAAACCTCAGCTTATTTTAGAAGAGCCACTAGCTGCCCCTTGATGGGGAAGGGGGTAGGATGCCTGGAATGACAACTCAGGTTATTGTGACAGCACCATAAACATAAACATTGGCCAGATTTTGCGCTGTATTATATGTAGTGCACCATCAAGGAAAACAAGACAGGCATCTTTACTTGTGGCACCTTAATACAGAAATATGCCACAATCCTCTTCCACAGTGGTTCTTAAACTGTAGTCTGTGGACCCCAAGTGGGCCATGATGTTCTCACAGAGGGCTTGCAAAGGCTTGAAGGCTGCTCAGCCCACCTGATAGGAGCCAAGGCAAAGACTGGCTGGCTTGGCCTGCACATTGGTCTTCAATCTGCTCCAGCCACAAATTTGCAGGAATAAGCAGCAGAAAAGTCTTCCCTCCCCCTCCAGTGTCTCTGAGGGAAGGTTTAATGGATGGTGTAATTGTATTACTATTATAGAATCACAGAATTGGAAGAGACCACAAGGGCCATCTAGTCCAACCCCCTGCCATTCAGGAATACCCAGTCAAAGCACTCCTGACATGTGGTCATCCAGCCTCTGTTTAAAAACTTCCCAAAGATGGAGACTCTTTATTATCAGGTATTATTATTGTTAGGGTTTTAAATCTAGAGTTAAGTCTTGGGGGTCCACAGCAACAAAAGATATTTAGAGGGGTCTCTGGTAAAGAAAAGGTTAAGAGCTATTGCTCTACAAGGTTACCTGGGAGTAAGTCCCATTAAACTCAAACTGGGCTTACTCTTGAGTAGGCTTGTGCAGGATGGCATACATACGCTATTAATCTGTAGCTTGGCTGAAACTCCCTTTGCTGTCCACCAGACAAAGCTGGGGACACCACAATATATCTGCCAGTCTTTTTAAGGTCTGACAAGAACGACTCCCTCCCGTTTACCTTGTTGTCTACTATGTGCTGTGGCCAAATCTACACGACACAAACAATTCTATGATTCTATGGTTCTATGAATTCAGTTTGAAACCGTATTTTTTTGCCATGGGTCCTTCCTATGGAATCCATTCCTGGGATTTGTAATGTTACAAACAGCACCAAAAAAGCCCACAACACGGTTCCAATATGTGTATGACCATTTGGGACCATGGAGAAGAAGATTTGGTCTTATTTCTGAACCACCTGAACCACCCAGATCTTCAATTCACAATGGAAAAAGAGAAGGAAGGAACACTGCCATTCTTGGATGTCCTAGTCATCCGCAAACCAAACCAACGGTTAGGCCACAAGGTATACAGAAAACCCACACACATGGACAGATACCTACACAAGAACTCCAATAATCACCCAGGACAAAAAAGAAGCACAATAAAAACATTGGTAGATAGTGCAAAAAGGATCTGCAAACCCCACTACCTGGAGGATGAACTGAGACACCTAAACTGGGCCCTACAGGCTAATGGTTACTCCAGATCAGACATCACAAGAGCAGCCAGACCCAGAAAAAACTACAGGAATGAAGAAGAAAAACAGCCACCCAAAGGGAAGGTCTTTTTACCATACATCAAAGGAGTCACAGACAGAATAGGGAAACTGATGAGGAAATACAACCTCCAAACAATCTACAGACCAACCAAGAAAATCCAAGAAATGCTACGCTCAGCAAAGGACAAAAGAGACCCTCTCACAGCTGTAGGAGTTTACTCCATACCATGCAGCTGTGGACAAGTTTACATAGGGACCACTAAACGCGGTGTGAAAACACGAATCAAGGAACATGAGAGACACTGCAGATTGGGCCACCAGAAAAATCAGCAGTAGCAGAACATGTGATAAACCAACCTAGACACAAAATGTTATTTCAAAACAGATAAATTCTGGTCTAGGCCAACAACTATCCTGTCAGAATGCACAGAGAAGCTATTGAAATCCACAAACACCTCGACAACTTCAACAGGAAAGAAGAAACCTAAAAGTAAACAAAATCTGGCTCCCAGTTTTGAAAAACAATAGAATCAAAACTCAACACTTACAAAAGAATTCCACCCAGGGACAGGGGGATTCCCAGCAGATAATGGCCCATCAACCAACGGCCCATCATTAGCCAAAGAGACACTAACAAGCCTTGCATTTCTATACCGAGAAACTAACCATTCAATTACACAAATTTATATATACTCCCCAACAGGGGTTCACAGCACATAAACTCCACAGACACCCCTACCCAACCATTCTCTGAGGATGCCAGCCACAGATGCTGGGGAAATGTCAGAAAGAAACTATTCCAGAACACGGCCTCACAGCCTTGGGGGGGAAAACCCCCCAGGAAAATCTAAGTCTTTAGCCTTCTCTGCCAAAGGGTGCTGGTGCTTCACCAAAGTACAAACCCCAGGATTCCATAGGAAGGAGCCATGGCAAATCCCGTCTGAAACTGGGTTGTTCGTGTGGTGTGGATCCTGCCACTGTAGAGCCTCCCCTCCAGGGCGACTTGGGCGGCCTTAGGCGTCCCTCGCCTCCCTCCCTCGGCCGCCCTCTTAGGGGCTGAACCAGGACTGCGCCCGGGAGGCGTCTCCTTCGGCCTCCTACTGCTTTGCTGCGTGTGTGTGATTGTGTGTGTGTGTGATTGTGTGGCGCTCCATCTCTTCCTTCCCCGCCTCCTCTGCCCGCCCCAGGAGGAAGGCGGCGGCGGCGGCGCAGCTTGAGAGCTGGTGCTGCTGTTTCTGCTGCTGCCCGGGCGGGAGGCGGGAGGAAATGGCGGCAGCGGCTGCCGGCCAGCGAAGCGGAAGGGAAGGGCGCTGCTAGGAGAGGAGGCGCGGGAGGGCGATGCCGGGGCTGCCGCGGAGCCTGGCCGCCTCCTGACGGGAAGCCGTCCCTCCGGCAAGGGAGGGCTGTGTCGGGGCGGGCCATGCTTGGGGGCCCGGCGGACGCGGCTCCCGGTTGCTCAGCAACTCCGGCCCGGTGAAAGGAGGCTGGGCAGCTCGGGGGCGGAGGCGGCCTCCCCCTTCCCCGGTGGCCCGGCAGGGATGTGAGCGGGGCACGGTTCGGCGGCGGAGGGGAGCCTAGCGGCCCTGGCTGAACGTCGCGGCCTGTGTGTGGCCCTGTGCCGGCGGGGGCTTCGGGGCCCCGGACAGTAAGTACCTGGCCTTTGCGAGCCCCGTTGGCCACCCAGCAGCAGCAGCAGCAGGAGGAGGAGGAGGGCAGGTGAGGGGGCCCTTCGGAGGCTCAGCCCCTCCGCTCGGGGCGGGGTCCGAGGGGGGCCAAACTCTCCCCGGAAAGCGGTGTTAAGCCCACCCGCCGGCAGGCAGGAGAAGAAGCCCTCCTTGCCAGCCTGGGGGGCGGAAGGGAGTCCCTGCCTTGGAACTGGGGGCCCGCCCTCCTCAGTGTTGGACGGGAGGACAGAAAGCCCTGGCTTGACATGCCTGGCCGGAGGGAGGAGGTGCAGACGCGACACTGACTTTTGAGGAGAAAATCTGAAGAGGTCGAAGTGGAAAGGTGGCCGGCCACCTTGGTCAAGCTGAGATGCTGCAGGCCTGAAATGGGCAAATTCAGTGTTGGGAATCGGTAGGGAGATAAAACTGCAAGCACCGCGATGCCATTTGGTTATCCTTTAGTGCCATCAGTGTGTTTTGCAATGTGCTGTGATCATCACAACTTAATAAAGCAATATGCAGTGTAGACTTAGGCCTGCTGACTTGGATAAGTCCCGGTGTTTCCAGTGGAACTTCTATTATTTTATTATTTTTATTGAGAATATTTATACCTCACTCTTTAACCACAAAGGCTCTTAGAGGGGCTTACAAATTGTTAGTTTAACAGTTCCCTGCCCTCAGGCTTACAATCTCTCTGTTGTGTTTAGTATTGCAGTATAACATTATCAGGGTTTGAATTACTGCTCCACCCTGGAAACCTTGGCCAAGTCGCACTCTCTCAGCCTCAGAGGAAGGCAAAGGCAAAACCCCTCTGAACAAAACTTGCCAAGAAAACACCATGATAGGTTCACCCTAAGGGTCACCATAAATCAGAAACAACTGGAAGGCACACAACAACAATAAAATTATCAGTAAAAAACAATCTTGTGGCGCCTTAAAGACTAATAAATGTGTTATGGTGTAAGACTGAAGTCCATTTTATTTAGTGGTAAGGGAGTATCTTTGATTAAAGATGTATTACCCATGAAGGCTTGGTATGCCATAATCAATTTGTTTCTCTTTTAAGATGGTACAAGATTCCTTTCCCCTGTGGACACCTATGTAGCCAATATTGGTCAGCCACAGCTCCCCAAGAGTCACAAGCAGCATCCTTTATGGTCTGTCCCCAACATCTGGAACCCCTTAACATGCAGCCTCTTAACATGAACAATCCTTGTAGCTGTTGCAGTTAATAACCACGGATAGATCATTATGCCACATTTTAAAAGCTATTTTGGAAGTAGCCATTACTACATCTAATTAATCTGAGTAGTTAATTATCCACTGTGTTAAATGCTTCCTTTTTCCCATCTTCAGTCCACTGCTAGTCAGTCATTGGGTGATCTCAAGTTCTGTCACTCTGTAAGAGAAAAATGCCTTTCTAGCTTCTTGCTTGCAGCATCCATGCCCTCCCTTAGACTTTTCTTTAACAAACTAAAAAGCTTCCATCAGTCATAAGAAGAGCACTCCAACACACTGGCCATTTAAGCAGCTTCCAATAGGTCACAAACAACACACAATGGTGACAACCATCCTCTTTGGTTTGTACAGCTGCAGGACTTGGACTGTCTACACAGTCTAGAGAAGAGCTTCCCTGGGCCAGCAGACAGCTCAGCCAAGTGCGGCTTGTTCTGATCTAATGATGCTGCCTCTGCAGATTTTTACAAGACTTGAACACCTTAGAACTGCCATGATAATGTAAAACTGGTGGGATATGCATTTCAATAAATAAGATCAATCATTATTATACCCATATTGCAGGAGGTGAGTCTGTGGCTGAGAGACTAAATTATGTTAGCCCTGCAAAGTAACCCACTATTGTTCAGGACCCCTACTCCCTTCCTTCTAATTGTTTGATCCCTCATTTCACAGAAAGGTTTGTTGGAGTTCATAATATTGTTTGCATTCTGCATTAGCACTATCAAACTGCAAGTTCCAACCATTTCCCTTCCATTCTTTTATAGGCTCTAAAATGTAATTAAATGTGACAGCAGGGATCAAAATAGATCTTCGCAAAAAACTCACAAAGGAATAGCTTACATGTGTTGTAGCTGTGTGTGAATTATGCTTCATCCCACTACGCAGATGCCCCTACCAGAAAAATTCCTGCTAATGGCCTTGATGGCTGATCTAGAGGAATTACAGTACAGTAATCTGATCCAGCAAGGCAGTTCTGATGTTCTTTCACACATGCAATTGACAGATGAAGCCATATTCTACATATACAGTCGTTACATGCTATTTACCTGTAGGAGGGGGTGGGAAAGATTGGGCCCATGAGCTGTATGTAGCCCCAACCGCTTTTTTGTGACTTCTCTGAGTCCCCCACAACCACAACAACAACACAATAAATACACCCAAACACCACTGAAGCTGTTAGACTTTGATATGTGTTCAGCCTTACATCTGCTTAACATCTGAAAATTACAAAATAATAATAATAATAATTCTGAAAATTAGATAATAAACTTGGAAGTGTGAACTGGAAGTAGATGTCCAGTTACATCTAGGCGACAATCTGAAAATGCACAACCACAAACTGCTACATGGAAGAAAATGGCCACTGCTGTCGTTTCCCACCATATGGAAAATGTACTTTCCATATAGGGGGTTTCTCACCATTGAGATATTCCTCAACCCTTGGATCGGTAAAATAACATTAAGTTTGATTAAACTCACTGACTTCTTATGAGGTCTTGGCTGAGATCTCATAGAATTCTCACAATGGCTACGATTCCCAGCTATTGTAAGACTTCCTTCCTCAACACACAGTTGTGTGGATGCTCAGCAAGGGCCAGACATTGCTCCTCTGGTTTTCTGGTGGCAGAATGGTCTCTTTCTGCAGAATTGATGGTAAGAACAAAAGACACAATGGGTTAAAAGTAATATTAGTGCTACATATTGGAATGGTTTAACAAATGAGATTTAAATGAATCCTGTAATACCTTTGGGAATGAGAACAAGAGATACCTAGCATAAGCTTTCCTGGACTGCTGTCCACTTCTTTCAAGTCCCAAAGGTGCTACATGATTCCTTTATATCTTTTCAGGCTGCAACACTTAATGGAGGAGATTATCAGACAGGAACACAAAAAATCTCCAATCCCACCCCTGTCTCAGCACAATAACCTTCCCCATTACACTAACCTCTCCCATTATTGAGGCAGCCCAGGCATGAACATAGCTCTAGCAAGCGTGGGAAATTAAAAAAAAAAAAAAAAGCATAAAAAGTTTACACAAGCTCCTAAACATACTTTAAAAAATCCCAAGTAACCTGGAGAGGATCATAAAAAGAGCAAAACTTATCTGGATGTCCTAATCTCACCCAGAAGTGTTCGCGTCGGACCGGCCATTCTCGCTGCAGTGATGAGATTTAAACGGCTTGAGGTTTTGCACACCAACAATGCTGGCACCAAAATGGAACTGGGGGATCTATTGATGGTTTCAGCTGTCAGTAAAAAAACCCTGCCAGCATAATGTCAGCAGAACGCAAAAGGACGACGTTGTCTGATATTGGCATCCTTTTGCTTTATGCTGGTGTTATGCTGGTACCACATTAGCCATGTCTGATAATCTTCATAGTTATGTTAGTTGAATACTATATGAATCGGTTTTGTTAGACATGACCAACTTAAATCCCACTGATTTCAATGGGTCTCACCTGTGTAGCAGTGACATTGAATTTGCCCTATGACTGCATCTCACATAACATTTAGTTAGGCTCATAATGTCTTCATGGGTATTTTGGAGGTATGGTGTGGGATTACACCATGGGGGAAATAGTTCTGCTGCTTCATGTAAATGTGATTAGGTCCTTAGGTCCCAGTCAAAACTTCTTTATATATATAATTACAGATGCTGAAAAAAAATATATAAGTGATTTAAATATTTGTCTTTTAATGGTTTAGCAATCTCATAAAAACCACCTTAGGGGAAAAGGAGACAGTTAATCTTGCTAGATCCTGCCATTTCAGAAAAAAAAAAGATAACCTAAAGGGAGGTGTGTAATTTAGATTGATAATAAAGCATTTTCCACAATACAGTAGATTTTGGTCTCCTTGCTTTTGGTTGTAGTAAAGTAAATCTCAGGCAGTGAGTTTAATAAATGATACCCTTGGTTCTGCCTTTCTCAAGCTGGCAAGAGTAAAGCAGCACTGTCCATTGCACATCAAACATGTGATACAGTCATGAAAGAAAGTGATATTTTACCTTTATAGGAGCTATTTCTTCACAAGAAGAAGAAAGTGCCCTCCCTCCTTGTTTACCAACACATTGCCACTCTCATAAGCCTTTTACAAGCTCAACAATGTGCATGGGCTGTGTGTGCCTTGTTTTAATAGAGAAATGGAACCCCTATAGATAAAATGCCCTAAAACTAAGATGTGAGCAGGGCAATCTATCCATTTGAAGATTGGGGGCAGCAGTTCCCTTGTAGGTTCAAGGGGAACAGTGCCCCCCCAAACCATGGAATCTGACCATTCCTGGTATATTCATATTTTACATTTTTTCTGGACAGGTATTATGTGAATGAATGCATGTATATACATCTCTCTCTGAGCCAGAGTTCTCAAATGTACACGTACTTTTCAAGGAGATAGCCAAGTTAGTGTGTTTTAGCGTAAAAAGGAGAAGAGGCAAGGGGATAGAACTGTAGAAGGACTGTAGCAGCACCTTTGTGACTATCTGATTTATTTTATCATGAATGTTTGTGCTTCCTCATATGCACTGAAGGAAGTGGGCTGGACCTCTGTAAAAGCTCATGCTAAAATAAATCAGTCTTAAAGGTGTTGCTTAGTTCCTTTTCTCCCTCATTTTCTTCAAATGTGTGTACAGTATGTGGGTAACTCAAGTTGTTTGGATTGATCTGTCTGTTTGTCTAAAAATCTACAATGAAAAACATGGTTTGGTGTAAACGTAAATGTTTGTGATATAGGGAGATACTGTTTGTTTTGTTAGAATTTTAGGTATGTGGGGGCATAACTGTTCTTTCTTGAACTGGCACTGATAAGTGATGCACTAGTATATGTTATAAAAGTTTAAGAGAATTCAGGTCCAGATTTTTGTGATGCTGTCTTGTATATGTCTGTGAGGTTCATTCAAGAAAGTGATGGAATCCCTGGACTGCTTGATTCTGGAATGACTGAACTTTTATAGTCTCCTGCCCAGTTAATGGGATGTTTGAAGAAACTTGCAGATCATGGCATGTACAGCGAAAAAGACTCACTCATCCAGTGAAAATGTTACAAAAATATACAGCATTCCCAACAAACCAGTTTATTTCCATCTTATTGCTACCTTTTTTGTGTTTACTGCTACAGATGTGCACAGCTGGTTCCTTACTACTGGTTTAGAACAATAGGTTTAGCACATCTAAATGAGGGTATATTATGCTAAAAATTCAGTGACGCTTTGTTGAAAGAAAAATAATGTGAGCACAGTTCATTGGAAATTTCCTTTGGGAATCCTCATTGAAATGAGAGGATCGCTGCATTATCATAGTGCAGCTCCCATACATTTCAAATATATGTGCTCAGGACAAATACATTGAGTGATTTCTCCCCAGACTATACTGCCATTTTCATCCAACTTCAATTAACAAAGTAGATATGTTCCTGGGCATGACTTCTTTAACAGAAAATTTGGTGCTAGAGGCCGAAGGAACATGGAAAGAATAGGGATATGTTCCTACATCACAAAAAAAGAAGAGCAGTTATATGGTTTAATTGACTTTTTATTCAAAACTAACAGTATGGACATGTGAAAGCAAACAACCAGATCCTGCAAGCCTTGCCATAAGTAAACAAAAATGTTTGGAACCTTCTAGATACTACTTGAAAGCTTCTTCCACAATGCATCCAGGGAGCTTTTTTTCTTTCACCAGCCTCCATTTTTCTTAGGATTTCCATTTTGGTGGCCAAACTTCTAGATTTATCCATTAACTTGCTGTTGGTAGATAATAAGGCAAGCTTACCTGCTTTCCTTTTTCTCTTTGCTTTATTGTTCACGCATGCTCAATAGGGAACTCTGGAGGCACGTTTACCTTTCCACTTTCAGGCAGGCCCAAAGAGCTACAGTAGATTCTGATTGAGCAGAATCCCATTTTCCCCCAGCTCAAATTTTATTATACAGTTGGACCCACGTATCTGTGGTGGTTTGGTTCCCAGACTTATTGCAAGTAACAGCTAACCCTATTAAAATAAAGGGCTTCTAGTAAAAACATATCATACAGTTGCATTGGAGGACCTAGAAGATGCCTAGAGATGATACCTCTCTAGGCATTTTCTAGTGCAACTCTATGGTATGTGTCCCTCTTTGAGTCCCACGGATAACTGGAACTGCAGATATTGGTTCCACGGGTACAAGGGTCTGACTGTACGGCAGGCACACTGCTGCAGTCCAGCACTGAAAGTTTTGTGTTTCTCCAGCTCACCTTCCCAATGCTGATACTGCTTTTAAAAACCCTTCCAGATAAACAATGGACAAGAAGGAAAAGTGGGGCTGGGGGCACAACTTGGTAAAAAGGAGCTTCTTTATCAGAGGCTTTGTTAACTGAGGTATGTGTGTTCCTAGTTATTTATCATTTTGATTAAAGTTGCAATTTTATACTGAATGGCTTCCTGAATATGGGTTAACATTATTATTTGCAGTCTTTCAGTGGCTGCTGTTGGATATTGTAATAAACTGGTTTATCATGATGGGGATGAGCCTAGGAGAGCTTTTGAGTTATTACTTTCACCTCTTTCCTCTGGTGTGGCTGTAAGGAGGAAATAGAAGTTTTATTTCATGATTTTTAAAAAATAACTGGGTGTTATTGCACCTAAACCCAAATTTGTTTTTAAATTTTAATTTTGCTTTGTTGAAATGAGACAGCTTCACAATCCATAGTAAAGTGCCCATAATTAAGACTGAATGCTGTTTGGCAGCCTTCAGGTGAGCTGTGTAGTGTGACAATTTGTAAGACACAAGGATAATGCCTTGTATCTAGGATGCATTTCTGCACCTAGTAAATCCTGCCATTTTCATGAGAGGAGCATAGAAGGGGACACTTCATTGCTCTTGATAATATACATTAAAGAATTCAGTATTTTCAACACTGTTAAGCTTTGTCCAAATATATTGTTAACATAATTGTTAATACAGGTTGCCCTCTCCCCATGTCTGTGGGGGATATGTTCTTGGTTTTATCCCAGTTATGCAAAACCGTGTATAATAGCAAACTGCTATAATTACCATAGAATCATGCTGGAGGACCTAGAAAATTTCTAGAGAGGACACCTCTCTAGGCATCCGGTGCAACTGTATGGTCAACGTCTAGAGGAAGTTACGGAGGAAGTTGACCATAGAGTTGTGCTGGAGGAACTCCCAATGCCCAGAGATCATGTCCAGAATGATTCTATGGTCCTCCAGATGCCTAGATAGACTCCCCCCCCCCAAGCGCAGGTAAGTGAAACTGCAGGTACCAATCACATGTAAATGGAGGTTGAGCTGTATTCTGCCTGCCTCTGTCTAAATAATGTACTTTATTTTGTCTATTTACCAAATTTGTGGTTCCCATTTTCAGTTTTTTCCTTCTTCACAGACAGCACAAACTAAAGATAAGTTTCTTGAGGTGGTATAGCGTGCATGTCAACAATTTTCTTGTACATATTTAAGACTTCCGTGTTCTTAAATTTGCCAAAAACCTCAATTTAATAGGTTAACTAAATTATGAAATAAGAATTTTATGTTGCTAAAGAAGTTTAGGTTAGATATGTGAATAAGTACAGTATATCAGTTCCCCCCCTGCCAAAATTTCTGGGTTTTTTGGGGGGGAGGGTAAATGTTTTTCACCCATGGCTTTAGCATTTCTAGAAATTGTACACCTGCAGGGAGTACACAACTGGAGGTTGCCTAGACTCACTCTTAGAACAATAAATCAGATTGGATATCTGTGGGGAAGGGATCCATCCCCCCAAGTACATCAAAATATCTTCTTTTTTCTTCATTTTCCTTCTAAAGTGGTGGCTGGAAGTGACATTGTATGACTTCTGGTCAGCATTCTGGAGAAGTGAAGGGAAAATGAGGCATTGGGGGGTTCTGATGTGGTTGGGGATCCCCCCTGTTGTACATATGGTAGGCTGTGGCCATGATTTCTCAGGTAATTTTTGCTCCAGAACCACATCAACTGTGAACCAGGCTTCAGAAGCTGTAAAACTGAGGTGAGGAGGCTCATGTGGCCTGCACTTTCCCCACCCCCTGCAATAAACCATGGTTTATCAGGATGTCAAAGCACAGCTGTGTTTATTGTTACCTGTGTTGTCAAAATGAAAATGGGAAAAACTGACGAAAATTGATGAAGTAGCGTTAGCTTGCCATTTTACCTGAAATAAGCTGAAAGCATGAAACATATTTGGTTAAATTATGCATATGGAAGGGGAAAAAGAGCAATGAGACCAGCTTAGCAATTTTTGTCTTTCAGAGATCAAAAATGTATGGATTCAGACAAATTTGAAATGTCTTAATGATAAGATTCTCACAAAAATGGGTCATTGGAAATAGGACATTTTTAGTTCAATAGTAGGTATGAGGTCAAGCATGAATTGGGAATTGTTCCAAATTCACATTGGTCATTGTATTTGAAGGGGTGTCACATTGAGGATGGAGCAAGCTTGTTTTCCGCTGCTCCAGAGACTAGAACACGGAGCAATGGATGCAAGCTCCAGGAACAGAGATTCAACCTCAACATTAGGAGGAACTTTCTGACAGTAAGAGCTGTTTGGCAGTGGAACACACTCCCTTGGAGCATGGTGGGGTCTCTTTCCTTGGAGGTCTTTAAACAGAGGCTGGATGGCCATCTGTCAGGGATGCTTTGGTCGTGATTTCCTGCGTGGCAGGGGGTTGGACTGGATGGCCCTCGTGGTCTCTTCCAACTCAACAATTCTATGATTCTATGATTGTCACACTATTCATTCTCCTTAAAATAATCACCTTAGTATAAGGAAAATATACACCTGCCCATTATGTAGAAAGAAGTGACTGTTTCCTGCATTGTTTGAATAGTTTTTATAGAATGTACTTAGAGATGGCCAACCATTCAGTACAGTATTCTTTTCCCTCAGTTTAGTATGTTTGGTCATGGCTTTAGTAAAAATTAGGTAGGTTGATGTGCTGAATATGGACAAATAACATATAGTCAAATATTGTTCAAGTTCAAGCATTCATTTAATAACTTGGTGTGTTATTTTTTTTTTTAAAAAATCACTGTCATAATAGAGATTCTGTTATGATTTGCCATAGGAACTAGGCAAACAGATGACCTATAGCATACTATAATTAGATGTAGCAGCTCTAAGCCTTACCATCTCAAAACAACCAGAATCAAGAAGAAGGTCATAAGTTGCAGCAGTTATTTTGACCTTTTTGGTTCTGATTGTTTTGAGGTGGGCAGGGGTTGGAGCTGCTATGTCTAATTATAGTCTAATTATGAACTAATTACAGATCACATATTTTCCTGGTTCGTATAACAAATCTTAGCAGAATCTGTGACTCAAAATGCTTCTATGTAGACCTGATAGATTTCTGTCCCCAGGTGCCTTGTACAAAGGACCATGTAAGATGTAAAGAACTATGTCTTCAAGTTTTGGCCATGTGTGCCAAAGATCTACCAAGCCATAGATCTACCAGAGTTCTGTCTGCCATCTAAATGTGGCATAGGCATAGTTTGAAGTACAGTAGGACCCCCGTATACATGGAAGTTCAGTTCCTGGACTTACTGCAGATACTGGAAACCGTGGATAATTGTGAGTGCCATTGAAAATACTGTAATAGGACTTCCAGTTTAAAATACCATAGAGTTGCCTTGGAGGCCCTAGAAAATGTCTAGAGAGGACACCTCTCTAGGAATTTTCTAGGAAGACTATGGTATGTGTTCTGTTTTGTGTCCCACAGATATTGGTTCTGCGGATACTGGGGTCTACTATAATTCCCTTCGGATGTGAATTTTATGTTCCTGAAAGTTACATCATAATAAGCACCACCTTTGTGTACAGTGAGTGTTTTGTATAACTTCTGTTACCCAAATTTCTGTTTTTAGCTTTTTGTGAACTCAGGAACTGCTTCAGTTAGCATATCTGTAGTTCAGTTGAACACACAGCTTGATATTGGTAGCATTTCACAGCTGTACCCTATTAGCAGCCTAGAAAGGCCAACACCATCCCTGTTAGAGTTCTGGGCTAAGTTGTAAACAACAAGCCATCCTCTTGGCTTGCTTTTGCCTGTGGCAGTCACTGTGAGGCCTTAGTGCATAGCCATCATAACACTGTGGACTCTAGCACTGTTGCTGATTTACTCTCTGTCTCTTGGTTCATCATATTCATTTTGCTGAATTCATCCCCAAGGTGATAAATAAACAACCTCTATAGAGGCAGCATGTGATGGATGCCCCTGAATTAATTTGTCCTTTTGATTTGGTTTCATGTGAGATAGTAGTGATCAATCTATCTGACAAGAGTTCTGTGAAGCTTTAATAATTAAAGTTGCTGCAATTTTTGATTCAGAAAAATGTATCAATATTGATTGTATTCATTTTCTGAATGCAAAGGGTTTGCTCTTCCTTGCAACTTAAGCAGTAAGCAGCTCTGCTTGCTTCTCTGATACGGAGTACTTAGGAGAGAGCAAGCATTTGGAACTTTAAAAAATACAGTATATTAACCCATTAAGATTAAAAATAGGCTATTACATCCTGCAGATTTGTTGGGGTTGGGCATTATCAACACAACAGTGTTAAAGATGTAACTTTAAAACTGATATAGTCTGAGGAAAATTGAAAAGTTCACCCTACAAATGTAACATTTGTATGTGTTTACAAATATAACTTGCATTTTGAGCAGGATTTTTTACACATTAATTACGGAGTTAAGTTTGGCTGTAAAAACCCTTGAAATCCTGTAAAGAGCTAAAGTGCCTTGAGCAAGAGTATTGATCCAAGTTTAGCTGTTCCTTTTTATCAAACATTCCAAGGGTACAATTCCCTCCAAACAAGTGTGCCTAGAACTACCATCTGAAACAATTGCTCACGCCTTTCACTTCTCCAATGTATTAATTTATTTCAGTTATTTTTCTACCCTTGCTGGTGGGAGCTTGGGATGGCATATACTTACAGCCTTGTGAGACAGCTTAACTTGTGTGTGTGTGTGTGTGTGTGTGAGAGAGAGAGAGAGAGAGAGAGAGAGAGAGAGAGAGAGTCAGGCCAAGGTTACTTGGGTGGTTCATAACAAAGAAGGGATTTGAACACATTTTCTGGGTCTAACACTATACCTGTTCTCTCAGCTTCTGTATGTTGTGTTCAGGCTTGCCTTAAAAAAAATCTGGTTATAGTTTTCTATTTTAGGGATCTATATATCTGTGGAGATACTAGCACATGAAAGAACTTATCCTACTTGGTTAAAAATTCTGTTTGTGGTAAGACAGAAATTTATTATTACTTTACAAAGAATTTTTTAAAAGCTATAGATTAGGCTGTTTAAAAGCTGCACTGGTAATCCTCTTATTCTAGAGCACTACAATTGAACAAGATGTTTCATTAGTTATAAAAGAGACTACTTCTCAGAAAAAAACCCAGTACATATTAACTTTTCTGTGTCTTTTGAAATGCAGGAACCAACAGAAGTTATATGGCTCATATCTGACATCATGCACCACCGGTGGCTGCTGTTAGCTGCATGCTTTTGGGTAATATTCATGTTCATGGTTGCTAGCAAGTTCATCACCTTGACCTTCAAAGATCCTGATGGTAAGCTGACCTAATTTTATTTTTTCTGATGCAAGTTGTTGAACTGTATCTTTTTTTTTTTTAAATGGCAGTGTTGTGTCTAGAACATTTCTTGATATGCTTCTGCTTAACAGTGCACTGAAAACATAATTGATGGCTGGTTATGCTTTGACTTTCACAATGTGGTTTCTCACCTATAAATCATATTGTGAAAAATGAATCCATTCCCCCCTTTTTTTAAAGAACAGGTACAGTTTTCTTCTACAACTACCTCTTTCTTTTTCTTTAAGACAAAGGCATTTAAGATGTTGTAAATTCAGCATCCAGTTCTATATATACAGTTGTCCCTTCATATTCGCTGGGGTTTGGTTCCAGGACCCTTCCGTGGATACCAAAATCCGTGAATGCTCAAGCCCCATTATATGCAATGGCATAGCAAAATGGTGTACCTTATATAAGATGGCAAAATCGTGTCCCTTATATAAGATGGCAAAATCAAGGTTTACTTTTTGGATTATTATTTTTGTAAGAATATTTTCAAGCTGTGAATACTTACATCCGTGGATACCAAATCCATGGATATGGAGGGACAACTGTATTAGAAAAGATTGTTAGATGAATAATATGAATCTTATGACTTTCTTTCTCCTCTGCCCCTTTTCATTATGTGTGTTGATTTTAGACTAAGTCTTGGTTTGTCTACTTAAAAGGTCACCACAAAGCTACATATTTATGGCTTGTAACAGTGTTTTGGAAAAAGGTATGTCTGCCTGCCAAATTGTTTGGAAGTGTACCTTTTGGCAAGTTGCTACAGGATGAAGAGCTCAACTCTTTTTTTGTTTCCTTTTGCTTGACACTGAGCAACCTTCTTTAGTTGAAGGTTCCAGTTGATGAGAATCTAATTTCCCTCCTTTACTCCACAAATGACAGGTAGAGTTATATGTAAAGATTTTATATACATCATGGATTTTTTTTAAAAAAATGTGAAAGTAAAAATACTGAAATTTTCTATTATGGTACTGTGCATGTATTTTGTGTAGTGACAAAACACTTCCTTTTCAAGTGCTTGCAGGTCATCAAGTGTTTTGACCAATGAGCACATTTGCAATTTTGAGCAAGTATCTATCACACGTGCTATCCACAGGTCTAGGGGCTCTCTGTTTTGGCTCTCTGTGGCTGTTTTGGGAACTATAGCCAGTCACAGAATACTAGAAGGCAAACTGGGAAGGCTAAAAGAATAGTGACTTACCAAAGAATATACTGTATATAGGAGTATTTTGGAGAAGTGGGTTATGAACTTCAAAACCCCCAACACTCTCATGAAACTGTTTTTCTGCTTGTGACATCCGTTTCTCAGAATGCCAACAGATGCAAGTAGCTTGGCCAAGAAACTGAGTACAAGGTAGAGATGTAGCTTGAGCTCCAAAAGTCATGTCCCAGGATTTCTCCCACAATGCACAACAAAATACGCGTTTCACTGAAGGTACGCAGGTTATGCTTGGATACAGAAAGGCAACACACCCACACAGGCAATGCATACAAAAACATCACCTGGCAAAACAGCAAAAGACAGACAGGTACAGAGATGCACAAGCACATATGTATAAACTCAGGCAAATTCATACCTCATGAAAAAAAGTGAACACTCTTTCCCCACAAAATAAGCTGACCATCCACACACAACACAGGCTAAATATCCTTGTTATTCCCCATCCCCGCCCACCCTTTTTCTTTCTGTTTAGCTTGGGAGAAGTACTGGGCTGTAGTCACCCAGTTTTTATTTTCTAAAAAATGCCTCTTCGGCACGCGTAGGGTCCAGAGGCATCCTTCGAAATAGGCTTTGGCAATTGGTGTTCTGGTTTGCAGCATGCCAACCTCCCTATTAATTTTATAGACACCTAATTGGGGACTACAAAACTACATGGTAAGATATTGTTTTGTGCTTATCTTAAATTTGGCATGTTTGCTCATTTTTGCCCAGTTGTTTGATTGAGATAATAATATCAAGGCTTTCACTTAACCTAGTCTGTATTAAAATGACTTTATATTGTTTGGTGGCATTGTACAGGTCACCCCCTGTATCTGTGGAACCAATACCCATGGTTTCATTTAGCTGAGGGACACAAAATAGGGGACACATACTGTAGAGTTGTGCTGGAAAATGCCTAGAGAGGTATCCATAGTCTTGCAATCTAATTTCAGGTGACATAAAGAAGAGAACTAACACTGGTTAACTTTGGTCCTTGCTGCAATATAATAAATGCAGACATCCCCCCTTCCTCCCCCATTTACTAGATATAGTTCAATGATACTCATTTAAGGTAGTATTATTGTTCTGGAAGGGACATGTTACTGTGTTTTGCAGTGACTCAAACACAGTAGTCATTGCTATTCAGTGGTTACGGTAATTATCAACATCATTGGTTTTGTGAAACTTGAGACTTGGGTTTTGGGGGAGGGTTTACGTTCTTATGTCTAAATTTTCAGTCACTAGTATATTTTTGCCCATTCCCACCTAAAGTACAATCAGACTTGTTGAAGATTGTTGACTTGGAGTCTCTTCTTTAAGATGCCACCCCTCTTAGGATTGAATTTAAGATGAAGATTTAGTTTACATCTGACAAGGCGATGATGTGTTTGGCATTCTGCACTGGGCATCACTCAGGTATGACGGACATCACGAATGTTTCTCTGGCGGAATAGAACATAGTCAATGAGGTACCAATATTTGGATCAGGGATGCATCCAGGTTGTCTGCAAGTTATCTTTCTGCTGAAAGATTATGTTTGTAATAGTCAGCTGTTGTTCTGCACAGAACTCTAGCAGGAAGCGTCCGTTATCATTGCAATTTCCAACACCATGCTTGCCTAAGACACCTTTCCAGGCTTCGGAGTGCTTTCCTACTCTGGCATTGAAGTCACCAAGGATAATAATTTTATCTTCTACAAGGACTTTTTGTATGAGTTAGAATTAGTCTTTCTCTACAGGGTCGGCTTGCATAGTTGGGGCATATATACTAAAGAAAACAACATGTGGGAGGCGTAAGGAAATAATGCAATCAGAGTGTCCTGTTGGCAAGGTTTTGAGTTTGGAGGCAATGGAGTTTTTAATCATAAAGCCTACTCCTGAAAGATGTTTTTCGGCTTTGGGTTTGCCAGACCAGTAAAGTGTGTAGCCGGTGCCGTGTTCTTTAAGGCTGCCTTCCTCAGGGAGACGAACTTCACTAAGAGCAGCAATGTCAATATTAAGTCGTGATAGTTCATGGGTTATTAGGGCAGAACGACACTCAGGCCGTCCACTATCTGCAGAGTCTTGCATGGTTCTGATGTTCCAGCATGCAAGTGTCAGTTTATTTACACATTTGGAGGCCGGTGTGTGCCTTTGTTTCTTTGCCTTGGTTTGACCGCATCAGAAGATGCCTGTTGGCCATGGCTAGCCAACCAGGTAGATGGGGATGAGCTTTCGTTAGGCCACCTTTTCTAGGCCCCTCTCCATATGGAGCAAGCAGTGCTCTCCTTAAAAAGGGTGCTTGGTCATTCAGGATGCTGCCGAACAAGACTGTCATCTCCCGGGTCAGCTTCGAGCGACCAAAGTCCTGAACCGCCTGCATGCAGGGTTGGGTCTGTGGCTTCCAGTGCATCTTTACACCTGCCGTTTCATCCCTCGCCTATCGCTACAGGGCTTTTTTGGAACTGGATTTGTCCTTCGAGCCTGTGCAATGGATTTTTCTGGTGGAGCGCAGCGTGCACAGAACTGGCCTCACCCTTTAAACCAAAGGTTCATCTGCTGTGGCCTTGCAAGCATGGACGTAGCAGCGAGGTCGTTGGGTCGTAGGTTTAAACATTTTCAAAGTCTCTTTAGTGCCAACCGAGTAGTCCCAAGGCTCAGCTATCCAACATATGATACAAAAACCAATGAAAAATGAACTGGACATAGCTCCCACTTTGGAAGAGACCCTTAAGGCCGTACAGCAGATGAAAAATGGCAAGGCAGCTAGGATTGATGGAATCCCACCTGAAGTTTGGAAACACGGAGGTCATGCACTCCACGATAAATTCCACGAACTCCTTGTGAATTGCTGGGAAAAGGGGGAACTGCCATCAGATATCCGAGATGCAGTTATCATCACCCTGTACAAGAAAAAAGGAACAAAATCCGGTTGCTCAAACTATCGAGGCATAACACTGCTCTCTATTGCTGGAAAAATCCTTGCAAGGATATTCCTGAACAGATTAGTTCCTGCTATTAAAGAAGAACTTCTCCCTGAAAGCCAATGTGGCTTCAGAGCCAATAGGAGTACTACAGATACAGTATTTGTCCTTAGATAACTGCAAGAAAAATGTAGGGAGCAGAACAAGGGTCTCTATGTAACATTTGTTGACCTCACCAAAGCCTTCGACACTGTGAGTAGAAAAGGTCTGTGGCAGATCCTGGAAAGACTAGGATGTCCCCCCAAATTCCTTAAAATGATTATCTTGCTACATGAGGGCCAGCACGGTCAAGTCAGATATGGCGATGCTCTTTCAGAGCCCTTTCTAATAACTAATGGAGTGAAGCAAGGTTGGTTCTTGCACCAACTTTATTTACAATCTTCAGCATGATGCTCCAAAGGGCTACGGCAGAGCTTGCAGAAGACGACGGCATCTATATACATTACCGTACTGATGGTAGCTTGCTTAACTTAAGCCGTCTGAGGGCTCACACCAAGACTCTAAACTATCTAGTCCGTGAGCTGCTCTTTGCCGATGATATTGCCCACAGAAGCAGCTCTGCAGCGCCTAACATCCTGCTTTGCAACAGCTGCAGAGCTGTTTGGGCTGGAAGTCAACCTGAAGAAAACAGAAGTTCTTTACCAGCCTGCACCACAGGACGAACAACACCATCCCCACATTGCCGTCGGCAAATCTGTGCTCAAGTCCATTCAGCAGTTCACCTACTTGGAAAGCATCACCTCCTTAGATGCCAAGATTGACAAAAAGATCGATCACAGATTAGCAAAGGCATATAGCACATTTGGAAAACTTCACAAAAGCGTCTGTAGTAATAAACACCTGAGGCGAAGCACAAAAATCAGTGTGTATAGAGCCATTGTTGTGTCTATTCTCCTTTATGGATCTGAAACATGGGTCACCTATCACCACCACCTACGACTCCTCGAACGCTTTCACCAGCGCTATGTATGCACAATCCTAAATATACACTGGACTGACTATGTGACTAATGTTGCTGTCCTTGAGCAAGCAGGGATCACCAGCATTGAGGCCATGATATTGAGAACACAGCTGCACTGGGCAGGGCACGTTTCTAGGATGGAGGACCATCGCCTCCCAAAAATAGTACTCCACGGTGAACTCGCCACGGGTCAGTGTAAGAGGGGCGCTCCAAAAAAACGATACAAGGACTCCCTGAAACAACATCTCAGGCTCAGCCAAATTGATCACCAACAATGGTCCGCCCTGGCCTTACATCGGGAGGCATGGAGACGCACTATCCACAATGCTGCAGCCTTATTTGAGAACTCACGCTGAACAAGTCTTGAAAAGAAACGATAACGCAGAAAGAATCACAACCCAGAAACATCACCCAAGGAGAGCTTCTGCTGTGCTTTCTGCAACCAGACTTGTTTATCTTGGATTGGTCTTTTTAGTCATCAGCGTGCTTGCAGAATGCGCAGGATGAGTCCTTCCTAAATCTTCGTTTGCGAAGAAAAGCCAGAGAGAGAGAGAAAGACAATCAGAGTTAATCTAAATGATGGCACATGGAAGCACAGTTGTTTCCCCTGCAACAAGGCTATTTCCCCCAACCCACACCCCGCTCATGGTCTATGTATCTTATGGTCTCTACTTCACAGTGGTTAAAATGATCTTTTTAGGAACTGATTTTTATCTTTTTTTGAAGTGATCATTGATGCACTTGTAAAATGCAGACTATATAGACTAGAGGTTCAATCTAAAATTGTCCTCCATTCATGGAAAGGGCTTTCATGAATTACTTCTGCGAACAGCGCTGAAGAAGGGGAATTTTCATCTGCATTCCTCTGCAGCACCTCTTGAGACGCTGGTTTCAAGGATGCCCGAAGGTTCTGGGGCATATTTTTAGGGAAGAGGAATCGGCAAAAATTGTTTTGCTCCTTCCATTTTTAGGTGCCAAGAACAGAACTCCACTCACAGATCTCTGGATCCAGCCCAGTAAGATGCATCATGAAAAGCAGACCTAACAGTATGGGCATCTGTCACTGTACCTTATCTTTTCCCCTGTCCTTCCTTTTTAATGAAATACTTATCTTTCATTTGAAGACTTACGTAACTGTACAGTATTTCTCCACACACGCCTCTATGTTGAAGTGGGTCAAGTGAAGTTTTTCTGTGTTTTGCTTCCAAGTCAACGTATCTCCCTAGTTTGTTTTTAATGTGTAGTGATGAAATGGCAAGACCATTTTTGTCCCTATGCATTTAATGAAATTATACTGTTACCATACCCAGTACATGGGGAAAATAGCTACATTTTAGATGTGCGAACTGTGCCATCATATGAAACATGGCACTCATTGAGATAGAAAGCCTCAAAAGGATATTGAGAACATATTTTAAAGCTAGAAATAATGTTAGTTTTCTACGAAATTAGTCCCAATGAATTCCAGATTGTAGAGCAGTGGTTCACAGCCTTTGGTGCTTCACATGGTTTGGGCTTCAGCTCCCAAAATCCCTGATGATTGTCCATGTTGTCTGAGGCTTTTGGGAGTTGAAGTCCAAAACATCTGGAGGACTAAAGGTTGAGAATATATAATGCAAATTATATATAGGTAGTACCTTTATCTCTCTCTCTCTCTCTCTATGTAATTGTACCTTCAAGATTGCATGTGTTCATAGTGTTTTGAGCTTATTAGCAAGGTTATAGCTAAGAGGAGAAGGCAAAGACATATTTGTTTAGACAAGTCTTTGGTCTCATAAGCTGACTGTTGTGGCCTATCTAGATATCTCAGTTTGTTCCATGAGTTATTGTTCTTTATGGGTTCTGCTGGTGCTTTTACCTAACAGTTTTCATATTTTCTCTTCTTTACTCTATTGTCTTTCTTTTTTTAACATCCTTTACTGTATGTTTCCTGTCAGTGACCTTCAGCAACATTTAGTGAAGCAGTGAAACACAAATTTAACAAATGCACAAAGAACTTTCTAGTACAGTAGGCCTACCATATCCATGGGCTCACAATCTGCAGATTCAACACACCACAGATTCAAATGTACACAATATTGTACATTTGAATCTGCAATGGGAAACACACCAGCTGCCCACTTCTGCCTTCAAGGCAACGGGTTTCCTTTGCAAGGCATAAGCAGGCGGCTGGCAGGGCTGGCCACCGCCTCCACTGCTGCTCTACACCATTTTTTCTCTCTCTATCTGGCATGTATTTTGGTATCTGGGAATCACTCTCCCACAGATACCAAGGGCCCATAGTCGTTTCAGAGCTCTTATTGGCATGTTTCTATGCTCTTCTCTGTAATCACCAGAGCTAGAAAGTTAGGTTCTAGAATGAAGCTGACATACTAAGTGTGAGTGTGTCAGACTCTGCAGCCCATTGCTTGTCTGATGGAACAGAAGATGCAAACACTGTACAGTTGTAACTAGGAACTGATGCTGTTCTATGACTTAGGCAAAGGATTTGTATCCATATGATAATTTTGTCTTGCATAATTGTGTTGATACCAGTTTCTTTAGAGAGCCAGTGTAGTGTAGTGGTTTGAGCATTGCAATACAACTCTGGAGACCAGTGTTCAAGTCCCCATTCAGCCATGGAAACCCACTAGGTGACTTTGGGCAAGCAACAGTCTCTCAGCCTCAGAGGGAGGCAATGGCAAACGCCCTCTGAACAAATCCTGCCAAGAAAACACCATTATAAGTTCATCTTAGGGTCACCATAAGTTGGATACGACTTGAAGGCACACAACAACATCAACAGTATTTTCTTTTAAATGCCTCTGTGACTGATACCCAGTTAGTGTCATCCTGCTAATACAAATGATGTTGTGCTCATGGGTGCATAGTTGTGGACTGTGGACTGTGTTTTTGGCACGGGGGGGGGGAATCTAGTGCAATTTCCAGTGCATTGTTTATGTGAGCAAGAGTGCGCCTAGGGACCACAGGAGCAAATAGGCTGTTTTTGTACAACTAGAAAAGACAACATGTTAACACACTTCCACTAGCATTGTGTTGGATTCAGCCCTGTGTTGGAAATGCAGGCTTAATTTTTGTCTTCTTTGAAAGTCCACAGGATGCTGTTCTTTTGGCCAAAACACAGGAGGACGTTTGAAAACCAAACAAAAATTAGTAGCTTGATGGGAAGTGATCCTTATTTGATTACATTTTCCCCTGCTCATGTCGGATGGTGAAATATATTCCCAATAAAATGAATACCAAATTTTGTCAGGAGTTAGAGACTGAACTCCATTATAAAATGGCCCAACAACAGCAAAACCATGCTGCATGAACTACCAAGTCATGCCTAGTCAGGCCACTAGGAGGCAACGTCGTGTGTGTGTGTGTGTGTGTGTGTGCGCGCACACACACACACACAGAACAGAGCTCACTTCCTCCTTCCTGTGAATGCTGAGGCCTGGTAAAGCAGTTTCTCTTTGAACTGTAAATATTTGTATATATTGCAACTGTTTTGAGTTTGAAGATAAAAGTGCCTCCTGCTTATTTGGATGTTTAACACTCTGTGTGTGAGTATTCTTGGGAATGGATTGCTACTGAGTCTACTGAGACACTTTTTATGGCTCCTGCTGGGGATTGCGTGTCCTAGCATCCCCTGACAAGTTTACCCATTTTGATGTTGTAGGTTGGCTTCACTGAAAAATACATTCTTTTGCAACCCAGTTCCCATAATTTCAGTTACTCTGAGTATAATTGAAACATTGTTCCACTATCCATGGCTTAAAAATATTCCACGCACAAAAAAAATCAAAAAGCAAATCTTGATTTTACCATTTTATATAAGGGACATCATCTTACTGTGCCATTGTATATAATGGGACTTGACCATACATGGATTTTGGTATCTGGGGCAGGGGGGGCGGCGGCGGAGAGGTCCTGGAACTAAACCCCAGTGGATACCAAGGGCCAACTGTATAAGCATTTAACCATGGAATGTATCTAGATTTTGGTATGTGCAGCTGGACATCTGGAAGCCACTTCCTTCCCCCTCCTTCCAAAGGCTATGTCTCTAGCTCTCAATAATAATTTTGGTAAGCTACACAGAGAAGTGAGGAATATTGCTGAATGAGATAGGCAGTGAAGTGCAGGGAATTTAGAGGCTCCTTTAGGCAGAGACACTTTACTCACTTAGCAGTCTTCTCTCTTTTTTTCCCTTTTCCCTTCCTTTCTTTTATAGTTCTTCGTGGTCTCTGTGAATCCACACAACTGAGTATTTATGCTCCTGCGCATTATACGTTCGGGACCTTCCAGAACTCTTACGTAACATTTTTGTTGGTAACCCCGCCCACCCTAGTGCACCCTATATTAGCATGGTTTCCAACAAAACTCCTCAGTTTCTTTTTCTTCCTCCCGTTGGCATCACTGAAGAAATGTTTCTAGGCTTTTTGCTTTGGCGTCTGACTTGGTTGGTTTTTGACTTTCTCTTCAGATTTCCCTCCTGGTTGGTTTGCTGTGGTGGTATTTTTGGCTTGACTTGGCCTGGACTTCGGATCATTTTTCCAATCTCCCTTTTTGGCTCCGGTTTTATTGTGGTATTTTTGGCTTGACTCGGACTCCCTTGACTACATTTCCTCTCCTTTGTCAAAAATGGCTTCCTTAGGCTTCTTTAAAACTTCTGACTGCTCTGCAAACACGCCTGAGATGGACAGCCATTCCAAATGCTTACTCTGCTTAGGTGAGAAGCATAATGTGCAGTCATGTTGCCACAGTAAGGTCTTCAAACCTGCCCACACACAAACCTCTTGTGTCCTGCCATCTTGGTCCTGGATTCTGCTACTGCGGCATCCTAGGAACTGAGGCGTTTAGATGGGTGCCATGCTAATATAGGGTGCAGGAGGGTAGGTGGGGTTACCACAAAAAATGTTATGCAAGAGTTCTAGAAGGTTTTGAAGGTGTAATCCACAGGGGCATAAAGACACAGTTGTGTGAATTCACAGAAGACCACTCGAAGAACTACAGTTACAGGTAAGCAACCTGTTCTTTTATGGTGGACTATTTACTAGTGCTGGATCATTACTACAGTAGGAAAACATTGTGCCTGTCGTTGTATAGAAATAATGAACTGCAGATAGCTTTGACAACTGTGTTTAACTATAGGCTTGATTATACTAAATGTTTCTAGAGATTGGTGATACCATTTGATTTTTTTAAAAATTGTAGCCTTTCTATCAATCACTCCATTTTCTTCTTGCCTAGTGTATGGTGCCAAGCAAGAACCATTAATACTGACAGCTGTAACTGAAATAGAAAAAATCCAGGTGACAAAAGAGAAGAGATTGCCTGGAGAGCTTCAGGTATGTGTTGTTGACACAGAAAAGAAGCTGTAAAATGATGGCTGGGGGTATTTACTGTGCACATTCCCCCCCCCCCACAGTACTTGAAAATATTATTAAAGTAATTCGGTGTAAATGCTTCTTGAATTAAACCAAGAAGCCTGCTATTCCTGGAATACTTAGTCTTAAGGCAGGGGCTGGCAACTGTAGGGCTTTTTGAGGTTTCTCTAACCCCACCAGCTATGTCAGCCTCTTCTAATGAAACTGGGTCACTTCCAGTTTCCAGAAAATATGGTGGGTTTTTGGTCAAACCTGGTAGGTAGAAGACTTGTTTAATCATAGCAGTGCTCCCCTGAAGGTGCAGTTCTTCGTTTTGTTGTCCTTTTTAGTCATGGGAGGGGTCCTGGGCCTGCAGAAATCGCATTGAGGACCATGCTGTGGCCCTAGGATCCTGATGTTGTGGTATGACACTATTTGAGATGACAATTTATACTTCAAGACAACTTGGTATAAAGGCTTGGCTGGTCTGTATATTCCATAAGTGAAGTTGGATCAGAGCTGTGGGGGCTGAGAAGACTTGTTACCAAGGGGTTCAATCTCATCTGGCTTCAAGTTTCTGGTACCAGCCTGTCAGGTTCCTCCAGAACTTTACAACCAAGCCAGGTAGATAGTGGTTTACAACCAAGCCAGGTAGATAGTGGTTTAAAACAACCCAGGTACATAGTCCCTGTTCCCACCAGCTGGTATTCATAAATACACTGTATTGAAGCCAGAAGCTCCCCATAGCAATTGTAGCTGATACACATTTATTTGTTCTCCATTAGCTTCTCCAGTTGTTTTCTCTGGTTTTTAATGCCATCCAAGTTGATGGATGTCACCCCATCTTTTAGTGTTGGATATCATATGTCAAATTGTGCCTCTTGTGAAGAAGTTGTTTGTGTTTTCTGTTCTGAGCATAGTATCTGTTAGTTTTATGGGATAGGGATTACAGGCTCTAGCATTGTAAGTAAAGGGGGAAAGAGTCTTCTGTTTTGTGCTGTTCTATTTTTTACAAGTATCATGTGCAAAGATACCATGCACTGTGTGTATGTGCCTTCAAGTCACCTGTCGACATAGCAATCCCATTAATTTCATAGGGTTTTCTTAGGCAAGGAATATTCAGAGATGGTTTTGCCAGTTCCTTCCTCTGAAATATACCCTACAGCACCTAGACTTTGTTGTCAGTCTCCCATCCAACTTCTAACCAGAGCAGACCTTGCTTAGTTTCCAAGATCAGATGGGATCTGGTGCCTTTAGGGTATTTAGGTTGTTTATACCACATGCTATCCTCCCCCCCCCCCATCCTTTTTGGTAAAGAAAAAAATATATATGTTCTAGTGCTCCTATCTCCTTTGATTTTTAAAAAGTGATTCTAGTTGTGGAGTCATCATGGTACTAAGTCTCTCTTTCTGTCCCTCCCTTCCTCTCCCTTTCTCTCTCTCTTGCACACACGCACGCACTTATAATGATACAAGTGTATGTGCATGTGACAGAGAGAGAGGGAGAGAAAGACTTGGGAATTAATGTATTTGTATTACATTACAGATACATTTGTAAAACCAGAAATGCTGAATTAGTAGCCAACTAGGTTGAAAAGGTAGTTATACAACACAAAATATATCATATAGCAGTCTTCTAACATAAGCTTGTCAGGACACAAATTTAAATGCATTGCTCACCATTTGTTCCTCGTGATGAATAATATGTTGCTTGTTACTCACATAAAATGCATAAAGCATTAATGACATGTTATTTTTGCTGTAATGTCATTGCATTTCATATGTTTAAATGTCGTGTAAATCTCCTTCATGGGCTACACTCCACCCCTACTGGCAAAGCCATAAGGCAGCAGCAAAAGCTAACCTTATTTTCTTTCTTTACAAACAAAATGTAAGTTGGATAGGATTCAGGACACATGCAACTTCTTTACAAAAGCTAATAGCATTTCAGGAAGCCTCCCAGAAGAATTTATAGGCATGTAAACAAGGTAAATGGGTCTTCCGCCAGAAGCAAGGCTCATGGATGTCCTGCACTCTTGTTCTGATTGTAAACGATTGTTAGTTTTCATCACTGTAGTGGATTCTGTGGTAGGAAGCATCAGCTAGTATGATCCCTATTAGATAATAATAATAATAATAATAATAATAATAATAAAATTTATTTATACCCCGCCCCTCTGCTAAAAACAATCGGGGCGGCTTCCAACAATACTGGTGGGGGTCATTTAGCCCTCAGGTCCAAAGAGGTTACCAATTTGTGTATCCCTGATTCAACAACAAGAAGAGGAAAAACCAGTCAACAGTAGCTCCCCAGTCCCTCACACTGCCCCCAAATAACGTTGTGGAGGTATGAGTTCCTTCTTATGCCCTCCAAATTGGACAGTTTGATCATTCTTCTTAATGTCTGATAAAATAATGAGCCTGGGCTTCATTTTTTTGAAGAAGTGTTATGAATTGAAGGTATTAGTTTTAATGCATTATTTTCATGTTCTTTTTAAATGGAAAATGTTTTTAAGTAAGTATACTTAGGATGGCAGCTTGAATGAGAGGATTATCACAAACTTGCATGTTTCCACTCCACAAATAGCATTTTGTTTTTATTAATATAGTTTTCCATATGTGTATACAGTCAGGAAATGTGAATAGATAAGTTACAGCATGAAGTAGTTTAGAAACCACCGGATTAGGTCACTGCTTTGTTTAGAAGTCAAGGACCTTGTCACATAATGTAGTTTAAACCACTGTACTGTATCCCACCCACTTCAACTTTCTGGCTATATACCATACTCTGAAGAAGCCACACAGTGTGTTGTTTTTCATGAGAAGCCATAAAAGCTTGTTTGCTGAATTTTAAAACCCAAACAGCTTAATCTTGCAGGGATTAATCATTAGGACTATTAGAACATATATCCTTCTGCTTTGGTATTCGTTTCCAGCGATGTGGGGCAAATTCCCCCCCCCCCCGGTGCTATATTTGTTTTTCTGTGGGAACACACACACACACACACACACACATTTATCCATACTTGTCTGGGCTGTTGTACAGCAACTAAATAATTTTAGATGGGCTAACTATTCAATTTGAGTTCTGGTTATTCTTCTAAAGAGAAAAGCACTGACAACCCCTAGTGCTCAGAGGAACGGACTAACAAATGAATGTGCTGCTAAGCTTGTTTGTATTTCACAGTTTCTTGCTTCTCAATCACACACAAGAAAAAGTGGTCAAAACAAGATGTGCCTACAGACACCCCCCTTCATCCTCATTCAGTTGAAATAGAATCTTCAACTACTTGTACTGAATCAGCTTTTTTCCCCAACCTTTTCAATGGAACTGATAAATAGTGCAGAGAGTGGGTGAAGCTGAAGATATTGCAGCTATACCTCAGTGAAACAAAATTAAACTGTTGATATATCTGTTATAACTTTATATTTAGGTATGTACCCTAAAACATAAATAGTTCTTTCGGGTGTAATCATTTTTGTTGAATTTAAGCATAGTATATGCTATTCTGCTTATGTTACTATATTATTACAAATGTTTCAAAAAATAATTTCCATATAAAGCTTTGATTGTATTTGAATACAATATCCTGCTAAATCAGATAGCATTATTTAGAGCATTGGGAAATTTTCTGGAAAACCCACATCAGTGTCCCTCTCCTCAAAGTATATCCTGTGTTCTTGTTGTTTTTCTGAAAACTTTGTCAAATGCAACAAATTATATTGTACAAATATTGTACACATGTTAAAAGAAGATGACAACAACAAGCTGAGATAACTATTCCATTGAAAAATATGTTCTGTCTCTTAGCATGTCATAATTTCAACATAGGAAGAGCTCTTTCCCGCCACTGTAGTCAATATGTGCATGGGTATGTGACATGTACTTTTTCATTCACAGAGTGCCTTATTTTATTTTCAAGAGGCAGACAAGGCAGTGTGGTGTATGCTTAGTGGGAATGCACTATTCAGGACCATTTCATAACTTGGTGGGAGCACCCTCAACTTTGGATGGATGTGGGTCCAGAATTGGGCTTGCAAGTGAGCGGCTCTGGTCAGTGTGTACTGGTTGGGACTTCTATAATGACCTGAGTGATCAACTTCAGTAGTACAAGTCAGGTAACAAGCAGGTGTTAGATTCACTCTGGATGACAGCAGCCCTGGACACTTACCTAAGAGTTGCCCTCCAATGTGAAATGGTTCTTCTGCAAGAGGCAGATAAGAAATGCAGAGCTGCACAGCATGCAATGTTGTGAAATCTGTTTATTAGTATTTGCTGAGTTTTGTGATTTGGGTGGGTTTTCACAGACTCAGTATTTATGCTACATTACTGATTCACATTTTCATAATAAAGACTAACTTATAATTAGGTAATGTTTAATATCATCAGGGCTGCAAACCTGTACATGCAGTTGGCCCTCCACGGATTGTGCATCCATGGATTCAGCCATCCACAGCTTAAAAATATCCTGCCCCTCCCCCCACAAAAAATAATCCAAAAAGCAAACTTTGATTTTGCTATTTTATATAAAGGATGCCATTTTACTTTGCCATTGTATATACTGTAATGGGACTGAGCAACCATGGATTTTGGTATCCACAGGTGGGGGGCTGCAGCCAAGCCCCAGTGGATACCAAGGACCCCCTGTTCTTATTGAGCCATACAGAATGCCCTATTGAAGACAAGGTGAATGGCCTGGAAATAACACCTGCTGTGACAGTTCTTAGAACTCATTTGGAAGTCATAGATATTGTTAACTATGAAATTGATTGCTTCAGTAACTTAAATATCTATTTTTTTTTAATTAAACTTTTCAGATTTAAACTGTTTAAATATTGTGAAATTTTAATTGTTAATATTGTAGGAGGAGTAACATCTTTTTCTGTTTACATTTTGGTAAGCCAAAAATTAAAATGCAATTTGATATGCATATGTGTTTTCTGTTTCATTGTAAAACAAGTTTTCAAATTTGTCTGAATATGGAATGAGAAAGTATTTCATGCAATGTCTGAAACTTAGTTTTATTACTTTACTTTTAAGACTACATTATTTTGTATTGTGAGATCTTTAGGCAAATATAACTATTTGGAAAGGGCTACAATAATTAAATGCTGTACCAGGAAAAATACAACTTTGATCTGCTATTTGTTATTTTCATAGGGAAGAAGCTGGAAGTGTTCGTCTCAGCTAGAGTAGGCCCATTGAAATAAATTGAACTTGTGACTAAAATGTCCCCTTTATTTCTATGGTTCTTTTTAGTTGGAACCAACTTTGGATTCAGCCTTTGGTTTCTGTATAATGTATCTTTTTGAGTATGCTACTTCCTTTAAAATCTGAAATGAGAAGTAAAAATCTTCCTTTTGCTCTCTTTTTTCCCCGCTTCCTCATAATTTCTCATTTTATATTAAGACAATAGGAAAAGCTCTGTCTGAAGACCTTGTGCATCAACCTCTGGTCCATATGGAAAGGCTTGAGCTTCTCAGGAATGTGTGCCAAGATGCATCACTGAAAAACCTCACTCACACTACTGTTTCAAAGTTTGTTTTGGATCGAATATTTGTATGTGACAAGCACAAGATCCTCTTCTGTCAAACTCCAAAAGTTGGCAATACTCAGTGGAAGAAAGTCTTGATCGTTTTAAATGGTACCTGTTCACCTTTAAAGTCTGAAGCATGTGTTTCCTTGGATAGGGAAAGTTTTGAAAAATTTTAATCAGTATAAAAACCAGCTGTTTCCAGAAACTAATATTTTTTATTCCAGCCATTCATTTCTTATACTTTTATAATCTGTTTTTTTCAATGCCTATTTCAAAACTCTTACAATCTTTCACTTCTCACTGAAACAGGCATTGCCATAAAGAAAAAAAAATAGCACATGTGGTGTTATGCCATTATTATTAGAAGTTATTTTGAGCAGTGCTAGCCCATTCACCCTCCCATGCTTAACTGTTTTTAAAGGTACCATTGCAACATCACATTGTGAAATGTGAATATGAAATCTTTGGATTAGCACGCTAGAAGTCAGTGGTGGTCAACAAAATAGTATTTTTTTTTTAATGTGTTGTACTCCAGTTTCAGCAACTGGTCTCAAGAACCATCAGATCAGAAGTGTTGTCAGTCCAGGAACTGGTACAACTGCCCATAGTACTGGTTGTGTGGATAACTTATAGAAAAAAATCAGAGGTTGGAAATGTAACTTTTTTGGATTACAACAGGTGCCACTTGTGGACTTAGAGAGATTTGGCATACAACTTGAGGTTGTTTGGGGAAGAGATTTTTTCTGGAATCATGAAAAAAATCTGTTTCTTCCCATTTTTTTTAGAAAAGCAAATTGCTATAGCAGAGATAAGCAATTGTATGACAGCTGCAGTTAGAAATCTAAAGGTGTCTTTCTGAAAATGTGTCTTTACTTACTTCCTCAGGAGCTTTTTCTTCCATAGAGGACATCCCAGAAAATGTTGTACATGACCATGAGAAGAATGGTCTTCCTCGCTTATCTTCCTTCAGTGACTCTGAAATTAAAAAACGGTAAGAAGTAACATTGATTGAACCAAGGCAGAATCCTATTGTTTTTAAAATACAGTAGAATTGTAGTACATATAGAGCCCTTCAAGTTGGGAAAATAGAGTGGTCAAGAACCATAGAATAAATGAATTTAGCCTAAATTATAGAGGCAAACCAGATTTCTGTTCAAGAAGCTACATTTCAAAGAGCATTTATTGATTGTCATATTTCTGGGACCTTAGGCTACTGTACAGGTCACCTCCCGTATTCATGAGGGATACATTCCCAGACTTACAGTGGATACATGAAACTATGGATAATAGCAAACCCTAGTGAAATGGATGACTTCCAGCCCAACGTCCAGCAGAGGCATACCAAAGTATCGTGCTGGAGGACCTAGAAAATGCCTAGAGCAGACTTTCTTCAGATGTGGATAAGTGAAACCATAGGTATTGGTTCCGTGGATACGGGGATCAGGCTGTAGTCAATGATGTGGAATTTCTTGGAAACATTGAATCTGAAAATCTTCCAGAAAGAGTTAGAAATTGTTCTGGAACATTTTCTGATGCCCTGAATCAGTTGGGATCTGATTTGGCTTGTTTGATTTACATTTAATAAGTACAGTTTTAAATAGTACATTATGTTATTTTTTTCAGTTTTTTAAAAATTAATACCCTCTCTTTCCCAAAGAAATAAGAAGCAAGCAAGAAAGAGAACCAAATAAACTCAGAAGCATTTGCACTGAATTATTTAGTTAGGAGAAACATTAACTGAATAATTCTGAATGTGACTTAACAGTTATCTACAATGCTTTACTTGGATTTTTAAAAATAAGAATATAGTAGCTGTAAGTATTTTAGGACAAGATATTTCAATAGCATGTACTCCTGTTAAGTTGACTGAATATAAATAAAAAAGTATACAGTAGGCCTTCAATATCCACTGGGGTTTAGTTCTAGGATCCCCCATGGACACCAGAATCCCATTATATACAATAACATAGTAAAATGGCATCCCATATATAAAATAGTGAACAGCAAGGTTTGCTTTTTAGAATCTTTTTTTTTCTGAATATTTTCAAGCCATGGTTAGTTGAATCTGTGGATGCAGAACACGTGGATATGGAGGCCTGACTGTACATTGAAAGCTGTTAATATATACTGATCTTTGCCATGATGGAAGAACAGTGCATGGTAAATGTTTCCTGGGGTAGTCATTTAGAAAATAATTACAAATTTGAAGCCGACCCATTTCTGTTTAATATGTTACTGATTCACAGAATCATAGGGGTTGTCTTTACAGTGAAAATACAGTTGTCCCTCCATATCCACGGATTTGGTATCCACAGATTTAAGTATTCACGGCTTGAAAATATTCTTTAAAAAATAATAATCCAAAAAAGGAAAAAGAGCAAACCTTGATTTTGCCATCTTATATAAGGGACATGATTTTGCTATGCCATTGCATATAATGGGACATGAGTATTCACGGATTTTGGTATCCACGGGGGGTCCTGGGACCAACCCTCAGCGAATATGAAGGGGCAACTGTACTCCTCATAGAATTAGAGGTGAATACAATTTATCTTAATGAGATCCCATATCAATCTGCTGTATTCGGAAGGAGGGGGGGCAAAAATGCCAAAAACGATGCAAGAAAAGCATTCACCGCCTTTCCTGTATTTTTTAAAAAGCTCTACGGGAAATGTGCATTCCCACTCATTGGGACAACCAATTCACTTTGCTGTGCATTTCTGATAAGAGCAGAAGTGGAAAGCTGATTGGTTGGACATGCACAGAGAGTCGAGCATGCTGGCAAGGCAAGTGCCCCAAACCTCCAGGTTGGATTTTTGCTGTAGCAATTGTGTGTTGAAATGATGAAACAGTCCCCTTTCCCCTTTTTTCCTATTTATTTAAGCGAAATATTGCACTTCTGCACCTTGGATATGTTTGTTTTTTTAAATACTGTTCGACAGCGACAACTGGTGACAATAAAAACACAAGTAATTCACTGATGCCCGCCATCTTGATTCGCAGGTGTGTCCATTTGAACAACGAATGTGGATAACTTCTCATGCCTGCGATCTTACAAAAAAAAATTTGTTAAGACAAATGAAAGCTGCTGCGAATTGACACTAGTGCGCATCAGTCCACATTTTTTAGCTTTATATAGACAAGCCCATAGAATCATAGAGTTGGAAGAGACCACAAGGGCCATCTAGTCCAACTCCCTGCCATGCAGGAACACACAGTCAAAGCATTCCCGACAGATGGCCATCCAGCCTCTGTTTAAAAACCTCCAACGAAGGAGACTCCACCACACTCTGAAGCAGTGCATTCCACTGCTGAACAGCTCTTACTATCAGAAAGTTCTTCCTAATGTTTAGGTGGAATCTCTTTTCCTGTTGTTTGAGTCCATTGCTCTGTGTCCTAGTCTCTGGAGCAGTAGAAAAAAAGCTTGCTCCATGCTCAATATGACACCCCTTCAAATATTTAAACATGGAGTTTAAATATTTAAACATGTTAAGCCCTCATTTATTTATTTATTTAGAGATTCCGTATCCTATGCTTCAAAGTCACCACTTCCAGAGCAGCTTAACAGTAGAATTAAAACAGTTAAAAATAAGCTCTAAAGACCGATGTGTGTATGTGCCTTCAGGTCGCATGTTGACTTATGATCTAGGCAAGTAGGCAAGGCATGCTCAGAGGTGGTTTGCCAATTCCTTTCTCTGAAATACAGCCTACGGCACTTGGCATTGTTTCGTGGTCTCCCATCCAAGTACTGGCCAGGGCTGATCATGTTTAGCTTTATTTTTTAATTTTTTTATTTATACCCCGCTCTTCAGCCACAAGGCTATCAGAGCGGCTTACAAATTGTTTTAAGCAATAGCTATTTACACATCTACACTGCACTAAGCAGTTTCCACAATGAGACAAGATCTGGTGCCTTTAGGGTATTTAAACCAACATACTATAAACATTTTTTTTGTATAATTTCTTTTTATTCGTTTCTAATAATAAAATACATAACAACTCCATTTTGTGGTTGACGGTCTCCACAAAATGACAAGTAACAATAATATCCATAAACATTTTTAAAGTAATAGTATATTCTACATCACAGCAACAACAGAGAGAGTTGTACAGTATAGATGTATGTGCTTCTTAAAGGCCAAGATCCAGTATCTTGCTTCTATTTGAATTAGTCAGGAGAAGGGATAGGAAGAAAGCCCTGATTCCATTGTAGGAGATAATTGGGTGTTCATGCCCCCAAGAACACTCCTTAGAACATGTGTCTTAAGAAGCACAGACATAAAAACCTGTTTCCATGATACAATAATTCCCCAAGTAGCAACGTTTCCATAAAATACCCTGTGTGCGGAAGAAGGAGAAAAGTCATCATTGGCACTTCTAAGGATGCTATTTAAAGCCTCCCCTCCACACTTAAAAAAACCTATGTCATTTGTATCTTGTTTTTATATTTTAACTTACGTAAGACCTTCAAGCATCCTTATTTGCTGAAGAGTGAGTAAAATGCTTACAAATAAATATTTTTCCACAGTAATATAAATTTTGTGTTTGCAGTACTTATTCAATTAAATTTTATTTTTTCTTTCTTCCAAATGTTTGTTATGGGGAGTGAAAGTGACAGTCTTAGGTCTGGTTCATACATCCATGTGTATTTATTTATTTGTTGTAGGTATTTATACCCTGCTCTTCAGCCACAAAGGCTCTTAGAGTGGCTTACAAATTGTTAAGCAGTAGCACTTCACACATCTACACTGCATTAAGCGGTTTCCAGTGTGTGTTAGGTAATTGCCCTCACAAGCCGGGTACTCATTTTATCAACCTTCAAAAGGATGGAAGGCTGAGTAAACTTGCAATGCTGTGGCTGCAGTACTGACATTTAACCACTGTGCCACCAGGGCTCCCTTGATTTCCAACTGTTTGGTAACTAAGGGTTAAAAAAAAAAAGCAGATAATACTGTGGAAAACTGATGGAGAAGCTTATAACCATTTGTAATGCCATATCTCATGCACACATTCTGCAGTCATCAAGTTAGGAACATGTTTGTGTAAAACAATCCATATTTATTAGCTCTGCAAATTCCTAGGAGATAGGCAATTCTTAAAAATTGCCACATACAACTTCTTTTCCATTTTTCTTTCCCATTCAGACTGAAATTATACTTCAAGTTCTTTATTGTAAGAGATCCATTTGAGAGGCTCATTTCTGCATTTAAAGATAAGTTTGTCCACAACCCTCGATTTGAACCTTGGTATCGTCATGAAATTGCTCCTGGCATTATTCGAAAATATAGAAAGGATCGCACTGAAACCAGAGGGCTGCAGTTTGAGGACTTTGTGCGCTACTTGGGTGATCCAAATCATCGATGGCTAGACTTACAATTTGGAGACCACATAATTCATTGGGTAACCTATGTAGAACTTTGTGCCCCCTGTGAAATAATGTATAGCATAATTGGACATCATGAAACACTGGAGGAAGATGCACCGTACATTTTGAAGGAAGCAGGAATAGACCATCTGGTATCTTATCCCACCATTCCACCTGGCATTACAGTGTACAATAAGACCAAGGTAGAGCGCTATTTCTCAGGAATAAGCAAGAGAGACATACGACGCCTTTATGCCCGGTTTGAAGGAGATTTTAATCTTTTTGGCTACCAAGAGCCAGATTTCTTACTAAACTGACACCTAGAAGCTGTGGATAAATGGATCTTGTAGATTTAACTGAAATGTAGAAATAATCTTCTGCATAATAAAGGATCCTGGTACTATTTTTTTTCTGGGTTTGAAGAATTGTTCCTTATATCTCTTGAACATCTGCCATAGGATCAACTAGGGACTGCAAATTGTGAGCTACTGAAAATAGTTTCAATACATGGCGTTGCAATATGTTACAAGTAAAAACTATTAAGATAGAAAATGTCAAACATTCCTCTTACCCTTACCAATGGACCAATAATCTATAAATGGACTAAAGAGTGAATTCATTATAAAGAACATTTAGAAAGAAAGAAAGCTTTACATTAGCTTTCTGTAATGTAAATGGTGCGTGGATCTGAGTATGGTATTTAGAGGTCAACACAGGACCAAAAATTGTTAAGTATTTTATAGTTCATCAGAACACTTCTGGATTCTAATGTAGATTGAATCTGGAAATTTTTCTTTCGGGTTCTTTTGCCATAGGCTTGTGATAGATACTCACTGCTGTTCATTCAGGCCGTACAGTTGAATATTTCTAACTGATAACTTCTAATTTCCTATGTGATGAAAAATCATTTGCAAGTAAAACTGTAGATCCCAGTTTAGAAACAAACAGCTGGGAAGACTACAAATGTGGTGATTTCTTGTATTTGCTTTCAGTGACTTGACAGATAAGAATCTACTGTGCATTTCACCATTGATTGCTAAAACTCTCCATTTTGCCATAGGTTGTTTTATTTTCCTAATGGTGCTGGCAAACCTAATGATCAGACAAGCCATGAAATTATATGAGGAATAGTTGCCCTGATATATTGGATTTGTAAGAGGTGGAGAGACTGCAAGAAGCAGGTGTCTGTGGATATATGCATATATGTCCTGTATTACATGATATGCATGGTGGGAGCATAAGTGACCCTATGCCTCATAGCATGCATGATACTTTGTATATGAATGTGTGCATTGGCTCTTGCACTGGGCAGAATCTGTCACTCTGGGAAGGAGAAGCCCAAATGCCTCCTCATTGTTTCACAAAATATATATTTCAGTTTTTATTCATGAATTTTCCTCTATCCTTCCCACAACATGTTCATTGGCTGTATAAAACCGCAACTGAATTAACAAAGCAGGAGTACAAAGAGGTGTTATGTCTCTGTGTGTATACATTCTTTGAGGTAAATGCCCAGGACAATAATAATCTTAATTCATGCTTATGTTGTCTTTGTTGGATAATGGACAGCTTTTAATTTTGTTCACCAGCAATAAAAAAAAAACAAAACACCTCCTGTTGATCAGCTTTGCTCTACTGTGCTGCCAGGAGGAAGGAGTGATTGGCATTTTAACTGTCAATGGGTCAGTTTGGGTTTGGAAAACACTTTTGACCAAAAATGTTGGAATCTTATACAGTAGTTGTGTCATCACGTGGTTGACAAAGCATAGTTAGAATGGTGATAAATTTTTTAAAAGTTCCAGTTCTTGAATCTGGGCACAGGTATAATTCTCAAGTATGTGTTTTGAACTTGTAAACTTGAAAAAGAAAAGAAATCCAGTGCCAAAAACTGCTGCTTCCTACAGAAAAGAAAGCTTGTATGAGCCAGATGAAAAACATATGCTACACATTACACAGAGGTGGTAGAACTCTAGTTTGGATTACCATTTCACCATATGACTGTATCTCCCAAAATGTAGCACATTGCAAAGAGAAGTTCTGTTTTTCCTCTTCCTGGTGATAGTTTTCTATGCTCAGGAATCCTTTTAAATGAGAAAGCGTTAAAAATAACCTCCTCTTACCTATCTGTGGTCTGAAGTTAAACAGTCTCCATTTCTACATCTTTATAAAGTGTAATGTGTAGCATGGCTTTAATTCATGTAAGGAATAACTATGGGCAGCTTCTCACATGACATTTTCAAAACCATATAGAAATCATCTTGTGTATAAGGTACATGTCTATACTGTCACATACATATGCACTTTCAGTTTTCCTACATAAAAGTACTGTAATACCTGTGTTAAGGAATTCATTACATGTGAAGTTGCTCTTTGTTCCTATTGTTAACGAGAGATGTCCAAGATGGCAAAGTTTGAAGTGCTCTTGTCATTATTTTGGAGGAAGGGATGCATTTACAATATCTGCGGTACATTAAGTCTTAAATGATGTTTCATGTAACAGCTCAGTTATTTTTATATGAAGTGTTAGAGAAGTATATTGTTTAATGCATTTCAGGACTAATGAGCTGATTGTTACCTCTCTGCTGAAGTAAAATGTAACAGTATGAGAAATGTATGGCAAGTTAAGGCCTTAAAAGCTAATTCTAATAATAATAAAATATGAAGTCTATTTCCCCTTGCTTCTCTCTAATCTTGTACCTAAAATTTTATTGGGGTTGTGTATGCACATGTGGGTTCTTGGTATAGATTCCAGGGGGTCAGATGTTTATTGCAAATGCCATGGTAAATAGTCTTCCTCTTTTGCTGGTGTTCCTTCCATAAGTCAGACCAAACTTACATCTTTTACTAAGATTTGGAATAATTATATACTGAACTTTATTTATATTTTATTTTATTTATTTCATTTGTATGCTGCCTTTCTCCCCAGATGGCGGCTTCCATAAAACAACAGCTATTATCCATGGTTTTCTGTCTCCACACCTCCCTGCAGAACCAAACCCCAGTAGATACCAAGGGCCTACTCTATGTTACAAGTCTTATTTTCCCACCTGAACAACCTACACTGCTTTCTCATACACTGCTTTCTCATTACTGAATATTGTCTATGGTAGCAACTGCTGGTCCCACATGGAATGCATGGCCCAAAACCTAATAATGTTCAGCTACTCTGTGAAAGGCATTGGGACATCTCAGCAAATGTCAAAGTTCCAGCACTCTGTGCAGCTGCACTCGGATCTGCTGTACATCCCTAATTTTTGATAAAATAGCACTTGTTATTTTTCCAGAACTGACATCCTAAAAACCTTGACCATCTTTCCAGTTTCAGACTGGTTTATAGGTATTTAAATACATACCTTCTCATGTCTTATCTTCATAGACATCATGCAGGAGACAGACAAATGTGATGCCTAGAAGACAATGATCTGTCCAGTGTGCTACCCAATAGGCTGTATTTTTAGGTTATTGTTGCCAAGTGCAGTCAGTGTTCTTGTATATTATGCTATCATCCACGATGGAATCATTTAATGTACTTGACAAACGTGACATTCAAACATCTGAGCTCTTGAAATGTCTCCCCCTTAATGTTTTTGACCTGTTTGATGCCCCATTAGGCAGATTTCATCTTTTAAAGATGCACTGGTCTTATCAGGACCATTTGCTGCCTCACCCGACTGTCGTCTGCTGTAATTGCTCAAGGCACTGTCTGCTTGGTGCCACCAGAGCCAGACGTGTAGCTGTGAACCCATCATAGTTAGCAGTTTGTCTTGTGCGGCAGGAGCTACCCTTCCAAGGCAGGCCCTTAAGCAGCTGAACTGCTCATGGCAAGAAGGCTCCAGAGTGTTTCCTCTAGTTATTTGTTAATAGAAGTTGAGGCTGCATACTGCTCAGTAATATTCAATCCTGTTTTTGTTATTGAGTTAAGTAAAGAGAAATAGAGAGTTCCTTGGCCCCAAAAAAACAACATGCTGCCAAAATGCAAGGGAGTTTTGAGGATGAACTCGAAATCTTTCAGTCAGGTCGGATTAACAATGGTTCAGTTAGTGCAATTGCTTCAGGACCCTCATTGGTTCAATGCTGAAAGAAAAAGGCCTAGTTTGTTTCTTCTCCTTCACAGCCACTTCCTGAATCTCCTGGTGGTTTTGTTATTATTGACGTATATATTACTTGAGTAACTGTGTAAAAAGGCATCAGACCAGAATGTGGATCTCATTCATGTTACAGAGTTGAAAAGTTGAGATGTTTGCGTTGCTGTCCGTTGTACTTTCTATTTCATTCATTATTCATTTTATTGGTTAATATCTGTGCTGCCACTCCTAGAATAGGTCACACATATGCAGAAAGGAGGTCCTGTTTTTGAATTGGTTTAGAGCTTCAACCACCTTAATCTGACCTTGCTTTCAGTAGATCTAGAGACCTATTATTATATTTAGTCATACTTGAAAAGGACCCATTGAAATCAGGGTATCACATAAACCATACAAAAATTGTTTCCCAGTACAATAAATATACTTGCAATGAATATTGTTATCTATCTCCCAAGCAGTGCCAACTGTAACAAAATCCTAGCCAACAGAAGAATGACAAAACATTAACTGATTTATGTTTTTGGTTTGTCAGCCCAAAAACTCTTTAGTAATCACCTAGTAATAATTTAGTAATCAAGCAATCAGAGTAGTGTAGTAGTTTGAGCTCAGAGTATGACTTCAGAGAGCAGGGTTCAAATCCCTCTCGAGCATGGAAACCCACTGGGTGACCTTGGGCAAGTTGCATTTTCTCAGCCTCAGAGGAAGGCAATGGCAAATCACTTCTGAACAAATCTTGCCAAGAAAACCCCTTGACAGGTTTGCCGTAGGGTTGCCATAAGTCTGAAACAACTTGAGGGCACACAACAACAAAATTGCCTTGACCAGCATCCATTTTATATCTTTATATGGTATGTAAAGAAGTTAACAGTTCCAAATACATTCCTGTGAATCAGGAAGGCTGTACTGTCTCAGTCTGTCTTTTGCCAGTAGCACAACAGCATCTTGGACACATCATCAGACAAGTATTCTGCATTATCTGTGTTGGTGATTCACTGGAATTAGCTGCTGTGTCTGACAGATATTTTGGACAAGTGAAATTGCTGCTTATGTTCCGCCTGGTGAGTCAAGTCTAAATTACAGCCTTCTAGGTTGGAGAGTGGTGTGTGTGAGAAGCAGATCACGTTTTGTTTTTTTTAAGGAAATGAAAAGCAATTCTTGGTGTTTGGCTCCTGCTAAACAAGGATGTTTCTCCTGCATGGCTTTTTCATATGAGTCATGCTTCCAAAGGAGAGAAGCTATTAGGCTACAGAAGCCAGGATTGTTCACAGAGATAAACTGATCCAAGTGAAATAAGTTGACTTTGGATTCTTCCAGATGGGATCAATGTTTCAGGAGCTTGCAGTATTTGTTGCTGTAGTTCCATTTTTAATTTTTTTAAATAGCCAAATGATGTTTCTGTTTTCTGACAATTCTTTGCCCCGGCTGCAACATTTTATATTCACCTTCAAGTGGGTTTCTTTTTAGTTCTGAGACATATCAGAACATATCAGAACACAATAAATATCTCCTCCTGCCTTTTGTTTCAGTGTTATAGTGCATGAGTGAAATAGCACTTTTGCACAATAACACTATAACAATTAATAAAATAAAATAGAAAGAAATGAGAACATTTGTCCTTCAAACCATAAAACCATCCCAGAAAATCCCCCCTCCATTTTTTTAAACCTTTTGGAAGAGCTTTAGTGTAGATGCAAGAAATTGCAACAGTCACCCCAAAGAATAGAATGAGTGGGCAAAAGCCAAGGGAGCCATATTGCAAGAACTCATACTTCTTTAGACCAACCTGTAAGAGCCCTATGTGTACAACATTTGAGTATTTGACAACTTATGTTCTTACAGAAACAGGCAAGTCTAGTTTTAAGAGAGTAGGTAGGAGGGAGCGGGCAGAGAGCAGGCCCAACTCCAGATTTTGAAGGCTGCTTGGCAGGCTGCTCTTGGTAGGTATCCCACTTGGGACACCCTTCCCACCAATTACCTATACTCTCCAGTGTTGCCATGTTAATTACCTTCAGCCCTGCTCCTAAGGTGTCAATGCTGAAGGTGGGATGAGCATGGTTAACATCTACAGTGAACTCACCACAGGTCAGTGTAAGAGGGGCGCTCCAAAAAAGTGATACAAGGATTCCCTGAAACATCTCAGGCTTGGCCAAATGGATCACCAACAATGGTCCGCCCTGGCTTCACATCAGGCATGGAGACGCACTATCCACAGTGCTGCAGCTTTATTTGAGAACTCACGCCGAACAAGTCTTGAAGAGAAACGACAACACAGAAAGAATCACAACCCAGAAACATCACCCAAGGAGACCTTCTGCTGTGCTTTCTGCAACCGGACTTGTTTATCTCGGATTGGCCTTTTTAGTCATCAGCGTGCTTGCAGAATGCGCGGGATGAGTCCTTCCTGAATCATCGTTTGCGAAGAAAAGCCAGAGAGAGAGGACCACCAAGTAAAGATGCATTGTGTGGGCTCTGCTGTCCATCTGGCCCTCCAAGTCTGCACTTCCCGCAGCTTAACCACTTAAGCCACAATGGTGGCAGCAACAGTGATAAGTATTATTTGTGTATTGAAATATTTTTTACCCTGCTCTTCAACCAAAACGGTCCCAGAGCAGTTTATATAAATCAGGACTTAGAAAGTGCCTGCCCTCAGGCGTACATAAGGGATAGGATTGGGAAGGAGGGTGGGAAAAATGAATTGAATTCATTTGTGCAGATAAATAGAAATATCCCTTTGCTGATCATACAGAAGCACCCCCATATCCGCGGGGGATTGGTTCCGGGCGGGCCCACTGATGGCAAATTCTGCAGATAATAGTGATTGCCATCCCGGGTGCCATCTAGAATCCTCCCCTTCCCCCTTCGCCCCGACCATGGGCCCACTGCAGCAGCTATTGCGGGGGCAAAGGGGGAAGGGGAGTAGGTGACATTGCTCCTCCCCCTCCCTTTCCTTTTCACCTCCACAATCAGCTCCATGGCGACAGGAGCACTCCCAGGGGAAGGGATGGGGGAGGCGAGATCCCTCCACCACCACCCTTCCCCCTGCCATCGCCAGCCATGCATATTTTAATCCACGGTTGGTGAATCAGCAGATACAGATCAGCAGATACGGTTGGTGAATCAGCAGATCCAGGAAGGTGGGGAGAGGGGGCGAATCGGGGGTTTGGCCGCGCAGCCTCTGCATGCCCCTCCTGCGCTCCCTTCCAGGAGAGAGTGCAGGAGGGGGATCCGGAGGCTGTACGGCCAAACGGGGCACGTTCGCCCCTTCTTCCCACCTTCCAGGAAAGTGGGGAGAGGGGGCGAATCGCGGGTTTGCCTCGGCCACTGCAGAAGCGATCCAGTGGCGGCTGCGGCAAACCGCAATGTTCGCCCCCTCCTCTTTCTTCCGTTGCTCCCCAAAGGGGGAGAAGGCAGAGGAGGGGGGCGAATGATCTTCAAAACACTTTGCTTCACCCCCCTGCCCCATCTCCTGCCTCTTCGCTCCGTTTGCGAAGAGGTAGGAGATAGGCAGGTGGGCGAAGCAAAGTGTATCCGGCGTATAGGACGACTGTCAATTTTGGAGGGCACTTTTGAGTGCTCAAAAGTCGTCTTATATGCCGGAATATACGGTAGGTCCCAGTTTCAGTCATGTAAAATTATGTTGTGGGTGGAAGTGCAGAAGACAGGAAACATGTGGTCTTTGGACTTTAAGCACCAGAATTCCTTACCATTGCCTATGATGGCTAGGGTTGAAGGGCATTCCAGTCCAACAACATATGGAAGAGTGTATGATTCTTACCCTACTACACATCAAGTAGCCTAGCAATTTCCAGATTCATATGCTAAAATAGGATATATTTACTTCCTGTTCTGGAAATTTCAGTCTTAGCTGGTTTTGTTACTGTCTCCTCCTGACATGCTTGCCTGTGCTGTTTACCTGTTCAGTCTTGTTAGGTATTACTTTTTTTTAAAGAGTACAATCCACAACCAGGCTAGCCTTGGGACACACTACCCAAATGTAGAATAATTGTCATCTGTAGCTTCAGAAGTGTTGGTTCAGAAAATTTTACTGTGCTGTAATTTACAATGACTTTTCTTTGTTTTCAGAGCAAGTCGCATTTTAGCTTTTGGTGTGAGGGGTGTGTGTGGGGTGGCTGGGAGGGTGGGAACATAACTTTAACCAGAGGGTGGATTTTTTTCTTGTAAAAGGAGAGTACTCATTCTGTTAACAGCAGTTTTTCATCTTGTTTTCAGCCCCTGCAAATAACAAAAAACAAAGCTAAGCCTTTGCGCATACTGAAATGTTCTCATTCCAAGACATAACTCTTGAATCCTAGCAATTTCCTTTCCCAATCATTTGATGGGATTGGGGTGGATGGACTCTGCTTCAAGCCCTCCTCTCCTCCTGTGATAACTTCTTTCAACAGGATAGCAGATCTATTAGCCTCTAGTGTCACATAAGATACGTTTGAGCTCCTGTAAGGCAAATAACACTTTGTTTTAACCTCCCCACTCCCAATATTTTAACTGACTTTCTCCTAATCTCATCATATTTTCTGTAGAGGAAGTAGTCATTTCTTGGGTTCTTTTTTGGCACTTAATGTGGTGCATTTTGGGTTTATAAAATGTTGTAAACCATGAGTGGACAAATTGTGGCCTTCTAGATGTTGTTGAACTGCAAATTCCAGCAGCCCTAGCCAGCACAGTCAAGGGCAAGGAATGCTGGGAACTGCAGTTGAACAACATCTGGGTGCCAGTTACACGACAGAAATTGTTGCGTTGCCTACCGGGACAAAGTGATCACGAATCCTCCCCTCGCTGTTTATACGATTTATGTCACTGATATGGATATCCCGTGTGGTCCCGTGACTGATATTTACACGTCCATAGTTCCGGTTTTGTTTAGGTTTTAAATTTTTTTTTTTTTGGCTGTCAATCAAAGATGCGATTACTCGTGTTTTCACAACCTCGGTGACACACTTCCCTTAGAGTTCCGTGCCACGAGCGATGCTGTTGGCTGGCTGGGGGGGGGTGGAGAGAGGGGGGCAGAGGTTTGTTATTCCCACTTGCTTCTTGAACAATTTAACCCTTTCCGAAGAGGCAGAAAGCATTTTGAAAGATCCTGATAGATCTTTCGCTCAGACGCAGGGCTTTCCTTTTGAAATCAAGCTGAGTGCTTTGAAAACAAGCAGAGTGCTTTCCTTTTGAAATCAAGCACTTGGTTTTCCTGTTGCCTTTTTAAAATATTAACCCCTACAGCTGGCTGCAGAGATGGCTATAGGCAGGCGTTTTGAAAGACACAAACACAGAGAGGGGGAATTAAAGGGTTCTAATTCGCTCAGAGGCCTGAATATTTTAATGTGCCAGGGAGGTGACCAAGCTACTACGATCTCTCTGTAACATGCAGTTGAGGAAAAGGTAAAGCTGAAGGGTTTGCAGTGTAGAAATCCATTTAAAAAGGTACTTGAGTACACGCGCGTGCACACACACACATCAACCTTCGTGCAGCTGGAAAGGATGCCTTTGTTTTCGGCTGGTGAGGCTGGATCTGTTGAACGGGTGACTGACCCCTCCTTTTCTGGTCCCTGAGCTCTAAGCCCGCCCCCAGTCACCATTTCCGGTCATCCCAGTACCGAGACTTTTTGTCCCACACTGTTTACATTTCCGATTTTCTGAATCCTCCAGTGACTTTTTTAAAAACCGGCACAACCTGCGGGACTGGAAGTCCCGCAGGTTGAGAGATAAAAGGTGTCCCCCCTTCCGAAAATCACGTACCTGACCCGATGTACGTGTAAACTGCCAGGGATCGACACGAATTCTTCCCAGGACATTTTCATCGTGTAAACGGCCCCCAGGAAAGTAAGTTTGCTCACCCATGCTGTAAACTAATAATGAATAAACATGCCAGGCATAGTGGCAAAAGAAGTGGGAAGTGGCCGCATTGGTCTCCCAGGAGAGTTTGGAGGGCTGCACCCCACACAGCATGTACTGCAAAAAAGATTTTAAAAATATATCATTTTTTTGTCCCCAAACACCCTCTATGGGGCACAGGGGGCATCTTCATCATGTTTTGGGTCCTTGCTGGGCCATTTTAGGTCTAGGAGATGCCCTTTTTAACAGCAGGAAGTTTTGTGAAATATTTAGCCTTCTCTGTCAGAGAGCTCTGGTGCCACAACAAACTACAAATCCCAAGATTCCATAATATTGAGCCATGGCAGTTAAAGCAGAGTCAAACTGGATTATTTCTGCAGTGCAGATGCAGCCTTATTTGTGTTTTAGTATTATAACATCTTCTGGTTTTACTTATACCTTTGTACTTAATCTCACTGCAAGCTGCCTTGCATCCCAGTTTTGGGAGAAAGGCAGATATAAATCAAATATAATAAATAAATGTGGTAATCATTATGAATCATCAAGATTTGCATGTGGGAGCCAGAAAACTTAAAATTTCAACATCACTAAGGTAAACCTCCTTAATGCTAATACTGCACAGAGGTGGATATTTTTTTAAAAATAGGTACACAGGGGGATGCTTTGTGTGGGAGTTCAGTGCATTATCCACTGACTAATATTAACAATATTCTTTTCCTTCATAAACAAATCAATTACAGAAAAACAAGCAGCTTAATTACTAGTGCACATATAGATTCTATATTATTCTCACTTCCTGTGGTGGCCTAACATGATTATCTATTGAACATTGGGCAGTTCCAAACAGAATAAACAAACAGAAAACTAGAACTTCTGGACATTTTCCTGTCAATTAAAAAACTAAACATAATAGACTTTCCACAAGTGAAGTCTTTTTCAAGAGCAATAGTTAAAAGGATTTTTACCCACACAGAAAAAAAATTGGGTGGTAATTAATCCTGATGCATTAATGAAGAAATAACTGCCAATGTTGCTGTATATGTGAACTTGAATTTGCTTAAGGTTGTATTATAAGTATTCAGCAACTGTTTTGAACACCAGTGGCATGTATACTAATTTCTATCTTTATTTGATTTGTACCCCACTCTTCCTCATAAGAGCTCAATCAGCTATTTGACATAATTTCCATATTGCTGTACCAACCATGCATAATCAAAGATTGTAAGAACCTTTGAAGGCTGGACCTCCAATACTGTGTTTCTATTCAAATACTGTATAGCAATAAGTTATAGTTTTATAGATCATGCTCATTAGCTACCGCACACCTCTGGCACAGCCACAAGAAGAGCAAAAGTTTTCTTTAACTGCAATTCTTCATCTGTTCACACCCAAGCTCTATTCTGGTAATACAGTTGTCCCTTCACATTCGCTTGAGTTTGGTTCCAGAACCTCCTGTGGATACCAAAATCCATGAATACTCAAGTCCCATTATATGCAAGGGCATAGCAAAATGGTGTCCCATATATAAGATGGCAAAATCAAGATTTGCTTTTTGGATTATTATTTTTTAAAGAATATTTTCAAACTGTGAACACTTAAATCCGTGGATAACGGAGGGACAACTGTAGTTATTTGTAAATGTGTAGAAAGATCCAGGGATGTGCACTCCAGTCCTGCTGAAGATGAGGTCTATAAAGGTACTGCAGTTGTCTCAAGGTAACACAGGTAAAGAGTTCCATTGGGAACCCTGTCCTTGTGGTATAAAGGTACTTACTTAGCTAAATGTGGTTACCACTCCTTTGTAGGTTTTCTGCACTGATCCATGGAAACTCAGTAATAGAGTACATGAGGTTGGAGCATGTATCTCATGTTCTCTTTACATGGTTAACAGAAAAAAAAGACTTATGCCTATGTACAACTCTAAGTAAACCATGTTTTCTGAAGCTGGTTTGTTTCAGTAAACCACAGTTAGGATTAACCTCAGTTTATCATAAACGGAAGTATCTGAAAATGCAAACAAAAGCCTTCCAGTCTCATAGCCATGCTGAAAGAGAAGAGGAAACACAAGTCTAAGATTTGACCACCTAATGCTGAATCATAGTTTATTATTATGTCTGAATGCAGTATGAGAGTGGCAATCTCTTGAGTCCTGCTAATCAGGAGTGTATAAAAAGACCAACTGAAAATGTTGCAAGTTTTCTTAACAAGTGGAGGATGTATTTGCAAATGGTAACAAATTTAATGGAGAACCTCGACTTATTTTCTGGCATATGTCTTGCATGTCTTTTGGTGATCTGTTTCTGAATTCCAGTTTTTCCCTACTTTGTAGCAATCTCCATTGGCTGCTATTGCCAAAAAAAATTAGAGTGCTCCATAAATCAAAATAGCACAAAACACTTTTAAAGGAGTTCTTTTTTGCTGTCATTGCACACTTTACCAACTCCCATTAAAACTAGTAGGTCCTGTTTGCTGGATCAGGGGTGTCAAGCATGTAGTCACCCAGATGATGTTGGACTACAACTCCCATCAGGCCTAGTCATCATAGCCAATGGTGAGGAATACTGGAAGATGAAGTCCAGCAACATCTGGAGGGCTGCACAATGTCGACCTCTGTTTGAAATTGACAGGCTATTTTACTATTTTTTTTAAAAAAAAAAAATCTGGAACAGAAAAGTAGTAGTCTTGTAGCACAAGTGAATTGTAATCCATGAATGTTCATGATAGATCTTTTCATTTTTGACATACCACAAGACTGATTTCCCCTCCCTGTTTTCTTTTTATAATTATCTCTTTGAAAAAGTTGTTTATAAGAAGTATGAAGTACTATGTGGACTCACCACTAGATGTCACCAGCAAACAATTCTTATTCAAACAAAGTGGTATCAACATCTATTGGCCTATTTTCTTCCTTCCTTCTGTTCAGTTTTTGCAAGTACTGTATATTTTAATGGGAGTACTTAGGAGGGGAAATTAATTATATGACTTAGTAATATATGAGCACCTGTGATTATGGATATGCATGTCATCCACCAGTGAAATTCTAACTAACGAATGTACTGGTAGCTCATATGTATGATTTGAATAAGGATCAAAAATATTGGTGGGATAATAGCAGAAATAACAAATATCTGAGAATAGTTGCATATACAAGGCTGATGTGTTGTGGTACTGAGATACATGAAGATATTTTTCCTCCAGCTTAAACTATCTGGTGTAGCATCTGTGACATGATGTAACATAATGTGGCTTTGTCTCCTTTCAAGTCAATTGCTATGGGAGATTATCAGACGCACTGTCTGATAGCATTTCCGTCCCGCTACCCCCCCGCCCCACTCCAGTCCCTGTTCCAGTTAAAACACTTTTTTTTTCATACACCCACCTTGTTCCGTGATATTAACTGCTCCCCCTTCCCTCGGTTCTCCGGGAGTGAATGCAGCTGTCATAAAGCTGCATTCACGTCCTGGAAAGCAAATTCTGCACATTCTCGCGAGAGAATGCTGCGCGGGAAATTTAAAAATAAAAAGGAAACCAAATGTCAAAAAAGGATACAAAGTCCCCAAAACACCCTTTAAATTATACAAGTAACCCGGGGAGGGGGGAAACAAGGGTGCCACTTACCTCCTCGTCCCGATTGCACCCGGAAGTCTTCGGGAGGGACCTCCCACTGTGGCTGGCATAGCGCCAGAACAACGGGACACCTGTTCACAAGCCCCTTATTCCGTTATGGAAATGGAATGGGTGATCTATTGACAGATTAATCCCTCAATTGAAGAAAACTGAAACGGAACGGAGGGGGCACGGGAGCAGAACTGGGCGGAGACAACAACGTGTGAACAGAAAACCCTTTGGCGATCTCCTATCATCCCTGTTCCAGATTAAAAAGGTCGTGTGATAATCTCCATGGTAATTTGTTTGAGCAGGGAGTAACAATTGCCAAACGATCAAACTTCAGCAAGGTTAGGAATATGCATTTACATATGAATGCACACACACAGAAGCTGAGGATTCTACTTTACAAAATTTCAGAGCAAATCCTCATTCCATCCAAGAAATAATTCTGTGCAAAGTAAATATGGGAACATTGGATAGGGATAAAGAGATTTCTTATAGGATCCCTAAAGTCTTGATCTATTTAAACTCAGTTATTTCAATAGGGCCATGGTTTCAGTTATAAGAAAGAATAACTATAGCAGAACTGCATCGACTACGAACAGATGCTTCTAGTAGACAAAAGCTAAATGCAGTCCTTCTGCCATAAATTACTAATGGTTATGGATACAATTGTAGGCCTGCAGATGTGTGTTCAGTCAAAGCCAGTGAGGTTTATCATCAAGTAAAGGTGGATCATACTCTGTGTGTGTTATGTGCTTTCAAGTTGTTTCTGACTTATTGCAACCCTGAGGGCTGAAAGTATATGACTTGTCCAAGGTCACCCAGTTGGTTTTCGTGGCTAAATGGGGATTTTAACCCTAGTCTCAAGTCATAGTCCAACATTCTAACCACTACGCCTTGCTGGCTCCCTGGATCACACTACACAAGGCATAAAACTATAGTACCACTGTTCATACCATGGGAAAAGCATATAGTATTAAGACCACTTTGCAGCCGACTTTCATCTAGTGTTCCCAGGATGCTATCCTTTCTGATTACTGGTAGGAAGGATCACAGATTTCAGTGTTCTCCCATATCAAAATATTCCTGCTGATAGAAAGCTAGCTTGTTAGGGACAGACCTCTAGCCTAACCTCCTTGATATATTGTCTTTCTATGTGCAACATTATTGTTTGTTTTTAATGGAAAAAAACACACACATCCTTCTCTGTCTGAAATGGAACAATTCCTCAAATTCTGTACCTCTTCATTTATTTGCATGTGTAGATTGAATTTAAGATGGGTTTACTGTGGGTGGCTGGCAAGTTTAGTCACATGTGGTAAAAATCAGCTGGAAATTATCCCACTCCATTTTATTTTAGGAATTGTCCAATTGTGTTGAGTTTACTATTCCTTAGAAGGGTACATAGAACTGCAGCCTTAGTGAGATAGACAGTGCTCATATGCATTTGCAAATGTATGGTATGGAATTTTATGCCCTTTGGCATACCAGGAAATGTGGTAACAGGCATTTACTACATCAGTCCCTCAACTAATTGAATCAAAGGTTTACAGTACTTTTGCAATCAAGTCAGTAGAAAAAATGAGAATGAGCTGCATGTCTCTTATCAGCTGATTTTATTTATTTTATGTACTGCCTTTCTCCTGACATGGGAGACAACATAAATTAAAACAGGGCGCAGTTAAAAACCATAGTAACAAAATTTTTAAAAAACCAATTAAATACATTATCTCATTAAAACACCAATGATTTAAAACAGTATAAAAACATTTAAAAAAACATGCTAACAATAAGTATAAAAGTACGGCATACCAGTCCAATAAAATACCCTTCTGTACAACCAGATAATTGCCAAATTTCTGTTTAAATAAAAAGCAGAGAGATGCCTAGCCTAGTCTCCCGTAGAAGAAAGTTGTGTAGCTTGGGAGTAGCCACCAAGAAGGCCCTCTCCCACATCCTTACCAGACAGGCCTATGACAATGGTGGGACTAAGAGGAAACACACACACACACCCGCTTGAGGTCTGTATGATGCTGGCAGGCTCATTAGGGAGATGTGGTCTTTCAGATTGTCTGAATCTAAGACACATACAAGGGATTTATAGGTTACAATGAGCATTTTGAATCACACCCAGAAATGAATTGGTAGCCACTGAAGCGGTTTCAACCACTATCAGTTAGTACTCTGGCCTCAGCATTTTGGACTTGCTGAAGTTTCTGAGCAGTTTTCAATGGCAGCCCCATCCAGAGTGTATTACAGTAATCAAAACACAATGTAATAAACACATCTGTCAGTGTATCCAGCTCTGACATCTCCAAGAATAGCCACCCTAATTAAAGTCTGCAAATGCACTCCCGGTTGCTGATGAACCCTGGGCATCCAGACTCAGGAGATAGTTGAGCACATCCCCGATATGCACCTGAAATTTCAGTGGGAGTGTACAGACGAAATCCCTGTTCCCCGATTTCCCTTTCAACTGATCTGGAACACCTGTTCTCTGATTTAAGCTTAAATTTGATCACTCTCATCCAGTCTTTTACTGACAGCAGATATTAGTTTAGCACTGAAACAGTTGCTTGGAATTAGATGGAAAGGAAAAATAGAGTTGGGTGTCATCAGTATACTGGTAATACTAAACTAAAACTCTAGATAACCTCTCCCAAAGGTTTCATGTATATGGGGGACAGAACTGAACCCTGAGGGACTCCACAGGCAAATAGCCTAAAGTGTAGAACAAGAATCTCCCAGCACCAATATCTGGGTTCACTCCTGTGAAAAGGATGCAAACCATTTTAAACAGGGTCCCAAAGTCCCACCGTAGCAAGGCAGCCCAGAATAATACTCTGGTTGTTGGTAATGAAAGCTGCTGAGGTCCAGCTGAACAAAGGGGATACACTGCCCCTGTCCAGTTCATTTTATAGGTCATTTACCAAACCAACCAAAGCCATCTCTGTCCGTGAAGCTAGACTGGCATGGATCTAAACAATCTGTTTCATCCAGGAACCTATTTCATCCAGAAAGTATCATATTCTACGTATATAAAGAGGTGGATTTAGATTTGAAAGATGAAGGCTCAGATCTCTGATGAGCAACAAAAAACCTACTTATAGGGAGGATGTCTTGGCAAATTATTATTCATCTAACCCACCTGATAGGAGAAGTGCATGGCTAAATCACTGTATGAACACAACAGTTATTTTATGTGATGGCACTCTCATCCTAGGGTGAGGATTGCCCAATGCTTCTGCTGTTTGCCACAGTTAAGTCTGTAATTTGGGCACCCATCACTCAATATTTTCACTGGGACTCAGTAGGTTTTTGAAAGATGAACAAAACCACCCATTCAACCAGTGGTCTTTGAAACAAACACTCTTATGCCCTGGTGAAGCAGCCAATGGTATAAGAAGAGAAGTAGCTACTCAGGAGATGGCCTAAATTCCCTAAAGGCACCAGATGGCATCTGATTTTGAAAGCTAAGCAGGGCCAGCTCTGGTTTGTAATTGGATGGGAGACCATTGATGAATATCTGGTGCTGTAGGCTATATTTCAGAGGAAGGAACTGGGAAAACCACCCTTGCCTATAAAAACCTTATGGAATTCATGGGTCACCATAAGTCGACAGGCAACTTGAAGGCATATATACACACAGCCACTCAGGACAGCCTGCATAGTGGGCTCAATTTTAGATACACTGAAACCTAGGAGTGTGGGACATGTGACCCTTCAAAAATTGTTGTATTACCACAGCTGTCAGCCCAAAGCTGCATAGCCAATGATGAGGGAATGACAGGAGTTGTGGTCCAACAACATAGGGTGTTTACATCCCTGTGACAGTGCTTCCTGGGGCCTAGCTCTTAGCTGCTCAGTATGGCAGCTGCAACCCTGATTAGTCACTTCCCTGAAGCATTATATGGAAACGGAGCAGTGTGTGTGGGACAGCCAATGTCATACCAAAGTTCTTGTGAGCAAGATGAGTCAAGAGTCATATCATTTAAGAAGTTCTTTCCAGTGTCTTTAAAAAAAATTAAAATACATGACAATATAATTTATGAGAAAACATGAATGTCTTCTGGCCATAATCCATAAAACAGGGATGCAAAACATACAGCTTCACATGTTTAGAGTTGCTCCAACTGCCAGCATTGTTCACTCCCAAGTATCCAATAAAATCTGGAGGGCTATAGCATTCTCCTCCCCATAGAAACAAAAGTTATAATCTGTGTTTGATTGGTGATTGTTCTTGCGTGCCTTCAAGTAATGTTCAGCTTATGGTGACCCTAAGGCAAACTTATCATGGCATTTTCCTGGCAAGATTTGTTCAGAGGGACTTTGCCCTTGAGTTCTTCTGGGGCTGTGAGAGTGTGACTTGCCCAAGGTCACCCAGTGGGTGTCCATGTCTGAGTGGGGATTGAAACTAAGGTCTCCAGAGTCCTAGTCCAACACACAAACCACTACACCATGCTGAAGAAATTATTTACTGATTTTAAGTTGGAATTGTTCATATTGTTTTATCAGTTTGCTGCATAGAGATCTCATGATAAAACAATGGGATAAAAATATTTTAATAAATAAAAATGAATAAATCAACAATTCTCTCTGAGAAGCTGTTAATGTTAACAACAGATTTGGGATCCTATACTGATGGGCATAAGACCCACTAGGGCCTCAATACCCTAAAGGCACCAGATCACAACTGATTGTGGAAGCTAAGCAGGGTCAATCCTGGTTAGTACTTGGATGGGAGACCACCAATGAATATGAAGTGCGGTAGGCCAGTGGTTCTTAACCTGGGATCTGTGAACCCCCAGGGGTCTGTGATGTCCTCATAGGGGGTCCGTGAAGTAACCAAAAGTTGCTTGGCCCACCTCCTCCCCTCAGTGGAGAAACCACATGACAGGAACCAAGACAAAAGCTGGCTGGCTGGCTTGGCCTGCACACTGCCATTCGATCCACTCCAGTCACAAACTTGCAGGAAGAAGCAGAAGAAAAGTCTTTCCTCCCCCTCCAGTGCCTCTGAGGGAAGGTTTCATGGTGTAATTGTATTATTATTATCAAGTGATATTATTATTATTATTATTATTATTATTAGGGTTTTAAACCTTGAGTTAAGCTTTGAAGGTCCACAACATCAAAAGATATTTAAAGGGTGTCCCTGGTAAAAAAAAAGTTTAAGAACCACTGTAGGCTATATTTTAAAGGAAAAAACTGGCAAAACCACCTCTCAGTATGTCAAAGAAAGCCCTATGAAATTAATGGGTTCACCATAAACCAACAAGTGACTTGAAGGCACATATACACACAAGGCCCACGGGGATTCAACAGGACCTACTTCTCATTATTCAACAATGACAGGGTTGGACCGCACTTGTCACTGTAATTGCTAGAAATATGCTGTCCTTCAAAGACAGCACACAGTGGAGCACACTTTGTGTCCCTCCATCCAGGGGCTTGTCCTTTTCTTCAAAACTGACATTAAATTTCACAAGCCTCCACTTGCTGGTGTTTAAAGCAACACCCCCCCCCCCAACATGTCTCATAGAACTTTACATAACAAAACACTATAGATTTGGATCCGATGGTTTAAAAATGAGTATTACATAAACACAGCTTGCCCTATTTCCATAAAATCCAACAAGGGTGGCAGGAGACTATGCTGAAGGCTTAGTGGCTGGGAAGTTGGAAAGGGGTGCAACTAGAAGGGATGCAGAATAAATAATAATAATAATAATTATTATTATTATTATTTCTTAATATTTCTTCCTGTGGACCAAGGTGAGGAACAACACAATATTAGTTAAAAACACCTATCAGTTAAAATTTACCACAATTCACAGCTAGAATGGAAACAGCTCAACACTGGAAGTCTGACGATGGCGAAATGGTGGTCCAGAATCTGGAACACATAGTTCCTGGAAAAACTTCCTTAGAACATGGCTAGAGCTAGAGGACAACGCGCGAACATTAAAAAAAAAATTAAAATTAAAATTAAAATAAACTAGCTAATACACATTGGAAACTGCTTAATGCAGTGTAGATGTGTAAACTGCTATTGCTTAAAACAATTTGTAAGCCGCTCTGATAGCCATTGTGGCTGAAGGGCAGGGTATATAAATACTTAATTAAATAAATTAATTAAATTAAAATTAAACACGACCTTTCAAAGAAGAGTGGATGCGCTTTATTGACAAGGAGTCAGGGTGGCTCATGGCCCCAAGAGACCATGAATTCCTTTGGAAGACACATTGTCTTTGTGAGCTCTTATTCATCATGCTATACCTATGAAGAAAAAATGTATATACAGTACTATAATAATTCATTACCTAGCATTCCTAATGTCCCGCAGTTATTGCTGTTTACTGTATTTTGAAGAAGTTAAACTGTGTGTTTCGTTATGCGATTTTTAATTTAAAATAAACTAAACTGGAACCCCTCCACACACAACGTAAAACTACTGTACCCGGCTAGGCCTGCCATTGCCGTTGCCCTTTCATGCCCCCTCCCGCGCTTTAAAAGCGCCAAAGCCAGGAATGGCCTCCGGGGGAGGGTAGGCGGGCGGGCGGGCGGCCTGGGCCTGGCCACACGTGCGGCGCGGCGGGCATGTGCGCTCGGCTCACCCGGCCCGGAGAACTGGGAGGGCTCGGAAGGGCGGTGCTGCCCTCAGCCGGGGAGACGGAGTTATACAACCGCTGGGCGTTGTTGCATAAGCGCCGGAGCCCAGAATAGTCTCTCTCGGCCGTGCGCTGGCTTCGTTCGCTCCGGAGGAGAAGGCGGAGAAGGCGAGGAGCGAGCGCCGCCCCGCCATACGCCTCCCCCTGACCCCGCCGCGGTGGGAGCCAGAGCTGGGCTGCGCTCTCGCCGAGCACCTCCACCACCACGCCGCCGCCGCCGCCGCCGCCTTTCTCCGGCCAAGGGGCCCGAGCGAGCGAGCGAGCCAGGGAGCGCCCGGGGCTGGCAGCATGAGGGCGGAGGCGGCCATGTAGAGAAGGAGGCTGAGCTCGGCGATGGAGCCATAGCAGCAGCGGGAGCCCCGCCGCCGCCGCCGCCACACCCACCCAGCCCGTCGTCCCTCGGCGCAAAATGGAGCTGGGCCCCGACACCGGCCACCACCCGCAGCAGCAGCAGCGCCACCGCTCCTCTGCGGCCCCACCGCCCGGCGTCGCCGCCCCCTGCCCGGAGATGCTCCAAGTGGCCGAGGAGGCTTTCCGCGGCGGGCAGTTCGCGCTGGCGGCCGAGATCCTGAGCTCGCAGCTGGCCGAGCTGCCGCAGCCCGAGCGGGGCCTGTGCCTCCGGCAAGGGGACGCGCTGGCCCGGGCGGGGCGCATGGCCGAGGCGCTGGAGGCGTACAGCGCCGCCGCCCGGCTGGCCCGGCTCCGGCCCGAGGAGCTGCGCGAGTTGGCCGAGAGCTTCGCCCTCAGCCTCCGCGACAAGGAGCTGCGCTTGCCTCCGTGGCAGCCGGGGGGGAAAGAAGGGGGCGGCGACCCTCTGAGGGACCCCCCGTGCTGCCGCCCGCCCGAGCCGCTCGGCTGCCCCCGCTGCCTGCGCCTCCTGGCCGAGCCGGTCACTCTCCACTGCGGGCACACCCACTGCAAGCGCTGCGGCGGCGCCGGCGGGGACTGTGCCCGTTGCTCCGCCGCCCGCCGCCCCGCCGCCTCGCCCGGGCCCTCGGCACAACAGCAGCCCCCCGCCGCCTCCGGCCTCCGGGTCAACGTGGTCCTGGGCAGCCTGCTGGAGAAATGGTTGCCGGGCGAGAGCCGAGCGCGCCGGCTGTGGCTCGAAGGGGACGCCCTGTGGGAAAGGCAGGAGCTGGCGGCCGCCCTGGAGAAGTACAACCAGGCCCTGGAAGTGGGTGAGTGCGCCGCCGGCAGGTTCTCCCTTTGGACCAGGAGCAGCAACCAGGCCAAACGGCCATTATTCACCACACCACACGGCTACAGCGCTATTACTCCGCTTTCACTGCGCTGGCTGCCTCCTGTGGAATCCTGGCGTCTAGTTTAGTGAGGCCCAAGAGCTCTCTGGCTGAGAATGCGAAATGCCTCTCCCTCAAATGCCTTGTGGCTGAAGAGCGGGGTATAAATAAATAAATAAATAAATATCCCAGGATGCTACAGGAGGCAGCCAGAGTGGAAAAAAAGTGGAATAAAAGCGCTATAACAGTGTAGTGGATCAGTAATCCGACATGCCTGCGGGATTACTTGGCCTACCAAGGGGGAAAACAAGCCCAAATTGCATTCCTCTACCCCCACCCCCTTTTTTTATCTGAGGAGCGGATTAATGGTTTCTTGAGGGGAGGACTGGAAAGCCCCCTGTTAACATGGTAGGAGTGGTTGGACGCGCACCATCTGCCCGGGTTTGGGATTAGAGTTTTCCTTCTCCTAGGATGGTTGCCATAAGGCTAGAGAGCCCATCCTGCCCTTTGACACTCTTTGGAAATGTTCAGACAACACTGTTATAGTGTACACTGTTATAGTGTTACTATTCCACCTTATTTGCTATGGCTGCCTCCTGTGGAATCCTGGGATTTGCAGTTTAGGGAGGGGTATTTGCAACTCTCAGCCAGAGAGATCTTAGGCCTCACTAAACTACAAACCCCAGAATTCCAAAGGAGGCAGGCAGAGCAGTTGAAGTGGAATAGTAACACTATAACAGTGTAGTCTGAAAATCTCCTTTGTCAGACCCTTCGGTTTTGACCTGTCTGGCATGGGAGACCCTACCAGTGGCTATTATGCCACCGCCAGCATAGCTCAAAACATCATTAGGGTACGCAAGCTTCTCTCCCACGACAAGGGGGCGTCAATGGAGAGGCCCCCCCTTTCTTATCTGTGGAGTGGATTAATGGTTTCTTGAGGAGAGGACTGGAAAGTCCCCTTTTAACATGGTAGCCCGTTTCCTGGAGTGGGTGTTGCCACCTGTGCAACAAGGGGGGGGGCTGGCACTTCTAAATATATTTCAGTGGGTAGTTTTGAAATCAGCATTGGATGGAAGTTTTATTAATCATCATTTGAACACCATATAGCTTCACACCTTGGAACTGAGTGAGTGTGTGAATAGGTTGCTGTGGGTTGAGGTGAAGTGTTTGAAAATACTTTGTTACATGAAGGAGGAGTTCTGAAATAAGAAACTTTCTCTGGGGGGGAGGGAAAGGGTGTGTGTGTGTGCACGTGCATCTGCCAGGGTCTTTTTCACACTACACAGTGATAACACCATGATTTCACTTTAATTGCCATGGCTGCATCCTATGCAATCCTGGAGTTTGTAGTTTGGGGGAGACACTAGAGCTCACTGGCTGAGAATTTTAAATGCCCATCCCCAAAGTTCAGCTTCAAGGATTCCTAGGATGTTTATGCACTTAGGAATCATACTGCTGTAATTGTGTAAAATGAAAGGGCCTTGGGTCTCAGCTTTCTGCAGTGTCTGCTGGTGTTGTACTATATGGGAAATACAAAAAGTGGGAATAAGAAGTGGGAGTATGTATTTTGTGACTTCAGGACATTCTCCCTGCCATTTGGACAAGTGAGAATCCTGCACAGGATGACTCAGTGCATGGTCGGTACAGAGTGCTGGTTCAGGTAAATACTGGATAGGTATCTGTTTTCTTCCCCAGTTGCTGCGAGTTCACATTTGGGAGGCATGACAGCCAAAAGGTGACATAATGTCTAGGTCAGATTGTAATGTGAGAAGAGGGTTCCATTGTACAGGTATTTAAAATTCCATGGCATAGATACCATTGCAATTGAAAGTCAGAAGGGGAACACAATTCCTTGGAGAAAACTCATTGGTTATGTGTTGCACACCTTGACAGATTGGGTTTATGTTAACATTAATTTTATTTCTTTATATACTGCCCTTCTCACTGTATAGGGACTCAAAGCGCCTAACAATGAGTTTTAAACAATACAAATTAAAAACAATACAAGATAATTAAAAGTATAAATATAAATTAAAAAAAACAGTTTATGCAGTTAAAAACATTAAAAATGTATTAAAATGTATACAAACTTTAAAAAATCCAAATTGCATGGCATTTTAAAAGCGAAAACACCATCAGTTTGTAAATGCTTGATGGCACAAAAATGTTTTTACCTGCTAATTAAAGGAGAGCAGAGACAGTCCTTCCTGGCCTCTTTAGAGAGGGAGTTCCAAACTCTGGGAGCAGCCCATTGGGTTGCAACTTTGGGATTCATAAGGCAAGCAGCTATTAGAGCAGTGGCTCCCAAACTTTGGTTTTCCAGAGGTTTTGGACCTTATCTCCCAGAATTCCTGACTGTTGGCCAAAGTGGCTAAGGCTTCTGGGAGATGAAGTCCAAAACAACTGGACTACCAAAGTTTGGGAATTACTGCCTTAGAAGAAGCTGACCGGAAAAACACCTAATGCTTGTTCTGCAAAGTTTTGTGGAAATTAGTGAGTCCTCTGCAAATAAATGACAGCAAAAAAAATTGAGATTTTGATCCAGGAGTTAGAAGAAGCTTAGTGGCAAATAATGCAAGATGATGTTTATTATATGTCAGGAAACATTGAACCATAATGTTAGTATTACCATGAAAATGCTTGATGGCAGGGGACTAAATCTATTTTTTTAGTCCCAAGTAGAGGAGACCATTGAATCAATGGAATTTATGTAAGTGTTGATTCATTGCGTCTACCGTACTCTAATTGGGACTAGAATGGATTTAGGCCATTGTGAGCTATGTCTTAGAATATAGTACTATGAACAATTTTAGCATTTAGAATGTCCGAAGGGAACACTCCCTATACTAGCATTTCCTGTTTATGTTTCTTTTGTGCTGAGGCTGAGGTTTTTCACCTCTTTCCATGTTCCCCTGTATGCAAGTTTAGCTCTCCGAGGAGCACACACCAGTTTTGTTCTCTTTCTTTCTTTCTGGCTGTAGCAGTTGCTGAAAATGAATGGGATTGCACTTCACACAGGGCAAAGTCTCTAAAATATGGGCATTCCCAGTTCTTCTTTTTCCGAACCTCAGAAACTGAACAGATGGTCTCATCTTTACCTTAGGGACTTCTGAACAATTCAACATAAAACTTGTACCAATTATTTCATATGCAGAATGTGTATGGTGCTCTGCAGACTTTGAATTCACACCCTGTTTGGCATATGGATAGATGCATTTGTTTTAGAAATTTATTCCACTTCATCCTAAAATTTTCCATTTTTTTTTTTTTGAAAGAAAGTGGTAACATTACCATGAACAGCACAAGTTATCTTGGGCCAAATCCACAGTACACAAATAATCCAGTTTGAAATGGGATTATATGCCCTGGCTCCTTCCTATGGAATCCTGGGATTTGTAGTTTGGTGAGGCACCAGCATTCTTTGGCAAAGAAGGCTAAAGACCTTGTAAAACTACAGATCCCAGGATTCAGTCAGAAATCAGTTAGATTTGGACTGTTAGAATGATAATTCCAATGATGTGGTTGTTACATTTATCTTAAATAGATGCTGGAGCACATGGAGCAGTCTGAAATGCCATGCTTCTGGGCTTGGGTGTGTGCTTACTTTTCTTTAAACTCTGACAGGTCAGCCTGACCTTTTGAAATGGCAGCAGGGAAGAACTCTTTGGTCCTCTTGTATTAGGCTGTTCCAAAGCTTCTGGAACCAGGCGCTTCCTGACTATCTTAATAAACTAGGAAGAGAAGAATTTTCTCCCCCCTCCCCCATAGCATTATACAACTGCTCATGGGTAAAGAAGGAAAGGCTTCCAAGTAGGTAGAATTGCTAATGCTGCATTAGTCTGCACGCAGCTGCTTTACAAATACGTTGGAACACTTGATGTTCATAGAAAACACAAGGGCTAATACGAAGAAACGCTATGCAAACTATATCATGACTTGGCAAAATGACTTAAAGTTGCCTCCTTCCGCACCCCCAAAAGGAAGGTGAGATTTCATCTTTATAAGTCTAGCAAGGCAAATTGATGGAACTAATCTTACTAGCAATTTCTTCTTTGACATATGCCAACATTATTGCCAACATTACTATGGTATATAATAATTGTTTTTTGCTAGCAATCACTCCCAACTTGCTTGTTAATGTTAACTAAATGTGCAGTTTCAATTTTAATTTTTGTTCAAAGCTATAGGAATTCAACTTGGGAAAGTACTTAGTTCAAAAGCAATACAAATTGTTTGCGTTCAAAATCACTGGATGTTTATTTTCAACGGAAGTGGCCTCCCTCTCCCCAATATCCCTCCTTCCAGTCAAAATATTTGGCCTCTTTTTTGCAAGGACATAGTTTTCGAATCTACCTTAGACTAGAGAATCATTAGCTCAGTTTAGAATGACTGTGAAAACACAGACCCTTGTCCCTTCAGTGTTTTCTGGAAATGGTGGAATGCTCCTTAAATATTAACAATTCTAATATTGTACAGCATTAAGTTGTGAAAAGGAGGGCTGTCTCCCTGCTTTCCGTTTGCAGGCAGGCAAAGTACGGTTTTAATGTGTAAGCAGGGAAGCTTCTTACTGGGATGTGTGTTTTATTCATATACTGTATTTTTGTATGTCTTTTAAATGATTTTATTTTGTTTTATGTGGTGCTTTTATTAAAGTTTTATTGTGAAGGTTTTTTATTGACTATCTCTGGGAGCCACTTTGAGTCCCACTCTTGGAGAAAGGCAGCATACAAATTCAATACATAAATAATAATTAATAAATAATAATTATTAAAAAGGGTTTATACTGCTGGTTTGGAAAAACACTGATAAGTGCCTGGGGGTTAGCCACCTAGAGAACTATATCTGTCTTTGTATTTTTGACAAACACAGTAAAACATTTTGGGGGGGAGCTATAAAATTACATTGGTTGCTCTGTTCCAGCAGTTCATATTGTGGTCTGAGGCCATGCTGGCAATGTATGAAGAAACTGTGGATTCTGAGAAAGTTTTGCTAAGTAAGGAAGAAGAAGTTGCCAACTGATGCTAGAGGTCAGATTTGAAGATGAACATGAAACCAGACCTGATGATTCACTTCTCCCAATCACTTTAGTCCATTGTTTAGATAAGATGTTTAAAAGATCAGTCTCCTCACATTTAACACCAGGCTTGGCCATTCCAGATACTTTTTCATGCATTCTGCCAATTGTAGGGGCTGCTGATTCACACCTTCTCTTCCTTTCTTATCCCTGGAGATTGCTCATGGCCCTTGGCAGCTTAATAGACCTAACATTTACTTGAGCACTGCAGCAAAATCTTTCCTTTTTCATTACTCAAGAATAAGTAAGGGGGAGTTGGAGAAGTGAGAATGGGAGCAGGAGAGCTTTGATGCTTTGCTCTGCCTGTGATTCTGCTCTAGATCTTCACCTGGGTAGGAGTGGGAATCTGGATCAGATCCTTCATGCTCACTTTTGTGACTGCCAGCTAGTATTAAAAGTAGTGTGGAGTTGGTTCTAAACCCCAGCCTTAGTGCATGACCAAGCTGATATACGCCATAAAGCTGACGTTGCAAGAGTGGCTGCCTGTTAGATCAAACCGACTTTCCTCAGTAATAAGACTTGTGATTCCTAGTGGCAGGTAGCTCTTATGTGACGTGACAAACAAACTACAATAAATATGTGGAAAGGATAGAAGATCAAACAGAGGGATCATGATAATTTTAATTGCATGACTAGCATGCCATATCTCTTTTCAGTTTCCTTGAATGCCTTTTTAAAAAGATCTTTTCTAATTACATTGTTGGCTGCATTGAGCACCTTTGTTAATGGAAAAGTGTGATAAAAATGTGAAAAAATACAAGAAATAAATAAATAGATCAAGAGCTTGGAAGAATTCCTTCCTTTGGACTAGAACTTCAGAATCCTCTAGCCAGCATAGCTATGCTGACAGGGAAGAGGGGGTGTTCTAGGGTTTGTAATGCAACAAAGTAACTTTTCTAAGCTCCAGTTCTGATCACTACTAGTAGGAAAAGATGGTGTAGCTGGTGATATTTTAACCACTGCCTGAAACATTTAGGCACATGTGAAAGCAGCATTATAAAAACATGTGTCAGTTACACAAGGTAAATAAGCACTGGAAATTGCACAGTATTACATAACATTTATTTAAACATGAGATTAGAGCCAACTTCTGTACCTAAAGTAGCTGACATGTGGAAAAACAGACACACACACACGCACTAGCTATTCCACATGTTTACCTGGATCATAGCTGAGCCTGTACTTTTAAAAGAGGAAGGCAGGAGTCTCGTAAATGGAATAAAATGGAAAATAAGACCTGGTTTAATCTCACTGCATCAAGTGATCATCAGTGAAAATGCTTTACTGCCTTGCAGTTTATGACTCATCCTGCAGCATTTCTAGAAAAGCCCTTTCCAGTCTATGACGAAAAGGCCCTTATGTAAAAAGTGTTGGTGTTCTTTCTTTTAGATAATACACAGTCACATAAACACTTTAGAAATGTTACAGTGTTCAACTTCAGTGTGGCAAAGCATCTGCTGTGGTTTCACCACTAAAATAACTTGGTGTGGTTTAATTCAAAGCTGCCAGCCTTTACTGGCTTATGGGCATCAAATTGCAATAAAGAGTAAGCAACAGCCAGCTTGGATCAGCTAGCAGCAGTCATGGCTTTTTCCTTCTCTTTGGAGTAAAATACATTTCTTTGTCAAAGTGAGTGTACGTGCAGGGTGTGGGCCCACACATTATAAAGAAATAAAGCCTCATTTGTTACCAAATAGAAGCTCAACCTAACAATACAGTTAATCACAGCTCCCTAACACATGTGCCTTTATGATGCTGGTGTGTTTCCACAGATAATGCCTGTTACATCCTCCTCCCCACCTTACATTTTTAGGTGTCCACTGAATGCACACTAGGGATACATTTAGAAATATAATATCATGCCCAACAAAGTGCCTAAAAGACAACAACCAGAACTGAACATGCAGAAGTGGTATTTTCTTACTTCTGCTTCCCTGCAAGCTCAAAATATAGGAAACGCTTTGTTAGCATATTTTGGGATTTCCTTAAGCAGTAGATTAGGTGTGCGACTTCCTTGTAAATTATATGATGTACAGTGGGACCTCCAGATCCACAAATTCAACCAACTGTGGATTGTTATGTCCATATTATAAAATGGCAGCAATGTGAACTCAGACACACTGAAACAACCATGTTCATGTCATTGCCATTTATGGGGCATCATCATCCGTATTTTTTGGCATCCATGCAGGGTGCTGGAACTAGACCCTCACAGATCCAAAAGGCCCACTATAGGTGATGAATAGATGAGCATTTTGTGTGCAGTTGCCAAATGTGCATTTTGATTCCTTAGAAGCTTTTCTAAAATGGTTTGGTGCAGGTTGTTGTTGTTGTTGTTGTGTGGCTTCGAGTCATTTCTGACTTATGATGACCCTAAGGAGAACCTATCACAGGGTTTTCTTGGCAAGATTTGTTCAGAGGGTATTTGCCCCTGACTTCCTCTGAGGCTGAGAAAGTGTGACTTGCCTGAGGTTGGTCAGTAGATTTCCATGGCTGAGCAGATTTGAACCCTGGTCTCCCAGTGTCCTACACCATGCTGGCTCTCCTTTGGTGCTGTAATCTAATATAATTAATTCCATGGCTTAGTGTAACAATATTTTACAAATGGATTTGTCTAAATGATCCAACAATGCTTGTTAATATTTTATATTTTCTGTATTGTCTCTCACAATTATCTGACAGTAAAATTAACTGGGAATTATTATACGATTATATGGAGATGGTATCTAACTCCAGTAAGATTGAAACAAATAGATAAAAAGTACTCAGCATAGTGTTGGAGGGGATGCCAAGAATTGAGGACGTATATTCATATGTGGTGGAATTGTAAAAATGTGCAGAGATTTTGGAAAATAGTAATGAAGGAAATAAGTGAGATAATGGAGATAAATATACCCTTATGTCCTGAAATAGCATTATTATCATATTGTGAAAAAGTACAAGAACCTCAAATTGTTAAGGAATTATTAACAAATCTGCTGACAGCAGCAAGGTTGATAATAGCAAAGAAATGGAAAACACAAGGTGAATACCAAATAGAAGAATGGTATAATGAAGTATGGAATAAATGAGAAATTAACAAATATGGTTAAAGAAAAAAAAAGGAGGGCTAAATAAGCATGTTTTTGGTGAAAAATTGAGTAAATTCTTAGAATTTGTATTAATAAAGGGGAGAGGAAGCAAACCTGAGTTGGAAACAATGGCATTTTGGAAAGAGGGATGAATTTAAAGAGAAGTCCCTGGGTGGAGGGAATCACTTTATGTTAATGAGTATATTTGTTTGTTAAGTTGTGTGTGTAAATTGTATGCTTTTTTGTTTTTTTAAATTAATAAAAATTATATTAAAAATATTAACTGGGAAGACTGGAGTGAATAGAAGGAGATTTACCAAGTGGAAGTTTCCAGTGCTGTATATGCAGTACCTTGGTAGGCTGCTTGTTTGCACTGTTTTAGCAAGTGGTGAGCAGAAACTTTCCACTCTCCTGCTGCATCCCCATCACTTGGCAGGATGGGCTTACTAATTGGCTGTAATGCATACAACATGGAAAATGAAATGCCCACCCATATAGAAGCAACAGACATTTGATGGGACAAAATGTTTAAATGAAACTGGTGATAAAGGGAAGCATAAGAAGGCATCATCATCATCATATAGAAATCAGTGGGGTCTTGAAGGGGTATTCCTAGGGTTCAAAAGAGAGATTAGAGAGAGCCATTCATTTTTGTTGCAGCTTGGACAGTGTTGCAGTTCTGTTCTCTATCTGCATGACATTTTCTTAGGCATTAACATTATATTCATTCTTCTTTAGAACACAGAAGTGAGGAGACCCAGTCCCAGAAATAATATAGAAGAGTAAGAAGTAAAGAGAAGGACCTTTTTGAAGCATTAGCAAAGGTGAGGGAGAGGAGCAGAGAGTGTGGCAGTTCTGATTCCAAGCAGACTTTATGGAAGCAGTGGGGGTTTTATTCCTGGGTAGGGGTTAAAGAAGGAGAGGGACTTTGTTTGATACATCCATGCAAGTGGGTTTTGTTACTGAAGGACTGGAGATACCTAATTGGAAAGGGAATGTGGGATGTTATTGGAAAGTGGAGTAAATGAAGATGGTAAAAGATATCCAGAAAATAATTGGAAATTAAAGATCAGTGGTTGTCATTCCACTAATGGAATTCATTTACTAACAGAACAGAGGGAGGGATTTTTTGTGATTTCTCCCTCCCCTCCCCATGCATCTGCAGCTGGCTTAGAAGGGTCAGAGGACCATCTAGAGAAGATGTGAAGATGGATGGAGAAGAGAGAATTGCCGGGAGTTCTCCTACATTCACTATTCCACTGGTGAACACCTTCTGTCATAGAAGTGACTAGTACTTGGGGAAGGTATCTGCCGCTAGAATGTGGAGGGAGGTATTATTCAGCCACTTCTTTTCCCCTCTGCAACTGCTCTGCTGCTCCAGAGGGTTGGGGTACCCTCCAACAAAAAACTGCATGGTACACAGGGGTACAAGGGGAAGAGGAATCACCCAAAATTGTCTCCCACTCCATTTGACTGGTGGACATCTGCACATCGTCCATCAGCAGAGTGTCCACCATTGGTTCCACCCAGGATTTTGGAAGTGATATTAAGTATGGTGGCAAAATGGGTGCAAGGACCAGAGAGAATGGACAATGCTGCTAGGGTCTTTTAGAGCACAGTGAAGTTTTCAGCAACCAGTGGCATACTGGTTACTAATGTCTGAAGGAGAGATTGATTTGAATTACTGGGAGAAGAGCCCCCTCTTTTGTTTCTCTTCATGTGTAATTTGAGAGACTGCTGTTGTGCAGTGACTCTACCACAGCGTTCCCAAACAACATTTCCTTCAAATATTACTTGAGGGATAATTATAAGTACTATGAGACAGTACCAAGAGAGAACAGGGTGGTTTTGTGTGTGTGTGTGTGTGTGTGTTTACAGAATGCAGTGGTGAGAAATACTTGATTGAAGTTGGTTTTGATGCTACGTTTAAAAATCTGAGTGGATCCAAGAGAAAATTGGTATAATGGGAAATAACAAAGGATTCCAATACATAGAGGCTTCTCTTGCTTTTGTGTGTATATGGGTGTTCACATGCAGAGAACGCTACAAAGGGACGAATAGATGGAGTTTGAGAGGGCTGAGTTTCCAATAAGAGAGTGCCAGTTCCACTGGAAATACTTGTACTATTATAACTGGGATGATTCACAGAAGTTGCTTGAATGGATAAAAGGTACCAGGATTGCCTGATAGTACTGGGGAAATGGTTGACTACTTTTATAAAGATTTTTTTTTCCTACCTAAATTGCTATAAATAAGCCCCCTGCTAGCTATTGAATTCCTAGACAGCTTTGTGTACTTTGGACCTTCATTGTGTTTCCCAGCAGGCACTCCTGTTGCTAGAATAGCAAATAACTATCTTCTCTCAGATTTTTTTTTTATCTTCACCTAGTTTGCTTTCAGTGTCTCTGAACTACTTTAGAAGCTGGCGTTCACTGCAGCTTTGCTTTTTATATGGAGGTAAGAACAGTGTCAGGGTATCAAATTGGGTCAGACCATGCGAAGCTAAATTAATTGTGCCATCCATTTGCTCTGAAATATATTGGAATTAGTACATCTGCATAGCAGTTCAGAAGGAACACTTCGCTTCCTCCTAGCCTATGTAGGATTGGGAAGGTGTGTGGGTGGTTATGCTTTATTGGAGTGCTGTTACCTAATAATAATCATGTGGATATCTAAAAATAAATTATTGGCAGGTGTTTCATTTTTGTTCTTAAACCAGGTTTCCTTTCCTTTAATGCAGGAGTAGGAACCATGTGCCTCACAGGCTGCATGCCCCATTTTTAAAAGTCCTTTCCTCTCTTGGATCCTTCCCTGCTGAGATGGAGGTGAGCTGGTGCCAAAAAAAAAAAAAAGTACAGTTGGCCCTCCATATCGGCAGGGTTCCTATCTGCGGATTGGACTGTCTTTGGATCACCACACACCATATTATTCAGTGATGGTAACATGAATCTCTCTCTCTCTCTCTCTCTCTGGCTTTTCTTCGCAAACAAAGATTCAGGAAGGACTCATCCCGCGTTTTTGCAAGCGTGCTGATGACTAAAAAGGCCAATCCGAGACAGACAAGTCCGATTGCAGAAAGCACAGCAGAAGGTTTCCTCGGGTGATGTTACCGGGCTCTGATTCCTTCTGTGTTGCCATTTTTCTTCAAGACTTGTTCGGCATGAGTTCTCAAATAAGGCTGCAGCATTGTGGATAGTGTGTCTCCATGCCTCCCGATGTGAGGCCAGGGCGGACCATTGTTGGTGATCAATTTGGCCAAGCCTGAGATGTTGTTTCAGGGAGTCCTTGTATCGCTTTTTTGGAGCGCCCCTCTTACGCTGACCCGTGGCGAGTTCACTGTAGAGTACTATTTTGGGGAGGCGATGGTCCTCCATCCTAGACACATGCCCTGCCCAGCGCAGCTGTGTTCTCAATATCATGGCCTCAATGCTGGTGGTCCCTGCTTGCTCAAGGACAGCAACATTCGTCACATAGTCAATCCAGTGTATGTTTAGGATTGTGCGTAAACAGTGCTGGTGGAAGCGTTCGCGGAGTCGTAAGTGGTGGCGATAGGTGACCCATGTTTCAGATCCATAAAGGAGAATAGACACTACAATGGCTCTATACACACTGATTTTTGTGTTTCGCCTCAGGTGTTTATTACTTCAGACTCTTTTGTAAAGTCTTCCAAATGCGCTATGTGCCTTTGCTAATCTGTGATCGATCTCTTTGTCAATCTTGGCATCTGAGGAGATGCTGCTGCTCAGGTAGGTGAACTGCTGAACAGACTTAAGCACAGAATTGAAGCGTACATGTTCACATCACTGCCATTGAATAATATGAGGTTTGACCATCCACATTTTTTGGCATCAACAATTTTGGCTCAAATTGTGAAAGTTGGGCTAGAAGCGGTTGGGCACTAGTGGTAGTGGCCAGTGTTGTTGCACTGGCTCTCCGGTTTCAGGTGTCAGCTTTATTATTATTGTACACTCCAAAAGTAAGCATAAATTCCTTCCCTATGTAATTGAGCATGTTGCTAGCCATCTGGGCATTGAGATGTTTGCTTCCATTGATGTGCTTGTTTAAAATGAAAACAAAGACTGGCATTCACATGCAGTAATGTCTAGAGCTAGAGATGTTCTTGCTGATATGCTTTAGAAATGTAGAGAAGCTGATTCAGAATACCAAGTTAGTGAAGAAGGGCTGAATGCCTGTAGCTTAGTAACTGAGGTGGGGAAAAAGGTCTTTAGTTCTGCACTATTCTCACTAAATGAACATAAGGTACCTTTTATCCTCATCCCTTTCGGTTAATATCAAGGTGGTAGTAAGTGATGTATCTTACAGGGATGTTAGGGTAAAGTCTGGAAGTAATGTACATAGAGCATTAGAACAGAAATGGAAACCTGATTAGTCAGATGTGCGTAGGGGGAGGGTTGGCTTTCTGCCGATGAAGTGACCGGAAGCACCAGTTTGGAGTTTTGTGTTGCCAGTTGTGTGCTTTTTTGCTTCACTGAGGCGACCAAACAGCTTTTTTAAGCGGAAGGTCACACTTGTACACTTTTGATTTGCAGTTTCAAAAAATACTGTGCAGCGGTGACAACTTGTTGAGAATAATGATGTGAGTAATTCACTCTTGGCCACCATCTTGATTTGCATCCATGGCTGCGTGTACACGTCAAGCATGGATAGCTTCACATGCCAGTGATGTTGCCAAAGGACTGTGGAGACAAATGAATGCAGCTGTGAATTTGTGTTAATGTGCAACAATCCACATTATATCTTCTCATCTAGACAAGCCCTATATAAATTCTACCTATTAATAGTAAGGAAGTTTCACCTGCTAGTGAACCCTCTTATCAGACTAACTTGTCTTAGTAAAACTTTTGTTGTTGTTGTTTTGTTTTGACAGTGCAATATGATTTCATACCAGGTTATCTCTACTTGAGTTGTGCAATTCTCTCAGTATTGTGTTAGGTGCCAAGTGTTAAATAAACATCCATTGAACTTTTTCCTTCTCTTCGTTTTCCCTCAAGACAGTTCTTTTCAGTATCTTTTACTATATTTACTGCCTTCTACATAAGGCTTCTGAATCTGGGAATAGCACTGAGTCTACAGCCATGTACATGCATTGGCCTAGGAGTACATACCACTGATTTCTGTGGGGCTCAGTTCTGACTAGAGATGCTTAGGATTCCTCTCACATAGGCTTTCCTTTTATCTAGCTTCTGATCCTTTCAGCTCTTCTTAGCTCTCAGTGACTTAGTCACATCTTTTAAACACACCCACCGCTGTTTTGCACTAAGCTGCTGGCTTCCTCTGTGCCATGTGCAGTTAGTTGAATGAATTCTTTATTGCAGCTATTGGGTAATTAATACAAAAACAGGCTCAGTGTCAGTCCATTTGGAAGAAAATGCTTCAATCCAGTTAATGATTACTTTTTGAAAGAGACTTATTGTTTAATACTTAATAGATCAAGCATGCCTCAGAAATATATGTGTGCCCATTGCTGTTGCACACTGGAAGTGTGGCAGAGCTCCCCCCACATCTCTGTTAGTTCCTTATGAGATACTGTAAGTTTAAACTATGTTGGGGTGTTTTGTGGCAGAATTGTTGTTGGGTTTTATGCAATTACAGCTTTTATTTGAGTGATGTATTGATCACTTTTGAGTATTAGAGCAGAAGAGCAAGATACAGATGTTTTAAATAATTGCTCTGTTGCTTTCAGTTAAAGCATCAATAATAGTTTATTGTATATCTAGATTTTTTTTAAAAAATTATGCTACTGTCTAACATGGATATTCCTCCTTTACTATTAACAAAAGAGAAAACTCTTAGGGTTCTGTTTCTTAAACCAAATGTTAATGGGCAGAGATCAGTCTGTTCTGTGGACACAGTTTTATAATTTGTGTATGGATTATCTGATATTTTGCTCTTCTGCTACTGCTGTTGGGGAGAGTTCTTTGCTTTGGCCCATAACGGGTGTTTCCTTAAGCCATTCATGCATACCTTATAGCAAAGTGTTGATAATCAGAATAGATTGTTTAAAAGGCTAAGGTGAAACATGAGTCAGTTCATCATATGTTCCCTACAGAGTACTGTGCAAGTGAGATAATGATTATAAAGAAGTTTAAATAAAACAGCCTTCATATAACACCAAGTGAAGTCTTTCTTTCCTACCCTACTTGCCAATACAAGAATTAATCACTTTTGATAGAGGTACTAGAGCTTAGTGGTAGATCTCATGGTTTTGTATTGCAGAAGGTCCTAGGTTCAGATCCTGACATCAATCCCCTTGGTTAAGAAGGAATTGTTACGTTTGGCTAATGGGTCTGAGAGGGTATGTACACCAGACATTAACAGCATTTTGATACAAATTTAACTGCCATGGTTCAATCTTATGGAATCCTAGGATCCCTTTTGGAAATACTGGAGAGCAAGAGTTCACTCTCCCGCTGCTACTAGCTGCTGCAAGTAGGATTTCGTTCCTGCTTCACATTCAACAAGAGATAAGGACAGGAGCCAAGGGGTACAGTTGTTGCCATCACCTCTACCTCTCACTTTTCCAAGTGGTTTGAACTGATTCATGTTACAGTAGCTATACACATTTTTTCCTCTCATCTGGAGTAAATAGTTTGACTTGCAGTATATTTAGCTGGGTACTCCACTTTCTTTCTACTGTGCTCATTCCCCCCCTCCACAAAAAAAGAGGAAAAACACAGTGTTTCATCTGCATTTGGTTAAACTATAACCTGGAAGCTAAATGTACTTGTTGTATAATGCTGTCTCTTGCTTGCCTTGAAAAACTGCATGTAAACAGTGTTAATGCACAATGACATGCCTTTTGGACTATGGACTATGGCATTCTTTGACCAAGGAAATATGTTTTATTCTAACTTAAGTCTTAGTTCAGGTTTCATAAGCTATTTCCCATAGTGTGGTCTTTCTATCCCATAACCCACTTTGAACACATCTTAATGTTTTGGTACTAGGTGGATTTAGATACCCAAGGGGTGTCAATTTTTTATATATATACTATATTTGTCATCTTGTGCTACCATTCCCCCAACCAAGGATCAGAAGCCAGTCAACGGATTGCAGTAAATCTAGCAGTTAGAGCTTAAAACTTATTGTTATTACAGGTACGTGTGACCATGAAGCAAACAGCTATGTTTGGTGCTTTAAAATGGCACAGTGTGAACTTTAGAGAGGAAGTGATCATCCCACTCCTTTTTCAGAAGCATCACATTTGCTGTTTCTGAAATCAGCTGTTCTGCTGAGTACACGTGCACAGAAGAACACCATGCAGTGGGAGTTATGGTTACCTAGAGACTGTCAGTAGCTCTCATCTTTATGCAGCTGGGTAATTTTTGTTGTGTGGGTACATACATATAGCCATAAATATGTGTTCATTTTAACATGCCCTGCTTAGCTTGGCTCTGCTGTTGCTGAAGGCTATTGCTGCTAGCTCTATCCTGGAAACATCCACATCCAGAGATGTGGGGAACTTTTTTAAAAATGGAAAATTCTCTGATGCTGTATTCTTATGTTGAAAAATTTCCACACCATACATATGTATGTGTTTATCCATAGTTGTCTCAGCTGTTGTACTGAAACAGAATGGTCAGTTAGTTGTACTGAATCAGATTTTTCACAGTTTAAAATGGAACTGATAAGTAGTGCAGAGAGTGAGGCCAAATCCATACTAGACAAATGATCCAGGCTGAAACTGGATTATTTGCCATGGCTCCTTCCTATGGAATCCTGGGATTGGTAGTTTTACAAGGTCTTTAGACTTCTCTGCCAAAGAGTGCTGGTGCCTCACCAAACTAGAAATCCCAGAATTCCATAGGATGGAGTCATGGCAAATAATCCAGTTTCAAACTGGATTATTTGTGTAGTGTGGATTTGAAGTGGAAGATATTACAGCTATACCACAGCAAAACAAAATTAAGTTTTTGATATAAAGTATATCAGGTACAGCTCTCTTTAGATTTCCTAAAGTCATGCCTAAGGTCATCAGGTGGGTTTCCATGACTGAGCAGAGACTCAAACCCAGAGCTGTGGTCTTAACGTTCAAACCACTACACATCTCTTTCTCTTTATTAGAAACAGTCAAATAAAATAGCTTCCACATAAAGCTTTGAATGTGTTTGAATATAACATTTAAATAAATAAAGATTTAAATATAACATTTTTTGGTAATCACCCCCAAATTATGGAATGGCCTGCTGAACGAGATCTGTCAGATGATGAGCTTGAGTAGCTTTAAAAAAAGCACTAAAGACGGCTCTCTTTCGGCAGGCCTTTCCTGATTGGATCCCGGCCTCAGGAGCTGTGTCTCTTGGCCTCTTTTAGTCTTTTAGTCTTGCTTATATTTGTATTTTATGTGATTTTAGTTAGGTTGGTTTTTAACTTTATATTAGTTGAATATCTTTTTATGGGGGAGGGTGGTGGTGGGTGGTGGTTAGGGATTTTAGTTAGCGTTGTTGCATTTTAATTCCTGTAAGCCATCCTGATTGTTTTTAACAGAGGGGCGAGGTAAAAATAAATTATTATTATTATTATTATTATTATTATTAACATTTAAACCAAATTTGTTAAATCAGGTAATATTTTTTAGAGCACTGTACATTTTTCCAGTTCTACTTTTTTCCCCAGAAACCCCACATCATTCCCCGTATTGTGGAAATACTTCCTTGCTTATCCATCACCACTGCATTGCATCAATACCATCTTAGTGACCCTCTCTTTCTAGAGATTATTGCCAGATCCCAGTGTTGGCAACATTGTGACATCATTGTCCCATGAAAAGGGAGCTACTTCCTCTCACTTTGGGGATCAGAGCAAACCTCCAGAAAAGTAGAGAAAGAGAACACTGAAAGGAAGAAGCATGTGGCTGAGTCAGCTCTAAACACAGTACCTCTCTCCCATGCCATTTCCTCTACTGTAGCGCTCTGTCCAGTATGACAGAGGTACTGGAGTTTAGGGGAGGTAAAAGAACTGGCTATTAGGGTGAATTGAGACATTTTGGCTGCAATACTAGACACATTTATATGGGTGTAAATCTCACCAGACAGAGGAGTTGTCTAGACAGGCAATTTATCCCGTTTTGCCCCTGTCTTATGCTGATTCATGTAGCATGAAAGCATGTACAGTTGTCCCTCCATATCCACGGATTTAAGTATTCACAGCTTGAAAATATTCTTAAAAAAATAATAATCCCAAAAGCAAACCTTGATTTTGCCATCTTATATAAGGGACATCATTTTGCTATGCTATTGCATATAAGGGGACTTGAGTATTCACGGATTTTGGTATTCATGGGGGTCCTGGAACCAAACCCCAGAGAATATAAAGGGACAACTGTATAGTTGATCATACGATTTCAAGGATATAGTTGAACCCTCAGTTGTTATAGGAAGATAGGGATTTTAAAACAGGAGTTGAATCCCATCCTGGATAAATCTACTAGTAATCTCTATGAGGGGCATGTTATGAGAAAAATGGAGTGTTTCATCCCAGAGTCATGATTCAAAATATTACAAGTTGCATGGTGCCTTGCTTGAAAGTTTACTGTTTTGGAAAATCTACTATTCTACCTTATCTTCCTTATCTTGTTTGTTAGGCTGTAACCACTCTATGGATATTAATTAATGAATTAATTAAAATGGCGGGAAACTCTTAATTGTGGGATTGCCTGTGTTTTTTCATAGGCAAGTCTAAAATCTCTTTGCTTCAATGTGCCCTGCAAATAAAATGTATAAGCAGATATAGTTTGTAGCTTTCTTTTACAATTAAAAAAATGAAAATTTGCAGGTGAAGCGAAGATCGTTCAGTAGAGGGATTTAGAGATAAATGCAGTATTTTTTATAGCAAGTCCAATAAAAATGATAAGTTAAATCTACATCTTCTGTTCTACATTAATAATTAATAATACCTCCCCCTGAATCACTCTTGCAAGTACTGTTCCAGCTTTATTCATTCTTAAATCTAGTTTTATTCTTTCGCTGTGCTAATAGTACTGGGAATTAAATAGAGTTCTAATTTTAAATGCCCTGTTAAAAAGTTATTGTCCCATAGTTTGAAACCTTGCTCCTTATTCTGCAAGGTCACAGTAGAAGCCTGTGGTCTTACGGTGCTCTCTATGCCAGAGCTAAAACCAATATAGAATACAGGCATACCTAAATTAACAAAGACTTGACAGTGAAACTCATTTTAATGAAGTCTTTTTATGCCCTCCCAGCCCCACTTTCCTACTCATCCTCTGTCAAACTGGATGTTTTTTAGCAGCATAGATTTGTGAAAGATAGCTGAAAAAAACAGACTTCTGGTGTTGGGTTTCAGCAGCATGCTTGCAGTAAACAATGCAGTAAAGCATGAGCTATTAAAGAATGGGATTTGACTATAACTGATCCTACTGAAGTTGTGTGAGCCTACCTACAACAGTCAAGGTAAAGAACGTCTGCTTCTGGAATCCTTTACTAAGTCTGCATGAATAGCAAAACAGAGGAGCGTTTTTCACCAGCTGCTCCCAGCATGTTAAAAAATATAGAACTATACTTTTGGCCACAAAATGGAAATTGTAAGGGGAAGTGGAGGCTGGTGAAAGAAAAAGACATCCATTGATGCATTTTGGAAAACATCTTCAGTTTGTCTCTAGAAGGTGAAAAATGTTTTGATTAATGCTTGCAAGGCTTATCTGATCTGGTTGTTTCATCCTCACATGTGCATATTGTTAGTTTTGAATAAAAAGTTTTCTGAACATGTTCCTTTTTATGTTGTAGGAATCCATCTCCAGTCTTTCCATTTTATTTCTGTCTCTGGCATCAAAACCTTCTGGTAATGCCCAGGAACCTTCCCTCTTCATTAACTGGGGTGTACTAGAAGTTTCTGATCCTGTGCTCCACCAACAGCAAAGTCAGCATGACAGCAATAGCTGACATATTTACTAGTTCCTGCTTTACTGGCCTTTTTAAAACTGGAGCCGCCAGGGGTTGAACTTGGGACCTGCTATATGTAAAAGCATATGTGAAGTGAGAAAAGAATTTGCTGTAGTCACATCAGAATGAGATAATAATTTCATATCTCAGAGTAGAATTTTTCTAGTTTTCTGTTGGGTGTTTCAGGTTTGCTTTGTCTCAGCTGCAGTTTCTTTTGCGGTGTGTCATGTTCCATCCTCTTAGATATCTTCCTTGAGAACAACCGAAAATGGCAAATTCTCATTTTTGAACTGTAGGAGTCCCCAAAGGATTCTGCACAGCATCCCTTTGGGACTCCTGCAGTTCAGCCAAAGTGAAGACTGTTCAATAAAGATAACATTTAGAGATAAATACAGTTCCTATATGCCAACCAACAATTGTGTACAACACTTGGTGTGCAAGAATCCCTAGACTGAACCTCTAAACTCTTCTAGTTCCAAGGTGTGAAACGTGTCACTCAAACAATTGTACAAGTTTGCACTATTGAAAACTTGCTCGTGATGATTTCTTGTTTTTATTTGGCTATCCAGTGGAAGGGGGTGGTACAGGTTTATTTACTGTATTTGACTCTTTCCACTGTCTCCATGGTAAATGGATTATATGTGCGCACATGTATGTGTACAGACCCGTGTGTGTCTGTCTGTGTGTCTGTGTGTGTGTTATAATGCTTGCCTGCTGGCATCCTTATTACGCACCTTTTTTGTCAAGTTAATCAGAAATGTGCTTCTCACTTCCAAAGAAGTTTCCCCTATATATTCAGCCATCCATATCCATGGATTCTGCCTTACAGATTCAACCAACCATGGTTTGAAAAAATTCCGAAGAGCAAACCTTGATTTTGCCATTTTTATATAAGGGTCACCATTTTATTAACCATTGTTTATCTCGGATTGGCCTTTTTAGTCACCAGCGCGCTTGCAGAAAGCGTGGGGTGAGTCCTTCCTGAATCTTCGTTTGCGAAGAAAAGCCAGAGTATATAATGGGACTTGAACATCCATGGATTTCAGTATCCACGAGGCCCCTGGCACCAAACCCCAGCAGACACCAAGAGCCCACTGTAATTTTGAAAGTGACGCATGGTCTGTGGTCATAGTTAAGGTAGAATCACTGTACAGTATTCCAAAGTACAGACAGGAGAACCAAGTGGTCATTTAGTCCTGTGTACACTAAGCATTCTCAATAGCATTCAAGAAAAAGGTATGCTTCCTGTGAAATGTTACATTTACAGAAATCAGTGATGCCTTCAAATATTATCTGCATTAGAAACAAGCTTGACAGAGAAGCCACCTACTCACTGCGTTTGCATGTGTAGGCTGTTCTTTTGCTGTGGACTGGGAGTGGGCAATTTTGGTGCTTCTGGAGGCCAATAGTATGCTCCTTGAACCTTTTTGATGGCCCAACACATGTTGAAAATACCTTCTTCCTGGATACTTCAGTTAAAAATAAGCATGTTCCTGAAGGAGCCAGTATGATTTGGTTTGAATGTTGCACTAGCAATCTAGGAGGCTGGGGTTTGACTCCCCACTTGGCCGTGGCAATCCACTGGGTGACCTTGGGCAAGTCATACTCCCTCAACCTCAGAGAAAGGCAATGGCAAACCCCTCTGATAGGTTCACCTTGGTTGGGATCAACGTGAATTAGAAATGATTTGAAGGCACACAACAACACCATTTCTGAAGTGGATATTTTAGAATACATTGGATCTTTCCATTATACTCCTTTGAGTTATCTTTTCATTCTGTTTATTACTGATGCCTTTCCTTCTTTTTTGAGAGCAAAAATGTGGGCTAGATATGGGGTGCATGTGTGTGAGAGAGAGGAAAAGAGAGTGAGAATAGGTCTTAGCCAACTTTGCCTGCTAACAGTGTGAGTCCATGTGACTTTAGTCAGAAAGGCTCAAGTTGAACTCCTACTCAACCTTGGAGCTCACTTGTTCTTAGATAAGTCAGTCTCTTGGTGGTTTTGAGGATAAATGGTTTCATTTATTGCATTATCCTGATACTTTTGGAGGAATGAAGATGATACTAGTGTGTGCAATAACAGGTTCTACTACACTTCTTTCACCCCTGTAGTCCTGTAAGTAAAAATGTCATTGGCACTATTTTCTGTGTTGATAGCTTGTGATTTTAGCAGAACAACTAAACCAGATGGTTGTCATATTTCAGGGGCTGTGCATGTACTACTTTGGTGTGAGATAAACATAGCCCTAAAAAGAGAGGAAATTGAATTGTATTGTACACTCTTAAATGTAAATAAGCAACACCTTTTGGTTTGTGTCAGGACCCCTGAACCACAGATATTCCCTGTTTGTTCAATCAGATTTGGCTTCTAATGAAACATGCATTTTAATTTGCTTGTCTCCTCTAAAAATTAGTAACAAAGAACAGGAAGTTGTGTTGGATAGGTTGGTAAACTTGACATGAAGGCAAAACAAGAGATGACATTCCCCACTGAAAAGTATGTACTCAAATCAATAGGGTATTTCATATCGTATTGTAATTTGTTCAGTAAACTATCTCTCTTATTTCCTTGTGTTCAAGTGGCTTATTCATGCTACAGAATTACAGTGGTATTATTTCACTTTAACTACCATGATTCCATCCTGTGGAATCCTGGGATTGGTAGTTTAGGGAGAAGCAATTAGAATTCTCAACCAGAGAGCTCTAGTGCCTCACCAAACTACAGTCCCTGGTCTCATTTTTTTTTCTGACTTGGACTGGAGATATCTGGTCATATTACAGAGAAAGGCACACATTTCCTTCCTGGCCTATAATGGGGTGATAACCAGTGTTTCCCAGTGGAGAGGGCTCCAGAGCATCCATATGCTTGGGTTGTCCCTCCCACTTGCTCCCGGTAGGCAGGATAAAGAGACTCTTATTTTGAAGAGCCTGACCACCAGTGGTGTCATCCAAGAGGGACGACCCCTCTGCTGGCCAGTCTATTTCCTGCCTACGCTCCTGGTAGGACATCCTTTCTCCTTTGTTCCCTCTTTGTCCCTTTCCACGTGGCTGGCGCCATTTTCAAAACTTTTTAGAACTTTTAAAAAACTTTCAAAAACTTTTAAAAAGAGAGAGAAAAGAAAAGAGACAACCTTTTGTTTCTACCTCTTGCCAGTCCACGTGGGGGGATTGGAAGATGGGAACAACGGAGGACATAGATGTGGTGATCGAGTCAGTGATTAACAGCGATCACCTAGGAACATCAGGGGTTGACTCATCGGAGCCCCCAGAAGCACAGAGCGGGACAGGCGGAGGCGGCTCCGGAGAGCCCGCAGGGGGCAGCAGCGGCAAGAAGAAGCCAGGCAAGTGGGGGAAGACCCCCCTCTGGCCGCCGCTGGTGCGCCCCGGCCCCTCTCTGCCAGATCAGGCGTGACTGTGGGTTGGGGGAGGGCACCACCACTCAGCCGCAGAAGCCTCCGGGGGCGCAGAACGTACCAGCATCGGGGACGAACCCTGCTGCGGCGGTGCCCCTGGCTAACCCCCCCCCAGCGACGAGGGACAGGATCCAGCCGTGAGTGGGGCGCACGCCCCGGGGACGGGACCCCTGGGGGGGTACAGCCAGTGGCCTTGCCTGCATGGCTAGAAGAAGCCCTGGGCAGGGAGGTGGCTGACCAACACCTTTAGCCAGCCTAATCTCAGGGGCACCAATACCCAGACCATGGGGGGGATTGGGGCCCTTCAGCCCACAGCTGGACACAGCTGCCACGCAGCCCCCTCCCCCTGCACAGCCCCCCATCGCAGCGCAGCCCCCCAGCTTGAATTTTGCCCTCCCGCGCAGCCATTCATTGCGGGCACCTCTATCCCCGCACTTTACCCACCCAGACCCCACAGCCCGGCTCCAGGAAACAATAACCAGGTGGCCAATGCCATGAAGAAGAGGCAGAGGGATGGAAAAGGGGGTGGAGCCAGCAAAGGAAAGACCAAGCGCCCACGCCTCCAGATGCAGGTGGCAGGGGTGGGGAACCAGCGCCGAGCCCATATCTGGCACCAGCAAGGGGGACACCAGTCACACCAGACCACTCAGCAAGGAGGAGGAAGGTGACTGGGAGCAAGAAGGGGGCATGCACCATCCTCAAGGCAGGCGAGGTAGAGAGGAAGACGATGACGAGGACGTCATATCCCTTTATACCTCAGAGGGGCTCCGACAGTGACCAATCAGATCGTGAGGAGGGCGAGTTGTCAGAGGAGGAGACAGAGGGGACGAGCGCACGCCCCTCAACACGCCATTTTTCTCCTGAGGACTTTTCAGTGTTGTTTAAGAAGACAGTCAGAACCCTGGGTCTGAGTCTTCCTACTGCCCCACAAACTCAGATGGACCTAGATCTTCCAGAGGTCTCTGGGGAATTCTTTCCAGAGGCCCAGCCCGTGGCGTTGGAGATGCTGGTCCCAGCTGCAGTAATGAGGCTAATCTATGACGAATGGAAAGCACCAGTGGTAGCCAGGCCACAGTCTTCTATCACCAAGGGTCTGTATTCCCTATCCAAGAAGGTCATGGGGAAACTACAAGTCCCGCTCATTGACACTCCGGTTTCGGAGCTGGTCTCGTCTGCAATTTTTTGCAAAGATGGGGAAGAGACCTTGAAAGTTCCAGAGGATAGGCGAATGGATTTGGCCCTGAGACGGGCACAGGAAGCTATATCATTAGCCATCAGGGCTCCCACCATGGCAACGATGATGGCTAGGGCAGCTATGCAGTGGTCAAAGGACGCCCTAAAGGATGTTCCTAGGGTGCAGACAAGAATTCACCAGGATCTCAACAAGCTGTCTAAGGTCTCTGCCTTCCTAGCAGACAGCACCCTGGATTCAGTGCAGTTCTGTGCAAGAGCCCAAGCAGCAACGGTGGCGGCCAGACGACAGCTATGGCTGAAGTCCTGGAATGTGGACTTCAAGTCAAAACAGAACTTGGTGTCATCGCCATTCCTCGGGGAGAAGTTGTTTGGGGAGTCACTGGAACCAGTGCTGGTGGAAGACAAGGACAAGAAGAAGAAGATGCTCGCCTCCCGCAGGAGAGAGGAGAAAAGATATTCCAAGAAATATCGTTCCTTTCGCACCACTCGAGTGGGAGTTCATCCAGCCAGCCTAGTTCCAGGGACGGAAGATCCCAATGTCAACGCTGGGGAGAGAACAGGTGTCAGCATAAAAATCAGCAGGGAGGAGCAGACAAGGCCTCTCATACTCAGTCCTCCAAGCAAAGCTCCAAATCCCACCTATGACAATTCCTCCCATGTGGGAGGAAGACTGCAGGCATTTGTGGGGGCTTGGGAAAACTCTACTTCAGACAAGTGGGTCCTGCAATCTATCCGTCAGGGGTACTGGATAGAGTTCTCCCGACTTCCCTCACAATGGTTCCTGCCAACTCCAGTACACAAGGACAGCCTCAAGCAATCCCTGATGATGGAAGCCATTCAGCGTCTCTTGGACATGGGAGCCATAGAGGAGGTTCAACACTCGCAACAGGGAAAGGGCTATTACTCCATACTTTTCCTAGTGCCAAAAAAGAACGGTACATGGAGAGCGGTCCTCAATCTAAGGGGAGTGAACAAATTCGTCAGGAAAAGGAAGTTCAGGATGGAAACTTTGAAGCACATCCTGGAAGCCATAAGACCAGGGGATTACCTGTCTTCGCTGGATCTACAGGATGCGTACTTCCACATCCCAATTCATCGGGACCACTGCCAATTCCTGCGTTTTTGCTACAATGACAGACACTTCCAATACAAGGCCCTCCCCTTTGGGCTTTCCTCAGCTCCCAGGGTATTCACGAAGATTCTGTTTGCCTTGGTAGCCTCATGGAGAGGTTCAGGAATACATGTATATCCTTACTTAGATGATCTCCTGATCCGTTCCCAGTCCAAACAGGGAACAGAAAGGGACCTCACCTTCCTCATGAATTCACTCCAGCATCATGGATTCCAGATAAACATGGAAAAGAGCTCACTGATTCCATCTCAGCAGATACAGCACCTGGGGGCGCTGGTGTGTTCGGTGGAAGGCTGGATCCGACTCCCTACAGAATGGTTCAAGGCCATTCAGACCGCGACGCAAAATGCCCTGGATGCAGCCAGATCGAACATCGTGCACCTGGCTCACCTACAGGGCCTCATGATAGCGGCGATAGACTGTGTTCCATGGGTGAGATTTCATGTCAGACCTCTTCAATGGTTCCCTTCCAGGAGGAAATAGCCAACAGGAGGCATCAGACGGTGAGACTAATGAGGGAGATCAGGACATCCTTAAGCTGGTGGCTCTCCCTGGAGGTTCACAAAGGTCACCACCTGTGGATCTGGGACAGGGTCCAGATCACCACGGATGCCAGCCTGCGGGGATGGGGAGCACACTGTGGAACCCAGCTGGCACAGGGGAGATGGACACCAGAGGAAGCGGCCCACAGCATCAACTGGTTGGAGCTGAGGGCAGTCAGACTAGCCCTCAAGGAATTTTCACACTTGGTCAGAGACAGGTCAGTACTCATCAGAACAGACAACGTCACAACGAAGGCGCACATAAATTGCCAAGGGGGGTCCAGGTCATGGACCCTCATGCAGGAGTCATCTCGTCTACTCACTTGGACCGAGAACCATCTGGAATCGATATCGGTGTAGCACCTTCAGGGAGCCCTCAACTGGAAGGTGGACTGGCGCAGCCAATCGGACATAGACCAGGGGAATGGAGTCTGAACCCAGAGGTGTTCAACGATGTAGTTTGGACTCTGGGACAACCGGAGATAGACCTGTTCGCCTCTCCCGCAAACGCAAAGCTTCCCCACTTCGTATCCAGGTACATGTCAGAGGGGGCATCGGACATAGATGCCCTGACGTGCCCTTGGCCAACAATACTACTATACGCCTTCCCACCGACCCAACTGATCCCCAGAGTGCTCAGCAGAGTCCGAGCGGAGGAGGCGGAGATCATACTGGTCGCCCCAGAGTGGCCCCGAAGAGCATGGTTCCCGGATATCCTGGAGATGCAGGTGGATTCAATGCCTCTCCCACTTCAAACAGATCTACTCTCGCAAGGTCAGGTGCATCATCCGTACCCGGCCTGGCTACAGCTCCGTGCGTGGAGATTGAGCGCCAGATGTTGATGACGCGGGGATATTCTCGTCCAGTGGTAGGAACAATTCTGGCATCAAGAAGGGAATCCACCCAACGGATCTACAAGTACACCTTTAGGGTGTTTCGCCAATGGTGCAGACGCAAGGGACAGGACTTCAGGGAGGTCACGGTCCCTGTGTTATTAGATTTTCTCCAGGACGGAGTCGACGCCGGACTCTGTCCGAATACTCTGAAAAGACAGGTCGCAGCAGTAACGTCATTCCTGTCCCCAGAGAAAGCGACGGAGATATCAGCGCACCCCCATGTATGCCGCTTCATCAGGGCCCTGACCAACTTGGCCCCACCAGTGATACACCGTTTTCCGTCATCCCGTTATGGGATCTTCATACGGTGTTGAAAGGTGCATCTGAAGTTCTTAACATGGAAGGTTCTCTTCCTGGTAGCCATCACCTCAGCGCGTAGGGTATCGGAACTGGTGGCACTATCTATCAGAAGAAACTTATGTATCTTCAGACAAGACTCAGTAGTCCTTCAACTACACCCTGACTTCAAACCAAAGGTGGATTCGGTTTTTCACAAATCTCAGGAAGTGGTCCTACCTTCCTTTTGCCCGAAGCCAGAAAGGGAGTTAGAAAGGATGTGGCACACTCTGGACGTTCGCAGAGCACTCAAAGTATACGTTAAAAGAACGGCATCCTTTAGAGTCGCCGAAGCGCTATTCATCTCCCCCCATTCGAAGTACTTGGGGAGGAAGGTCTCACCCTCCACTCTGGCGCGTTGGATAAAGTGCTGTATAGCGTCATGCTATGAGTCCCTGGGAAAACCGGTACCGGAGGGCATCCTGGCTCACTCCACAAGAAGCGCAGCAGCCTCGACGGCCTGGGAAAAAGATGCCCGCTTGGAGGAAATTTGCAAAGCAGCAACTTGGAGAAACCCCTCTACCTTTGTCAGGCACTACCGTCTGGACAGAATGCAGTCAGCGGAGGCCGCCTTTGGGAGGAGAGTGCTGCAGCGAGTTCTACAGCCGTAGAAGTCAGAAAGTCGCCCTTGCCCACCCAGTCTGGGAACTTTAGTAAATCCCAAGCATATGGATGCTCTGGAGCCCTCTCCACTGGGAAAAGGAACGTTGGTCTTACCTGTGATACGTTCTTTCCCAGTGTAGAGGCGAAGAGCATCCAGCCCACCCAGGGCGAAAGGGACGGGCTGTCCAGAGAAGGAGGAGAGAAGGTGCCTCATGCCCTAGGAAGGAACTGAGAGGACGGATGATCTTGATGCTAAAGTGGACCGGCTTGGTGGGATCACAGCCAGAGGAGGCAAACTACGGCATCATGAGGCTGTGATATCGACTGGCCAGCAGAGGGGTTGTCCCTCCTGGATGACACCACTGGTGGTCAAGCTCTTCAAAATAAGAGTCTCTGTATCCTGCCTACTGGGAGCAAGTGGGAGGGACAAGCATACAGATGCTCCTCACCTCTACACTGGAAAAGAACGTATCACAGGTAAGACCAACGTTCCTTTTTTCATTTCAGTGTCTATAAATGTCAGTGAATGAGAGATATTCTAATGATCCTCCAACAATGAATAGTAACAAACGAACTGTAGTAAGAAAAAAATCTTCAAAATATATGTAGTCAGTTGAGGTAATATGTAACAGAATATAAGTCTTGAAAACCAACCTTATTCTTGAACTTGAATTGAAATTGGAAGAACCTGTTGAGCTCTGTTTCCATCCCTGAGAAATACAGTGTTACAGAATGAGCCTGAAAAGTGGCACCACAGTGTAGGATTTTCCAGTGCTTGGTGACCTAATGTGGAGGTAGCAGCCATAACTTCATTGGTCAGTTCAGATATCGTGCCAAAACATACCATGCATCCTGATCTACAAACCCATTTCAGGCAATAGTTTCCAAATGGTGAATTATTAGGGTGTATTGCTGATCCGTGGTACAGTTGGATTCCTGTATCTGCTGGTGTTCAGTTCCCAGACTTACTGTAGATACGGAAACCGTGGATAACAGTGAACACTATTAAAATAATGGACTTTTGATTAAAAAAAAAATACCATAGAGTTGCATTGGAGGACCTAGAAGATGTCTAGAGAGGACACTCTCTAGGCATTTTCTAGGATGACTATGGTATGTATCTTTGGTTTGTGTCCCACAGATAACTGAAACAGCAGATATCGGTTCTGCGGATATCGGGATCTGACTCTATATCTTCCTTAAGCATGAACTGTTGTGATGTTTGAACTGAGATACTGTTAGTAGGAAAAGCTGACTGACATTTCCTTTTGTGTTCGATATTACAGACCGATTGAACCAAAACACAGACAAATGTGTAATTAATTTGCCAACCTGCTGATTATAATTGCCTTCCTCTTGTCTGTTAATCATCCAAAAACTTTTCTTGATTATGTTGCTGATAAAAGCTTTAAGCATTCCCTTTCACCTTCACTCTACATTGGTCATGATGGGACTTGTAGTCCAACACATCACTAGCTTGGGGAGGAGCTGCTCTTGTAAATATGTCACAATCATGATGTTCTTTTTGTTTGTAAAAGAAGAATTTTTGGTAAAAGGCCTGAGGCTGTGCATATCACATCTAGTCTTGTCCTCTGCCTTCAGCACTTTGGGGGCCTTGCACAAACTTGTTTTGTCATTGGGCTTAAGTTTTAAATGTCATATAATCAGTCTTTGTACATCATATCTTCCTTAGAAACATTGGTAAACTTGGTTTGCTCTATAGATGTTAAAGAACATGTTGAAAACATGATGCTGCACCTTCCTTAACTATCACACTTGTCGAATCAGAATTGAAAGTTTTCCCCCAAAAGTTAGAGGAATATTTCTTTCCTTATTCATCACTGATTTCATCAAAACATGAAGGGAAAAAGGAACTCAGCTTCTCAATTATGATTCAGAACGGGTAGCTTGAGGAGGACATTTTTATAAGCTAGGGATAGGAATTACACGTGCATCCCCCAAGACTTTTTGTAGAGCCTCCAGAAACACCCATAGTGGAGCTGGGTTGTTTTGTTGCAAACAATGGGGGGAAATCCATCTTTACAAGCCTCCAGAGGACACAACTCTGCTATATAGCAAGGCATGCCTTCCACCATGTTTTAACCAAAATGCAGAGTTTTTTTTTAAAGGGAGTGGGAGTTTTTCTTTTTTTATTAAAAGACTGTTTCACTAGGAAGGGCTGGTTTGTTCTTCATCAGGTCCACATGCCCTTTGCCCCACCTTCTGAAGTTGCCTGTTCCTTCTTATGCACTGTGGAACTTAGTATCCTGTATTATATACACTTACCTGGTAGTTGCGGGACTACAGTCTGTCACCATTGGCCATGTTCTGTAATGGCTGTTTTGTTTTATTTTGGTTTTCCCCATGTGTCAAAGACCAGTATCTTGTTTGTGCTCATTGGCTACAATTTGTTTTTTCTTTCCTGAAACTCACCATGGATAGGCATGGGCTACCACTTTGAATAGCACTGTTGTGAACCACAACATCTGAAGAGCTAACAGTTCCCCTCCAGGGTATGAATGGGCATAAAGGACTAGCAGTTGATGCCCTAACATAGTTAGGTAATATTTTAATCACCAGTGGTATTATTCACTGTTCTTTTTACTTCTCTTTCTCCCTTCCTTAGCTTTTAAGTAAGGATTCTGAAAGCAAAGCACACTTACCAGCTCACTTTAACAATTTTATTCACAAGGTCAGGTCAGATTAAAAGAGGGTATGAAGATGAGTATGTTCCCTTTTAAACCTGTGTGTTGTGTGCCTTCAAGTTGGTTTCAACCTATAGTGACCCTAAGGCAAACCTCTATCACAGGGTTTTCTGAGGGCTGAGAGTGGGTGATTTGGTCAAGGTCACCTGGTAGGTTTTCATGGCCGAGGGGGATTTGAAGACTGATCTCCAAAGTTGTAGTCCTACTTGAACCACTACACCATGCAGGCTCTCCCTTTTGAACCTATGCTCCTTTTAACAAATATAAAAGTCTCATGTTTCCTTTAAACATATTGAAATTTCAATGCCATGTTGAAAAGTGAAAAATCCTCACGTTTGTGAATTTAGAAAAAAAAAACCTTTATATTTGTTTGCAGTATTTACAGTTCACTGCTGCATGGTGTAGGATGATAAATCAACTGTGTACTAAGAAAGTGATTGATATAATTAATTTTCCTCTTGCTTTCCAATTTTTATTTTTAAAAAATCATATTACAATATTGAATCTGTTTTGTATGTGTGTGTTTTTAAAACTATCCCTTGGTTGAGAATTACTAGCCTGAATCCACAGTGTTGAAGTTTGAACAGATCCCAGTTCCATTTATGCTAGAATAAATGTATTTCCCTCCTAGGAGATGGCTATACCCCTGCCATAGAATAATTTATGAGCTTGAAAAACAGGTTTTGAAGCAGTAGTGCAGAAATACTTTGTGGTGTGATAGATAATAAAAACTTCATCAGTCACATGTTGACTCTGATCACCAACTAGATTTGCCAGAGATTGCATTGGGTGGTAGATTCTTTGAGCACGCTTACTCAGAACATTAAACACCACTGTATTCAAAGTGAAGGACTTGGTACCTTTTGACTGGTGATCTTGTACCCTGAGCAACTCTGGAAGCAGTGCCTGGAAAAGTTATTTTATACCATCTCCCAGTTGTAATCAACTTTCCTTTTCCAAGTTCTAATTGCAAGTGATACAAATGCCCAATACATTTTTTAAAATTGCTATCTTTATTTTGGTCCTCCAACCCCAGTAAATAGAAAATATACACATAGTAGGATAGGGATAGCTCTAGTTTCAGGTATAGCAGACAACCATTTCTTCACTTTAGTATCATTTACTGTAATTCCACTTGGTAATGATACCTTGGGCCTTCAACTGAGCGTGTCTGTCAAAGGCTTTATTTGCTAAAACACAAAGCTGCTTAACTAGAAAAGAGTTTGATGCTGTCTGTGTCTGGAGGAGTGAGTGACTGGCAGTAAAGGCCTTGTGATGGGTGTTGGGAGTGGCAGTTGGGAAAGTGAGCGGGTAGCATTAGAAATTACAATTAGGAAAAAGAGAAAGAGAGAGAGAAGAATTATGAAAAGCATAGGTGTGATTTTTTAAAAAATCTGCTACTTAGTACTTTTCTAGAAGATGACTGGTTGTTCTAGATGTTGACCTGTTAAATAAACAAATACTTAATTTAGTCTTTTAAATACCTGTTCTGGTTTAGGTGGATTTGAAGGCTGACAGATTTCATTCACATACATTTTTGAAGTACACAGCTAAGCATCTAAAGAGGAAGGTCGTACTGCTTTCTACAAATCAGTTGCTGCTACAAACTTGCGTATTGGAGAATACTAGGAAAAGGTTAGACCCATTGACCTCTAGGGACTATTATTGTTACTGTTATTACCCCACCTGCCTTATTCCCATTTTGGAATACAAGGTGGCTTACAACAGTTAAACATAGAAAATTCAAACATATAGCATGTAATTAAACTGTCAAAAAATTAAAACCTGTTAAAAGCACAAACCATTAAAAGGAAAACAGCAAATAGAAAATCCAGCACATTATGCAAGGCCATTTCCCCTTGAGCAATCAGTCTTCTAAGGCCTGCCAGAACAAAATACAGTAGGCCCTTGGTATTTGCCAGGTTTTAAAGAATATTTTCAAGCCATGGTTGCTTAAATCCGTGGATACCAAATCTGTGCATACGGAGGGACAACTGTAGTCTTTTATCTGCTTGTAGAAAGATCACAAGGAGTGTACCAGTCTAGCCTCTCTGGGGAAGGGAGTTCCAGCCCTAGGTATGCAGAAATATCCACTCCTCAGGTATCTCTTTTTTAGGCAGTCCAGGCACAACCCCCCACCTGTACCTTCTTTGTGTGAAAAATAGTTTGCACCAAAAGTTGATTTCTCACTCCTGGAAGGCTCCAGTTACAGCCCCTCCTAGACTGTGTTACAGTTGATTAAGGGCTTGTCTAGATGGGCTATTTACCCTGTCTTGCCCCCATTTTGGAGCCCTGTAGTCCAAACGACACAGGGCTCTTTCCCCGTTTTGTCCGCAGGCAGTCCAGATCACACCTGATGTGAAGATGCAGTAAAGCCAGTTAAACCGCTTCATCAAAATATCTGGGAAAAACCAACTCATAGAGGAAAAATGGTTTGGGCCCCACAGGACTGCAGGAGTCTAATCACATGCAGGGGGCCTTGATCATGTGCTGTGGGCCTCCTGTCTGGCTTTGGAGTGGATGATATGAATGGCGGCAGCAGCAGTGGCTGCAGAGATGGGCTGGTGTGTCCATGCACATTCCATCCCTTTTTGTGCTAGTAACGGGGGGGGGGGGATCAGGCCTGATCTGGGGCCAGCGTAGACTAGCCCTAACAATGATTACCAGTACATGAACTACTGTGGTCAGGTTATCTCTGTCCAGGTAAAGCCTTTGACAGGCCAATTGGAGCTGCTCCCAGCACGTCAAGCCATGGAGTCCACTTTGGCTTCCCATGACAGAGATTGATCTAGGAGTACACCCAAGCTATGCACCTGCTCCTTCAGGGGAGGGTGCAACCTGGGGGGCAGAAAATTGGTTCCCAGAACCCTAGAACTTGCCAAGCCCACCTGCAGGAGAAACTCTGATTATATCAAATTATCTGGTTGCTTTTGGGGCTCTTCAGCACTTTCCATTCTTTGGACGATTTGTATGGCATGACAAGCCAGGCATTCTGGTTTCTTGTATTGCATGATTCAGTTGTTGAATGCTCCAGTGTGCCTATAAACATTTGACCTAGTGAGATGGCCTTTTCAGTAGCTGCATGTACTCTGTGGGACTTCCTCTGGAAGGAAACACAGGTCATCTCTTCTCTAATGAGTTTGTTGGATGTCTTGAGCTTAGAAAGGTGCAGTATAAAAGGTTTTAAATGGAAAAAACAGACACCTGGAAAAGGCATAGAATAAAACTTAGCACAAAATGTTTTCTGCAACTCTCTCTCTCTCTCTCTCTCTCTCTCTCTCTCTGTGAATTTAAGAAATCTAGTGGTAACTGATTGTCTGAAGTAGGAAACCATTGGGGGAAAATTCTATGCTAAAAAGTGTTGGAAATCTAAATTATGTAAATCAGAAATAGTAATAAAAGGCAATACTTGAGTAATGTCCGGAATGTGCATAAAGGTTCAACTATCACGTTAGTAATACCCAAAATGCTGTTTCTCCCAGGCTTCCTGTTTCTGCAAAGAATAACTTTGATCTTTAGTAATATCACCAATTAGGATTGCCTGGAAGAGTTTTGATCCTAGTGCTCAAGGATTCTTAAATTCTTCATGCAGGATTGATGTTACACTGATTTCAGTTGTATGCATAGCCACTCATACATCTTCTAACTGTCATAGAAAGTTCAGATGATCAGCTGTGCAGTGTTAAAAATACAAGAATTGATAGTTACAGCCTTATGGTTAAACTGTCATATTCTTACAAAGCTAATAAGAAAGAAATATAGCTTGCAAAAATTGGCTATTTTTAAAATTTCTCTTTATAAAATAAAACATTTACACCTTAATTTTGCATATTTTTTCCTGGAGGCTCTTAGTTATTTGTACTTTCCCAATTTAAACTACATTACTTCATTTCATTGCTTTAAATGACACTTCATTAACCACTCATTTCATACATAACCACAAAGTTTCATTAACATGTTCTCTTCTTCTTGCATTCCAGCTTCCTGTAAATGTTTGTTAATAGCACAGCGGGCAGAACTTTTTATAGCTATGAAGAATTATCAACAAGCCCTTTATGATGCAGAGGCACTCTGCCGAAATAAACCCCACTGGCCTAAGGTATGGTGCAAATTGCCAAAAAGTAAAAGGGTGTAGGACAAGTATAATGGGAGGCTGCATTTGCACATGAGTACACTGGCAATTGTTTCTAACAGAATAAAACATAGGAATATTGAATTTTTGTGTGAAAAATTAAGATTGTTGTGGAGTCATTTGTTCTGGCCAATGAAAATTCTTATGGTTGTATTGTCTTAGAGCATTTTCATACTGTTTCAGTTAATCATTAATTATGGTTAGGCATTAATTATGGTAGATTGAGAGAAGACAGCTTTATAAACCATGGTTTGAATATGGCTTGCTTCAGTGAACTGTAGATGAAGCTAACTGCAGTTTGCCTAGGTTTTGAAAAAAGCTAAACTGTCATCAATTTACAGTAGGATCCCTATATCCGCTATACACTGATTCAGTTATTCACAGCACACCTACCATAGAGTTTTCCTGGGAAATGTGTCCTCTCTAGCCATTTTCTAGATCCTGCAATTCAACTATGGTATTTCAAACCAGAAGTCCCATTATTTTCAATGGCATTCACTATTATCCATGGTTTTCAGTATCCATGCCCCCCCCCAACCAATCCCCAGCGGATACGGGGGTCCTATTGTATAATGGAAACAAGATGGAGACAATGATAGTTGAGAGTTATTAAAGACACCACTATGACCAGGTTCTGACCCTCTCTGGTACTGAAGCAAATTTCAAGAAGAAATTCACATTTTTATTCATAGGGCTCCTCATGTGAATTTTCATAGTTTTAAGAAATCAGTTTTTGTGTTTCACGGTCACTTGTCACAATTTAGATTCAGTTCCTAAGACAATCCTCTCTAAACGTATGCCCTCCAGATGTGTTGTACTGCCTCTCCTTTCAGTCTAGCCAGCATGATAATGGGCCTTGCTAGCTGGAGAAGGTAGAAACATTGGTCTGCCACTTGTGGAGGGGCACTAGGTTGAAGATTGTCATAAAGTCTAAATTTTATTAGGAAACTACACTGTGTATTGTCCGGTGCTGTTTCCCTTCATCTCCTTTTTCATCTCATTGTTTTCCTCTTCATTTTGAAAAAATAAAGTTCGTATAAGATTTAAGTAGATTGCTGTAAGTATGTTGTAGCCTACAGTTTTGGAAATAATAATGCATTGGTTTCTTACATGTATGCACGCAGGGTCATTATGTGAAAGCACAAGCTCTTTCTGGATTAGGAAGGATTGAAGAAGCATTGAAGGAATTTCTTTACTGTGTTGCCTTAAATCCTGAGTGGAGCTCAATGAAGTTGGAGGCCCAAAAGGTAGACTCAGTGTACAAAGTCTGTGTCTGATTAATATCTTTTTTATGTGTGTGTTTACTGTATATATTCATGTATAAGCCAACTCATGTATAGGTTGAGAGCAGATTTTAGGCCCAGAATTGTTGTTTTTGGTGTGATCCATGGATAAGTTGAGAGTAAAATGTAGGGGCATATAACAAACAAATCTTTTCTTCTCCTTTTAAAAATGCATAGGGGGAACATACTTGGGAAAAGCTAAAGAGAAAGAGAAGATCTGTTTATTTGATAGGTTACAATTGGGGAGGGTGTACATTGCATTGCTGATCTTAAAATGTCTACATCTATACAAATACAGATAGGGAAAGGAATATAAATGAGGAAAAAGAATGAGAATTTGGCCTGAGAAAAGTGGGGGGGGGACAGGGGGAATAAGGACAAGGAAAGCAACCTGCCTCTGTTAGGGATTCAGCACGAAGGCAGTGACGAGTGGCAGAGGCAAGAAGCTGAGGTGTGGAAGTAGTGCTCCCACCCCATTACCCTCCCTTGCCAAAATCGGAGAAAGAAAGACAGCCCTCGCTCCTGATCCACCTTCTTTTTTGACCCAAGTGGTATTCACAAGCAACCTAGAGCAGCTTAAAGAATGCAGAGCTCCCATCATTTCAGGCACTTGAGGTGGAGTGGAACAGTGACAGCCATTTTTAATACAGCCTTACTGTATAAGCCTCATGTTCTGAGGCTTCCAGAGAGACTGCCAAGCCTCGTGAGGCTCATACAGTAAGCCCCTTTTAAAAATAGCTGTCAATGTTGTGTTCCACCTCAAGCACCCAAAATGGCACAGAGCTCATCCAGCCACCGTTGTCAGCATCTTTTTCCAGCGTTGACCTGTGGATAAGTCAATCCAGCTTTTGCGGGGAGGTGGTCAGTGTTTTTGTCACCCCTTCAACTTATACATGAGTATATACAGCATATTTGTTGGTCTCACCAATGTAATGTTTTGACTGATCATTTCCTAAATACAGCATGTGAGTCTACAGCCCAGATGTTACTCAACCAATAATTTCACTATATATATTTTTTTATCATGGGATGGTTCTCCCTGGCACATAAGTTTATGGTATTTAGCACCAGGATTTGATACTCTGATAACTTAATTCAGTCTAATAAAACCATAACTACTGTTTGGGTTCACCAGCTGGTTGAATGTAATTTTAAAGTGTAACATTTCAAGCCTTCAAGCCACATGCAGCTTCTGTATGTCCACCAACCACAGAAGCATCTACAGATCTCTCTGCAGTGTTGCAGCTATTCTCCATAAAGCTTATTGTAGAAAGTAGCACATGTATCCTAGTTTTCTATAGCAATAGAAGATGGGGATGTGTGAATAGAGGTTTTTCTTTAAATCCTTGCTCTTCTTTAAATGGCCTCTTATAGAATCTTAGGGGTTGTCTAAATGATCAAAATAATCCTCACAGAATTCACTGGAAACAACCTGTCTAAATGGGATCCCACATCAATCCACTGTATTCTGAAGGAGGGGGACCCAAAACAGCAAAAACAGTGCAGGAAACGCCATTGTGGCTTTTCACATATTTTTGTTTAAGTGAGGGGGTTGTGTGTTCCTGCTCATTGGGACAAGTGATTCGATATGAATTGCTTTCCCATACGAGAGGAAGCACAAAGTTGATTGGCTGGGTGAGCGCAGGGGGTGGGGCTTGCTAACAGAGGAAGCACCTGCTGCTGCCATGTTGGATTTTTGTCTTAGCAAGTGATTGCTAAGGTGACAAAATAGGGGTGGATTTTTTTTGTTTTGTTTTTCTGTCCTGTTAAATTGAAAAAAATCACTCAATTGCTCTAGCACACCTTAGACTTTTTTTAAAAAAAAGTTTGGCAGTGGCAGCTAATTGCTAATGTGTGTAAATCACTCGCGGCTGTGATCTTGCATGTGAAGCAAGACACCATTAAGATAAATTGCAGCCGCTGTGAAATTCTATTACAGTGAGATACTCCATTTCCCCACCCCTCGAATAGACAGGGCCTTAGAGTTGGAAGGGACTACAAAGGCCATGTAGTCCAACTCCCTTCCATGTAAGAATACATAGTTAAAGCACTACCAAGCACTCTTTCTGTAAGTCATTTATTTGTCATTTAGAGAAATTATTAGAAGTTGTTTTATTTTTTTATAATTATTTTTATTATTAGATGCTATTTGTTGCTTATTTGTTTTAATTAAAGGGGAAGGGAGAATGTACATCTGCTTGATGCGCATAACTGGAGCAGCTATAAAATGGGCCCCAATAAGCATGTGTGCATAGGATTTTGGGGGTAAGAGGATCAAGAAGTGTGGTAACACGGAGTTGGTTCTGTTTCCCTGTATGCTTGACCTTCTGTGGGTTTATTTTTCAATAGGTAATCTGAACTGTATATCAATATTTCTGAACTTATGTGTGTTTTTTCTTTGTCTAGATAATGTGCGACATGTTTTTTCCAGCATTTGAAAATGTGCATGATAGTCTAACAACACCGTTTTGTAACCGGACCTCTTATACGAGGTTGAAACCTGCATTTCTAAGTAGCATAAATACACAGTCTTCTGGAGAAGATGGGTCAGCTGCAGGGAGTTCAAAGGTAAAGATTTGGGAGGACAGATTCTCTAAAAATAAAAGTGGGGAGTCTGAATGTAACCTGCTTGCCTGAATACTTTTTGTATCTGTATTTGGAACATAGCGTATGCTAGTATATTGTTTTCCTACCCAGGCTCTAGATGAATTGGGCCAATAATATTGGATCTCAGAAGAAGCTTATTAATAATAGAATGGAGAAGGAGAAAAATTAATTGTTTGCTAAAATGTATAATTGTATTTCATGTTTTGGAGCCCCTTTTAAATAATACTGGGAAAGCTTGGTGTTTATACTAACTATAGCAGCCTTTCTCAACCTTCTGATCCTGGAGGAACACTTGAAATAATTTTCAGATCTATAGTGATGTTTTTAAAAAATAGGTATTGAGAAAGAAGCCAAACTTTAGCTGCGTTACAGCAATTATGGAAGAGCTCTATAGTTGTTCCATTGACTTGGAATAGGGGTGAGAAACATGTGGCCCTCAAGATATTGTTGGACTGGAGTTCCCAGCTTTCTTCACCATTGACTGTGCTAGTTGGAGCTTCTGGGAGTTGGAGTCTGACAATACTTACAGGAGCCGTGTGATTCTTACCTTTAACTTAGTGAACGTGACACATCATCCAATCTAATGAAACTAGAATTGGTAGAAGCATTACTTAGCATAGGTCATGCAACAGATTGCTGTAATACAATTCCTGAATCATTACTACAGACATTTGAGTTGGTAAATGAAGATGGAAAAAAAATCTGAGTCACGTTTCCTATCTCTTTCAGGAGACTGTTCTGAGGTTAACAAAAAGCCCATCCCAAGAGACTGATGTATATCGAAATCCTGATACTTCTGTTTCTCATCCAATACTGGATTCCTATTTTGAAGAGAATAAAAAAACTTTGGGAACAATCCTGTCTAATTTACCCAGTGCAAGCTTAAAAAGAAAGTACTCTAGTGATGTGGGGGATTTACAAGGCTTGGATGTCCCTAGCAAAATTCCTCGAAAAGGTCTGTGTCTGAAGGTGGATCGCCGTCCCACACTGCTCCCTTTTGGGATTCTTTACTTGTTTTGCAAGCGAATGCACTGCTTTGCTGCTTTTTCTTGTAGGGTTTATTTTACTAGGATTAGTTGAGCCATTTCTGTTCTAAGCAAAATAACCTAAAATGCCCAGATTTGTACAGTACACAAAATACTTTGTGTAAGAAGAGACTGTTCTTGCAGAGTGGGGAAATGTTGGTGTTTTACAGCCTTCTATTTAAATGAAAGTGAATATTACAGTGAATATAGTATACATGACATTATTGTTCTAATGATATGTTTGTAGAGAGGGGCAAAAGGAAGTGGTTATAATAGTATTGCAGTTTGTGTACTATGAGACTAATATACAAGGCAAAACTTGCAAGCTATGTCAACATCCATGTTTCTTCCATGAAGAGAAGATTTGATGCAACTTCTATGGGGGTAGCTGTGTAGTTCTGTCACAGCAGAGCAACATCTAAATTGTCTTGCGTCCCTTTTAAAAACTAACAAATTTAATGTAGCACAGGCTGGTTTAATTTGGGGTGGATTAATTCAAAGGATATTAATAGGGACTAAAATTGTCTGAACTGTATTTGGAACCTTGCTGATTTTGAATGTTCTGATTTTCTATAAAAAGATGGAGATGCTGCTTGTGAAAACTCTACCTCCCTTCCCTTAAAAGAGATACCTGCAAACCTCGTGGATGCGTCAGACTTTGAGTGTTCCCTCTGCATGAGGTATTACCGGGATACAAGAAAATGACTTAAATTTGCAAAACATTGCATGGCAATTGAAGTGTAGGTGGAGCAAGAGGAAGAAGTACATAATAGATGCTGTACATGATATAATTTAATTCTCATTTTTAAAAATTAATAGACCATATTTTCAGCTCATATTTTTTATTTTTAGAGCATGATATAGGGGGAGTTTAAAGGAGAGTTAATATACATCCTGTATAAATAAGTCAAAACACAGTTTTAAATAATGAAATGTGTAGGTTTTTTGGTAACCTAACTTGGGCTGATAGTTGCTTCTCCATAAAGAGGGGATAATTGTGAGTTTGAATGTGTTTTGGGTTGAGCTAGTGCCCTCAGTATTACAGTCAGTCCTCCATATCCATGGATTCTGTATCCATAGATTCAATGAACCATGGTTTGAAAATATTCCCCAAAAAATTAATTCCAAAAAGCAAACTTTGATTTGGCCATTTTATATAAGGGACACCATTTTACTATGCCATAGTATATAATGGGACTTGAGCATCCATGGATTTTGGTATCCATGGGTGGTCTTGTAACCAAACCCCAGAGGATGCCACTGTATCTGTATATCTCATGCAGTTAGTTGTACATGTATGACACTCACATAGAAAATCTTTTGGGGAGCATTATGCTTTAAATGGAAGTATGAAGTAACTAGATGTTATTCATTTTCCCAATGTTTCTCATTCAGGTTATTCTATGAACCTGTTGCTACTCCCTGTGGACATACCTTCTGCCTCAAATGCCTTGAACGTTGTCTGGACCATAATCCACATTGTCCACTCTGTAAGGAAAAGCTCTCTGAGGTAAGTTTTCCACACCACACCCCTGTGGGCTGCCTCAATGAAAGAAATGTAAAATGTAAAAAACAAAACAAAATCCTTAGTATTAGTAAATTGCCTGTTTGTGGATGCAATGGCCTGCAAAATGAGGTTATGGAGTAAGTCTTTTCCAATGATAGAAACCCCCAAGGAATGGGTGTGCAGAAGAATTTTGGAGAGGGAATAGAATGTAACCTACCTTCTTCCAAAACTATGGGAGAAAGGCAGAGAGCTGAGTATGTTCACTGCCAACATTCAGTGGCTATGCTGGGAATAGGAGTAATGATGAAAAGAAGCAAGAAGCCTTCTGATGGTCTGCAGGGTATCTTTGGATACAAGCTCCATGTCCAGAGTGATTGGGGAGGATGAAAAGCTTTGCATTCAAGGAAGTAACAAGCCTTGTCATTAGAGGGCAGAGCAGCAATGGGGCAGGCTCACATGCATTAGTCTAGGCACAACTGGACTGGTGCAGGTCTTCTGAAATGCTACTCTAGGCTGCCTGGCTAGGGCTGTTGCACCTTGCTCAAGAGGGTGTGGGGGATATTTGTAGAACTAGTTTCATGGGTCTGAAGAAGCTTGAGGAACCGCCCACAACCTCTTACTTGGGCACATCTGTCTTGAATTGAAGGGCTCCAGTGACTGACTGTGGGGTATAAATGGAAGCAGGGAAACTCTTGTTAGTGTCCCTCTTACATGTTACAGGTTCCCCATTTTTTGTTAGAAGCTTAGACTGTGAAGTGTTTCCTCCAGTACCTTTTCATTTCCTGCCAAACTCAGGAAGTGGTTTGGAATTACTTTGCTCTAGTGCCAACTATGGCCTACATACCCAAAAATGTACCACATCTCGTCTGATCTTGGAAGCTAAACATGGTCAGCCTTGGTTAGTAGTTGAATGGAAGACCACCAATGAATACCAGGTGCTGTAGGCTATATTTCAGAGGAAGGAACTGGCAAAACCACCTCTGAGTATTCCTTGCCTGAGAAAGCCCTATGAAATTTATGGGGTTAACAGGTGACTTGAAGGCACGTGTACATTCAGTGCCAGATGTCCAAGGTGCTGAACCCTATCCCCCAAATAGGTTCAACAGCTTGGATAGCTCCTTTAAAGTTCACACTGAAACTCAGAGCAGATTGATATGGAAACACCAGCCACCATAACTTACTGTAGTAGTAAGAGTTAGGAGATTTTCAGACTACACTGTTACAGTGTTACTATTCCACTTTAACTGCTCTGGCTGCCTCCTGTGGATTTCTGGGGTTTGTAGTTTAGTGAGGCCTAAGAGCTCTCTGGCTGAGAGTTGTAAATGCCCCTCCCTAAACTTCAAATCCCAGGATTCCACAGGAGGCAGCCATAGCAAATAAAGTGGAATAGTAACACTATAACAGTGTAGTCTGAAAATCTCCTATTAGAATCATAGAATTGTAGAGTTGGAAGAGACCACAAGGGCCATCCAGTCCAACCTCCTGCCATTTCTTTATTTCAGCATCATCTTCAGAATCTTGTGATCAGCAGAATAGTATTCCCTGCCACTGTTTGGCTAGCCCAGGTTTCTCTCTTTGCTGTTTAAAACCAGGAATTAACCATTCACTGCTTTATCCAGCTACTGAAATGCAATACAGGGCCATGCTGGCAAATTGTGCATTTGGCATGCATTCTTTCTTCCACTCTTGAGGCATTAAAGCTTGGAGGATTTTGACTTGCCATGCTAACGTAAGCACTGGATTCTTACCTAAAGCCAGACTAGTTATGAGCCACTGATATGGAACAAAATAACTTAAATTCTTGAACTCGCTCTCTCATAGTTTTTGGCAAGCCGAACATACAAAAAGTCCGTCCTTACTGAAGAATTAATTGTTCGATACTTGCCAGAAGAATTGTCTGAAAGGAAGAAAGTTTATGAAGAAGAAATGAAGGAATTATCAAAGTAAGTAGTTTTTGTAGAGAAAAAGGGAATACTGATAAAATTTAATTTAAGTCAGACATTTATTTATGCTTGCTTAATGCTGATTGACCCTTGAACAAATCTTCTGGCTGTAGTTGTGTATGGAATAAATTACTTGCCAGATAATTGTGCATAAGAGGTGTTCACTTTTCCACCCTCCACAGGTACATTGTGACTGCCCTCCTACTCTCACTGTTGGCATGGTCCCCACTCCTGTCCTCTGACCACTGTCTGTTTGGTAGAAGATTTAGGTGGGGCTGCCTACAGCTGTTCAGCATGTACAGATCTTCTTCCACATGCCTGGAAACTGAGAACAAACAGAGCCAGTGCATGTGGTCTCACTTTGCTTTCCTGTGTTTGGAGTGCAAATATGGGGGAGGAGCATCTGTACAACACAAGAGAATTGGATGGCTTGAATCCAGACATAGACCTGGTTCTCCAGGAGGCCTTTGAGCTAGACCTGTATACAGCCTAGCTGTAGCAACTGTACACATCTGTGGCAGGCACCTGAAGGATCCTTAGTAACAAATCAGTGATACCCAAGACAAGCATCAGTTTCTCAAAGTTTGAAGTCATCATTGCTAATCTTTTCTTTCTTTGTGATAGAGGTGAAGTTTTCCAGAGTAGACATTTGGGGCAAGAATTAAGTTAAGTAGGTAGTTCTTCGAGGCTCTGACATCTCAGAATAGCTCATTCATTTTATTATTTGTCAGTAATACTGTGGTTAATCCTAGAATGTTGCCATAAGCTTCTTCAGTCGCCCCTTCACATTCGCGGGGGTTAGGGGCGGAAGACCCCTGCGAATGTGAAAAAAATGTTAATAATAATAGTCCTCCCCCCACCTGCCTGCAAAAACCCACCCCGTCGCCACTCACTCCCACCCTCCCTGTCCTTCCCAAAGTGGCGAGAGGGGCTTCTGAAGCCCCCGTCGCCACTCTCTCTCACCCCCCCCGCCCTTCCCAAAGTGGCAAGGGGGGCTTCAGGAGCCCCCTTCGCCACTCACTCCCATGCTTCCCGCCCTTCCCAAAGTGGCAAGGGGGGCTTCAGGAGCCCCCTTCGCCACTCACTCCCACCTTCCCTGTCCTTCCCAAAGTGGTGAGGGGGGCTTCTGAAGCCCCCGTCGCCACTCTCTCTCACCCTCCCCACCCTTCCCAAAGTGGCGAGGGGGCCCCCTCGCTGCCTTGGGAAGGGACTAGGTTGGAGAGAGGGAGGCTTTCCATCCCCCTTCCCAAGGCAGCGACGGGCTTCATGAGAAACCCTTCGCTGCCTTGGGAAGGGATGGGGTGGAGAGAGGGGAGCAGGTGGCTTTCCGCAAATAATCAAAACCGCGAATGTGAAAGTTGCGAATGTGAAGGGGCAACTGTAATATTATATTAAAGGGAGAACGAAAATGGCTTTTCATATGCTAATCCCAAAAGTGCTTGCATCTCTGTTATGTGTTTACTCTGGTGTTAGAGAAACTCCTCCAAAAAAACAAGCTGACACTGAAAGTTACATAGCATATTTTGGTTTTCCTTAAAGAATGCTGTATATGACCAATTGACCCCTAGATGCCTAGTTTTGACTTCTGTCTTGTTCGTTAGCTTGATAGAATTTTCCAAGCATGTGCGATTTGAAGTTGCGACTTTGTAACCTTGGCAAACTATATTAGGATAAGAGCTCATGATTCCCATTCTGTTCAGATTCTCCTCTATCAGGATGGGAGACAGAAATGTGTTTCTTTCTCTAAATAAAGTTGAATCCTTGATTTGGTAGGCCTGGTCTTTTAATTTTAAGTCCCCTTCAATATCATTTGTTGATATACTTGAAAAGGTACTTCAGACTGCTGTAGTGTGATGCATAGAATGTCAGTAATAGAGGAATACTTCCACTTCCTAAGTAATAGGCTTAGGAAGTGGAAGTGAGGGGGGAATGTTAAACCTACAAAGGTTATTTTATTACTGCATGAACTAAACGATGATTCTTTGTTCTCTTACAGTTTGAATAAAGATGTGCCCATCTTTGTGTGCACCATGGCTTTCCCTACCATCCCTTGCCCTCTTCATGTCTTTGAACCCCGCTATCGGCTAATGATAAGGAGATGCATGGAGACTGGTACCAAACAATTTGGCATGTGCTTAGCTGATGAACTGAAAGGGTGAGCAAAGGATTTAGAAATAATTATAAATATTATAAAATTATAATACATTATAAAATAAAATAAGTATTCTGAAATAAGAGATACTGGAGGTTTAAACCCAGTTGGTTTAGAAGGCCCCATCCCTAGGGAGGGAGCCCTGGTGGTGCAGTGATTAAATCTCAGTACTGCAGCCACAACATTGCAAATTCAATCCCACGGGCTCCAAGGTTCACCTAGCCTTCCATCCTTTCGTAGGTCAGTAAAATGAGTACCCGGCTTGTGGGGGCAATTAGCTAACACATATTGGAAACCACTTGGAGAGTGTGTAGCATGCTATAAAAGCAGTGTAGATGTGTAGGTGCTATTGCTTAACAATTTATAAGCCTCTCTAAGACCCTTCATGTCTGAAGAGCAGGGTATAAATATCAATCAATCAATAAGGTATGTGGGTGGGTTGCAGTCTCTTTATGTGACCGATTTTGGGGCTCATGGGGTGATACTTTCTCCCCACTTTTTTCCTTTTTCAAGAGTGGGAAAGCAGTGCTGTGAAGAGAGGCATTACTTCACAGCCTTTGGATACTACTCTCTCAGTGGACACTTTCAGGGTTGCCTCTAGAGATGTTCTGTGGAAATGAAGAAGATGGCTGCCACAGTTGCTTTTCCCAGCACTTCTTATTCCGTGTCCCTGCTGTGCACCCATGCTCTCATCCCTTCCAACTCTTGATAAGCTTACTTGGGGATGGGAGACAGAGGATGCCTTTCTTCAACAAACTGTGTGCCAACTTAGGAAAAGTCCCCTGCCTTACCCACTCCCCTTATGATCTGAGTTTTAATACTAAAATAATAAATTCATTGTGATTTGGGATTAAATTAAGTGTCTGTTTTGGATACAAGATTACAAGATTTCTGGCAATCTATGGCTCTGTAGTTCAAATTTCTACAAATATTTATTCCTTTCACTCTCTTCTAACAAATCCAGATATGTATGGTAGTTTGAAAATTGCTGCTTTATAAGGAGGTTAAAACTCTACCTCCCCCCCCCCCTCCCGCAACACCCTTTTTTCTCTTTTAAGAATGGGAGAGTCTCCTGGACTCAACTCTGATCCTGGATGCCCAGGTTTCAGCAGTGCCCAGAAATGCATTTGCACAGCTAAAACTTGTGTGTCAGCTGTGCCTGTTCCTTGAGATGTCAGATCTGGCTACAGTGACACATGGCTGGATTATATCTCAGTTGTACTACTGTAACACATTCTATATGAGGCTGCCTTGGGAAACTGTTTGGAAGCTTTAGCTGTTTCAAAATGCTGCAGCCAGAATGCTGACTGGGGACAGTTACAGGGAGCATATAACTCCCTTGTTAAAACAGCTTTGTTGGCTACTGGCATGTTTCTGGGCACAATTCGAAGTGCTGGTCATGACCTATAATGCCCTATACAGCTTAGGTCCAGACTATCTGAAAAACTGTATCTCCCCCATACAAACCTGCCACAATTTTAAGATCTACTGGGGAAGGCTTTCTCTTGGTTCCGCTACCATCACAGGCTCACTTGGTGAGGACATGAGAGTAAACCTCCTCAGTGGTTGCTCCAGCCCTCTGGAACCTCCTCGCTAGGCTGGCCCCTTCCCTGCTTTTCTTTCACCAGCAGGCAAAGGTGTTTTTGTTTAAGCAGGCTTTTAATGTATAAGCAAGGAGGCTTTTATTGGGATGTTTTACTTATCTTTTAAAACTTTTGTATGTATTTTAAATTATTTTATATGGGGGGATTTTAACTGTTTTTAAATTTTCATTTTTCAGGGTTTTTTTTAATTGACTCTTTCTGGAAGCTGCCTTGAGTCCCACTCTGGGAGAAAGGCAGCATACAAATGATTGAAGTTAAATAAATTTTTAAAAATAAAAAGACCTAGTTTTTGCAAGAATTGTATCTTGCTTTGCTAATCCCTACAATTCAGCTACCATTCTTTCATCTACCTGTGAACACTTTATATACTTACAGTTGGATACAACATACCAGTTCTCCATTCCTCTACATGGAATTTAGCAGTGCTCCTTCACATGAATTGTCCTTGTTTTTGACCTTTTTATCTTCACATTAACAGAGTTTACTTGCAGTGTCTATAAAGGAATTCTGCCTTAACTTGTTGCTTTGTCTGTGCTTCTTTCCAGCATTCCAATTATTTCTGTTACACAGGGCTGTCGGTCATCTCACATCCAGTGAGGTCTGCAGCTGCTTATCCTCAGTATTATTTCAGCATTGGACATTCCCAGTCTCATCACTGGGACCCATTTATTTCTTTGCAAAGTACAGAAGCAGCTAGTTGTTCAGTAATAGAGCATGTCAGTTGTGAAATCACTGTCTTTCTTCATTAGTTGAATTGTACTCAAGGGGAAAAAAATCTGGCTCTCTGGCCTTTTCAGAGTGCTGGAATAGAAAACATTATTCCACATAACATGTACCTCTCATCTTATCTGTCCAAGAAAGTATATAAGTCCTCTAAAAAGTTTGCACAGCTTGATTGCAGACTTGTTTGTTGAAGGAAGCCACGTAGAGTCAATGATGCTTACTTTATAAGTAAGCTTAAGAGAGCAGCCTTAATGTGGCTCACTGTTTCTTTGTCCCTTCAGGTTTGCTGATTATGGCTGCATGTTAGAGATCAGGGATGTGAAGTTTTTTCCTGATGGTCGCTCAGTTGTTGATACAGTCGGAGTTCGGCGTTTCAGGGTCTTGAGCCATGGCCAACGAGATGGGTATAATACTGCAAACATTGAATATTTGGAAGATAAAAAGGTAGGTTTTGTTTCTCCATTTCTTTTCAAAACGTGCCTTCTCTTATTTCAGTAACTATGAAATAAATCACACTTTTTCTCACTTACCACCTGACAGCCCCTATCCGAGCCTGTTAATGCTAATCTCTGTGTTGTTTGCATTAATTGGTTTTGAATGTTTTTTATGCAAAGTCCTTCTCTAGTGGTTTTGCACAACATTATTTGCATTCTTGCCCTGAATTAACTTCTTTCCTCTTCTTTATACCACCCACAATGCTTTACTACCCTAATGTTGTTGTTGTTGAGTTCCTTCAAGTCACTTCCAACTTATGGCAACTCTAAGGCAAACCTACCATGAGGTTTTATTGGCAAGATTTGTTCAGAGGGGAGTTGCCTTTGCCTTCCTCTGAGGCTGGGAAAATGTGACTTGGCAAAGTCACCCAGTGGATTTCCATGGCTGAGTGAGGATTTGAACCCTGGTCTCCAGAGTTGTAGCCTAACGCTGAAACTACTATAGTGAACCCTTCACATTCGCAGGGGCTAGGGGCGCAAGACCCCGCCCTTTCTAAAACAGCGGCAGGGCTTAGAAAGTCTTGCTGCTGCCCCCCGCCCTTGTGTTCAGCAGCTTTCCTGCAACTTCATTCCATTTAGCGGGGCGGATCCAAGGGGGAGGAAACCTGGGCATTCCGTGGCTTTCTTCCCCCCTGGATCCCCCCGCTAAAAGGAAAGAAGCTGGAGAAAAGCAGTTGAGTGCCCTGCTTAAATCGGCTTTCCTCCCACACAAGCAAGGAACAAGATCCAATTTAAGCAGGGTGCTCACAGAGCTAACCGCGGACGGTTTGCTTGTTGAGCGCACTACTTAAATCAGATCTCATCCCTTGCTTGTGAGGAGGAGATCCGATTTAAGCATGGAGCTCAAGGAGCAAATTGGGGTGGTTTGCTCGTTGAGCGCCCCACTTAAATCGGATCTCATCCCTTACTTGAGAGGAAGAGATCTGATTTAAGCAGAACACTCAATTGGTGGCAGGCAGGCAGGAGGCTTTTCAGCCACCACCACCCCCCCTGCTCTTTCCAAAGTGGCAGTGGGCTTCTTGAGAAGCCCATCGCTGCTTTTGGAAGGGATGGGGAGGGGCTGGTGGGAGGCTTTTCAGCCACCCTCTCCCCACCTTTGCCAAAATGGCAGTGGGCTTCTTGAGAAGCCTATCACCGCTTTTGGAAGGGACCGGGGGGGTGTGCTGGCAGGAGGCTTTTCAGCCACCCCCTCCCCACCCTTACCAAAGCAGCAGTAGGCTTCTTGAGAAGCCCATCACCACTTTTGGAAGTGACAGGGAGGGGAGTTGGAGGGAGACTTTTCAACCAGCCTGTCCCCACCCTTGCCAAAGCAGCAATGGGATTCTTGAGAAACCCATCACCACTTTTGGAAGGGACAGGGGGCTGGCGGGAGGCTTTTCAGCCACCACCACCCGCCCTTCCCAAAGCCATGATGGGCTTCTTGAGAAGCCCATCGGCATTTTGGGAAGGGCAGGGTGTGTGTGGCTGAAAAGCGCCTTTACCCCAAACTCTCCACTCTCCCGGGGCTTGGCTCTCCACACCAAATGGAGCCAAGCCCCAGAAGAGTGGGAAGTTGGGCATGCGGAAGTTGGACGTGCACTCAGTTTAAATCAGCTCCCCTCCCTTGTTGCAAGAGAAAGAAGCTGATTTAAACCCAGCGCTTGCTGAGGAAACCACAAATAGGCGAAACTGTGAAAGTGAAAGCTGCAAATGTGGAGGGGCAACTGTACACCATGCTGATTCTCCATTAACCCTAACATTAGTGCACTTTAATATTTATATTTTTATGACTCAAACACTACAATGAAAACATGTTTACAGTCCCCATCTGAAGTATCATAACAATCTGGAATGTATTTCTAGAGATGCTTATAACTTCCTTGGTCTGTTGCTCAGGCATTGCTTGTTCCAGGATAATTTATCAAATAAGAAAGCATAAATTTATGGCAAAAGGCAGCTAGAAAAATGGTCGTGTGAGAAGTGTAGACTCCACTGAAATGAGTGGACTATATGTGCTGCTTTTGTAGACATAGAGTAAGAATAGCATTTCTAATTTGTTACACCAGGCCTCTTTATGTATTGGTGGCACTCTTTAGATCGATGATACAGCTTTAGAAAGCTCTGTCAGATCACATGTTCCTCAGTCATGCTTTGATCACTGGCTTTTATCTTGTTAATTTCTGCAACTGGTTTCTCCAGTAGAGCAAAATAAAGATGACTGCAAGAAAAAAATAATAATTTAAAAGGTTAAAAAAAAGTGTGACAGCCATTTTGGGAGGCTGGATGGCAGATGGCAGATGGCAGATCAAATCTCTGTTATATGCAGGCAGGCTCCAAAGTTGGCAGATTTTTGTGATATCACACATAGTAGCAAAGACATTTGTTTAGTGACCACAATGTGCTCAGAATTCATCTCATCTTACAAAGGTCTTTTGTTAGTTTATTTGTCTTTGTATCTATCCTGCACTCTACCACATCGTTCTTTGACACTGGGAGAACAGAGAGAACTGTTTACCAAATAGTAATTTGCCACGGTGTGCATATAATCACTTGGCAAGCCAGTTTTGTCTGTGTTGTCTTGCCAAGTGGCAAGTAGAACCTTATTGCTTCCATGGAATTTTGAGTATGGTAAGAATTCCCCCACCACTTGGGCAGAATAATACAGATCAGATAATTATATAACACACACAATGTTAAGTGGCCACTTGGCAAATGATTTTATTTGCCCCATTATATGATGTGAGTAAATCACCCTGTTGTCTTTCTCACTTTTTATTTTTATGTTAATGTTGTGGCTCATATTACTGCATCTGTCACTGAGGGTACATTTTTATTAGACAGGAGGTTATTCTGCATGATGTTAGTACAGATTGGAAACACAAACACGGATGTGTGTGTAATATATATAACCTCAGAATCAAATTGATTCTCACTTATAGTGTTGACACATTCAACTATTTCAAGTTGACTTCCAAATAAATGTGTGGACAAAAGCACCATGATACATGTGGAAACTTAAGACATTTCTACTAGAGCCAGTGTGGGAGTCGTGTCCCAGCAAGCATAACAAGCATTACCAATGATGAGGAAGGCTAGGAGTTGCAGTTTGACAACATTTAGAGGTCTGCATGATTCCCACCACTGCATTAAAATCAATATCATGTGAAATTGTGACTCTCTTGAACTATCTGTTTGCTCTTCCTTTTCCCTCAGAATGTGTGTAAATGACAGTTCATTTTAAATGATTAAAATTAAGAATGAAATCTCTTAATGCAGAAGCACCATTGAGTGGATGACATTTGATCCTCCTTAAGACTAATACCCTACTAAGTAAAGGTCTTTTAAATTGTTAGTGATCTAGTTACTGTCAGATCCTTTGTGCTGCTGAGAGCACTTGCTTAATGTGAGGATCTGTGTCCTTCCACCCAGTGATAGAAGTGAAGTCTTGATTTTTAAGTTGCTGGCCCAAATATCGAGACCAAATGATTTTTTTTCCGCGCCAGCGAGCCTTATATAATAGAGTTTGTTCATGAATAACTGTAAGTTCAGTCAGAATGTTACAGCAACATGCTGGTATATGGATTTGCAGATACCAGATTTAGTGCCATTTATTGAAGGGTATGCCAAAAAGAGGAGCCAATGTGGCATAGCGGTTTGAGTATTGAACTATGACTCTGGAGACCAGAGTTTGAATCCCTGCTTGGCCATGAAAACCCACTGGGTGACCTTGGGCAAGTCATACACTCCCAGCTTCAGAAAACTCCCTGATAGCTTTGCTTTAGGGTTGCCATAAATTAGAAACGACTTGAAGGCACACAACAACAACATACCAAAAACAAAGCACCAGTGTGGTGTAGTGGTTTGAATGTTATGACTAGGACTCTGAGGGACTCTTGGTGTGTATTCCCAATTGTGTTGGTGAAACCAGCTAAGCAACATCCAAGTAGGCTCTACTATCTGGTTCCCATGTATTGGCATGTTGCTGTGAACTTCTGAATTACGGCAGTGGTGTGATTGCTATGTTTGTGTGATGATGATTTGCTTATTTTGCTAATGAATTATTATATTTTTATCATATTCTGTTGAGTGACATGAGGGAATTAACACTGTGCTGTTGTACCTGAAAGAGTGCACTCCTTTAAAGGAGGAACTTTGTAGTAGAACTTGGAGAAGTGACTTTTTGAACTACAACTCCCAGAATGCCCCAACATAGCCAATGGGACATAGTCGAAAAGAGTACCTTTCCCCTGCTCTGGCATGTAGCACTTGGGATAGTGAGAAATCTCTGGCAATTTCTACTATAGGCTTAGGAGGCAGGATGGGCCTGGATGGGGTTTTACTGCCCTGTGCCCACTCTTGGTGCAGAAATCAAGGTACTGTGTTGAAAATGGTTAACAAGAGGCTTTACTGTTTCTTTATTTCAACTTCAGCAGGATCTGTATTGTTTTTGTTGTATTGCTCATGAAAAAAACACCTGATTTTCATCCGTTGACCAGGTTGAAGGGGCAGAGTATGAAGACCTTGTCCGCCTTCATGATTCAGTCTACGATCAAGCTGTTTCCTGGTTTACTTCTCTGAAAGACAACATGAAAGCGCAAATTCTAAACCACTTTGGGCCAATGCCAGGGAAAGAACATGAACCACAGGTAAACATTATCTCTCTTCATTTAAGGGATGTTCAAAAGGGAGAATGTCCTGGAATACAAAGGCAGTGAAATCAAAGGAATCCACTGCTGCAGGCAGTGAGGCTATAAGCTTCCATTATCTATCTAATGGCAAGTCTGGAAGTTATGGCAGATTTGGACAAGAGTGAGGAATTAACTAGAGCCCAGTCTCACTAACCATGGGTACAGAATTGGGTGGAAGAGAGAGGGGAAATGGTTCAGGCACAGAGATTGTGTTAAGACAGTAGAGTCTGTGAGGATCGTGTCTCCAGGGTCAAGTAACCCATACCTTCATGCAGCCTTCAGCTGTCTCCTAGCTGGTGTGGAGAGTTTTCTGCCCTCTTCCAACTCTGCAGGGAGAGCCTTTAAATACGAGAATCATGGTGGCTATTGCTGGTATAGTCACCACTTTCCAAAGAGTCTCAGTATATAGGAAAGGAAGCTTTAAGCTTGCATGTCCCCAGATGGAAGGAAATGAATGAATGTGGCTTTTTGCCTGAGCTTTGTGTGCCTGGGTGTGGGGAGAGGGTGTCTGGGACCTGCATGTTTGAGAGTATCTGTGTGTTTGTGGGTGGCAGGGTAAGGGAAGGGCTCTGTGTGTGTGTGGCATACATGCAACCCCCAACCCACCACTTGTTGCTGCATGTGCTTCTGCTTTTTAGCAGAAAAGCATTATTTACAGGTCTTAAAAACGGTAAAACTGTATGAAAGAATAATTGTGTTTCTGCTTCAAGTTTATTGCTCAAAGAGAAAGTAGAAGAAGTAGACCCTGTTAATGGAAGGATCGCAAGAGGGAAAAAAGCTACACTAAACAGGTGTTTCACCTGTTTTTTGTCACCACCAGCTGTGCTGGTCTCAAGATTGCCTATTTCCAAATACATGGACTCTCATGTGGATTGTGACAACCTAAACATGGCAGTGATAGTGCTTAGATAGACATCCAGCCCCCCCCCCTTTTTTTAAGGGAAGGCATATTCTAACTAAATAAGTACCAGACTTGCAGCATACCAGTTGTTACCGCTATACTGTACCTTGCAAAGAAATCTTTATCCTCCCACCCCGCCATCCCCGTTTCTGTTCTGGCCCATTTTTGCCATTGTAGTTTTCTCTATAGTGAGCAAAGATCCAAAAAAGTAGTGGAAGGCTTCATAAGAGTGAATGCTGTTTTTATTGTTTTCTCCATATTTCTTGTAGGAAGGAGTTTATTCTCAGTCTCTTCGTTCTGAGAATAGTGCTATCCTTTGGATTATTCTATAAATATTAGGATATATTAGTATACTGAGTACTGTCCTTCTGGACTGGCCTATAATAACATGTATAAACAGAACCTTTCCCCCCCTTTTGCAGAGTAATCCCAGTGGTCCAGCTTGGTATTGGTGGCTGTTGGCAGTATTACCACTGGAGAACAGGGCCCAGTTGGCCATTCTTGCCATGACTTCACTTAAAGATCGTCTCATTGCCATACGACGTGTATTAATATTTGTGACGCGCAAAAGACCCAGATGACACAGCCTTGCTGATATTGAAAGCAACTGGTTGCAAATGCTCATAAGAAAGAAGTTGGAGACTGAACAATTCTTCCTTTGAATGACACTGATCTGCTCATCTAAGCATTCACCATTCTTTGCACAACCTCTACCCAGTAGTTAACCAAGTATTCTGTGCCTATTGTCCTGGAGAAATCTGAGCCTCTTGGAAGTTGTGCCACAATTGCAACATAGCCAATAGTAGTTGCAGTGGTTACTGCTCATAATGGACTGTCTATTTATTGTGATGAGATGGCTGTGTCAGGAGCCCTAAAACGTCCCAAAGCCCCAGCAGAGGTTTTGACTTCTATGTAGCAAGGGCACAGTCGATCAGAAACTGAAATATGTATTATTAGAATCTTCTGTAAAGGTAACCAACTGAAGGGAAAATTCTCCAAAACGTCCTCTAAAAGAAGAACGCATAAAAGACAACAGGTGTTGGTGAACTGGACAACCTTTTATCTGCAGCATGTTGATGTAACAGTTGATCTGTGACTCTAAATCATACTTCCTGGACAAAATGTCCCCTTTCCAAGGATATCTGTCCAAAAGAAAAGCTGGTGAACAGCATAGTATCTGATTATAATAAATCAATTCCTTGTGTTTGTAATTTGCATGTTGTATGTAATGGGAAAGACTATTGCAAAATATATCTAGGAAGGCTGTTCTCCCCCACCCCCGCCCATATCAGAATATCTCAAGCAACCTGTATCACAGTAGGGGAAAAGTTGCCTATGGACAGCCCGTCCTTTGTGGTTGTGACATGGAACCCTACACATGTACAGATGCCATAGCTTCCCTTCTCATGTTGGTTGGAATTCTCTCTATGGAATGCTTTTGATGGCCATTGCAGCACTTGAGCACGTTGAACTCCATTGCTGGATTATAGCCAGAAGATATCAGTACCATGTTCATTTCAAGTTGTTCAGTGGCTAATGTACTAAAGGCATTGAGAAATTGAATTGCCACTTTAGATTAGCCTTCATGTTAATTCTGTAATTTAAAAAAACTCTGAAAGCAGGTAAGATCTAGTTTCAACCTCTACTCACAACTGCCATGCAAGCCTAATCTGTTATTCTGGAACAATATTTGTTAGCACATTTTTTAAAAAAACCAAAACTTTTAATGTTCCTCGTTATGTACCGACCACTGTCTGTGCTTGGGGTCTTTGTCCTTGGTGACAACATGAGAGGAGGCACAAACTGAACCTGTAAAGGCAAATTTCAATGCAAGCTTAAACCAGGTGTTACCTTCAATTTGTTGTTGATTTTGTAAATATAGATAGCTGTATTTCAGTGTCCTGTACTTGTTGTTAACTTTTTTAAAAAGTCATATTAGGAAGAAACTTTAGCAGTAAATATGAAATAGCAAAACACCTCCTAATGCAAACTTCTGAGATCTCCAGATTTGTTGAAATAATTGTCCTAACAAGAAGGGAAATTACTTTGGTTCAAATTTCAGAACACTGCATAAACGGAAGGCAGACTGAAAGATTCTCGATCATGTGCAAATGATCTGGCAAAGTGAAATAGTGGCAATACCAAAATATTTTTTAAAGTGCCTCCTTTTAAATTAGGAAAAGCATGTTTTCTTCAGACATAGAGGTGAAAATTCTTGCACATGAGTTCAGAAGAAATGTTATCTAAAATATGGTTGACTGCATTGTTTGATATACTGCAATTGTAGTCTGACTGGTATTAGATGATTGTCAAAAGTATCTTCAGAAGTTGCCAATAGTGGTTTGCTAGGAACTGATCAATACACCCTGAATGTACTGTAGTTGCCTCTACCTTGAATTCGCCTTTTGTAGTAAGTGAGGACTTGTGACTACTCTTTTAATTGTAAGCTCCGTAACTTGCAACTGATTATCTAATAATCTCTACCATAGCCTTCCTGATAGTTCTACTACCTTCACCAGAGTTGGTAGATTGCATTTGTTTGTTAAAGTATTTTTAGGGAGCTAGAATTAAAGCCAGAGAGAGGAGGGCCTTTTTCCTTCTGTCCATTCCCTGGGTGCTATCATACTTTTCCCAACACAGTCGTCTTCCTGTTAATTCATTGGACTTTAAAAGCTTCCAGGGTTATCTAGCAAGAGATTTTTTCAAAATGGGCCCTCAACAGTTTTTGGCAGGGAACTTAAAACATCTTCATGATTTTTCACAGTACCTTTGATTGTGTTTGCTTGATATTTCTCCTCTAGATTTGGTTCTGCACCCCCCCATGTCTTTTCCCCCTTTCCATTTTCTTCTTTGAATGTCTGAAATAACAATTGGGCATAAATTTGCAACTGAGCTTAAATTTGTTCCATTAAGCTAATGTTTCAGTACTTTTACTTTGATAAATTCTGTTCTCTGCTGGACCCATGATATTTGTATCTGATGTTCTGTTTTGAATTGAGAACTTTTCTGGTGGTCTTCAGTATAAAGTTGTTAACCCTTAAAATAAAAAAAAACAAACAGGTTATCTGGTCTTTTGACAATCTTAGGCTAGAATCCTGTTGGTCAGTGCTAACTAGAGTTGACGCATTGAATCATCTGTTATATGGTGAGTCAACACATAGGTTAATCCAATTGATTCATTGGGTCTACTTTAGTTGGGAGTAAACAGGATTTTGCCTCAGTCTGTCAAGTGAGTAAATACTTCAACCAATGTATGTAACGAATGCCAAAATTTTAAAAACTGTTTTCTTTGTCTTTTGGCTGGTTGACTGATTATCTTAGAAAACAGAGGGTTAAGGTATCTCTCTAATCCAAAAAGCCTTGCAGAAAAAAAATGTTCAAGACATATTTTATTGAGTATAACAGGGAGGGGAGAGGCCTCCCAGCCTCCCCTATAAAAATCAAACATGCAAAAACCTGTTTTCCATCATTGGCTGACCATGAAAGGCTAAAGCTAATAGATTTTGTAGTTGAAGTTCAATCTCCTTTGAATTTCACAGATCATACCAATTGTTTGCTACTGTGGCCTTTTATCTACTACTTTTAAATGTCCTTTCTTCTTTTCACTGAGATTGCTGTGTGAATCCAGTGAGGTGATAATCGGCAGATTTCTGCTTCTTTGGTTCGTGCTGCAATTAATTTTCAAAGGAACTAAATGGCAAAGCTGTTCAGAAAGCTGTATGTGTTAGTCATACAGAAGCTTGCATAATGGAAGGCCTGGTGTTTGGTAGCGCCTTAACTTTGCAGCTTTGGAATGATTGTATCAACAGAGCACTACAAAAACCAGATCTGGAGCTTGTGACCAGTTGTTTTTTTTTTTTTTTTAAAGCATATTTATGTAGATTAAACTTGAAACAAAATCCTTATCTGTTTTGAAGCTAGTTGAAGATGTGTGTATGTGCGTGTGTGGGTGTAAGTGTACATATGTATAAATATAAATTATTCATCTGCGCCTTTTTGTACTTAGTTAAAAAAAACAAAAAACAGGTATGTGTTAAAACCATGTTTGGCACTTCTTGTTGCATAAAACAAAGCCAAACTTTTTTTAAAAAAAAAATACTGCTGCAATGTTCATTTCATGTACATTTGGAATATTCATGGGAAAATGTATTTATGTGATATTTGGAATAAAATAAATTCAGTTAACAAATGTCTTCTGTATTTTTTCCCAGCTATAATAGATAACACATATTAGATAAGCAGTCACATGTTGTTTTGCAAGAATCTCTGGCTATATTTTTTGTACTTGGAACTATACATATGTGTGTGTGGGGGTGCATATACATGTGTCCGTACAGATACATGCAAGGAGACACGGGCATATTAATACAAAGCATCCTGTGAGACTGACTGGGAATGACAGAAAGAGTTGTTTAAACTTTTTTCTTCCTTTTCCAGTTGTGTTGCTTTACTCAACAGCTATCTTTCTCTCCTACTTGTGAGGAAAATGCAGTGGGCCCTTGGTATCTGCTGGGGTTTGGTTCCAGGACCCCCGTGGATACCAAAATCTGTGGATGCTCATGTCCAGTTAGATACAATGGCGTAGTAAAATAGTGTCGCATGTAAAATGGCCAAATCAAAGTTTACTTTTTGGAATTAATTTTTTGGGGAATAAATTTTTTGGGCACTTTTAACTTTATATCTCCAAACTAATAAAATTAGATTAAAATTAAAAATTTAGAGAGGATAACATTTGCTATTCAAACCATTGAACCACCTCAGCAAATCACAGTACAGTTTTTAAAAATCTTTGAAACAAATGGATATGGAGATGACACCAGCTGGCAAGGAAGCTGTATCATGAGAAGTTGTGCTTCTGTAAACAAATCTGGAACAGCCCTCTTATTTATTCAGAGTTAAGTACTACTGTGTTCATTGGGTCTTGTGTGTGTATATACATAATGTATACCTTCAAGTCTCCTGTCAACTTATGGTGACCCCATGAATTTCATAGGGTTTTCTTAGGCAAGGAACACTTAGAGTTGGTTTTGCCACTTCCTTCCTCTAGAATGTAACCTATAGCCTACAGCACCTGGTAGTCATTGGCAATCTCCCATCCAAGGACTAACCAGGGCCAATCTGGTGAGGACAGAGGAGAGAACCTTCTTAGTAGCTACTCCTAACTTGTGGAAAACCCTCGCAAGGGAAGCTCAGTTGGCCCCTCTTGCTTTCTTTTTGCCTCCCAAGCCTTTCTTGTTTAAATGGGTCATTGGACTTTAATTGGCTGGGAGAGAAGGATGTTCACGGGGTGTGCTGTATTTTTAAAATATGTGTTAATGTGGTTTTTGTTTTAACTTATATTGTAGGCTGCTTTGGGTCCCATATTGAGAGAAAAGTGAGATATAAATTAGTTAAATAATATAAATAATTAATGAAGGCTGAGATCCCACATCACACACGTAACCACAATGCTATAGCACAATCCCGCATCAAATGTAACCACAATGCTTTAACTCTCCATCCAACCCCTGAAGCCCACCTTAAAAGGTAGTCAGTCAACGAAGCAACGGGAGGTCTGCAGGATGATGTGATCACCCCACTCAAACCAGCAAGTGAGGCTGCAAAAAACAGTTGTGACAGGTCCCTGCAGGGATTCCTGCTTCTGCTCCTTGCAGCATCACTCCCTGGTGGGAAGGGGCTAGTCATGTCATCCTGCAGTGCCCCACTCACCAGAACAGAGCTCCATTGCTCTGGACAACTGGCTGGCTTTTAAAGAGCATCAGGAGCATTTTTGGTAGTGGCAATAGTGCCACAATGGCAGATGAGAATATTAATAAGTTATAATGTCCTAAGTCTAACTTACAACACCTTAACTGCCCAACAGGTTGCCACCAAAATGTCTTCTTCAAAAGTTAGGCGCTCTTAGGGACAAGAGAGGTTGTGTTCCATGCAGTCTGTAGGGAGCTAAATTTACAGCTTCCATAAAGTGAATGTATTTTATCTATTCATGCAAACAGATGTGTTCACTCTACCCAGGTTACAGCTGTACCCTTGATCTGTACTTTGGATTTAGGTCAATTCTTGTACCTGGGTACAAATCAGGAACATAACCCAAATTCTCACAAACATTTGTACCAGTCTACAGAGAGTCTAAAAATATAAGCACCCCTGTAAAGTGTAACTTCAAAAAAACAATAGCATTAAAAAACAAGGTTCTCAGAAATATTGCCAGCTAAGACTACATGGAGAGATGTGAAATTGTCAAAGAGGGCTTTGTTTTTATTCATGTTCCTGACATGCTATTTTACCCACTTCATGGGGTCTCAGTGACGTTAGTGGGGTGGCCATTTTACAATGTACATTGTAGTTATCTTGCAGAGCAAATTGCCAAAGACTATGAAGAACACATTTCTAATACCTAGTCGCTGAGAAATATGGGGGATGTGCGGGGGGGGGGTCCTTTGTGAGAAGGGAAGCAAAAGGGAAGGCATGGCATGGAGTGTTGATTTCTCTGGTGGCCATCTCATAAAATGGGGCAACCTTCCCCAGAAAGATATGGGATGAGTAGTCTCAGTTATGCTCCATCTGTGTTTAAAAATTTAAAAAGAAGAAACAAAATGAAAAATTAGCTGACTATTTAAAAATGGCTTGTTATGTATGTCAAGTAATCTGCGTGTCACTTAAATTCTCCTGAAGCTTTTGGAGTATTTAGTGTTAAGCTCCATTTGCAAGATTAAAGTCTCCTCTAAGCACCAACACATGTAGGCAAGCCATAGCTTATGTGTCACGTCACTGAACTGCAGGGACCTCCACATTAATGGTGTCTAATAGTTCTTTATTCTTTGTACAGTGGCTATGCAGGTTTACTGTTAGTTCTCTCCCCCCTACACCGCAGAATGGTAATAAATTTGCACCTATTTGTAAGATCTCATATTCTTTAGAATCATAGAATCATAGAATAGTAGAGCTGGAAGAGACAAGCGGCAAATACCACCAAAGTATTGGGGTCCTATAAAGGCTCTCACAGTAGTCAACCATTTGCCTATGGGAAACCCATAAACACAACATGAATGCAATAACACTCTTCCACTTGCATTTTCCAGCCATTGTGGCACTGAAGGATACTGCCATCCTACTTCTGATACTGGTGGTAATGTATAGCCATCATGACTTGTAGCCATCGATAGCCTTGTCCTTCACAAATGTATCTCCTTCATTGAAGCTGTCTAATTTGTTGCCATCACTACATTGTGTAGTAGCAAATTCCATTGTTTTAACTCTACAACAATACAGTACTTCCAAGGCTAGTTCATAGTCTTACCTTGATTATTGGGGTAAGAAGCTCAGAACATCAGAAAGTTAAAGATCAAACTGGCAAATAATGTGCTCTGTTTTCAGTCTCTGTCTGCTTCCCCTATTTCTCTTGATGCTTTACTGTGATATGCCCTGATGTTATAATGCGCCTGGGCTAAAGTTGTATTGAACTAATTTTCAAAGGATTTTAATAGTATGTCTGATGCAAATCACTTTCATGGATCAGAACAGTGGTATCTCCTATAAGATGAAAATCATGCAATTTAAAACCCAAGTCACTCCAACCCTCAGCCAGATGTAACAAAGAGTGAGAGTAAGCCCTAAGTAACTGGCTTTTATTTTTGCATGCTCCCATGCTGAGAGATTACCGTGAGGTACAAAATAGGACTGGGAGGGTAACCATGAGCCCAGAAGGGATTTGAACGGGTCACTGCAGATTGAAGCTTATGTGACAATAAATGTTACATTAAAGGTAACCCAACACTTTCATGTTGCAACAGACTTAACAAGATTTAATCCGCAAATTCCAGAAGGAAAGCAAGTGGTAGATTTCAGACAACAGGTAGAAATGATACCTAAAAATGTTTCTGAATTACTGTGTGACTGTTGCTAGAAAAGTCTAATTAAAATCTTTGGATTGAAAAGGAAAGAGGAAAATTGTATGGACTTAAGAGAAGCAAGGAATGAAAGAAACCACTTCCATAACAAAAAGGAGACTTGTGGCACTAACAGTATTGTCTAACTAACAGTAGACTATCAATACTGTCATGGCATATAAACTTTCAGAAACTGGAATTGCTCACATGATCAGTTGGGCTGAATTTGATGAAGTGGGCTTTAGCCAGTGGTCACTGTGTAAAATTAGAGTGGCCCAGCCCCTGAGTGACCCTCCTCTGCCCCAGAGCATGGTAGGGAGTGGTAGCAATTAAACCTGGCATATCAGGGTCCACTGTGAATGGCCTAATTTGACACTGCATCTTTTTATTCTTAATTTTTTAATTTTTTTTAAATAAATATTATTGTTTACATTAAAAAATTAATAAAACAGTTTCCATCTTGATGGAAACCAATCATTACTCTATAAGAAACTTATACAAAATATAATTACATTCTTTTGAAGTATACATCACTAAAATATAGCTTCTTATGCTTTAATAGTTGTGCATACATTTCCCCTTATTTAATGACACTTCCTGTAATCAAGTTAATAGAGGAAAACAGTAACAGTAACAGTTTTTATGAAAGGCTTCATGTGGAGAAATCCACAGAGGCATTTTTGTATTCTTAATTTAAAAAAAAAACATGCTATAATCAGTAGCTGACCATGTGATCATGTACATGGTTAAAGACATATAAGATATTTACCTGTATCTTGTTTTTTTCACTGTAAATTTTTTTCTGTCTGTCTGTTGGTCTATTTAATAACCTACCTTATCTCATTTGAAATATGGTGCTGGAGGAGAGTTCCACAGATACCATGGACTGCCAAAAACACAAACAAATGAGTCCTAGAGCAAATCAAACCTGAACTTTCCTTCGAAGCCAAGATGACTAAGCTGAGACTGTCATACTTAGGCCATATCATGAGAAGACATGATTAATAATAATAATAATAATAATAATAATAATAAATTTATTTATACCCCACCCCTCTGTTAAAACAATCGGGGCGGCTTACAATAATTAAAATACAATACAGATAAAAATCCCAAAACACCACCCACACCCACCCTCCTCCATAAAAAGATATTAAACAAATTAAATTAAAAGCAACTATCTAAGATCACATTTATAAACAATAAATACAATAAATGCAACAAATAGCCAGCAGACTAAAAGAGGCCAGGAGTCCCTGAGGCTGGGATCTAATTAGGAAAGGCCTGCCAAAAGAGATCCATCTTTAGTGCTTTTTTAAAGCTACTCAGGCTTGTCATCTGACGGATCTCGTTCAGCAGGTCATTCCACAATTTGGGGGTGATTACTGAAAAGGCCCTCTGGTAGCCTAGATTTTTGTGGCTGAAGCAAATTCCTCCCAGAGGACCGGAGTGCGCGGGGAGGATTGTATGGGAGGAGGCGGTTCCAGAGATAAGTTGGACCCAAGCCATTTAGGGTTTTAAAGGTAATAACCAACACCTTATCCTGGGCTCGGAAACTGATAGGCAGCCAGCGGAGAGATTTTAATACTGGAGTTATATGGTCTCTCCGAGATGTTCCCGAGACCACTCTGGCTGCCATATTTTGTACCAACGGAAGTTTCCGGACCAAGCATGAGGGTAGCCCCATGTAGAGCGCATTGCAGAAATCTAGACGAGAGGTTACCAGCGCATGCACCACAGTCTCGAGGTCCCTTACTTCCAGGAAAGGGTGCAGCTGGCGTATCAGCCGAAGCTGATGACAGGCACTCATGACCGTCGCATTCACCTGACTAGTCATCTGTAGCGATGAATCAAGGAGCACCCCCAGACTGCGAACACAGTCCTTAACGGAGAGCGTGACCCCGTCCAGGACTGGAGGTTGCAACCCAACTCCTGGTTTTGGGGCCGCTACCATGAGCACCTCCGTTTTGTCTGGATTTAATCTCAATCTGTTTTTCCTCATCCAGCCCATTACTGCTTTAAGACAATAAAAGACAATGAGGTTGGCAAGGTAGAAGGCAGTAGGAAAAGAGGAAGACACTATTACAGGTGGATAGACCTCAATCAAGGCAGCCACGGCCCTGAGTTTGCAAGACTCAGAACAGGGCTATTGATGACAGAGATACTCGGAGGTCTTTCATTCATAGGGTTTCCATGAGTCAAAGTCAACTTGATGGCAGTTAACAACAGCTTATCTCAACATGGAACCTCAGGTGGCTCACAATATAGATTATAACAGAAACCAGCTTAAAAACAATTATTATAATAAATAGGGGGGGAAATAAATAACAGCATTAATTTAAAAAATCTATGAAATCTATAAAAAGCATTTAAAACACATTGAGAATAAAAGTACACCACCACTCCCCCTTTTAAAGAATTTATTAATTTATTGCACTTATATCCCACCCTTCTTTCAAAATGGGATTCAACCAGTTAATAGCCAAAAAACTGTCTAAATAAAAAGGTATTTGCTGGCAGAAGGAAAACAGAGAGGGGGCAACCTAACCTCCAACAGAAGTGAATTCCACCGTCTAGGGGCGACCACTGAGAAGGCCATCACGCACATCCTCTACCTATGTGTCTGAAAACAGTTGTGGTAGTGTGTGAAAGCCCCCTCCCCTTTTAAGTTTTTCAACCTTAAGCAAGCTTGTATCAGGAGATATGGTCTTTCAGATAGTTTGAACCCAAGACATACAGGGTTTTATAAACAGCATTTTGAATTGTGCCCAGAAACAAACCAGTAGCCAGTAAAGCTTCTAATGGGGATGTATATGTCAAATGGGGTGGGGGAGCAGAGGGCCTTCACAGGCCAATGGCAAGACTATCCATTCCACCCAGGAACATCTGAAGCTAGGAGTTCACCATGTGCTCCAGTACCTTATATTCGAGAGTGGCCAGTAATGCTCCAGTATGGTGAGGTTTAGAGAAAATATTTTCAGTAATGGTCTCACCACAACCTTGCTGCAGCAAGGCATTTGCCATTCCCTTTAGCCATGTATTCAGTCTGTCTCTCTGGCTGCTTTTATGAGTCAGGAAGGGCACAGGTCCAACAGGCTTATGGTGGCTTTCACTTCTCCAAGTATCTTGTTCATATCCTCAGGCTGCACAAAATGAAATATATCCAATAACACAGGACAATCAGGAGTCAAAGTTATACCCACTGTCAGAGTAGATCTGAGCAATTTCATCGCCAAAGTGTCATGCATATTATCCACAGTGGGCTGTCTAAAGGTTGGCATTCTCTTCTTGTGGGGCTGAGCAGAGAACTTTCACCATAGGGGACAGCTCCTGTGTTCAGTTGGATCTGCTCCAACTTTTCTTCAGTTGACACTTTAGTCTAGGGAAAGCCATCTGAATGGTGGTCAGGTACCAATTTCCCCCCACTATGGGCCACAAGCTCAAAACCCTCTGTTTCCTTCTGCAGTTCTTCTCAAAATGGCAACAGGAAAGCGATGTAAACTAACTTCCTGTTACCATTTTAAGAGAGGCAGCAAAAGAAAAACAATGTTATTTCATGTGTTTTCAGGCCTTTGAGGAGCCATTTTTTAAAAAATGGGAGGGGGGAGCTAGGGGAAATGCCAGCTGGCTTCAAGGTCCATAAAACCTGGCTGCAGTTTGCTCAACCCTGCTCTATTCTCTCCCACTCATTTCATCTCCATCAACTTTTCTCTTCCTTTGTACACAACAAACTGGTAACTTGTTGCCAAGTAAATACAGTATAGTAGCACCCCCGTATTCGCTGATTTGCCAACCGCGGATTCAATTATCCATGGTTGGTGATGGTGGGGGGAAGGGAGGGGGAGGAGAGCCCTAATTTCCCCGTCCCTTCCCCTGGGTGGGCTCCTGTCACCATGGTGGCGATTGCAGGGACGAAGGGGGGAGGGATCTCACCTCCTCCCTTTCCCCCCATGATCGCTGCTGCAGTGGGGCCATGGCAAAGGCAAAGGGGGAAGGGAGCAAAGGAGCAATGTCTCCTCCTCCCCTTCCCCCTTTGCCCCCGCAATCACTGCCATGGTGAGGGCAAAGAAGGAAGGGGAGGAGATGAGATCACTTCCCCCTTTGCCCCCGAAATCGCCGCTGTGGTGGTGCCATGGCAGGGGCAAAGAGGGAAGGGGAGGAGGTGAGATCACGTCCCCTTCCCCCTCACGACTGCCGCCTTGGTGGGGCCATGGCGGAGATGAAGGAGTGGAGGAGCGATTTCACCTCCCCCACTTTCCCTCGGGATGGCCTTCATTATAATCCATGGAATTTACCATCCGTGAGGGCCCCCGGAATCCATCCCCCATGAATATAGGGGTGCTACTGTATGTATAAAATCAGGACAGCTGAGGCAAACTCCCTTTTGTGCCTGTAGCCACTCCGGTGCTGTGATTTCAATAAATTTAGAAGGCCAAAGGACCAAGGCTCAGAAAAAATCAATTGAAGAAAAACAAAACAAAACCCCGACCCGTTTGTGAAGTCAAAGGCTTTCACGGCCGGCATCCATAAGTTTTCCATATTTATTTTTCCAGGCTGTGAGGCCGTGTTCTGGAAGAGTTTATTTATGACGTTTCGCCTGCATCTGTGGCTAGCATCCTCAGAGAACGGTTGGTTAAGAATTTTTTTGCAGAGGGTTAGGAATTTTTTTATTGAAATAAAATTGTTCTACAAAATAGTAAACCTGACTGCAAAAGACCATAACAATAATGTAACCCCCCCACCAATCTATAGATTTTCCTTGGGTTTTTCCGCTGTGAGGCCGTATTCTGGAATAGTTTCTTTCTGACGTTTTGCCAGCATCTGTGGCTGGCATCTTCAGAGAATGGTTGGGTAGGGGTGTGTGTGTGGGGGGTTGTATGCTATGAACCCCTGTAGGGGAGTATATGTAAATTTGTATAATTGAATGGTTAGTTTCTGGGTATAGAAATGCAAGGCTCATTACTGTCTGTTTGGCTAAACTGTTTTGGCTACTAATACAAAAATAAAACTATTTATCCTAACACTAATACATTTTCCCTCTTAATCTAAATACACTATAATCACTCTCTTTTCTTTTCCAATAAACATTACACCTTTTTACTAAAATTAGAAGTTACACATTATAGTTATACATATTTGGAAAAGAAAAAAATTAATTAAAATAATAATACAATAATAATAATAATAATAATAATAATAAAATATTTATTTAAATATATCCCTTAAGTTATTGCTGGGGTTGTCTTATTCAACCATGGCCAAAACTTTCTCCAACGATGGTCTGGCAATTCTTCTTTTTCAGTCAAAGCTAAATTTTCAATTACGTTTTTAACATAATAAGCAGTTGCCTTCACATCCTGTAGATTTCAACTCTTTACTTCCCGTTGTCTTTGGAAAAATAGAGGTTTACCTGGCACACTATGGACCAGAGCACTGTCCAAAAACTCACAGCCGGGGAACCAGACTCCTTCCTCTTCCTCTTTTGGCCCATTGGCTTTCTGGGTCCCCTGACACCCTCCGGAGGTTCGGTCCCCAAAAGCACTGTCTCCCAGGCCTGCTGTGCCAAATCTGGCCATTCCAGGACCCGGGCCACCTCATCCCATGTTTCCCGGGCGCTCAGGCAGTCCTGGGCAAAATGGTGGGGTACGGGTGGGGGGGTGTTATATACCGGCCCATTTGTTTGCTTGAACAGAGTTCAACTGTAAGGCATGGGAAGACAGTGGAGGAGAGACATGGAAACTGTGCGCTTCATAAACTGAAGTAGTTTTCAACAAATGTTTTGTGTGAGCACAAAAACAAATGTTTTGTGTCACCACAAAAATAAGATCAATCCTCAACAAATGTTTTGTGTCGCCACAAAAAATGATTAATCTTCAACAAATGCTTTGTGTCACCACAAAAACTGATTGTCAACACAGGTTTGCACCGCCACAAAAACAAACAACAACAAAAAACGATTAATCATCAACAAATGTTTTGTGTCACCACAAAAATAGACCAATCCTCAACAAAGGTTTTGTGTCGCCACAAAAAACTGATTAATTGACAACACAGGTTTGCCCCACCACAAAAAAACAACGATTAATCGTCAACAAATGTTTTGTGTCAGCAGAAAAATCTATTCATCTTGTTAGCCACGACAAGGCTGTTCCCCCCCCCCTCAAAAAAACACTTGAACGTGTCTGTCTTATGTGTCGGGGAAGCCTTTTCTGTCTGTAAGAAATGGCACAGCTTTATTTACAACAGGGAGAAGTTTCTTTGCCTGCCCGAAAAAGAAGGGGTGGATGGCTTGGGAGAGGGTGGTGGGTGGTTCCTTCGTTTTTATTGCCCCTCCGGCCTCTTTGGGGCGTTTGGCTGTGTGTGGGGCGGCCTTTCTCTTTCTGGAGAAAAGCCGGGCGGGCGAGTTGCCAGCCGGGGCGGCGGGGGTTAAGCGCTGCTGCCTTGCTTCCCTGCGCCATGAGTCATCTGTCCCTTCTGGCGGAGCCGGCCTGCTTTCCCTCACGTAGAAAGGCTGGAGAGGTTCCTGGAACACAAGCTACTCCCCGCTCACGTCTGACGCGCAGCAAAGCAAAGCAAAGGCCGCCTGAAAATAAAGGAGCCCACAAAGCCACCTTGGGGGCCCCTCCTGAGAAGCCGGGGACGCGCACAGAGCCGACTTTCTCGGCCAGGCTTCGGGTCAGGACGTCTTGTTCCTTGGCGTCTCAAGGAGAAATCTCTCCCCCTTCCACCCCTCCTCCTCCGTGTCCATAGTGGTCCAAGGTCGACTTCATGCCCACCATCGCGTCCTTCAGTTTGGAAACAGCAAGCAGCCAACTGGCGGGCAACAGAAAACCGTCCAGAAAATTCCAGAAAAAAAAAAACACCCTGAAGCGCTGCGGGAACAACAGAGCTTGACAGTGGCTACTTTGGAGACTACAGCTTCCAGAATCCCCCAGTCAGCATGGCATGGTATGCTGGCTGGAGGACTCTTGAAATTATAGCCCACCCACACAGAGACATTTAAGGTTTGATTCGGGGGGGGGGGGGAAACACCCTGAAGCCCTGCAGGAACAACAGAGCTTGACAGTGGCTACTTTGGGGACTACAGCTTCCAGAATCCCCCAGTCACCATGGCATGGCATGCTGGCTGGAGGACTCTGGAAATTATAGCCCACCCACACAGAGACATTTTAAGGTTTGATTCCAGGAAAAAAAAAAAACCACCCTGAAGCCCTGCAGGAACAACAGAGCTTGACAGTGGCTACTTTGGGGACTACAGCTTCCAGAATCCCCCAGTCAGCGTAACATGGTATGCTGGTTGGAGGACTCTGGAAATTATAGCCCACCCACACAGAGACATTTAAGGTTTCCAAACTCTGTGCCAGGAAGAAATGTATATGTTTGCAACAGGTGACCTTACTTAAAATCTGCATATCTTACATTGTTGGTGTTCCTTCCTCCACTTTTCATGCCTCCTTTTTCCAGGTCTAATCCTGCTTTACATATGATACCGTATGTTCAGCAGACATGTTAAACAGCTTGGGCTGCCTAGTACTTTGTAAATAAGAACCCGAAGGTCGGATTTGTTGAATAATTGAGGTCTGGTTGATCAGTTCAAATCAATATAGGTCGACCCCAGTATCCATGGCTTCAGTATCCATGGTTTCACTTATCCACATCTGAAAAAATATGTTCTCTCTAGGCATTTCTAGGTCCTCCAGTGTGATTCTATGGTCAACTTCTGGCGATCATCTCATTGAAAATAATAGGGTTCCCTATTATGTATGGTTTCAGGTATTTATGAGAGAGATCTTGGAATGTATCTCCCATGGATACGGGGATCGACTTGTATTTGAAATCCATTTTGCTTCTTCTAGCCTACCTGGCTTCACAGTCCTTCTCCCTCTGAAGGATTCTTGCCTGCCCATGTATTTTATGTTATCATAATGTACCAGCTACTTCCAAAAGCCTGGAAAAGCTCATCACTCTACCCTTTTCTCCCTTTCTGCTTGCCTAACTTTCACATAGCCTTACTACCTCCCTCTTTATAGTTTCTTTGTTTGAACAGGAGTTGGCGGGGGGGACGGGACGGGACTAATACTGTCACCTGTTCTCCACTCCTGTTTCTGTGCCACTGCTGTCTTGGCTCCCTTCCCAACCAGCTTCTCAGCAGTCAATAGCTGTTGTTTCCAAATTTTTCCAACACTTTCAGATTTTTTTTTCTACTCCCAGACAAATTAACTTGTTATCTGCCTTTACAAAATACTGCCTTATTGAAAACTTAACTTTTCTCTCTCTCCTTTTTTTTTTAAACATAGTATGTTTATTAGTTCATAAATAACCTTACAGTGTAACATTAGGTGCTGTGATACTTCTGATTGCATAACCATGTAGTATCATTTGTTATTTTATTTATAAATTAAATAAATAAATATATTGAAAACTTTTATGTGGGAAGTAATGCACTGTAGTACAATTTATAATCCTCAAACTGGGACTCAAGAGAAAAAGGAATATAAGTGTCCCCCCCCCCAAAAAAACACACAACAACACATAGATGAAATCAGACCAAAAGTTATATCTGAAATGCTATTAAAGTATCTATAGCTGTGGGACCCCCAAGGGGCTGCGATGTCCTCACAGGGGGTCTGGGAAGGCTTGAAAGTTGCTTGGCCCACCTCCTCCCTGCAGTGGAGCAGCTGCGTGACAGGAGCCAAAGGAAAGGCTGGCTGGCTTGGCTTACACATTACCATTCAATCCACTCCAGCCACAGTGTCTCTGAGGGAAGATTTAATGGATGGTGTAATTGTGTTGTTGTTGTTTTAAATCTTGAGTTCAGTCTTGGGGGCCCACAGCAACAAAGATATTTAAAGGGGGTCCCTGGTAAAGAAAAGGTTAAGAGTCACTGATCTATAGAATTAGAAACATGCAAAACATATCCCTTTAAAAGCAAAAGATAAAAAAGCACAACACACTGAATATAACATAAGGATTTTTGCGTAAAATGATAAGTTCCCCAAGGCCTATTGGAATACTGGTGCCTTTACCTGCTGACAAAAGGAGAGTAAAGAGGAAGCCAGGCTAGCCTAACTAGGGCATTGTCTAGACAGACTATTTCCCCTGTCTTAGAGCCCTGCAGTTTGGATGATCCAGGGCTTTTGCCCTGTTTTGCCCCCCGGTAGTCCCCACAATGCACAGGACAAAGATGGGGGGAAGATGGAGTAAAGCCCAATAAAACATTTCAGCAAAATACCCAGGAAAAGCCATCTCATTGCGGAAGTAATGGATTGGGCCCTGTGGGTCTGCAGGAGGCCAAACTGCCACATCTGCCCACCTCTGCAGCTGCCATCCACATCACATGCTCCAAAGCCAGGAAGCAGGCCCACACCATGTGACCAAGGCAGGTAATTGGGGAGCAACGGGCCTGATCTGAGGCCACAATATGCCAGTGTGAAGCCAGCATATTCTGGCCAGTGTAGACAAGGCCTAGGAAGGGAGTTTTGGAAAGGAGTTTTGGAGCCCGGGAGCAGCCTTTAAGAAAGCCCTCCTTCACAATACTTCTCCATGTGCCTGTGACTAAGCGGGATCAAGAGAAGGACCTCCCCCAAGATCTCATTGCTCAGACAGGCCAATATGGGAGGATACAGTCCTTCAGGTAACCTGGACTTGGTCTGTATTGGGCTTTATGGGTCATAACTAGCACTTTGAAATTTGCTTGGAAACAAATGGTAGCCGGTGGACTAGCAAGGAAGTTGTGTCCTTCCTACATGCTTTCTGACCGACCCTACTTGGCAGGGACAGTCCTGATTAATTCTCTATCATCTTGCTTTCTCAGCTGCTTTTAAAATGTCCCACTATTGTTCTCTTTCTTCTGCTTCTCCCCTCTGTTCTCAGATTGCTTCAGTTTCTGCAAACAGAGCTAAAAGAGCAAAAGTAGTTTGTGTTCAGTTGACTCAGTATAAGGGAGAGGAAAGAAGAGGGGGCAGAGTCTTGCCCTTCCCAGTAGGCTCAGGCAAACTGCTGCAACCTCTCCTAGCTTATGTTTTCTTCCTCATTAATAACTTTTGCCATCTTGACCATATTCTGCTGTTGCTTGGCCACAATCACCCTGGTTTTCAACTGTGGAAAGTTTGAGGGTATGTGCTTATAACCAGCCCCATTTAATAACCTGGCGTTGGAATGTTCATGACCATTCCAAAATGCTGCAGCAGTTCAATGAATGGTTGAAGGAGACTTACCATGTGACACAGGTAGGTAAGAGTACTAAAAATACTGCTGATTGCAGATTTATTCCGTGTCAATCATTGTCAATGCTGTTAGAAATGAATTGGCCTCCTCCCCCAAACCCCAAAAAGATGATGGTGGTGGTATCTCATGAAGTGCCATTCACATAAACCTCTTCATTTTCTTGCAACAGGAAGTTACTTTTCTTGCAAAACTAAGTCCAAGCTGAGTATCCGCTGGGATTGGTTCTGGGGCGCCCCATGCGTACCAAAACCCCTGGATAATAGCGAACACCATTGAAAATACAGTAATGGGACGTCTGGTTTAAAATACCATAGAATTGTTTTGGAGGACCTAGAAAATGACTAGAGAGGACACTTTTTCTAGGAAGACTCTATGGTAGGAGTGCTGTTTTATGTCCCATGGATAATTGAATCAGTGGATAATGAATCAGTGGATATGGGGGTCCTTCTGTATGTGCAAAGAGAACCTGTTTTTAGAGCTTGGGAAATTACTATTTAAATAGTTTTTAATTACTTTTAAAATTAAATCCCATTTCTCATGCAGGTTAAAAAGCAAGCTGTTGTTTATCATTACTTGAAATACAAAATTATTTTTATGCTGCTTTTTGTTGCTGCGATGGGGAGAACCTTAGGATTGACAAGTGAATGGGAAAAATTTTGAAAAATATCTTTGTCTTGTCAAAATGCATCTAAAATTCCTAAATAGCTAGAAAATATTGTAACAAGTGAGAATGATGTTGTTTTCTAAAGCAACAACTAACAATGTCTAGTTATTTTTAAAGTTCTTTTCTTTTTGGCAAAGTAACTTCATTCATTATTGTCTGATTGCTGCTCCCACCCCAACTAATAACTCACTGCAGTTTAGTGTTATTATTCATAACACATTACTTTCAAGCCTTGGCTTGTTGTATATAGTGGGCACTTGGTATCCACAGGGGCTTAGTTTCAGGACCCCACATGGATAGCAAAAAATGTGGATGACCAAGTCCCTATTAGTACAATGGTGTAGAGCAGCACTGGAGGCAAGTTCTGGCTACCAGGAATGCATTTTCTTTAGGCTCCCTCACCTCTGGGGAGCAGGCTAGCCACCCACTTCTGCTTTCCAAGTGGTAGCTGGGGTGCTTTTGCTCATTTGTTCTCAGGGCAGAAGTGGGTGGCTGGCAGGCTGCCCAGAGGCAGGGGAGCACAAAGTATGCACACCTTGTGGTTGGGGCTTGCTGCTGCCTCTGTGCTGCCCTGGGGCCACTTCTCAGCCTGGTTGCACTGTGTGTGCATGGTGGGCTTCAATCTGGAGCTCAGCCAAGCTCTGGAGGTGAGTAGGAGTCACAAGGCGAGGGCAATTTGGGTTCCTTTCTTCTCCCTCTGTATGTAAGGGTGCTCACTTTATTAGATCTCCTGTATTTTTTATTTTTTAAAAAAATATTTTGAATCTGTGGTTGGTTAAATCCATAGAGTCTTAGCCCATGGATGTGGCAGGCTCACCATGCTTTGTAGGATCTCACAGTGTATATGGCTGGAGATTGGCTGTGATTACTTGACAGTTAATTTCGTCATGGTGAGAGCAAGCCTGTGGGATTTTACATCTGAGTATGTTTGGTTACAGAATCAGTATGGTGTCATGTTTTGAGCGTTGGGCAATGACTCTGGAGACCAGGATTCAAATCCCCGCTTTCAGCCAAGGAAACCTTTCTGGTTGACCTTGGGCAAGTCCCATTTTCTCAGCCTCAGAGGAAGGCAATGGCAAACTTCTTTGAATAAATTTTGCCCCCAAAACCCTAGGGAGTTGGAGTTGACCTGAAGGCACATAACAACAAAGATTTGATTAGGATTGCACTGTTGAGATTTTCCACCTGCATTCTGTTAAGGGTTCTTCTTCCTTTACTAGTTACATGACAAGAAAAAAATTCAGCAAGTAAAGTTTCTATTGCTGCACCAAAATAACATCAAAACTATTCTTTCTAAATTATTGTGGTTATTATGTTTTTGCTATTTTACATACATAGGTATCATACTGACACCTGGTAAAAACTGTTGCAAATTGCACCTGCCCAAAAGACACACATCTACTGATTGTATCCTGTGATTTTAAATTATGGAAATAGTTAGTGCTAGCTTGTGATGAAACAAACTGTACAGTTGTCCCTCCGTATCCATGGATTTGGTATCCACAGATTTAAGTATTCACGGCTTGAAAATACTCTTTAAAAAATAATAATCCGAAAAGCAAACCTTGATTTTGCCATCTTATATAAGGGACACCATTTTGCTATCCCATTGCATATAATGGAACTTGAATATTCACGGATTTTGCTATCCACGTGGGGTCCAGGAACCAAACCCCAGCAAATATGAAGGGACAACTGTAGTTTGATACCTTCAAGTATAGATCAGGTTTGCTTAAGTCTTTGGAAAGAACATTTTGAGCCATGTGAAACTTCTTGAATAACAACCACTTGATGATTTATTTTTATTTTTATTTTTTAAAAAGGAAGAACAAAATACAGTAGTGGGAGATGTGGAGGAGGTGGGTCCCTCCCCCCACAAAATAGTAAGATGATACTGATGAAGCACAAGCATTTGTGTCCCTCAAGCTCCAGATGTGTAACATTCTGTATAAGATGCTTCTGACAGCTGGCTGATTGTTCATCTCCATTTGAGGAGCAGGGATTACAAATATGTATTTGTGTACAAGTGCTGTTTTTAGTGAAAACTAAAATTGTGAATAACCCATTCCCTATCAAGGGTCCTACATGAAAGAATGAAGCAGCCATGCTACCTGGTGAGTAGCAATAGTTTCATCTGGTATATGGATCATTTCTTTGCTTTGTTTTTGGATCAAATGTTTGGAAGTTTTTAAACAAATGCTTAATGGGCATCTGCAGGAATGCTTTGATTGTGTGTTCCTACATGGCAGGGGGTTGGACTGGATGGCCCTTGAGGTCTCTTCCAACTCTATGATTCTATGATTCTATGAAATGTTTCTGCCAGAGAACTTCTCTGCCAAGAATGAGCTCAAGCCCCCTGAGCCTGAGTTTGGTGAAGAGCTGAATGCCCTTCATAGAATCATAGAATTGCAGAGTTGGAAGAGACCATGAGGGCCATCCAGTCCAACCCCCCTGCCACGCAGGAAATCTTGATCAAAGCATCCCCGACAGACGGCCATCCAGCCTCTGTTTAAAGACCTTCAAGGAAGGAGACCCCACCACGCTCCGAGGGAGTGTGTTCCACTGCCGAACAGCTCTTACTGTCAAAAAGTTCCTTCTCATGTTGAGGTGGAATCTCTGTTCCTGGAGCTTGCACCCATTGCTCTGTGTTCCAGTCTCTGGAGCAGCAGAAAACAAGCCTGCTCCATCCTCAGCGTGACATCCCTTCAAATACTTAAACAGGGCTATCATATCGCCTCTTAACCGTCTTTTTTCCAGGCTAAACATACCCAGCTCCCTAAGTCTCTCCTCATAAGGCATTGTTTCCAGACCTTTCACCATTTTAGTTGCCCTTCTCTGGACACGCTCCAATTTGTCAATATCCTTTCTGAATTGTGGTGCCCAGAACTGGACACAGTATTCTAAATGAGGTCTGACCAAGGCAGAATAGAGTGGCACTATTACTTCCCTTGATCTAGACACTATACTTCTATTGATACAGCCCAAAATCGCATTGGCCTTTTTAGCTGCCGCATCACACTGTTGGCTCATGTTCAACTTGTGGTCCACTAGGACTCCTAGATCCCTTTCGCACGTAGTCTCATTCAGCCAGGTCTCTCCCATCCTATATTTATGCATTTCATTTTTCCGCCCTAAATGCAGTACTTTACATTTCGCCGTATTGAATTTCATTTTGTTAGCTTTGGCCCAGCTCTCCAGTCTATCCAGGTCATTCTGAATTTTGATCCTGTCCTCTAGGGTATTAGCTACTCCTCCCAATTTGGTGTCATCTGCAAATTTGATAAGTATGCCCCTAATTCCCTCATCTAAGTCATTGATAAAGATGTTGAATAGCACTGGGCCCAGGACAGAACCCTGTGGCACCCCACTGGTCACATCTTTCCAAGACGAAGAGGACTTACTCAGGATCCTTAGGGGAAGAGAATGTTCCTCTCAGTCCTGACATCAAAAGGGAAGATTGGACACCCTTCAGATCTGCAAAAGTTATGCAAAATGAATGCATAAGTTTGGCTTAAGGCTATCAGATATAGTATTTAGCTAGAAGGGAAGAGCCCTCCAGGAAATGGCTTCTTATATGATCTCTACTCACAGAAGACTCAAAGAACGGGCCCCCTAAGAAGATGTGGTCAAGTTTAGAGAAGGCAGTCCTTGAATTACCCTAGTCTCAAGCTACAGAGGACTTTAAAGATAACAACTGAAAAGTATTAAAACCTTTTTCCTTTTTAAAAAAAGATAAAAAGCTTTTAGTAACAGTTCAATAAAACCATACAGCACACCCTAGCTAGGCAACCCAGAAGACTACCATGGTCAGTGGTAATGAAAGCTGCTGAGAGGTCCAGTAGAACCAACTGGGACACACTCCCACTTGTCCAGTTCCCTGCATGGGTCATCCACCAAGGCGACCAAATCTGTCTCTGTTCCATAGCCAAGGCTGAAGCCAGATTGAAATGGACCTAGATAATCCCTTTCCTCCAGGAATCTCTGCAGTTGGCAAGAATCTAGCATGCATGTGGTGGCTCTCACTTCTCCAATGAGTATGAACTCACTGTTGCTCCTTCAGCAGTGATGAGTGTGTTCTCATGGAAAGTATAATGCATTGTGGTAAAGTCTTGATGCAACTAAGGCATGGACAACAACTTTGTAGTCCTTCATGACTCTTAACACCATTTTTAAAAAATGCATTTGTCTCAAGAACCTGGCTTAATATTTTATTGATTCTATATTTTGTTCAATTTTTCTATCACTGTAACAATTTGTTCTTAGTGTAGTGTACAAAACATAAAATCAAACAATTGTAATAGCTCACACAACACTACAATTAAAAAAAAAATTACAGAGAGGCCAAAATCATCATAGAGAACAACAACACAGAGATGTGAAAACTTTCAAAGGCAGAGGAACCTCCCTGAACTTGGTGTGTATAGCCTTTCAACAATGCCCTACTGAGGGAAATCACCTTAGGTAGGATGATTGGCTGAACATTATAGTCAAATACTGCAAGAATGCCTCCCAGAAGAGCCAGAATGACTTTTTGGGTATGTTTTTTTTTCATCTTTGTACTTTTCCTACCTTTTGGCAATTGCACATTGCAGGAGAGTCTAAATGCACACAGACACAGAGAGGTAAAGGAAGCAGGTGAAATGATGGGGAATGTTTCCCTTCCACCATCAAAAGACTCCCATCGAACAAGGGTGGGCGTGCTGTGATCCTCAAGGCTTGGACTTCTAGTTGGACTTCTAGTCCTAGCAGCCCTAGCCAGCACAACCAATGGTGAGGAATGCTAGGAATTGCAGTCTGACCACATCTAGAGAGCCACATGATTCCTATCCCTGTTAAGAAAATGTTGGGCTTCAGAACTTTGTTATGTCTCCTACTTACATGTCTACAGGTTATTTCTGCTCCTATCTTTACAAGAAGTTCTGTTTCCTGCTTCCATCCTGAACAGTTCTTGTCTCCATGCTTCTTCCTGAGTCTTTGCTGAAATTATTGAGCTGGGCTTGAATCCTGTCCTGCCTCTTTTTATGCTGAAATCACTGTTTCTGAGATGGCAAAGTTGGCGTTTTAGGCAGAGAATCTCAACAGCCCATTCTGTCTTTCTTAAGTCCTGTTTCTGGTTTGGGTATTTATTTATTTATTGAATCTATATCCTGCCTTTCTCCCAAGATGGAATTCAAGGTGGCTTACAATAATTTTAAAAAGATCAAGCTAAAACATTAATTTACAAAAGTTAAAACATAAAATAAACAATATTATTTAAAATGGTTAAAAGCCGTTTAAAATTTCAATGAAAGATTTAAAAACACAGCACACCACTTTAGACACACATTACCACTCCATAATTAAAATTCAAAGGACTGCCTGAATACAAACGTCTTCACCTGCAGGCAGAAAGAGCAGGGAGGGGGGCCATCTGGACCTCCCATGGAATGGAGTTCCACAGGCTGGGAGCAGTCACAGAGAAGACCATCTCCTAGTCCTCACCAACTGCACCTGCGGGAATGAGAGAAAGCCCTCTCCTGCACATCTTAAAGCTTGCACTAGCTTGTATAAGGAGATATGGTCTTTCAGATAGTCTGGACTCAAGCTATGTATAGCTTTAAAGGTCAAAATTAGCACTTTGAATTCTGCCCAGAAACAGACTGGTAGCCAATGGAGCTATTCAACAGAGGAATCACATGATCCCTATAACCAGCCCTGGTCAACAACCTAGATGCAGCATTTTGGACCCATTGAAGTTTCCAAACGGTTTCCAAAGGCAGCCCTATATACATTGTGTTATAGTAATCCAAATATGATATAATCAAGGCATGTGTCACTGTAGCCATATATGGCATCTCAAGGAATGTGCATATTCACTTGTGGGCACAGCTGAAACATAGGCATCCAGGCTCAGATCCAAGACCAGGAGTACACCCAGCCTGCGAACCTGAAATTTCAAGGGGAGTGTAACTCCATCCAGCACATGCTGAATCCTTATTCCCTGATCTGGCTTCGCACAGAAATATCTTCTTTAGAATAGGATGGAAAGGAGAGATGTGTGTTATCTGTTGGAGTTAGCAACATTTGCATATGTCAGAACCAGCTCACAAAGCAATTTCCCCCTGCCTTTTTCCTTTTCCTGCCATTTGCTTCTGCTCAAGAAATTACATTTACATTCTTTTTGTGATGATTGCAGGTTTGAGTGAGGGGACAGCAGGAAAGAGGATGAGTTCTATAGAGAACAAATGGTTGGGAACTCAGAATAACAATAGTGGGGGATACTGGGTGAGAGAGTGTAAATATTTTAAATGAATGAGTGACAGGACAGGTTGGACTGATTTGTAAATACTTTTTATACTACTGCTTTTCCTTTGGGCTTCATTCGAAGCAACAATGTTGTGTAGTAAACTCTTTAGATTTTCTGTCTAGCAATAAAGCTTACTGTTTAACTCTGGGTTTACTGGGTTTAAAGACAACTGCACATGACAGCATGCCTATACTTACTGGTAGTTAGATTGTATGTCATTGGTTGTCTGTATCTAGTCTGGGAAGTAGCCATACCCACTCAATAGACTGCTTAGAAGAAACATGCTAACCTGTTTGATAAGGAGTTCATGAAAGTCTCTAAAAAGGAAAGCTCCCTAAGTTTATATGCCTAGTTTCTCTCCTATTCAGAACATACTAGAAATGATAGGGGGAAAAGTGCCTGTCAGTTTTTCCTACCTAGGAGAGTATCGGATGGGGACAAAAATAGCGTCCCCATATCACTACATTCTTACCCACCCCCTCCCGCCCCTATCCCAGCACGAGAACGAAACCTTTCAAACACCTATCTTTGCTGCTTCTTTCTCTCCCTGTGGCAGCCCAGGAATGAATGCAGCTCTCCAGAACTGCATTCACTTCCTTGTTTGAAATCCTGGGCTGTTCTTGCGAGAGGACGAGCACGTGGGAAATTCAAAAAGAAAAAGAAAAATACACTTTAAAAAATGACGGCAAGCAGAAAAGCACACTAAAAATACCAAGGGGGGAAAGGGTGTCACTTACCTGGATGTCCTGATTGTACCTGGAAGTGTACTGGAACAGACCTCCCATTCATGCTGACATTGTGCCAGCATAACGTGGCACCTTTTTGCTCACCTGTTGTTCCGTCATAGAAATGGAACAGGTGATCTTTTGATGGCTTACCCATCAACAAAAATAAATGATGCAGAATGGGACCAGCACAGGAGCATAGTGACACAAGAATGTCATCATGTGAAAATCAAGCCCTTTAGTGATCTCCTGGTGCTCGTTTAACGCCATATTTAGGTTGTCTGATAATCTCCCTAATAGGGTTGGAATTTCTGTACAAGTGCAGGTGTAGGCTTGTTTCAAAAAATGTTATGTATGAATGAAGGTCAACAGGTTAAAAGCTTAGAATGACCTAGCTTATACGACCTGGAGTATTACATTTAGCAGATCAGTTATTCCCAGATTGAAGGCTGGGTCACATTTATGTCCTGTAAAAAGAAAGCAAAACAAAATGGAAAACCCACATAAGTCTACTTTGGGGGGAAATGAGTAACAATTTGGACTCATCCACCATTCTGAGCACAGGGAGGCCTCTTTAGGCGTCATTGATTTCCAAATGTTGTACCAGAGATGTGTGTGTGTGGGTGAAGAATCATGCATCCTTCCAGTTGTTATTTGATTGCAACTCGCAGCCTACAAAGCATATGATGAGATGCTGGGAGTTACAACAGCATCTTGGAGGGTCACAATTCCTACCCTCTACCAAAACGATTCCAATATATGGGCAGATGTATTATCCCAAGGCAATACTGACCAGAGAAATAAGAGGAAGGAAGTAGCTCCACTGCTCTGGAACTGGTTGGGAACAAATAGATTATAGTTAGGTATAGCTATAGCTATAAGTGGATGTATGTATGCCTCTTTTTAACCATACAAATGAATGACATGTGCCTTCAGTTTAAGTCATGTGTCAAAAAATTGTGAAAACATTGTCTTGGGTTTTCAAAGCCCACAAAAGAGAAACAATAATATGCATTATTCTGAAGTCTCCACAAGAGGTCACTGTAATCTCTAGCAATGGAAAGACCACAATTTAAATAGGATGCAGAATCACACTTTTTTTTTTAAATGAAAGGTGACAGAGAGTCATTTTCCAAAATCAATTACTTTAACAGGAACCTTTGTCTCACCTGCCCTGTCATTTTAAGTGTGTGTATAAAAAGGCTCTTACAGAGTTAAATTTTCCATGAGAAGCCCTGCATGCCCAGACAGGGCATTTTCCCTACCAATACATTGACCTTTGTGGGGAAAGACATTTTAATTAAAAGGATTTATAAGGGTATGTCTATGGCTCAGCTGGTTACCAGTGAGAAAAAATATATGTGTAGGAGGTCACACCAAACCATATTGTGCTTTCAAACTCAAAGGAGGTAGGTCTGTCTGTGTGTGCATATCTAAATGATAATGTTTTATGCCTGTCCAGATTTGAAAGTGTAATACTGTGTAATCCCCAAAACAATGGCTACTATTATAATTAAGATCCATGTATGCAGGTGGGCAAGAGGGAGAGAGGAAGACATTTTACATCTACTCAGATTTGGAAGGGTAGCTCTGTGGAGTTGATACATGGCTTTTGTAAAATATACCAATGAAGTTGTAATATGCCCAGTGTTCATGTTGATGTTACTATTTAAAGTTTTAAAGACACATACATTTCTCATCAGATGACACATATCACTATTTTAGGAGAAATCTCTCAATTTAATACATGGACTTGAATAATACAGAATGAATGAGCAATGTATATGTTATAATACATTTATGATTTGTAAAGAACGTTTACAAGAGGACACAGGATTTCAGACTGTCTTTTTTTTTAAAGCCTGATCTAGCCTGCTTTTAATATGCACAGAATTCTACACACATTAACATTACACAGTCCTGGAGTAATGCTATTATGTAAGAAACCATAAATAGCAATCTCATGAATAATAAATTTAACACTATGGCCCACAGTAACTAAATGGAAGCATGTGTTTTGAGCAGGTGTGCCACTTGTGTCACTAACCCCCACCAACCCTTTAAAAACGAATAATTTCTCAATTCACATAAGACAAATAAAATGTGTGCAGATGTCAAAAGATACTGATGGGTGTCACTGGATAAGGATGCCCAGTATGTTAGAACTGGGTTTTTGAGTTCACAGTATTTCCTTTGAAGCTCTGGAATGCTTCTGTAATTTTTCAATAGCTGATAAATAACTTGTTAAATTGACTAGGGATTACTGTGTGTGTGCACACCTTCAAGTCACCTGTTAACTAATGGCGACCCCATTAATTTCATAGGTTTTTCTTAGGCAAGGGATAATAAGAGGTGGGTTTGCCATTTCCTTTCTCTGAAATATAGCTACAACTTATTTAGATCACCTAGCTAACTAGTGAGCAACATTTGGAGCACTGTGAAGTACCATCCTTAAGAAAATACTTCAGGCTGGTGTCACTGTAAACACCTCCCCCCCCCAGTGTCAATTTGGTCTCAGGGAGACTGAGTCATAGAATGGATAATGGTTGTGTGAAATGTAAGGAGACCATAAGATGGTGACAACTAAAACAGTGAGTAGCAGACTCTGTTTTGGCTTAAGAATGCCATGTTCTGTTGACTCAGCTAGATGGGAGAATTAATTGCAAAATATAGCGCATTACCTCACTATCACAGCAGTATTCATTTGTCCCCACAAATCATTTGCAAGATCACTGGCATGGAAAGCTACCCAAGTTTGCAGTTCACACGGAGCATGCCCGCGAGAAAAGATGGTGGCCATGAGTGAATTACCTGCCTTATTATTTCCCAAAAAGCTCTCTCTATTCCTCCCCCACTTTTTTGCCATCAAATGAGAGGTGCAGAAGAGCAATCTTCTGCTTAAAAATCTTCTTTTTTGCTCTGCCGCTCGAAAATAGTGCTTGATCATGTCCCCGAAAAACAACAATGGTGGCTCTGGCCGCTTCGTTGCCAGCAAGCCCACTCCTACACACATCTGACCAATCATGTTTTTACTTCCTGGATGTGCCCTAATTCAAATTGGTTGTTCAGATGAGCTGTTATGTACATTTTCACATATTTTTAAAAAAGATCATGAGAAACAGCAAAAGCTGTTATCACAAACTACTTGGAGTTTTCAGCCCCCCTCCTTCCGAATATGGTGAATCCCAGCAGGAGCTCATCTGGACAAAAGGAATTCTGCCCGCATTCCTTGAGGATTTTTTTCCATTGTCTAGATAGGTCCCAAGACAACTAGGAGCTTAGGCTGCATCTTAAATTTTCATGAAAGTGGTACTGTTTTATCTATCCAGGGTACATTTTAGTAACATTTTTAGTAACATGCTAACTTTATGTCTTCAGGGATCTGCTTAAAACTTATTACAATATCAGAATTGATTCATACAAACACAGCTCAGACTTTGGATTACAGTAAATTTCAAAGCAAAATGAAAATAATGTGCTTAGGCATGTTTTAATTTGTATATTTCGCTTATTTGGCATCGGAGAAATATTTTTCAAAATAAAGGATGGCAGACTATATTAACAACATCTGGTTCTACTGCACTGAACTCGACAAACTAATGTAAAGCTCAGCAGATGCTATTCATAAATACTGTATCCTTCACCTTTATTTATTTTCTAGATATATAGATATATCAAAGCATATTTCTGAATGCTCCAAAAGAGGTTAAAATTAAAGCTGTTAATCTTGCAAAAGTTTCTGAAAATAATATATACCATGAAAAGCACAGTCACTATGTCGAATTACTTTTTCCAAACTGAAGATGATTCAGATTTGACTGTGATGAATTTGATCACAACAAACAGAAACCTTGCATTCAATTAACCCAAGGACTCAACTGGCATGTTGTGATAATTGGCATGTGTGGTGGATTTGGTTATGGTTTTATGTCCTTGCTGATACCCTCTGTCCTTTGGTCCTAAACATCCCCTACATAAGTCTTCCATAAGTCCTCATGATTTTGATGAGACTTGCTTTTAAGTATACAGCCTCTGTCCACTGGTACTGTGCAGCACAAGAGATGATACCTGTATTCCTAAAATCTTCAAATTAGAACCTCAAAGGCCAATACTGGTCCTGCAATACCTATCACCGACTTATCTTTACAGGTCTACCAACATCATTTCTTTAATGTATAAACAGACCGTCTTTTGCTAACAGACTTCCAAAGTGATATGTGCTTTTTAAAAAAGCAATTTAAAAAGCAGTCGCAATTAAAAGGCGGGCAAATGAATACAAAACTCAGTTGAAAAAATATCCTACTAGCAATAAAAGTACAATAAAAACAGAGTGTCAGTATGGGAACAGGAGAAAAAAACTGAATGGAAAGGAGGGGTCTCATAGCTTAATGGTAGAGGACATGCTTTGCATTTAAAAAGTCCTAGATTTATTCCCTGGCATCTCCACTTAAAAGGGTCAGATAACAGGTCAACATGTCAGTTTCCTGATTTATTCTGAAAGTGATTGAGGCTCTGCACATGTTTCAAGCTTTTCCTGTCCTAAAAGTCTCCATTAACTTACTTTAGGGCAATGACAATACTGGGACAATGAGTATTCCCTGAGTGTAAAGCTGAAGTTCCACTGATTGCAGAGAAGCAGGACAAGCTGGACAGGACTTGTCAGGATCTTACACACTGGAATTTTAGCAAGAAAAGAAAAGAAACTGAAGAGAATGATCTGCTGCTCACAGTTTCTTCTGTTCAAACAGAACACAGATTGATGCCAAACAAGTACTACTGACTCATTCAATCCTTATTTTATTACAACAACAGCAGCAGTAGTAGTACTGGTGGAAGTGGTTGTTGCTATATATATTTCTAGCCCCCCCTTCCTAGTTTGGCTGTCAAAGAGGCTTATGACAAATTTAAAAATACATTATTAAAATGAATTTTAGAAATATATTTTAACAGTATAACTACTATATATACAAAATAAATTTTGGCTTAGTGTATGTTCCTGCTCCTGAGAAATCCCTAGAGATAATATCATGACCTTTTGATGTGGAATCATTGAAATAATTCATCTTGTTTTGCCATTGACTATATTCCATATACAGAACCTTGTAATTAATGAATGTCAGTTTCATTTTAGACAAAGAGCTGTACAACTCAGTGAATGAGCTGCTAAACGTATCTTAAGGGTTGTATACTCTCATCCTTGGGCTATGAGATCTTCAGTGAAGGTCCTTTTCTTGGTCCCGTCATCTTCAGAGCCTGTTTGATGAGGATATAAGAGAGAGAGAGAGAGAGCTTATCTCATTCCTAAGTTCTGAAACGCTCCCATGAAGGAGGCTAGACTGAGGCCTACCTGTTATTTTTACTGGTAGTAGATAGAGGCTATGCTGACAGCAGCATTGCTACTGATAGAGCCTCCTAATTCAGACAGTCTTTTGCTAAGGAGTCAGACTCAGTGGCAGCACTAGGGATGTGTGGAGAGGCTGAAACACACAAGGTGACACTGTCGGGGCAGGAGGGATGACACCAGCCTTAGTGACACCACAGGTCAGACTAAGGACATTATCAGACATGGCAAAAATTGTGGGATTACGATGCCAGGGTAGCACGAATGGATCCTGCTATCGCACGGCATTGTAGTCTTCGCGTTCTTACACTGTGCTCTAGCCATGAAAAGGACGTTATTTACAATTCATGGGACAAACTGTGAATAGATCGTCGAATACAGTAGGACCCCCATATTTGCTGATTCACCATCTGCTGATTCAGTCATCCATGGTTGGCGATGGTGACAGCGATGGCGACAGCAAGGGCGAAGGGGGAGGAGGAGGAGAGATCTCACCTCCTCCTCTCCCATCCCCCATGAGGGCTTCAGTGGAGACAAAGGAGGGGAGGAGGGGGAGGCGTGAACTCACCTTCTCCTCTCCTTTCCCCCGTGAGGGCTCTGGTGGTAATGGGGCAGCAGCGAAGGGAGAGAAGGGGGAGGAGGAGAGAACTCTCCTCTCCTCTCCCTTCTCTTGTGAGGGCTCCGGTGGCAACAGCAGAGGGGGAGGAGGAGGAGAGAACTCAACTCCTCCTTTCTCTTCCCCCGTGAAGACTCTGGTGGCAGCGGTGGCAATGGTGGGAGTGAACGGAGAAGAGAAGGAGAGAATTTGCCTTCCTTCTCCCATCCCACATTCGCTGTTATCTGCAGATTTCAGTATCCACAGGCCCCCCTGGAATCAATACCCCGATGATACGGAGGTCCTACTGTAATGTTTGTTTGTTTTTTGCACTATTGATGGTGTGTGGTACCATGTCCCCTTGTAATCGCAAGATTACAGCATGAATGAGTGGTCCTCAGTGAGAAAACGTCTGGGTGAGAATGCAAAAATGAAGTGCAGGTCACTCTTTCTATGAACAGTCACCTTTAGTTTGCATGTTTTTAGGTTTGTTTCAGTGCTTGTGTGTTCATTTACTTTCTTAATTAAGTTTTTTTTTTTAGTTTTAAGAGCTCTTGTGTCTTCTCTCAAGAACCAGTGAAATCTCACCCATGTGGAAGTAAACTCCCCTTCCTAAAGTACTAGTGGTATTTGTGTGATAATTCTTTTTTTTAAAAATATTTTTATTACCAATTTCTCATTAAAACATTAAAACCATACATTATACATTCGTAATCTCCTTATTTGTATACATTCAAATATCCAAATGAATCCAAATGTCATCCATTTAACATATCCTTTATCTCCTTTTATTCTACACTTAGCATAATGCTCAGTCATACTACATTGCACTTCCTTCCGACTTCCCATGGTATATAGCTCTTCTATATATTCTTTCTTATTGATTTATCATTCTTACTAATCATTGTTTTATTTCACTATACCAATGCTTTATTCTCTACTTCATTATCTGTTTTTTCCCCTTTTGTATTTTATTTGTCCAAATGCTCTATCTGTGTTATATGCTCACTTTCAGTTTATTGAAGATTATTTATTTATTTATTATTAACTGGTTAGTTTTTTTATTTTTAAGTTATTATTATTATTATTATTTAGTTTGTTTTCCTTATAGTACGAATTTACATAAAGATTGCAGCAAAACTTCCCCATCTTTGTTCTAAATATTCAGACAATTTGCTCCAGATTTGTTGGTTCTTATCAATAAATTTACCCTTTAAAAGCAAAGTCAGATGATCTGTTGCTACCATTTCATATGTTTTTATCAGCCACTGGTCTATTGTCAGTATATTTGAGTTCTTCCACATTGATGCATATGTCATTCTTGCTGCAGCTAACATGTAAAATAGAAGTCTTTCCTTTTCTTGGTCTAATTTCTCTTCTTGTATGCCCAGTAAAAAGGTTTCTGGTCTGAGTGAAATGTTACATTTTAGTATTTCGTTAATTGTTTTTTGAATTTGTAGCCAATTTTTTTTTGCTTTTCCACAACTCCACCACATGTGATAGAATGTTCCTGGATTTTGTTTGCATTTCCAGCAGTTACTTCTCATATTTGTATACATTTTTGATAATTTGTGTTGGGAGAGATGCCATCTAAAGTACATTTTATAGTAATTTTCGCGGACATTCTGATTTAAAGTAATTTTCATTTTAGTTGTCCACAGTATTTCCCATTTTTCCAGTTCTATTGAATGTCCAACATTTTGTGCCCATTTTGTCATATTCTCTTTGATCACCTCTTCTTCAGTTTCCCATTCTAATAAAGTTTGGTAAAATCTGGTGATCATCTTCTTGTTTCCCTGCTTAACTATATTATCCCATATAGATTTTGTGTTTTCGATACCTTCCAATTTTATGTCCATTTTACTTCTTTCTTTAATTTGTCTATACAAATACCAATGACATGTCACTCCATCTTCCTCCATTTCTTCTCGTGTTTTGAGTACATATTGTCCATTTTGTAACTTTAGGATATCCTTATATGTTATCCATTTCTGTGATGGTATTTTTTCTCTGCTGAACAAAGCTTCATGTGGTGACATCCACGTTGCTAATTTTGTGCATAATCTAGTCTTATATTTTTTCCAGACCTTTATGAGGGCTCTTCTGATAAAGTGGTTGTTGAAATCTTTATTTACTGTTTCCTTATTGTAAAATAAGTATGCATGCCATCCAAATCGATTATTTATTCCTTCAATTTTTAATAGTTTCGTATCTTCCAATGTTGTTCACTCTTTAATCCATGACAGGCAGCAAGCTTCATAATATAATGTCTTTGTGTGATAATTCTGTGGCATTTCTTTTGTGTGATTACAGCTACGTATGATAATAAGTGTTATAATGCTGCAACGTTCCCACTATCTTCATTTGCAGAATTACAGTGTTTTTAGGGGCTAGTCTGATAATGTCCTAAATGTTCCAAAGAGCTACTGGGCGGCAGCAGCAGCAGCAATAGTGTGTGTGTGTGTGCTTGTGTATGATTACACTGGTGGAGGATTTCTCAGAGATAACAGCCATGTCATTGTTGTAGCTAACTTGTTACTACTGCACAGGAGGTACTGGTAAACCTCTTCTGAATGTCTTTCATCACTGTCTCTGGTGAGACAGTCCAACATGTAGCAAAAAATAGTACCAGAAGAATAGAACCTCAACTTAGAAGGTGCTCAACCAGCTACTAGAGAAAAGTAGAGGATAAATTCAAGTACCACTGTGTCTAATAACGCAACTGGACTCGAACCAAAAGGAGCTGCCAATACAACCAGATGTGAAAAGTGCTGCACAATGCATGTAATATGAGCATGGAATGTGAGAAACATGCATGAAGTTGCCTTGAGTCCCAATCTTGGGGGAAAGGTGGGTTATAGATGATGATGGTGGTGGTGGTGGTGGTGGTAATTTTCTGTACATATTTTTTTTTTCATAAAACAGAACAAAAGGGAATAATCAAGCACAGCTGTCCTCCTAGATGATAGGCAACAAATGTAAATGCATGCAAGGGAACTGTTGATCAACAGCAGTTAGTGATGTTTCCTGCATGTACACATCCATTGTATAGGAAGGATACATTTCTAATACATGTCACATTCTAATTCATATCATGTTCTTGAATTAAGCAGATAATTGGACAAAAGCAGGCATATGACTCCAGAAACACTGCTAATTGGTAATTAAGGAAGAAACAGCAGAGTGGGTGCCTAGAGTTTAGGCCAGCAGCCTATTTTATTTTATCTCCCCTCCCCAGAGATTTTCTCAGTATACTCAAAGCCAGTGTTGCTTGAGCAATATTACTTATGCAAGCATAATTTAGGAACATGTTTATGTGGTGAGAAGGTATGGTAGCAGCCCCCACTAATTATTCCTGGGCTCTGCAGCCATCTTATCGCACAAGGGAACAAAAGAGGCAATAAAGCCCAAGAATACCACATCCTGCCCTGCCTTGTCACATGATTGTGTGCTTCAGCTATTGTTCCATTCTGGTCCCATGGGTGTTAAACACATCTTTTTGCTAATTGGAAAAAATTGTTAGCAAAAAGACTCGCCTTTACTTACCATCCTCCACAGGAATGGAATGGGAGAACAGCTGAAGCATGCCAACGTTGTGCAATAAGGCAAGGCAGGATGCACTACTCTTGGGCTTTACTTCCACTTCCTTTCCCTTGTGTGATATGCCCCCTCTGTTAGAGCTGTGTCACATGACTGGACCTTGTAAGCTAGCTTCCTACCCTTAGGTGCAGTGGAAGACATGGTATCATAATCAGTACTGAAGTACAGTGGGCCCTTTGTATTGGCAGGCTCCTGATCCACAGATTGGACTGTACATGGATTGCCACACCCCATGTTATTCAGTGGTGGTGATGTGAATGTGGACATCCTCATGTGCATTCATGTAGCCACCATTGAATAAAATGGGGTTTGATTGTCTGCATTTTTTGGTATCTGCAGATGGTTCCGGAACCAAATCCCTGCGGTTCTAGAGGGCTTACTGTAAAACTGAGCTGCTGGTCTGGTTCGCTACTGTGTGAGGAAGGATGTGCCATTTTGCCTATTGCCTTAAAGAAGCAAAGCATCCTGGGCCATTCCTGGTCACAGGAGAGGAAAGAAGTGGTCATCTTCCATAGTGGGACCACTTGACAGTGCCCACTCCAGAAGAAGCAATTGGCTAATGATAAGCAAGTACTGGAAAAAAGTGCATCAGGAAAAAAAATTGGTTCTGTAGCAAAACCTGCACTGATTATCTAACAAGGAAAGAGGCTGACACCTTGACTGACTGGATTGGGTCTGTTGTTTGAAAGTCAGCTTTCAGAAAGCCTCAAATTAGTTCTCACAATCAGAAAGAGGGAGACAGCTCAGGTCAGACTGAACCTAGCTGAAGCTTGTTTGTATTTTAGGAGATTATCAGACATGGTAAATATGGCATGATAATGATGCCAAAAGAATGCAAAAAGGTGCTCATTTTGCACAATGTCGTCCTTTGCAATTGTTAATAAGGCATTCATTTTTATTGATGATCCAAAGCCATGAATTGATGTGCTGTGGTGTTTTTGTAACAGAATTGTGAATGTCTGAAACCATGCCCTGTGAATACAGCGTCAATGGGCAGTCCCCACCAGAACACATCCGGGTGAGAACGTTAATAGATATGGGACACACTTTTTATGAACCTCCCCATTTTGCTAGCAAGTTTTAAATTGTGTTTCAGTGCTTGTGTGCTCATTTTGTTTGTTAATTTAGCTGTTTTTAGACTTTTCAGCACACTCACGTCTTCTCGCAAGAACTGCTGAGATCATGCACACTGGTGAACATGGAAGTAAACACTGCTGGCAGTCATTCTAGGGCTGCTGCTCTTCGTCTTGGAAAGATGTGACCAGTGGGGTGCCACAGGGTTCTGTCCTGGGCCCAGTGCTATTCAACATCTTTATCAATGACTTGGATGAGGGAATTAGGGGCATACTTATCAAATTTGCAGATGACACCAAATTAGGAGGAGTAGCTAATACCCTAGAGGACAGGATGAAAATTCAAAATGACCTGGATAGACTGGAGAGCTGGGCCAAAGCTAACAAAATGAAATTCAATACGGAGAAATGTAAAGTACTGCACTTAGGGTGGAAAAATGAAATGCATCGATATAGGATGGGGGAGACCTGGCTGAATGAGACTACGTGCGAAAGGGATCTAGGAGTCCTAGTAGACCACAAGTTGAACATGAGTCAACAGTGTGATGCGGCAGCTAAAAAGGCCAATGCGATTTTGGGCTGCATCAATAGAAGTATTGTGTCTAGATCAAGGGAAGTAATAGTGCCGCTCTATTCTGCCTTGGTCAGACCTCACCTAGAATACTGTGTCCAGTTCTGGGCACCACAATTCAAAAAGGATATTGACAAATTGGAGTGTGTGCAAAGAAAGGCGATTAAAATGGTGAAAGGTCTGGAAACGATGCTTTATGAGGAGAGACTGCGTATGTTTACCCTGGAAAAAAGACGGTTAAGAGGCGATATGATAGCCCTGTTTAAGTATTTGAAGGGGCGTCACATTGAGGATGGAGCAAGCTTGTTTTCTGCTGCTCCAGAGACTAGAACACAGAGCAATGGATGCAAACTCCAGGAACAGAGATTCTACCTCAACATTAGGAGGAACTTTTTGACCGTAAGAGCTGTTCGGCAGTGGAACGCACTCCCTCGGAGCGTGGTGGGGTCTCCTTCCTTGGAGGTCTTTAAACAGAGGCTGGATGGCCATCTGTCGGGGATGCTTTGATCAAGATTTCCTGCGTGGCAGGGGGTTGGACTGGATGGCCCTCGTGGTCTCTTCCAACTCTGCAATTCTATGATTCTATGATTATTACGGTAACCTCTGATAAAAAGGGTTATTGTGCCGGGACACTTATGCTTTAAAATACAGTGGGACAGAAATGTCTTTAGAGGCTCATCTGATAATCCCCTTACTCAGCTGTTTTATTTTCTACAAATGAAATCCACTCTAGCACTCTATTCTGTTTTGGTCAGACCTCATTTGGAATACTATGTCCAGTTCTGAGCACCACAATACAAGAAGGATATTGACAAGCTGGAGCGTGTCCAGAGGAGGGTGACCAAAATGATGAAAGGTCTGGAAACCATGCCCTATGAGGAGCGACTTAGGGAGCTGAGTATGTTTAGCCTGGAGAAGAGAAGGTTAATAGGTGACATGATAAACATGTTTAAATTTTTGAAAGGTCATATTGAATAAGGAGCAAGCTTGTTGTCTGCTGTTCCAAAGACTAGGAACCTTACCACACTCCAAGGAAAAGTGTCAAAGCAGCAGGAACATTCTGTCTTTCCTGCTGCCTGCCTGCATGCCATTGTTGTTATTTCATTCTGGTCCCATAAAGGACCCAGGTAAAACCATGCCTTTTTGCTAACCAGAAATACCCAATGGGACCGGAACAAAAGGATGCTGGAAGGATGCCAATGTCATGCCGGAAGGCAGCAGGAAAGATGGAACGTTCTTGCTGCTTTGCCACTTTTCCTTGGAGTACAGTAAGGCTCTAGGACACAGAGCAATGGATTAAAACTACAGGAAAAGAGACTCCACCTCTTTTGCTCTGCACTACATCTACAGAATGTGATCCTCATCAAAGGAAATATTTCCATTCTTGTTCTAGTAGAAAACATTGCTGAACCCTGGATGATATTTCAACTGTGATGTTCCCTTTTTATGACAGATTCAGGAGCACAAATAAGGAAGGAAGGAAGGAAGGAAGGAAGGAAGGACGGACAGATAGTCTTGCACACTTTCCTCAGCAGACTGATTCTTTTTCTTTTCCTGACTTTACTGCATCCTTCCAACTCAGTGTTAGAATAGAAAGCATGAATTACTGTAACTATTCTTCCTCAGTTCCAAGGTACCAATTTTGCCCTGCTTCTTAAATTGGTTTGTATAATATACAAAGCAAATATTACAAGAAGGGTAATCAATGATGGGCAATTGGCATAACCCTGTCAAATGAATGCTGCTGAGCAAGGGTTCTAAATCATAACTATGCAGGGACTCTGTTCACCTCTGGGTGGTGGTTGTGGCGGTGGCTGTGCTTTCTAAAGTACTGTTGACTTGGCGTGGTTTCCACAGTATAACAATGATGCTGCTATTATCTTTTCACAACTGAGGCCATAGGAACTTGTTCAGCCCACAGCGAGAGTCCTTTATGTCTCCACTAATGTCTTGGTTCTCAGACAGGCTAAAAGTTGTTGGTGACCTGAATAGCAATTAGATTGGAGTCTTGTGCTGGCTCTTTTTCAATAACTATGGATGCTCGTGTCTCCAGGGAATGGCTGTAGCTAGAATAACTAAAGAGGTACAGTGCATACACAACTCCATTCACCATCATGTCTAGTGAAGAGTAGCAATGACTTGGACAAAATGAATGTGGTATATTCTCTCCTTTCCGTACAAAACAGAAGCCCCGATGTACGGACAAACAAATAGATAATGACAGAAACAACAACTGGGCATTTTTTACCCTCTAATGGTAATCATTCTTGCCATTCCCACCCCAAATCCATTGCCTGAGACTGGCCTTCTCATTCTGCCTGATGGTAGAATCAACCTTGAGAGAGAGATGTTTTTTTGTTGGTAGCCAACTTGAATGAGCAAGAAAATGGAAGCAAAAGAACAGGCCCATCTGTGGGCAGGTAGTTCAGTAAAGTTTAAGGCTTCTAGGAGATAGCTTAGATAAGAGCACAAAACATACCCTCCACTGTCCTGATTTGGCAGAGCAGCCCCAATTCATTCACTGGCATCCCACCTTTTCAGCTGCTTTTAAAATGTCCCAGTTTCTCTCGCCTCTTCCCACTTTCTCTTTTGTCCTCAGCTTACTTCAATTGCTGCAAATTGAGTTCAAAATGCAAAAGTAGTTTGCTCTCAATTAACTCAGCAGTTGGGAGAGGAGAGGAGGGGTAGAATCTTGCCTTTCCCTATAGACTCAGACAAAATCAAACTACAGCATCCTCTGCTGCCACACTGCAGAAATAATGAGGTTTGACATCGCTTTAACTATCATGGTTCCCTCCTATGGAATCCGGGGATTTGTAGTTTGTTGTGGCACCAGAGCACTCTAGCATAGAAGGCTAAATATCTCACAAAACTACAATTCCCAGAATTCTATAGTATTGAGCCATGGCAGTTAAAAGCGGTGTCAAACTGGATTATTTCTGCAGTGTGTCAGCAGCCTTCTAGCTTGTGTGTTCTTTCTCATTAATAGGTTTTACCATCTTGACCACATGCTGATGGTGCTTGGTGACATATGTCCCAGTTTTAATCTGTTGAATATTGAAGGATATGATATAAAAGCACTACTCCTTGATTAGACCCAAGCTGTCCCCAGATTTGGTTTTAAAATGTGGTGTGTGTACTATTTTTTCCACATTCATTTGTACTTCAGAAAGTCTCCGTGCAGCACTAAGCAGTTTGAGAACAAAATTCTTTCTTTTTTTAAAAAAGGCAAATAACAAATGCTTCTGGGAAGTCCATAAACAGGACAGGACAACAATATTGAAAAAGCAAAACTGTTCAAAATGATTTAACACTTTACTACAAAACCAAGTTTCTGCTTTCTTGGAATACCTTCATATCACATATAATGAGAGTATAGAGCACCAGGCTCCAGAGTTTGTGAAGTCCAAACAGTTTCCTCCCCACTCTCCCGTACTGCTGAACTGATATTTTCCTAATTTACTTTTTTTAATATTTTCCCTTTCTGCTTGGTAACAGCATCCTTGATTCAGGAAATAAATGTTACTGTCCAATGGCTAAGGTGCAAAAGGAACCTGAACATCTTAGTGCAGCAGGCATGATAATGAGTCTACTAAGGAAAGATGCAATTTAAATCCTTACTCTGCTGCTTCTACTCTTATGGTCATTAGTACTGAGTTTCCAGTCTGCTGCGTACTCAGTAAAAGTATCTGTGGATACTGAAATAACTCTTTCCCTCAGCCTCCTTCTCCCTCTAATAATTGGAAAAAATCAGGAAAGGTATATAATGACCTCATATTCTCTGTACACCAAGTTGCAGGGATGTCAGAAAGTATTAAGGAGCTCCTCATGCAGTTTATAGTGGAGCAGTTAAGCCTGAAATTTTGCACTTGGTCTCAAAGGTTCAAATTGGCACACATACACACTGAACCATGCTAAATGCATATATTTTAAAATATGTGTCCTTACTTATTGTATTTATATCCTGCCTTTCTTCCCAAGAGCTTAAGGCAATGTACCTAGTCTTCCTTCCTTCAATTTTATTCTCACAACAAACCTGTAAGGTAGTTTAGGCTGAAAATTTATGACCACAGTTACCCAGTGTGTTTCGTGGCTCATTTGAACCTGGATCTCACAGACCTAGGTCTCTTTCACATTACACAGTTATCCTGCTTTGACACCACTTTAACTGCCATGGATGCATAGTTTGGTGAGGCACTAGAGTCTTCTAGCAGATAATTCTAAATACCTCATGAAACTACACATCTTAGGATTCAATAGGATGGAACCACAGTAGCTAATGTGGTATGAAAATGCTATAATTGGGTAGCATGAAAGAGACCCTTGTTACCCTAAATGCTCTGCGGTTTTGGGGACCCTCTAAATATCAACATTAATTTGGGGAATTAATGGACTTGACTTGACAATGCAAGAGGGGGGTAACGGCAGGATCTTGTGACCAACTATACTAGTACTAAGGTGTCCACTCAATATAGGCCCACTGAGAGGCACATGGCACAGCCTGGGGATGAACTAACCCAGGAGTAGCCAAACAGCAGAACTGCACAGCAGAATGGGCACAAAAACAAAGGCTTCAGCTAGCAGCCATTTCACTGCTCTGACCCACTTTCACACACAAAAAGACTTACAGGCAGCAAGGTTCATCCAAAGATATCTGGAGGTCTTTATCTTCAGTTGCAGTATAAATAAACACAGTATATACATAGCAAACCTCGTTAACAAACTCAACAGCAATTTCTTCAACATCTACCAACACTCCTCTTTTTCCAGACCAACCCACGCACATCTTGTGCTTCAGCTACATAGGAGTGTTTGATAGTCAGCCTTCTGCCTAGCCACAGCGATGATCAAACCCACTTCAGCTGCGCTAGTCTGTGGTCTGTTGCTCTAACATTTTTCCTTTTGCACTTAAAGCAATATTACCCTGACATAAGGAGTAGACATAAGCTAGATAGTATAACCATAATTTTTATTTGGAAAAGTAATAATAATCACATTCACACACACATTCAAGCATCAAGCATCCATGCAAGACTAGTGAATAAAGTGGGAGAGATTGAGACAGAGGAATAGAGAGGGAAGTTTCCAATGGGTGATATGACACCTTTTCCTAAAGAGATGATGTCGCGGCAGAAGCCAGCAAGGTGGGGGCCTCAAAGCAGTGCTCTGAGGGTCAGTCAACAAACCGGCAGCATGGATGTAGGAGGAGGAGCTGAAGGACACTGAAGTCAGTTTTCAAGGGGTTTTTATAGTAAATATTTGCCTTCTGGGGGTGGGATTTTGAGTAGAAGACAATACTTTGTGATGTTGCTCTGAGAGCGCCAACGGCATTCCAGATATGTTAATAGCGTTTTAATGGTTGAATGCTTTGCAAATGAAAGGGAGAGGAAGCAACTTCCTTTGTTTAGGCAAGGGTAGACTGATATGGGTTGTTTACAGGTTTTGTGTTGCCAGCCTGGGCAGATAGGATCAGCCATGTGTACCTGACTTTAGTTGCTTTGCAAGTTAGCATTTCTTTAGAATTTAGGTAGCCCCTCCCTAAGTGCATACCTGAGTAGGCAATGTTTTTTTGGGGTTTTTTAGTTCCCCAGGTTTATGTTAATGGATGCACTACATGGAAGGCCACATTTTGACCTAATTATTAAATATTGCCAATAATTAATATAGCTATGGGATTGTGGGTGTCAGGGTAGGTAATACCATAATCTGATATGCAGACTATCTCACACTGGTTCTACAGTATATTTCGTGATGGGCAAGGGAATGACAAATTGTTACATTTTATGTTCATTCTAATAATTCATTTTATGGTCATTCTACTGGGAGATCCTGTGTGTGTGTGTGTGTGTGTGTGTGTGTGTGTGTAAAATCGGTGCATGTCACAGCAAAGGGCATACTACCTATTTCTACTGCCATGAAGATAATGTGGATGCCTTATCTTGCATCTATCAGACTGGTCTCTTTTGTAGTTATTGTCTATGGAAATCCATTTTAAGTTTGTTATCTAATCTGCTGTGGTCTTAGAATGACCACTGGAACACACACTACTGAGGTATTTAATTAGATTATTTATCTAATTGTATAATTTAATATAATTAGCAAACAGGGTAAACAAAATTGCCATAGAACAGAAGAATGTCTAGAATTAGGTATGGATGAACCTGTCAATTTAAGTTTCACTTGGCTACACTAGTGTTAAAATCTGAATCTCCCTTGAATCTAGCCCAATAAGGCCACACGATGTACTGCATTATGCCCAAATCTGGTGTGGCAGTGCCTCACATTTTATGGCCCTATCCAAACCAGATTCAGGTATATCACCTAAAACCCACTTTTTGGAAAACTTGCAGTTTTCTCTGGAGTTTCCAGCAAACTCCAGAGAAAATTGTAGTGTGGACAAAAGATCCACACTGGATTCAAGGAGGTGGGGAGGCAGGACAAATGCTGCCTGACAAGTGCTGCCATTCCCACTCACCTCTGCACTTCTGCTGGTGTCTCTGCCTTCCCAGTGCACAGTCACTTGTTCACTATGCACTTGGAAGGAAGAGTCCAGAGGAGGGGGGAAATGGCAGTGCCTGTTGTCCTGCGCTGGGCAGAGTCACTCCCTCTGATTGTCAGAATGATTAGCCATATGCCAGGGGGGCTACCGATGGGGCATTGTTTCCCTGGAGCTCTAAGGGCATGATTGAGCTCTATGAAAGCAAAGCACCACTCTCTCTGGGGCTAGAACGTGTTCCCCCCTTGCCATCGCAAGGCTAGGTGTCCCCTTTGGCTTCTGACAGAGAAACTACCAATGGGCTTTGCTTCCCCCAGGTGATTGTGCACTGGAAAATCAAATCCCCTGTGGTAGTTGCCTTCTCTGAAGCCAGAATGGGTGTCTTGGCAGGGCGGGCACTTGTTCTGCTCTCAGACCAGTCAAGTCCCACTGGTGCTTCACTTTTCTGATGCACAATCACCTGGGAAAAGCAAAGTGGCAGTGGGGCTCACCTGGTCTGAAGTTACAACATGCACGCTCCCCACCATTGTGGGTTGTGGGACAATACTGAGAGTACCTCTTCGTCAGCCTTCTTTGCCATTTTAACAGATGGGGATTCTTATGGTTTCACCTTTTGGCCAGCTGTGCACATATGGTTAAAAACATAAGGAGCTATCTTATACCAGATCAGACTGTTGGTCCACCTTGCAAACATATGGTATACTTTGACTGGTAGTGGCTCTTCATTAGGGATAGTTTGGGGATTCTGCTACTATACCGACCACCCCGTTGTCTAGCAGACTCCCTAACTGAGCTGACACAGCTGGTCTCAGAGTTGCTGTTGGAGTCGCCCAGACTTTTAGTTCTGGGCGACTTTAACATTCCACTCGAGACCAGCTTGACAAATCTGACTGGTGCAGCTCGGGAGTTCATGGAAACCATGACAAACATGGGCCTATCCCAATTGGTCATTGGGCCCACACATTGTGCGGGTCATACTCTCGATGCGGTCTTTAGTACGGAACAGGAATATCCATGGGCGGCGGTTATTAAAACCGCCGCATTGTCATGGATGGATCATTTCCTGGTCAAGACTGAACTAAGAGTCTCTTCCCGCCCCACCGGGGGTGGTGGACCCATTAGAATGGTCCGCCCCCGAAGGCTAATGGAACCAATAGGATTCCAGAAAGCCTTGGAGGGTTTAATGGTTGGTAACGCCGGTGACCCTGTCGAAGCTTTGGTTAATACTTGGAACACCGATCTTACCAAGGCTATTGACACGATCGCTCCCAAGCATCCTTTCCAACCCGCCTCTAATCGTAAGCCATGGTATACTTCAGAGCTTAGGAAAATGAAGCGGGTTGGACAACGACTAGAGCACAACTGGTGGAAAACTCGACTCTTATCCGACAGGACTCGACATAGGAATTTTCTTCGGTCCTATCAAGAGGCAATACGTGCAGCGCAGAGATCCTTCTCCTCTGCACGTATTGCGTCTGCAGAGTCCCGTCCAGCAGAGCTGTTTAGGGTGGTAAGGGAGATGACGCAGGTTATACCTGCACAGAACCCATTGCTTAACCCAACAACGGCCTGCTGTGATGCATTTAACAACTACTTTGCAGATAAAATCTCTCGGATAAGAGCCGACTTAGATGCCAGCATTTTGACAAACAATTGACGAGGTGTCCAGCAACTCCGTTGATGTAAGTTTACTGAATCAATTTCAATCTGTGAGTACCGAGGACGTGGACAAGCTACTTGGTAGAGTGAGGAAGACGACCTGCCCTCTTGATCCTTGCCCGTCATGGCTGGCCATCCAGGGGGGGGGACTGCCTTGATGGTGTTCCTTAAGGACATCATCAATGTATCCCTCCGGGAAGGGTGTGTTCCATCTTGTTTAAAGGAAGCGGTGGTTAGGCCGCTCCTGAAAAAACCTTCCCTAGACCCCCTGGACATGAATAACTATAGGCTGGTTTCTATGTTACCATTCTTGAGCAAAGTGATCGAGAGGGCAGTTGCTCTTCAACTCCAAGTGGTCTTGGATGAAACTGATTATCTAGACCCATTTCAAACTGGCTTCAGGACGGGATTTGGAGTTGAGACTGCCATGGTTGCCTTGACCGATGATCTACATCTAAGCATCGACAGGGGTAATGTGTCCCTGTTGGTGCTTCTGGACCTGTCAGCGGCTTTCGATACGATAGATCATGGCATTCTCCTGGATCGCCTGAGAGGGTTAGGAATCGGAGGCACTGCGCTCCAGTGGTCCCGGTCCTTCCTCTTGGGCAGGTCCCAGAGGGTGTGGCTTGGGGACAGCTGCTCCAGCAGAAAGGAGCTTACTTGTGGTGTTCCACAGGGTGCCATCCTGTCCCCGATGCTGTTTAACATCTATATGAAGCCACTGGGTGAGATTATTCGGGGTTATGGGGCTGGGTGTTATCAGTACGCTGATGACACCCAGATCTATTTCTCCTTGTCCCGATCATCGGCCTCGAATCCCAATGGCATCTCTCCTCTTAATGACTGTCTTAAAGCTGTAATGGGCTGGATGAGGAAAAACAGATTGAGATTAAATCCAGACAAAACGGAGGTGCTCAAGGTAGCGGCCCCGAAACCAGGAGTTGAGTTGCAACCACCAGTCCTGGATGGGGTCACGCTCTCCGTTAAGGACTGTGTTCGCAGTCTGGGGGTGCTCCTTGATTCATCGCTTCAGATGATGAGTCAAGTGAATGCGACAGTCAGGAGCGCTTGTTATCAGCTTCGGCTGATACGCCAGCTGTGCCCTTTCCTGGAAGTAGGGGACCTTGAGACTGTGGTGCACGTGCTGGTAACCTCTCGTCTAGATTTCTGCAATGCGCTCTACATGGGGCTACCCTCGTGCTTGGTCCAGAAACTTCAGTTGGTACAAAATATGGCAGCCAGTGTGGTCTCAGGAACATCTCGGAGAGATCATATAACTCCAATACTAAAATCTCTCCACTGGCTGCCTATCAGTTTCTGGGCCCAGTATAAGGTGTTGGTTATTACCTTTAAAGCCCTAAATGGCTTGGGTCCAACTTATCTCAGGAACCGCCTCCTCCCATACAATCCTCCCCGCATACTCCGGTCCTCTGGGAGGAATCTGCTTCAGCCACAAAAATCTAGGCTGTCTGCAACCTCCCAGAGGGCCTTTTCAGTAATCGCCCCCAAATTGTGGAATGGCCTGCCGAATGACATCCGTCAGCTGACGAGCTTGAGTAGCTTTAAAAAAGCACTAAAGACGGATCTCTTTCGGCAGGCCTTTCCTGATTAGATCCCGGCCTCAGGAACTCAGTCTCCTGGCTTTTTAAAAATTATGTATATATTTGTTTTTAATGTGTTTTTTAGCTAGAAGATTTTAATCTTATTGTGTTTGATGTCTTTTTATGTGGGAGGGTGGGGGTGGGTGGTGTTTTTAGTCATTATTATAATGTTTTAATTGTTGGAAGCCGCCCCGATAGTTTTTAGCAGAGGGGCGGGGTATAAATAATAATAATAATTATTATTATTATTATTATTATTATTATTTGGGGTAATGGCCTCCCTCTGGTATCTGATCTTTTTCACTGCAGATGCCAGGGACTGAACTCAGGACTTTCTGACCCAAACCTTATTAGTTATCCAAGCTGGAGTAGACCTGTTGAATCAATGGGATTCCCCTATGTGTTGACTTTCAACAATTGATTCAGTGGGTCTACACTAGTTGGAAGTAATCAACAGGATTCAGGCTTCTTAAGGCCTGTCTATATGATGAAAGAAACCCTCACAGAATGCGAGGGGAATATGGTCTGTTCCAACAGGATCCTGTAATAATTCGATGTATTGGAAAGTGTGTGGGGGGGAACCAAAAACAATGCAGGGAAAGCCTTCGTGACTTTCCCATAACTTTTTAAAAAGCTGTGCATGAAATGCACATACGTGCTCATTGAGACAACAGCGCAAATTGTCCTGCTGTCAGGAGAGGGTGATTGGTCGAATATGTGCAGGCGTGGGCTGTCCATCAAGTGCCTGTAAGCGCCAGAGATTGTGTGCTTTCTTAATTAATTTATTTTTTTAAAAAAACTAGATATCATCACCTGGAGACAACATGGAGGGCAGCCGCCAGGATAGGTAAAGGGTTAGCGGCTCTCTCCTCCTCTTCCTCGCCATGGCTGCCCTCCACATTGTCTCTAGGCGATGCCATCTCCAGTGATCTTCCCCATCTCCCTCCTGTGCAAAAAATGACATGACCGCAAAATGATTTGTGGCCACATCAAGGTCCAAAAAATCATGGGCACACATCAGTGCTATGGCAAATCTGGAACAGAATGCAGGTAAGACATTGTTTTCTTCTTGTATAGATGGGGCCTTAGTGTAGATGCTCTACCATTTGGGGCTATTTATTATAAGCATTGACAGATATTAACATATATGTTCCCTTGAGGGAGAAACACAGACATGTCAATGTCTGGGCACTTGCTTTCATCACATTACATCCACTGCAAGTAAGGCATCATACTGTACATTCATTACATTAAATAATATGGCCATTAGGATGTTACACTTTCATATGGACTAAATCTTTATCTCTGTGCATCTCTTTAACAAGCTTTGTAATAATTAACACAGAGTAGAACTTTACCATTTTGACAGTATAACTTAGCTATATATCCATCATCATCATCATCATCATGTTCTTTCATACTTTCCATAGTGTCTGTCAAGGCATTGTATAAACATTTCCTAAAAACTTTCACATGCACATTATTCTGTCTGTTGTGTCATATCTATAATCATCTATCCATCAGGAATACAATCTCACCTGTTCAGGCACTACATATCTCTAAACAGGCATCTATGAACACACAGGCATTCAAGGGTTAATCTCCTTGAGCATTGTTAAATCTTAACAGCATCTGTTATAGCCATATGTGCCTTAACAGGGGTATCGTATACAGTAGTCACAATGGGACATATCTCTATTTTAGCATATTTTAGTACTGTCCTTTTTTTACCAGCATGGTCTATCTTTCAGAATGTTTGGGCTGTTTATCAGTCTATCAGGAACAGCCAAGCTATCAGAGACAGCAGTCTTCATCAGTGGAGACGTGCCAAAGGCAGTCTGATGTGTGGCTCTATCTTGGCTCCTTTTATTCTCTCCTTAGCCTTGCCCATGCTATCAGTTATCCAATCAAAATAAAACAAAGATGTTCACTGTACCTAGCTTACACTTATCCAATCAAACCAAACTTGGTTATCCACAACTGCACCTGCTGTACACTTGGAGTCTTTAGCTGCCAGCCATCTGGATTGCATCAGCCATCACAGCACCTGCTACAGGTTATTCTCAGTCAAATCTACCAGATGCCCTCTTATCTTGACTACAATTGAGCACATTACATCTGCTAAGGATTATTACAAGTCACATCTGCTCACACCCACAGTATGAGGTTATTCTCAATCATGTTTTGTTGACATTTGAGTAGGTGTTTCCCCAGACTTAAGCTGGTGCCAAGTCCTGATACACATATGCTAATACATCTACCTTCCTGTATTATATCTTAAATGTTATATGCTTTATATTCTATAGTTTACACTAGGTTAGATTCTGTACTTTATTGAGCTATTCCTAGGCTGCAAAGTTGGCAGCCAAAAATGCCTGGCCTGAAACACAATGCCCTTATTTGCAATATCCCCGCCCCACTCCAGCTACACTTCTAAAGAGCTAAAGAGAAAGTGTCCTTGACCACCAGCACTTCCATCCCATGGGCATTGATGGATGCCTCTGCATGTACTCCAACAAGTTGAGTGGTCATCTTTTCTATCACTTTGCTTCCATCTTGTTTTCTGCTGTTCCAGACAAGGACATGGAGCAATGGGTTCGGACTGCAGGGGAAGAGATTCCATCTGGACATTGGGAGGGCCTTTCTGATGGTAGGAGCTGTTCGGAGGTGGAATGCATTGCAGTTAAGATGGTATTGAGGGATTTCAGCACAGGCAGAAGCTACTCACCTTATTGGACTTGTGAGGATTGGGGATAAAGAGCAATGGAAGACAGCTAATTAAAATTTCAACTTCATTAGCAACTGAAAAGTCATTTCTCTTTTTTTGTGTGTGATTTGTGGAGAAAATTGTTTTGGTTTAGCCAATCATTTGAGAGGTTCTTGGGAGGTTTATGTCAAAATATGAACTGTTCAAAATGATTTAACACTTTACTACATTTTTTAAAAAAAAATGGGTTGAGCATTATATTAGTGTCAAGATTTTATTTACTATTTTCTATCAGATTCTAATTCACCCTTTGTTCAGGGTTGAGCCTCTACATGCCACAATTGCAAAGCAGAGTGCTGATGCCAGAGGAAAAGAATTGCCTCATGTTTTAAGGGAAAATTGAGGCAGGGAGTATCTGCCAGTGCAGTTGTGATTCATTGAAGCCTGGAGCAGGTAGGAAGGATGCATTCCTCCTACCATGGGAGAGTCTCATGGAGGGCTGGGGAAGTTTTGGGAACATGTATGGCCTGCAAAATCTATATTCAGGCTGAGCAGGTAACTGCCTGTAGTTGACCACTTCATAGAAATCATGTTCTGGATGACCATTATATTTGGCTGAAGGTCACAAGCACAGCTTGGAAAAATTAATTTTGGAATTACAATCCCCACAATCCTCAGCCCCCTGTTTCAAACCATAGATCAAGCTATGCACATTTGAGGCTTCCCTCCTTCCTTCCATGCCCACTTGATATAAGGAAGAGAGCTAGTATAAAGTGCAATTCCATGATTCAGAGACATATATGCAGTTGGCATCTAATCCCCATAAACCCATTGACAACTGTGCCAATTCCTGGCCTGCTATACCTCAGGGCTGCTAAGTAATTTTTTAATAACTGTGAATTGCATAATCAACACTGAAGAATGAGCTCCAAACTCATTGAAGAGCTCCAATATATGTTTGCATATAAGTAATTTCCAGAGTTCTATGGGACTGGCATTTTTGGTAAGCATTCTTAGCCTGCACATGTACTTAAACACAATGGGCTAAATAGCAGCATGGTTCATCCCTTAGTAGAACATCCAAAAGTTCAAAACTCGCACAGCTCACAGAAATTAGCTACCGTAAGTTAAGACTGTTAGGTAGTTTTGTTCTTTCTATTTAAAAACATTACAGTTGTGATGTTCTTTTGGGGAAATCATGACCATAGAACCATAGGGGTATAGAGTTGAAAGGTATCCCCAAGGATCATCTAGTCCAAACTGTTTAACAAAGAGGATTGTGCCACTAAATCAGACTCTGAGAATTGCCATCTAATCTTTATTTAAAATCCCCAATGAAGAAAAATCTTCCATCATTCAAACCAGTTTGTTCCATTGTCAAACAACTCTTACCATCAGGAAGTTCTTTTGTTTCCAGTTCTACTTAGATTATTTTGTCTTCAGCAAATAGTTAGCCTAATGCCTAAAGACGTTCACAAGCAGCAGGCTGTTTTGCTACCTTTGAGCTTTGGTCATCAGAGCATGTCTCCCACACACCATGAGAGTCTCCCTGCACAAAAAAAGAAGATTGGGTGGTGGTGGAAGGATCACATCCCTATTGTTTTTCTGGTTAGCTTCTGCTTTGGTGACTAGCCATGGCATAAGAGAGGATGCTGTGCATCACACACAGGATGCATCTTGCAGGTTTAGCATTCTACAACCTAGTTCCTAACCCCAGAAACATAAGACCAGTGTAAATTTGCTGTCTCCCATTCTCATCTGCTTAAAAGCAGTGTGACAGAATAGCACAAATTCAATTAAAATGAAACCTTTGTTACATTGCTCTTGTGGGAAGGCTTTCTTTTCTTATTAAAATTAAACCAATCTTGCTCTTAATTCCAGAAGAATTATCATCCTGTAAAATCCTGTGGCTAATGATGCAACTGGACCCAAGCCCAAAGGACATTCAGCTGTTAACATGCTCAGAGGAGAAAGGAAAGTCTGCAGGAGCACAGTACATATTATAGGAACATGGAATGTAAGAAGTATGAAGCAGGGGAAGCTAGAAATAGTAAAACAAGAAATGGAACATATAAACATTGCAATACTTGGGGCGAGTGAGCTAAAGTGGACAGGAATGGGACATCTTGAGTCAGATAATTATACAGTGTTTTATGCAGGAAATGGAAATCTAAGAAGAAATGGATGGCATTAATAGTGAGGAACAATGTAGCAAAAGCAGCCAAAGGATATAATGCAAAGACTGACTGAATCATGTCAATAAAGACTTCAGGATGAACCCATCAGTATAACCATAATCCAAGTTTATGTTCCAGCTACAGAGGCAGAAGAAGAAAAAAATGAAAGATTCTGTGCTGGAATCCAAGAGGAAATTGATCACACACCAAAACAGGACTTCTTGTTAATCATAGGTGATTAGAAAGCAAAACTAGGAAACAAAGCAGAATCAAAGATTGTAGGAAAATTTGGCCTAGGATCAAGAAATGAACCAGGAGACAGACTGACTGAATTTTGTGAGGCCAACAGTTTGTTCATCCCAAACACATTCTACAAGCAACCCAAGAAGTGACTGTATACATGGACATCACCTGATTCTTTTCATTTTCTCTGCAAAAGAAGACCAGGAGCAGATTGTTGCACAGACCACGAACTACTGATAGCAAAATTTAGAGTAAGGCTAAAGAAGAATGCTAACCCAACCATCATGCCAAAATACAACCTGAAGAACATCCCCATAGAATTTATAGATAATATGAAAAATGGATTTGCAGTATATTAAGCCTAATTGACCGAGAGCCAGAAGTACTCTGGAGTAAAACTAGGGCCATTGTAAAGGAAGAATGCAAAAAGACACTTTCTGTAGACAAAAAGAAAGACATGTCTCAATTGATGACAGATGAAACTCTTCAAGCAGCTAAGGACGGACGAGAAGCAAAAGTAAAAGGTGACAGAAATAGAGTCAGAACTCTGAATACAACTGTTCAAGAACCTGTGTGCAGGGACATGGAGAACTACTCTAATAATCAATGCAGAGAAATAGGTGACAACAAAAAAGGAAGAACAAGAGACCTCTTCCAGAAGATCCAAGAATCCAAGGGAAATTTAAATAAAAAGTAGGGATGCTCTACGACCAGCAAGGGAACATACTACATGGCCAAGGACAAATGAAAAGATGGTGGCGACAATACAGGGAGGAACTATATAAAAAAGATAAAAGGATGACAGATTCACTTGAGGAAGAATCATATGAAGACAAACCTCCAATTTTAGAAAGTGAAGTGGAAGTTGCACTCAGGGTACATGGAAGAAATAAATCACCAGGAACAGGCGGCATATCAATAGAGCTGCTTCAGTCTACAGAGATAGACTCTATTCTAGTTCTAACTAAAATCTGTCAACAAATATGAAAAATAAAAGAATGGCCCAAAGACTAGAAATATACATTCCAGTCCCCAAGAAAGGGGACACCAGGGATTGCAGTAACCACAGGACCATTGCATTAATTTCCTGTGCAAGCAAAGTAATGCTCAAAAGTTGACAACAAATACTTTTACCATATATGGAGCAAGAATCCTAGGTGTCCAAGCAGGTTTCAGGAAAGAAAGAGGCACTAGGGATCATATTGCAAACATACATTGGATAATGGAGTGCACCAAAGAATCTCAGAAGAAAACCAGCCAATGCATTATAGATTAAAGAAAAGCTTTGTATAGATCACGAAAAACTATGGATCACTCTTAAAGAAATGGGTGTGCCACAACATTTGGTTGTCCTGATGGGTAACCTGTACTCAGGACAAGAGGCTACCACCAGGACAGAATATAGAGAAATGGAATGATTTTCAATTGGCAAGGGAGTCACTTAAGGATGCATCTTATCAGCCTGTCTGTTTAATTTGTATGCTGAACATAACATACATAAAGCAGTATTACACTTGGAGGAAGAAGGCGTGAAAATTGGAGGAAGGAACATCAACAATTTAAGATATACAGATGACACCATAGCACTAGCAGAAACTAGCTAAGACTTGGAATGGTTACTGAGGAAAGTGAAGGAAGAAAGTGCAAAGGCAGGTCTACAGTTAAAACTTGATAAAACCCCAGGACTGGATGGATTTACTCCATTATATTATAAAAAATTAGAAGATATCCTACTCGTACTGCTTCAAAAAAACATTTAGGCAATTAAAGAAGAAGGGATTCCCAATTCATGGAAAACAGCTAATATTACGGTCATACCAAAAGAAGGAAAGGATAAAAAAGACCCCAAGAACTATAGACCGATTTCTCTATTAAATATAGATTACAAGATTTTTGTGTCTATATTAGCAGAAAGATTTAAGACTATTCGAAACCAGATAATAGAGGAAGATCAGAACGGTTTTCTCCCAAAAAGACACATACGAAACAATATCAGAATGGTAATAGATCTATTGGAATATTATGAAAAACACAACAACAAAAAAGTTGCATTGTGCTTTCTGGACGCAGAAAAGGCTTTTGACAATGTAAGGTGGATGTTTATGAAAAAAAGTTCTTGAAAAAATGAATATAGGAGATATGTTTAGGCAATGGGTAAATAAGATATATGAAGAACAATATGCTCAGGTGATAATTAATGGAGAAAAGACTGGAAATATAAAAATCAATAAGGGGACACGACAAGGATGCCCCCTGTCACCTCTATTATTCCTGATGACAATAGAGATATTAATTAACAACATCAGAACAAACAGAAAGATTCGAGGAGCTCCAATTAAAGGTAATGAGTTCAAGATCAAAGCCTTTGCTGAAGAGGTTGCCATTCTTGAAGAGCCTGGGGACCAGCTGGAAGACTTTAAATCTGCACTTGAAAATTTTGCGACAGTTTCTGGATTTAGAATTAATAAGGAGAAAACGGTCATGCTTACGAAGAATATTAAGGGTGAGGAAGAAGAGATTATAAAATAGATAACAGGATTTAAAATAGAGAAGAAAATAAAATATTTGGGGATTTGGTTAACGAAAAGAAATGTAGACTGCTTCGAAAATAATTATAAAACAATGTGGAAAGAGATGTTGAAAGATTTGATTAGATGGTCCAAATTTAATCTATCAATTTTAGGGAAAATAGCTGTTGTAAAAATGATGATTTTACCTAGGTTTCTGTTTCTGTTTCAAAATATCCCGATAATAACAAATAACAATTGTTTTAAAATTTGGAACAAAGAATACTTATCTTCATTTGGGGTGGTAAAAAAGCAAGAATAAAATATAAACTATTAAGTGAGAGAAAAGAAAAAGGAGGATTTGCAATGCCAAATCTTTACAAATATTACCAGGCGTGCTCACTCACCTGGTCAGAACCTTGGATGCAATTAGATAACACTAAAATACTAGCCTTGGAGGGGCATGAGCTTATTTTTGGGTGGCAGGCATACCTTATCTATAATAAAAAGAAAGAGAATAAATCATTTGACCACCATTATGTGAGGAAAGCTTTGCTTAAGTGCTGGATGAACTTAAAGAAAGACTTTTACCCCAAGATACCAACATGGGTTTCGACCCAGGAAGCTTTTTTCGGGATGTCAAAGATAATAGATCAGGAATGGTTAAAATATCAAAACATTTGTATATACTCACCATTAAACCAGGTAAAACTAAAATCGAGAGAAGAATTACAAGTGGAAGGGTATAAGATTACCTGCTTTTTGTATAAACAATTATATGAGAGGTTTAAAATGGACTTAAAATTAGAGAATTTTCAAATAGAACAAAATGAATTAGATAAAATAATCTTTGTAACAAAGAAACACCAGATCGCAAACTATTGCAAAATTTTAATAGACAGAGAATTGGAAGATGAACTAATAAAGGATACGATGATAAGATGGGCCAAAGAGGTAGGCCATATAATAGAATTAGACAGGTGGGAGAAATCGTGGCAAATTACACAAAAATTCACATTATCCCAGATAATGAAAGAGAATTACTTTAAGATGTTATATCAATGGTACCTAACTCCTTTCAAACTTGATATCATGTATAAGACTGAGAAAAGGGAGTGTTGGAAATGTGGGAAAGTGGAAGGAACATTCCACCATATTTGGTGGAAATGTTCACAAGCAAGAGCCTACTGGAAAAATATTCATGATAAAATAAGAGAAATTATAGGTTTAAATTATCCAATGGAACCTGAAATATATTTATTAAACATGGTGGATAAAATTGGTACTAGTACTGTAAAGGGGAAAGAAAAGCTTCTGTTATATATGATAACTGTAGCAAGAATTCAGTATGCCAAATATTGGAAAGATATAAGAATACCTTCTGTTGGAGAATGGATCATGAAACTTTACGACGCCATGGACATGGATAGACTGACAGCAAGATTAAAGGATAAGGCATTGGAAAAAACAGAGGCAGAAAGGGAACCTTTTAAAAATCTCTGGAATGAAATTGGGGAGGTAGATTTATAACGTTCTCAGAAGATTATTGGGCATGTAGAAATAACTTCACTTTGCTAGAAGCAAATAGTTTAATTGTGTTTTTTTTTTGTGTTAGAAATATGACCAGAAGTAACATGTATAAGGTAATTACTGAGCAGAAAAAGTAAGATTACATAGATATTATTTTTACCAAGAAATGCCCACAAAAAAGGAACTTATTTATATGTTGTTTGTTTACTGCTTGTTTGTTTGTTTTATTTGACTATAAAAACACAGTTACAATGTAGAGTTAGAAATGATGGAAGTTATAAAATACAGAGTGTATGATGGTAACTACTTAAAAAAAATAAAATTAAAAAAAAAGAAAATTGGAGGAAGGAACATCAACAATTTAAGATATACAGATGACACCATAGCACTAGCAGAAACTAGCTAAGACTTGGAACGATTACTGAGGAAAGTGAAGGAAGAAAGTGCAAAGGCAGGTCTATAGTTTAACATTAACAAAACAAGAATAATGACCACAGATGATTTACATAACTTTAATGTAGATGATGAAGATATTGAAATAGTTCAAGATTTTTCATACCTTAGCTCAGTCATTATTCAGAATGGAGACTGCAGTCAAGAAATCAGAAGACTAGGACTTAGAAGGGCAGCTATGAAGGGACTAAACAAGATTCTGAAGTGTAAAGATAAATATCGTTGAATACTAAAGTTAGGATTGTCCATGCCATCATATTTCCGGTTTCTATGTATGATTCTGAAATCTGAAGAGTGAAGAAGGCTGATAGGAAGAAAATCAGCTCATTTGAAATGTGATGCTGGAGAAGAGTTCTACAGATAGTGCTAAAAAGAACAATAAATGGTTCCTCTAGAGCAAAGGAAGCCTGAACTCTCTCTAGAAGCCAAGATGACTAAACTGTCATACTTTCGATGTATCATGAGAAGACAGGACTCGCTAGAAAACATAATAGTGCTTGGTAAGGTAGAAAGCAGGAGGAAAAGAGGAAGACATTACAGATGAATAGACTCAATCAAGGAAGCCATCTGTAAGACCTGAGCAGGGTGGTTGATGATAGGGTGATCTGGAGATATCTCATTCATAGGGTCACCAAAAGTTGAAGCCTATTTGACATCAGTTAACAACAAAAATGCAAAAGAATAGGAACATTACAAAAGGGATTTTCTTTGTCTCAATTACAAGAAACACATACCCATCCTTAGTTACTGTAAATCTTCCTTCAGCCCTGGTGCTGGGGCAGCATCTTCTGCTTCTCCTAAGGGCAACAGATTAGTTTAGGAGCCCCAGGACAGGTTGGGTGGCACACATAGTTCTGTCCTCCAACAGAAGGAATGGCCAGGTGGCTGTTGCTGGTACTTCTATGCCACCAATGGCCTGCATCACTCTGCCAATGGCAGAGTCATTTATGATAATCCTGATGTATTGCTGTTAACATGTATTGATGATACTTGGTGGATCTGGTGAATATTTCACATCATTGGGACCTTCAAAAGCAAGTAGAGCAGTTAAGCCTAAACTGCTCTTGCTACATGTGATAAACACCTGAGACATATACTATATATTTAAAAATAAGGTAGAAGACAAAAGTAAGACAGAAAACAAACATGTTCCAAATTCTGGTCAAGCTTTATTTGTAAGTGAAATTGCTACATCACTTGAATATTTCAGTAATGGAAAGAGGAGACAGGGAAGAAGGTCTAAGTCCCATTTCAGATGACAGAAGTAATATGTGTTGTATTATTAGTTTTTAGAAGAACATCATCCCAGAATTCATTTGGCCTTACTCTTAAAATGTTGAAATTCCACGAGTGAAGATAGTGGGAACATTGTGGCATTGTTACACTTATTATTGCATGTAGCTGTAATCATGTGAAAGAAATGCCATGGAATTACAGTAGGACCCCCATATCCACTGGGGATTGGTTCTGGGGCCCCTGTGGATACAGAAAACCATGGATAATAGCAAACACCATTGAAAATAATGGGACTTCCTGTTTAAAATACCAGAGTTGCCTTGGAGGCCCCCCCCCAAAAAAAAACGGTTAGAGAGGACACCTTTTCTAGGAACACTCTATGGTAGGTGAGTTGTTTTGTGTCCCATGGATAATTGAATCAGTCGATAATGAATCAATGGATTCGGGGGGTCCTACTGTATCACACAACAACCACTAGCACTTCAGGAACAGGAGTTTACTTCCAAGATTTGGCATGGGCAAGATTTTGGCAGTTCTCATGAGAAGACGTGAGCATACTTAAAACTAAAAAAAAAACCCAAACCCCCTAATTAACGAAGTAAATGAACACATAAGCACTGAAACAAACCTAAAAATGTGCAAACTGAAGGGGACAGTTCATAAAAAGAGTGTTCTGTGCTTCATTTTCATGTTATCACCCAGATGTTTTCTCACTGAGGACCGCCCATTCATGCTGTAATCTCATGATTACAACAGGATGTGGTTTCACACATAGTCAATACAGCAAAAAAGTGCTATTGATGGTCTATTGATGGCTTGTCCTGTGAATTGGAAATAATGCCTTTTTGCGGCTGGAGCACAGAGTAAGAATGTGAAGACAATGTTGTGCTATAGTGGGGCCCATTCACGCTGCCCTGATAATGTCCCTAGTGCATAAACCTAGTCCCTAGTGATAATGTCCCTAGTCCCAAGTGAATATGATTATATCTAATTGTTAAGTCAAAGATTTTTCACATAGATGGAAGTATCCAGTAATACAATAACACATATACAGTTGACTTTCCGTATCCATGGGTTCTGCATCCACGGATTGAACCAACCACGGCTCAAAAATATTTAGGAAAAAGATATCCAAAAAGCAAATCTTGCTGTTTACCACTTTTTATAAGGGACACCATTTTACTACACCATTATATATAATGAGACTTGAGCATTTTGAGTGGGTCAGTTTGAATTTTTTAAAAAACTGTTGGGAGAGTGTGCTTGTTGCTGAGGGGGTGGAGCTTCTGTGAGTTTGAATTTTTTAAAAAACTCTTGGGAGAGTGTGCTTGTTGCTGAGGGGGTGGAGCTTCTGTGACTCACACCTGTGAATCACTAGCGGGTGGAGCTGGGAGCCTAGCTCTATATAACTCCTTGCAGAGGCTTTCCAGGCCAGTTTCCTGCCAGGGAGAAGAAGAAGGAGAGCAGCTTCTGGACAGCCATTTTGAATGGGTGAGTTTGAATTTTTTTTTAAACTGATGGGAGACAGTGCTTGTTGCTGAGGTGTGCGCCATTAGGCATGCAAATTTTAGTGACCAAACAAAAATACAGTGTACCTAAAAGTACAGAGTTCTCAGCATTATCTAAGAGTTCTTAGATTACCTAAAAGCTCTCACTATGGACACTGAGGGGACTGCTGCAGTCACCTGCAACACTTGTGGGATGTTTGTCTTCTTGTCTACAGACGTGGGGAACTTCATATGCACCAAGTGCAAGTTGGTAGCCCTCTTGGAGGAGAAAATCCAGCAGCTGGAGACACGGGTAGCTACACTTCAACAGATTCGTGAGCAAGAGGTTTTCCTGGGCAGAACGGAACGAACAGTCTTGGATGGGGACCGCACAGAGGAAGTGGCTGCAGAGGAAACAGGAGATAGACAACTGGAGGAATGTCACACACAGAAACAGGAGATAGACAACTGGAGGAATGTCACACACAGAACAAGAAAATCCAGGGATTCTTCCAGCAGCTTGCAGCTACAGAATCGATTCGAAGCCCTCTTCCTTATCAAGGACAACGAGGAAGAACAGCATGGACAGACTTCAGGGGCAGAGCAGGGGACCTTGAGAGTACCACCGCAAGGAATAGCAGCTGCAAAGCCTCAGGGGAGGCGTGTGGTGGTGGTGGGGGACTACTTGCTGCGGGGTACAGAAGCAGTGGTTTGTGGGCCTGAAAAGATGTCTTGGGAGGTGTGTTGTCTCCCTGGGGCAAAGATCCGTGATGTGATGGAGAGGCTGACAAGACTCGTCAAGCCTACGGATCATTACCCCTTCCTTTTGGTCCATGTGGGAACCAATGATACTGCAAGGCACAGCTTTCCAAAGATCAGAAGAGATTATGAGGCTCTGTGGAGGAAGCTGAAAGAAATGGATGCACAGGTTGTCATCTTGTCTCTTCTGCCAGTTGAAGGCCATGATCCAGGAAGGGAGAGGAAAATAGCCGCCATAAACAACTGGCTCCGTAGATGGTGTCACCAAGAACAATTTGGATTCTTGGACCATGGGCTGCACTTCCATGAGGAGGGACTTCTGGCAAGAGATGGGTGCATCTCACGACAGTTGGCAGAAACATTTTTGCCTGCAGTCTCAAGAATTTGATCAGGAGGGCTTTAAACTAAGTCATATGGGGGAGGGAGATAGTATTCTGGAAGGCAAAAGGGCTGGAGAAAATAGTCAAACTGTCATAGAGGGAACAAGGCAAACAGCGCAAGGACTCAACAGTGGGAGGCAAAAAAACTTGCACAGGAAGCATGTAAAGGAAACATATGGTCTTAGATGTCTCTACACTAATGTACAGAGCATGGGAAATAAGCAAGATGAACTTGAACTCCTAGCACTACAAAACAAATATGATATAATAGGCATTACTGAAACCTGGTGGGAGGAGTCGCATGATTGGAATGTAGGAATAGAAGGGTATAACCTTTATAAGAGAAACAGACCAAACAGTAAAGGAGGAGGAATAGCATTATATGTCAGGGATATTTACACCAGTGAAGAGATCCATGACATCAATACTGGAAGGCCGGTGGAGAGCATCTGGATAAAAATTAAAGGGGAGGGAAACAACAGGGATGTTATTGTGGGACTCTACTACAGACCCCCAAGTCAGATGGAGGAATTGGATGATGCCTTTCTAGAACAGATGAACACACACATAGAAAGGAGAGATGTAGTAGTGATGGGTGACTTCAACTATCCTGATATTTGCTGGCAATCTAACTCAACCAAAACTTCAAGGTCTAGCAAATTCCTTACTTGCCTGGAAGACAATTCCATGGTCCAAAAGGTGGAAGAGGCAACAAGGGGATCAGCTATTTTAGATTTGATCCTAACCAACAGGGATGGCCTAGTTAATAGGGTGCAAGTGGTGGGATCCTTAGGTGAGAGTGATCATGGTCTCCTGGAGTTTGTTATTCAATGGAAAGGAGAAGCCAGGCATAGTCAGACACACATTCTTGACTTTAAGAGAGCTGATTTCTATAAACTCAGGGAAATACTGGGGGTGAATACCCCCGGTCACAAATACTAAAAGAGAAGAGACATCAAGACGGATGGGACTTTCTCAAAAGGGAGATACTGAAAGCACAATTTCAAACAGTACCAATGAGGAAGAAAAATGGGAGGTGTCTCAAGAAACCAGGATGGATGATTAAAGAACTTTCAATGGAGCTAAGTTTTAAACGGAACATGTATAGGAAATGGAAAAAGGGGGAAATCACCAAAGAAGAATTCAAACAGATAGCGAACACATGTGGGAGTAAAGTCCGAAAAGCTAAAGTGCAGAATGAGCTCAGGCTTGCTAGAGAGGTTAAGAACAATAAAAAGGGTTTTTTTTGGGGGGGGGGTATGTCCACTGCAAAAGGAGGAAGAAGGAAATAGTAGGGCCACTAAGCGGAGATGGCAAAAGGGGACAGAGAAAAGGCAGAATTACTCAACACCTTCTTTGCCTCAGTGTTTTCAGGAAAGCAAAAGGGGGACCAACCTGAGGATGATGAAACAGAGGACACAATAGGGGAAATCCAGCACAGAATAAGCAAAGAGGTAGTACAGGAATACCTTCTTAATCTAAATGAATTTAAATCTCCAGGACCAGATGAACTACATCCAAGAGTATTAAAAGAGCTGGCAAATATTATCTCAGAGCCATTGGCAATAATCTTTGAGAACTCCTGGAGAACAGGAGAAGTCCCAGCAGACTGGAGGAGGGCAAACGTTGTCCCCATCTTCAAAAAGGGGGGGAAAGAGGATCCCAACAATTATCGTCCAGTTAGTCTGACATCAATACCAGGAAAGATTCTAGAGTAGATCATTAAACGGAGAGTTTGTGAACATTTAGAAGGCAGTGCCATAATCACAAAAAGTCAACATGGGTTTCAGAGAAACAAGTCATGCCAGACTAATCTGATCTCTTTTTTTGATAAAATTACCAGCTTGGTAGATGACGGGAACGCTGTGGATATCGCATACCTTGATTTCAGTAAGGCCATTGACAAGGTTCCCCATGACATTCTTGCAAACAAGCTTGTAAAATGTGGGCTAGACAAGTTAACTGTTCAATGGATTTGTAATTGGTTGACCAGCCAAACCCAAAGGGTGCTCAGCAGTGGCTCCTCTTCGTCTTGGAAAGATGTGACCAGTGGGGTGCCACAGGGTTCTGTCCTGGGCCCAGTGCTATTCAACATCTTTATCAATGACTTGGATGAGGGAATAGCGGGCATACTTATCAAATTTGCAGATGACACCAAATTAGGAGGAGTAGCTAATACCCTAGAGGACAGGATCAAAATTCAAAATGACCTGGATAGACTGGAGAGCTGGGCCAAAGCTAACAAAATGAAATTCAGTACGGAGAAATGTAAGGTACTGCACTTAGGGTGGAAAATGAAATGCATAGATATAAGATGGGGGAGACCTGGCTGAACGAGACTATGTGTGAAAGGGATCTAGGAGTCCTAGTAGACCACAAGTTGAACATGAGTCAACAGTGTGATGCGGCAACTAAAAATGCCAATGCGATTTTGGGCTGCATCAATAGAAGTATAGTGTCTAGATCAAAGGAAGTAATAGTGTTGCTCTATTCTGCCTTGGTCAGACCTCACCTAGAATACTGTGTCCAGTTCTGGGCACCACAATTCAAAAAGGATATTGACAAATTGGAGCATGTCCAGAGAAGGGCAACTAAAATGGTGAAAGGTCTGGAAACCATGCCTTATGAGGAGAGACTTAGGACTTTTTCGGATGAAGAAAAATAATGCAAGCAGCCTCTCCAGCTTGCGAGGCTGCTGTGCTGCAAAGCGCCCCTTTCGTATGATGCTCGCCCCTGCCGGTACTGTTGCGGTACCGCGGGGAGAGCTGAGCGTCATATTTCGTTGATTTTTTACTCACGAAAGTTGGTCGTGAGTAAAAATCAACGAAATATGACGCTCAGCTCTCCCTGCGGTACCGCAACAGTACCGGCAGGGGCGAGCGTCATACGAAAGGGGCGCTTTGCAGCGCAGCAGCCTCGCAAGCTGGAGAGGCTGCTTGCGTTATTTTTCTTCGTCCGAAAAAGTCCTTAGGGAGCTGTGTATGTTTAGCCTGGAAAAAAGATGGTTAAGAGGCGATATGATAACCCTGTTTAAGTATTTGAAGGGGTGTCGGATTGAGGATGGAGCAGGCTTGTTTTCTGCTGCTCCAGAGACTAGAACACGGAACAATGGGTGCAAATTCGAGGAACAGAGATTCCACCTCAACAATAGGAGGAACTTTTTGACAGTAAGAGCTGTTTGGCAGTGGAACACACTCCCTCGGAGCGCTGTGGGGTCTCCTTCCTTGGAGGTCTTTAAACAGAGGCTGGATGGCCATCTGTTGGGGATGCTTTGATCGTTATTTCCTGCGTGGCAGGGGATTGGACTGGATGGCCCTCGTGGTCTCTTCCAACTCTACAATTCTATCATTCTATGATTCATAATATTCCAACTCTACAATTCTATGATTCTATGATTCATAGATTTTGCTATCCTCGGGGGATCATGGAACCAAAACCCAGTGGATACTGACAGCCTACTGTAATTCATACATGGTTTACTCTCAGAGCTTGGTTGATCTTGCTTGATAATTAAATTCTTTTAAACTATTAAAACATGTTAATTGTATTGTTTTCATGTGTCAAACTGTCTAATATGCTTTCACTTTACTTAAATCATTGTCTACTCTTTTGCATTACTAGTTAAACTGATTTTGTTGTACACCACCCTGATGTAGTATAATATAAAGTGGGATGTAAGCGTGGAAATAAATAAATACATAAATAAATAAAGAATGCAGAGGCAGAGACCTGATCTGGAATAAATCAAGTGAGAGGCATAATACTAGTGGACAGAACGACTGGTTACTCTGAAGAGAAAGAGAAAATGGTTCTTAAGAGAACAGAGCAATTGGAGACATTTGCACTGGAGAAAAACCAGCCAGTGATTGAAAATAAAGGCAACTCATTTGTACAGGAGCAAGATATACCTTGGGAAACTCCTAGGCTGTTTTCTTATTTTCATGACAATAAATGAGAATGTGAAACAGAACTCAGCTGTGTACTCATCCCTGATCATGCCCTGCTTGCCTTGATAATTAACCCCCCAATAAAGAGGCTAGAACAAGGCTGGCAAAGTGAAAAAAGGTGTGAGGAGCTGGATTCTCCCACCCTAAGCCCTCCAAGGGCTGGATGATGTTAGCGGAATGGCTACTTCTCCCAATGTCATAAAGTTTCCAGTTGAAACACCAGGGGAGCTACTTAGAGATGAGAGATAATGGTGGGAGTTCCTTTGTATTATCTCTGATCTGTGCTCAGACATAGCGGAAACGTTTTTCCCTCTACAAAGGGGGTGGGCTTTAGGGAGGGGAGGGGGTAATTGGGGAACTTCTGGCAAGTGAGATATTTAGGCTGCTGACACACTGCAGAAATAATGCAGTTTGACTTCACTTTAACTGCCATGGCTCAGTGTTATGGAATTCTGGGATTTGTAGTTGTGAGAGATATTTAGCCTTCTTTGTCAGAGAGCTTTGGTGCCACAACAAACTAGGCAGTGTCAAACTGCATTATTTCTGTAGTCTGTCAGCAACCTCACTCTTGGTTGACAAAAATTAGCCCTGCAGTGCTGAGATTCCTCTCCCCTGGCCTGGAGGCCACAACTCTGTAAGATTACCCCCCCACACACACTTTTAAAGGGTCTTCATTTCTTTCGAACATTCCAGCTGGGCATACAAGAATTCTTTGAAAATAATAAGACCCCAGACATTAATATATCCTTTCTATGGGACATAATTAAGACCGGTTCACCTCATTAGAAAGGAAAAGGTAAGAGCTCAAACTTTAAAGGGCCTTGAACTCCAATTACGAGTACATATGGAAGAATATAGCTCTGTCCCATGGTCCCAAAGTACAATGCCCATGCCCATGACTCAATAAGCAGAGAATAAAATGTATGCCCTGCAAACTAACTTCCTATTAGCTTCCACCTGGCAGGCATACTGGGAATTGAGAGAGAAAGCTGGCAGGCTCTTGGCTTACAGACTTAAACAAATTAAAAATAGATCAAACATTTCCAGTATCAGACACACACCTTGCCAAGTTCATAGAAACATGAAATCCATTAACATTCTACTCCAGCATTTTTTTTGAGCCTTACAAAAGGAGCAATACCTCTCAGACGAAGGTGATGAAATACTTTTCTTCAGTGCACTCAACCGACCACCTTCTCAAAAATGCTTCTCAGTATATCGAGGCCCCAATCAGTGCATCTGGAAAAATAACAAATAATAAAAATGACTGGAAGTGGACGGAACCTGGGCCAGCTGGATGCAGAACAGAGAAGTCCAGGCTCTCTCTGACATCCTAGCACTGCACCTATCAGTGCTGGCACTGCACAGAAAATTTTGCCCTCTAATGTATGTGAGATTTACAGTAGTGATATAAAAACATGACTGAGACTGTAGGGATTTATAGTGTTGCAATATGTTTTGTCACTAGGTTGCATTGCACAGAATTGTATCTGAGTGGAGTCTGGAGTTTCAGTTTTCTATTGCTGTTGTGGTGTTGCTGAAGAAAGATGCTAAAGTTCTTGTCTGATCGGTGTGTCCTCTAAGCCTTCCATGGCAGAGGCATCCAATTCATGTAGATGCAAGACATTCTAACTGACTTTAGCTAGCTTTCTTATGTTTTGCTGTTATCCTACATCTGTCCCAAACACTGGACTTTATCAGACTAGTGTCTAAAAATGTAATTACACTATTGAGGAAAGCCCAAACATAGGACTTTTATCAGACAAACCACCATTAATGTTTCTTTTCCATCATATTTTAAATTGTTTTTCTGCTGGCAAAAGAACCCATTCTTTCAGACCTACCTTGAGCAGTGTGAAAAGGCAACCCCAGCATAAATGGAGTACAAATGGAGGTCCGTTCACTTCTGCGCTTGTGATCTTGGCAATTCTTGCAAGAAGACACGAGCACGGTAAATTTTAAAAATACAGACACAAAATGTACACACAAGCACAGAAACACACTTTAAAACTTAAAAGTAAACCAGGGATATTCATAAAAAAGAGTGTCCCCCAACCTAGATGTCGCACTCTCACCCAAAAGTGTTCTGGCATTGACGCTGAAATCACAAGAGGACAATGGCGTGAGGTTTCAAACGCCGGCAATACGAGCAAAAAAGTGCCATGGGAGATCTATTGACGGCTTGGTCTGTCAATAAAAAAAGAATGCCTTATTCTCTACACATGATCGTGAAAGAATGACCTTGTCTGATATGTGCTCCCTTTTGCATTCACTAGGCATTGTTAGGACACCATATTTGCTGCATCTGATAAAGTCCATGGTGGCATGATTATAATAATTATTGCACGTTGCTGTAATCATGCAATACTATGCCATAATCATACAATACTATTAGAGGTACTGTCACACTGTAATTCTGTGATTACAGCCCCATCTAATAAAGTTCATTGTCCCTAAGTGGTAGGCAGCAAATAACCTTTGCCTTCTTTATGTAAGCGGCAGCTAGTTGTTAATTTGAGGGCTTGTCTATACGAGGCTAAAAAATATGGCTTGATGCTCACTAATGCCAATTTGCAGAGACTTTCATTTGTCTCAATGATTTTTTTGCCAAGATTGCAGGCATGTGAAGCCATACATGTTTGTTGTTCAAATGGCATGCCTACGAATCAAGATGGCAGGCATGAGTGAATTACTTGTGTTTTTATTGCCACCAGTTGCCACTGCCAGATTTTTTTTTAAAAAAACATATCCAAGGTGTAAAAGCACAGTATTCCACGTAAATAAACAGGAAAAAAGGCTGTTTCATCGCCTCAGTGCACAATCGCTACAGCAAGAATCCAAAATGGCAGTTTGGGGTACCTGCCTTGTTAACAAGCTCTGCCCCCTGTGTACGTCCAACCAAGCTTTCATTTCCGTTCTTATCGGGAATGTGCATCGAAGCAAATCAGTTGTCCCAACAAGCAGGAATGCACATTATCCACAGAGCTTTTTTAAAAATACAGGAAAACTGTGAAGGCTTCTCCTGCAAAGTTTTTGGAGTTTTTGGCCCCCCTCCATCTAAATAAAGTGGATTGATCTCATTAAGACAAATCGTATTGTCCTCCAATTCTATGAGGAGTATTTTTACCATATAGACAACTCTTAAGTTTAATCCCTTTTCTCAGGGGCAATAGTGGATTGATATGGGTGTAAATATTCTAATTTCAGTAGGGGTAGGTATTTTGACATAAGGGACTTCCCTTTCTAGGTGTGAAGATTAAAGATGCAATTAAGATGATCAATTAATTAAAACTGATTAAATTAGGTAATCATTACTTTATTAATTAAAATATAGTTGTTTAATTAAAACTGCAGTTCAATACACAAGAGAGTAAATTCTACTGAACTTAGTAGGACTTAGTTTAGAGTCCCATTACAGCTTGCACTGTAAATTAATTATTTTGTGCAAGGTTAAAAGTATTGTATAAATCAGAATGTAATGTGTATTTTCATGGCTATGAACCAAAAAGGCAGCTTTTACATATCTAGCAAAATATTTGAGCTGCCCAAGGATACAAACCTTTAGAAGGAAGGGAAGACTTTGACTGAATAAACAAATAAAAACTCAGCTAGACAGCAAACGCAAGCATTTTATGAACACAAATACTCAGTTCAGTAAATGGTCACATTATACTCACCTGATCCTGGAATGTAATGTCACTGTACAAGCAAAAAGAAAAGAAAACAAAGAAGTGTATGCATTTCAAAGTTTTTTTTAAAGCACTCCTTAACTGACTCTGAACAAAATTCTGTTCCTGAATAAATAATGTGACTTACCCAAGTGGGTTTCCACAGCTGAGCAGGGATTTGAATGCTGGTCTCAACAGAGCCCTACTCCAGCATTCAGACTACTACACCATGCTGGGTCCAGATACCTCCACACACAGCCTTAGAGAATGTACAACCACTGATCCAGCTGGAGTACATGTTCTGGCACAAGCAGAAGTTGTGAAGCTGCAACATTCCAGGGTTCCAGCCCTAGTAAACCCAAAGTTTTAGTTCTGTGTTTTTGAACTGAACACCTTCATTTTAAAAATTTGTATTAGTTTTAATTTTTGCAAGCTTCGTTGTGTCTAGGGCAAGGAGTTAGTCACAATATAAATATAAAACAAGTCTACAGTAAGGATTATTGTAGAAATATTTATGTTTTTATTTATATTGTGACTAGTCCCAGCCTTATACTCCAGGATGCTTATAAAATGTTGGCCTAAATACCCTAAAGGCAGCAGATCCTTTCGAATCTTGGAAGCTAAGCAAGGTCAGACCTGGTTAGTACATGGATCGGAGACTGCCAATAAATACCAGGTGCTGTATGCTATATTTTAGAGGAAGGAACTGGAAAACCACCTCTGAGTATTCCTTGTCTAAGAAGACCCTATAAAATTCATGGGGTAACCATAAATCAATATGCAACCTAGAAGCATATACACACGCTCAAAAAGAATGGTTATCACATTTGTGTTGATCCTATGGAATTTAAAGAAAGATGAAGCATATTGCACATTTTTTTAGTGCTTACTTTATATTGCAACTGAATAGTTTTATAAAGGGAAATTAATAAAAAAATACTCCACACATTTTCAAGGCCATTATAATTACTCTACCTCTAAAAACAGTTTATCTTATAACTATAACCATCAGCGGTGGCACTAAGGAGGTGCGGAGAGGCCGAATCACACCAGGTGACACCGTTGGGGGGAGGGGTGGCACGAGCCTTAGTGACGTCACAGATAACCATTCGCTGAAAAGTTGGAAGTCATCTGTTACTTCCATTTTTTAGTTCAGTTGGTGTATTTGTAGTTGGATTTTGTTGTAGTAGTTTTCCCCTATATATTTTTTTCTATTATAAAAACTTTCTGTGTTAATAAAGATTAAAAAAAAAACAACAGGTTCTATAGAGATATCCTCTCCTCAAGATTACAGGCCAATATCATTGCTTAATGATGACTACAAAATATTTACATCCATTTTTGCATATTGTTTATGTAAGATTTTACCAGACTACATAAGTAACGACCAAACAGGGTTCCTCCCTAGCTGTCAAATGAAAGAAAATATGAGAACAACGATAGACATATTAGAATAAGTTCACAAATTGTGTGCATTTTTGCGAACTTTATCAAAAAAGTCGGGAAAACTAGCGAAAGCTGATACTGCTCGACTTATGGGTTTTTTGCTCCCCCTCCTTCTGAAAAGGGCGCTGTGGCTTCGAAATGCGTGGGAACTATCAGGCTTCTTGTCGCATTCTTTGAAGATTTATTTTGCTGTGTAAATGGCACCTAAGATTCTTATAAAAACTGTAAATTTGAAAGAAAAGGAATCACTGGAAAAAGCTTCAGGTATTTGCTGTGTCAAAATTTTAAATATTTAGGGATTATTATTGCTAATAACAATGGGCATTTATTGCAAAATAATTATGTGACCGCGTGGAACCAAATGAAAGATAAACTCAAACTATGGGGAAAGCTAGAACTGTCGTTAATGGGAAGGATCTCATTAATCAAAATGAGTGCACTCCCTAACCTGCTATTTTTGTATCAAATGATACCTATAGACATACCCACTAAATGGTTTATAGACACTACAAGAGATCTTTGAAAATTTGTTTGGAAAGGGCAGAAACCTAGGGCCAAACTCAAGCTGATGACTGATGTTAAGGATAAAGGAGGTCTTGCGTTTCCAAATATCAAAATCTACTATGAGGTCAGCTGTTTAGCATGGCTTAAAATGTGGATAATGCTGGATAACAAAACAAAACAAAACTAGAGGGCCATGACTTACATTTTGGATGGCACTTCTATTTATGGCATCAGAAGCCTGAATTATTAAAAGCATTTAATAATCTTTTAATTTGCAAGTCATTATACAAAATTTGGGTCAAATATCGAGATTTCTTATACCTTCACCTTCCAGGGCGTTTTTCTCCAGCTGAAGTTATGTCTGTTTACAGTCTGAGGAAAGAAGTAGTTTGGATTACATATAAGGACCTAGTTTATGAGTGAGGAGAAATGACAAAATTAAAAGAACAACAACAATTACATCAAGAAGGCTTCACCACCCAATGGTTCCCTTATATGCAAATTAAAGAGAGATTTAAAAAAAGATCTTTTAGAAAGAGGATTAGATTTAAAACCATCACATCTTGAAATAATATTCCAGAAAAGAGATAAACATATACTGTCAAGGCTTTATCATTTTTGTTAAGAGCGGATATCTTGGATGATTAGTTAAAAGAATATATGATCAAATGGGCTAAGGACGTAGGATGATGTATTTATTTAGACGAATGGGAAAAAGCCTGGAAAAAGATTTTGACTTTTACAAGATCTTTCTACCTGAAAGAAAATGCTATGAAAATGATGATTAGATGGTTCCTCCCACCAACAAAATTAGTAAAAACTGTCCAAACATATGAAAATTTATTGTTGGAAATGTATGAAAGAAATTGGTGCTTTTTACCACCAATGTTGGGGATGTGGTCGGATACACAGATTTTGGTGTATGATATGTACCTCAATCCAAAAAATTCTAAAAAAGAAAATTGAACTTACTCCTGAACTTTTTCTATTAGGAATAAACCAATCCAGATCTGAAATTAGGAATTCATACGGAAAAAAACTGATTTGGCACATAACTACTGCAGCCAGGTAGTTTTGGCAAGACATTGGAGAAAGGCTTCAATTCCAGATAAAGGAGAATGGCTTGAAAAAGTAATACAGTCGTCCCTCCACATTCACGGGGGTTAGGTTCCCAAGCCACCCGCGAATGTGAAAAAACCACGAATAACACAAATGCCCCTTTCAAACAGATTCCGGCAGAGAGGGAGGAGGGAGGGAGGGAAGGAGGAGAAGAGGAGGTCCACTCAGGCTGCTGCTCTACTACCAAAGGGGTGATGATGCAACTGGCTTGCCCACCCCTGCATCCCCCCCATGCCACTAGCTCCACCCCCCTCAGGAAAGCCCCATTTTAAACCCATTCAGCTGGCCACCGCAGGGAGAGAAGGAGGGAAAGAGGTCTTGGCAGCTGAAGGGAAAAAAATCCAAACACCAAAGAAATGAGGGGGTGGGCAGAATGGGTTAAAAGGGGGTTTTAAGTGACAAACAACTGGCTTGCCCACCCCTGGATTCCCCCCATGCCACTGGCATCCCCTCAAAGCCCCGTTTTAAACCCATTCAGGTCAGCAACTCCTCCAAGGGATTTGCAAACCCCTCTGCCCCTCTTCCATACCAGAGTTGATTTTAGCAGCAGCTGAAGCTGATGGAGTATCTAACTCTCCATGGGGTTGTGCTAGATGACTCTTGGCATCTACTCCCACTCTATGAGTCTGAGTTTTTGAAATGAGCATGAGGTTGGACTGGATGTCCCTTTGGGGTATCTTCCATGAGTCTCTCTCTCTCTCTCTCTCTCAGGACTGCTTTCAGCTGTAGGTTCCTGCACTGGACATGGGGTTGGACTGGATGGCCATTGGGGGTGTCTTTCCCTCCTTCTCTCCCTGCGGTGGCCAGCTGAATGGGTTTAAAATGGGGCTTTTCTGATGGGGGTGGAACCAGTGGCATGGGGGGGGAATGCAGGGGTGGGCAAGCCAGTTGTTTGTCACTGAAAGCCCCCTTTTAACCCATTCTGGCCACCCCCCTTCATTCCCTTGGTGTTTGGATTTTTTCCCCTTCAGCTGCCGAGACCTCTTTCCCTCCTCTCCCTGCGGTGGCCAGCTGAATGGGTTTAAAATGGGGCTTTTCTGAGGGGGGGTGCCAGTGGCATGTGGGGGAATCCAGGGGCGGGCAAGTGACTTGCATCGTCACCCCTTCAGCAGTAGAGCAGCAGCCTGAGTGGACCTTGTCTCCCCCTTCCTCCCTCCTTCCCTCTCTGGCTCCCCTCCTCTCCCAGGGAACGAAGACCTGGCCAATGAGAGCTGCACATTTGGTACGGGGGGGAGACTTCTTTGATCCGCGAAAGTCAAAGCCGTGAATGTGGAGGGAGAATAAACTTAGCTAATTTAGTTAATTAACTTTAATTAACGTAATGAGGTGGTGGGAAATAAAGGTATTATAAAGATATATAACTCCTTTATAACAAACTGGTACCTCTCCAGGGGGAAGTTTCATATTATGTTTAATTGTCTAATGTGTTTATGTACTTATTTTTGTTTATTCATATGTGTATTTTATATGTACATGTTACTTTTTTGAGAAAATTGAATAAAAATAATTAAAAAAACAGGTTGTCTGGGTCAAGGTACTGGCTTATAGTGATATCACCTATTTTCAGTTTTTAGGGGAGTCATAAAGACTAAGGACTTTTTCAGATGAACCTAAAATCTGGAAGAAGCCGTCGGGAGAGGAATGCAGCTGCTCCGCGGCAGGGGGCACGGAAATTCTTCGTGAATAAAAAGTGGCCCCTTTTCCTTCCATGTGACATGGAAGGAACACAGAGGGTAACGCGAGAGGGACGGTGTCATCAGAAACTGCCCCCTGCCACGGAGCAGCTGCATTCCTCTCACGACAGCTTCTTCCGGATTTTAGGTTTGTCTGAAAAAGTCCTAACATTGAAATACATTTGGCTATAACTGACAGTGAGGAAAGGAAATGGGTAGGAGAATCAGAGCTATTGGGGCAAAGCCAGTATTCACAATTCTCCTGCACACAAGTCATTCAAGAGAATCAGGATGAAACATGTGCATTTTAACGTTGTAAAATAGTTTCACTTAAAACTAGTGGGAATGTTTGCATAAGTTTTTCCAGCAATGCTACATTTTGACAGAACTGCTGATATTTATCTGTTTATTAAATTTCTTTACCACCTTTTTGCCCAAAATTACATGTGAGCATGGGTGAGTGAGTGGGAGACAGGATGTGTATCACTACAGCAATGAGGTTCTAGAAGACTCAGCTCACCTTCTGCTTCTTTTCCTAGACTGAGGATGGCATTGTTTTACTGCTGCACAACTTAAACCCCACGAAGGCAATCCCAGAATCAGATCTTCATTTGATTGTTCTGGGCACGCTCTAACAGCTTGAGATTTTGCATTTTGCTTTTCATGTCTTCAGTGAAACAGATGAACGGTATAATGGCAGCACTTTCTAAGAGGAAGCCATGAAATCCTTACATTTATAACAAAAAAGTATCATAAACCTCATTGTAATTCAAGTTTGAACTGTTCACCCTGTGCATGTCCAGAAACTCATTCTCTAATACTAGATACAATGCTCTCTGGAGAAGAATTTTCCATCTGTTTCCTTAAGATGTTAAGCTGGTAGTACAGTTCATTATTTATTACATCTACTGGTTTATGTTAAACTATGTTTTTCTTCTCCAGCATTAAGAATTAATCTGGGTAAAAATGGGATATGCATGTTAATAAAGACGGGGGGGGGTATTTTATTTTTTTTTAAAGAGAAAAGGATGCACCATATCTATGTTTGGATAAGTTTCTTTTGTTCCATAGGCAATGACAGCAGTGAGATCCTCAGTCATTGGCATCAGAGGGGAGAGGTTTAGGTTAGGAACAAGTGGGTTGATGATCTCTTTTAATCACAGTCACATTTTTAATAAGGCCTGAATTAATCAGAATGACAACCAGTATAACTAAATCAGCTTGGCCTGAATTGGCATTGCTTACACAGATGCTTTCAATCTCTAAGTAACTCCCTTACTTTAAATGATGTTACTCATGTAGTAAGTGACTGATCTATGAGCGCTATGAATTCAGCAGATCAGCCAGCCCAAACCCTTGTATGGCTGAAAGACAGTAAGAATGGACAGCAATAACAATAGCATAGCAATAGCAATAATATTTCTAAACCACTTATCAGTGCAAAGCACTCCCTAAGCAGTTTACAATGTATGTTAGCTAATTGCCCCCAACAAGCTGGGTACTCATGTTACCAACCTACAAAAGAATGGAAGGCTGAGTCAACCTTGATCAAACTCACAACCTTGAGGCTGCAATACCAGCATTTAACCACTGGACCATCAGGGCTCCAAGGCTGTCAGTGTCTCACTGTCAGTGTTTCCCATGAATTTAAAAGGGCACCAAAGCTGGGTTACTGTAGGCTTACATGGCAGTGGGACTGCTCCAGGTTATACTCTGAACTTTAGAGGAGCTATCCATCTCCCCAAAATAGGTCCAGCATTTTGGATGGCTCCTTTAAAGTTCATACTAAACCCCAGGAGAGTTTACTACCTCACCAGCATGTAAGTCACGAGCAGCCATCAGTGTGTATATGTAAATATATTAGCACCCCTTTCTTCCTTCTCCCTTCCATATGAAGACTCAAAGGATAATATGTTATAACCTCTGCTCATCTACCTCCCTTCTCTTGTTATCTGTCTCCGACATTGCTGTTTCTGGACTTTTTCAGACGCTCTAACCCCCCACCCCTGCAGAGGTCAGGAGGAGGACGGTGCTGTCGCGCTTCCAGCGATTGATTTCACATGAAACTGTTCTCCTCCCATCCTTCATTTGTGCTTCCTCTGTGCTGGAGGGACAAAAAAGGCATCACTTTTCATTGACGGAAACTTCCGCCAATGAAAAGTGATGCCTTTCTTCTCCCTCTGACACGGAGGAAGCACAGAGGAAGGACAGGAGGAGGACGGGGCGTGTGGAATCGATCACTGGAAGTGGGACAGCACCGTCCTCCTCCCAGATTCCGTGGGTTTTTTTTAAGAGCATTTGAAAATTTCTCTGTCTGTGGAGGGGAAAGAGCTGGGTGGACTAGGATCTTCAAGGGTATGTTCCCACTACACAATCATAGCACTAAGATCTCATTTTAACTGCCATGGCAACACCCTATGGAATCCTCAGATTCATAGTTTGGTGAGGCACTAGAGCTTTCTGGCTGAGAATTCTAAAAGCTCAAGATTCCATGGGATGTTGTCATGACTGTTCAAATGATATGCTAGCTCTATAACTGTGTAGTGAGGAAACGCTCCAGGTCTGCACTGGTATAGTGGTGTGTATGAACTGATTCGGTCTGACATAAATCTTTGCAGCATCTCTTACAGATGTTGGTTTTTGTACAGTTCATAGGAAAGTATATCCTAACATTAGCACTTTCAGAGTCCTGTATATACTAGGAAGAGAACATGAATATGTTGCTTTCCAATTGTTGCTGGACAGTACATTCCCATGATTCCACTCTCCATTGGCTATGTGGTTAGGGCTGATGGAAAATTGTGGGCCACATGTTCCCCACACTTTATGTAAAAAATGTAAGGGCTTAAAATGTATAGGGGTTACATTTCCTTTTAACTTATGCAGGTTTACAGCCCCCATTAGATTCTTCTCTCAGGCCAGTGCTCAGCAAACAGGTTGGATGACAAAAGGCTTTTAAAAACAAAATAAGAACAATACAGTGAAACTTACCTTTCTGGTAACAAAGCAAACCAGCAGTCTTCTACATATTTCAGCAGAGACATTGAGAAATGCAACAAAAACAGAGACTTCCCCCAGAAAGACTGAACCACCCCAGGCAGGTGTCAAAGGGAACACCAGACTGTTCCATTATGGGGCCTTTAAAGGTATGTCCAATATATCACAGGGATGAGCCATCCTGTATGGATAAATGATTGTTGTACAGCAAGCACAGGAAAGGAGGGACAAGACTACACCTGCTTTGTTGAGAAAGCTATATGCTTATCTAACATTTCCACCCAGGACAGAGTGTAGATAGGATATGAAGCAGGGTTATGACATCTATGCATGTGTGTGCACAGGTTCCTGGAATGTAATGGGACATGCCTGAAGAGCCTGCTATTATCACTAGGACAACATTGGGTCCTCAGAATGCTAGACATAAGCTTTTTAAACAGCAGTGATATCTTAGGGATGAATAACATCTCTTATTCAGATGAACAGAAGGAAAATCCCCCTTTCAGTACATAGACATGCAGTTTTCTGTACTAGAAGAGTAGTTTACATTTTCTTTTTGGAGTGCAGAGGAATCTACAGCTGCCATTTGGCATTTTTTATCCCCAAATAGAATTCATGCTAATAACTTGTGTTTCTGGTGCTATGTGGATTCAGTGTGAACAACAGTCCAGAAGTTACAAGCTAGCTGCTGAGGCTGCTTAAAGAAAAAGGGAACAGAAGGAATTCTTAGAAAGAGCTCACCTGGACTTTGAATTTGTACAATCTATCTTGTTATTTTTTTGTGGTGCTGGTGGGGAAGTATTTGTGCTGAATATATACTCGTGTATATGTGTATATATATATATATATATATATATATATATATATATATATATATGTTGGAATAGCCTGGAATAGTACCTGTTTTCCCACAACTTTCAATGTAAATGAAGACAATCATGTGCTATGACAGACATTTTCACCACTTCAGGAAGCATCTCTTCTAAAAAGGTGCTAAATATATCATCTAGTTTGGCCTTGGCTAAAACTCAAAGGGATAATAATTTGGATCAGTGCCCCCAAATCTGCAACATAAAACTGGCTATGTTAATTCACACTGAAGGTGACTCCAGTACTAGTTCTCACTTCTCTTAACAAGCTATTAATATGCACCATCCTCCTCTTCACTGTACTGATACATACAAAAGGAGAGATAGAATCATAAAAGGGGCCCCATGAGCCAACAGCTCCACGTCCCTGCTCATTGCAGAGTCTCTAACTAGAGCATCCCCAGGAGGTTGCTGTCCAGCCTCTTCTTGAAGACATTCAGAGAAGGAGACCCCACCACCCCTCTGGGCAGTTGGTTCCATTGCCAAATTGCTCCCAATGTCAAGAAGTTCCTTCTAAAGTTCAATCAAAATCTACCCTCATGATTTGGTGTCTCCTTATGCTGTAACTAAAGTAGCCATTTTGCCTATGAAACATTGTGTAAATTAATCACATCAGGTGCTCTAAAAATAATGTAGATGATTGGCTTCACATATTTTTGTGTGTGTGTTTTGTAAATACTATACTACAACAGAACATTTTATTATGGTCTCTTTTGTAGTAGTTTTGATGTGATGGAGAATTTAAGATAAATACTGTTATTTTGATTCCTAGCTGTGTTTCTGTCCTAATTGGATATGCTGTTAAGAATCAAATCTCTGTCTATACCTGTGCTGTATTACTATTAAAGTCACAGTGTCCATAACTGGATGAAGACTGAAAGTAGCAAGTTGTTTTTTTTTAAATCAGACAAATATAAAACCTTTATTAGATTGCAACACAAAGGGGGGGAAATGATTGCATCACAGAGCTTCATGAAACCTTGAATGCCTTCTTGTTTACACACACAGACTGTTCAGTGCAGGATCTGTAATGTAGGATGTAACAACAGCATCGAGGATCTGGTTAAATACATAAAGCAGACTGTTCTGCTCTTAAATCATTTGTATTGTTAGCAAGAGTCTCCCAACGTTTAAGCAAAATTTGCTTTCCTTCAATTTTTACCTTTAAGTTCTAGTCCTGTCTTCTGCAACAACAGTTCACATCTGCTCTGTTTCTACATGTCAGCCCTACAGATACTTGAAAACCTATAGTTATTTTTAATTTGCCCCTCTAATCTTCTCTTCTCCAACTTAAACACACCAATGTTTTCTGTACCATTTTTGATAGCATGGTTTCCAGATTCTTCACCGTTCTGGTTTCTCTTCTCTGGATGCATTTCAGTGAGCAAGATTCTTCCTGAAATGTGGTTCCCAGAACTGAGTACCAGGTGCAGAACTATGACTTCTCATGGTCTGGAGTCTAACTTTCTTAGTACAGCCTTGGTACAGTCTAAGACTTCTTTTGAAACTTTTAGCTACAGCATAATGCTGAGTCATAATGCCGGCACTGTGGTTTGAGTGTTTGACTAAGGAGATTATCAGACGTGTCAAAAATGGCACTATAATGATGCCACGAGATTGTAAAGGGCTTCCTTATCAGATGATGCCCCATCATTATGCAAGCATTCTGCTGCCATTACGAGTTAGTTCTTTTTTATTGTCAGGGAGAAGCAGAAAATTGATCTCCCATAGTGTTTGTGTTCTGGATTTCCATGTGTGCGAGAAGGTGCCCCATTCTGTTGGCACAACTCCAGTGTCAATAGACAGTCCCACCAGAACACTTCTGGGTGCGAATGGTAAAATAGGTACCATACACTCTTTTGTATGAACCCCCTGTCTTGCTTGCAAGTTTCTAAACACGTATCTATGCTTTTCTGAATGTTTTTTTTTTTTTTTTTAAATGTGTGTGTGTTTTGGGGGCTTTTTAGTGTGCTCATGTCTTCTCATGAGATGTGCCGAAATTATGTTCATGGAGCAATGCGGAAGTAAGTGGCATGAGCACTCGTGCTGCCGGATTCTTGGGGCAATTCTGTATTGTTATCATGGCAGCATGCAAAAACATGTGTCATTGTGATCAAGGTGTCAGGTATGCATTCACACAAAACTGTCTAAGAAAGTAGGAAGTGTTTGGATAGAGGAATAGATTGAAGGCATGATAGGTTATATATACTATACCAATCCAAAGAGCAGAGAAGTCTCAAGAATTGCATCTGGAGGGTCAGGCAGCAAACAGACACAAGGAGGGGGGTGTAGGAAGGGTGGTTAGTGAGTCAGAAGGAAAAGGGTCTGTGCACAGCAACACACCAGCAGAGGAGGGAGAGGGAAGGTAGGAAGGAGGGTTGGTGTCACAGACTAGCATGGAGACAGGAGGAAGGGGGCAGCGCACACTGAGGTGGACTTTTGAGGTGATATTTATAGTCGATATTTCCCCTGAAGGGGTGATTTTGAGAGGAAGACATTGTTTGCCAGAGATTCCCAGAGTTAAACGATGGATCCCTGGATGTGTTAATGAACGTTGAAGGAAGGAATATCTTTAAAAGATCTTTAAAAGGAAAACCCGCATTTCTCACAGCAATGAGAATCCAACTACTTTGGATGTGATTGGTAAATGTCTCACTTCCAGAGGCACCCAAAAAAAATCAGCCATAATCACCTGAACGTTAGCAGTCTTTTGGGGCTTCTGCATAATCCTTACCTGCGGGGTGTGACCTTTTGAGAAATTTAAAAGGCTCTTCCTTAGGTTGTACGTGCCCTAAGCATGACTCCAGCCATGGTATTTGGGGAGTCTCTGTTTACTGCCAACCTTGTGGAAGGCCTAGAAATGTGCCCTGCAATAGTACTCTATGGTGAACTCACCACAGTGAACTCACCACGGGTCAGCGTAAGAGGGGCGCTCCAAAAAAGCGATACAAGGATTCCCTGAAACAACATCTCAGGCTTGGCCAAATTGATCACCAACAATGGTTTGCCCTGGCTTCACATCGAGAGGCATGGAGACACACTATCCACAATGCTGCAGCTTTATTTGAGAACTCACGCCGAACAAGTCTTGAAGAGAAACGACAACGCAGAAAGAATCACAACCCAGAATCATCACCCAAGGAGACCTTCTTCTGTGCTTTCTGCAACCGGACATGTTTATATCATATTGGCCTTTTCAGTCATCAGCGCGCTTGCAGAAAGCGCGGGATGAGTCCTTCCTGAATCTTCTTTTGCGAAGAAAAGCCAGAGAGAGAGTGTGGAAGGCCACAGCAAGCCAGATTATAGAGTGTGACCGATTTGGAGTTTATTAAAATGGTGGGGGCTGTCATGGCATGTTACAGCAGAAAACTGGAAGGTAGAGGTGAGTGTCATGCAGCCTAAGGTGACCTGCTACCTTCAAGTACAATGGGAGGATCATATCTCTTCAGAGGAAGAAAGATTTAGGACATTTTCAGACAGCGTTTTTTCATGCCTACTGTGGGAGGAGCTTCCGGGAGAGGGACAGTGCTCTTGCGTGGCAGGGGGTCGTTTTCGGACGCCGCCGTCCCTCTCCTGAAATCTTCTGTGTCACTTCTGTGAAGCTTCGGAAGCCGCAGAGCCATATTTTAATCACGGAGGTTGCCCGTGAATAAAATATGGTGCTGTGGCTTCCGAAGCTTCACAGAAGTGTCACGGATTATTTCGGGAGAGGGACGGTGGCGTCCGAAAACAACCCCCTGCCGCGCAAGAGCACTGTCCCTCTCCCGGAAGCTCCTCCCGCGGTAGGCACGAACAAAACGCTGTCTGAAAATGTCCTTAGTGGCTAGGCCAGTCAGCTTTAGCACATAGAATGGAGGTGGGAGTGGCAAGGTAGATGGTGCCATCTTGTTCTTTTCCCTGTGGTGGCAAAAAGTCTTGGGCTGGCCTTTTATTTTTATGTACTCGTATGATATGTGGAACACTCCGGCAAATCATGTTTTGCTGTATGTTTAAACACATTCTTTTTTTGCTGGAGCTAGAGCATGTTCCCTCTGTGTGAACAGCTGGAAGAAAGTTGTGAGACTGCTTTGTTACACTCATTTTGCTTTCTTCCCTTGATCACCATATACATTTATTCCTTGGCACTTGATAAAAACAGTTTTGAGATTTTATTATGTTTTTGGTGCAAAATCTGTATTTGCAATACAGAAAGAAGCTCATGGGCTCTTAATAAGTGAGTTGAGAAATGCACTGTAAGGGAATAAAACCTTCAAATGCTTAAAGGAAAAACCCAGTTAAACATGGAAATCAGGACTAAAAAGAATGAGAGAATGGTTAGGAAAAGGTTATAGGTTATGAAATGGTAGCACAGTACATGCACCTCTGAATGAAGCAGGGCAATTTGCAACGGCTGTTTCTAATTTTGTGGATCAAAGTCACATGTGGCCTCATCCATAAAGATTTATTTACACAGTACTCTCATGGGAAGAAAAGTATCTTACTCTTTTGGTAGATCTTGGATTCCACAAATGTAATTTCCTTAGGAAGAAAAAAGGCATATTTCACAAAAAGGAAGCCTTGAGGGGACAAAGGAACTTCATTTTATGATGAAGCCCAGTGGGGGAAAAATAGAGTCAAGGTGCGAGCCAGCTAGTAACCACAAGAAAGGCAGCCTGTCATTAGCTGTTTTTCTGCTATGTGGGAAAACAATGTAACCAGGCTTCTTCCAGCTGAGTGTACTAGTGTGTTGGCCATCTAATTTCAAATTCATACTCTCAGCTTTCAAGCAAAGCAGTCAAGTGAAGAGCCTTCTCCACTTCACTGGACTGCCCAGAGAGAATCCAGTGGGGTTTATTATGAGTTAGCCATTCATACAGCACAAATTAGCCCAGAAAAACCTTCCATGCCTGTTCTGCTGCCTTCACCTCCAACCCCATCTGCTAGCCTGGTGATTAAGTGACAAGCAGATCATGGTTTAGTGTGCCCTCCATCCATTGACTGGTGATGAATGAGGTAGGAGAACTGATTGTCATCATGAACTGAAATTGTCATGTAGTAGGTAGCTACTGTATGTGAAAAATACATATTCAATATATACTGTATGTCAATAAAGCCAATTTACACTCATTTGAGCAGCCTCTCTTCCATCTCACTGGAGAATTCCCACACACCTGGGGCCTATCTAAATGGTAAAAATACCCCTCATGGAATTCACTGGAAATCCTACCTGTCTAAGCAGGATCCAGTGCCAATCCACACTGTGAAGTCGAAAGCTTTCACGGCCGGCATCCATACCTTTTTCCTTGTTTTTTTTCCGGGCTGTGAGGCCGTGTTTCTTTCTGATGTTTCACCTGCATCTGTGGCTGGCATCCTCAGAGATCCACACTATTCGGAAGGAGGGGGCCCCAAAATGACAAAAACAACAAGGTAAAAGCCTACGCAGATTTTCCTGTCCTTTTTCAAAAACTGCATGGCAGGTGCACATTTTTGCTCATTTGAACAATAAAAACCTCGAAAGGAAGCACAAAGCTGATTGGCCAGGTGAGAGCAGGAGGGCAAGTGCCCACTGCCACCATGTTGGATTTTCGCCTTAGTGATTGCTCGCTAAAGTGATAAAAAGGATCAATATCTTCATTTTTGCTTTCTTGTAAAGTTGGAAAATTGCTCTATCACACCAGTGCACCTTGGGACACCTTAAAAAAACCCTGCCAATGATGAAAACTAATGCAAGTAAATCACTTGTGGCTGCCATCAGGAATGCGAGGCTTATGGGGGCTCCCAAGCCCAGAAAAAACTGTTTGAACATGTTGCTGCTGCTGCAAGATGCCACTACAGTTACTCCTCCACATTCACAGCTTTAAGATTTGCGGTTTTGACTATTTGCAGATTTGGGAGCGTCCCCCCCCCCGCCATCCAAAAAACTGCAAGGGGGTCCCTGCTCCTGGGGTGGGCAGGAGGGGGTGGGAGGAAGCAGCAACGAGGCTTGGCTAGCCCCGTCGCTGCTCAGGGAGGGGGGAGAAGCAGCTGGGGTTGCGGGAGGGTGGTGGTGTGACCTAGTTTTTATTTGCAGTTTTTTCACATTTGTGGGGGTCTAACACCCCTAAACCCCACGAATGTGGAGGGACAACTGTACTATGAGGTATTTTGGATTTCCCCCCTTGTGTAGATGGGCCCGTGGATTATGCCAGTAGAGCTTTTCCTATATAACCTCCTCCATATGGGACAAATGCATCAGGAGGCTGCTAGAGGTTGCTGTATTTGTTACTAGAGTTCTCAGCTTTTTTAAAAATACCAAATGACATTTCTGTTGCCCCAGACTGTTTTGTGGCAAGTACCAGTACCAGCTGCAACATTTTATTCCCATTATCAGGTGGGTTTCTTTTTAATTTTGAGGCACAGGCTTCCTTACTCTCTTTTATTTTATTTTTTTAGAGTTATAGTGCTATAGTGTGGCCAGGGAAAGGCACATTCGCACTATAACTGCAAGAAATTTAAAAAAAAAATTCAGAGAGGAGAAAATTTGCCCTTCAAACCATGGTCTCTCTCTTTCTGGCTTTTCTTCACAAATGAAGATTCAGAAAGGACTCATCCCACACTTTCTGCAAGAGTGCTGATGACTAAAAAGGCCAATCCGAGATAAACAAGTCTGGTTGCAGAAAGCACAGCAGAAGGTCTCCTTGGGTGATATTTCTGGGTTGTGTTTCTATCTGCGTTCTCGGTTCTCTTCAAGACTTGTTTGGCGTGAGTTCTGAAATAAGACTGCAGCATTGTGGATAGTGCATCTCCATGTCTACCGATGTGAGGCCAGGGAGGACCATTGTTGGTGATCAATTTGGCTGAGCCTGAGATGTTGTTTCAGGGAGTCCTTATATCCCTTTTTTGGAGCGCCCCTCTTACGCTGACCCGTGGCGAGTTCACTGTAGCTGTGTTCTCAATATCATGACCTCAATGCTAGTGATCCCTGCTTGCTCAAGGATAGCAACATTCGTCACATAGTCAGTCCAGTGTATATTTAGGATTGTGCGTAAACAGCACTGATGAAAGCATTTGAGGAGTCGTAAGTGGTGGCAATATGTGACCCATGTTTCAGACCCATAAAGGAGAATAGACAGTACAATGTCTCTATACACATTGATCCTTGTGCTTTGCCTCAGGTGTTTATTACTCCAGACTCTTTTGTAAAGTCTTCCAAATGCGCTATATGCCTTTGCTAATCTGTGATCGATCTCTTTGTCAATCTTGGCATCTGAGGTGATGATGCTTCCCAGGTAGGTGAACTGCTGAACGTATCACCTCAGCAAACCACATCCCTCTCATTAAAAAAACCTCCCAACAACTTTGGAATAGCTCTAGTACAGATCCAAGAAATAGCTGCAAATTCTCTCTCCACCCCCCCCCCCAAGAAACGAGTAGACATGGAAACTATAACAGTCGGGAAAACCCAAGGAATTACTGTAGATTATGAGAGTTTATACTTCTTTAAACCAAATTTTAGAACCTAGAGAAGTTCAGGAGAAAAACATACTCTTTTATTTCTCCTGGTATATTTCTGAACAGGCCTTTCTTTTTTTAGCACTTCCTTATCCAAAGCTTCAGATAAATAGACCAGTTGTAAGAATTTTGCATGACGTAGTCCTTTAGAGCCTAATCAAAGAAGCTGGAGTCTATTCCAAGATGATTTTAAGGTGCTGGTTTCTAAAACCTTCAACAGTCCAGATAGATTTATTGATTGGGAAGGTGACGAATCAGGAAAACAGCACCACCATTTACCATTCTCTTGCACTCTAATTGCATGTTTATTTACACCAGTATCTGCCCTCAGCTTGTATGATATAGGGTGGGATATAGTTTGTCTGTTTGTTCTTAAATTATACTACAAATCACCCTTTTCTGGTATGTTTTAGAAATTGAATGAGTTCCCAAACACAGTCATCTCAGCAAAACATTTCATCCTAGAACTTTCTAAGGCCTTATCTACATGGCTAATTTACCCCATCCTGCTTCCATCTTAGAGCCCTGCAGTTCTGATGATGCAGGGCATTTGCAGCATTCTGCCCCTGGGCAGATTTCATGACCCCCGGGGCTAAGATGGGGGATGGTGGGGTAGGGCCTGATAAAGCATTCTAACAGTTGGGAAAAACCACTCCTGCTGGGGAAAAACGAATCGGGCCCTATGAGACCACAGGAGCCCAACCTGGCAGGCTGGCCCATCACTGCAGCTGCAGGTCTGCTTTGCTCTCAATGAAGCAAGAGGGAGTCCGGCAGCATGTGACCAAGGCTGGCCACATGCAAGGGGCCTTGGGCACATGTTGCAGGCTGGCTTCCTTATGTCAGAGATTGCAACACGGAAGGCAATGGTGGTGGCTGAAGGGACAGGCTAGCATACTTGTCTAGACTCCAGCCTATTTTGTGGAGGAAATGGAGGAGGAATGGGCATGATCCATGGGCAGGATATGCCAGTGGGAAGCAGGCGTATCCTGGCCTGTGTAGACAAGTCCTAAGTGGCTGGTCCCAAGTTGTGGAACTCCCTTCTCCAGAGAATGCTAGGCTGGCCCAATGCCTATTGTCCTTCCAAAGTAGCTGGTCACTGAAGAAGAGGGTCACAAACAGCTGGCTGCATTTTTTTTTTAAAACAGACATGTTTTAAAACTGTTTTTAATTCAATTGTGTAATAATAGGATTTGTTCAATTGTATTTTAATATTACAACCTTAAAGCCAATTGTTAAATTCCACTAGAGTGGACCCATTGAATCAGTTGGAACCTTTTGAAATCAACATTTAGGTAAGCTCCATTGATTCAATGAGTCTACTCTAGCTTGGACTAAAAATGGATTTAGACCGTACATTTTGATATTTTTCTTTGGACCTCTGAGTCCAAAACCTCTGAATTTTGGGAGAAAAGTGGGATATAAATGACTCAAGCAAGCAAAGAAGCAAATAATAATAATAGTCACAGTGTTCCAAAACAAGCAAACCTTCTGCCCCACAAAGCATAGGCACATGTTAAGAAAATTTTCATGTGCCTATGGCAGCTTGAGCGCCAGCCAGAGAGGAAAGCAGGATATAAATAAAGTGATATATGGATAGCACTATATGGCACATACAGTGAGCCCTTGGTGTCCACTGAGGTTTGGTTCCAGAACCTCCTTGTGAATACCAATATCTGTTGATGCTCAAGTCCCATTATCAGTGGTGGCACTAAGGATGTGTGGAGAGACTGAACCACACCAACTGACACTGTTGGAGGGAGGGGTGACACTAGCCTTAGTAACACCACAACCCATTATATAATGGTATAGTAAAATGGTGTCCCTTATATAAAATGGCAAAATCAAGGTGTGCTTTTTCAATTTTTTTCTTCTGGAACATTTCCCAATTGAGGTTGGTTGAATCCATGGAGGCAGAATCTGTGAATACAGAGGGCCGACTGTAAATTTAAAAATGTACCATTGAGCAAAGTATATACATGTACCAGTTTAAAAGGCACATTTGCCTGTACAAAACAGGTGCTTTAAGGTGTTTTTATAGCTATGTGCAATACAGGGTAGACAACTAGCAAACTCAGTGAATGCAGATGTAAATCATAATCAGTAATTAAACCTAAATTCTGAGCAAATGTTGAGCCAAAACAGGAGGTGTATTTTTGCCTCATACAAAATACTCTTTACTCCCAGTATGCTTTTGGCAGCCTGCCCCCATGTTTGCATAAGTGTTGCAAATAGGTTTACTAGTGGATAAAAGGATGCTTTTTTCTTGCTGGGGTAACTGGGCTGACACCTTTTGCCATGATTCTGTCACATTGGGGCAGTAATCCAGTTCACATTTGTCTGGGGACAGTTCCAATGGGACTTACTTCTGAGTAGACACAGATAGGATTGTACTGTTAGTTGTACTAGCTGTGGCATGGGAATGTGCATTTGGATGGTATCCTACAGATCCTCATTCCAACGCAGTGTGGATAGCCAATGTCCATATGCAGATGTGTATCAACTGTGCACATTGTATTACTTTCATTGGGACTGTGAATTCAGATGGGAAAAACATCTGAATCAACATCCCCTTTCACAACATTCTGTCCCAACTAGTCATGCATAACTATTGCATTGCTGTGTCACATATTGTATGTATTTTAGTTACACCTTGCCTTTTCTCCAAAACTGGGGAAAGTTTTTAAAAATACAACTTAAATAAAAAGAGATAAAAGTAAATACAAGTATAACTATGCACAATTAAAGATGGATTGGAGCCAAAGTCTTCTGTAGTGTGAGTGGGTGATGAGAATGCTACTGATGTCCTTCTAAGTTAACTTTTTCCAGTATGGACACAAGTACCCCAGTACACTTTGTTGTGGTTTGGGAGGCTCCCAGGATCTGTAAGTTACAGCATTTTCTATTAGATTTCCCTACATATGTTACAATATATTGTGGAATTGATTGGTGCTTCTTCATTTTTCTTTTTCTTTCTTGGCATAAACCATTTCCTCCTCATTTCCTGCTGTCTCTTTCCACCAGTCATGATGAATGCAATACAAATAACATTTGCACAGTAGATTGTTAGCACTCAACTTCCTTCTAAGATGATCTCCCAAACTAGGAACTAGCTGATGATTGCAGGAGAAATAATTGTACCAGAACAATGAACATCAGGGTTTGAAGATAACAACAACAAAAAGTCATTGTGAGTGTTAATCACCAAAATTGAATTTTACTGTGTGCTGAACTGTACACCAGTTTGACACCTTGAAATTGAACTAATCAATTTTCTTGCTGGAACACCAGCTTCGAAATTGCAAACCTTAGTATTAACAGAAAGAAAGAAAATACAAACTTCAGATCTAAAGATTGGATTATACTGTATTTGATTGAGTTAGTGTGATTGTTTTTTATTGATGGGCACACAACAAAGACACTGCATTAGAAGATTATATATGCACTTGATTTCTACAATATGGAATGTACAATGTGGAGCTTTCTGGAATCAGTAGCTAAAATTTTCTCTTATAATAAATGTATTTTTCTAGCTAATCAGTATGTTGTTAAGTAATATTATTACAACTGTCCTGCATGAAGAAGGTGGTTAGTTGCTTTGAATAGTTGGTTGATGTTCCTAAGTGGAAATTAATGTTTGGGAGATACCTGGAATCTCTCTTGTGGGTCCTGAGTAGAAAAGGTATCTGAGCTTAGGAAAGGTGGTGATTATCACCTCACCCCACCTAAACTAAAGGAAGGAACAGATATGTATTTGCTGGAACAAATATTAGAGAAAAGAGAGAGCAAGAGACACAACTGACAGCCAAATTAGAGGATTAAAAATGTGTGGATACAGCCCTTTAGAGCTCTAAGAACTTCTGGAGAGGCCCATCTGTCTATCCCACCACCTTCTGAGGCTCATTTGGTGGGAACAAGGGAGATGGCCTTCTTGGTACCTGGTCCCAGAGTTTGGAACTCCCACCTAGGGAAGGCCAGGATGGATCCGTCCTTACTGTCTCTCTGCCAGCAGGTAAAAACATTCTTATGACATCAGGCTTTTAGAAACTGACTGGGAGGGGCTTTTAATGGTGTGCTGTTTTAAGGCGTTTATATTAATTTTTAATTACTTTTAATGTTTTTAACTTCATAAATAAATACCGTATATTTTAAATAAATTTTATATTTATACTTTTATTGATGTGTTTGTTTAGTTTATAATCCATATTTTTTAAAAAATATGTTGTAAACTGCCATGACTACATTCATGGCTAGAATTCACAATCCACAAGCATTTAATCAATTAGTACACTTATGATGGATGATTCCTGGGGCATCTCAAGGACAGAGGAGTTGTAGTGGTCCAATTTTGCCAGCTCATTTGTGCCTAGTCTTGGGGGGGGGGCGGCTTGAGCCCTCCCTGATCCCCTATTGTAGGATCCACGTCTCTTTGGGGCTAACAGTATATATAGCCCTAAATATTTATGCTTTGCCTGTTCTGTCAGAACAAGGTCTTTGCTAACCAGTTGTCTATACCTGGGGAGAGCCAGTGTGGTGTACTGGTTTGACTGTTGGACTATGACTCTGGAGACCAGGGTTCAAATCCCCGCTCACCCATGGAAACTCACTGAATGACCTTGAACAAGTCACACTCTCTCAGCTTCAGAGGAAGGCAAAGGCAAACCCCCTCTGAACAAATCTTGCCAAGAAACCCCTGTGATAGGTTCATCTTACAGTCACCATAAGTCAGAAACAACTTAAAGGCACACAACAACAGTATATATCCTACAAACTCATATAGTGGCAGGTATAAGTAGGGTCATATCCTGTATCTATCTATACTTGGGAAGTGTTGACATATCTCTAATACTCTCACATACTTATACATGCCAGGCTCAATCCAAGCGACCATGTGTAGCAGCTGTGGTTGTGTGTGTTTACGCCAGAAAAATAAAGTGTAATCCTGTTAATCATCTTTAGTGGAGAAAGTAGAACAAGAGGATTGTGCTTCATCTACTACTAAGGACTTTTTCAAATGGGGGGGACCCCGAGGAGGTCGGGAGAAGAACGGGGCTGTTGCATTTACAGAGCCCCATTTCAGACAATGCGGTATTCCTCCATGCTGTGGGCACCGCTTTTGATTGACGGAAAACCTCCGTCAATAAAAAGCGGCACCCGCAGCATGGGGGAAGGTCGGGAGGAGGATGTTTGAGGAAGGGGCTGTCTGAAATGGGGCTCTGTAAGCGCAACAGCCCCATTCTCCTGACCTCCTTGGGGGCTTCCCCCCCCCGTTTGAAAAGTCCTTCTCTCTCTCTCTCTCTCTCTCTCTCTTCTTCGCAAATGAAGATTCAGGAAGGACTCATCCTGCACTTTCTGCAAGCGTGCTGATGACTAAAAAGGCCAATCCGAGATAAACAAGTCTCGTTGCAGAAAGCACAGCAGAAGGTCTCCTTGGGTGATGTTTCTGGGTTGTGATTCTTTCTGTGTTGTCGTTTCTCTTCAAGACTTGTTCGGCGTGAGTTCTCAAATAAGGCTGCAGCATTGTGGATAGTGCGTCTCCATGTCTCCCGATGTGAGGCCAGGGAGGACCATTGTTGGTGATCAATTTGGCCGAGCCTGAGATGTTGTTTCAGGGAGTCTTTGTATCGCTTTTTTGGAGTGCCCCTCTTACGCTGACCCATGGCGAGTTCACCGTAGAGTAGTATTTTTGGGAGGCAATGGTCCTCCATCCTAGAAATGTGCCCTGCCCAGCGCAGCTGTGTTCTCAATATCATGGCCTCAATGCGGGTGATCCCTGCTTGCTCAAGGACAGCAACATTCGTCACATAGTCAGTCCAGTGTATATTTAGGATTGTGCGTATATAGCACCCAAAATGGAGATGGCCTAAGACATTTTCCTACCTGTATTGGAACAGCAAATGGCAACCTCTTGTCCTTCCTCTGGTGAAATGCACAGTATTCAAATCCAGCCACGTTAGTTTGGCACAGGAGACACAAAATCCCACAAGCACCTCTCCCTATCCTTGGCAGTAAAAAACACATTAATAACAAATTAACTAATGAACATTATATGCCCTTTTATGACACTCAATTTTTGCTGCCTGAAGCAGATGCGTCATTCTTTCTAATGGTAGGGCATTTATAGAGCCGTATAAAATTTGTAAGTGAGTGTACAGTGTGAGTGTGTGTGTGTGTGCAAGAGCGAGGAAAGGAAAGATGACAACATATTGTACAAAATATTGAGTTGCAGAAAGGGATTCAATTTTTATTTTCTACAACACTCATAACGTTTGATGGAAACTATGTAAGGTCTTTGGCTTCATTTTAGAAAGCCCTCCTGGCATTATGAAACTGTCAAAGAAATCCATTTAATGCTCAGGTTTTAATATGGATTGGTTATATTTTCAGGCAGCTTTTAATATTCAGTATTGGAAAACAATGAAAACTGTCATAGGAGGAAGCTGATGACCATAAATATGCCATTACTATTATTACACACACTACTGAACAGTTCTTAATTACTTTTCCCAGAATATTTTAAGAATCAGTATTTGAGAGAGCATTTAAAACTATTATCAAGTAAATACTCTTGTTATCACTTCCAAAACGAATGTTTATCATTTTCTTTCCTTTTATGTTTAAATCTGTGTTGAAGCACTTCTCACTTTCCAATATGCTACTATTTGAGATGGTCTTATTAATTCCATGTTTTTACAACTATTGTTGTAAAATAGTTGTAGAACCTTTGGAGGTAAATCATTCAATAATAACTTTAGATCACTGAAGAGTCTGTACAGAAATCCTGTTTGGTTTATGAATTTTTGACACAAAAAGTTTGTGTTAAGTTATTAATTATGGTCGGACGAAGAGGTCTGTTAAATAATAAGACTGCGTTTCTACCTTTCAGACAAATCAGGGAGAACTGATTGTGAATACCTAAGTGGTTACCTTGACATGTCTGAACCTGCATGAGAAACAACAACACTCTCAGAGGTTCAGTTAATTGTCAGTTTTCATTTAAAGTACCTGTGTTGTCTGTTGTGTGCCAAAAAATGCTAAGCTTAAAAGTCGAGCAATGTGTCAATTTGAAATGTTTAGTAAAATTGAACAAAACACCAACAGAATCTTTTCAAATGCTTACTGAGGCCTTCGGGGAAGACTGCATGTCTTGTGTGCATGTGTTTGAATGGCACAAAAGATTCAGAGAAGGATGTGAGAATGTGGAAGTTGAACACCCTGGATGACCTTCCTCTTCAAGAACCGAAGAAATTGTGGAAAAAATCAGCCAGATTGTTTAAGGAGACCACCGACTCAATGATAGCTGGAGCCATGAACATGGACAAAGACACTGCGTGCAAAATGTTGGCATGAAGATCTCAACATGAGAAAAGTTTGTGCCAAGATGGTCCCTAGGGTTCTCACATCAGAGCAAAAAGAGTGCCGCAAGAACATTTGCACTGACATTCCGTAGCAACTTGAAGCAGACCCAAACCTTTTCCAAAAAATCATCACTTGTGATTAAACCTGGATCTTCCAGTATAATCCTGAGACAAAATGACAGTCAGTGCACTGGACAACACCATCATCACCAAGAATGAAAAAAGCATGTCAAAGCAAGTCCACATTCAAAGCCATGCTCACTGGTTTGGTTTTTTTTTTTTTTTTTTTTTAACATCAAGGGTGTAATTTTGGCAGAATGGGCTCGAGAAGACAGAACCAGCATTATTATAAGGAAGTTTTGACAAAGCTGAGAGAAAGAGTCAGAAAAAAAGGACCAAAACTGTGTAAAATGGTTTCATTCTTCATCAAGACAATGCACCTGCTCACACAGCACTTTCTGTTAAGCAGTTTGTGGCTGATACAATGCATTAGTACACTTGAACATCCTCCATATTCACCAGATTTGGCACCATGTGACTTTTTTCTTTTCCCTAAAGTGAAATCGGTGCGTAAAGGAACATGTTTTGAGTCAATTGATGCAGTAAAGAAGACAACGTCAGATGTATTGAAACAGCTGACAGAAACTGATCTGCTCCATGCCTTTGATCAGTTGAAAACAAGACTGCATCGGTGTGTGAGTGTGAACAGGGAGTATATTGAAGGGGATAAGCATTAGAATTGTAACATATATAAATAAAGATGGGTTATTTATGAGTCTCATTATTTAATAGACATAACTCATTTGTCTGAGTCACATTCATATAGGATATTGAAACCTATGCTTTGCTTACAGTAATTGTATTGAAATCAGTGTGATAATATGTCTAGCTTTGGCTGGACGTTGCCAGTTCACCAAATCCCTAATCCCGTTGGTACATGATGTGAGCAGTTGCACTTTTTTCAGAATCACACAGTGGTGGCAAGGAAATGTAGATTCCCACTGTGATCCTACATTAGGTTGGTGAAGTGTTAGGTGGAGTATACTTATTACTGGTGGAGTGTACTAATGGGAAACAGCAGAGGGCCCTTCCCCCAATATGCAATCATTACTGGATGGCTGCTACCTCAACTCCACCTCCTTGACTACTGTTCAGCTGCAAGAGTGCACCCAGGGTTGTTCCAGCTGCTCTTGAGCACAGAAGGACCAGCCTCTCCCTCCAACATAAGACTGCCATTTCCTCCCTCAGGACTCAATTCAAGTACCACAATTCACGAAGGATATTGAGAAGCTGGAACGTGTCCAGAGGAGGGTGACCAAAATGGTAGGAGGTCTGGAAGCCATGCCCTATGAGGAGAGCTGGGTATGTTTAGCCTGGCAAAGAGAAAGTTAAGAGGTGCCATGATAGCCATGTTTAAATATTTGAAGGGATGTCATACTGAGGATGAAGCAAGCTTGTTTTTTGCTGCTCCGGAGACTAGAACACAGAGCAATGGACTCAAACTACAGGAAAAGAGATTCCACCTAAACATTAGGCAGACCTTCCTGACAGTAAGAGCTATTGGGCAGTGCAATACACTGCCCTGTGGTGTAGTGGAGTCTACTTCTTTGGAGGTTTTTAAACAGAGGCTGGATGGCCATCTGTTGGGAGTGCTTTGGTTGTGTATTCTTGCATGGCAGGGGGTTGGACTGGATGGCCCTTGTGGTCTCTTCCAACTCTATGATTCTGTGATTCAAGAACAACCAGAATGCAACTGGCTGCACATCTATAGCTGATCAGTGGTTGGGGGGGGGCAGAGTTTGTCTGTCAGGCCTTCACAGCTGTCAGAGTAGAGGCCTTGTGGAAGGAGGTAATGAATAAAGTCTGACAATTCTGATAAGTTGTGCATGTAGTCCAAATAGGTACATACTGTCTCTCTCTCTCTCTCTGGCTTTTCTTCGCAAACGAAGATTCAGGAAGGACTCATCCCGCGCTTTCTGCAAGCGCGCTGATGACTAAAAAGGCCAATCTGAGATAAACAAGTCCGGTTGCAGAAAACACAGCAGAAGGTCTCCTTGGGTGATGTTTCCATGTTGTGATTCTTTCTGCATTGTTGGTTCTCTTCAAGACTTGTTTGGCGTGAGTTCTCAAATAAGGCTGCAGCATTGTGGATAGTGTGTCTCCATGCCTCCCGATGTGAGGCCAGGGTGGACCTTTGGTGGTGATCAATTTGGATGAGCCTGAGATGTTGTTTTAGGGAGTCCTTGTATCGCTTCTTTGGAGTGCCCCTCTTACACTGACCTGTGGCGAGTTCACGTAAGTGTACTACCCAGTTTTGCCTGCATGTATCACTAACAGGGTGCCAGCTAAAATCTATCAGCTCTGAATAGCCTATTTCTCCAATGCCTTGCTTCCTCCAGCATAGTTATGTTGTCATAGTGCACTATCAGGATTCCTGCCTATATATGTAGCCTGCATTATGGAGTCATACCCATGCAGCTGCCTAGGTGGCTCAAAGCAAAGGATATGGCCAATCATATGTCTAAAAATTAAATTTATTTTTCCCCAATTAATTTCAGTAGAATCAGTTACTTGTGATTATTTCTGATGCAATAGCATCAGCCAAGTATTTCAGTAACCTACTGGCACACCCTTTCTACCTGTTAATATTCATTAACGTATTCTAAGGTCTCTGAGTAACTCTTGGCCTTTACTTATGCTTGGTTGGGAATTGGATGTAAATTAGCCTCTTCTCTGAAACACCCATTTTTACACCTTGTTCCAGCAAACCTGCAAATATCATCCTTTGATTTCAATGGAACTTGCTTCCCAGTAAATGAGGATAGGATTGCATCTGGATAATAGTGCATCTTTCCAACAAAAATGTCCAACCACCCATATATATAGCCTTATCAAAGTCCCATTATTTCTTTCTTGCTACCCCATTTGTATGCAAATCCACTTGTATGCATCTTATTCATTGGAAAATGCTACTAATAAAGTGTCCTACCCCACTATAATTTTATGCATGTCTATGTGCAGTCTTTGTTACTGCATATTAATATAGTCTTGTGGCAACAAACACTATACTTTATATCATAATCATAAGGAGTGGTGCAAGAAGCATAGTAGCACCTTTCTTTTCTTAATGGATAGTATAGATCTGTTACTGTCATTTCAGGGTAACTGCAATTTATAAGCCACAATTTTAATACAATAGCCATAGGAATCCTATTTTTGATTGCTCATCTTTTCTGCACTAATGTCTGTTTCTTCCATTTCCTTTCCTTTTGCAATTTGCATTTTATCAACCACTTATCAATTTTACTGTGAACAAGCCCCCCAAAAAGGAGGAAAGAAGGAAAGGGAAATTCTTGATGCGAATGCCCCAAAGATTATATCTGTCATTTGCAAACTGGAGAAAGAAGTCAAACATAATAAAAAGTCTCGGTCAGCCATTGCCTTCAAAATAAAGCACAGACAGGTGCTATGAAACTAGCCTTCATATTACTGCATGAATATGCTAGCTCCTAGAACATGAATTCAGCCTCCTAATGGAGATTATTCCTGTCACAAGCATAAATAACTTCAGTGAGTGTGTTTTCTAAGGGTCATTGCTGGGTTAGAGGTAGAACACACAAAACCTACTGCTATTGTGGCAGATTTATAGGGCCCCCTTTGGAAATATCTCTTCATGGTATTCCTATATTCAGATTCTTGGAAGCATCCAGGCAGGCAGGCATGTTCAGTCAGGGAAGTCATGGCCTCCTTCATTTTTAACTTATAATTTTACTATAGGAAATTAATATGGAAATACAGTTATCCCTCTGTATCCATGGATTTGGTATCCACAGATTTAAGTATTCATGGCTTGAAAATATTCTTTAAAAATAATAATCCAAAAAGCAAACCTTGATTTTGCCATTGTATATAAGGGACACCATTTTGCTATGCCATTGTATATAATGGGACTTGAGTATTCACGGATTTTGGTGTCCACAGGGGTCCTGGAACCAAACCCCAGTGAATATAAAGGGACAACTCTAGTTTGAATATGTGCCAAGTAATATTTGAAAACCACAGGGTGCGATGGGAAATTGGTGTGGCTGTAATCACAGGGACAAATAGCCAGATGAAACATCTCCAAACTGAATTTGTAGGATGAAAATCTTAATAGCCTTCCCACCATTAACTGGTGAACAGACTTGTGATGGAAATCATCTACCTCTCCATTCCTGTTTTTTTAAAAAAAAACAAAAACAAAAACAAAACAAGGGATGGCCTTACCAAAAGATAGAGTGCGACGTGACCACACCAGGGAGTGAGGATGACAGGCATGTCTGGGACAGAATTGGCAGCCCCCTTGACTATTCTACTGGGTTGCATGCCACTTAGTTTCTTCCCAAATTAGTCCACTGTTTACACCCTCAGATGTGGTGGAAACTGTGCCATATGGTTCCTTGCCTTGAGCAGCCAAAGGGCTCCTCCCTGCCTTGACCTAAGCAATGACCGGATACATTTACAATGTATTTAATAGCAACAACACGAATACATTTGCTTATATACCGTAATTGACAAAAGGGTACATTTATACAAACAGCCTCAAAGCTAAACAGGGGAGGAGGAGGGGTTGTGTGCAAACAGATTTTCAGGGAAGTAGTAAACATCGGTTGTTACCATCTAGTGTTAGGAAGATACCACTGCCTACAAAACTCAGGTCCAGAGATTACTATTGTTCACAAGGAGGTGTTTGAACCAATGTAGTTCACACCTTTTAAAACTCAGCCTCTTCAACATGTTTTGCCATGCCCTCTGGTGATCCATGGATGAACTATTGTCCAGAGCTTGGAATTAACTTGATAATTAACTCATTCTGTTATTAATATACTGATTTTCCCTAACTCACTAGATCCCCTAATTAATGCTGAAGTTAAGTGTGTGTGTGTGTGTGTGTGTGTGTGAATTTGGGGTCTCCGGGTCCTCCATGCAAAACTTGTGCTCTTACTACTGATCTTCTGATTCTACTGATCTTCACAGAACACACTTCAAGGCTGGTAGCAGGGAGGCAGAAAATATTAAGTGTTTCACTTGTGCAAAAAGATGTTCTGCATTTATTCAGAGATTCTCAAAATTTCAGATTAAGAATTCTTCACCCAATTTGTAGCCATTCCTCCAAAAATATTTACTAGTTTACTTGTAGGGGACTAGTGCCCTCTAACTGAAATAAATAATTACTGTACTTATTAATTTTGAATAAACAAGGCATTTAAAGAGTGAGTGGAGCGTACATGTTGGTAGGGGTGGAAAGAAAAGAGAGATGCAGATGAGTGCTGAATTCAACTGAAGAGGTTGTAAGATGGCATCCCAAGCTTTGGGACAGCCTTTCCCAACCTGATAGTTCCCAGACATGTTTGAGTCCCACCCTTCCCAGACAACAATAATAACATGGGCTTTGTAGTCCATAAGCAGAAAAATTGTAAGTTGGAAGAAGGGAACTTTAAAAGGTCAAAAAGAGCCATTTTGAAGGAATCGGTAACAAAATGTACTGCTTGAAGTTCTAAAAGGACAACCTTTGGCCCTTATCTGTAACTCCTAATGTTCTAAACAATGAATTAATTAACAGTAATACAACCAACTAAAATAATTTAATTATTAGTGTTTATGGTAGTGAATTAATTTTCCAACTTTTAATGGTTAATATTATTGAATCAATTTTCAAATCAAATGCTCCAAGCTCTAGCGCTGGCAGTGACTCATCTACCATTCTGTTAATGGCCACCTCATATTTTGGTGCTGAGTGGGGCTGGTCTGTGATTGCAGCAGGAAAGAGGGGCTTCCAATGCCTTAACTTCACAGCCCTGATACTGTAGGGTCCCACTCCTTTCCCAACATGATCCTGCCACAAATGAACTATCAGGCAGACAGGTACCCTGCCGAGTCTTGTTGTTATGAGAGCAAGCATTGGGCCCATACAAAAATGGATCTGTCTGCCTATCTAAAATGGCTTCTGGCATCCATTTTGTATCACAATAAGATTCTCACTTGAAAAGAAGCCCACCCCATCTCCTGTGCTAAAGATCTAAAGTTATTTCTGCCTAACAGCTGCAGGTCAAGAGGGGAGCATCTCTCAACAAGACATTTAATAACATGTCTGAAGTTGCTTTGAAATAAGCAGGTCACTATGCCCCACTAAAAAGTCATGTTTCAGAGTCACTCTTGCATGGCTGGTTGTTTCACTAGGTAACTTGAAAGTATTTATTTTGAAGTATGTTGACAGACATGTTGTGACTCCTGTTGCATGTAGTCTGGTTGCTATGCTCCATGATTCACATGTATTCTTTTGAAGTATGTTGACAGACGTACTTGTACCTACTGTAGCATAGCTTAGCTGTTATGCTCCATGATTCCTATGTATTTCTTTGATGTACATTGAGAGACACATCTTGCATGCTAGCCAAAAAAGAGACTATAAAAGATCAAGCTCTTGGACCAGTAAGTTGTCTCTTCCATGGAGGGCACTAAAGCTCTGCTTATATCATGGAAGACACCTAGAATAGAGAGATCTATATCTCTCTATTGTAAAACCCAAGCATGCTTGTACTTAGCCTTTAGACTTAAGTCTATTTTATAATTGGCTTTATCAAATTTGTAATTGGCTACTTTGTTTATTTTGCAATTGGCTTTTTGTCTATCTTTGTAATGAGATTCTTTGTTTATTCTGTAAATGGCTTATTTTTCTATTTTTGTAATAAAACTCCTGAACCAAGAAAGCTGGGGTCTATATTTCCTACCTGTTCTGAGCTATGAGTTGTTACCTTTTAGGGGAGTAAGGTGACAGCTGGAAATGTCTCTTTTGCAGTTGACCATAGCTGAGCCAGTGCTTACTCTCTGTCCACTATGTACAGGGAATTCCATATGGGGTACAACCACAACTTGTAATATGGGACATTGAGATCAACAATACACCTGACTGAACAGCTAGTAATCTAATTCCAACATTGCTGTTCTCTGCCCCTAACAGAACTGATAAGAACTGACTTTTGATGGTACATGGTGGAAATACTGGTTTGTTAATGAATAAGGGAAACAGTCCTACATAAGAAGCCTAGAGAAACAATGACAAGAAATTAATTAACACGTTGCATACAAGCTAAAGGGGGGTACTGCTACAAGAAAGATTTTTGGGGGGGGGGGCTGGAGGAGGAACTGAATCAAAACTAGAAAGGAAGGAGAAAATATCAGATTGCAGAAAATTAAAGTCAGTCGTAGAATGCTACAATCAAAATATGACCTCCAAAAACTATTCTAGCTACTCCCTAAGAGCTCTCTCTCTCCCTGACACACCCCAAAACAAAAAGAACAAGGAAGAGGAAGCAACCGTAATTTTTACTTAACTCACAGTCCCTCCTATAAAGCACTGTGATTAGAGAGCCCTAGTAAAATGTGCCCTAGATTAGAAAACTACCTTCTCTTTCTCTCTCTCTCCCCCCTCCCTCTCTCTTACGCAGATAAATGTTAAGCCCTCATGCTAACAGAAGTAGTTCTCCTTTTGTGGAAGAACAATGTTGGATCCAGCCCACTGATTTCCTTTTCTCCTTGCAGTGTCTTGTAGCTCCCTAAATATATGATTGGAAGATTGGAAAACCTCTAGAACAGCAGGGGAGGTGAGATTAGAGGCTGGTGGGGGGATAAACTTTGCTTCACCTTTCAAGATCCTCTGCTGAACCTCAGCCCTTTCTGTAAAAGGAAGGACTCAGGAAGGAGTGGGAGTAGGAGACCAAATGAAAGATATATTGAAGGATACAGTTAAGTTGCTTGGAAATGGGGTGACAACCATGTTTAGTCCAATGTCTTAAAATATAAGCTATACTTTGATGATGCAAGCCCTAGCTCAATTAGTTTCTAAAGAGATGAACAGCATAATTAAACTCTGAAATCAAATAAGAAATATGAGCTAATTTTATATGGTAGATTAGATACAGTACAGAAAAACAGTGAACTGGAAATGTTGCTGGAAATTTTGCATCATGTAGAACTTCCTGCTGTGAATTTTATCAGTTGCCTTTATCGCATCTGTAATCTTGTGATTGAATATTAAGTGGGTACTTTACAAAATGTTCAGCAACCTTTGTTTAGAAAATGCAGTGCAGCATGGTTAACCCTGGTGAATTAAAAATGTGTTCCTTTGCCACTCCATCATCATCTCTGTCATTGTCTGCTGAAGAGCCTTTTGCTGTATTGTTATTTATGTTGAGTTGTCTGATGGTATAAAACTACTCCCTTCCAATAAGTTGTTGCAATTTAGAATCTTATTAGGCATTAGTGCGTGTGTGTGTTCTTTCAAAATCATAAACTCCACAAAGCTCTTTCTCCTTCAGAAAGAGAAATCAAAATGCTGCAGAAACAGTAATTTTGTTCTTATAATACTGATATCCCTTCTGATTGCTGATTGTAGCACACATCTGCCATCTATTATTTCTGCAACAGTGCAACAATTTGCAAGGTATTTGATAGGGGTCAAAAAGCATGTTCATGCTAGCCACAGATACTGAGCTAAATTGGGTTGTTTCTACCTAAACAATGTAGTATGATTATTAGAAAAGAGAGCAAAGTATTGTATTGGAAGCAGGGCAAGTAAGTAAAAGGTCTACAAAACAGGTGTTTTTAACCTGGAGCAAGCTGACTGGTAAAAAAGTATACAATTGTCTTCTGAACTGGGGTGACCAACTGTTACAAAGCTAGCAAAGGAAACTGCAGCGATGGAATCGATGGGCAGGGATGACACAGCACACATTTACTCCCCTTCACACAATGAGTGAAAACTGCATAGTCTTTTCTTCCAAGGTGAGTTAAGAAGTGTGGAAGAATGATCAGAAATTGTGACTTGGATCCAGTTTTCAGCTAGAATGATCAAGGGATACTAATGAAGGTTTTTACTAATGCACTCAGTGTTTAGACCAGAGATGGGAATCCTGTGGCCCTCCAAATGTTACTTGACTGCAGGTCACAGATTTCCTCATCATTGGCTTGAGTTACTGGGAGAGCGGCTTGATTCCCACTCCTTTTTAGACAAACTGTCTATGTTGCTTGTTTAATATGAAATCCATACATTGTCTACACAGAAGTAAGTCCCGTTAGATCCAATGGTGCTTATTCCCAGGTAACTGCATATAACATTTCAGTCAGTAGTGACTGGTGGCTCTTATGTCCATGGAGTGGTGAATCCATTCAAGGCTCCAGCTTAAACTTTAAAGTAGTTGTCCTAGTTGCTGAACCTATTTGGGAGACAGAGTTTAGCCCAGTGGTTCTCAGCCCATGGGTCCCCAGATGTTGTTGGACTACAGGTCGCAGGAGCCCTCTGAGGTCTCACCTTAACAGCCAGGTGGTTCTCTCAGTCATTAGTGATGCCAGCCTCACTAATGACTGGGAGGAGCACCTGGCTGTCAAGATGAGATCTCAGAGGGCTCCTGGGAACTGTAGTCCAAGAACATCTGGGGACCCACAGGTTGAGAACCACTGGAGTCTATAACCCAGAACAGACCATCCCACTGACATGGGGTCTACCAGCCCCCACTGATTGCACCCTTAACATCATACATCTCAACAAAAGCACTGAAATGGAGTTAGCTATATGCAAGAGGTAGTATATTAGTAAATGCCATTAACCATTCCCCAGTTAATATGTACCTCACCTTCCCTAATGTACAATCTTATTTAACATTACAGTAGACCCAGCTCATTGAAGCAAATCTATATGCAGGCACACTATTTTAATCTTAGATTTAAAATAATTCTAATTAATTTTTTCCTTTCTTGTTTCAGCATCCTCACCTCTTGCCTCTTTAAAAATTAAAGCAAATATCACAATTAAAAAAAATGAATAATTGCACTCTAACCATGGCTGGGGGGGATGAGTGATACATCAAGGCAGAAGCTACTAAAGTGTCTACAATTTCTTTCTTTTTACTGTCTGTTTAGAACATTGTACAATCTCTGTAGATTCAATATCATCCATGCAGTAGATTCCCGTGGCTGTCTTCTCCAGACAATGACAAAACAATGTATTTCTGATCATCACAAACTTTCAGCAATAAATACAGAAGTTTCGTGTCCTTCGTCCTTCGTGCCTGTGCAATGGATTTTTCTGGTGGAGCGCAGCGTGCACAGAACTGGCCTCACCCTTTAAACCAGAGATTCATCTGCCGTGGCCTTGCAAGCATGGACGTGGCAGTGAGGTCCTCAGGCCGTAGGTTTGATTAGAGTTTCCTTCTCTTAGATGGTTGACCTTACAGGGTTGGACGAGCACCATCTGCCCGGGTTTGGGATTGGAGTTTTCCTTCTCCTAGGACGGTTGCCACAAGCCCATCCTGCCCTTTGACGCTCTTTGTCAGACCCTTCGGTTTTGACCTGTCTGGCATGGGAGACCCTACCAGTGGCTATTATGCCACCGCCAGCATAGCTCAAAACATCATTAGGGTACGCAAGCCTCTCTCCCACGACAAGGGGGTGTCAATGGAGAGGAAATACAGAAGTAAAGTTCAATATAAAAGATAAGGAAACCTTATATTACTGTCCGTATTATTTTCTAAAACAAGAAAACTCCTGTATTCTGAAAGCAAATTTACTATTCATTACAATTTATGTCCTATACTACCCTTGAAGGGCTCAAAGTGGCAGCAAAACAGACAAATGGGCCAATAAAACAAAAGACAGGGAATATGGAAATAAACATTTAAGATCCTTATCTGAATAGTAACAGCCCCTGATAATTATTAGATAACTAATTCTTCTGAATATTGGCTTGGATAGTCAGCAGCAGAATCAGATGGAAATACTGTAGAACAGAGAAGGGGGAACCTCTCAACTTCCGGATGTTTTTGACTGTAGCTTCTGTTTTCCCCTACCATTGACCATACTTCCGGGGGCTTCTGGGAACTGCAGTCCAAAAGGTCTGGAGAGCCAAAGGTTTCTCATTTCTGTTGTAGTACATTGCCCCAGCGTCCATAGTGCTAATATTTATCACTTGTTCTTTTTTTTTTAAGGAGCTGTTGAAAAATGTATTACTAATGCTAATATTAGGTTGCTTTACTATTTGACTTACGAACAATGTTGAATGTTCAGGTTTATTTTTTCCTTAAGGGGTTCTTGCATGCATTCTCAGAATCTTGGGGAAGTAACTACCAGCATTAAAATTAACCTATTTCTCTTTGCATGTGTGTTATTGCAGAATTATACTGCTCAAATGAGAATATAAAGGATTATGACTTTCTGATTTTTATGCCATGGTACCAAAAATACATATTTGTTCATGCTTATTATAATTCTATCTACTTAGCTCATACATAATATATTTTTATATATTTATTAACCTTATGTTACTTTCTGTCAGTAGTGAGCTGACAGAAAAAAATAACTTTGTATATATGTGTGTATATATATATATATATATATATATATGGGAAATATATATATAACTTTAGTATTATATAAAAAAATTCACTGTGTTGATGTTGGTACTTGAACTTCTTTCAGCCAAACACATTGCCACTCTCAGTGGAAGTGTACTGTATTATAGATTAATCTGTGTATAAAAAAGCAGAATAAATGACAGAATATGATTTATTCAATAAATATAGAATAAAGTAGATGCTATGTGCCAAACAGCTCAGATTTGTTTATTGTGCCAAGAAAAAGCCAATGCTACAATCTGGATAAATATTGCAAATTAGCATATTGTTCATATGTTTGCTTGCATAGCAACATTATTTATAAAGGCCTTCTTGTCAAAGGGCAGAATATCAACATATACACTCAAATACAAGGATAATAAAACATAAAACTTTAAATATACATGAATGAAATCCTCAACACCACACTAGTCACTACTCATCTCAGCAACCTCAGGCACAACTCAACAGCTTAATCTGGTGAATCAAACAGGAAGTTCTTCAACCCCTTATAAAAACTGGTAAGATCCTCCTCCAGCCAGAGGTCCAAAGGAAGACTGTTCCACAGATGCGGAGCCAGATCTTGGAAGGCTTGCAGCCTTGACAGGGCTGCATGCCTTGGTGGAACAGACAATACTCCTGTTATGCAATAATCCTTTGCATAATTTATTTTGATTGTGGTTGCAGCTTTGCTTTGGAGCCTTGAGGTGGAGAAAAACTTTTTATTTTTCTTTCGTAAGAGAGATAATCACATTAGCCCTAGTGGGTCCTGTAGAGCCCTTGACCTCTGGAATTGTCCCCGTTATGTTTGGTGCTGACTTTAATTGATATTTCATATGTCTCATGTGAAACATGGGCTTGATCCTCTTGATTAGTCCCAAAAAGTGTTGCTCTACTGAATCAATTGCTGAGTGGTGAGTCAACACATGGGTAGGTAAATCCCATTTTATTCTAGGTAGGCCTATAACAGTCTGATTCAGGCCAATGTAGCAGTGGTCCCAAGGCTATCAGGATTAGAATGCTGGCACTTTTTCATCAACAGAAACAGTGTTATCATTCTCCCCTGTCTGCTTCAGGCTTCCCTTTTCCTTCTGAAAGCCTTATCACATGAAGGAAGGGAAGTGGACATGAAGCCCAAGAGTAGCGCATCCCACTTTGCCTTATCATGTTGTGTGATAAGACAAGGCAGGCGACATTATTATTGGGGTGTACTGCCGCTTCCTTCCCTCATGTGATATGTCTTTGAGTTTACACTCCTCTGTTCTCAGAGAAAATGGGCAGGGATGGGGAGAGAGATGTATTGTTGTGACATCTTGTTGTGAATTATACTTCTTGTAATAAAGAGTATTTGAAGGTGGTCTGGCTTTGAATGGGCAACTATGACCGATTAAGCTGTTTAAGCATAAAAAGATCTGCCCCGGTGAGGATGAAAACCACTAGAATTCTTTGTTGATTTGGATCAACAGAGCTTTAAAAAAAAAAAAAAACCTTCATGGCTTGCTATGGGGATTGTCACAATGAACACCTACACTCCAGAAATGTAACACTGCACTATAGGGGACTTCTCATTTGATAGAACTCAGGAGAAACCCCCCCCCCACCCCATAATGTGAACTGGACTATAGAAGCACAGTGTCTAAGCTATGACTTTTCATTTCAATATAAAATAGAGAATGTTGGCTGGCTTGGGAGAAGGAATATTGGGATATAATGATAACACTGTAGTACAACAATTACAAGATGTTTACTTTACAAAAGAGTCTGGAGTAATAAACACCTGAGGCGAAGCACAAAAATCTGTGTATAGAGCCATTGTACTGTCTATTCTCCTTTATGGGTCTGAAACATGGGTCACCTATTGCCACCACTTACGACTCCTTGAATGCTTTCATCAGCGCTGTTTACGCACAATCCTAAATATACACTGGACTGACTATGTGACGAATGTTGCTGTCCTTGAGCAAGCAGGGATCACCAGCACTGAGGCCACGATATTGAGAACACAGCTGCTCTCGGCAGGACACGTTTCTAGGATGGAGGACCATTGCCTCCCAAAAATAGTACTCTACAGTAAACTCGCCACGGGTCAGCATAAGAGGGTTGCTCCAAAAAAGCGATACAAAGACTCCCTGAAACAACATCTCAGGCTCGGCCAAATTGATCACCAACAATGGTCTGCCCTGGCCTCACATCGGGAGGCATGGAGACACACTATCCACAATGCTGCAGCCTTATTTGAGAACTCACGCCAAACAAGTCTTGAAGAGAAACGACAACGCAGAAAGAATCACAACCTGGAAATGTCACCCAAGGAGACCTTCTGCTGTGCTTTCTGCAACTGGACTTGTTTATCTCGGATTGGCCTTTTTAGTCATCAGCACGCTTGCAGTAAGCATGGGATGAGTCCTTCCTGAATCTTCGTTTGCGAAGAAAAGCCAGAGAGAGAGACCAACTGGTTCTGCCATATAAAACCATAATGGGCCCTCTATAGACACTATGTATTTGTGCAATTAAAGGGTTCTGCTGTCCAAATGTAAACTTGAATACCTTGTACAGAGTTTAGCATGTTAGATTTCTTAGTTTTCATGGGTAAAAGGAGGTTTCTATTCCATATGCTTGCTGGGGAATTGTTTACTATGCATAATTAAATTGCAACATGGTTGAGTAACACATTGAAGGCCCAGACACATAGGATGTCTGTCTATTAAATAATGAGATTCATAAATAACCTATCTTTATTTATATGTATTACAATTCTAATGCTTGTCCCCTTCAATACACTCCCCGTTCACATTCACACACCGATGCAGTTTGTTTTCCACTGTTTGAAGGCATGGAGCAGATTTTTGTCAGCTGTTCTCAACACGTCTGCCGTTTTGTTCTTTACTGCATCAATTAACTGAAAACATGTTCCTTTAGCACTGGTTTCACTTTAGATAAAAGAAAAAAGTCTCATGGTGCCAAATCTGGTGAATATGGAGGATGTTCAAGTGTGCTAACGCATTTTATCAGCCACAAATTGCTTAACATAAAGTGCTGTGTGAGCAGGTGCATTGTCTTGATGAAGAATGAAACCATTTAACCACAGTTCTGGACTTTCCCCTACCCCCTGACTCTTTCTGTCAACTTTGTCAAAACTTCCTTATAATAATGCTACTTCACTATTCTGCATTCTGGAACCTATTCTGCCAAAATTATGCCCTTGATGTAAAAAAAAAAAAAAACAGCAATGTGCATGGCTTTGAATGTGGACTTGCTTTGATGTGCTTTTTTCATTCTTGGTGATGATGGTGTTTTCCAGTGCACTGACTGTCATTTTGTCTCAGGATCATACTGGAATTTCCAGGTTTCATCACAAGTGATGGTTTTTTTAAAAAAAGGTTTGGATCCACCTCAAGTTGCTGCAGAATGTCATTGCTTGACTTTTAAACTTAGCATTTTTCCAGTATACAACAGACAACACAGCTGCTTTAAACAATGATTGACAATTAACTGAATGGCCAAGAGTGTTGATGTTTGTCATGCAGTTTCCCAGTTGTACGGTGTCGGAAGAGCAACTGTGTGTAAGATTTTTGTAGAGGTCGTCCTCCCTATGGAGAAGTTACTTCTTAAGCGGACAGTCTTCTGCGAGATCACAGAAAGGTATTTTTTTTCATTTTTAATTTATTTGCTTGTGAAAATTTGGCTAATCGCATCAATTCCCAAGAGTTACAAACATGGAATATGCATTCCCTTATGTGACACCATAGTGATAACACTTACAGCTTCCCTAATGTTCTTTTGTAGGGACTTGATATCATGCCACAGGCTTCCGCAATATTTATGTCTGTACATAGATGTTTAATCGAAAACTCATTTTTCCATGCTTTCATACTTCCCTTCTCTTTGCATTTGATATTTTTTAGGTAATGGATTCCTTTGCAGCAATGGGATATCCACAAGTGGTTGCTTGCTTGGATGGATGCCATGTTAATATAATCTCCCCCATCCGCCAAGGAGATGAATTTATCAACAGGAAGAATAGGTACAGCATTCTTCTGCAAGGGACTTGTGATCATAGTTTTTATTGACACGGAGATCGGTTGCAGCGGGAAGAATCATGATGCCCAAATGTTAAGAAACTCTGGGTTTTTTGAGACTATGGAGGCTGGCATCTTTGTGCCTGGTAATCCAACACTCACAATTATGGGGAAACAGGTGGTACCTCTAACTCTGGTAGATGGTGCATATCCAATAATTGGCTGCTGACACCTTATAGGGGGACAACAAATCCCAAACAGAGACTGTACAATCGGTACCATAACAAAATTTGATTGACGGTGGAGAGGTGCTTCGGGCATTTGAAATCGAGATGGAGGGCTTTAAAATACTGTATAGAGGTTGCTGAGGAGAATGTATGTTCTGTAATATTTGCATGTGTTATTCTACACAATATATGTGAAACCAAAGGTAGTATCCTTGATGATCCTCACTGGCGTGTGCAAAGGTTTGTACTTGACACACTTGGAGCTCTGATGGTTAATAATAATGCTGTGGAGAAGGAGTGGGGGGAGGCCGTTCACAACGCTTTAAAAGAATATTTTTGGCTTGAACATCGCCGGGGAGGCAGGGAATAAGTAAATGCATGTTTTCCCTTCTTATCATCTCCAGGATTAACTGAAAATCTGCTTAATAAAATATTGTAATTTTTAAAGGTGTCTGCATTTGCTTTGCCCTTCTTAAATCGAATCTCACTTTTCCCACGGGTACATTTGCATTGTTTATTTCCTTTAGAATTGTGAATGTATACATCACACTTAAGGGGCAGTTGAAGTACACCTTGAAAAGTAGGTCAGACTGGATAAAAATTTAGTTTAAAACAATCAGCCTGAAATGATACACTGTTGTGGTTTGGGTGGTTAAAGCAATTGGCAGGCTTTTGCCAGGGATTACTCTTTCTGGTAAAGGATCCAGACACTGCCGAATTCCTTTAGATAGGTTCCTCCACTAATTCACCAATCGATTAGCCAACGCAAGTTAAATTTTAAAAAGTTAAGCTTTTTCCTAACACCATAGGCTTATTTAAAAAATGAAACGGTCAACTCAGAAACTTATAAACTCTAGTTTCCGCATCCCGCCACATGGCGTTACGATGGCCGAAGGGGGGAGAGGATGTGTCCGGCCGGTTCGGCGCATCGCCTACTGGGGCACCAGGGAGACCAACTTCCTGTTGGAATCCCCGGCCCAGCAGGCCGGTGCACCGGACTGGCTGATGCGGTCCTCTAACAGGAGGAACCGCAACTTCTTTGTGGAGACAGCATGGTTCCTCCGGTCGAGGGGCTACATCAGAACTGGCCTCCAATGCTGCTCCAAATTCAAGAAGGGTAAATTCTTTGCGGCATTGGAGGCCAGTGATGGCAGCCCCCCCCAAAGGCAGCCGCCTTTTTATGCCGTCCTGCACGACCTGTGGGTCCATGCAGGACAGCCAAGCTGGCGCAACAGGCTCCCAAGAGGTAAGTTTTGCCAAGGCATCTATGGTGCCAAGTTGTGCGTGCCCGTGTGAGTGTGTGTGTGTTATCCTCCGCATGCGGCTAACTTTTCTTCTGTTTCTATGTTTTGTTATAGCTGTCTGGATTCAGAGACAGGCAGCTGGAGAGCCCACCTCTGATTCCTCTGATGAGGAGGATCAAGCAGGCCCGGCACCGGCTGCACCCCGCCCCGGTACGTTTCATTTCAGTACTTATGAGGCACAGTTATAGGGGGCATAGCATAAAAAAAATATTACTGTTTAGTACTTATAACTGACAGTTATGCTTAATTTATTTAAAGGTCCCCAGGCTGCCCAGGAGGCTGCAGCCCAACTGGCTGGGCTAAATATTATAGCCAGAATTGAGGAGCTTGGTAAATATATTTTAGTAAACAGTTTAAAAATGGGCTATCTGCTTTGCACATAGAGCATTTGATGTGAATTAATTATTTCTTTTTTGCCAATACAGAAAGGAGTATCACAGAGGAGATAAGGGACGTGGCCAAGAGGGTGCAAGCCTTAGAAGAAAGGCTTGCTTTGTAAATATTATATATAGTTCTGTTATCCATTTGTACATAATATTTTTTGTTTAAAGTTTGCCAATTCTTTGTCTGTAAATATTGTAAATATTGTACCTGATTCCCCCCTCCAAAGTGTGTGTACTTCTTTTGAATATACATTAGTACAGTTATGTATTATTATGTTTATATTTATCAATGTTTGCTACTCCTGTATTCATTTGCTGCATAATACCCCTAATAATGTTTGTGTTGTTTCCAATTTGACTTGGATTGTAATCTTTTCTTGTATTTGTCCCTGTATCTTGTAAATAATGTAAATCCTGTAAATATTGTATCTCTTGTAAATATGTAAATATATATATGTATGTGTATCTGTAAATATATCATTCTGTTTTTTAAAAAATTGTAAATATTTATTTTCAGATACTTTTATAAAAAATAAACAGTTAATCTTTTGAAATAAAAAGCCTATTTATTTTCCATTAATTCCCTACCTCCCTTCAAAAAGCTGTAAAGATCAGCTTTATTGATTACTCTTTTTACATGGTACGTATATGAGATAGAGTAGTGTAAGAGAAACAGAAATAAAATATGTAAAAACTGTAGAGAATGTCTTCCCACCAAGTAAGGGTACAGCAAGTGATACTGCTAATAGAAAACTACAATGATAGGGGCACTTTTATTTTAATTGCCCTCGCAGATCTACTGGAAGTTGAAGCACTTCCAGGCAAACTTTTTGTGGGTGTAGTATGATTGTTGTCTTGTGAATTCTCCTTATTTTCTTCACCTACACTTTTCGAGTTACAGTTTCTCTTCACCACAACACGTTTCTTATAATTATCCAGGGACTTAATGTGAGTTACCAAGTCCCAAAACAGATCATTCTATCTTTGTATTTCTTTGAGCATTTGCTGAGATTCCTTAACTGAATGCTCACAGAATTTTTCAAGGTAGCCTTGCAAAGACATGGTCTGCTTATCTGATATTTTTTCCATTTTAGACACAAACATTTCCGCTATTGATCTCAAATTCACCATCAGATCATGCACATCAGAAGAATGTTTCTTCCTCCAAAATAAAGCCAACCTTTCAGCGAGGGACAATGTGGCTGCAGGATTACTCAAATCTGCAACTGAGAAAATTTGGAAAAAATTAATCATATTCAAAGTTTATTACAGTACTGACCAAGTTACAGCAATCACCCTGTTCTGTAACAATGTGATACATACCATTACGTGCCGGGGTAGTTGACCACACAGTATCAATCTCTGCTACCACAGCCATGTTGTTTCCCTCTGTTTCATTTACTGCCAAGGTTTCAGAAGGCTCCTCAGTTAAGGTTAAAGTAACAGCAGATTCATCAGATCCCTGGGTACCAGAAACATCTGGATGCAAAAGAAAAGTGAAGGGAAATAAGAGAGTCGGGTAATAGAAGAAATCAAAGCACTTTAATTAGTCCACAGGACTTCCGTGCTGCTTGTGGCAGAGGTAAACAGGGACGCCATAGCAAACATGCGAAGATGCATGCAGTAGTTTACATGCACAGGGCACACACACAAAAGCGCGCCATTTGGCTTTAACAGCCTTAATTTGCAAAATAAAGGAGAACCCGCAGACCACAGCAGCACCATTTGAGGGCATGTAGGTAAATATGGCAAAATGGTTCTTTATAGCTAGGATTACATGGAGTCATGGAACATTTATTCAGTACAGAATGCAAAGTTACAGATATGGTTTGGATGTTGTGAAAACGGAATTTTAAACATCTGGGTTTTCACGTTGATACGAGAAATTTCTTGTAATGTCAGCAAACAACAAAAGCTGTAATTGTAGCAGCCTGCACAGTAAGAACACATAGCATGCATATCAGCCATGGGATAGCCATGGACATTTATAAAACACCATATTCTAATTGGGTAAAGCATGAAATCTGAGAACGTGCTTAATCGAGTTTTCACATAACACTACTTCCTTAAAAAAAAATAAACAGAAAACTTACCTAGGGGCTGTGAGAACAAGTCCCCAGAGAACCCCTGCAGCATCTCTTGGGATGAGGGAGGGAATCCCATGTCTTCATCGGTGAGGGGAGCATGATGGGGAATCGCTGACCCACGCGGAACATGCACAATGTCGGTGGTGCTCCCCAGCTGCTTCGGGTGGTAGTTGGCATCGCCGCCCAGAATAGCATGCAGTTCTTTATAAAAGGGCATGGTGGCCACATTGTTGCCACTTTTAGAGTTGTGGTCGTTTACCTGGCAGTAATTCTTCCGCATCAGTTTCGTCTTCGTCCGGCACCCTTCTGCGGTGCGATTATGCCCTTTGTTTTTCATTTCGGCAGCAATCTTTTCCAACAGATCAATATTTCTGTGGGACCCCCTCAGCTGTTCCTGCACCTTTTCCTCACCCCATATGGCCAAAAGGTCTATGGTCTCGTTGTAGGACCAGGAGATCCCACGGCTGCCTTTCCTGGGACAAGGTGCAGTTTCGGCATCCATCGCTTAAACTGCACAGGTAAACGGCCAGGAGAACAATGGAGATGTATCTTCTTCAAATTTTGGGATGGCCAGAAAAGGGGAAGGTACACCTCTCACTTACTGGCCAGAGCCCGCCCATGGTCAGGGCAATTTCCAGGCATCTCCTGTGCCCATGATATCTTGTCACGGGCTGTTTACATTTCTGATTTTCCAAATCCTCCAGTGACTTTTTTAAAAACTGGCACAACCTGCGGGATTGAAAGTCCCATGGATAGAGAGACAAATGGTGGGCCCCCCTTCCAAAAACCATGTGTCCGACCCGATGTACATGTAAACTGCCAGGGATCGACACGAATTCTTCCCAGGACATTTTCATTGTGTAAACGGAACCTGTGTCTTTTTGCTAATGGGTTTTTCTGGTGAGCCAAAAGACACAGTTTTACCCTGTCCCTCACAGGACCAGAAAAACAATGCTGCCATGTGGGAAGACAGCATGAAAGACGGTAAGCCCCAAAGTCACCACAGTACACCATGTTTTTTGGCCTCAGTATCCTGCCAAGATCCCCAAGTTCCTGAAAAAGGTTTTTTAAAATGACCAAAGAGTCACTTCCGGTCATGTCAGAGCCACCCGAGTGCCCCCATTGAAGGTTCAGGGTACAAAATGTCCTGCCTCCACAGTCGCTGTCTTGAAAACGTCTCTCACCACCACCACCACCATCATTATTATTGTTAGTTCCTATTTACGTCTGTACATCTCAGTCCCACATCCTGGCTTATTTTCACCCCCTTTACCCTGTAACATTCACAATTGTTGCTAAAAAATCTGAGTTCTGGATGATCTAAACTTTAATTTTGGAAGAATAACAATGTAAGCAGGTAATATGTATATTTAATCAAATTGTATACTTTTACTGCGGGCAAAGCCTAGAATGTCAGATGAGAAAATAATATAATGCAGCTGCATTGTATAATATTAAATAACTGGCCTTATTTCCATCAGTAATTATCATAGTATTATCCCATGTTGCTGTTCAGTTGCACAAAAACAATATTCCCAGATATAACTTCAGAAGCAGATTATTTGATGATTCCAGGTCATGCTGGTGCATTTATTTCCTTAGGAATGAAAAATTAGCAAAAACATTTTCAATGGAACAAGCAACTCTGTGACCAAATCCCTTAATTACATCCAGTGGAATAGAACCTGCGGCAATTAACTTATATAACTCTGACATAATAAATTTAATTGGTTGAGGAGAAAATTAACTAGACTGAATGTGTTTTACACCATCATCTGAAAGTTTTCAAAAACAATTAGTTTATTATAGAGACAAAGAGATGCAAAGGAGATGGCTTAAACTGTAGTATCTATTGTCTTCTACAGTCAACTTATCATTTTTTTTTAAGTTGAGTTGGATTCCTAATTTACATGCTAGTTAAGTGGATTTATCTGTCCTTTGCTCTAGGTAAAGTTTACCTAATTCTTTATTTCCAATTTGCCTTGGTGTATATTCATAAATTTCAGATACCCTTTACCACTTTCAAAAGAATCCTTTGCATATGCTTAAAGAGTCAATAATTTAACCTGACTATACAAACATAGCTCACAAAGAGCAGTGTAGTACTGTACAAATACAGGTATTAAATAAATGTAACCATCTTGGTGTCTTTCAAAGGGTTGCGAAACTTCTTGTATAACAAACATGCTTGTGGGAGCAGTAATGAATATTCTATCCCTTGTGAGTTATCCTTCCTCTGTTTGTGTGTTACTGAAAATTATTTGAAAATTAACATTCTCTCAAATAATAAATCTGGATGATTGAGGTGCATCACTCTGAACCATAAATAAGGCATTCATTTTTGCATATTCAAGAGGCTCAGTGTTTATGCAGAAAAAAATTATTTTAAAAAACTAAAAATACACAACAACAGTCTGTTGTATCAGACGAAGTAGACTGGAGTCCATTAAAAATTATGCTAGGATTTTCTTTTTCTCAGTTAGTCTCAAAGGTGCTCAAAGGATTCCTTTATATCTTTTTAGCTGAAACAGACTAATATGGCTATGTCTTTGAATGCAACAACCAGTGCGAGCTTCAAGTGATTGGAAAACTGATGTCATTATGATGTTTGGACTACAACTCTCAGAAGTTGGCTGGGGTTTATGGGAATTGTAGACCAAAATTTCTATAGGGCACCAGGTTGCACACTCCTGATGTAGTCTGGCAGACCTTGTCAATCTACTGTATTAGTTGAGTTTCTGGCACAGAGTTGTTGAGAGCTCTTATGTAGATAGCCATTAAAAAATCCTTACCTCAAGGGCAAGGGAAGAGAGAAAAACAGGAACCAGCTTCATGAAATATCTGACAGCTTTTGGTAAGTATCATAGAGGGGCAGTGATTTAGAGCTGGGATGGTGATATTCATAACAAACAAAGCAAAACCTCACCCCAAGCAATATAAAAATAATTTAGAAGGAGACAAACCTTTCCTCTATTTCCATTAAGTGTGTTCCTTTAGCTTGCTTCAGTGGATAGCTTTTTGGTGGGTAGCCCTCCACTGCTATGTAGCACAGCAGGACAAGGCTTGATGAACCCCGCTTCCCAAGGTCCAAAATATTATGTATTTATCTATATAAAATTCAGTTCACAACATACTGTTCCTTTCTCATCACATTGTATCATACTATTGGAGAAGAGAGGTATTGAAGAAAAAGCCAAAGATTCCTTTTTCATTTGATGGAACAAAGTTTACTGTCCACAATCTGTGGCCTAGTTGTTGAGGGCCAATCTTACTTCCAAAATACACTATTACACAGTTAATTTGTCCTCCAGCACATGCCTTTATTTCAGTATTATAGCGCGGGATGAGTCCTTCCTGAATCTTTGTTTGCGAAGAAAAGCCAGAGAGAGAGAGACACTACACAGTGTTACCATGCCCTATACCCCTCCCTACAATATATCATAAATCTCCCCATTATAATATTGCATGAATTGGCAATATGAATATGCTTCATGGGGTTTAGTAGACTGGGGTAGACTGAAAGGTGACGTCAAATGGAGGCCACAAGGACCCAGGAAGGTGTTGTGGAAAAATACCAGTAGACACAGCCAAGACAGGATTAAGCGAAGCCCCTAGTAAACGATGCCATTAAGCAGGTAAGTGCTAATCTCCTCTTGGGCACCCTTGGTGATGGGTCACACATCACAAACAGACAAGTGACCAAAAAATTCAGATTCCCAGGAAATATCCCTCGGCACCCCTCCCTGTCCTACAATATATGTTTGTCCTAAACCCATCAATTCCTATCTCTCAGCCATTAACAGCAACCAGCAGAGTTTCAGTTTCCTTTGTTTGAATGGTGAGAAACTAATCTAATCTTTGTCCTAAGCCCAAACACCCCTTCTGGACACAAAATACAGTATAAATATTAGTCTCAAACAATAGCAAGATGTGCCACTGTAGATGACATCCTGCCACTCTTTTTGTCAGCATGCCCCAGAATTGGATTCTAGTGCCACCCTCAGACTTCTGTCTGAGTTCTCCTCTTCTCTGCTAGACTGGTAACTATAGTCCCATCTCCCGAATGTATTCCTCTATCAACCTTTCTACCTTAAACTCTTCATTAGTCTTGTGTGGTTCTTGTGAGAATGTGTTGTGTGTGAATGCTTCCATGTTATTTTCCAATAAAAACAACTTTATTTCATTTTTTACTGAAGTCCTCTGCAGTTAGTACTGGTATGCATAGGTGCAAAGGCCCTGAAGTTACCTGGCCTCTTGCAGCCTTCCATTTGAGCAATCATTAGCCCCCAAAATATTAATATAGTTCTGACATCACAAGTGAGGTCCTAAGGTGCCCCCACATATTCAGGTAAAAGCAGTTGTAGTAGTTTGGTACTACTAGTTCGATAGTTCTATTCTGTGGAATCCTGGGATTTGTAGTTTGGTGAGATATTTGAAATTCTCTGTTAGACAGCTCCAGTGCTGTGGTTCAGGGGAGCAAACCAAGTACACTAGCAGAAAATCTTGAGTACTTCACTAAAATACACATCCCAGGAATCCATAGGAGGGAGCTATGACAGTTAAGATGGTATCAAATTCCTATAACTATGCAGCCCTTAGACCAAATTCCTATAACTATGTATACCCTTAGACCTGTAACATCCCTGAGTATATGCCATACAGACAAATGGTTATCACTCTTTTTGTCTAAGAAAACTAAAGAGCTGTGGGTAGGAAAAATGCTAGTAGGGGCAAAACCTAAAGCTATGGGTGCAACAATGGATGAATTGGTGGGAAACAGGTAAGTGGGGTTAGGGAATAGATAAAAATTGTCCATTCTTGACCCTGATGGTCTTTTAGGTAGTCATATGTTTAAGTTCAGCATACTGTTCTACTCATCTTTGAGGATTGCCTATCCAGATTCAGCTATGTACCATATGAATCTACCTTTATTCTGAGAATCACTGTACATGGATGTTTACTAGGAGAGAAACAGCAGGGCAGCTGCCACCAGTGTTGTTAGGCTATAGGAGACAGCATGCTGTTAAGAATTTGTACTATGGTGAATCTAGATGTGCTGTTGCCCACCCAACTTGCCTTTTCCTTCAATGTGCAAAAGTCCATATCAATGCTCATGTCTGTGTACAACAGGATAATGTATCAGCAGAAAATTGAGGTGTATGTTGACTTGTTTACCTTTCACCTTTTGGTTGAACTTCAGTGCAGGTTGATTCTTTTTGGCCTCTGGGAGTCCCTTCTACTTCTGGAGGAAACAAGAGAGATCACAGTGCAGTTGTTGTTGTTGTTACTTTATTATTAATATTAAGACTATACAAGAGTATAACACAATAAAGATGTATATGCCCTATTGTCTAAAAAAGACCCTTAAGCATAATGCTAATAGGGAAGCCATATGCGCATTTGTTTCACTCATTACTGAGAAACTCCATTGTGATAGGACATGACAGTTAGGGACATAACCTACTTAGAACAGCGTACTGTGAAATGTGCTTGATAAATTATGTTGCCTTCATGCTTGTTAACAGTATTCAGTAGTAACACACCAGCTCACACTTAGGTAAATGGAAACACTGCATATTGATGTAAGGTGTTAATTTCTTTTTATTATGATGCAGTCAAGATACGTTAGAGGTTCTTTCACAACTGAACCACTGCTAACATGTTTATTCTGACACTACAGCTGTCAGTAATAGCACTTGGGACTACTTTTGTAAATGAACATAAAAGGAAATTTGTGTAAAATCAACATTAAAGCAAGTAAAGTGGAAGCACAAATTCTTAATGTTCTTTTCCTGCAGTCACATGGCTGGTGATTTACTGAAATGCTGAAAGATATGCTTTGACTTTGGAGACTCTCTGGGCATCTTAATCTTAACAGAGTGAAAGGCTGCTGTTTGGAGGTCAGATAGTTTGTTAACACTGTAACAGATATGGGGGGAAATTAACACTCCAATTCTTTTGGACTTCTGCTCTCAGAAGCCTCAGCTAGTATGGGCAATGGTAAAGGATTCTGGGAGTTATAGTCCAACACATCTGAAGTACCAAGATTCCCCAGTATATTAAATAACTTAACTTAATTTTGGAATTTAAAAATTGTGCCTGTGGCAACATAAATTTTTGAATTAATAGCATTTTGGTTTGATATATCCATTCTTGCCATGCCTTTTTCTTCAGCTGTGGTTGATACAATCTGCACAATGAAAAGCATACATCCATAGATTATTGTAAAGCATCCCCATTGGATTTCTGATCTCAAACCAATACAGTTGAGCTCTTTCAGGGCTAATTTGGCTACACCCCTCTTGATTCAATCATTCCCTCAAGTCTCTGACTATAGCAGGAACAACACCATCACATTTTGACAGGGCTGTAGTGCGTGGGAAAGATGGTTGGGAGTATAAGAAAGCTCCCCAACACACAGTGAGGGACTTCTGTTGTGCACCAGGCATCTATACCTTCTTCAGTTTTCGAAAACTAAAGGAGAAAGTGTTATGGATCAAACTGAACATGTGAAGATGGAGAAATAGGCCTGGAAATACATATCATCCTAAATCACTTCAAGCCTGGTGCTTCCCCTTTCTCCTTGTGGAAAGAAGACTCTCAAACAAACGGTGCTTGCCTGAGACTTCTGATTTACATCTCCCACACAGGGATACGTGTGTACAGAAAAGGGGGAGTGTGGGGGGGTAAGACCCCAATGTGACAGAAAAGTGAGTTACATGGGCTTTCAAAACGCACAGGGGCTGTGATGTGCTGGGGCTTTAACGCCTGTGAATCGGACTGCGTGTAAACATCACGTCAGCTTCAAAACGCACCCACGAAGCGATGCATTCTGTCACAGTGGAAGCCAAACCAAGCCCAAGGGCACCCCAAAACCCCAAACCGCTAGGGCTCAAAAGCACGGAAAGGAAACAAAGCAGTGTGGTGAGAGAGGGGGGGGGAGGAGAAAAAGCGGCTACAAGCCGAAGCAGGCACCTCCTCGCTCGCTGCTCTTAGGTTTTTAACCACATGGCTTCACTGAAGAGCTGCTGTGGTTTTCTGCAGCAGCAGCAGCAGCAGCAACAACAACAACCTTCACGACGAAGCCTGCCTGCCTCCACGCTCCAGACGTCCCCGAGCGAGCGAGAGGTGGCCCGGGGAGAGGGTGAAAAGAGGGAGGAAGAGGAGGAGGGGACAGAAAGCGAGGGAGGCGGCTGAGGGGGGGAAAGGCGCTCAGAGGAAGAGCAGCCGCCTGCGGGCGAGCGGTGGCGCTTGACTGAGGAGGCGAGCGGGCAGGCGGGGAGGGGGGGAAGGAAAGCGCCTCTCACAGCCGCGGCGTCTCCGTCTGCTCTGAGGAGAGGGAGGGACACATGGAAGCAGCCCCTTTTCTCCTCCTCCTCCTCCTCGCTCCTTGGCTTGCTGGCCTTGGCTTTTCTCCCCCCCGCGGCGCTGCGAAGATGCCCCTTGGCCGTGGGCCGGGCGCCACTGAACCGCGCTGACAGCTTCCCCCTCACCATGGACAGCTTCGACTTGGCTCTCCTGCAGGAATGGGACCTGGACTCCCTCTGGTGAGGCTGCCTGCCTGCCTTTCAAACTTGGGCTTCTCTCTGCGTGTGCGTGTGTGTGTGAAAGAGAGGGGGAGAGAGAGTACGCGGCAGGAAGGGGGGGCGGTAGTGGGGAGAGGTTCACCCCTTTCCCTCTCACTTCTGTCGCCCCTTTGAGTTTGGAGGCGGGTATGTGTGTTGGGGGGGAACGACTCGACCTTTATTATAATCCCCTCCCCGCACCTTGGGTTTAATATTTGGCACTACGGTGTCGACACGGCTTCCCCCTGGATATGTCCCCCGCACCCTGAGTGAAATTGTTGCTGTTGTTTAAGAGCAAAGGCACACGCTCTCTCTTTCCCTCTTGCATGGAAAGGTGGCCTTTTGCCCTTAACTACCTCCCCTGCCATTGCTGCCATCACATCCCAAAGCTCCCTTGATCTGTACCCCCTCCGTTTTATTTGTTTGTGGTACTTCTGTTATCCTGTTCCCTGCACACCCCCATGGCCACCTTTCTGTGTCTCATTGAATGGGACTGCCTCCCTTGCACCTCATATTTTCCCCCTCACACACTTTCTGTCCTTTTCAGCACCTCTGTTTTCCTTAGCTGCCCCATTCAGCCCCTTCCTTTTAGTTCCTTGCCCTCCTCCCTACTCCTGCCCTGCTCTCCTCACCTTGGATTGCTTCTTCTTGTGTCTCTTAGCTTAGAAGCTGCCTCATTTCCAAGAAGCATCTGGCAGCAGTCAGAAACCATTTCTAGAAATATCATTAATGCCTTCAGGTAGAAATTACATCCTCATCACCACCATCCAAAGTGCTCCTGCTCTGAAGTCCAGAGCTGCAGGTGATGGCCTCTGGCACAGGAGCATCCTCTCCCTTTAACTTGACATTTGTGGTGATAGGATAGTATAAATGTCACAGTCTAGAAGGGGTGTGTATATGTGTTGGGGGGTTGCTTGTCAATCAGAGGTACTTTGTGTCACTGTTGGGTGTCACTTCAGCCTGTGCTATGTTTCCTGTTAATTTATTGCTTAACCTTTGGTAGGTGTCCCAGAAGGCAAAAAGCGGCCTTTGTGTGTGTATGTACTTTTGTAAAAAAATTTCAGGATGTAGGAAAGCAGAATGTGTTCTAGTTTAACATTCCAGTTACTTACCACATTAAGTCAGTGATGTTTGCTGTATAACAGGTTTATTCTCCCCTCATATCTGCACCCTTTCCAAGGTGCTACTACAATTCTTGAAGCATGGGTATTTTCTTGTGCATTTTGGATAATGATAGAGCTGGTTTTCTGAAACAGGAAAGTACTTGTAGTTTTGTCTATTGCTTGCTATAATGGTATGCTTAGGAGTTGAGGGTACATCCTCATCAGGTCAATAAACCAGTGTTTAATGCCTCATGTGATCTGTTGTCTGCCTACAATTGGTTTCTTTTCATGAAAGGGACATCAAAACAAGACAAATAAGCTTGGTTGTATGGTTTCCCTTTTAAAAAGATTTCAGGATCATGCTATACAAACTCTTCTAATATTGGCTCCTTAAATGCAGACATTGATTGAAATCTTGTGTCCAGTTCTGTACTGCTTAACAGCATGATCCTGAGGATGTCAACTCAGAAGTAACCTCCATAGAGTGCAATGGCTTACCCACAGATATACATGTATAGGATTGCAACCCAAGCCCTTGTTTACTTGGAGTCATGACTACAATCTTGTATACACTAAAAAAATTTTTTTCCAAAGAAAGCTCTGCTGAACTCTGTGAGAATGGAACTTAACATCCAAGAAATCATTCATAGACTTCTCCTAAGATGCTTAAATAAGTGCAGAATTGCAGCCATTGATACAGCTAAAATAAATAGTTTATATTACCATTGGAATTTTAATAAGCAAATATAATACTGAATATATTTCCAGTTTATAAAGGTTAGACATTATAGCTTTCCTGGCAGAGATAATGTAGTTAAGGTTATGTCTGGTTTTTGGTTATAAATACCAATTATTGATTAACAGCTAAGCTGTAATATTTATTTCTAGATGTCTCAGAGCTCTGAGAAACCTCAAAATCCCACAAATGTTTACTCCACAAGATGGAGTAGGGATAATATTTTGGTTGTTTTACATTCTCTACTCCAAACAAAGGGGAGTTTAATTTCCTTTACAGTGGATGTGCTCTTTGTAAGGATATATTTAATATCAGAAATAACATAATAAAATTGTCAAGAGGCAAGTGGCACCCAGCAAATTATATTTTAGTAATTTTTAAGTAGGCTTGAGTATTATGACCATATGTAATTTGAGTTGTTTGCTTGATTATACTGAACTGAAACAGTGCGGGTAACCTTTTATGAATAGTATGCATTTGCCTAGATATCTTAAAGATATTTACTGTTCATGACTGGATTATAAATCTCTGAATTAAAAATATGTGTCCCTTTTTATTTACACTGCCACATATTCTTAATGCCTTATATGTGTCTTACTCCCATTGTGTTCAGTTTTTATAAACTGAAAGCATAAAGGAATTCAAGGTTGTACTGAGACCTTGTTTGCACATTACTGAACCACAAAATATCTTTCTTTTAGTTTCATGATAACCCACTGGGTTATAGATCACTTGACTGAATCACCCTATTTGTAACTGAGTGTTTTGTCTTGCCCTTTATCATGTAGAGAATCATCATGTTGCACAGGAGCAGCAAGGTCTAGCAAGACCTGTTTCATTTGGCTCACGGGTAGCAAAACCTACAATTAATTTATATTTGCCACTCACATTCCATTCTTCATATGCAGGTGTTATTTGCATTGGCCTTGGCTTGATTGCTGAAAAGATAGTAAAATTTTCCTAATAAAACATTGGTGTCTTGGTCAGTGGCTCACAGTATAATTAACTAAGAGTAGAGATATAACATTCATATCACAAAGTAGACACTTTGAAGCAGTGGCATCACTACGGTTGGTGTCACCCCCATGGGCCTCCTCCTGTACCAGACCATCAGACTGAACACTGAAGACGTATTATAATTTATACCCTAAATCTAGAGAGCGAAAATTAAAGTACCAAGTTTCAAGATCTAAATTCCACTTCTGTATTTTGCTCCTCATATTGCACTGATGTTCCTGAAACAACAAAGGGTAATAACAGATGAGGGAATTAGGGGCATACTTATCAAATTTGCAGATGACACCAAATTAGGAGGAGTAGCTAATACCCTAGAGGACAGGATCAAAATTCAAAATGACCTGGATAGACTGGAGAGCTGGGCCAAAGCTAACAAAATGAAATTCAATACGGAGAAATGTAAGGTACTGCACTTAGGGCGAAAAAATGAAATGCATAGATATAGGATGGGAGAGACCTGGCTGAACGAGACTACGTGCGAAAGGGATCTCAGAGTCCTAGTAGACCACAAGTTGAACATGAGTCAACAGTGTGATGCCGCAGCTAAAAAGGCCAATGCAATTTTGGGCTGCATCAATAGAAGTATACTGTCTAGATCAAGGGGAGTAATAGTGCCGCTCTATTCTGCCTTGGTCAGACCTCACCTAGAATACTGTGTCCAGTTCTGGGCACCACAATTCAAAAAGAATATTGACAAATTGGAGTGTGTCCAGAGAAGGGCAACTAAAATGGTGAAAGGTCTGGAAACCATGCCTTATGAGGAGAGACTTAGGGAGCTGAGTATGTTTAGCCTGGAAAAAAGATGGTTAAGAGGCGATATGATAGCCCTGTTTAAGTATTTGCAGTGGTGTCACGTTGAGGATGGAGCAGACTTGTTTTCTGCTGCTCCAGAGACTGGAACACGGAGCAATGGATGCAAGCTCCAGGAACAGAGATTCCACCTCAACATGAGGAGGAACTTTTTGACAGTAAGAACTGTTCGGCAGTGGAACACACTCCCTCGGAGCGTGGTGGGGTCTCCTTCCTTGGAGGTCTTTAAACAGAGGTTGGATGGCCATCTGTTGGGGATGCTTTGATCGTGATTTCCTGTGTGGCAGGGGGTTGGACTGGATGGCCCTTGTGGTCTCTTCCAACTCTACAATTCTATGATTCTATGAAAAGGAAAATGCACAAACATGTGAAAGTCATTTTGTGTTGAAGAGCAATATTCTTAAAGACTTGTGATGTCTTATTGTGTTTTGGGATATATTTACAGTAATTTGGGTACTCAGCTAATGACAGGAGAGCTGTTTCTCAGAGTACTCAACTGCTTTAGGTAAAATTTCAACATGCCATAGCAACTTTTTATGATGTTCTATTTGATGTTTTATAGAATTAGTCTTTAAAATAATCTGTATTCTAACAAAAGTAAACAGTACAAATGCGATGATGAAATCAATAGGAACACAAGAGTTCTCAGTGGTCATATATATTATACTGAGATCAGTAGCATGAGGCTATATCAGTATTATTGAATGTTGTTCTTAGAATTTTGCTGATACTATAGTTAGATAATTACTGTAGATTATGTGGTATTTTCCTAGTAGATTGCCAACTGCAGAATATCACATAAAAATGAACTGATGCTGAAACTACAGTGCTTTCTATGTTCCGCACAATGCATAAGGAAACCATTATATCCCCAGCTGTATTATAAAGATTTCAGATGCCTTTCCTTTAAGAAAATCTATACTCATAGTCCACCATTAGGTAATGATGTAGTTGACACTAAGTAATAGTTATAGCAATAAAATATACCCCATGCATTAAAAAGGTACATAATGTATAGGTTGTTTATAATCAATTCATCAAATTCTCTATGTATATACAGCTTATATGTTGGTTCAAAAAGCACTGTTTCTTATTTGGTTGCATTTTAAGTATTCATTTACAGTTGTAAATGTGCTTATGCAAGTCAAAGCATGTTGAAGTCCTTGCAGAGTTATTGTAAATTATATTGAAGTTCCAGGCATGTAATGGAAGTATTATTGTTTGACATTTCTTATGATCCTGTTAATGAAAAAAAAAAAAGGTATATTCTGTCAATGAACAACAGCTCACACAATTCTTTTTAATGTTTTTAGAAGAATTAAACTTTAGTAGCCAGGCACCAGAAAATGATTTCTAAGCTGGTACTGGAACATGACTTCTAACATGTTGGGCCCCATTTTTATAGTTATTTCAGATGTGTTTGCTTTTCTGTGGCTATAAATGAACAGTTGGAATTAAGAATATTAAAATATATTCTTAAAAAATTAAAATATATAATTGTTTTGGGTTTTATGTCTAGAAAGTATAAAAGTCAGATAAACAAATGTAGAAAAGAAAAGGATTTTATTAGAAATCATATCTCAAATGAAGGATGATGAGGCAGTGTCTCCAACAGTATTGCCTTTGTTAAATGGCAATGACTGTGAGTGATGAAATCACAAACTGAATACCTCTTAAACATGCTGACTTGCAGGATATGATTAACTAAGAAAGTTCACAGAAGGAAAATTTCTTGTCACCTTCTGCTGCTGCACTCACCTGTGCTCCCAAAATGCCTATTTGAAATGCCTGCGTCCCTTTCTGAACAACATGGTGTGGGGTGTGGGGAATAGGAGGGAGGGAAGGACTAAGAGTGTATAACTAGGATTTGTTAAGAGGATTTGAAATCAATGGGGGATTCCCAGCATGGTGCCCATAGTCTCCACTGTGCTCATGGACACTTCCCTTGGTGTTCACAAGTTTCCTTGCTTCCCCCAATTTTTTAAAAATAAACCACATTTTATAGTAATTAAAAAACTAGGGAACTTCCATGCTTCCAAATAATGTGCCAGTCTCCATCCAGCATGATGTAGTGGTTGAACAATTACAACTCTTGAGACCAGGGTTTCAATCCCTGCTTGGTCTGGGAAACCCACTGGGTGACTTTGGGCAAGTCACACTCTCTCAGCCTTAGAGGAAGGCAAAGGCACACTCTCTCTGAACAAATCAGCCAAGAAACCCCTGTGATAGCTTTGCCTTAGGGCTACCATAAGTCAGAAATGACTAGAAGCAGCAACATAAGCAGCAACAACGACAACAACTCCAGCATCACCTTTATTTTTCACAGTTGCACCTGTTCGGCAGCTTATTTTAAAGTGTGCCACTGGAAAAACAAACAAACTGCTATGTCAGGTGGGGGAATCCTCCTGCAGTGTACAGGGTGGGGGGAGTGGGGACATTTGTTTATGCTGTATGTATTGTGTGTTATCTTATTCTGTTTATTTGTTGTGGTGTTACATCCCTCTTTCCATCACTTTATTCATATCCTGCCTTTCTCCCTGGGCTGGGACTCAAGGCGGCTCTCAAAAAAGGAAGAGAATACAATAAAACACAACTTGAAAGCATACAAAATTAAGATTAAAACATTATTAATGCAGTGTGGGATTCAAGCCACAATGTAGGTTTTTTAAAAATAGCATCAGAACGAAAACAAATTAAAATCTTACTTTAAAACAGAGATTAAAAACAGTACAGCAGTTGAAATCAGTTTCCAAAAACCTGCTGGATAAGGAAGATCTTATCTTGCCTCTGAAAGGAAAACTAAGGGCTCATCTCCACGGGCCAGAATACGCCGGCTCCCCACTGGCAAATCGCATCTCTTCTGAGAGTCCCCTGGTGCTGCTCCAGACAGTCTTGCCCCAGCTGGCCAAATGGTACAGCTGGGAAGCAGCTAGTGAAGCTGCCCAGAGCAGCCGCCCACCAATGCCTTGTTGGGAGGACAGAACAAGACATTGGGATGGAGGCAAGGGGATTGGCTGTCTGGACAGCCCTGTCAGCTGCTTTCCTGATGTGACAAATTCTACAACAGGAAAACAGTGGGTGCACATCTCTCTGGATTAGTCAACCCACTGCGTTGTCCTGGCCATTTGGTACACCAGACCAGAGAGCCACCTGAACCTTCAGTTTGAGGACCTTAAGAGTAGGGACATTGGTGAGCTCCTATGAAATCTGGGCAACCTGCTTTTTTAATTGTCATGGAGCCATAGGAGGTTCTCCATGCCTACTTTGTTCATAGTACCATTTTCTGAGGAAAGACCTCTCAGCGATACATTGGGACCTAGTAATGGCAGAGGGGAGAAAGAAGAGAAGAAGGAGAGAGTGGTGAATAGCAGCACCTTTCTCACCTCATGTGGGTGGACTTAGTCTGAATCCTGTTGATTAGTCCCAACTAGTGTAGACCTATTGAATCTACTGTTGAATGCTGAGCCAATGTAACACTAAATCCCTTTGTGTCAAATTGATCTCCTTTTCATGCAACAAATGATTTGATTTAGACCCAGCAGTCACCCCTGATTTGGTTTTAATGTCCCTCCTCTAGGAAAAGTTCTCTGTCCATAGTAAATAAGCATATCGTAGAAAGGATTATTTCTTTCTGTTCTCTTGGCTTACTATGAGAAAAGTTGTTTTCAATATATTCATGTACTGGAAAATATAACATCTTGTTTGGAGTCTGAAAGGGAACATTCCAGAATTTACCATCTTAATCTGCCACCTTGTTCTGTGTAATGTTGGGGCTGCATCTGGCTGATGTTAGCCCTTCTTTGCTTATGCAGCTTCAGGCCTGCTGGTATGGGGGGGAGCAGGGTTGAAGGGAATTGGTATATTTTGTCTTGGAATTCACTAACATGGATGTGCTTCATCACCATTGGCCTCAGTCTTGACCTGCCATGTTCAGTAGAGCCCCTGCTGGCACAGTTAGGGGAAAACAGCAAGCTTCCTAACCACCAGATACAAAGCATCTGTGTTTAGTAGAGTGAAATAGAAAAATTCCATGTCCTCCAACATTTCACAGATGAAAACCAGGACCCAGGTGGCCAAGCAACATCAGAATGTCCTTAGAACAGCAGATGTTTTAATGAGGAAGAAAATCCAAGCTAGGAGAGACTGCAGCAGTTTGCTATTGCCAGAGCCTCCTGGGAAGGACAAGATTCTGTCCCTTCCATTCCTCTGTGATCTGCTGGATTAATTAAGTGGAAACTACTTCTGCACTTTAAAATCACTCTATAGCAGTTGAAGTAAGGTGAGGAGAAAGGGGTGAAGAGGGAGGAGGAGAGGAGAATTGGGTCATTTTAAAAGCACCTGAAAAAGTGGGATGGGTTAATTTGGATTGTCTCTGCCAAACTGGGACATTTGGAGGTATGGAATTCTGGGTGGTATTATTCCAGACTTCAGGCAGCTGATACAGCTTTTGAATAGTCCCTGATGCATCCTTCCTCAAACAGCCATCCTTAATATTTGTCCCTAAAACACTTTATACTGGGATTTTACTATATGCAAGGATATATTTTTTAACATGGGAAGCATTAAAAAATGTGATTCCCACACTTAAGTTATATAGCCCCTTCTGTCAGACTATTTCATTCCACTGCATGGGTTCAGAAATATGGCTGATACCCATTTTAGTTAAGAGGCTTATTGCATGAGGAAGCAAAGCAGCAATGCAGCTGGAATGTTTCACCTTCCATTTTGCCTTACCGCATCACGTTGGCATTCTTCAGCTGTTCTTCTGTTCTGGTTCTGTGGGAGACAGTGCTAAACATAAGCCAGTTAGAGAAAAGACTTATGTTTACCACTGTCTCCCATGGGACCTGAAGAGAAAAACAGCTGAAGAACACCAATGTCACGTGGTAAGGCAGAGCGGAAGGCAAAACATTCTGACTGCACTGCCGTTTTACTTCCTCATGAGATAAGTCTCTATGATTTTACAGAGAGGTTTTCCCCACCTTCTGGGGCTCATATGATGGCATTTTAGTGTCCAAAATTATTTATTTATTTGTTTGTTTGAGTATTTTTCCCCTCCTCCTGCAGCCTGTAAGCAGGAGGTCATACAAATCACTGGACAATTTGAAATGGGGTGGGGTTAGGGGAAATCATACAAATCAGGCTTGAGTTCTCTAGAGTGGAATCTCTGTGCTACAGTCTAGTTAAGACTGTTCCATCTATCTTGCTAAATAGCTGAATCTACCATCATCCAAATCTAATGTGGGGCATCAGTAATAAAAGGTTAAAATGAAAATATGAGTCAGATGAATTGAAAATGTAAGTGAAATCTCTCATTATTTCTTTTTAGGCTGAAAGCTGAAATCCTGTACAAATCTCTCTGATAGCAAGATCTATTCAATATGATGGGGCTTATTTCTTAGGATCAGCATGTTAAAGATAGATTATTCTTAAGCCATTTTAAACATCAATTTTTGTAGTGAAATTTGTTTTGTCTGAGACCCTGGACTTTTTCAAACAGTTGAAAAAAACCCAGGAGGAGGTCGGGAGAAGAATTTGGCTATGGTGCTTACACAGCTCTGTTTCAGATGACTCAGTCCTTCCCTATCCTCCTCCCGACCTCCTCCCGACCTTCCCCTGTGCTGCTTGCGCTGCTTTTTACCGACAGAAAACCTCTGTCAGTAAAAAGTGGCATGAGCAGGATGGGAGGAGGTAAGGAGGAGGACGGAGGAGGACTGCATCGTCTGAAACAGGGCTCCGTAAGCGCCATAGCCCTGTTCTTCTCCCAACCTCCTCGTGGGTTTTTGCAGCCATTTGAAAAAGTCCCCTGTCTGAAGAAGCAGAGCTTGGAATTAACTCATCAATGAACTTGTTATCAAGGCATTGCATTTTTCTATTGATGTCACCTAACTGTCTAGATTGCCCAATTAACATTGAATTTTAAAATATTTTTTAGTGATCTGGGCTGTTAAATTTGTTGACATTTGTGCCTCTTCTCTCACACTCTGCTTCAGGAGAAGAAATATTTGAATAGGACGAAATGCATTACATAACTCTGCTTTTAGATAGGGTGATCTGTGCATTTCTTTGGGAAAACAGCAAGGAAGGGAGGAGGGGAAGGAAGAAAAACAGCTGAGTTTGTGGGGCAGAAGTATGGGAAAGAAGAAAAAAGACTTTTAGGACTTTATCACATGAGGCTGGTAAAACACTATTTCTATGGGATAATGGCATCTTTGGCCGTTACTTACCGCATGATACCATGTCTGTCTTGTAGCTGCTTTGCATGCTATGTGTTCCTGGAGTAGTTCTTTTCATTGACTGATAAACTCCGTCAGTCCTTCCCAATTGCACTGCTTTTCCATTATGGACTTACATGTGATAAGTGACTCCCACTGCATTTCCACTTCTCAGGCAGTCACATGGTGTGAATGGTCATGGTTTTGCTCCTTTCCCCTTCTCCCTCCTCCTCCTTGCTACTCCTGAGCAGGCTGTTTCCTTTTCCTTTCTATTTCTTATTTTTTAGTATTGCTGTAATTTCACAATTGTGGTAAAAAAGCAAAAAAGGCAAAAGGGCATGCATGTGCAGGGTAGGGCATCCAGGCGCCAGAAGGTGTTATTATGGTGATGGTGCAACAAAACAGAGAACATGTCCATGAATCGCCAAAGCAACACCAAAGTACAATAGCAGAGGAAGTGTGATAATAAATGATGCCAACCCAGTATGTTTCCATTCTTAAACTAGTGTGATTAAGGCAGGACAGTTGTGTCCTGCCTTAATCTGGTGTGATAATGTCCTTAGAACAGAATGAGGATGGGATGGTCTGCTTGGCAGGTGATCAAGGCTCTTAAGCAGCCAGGGACCTTTCAAAATATCAGGATTTCTAGACCAGAAACGCAGGAGTTCCTGCCCCTGAGCCTGTGAGAAAGAAAGGTGTTGGGGTCTTTCTGAGGGTAGGTGTATATATAGTGTGACTTTCTTCAGTAACTTTTCCTTCTCTATTGATAATATTCTGGAATGATTCCTACTGCATGTCATTTAATAATATACAGTCTTACATAATATTATTTGAGGCCTTTCCATGGGCCCGTATGGAAGGAAAGTGTTGGGAGTCTTACTGTGAGATTGGGTGCACTATTAACTCTTTTTAGTAAAATTGAATGAATGAAACTGATATGACTTTATTTCATTAGCCTCATAACATAAGGTTAAATTATTTAAGTGAACAGGTATTAAGATAAGATAGGTGCAGAGAATAATGGGGCTGTTAGAAAAGTGATCTTTTATACTGGAGATGCCACAGATTGAATTTGGAGGCCCAATTTCTGCATGTAAAACATTTGTTCTACCACTAATCTTTGCCGAGCATGCTTCTTGATTGGGAATGGGGAGCAGTAAGGATTTAATTGTACTGAAAAATGTTCTGCACACACTCCAACTATTTCTGAATAAGTCCTTCACCCTTGATTCCATGACTGTTCTTTGTAGGTATCCACTTATTGCTGTACTTGTTGCAGATCAGTATCCTCCAACTGAAATAAATTACTCCTTATTGGCCTGGTGGTTTGAGTGTTGGACCACAAGTCTAGAAACCAGGGTTTAGCCCGTTCAGCCATGAAAACCCACTGAGTGACCATGGGCAAGTCACACACTTTCATCTTTCAGAAGACTCCTGTGATAGGTTCACCTTAGGGTTGCCATACGTCAGAACCGACTTGAAGGCACCCAACAAGAAAAACAGCTCTTTAACAAAGCATTTTAAGGTTGAGTAAAGTGTTTCTGTTGATCAGGGTAAAAGAAAAGAGAGATGCAGATGACTGACGAACTGAATTGCAGAAGCTGAAAGTTCAGATTCTGTGCTTCAGGGCAGCCTTTCTGGACCTGAAAGTTCACAGATGTATTGGACTCCCACCCTTTCTAGGCAACAATCAGATTATTGACTTTCTAGTCCAAGTGGGGGGAAAATCTAGGTAGCAGGCATGCAATTTTAAAAGGTCCCAAACAATCCTTTTGAAGAAGCCAATGACAAAATGTGCTTGTCTAAGATCAATAGTGACAACTACCATGCTATTTTCTGTACATCTGGTCCCATGCTAATGCTTCACTGAGTGAGTTAATTAATGATAACTCAACTAATTAAACAATTTTGATTGTTAGTGTTTATAGTAGTCAATTAATTACCCATTTTCTAAAGTTTAGCATTATCAGATTAATGTTCCAACCTAACATTCCAAGCTCTGTGAGGTGGTAGGTGTGCATGGGAAGATGGTATGCCCCCCCCCAAAGGGTGGTAGGGAAAGCTTTTATCAACGACTATTGCCATCCAAAGAAAGCTGCTTTCTCTGTCTGACAGTAATGTTATAAGTGTCTTTTCAACCAGATACAAATGAGAACTTCTTTCACATGATATTATTGTTGCTAGTGAGATGAAAGCTGTTTTAATGCTTTTAATGACTGTAAAGTAGGAAAAGCAATATCTAATATGCTTGCTTGAGAATATTAATTACTGTATTTACTTCTATTGTAGATATTTTCATGAGACTTTGTTTATTACGGACATCTTTCTTTCCCCTCTATGTTTCTTTGTAATACTTAAGTATTTGTATGATATTACTGTAAAAGAAAATTGAAGTCTTTGTAATTTATTTAAATGAATAGCTCAGTGGGTACTTCAAGCCAATTCCCCCAAAACTTAAAGTCTCAGTGTCAAAACATTCTATAGGCAAGCCATTTTTAATGTGTTGTATTGCTAGAAAATAAATATTATTTATTCCAAAGTACAAAGAAATTATATTTTTCATGTATTGACTTATACTGTATTGAATGTACATTGTATTCTAAAATTCAATCTATAGTTCAAATATATCCACACTAGGAGCTATTTTTATGACATATTTAGAGTGCATAACTGAATTGGGAAGAGAATTGGTTCTCTTGTTATATGTTTCACTTGAGAGGAAGCTGCTTCATGTTATCTACTTGCTGAGAATGTGATTTCTAAGAAATGCGTAGTATTCAATATTTTAATACCCATCTTAATTGTAGAAAAAAATACATGACATTAGCATTTGATTGAATGGCTGGCTGGCTCCCAAATTCAATTTGAAGATTAATATGGTATTTTATGCCTTTGTTTACAAGTTCAAAATTTTACACATTTGGAGCTGTGGTATCTGACAGAAGGAATGTCTGTTGGCATTAGGACTGTGGAAATAAGAGGAACATATGGAAATGGGAGTTGTTATGTGAAAAATATGCTGTGTAACAGTTCTCTTGTACTTCTAGATTTTGTTGCGTGTTAACATAGAAACAAATAACCTTCGTCCCCCAGTGTTACTTTCTAGCACATAGGAACTTGCTCGAAGGAATTTTTTCTCACCTCAAAACACTCTGGAGAGCTTCGCAGTTTGGTCTGAAGTCAAAATCTCCAGGACACAGACTTAGTTGACATGCAAGACTGGCCCTATGAATTTCTCTACTTTTGTAGCTGTCAAATACTCATAGTAAGAGTGATATAGCCCTTGAAGTCCATTATGTGCTCCCCTGCTCCTAGAATGCTAACATTTAGCATTAGGAAGTACAATTCCGGTGCATTTGGGTCACATATGAAATCAGAATGCAAAAAGAATGTGGTGGATGCACAAGTATCTCCTTAAGCAAGATATGCTTACAAGTTGACATTTTGATGATTCATTGTTTTTCCCCCTTCAAGCTCCATTCACTGACCATTGCATGTAGCCAGGGAGGAATTGGGAACAGACAGTGCCAGAATGTTTCGGGAATGAGAGGCACAGAAAGTGAATTGCCCCAGGAGGCTTTATACATACCACTTCCCTTTTTTGTGGGTTAGAGCTAACAGAAGGTGCCATAGCTGCTTTTAAAATTAATTTTGTTCTAAACTTGAAGTATATTAACATGCAGCTCAGTCTTTTACATAAATTGATGGAAAATATATCAAGAATGGCAGAGGGGGATTAGTACTTTTTAAACAGCCATGACTATTCTTTTGTATTACTCAGTGTAAGGCCAAATGGATGGGGCGGGAGGATCTGCTGACAGATTTGCTTCTGCCAGCAGAATTGGGGGGGGCAATCTCCCCACTGCAGTCCCCAGTGCACCACAAAACTTGCTCTGGAAGGCAGGGAAGCCTTTGACAGTAGGGTTTTTGGGAAGTGTCAATGTTGCAGGAAAGAGGGGAAGAAAGTGCCATCATATTTGTGCTGTAGTGGCAGTCTGGCATTGGATTTAGGCCCATGAGTGCTACTGGTTGCTTACAAATTCTTTAGGCACTGACCCACAGTTTGTGGCTTTCTGTTCACAGCAGACAGTACAGACTTGGCTCAGCTATATGGGAGAATTAATTATGAAAAATAGCGCATTAGCTCACCATTGCAGCAGTGTTCATTTGTCTCCATGATATATTCATAAGATCACCAGCATGGGAAACTACCCATGTTTGAAGTTCACATGGAGCATGCCCACGAGTAAAGATAGTGGCCATGAGTGAATTGCATGTGTTATTATCCCCCCAAAGCTCCCTCCATTTCCTCCCCCACCCTTGTTAAATCATAGATGCAAAAGAGCAATCATTTGCTTAAAAAAAATTTTTTTTGCTCTTCTGCTCACAAATAGTGTACAACTGCTTTCATGAAAATCAACAATGGTGGCTCCAGCCACTTTGTCACTGGCAAACCCACCCCTGTGCACATCTGAGCAATCACATTTTGACTTCCAGGATGTGCCCCAGTTCAAATTGGTTGTTCAAATGGGTTGGAATGTACATTTCCATGTATTTTTTAAAAAAAACTTCACAAGAAACGGCAAAGGCTATTTTTGCAAAGTACTTGGAGATTTTTGCCCCCCCCTCCATTTGAATATGGCTAATCCCTGTGGGAGGGATTAACACCTCTATCAAAGTGGGGGGGGGGAGAAAAAAGGACATAGTAGATTACATGTAAAGTGGGTACTAAATGACAAATAACATGATTCACGATAAACCAAATCCCATTAATTGTTTTTAGTCATGTATAGGTATACCTCCATTAATGAAGTAGCTGTGTTCCTGGGAATTACTTCATTAACAGGAAATTTATGCTAGAGGCAGAAATGACATGGAAAGAATAGGGATAGAGGTTTCTGCATCACAAAGAAGAGCAGTTCAACGTGTTTCAGCAATTTTTAAAATTCAGAACTAACAATATGCACACACAAAATGAAACAACCAGATCAGGTAAGCCTTGCATATGTAAAGAAAAGCATCTTGAACCATCTAGAGACCACTTGAAGTCTTCTTCCAAAGTGCTTTCAACAATTACTTTTTCTTTCACCAGCATCCATTTATCTTAAGATTTCCATGTTGGTGTCCAAACTTATAGATATATGCTTTTTAAAAAGACATGTCGGGGGATAGAGATCGATGAGGCAGGCTCATCTGCTCCCCCCTTTTCTCTCTCTTTTGTTGCACATGGGTAAGGGATTCTGGAGGCAGCTGCTGTTTACCTTGCCCGATTGTTGCATTGTTAACTGCAGACATGCTGCTGCATCCCAGCACCTGACGGTCTGTGTTTCTCCAGCCCTCTTTCATCATCTTCCTGATGCTGGTGCTGCTAAAAAAGCCTTTCTAGCTAGACAAAGGTTGAGGAGGAAAAGGGCCCCCCTGGATGGGTGTAAAAATACTTTGGAAAAAGGAGCTTCTTTGTCACAGGCTTTGTTTAATGAAGTATGTCTGTGCCTCCTTGTAGTACTATATGACAAAACAGTCAGATAATAAACACGTTATGTCTTAATTAATGGCAAGGCTGATTCTGCTGCCTTAGGATTTTCAGATCCCCTTCCCTCACTACACACAACATCCATGGTGCAACTGAGGACATTCCTGGTTTGGTTTTGTGAAGGTTTCCAATTTGTTGGACAGGTCTTAATTTAGCATTGGCAGACAGAGACTACTGCTGTCAGAATGTATTTTATTGACGCTTTGTTAGCTGTGCTCTGCTCTGACCTTTGATGAAAAGCTACAGCTGCCCTGTCTCCTTCAGACCCAACTGAAAGAGAGGAAAGAAGGTATAAACCTTTATCTTTTGTTCTTAAAAGGGGAAATAAGCCAAAATAAGGAAGACCTGAGTGGACAAAAATTCTAGCACAGGAAAAAAGCTGAAGTCGCAGCCCTATGTCCATATCCCCGGGAGTATGCCTGTACTGCTAATGGCTCAAATTATAACCTTAGGGATTCCTTAAATCCTTAATTCTTCTGATGGAAAATTAGGCCAGTTCTGCAGTTCTAATCTAGAAATGATGATAAAAGCTCCTGAGTGTTTTGTTTATATAAACTGACAAGAAAAGCAGCTTCTACAACATGTCACATTCACAATGAAACATGAATTGTTGTTGTTGTTGTGTGCCTTCAAGTAATTTCTAACTTATGGCGACCCTATCACACAGTGTCCTTGGCAAGATTTGTTCAGAGGTGTTTTGTTCAGAGGCTGAGATGGTGTGACTTGTCCAAGGACACCAAGTGGGTTTCCACAGCTGAGTGAGGATTCAAATCCTGGTCTCCAGAGTTGTAGTCCAACACTTAAATCACTACAAACAGGCGGCTCTCAAACAAGAATACTGGGGGGAAATATGAGTATCACAAGAGTATCAGAGGTAGATAAAGGAAGTTGCAATGTTAAACTGCGCTGATAAAAAAAATATTTATTTCAGTATGATTTCATAACTTTATCTAATTCTGTTTCAGCAAGGTATTCTGAGGCAAGCATGAATTCTAACTCAAGGTGTAGCCCACCTGTGTCTGAAAAGAATTGGGGTATGGCAACCAACCAGGCAGATTGATTCTAAAAGTACACACTGTATAAAATACAGATGCATGCTTTCAGGAAGGGCATATATTTAAATCAGGTGGGCAGCCTTTTGTCTTGGGATTGTGAGGAGCCTTCAGCCTACTTCATACAGCCCTTGGTCTAATTTCAAAATCCCTTGCAAACTCTCAGTTAAGACCTCTGGCAAGAGTGACAGGTCCTTTCCCCAGCAACTTGCTGAGTAGAAAGAAAGGAGGAGGGAGAGAATGGTATGTGCGTGTGTGTGAGAGAGAGGGGGGGGGGAAGAATGGCTGCACGCATTATAGCTGCATCCCTGGCTCCACCCATTATGATTTCATTGCTGACTCCACCCACTGCTAACATGAGAGATTGAAAGAATGTGGCTCTCAGTAGAAGACATCCTTGTTTTAAATAGCAATATTTAAATCTTGGGACAGCCACATATGTTAAGAAAACATGTCTGAGGAAAAAAATGGTAATCTGCCTTTAGCCATGAAGGCTTAAAAAATGGTAATCTGCCTTTAGCCATCTTCAGGGTACTTACATTTTTAATTAAAATCTTTTAGTCACTTAATTGTTTTTTTTCCAAATTATGTTTAAACATTTAAGATGAACATTACTGATTTAGCACAGATTACGCATTAAGTGTCTTTAATCAAGATAATATTGTCTCACCTAATTAAAAGAAACACAATATTTATTGTATTGAGAATAATCTTGAAATACATTGCCTGATCGAAAGATGCACAGGCTGTTTACATTAATGCTATCAGCAGTCATCAACCTTTTCACAGGTGTCAAGTCTGATTAAATTCCAATTAAAATCCACAGTTTCAATCTGCAATTAATTAATTGGTTGATTAATAGATTAATTTAAATCTATTACTGCTTTCTGCACTGGTCTGAGTGTAGCCTGAAACAAGACATTCAAGGACCTTTGACAGTAGAGGGAGGAAATGAAGTCTGGCATTGTGAATAAAAACTTCACTGCTTTATGAGGCTAGAACAATGTAGTTTCCTTTGGGAAATTAGTTTTTCTCCCACATCTTGAAGAAGGACAAACAGAAAATTAAGGAAGACCTACACTGGGATTAGAAATCACCTTCTGCACAATGCCTGTGCAAAGGAGAAAGTTCAAGGTTGAGCCAGTTTACTTTGTTCTCAGCAAACCACAAAGAATATAAAAATTAACTAGATGTGCATGCATTTTAAAATCTCTTTAATAAGATTCCTAAAATTATTTTTTTTCATAGCATTGTGAAACTAGCACTTCTTGTTCAATCTTGCTATTAAAAAATCTATCTTAGCCCATTGTGTTCCTCACTATCTAACAGCTCAGACTTTCTTTCCTATATGGAAGGGGAATTTCAGTAGCTAGCTCCCATTTCACAGGGGTGAAACATTGAATATGTGTGAAACAAATGGGTATCAGGTCAGTTGATGACCTGATACCTAAGAACACTTACATTACCAGTCATAGACAACATTAACAGCGAAGCAAACATCATGCTATGTGTTGTTCTATTGTTTCTTTCTCTAACCTGGCACCCTCCAAATATGTTGGACTATAAATGTCATCATATAGGCTGGTGTTGGGGTTGTTTGTAGTCGAACACATCTGGTGCAGCTATGCTACTCCCAAAGATTTCAATGAAGGTGTTGCTTCTTTAAAAGTATCTCTGCATCAGAATTATGTCCTGTCAGTCTAATGTCTAAACTTTTGATTTGGGGTGTTACCAAGTTCCCTTGGACAGCTGTAAAGGGAGCATGTAGTACCTTTGAGACTGAGAGAAAGAAGTTTGTAATAAAAGCATTCATACACTGGGCCTACTTCATCAGACGCAGCAATAGACAGAGTCTACAAAAGCATATGCTACAAACTACTTTTTCTTACTTAGTCTCAAAGGTGCTACAAAATACCTTTGCATGCTGATACAGACTAACATGGCTATGTCTTTCAATGGTACAACCTTATGAGAGCACAATACCTATACAAGTAATTGATCCTTTAAATCAATTGTGAAGACCTATTTGGAACAATACTCAAAGAGATGGATGGTTTATATGGTTTATACTTGAAAAACAGCATTAGATTTCTCCCCTGAGCCACACCAAGGCTTCTCAGAAGGTAGTAGTGTGGCCCTATTTTGTCCTCAAGACTTTTGAAGTAGTTTAGCCTAGGAGACAGAAGCTAGCTCACAAGAGCTGCATAAGAAGATTGTTGTACCTTTGAAACCACCATTCTGTCAGCTGTACCACATAGGTGTTTGTTGCTATAGCAACAATATGAAGTAATAGTTGCCTAGGGCTGATTATCATTATGTTATGGGTGGGAGTGGCATGATTGCTGATCCCCCATGTTTCCGTCCCACATTACTCCTTAGAAGAATCTCTGTGTGCATTGTAATTGTTTTTCTTCCCTCTCCAACCAGCAAGGGCATAAGGTCAAATTTTAGCTTGTAAAACTAAACTCTCCCCCTAATTTTAGTTGCCAACCTGAAGTTTCTTTCCCTTTATATATACTAAATAAAAGAGGATATGAGCTGCAGGCTGTATATTGTCTGGCACAAGACCTTTCTTTCTTTCTTTTTCTTTTTTTTAAAGGTGTGCATAGAATAAGTTTCAAATCTATCAGCTTCAACAGCCAATGTCCTGTAAAACCTTAACATTTGCGAAAGAAATTCTCATTCAGTTTAGAAACTAAATCAAGTCATCAGCTGTTTTTCAGTGCTTGGCATGGTCAATTTGCATATTGTCTTCAGCTTGTCCAGGGGACAATATCCTTTCATTTCCTTTTTGGGTGGTGTGCAATGCCAACCTGACAGCCAAAAGATTGGTTTTCCTTTGCTGTCTGTTAATTGGGCAGAGAAAATAGACTTCTACCTCTAAACACATCAGAAAATCCAAGTGCTCTGGGTGATATATTTATGATCTTGGAACATTTGTGTACTCATCCATTGCCTCTTCGCTGTGTGCAGGGATTTCCAGAATTTATTTACATGAAACGTTATAATTTCAAGGAACACAGGAAAACAGAGTTTGGGATTGTTCAAGTTAGATTGTTGATTAGCACACACCCCTCCATTGAACAGATCTGTGGTGCCTCTGTATGTAAATTGCTGTGGAGCATGTGTGGAAGAGTCCTGTTGCACTAACATCCTGCTGGTGGACCTTTGCTTGATCTTGTGAGAAGAAAATTCTGGACTTGAAAGGTCTTTGATCTCATCTAGCATGGCTCTTCTTAGGGCTCATCTAGATGGGCTATTTACCCCATCTTGCCCCTGTCTTGGAGCCCTATAGTCTTGATGATGCAGGGCTTTTGCCACGTTCTGCCCCCGGGCAGTCCTCATGACCCCCAGGGCAAAGACTGAGCTAAGATGGGGTAGGGCCCATTACACCATTAAAAAATTACCCAGTAAAATCTGTTCCAGATAGCAAAAAATGGATCGAGCCCCTCATGATTGCAAGAGCCTGTTCTGGCATGCTGGCCAATTGCTGCAGCAGCCCCCTGCTTTGTTCTTCCAGATTCAGAAAGGGGGCCCATAGCATGTGACCAAGGCTGGTCACATGCAGGGGGCCTTGCTCACATGCTGCAGGCCAGCTTCCTAACATCAGAGAGTACGATGTGAAGGGCAGTGGTGGCGGGTGTAGGGATGGGCCAGCATAATAATCTTAACTCTGGCCCATTTTGTCCGGGTAACAGGGAAGGAACAGGCCAAATCTGTGGGCAGAATACGCTGTCGGGGAGGCAGCATATTCTGTCCTGTATAGACGAGCCCTTAAATGCTATGGTGTTCTGAGTTTATCACATGGATTATACTTCTGTTCAAAATTCTGTATCAGGGGACATGTGTGTATCACATAGTTATGTCTTTGTAGCTATCCAAAGAAACACCTCACTTTGTAAGTAGTGCAGCTCCTCCCAACAGACATTTCTATGGTATCAGAGAGTGGGGGAATGAGTGGGGATGTGTCTAGTTATTTTCCTATAGCTGGATGCACTGCCACAGGCATCTCTAGAGACCTCCGAGGGTCCTTGCGAGTTCTCTGCAGATGATATCCTTGCAGCACATTCAAGAAAAGAAAATACCTGGATGCATTCTTGACTATTCCTACCCCTGCTCTCCAACAACACAGAAATGGGCATATTGGGTTGGCTGCACTGCTTGTGAGGTAAGGTTTTTGTGGTGGGGGGAGGGTTGCTTGGTGGGAACAGAATTTCAACCTACTTAACAACCATAATGTGAGTTGTGATGGCATAAGTAGCAATAGCAATAGCATTTATATTTCTATACTGCTTATCAGTGTAAAGCACTCCCTAAGGGTTTTACAATGTATTAGCTAATTGTCCCCAACAAACTGGGTACTCATTTTATTGACCTCAGAAGGATGGAAGGCTGAGTGAACCTTCGAGCCCTATAGGATCAAACTCACAATGTTGTGGCTGCAGTACAGTAGGACCCCCGTATCCACTGATTCATTATCCACTGATTCAGTTATCCACAGGATACAAAACAGCACACCTACCATAGAGTGTTCCTAGAAAATGTGTCCTCTAGCCATTTTCTAGCTCCTCTAAGCCAACTCTATGGTATTTTAAACTGGAAGTCCCATTATTTTCAATGGCATTCGCTATTATCCATGGTTTTCGTTATCCATGCTCCCCCCCCCCAGAATCAATCACCAGAGGATACGGGGGTCCTACTGTACCTTGAGCATGTTTCATTGGATGTAAAAGTTACTGCATTTGTGGCAGTGCAATCCTATGAATATTTACTCAGAAATAAATTTAATCATTGTCAGTGGAGCTTATTCAGTAATAAGTGTATTTACGATATCAACCTACATTTCTTACAATATTAAATTGGTTTCCCCAGCTATACAAAATTTGTGTTTCTGTAAGGAGATGGCCGTTAAGGATTATCTATCAGTTTTTGCCAACAAGAAGCATTGCACAGGTTGAACATCCCTTATCCAAAGTGCAGAAGCATTTTTTATTTGGGATTTTTAAATTTTTGGAATACCTGTATTTGTATATATATATATATATATATACAACTCTTGCCATGTCACAGATCCTTGCATTTCTCTCCAACCTCACTCATTTGCTCACTACCTGTGTTGTGTATGAGACGTGAGGTTGGAGAGAGATGCAAGGATCTATGAAATGGCGGCAATCCAAGCATAGTGCTCAGTGCAAATCCACACACACCTCCCGCCATTTCGTTACACAGATCCTCATATCTCTCTCCAGCCTTGCTTCTTGTTTGTTTTTTACTTGTGTTGTATATGAGACATGAGGTTGGAGAGAGACTGAGGGTCTGAAAGAGGAACAAGAGGAGTGCTGCAGCTCTGGTGCCCTGAAGGTGGAAAATGGGTAGTTGGCAGCAAAAAGTTTTGGGCTTTGGATGTTTTTGAATTTCTGGATTAAGGATGCTCAACTTTTATAAAGTTTTAATGTTCAACCTCTGAGGTATTTAACTGAGGGTAGTTGGCTATTGACCTGGTTCTAAATTGCTTTTTTTTTTCCATTAAAGATTATCTATCTTTGCTGTTCCAATCTAGATATATTGTAGTGTAGGGAAAAAGCTGGCTGCCTATGCCTATTAAGAATTTATTTGAAAAATGCTGGTTTTCCAGCTAAATGACTTAATGAAGACATTATTTAAACTATCTTCTTGTTAGCTAGATTTCATAGTAATTGTGGAGATGATGTAAAAATAATGAAATATGAAGCTAATTGCATATATAACATGACATGCAGGTGAAGTAGAAGAGGATCTGAACAGATATTAGTGCAGGAATACAGATTAACATTTAGCATATCATAAATTACCACGGAATGCACATAACTGCTTCATAAACTGGTTGTCTGTATTACCCTGCCAAGGATCTGAGTGATAAAATTTCCCTCAACATTTGTCAGAGCTTATTAAGTGGTGGCATGTGCCCTGTGATAAAGAACCATGTGATCATCTGTTATCATGCAGTGGACCATTAATGTGTTACAGCACCTTATTTATTCCAGTGGTTATTAATGCTTAGTACTGTTTTCATTTGGAAAAGCCCAGAGAAGTTCATCTTCGTACCAACAGGAGAATTTTAACACATGGAATTCAATATATTTTTGTTATCAATAATTAAGATGTTGCAGAATTACCCCATAGTTAATATCAGGTAGAATTAGGTACAGTTAAAAGATGGTGTGTATGTTACATCCTTTAGCATCCCTTTTGAGTCAGTGCTTTCCCCCATCTCTCCTAAGTTTTTTTTAATGTGTAAAAAGCCACCTTTCAAAGAGTTCTGATAAGTGCTTATTCTCAAGGGTGACTTAATGGATGCAGAATGGATAAATCCACATGACAATTCACTTTACAATATGGCATAGTTGGCATTCTCTGCTGAGATTCACTGGAAACACAGAAGTGCAGCTCAGCTGCTGAACTACCACAGAGCTCAGGTCAGTGCACTGCACACAGCTTCTCTGTGTCCTGAAAATGACCCTCTTACTGGCAATCAGGATGCACTCCATTGCACATTGCCTTCTTAGATGAAGGCATGCATGGTCCAACAGACTCTTAGTAGGATTTGTGAGGTTGTCACAAATGAAATACTGTCAGGAAAAGACCTTTTCATTCAAGCAGGTCTTTAGGAACTGACTGCTTGTTGAGGAATGAGAACTTTACCTCCTGGGTGCTGTATTTTCTTTATTGGTGTGTTTTTAATAATGTTTATAATAGCGTTGCATTTTAATATTTGAACTTTTTATGTTTTTATTGTATTTTTTTTTAAAAAAAAATGATTATTCACTCTTACTGTGAGCTGCCTTGAGTTTCATTTTTGAGAGAAAGACTGGATATAAATCCAGTGAATAAATACAGAAATAAATGCATAGAGAAAGATCTAATCCTTGTGTGAAATAGATGTGGGTTTGCTATTAGGGGAGTGGCATTAGGATTGTAATTAAAATGTCAATAATGTCTGCCCATTTGGCATCTCACACCAGTCTAGTATTTCTATCCTTTCTAGTAGAATGATAATGTGTACACTAAGAAGGTATTATATTTCTACTCAGTTCCCACAATTGATAGTTCTGTGCCATTGTATCTGTAGCCTATCTTGAAGTAGAAAATCACTTTTGCCTATTCTCTGTATTCTTTGAAAAGTTAATTACAGTACAGTCGGACCCCTGTATGTGTGGGGGGTTCGGTTCTTGGACTTACCATGGATACCAGAAACCGCGGCTAACAGTGAACATCATTGAAAATAATGGGACTTCTGGTTTAAAATACCATAGAGTTGCCTTGGAGGACCCAGCAAATGTCTACAGAGGATGCGTCTCATCATTTTCTAGGAAGACTCTATGATACGTGTTCTTCTTTTTGTGTCCCAGGGATAACTGAAACCACGGATATTGGTTCCATGGATACAGGGGTCTGACTGTATTTCCATTTCCTAAATTTCTGACATATTAGAAATTACTTTTATAATAACTCCAAACTTCCTGTTACAACCATAACCTTTGCACTGAAACCAGATCAGCAGTTTTGATGACGTGAAATATAGTTTTTCGTGAAAGGCAGTGGTTTTTATTGCAGTCATGTATAAGCAAGTGATTTGGGGCATAAAATTGCTGCTCAGAAAAGAAGAAGATATATTGCCACAAAATACCAAGATGTCTACTTGCAACAATTATAACAATGATCATTTCACATCTTTTTTGCAGACAGTTTTAATTTGCAAAAGGTTAAGCATATGACAGTTACTTGTTCCTATGTACAGATTAGCTGAATAAGGTTTAACCTTTAGAAGTGCTTAAGCAGCCACTGTTCAGGATGTATTACATTAACAAAAAAACCCTCTCACCAATATAAATATTCTATTTTTTTTAAACAGGGAACACTGAGATCTTTTGAAGGTTTTTTTTAAAAATAGGCACCATAATCACTTAGATTAGTTTCAACAGTACAGTATTTTAAAATGGATTGATTTAAGCTACAAGGCACAAAATAAATAAATAAATAAATAAATAAATAAATAAATATCCTTTTAATTTCCTTTTCATTTCTAAGGCTGTCTGCACTGCAGAAATAATGCAGCTTGACACCACTTTAACTGCCACGGCTCAATGCTATGGAATTCTGGGATCTGTAGTTCTGTGGGATATTTAGCATTCTCTGTCAGAGAGCTCACAACAAACTACAAATTCCACAACAAATTACAAATTCCAGGATTCCATAGCATTGAGCCATGGCAATTAAAGTGGTATCAAATTGCATTTTTCTGCAATGTAGATGCAGCCTAAAGCTCAAGCTATCCAGAGTTCTGATAATTTTTCCCTTCATCCCCTCACACCCACCTTCATTTTTCTTTGTCAAGCCAAAGACAGCCTTGGTAGCCCCTGAAGCTTTAACTAGTGGATTGGGCCCTATGACTTGAGTCACAGTTTGACCTAAAAAAGCAGCAGCAACAAAAAACAAACAAAAAAAACCCCCAACAACACCCTCACTTAGTTTGCAATCTCAATAAGTCCCATTATTGACTACATTATTGTGTAGAAACTTGCACTGTTAGCGTCATGTACTGCCTTCAAAACCTAACAAATGTTTGCATCATAAGCTCTTTTGGGCTTCCTGATATGCTGTGTCAAGCCAGAGGAGGAACTACCTCTATCTAGCCAACTGTAAAAATATAATAGAAATCCATTCCTATTATACTGGAATTGCTAGGCAGTTTAAATGCAGCCTTAGTTGTCCTCATGCAAGCTGTTCTGTGCACTCCCACAGTGCACATCTTTAAGACTGAGATACTATATATCAATAAATATTTATAATTTCCTTTTCATATATTCCACCAAATCTAAAATACTAAATACTACTAATAAAATTTATTTTATTGCCTAAGAGCATGACAGTAGGAAGTATAATGGACTCTTTTGCTCTGGATATCATTAAGGGCTAATGTGCAAAGTAGTAAATCTATTCTGTAACTCAACAAAACAATTAAAACCAGCTATTAATTGTAATCACCATCTATGTAAATATTATATATAAATAAAGTAAAATAAATTTTCTATATCAAACAGAAGAAATGTATGTTGTTTGAAAAAAGATCAGGCTACTCATTTTTGTTCACCATTGTCCTTGCTAGGTTTCCTCCCCCACCAGATCACAATCTTCCATTCCTTGATTCATAAATATGCGTGTCATGTTCAAGATCCCATTTAAATGCATGCATGAGTAAGAAGCACTGAATTTGATTAACTTTATTAGCAATAAATAATGAACTGTATTATTTTATGTTAACCCTTATCTAAGGGCGAAATACGGCAAATTCTTCCATGTGTGTGGCTTGTGATTAGTTTCACTGATGCTAATGCCATCCATTTATTTACTGAATTTATATCCCACCTTCCCCTTCCCCCCCAAACAGGATTCAAGGTGGCTTATAATAATTTAAAAATATGCCGCTAAAACATTAATTTACAAAAGTTTAAAAAAGAATTAAATATCAGTATTATTAAAAACATGTGTAAAGATGGTTAAAAACACTTAAAACATATTTAAACCCTATAAGAAAAGTGGGTGTAAATGTGTGGTAGCTAGAAGCACCTGTATTATTTTGAAGCTCTGAGAGCACTTTCTGTCTGGACAGGGAATCATTTATATCCTTTTAAAAATGTATTTATGGATTTGACTAATTGCTTCTTAGGATATGGGGCCGTTCAAGTTCACAGAATATGTTAGAATACATTCAGAAGCAGGCTAAGTAGAATCGTTTTTCAACTTTTTAGTGTCACTTTTATAGACAAATAACACTTGTAAATGATGGATAATAGGCAGCAGAATGCCTTGTTGTATCTGATGCACATGAATTATATTTGCTGGGAGATAGAAGGTTAACTTGTCTATGAAATAATTGGGGTGCTTTATAGTAAATGCAGGCTGGTGTGTGCCCATTATAAACAAGACTTAGATCAGCTGAAAGTGGATTTTTCTCTCTCTCCTCCTGGGAATTATTCATTATCTCATCCTTTTATTCACTGCCTGGTTCAAAAAGGAAAGAAAAACATGTCTAATCATAATGTATCTATAGGAATTACAACAGTGAGAACAGAGCATATGGTGCTTAATAATGTCACACATTAACACAACAAATTTGTGGTCTAATTCTACAGGCACTGGGTCTACAGAATTCTTCCTGACTTCAGTATACACACACACACACACATATATATCAAGGATTTGAAGACCTAGTTCCCATTTTCCTTCTACCACCATACAGAACATGTATTGCCATACACTGTTACCTGATGAAACCTGTGCTAATTTTCTATAATCATCAAATTAGTTTTAATCCTCGAGGGATGAACATTTTGCCCAGGAACAAGAAGATAAGTCTGCTTGCATACACTAAGGATAGGACTTAGGTTACATATATTCTACATTTAAATAAAGAAGCAGGTAACTAAAGCTTTTGTATCAAAATAAGCCAGGTTTACTACCAATACAAATAGTTACCTGTAATGGATAAAAATTTCAAAAGCTGGTTTACTCTTACACTTTTGAATTATTTACTATTCTGTGTACAGAGAATATTTGAGCTTCATTCTTAGATATCAAAAGTAGAAAAATAAAGGCCTGGAAAAATTGAGAAATTAAGGGAGAAAACAGAGTTTTTTTCCTCCCCTCCCCATGATTTTTTCCCTTAAAAAAATTGAAAATTGGGAGGAAACTGAAAAAAATGGGATTGTGTGATACTTTCTTCTAGAATGACCCTTCTAAAATAATTTCCTCTGTTTTGCTAATGCTGATGGTCTCTTTTTCATTTATCTGTACTTGTTCTTCATAAACTGGCAAAAAGAGGTTCCTTACCATTCAGGTGGTCTTTACAAGTTCAGGATATTGTAGCTACATTCATAATAATTTTTAAAATAATAATTAAAAAACAAAATTCAATTTGGAAATATTGCCTGAATAAAGTTTTGATATACCAGATATAATCACTTCATTCCAAACAAAATGACACAGAATAAAGTTTATATTCCTAAAGTGACTTTCAATACATAAAGCAGTGATGGGAAAAATTTGGGCTGCATATAGCCTTTTGACTTTTCTGGCCCCTGAATACTCTGCTATCAGTCCCCCAGAGTCCTTGGTACCTTGCATTAAAAAAAAAAAAGAGAGTAATTTTTTGACAAAAATCACCCCAGAATCAGAATCAACCCCCCAGTGTGTGCAAACATGCAAATAATAATAATAAAAAAACCGCCAAGCCCCCAATCCCTCTCAGAGCCCCCAGTCCTCTCAAATACCTTGTTTGCTCCTCTTCCTTCAAAATGCCAACAGGAAGTGACATAACATCACTTCCAATTGCCATTTTGAAAGAGAAATGGAGGTGAGCACCCATTCCTCCCATATGTAAGGGATAATGCCTTCTTTTAATACAAAGCAATACAATACAATGGTTAAATACCAGTACTGCAGCCACAATGTTGCAAGTTCAATCCTACAGGGCTCCAAGTTTGACTCAGCCTTCCGTCCTTCCGTAGGCTAGTAAAATGAGTACCCAGCTTGCTGGGGGCAATTAGTTAACATGTTGTAAACTGCTGAGGGATTGCTTTGGCACTGATAAACAGTTTATAAATAGAAGTGCTATTTCTAATACAAGCCAATATAGTAGTGAAATGATTGAGGGCAAATCAAGATATTCTTTCACATTTGGAAGAGGGTGCAGCCTGCAGGGTGTGTTCTTTTGGTGGCATTCAGCTAGTTCCTTTGATTGTGGCCATCTGAATAGTATTTCCCTCTATAGTTGTAATATTTCATTATCTTGGATCTAAAGAGCCCTTCCAATAATGGAAGGCACCATCTCTTGCATATTGTCACTCGTAGGTGGTATTGGCTGATCACCCGTTTCTGATAACACTCCTACAACTGCAGCTTCACAAAGCACATTATTATGTATTATGGGCATGCCTTTGCAGCAGATAGGCAGTGATGTCAGGTTTATCAACAGTAGAATAGACTAGAATAGACCCTGGAGATGTTACTCTGACACTCCCCCAACCAACCTAGACACTTTTCCAGGCTCTGATCCAAAACCAGCTTTGAATTAGACCTATTCCTTAGAGGAAAATCCCACAGTAGGATCTGACATTTACTGAGACCTGAGGGAGTGAAAGTGCCCTAAGATAAATGAGGAAACTACAATCCAGAAGTTATGTCCCATCCAGGGAATCTATACAATTGAGTTGATCTGATATGGCTTGACTGGTCTCATCATCGGTTCAAGACCCATCCACAATCATTCCTTGGATACTAAGATCAGAAATAGCAATGGTGCTAGCTGCAGCTCGTACCAGAGAGCAAAGGATTGAGCATTCCAGTCTCTTACCCTAAATATGTGTAGGATCAAGGTATCTCTATTACACCGATACAGGTGGAGATAACAAACTGGCTACAAAAACTCTTGAGTTGCTTCAAAATTTTCCTGGTTTCCAAACCACTCAAGCCATAATACAGCTATGTTGTTCAGGACCTTGTAGCACAGAAGCCCCTTAAAATGACCACTCAGATAGTGGTTGGTTATGGGCACAGCTACAACCAGATCATATCTTGTTAGTATCTGGGCTGGCATGGGCATAAAGGGCCCATTTGGGCTAACACTGATTGCTAAAGCATTCTTCCTTCCTTCTTATTTTATGAACAACTTATAATAAGAAAGACAACTGGCCCATTCTTCCTTCCTTCTTATTTTATGAACAACTTATAATAAGAAAGACAACTGGCCCAGCAGATACATAATTACAATTTTAAAAAATGTTTTCCTTTAAAAATATATTATTATTATCTGCATCAAATGGTGCTGACTCCCAAGGAAATGTACATAGCAGAAGCAAATACCATGTTATTACATAGTCACAACAGTGCTATGATTTATGTGACTTTAAACTGGAAAAAATCATATGCAAAAGTGTGTGTGACGCACACAGGAAAATGTTTTTTTCATGTTATAACACACTACAGATATAGCAAAAGCAATAGCATTTATACTTCTATACTGCTTACCAATGCAAAGCACTCCCTAATCAGTTTACAATGTGAAAGCTAATTGCCCCCAACAAGCTGGGTATTCATTTTACCAACCTACAGAAGGATGGAAGGCTGAGTCAACCTTGGAGCCCTGTAGGATGGAACTCACAATGTTGTGGCTGCAGTACTGGCATTTAACCACTGCACCACCAGCGCTCCAGTTGTACAGTTGTAAAGCACAGAATTCCCTTCGGGGAGTAGATAATTCTGTGGTGTCACTAAGGCTGGTGTCACCCCTCCCCTTGACAGTGTCACCTGATGTGTTTCGGCCTCTCTGCAACTCCCTAGTGCCGCCACTGAGATGAAGACATTATAGTTACCCCAGCGACCCCCCCCCCCTCGAATGATGATATGAAACATCAAGTTGGGTTCAAACTTTCCACACCTTTGTTGAACTCTGCAAAGAGCCAATGGGAGTGTCTGCTACAACTGGAGGCACACTGTCCTGAAATAAGGCAACATCACCCTGGCTCAAAGCACAGCCCAGGATAACTGCTGGAATGGCTTTACTGAAACCTACTTGCAAATGCAACCAGACCTGCTCTCCTAACCCCTCTTTGGCAGCATTTGGAAGGTAAAAACATGCTGTCCAAGGAGTCCAGGATCTAACGTTACCTACCTGCACTACTGCTCTTAAGTGCCTGGATCACTGCCTGTCTAACTTCCAGACTTTTCTTTGGCATTGCTGGACAGCTCCTCTTCCTTTTAGTACAGTATTGTGGCCTCTACGCCTCTGACCCTGGATAACTCTTCCTGATTCTGCTGGACAGCTCCTCTGCCCCCCAGTTCTTTGGAGCCATGGCCCTTGGCTCTCAAGCAGTCTAGCTGACCTGTCTCTAGCTAGAATGGGAAAAGTGATTGAAGGGCATAAGAACATTATTATATGAGCAGGAGCCCATTCATGCTTTTCTAGATACAAGACACTATAGACTTCAATATGAGATGAAAAATCAGGCCACAATGTATAGATTTCAGTAGAATTCATGCCAGCCTGCACTCTGCTCTTTTTCAAAAGCACTCATGAGGCAGCTTGCAGTTAAAATTCTTTTTAGAGGTGTATAAAATTCCAGAGTGTCAGTTTCCTTTCTTTTGTTTCCTAGGGCTTGCCTTGCCTTTTATTTTGAGAGTGACTGCATTATTAATCATTTTGGAATGCAGTGCTATTTTAATATGCCATGATAGTTGGAACTTCATGATAAAATATAGGCTTTTAATGGTTTTATAAATATTATGCCAGTACATTTGCATCTGCTTTACTGCTACATCCAGATATGCAGGCATTTTTTTCTTCTCCCTGTATGATAGAAATCACACCAACTAGATATAACTAGTTTGATAGCTATACTCAAGCTGCCTAAGTGACCACTTTTTTTAAAGGTTACAATTTCACAGTTGGACTCCCCCCCCCTTATCAGTGGAACCAATATCCACAGGACACAAAACAGGGACACAGACCATAGAGTCAGCCTAAAAAAATCCCTAAAGAGGTTCCCCTCTAGGCATTTCTAGGTCCTCCAAGGGAACTCTGTGGTATGTATTTACTGGAAGTCCATTATTTTAATAGGACTCATTGTTGTCCGTGGTTTCTGGTATCTGCAGTAAGTCCAGGAACCGAACACCCATGGATACAGGTGCCCAATTGTATTCTACAAGTTCCTGGGGAATTCCAGGAACTGCTGTTCAAAAAGTGACCACCACCCCTGCAAAATTCTGACAGTCATCTTGTCTAGTCAATATTTGGTCCATTTTCTTGCTCTTCATTGCCAAAGAGCAATGGCTTTTTCCCTTGCTCCTCTACATAACCACTACAAAACATCTTCAGGAACATTAAGGGTAAGCTCACCGATCTCCCACTAAGGAGGAGAATAGCTTGGATAAGGTACTTCATACCAACTGGCTAAATAAGAGCAACAGTTAGTTTTCCCCCATCTCTCCTTGCATGTTATGGAAACTCCAGAGGAAACTGCTGCTGTCAATCATGCACATATTTCAAGGTGGTGTTAAAAGTGACCTGTTTCTGCTAAGTATTTTAAATGGCTGTTGAAGCCAGGAAGTGTGTGTGTGATACTAGACACATTGCTTCAACAGTGACATGGCCATCTGCTGTGTATATGTGCCTGCCTCCCCCGCCCCCATTACTTCTAGGAAATACTGGAATTAATTGAACATGAAAGCCACTTGGAGTGGCAAGTAGTAACTTCCTTGAATGATTGTGTTTCTGACTGAAAGCATATAGGCTTTTTAAAAAGCAATTAAATAAAATAATTGAATGACACTCCACTTTTTAAAATGATTGACTTTAAAATAAATAGTATTTTCTCTGTGAATTAACTCTTAGTGCAAAATGTACAGTAGCAAGTGGATTCACGGGAGAGATAAAGCTGCTAATTCAAAGAAATTAGTTGGTGATATTTTGAATTGTTAACTAAAGCAGGGGCATCCTTCTCACTGATACCATTCCACAGAGAGCATGTGAAAAGGTTCTTCTGTTAGGAGCAAACACAATGACCTCTAAAGCCTCTAGAATGTGTCTTTAAGGGGGGAAAGTCTTACTGGTAGATTTGCAAACATAACATTTAAGGAAAGTTTTGTCTCCATTTATTTGCTTGCATATGATTATTATATATGTTTGTTTTTAGAATTACAGTGCATGGGGCAAAAGAGGGATTTTCAATACATTACTTAAAGAAAGTTACATTACTTAAAGAAAGATGCATTTTGAATAAATACAACCCTTTTTGGAGCATGCTTAACTTTCCCACTGAAACCAATGGGATGTAATAATGTTTAAGTTAGGCTGGATCATAACCTTTCTTTATAGGTTGTGCATCCACTTTTGTAACTGTACTTTGGACAAGCATAATCTATGTTTGGGTTGAATCTGATCCATGTAAATTATTGATTGATTTCATATATGGTGTACTATGATATGAAGACTTGTCTAAATGTACACTAAGTCAGAATGAGAATCATGCTCTCTCCAGATGTTGTTGGACTGCAAGTCCCAACACTCATAGCCAGCATAGCCAATGGTGAAGAATGCTGGGAGTTACAGTCCACAACATTTAGAAGACTACATTATTCCCACTCCTGGAATAAGTTGCACACCATGCACATATGACATGAGCAATACAGTCATGGTGGTTCCATATTAATGGATTGTGTATGGTAAATTTTGTAGAAAGGTAGGTAACAGCTTTTGGCTACTGACAAAACAGTTATTCTTTAGATGAATGTTACTTCTGGCAAAATAAAGCTATTTGAACAAGAAGGTTGCATATAGTATGTACTACTTGTGTGGAAAATGTTCTGATTTTAAAGTGTATCTCTTCAAAATTACCTCTGTTTACACTGGCATTTTATTGCATCTTCCCTCAGTATTAAATGTTAAAAACTGACACACACACACACACCCAAGTAAATAGAAAATCCCTCTTCTAAGGAGATGAGCTGTTAGTAATCAGTTGACACTATAGTCATTAACATTCTGCTGTCTTTCCAAAAATTATTTACTATAACCTGGATATTGCTTTATGTTAAATTTTAGAAAAAGTAGACAATGTGCTTTTTAAAAGTAACTTACATCACTCCTAATGTTAATATAGAATTTCCCCATTTTCCATTTTCCAAAAGATGTTGAAAGAATAGTGTGGTATTCTTCTGCTAGCATTCCTCTCACAATATAAATAGTTGGGATCCTTACCTTGTTAATGTGTAATGTTCCTTAAAGTGAGATGTAAGCATAGTTTTAATTAAATGTGACTCCTCCCCAATGTAATCTCCTTCCTCACAGACTTTAAAATGTCATTTTAATAATTTAAAGTGTGGTTTCACTGCTTTTCATTTATACTCCTTCCCCTCCCCAAATAATTGTACAGTCTGATTCTAGTGCCTTTCTACAGGACATTGACAGTGCAATCTCATGCATTCTAAAGTGTTAGCTTATACATATTTATTTGCTTTCCCTCCCTTCTGATTAATTTTTATTAGACTCTTTAATGTCACTGTGGCTGATTTTAGTTTGTATAACATTTGTATGCTACCCTAATGTTCTAGGATGAAGGGGGCATTAAAATATTTTTAGTAAATAAATATTAAATGTTTACTCTTAAGTAATTTTCACCATTCTTAAATGAAACTTACTCTCAAGTATTACAACTGAAGTCACTCCTAAACCTGGACTGAAACCTTGTTAGACATTTTAAATTGTGATTTGTGTGGTTCTTATTGTTGCTTAGTGTGCTACAACTTTTTAAATAATTTTCAGTTTTCAGAAGTGCATTTAATATATTCTTATCCTATGTAGCCTGAGGTCTTGCGCACACAGAGGTAATGTATTTATATTACTTTAAATTTAAAGTGTGTTTCACAAAATGCACACCCAGAAGGGGACACATAACATATTAAATCAAAAGTCCAACTTTTCTAGAGTAAATATTTGGGCTCCACATCACTAGAAAGGATGAGTAATAGCTTTGGCTCAGTTATCTCAGTGCCTTAACTTTTTATACATGCAACCAGTACAGAAAACAAACAAAACAAAAACCTATAGGCAGCTGTTGCGTTGCTTTCCTGGGGTTGAGAACAGCCCTGATGTTAAAGAACAAAGAGTAGTTGTTTCTTCTGCCAAGTGCTTCCCTTTCTGAGAATGAATTCTCCCTCCAATCCCACCTTATCACACCGCCTTATTCACAGTGAAAGTAAATGTTGGCACAGCCTCCAATTGTACTGATTTCACAGGGACAGTCCTGCTTAATCTTCTGTCCCACTTTTTCAGCTATTTTAAAAATATATCCCAGTTTCTCTCCTCCCACTTTCACCCTTTGTCTCTGGCTTACTTCAGTTGCTGCAAACTGAGGGCTTGTTTACACAGAGGAAAAAAATGGATTGCCCCACACTATTAGCAAGTTGCAGCAGCTGTGACCTATCTTAATAGTTTTATAGCCCCCATAAACCTAGCATGCCTGTAGCGAGATGGTGGCTGCAAGTTGATTACTCACGGTTTAAAATCTGCTGCTGACAAACTTTTTTTTTAAAAAAAACCTATTTCTGTGGTGCACATAAGTGATATTTCACCTTTCCAAAAAAAGAGAGAGAAAATTAACATAAATCCCCCATTTTATTGCCTTAGCAATCACTCACTAAGGCAAAGATCCCATGTGTCATGGTCAGCCAGGACTCTGAGGACTCAGAAGGCGAGGAGGCTGAGCCAGTTGCAGAAAATCTGGCTGAGTCTGAGTCTAGCCCTGAAGAACCCAGATCTCAATAGCCTAGCCTTCCCCCAGCACAGGGTTCAAGCCTGGGAGACATAGTTGAGCAACAGCAAGAGGTAGAAGAGCAGGTACCTACCTTTAGCCAAAGACGAGCAGAAAGGGAGTAGCTGCGTCACTCCAGGAGACTAAAAGAAAGACACTCATTAATCACCTAGCAGCTGTGAGTGGGAGCTGGGCCAACATAAGCAGCTGGGAGAGACGCTGGATTCCTTGTCTTGGGCTATCTGCGTTCCCTGGAGGAAGCCTCTGCCTTTGACTCTCCTGGCTTTTGGAACCTTGCTTTCTTGAAAGCTCCGATTATCTTGACCCTGGACTGTCTTCGTTGACCCACCTGCCGGAATCCTTTTGACCTCGGACTGCCTCATTGTTCTTCGCTCTCTCTGGACTCCTGACTCTCTAGGACTGCTATTGACAACACAAGGTACTGTGCTTGCAACTGAGTTGTTGCCGAGCCGGGCTGTCTTATCAGCTATTTGACTTGGCAGCTTTCCCGACACCATGGCGGAAGTGGACGCTTGATGTGTAACCCAACCCTGGCCCCTGCATTCATCCAGCCAATCAGGGTTGCACTTCCTCTCGTTTGGCAAGCAAATCAGATCAATTCATTTGTCCTAATGAGCAGAAATGTGCGCGGCCACATTGTTTTTTTTTACAAAAGATGGGGAAATCTGCAAAGGCTTTTCTGGTGAGGTTTTTGCTGGTTTTGGCCCCCTCCTTCACAACATGGTGAAATCAGGCAGAATGCCATTAAGACAGGTAGGATTCTCCTTGCATTCTGTGAGGAGTTTTTTCACCATTTGGACAACCCCTGAGTTCAAAGTCTAAAGTAGTTTGCATTCAATTAGCAGGGGGACAGCAGGGGTGAGAGGGAAGAAGAGAGCCAGCATGGTGTAGTGGTTTGAGTGTTGGACTACAACTCTGGAGATCAGGGTTTGAATCCCTGCTTGGCCATGGAAAACCACTTGGGCAAGTCACACTCTCTCAGCGGAAGGCAAAAGCAAATCTCCTCTGAAAAATCTTGCTAAGAAAACCTTGTGATAGGTTAACCTTAGGGTTACTATAAGTAAAAAAACAACCTGAAGGCACACAACAGCAAGAGGAATTGGTGGCGGCAGATTTAAAACCATGAGTAAATCACTCATGGCTGCCATCTGGCTACGGGGTCATGCGGAGTTTAGGGGGGCTCTTTTGGCCATGTAGACAGGTTGCATTATTGTGAATGCCTACCTTTTCAGACGTGTTTGTATTCCCCCCCCCCCTCATGGAGATAAGACCATAGTCTTGGCTCCCCATTGGCAACTCAGTGGGGATGGAACCAGCCTGGCTTCCCTTGCAAGGGAGTTTTGCAACCTAGGCTATGCTACTGAGAAAGCATGATCTTGTGTGCTCACCAGTGCAACCTCTCAGGGTGGTTGGAGGTACAACAGGGTCTCCATTTAGGATCTCATATTCTAAGCAGGCCCATGTGGGAGGAGAGGAGATCTTTCAGACATCTGGGCCTCAGGATGTTTAGGGCTTCATGTTCTAACACCAACACCTTGAATTGAGCTTGGAAGCTAACTGGAATCCAGTGCATTTTGTATAAGACTAGTGGCATGTGGTCTTTAAACCACATGCCTGACAGTAGTCTGGCTGCTACATTTTGCACTAGGTATAGCTTCCAATGCACAATGGTGCTGATAATAAGTAACTTTTAACTGCAGTTAAAGAAGGGGCAAGAGAGGTGCATGTGATGTTGCTGCTCAATTCATATCTCTTTAATGCAGTTAAATGAGACTATGTTTTTGCTATATTTTCACTGCTCCCTGATTTTCCTATAGTAATTGGGCAGTTTTTAATTTCTCAATAGAGTTTATGCTGGGGAAATTGATTCTTTCACCTAAGGCTGTGTGTATGTATATGGAAAACTAATGCTAAAGGTGTAGTCCTGTGTAGTGTTAAAGTTGCCGGAATCCTACAGATTTCAACAAAATTTAAGTAGCACAATTCTGTGAAGAATTAGAAGCCAGATGAACATATTCTAATCATTATGTTCAGTGTGCACAAGTGTTCTAATCTTATACAGCATAGCTGGTGTATTGGTGTTGTATATCTTGACTTGTGCCAATTCTGGTCCTATTAATGCCCATCGATGAGGGACATGGACAATTGTCTGCTTCTAATGGCAACAATTAAAATTATATAGCATGACATAATACTGATATGGATAAGCAGTAATAAGGTAAGAGAGACTGAATGATTAAACAATATCAGGGAGAGGCAAGTTCCCACATGGTAATTGATGCTAATAGCTAGAGGGTGTTTTATTAGTAATCATCAATATTTTAACCCGTGGGAGGCAAAAAAACTTGCACAGGCAGCAAGTAAAGGGAGCACAGAGCATGGAAAATAAGCAAGATGAACTCGAACTCCTAGCACTACAAAACAAATATGATATAATAGGCATTACTGAAACCTGGTGGGATGAGTCGCATGATTGGAATGTAGGAATAGAGGGTATAACCTTTGTAAGAGAAACAGGCCAAACAGGAAAGGGGGAGGAATAGCATTATATGTCAGGGATATTTATACTACTGAAGAGATCCATGACATCAATACTCGAAGCCAGGTTGAGAGCATCTGGATAAAAATTAAAGGGGAGGGAAACAACAGGGATGTTATTGTGGGTCTCTACTACAGACTCCCAAGTCAGACGGAGGAATTGGATGATGCCTTTCTAGAACAGATGACCACACACGCAGAAAGAAGAGATGTAGTAGTGATGGGTGTCTTCAACTATCCTGATATTTGCTGGAAATCTAACAACCAAAACTTCAAGGTCTAGCAAATTCCTTACTTACCTGGAACACAATTTCATTGTCCAAAAGGTGGAATAGCTGTCCAAGGGGGTCAGCTATTTTAGATCTGATCCTAACCAACATGGATGACCTGGTTAATGGGGTGCAAAATGGTGGGATCCTTAGGTGAGAGTGATCATGTTCTCCTGGAGTTTATTATACAATGGAAAGGAGAAGCCAGGCATAGTCAGGCACGCATTCTCGACTTTAGGAGAGCTGATTTCAATAAACTCAGGGAAATACTGGGGGTGATCCAATGGTCAGGAATATTAAAAGAGAAAAGACCTCAAGATGGATGGGACTTTCTCAAAAGAGAGATACTGAAAGCACAATTTCAAACAGTACCATTGAGGAAGAAAAATGGGAGGTGTCTCAAGAAACCAGGATGGATGACTAAAGAACTTTCAACGGAGCTAAGTTTTAAACGGAACATGTATAGGAAATGGAAAAAGGGGGAAATCACCAAAGAAGAATTCAAACAGATAGTGAACATGTGTGGGAGTAAAGTCCGAAAAGCTAAAGTGCAGAATGAGCTCAGGCTTGCTAGAGAGGTTAAGAACAATAAAAAGGGTTTTTTGGGGTATGTCCGCAGCAAAAGGAGGAAGAAGGAAATGGTAGGGCCACTATGCGGAGAAGATGGCAAACTGCTAAGAGGGGACAGAGAAAAGGCAGAATTATTCAACACCTTCTTTGCCTCAGTGTTTTCAGAAAAGGAAAAGGGTGACCAACCTGAGGATAAAGGAACAGAGGACACAATAGGGGAAATCCAGCACAGAATAAGCAAAGAGGTAGTACAGGAATACCTTCTTAATCTAAATGAATTTAAATCTCCAGGACCAGATGAACTACATCCAAGAGTATTAAAAGAGCTGGCAAATATAATCTCAGAGCCATTGGCAATAATCTTTGAGAACTCCTGGAGAACAGGAGAAGTCCCAGCAGACTGGAGGAGGGCAAATGTTGTCCCCATTTTCAAAAAGGGGAAAAAGGAGGATCCCAACAATTATCGTCCAGTTAGTCTGAAATCAATACCAGGGAAGATTCTAGAGCAGATTATTAAACAGAGAGTCTGTGAACATTTAGAAGGCAAAGCCATAATCACAAAAGTCAACATCGGTTTCAGAGAAACAAGTCATGCCAGACTAATCTGATCTCTTTTTTTGATAAAATGACCAGCTTGGCAGATGAAGGGAACACTGTGGATATCCCATACCCTGATTTCAGTAAGGTCTTTGACAAGGTTCCCCATGACATTCTTGCAAACAAGCTTGTAAAATGTGGGCTAGACAAGTTAACTGTTCAATGGATTTGTAATTGGTTGACCGGCTGAACCCAAAGGTGCTCAGCAGTGGCTCCTCTTTGTCTTGGAAAGATGTGACCAGTGGGGTGCCACAGGGTTCTGTCCTGGGCCCAGTGCTATTCAACATCTTTATCAATGACTTGGATGAGGGAATTAGGGGCATACTTACCAAATTTGCAGATGACACCAAATTAGGAGGAGTAGCTAATACCCTAGAGGACAGGATCAAAATTCAAAATGACCTGGATAGACTGGAGACCTGGGCCAAAGCTAACAAAATGAAATTCAATACGGAGAAATGTAAGGTACTGCACTTAGGGCAAAAAAAAATGAAATGCATAGATATAGGATGGGGGAGACCTGGCTGAATGGGACTACGTGCGAAAGGGATCTAGGAGTCCTAGTAGACCACAAGTTGAACATGAGTGAACAATGTGATGTGGCAGCTAAAAAGGCCAATGCGATTTTGGGCTGCATCAATAGAAGTATAGTGTCTAGATGAAGGGAAGTAATAGTGCCGCTGTATTCTGCCTTGGTCAGACCTCACCTGGAATACTGTGTCCAGTTTTGGGCACCACAATTCAAAAAGGATATTGACAAATTGGAGCGTGTGCAGAGAAGGGCGACTAAAATGGCGAAAGGTCTGGAAACGATGCCTTATGAGGAGAGACTTAGGGAGCTGGGTATGTTTAGCCTGGAAAAAAGACGGTTAAGAGGCGATATGATAGCCCTGTTTAAGTATTTGAAGGGATGTCATGTTGAGGATGGAGCAGGTTTGTTTTCTGCTGCTCCAGAGACTGGAACACGGAGCAATGGATGCAAGCTCCAGGAACAGAAATTCCACCTCAACATTAGGAGGAACTTTTTGACAGTCAGAGCTGTTCGGCAGTGGAACACACTCCCTCGGGGCATGGTGGGGTCTCCTTCCTTGGAGGTCTTTAAACAGAGGCTGGATGGCCATCTGTCAGGGATGCTTTGATCAAGATTTCCTGCATGGCAGGGGGTTGGACTGTATGGTCCTCTTGGTCTCTTCCAACTCTGCAATTTTATGATTCTATGAACACTCCTCCTCCAAGTAAATTAGTAATTTTCAGCACTATTCTTATAAATTAAAACACTGACTGAAACTCAAAGGGCTATTTTAGGCACACCTGAGATATATGGCATGGTCAGTGAAATGTTTTCCCCCTCCCTAAATGGCAGACCTTAATGTTATATCTGAAACCTTTTTATTAACTCCCCTAAGTGGCACTGATGGGCACAAAACCAGTTCCTTAGTTCTTTGGATCTAGTCCACTGTACATTATTGCAAAGAAGAGAGAGCACATGATTTGTATGCAAAGTATCTCTGGTTCATCTCTGGTTAAAAGGATCTTAGGCGCTAAAGCTAAAATAGATGTCTTATTTATTAAAAAGGTGATTAAGTCTAGACAAATTGGAGGGAAAAGAAACAGGAAGTGTTAAATGGTTAGTTTAATAAAAATAAAAAATAATCAAATCTGGTTTCATATCCAACACTGGCTTCCTCAGTCACTTCTGTCAACAATGCCCAAAGTGATCTTCCTGAAAATACTACACAGAGGACTGGATGACCTATTCAATAACGTGTGCTAAAGCATGGTGAACTGATGGGATAGACAGCAGCACCTAGTGTGGCAGGCAGAGCTCCTGTGATCTCCCTTCTGGACCAAGACATTGACATCATTGTTAGGAAGCTGCTGCCAGTTGAAGTCAATAGTACCGAAATAAATGGAGTCAAAGGTCTGACCTAAAATAGGGAGGTGCTATTGCTCAGTATTTCAAGGCATGCTTGGCATGTAGATAGTGTGAGATTCCAAACATTCAGGATTACAAAAATTCAGGCGGTGGGGCTAGCTAAGACCTCTGCCTGAAAGAATAGGTATTACTGAACTAGGTACATCATTGGTCTAATTATGAGGGAGATTAAATAAATTAAACATATGCAGCTGCTTTATTCTGATAAGGCAGAAGTGTGTATGTTTGATTCTATAAACACACATCTTTTAACACATCACCTCAGATTTCATCACACAAATACTATGGGATTAAGGCTGCACTCCAGAGACGCTTAGATGGAAGTAAGTCCCATTGAGCACAATAAGGTTTACTTCTAAGTAGACATGTATAGAATTTCTTGACTTTTCCAAGCATATCTGGAGCCGATACATAATGAGCCAAAATAAATAAACATTTGTTGTGATGAATTTCAATAAACCCCATTAAAAACTAAAGATTTGTTGATTGTGTTTTTTAAAATTACATAGTTTGTTTTTCCATAACACAATGTAACTTTATGTTGATTAAACTTATATTGGGTCCCATGTTGGAAGAAAGGTGTGATATAAGCACACACGCACACGCACGCACGCACACACACACTTTGTGCAGTTTTTAAGAAACAAAAATAGAAACAATCTAAATATAACATAGAACATTATACCACCCCATAACAACACAAAATATGACAACAGAACGAAACTAACAATTTCTTGCTATTAAACTCAAAATATTAAAATTGAGAGGCTCCATGCTACATGATTTATTTAAAATATTTGACTGAATAGAAAATTGCAAGGAAAACCTCCCTGGGAGGATTCTTCAGTAGCCACTTAAATCATTCCTTCAGTGGGGTTGATCAGAGTAGAATAATTGAGAAGACTGTAATGTTTGAGTAAATACCATACCCTCCAACTGTCCTGATGGACAGGGACAGCCCCACTTAATCCTCTGTTGATCCACTTTTCAGCTGCTTTTAAAATGTCCCAGTTTTTTTCACCTCCTTCCATTTCCCTCCTTTGTCCTCAGCTTTCTTCAGCTGCTTCAAACAAAGCACATGCATAATACAATCAAACTACTCAGTTCCAGTTTAAAAAAAACACATAGCTGTGCTTGTCTGGATCAGTATGCAAAGGGATCTTGTAGCATATTTGAGACTAACTGAGAGACAGAACTGGTCTACTTCAGCTGATGAAGTAGTCTTAAATCTATGAAAGCTTATGCTACTAACTTCTTTCTCTCAGTGTCAAAGGTGCTACAAGATCCCTTTGCACTCAGTTCCAATTAATAATCAGCAACCCTATTTCTAGCAGTCCACTCTTTGTACTTTTCTAAATGGCAGGTATGTTGGATGCATTATAATATTCCAAACAGGAGGTTATTGGCAGCATAAGGGTAATTGTGGCCAAACTATCCTCCTTGCAGGTAATGTATAAAATGTATTTTCAGCCAAAGAAGGCACTTGTGACTGCACTGGATTAAAAAGCACCCCAGACTCTGAACCTGATACTGCAGGGCAAGGGTAAGCCATGTACAGCCTGTGGGCCACATATGGCCATCTTATATTTCTGCTTGCTCTGGAGGGCCCTCCCTACCCCAGCTGTTTTTCATAAAACATGGAGAACTATGTTCCAGGAGGGAGGAGGAGGAGGAGGAGGAGGAAGGACAGACTGATAAGACAACTAGAAACCTTCCCATTAAGGGAATCATAAAAAAAAAAAGAAAAAAAAAGAAAAAGAAAAAGAAAGGAAATAGGCACATGAGAGATAACCCTCTCACAGCTTACTCATATCCCACCAACAAAAATACTGTTTGGTGGTGGCAACTGATGACAATAAAAAATGCAAGTAATTCTCTCGCACCCACCATCTTGATTCACAGGCATGCCCATTTAAACAACAAATACATATGGCTTTGCATTCCTGCGATCTTGAAAAAAAAACGTGGAGACAAATGAAAGCTGCTGCGAATTGTGCACATCAATACACATTTTATTGCCTTGTATAGATGAGCCCTATGAGCATTTAACTTATAGTTGGTTTTGAGTTTACAAATGCTTGATCACAATTTCTTTTTTATGGGCTTATAATACTGTATTTTATTAAAGGGACTGTGAAAAGGAAAAATAAAGTGTAATTCTTTGGAGATGTAACTTTTTGCAAGGTGGAGAATTTTTTTGTGGGTTGTGTCCAGTCAGCACATACATTTCTTAATGTCATGTTTTGATTTGTTTTATGTAGCAAAGTGGCACTGAAGTAACCCATTGTCTCTTTGAAAGCATTGCATTTTGATATTACATAAGATAAATGGGTCTTACTAATTGAATCAAAGGATATGCTTCTGTACAACATCAGATTATAAAACAAGACTAAATGGCTAAATACAATTAAGTGAAAATGCCTTCTAATTAGCAATTGTTTTCCTGTTAAATTTTCAGTGGCAGAATGTATCTTTTCCATTATAAACCTAATAATCAAGTTTGTAATAATAGGTGTAAATTAACACGGTGGGAAAACATTTACAGTGTAACATTCTAAATTAAATATGACATTAACAAGTCTAATGTTTAAATGCTCTATAATTAACATTTGTTCAACTCCTGACAAATAGACTTTAGATTACTTTATTTATGACTCAAGATATTTTTTCCTGTTTCCTTTGATAAACATTAAATGAGGCAGTTTATTTCTTTGCAGTGTGCTGTGGCAAGACATGGTCCACACTGACAAAGGGGAAATCAAAATGCAAAGGAACTTAAATATTAACCAGAGGCATTTATTTTGCAAGTTGTGTGCAATGATTGTTAAAAGATTTAGTAGTATCATCGCAGTAACCATTCATTGCTATATTAGAAATAAAATACTGAGAATGGTTTATACGTAGAGGCAATAATATCCACTGTGCAATAAAATATTTGAATCCCCCATGTGCCCCTTCAGTGCACACATTGCTTCACTAAGTGTTCTCCATTGATGTTAGCGTCTGCAAATAAATATTGCCAAAAGTGCTTTCTTTTTATAACAGCAGCTAATAGAAGATTGAAAGCTAGGCAGAGAAGCAATGAAAATTCTGAAACAAACAAGAGGCAGACACTGATTTAATATATGACAAAAGATATCAAATTTTGCACATTAGAGTTGCGTCGGAATCCAAGCTAGACAAAGGGCTCAGCACAGAGAGAGCCAAATGCTGTCGTTTCACTATTTTATTTGGATGTATTATTTTAATAAATGGAATATAAATGATAACTTGTATAACTGTTTCCCTAGCAGCACTTGCTATGGGCTCTGACCCTCTCTGGATGAAGCCTTTTATCTGCCCTCTATCCTCAGTTGCATATTTTCCAGCTTTCCTAATTTGGCAGGGACAATCCCACTTCCCTCCTTCGTGTTCAGCTTAATTCAATTGCGGCAAACTGAGTTCAACGTGCAAATGGAGCAAGCATTCAATCAACTCAGCAAGGGGAAGAGGAGAGGCGGGGGGGGGCCAGAATCTTGTCCTTTCCAGTAGTGGGGAAAGCAAACTGCTGCAGCCTCTCCTAGTGTGTGTATTCCTCCTCAGTAATAACTTTTGCCATCTTAAACACACTCTGATGTTTCCACATGCATCCTAGTTTTCATCTCTGAAATATTGGAAGGAAGGCAATTGCACATGAACAGAAAGGGAAAGGCCAAGTCAAGCTGTTACTGAGGGTGCGGCTATACAATCATAAAAAAATCCGTATGGGGGGGCAAAAAATACGAACAGCCTTTCGTTCGTATGCATACGAACCGGCTATACGATTTTTAAGCCCCCTAAGCTCCATATGACTCCCTCTTCCTGAAGCTGTCTGGAGCGAGCAAGCCAAGCGGCAGTTTTAAATCTCCCGCCACTTTTTTTTTTTTAAAAGGTTCCTGGTTTGCGGACAGTCGGTTTTCCGTATTTACAATATAAAATAAAAATAAATAAACATATAAATTCACGGACTTACTGGACACTCGCTAGCCAGGAAACCAACATGGCGGCCGCTCCCAATTCCCCTCCGTGCTAGCCCCGCCCCCTCTACTTGGCCAACCAATCAGATTACCCTGCCTGTTCGTATGTGTGCGAACGGACCGTACAGACCCGTCAGCCATCTGAACGGCGTACGGATTTCTCTTTGCGATCCGCTTTCCCTCCCGAATGCCGCATGTGTGTATTTCAGGGTGGAAAACCGCCCCGCCTCTTTTGCATTCGTGTGCATCCAAACGGCCATTTGTACCGAAGCGCGAACGTCTGCACGCCGTACGTATTATTTAAATCGTGTAGACGGGACCTGAGTCAGGCACACCAAGCTGTTACCAGCTCATGTATAATTTGGCTCAGGTTGCCTCTGAGCTTGGAAAAGTTACTTTTCAGTCTATAGCTTTAAAACTGCTTCTGATGCATGCTGGATGTGGGATTCTGAAAATTGTGTTTAAAAAAAACTGATTTGAGCACTGGGCTGCCATACTCTTCAGTGCTAAAGCAGGGTCTTCAGGGATCAGAACCCTCTTCATATTCAGAAGAGGAGTGCAACATAAGTCCATGTGACTTGCCGGCTGTGCAGAACATCTGGGCTGGACAGAGCTGATATGAATCCAAAATCCTAGATTGCTTTCCTTGCTTAATCATCATCAACAGAATAAGGACTTTATCCATGAATGTCCATAAATGCTATAATTCTGCAATTGAGGAAAGCAGAAACATCATGGCACAATAACATTAAGTATCACACTTTGCCGTGATCACACTATACTACTGCTACCTGAATATTGCATGATCACTTAAGTAGTGCTTTATGAATTGGATTGAAGCTTTTGATGCTACTGTTCTTTTTGCATTGTGTCAGAATTCCAGAGTATTAATGCTTCGAGATGGGAGGTGCATGTGCCTTTAAAAAAAATTCTACTTCTGCGATTTTGCATGGGTGAGATTTTGGCTGTTCTCATGAGAAGACACCACTTCAATTAAACACACCAAAAACAAACAAATAGACAAAGAAATTAACAAATTCACAACTTAACAATTAAATAAACAAACAAACAAAAACTTCATAAAAAGAGTGTCCTGGAGGTCCTTTTCAAACTTTTTCATGTTCTTATTGAGAATGGGGAGGGGAAAGAGGGAGGAACACCCATTCACGGTGTAATATTGGAAATACAGCGGGATGGAATTATCGCATACTCGTCAATACCATGAAAGCAACCCTATTGACAGCTATTCACAGTTTTTACCTGTGAATGAAAAGTTACACGCAATTAATAGTTGGAGCACACATGGACCACAGGAGGAGGATGACCTCATGTGATAATGGGAAGCCATTCATGGTGCTATCCTGTCTTAATTCCACTATTTTGGCCTTGTGTGATAAAGTGATAAATTAGCTAACACACATTGGAATCTGCTTGAAGAGTGCTTAGCGTGCTATAAAAGCAGTGTAGATGTGTAGGTGCTATTGCTCAACAATTTGTAAGCTGCTCTGAGAGCCTTCGTGGCTGAAGAGCAGGATATAAATACCTAAAAATAAATAAAAATAATAAAGTCCTAAGACTAGACAAAAGCTTGTTGTGGTCTCTTCTCTGAGACAATTGGTCAGACAAGCTTTTATAATTTGGACTACATTTCTCAGAACTCTCCAGCAATCTTCATTTCTGTGTGACCGCCAACTTGTATACCTTTATTTGTGCAGGTATTTAATATTTTTCAGTTGTTTACATGTTGTTTATTTTTATGCAGGCTAATAACTTAGGTTCACTGAGCAGCTCCCCTTAAGAATTAAAATATATAAATAGAAAACAAGACTATAAAGCCATAAAACTAATACAGCATAAAATCTAATACAACATAAAATCAACAGCAGAAAGTAACATTGGTACAGTTAAGCTCAGAGCAGCTCCAAGTGACACAGATCTTAAAACTGTGGGAGCATTCCAAAGATATGCAAATAAGTAAAGATACACAGTTATTAGGGAATGAGTCCTGATGCTTTTGGTGGACCTTACATCTGGACATACATACCTATAAGGCATTGTCATGCAAAATCAGATAAAAAATCCTGGGAAACAAAAGGCTTCATCTCCCTCCTCTCTACTAAGACCCACAATATGGTTGCCAAGTGGGCCCATGCATATAGTTTAATTTTACGTTTGGATATTAATCATTTTTGTTAAAAAAAATAATCTTGTGAACATCTCTATTGCAAGGTGGTGTTAATAAATAAAGAGGGTGTCAATTCATATCAAAACCCATTCCAGGGGTGCTGTTTGTCAACCTGGCTTCTCTCTTGTAAACTGCTGAAAAAGTACCCTGGAACCTGATAAGAAACAATGACTGCTGAAATTTTGGGAGTTATGGAATTACTCAATCTGATCTCTTTTTAAAAAGGAAATTCTTGTAAGAGTACAACTCTACAACTGATTAATCAGGTTTGGAGGCCAATAAGCTGATTAATGTAAAGTTTTTAAAAAGCTGACAGTTGTTATAGTTTCTTAGGTCTTGTCTACATGGGTAATATACCCTGTCTTGCTGATGTCTTAGAGCCCTGCAATCCTGACGATACAGGGCAGCCCTCATGACCCCTGGGGCAAATATGGGGCTAAGACAGGGGGAAGATTGGGTAGGGCCCAATAAACCATTATATTAAAATACTTGCTTTAATCCGTCCCTGCCAGAAAGAAACAGATCAGGCCCTATGTGACTGCAAGAGCCCATTCCAGCAGGCCGGCTTGTCGCTGCAGCTGCCGGTTTGCCATCACTTTTCTGCAGCAGGAAGGCGTCCCACCACATGTGACCAAGGCTGGTCACATGCAGGGGGCCTTGATTACATGTTGCGGCTGGCTTCCTAGCTTCTGGGAGAGCGAGGGAGACTGTGGTGGTGGCAGCTGCAGCGACGGACCTGTCTGGACTTCCTGTTTTGTGGAGGTAATGGGAGCGACAGGCCTGATCAGTGGGCAGGATACGCTAGTGGCCCATGGTCTCTGAGAGTGTGCAGTGCACAGCTTCATGCATACACACCCATACATGTAATGCATTTCTTTTACATGGTTTATTAAGTACTAAGAAATAATTTTAAAAGGAAAAGAAGAAAAGGCCTTTCCATTTTCCCTGGGTTTCTCCTGGATTCCCCCCACTCCAGGCCTTTATTTCTGTAGGCAAAACTTTAAAGATATCTAACAACGTGTGTATGCTCATATATTCACTAAGGGTACAACCTGCTCCACAATTAAGTATCCTACTTAAGTGCACTTAATTGTATATAGTACCAAGCCCTATTTCAATCTGTTTTGCTTTCAAGGCAATCCAGAATACCATGAATCACACATGCACATGAAGTCTCCCCCACCAAGTCTTTTTAAAGCTGAGTGAAACATAACATGACATAACGCATGCATCATTTTCTTGATTAACTTTGATGAACTTCCATTCATTATCCATTATAGTAACAGTAAATTGGAAATGCTGCTTTGTTCGCGTAACGTATATAGGCAGTTTTCATGAGTCATAGAATTAATGGCTGCTAACACTTGGCACTGATAATGAAATATCATATTTTTGCCTTTCCTTTGAAGTAAATTAAAATACACAACTGCAATTACACATCAACTGCTTTATGCAAGAGAATTGGTAATTCTGTATTTATGATCCCATTGTTATTTTTTATTAGAGAAATAAATGAACTGAATCATGGGTATACCTATAGTTATGAAGGTAAGACATTTTATGCCAGTTTTCAAAAGGTTGAATGCAATGAATTATTGTTTTGCTGTTCTCGTCCTCAGATATAGTGAACTGTACAGGGACATTCTGTGCATGGTCAGTTTCCTTTAAAGGAAGCAAAACCAACATCTTATAGTGCATTGCAAACATTTGTTTTTCTGCATTTTGACAGGATGAAAAGGCATGAGAGGAAGCAATGCTCAACATAAATTATTATAAAATAATTTCCAAGAACACATGTTTTTAATTGTCTGCTTTCACATTATGGAGCTTGCAGAAATGACATTTATATTCATCAGATATTTGGATAGCTGGTTTTAGGAAAAGTTTATTACCATTCTAAGGTTTTCATGAACAGAATTAATCCATTCACATTGAATCTAGTTTCTGTCTAGTGGCTGTTACCAGAAGACTCTGCATGATTCTGCTGGTGTTTATGTGGCAGGTTTTCATGGTTAAGATAAATCATAAAAGCTATGAAGGATGTAGCATCAATGCATCCAGCTTTAAAATTGCTGGGAGGTAAAGTTTTAAAACTCATACTGCAAAGTGAAAAATGAAATTTTACCAGGCATTTTGGTGAAGGAGAAGTAATTTATTGGATGTAAGATGAAAAGCTGTGAGAGTAAACATCAATCTCATTTTAGACACATGTCACTGATTGATGTTTGCTCTGCACAGCAGCCTGGAGGTAAACTCTTTGAAATAGCATAGTAAGTACTTTATCTCTCTCAGGGAAAGAATACAGTTCGTTATGGTGTGTGTGTGTTTTGTTGTTGTTGTTGTTTTTAAAAAATCTGTTACATCTTCATGTTCAATCAAAGGGAAAACAGTAAATCAGTGTAATTGTTTTGCCCTGTGGCATTTCTGTTTGTAAAAGGAAGAAAAATACTGTGGAACCCTCAAATTAACTTCTGCTTGAACTAGGTGAAAAGTCTTTTTAAAAAAAAGTCACTTGCAGTCCAAGTGTAGCATTTTATTAATCATGTCTCCAGTCCGTCAAAAGCTGGTATTCCATTTCACTTGCTCTGTGGCTTTCTCCTTTCACTTCAAAATGCTTTTAGCACTGAGGCATGTAAACCTTTCACTTCTGGGAAATCACCATAAGCCATTAGCAACACAGAGTTTATAAGCACTCATTATTTTTATTTAGATGAAAATGAAACTGATATCAACTGATTGGCTGGCAAAGGAATTGTACATGAGTGACCAACAGAAAGGCAGAAGTATTTATACCTATTGGATAGCCATTCTGTTTAACAAGATTATTCCATGTTTGTACATTCATGATTAAAATGATCATTCATAGATGGATTTATGAAGCTACCTTATGCAAAGTTAGACTGTTGGTCCACCTAACCCAGTACTATCTAGGTATTAGGAAAGGTAGCTAATATTCTAGAGGACAGGATTTGATTCAAAAAACTGAAATGCACAAATATAGGATGATGGACACTTGTTTTGATAACAGTACACTTGATAAGAATCTAGGTGTCTTAACATTCTACAAGTTAAACATGAGTCAACAGTGTGATGTGGTGGCCAAAAAAGCCAATGTACTTCTTGACTGCATCAACAGTAGTATTTTGTCTGGATCGAGGGAAGTAACAATATCACTATTCCACTTAGGTCAGACTTCACCTGAAATACTATATCCATTTCTGGGCACAGGGCCGGTTTAAGGAATTTTTGGGCCCCCATATGTTTATCTCAGGTCAATGTAACCTAACCTATTCACTGTATAGGATGTTCAGATTACAGTAGGACCCCTGTATCCATAGATTCATTATCCATGGGACACAAAACAGCACACCTACGATAGAGTCTTCCTAGAAAATGTGTCCTCCCTAGCAGTTTTCTAGGCCCGCCAAGGCAACTCTATGGTATTTTAAACCAGAAGTCTCATTATTTTCAATGGCGTTCACTATTATTAATGGTTTTCAGAATCCACGCCCCCCCCCCGAACCAATCTCCAGTGGATAAGAGGGACCTACTGTATTACATAATTTGCCACCAGTAATGTATTTTAAAAACTATATTATAGGCACTAACATATTATTTTTTGTTTATTAGCAATTAACGTAATGGTGTAGATTTCCTCACAGAAAAGAAAGAGTGGACTACAAGCTAAACATGAGTTAGCAGTGTGATGCAGCAGCAAAAAATGCCAATGTGATTCTAGGCTGCATTAATAGGAGTAGTGTCTAGATCAAGGGAAGTAATAGTATCACTCCATTCTGCTTTGGTCAGGCCTCACCTGGAATACTGTTTCCAGTTCTGGGCACAACAATTCAAGAAAGATACTGAGAAGGATGGTGGGAGGTCTGGAAGCCATTACGCCCTATGAGGAATGGCTTAGGGAGCTGGGTATGCTTAGCCTTGAGAAAAGAAGGTTGAGAGGTGACATGATAGCCATGTTTAAATATTTGAAGGGATGTCATACTGAGGATGGAGCAAGCTTGTTTTCTGCTGCTCCAGAGACTAGGACATGGAGCCATGGGTTCAAACTACAGGAAAAGAGATTCCACCTAAACATTAGGAAGAACTTCCTGACAGTAAGAGCTGTTCAGAAGTGGAATACACTGCCTTGGAGTGTGGTGGAGTCTCCTTCTTTGGGTTTTTTTAAACATAGATTGAATGGCCATCTGTCAGGAATGCTTGGATTGTGTGTTCCTGCAGGGCAGAAGCCGATCGGATGGGATGGATGTTGGGGTCCCTTCCAGCCCTATGATTGTAGGATGCATTCAGAGTCTGGGAAAGTTACTCTTGGATTACATCTCCCCGAATCCCCCTGCCAGCACCCTTCCCAAGGTCTGGTTGCATTGTTCCTTTTCCAGCATTCTCTAGCCCAGTGGTTCTTAACCTGGGGTCCATGATGTCCTCACAGGGGGTCCACAAAGGCTTGAAGGCTGCTTGGCCCACCTCCTCCCTGTAGTGGGTAGCCAAGGCAAAGGCTGGCTCCTCCCTGTAGTGGAGTAGGTACCAAGGCAAAGGCTGGCTGGCTTGACCTGCACATTGCCATTCAATCCACTCCAGCCACAAACTTGCAGGAAGAAGCAAGTGTGCCTCTGAGGGAAAGTTTAATGGATGGTGTAATTGTATTGTTATTGTTGTTAGCTATTATTATTAGCTATTATTATTAGGGTTTTAAATCCTGAGTTAAGTCTTGGGGCAACAAAAGATATTTAAAGGGGGTCTTTAAACAAAAGATATTTAAAGGGGGTCTGGTAAAAAAAAAGGTTAAGAACCACTGCTCTAGGCCAATGCCTTGCACATAACACTAATGGGATACTGGTGTTTTAGTAACAACAATAAAACCATTGTTCCCAGTAATATTACTCCAAATTTTAATTTATATTCTTTATATTCTTCTGTTAAAAGAGCTAGAGTGTTGTAGAAGTTTCAGCATTGCCCTATGACTATGGAGACCAAGGTCTGAATCCTTACTAATCCATGAATACCCCCTGGGTGACCTTGGGCAAATCACACTCTCTCAGCCTCAAAGGAACACAAAGGCACACCCCTTTTGAACAAACCTTGCCAAGAAAACCCCATGGTAGGTTCGCCTTAGTCAGAAATGACTTGAAGGCACATAAGCCAACACACACAAATTTCTTTTGAAGGCTGAACTCAGTTGGAAGCAAGGGGAGGAAGCTGAAGACCTAGGGGTGAAGGGAGGGAGGGGAGAGACCCCAGGAAACCATGTTAAGCAGGACCGGTTTAAGGAATTTTGGGGCCCCCTGCAATGCTTTACTTTGGGGGCCCCATATGTTTATCTCAGATCAATGTAACCTAACCTATTCACCGTACAGGATGTTCAGATTATAGTAGGACCACCGTATCCCTGGATTCATTATCCATGGGACACAAAACAGCACACCTACCATAGAGTCTTCCTAGAAAATGTGTCTTCCCTAGCCCTTTTCTAGGCCTTCCAAGGCAACTCTATGGTATTTTAAACCAGAAATCCCATTATTTTCATATTAAGGAGGCCAACACGGGGCCCTCTCTTGACCTCGGGGCCCCCTCTTGACCTCGGGGCCCCCTGCCAATGCTGATTTGGCAGACAGGTTAAACCGGCCCTGATGTTAAGAGCAGTTGGAAATGTGGGCTGGAGGGGATCTATGTGGAAGGAAGGAAAGGGAAGAAAGAAAGAAAGAAAGAAAGAAAGAAAGAAAGAAAGAAAGAAGCCCTTTCTGAGGAAAAGAGACAACCCTTAAATTCCCCCCTCTCTCTCACACACACACACTCATCCCTCTCCAACATGCCTGGCTGGCTTGCATCTTGCAGCAGCAAACTCCCTCCAGCTTCTGCCAGGAAGGGCTGCTGCTTCTTTCTCTTTCTAGTTTGGGAGACACTGTTTTTTGTTTTTTGTTTTTAAAAGGCAGCAGGAGGTTTTTTGAGGAGGGGGGTAGGAGGGGGCTGCAAAGCAACGGCTCCTCCCGGCTGTCTCCTGGCTGTCTCTTTTGTCAGATAAGGAGGTCAGCAGGGGCCCCCTTGACCTTGGGGCCCCCTGCCAATGCTGATTTGGCAGACTGGTTAAACCGGCCCTGTCTGGGCATTACAGTTTAAGAAGGATATTGATAAGCTGGAACATGTTCAGAGGAGGTTGACCAAGATGGTAAAAGGTTTGGAAACCAAGCTTTTTGAGGAATGATCTAGGGAGATAGAAGTTGAGAAATGATTATGATAGCCATATTTAAATACCTGGAGGGATGGAGTGAGCTTTTTTTGTGTTTCTCCAGAGACTAGAACAAAAAACAAAAATGGATTCAATTTACAAGAAAAGAGATTTCGTCTGAACATTAGGAGGAACTTATTTACTGTAAGACCTTTTTAACATTGGAATAGATTGCCTCAGAGGGTGATGGACTCTCCCTCTTCAGAGATCTTTAAAGAGAGATTGGGTGGCTATCTTTCAGGGATGCTTTAGTTGTGTATTCCTGCATGGCAGGGGGTTGAACTAGATGGTCCCAGGCATACCTTCCAACTCCATGATTCTATGCGTCTGTGGTGTACTCCATCAAACAGAAGGTCACAGGCAGAGCTGACTGTTATAAACTAGGGGACAAACTAGATGTGCACTGAAAGACTTTGGTCTCTGCCAGAAATCTAAAAACTGTGTATGGCACAAAGAACAATTTAGAGAATTTCACAAGAAGGAGAGATTAGGCGCTAGGTAACCGAGTTTTATCAAGCCCACTCCGATGCCTCTTTCAGAGGAGGAATTCCCTGAGTGCTTCTAGTCTGTCAGGCCCTCTTACCTGGTGAGCGCAGAGCACAGAGCTTGCGCTACCTGCATCCTTCCACACCCTCGTCTCTAACTGGAAGCAATTTAGAAGGGAGAAGTATGGGTAGGAATGGGTATATTAAACCTTCCATGCCTGTAATTTTTTATTCATTTATATCCCAGCTTTACACCAATATTGCAAAATCCAAGGGGTCTTGTAACATGATTAAAAACAACCACAACTAAAAACTGAGTATGTCATAGTATTGGAAACAATTTAAAAACAATTAAAAGCACATCAGAAAGAAAAATAAAGAGGGGAGGTACAAACCTCCACTAAAAGCCCCCCTTTTATCAGCCACTATGTTGCTAAACTGTTGCCTGCAAGATTAAAAAATCTGTTTATTATTTCTGCCTGTTGCTTTCCCTTCAAAGACTGCATTTGTCACAATTGGGGGAAGTCAGAAGAGGGGAGAAGTAGCAGAGAAAGAGCAATCAGCTCTTCCTTGTCCAATGTAACACTATGGTTGCTAAGGCATGACTTTCCCACGCACTTGTGATGCTATAAGGGTAGCCCCTGGTGATGTTATTAAGCAGGATAAATTCAGCATCAATCATAGTTGCACTAAGTATGCCAAACAAATTAGAGAAAACCACCAAGTCAAAGAAACAAGAAAAATATACAGTTGCCCCTCGACATTCGCGGCTTTCACACTCGCGGTTTTGATTATTCGCGGTTTAGCCCCAGCCCCTTAGGGAAGGCTGCTGAGAGGCGGGGCAACCTCCTGCCTGCACCTTCTCCGGCCTTCCTAAGGGGACTCCAAGGCTTCTAAGACCCGGAGTCCCCTCAGGAAGGCCGGGGAGAGGCTGGGCAGCTTTCCTCCCACCCACCCGCTGCCTTCCCCAGCCTTCCTAAGTGGGCTCCGGGGCTCCAAAGCCCCGGAGTCTGCTCAGAAAGCCTCCTCCCCACCCGCCCCCTGCCTTCCCCGACCTTCCTGAGGGGACTCCAAGGCTTCTAAGCCCCAGAGTCCACTCAGGAAGGCCAGGGAGAGGAAGACATCTGCCTGCCCACTGCCTCCCCCGGCCTTTTTAAGCGGGCTCCGGGGCTCCAAAGCCCTGGCACTCACTTCGGAAGGCCGGAGAGAGGCAGCACAGCCTCCTCCCTGCCTGCCCACCCACTGCTGTCCCCGGCCTTCCGAAGCAGGCGCCGGGGCTCCAAAGCCCTGGAGCCCGCTGAGAAAGGTCGGGGAGAAGCAGCGCAGCCTCCTCCCCACCCACATGTTGCCTTCCCCAGCCTTTCTCAGCTGGCTCCGGGGCTTTGGAGCCCCGAAGCCCACTGAGAAAGGCCAGGGAGAGGTAGCGTAGCCTCCTCCCCACCCACACACTGCCTTCCCCGGCCTTTCTCAGCGGGCTCTGGGGCTTCTAAGGCCTGGAGTCCCCTCAGAAAGGCCACGGAGAGGCCAGCCAGGCTGGCCAGACACCCTCCTGCTGCCTCCCTCCCTCTGGGGGGGGGCACGGGAGCAGCATCTGTTATTTGCGTTTTTTCCACATTCGCGGGGGTCTCAAGAACCTAACCCCCGCGAATGTGGAGGGACAACTGTATTTCTTTTCAAGGTGGTGCTCACATCCTGAGATTCCTCCCCTTGCCCTAGGGACTGGAAAAGAGGATCTGTGTCCTGAAGCTCAGGGCCAGGCCCTGAGATCTACATCACCCCCTCAAATTGTGCCAGTACTGTAGCTATAGGCCAAAATATGGGGCTCTGTAGCTCAGAAACCACCCCCTCCTCCAAATGACACCTAGAGAGTGGCAGGAGTTGAGGGCAGTGACATACAGGCCCAGTGTCAGCACTTGGGCTGAAATGGGCATAGAGGGTCCTACTGGGGCTGACACCAATTGCTATAGCATCCTATCTATCTTCTTTTGGGAGGAGGGAATTTCATATGGGTTCGGGCTGACTAGGCCTGTAGAGGATTACATATTCTCATGTTATTATTTTTACAACAAACTGGAGCTTATTCCCGGGTAAATGCATGCCTCCCAGAAAGTGGGGGGGGGGCTGACAGAGCTCTAGCCTGGGGGGGGCAGGATTAGGAGGGGGGCCTGGCATGGTATTATTGTAAGTTTTTATTATGTAAATCCACTCAGGGTTTTTTTAAAAATAAATATAAATATTACTTTGGTGTAATCATTTAAACTGACTTATTTTAATTTTTTATCCTAAAACCTGTAAAACATCTCGCCATCCTTAACCTTAGCAGTAGGTAGGGGGCTGCCAAAGACCCTGGCTTGGGGGCCCATTTTAGGATGTGAGGGCCATGGGTACATGTGTTTAGCATCACACATGGGAGGCTCATGAACCAAGCAGAGGTGTTCCTCCCCCTCATCATTTTGGGGTGATATGGTTGCCTGCTTGGTGCGCAAGCTCTTCTGGCATCAGGGCAGCAGAAACAAATTCCAATCTATTTCCATGTTTATTCCTGCATGGCAGGGGGTTGGACTGGATGGCCCTTGTGGTCTCTACCAACTCTATGATTCTATGATTCTCTAGTCATGATGTTACCATGATTTAAGTGTCTTGAAAGTGCAAAATTGCACATGCTCAGAGCATTCCTTTAAAAAAAGTTGACAAACAAGTGATTCTTCCTCTTCCTCACTCTTAATATACCAGGAATGTAGAAGCAGATGGAAAGCTTAGAAAACTTGAGACACGGAGGGAATAAATAGTAGCTGTGTACCCAACAATGGGATAGAGACAGACCTTAGCTAGTAGCATTGCTGAGCTGCAGCTTTCCCTTTTTAGCTCCTCATCAATGACACAAGTATCTAGAGATGAGTCTCTGTTGGAAAGTTTGGGCCCGAGACACTTTAACTGGAGATGCTAGGATTTAATTGGGGAATTATATGTGCAAAGTGTATGATCTGAAACATGGGTCACCTATCGCCACCACCTACGACTCCTCGAGCGCTTTCATCAGCGCTGTCTACGCACAATCCTAAATATACACTGGACTGACTATGTGACGAATGTTGCTGTCCTTGAACAAGCAGGGATCACCAGCATTGAGGCCATGATATTGAGAACACAGCTGCGCTGGGCAGGTCACGTTTCTAGGATGGAGGACCATCGCCTCCCAAAAATACTACTCTACGGTGAACTCGCCACGGGTCAGCGTAAGAGGGGCGCTCCAAAAAAGCGATACAAAGACTCCCTGAAACAACATCTCAGGCTTGGCCAAATTGATCACCAACAGTGGTCCGCCCTGGCCTCACATCGGGAGGCATGGAGACGCAATATCCACAATGCTGCAGCCTTATTTGAGAACTCACGACGAACAAGTCTTGAAGAGAAACGACAACGCAGAAAGAATCACAACCCAAAAACATCACCCAAGGAGTCCTTCTGCTGCACTTTTTGCAACCGGACTTGTTTATCTCGGATTGGCCTTTTTAGTCATCAGCGCGCTTGCAGAAGGCGCGGGATGAGTCCTTCCTGAATCTTCGTTTGCGAAGAAAAGCCAGAGAGATATGTGCAAAGTGTATGCCCTTGCCAAGTAGTTTTAGGTCCTTCCATCTGAAATGTCTGACATTTTCAATTGGTAGCGCCCATTTACACTTGTGAACCCAGCTGGTTCATTAAATAGGCAGAGAGGGACCGTTGCATCCCAAGTTTTGTTACAGCTGTGTGACTGCACAGAACTGCTATATAAAACAGGAGTGGGGAAACCTTTGGTTCTCTAGGTATTTGGGGCTACAGCTTCCATAATCCCTTACCACTGGATGTGCTGGTTTCCTGTCTGCTCATCTCTGTCTTGGAAAGAGCAGCTGGATAAGATGATGGTGGCAGCATCAGTCATAGTTCTAGCTGCTGAGAGAAAAGGAAGCCACAACCAAGGTGATTTCTCCCAGTTTCTCCTTCTACAGTGGCTTTGCTCCCGCAGGTACATAAAAAATAGCTTGGCTCTGCAACACCCCCCTTTCTTCTCTCTTGGCAGTGTGAAAGGACCACCACTGTCCTTGCGTTTCCCATTCCCCCTCTTCACTGGCAAGATTGAGTGGGAACAGATGGCTTCTGGTGGGTGGCCCAGTCCCTTGGCCCTTCCCAGTCCAGCCGATCTATGCCCTTGTCAGCCAGCAAATTATACTGGGCTACTCTGCTTCTTGGAGCTGTTCAGCCACAGCAGCTGAGATTTCTTGTCTCTGTGTGAGAACCAAGACTAGAATGGATCATTTAGGCATAAAAATTTGCATACTGATGTCCTAGTCAGGTCATGTCTTGTTGACAGAAATTATGTTCTAAAGCTGTATCTTTCCCCAAGTAGTCCAGTTGGTCATGGTGTCATATCAGTTATAGAGAACAACAGTTCAGATGATGTTTCCTGTCCATCACTGATTAACAAAGATCAGAAGAAGGCACATTACTATGAAAATGTCTGCACCATGTAGCTTTAATAGCCCTGTAGGAAGCTTGTTAATAGGAAAAAAAAGCATTATAGAACTCAACTAGAGTATTCTTCTAAAGCAGAATTCTAATATAACACTCAAAGGAACTGCCATGAGAAGAAATGTGTTCATAGTTTTTGGTTTACACATAGCTGTAATTACTGTCTTTAAAAAAAAAATTCTTTTTTTTTTCAGAGATACTTAGATAAGTTCTTCTGTCTCATTTTAACCATAAGACCTATTTAGTACAGGCCAGAGACTGCCCTAAAATCTCATATCTCATTTCTTAATAAGTATGTGTGTGTCAGGATCAGTCCTGGACATGATGTTTTTGTGCCAAGTTCAGTTCTGTTGTATCACGTTGTGGCTAATTGTGTTTGTATTCCTCTGTACTTGCTAATAAGTATGTAGTCGAAACTTGGAAAAGGAAGTATGTGTTCTATGTCTGTAACTGTCTGATAAAGCCGGCACCTGGTCTCAGCCATGGGAAAAGTGGGCTGCACCCGGGTTTGGTGGGAACTGACAGTGGGCATTACCTATCCTGATAGCCCCCATCTTGGGATATCTAATAGTTGGCTGTATTTAATAATTTGGCTTAATGTGGCCATGCATGTGGTTAGCAGGTAAACCAGGACCAAGGGAGTGGCCTTTGGAAATTCCCTAAAACCAAATACTAAGGTCAGAATTTAACACCTGGAGGTGAGTCATTCACTAATCCACTTGACAATACTAGAGTCCTTGATGTTTGTAAAACAGGTCCTTCCTTCCTCATCCCTTTCTAACAAAAGACCTTGCCTGCTCCTATTCAATTCCAAATACAGCCTCCATTAACAATTGTTAACTCTTCTGGAGCACCCATTATCTAGTCTGGGGAACCTACGAGAAACATTGTATTCCACTCAAAACCTCATCCCTTCAGGGGAATTGTTTCATATAAATAGCACCCTAAAACACTGCTCAAGTGAGCACAGATTCATTTCTTATCAACTCCACCTCAGTCTGTGTAGCCAGTGTCTGAAGCCTGAGTGTTTGTGTGAATGTTGTCGACATTAATTTCCAATAAAAATAATATAATTGTACCTTTTGGCTTAGAGTCTCCTCTGTTATTACCGGTATGCATAGGTTAAAAGATCTTGTCATTGCCTGGCCTCTCGCTTGCCAAGTTGAGTTAATTAAATTCTCCAAATAAATATTAGGACATTAGAGGGTCCCCACAGACCCCATACAATTTGGGTAACATGAGGATGATGGATAGCCAATGACTGTATAGCCCACCATATTTTTTAGATTGTAGTATGTTTTTAGTTGACTGCTTGTTAGTTAGGTTTCATTCTGAGCAACAAACTTGTAGGGTTAGCTCTTTGGATTACTGTAACAATAAAGTATTTTGTTTTAAACTCTGAAACTGCTGGTTGCTGAGTCTGAAGAAGAAGCCTCTGTTTGTGTGTGTGTGAGAGAGAGTGAGAGAGAGAGAGAGAAATGAAATGTTATAGATGGTTTTTGTGTCTTGAATTTCCTTGTTGAATTTCCCTGTCTTTAAACTGATTCATGTTCTTGTGAGTTTTGTGATCTCCTTACTAATTTAAGTTTCCCTATATAGATGTTGGTTTGATTAATTCTATTTCTCGCTGTTTCTTCTGGTATAGTGTCTATGATCCTGACAGAAATATGCTGCGTAGGAAAGAATGGGAAAGGAGAAATCAGGATACCCAGCATGAAGATGGCATATTTAACAACAGCTACTCCCTCTTCAGTGAACCATACAAGGTAGATTTTTTTTAAAAAAAAAATATTCCTCTCTTTTGTTTGATAGTTGATATTGATTCCAGTAAAATAGGTAAGTACTACCTCACCAATGCAGTCAGATAAAGTCTGACAAGTTGGCAGAGCAGCTGTTCCTGATTTATATGGATTCAACGATTGCACAGCTGTTCTCTGATAAGCCGGCGTCTCTCATAAATATGCCAAGACTTCTGCTTCCCTTCCCTTTGATGTTGGTGTTCCTGAAATGTGGGTACAACTTGGTCAAAGGTCTCTCTGTCTGTGAGGGGCCAGACCTCTATGCCAGATCTGGGTTATTGGCTCTGTCCCCTTCTGCTATCTTTGAGGGGCCAGGCAGCTCTGTAGAATTGGGTGCTGTTGTCTCCACTCCCTGCTGCAAATCATGCTCTGAAGCTCTCTCTTCCTTTAGCTCATCTTCTGAGTCAGAAGAGCAGGGCCTGACACCCAGGGTTTGAAGAAAAACTCTTAATGACTGGGTTGTTAGCACAAAACCATTACCGCAGGGGCTTTCTGCTCAATCCTAATTTAAGCTTTTTCACAATTATTTTTCTAGACACATCTCAAGTCATTGTGACCTCCAACTGACCTCTAGTCAGCCTAAGCCAACCTGACCTTGAAAAGTGTCCAATATTTCCAGTTATGAGATACCATGGGGAGGGGGTAGTAGGGCACACTAACAGTCTTAAAAATTCTGCCTTTTATTCTGGTGCCCATTTGAGGACATCCGTGATGCTTAGCTTCCTCCCATCCTAGCTGAGCTCAGAGAACCACTTTGTGCCTGACTTTATAGGTAAAGATGTTTTTTCTCAATCCCACATAATCTTTTCATGGTAGTAGAGTATTCTTATCCACCAACTACATTGTTGGTCAAGGCAGGTTGTTTTGCCCTACATCTTTAAAGAGTTCCTTAAAAAAAAAAATAAAGCATCTTGTGGTATTAGGTCAAAATTCTTCAGACATGTTAACATTTTTCTTGCTCACTGAACAAGTTTAACAATTTATTGAACAACTTATCAAAAGAGACTAGATGACACTCCAGGTTTGTGTGTGGGTCTGTCCTAATAACGTTATATTGTCTTCTAGTATTAATTCTGCTTTATAAATGCTGTTTACCAGTAATTTAGTAATGTCAGATTATGCAGCACTCTTTCCCAAAGCAAATGTGGGCACCATGACAATTTGGTCTAGTGAAAGCAATCACATGAGTTACTTTGTATGTCCAACTTTAATTGGTCATTAAACATGGTCTGCAGGAGATACTTTTTTGTTGTCCCCCATAATGATCTGATCTCACAAAGAATGCTTTAATATTGATGTCACATTGAATTTTAGATGCTTATTTTTCAAAGAACACAAGTAAGGCAGCATTGCATTCAGCTATGTTGCAAAAAAATAAAAATAAAACGAGATCAAGGTAACTACCCAGGAGGTTTTATTCCTCACTTTTTAAGCCAAGTCTACCACTATATCAGGGTAAGGCACCTCTAGTGCACTCCCCTGAACTAAAGAGCTCTGAAGCATATAATTCTGAATATTTCACCAATGCTTGAATTTCAAACTACAAATCTCAGGATTCCATAGCAAGGAACTGGGGATGTTAATGTGGTATGAAACATCTATAACTATGTAATATAGATTACACTCTTACTAGCACCTTATTATATGAGCCAAGTCTCCTTGGCTCTGAATTGTCCACAGACTCCCAATACTCTTTGAACCTAGCTACCAGATGACATTCATTGTGTGTTTCTAAAATTTGCCTCTTGCTCTTATGTGCCATTTCTGCACTAGACTAAGCAAAGGGTTTTTTTCTACCAAAGAATATTTACTGTACCTCTACATCTGGACTGCTGTAAACCCTTGTCTGTCTTGCTTCCTTAAAGCCTCATCCCCCAATGCCTCTATTAATTTCATGAACACAGCCACAAGATCCCCCCCCCATCGACTTTAGTGGTGCCACTCAAAGTGGTAGTGTACAGACCAGTGCTGATCCATGACCTTTGGTTGCCAGTCCATGACAAGTTTCCAGGAAAGAAACAGTTGTGACCAATAGGCACAAATACGGTACTGGCCCATGACACATTGGGGAAAACATCCTACAAGTCCCCCATATAAGATAGCTTGAGAAGCTGTGCTCTATATTTTCTGAATCACTCCTGTCTTTTGGCCTTGCACAGCAAAAGATGTTTCTTTTCACAAGTTAGTGAAATCAGGCCAAGAAAGAGCAACTGGTTATTTAAAATATAATTGTTTGGTGGACCAAAACCCAAACCATATCGTGTTCTGGAAACGTATTCAGTGGAAGCCATGTTGGCCATAGAAGCAAAATAAAAAGTCTGCAACCCACAAAAAAGTGATATCTTTATTGGCCAACCAAATGCTGTCCTTTTGTCTCAACATCATGCAAGCTTTCAAAGCTCCACTGGCTTCTTCATCAGGCAAAAGATAATAAAAAAATCATACAGGAGAAGGAAAGAAAAGTGACAGTGTTTGAGCCACAGGCTCACATTTTGTATTAGATGTTGTTTCTGTTGTTGTTCAGTTGGTTTGGAGGGATCTTAATGCAGGCAGATGCCACTCCCCTTTTGGCCATGTGCAGATCAAGACAAAGGGCAGTAAAATTTAAACTCCATTACTAACAGTAAAGCATGTCCTCTTGGGATCTAGGGTGTCTCTGTCTTTTGTGAAGCCACAGGTCCCTTTCTTGGGCAGAGTACACTGAATTTCTCAAGAAGTCTCTGTACTGTTACATCTGGAAAAACGATTAGGTGCTGTATAAGTAAAACTCAGGCAATGATACCCCCAAAGAAAAAGTTTTACTTTTACTGGAGGTAGAAACTTCAAAGAGTTAAGTCCCAGTCCTTAGTTCCCTCTTATTTAGGATTCCTCTGTTGCAGCTAAATTTGGTATCTTCAAATCCAGGAAATGTGTTCAGGGGTAGCCATGTTGGCCATAAAGCAAAATAAAACAAAATCCAAAACCCACAAAAAAGAGATACCTTTATTGGCCAACCAAAATGCACAAAACACATCATGAAAGCTTTTGATGTTCCACTGGCTTCTTTATCAGGCAAAATATGTTAAAAAAATCATATAGCAGAAGAAAAAAAAGTGATGATGTTGGAGTCACATATTTTGTTCTGTAAGTGGATAGTTATTTTAAAATACAAGTGGTGGATGAACCAGGGTGCTAAGTTTGTTGGATTCTTTAAAATATCTTTCATCTTTAAGGTAAATTATCACCTGGGAGAATAAATCCACACATGTTGGGGAAAACATAAGGTACATCTTTTTATATATTGCTAACAAAGCTTTTCTAAGTGTTAAGGGTGTCAGGGATGCAATAATTTAATAATGGCAGCTTCTTTGGAAAGAGGTAAGGATATAAAAATAACTTATTTTAATCTCACATGTGACAACAACAACAAAAATCCAAGTTTTCTCACTACTGGGCAAGATTGTGAGAGTGGATGTGATGACTTTTCACATTTCAGGATGTTGTAAAAAAAATCATGACAGCGGACCTGCACCCCATTTTTTTTTTTTTTTTTTTTTTAGTATTGCTATTGCTGCTCTTTCCATGTAGGGATGAAAACTATGATAGTTGACCAATTTGTTTAAAAACCCTTTCTGATCAAGGGCAAGAAAATTGTGAAATTCTGTGCAGAAGTGGTGAGATTCATGTAGCCCTTCAGATGCTGTGAGACTTAAACTCCCATCATTCTTCATCATTATCTACACCAGCTAGGGCTGCTGGGGGTTAAAGTCACATGATTCCCACCCATTCCCAAAGGTTTACTGCAGACCTATAGTATTTTGTAATAATTGGAGTAAATCCAGTCGCTAGTCCCAACTATAGTAGGCCTATTGAATCAATGGAATTTACATAAATACTGATATTTAAAGAGAAAGCCGTGTTAACGTCTGTTTCAGTCTAAAAATAATGGTGTGCATCTGAGGAAGTAAGCTGTAATCCATGCTAGAATAAACATATTAGTCTTAAATGGACTGCAAAACCCCTGCTCTTCCTTTCATTTTATACATAGGTGTTGATGTACCATTCAGTAATTTATTGAAGGGGGTACCATAGCTGAGGCTAGGAATTGGATTTAGGTTCTAGACTCCATGGCTCAGATTGCAGTATCTGTTTTCTGCTTTTCAATACAGGCCTGGATTTCATCATCCTTGGTTAGAGGAAAGGCGAAGGTTGCATTTCTCCTTCATTCAGAAGACCTGAGTTTGAGTCAGCCATTGTGAGAAGCTAACTATCAATTTTCCTAACCCAAAATTACCTGGCAACTTTTCTATCAACTATTCAAGTATTCATCTGCATTAACCCAGTGCTGTCCAACCCTCATGACCTTAAAAATCTACCCCCATCTCAGAACAAAATGACCTATACAAAATGATCTATACTAGCAACGTCGAAAACAATAGCAGCTTTGCCTGTGAAAGAGATAAACAAACAGTTTAGTAAGGATGTTTAAATTCCCTTAGGAAGATAAAAACACAAGGCTAAATAGTAATTTTCCCTTTACTAATATAAATTTCAAACCACATTTCATTTAGATCATCCAGTCTATTTAACAATCCTTTTTTTCTGGTCATATTTCTGATGATATATTTTGAAGAAGGATGTTTATGCAAATAATAGATTGAGATTTTATGTGATGTATACCCTGAGGCTCCTCATACCTTTCCATGTTCAAAGTAAAAGTACAATATTTGAAGACTTCAGCTAATAAAACATCTTGACTTGGTTTTTCAATTGTTATGATACTAAACTGGTGAACATTAACAATATGATATTCAGTCGCTTTATTTGTTACAGAATGCCTTTTTGTTTTGCCTTGTTTTATAGACTAACAAGGGGGATGAGCTCTCCAGTCGGATTCAGAATACATTGGGCAACTATGATGAAATGAAAGAGCTGTTGACTGATAGATCCAATCAAAGCCACCTTGTTGGTGTTCCAAAGCCCTCTTTGTCACAAACATCTGTGAATAAAGCTGAGGACCAATTTACCGCTGACCCAAAGCCCCATGCTCAGGCTTCCATTTGCAGCCCTCCAACTTCCTTGCCCATGCCACCATCTGGACATCTGAGTAAGGCCACAACAATGGGTTGGCAAAAGTCTGGACATACTTTGGAGAGCCAGCCAAGGGGAACCAAACATAAACATGGACTATCTGATTCACATAGTTATGACTTCAAGATAGCTAACCAAAAGAACAATTTAGAAAAGGTGAAATTTTATGCATCCAGTCCATCATCAACGTCTTCATCCAGTGCTGCCGAGGGCCCTTTACTGTCCACAACTGTAGACAGCCTCCAAACACAGCATCAGCCAAAACTGAGTTGTGGTGCAGATGTTGGAGTCCAGGCTCAAGAAAGGCCAGCAATGCATAGCAATGGACACTGTGTACAAAGCTTTCCTCCTTCAAAGTCCAGTATAGTTCAGCAGAAACCAACAGCTTATGTAAGGCCAATGGATGGTCAAGATCAGGCTCCTGATGAATCTCCAAGACTAAAGGTACCAGCTGAAACTAGCATGCTCTGTAGCTCATATAGAGGGACACCTCCAGCTAAAACTGACTCAGCTAGGACCACATCAAAAATGACAAAATGTGATATCTCCAAGCAAGAAGAAGTAAGTGCCACTTAATTACAATGTGGTATTAACATATTAATAGTTAATTGCTTTCTCAATATTAAGGTCTAAATGCAGTTGCTAGCCCCCATTAGAGTATACCCATCAAATCAAAGGGTTGATATAAGTGTTGAGTTACCATTGATCAGTCAAATCATTGGACTTAGCACTCATCAGTTAAATCAATCTAACTGGAACTAACAATTGACTTTCTGCCCAAGGATATAGAATTGTATGTTTTGCTATATTTTCAATGTATTAATTATAGCTCAGCCGGCAAGTAGCAAATGTATAGTGACATCAAAGAGTTAGAAGAGTGGGGGAGAGTTCCAAGGATGTGCGTGCGTGCGTGCGTGCATATTAAAAGGCATGCCTCTTATATTGTATCTAACCTGTTTTTGGCTAGTTACAGCTCTAAAAACATATTGTCTCCATTAGAACACTCTCCTATGGTGCTCTGGTTGTGTGATTATTATTATTTTAGTGACTTGATTATTACTTCCAACGAAATGTATTTTACTTCCAGCTGAGGTGACAAACTGGTTCTTTAAGCAGATACAGTAGTAACCAATGAACAGCAACCTTTAAGATCTGGAAAAAAAATTAAAGTCAGTGTACCTGATTCTAAAGCATAAAGATGTTTTTCTTTCTTGATCCATGGGCAAGCATCTTTGGTCACCACTCAACCAGGAGATTTTTGCTTGTAAAATCTGATTTTCCTTCTCTTCTGCTAGTGCTTATAGTGCTCAAATAATGAATGGATGTAATCTAGTTGTTCATCTGCCATGGGCACCTACTGGGCAGTTTTTGTGTCATCACTGCTGGCATTTGACACAATCCCTTTTTGAGTAAGTAGCTCTCACCAAATGGGACAACAAGATATAGCTCTTGTTTATGATTTATGAGAAGATGATTGATGATTTTAGAATCCTTAAGAGTTACCAATATTATTTCTCAAAACTGCCTCATAGTTTTCCACTCCTTTTGTTTTTACAAGTGTGATGGAATCTACAGCTGACAAAATATATTTAACTGTAAAACATTAAAATAATAATAGGCTCACCTTTAAAAAGGATGCAAAGAAGAGGATTATTGAAAATATATGGCTGTTTCTTACAATGCCAGATTGTCTTCCTCATTTGCTCCTGGAGGCTTTCTTATCTACAGACCATGAAGTTGGCTTCAGTACAAATGAATCAGGAAATAGCACTTGAATACAAATTATAGGCCATTACTTTTAATATGCAGGAAAGGTTGATTTCTCCTGCAGTTCAGTTCCTCATTTAATATTGTTAATCAGCTTTGGAAAGCTCTCAATATCTTGGCATAAAGTGAATCTTATAATAATTTTCCAAAATTGTTTTAATGAGAATACCCTTTATGCTATACTTTATGTATAAAGGCATCAAGTGTTAATTCAGTATTTAATTTCAGGAGTCAGTTTCATCAGTATCAATCAGAATTCATATCCAACCTCCTGGACCTTTCAGAAATCTTCCTACTTCTGAGTGTAAATGATAGCCTCTCATCTCAAGTGCTGCTATTTCACATTTCGAATTTTATTGTAAGCTGCTTATGCATTATATTATTAGAATGAAGGTCTGATGTACTGAAGAGAAAAGTCTTAAAGCATAAAATAGGCCACAGAGAGACACTTGTTCCCAGTATTGCTCTTCAAAGATTATTGGCTATTAAGTGCCTGCATTCTCATTTATCTCAGACTTGTGATTTATATATTGTTCTGGCTAGGAATAAAAAGCCAAGGTCCAGTGTCTGGATTCAAAAGCATGCATTCATTTTAAGTTATCTTCATGCACTTCTGTTTTAGAGTGTAAATATATCTACTCAGATATAAATCCCATTGACTTCAGTGGCTCTTTTCCCCAAGTAAGTAGTTAGAGAAGGTTATAATCTAAGATAATGGTGGGAATCATGCAGCCTTCCAGATGCTGTTGGACCACAACACACAGCATTCCTCATTATTAGATATGCTAGCTGGCTAGGGCTGATGGAAATTGTAGTCCAACAACATCTGGAGGGCTGCCTGATCCCACCCCTGGTCTATGAACACAATCCTATGCATGTCTGCTCCAAAGTAAGTCCATCTGACTTTGAGGATTGCAGTTTTGCCTTCCCATCAGGATATTTACATTTGCAGAATTAAGTGGTGCAATTTAGAAGTGGTGGTATTAAATTGTACTAATTCTTTCATGTGTGAAGCTTGCTGGGAGGAAGAAGACAGGTGCCGCATGGCTATGGCCATGCCTCACTGCTTACTGGGGGGGGGGAGTGAAGGCCCCAGCCGGGACCGCAAAACAGCCTCCGGTTGAGTCCGGCAGCCTTATTCTTTCATTTAGTCTGTTTCCATGTGCTAAATGAGAATTCCCTTGGTAAGAAAATATACAGGTCACCCCACCCCCCATATCTGTGGGAGACATGTTCCTTGACTTACTGTTTATAAGTGAAATTGCAGAACAATAGCAAACCCTATTAAAATAAAGGGCTTCTGGTACAAACATACCATAGAGTAGCATTGGAGGACCTAGTGATTCTTAGAGAGGACACCTCTTTAGCCATTTCCCAGTGTGACTCTAGGGTATGTGTCCCTATTTTCTCAGCTGTGTATAACTGACACCGTGGATATTGGTTCTGTGGATACGGGGGGGGGGCAATATGTACATAGCTGTCTTTCCTCCATTATAATTACAATAAACCTCAGTCATTTGGGGGCATTTTCTGCCTTTAAGAACATTTTATTTTTTTTAGCAATAAATTGCATTTAAGCATTTGGAAAAATTGCACAAGGCCATTTGGAGCATTAACAGTTTTGGCTTTCATTAATTTGATTTCATAATCCATATCAGTTCATAAGACAGACATCTGTCCAGCCATATGCATTGCTGTATATCAGGATTGTTACTGGCTCTTTTAATTTTGTTTTTATTTTGCATGGAAGCATAAATAGCTTCAGAAAAGAATTTGGACTTGTTTTTCAGAAGGCTGAATTGATGACTATTTTGGTTGTACAATGTTTTGTTGTGGTGTTCTAAACGGTATTTACAGAAGGGTATGTTGTTTACATTGCCAATTGTGTAAGAAGACATCAGCCACTGTTGGGATGTGTCTTAGGTGTCAAACTCTGATGGAAAAGGAGTTTCACTCCTTCCTTCTTACTCAATCTCTCTGCACCTCTTAAAAATCCTATCCTGAGGATGTCGAGGTGGGAGCAGAATGGTATGGGATAAGACATGGTAGATGCAATGAAAATGTGGAATTGGTGTAAATTAGGCTATGTGTATAAGTGCTGTCTGCTGTGTGTTAATTTAATCAGATCCAAGCCCAAGGAAACACATTTTGAATAGAATGTAAGATCATAGAATCATAGAATATTAGTTAGGTCAATTTTTCCAACACTGAAATACATCCCGTGATATTGTAGTCCACTGAGAAAAACTATCCTGATACCTCATCCAGATGAGTGTAAATATGCCATTAAAAATGTAGTAATCACATTCTATGTGGTCTTTCATCATCAATCACATATTAAATTACAGATGTCACATAATTGCCAAGGGCTTTGCCTGCAGAACATCATAAGAAAAATCACGATGCAATGTCCCAGTTGTTGTTGTGGAGCTCATATTCTTCAACACACATAAGTTGTGTTGTAGTACAAGTTGAGAAATTGTACTCCTCTGAAGTCCTGTTATCCACAATGGCACAAGCCATTTAGCCTCTGTAATCTGTTCCCACTCTTCACTCACTGTGGATATGCTTATCCAGATATGCAAAATCAAAACATTTTTTTTTTAAAGCACCAGAATGGAGTCCATCCACCGGAAGTTTCAACCCCCACCCCACTTCGCACCAAAGCCAATCTGCGAATGCCACATAGCCAATAATCCAGGTTTTCCCCTGAAATGAGGAGCAAACTGTGAATCTTACAGATCCAGAGTTTCCTGTGGAAACCCTAGTGGAAATGTGCATCATCAAAAATGTCATGTGGCACCTATGCTGAGAATATGGGGTGAGTATGAGGTTTTCTGCCAGTGCAGACAAGACCTCAGTGTTCATATTGCCTTTCACATCTCAAGTGAGCCTCCAGAATATATAAACATCGTGGCTGGCATCCTACATTGCAGTTACAGATTTGTAACCTAGAGTTACAGATCCAGAACTGCTTCATATTCAGTTATGCTACATATGCATGATCATGGCATTATTGTTACAATCATAAATGCCCCCTGAAACCCACTTTAAACTCTACAGAGCTGCTCCAAGTGACTGAAATCTGTGGTGTGGTTGAGTTGGGCTGGTCACATTATCCTATAGTATTCCATTTAACCACATCACAGACCTCCATTGCTCGGAGTGGTTCCCTGGATTTTAAAGTGGGTTTTTTTTTTGAGGGGGGAGTCAATTCCTTAGGTAATTTGTAGCTATATAATTCATAGCTATGAATGTGATGCAAGATTTAAGCCATTATGAAAATAATGTTTTCCCCCTCAAGTAAACATTTATGGTTGTTGCCATTTGCCCTCCCACAAAGTTATATTTAATGGTTTGCAGTGTCCTTAAAATAAGATATTTTGTTTTCTCACAAAGCAAAAGGAAGATCAAATTGTAGTGCAAGTCTTAAATATGATAATTTCTTTTTTCACAAATTATTATTTGGAAGATGCATACTTTCAACTGTTTACCACTTTTTAATCTTTGGAGAAAACCATTCACAGTAGCAAAAGCAGAAGAACATGGCTGTTGAGTCTAGACATTTATCTGAAATGCCATATTACATGAACCTGTTAATGTCAAGACATATCTTCAGAGCATCACATAAAAATGCTGACCTTTCCTGGGTTCTTGATTATTTTTGTCTCTCTCAATTAAGAAACTGTTCAGAAACCAGTTCACTGTGTGACCCTGACTATATAAATCTATGCTGATAATTTCATGGCACTTCTACATTAAAAATTATGGTGGATCTACAGACATAACTTAACTGCTCTACCTCAGTATATTGGAGAGACTGTAAAATATGAAGTTCAGGAATTTCTCTGGTACATACTTCAATAGTTGCAATATAAAGGAGAGTATGATGGTGACTCTCAATGAGAAGGATCAAACTAGAGTTTAAAACATCAAAACCTCACTCAGGTCATGTCAATTCATGGAAACAGTAATTTAAAGTGCAGCAAGAACAGGTGGAAAGGCAGAGCTGAACCCTTTACCTATCTGTGCTTTCCCTCAAAAAAAGGTTGCTTGCCAGCCATTTTTAGCCTTGATTCTGATTTTGGAGGCCAGCTGAAAGAAGGAACAGCTGGGCAAAGCTATTTCAGGAGAGGACACACCTGTGAGGGAGACAGTCATGCTTCATGCTGTGCCAGTTATATTGTCTTCACATTTTCAAATGGGTATGATGGTTGACCTAACTCTTACGCATGTGTTTGTTGCCATAATGCCTGACATTATCAGACGTGGCAAAAATCACAGGATTACAACACCACAGTAGTGCGAACAGGTCCTGCTATTGCATGATGTCATTGTCTTCATGTTGTTACAGGGTGCTCCAGGCACAAAAAAGGCATTTCTTCTAATTCATGGGACAAGCCATGAATAGATCTTCAATATTGCTTTTTTTGTGCTATTGGTGGCTTCTGAATGGCATTGTGATCACGAGATTACAGTGTGAATGGGTGGTCCTCAGCGAGAAAATTTCCAGGTGAGAACATGAAAATGAAGCACAGGATGCTGTTTTTATGAACCGTCCCATTTAGTTTGCACATTTTAAGATTTGTTTTAGCTCTTGTGTGTTCATTTACTTTGTTAATTAAGGTATTTTAGGAGTTTTAAGCATACTTGCGTCTTATTATGAAAACCACCGAAATCTCACCCATGCTAAATCACGGAAGTAAACTCCTGTTCTTAAAGCGATAGTGGTGGTCATGTGATAAATCCATAGCAGTTCTTTCACATGATTACAGTGATGTGCGATAATAAGTGTGATAATCCCATGATAATCCCACTGTCCTCATTCACAGAATTACAATGTTTTAGACACTAGTATGATAATGTCCTTAGCCCCAAGTAATTTATAACTGTTTGCCGAAACAGTTCCCATATTAGGAAAAAGGCGGTAAATTTAATAAGTAAGTAAGTAAGTAAGTAAGTAAGTAAATAAACCTGTTCTTTCTCAAGCTGCCTATTTATTTATTTATTTATTTATTTAAAACGTTGGTGCAAACTGAGTATTGTTCAGGTCTGTGGGGACCTCAACTAGTTAATTCCACAGAAGAATTTTGTTCATATGAACTCTCCTTGTGAGACAATGTTTTATCAAGACCAAGAAATGCCCTTGGGTTTATTAATGCACTAGACTTGTCTCCTTTCTATTGGAAGCAACATTATCCAGGTCTTTGAACAACATGTTCAACAGGAGCCCTGGTGGTGCAGTGGTTAAATGCCAGTACTGCAGCCACAATATTGTGAGCTCAATCCTACAGGGATCCAAGGTTGACTCAGCCTTCCATCCTTCTGTAGGTCAGTAAAATGAGTACCCAGCTTGTTGGGGCCAATTAGCTAACACAATGTAAACTGCTTAGGGAGTGCTTTGCATGGATAAGCAGTATTAGCGAACACACATTGGAAACTGCTTAATGCAGTGTAGATGTGTAAATTGCTGTTGCTTAAAATAATTTGTAAGCCACTCTGATAGCCTTCTGGCTGAAGAGCGGGGTATAAATAAATAAATAAATAAAGTATAGAAGTATAAATACTATTACTATTGCAAGTAGCCATATATAATATTCCTTCTTGCTACTCTTAATTGCAAACTGTATTTATAATGTTAATTTTGTTTAGTTCCCCCGCTCCAGCCCATTCCGTGTTTGGAACATCTCAGTCTTACATTCAAATGAGCAACATATTAATATATTAATTAATTAAGGTCATGGAGGTATGGGAAGCAAACCCACCAATCTGGGGACTATTTTGCACAGTTGTGGGGGGGATTTTGGTGTGCAAATCAGCTGGATATGTTTTTAAATTGGGAAGCCGTGGGTTAGAGGAACACAAAAATGGAGTTGAGGGTACTTTCCCACCCCCATTTCAGGGAAATACTCCATGTCCTGTCTTTTCCCTCTTTAAAACAAGGCACCTTTAAAATATATATTTACTGTTTAAGGAGAGGAAAGAAAGGAAATATGCCTATAGCAAACTAGCAGAAGAATATGGGAGATGTTAAAGTTGCTTTTGAAATTATATATTTAGGTATTTAAAAAAAGAAAGGTAAAAAATGTGGTGATAAAATTCCACCCCAGTTTAGCATTGAGCTGCAAAGTCCAGATCCAGAAAGAAGAAAGAAGGTTTACAAATTCTAAATGCCCAGATCACAAGGCAGGGACTGTCATCAATGCACTGCCTTGGAGCATAGTGGAGTCTCTTTCTTTGGAGGTTTTTAAACAGAGGCTGGATGGCCATCTGTGGAGAGTTCTTTGATTGGGTATTCCTGCATGGCAGAAGCTTGGACTGGATGGCCCTTTTGGTATCTTTTTGGAATCCAACTCTATGATTCTATGATCTTGTTTGCATAGTATGAACACATTAATCTGCACACAAAACACAATGTAATTAAATTTCATGCAATAAATTTGAAAGCTCTTTGTAATGTCATTCTGCCTCTGAGTGAGGACTTTATCAGACGAGCCTCTAAAAACATTCTTTTGCCACCATATTTTACACCGTATTTCTGCTGGCAAAAGAACCCTTTATATCAAACATTGCTGTAATAGCATTAAAAGGCAGCCTGTACTTCTGTGTTCACTGCTGAGGGTGATCTCGGCGGTTCTTGCAAGAAGACACAAGCACGCTTAAAAGTCTAAAAACAGCTAAATTAAAAAACAAAACGTACACACAAGCAGTGAAACGTACTTAAAAACTTGCTTGCAACAAGGGGAAGTTCACTAAAAGAGTGTCCAATAGCAAGTTTTCATGTTCCCACCTGGAAGTGTTCTGGCAGGGGTCGCCCATTGATGCTGGAATCACGCCAACAGAACAGGGTGCAATTTCAGATGCTTGCAATCATGGCAAAAAAACGCCATGGCCCATCTATTGATGGCTTGGCCCGTCAATAAAAAAGAATGCCTTATTTTCAGCACATAATCGCGAAAGCATGTCATCATCTGGTATTGGTGCCCTTGCGTGTTTATTAGGCATCATTATGACTTAGCAAAGGCATATAGCGCATTTGGAAGACTTCACAAAAGAGTCTGGAGTAATAAACACCTGAGGTGAAGCACAAACATCAGTGTGTATAGAGCCATTGTACTGTCTGTTCTCCTTTATGGATCTGAAACATGGGTCACCTATCGTCACCACCCATGACTCCTCAAACGCTTTCATCAGCGCTGTATATGCACAATCCTAAATGTACACTGGACTGACTATGTGACGAATGTTGCTGTCCTTGAGCAAGCAGGGATCACCAGCATTGAGGCCATGATATTGAGGACACAGCTGTGCTGGGCAGGGCACGTTTCTAGGATGGAGGACCATCGCCTCCCAAAAATAGTACTCTATGGTGAACTTGCCACGGGTCAGTGTAAGAGGGGCACTCCAAAAAAGCGATACAAGGACTCCCTCAAACAACATCTGAGGCTCGGCCAAATTGATCACCAACAATGGTCCGCCCTGGCCTCACATCGGGAGGCATGGAGATGCACTATCCACAATGCTGCAGCCTTATTTGGGAACTCACGACGAACAAGTCTTGAAGAGAAATGACAACGCAGAAAGAATCACAACCCGGAAACATCACCCAAGGAGACCTTCCGCTGTGCTTTCTGCAACCGGACTTGTTTATCTTGGATTAGCCTTTTTAGTGATCAGCGCGCTTGTAGAAAGCGCAGGATGAGTCCTTCCTGAATCTTCATTTGTGAAGAAAAGGCAGAGATGACACCATATTTGCTGCATCTGATAAAGTCCAGACTCTTTCTTTTAAATTTGAACTCAGCATGTAAGAAATGGAGTCACTAGGGTTAGTGTCACCCAGTGCGGTAACTCATGGTGTCACCCCAATGGACCTCCTCCAGTACCAGATCATAGAGAATCCTTACTAATCCTATCAATCTATGCAATCTGTGTATGATTTCGAGGGTCGCTGAAAATCTACATGTGGGAGAAGAACAAGCTGAACATGATGCCAGGGCTATTTTTTTATAAAAAGTAATAAATTTCTGCTGAAACACTGCACAGAAATTTTATAGAGAGTCATTTGAGTGCCACTCCCTCTGATTGTGTCACCTGGTCTGCTCAACACCCTCTGCATCCTCCTAGCAATATCACTTGCTAAAGCTTCTCAGTGAGTCAGCTGCATGCATTACTGAATGGTTACTATGGAGCTGGAAAAATGACCACATAAGATTATTTTCATTTGTTCATAACTGTTGTTTGATAATTGTCCTCAAATTGATGGCAGCTGCAAGCGTATAAAAATTTGATTGAACCATGTATAAATATAGTCAGCAATTTAGCCTGTTCGACTTCAGTATGAAAATGTATTTTGATAATAAGCGGATTCCTATCTAAATTCATGAGTTCATTTCATGACACTTTGGGTTAAGCCTGAAATAGATTAATCTTTTTTTTCTGATAAAGTTTCATAAGCTGTGGTTTCTCTGGTGAACACATTTAATTGGACATTAAATAAAGTGCTTATCTGTATACCAACATGTTTTTATAGCTCTTTGTTTCTTATCTGAGTAAATTTTTTCCAGTCAAGGAACAAGCCAGAAGCACACAGATGTTTGATCTGAACATTTTACTGATTACACTAGAACTAAAGTATATGTTAAAACATAGGATATAAGTGTAGCTTTCAGATTAAAAGAATAGAAGTTGAGTGCTGTTAGAAAGAATTAATAACAAGACTTAGTATTTACATAGGGCTTTTTGACTGGTGCTTCTCCCAAAACAAACCCGAAGATCTTTGCAACAGCCATGTTAGGTAGATCACTATTAACTATCTCCACTTGGTAGCTGACTCTGCTCAAAACAGAGACTTACCTGCCATAAACTGGTGAGTTTTACTACATTTATGGCCAGCATTGTCTTGTGAACAAAGCAGGGGGGCACATCCTCCACAAATGATGGAGGGATGTATCCCTCTGTGCAGTCCATGAGTTATTTTTACAGACACTAGGCAGATTTTCAGACAGGAACAAAAAAAGTGTTCCTGGCCCACAATCTCCACTCCCGTCCCCTGTCCCGTCCCTGACCCGCCACAATCACCCTCCCCACTGCACTTACTTTCTGTAATGTTGTTCCAACAGTCAAGAAATGAACAGAGCTCTAACGGAGCTCCCTTCACTTCCTGGATCAAAGCCCTGTGGATTCTCACGAGAAGGCGCAAACACGGAAAATTCAAAAATAAAAATAACCAAAACAAGTGACAGCAAGCTCAAACACACTTTAAATGTTAAAGTAACCTGGGGAGGGCCATAAAAAGTGTGTCACTTATCTGGATGTCCCGATCTCACCTGGAAGCACTCTGGCAGGGACCTCCCATTGATGCTGGGATCTTGCCAGTGAAACGGGGCACCTTGTTGCATGCATGGAAATCCATGACAGAAATGGAATAAGAGGATCTATTGACAGCTTCTCCCATCAATAAAATACAGTGCTGGCAGAACAGAGGCAGAACGGGCGCATAACGATGGGGGACGGCATCATCTGATAAGGTAGCCCTTTTGTGATCTCCTGCCATTCCTGTAATGCCACTTTAAATGCTTCTGATAATCTCCTAGGCTGCACTATGTTGTTACCAGAAAAGGAATTTCACATTTTACTTTCTGAATTTCCAGTAATCTATTCTGACAGTAATACACATGACAGTCACAGGAAGAGCAACCAATGCCCAAGGCCATATGAAAAGTGGGAGAGTTGAGTCCTCTCCCCTGTTTTATTGCTTGGCATTTTATTTATGTGAGTATTAGTGGAGTTTAATTTCCATTATAGTTCAAGATTTTCCATACTTTTGCTCAGTCATTAATCACAATGGATTCAAGAAATCAGAAGAAGACTTGGACTTGGAAGGGCAGCTATAAAGGAACTAGACAAGATCCTGAAGTGTAAAGATATATTACTGAATACTAAAGTTAGGATTACCCATGCCATTGTATTTCGCATTTCTGTGTATGGTTGTGAAAGCTGGAGAGTGAAGAAAGCTGATAGGAAGAAAATCAACTCATTTGAAATGTGGTGCTGGAGAAGAATTATCTGCTAAATGTACTGCTAGAAAGATCAATAAAAGGGTCTTAGAGCAAATCAACCCTGAACTTTCCCTAAAAGCCATGATGACTAAACCAAGACTGTCATACTTTAGCCATATCATGAGAAGACAAGACTTACTAGAAAAGACAGTGATGCTTGGCAAGGTGGAAGGCAGTAGGAAAAAAGGAAGACCACATTCCAGATGGACTCAATTAAGCCATGGCCCTGAGTCTGCAAGGCCAGAGCAGGGGTGCTGATGATGGGGTGACTTGGAGGTCTCTCTTGTATGGGGTTGCCATAAGTTGAAGCCGACTTGATGGCAGTTAACAACAACAATAACAACAACAATGTTTCCATTCTCTTCTGATGCTGTGATAAAATTTAGGATTGCTATATATTTTTACTTTAGACCCTTCTGCTTTCTTTAATTCAACAGATTGTTGTGTGTCTTGAAGGTGATAAAATTAAAGATATCGGCAGGCCTTTCCTAATTAGATCGCGGCCTCAGGAGCTCCTGGCCTCTTTTTCAGTCTGCTGGCTATTATTTTTTTAAATGTGATTTTAGATTAGTTGTTTTAATTTATATTGGTTTAATATCTTTTTATGGGGGAGGGTGGGGTGGGTGGTGTTTAGGGATTTTAATCTGTATTTGTATTTTAATTTTTGTAAGCCGCCCCGATTGTTTTTAACAGAGGGGCAGTGTATTATTATTATTATTATTATTATTATTATTATTATATCAGCCATTCTCCACTTGCTAGGACAGGCCAGATGTCAGGTCATTTTCTGGCTAGCAGTGACTATTATGTGATTCAAATGGATGTAAGTATGGATGTAACTCAGTAGGAATCTAAAGGCTCTCCCTGGTTTTGTAGTGGCAAACCGAATACATTATTCTTGATTTTCTTGCCTAGCAGCAGATACTGTGGCCTTAAAGCCTTCTGTGAAAGAACTCACATTGCTAGCAGGAGAAAGGTACCTTATTAAAACCTCACTTTCCTTCTGCTTCGGGGGTAGAGAGTAAAGGTCTTGTCTTATCAGTAAAGATGAATGGATCAAGCAGCAGAGGCAACACACTTGTTCTAAACCTGTGGTTTATGAGATCAAGCTCTGAAAGGTCATAGTGCTCTAAAAAAATGAGATCAACTCTCTCAAAGCATAAGATCAACGCTACAAAAATTACATAGAGTGTTTGACTAATAACAGTCTCCAAAATATATTTGCAACAACTTATTTTCAATTTTTTGGATCTTTGCCACACAAGTCAAGTTTGTTATTGTTCATCAACAGTATGCACTTATTTTCTACAACTGCTATATTTTCTAAAACAGCCAAAAATAAAAAAAATAAAAAAATTACAGTCTCACAAACCCCTATTGAAACTGACTTTCTTGGAAAACCCCAGGGACAGATGTATCTAACAATAATTATATGCACATGCAGTGCATTTCTGTGCCAACTAGTTCTCATTAAAGTCTTGACATTAACCATTTGCAGGTAATTATGCTTTACTACGTTATTTAGTCTACAGGATAGCACTAATGATGCAGTAGCACTAATTACTTCCATTGGATTTGTGCCTGTACAGGATGGGATAGATAGCGGTAACTTCAGCTAGAGGCATGCAGATTTTTCTATACAAGCACCTGCCTAGGTTTTCTAATCACTAGCACAGCTGTATATAGATGATACTGTGTACACAAACACAGTTGCTTGAAGTATACATGTTAGCCTTCACCATCCCTAAGACCAGCCATTTCAAATTTACCTACACAAGACAAAATCACCATGTCTAAATACCCACTTTTAGAAAAGAATATTGTCCAGTGGAATTCTTAAAATGAAATTTTATGTGGCAATCTGTTAGATCTCGCGACTTCATGATTGGAGGCTATCTCATGACTAGGTTTGGCTCAGTGGGGATAACTTGAGGGAATCTCCTCCATTTTAGGCGATTTTCTAAATTTCTTAGATGGTTTTTTTTTAAAAGAAACAAAAATGAGCCATTATTTTTGTAACAGTAACAATTGCCATTTTGGGCTTCAGAATAAGTTACAAAATGAATTCCTTTTAAAAAGTAACTTTCCATGACCTGGAAGAAAGAAGGACAGCTCATGGATTAAATGTTTACAGCAGAACAGCATGCCCAAGTAGATCCTGTAAAACAAATGTGTGGCTCCCTCCCCACGCCATAGATTTGATTATAAGCATAAATACTAAAGAGCTGAGGTGCCAGTATGTCTTTTAAAGATTGGATTGAATGATATTTCCAAAAGTATCCCAAATACGTTTGAAATACTGTAGTAGCTTTGGGCATTACTATTAATAACCTGCTGAATGGGAGTGGTTCAAGAGGCTGCCTATAGAGGAAGCAGGTCAATATGAAAAAGTAATGTCCACCAAACGGAGACTTCTCAGTGTATACAAGATAATGCATTGCTGGTGCCTCCAGAAAATAAGATGTATCCCGAGAATGCACCAGAGAATATTTGTGCAAAAGATGAGGGTGATTTGCTAACATAATATGTCCGATAGGTAATTTATTCTACTCCCCTATAAGCACAAGAAAAAGATGGAACACACATTGCTATTCTTCTGAAGATAAAGAACACATGCCCAGTCACAGGATGTAATTATCAAAGGCAATCTTATTAGAAGCAATATCAGTGTTGTTATAGTGTTTTAAAATTAGGGGTGAGTTTACTTGATCAGAGGTGGAGGAATCTGGAATGGCACAATTTCTATCTGTACTATCAGATAAGTTTTATAATATGCCACATTCCACTTGACTTAAGAATGCACCTCTGTTTGGGGCTGTACATTAATAATTATTTTGTTGTTTAAATGCTTGAGTTTAGCGTTTACAGTGCTACATTATTTTTATGGGTCCCCCCTCAAAAAACCCCAGTACTATTCATCCTGAGCTTTTTTGAAAAGGGGAAGAAATAAACAGGAGCTTCTAACATCATCTGCTTAATTAAAACAGCAATACATTTCACACATTTTGCAGTTAAATTAAGTGGCAATCAAATAAAAATTGCATTCATGGGATTAAGAGAACATTCCGCTTAATTATTACCTTACCTAATTCAAGGTTCATTGTTCATTATCGATTGTATCTGCATGCAAGGTATTATGATGGGTTTGCGCTAGAAAAATCTTTAAGAGCAGAAAATGCAAATTTCATTTGATTATATGGTGCAAGTTTTCCTGTATGCAAATATATCACATCTGTGTATTTACTTTGTGGTAGACATAACTAGCAAGTGTTTAGTGATGAAATCTGTTCTTAATTATGATAGCAGCTGTCAGAGGAGGAAGTTTTTTTTCCCCTTCTTATGCAAAGTTCCCTGATTTACTCATTTTCATCTGCGTTTGTCAGGGTTGCCAGTGCAAAGAGAGAAGCCTTTATCAGTGGCTTCAGTTTGCTTTCTGTATGAGCGCCTGGGCAAATTGACTAAATCTGCACAGCAGGAAAGTTTTATCTTTCCTCTTCGTGCATTAGAAACTATTGTTTCTGTCCAATACAAGAGACCTATAAAACTACTCAGCAGAGTAGCTGTTAAGAGCTCTGGTAAGTATTTTAAGCAGCAGTTCCTGGAAATTTACCAGGTCCTGCTGAAAAATTTAAGTATGAAAATTTTGGGGAGTAGACAACATTAAGAGGCTATTTTGCAAAAGCATTGTTGATTTATCTAAAATATTTTTACCTCACACTTTAGAGAAGAGTCTTTCAAGACTACACACTTGTAGGAGATGTAGAAGGCTTCAAAAACATGAATATCTACAGTGAAATATAGACAACAACAAAACCAGCAAGTAATGCTTTTTAAGGAACAAATAGGTGGAATAAATGTGCCATCTGGTTTCTGACTTTTCTTTTCTTGTTAAAAGCCAGCACTGATATTCTATATTAGGTTGGTTCAAGGCTGGTCCCCCCCCCCAAGCTGCCTAATCATCACTGCACTCCCCAAATTGTGGAAGTTTTTGGCTTAAATTCTCTTTGAGTTCTGACTAGAATAGACCTATTGAACACATTAGATTTATCTGTGTGTTGACTCATCATTCAACAATTGATTGAATTTGTCTACTCTAGTTGGGACTAAGCAACAGGATGCCTGCCTTTATTGTTTTTCCCCAATGACCAATAGCATCCATATCCTTGTCCCTCCCCACTTCTAGGGACACTACAGATAATTTTTCTGGCCATAATGCTGGTGAGACGGAGAATAGGGCCTCCAACATTACACTTAATGGAACAGAATTGTAATGCTTCTGGTCAAAACCAGAAACATTGAACTTTATCAGACCAGGCAAATTTGACATCATAGCGATGCCTAATGAACACGAAAAGGTGCGCATATCAATGACGTTGTATGTTCATGATTGTGTCTTGTCAAAAAGCTGTTCCTTTTTATTGACAGGCCAAGCCGTCAATTGATCTCCCATGGAGCTTTGTTGCCGGCATTGCTGGTGTATGAAACTTCACGCCATTGTGCTCATGTGAACACAGTGTCAATGACAGAACACTTCCGGGTGATATCACAACAGCCAGGAACGGGACACTCTTTTTATGACCCTCCCCCAGTGTATTTGGGACTTTTAAAGTGTGTTTCTGTGCTGTGTCTATGTTTTATGTTTTAATTTTGCTTTAATTTTTGAACTTGCTGCATTTGAGTCTTCTCGCGAGAATCAGTGAGATTTGGAACCTGGAAGTAAACAGAGCACCGTCTGTTCTCCGTTATTCCTGGGGCTCCCTTTCTGACTCTGTTACAGGTAAGTCTGGTAAAGGGGGCTCTTTTGCCAGCATAAAAACATTTCATAGTATGCCAGCAAAAGAACGTTTCAAGAGGGTGGTCTGATAAAGTCCTTAGACCTGGAAAGTAATATGCAGTTAGTGCAAGCAACACAAGTGATAAATGATTCATGTACTATATTTGGGAAGGGGATCCTTGTATGAGGATCATTTGCTTTATCTGGTTTGTTTCTTAGAACTACAACACTTCCTCCCAACAGGATGGAAATAATTAGATCTTTTAAAAGATTGCTCAGTAGAAAGATTGCTCTGAGCAAGGAAACTCTTATGATATAGCTTGAATATACAATTAACAAATCTGTGTATGAGTGTATGTGTGTGGAGGGTGGGTACTCATACCCACTTATCTGAGAATAACACTATGCAAACCTGGTCTTATGAACTAAATGTCATAGGCCCTTTTCCCAGGCAAGTATATATAGGATTCCTACAATGGCACTACCTTCCTGTGATCTTGGGATTGCTTGCTCCCATGAGGCAAGAAGCTACGGTGACAGTGGCAATGCTGCTGATAGGGTCTCTCATGTCAGACAGGCTTTTGCTGAAGTGCCAGACTAAATGGGTCAAACAGCTACTGGGCAACAGCAGCAGCAGCAGTGTGTGTGTATGTTTGACACTGGTGGAGGATCTCTCAGAGACAACAGCAATGGAACCATAGCTAATGTTTGTTAGTACTGTGCAGAAGAAGGCAATGGTAAACCACTCCTGAGCATTCTACCTTGAAAACCCAATGATGAGACAATCCAAAATGAAGTAAGGTATAGTGCCAAGAGCACAGACTTCCAGATCAGATAGCACTCAATGAACTAATAGGGAAAGGTACAAGTACAAGTAGTACTGTGGCTATTGATGGAACTGGACTGAAGCCAAATGTTCAGCTGTCAACATGCTCAAAGGCAAAATGAAGGTCTGCAGCTGCAGAAAACATGTTATAGGAACATGAGATGTGAGAGGCATGAATCAGGAGAAACTAGTCATAGTAAAATGAGAAATGGAATGTTTAAACATTGCAATATGTGGGATGAATGAGCTAAAGTTGACAGGAATAGGGCATTTTGAGTCATATAGTTACACAGTGTTATGCTCAGGAAATTAAAACCTAAGATGAAAAAAGACCTTTCTTGGAGGTCTTTAAACAGAGGCTGGATTGCCATCTGTTGGGGATGCTTTGATCAAGATTTCCTGCGTGGCAGGGGGTTGGACTGGATGGCCCTTGTGGTCTCTTCCAACTCTACAATTCTATGATTCTATGATTCTAAGAAATGGGGTGGCAATATAGTTAGGAGAGATGTGGCAAAGGCAGTCAAAGGATATAATGCAAAGTCTGACCAAATCATATCAATAAGACTTCAGGGAAAACCTATCAATATAACCACAATCCAAGTTTATGCTCCAACCACAGAGGCAGAAGAGGAAGAAACTGAAAGATTCTGTGCTGGAATCCAGGAGGAAATTGACTACACACCAAAACAGGACACGTTGGTAATTATAGGCAATTGGAATGTAAAAGTAGGAAACAGAAAAGAAGGAGAATTTGGCCTAGGATCAAGAAATGAAGCAGGAAAGTGAGTGACTGATTGAATTTTGTGAAGTCAACACATTCTTCAAGCAACCAAAGAGGTGACTGGCTGGGTGTGGACATCACCTGATGGCAAATACAGAAATAGAAACCTGAAGAACATCCCTGTAGAATGTAAAGATAATGTAAAAATAGATTTGGACTATTAAGCCTAACTGATCGGGAGCCAGAAGAACTCTGGACTGAAGCCAGAGAAATTGTGAGGGAAGAATGCAAAAAGACACTATGGACTTTTTCAGACAGGGTAAAAAATGCACTCAGAGGTCGGGAGGAGGATAGTGTTGTCCCGCTTCCAGCAGTTCATTTTGGATGACGCCATCCTCCTCCCGTCCTTCATTCGTTCTGCCTCTGTCCTGCTTTTGTTTTGCCTCTGCCGCTTTTTATTAATGGAAGTTCCCATTAATAAAAAATTTCCATTTTATTAATGGAAGTTTCCTTTAATAAAAAGCGGTGGTGACAAAACGAAAGCAGGACGGAGGCAGAACAAAGGATGGGAGGAGCATGGTGTCGTCCGAAATGGAGTGCTGGAAGTGGAACAGCACCGTCCTCCTCCCGACCTCCACGGGGTTTCTTTACCCCATCTGAAAAAGTCCTGTCTATAGCCAAAAAGAAAGAGATGCTTAAATGGATGACAGATGAAACTCTGCAAGCAGTTAAGAACACATGAGAAGCAAAAGTAAAAGGAGATAGAAATAGGGGTCAAAGCCTGAACACTATTCAAGGACTTGTGTGCTGGGACAAAGTGAATTGCTATAATAATCAATGCAGAGAATAAGAAGGTAACAACAAATGGATTATATGCAACACTGTATAAGCAAGTGTCTAGGTTTTCAAGCCTGAACTCTCCATAAAAGCCAAGATGACAGAACGGAGACTGTCACACTTTGGCCATATCATGAGAAGACATGACTCACTAGAAAAGACAGCGATGCCTGGCAAGGTAGAAGGCAGTAGGAAAAGAGGAAGACCGCATTTCATGTGGATAAACTCAGTCAAGGAAACAACAGTCCCAAGATTGCAAGTCCTGAGTGGGACTTTTGATGTCAGAATGACTTGGAGGTTTCTCATTCATAGGGTCGCCATAAGTCAAAGTCAACTTGATGACAGTTGATAACAACAAATGTATAGGACTGCAGCCTAAGCACCACTGAACTCAAGAGATGTATATTTTAGTAAGCCTGTGTAAGACAGCAGTCTCAGTAACCTTTCTTTTCTTGAAGACAATTCCCTACATACTACTATATTATTCTGTGCAGAAGCAGCTGCCTAATCTTCATAGTCCATAACAGAGGCAAGCACTGTTAGGGTTAAGGGGCATCATTGTCCCCATGGGACCTTAGAGGCCCACCCGCCACTGCATTTAATTCCACCACTAAATATTTGCTGTAAAATGCACACTATTTTTATAAGCTATGAGCCATGTGTGTAGAGGGCAATTTTGCCCTGTTTGGGGTCCCTCTAGGCCTTTAGGCTTAGAAGAGGACTTTTTCAATAGGGAGTGACCTAGACATTTTGAAGAAAAAAAAAAAGCATCCTCTGGGCCTAAAATACTCCAGAGAGAGACTATAACATGGCAAAATAGTTCCCACATGCTCAGACCTAAAATTGAGGGTAAAATACTCAGTTTTGGGGAGGGCCTGTTTGACAATAAAAACAGCCTTGGGAATCTCCAGTAGCCGCACTTTCTACACCCCAATCTACACGAATACATACTCATGCAATAGCATTTGATTTTTCCTAAGGACCTTGTTGTGTATTGATTTAATTGAGTTTACATTTATCCTTTCAGTTGCCATATGTAATATGATGTTTAAAGTACCAGTTGTACATTGTTTAGTCAGTTGTGTATAGAAAAAAGTATCACTCATTTTAAGTTTTGCTTGCTTTGTTATTTTAATCCATACTCATAGGATAAACAAAAATTAAAACATAAATACTTGTGACAACTCTGCTACTATTATTAGAGATCATCCAAGTGTGAGTATACATAATGCATGCCCCATCTGGATTTGCCTGTGTGTCCTCCACATGGCTTTTTGATTATAAATATAAAAGGGATGAATGATCCATTACAAATGTTAGAACATCAACCAAAGAAGGAATATTCCTGTATTTGCAATTCTCTATATTCAATGGAAGACAGAATGTTGCTACTTTTAAACCCAGGTGAGGAAATATGTATATAGCCACCTACTTAGATAAATATATACATGTTCACAATAAAATTCTCAGATGTTCCCAAGATAAAAGAGTAAGGACAGGTAGGAAAAGAGGCCCAGCTGCTTTATTGTGCTTGAAAATTGATTGACTTACAAAACAGGGGGCAGGGAGTGTGGGACATTCTAGAAAAGTCTTTAGAGAGATATGGATGTAAAGCTGTAAGAATGTCATGTAGAAGACAGAGCAAGCTTGTTTTCTGCTGCTCCAGAAACTAGAACACAAACCAATAGTTTAAAATTGCAAGAAAAGAGATTCCACCTAAATGTTAGAAAGAATGTTTTTACTGTAAGGTTGTTCAATAGTAGAGCAGACTGCCTGAGAGGGTAGTGGACTTTCCATCTTTGGAGGTCTTTAAACAGAGGCTGAATGTCCATCTGCCAGGAATGCTTTGATTGGGTATTCCTGCATGGCAGGGGGTTGGGCTAGATGGCTCTTGTGGTCCCTTTCAACTCTATGATTCTGTGATCTCTATGAAAGCATATTATTGCCACCATTTAATTCTCAGGTTCTTCTTTGGGGAAGTAACTGGCCTGATGATACCTGCTGTCTTCTTCCCTCCCTCCCTCCCTCTCTCCCTCCCTTTCTTTTTTTTCCCCGGGCATTGTTACATTACTTGGTAATAATTAGCATGCATTTCAACACATTTTTATATTTATGAAATACACACTGTTTGTGTCAGTTTCTGTTCTACAGAACTAACTGCTACTATAGCAGCCTCTAAAATTAATACCATGATTAATGTGATTAATCTACAGAGGTATTCCTCTCTTTTTCCATGTCACAAAGTTTGCCAACATAGTATGGTGTTGCAAATTGATTAGAGTGTGTGATGGCTCATGGCTTACAAAATATGTTCAAACCAGAGAGCAAGGTAAATATATACAGTACTCATAATTGCACATATACTTAACATGTATTACGTGTAGATTAAGGACCCATTCTTCTCTGTTGGATATAACATTAAGGCACATTGATGTTTTTGTTGTTTGAGAAATCAGAACTCACAGGTATGCAGAAAAAAAATATACACAGGTCAATGCTTTGTCCACATCCAATAGAGACCCTCAAAAATATACCCCGTCTAATTTTATTCAAAGGGGAGAATGTAGCTTGTCAGTTTGAGGTTGAAGGTTCTTTGCCTTATGGGTATCAATTTGTATCTAGCTAGGTTTTTATTTGTTTTTAGCATTTACTGCTATGGTCATCTTAGCTACCAAGGTTGCACACAAGTTACAGTACTGTCTAATAGGCAGATCAACATGAGCATTCCCCTTAAGATACACTTAATCTCTGGATTTTCAAGAAATTTATTATGACAAGAGAATAATCATGTGGGTTTATTTCTTTTATATATTTATTAAGTAAAACTGCTGATGCAGTTATATGCTCTTTGTACAGAAACATCATTTCACACAGTCTGGACACATTTCTTATGGAGAGACGTCCCATCGTCTAGGCTTATATCTCTTATAAACTTTTCAGAGTTGAGATATATTGGTTCTTAGACATTGTAGGGTCTTCCTATAAGGAACATGTCACAAATTAGGGAGGAACGAGGAGCAGTTGTGATTGATTTTTAAGACTCTGATTGACTTCCTAGCGCAGCTATAATGTCTGCCCATTACAGTTCTGTAGCAACCATGCTTAGCATACTTCTGTACTTGTAATGAACATCACTCTTGCTGTTTAACGTCTGTTCCATTATCTATGTTACTGAAGTATGCGCCATTATTATTGTTATTATGGAATGAGCGCTTATGGTTTCCAAAGCAGGATTTTTGGCCAGCTACTGGTTAGATCACAGAATATACTTAGCTCTGTCTGTCTGTCATCTATAATTTTCCATGTATTCAGGAATATTTCTGTTTGGCAGAAATGGAAACCTGTTGTTGTGCTAGTTAAAGGGTAGGAATTCTTCAGCCCTCAGGATGCTGTTGGACTGCAACTCCCTTATTCCTCATAATTGGCTATCCTGGCTGTGGCTGCTGGCAACTACAGTTCAACAACATCTGGAGGTCCCCATGTACTACTTCATCTGGCTTTTCATGTGGATTATATACTCATGCAATATAGTCATGAATATCATAGAGCTGATTCCTTGTCTGGAAATAAAAATGGTTAACTCAAACCTCAGAAGTGTTGGTTCAACAAACTTCAGTACATCACTAGGTCATTTAATAGATTTGTGGGATCACCTACACTGTTCTTCATCTCACATAATATAACTTACATTTCTGAAATGAATTTACCTAATTCCCTACAGTAGCAGACAAAGAGGAAGCTGACATGTGCCAGAAATGCTTACTGTATTAAGACTGAGCAACCGTACAATGCACTGACTTAGAACCTTTCTCACTGGGAGTATTTTATAGCATTGCTGTTATTTGTGGTTTTATATTCTCAATATCATGCTTTAAGAAAGCACACAAGAAACAACCCAGTATGCCAGCATTAAGTGAAATCATAAAAATAAAAATAAAACCACTGTCTAACATGGTTGAAAAGACAAAAATAAAATCAGCTTGCTCATGATCCCCAGCCACTGAAGAATATCTAAAAAGAATAAAAAACCTGAATAATTTAATAATCTTAAATTGTCTCCACAATGTAGAAAATCTTCAGTTCCAATGATCTTTCAGGAGGAGGGCTAGTTCCATAACTTGGAAGTTATTATTCAGAGTGCTTCTTTATATTTTCTTTTGGTGGTGTTCTTACTTGGTGCACAGAGTAGACCTCCCAGGTAAGCTTCTTTACGAGTACTAGCTACAGACATGTTTGTCAATGCTACATGTCTGTCTGCTCTCTCTGTGTGTGTGTTGATGTGGGGGGTGGGAATAGTCACTTGTCTATTTACCAAAAATGAGGGTCATGAAAACATTGCATCCTGAAAATAAAATTTAATATTTGCATTTAAGTATATGAGCTCCATAGGTCTCATTAACTGGAAATGATTTTATATTGTTAGTGTTGACATACAGTAGTTTAGCAAATGATATGTGTCTTTGAGAGTATCAATCTGGCAAATCACATCAACAGCACAGTCCAGAAGTCCCACTGAGCACATGTGGGCTCTCAGCAATGAAGAACCTTTTGGCACCTTAGAGACAAGGACCTTTTATTTGTCTTAAGCATTCATGTGCTTAAGACAAATAAATATAATTTTCTTGGGCATGTTGCCGTTCCCAGTGTGCTGACTGGCCGCTTAGGAAGCTTACCAATCAATCAAAGCTCCTTGTTGGGCAGCCAATCAGCATGCTGGGGGCAGAACCATGAAAGCCTCAAGTCCTTTCTAAACATGGTGGCGTAGAGGCCCTCGCATTGTGGCATGCAGTCCACTTGACCTCATGCAGTCCACTTGACCACTTGCATGAAGGTGACTGTTGTCCACAAAAGCTTATGCCAAATAAAATGTATATATCTTTAACTAGTTATATCCAGCGTAACATACACAGTTATCTATATGTATAAAACAGTTTGGTATGTTTCCGTTCCCACTCTGCTGATTGGCCACTTAGGAAACATGTCAAGAGTATGATCATTTGATGCATTAATATATAACCTTTCAAAACAACTATAATGCTGTATGTTACACCAGGTACAGCTAATTTCATACTGAGAGCCCTTCCGCCGCTGCCATGTAAATGCATGTAAACACACACACAAAAATGCTAGACAGACACACACACCACATGAGCCAGGACGCAAGAACCCCTCCGTCACTGCCATGCAATTGCACATACACCCACCAACCCCACGCCCCCCCCACATGCTACACACACACCTACACACCACGTGTGCCACAACGCAAGAGCTCCTCCACCAATGCCATGCAATAACACACACACCACGCTACACACACACACCATGCTACACAAATACCCCACACTTCACTCACACTCACCATATACGCCACAATGCAAGAGCCCCTCCACCATCACCATGCAATTGCACACACACACACACCACACTACACATGGACCCCATGCTACACTCCCCACACTACACACATACAAACACACGCCATGTATGCCAGGACACAAGATCCCCTCTGCTGCTGCCATGCAATTCCCCCATACATATGCTACACTCACACACACACCAAACAGACCAGGACATGAGAGCCCCTCCACCACCGCTATGCAATTGCTCACACACACACACACACACTACACACACACACCATGCTATACACACACCATGCTACGTGCCCCCCACACTACACCCCTACACTACACACCCCCCACACACACACCATGCATGCTGCAATGCGAGGGCCTCTCCGCCACCATGTTTAGAAAGGACTTGAGGCTTTCATGGTTCTGCCCCCAGCGTGCTGATTGGCTGCCCAACAAAGAGCTTTGGTTGGTTGGTAAGCTTCCTAAGCGGCCAGTCAGCACACTGGGAATGGCAACATGCCCAAGAAAATTATATATATATAGACTAGCTGGACCCGGCGTACCATATGCCATTAAAACAGTCCCCCCCAAAATGCCCAGTCTGCCTCATGACAACCCTTTGAGGTAGACTGGTGGGGTTAAGTTGCCCCCATGCTGTTGCTCCTGCCCCCCCATGCCGTCCATCCTGCCCCCTCCAATGGCGCTGGTCCTGCCCTCCCACAGCATGGTTCTGCCCCTTCCCACACTGCTCGTCCTGTCTTCCATGCTACTCCCTCTCCCTCTCCAGCCATGTTTCAGATCTACATGGTCCCGCCCCCAGTGTGCTGATTGGCTGCCCACCAGACCTGTGATTGGGTGGTCAGGTCCCTAAGCAGCCAATCAGCACACTGGAAATGGCAACATACCCAAGAGAATTATATATAGAGATGTGCCAGAGACTCTTCATTGTTTTTGCTGCAACAAACTTCACCTCTCACAAAAAATCAGTGAGGTATCTAACTATGGAATAAGATATATATGAAAATGGCTCTGTTTTTGTAACCATGAAATACAGAATAATATAATCATTCAACAATGACATTCCAAGTTGTACATTCAGATCTGGAGAATTATGAGCATCCCATAAATCTTCAGAAAAAATACTAAGTGACTGAATTGCAAATTATATAGAATAATAAATACTGGCTGTCTTTCACACAATATTCTGCTTATGTAATAAAAAGTGGGAATTAAAGGCAATGTAAATTCAGCTGACAGGTGCTGGTGCATTTTTAATTTTCATCATTACTTAAAAGCACTTTGCAGCCCCTCCAAACTTTTCCTGCTTTGTAAAAAAAAATGCTTCAGGGGAAAAAAAATAACAGGAGAACCTTCATGCTCAAGCAGTGCATTGCTTTTGAAAGGTTAATGGATTTTGTTTTGGTAAAAATAACCCACATGTCTGGGAGGTTCATGGTGGGTGGGGGTGGCACCATTTGCTGGGATAGATTCTTCATAATTCTTTTCATAGTTTACGTGTTTCACAGTTGGGGTTGTCTATATGGTGAAAATACCCCTCACAGAATTTGCCTGGAATACGAGCTGTCTTAATGGGATCCCATATTGTCTCATCGTATTATGAAAGAGGGGGGCCAAAAAGAGGAAAAACTATGCAAGTAAAGCATTTGTGGCTTTTCCCGACTTTTTTAAAAAGCTCCTGTGATATGCACATTTTTGCTATTTAAAACGAGCCATTTGACATGAATTGCTTCTCCATACAAGACAAAGCACAAACCTGATTGGCTGAATGAGCTCAGGGGGTGGGGCTTGGTTACAGGGCAAGCACCCACTGCTGCTATGTTGGATTTTCACCTTAGTGAGTGATCGCTAAGGCAATAAAACGGGGATTTGTGCTATCTTTCTCCCTTTTTTTGAAAAGGTGGAATATCACTTGTGCGCACCATAGAAATAGTTTTTTTTTAAAACAAAAAGGTGGTGGCAGATTTAAAAACACGAATAATTAACTTGCCGCCACCATCTCGGCTATAGGCACTTGAAGTTTATGGGGCCCATAAAACCATTAAGATAGGTCACAGCTGCTGCGATTTCTATTACTGTGGAGCAGCCGGGTTTTTCCCCCCTTTGTGTAGACAAGCCCCTAGATAGTCTTGGGAGCTATCAGGCAACAGGACATGGGATGTCCAAGCACAGCTGCAGTTCTGAGACCACAAATAGCATGGGACCACTGGATTGTGCCACATAACAGTTTTGCCATCAGTTCAGTCCTGTGTGGTGATTTGTCTGTGTGGATGTATTTTGGTGTGTTGTACTTCTGAAAACATTCTCTGTTATGGAAGGATGAAAGGACAGACAAGCCGTGGCTGCCACGTGGGATATATATCAGCAAAGAAATTCTAGGTTTGACAGGCCTGTCACTGTGAGTCCATGCTTGCATCCTATTGCTCTGAGATTACTTCCTCTTTCAAAGAGAGCTCATCTCACCTCCCTTTAATGTGGAAAACACGCCAGCCAGACTTCCCATATTCAAAGAGGATTTCCCCTGAAAATAATTTAACATGCGGTTTTTATCTTCAACAAATCTTGGCAGTAAGACAGCATTTCCCACTGCTGCTATCATCTTGCTTTATTTGAAAGCTTCTGTAACCTAACATGATCCATTTGATCCTTTAAACCTTCAAAGCATCTCTGTAAGGAAAGGGTCTTGCTTTTGGAACACTGCGGTATGAATGACACTACAAATAATTTGCTGGCTTTTTTAAGCTTAATTATTTTTTCTTCTAAAAATGCATAGAGTTTTTTTTTTCTAGTCACAGCTGTTTTTTATTGTTGTTTTATTTACAACTGAAGTTTAGAAATAGCTAAGAACAGTGAAATATCCACCCTTCCTTCCTTCCTTCCTTCTGGTCTATGTAAGCACGCATAGGGGCTTACTGCACTCCAAAGAAAAGTGGTAAGGCATCAGGAATGTTCCATCTTCCATGCTGCTTTACCACATGGCATCGTTTTTTTTCATTCTGGTCCCATCAGGGACTAATTTTAGCTTGGTCCCCCACAGGACCCCAAGAAGAACGATGACGTCATACAGTAAGGTACCAAGGAAGACAGAACCTTCCTGCTGCCTTGCCACTTTTCTTCACTGGACGGCCAAATGTTCAGTGGGGTGTTTTAAAATAAACAAGCTTCTTCTTTGTGGTCTCTGTGACTCACACAAATGGGTTAACTCTGCCTGCACAGTGCATCATTAAGAACCATCTTGAGCTATTACTGACTTTTTTGCAGTAGCCCCACCCATCCTCTGCATGACCATTCTTCACACTTCTTGCCTAAAGCCTCAGTTCCATTTTTGTCCACTGCAGTAGCAGTATTGTATTTCTGAGTGATATTCCTTCAGTAGTTTTTCTGGTAAAAATTACTTATGGGCTGTTCTGGTTTACAGCTTTTGTCTTAGCATTTTGGCAGTTATTTGTGCTTCTGGTATTCCCTTTGACTCGAACTTCCTGACAATTTTTTTCTTTATGGACTTGGATTGGATTTGGACATGGCTGCAGTTAGCTCTTTTAAGAAGTGTGTTGGTTGTGCCAGAAAAATTCCTGAGAAAGATGGCTATTCTAAGTGCATTCTTTCTTTAAGGGGAAAGCACAATGTACAACCATGCAAACATTGCCAGGCCTTTACGCCACAGGCCAGGAGAAATAGAGAGGCTAGATTGAAAGTGCTTCTCTGGGAACATGCTCTTGGCACATCCGCCCAAGTGGCAGAGCATAGGTTGTTCCACATGGCCTTAGCCAGTGCTTTGTTAGCAATCCCTCCTGTTCTGTCAAGACCAGTGTCAGTACCACTGCCATCAACTTCATTGGTCCACCTGGACATTAAACACTCTTTGGCTGAATCCACTTCAATACCCCCAAAGCGGAAGCAGGTTGAGGACAGACTGGTTGCGGAGTCTGCCACTGACCATCCCGCAATGACTGGTTGGTCTCTTTGTACTAGAGAGTCTGCCTCGGTTCCATCCTCTCAATCCAGCAGTTTTTATGGGACAAGTTGGTCCCATATTTTGACAGGCTGCTGAAAGAAGAGAGGAGAGTAGTCTTCATCCTCAAAGTGGAGACAAATGCTTTGGTGAGACAACAAATTCAAATGACCACGCATGTGACTGATTGTACGAGAAAGGCAATGAAAGGAGTGATTGCAAATTCTTGGTTAAGGTCCTTAGCACTCTCTCTAATAGTGCTAAATCAGTGATTGGAGATTTACCATTTGATGAGATTGGATTATTTCACGTAGACACTGACTTGATGCTTGAACACACTCACAAGATGAGAACAACAGCCAAAGAATTTGGCTTCCAATCTCAGCAACAATCTTCATCATGGTATAAGCTTTATTGGCAAAGATACATTTCATCATAACGGTGCCACTATAGCCCAAGCTATATGTTGCAGCAAAGAACAACCTCTCTGCCTTTATCTGGCTGAATGAGACTACGTGCAAAAGGGATCTAGGAGTCCTAGTAGACCATAAGTTGAACATGAGTCAACAGTGTGATGCGGCAGCTAAAAAGGCCAATGCGATTTTGGGCTGTATCAATAGAAGTATAGTATCTAGATCAAAGGAAGTAATAGTGCCGCTCGATTCTGCCTTGGTCAGACCTCACCTAGAATACTGTGTCCAGTTCTGGGCACCACAATTCAAAAGGGATATTGACAAATTGGAGCGTGTCCAGAGAAGGGCAACTAAAATGGTGAAAGGTCTGGAAACGATGCCTTATGAGGAGAGACTTAGGGAGCTGGGTATGTTTAGCCTGGAAAAAAGACGGTTAAGAGGCGATATGATAGCCCTGTTTAAGTATTCGAAGGGATGTCATGCTGAGTATGGAGCAGACTTGTTTTCTGCTGCTCCAGAGACTGGAACACGGAGCAATGGGTGCAAGCTCCAGGAACAGAGATTCCACCTCAACATGAGGAGGAACTTTTTGACAGTAAGAGCTGTTCGGCAGTGGAACACACTCCCTCGGAGCGTGGTGGGGTCTCCTTCCTTGGAGGTCTTTAAACAGAGGCTGGATTGCCATCTGTCGGGGATGCTTTGATCGTGATTCCTGCATGGCACGGGGTTGGACTGGATGGCCCTCGTGGTCTCTTCCAACTCTACAATTCTATGATTCTATTATTCTATGATCTGCTTCCTATAAAACATCATCTGCCCCTTGTTACAAACAGCAGTTCAGGAAAAAACCTCAAGACCAATCTAAGTTTGACTCTCAGTAGTGTGGCACTCTTGTTGCCAAGCCTATGACACCTCACTTACCAGCTGTTCAGGCTCAAGTAATTCTACTATGCTTGGAGCTCCATCACCTCAGATTCATGGGTCCTCAATGTCATTAGGAGGGGTCTGCAATAGGATTCTGGAAGACTCCCCCATACTGTGGTGTCACTAAAGCTGGTGTCATCCCTCTCCTTGCCAGTGTCACCTGGTGCAGTTCAGCCCCCTAGTGCTACCATTGCCCCCATAGGAGTCCTTTGAGTTACTCCTTCCTCACCCACACTGCAACAGGAGATGGAGACTCTTTTATTGAAAGGTGCCATCAAGCCTGTCCCTCTCTTCCATCTGCATCAGGGATTCTTCTCCCATTACTTCATTGTCACCAAGAAGTACGAGGGATTGCATCCCAGTCTAGACCTCTGGGACATTAATTTTCGCATTCAGCTGAGGTATTTCAGGATGATTACATTCAATTTCATTCTTCTCCTGAAGCAGGAGGGCAGCTGGCTCACCACACTGGAATTGAAGGACACGTAGTTTCACATTCCGATCTGTCCATTACTTCTGCTTCATGGTGGGAAGCTGTGGTTACCCCTTCCAAGTCTTGCCCTTTGGCCTTTGCATTGCCCCTTTGGTGTTCACCAAGTACATGGCTGTGGTGTCTGCTTGGCTTTATCAGCAAGGTGTTGTTTTCTTCCCTTATATAGATGACTGGCAAGTCATGGCACATACAAAGGACCAACTCATTTCAGACCTTTCCTTCACTATACAGCTTCTGGATACACTGGGTTTCATGCTGAATCTCGAAAAATCTCATTTATAGCCTTCTCAAAAGATAAGATTCATTGGTGCCCTCATAGACTCTTGGTCCCAGGCCACCTTTCTTTCAGACGACCAATACCAATCTCTTCAAAAGTATACTCTTCTGTGCCTAGGGAATGAAAGAGTCAGAGCCAGAGATGTTTAAGTCTTGCTGGGTTACATGACACCCACAGTGTCAGTGACCCATTTGCCAGGCTCTGGATGAGACTTCTGCAGACTTGGTTCCTGTCATGTTGCTATCCCTTCACGGATTCTCCCACCATGAAGTTAAGCATTCCACACAGTGTGCATCGGTCCCTGAGATGGTGGATGGGTTCAGGTGGCATGCTCTTTCTTCCTCCACAGCTGTCATGCCCTGTGAGCCTGATGAGGGTATAGAGTCAGAGGAGGAAGAGGACATGGCAGGGAATGGCCCTAGGGACCCTGGCACAGGTTTATCTACACCTGTGTCAGCAGGGAACTCTGCCAACCTAGAGGCTCGAGCAGAGGAAGAGCCTGGTCCGAGTGCATTGGCATCAATCCCAGCAGAGAGTCCTACCAATTCAGATAAGGATGAAGAAAAAGAGAGGGACTTACCTCCACCATCATATACCCAGCAGTGAGCTCAAAAGGAAGCTCAAAGGAAATCTCTGAGACTTTATGAGAAAAACCTGCTCATTAAGAAACACCTGACAAAGCCTTAATTGCTTTATATATGCTGGGAGAGGTGATGGAGGCCTTGTCAGAGATCAACTGATCTTCCTGGTGAAAGCTTCCTGCTGACTTCGGCGCCTGGATTCCTGTTATCTTGACTTCTGTTACCTTGACTCGTGCTTAGACCTTGGACTGTCCCTAACTATTCTGCTGCCTGCTCTTGTTGACTCACGGACTGTTTTGGACCCACTCTGACTGACTGCCATAAGCCTTTGACCTTTTGGACTGTGTTACTGTGTTACTGGACGAAATCTTTGACTGTGTTTGCATTACTGTGAGCTAATTAAACAGTTGGCTACCTTCCCAGACTAGTGCTATTTATACTTTCCTGGTAACTAGTTGCTTTCTGGAAACAGCCTGGGGTGATATTCACCACAGATACCTCCATGGAAGTTTGGGAAGTTCATCTGGATGACCTCTCCATCATGGGATGATGGTCATCTGAGAAGACCTTCTACATCAAGCTACATGATATGTTGTTGGTAGAGAAGGCTTTTCCATGCATTCAAGACACTTCTTTGTGGCAAGGTGAGTCAGATAGTGACACACAACACCACAGTCATGTATTACCTGAACAAGCAAGGCAGAACGAGGTCCACCACTAAGCTCCATTTCATAGACTGTCTCTGTGAATGGTGCATCAGCAGAGGCATCTCCATCACAGCAATCCATCTTCTAGAAGAGGAGAATGTTCTTGCAGATGCCCTCAGCAGGTTTCAAGAGTCTTGCCATGAATGGAACCTGCCTTGGGATGTTCTACAGGAGATGTTCAACAAGCAGGGTACTCCTGCAGTAGATCTTTTCGCCCTGGCCAAGAACAACCAGTGCAGGATCTTCTGGTCCAGAGATCATTGGGGGAAGGGAAATCATGGCAATGCCTTCCTGTTTCATTTGGGAGGAAGTGTCATGTACACTTTCCCTCTGTTTCCACTCATCACCAGAGTGCTATCCAAACACCAGAGAGACAAAGCGGATTGCATCCTACTCACACTGCAGTGACCCAGGCAGCCTGCTTCTCCACCTGTCTCAGGGCATTTATTTCCGGTTGCCGCAGTGTCCAGACTTTCTGACAATATATGATGGGAAGGTGAGACATCCAGACCTGGACACTCTCAAGTTGACAGCTTGGAAGGTGATCCCCTTGCCTCCCTCCCGGATGTTATCAAGACCATCATTGCTGCTGTTTATAGGCCTTCTACTCAGTGCTCCTATGCATACAAGTGGAAGAAGTTTCTGGCTTTCTTGTCACCTGAAGTGATCTCTCCAGCTCAGCCACAAGTCAAGCGTTTGTTGCACTTCTCTCCCTGTCTGATAGAGGTCTCTTTGTTTCTTCCATAAAATGCTATCTGGCAGCAATTTTGACCAATTTCCAATTCATTGGCAAGCCCTCCTGTTTCCAGGACCCATTGGTAAAGAGGTTTCTGAGGGGTTATAAGAACCTTCACCTTTCAGTTTCAGGGCCAACACCTCAATGGAACTTGGAGCTTATGTTGTTACAACTCTTTGGAAAACCTTTTGAGCCAATGGTGCCATCTGATGTCCATCTGTTTACCTGGAAGATGGCCTTCCTGGTGGCGATTACATCAGCCAGATGAGAAGGAGAGCTGTGTGCCCCCAGAGTGAACCAGCTGTACCTTCAATTCCATTGTGATAAGGTCATCCTCAGACCAGACATTATTTTTCTACCTAAAGTTGTGACAGTGTTCCACATCAACCAGGACATTGTGCTGCTCGCATTGATTCAGAACCCTACCTTGGACTTAGAATGTACTCTACACTGTCTTGATGTAAGAAGGTCCCTTGCCTTTTACACTGACAAGATTGCACACTTCAGGAGTTCTCAGAAGCTCTTGTTACTCTTTGAAGAAGCAAGGACTGTTTGTTTCTTCACAGCACTTCTCCAAGAGGGTGGTCTCCACAATTCACCTGGCCTATGAACTAACTAAGAAAGGCCCTCTGCCCTGTGTTAGTAGTCATTCTACACAAGGTATGGCTACCTCATCTGCCTTTCTGATGGATGTGCCTTTGGACGATGTGAGCAGAGCAGCTATGTGGTCACAGCCTTTGACCTTCATCTCTCACTACAGGATAGATGCAAGATCTAGAGTTGATGCTGCCTTTAGGAGAGCTGTGCTGTATTACCTGTCTTGCATGACTTTTCTGGGAGGGCTGTGCTCCATTCTTCCCTGGCATGACACTCCCTCCTTCTATGATTAGTAGCTTGCTAGTCTCCCATTTGTGTGAGTCACAGAGACCACAAAGAAGGAGGACAGGTTGGTTACCTATAATTGTACTTCTTTGAGTGGTCATCTGTGAACCCATCCATCCTCTCCTCATCATGTCCTGCCTATCCTTAGGTCCATGGCGGTTGCTTTGGTGTCCTTGGAATGGAAGGCTTAGGCAGGAAGCATGCTTGATGGTCATGCAGAGGGTGAATGGGACTACTACCAAAAAGCTTATGTAATAGCTCTAGAAGGTTTCAAATGATGCACTATGTAGGCACAAATAACCCATTCATGTGAGTTCACAGATGACCACTTGAAGAACTACAGTTGCAGGTAAGCAACCTGTTCTTTCTTCAGTTGATCAATGAGCAATATATTAAACATAAGCAGACCTTTGGGCAAAGTTTTGATTGTTTTTTGCAGAGCTAATATGAATAACATCTGACATGAGATGTTTAACTTGATAGTGTTTTGACAATTTTAATACACTGGCTGCTAAATTAGTTTGTACTGGGAAGTGAAATGGTCTTGGTACTATCACAGGAATTTTGAACACTCTAAGTGATTTTTTTTCTTTAAAAATATGTTTTTTTTTTCCAAATGTGAAGTCTGATTGTTGAGTCTCTCCCCACCCACTCCCCAGTAATACTTTGATCCTGCTTTTTAAAAAGTATTCAGTTACATTAAAATATCTGAAGATTATGAGGTGATTCTGGAGTTTGTGGGAGGAGAAAGGATGTAAATAGTGTAACTTACAAGTTTGCCAAATGACGACATCATTAATGGCAACTTGAGAAGAACACAAAGAATATCAAGGGAAGGAATCATAGCGACACAAAGTAACCACCAGGATTATTTTACTGGGGTTACCAGATGTTAGAAGAAATGATATTGCATAGCTTTTCCTACTGACTCTCACTCCAGAACAGCTTAGTTGGCTGTAGTATTCAGTCAAGTACAAAGAAGGATTTGATCACATTAAAGAATAGATATGATTTAATGTATTTCTCTATCCTGACCATTACACCATGTACCTCAAATTTATTAGCGCATCTTTTGACATGTCTTCCTTTTATCCTGTTGAGTGCTCTAGCTTAGCTGGACTCATAGACCTTATTCAAATGATACATTTAGAAAACCTCATTTTGTGTAGCAGCAAATTTTTCTGTTTACATGTCCAAATAGCAAAAATTGATACTTGCCACAAATACAGTTTGTATTCATGGTAATATTAGAACTAAAATATTCCATGAGTTAGTACTTAGAAGGAAGCAGTCCTCTAATACAGAACTGAAACCTACAGCACTGGTCATTTTGATACCTCTTTGTTGTATTGTGCCATTTCAAATCTGTGATAGGATGAAGTCTGCTCCATAATATTATTCTTTTGCACCTTTACCCCTGTTCAGCTGTTTTTAATATAGATTAAAGAAATATGCAAGTTGAAGAACATGCTAACCCCACCTAACAAGTAGGAAGTGACATTCTGAAGAAGAGCCTCCTGTATGCAGAGGCAGCACTAGCGGGGTGCGGAGAGGCCAAACCGTACCAGGTGACACCATCAGAGGGAAGGGTGACACCAGCCTTAGTAATGCCACAGCCTATATGCATGGAAGCTCTTTAATTTTTCAGGGGTCCCTGATAAGTGTCATAGAAAGTCTCTATATGAAGAACAATTTCTGCTCTTCAGACCATCACTTTGCACATGGGAGCAAACTCCAGGGGTGGAGATAGTTGTTTCTCTACTTGGGCCTTTATTGCATGAGCCTCTTCTCCTGTTACAATAGCATATATAAAAACACTATTCAATCAGGATTGCTCTCTTTCCTTGCACACCTTCAGAACCACTCCAGGATCACAGCGTTCGTTTGTGCTAAACCCTTATTGCACTTGAGCAGTGGCAGCATTAGGGAATTTTTTAGGGAATTTTTTTATTGGAGTAAGACCATTCTACTAAAAAATACACCCGACCGCAAAAGGCCACAACAATAATACAAAAACAATACTAATTATTTTCCTCTTTTCTTACTAATACAAAAGTAAATCTATCCTAACACTAATGTATTTTTCCTTTTAATCTAAACACACTATAATCACATTATATTTACACATTATAATTATACCTACTTAGAAATGAAAAAAAACCAATAAAATATTAATTAAAAATAATAATACAAAATAATACAAAATTAATAAAATATTTATTTAAAATATCATTTTATGTTATTGCTGGGGTCGTCTCACTAAACCACGGCCAAAACTTTTTCCAACGATAGCTTGGCAATTTCTCTTTTTCACTCAGAGCTAAATTTTCAATTACATTCTTCACATAATAGGCAGTGCCTTTTACATCCTGCAGATTTTGACTTTTCACCTCCTTTTTTCTCTGGAAAACTAACCCTAACATCACATAAAGGTTTACCAGGCGCACCGTGGACCAGGGTACTTTCCAAAAACTCTCAGCCACAGAACCAGACTCCTTCCTCTTCCTCTTTTGGCCCACTGACTTTCTGGGTCCCCTGACACCCTCTGGAGGCTCAGTCCCCGAAAGCACTGTCTCCCAAGCCTGCTGTGCCAAATCGGGCCAATCCAGGACCCGGGCCACCTCCTCCCATGTTTCCCGGGCACTCGGGCAGTCCTGGACAAAATGTCTGATCGTCTCCTTTTTTGCCACGCCACTCAAAATCTCAGCCTTTTTACATTTCAGACGCGGACAGGTCTGCTCATCCTCTGCGGTCCATGGTCTCTTTCCCTTCAGATTAAGAACCTGATGGTAGAGCCTCCACCTCAAGTCCCATAACTTTTTGGGGACCCTTTTGTCCATGAAATACTCAATTGGGTTAGTCTGGTGATTTAGGTATTCTGATAAATCTAGTTTGGCCTGACGCTTTTGCAAAAACGGGTTAACATAAATCTCCTCCACTATTTTCCTGTACAAAGTCCTCTTGATGCTCTGACCTGGTCTGTCTTCCCCCTTCAACTCCTCAGCATGAATTTTATATTTCTTTATGTAAAAAACAAAGTCTTTCAAATAATCTGGTGCTTTCAATTTTTCAGGCAAAGAAAACCTAAAACTTAATGAGCCTTCCTCCCACCAAGTCTTTCCCCATCTAGTCCCTATCCAGCACTCACAAAACAAAACTAGCCAAGCCTGAGGTTGAATCTGACCCTTTTGTAACAGAGAAACTTTCCCAAAGTTTTGAGCAGAAAAGATGGCGATGAACTTAGGTCCCAGGGCTGGGAAGTCCAGGCCCCCTTGTTCTACCTGCCCATAAGCCACTGCCCTTGCCAGGGGGAACGTGGCCATTCCCCAAAGGAACTTGAAGAGAACCCGATCAGCTTCTTTAATCACTGAATCTGGAGGTGGGAAAACAGCCGCCAAGTTGGCTGCCACGGGAAGCAGGTAGGTATTTACAAAAGCGGCTCTCTGGTAAATGGTCAGCTTCCATCTCTGCCAGAGGGCCACCCTCTCTTTCACTTTTTCCAACCAGCGATACCAATTTTCTTTCCATCCCTCTGGAGCCAACGCAAAATTCAGCCCCAGGATCTTCACCCTATCCATCTTTGCCTCTTGCTCTGCTTGCCACCTTTCCTTTTCTCCAACTACGTCCTTTAGAGGAATAGCTGCCATCTTGTCCTCTGCAGCAAAAATCCTGATCAAAAAACTCTTTTCCATGTTAAGTCGAGCACCAGAAACTCGACCGTAGGCCTCAAAAGCATCTTTAATCTTTCTAACTTCCATCCTGTCCTTAACCAAGAAGGACACATCATCAGCATGGGCAACAAATTTAACAGATTCATATCGAACCAACCATGAACTGTCCAACAGACGCGGAATTTGGATCCCCGAGATGCTCTTGTCCAAACTAATCTTACACAGAATAGCATCCAACGCAATAACATACAAAAGAGGGCTTAGGGGACAACCTTGCCTCACCCCAGAATTTAACTGAATCCTCTTTCCTCTATGACCATTGACTTGCAAAACTACCTCTGCATCCCTATAAAACAATTTAACTAAAGCAATAAATCTCTCTGGCACCCCTTTCCACTTGAGAGTTTCCCATAGGAACGTATGATCTACATTGTCAAAAGCTTTCATCTGGTCGACCTGTAGGATTTGACCAGTCCAATCTCCCTCCTTGTTGAGTCGGAACACTTCCCGAAACAAACAAAGAGAGTCCACCATAGTCCTACCTGGCACAGCACTGGTCTGTGCTTCCATCACAATCTTATCAGCCACCTTAGCCAGCCGATTGTTCAGTATTTTTGCCAACATACGGTAGTCTACGTTGGTCAGAGCTATGGGGCGCCAGTTTTTTGGGAGGGTAGGATCACCCTCCTTTGGGAAAAAAATCAGGACCCCTTGATAAAATGTCTCAGGGAGCTCATTATTATCCCACAAAAAATTAAACAAAGTTGTTAAAGGGGGAACAATCCACTTCCTGTAAACTTTATAAAAATTCCAACTGAGGCCATCTGGGCCAGGGGCAGACTTACCCTTCCCTTGAACTATGACCTCATGAACTTCTTGTTCTTCTATAGGAGAGACCAACCTCTTCCTATCCTCTGGACTCAGACCCTTATAGAGGGTGCCCATCTGGTCCTCTGAAAAAGCTTGAAAAAAACCCTTAATCTCTTCTATATCTATATTTTTCCTAGCATATAACTGCTTGTAATATCCTTCCATGATATCCAGCATCTCACTTGGTCTAAATACAATAGGGTCTGACTCGGAGGCTCTCAAGCCGTTTAATTCAATCGGAGCCCTTGGACTCCGGGCGCCTGCCCACTCATCCATGTCAACCACACCACCTCGAGTCCTGAAATTTTTACTCCTCTTTCTGTTTTGTCTTTGCTTTTGGCAAAATCTTGCTATCACTCCCTTCGCCCAGTTAAGCTCTTGTTCTGAAAAAGGAACACCTTGGTTCAATCGATAATGACACTTCAAAAAATGATAAATGGCCAAATGATACTCCTGAATCTGTTTCCCATTAATGTTGGTCTCGTAGGCCCGGCTAGTGGCCCGAACTGCGCGTTTCACACGTTCCCACCACCTGCACAAATCATCCTTGTACATGTCCGCAAGAGTTAGGCTGTGGGCTAGTGCTGAGGCGATGCGCTCTTTATATGCCACATCTTCCAAAAATTTAGGGCGCAACCTCCAGAGAGGTCTTCCTTTGGGGTAAACCTGACCTATACTGAACTCTACAGCCAAGAGCCCATGATCCGACCAAGGAGTGATCATAACAGTGCACTTTTCCACCTTCATTTCTTTCACTGTTCTCACACGGTCTATTCTGCTGGCTGAGGTTTTGTGATAATGAGTAAATCGAACTCCTTCCATTGGGGGAAAATCTGAACCAAAAGCCTTTCTGCAAAAAACAGGAAAAAATTCTAACTCATTCTCCACATCAAGAGCTGCATCCTTAAGACCTTGCCTCTCTAGAAAAGACTCCAACTCTCTTTCTTCTGCTGTCAGGGGTTTGGGCAGGGACAACTTTGTCCGCTCTTTTTGGTCTGCGTAAGCACTCCTGTCCATCATCCTTGCCCTGTTATTGAAATCTCCTACGATAATAAGATGCCGTCGAGTGTTACACTGATTTTTTAAATACCCCCAAAACTTTTTCCGTTCGGCATATTTTACAGGAGCATAAAGCCCACACAGCCTGAAAGCTTTCTTTTCTACTCTTCCATCTTTCTGCTTTTCCTCCATACTAAAATCCACCACCACCAACCTCCCCAAAACTACTTCTAACATGAAATCAATGGTCAGATTGTTCCTGGACCTAAACAGTACCCCTATTCCCCAACCGCCACACTCCCCATATGACCATACAGAAGGTCCTTGTGTCCACAATCTCTGACACCGGCTCCGCTGTTGTTCGTTACAGATATGAGTTTCCTGCAACACAATGATGTCATAACGCAGGCCGCCAAGGCAGGGCAAAATCTCATTGCACCTATCCTCAGTTCGCAAGCCACGAACATTCCATGTGGCAATTTTTAATGAACCCATTGTTTTATGTACCTAAAAATGTATTGAGGCCTCCGTTATAAATAACCAAAAACTAACAGAAGTATATTGGCCATGAAGATTGAAATAATTGTTTTTCTACTAAAAATCTAACTTAAAGTCTAACTTAACTGAAATCTAATTTTCAGTCCAACTTATTAAAACTCTCATTTTTAACACATTCTTTTTCAACACAGCTCTGGTGACTGTATCTCTTGTTCCTCTGAATGCATCACCTCTACCTCCTCAGGATTTTCCTGAGGTGTAGCCTTACAAGTGTTGGAGATGGAGGGAGGTGAGGATGGGGTGAAAGGGGGCTGAGATGAAAAGGAAGGGTCAGGAGCCAAGGGGCATGGGTCTGGAGGTTTAGGGAGTTCAGGGGACAAAGGGTATGATACCAAAAGCTGCTCTGGGATCAAGGAGTCTTGAGAGCTAACCTTTGGAATCAGAGAACAACCTTGTTCACTTGTATCCATCTCTTCCACTCCATCTCTCATTTCCTCCCCTGATTCTTTTTCAAACGCCTCCCCTTCTTTTTCCTTTTTCTCCAAGCTCTTCTGATGGTCCATTTCCATGACTGTAAACTCCTGAAGCAATTCCTGATCAGTTATTTCTCTTTCTGTACTTTTTCGTACACCCACAGCAGCCTGCTTCTCTTCCTTCTTCTCTGGAACTTGATCACCATCCCCAATAGCCTCTTTCTCTTCCCCTTTTATCAACAATTCAAACCTGTTTTTCTGAGCCACCTCACCTCCCTTCTGATACAACTCCCCCTTCTGTGGTGATTTCCTCCCCACTTTCCCTTTTTTCTTCTTGTCCACTGTACTCCATTCATCCTTCTCTGTCTGCTCCTTTCCTTCGGGCTTCCCTCCAATCTCTGTTGATCTTTGAGTTCCTTTTGGTTTGTTACCTTCTTCCTCCCTCTTTTCCCTTTCTCGATCAACTTTTTGAAACTGACCTCCTCTCTCCCGGGACTGAGTTCTCACTTCTTTCTCTCGAGCCTTCTCTCTGCCTGACTTAGCCACCTGGTTTGCTTTTTCCAGACGCTGTGCATCTTGACAATTATAAAAGGCCTTGGGACACCAAAAATAGGTATGCCCAAATTCTTCACAAAAATTGCACCGAATGCTTGCCTGACAGGCGACAGAGGGGTGACCTCTTGCTCCACAGCGGGAACATAAGGGTGTGTTACAAGTACGCCTCTGGTGCTCATAAGAGCCGCATTGAAAACAGGCGGCTGGCTGCCCGCTGTATCTGGTGATTCCTCGGTCAGCCCCTAGGAAAAAATACTTGGGGATTTTGCCTCTCCTGAACTGAGGGTCATCATTCTTGAAAGATACAATACAACGGTACTCTCCATTCCAGAAACCAGCGGTATCTCTTACCTTTTCAGGTCCTGAAAGGATGGTGGCATATTTTGAGACCCACTGAGCCACATCCTCTTTGGGTATTGTGGTTGTTCTAAAACTAATGGTAAGGACTTTGGTATCACTTCGGAACAAAGGGACTACCTCATAGGCTTTCAACAAATTAGGGTCCTGCTGTTTTGCTCGCTTGCAGTTGGCCCAAAAATTGCGATACGCTAGTTCTGAAGCTAAACAGACATCTGTCTCTTTTGACCCCAGTAACTGTATAACGGCCACCACATCTTCTGCCTCCTCCCCTCTGTAGCCTAACGCATCCCTGAGCACCTTTTCTGAGATGTATTGACTAGCCTCCCTTTCAGGATCCTCTCCTTTATACCTGAATCGGGCCACGTACCGCTGTCTGGGATCTCTTTCACTGGACAGGTTTTCAAAAATCCTATCGAGGTAAGCTTCCTCCTCCTTTTCTTCCCTCCTGTCCCTCCAATCCCTCTCTTCTCCCAAAAGCCATCGCCTTCCTGAGTTTCCCGAGTTTCCCTCCCTCGTCACCCCTGCGTAAGTCTGATTTTTATTTTGTCTTTCCTTTTCCAACGGATGTTTCAAAGGATGTCCATAGGAGGAGGTCACATCTTCATTCATCACCAGTCTCATTCGCTGATCCTCCTTCAAGTCCCTTATAAGTTTCTCCTGTCTGTCTTTCTGGTTGGTGGAGATCACTCCCATCCTCGGTGCGAATGCTCGCTGTTGCCTTAACAGATAAGAAGAACCAGAAAAAGCAGTATCTACTTCTGGAGGCAAATAATCCCCTCCTCCTGCCCCTCCCAATTCCTTGTCCCACAATTGCCTCTCCACCCTTTCATCAGCATCTATCCCCATGAAGTCACTCCACCTTGTTCTTTTCTTTACAGCATTTGGAGCCTCTTTTTCTAGATCAGAACCACTTATATCACTTAAGGTTTCTGGTCTTTCTTTCCCAACCACTCCATTTTCCATTCCCTCCTCCCCTTTTTTAGTTTGTTCTCCCCTTCTTTGGGCCTCACCAGTTGACGGGGGTGGCACCGTAGCGCTCACCCCCGACACAGCAGACAGAGCCGAACATCCTTCCAGATGGTCAGGGACATCTTTCCCGATCTTCTCTCTCCTTGCCCTGGGTGTGGTCTTCTTTGGACGCACCACTGGATCGGCTTCCTCTTCCACTGCCAAAGCCTTCCCAGGCAGTCGAGACTCCTCCTTCTGCTTCATAATCTTGAGCCTGTGCCGCAGGTCTGAGATAATAATAGAAAACCATTCCAAAACAGTTTCCTTGGATACATTCTTTTTTGTATTCTCTATCTTCTCCACGATCATGGATTGCTGTCCATCTGGTAAGACTTCCCATGCTCTGTGGATCTTCTGGAACTTTTTAATCAACTGGAGTTCTCTTAACCAATCAGGAAACCCTCTGGTCGACGTTCTCGGTTTTTTCCTCAGGAGCAACCTGTGTATAGCTCTTAAGGCCAAAGCCTTTGCAAAAGCTTGTTGCTCTTCAGAGTCGGGTACCTTTAGACCAGACAGGATTTTCTCCAGCAGTCTCGAAGCTTTCTCTAGGCAGGCCCATATCTTGTCCTGACTAAATTTCCGCAAATCTGGGAGTCTCTTTTTAGGCAATGGTAAATTTATATGGTCTACAACAAAACCCCAAAGCCTTAACATATCATGTTGTTCAAACTGTTTTGGTAAAATAATATTAGCCACTTTCATAAAAGGAGTATGTAAAGTTTCAGTCCATATCCTATTAATTGTCCTCTCACGCGTCTCTCGCTGTTGTCTTCCGTATGTGGAATCTGAACACATGGAGTCTTCGTCACTCCTCTCGCCATCATCTATGCTCTGGAAATCACCGTCATTTTCTTCATTTGAGGAATCGGATGAGGAGCCTTCACTTTCTTCCACTTCTGCCTCTTCCTCGATCCCACAGTTCTCCTCTCCTCCATCTTCCTTCCTCCTTTTTGACGGTGCTTGGTCAGGATCGTTTCGTTCCTCCTTTCCGGAATGTTTATCCGGGCCCATAGTAGCGGCCTGCTCCTCTTTTCTTTTTCCATCTCTTTTCCTCATTGCTCTCTGTTCATGAGTTCTTTGCCATAAAAATTCTTGTTGTTCTTCCACGATTTTTGCTAGCTCATGCACAGCTTCGGCACTTTCTACTGTAAGTTTTACCTTTCTGACTAATTCATCATAATCAGCCTCACTTCTCTCTTGAGGGGGTGTGTTGAAGAACACCTTGCCTTGTTCCTCTAATTCTTGGAACAATTCAGAAAAGTATTCTATACTAATTAATAACCTGTTTTTTTCCACACATAAATTTGAATCTTGGCTCTCTTCATCAGATACATTTAGATCCAACTGTAAAAAGGGATATGCTTTTTCCAGCACTTTATCTGAAAAATTAAAGAATTCTTGTGCTTCCTCTTTTTTCATAATAAAGGATCCAGTATTTTTATCCAAAACAAAAACCCTAAGCAGAAATTCTTGTACATCTATTATTGGAGAATTGTCTTCTTTTTCTTCAGGTGTTTCCTGTTCTTGGCTTTCCTGCACACTTCGTGAGGGGTTTATCTCTTCTTGACCAGTCTGGGCATTCTCCTTCATACCTCCTAACAGCCCTTGCCAACAGCCCAAATTCGCATTGTGACTTCTTTCTTGTCTGTGCTTAAAGCCAATATTTTCTATTTTTTTTGAAAAACATTTCTGTGCCAAACCTGCTTTTCCCATTAATTTTGTCTTCTCAGGGGCAAAAAATTCTTCTTCTAACCTGGCTGTATTCTTTAGGCCAAGTGATCTGATATCTTTAGTGCTTGGTGTGCCAGTCACAGGTGTCCCTTCTGTTTTTTTATTTTGTTTCTCAGGTTCTAAAAAAGCACTCTCAGCTGAATCTTTTTCCTGACTTTCCCCCACAACAATAGCTTCTGTAGGTGAAACCTCCTCAGCCTCTCCTAGTTGACTTGCAAAGTGGGAAGGAAACTCTGAAGGAAACTCTGAAGGAAAACAGTCTTTCTTTTTGCTTTCATCATTGTTAAAATTCTCTACATAAATGGCCTTTCCTTTTTGTGAGATTAATGTGGTATTTGCCCCTTTTTCTATTTGTATTTTAAACTGCTCAGGTTGGGAAAAAACATTCCTCAAGTCCCCATTTGTTTTACTTTCCTCAGGTTCTGTTCTGGGGTGAAAAAGCCTTTCTGCAAAAATGCCCATGCTTGCAGCCTTCTCTGTTTGCAAATCAAGTGGAGCAGCCAAGCCTTTTTTCCTTTCTGAAACCTTCATCTTAAAGACACACATTTCTTCCAATAAATTGCTTTTAATCTGACTTTTCTCTGATTCCTCAGTCACAACAGCAGTACCCACTGCAGTCTTATCCACACAGGGGAAAACAGCCCCTGGGGCTGTTTTTCCTCCAAGCTCTCTAAACTTTCCATTAAACTTTCCATATTGCCTTTGTCTCCTCAACCTCCCAAGTCTTATTTTTTCTTTTTGCTGTTTACAAGTGGTACTCACAGTTAGCCAGGCCTCTCTTTCACTTTCTTTTTCACTCTGTTGGCTCGCAGCCATTTTCCATCCTTCAGCAGGTAATGCATGCTGATCAGGAAGCTGTTTTTCCTTCCTCAGTTCTCCCTCAAGAGTTGAATTTTTTAGCATTAGGGGGGTACAGAGAGGCCGAACCACACCAGGTGACACCATCGGAGGCAGGGGTGACACTGACCTTAGTAACGCCACAGCACACAACAGCATCTGGGACTGCCCACCCACTACATCCTCCAAGCCCTTTTCATTGTTTGGCATGCACAAGTACATGTGTGTGTGCGCGCGCACACACACACACACACACACAGAGATTCCCCCCCCCAAAAAATATAAATGAAAACAGTCATCCCTTTAAAAAGGCCTTCCCCCCCCCTCCTTGCCAGGCCCTCCTGATTGGGGTAGATCAGCCTTCCCAGACTTTACTGATTGCTTGCAGAGAAAAGTCAGCAGCTACTGAATTATGGAGATTATCACACTACACTGTTATAGCACTATTATTCCACTTTAACTGCTCTGGCTGCCTCCTATAGAATTCTGGGGTTTGTAATTTAGTGAGGCCTAAGAGTTCTCTGGCTGAGAATGCTAAATGCCCCTCCCTAAACTACAAATCCCAGGATTCCACAGGAGGCAGCCAGAGCAGTTAAAGTGGAATAATAGCGCTATAACAGTGTAGTGTGATAATCTCAACTGTCTGATCTATCTATCATGAGGCAGTGATTAGTATGTCTGAAGGAAGAAGCAGAGGGTTAACGAAATAAATGGGTTTTTAAACTGTAGGACTCTTTTGCCTTTTCATCTTACATTTTCAGGGATGCATGAGTGTGTGTGTGTGAGAGAGAGACAGAGAGAGAATGAGGGTGTTAGCACACCATGGCATCATAGCACTGTAGCAACAGAGAGACTCTGGAACAGGGCTGGAAAAACAGTTGGGGGTGGGGGTCATTTGGCAATGGATTTTTTTTTTCTATAGAGAAAACAGTTTAAAACTTTCTTGCAATTACTTTGGACTTTATCAGATGCACAAAATACAGTGTGATAATGATGCCACATAAACATGAAAGGGAGTGCATAACACATGACATCGCCCTTTCACCTTTATGTTTCTGCCAAAACCCATACTTTTTAATTCACGGCAGAAGCCATCAATGGATCACCATGGCGCCTTTGTGCCAGCATTGCCGGCATGTGAAACCTCATGTTTTTTTCCATTGCACTTACCCCGTAAATGGCCGGTCTGGTGCAAACACTTCTGGTGAGATCGCAACAGCCAGATAAGTGACACACTTTTTATGATTCTCCCTGGATTACTTGTAAGTTTTAAAGTGTGTTCCTGTACTTAGTTTAACTTTTTTTAGTGTTATTTTTGTTTTATTTTTTAATTTCCCATGCAAGGAAGTCTTGTGATAATCCGTGGGATTTTCAAAGGAGGAAATGAACAGAGCTTTGTTCACTTCCTCTTTCATTGCCAGGGAAGCCTTTGCTGGGAAAGCAAGGTAAGTGCGGTGGGGGCATTCTTTTGCTGACATAAAAATTGATTTTTTTTAATGCCGGCCAAGGAACGCTTTAAGGGGCTCATCTGATAAAGTCCACATCTTTTCCTCCTTCTCCTCTGATCACTACATTTCCCCACCAAAGCATGCCCACTGACCACCTCAAATTGGTGTCAACTTTGGCACAATTGAACTTTTGCATAGGAAATAATAGCACAACAGAAGCTGGAAATGAGGTCATTAACAGATTTTTTGTATTAATAAAAAGAAACACCTTTAAAATGGTCTCTCTTGGGAGAACAACAGAAGAGGGATGACATCATGCAATAAGTTCCCAAGCAAAGGTGCTATTATCCTGATGAAATTGCAATTTACCTGCCTTGTGTGATAAATCTCTGAATCTGTTTTACAGAAAACCTAAATATGACTTTATTTCACTTTAAATAACTCTTCTTTTAACCTAAATTATCAGCAATGTAATTTATAGCTGTTTATAACAATATGTATGTTTAGTTTAGGAGAATTTAGCATGATGGTAGCTTGACATTATTTATTTATTATTTATTGTATTCATTTATATCCCACTTTTCTCCCAATATAGGAGAAACTCCAAGGAGTTCCGCCTTGGAACTCAAGGCAGGTAACAACATATTTAAAACAAAACACATTTTAAAAAATACAAATGCATTAATAAAAGTATAAGTATAAGATTTAAAATAATATATAAAGTTAAAACATTACAAATATTAAAATTCATTAAAATACTATATTTCTCTCTCTGGCTTTTCTTCGCAAACGAAGATTCAAACCTTATATATACAAACCTTTAAAACAGCACCACATAGCATTGGAAGCCCAACCCTAGTCAGTTTGTATAAGCCTGATGGCACAAAAATGTTTTGACGTGCCGACAAAAGTAGAACAAGGATGGGGCCTTCCTGGTCTCACTAGGAAGGGAGTTCTAAAGTCTGAGTGCAGCCACCGAGAAGGCTCTCTCCCTTATTCATTGTCTCCACCAGACGAACCTGAGAAGGTGGTAGGACAGAGAGAAGGGTCTCTGCAGATGATCTTAGAACTCTAATGGATATTAGAAAGCAAGCATGGTACTGTGGTTTGAGTGCTGGACTATCACTCCCGAAGATGAGAATTTGAATCCGTGCTCAGCCTTGGAAACTCACTGAGTAACCTTAGGCAAGACTTTGGGGATTATCAGATGCCCTTAATATGGCATTACACGAACACCAGGAGATCGCCAAAGAGTTTCCCTTTCAGATGTCGTTGTTCCCGTCCTGTTATGCTCCCGTGCTGGTCCTGTATCACCCTCGTTGCTTTTTATTCATGGCTTAAGCTGTGAGTAGATCGCCCATTCCATTTCTATGACGGAATGACAGGCTTGTGAAAAGGTATCTCGTTTCTGTAGATCGATGCCAGCTGCAGTGGGAGGTCTGTTCCAGAACACTTCCAGGTGCGATCAGGACATCCAGGTAAGTGACACCCTTTTTTGTGCCCTCCCTGGGTTACTTGGGGTTTTTAAAAGTGTGTTTTTGTGCTTGCTGTCATTTTTTAGCCTTTCTTTTTCTTTTTGAATTTCCCGTGTGGTCATCCTCTCAAAAGATTTCAACCAGGAAGTGAATGCAAGTCCGTGCGAGCTGCATTCACTCCGTGGCTGCTCGGTGGGGGGGCAGGGAAGGCGTGCAATTAAGGTAAGTGCGAAACCATTCGTTATTGTGCCAGTACGGGGTTGGGAGGGTAGCATGATATAGCAAGACAGAGACACTATTTTTGTCCCCGTCTGAAAATCTCCAAACTATGTCAGCCTTAGAGGGAGGCAATGGCAAAATTCCTCTGCATAAATGTCAGGGATGATGGGAGTTGTAGCTCTTCACCTCTGGCTCAAACTCACCACCTTGTTATGCAGCAGAGCCAACCAGTTTAGATCAGTGGTTAATGCTTTTCTCCAAAGCAGCAGAGTTTCAGAGAATAGGCTGAAGATCCTGACAAACTCTCCAAGCCTTCTCACTCTTCTCCAAGTGTCCCCAAAACGTCTCCAGGATTCACTCAGGCAACTCAGTAGTTTTATATAAAACCTACTTTATTCTTCTATATAAATATACTATATGGTCAACAAATCACAATCTCTATACACTACACCACCTCTACTCCACACCAATACATTGGCAAACATTGCAATTTTATAGCCATTGTTTATCACCCAGTGGGTGTGTACTTCCATTCTGATTGGTCCACATAGTTCCATCCATGCTTAAGACCAACCCATGTATTTCAACATTTCACCTTGTACACTTAATGATTCTCAGGTGTTTCCAATCTGCATTCCAATCCTCTGTCCTTGGCTCTCAGGCCTTCTAGATTACATTAGCAGTTTCACCTGTGTAGCCCCATAATTGCTCTTGCTTAGTCATTGTGACTTTCACATACATATTTTATTTCTTTCACTGTATGTCCCATGTTGCATTTTCCTTAACAATCCCCTCCGAAATAAAATATTGTATGTGTCTTACAATGTCATTCCAACCATTTGTGTCAGCCTTTCATGTTTTTCTGCTGTCAATGCTTTTGTGAACAAATCTGCTATGTTGTGTTGTGTTTCTATATATCTCAATTCTATTTCACCCTTCTGAACCATGTCTCGCACATTTTGATATCTTACACCAACATATTTTGTTCTGTTCTTCAAACTTTCAGTTTCAGCCATCGCTATGCATGACTGTGAATCTTCCAGAATTTCTACTGGTATCTTGTAACTTTCATTTAAATCATTTAACAATTGCTTAATCCACTGTACCTCATTTACTATCTCATTCAAAGCAGCGAATTCTGCTTCTGTTGTGCTTAACGTTACATTAGTTTGTTTTCTACTTCTCCAAACTATTGGACTTTCACTATATTTAATTATCATTCCTGTAACTGACTTCTTGTCTCCTAATTCTGATGCAAATGAACTGTCTACATAACAATCTAGATCTGAACTATTGTTTCTTATAATCAATTTCCTATCTAAGGTTCCTTTCAAATATCTCAATAAATGTTTTACCGCTGTCCAGTCTTCAATTTTTGGATCATTAACCCTTCTAGACAATACATTTACAGCATAAGAAATGTCTGGTCTGGTGTGGCAAGATATGAATTGTAAAGATCCTATTATACTTCTGAAGAGATTCTTGTCCTCAAACGCTCTAGTTGTTTCTTCAGACACAAAACCAGTTGTCATTGGAGCTCTTACTATTTTTGCATTCTGTAATCCACACTTTTCAATCAATCTTTCAATTTTATTTCTCTGACTTAACAAACAATGTCCTTCTTCTGTCCATTCAACGCAAATTCCTAAATAAGACTTCAATACACCTAAGTCCTTCAAAACAAACTTCTCAGACAATTCTCTTTTTACTGACTCAATTTCCTGTTTTGACTTTGCTGCTACGCACAAATCATCTACATAAATCACTAATACTATGTCTCCTTTTGTATAAACACAAGCATCTGCAATGCTCCTCTTGTAACCTAGCTTAACTAGCTCATCATTGATGCACAGATTCCACACTCTGGCACTTTGTTTTAAACCATACAACGCTTTCTTTAATTTATATACTCTCTGACTACCATTTTCTTCGAAACCTTGTGGCTGTTCCATAAACATTTTTTCATCCAAAACCGCATTCAAGTAAGCTGTCTCAAAATCAAAATGTTCTACAACTAAATTTCTTTTTACTGCTACAGCTAAAACCATTCTCAGACTTTCTGGCTTTGCAGTTGGAGAATATGTCTTATCATAGTTCTCATACTGCTGTTGTGCAAAACCCTTAGCCACTAACCTAGCTTTATATTTGATACTTCCATCTGGCATTTCTTTCCTTTTGTATACCCATTTACAACCAATTACTTTCTTGTCTTTGGGTCTGTCAACAATTTCAAAAACATCTTTATTTACCAGGCAACCAAACTCATTATCCATTGCATCAAACCATCTTTCCTGTTCTTCACTAGAATAACTTTCCAATTCTTCAAAACTTTCAGGCTCTTCTACTGCTAAACAAGCTCTTGCCTTTGTCACAACAAACCTATCTGGAGGCTTTCTAACTCTATGAATATGCCTGGGAATAAAATCTGCTGTTCTGTCTCTTTCATCCTCACTTTCTCTACTGGGAGTTGTAGTTCTATGACTAAATCTCTTGTCTTCAGTCATTCGATTAGTAGTAGGCCTAGATGCTATCTCCTCAACAGAAGAACTACCACTGCTGCTAGGTGATGCTTCCTGCTTAACTGAAACCCCTCCATTTCCTGAGGTTGGTTCAGTTTGTGCTTTTGGCTCATTTGAACTCCCTAACCTCAAAAACACTTCTTTATTGGCATGCAGTTTGTCCCAACCAGCATGTCTCTCAAAATTTGCAGACCTAGAATACTGCACTTGTTTTCCTCCCAAATGAAACTTGTAGCTATTTCCAGAATACCCCAGAAACCTAAGCCTTTTGCTTTTGGGTTCTCCTTTCCTCCTGAAACAAGCAGGTGTGTAAACATGAGCAAATTGTCCAAAAACCCTTAAGTACTTGTAATTTGGCATTCTCCCATACAATACCCTGTAGGGAATGTCTTCAATTTCTGAATGATACAATCTGTTACTGATATGTATTGCAGTCAAAGTTGCTTCTGCCCAAAAACTATCTTTCACCCCTGCATCTGCCATCATACAAGCAGTAATTCTTTTTATATCTTGTATTTTCTTTTCTGCTAACCCATCCTCACTAGGACAAGCAGGGTTTGTAGTTTCATGCCTTATTCCCACCTTTTGAAACCAGTTAAACAATTGATTATTTAAAAATTCTCCTCCTCTATCAGTAATGATGGTGCCTACTCTGCTATCAAATTGTCTTTCCACCATTCTTACCCATGCTTTTAAACTTTGCCCAGCGTCAGATTTGTTTTTCATTATTCTCACAAATGCAAACCTTGTATACCTATCAACAATTACTAGGAAATACTTGCTTCCCCCTAAGGACAAGCAATTAGCTTGGGCGACATCTGCATGTACATACTGAAATGGTCTTTGAGCAATTCTTTTTGTTTTCTTAGCTACTGGAAAAGCTCTGACCTTTACCTGTTGACACACTGTACAATCTAAGTGGTTTTTGCATTCAGTAACTTTTAAATCTGGACACATACTGATTAAATTCTTTAAACATTTGAAGCTTGCATGGCCGAATTTTCTGTGAAGCTCGTGTATGCAGTCTTTGTGGATTGGAATATTTTCTATGTTATTAGCTTCTTCAACCCTGTAGCTATCAATATTGTCCTCCAAATAATAAAGTTTGTCCTTTTTCAAACCTATGCCACGCAATTCCCCATTCAGTTTTATCTTACACATGTTCTTCTCAAAGATGACTGTGTAGTCTCTTTCTGTTAATCTGCTTACTGATAACAAATTATTTTCTAACTCCTTTACATGTAAGACATCATTAAAATTCTCTTTTAGCCCTGGAATGTACACAGTACCCATTTGATTTACAGTACTTAGCTCTTTCCCATCAGCCAAAACTACAGTATTTACATTAGCTGATTTTCTATTACTTATTAAATTTATATCATTACACATCGAAGATGAGGCTCCTGAATCAACTAGCCATTTAGAATTTGCATTTTGTTTTTCCTTAATCATGGTTGCAAACCCCTTTTTATTACCACTGTCCCTCAAAAATGGAGGTCTGGACTGTTTTTGATACTGCCGCGGCTGCCATCTGCTCTCTGCTTGCTTGCGTCTCTCAGCTGCAAAATGTTTACAATGTCTCTGCAGATGACCAATCTTCTTACAATAAAAGCACCTCCGTTGCTCCCTTGTAGAGGCTGCTTCCTCCTGCGTTTGCCAGTCAGGAATTGTTTGTTGTTTTGGCACAGTCTTTAAGCTTGCTGAGTCACCCTGCTCAGACATTCTTCTCTGGTTCTCTTCCAGTATTCTGGCCACAATTAAGTCTCTATTAAGCTCAGTTTCTGGCAGGTTTTGCAGGCTGTTCGTTATGTTGTCCCACGAAGAGTCTAGCGATTCTACTAAAATGTAACATTGCTGCTCTTTGCTAATTTGCACTCCCCTCAGTTCAGCTTGCACAAACAAATCTTGCATTATTTTTAAATGTTCTATCACACACTGCCCTTTAGTCATCTTTTGCCTGTATATTCTTTTAGACCATAGCATTTTTGCAAAAGCAGTTGAAGGAGTGTGTAATCTCTGCAAGGTATCCCACACATCCTTGGCGGACGTTTTATCTCTGACGTCATTAATCAAGTCTTCTTCAGGCATGAGATAAAGACAGGCTTTTGCTTTACTATCTCTCTCTTTAGTGGCTTCATCAGCATCAGCTGCCAGCCCTGTTTCAACTGTTGACCACAGACCTTCCTTTACTAGTAGAGATTGGGCATAAATCTTCCAGGTAGAGTAGTTGTTTCTATTTAATTTACTAAACTTTAGAAATTCCATCTTGATTTGTGCAGTGACTCAATTTGACACAGTCCTTCTGAGTATGCACAGCCAACCCGTCTGGGCTTAAGCAAAACACAAAATGATTTACTCACGAGGCTTATCAGTGCAGCACAAACAGCTTGCTCTGATCTGTCGTCCACAAAGCTTTCTTCCACTCTCTGGAAATTTCAGCTTCTGTGGATGCTGGGTGCTCTAGTAATTGGGCCCATAACCCTTGTCAGGGATGATGGGAGTTGTAGCTCTTCACCTCTGGCTCAAACTCACCACCTTGTTATGCAGCAGAGCCAACCAGCTTAGATCAGTGGTTAATGCTTTTCTCCAAAGCAGCAGAGTTTCAGAGAATAGGCTGAAGATCCTGACAAACTCTCCAAGCCTTCTCACTCTTCTCCAAGTGTCCCCAAAACGTCTCCAGGATTCACTCAGGCAACTCAGTAGTTTTATATAAAACCTACTTTATTCTTCTATATAAATATACTATATGGTCAACAAATCACAATCTCTATACACTACACCACCTCTACTCCACACCAATACATTGGCAAACATTGCAATTTTATAGCCATTGTTTATCACCCAGTGGGTGTGTACTTCCATTCTGATTGGTCCACATAGTTCCATCCATGCTTAAGACCAACCCATGTATTTCAACATTTCACCTTGTACACTTAATGATTCTCAGGTGTTTCCAATCTGCATTCAGTACCTCTGTCCTTGGCTCTCAGGCCTTCTAGATTACATTAGCAGTTTCACCTGTGTAGCCCCATAATTGCTCTTGCTTAGTCATTGTGACTTTCACATACATATTTTATTTCTTTCACTGTATGTCCCATGTTGCATTTTCCTTAACATAAATATTGTCAGCAAAACCCTGTAATAGGGTCACCATAAGTCAGAGTTGAGTGGAAGGCATATAACAACTAAATTTAGTGTTTCTTTTTTCTTTTTTGAGGATGAAATGATAGGTATAGAACTTAGACTGTTGCTTTAAAAAAGTAATGCAATGGTATAAGGCAGCTTTTCCCCTTGTGTCTGTGCAGTTTTGCCAGCTGGAAATATAACCTTTGCTGTTTCTTCCTTGGAAACAGGATATGTAAACAAAGTGGCATGTTTTCAATTCTATCAGGAAGGCTTTCAATAGTCCTAAATGTGTTTGTCACTATATTGCTAAAATCTATGTATTTATTTCTAATGTTTGACCAAGTACTGTATACTTCTTTAGTCTATGTATTTATGATCATATAAGTCTTTGTGATCATGCTGGTCTTCATTCCTTTTTAAAAAGAAGTCAAAGCAGCATCTTTAAACATTGTCAGAAAATTAATCACTTCATAGTAATAACTTTCTGTTTTATCGAATACTATATTTAACTGCCCTTAAGTTCCTTTTCAATTGAAGTACAGTGCTTTGAACACATAAATTATTTTTGCTAGTTACAGTAATTAATGTTTCATTATATTTTATTAGAGTAATTTTGTTCATCTACTCTGGAGTTAATCTATCCATTTCTAAATATTAAACCTGTGATGTGTGTGTGTGTGTGAGTGAGAGAGAGAGAGAGACATAACTGAAGACTGTTCAGATTAACACAAGAATAAGCAACCTGCTGCCCTGTTGACTACAAGACCATCAATTATTGAAGCTGTAGTCCAAAATAACTGGATGGCCCCAGGTTTCCTACCTCTGCTAGGGTTGCCAGAGCAGCAGCATCCCATTCCTTGAGATTTCGGGGCCAAAACGTGAGACAAAGGGTACAATTGTGTGATGTTACAGAGGTGGGCACTTCTAATGTCATAGTGGTGGGTCCATTTGATATCACAGACAGAAATATTGAAGGTTTGGCAGGCAGACTGCAACTTCTTATGAGCCAGCTGATTGTGGAAATGGGCATTAGGTCAGTCTGGGTAAGTAAACCCATATTTTGTTGCTGTCATTCCCATTTCTGTTAGCATGTCCTACTACTACTGCCTGCGAGATTCCATAACTGGGCATATTAGACACTTTTGGAGGTCACATTGGCTTAGGCAGACTGGAGGCCAGTCAAAGGTCATGATGACCTGGTGGGAAGGCCCAAATTAGGATTATGTGGAAAGCCCCCTTAATAGGTTCATTCTAATAACATAGTCACTAAGGGGTATGTGCTAATCCTTTCGTCGAGTCCTGGGTGTTTCAAGCTATAATTCAGTCAAGCAATTAATGATAATAATAATAATAACAACAACAACAACAACTTTATTTTTGTATCCCGCCTTTTGCCTATTAGGCAATCAAGGTGGCTCACAACAATTGGATATAAAAACAAATCCATAACAATAGTAATAACTTAAAACAATTTACCCACCCCTTAAAATTACATATAATAGTGCATGTATTTAAAATAACTGGCAGATTCACCAGTGACATAAAATAACTACCATAAAACTTTAAAACTATAGAATCAAAACATAAAAACATAAACATAAAAACATCCATTAAAATGATCTGTTGTGATCATTCCTCATTCCATACCCTTTGGAAATTTCCCCTCACACCCCCTTCTGTCCAACCTTATGAGCTTGTCACAAAACCATCAATGTTGTATCCCTCCACAATTAAAACAATCAGCTGAGTTTCTATTTATTTTGTCTATCCAGTGGGAAAGCCATCCAATCTTTGTTATAACTAACTCACTCCCCTAAGGCACAAAACAGGGTATAAATATTAGAGGCCCAACAATAGCAAGGTGTGTCACAGCTGAGGTATGCCACAGTGTGCAGACCCAGCCACTCTGTTTCTTGGTGCGCCACAGATTGGACCCTCCAGTGCCGCCCTCAGACACCTGTCTGAGTATCTTCACTGCATGGAACTCTCTCCTCTTCAAGACTGGTAACTATCACCCTATCTTCCCATCCAACTACCTATCCACTCTCTCTATCCAGCATTTCTTCCTTATCCTGCTATAGTCTTGTATGGTTTGTAAGAATGTATGTTGTATATATTAGTTTAGTTTACTTTCTGTATTATTCCAATAAAATACTGTGTTTTACTTTAACTGGAGCTTCCTCTACAGTTAGTACTGGTATACATAGGTGAAAAGATCCCCAAAGTTACCCTCCTGTTGCAGGCCTCCTATCTGAGCTAATAATTCCCCCAAATATTAAAGGAGATTTTGGCATAATATTAAAGGAGATTTTGGATTCTAATGTACCCCCACCTCTTAGAGTAACATTTGCATCCCACATGATTTTACCTGCAGCACAGGTGATACACAGGATTTTTTTTTCCAGGACTTACACTGTTGCTGGGACCTGTAGAAGGCCATCAGCATTCAAGGAACCTTTTCCCTCAGGTTCTGCACTGCCTCTCCCAGGACTTGTGTAAGGCATACAGGTTGTGATGCTGGTACTTCATTCCCTGCCTTGTTGCAAATGGCATGGTGGGGCCAAGTCTCCCACTTTTCACATCTGGCTTTTTGATGCATCAGTGTTGCACAAGAATAAAACACATACAAACATGTTTGCAGTAAGCCAGAGTCCTAGCAGCAGCTGAGTATGGGTAGAGAGGCTTTAAAGCCCCTCACATACATATATTGAAATTTCTCCTCCTGTAGTGTTGATTGACCTGATTTGAAGCACAGCAGGTCCTCAAGACCTCAGGTGGTGTCCAAAGACCTGGCAAACACAACACCTACTCTAATGCCTGCTGGTGCTATTGTAGGTTCCTACCATTCTGACCCATGTTATATGGACATGATCACTAGTCTAGTTTCTAGGCTGAACTAAACAAAACTCAATGCATAACTTGATTGAATCTTACAGTATTACTTATATGGAAAGCATGGCTCTTCAGAACTGGCTTAGCTGAAAATACATTGAGCACAAGAAGATCACTTTGTAATAAATTAAGAGAAACAGACTAGAAGGCACAGTCTCTTGAATGTGAGAAAAAAAGGACTGGGGACAACATAATATAAGCTTTAAAAGAAGAAGAGAGAACTACTTGGAGTATAAGAAGAGAGAAGAGACATACAGTAGCTGTGAACAGGAAAAGGAACATTGTAGAATATAAGGACTCAAAACTTCCTGTCCTTTACTGTCCCATGGGATAGGCTTGCAGAAGGGAGGCTTGCTGAATAAAGTCTCATAGCCATAGGCACATATCTGAGTATTACGTCTACAGAGAATTTTTTGGAGAATTGTTGCTTAGAGGGCACACTTCACTAAAAACATGAGGTCTGTTTCCCCCTGATTTTAAATGAAAGCTGATTATCATTATTTTAATAGTCTCTAGGGCAGAAAATAATAATTATTTTTCCTGCTTTAAAATGTCTCAATGGCATGCCATGAACATTAAGACTCAATTTCTGGTGTCTGTAGACTCTTATAAGCAAAAACTACTAATCACATCTAGTGGTTTACACTGAACAGTATTAGGAAAGAAGAAAAAGAAAAGCATTTTTTTCTGTCTTGCTTGTCTTGGCTCTCATTAGAGTCTCATAGAAATGATACATTGTCCTTGGGATCCATACATTATAAAATAAACATGTCTGAGTTTGTATTTTTGGGCTTGTTCCCCAGCTCCCAATGGTAAACTTAGACTATTAATGTCTTATGCTTTAAAGAAACACAAATGCCCTCAGGCTAGTCTTGTATTGCAATATCTCAGAATGGTGGCTGTGTGTATTAATCAGAGCTTTCAGTCTTAAGTAGTAGATTGTCCTTGATCCTCTGCAACTCAGGGCCAATGCACACAGCCACAAATTCTTTTAAAAGCCATGCAGACATGTGTGTGTGTGTCTGTGCCTAGATATAAATATGCCCATAGTGGACCTTTGTGTAAATCAGCAGCCATAAGCTTGAATCACTGTCATAAGCATGGTGAACAGTATGATTCACAATTATGTAATAAACAGAGTACAGTTTTAGACTGCATCTCCAGAACAAAAACAAAATGCTGTTTTGGGAGTACAGATATGCAAGAAGAGATAGAAATGGAAAGAGAACTGATCGGCATAGCTTGTGGTTCACTATACCAAATGTAATCCATTGGAAGTCTCTCCCCGATCTGCTCCATCTTCCCTGCCTGGTAATGTGGGGACAAGGAGGTGGTCATGGTCAATATGGGCCATGATAGCTGGCTGGTGGGCTGCATGCACTTGGATGGTTGACAAGTTGTGTAGGACCAAAGTTCCTAGCTTCAAGTAGTAACGGCTGTATAGTCCATGTTAAAACATCAAAAATAATAGTGTGCAAATATGTTAGATACACATAAAACATAAAGCATATTGTGTATACCCCAAGGGCAGCAAGTCTATCTGTTGCTGCAGGGCAGTGAATCAACTCCTGATTTCATCACTGCTCCTCCTAGAGCTGCCCTGAGTTGACTGGGAGTTCTGCCAAAACATAAAAAGGCTCCAGCACTGGCGGAGCTCAGAACAGCTGAGCAGTGGTATAGTCAAGGATGGATCCATCAGCCCTGGCCCAAGTGCCATTTATACAGTACTTGTGGTAGCCAATGAGTTGCCACAGCCACATTACCAGGATTAAATAAATATTTTCTTTTGGGAACATTTGTGTTGGTGTGGGGGGGAAATAATTCTAACTTCATGGACTACTTAGTGAGCTGTTTAGTATGATTAGTTGTCTGTTAAAAGCCACTCCATTACAGCAAATTAAAGAGGTCCCAAAATGTTGATGTTGAAGCTTCACAATGAGAGAATGCAAAATACAAGGTATATAAACCTCTTTGGCTTAAAAGGCCTCATTCCATATCGAAATAGGCCCAGATCCTTCAAATCCAAACTTATAGCAATGAAGCATAGGATTTCTAGTTTCCTCTGACTGTCACATTCAGATTTGGACTGCCCTGAGACAGAGTGAGAAAGGAGTCAAGATAGGCTCTTTCACTTCCTTTCCTATAGCATCTAAGTACAAGGAGGTATTGAAACCCTTGCAACCACACTGTGCCACACGCTCTGTGATATGTTCTTTCCAGATTGGGTGATGGTCAGGAACGAGGCCTTGGGGAACTTCTAGGAAGCTGTTTTTTCCTTTATTTTTAGGTGTGGGTGGGTGGATGGGTGGATCAATTTGGACTCTTGAGGTAGTTTAATGTACAGAATAAAACAATTAAAATATCAAATTTCAATACAAAATTAAAAACATCAAGAGGCTGAAAATGGAGAATAGCAGCTTTTTACTCTAAGGACTTTATCAAACTATAACTTTAAAGTTTTCTTTTGCTGGCATAAAAAATCCATTTTTATGCCAGCAAAAGAACGCTCACCCTCGCACTTACCTCCAATCCCGGCAAAGGCAGCTCCGGCAATGAAAGAGGAATGGAGCTCGCTTCATTTCCTCCTTTGAAATCCTGCAAAATATCACGAGACTTCATTGCATGGGAAATTCAAAATGCAAAACTAATATAACATGAAAAAAGTTTTTAAAAGCACAAAAACACACTTTAAAGCTTACAAGTAACACGGGGAGGGTCATAAAAAGTTCATCACTTACCTGGATGTTGCAATCTCACCTGCAAGTGTTTGTGCCGGACTGGCCACTGATGGGGTAAATACGGGGGGGGGGCAGGAGGACATGAGGTTTCACATGCCAGCTATGCCAGCAAAAACAACAACAACAACAACAACAAACGGCAGGAGGGATCAATTGACAGCTTAAGCTTAAAAGTACAGGTTTTGGCAGGGACCACGAAAGGGCAATGTTGTCTGATATACATGCCCTTTTGTGGTTATGTGGCGTTTTGATGCCATATTTGATGTGTCTGATTAAAGTCCTAAAAGCAGATTAAAAGGCCTTAGTGAATGAAAAAGGTTTCTGCTCAGTACTGAAAAGGCAAAAGTCTCAAGACTACCCAAAAAGTCTCAAAAGTCTCCATGTACCATGTAGTTTAGGATCACCTGTCTTTTTACTCTCTGGTAAGCATGTGCAGCCCAAATCTGGAATGGGACCACTGCAAGTGGCTGTGCAATGTCTAAACCTTTCTTTGTTATTTCTTTCTGAAATCTCTGCTTCCTGCAAAGGGATGCCAGTGATTTTTCTTTTCTTTTGCACTTGCAAAAGGCAGGTGTGAAAGAAATGTCTAGAGGGAGGTTTAAAGTTCACCCACCCACACACTGAACTTGTTTGAGGGTGAAGAAAAAGCAAATAAACCTAAACTGTGTGTTACATTTTTATTTTTATTTCATTTTCTTCGTTTATATCACACATTTCTCCCAACAATGGGACTCAAGGTGGCAAACATATTTAAAAACAATACAGATTAAGGACTTTTTCGGACGCTGAAAAATAACGCAAGCAGCCTCGTCAGCTTGCGAGGCTGCTGCACTGCAAAGCTTCCCTTTCATACAACTCTCGCCCCTGCCGGTACTGTTGCGGTACCGCGGGGAGAGTTGAGCGTCATATGTGGCCTTTTTTTTACTCACGAAAGTTGATCGTGAGTAAAAAACGACGAAATATGACACTTGCTTGGAAAATCCAACATGGCGGCCACAACCAATTTCCATCTTTGCTAGCCCTGCCCCCTGTGCTCATTAGGCCAATCAGATTACACTGCCTGTTCGTATGTGTGCGAATGTGAGTGTTCAAATGCTCACACATTCAAATGTTCTACGGATCTTTTCCTAAAAATCTGTATGAAGCCCTGGACATGCTGCGAACAGACTTTATGAAGAATTTGATGCCCCCCTTCTGAATGACACATATGTGTGTGATTTGCTGTTTGAACAGATCGCTGTTTGTTTGCACACCATTCGTATTTATTTTTAATTTTTTTGCCATTTATACAAACCCATAGAGTATAGATTAGCCCCCAGCACCAGGAGTGCATTTCTGGGTAGAGAATTCTCATAAGCAGCTTGCCATCACAGGAAAGGCCTTTTAAAATATCCCCACCCACCTCAGCTCAGAGGTACCCAAGAAGGAATGAAGAAGAAGAAGAGGAATAAGAAGTTCGCATATGAGATAAGAAGTGGTCTTCTAGATACCCCAAATCCAGGCCTACTTCCTAAATAAACACCATATATTCAGTCTATCCCATTTATTGGTGGGCAGCAGCTTGTGGGATATTCTCTGTTGGATTGTTCCAATCTTTTAGACTTTGCTCCATGATTTTTAGAGTAGTAATTTGTGGACTCTTGTACTCACCCACCCCTCCACTTCCCAGCTCTTCCTTCAGTGAAAACTCCCACAAATTTATACTATAGTTTGAAGTCAACTGTATTGGCAAGTAGATTTTTTTTAATAAAATGAAGAGAGAGATTGAAAGGGGGGTACTGCTTTGCTGCATGAGACAATATTGTGTGAGGTTTCTTTTTAAAATGGCAATTTATAACTAAAATTTTTGTAATAACTTTTCATTTACATCTGGTTTTCACAGTTACATTATATGCAGTACATTATTCTGCATATGAGTATTCAGTTCATTGCACAGTGAATCTTTTTAATTTGGAAGAGTATGCTTCCAGCTCTGTCCAAGACCTTTATTTCAGGATTTACAAATCTGCAATGTAATTTGCACTTACTCAAAGGGCAGAAAACCCTAATAATAACTAGCAATGCATCTTGCTGTTAAAAAAAAAGCACAGCACTATACTTTGAATAGTCTTTGTTCTGCATTGCTTTATTTTCTACTGACCAAGAAGTAAAGAGTGAGCCTGAGAAGATTTATTATGATGAAGAAGGATTTTTTTTAAAAAAATCTACTCTGAGCTGGAAAGATTTCAACCTATATCAGCCTCTTCTGATGACATGTTTTGCCCTTGCAGAGCAACTAGCAAGTCTAGGGGCTGAGGGTACAATTTATAATAGGAGAACTTATTGGGAAAGTGTTAAAGGCACCTTCTCCTAACACAACAGTACATACATCCCTGGTCCAAAACAGAGGCCCACTGGCTACTTTTAAGGAAAATAAAATAGAAAAACTGGAAGACCCAATAATAAATGTCCCTTGACTCATCAATATAAATTGGATTCTTATTTTTACTCTAGACATTTAGATTTGTAAATATGTTCTCTAGTCTATTAGAAATACATTAGTTTAACAATTAGTTTAAAATTCTACCCTGTTCCTGTGAGTGTGTAATATTAATTTAACTTATAAGACTCTGGCTATGAATTAGCACTCGGTCTGGAAAAAATTGTGGTGGCTATTATTTCCCCCAGCTAGCATTCATCCTATTCAGACTCATCCCAAAACAAAACTTAGGCCAAATACAAACATTATCCTTGCTAATTGATTTTTCTCTTCATTCCAGCATTGCAGAAAAAGAAAAAGTGATAGGGTTAAATTAGTCCAGAGAAGAACATATGTGTATAATCCTTTGCGTAGCCCTTATATTTTAGAGAAATACAGGTTGTGCGCCTCCTGCCATTTACACAGCATTGGTATCTACAGCTTCACTTACCAATGGTCAGGAGAGAAGGTCTCTCTCTTCTCTCTAGGCATCTGGAGTACCATAGAGGTATGCTGAAGGTGGTCTTTCAAGGCATCAGAAGGTCCTCCAGCACAACTCTTATGGTCAACTTCCACTGGAAGTTGACCATAGAGTCATGCCAGATGCCCAGAGAGGCATCCTCTCTAGGGACTTTTTCAGACACCCCTTACCGCGCAAGAAGCCTCCCTAACAGTAACAAAGCTGCTGTGCGGCAGGGAGTCCGTTTCGGACCATGCTGTCCCTCTCTCAGCATCGTCCGTGACTGTTCCGGGTAGGATTGAGGGCGGCCGCACTATTTTTTTATTCATGGACAACTTCTGTGAGTAAAAAATGCTGCAGCCGCCCTCAATACCACCCGGAACAGTCACGGATGACGCCGAGAGAGGGACGGCGCCGTCCGAAACGGACCCCCTGCCACATAGCAGCTTCGTTACTGTTACGGAGACTTCTTGAGTGGTAAGGGGTGTCTGAAAAAGTCCTAGGTATTTTCTAGGTCCTCTGGTGCAATTCTATGGTATAATATGGCAATTCACTATTATACATAGTTTGTGTATCTATGATAAGTCCAGGAATGTATAACCCACATAAATGGGGGGTAACCTGTATTGCTTACAATTTTTTTCAGAACATATCTGGTACTACTCGTAAACTGAACTATGGTGTTACAAACCCATAGGATGGCGGAATAAGCCCAATTCCTATCCTAATACCCAAGACTTGGGGTGTGTGTGGGAAGAGGCAGGCATGGTCTGAGAGATTTGGGTGAAGCATATCAGACTGAGTTAGAGAGAACAAGTTGAATTAGCTGGGTCACTGTAGGTCACTCCCAGATAAGTGTGTCAAATTAAAAGTCATTTGACTCATGATATGTAAGGTGTCAGAGAAGTCAAGAAAAATGACAGACCTCCATATCCTCAGGGGTTCAGTTCCCAGACTTATTGCAGATACTAGAAACTGCAGATAAAGTGAACTCTGTTAAAATAAATGACTTCTGGTTAAAACATACCATAGAGTTGCATTGGAGGATCTTTTCCTGTGTAACTCCGTGGTATGTGTCCCATGGATAACAAATAGCCATCAACAATATGAACAACTCCAAGTATGCTTGGCAGAGCTGGAAAAAGTAGTCTCAGCAAAGAACTGAAAACAGCCAAGGCTTTAGAAAGTCTGCTTTTCAAAAGTCCCATCCCTGCTGGTTGGTGATCATAATTCTTAAGAGGTCTATAGCTATTTCTACAATCTCAGCTAAGGGATAGCATGGGCTGCAAGAGAGTTATCCTCAGAATAAGAGGTGGATGGATGGGATACATCAGTCAGCTGGAGAGTTACCTTTTTGGGCTGAAGTAACAGTGACTGTTGGTCATCGTAGTGATGAATAAAGTAATCACTTCCTTTTAAAAAGTAATATTTTAAGCTCTGGAGATTTTACCATATTTGCTGATAGGGAGATATCTTTATTTCCCCATAGCTATTTGGTTGTTAGTTATATGTTTGTTCCTTTGGTTATCACGGTCATACCTACATCTTTAACACTGGGCAGGTCTCTCTGCAGAGACAACAGAAAGAAAGCTTTGTTTTTATAAAGTATATGGCTAAAATGACATCTTACCCCCTTGTATCTTCAAGTTGTTTCCGACTTATGGTGACCCTAAGACAAACCTATCATGGGGTGTTCTTGGCAATATTTGTTCAGAGGGGGGTTGCCTTTGCCTTCTTACTTAATATTATTCAATTAGAAGAGGAGAGATTGATTTTCTTCTTACTGCCTACTGGTTTCAAGACTTGCCTTTGTCTGATGAGCTGTAGAGATGCTGTCCGTACTAAAATTGTACAATAATCTATTAATGTATGTCATGGTCCTTTTTTCAGTATCTGTATTAGCAATCTGAAATTGGGGAATCTGAAAAGAGTCCAGGAAATGTGCATCTATTTGTCTTGTATCATTTCTCCACCACAGCATCCTATACTGTAATTGATTTCTATAGTGTCACTGCACATCTGCCTCTACGGCACCTGCATAAACATAATTTCTGTCTCAGGCAATGCAGAGAACATTTTCAAAGTATGCTGAAGATTAGTCCATCTGTTCATTGAAAGAACTGGAGAAAAAGTTGGCCTTACATTTTCACACTCAAACAACAAAATGTCCAAGTGAGATTCCTTCCTACTGGATACTTTAAAATTATGCTCAGAGATGGAGTGGACATAAGCAGGTAAAATCAAATCTGCCATGTTTCTGTTTCATCACACTGGATGGTAATGTTGGCCTGGGTGGAGAAGGCTGCTTGTGAAGTCCAGCAGTAAGAGTGCTGTCATCTGTTCTTTTTTCAAAGAGCTAAATAAATTCTTCTCTCTATTATTTGGCATCCAGGGCACCAAGAATCACCAGTCACAAACAAAGAGGAGATGTTCATCACTGCACAGATAATTATGTCACATATACCCAGTATCTCTTTGAGACCAGTTTGAGGACTTGCCTGAGGGGTGTGGTCTTTAGCTTTTCTTGTGAGAATTTGCTGATGGAATTCAGTGTAAACATATTTATTGTTTTAACTACATGTCATAATACAGGAATTCAGCTGACTTGCACGTGGAGGTGTGAGCTAGTGTTCTCAGTGCAATTGTTTCTATAGGGGCATTGTTTTAAGTATGGTCACTAAGAAGCTTACATGCTTAATTATCACTCCTTTCATTCTTATTTTTGCATATACTATTCTTTGTCCTTTTGGTCGGCTTTCACTCCTCAATTAAAAGGAATGTTTCAAATATATCCTGTTGCATATTACTGAGAAGAATTGTCTTATGAGGATATCCCACGGCTAAAAGAATATTGTTCTTCAAGGAGTAATGTGGTAAATTGCACCTTTTCCTGTCTGTTCCAGTAGATTTCCTTTTGAGAAGTTCTTACTGAGTTCATCTCATTCAGCTATTTTCAGAACATTTTTCCTCCCTTTGTGTGTTTCACTTTCCCCAAGCTAAACAATAATTAATTTGGACAGGAGCCACTGAATCTTGGCTGGAATCTATTATCTGCTCATAGAATTTATTTTGAGCCTATTTCAATATGTGTGGCCTTGCAAGAGCATAACAAACAAAATTACTGGAGACTGAGGAGATTATCAGGCGGGGACAAATAGAGCGTCCATGTCTCACTATCTCCTCTCCCAGCCCACTCCCAGCCCTGTACTGGTTTAAAGGTTTTCTCCCCTCCATACCTACCTTAATTGCAGAATAAAAACTGCTCCCCTCCCCTCCAGCAGCCCAGGAGTGAATGCAGCTCTCACGGAGCTGAATTCACTTCCTGGAAAGGAAATCCTGGCTGTTCTAATGAGAAGACGATCGTGTGGGAAATTCAAAAAGAAAAAGAAAAAGGCAAGAAGTGACAGCAAGCACAAAAGCACACTAAAAAAAAGTAACCTGGGGAGGGTTAAAAAAAGTATATCACTTACCTACTTGTCCCAATCGCACCCAGAAGTGTGCAGCAGGGACCTCCCAGTGACACTGGCATCACGCTAGCATAACAGGACACCTTTTTGCTCACCTGACGTTTCATTACAGAACTGGAACAATGGGTCAATTTAAACAGAAGAGTCATGGGAGCATAACAACACAGGGATGACGTCGTCTGAAAGGGAAGCTCTTTCGTGATCTCCTGTCATCTCTGTGATGGATTAATTTGGTCATCTGATAATCTCCTAAAACTTTATCATGTTTCATTTCACACAAATTGAGGATTAAGCAACATCTTACAGGAAGGGCATGAGCATTGCTGATCATGCTCTCCCCACTATACTGTCTCCACAATTCCATGTAGGAAATAATCTATGATGTAACACCATTATTAGTGCTTCATTGTCTCCTGCAAGTCTCAACCAAAGAAGTGAAACAGGGAAAACAATGACAAAATGATGTATCATAACGTGATGAGCTATATGTTAGCAGGGAGAGACTTTTATTCATTTATGCATAATTTGAGACTTATATCCTACCCTTTGGTGTCATATATTTCAGGATGGCTTACCTGACCAAACATTAAGAGGTTGCTGCAGAACCATCAATGATTTGTCTTGCAATCCTGTGAGATTGTAAGGGTATCCATGATGCTACCTGTAGGTCATCATGACAATTCCCTTTGTCTATCCAGTGAGAAAGCCATTCAAGCTTTGTAATAACCAGAGTACCCCTTCAGGATATGAAATAGGGTAAAAATATTAGTTCCCTAATACTAGTAAAGTGTGCCATAGTGGACGGACCTGGCCACTTTCTTTCTTGGTGTGCCCTGGGAGGCACACCCCAGGAGGCACAGGTTGGAACCTCCTGTGCCACCCTCAGATGCCTGTCTAAGGAGATTTTCAGACAACACTGTTATAGTGTTATTATTCCACTTTATTTGCTATGGCTGCCTCCTGTTGAATCCTGGGATTTGCAGTTTAGGGACGGGCATTTAGAACTCTCAGCCAGAGCGCTCTTAGGCCTCACTAAACTACAAATCCCAGAATTCCATAGCAGGAAGCCAGAGCAGTTAAAGTGGAATAGTAACACTATAACAGTGTAGTCTGAAACTCTCATCTTCAAGACTGGTAACTCTCACCCTATATTCCTGGATCTCTCTCCCTCTATTCAACCTTTTTGTCTTACTCTGCTGTAGCCTTGTGTGGTTCTTAAAAACGTATGTTGTGTATGTTAATTCACTTTTGTGTTATTCCAATAAAATACTTTATTTCACTTTAACTGGAATGCTCTCTACAGTTAGTACTGGTATGCATAGGTAAATGATCCTGCCTTGTACCCTTCTCTCACAGGCCTCCTTTTGAGCTAATAATTCCCCCAAATAGTAAAGGAGATTTTGACATCACAGGTGGAATTCTAAGGCACCCAACCTCTTAGTGTAACATTTACATATTCTTCCTCCCTCCCCCTCCCCCTCCCCCCCTCTCTCAGACACCCCAACACCATCTCCCTCACAGACAGAGAAAAGATTGAGATTCTGACAGCAGCCCTGGCTGGGTAGACAATTCATGATGTCTGTTTCAACTTTTAAATACTCCCCGCCCCCACACAATTCCATTATAGCTTGCATGAGCTTTGAAAAACATATAGTAAGATAATACACTTATTTTAAAAGAAAGACAGAGAGAAGGACAGAAAGAAATTGATGATGAATAAAACTAACACTCCTTTTCTACTAACTGAATGCCTTGAATACAGAATACATCTGGTTCATATAGCTGGCAGATTTTTCTACCCAAATTTTGAATGTATTGATCTTGGGCATAAATGTTTCAGTTATTTCTCACATTATACTTGTGGGTATCTAATTAAATTAGACAAGCTATCCTCCATTGGCTAACATAAGATATCACTATATAGAGGTTATCTGTTTAATAAGCAGACTCAGCAATACCACGCAGACAGTAGAAAGCAGAGAGATATTCATTTAAGCAGCTACATATATATATATATATATATATATATATATCAATCAAAGGGTGATGCTGCAGAAATGCATAAAATGCTATATAGTTGTCCCTCCATATCCATGGATTTGTTATCCACGGATTTAAGTATTCACAGCTTGAAAATATGCTTAAAAAAAAATAATCGAAAAAGCAAACCTTGATTTTGCCATCTTATATAAGGGGCACCATTTTGCTATGCCATTGCATATAATGGGACTTGAGTATTCACAGATTTTGGTATCCACAGAGGTCCTGGAACCAAACCCGAGAGAATATGAAGGGACAACTGTAATGCCATTTCAAATGACATGTCTTCTGTTTTAGTATTAATTGTCACAACTGCTACATCCCCCCTCCCCTTTAAACTTAACATATCAGGTAGTTTCCAATAAGATAATCTTTCATCCACAGCTGTTGCATCCAACAGCTTATCCAACTATCTATTTAAAAAAGGAAATAAATGCAGAACATGATTTTCAGAGTACCTAGTTCTAAATTCACAGGCTCTGGCTTGTATGCAGATGATTCTGATGCACAGAGGTGTGTGGAGAGGTGTTTTTTCTGGATTCAGTAATTCTATATGTGGAGTCCCAACTGTACATTTGAGCCTTATGGAATTTTGGATCATGCTCAGCATTACAAAGCTTTCCAATCATATTTGACATAATACAGGCCATAATGTCCATTCAGGCATCATGACTAATGTCTGAAGTTTTTGTATTCAGAGCCTCAATACCAGATGCTGAGAAACAATAACTGGTAAAGACTATTTGGGGTGGGGGGTTCTTGGAAACTTCTGGTTGGCTGCTATGAGAAGAAGGATCTGGCTTTGAGTCTGATCTAGCAGGGCCTCTCTTCAGACTTTAAGAGGAGGATTGTTCCTGGAAGCATGCTTCTATGTCCAAAAGCAGAACTAGGACAAGTTACTGGGGTGTGTGTGTTACATATCCCAGAATTCTCCACTGGCCATGCTGGCTAAGGATTTTGGGAGTTGTAATCTTTTTAAAAGGAAAATTTTGGTGCTCTGCACATTATAGGGGTATACATCATTTTTATTTTTGGATCTGGGGAATTCTGAGAGCTGTAGTGCAAAAAATTTTTGTTTTGTTTTGTTTTACAATTTTTTTTATTGTATGTATGCATAGTCATGGATCCAAAAGTCATGGATCAGCTGAGAGCCATTCTTAGCTCTATGTGTTCCCAGTTTTTCCTCTTCTTTTGTAAATCCTGGATTCCTTCGACCTTCTGCTGCAAATTTCAAGGAGTTACTATTACTTTACACTCAGCTGAGCAGGAGGGATTCTGCTCTTTTGCTTGGGCAGAGAGGAGAAGAGAGGGCAAAATCTTGTCCTTCCCAGTGGACTTAAGAGCAAAAGTAAAAGCAGGCGCTGTGGCAGACACTCAAAAGAATGAAATGGAACAGCCTGTGCTGCATGGTTCCAGTTGCTTCTTTTGGTAAGCAAAAGGAATCAACACAACACACCTGCCAACAAAGAGTGGTGTTCTTGAACTACCTGCCTTTGAACTACTGCATATCCAGAATAATCAGGCTCTCTCCCAATCTTCCCATCTCTTTTACAGACATAGCTTTCCCCCTTCAATATATTTTAGATTTCCCCTCCACTCTAATTTCCCTTAAACAGCATTGATATTGCAGAAAAGCATTCCTGATTTGAAAATATCCTCCCCCTTCAATTCTGTCTGTAGATCTGTTTCTATTTGAGAGTTACCTAAACCTTATATTTTGAGCTTAGTATTAATGGTTTTCTTTTTTCCTTCCCCTTGTTTTGATTTCCTAATCCTGTGAAATTGTGTGTCAGTGCACATGAGCATACCCATGTTTGTGTGCCATGGCTGCACAAAGTCACAGGGAAGAAATTGTAACTTGCAGAGATCTAGCATTGGGAGATATGTACTGGGAGAGATATACTTTGAGACGGTCTTCTGTCAAGCGGTGTTCCATTTATATTAATAATGCAACCATACCCATCTACTCTGAAATAAATCCCAATGCATTTAGTGGAACACCCCTAGGTAAACGTGTACAGGATTGTAGCTTAAATGAGACATTCTAAAAAGCCAATGGAATGCATGGATTTTTTTTTTATGACAATCATGTCTTTTCCAGTTATACTTTTTCCTAACTAATTTCATCCCATATCTTCTGGAGCTAAAAATATTATGCATTATTTTCCCCCACCTGCCCCAACAGCAACCCTCTGAAGTAGGTCAGGCTATGATTGGCTCAGATTGTTGATATGGGAAAGCCGGAATTTGAATTTATATATAATGTTGGACAAGACTCCACAATACCAGTGTTCCCATGTGCGGAAACTCACTGGGTGACCTGGGCAATTCACATTCTCTCAGCCTCAAAGGGAGGCCATGGCAAACCTCCTCTGAATAAATCTTGCCAGGAAAATGATATGATAGGGTTGCTGTAAGTCAGAGTCAACTTGAAGGCATATAAAAACAGCAATGTAGATTGGGTATAAGAGTTGGGTGTGAATACAGAGCCAAGTCTGATCAAGGCAATTTGTTTTTACAATAATAATGTATCATGTAATATTATATATATATATATATATATATATATAACATTATATTATATTATATTATATTATATTATTATTAGTTATACTGTGTGCATACACACATACACACACACATACAGATGCTTTGGGTATTTCCCCCCCCCCCAGGGTTTTCTAAACTCAACATTCCAAAGTTCATCTGGTTAAAATAGTAGTTTTGTGTTGTCTTCCTCATTAATAACTTTTGACTTCTTTTTGCTTGCCACACAGTTTTGACCACACTCTAAGAAGTTGCTTCTCCATATGTGTCCCAGTTTTCATATTTGTAATGTTGGGAGGGTATGTGCATGGAAGCATGCTTCCACATACAATCCTCCCTTTACAAATTCAAGAAGAGCCTAGCATCCCCAGTTGCCCTGTGATTCATTTTTCAGGCAAATGAGAGGTGGTGTATTCTCATTTAAGACCGTTAGCTGTTCTGCACACCTAGTAGACCCCACTAATTAGTGGATCAGTATCAAAGTATTTGATACGGTATCTGTATCATGGTGAAGCCTAGCAGCTTAAAACCTGTTTATGTTATAATTTCAAAGTCTTTGTCTTCAAATGAATAGAAATCCTTAACAAACTCAAGGGTTACTTTTTAAAAAAAATAGCCAATGTGTAAATAAAGCATTTTTTTTATTTAGTAGAAGCAAAGTGGAAACAATGTTTTAAAAGTAATAGGAGGTAAGTACAGGGTTGAACAAGCAGTAAATTATTTATTCCCCTTGGACAACTAAATTAGATAGCAAGAGGGGAGCTTTTAGAAGATCTGATTGTATGCTAGTCACATAATGTAGTCACATTATGACTACAGCAACACTACATCATCTATTATTATTATTATTATTATTATTATTATTATTTTGCATAGCACTATCCATTTATATGTGCTTTACAAGTAAAACAACTAAAAATAAAGGGTCCTGCCAAAGAAGTACAATCCAAAATATATGTGTATACACATAAACACATTTTGCTGGTGGTGGTTTTTTAAAAATTTCTATAATATTTTTATATAATGGCTGCACAGTAACTGTAATGGGAAAGTTCCCATCTGGTCAATATGGGCGGAATAAGGCAACAAACTTGTTAAATAGAGAAAAATGTGCTTAATAACTATTAAATTAATATAGCATATATTATAGGATCTAGGCGAGGTCAAGAATACGATTTCATGAAAAATTTAAATAAATAAAGTTTTATTAAGAATTGGCAAGTGCCACAAGTTTAAAAGGCCATGTTCACTCATTTCCATTTAAAGCACAATTTCATACTCCCAACAGCATCAAGCTTGGTGACAATCTCTGCAATGTACAGCATCTTCTTCTAATGCAAACAGGTTATGCAATTCATAAAAGAAGAGCAAATCTATAGTGGGAATCCAATTGAGAAAGTCACCTAGAAAAGATAGGTGGAAGTATGTCTCAACCAGGACATTTCACAAATAGATACAGGGCAAAAGTAGGCAACTATGGAACCTATGTGGGTAGAGATGCTTGAGAAATTACATCTTTGTGAATTCTGATATGAATTGGCCTAATCTGAACTTCCTGCCCTACACTACATTGAAACATAATTCTTCTTAGGATTTTATACTTCTTTGGATTTTGTTGTACAGTTTTCAGCTAAAACAGACAGTGGAATTTGTTTTAATCTGAAAGATTTTTTGCAGGGAAATACATTTAGAAATGTGTGCATTGACATAAAATGCATATCCTGTGTGAAAATAACATTCAACCATATGTATTTAAATAAGGTATTTGTGCATAATTTTAAAAAATAATCACCATCTCACACAGAAATGAGATGAGTTTCTGGCTGGTACCAAATAATAATAATAATAATAATAATAATAATAATATTTATTTCTATCCCGCCCCTCTGCAGAGCAATTGGAGCTTACAGTATAAAACTCAATAATTACATCAATACCCTAACCCACCCACCCCTTAAAAATAATATTGAATTAGAAAAGATTAAAAAACATACAATAATTAAAATAGAAGAAGAAGAAAAAATTCAATGGCAGCTCAAAGGGAAATAAGATTTAATGGTTCATATTAAAGTCGACAGGTGACTTGGAGGCATTAAAGACATTAAAGAGCTTTACCTGTGCTTAAGTATTAAATGATTGGATCTTAGCAATGGTTTGAAGCTTTCAAAAGCCGTGGCTAGAGTCCAAAGAAGGAAGATGTGTGTACAGAAAAAAAAAGTACATGCCCATCTGGTGCTTCACTTAAGAATGGTAGTGCTTTCCACTAACTCAGACACCAGCAGTCACATAGGTTGCAACATGAGAGCCTGTATATCACTTAGCACCATTGCACAGGAAACTAGAAACAAACCGGTAATCACTGCATTAATAATTCTTTTCCCCATATTCTTACAATGAGCCAGTGTGGTGCTGTAGTTTAAGTGTTGGACTATGACCAGGGTTCAAATCCCCACTCAGTCTTAGAAGCCCACTGGGTGACCTTGGGCAAGACACACCCTCTCAGTTTCAGTGGAAGGCAATGGGAAAATCTCTCCGAACAAATCTTGCCAAGAAAATCCCAATATAGGTTCATATTAGGGTTGCTATAAGTTGATAACAACTTGAATGCATAAAACAACAACAACCATTTTTTTAAATCTTCCAATGACTTCTTACTTGATACTAATAAATTTTAGTATAATTATTGAACTCGTGAGTCCTGGTGGCGCAGTGGTTAAATATCAGTACTGCAAGCCACCACATTGCAAGTTTGATCCCAGAGGGCTCCAAGGTTCACTCAGCCTTCCATCCTTTCGTGGGTCAGTAAAATGAGTACCTGGCTTGTGGAGGCAATTAAATAACACACATTGGAAACTGCTTAATGCAGTATAGATGTGTAAATTGCTAATTGCTTGTGGCTGAAGAGCGGGGTATAAATATCTAAAATAATAATAAATAAATAAACTCTGCAGAAGCTGTAGCTAATTCCAGTATTTCTGGAATCTTAATATGGAGATATTGGTAATATTTCATGCTACTTTAAGTTTCATTATTTAAAATGTGTGTGTCTTTTTGTTTCCTTTATAGTCCTTACTAGCAAAAAAAAAAATGCTTTTAGTAAACACTTGTTTGTCTCAAAGTAAGGAAGCTTATATTCAGGAAATTTATTTTTCATGTTTAATGGAAGCTTATAGTAGTTATACATTAGGGAAAACAACCAGTATGATGTTTTTAGGTGTGCCGGGATATGCCATTTTACCTGTGCCATTTTGCAAATAATTTGTACAAATGCAAATTCTAAAGTGACATTTATGTATTGCATTTGACATCATACATAAAACTCCAGCTAAATGTAGGAGCATTGATCTGCTCTTTTATGAGCCAATACTTTTCCACAGGTCAGAGTGGATTTTGCCCTGAGCCCTTAATAATGCCAGATTGTTAACTTAATAAATGGAAGGCTTAAATTTTATAGACTAATCACTTGGAGTAATCAAAGTTTACTCTCCTATAGCAGAATATAACATTTACTGTCTCTTGCCCCTAAGAAACGTTATGTTTCACCGTTATTGTAGTCCTCATGGTTTTCTGAAGATAACATTTCAGTATTTTTCTCACCATCTGAGCAAACAAATGGCCATAGCTCTGATCTATAATAATAATATAATAATAAAATTTTATTTATATCCCACCCCTCTGCAATGCAATCGGGGCGGCTTACAATATAAAAACCCCATACTCACAATACCCTAGCCCACCCACCCCTTAAAATAATATTAAATTACAAAGGATTAAAAACATGCATTAATTAAAATATATATAAATTAAAAGAAAAAAAAATTAAAACATACAATCATAGCCTAGAAGCCTAGCCTAGATCTATATGTTACAGAAAGGCTAAGAAGAATGCATTATACTGCTATTGGGCCCTCGCTGCAACAGTATTCAACGTTCTTGTTCCTGGATTCTTGTATATGACAAAGCCAGTTTTAGTTCAGGTCTGTGTTCTTCTTCAAGCCTGTTTAAGGCTGGACAAGCTGGCTATACCTAGATCATAGAAAAACAATGAGAGCCAAGTTACTGTTAAACAGTTGCAGTTATAATACCAAGACCACAAATAAGTAGTTAATTGCCATTATAGTTATGCACCAATATTCTACATTGATTACTTAATTGTGTATGTGTCTCCTGGCCTGACCCCTCAAGCCCACCTTAATAGTCAGCAGCCACATTGGGCTGTTCAACTGCTGATAGGACTCAAGGAAACTATCTTTTGATACACATTCCCCTCACCAGCAAGTAAGGCTGTGATGATGAATTGTGACAAGGGTTCTCCTGATTGTCACAGCCTCATTTGATGGTGGAAGAGGTCTGGAAACAACAAACTCCTTGTGCCCTAATCTGTAGCTGAACAGATCTCATTTACCCGATGCAGCTGCTGGCTGTTAAGGTGTGCGAAGGGGGATTGTTTATGTAATCTTGCAGTAAGGCTATGTCGTCTTACTGAGTATGGAGCAGTTACAGATCTGTAACTCTAGGTTGTGAATCCATAACTGTAATACAGAATGCCCACTGCAATTTTTAAAAGCAACTCTTTGCTTTCCCATTTCTCAAAAGCAGCTAAAATAGCTACTTTTTATCTATTTAAAAATCCAGTTGAATGCAACAAACTAGAGACCTGTGCTTTTCTTTTTAAAAAATCAATTTGTTGGCATTTCAACACCACAGTAGAGCATGAAGCACCACACAGTACAAGCCAGCATTGTGATATTCCTCCTCCACCATACTGCTCTAATAATAACAAAACTAACAAAACACTGGTAAGTATTTTATTTTAAAATCTTGTTATAATTTTATAACATTAAAAACTAGCAAAAATGTTATAATTATAGATTTTCCTTGGGTTTTTTTCCGGGCTTTGAGGCCGTGTTCTGCAAGAGTTTACTTCTGATGTTTCGCCTGCATCTGTGGCTGGTATCTTCAGAGAATTGTTGGTTAGGAGAGTGTGTGGAGTTTATATACTGTACTGTGAACCCCTGTTGGGGAGTATATGTAATTTGTGTATTTGAATACATTTAGTTTCTAGGTGTAGAAATGCAAGGGGGATTAGTGTCTGTTTGGCTAATGGTTGGTTGATGGCCCATTATCTGCTGGAAATCCCCCTGTCCCTGGGTGGAATTCCTTTGTAAGTGTTGAGTGTTGATTCTATTGTTTTTCAAAACTGGAAGCCAGATTTTGTTTACTTTTAGGGTTTCTTCTTTCCTATCAGCGCATATATTCCCCAACAGGGGTTCACAGTATATAAACTCCACACATACTCCTACCCAACCATTCTCTGAAGATGCCAGCCAGAGATGCAGGGGAAATGTCAGAAAGAAACTCTTCCAGAACACAGCCTCACAGCCCAGAAAAAAACCAAGGGAAATCTATGGATGCCAGTTATGAAAGCCTTCGACTTCACGTTATAATTATTCTGCAAGTTATTCCTTGCTAAATAACAGTCATACTGTAATGTAGTTTGTACCTTGACTATGTTACATCTCAGGGAGAGTCACCCTGAATCATGCTTCAGAGAAGGCAGGATATAAGTTAATAAGTCTGTCTATTAAATAACAAGACTAATGAAATAATCCATCTTTACTTATATGTATTACAATTCTAATGCTTGTCCCCTTCAATATACTCCCTGTTCACACTCACACATCGATGAAGTCTTGTTTTTCACTGGTCGAAGGCATGGAACAGATCAGTTTCTGTCAGCTGTGTCAACACATCTGCCATTTTCTTCTTTACTGCATCAGTTGATTCAAAATATATTCCTTTAAGTACCGGTTTCACTTTAAGGAAAAGAAAAAAGTCGCATGGTGCCAAATTTAGCAAATATGGAGGATGTTCAAGTGTAGTGATGTGTTTATCATCCAAAAAACTGCTTCACAGAAAGTGCTGTGTGAGCAGGCAGATTGTCTTGAAGAAGGATGAAACTATCTTCCCACAGTTCTGACCCTTTTCCCCCCTGATGCTTTCTCTCAGCTTTGTCAAAACTTCATAATGCTGGTTCACTGTTCTGCCTTCTAGAGCCCATTCGGCAAAAATTACACCCTTGATGTAAAAAAAACCAACAACAACCCACCAAACCAATGAGCACGGCTTTGAATGTGAACTTGCTTTGACATGCTTTTTTCATTCTTGTTGATGATGGTGGTTTCCAGAGCATTGATTGTCGTTTTATCTGAGGATCATATTGGAAGATCCAGGTTTCATCATAAGTGATGATTTTTTGAAAAAGGTTTGGGTCTGCTTCAGGTTGCTACAGAATGTCAGCACAAATTTCCTTGCGGCACTCGTTTTGCTCTGATGTGAGAACCTAGGGACCATCTTGGCACAAACTTTTCTCATGTTGAGATCCTCATGCAAAATTTTCTACATAGTGTCTTTGTCAATGTTCATGGCTTCAGCTGTCCTCATGCAAAATTTTCTACGCAGTGTCTTTGTCAATGTTCATGGCTTCAGCTATCATTCAGACACTGAGTCGGCAGTCTCCTCGAACAATCTGGCTGATTTTTTCCACATTTTTTTCCATTTTTTCTTTAGTTCTTGAAGTGGAAGATCATCTAGGGTGTTCCATCGTCTTCCACATTCTCATGTCCTTCTTTGAATCTTTTGTGCCACTCAAACACACGTTCACAAGACATGCAATTTTCCCCTTAGGCCTCAGTAAGCACTTGTAAAGATTCCATTGGTGTTTTGTTCAATTTTACTAAAAATTTCAAATTGACACATTGCTCAGCTTTTAAATTTAGCATTTTTCCAGCACACAACAAAAAACACAGCTGTTTTAAATGATGACTGACAATTAACTGAATGATGGAGAGTGTTGTTGTTTGTCATGCAGGTTCAGACATGTTCAAGATCACCACTCAAGCATTCACAATCAGTTCCCCCTTATTTGTCTGAAAGGGAGAAACACAGTCTCAATATTTAATAGTCAAACCCATTTTAATTCTTGGGAAAGGTAATTAATCACAAATAACTTTTAATGCTTAACGCTGGCTGGGTAGACTGCCTTTGTCATATGTGGAATTTGTCATGGCATACCACACCTACCCTTCAAGTTATGCACTGAATGACTAGTGGTTTCTGGTTTGTGGGCAATATCAGGAAGATTTTTCCTCCATAGTCGACATAGGCTGCTGCCACACTGCAGAAATAATGCAGTTTGACACCAGTTTAACTATTATGGCTCCATTCTGTTTGTAGTTTGTTGTGGCACCAGAGCGCTCTGACAGAGTAGGCTAAATATTTCACAAAACTACAAATCCCAGAATTCCATAGCATGCACCAGGGAAGTGAAAGTAGTGTCAAACTGCATTATTTCTGCAGTGTGTCAGCAGCTATGGACTGGTTGGAAGGATGCTTTACTTTTTTTTCTTTTTTCTTTTACTTACTCTGCACTGTAGCTTATAAAATATTGGCAACTGTGGTTGACTAGACTAACATGGCCAGCGCAGTTCGACAGAATGAGATGGTCTTTCTGGGATCAGAGGCAGGGTAGCATTCATACCTAGTCCCTCTCTCCTGAGCGTTCCTGGGCATTCCCATCCTCCTGAGCTGGCACCATATTGGCTACACTGGGTATTTCCTACTGGCCTGGACTATTTGGCTGTCTTGTCTAGTCACCTTCCAAATCACCCCAAATTCCATCTTTGAGAAATTTGAACATACAGGCAGAGGGGCACCAGGGATATCACAGTAGAGAAGTGGTCCTCGGATCCTCCAGGTGTTTTGGACTTCTGCTCCCAGAATTCATGACTGTTGGCCAAGCTGGCTGGAGCTTATGTGAGTTGAAGTCCAAAACACCGGGAGGATCAAAGTTTGTAAAGCATCCCAACTCTCTCTCTGTAACTAGATTATCACACTGGACTGTTATGGTACTACTATTCCACTTTTACTGCTCTGGCTGCCTCCTGTGAAATCCTGGGATTTGCAGTTTAAGGAGAGGCATTTGGCATTCCTAGCCAGAGAACTCTTAGGCTCCCCTAAACTACAAACCCCAGAATTCCAGAGGATGTAGCCAGAGCAGTTAAAGTAGAATAATAGCACTATAACAGTACAGTGTGATACAAACATTTTGTGTGAGGGATGGCAGTGGGAGAGGAATAGGCTGTGGACCCCACTTTGGGGCCCAGTCTGCTTTATCAGCTCAGAACATACCACTTGGAAAATATTGAGGCTTAATGGTCCCCTCACAATTTTTACAAGGTGTGTGGGATGAAAGAAGCAAGAAGTAGCACCTGCAACTATTCTAAAGTTCTGAACCAAGACTAGGGGCAACTGGGAGCTGATGGTGAATAAATGGACAATGGTACGGCCATTGCAGAGCCTTTCTGTTAAGTAAGGCAGTTTCTTTAGTTGATTCTAGTTCTTCCTTCCATGGTTGAATCCAGGTCATGTTAATCACATTCACAATAAACATAAGAGTACAGAAAAAGGCATATAAAGCCATCAAAACAAGAGTCAGCACATTAAATGCAGAAACAACACAGTGGGTGGAATAACCTAACATAAACACCTGGCAGACTAAAAAATACCAGGAGAGAATGCATGTAAACATCCTAAGAGAGGGAGCCAATTGAACATCTCCAGAGAGAAAGAGGTCCAGGTGCTGGGTGCCACAGCCAAAAAAAAGCAGATATTAAAAAGCTAGTTGGAAAGTGCCACTACATTACATTCACACTACAAACCTTTTAAAAGTATTATGTTTGCATTGAAAAGGAGACTTAATTTTAATTCTGTTAATTCTAACCTTCCATTTAAATTTACATTATATTATTACACAAAAGCCTTACCTGAATTCAGGTGAAAAATCCAACCTGTGATTTTACTTTTCTCTCCCTTGCCACCCAATCCCTGTTTTGCGCTTGGAAAACAAGGAAAGAGCTAAAAGAAATAGTTTTTCAAAACTCTATTTCTCACCTGCCTACCCATTAAAAAAAAAAAAAGAATAATGTTAAAAAGAAATACACAAAGAGATTGGATGCAGAAAACAAAATTGTATCTATAAACTATAAACCAGATCCTCACACTTCCCACCCCCATCAACAATATCCACTCCCAACCTGCATGCCATCAGAAGTACTCCTCAAGAACAGGTACCAGGGCTCTTTTTTAAAAAGATACCAGCAATGAAAAGTACTTTCCTGAAAGCTAAGGAGATTTTCACACTACACTGTTATAGTGTTACTTTTCCACTTTAACTGCTCTGGCTTCTTCCTGTAGAATTCTGGGGTTTGTAGTTAATGAGGCCTAAGAGCTCTCTGACTGAGAGTTGTAAATGCCCCTCCCTAAACTACAAACTCCAGAATTCCACAGGAGGAAGCCATAGCAAATAAAGTGGAATAGTAACACTATAACAGTGTAGTGTGAACATCTCCCAAGTCTTAGATTCCATCAGAGTCTGTTTTACCCTCAAAATAATTAGGTTCATGAGCATATTATCTGGCAATTTGTGTCCTTTATCAGTCATGACTTTTCCACTGGTGTTGAAGAGGGTGTCATCAACTAATGTATTGGAATGGCATGCACGTGTTGTGTTTGGAAAAGGCATGGAGAATCAGAGGGCACTCTCCACTCCTCCTTGTGTCTCTAGTCTCCAGTGATTCCCTCCGTCTGTTCTCTTTTCTCTGTTTGTCTCCGTTCCTCTGCTCCTTGTACATATGGGAAGCAATATGCTTCACAAAACAGAAATTACTCAGGGTTGTCACATTTTGCACCAGCTATACTTTCTGATCATTTTTCAAAAGCAGCGACATACTATGGTGGTTAGTGGGTTACATGTATGACTCTTAAAAGAGCTTTTGTATGAAATTTGAGGGAGCTATCCAAGGTGCTAAACTGATTTAGGGTTCACCAAAGTAACTTCCCAATTAGACCACTACAATGCATTCTATGTGGGCCTGTCCTTGAAGACAACTCGGAAACTGTAGCTAGTGCAAAATGCAGCAGCTAGACTGCTCACTGGGATTCCATTCATAGGACATATCAGACTCGGCAAAAATCATGGGATAATGATGCCATGCTAGTGTAAATGAGCCCCGCTATCGCACATCGTCATCATCCTCGCATGTTTACTCTGTGCTCCAGCTGCGAAAAAGGTATTATTTCTAATTTACAGGACAAACCGTCAACAGATTGTCAATAGTGCTTTTTTCGCATGCGAAACCATGTCCCATTGTAATTGTGAGATTACAGCATGAATATGTGGTCCTCAGCGAGAAAACATCTGGGTAAGAACACAAAAACGAAGCACAGGATGCATTTTTTTTATAAACTGTCCCATTTAGTTTCAACTTTTTAATGTTTGTTTCAGTGGTTGTGTGTTCATTTACTTTATTAAGATCTTTTCGTGTGTTAAGCACGCTTGTGTCTTCTTGTGAGAACCAACTAAATTGCAGAAGTAAACTCCTGTTCTTAAAGTGCTAGTGGTCTTTGTGTGCTAATTCCATGGCTGTTCTTTCGCGTGATTACAGCTATGTGCGATAATAAGTGTTACAATGCCACGATGTTTCCGCTATCCTCATTCGCATTTTTAGGTTCTCATCTGATAATGTCCATATACAGTATTGTATAGCACCTGTTCTGAAGGAATTGCACTGACTGCCAATATATTTCTGTTCTAAATTCAAAGTGCTGGCAATAACATTTAAAGCCCTAAATGGCTTGGGACCTCAATACATGAGGGAGCACCTCTTTATATATATATATATATTCCTGCCCAAGAATTGAGATCTATTGGAGGTGCTCTCCTCCATGTCTCATCAGTAGGGGAAATATGTTGTGGGAGGACATAGGAGAGGTCCTTTTCTGTGGTGGCACCCTGTTTGTGGAATTCCCTCATCCTGGAGACCTGATTGGCGCGAACATTGGAATCATTTCAGCGCCCAGTTAAAATCTGGCTTTTTAGTAAAGGCTTTCGGACAAACTGATTTTATCCAGGCTGCATATGTTTTCTTGCTTTATTATTCAAGATGGTTTTAAGCAGTTTTAAATTGTCTGTTTTTAAATTGAGAAAATATTTAATATGTTTGTAATGTTTTTATACTTTTGTAATTATTTATTGTTTTAAGTTCGTTTTATTTTAAGCCACCCTGAGATCTTTGTATAAAGGGTGGGATACAAATATTTTAATGAAATAAAATAAAGAAATAAATGAAGTTCAAAAACAATTGGAGCAAATTTACTACCCCGCAGGCAGAGAAGACACCAGCCACCACTGGCCCTGAACAGGGAGTTTGGGTTAACTTTTCATATTGATTTCAGTGGGGGCTACATTTGACTAATGTGGTCTGGATCCATTCCAATGTTGAGATAGAAAATGATAGGTTTGCTTTGTGCCAATCTCAGAGTAACAAATATGCCTTTCTCTTATTATTCAGTGTATTTATAACATGCACACATGCACACATTTTAATATAAGATGCTCTTGGGTATGTTGCCATTTCCAGTGTGCTGATTGGCTCCTTAGGAAACTGACCAACCAATCAAAGCTCTGTTGGGCAGCCAATCAGCACACTGGGGGCAGGACCATGTGGAAGTTTAAGTCCTTTCTAAACATGGCGGCAGCAGAGGGGTGTGAGTAGCATGGAGGGATGTGGTGTGTATGTGTGTAGCATGGCATGTGCCTGAGTGCGGGGGGCGTGCACCTGGTGGGGGGTGAATTGGGTGGTAGGGGAAAAGTTGGACAGGGTGTGTGTTTGGTGGGGGGGGACATGGACCAGGTGGGGGTATGCACGCCTGGCAGGGGGCATGTTGGCAGCAGGGGACATTTTTGGCAGGGGGCGTATTTGGCGGTGGGGAGTGCAAGTTTGGCAGCAGGGAGCATGTTTTGTGGTGGGGGGCACATTTGGCAGCAGGGGGTGTGCACTTGGTGGGGGTGAGTTTGGCGGCGGGGTGTGTGTTTGGCGGCAGGGGTGCGTTTGTGTCCAGGTTGGTTTATCACATGTTCTGCTACTGCTGATTTTTCTGACTGGCCCAGTCTGCAGTGTCTCGCATGTTCCTTGATTTGTGTTTGCACACTGCGTTTAGTGGTCCCGATGTAAACTTGTCCACAGCTGCATGGTATGTGGTAAACTCCTGCAGCTGTGAGAGGATCTCTTTTGTCCTTCGCTGAGTGTAGTATTTCTTCGATTTTCTTGGTTGGTCTTCGCATTCCACACTTTTCCCATAATTGCTGAGGGTTTCTCACTCTGTTACCCTGCCACCGCCGCCACCACCACTGCCAGTTGTCTATCTGGGTCCCATTACAGCCTGCGACTGGTGAATGGCTGGGGGAGTGAGAGGAGGGAGGCCCTTGTGAGGCTGGGGTGTAGATGCAGATTGTGGCAGGAGTGGATTGTGAGGTGAAGAGGGAATTTGCATGTGGGTGGTGATTAGTTGCATGTGTTTCCTGAGCAGCCAATCAGCACACTGGGAAAGGCAACATACCCAAGAGTTTTATATAGAGAGATATTTTCTATATTTGACTTCTTATCGCAAACATAAAACATATGTTTTATTATGATGTCATTTTCAATAAGCCTGTCAAAAACAAATATGTAAAAGTGTCAATAAAAAGAATATTACACAATGTAATTATCATTTGCCTGGAAGGTTTGGAAAACTAGTTAAACATTTCTTGAGGTGCTGGTCTATAAATTATTCTCAGACTACACAGAGAGAGGGGGGCAAACATAATCTATGTTGTTTTTTAAAAATAGGAGAGGTGAAAATTGCAATATATAGATGGTGCACATCCAGTGGAAGGTGAGGCCTTTTTATGCTGTGCATGAATGCCTTTGTTGAAAATGGGAAATCTAAACAGCTGCACTATTGTATTCAATTGCTGTCAAAAAATAATGATTTGCTGAGTCTAATAGATCACCATTTGGGCTTGGCAGCTGTTACTGGCAGGTTATACTGTACCGAATACATGCTGTGCATGCTATATTTCTGTCTTGTTGGGGTTTCTTTCTATAAAGCTACAAAGATATGCAGCCAAATAGAAAGTTAATAGCATCTGGCCAGGAGTTCTTAACCTGTGGGCCAGGAATATGTTTAAAGAGGGGTCATACAGCCCTTGTTTCCCCCATCTTCATTTCATAACTCTTAATAAAATGTAATATATTTCTACCCCTTATACTAGATCATGGAAATGACCTTGAAAATTGTGGGTTGAATGTATATCATCACAAGGGCTGCTATGTGAGATGTGCAGACAGCTTGAAAAAAGCTTTAAGCAATGCATGCTGCTCCATTAGTTCTGACCAAAACACTTGGGGTTCTTTATTATCTAGCCAGAGTTTTCCCTATTTCTCAAAGATCCTCTGGAATGAATTTCCATGCTATCACTATATGTATCAAGAGGAATTTTAAACATGGTGTCATGAGCTTTCTGCTGCAACTTACCAAATGGAAGCAAGCATTAACAAATGTTTTCAATTAACATTTTGTAATGCAGAGCTAACACAGGCTAGTGTTTTGAACATTAAGTTATGACTCTGGGGACCAGGGTTCAAATCCCTGCTCAGCCATGGAAACCCACTGGGTGCCCTTGGACAAGTCACATTCTCTCAGCCTCAGAGGAAGGCAAAAGCAAAGCCCTTCTGAACAAATCTTGCCAAGAAAACCCTGTGATGGGTTTGTCTTACGGTTGCCGTAAATTGGAAATGACTTGAAGGAATGAAACAACAGCAACAACAATAACAGAGCAGTACAACATGATGTTTATTTCATTCATTCTTTTTGATTTAGGAAGTTAATTTAATTAACTTTTTAAAAAAATACTTTAGGGAAGGAACTTGAAGCTGGCAGAATCTGCTTTAGATATTTTTACTACATCCATGAGATCCACAAACAGGAGCCTGATGCCAAAGGCAATGACTTACAACTAAGCAAATTCTGAGCCAAAGTTCTGTAGACAGAGCTCACAGTTCTTCCACAAATAAAAACCTTCCTGGATAGCATAAGATTTCTTTATTGCAGCAGTAAATTTTGGGATGTACGAGGGAATTATTTTGTTGTTGTGAAACAACTAGGAAATCCTTGGCTGCATCTGCACTGCAGAAATAACCCAGTTTGATTGCTTTAACTGCCATGGCCCAACCTATGGACTCCTATAGTTTGTTGTGGCACCAGGGCTCTTTGACAGAGAAGGCTAAATATCCCACAAAACTACAAATCCCAGAATTCCATAGTATTGAGCCATGTTAGTTAAAGCGGTGTCAAACTAGATTATCTCTGCAGTGCAGATGCAGCCCTTGTCAACCTATGGTGCATTATTCAGGCATCTATAGGAAGATTTAGATGCCTACTCCTCATTTAGGAAAGTATTGAGGATGTTCTTCCTCAGCTCTGTAATGGAGCAGTGCTGGCTTAATTTTTGGGGTGTGTGTGTGTATTATTATTCCACACAAGGCAACAAAAGACTTGGAGTGTATCTACACAACACAGCTATACCACTTTGATAACCTTCTGACTGCTATGCTTTTCTCCCCATTGTTTTTCTAATCAGAATAGACATGAAAATCAAGGTTAAAGAAGGTTTTCTTACTCAGTATTCCTTATACCTGTACCCATGGGCATTGCTATGTGTGTGTGTGTGTGTGCAAAATGAAGACATTGCCCCCTTAAAGAATTCAGCACCCCAAATAAAATTTTCCTTCTGTCCCCAAATTTCTAGCATTGCAGTAACTTAAAACTTTAGTTGAGCATTTAGAAATACAGTTTCAAAGACATTCAAAGAAAAAGAGCAAGAAACGTTACCAAGGGAATATGAACACAGCAAATGTAAGAGTTCTAGGTGTGAATGGTTTTCAGTCTCTCTCTCTCATTCTGCAGTAGTAGGAATTTGTGGACTGAACGAAAATCTAATTGGGGGGGGGGAATATTCTTATGGGTGGGACAAAGCCCTCATTTTGCCCCCACCCCCAGCTTCACCCCCTAAGGACTTTATCAGACACTCAAAACACGGCATCATAACAACACCACATAACCACAAAAGTGCACGCAGAGCAGATGACATTGCCCTTTTGTGGTTAAAATCAGGCCCAAACCCATACCTTTTAATTGATGGCTTAAGCCATCAATAGATCCCCCTGCTGATTTTGTGCCAGCATTGCTGGCCTGCAAAACCTCTTGCCTTTTAAATCTTGTACTTACCCCAACAATGGCTGGACTGGCCAGAACACTTCCAGGTAAGATCATAACATCCAGGTAAGTGATGAACTTTTAATGACCCACCCTGGATTACTTTGAAGTTTTTTTAGTGTGTTTAGGTGCTTAGTGTAAATTTTACATGTTTATTTCTTTTTTCTTTTTTTTTTTTAACTTTTGAATTTCCCATGCGATGAAATTGTGTGGGATTTCGAATGAGGAAGTGAACGGGCTCTGTTCACTTCCTCTTTATTGCCGGAGCTGCCTTTGCTGGAAAAGGAGGTAAGTGCAGGGGAAGAGCATTCTTTTACCGGCATAAAAATGGGTTTTTTTTAACACCGGCAAAGAATGCTCTATTTCAATCCTGTAATGCCTGCCTCAGAGCATGAGGCTGGGGTTTCTGGAACCTTGTGGTACTGGCTGGGAGAAATGGGGCTTGGAGTGCTCTGCATCTTCCTTTTTTTAAACCCTAGACCATGGAGAAAAATAAGTAACAGTGCTACTTCCCCCCCCCCCCCCGCCCCGCTTCAGAATTCAGTCTAATTTATTTTTCTCTCTTTTCAAGAACTTTGGCCTTTGTTATAAAAGCATGATGAATTAACACACTAAGGGCTCATCTACCTGGGCCAGAATATGCTGGCTCCCCACCAGTGTATTCTGCCTGCAGATCTGGCCCATTGCTCCCCCATTACCTGCATGGAATGAGATGGAGTCCAGACCACCCACATCACTCTTGCCATAGCCAGGAAGTTGACATGCAGCACGTGAGCAAGGCCCTCTGCATGTGAACAGCCTTAGCCACATGCTGTGGGACTCCTTCCTGACTATGGAAGAGTGAGGCAGACAGCAGCTGCAGTGATGGGTTGACATGGCAGTCTGAGCTTCTGCAGTTGTGTGGGGCCAGATCTGTTTATTTTGTTTGAAGTGGATTTTACCTAGTTTTTTTTTAAATGTGTTAATGGGCTTTACCCCATCTTCCCTTTGTTTTGGTGCCATCTTTGTCCTGGGGGTTATAAGAACTTCCTGGAGGCAAAATGGGGCAAAAGCCCTGCGTTGTCTGGACCACAAGGCTTCAAGGTTGGGGCAAGAAAGGGTAAGTTACCCATCTAGACAAATCCCCAATTTTATCTAGCTTTCAAGCTGTTTAAGGACTTTATCGGACAAGCCTCTAAAATGTTCTTTTGACACCATAATTTACACTGGTTTTGTGCCGGCAAAAGAACCCTTTATATCAAACTTAGCCAGAATCACGTGAAAAAGCACCCTTTTACTTCCACGTTGACGGGTGAGTGTGAACTCGGCAGTTCTTGTGAGAAGACGCAAACACAGTTAAAAGTAAAAAAACAACAGCTAAATTAAAAAAACAAAACGAACACACAAGCATTGAAACACACTTAAAAATTTGCCTGCAACATGGAGAGGTTCATAAAAGAGCATCATATGACTAGTTTTTGCATTCCCACTTGGAAGTGTTCTGGCAGGGATTGCCCATTGACACTGGAATTGCACCAGCAGAATGGGACACAATTTCACACACTTGCAATCATGGCAGCCCCCCCCCCAAAAAAACCCCACCACGCCATGGCTTGGCCCATCATTAAAAAAGAGCACCTTATTTACAGCTCATAATTGCAAAAGCATGACCTTGTGTGGTATTGGCGTCCTTTCGCATTCATTAGGCGTCGTTATAATGCTGTATTTGCCCTGTCTGATAAAGTCCAAAATGTATGCCTGCCCAATTGCTGACCTGCCCAGCCTAACAAATATATGAATGTACAGTCTTTCTCAATCCATTTTTTGTTTTGCTTTTAAGAGCTTATAATTTCTTCTTAACCTCTTCCTTGTTCATTACAGGTGAGGAGATATTTTTCTTTGTTATTGATCATATTCTAATTTTGCACCTCATTTAAACATGCAGCTGCAGATTTACTTCTCTCTGGACTTCTGAATTACTAGTGTTCCTTTCATGATAACATTTATCAAAATTTATGCTGCTTTGACTCCTGCTAAAATAACAGTGAAGATAAATGGATCGATTGACCCCAAGAGCAGTTTATTTATCCCTTTAGTCACACTTCAGTAGCAAAATCAATATCTCTCTGAAATATCTGATATTACTATGGTTCCAGTAAATACTGACGTTCCTGAAGTATACATAGGAGAGAACAAAAATTTATTATCAACTTAGATATTTTAGTAGCCATATTGATTTTGCTGTGAATGCTTGTGAAATTTTTATTTATCTGTAGCTGAATGAGTGACCTTTGTTTTTTGGCTAGAAAAAGACTCCCTGCAGCTGAAGCTCTGTAGAAGGAAGAAGAAAAGTCCTGTCTAGCAGTCTGGGGGAAAAGACTGTCAAGATTGTACGCTCATTTTGAAATGATACATTGTGAGGCAGACTGTATTTTTTTCCACACTGTCTCTTTGTGGGAAAAGTATGTAGTATGGTATAGTTTTTTTTAAAAAATACAGATGTTGATATCCACTTGATGTATGACTACTACACTGTTTTTGAGTGCTGGGTGGCTAATGACTTGCTTTAATGATGGAGCAAGGAAAACAGAGCTGATAACAGAAATTCAGGAAATACTAAAATGTGTCATATGGTCATCAGAAATTTATGTATGTTTCTTAATCAGAATGACAACTGATAGTAAAGCATTAACACAGATCAGTTCAATAATTTCGAGGTGTTGTGAATTAGAGGATACAAAATAAATGATAAAGTTGTGCTCAATAGAGAGAAGATTTAGAAGACAACTTTAGGAAGATTTGAAGAGAAATATTAGTTTATCCCCTTCTTAGTGAAGATGAAAAGGGACCTGGTGCACTTCTGTCTGATTCTCTCTCTTTTACATGTGTTTTTGTACATTTGAGTGTTGAGAAACTTTGATGAGAATCCTGGACTGATGAGAATCTTTGTGTGAAATTTGCATATGGTTGTTTTGTTCAGAAAACAGCATCTTCTGCACAGAAATGTTATAAGAAATGTTATATACACACACACACACACAATAATATACATGCACACTCATATATATATATATATATATATATATATATATATATGTATACGTACATATATATATATCACACACACAGTAGGATCCCCGTATCCACTGATTCATTATCTACCGATTCAGTTTTACACGGGATACAAAACAGCACACATACCATAGACTCTTCCTCGAAAATGTGTCTTCTCTAGCCATTTTCTAGGTCCTCCTAGAAAAGGCAACTTTTTGGTATTTTAAACCAGAAGTCCCATTATTTTCAATCACTATTATCCACTGTTTTTGGTAAAAAAAAAAAACCCAGAACCAATCCCTAGTGGATACGGGGGTCCTACTGTGTGTGTGTGTGTGTGTGTATGTGTGTGTGTGTGTGTGAATGAATATATATACTGCACCAAAAATGCTGTTTTCTGTGCAAAAGAACCACTTACGATTTTTGCATAGAATAAATCTCAAATTGTGAATAGTTTCTAAAAGCTCCACAGTTTTGAAGACTTTCTTATATTTTATTTTATTATTATATTTTAGAACATTTATTATTATATTTTATATTATATTTATATAATTATTTATATATTATATTATATTTATTATTATATTCTCTCTCTCTCTCTCTCTCTCTCTCTCTCTCTCTCTCTCTCTCTGGTTTTTCTTTGCAAACGAAGATTCAGGAAGGACTCATCCCGTGCTTTCTGCAAGCACGCTGATGACTAAAAAGGCCAATCCGAGATAAACAAGTCCGGTTGCAGAAAGCACAGCAGAAGGTCTCCTTGGGTGATGTTTCTGGGTTGTGATTCTTTCTGCATTGTCGTTTCTCTTCAAGACTTGTTCGGCGTGAGTTCTCAAATAAGGCTGCAGCACTGTGGATTGTGCATCTCCATGCCTCCTAATGTGAGGCCAGGGCAGACCATTGTTGGTGATCAGTTTGGCTGAGCCTGAGATGTTGTTTGAGGGAGTCCTTGTATCACTTTTTTGAAGCGCCCCTCTTACGCTGACCCATGGCGAGTTCACCGTAGAGTACTATTTTTTGGGAGGCGATGGTCCTCCATCCTAGAAACGTGCCCTGCCCAGCACAGCTGTGTTCTCAATATCATGGCCTCAGTGCTGGTGATCCCTGCTTGCTCAAGGACAGCAACATTCGTCACATAGTCAGTCCAGTGTATATTTAGGATTGTATGTATACAGCGCTGATGAAAGTGTTCGAGGAGTCATAAGTGGTGGCGATAGGTGACCCATGTTTCAGACCCATAAAGGAGAATAGACAATACAATGGCTCTATACACATTGATTTTTGTGCTTCTCCTCAGCTGTTTATTACTCCAGACTCTTTTGTAAAGTCTTCCAAATGCGCTATATGCCTTTGCTAATCTGTGATTGATCTTTTTGTTAATCTTGGCATAACAAGAACAACATAATCTCTTGGAGGAGATGATGCTTCCCAGGTAGGTGAACTGCTGAATGGACTTAAGTTTAGAACATTACAAAAATTATTCTTTGCTTCATTTGAGAAGAAATTTAGTGAAGAATTGCCCCCCCCCCTAGTTTACACAAAGCAGTTACTGTGTTAGATGAATTATCAAAAGGAAAATTCTGAGGGATCTTCAGGTTGTCCCTTCCCCAACAGATCCTTCTACTGAGCTAGACATTTGTGCGTTTATGGATCTGTAGAGAATTATTCCAGCTGTTTTTTGTGACTGGGATGGCTCTTCTCAGAGTCTTACCTCCCTCTGTCATGCTCTCAAAGGGTCTGCTGCAGCAACATCAGGGGAGCGTGGGAAGATGCGGGCAGCAGTTGGGCCTCGCCTTTCTCAGGCTATGGCAGAACTTGTGCTGATAATGCTGTTCTTTGATGGGAAAAATATGGTAGGTTACAAAAACATATGACAACTAATGGACTTAGTTTTAGCTTTTCTCTCCAATGCTGGCCACTGATACTGTACTATGGTAGCAGGAGCGACTGAAAAGATTATTTATTCTCTTCTACTGCTCTTGTGCCCTATATATCCAGACTCACTTTTTATTTTATTTATTTTATTTTATTTTTTATTTTTTTTATTTAGTTAGTTATTTATACCCCGCTCTTTAGCCACAAGGCTATCAGAGCGGCTTACAAATTGTTTTAAGCAATACCTATTTACGCATCTACGCTGCATTAAGCAGTTTCCAATGTGTGGTAGCTAATTCCAATTCCAATGTGTGGTATTCCAATGTGTAGTAGCTAAAATTTGGACTCAGCCCAAATTTTAACATTCCTGTACAGCTCTGGTAGAAAGTACTTAGCCATGGTGTTAAAAACAAAAGGTGTTTGTTGGGAACAATGTTCCTAAGACAAGGTAAAATATTTTGTATGGCTGTGTAGAGTGTGTAACACCAGGTGTCAACCCTGAGTAATCACCACAGTACATGAGTGAGCTAAGACACAGAGCAGGTGTGGGTTGCAGTGGGTGGATTGTGCAAGTTACTGTGTAAGTTTGCTGAGAGTAGTAGGTTGACTATTGTGAGTATTTTGCATTACTTCGACATTGTGGACTTTTTCGGATGCATGAAATATAACGCAAGCAGACTCGTTGCATTGCGAGGCTGCTGCGCTGCAGAGCGTCGGTTTCGGATGACGCTCGCCCCTGCCGGTACTGTTGCGGTACCACAGGGAGAGTTGAGCGTCATATTTCATCGATTTTTAAGCACGATCATCATGCTCAATTCTCCCCGCGGCTTTGGACCGCCAATAAAAAAGAACACCTTATTAACAATTGCATAATGTGAAAGGACGGTGTCATGCAAAGTGGGTGCCTTTTCACACTCGTTTGGTGTTATTATCACACCATATTTTCTATGTCTGATAATTTCCCATGTCTACATCCTAAGGAATCTGGAGATTTGTAGTTTGATGAGGCACTAGAGCTCTCTAGTTGAGAATTCTAAATGTTCCCTTCCTAAACTGCAAATTCTGGGATCACATAGGGTGGAAACATGGCATTAAAGTAGAATCACAGCACTATACTGTAACTGTGTAGCATGAAAGGGTCTCTGCTGTGGCTATTTGTGGAGAAATTTGGTGAAGCAATGCTTCCCTCCCTTGCTTCTTCCTCACTATTATGGTAGCAGAGATATTGTCTGAAGTGTGACTTCGCTTAGAATCATAGAATCATAGAGTTGCAAGAGACCACGCAGGCCATCCACTCCAACCCCCTGCCATGCAGGAATACACAATCAAATCATTCCCAACAGATGGCCATCCAGCCTCTGTTTAAAAACCTCCAAAGAAGGAGACTCCACCACACTCCAGGGGAGTGTATTCCACTGCTGAGCAGCTCCAACTGTCAGGAAGTTCTTCCTAATGTTTAAGTGGAATCTCTTTTCCTGTAGTTTGAACCCATTGCTCTGTGTCCTAGTCTCTGGAGCAGCAGAAAATAAGTCTGCTCCATTCTCAGTATGACATCCCTTCAAAGCAGACTAGAGTGACACTATTACTTCCCTTGATCTAGACACTATACTCCTATTAATGCAGCCTAGAATCACTTTGGCTTTTTTAGCTGCTGCATCACACTGCTGACTCATGTTCAGTTTGTGGTCCACTAAGGAGATTTTCACACGGGCTATATATCCCGTGGCAAGAACAGAACAGGGTCGGGAAAGGTTTTCCCTTTCGGACGACGTTGACCCCGTTCTGTCCTGCATCCATCCTACTCCCGTGACTGTTCCAGAACAATGTAATCACGATTTTTCATCATGAATAGACCTCCCGTTCCGTTGTTATAACGAAGGTGTGCGAACAGGAGCCCCGTTCCTGTTCCGAAATGACAGCCACGGAGGGGAGGTCCGTTCCGAGCACTTCCTGGTACGATCTGGACATCCAGGTAAGTGGCACCCTTTATTTTACCCTCCCTGTTTTGATTATGTGATTTAAAGAGTGTTTTTGTGCTTGGTGAACTGATTTTATGTTTGGGGGAGTTTTATTTTTTAAATTTACCGTCCGGCATTATCACGTGATAACGTGATAACGTGATAACGTTTCAAACAGCCGGTCGTAAAAGCAGCCTTACGACGGCTGCATTTACGGCCAGCCAGCAAGGGGAGGGGGAGCCCGTTCCTGCTGCGGAATTAAGGTGAGTGTGTGAAAGATTTATGTTATTCCATGGCAGGAACGGGAGAGGAGGTAGCGGGGCAGTAACGGGGCATTTTGGCCCCGTGTGAAAATCTCCTAAGACTCATAGATCCTTTTCGCATGTGTCAAGGTTTCAGGTCTTGTCTTGGAAAGCTCATGGCCTGGGATGATCTTGAACTGGTGGCAACCCTGCTCTAGTATAAACCTTATTTATGGTCCTTGATATTAGGCATGTAGGCATTCTGAGGAAGCCCTTTGCTGCTTTGGAAAGGAGGGGTGGAAAGCGCTTGCTCTCCACCACACTCCCTTCCCAACGCAGCGAGGGGCTTCTGAGGAAGCCTGATGTTGCCTTGGGAAGGAGGGTGGGAACCAGCTGGCGGTCTCGCTCTGCGCCCCACTCCCTTCCCAAGGCAGCTAAGTCTTCTGAGGAAGCCCTTCGCTGCTTTGGAAAGGAGGGGTGGGAACCAGCTGGTGTGCTTTCTCTGCACCCCACTCCCTTCCCAAGGCAGTGGGGGGCTTCTGAGGAAGCCTGTCGCTGCCTTGGAAAGGAGGGGTGGGAAGCAGCTGGCACGCTCTCTCTGCGCCCCACTCCCTTCCCAAGGCAGCTAAGGGCTTCCTCAGAAGCCCTTCGCTGCTTTGGGAAGGTGGGGTGGGAAGCAGCTGGCGCGCTTGCTCTCCACCCCACTCTCTTCCCAAGGCAGCGAAGGGCTTCTCAGGAAGCTTGTCGCTGCCTTGGGAAGGGACTGGGGTGGAAAACTGCTGGCCCGCAGGCTCATTTCTTATTTGTGGTTTTTTCATATTTGCGGTGGTTGTCTGCCCCTAACCCCCGCGAATGTGAAGGGATGACTGTAGTTAGATTTCTCAAGGGGACCAGGGACATGCGTTTGAAGCCGACAGGAAGTCAGGTGACCCTAGAGTGCTATGTGGACAGTTCTTTTGCTGCTGAGGCTTCAGACAGGAAGTCAGTGACTGGGATGGTGGTCAGGTATGCAGAGAGCCCCATAGTGTGGAGATCAAGAAAGCAGAACTGTGTAGTCATTAGTACCACAGAAGCTGAATTTGCAGTCTTGTCTGAGGTGGCAAGTGAGGTACAATGGGTAAGGCAGATGCTTGCAGACCTTGGGGAGCCGTGCCAAATGCCTGCTGAGGTGCACAAGGACTCACAAGCCTGCATAGCTATGGCAGAAGCAGAAAACCTGAAATTTAGGACAAAATACATTGCGGTACGCTACCAAAATGTGAGGCAGTTAATACAAGAAGGTGTCTTGTGTCTGAGGTACTGTCCATCTGAGGACAATCTTGCAGACCTGCTCACAAAAGCCCTTCCAGCAGAAAGCCATGAGGAGTTGGCAAAGAGGCTGGGCCTTGTCACTAGCGTGTAAAGTGAAAGATGTCAAAAGGAAAGATCAACTGACAGACGAATGATGTCTAACAATGTATGTTGATAATGTTATGTTGCAATGATAACATGTGTCCTGTGCAGTAGTTTGACCATTTTGGAGGGGACTGTCAGAAGTTAGAAACTGAACTCCATTATAAAATGACCAAACAAACTGCAGAGTCATGCTGAGTCAAAATGGCTGACTCCATGAACTACCTAGTCTTCCTTAGCTCCAGAAGGAGGGTTCTTATTGGTGTTTAAGATCATGTAATTGAGTAAGCCAATGCCCTGTAACTGTGTATATAAGAGAGCTCAGAGCAGAGCTCACTTCTCTTCCTGTGAATGCTGAGGCTTGGTGCAGCAGTTTCTCCCTGAATTGTAAATATTTGTATATATTACAACTGTTTGAGTTTGAAGATATAAGTGCCTCCTGCTTATTTGGACGTCAAACACTCTGTCTGTGAGTATTCTTGGGAGCGGGCTACTACTGAGTCTACTGAGAGAGTTTTTTGGGCTTCTGCTGGGGATTGTGTTTCCTATCATTCCCTGACAGCTATTTCCTCTGGAAGGAGGAGGAGTGTGATGAGGTGTGGGTGGTTGTCTGGTTCTTTCTGCAGCCGCTTTTTCACACTGTTCTCTCTGTGTGCATTCCTCTTAATGGGGAAGACAGTATACTGAAGGGATATACAAGCCAGGGAATTGACTTATTGACATGACATTTATATCACCATAAATAACAGAATAAGGCATTTTCTCTCCTTTAGCCAAAGTAGTCAATATTACTAAGCAAATATGACATGTACCTTCAGGTAGGGAAGGATGAATCAGTCAATTTTTGTTCTATGCCAGTTTTGTACATATTCATTTATAAATCTTCTTGTCCCTTTTCTGCATCAATCTTCATTTTTTTTAAAAAAGTACAGTATTTGAAATGCAAAGAGTTGTCTTCTTTTAATGTATTCTGATACACTTTGGGCATATATTTCATCCTATGATTCATGTTTTTATATGCATTTTATACAGAAATATGCATGTTGTATACATTTTTGTACATTTTTTAAAACCGAAAACTAGATCTCAAAAGTTGGAAGTATGGGGGGAAAGTAGATAAAGTATGCTCCTATATGTAGATCAAGTTTAAATCAGTCCAGTTTACTTTAAAATGTGGACCAAATAAAATCCTTGATCTTCTCTAACCTCAACACATATTGATAGTTTAAGACGCAAGCATACAAGCAACAAAGTATATTGCTTTACCCATTTCATGCTGAGAATGGTTATCAACACCAGGAGTAATATTTTTAAAAGGTCAAAAGACACAATGCTGTGCTATCATTTTTATGACCATCAAATTAATTTATTTATCTAATGTCTGCACCTAATGGAGATTGACTCTCCTTGTTCCCAGCTGTAATGATGTTCAGTGAGTTGAGAATGAAGATGTTTGAGGATAAAAGTAGTGCTTTGACTGCTATTGATTAACTGTCCTGTTTGCTCCATTGTTCAGGCTTCATTAGGCTCTTGGGCTGAGAGGCACCCCAGTATTACATCCCTGATACTTCTCTGAAAGATGCAGGTTTTTACAGTGACACCTTTATTTAAAATACAGTTTAATGTAGAAGTGTTTTAGTCTTAAGCAGAGGAATCCTGATGAGCTAGAGCAACAAAAATCTGAAATATACTCTATTAGTTCCATATCAACAATAGCTACATATTTTATAAACACACACATATAAACACACACACTAGGGAAAACAGTAAAGAAAATGTGTTATATTCAGTGCTAGTACAAGACATTTTGCAGCCTATAGCCAAGCCCAGTTGTGGCACTATGGGGGTGCAGAGAGGCTGAACTACACCAGGTCTGTCTGAGCTGTCAGAGGGAGGGGTGACACCGGCCCTAGTAATACCACAGGCTGAGCTACCACCACCCCCAGCACCTGCTAGGGACAGTTTCCAACTCTTCATGCACCATTCAGACCATGTTCCTACGTTTTATCATAGCTGGTGAATTCATTGCACTGCATGGCTAGCTCAGACTGAAATCAGACTTCCAGACTAAAGTGTTTAATTAAAAAATGCAAGGTTTTTTTTGTTTGTTTTTTGGATAACAGTATCTTGGAGAATGGCTAGCCTAATATAGAATTTATTTATTTAATTTTTATTTTTAGGTATTTATACCCTGCTCTTCAGCCACATGCTCTCAGAGAGGCTTACAAATTGTTAAACAATACCTCCTACACATCTACACCACTTTTATAGCGCGATAGGCACTTTCCAAGCAATTTCCATTGTGTGTTAGCTAATTGCCTCATCAAGCTGGGTACTCATTTTACCGACCTACGAAAGGCTGAGTGAACCTTGGAGCCCTTGGGATTGAACTTGCATTGTTGTGGCTGCAGTACTGACATTTAACCACTGCACCACCAGGGCTCCCTGATTTCATTGCTGGTGGCATCATATCATTGCTGGCAAAGAATTCTAAGGAAAGATGGAATAATTATGGATCTTCTTCTTCTTTAGCCATCCTCATCAATGGTAAGATTCTTTAAAATCAGTAGGGGACCATAGGACCATATGGGCTACCCCATTTGCTCACTGGCAATGTCCCTATTGCCTGTGCCCTGCCCCCACACCTTCCCCATGCTCAGCAAGCACTGGTCCTGAAACAGTATGAATAATGGAAGGAGTTTTTTGTGGAATTCTGAGAGCATTTTTGTCAGTGAAGTGAAGCATTTGGGGGGAGTAAAGCAAATGAAGGAATCTGGGCAAAGAACAGAAACAAGTGCATTTTTTTTTAAAGAATAACAAAGAATAAATATGTTGTTAGCCACCTTGTTTTTTTCCTTTTCTTTTTAAAGAATAACGAAGAATAAAAATTTTAGCCACCTTTTCTTCTTCTTCTTTTGTTTTTAAAGAGTAACAAAGAATAAAGATGTTGTTAGCTGCCTTCGGTCCCACTAGTGGGAGAAAGGCGTGATATAAGTGAATATAATAAGGAGGAGGAGGAGATGGAGATGGTGTTGTTCCATAGAAAGCACTGTATTCAGGCAAAGGTGATGAACCAGTACATCTTGCAAACCCTGTCCTTGAGAGATCAAAATGCAATTAAATATGTCTCCCCCCGTCCTGCCCCACCAGTTTGGAAGATAGCTTTTGTTTACACTTCCATTTGGGTCAAATTTAACATTTATTTCTATATGTATAGCCAGCATGTATAATTTTTGTGTCAGCATATAGAAGGAAAATTAAATCAGTTTAATTCATAACCTGTTAATATTTTCCATTGAGGTTGGAAACAGTGTTCCTTTAACTGTGAATACATTCAGCAAGGTAAACTGGAACTCTGACACTTCTAATCCTTATCTTTACATATTAAGAGAGGTTTTTAAGCTATAGGCTATTGAGGTTTTTTCTGAATCAAATACATATTTGTGCAGTACATTCCTGAGGTTTTGTTTTTTTCAATTTACACTTAGGGTAACATTGAGGAAGCTCTGTTTACAAAACATTTGCATGGCATGAGCTAGGCCTATAAAATACACAAATGCCGAGGAGTGTATTCAGCAGTGGAAGAACTAAAATAAATGTAAAAAAATGATTTAATACAATACAAAGATGTTTTTGAATGAATCAGACTTTGCTATTTAATTTACATTTCGAGGGCTCATTAGGATGATGAATGACACTGCTCGAGAACAAAACATACTTCTGGAACAAAAGAAAATCTCTGTAGCCTAATAACATTTTATGCCAGCACTTACATTTGTCAGAAGTGGATGCTATTTATCCCTATGATTATTTAAAATCATTTTTATTGTCCTTTGTTCTGTGTCCTCTCCTGGGAATTTTAATTCAGAGTTTTGACACCTGCTTATTAACTCGCCTGAAGTATGAAGTACAAAGGCTTGTGCTATATAAAGAATTCTAACCAGCTATGTTTATATTACTGGCAGCTGTACACAAATTAGCACAGTTTGGATTTATTTCTTCTCAGAATAGAAAGCATGTCAGACACTGTTGCCTTAGCTCACTTCTATGTTACTGAGATAGCAAAATTCTAAGAAATTGCCTAATATGCTGTTAACTGCCATCAAGTCAAATTTGACCAATGGGGACCCTTTGAATGAGAGACCTCCAAGCCACCCTGTCATCAACAGCCCTGCTTAGGTCTTGCAGATTCAGGGCTGTGGCTTCCTTGGTTGAGTCTTTCTGGACTTTTTTCAGATGACTTAAAAGTCGTCCTGACGAGCCGCAAGAGGCATGAAGCTGTATCACGGCAGGGGTCCCTTTTCAGACAACACTGTCTTCTTCCATTTCACTTCCATGTTCCATGGAGGGAAAAGGCGCCACTTTTTACTCACGAAAAACTTTTTTGAGTAAAAAGCGCCGCCTTTTCCCTCCATGGAACACGGAGGTGAAACGGAAGAAGACGGCATTGTCTGAAAAAGGACCCCTGCCACAATACAGCTCTGTGCCTCTTGCAGCTCGTCAGGACAACTTTTAAATCGTCTGAAAAAGTCTTCCATCTGGAATGTGGTCTTCCTCTTTTCCTACTGCCTTCTACCTTACCAAGCTTTACTTTTTTTTTCTAGTGAGTCATGTCTTCTCATGATATGGCCAAAGTACAATGGTCTCAGTTTAGTCATCTTGCCTAATATCAAGGACCATAATACTAGAGCAGGGTTGCCACCAGTTCACGATCATCCCAGGCCATGAGCTTTCCAAGACAAGACCTGAAACCTAGGTGCAGCCCCTAATGATGTCATTATGCATTGACACCAAACACAGTTGCTCACAGCTTGTCATTCACACACAGAGAATATATATTCCAGTTTGGAAGTTAAGACCTGTTACCAAATCAAGGTGGAATGTGGGGGTTATTCCTTCTCATTGAGTGAGATAGGATAAGGAATATTTAGTCTAGCCTAGCCCTGGCACCACAATGACTGCAAGAAAAGAAGGAAGCTAACTAAGTTAACCATAGATGTCCTGGAGAACTTTGCAAGTTGCAGCAATCAATCAATTAACGCCTTGCAAATTATAGCAAATTGCTGCTGTACTAGCTGAGCCAGAGATTTGCACACAGTCCTTTCCTCCTGCCAGGAGATGAGCCCACCAAAATTGGAGACTTTGCATCCTCATCTCCCACCTTGAGACAACACATGAAAACTGGAAACTCAGGGCTTGGCCCTGAGATCTGGCAACCCTAGCAGCCATTCATATAAAGTACTGTCTCCTGATAGGCCTCAAAATGGAACACTGTCCTCTGTAAAGTAGAATACATGATTACCCTATAATTTATAAGTGCTCTGAAACACATTTATTTGATCTAGCAGTCTTGCTGACCCTGCAGTGCCACCCCATATTGTAAGGACTTTATCAGATGAGCCAAATCTTGTAAAAAAAAATAATAATCCACGTCATTTAGGACATGACAATAGCATTAAAAGCAAAATTATCAGATGTCCTCATCACTTACCCATTCCTGCTGTGTCACACTTGTGCAAATGAGGCATCACTTTTTATTGACAGGCTAAACTGTCAATAAAAAGTGATGCCTCATTCACACCAGTGCAATGTAGCAGGAATGGGTAAGTGACACTGATATCTGATAATTTCAGCTGTTTCTGCTATTGTTGCATCCTAAATGCCATGGTTTTTGCCACATCTGATAAAGTGCTAAGAGTGATTGACTAACCAGACTGAGATTTCTTCCTAGAAGGAAATTAATGAGCATATTCAAGTGAGAGTTGCTGGACGTTGACCTGCCAGAAGATAGTCCACCTGATCTGGACAAATTTCTTCATCTTATGTTGGTGACTGAAACTAGTTATGTATTTACAGTATACTGGTGAAAAAAAGGAACTCTATCTTAGGGTTTGGGTAAAGTAATTATTTACAATTATTTTTCCAAGGGACCTCAAAAATAGATTAGTTACCACATAGGAGATTATCAGACGCAGCAAAAATGAGAATAGAAACAGGAAATATTATCAGATGATGTTGTCCTTCAGGGTTCTGGGGACATAGCACAGGCATGAATAAGGTGTCCCTTTTTATTGGCGGCTTAGCCCCATCAATACAAAAGGGAAGCCTTGTCCGCAGCAGTGCTACACCCTAAGAACAGCTGAGGATGCAGGCACCTGATAATGTTGCCCTTTGTGTTCTTGTCGCATTCTTCTGACACAGTTTGGGATACAGTTTTTTGCCGCATTCCACCATGTCTGATAATTTTTGTAGAGATACTTTAAAGTAATTCTTTAATTTCGTGTTTTTCATAAGTAACTAGAATACATATTTTTTCTTTTTAAAAAAATCCTGGCTGATACAGGCTGCTCACCTGTAGTATGAAAAAACACTTATCTTGCCCTTTATTGCCTCAAGATCCTCAAAAGATGGGAAGACAGCAGGCTGAGCCAACACGTGAACAATGTGGTACTCCTCTCCCACTCTATAACTATTGTATGACTACTAATTGAGCTGCCGGACTTACCTGGCCCGCCCGGCGGCTCCTTGGCAGCCCAGTCCGGCTTTCTTCCCCCTCCGGCCTTCACTGCCGACGTGGCAGCTGGCATGGGAGCCGCCATTGTTGCCTTCTCCTTCCCAGCCTGCTCCGTGGGCCAGGAAGGGGCGCAAAAGTGAGAACCAATCAAGGGCAGGTCACCCCTGCCCTGATTGGTTGCTCCAGAGGAAGGTGGGGCACTGCTGCCTTTTGCAGCAGTTTTATGACCATTTTGCTGCAGTTTTGCAGCATTTTGCAGCAGTCTTTTGCGACTGCTGCTTTATGGCCCGGAGGTCAGGTATATAACACACTGGGTTGATCTTTGGGCTCTTTGGGAACCGAAACCCTCCCTCCCTTTATTCCTTGTTGTAGGCTTGTAGGTTATTTGTAGCATGTATTCTTTTTCTTTGGGGGCAGTTGGCATGGGTCCTGATCCGAGGTCATCGGTAATGGGAGGGGGTCTCCATCAAGTTCAAGATCAAGATCACAGAGACCCCCTTTCCCAGCAGTTGGCGAATAAGAGGAGGGTGAGGGGTCATTGGGCATGTGGGGCCTGGACAGGACTCCCCCCCCCTTCATCAGTGGTGGTATCGGTGGCTAATCGACAGTGGTATCATCAACCAGCATTCGGGTTGGTCAATGTCTGGATCCGGACCCATGAGACGTGAGCCAACCATTGCAACTGTTATCAATAAAGTTGTGGCCTTTATTGCCTACACACACACACACATATATTATCATTTACCAATATATCTTTCCAAATATATATTGTGTCTGTCATTATTTGGGGTAAAGGGGGAGGGGGAGAACGTCTGGCCTGGGCACGCAAAAGGTTACAGTTATACCACAATAGACGATAAGTTATTAGTAACTAGTTATTTCTAAGCTCTGTCCTATATGCTCTTCACATACCCTAGAGATGATGTCTGAGTAATGTACTCTTGTGCTAAAACTATTATGGATACATTTTAGTTGTGTTATGTATAACAAATGTATTGCAGTTACAAAGCACCTGCCACACTCACCGCAAAATTCCACATTCCATATGCTGAGCAAGCATGAGTCCTGAAATAATAGAAGGAAGGAAGGATAGGTTTTGTGGAATTCTGAGAACATTTTTGTCAGTGAAGAGAGGCATTTGGGAGGGAATGAAGTAAATGAAGGGATTTTGGCAAAGAGCAGAGGTCTAGGTATAGCCTCTAATACTGTAAGGGTATGGCCCATTATTTCCTTTATTTGTCTTTTCTCTCCTCAAATGCTTATACAGTTTTCCCTTCATATTCGCTGGGGTTTGGTTCCAGGACCCCCTGTGGATACCAAAATCCGTGAATACTCAAGTCCCATTTTATGCAATGGCATAGCAAAATGATGTCCCTTATATAAGATGGCAAAATCAAGGTTTGCTTTTTGGATTTTTTTTTAAAAGAATATTTTCAAGCTGTGAATACTTAAATCCATGGATATCAAAATGTGGATACAGAGAGACAACTATATACACTTACACTTAGGATTGTAAACACTAATAACATTTCATGAAGGCCCAAAGTAAAACTGTCTGGAGGAAAAATAAAACTAATGTTTTGGTTATACCATATTTCATTATTTGATTGCTTCTTCAGTGCTTTCTGCAAATGAGCTGCTGTTTCCATACAGTTATTAGCATATGATATAATTTTCCGTGTATCCATATTTGTTTCCTAACCTTCCTGTTGCTAAAAATAGTTTTGTATTTCAATCAGTTCATGAGTCAGAGCTCTGGAGGATGAAACAAATCTGAGATTGCATTTGTGGCTAGTGAGAAAATGCTTCTGCATAAGCTTGCGGGTGTGTGGAAAACTAAATGCTGCACTGCTTTGGTGTGTTCATTATAAAATGATGTAGAAGTGTTTGATCTTACTGTCTTTTTCTTCCTGCAAAAGTCAGTCACCACTTTCTTAATGAGTAAGGATGACAATAAAAACAGCTACAATAAAAGAGAAAGGGTGATTTCTTTTTCCAAGAGCAATTGTTCTGCTTGTCCATAATGTAAGTTTGTTTCAGTCCCTGTTTGGAGTAAATGGTACAACATTGGTTTGATTTTCTTGTCAAAATTATGAACAACTTGACCCTTCTGTCCATGCATGTTTCTGCTAAGTATATGTATCAGTGAGCAAATCCTGTAGTTACCATATATAAATTTATTATTAAAGTTGCACCATTTTCACATGGTATGGATTAAGTTAATTGAATTTTGTTCCCTTTCATATCAATACGATGTAAATCACAACAAACTTGTCACATTGATTTAATAGCATATAAGCACAACTAACTTAGCCTGGATCAAACCTATTATCTTTAAAAGTATTATGAAGAAGCAATCAATATAGGGTCTGGAAGGAACCATTTAGGGTCAAAGAGTAAATGTTGCAGATCTGACCTTCACAGTTCTGCATTGTAGTTTTACATGCATGTGAAACCAAAGATTACACACAGGATATTAATGTCTGTGTTTGTCTTTGAGATTCTCAAAAAACATTGGCTGTTTGAGGGGAATGGGGAATGCTGATGCTGTTCTGCATCTTTTTATCACTTTTTACTAATTCTTGCCACCCTCCTCCTCTCACTGAGTTTCTTTGCTTTCACTACCACTTAATTTCATTGTGAAAATCTGTGTGGGTTTTTATACAATGACATCACAAAGGCACATTTGACATGATGTCATTATATAAATGTATAGCCATAAGTAAAAGCATGTGATTACAAAAGTGTATGCTAAAAGCACATGGATCACTACAACCAATCAGATTAAGGCAGGGAGGGCTGGAAAAGGTTGAGATGAAGCAACCACTATGGGCGCCTGCTAAGCAGCTTCATAATAGTGTAAATGATCATCATAGTGAGTGTTTTTATGGCAGCCTTTGGACTATATAGACTATGGTCATTTCAAGGAAATGGTCATTTCAAGTAAAATATTAGAATTAGAAAATATTTATCAAAATTTCACCTCCTCTCCTTTAATTATCGAAACCATGTGGGCAACTGTGGAAGCCTAGGGGGGTGCGTTAGCCCTCTAGAAAACCTTGGAGGCTAGCACTTGCTCTCACAAAATAAATAAATAATTTGCATTTTCACTATGTTGGGGTTTGAAATGGGAGAAGACTTTCCTGGCCCTCAGTTGCACCTTACGCAGCTTAATAGACATTTTGGAGCATTTGGGGGTAAAAGCATGTTTTTAAAAATTTTGTAAAAATAGTTTTTGTCCCCTGAAGGGGTCCAAGCATGGCAGAAATGCCATGCACACCCTCTAGAGTGTAATTGTGGGTATATATTTTTGCAACAATATATATTGCAAAAAATATTTCTGACCCCTGGGGGCTCCTGGGTCAAAAATGACCCTGTGAACTACAGGCAGCCAGCCACACTTTGCCCACTCTTGATCTAAACATAGGCCAAACTGTAATTTCATTCATATTCTGTTTTAAATTTGCTTTTTTCTGACTCTGGTAAGGAGTAAGGCTAATAAAAGGGTTTCAGGAATCTGCATCAGACAGCGGTTACATTCTCCTACTCTCATTATTTGGAGTTGGCCAGTAGCTGAGGGATGCAAATAATTATCTCTCTTCATTTTCAACTAATTGGATAATCACACCAAGCATAATAAGCCTTCTATCTTTAAGTCAAGGAGGAGCAGATACTCACTTCATCCAGTCAGTGCTGCACCAAGACATTTTGATGCTTGAGGCAGAACAGCAAATGGTCCAAACCCCACCCAAATGGGATGTGTGTCCCACCCAACTATGCAACAAGTCAAGATGCATAGTACCCAAGAACAGTTGCATTATTCTGAGCCCACAAACACCTCTCCCCTTCTGTTGTACTAAAAATATGAAGTGCTAAATCAAATAACAATTTGCTGCCATTGCATGATATCCTGAATCAGTTGCCTGAGGCAGATACTCATCTTGCCTAATGGAGGGGGAGGGGCGTTTAGATCTGGTGAGGGTGGCCACCTGATGGGATATGCCATGGGTGTTCTCTCTGTCTCCCAGAGTCCCATACATTTACATAATCCTCAGTTACTACCAGTCCCAGCTAGGTGGTCAGATAGATGTGTGCAAAATTCAAACTCAGCTACTTCAACATGGTTTTATTGGACTTAAGATGGACCAAATTTGGTGTCCACCTGAAATTTTCTAATAACAGATCTAATAACAGATTATGCTTCAAGATGTCATAGGAGATTTTCAGACCTGCCAAAATGCATGTTTGCTGCGCGAGCAGCCTCCCGAAACTGCTGCGCGGCAAGGGTCTACTTCGGACGACGCTGTGCCTCTCGCGAAACCGTCCGTGTCACTTCCGTGAAGCTTTGGACGGCTCGGCGCCATATTTCAATCTCGGGCAACCTCCGTGATTGAAATATGGCGCCGAGCCATCCGAAGCTTCACGGAAGTGACACGGACGGTTTCGCGAGAGGCACAGCATCGTCCGAAGTAGACCCTTGCCGCGCAGCAGTTTCGGGAGGCTGCTCGCGCGGCAAACATGCATTTTGGCAGGTCTGAAAATCTCCATAGAGAGAAATAGGGTTGAGTATGGCCTCCTCAACCTGGCTCCTTGTTTTATTCTTCTAGATGAGGGTAAGGAGACTTCTTTATGCAGGGCTCTATCCCTTTTGGGGTGATAGGCTGGGAGCCAGCATTCTGATGGTAAGCAGGGCCAAAGGCAAAAGTGACTAAGGTAGGTTATCCCTTGTTGTAAGAGATGTCCCTTATTTAACTGCCAGCCAGAGCAGTACACTTTGCTTGGCAGCAGTAAGGCTCCTCCCCTCATGATTGCTGCTGGCCTGCTATTGCAAGATTTCCAGGGTTTGGGGATTCCAATGAGATTAGAGATTTTGCAGGAGTTTAGAGCTTCCACAAGAGGCCTTCTTTCTCTTGAGGTGGGCCTTATATAGGCCCACTTCATCCCACTCTTGACTATCTCTTATTGATGTTCTGAAAACCTGGCAACTCTAAAGTGGGACTATCACCTCTCTCCCTTCCCCCCTCTCTCAATCTCTCTCTCTCACTCTGCTGCCCCTCCTCTCCCCTCCTTTGTTCCCTCTCTCCATATTTATTGGGCTCCCTGGAGAAGGGAAGTTATTTGCAGAGGTCTAAATTCATCACTTGCTGAGGAGTTCCAAAACCAGCCCAAGAGTACTGCCTATAGTCATAGAGCTGCAAATTGTCCTCACATGCCTGGTGTAGCCAAGTTTTAGGCTAAAATGCATGTGCTTAGTTGCTTTATTTATCCAGTGAAAGCATGCCTCCCTGTTCCCTGACACTTTTAGATTGTCAGCCTGAGGGAATCCTTTGTGAGCCATTTTGAGAGTCTTTTTGGCTGAAGAGCAGGGTAAAAATGCTTTAAATGAATGAACAGATACAGGACACAGGATGAAAGTGCACTTCTAATTGCAGTTTTGAAAAGGGTGGAGGAGTCTGGATAGCTAAAGCAGTCATCTGGGGCAGCAGATTGCAAAAGGGGAACTCTATCCGTGATTCCAGTCTCCTTCACTTGATCTACTCCAGGCCAGGTCACAAGATTTATGATTTAATTTAATTCATTTAATCATACAGATTTATGATTCATTTATTTAGAAACGTTATTAATGTTCAAAAATTGAATAATTGTGGGCTTCATCTTCCACTGAGCTCAAATGTGTATTGTAAATACTAAAGTTTGTAGTGTTCATTGAAATCTCTACAGCGGTTAAGTAATCATAGACTAAGGACTTTATCAGACTTGGTAAATACTTCATCATAACACCTAATGAACACGAAAGGGCACTAATACCAGATGACATCATGCTTTTGCAATTATGTTTTGAAAATAAGGTGTTCTTTTTTATTGACAGGCCAAGTTGTCAATAGATCAGCTGTGGCAGTTTTTTGCTGGTATTGAGAGTGTTTGAAACCGCGTGCCATTTTCCTTTCGTGATTACATCGTTAATGAGCAGAACACTTCCGGCTGAGAACGAGAAAGCCAGGAACAGGAAGCACTTTTTATGAACCTCCCCTGTTTACTTGGGAGTTTGTGAGTGTGTGTCTGTGCTTGTGTGTACGTTTTCTGTTTTGATTTTGCTGTTTTCCAAATTTTTACCATGCTCGCGTCTTCTCGCAAGAACCGGCAAGATCACAAATACGGAAGTAAACATTGCTTGCGTTCATGCGCCATTAATGCTGGGGCTGCTTTTTATACTATTATAGGAAGGTCTGATAAAAAGGGTTACGTTGCAAGGATAATAATGCTGAAAAATATGGTGCTAAAGAGAGGTTTTTGGAGGTTCATCTGATAAAGTCCTAAGACTTGTTATGTTTGCAGTACTTATTAATAGGCCGTTAACTGTTATAATCTTTAAAAATTCTATTCTGTCTATTCTCCTTTATGGGTCTGAAACATGGGTCACCTATCGCCAGTACTTACGATTCCTTGAACGCTTTCATCAGCGCTGTATATGCACAATCCTAAATATACACTGGACTGACTGTGTGATGAATGTTGCTGTCCTTGAGCAAGCAGGGATCACCAGCATTGAGGCCATGATATTGAGAACACAGCTGCGCTGGGCAGGGCACGTTTCTAGGATGGAGGACCATCGCCTCCCCAAAATAGTACTTTACGGTGAACTCACCACGGGTCAGCATAAGAGGGGGGCTCCAAAAAAACAATACAAGGACTCCCTAAAACAACATCTCAGGCTCGGGCAAATTGATCACCAACAATGGCCTCACATCATTGGAGATACACATCATTGGAGATGCACTATCCACAATGCTGCAGCCTTATTTGAGAACTCACACCGAACAGGTCTTGAAGAGAAACGACAACGCAGAAAGAATCACAACCTTGAAGCATCACCCAGGGAGACCTTCTGCTTTTATTTCTGTGCCTGGATTTGTTTGTCTCAGATTGGCCTTTTAAGTCATCAGCGCGCTTGCAGAAAGCACGGGATGAGTCCTTCCTGAATCTTCATTTCCAAAGAAAAGCCAGAGAATTGTTATAATCTTTAAAAATACAAGGTAAAAGCTCAGTGGGGCTTTTTCATAACCAAAGAGAAAAGAGCAGGTTTCCCCCTAATAGTAATTACTAAAGTATTGTTACTTTATACTGTAATTGCCAGATAAACTGTCTTCTTGAGGAACAATTTTTATCCTAAAAACATGTCCTTCAAATCCCTTACTAGTCCCATGACCCTTCTCTAAGTACATCTCAGTATGTCTAAGAGTTGCTAATATATCATCGGTCTTGACTTCTCACTGCCACTTACGGTGGGGAAGGCTGTCTTCTCAAAACTAAGCCCCACCAAGTTCATTGGTGTGATTGCAGACTTAGGTCCTCACTAATATGTTCTTATGCTTCAAATAATTAGAGTGAAACTGTTGTCTCAGGTTGCAGATTTTGAGACCTATAAAGGGGGAAGAAATGTTTAGTTATATAATTTGGATCTATTTGTTTTTGCTATTTCACTGCCAGGAACATGAAGAGGTATTTGTGAGATTTCCTGCTTCGAGTGCCAAAATAACTCAACAGCCATACAGTACTATAAACTTTGAGGGTGGGGGAGGGCTGTTGACTGTTCCACCTCAGACAGCAAAGTGGTGTGTGGCGGCTCTTTGTTGAATATCAGAATCTGTTTGGTGGACAGATTCAGTGGTTGATTTAATATTTGTTTTTCCTCATCTGCTGAAAAACATGTTCATTATTAAATTGGTCTGGGTATTATTGGGGCAAATGGAACGTATTAAGGACTAGCTCCGCCTACAAGGCAGGTGTGGTGATAGCAGAGAGCAGTAACATTCAGATGTCATAAGAAGCCAGAATTAAAAAGAATTCTAATTTGTTGAGGATAGTCCACACTGACTAACGGCTTCCAACTACAATGGGAATAGCTAAATAAACCATGGGTTTTTGTAATTAAGATTTCCGAACCTAGAAAGCATCAGTTGCCTGGCTTGTCTCTCACTCAACAAGGCAGAGAAACAGTTTACTTTATGGTTTATGGTTAATTCTGTGGTGAGACAGAAAAAGCCAAAGGACTGGCTCCCTGTCGGTTCACAGGTCATAAGAAATAATGAAAGGAAAGTTCATAGTCTGCTTAGCCATTCTCACTGCAAGTAGGAGTAGTCAGGCAGTGTATACCAATATGCTGCTCATCCTCATTAAACTAGAGTTCCCACAGATCTTTGGCGTACTGTGATGGGTGACCCAGGCCAGTTTTTATGGCCTGTGCAAGATTTTCTCAGGGCACTGTGTACAGATTCTCAGTCTGGTTGAGAGCAGTAGGTGATTCTTCTGTTCTCTCCCTACACCTCCAGTGAGGGGAATGGGGGACCAGCAGTCTTCCAACACTAGTTTTAACTTCTTATTTGCTGTATTCATTCAAGTTATTTTCAGCTCCATGGGACTAAATACCAATTACCATTTATAAAGAATGCTTCCCATTATGTTCCTATTTATGGCATCCTTTATAGCTCACTAATTGCAAACCCACAAAACAGCAGTTAAATAATGTGAACTGCAAGGTAATTTATCTGCACGTTATATAGCTTTTATTGATGTATTGTTCGTTTACATTTTTTTTTTTAAAAAAAGCTCTAGAGTAAACCAATCTGTTTTAATCTATTGGGTAGTGTAGATATAGCTAGTGTTCAGATACACATTACAGCATTACAAAAAAAGGTTAATGGTTCCATAATGTCCTCTTTTATCTTGTTGGTTAGTAATAGACAAACACAAAACACGCAGTGGGTTTAGAGTCTTTTTGCAGTAAGAAAAACTTGCTGAATATAGCACAAAAGCTTTCATTGCTATCCTGTGTGGTATGTCTCATGGTCCACAGTGAGACTTTGAAGTAGGCATGAGCAAGATAGCACTGTTAGTAGTATAAGTCTCATTCCACTTTACAGTGTTAAAGTCTGTGTCATACAGTGTTACACTCATTAGATACACAAAAACAGATGCAGTGAGCTACAGTTCTAATTGGTTGTCCTTTTGCAGCCTGTGTAGAAAGAAAACAAATTTAATGGTAACGGAGGTTTCTTTTCACTCACTGGGGAACTGTTCCAATTTAACAACATGCATGTGAATGCCCATTTATTGGAAGTTTATACATCTAAAAAAACCCAAAAACTGAGATCTATAAGAATGCCAAATGAGCAATCCAGAACTTAGATTGTTCAGGACACAACGAAATTAACAAGCTATACTTCTGAGTGGATATATAGGTTTTACAATGTCCGTGTGGAACACTGAATTAATTTCTAGACACTTTAGAAGCCTCTATTAAAAGCTCAGATAGGCAACTTTTAATTTAAAATAAGTAATATTGGCATGAAATTACAACATTCTAAAATATCACATTGAACCCTTAAAAAAATAATTAGACATTCATGTGCTGTTCAAAGAAGCTTAGTTGTTACCAAATGATCTTATTTCCACTATGGAATTTTTTCCAGGAAAACAGTTATTTATTTCAAACAATTGTTCAGTTTAATGCACTTTCAGCTTGTATTAATAAAAATGGTGCTATGGATAATGTACTATGTGACAGACATTTTTCAAAGAAGCCCAGCTGGCTCTTTGAGAAAGACACAGAATTTAGAGACAAGGAATTAAGCTCTAGAGGTGCCAGGCACTTTACGCTTAGCATCTGAGGTTATTCAGCTTTTGCAGGTTGCAAGGGAGTGCCAATGGGAGGCATACAGCTTCTCACAGGATGGGGCCTGCAATCTACAGTAGCAATTTTAATTATTACCATTTTCCTGCAGTGTGACAAGAGAGCATGTTCATCTTAAACTCATTTTTTATAAACATTTATAAAGGAAAACATTAATATGCTGTGACAAAGTATTGATTTTATACAATCCATCTTTCACAATAACAGCAAAACCTTATATTTTATTAATAGAACTATATAGTTCCAGTCCATTACATCTCCCTCTTATTGTTTCTGGACTGTTGTGTAAGTTGTATATGAATAAAATGTTAAAGAGTTATGAGATTGCCTAGCTAGTATATCCAAACATTTTGCTGGAGGTACACAAGCAGGTTTTATAAGACGAAATATTATCAGTGCAGCCATTTTATAATTGATTGTTCCACTGTTGCCAGAAAACTGAAGGAGCTTGAAGAGGATTCAGTTCTATTGTAACCTTAAAAGGTTTTATTGACAATTTCAAAATCCTAAAACATAATATAATGCAGCTACAAGACTAAGCCTGTAGTTCTCAGACCTCATACTCCAGAATAGTCCCACTGCTTGCACATTAAGCTATTGTTCTAACAGACCTGTTCTCTCTCTCATGCATGCGCACACACACACATGGAATCCTACTGGTTAGTTCCAACTAGAGTAGAGCCATTGTTGAGTGGTAAGTCAACACATAAGTAAATCCCACTGATTCAATGGGCCTACTTTGGATAGGACTAGCAACAGAATTCAGGCTAACATTTAAAAAGGACTAGCAACAGAATTCAGGCTAACATTTAAAAATGGGCAGCTTTGATTTTATATTACAATATGATATCCAAGCCATTGGCATACTCCAGATGTGTTGTATTACAACTCCCATTCTACACCAGGAAGCGATGGTTGTCCAAAACCACTTGGAGGGTGCAATGGTGGAGCAGGCTATCTAGACATGGCTTTTATTTCTGTCATTTTCTTGTTTTATGCTACCTAAAACATGTTAATTTACACACCACCACAACAAAAGATTTTGACAAGCCCTTGGAATGACTTGCTTTTATACATATGAACTGTGTAAAAAATAAAATGTAAGCACTCTGATTGAGAAGAACACCAGAATCCTTTGCATGCCTATTCAAGAGTAAGTAGCATATGTTCCCAAGTAGGTGCATACATAGGTGGGATGTTTTAAAAAAATCCTACTGATCAGATAAATTATTCATTCTCCACTAGTCAGACTATCTGGACTTCTTGAGACAGCCTTCTGGCCACTGACAGCTTGTTGCTTCCCATGAGAGATTTCTTGTCTTCTCGTCACAGATGAGAGACAACATGAACTTCGTTGCTATTGCGATTTTCACAGCTTGCTCAAAATGTCTCTGCAAAACTCCAGACTTTTCCCTTTGTGAAACAAAGCATGCACCCTCCACAATACCTACAGAAAGGCAGGATGGTTGATCAAAAGGATGCAAATGAACCTTTCAAAGTTTAGCATCAGGCTATTATAGCTTAGGTCCACAATTTTTGTAGTTTATGCAGTTTGCACAAAAATCATGATCACAAATGTGATAACTCTCAGAAGGCCAACACAAAGTGTCTCATTGCCTTGGGACTTTATCAGACAAGGCAAAAATTGTGTCATAACAACACAATAATAACATAACATGCCAAAATTATTAGACGACATTGTCATTGTCATTTTTTATTGATGTCTTAACCTGTCAATTGATCTTCAGTATTGCTTTTGAGCGGTATTGAAGGTGTGCAAAAACACACCCCACTGTAGTCACAATAATACAGTGTGAACTGATGGTCCTCTGCCCCCCCCCCCATTGCCAGGGAGAAAACTTCTGGGTAGAGGCCAGATGGTGATGCTTGGGGATAGCTGCTCCTCGAAGAAGGAGCTTACATGCGGTGTCCCACAAGGCACTGTGCTATCTCCAATGCTGTTTAATATTTACATGAAACCGCTGGGAGAGATCATCCAGAGACATGGGGCAGGGTGTTATCAGTATGCTGATGACACCCAAATATATTTCTCTATGCCTCCGGCAACAGCTGCAACTAAGGATGGTGTGTCTCCGCTGGATGCATGCCTTGGAGCAGTAACGGGCTTGATGAGATAAAACAAACTGAAGCTGAATCCAAACAAGACAGAGGTGCTTACTAATAAGTCTCCCAAACTGGGTCTGGAGATGTGTCAACCAGTTCTGGATGGGGTTACACTCCCCCTGAAAGACTGCGTTCACAGCTTGGGAGTGCTCTGGATCTGTCGCTCCAGATGACAGCACAGGTAGATGCAATGGCCAGGGGTGCTTATTATCAGCTTTGGCTGATACACCAGTTTTGCCCCTTCCTGGAGTTGGAAGACTTAAAGATGGTAGTACATGCGCTGATAACTTCAAGTCTTGACTTCTGTAATGCACTCTACATGGGGCTACCTTTATGCCTGCTCTGGAAACTCCAACTGGTTCAAAATATGGCAGCCAGGCTGGTCACAGGAACAACAAGGGGTTACCATATCACATCAATATTAAACTCTCTTCATTGGCTGCCAGTTAGTTTCCAGGCAAGGTATAGAGTATTGGTCATTACCTTTAAAGCCCTTAATGGCTTAGGGCCAGGCTACCTATGGAACCGCCTTCTCCCATACAATCTGCCCCGTACCATTAGGTCCTCTGGGAAAAACTTACTTCAGGTGACTAAAACTAAGCTGGCCAGTCACCCAGAGGACCTTTTCTGCTACTGCTCCCAGACTGTGGAATGGCCTGCCAGAGGAGATCCGACACATTGACAATCTGGGGGTGTTTAAGAGGGCTATTAAGACGGATCTCTTCTGGTAGGCCTTTCCAGATTAGATTAGATGCCAGGCTGTGACTCTCTGGTTTACTATTCTGTCATTTTTAAAAAAATGTTTTATGTCTTTTCTTATTTTAAGTTATTTTAATAGTGTTTATATAGGAAAATTTTAAATTAATTACCATTGTATAGTGGCTTTAATGATGTTATTTTAATGTTTGTAGATTATGGATAATGTTTTGAATTATGTTTGCCACCCTGATCCTCATGGGAGAGGCGTGATATAAATAAAATATTATTATGGGTGACAATGTGAAGACGATCGACAGGATGCTCTTTTTAGGAACTTTCCTATTTTGCTTGCAAGGTTTTAGGTTTGTTTCAGTGCTTGGGTGCTGATCTACTTTGTTATTTAGGGTATTTTTGAAGGTTTAACTGCGCTCACGTCTTCTCGCGAGAACCATCGAGATCACGTGCCCTGGCTAACATGGAAGTAAACTCCCATTCTTAAAGTCCTAGTGCCCGTTGTGTGATAATTTTGTGGTGATTTCTTCATGGGGTTACAGTGAAATGTGAAACTAAGTGTTATAATGCCACCATGTTTCCGCTTTCCTCACTCACGGGATTACAGCATTTTTACATACTAGTCTGATAAAATCCTTGCAGCTAAGGTATTTTATTTTATTTTATTGCAGTTTCACCTCTCACACATGAGAAGGAGATGAGCAAACAGTGGCAGCTGCTGACTTTCATGTTAGTGGGGCGGTTAACCCTTTCCAGGTTTTAGTCTGAACTTTAAAGCAGCTATGAGAGTTGTCCCCAGGATACATTCTGTATCTTGGAGAACTCTTTTAAAGCTGAAGCTAAAACCTGGAGTTGACCACACTAACGTGGAAGTCAGCAGCTGCCACAGTGAGCAAGGATTTACAGTCCCAGTCCCTAAAATTGCATCTACTGAGCTCAAACTATGTTGTCTATGCTGAATAATTCTACCCATGTATTTATTCAAAAATGAGACTTAGGCTGTTGACACACTACAGAAATAATACAGTTTGACACCTCTTTAACTGCCATGGCTCAATACTGTGGAACTCAGGGATTTGTAGTTTTGCGAGCTATTTAGCTATTCTCCTCTGTCAGGGAGCTCTTGTGCAACAACAAACTACAAATTCCAGGATTCCATAGGACAGAGCCATAATAGTTAAAGAAGTGTCAAACTGCATTATTTCTGCAATTTGTCAGCAGCCTTACTGAATTCAATGTTTTCCTCCATAGTAACTATGTTTTGGTTCATATGACATGTATCAGCCATGGGATGTCTGTCAATGTGTTCTTGATTTCTCAGAGGTGCATTTGTGAATGCACAGCAGGACCAGACTAATAATGTGCTGCATGATCTAGATTTTTTTTCTTTTTAATGGCCATGCTTTAAGTGCTTTTAATTCCATTGATAATTTAATTATACAGTATTTGTAACTTTTGTGTGGTGTGAGCTTTTAGCTGTATGTGTTTTAAGTTTTGTAAGCCACCTTCCGTCCCAGAATGGGCAAAAGGCAAGATTTAAATTAATATCATCAACATCATCATCATCATCATCATCATCATTGTCATCATCATCTAGACATGTTATTTTGACCTTGAGTAGCAATAGCAATAACATTGATATTTATATACCACTTATCAGTGCCAAAGCACTCCCTAAGCAGTTTACAATTATTATTTTTTTAGCTAATTCCCCCCAACAAGCAGGGTACTCATTTTACCAACCTACAGAAGGATGGACGGCTGAGTCAACCTTGGAGCCCTCTGGGATTGAACTCATAACCTTGTGGCATGCATTACTGGCATTTAATCACTGTGCCACCAGGTACTCCTCCCCACGCTTAGGATGTTATCAGACACATCAAATACAGCATCATAATGATGCCACATAAACCCAAAAGGGTTTGTATACCAGACGACATCTCCCTTTCGCATTTATGCCTTGTCTAAAACCTGTTATTGATGGCTTAAGGCATGAATAGATTGGCCATGGTGATATTTTGCCGGCATTGCTGGCATATGAAACCTCACACCAGTGTCCTCTCGTCATTCCGGTGTCAATGGCCAGTCCGGCCAGAACACTTCTGGGTGAGATTGCGACATCCAGATAGGATGACACTCTTTTTATGACCCTCCATGGTTTACTTGTAAGTTTTTAAATGTATTTATGTGCTTAGTGTAACCTTTTGAGTGTTATTTTTGTTTTTGTTTTTTAATTTCCCGCGCTACGTATTCTCACGAGAATACACGGGATTTCGAATGAATGAAGCAAGGCTTCATTGCTGGGGAAGACTTTTCATGGAATAGAAGGTAAGTGTGGCATGGGGAGTTCTTTTGCTGGCATAAAAATGGCAAAATTATGCTGGCAAAATAATGTGGTTAAGGGGGGTGGTCTGATAAAGTCCTTAGAAGTATGTGACAAAGGGATTTATAAGCTGGACTGGGACTCTGGAGTAAAACAAGGAAGGTTTTAACCCTTTCCTTCTATTCCCAGCTGCTCTGGTAGTAAACACAGACCTGACACTTTCCAAAGTGCGTAAGAGCAGCAGCTTCTATTTTATTTTCAGGAAGACTGAAATCACAACAAGAAGAAACATAAATGTGCATGCCGGCATTTTCCGTCCACAAAGCAGTAAAAGCCCTTTTCCTCTGAGAATTGTTCAGTTTAGTATCTCTGAACATTCTGAGCCTAGCTGAAAGAGTAGAACCTCTCTTCACTGATAAGCTTTTGAATGAATCTTATCTTGAGGGTCAGAACAAAGGTGCTGGGAGAGGGAGATAAATGGTCAGGGATTTGGAGATTTGAAAGTATCTTCACACACACACACCCCACACACATAGACACACACACACATAGACGCACACAATACACACATATACTGGACATACTCTCTTTCAAGTTGCATTAAGGCTGGCCAAGTAGAGGTCAATTAGAAGGGAGGACAAACTTCCAGGAAACTAGGACAGGCTCTTATATGATGCAGGATTTTTTTTTCAAAAAAGGCAAGGAGACTTTCTTTACAAGGTGGATGGCATGCCCAAATGAAAAGGACAAAACCCCACAAATATATATTCCATGAATTTTCATAGGCTTGGAATTTATCAGACCTAACATCCATTAATGTTTCTATCCCACCAAAGCTAAAAGCGAACTTGTCCCGGCAAAATCCTCCCCCCACTATCAGACCTACCTTAACCAGTGTGAAAAGGCAACCCCAGCAATAACAAAGCACGAACAGAGCCTCGTTTACTTCCAGGTTCCAAATCTCAGTGATTCTTGGGAAAAGATGTGAGCGCAGTAAATTTGAAAAAAAAAACAAAAACCAAAGTCACAAAACGTACACAAAAGTGCAAAAACACACTTTAAAGGTCCCAAGTGAACGAGGGAGATTCATAAAAAGAGTGGCACACAGTTTCAAACGCTGTCAATGTCTGCAACAGAGAGCATGGGGAGATCTATTGAGGGCTTGGGCCGTCAATAAAAAGGAATGGGTTTTTAACACTATAAGATTGCGAAAGGACTGTGTCGTTTGGTATGTGCGCCCTTTTACATTCATTAGGAGTTGTTATGACATCATGTTTGCCGCATCTGATAAAGTCCCTTGTTGTAGAGTCAAGGTGTATCTTAATCCTCCTTCCTGTCCTTTCAGTCATTCACATGGATGCCTTTTATCCCCCATAGTCAATTTTTGCAGAATTGATACAGAGCAAGACCTAGAGCCTTACTGCACTCTGAGGAAAAGTGACAAAACAGCAGGAGCATTCTGTCTTTGCTGCTACCTTCCCGCATGATGTCTTTTTTTAAATTCCAGTTCCCTAATGGATGAGGTAAAACCATGCCTTTTTGCTAACCAGAAAACCCATTTGCAAAAAGGTGTGGCTTTAGCTTGGTCCCCCACAAGACCAGAACAAAAGGACACCAGAAAGACACCACCTTCATGTATGATGGCAGCAGGAAAGACAGAAGGTGTGATGTACCAATAACACACTCACATTAACTCAACAAGATTTCTTTATTGAGCAATGCAATGTGTTCCAGTAACATGTAAAAGCCAGAACTAAAGCTACCACAACTACAGACAATAGATAAACCCTTCCAGTGTGAGAACGGTATGCAGGGGGAGGAGGGGGAGAGATGCGTCCAGGTGCCGCGGCCTTGAAGTCTCAAGAGGAGAAACATTCCCAGCCTAAAGGCAGACTGGCTGTATTCCAGGGACTGAGAGGCCCAGGCAGGGAAATAAGTCCAGGAACCAAACTCATGTCAGGGCCTTCCATGGATTCTACTCTTAATACCCAGAATCCAGGGGAGAGCATGACAGAAGGTTCCTGCTGTTTTGCTGCTTTTCCTTGGAGTTCAGTAAGGCTCCTAGATGATCGTTATTTTATGATTTTGTCACTAGAAGATTTCTAAACTGTGTTCCAAAACTTCAGCCACTTACCATATGACAGATACCATCTCAGTAACTCTCAGCTATCAAGCCCCTCTCACAGCCGTGCTCTCATCAACAGATCAGCACTCTCAGCCAGGAACCTTCAGACAGCTCTCCTCAGCTTACAGGCATCCTCAGCACTCACGTCTCAGGTCTCAGCAGATAAGCGCAGACTGGTCTTGATTAGCATAGACTGGTGCAGACAGGGATAGACTGGGCCCATAACCTGACACCTTAGCGCACTGGAGATTCTGTGCATGGTAAAAGTTCCAGACAGCAAAAAGTTTTAGCAGAGTGCTCATCACCCCAGTTGAAGAAAATAAAGCAAACAGACACAAATGTAGTGTCTAATTCTACTTGCCTTTACTGGAACATATATAAAATATATACAGTGTCACAGAGAATCCTCTCTGCAAACTACATTTCTCAATCATCAGGAAAAATACAGTTCTGGTACTGCATAGACCCAGAACAGCACACGACTGAATATAAATTCACATTGCATTCTCAGTAACATACTCCTTACAGAGACATGCAGTTCCCATGTAGATTACATTCCTCAAGACAGATAGTGTCTCTGTCTCAAGACTGCTTTCTCAGACCTCTAAACCATAACACCAGCTGCAGATTGCTTTCACTATTACTGTAGGCCAATATGTTGAACGTCATGCTTTTTTGCTCTTTACAGCATAAATTTATCAGATTGCAAATCCCACAATCCTTACACCATATACATTTTTCAGTACACCAAGCAAAACAGAACAAAACCTTCCACCAGGGAAAAATTGCCCAATAAATCTATTGTATTCTGTTATTGTGGCACTTTTTTTGTTGCAGATAAAGTAATATATAGGAGGGAAAGAATACCCCATGCTATTCTGTGGTCATCATGAGACTCAAAGAAGCTAGTGTAAGTGGTTAGATGGGAAACAACCCCTTGCCCTTGCCCAGAAGCAGAAACTGCATAACAGTTGTCACCTGAAATACCATTAGGAGCCCTGGTGGTGCAGTGGTTAAATGCCAGTACTGCAAATCACCACGTTGCAAGTTCAATCCCAGAGGGCTCCAAGGTTCACTCAGCCTTCCATCCTTTCATAGGTCAGTAAAATGAGTACCCGGCTTGTGGGGACAATTAGCTAACACACATTGGAAACTGCCTAATGTAGTATAGATATGTAAATTGCTATTGCTTAAAACAATTTGTAAGCCGCTCTGATAGCCTTATGGCTGAAGAGCAGGGTATAAATAAATAAATAAATAAATAATTAGCTACATAAGCAACCATTGTTTACAAAGATAGTGAAGTTTTCTGTTTCTGAAAGCAAAACTGTGCAGTTAAGGCATCACTGGTCTATGTTGTCTGGAAGACATACTGCACTGGAGACAAAATCTGTGATTGTCTAATCAACAGCAAGTGTGTGTTTGTACATAATCCTAAAATCGTTTTGCTGTGTTCTAGATGGGGTGGATGGGAATGGTAAATAGGATTGCACATAACTTTTGCTTCTTAGTGGGCTGGTAGAAGAATTCATTTCTCATGGACAGAAGCAAGGCGGGGAAATGTTCCAACAGCTGCTTTTTGTGTTTGATGTTCTGTAGTCTGAAAGTGCCATGAAACAAGGTCTGAAATGACTCTTTCACATTGACTGTGTAAGTGATCACTGTACATCAGCAGATTAAGACATTGTGCTACCTACTGAAAGCTGCTTAGAGCCTGAAGACAATGGACATTATCAGACACGGCGAAAAACTGCAGGATTACGATGCCACAGTAGCGTGAACGGATCCCACTATTGCACAACATTGTCATCTTTCTCTTGTTACAATGTGCTCCAGCCACAAAAAAAGGCATTTCTTCTAAGTCACAGGACAAGCTGTGAATAGCTCTTCAATATCACTTTTTCCATAGTATTGCTGGCATGCGAAACCATGCCCCATTGTAATCACAAGATTATAGCGTGAATGGGCAGTCCTTAGGAAAGAAAACTTCTGAGTGAGAAAAACAAAAATGAAGCACAGGACGCTCTTTTTATGAACTTTCCCATTTGGTTTGCATGGTTTTAAGGTTTGTTTCAGCGCTTGTGTGTTCGTTTACTTTGTTAATTAAGATGACTTTGGAGTTTTAAGCATGCTTGCGCCTTCTCACTAGAACCACTGAAATGTCACCCATGCAAAATCACAGAAGTAAACTCCCAATCTTAAAGTGCCTGTGGTCATTGTGCGATAATTCCATGGCAGTTCTTTTGCACAATTACAATGACATGCGATAATAAATGTGATAATATCACAATGTTGCCACTCTCCTCATTTGCAGAATTATAGCTTTTTTAGATACTAGTCTGATAGTGTCCAATGTTTCCTCAGTGTATTTGTCAAGCACAAGACGAGGAGCAGCCTCTGGCAATGCCTCCATTTCCATGGGATGACTGGGGCATTTAAGGGGTAAAAGAACTAGAGGCTGGAGAAGATAAATGCATGCACATCTGACCCTGTCCAGGAGGGACGAAGTGGGGATCCTAATGTCATGAAAGACAGGGAAGGAAGGATGTGGTACAGACATCAACAGCAATTTGGTGAAAGCCAGAGAAAGTGTTCAAAGGGTGGAAATGAAAAGCAATGCTAAAAAGCTCAGAGCAACTCTTTACAAAGGGGTTGTCTAAATGGCGAAAATATTTCTCACAGAATGTGAGGAGAATACCATCTGTCTTAATGGGATTCCACATCAGTCCACCATATTCGGAAGGAGAGGAGCCAAAAACACCAAAAAGTACACTGGAAAAGCCTTCATGGCTTTTCCTGAAGTTTTTAAAAAACGGTGGGAGGAATGCTCATTCCTGCTCGTTGGGACAAGTGACCAAATTGATTCACTTTCTCCATATGAGCGAAAGTTGAAAGCTGATTGGTTGGACATGTGCGGGAGGGCAGAGCTTGCTAACAAGGCAAGAGCCTAGAGCCACCATGTTGGATTTTCACCTTAGTGAGCAAGTGCTAAGGTGATAGAATGAGTTTTTTGTTTGCTTTTTTGTTTATTTATTTATTTATACCCTGCTCTTCAGCCACAAGACTATCAGAGCATTGCTCTTTTATATCTTGGGTAGAGTTTTTTAAAAAATACAATACTGTTCAGTGGCAGCAATCTGAGGTAAGTAAAAATGCAAGTAATTCACTCGCAGCCACAATCTTGATTTGCAGGCATGCCTGTTTGCACAGCAAACGTGGATAGCTTCACATGCCCAAAAATGTTAAGACAAATTGCAGTTGCTGTGAATTGCCATTACTGTGGCACATTTTCTTTTGCCTTGTATAGACAAGCCTATTGAGACATCATATCCTACTATCCTGTGTCCTTCATTCTCAGAGTCATGAACAACTGATTTCTCCCTTGCTATGCCATCTACCTGGTCATTTCGAGAGGTTCTATGTCAAATTCTTACTAGAGGATAAATGTCCTAATATTACCTTGTCAGTTGCTAAGTTCTTATCTGTGGTCTTTAAAACCAGTAAGAGGGAAATTAAAAGGTGAATAAGTTGGATGAGCTCCAAAAAAGTCTATCAATAAATATCCTAATTTTATTTGTTTTTTATTATGGTTTTATCTATTAATGTACATCATGTCTGTTATTTGATGGGTCTATGGACTGTATGAATAAATTGAAACTATTGAGACTTTCTTTGCCACAGTATACATGAAACAAATACAGAGGCACAGGATGCATTCATTGAATGGAATATGAGGTACCCTGCCAAATGAAAGTTTGGAATCTCCTTGTCATCACTGAGCTGAAGATATACATTGGCCTACTGTTCTCTCTCTCTCTCTCTCTCCTGGCCTTCTCAAGGGGGCTCTGAGGCTTCAAAGCCCTGGAGCTATCTTGGAAAGGCCAGGGAAGGTGGCGGGAGGGAGGGACTCTGCCCGGCGTCTGCCCAGCCTTCCTGAGGGGGCTCCAAGGCTTCAAGGCCCCGGAGCCACCTTGGAAAGGCCGGGGAAGGCGGAGTGAGGGAGGGACTCTCCCCGGCCTCTCCCCAGCCTTCCTGGGGGGGCTCCGAGGCTTCGAAGCCCTGGAGCTGCCTCGGAAAGGCTGGGGAAGGCAGTGGGCAGGAGTCTCCCTGGCCTCTCCCCAGCCTTCCCGAGGGGGCTCCAGTGCTTTGAAACCCCAGAGCCACCTCAGAAAGGCCGGGGAAGGCAGCAGGCAGGAGTCTCCCTGGCCTCTCCCCGGCCTTCCCGAGGAGGCTCCAGGGCGTTGAAGCCCCGGAGCCACCTTGGGGAGGATGGGGAATGCAGTAGGTGGGTGGGCGAGAGTCTGCCTGGCCTTTCCCCGGCCTTCCCGAGGGGACTTCAGGGCTTTGACGCCCTGGAGCTGCCTCAGGAAGGCCGGAGAAGGCAGTGGGAGGGAATCTGCCCAGCTTCTCCCTGGCCTTCCCTAGGGGGCTCCAGCACTTTGAAACCCTTGAGCCACCTCGGGAAGGCCGGAGAAGGCGATGGGAAGGCGGGAGGGGATCTGGTCGGCCTCTCTCCGGCCTTCCCGAAGGGTCTCTGGGGATTGAGAGCCCCATATAGCCTCTTCAGGAAGGTTGTGAGGGGTGGAGGGAGCGCGGTGTAGAGGCTTTTCAGACACCCCACCCTCCCAAAGCCGCAACAAGGCTTAGAAAGCTCAATAGCGGCTTTGGGAAGGGTGGGGGGCTAAAAAGCAACTTTCACGCCAACTCCCCACTCTCCCAGAGCTTGGCTCTCCCCCCACCAGTGGAGCCAAGCCCCAGGAGAGCAGGGAGTTGAGCGCCTGGCTTGCTCAGCAAGCACTCTGTTTAAATCAGCTCCTCTCCCTTGAGTGGGAGGGAGAGAAGCTGATTTAAATGGGTTGCTTGCTGAGCAAACCGTGAATAATTAAAACAGCGAGAGTGAAAGCTGCGAATGTGGAGGGGCAACTGTATACATTTATGTTATTTAAACAATAAATATCATGAAATAATGTTTTTTCCTCAAAGTGACACACCACCCGAGTTATGCACAGTTTTTTGGCGAAGTTTGACACACCATGCTCCAAAGGTTGCCCATCACTGCCCCTGGAGATTACTTTGTGCTTATTTTTAATCTGCCTGAATGAGGGCTAATTACTTTATCAGACCAGGCAAATATGGCATCATAAGGATGCCTAATGATCACGAAAGGGTGCACATATCAAAAAATGTCATCCTTTTGCGATCATATATTGTTAAAAAGCCATACTTTTTTTTATTGACGGCCCAAGCCGTCAATAGATCAGCTGTGGCACTTTGTTGCTGGCATTTCCAGCGTTTGAAACTTTGCACCATTGTACTCACATGAATACAGCATCAATGTGGAAACACTTCCAGGTGAGATCAGGAAAGCCAGGTGGGGGATGCTCTTTTTATGACCCCCCCCATATACTTGGGAGTTTTAAAGTGTGTTCTTTTGCATTGCTGTACTTTTTGTGTGTTTATTTTGCTTTTGTAAAGTCGAAGGCTTTCACAGCCGGCATCCATAGATTTCCCTTGGGTTTTGTCATAATGCACAGAGGAACTATTGAAATCCACAAACACCTGGACAACTTCAGCAGGAAAGAAGAAACCCTAAAAGTAAACAAAATCTGACTTCCTGTTTTGAAAAACAATAGAATCAAAACTCAGCACTTACAAAGGAATTCCACCCAGGGACAGGAGGATTTCTAGCAGATAATGGGCCATCAACCAACCATTAGCCAAACAGACACTAATCCTCCTTGCATATCTCCACCAGAAACTAGCCATTCAAATACACAAATTTACATATACTCCCCAACAGGGGTTCACAAGATATAAACTCCACACACACTCCTACCCAACCATTCTCTGAAGATGCCAGCCACAGATGCAGGTGAAACATCAGAAGTAAACTCTTCCAGAACATGGCCTCACAATCTGGAAAGAACCCAAGGAAAATCTATTTTGCTTTTATTTTTAAATTTCCCACGCTAGTGTCTTCTCGCGAAAATTGGTGAGATCAGGAACCTGGAAGTAAATAGAGTTCTGTTTGTGCTCTGTTACTACCGGAGAAGCCTCTTTTACTCTAGAAAAGGTAGGTCTTGTATGGGGTGTGTGTGTTCTTTTGCTGGCATAAGAATAACACAATTTATGTTGGCAAAAGAACATTAATGTGGGTGATCTGATAAAGTCCTAAGTGTCAAGAAATGCAGTAGAAGGGAAAGAAACCTAAAGCATTCTCTAAAATTATCCTGCTGAATTTAAACTAATAACTTCTAATGATGCTAATAATTCTTGCTTGGATTGAATAATAGCATAGTATTCCAGATGCCTATTTGTTTCATGGCTGTACCTTGTTTTGAGATTTTTCACAGCTAGAACACCACTGGGATTAAATAAATGCTTTAGTAGCTATCAGTAGTCATTTCTCAAAGTGCTTGATGTTGATATTTCAAAGTAATTATAGAAATATGCTAATAGTTTTACTATCCAATATAAAAATAAGCCATAAATTACTACAGTAAAAAGGCTGCTGAAGGAGAGAAGTATATATAACCTACATGTTCATGAAAAACGGGTCAAAATAGATTTTAAGGGGAATATGTATTCCCTATGGTTAACCCATTTTCCTTTTCACAATGGAATTCCCTCCCAAATGCATGCTGCATTAATGAGATGTGCAAATTAAGCCTTTAGAAGTGTTTACCTTCTAATGACCATTCACAAAACAAAGCATGCTATATGAAAGACACATATGTGAGGTAAACCATGACAAACAGATGTCTTTAACAATTTGGTGGAGCACCTCTGCAAAAGGTGCTAAACATATTTTCTAGTTTGACCTTCAGCAACAGCTCTGAAAGGAAGAGATTTGAAGTGGAGAATCCATGAAGTGGAGTTGCTTGGTTCTGTTTCTACCACGTATTTCTTTATTCCTCCTAAAGCTACTTTGTCCTCAGGAAACATAACCTTTGTCAAGATAAAGGTCACCCCAAACTGTTAATGTTCACCATACCACCTGTATGTTGGTTTTACTAGATAAATAATATGCTAAATAAAATATATGCAAGTGAATATTATATTTTGAATAGGAAGATTGCCTATCATACAGTACAGTGCAGCCTTCGTGGGATTACTAAATTTAAATATCATTCCCAGAAATAAAATGTATTCTTGGATATTTCATAAGCAAATGCAGCATAATTTAAAAACTGCATCTTCCTCAATTGTGTCATGCAATATGGGCATATTTGGATATCACAACAGACCAGAATCCTTGACAGTTCTGGCATACTATGAATGAGGCAGTGCAGTGGTACAAATAGAAGCAGCTAAACTGTAGATGTTCCATGATTTGCTCAGTGTGAAGACTGAAGGCAAGCACTCTTGCTTCTCTCTCTCCTGACAACTAGTAGAAAATAATCCTTGGTTTGTTGATGCAACCAATGTGCTGTCCTTGAACATCACAGTAAGCCAAGTGCAGACCTAAGGTTTGTCATTTGCTTGCAATTTGGTAGCATGTTGCTCGTAAATGATAAGGGAGATTTCCCCTGGAATCTTTTTTTTTAAAATGATGTGTAAACAACCTATGTGTGCCTTAGATGCAGAACCATGGTAGCTTACATTTAAAAGAAGGAAAATGTTATGATAATAGTGATATGATTCTCACTATTTCTCTGCTTCTTAAAGTTGTCTTGGCTTTTTATTCTACCTTGATTTGTTTTTGATGTAATGGACCCTTCACTGTGCATTCCTCCCAGACAAACTGTTTTGGAGAGGGTGAGTTCTGTGCTAAAGTGTGTGGCAGTCACTTCATTTCAAAGGAGCTTGTGCAGAAGAGGTTTGTAGATAATCATTTAGATTTTAGAGCGGCACAACAAGGTTTGTTTAGATTGTCTTGGGCAGTGTGCATCAAATGAAATTTTGGCTTGTTATGGTGACACAATTAATGTTTAAAAAGCACTTCATTACAGTTCTCAATTTTTGAAACTGCTGTGTGATTTCTGTAATATATAGTATATGGAATATTGCATTATTTCTGTTCAAGAGTTAAAAGTTCAGAGCTATTTCAAAATACATAGTTAAGGTACATTGCAGTAAAGTGTGAAGTACAACAATTTTCTAGCTGAAAGGAACACCACTTCCACCTTTGCATTGCATTAAAGTTGCCTGAAGTATTCAAGTATTATGCTTATCATTTTATAGCTTTCCCCCTTTTTTACTTACAGGATGGAGCAAGAGATGACAGCTGTGTTGAAGAAATTTTACGGGTAGGACTAACATTTATTCTTCAGTTGCTTAGAATATACTTGAGCTGAACTGGTGGTACTGAGGGTGTACCATGTGCAACCCAATTGAATTGTAATTTTCAAAGCAATGAGCCAAAATGCTGTTATGTGTGTATGTGTCTTTTTCAAAACCAGAAGTGTTTTGAACACCCATTTCTGATTTTGAAAAAACATCCCCTACAGGACTAAAACAGCTTTGGGTAGGCAAAGATAGCCAATCATGCCTTCTGGGGACTTTTCCTGCATGGCACCATGGCAGTTACATGGCAAAACCTTGTTTTCCTGCATGGAACCATTGGAATTATAGTGACATAGTTGTATAGTGTGAAAAGACCCCAGAAGAGTAATATACTCATGGTTGTGGACCTGTACAACAAAGTTAAAAGATTTGTTGAGAAGTTTACCATTTTCTTTGACAGAAGAAATGTGGGGACAGTTTGAGGGGAGTGAGAGTGTATGGTGGGGGCATGGTGAGCCTTGGTGGTCACATGCGGCCCATGGCCAATACTTTCACCAGTTCTGCTTGTCAAAAAAAGCCATGAATGCATACAAATCTTTTAACTTTGTTGTACAGGTCCACAACCATGAGTATATTACTCTTCTGGGGTCTTTTCACACTATACAACTATGTCACTATGATTCCAATGGTTCCATGCAGGAAAACATGGTTTTGCCATGTAACTGCCATGGTTCCATGCAGGAAAACATGAAAACATATGATACAGTTAAGGAAAACGCTGAGCCTGTTTTGTGGCACACGCTCATAGTCCCTGTCAAGTTGATGTTGTTATTTAAATGTATTAGAACCCTTTTTCTATAATGGACTCAAGGTGTCTTACAAGAGTTAAAATATACAAAGTATTAAAAACAAATGTACAATGAAAACAATGTATCCATAATATAAAACTTCATTTCTCCTATATATATTTTTAAAGCCCACAGGAATAATCAACAGGCATAATGATGGCATTTAAGAACTAGCCAATCACATCTTGTCAAATGCCCATCAACCAAGTAAAAATGTTTTAAAATTTACTTACTGTAACAGCTTAAATTAAGAGTTTTCTCTGCACAGGAAAAAATTCAAGGCACATTCTGAAAAGAAATTCCAGTGGAAAACAGGAAGCAACCCTAACAGCGCCTGACTTTCCTTACTGGAAAGTGAAAATGGAAGAAACAAGCAATTTTCAGACAATTTCAATTTTTTAAAAAAATGTTTTTGTCTCAGAAAAAATAATTCATGCATTATCTACAGGCTGTAATTTTATTCTGGAAAATTGGAATTCTGCTGAAGTTTAAATAAAACTTGAAATAAAACTGTAAGCATTTTATAAGCCACCGAAGAGAAGATTATGTTGGACTGAAGTTCATTGTCTCAGATTGTCAATAGTATGCTACTAGTTGAAATGATTAATAACTTCAGTTTTTAAAGGGATGAAAAAATAAGCATGAGGAACAGAGCTGATGATTACAGGGGCAAGCTGACAGTTTAGTTAATAATGCATAACAAAGTGTTATGTCAACTCAAAAGTAAGCCACATGCAGCTGAAAGAAAATAGAACAATGTCCTAGTAAAAAGAGTGGCTGTACCTAAAACAATGCAATTCTAAGCCTATTTGCTTAGAAGTTGCTATGAAATTAACAAGAATTTACTGCAGTGTTCTAAGACTGAAATTACAAGAAGTCATATAGAAAATATGATATAATAGTGCATACATATTATATTGATGACTGCAGTGATGGCCTGGATCCAAAGGACCATTAACTAGATCCTAGTGTTTTAAACTAATTAGTTTCAACCAACTAGTTACTTTTAATTAATTCATTTTTAAAGATGCCATAACTAATGCAACTAGGAGTCAGTGTGGCATAGTTGTTTTGATGGACTTTTTCAAATGACTTTTTCAACGGGGGGACCTGAGGAGGTTGGGAGAAGGACGGTGCTGTCGCGCTTACAGTGCTCCATTTCAGACAGTGCCGTCCTCCTCCTGACCGTCCCCCATGCTTCCTCCATGCTCCAGGCACCGCTTTTAGTGACAGGAGTTTTCTGTCAATAAAGTGGCATGTTTCTCTCACCCGCAGCATGGAGGAAGCATGGGGGAAGGTTGGGAGGAGGACAGCGTCATCCGAAATGGAGCGCTGTAAGTGCGACAGCACCATTCTTCTCCCAAGCTCCTCAGGGTTCCCCCCCCCACCATTTGAAAAAGTCCTGAGTGTTGGGCTATGACTTGGGAAACCAGGGTATGAATCCCTACGTGGCTTTGAAAATCCACTGGGAGACCTTGGACAAATCATACACTCTCAGCCTCAGAAAACCTCATGATAGGGTCACCGTAAGTCAGAAATGACCTGAAGGCAAACAACAACAACAAAATGCATAACTAAGGTACATTATGATTATAACTTAGTGAAAGGCAACTCCTGCTCTTAAAATTATTGGGACTCAGAAACTGTTTCTGATTTACTGCAGATCTCCCAGATATCTCCCAGTACACCCCAATCTACCTTTAGTCCACTGAGTTTTACTGTTATTAATATAGTAGCTCTATAAACAAAAGCTGTATGCTCATCTTTGTAAGTCCATGTGTGTATCATACTTCTTGCCAAGCTTTGAAAATGTATGTGGAATTAGCTATTTCACTGCTGCCTTATTTAGACAGTGTGGTTCCATGTTGAACTATAATTGGGTAGTGGGGATGTGTACATGTAACAGTGGGGATGTGGTGCTCCCATGTAAGTGGGTAATGGAACCAGGTTTGAGACCTGACTTCAAAGGAGCTATCCAAGGTACTGAACTCCATCCACAAAATAGGTTCTGCATTTTGGATAGCTCCTTCCAAATTTGTACTAAAACTCACAGCAGATTGGCAGCAACATACTGGTGTGGGATTTTTTTAAAACAACAACAACACTTGTCTCTTGTGAAACATTTGCAGGGGGGACTAGCAATCACCACTGACTATGTTTCAATTGGTATTTTAATATTTTCTTAAACAAAATTTGACTCAAATGTAATTTCTTAAAATAGTATGACTTGATGGAGTATTGAGCACTTAAGAAAAACCTAGACCTTTTGTATCTGCCACTTATTTCCTGATTATCTTTCTGGAGGTCAGGCCCTTCATTTTGACACTTAATGAATAAAATGTCTACGTTGCAGGAAATGGGATAATGAATTGTGAAAAGACATAATCAGCAATGACTAAATAATTAAGGGAATTGAAATGTAGAGTCATCAGGGAATGCATTAATAATAACATGATTTTTCCATATGCTAAAAATGCTGCCTTAAAAAAAGAATATCAGTGATCGCATATGCTCTGTGGAAAGAAAAAAGAAATTTAATAGGAACTGTAATTAGATGTTCTGGTTTTAACTGACTGAATAAAATATGAAATCATATAGAAACTATATTTAGATACAAGCCAGAAAGTAAACTGATTATTATTCATAGTCCTGCTAATAGGCACTCTAATTTATGCACCTAGTGGGAATCATGTTAAGCAATTAGGAAGCTGTGTCACACTTCACTTGCCTTTATGCATTTACATATTTATATATTTTCCAATAACATGCCAATGTTTCCCATCTTTCAGTTACCTTTATTGCAAGTAGCTGTCTGGAATATTACCTTAACGTTCTGTCTAATAAATATGGTTCCTGGAGCTCTAAAGCTGCTTGAAGTTCAGGGGAAAAACATCAAACATGCTTCTATTTTATTTCATCCACTTTGTCACATAGGCATTTGGTAGCTACAACTGGAACAGGAAGAAGCTCACTGTAGCATTCCCACTTCACATTTTGGGAAACATAGTTTTTTAAAAAATGTATAGATGATGCAATTCTTCTTATCTGCCTACCTAAATGTCTCCCCAGTTATTATAGCTTCTCATTACCAGATATCATAATCCTTTTTGTGTAACTCGCCATTGGTAAACTATTACTTCTCTTTACCAAATTGTTTTAACAATTTCCAAATAAGTGAGGACAAGTTATTGTTATTGGGGGGAGGGGCGCATGTTAAGCTTGTAGGATTGACTTTGTTTTTCATTAAAACCTTGACATTCATCAAGCCAGGTGCAAAATAGTAGATCAAGAAGGCAGAATAAAAATCTTGGACATGTGTGGAGTTTGTTTTTACTACCTGAAGCTAAACATGTTCTTTCTCATTCAAATCTGTTTCCTTTTTCCATTAAACATGGTTTCCCCCCCACAATTGCTGACATTTTTGCAATTTCAGTAGCTCAATTTAGAAGGGACAAAATTATTTTTGTTGTCACCCCTGTTAGGCCATTGGGTTTCAGAAATACTTGCTGATCTACAGCAGATTGCCCCAAAGTCTACTGGTAGACCTCAAAGTACCTTCTGCCTGACCCTGATATATTGTATATGGATAATGTTAATAATAATATTGTTTTGCATTCTTACCCATAAATTCTGTTGTGTACAAAGTGAATGAAATATTACAAAGTTCCAGTGCTTAAAAACGCCATTGCAATGCCTTTAGAGATGTACTAAAACATGTTATATATGGCAGTCAAAGATATATTCTAAAAACGATTCTACCCTCAAGTAACTTGGGTCCATGAGCTAACAAGCTCTGTCGTGTTGAACACACTCCCCAGTATACTTAAGAGGTATTTACAAATATTCTTAAAACCTAGGTTTCAGTCTCTACTTTCAAGGGCAATTCTGATTCGCATTAATCAACATTAGCCCTAAGTCAGACACAGAACTTGGAACATTAGTAGAAAAAATAAAAATAATTTTTTTGCTGGCTCCTAGAATAATAACATTTTTTTTAAAATAAAGTGACTTTTATAATTAGCAACCCTTCCATTTCATGTGTGTGTGTGTGTGTGTGTGTGTGTGAAGTCATCTAGGCTGCATCTGTGAGCCTCACACAGTACTCTAGTTGTATACTTTTCTTTCCTTCCTTTTTCTTCCTAGGGGAAAAAGCTGGAGAGGGACTGAGAGAGAGAGAGAGAGGCTGTTTACTCACCTCTTCTTCTCACAAGGTGGGGGAGATTATGATGGTCTTCCTCTTCTCAACATGTCTTGTCATCTCTGTTGTCAGACCCAGTGGTTGGTCCATTTACCTCACTTGCAACCCAGTTATATAGTGCTAGGCAGCCGTGACTGACTTCTAGGGCTGATAAGAGGAAGGGAAGCTGGTATAAAATACAAAAACCTGGTAGTCTGGAAGAGGACAGGGGGCTGATGCATAAGTAATAGTTGGTTAGCCTAATGTATTATTTCCTGGTCCACTATATGTAAGTTCTCTGCAGATTTTCAAGTTCTGTTAATTACGTGGTAGCACTTTTTGTAGGTGAAAAGGCGGGGGAGAGAAAGGAGTAAGGTAGTTTGGCTAACTATGGTTCAGAGATCAATCAGAACAGCTATGTGTGCATCAGGCTGCCAATTACATGGAAGAAGTAATGAAAAGAACAAAAGATACAGGCCCGTCAGAATGGGTGAATCAAAGTAAGATAGCAATTTGCAGGTAGTGTTTTGAATAATGCTTTAAAACATTCATGTTTTAAATGTTAACTGCTTTGGGGTCCAGGTAGGGAAGGTCAAATTAAAGAATTTGCATGGCTGTTGCATTTGAAATCATTCAGTCATACTGGCAAAACTGTTTTCTGGCACCAGTATAAGCCATGTTGGTGATTTGCATCAGCTTTACGGGCTAAAGTTATAGCTGTAGAAAGGGACACATTGAAGTATTGGAGATCTATCTCTCAGTGTGGCATATGCATAATCCATTTTCTCAACCTTGGATCTTCAGAATAATCTCAGAACGTAAAAGCTTACATTAGACCTTCTGTCTTTATAAGTCACAGGAACCAGGTACATGATTTCTTGGCCATCTCACTATCTCTTGGCTCCAGGCTTGACGTTTTGGCTGCAGAGCATCTTTTATAATTAGGCTGGCAAAAAATTCTGTTACTGTTCTCTGCTCACTCCAAGGTCTAATTAACAGCTGTTCAAGCCTCACTCCCAGATGGCCATGCCAACACCTTGAAGTTGATCTGCCTCTGATATAATTTACTTCCACCTGTCAAGTTAGGGAGCTCTTAGGCTAAAACAGAATTTATTCTCAGGAGCAGTGCTTCTGACTTTTTAATATTAGTTGCTCTTTAAACCCACCATCTTTTTTCCTCTCTCTGCTTCACCCTTTTGCACTCCTTAGACAGTTCTATAATTTATTGACCACTATGTCAAATTATCTTTCTTTTCTTTCTTTCTTTTTTAAATTTAACAACCAGGTGTCTAGAGCCAGTGTGATAAAAAATTGTTTTGAACTTTTGATCAAGTCTGGAAACCTGATTTTTATAGCCATTGCGGACTTTTTTTAGACTGCCAGTGCTTCATTGGTGGCTCTTTCTGTTGGCTCTGCAAAATTCTTCTCTAATCATTAAATTTGTAAAAAAAAAAAAAAGAAAAGAAAAAGAAAAGAAAAGAAAAAAAAAGTGTTTTTACTGCCTTAACAAAAAAACAAGAAAAAGTGCAAAACACATGATTGTTTAACAGGGTACATTAGAGAAAATAGAAACTTAAATGGTCTGTATGGATTTTTATTTTGTAAGAATGTATTATGAAGCTGCCTTGGTAGGGTGCTGTTTTCATATGTGGAAGAAATTACTAGTATTGTACATCATTTTTATATCTTGTTGCTAGGCAACATATCACGGAGCTGGTGTTGCAAAAATGTCTCCTTTCTCATTAAAAATGTTCATCTTGCTCTTTAATCCTGCTAATTTAGCACTTTTATTTGTTTTATTTTAGCTCCTTGTGTATCTATTGATTGAGGTTTTGAAACAATCTATCAGGTTTTTATTAAGTTGCATTTGTAACTTAGGCCATATGTATAAATGTTAGTTCCTTGTTTCTTAGTCCATTGCCACTTGTTTCAGATAAGGAGTTGAACATTTGCACTCACAGTCATACATGTAAATGGAATAATGGACTAGGCTTTTATCTGGATCTCATTATGATGGCATTGCTCCTACTGGCATGGCCCCCAAAAACCCTGAGCAGCAGTAAAATAGGAACTACCTTTCTTTGGCAAACAACTGCCAAGTGTCAAGAGTTTTCACAGAATCACAATGAATTGGCAGTTATACCACAGTGCGAAGAAACATCAAAGGATTTTTTTAAAAAAAAGATATGAATGGATCTAGTACAGATGAGAGAGGCATTCAAGAAGATGCATTTTATCAGACGAGGCTGTAATAGAGAAATTACAACAAGATAGTATCACAAACAGGTTCCCGTTATCGCATGACATTGTTGTCCTCCCATGGTCCATGTGTGTTCCACTCATTAATTAGGTGTAACTTTTCATTGATGAGCAAAGCTGTCAATATCCCTCAATAGCGCTCTTTTTGTGATATTGACAAGCATGCAATAATCACATCCTGCTGTAATTGCACGATTATCTCCCCATTTAATACCATTAAATCCATCATTAATCTTCTCACTAAACATAGTCTAAATTTAATAGTCTGCCTCAAGTACATATGCTGTTGCTACATTGATAATAATGTTGAAGATAAAGATATAATAAATAATGCTTACCTAAGGCATAATTAGTTGTACTATTGATAAAATGAACAATGTTAATGAGATTAATAGCCATTGTACATTTATGATAATAAATGTTTCTATTCATTCGGATTAAAACGGACAAGAGAACAGTATCATGCACTGGGTTTTTGGTTTTTGGTTTTTTTAATTCAAAGTAGTAGTAAACTTTTCAGCATTGTTTGGCTTCAAAAGATTGACTCGTGTCTTGTTTTTCTCTTCTAGAGTGTAAAGTTTAATCATATCGGGAAAGTTTGAAGTAACTATAATTTAGATTTATGTGCATGAATGAATATATGTCATTGCAATGTGCTGGACTCAAGTGCTTCCTCCTCTTACCCCTCTTTTCCTGCACAGTCAATAAATAAATAGATAAATAAATAAATAAATAAATGGAATAAACTATAGGTTAGTTTCAGTTTAGCAGATGTTTGGCTTGTCATTATTTACAAAACATAAAAAACTACCGAACAAACCATCCTCAAACCCTGGATTGCTTTGATTTGGCAAATCATAACTTATTTTAAATCACAATTGCTTGTTTGTGCTTAATGGCAAACCAGAAGTCTGCTCAAGTGAAGTTGAGAGTTGTTTTATTTGTTTGCACCTTGTTGCATGGGAATAAGAGAGGAGAGTAGAGTGTGTAGAGCCCGGACACTTTACAATAACTTATTCCTGCTTCTTCACATAATCTTGGATTTTGGTTCACCCCTATATGTAAACGTGGCCACGGAAATAAAATTACAAATAGATTGTTTACCATCTAGGGGCTGAACATATGGTCTCTTCTTTCTTGTGTCTTCTAGAACTTTTTCAAATGGTTGGGAAAACCCATGAGGAGGTCGGGAGAAGAACAGGGCTGTCGCGCTTACACAGCCCCATTTCAGATTACACAGTCCTCCTCCCGACCTCCTCCTGACCTCCCCCTATGTTGCTCACGCCGCTTTTTACTGATGAAAACCTCTGTGAATAAAAAGTAGCACGAGCAGCACGGGGGAAGGTCGGGAGGAAGATGGGAGGAGGACAGAGGAGGACTGTATCATCTGAAATGGGGCTGTTTAAGTGCGACAGCCCCATTCTTCTCCCGACCTCCTTGTGGCGTTTTTCATCTGTTTGTTGAAAATTGTTTGTCCCTAAGGACATTATCAGGTGAGCACCTAAAAATGCTGTAATTCCGTGAACGAAGATAGTAGGAACATTGTGGCATTATAACACTTATTATCACACATAACTGTAATCACGTGAAAGAAACACCATGGAATTATCACACGGCAACCACTAGTGCTTCAAGAATGGGAATTTACTTCCGCAATTTGACATGGGTGAGATTTTGGCTATTCTCACGAGAAGACGCAAGCGTGCTTAAAACTCCAAAAAACCCTTAATTAACAAAGTAAATGAGCACACAACCACTGAAACAAATCTAAAACCATGCAAATTAAGGGGACAGTTCATAAAAAGAGCATCCTGTGCTTCATTTTCACATTCTCATTTGAAAGTTTTCTCACTGAGGACTGTTCATTCATGCTGTAATATTGTGATTACAATGGGACATGGTTTCACACTCAGTCAATATAGTCATCCCTTCGCATTCGCGGCTTTGATGTTTGCGGTTTTGAGTATTCACGGTTTTTCCTCCTCCCCAGGAGGGAACTCCATCCACGTCAGGGGCTTCGCTCTGTTTGGAGTGGGGAGCCAAGGCCCCCCCTCCCTGCTCTCCTGGGGCTTGTCTCCATTAGAAATGGAGAACGAAGCCCCAAGAGAGCAAGGAGGAGGGCGATTTACACCCGATCTCCCTGCTCCCTCGGGGATTGGCTCCCCACTCCAAACAGAGCTAAGCCCAGGGAGAGTGGGGGGATGTGGTCTAAAGCACCCCGTCCCCACTTTCCTGGGGCTTGCCTCCATTTGAAGTGGAGAGCGAAGCCCCAAGAGAGCAAGGAGGGGGGAGATTTAGACTTGATCTCCCTGCGCTCCCTGGGCTTGGCTGTTTGGAGTGGAGGGCAGCTTTGGGAGGGGGGGTGGCTGAGAAGTGGCTACGAGGCTTCAAAAGCCCCGTCACCACTATGGAAGGGGGGGGTTGCGGGCAGGAGGTGTATTTTATTCACAGTTTTTTCACATTCGCAGGGTTCTTGCACCCCAACCCCCGTGAATGTGGAGGGACGACTGTAGTGTGAAAAGAGCACTATTGATGATCTATTGACAGCTTGTCTCATGAAAGAGAAAGTACGCCTTTTTTGCAGCTGGAGCATGAAGTAATAATGCAAAGATTACGATGTCATACGATGTCGTACGCTACCCTGATGTCACAATCCTGCGATTTTTGCTGCATCTCATAATGTCCTAATTAAAGCAGTTGCTCCAGTTGTCATTGTACTTTGTCATAATTTAGCTATATTTGTCTATCACAAGGCCAGCACAAATACTATTTGGATAAAAAATGTTCATGTTATGTTCCTTGGTTTTCAGACATATTTTTCCTATATAGGCCACATAATTGCTTTTTCATCATTTAGGCCTCTCCCATTTACCTTGCACATTATTTTAAGACTCCTGCCAATAATTTACTCATCCTATGGAAAGGTCATGGTGTTTGCAGATGCAGTCGTCCCTTCACATTCGCGGGGGTTAGGTTCCCCAGACCCCCGCGAATGTGAAAAATCCACGAATAATTATTGCCCTCCCCCTCCCCCGCCAAAGCGACCATGGGGCCTCCGGAGGCCCCATAGTCGCTTTCTCTGGACTCCCCAGTCCCTTTCTAGGCCTTCACGGGGCCTCAGGAGACCCTCCCGAGGCCCCATGGATGCCTCCCTGGCCCTCCCCCCTCCCAACCCTCCAGAGGCTCAGTGAAGGCCTACCCGGCCCTCCCCCCTCCCACCCAGGGCCTTCACGCACCCTCCGGAGGCTCCGTGAAGGCCTACCCATCCCTCCCCCCTCCCATCCAGGGCCTTCACGCACCCTCCGGAGGCTCCGTGAAGGCCTACCAGGCCCTCCCCCCTCCCATCCAGGGCCTTCACAGACCCTCCAGAGGCTCCGTGAAGGCCTACCAGCCCCCCTCCCCCCCCAGGGCCTTCACGGACCCTCGAGAGGCTCCGTGAAGGCCTACCCGGCCCTCGGCCCTCCCCCCTCCCCCCAGAGCCCTCACAGACCCTCCGGAGGCTCCGTGAAGGCCTCCCTGGCCCTCCCCCTCCCATCCAGGGCCTTCACGGACCCTCCAGAGACTCAATGAAGGCCTCCCCAGCCCTCCCCCTCCCACCCAGGGCCTTCATGGGGCCTCTGGAGGGTCTCCGAAGGCCCTGTGGAGGCCTCCCCACTCCCTCCCAGGGCCTTCATGGAGCCTCCGGAGGGTCTCCGAAGGCCCCGTGGAGGCCTCCCCGGCTCTCCCCCCTCCCTCCCCAGGCCTTCACGGGGCCTCCAGAGACCCCGTGTTGTGGTTTTGGGAGGGCAGGGGGCCCTCCCAAAACCATGAATATTCAAAACCGTGAATGCTGAGTTCACAAATGTGGAGGAGCAACTGTACACTGCTTTCTTGCTTTCCCTAGCTTAGAAATACTCCAAGTGTTTCTGTTTTACATGGAAATGGTCTCTGATTAAAATCGTTGTTGTCTGTATGTATCTTTTAATATCTGTTTTGTAGCCACCCTAGTGGCACTTTACATAGAATGAAGTATGAACTGGTCCGTCAGAATAATCATGCATAGTAAGCATCTTCCCTCAAATAACAGAATGTTTCTGCTGCTATGTCCCCTGTCTGTGACAAAGCTTATGAAAGAGTGTGAGGCAGATAAAATTCTGACCAGGTCAATCTTTCTAGAGAGATCATTTGATATCCCCAGCCCTGTAATGAAGCAACCTCAAGACATGCACCTCTTTGCATATTTGAAGCTGTGGTGACTGGGCATACCAGGTCATGGCCATCAAGCTTACGTCCAGATGTTAAATGAGTTATGTAAAGTGCTGAGGCTATTTGGGGCTCAGCACCTTGGATAACTCATTTAAAGTTTGGATTAAATCCTGGAGTGAATTTACCATCATACTGAAATGAAAACAACCAGCTACCACTGTCTGGATCCCCTCCCTATTGTATTGTACAACAACTTTGTGAGATAGGTAGGACTGAAAGACAACAACTGGCTTAAGATAACCCGGGGAGCTTTCTGTGAAATGGGGACGGGGGTAAAACTGTCATGATTTTTGTCATGGTTCTGTTCACTTTACAGAAATGGGGATTTGAACCTGACATGGTTCCTACTGACATGAAAGCCTCAAACTGCCAGTGATCTAAACCAGTGGTTCTTAACCTGTGGTCTGGGGACCCCCTGGGACCCGCAGTGTCCTCACAAGGAGTCTGCAAAGGCTTGAAGGCTGCTTGGCCCACCTCCTGCCTGCAGTAGAGTGGCCATGTGACAGGAGCCAAGGCAAAGGCTGGCTGACTGGCTTGGCCTGCACATTGCCATTCAATCCGCTCCAGCCACAAATGTGCAGGAAGAAGCAAGAGAAAAGTCTTCCTTTCCCCCAGATGGTGGGAAATTATTATTGTAACAATAATTATATTATTGTTGTTGCTAGATTTTAAATCTTGAGTTAAGTCTTGGTGGTCCGTGGCAGCAAAATATTTTTAAAGGGGGTCCCTGGTAAAGAAAAGGCTAAGAACCACTGATCTAAACCCATGGAGCAATTTGTGGGTCCTTGAAGCAATCTCTTTTAGTTGGCCCAGGCAGGGAAAGTATGATTTCCCAATGTAATTTTGTCCTGGACAGATGAGTGTCTTTGTAAAGCAAGAATGGGGAAACAACTTCATGTAGGCTACATGCGGCCCCTAAAACCCAGTTTTGTGGCCCCTGAAGCCTCTTAACAATCTCCCTAAAGCCTCCTTCCAATTCGGTGTTAGGCCTACTTTTGAGGTGTTTCTGTTTCCTGAAAATGGCCTTAAATGCCCCCAAAACACCTTCCCACAAAGGTAGTGCTTTAGCTTTCCCACCCACCCCAAATCCCCAGTTTTCGGCCTCAGCTCATCCAAATATGGTGACCAGAAGTGACATGGAACAATTTTTAGTGTGCCCAAATATGCCAGTGTAGTTTGCAAGGGGGTACAAGGACAAAGATTGGCTTCCACCCCACACACAGTTGCCCACACCTGATGAAAAGTCAGTGGGAAGTAGAGAGCTTGGGGCTCAATACAGAAAGTATTTTACTAAAGGGCAATACACTATGAAGTTAAAGTACGTCTTTGAAGAAAGATGAGGGAGATTGAAGAAATGGTAGTAAACAAAGGGCAGATGACTATCTGTGCCTGGGAAAATGAGAGGCTGGGGGAGAGAGATATATCTTTACTTCTTAAGTTTTAAGAAGAGGGTGGAGTGCAAGGATTCTTCAGAAGAAAGCCAACCTAGAACATAAAGAGTATAGATGTTCCTGACCCACAGTAGAACTCATACTGGGCAGAAACACAGCATGCAGAGCAGCAAGAACAAGCACCAGGGTGCAGGGTGAGAGACATAGAGTTGTGAGCATGACCGTGTTCCCAGAAAGCTCACTTTTGGCTTAGATCAGGGGTCCAAAGGTAGTTATTGCATTAGCAAGCAACACCAAAGTGTATTCTGAAAGAGGTTTTCTAGGGAAAGAAATGGCTTGGAGGTATGCATTTTATTTTCTGAAAAGGCATTTGATGCACAGAGCTATTCTCCAGCCTATCTTTGGTAGACACAGGGTGAACCAGGATGTGGTATGCATCCATTGAAGACATTTTGGCCTAATCTAGTTGCTAGACCTAACTGGAGTAGACCCAGTGAATCAATTGCTGAAGGTGAAATCAACACTTATGCAAACCTCATTGATTTAATATTTTGGTGGGATTAACAATTGGATTTAGGCTTCTCATCCCAATTTCAATAAAAGGCATAGGCTTGTCCAATGCAGCACTGGTAGCTTTAGTTGACTGCCATTTCCAATTTACTAGTGCTACCCAAATTGCATGGGGTCAGTGAGGATCCCACTAGTGTTTGAAATAAATATGGGGAATATTTAATTAGCTCAATTGTGGCAGCAAGAGGCTGGGTAACAGCAGGATCTTTTAATCCACTGTATGTATTCCAGCAGTAATGGAGGAGATGCTAAGCCAAAATGTACAATTAAATTATCTTTATTGGAAATTAATATCAACAGCATTCATGCAAACACTCAGGCTGCAGACATTCATACACAGCTATCGAAGATAGTAGGAAGTATTTGGATAGAGGGATACAGTAAGGGGATTGTGGGTTATACTATACTGATCCTGTAGAGCTGAGATCATCAAGTAAACTGACAGTGAGGAGGTCCAGAAGACAGAATAGCTAAACAGTTTGACATGAAGTCGAGAGGAAGTGGAACTATGCATACTTGGGTGATGCCTTAGGGTGATATTTATATGTGATAATTGCCCTGGAGGGATGGGATTTTGAGTGGAATACAATGCTTCTACGAGATTCCCAGGGCTAAATAAAGGGTGCTCCGGTAGAGTTAATGATTGTTAATTGTTTATATATTTGAATTGAACAGGAGCAGGCAAGGTTTATTTGTGGGAGGGGAAGAGGAGAGGAAAAACCCGTTTTACAAGCATCAAGGGCTCTGCTATCATTGAGTGAATTAGTGAATGATTCACTTCCAGATGTTAACTTTGACCTGAACATTTGTCTGGGGAATTTCCAGAGGCCCCTCCTTGATTATATGTGACTCCAACTTTGGTGTCTGGGGCTCCCTGGCATACCTGCTAACCACATGGAAGGCCACAATAAGCTTAATTATTAAATATTGCCAATTATTTGGTATTCCAAGAGAGGGGCTTTCAGGATAAGTAACACTAGCTATAATCTGACAAGCTGAAGGCTCAGAGACAAAATGGGGAAGCATGTGGGGACAAAATGGAGGCACCCTAGCAACAATGTTTTTATCTGTCTTGAAATCCTAAATCAGTTAATCAGCTTGCCATTTGCTGAGTAGCCAGTGGAAAAGTTAAGGGTATTCTGGTACACATATTAAGCCCAATTGAATTCAAATACTTGGTCTTTGGATGCTTCTGCAGGTTTTATTTACCGGTATGTGTTACCTGCCAAGTATTGGAAACAGATTCTTCCTAAATTTAGAATGCAGAGCTGAAGAGAGAGCAGAAACTAGATGACTCACAGGCCAGCTAGTGATCTATTAGTTATTTCTACACATTTTAAAAAACAACAACAGTACTTCTGACCATCTACTGATACTCAAAAGAGACAAAAAGATATGTGGGTGTCTGTGACTATCTAACCCAATGGGAAGTGCCAATGATATAATATTAATGATATATAACAACTTGTATTTATCTAGTTACAATTAACTACAATGAATATAATTCCAGTAATACTTATATTTGTATGGGGTACACAACTTCAACAATATATACACAAATGAAACAATAATGAACTATATATAGTGTTATTTTTCCAATACAGTATTGAACATATAATACAATACAATAATTTTTAAACAAGGATTGATAAACCTACAGTATCTACTGATACTGTATTATTGTTTTTGTTTATTTTATATTTATTTATATCCCACTTTTTTCATGTTCTGGGACTTAAGGCAGCTTGTAAAGGTTAAAACAGATTATAGCTAAAAATTCACATCATACAAAAATTTAAAAATATAGTTAAACTTACAATAGAATTAAAAGCCATGAAAAGTGTGACCATTAAAAAGAAGATAATAAACAAGACAACAGTACAGCATATTCTGAAAGGCTCTTTCTCCCATTATAGATGTGCTGAAACAAAAAGATTTTCAACTGCCTATGGAAGGATAGTACACCTGTGATATGCATGGCAGAGAATACTATACATCAAAAAATATCCCTTTCAGATTCTGCCATGGTAGACAGATGCATGAATCAACTCCACACAATGACCTCATTTTGGGAAGCAACACATTTTTTAAAAAAAGTAGGAGAAAATGGAATGATCTGAGGAAGAGAGTGTTTGAGAATCAAAGGAAATCCAAAAGATTGGACTAGAAAAAGGAATTAAATAATTCACGGGTGGAGAAGTCCTAAGAGACCAGAAGCCCAACTTGATGTGATTTATTTTCAAGTGAAGTTACTTACCTATAGGAAAGGAAACAAGATTAGATATGTCCTTTCTACCATGGCAAGTAGCAGCCATAATTCATAGTATCAAAACACTGGAAAGGTTGCTCTCTGATTCATGATCCGTGCAGTCAGGAGCCTGAGTTGTGCTCAGCATCTGCAGTGCAGGCAGATCACTCTGCATTTTGGTTAGGCAAAGGTGATCAACCAGCTTCTTAGTGTCAATTTTCACAGGCCTAGACTACCGAGGAGCCTCACATGGCTTCTGAGTCGTTAGGGCCAGCCAAGACATTTTGCTGCCTTTGGTACCCTATGGACATTCAGCACCTAAAGACAGCTAGGTCATGTTAGGTAGAAAATACCACAAGTGTCTCTTTAATTCCCTAGCAATAAAAATTCAATCATCATCATCATCATCATCATCCTAACATTTTGGTGCCTTTTGGTGTTCGGATATAAATCCTGACTGGTTTGTCCTCACAGAGTAAACACACACACACATACACACACACACACACACACACATGAAATCCCACCCATTCTCACGGGAGAACGATCACATGGGGAATTTTAAAAATAAAAGTAAAAAAAAAAAAGAACTTAAAAGTACACAAGGCACAAAAATACATTTAAAAAAAAAACAAGTACAGCCGGGGGGAAGGGTTCCCCTTACCTTGATATCCCGATCTGGACCAGAAGTGTTCGGAACAGACCTACCCCTGCAGGTATATATCGCGGCAGCATAACGGGAGAGGACTGGGGCACCTTTCAGACCACCCATGATTCTGTGACAGTAGCGGAATGGGTGGTCTACTCACAATGTTTCTCCATGAATAAAATATCACAGGGGTGGCACAGGAGCAGGATGGGACAGGGTCGACGTCATCTGAAAGGGAAACCCTTTCTCAACCCTGTTCTGTGCCTGCCACGGAATAAAAAGTCCTTTTGAAAATGTCCATAGTGTGATTTTGTGCATATTGAGATTGATTTTTTTGCATATTTCTGTTCCACATTACATGCACTATTAAAAGGCAGTATCCCATTGAATGGGGTGTTTGCGTCCTTTTGATCAATTAGTGTTTATTTTTTTCTGTTTGCTCTGTATGACTGTGTGTGTGCATCTGTGTGTGGGCTTAGCTATACAAATGGAAAAGATACTAGTTCTGTTGAGAGTTGGGGGGTTGTACAAATGGTGGGAAACACAGTGTGGGGAAAGCACTTAGTACTTGACTAAGTACACTGAAGGCAAAAACTCTTTCAGGCTTTAAGAATCTTTAGCAGCCCACCTTGACTTGCTGACACTGCCTGTCTGAACCAAAATCTCAGTGATTTTTGGCATCCCTACTTTAATGATACCCAGAATTTTCCACCTGAAGCAACTGCCTCACTATTTTGTGAAAGGGCCATCTTTGTCAATCAGACAGGTTACCTTTCCATTCTAGGCTAGATGAGGATTCTGGGATGTGAGCATATGTAGTCCTGGGTAATTTACTAAATTATACCTCAGGCAGCTTTAGATCATGAAATTCCAGATCAAAGCCATGGATTCCTTGTCACATAACACTAACTAAACATGTAGCAAACTGGCATCATGAACCACTTTCAAAGCAGTAAGCCATGGGCATTTATGCCCCAATGCAAATCCCAGCATGTTCACTATGCCTAATGAAAGGGTTTGTATATGTATGTTATTTGACTGAAGATTATTTCAAACTGTATTCCAAGCTAAACCACTCTGCCTGGGAAAGATTGTATAGTACTTAGGAGCCTTAATAGTGTGTTGAGAGACTTTAATCATGATTGTAAAAAGCTCTGAAATCAGCAGATAAAAGACGACTCATGCTGTTAGTGCTAAGTATTATTGCTTCTGAGCACAAAGCAAAATGGAACAGAACAATTATTGTTTTAATGCATACTCTTGACTAGAAACACCAAGGTAACAATTGCACTCTGGCAGAATGTAGTCATAACCATTCTTAATAAATATTTCTCTTCCAATATAAACATAATTTAAGGTAACTTGATATTTTTTTCTAAAAATTATATTCAGATTTTGGTGAGTATATAGCATAGAAAATAAGAGGCTGCCATACTTTCAGGACAGCAATCCATCTGGTAAGGTGTGGGAGATACTGTGACATTGTCACAAGATGCTAACTTGTAGTCATATTTGGAAACACACAGAATTGCTCTGATCCTCAATCAGAAAAATTTTTGCTCCACAGATAATTGTTCACTGGGAGATTACATGAACAATGTGCCTTTTGTGTCAGTGTAATGTAGGATCTGCTCCCTTCAGAGCAGGAGAAGAGTGGGAAAATTCTTAAAATACTTTAATAGAAATTCTTCCTTCATTTACTGTATGTTTTATTTAAACCAAGGTCATCAAACTGGCCCCAGATGGTCACCCAAGTACCTAAAGACACCTTGCTTGCTTGCTTGTTTTGCATGCTCCTGCAGGAGTTAGGAAAAGACCACATTACAGGTGAATAGATTTAGTCAAGGAAGCCATGGTCCTGAGTTGGCAACACCTTAGCAGAGCTGTTGATGACAGGCTGTCTTGGAGGTTTCTCATTCACAGGGTCACCATAAGTTGAAGCTGACTTGACAACAATTAAAAACAACACACAGGAGTTGGCATTAATCCCCAATTTTTCCCAGATACTATTTTATTTTAGTTAATGCCTCTAGTCCATACAGGGAATCCACAGTTTGAGTTCTGGGTCCAGTTTCTGAAGGCTGAGTTGAACCTTCAGTAAAGTCAGTAACACATGTGTCCAAAGCTAGAGCAAACTTGGAACAACCTTCAGCAACTCCAGTCTGAACTTGAAGTGCACCTGTAGCTCAGTATGAGTGCTTAGCTCTGCCCACCCAGCCTCATGGAAGAAGCCATTTAATAACTTGTTGATCCTTACAACACAGAGTGCTAAGGATGAAATTCTGGGCTGGACGCATTGTAGTTAGACGGTGCCAGTATGACTTCCTGAGGCGTGGGAAAGACTCCTCCCATGTTAGAGGGTCTGTGGCACTGGAAAACATGGTCAGCTGCTCTGGAGATGTTTCCCTCCTCATTCTCTGAGTCTTCCTTTGACCAGACTTGCAAGAGGGGCATCATATAGACAGTTCACAAATGGTCTTGGTTTTTAATTTTTTTTTTTCAAATATGAGTTAAAATTTCTGCCATGGGAGCTTCTGGCTATTTCAGTCACTTTTGATAATCTAAAGTTCCTGAGTGGTTTCCACATGATTTAAAAAAATCAGATTTTATGAATAGTAAACCTTTTCACTGTCTGAAAGTATTCCATTAATATTTTCCACTGCTATGTCCATTGTTCTAAAGGAGCAATAATAAAACTAACACTAGAGAAAAGCAAAACACAAAATATTCGCTACACATTTTAGAAATCTGGATTAGGTGAATTTGTTCATCTTGTTTAGGACCTAGCAGCACTGGGCCTGTTATTAGCCTCATTGAAGCATTCACCCTGGGTGAAGGGGGACTAGAGTGGCAAAATGTGCTGCTTCACACTCCATCATGGTGCAGCTGTTGCCACTTGAGATTTGCTGCTACTTTTTGTGATCTCATTGGTGCCAGCCCAGCTCACCCAGCCATTCCCCAGTCCAGCAACTGAAGTCCCCTGTTACATGCATTCAACCATCCACCATCACTCCCATTGATAAAGGAGGAGGAGGGAGAAAGGGTGGCACTGGGAGCAGTGGAGCAGGGTCTTTAGAACACCCCAAAGCTTCCTGCCAACAGTGTTGCCACTGTCCTTGACCCTGTGGGCTCTGCAGCTCCTAATAATAATAATTATTATTATTATTATTATTTCTATCCCACCCCTCTGCAATGCAATCGGGGCAGCTTACATCATAAAAAAATCCCATAATTACATTAATACCCTAACCCACCCACCCCTTAAAACAATATTAAATTAAACAGATTAAAAACGTAACTGAAAAGAGGAAAAAATGAAATAATCCGGTGGCCACTTAAGGGAAAAGGCAGCCAAATCTTCGGGCCAGGATAGCTATTCGGGAAAGGCCTGTTGGAAAAGGTCCATCTTGACAGCTTTTCTGAAGCTGTCTAAGGTGTTAATAAGTCAGATCTCGTCTGGCAGGCCATTCCATAATCTGGGAGCAGCAGCAGAGAAGGCCCTCTGGGAGGTCACCGACAGCCTTGTTTTCATAGGTTGTACCAGATTCCTCCCAGAGGACCGAAGTGCGCGGGGAGGGTCGTATGGAAGGAGATAAGTTGGACCCAAGCCATGTAGGGCTTTAACGGTCATAACCAACACCTTGTACTGTGCCCAGAAACTAACAGGCAGCCAGTGGAGAGCTTTTAACACAGTTGTTATATGCTGTCTTCTGGAAATGCCAGAAATCAACCTGGCTGCCATGTTCTGAACTAGTTGAAGTTTCCGAGTCAAGCAGAAGGGTAGCCCCATGTAGAGCGCATTACAGAAGTCGAGACGAGAGGTTACCAGCGCATGCACCACAGTTTCGAGGTCCCTGATTTCTAGGAAAGGGTGCAGCTGGCGTATCAACCAAAGTTGATAACAGGCACTCCTGACCGTCGCATTTACCTGATTAGACATCTGGAGCGACGGGTCCAGGAGCACCACCAGACTGCGGTCACAGTCCTTGGAGGAGAGTGTGATTCCATGCAGGATTGGAAGTTGTATTCCCAGACCTGGTTTCGGGCCTGTAACTGTTAGTACCTCCATTTTGTCTGGATTCAGTCTCAATTTGTTTTTCCTCATCCAGTCCATTACTGCCCTAAGACAATAATTGAGAGGAGAGATGCCATCTGAAGTCGAAGCTGATGACCGAGACATGGAGAAATATATCTGGGTGTCATCAGCATACTGATGACACCGCACTCCATGCCTCCGAATGATCTCTCCCAGCGGCTTCATATAGATGTTAAATAGCATCAGGGACAGGATGGCGCCCTGAGGGATGCCACAATTAAGCTCTATTCTAGTAGAGCAACTGCCCCGAGCCTCACCCTCTGGGATCTACCGGAGAGGAAGGAACGGAACCCCTGTAAGGCAGTGCCTCCAATTCCTAACCCTCTCGGGCGATCCAAGATGATGGAATGGTCTATTGTATCAAAGGCCGCTGAGAGGTCCAAGAGCACCAACATGGTCACACTACCCCTGTCGATACCCAAGCGAAGGTCATCAGCCAGAGCAACCATGGCAGTCTCAACTCCATATCCTGTCCTAAAGACAGTTTGAAATGGATCTAGATAATCAGTTTCATCCAAGACAGCTTGGAGTTGGGAAACAACCGCTCTCTCGATCACCTTGCTTAAAAAAGGGAGCAAGGAGACTGGCCTATAGTCATTCCTGTCCAAGGCATCCAAGGAAGGCTTTTTCAGGAGCAACTTAACCACCGCTTCCTTCAGACAAGATGGAACAAACCCCTCCCTGAAGGACACATTGATAATGTCCCTAAGGAATACTCTCAATGCGTTGCCCTCTTGGGTGGCCAGCCATAATGGACAAGGATCGAGTGGACAGGTCGACTTCCTCACTCTACCAAGGAGCTTGTCCACGTCATTGGTACTCACAGATTGAAGCTGATCCAATAAAATTTCATCAACGGAGTTGCTGGACACCTCGTCTATAGATTCTATCATAACACTGGCATCTAAGTCGGCTCTTATCCGAGAGATTTTATTTGCAAAGTGGCTGTTGAATGCATCACAGCAGGCCGTTGTCGGGTTAAGTAAGGGGTTCTGCACAGGTGGAACCTGCGTCAGCTCCCCCACCACCCTAAACAGTTCCACTGGACGGGACTCTGCAGACGCAATATGTGCAGAGGAGAAATACTTCTGTGCTGCACGTATCACCTCTCAATAGGAATCAAGGAAATTCCTATGACGAGTCTTGTCGGCTAAGAGTTGAGTCTTCTGCCAGGTGCACTCTAGTCATTGTCCAGCCTGCTTCATCTTCCTAAGCTCCTCTGAATACCAGGGCTTACGGTTAGGAGCAGGCTGGAAAGGACTTTTGGGAGTGAGTATGTCGATAGCCTTGGTAAGGTCAGTGTTCCAAATATTAACCAAAGTTTTGGCAGAATCACTGGCGTTACCAACCATTAAACCCTCCAAGGCTTTCTGGAATCCAATTGGTTCCATTAGCCTTCGAGGGCAGACCTTTCTAATGTGTCCGCCACCCCTAGTGGGGCATACAGTGGCTCTTAGCTCCATCTTGACCAGAAAATGATCCATCCATGACAATGCGGAGGTTTTAATAACCTCCACCCATGGATATTCCTGTTTCGTACTAAAGGCCGCATCGAGGCTATGGCCTGCAAAGTGAGTAGGCCCAACAACCAATTGGGATAGGCCCATGTTTGTCATGGATTCCATGAACTCCCGAGTTGCACCAGTTAGATTTAGCAAGCTGGTCTCAAGTGGGATGTTGAAGTCGCCCAAAACTAAAAGTCTGGGCGACTCCAGCAGCAACTCTGAGACCAGCTGTGTTAGCTCGGTTAGGGAGTCTGTTAGACAACGGGGTGGCCGGTACACTAACAGAATCCCTAAGCTATCCCTGGACCTCAGGCTTAGGTACATACACTCGATGTGGACTGTGTTCCGGATAGGCTTCCTGGTTAAGGTTAGATTGCTTTTATGAACCAGAGCCACTCCGCCCCCCCCCGCCGACTTTTCCTTACCTGCTCACTAACTGAGTACCCAGCCGGGAGTGCCTGCGCCCAAGTCACAGCACTGGCCTCTCCCAGCCAAGTCTCTGTAAAGCATGCCAGGTCGGCAGCCTCATCCAATAAAGGTCATGGATGATGTGAGCCTTGTTTTTAACCAACCTGGCATTGCAAAGGAGCAGAGTAAGGGTCTGTGGAATGGTTGGTGCGCTCTCCAATTTATTCCAGGAAACAGAGGGAACTGAAGGCAGGATAGATATTTAGCATCTATCCCGTCTTCTTTTGTAAAGACTCTTCACTCTGTTACCGCCATATCTTCCATTCCCCCGCACTAACTTAATTTCCGCTCCCAGATCATTCCTGGCCCCCATAGATAATAAGAATGACGAAGGATCCAGCTGTGTTGTGTTCCCACCCTATGTTCTTATGGTCACCTCAAACCAAAGCTTTAATAGCACTTTAGATGGTGTTTTTTCTGGGCGGTTTAGCCCTCCGCCTGTCCTTCCTGTAGCCCAGTCACTGCCATCGCCGCTGTGTTGCTCACCCTTCCCAGCCAGGTCTTGACACTCAGCTAGTAAGCAGATGTTATAGCTTCAGGGTGGAAGAATGGGGCATGGCTCCCAGGCAAAAGCTCACCCTCCCCAGCCAGGTCTTGACACTCAGCTAGTATGCAGATGTTATAGCTTCAGGGTGGAAGAACGGGGCGTGGCTCCCAAGCAAAAGCTCACCCTTCCCAGCCAGGCCAGCTCCTGCTGCCACTCTCCTTGTACTTTCTGGATGGGAGGGGGTTGCTTGGATGACAGGCAAGCGAGCAGGGATGAGGAGAAAACTGCAGCTGTAACTCTTATCTTCCTTGCAGAGTGTTCCATTGAGGATGTGATGGGAGGCAATGCTTTGTTCCTGCCTCAGGTGGTGAGAGAGTTTGGGCTGCCTCTGCCACCATATTGAGAGTATAACCCTATGTTTCTGTCCTTCAAATGCTCTGCTTTTTATTTTTTCATTAATGAATTTCATGTCTTATTGAAACAATTTCAAACATATCTCTCTGGCTTTTCTTCGCAAACGAAGATTCAGGAAGGACTCATCCCGCGCTTTCTGCAAGCGCGCTGATGACTAAAAAGGCCAATCCGAGATAAACAAGTCCGGTTGCAAAAAGCACAGCAGAAGGGCTCCTTGGGTGATGTTTTTGGGTTGTGATTCTTTCTGCGTTGTCGTTTCTCTTCAAGACCTGTTCGTCGTGATGTCTCAAATAAGGCTGCAGCATTGTGGATAGTGCGTCTCCATGCCTCCCGATGTGAGGCCAGGGCGGACCACTGTTGGTGATCAATTTGGCCAAGCCTGAGATGTTGTTTTAGGGAGTCTTTGTATCGCTTTTTTGAAGCGCCCCTCTTACGCTGACCCGTGGTGAGTTCACTGTAGAGTAGTATTTTTGGGAGGCGATGGTCCTCCATCCTAGAAACGTGCCCTGCCCAGCGCAGCTGTGTTCTCAATATCATGGCCTCAATGCTGGTGATCCCTGCTTGCTCAAGGACAGCAACATTCGTCACATAGTCAGTCCAGTGTATATTTAGGATTGTGCGTAGACAGCGCTGATGAAAGCGCTCGAGGAGTCGTAGGTGGTGGCGATAGGTGACCCATGTTTCAGATCCATAAAGGAGGATAGACAGTACGATGGCTCTATACACACTGATTTTTGTGCTTTGCCTCAGGTGTTTATTGTTCCAGACTCTTTTGTGAATCAAACATATAAAACAAATCCAAAACAGAGACATGCACACATACATACAACTTAACTTCCTTCCCTTTGCTTAGATGTGTTGCAAACTTGATAAGTATTGACCCCTTCTTACATGTCATATCCTAACGTTTATCTGCCCCTTTTATTACATGCATTTTTGTTTCCCCTTAAAAATATTTAACATGAAAAATAATAAAGACATTTTATCTATTTTTGGTTGCTAATTACAGCATGTTTTCCCCATTTATCTTTCCACAGGGGTAGTACACTTCTCCAGTCCTCTTTATTTTTTCCTGATTGTTTTCTCATCCATTGTTATCATTAATCTATTTATCGTTATCAATTGTTATCGTTAATCTATTTCATACATTTCATACAATTTAAGAATCTAATCTTCCTCAGTTGGGGTCTCGGAACTCTACATGCTGTAAATGCTCTACATTTTAAAAGGCTCACATGTTGTCATGTAATATGTTTCTGGCTTAAGAAAATTATGTCTGTCTGTTTTTGTGACCATACTAGTGTTCTGTATCAGCAATCCAACAAACCTAGTGTTCGTGGCCATCTTGGATTCCATCCTTTTTCAGCCAGATCCAATCTTGCAGCCACCAGGATTGCTTGACATTCTCTAGTTAAAGGGCCAGGACCTGAACTGAACACCAGTTAACTCCACTATTCCAGTAATCCTGCTGACATGACAGTGTGAACTTTGCACACCTTTACTGTGTCACAATCGTTGTGTATCAGTGAAGAAGAATGCATGAGAAAGAAAGTGTTCTTGCATTCAGGAGTATCCCAGGATGAGTATACTATGTTTATGGTTGATATCACTAAGAAGTTGTAAACACAAAAAAATCGTGAAACTTCTTTTAAAAGAGCCACTTTTTGCTGTGTATTTTAGGCTCCATCATTTTAATTAGGATGCTTTATTTTTACAGCATTGACATTTCTCTATACATTTCACTATTTCTCATGCTGGCCAAACTGATCAAGTGTTTTATTATAATAATGTGTGTGTTTGTGTCTGAATCAGTGTCTCTGTGTAGTGTTTTTCATTTCTTTACAGATAATTCACTAAAAGGGTTCTTAACACATCAGCCCTTTCTATTTATTATTATTCCACTGTAAGTACTCCAAATGCCTGAATGAGTATAAACCTGCTGTAAAATCTGTATGAAATTTGTACACAGCTGTACCAACTGATCTTATACCTAAGCCTGTAAGACATAACTTCAAGCTAAGTGCAAAGGGCATAACTGGTAAGAAATGGATTATGTTTCATTTCTATATATGTCACATCTGCACACATGAAAAAAGTGCAAGGACTTTACTCCAAAATTGTAATGCATGTACTTTACTAGTAACTGCGACATAATGTAATCAAGACTGATGTCTTTATAACCCTTATTTATTTTGTTCTTATTTATGTGATTTATACCCTCCCTTTTTCCTGCAAAGGGGCCCAAGAGGCTTACACAACTTAAAATAAAAGTTTAACTAAAAAATGTACTATTACACAAGTTTTTTTAAAAAAAAATAAACATCAGTTCGATTAAATGCATATTGTTAAAAACAGTTTAAAATACAGTACATCTAAAACATAATAAAAACATATAAAATAAAAGCAGAGCATCCAATTTTGAATACTGTTCTGCCATATGATTAAAATAGGTCAAAGGCCTGTCTAAATCACAAGGTCATAACATGCCAGCAAAAAGAAATTAAAGAAGGGAGTAATCACACACACACACACACACACACACACACACACGTAGGAGGGAGTTCCAGTCTGGGAGCAGCTGCTGAGAAGGCTCTCTCAGTGTCCTTGCCAGCTGCACTATGAAGATAGTGGGACAAAGTGAAGATCTTAGAACTTGGGCTGGCTTATATGTGGAGATATCGTCTTTTAGATAGTCTGGAACCAAGGTGTGTAGGGCTTTAAAGGTCATAACCAGCACCTTGAATTCTGCCTGGACTCAAACTGTGGGCAGTGACGCTGTTTCAACAAGGGAGGTATGGGATCTCTGTAACCAGCCCTGGTTAGCAGCCTGGCTGCAGCACTTTAGACCCACTGGAGTTTTTGAGCAGTTTCCCAAGGCAGTCCATGTTGAGTACGTTACAGTAATCGCAACAGGATGGCCATGGCAGTTCTAACCTTTTTATTTTTGCATAATGATTAATAAAACAGATTAACAGAGAATTAATTCAATTTTACCATTTTTGTGATACTACTTGTTCTTGTCCTCTCCACAAAAATCAGTGTGTATAGAGCCATTGTACTGTCTATTCTCCTTTATGGGTCTGAAACATGGGTCACCTATCGCCACCACTTACAACTCCTCGAACGCTTCCATCAGTGCTGTTTACGCACAATCCTAAATATACACTGGACTGACTATGTGACGAATGTTGCTGTCCTTGAGGAAGCAGGGATCACCAGCATTGAGGCCATGATATTGAGAACACAGTTGCGCTGGGCAAGGCACGTTTCCAGGATGGAGGACCATCGCCTCCCAAAAATACTACTCTACGGTGAACTCGCCACGGGTCAGCATAAGAGGGGCGCCCCAAAAAAGCGATACAAGGACTCCCTCAAACAACATCTCAGGCTCGGCCAAATTGATCACCAACAATGGTCCGCCCTGGCCTCACATCGGGAGGCATGGAGACGCACTATCCACAATGCTGCAGCCTTATTTGAGAACTCACGACGAACAAGTCTTGAAGAGAAACGTCAATGCAGAAAGAATCACAACCCGGAAACATCACCCAAGGAAACCTTCTGCAGTGCTTTCTGCAACCGGACTTGTCTATCTCGGATTGGCTTTTTAGTCATCAGCGCACTTGCAGAAAACGTGGGATGAGTCCTTCCTGAATCTTCGTTTGTGAAGAAAAGCCAGAGAGACTTGTTCTTGCAAAGGTTTCATCTCAGCCACGAGTGGAATTCCGGAGAGGTCTGGAAGGAGGGTGAGTGTATCTGCCTGTGGTAGATTGTACTACTCTGGTCTGTTTGTTGATGGATAGTGCATGATAGTCTCATATCATTTGTCAGCCTTGGACCTACACTCTCCTTAAATCCTCCTGTGATCTGAAGCATATCTAAAATTTTAATCCAGATTATGAATAGGTATGTGTTCCAAAATAAGAATATTACCTCTATACAAACGCAAATTATACATATGCATTTCTGTCTCTGAAGGAAACTTGCAAGGGAGATAGTCTGTGGAGACTTATATACAACAACAACAAAAAAGGAGGCTACAAAAATAGTTGTAGTACCAATTCACGAGTTTCCTCTTAATTTAAGGAAACAGAAGTGGATTCAGGATTCACCCTGGGAAAACTATGAAGAAATAACTTCCTTTCCAACAATCCTGCTTACAAAAATATATTTAGGCAGCAGGCCTTCCATTCCACACTGAGACTTGTTTATGAACTCTGGAGAAGGCCAAAGGAAGAGACCTGTGATAGGGTTTTTCAGTATGTCTGCCAACCATATAAAGGGTACTGAAGGAGCTCGTTGTGGAGATGAAACTCAGTTTAAAAGTACACACTTATCAGAGAAGAGGGTCTGGCAGCAATCCTTCACTACAAAAATGTTTCGGGAATTCTGCCTCAGGATGCCTGCTGTTTAGTCTAGCCTCCTTTAGTCAATTCAGTTGCATTCTCTAACATGTATGGTTTGGAAATGTGCTGTCCTCCGTATATAGATGGATTTCTGAGTGCAGCCTAATATCAGTCTCCCTCTCTCTGTGCTATTATAAAAGTTATTTTTAAAAAATAAAAAAGTTTATTTTAAACAGTTAATTAATCTGTGAAGTTGAAACCATTAAAATTCATTAAAAGAGCATATAAAAACCTAGTTCATTAAGATACCTTCTAGCTGTCTCGTGAAGCTTCTGAGTATTAACGTCTGCTAACAAAAGTCTCTTAAGAGGCTACCTAGATGGACCATAGTATCTGAAAGCTTTGCACCATAGTACACTCATCAGAAATCGAATGATGCTTGTTTCTGAACAACACCATTTCCCACTGAGGAGTCCTGACCTCCTGAGATATTTCCTTGGAGCAAAGGAGTAGCAGTTCATCACATGGAACATGCTCCCTTTGATTCCTGTTTTCTTATAAGGATGTTGTTCTGTCCCAAGGCTCTCATTTCTATAAAAACTGGAGCACGTTGGATCAGCAAGGGAGTTGTTTTGCCAAATAGCACAGCCTCCATAAGGGTCTGCCTATCTAACCCTGTATGTATGTGTGTGTGTGTGTGTGTGTGTGTGTGTGTGGTATCTAACTCATTCATCCTGGTCTACATGGAAGCATTTGTTCCAGAAGACTTGGAACACTGCAGCCAGAGTGTATCTATAGTGTAAGTGCACATGATTGTGTCTTTCTGGGCTCTCTCTTTGGGGTATTTTTCTATCTGCCTATCATTTCTTTATCTGTTTATTACAACTTGGTTATGGAAATGAGTAAAATATGCACAGATATCTAAAACGTATGCAAGTGTTTAAACTATTGAAAATATATAATTTTAGATATAGAGTGAACACTGTGGCTTGATTCAGATACATGCAGGGCAAACAAGGGTTTTCACGTAATGGAGAAACAAATACATCCTGTTCCATCCCACCTTGCAAGTAACATCATGTGCAGTGCAGAAAGGGTGCAGGTACTGAATTACATGCCTGAATTATACAAGCTCTCCTTGGTCTAGTATTGCAGGAGTAGAGACATGCAAACCAGGAACCCATGGAACTAGGCATCCATGTGGAATAACCACAGATTTCCAAAAGTGGAAGCAGGTTAGCCTGCTACAGTGAAACAGGAGCTAGATTCTGAAATCAGATCCTGCAGTGCAACCGAACCAGACCATGTTGCAAACCGAGATAGCAGCACCATTACTGGGTTTAACAATGCCACCCGCAACAAGAGGGGTCCATTCACTTGCTCATCTTCCAGAGTGACATGTGCTATCTCCTATCAGCCTGCTAACCTGCATTCTGCTTAGGACAAACAGGCCAGTCTTTACAAAAAAGAATACATGAGCACAAATCTGACATCAGAATAAATATTCAGGAAGTGGTGGTGGACCGCTCCAGCCTCTCAGGACACCATGTCACTCACCTTCAAGTAGCAATTGTGGAGCAATGAAATTCCAAAACAAGATTCAAAACAAGATTTGAGAGAAAGACTATTTATTAGGAGTTTCTAGTCAGTCACCAGAAGCTTGAATCAGGATGAAAGTTTCTTATACTACGTGTGTTTATTGGCTTACCTAATGCTAGATGTTTCTGTAATTGGCAACAACAGTTTAGTGAATAGTCACTGAGTTAATGTAATTGTTACAGTCAGTATTTTTGCATTTAAGTTCTATCTAACCTCAGTGTCTACAATCACCACCTCCACCAAAACATATAGAGGTTGTCTAAATGGCAAAAATACTCCTCATGGAATGCGAGGAGAATCCTACCTGTCTTAATGGCATTTCAGGTCATTCCACCATGTTGTGAAGGAGTGGGGCCAAAATGCCAAAAACAACATGGGAAAAGCCTTCACGGACTTTCCCAGAGTTTTTTTAAAAGGGTGGTGGGAATGCACACTCCCCCTCATTGGGAGAAGCGATTCGACATGGATCGTTTTCCCATATAAGAGGAAGCACAAAGACAAGTGTGGGGGTGAAGCTTGCTAACAGGGCAAGCGCCCGGTGGTACCATGTTGAATCTCTCCCTTAGCAAGCGAGTGCTAAGGCAAGGTGTTGCTTTTTTTTCTTCTTTGGTAAAGGCAAAATATTGCACCAGCTCACATAGGAAATAGGGTTTTTTTTCCCCAAAAAATAAAAGTTTGGCAACAGCAAATTAAGGTAGGTAAAAAAAAAAGGGGGGGATCATTTGCAGCTGTCATCTTGACTTGCAGGCACACAAAGCTTATGCCTGCCAAAAAAAACATTAAGACAAGTTGCAGCTGCTGCGATTTGACATTACTGAGGAGCAATCTGGGGTTTTTATTTTTTGGCTTGTGTAGACAATCCCTTAAATTCAGGATAGTATTTCAAACAGCTGATGAAGTGGACTGTAGTTTATGAAAATTTGTTCCATAATACAGTACATTTGTTTTTCTTTAAGGTGCTTCAGGTCTGTTTGTTTCTTTTATATGTCACATGTGACTTTTTGTGCTTTGTGGATCACAGATCTAGGGGGAGTTCAACAACCCTGTTGACATGCTCGAATCAATTCCTTGTTTGCCATGGTGCTAGCAGATCCTCCTTGTAGGGTTGGGGAACCAATTAAGATTGTCTGCTCCCAGAGACTAATAGATTCTGAAGAATTCCTGAATGCTCTGAGGGTTTCTCTGGCTGAGGCTTTCATCTCACTATGGAACTGTGAGATGGAAAGAGCCATTTTTATAATTGCTCCGAAACACCCAGTCTGGTACTGTGGAACTCATCATTCTTCTTGGTTTAAAGAAGACCTGTAATGAAACAGACTAGAGTGCATGTGAAATAGGTCTCAGAGTAAATGCAATTAAAAATCAGGAAAGACTCTTTGTTGTGCCTATTATGGAGCAGTGAGGTTGGCAAAAATATCTTATTATGCTTCTAGGATTGCATTCTGAACTTCTAACCCAGCAGGATTATTCCAAGTAGTGAAAAGCTTTTAGAGACCAGGCCCAGAGAGATCAGAACTCAGGACTTTATCAGCAAACCTCCAAAACATTTCTTTCCCACCATATTTTTCAGCATAATTGTCCCAGCAAAATAACCGCTTTTACCCAGCATTACCAGAGCATGAACACTAGTGCTGTTTACTTCCACGTTCATGATCTCAGAGGTTCTAGCAAGAAGACACATGCACAGTAAACATTTTAAAAAACAGCAAAATCAAAACAGAAAACATACACACAAGCAAAGAAACATACTCACAAACTCCCAAGTAAACCAAGGAGGTTCATAAAAAGAGCGTCCCATTCCTGGCTTTCACAGTCTCAGCCAGAAGTGTTCTGCCCATTGATGCTGTAATCATAAGAGGAAAATGGTGCGTGTTTCAAACGCTCGCAATACCAGCACAAAAATGCCATGGCAGATCTGTTGATGGCTTGGCCTGTCAATAAAAAGAACACCTTATTAACAGCAGCAGAACGCTAAAGTACAACATTGTGTGATATGTTCTCCCTTTCACATTCATTAGGTGTTGTTATGATGCCATATTGCCGCATCTGATAAAGTCCTCAGCTATCTTGCTGTGAAAAATCTGCCACTTCTTCAAGGAGAATGTTGCTTGTATTGACTCAGAATTTGAAATGACACTTATTATTAGGGAGGTGTCCAGTGCACTATCTGGCCAGATTTTCTGGGATCAGTTTCAGTTATTGCGGCCTGCTGATGTGGGCAAGATGCTTGAATTGATCCATCCCACCACATGTAAGCTTGAACCTTGCCCATCTTGGCTATTAAGATCCAGCAGAGCAGGACTGATTGGGTGAGTTTAGGGTGGTAAATGCTTCACTCTGTCAGGCAGATAGGTCTACTGCTTTGAAGGAGGCGGTGGTGTGTCATTTCCTGAAGATGGCCTCCTTTAACTCAGAGGTATACAACTACCAGAAATATTCCTTTTCTGTGAAAGTGCTTGTGGTCACTGGGAAACTTCAGATGTTCTTCGATGAAAGATTATTTGCACACATTCCATTCTGGTTTCAGGCTAGGATGTGACACTGTAACAGCCTTAGTTGCTCTGACTACTCCAGGAGAAAGACAGGGGGTACTACCCTGTTGATCTTCCTGGATCTCCTAGTGGTGTTTTATTCCATTGGTCATGGTACCTAACTGGACCAGCCCTGTGGGATGGAAGGAAGAGGTACTGTCTTATAGTGGTTCTGCTCCTATCTATAGGGCAGCTTCCAGAGAATAGCACTGCAGTACTCCCATTCAGCCTCATGGCTATTAAACTGTAGGGTGCCACAGGATTCCATCTTGTCCCTTATGCTCTTCAGTATCTATATGAAGCTGCTGGGTGAAGTCATTAACAGTTGTGGAGTTGAGCACATCTCTCTCTATAGCTGCAGCTCCAGTCTCTGGAGTTCGGCGTATAAGGCTCGGCAAACAGGAGAGAGGACAACAGGGGTGTTTAGCAGGGGAGTTTGAGGAGGAGGCACAGTTCTTTTCTGAGAGGGGAGGGCTTCTGCTGATCTGCCTGGGGGTGGAGTTAGCAGCCACTAGCTCTATATAACTGCTGCTGCAATCTTTCCAGGTTAGTCTTAGAAAACCAGCGGCAAGCGCCTTGTGGTGGACGCAGTTCTAACATAACAGGGGCATAGGTGCACTTCTGAGAAACAAGGCCAGTGGGCATTGGGTGGAGGGGAAGGATAGTTGTTGGGGTTTGGACAGCGAAGCCTAAAGTTCTCTTTCAGTGACTACTTAAGAAGACTGAATATGACCAGTGAGGGAGCTGATGCAGTCACCGGCAACACTTGTGGGATGTTTGTCTTCTTGCCAGAGGATGTGTGGAGCTATATCTGCAGCAAGTGCAAGTTGGTGGCCCTGCTGGAAGAGAAGGTCAAGCATCTTGAGGAGCAGGGTATCTAATCTTCTGAATATTTAGGGAGCAAGAAGTTTTCTTGGAAAGTGTGGAGAAGACCATCCTGGAAGTGGAACACACCAGGGAAGTGTCTACAGAGGAGGCCATTACGCATACACAGGAAATGAACACTTGGAAGAATGTGACACAGAGAAGTAAAAAGGCCAGGGCTCCTTCAGCCAGCTTGAAGCTACAGAATCAATTTGAAGCTCTCTCTTTCCAAAAAAAAAAAAAAAGAGAGAGAGGAAGAGCAGCAGTGCCAGGCCTCAGAGAACATACAGGAAACCTTGGTAGATCCAGCACAAGAAGCGGCCTCTGCCAAGACTCAAAAGGAGGAGGAGGAGGGTGGTGGTAGGGGATTCCCTGTTGTGAGGAACAGAATCAGTAGTCTGCAGACCTGACAAAATGTCTCGGGAGGCATGATGTCTACCTGGGGCAAAACTTCAAGATGTAACAGAGTGGCTGACAAGACTCATCAAGCCTTCTGAACATTATCCCTTCCTTTTGGTCCAATGATACTGCAAGGCATAGCCTCCAGAAGATCACAAGGGATTATGAGGCTTTGGGTAGGAAACTGAAGAACCTGGGTGCACACAGATAGTCATTTTGTCTGTCCTTCCAGTGGAAGGGCATGGCCCAGGAAAGGAGAGAAGAATAATGGAGGTGAACAACTGGCTACACAGAAGGTGCCGCCGAGAACAATTTGGCTTCCTGGACCATGGGATGCGGTTCCAGGGAAGTGGACTTCTGGCAAGAGATGGGCTGCACCTCACAGCAGTTGGTAGGAATGTTTCTGTGAAGAGTCTGAAAGATCTCATCAGGAGGGCTTTAAACTGAGTTGTATGGGGGAGGGAGACAAATACTCTTGAAGGCAGGAGTTCGTTGAATGCTAGAGATAACAGCCCAAATGTTATACAGAGAACAAGGCAAATAACACAACAACCCAACAATGGGAGGAATAAACCCTTTAAAAGGCAGATAGGGGAAATGGCCCATGGTCTCAGATGTCTCTATACGAATGCACAGAGCATGGGAAATAAACAGGATGAACTTGAACTCTTAGCACAGCAAAACAAATATGAGATCATAGGCATCACTGTTTGTAGCAAAAAGAAGAACAAGGAAATGGTAGGGCTGCTGCGTGGAGAAGATGGCGAAAGGCTAACAGGGGTCAGAGAAAAGGCAGAACTACTTAACGCCTTCTTTGCTTCAGTCTTCTCCCAAAGGGGGAACAGTGCTCAACCTGGGGGAAGATGGAGCAGATGATACAGTAGGGGAAATACAGCACAGAATTGGTAAAGAGGTAGTTCAGGAATACCTGGCCAGTATAAGTGAGTTCAGGTGTTCAGGGCCAGATGAATTTCATCCAAGGGTATTAAAAGAAATGGCAGAAGTAATCTCAGAACCACTGTCAATAATTGAAAATTCCTGAAGAACAGGAGAGGTCCCAGCAGACTGGAAGAGGGCAAATGTTGTCCCCATCTTTAAAAGTGGGGGAAACAAAGACCCAAATAATTACTACCCAGTCAGCCTGACATCAATACTAGGAAAGATTCTAGAGCAGATCATTAAACAGACAGTCTGTAACCACTTAGAAAGGAATGCCGTGATCACTAAAAGTCAACATGGATTTCTCAAAAACAAATTGTGCCAGACTAATCTCAACTCTTTTTTTGATAGAGTTACAAACTTGATAGATGAAGGGAACACAGTGGATATAGTGTATCTTGATGCTTTTGACAAGGTCCCCCATGATATTCTTGTAAAAAAGTTAGTAACCAGTGGGCTAAACAATGCAACTGTTAGGTGGATTTGTAATTGGTTGACTGACTGAATCCAAAGGATAGTCACCAGTGGCTCCTCTTCATCCTGGAGAGAAATGACCAGTGGGGTGCCACAGGGTTCTGTCCTGGGCCCAGTGCTATTCAACATCTTTATTAATGACTTGGATGAAGGAATAGAGGGTATGCTTATCAAGTTTGCAGATGACACCAAATTAGGAGGGATAGTTAATACCCCAGAGGACAGGATCAGAATCCAAAATGACCTCAACAGATTAAAAAGCTGGGCCAATACTAACAAAATGAATTTCAACAGGGAGAAATATAGGATACTACACTTGGGCAGTAAAAATGAAATGCACAGATATAGGATGGGTGACACATAATTTGAGGGCAGTACATGTGAAAAGGATCTAGAAGTCTTAGTGGACCACAAGCTGAACATGAGTCAGCAGTGTGATGCAGCAGCTAAAAAAGCCAATGTGATTTTAGGCTGCATTAATAGGAGTATGTCTAGATCAAGGGAAGTAATAGTGCCACTGTATTCTGCTTTGGTCAGACCTCACCTGGAATACTGTGTCCAGTACTGGGCACCACAATTCAGGAAGGATATTGAGGAGCTGGAACGTGTCCAGAGGAGGGCAACCAGGATGGTGGGAGGTCTGGAAGCCATGCCCTATGAGAAGCTGGGCATGTTTAGTCTAGAGAAGAAAAGGTTGAGAGGTGACATGATAGCCATGTTTAAATATTTGAAGGGATGTCATACTGAAGATGGAGCAAGCTTGTTTTCTGCTGCTCCAGAGACTAGGACTCGTAGCAATGGGTTCAAACTACAGGAAAAGAAATTCCACCTAAACATTAGGAAGAACTTCCTGACAGTGAGAGCTCTTCAGAAGTGGAATGCACTGTCCTGGAGTGTGGTGGAGTCTCCTTCTTTGGAGGTTTTAAAATGGAGGTTGAGTGGCCATCTGTTGGGAATGATTTGATTGGGTATTCCTGCATGGCAGGGGGTTGAACTGGATGGCCCTTGAGGTCTCTTCCAACTCTATGATTCTATGACTATGTGGATGACTGTCAGCTCAGTTTCTCCTTGTCATCAGATTCAGCAGGAACTGTGCAGGTGTTTGACCAGAGCCTGGATGCTGTGATGTGGTGGGTGAGGTCCAATAAACTGAAACTGAATCCTGATAAGACAGAGAATCTGTGGATTGGTGGTACTTGGTTCCAACTGGGTAAACAGATTTTCCTAGATGGAGTTGCACTCCCAGTGAAGGTGCAGGTGTGTAGCTTGGGAATAGTCACTGGAGCCCTAAGTAGATTCTGTGGCTCAGAATGCTTGGTTTTGGTTTCAGCTAGTGTGCCAGCTAAGGCCTTTCCAGTATCAAGGTAACTTAGCCACAATAGTTCATGCACTGGCAACTTCCCTATTAGACTACTGTAATACACTCTACAAGCAGCTACCCGAAGATGACTCAGAAGCTGCAGCTAATGCAAAATGCAGTGGCTCGACTGTTGACTGGGATACCACATAATGCTATATGATGGTATATAATGGTATACAATGCAATCTTATAATGCTAGTCCTAAAAGAATTGCACTAACTACTAATATACTTCCAGTCTGATTGTAATGACATTTAAAGCCCTAAATGGCTTGGGACTCAGATACTTTAGTGAGCACTTCTCCTATATGTGACTGCCCAAGGATTGCAGTCTGCTTGGGGAAGAGGGGTGCTTTCCTCCATGTCCCACCAAGGAATCCAGTACATTGGATGTGGTCATGGGAGAGGGCCTTCTTAACCATGACCCCCCAATTGTAGAATTGGCCCCAATGTTGGATTGACTTAGGTGACAAATGAAAACATGGCTTTTTATCAGTGCCTTTGAGCCTCATTGATTGATTTTTTAAAAACCTGTTTTAACTTGTTTTTTACCTGTTAGTATTGATTTTATCTGTATGCCACCATGAGATCTTTTGATATACAGTGGTATATAAATATTTTAATAAATAGATAAAATAATAAAATAGAACACCCAGCTGGTTTTATCATGTTTTGCACGTTATTGTTCCAGTTGCTTCTTAGTTCATCTGGCAGGGACTAAATGCTGCAATAGCACTGTAATGCCAACAAGAGCTTGTCTATATTCAGACAGTCATGCAAAGAGGCAGAGAAATCCACCACTCAAGGAAGTAATATATAGTTACAGCACAGTGGGTTAGGTAGTAATACACTGGCACTCAGTTTTATACTATTTACTCCACAACTATGAAACGCATGTACTGTAGTGTAAAGTCATACAGTGACTGGCTCTAGAATGAAGTGAATCCCAATACACCCTTATTTAATATTTAGCACTAAAAAGGCAAAGGCTCCTGCAAATATATGACCATCTTTAAGGATTCATTTGAACCATTTGAAATCAATTGCAGTTAATCTGTATATTAATTTTGCTACACCTCCCAACATCTTTTAGGCTATAATAAAATATATCTCCCTAGCAAATGTAAACAAAGTCATATGAAATGCTTAACTGCTACTATTTACCCATTAATATATGATTTTAACTGTCTGCCAACCTAGTAACATTTTCTTGGCAACTCCAACAGATTTGGAAACATGACACATTTTTTCATTCCTTTCCATCCACATATATTCAACCACCTGTCAGGTTCTGGTGAACAGCCAGACTCATATCATATTCTTTATGGTTTTTCATTCTCTTTGTTTTCTTTACTTGAAATTTGTCCAAGGTAATCCTCAGTTACTGCTATTGTTTATGTAAGGGTAGAATATAAATAGCACACTTGCTAGTATCTTTTAAAATGCACTCTGTAGTCACTAGGTGAAATAGTTGTTCTATCATCATCACCATCATCAAAATCATCATCATCATCATCATCCCCCCCTCCTCCTCCTCTAGAAGGAGACTTGGGCCTTGAAGTAATTCTCACTCTTTCTCCCATAGTCTCCTTTCTCTGCTCCCAAAGGTAGCCATTTATCTTCATTACCTTCAGGTGCCTGTCTATTGTCAATAGCAACCAGGGAACTAGCGACATTAGTCTTGCATGGCCATTCAGGAATTAGAATCCACCATTCTTGGGTGAAGGAGGTTAATGCATTGATAAAGACTGTGCCTTGATTATCCACATCGTCTCAGTTTGCTGGGGCCAGACTAGTTTTCAGGCAATTGTATTATCACACGGCCCACTGCTTTTGCTTAAGTGGCTAACTTGGAAATAGATGCTAATGCAACAGAGGATCAGAAATAATTCTTTCCTTTCAATGTGTGAATGACATGGTAGGTGGTTGGTTCTGTATTTGGGGAAAAGAAGAGATAATTGTACATAAAGAGGAGGAAGAGAAGGAGGAGCACAGTGGAAAAAATATATACAAATGCACTTAGAATAAAAATAGAGTACAGAATGGTATAGGAATTTTTCACAGGTTCTAGCTGACCATCTAGTTCATCTCACTGAGATCAGAGGTGACCTTGCTTGAAAATCAGACTCTGCTAGATGAGAGCTGGGATCCAACTACGGACTTTATCAGACGCGCTAAAAAAAAAAAAACGTGCAGAGGTCGGGAAGAGGATGCTGCTGTCCTGCTTCTGGTGGTCAATACCACACGCCCCATCCTCCTCCCAGCCCTCCTCCATGCTTCTTTTGTGCTGGAGTGACGGAAAAGGTGCCACATTTTATTGACAGAAACTTCTGGGAATCCTATAGTCCTTTCCCAATGTTTGGCTAGCAACTGATATTCCAAGGCAGTACACAAGTTCCATTAAGATGCAATTATTCTCCAAGGTTTCTCTAGTTAGTGGGCTGTTAAAAATGACTGTATACACCATTTATAAAATGCAGGATGTATATATGATTTACATGTGAAGTATTTCCTACTTTCTCCGTCTGTTTAGATCAGGGTTGGGATCCACCAGATGTTGCTGGATTACAGAACTGAACCTTCTTCACTATTAGCTATGCTGACTAAGCTAATGGGAGATGCACTCCAGCAACATCTGGAAGGCGACATGGTTCTCACCCCTGGTTTAGCTGTTTGTCTGTGGCCCTATCCAGAGGATATTGGATTGAGATGTTCGGAAGCTCATTTGTGTGTTTTTGTGTGTTTTAAGCCATGTGCTCACCCTAAGCACATGATCCAAGGGAGTGGGGCTTCTGCTGATTGGAAATAAGACACTGATTTGCTTGGGAACAGAGCTAGCAGTTGCTAACTAACTCTGTATTGCAGCTGCCTCAGTCTATAGAGCTCAGTGAACAGGAAGGGGAAAACACACATTTTGAATGGGCATTTCATGGGGAAGCTGGGGGGAGGCCAGGAGTGCAGTGCTAATGCCTATATAGGATGACTAAATATAATGGTGATAGAGCTGTTGCAGTGACATGCAAAATCTGTGTCATTGTCTGTTTTCTTGCCAAAGAAATGGTGGGGCATATGTTTAGCAAGTCCAAACTCCCCTGTTGGAAGATAAGGTGTGGCAGTTTGCAGCCCATGTATCTACACCTCAACTTATCAGGGAAGTGGACGCATTTTTAGAAAGAGTAGAACAGAGTCTCCTGGAAGAGCCAGACATGGGGGATGACTCTAGAGAAGGGGACAATCCAAAACCCACAAGGCAAATCCTTGGAATAATATGACGCACTGAACCAGAACCATGGTGAGAGTTTAGAGCCAAGCAATTGATTCCAAGCTCTCTCCTTAATCATTTATTAGAAAGCATGAGAACTGGGCAAACAGCCTTAGCCCTCAGATAGCATGATGGAGACAGTGGAGAGTTCTGTGGATGGAAGGTCTCCTGCCAATACCTAGAAGAAGAAGAGACTTCTGGTGGTGACAGGTGATTCCCTGCTGAGAGGAACAGAAGCAGTGGTATGAAGGGCTGATAAGGCAGCTTAAGAGATACACTGTGTGACAAACTAAAGGACAGCTGTGAGCTGAGAAGACCAGAAGGCAGCTGACCAATCCAAAGACAGCTGGAGCTAGCCAATGAGAGAGCAGCTGGGAGCAGATAAATAGCCCAGGCTGTGAGAAAGAGGAACCATTTGTAGAGAGGATAGGGATGGTTCTTAGAAGAGATAGGAACTGAGAGGGTTCAGTGAAGAAACAATTGGTCAGAGTTCCTAAGGGAACTAAGTTTTAAGAGTGGAAGAAAGGATAACTCTTATTATTTACAGAACTCTAGTAGAGAGAGGGTCCGTGTTGTTAGGTTGTAACAGTCAGAAGAGATGAAGTACTATATATGAAATAGCTACATTGGATATGAACCTGTAACTCAGAACTGTTATTACCAAGTTTTAAGAACAAGAAGTCGTGCCTGCATGTTTAAAAGAAATATACCATTCTACTATTTTATTAAAACCTATATTGGCCTCTGAGTTAGTATTTGAAAACCGCTACCATTGTGTTATCAGTAGATTATTGACGTTTTGGTTAACAGACAATGGTTTGTATGTATATAAATGCATCGTATATACAGGTGGTATTAGATATTGAATGTTGTTCATAATAGAGTTTTGGGTATGTATAGTTACTTATAAAGGATTTATGGACCCACCTAACTGAGAGGTTAAGTGTGTCCATAAACATATTGAAGGGGGGAGGTATGGACAGCTGTGAGCTGAGAAGACCAGAAGGCAGCTGACCAATCCAAAGACAGCTGGAGCTAGCCAATGAGAGAGCAGCTGGGAGCAGATAAATAGCCCAGGCTGTGAGAAAGAGGAACCATTTGTAGAGAGGATAGGGACGGTTCTTAGAAGAGATAGGAACTGAGAGGGTTCAGTAAAGAATCAATTGGTCAGAGTTCCTGAGGGAACTAAGTTTTAAAAGGATAAGAGTGGAAGAAAGGATAACTCTTATTATTTACAGAAGTCTAGTAGAGAGAGGGTCCGTGTTATTAGGTTATAACAGTCAGAAGAGATGAAATATTGTATATGAAATAGCTACATTGGATATGAACCTATAACTCAGAACTGTTATTACCAAGTTTTAAGAACAAGAAGTCATGCCTGCACATTTAAAAGAAATACAGTCGTCCCTTCACATTCGCGGCCATCCCCACTCCCTCCAAGGGCCTTCACGGGGTCTCGCAAGGCCCCGTGGAGGCCTCCCCGGCCCTCCCCCTCCCCCCCAGGGCCTTCACGGGGCCTCGCAAGGCCCCGTGGAGGCCTCCCCAGCTCTCCTCCCTCCCCCCCCAGGGCCTTCACGGGGCCTCGGAAGGCTCCATGGAGGCCTCCCCGGCCATCCCCCCTCCCTCCCAGGGCCTTCATGGGGCCTCCGGAGGGTCTCCGAAGGCCCCATGGAGGCCTCCCCGCTCCCTCCCAGGGCCTTCATGGGGCCTCCGGAGGGTCTCTAAAGGCCACGTGGAGGCCTCCCCGGCTCTCCCCCTCCGTCCCCGGGCCTTCACGGGGCCTCCAGAGGCCCTGTGTCATGGTTTTGGGAGGGCAGGGGGGGCCCTCCCAAAACCGCGAATATCCAAAACCCCAAATGCTGAGTTCGCGAATGTGGAGGGGCAACTGTACACCATTCTACTGTTTTACTAAAACCTATATTGGCCTCTGAGTTAGTATTTGAAAACCGCTACCATTGTGTCATCAGTAGATTATTGACGGGGAGGTGACAAGTGCCAAGAAGGCGGTCACTTAAGATTTTAAAGAGAAATAGTTGGGGAGACGGTGGTGGTTTACCTGGTGGTGACAGGTGATTCCCTGTTGAGAGGAACAGAAGCAGTGGTATGAAGGACTGATAAGGCGTCTTAAGAGGTACACTGTGTCCCACGGACTAACATCCATGATGTAACTGAATTCATATTCAGGAGTAACCGTGTTGGCCATGAAGCAAAATTTAAAAAAATACACACCTCAAAGAAGGTATCACTCTTTTGTGGATTTTGGATATGATGTAACCGAGAGGCAGACAAGACTCATCAAGCCCACCAATTGTTATTTCCTTCTGATTCACCTGAAAGCATAGCGGTCCCCACATCCCTGTCATGAAGCCACCAGCTATCATGGCTGACCTGGCATTACAAAACAGGAACCTCAAGAAAGGTTTTATTTCTCAGGACCAGAGGAATGTTGGATACTTTGGCCTCCTGAATGGTTCATTGGCTTTCTCCAATGGAGTGAAGTTCACAAGTCTACTTCAGATCTCTCCTGAGACACACTCTAAAAAATATTGGCTGAGGTCCTGCATCAGAGGTTTTGATGCATAACTTTACAATGAGATAGTTATAGCTCTGACACAACCCTTCTAGTGAACTGTAGCAATGTGTATTGAGCCCCTGTGCATAGTGTCCCATTGGACAATAGGGATCCCATTGGCCATAAGGGCACTATGCAAGATGTCCCATCATGCAATAGGAATCACCATTGGGCAATGGGACCCATAGTGCAACTGGAGCATTGTGCAATAGTTATGTTTCTGGCTCTACACGCACAATAGTCTCAATGCTGTATCTGTATCATCATCATCATCATCTTATTTATATAGTGCCATCAAAGTACACAGAGCTTAAAAAAAAACTGCCAGCCCTTCCAAAGGCGTACACTCTAACTCATCTAATTCTCTTTCTCTCTCTCTCAATCTCTCTTGGGAAAGGAGTAATGCAAATACAAAACTATACAATAGAGTTGTAAAACAAATTATCCAGATATAATACAAAAAGCTATGTCTTTGCTCTCCTCGTGAGAATACAAATGTTGCACAATGGCACAATTAAATATTGTTGTGTGCCTTCCAACTTATGGCAAACCTATCATGCGGTTTTCTCAGCAAAATTTATTCAGAGGGGGTTTGCTTTTGTTTTCCTCTGAGGCTGACAGAACATGGCACACCCAAAGTCACCCAGTGGTTTTCCATGGCTGAGCAGGGATTTGAACCCTGGTGTCCAGACTCCTAGACCAATTTTCAAACCACTATATTACACCAGCTCTTGATTCAACTTTACACAATTGTATGTTGGTTTACATTGATGTAACTTCCCAACGGAATCCTAACCATGACCTTAGCCATTTTGGACTACATTTTCATGAATACTTCAGCTATTATGGCCCATGGTTATGCTGACTGGGGGGTATGGGGAGTTGTAATCTTTAAAAAGTAAGTTTCTCAAGTTTTCATCTGAACAGGGTTATCTGAAATGCATCAGCAGTGTGATTTTAACAAATTTTTTTAACGTCTTCTTCTGTTCCACTACTTATCAGGGAAGAATGATAAGAGAAAGAATCTTACTCAAAATAAGTGAACCACAGAACATTTCAAATTTTGGAACTTTGAATGAAATGATATTTTGACTAAAAGCATCCACAGAGATAACACATGAATAACAATATTGTGCAGTATTTGTAGTCCCTCCTCCAAAGCTGCATCTTTTAGTAGAAAATAAGTTTATCAAGAAAGCATAAAAGGTGATATTTATAATTCATAAACCATTTAAAAATTGTACTGTATTTCTTCTGCTTATTTTTATATAATTTTATGTCTTATTCACAGGCTATATCAGCTGCCAAAAGCTGTTGCATATTTTGCTACCAAATAGTTTCGTGGGTTCACCATAAGTGTACAGGTGGCTTGAAAGCACATAAACACATTCTTTCTTGCCAGACTTCACAGGCATTGACAGTGCAATCCTAACTCAAAGATGAACTGGCAGCGGGACGCTTGGGTTAGGCCCAACCAAGCCTTTTCTGCTGGAAGAAATGTCCTTTTCAAGAGTGGCTGGTGGTTTCCATGTCAGGGGTGTGACAAATCCACTCAGGATGTTTTTTCATCCTTTAAAGGAGTTGTCCAAGGCGCTGAGTCCTAGACCCAAAATAAGTCCAGCTCATTTGACAGCTCCTTTGGCAGATCCTTTAAAATCATGAATAAAACCCACAGCACATTCACTGCACCCCTAACATGGGTGGCATGCACCCCTCCAGTTCCCCCAATCCAACCACCAGCAGAACCCTTTTTTGGTGGCTGAGCTCAGTGATTTTCCAAACGAGTTATCTGCCAACAGTACCGCTCTGCTGGTAGGGATGGGCGAACAGAAGAGTAATAAAAGAGGGTTGGAAAAGGGATGAGGCTAGAGAGTAGCTGAGTTAGACCATATATAAACCTTCCTCAAAGCAGAGACACAACCTAAGTGCTGGCATAAAGAGAGGCCAACAAATGAATAGTCCTAAGTAATTTCCAAAATTCCTAGGTTCGGAAGGGTTTTGATACAGGACAGCTTCAATTGGTTTTACATTGGTGCAGCTGATGCTCAACCGTCTTGGCCGTCTTGGTGTTTGAAGGCTGCAACACGGTGTTTCTGGGAACATATCCATGGAGCCATCGTATGAGTTGGAAAGCCCCTTCTCCGTTTTGACAGTGGATGTCATATGCTGCTTTCCAATGGACAGTGATGATGAAAGTGAAGGAGAAACTGAAAGCCCAGAGAGCTTGCCAGGGCTAGAGCCAGAAGAACGGAGTGCCCAGCAGCCACAGCCCTCTAAGGAAAGTGCAGACATACCTACCCTCACCTCAATCAAGTGTCGACAGGAAAGGGAAGCTCACAGGCAGTCAGAGCATTTCTATAGACAACACATGGCAATTAGGGAACACCTACAAGACTTGGCTGGGCTATAAATGACCCAGCACCTCCTCCAGAAGAGCATGGCTGACAACTACTCTTCTTGGTAGAAGCTACACTGGTGCTATATTCTGTGAATGTTTTCCTGTTGCCTTTGACTTTGCTTTCGTCTCCTGACCTTGCTTCTGGATTTCCCTTTGGACTGTTTGCTTGGACTGTGGACCATACTGGATTACATCTATGCTTCTCCTGAGCTTGACTGATTCCCTGCCTCTCCCTGGAACTTTGAACTCACAGGGAATCTGAGCTGCTGCCAAGAGCAGAACAGGACAGAGGCACTCCAACCTCAACTGGGCTGGGGGTGGGGAGAAGGGTCCAATCTCATATCTCTCCCCCTAGCTCCACACATCTACCATGAAGTTTTCTGTTTGGTTAATTTCTGAATTTGGAACTTGCTGATCTTGTAAAGGGGAGGATGGAGTTTAAAATTATTTAACTTGTTATTCATCCCCTCTCCCCATTTTACCCATTTTAATAGTCCTATAGCAATAAAAATAGGGAGTGGAGGAAGGTAGGTGGGATAGACATTACAGCCACTTAATGGAATGAGGAGGGATTGGTATAAGTGGTTGAACAATTATCTAGGATAAATGTAAAAATATTTGGGTGTGTGTTGTCAATCCAAATTGAAGCATACATCAGTCTACTGCTGGCAATATGCTATATGTTCAGGTAAACGAAAGGCAGTAAAGGGAAAGTCACCCTTTCCAGTCTTAGGAGATTTTCACACTGGGGCTAAACCCCCCGGTTCTGTCCTGCCACCTCCTCTCCCGTTCCTGAAACGGAATGGAGGTAAATGTTCACACACTTACCTCCATTCCGCTGCAGGAATGGTTCTCCTCCCTCCTTGCCCGGCCAGTCGTAAATGCAGCCTTCATAAGGCTGCTTTTACAAGCGGCCAGGGAAAATCCTGCTTGTTCTCTCATGAAAATGAGCAGGAGGGAAATTCAAATTTAACCCCTCCCCCAGCTGTCAAATAAAAAAAAATAAAAAGCAATTTTTTAAAAAATACAAGTAGCCCAGGGAGGGGGAAAGGGTAGCATTTACCTGGATGTCCTGATCCCCTCCCCCATCCCTGTCATTCCAGAACAGGGATGGGATCCAATTCGCACACCTGTGTTCTGTTACAGAAACGGAATCAGGTGCTTAAAAACGACTTCTCCCCATGAATAAAATATCATGGGGAGAAAACAGAACAGCCACGATGTAGGAACAGAACAGGGTGGATGTCGTCTGAAAGGGGAAACCTTTCCCGACTCTGTTCTGTTCCTGCCACAGGATATATAGCTCGTGTGAAAATCTCCTTAGAGTGCAAGTCTTTACAAAATCATGAGAACTCAAATAACGCATTTCCCTGATAATCCATCAGGCCCCAAAGCACAGGATATGAGATGTAGTTCTGTTTAGCTACACTGGAGGAACGAATTCTGTATGAATTCTGATGTGTATTGATACATCTTGATCCACAGCTTCTGACTAATACGTGGCTTGGAATATAGTTCTCATTTCAGACTCACACTTCTTTGAAGTTTGAAATACAGTTCTCTGTGTAAAAATCCATTTCAAATGCATATTCTAAAATTAGAAACATTTTGAAATGTGTGCCTTATGAGAAAATGCACTTACTAAAGTATATTTTTATTTGCAAAATATGTTCAACAATATGTATTTAAAATCATTTTTAAATGTAACTCTGTGGATTTATTTTTTTAAAGAAAAAAATATATCTAGATATGGGGAAGGAGATGCAATGGAATACCCAAGTGTCATGGGCCACCAAGAGACTGAATCATTCATACCTAGTTAAGATCTATGTAGATATCACTAGCTCTTCTCTGAAAGAGACTACCACATAATGCCCAGAATATGGCCATATAATATGTAAAGTAAGTGATACAGAATCAAACCAACAGTGCCAGAATTTAGTCAACTAGACAGATTCTTCTGACAAAGACAATGTGGTATCCAAATCTTCTGGACAAAGTGGAAGTTTTAATAATAATAATAAAAAAAGAAACATATATTAGTACACCGTTCATTTTTCTGTCTCAATCATTCTAACTCCCTGTCCATTCTTTATTTAATTTTTTCCAGATGTTGTTTATGCATAGATCATGTAGACTGAGACACATGGAAGGTTATTTTTCAGAACTGCAATGGAACTCTGCAGCAGTAACTGTGGCTGAGCCATAGATATGAAAAGGTGTTTTTCAATGGCAGTGGTTGGTAGTTTGTTATATAGCTCTGAAAAAGATATGAACTCTCCCCATCTCATTCAAGGGGTTAGTTTAAGCCTAAGACTGAAAGATATAAACAGTCTTATTTTCTCCAGAGAAATGGCTGGTCTATAACTTTTATGTCTGGATGACACCATTTTGTGAGTTTAGCAAGGGCATATGGGTTGAAACGTAACTGACGACCTAACACCCTCTATGTTTCTCTAGCTAATTTTATACTGGCTAGTAGTCTCTCTCTCCTTATTTGTGGTTAATTTGATATGTTATCCACTTGAAGAGTGCATCCAGATCATATGGTTTCAGGGTTGCCTAAGAAGAAGCTTCTAAGGCAGGGATTTTATCATTCTTATATGGGAGAAATAAGATACGGAAACAAAACAAAAAATAGGAACAATTAAAACCTGCTATTATGTATATAGTCTGATCAGTCTTTGTAAATATATTATAATTTATTAATCAGCTTATAAACAAAGGATATTCTTATGGTAAAGTTCAGTTGTGCTTTACATAAAAATTATTAGAGATTCAAATAATTTCCAGGGTGATGGCCATGCTGCAACAAAGATGAAATTTCCACATGATACTTTGTAGCTCATTCTTTTTACAGCTCTTACATGTTTGAAACGTGTGGTAGGTACCTTAGAATATTAAATATGAGTTTGAAATCTCATGCCTTTTTTAAAAGGAAATGACGCATACTTGGCCTCCTCCACTTACTGCTATTCACCCACCTGGCAAAGTGGAACAAAATACATTTCCATTCACAAACAAGATAAATAGTTTTAGCTCTACTATCATCTTCCATTCTATTGAAATTCCTAGACTACGTTCCTACAAAGAGTTTTTTTTTAATGTCCAGATTTGCTAGATGTATGTGAATACTGTATAAGCAAAGGGGGAAATGCTACCATATACTTCTCAGCTGTAAACAAATATATGGCTCATGGGTACGATCATTCAAGCATTCTCTCCTGGCTGTGCAAGGTCCATTCATATGAATGGATCTTGTACAAAAATAGGATTGACAGCTTCTTTGTGTTGTTGCTATGAGCTATCAGGTCAACTTCAATTTATGGTGACCTTATGAATGAGACACCTCCAAGAGAGCCCAGGGTTTTTTGTACATGTAACCATACAAATTTTATTCATCTCTTCTTTAATAAACAGCTTTTACTCCTATCCTTCATGCAGCCTTTAATATAACAGTTTTATATTTTTGAAGCTGAGATGCAATGGTGAGAAGGTACTTAGTAATTACAGGATTTATTGGAAGCATTTTAAAAGCTCATGTTGTTTAATAGGCTTGTATGAGTATTCTTAAAACCTATAGATTAGCTTATTGGCATTCAGTCCACATTCTTCCTAAAACATGTTCCCTTCATTTTGTGCTGTAGATATCCCTAGGGGAAATAACACAAAACCTATTAAGAACAGAAAATTAAAAACTGAGTTAAATTGCTTTTTAACTTTGTCTCCTTCAACTGAGATGGCTTAGAAAAAGAACCTTCTGACTGTCATCAGGTGGTCTTTTCTTTTAAGAATGAATGTTAGCTTTTCTTTATTAATTATTTCACACTTAAGAGGCTTCAGGTTCCTCCAAAAAATAGAGAAAAAATTATCAGTTTTTACTCTCTCTCTCTCCATCTCTCCATATGAAACCAACTAATTAAAAAGTTTTACTAGTTGATGAGACTACTAATTATAACTCTTCCTGTCTAGAAGTGAAAGCCTTACATTATATCGGTGAGGCGGTAATATAGTTCAGTGAATATTTGCCTTATCTATTGATGTGGAAGTATATAAAATAACTACAGGTTAGGGGAAAATATTTTTGAAAGAAATATGTTTTAACCTAAACAAATCTGAAGGATTCATGATGAAATACTGAACTGTGATCTGGATGCATAACAGAGCTGGGATTGTGGGAGCTTTGCTCAAGTAACTGATTTCAGTCCCCAAGCTCATCTCTCCTGTTTGTGAACAGTGGCTCTGGGCAAATGCTGAATCCCAGCATTGTTGTTGTTGTTGTGTGCCTTCAAGGCCTTTCTGACTTATGGCAACCCTAAGGCATGGGGTTTTCTTGGCAGAATTTGTTCAGAGGAGGTTTGCCATTGACTTCCTCTGAGGCTGAGAGAATGTGACTTGCCCAAGATCCCCCAGTAGGTTTCTATGGCCGAGCGGGAATTTGAACCTTGGTCTCCCTGTGTCCTAGTTCAGTACTCAAACTACTACACCACACTGGCTCTTCCCTTACCACTAAGGTCTTGTCAATATGAGGCAATAAAATGTGGATTGGTGTGCAGTAACGCCAATTCGCAGCAGCATCCATTTTTCTCCATAGTTTTTTGGCAAGACCGCAGGTATGTGAACCTATTCATGTTTGATGTTCACACAGGCATGCCTGCAAATTAAGATGTTGGGTGCAAGTCAATTACTCACATTTTTATCCTCTCCAAGTTGCCATCATCAAACAGTATTTTTAAAAAAGTAAATCCAAGGTGCAGAAGTCTGACCTCTGCCTAAACAAGCTTAAAAAAAATTTTTTTTTTTGTTGATTCAGCTCATGATCACTACCATGAACATTCAACATGGTGGTTCTGGCCACTTTATTGGCAGCAAGCTCCACCCCCTGCACACATCTGACCAATCAGCAATCCACTTCCATCCTTGCTAAGAATACGCTACAATCTGAATTGGTTGTCCCAACAAACAGGAATGTGCATTTCCCTCAGGTTTTTTTAAAAAATAAACCACAAAGGCTTTTCCCGCGCAATATATGGTTTTTTTGCCCCCCCCTCATTTAAATTCCAGCTAATTGCCATGAGATCCCATTTAGACAAAAGATATTCCCTTTAAATTCTATAAGAAGTATTTTCACAGTTTAGACAACCCCTAAGAAAAAACAAACATGAGAAGGAGATTTTGTAGACCTGCACTCTGCATTTCTCAATTCACAGACTTACAAATAGGACCTACAACAAGCCATTACAACATGGAATACTCCTTATGACAAATTCCAGCAACCTTACGGGGCGATCCAAAAAAGTGATACAAGGACTCCCTGAAACAACATCTCAGGATCAGCCAAATTGATCACCAACAATTGTCCGCCCTGGCCTCACATCAGGAGGCATGGAGACGCACTATCCACAATGCTGCAGCCTTATTTGAGAACTCAAGCCGAACAATGAAGAGAAATGACAACGCAGAAAGAATCACAACCCGAAAACATCACCCAAGGAGACCTTCTGCTGTGCTTTCTGCAACCGGACTTGTTTATCTTAGATTGGCCTTTTTAGTCATCAGTGCACTTGCAGAAAACACAGGATGAGTCCTTCCTGAATCTTCGTTTGCGAAGAAAAGGCAGACACACACACACACACACACACACATGCACATACCAGTCAGGCAGAAGTATATGCCCTACTGAGCATGCTCACTACCCTTTGCACTTTCAGGGTGTGTGTGTCCCATCTGGTTTTTGTTTTTTTTTCCCCCTAAACAGTTGTTACAGTTCAAAAAAATGCACTGTTTCCCTGAGTTTGGTGATACTTCCACATTATACATGGGTGGTATGATTTTGATTATGTGGGGTGAATGGAGATGGATATCGGTAGATATGACAGTTCAAGCCAGAACTTGGAAATGTTACCTGTTCGTAGTACAATAATTCCTATAATTCTAGAGTTCCTAGAATTCTCTCCACCCAACATGGCAGGATACTGACTTGTCTGCTTGGGAGCAATTTCTGTTCAGTTCAGTTGGACTTAGTTTCTTGTAACTGGGTGTAATATTGAGTCTTAAACATTTTGGATCTGGATTAACAAAAAAGGAGCAGAATGTCACCAAAGATTGAAAAGAAAACCAGAGAATGACCCTGAATCTAGTTTCTTACCTAACCGTTGGTTCAGTGCATCTGCTTTGCAGCTTTAGGCCAACAGGTCAAGCCTTTAAAGCATGTCTAACCTAGCTGTTTCCTTTTCTCTTCACTTTTACTTACATAAGATAAACTGCATGAGAGCTTTTAAAATCAGTTTGTGTTTGGAATTACCCTCTTGATTTCATTATCACAAATCTTCCACATCTCTACTGTTTGTTGTTTTGCTCGGAGCTTTGTAATTCCTTTGAGAAAACTGTCCTCTCCCTTTGTCTCTTCCTTAACAGTGTTCTTATGGGCAAGGTCCATAACAATACTTTTGTTCTACAAAGTAGTAGTGTTCCTGTTGTTCCTAAATAAATACATGCTAGGTAAATGTTGTATTGTTACTGCCATCCCAAAGTCATGTTTCTGAAGTGCAAAGTATTATTCTAGGGAGGCGTGAGATGTCAGAAAAACTAACAGTTTCATAAAGGGTGACAACAACTAAATGTCTTGATTCACTCATTGTTGTTGCTGTTAGTTGTGGTTGTTTCATCCTTCTTTAGGTAGCTACATTGAATATCAAGAAACATGATAAGCAATTGTACAATTAATGAGAAGAGAGATGGGAGCCAGGGATGAAACTGTTAATTGTGTTTGCATTGAATTGATGCAGCAGTTTAATCACCTATCTGGATAAAGAAATAATAATTTTTGCTTGTTTGTATATAAAAATATAATATTGATGAAGTTTGCCCCAGGTGTACTGAACTACTTTTAACCTGTATTTCAGCTAATTACTAGTCTGACCGTTTGAAATTTGCTCTGCTTTAAACAGGCAATTAAAATTCCACAAGCTGTCCTGACTGTAGCCAAGCTTATTTGATATCATTCTAGAAATCAAAGCTTAAATAGCTGTCTGTAAATTTCCTTTTATTCACACTGTATATACTGTATAGCAATAAAGGTTTTTTTTAAATGTCAAGATGGACATAACTGGTTAAAATTCAGTGGGGAAGTTATTGGTGTTCAAAATATACCATTTGTGGATCTGGCTTTTTCTTTCAGTTCTGTCTTCAGCTGCTCTTCTGCTGAAGTTGTATTCAAAGTTGGTGGGAATAAACTGTTTAGTCTTCACACTAAACAGTTATAGCACTATGATTTCATATTAACTGCCACCACTTCATCCTGTGGAATCCTGGGATTTATAGTTTGATGTGGCACTAGAGCTTCCTGGCAGATAATTCTAAATACCTCATGAAACTGTAAATCCTAGGATTCCATAGGATGGAGCTGTGGCCTTTAAAGTGCTATAACTGTGTAGTGTGGAAGGTGATTTGATGAAGTAGAGTAATAAAATAAGAATTAGCAGGAAAGTTGCCTACTCAGTGTTTTAGACCAAGATCATTGATGAGGTCATAGTAAGATTACTCTAATCCCACTATGAGGCTTATCGCATGCTGAAGTAAAGTGGCTATGCAGCAGGAAGGATCCATCTTCTGTGCTTCGTACTACATGATGCCATTGTTCTTCTGTTCTGGTCCCATGGGAAACCTAAATAATTCTTTTCCCATCCCTAGTGCATATATTTTAAGTGAATATAGAAATATTTATGATGGGGGCAACGTTCACTTATTGTCATGCCCCATGAGCCTGATGAGGGTATAGAGGAGGAGGACATGGTAGGAAACGGCCCTAAGGACCCTGGCAAAGGTTTATCTACACCTGTGCCAGCAGGAAACCCTGCCAACCTAGAGGCTTGAGCAGAGGAAAAGCCTGGTCCAAGTGCGTTGGCATCAGTCCCAGCAGAGAGTCCTGCCAATTCAGATAAGGATAAAGAAGAGAGGGACTTACCTCCACCACCGTATACCCAGCAGTGAGCTCAAAAAGAAGCTCAAAGGAAATCTCTGAGACTTTATGAGAAAAACCTGCTCGTTAAGAAACACCTGACAAAAGCCTTAATTGCTTTATATATGCTGGGAGAGGCAATGGAGGCTTTGTTCTTCCTCAACTGATCTTCCTGGTGAAAGCTTCCTGCTGACTTCAGTGCTTGGATTCTGGTTATTTTGACTTCTGTTACCTTGACTAGTGCTTATACCTGGCCTGTCCATTACTACTCTGCTGCCTGCTCCTGTTGACCCATGGACTGTTTTGGACCCACTCTAACTCACTGCTGTAAGCCTTTGACCTTTTGGACTGTGTTACTGGACTAAATCTTTGGCTGTGTTTGCATTCCTGTGCATTTCTATGAACTAATTAACAGTTGGCTACCTTCCCAGACTTGTGCTGTTTATACTTTTCTGGTAACTAGTTGCTTTCCAGACACTTATCTTGATTCAGAATGAGACACCCTATAATGACTTGATGTGGGTTCTGTGCAGACTAGTTCAAATTTAGTTACTTTTAATATAAAGCTTGCCCTACTCTGAGATCCACCTTTAGCACTGCTCTTGATGGTGTCATTGAGAACATGCTTAAGCATTAACTTTTTGGAAACCCTTACACCTTGCTCTTGTCCCCAGAGTTAAAGTCCTCCCCAAGACTAGGTTGGAGAGGCTGAGTCTCTCCTGAAATGATCAAGCAAATTGGACCACCAAGACTTCTGTGTAATTGATCCCCCTTGGGAATTATCAATCAGAAGTGCACTAAATGATCAAGCACTAATAAATATTGTGACAGCTATTGCAGTTGAGCCCTCCTAGAAATAACAACCACTGCATGCAATATATCCTATACAAACTTGGGAATAGGCTACATTGAACATATTGGTGAGGGGGCTTTGAAGAACACATTGTTTGTATAATAACATTGGAGATTATCAAATGCATCAAAAACCACAAGAACAGCACAATGTTACTGTCTTGTGAATGGGACCTGGTTTCATACATTGTCATCATTGCATGCTGCTTCTGTGCTGCAGCCCGTGAGTAAGGTGTCACTTTTCATTGACAGGACCTTCCCATCAATTGAAAGCAACACCTTATTTGCAGCTGCAACACAGAAACAGGATGTAACAATGATGAGGATGTCTGAAACCATTCGCAGGACAGTAACGTTGTCCTCATGTGCTGTTCTTGTGGGTTTTTGATGCATCTGATAATCTTCACTGTCTTCATTGCTCACCAGAAACTCAAAAAGGGATGGACTATGTGTGTCATTGTGTACCTTCTAACACACTTCTTTCCTTTTTTAAAGTAGTGTAGTGCACAGACCGATCTGATAGGACACCTTATACCCAGCTTTGCATTTGCTTAGGTTTTACATATTTCTATCTTTTTTATATTGATTGCATTTTTATTTACTCAGTTTTATAATATATCATTTATTATTGCCATCACTTTAATGGTAGTCAGATGGTTTCCTGCTTCAGTTGTTGTTAGTTATTTTAATGCAGCTCATTCTGTGTTTTCATTGTTTTGTAAAATACCCCCAAGTAGGCAAAATTTATAATGACCTTTTGCCAATGTTGAACACTTCTCACCTTAACATTTGTTCTGGGGTTGCTGGTTGTTCCAGTGGGAAGAGCTTCTCATTAGGCCTATATTTGGTTCAAAAGCCTTTTCACAGGAAGTTCTTTTAAAAAGTGCCTTTGGAACTGTAGATTACAAATACTTTCTTGACCATAAAAAAAGTCTAGAAGCCCATGGGGAGGAATGGTTCTTGGACATTTCCCATAACTCAGATAGCTGATAGCTGTGATGAAAAAGAAGAAAAACTAAAATCCACTTTCAGATAATACTTTCAGTAGGACTAACCAAAATACCACAAAAGTGTGCACACTCTGTCATGAATGCAAGGTCTTTACTAAAGTCATTATTTCCTTCTTACAACTTCCCACTGATTAGTTTGTCCCCTGGAATGTTTAAGTTGGTTTTCAGCCAACAACTGAAACATTCCAGGGGACAAATGGACTACCAGATGTTATTGGGACTCCTCAAGTCTGCATGCAAGGTGGTCTCATGAGGCAGAACCTTCCACACCCACTTGGCCAGAACCATAGTGGCAGCATGATCCTTCCAGCACCATGTGTACATCATGTAAAGGGCTTGCAAGTCTCATTTGAATTCTTAAGATCCTCCTTACAGAAACTCTTCCCATAGAGCATGGCCATCCATTTGGCAGCCATCTCTTTTTGTTTAGTAAAGCCTATGGTGTTCCTCATCCTTCACCTCTTTCTTGGCCTGATAGGGGATATCCCCAGTACAGCAAATACTTGTAGGCTCATTGTTTCCTTCTCCCCACAATATTGATAATGTTTATCCAGCCGTTGCTCAGGTTGGGGATGGAAGGAATATTTGAAAATACACACACCCCAAAGAAAACAGTTAAAAAACATGTTTCTTGACCATTGCGACCTTGATGGGAGAGTCCTGAAAGACAAGCATCTTTGCAGTTCAGGATTTATTCTACACAAAATTTGCACATGTTTGCTTTGCACAGAAAACAGCATTTTCTGTACAGGAAACAGCATTTTTGTGCAGTGAAGCTGTTTCAACAAGAGAGTTATATGAACAGGCATCAGGTTTGGTTGTGGCTGTAGTGGGATTGGTGGGTTGTGAAAGGTGGTTTTCAGTTTTGACAAACAGACAGATCTAGCTTTGGAGGAAATTGGGCCTCCGACCCTAAAGGGACTTTGGGATAACAGCTTTCAAGAACATTCCCTGCTTGATCATAGTTGGGCTCACCTCACTCCCAAGTGGCTTACTTCACATGTAGAATCTGGCTTTATGTTATCCTTTGATTTACCTTCCATTAGCTAGGGTGGGTCTGGGTCATCCTCATCAGTCAATGGGTGGCCTGTCCACTGCCTAGAGTTCTTGCCCTATGATAGGCAAAAACTCTTCACTATAATCAATAAAGTTGTGACCTTTTATACTCTAGCAAAGTGCTTGTCTTTGCTCATCCACTGCTCCACACTCAGTCCAGCGTTCACCACAGTAGCTGAAAAATGAGGAGCTATGTTCTTGAATGTCTTACAGTATTTTCATTCCCCCTCCCCGCTCCTCATCCCTCTATAACGTACTAACATGAGTGAACTTGGCATGTTAAGGTCAGTTACCATTCCTTTTGTTTTTGTTATAAAATCTAGTAGCTTCACCATCTCATGTCACCCTAGTCAGAAACCTTTCTTGTGGTTTATGTAACTATCTAGACATGAACTAGAAAGACAGAGTTTTTAATGGGGAGGGGGGTATCATGTTTTAAATGTCTTTTAATGTTGTTTTAATTTTTGCTTTTAAAGCAAAGTTAATTTGATTGTATTTTAACCATTGTATTAAGAGTTTTTTTTTATTGTATTGTGTTTTTTAAAGTTTTATCTGCTGCCTTGGGTCTCATACTGGGAGAAAGGTGGGACTTAAATAAATAAATAGTTTTATTTATTTTACTTAAATTTTACTTGTCTATCTCTCAGCTTTAATTCAACCTTACTTTAGACTTTCTACCTGGATGCTCCACTGGCATCTCAATTTGATAATGACAAATACTGCAAGCCCTGTCATCCCTCTTGCAATGATGTTAGGAATCAAAATAGTTCTGAAAAAAACCCAAAGAGAAGTTACAACCACTTTTAGATCAGTTGTAGTAAGACTTTCAAATTGTTGATTGTGGGTTGTTTGTTCCAAACGTTAGTCTTCTGTGGCATCACTTCACAGATTTGCAGCAAACATTTCAATTGGCCCTCCACATTTGCAGATTTAACTTTTGAGGATGTGGTTATTCATGGATCATTTGCTGCCTCCATTTTTAATAGGGACTGCAAGCCCCACAAGACTGAGAGACTGCAAACATGCAGTGAGGCTTGTAAGTCCCTAATAAAAATGGTGTAAGGCAGGCCCCGCCAGCCACCCGTTTCTGACTTGTGAAAGAACCCCACCACCTTGAAAGTATTCACAGTGAATCAAATTTGTGGATTGTACTTTTTGTGTGTGTTAAATGTAGTTTGGGGGACCCTAGAGATTCTCAGTTTTTTCACTTTTGCAGGGGTCCACTGCCCCTAATCCCAGTGAATGTGGAGGGCCAACTGTATATGATATCACAAGAGAAGCTGAAAGTAAAACAGTGAAGCAAAAAAAAAATCAGCTAAAGCCTAGAGGAAAGATAATGTGGGAAGAGGAATGTATATTGAACTGATTGTAAATGGAACAGAAAAGGAAAATAAGGAAAACTCTAGCCAGCACTTGTTATTCATGTGCAGGTGAAGAAGCAATAGATATAGCTGATCCTTTTCAGTTTGGAGACAACAAACTCAGAGAGAGGGAGAGATGAATGAATATGTATTCCAAGAAGGAATATTTCACATGAAATAATATTGCATATTCTTCAAAGAGGAAGTATAGACCCATATGTGATTTGATACACACAGCTCCCCAAATTCACAGCTTCTTGCTAACACCTTTAGACCAGTCATTCATGGTTCTCTTGTGTCTCTTTCACTCTGAGTCTTGTGAGGAATACACACCTTTCATATTTAACATTTTCTCTTGGTTGCATAATGTATTATGTAATTAATAAGATCAGCAGTACTATGCTTAAGCCCTCCGGTTTGGATGGCAACATATACAACTTCTCCCTGAGGCACACTATTAACATTTCCCATCTACTCCACCACCACTCCATGCTTTGCAACAGCTCCCATTTGCCAGATACGTTAGAGTCTTAACAGAACAAACACTCCCACACACATATACAAACACTTTTGCTAACCAAATATGTTGTATATTAAAACAATAAAATAAATATTCCTAACAAAATATACACTCCACCCACCATCCCTGACTAAAAAAATTAGAAGAAAGAAAGGATGGTTGGAAACAAGCATCATTCCTAATGAGCACTGGCATACTTATGCTAGACTAGGTGCTGATTCTGACCCTTCTTTGCCTGTCCTCATCACCTACTGTTCTCTGGGTTGTCTTTCTTGGGTATGGGACTAGGGAGCTCTGGAGTTTTGATCAATTGGCTTGACTACACCAGTCACAAATCCCAAATCCACCCCCCTCCCAATCCAGCCTGATAATGCCACACAATGTATGGCCTTTTCCCCAAATCTAGTGCAATAGAGACACATACTATAGAGTTCTATTCATACCAGATTCAGGGAATACCCCCTTCATTCGGGTTTTAGAAAACTCACAATTTTCTCTGGAGTTTACTGGAAACTCCAGAGAAAACTGCCGTGGAAACAAGCCATCCATACCAGATTTTCAGGGTGGGGTGGGGTGGGGAAGAGAGATAAGATAAGATAAGAGGAAGGGCAAGCACTATCTGCGCTGCTGCCATCCCCCCCTCAGTGCCACTTCTTATTCCAAAGGCACAGCCCCAGTGGTAGTCACTCTCTCTGAGGTCAGAATCCCTGGTGAGCCCCACCATTGTGAGGCTAGTGCCCATTCAGGTTTCAGAGGGGGTTCTGGCTCCTCCGAGCTCTGGGAAAAGCAAAGCCCTGGTGGTAGCTGCCTGATCTGGCTTTAGAGAGGTTATTACCACTGGTGCTTTGCTTACAGTCATCCCTTCAGCCTCTGGGAGAATCAACCCCCCTTTGGTAGTCACCCAGTCTGGCTTCAGAGAGGAGATTCCCACTGGTGCTTTGCTTTTCACAGAGCTCAGAGAGGTGATTATAAGCAAAATGCCAGCAGTAGTTGCCCAGTCTGGCTTCAGAGAGGCTACTAGTATTGGTGCTTTGCTTATAATTTCCCCTCTGGGCTCCAGGAAGAGCAAAGCCCCTGCAGTAGCCACCAGTCTGGCCTCAGAAAGGCAACTCCCACTGGCAGTTTTCTTTTCCCAGGCAATTGTGTGCCAGGAAAACAAACCGCCAGCAGGACTCACCTAGTCTGAAAACAGAACGGGAGACTTACTCATGATGGCGGGGTGGGCATGCATTTGCATTCTGCCTCCCACTGGCAGTTTACTTTTCCTGGCTGATTGTGCACAATCATCTGGGAAAAGCAAACCACCAGCAGGACTTGCCTCCTGTTCTATTTTCAGACAGGGTGAGTCCCACTGGTAGTTTGTTTTTCTGGTGCACAATCAGCCTGGAAAAGCAAATCACCAGCAGGACTCACCCAGTCTGAAGGCAGAATATATGTGTGCCCTGCCATTGCAAGTAAGCCACCTGCTGGGGCTTTGATTTTTTCCAGAGCTCAGAGTCAAGCAAGAGTAACAAGTAAAAACCCAGTGCAAATTCAGGCTTTGTCAGGTGTGATGCTAAAACTGGGGCCAGAATAGTCCAAATGTAATCATGCCCTAAGTCCCAGCCCTAAATGCATGTTTATCTAGATAAGATGACTGAAAGAGAACTGATGTAATCTTGGAGCACTCAATGGATACAGGAAGAGCAAGGAAATGCATACAAAGCACAAACAACTGGAGGGAGTGGAAAACCAAGTGGATTCCCTACAGACTATGCAATAAATTACAGTATTTCTAAAAATCAGAATCATAGAGCTGGAGGGGCCCTATAGGCCATTGGGCCCAACCACCTGCTCAGTGCACGATCTCTACCTAGAGCATTCCTGGCAGGTAGCTGTCCAGCCTCATTAAGTGCAATAAGGCACAGAGTAGAGAAAAAGCTCTAGCAGTACTAGAGTCTTGGGAGGTTATCAGACACAGTAAATATGGTGTGACGAGGACGCCTGGAGATTGCTAAAGGGCTTCCCTTTCAGACTACACCATTCTGCAGTTGTTATGCTCCCATGCTGCTCCTGTTTCGCCACTGCTCCTTTTAATTCATGAGCTAAGCCGTGAATAGATCGCCCATTCTGTTTCTATGACGGAATGACAGGTGAGTGAAAAGGTGCCCTGTTATGCTGGCGCAGTGACAACGTCATTGGATGGCCATGCCAAACACTTCCGGGTGCAATTGGGACATCGAAGTAAGTGACACACTTTTTTGTATCCTCCCCAAGTTACTTGGGTTTTTTAAGTGGTTTTTTTTTTTTTTTTTTTTGCTTGCTGTCACTTTTTAATCTTTCTTTTTCTTTTTGAATTTCCCGCATGATCATCCTCTTGCGAGAATGGCCGTGATCTCTATTCCAGGAAGTGAATGGAGCTCTGTTCAAGCTCCATTCACTCCCAGGCTGCCAGCGGGAGGGAACAGTCATGCTAAAAGTAGGTCTGAACATTTTTCTTTTTCTAGCATTACAGGAACAGGAGAGGGGTGGAAGAGAACATAGCGAGAGGGGAAAAAATTTTTTGTCCCTGTCTGATAATATCCTTGTACTAACAAAACCCCAATCAATAATGATCATCACAGAGGTGCACAAACCCAGCATCAGCTTTACCATAACTTCCTAACTGGCATATTGGAAAAGATACGGATTTGCTCACTGTGCTAAAATATGTAAACTTTGCTGAAATTATAAGTTGCAACTACTATTTTTTTAAAAAAATTGCATGGATGTTGTTGCATCTCGAGGGTGTATGTAGGGATGGGTAGGGTACCAAACTGAGGTAGATTTTCAAGGGGGACTTACTAGTAAAGGTGGGAATAGCATCATCTTTTCAAAAACTGTTTCTTTCTTGCACAATTTCCCAGGCTGCTTCAAGATAATTGGCAAGCCAGGTTAACACGTTCTCCCACTATGCCTCAGTTGGAGCAAATGTACTTTCAATTTCAGATACAGTTTTGGGGGAAATGATCCCCACTGACTTGAGCTGTGAAAGTAAGAGAATATTCTTTGCCCAGCCCTCTATATAAATTGTATAATAAATGCTTCCATCTGCAGAAACAGTTGAAACTCCATATTATTTCAACAGTGAATGAATTCTTCTGCTTTGGAAAATAAGTGGATACAAACTGAATTTTAAAATTAATTGAGGGACACCAGTTAATCCAAGCTTGTAGAAACTTACAGCATCTTGTATACTGCACCACCAGAACTTACAAACACCACATTAGTACCATACTCTAGGAAACAGACTGCAAGTGTTGAAATTTGTAATCAGAATTACATATACAAAGACAAGGCAGTTGGAACTCCAGTTAAAAGATTTTGATGGCAGGCTATAAAGGATCTAAAGCCTAGGATTAATTTAAATTTAATACAGAAAGTTAGATTAATAGGATCAGAAGATACGTTCATGTGCATAGTAAATACATCTTTTGGTCACTTTTACACATAAAATACTTTATGAAAATAGTAAAAAAAAAAAAAACTAAAAACAAACCAGGTACTGCCTTTACTTAATGTAAAGTACTTCATACTTAATTTTGGAGGTTCAAAGGGAAATTAATTCTCAATTTTGGAGTGTTTAATTAATGGGGAGATACTCTGAGGAGTGTGGTGCATACCTGTTTTCTGAAGACTGTCCTTAGAAATTACTCCAGATTACAGCATAGTGTTCCTCATATGGCAGAATTCTGAAACAAAGTTGTTTGGGGGCAAAATTTAGGGACAATGGAAGCAGTGGCAAAGCCAGAAGAAGATGAAGGAGATTTATTATTTTAATTGTAATCATTAAAATGCTTATATCCTACCCTATATTCTCCTCTATATCTAAGGCATATGACCAGATCAATTTAAACTTTTAAAATATTAAATAGTAAAATATAATTTGCTATCTAAAACATTTAAAACTATACAACAATGTGAAACACCTCAACAGAAGCCATATTCTGACTTGGTACAAAACAAGAACCAAAAGTAAAAGGTGACAGAAATTGAGTCAGAACTCTGAAGTGAGCTGTTCAGCAACTTATATGCAGGGACAAGGAAAACTACTATAATAAGCAGTGCCGAGAAATAGAAGATGACAACAAAAAAGGAATAACAAGATACCTCTTCCACAAGATCTGAAAAATCTAAGAGAAATTTAAACCAAGACTGGGGATGCTCTACGACCAGCAGGGGAACACATTACATGACGAAGTACAAATAACAAGCCAGTGGAACCAGTACATGGAAGAACTATATAAAAGAGCTGAAAGGATGACAGATTCATTCAAGGAAGAACCATTTGAAGATTAACCTAAAATGTTAGAAAGTGAATTGGAAGTTGCACTCAGGGCACTTGGGAGAAAGAAATCACCAGAAACACATACCATAACAATAGAGTTGCTTCAAGCTACAACAAAGTTCTCACTAAAATCTGTCAACCAATACGGAAAGCAAAGAATGGCCCACAGATTGGAAATGCTCAATATACATTCCTATCCCCAAGAAAGGAGACACCAGGGATTGCCATAACCACAAGGCAATCGCATTAATCTCCTGTGCAAGCAAAGTGATGCTCAAATTTCTACAACAAAGATTTTTACGATATATGGAGTGAGAAATGTCAGCTCTGTAACCTTTTTCCAGGAAAGGAAGAGACAGTAGGAATGATATTGCAAATATATTTTGGATAATGGAGCACACCAAAGAATTTCAGAAGAAAATCAGCTTGTATTTTATAGATTATAGCAAAATCTTTGATTGTGATGTAAAACTGTTGATTGTGCTTAAAGAAATGAGTGCGCAACAACATTTGATTGTCCTGATGTGTAACCTGTACTCAGAACAAGAGAATACCATAAGGACAGAATATGGAGAAATGAAATAGTTTCCAATTGGCAAGGGGGTCCAACAAGGCTGCATTTTAACTCCCTATCTGTTTAACTTCTCTCTCTCTTTCTCTCTCTCTCTCTCTCTGGCTTTTCTTCGCAAACGAAGATTCAGGAAGGACTCATCCCGCGCTTTCTGCAAGTGCGCTGATGACTAAAAAGGCCAATCCGAGATGCACAGCAGAAGGTCTCCTTGGGTGATGTTTTTGGGTTGTGATTCTTTCTGCGTTGTCATTTCTCTTCAAGACTTGTTTGTCGTGAGTTCTCAAATAAGGCTGCAGCATTGTGGATAGTGCGTCTCCATGCCTCCTGATGTGAGGCCAGGGCAGACCACTGCTGGTGGTGATCAATTTGGCCAAGTCTGAGATGTTGTTTCAGGGAGTCTTTGTATCGCTTTTTTGGAGCGCCCCTCTTACGCTGACCCGTGGCGAGTTCACCGTAGAGTAGTATTTTTGGGAGGTGATGGTCCTCCATCCTAGAAACGTGCCCTGCCCAGCGCAGCTGTGTTCTCAATATCATGGCCTCAATGCTGGTGATCCCTGCTTGCTCAAGGACAGCAACATTCGTCACATAGTCAGTCCAGTGTATATTTAGGATTGTGCGTAGACAGCGCTGATGAAAGTCGTAGGTGGTGGATCTGAAACATGGGTTTAACTTGTACACTGAACATATATGTGAAGCAGGGTTAGACTTGGAGGAAGGAGGCATGAAAATTGGAAGGAACATCAATTAAGATATGCAGAAGACACCATACTACTAGCAGAAAATAGCAAAGATTTGGAACAATTATTGAAGAAAGTCAAAGAACAAAGTGCAAAGGCAGGTTTACAGTTGAACGTGAAGAAAACAAAAATAATGATCACAGATGATTTACATGACTTTAAGGTAGACTATGAAGACATTAAAATAGTTCAAGATTTTCTATACTGTGGCTCTAAACTCTCCCTAGAAGTCAAGATGACTAAACTAACGCTGTCACACTTCATGAGTAGACATGACACTAGAAATGACAATAATGGTTGGTAAGGCAGTAAGAAAAGAAGAAGGGACTCCGAAGTGAAACAGTAGTGCAGCAGGAAGGTTCCGTGTTCCCTGCTGCTTTACGGCATGGTGTCATCATTCTCCCGGTGTTCTGCTGTTCCAGTCCTGTGAGAGACCAAAGTAAAACTGTGTCTTTTTGCTAACAGTTTTTTCCGGTTAGCAAAAAGATATGGTTTTCCTTCAGTCTCCCACAGGACTGGAACGAAAGAACAATGATGTCATGCAGTAAGGCACACAGAAGACTGAACCTTCCTGCTGCATTGCTGCTCTACTTTGGAGCATGGTAAGCCCCAAAGACTGCATTACAGTCAGATAGACTGAATCAAGGAAGCCATGGCCCTGAGTCTGCAAAACCTGAGCATGGTTGTTGATGACAGGGTGCCTTAGAGGTCTTTCATTCATAGGGTTGCCATAGGTCGAAGTCAACTTGACAGCTGTTAACAACAACAAAATAAAACCAAAATAAATAAACAAAATTAGCAAGATTGGCTCAATGCCAGAATTTTAAGGCTGTTAACATTTAAAATACTTTTGGTAGGTCTAAGAAATAGCATTTCTTCAGTTGCAGTACTGTACCCAGGTTTGGACTCTGGCCTCCAGTCATAGTCCAATGCTCAAACCGCTATATTACACTGGCTAGATTCCGAGGAATGGTCAATTATCTTAACAAATGTTTGTTCCAAGCTTGATAAACACCATTAAGAGCAAAATACCAGACACTTTCTTTAGAGTAAGTGCCAATGGATTCAGAGGCACACACTTTTCAATAAATATGTATAGAACTGCACATAAGACACTTTTCTATCCAACCATGTCAGTGTTAGTAGATGACAGTGAATGAAATATAATTTAAGCATCTGAAGGACTTGCATACACTGAAGGCAACTTGGTTGAAGAAATTTGAAACCAAAGAACTAATAATGGTCCAGTGCATACTAGAAAGTCTTGCCTGTTGCACAGACTTCAAAAGAATGATAACTTTTGTTCAAAAAGCAAAAGGAGTTCAAATGCCACCTCAACTGTAGATTCCCTAGATGGCTTAAAGCATGTCACCATATCTCAGCCTTAATATCCTATCTGAGAAAAATAAATAACACTAAATATGAATAACTGTGAAAATAAATTTGGTACAGAATTGTTATTACTTTCTCAAATTTACTGATAGGGCTGTAATTCTAAACAAGTGAAAATATATTCTGTTCTGTGGGAAGGGGAGACAGATGTTAATGTATCTCACTTAGATACATTATATCTCACTTAGATACATAGGCATATGTATCTCACTTAGATACATAGAATGTCTCAGTCAACTATTAATGATTACTTTAACTAGCTTATGATTTTAGATATACAGTAAGTCATTTAGGAAGCTGTCAATCCTTATTCACTGTTCAAACCACCCATATATATGTCAATTGGCTTTGTTGTAGTAGTTTGTCTTGTCTGAAATATTCTGGAGAAACAGTAAAACTGCCTTTGAAAATGGAACTTGACATTGTTTATACTTAACTGTAATGCCATTTTCAGGTATTGAAGGATGCATCTAAAGATCAGGAGACCATAAATAATACACAGTAATACATTCTCAGAATCAACAAGACATATGCAAATACAAAATATCACAGTCTTTACAATCTATCTACTATTTAAAAATCTCATAATTGCTTTGAATAATTCAAAGCAAATTTGAGCTGACATGCTTGGAAGACTTAGTACAATGTTTTGCCCAAATGCTGAAGATGTTTCATTAACAAAATCAAAACAGTTGCTAAGGTGGCATAATTAGCTAAGTACTGTACATATATAGGTTGGTCCAATTGGGTCTACTGCATTGAGCCACAGCATTCAAGACTACATATGAAATAACATTACCTTTGGCTGATGTTTATCCAGAGCTTCAGGTGCTGCTTTTCAAAACTAAATCATTCCCCTTAACTAGTTAATAATGTTTAAAATTAATTAATTGTCCTTAGTGCAGGTTTGCATGAAAAAGTAACTTATTACATTACTCACTGTATTGCTTGTTTATTTTTTAAAAAATGCAGGGTTTAAAAGAGAAGGGTATCAACAACAGACATCACCATTATTAATATTCACCGATATTCTGCACCAGCTACTAGTTACTTATGCATAACTGAACAATGTCTCCTATCCCAATCCCCACCCCTCAGCCTACCTTAAGAACCAACAGCTGGATCAGGTAAAGGAGGTTTGTACAACTTCTGATAATACAAGAAGGATTTTTCCTCCCTGCTCCTGACAGCAAGCGAAGCTGTGACAAGGACTTGCAATGGAGTCCTGCTTCTGGTTGTCATAGCCTCACTTGTTGGTGGGGGGTTGGAAATGTCATTGTCTTTGCACCCTGACTGGAAGCAGAACAAACCTCTTTTGCCTGACCCAGCTGCTGGCTCTTAAAGTGGGCTAGAGTGGCATTTACATGGTCTTATATTTAGGACTTTTTCAGACGACTCAAAAGTCGTGAGTAAAAAGTGGCGCCTTTTCCCTCCATAGAACATGGAGGTGAAACAGAAGATGGCATTGTCTGAAAAAGGACCCCTGCAACAAGACAGCTTCGTGCCTCTTGCGGCTCCTCAGGACGACTTTTAAGCTGTCTGAAAAAGTCATTAGACTACGTAGTCTTAGAGATTGTCTAAACAGCAAAAATACTCCTCACAGAATTCAAGGAGAAGATGACCTGTCCCAATGGCAATCTGTGTTGTTTTATTTTGTGAAGGTGTGTGTGTGTGGGGGGGGAAACCTGGCAAAAACTCCATAAGAAAAGCCTTTGCAGCTTTTCCCAGAGTTTTTAAAAAACAGTGAGGGGAATGCACATTCCCACTCATTGGGACAAACAATTAAATATGAATCTCTTTCCCATATGAGAAGTGCAAACCTGATTAGCTAGACAAGCTAATTGCCTGCTGCCACCATGTTGGATTTTCACCTTAGCTAGAGATCGCTAAGGCGATAAAATGGGGTTTTGTATTCTCAGTCTCTCTCTCTCTCTCTCTCTCTCCCTCCCTCCCTCCCTCCCTCCCTCCCTCTCTCTCTTTGGTAAAGGTGAAATATCACTTATGAGCACCATGGAAATAGGGTTGTTTTTTTAAAAAAAAAGTTTGGTGACAGCAGATTTTAAAATGCAAGTAATTCACTCACAGCTGCCGTCTTGCCTAGAGGGTATGCAAAGTTTATGGGGGCTGTAAAACCATTAAGACAAGTCGCAACTGCTGAAAGTTGCTACTACTGTGGAGTAATCTGTTTCTTTTGGCCTCGTATAGACAACCCCTTACTGAATACAGAACAGATATGGATCCATAACTTTAGGTTAAAAATTCATAACTGCAATACTGAATGCCAGCCATTATCTTTTGTGAGCATAGTAGATTAACTGAACTTTTATTGGTTTGAGTTTTACTTTTTTAAAGGAACAGGGTTTAATGAATATAAATAAATTTTAAAACATTTTTTTACCATTAACAGTAATATAATATTTGATGTTATCTTAATATTGTTTAAGATGAGATCAGAGTTTAATTGTATTGGGTAAATTTATGGGGAAGTAAATGATAGGTGATAAACTGAGCTATTTAAAATAATTAATTGTTAATATATTACATAAACCGCTTTATAAATATTCAGTGGTATACTGTTGTAAAGATGCACTTTGAAGAGACTGTTGCTGCTAAGCACTGACAGAGGGAAAGAGAACCTGGCGTCTGTATTAAGAAACTCATCATAAGGAATCAGCAGAGACATAAAGGTTTTCAGGTTAGCATTGTCTAAAATGTTCAGCAGGATACGGGATAGCCGCAAAGGCTTTTCCTACAAAGTTTTTGGTGTTTTTAGCCCCCCTCCTTCTGAATACGGTGGACTGATGTGGGATCTCATTAAGTCAAATCATGTTCTCCTTGAATTCTGTGAAGAGTATTTTTGCCATATAGACAACCCTCTTGTTATATGAAAACACAGTGATTGCTACACATATTTACATAGGGCTATATGAGCCTCCCCCTGCTTATTATTGTGTAATTTTTGTACATTTGCCCCCCAAATGTACACAGTTTCCTAAGGTATGCATTTTTCCATTGAATAAAGTATGTCTGTGCATTTTTCATATATACACATTTTAGTCAGCATATTTTTCAGAAATGTGCATCGTTTTATATTATTATCATTATTATTTATTATTTTATTTATTTATATCCCAACTTTCTCCAAATATCGGGACTCAAGACAGCTAACAATGAGTTATAAAGTTAAAAATATTTTTAAAAAACATTAAAATATTTTAAAAATACAATAAAACTATATATATGGACCTTAAAATCCAAATTGCACAGCAGTGTGTGGATGAGGGAATGCTTTGCCACAATAGCCGTTCTTCCACACACCTCCTTGTCCTGAACCTTGTTACAGCTGTGACAAAATTAATTTGTCTTGTCCCTCAGTGTGACTACCATACAGGGTTGGTGGGAAGATACAGCTGACACTTCTGCCCATCTCTGCCCAACTTCTGTTGGTGGCTGCTCTTTCTCTCTGGCTCCTTCATTACTAGGGCACTTCCTTTTTCTCCTCCTCCCTGCTCCAGTATGCGAGAAAGCACAGCCTCTTTGTGTGCAGTATTTATTCACTAAGATGTATTGGAAGTGTTGGAAATGTACAAATGTTGAAGGCAGGACTATCTTCGTCCGTTTTTGGTTTCAGGAGGTGTGAAAGGGATATTTTCATGGGGACATGTGAGCCCAAGTCTACTTAGATGTGTATGTGCCTTCAAGTTGCCAGTTGACTTATGGCAATCATGAATTTCCTATGATTTTCTTAGGCACAACTACATATACACACACCTTTTCCCCACCAGGATAGACATATCCACTGCAAAATCAAACATTTTCTTTTCTTATGCTCAGCAGACTGGTATAACTCATGGAAATAAGTGGCTCACTATATTCACAATGAAGCTGTTTGCTATTTCTAACATAAGGCTACATTCACTGTACAGGTACTGCATCATTTTTAATTGATCTACTACTATAACCATTTCATGTTTTTGCTCTTTTAGGACTCGCAGCATGTTTCTACAGGGCACAACAATCAAAGTAAGACTAACTTTCACTTTGCAACTGCATCTGATAAAAACACTGATGTTGTGTTAGCAAGATAATGTGCGGGGGGCGGTGGATTACACAGCCAATGCTGAATTTTAAATATGGGCCTAGAACTGGGGGATTAAGTGCTATACATAGAATATTTTTTAAAGTGTCCTGCTCTTAGGTAAATGGGCTGGATTTTTTTTTTTTAAATCAGTCATGTGTTTCCTTTTCTTAAAAATGATAACTGAATGCACTAAATGTGTTGCATTTTCTAACCTCTCAATACTGATAGACGAAAAATTTCTAAAACTCATTTTGGCTTCTTTATTAATTGGTGGTTATAAACACATAGATTTCGCTCAATACCAATTTATAAAGTACTGAGCTATATGTATATTTCGGCTCATACAGTAAGTTAACTTAAAGAGGCTGATCTGTACTCACCCCCAAATATGCTCCAAAGAGTCAGGGAACCTCTTTAACAATGTAGGATGATATGCAAGAAGTGGAGGCTGACAGTAGTTGGAGGGAAACAATGAATGTTTCTTTGGTGAAATACCCTAGGTAAACTTACTTTAGGATTAAATTTTGGATGACTACACCCTCCAGGAGGCCCCCTACCTTGCCCCAGATTGTTCAACAGGGCTACCCCAGCCCAAGGTACACAGGGGCATATGAGGTCTGTCTATTAAATAATGAGACTCATAAATAATCCATCTTTATTTATATGTATTACAACTCTAATGCTTGTAGCCTTCTATATATTCCCTGTTCACACTCACACACTGATGTAGCCTTGTTTTCCACTGATCGAAGGCATGGAGCAGATCAGTTTCTGTCAGCTGTTTCAATACAGCTGACGTTTTCTTTACTGCATCAATTGACTCAAAACATGTTCCTTTAAGCACCGATTTCACTTTAGGGAAAAGAAAAAAGGTGCATGGTGCCAAATCTGGTGAATATGGAGGAAGTTCAAGTGTACTAACGGATTTTATCAGCCACAAACTGCTTCACAGAAAGTGCTGTGTGAGCAGGCGCATTATCTTGATGGAGAATGAAACCATTTTCCCATAGTTCTGGCTCCCCCCCCCCCGACTCTTTCAGTTTTGTCAAAACTTCCTTATAATAATGCTGGTTCACTGTTCTGCCTTCTGGAATGCATTCTGCCAAAATTATGCCCTGGATGTAAAAAAAAAAAAAAAAACACCAATGAGCATGGCTTTGAATATGGACTTGCTTTGACGTACTTTTTTCATTCTTGGTGATGATGGTGTTTTCCAGTACATTGACTGTCATTTTGTCTCAGGATCATACTGGAAGATCCAGGTTTCATTACAAGTGATGGTTTTTTGAAAAAGGTTTGGGTCTGCTTCAAGTTGCTGCAGAATGCTGTCGCAAATTTCCTTGTGGTACTCTTTTTGCTCTGGTGTGAGAACCCTAGGGACCATCTTGGCACAAACTTCTCTCATGTTGAGATCCTTATGCAAAATTTTCCAGTGTCTTTGTCAATGTTCACAGCTTCAGCTATCATTCGGACATTGAGTTAACGGTCTCCTCAAACAATCTGGCTGATTTTTTCCACAGTTTCTTTGGTTCTTGAAGTGGAAGGTTGTCCAGGGTGTTCATCGTATTCCACATTCTCATGTCCTTCTCTGAATCTTTTGTGCCACTCAAACATACATGCACAAGACATGAAGTCTTCCCCGTAGGCCTCAGTAAGCATTTGAAAAGATTCTATTGGTGTTTTTTCAGTTTTACTAAAAAATTTAAATTGACACGTTGCTCAACTTTTAAACTCAGCATTTTTCCAGCACACAACAGACAACACAGCTGCTTTAAACAACGATTGACAATTAACCGAAGGGCTGAGAGTGTTGTTGTTTGTCATGCAGGTTCAGATATGTTCAAGGTCACCACTCAAGCATTCACAATCAGTTCTCCTGATTTGTCTGAAAGGTAGAAAAGCATTCTTGTTATTTAATAGACAGACCTCATAACGGAACGGAACAGGAAACCTTCTTCTGTGAACTTCTTTAAGAAGCACAATCCTATACACATACCTGTTGAGTCCAGTGGGCCTTACACCTGAGTAGACAGATATAGGAAAGCACTGTTTATTATTTTAGAAGCAAGCAATTGTTTTGATAGTCTCCAAGCATGTGCCCTATGCAAAGTTATTGAGTACAGTTGTCCCTCCGTATCCACGGATTTGGTATCTATGGATTTAAGTATTCATGGCTTGAAAATATTCTTAAAAAAATAGTAATCCAAAAAGCAAATATTGATTTTGCCATCTTATATAAGGGACACTATTTTGCTGTGCCATTGCATATAGTGGGACTTGAGTATTTGCGGATTCTGGTATCCAGGGGGGGTCCTGGAACCAAACCCCAGGGAATATGAAGGGACAACTGTACTCACAGATCTTTAGTTCATTCATGAACTCTCTTGTAGGCACATCCAGAAATGGTGGTTCATGGATCAAGAGGTGAGGAAAGGAAGTACCTTGGTCCAAAATGGGAGGGAGGCACCCTTCCTGCTTGGTCCATGATCTCCCTGTGATATCCAGTCTAACATAGTGATTTAATTACAAATGTCTACCCTTTGCACTGCAAAGAAAAGAGAATTGTTATGCAAGATGAACTAATTCTTCTTTCCTCTGGCATTAATGAGTAGAATTAAGCTTATTTTAAATATTAAAAAATGCATGGTCATGTCTTGCTCACAATATCAAAGCATCCCAGTCATAAATTGCATTATGTTAGCTTCATAACACATCATACTACAGACAGCATTATTTACAAATTACAGGAACTGTATTTGATGATGAAAAATACTTTCTATGCCAATAGACACAATTTTGAAAATGACCAGTTACCTACTGAGCAAGGCTCACACCAGGAAAATATTAGGAGGCTCCTGGCTTAATACAGGACACTGTTTTTTTAAGGAAAGATCAGGGATGGAAAGCAGCATGGGAAAATGTGATGTTTAATTGCCAAAGAGTGTTTGTCAGTGTTTTGAAAAACTGAGGAAATTATAACCTGGAAAGAGGATGGGTTTTGATAGTCAAACGATGGATAAAGCAGGAAGAAACAAAGAGCTAACTAAAGATAACGATGAAATACATATAAGAGAATAACTTGAATAACTTGCTTTATGAATAACATGATTTCAGTCAGAAAACTTGCACAGTTCTGACAATTATCTCCATTGTTAAATTGTTACTACTCTGTAGTTGGTGAAATATACTAATTCTGGAAAAAGAAAATTGACATAATCCTGGAAGGAAGAGGAGGAGGTGCTGTGCACATGCCCTTCTTCTTTAACATTAGTTATTTTGTTAACATGTCATGTCATTTTGTCTCAGGATACACAAATGGACACATACACTCACTCATACACACACAATGTAATTTTTATAATTGTGGAACCTGTAACATAAACTGCTTAAGAGCTTAAATTCAATATTGCACTGAGGGTAACAATAGAACTTTCTTCCCTGTGCTCTACCTAAAAACTGGCTGCAGCACATTTCCTAAACTCCAGAGCTTATTAATGGATGAGGCACTAGAGGAAATCTCTGGCTGAGAATTCTAAATGTTGCTCTCTAAACTCACAATCTCAGGATTCCATGGGATGTTGCCATGGCAGTTAAAGTGGAATATAGCGCTATAATTGTGTAGTGTGAATGGGCTCCTGGTACAGGACTTCAGAGGTTCATCACCAGAAGACACCCCCCACCATTTAGCTGCAGGAATTGTGGTAAAATCAAGAATGGAAAGTGGGGAGTGCCCAACTCTTGGAATGTTCCAACAATAGAGGATGAAAAATTAAATATATTATAAAATTATTTCTCACACCTTATTTTTACATTTACAGTAGGACCCCCTTTCCACTGATTCATTATCCATGGGACACAAAGCAGCACACCTGCCATAGAGTCTTCCTAGAAAATGTGTCCTCTCTAGCCATTTTCTAGGTCCTCCAAAGCAACTCCATGGTATTTTAAACCAGAAGTCCCATTATTTTTAATGAAGTTCACTATTATCCATGGTTTTCAGTATCCACGGGGGGAGGGGAACCAAACCCCAGTGGATACGGGGGTCCTACTGTACACTAAAATTACAAACTTCTTCATAGGCTGGGGCAGATTGTAGCAACAGGCCTAAGATGTTTATTTCAGAATCCCAATCAGGCAGTAGCTTCTTGATTGCTAGGTATTTCTTTAAAAATAAGGTGTTTGAATACTTGCATTTCATTTGAAGAATTCTTTCTCACACTCTTAAAGTATAATTGCCTGTCTCCTGAAATTACACTTTTATCTGTAGACTACCATAGTGCTTTCTGTGGACTTTGCAATTATTAATGCAATAGGTCTCCTAGCAATAAGTGTTCTTCCTTAAAGAGAGAGATAACCAAGAGAATATTCCAAATACCAGAAATTAGATTATACAGGAAACCAATGAAGACATTGACTTGGTATTTGATGTTGCTGGTTGATAGTTAAAATTAATCCAGATATTTGATAAAAAGTAATTGCCATAAATTAAACAGAGAAATATATGTTCAGGAGATCTTTTCCTCTGTCCTCCAAGTAATCATCTCTAATTTAAATATTTTACATATCAGTTTTCCCAGGCAGTTCAGGATCTGTGCCCATCCTGTAGTTTGTCCTCAGACATGTGCCTCACATCTCAGTGGAGACATGCTAATCAGATATTTAAAAGCTTAGCAGTGCAGCCCTGTATATATCTCTTCAGAAATAAGCTCCAATTGATTTCAGTAGGAATTACTCCTACATAAGTGAGAATATGATTATAAGCTGCACAGTCGCAACCAGTGGCTCTGATATCAGAGTGACAATTTTAAACTGAACTTGAAATGAGTGCTCCAAGATGGTGACTGGGAGAGGGGTATTCAGCACCTTGGACAGCTATTTCAAAGTTCAGACTAACTCACCATGTCACAAACCACAAAACAATACCTTGGTTCCTGTACGAAGAGTACAAATACCCCCTTTAGTCATTTCTTCTCACTGCTAGTAGCTTCCTGTAACATTTCATTCTCTCAAGATTGGGGGGCATTGGGGGACTCCCTGACCCCTTGCTCTAGGAACAGAATATTTCAACAGTTTCCATTAGTTACTTCAAAACAATAATGTTATATGAGTTTTCCATCTCTAATGGGTTATTTATCTTTCTTTCTTTCTTTCTCCAAGGAAAAGGTGACATTGAGCCAAAGAATCCAGAAAACAGGACATCACATACATCGTAAGTCATCTTAATATTTGTGGTTAGAATTAATGGGAACAAGATTCATTTGCCTGTCATAAAGATCTCCTTCAGATTGTTTCTGCTTTTAAAATATTACCCTTAATCGTGTTTTTACTGATTAGATTTTTTGTTAATTGTCTAGTAGATTTTAATCTTCCTTTGACTTCTGAGAGATTCAGTAACAAAACAAACATATACTTTTTCAGTTAAGATAATATCACTTCATAAAAAATTGAGTGCTTTTCCAGATGAAAGCAGCTTCTTGGCTTACTGCCTAAAACATATCATGCCACATATTGCCTTTGATGTACCACTGTAATTTTTTTTAAGACTGTAGTTTGCACCTTCACCTTTGAATTACAGAAATCCAATTACAGCTAGCTCCACAATTTGTTGATGATTACAAATTAACAAAAATAGCAGAGAAATAGATTAGAAGATCCATTTGTAATGTATCAATGTGGGTTATTTTAAAAAAATTCTAAAGCAACTGTGGGAGGTTTTATCCATTTAGTTTCAATATCCAATTTTTTTCTTTTACCGATTCTACTGTTATAAAAGCCCAAGCCATTAAATGAACTGATTCACCTATCAAAGAAAAGGTGTATCAAGGAAGCCTGACCAAGATAAGTAAACTTGGGCTGCATCTACGCTGCACAAATAATCCAGTTTGATACCGCTTTAAGTGCCATGGCTCAATGCTATGGAATTCTGTGATTTGTAGTTTTGTGATATACAGTATTTAGCCTTCTCTATCAGAGAGCTCCACTGCCCACAACAAACTACAAATCCCAGGATTCCATAGGATGGAACCATGATAGTTAAAGTGGTGTCAAACTGGATTATTCCTACAGTGCAGATGCAGGCTTAGTTTAGCAACTCAGTGGTTAGAGTTAAAATCATTCCACTCTTTACCTTTACCTATTTCAAAGGACAGTTTTTCACATAACAGGGTACAGACCTGTGAATTTTAGAGTACATTGTATCTGTAATTTATAGCCTGTGGTTCCTGTTACTTAATTATTTAAATTCAGCATGTATAAGGTGCCACAATTTGTTCTTTGGTCCAAAGCAATAATTGAGGAAGGTGCAATAAGGGTGATTTAGTCTGAAAGTTCTTTCTAGCAACTATAACAGATTTAAACTCTAATAACCTCTGGAAACAAATCTAGGAACTCATCTGACAAAATCTAGTAAATGTTTTGCCCTGCAAATTTTATTATGGAATCTGATGAATGAGTAATTGTTCTCATACATATTGGACTTCTTCAAATGGGGGCAAAAAAACCCCAGGAGGTCGAGAGAAGAACGGCGCTGTCTTGCTTACAGAGCACCATTTCAGACGGCGGCGTCCTCCTCCCAACCTTCCCCTGTGCTTCCACCGTGCTGCAGGCACCGCTTTTTATTGACAGGGGTTTTCCATCAATAAAAGTGGTGCGTTTCTCATGCCCGCAGCTCGGAGGAAGCACAAGAGAAGGAAGGAGGACGTCATCGTCTGAATTGGAGCACTGTCAGTGGGACAGTGCCATTCTTCTCCCAACCTCCTCAGGTCCCCCACCCCCCGTTTGAAAAAGTCCATTGTGTGATTTAAATGTCAGCTTTTTAAAGTTGCATGCAATTTGTATTGATCAAAAACACTTCTAACAATGACTTTATTTAAAAATTGCACATCAGTAAAAAAAAAACTGCTTTTAATGACATCTGAATGTGCAAAGAAATTGTTTGTTTATTTATTTATTTATTTAAATTATTTCTGTATTACCTGCTAGCTCACAAGGTCTCCTAAAGCGATGAACAAATAAAAACCAGTTAAAACAATACAAAGATAAAAACAATTTTAAAACACATTAAAATACTCTTTTAAGACTCCTAAAAGCAGTCTAACAACAATCCTAGAATCCAGTTTTGAAACAGTTAAAACAGCCATTTCAGACATTGAATGCCATGCAGAACAGCACTGTTTTGTCTGCCCACCAGAAGCTTAAAACAGATGGGGCCTAACTTCCTTGGGTAGCGAGTTCCACAATCAAGGCACTGCTACAGAGAAAGTCCTGTTATGTGTACGCACCAACCTACCTTCACAAGCTGTTGGGACAGGCAAAAGGGCCTTCTCTGAAGATCTTAAATTTCTGGCAGGCTATAGGAAAGGAGGCAGTATTTCAGATATCTTGTCCCCAAGTCTTTGAGGGCTTTGAAGGTCAACACCAGAAACTTGATTTGAGCTTGGAAGCCAGTGTAGTTCTTGCAGGACCGGTGTTATGTGGTCTCTGAAATGCACACCTGACACCAGTCCGGCTGCTACATTTTGCACACGCTGCAGCTTCTGAACACTTTTCAGGGGCAGCCCCATGTAGAGCACATTACAGTAGTCTAATAAAGAGGTAACAAAGGAATGAACCACTGTGGCCAGAGCTGCCTTTTGCAAGAAAGGGTGCAGCTGGTACACCAGCTGAAGCTGGGCAAAGGTGTTCCTGACCACTGTAGCAACCTGACTTTCTGGAAGCAGTGCTGGGTCCAAGATCACCCCCAAGCTACAAACCTGATCTTTCAGAAGGAGACCAACCCCATCCAGAACAGGCTGTGATCCAATCCCAGGTTGATTTTCCTACTGACCAGCAGCTGTCATGTCCCTGGTGCCATAAGAATATATAGGTAGCTTTCACTGCTGTATTAGGTAGCTTGTTAACATGGTTGAGCCTGCTAACAAGTGCACCAGGGTCTTGACACGAGCAGAGAGCATGGTGTGATTAGTGGAAGTCTGCACAGCTCATTGAGGTTGTTTCTCTTGGGAAAGTTTAGGGGGTGAAGCATGGGGCTGATGGTGCCAATTAGCCAGGTAGTGGGCAAGGGAAATCGAAACCTAAGGAGTGTATTAACGATGGGGTTTTGGCACCGAGACCTCAGATCTGTCAATGAAGTGTTACTGTACACATCTATATCCTGAAACAATAAAGCATTCCAAATGATGCCTGTTGTTCTGGTGAGTGGATGTTGATGGAGATCATCACAGCAGCATTTCCATCTTGACTCAATTAAGCTTCAGTCTATTCACCTGCATCAGGTTCTTTACTGCAATGATTCGGTACTACCACAGCCTCCGTGGCATCAGCTGTAAAGGAGAGATAGAGCTGGTATCATTAGCATACTGATGACACCCAAACCCACAACTCCAGATGACCTCCCCAGAAGCTTCATGGACATGTTGAAAAGCATAGGGGACCATACTAACCCTCGTGAAACCTGGCAAAAAGGGCTGAACAACAGTCCCCCAGCACCACCCTCTGGGAACATTCAGCCAAGAAAGACTGGAACCACTGCAAAGCAATGCCCCCAAGTTCCATATCAGCCAAATGACCCAGAAGGATACCATGGTTGATGCTGAAAGATCCAGGAGGACCAATAAGGACTCAGGGGATTACCGTACTCCAAAGTAAATCAGCAGTGCAGCAGGAAGATTCTATCTTCTGTGCTGCCTTATCGCATGATATCATCATTCTTCTGGTGTTCTGCCATCTTAGTCCCATGGGAGACTGAGGTAAAGCCATGGATTTTTGCTAACAGTTTTTTCAGGTTAGCAAAAAGACACAGTTTTGCCTCGGTCTCCCATAGGACCAGAACAAAAGAACAACAATGTTGTTCAGTAAGGCAGTACAGAAGATGGAACCTTCTTGCTGCACTGCCACTTTACTTCGGAACTGCAGTAAGCTCCTTGGTCTCCTTGTCCAACTCCTAGTGTAGGTCATCTACTAAGGCAACCAAGGCTGTTCCTGTCCCATCACCAGGCATGAACCCAGACTGTAATGGGTCCAGGCAGTACATTTCATCCAAAAAAGCCTGGAGTTGCATTGCCACCACTCGCTCTAGGACCTTACTTAGAAAAGGAAGATTCAAGACAGTCCAATAGTAACCTAGGGAGATGGGGTCTAATGAAGTCTTTTTCAACAAAGGTCTTACAATTGCTTCTTTTAGAGAGGTTGGAACATAGCCCTCTTTGAAAGAAGCATTTACAACCTCCACCACCCAATTGGTCCATCTTCCTCTGGTAGCTTTAATTAGCCAGGATGGACATGGGTCTAAGAGACAAATGGTTGGTTTCATGTGTCCAAGCAATTTGTCCATATTGTTATGTTGAGCAACTTGAAACTCACCCATCAAAACTGGACAAGTGTGGGGACTTCCGGTGTGACGGCGTTGTGGGAGGCTGCTGGAAGCAAGAGCTCTCACTTCTGCAGCTGTTTGCTACCTGATTCTCAGCATTCAGCCCTCAAGAAAACAGCATAAAGAGGGGAAGAAAGAGGCTGCAAAGTTCTCCCTGGTAAGGGGGAACAGTGAGGCTCGACGGGGGTCTGCAACCAACCCTGCTCCTGGAGAAATTTGGAACCAGGCAGGGTTGAGGGGACCACAGAGCCACAGAGCGGTAGCAAACAAACCGACTTTGCGGCAAGAATGGTGCCCACGCTTTTAAAAATAATAATCAAATCAAACAATAAGAGACAAATCTGCAGTGGGAATCAAATATTTTCGGCAGGAAACAGCTTCTATAGCAGTGAGAGTAAGGACGCAAGAACGTGAGAGTGCGGCAGTGGGGGGGAGAAATTGCAAAAGGGCAAAGTGGGCAGAGAGAGAAAGGTGAAAGAAGATGGGGAATAACATTAGAGAAATGAGTAGAAGACCAATGTGTTAGAAGTGAGTGGAGGCGAGTGGAGACCGAGAGGAATGGAGGAGCAGAGGAGCTGAGAGCAGAGGAGCTGAGAGTGTGAGAGAGAGAAAGTGAGGAGAGTGGACGGGCGGAGCAGAGAAGAATGGAGATTGCAACCGAGTGGAGTACAACAGATAGTAAAGAGGTTGGAGGTGGAGCTGCTGCTGAGAAAAGAACACTTTGGGCAACCAACACAAAACAAAGAGAGAAGGTGGTGCAGTGGGAAGAAGAGAGAGATATCTGAAGCAGTGAAAAGAGGAGGCAAAGGAGGAGAAATAAACGAACTGTCTGACCAGTTAAAAGAAAGTGATCAGCCAAGAGAAAGTGAGAGGAGTTGAAGGGGAAGGAGGTAGTGGCTGAAAAGGGGAAACACAAAGAGGGAGGGAGTGAACAGAGAACGGGAAAGAGCAAGCCACTGAGTCAAGGACAGTAAGAGAAGGACAGTAAAGACAGTCAAAGACAGTAAGAGAAATAGGGAAAAGACCAACCTGTAAAGAGAAAACTAGAAAGAGGCAACAGTGGGGTGGCAAAGCTGTCCAGAGAGAGTAAAGTAGAGAAACAGAGTAAAGTAACAGAGATTAAAGGAGCTGGAGATAATGATAGAGTCGGGCGGTTTGGGAAGTCAACAGGGGTAAAAGACCAAGGCGGAGGGAGACCAAAGGAAGATGGAGAAATAGAAGAGTAGAAATTAGAGAGAGTGTAAGAAAATGAAAGGGGGTGGTGGCAAAAACAGGTGGGAGAAAAAAGGTATCTTGTTATCCTGGACCCCTAACAGGTGGTGAACAAGGAAGAGGAAGCTGATTTAATGTGAGTCTGTGTTATATAGTTTAATGTGAATTAAAAGTGTTCATACTAAATATATAAGGGGGGAACTGAGAAACTGGGAGATTGAATGATTGAATGATTTATTCACCTCTCCTAAGGTTGTGATTGATACATAAGATCAATATATGTATACTGATTTATACTGATATATACACATATAATTACACACAAATATTCATACAAATATACCTACATACATAGTAGGAAGGTGGAAATAGATGACAATTGGTACTGTTTATTATTGATGACAGTTGGTACTGTTTATTTTTGTTTATGATTAATTAATAAGTGATTAATTAAAGGGAAATACTTGGGTTACTGCTTTGGGGATAGAGGTGAGGAAGAGTGGGAAACAGAGCAGTAAGGAGTTTTAAAATTGGGTGAAGTAGAGAAGAAATTTTGTACACGATAGTGAAAACAAATTCTGCTATATTAGGAAACAATACCTGGAATAATTAGAAAAAGATAATCAGGAAAGAAAGAAATAATTCAACCCAAATTAAAAAAAAGAGGGAGAGGAAGGTAATAACTAAAGGTAAGGAAGGGAAAATAATGGGAACAAGTACAAGGAGCACCACACAAACACAAGCACAACTTATATTACAATGAAGACCATCAATGGAAGGACCTACTAAGCCCACAGATATGAGGAAATGAGAAAAGAGAGGAAAAAGATAAGACAGGAGATAAGGGAAGAGATGAAAGAAATAAGAGCTGAAATGAAGGCAGATCTCAAAAAAAAAATAAGTAATTTAGGGGAAAAGTTAGAGAAGCTAATGGAGGATATGGATCAAATAAAAAAGATGTACATAACATGCAGGAGAAAACATGAAAATTAGAAAAAAATGACACAAATTAAACAAGAACAAGAAAAAAGATAATTATTAATTAACGATTTAAGATACAGAGAGAGATCCTTGAAGATAAAACATCTAGTAGAAAAGGAAAACGAAAATCTAGCAGAGAGAGCGATTCCATCTATTGCCAATTTCATAGATATAACTGAAGAAAGATAAGAACTACAAGTTGACAAACTATTCAGAATAAGCTCAGTAGTGGCAAGGGAAAAGAAGCTCCTGAGAGACATAGTTGTATGTTTTACGAGAGCCAAAATAAGGGATCAAATAATACAAAAAAGCTATAATGATAAATTAATAGTAGACAAAAACGTTTTGGACCATCTACAGATCAGTTGAAAGCTTCTTCCAAAACGCATCCAGAAATTTTTCTTTTCTTTTACTAACCTCACTTTTGTTATGATTTCCATTTTGGTGGCCAAACTTAGAAATCTATGTTTTTTAAAAAAAAACAGGCTGGGGGAGCTGGTAAGGCAGCCTCATCTGTTTTCTCCTTTTCTCTCAGTTTTGCTGTTCATGCACACTTAGTAAGGGATTCCAAAGGCAGCTGCTGCAATGTTGCCTGTTGTAGTCAGGCACACATAACTAGAGTAGGGTCAACTAAGGATTATCCCACTCTTTCCCTATATTGCAACTGAAAGTCTATGGAGATTATCAGACGGGGACAAAAATAGCATACCCATCTTGCTACATTCTAATCCACACCCCTCCCGTCTCTGTAATGCTACAAATAGAAAATTTTTCAGACCTGCCTTTAGTGTGTCCACCCCTTCCCGTTGGCAGTCCAGAAATGAACGCAGCTTGAACAGAGCTCCATTCACTTCCTGGGATGGAAATCATGGCCATTCTCACAAGAGGACGATTGTGCGTGAAATTTATTAAACTATGGAAAAGGGAAGGGACTTGTAGCAATGTAAGTAATAAATTATAGATGTTATGAAGGCTCATACTATACATGCAGAGAAAGACTTTGAACCCATGCCAGCCTTCTTCCCTTTGTGATGCTGTGGCTAAACTGGCTTCTCTTTTGGTATTTTCAATTAAAACAGTGGAGGAGAGCAATCATTTCGAAGAGTAATTCCTGCCAATAAAACCAAAGAAGCAAAGCTGGCTGAAATTGACCACATGATGAACAGGGATTTTGTAAAATGCAGAGGGTGGAGTGCATGAAGTAGATCAGGAACTTCTAGTAGATTCCTGGATAATTTGAAGTAAATCAGCAAGGAATTTTGACTCTTAATTGAATAACAGTAACAACAACAACATGTCTCTTTCTTTCCACTCCCTTCAAATTATATTACTGATATAGAGAGAGTGGGGGGGGGATTTTTGTGAGAGAGGATATGAACTGCATTTGATCCTCACACTAAAAACAAAGTCCAGGGCTCAGGAATTATTTTAATTCTATATCTTTTGTATATCTTTTTGATCCAGTAAATGGACCTCTGGGTTCAGTTGGGAGTAAAACCCACATAAAAGCAGATCATGCACTGCTGAAGTCTGCTCACCCTGGTCAGTGTGTAGTGAAAGGATGCTGTTTGCATGTTTGAATACCAATTAATGAACAATATGTCCTCACTTTTCCCTCTCTCTATATATAACAGGAGTGGGCAACTGTGGAACACTAGGGGGCTATATTAGAACACACACACCCCCTGGAGATCTTGGAAAGCTAGATCGCCTTGTAGTGTGGTGTCTCCTTCTTTGGAAGTTTTTAAACAGAGGCTGGATGGCCATCTGTCTGGAATGATTTGATTGTGTATTTCCGCATGGCAGGAGGTTGGACTGGATGGCCCTTGAGGTCTCTTCCAACTCTATGATTCTATGATTCTAAGTAACCCAGGGAGGGTACCAAAAAGTGTGTCACTTATCTCCTTGTCCTGATTACACCCGGAAATGTTTGGCATGGACCTCCCAGTGACGCTGGCATTGCGCCAGCATAACGGGACACTTTTTCACACACCGTTAAAGAAATGGAATGATGGATCAATTCATGGCCCGTGAATAAAAAGGAGCACCAGGGGAACGGAAGGGGCATGGGAGCATGGTGACCTGTTAACAATGTTGTCTGAAAAGGAAGCCTTTTTGCGAATTCCTGGCATCCCTGTCATGCTATATTTAGGGCGTCTGATAATCTCCTATGTTTCTCCACTTGTCCTTCAGCACCCTGCCAATGCTAATGCAGTTTTAAAACTTCCAGTTAGACAAAGGGGCTGGGTGGGAAGAAAAGGACTTTGTTAAAAGGAGCTTCTTTTTCAGAGGCTTTGAACTTTATCAGATGAACCCCTTAAAATGTTCTTTTGCTGGCATAAAAAAAAAAATCAGTTTTTATGCCAGCAAAAGAACACTCCCCACCACACTTACTTCTAATCCCAGCAAAGGCTTCCTGGCAATGAAAGAGGAAGTGAACGGAGCTCCATTCACTTCCTTGTTCAAAATTCCACGGATTCTCGTAAGACTTCATTGTGCAGGAAATTCAAAAAACCAAAAGAACACACAAAAGTTACACAAAACACATTACACACAGTTTAAAAGTCCCAAGTAACCCAGGGAGGGTCATAAAAATGTGTCACTTACCTGCATGTTGCAATCTCACCCAGAAGTGTTTGTGCTGGATCGGCACGCCGGCAATGCCAGTATTAAAGCACCACTGCCAATCTATTGATGGCTTCAGCCTTCAATTAAAAAATACGGGTTTTGGCAGGGACAGAAATGCAAAAGGGCAACATTGTGTGGTATGTGTGCCCTTTTGCATTTCTGTGGTGTCGTTATGATGCCGTATTTAGTGCTTTGTTATTTATTATTTTGTATTTAGCGTTGCTTAAAGTCTCTTGTTAACTGAGGTATCCCTGTATTTAACAAAACTACATTCTGTGTAACTTTAAAAGTAGCTAAATTATTGCAGTTATATTGGGAAAGGAGTGAAGTTATCCCTTATTTTAATTACAGTGGTAATATAACTTAGTTATTTTTAATCATTGGGGGAAATAACTAAAGTAACATATATCCTTGTGGTCATATTGGAAGAAGAGGGGGGAAATAAGGTTCTTGCGGTTTAAGTCAGACACAGGTATAGCTTTGGTAAAACATAATAAGTTTCAATCCAACATTACATATTGTAGTAATGTAGTAAATCTGACTGGGATATTATGAAAGCTGATCCATGCACTATGGCTTAATAAAGTAAGTATTTGAGATAATATAAAGCTAGGTCAGGCCCAGGGTTATTGCTGTAAATGGTAAGAAAGAACTTGAGAACAGAAGTTTGTTAGGCAGCATAAACATTTGGGATAGGGAATGGTTACATTAAGAAAATATTTGAAGATGGCACTGTGAAAACTAGCAGGGAAATTATTGCTGAATTGTTTGTTACTCATCTTTAATATTTGCAAGCCAGAGATGTATGAAATGAAGCTTTGGGGAAACATAAACCAATTAGAAAATGTACATAATGTGAAGTATTAAATTCTAATGAGCAAACAGAAAGAGTATTGGGCCTGATACATAGGGCTAAAGCCACACCCTATAGCAACAGCATAATGCAACTTAATTCCCTTCCTATCCCCTTCAAGCTGCCTAAAAACTAAGTCCAGAGATTATCCAAGACCCCCAGAGCCAGTTTTGAGTTTCACAGGAGCAGGAGCTGCAGTAGCAAGGGGAGATTGTCTCCTCCCACATCCACTGGATTTCACTGTTCTATTAGCAGAATGTAGCACTGGATCCTATGAAAATAATGTAATACATGAAGGATCATAACTGGTGTAGAAAAGTGAATGGAAATATGTACCTCAGCAAACAGCAAGCATTAAAATAAATGTGAATGATGATTAGATGCCATCATTATATTATTACCTCGTGTTAAAATTTGATGATCTTGACATGATTGTTATTTATTGACTGCTGCCCATATAACTGTAAATTGGAAATGAAAAAAAACACAAAATAAATCTCTGTTTTTCAGTATGATGTTGGATGATCTAAATCTAATTGCTAGTCCTAACTGGAGTAGACTCATTGAATCAATGGTGTTCACACAAATGCTGATTTACCATCCAGGAATTAATTCAATGTGTCTAGTTTAGTTTGTACTAGAGACTTAGGCACAAATGATAAAACTCACAAATATAATTAGAGCAAAAACAGAAAAGCAACAGTGCAAACAATGTACTGAAAAGCTGAGGTTTATATATTATTTATTGGATTAGTATCATTCAAGATGCTACTCAATTATATTTGTTGTTGGGATTATTATAGAATATCAACTGGTGTAGATATAGTTAAGAATTAATTATTAAATCAGCTTAGATGGATGGGTGGATGGATAGATAGATAGATAGATAGATAGATGGATAAAATGTATTTTCCTTGGTTGTAGGCTGTATGTTAAGGATGACTTGAGGTTGTTCTATTTATTGTTTATTTTTGCCCCTTACATCAAATTTGAGGAAGGTATATATGGTAACATTGTTTAACAATAATAACAATGATTTAAATAATAATCACAATAACAAATATTTGTGACAGCATAAAGAAAAACTTTCAATTATAAATTACTTTCTGTATTTGAAAATTAAATTTTAAAATTTCACTTGTTTCAACTAATCCTGGTTAAAATTAATTATGGTTTATCTAGATTTGGATAATACAGCAAAATATGGTTAATCTAAAGTAGATGAAACATCTCCCAAACTTCTCATCATAGAGCAGAAGAGAGCAGTTAGATGAGAAGAGGGCAGTGTGTTTGCCTGGGCTTTGCTGGGGCTCATCCTCATTGTATGTCCAAGGGCAAGTCCCATGGAAGAAAGACAACAGACACCAAGTTAATGTTGGAAAAAATTAGGGCACAACTTTATTGATTACAGCTGATGGGTTGGGTTGGCACCACCACATAGGTCTGGGTCCTGGCATCAATCAACCCTCCTGCTGGCCTATGATCGTTCTGCCGGCCTGCTGCATAATGGAGATCCCAGTGGGGTGTCGACCAGGCCCGTAGGCCATAGGGTTTCCACCTGACCCACCAGGGGTCCCCCAAAGACGCATGCCCCGCCAGATGGCATACCCTTCCCGGCTGGGGCCCTGTGGGTGACTCTCCATCCTCTCCAGGTGTCCAAGACACAGAAAACCATTATTCCAGGACCCAGGACCCATGCCAACTGCCAACAAAGGTGAGCGTGTATAGCATGCCTGCCTTTTGCCAACCTACAGCAACTGCAATCAACAAATGGGCCACCAAGCCAGTGAACTGTGGTGCCAGAAACATGTCGCCCAGCCCAAAGAGTACTGCAGTTGCCCAGACTGTGTGGGCCACCCTGACCTACAGGCCCGTGTTCCCTGTGCACCCAAAGTTCCAATCAAGATAGTAGAGAACTGCTTTTGTCCCAATGTCCAACAGCCATGGATGAGCCCATACTTGAAAACCCCGCTGGTGCAGCAGCTGTATGATCCCTGATCCCCGAACCCGAAGTCCAGACACACACGAATAAATTTCTGCCAGTGTCTGCCCATTCCAGGGTAGACTATATGCATCCCCTTCCATTCCACAGTCTGATTTGCAACGGGTCTGGAGATTGATGGTCCCCATCTGCCAAAACTGCAATTGTTTGCCTTCTTATTGTCACACACTTAATCAGCCTGTAATGCTGCTGCCTCATGCTTCCTCTGCCCTGAAACTAAACAAATAGATGTTACACAGTATAATCAACTATGGTAGGTTCAGCCCAGCCTGATGTAGCTGTTGAAGTCCCCCGATTTCCATCTGTCCAGTCTCTTAATGGACTCTACTGGGAAACAGGCCTGCGGGTATCACTTTTCCAGGGGGTGGATTTTTTTTCCAACCCTCAACTGCCCTGCAGATGTAGAAAGTGGCACATGGGTCTCCAAAACCACTGCCCCATCCTGCTGAAGAAGGAGATTCCTGTCTGGTGTAGTGACATGGAGCATGGTGCCAGGCCCTGTTCTTTGAGGATGGCTAAGTAATGAATCACATCATGCTCCAAGGCAAGCCAGGTGGCCCCATACCCTTGGGCCTTTTTGAAGGCACAGAATTTCCATATTGCCCTCTTACAGGAATTCAGTGTGGATGGGGCCAAAGAGTCAAGTACTCCCTTCATCACGATTCCTTCCCAGGCTGCTATAGTTCCTCTGGGAAGGCTGTAGGCTGGGGATCTGCCTCTGGTGCCAAGGCACATAACCTTTCTTCCTGAAATCGGGACAAAGAATCTGCAGTGTTATTATCTAGCCTAGGGATGTGTTGGGCAGAGAAGGAAACGCTGTGTGTTAAACATGTTAGCACAAATTTGCAGACCAGTCTCATGAGCCTATCTGACCTGGAGGACTGCCTGTTGATGATACGTACCACTGCCTGGTTGTCACACCAGAAGCAAACCTGTTTGTCCCAGAATTCCTCCACCCAAAGTAAGAACACCACCAGGATAGGAAAGAACTCCAGGAAGGTGAGGTCACGGATTATGTCTGATTCTAGCCACTGATTTGGCCAATGCTGGGCATACCAGTGGCCTTGGAAGTAAACTCCAAACCCCAAACTGCAGTGTCAGAGTGAACCTGCAATCCCCTCCCCCAGGTCCCGCACCTCTTTCCAGAGAGAGACACTGTTAAAGTTCTGCAAGAACTGAAACCATACTCTGAGATCCTCCTTGATAGCTCTGGTGAGCCAGATCCAGTGGTGGAGGGACCTGACTCTCTTGGTAATACTGGCCAGCCTGGTGCAGAAAGCCCTGCCTGGAGAAACCACTCTTCATATGAAGTTGAGGTGTCCCAGGAGAGATTGCACCTCCTTGAGGGTCGCCTTGCTGTGAGTCAGCAAATCTAGTAGTCGCTCCCTCAGCGTTGCCAGTTTGTCAATAGGCAGGCAGGAAACTCCCTCTACAGTGTCTAATAGGCACATAGGTAAACCAGGGAGGTAGAGGGGCTGACTGTCTTGTCCCGTGCTAATGGGACTCCTAGCTCTAGAGCTAGTGCCTGGAAAGTGGAAAGCAGGAACTGGCGCTTATCCTCAGCTGCCCTACCCATCATGAAGAAATCATTCAAGTAGTGTATGATAAAGGGGGATCCAGCTTGGAACTTCAGGACCCATGTTGTAGTACCACTGGCCCTGGAACTTGAAACCCAGCAGGCAATGGTTGTCTGGGTAAACTGGAAGAAGCCAACATGCTGACTGGATGTCGCATAGGAGGGCCCCAGGGCCACATGCCCGCACTAGTCTGACTCCATGGTCAAAGGAAGCGTATGTTATAGCCGAGCAACAATGTAAAGAAATAAAAGGATAACTAAACCCTGGAGCAGAGAATCCAATAAAATAAAATTTCTGAAAGGGTAAAAGTACCCCACTAGAAAGTTTACAAATGCTACAAATAAGTATCTAAAAATAATTAAAAAACCAAAAATCAAGGCCAAAAAAAACCCTGACCCCTGAAGTAGATGAGTCAGTAAAATTACTAAAAGGGTGACAATACCCCACTGAAAAGTATGCAAATGCTAAAAATGAAATATTATAATAATATTAAATAATAAAAACTAAAGGCCAGACGCGTTTCGACAACAGTCTTCCTCAGTGGCCTACAAGCATTATATATATATATATATATATATATATATATATATATATATAAACTCAACAGCTCACACAATGTGACTCTGCTCAATTCAAAGCAACAAGGTACTTCTCCTGCTCACAGAGTCTCTTATATAACCAGCTGAACTGGTGATGGGAATGATCCTGCCAAAACTCAAGAAAAAATCCTAGGGAAAACTTAGGGTGTGGAAGAACAATGAAAACTCAACCAACCACTTACACCCACATCTTTACTCACCAGGGGTACAGATTTACCAACCATGTGTCCTTTTGAGTACCAATCTTGGTAGTGGTTTTATGTACTTAGCATTAAATATCCCATCAATGCACCAGAATTTAAATGAAGTTCTTCTCCTGTTCACAGAACCTTTTCTATAACCAGTCAAACCGGTAGTGGCAACCATCCTGCCAAGACTCAAGAAAAGAACTAAGGGGAAATTTAAGGTGTGGAAGGATAGCAAAAGACTCAAACTAGCCAATTCACATTTTTATTTAAACCCACCGGGGATTCAGATTTCAAATGATAAATCCATTTGAGTTCCAATATCTGTAATTGTTTTATGTTTTTAGTATTAGATATCCCATCTATGCACCAGAATTTGAATGAGTCATACATATGATGTTTCTCAAGAAAATGTTTTACCAATGGGGCTTCTATTTTATGGTTTTTGATACAACTTCTGTGTTCTGTAATCCGAGTTCTTATCGCCCTGCTGGTCATCCCCACATAAATTAATTTGCAAGGGCATTCAATTATGTATATGACATTTTTACAAGAACATGTAAAAAAATTATATATTTCATAACTTCTACCATCAACAGTATTCACAAAACATTTCAGATTGTTGCTGTGTCTGCATACTGAACAATGTCCACAGATGTAATGTCCCTTGGCAATCACACTCTTTTGTATAACCGGAAAATCAAAACCTGCCTGTACTAGTATATTCTTGATGTTTTGAGTACATTTATAGGCAAACATCGGTTTATTTTTATATCTGGGTATATTTTCCACCAAGAGCTAATGTTTCATAATTCTTTCTTTAACCCTGTGTGAATGTGTGTTAAAAGTCAGTGGTATAACCACCCTGTCGGGTGCTCTCTTAGGTCTGGAATCAAACAGAAGTTTCTTTCGATCTAACTTACGAACTTTGTCTTGTGCCTCTTTTATAACCTTTAAGGGATACCCTTTCTCCAAAAATTGGAGGCCTGTAATATTTGATTCCCTTTCAAACCCTTCCAGTGTTTTACAATTTTGTCTAATACGTAGGAATTGTGAATATGGAAGGTTATTTTCAAGAGGTGTTGGATGATAGCTGTCATATCTTAAAACTGAATTAACATCCTTTGGTTTTCTATATAAGTTTGTTTCAAATGAACCCCTATTTGTTTGAATGTTTATATCTAGGAAATTCACTGTACAGGAATTGTATACCATATCAAATTTGATGCTTTCATGGATACCATTAAGAAAAATGATAAACTCCTTGAGAGAAGATTCAGATCCCACCCATATACAAAAAATATAATCTAAAAATCTTTTCCATGTATATATATGGGGGGAGGCTCATTGCTTAATATATAGGAACATTCAAAATGGTTCATATATAAGTTTGCCAACTCTGGGGCAAACTTACAACCCATTGCCACCCCAGAGGTTTGCCAGTAGAATTGGTTACCAAACTTAAAATAATTCTTAGTTAAAGTTATTTCAATGAGGTGTACCAGAAAATGAATAGGGGGAAGTCCCATAGGTTTAGACAACATAGCTGCTTCTAAGATCTCCAAGGCCTCATTCTGGGGAATGTTAGTGTAAAGTGATATGACATCCAATGTCACCAAGAAAAATTCCTCTACAGGTGGTGTTAGTTGTTCCATATATTTAACAAACTCCTTGGTGTCTTTTATATATGATGGTATATCCGGAATTAGAGGTTTCAGAAAAGATGAAATATATGTAGCCAACGGTTCCAGGATAGATCCACAGCCTGATACAATAGGTCTACCTGGAGTAGGAATTTTATCCTTATGTATCTTAGGAAGTAAATAAAATAAAGGAATTCTACCTGGGGAATCCAGTAAATAATAATAAACATTAGTTTTTATATACCCCGTATTTAATGCCTCTTCCAGAGTGATTTTAATCAACTTCAAAATATCTTCTGTCGGGTCTTTCATACATTCCTTGTAGTGTTTTACATTTGATAATTGGCTGTATGCCTCTATTTCATAATCTTTCCTCCCCCATATGACCAGAGCACCTCCTTTATCCGCTGGTTTAATTATTATATCTTGCCTTTTTTGCAAGTTCTCCAAAGTAGCTTGATGTAGTTTGGATAGATTGTGCCATCTATTAGATTGGGAGGTAAAGATATCCTGCATGTCCTTTAACACTTTGTCTTTAAAGACCTTGATGTATGGGTCGTCTATATTGGGGTTAAAGTAAGTTTGTTTGTTTTTTAATTCTTATATCTGTCCATATCTGGGGGTCCCATGTATTCACTGGTTGTCCCATTCCTAGAAAAAAACTTGGCCAATCTAATTGTCCTAAACAATTGATGGACTTCCCTCATAGTATCAAAAGAATTATACCTAGGAGTTGGAAAAAACGAAAGACCTTTGTTTAAGACTTATACTTCCAAATCAGATAATGAGGATTTTGATATATTGACAATCTGGGTTTGGAGAGGTGTCTGCCCTTGTACATTTTCCTTCTCTCCATATCTCTGTCTTTGTATCTCCACCTGTTGGACTGTTTTTCTAAAAAAAAAGGTCTACTACTGGTTTTAAAGTGGTCCATGGAATAATCAGTATAAGAGTCAGTGGTAAAACCCCCAAGGCTATTATCTTCTTTACTTGTATCTATACTGTGGTCAAAAGAAACTCTTTTCTTATTATTTGTAGAAGTCAGAACAGTACGGGATTTCCAGGAATAAACCTTTCCTTCTTGGTAATCCCTGAGATCCCTTTGAAATTTTTTGAATTTAAGATCTTTGAGTTCATTCATTTTTTAAGTTCTACATCAAATTCCTCTACTTTACTGTTTAATATACTAGAGTTCATGATCTTGTTAAATTCCTGTTTATGATGTTCTAATTTATCAGTCAAAACCTTACACTCCTTTTGACTGGTTTCTATCAAGAGGACCATGAGATCTAGAGAGCATTTATTAAGTATAGCTTCCCACTTATGGGTGAACTCCTGATTTTCTAGAAACATACCAGGAGGCTTTATAATTCTTAAGCCTCTTGGGATCATCTGTGCTTCACAGTATTCACCCAATGCTCCCATGTGTGTTTCTAGTCTCATTTTTTTCAGAGACAATTCCAAAAGTATGTTACAATCTGTTACTTCATGTTTAGTATTACTAGATTTGCCAAAAAAAGAGTCTGTTTGTAAAAGGTTTTGTATATACTCTGTGGAGTAACTGAATGTCTCCATCTTGGAGTGAAATCCTCGTCCAGAAATGCAGCCTGCTGATCAAGATAGTGGAGGAGCAGTGGGTGCAAGGCCTGCAGCCACACAGAGGTGAAGCCAAGTGTCCCCTCCAGGATGCCCATTCCTCCTACACTATTTGGTGTCGGCCCACCTTGCCCCTCCCCCAGTGCCTGGCTCCCTCTTGGTGGCTGGGCTGATGGGGAGTCTACCTCAAAAGGACTGCAGTCCAGATGAGTTACATGAGCATTCTGCACAACGGTGCGAGCCCAGACACAGCTCACAGCTGTGTTCTAATTTACAGTGTGCCCACTGGCACTTCCCCGATTGAACTCCCAACACACCAAGCATTTGGAGTCCTTCTTACCAGCCCAGCAGAAAGGCTTGCCACTGTCCTCTTTTCCCTTGATATGGGGCCCTACTAGGACAAGCCAGAGCTTGTCATTAATGAGATCCCTTTGGGTTCTGTCATTCTGGGAGGCCCCCTTCCTAAAGGCAGTGTTATAAACCAGTGCTGTGGCATCTCCAGCAAGTGCCCTGGCCCTGAGGATGTTACCAAGGTGATTGGCAAGGTTCCACCCCCACTCTGGGTAGGCCACCTGGACACCCCCCATAAATACTGTGTAACCAGCAAGCCAATTGTCAAACGAATGTTCAACTGAACCTGCCTTGTTCTTACCCTTCCTCCTCCTGCTGGACCTAGGAGAGCACCCTTCCTCCCCCTCCAGCCTGAAGAAGTGAGAATATGTCAACATAGTATCCAGAGAGGATCTTGTTGTGGGTTTTTCTGTCAAGGTGGATGCCAGGGGTAGGGTCCTAATGATCCCAAAGGGAGTGATAGCTGTGTTCCCAGATGGCTCTGGTACCCCCTCCCATGCCCTGGCTGTATCTGCAGCCAACTGTACTTCTTTCTTCCTACTCTTGATTGCCCATGCAGGGAGACCAGGAACATGGGCTGCTGACCTCCAGTAGGAGGACCTGTCCTGACTCTCCTTACTGGAGGACTCATCTGATGGTCCCCCACTGTCCATCTCCTCTCTGTGATGATGCTTACTGCACTGCTGCTGCTTCCCTTTCCTGCTTCTCCACTTTCTTTCCCATCTGCTGCTCACATCATCATCATCCACAGAGGAAGTGCTGTCTGTCTCATTACTGCTGTTGCTGTCATTGCTGCTGGAAAGTGAGATCCACCTCTGGGCCCCTGTCTCCTGTGGGTGACTCCCCATCCTCTCCAGGTATACGAGACACATGAAACCATTATTCCAAGTTCCAGGACCCATGCCAGCCTCCCCAAAAATTGTGACTTGGAGATAGCATGCAAAATAGGACAATAACAACCAGAACCAGAGGGTGGGTCAGGCAGGTTGCTGAGAGCAACTGAGAGCAGCAGTGTACTGGCCAGAGGGCCAGAGGGCCAGAGGGAAGCCTTCCCTCTGAGAGGAGCCCAGACAACCCAGCCAATCAGTTTTAAAATGTGGGCCTAGAGCTGATTGCCTGCTGGGCCAGGCCCTCCCCTATTGCCGCATGGCCATACAGCATACTGGGAAGAAGATGCCCAACCCAACAGCATGCCGGGCAAACCATTCCTCTGCACCCCACCCCGTTTAGCAAAGAAGCTTCCGGGTGAGTCCGGCAGCCCCCTTACTATCAATATGGTTCAAACCAGCTCCTTGTATCCTTGTGGAAAAAACAGCACTGGAATCCTAAACAGGCCTTCTTGAAACATTGAAAGCCACAGATGGTCCAGCAAAGTCAGAAAGATCCATTTCATTCAGTTTTCCTGCCCATGTTGGTTCAAAACCCAGCTGCCACCATGTCACGGGTCCTGGGGTCCTTCTGCCTGAGAACCCCAGAACTACCCTTTGGAGACCCAAACCTGAGGGATTCTTCTAGCCTTGAAATCCCTTAAACTTAGATCTCCTTTCGGTATCTATTTGCCACCACTCACTGAGTTTCTCCCCTTCCACCCAAGGCAACAGGAAGCTGTGGAGGGGTCTCTGATTAACTAGTGGAATTATCCACTATCCCAGAGAAGAATCAAGGTAGTTTGCCCACGCAAGGTGCATGTACGGGGCTTAGTAGAAAAATCAGAAAAAGCTTTATTTTGTAGGTTCAAGCAAGCAAAATGTTATAGAAATAGAATCATGGAGAAAAGGCATTCCCTCCAGGTTCCAACTTAAAAGTTACATAAAATAGCATTCAGAGTTAGAATACATTCAGTCGGAGGGATTAAAATAAATTTTAACCTCACACAGTTCTAACTAAACACAGTTTCCTAAGCTAAGAAGATTCCAACTCACATTTATTAAGTCCATTGGATCAGTCTGTGTCCCAGTTGGGATGAGCTAGGCCTCATGCTTATCAGAAGCTGGCCTAGCTTAGTCTCTGATGATGGAATTCAGAGTCATATGGGATGTCTGCTCCCTCAGACATCAGAATCATGTGTCAGTCTGTTTCCTCAGACCTCCAGCAACATTGCTGCAGACAAAGACTGCAGAATCTCAAAACTCCATTAGCCAAATCTGATTGGCTCATCATTGTCAAACCTGATTGGCTCTCCAGTCAGGTGATGTGATGTCATGCTTAGCAAATGAGAGTCTCTCCAGTCAGGTGATGTGATGTCATGTTTAGCAAATGAGGGTCCCCCTCCCACGTCTCATACTCCCTGGTTTACCTGCTTCTGAGACAAGAGAAGTGGTGGTTACAGATACTGGGAAATGTAGTTCTGGCAGATGTAGTTCTGGCTCCATGATGGGAGTTGCAGACACACCATCATGACAGCTGTATTCTGCCAAGAAGGTTTATATCTCAATGAACTAAATGGGAGTGTGCCAGTTTTAAATATGTTTTTCCATACGCTGTGATTCATTTCTGTGAAGCCACAGCAAGGGGAGAGCCAAGAGATTATACCCAAAAGTACTAGGCTGAGGAGGAAGAATGGTGCGTCAGTGGAACCCAATATGGAGCTAAAGTTTCACAAGCTGAAATCACACCCAAATGCTCTGAGTCAGCCCTACCACTAGGAACAGATAGCAGTTTTCAAGTGTCATGAAAAGGCAGTATAATTTGGCTGATTTTGAGTACTTCATATCTTGGCTTATGTTGGAGGAATTATTTGCTCCACCATTCTGCTAACTCAGCAAAAGCTATTAGGCCAACCTTCCAGTTACTTCTGTTGAACTGCAGGAGTCTTTGCTTCTGTGAAACAACAAATTAATAAATGTGAATTTAATTCACAAATCAATCAGTTCCATCTGAATTTAGGGACCACAAAGAAGACAGCAGTTGGTTCAGCATCATTCATGATAATGTAACTTATTGCAGCATTATTCATGTGACCCAGGTTGATAGGAAACATGAAATCTGGGAAATGGCAAAAGAAAAGACAAAAGAAAGGGGATTATTAGCTGATGGACACTTTATATTACCAAACATACATTCACATTTTTTTTATTCTCAGCTATTTTGGAAAAGGTTTTGAGGTCACTGAGCTAAAACACACTGCTTTGCAGGTTTCTCTATTAAGGATTTATAAGGATATAGTTGAGGATTTACTAATATAAAATGGTACTCTCCAGTATTTCTGAAACTGAATTATGTCTTGATAGTTTCTTGTGCCTCAAAAAAAGAAAAATGAATTCTAACCTCCAAAATCCATGTAAAGTACTGTATATACTAACAGTATGTAAGTAATTGCTTGAAATCACAGTAACTTTTGTAAAAATTCAAAGTAACAAGTTAATTTCACTTCTGCATATCTGAAACTCCATCATACACAGAGTGACCATGTGCAGAGTACAATGGTAGTTAATTCATCGTTTTGCTGGATTTACTTCTTCCATCAAACATTATTCACACCGGCAGTTTAAGTACCCTCCTGAATCAGACAGAGAACCATTCATTTGCATTTAGGTCTTCCTAAAAAGTGATGGGAGTCATCAACTTCTTCCTAAGAGGATTACTCCATGATAAAGAAAAAAGAATCTGGAGGCATCTATTTATCTCACAAACATCCAAGAAAGGTATATTCTAGGATTTATACATTGTAAATGTCTCTTCCTCCTTCTGCACAGAGTATCTACTACGAACTCAGTGTACTCCTCTCCTAGACCATTGAATCTTCTGGATTGGATTCTTTGACATTTCCACACAGAAAAAAGCAGATCCAATAGTGGGGCAGTGTAACTTCAAACTAGGCTGTGACAGCCCCGCTGATGACTTTGCAGCCATCACAGATCACATGAGAATGGTTTGATAGATCATGAGCTTCATCAGAGACCAGGATTCACTAAGATTTGATCAAACAGCTATGTGTTTTCAGTCTCTCTGGTGGATTCAGTGAAATAGAAAGCTCATGTCCCAAGAAACCATTTTTTTCTTATTGTGCATCAAAATCTGATGTAGAATTTCAGAAGTGGAGTGGAAGAAGCTTGAAGCTATTGGCACGGGCAAAAAAACCTACATGCATAGTTCCACATATCGTTCACATGTCTCAGGGGTCCATTGGATTACAACTTGAGCCTTCGCCAGATATATTATCTCCATGTATTTAAAATAGTGATTTGATGAAACAGGAGTAAGAGCTACGATGCTTAGAATATAACTTTTGCCCTAGCTATAATATCATGAGTTTGACTTCAAGTATCACAGGCATACACCAGGAACAGAAGCATTAGTGACTTGGGTCGCCCACCCACTATAATCTTGCAAAATGAATGACTCTTCTGTTCTTTTGTGAGCGATAGGTACATGCAGAGCAGACACCATTTCCTTGTAGGATAGTAACATGGGTCTCTTCCTTGCAGATTGCACAGGAAGCTCATTTGCATGCCTTCAACACCTAGGGTTGATACCAGCATTTCTTCTGGCAGACCAGAAGAAATGTCCACTGTATGGAATTCCACTCAAAATGCTTCAATTGGCAAAAAGAGGTGGGGGGATTTTCACCAATTCTTCTCTCCTCCTTCAGCCTACAATGTCATCGTATACAATATGGAAATGAAGGGGAGGGATGTGTAACTGCAGGATGAAGGAAAAACAGCAAATATTGCCTCTGATCTCCCACCACAAGCATTTTCCACTGAATCAAAAGCCCTTCCAAAGTGGAAGAAGCAATTCTCTTTAAATGGATGCTAGCCAAAATTGATGCATGTCTATGTGGAGAAGCTGGAAATGAGTGGATTCAGTTCATGCCTGGTTCACCTAAATATTTGTGATATTTACCCTTGAGAAAATCCAAGAACAGAAACAGCTCCAGGAACAGAGATTCCACCTCAATATTAGGAGGAACGTTCTTACAGTAAGAGCTGTTTGGCAGTGGAACACACTCCCTCAGAAGGTGGTGGGGCCTCCTTCCTTGGAGGTCTTCAAACAGAGGCTGGATGGCTATCTGTCAGGGATGCTTTGATTGTGATTTCCTGCATGGCAGGGGGTTGGACTGCATGGCCCTCGTGGTGTCTTCCAACTCTACAATTCTATGATTCTATGAGAAGTCAGAATGTACTTTAAGGACTTTTTCAAATGGGGTAAAAAAAAACGAGGAGGTCGGGAGAAGAACGAGGCTGTCATGCTTACAGAGCCCCATTTCAGAGAGCCCTGTCCTCCTCCATCCTCCTCCTGACCTTCCCCCATGCTTCCTCTGGCTGTGGGTGCCGCTTTTTATTGACGGAGGTTTTCCGTCAATAAAAAGTGGTGCCCACACAATGGGGGAAGGTTGGGAGGAGGACAGAGGAGGACAGCATCATCTGAAATGGGGCTCTATAAGCGCGATAGCCCCGTTCTTCTCCCGACCTCCTCATGGTTTTCCCCTGTTTGAAAAAGTCCTATATGTAGAATCCCCCCCCAAAAAACACTATGAGATGCACAAAAAAATGGCCAAGATCCTACATCACAGTCAATGTTTCATAACTTTATGAATCCTTTTCTAACCCTGTTAGTGTGTTGCAAAGATGCACATCTAGACACTGGCAAGAGTGCTCCAATGTGCATTGGGCACCCCTTTTGTGCTCTGGTGCTTACTAGCTGGTGTCTGGATGTGCAACCAGGAAGCACCCCAATGGTCATTGGTGCCCATTGAGCATCTTGTCATGGCAAATCACTCCATTATTGCACATATGTTGTATGTGCCTATATTGCCTATATGTTGTAATGTCACAGCAGCCTCTAGGTGAATATGGGCATTGTAAAACTACATACTCAATTCGATTTTGCACACATGTAGGGCCATTTCCAAAGAGATAAGTCCCAAGCAGAATGCCAGCTGAGATCTAAATGTCTTTTCTAAAAACTCTAGTCTCTGAAGGTTTATTCTTCTTAAGTATCTTTAGAACACAAAAGTAATTTCTTATAATGATGTTATAATGACCAACACGGAGACATCAGGATAGTGAGCCGAGGCTAAAGGCTTTATTCAGAGGTTACAGCTTTTATAGATCAAGAGTCAGGTACACGTAGCTAACTGTCTGTGATACAATCAGCAATTAACACCAAGATACGATGTAATTATGCATTGTGTACTTTGCAAAATATTTACATTTGTTAATTTTAAGGCAGGAAGGAGGGAAGCGTAAATATTCCTTTCTTGATCCGGGTGTGCCCTGCGATCTCAGAACATTCAGGCTTTACCCACATTATAATATTTGCTTCCAGGATGAGAATGAATGAAGTTAATGTTTCTTAGAGCAGTGGAAGTCTTGAAAATTCAGTTGGCTAAAGTCTAGTATTTATTCTTAAACTGGCACAACATGCAGCTTCATTGTACTGTCTCCACCCATTTAGTTGGAGCATAACTAAACATAAAATATGAACACGTACAGAGGAGGGTAACCAAAATGGTGGGATGTTTGGAACCTATGCCCTATGAGGAGTGGCTTAGGGACTTGGGTATGTTTAGCCTGAAGAAGAGAAGGTTAAGAGGTGAGCCATGTTTAAGTATTTGAAGGGATGTCATACTGAGGATAGAGCAAGCTTGTTTTCTGCTGCTCCAGAGACTAGGACATGGAGTAATGGACTCAAACTACAGGAAAAGAGATTCCACCGAAACATTAGGAGGAACTTCCTGACAGTAAGAGCTGTTCGGAAGTGGATGCACTGCCTTGGAGTGTGAGGGAGTCTCCTTCTTTGGAGGTCTTTAAACAGAGGCTGGATGGCCATCTGTTGGGAGTGCTTTGATTGGGATTCCTGCATAGCAGGAGGTTGGACTGGATGGCCCTTGTGGCCTCTTCCAACTCTATGATTCTATGAAATTTAGCCACCTAACATTGTCAAATATTATTGTGGCCACTTTGTGTTGTTCAGTAATAGCTAGAGCTTGAAAGATGGCATTTACTGATACCACTTAACAAAAATCCATTAATCAACATCCATATATGTGCAATGCATGAATCCACCATTACTTAGAAAAATAAATGGCTATGGAACCTTCTTTCTCATAATATACATATACTCACCATGAAGACCGTGTCTTTAAATCTAAATAGTTAACTATAACTATTTATCCTTAAACCTAACTCTTTATTGTATATTTTTCTTAGCTGTCTTGAGCGCCAGCTGTAAAAGCTGTGGCATGACTATGAATAATGAGTAAATGATAATAACAACTACATTTTGAGACATTAATCTTTTTTAAATCAAAAGATTTCCCCATTTATATCTGGTATAGTCTAGAACCTGGGTGTGTTTGCAGCATATTTTGTTGTTGCTGCTGCTGCTGCTGCTCTGTTTTGTAATATAACCAAATGTCAGTGGACACTAAACTATCCCGCCGCCGCCCTCCCCCGGTTAATCTATTTGGAAAATGTTTTTGCTTAGATCAGCTCCACAATAGACTTTATATTAATGGCTTGTTGATTTGTACTTGGATGATACAGAGACAGGATGACTATGTGAAATACTATAAATGAAATATTTAGAAGGATCCAGAAAGATAAGATGATGTAAGTGTTCTATAGAATTTTTAGAAGGCTGGAGAAAGATAAGAAGGTATGGTTTACTGCCTTCCTTTGATGACTGCTTGTTTTCCAGAGGATGCAGTCTTAATCAAAACCTCACTTAAAATATGTAAAGAAACAATAACCTATTTCTGAGATGAAAAAGTCACAGAAAATAAATGGTTTTCTTTCTGACTGTAAATTGCTGCTGTATCTGTTAGAGTATAAGGTGAAAGAAGAATCCATTTTGTTTTTGGAAGCAGTTCTTTCATCTCTGAATTGATAGTGGAAACAGAGAAATGTAAATCCTGTACTGAAGTTTCAACAACAACAACAAAAGGATGTGTCATAAACAGAGGTTATAGGGATGCAATCTTATTCCTTCTTTTAATTTTTACTCTCATTTTTGTAAATTATAAATGATTCATAATACATTCTGGTGCCTTTTTTAGTTCATCAAATAATAATTACTATAAGCTTTATTATTCCTAGAATGCATTATTCTTATCTGAATTATGTATGGGGAAATCTAAGACTGGTAGATGGCAACTTATCAGGCCAGGCAATCCTATACAGTTTTCCCTTCATATTCGCTGGGGTTTGGTGCCAGGACCCCCGTGGATACCAAAATCCGTGAATACTCAAGTCCTGTTGTATGCAATGGCATAGCAAAATGGTGCCCCTTATATAATATGGCAAAATCAAGGTTTGCTTTTTGGATTACTATTTTTTAAATAATATTTTCAAGCCGTGAATACTTGAATCCATGGATACCAAATCTGTGGATACGGAGGGACAACTGTACTCTCATAAACTCTCCACAAGGCATAGTTAGAATGCTATGAACTCTTGATAGCAAAGTTGAGAAGAAAAACCCACCATTCAGAAGTCCAAAGAACATGGCAACTCCTACAAATGCTCCTTCAGCAAACGTGGCTACACTGCTGACTTCTACCAAGGGCTATCATGAGTGACATGATAGCAATCTGTTTACACATACAGACACATTACCCAGGCATGGAAAGAGCCAATCTGCACTTAGCACAAAGTGCCAGACACAGGACTGCCATGTCACCCTCATCACTCTGGCACAGCCAGCAAGAGGCTCTAGGGAAGCTCTCTGCACACAAGTTCTGAATTCCTTGCTAATAATCATCCTTTTGACTGGAGGACAGAAAGGGAAGGAAAGTACTATAGCAAACTGGCAAGCCTCCCTTGGGCAATAGGTCTTGTTGACTGACCCCTTGCCTGTATCACAACTTCCCCCCTCATTCCCCACACCTTCCCCCTGGCATTTATCAGTCATCTGCATGCATGCCAATTGCAGTCTCAATTCTGTTGCATGCCTCCTAAACCCACCTGCACTTTCTTCCCATCTTTGTTTCATATAAGGTTGCAAAGCTTCGGGGGGGAGGGGTTGCATGGGAATTAATGCACATTTATTTCCACATTTTTATTTAACATACACATTTTTCTTCATTGACTAAAATATACTTGTGTGTATTTTTTTCAGCTGTCCACATTTTTGCCATTTTCATTTTTCAGTCTGTGCATTGTTTGTGCACACTTTATCCTTCCAAAGTATCTGTAAGCCTCACAAATGTGTGGATTCTTGGAATGAAACAAATTCCTTCTAACAGTGAGTCTTGGGTGGTACAAAAATCCCACTTTCAACAGATTCCAGCAACAGCAACAAAATCCAGCCCTGACTCTTATCGATGAGGTTTTTCTAGCTCAGTGAAGGAGCAAAACCTAACTGACGGAGAGAACTGGTGCCCTGTAAGATCAATAGCTATTGGCAAGATAAAGAATGGAAGGAACTGGGGCAACTAAGGAGGGAAGCTCAATATTAGCTCAATGCATGAACCATATTCGCTCACTACATGAAACAGGGTTGAGGATTTTTTTTTCTAGGAAAAAACATTGATGCATAGGAAGAGTCAATCAGGAGCCACAGTCCAATGATAAATGCATATCGCCTTTGGGCCACAGGCTACCCATGTACTTCCACATAAACAGCATTACAGTTGGGAAACAGGAGACAAGTTCAATAAGTTCAAGCCCAACACAGTGAATGATAGATTCAAAGCCACACTGACTGTTTGTACAACTGGTAAACAATAGGTCAGAACAAAAGAGAATGAGCAGGCAGACCAAGGAGATTTTCACATGGGGCCAAAATGCCCCGTTACTGCCCCACCACCCTTCTCCCGTTCCTGCAACGGAATGGAGGTAAATGTTCACACACTTACCTCCATTCTGCTGCAGGAATAGGCTTCCTCCCTCCTTGCCAGCCAGCTGTAAATGCAGCCGTCATAAGGCTGCCTTTACAACCGGCTGGCTGAAATCCCGCTCATTCTCGCGAGAGAATGAGTGGGAGGGAAATTCAAAAATAATCCCCCCCAGCTGTCAAAGCAAGAAAGAAAATGCAAAAATAAATTTTAAAAAACCAGTAACCCAAGTTGGGGGGGAAGGGTGCCTCTTACCTGGATGTCCCATTTGTGGCCGGAAGTGCTCCGCACGGATCTCCTCCCCCGTGCCTGTCATCTCGGAACAGGAATGGGGCTCCTTTTCCCATGTCCCTGATTCCATCACAGAAGGGTGTTTTATTCACAATGTTTCATCGTGCATAGAATACTCTGGGAGCAGGATGGCAGTAGGACAGAAGGGGTCGACATAGTCAGAAAGGGAGCCCCTTTCTTGACCCTGTTCCGTGCCTGCCCCGCAATATAAGCCCCATCTGAAAATCTCCCTAGACCCACACTATGCTGCAAGGGTGACCATTTAGCCACATATGAGTAAGATATACTTTAGGGTATTTGTCACCCCAAAAGATCTAGCATATGCACCAGGCTGAAGTATCGTGCATAACCAGCCTGAGGGTTTTCAGTTGGTAGGACCAATGTTCATCTTAATTACATAGCACACATGACTGTAAAAGTTGTAGTAGTATAAAAAGGAGGAAGGAAGGGGGAGAAAGAAAAGAAAAGAAAAAGAAATGTGGAAGCATCTTTAAGGAGATTATCAGACAGGGACAAAAATAGCGTCCCCGTCTCGCTATCTCCTCTCCCACCCCACTCCCATCCCTGTAATGCTATAAAAATAAAGGTTTTCAGATCTACCTTTGCCACTTCTTTCCCTCCCCCTAGTAGCCCGCATTCACTTCCTGGAATGGAAATCCTGGCCATACCCACACAAGGATGATCGTGCGGGAAAGTCAAAAATAAAAATAAATGTCAAAAAGTAACACCAAGGACAAAAACACACTTTAAAAAGTACAAGTAGCCCAGGGAGGGTACAAAAAAGTGTGTCACCTACTTGACCTGGCCGCACCTGGAAGTGTTTGGGACGAACCTCCCAGTGAAGCTGGCATTGCGCCAGCATAACAGGGCACCTTTTCACTCACCCATTGTTCCATTACAGAAATGGAATGACGGGATCAATTAACAGCTTAGCCCATGAATAAAAAGGAGCTCCGGGGGAACGGAAGGGGCATGGGAGCATGACGACCTGTGAATGACGTAATCTGAAAGGGAAGCCCTTTCGCAATCTCCTGGCATCCCTGTCATGCTATATTTAGGTCGTCTGATAATCTCCTAAGACTAACTAGTTTTTATTTCTGCATGAACTTTTGTGGATATAAACCCACTCCTTCAGATGCAGTACTCAGTGCTATTAATGTCTCAGGTATAAAACATATGCATACAGTTGTGACAGTAGCACTGAATGAGATAGGATCCAGAAAGATGCAAATCAACAACACTTGCCCTACATTTTCAAGGGGCTGCTTACAAGTATTTCAGATATTGACAGTGGTCAGTTAGCGTTTGTGATAAAGCGATAAGTCTGCTTACCAAAAGTCAGTTCCAAGGGCTCAACCTGTCTCTGAGAAGATTCCTTTTGTTATATGTACAGTAGCGCAGACTCTTGTTTTAATATATGAAGCCATTGTCTTTGTTCATATCTCTGATAATGGATTGGAATTTGTGAATATAATTCAATTTAGCACTTTCTCTTTCTAGTCTTACTTTCTAATTTCCTTGTTCTAGGACCACAACCTGTAAATCACTGTGTGTCCAGGAAGACTGAAATGTTCTGCAAATGGTTTTTGAGTATTGCTATTTCTAATGTCAGATTTGTCTCCATTAATCCTCTAGCATTGAGACTGTCCTGTTTGTCCAATGTAGAGTGTAGAGGGGCATTGCTGGCATAGGATGGCATAGATCACATTGGTGGAAGAGCAAATAAATGTACCTCTGATGTTGTGAGTGATGTTATTGGTGCCTTTAATATTGCTCCCAGAGTAACCATGAGGGCAGACTTGGAATCTAGGTTTGTGGCAGGGTCTTCTCTTCTCTCTGTGTTATTATCCATGTTATATATCCAGCTGTTGGTGGGTAGTTGTTTAAGATTTGGATTTGCTTTTTTTAGGGGATTAGGAATTTTTTTATTGGAATAAGACCATTCTACTGAAAAATACACCCGACCGCAAAAGGCCGTAACAATAATGCAAAAATAATAATAATTGTTTTCTTACTAATACAAAAATAAAACTATATATCCTAACACTAATACATTTTTCCTCTTAATTTTCCTCTATTTAGAAAAGAAAAAATCAATAAAAGATTAATAAAAAATACAAAATAATAAAATAATACAATAATAATAAAAAAAATATATATTTAAAATATCCCTTTATGTTATTGCTGGGGTTGTCTCACTAAACCATGACCAAAACTTTTTCCAACGATGATTTGGCAATTTCTCTTTTTCACTCAGAGCTAAATTTTCAATTATGTTCTTGACATAATAAGCAGTGCCTTTTACATCCTGCAGATTTTGACTTTTCAGCTCCCTTTGTCTTTGGAAAACTAACCCTAACATCACATAGAGGTTTACCAGGCGCACTGTGGACCAGGGCACTTTCCAAAAACTCTCAGCCACGGAACCAGACTCCTTCCTCTTCCTCTTTTGGCCCACTGACTTTCTGGGTCCCCTGACACCCTCTGGAGGTTCAGTCCCTGAAAGCAGTGTCTCCCAAGCCTGCTGTGCCAAATCTGGCCAATCCAGGACCCGGGCCACCTCCTCCCATGTTTCCCGGGCACTCAGGCAGTCCTGGACAAAATGCCTGATCGTCCCCTTCTGGTGATTTAGGTACTCTGATGAATCTAGTTTGGCCTGACATTTTTGCAAACATGGGTTAACGTAAATCTCTTCCACTATTTTCCTGTACAAACCTCTCTTGAAGCTCTTGATGCTCTGACCTGGTCTGTCTTTCCCCTTCAACTCCTCAGCATGAATTCTATATTTCTTCATGTAAAAAACAAAGTCTCTCAAATAATCTGGTGCTTTCAATTTTTCAGGCAAAGAAAACCTTTGTTGTTTAAGATTTGGAGGCTGTCTGTAAACCAAAAAAGGCCTTCCTCTCAGAAATTTTGAGGGTGCTGTGTTATTCTGCAGAATTAGTTGCAGCTCATTGATGAGGCATTTGAGTGATCTCAGTTGGAGACTGTAGGTGCCCACTAGGGCTGTTGTGTCATTTTGTGTTTTTGGTCTGTCTTGTAGTAAATGGTACCTGGGTATTAATCTTGCCTTGTTGATTTGTTTCTTCACTTCCTTAGGTGGATATTGTAGTTTGAGGAATATCTGTTGTAAATCCAAGTGTTTTGAGTCTCTGTCTTATGGGTCTGAGCAGATGGGGTTGGATTGGAGGGCTTGGCTGTTAACAATAGATTTGGTAACATGTTCTGGGTGGAAACTGGAGGCATATAAGTATGTGTAGGTTTCTGATAGAGTATAGTGCTTAGAGGTCCATTGTGCAATTGTGTTAAGAAATGGGAATTTGTTGTGTACATTGTCCCAGGCACAGGTTGATGGTAGGGGTGGAAGTTGTTGAAATCCTGGTTGAACTTCTCAAGTGATGGCTTTCCAAGTGGTCAAATTACAAAGATGTCATCAAGAAGTGGTGTCTACATACAGCACACATGCACAGTTTCTGTGTGTGTGTACAGTTTGGTTGTGTATAGCACACTAAATGCTAAAAGAAAAAGTCCTTTCCTGGCATTTCTCCACAGAAGTTTTTCCCATGTTTTCTCATTTTCTCATTCAAATAGTTTTGGTGAGTCAGTCCTGTCTGGATCCAAATAACTACATTTCCAAAAAGAAGACATAGAAAACAAAAGAATGTATTTTAAAAATGGCAGTGACAAAGACGCTTATCACACGTCGAATTAAAGCGGCAGGGTTGCTGGAAGGTTCCGCTTTTTGTGCTTCCCTACTGTATGATGTCGTCATTCCTTCAGTGTTCTTCCATTCAGTTCCCATGGGATACCAAGGTAAAACTGCATCTTTTTGCTAACAGGTTTTTACAGTCAGCAAAAAGATGCAGTTTTACCTTGGTCTCCCAGAGACCAAGAGACTCTGTTCTGGACTGTCAAGAGACCAGAACAGAAGAACGATGACATCATGCTGTAAGGCAGTACAGAAGATAGAACCTTCCGACTGCCTTGCCACTTTCATTCAGTGTGCTATAAGCCTCTCAGGAGATTTTCAGATGCTATAAAAGACCTCCGCAGAGGTCGGGAGAGGGACATGGCTATCCCGCTGCAGGGGGTCAGTTTTGGATGATGCTGTCCCCCCTCCCGTCATCCTTCGTTTTGCTTCTGTGCTCAACGGATGGAAAAGGCACCACTTTTTACTCACGAAAAACTTCCATGAGTAAAAAGTGGCGCCTTTTCCATCCATTGAGCATGGAAGCAAAACAAAGGATGATGGGAGGGGGATGGAGTCGTCCAAAACTGACCCCCTGCAGCGGGATAGCCACATCCCTCTCCCGACCTCCGTGGTGGTCTTTTATAGCATCTGAAAATCTCTTATGTCACTTGATTTTGGAGCACCGTGTGGCTGAGAATGCAGAAAAAAGGGTTTTGTGGAATCCCATTTATTCTCTGGTCTTTAGGTTTTTATATTTATTTTTGAGATTTTAAAACTACAGTTGTCCCTCCGTATCCATGGATTTGGTATCCACGGATTTACGTATTCACAGTTCGAAAATATTCTTTAAAAAATAATAATTCAAAAAGTAAACCATGATTTTGCCATCTTATATAAGGGACACCATTTTGCTATGGCATTGCATATAATGGGACTTGATTATTCACGGATTTTGGTATCCACGGGGGGGCCTGGAACCAAACCCCAGCAAATATGAAGGGACAACTGTAATTTTATTTTTAATATTCTAAAACACTAGTCATCTGGGATGCAAAGCATTGTAGAGGTTTGCTACATATAGGACCTTGTTTGTAGGAAGGCATGCTTACCACGATATTTTAAGCAATTAGCACATAATTGCAATAAAATTGCTCATTGTAAAAAAGTTGTATAATTTTCTAAATGACTGAAAGCTGATATTATTTTCTCATTGTACTTCAAATTAATTTTAAATGGTTTAAACAGTGATAACTTAGTGTTAACATTAAGAGAGAACATGTCTAAAATATTTCTGGTTTACCTCTCTCATTCTCAGCTACTGTTGGTTAAGAAAATGCTGTAATTTGATTCATTTGTGTATTAATGCTTTTGAGAAGGATAGAAACATGTGGGACAGAAGACAAAGGAACAAGAGAATGAATTCTGGCATTGGTCCAATTCAAATAACTCTCACTTTGCAGAAAGAAAAAAACCCTTAGGACTGAGGTCATAATATGGAAAAAGTCTGTTTCACAGTCTTGAATTTGAAAACAAGCCAAGGTTGTTCAGTTGTATGGAACTTTGATGCAGATCCTATTAACATTTGAACACAGAATCTCATCCAGGCATGAAACATTTTAGAATATGATTGTTTGTTTTCTTCTTTTGAATACAAAATTTTTCAGTTATGACTTCTCTGACTTTACTTTTACATCGCTTCCTGAAATCAAATCATTGGGATTTAAATAAACCTTTTTTATTGCACAGAATATATATTTTGTGTGCTCATCTATTTTTGTTTTAGTTTATTTTTTAGTTTCCAAAAAGCAGGGAAATTGAACATTTTTACTACTATATAATCATGTCATTCAGTTATAATCTGGTAATCATTTTAAAATGTAAACAGTTTTCACTTAGGTTAACACATTTCAACAGGCTAATTTTTATATCTAAGAAGGCAAGCTACTTTAACATATTGCATCAACCCCTCAAGTTGAATTTGAAGCTTTTTATTTTAATTGTGCTGAACAATAACTACTTGGATTACTTAGTATGCTGCTGCAAGCAAACATAGTGGCCTTTGATTTAATAAATTGCAACTGGAGTCTACCTTCTTCAGGGTAAGAATGTTTCCAAATTATCACTGCACCTTCACTAATTTCAAAACTGTAGGTCTTGTATTAAGTAAGATATTTAACTTTAAGTATTCTATTATATGTTTGTGGTGCTTGAAATAATAATTACAGTATTTTATTCAGTTTGTAAAGTCTAAATCGCTTGTTAATTCTCTCACTGAAGCCACTGGGGTTTGGAGATGCTTGGATCTGGCTCATTTGTGTCCACATTTTTAATGTGATACTTCTGTAGAATCTCTAAGTTAAAACTCTTGCAGTATTTCTAAATAACTCACAAGTAAACAGATTAATCAGGCCAGAGAGTCAGGTAAAGATTATTGGTGTGAAGTTTTAAAAGAGTGTGTTAAAGATCAAGCAAACTGTGGATGAGTACTCCAGATATAAAGTCAAATCCTTCCATAAACAGATGACAATGGATGATTCATTGGCATTTTTGATGAAACAGTGAAATTATAAATGGCTTTTTCAGTGTGGTGATAATGGTGCTGGTGAAGAAGAAGTGTCTAGATGGAATAAGCAAGGGGATCTTATAGCACCCTTGAGAGAGAGAAAATTGTAGCATAAGCTTTCATAGTCTACTTCCTCAGAACAAATCTTTGCTCTTGGGCACTGGTTCACTCCAGCATCTGAGGAAGTAGACTAAGTCTACGAAAGTTTATGCTACAACTTTCTCTTTCTCAGTCTCAAAGGTGCTACAAGATCCTCTGCTTACTGATATTCTAGACTAAAATGACTATGTCTTTAAATTGTACCCCAGTCTAGATAGAGGTTTTTGTTCAGGATTCAGGTACTCTGATGCATAGTGAGTTCAAGACAAGAACACTGATTCTAGAAAATCAGTGAGATGCAAAATATTATATAACTGAATCCGACACTTGCCAAGTGATTGATAAAATTTTAGTCTGATTCCTTTTGTCAGTATATATTATATAATACATTAAGCTGAATATGCACTAAATATGGATTATAAAATAAAGTTGGAGGATTATTTTGTCTATATAACATCTGCAAGTCCTGTATACTATGGAATTATAAACAAAATACCTCTGTTCTTTACTTGTCAACATTGAAGAGAATGCCAACTTTAGATGCAGGAGAGGTAGACCAAAACTTGGCCACACTTCAGTATAATATATAGTATAATAATAACTTTATAATAGATAAAACAAAGGCTGCACATCCATTTGAAGGAAGTGAAATTCCATATGCCTAGGTACCAGTGTGTAAGAGTATACATAATTGTTTTTAATAGTTATCAAACAGAAAATAGCAACTGTTAAATTATATTTAATAGTTATAGCAACTGTTAAATTATCTATCGCTTTCTTTCTTTTAGAATTCACAATAACAAAAATTCTCTGGACAGTGAACAAAACATTTAAATATATGAACTATAAAACAACTACTACACACAGCACAGAACAATACCAAGATTAAACTAATGATTAATGATTAATCAGCTAATTGATTCATTACAGTTTACATCATTAGCAAATATTTTAATTTCATTATTGTCCTTTAAAATGTTTTAACAACTCATTAATTACTGATTGGTCTGATTGCTTAAGTGCCACATTTACTTAGGCATAGAAAGTCACCATGTTGGTCCTCAGCATAATACTCATAATACTCTAAAAATAAAACACTATTATATACGTATACTATTATTCTCAGAGTGGACCTCTGTGAGATAATAAACATGTCTATGTGGGATAAAGAGTGTAAAACTGAGATATATCAGCTACTGCATGTGCTTTGTGGGGAAGTTGCAACATTTCTAAACATACATAGGCTAGTCAGATGCCCAGTGTAAATACTGTATATAGCAACAGAATATACAGAGGATACCATGTATGTATGTATATATGTATGTATGCTTTGGGAGAGCCAGCATGGTATAGTGCTTTGAGCATTGCACTATGACTCTGGAAATCAGGGTTCAAATACCTGCTCAGCCATGGAAACCCACTGAGTCACCTTGGGCAAGTCATATTCTCTCAGCCTCAGAGGAAAGCAAGGGCAAACCCCCTCTGAACAAATCTTTCCAAGAAAACCCTGCAATAGGTTCACCATAGAGTCATCATAAGTCAGAAATGATTCAAAGACACACAACAACAAAACAAACTATTTATTTTAAGACTTTAAAAGAACACACAAAAACAAAATTTCTGAATACGCTCAGACTAGGGAAATGTTGATATTCATACCTTCCATCAAGTCTTGCAACCCACACAGGACTCCAACCTACCTAGGAGTTTCTCCATTTACCACAGTGGCAGGAACAGCTCCTTGTGCATGCAGTTATAAGAGTATAGCCAGCTAGAGGAGAGTGCACCATATGGAACTCTACCAGAAACTAACTGGAGAAACCACTACACATTGGGAGAATGTAGTAATCAGAATCTACCCAGAATATGTTTCTATTCTGAATTCAAGGTGCTGGCAATAACATGTAAAGCCCTAAACAGCTTGGTACCTCAACACTTGAGGGAGCGTCCATATACATACATATACACACATAAGCACACACACACCTGCCCAAGAATTGAGGGGCACTCCTCTGTGTCCCATCAGTGGGGGAAATATATTGTGGCAGGATATGAGAGAGGGCCTTTTCTGTGGTGGCACCCCAATTATAGAATTCTGTCACCCTGGAGGCCCAATTAGCACCAACACTGGAATTATTTTGGCACCAAGTTAAAAACTGACTTATTTTAACTCAATAATTCAGAAATCCACTTTTTGGATTTAAATGTTTAAAAAAATCAGGGATCACCTCACAGCCTCCGTATGTAGAAAACCTACAGATGCCAACACTTATTTAAAAATTGACAGCTGATATTCCAGATCACTTAGGACTTTTTTGGATGTCTTAAATGTAACGGAAGCAGCCTCGCCACATTGCGAGGCTGCTGCGCTGCAGGGCGTCCCTTTTGCATGACGCCCGTCCCTGCCGGTACTGTTGCGGTACCGCAGGGACATTTGAGTATAATATTTCAGCGATTTTTACTCACGATCAACTTTCATGAGTAAAAATCGCTGAAATATTACACTCAAATGTCCCTGCGGTACCCCAACAGTACCGGCAGGGACGGGCGTCATGCGCAAGGGATGCCCTGCAGCGCAGCAGCCTCGCAACGTGGCGAGGCTGCTTCCGTTACATTTAAGACATCCGAAAAAGTCCTTAGATGCAATCTCCCCTATAGGCAGCTCCTTTGATTAAAACAGAACTGTTCCAATGAAAGTGACTTCAGAAAAGAAGCCTGTATATTGACCAATCAATTAATTGACAGAGGGTAGCCACATGATGTGGTGGTTCAGAGTTTACAAAAAGGCATCTCAAAAACCACATTCTGAACTATTAAAAACAAAAACAAAATAGGCCACAGTTGAACCATCTCAATTGCACTCTCACCTTCAATCATATCATCAACCATTTACAGGGTTTCATTAAAAAAAAAACAAAAAAACACTGACACATAATTCAGCACATACCACATTGTCACGAAAAGCCCCAGATTTAATTCAATAGATCCAAAAACATCAGAGATACGTTGGTGAATAGCAACATCAGGGAACAAAAACAAACATCCATGAACACTCTGCTGGGTAAAGCCAGACCCACAGGACACCATCCCTGGGGCCATTGTGTCTCTTGCAAATAGACCTCCAAAATGACTGGATTTACAAACCATACTAACAGGGGTACACTTTGGCCCACTTTACCACTTGCAATAGCAGTTTTGCTATCTATGCTATACAATGTAAGTGTCTAAAGATGTACACAGGAAAGACAACAAAGTCCTCTCAAAAAACATGTAGGAGAATATCTTTCAAATATAAGAAACAAAAAATAGGTGCTCACACTACACTGTTATAGTGCTATTATTCCACTTTAACTGCTGTGGCTGCTTCCTGTGGAATTCTGAGGTTTGTAGTTTAGTGAGGCCTAAGAGCTCTCTGGCTGAGAATGCTAAATGTCCCTCCGTAAACTACAAATCCCAGGATTCCACAGGAGGCAGCCTTAGCAGTTAAAATGGAATAATAGAGCCAGAATAGTGTAGTGTGATGATCTACCTTATTAGAGTGCCATCATCCTGCACAGACCCCAAACTTTGGGCTACAGAAAATCATTATCATCATCATCATCATCATTGTCATCAATTTTAAAAAAGAAGCAGAGTGGATTTTAAAATTAAAATCTTTGGTTCTTGAAGGACTAAATGAAGAACTTGATCTCCTCCCGCTGTTGTAAATTCACTCAGAACTTTTTCTAGCCTGCTTGCATGATAGGTCCATGAAGGCAATCTCACTCCCCCTTCTCTGCCCATCCCCCTTTTTCCTGACCATCAGCTAAAACAGAAAAACCTTGAGCCTGGTTCACTTGTTTCTTTTTGGTCCAGTAAACGGAATGAGATTTTAGGCTCCAGAAATTTCTGCAGTTAAATTTCATACAGATATGTATAGGCTTTAAGGAGTATACAAAAATTAAAATGTACTATGATGTTTTATGTAGATATTATTATTTATTTCTGTGTTGTCTTTATTTTTAATTTTACATTTACATTTGTATTTATTTTTATGTTCTTATATAGCACGTGAAGAAGGGCATTGAAATACGCTGAAACACATTGGCCTTTTTCCAAAATTAAAAAAATAAAAAGAACCATCCACTGAGCACTTAGGACTTTATCAGATGGGGCTGTAATAGCAAAATTACAGCATGACAGTACCGCAAATGGGTTCCCATTATCTCATGACATCATTGTCCCCCCATGGTCAATGTGTGCTCCACCCGTTAATTGCTCATCACTATTCATTGACAGGCCCTCAATATCAATCTTTTTGTGGTATTGACGAGTGTGGGAAATCACATCCCGCTGTAATCACCCTTCCTCCCTCCCCTTTCCCATCGAGAACACAGGATGCACAGGATGCTCTTTTAATGAACTGGCACCTTTTCTTGGTATGTTTTTATGTTTAAGTGTTTGTTTGTTAATTTCTTCCATTATTTATGTCTGTTTTTGTTGTGTTTAAACAAAGTTGTGTCTTCTTGTGTGAACAGCCAAAATCTCACCTATACAAAGTCATGGAAGTAAAATCCCATTCTTAATCTGCTAGTCGTGGTTGTGCAATGATTCTGTGGCAGTAGTATTGCACACTTACAGCGTGGTATCATGCAATTACAGTGACATGCAATAATTACTGTAATCATGCCACTATGGACTTTTCAGATGCCGTAAAACCCATCAGGGGAGGGCGGGAGAGGTACGTGGCTATCCCGTGGCAGGGGGTCAGTTTCAGACAACGACGTTCCCCTCCCTTGATTCTTTGTGTTGCTTCTGTGTTCAATCTATTGCAAAGGCGCCACTCACAAAAAAATTCTGTGAGTAAAAAATTGCGCCTTTGCAATAGATCGAACATGGAAGTAACACGGATGATGACGGGATGGGAATGGCATTGTCCGAAACTGACCCCCTGCCGCGGGATAGCCGCATATCTCTCCTGCCCTCCCCTGACGGGTTTTAGTGCATCTGAAAAAGCCCTATGTTTCTGCTTTCCTCAATAGTGGAATTACAGCAGTTTTAGATGCTAGTCTGATAAAGTCCTTAGAGACATATCTCCCTTTTCCCCAATGTGCAACATCACTGATGTGCATTGAGACCAATACACATTGGTCCTGATGTACATCGGCCCTGTCGTACATTGCTCTTGATGCACATTGGTCACTTTGCCAGCTCCCCTACATAGGTCCCGTCTACACAATTTAAATAATATGTACGGCATGCGAAAGTTCGCACTTCTGTACAAACGGCCGTTCGGATGCACACGAATGCAAAAGAGGGGGGCGGTTTTCCACCCTGAAATACACACACGCGGCATTCGGGAAGGAAAGCGGATCACGAAGAGAAATCCGTACGCCGTTCGGATGGCTGACGGGTCTGTACGGTCCGTTCGCACACATACGAACAGACAGTGTAATCTGATTGGCTGGCCGAGTAGAGGGGGTGGGGCTAGCACGGAGGGGAATTGGGAGCGGCCGCCATGTTGGTTTCCTGGCTAGCGAGCGTCTGGTAAGTCCGTGAATTTATATGTTTAATTATTTTTATTTTATATTGTAAATACGGAAAACCGAATGTCCGCAAACCAGGAACCTTTAAAAAAAAAAAAGTGTCGGGAGATTTAAAACTGCCGCTTGGCTTGCTCGCTCCAGCCAGATTCGGGAAGAGGGAGTCATATGGAGTTTAGGGGGGTTAAAAATCGTATAGCCGGTTCGTATGCATACGAACGACAGGCTGTTCGTATTTTTTGCCCCCCATACGGATTTTTTTATGATCGTATAGCCGCACCCATAGTAACATAACAGCAGCCCTTTACTGGATATGGACATTATGGAACTGCTGGATTCTAATTATTGCAGATTTAAGTCCCCTTATGAAGCTGTCAGTTCTCAACAGGATTCTAGCAAATGTCTTCACCAGGCCCTTGAGAGGTTCACATTGTACTTCAGAGAGCAATGGCTGAAATGGATATGTAGGACTTTGTCAGACCATGCAAATACAGCATCATAAGGACGCCTAATGATCATGGATGGGCACGCATAACAGATAACGTTGTCTTTTCATGATCATGTAAAGTCCAAAAGCAGTCCTGTTTTATTGAAGGGCCAATCTGTCAATTGATCCCCCGTGGCGCTTTGTTGCCAGCGTTTGAATCCTTGCACCATTGTACTCATGTGAATGCAGCATCAATAGGCAAACACTTCCAGGTACGATCGGGACAGCCAGGTAAGGGATGCTCTTTTTATGACCCTCCCCAACATGTACCTGGGACTGTAAATGTGTGTTTTGGTGCTGTGCTATACTTTTTGTGTGGATTTTTAGATTTATTTTTTAAATTTCCCGCACTAGCAAATTTGCGAGATCTCAACCCCAGTAAGTAACCCCGGAGTAAATGGAGCTCCTTTTATGCTCTGTTACTGCCACGGAAGCCTCATTGATGCCATTAAAAATGACACAATTTATGCCAGCAAAAGAACATTAAAGTCATTAAAGTAGGGTGGTCTGATAAAGTCCTTAGTCTGATTCACCCAGGCAGAGGGCTTTGAGTGCTTTGATCTTAAAAGTTTGAATCGCTGTGCACTCAACCATGTGCTGCTGAATTGTGGTTGGCACCTCTTTTTTTATGAACTATTAAATTTTATTGATGGATTTATGTATAATCATTTTGTTTGTGCAAAGAACAGCTTATTTACAACAAAAAAGATTTTTTTGTTAAATGTCATTTTTACTTTTTATGTAACAATAATTGACAGTCAACTAATTAAATGTGAGTGCTTTGCAGAATCAGTGTTTAATTTTAAATTCCAGTTATCTTGTTTATTATAGTCTCTCAGCTCAGTAGGTATAATATTACTTCTAAAATCAATCCTATAAAATTAATTTATTATTTAGAAAACTCTTTTAATGATGTGTGTGTACTGTGAGACTGAAATAGATAGTTCACAATGGTGTCAGCTCTGAACACACTTCCACAGTGGAGAGGTCCTATTAAAACCTAATTAAAGAGACACAATTTTAATATATGATGAATTAATTGAGTAAGTCTGTGAATTAGTCAGTCTTTTCAAAAAGTGAATAAAGCATGTTTTTAAGGATAAAATGGAAATGTTTAAAAATTGGCGAGCATGAGAAATGCTAAAACAATGACAACAAACATTTGTGTGACACCGTTGCTGTAGAAAGTAGATAGTTGCAAGCACATCCTTATTATCATTAAATTCCAATGCATTAGGCCATGTGTATCTTCATAAATACAATATGAGGCTACCAAAAGCTAATGTTTCAAAATTTCTTAAGCATGACTCATTGACTCCTTTCTCCGCTCTTCTTGGTTCCCTGTAAATTTTGTCTCCCCTTTCTTGTCACTATCCATGGCATCAACTGTTCTTCATTATGTTACGACTTTAACTTTTCAATTTTTATGTCTGCAAAAGAACTCCCCATGCTGCACTTACCTTGCCTCCCATTGAAAGGCTTCCTGGCAATGAAAGAGGAAGTGAATGGAGCTCCATTCACTTCCTCATTCAAAATCCCACAGATTCTTGTGAGAAGATGCTCGTGTGGGAAATTCAAAAACAAAACAAAAAAGCATATACACACACTTAAAAACTTACAAATAACCCAGGAAGGGTCATAAAAAGTGTGTAACTTACCTGGATGTCATGATCTCACCCGGAAGTCTTCACACCGGACTGGCCATTCACGTTGTATTCATGTGAGTACACTGGGACAAAGTTCCAAATGCTGGCAATGCTGGCACTAAAGTGCCATGGCCGATCTATTGACGGCTTAAGCTGTCAATTAAAAAGTACGGGTTTGGGCCAGTACATAAACACGAAAGGGCAACATTGTCTGATGTGTGCGCCCTTTTGAGTTTATGTGGCATCGTTATGACACTGTATTTTGGTGTGTCTGATAATGTCCCTAGCCTGTTACTGTTGTGTGCTTTCAAGTCATCTCAAATTTATGGGGTCTCTACGGTGACACTATCATGGGGGTTTTCTTGGCAAGATTTGTTTGGGGGGTGCCCTTGCTTTACTCTGAGGCTGAGAGAGTGTGACTTCCACAAGATCATCCAGTGGGTTTCCATGGCTGAGCAGGGATTTGAACCCTTGTCTCCAGAGTCATAGAACTTTAACAGACAAGCTTCTAAAAACTTTTTTCCCCACTATATTTTAAAGCATAAGTATACTGGCATAATAATATCTTATCACAGGCTGTAATCACAAGAAAGAGCTGCCCCAGAATTTCAGCAACACAACCACTCACACTGTTTATTTCTGTGTTTTCACATGGGTGAGACTTCGACAGTTCTCATCAGAAGATGCGAGCACATTTAAAAGTCTAAAAACACCTAAATTAACAAACAAAATGAACACAGAATTACTGCAACACACTTAAAAACTTCCCAGCAAAATGGGGAGTTCATAAAAAGATTGTCCTGTACCTAGTTTTCGCATTCTCAACCTGCAAGTGTTCTGGTGGGGACCGCCCATTGATCCTGAAATCATGCCAGCAGAATGGGACGCAGTTTTGCACACAAGGAATACCACCCAAAAAAAAAAAAAAGCCATGGGAGATCAATTGGCAGCTGTGGCCCACTAATAAAAAAGAATGGCTTTTTGACAGCAGCAGAATGCGAGAGGACTAAGATCTATCTAATAAAACTATCTAATAAAACTAATAAAACTATCTAGTCCGTGAGCTGCTCTTCGCCGATGATGCTGCCCTTGTTGCCCACACAGAAGCAGTTCTGCAGCGCCTAACGTCCTGCTTCGCAACAGCTGCAGAGCTGTTTGGGCTGGAAGTCAACCTTAAGAAAACAGAAGTTCTTTACCAGCCTGCACCACAGGACGAACAACACCATCTCCACATTGCCATCAGCAAATCAGTGCTCAAGTCCGTTCAGCAGTTCACCTACCTGGGAAGCATCATCTCCTCAGATGCCAAGATTGACAAAGAGATCGATCACAGATTAGCAAAGGCATATAGTGCATTTGGAAGACTCCACAAAAGAGTCTGGAGCAATAAACACCTGAGGCAAAGCACAAAAATCAGTGTGTATAGAGCCATCGTACTGTCTATCCTCCTTTATGGATCTGAAAGATGGGTCACCTATTGCCACCACCTACGACTCCTCGAGCGCTTTCATCAGCGCTGTCTACGCACAATCCTAAATATACACTGGACTGACTATGTGACGAATGTTGCTGTCCTTGAACAAGCAGGGATCACCAGCATTGAGGCCATGATATTGAGAACACAGCTGCACTGGGCAGGGCACGTTTCTAGGATGGAGGACCATCGCCTCCCAAAAATACTACTCTACGGTGAACTCACCATGGGTCAGCGTAAGAGGGGCGCTCCAAAAAAAGCAATAAGGACTCCCTGAAACAACATCTCAGGCTTGGCCAAATTGATCACCAACAATGGTCCACCCTGGCCTCACATCGGGAGGCATGGAGACGCACTATCCACAATGCTGCAGCCTTATTTGAGAACTCACGACGAACAAGTCTTGAAGAGAAACGACAACGCAGAAAGAATCACAACCCAAAAACATCACCCAAGGAGACCTTCTGCTGTGCTTTTTGCAACCGGACTTGTTTATCTCGGATTGGCCTTTTTAGTCATCAGCGCGCTTGCAGAAAGCGCAGGATGAGTCCTTCCTGAATCTTCGTTTGCGAAGAAAAGCCAGAGAGAATACCCTGGAGGACAGGATCAAAATTCAAGATGACCTGGATAAACTGGAGAGCTGGGCCAAAGCTAACAAAATGAAATTCAGTATGGAGAAATGTAAAGTACTGCACTTAGGGCGAAAAAATGAAATGCATAGATATAGGATGGGGGAGACCTGGCTGAATGAGACTACGTGCGAAAGGGATCTAGGAGTCCTAGTAGACCACAAGTTGAACATGAGCCAACAGTGTGATGCGGCAGCTAAAAAGGCCAATGCGATTTTGGGCTGTATCAATAGAAGTATAGTGTCTAGATCAAGGGAAGTAATAGTGCCACTCTATTCTGCCTTGGTCAGACCTCACTTAGAATACTGTGTCCAGTTCTGGGCACCACAATTCAAAAAGGATATTGACAAATTGGAGCGTGTCCAGAGAAGGGTGACTAAAATGGTGAAAGGTCTGGAAACCATGCCTTATGAGGAGAGACTTAGGGAGCTGGGTATGTTTAGCCTGGAAAAAAGACGGTTAAGAGGCGATATGATAGCCCTGTTTAAGTATTTGATGGGGTGTCATGTTGAGGATGGAGCAGGCTTGTTTTCTGCTGCTCCAGAGACTGGAACACGGAGCAATGGGTGCAAGCTCCAGGAACAGAGATTCCACCTCAACATTAGGAGGAACTTTTTGACTGTAAGAGCTGTTCGGCAGTGGAACACACTCCCTCAGAGCGTGGTGGGGTTTCCTTCCTTGGAGGTCTTTAAACAGAGGCTGGATTGCCATCTGTCAGGGATGCTTTGATCAAGATTTCCTGCATGGCAGGGGGTTGGATTGGATGGCCCTCGTGGTCTCTTCCAACTCTGCAGTTCTATGATTCTATGATAATGTCATGCAGTAGGGGAGCCCTTTTGCGGTATCCTGATGTCATCATCACACCATATTTGCCACATCTGATAATCTCCATAGTCCAAAGCTCAAACCACTACACCATACTGGCTCACAACCAGAGGATGTGGACAAGACCCCTGGGCTCCTGGGAACCACTGAGTGTGTGCTAGATCTGTTTCTTTCCTGACTCCTTAAAAAAGGCAGAGGAGACTTGTTGAGCAGGTAAAGGAAGCAGACAATGCCCCTTTCCACTTTGGTGAGGTTCTCACATACCTAAAATCAACAGTTTTAGAACTGCTTAAAAGCTACTAAAATTTAAAACACTTTAAAAGCTATTACAACTAGCATTTGTACAGATGTTACTCTGCATCAGTGCTAATTGTATTAGCGTTTAAACATGATATATAATAAAAATTTGAATCTGGTTTGGAATGTCTATTGATATTTGGGTTATCATTATCTTCAGTATCCAAACATAATTCCACACCATAATTTGTAAATATTACTTTTTTAGACTATAACTTCCAATGTCCCTATGTTGTTTGGGATTTTTGGAGTGTTGGTGTTTTAAAAAGTATCATTCATACAGTAAGTTGCACTGTTGCAAGGGAGTAGGGATGTAAATCATTGCTTATTTCAGTCCTACATAGAGAAATGAATCATTTCAGGAATTGTCTCCCTGCTCTATTAGAATTCACAATAGTTTTGCCCATTTTTGAACACTAGTCTTAATTCAGGGCTTCATTGCACAAAAATTAAACACATTTTCTCCATGCAGAAAACTTGGAGGGAGTGTGTTTTTTGCACAGAAAATACATGCAGAAAAACTACATGCATATTTTTCTGCACAGAAATCCACGTGCTTATGCAAATTGCATAAATTCTACCCAATCAACATAAATTACATCTCTAAAGATGATTCTGTTGAATCCTCTGTTGACCTCTGGAATGGGGAAAAGACTAAGGGCTTGTCTACACTGGCAGTAAAAATAAGATTAAAATTCGGACTACTTTGGCCAAGAGCTGCACCAGATGAAATTTGGACCATTCTGGCCTGGATTTAAGCACCACACCTTGGGCAAAGCCCAAATCTGATTCATCCAGATTTTTACCCCCAGCGTAGCTTCTCACTCTGACCTCAGAATGAGCAGCTGAACACAGAGCTCTGCCTGCCCAGTATCCTGAGGTCACAACAAGCAGCCGCATGCAGGGCTCTGTCTTCCCACCATCCTGAAGTCAGAACAAGTGGCCACATGCTGGGAAGGCTGAGCCAGACTGCTGTATGGGGTCATTTACATGGAGGGAACATACAACTCTCCTGTTACAACAGCTTCACTGTCTAACTGTCTGTTTTGGGGCACAATTCAAAGCAATTATTATTATTATTATTATTATTATTATTTATTTTTAACCTGCCCCTCTGCTCAGCAACTGGGCGGCTTACAACAAGATTAAAACAACAGCAAGTTAAAACAATCCTTTCCAACCCTAACCCTCCCACCCCTTAAAACTAAATTAAACTAATAGAGAATTAAATCAAAGCTAAAATACAATACAATATATGTATATAAATAAATAAATAAATAAAATTTTAAAATGGCAACAGCAGCAAGGGAGCGGGTAAGCAATCAGCTCCACTTGAGCCAGGAAGTTATTCCGGGAAGGCCTGCCAGAAGAGATCCGTCTTTAGCGCCTTCTTGAAGCTATCAAGAGTAGTGATAAGACGGATCTCGTCTGGCAGGCCATTCCAAAGTCTGGGAGCCGTAGAAGAGAAGGCCCTCTGGGAGGTCTGCGACAGCCTAGTTTTCATAGGCTGCAGCAGGTTCCTACCAGAGGACCGAAGTGCACGGGGGGATCATATGGGATGAGGCGGACCCGGGGATAAGATGGACCCAAGCCATGTAGGGCTTTAAAGGTTAAAACCAACACCTTGTACTGTGCCCAGAAACTGATCGGCAGCCAGTGGAGAGATTTAAGCACCGGTGTTATATGCTCTCTCCTAGATGTACCCGTAATTAACCTGGCTGCCATATTTTGTATCAGTTGAAGTTTCTGGGTTAGGCACAAGGGTAGCCCCATGTAGAGTGCGTTACAGTAATCCAGACGTGAGGTTACCAAAGCATGTACCACAGTTTCCAGATCCCTTGTCTCCAGGTAAGGGCGCAGCTGGCGTATCAGCCGAAGCTGATAACAGGCACTCCTGACCGTCGCACTCACCTGACTAGTCATGTGAAGCGACGAATCTAGGAGTACCCCCAGACTGCGAACATAGTCCTTAGAGGAGAGTGTGACTCCATCCAGGACTGGAAGTTGTATTCCCAGACCTGGTTTCGGGCCTGTGACTGTCAGTACCTCTGTTTTGTCTGGATTTAGTCTCAATCTGTTTTTCCTCGTCCAATCCATTACCGCTCAAAGACAGTCATTGAGAGGAGAGACACCATCTGAAGTCTGAGCCGATGATCTGGTCATGGAGAAATATATCTGAGTGTCATCAGCATACTGATGACACCGAGCTACATGCCTCCGGATGATCTCTCCCAGCGGCTTCATATAAATGTTAAATAGCATCAGAGACAGGATGGCACCCTGAGGGATGCCACAATTAAGTTAAATTCTGGAAGAGCAACTGTCCCCAAGCCTCACTCTCTGGGATCTGCCCGAGAGAAAGGAACGGAACCACAGCAGAGCTGTGCCTCCAATTCCTAACTTTCTCAGGCGATCCAAGAGGATGGAATGATCTATAGTGTCAAAGGCTGCTGAGAGGTTCAAGAGCACCAGCAGGGTCGCACTACCCCTGTCGATGCTCAGGCGGAGGTCGTTGGTTGGAGTGACCATGGCACTCCATATCCTGTCCTGAAGCCAGTGTGAAATGGATCAAGATAATTGGTTTCATCCAAGACGGCTTGGAGTTGGGAAGCAACTGCCCTCTCGATCGCCTTGCTTAAAAAAGGTAGCAAGGACACTGGTCTGTAATTGTTCCTGTCCAGGGGGTCCAGGGAAGGTTTTTTCAGCAGTGGCTTAACCGCCGCCTCCTTTAAACAAGATGGTACGATACCATCCCTGAAGGACACATTGATTGTGTCCCATAGGAATACTCTCAATGCCCCCCCCCCTGGACGACCAGCCAAGATGGACAGGGATCAAGAGGGCAAGTCGTCTTCCTCACTCTTCCAAGGAGCTTGTCCATGTCATCAGTACTCACCGATTGAAACTGATCCAGTAAAATGCCAACAATGGAGTTGTTGGGCGCCTCATCTATGGATTCTGTCAGAATATTGGTGTCCAATTTGGCTCTTATCCAAGAGATTTTATCTGCAAATTGGATGTTAAATGCATCACAGCAGGCTGTCGTCTGGTTAAGTAGGGGGTTTGGCACAGGAGGAGCCTGCGTCAGCTCCCCCACCACCTTAAACAACTCTGCTGGACGGGACTCTGCAGATGCAATATGTGCAGAGCAGAAGGATCTTTGTGCTGCACGTATTGCCTCCCAATAGGAATCAAGATGCTTCCTATGGCGAGCTCTGTTGGATAAGAATCGAGTCTTCCGCCACTTGCACTCTGGCTGTTGTCCAGTTCGCTTCATCCTCCTAAGCTCCTCTGTGTACCAGGGCTTATGATTAGAGGCGGGCTGGAAAGGACGCTTGGGAGCGATTGAGTCAATAGCCTTGGTAAGATCAGTGTTCCAGACGCTGACCAAAGCCTCGACAGAATCACAGGTGTTACCAACCATTAAACCCTCTAGGACTTTCTGGAAGCCAATTGGTTCTATTAGCCTTCGAGGGCGGACCATTTTAATGGGTCCACCACCCCTGGAGGGGCAGACAGTGGCTCTTTGTTCCATCTTGACCAGGAAGTGATCCGTCCATGACAATGCGGAGGTTTTTGTAACCTCCGCCCCAGATATTCCTGTTCCATACTGAAGATTGCATCAAGGGTATGACCTGCACAATGTGTGGGCCTGTCAACCAATTGGGATAGGCCCATGTTTGTCATGGTTTCCATGAACTCCCGAGCCGCACTGGTTAGATTTGACACGCTGGTCTCGAGTGGAATGTTGAAGTCGCCCAAAACCAAAAGTCTGGGTGACTCCAACAACAACTCAGAGATCAGCCGGGTCAGCTCGGTTAGGGAGTCTGTTAAGCAACGGGGTGGCCGGTATACCAACAGAATCCCCAAACTATCCCTGGTTTTCAGGCTAAGGTACATGCACTCGATGCAAGCTGTTTTCCGGATAGCCTTCCTGGTCAAGGTTAAGTTGTTTCTATGAACCAAGGCCACACCGCCCCCCCCCCTGCCCACTTTCCCTTATCTGCTCGCTGACCATATACCCAACCGGGAGAGCCTGCGCCCATGTCACAGAGCTGGCATCTCCCAGCCAGGTCTCGGTAAAGCATGCCAGATCGGCTGCCTCATCCACTAAGAGGTCATGTATAATATGAGTCTTATTTTTAACTGACCTGGCATTGCAAAGGAGCAGAGTAAGGGGCTGTGGAAAGGATGGTACACTTTCCAAGTTATTCTGGGAACTGAAGAAGGGATAGGTATTAAACATCGATCCCTTCTTCTTTTGTAACATTTCTTCACTCTGTTGCCGCCATACCTTACCTTCCCCATAACCAAAGTATTGGTTATGACCTATAAAGTCCTGTGTAGACAGTCCAGATTATTTAGATTATCTGAAAGTTCAAAGATTCCTGTACGCAGCCTGCCTGGGCTTTGAGATCTCTAGGGGAGGCACTTTTCTTAAATGAGCTATGCTGACAGGCATGTCTGGTGACAACACAGGGCATAGCCTTTTTGGAGGCTTCTCCCAGGTTCTGGAACTCCCTTCCTAGGGAGATTTCACTAGCTCCCTCAATTTCATTCTATAGGCAGGTGAAGTTAATTATGTTTCAACTATAACTATTTGTATGTCTTTATTTACATGTGTGTTTATCTGCATCTGTTCTAATCTTCATAAACTGCCCTAAATCCCAGTTTTGAAGTGGGGGGAAGCAGGATTACTATTGTTGCAATAATGATGAAAATAAAGATGATGGCATTGCTTTGGAATTTATCTGAACTGCCAGTTATAATTTCAAATACATTCCTGTTGCTCAAAAACAAAACAAAAAAAAAAACAAAAACTACAGCATAGAATGACAGGTAGAACTGCCAAGAGAAAAGAGAGGGAAAGGAGACAAAAACACAGAAAATATGATAGCAAGCGCCTGCATTTGTGTGTTTCTTTGCTGTGATGCAACACTTGCCTCTTTTTGATCATTCCAACAGCAGAGCTTCTGATTTATATTCCGGTTATTTCCTGCCCAGGCTTCTGTGCCATTCTTCTCTCCATCCTTTGTCTGAGCTTCCCTCAAAATATAGTTGCTAAAACCATTATGTTCAGATTCTTCTATCCCTTTGTTGAGCACATATTCCTTGTTCCCAATCTCAAAATGGGTCCCCCCATCTTTTCTAGCTTTTATCTTTTAAAATATGGCTTTACTTGGGACCATTGGTGCTGTGACCATTGTACATTGATCCTTTGCTTGGGCCATCATTCTGCCCCTCTAGCATTTCTTACAGCTTCAGTCAGCCACATCCATTCTCAAACACTGCCCCCCATGTACTTACATTGATACAATTCTTTGAAAGGTCCATTTCTTCTACAAAACCTCTTTCACATGACATCTCTTTTACTTCTGTTGTGTTTTTTTTAAAAGTTACAACTCAGGACTTTATCAGACCATCCAAATACGGCGTCATAAGGATGCCTAATGATTGCGAAAGGGTACGCGTACCAGATGACGTCGCCCTTTCACAATCATATCCAGTCTAAATCCTGTTTCTTTTCATTGATGATTCAAGCTGTCAACTGATCCCCCGTGGCGCTTTTGTGCTGGCATTGCCAGCGTTTGAACCCACATGCCATTGTGCTCACGTGAATGCCGCGTCAATGGGCAAACACTTCCGGTTGAGATCATGACAGCCAGGTAGGTATGCTCTTTTTATGACCCACCTGGATACTTGGGACTTTTTAAGTATGTGTATGTGCATGTGTTAACTTGTTGTGTGTTTATTTTGTTTTTTGAATTTCCGGTGTGAGCATCTTCTCACAAGATTAGGTAAGATCTTAAACCAGGAAGTGAACAGAGCTCCATTCACTCCCTGTTATTGCCTGGGATGCCTCTTTTGCATGAACAAGGTAAGGTTTGGTGGGGGGGGAGTTCTTTTGGCAGCATAAAAACACCACAATTTATGCCAGCAAAATAACTTTTCAGGAGGGTGGTCAGATAAAGTCCTTATACATGCAGACATGAGTTGTTGTTACTTATCCCCATATTGCATGCCTTTATCTCTCATTTCCCTTTTCGTTTTTCTTGGCCCTTCTAACAATCTACATTGTAGAGCAGCCTTACCAAACCTGGTGCCCTCCAGATATTTGTTGTGTGCCTTCAAATCATTTCTGACTTATGCGACCCTAAGGGGCTTATCACACAAAGGAAGAGAAGCGGAAGTTGAGCCCAAAAGTAGTGCATCCCACCTGACTTTATCACATGACATCAGCGTGCTTCCTTTGTTCTCCCATTCCAGTCCTGTGGGAGATGGTGGTAAACATGGGTCTTTTTGCTAATGGGTTTTTCCAGATAGCAAAAAGACTCATGTTTACCACTGTCTCCCACTGGATCAGAATGGGAGAACAGCTGAAACATGCTGATGTGTGATAAGGCAAGGTGAGAGGCACTATTATCAGGGTACGCTGATGCTTCCTTCCCTTGTGTGATATGCCACTAAGGCAAACCTATCACAGAGTTTTCTTGACAAGATTTGTTTAGAGGAGGTTTGCCTTTGCCTGTCTCTGAGGCTGAGAGAATGTGACTTGCCCAAGATCACCTAGTGAGTTTCCATGACTAAGCAGGAATTCAAACCCTGGTCTCCAGAGTCTTAGGAGATTATCCGATGCACTAAATACAGCGTTATAACAATGGCAGGAGATCACTAAAGGGCTCCCTTTTCAGATGATGTCATTCTTCCCTCGTAATGCACCCATTCTGCTGCTGTTCTGCTCACACTACTTTTTTATTGATGGGAGAAGCAATACATCCCCTGTTCCATTTCTGTAATGCATGTTCATGTGACTGAAAAGGTGCCCCATTTTGCTGGCAAGATCCTAGAGTCAATGGGAGGTCCCTGCCAGAACACTTCCTGGTGAGATCAGGATATCAAGGTAAGTGACACACTTTTTTAAAACTTCCCTGGTTTACTTGGAAGCTTTAAAGTGTGTTTTTGCGCCTGCTGTCAGTTTTTGTCTTGTATTTTGCTTTTTATTTTTTAATTTCCTGTGCTCTCATCTTCTCGCGAAAATGGGCAGGATTTCACTCAAGGAAGTGAAAGGAGCTCCATTACAGCTCCATTCACTCCTGGGCTGCCATGAGGACACTACAAAGGTAGGTCTGAAAAGTTTTACTATTGTGGCATTACAGGGATGGAAGAGGGGGTGGGAGAGGAGATTGTGGGACAGGAACACTTTTTTTGTTCCTGTCTGATAATCTCCCAAGTCCAATGCTCAAACCACTATACCATGCTGGCTCTTGCCCTCCTGATACATTGACCTACAATTTGCATCAGCCCCAGCTAGCTGATAGACGTTGTCTAATATTTTTGAAGGACACCAGACTGAAGAAGTCTGCCATAAGGTTTATGGAGTAAAGAACTACCTCTGCAAAAACAACAACATGGACTTTGTATAAATGATAAGTAGTACTTTAGATACGTCATATGATTTCTGCTAATTTTACTGTGTTCAAGGTATACATGTGAAGAAGTCATGATAATACTTAAGGAAACAAATTATTTTGAAATAAGGAAAATAAGAAAAGACTTTAAAATAACTGTGATAGGCAATAAGATACTGCACATTCAGCAAGCTTGCTGGCAACCTGGTGGGTGTAAATACTGCTAAAATTTATAATATGGCATGACTCATTACACAAAACAGTGGTGTAGGTTATGTTCTCCCACTGACCTTCATGTTTAAAAATTAAGTAATATTTTCAAAAGACAGCAGCAGACTGTTACCAGAAATTGAAGAAATATAAACTTACCAAAATAGCTATTAATCACTGGCAGCAGGAATGAAATAAGTGAAATCAAAGGAGGCAAGATATGAATTGGTAAACCAAGTGGCTCTCTTAAACACTTTATTGCTTAAAGCTGTTTCCTCCTGTGATGGGATAAATGATTAGTCTTGAAACTTTGGCAGGCTCTTTGACTGATGGGAATATTTAGGCTAGTGCAGAAAAGTAATCTTCTGGCAAGTGACCATTGTTCTTTCATTTTTATACATGCAGTCATTTTTATGTTGCCTCTTTGATCCTAAAGTGGGATTGTGTTGTAGAAACCTTTTAAACTTTGAACAATAAATCTTTCACATTTAAAGAGTGGTTTTTGCACTCCTTTCTTAAAATTAAGACTTGAATGGTGTAGGAAATACAATGTTATTTTATTTATTTATTTATTTATTTATTTATTTAAGTAATCTGGTTCCGGGAAAGTTTGGCTTCTATGATGTATCTGTACTGAGCTCTGATTTTGTTTTAATTTTAAGCCATATGTTACATAACGAAAACAGTATTTACCAGAGATGAAAATACTATTCAAGACAAGTTTCTGGATTATTTCATATCATTACATACTATAGTGGGTTCAAACAGAGTTAAAATGCTAGTTAACACTGCAGAGCTTACTTAAGAGTATTTTGTAGGGCAGGGCAGGCAGAACTAGAACCGATTTCTTTCCATACAAACATCCATGGGAAAAGTCCAAAGTCCTAACCCATGACAAGCCATAATAAACTTCATTTGTCTCTACCACTGTTTTTACATTCTTGATATGGGTAAACATCACCTAAATGTGTCCACAACAGTTATTTGTGTAAAACAACCTCAGCTATGTAGAAGGTGCCCTGGATCTATAGGGATTTTATCTTCCTAATACGGTTGCTGTCCAACAGTCAGTCAGTTTTGAGTCTATACCCTATGTTGGTAGCCCCATACAGAATTGATGGATATGGTGTTGCATGTGGTATTGAGGATTTTAGGTTGGTGGTCTTGAGAGACTTAAACATTCATGCCAAGGTTACGATTTCATAGCTGCCATTTCAGTCTTGCACCTGACTTGGATAATATCTGGCAGAACATGTGTCAGGACATATTTTGGATATGTTTCGTTATACTCCCTTAGGGGGAATTGTTCTGTGAGTTGGAGACCCAGTGATGGCTCCATTCACAAAGATGGATCATTATCATCTCCAGGCTACCTGAAACTCCTGCAAGGGTAGAGGATCAGCTGTGATGGTTTTCTGCAGATACAGCCAGTGATCCTGCCAAGTCCCTGGACACTGTTGTTACCCTAAGAGGTGGGAAGTACTTTAGAGACCCACCCGTGATCTCAAAATCTGTATTCTTATCTGGGAAAATTATTAGCTCAAACAGTATGCCTGCAAGAGGAGGGTAACTGCGGGGATCTTTTCACCTATGTATACCAGTACTAACTGCAGAGAACTCCAGGTTAAAGTGAAATAAAGTATTTTTATTGGAAATAATTTTTAATTGGAAATTGTGAAGCCTACCCGCCACCCACACCTGCCCCTTGCAAAGCCTCCCTGCTGTCCGCCTGATCCCCCCGCCCCTTTCCAAGGCAGCGGGGAGGCTTGCGAAGCCTCCCTGCTGCCCGCCCAATCCCCCCTGCCCCTACTTTCCTCCCACTTTGTTCCGTTTGGCAGGGGGAGCCAGGGCCAATGAAAACCTTTTGGCTTTCCTTGGCCCAGGCTACCAAATGGAAGGAAGCTGGAGGAAAGTCATGCTTTTCCCACAAAGCCACTGAGGGGTTGCTCGGCCTTCGGCTCCTGCCCCCAGGAAACAAAGGCCAAGCAAAGCCTCAGCGGCTTTCTGCAAATACACAAAACTGCAAATTCCAAACCCACGAATTCCAAGGGATGACTGTACATCCATGTAATCCTTCAGCAATCATTCCTTCATGGGGGTTTCTACCTCCTGAAGATGCCTGCTAGGTTCACCTTTGGTAGAGCACCTCCACACTCCAGAGAAACCTGCCAGGTTACTACAGTAGTGGTTGGTGATACTATCTCAACCTCTGACCATTTCAAAGCAGGTCAGGTAGCCTCATTTGGGGGCCTGCCTTTCTATTCTAACAACTTCCAGGGGATGGCATGGAGAAAACAGAATTTCTCTGCTCAATGAAGTTTTTGGAAACACTGGTGGTTTCTGACACAGCTTTGAGAGAGGACACATCTGTGGTTGTTGCAAGTTTGGGAGTAACTTCCCCTTGTTGTATCGTGGGGATCTCACCTTTGATTCTCGATAAGAGACTCAAGCAGTGTTTTGCAATTGCAGCCATGGCTGTCAGGATTGCAGTTCTTGTTGTACTTAGGTCCTGTCTAAACGGTCAAAATAATCCTCGTGGAATTCTCTGGGAATACGATCTGTCTTAATGAGGATCTGAATCGATGCATCATATTCGAAAGGGGGGCAGCAAAAAAACTCCAAAAACTATCCCCAGAGAGCCTTCACAGATTTTTCCAAAGTTTTTTTAAAAAGCTCTATAGAAAATGTGCATTCCTGATCATTAAGACAATCACACTTGCATCACTGCACTTTCCCATAGAGAGGAAGCGCAAACCTGACTGACCGGATGAACACAGGGGTGGGGCTTGGTAACAGGCAAGCACCTGCTGCCGCCATGTTGGATTTTTGCCTTAGCAGTCACTCACTAAGATGATAAAATGGTGATTTGTATCATCTTTCTTTTTTTTTGTAAAGGTGAAGTTTTGCTTGTGCACAGCATGGGAAAGGTTTTTTTAAAAAAAATTGGCAGTGGTAGATTTAAAAACATGAGTAATTCACTCGTAGCCACCATCTTGGCTAGAGGGCATGCAAAGTTTATGGGCGCGGTAAAACCATTAAGACAAGTTGTAGCTGCTGCAAATTGCTATTACTGCAGAGCAAGCCTTTTATTCTCCTTGTACAGACAACCCCTTCGTCACTACAGGGAAAAATGGAGGGGTTGTGGCATTAAGGGTACAAAGGTCCACAGTCACTCACCATATCTTTCCATCCACTTTGAGGAGAGGCCATAAGGGTACATTAGAGACGGACTGCATGGGGGTGATAATGTTCCCTTTTAACACCCCCTATGGTTTTTCCTATCCCTTCCTCAGCTTCGGCAGGGTAGCTATATTGCTTTTGTGGAGGGGGATCTTTTCCTTCAATTAGCACACAGGTATCTTTTATGAGGCCACACCCTGCCTTATTCTGGATCCAGATTTCTGGGAACTCTAGCGTCCAAAGATCATTTGCAATTGGGGAATTGGGTGTGGTACCTTAAGGGCAGCAAACCTGTGGGTGGAGAAATTTCAGGGGGGCCACCTTCGATTTGCCAGAGGAGGCCATTCACTAAGTCTATAGTCAGGCAGTGATCTCGGAGGAAAGGCATGCCTAAAATGCCATCATCCTCTTTCTAATTTTCAGATGTACATATCTCGATTTGGATCTTGCCTACTTCTAGAGGAATTCCATTCCAAATCTTAGCTTTGTCTGAGCCTCCTCCAACTCCAGTTAGTGCTAGAGCTTTGGAAGTTGGGTTTTCCTTTGCTGCCAGGTCAGGGTGAAGGAAATTATGGGCTGCTCTGGTGTCCAACAGGAGCTTGGTGAGGGATTACACCTGCGTAGTCCTGTTGCCCACTGTTAACATTGGCCTTTTCCAAGCATCCGGCTTTAGCCATGCCACTACTCCTTGGGGAAGCGCAATGGACCAAGAGTGTCCCTAGCATGAGCAACTGAGGCCCTGGCAGGATTGAATTTACTGGCTGGGAGTCCCTATCCTGGCTACTCTGTAATTTGAGTAGGGCATCTATGAGCTCAGTGGTGGGGCACTGATCAAACTGGGACATGACTGCACCCGCATGCCTTAGTAGCTCCCAAACATGTTTCTTTTCCTCACTGTAAATGGCTCTACAGGGATCATATCCTCCTGACTGTGTTCTGTCTCTGTACTGGGCTCTAGTCATGGTTTTCGCACCCTGCCAAGGAGTGGGGATTGGCTGAGTCTCGCCTCTGCTATATCCAGGACCAGGAAGGAAGCCACTGTGTTGGGCTCTCTGATTCTGGTAGCCTAAGTTATTACTGCCTGCACATTTGTCTTTTCCTCCCCAGTTGTTGTGGGGTGCTTGATTTCCTGTCTCTCTAACCTTCCTGTACTCAGTGTGTGGCCTGTGATTACAGTAGTTGACTGGATGAAAGGGTTGCCAAGATTTAGATTCTGCATTCTTCTGTGGACATTATCACTCCTTAGGGCTCCAGACTTTCTGAGGAGGTCTCCTACCATCCTAAGTCTATCTAATAGGGCATCCCAGGCCACCTTGTCTGTTTCTATAGGGCCAAGGGCCATCTTAGTCTGGGTATTCAAGCCTCTATAAAGAAGTGCCTTGAACTCATCATCATCAAAATTGTGGGTTCCAACGCTCAACTGTAAGTTATCTTTTGCACTAAGATAGCCAGCAGTTTCTTCTGGGTTCTGTCCTGGAGCCTGACACTACATTATATATAGGACGTTCGCTGTCTGTTCTTGCCACATAAGTACGATGAGCTCCCTCATCCATGTGTACATGTCTAGTTTTGCTAAATCTCAGGCAGCTAGCACTGACTCTAGGGTTGTCAGATCCACTGCAGAAACGCACAACCAGGCTAACTGGATCAAGTCCTGGATGGGTGTATGCCACGGCATTCAGCCACACGATCCCTGTCTCTTTATTTAGGGGCCCTAACTGGTCTGCAATGGCTTTGGCTTCTACTGCAGTCCAAGTGACTCTCTCCTCAACATGTTGGTTCTCCACTCGGCCATTGGCAAGGTGCCAGGCAACATGTTCAACAATTAGATCACAAATGAGTAGAAGACTCACAACAAAAAATTATCAAAACACTAGTAAGAATCCATCTTTGATTTCTTTTATGATCTGTCAGTAGGCAAAGATCTTTTTACTCAGGTAGACTTTTGGCAACTGATAGCTGAAGAGTTGATGGTGAAATACTTTTTCATTATTCTCTTAAAAAGATGTTTTAAAATGTTTAAAGTTGTAAATGTGCTTTTAAAATGGGGTTTCAACTGTTATAATTCAGTAGCTGTTGCAGCATGATCTGTTAGACTATATTTAATATCATAGCATTATGTTCTTAGATGCATTTGTTTTTTAATCATGTTGTGAGTGCCACCTTGGGTCCCATTTTGGGGAGAAAGGCAGGGTATTAAATAAATAAATAAATAAATTACCTAGTATTAGTGATGTCGGGGAGAAATCTTGCTTCACTGCATTTGCATCTTCCCAGTGTCACCCAGCAGAACTTATTCAAGTGGGGGAGCATTTCCTTGATATAGGCTCCAACATACAACAGCTGGAATTGTCATTAGGCCCATTCTGACCAATTTGTCCACTATGATCAATTTGCATATACAGTTGCTCATAGCTGTACTTGAATCTGTTTACTCAGAAATGGATGAAATTAGTATACTATCTAACCATGCTATCATGAATGCTTCCTAGCTTGTGAAACATAATGATAGGGATAATCTGCTTGAAAAAATGAGGCCTACAGGCTACCTCTTTGGACTTTGAACTGTGAAACTAGCCAAGCCATGGTTGAGTTTTCAGCCATCAGAGATGGTTACTGCCACCTTGAGAAACAGTGTGTGTTGAAGAAAGCTGTGGTGAAGACTTGTTGAAGGAATGCAAAGTTAGAGGGAACAGTTTTAGAAATGTACTCCCAGGTATCAAATTTGCTGGAACATGTGGTGCTCTTTCAGCTCCGATGTTAGATGATGGTGGTCTGTTCAAATAGTTTGCTTCAAGTTGGGGGTTAGAACCAACCTTGCTTGCTCTGGTGAAGGAGTTGTACTAACCAATGGATAACCTAAGTTCAACCCTGTTGGATCTCCTGAACTTTTTAGTGGGTTTTGATATCATTTATCACCACATCTTTCAGGATTATTTGGCATTGGAGGCATAGTGTTCCAGTGGCTCCAGTCTTTCATAGAAGTGGTGCTAGGGGATGTCTTTTCCATCCTGCTATATCCCATGGTGCTGTTTTTTAGGATGGTTCAGAAACCTTACCTAGTGCATACATAATGTGGCCACCTGGATATTGATGGGGGCTAGGAATCAGCTAATGTGATGACTATACTGCACAAGTCTGTGGTTTTTCAAAGTCAATTTTAAGAAGTCAGTTTTAACCTTTAAAGCTTTAACTGATGTGGGATAAAGTTATCTTGAAGGACCATCTTCACTCATATTAGGATGTTCTCTCTTTAAGATCAGCAGCTGACTCTGTATTCACATGCTCACCTGTGATAACTAGATGATGGGCACAGAGAAGAGGAATGTTTTGTTGGTGCATACATTGCTGTCTGAGGCAGACCATGTCCCTTCTTTGTAGATTTTTTTGAAAAGTCTGAAAGATTAATTTATTTTCCATGGTGTTTTTATAAACACATTTTATGGGTCTGCTAATGGTTTTAACTGTACTGTAATTATTTATTGGATTTTAACATTTTATTGACCTGGATTTGTGATGGTCACACATACACATGGGAGAAACTGTCATGTAAAAGGATATGAACTTGACGGGCATCATGTACCAGCCTGTCATGGTATTGAAAGGGTTATATTAGTGCATGTAAAATAGTAAAAAAACCAAAAAGTCTACACACTACAGCTAAGTATTCCAGAGGTAAGATGGTCACAGACTTTATCCAAAAACTTAGTTATAACCTGTTCTTCCCTCTTCTCAAGCCATCTGGGAACTGGGAGGTGTTTTACTGAGACTGCTCTGTTTAAAATCACCAGCTTTGCTCAATTATGCTGGTTGCCACACAGGCAAACTTTGTAAACTATTGGAAGCCATCTGGGGAGGGCTTTTGCTCTGAAAGGCAACCTGTACATATTTTTAAATAAAAAAATGTAAAAATCTGAGGCTTATTATCACTAAAAAACAAAACAAAAAACCCATGCCACTCACTGAGGAGTAAGAATGATCCATGTATACATAATACTGGCTATTGGAGTGGGGGAATGCAAAGACTGGGGAAGGGAGAATGGCACAGAACATCCTGGAGGAGGGATACTCAGTGAATATATTGGATAGAATACTGAACAGGAATATACCACACTGCAATATTTTGTTGCAGGTTCCATTTGTTAACTTCGGGGGGGGGTAGAAAATCCTAAATTGGGGTGGGATTTGTGTGGTCTGGGCTGCTTACAGCCCTTTGGAGAGTCTAGTGTGCCCCTTAGGATCCTGCTGACTCCCAAATCACCCAGCAGCCCCTCCCCTCAAAAATTGGCCAATCTGCCTCTCCCCCCCTCTCCTTTGCACACAATGACTGCTTTAAACAGGTTTAAAAGACTGAGGTGGGGAGGAGTACTCTAAAACTGCCAGGAAAAAAAAACACCCCAAAAGGCCTTAAGACAACTCAAGGTGACAGAACATTACTGCTGGTCACCTGTACAGCCCTTTGGAGCTTTGGAGATAGCTGAAATGAGACTATACAGCCCTCTGGACTCTGGAGCATGCCCACCCCTGTCTTAAATGTTTCTAAGAGAGATATTGCTAATCTTCCTGCATTAAGGTATTAGCTAATAGCTCTGTTTCTAGTTAGCTGTTATCCCCTGGCTTTTTCCAGTAACTCTCTCCACCATTTATAGGTTTATCTACTCACCTTAGCTTTAGGTAACATCTTTCCTCCTGCCTTTGTCTCCCAATGGCCATCATTAAAACTGAACTTGTCACCTCATCACCATACCTACAAGTTTTGCATTTCTGTTCCTATTCACACATACCACATGCTCATCCACAACTATAAAAGTATGTTACTAGGCATTTCACTCCATGCTTCTGATGAAATAGACTTAAGTATATGAAAGCTTATGTTACCAACTTCTTTCTCTCAGTTAGTCTCAACGGTGCAGTTTGCATACTGACCCAGACTGACACAGCTATGTCTTTGAATTCTACCAACTAGGTTTTGTTTCCTTAGGATATGTTCTGGAGAAAGATGGTGCAGTTCACACCTGCATAGGAGTCGCTACACTACCTGAAATGGGCTTTATGATGTCACATAAGATTGTGAAACAATTGTTTCCTGTTCTATTGATATTTCAGAGTATGTATTTGCAAGTTTTTAAAAATTAAACATTATCACTTAAATTGCTTGCTAAGAACCCATGGGGAATGTTTGGCCCACCAAATGTTGTTGGACTGACTTAACCATCATTATCCACCATTAGCTAGAAGAAATGGGAGTGACGGAGGTTGCAGTCCAAGAGTATCTGGAGGGCTGCTCGTTTCCCATTTCTAAACTATAGCTCACTAGTAGCAACTAGAAAATGTCGTGCACAGTGTTGGACCTTTGCCAGCACCGTTGATGCTTTGGAAATGAGTCAGCCAATGGTTACTAGTCCTATTGATTTTATGAAACCTTAAGGTTCTCAGGTAGTATGCTAATGAATACCAGTTGCTGGTGAAAGAGCAACGGACAAAGATTATTGCCTTAATATCCTACATCAGAGGTGAGGAATGTGTGGCCCTCCTGATGTTGAAGGACTATAACTGTTATCAGCCTAAGCTAGCATAACCAATGGGAGTTGCAGTCCAATAACATCTGGATTGTTACACATTACCCATTTTTGTTCTATAATGTCAGTGTGTGGGATTCCCTGAGGTATATGTAGGACGACTATAGAGGAAAGGATGCTGGACTACAGGGATTTTTGGTTTGACAGAGCAGGGCTCTTCTAAAGGTGTTAATAACTGAGAGAGATTTATGGTATCTGGATTGACCTGTTGAATTTAAATATAGATGTCTTGTTATTCTTTTTACAGAATGTTAGAAGATGACCTCAAGCTGAGCAGTGATGAAGAGGAAAATGACCAGGTACAAAGGCTAGGGTTTGTATATAATAAATTGATGATCTAATGGTCTAGCAGCGCTGAGGTACACTTCTGATCATTCACTTAAAGTTTAATAAGAAGAATTATGTACACAGCTGAGGCTGTCAATCACTCTTGTTTGTGGTTCTCTGTGGAAAGTTATAGCTGTTGGGTGATGTTTTCCCTCCCACCACCCAATTTATTCTTCACACATTTTTCCCTTGGACAAATGCTGCTGAGCGTGTACTTAGCTTCAACACAGCCCCATTGAAAACTGCAGTGGCAATTCAAAGGCTTGATGCAAAGCCCTGAACATGCTGCCAAGTTTGGGGAAGGCAAAAATGACTGGCCATTTAAAAAACAACAACACATGGCTTGGTTTAGGACAAAGTTCCACAGGACTAAGGGTTAGCATCTGTTTCCAGCTTCATTGCTTAACCCTTGAATGCGGTGATCCAGCATCATGATGTGCCGGGTTTTAACTGCTCTTTAAAATACTCAGAGTGTATTTTCTTCACCAGGGAGTAAGTAGAGGGATTCCTCCTAGGGAATGGACTTCCAGAGTTGTTTTCAAATAGACTTAAGCTGAGTGATCTCTCTTTTTACCAAGAAATGAAGAACTGCAAGATGCCACTTGTGAAAAAACCTCACCAATAACATGGATATTTTTTAAAAATGAAGTGGTGAAGAAAGAAAAGCATAACCATAGGAGTAGACAATGTCTGACAGTGTAAACAAGGCTCTCTAGAAGTTATATTAAATAAACAGGCTTAAGAGCCAGACAAGAAGACTCAGAGGGAACAAAGAAAAGCACAGATGAGGCGATCACATATCAAGAAATCTGCAATAATTACGTTATCCACACACATTAGACACTCATTTAATTTTAATTACATAAAGTATTGTTTTTCCCTTTTAAGTATTTATCCAGTTTAAATTATAGTTTCAGTTTTGCAGGCAATGATCACAAGATCTAATGTGTGGAAAGAAATGTTCCTGTTTGTATATTTAATTCTATCAACATTTTAAAAAAACCTCAACCTCTTCCCTTTTAAATCCCTAATCAATACATGAAGAGCTCACAATTAGCAGACTGCTGGGTAGTTAACATAAATCTGCAAGTTAAAATGATCTACTTCCCTTTGATTTATTATGCACAACATAATAATTTTTGCCATCCTGTTTGGGGAGGGGGAGTGTCTGAAGATTTGTGTCATGGAGATGTCAAAACCCTACTTAAGAGTGTTCAGAGTACTGAATTGCAATGATTATTGCCTCTTCGGTCCCTGAAGTGTGGAATGGCAATGAAATATCCACATTAAATTCTTTGTTCCTCATTATAGAGGTCATTGGGCAATTTAAATCAGTATTAGGTGCATTATTAAGCAATGATTGCTAACTATTATGCAGATACAAACCCCCCTCTCCTTTTTTTTATTCCCTCTCTTTTTCCCTTCCTTCCTTCTTGCTTTTTCCTGCCATCGTTTTGGCAGTGTTTTACAGTCAAAAGCAGAACCTTTAAGCGAAGAAATGAACCTTTGAAGCCAATTGTGGAATTCATGTCAGTCAATGGTAAAATAATTTTGACTGACTAGTTTACATATGTGGAAAAATAATCTTAACTTATTTTTATAACCCAGTCCTGTAGGCAGGATTTTTTTTTTTCTGGTGCAGGATCAGGTTGGTTGCCACTGAGGTTTTGTGGCTGTGAAAATTTATTGCCCACAGAGTCAATCAATCTGCATTCAGCAGCTTAGGCTGAATAAATAGAGCCATTGTGCTTGTCTGGAATATATAACCAAAGTTCATCCAGCCTGTTTGCCTCTCACATCTCTTGAGATTCATAAAAGGCAACACCCTGGTATGTACTCCTGGCTTCTGCCAAAGAAATTGTGAAATTTTATAAATAGAAGCTAAAGAGGCAACCAAAACCATCCTTAGAGACATGGCTCCAGAATGGAACTCCAGCTGTAAGTGAAAGAAAGGAAACTATATTTTATTGCTTTAAAATTAATAATATAAAGAAGCCATAGCAAGTGTGTTAAAATGTCCTGATAGCTAAGAATTGGTGAACAATCATTGTTGGTTATGTTAGTTTTTCCTGTTCCATCCTGAACAGAAAGGATTTTGAATTATGAAATTTTCCTTTTAGAAATTGACCCGGGGTACTTTCACACTACAAAGTTATAACACTATGATTCCACTTTAATTTCCAGAGATACATCCTATGGAATCCTGGGATTTACAGTTTGGTGAAACACTAGAACTCTCTGGCTGAGAATTCTAAATGCTTCCTCCCTAAACTGCAAACCCCTGGATACCATAGGATGTTGCTGTGGTGGTTAAAATGGAATCATAGTGCTATAATTGTGTAGTGTGAAAGGGTCATAGCCTATAGCCAATCAGGGATACCTGTAGCCAATCAGAAATGGTCTGTATATGCTCTCTGTAAAGAAGATTTAAAATCAGTAGGCAGAAATACCAAAGATCTCATGCAGCTGATGATGGCTGAGTAACTATAACATCTATCTATATATAATTCTCTTGGGTATTTTGCCATTTCCAGTGTGCTGATTGGCTGCTTAGGGACCTGACCAACCAATCACAGGTCTGTTGGGCAGCCAATCAGCACACTGGGGGCGGGACCATGTAGATTCCAAACATGGCCATCGGAGAGGGAGAGGGAGTATCATGGGGGTGGATGTGGTGTGTGCTGGAGTGCAGGGGGTCGGGGCCAAGGGAAAGAATGAGTGGAGGGGGACAGAACAAGTAGAGGGGGTGGCAGGGGGCAGAACAAACAGAGGAGGAGTGGCAGGGGGCAGAACAAATGGAGGAGGGGTGGCAGGGGGAAGAACAAGTAGAGGGGGTGGCAGGGGGCAGAACAAATGGGGGAGGGGTGGCAGGCGGCAGAGTTTTTTAATGGCATATGGTACGCCAGGTCCAGCTAGTTTACCATAAAGTACTTAATATTGTAAGCTGCAGCATAGTTGTAACCCCCATTTCCTTCCCACATTCTAAGATCAGACTTCACAGTGCGCTGTTAATATGCAGGGTTGATACCAAAGGTCACATGAATCATGTAGTTGCTTTCAGAGCTTGGAAAAATTACTTTTTGGACAAGTTTTCAGAATGCCCAGTCACCACAGCTGGGTATGTTGGCTAGGTCATTTTGGACATGGTAATCCAAAAAATTAACTATCCCAGCTTCCTATACCAATGCCAGCAGGATGAGAATTTATAATTGTTGCCAGTGAAATGCATATCCTGACCATAGGGAGTTGTCCTGACCATGTCCTTACCATGGGGCAGAGGAGCAGATACATGTCATAATTCATTAGACAAAATGTGTATGAACAGAAACTCTGTGAATCCAGACTTGGCCTCTGTTTACACAACCAACAGAGTGACAAGCTCTGTTTACAAAGATAAAGAAGCATTTCACTTGTACCAAATTAGTGTTGAACCCTTTTTAAATGGTATAAAACAGGGGATAATGACAGATTTATATTTCACATGAAATGGAAGTGATGGTTGGATCAGGTTTTTCCCCAATACTAAGGAGATTTTCACACGGGGCGGAGATCGGGAGAGAAACGGGGCTGTTCCGCTGCCAGTGCTCCGTTTCACACACACACCGTCCCTCTCCCGATCTCCATTTGTTCTCTCTCCGTCCTGCTTCCATTTTCCTTCTAATATTTTTTACTAACGAAAGTTCTTCATTAGTAAAAAATAGCAGAAAATATTGGTAGGAAAATGGAAACAGGATGGAGGGAGAACAAATGGAGATTGGGAGAGGTACGAGGATGTGCAAAACGGAGCACTGGCAGCAGAAGAGGCCTGTTTCTCTCCCGATCTCCACAGGGGTTATTTCCCCCATGTGAAAATCTCCTAAGTGTTCTGTCAAGTCATCTGAAACAACTTAGAAGGAATCAGGCAGGCTGGCACAAGCAAGCAGGTAAACAAGAAGGGAGAAAGTAGGCTCAGTAAGAGATTTTGGGAATAAGCATGAAGTCAACCTCTTGCTCAAGCAAAGGTGGGGTGTATTTAGTTTCCCAGAGCCAACAGAAGGAACTAATGAGTAAACCAAGCAGAGTTAGCATTCGCTATCACATATTAAATGCTAGTTTGCATGTTTACAAACCTGTCTGCTTTACTACATCCACTTTTTCCTTCATCATTCTAACCTGCAGCCATTCTTCTCTTCTCTCTCCTCCATTAAATCTTGTATTTAACCATGCAAAAATATTGCAAGAAAAGCTACTTTTATATATTTTCCAAAAGAAGGCTATGGTTCTCTTTGCTAGAGAAAACTGTGTGGTTGGATGTGTGCAGGACTTGTCTTTGCTTAGCTTCTGCCTTGCCAATTTGATTGAGAGATCCACCATTATATCTCTTATCACTTAAAAAGCTATTTAGGCCCAGGCACAAGCAGTTAATGGCATTGTTGGGGTTTTATTTCCATTTGTGTATTTTTATAATGTTTTCTGTCCCATTACCTGCCTTCAAGACACACATGCTAGCTAGAATTTTGTCCTCCCTCCTTGGTAATACTCAGTTTTTCTGAATATCTAATCAAGGAAAGTGTCCTTACTAGATGACAGGATTATTGTCGGGAAGTCTATGAGATACATTAGTCATAATTACCAGCAATGGAGAGACAGGATTTAAGTTGCATTTAAAAATCCAAAATGTTTACAAGTGCTAGGAAGAGCAGATACTGTTGCTTAGGAAAGGAAGGATTCCATCACACAGGTTATAATCTATAATCCTTTAGAAGATAATCAGTTACTCTTATGAGTGTAAGACACACCCAAAGGACTGTTGAGTAATCTTCAAAAATCACTTGGCTACACGTGTTCTAAATCCCAGACAATTTAGATTAGAGAATCAGTAGACTCAACCTTGATTCTAAGAGGAATTGTGAGACATGTACTTGTTTGCATCAAGTACATTCAAATAAAATTACATTCAAAGTAAAATACATTCAAAGTAAAATTCAAAATGACCTGGATAGACTGGAGAGCTGGGCCAAAGCTAACAATATGAAATTCAATATGGAGAAATGTAAGGTACTGCACTTAGGCCAAAAAATGAAATGCATAGATATAGGATGGGGGAGACCTAGCTGAATGAGACTACATGCAAAAGGGATCTAGGAGTCCTAGTAGACCACAAGTTGAACATGAGTCAACAGTGTGATGCGGCAGATAAAAAGGCCAATGCGATTTTGGGCTGCATCAATAGAAGTATAGTGTCCAGATCAAGGGAAGTAATATTGCCACTCTATTCTGCCTTGGTCAGACCTCACCTGGAATACTGTGTCCAGTTCTGGGCACCACAATTCAAAAAGGATATGGACAAATTGCAGCGTGTCCAAAGAAGGGCGACTAAAATGGTGAAAGTTCTGGAAACGATGCCTTATGAGGCGAGACTTAGGGAGCTGGATATGTTTAGCCTGGAAAAAAGATGGTTAAGAGGCAATATGATAGCCCTGTTTAAGTATTTGATGGGGTGTCACGTTGAGGATGGAGCAGGGTTGTTTTCTGCTGCTCCAGAGACTGGAACACGGAGCAATGGATGCAAGCTCCAGGAACAGAGATTCCACCTCAACATTAGGAGGAACTTTTTGACAGTAAGAGCTGTTTGGCAGTGGAACACACTCCCTCAGAGCGTGGTGGGGTCTCCTTCCTTGGGGGTCTTTAAACAGAGGCTGGATGGCCATCTGTCGGGGATGCTTTGATTGTGATTTCCTGTGTGGCAGGGGGTTGGACTGGATGGCCCTTGTGGTCTCTTCCAACTCTGCAATTCTATGATTCTATGATTCTATGTCTCACAATCGTTGTATGGTCACAATCTTTGATAAATTAAGATTAAGCAGATTTAATCTTAGTGATGAACAGAAAGTGGAATTTGATTCTTTTATATCTGTGCTGGACGGTACAGATTCTCTGGAATTAAAGCCCAGGGAGTTTTCTTATAGCTCAGAAGAGAGTGCACTAAAGAAAGGGCTTGTTGTTGTGTGCCTTCAAGTCGTTTCTGACTTATGGTGACCCTAAGGACTTTTTCAGACAGGACTTACTGTGCAAGAAGACTCCAGAACAGTTACGAAACTATATCGCATGGCAGGGGGTCTGTTTCAGAGAGGGGTTCTCTGTGAGTAAAAAATGGCGCGGCTGCCTTAAATCATACCCGGAACAGTCACGGACAACGCTGAAAGAGGGACAGCGACATCCGAAATGAACCCCCTGCCGTGCAACAGTTTCGTAACTGTTCCAGAGTCTTCTTGCACAGTAAGTCCTGTCTGAAAAAGTCCTAAGACAAACCTAACATGTGGTTTTTCTTGGCAACTTTTGTTCAGATTTGCATTTCTCAGAGGCTGAGCAAGTGTGACTTGCCCAAGGTCATCCAGTGGATTTCCATGGCCAAGCGGGGATATGAACTCTGATCTCCAGAATTATAGCCCAATACTCAAACCTCTCCTTACCCAAAATTCAATTGGATCAAATTACATAATCAGTAAGAAAGAGAGACAAAAAGCTCAACCAGAGAAGCAGATCTCTGTTGCTATAACGGATAAAAATACTTCAGTCAATGGTAGCTCTGAAATACTCTGCACAAGACAAAGCCAGCAGGATTCAGCCAATCCTGGCAATAGGTCTCACAATGTACAATTGCAAGGAAGCCATTTTCTTCTAAAGGAAAGTGCACTAGCAATTGATAATCACAATCAGAAGTCAGCTTCCTGAATGATAGTACTAGTCACAGTATATTCTCTTGTATTTTATTTGATACTACGGATAGGAACACTTAAGAAAAACCCAGATTGCTAATGGACATTTTATGCAAATTAAAGCATCTGGATGTGGTATTTAAATTTCAAACTACCTGACAGAATTGTGTAAAACACAGCCGATAATGTCATTTATTTCTGACTTACAGTGTGCTCAGTGTGTCTAGTCTAGATTTTAAAAAGGGATTTAAAATACTTTTCAAAAACAGAAAGTGCACAAGTGCACAAAATGATATTTTGTTTGCTCAAATGATGGTACATATGAGTTAAATATTTTAGCTCAACAAGCAAGGAAGGTAAAAAAAAATGAGAGCAGCCTTTATGTATGGCAAGGGTGTCTTGGATATCATGATCCAAAACCTATTCTTCAACTAAAGAACCAGAACTTGACCACAGGTGTCGAAGTAAATCCACCTTCAGTGCTAGCAGGTACATAGCTTGTGTTGCAGAAAAGGCAGTTAGGCCCTCATTTCAGCCAGGAATTAAAAGAAGCACAAAAGTGCTAGATCTCTCATACAGTGACCTATGTGGTCTTTTTAATGTGCCCTCACCATGACTGCAGTGTATTTCCAAAGTAGATTGTCAAACAAAGGCACCACACAGACACCACTTGAGTTGTGGTATGGTAAAGTGCCAGATGTGCCACAGATTAGAACTTTTGGCAGCATTAAATATGCATACATAATAAGACAAAACAGATACAAACTAGATGGCAGAACAAAACAGACTAATTGGCTATGATCCTAGAAGTCGAAGATATAGAGTAAATGAACTTAAAGACTGGTGAAGTTTCTACTAGATATGTGGTTCACATTGATGAAAGATACACAGCTGATAGGAGAGGAACTGTGCTAGATTCTCCAGAGGAACAAGGGATTGTATTGGATTTCTCACAAGAAGAGAGTATGTTAGAGCCCATGGAAGAACAAAATGTTAAACTTCCTGAACAAAGGAATGAGGTGCATGATGAGGAAACTGAGCCAAAGACAGGGAGCAGCCAAAGAGAACAGGATGCAGATGAGGATCATCTTATGATTAGGCTGGAAGATTCTACAGAGATGGATCAGGACCCAGAACAGGTTCCTAGACACTAAATGTGACCTAGCAAAGGTGCATCAGCTCCATGTTTGTCTCTCTTCATAAGATTGGTGTTACCCAGTGAGCCATCAAATTTGGAACAAGTTGTATAGATGCTTAACATCTGAAGGTATTTAGTGGAGAGAAGTTGTACAAGATGAAATAAGAACTAAATGTGGACACTTAGGACTTTATCAGACCACCCCCTGGAAAAGTTATTTTGCCAGCATAAATGGTAGCATTTTTATGCTGGCAAAAGAACCCCACTACCACCACACTTGCCTTTATTGGTGTAAGAGGCTTCCCCAGCAGTAACGGAACTCAAATGGAGCTCTGTTTACTTCCGAGGTTGAAATCTCCAGGATTCTCGCAAGAAGACACTCACATAGGAAATTTAAAAATAAAACAAACAAAAAACCACAAAAAGTTAAGGAAAGCACAAAAATACAATTTAAAAGTCCCAAGTACCCGGACCGGAGGGGGGTCATAAAAAGAGAGTACCATACCTGGCCGTCCCATTCTCACCCAGATGTGTTTGCCCATTCATGCTGCATTCACATGAGTACAATGGCACATGGATTCAAATGCCGGCAATTTCATATGTTTGTGTGTGTGTGTGTGTATTTTAATTCTATAGATTTCAGATATATGTGCGTGTGTGTGAGAGAGAGAGAGAGAGAACGTGGCACAAAACTGCAGTTGGTTTACTTTTTAGTACTGTACCTAAACTCTTGCTGTTTAGAAGCCATCTCAGTGAGGAAATTGAAGATTTTTCCCAAGTCTTCTCCGCACCGCCCCTCCGCACATAGAACTTGGACTGACGAGGGTGGGCTACTTTGAATTTTTGACCAATAGAAGACAGATATCCATTAACTGATTTGGGAAAAGGCCAATCAAGGTCATCGTAGGCTCCTGTACAGGTGTGAGGGTGTGGTGCTGTGTGCCCAGGACTTTTGGGAGTCCTGAGGAGAGGAACCATTTGTATTCATTCATTGTTCTGAGGCCATCCTGAGAAGAGTGTGGGCTGAATTGGTCACGTGTGAGTGGCAGAGTTAAAGCAGTCATAACTATTACTGAATTATTTTGTTTACTTCAAGTAAACTATTGTTATACCTATTCTTTTAAAAATCCACAAGGAAGTCCCATTCTATTCAGTGCAGTTTACTCTCAGGTAAGCAGTTTTACAAAGTCAGCCTCACTAAAGAAAACCAAGTACTTAAAAGGGGTCTTTACATTTCCTGAGGGTGTGGGCTTTGCTCATGGTGGAAAATGAGGAAAGATGAAAACAACAACAACAACATTTAGCTGTTAGTCATAGCACTGGGGTGGAAAAATAAACAAGGCTGGGATAAAAATAATTGGACACATCTCTCTGTGAGATTTCAGATATAACGCGAGATTAAAAAGCAAACCAACACCAGTTTTCTCCCAGGTTCATTTATATATGAATGAAATCTATAGAGCTAAAATATATCTGATCCTGGAAGCTAAGCAGGGTCAGCACTGATTAGTGCTTGGATGAGAGAGCACCAAGGAATCCCAGGTGCTGCAAACTATATTTCAGAGGAGGGAAATAGCAAAATCACCTGAGTTTTCCTTGCTAAGAAAACCCTAGGCAATTCATGAGTCCACAGACAACTTGAACACACACACAGAGTTAAAACCATTTAAAAATTAATTAGAAGATAGCATATAAAAAGACATCTAAGCCATAGGTTTCCTCTGTTGACTTCTGTTGACTCCCATCCAAGTACTAACCAGAGGTGACCCATGCACTACTTCTGTCTGCTATCTTTTTGAGATCACGTCTCAAGTAGACACCATTAGAAGAAACCCTTACTTGCACTGGGGTAATATAAAATTTAAAATCTCCTATAATTACATATGTTACGCTGGGTACAGCTAGTATTAATGAATTCTGTAGGATAGGATCTGTCTCCCATCCAAGGGCAATCCAGAGCTGACCCTCCTTAGCTTCCAATAGCAGACAGGATCTGGCACAGTAAAAAAGGTCAGACAAACTGAAATTAAGATGCTAGAATTCAATGGAAATACCTCATTAAATCATGTAAGGACAGAACCGGTCCTTATCAAAAACAAAACAGAGATAACCCTGCTTAGCTCACAAGTTCAAATGGAATCCAGCAGAATCCAACTATCTACAGATAAGACAACAGAATTCAATGTAATCCATAGTAATGAATTATGTAAGTTGTAATCAGACTTCCATCCAAAATAAACCATAGCTAACCCTACATAGTTTCAAAGACCTGATGGGATCCAACAATGTTTTAAAAGTCCAACCAACTAAAATTATGATAGCAGAATTCATAGTAATATGAATATTACTATAGTAATGAATTACTATAGTAATGAATTACATAGTAATATAGTCAGTTTCCCATCCAAAAATAAACCATAGATGATCCTGCTTCACTTCCAAGACCCGATGGGATCCAGAAATGTTAAACAAACAAACAAACAAACAAATCAATCAATCAATCAATCAATAAAAACCCTATCAACTAAAATCAGATGGTAAAACTCAATGTAGACTATAGTAGTAAATTATGTAGTAATATAATCAGTCTCCCAATCAAAAATAAACCATATCAGACCCAACTTAGGACTTTTTCAGATGTCGATTTACCACAGAAGAAGGCTTGTAACACTCGCGAGGCTGCTGCACTGCAGGGGGCCTGTTTCGGACAACGCTGTCCCCCTGCCGTGAGAGATCGGAGGCAGCCATGCTATATATGGCCATTTTTTACTCACGGAAGTTGCCCGTGAATAAAAAATGGCCAAATATGGCACGGCTGCCTCCGATCTCTCCCAGAACTGAAACAGTTGATTTCAGCAGGGGACGGCGTCATACGAAATGGGGCCCCTGCCACACAGCAGCCTCGCGAGGGTTATGAACCTTCTTCCACGGTAAATCAACATCTGAAAAAGTCCTTAGTCTCCCAAATCCAATGGGATCCAGCAATGTTAGGAAAACCTCACCAACTAATGATCAGATAGTAGAATTTAATACAATCTATAGATAGGCTACACAGAAAGTGTACATTACCTGGGTATGGAAGTTGAATTGAAACAATATTTATTTATTTATTTATTACCTGCTTCTCCCTGTGGTTCGAGGCAGTGAACAACACATTAACATATAAACACAATATTAGTTAAAGGCACATCTCAGTTAAAACCTATCAATTTAAAAACCAAATAAGACTAAGACATTTTAAAACTATCAATACAGAGTTTTAAATTCTCAATTTAAAATGATCTGGATAGGCCTGCCAGAATTAAGGAATGCTACATACGATCTAGGCATACAGACTGAATAGGAAGAAGATGCTTCCTTTCTCTAAGGCCAAAAGCAAAAAATTGCGAAACTCTTAGAAACTGGTAGAGTAGCACACTGGTAACAGAATTTCTTTAAAACAATGAAGAAAGTGAACTGCTGCTAAGTAACAAGTTGTCCAGAACAGCAACAGGGAAACTTCTATATGTATCTACTGATGCCGTACCTGACATAGCTACTGTTGTAGGGATTCTGAGTGGAAAGCTAGCATATGCACAAAGAAGGACTGGGATAAAGTAAAAGGGGTCATTTTGGGGACTATTGACTTATCTGACTACCAGATAACAATAATCCAAAACTTGTATGATGGTGCAATGATGCAAACTAACCTTTCTGTTAGTGGCTTCTTGTCTTTGTATGGAAATGGGCTGGCTTTCTAGGGCATCCACAAACAAGAAGTAGCGTTATCTTCCACAGAAGCAAATCCACAGAAGTTTGGAATGGGGTTATATGCCATGGCTCCTTCCTATGGAATCTTGAAATTTGGAGTCTGGTGAGGCACCAGCACTTTTTGGCAGAGAAGGCTAAAGACCTTATAAAACTAAAAATCCTAGGGTTCAATAGGAAGGAGCCATGGCAAATAATCCTGTCTCAAACTGGATTATTTGTGTAGTGTGGATTTGGCCAGAGTTAGAACATATAGCAGCAGCAAAGGCATGCAAAGCATTGTTACAGCTTGATCAACCATTGAGTGACTTTGGAATAAGTGGAACAGAAAACAAATTAAGTTATGGAAGACAACCAGAGTTGTATTAGACTTTTCCAATCATAAGAGATGATGCAGTGCAGCAAGCACATTGGAATGAGATACAGCAAGGTTCATGAGCTGAGTGAGGAAGGAAAAATCAAGATGATCTATTGTCCAGTTCCTGAAATTACAGCTAACATCTTAACCAAATCCTTACCAAGAAACTGCTTCAAAAACTTGCTAGTTGAGGTGTGGCTTTAGGAGTGCATGCACACTTGAGAAGAGTTATTAGCCATGCACCTGGGCCATGGTGCATGCTAATTCTCATTAACTGCTTGTTTGCATGATCGCAGACTTCTTGGAGGGATATTTAGCATTTTCTCTTCTCTCTCTGTCTCTCTCTCTCTCCCCCGTGTGTGTGTGTGTTTGTGTACATGCAAGTAGTTTGTAAGGGAAGCTACTTCTATAAGTTTTACAAAGAAGACTACGCCTGTTTCTTTCTCTACCAGGCCCCATGTGTGGTTGGTTAGGCATGGAAGTGGTTGCTGTTCAGCTTCTGCCTTGCAAATTTGATTACTCTGCATGAGAGAGTCACTGCTCTGTTGTGTGATTCCTTTTTAAATTATAATTAGCAACAATAGGAAGCCCAGTCAGAATCTAGACTATGGCAAATGACAAGCATTTATACCTTCTTCCCTGGGTCATGGTTTCTGATTAAAATAGTCAGACCCACCATAAACAATGGATTGGAAGACCTAGAAGATGCCTAGAGTGGACACTCTCTGGGCATTCTTCAGCATGACTCTATGCTATGTGTCCCTTATTTTTGTGTCCCATGGGTAACTGGAACCTCAGATATTGGTTCCATGGATACAGGGGTCTGACTGTACCATCCCTTTAAACTGTTTTTTGACACAAGAGGGGGGAGAACAATAGTGGCATTAATGGCAGCCTTCCTCCTAAGTCAAAAGGCATAGGAAATGGTTAATATTTATTTGGAAAGGAGCAAGTGAAGAAAGGGTTAAACCCCCATGTAGCATCATCCTGATATTGGTCATGGATGTTCACAGAGAGAACTGCTATTTAAAGGTTTAAAAAACACACACAAGGCCAAACCACACATTTATCATTAAATTTAATGTGACCCTGTTATGTTCCCAAGCTTTACAAGTGTGTTAGAAATATTGAAGGACATATTAAACCAATACCATTAATTTGTGAGGCTTTTTAAAAGTACAACAGAATTATTGCTGCAGATGTTAAAGTTACCCCATCACCTAAACCTTAGCCTCCCCTAAGGACATATTATCTGATGTAAGTCCTAAGATGAAGTATTTAAAACCTCAGCTCTGCAGAACCAGATTAGCTATGACAGCTTTCATTAATAGAGTCTTAGCTGCAATGCATCTAAAATGGGTTAACAAGATTTTAATAGAAGATGAAGTTTAATGATTGTATTTAATGATCTCAGCAGCCACTGCCCTTTGCAGCAGATGCTCATTATTTTTAAAAGCCTCCTTGTGTGACTACTGCTGTATGGTCGTGCCCCAAAGAAACAGTGGAAAGACAAGCTCTGTAATGCTGTGTGTATAACACAAAGAGGCTTGATTTGAATGTGCTTCACTGAGATAAGGTCAAGTGTATATTCCACAGTAAGGCCATGGAGAATGCTATGCTTGTCATAAATTATGCAAAAATGAGTACTGGAATAGCATTGGCAAGAGAGGAAAGCACATGAGGTAGGGAGTAAAAAAGGGCAGCTCATGGTATACTGCTGCTTTTTCATGTTTGTAAACCACACAGAATTGAGCAGTGGAGTAGCACTGCTTGATATATATGCCTGGAAGGAAAGGACCAAGCAGGGAAGTAGCTGTGCAGAACAGAAGATGACCTGTGGCTTTGAATATCTACCCAAAGCCTTCTCCTTCTAGTTTCCCATTTCCTTTAGCAGGTTCTGTCATTACCCGGAGTCATGTGACCCCCTCCAATGGCAAAGTGTTGGAGAAACCTTGTCCTGCACCCCTTAGGTTGGCCTGTTGCCATCAAATGCAGTGCAAGACACTGTTCCATCATGAGTATCAAAGAAACATCTAGCTCATGCCAGCCCAGTCAGCTTTTGTACATGGAATGGGGTGGGGCCTAATCCACACTATACAAATAATCCAGTTTGAAATGGGATTATTTGCCATGGCTCCTTCCTAGTCAGTCCTGGGATTTGTAGTTTTACAAGGTCTTTAGCCTTCTCTGCCAAAGAGCGCTGGTGCCTCACCAAACTACAAACCCCAGGATTCCATAGGAAGGAGCCAGGGCATATAATCCCATTTCAAACTGGATTATTTGTGTAATGTGGATGTACCCTAAGGCAGCAAAATATTGTGGGACAGCTCTGTGCCTGTGGTTTGTCATAATTTGATAACACCCAATAATTTGATAATACCAAATTTAGAACAACAACAAAAAAGGATTGTGAGACGTGCTAACAAGACCTGTCCAAACTGGATGAAAGAGTATTCAAATGGCAAAATGAGATTCAATGTAAGGACGTTTGAAATGATACCTATTGAAAAGACATAATGCTTTGCTATTTTCGTTATTAAAGGAAGCAACACATAATTTTATCAGTTTTATTTCTGCTACAAGAAAGTCATTGAAAAGTGTACTTTTTAAAGACTGCACAGTTTGGGACTTATTCTGCACAAAATTCAAATGTGGGGGTTTGTGCAGCAAATAGGTTTTTCTGATCAGGCCACAGCATTTTCTGCACAGAAAATAGTATTTCTGCATGCTAGAGGGGCTGAAAATGTGGCAAAATGTGCCTCCCACACGCCCTACAGGGTGTTTGGAGACATCTGGGAATTTTTTTTAAATGGGGTGGGTGGGCCCTAAGGTACCACGAAAATACGCTGTGGGTCACCTCAAGTCTAGAAGTTACAAATCAAAAGATATTTAAAAGAACAGCACCTCAGTGCACAGCTGGTGAGAAGAGTTAATATTTCACCTGTGGGGTGATGGTTATTAGTCTCAGTGGAGGCTCGTGTAGTGGTTGGAGCACGGAACTACAACTACAACTCTGGAGGCCAGGGTTCGAATCCCCGCTCAGCCACGGAAACACATTGGGAGCCCTTGGACAAGTCACACTCACTCAGACTCAGAGGAAGGCAAAGGCAAACCTGCTCTGAACAAATCTTACCAAAACACACACACACACACACACCTTGTGATAGGTTTGTCTTAGGGTTGCCATAAGTCAGCAGGATGTGGTTTTGCATGCTCTTCAATACCGTGAAAAAAGCGATATTGAGAACTATTGACGGCTTGTCCCATGAATGAAAAGCGACAACTTATTTGTGGCTGGAGCACAGACTGACCACACAAGGACGACAACGTCATGCAATAGTAGGACCCAGCCATGCTACCGTGACATCATAATCGTGCAATTTTTGCTGCATCTGATAAAGTCCGCAGTGAGTGTGCTCGATGATTATGGAATGCTGACACTGCAGACATATGAAAAAAACAGAATGGCGGGGGGGAGGGAATAGTATGGAGTATCATGGAAGAGAGCAAGACTAGCTGATGAGCACAGAGCACAGGGATTCTATGTTGCATCATTTTGTAGTAAGCCTCACTTTTATTTTAATTGCATTTACTATAAACAACTTTGGGGACTTTTACGGCTGAAAAAGGCATATAGATATTACTGTAAATAAAAAACTAAATATGCATTTCCTCTTCTGCATTCCAGTGGTGCCTTGGTATTGTTTGCTGCTGCACTGCTAAGCAGAGGAGTAGACAGTAGCACAGCACAAAAGAAGCAGCTAGAAGTACAGACTAGCCACTCACCATTTCCCCCTCCTTCTAATTATGACATAATCTCCCTGTACCAGTTGGCACTAGGTTGGCCAGCATTTCTTATGATCACAGATTCTGCACACAGAATGCACAAGGAGATCTCGCTTTTATCCATAAGTATGGTGTTGACCCAATTACAGCAACAGTAGAACATGCTTTCTACTTAGATGATCAAGTGAAAGAAATATGTGGTAGTAATATGAACTCTCCAGGCCTATAATGTGAGTCCATCCATCCACCTTTAAAGGAAGGAAGGAAGGAAGGAAGGAAGGAAGGAAGGAAGGAAGGAATATTTCATTCCCTTGATCACTAGGTCACTCCCTGAACTGATACATTTCCTATGACTGTGTTCTTCCTTTTTAAAAGACATTAGTAATAATAATGGTGTAAAAACCGATTTAGCATATAATCTCTGGCCTCTATATTAACATTTTAAATTTTCTTCTTCTACTATGATAAGATGCAGTGTGCCACTGCTTCAGCAGCTCCTTTCAGCTTGTTCTATGCACTGCTATACCTAATTATATTGAAGCTGCTGGCTGTTCATTCCCAATTACTATGGAAGCCACTTAATTTCCTCTTTGATTTCCTTTCACCAGCAGATTGCAACTTGTGACATTTTGGGGTAGTTTGTTTTACCAACACTGAAACCTGAATATGTGTTGATTATGCTCCCAAGGTCTGTCTTGTAATAAAGGCTGGCAATAGAAGATGCAATCTCTAGAGAATGAGAATCAGAAATTATTACTGCTGTTAGACTACTTGCTTTGTCTCATAGATTTGAAGTACAGCTAGAACCTTTCTTGAATGATTAATAGACTGAAAGGAAATCAATGGACTTAGTTTTGAATTAATCTATATTCACTAATGAGGAGAGTGAAGGAGGGAGAAGATCCTGTATCTTACAGTTTATGGCAATTGAAGTATTGAAGCAGAACAGCTCACCCAGAATTTTTTGCATTGTTTTTCCATCAGTGCCATTTTCCTTTTCTGTTTCTATTACTGTGGCCTTATTAGAATTCATTTGGGTAAAATATCAACCCTTGCTTGTGTTCATACAATAACAGTTTTCCTGAAAAGAACTTTACTGATTTCAAATAAAGATACTAAGGCAAAAGAAACTATTAAACAGAGTTTCCAGGAACTAGTTTTAGGTCAAAGATCTTGACCATATTTCCTTATTTGCAATAAGAAAAAATAGCATCATATGCTTTTAAACATCTATACGAAATGACTGGATGAAGTCTTCCAGAGATTTGGGCTAAAATGCCATCAGCCATCTGATGATACCTCTACCTTTCTACTTCATCTTCTCATCTCAAAGCAGAAGTGGAAAGAGGTGAACAGTTATCTGGGGATGGTTTAGGGATTGGGAAATTAGGTGGGAGGCACTCTCCTCTGCTTGGTCCATAACTAAGTTTGCCAGATAAGAACCATCCCAGACCCCAAGAGATCAGGGCAGAAACTTTAGACCAAGGGATGATCCTTTGCAATATCACAGTGGATGGATTTTGATGAAGTTGCACAGGTGATGTTACAAGAGCCAACCTCTGTGTGATGCCATTAAATGTGACACAATAAACATCAGCCACAATTATATAGGACATGCTTTCCAAATAATAAATACCAAGTCCAATAAAGGACTACATGCGTATACACACACACACACTGGGCCTTAAGGGTTATACCATTAAATTGGGCCTAGAAATGAATGGACAGCAAATTTTGCTGATGCTGAACAAGTGTAACATGGTCTGATAGCTTATCTCCTACATGCATTCTGGCTTTTGCATTCTGTACCAGTTGCAGTTTTCCACCTGTCTTTAAGGGCAGCTGCAAGTAAAGTACATTACAACAGCGATGTAGACTCAAGTTGATTGACTTGCCCTCAGGTCATACTCAAGTTGCTTCAGTGACTCAACTTGACAATAAATGATTCACTAACTTGACTCAACTTGTGGCTTGTACATTTTTTAGCAACCAACTTGCTGGCCTTGGTTCAGTAACACAAAGCATTCATCCAGAAATGTTATGGAACAGAAACCAGTTTTCCTTCTTTGAACAACACTTCCATGATCTCACTGCTTTTGCCTACTGTTCACATGATGGAAGCAGTAACAGCAAATGCATTAGGCAATGTGCTTAAGGCGGAAGGATCCTTCTAAAGCTTTTCAAAAGCTTTAGAAGGCTCTCCTCCAATGTTTAGCAGGGACAGGATGCAGAGCAGACCTCAACCCTTGCCTCAAGCCCATTGCCTAATGTGGAGTCTTGCCTGCTGCTTTTAGGAAAAGCCTGTTAGGTAATGGACTTCAGGTGGGGGTTGAGGTCTGCCCGGCAGCCTGTCCCTGCTAAACATTGGAGGAGCCTTCTAAAGCTACCTGGGACTGCAGGAGCTGCTCAGCCCTGCCTGCCACCCAGCCTCAGCAATTCCCCCAGGGAGAGGGAGGGGGAAAAGTGTGTGTGTGTGTGTTGGAGGAGGAGGGCAGGGGTGCACAATGGTGCAGTTTTTACTTTACTTTACATTTTACTTCATTCTTGTTTTTTTTACTTTCGCAGTGGTGTTCTGCCCCTAACCCCCATGATTGGAAGAGACAACTATATTGTGATTCTAAGTTTTATCAGCTGTTGCTGCCATTTTAATTATACTCTATTTGTTATATTGGTACTTTCTATATTAAATATTGTTTTTAAGGCTTGATTGCAATGTGGAGAAGAGTGTGTTATTGCTTATGCTTATAACCAAGATGACAGCAGCCACACACAAAAGGAGGTGTCAAAATGTTCAGGAATCCTTTAGGTGTACAGGGGAAAAAATCTTGAGAAATGCAACCCAAAGGGAATCTTTAAAAATTGTTTTAAAAATCAGGAAGAAACAAACCATATATGTTTACCTTGCTAGGTTCTGAAGCAACTGTTCTAGGCTCATGCAGGGTGAAGTGGAATCCATTCCATTTCCTTAAAGTGTCCACTGAGTTGCCTATTAAAACAGGCCCCTTGTACTCCTTTCCACAAAGAGAATAGCTTCGGCTCCACAGCAGTTAGGGGGGAAAAAAAGAGTCTGACAGCTTTTCCCTTTCCCTTACAGTTCTGGTAACCAAAGTCTAGCTGTCACCAAGGCAGGCAATATGATGCCCTTCCATGCAAAGCACTCATAGCCTATGCTTGCATCTGACAGCTTCTAGCCTGTGTTCACATCTCCCAAGGGGAAAAAGGGAAAGCCCCCTCACGGTCAGTGAAGGTACCAGCTGGTTCCCTGCCTTGCAAAGCAATGGGAGGCTAGGTGTCTGGTCTGGGAGGCTGGGTGACCACAACCAGAGGGAAACTGGAGCCACCATGCCTTCTAACCTTCAGAGGATAAAGCTAGATCAGTGTCAGCACCAGTCCAGCCAAATGCAAGCTGTGTGGAGTACTTGTTTACCTGTCAGCCACCAGTCATTGACCTCATCCATTCACTCACCTGCTGACCTGTTCACTCTATCTGGTCACCCTCCTGCTAAGGGAGCTCTTTGAAAACCACCTCCACCATATCCTGACACCCACACACATCACTTTTTTGTTCCATGACCTCACTTCTTCCCTCTGTTTTCTGTAATCAAGCATTATTGAGTGCCATTCCTTATGGAGGCAAAAGGGCAGCTCCCAATGGCAGCTCCCAATGAGGCACCATAGCATGAAAACTAGTGATCTGCAGAAATGTTTCTCCCCACCCGTCACAAACTGTAAAAGCCCCAAGTCCAAAGCACCGGCATTTCCGCCCGCCCCGCCCCACCAGCCCTAAAGCGCATTACATGACAAAGAACCAACTGAAGAACCAATCAACAAACTAATTATCTGGAGGGTTATTCTTCCTGCTCCAGTCCCTACTCACAACTTCAGATTGTAAAGTACTGATGTTCCTCTTTCATGTATAACCTTTCACAAAAGAAATAAGTCAGCTTAAAACTGGCAATCATTTACTTGTTTAGTCTGCAATCATTTGTTTATTTGCTAATTTATTTTAAAATCTATAAAGACTCTGAGCAGGAGAGGAGCAAGGAAGTAATCACTTGTCTTCTTGACACTTCCTGGCTAGGCAGCTCCAGTACTCTATGGTGTAGACTCTGTGAGCCCACCAACAACCATATAGTTCAAACTGCTGTCAGGACACTGCCAGCTTCTTACTGTTATGTTGCTACTCCTGAGTGTGTTCAAAGACATAGTGATTGTTCCAGGATAGTGGTATGTGAGTAGAATAAAAAACATTTTACCTAAACATGTCTCAAAGATTAAGAAAAAGGAGATGCCCTGAGACATATGACAGAAAGTCATGAGGTGAAAGAGTTTTTAGGTTTGGATCTTCAAGGATTTAAGTTGGTCTGCATTTTTAAATGTCCTGCTTCTTACATTTCCTGAAATCATGTTGATCAAAATGCAGCAATTCTGTTTCCACATGCCAGCAAATTTTTTACCTTAGTTCTTGAACCAAAAAACATACTACCTCAAAAAAAGCATTTAAATATGTGTATTTTAGGTTAAAACATATACAAGAATGCATATTTTTGGGTACAATTTGTTTTAAAAATTGCAAAGGAATTTTTAGTTAAAAAGCATATAGTTATTCACCAAATTCAAAAATTAACATAAATTCCCATGGTTTAGGGGCCAATTCTCACCCTTGCTTCTTTCCAGGGTGGCTGCAAGAACTACCAAGAATGCAGGAATTAAAAAAAACAATAATGAAGCATCCAGAAGTCTAGTTTTGCTTTTAAAAGACTTATTTTTATGGTAAATAGTGCAGGGCCCTTGTATCCTATTTAAAAGGTGAATTACCTGGGCTGAAGGCTTTGAGGAGAGGCAATTGTCAGAAAAACAGTTGGGAGGAGGTGAGGTGTTGGGGCTACAATCAGCTTCCAGATCTGCTTGCAGTCATAGAGCCAAAGCTTTCCCACCCTGCAATAAATAGTAGAAAGGAAGAGCCCAATCCTTGCTGCACTCAATTTTTAGGGACCCCTTCTAGATCAGATGTAGGGGATCCAGCTCCCTAGAGTGATTTTTAGATCCTAATGCAAGATAATAAGTACGATCTTGCAAGAACAAGAGAAGTATTATTTTATGAGTACCACTCAGCTAGACCGAAGCCATGAATCTGGATGGTGCTTTCCTAGAAGAGATGGCAAATGTTGCACAGAGGCAAGCAATAGTAATAATGGAGGATTTCATTTACTCTCACATTTGCTGAATATCTAACTCTGCTAGGAATGAAACATCCAATATGTTTTTGACTTGCCTGGCTGCCTTCATCTCTAAGAAGACAGAAGAATGAACAAGGGAATCTGCTGTCCTGAGGCCATTTCACACTGTGGACTTTATCACACGAGGGTGATATAGCCCTATTTCTACTGCATAATTATGTCTTTGGGCAATACTTATATGACGTTGTTTCCGTCAAGTAGCTGTTTCACCCTCCGTGCGTTCCTGGAGCACTCCTTTGCACTGATGGGTAATACCCATCAATGATTCCAACTTGCACTCCTTTTCATTGACAGGTAATACCCATCAATGACTCCCAACTGCATTCCTTTCCATTGTTGATTTCTACACAGTAAGTCCATCCCACTGCAGTTCCAATTCCCTGGCAGTCACCTGGTGTGAGTGGGCATGATTCTGCTCCCCCACCCCATGCCTCTCTTCCTCACTATTCCTAAGCAGGTTGTTTTCATTTATTTTTTATTTCTTTTCTTTTTAAAATTTTAATGTATTGCTGTAATTTTGCAATTGATTTCTAAAAAATATTTAAAAATTGAAAGACACACATGTGTACGGTAGGGCATACTGGGGTCAGAAGGTGGGGTTATGGAGGTTGTGCGGAAGACACATTGCGGGACCATGGATCGCCAAAGCAAAGCTAAAGCACTAATTGAGAGAATGGTGTAATAATAAAGGGTGCAAAACCAGTATGTTTCCATTCTTAAACTGGCGAGATTGCGATGGAGCAGCAGGCTGGTGTGATAAAGTCCTATGTAATTATAGCATCATGATTCCACTTTAACTGCCATGGTTCCATCCCATGGAATCCTGGGATTTATAGTTTAGGGAGGGGTATTTAAAACTCTTACCCAGAGAGTTCTTCTATTGCCCCACCAAACTATAAACCCCAGAATTCCATAGCATGCAGCCCAAGGCTGTTAGAGTGGAATCACACGGCTATAATTGTGTAGTGTGATAGGACCCCTTAACTTAATCCTGACCAACAGGAAAGAATTGTTTGATAAAATGAAAATGGCAGAATTTGTGGGGAGGGGGACTAACAATATCCTTTTGGACTGTGAAAAAGGAGCTTAGTCGTATGTGTGCAGTAGGGATTCTCAGAGAAAAGTTTGGTGTGGTCCCATGGCTAGACATTTTGAAAGAGGAAAAAAGTTAAAGTAAGAGAGGAGGTCCTGAAAATTGAAATGCTGAAACAACACAGTATTCTGATAATAAAAGCAAAAACAGGTGGCATTTGAAGGAGCTAGAGTGACTGCACAGGGAGCTCTCTGGTGAGCTGAGACTTCTAAAGCAACATGCAGAAAAGGTGGACATAAAATCAAACAGGAGTACAACAGAATAGACTGAATTGGTAAATATGATGGCAGTAATACAAAGACCCAGGATGAGCTGAGGTGTGCAAGGGATGTTAAAAACTAAAGGGATAGCTTTGGCTCTGTTAAGAGCAAGGAAAGTAGAAGCCTATTGCTTAGCAAAGAGTGAATTTTAACAGGTGGTAGAGAACAGAAGGAACTTTTCAACTCTTTATTTTCCCTCAGTCTTCTGAAAAGGGAATTTGTGTTCATCCTGGGAAAAGCAGAAGAAATGATATAAGGAGGGATTTGCACTGGAGAAGAGGTGAGGATATGGTTAGAGCACCTACCTTCTGTAAATGAGTCTCAAGAGCCAAATGAATCACATCCCCAGGTACTGCAGGAGCTTGTGGACAGAAGACAAATTAGCTTATTAAATTTGCAGAGCCTATACTGAGCAGGGGGTTGGGTAGATGATCCCCATGCTCTCTTCCCATTCTGCAATTCTATGAAATGTTTATATGGCAGCTGCCCATGCTTCCATTTCAGATCTGTAGTGTAGTGTAGTGTAGTGCATAACAGCGGGAATTGTCTGTAGGAAATTAGGGCATTTATTCTCCAGGACAGAGCTATCAATGTGAGGTTTGAAAATTAATTTGATAATGTTAAATGCTAGAAATTGGAAAATTAATTTGCTGCCATGAACACTAATATTTGCAATAGTTTAATTAGTAGAGTTACCATTAATTAAGTAAAACTGATCACTACATTAGTGCTGGGCCAGGCCATTGCATTTACAAAGAATGGAGGGAGGTTGTCAGTGGTGATCTTAGGGAAGCATATTTTATTACTGACACCTTCAAAATGGCTCTTTTTCCTCCTTTTAAAATTGCTTTCCTCCAATGTAGAATTTTTCCCCAAATGGACTGTAAAACCCAAAATCTGATTATTCCCTGGAGCAGTTGGAAGTCCAACACATCTGGTAGCTATTGGATTGGAAAATGCTGCCCCAAAGCTTGGAATCTTGTCTTACAAACTCTTCAACTCAACTTTCGTCTCTCTTTTCTTTCCACTCCCACCAACACATGTGTTTACCTCAATCTTCAAATGCTTTATTTGTTAAAGTAATTTATAGCACTTAGAGAGACCTGGTCTACTGCAGGTACAGCATTAGTTGGATAGCTACAAAGATTGGTCAGTGAATCCAGATGAAGAATTCTTAATCTGACATTTTTTAAATTAATGTTTAACATGAACAATCTAATTTACAATCAAAGTAATATACTGTACATTAAAAAAATAAAGAAACAGAAAGAAGAAAAGAGAGAGAAGAAAAGCAGAAAAAAGGTCTCCTTTGGAGATTTTTAAGCAGAGGCTGGATGGCCCTCTGTCAGGAATACTTTGATTGTATATTCCTGCATAGCAGGGGGTTGGACTGGATGGCCTTTGTGGTCTCTTCCAACTCTATGATTCTGTAACATAACTAATACATTGTAGGGCTCTGACCACTCCCCCACAATCCTGACTGTAATGAAATGAAAAGAAAAGTAAAAAAGAAAAAAACTTAACTCTACCATTACAGATCCAGCTAAATAATCCTACTAAAATTACTAATAACCGTAACAACAGATTGTTACATCATTAGAATTCTTACTGGTAAAAAAAACAACAACCCATAAACAGTTTGCAACCTTTCAAAAAGTCTTCAGTTGGCTTATCCTTTAGAACCCATGTTAATTTGGCCATTTGGACCAACTCAACAACCTGAAGAATCCATTCTCCCATCATCAGTGCTTCAGTCTGTTTCCAAGTTTAAGCAAACAATATTCTTGCTGTTGTCATATATCCAATAAGTAATCAATATTTACTCCACAGTTCTTTCTGCTTAATGGCCAACAAAAACATTTCTGGTAACATTACAAAATCGACCTTTAATTTTTTTTAATTTTATTATTATTTTAAATTTTTTTTTGGAATAACATATAAATCTTAGAGCAGTAAATTTTCACAATCTTATAATTCCACCACATTTGCAATATGGAACCCTCCTTATCTTGACATCCCAACATTGGTTTGAAACATTCTGGGACATTTTCAACAGCCTATTTAGGCTTAGATAACCATGTATACATCATCTTATACGGGTTTTCTTTTAAAGTACTGCACAAGGTAAATTTTTTCTCTTTGGGTCACATTTTCCCCCATATATCCATATGGACATTATGTCCAAAATTTTGGGCCCACCTTATCATGTTCTCTTTTACAGGCTCATCTTCCGTCTCTAGTTTCAAAAGCCATTTGTACAGTTTTTAAATTACATGCTCATCGTCTTTACACAACTCTAAATAAAACTCATTTTATCTAACCTCTGTAAGCTGTGTTTCTTTTATCTTGATTAAATCTGTGCTTAAATTGTATAAAAACAAACCAGTTAAGATCTTTGTCTTCTTTAAGAATCATCTCTCTTGATTTAAATTTCCAGCTATCTTGTTGAAAATACAAAATATCATCATAAAGCAACCATCTCCTATTTTTAAGCGATTCTTTCCTTTTTTGAAAAAAGGCTTCCTGCAATGAGGTAGCTATTATTATCTTAGGGGAAAAGTCTCTGTTTGTACTTATACAAAATGTGTAGGAGAGCCTTTATAATACCATGATTTTTAAATTCAACATGTACCTTTACTTTATCATACAAAGTTAACGATGCCAACCAAATCTTAAATTATGGCCTTCAAGTTCCAAGACTCTCACATCTCTAAGCAATACCCATTCCTTCAACCATAAAAAGCAACAGGCCTGTTAATACAATTTGACATTAGGAATACCCAAGCTGCCTCTTTCCTTAGCACCATACAGTATTTAAAATTTTATTCTGGGTTTCTTTGCCTTCCAGAGAAATCTGGAACTGTCTTTCTGCTATTGAACAAAATTACCTAACACACATTGGAAACTGTTTAATGCAGTGAGGTGTGTAAATAGCTATTGCTTAAAAACAATTTGTAAGCCGCTCTGATAGCCTTGTGGCTGAAGAGCGGGGTATAAATAACTAAATAAAATAAAATAAAATAAATAAAAATAAAATATTCCATTTCTTATAATAGGGATCATTTGAAAGTTAAATAAAAGCCTTGGCAAAACATTTGCTTTTATTACTGCAGTTCTACCCAAAATGGATAAATTTAACTTTCCCCATTTTTCTAAGTCTCCTTTACTTTCTTTCCAGACATTTTTCATAGTTGTTTTGAAATAGTAAATTGATGTTCTTTCTGATTGTAACTCCCCAACATTTAAACCCCTCTTTTCCACTTTAAAATTTAAAAGAGCAGTTAATCCATTGTCCTCTCGATTTTGTTTTGCTTACTTTGTTTACTTTAAACCCGGAGCATATCCCAAACACTTTATTCCCCCCACAGAAGAACCTTTATTGAATGTAATGGATTTTGTGTCGTTATCAGAAGATCATCTGGTTAAATTCTCAGCTTTACCCTCATCCCATAGATTCTGTCATCTTGTCTGATATCTTTCATTAGGATATCCAGTGCCAAAATAAACAGTAAAGGTGAGAGGGGACAACTTTGCCTGGCCCCCTTTTGTATTTCAATTAGTCTTGTTGCATTGCCATTTACTAAAATCTGTCTTTGAGCTGAGTAGATTGTCTTTATTGCCCTAATAATATTTTTACCAAAGTTCATTCTCTCCTATACTTGAAATAAGTAATTCCAGAAAATATTATCAAATGCTTTCTCTGCATCTAAAAAAACAAAAACAAAATAGCCTTTTTGTCATTATGATGTTTCAAAAATTCAGTAATGTTAAGAACAGCTCTTACATTATTCCTTAATTGTTTTTTGACCAAAAAAAAAAAGCACTGTGATTTTCATGTATATTTTGAGAAATATGTTTTCTCAATCTGCTTGCCAAGATGGTAGTAAATACAATCAGCCCTCCATATCCCCAGATTCTTTATCCACAGATTCAACTATCCATGGCTTGGAAATATTATTTTTTTTAATACCAAAAAGTAACCTTTGCTGTTTTGCCATTTTATATAAGGGATATCATTTTACTATGCCATTGTATATAACAGGACTTGGGTATCCACGGATTTTGGTTTTGACAGAGGGTCCTGGAACCAACCCCCATTGGATATCAAGGGCCCACTGTAACTTACAGCCATATCGTTCTTTGTTAGTGTCTCATCTATATTTTCTTTATGAATCACTGTAATATAGGCATGTCTTCAAAAATCTGACATCTGCCCTGGATGAAGTAGCTCATCTTCAAATTTCTTATAGCATGCTGTAGATAATCCATCTGGATTGGACTTTTCCAGATTTAATCTTTTTAATTGTTTCAGTAAGTTCCATAGTTGTCACAGGCTCATTCATTGATTTTGTTCTAAGCATAATTTGTCCAATTGTAGTTTAACCAATTAGTCTTCCATATCACCTATTTTCTCATTACCCCTCACATATAAGTCACTGTAATATTCCTCAAAGGCTTTTAATATTTTCAAATTATCCATTCCAAAATGATCTCCCTTCCTGATCTTTGTGACATTTGTCTTTATCCTTTCCTGTTGCAACTTATAGGTAAGCCACTTCCTGGGTGTATTTATGAATTCAAAGTTCTTTTGCTTAAGGTATAGTAGTTCAACATTCATTTCTTGGACTGTAGACAACGAGAACTGTTGTTGGAGTAAGATTTTCAGACAACACTGTTATAGTGTTACTATTCCACTTTATTTGCTATGGCTGCCTCCTGTTGAATCCTGGGATTTGCAGTTTAGGAAGAGGCATTTACAACTCTCAGCCAGAGAGATCTTAGGCATCACTAAACTACAAACCCCAGAATTCTACAGCAAGAAGCCAGAGCAGTTAAAGTGGAATAGTAACACTATAATAGTGTAGTCTGAAAATCTCCTTAATCTTTTTGTTGAGTCTCTTTATCAACATTTTTCTTATGTTTTTCCTCCAAATTCTGTATTTCATCCATCAACTCACTTTTTTTTTTAGCTTCTCTTTCTTTTTTCAATCTGGAACCATACTTGTAAATTGTTCTCCCATATAAGCTTTGCCTGCATCCCAACCTGTTGTGTGCTCTGTACCCTCATTTAAGTTCAGCTCAAAAAATTTCTCAATTCTTGTTTACATTGTTGCTATTTTACCATCTTCAGAAATAAATATTCATTAAACCTCCATCTAAACTGTGTTTGTTCTGTTCTCAAGAACATCAGGTAGGATTATAATCAGAAAAAATTGTGAAATGCTCTTTATTAAGTTAGAAATTCAGAACATATCAATTCTAGAAAAAGATTCATAACAATCTGGGAAAAAAAAGTATAGTCTCTAGAGTTTGGCTGTAAATATCTCCAACTATCTATTAATCCAAAGTACAGTACTCTGTATTTTTAAAGAAGGTTCTATATAATTTCCCTTGATCTTCCTTAATACCTTTACTGCAACATTTATCTTTATTAGGAGCAACAACCTCATTCCAATTGCCCATACAAATCAGATTTTGTAGATCTAGGATTTTATCAGACAAGAATCCAAAAATGATGTAATCCCATGAATGTGGATAGTGGAAACATCGTGGCATTATAACACTTACCTTCACACGTCACTGTAATCATGTGAAAGAACTGTCAAAGCTTTTGCACGCTTTCAATTCTACGAAAAGAGTGTTGTTGAAGATCTATTGACAGGTTAACTCATCAATTAAAAGTGATAGTTTTTTCACGGCTGGGGAACGGGATAATCATGATGTCATGCAGTAGTAGGGCCCGTTCATACTAACCTGACATCGTTATCCCGCTAATTTTGCCGTGTCTGATAAAGTCCCTAGTTCAGATGTCTTTCTTAACAAGTTTTCATAAAATGTTGATTTCTCATTATTGGGGCTATAAATGCCTGTTAGATGCATGATCATGCCATTCCAATTGATTTCCACAATTACACATCTACCTTGTCCATCTTCAAAAATCAAGTTAGGTTGTAATGTTTGATTTATGTAAAAGACTACTCTAAATCTTTTGTTATTGTGTTCAGATACAAATTCTAGGCCCATAGTTCTATTCTGCAAAAGTCTACAGTCTCTTTTTATATGAGTCTCTTAAAGACAAATAATTTCATATTTGGTGTTTTTTTAATGCTAATTGTTTTCCTTTTTGTAGGGCAAATTCAGTAGATTCATATTCCATAAAATTATATTCAGATTCAGTTTCGTTGTTTTATTAAGATATCTTATTACATTGTTATTATTTCTTCTTAACAACTTGTCAGCCACTTAACTGTCTCCTTCTGGGGCCTGTGCATTCAAAATTTTCAACAGATCTCTCACTCTCTCCAAAGAGTATTGTATATTTTTCACCTGCAAAAAGTGGTTATCAGATGCAGGCAAAATGTCAGAAAGAAACTATTACAGAACATGGCCTCACAGCCCAGAAAAAAAACCAAGGAAAATCTATGGTTATCAAACCCTCTGGGACTATCCAGCGAAAGGTTATGTCTTTCTTTTCTGAGCACCTCCACCAAGAATGTATACTTTCTGCATTTCTTCAGCATTCTTTCATGTATTTCTTTAGACAGTTATTTCATTCTCATTTATTTTAAGTCTTTTCTTAAAGTGTGCCCTCAATATTTCACCTCTTTTATGTGTGAAAAAAAATTATCACATCTCTTGGAAGTTTTTTCTGCTGTGCATAAGCAGAGTTTTGCCTATATATTGCTTCAGTTTTCTTGCTAAATTCTTCACCAGAGCTGCTTATAAGGTCCTCCAAAGCTTCTTAAATTGTCTGTTTTAAGTTAGTTAAGTAAGTTCTAAATGGTGAAAATACCCCTTGTTGAATTTGCTGGGAATTCTACCAGTCTAAACAGGATCCAGCACCAATCCACACTATTCAGAAGGAGGGGAGCCCAAAGCAGCAAAAACAATGGGGTAAAAGCCTTCACAGATTTCCCTGTACTTTTTCATAAACTGTGAGGCTGGTGCGCATTTTTGCTCATTTGGACTATGGAACAATGAAAAACATGAAGGAAAGCACAAAGCTGATTGACCGGGCAAGAGTGGGGGTGGGGTTTGCAAGGAGGGCAAGTGCCCACTGCCACCATGTTGGATTTTCCCCTTAGCAATTGCTTGCTAAGGCGATAAAAATGATCAATATTTTCTGTTTTGCTTTGGAGAATTGCTCTATTGCACCAGCGCACCTCAGGATGACTTTAAAAAAACCCAGCAGCAGTGAAGAACTAACACAAGTAAATCACGTTCGGCCGCCATCAGGAATGCGAGGCTTAGGGGGGCTTCTGAGGCCAGATAAACCATTTGGACATGTTGCTGCTGCTGCAAGATGCCAATACTATGAGGTATTGGGGACTTTTTTTCCCTTGTGTAGATGGGCCCTTAGTCAGCTTTTCTGGAACAGCTCTTAAACTAATTTGTGTTTCCCTCAATTTTAATTCCATCATCATAATTCTATCCTGTGCCTTTTCCAAATCCTGCCGTAAAATGTCAGTGCCCTTCCAATTATCAGACTCTCCTGTTCATGTTTGTGTATAATTGTTGTGAGATTCTTAACTGACACTATGATCTCTTTGAGCTGTTTTTCAGCAAGTTCTTTAAAAAGGTTTACTTGTCCTATGACCTCTAATCTCAACAAATCCAGTTTCTGTGCTAAATTCCCATTGCTTTCTGTCACATGTTTATTCAAATCTAAAATTTGGTTAGACGTTTCAGATATTGAGGCTTGAATTTTAATGAGCACAGAGTCAGTTTTGTCTAGCACCGCTCTGTACATTTTTCTGGTGGCCATGTTTATGATATCATATAAATAATTATCTGCTTAAATTGTTGAAACTGCACTTCAAATATTTACTATGCAAACTGTACTCACTTGAGCATAATAAATCGCCAACCCAATGAGGGGGTTTCTCCATCCCTGTTCAGCATGGGCCATCCAAGATCATTCGATAATAGTGTAAATCTTTGTTTGGAGAAGCTTCTGTCTAGCTGACCTTAATGAATCTCTGTGATTCTTCAGCTTTGCAGTGGGGAATGTTGTAGCTTCCAGGGCATGTGTCTCTACCAGACACCTCCGTAACCCACTCCTGAGCTGGGAGGTTATCTGGAAAACTGTTTTTCTTTGTGAAATGATTCTGTATCTTTATATGCTTAAAGATAATAAATCCTGAAAAGCTTGGAGCAGCATAAAAATCATGCTACTAACAATTGGCTTTCTTGGCCAGAGTCTAGTAACTTTCTCAGGCTCTTCTTAATCTGACATCTTTTACTGTCTGAGCACATGCAAAATATTATTTTTTTGATTGCTAAATTCTTTCTGCCTCCCCACTCCCAATCAAGACATGTGCTTTACAAAGACAAGTTGTAAATTGTATGTAGAATCCATTGTATGTAGAATCCATGAGATTTGTGTTCGCAAAAGGACAATAAATAAATGTGAAGCTAGTTTATTTTATGAAACCTGTCTATCCTATTAAATTTGAGAGGCTATGATTATTATTCCACAAGTTAATACATCCGCATACTAACATACCACCTTCATAGGCAACAACTGAGGGCTAAAATATATCAATGGCTCATTCATCTGTGCTCAGTACAGTCAAATCTTGCCAGCGACAAATTGCAACAGTGTTTTAGAAAGCCTGCCCAGCAGTCCTTCTTTCACAATTTGCTAAATGAACAATTCTTTAACTACAGATGATTCCAGGGACCCAAATCTGTGATATCTCTTTCTACTGAAGAATGGGAGGAGCCTAATGGTAAAGGAGATATTGGGAAAGGAATTAATTCCTGCAAGGGTTTCTAAAAATCTTCTGAATTAAAGGTCTGTGCAGTGCTTTAACAGTTCTCTGGTTTTATAGCATACTTAACAAAGTGTTGTTACATGCTGTAGATGGAAAATATCCATATGAATATGGGCTTGCTGCTGCTTGTTAAATGCTTTAAAACTTGGACACGTGACAAGAATGCATGTGACAGATTTTTAAGTGTTGATTAAGCTCATATTTTAAAAGTCATAGTATAAAATAAACATCTCTGCCCTTCCTTCCAGCAGGCAGCACAGAGATCTGCTCTCCGGGTTCTATCTGACAGGTACATTTTGTCATTTTTATGAACTATAAATTGCTTTATGAAACGCTGAGCCCTATTTATTGTGGCACATAACTCATAATCGGATTTTGTCCCCAAAGTATCTCCGAACCATGGTGTTAAACATTTTGCATGCTTGGATTTGTCATGCATGCATGGAGTTTATTACTGCAAAAAAAAAATCATAGTCTTGCTGTATTTCATATGGAGTATTCAGAATCCCTTGTTGTGGCATGAAATGAGAGATGTGAAACTGCATGAATGGTGCAGTAAATTCTGGAGTTTAGCATTTGTTTGAGATATGTTTACACTCATTTCTCAGCACTAAGTATGTCATTTATTTCAAGATGTGTTCCTTTTGACTTTCCCATTTTATTTTATTTATTTATTTAAATTGGTGAAGTTCTTCAGATTCCCTCCTCCAAAATAAAAAAAAAATGTTTCTATTCCATTTGGCACAAGGTTTGTTCTCCCTCCTTTGCTCTTTTTCATAATTACTCATATGTCAATACTTGTGTTAAATTAATTACTCCAATTTTACTCAGTCATGATTTCATCAAGACTTCTATTAAAATCTATGAGGTGTTCAGTCATTTTCCTTAGTATAAGGCATACAGGAATGTGGTTGTGAGCCACAAAGTAGCATTACATTAAAGAAACTCTTGATGAAAGTGGAATTGCTGGGATTGTAAAAGCAGCCTTCTAACCCTGTCATGATTTTATTTCAGGCTTAGGAACGGGAATGTTGTTGTTGGAAGGTATATTTTATAGCACCTCTTTTGCAAACACACACACACACACAAACCAGCCTGCTAGATTTATATTTATCCACAAATGAGATACTGTGTCATGCAGGCTGACACAAAGCAAATTTCCCCATGCCTTCTTGGCAGGCATCACAACCTTTCTGGCCCAGACTCCTCCCGCCTCCCTGAGAATAAGCAGTAATTGACTTTGTAAGGCAGCTCAATCAAATGCTTCTCCAGAGCAGAGGCTGCTGCCACTTAGGATGAATTATATGTTGTGCATGGGTGAATAACATTTCTTTATGGTCTGAGGCTGAAACCATCAAAAATATCCCACCTTCACTGACAATCCCTGTTCTGTTCAGACTCTTTTTGCTTGCTTGCTTTAAAAAAAAAAAGTAGGGGAAAATAACCTGTCTTTGCAAACTTATCAAAAGATGAATGCTTTGAGCTGTCTTAGCCAGTCTTGTGGAGGGGGAAGGGTATTGGGAGATAAAAGCACTTACGATAAAGTTATGTGGTGTAGAACAAGAACACTAAGTCCAGTTTTTCTCTGCTAGCATTGGAAGTTAGCTTACATCTCTAGCACCATCTACACAAAATTAGCTTACATCTCTAGCACCATCTATTATGTTGCCATCTATAAACACGCTGGGTTTGTACATATATATGTTACACATCTATGCCTTCTGGGCAGTATGCAGAGGGAAATAAAACCACCACCACCACAGAAGTTTTTGGGCGCACACCTTCCATGTGTGTACAAAATGTGAAATACATCACCACAGGAGAAGGATAGGTAGAGGAGAATATTGCACTGGTGCAGCAGTGGGCATCTTAGCTTAGATAACCAACACAGGCTGCTTCTGAAGACAGAAATGACAGCACTGGGGCAGCCCAGCAGAAAGCAGCAGAAGCCCTTATTTATGAAGACAGCATATGTCTAGCAACTGCACCAGCCATACTGTTCATGTCTGACAAGCTGGAACGTGTCCAAAAGAGGGCACCCAAAATGGTGGGAGGTCTAGAAGCCATGCCCTATGAGGAGCAGCTTAGGGAGCTGGGTATGTTTAGCCTGGAGAAGAGAAGGTTAAGACGTGACATGATAGCAATGTTTAAATATTTGACGGGATGTCATATTGAGGATAGAGCAAGCTTGTTTTCTCCTGCTCCAGAGACTAGGACGCAAAGCAATGGACTCAAACTGCAGGAAAAGAGATTCCACCTAAACAAAGGAAGAACTTCCTGATTATAAGAGCTGATTGGCAGTGGAATGCACTGCCTCAAAGTGTGGTGGAGCTCCTTTGGAGGTTTTTAAACAGAGGCTGGATGACCATCTGTCGGGTGTGCTTTGATTGTGTGTTCCTGCATGACAGAGAGTTGGACGGGATGGCCTTTGTGGTCTCTTCCAACTCTATAATTCTATGATTCGACAGTTTCTCCTAATATATGTATTTTGTACATAAGTTTGCCAAATTTAAGCATATTTAAGGTTTTTGCCTTATAATTTATTATTGCAGTCCAATTTGAGTTCATTTGAAGAAAGGTAAGACATGATGATTTTAAAGAAACAAGACACATATAGAAATAAATTTAGAATTAGAAATGAACAGCTAGAACATTATCAGACAGGGACCAAAAAAAGTCGCCATCTCACTATGTCCCTTCCCGCCCTAGTCCCGTCCCTGCAACTGAATAAATGAAAAATGTTCAGACACCTACCTTGCCGCACGACAGAAACTGCTCCTCTCCCCTCCCTCTAGCATCGCAGGAGTGAATGGAGTTCTCACAAAGCCCCATTCACTTCCTGGAAAACAAATCCCAGCTGTTCTCGCGAGAGAACAATTGCGCGGGAAATTTAAAAATAAAATGAAAAATTAAAGGTAAAAAATTAAAGCAAGCACAGAAACATATTTTAAAAAAAAGAAGTGACTCAGGGAGGGATGGGGGAAGTGTGTCACTTACCACTATGTCCCAATCTGGACTGGAAGTGTTCGACAGGAACCTCCCCATTATGCTGGCATTGCACCTTCTCACACACCCATTGTTCCATGACTGAAACGGAACAATAGGTCAATTCACAGCTTAAGCCATCAATAAAAAGGAGCAGGGGGGCGAAAAGGCATGGGGGCATAATGCCACAGGGATGACAACATCTGAAAAGTTAGCCCTTTAGCGACGTCCTGTCGTCCCTGTTGTGGGGTTTTTGGCACATCTGATAATCTCCCTAGAATCAAGATTTTGACACTTAACAAATAGATTAAGGTTTATTTTTCACCATGAATTAAACATGTATTACCAAAGCTATAAATGTAACTAGAAGAGAACCTTTCTAAAGAATTTCACTCCCTGTGGGTTTCAGCCAGGAGTGGTTTTGCTTTCTTTCCCATTGACTGGAAGATAGCACTGGGGTGCACTTCTGGCATCTCATGCACCTATCTAAGGCAACACTGTGCAGGCTTTGGCCTCTTTTCCTGCTAGTGGCACCTCTCAGACACTCCTCCCCCTACTCCACAGCTGTGTGATGTTTGCTAATAGTCTGTTTGATGTTATCCATTCCCTTGTAATGTGTTATTGGTTGTTATTCTTGTCACAGCTGGTGGGGTGTGGGCAGGGCCGGTTTAATCTGTCTGCCAAATCAGCATTGGCAGGGCCCCCCAAGGTCAAGAGAGGGCCCCATGCTGGCCTCCTTAATCTGACGAAGGAGACAGCCAGGAGACAGCCAGGAGGAGCCCCCTCTTACCCTCCTCCTCAAAAAAACCTCCTGCTGGCTTTTTTTAAAAAAACAAACAAAACAGCCTCTCCAAAACTAAAGAGAAAGAGAAAGATAAAGAAACAGCCGCCCTCCATGGCAGAAGCTGGAGGGAGAGGCATGTCGGAGAGGGTGAGTGTGTGTGTGAGAGAGGGGGGGGGATTTGAGGGTTGTCTCCCTCAGAAAGGGCTTCTTTCTTTCTTTCTTTCTTTCTTTCTTTCTTTCTTTCTTTCTTTCTTTCTTCCCTTGCACATAGATTCCCTCCAGCCCATCTTTCCAGCTGCTTTTAACATGTCTTGGTTCCTCTCCCCTCCCTTTCCCCCTTGGTCTTCTTCAGCCATCCAACCTATGTTTAAAAAAACCCAAAGAAGGAGACTCCACCACACTCCAAGGCAGTGTATTCCACTTCCAAACAGCTCTTACTGTCAGGAAGTTCTTCCCAATATTCAGGTGGAATCTCTTTTCCTGTAGTTTGAACCCATGGCTCCATGTCCTAGTCTCTGGAGCAGCAGAAAACAAGCTTGCTCCTTCCTCAATATGACATCCCTTCAAATATTTAAACATGGCTATCACGTCACCTCTCAACCTTCTCTTCTCCAGGCTAAGCATACCCAGCTCCCTAAGCCGTTCCTCATAGGGCGTAATGGCTTCCAGACCTCGCACCATCCTTCTCAGTATCTTTCTTGTGCCCAGAATTGGAAACAGTATTCCAGGTGAAGTCTGAGCAAAGCAGAATGGAATGATACTATTACTTCCCTTGATCTAGACACTACTCCTATTAATGCAGCCTAGAATCGCATTGGCATTTTTTGCTGCTGCATCACACTGCTAACTCTTGTTTAGCTTGTAGTCTACTCTTTATTTTCTTTGAGGAAATCTATACCATTACATTAATTGCTAATAAACAAAAAATATTATGTTAGTGCCTATAATATAGTTTTTAAACTAAATTATTGGTGGCAAATTATGTAATATAGTAGGCCCCTCTTATCCACTGGGGATTGGTTCGGGGGGGGCGTGGATTCTGAAAACCATGAATAATAGTGAACGCCATTGAAAATAATGGGACTTCTGGTTTAAAATACCATAGAGTTGCCTTGCAGGGCCTAGAAAAGGGCTAGGGAAGACACATTTTCTAGGAAGACTCTTTGGTAGGTGTGCTGTTTTGTGTTCCATGGATAATGAATCCATCGATACGGGGGTCCTACTATAATCTGAACATCCTGTACGGTGAACAGGTTAGGTTACATTGATCTGAGATAAACATATGGGGGCCCCAAAGTAAAGCATTGCAGGGGGCCCCAAAATTCCTTAAACCGGCCCTGGGTGTGGGCATGCCCATGGGTGATATGCTCCAAACACACCAGATGGTGGAGGAATACCACCCGCATTCCTCCCATTACTGACCACTTCAAGTGGAGAAGGGAGGTCATTCTTTGACAATAGTGGTATCTCCCCTTTTAGTAATGCTAGCTAGCACCACCTAGCAGACTACCTGGGGACCCTATGTTCTGCTTCATGGAGAACAGATGCCCACATATGTTGCTGCATCATTGCAAATTCCAGTTGCTAATAAAGTTGTGACCTTGTTTTCACCAACACTTTATCCAGAATCATATTTCCAGGTGGGAGGGTGATTCAGTTTAAAAAGCCAAATAAATCTTCAGTTTTGAAAAAATTTGGATTGTCTATTTAGATGAAGAAGTTGGGACCTTCTCTTCAGCACACAGCAGTTTCTCAGCGTCAGTGTTTCTTAGGGGCTTACCACACACTGAAGTACATGTAAAACGACAGTGCAGCAAGGAGGTTCTGTTATTCTTCCATTCCGGTCCTGTGGGGGACCGAGGTAAAACCATGTCTTTTTGCTACATAGAAAAATCCTGTAGCAAAAAGACATGGTTTTACCTTGGTCTCCCATGGGACCAGAATAGCAGAGCACTGGAAGAACAATGACATATTGCAGTAAGGCAGTACAGAAGATGGAACCTTCCTGCTGCACTACTCTTTACTTTGGCATGCAGTCTCTCTCTGGCTTTTCTTCGCAAACGAAGATTCAGGAAGGACTCATCCCGCGCTTTCTGCAAGCGCGCTAATGACTAAAAAGGCCAATCCGAGATAAACAAGTCCGGTTGCAGAAAGCACAACAGAAGGTCTCCTTGGGTGATGTTTTTGGGTTGTGATTCTTTCTGCGTTGTCGTTTCTCTTCAAGACTTGTTCGTCGTGAGTTCTCAAATAAGGCTGCAGCATCGTGGATACTGTGTCTCCATGCCTCCCAATGTGAGGCCAGGGCGGACCACTGTTGGTGATCCATTTGGCCGAGCCTGAGATGTTGTTTCAGGGAGTCTTTGTATCGCTTTTTTGGAGCGCCCCTCTTACGCTGACCCGTGGCGAGTTCACCGTAGACTACTATTTTTGGGAGGCGATGGTCCTCTATCCTAGAAACGTGCCCTGCCCAGCGCAGCTGCATTCTCAATATCATGGCCTCAATAAGCCTCATAGTATAGCTAGAGTCAAAAGCCTAAACTCCTGGAGAGTGGTATGAAAGACATTTTTTCGTTCATATGATACGTGAAGGAGAACCATGCTATTAAAGGGGCAAGGAGGATGGAGTCTCACCTCTGGTTCTACCCTCCACAATGATGTGCAGCTTCACCCAGCCCTAAACTAGTCCATGTGTCAGACATTATGTCTGCAGGGGAAAATATATATGTGTAGATCTCTAGGAGAATGGCAAATGTGCATGATTTATGGGTATAATTTTTCTCTGGTACCTGCTCATACCTAATGTGTGTGTGTGTGTGTGTGTGTGTGTGTGTGTGTGTGTATCAGGGACAGACTACTGCCTCCTTATGGGGAAACCCACCTGCATGTAAAATGCATGAAAGGGAGTTTCATTTCTAAATAATCAGCCTGAGTGCTTTTAATTGTTATTGTTGCTGGTTCTTGTTCCTGGCAGTTATAAGAATACTTTCGTTATTATATGTTCCCATCTTTTTCCTGTTTATTTTCACTGGACCTCAGGGAAACCCAAGTAGGCAGTCTAGAATTAATGTGTTTAAACCAGAGAAAGCTTTTGGCATCCAGACATGACCTCTCTGTGTTTTAGTGAGATGACAGACATAGTGTCTCATGGTGTGTAAAATATGTAAAATACTTTGGGGAGGCAGAAAGGTATGTGTGTGTAGAATATGAATTGCCTCAGCATATTATTAACCTCACTGGCTATGTAGTAAATAGAAGATAACTGTGATCAAACATGAATTTGTGCAATTTATCAAGCTGAGCAACTGTGCATTTTGCAGTGAGTCAGGAACTCAATTCCAAAATCTAGGGCAAACAGAGCAAAAGGAAATTGCAGGGACTAAGAAGTTAATCATACCTTTGGACTGCTTTCATCATTTTTGAAAGACAGAATCAGTAGAGTCCTAGAAGGAATATTTCTCACAGCAACTGGTCAGAAAATAATTGTCAGCAAGTCTTTCAATAGCATTTATGATAACTTTTAACATAATGGGATTAAGTCATTTGATAAACTAGTTGTACATATGTATATGAAGCACAGTCAAACATTAAAGGTATAGAGTTAGAAGCCCTAAATGAAGATGTGTTTGAAGAAACTTTGCTTACAATAATGTTAGGAAGACCATGTCAGGGGATGATAGGACACTCAATCCCCAGCAGAAGCCAAAAAACTATCTGACCAGACTTAGTAGCAACCTGTTCCCAAGAATACTCACACACAGTGTTTGACATCCAAATAAGCAGGAGGCACTTTTATCTTCAAAGTCAAACAGTTGCAATATATATACAGATATTTACAATTGAAGGAGAAACTGCTTCACCAGGCCTCAGCATTCACAAGAAAAGAGTGAGCTTTGGACTAGCTCACTTATATATCTATCTACAGAACACTGCCCTCTAGTGGCCTGCCTAGGCATGACTTGGTAGCTCATGGAGTCAGCCATTGTACTTGCCATCTCAGACAAGGCTGTGAATTCAGCTGCAGTGGTAATAATGGCTACACGGTTCTGTTTTCTTGATCTCCACACTATGGGGCTCTCTGCATACCTGACCACCAACCTAGTCCCTGACTTCCTGTCTGAAGTCTCGGCAGCAAAAGAGCTGCCCAGATAGCACTCCAGGGTCACCTGACTTCATGTCAGCTTCAAATGCATGTCCCTGGTCCCCTTGAGAAATCTAACTACCCTCTTCAAGGCTTCCCAATCCGCCCTCCTTGGCTTGGAGACTCTTCTGCTGAGCACCCAAACTGCAAAATTGATATCAGGCCTTGTGTTGTTTGCAATAAACAACAGACTGCCTACCACTGAGTGGTACAGCTCTGGCCTTTCAAACTCCTGTTTTGCCTCTAAGTTCACAAAATCAGTGGTCATTGTTATCCTGACCACTTTTGCCTCACTAAGCCCACACTTGGCCACAAAACTGTCAATTTTCTTCTTCTGACTTAGGAAAAAATTCTCCAAGACCGGTTCTTTCTACCTCTACTCCTAGATAACATCTCAGGCTGCCTAAGTCCTTCAACTTGAACCGGCTTTCTAACTCCACCTGCACTTTCTTGACATCACTGGCACTCTTTGCTGCTATAAAAAGGTTGTCCATATAGATAACTAGCATGACAACACTATTACTTGCTCCCTCAGTGTACACACATGTGTCTGCAACGCTCCTTGTGTAACCTAGTGACACTAAAACTTGGTGTATGCATTTGTTCCAGCAATGTGTGCTTTGTTTCAAGTGGTAGAGCGCTTTGCATGACAAGAACACTTTGCTCTCACCTGCACTGTCATACCCTGGGGCCTGTTCCATGAACACTGTCTCTTCAAGATCAACATTCAGGTATGCTGTTTCAAAGTCAAAGTGTGGCACAACCATCTGCCAATTGGCTGCTACAGCTAACACTAACCTAAGACTTTCTGGCTTTGCTGTGTGCAAAAAGGTTTTGTCAAAATTGGTGTAGCGCTCCTGCAAAAAGCCTTTCGCTAATAAGCGTCCTTGACACTTTTGTGTCCCATCAAGTATGTCCTTAAGCTTGTGCACCCACCTGCAACAAACAACTTTTTCGTCTTTTGGCCTCTCTACTACCTGGAACACTTTCCTCCCAACTTGTGACTCAAACTCAGAGTCCATGGCTGAGTTCTACTTCTCCTGCTCTTCCTGTGGAAGTTTAAGAGATCCTGAAAACTTGCAGGCTCCTCTGCCATGACATTGCATAGCCTGGCTTCCTGAACAACAAACCTTTCAGGAGCCTTTCTAATCCTCATTGACCTTCTGGGGATGAGCACCCTAGTTCTGTCTGACTCATCTTCGCTTGCACTGCTGCTGCTATCTCTCCCTGTGTCAGGCTCAATGCTTCTTTGTGGTGGTGGTGTGTGTTGGAGTGGCATAGGAAGTCTCAAGCGTTTCTTCCTCTGCCTCCCCTTCATCATCATCAGGCTCAACCACCCCTCCATTTGTGGGACTTTTGGAAATGGTTGGCACATCCCTCCCCAAGGGAACAAACACCTCCTGATTGCAATGCAGTCTGTCCCACCCTGAGTGCATTTCAAAGTTTGCAGTCCTGATGAACACCACTTTTCCAGGATGGAGAGAAAACATATACTTATTACCCTCATAGACTAGAAAACACAGCCTCCTGGTTTTAGGCTGCCCAGGCTTCCTTAGGCTCACGTGAATCAGTACATTTGCATACTGTCCAAAAATCCTCAGGTGCTTGAGGTTTGGTGCTCTACCATACAATAGACAGTATGGGGTATGGTTGACACTAGACGTCCACAGCCTATTTAAATGGTAAGCATCAGTCTTCACTGCCTCCCCCCACAGCCCAGCTGGGGCTTGTGCATCTTCCATCATGCACTCCATCATGCACTTCAACATCCCAATTTTCCTTTCTGCAAGCCCATCCTCCCCTGGAGACACTGGGTTTGTGGTCTTGTGTCTAATGCCCCTCCTACGCATCCAGGTCTGCAGACTGTTGGATAAGAATTCCCCTCCCCTATCCGTCACTAGACTGGAAACCTTATGAGAAGGAAATTTGTGTGCCACAACATTCACCCGCTCATGGAACCTGTCTGCAGCCTGATTTTTCTCCTTCAGTAAGTATACGTAGGTGTGCCTAGTGTGTCTGCCCACAGTTACAAATAAATAGTGGTTACCCCCTTCAGTGGGCTTATAGGGGCCTGCCAAATCAGCATGGACAACCTCAAAGGGTCTCTTGGTAACACATAAGCCTTCACCTTAACTTTCCTGCACACAGCACATTCTAAGAATCTTGGACAGTGTTTCATGCTTAGACAAGGGCAAACTTTTGCTAGCTCCTTTAACCCTTTGTCACTAGCATGGCCCATTAGCTCATGGTAGTAATGACCACACTTATTATGTAGGGGCACATTGTCTGTAGGATTCACATTTGCCACCTTCCCTTTAGGCAACATGTAATACAACCTATGTTTCTTAATCCCTTTTGCACAGACATTATTCATGTTATGCTTTTCTGTTATTGGACATTGTTGCCCCTCAAATATCACTTTATATCATTTGGGACACACTCAGTATACAATTCTCCAGTTTGCTAACACATAACACATTTTCAAAATCTTTGCCAAATGATGGCACATATGCAGTGCCCATTTTCTTCACCTTGCTGGGAGCACCATATGCAAGTGTAATATTGGTTATGGAAGCATTTTTAACATTGCTTAACAGCTTTAAGTCATTCACCATGTTGTGTATCGCCCCACTATCAAGTAACCAGATTCTTTCCTCAGTACCATCAGGATGGCGCTTTGTTACGAAGGCATGGTTTGCAGCCTGAGAGGATGCTCCCCTCCGTTGTCCTGTAGCTGTGCCACCCCTCCTATCCAGTGCAGGCATCTTACAGTCCTTCTGAAAATGTCCAGGCTTTTTGCATCTGAAACATAGTTTCACGTAGCCGCAGGCTCCCTCCTCCACATCAGATGCCTCTGTTTCAGTGCTCTCCTGATTGCGTCTGGTAATTTGTGGCTGTTTATTCCCCTCTGTCTGGGAAAAAATTGCTTGCATTGGACCTCTTCCAGAATATGCTCAGCTACCAGGTCAACAGATAAATCACTCCACCTGGTGGTCTGCAGACTGTACATTAGGAAATCCCATTCCTTTGGCAAACTGCCCAATAAAATAAAACAACTTATGGACTTCTAAAATGTCCACTCCTCTATTGACCACCTCTTGAAAAAGTTGCCTCATTTCCTCCAAATGGGCTTTCATGCAGCTGTCCAGTAGACAGCTTTGTGTTATAAAGTCTCTTAGTCCATATCATCTTAGAGAGGCAGGACAAATTCTGATGAACCATTTTCAAAGATGTCCAAAGCTAAAAGGCTGTCTTTGCTGGGGCCACGTGTATTAACTAGCAGGGGCTGAGTGATAAGAGAATTGCAGCTCTTGTCTTCTGGTCTGCTAGCCTGAACACTGATATTTCATCTTCTGAACCCTCTGGGATCACACTTTCATTTTCCAAAATGTGCCACAAATTGTCCTTAATTAATAAAACCTCCATATATAAACTCCAGGCTGGATAATTTCCATCAGCCAATTTCTCAAAACAAACGTGGCTAGTATCTGCCATTGTGCTGTCTAAATAAAAAAAATCTCCAGCTATGAAACACAAACAGCTGGCACCTCTTCAAGGCTGCTTGAAGATAGCTCTAACACAGAGCCTGGATGAAACCTAACTGTTTCACAGCCAACTAGCCAAAAACACTCAAAACAAAAAGATTCTGGGATCTTTTCATGGTGCACCTTATCTAATCTGAGATCAATCAGCTGGGCCCATAACCACTGTCAGGGGATGATAGGACACTCAATCCCCAGCAGAAGCCAAAAAACTATCTCAGTAGACTTAGTAGCAACCCGTTCCCAATACTCAGACACAGAGTGTTTGACATCCAAATAAGCAGGAGGCACTTTTATCTTCAAAGTCAAACAGTTGAAATATATATACAAATATTTACAATTGAAGGAGAAACTGCTTCACCAGGCATCAGCATTCACATGAAGAGAATGAACTTTGGACTAGCTCACTTATACATCTATCTACAGGACACTGCCCTCTAGTGGCCTGCCTAGGCATGACTTGGTAGCTCATGGAGTCAGCCAGCATGACTCAACATGATTCTGCAGTTGTTCGGCCATTTTATAATGGAGTTCAGTCTCTAACTCATGACAGACCAAACTGGAAAGCCACTGTGTATCTGTTATCTTTTGAAGCATTATGGCTAAAGGATATTTTTAAATATTTAAATATAAGGAGCGGCTTAGGGAGCTGGGTATGTTTAGTCTGGAGAAGAGAAGGTTAAGAGGGGACATGATAGCCATGTTATTTGAAGGGATATCATACTGAGGATGGGGCAAGCTTGTTTTCTGCTGCTCCAGAAACTAGGACACAGAGCAATGGATTCAAACTACAGGAAAAGAGATTCTATCTAAACATTAGGAAGAACTTTCTGACAGTAAGAACTGTTTGACAGTGGAACGCGCTGCCTCCGAGTATGATGGAGTCTCTTTCTTTGGAGGCTTTTAAACAGAGGCTGGATGGCCATCTGTTGGAAATGATTTGATTGTATATTCCTGCATGGCAGGGGGGTTGGACTGGATATCCCTTGTGGTCTCTTCCAGCTCTATGATTCTCTCTCTGTCTGTGTGTGTGTGTGTGTACACACACACATCTACATACTATACATTTCACCTGATGTACATGCCTGTAATCTCATAACAATATCATATTCTATGTCATGCTAGGACATTTTTTCATATTATCATTTCTAGCCCTTAACCCAGCACAGCATGTCTTGGGATCAAGCTGTATGTGTTGTTAAATGTTGCTGTGAATGCTTGACTCATGCATGAGAAACCATCTGGTTTGCTAATGAAGAAAAATATTTCTGTTTTATTGTTTATTTTTGACACTTGAGTATTGCATTGCCTCTGGGTAGTGAGAAAGACATAAGACCCATATTACTTTCAGCTTTTGTAATGGCTCCAAGTAGCTGTAACTCCGTCTGTTGATGAGGGGAGTTCTCCCATTCAGTAGTATCTTCTGGAGGTGGTTGCTCCAAACAGTAAAAAGAGGGAAGAGAAAGAACACATTACAGTTGTCCCTCCACATTCACGGATTTGGCATTCACGGTATTAAGTATTCACAACTTGAAAATATTCTTTAAAAAATAATAATCCAAAAAGCAAACCTTGATTTTGCCATCTTATATAAGGGACACCATTTTGCTATGCTATTGCATATAATGGGACTTGAGTATTCATGGATGTGGGTATTCACGAATGTGAAGGGACAACTGTACAGCTTAACATATTACCACTCAGTCCTGACCTACCAGTTCTGCAATTGTATATACTGTATCCACTCTTCCATCCTCCCTCCCTTTATTTATAATCATCTTTTTCACAAGCTGTGACTCTACAGGCAGCTTACAAAATAATAAAATTTTGAAACACACTTTCTGTATCCTCTGTAGACAGTGGTATCCCAAGCAGGCTCTGCTGTTGCCACTCTGACAACTTTTGCAAGAGGGTCCATCTTGACAGTGAAAATAATCCTCTTAAAATTTGCTTAGAATCCTGCCTTTCTTAATGGGATCCTGCATAATTGCACCGTATTCAGAAGGGGGACAGATCCACCATAAACCCTGAGGGAAGAGCCTCTGGGGGGTTTCCAAATGTTTTTTTTTTTTAACTCCATGGGGAATGTGCATGATCTATCGTAAGGACAGGTGATCGAATTTATTTGCACTTCCCCAGAAAAGCAGCAGAAGAAAGCTGACTGGCAGATGGGAGCAGGGGGTGGGGCTTGCTAAGAAGGCAAGCACTCTGGAACCACATCTTGATTTTTGCCTTAGTGATTGTGTGCTGAGGCAACCAAAGAACCTTTTCCTTTTTAATGTTTATTTAGGCGGAATATTGTACTATCACCCTTTTGCATCTTAGATATGCCTGTTTTTTTTTTTTTTTAAATACCATTTGGCAGTAGCAACTGGCGAAAATAAAAACACGAGTCATGGCTGCTATCTTGAATTACAGGCATGCCCGTTGGGACAGCAAAAGCAGGTAGCCTCGCATGCCTATGATTTTGCCAAACACTGTTAAGACAAGTCGATCCTGCTTCGAATTTGCGTGAGTTCACATCAATCCACATTTCCTCCCCATCGTATAGACCGGCAAAGAGTTCCTTATCAAATGGTTGCATTTTTTCCTTCCTTATTCATGCCTTCAGTATCATGATGACAGCTGGATTTGAACTATATTCCACTTTAGAAAGGAGTGACAAAACTAATGTGTGAAGAGCACAACTGCAGGTGTGACTCTGCATCTGTTAGGAACCAATAAATTAGAAGCTTGAAAATGAGGGTTACAAATAGTCATGCAGGGAAGGTGGGCTAGCTAATATAATTATACTAAAAAAAAATCTGTGCAGATGGGATCCAAGGTTTTCTTTACTATAGAGCAGACGTGTGGAATCTTTGCCCCATGGGCCTAATCCAGCCTGCAAATGTTCCCCACCCAGCAGGTGGGAGTTCTCTCCTCATGCCCCTCCCTAAACCCCATATGCTCCAAGTCTGATGGGGAAACTGCACAACTCATCCCCATGACTCCTGTTAAGTCTTCTGGTTTTAAAATTTGTTAAAGATGTTAGGAAATACAATCACACATACAACTCAAAACTTTTGCTGGTTGGCTCTAAAAAATACGTTGTTTTTAAAGAATATTTCTTAAGGGTCAATGAAATAACTTAGTTTAGAGGGAAACTAGGTGGCAGTACTGTTGCATTCTGGAGCAGAACTGGGCAACTGTGGTAGGTCTAAGGGGCCAGATTTCTGCCCCTTAATTTTCTCAGGGGGGTATTAAGCAGGGCTGGGGAGTGTTGCAACCTATTTAAACTGTGAATTGCCACTCCTGGGGCTTTATCAGACCTGGCAAGTATGGCATCATAATGATGCCTAATGAATGAGAAAGGGTGTGCATATCAAATGACATTGTCCTTCCGCGATCATGTCATGTCCCAAACCCATTCCTTTTTATTGATGGGCCAAGCTGTCAATTGATCTCCCGTGGCGCTTTTTTGCCAGCAGTGCCAGCATTTGAAAGTTCATGCCATTTTGCTCACAGGAATACGGCATTAATGGGCAGAACACTTCTGGGTGAGATCACAACAGCCACGTAGGAGACACTCTTTTTATGACCCACCCTCGGTGTACTAGGAACTTTTAAAGTGTGTTTCTGTGTTTGTGTCTACATTTTATGTCTTGATTTTGCTTTAATTTTTGAATTTGCCATGCTTGTGTATTCTCACGAGAATTGGTGAGATTTGGAACCTGAAAGTAAACAGAGCTCTGTTCGTGCTCTGTCACTGCTGGTACAGTCTTTCTGACACTATTACAGGTAGGTCTGGTAAAGGTGGTTCTTTTGCCGGCATAAAACTGTTTCGTCATATGCCGGCAAAAGAACATTTCAAGAGGGTGGTCTGATAAAGTCCTAAGAGACTTCTAGAAGAGGTGATTCATCCCGCCCTATGTTTTGGCTGGAAAAAAGGCAGTCTAGAGACTGTGGAAGCATTGACAGCTGCAAAAACAGCCTTGGGACCCATATTTGGCTTTCCTTTAGCAGTCTGTCCTCCCCTTCCTCTCTCTCACACACACACCCATTGAGCATTATGAGTTCCAGCAGCCAACAGGATCAATCTACTCCAGAAGGGCAATGACACCCAGCAGGACAATGACACTGGTATTGTAGCAAGGCAACCCCACATGATTGACAGCTCACTGACTCAGATACTCCCAGTGCTATAGAAATAAAACACTTAGAGCAAGGAATGAATGCATAGGCAAGCAAAAGAAGCAGGTTTTGAAAACTGTGACTCAAATGTTGAAAAGAGGGCATGGATATATGCTGGAAGGGGGGAATAGCACTACAACACACTCAAAGTATTAAAGATCAATGCTGCATGTCAGTAGTGACATAAGATGTCAGTGTTATGTAACCTTTCCTACCCACAAATGCAACCAATCTCCCCACCCCCGCTCCAGGTGTTTTGATTGAACATTTAGGGAGACTTGGGGCCCATGCCATGTTAATGTAGTGAAGAAGCAAAAATAAGGTAAATGTGGCCAGGGTTGCCAGATCTCAACGCCTGGCCATGAGTCCCCAGTTTTCATGGACCATCTCCAGGCAGGAGATGAAGGTGCAAATTTTCCCGTTTTTATGGGCTCATCTCCAGGCAAGACAAAAAAGGAGGTGTCCAAGTCTCCCACTCAGCTAGTAGAGAGGTAGCTTGTTACAATTTACAAGGCTTGATCGCTTGCTTGCCGCAACTTGCAAAAACTGTCCAGGGGTCTATGGAGTTAATTACCTCCCAGGGCCAATCCTAGTCCTTGTAATCCCAGGGCTCTTCCTCCACTCTGCTCCGCATCCACCTTCTAGCAAGAAGTAAGCAAGTAGAGTAAATGTTCCTTATCTCATCTTTTTATGTAAATAAGAAGGAATAATCCCTTCATTCCACCTTGATCTAGGAACAGCCCCTTTAGTTAAGATTTCTGTCTTAATTTTGAAACAGGAAAATATGTTCTTCTTCCTTCTTCCCACACCCACTCCCCCCCTCGGCTTGTCTATATGTGGCAAAAAATATATTACAGTAATGGCATTTTGCAGCAGCTGAGACTTGTTTTGACAATGGTTTTGACCCCATAAGCTTCGCATGTAAGATGTCGGCCACTAGTGATTTATTCATGTTTGTACTTATCTTAATTTACCACTGCCAAACTTTAAAAAAAAAACTATCTCCAAGGTGCAATAGAGTGATTTTTCAATTTAATAGAGAAGCAAAAAAAAAAACCCACCACCCTATTTTATCACCTTAGCACTCGCTCGCTAAGGCGAAAATCCAACATGGCAGCAGCGGGTGCTTGCCTTGTTAGCAAGCCCTGCCCCCTGCGCTTGCCCAGCTAATCAGCTTTGTGCTTCCTCTCCTATGGGAAAGCTATTCATATCGAATTGCTTGTCCCAATGAGCAGGAATGCACATTCCCCTCACTGTTTTTTTAAAAACTCTGGGTTTTTGACATTTTTGACAAAAACACAGTTTTTGTCATTTCCCCTGCTCCTACTACTTCCCAATACAATGAAATGATGCAGAATGCCATTAAGACAGATAGGATTCTCCTCGCATTCCATGAGGAGTATTTTTGCCATTTAGACAAACCCCCCCTCTCTGTGGGTGGGTGTTTTAGTGACATAGTGTGAGCAACTTTGGTTGGTATCAATGCATAATGCTTAATTACACCTCCAGAGGTCATTTCTAAGGGGTTGTCAAAATAATCCTCATAGAATTAGCTTGGAATCCTACCTGTCCTAATGGCATTCTGCATCAGATTGCAGCATTCAGAAGGAGGGGGGCAAATCCACTGTAAATTCCACCAGGAAAGCCTTTGCAGCTTTCCCAATTTTTTTTAAAGCTCCATAGAGAATGTGCATTGCCGCTCATTTTGGACAATCAGATTCACATTTGCAAAAGAGCAGAAGTCGAAGCTGATTGGCCAGATGTGGGCTGGGAGTGGAGCTTGCTAACAAGGTAAACACCCAGAACTGCCATCTTGGATTTAGCGATTGTGATGAAAGAGTCTTTTTCTTTTATCTTTTTTTTATTTATTTAGATGGAATGTTGCACTTTTACACCTTAAATATGCTTTTAAAAAAAAACTATTTGGCAGCAGCAACTGGCAACCATAAAAATGTGAGTAATTCACTCGCGCCCACCATCTTGATTTGCAGACATACCCGTTGGGACAGCAAAAGTGAATAGCATTGCATTTCTGCTATTTTGCCAGAAAACCATTAAGACAAATAGAAACTGGGATAAGGAACATTTGCATATCAATTCACATTCCCCACCACCACCACCATATAGACAGGCCCTAGGTCTCAGGTTTTTGCCTGGAAACCTCAGGCCCTGGGATGATCCTGAACTGGCAACTCTCAATATGCCAGTAATGTTTTCTGAATCATGGTACTCAGCCATGTTTACGCTCCATGTCTACTCTCCTCCATTATTTGGTAACTTCCCCTTTCTTTTTCCCATGAACACTCCCCTCTCCATAAGAAGGAAGTTGGGGCACAGAGAAGATGAAGGGAGGAGTTGCATTGAGCAAGGCGGTGGCAGCCAGGATAGGGACACAGCAGGGCATGGTTATTGGGGGAACAAGTTGCTAAGCAATATAGATCATGGGCAGTGGGCCCTCCAACTGTTTGGATCATAGTTGTGGAAGGAAGTTGAATTAGGTTACTGGTATTTTACTGATGACACCACAACAGAAACCCTTGAATAGCACTGCAGTCACCCAGAGAGCTTAAGTTATTTAACACTGTTAAAATGGTAATAAATTGAAAAATGAATCAAATAAAAAAACTGATAAATGCCTTCAATACTGAGTTGCATTAATTATACTTTTTGGATTAGAAGCAAATATACTTTTTATTATCCTTGTTTTCTTGAAAGTAATTTCTTTGAATAACTCAATATAACAGAAAATATCAGGAGTGGGATTTTTATTTTTATTTTTTTGCATTTCCAGTTTTATTTAAATGTTATTCATGCACCGTACAGTAGGATCCCCACCCAGCTTTTTGGATAGTTTTGTATACCTAGACAATTGAATTTTGGAAAGAAAAAAAAATAGTTTTACCATGTGAGATGTTTTGTTTTCTATATCAGAGTACTGTTTTATTGGGTGGATTATTTAGTTTTCCTATTTATGGAAACATATGTGCATAGACATGCAGTTCATAAAGTACACTTCTTCCTCATTGACAGGCACAATAGGAGGTAATTGTGAAAATGAAGAACAGTATATCAAAATATTTATTGTTAACAGTCTAGGATGACTATGATTAAGAGCTCTAAAATGAATCAGATACTTTCTAGTTAACAACAATCTTAACCAAAAAGTTTCCTTTTGAAATGATGTACGTATGGGTGGTTAGAGGAAGGTGGAGGTTTGGTGGAAGTCCCCCATCAAGGAGTGAGACAGCTCTTCTAGGCAAATTATTATTTTATGACTTGCCATGTAACTCTGCCCTTTATCTATTCTGCTGCCTCCTCTTTCAAATGCACAATAAAAGGAGTAGTAGAAATGATGACGCTTACTATAGCTGTCTTAATGGTACCGCCTTTTATGAACCCCATGGTGATTCTTATTTCCAAGGCTTCCTTTTCCGCTTTCCATCATTTCCAGTGTTTTGCTCCTTTAACTGTTTCAGGCTTCCTAAGGTTAATGTTTTCCTCCTCCTTCTCATTCTCTTGAATCCACTTATTCCACTTCCCCCTTCACCGACTTGATGCATTGGTAATTTCTTCCCCAGTATCTGTCTCCCATAATCTTGAAAGCCCAGGAGTCCTTAGGTGGTACAAAAATAGAGATTAAGGCAAATAAACTAGCCTTATTTAGCTCCTTGGAACAGATCAGCTGACTGTTGAAAAGTGAATGTGCCTATTTCTATTTCCTCCCCCATTCGTTGTTGTTATGAATGATAGTTTGAATATGCAACGTTTGCTCCAGTCCAAATTGGGCATTGTTTATTCTCATTTACTTTTGATGGGAGTGTTAAGCACATGTTTAAAAATTATTCAAACTCAGCTATGCTCACCTTTGCCCTTGGTGTTTATAATAAATGTTTATTATAACATTTGCAAGAGCTAGATCAGTAGATCCCCCATTCCGTTTCTGTCACGAATGTTCCTGTGAGTGGAAAGGTGCCCCGTTATGCTGGTGAGATCCCAGCATCAATGAAAGGTCCCTGTCAGAACACTTCTGGGTGAGATCGGGACATCCAGGTAAGTGACACACTTTTAATGACCCTCCCCGGGTTACTTCAACCTTTTAAAGTGTGTTTGTGTGCTTGCAGTCATTTTTTAATGTTCTTTTTATTTTTATTTTTTAATTTCCCATATTCATGTCTTCTCGCAAGAATCCACAGGATTTTGATCCAGGAAGTAAATGGAGCTCCATTAGAGCTCCGCTCACTCCTGGGCTGCTGGAACGATGGGAGAGGAGATAAGTGTGGTGTGGAGGGTGAGCGTGGCGGGACAGGGGTGGGAGTGGAGACTGAGGGACAGGAACGCTTGAATAGAAGATGAACCCATCAAGGATGTATGTATGTGTATCTCACTGTTTTAAAATTGCATTTTAGGACTGGGTTTAGACTGCTTGTAAAAAGTTTTTAGAGAGCATTTAATGTGTTTTTAAAATGTTCTATCTGTGTACTGTTTTAATTGCTTTTATTTGTTCATTTCCTTAGTAGCCCTTATGGCTGGAAGGCGATATAGAAATATCTTAAATAAATAAATCTTAAATACCCTCCAACTTTTCTGATTTGTCAGGAACAGTCCTGATTTATCTTCTGTCGCTCCCCTTTTCCAGCTGCTTTTAAAATGTCCCAGTTTCTCTCTCTCCCTTTCACTTTCCCCCTTTGTGCTCAGCTTACTTTAATTGGTGCAAACTGACTTCAAAGTGCAAAAGCAGTCTTCACTCAATTAATTTGTGGAGAGAGGAGAGGAGGGGCGGAATCCTGCACTTCCTTGTAAACTTGAGCAAAAACAAATTGCTGCAGCCCCTCCATAACTTGTATGTGCTTCCTCATTGATAACTTGCCTTCATGGCCATGCTCTGATGTTGTTTGGCCACGTTTGTCCCAATGTTTATCTGTAAAATGTTGGAGGGTATGGAATCTGTATTTGCTTGTCTGCTTGAACACTCCAGTAGCCCAGTAAATTAGTGGGCCTAGCAAGCATGTGAGCAGCCCTTCCTATTTGCATAGTTCTCAACTGGCTGCTAACCAACAGTTCTGCAAGGCAAAACTACCATTGCCATGAGGCTAGCTGTCTGCTGCAGTACCCCTCTGCCAAAGAGAATGAAAGGCCACATTCTTGTAAGGGGACTTGGCCAGGTCTTTGAGATTCTCAAGGGAGGCCCTTGTCTCTGCCCTGCCCCTGCAGGGGGCACATTTGACAGGAACACAAGAAGGAGGCTCTGCAACTTCTTTTAGGCTCTGCTAGTCAAAGCATTTTTTTTATATTTTCCTTATCAACCCACCATGATTTGACCTATAGTAGTCTACTACAGTTTATTGAGGGATATTCTCAGTTTATGTTTTTGTGTTCTCTTCTATGAACTCATTTCACTGTACAAGAACTAATCTCAACCTTAATGCTCTCCTATCTATAAATGTTGGATGTAAACCATGAAATGCAGATTTGACTTGTCATACAACTTATAGCATGACTCACTGTCTTGAATTCTTTCTTCTACATGTGGGTAATTTCCTAATTTTATGATTTATGGCATCGGTGTAGCCTGGACTTTAGGTCTGATAGCATACATAAACAGTTACTTGTTGATGACAAGGGGTCATGCAGGTGGATGCAGTACAGTTGTCCCTTCACAGCCACTGGGGTTTGGTTCCAGGACCCCCCGTGAATACCCAAATCTGTGAATACTCAAGTCCCATTATATGCAATGGCATAGCAAAATGGTGTCCCTTATATAAGATGGCAAAATCAAGGTTTGCTTTTTGGATTATTAATTTTGAAAGAATATTTTCAAGCCGTGAATACTTAAAACCGTGAATGCCAAATCCGTGAATGTGGAGGGACAACTGTAGTTGTATTTTGACCTTAGCTGAAGAAATATTTTGCTGTGCCCTCTATTTTCTTTTTCTTTTTCTTTTTTTAACTTTATATTTTATTCATTTACAAGGTAGTCACTTACATTTATGATTGCATATACAGAGAATACAAATAGAATAGAATGTACCTTATCTTTCATAACTTATTTGATCCTGTATGATCATTATCATTTGGAATTATAATTTAAATTTTTATATCCCTTTTGTGTGGATCTTTAGTTCTAACTTCCATTACATTTTTCCCAACCCCTAGGATATTTGTTGCAAATTGTGAAACCTGATGTTGTATTAATCCATTTTTAAATTGTTTGCTCCATTATATAATGTATATGCTATATACACTAGCTATACCCCATAACATACACCATTATCTACATATATAAAATGCTCAGTATGTTTCCATTACCAGTCTGCTGATTGTAGGAAACATGTCAAGAGTACGATCATTTGATGCATTAATATATAACCTTTCAAATTATCTATAATGGCTAGTTTCATGCCAAGAGCCCCTCTGCCACTGCCATGCAACTGCACATACACACATACACCACACTATACACACACCTACAAATCACATGTGCCAGCACACAAGAGCTCCTCCACCACCACTATGCAATTACACAAACACATGAACACCCCATGCTACACACACACTACTACACCCCCACATTACACACACCCCACAAGCTACATATGTCCCATGCCACACACATACACCCCTACACTACACACACACCAAGATGCGAGAGCCCATCCACCACCATTTTCAAAAGGACTTTCCATATGTTTCCACCCCAAGACCCAAAAGCAAGGAGCAACTACAGACAGCACAAAAGACCATGTTGTGGTGGCTGACTGGTTGCTTAGGTGTCAGGATCTGCCTCTCCTCGCAGGACTAGGCCCCTGGCTGCTGCAGCCGGCATAGCCTCTTTGCAGACTCAGGCCCTGGCTGTGGGAGTCTTGGAAGAACCAGGGCCAGGCTATCAGATGAAGCTGGCTGCAATCATGCAGCACACTTGAAACAACCAGGGGAACTGCTATTTAAGAGCAGCATTTGGCTCTCTGTTTCAGCCACCAGAAGATGGTCTTTTGTGCTGCATTACAGTCTGCATTGTACTATCTCCTTTAAGAATAACACACTCAATTAGGAAGCCTTCAGTTCCTCTCTCATATTGTCTACTGTATCATCAAATATCTGTGTGTCTCTTGAGCTTTGTGTTTTATTGTTTGCAAGCTGACCATCTTTTTTATCAAGTCAGCTACGGGTTTACACTCTTTGTCTACCTGACCTATGTGTCTCAGTTCAAATGTTAGTTTGTCCATACTGGCTATCTCAGTAACCAGTCATCTAGTGTTGGTATGTCTTTTCCTTTCCACCTTTGAGCAATACAAAGCCTAGCTGCTGAGACCATATATAACAATATTCTCCAGTGGGTTTTCTCGTCTTCTTTCTTTAGAACATTTGTTATTATTTAGTAGATAGATTTTAGGTCTCATAGGAAATTGGATATGTAAGATTTCTCTGATGTATGTGTTTATGAATTATTGACCAGAATTTTTTTCACGTGTTTACAATTCCATCACAGGTGGTATAGCGATCCTGGAAACTCTTGACATTTCCAACATTCAGGACTTTATCAGACACAGAAAGTACGGCGTCATCATGATGCCACATAACCGCAAAAGGGCCTGTGGATCAGACAGTGTTGCCCTTTTGTGGTTAAAAACAGCCAAAATCATGTAGTTTTTAATTAACAGCTTATTTCCCTACTGCTTTTTTGCTGGCATTGCTGGCATGTGATACTGGCATCTGTCCCTTTAAATCTCAGACTTACCCCGTCAGTGGCTGGACCAGCCAGAACACTTCTGGGTCAGATTGGGACATGCAGGTTAGTGATGACCTTTTTTTTAATCTTCCCCAGGTTACTTGGGGATTTTAAAGTATGTTTAGATGTTTGGTGTTTCTTTTTGATGTTTATTTTCATTTTCATTTTTTAATTTCCCATGGAATTTTATTGCATGGGATTTCAAAAGAGAAAGTAAACGGAGTTCTGCTCACTTCCTCTTTATTGCTGGAGGAGCCTTTGCCAGGAAAGGAGGTAAGTATGGAAGGGGGGGGAGTTCTTTTGCTGGCATAAAAAAAAATATTTTTTATGCCAGCAAAAGAACGTTTAAGGGGAATGTCTGATAAAGTCCTATGTATTAGTAGTCTTGAAAAGAATTTCCTAGTTTCGTCAGATTGTAATACCACCTGTGGACAATTTTAAAGTAGTTTTCTTTTAAGTTCTGGCATAATGTAAATTTATTAGTTTTTTTCCCTGGCATTTTCCCAAGCTTTTAATTCTATATTATGACCACAATCTAATGCCCATTTGATCGTGGAATCTTTAATTTGGTCTTGTTCCAACTCTTTAAATAGAAGAATCTTGTATAATGTGCTCTCCATTTTCAAACATGGGTGTGTGCAGGACTCATCCAGGAATAAGACTTCATTTGATGCTATTTAAAAAGCTGGCAAGCCTAGCAAGAAGATGCTGTGAACCTTGGGGTGGGAGAGAAAATCTCCCAAGGAAAACCCAGAAGCCTTATTTGGGCCTTTCTCTCTTATGATGGTGTGACACTTTGTAATTTATAACCCTTTGAGGTTTTATGCTAAAGAAACCATCTATTTTAGTAATGTGAACCCTTCCCTTACCTGCTAGCAATAAGAATGTCTACTCTGCTTCCTGTTCTTCATAAGGCCAAAGAGAGCTTTTTATTAACTTTTATAGTTGCCAGTGATCAACAGCATGGTAGTTTCCAGCATTAAGAAGTGCTGGTTGAAATTCTACCCATCTCTAAATCATGGATTTACAGGTTCAGTAAAGCTGCCATTTAAAGTCCTCTTTTATAGTAATGATGTTTCATTATATTAATTATTCACAGCAATTAATTGGATAGGCTGTATAGTGACTTTTATTATGCAGTTGCAATTAGACAAATGCCCACCATAGTTCAAAATATTTTAATCATTATAGATAATTAGTGAGGCTTTTCTTTTTTCTTTTTTTCCCTTTTTGAGCAGGGAGGGGCAGTCCTGGAATTCTTATGGCATCTAAAATTTCTGTTTTGCTAGCATCTCTTCATAATTGCTCCTAGCATAAGACCAGACAGGACTATTCCTGTATGAGAACTGCTCATCTGTAATTATCCTGCAGTTGGAATGATTAAGATCTAATTTATGAGCCATTTAGCTAAAATGGCTACGTTAGGCTACTCATACATTATGCTACTTTGTACCTGACACCACAGAAGTATTTTTGCTTCTTTGGAAATGATGGGGTGAACTACCTGAGGCAGCTACATTGTAAGACTTTACCCCAGAAGTATGTTATCAAAAAGTACAGAACAATCTCAAAGGCATTAAGTCTTATAAGAATGAGACAGAAACCATAAAACTGGAGAGAGGGTTTTTTTTAAAGTAGAGGTCAACCCCTGTATCCATGGCAGATATGTTCCAAGACCTCCCATGAATACCTGAAACTGTGGATAATGAGGCGAACACCAAACACTGACCATAGAATCACATTGAAGGACCTAGAAATGTCTAGAGAGAACATTTTTTTTTTCAGACATAGAGAAGTGAAACTGCGGATACCAAATCTGTGGATACAGGGGTCAACCTGTCTGTTTCAAATACTTCCACATCTTTACTGAATTTAAACTTATCCAGGGGTAAGAATTTTTATTCTTACAAACTGAACTGTGTATGTATGTGCAATCACTATAGCGTACTGTTTACTAAAGAGCATTTATGTTATAATTATGCTTTCAAAAAGCAAATGGCCTGTATAGAAAGCACGGGTTTCTCCATTGTTTTCCCCATTAAGAAAGAACAGGGACTTTCCTCTTCCTTGCCCACCAACTTCTCTTCTACAGCATACTCTCCACTTGTCCTGATTTGGCAGAGACAGTCCGGATTCACCTTCGGTCATCTCACATTTCAACTGCTGTTAAAATGCCTCGGGTTATTCTCTCTCTTCTTCCAACTTTCCCCCTTTGCCCTTAGTTTACTTCGGTTGCTGCAAACCAAGTTGAACATGTGAAAGTAGTTTGCACTCAATTAGCTTGGGGGGTGGGGGGGGAGAGGTGAAGACTGAATCTTGCACTTCCCTGTAAACTCAGGCAAAAGCAAACTGGTAAAGCCTTTCCTAGTTCTTCCTCATTAATAATTTTTGCTATCTTGAGCAGACTCTGGGCCCATCTATACGAGGAAATAAAAGGTGGATTGATGCGCAGTATTGCCAATTCACAGCAGCTTTCATTTGTCGCCACGAATTATTTTTCAAGATTGCTGGTGTGCAAAGCCATCTGTGTTTGCTATTCCAATGGGCATACCAGTGAATCAAGATGGCGGGCACAAATGAATTACAGTTGTTCCTCCGTATCCACGGATTTGGTATCCACAGATTCACGGCTTGAAAATATTCTTTAAAAAATAATAATCCAAAAAGCAAATCTTGATTTTGCCATCTTATATAAGGGACACCATTTTGCTATGCCATTGCATATAATGGGACTTGAGTATTCATGGATTTTGGGTATCCTTGGGGGGTCCTAGAACCAAACCCCAGTGAATATGAAGGGGCAACTATACTTGCAGTTTTATTCTCCCCAAGTTGTCACTGCCAAAACAGTATTTTTTAAAAAAAAAATAATAATAAATCCAAGGTACGGAAGAGTGATCTTCCACTCAAATAAACAAAAAAAGAAAGGCTGTTTTGTTGCCTCAGCACACAATAGCTATGGCAAAAATCCAACATGGCAGTTCCAGGCACTGCCTTGTTAGCAAGCTCCACCCCCGCACACATCCAACCAATCAGCTGTCTGCTTCAGGATTGCCTAGCAATGCGATTCAGTTGTCCTAACAAGCGGGAGTGCACATTTCCCCTGCATTTTTAAAAAAACTATGGAAAAGACCCGAAGTCTTTTCTGGCATAATTTTTGCAGGTTTTGGCTCCCCTTCTTCCAAATACTGCGATTAAATGTGGGATCTCATTAAGACAGATGGAATTTGCCACAAATTCCATGAGGAGGTTTTTTTCACCATCTGGATGGGCCCCCTGATGTTGCTTGGCCCCACATATCCCAGTTTTCATCAGTGAAATTTTGGAGAGTATGCTACAGTTGCTCCTTCCATCCTCATATTCACCCTCGCACTCAGTAAGCATAGGTTTGAGAACTTGTGATTCGCAAGAGAACATAATAGTTCTGCCTCCTTAATTATTTTGTGAAGAAATCTCTGAATGAAAGACTGATTAACTCAAGATTTTTCTTGAATGGTATATTGGCCAAAGGTGTACTTGTAGAAAAGAAGGTTAAATAACACCACTCCTGTTTTTAATATATATATATATATATATATATATTGTGCCATTGTTGTCTGGAAATCTGTAATGGCCATACTTCATATCTGTGTCTGGACCTGCAGTTCCCAGGCCAGGTTCAGCCTGTGAGGTTTAGCAGACTCATTTTAATGCATGGGCTTGGGGCCAAACTATACTTTACGATACAGCTGCATCTCATGTTAGCCTGACTGCTTCTTTGCTGACAAGCATCCTCAAGTGGAGTCAAGTAACACTTTCCCACACCTGCTACTTTGCCTTTTGAAAGTTCTCTGTTAGGGCAAAAGCCGCCCATGCCATTCAGGGGTAAAGTGACAGGATATGTAAGTAAGCATTTCATTTCCTTTTCTCTACTGCTTGTCAACCACTCTAGGCACATTTTGTAGGAAAGAAGTAGTGGTCAAGGCAACGCAAGCATCTTGTGTATTGAAATAAATGTAGGGTGGGGGGCACATTGTTAACATGTTTGTTTAAAGTTTCTTGTTAATGCTGACAGACCCAGAAACATGCCTGGATTGATTTTTTCATATTTGCCTGAATTGAAAATGCACTGCTAGAGTTTCCAAAAAGAAAATAGGAAGGAAGAGAGAGAAAAAAAAAGTCTAGGCTTGAGATCAGTTACTGTAAATCAGAAATAAAATGCCATAACTTTAAAAAAAATAAAATTGAGATGGTTTCTTATTGGATCTTACTGATTGTAGATGATTTATTGTTTGATTTTTTTTATTGGATATTATTATTTTAAATATTTAGCCACAATAATAACAAAAGTTCCAAGGACTTTTTTGGACAAAGAAAAAACAACGCTAGCAGCCTCGCCACGTTGCGAGGCTGCAGCGCTGCAGGGCGTCCATTTCGCATGACGCCTGTCCCTAGCGGTACTGTTGCAGTACCGCTGGGACATTTGAGCATTATAAAAATCGCCGAAATATAACGCTCAAATGTCCCAGCAGTACTGCAACAGTACCGCTAGGGACGGGCGTCATGCGAAATGGACACCCTGCAGCGCTGCAGCCTCACAGCGTGGCGAGGCTGCTAGCGTTGTTTTTTCTTTGTCCAAAAAAGTCCCAAGACAACGCAGAAGATATAACTGTGACCCACTGTTTAGGAAACTAAGACAAGCGTTGTACGCACACTGGCACAAACAGAAACGTACCTGGAATGACTCATAAAGTGGGGAAAGTCACTTTCCAGGTTCCTATGTCTCTCCCCAAACTTCCCAATTCCAATACCAATAACAATGAATTCTTTCAAGAAGTAGTAAAATAGCAACAGAAGTTTTTCATAGGAAGGAAATGACTACTCATTAGCAGAAGAGTTTGACACAGGTACAATAAAGAGGGAAGAATGGGATTTCCTCATGTAAACATTTATTCAGTCTTTCAGAACAACCAGCTATTTCTAATAGCATGCAATACTCAGGGAACTTCATGCATTATCCATGGAATTAATGCATCAAATGCCTAACTATTTAATTAGAAATGGACAGCGTATACAGTTGATAAAATTTCTGTCCACTTACAGGGCCTGAAAATCACATGGTTAGAAAAATGTCAGTTGTTAAGTTCTGTGTTCAAGCAGCAGAACCAATCTGTAGTGAGGAAATCATTCACTGTATTTAAAAATGTATTACTGCAACAATCCAATAATTTAAAGGATGCTGGTCAATCACATATGATAGATTAGTAACAAGCTGGTGTAATATCTCTGTCACTGTTAAAATTGGTATAGGCATATGACTAGGAGCATCTGTATCAGCAGTAGGTTCAAAAATCTTTTGGCGCAAAGCTCCTTTAGGAATAACTTCATCCTCTATAAGAGAATACCTTTCAAGTTAATACATAGGTTGCATTTAGCTTTCATTACACTACACTGCATTAATGAAAAAATCAACCTGCTCTACTGAAGAAGATGGAGGGAATAAAGTAGTCTTATTCACATATAGTGGTCTTGCCCTTTGAGAAGACTAAATTATTGATAGCTCAAATGGTTCTCCTGCTTCAGGCTACAGAGTATTGGAGGACCTACAAAAAGGAGTGAATGCAGGGTGTGTATGTGTAAATGAATTTCCCCAACGATAACCACCAAGACAGGGGTGCGAACTGTATGAACCTCCAAGTACCTTTTTGTGTCTCCTAAAATACCATAGATACCAGAAACCATGGAAAAGATCGAACTCTATTAAAATGAAGGACTTCTGCTAAAAATATACCATAGAATTGTGTTGGAGGACCTAGAAGATGCCTAGAGAGGGCACTTCTCCAGGCATTTTCCAGTGTGACTCTATGGTATGTGTCCCCTATTTTGTGTATTGTGGATAAATGAAACCATGGATTTTGGTTCTGTGGATAGGGGAGTCTGACTGTACCTCATTTTCTGCACTACTACAGTTTGCAACTAGCACATTCAGTTTTGCGCAGACACACACGCATATATACACTGTGTCCCCAAAGAACATTTCTCCTGATTACATCCATTCTACCACTGAAAATCACTGCCATAGCTTGCTACTGAAATTCACATCGCTAACCACAGGATCTGCAACAATCACAAACTGGCTTTACAAAGCAATGAATTAGCTTCCATAAACAAGAGGACAATGTGTTACCTTCAATAAACAAGAGGACAATGAATTAGCTTTAGAAAAAATACTTTTTATTTTCTGTTTGCTCTCTATAATAGCTCTATCTCTCATCCCAGCCCTGCCATTGTGCTGCCACCCTGCCCAAATTCTTGGTTCCTCTGGAATGGAGGATTTTCTTTGCCAAATCCTCCAGGGCTCTGTCCATCAGTACAACAGAGATAGCCCCTTGCTGTTGCCAAACTGTCCATGAGCTTTTTCAGCACAGTGTTAAGCAACTGACTACTTCTGAAGAATAACATTAAATAAAAAGGACTTAGAATAGGATGTTTAAAAGGTTTTCTTGACTAATTGATCTATAAAGAATTAAAAATAATTAGTTTCCTCTGAGTGGGTTAGGGAATTATGAGTTGGTAGGGAACTTTACCATGAATAATAGTATGAAATATTTTCTAGGGCTAGATAATTATAATAACCATAAAAATGAACAACATAATGAATTTTGTAATACAAATAATTAAAATTGATTGGGGATGATACACTGATAGAGATAAAAGTATCCTAAGCCCCACCCATTTAGTATTTAGTACAATTGTACTTACTTATTTGTTTTTTTAATTTATATCCCATCTTTCTTCCAATATAGGACCCCAGGTGGCTCAACATAGAAGTTAAAACAAAATACAATTAAAGGAAATATAATACATTTTTTTAATTAAGTCATATTAAAAACATTAGTTTAAAACAATTTCTAAGGCAGCTAAAACTTAATAATGATGGTGATAATAGTATAGCACATCCCAATTAAAGACCTTCTGCAGCACTGGCCTGGGTAAACAAAAAGGTCTTTGCCTGCTGGTGATAAAAGAGCAGAGAAGGGCCAATCTGGTCTCCTGTAGGAGTGAATTCCATAGCCTGGGAGCAGGCACTGAAAAGGCCATGTCCCTGCCAAACATGCCTATCGCAGTGGTGGGATCAAGAGAAAGCCCTCTGAGGATCTTAAAACTCAAGCAGGCTTATATCAGGAAATATAGGCTTTCAGTTAGCCTGGACACAAACCACATATGGCTTTCTAGGTCATATCCAGCACTTTGAATTGTGTCTGGAAATGAACCAGTAGTCATTCAACAAAGCTAATTCAACAAGAGAGTTATATGTCCCCTGTAACCAGCCCTGGTCAGCATCTGACTGAAGCATTTTGGACCTGATGCAGTTCCAAACAGTTTCCAAAGGCAGCCCCACATGGAATGTACTACAGCAATCCAAACAAGATGTAATCAAGGAATGTCTCACCATGGTCAGGAACAGGTACTGCTGACATATTAGCAAACACTCACTTGGCCTCCACCAAGACCTGGTTGAATCCAAGCTTGAGACTTCAGTGGGATTGTAGCCTTATGCAGCTCAGGCTATATCCCAGTTCTCTGATCTGCCATTTGACTGACCAGGAGCACTGCTGTCTTGTCTGGAGTAAGTTTCAATTAGTTTGCTTTCATCCATTCAGTTACTAGCAGCAGACACTCATTTAGTACTGAAATGGCTTCCTTCGAATTACATGGAAAGGAGAGGTAGAGTTGGGTATCCTCAGCATACTGGTGGCACCTGACCCTCAAATTCTGGATAACTTCCCAGTGGTTTCATGAAGTGGTTTTGTGATGTTGAATAGCATGGGGGGGGGGTACAAAACCAAGCCCTGAGAAAAAACCCCAAATGACTGTAAGACAGTGCCCCAACATCCCATTCCAAAGAGCAGTACAGAAGGATAGTATATTCAATAGTATCAAAAACCTCCAAGGGTTCCAGCAGAACCGACAGGGACACACTCCCCCTTCCAGTTCCTGGTGTAGGTTGTCCACCAAGACAACCAAACTCATCTCCATCCCATAACCAGGCCTGAAACCAATAAAAATGAATCTATGGGTGCATCTATACGATCATAAAAAAATCTGTTTGGGGGGTAAAAAATACAAATAGGCTGTCGTTCGTATGCATACGAACCGCCCACACGATTTTTTACCCCCCTAAACTCCATATGACTCCCTCTTCCCCAAGCTGGCTGGAGCAAGCAAGCCAAGTGGCAGTTTAAAATCTCCCGCCACTTTTTTTTTAAAAGGTTCCTGCTTTGCGGACAGTCGGTTTTCCCTATTTGCAATATAAAATAAAAATAAATAAATAAATGTATAATTCACGGACTTACCGGACTCTCGCTAGCCGGGAATCCAACATGGTGGCCGCTCACAATTCCCCTCTGGGCTAGCCCCACCCCCTCTACTCAGCCAGCCAATCAGATTACACAGCCTGTTCGTATGTGTGTGAACGGACCGTACAGACCGATCAGCCATCCGAATGGCGTACAGATTTCTCATCGCGATCCGCTTTCCCTCCCAAACGCCGCGTGTGCGTATTTAAGGGTTGAAAACTGGGGGGCCCCTCTTTTGGATGCGTGTGAATCCAAATGGCTGTGTGTACAGAAGCGCGAACTTCCGCACACCGTACGTATTATTTAAATCATGTAGACGGGACCTATATAACCCATTTCATCCAGAAAGCACTAGAGGCAGAAGGCCACCACATGCTCTAGAACCTGTCCCCCCCCAAAAAAATAGCAAAATATCCCCATCTTTTCACATACAGGCACATAGAGTAATGGAGGGAGGATAGAATATTTTTGTGCTGCTGTTGTACTTTGCATTCTTATTCTGTTTATTATTTAGTCCAGTGGTTTTTAACCTGGGGTCCATGGACCCCCAGTAGTCCGCGATATCCTCACAGGGGGTCTGAGAAGGCTTGAAAGTTTCTTGGCCCACCTCCTCCCTGCAGTGGAGTGGCCATGTGACAGGAGCCAATGCAGGCAGGCTAGCTGGCTGGCTTGGCTTGCACATTGCCATTCAATCCACTCCAGCCACAAACTTTCAGGAAGAAGCAGGAGAAAAGTCTTCCCTCCACCTCCAGTGCCTCTGAGGGAAGGTTTAATGGATGGTGTAATTGTCGCCGTCATCATCATCATCATCATTTTAAATCTTGTGTTAAGTCTTGGGGGTCTGCAGCAATAAAACATATATAAAGGGGGTCCCTGGTAAAGAAAATGTTAAGAACCACTGATTTAGTCAATCATTTCTCTGCTACTACTTCTACAATAGCTTACACACATGTACAAAGAGGATATTTGAAGCTGCTCCAGGGTCCCAGTGCCTTGATCTAGCTCTGCCTTTTAGAAGCCAGTTTTGGCACAAATACATGCAAAATGGTACTATATGATCCTTTATTAGTTCTTTGTTCTCCAGAAAGATGACTGGTATTTTGCAATTACAGCAAGATCGTGGCGTATTTGGCCAGTACTTATCACACAACTTTGGAGATTATCAGACGGGAACAAAAAAAGTGTTCCCATCCCATAATCTCCTTTCCCGCCCCTCTCCCGCCCCTGTCCCAGCACAAGAATGAAAACTTTCTCACTTACCTGAATTGTTCTTGTGCCGGGAAGCCCAGGAATCTCTAGAGCTCCTTTCACTTCCTGGTTTGTAATCCTGGCTGCTGCTCTCGCATGAAGAGGAGAGCTGGGGATTTAAAGGGACAGGCTGGGGACAATGGGGGGGGAATCAAGGGGCAATTGGGGGAGGGCCATTGCGCTGGCGATTGGGGGGGCAGGGAGGGAGATCGGACTGGCGATCGGGGGCAGGGAAGGCTGGCAATCGGGGGGCAGGGAGGACTATCGGGCTGGCAGTTGGACGGGCGATCTGGATGGCAGCAGCAAGGGCCTGTCATAAGGGAGGCATCCGGAAGTGTTTTGACACTCCGGCCCTCCCAATAACGCTGGCATCCCGCCAGCATAACTGGCACCTTTTCACACGCCCGCCATTCCAGTACAGAAATGGAATGATGGATTTATTAATGGCTTAAGCTGTGAATTAAAAAAAATGGGGGCAGCACTGGAGCAGAACAGACAGGGAGGACGTTGTCTGAAAGGAAAAGCCTTTCTTGATACTGTGGCATCCCTGTCCCGCTTTATTAGTCACGTCTGATAATCTCCTTTGTGTCTATCCTATTGCTTCTTTGCACTTCATTCATTTCTGTAGTGAATCTTTTCATTGACAGGGGAAAACCATCAATGTCTCCCAATATCGCTGCTATTTCATTAGTCCCCCTGGTGCGATAGGTCCCTCTCCTGCAGTACACTATGATGGCAGTCATGTGGTATGAGGGGGCATTATTCTCCTCCTTCCCTCTCTCCCCCCACTTCCCCTCACTATTCCCAAGCAGGCTGAGGTTGTTTTCACTCCGTGGCTTTCATTATTTTAATTTTTGCTGTGATTGCATAATTTCAGAAAAACAATAAAATAAAAATATTTTATTGTTTCTTCATAAATATGCAATCACAGCAAAAATAAAAATAAATAATTGAAAGGCACACATGAGCTGAGAAGGGCATACATAAGTAGGAAGGCAGGATTATGGAGCCGCAGGACTAGTTTAAGGAATTTTGGGCGGCACTGCAATGTTTTATTTTGGGGGCCACATATGTTTATCTCAGGTCAAATGTAACCTAACTCAACTTAAGCTATTCACAGTACAGGATATTCAGATTATTACTAATAATGTTTTTCCAGGAGGAGGGTTACTACGCCCCCCCCCCACAATAATGGGACCCCCTGTGGATGCTGATGCCGCTGGCGCCTTAAACCAGCCCTGTGGAGCCAGTGCGGAAGATGCCATGATTTGCCAAAGCAGCACACTCGTGCGATTGCAATACTGAATGTTTTCAAACCAGTATGTTCCCATTTGCTTCATTAATGCAATTGCTGCAAGAAAACGGGCTGGTGTGATAAAGTCCATAGTCACACTGTTTTTAGCAGCAGCAAAGATGGAGATAACAAAGGTTTGGGAAATGGCCTCAGGGTACACAGTTGAAAGAAAAAAAATGAGGTACTTACTTTATTGCTTTTGCGGAAAAGTGTTACTGTATGTATCACTCTTGCAAAAAAAAAAACTTACTTTCAAGACCATTAGATCAATATACAACAAAGCAGGATGACTTTCTGGTGACATGGTTCCCATTCATTTCTTTCATTTAATGAAAAACCCTTGCTCCCCGGACCACCTGTCACTAACAGGTCACTCTTGGAAACACACACTGACTAATATGATCCAGGAATACGCTTATTTCATGTTACGTCTCTAAATTTGTAACTCTCTTTGCTTAGGAATGTTATTACATCTCATCACTCACCATTTTGAAATCTATATCCAACATACAGTTATATTTTTGTTAAATGTTATACATTTCCTGTTACATGGACTTAGTTTGGATATTTAAAAAATCTTGATATCCATTTTATATACAACTGCCTTGTAACCTGGCGTGGAGGTAGTACTGTAGTTTTTTCTGGATTCACTGAGAGCAAAAGGAAAGGGTGTGGTCTTGTACACGTCCTGCAACTTGTTACATTTTGTGATCTTTACAACCTTGTTAAAGAGAGCGGAGTCAATGAGGTGATGACAGAGGTAGTTTTATGAGAAAGAATAATGCCATCTGCCTCAGTGTTAGAGCAGATTGTATCAGGTTACATAGTACGAAGTAGAATTTATGAACAAGTAGAACCCCCTCAGGCATGCAACCTAACTATCAGCTGGAGTTCAAAGACAGCAGTGAAAGGCTTGACATAATTAGAAAAGTAGTTTGAACTGAGCAAGATAAATATATTTTTTTAAAATGCAGTAATCAAAGTAATGCCACCAGAGGTGCAAACCGCAGACATCATAAAGATTTTTCTAGCAGCTGTGTTGAAGAGAGCGATGGAGACGTTAGGGCAACAGTGAAAGAAGGGACTGTATTCTTCCTGGAACATTTTGTTCTTCCAGCAGGAGAAATCTTTATACAGTAGTAGATTAAAATCTTGATAGATGAACATTTGAGAGATGGGGCTAGCCTACTCTCTTACGAGTGCAAAGGGAAGTTAAGATACATTAGTGGTTAACTAACCTACATTAAATTATCTGGAGTGTTTGCCTTGAGCCTTGGTTCAATTCAGGTTTAGTGATCTTCCCAAAATAGCAGTTGTAGTTCTCACATTACAAGTGGAGATGGGAATATGATTTATTGGAATTTACCAGTGTCTTTCATGTGGAAAGTAAGAAGAAGTTTTTAGGCTTCCAGTCTTTAGCAGCCCCTTCCTGAGTATTCAGAAAGCAGGTATTTGTTATGAAATCTTTTGTATGATTACAGTTGTTCTTCTGTTGTTGTTAAGCAACTGGCACATTTATATTTTTGCTAGCTTTTGCACCTAAGCAGTTGAAACTTCAAATATTAGAATGTCTGGTTAGTCAAAGCAATCCATTTAAAACATCATCAGCAAGATCACAGTGTATTAGCATGCCTGTCCTGCATATATATTTTTTTCTGTATTATTTGCTGTGCAAGATGCAAATTAAGTATCACACATGGCTCATTCAAAAAACTCACATTGTAATTGTGTTTGCAGATGGCAAAAAAAAAAATTAAATGGTGCTTATTCAGATAAGGCCAATTTTGGAAGAGGCTTTGAGAGACTGCAAATAATTTCAAAACAGATTTAAAATCTGTCCATAGTTTCTCTCATAACAGCCAAGGATTTATCGGTTAATATCATGAGCCTTATATTGGACCATGCAGGAAACATATCTGGAGCCAATTTTGCTAAAACTGGCATGGGTGAGCCTACTAGTGCATGTCTGCAACCAGAAATAGGTCCCACCAGTTTGCTTGTTTGATTTATATTCCACCTTTCTCCCAGAAATGGGACTCAAGGCAGGTTAAGATTATAACAGGTACAGATAAAAGCAGGTACAATAGGTGCAAATAAAAACAGAGAGAAAGTTATAATATTAAATCACATACAGATTATAATATTAAAGCACAATCATAAATTTAAAAGCAATTAGAAAACACATCAATAACAATTACTGCACCAATCTGTTAAGAGGCCCATTCTCAGCAGCTGGTCAATTGCCTAAAGCCTGCCAGTGTTTAATCCTGGATCTTGTTTTCTCTCCCAGTTCACTAACTATGCAGTAGAAATATGATAGAAATAAGATGGGTTTGTTTTTTTCTCTCCTTTGATTTTTTTAAAGATGTTGTGACTCAAGCATGCCCGAAAATCTTCATGGCATCTGCTCACAGTAGTTTTACCCCAGTAACAAGAGATGCAAGCAGGATTTATTCAAACGCAAAAGAGGGCAATGCACTTATTGATCTCAAATAGTTCCACAGAAGAAAGAATTTCAGTAAGTGCAGGTTTTCTTAACCTTGATGAGAAAAAAAATCATTTGCTAGAATTAGCTTGGCTACACAATTCTGAAAGGTACAAGAAGGTTCCCATCCAAACATCACCAGTTCTTTCACACCAACTGGAGGTGCATACGGTACAGGTTGTGCCTGAGGAGAGTACTGCTTATTACATAATTCATGTTATTGTGATAATATGGTGTGAGTTTGCACTGCCAGTGTCAAACTGACCCTAGAACAAGAAAAATCAACTTAACATGATCTAGAATATGAGTTCTGTCTATTAAATAATGAGACATACAATAACCTATCTTTATTTATATGTATTACAATTCTAATGCTTGCCCTTCAATATACTCCCCAGTTCATGCTCACACACTGATGCAGTCTTGTTTTCCACTGGTTGAAGGCATGGAGCTGATCAGTTTCTGTCAGCTGTTTCAACACATCTGCCATTTTCTTCTTTACTGCATCAATTGACTCAAAACGTGTTCCTTTAAGCACTGATTTCACTTTGGGGAAAAGAAAAAAAGAAAAGAAAAAAGTTGGTGCCAAATCTGGCAAATATGAAGGATGTTCAAGTGTAGTAATGTATTTATCAGCCAAAAAATGCTTCATAGAAAGTGCTGTGTGAGCAGGCGCATTGTCTTGATGAACAATGAAGCCATTTTCCCACAGTTCTGGCCTTTTTCATAGAATCATAGAATTAAAGAGTTGGAAGAGACCACAAGGGCCATCCAGTCCAACCCCCTGCCACGCAGGAAATCACGATCAAAGCTTTTCTGACTCTTTCTCTCAGCTTTGTCAAAACTTCCTTATAATAAAGCTGGTTCACTGTTCTACCTTCTGGAACCATTCTGCCAAAATTATGCCCTGGGTTTAAAAAACAAAACAGAAACCAATGAGGACTTTGAATGTAGACTTGCTTTGATGTGCTTTTTGCATTCTTGGTGATGATGGTGTTTTCTAGTGCATTGACTGCTGTTTTGTCTCAGGATCATACTGGAAGATCCAAGTTTCATCATAAGTGTAGTATGTGGGGAAATAATTATTGTAATGTAAAGCAATCTTGTGTACCCCATTCACATCCTAAGATAAGTCTAGGAATTTTTCCCTGCATGCTTCTGTTCTCCCAAACTCCCTTTCTCTTATTTCACTGGGCACTTCCAGCCAACTGGAGTGCTGGGTCATTCAACACATGACCTAATTTAAATTTTATTGCTCTTTCTGAGACTCTTTCAAGTTAGAGTCTCCATGCGGCTGTAGCCATCTCTTCTTTGCCATCTTTGTCTATGCCATCTTATCTAGCCATGCCATGGATGCCATGCTGCTGCTATGAAGCCATGCCATGATGTTTGCTTTTCAAATCACCATGCAGCCTCTACCGCTAAAGGCTAGGTGAGTCTTTCTACCCTAAATCTTCCTAGTTAGTTAGGAACACTCTTTTTAAAGTTTGTTTTAGTATGTAGATTGAGATTGATATACCTTCAGTAAACTTTTGATTTGCATTTTTAAACTGACTCCTTTGTTTTTGTAATGAGTCTAATTTAATTGCGTAATCACAGACCACAGATCTCTGAATACACTTTTAAATATTAATTGAGATTGTCTGCATTCTTAAGTGGCATTTTAACTCCTTTTTAAAGAAGATATTTTTATTGCTTTTTAAAAGGGCCAGATCCTGGAATTTTTTAAATACAGTTTTATTTTTAGACTCATTCCTCCTACAATAAGTGACAATTTTTTGAAAAAGGTTTGGGTCCACCTCAAATTGTTGCAGAATGTCAGTGCAAATTTCCTTGCGGCACTCTTTGTGTTCTGGTGTGAGAAGCTTGGGGACATCTTGGCACAAACTTTTCTCATGTTGGGATCCTCATGCAAAATTTTCCACATAGTGTCATTGTCAATGTTGTCAGATTCAGCTATCATTCGGACACTGAGTTGTCAGTCTCCTCGAACAATCTGGCTGATTTTTTCCACAATTTCTTCTGTTCTTGACATGGATGGTTGTCCAGGGCATTCAGAGAGAACTTCTCTCTGCAGACAGACTCTGACAAAGGGCCTCTCCTGCTCCATTTTACCCCATCCAACAACCAGACAGGGGTTAGGATCAACCAGAGGTTCAGAGTGTACTGTTAATTAGTCACTCTCTTAATTTCAGGTTTAAGGTTGATAAAATATCAGGTCTGTTTTGCCTATGAAAAGGTTTTGATAAACTACAACCAAACTTAGTATGACTTCAAACAATAAATAGTTAGCTTTTAATTTAGGATGATTTTTCAAACTTTTCAAACAATGAATGGTTGGTTTATGATCCCACCATAAAATATTCTCAAAAGATTTCCTGAGTCAAGATGTTGTGCTGTTACTTTTAACTGCTTAACTTAACTTATTGTAAGTCACTTTCAGCCCCATATTAAGAGACAGGTGTAATAGAAATCTTATTAATTAATTAATTAAACTGATTAATTCATTAAAGCAAAGGCAAGGTATTAGCATAAGCCTGGAGTGGAGAACAGCAGTGAGCATGAGGGGTGATTTTTGTCTCCTCCCTGAAGCTGACAGATTGCTGAAATTCAGCAGCCTGAATTTCTGTACTGTACTGTATTGTACTGTACTGTACTGTATTACTGTTCTGCCAAATTCCAGCAGCAGTGCGGGGCAAGTAATTGAAACAAACATTAATATGTGTTTTAGTGGTTTATTTGTTTTAATAGAATTCCTATTAAATCAATTGGCTTATAATTTAATAGGATTCCTATTGGTTTACTGCCCAGTTTTGACAGTGCAGGTTTGGGAATATCTTGATGGCCTCATGTAGTCTGTGAGCCATACATTGCCCAATCTTGGTTGGAATAAGGTATCTTTACATGATAGTATGAGTTAACGTATACTTATGAGATATTTAGGTCCTGTTAAAACTTCCCAAGATGCCAATTCTCTCCTGGAAGTTTTAAATTAGCCAGGAAAAAACCAGGGTCAAAAGGACATCTCTGTAGGAATCTATCATGTTATGAGATTGTACAATCTCATAACATGATAGATTCCTACAGAGGTGTCCTTTTGACACTGTTTTTTCCTGGCTAATTTAAAACTTCCAGGAGAGAATTGGCATCTTGGGAAGTGGAGGGATCAAATATATTCTTGAGTAAGGATGTCTGCCTGGCTTCTTTGAAAAGACCCATATATACTCCAATCTGCCATATTGTGACATGGTGATGGAGCACATAGTGGCAGATCAACTCCAGATATTCTGGGATGAAACTAATCTGAATTTCAGTTAATGTGGCTTCAACCCACTAATTTTCAGCTGAAGTCATTTTGCTCACCATGGTGAATGACCTAGATTAGGAGTGAATGAGACATGCTTCTGCTTGGCCTCTCAGCAGCTTTTAAGTATCACCAGCTATGGTATCTGCCATAAGTATTGGACAAAGTGTAGAGGTACCATGGGTCGAAAACTGATGTCAGGTGCCACCCTGTGAACTTTGTCAGGTGTGCCACAATGAGATTCTACCTCCTTCCTTATTGTGTGTTTAGCTGCACTATCTGTTTTGGATTGGTTTGCACTGTAAGAAATTAGTATTTAGCTTATGGATCCAGTATTTCTCCTGCATGTCCAAACAGAGCACGAGCAGTTTTCAGCAACTTCAACTGATGCATCACTCTCATCCCTTCCTGAAAAAATTGGCCCTAGTCATGAGCACCCATGCTCTTGATAGAACCTGGTTTGATTTGTCATGGTGGCGCAGTGGTTAAATGCCAGTACTGCAAACCACAACGTTATAAGTTCGATTCCAGAGAGCTCCAAGCCTTCCATCCTTCCGTAGGTCATTAAAATAAGTACCCAGATGTTGGGGGCAATTAGCTAACAAATTGTAAACCACTTAGGGTGTGCTTTGGCACTGATAAGCAGTATAGAAATAGAAGTGCTATTGCTATTGCTGTTCTGTTAGGCTCTGTCCTTGAAAGTTGTCTTGAAACTTCAGCTAGACCAGAATGCAGGCACTAGACTCTCCAGTATTGTTCCAGCTTCACTGGCTGCCAATTCATATTCAGACCCAATTCACAGTGAGGATCTTAATCACAAAGGCCCAAAACTAGGTTTGGGCAAACTGAAATAGGCCTGGTTCCCAACCCCTGTCTCATATATCTGAAGGCTTGAGGGTTCTTTGCCATTAATCAGCTGATCTGTAGCTACCTGGAGTTAACTCTGGTCACTTTCCCTTGGGTTTCCAACTGATAAACAATGGTATTATCCATATATGCAAATGTACATCAACATTCCCCTTAAGTATCTTTTATACTTTGGAATTTCAGGAAATTTACAATGAGAGTATAAGCACATAGCTTTATAAAATTCTATGCTGTTTATTAGTCTATACATTTCTACATTTCTTGGGAGAATCATTCATATAACATAAACATTACTTACTCTAGGGACATTACTTCTATATATTCATAGTAGAATCTCAGTTATATCACATAATAATAATAATAATAATAATAATAATAATACTTAGTTATTTATTAACCGCCTCTCTCCTCAGAATCGGGGCGGGGTACAACATCACATAGAAGAAGGAGGAAGAGGAGGAGAAGGAGAAGAAGAAGGAGTTGTATTTATAGTTGTAGTTGTTTCATTTATTTAGTTCCCACCTTCCTCAAAGAATTGGGATTTGATGGGGCTTACAGTTTAAAAGAGTAATACAGTTAAAAACATACAAAAAGTGAACATTAAGATAGAGTTAAACTAGTCACAATATTAAAACACTTCATATCTCTAGGAATAAAATGCAATTTAAAAGACTGAAAAGCTATTAAAAATAGTACAGTTTATAACAATACAGCACTAGTCTGTTCTTTTAAACAGCCTGTTGTATTTGAGACGTCCGGAAAAGAACTAAGAGAGATTTCAAAATGGAGAAAATCCTGTTCTACCTATGGCAATAGAGTGTATGGGGAGAGAGAATGCTGAGTTTTTCCAACAGGAGGGGAAGCGGTGGTCCCCCACATCAGATTGCTTAAGAAGCACTCCTTTAAAGTACCCTGCTTTAGCTGCTCCTGGAAGCTTCCATGAGTGGTGTTTCTCTATCCCCCTTTTTAGTCCAGGGGTGGTCTGGGAGAGTTCATGTGTAGCCCATAAGATTCTCATGCCTGGCCTAATGGTTTGGGGGAAACCAGCTCAAGGGCTGCTGCCTTCCATACAACCCAGCTCCATTTAGCCAGTGAAGCCTGTGGCACCCACCCATTTTTGGGGGCATTAGTAAAGACATTATTGAAGCTGCACTAGAAGTGGAAAGAGTTAAAAGATCCCTAGGCAATTTATTATAGAGCACTCTATAAATATCAAAAACTAAAAATAAACAAGACCTTATCTATGGGTTGTGGGTACAGTGCTGACTGCCCCTTTTCCACAGCTGTTTAAAAGAGAGAGAGAGAGAGGAACCAGAGGGAATACATTTAGCATAACATGTCACCTGTCCATAGCTTAAAGAAATATGAATGAGATGTGCCTACACATTTGCACCATTGAACATTGTTGGTCTTATTTTTATTATATGAATAAGATTGAACTCTTAAAATTCTAAGTAAATGTAAGTTCATTTAACCATTTACTTTTTTTAAAAAAAAATCCAAATAGCATCAGTCTCAGCACTGACTAGCTACTTCCTTTCCTAGTTGAACAGCCACTTCCTAAGGAGGTTAAGGAAAAAAATAGACTTCTAAAGGCCAATCCTTTCAAGGGTTAACTTCCTTAGACTAGGGAGTCTAGCTGATCAAACTCAGCTGATGCAAGGTCAATGGCAAACACACCGAGAAAGTCAGAGTTGCTTTATTTTTCTTATGAGCAGGTCAAATAAAACACTGCTGATGTTCCATTTATCTGGTGTGACAAGCAAACACTTGGCAGCCAATGCAAGCATACACTGGAATCTGGCACCAGTTTCCTAGCACAGCTGTCAGCCTGCTGACTAATCACTTCTTCCTGAAGTTAATGCAGCTCTAGGTTTTTAACACTCTTTCATCACACATACCCAGGCGCTTAGTCCTTAGAGAGAGCTATTTACTCTGGTAATACTGTTATTAATTACATATACACATATATATGTACACACACATACACAGAGGGAGGGAGGAATGAAAGAAAAAGAATTATGGAAGTTGATCTTACATCAGTTCTTCTTTTCTTCATTTCTGTATTGTTGACAATGATTTTTGCAGGTGGGGCTAGTTTTACATGGCTTCTTCAGCTACCTTGTGTAATGGAGACCTTTAAAAATATTAAATTGGAGTTCCCTTGTAGTTTCTTTGTGAGCTCATTACGGTTTTATTTTTAGCATTGAGTGCAGGGATTTATTTATTTTTAGCTGGCACAATATTGTAGCAGTTAGACGGAAAGTAGTATACAGTAGGCAGCTGGTTTCGTGAGGACAGCTGATTGACCTTTGGTTTGTATTATTGAGTGGCACTTGCAATCCTGTCTGCACAAATAATATTTCAGGGTTTCCCAAGGACAGAGTTAAAATATAGGACATTATCAGACATGGAAAAAATTGTGGAATTACGATGTCAGGGTAGCACGAATGGGACCTGCTATCACATGACGTCATTGGAGATTTTCACACGGGCTATATATCCCGTGGCAGAAACAGAACAGGGTCAGGAAAGGTTTTCCCTTTCGGACGACGTTGACCCCGTTCTGTCCTGCATCCATCCTACTCCCGTGACTGTTCCAGAACAATGTAATCACGATTTTTCATCGTGAATAGACCTCCCGTTCTGTCACTATCACGCAATCACGGGTGTGCGAACAGGAGCCCCGTTCCTGTTCCGAAATGACAGCCATGGAGGGGAGGTCCATTCCAAGCACTTCCTGGTACGATCTGCACATCCAGGTAAGTGGCACCCTTTATTTTACCCTCCCTGTTTTGATTATGTGATTTACAGAGTGTTTTTGTGCTTGGTGAACTGATTTTATGTTTGGGGGAGTTTTATTTTTTAAATTTACTGTCCAGCGTTATCACGTGATAACGTGATAACGTTTCAGACGGCCAGTCATAAAAGCAGCCTTACGACGGCTGCATTTACGGTCAGCCAGCAAGGGGAGGGGGAGCCCATTCCTGCTGCGGAATTAAGGTGAGCGTGTGAAAGATTTATGTTATTCTGTGGCAGGAACGGGAGAGGAGGTAGCGGGGCAGTAACGGGGCATTTTGGCCCTGTGTGAAAATCTCCATTGTCTTTGCATTATTATTCCATGCTCCAGCCACAAAAAAGGCTTTCTTTCTCATTCACAGGACAAAATGTCAATAGATCATCAATAGCACCATTTTCACGCTATTGACTGCATGCAAAACCATGTCCCATTGTAATTGCAAGATTACAGCATGAATGGGCAGTCCTCAGTGAGAAAACATCCCGGTGAGAATACAAAAACGAAGCACAGGACACTCTTTTTATGAACTGTCCCCTTTAGTTTGCACATTTTTAGGTTTTTTTTCAGTGCTTGTGTGTTCATTTACTTTGTTAATTAAAGGTTTTTTGGAGTTTTAAGCATGTTCGCGTCTTCTCACAAGAACCACCAAAATCTCACCCATGCCAAATCACGGAAGTAAATTCCCATTCTTGAAGCACTAGTGGTCTTTATGCAATAATTCCGTGGTGTTTCTTTTGCGTGATTACAGCTACATGTGATAATAAGTGTTATAATGCCACAGTGTTCCTGCTATCTTCATTCGTGGAATTACAGCATTTTTTGGAGCTAGTTTGATAATGTCCATAGATGCAGCTTGTGAGCTATGTTCTTTGTAACAATTGCTTTATTAGTTGTGCTCAGCAAAGGCCGCTATGTAAATAAGACATTATAGGAAACATGTTTGGTATTATCCATTTATGATAAGGTTCATTGTTCCCAAGTTATGAAGGCTCTGATTACAAATTTATTAACAGCAGCAAGATTAATGATACCTAGAAAATGGAAGATACAAGGACATTACCAGATAGAGGAATGGTATAGAGAAGTATGGGACATTGTTATTAACAATAAATTAACATGTAGACTGAAAGTTAAGAAAAGATTATGGAAAAGTTGTAAATTTGATGAAATATGGAAGCTATTTATAGAATTTTTTTTAAGAAAAAGGGGGTACACACCTCCAAGAGAATTATTGCAATTCTGGGAAATGGAATAAATAATTTATATATATGGTCCTGGGGGTGGGGAGCACTTGTAGGGGGATAGAGAGAAATTAAATCAATGTTAATAATTAAGATGAAAGTTATGTATTCATTTTAAAGAAGAGGTATCATTTAAGAGTGTAATACAGTTGATGTGTGAATTTAAGATTATAATAAAAGAATTAATTTTTTAAAAAGATAAAGAAACAAACTGCCTTTTTAAGTGAACTGGTCGAATTCATACTCCCCAGGCTAATAGATGGACTGAAACACAGGTATTTTATTCTTTATTCAAAATTTGTGATGTAGTTCTTGGTTCAAAAATACCATAGGTATACAAACATGGCTTTAAAAATAAAATGTGTATAAACATTAAAAAAGAGAGAGACATGTTTGGAAGAACCCAGACATATGACCCTGCATGCAATCTTCTGGAGAGGACTTTCTCTTGAACAGAAAGTCCTACTGAGCTCCATCAAGTGTGGAATGCAGAACTGGACTGATAACACTCCATTTGTTGGATGTCCTCCCATTTCTGAACATTTGGTGCATCCACTAATGACTTTCTACAGCCAAGAATCCAAGCATCATTACATACTTATGCAGTCACAATTTAAAATAAATATCTTTTTTTAAATGCTCAGAGAACTCTCCCTTATTACCATATATTTGATTACAATAAGGATATTTTAAATCTCATGATCATTTTAATTTTGAATTTTATGCTAATTTCTATCACCATTTTAGCAAAAAAATTAAAGAATATCTTAAAAGCTGGTACTTTATCTATCTATATCTATATTTAAATTATTTTTAACTGAAAGAAGTTGCTTCAAAACCTAAGAAAAATAAAGGCAGAGGAAGAGGAAGGAAGGAAGGAATCTATCTAAAGAAACTTCTTGAATAAATAAAAATAAAGAATAAGCATAAACGTAAGAAATAGAAAGTTATGGGGAGAAAATGTAAACTTGTGCTATTATAATTCAGCCATTAAACTATATGGATGAACTGTATCTGTGACCTTTTCATTCCTATAATTTAAAAGGAATGCCCATCACGCTATAAATCTGTTCTCCTGCTGTAATTGTTGTTAAGTAAATATCTTGAGTTATTGTACTACTGCTGTTTTACTGAAGTGTAGTTGGATGTTTTACCTGAATTCTTTGTTTTCTTTTAGTGCTCTAGCTTTGAATGTGATTTTGTTTATGGTTTACTTTTATATAAGTATGGACTTTATCAGACAAGCCCCTTAAAGTGTTCTTTTGCTGGCATAAAAAAATCCATCTTTATGCCAGCAAAAGAACGCCTTCCACTGCATTTACCTTGCTTTCTCAGCAAAGGCTTCCCTGGCAATGAAAGAGGAAGTGTACAGAGCTCTGTTCAGTTCCTCCTTTGAAATCCCACGGATTATTGCGAGACTTCATCACGTGGGAAATTTAAAAAACAAAACAAAAAATAAGACAGAAAAACTATTAAAAAGCACAGGAACACACTTTAAAGGTCCCAAGTAACCCGTGGAGGGGCATAAAAAGTGCATCACTTACCTGGCTGTCACAATCTCACCCAGAAGTGTTTGTGCCGGAGTGGCCATTCTCAGTGCATTGACGTAAATACAATGGCATGAGGTTTCACACACTGGCAATACTGCACAAAAGCACCACAGGGGATCAATTGATGGCTTCATCCATCAATTAAAAAGTATGAGTTTTGGCCGGGACATAAACGCAAAAGGGTGATGTCGTGTGGTACACGTGCTCTTTCGCGTTATGATGCTGTATTTTAGGCATCTGATAAAGTCCTTTAAAAGAGAGAATGACAGTCAAACTCATCATCATCACACATTGATTCCAGTAGCTGATTCATGGCCCTCCCTCCATACCAACCACCATTGCTTTGGCCTCTGAGGAAGAGAACATCAGCCAGAATTTGCTGGACTCAATACCCTCCCCTACTGCATCTCTTTTTCTTTGTTTCCTTGTCTTTTTAGAATGTAAAGAGATTTTCAGACCCATAATTAAATCCATAGGAGACACGGAACAGGGTCAGAAAAAAGTCTTCTTTTCAGAAGATGTTCACACTTTTCCGTGTCTCTCCCGTCCCTATTCCGAATTTCTCCATGATATTTTCATCACGGGGAAACATCGTTTTTAGACCACCCATTCCATTTCTGTCACAGAATCGCGGGTGGTCTGAAAGGTGTCCCGTTTCTCTCCCGCGACAGCCACAGGAGGGAGGTCCATTTTGGACCCAGGAATGGGACACCCAGGTAAGTTGGACCCTTCCCGCCTCCCCGGGTTACTTCTATTTTTTATTTTTTGCTTTCTTTTCTTTTTTGACAGCTGGGGGTGGTATTTTTTAATTTCCCTCCCACTCATTCTCTTGCGAGAACAAGCGGGGTTTGGCTTCACTGCTATAAAAGCAGCTTTACGGCAGCTGCTTTTACAGCAGTGAAGCTGAGGGGAGAGGGAGGACGTTCCTGCCATGGGATTAAAGTAAGTGCTTGAACATTTTACCTTTATTCCGCAGCAGGAACAGGAGAGGGGCTTACGGGGCAGGAACAGGACATTTGGCCCCGTTTGAAATCTCCTAACCCTATGAAATTAACAATTTCTAAGCTGCTCTGGGAGCCTTTTTGACTGAAGGGTGGGTATATATGCTCTCTCCCTCCCTCTCTTTGTGTGTACATATATATACATGAAGTGGAATCAGTGAAAAGTGGAACCCGGGGGGGGGGAGGTAATGCAAGACTGAACTGAGAGGAAAGAAACAGCACACTGAATAGACTGAGAGAGAGAAAACAGCATGCAAGTTGACTGAGGTCAAAAGAGCAGACCTGGATTGAAAGTGTGGTACAGTATGACCCCCATATCTATGGGGGATACATTTCCAGACTTACCACAGATAGTGGAAATTGCAGATAGTAGTGAACCCTATATTTCTGACAGAAGTATACCATAGAATTGCTCTGGAGGACCTCCACATGCCTAGAGAGGTGTTCTCCCTATGCATTTGAAGGGCCTCCAGCACATTCCTATGGTCAATTTCTGCCGGAAGTAAACCATAGAATTGTGCTGTAGGCTCTCCAAATGCCTAGAGAGAACATATTTTTTTGGATGTGGGCAAGTGAAACCATGGGTCCTGGTACTGCAGAGATAGGGGTTGTACATGTACATGGCTGTAATTTAGATATGTTGAAATAATGGAATGTCAAAAAACAAGTTATCAAAAAATGGGGGATGCCTCTGTGTGTGTGTGTGTGTGTGTGTGTGTGTGTGTATAAGTAAGTATATATAGCTGGCCCTTGATATTCATGGATTCTGTATCCACAGATTCAACGATCCACAGCTTGAAAATATTCCACAATATTTTTTTTCCAAAAACCAAACCTTGATTTTGCCATTTTATGTAAGGGACACCATTTTAGTGCAGCATTGTATATAATGAGGTCACTATCCATGGATTTTGGTATCTATGAGGGAGTCCTGGAAACAAACCCTAGTGGATAACAAGGGCCCACTGTATACACACACACACAGAGAGAGAGAGAGAGAGATTTGTAAACCATCTCAGATGTTTTTATGGAAAAACAAGCTAGAAATATATCAAAAACAGAATGGACATTATGAACCTAAAAAAATCTCCAGCATTCTCATCCATCATAGTTCTCATTTCTAGTAACATATAAGGTAGAAAATAATATTTTTCATTAAGACTTTAAAAGATGCCAATGAAAACTGGCAGGGAATAAAATCAACATTCAGCTATTAGCTTCTCTTTGGGATTCTCAGCCTTTGGTAAGATTTCCAGGACCAAGACTTTTCTATCTTTGCTGGCAATATTGACACATGCAGCTTCTTACAGTACTGTGTGAAAGAAAAGCATATTTTCTGAAATCCTGTCTTCCCATTCTTCTTGCCCATAACTATTAAAATTCAGAAGCATTCATCTGGAAAGAACTTGGCAGCCATGCTGTACAGGAAGTTTACAAATCAAAATGGCACTTTAGCAATCTCTCAGTGAAACCAACTGGGAATTAAGGCAACATTTTTCAAATTAAGCCACATTGCCTTAAGAAGCATGCTTATCTATCGCAAGGGCACAGTTCATTCTTATCTTGCACTTACTGTGAAAAGAAAAAGGAGGCCAGCACAGATATGTTCCATAGCCCTAACAGCGCTTTGCTGAGATTTAGGTGCAGAGTGTGCCTTTAATTTAAGAACGGAATAACAACATCATTTGCTGTTACCACCTTTCTAGGGGTGAAGAGATGAATGTACAGTTATTTTATGATGTGAGAAAATGCAGCATTTGGATGCTATGTGCAAGTACAACAAGTTCGACTGGGGAGAACTGGTAACTGCTGGTGAATCAATTTACAGAACTAGAATGAAGGCTGATGTGATTGCAGTCTAGCTACCTGATTGTTACCTTCACTTCTCTTTGAGCAAAGCTGGTGAGCGTTTGTATTTTAAGCTCAGCAAACAGGGAGAGAAAACAGGCATTTTCTATGGGTGTGTTATGGGGGACCTTGAGGAGGAAGATTGATGATGAACATGGATGGTGATGGAATTTTTGCAACACCTATGCCATATGTGTTTTCTTGCCAGAGGATCCGGGGGTCCATACTTGCAGCAAGTGCAACGTGGTTGCCCTCCTGTAAGAGAAGGTACAGCAGCTTGAGGCCCATGTAACTGCATTTCAACTACTCAAGGAGAATGAAGCTTTTCTGGAAAGGGTGAAGCAGACTCTCCTGGAAGAGTAAGACACAGGAGATGACTCTAGGGCAGGGACAATTCACAAACACAGGAAGCAGATGTTTGGAAGAATGTGACATACAGAAGCAGAGCTATCAAGAACGATGATCCAACCACACAATCAATCCCAAACTCTCTGCTTAATCAGAGATTATCCTCACATGAACAATTACAACAGCCTGACTCCTCAGAAGGCATGGAGGTGACATTGGAAGATTCTATGGATGAAAAGTCTCCTTCTAATTCCCAGAGGAAGAAGAGATGTGTGGTGACAGGAGGTGATTATCTCCTGAGAGGAACAGAAGCAATGATGTGCAGGCCTTATAAGATGTCTCAAGAGGTGTGCTGTCTCCCTTGGCCGAAGCTCCTGGAATGCTGTGATTACATGGGTTTCTTAAAAAGAAGTCATCTCAAACTAATCTTATCCCTTTATTTGATAAGCTACAAGCTTGGTAGTTCAGGAGAGTGCTCTACGTACAATATGTCTTGATTTCAGTAAGACTTTTGACAAGGTCCCCCATGATATTCCTGTAACATTGCAGGCAAGCTGTGGACTATACAGTGTTACAGTTAGGTGGATCTGTAATTGGTTGATGGACCAAACCCAGAGTACTCACCAATGGTTGCTCTTCATCCTGGAGAGAATTGACTAGTGGGATGCATCAAAGTTTTGTCCTGGGCCTGATGTTGTTTAACATCTTTAAAAATGACTCATATTATGCAATAGAAGGCATGCTTATCAAGTTCTGATGACACCAGATTGGGGAGAGGAGTAGCTAAAACCTCAGAGGAAAGGATCAGGATTCAAAATTACTTTTACTGATTGGAGAGCTCTGCCAAAGCTAACTGAATGTCAACAGGGATGAATGTAAGATACTACATCTAGGCATGAAAAGTGAAATGCACAAATATTGGATGAGTGACACCTGGCTTGAAAGCAGTACTGTGAAAAGAATCTAGGGGATTTTAGTGGACCACAAACTGAACATGAGTCAACAGTGTGATGTGGTTGCTAAAAAGGCCAATGCAGTTCTGGACTGCATCAACAAGAGTATAATGTCCAGTAATGCCACTCTATTCTGCTTTGGTCAGACCTCTTCTGGAAAAATGTGTCCAGTTCTGGGCACCACAGTTCAAAAAGGATATTGACAAGTTGGAACATGTCAGGAGGAAAGGAGGGTGACTAAGATGACTGAAAGGCTGGAAAGCAAGCCTTATGTGGAACAGCTTAGGGAGTTGGGTAGGTTTAGCTTAAAGAAGAGACGCCTGGGAGGTGACATGATAGCTATCTGGAAGGGATGTCATGTACAATATGCACCAAAGTCTAGAACAGGAACCAGTGGATTCAAATTACAAGAAAAGAGATTCCACCTAAAAATTAGGAGGAACTTCTTCAGTGTAAGAGCTGTTTGACTGTTTCAGAGGGTGGTGAACTCTCCTTCTTTGGAAGTCTTTAAACATGGGTTGGATGGTTATCTCTTTGAAGTATTTGAGTTGTGTATTCCTGTACGACAGAGATTTGGACTAGACGGCCCTATGATTTTATGAAAGAACTAGAAATAATTGTAGGAATGTATGATCATAATGTGTGAATGGACATATACTAAACGCCAAAAAAATGCAATACATCATGTCAGAGGAAACAAAAATGCTTACAGCCACTGGGAATTCAGATGAAATGCATGGATACTCTATGTTACTTTAAGAAATTGAATGCAATGATGCTAAAAATGGGTTTCACTGGGCAAAAGGTTAATGCAATTTTGTTTAGCTTATACTGAAACTGAATAAGGCAGCAGGTCCCTTTACATGATTCCAGTGAGGATTCCTGCATTCATTTTCAGAAGTCTTTCTATCAGAAATGTATAAGCAAACTGTATATTCATAAAACAGCAGTAAATATTAACCACAAGAGGATTAGAGAAAGACATGAAGCTCTGGACATATATACGGTAGTTAGGCCTGAGCCATAACAAAAAAGGCAACAATTGAAAGGATATTTATTTCCAAGATACCTCTTTGAAATAAATGAGACAGGCAAATGTGTTTAGGATTAATGTGAAGGAGCATAACACTCTACAAATCTGAAAGGTTTTTACATTAGCCAAGAAAAGATTTAGGAGTGTGCTGTTAGAATAACTGAGTACTGGAAGAGAATAAAAGGTCATATATAATATGAAAGGCTAAATATTAGGGACATCTCCTAACAATGATATGAATTAAGTATAGAAAATTTTCCCCTGGGAAAGGGTAGAGACTTACTTGTTTGAGTAATTTAAAAGCTGTGCTGATTATGTGCTATATTGCAAAGAACATTTCTTTAACTGCCAGGAAATCAATTGAAAAATGTAGCTGGTCACTTTCTTCCAGATATCTAAGACTATAGCAGCATAGTGTAATATTAAGCCATTGATCTGACAGTTCCTTACAAAATATATAAGTTCAGGCTGTTTGACTTCAGAAGAATTGCTCATGAACTAAAATCGAACTTACATCCAAGTACTTGCAGGGTTATAGTGTTATCATTGCCAGATTACAACTAAATATTTATGACAAATGAATCGATTTAATCCCATTGTGTGGCAGAATTAAAAAGCAAGAAAGACCAAATGTAGAGATGATGAACAGGGGAACAGGTTTTAGGGCTTATTGAAAAATAACAATATTCTAGTAAATCATTGTCATCCTCTTTTTTTTTCTTCTCTCTGATAAGAACATCAAGTGGACAGCTACTCACCTGTTATCCAGATAAATGATTTTTCCTGCCAAGGTAGTTTGAAAGTTATTCTAAAGATCTTAAATAGTACAGGTCAAAGGAACACTTGATATGTCAGTCAGAATTTATTCACAACTCATCTTTTCACCCCTTAGGGCTTGCTCACTGGTTATGCTCCAGGAAGCATTCTCAAGGTGAGTCTTGGGGATTGTCTAGACAAGAAGAGATAATGCTAATTGCTGTGCATTTGCGCAAAATTGCAACAGTATTCATTTGTCTCCATGGTCCTTTGGTAAATTGCTGGAATACAAATCTGTGTTTGAAGTTCACATTCAGCCATGCCTGCAAATCAACATGGTGGCCAAGAGTGAATTACTCATGTTATTGTTCTCCACAAGTTATCACTGCTGCACAGTATTTTTTTTAACTGCAAATCAAAGGTGCGCAAGTGTGACCTTCCACTTAAAAAAGCTGTTTGGTCACCTCAGTGCAGCAAAAAAACCCACACACGATTGGCAACGTAAAACTCTGAAATGGTGCTTCTGACCACTTCATTGCCAGGAAGCTTGTCCCCTCCCCCATGCATGTTCAACCAATCAGCTTTCCACTTCCAAAAATGATGAGAATGTGCTGCGATGTGAATCGGTTGTCCAAATGTGAGGTAATGCACATTTCCACACATTGGTGTTATCTGGGGGGGGGGAATCTTCTCAGAATACGAGGGGAATACCTTTGGTCCAGATAAGATTCTGCAGTGATTCGCTATATTTGAAAGGAGGGGTGCCAAAAACTCCAAGTACTTTGCAATAACAGCCTTCATTGTTTATCGCAAAGGTTTCTTTTAAAAAAACAATATATGGAAATGAACATTCCAACCTGTTTGAACAACCAATTCCAATTGGGGCACATCCTAGAAGTCAAAATGTGATTGGTCGGATGTGCACGAGGGTGGGCTTCCTAGCGATGAAGTGGTCAGAGCTGCCATTGTTGATTTTCACGGAAGCACTTGTGCACTATTTTTGAGTAGCAGAGAAAAAAAAAATTTTAAGCCAAAGATCATTCTCTGCATCTCTGATTTAACAAGGGAGGGAAAAGGGAAATGGATGGAGCTTTGGGGAATAATAATGCATATAATTCACTCACAGCCACCATCTTTACTCATGAACATGCTCCATGCGAACTTCAAACACGGATAGTTTCCTATGCCAGCAATCTTGCAAATGTATCGTGGAGACAAATGAACATAGCTGCAATAGTGAGTTAATGCGCTATTTTCCACAATTAACTCTCCCATCCAGCTGAGCCTGTTATTTTAAAAACCTCGGGGAAAGCTGCAAAGGCTTTTACCCTTCAGTTTTTAGATTTTTGGCCCCCCTTCTTCTGAGTAAGGCAAATCACCATGGGATCTTGTTGGGACAAAAGGTATTCTCTGCTATTTCTATTTCAGTAGTTATTTCATAACTACTGGTAGCTTATTTTCACCATCTAAACAACCCCTTGGACTATTGCATATCCTTCTCCCCACATCCCACCACACGAATACACTTCACTACAGAAGAAGAGTGAAAAATGAATGATTCCGAATGGCATTCATTTGAGCGTTGTGTTATTCTAATCACCTGAATGGAAGGGAACAGAGCTCTGTGATACAGCACATGCTTTGCATACAAAAGATCCCAGGTTCAATCCCTGGGCAGTCCAGGGTTTTGTTTGTTTGTTTTTAAGGATCACGTGTAAGTAATGTGAACAACATCTGCCTGAGTTGCTGGAGATCTTCTGCCTATCAGGAATTGGAATAGGTTGTCTTGGAATAGATAGCGAAATAATTTGACCTGCTATAAGACAGCCAGAGGGGCTGGATAGTTAGTGAAACTATAGTACCAGCTCAAGAGCAGATTTTCAGATTATGTACTGCCAAAAAACAAAGTTTTTATTTAATGTATTTTTTTAAAGTGTATGGAAATAATGAGTAAGTGAATGAGTGCAATGTGAAGTCAGCCACAAAGTACCCTAGATAAAATGATTTGACCGTGGAGGTGAGGAAAGGGATTAGCATTTTTAAGTATGGATACAACCTAATTTATACTAGCTGGACTGATATGTGGATTGGGATGGGGCTTTTTTTTCTTTGGACTGTGTACTTCTCCACATTTTGCAATATAGTTCTTAACCAAATTGTCCATTGCAAAGTGTCTTTGCTAGCAAACATCATGTGTGGACATTAATGTAAATTTCTAAGAATGTTCTAAAATGCACAGACTGATGCAGATACTAAACAGGTTGGGCTTATGATTGAATATATACAAAATTGACATGGAGCGGTTATAGAGAGTCATCCATCTTTAGTAAAGCCCTTGTTAAGGATTTTGTTGGCCATCCTATCTTACTCCTCCTCATACACTTATACAATATGCTGTGGGAAGATGTGAGAGAGGGCCTTCTCTGCTGTGGCTCCACACTTGCGGAATACCCTGCCCTCTCTCCCAGTTTGCACCAACACTGACGTCTTTGTGGTGCCAAGTAAAAACATGGCTTTTTACTAAGGCCTTCAAGACCTCATTTGTTACATCCAAAGCTTCATGTGTATATGGTTTTGAATAACCAGAAAATGTTTTAACTGGTTTTAAGATGTCTTGTTTGAACATGTCAAGTTGCTTAATATGATTTTCGTGCATTGCAATTATTTTTACCACTTTAAAATTCTAAATGGTATAATTTGATTTATTATACCTATTGTATCTGCTTTTATCTGTACCTTTTAAAATAGTAGTCATGATAGCAGTAGTATATGCATGCACTGTTGGACTAAGCTGTACTGTTCTGCCATGTCGCGTTTGCCGGACTGAGGATGTTTTTGGATTCTCCTTAGGTTTAGGAAGTTTGAAATTGAAAGAGAGAAAGAAATGATATGTGTTTTTACTTGGCAGACATGCAGAAGCATTTTCTTACTCGTGGATGATTGCAGAATGCAAATTCTCCCTGTAAATCTGTAAACAACAGAGGACATTAGCACAGTTACCCAGCAAATAGTAATAATATGGAAAGCTACAATGGATTCTCCCTTTCTAAAAGGGATGCTCCTGTTCAACAATCCTTACTTCCAAGTGGGACATTCTCCAACCTTCACCTCCACCCACCACTCTGGGTTTTCTTCTTCTCTTTTCTGACTCACTATAAACATTCTGTGACTACTAAGCATGCTCAGTCCTCCTTTCTCTGTTCCACGTTGGGAGTGGGAAGGAATGCTTCAGCTTGTGCATCTGCAAATCCTGAGGCTCACCTGCAAATGTTGATGAACAACCTCCCTGTTGCTCATTGATGGCCCTGTTTGGGCCCCAAAGACAAATTTTGCCACCTGAATATACTACTAGAGGTATTGCAGAGGGGAAAGTGCTTTGATTCACATTATGTGTTCTCTCCCTGCCTCCCTCCTTCTTTCTCCATGTGGGTCTGACAGCACGTCTGTACAGCAGCTGAGCTGCGGGATCTCTGGACTATCCAGCAAGCGTTCAAGCAGCAGCAGCTCCAGTGAATCTGAAAGCAGTTCAGAATCTGACTCCGAGAGTGAAAGCAGTTCTGCAGAGAGTGACTGCAACAAGCCCCCTCGTTATTCCAGCCCAGAGGTAACGATTTCTGCACCTTTTGCCACAGTTAAAATGTCATCAGCCAAAAACGAAGTTAATTTTCAAATAAATGGAACATTTTTTCCACATGATGAGTTAAGGATCAGAGTGGTTTTTGTGTGACATCTTGATGAGTGAATTTTTTTAAATGTAAAAGTGGCTTTAAGTATGGCATTGCCTAGAGTAGGGAAAAATAAGGTTTTATATTGAAACATTCTTCCCTGCCCATGTGACCCCTCTCAGAAAAAGGTGAAAGTCACAATTACAATGTAGCCTAGGGCCTCCAAATTAAGTAGCTTTTTAAAACGATGACAAAGAAGAATCGGAAAGTTTTGTGTGTGCATGCATGCTCAGGCACATGCTAATACAAGTATAAACAGGCACTGTGGATATTATCACACTACACTGTTATAGTGCTGTTAGTCCACTTTAATGGCTATGGCTGCCTCCTGTGGAATCCTGGGAGTTGCAGTATAGAGATCGCCATTTTGAACTCTCAGCCAGAGAGCTCTTAGGCCTCCCTAAACTACAAAGCCCAGAATTGCACAGGAGGCAGCCACAGCAGTTAAAGTGGAATAATAGCACTATAACAGCATAGTGTGATAAAGTCTACAGACTATATGTGGCTAGCTCAAGATGTTTAGCTGCCTAAGAAAAGAAACAAGACATTGTCCTTCCCTAGTCGACAGACCAAGGCTAACTAGACTAGTACTTGGGCCTTGCTTCAATAGTGGCAATGAGAAAGCATCCTCTACCATACTTGAATCAGCAGGCTATTTTAGGGGAATCAGGACAGTTTGTGTGGCTCATATCGTCCAACTGTCCTGTTTTGGCAGAGACAGTCCTGATGAACTCTCTGTCATCTCACTTTTTCAGCTGCTTTTAAAAACTCCCAGTTTCTCTCTGCTTCTCCCACTTTTGCCCTTTGATCTCAGTTTACTTCAGTTGCTGCAAACTGAATTCAAAGTGCAAAAGCAGTTTGCACTCAGTTAACTCAGCAGTGAGGAGAGGAAAGGAGGAGGCAGAGCCTTACCTAGGCAAAAGCAAACTGCTGAAGTGTCTCCTAACTTGTGTGTTCTTCCTTGTTAATAACTTTTGCCATCTTGACCACACTGTAATGTTGCTTGGTCACACATGTCCCAGTATACATCTGTGGGATGTTCAAGGGAATGCACTCTGTCCTCCTCTCAGAAGTACAGCTGAGGAATTAATGAGAACATCACTGCCACCACCTGAGATGCTTGGCTCACCCTCACAAACAGCAGAGTCAGTCCTTGTGCTCAACACACAATTGTTGATAGCCAATTCACAAGGATGCAGGTGATGGAGGTAGCACTAGGTTCAGCCCGCATAGTCAGTACCACCCAATGTCATTGGATCACAATATGTCAGGCACCCACAGCAGATTGGCTGGGTAGATGGATGATGAATGGCCTTCCTCAATGACCTGTTGTGGACATCAGCAGACCTAACAGTAACTACATCAGGTATGGGAATCATGCAGCCCTCCACATGTTGTTGCAGTGCAACTTCCAATATCCCTTACTATTAGCTATGCTGACTAGGACTGATGGGACTTGCAATCCAACCACATCTGGAGAGCTGTGTGATTCCCACACTTGCTGTAGCCCTGGGATCATTTTTTTTTCAATTGCTAGTATGTGTGTGTATATATATGTATGTATGTATGTATGTATGTATATGAGAGGCTGCTGTTCCAACCACAGTTTGAATGTAATGATGTAAAACTACTACTGGTAGCCATAACTAGCTACTGGGGAGACAGGAGTGGAACAAAGTTACATTTTAAAAGCAATGTAGCAAGTAAGAACAAAGTTAATTACTAGTGTAGCAAGTAACAGTTCTAGTTCTTTTTCAGAAGTTACTTTTAAGAGCATTTTAGAGGCGTTTTGACAGGAATTTTTCATGTTTTATGCCACTCTCTTATCAATTCTAAGATTAACACACACACCCCGGAAAAAAACCCAGAAAGTAATTGAAATGTAACAAAGAATGAAACAAGTAGACTTTTTTCATAATCATACTGAACAATATACAGTTTGGTGTAGTGGTTAAAGCATTGGATTAGGACTCCAGGAGACCAGGCTTTGAATCCCCACTTGATCATCAGAATTCATTGGGTGACATTCTCTCAGCCTTAGACGAAGGCAATGGCAAACCTCGTCTGAATAAATCTTTCCAAGAAAACCCTGTGAGAGGGTAGCCATAAGTCAAAGTTGACTAGAAGCCATATAACAGCCACCACCAAGTAACAAAAACAGGCCACTTTTTAAACTCTATAATGAGAAACAGATTAAAAAGTAACTTTCAGGGCTCTAGTTCAAACGAATTTGTCTGTTAATGTCAGAGGAGTCTGGCTGCCCAATCTTGGAGACACAGCTCTGAGCTTTTAGTCTGAGCCAGCAAAGCAACTAATGTTTATTATTATTTGTTGGGTTTATATCCCGCCTTTCTCCCAAGAAGGGATTCAAGGCAGTTTACAATAATTTTAAAAGATACAGCTAAAATGTTACAAAAGTTTTAAAAGAATTAAATATTACCATTGTTAAAACATAATCATAGCAGTTAAAAACATAATGTAATTAATAACATAATTCAATTAAAAATTAAAATATTAAAAAACAGTATACCACACCAATTATACACACATACACCACATAATTCCATAATTTTGAAGAACATTTCAAAAGCTGTTCTTAGAGGAGGTTACATTGATTTAGAACTGTATGATGATAACAATTTTATATGCTGGCCATGTATACATTCAATAATTCCTAAAGTGTATAATAGCTTTATAAAGAATTTGTAAAACTGAGTTTTTATAACATGTTGGAGATTTTAAACTCTTATTTTCTATCCTGAACAGCCACCATCAAACAAGTGGCAGTTGGATAAATGGTTAAATAAGGTTAATCCTCACAAAGCACCTATTTTGAACCACAACGGACTGGAGAGCTTTCAGTATTACAGCAAAGTAAAAGACGAAGGGCAAGACTGTGAAAGTATACCTGCTATTTGCCAAACCAATCTCAGAGATAAAGAGATTAAGAATCCCAGCAAGGAGGAACTAAGTCCTAGAACAGCTAATAAAGCCCCAGGACATAAAGGAGCCAAGCAAAAACCACCTCCCTCAGCCACTACAGTTTCTGTAGACAGTGGTCCTCTGAGAAGGACTGCATGTAAAAAACAGCCAAGAAAGACAGAGAGGACCTCTGGTGGTGACAGTTTAAACAGCCATACAAGTGACAATCTTGACTTGAACCAAGTACTTTTGGAAAATAATAACCTATGTGAACAATCTAAACCCAAACCCTGTATCAGCAAAGCTGAACACAGAAAAGAACCACGGTGTGTCATTGCCTGTGAAAAGAGGCGTACAAGGGGGTCAGGTAAAACAGCACCTAAATCCAAGGAATTTATTGAGACAGAGTCTTCATCTTCAACGTCTTCAGATACAGATTCTCAGTCTGAACAAGAGGAGTATCCTTTACACAAGCCTCACATTGTGGCCTCAGCACCAATTGGAAGTGACCAGAAACAAAAGGACTCCGGGAGTAATAATACGAGCAAAGGAAACAGCTGTGGGTCAGTTAACACGCGGACTAGTAATGATGTAGCAAAGGAACTGGAAGAACAATTTTACACACTTGTTCCTTTTGGCAGGAATGAACTCCTGTCTCCTTTGAAAGACACAGAGGAAGTGAAAGCACTTTGGGTCAAAATTGATTTGACTCTTTTATCCAGAGTTCCACAACACTTACCTGAGGAGCCATTGCTAATGAGCACTGGCAGCAAAGAAGCAGTCAATATGCAGCATAACATTGGCCCTGACCTACTAGCAGAAAAGGTTATCCCAAAACCTAGAAGGAAACGTAAGGTAAGTTTGTGGTCTTGCTTTAAATTTTAATAAGCTAAAGGGAAACTAAGTAGCATCTACTCTGTGTCTGTGTGCATTCCTTGCTTATGGGATATTGTAGTTTGTGGATAGCAAACCCTTTTTGTTTGAAGGAACTAGATTTGTATACAGGAACTAGATTCCAGTAGTGGATACAGAAAGGCCAAAATAGGCTGGACTTGCAGCGTTTCATACTAGGCAGAAGTCCACATGAAACTACTGTAGATTGAAGTCCATGGGTCATAATTAGTTCCACAATTTTGTTCTAATGTTAAAATTTAGAATTTTGGGGGTGGAAAGCACACAGAGATCACTAAAAAAGGATGTGGACTTCTGAGGAGAGAATTTAGTTTTCTCACTTCTGATATACACACAAACACACACACACATTTTTAAAAATCCAAAATCCACAAAAAAGCGATACCTTTGTGGATTTTGGATTTTGTTTTGTTGCATGGCCAACATGGCTACCCCTGAATGTGTTTCCTAGATTGAAAGCAGACATTTATAGTTATTTCCATGTCATCACAACGCACCTGCTTTGAAGTGATTATTTGGAAGAATTAAATTAAGTTTCAAATAAACTAGTATGTTGCTGTGCTGATAGATTTCCCTTTCCTGTTCTCTGTGCTTGCCCCTATTTAACAAATCGTTATCCCTTCGTAAAGTCCTACATTGGATAATTGCTGCTACAGTCATTTATAGTACATACTATTCTCAACACTGTTATTGCATGGCTGGTTGATTCCATCCATCTGAGCTAATAGTTAAGGAAACCATTTCCTCCTAACTTTCTCCACATCTGAATGCTGTTCTGATTCTCTCCTCCCAAGAGTATTTGGATTTCCCCCCAAACATAGCCAAAAATAAAGCAGTTTATTTCAAGGTAGGAGAAACAGCTGAGAAATGGTCCTTGTCAATTCAGCCCAGCTCTATCTGGAGCCAAATAATCAGAAGATACAGATTCTCTTATACATTTTCTGTAATTAAAAGGGACATAATATTTCTTTGAGCTGTGGTTATTTTTCTCTGACAGCGGCTGTTGTTGCCTGATCTTTACCTTCCCAACTGTAGGCTACAGCAGCTGATGCCAGGGAAAACAGTGAATGAATAATCATCTCAGCTATGTCTTTGTTCCGTCAGGCAAGAAAAAATGAAGAGCTCCCGAAGGATGAATGGCCAGGGGCAGGACTTTCTTTGCCAGGAGTGTGGCAAAACTTGGAAATGTTACTTTTTGGACTACAACTGTCAGAGTTGTATATCTATACGGGAAAAAAAAAAACAGTGTGCAAACGAACGGCAATCTGTTCACATGGCCATTCGCATACATACATGTCATTCAGCAGGGGGGGCAGCAAAAATCACCATAAACTCCATTTGCAGCATGTCTGAGGCTTTGTGCAGATTTTTTGGAAAAATCTGTATGATGCGTGAATGAGCAATTGTTTGACCACTCACGTTTGCACAGATATGCACAGGCAGGGAATCTGGTTGGCTGGATGAACATAAGGGGTGGGGCTAGCAAAGAGGGACAGTGGCAGTGGCTGCCATGTTGGATTTAAAGGAAAGCGAGGATCTGGCAAGCAGTAAATTTTTCCCCGTTGCCAGTCGAGTTCTAACGAGCAGAAGCAAAAAAAAAAAAATGAGGCTTTTGAGAGTGTGAGGAGAGCACTCTCCACATGCGCGCAAAAAAAAAAAGGTGGGGGAAACAGCTGCTAGAAATAAAACTCTCCCCTCACTCAATTCTTGCCCCCCTTTCCAAGTCCTTCCCTGAAGCATTTGAAAGGAAAGGGGTGGTCTAATCAAGGTATGAAGGTCTCTCTCCTCCTCCTCCTCCTCCTCCTCCCCATTCATTCTTCTTCCTCCCTCCCCCCCTCCTGCTGTGCTGAAGTTGTTGTTGACTTTGATTCCTTGTCACCACAGCCCCTGGCAGTGTCTGCCAGGCTGTCAACATTCTCAGCACAAACACATCAGCACCAAAGCTTATTGATCCCATACGTCTGGCAGGCAGCACCCGAGGGAGGGAGGGAGGGAGGGAGGGACTTGAAAAAATAGGGCAGCGGCAGATTTAAAATCGCCACTAAATCACTCACAACAGCCGACTGACTAGGGGGTCATACAGAGTTTAGGGGGGAGTTTTAGCTGTGTAGACAGATCGTACCATTGCGAATGCCTGCCTTTTCAAACATATTTCCCCCTTGTATAGACAGGACCAGAGTCTCTCCCAGCCACCATGGCTAGTTAAAAAGTAACTTTTTCAAGCTCTGAATATGAGACAGGGCTGGGTAAGCTTTGGGAAGAGGTTGTCCATTTGTGGTTGCTACAAAGTCTGTAAAGAGGCTTGTGTATGCGAAAGGCATGGACTAAACATAGGCTGAAACCCTTTGAGATTAGGAAAGGCTTCCTCCCTGCCCCACTGCCAACATCTCTGAGGCAGCAGAAACCAGGGAAAGTTTACAGGGAAGGTAAACCAGGCAAGTTTAAAACAAAAATCAAATAGAGAGGAGCAACACTGGCAAGCCAAAAACTGAAAATATTCACGTGGAACAGAAATTATGCAAGAAGGTACACAACCAAAGGAAAGAAGGAGCAGTAGAGAAAGAAATGTAATGTATGTAACAAAGGGTACATGGAAATGACATATGAGAATGTGTTTAGGCCCTGATTCAGAATGCCACATAAGTGTATAATAATAATAATAAATAATAAAATTTATTTATATCCCGCCCCTCTGCGGGCAATCGGGGCGGCTTACAACAATAAAATAGTACACAGTATAAAACAACTCAAAATCCCTTCCCCCCCTTAAAACATTATTAAATTAATACAAATTAAAATCAATATATAATACAATTTATTAAAAACCCTTTCAAGCAAGCAGCATCAGTTTGGAGGTCCAGAAGCAACCTCCAGAGGGGGTTCCTGAGGCTGGGGTTAGCTATTCCGGAAAAGCCTGCCTGAAGAGCTCCGTCTTGACAGCCTTTTTAAAGCTGTCTAATGATGTCAATAGGCGGATCTCATCTGGCAGGCCGTTCCACAATTTGGGGGCGACAGCCGAGAAAGCCCTCTGGGAGGTGGTCGCCAGCCTAGGTCTTTGTGGCTACAACAAATTCCTCCCAGAGGAACGGAGAGCACGGGGAGGATTATAAGGGAGAAGGTGGTCCCTGAGATAGCTTGGGCCCAAGCCATTTAGGGCTTTAAAGGTGATAACCAACACCTTGTACTGGGCCCGGAAGCTGATAGGGAGCCAGTGGAGGGACCTCAGAACCAGAGTAATGTGGTCCCTCCTAGATGTCCCAGAAACTAGCCTGGCTGCCATATTTTGTACCAGCTGTAATTTCCGAACTAAGCACAAGGGTAGCCCCATGTAGAGTACATTATAGAAATCAAGACGTGAGGTTACCAGCACGTGCACAATGGTCTCAAGATCCCTTACTTCCAGAAAAGGGTGTAGCTGGCATATCAGCCGAAGCTGATAGCAAGCGCTCCTGACTGTCGCATTTACCTGATTTGTTATCAGGAGTGACGAGTCAAGGAGCACCCCTAGACTGTGAACACAGTCACTGGAGGAGAGTGTGACCCCATCCAGGACTGAAGATTGCAACCCGATTCTTGGTTTCGGGGCCGCTACCGTGAGCACCTCCGTCTTGTCTGGATTCAGTCTCAATCTGTTTTTCCTCATCCAGCCCATTACTGCCTGAAGACATTCATTGAGAGAAGAGATGCCGTCAGAATTCGAGACCGATGAACGAGATACGGAGAAATAGATCTGAGTGTCATCAGCGTACTGATAACACCCAGCTCCATAACTCCGGATAATCTTACCCAGCGGCTTCATATAGATGTTAAATAACATGGGGGACAGAATAGCACCCTGTGGTACTCCACAGGTAAGCTCCCTTTTACTGGAGCTACTGTCCCCGAGCAGCACTCTCTGGGTCCTGCCTGAGAGGAAGGACCGGAACCACTGCAAAGCAGTGCCTCCGATGCCTAACTCCCTCAGGCGATCCAGAAGAATGCTGTGATCTATCGTATCAAAAGCCGCTGAGAGGTCTAGGAGCACCAACAGGGTCACACTACCCCTGTCGATGCTCAGACGCAGATCGTCGGTCAAAGCAACCATGGCAGTCTCAAACCCAAAGCCTGTCCTAATGCCAGTTTGAAATGGGTCTAGGTAATCGGTTTCATCCAAGACAGCTTGGAGTTGAAGAGCAACCGCCCTCTCGATCACCTTGCTCAAAAATGGTAATAAAGAGACTGGCCTATAATTATTCATAGCCAGGGGGTCCAGGGAAGATTTTTCAAAATAGGCTTAACAGCCGCCTCCTTTAGACATGATGGAATATATCCTTCCCTGAAGGATGCATTGATGATGCTCACAAGGAACTTCCGCAATGCATCCCCTCCCTGGACGGCCAGCCAAGATGGGCAAGGGTCGAGGGGGCAGGTTGTCTTCCTCACACTACCAAGGAGCTTGTCCACGTCATCGGTACTCACAGATTGCAGCTGATCCAGTATGATTACATCGGCGGAGTCGCTGGACACCTCGTCCATTGTTTCTGTTACAATAGTGGCATCTAGGTCGGCTCTTATCTGAGAGATTTTATCTTCAAAGAAGTTATTAAATGCATCACAGCAGGCAGTCGTCGGGTTAAGCAGGGGATTTGTCGCAGGGGACACCTGCGCCAGCTCCCTCACCACCCTAAACAGCTCTGCTGGACGGGACTCTACAGACGCAATACGTGCAGAGGAGAAGGATCTTTGCACTGCGCGCATCGCCTCCCGATAGGACCAAAAAAAGTTCCTATGGCGAGTTCTGTCAGATAAGAGTCGAGTCTTCCGCCACCTGCGCTCTAGTCGTTGTCCAAACCGCTTCATTTCCCTAAGCTCATGAATGCATAAGTTTCATGAATGCATAACTTACGTATGAATGCATAAGTTTGTAGTGTAATTTTCTGCCTGCAGTGCCCAAATCCTTTTCTAGTGAGCAGCTTTTTAAAACCAAAGAGTTTAAAGCCTCTCTGGAATAAGCTTCCTCTGTTTGCTGGATTTGGACCTTGCCCCTGAAAAGTCCATCAAAATGTTGCATTTGATTCTACTCCTGTTGTTTAGTTTAGTGTTGCACCATTGAGCTAAAGTATCTGGCATATGTCTATGTCTGATATATGAGCAATCAATTAAAATAGTATCAGCCTAAATCCATTTGTTAGTCCAACTTGAGTGACCCACTTGATCAGAGGGAACTGAATAAATCAACACCTACAAAAGTTAATTAATCAATGGATCTACCAAGATTGGGAGTAGCATTTGGGATTTAGATCTTAATATTGAATATGTTAATACTGTATTATCTAAAGTGAATTTAAAAAGTCCCATACTGTAATTAAATACAAGTGCTACTATGGTCAACGACTCTGCTGTTAGCATCAACATTCAGATAAGATGTGTGGTTTTTTTCCCTTCCTTCAGTATGAAAATGAGGAAGAGAACAGGGACAGCAAGAAGATTCACACTGAGCAACAATGTTCCTCACATTTACTTGCTTCAGGTCAAGTTATTTCTACACCAAATCACTGCAACACCATCAAAAGCAGGTATCTTTTTTTTCCCGTGTTAGATAAAATACAGTGGTAAAAATACAGTGCTAAAGCAAATTCAGCCTTTAAAATTCAGTGTTAAAGCTATATCTGGAATCCAAAGGAACAGAATTATGTTTATTGGCATAATTTATATGTCAGAATATGTTGATTGCTAGCTACAATTTCTTGGTTTTATCCAAAATATTTATCTTCTGTTACATACACAAGGAATCCGAGCAGCTTTACCCAGACACCAGAAGATATCATGATTTGTATGTTGAGGCAGTGGCTTTATTATTGCTTAAAAAGCAAGAACAGAACTTGAAAAACAGACATTTTTCCAGTCCACACTACACAAATAATCCAGTTTGAAACTGAATTATTTGCCATGGCTCCTTCCTATGGAATTCTGGGATTGTAGTTTGGTGAGGCACCAGCACCCTTTGGCAGAGAAGGCTAAAGGCCTTCTAAAACTACAGATCCCAGGATTCCATAGGAAGGAGCCATGGCAAATAATCCAGTTTCAAACTGGATTATTTGTGTAATGTGGATGTGGCCTAAACTCTGAGCAGCAGAACAGACACAGCAGTTTATGGCAAGCCATTTGCATGACATGGCTCACAGTGTAGCTGCGAAGTTTAACCTATCATATTGAAACAGCTCCAGAACTAATATTTACATTGTGATCATAGGAGTCACTGAAGCTTCACAGAAAGTAGTGCAAATGGCTTGCGACTTGGAGTTGTGCCTACTGAGTTGTACTGTAAACACCAGTCTATCACCAGCTGTTCTTCATTGTGATCTCTATGTATCATACCTATGTTATCTGTGCCTGTGCATAGGTGCTTGCCGGAAGCTTCTAGATAACTTAGTTTTGGTGGTAACCCTGCTCCCTCTCTATAAGCACCTATGGTTTGCACCATTTCCTCAGTTCTTCGTTGTCTACTTCAGTAACAGCATCTCTCTGAAGAACGTCTACATTATGCTTTCTTCTGTCATCCTATTCTCTCTATGGTCTCCTTTGCCTTGGTGAGGCCCATAATCCTTAAACTTGCTGTTTTACTGCATAAGCAAGTAGGAATAGAACATCCAGACTCAAACTATTCCTGGTTGAGTAAGCTATCCAAGCCATTACTACAGTAACCATGGTGTTGCTGACAGTCTGCTAATTCTCTAGAGCCCTCACCATCCTCCTTGGTGAACAGGACCATACTGATCACAATACTGTGCCTTCTACCTTAGCTGCAGCATCAGTTCCTATGGGTCTCAATAGCACTCACCCACCTGTCAGTCTCATCTCAGGATAAGGCCAAGTGGCTCCATAAAAATGCCATGTGCCCTGAGAAAAAGGCTACTGAAGTCTTTATTCAGCATCTAGAACAAAATTCTCCACTGGCAGCCCAAATAGAAATGCAGTACCACACCCCAAGTCTCTTCCACAACATTTGGTGTCCCCCAGCATCTGGGCACTAGCTTACTCATACATCTTGAAAGACAAATTATGTGAGGACCAGGCACAGTACGTGTGTGTGACACACACACACCCCAGCTATGCACTGCTCCCATTTGTCAGCAGCATGACCTGAGCTTCAACACACCTTACTGGTCCCTCCTAGGATGGCGTCCATGGTGTCAGTGCTGACTCCCATGCCTGCACTTTCCACCAGACTTATGCAAGCACTGGGGCAAATCCCCAGACCTGCTACTACCTTGATCACTCATTGGGAATCAGCTCATTAGGAACTGCAAGTGTAACAACTGTACCTCCACTGACTACAACCACCACAACTGTTTCAGCAGTGACCTCCACACTTGATGTAACAGCAGCATTCCACCCGACAACCCCTATGGCACCATCCCTTCATTGAGATCAGCCTAAAACATCAGATGCAGACTCCAATGCAGCCTCAATCCCATCACTCTCCTTAGCTGTTCAGATCCATCATCATCCCACAATATGCTTTTGAAGGGAGTCCACACACCCATCTCCTTCTACAGAACTACAGAACTCACTCAGACCTCCTGATCCGAATGGCCAAGTGCCTATAGTTGACTTATAAACAGGAGACACCCCAAATTGACAACCCAGTCTTCTCTGTAGTTCCCTCAGCAGCTAATGCACTGGTGGCTTCACCATTCCTTGCATCTTTCCTGTCATTGGTAGAGGAGACATGATCTACACAGTTCATTCCACATCACATGGAAAACCTGTAAAGGGTCCAAGGTGACAATTTTGCACATCTCTAGTTCTTTCTGTGTTGCCACTGTGTCCTACTCTGTGACACATTTGAGAAAATGCTGCTGGCCACAGGTGCTTAAAGGGAGAGGGCAAGATTACCACCAAAACTAATATCTAGAAGATTTCAACAAGCTGCCCTCAGTAATCACAGATTCCATACGTTTGAATGAACAGATGATCACTCGAAGAACAACAGTTACAGGTAAGCAGCCTGTTTGTTTTTTCTAATAAACTAGCCTCTAGAGATGAATCACATCACAAGCATTGCAGGAATGCCCTGTGCAGGCATGCACTCTCTACGGAGATTTTCACACGCCGAAAATATCGCTGCCAGAAACCGGGACAGAAATATTTCTGTCCCGGAAGCAGCGCCGCGGTTCGCACGCTCACCTCCCTCTTCCGTTGTTCCGTCGTCCTCGCTTTGGGTTTTTCCCTCCCTCTTCTGGAATATTTTACTAACGGGAGTTTGCCGTTAATAAAATATTCCGGAAGAGAGAGGAAAAAACCCAAAGCGAGGACGACGGAACAACGGAAGAGGGAGGTGAGCGTGCGAACCGCGGCGCTGCTTCCGGGACAGAAATATTTCTGTCCCGGTTTCTGGCGGCGATATTTTCGGCGTGTGAAAATCTCCTACCTGTGAGAACAAAGAATGGTGGGACCAGAACATGCATATATGCCCTACCTGAAGAATACACAGGGGTGGGGGGGAGATAGAGAGATTGAGAGAGAGAGGAACTTTCTGTAGATCTTCACTCATTGAGCATGAAGACCTATAGGGATGTTGTAAATACGGTCAAATTGAACATGCTTACAAACTCATTTACAGTTGGGAAGCCCCAATAAGTCAGAGTCCCTGAGGTCTATACATGTATTCAAATAAATGTGCTTACAATTAAGGATGTGAAAAATATTTGTAACATTTGACATTCTTGATGAGAACTCTATGACACCGTTATAGCAGTTTCATACAGCTTTAACTGTCATGGCTTCATCTTATGGAATCTGAGATTGTATATTGGAGAGCTGTTTAGAATTCTCAGAACTGTAGTTCATTGACAATCTCTGTGAGATTTCTCACCACCTGCACAGTTATAACACTATGATTTCACTTAAATTGCTGTGGTTCCAACCTATAGAATATTGGGATTTGCAGTTTAGGGAAGAGTACTTAACATTTACAGCCAGAGAGCTTTAGTGCCTCATCAGACTACAAACCCCAGGATTCCAGAGGATTCGGCTATGGCAACTAAAGTGGAATCATTGTGCTATAACTGGACAAGTGAAAGGGCCCCAGGACAATGAACCCCTTATTTTCATCAAGCAAATTTTGCTATTTACCCAACATGTTTCTACACACAACTACAGTTTCTGAAACAAACCACAGATGTGTGTGTACAATCATGCATGGACACAAAAATACATGCATAACAAGCACAGAAATGGTTTGTTGGTTTAAAAAATTGCAAACAACTCACCCAATCCTTTCCCCCCTTAAAAATAGTCTATGCAGAAAAACAACAGCAAACATAATTTGTGCAAACATTCTCAGTGCAGTTGGCAAGGACAAGCTAGGATTTTCTTTTCTGTTTACTATACAGCAGGCAGACCTTGCTGCTGAACAACAAAGGTCTTTAAGGGTGCCCTTGAGCCCAGAGATGCTCTGGGGAGGGGCTACCATGACTTCTCTACCACTGCCACCTTTTTGGCCACCTCCTGGAAACTGCTTTTGTGTGATAATTTACTCCTGCTACAGCAACAGTGTGTAGCAGTGACCACTGTCACCCTGGGCAGTGGAATCAAAGAGTGTATGTCTGAGCACTGGAATTGCTGGGAACCAGCTGACAACTGTGTCAGTACTCCCTCTGCCAGGAGGTGTTCTGTAAAACATGATGACTGGTGCTCCCCATCATGTTGTTCAGACACCTCTTGGCACAATGAGGTGGTGGGTTAAGTCATCACTTGAATGCTGTTTCCATCCGTCTTTTCTTTGTGAGAGGTGTTTTTATGCTTCAGGGCTTTCAAAAGACACTCAAGGTTTGGTACTACAGTACATTTTTATCAATGCAACCTGCAACAAAATGTTGTATTGTATCCTCCCTCCCCAAACAAATTATTTTTTTAGCCTTCCAGTAAGCCATTCCCTCCAAGCAGGGCATTCCACTCTCCTTGAACCCTGCTGTGATCTATTTCTTTCTTTTTTCCAAAGTTCACTCTACTTCTTAGCTACTGAACTTGCTTATTTCTCAATGGACTGTTCCATCCATTCGATTTGTTTAATTGTTTTAACTTCTGCAAACGTTGCAATTCCACCAATAAAACTGATAACCCTCCCTTGTTTCCCCCCATTAAATCCTAGCTGCACTCATTACCTATGTTTGCTATCAAATGTGTTTATATTCATAAGAAAGAAGTGGACAACTTGGGTCTTCTAGGGGCCAATTGCCAGAGTGGATTTCCCTCCCCCCAGATACACACACACTGCTGCCATCACACCAACAAAATTCAGAAGCAAACTGGGGAAACACATTACAGCAAACAGAAAGGTCTTGTTATAAAGAGGTTTTCATGGTGTGCCACCAAATTTTGGCAGTACTGGGGGTGTGCTGGAGGCTGCACTAGTCCTCTAGTGCACTCCACTAGTCGACTGTGCTTATTGTTTTAGTGTGCCTGAAGGTTTATGTAATTATTAATCTTAATATTCTTAGAAAACTATAAGTATTCAGCAGAAAATGTGTAGAGGTCATTACTCGATGGTAAAGCATATGCTCTACGCACAGTCTTAGCTTCCCCAGCTGAAAGCATGAGGTAATTGGTGCTTGGATAAAAATGCTATTCCTGAGACCCTGGACAATTATTGCCAGTCAGAGTGGCACTGGTTGAACCCATGTTACTGTTCCAGAAATTTCTTGTGATCATAAAGATCCCTTTCACACTACATAGTTATAGTGCTATTATTCCACTTTAATGGCCATGTTTCCATCTTATGGCATCATGGGAGTTGCAGTTTAGAGGGGGGAATACTTAGAATTCTTAGCCAGAAAAATCTACAAACCCTAGGATTCCGCAGTATGCAGCCAGGCAGCTAAAGCAGAATCATAGTGCTATAACTGCTAGTGTGAAAGCACCCAGAGTTTGGTCAGGCAGTGATTTCAGTACGTGTTTGGGTTAACTTTATGGGGTTCTTGCTCATTCCAGGTCTTCTGGTCTTGCAGAGGCCTCGAGATGCCTACTAATATTGATGATGTCATCAAAGTATGCTGGAGCCTCTGTGCATATTACTCCCTGCATAATGTGTGTAAATTAAGAAAAGGTCACAAAATTTACACTGACATTGAACAAAATAATTGTGTTTGCTGTCACTGGTGGCTCCATGGCCACTGGAGAAGAGCTAGCTAGCTCAGCTGTGAGGCTGCATAACCAGAGTCATAATGGCACAAGCTATCTCAGTTGATGTTCTAGCAAGGAAGGAGATTTGCATTTCTCAGTGTAATATATTGTAGTCTGAGTGCTGGGAAAATGAATTCCCCTGCTACAGAAGTACTTCTTCTAGAGAATCTATTTAGTGGACATTAAGCTTGTGTGGATGATGCAGTTTGTCGTTTACAGCTTCAAATATTCAAGCTTTTAAAAATGGAAAGCATCCTGAAGAAAAAAAATGAAACCTAAGAGCTAGCAGAATGTCTTATCCACCATCTTAGTCTGCCATAACGGTTTTTTTATCTACACCATTATGTTTTATGAGTATTTTTCACTTCTTTATAGGTATCATAGAACACAATATGTGCTTAATATAGTCAAGAAAAAAATATGGAATGAAATATACTTCATTTTATAGGACTATTTTTGTTAATTGAACAGATTTTCTCAGTGTGTTCATTAATTTATCTTATTAGTCTTTAAAATCCGGAAGTGCTACAACTCATAATTTAGAAGCTTTTATAGGTTATAGACCAGCACTTAAACTATTCTAGTCTGAGTATTCAAGTCAAAGTGAATAAAGAGGCAGTCATGCTTTCTTCCTTTCAAAAACAGTGATATACTACTAGTTGTACATTTTTACATTTTTGTAAATTGCACATTTTCTGCTGTGAAGAGCAATCACATTTCTCCACAGCTACCTCAATTGCAGGAATGCAATCTTCCAATACATAGGGGTGGACTAGGGCTAGTGCTAGTATCCTGATAAGACTAAAATGTCTGATATATCTCAACATCACACCAAGCAACATGGTATTTTCTGTTCAGGTAAATTCCCATACAATGCTAGTTCTTCCAGAATAACAGGTTGTGGCACTATCATTCCAAAGCCTTTGCGTGGGAGTTTTTTCTTTCCTTCTTTAGTGTATTTGGGGGTGCAGAAAAAGACAGAAGAAGCAGTGAGGAAAACCAGGTGGGTTACAAATAGGAGTTGATATATGGAACCTGTATAAATTCCTTTTTGTGGAAGCTTCATATGGAAACACCATGTTGTTTCCCCCTCTCAAGAAAATCTTTTAGGGGAGATCCTCCTCTTTTTGAGTTGGAATGCACAAACCCTGGACTAGGAGTCACATGTGGCCCTCCATCTCATAGCAACCCCAGGCAGCACCATAGCTTTCTTGCCACTCTTAATGTCACAGAAGCATTGATACTGGCTGCTTCTGGTTTGTTGGGTTCGAGAGGCTTTACTAGGGTTTCCAGATTGAAAACTGGAAAGGGCTCCTGTATCGTTAATGGTTGTGTAGAAGAAGGCATTTCAGCAAGTATTGCTTTTTACCTGGTTCCATTATAAGCAACATCTCTTGACATTCCCACTTCTATACAACCATTACAGGAGTACAGGATGCAGTACAGCAGCCCTCTCCAGTTACCAGTCTGGCAACCCTATGAATGACCCTGATTGGCAGCATGGATTTTGTCAGGGGAAAAACATGATGAATGCTCAAGATTCCTCTGGGACCGTATGTGACCATCCCTCCTCCAGCCATGGCTTATGCACCTCAGCTCTAAGACCTGTTGGGCTTGTACCATTCATGGCAGAACATGGCAATAGCATCTCTGCTCCCTGCCATACACTCTAATTATTTTTTAAACCCTTCCACTGGTTCAAATTGGTCCCATACATTTCCCCAAAATGCTCAAATATGTCCAGAGAGAGAGAATAATTCATCCTTTCATCCTTGTCAGCTATGGAAGACCACCAGTGTAGTAGCCATGGTGGTGGAGTTATACTGCCATACTAAAGACAATCTTCTTAACAGCCTTCCTTCTCTGCTCACAGAGTGGGTGGCAACCCACCATATCCCATTACCCCTTTGATGCCATCCCAGAGACCATAAGATTGAAGCCTAAATTGCAGCCATTGGTGCATCTGAAGAAGTGGATTGAAATCTGTGAAAGCACATTTGGAAATAAATCAGTTAATTCCGCTCCCTTCCCCTTTCCTTTTTAGTCTAAATAAAGTCATTTTTGGTTAGAGTATTTAGGCCTGAGTTAGTTAATAAAGTTGCAGCTGTGAAGAAAAAGAGACAGGAATTATCCACCTCTTCAATTTTGCTGATAAGAACCATAAGTAGTAATGCTCTGTAACTGCTAGAAATGCTTTTGTGTCATTTCATTTGCAAAGGCATCTCAAACATAGAGGCCGTTTACATGAGCAAATATTCCCCTAAATATACCGCAAAGATAGCTCATTGTTCCCACAGATTGCATCACAGCATCGCCTCATTCAGAAGGGGGGAAGGTAAAACACCCAAATATAGTGTGACAAGGGATGTCGCTACTTTTGCCGAGTTATTTGCAAAGTAGCGCATTATTGCTAGTGTAAACAACCATTCCACTAAGGGCTGCAGCAGAGCTGCACTGTGATTGGTTGTTATGATGAAAGGGTGGGCTTAAAAGAGGGGGAGGGAGGGAGGGAGATTCAGTAGCAATTAAGAAATTTTGAAAAATCCTCTCTGCTATTTTGCAAGTCTGTGTGAATCCAATTTGCCAAGAAAAAGGATTCCCAAGTCCTTTCAGTCAGGGAAGATCTGTTCCTCACATAAAGGAATTCCTTCTCCTCAGCTGCGATCTCGCTGTGTCTCTGCTTGGGGGAGAGAGGGTTCATTTACATGGCAGATTTAGAGAGAGAGAGAGAGAGAGAGACTTTTCTTTTATCTTCGCCCCTGCTATTTTGGCAGTCTGTGATTCTTTATTTAGCTAGAAAATACAGGCTTCCAATCCTTTCAGTCACAGAGGATCTATCCTCTTCCCCATAAAGCCTTCCTCTGCTTGGGTGGCCACGCCCCCGCACCTTTGCTAGTCTGAACGATAAAGCAACATAATTAACAAAAAAAAACTGACTGGCACAGATGCGGAAAAGATTTAAAGCGCAATTTGCCGCAATAAATCTGCCGTGTAAATGAACCCTTAGAATATATAGTGCCTGGTTGTCTATCTCTATCCCTATTTTTGCTCCTTCTCCTTCAATATATTTCTCTCTCCTTGGGCCCTACATCAAAATTAACTTAACAGCACTATCCCATCTTGGTATCAGATTCAGAGAAATCCCAGCCACCTACAAGGACATTTCTCTGCTTTAGCTCAGATGTGGTTTTATTAGACTGGCTTATAAAATGCCACCTGTAATTGTAAAATAGTGCTCTATACCCTAAATTTACTCTTTAGAGCTTCATCTTATTTTCCAGCTGGCTTTTGGAAAGACAATGAGCAACTTCCCATTTCTATTGCAAGTAGTTTAGGTAGATATTAACTATAAGATTATAGCCTGCCCTAGAGGGAAAGGGGGAAAGAACATAATCCAAATTTGTAAACCACCTCTTGGTTTTTGTGCTATAGGGTTGTTTCCACATTAAAAAAAATAGTCAGCAGAGTTCATCAGGCCAGTAAGTTGAAACTGAGAGTGTTCCTAAAATATAATAATATATAAGATATTTATTTCCTCAGAGTTGGCATTTGTGACCTTTCATTGCGTTAATTTCCATTTCCAGCTTGGGAACACCAATAAATAAAAATGAGAAAATGCTTCAGTCACCTGTCTCACCCCTCTCGGATGCATCAAAACACAAATTTTCCAGCGATGATTTAATGTCTTCTAGCAAGCGTAATGGTAGCAACCTCTTATCTTCCATATCTTCAAGCAAAAAATACAAGAGTGAGAGCCAACCCTACCTGCATCCTGGAGATTTCAGTGTAAGTTTTGAACAAAGTATATTTAACAAACCACCTGTTTCCACAGACTGCAGCTCATCCACTTAGGTTGGTTGGAGGACCCTCTGCAAATGCCATCTCCATCTAGAGTTTGGTGGGGGGGGCACGTAAGAGAGCCTTCTGTATTGCAGCACCCAGACTCCACATGGAAAATCTGTCTGGCTCCCTCACTGATGTTCTGATAGGGCTGGTAGGAGAACCTTTTCCACCTGCTTTTCTCTCTCTCCTCTTCTGCCACTACCATAGAGAGCTGCCACAGTTACTGTGGTGGTAGCTGCAAATTCAAAAGTCATTGCTAAATTTCAGTGGTAAGAAGACTGATGGCAATACAGTCCCCAGTGGGTTTTCCCCAACTATAGAAAGTTGTCCATCCCAGTTAAAGGCCATGAGGCAAACTGGGAGTAAAGACCTTAGCAAATGTACCCTCTACTGCCCAAACTACACAATTAGTATATATTTTTCATAGCTTTTGGTCCCTCTGAATCTTGTGGGCTTACCGCACTCCAAAGTAAAGCAGCAGGGGTGAAGGAAGGGTCTGTCTTCTGTGCTGCCTTATCATGATGTCGTCATTCTTCCAGCATTCTTTCATTCTGGTCCCATGGGAGACCGAGGTAAAACTGCACCTTTTTGCTAACAGGTTTTTCTGGTTAGCAAAAAGATGCAGTTTTACCTTGGTCCCCATGGGACCGGAATGAAAGAAAAATGACAACATGCCCATAAGGCAGCACGGAATACAGAACATTCATGCTGCACTACTACTTTTCTTTGGAGTGCGGCAGGGCCGGTTTAAGGAATTTATTTTGAAATGCTTTATTTTGGGGCCTGCAATGCTTTATTTTGGGGCCCCCATATGTTTATCTCAGGTCTATGTAACCTAACCTATTCACCGTACAGGATGTTCAGATTACAGTAGGACCCCCATATCCTTTGATTCATTATCCATGGGACACAAAACAACACACCTACCATAGAGTCTTCCTAGAAAATGTGTCCTCCCTAGCCGTTTTCTAGGCCTTCCAAGGCAACTCTATGGTATTTTAAACCAGAAGTCCCATTATTTTCAATGGCGTTCACTATTATTCATAGTTTTCAGAATCCACGCCCCCCCCTCAGAACCAATCCCCAGTGGATAAGAGGGGCCTACTGTATTACATAATTTGCCACCAATAATTTAGTTTAAAAACTATATTATAGGCACTAACATAATATTTTTTATTTATTAGCAATTAACGTAATGGTGTAGATTTCCTCAAAGAAAAGAAAGAGTGGACTGCAAGCTGAACATGAGTTAGCAGTGTGATGCAACAGCAAAAAATGCCAATGTGATTCTAGGCTGCATTAATAAGAGTAGTGTCTAGATCAAGGGAAGTAATAGTATCACTCCATTCTGCTTTGGTCAGACCTCACCTGAAATACTGTTTCCATTTCTGGGCACAACAATTCAAGAAAGATACTGAGAAGGATGGTGGGAGGTCTGGAAGCCATGTTGCCCTATGAGGAGCGGCTTAGGGAGCTGAGTATACTTAGCCTGGAGAAGAGAAGGTTGAGAGGTGACATGATAGCCATGTTTAAATATTTGAAGGGATATCATACTGAGGAAGGAGCAAGCTTGTTTTCTGCTGCTCCAGAGACTAGGACACGGATCCATGGGTTCAAACTACAGGAAAAGAGATTCCACCTGAATATTAGGAAGAACCTCCTGACAGTAAGAGCTGTTTGGAAGTGGAATATACAGCTGCCTTTTGAGTGTGATGGAGTCTCCTTCTTTGGAGGTTTTTAAACATAGGTTGGATGTCCATCTGTCAGGAATGCTTGGATTGTGTGTTCCTGCAGGGCAGAAGCCGATTGGATGGGATGGATGTTGGGGTCCTTTCCAGCCCTATGATTCTATGATTCTAGGCTGCATTCAGAGCCTGGGAAAGTTACTTTTGGATTACACCTCCCAAAATCCCCCTGCCAGCACCCTTCTCAAGGTCTGGTTGCATTGTTCCTTTTCCAGCATTCTCTAGCCCAGTGGTTCTTAACTTGGGGTCCGCAATGTCCTCACAGGGGGTCCACAAAGGCTTGAAGGCTGCTTGGCCCACCTCCTCCCTGTAGTGGAGTAGCCACGTGACAGGAACCACGGCAAAGGCTGGCTTGGCCTGCACATTGCCATTCAATCCACTCCAACCACAAACTTACAGGAAGAAGCAGGAGTGCCTCTGAGGAAAAGTTTAATGGATGGTGTAGTTATATTTTTGTTGTTGTTAGCTATTATTATTAGAGTTTTAATCTTGAGTTAAGTCTTGGTGCAACAAAAGATATTTAAAGGGGGTCCCTGGTAAAGAAAAGGTTAAGAACCACTGCTCTAGGCCAATGCCTCTCACATAACACTAATGGGATACTGGTGTTTTAGTGACAACAATAAAACCATTGTTCCCAGTAATATTACTCCAAATTTTAATTTATATTCTTTATATTCTTCTGTTAAAAGAGCTAGAGTGTTGTAGAAGTTTCAGCATTGCCCTATGACTATGGAGACCAGGCTTTGAATCCTTACTCAGCCATGAATACCCACTGGCTGACCTTGGGCAAGTCACACTCTCTCAGCCTCAAAGGAAGGCAAAAGCACACCCCCTTTGAACAAACCTTGTCTCGAAAACCCCATGGTAGGTTCACCTTAGTCAGAAATGACTTGAAGGCACATAGGCAAACACACACACATTTCTTTTGCAGGCTGAACTCAGTTGGCAGCAAGGGGAAGAATCTGAAGATCAAGGGGAGAAGGGAGGGGGGAGGAACCAAGACAGGTTAAAAGCAGCTGGAAAGATGGGCTGGAGGGGATCTATGTGGAAGGAAGGAAGGAAGGAAGGAAGGAAGGAAGGAAGGAAGGAAGGAAGGAGCCCTTTCTGAGGGAGACAACCCTCAAATTCCCCCCTCTCTCTCACACACACACTCACCCTCTCCAATGTGCCTGGCTGGTTTGCATTTTGCATCAGCAAACTCCCTCCAGCTTCTGCCACTGAGGGCTGCTGCTTCTTTCTCTTTCTCTTTGGGAGACCCTGTTTTGTTTGTTTTTTTAAAAAAAACCAGCAGGAGGTTTTTGGAGGAGGAGGGTAGGAGGGGGCTCCTCCCGGCTGTCTCCTGGCTGTCTCTTTCATCAGATTAAGGAGGCCAGCATGGGGCCCTCTCTTGACCTCGGGGCCCCATGCCAATGCTGATTTGGCAGACAGGTTAAACCAGCCCTGGAGTGCGGTAAGCCCCAACAAAACTTTTCCTGTGGTTTTCATGGGACACTTTAAAGAGATAATGCTAAAATCAAATTTTGTACCTCCTTGGTATAAGAATTGGAAACTATAACTTTCATACCTTCTCCCCAAGTTGAGTCCAAAGGTGTGGAAATGACTGGAAGAGGTCTTGTAACTAAAGGCCAGAGACAATGTGGACTCCAGAGATTACAGAGGCTTATATTAGAGCACTGTGATGTGCCTGGTCACATGGCCTATGAATGCCAGGTTTTTTTATTAAAAAAAATATTCCAGCAGACTAGAGGTGCTGAAATTACTAGTTCCCTTTCATTTATCAAGGTAATTTTTATTTGCAGCTTGTCAACTAGTATTACAGAAAACTAAAAGCAGAAAACTAAAGAAGCCAATTTAAACGATGCTTGTAGAATGGGTCTGTTGTGGAATGCATGTATATCATCTAAGAACAAAAAGTAAAATCTTTTAATTCTCATCACTACTTCATCCATATGCAAATATATGCATAATATATGGTCTCTTACCTACCTACTCAGAAGTGAAAATGAGTATAAGGGGACTTACTCTATTATGAAGTTGTATAGGACGGCAGCCCAAAATTCATATGATTAATCACCTCAGGGCTCAGTCTTATAAATCCTATAAGCCTGGAAGTATGAATTTAGTGTGGTTTAACATCTGAGTAGACATGCATAGGATTGCACTGCAAGATTTCTTTCATCAAGTGACATTTAATTAAAGATTGTATACTTCTAGGTTGTGGATTACAACTTGGTTTCAGAATGTATTGTTCTCAGTCTACTCTTGGCTAACTTACCATAGAATCATAGAATTGTAGAGTTGGAAGAGACCACGAGGGCCATCCAGTCCAACCCCCTGCCATGCAGGAAATCACGATCAAAGCATCCCTGACAGATGGCCATCCAGCCTCTGTTTAAAGACCTCCAAGGAAGGTGACCCCACCACGCTCCGAGGGAGTGCGTTCCACTGCCGAACAGCTTTTACTGTCAAAAAGTTCCTCCTAATGTTGAGGTGGAATCTCTGTTCCTGGAGCTTGCATCCATTGCTCCGTGTTCCAATCTCTGGAGCAGCAGAAAACAAGCTTGCTCCATCCTCAATGTGACACCCTGATATAACCTTCTATCACACAGGGAACATATAGCTTCACTGGCTGTCAATTCATTTCCAGGCACAATTTGTAGTATGTCATATTATGACATACAAAGCCCTACACAGCTTGAGTCCCAGTTATCTGAAAGACCCTGTCTGCCTATACAAGCATGCTTCAGTACTGAGAGGTTTGAGGAAAGGTTTTTCTTCAGTCTGACCACCATCACAGAGTGTATGGAAAGGACACTTGGGGGGACCTTCTCAGTGTCTGCTCCTAGGTTCTGGAATTCCCTCCCATGGGTAGCTAAGCTGGTCCCTTCTCTGCTCTCCTTCTATCAGCAAATTTAGAGGCTTATTGCATGAGGAAGTAAAACAGAAGTGCAGCCAGATCATTTTGCCTTCCATTCTGTCTTACCACATGATGTTGTAGTTCTTCAGTAGGGATCACTAAATGCAGTGTGCAAACACGAATCAAGGAAAATGACAGACACTGCAGACTGGGTCAGCCAAAAAAATCAGCAATAGCAGAATACATTATAAACCAACCTGGACACAAAATATTATTTAAAAACACCAAAATTCCGGACCAGGCCAACAACTATCATGTCAGAATTCACAGAGAAACTATTGAAATCCACAAACACCTAGACAACTTCAACAGGAAAGAAGAAACCCTTAAAGTAAACAAAGTTTGGCTACCAGTCCTGTAAAACACCAAAATCAAAACTCAACACATGCAAATGAACTTCACCCAGGGACAGGGGGATTTCCAGCAGACCATGGACCATTAGCCTAACAAGACACTATTCTTCCTTGCATATCCTCCCACCCTAGGAACTAGCCATTCAAATACACAAATTTACATATCCTCTCCAACAGGGACTCACAGTATATACACCCCACACACCCCTACATCACCATTCCCTGGAGATGCCAGCCACAGATGCAGGCGAAACATCAGGAATAAAGTCTTCCAGAACACGGCCTCACAGCCCAAGAAAAAAACCCACAAAAAAACTTCAGTAGTTCTTCAGTTCTGGTCCTGTGGGAGACTTTTGTAAAAGTGAGACTTTTTCCTAACAGATCTTTCCAGTTAGAAAAAAGACTCCTTTTACAGCCACAGACCAGAACTGAAGAACTACAGCATCACATGATAAGAAAGAACAGAAGGCAAAACGATCCAGCTGTACTTAATGCTTTACCTTCCTCATGCAATAAGCCACTTAGATAGGATTTTTGGTTATTAATTAATTCCAGCAGAAGGGTTTTATAATGGAAACATTATTATTGTGATGTCTATTAGCCATATTTTGTATTAATATATTTATTATTGTATTAATATATTTTTGTATTGTTGTGAGCTTTGTTAGGTTCCATATTGAGAGAAAATCAGGATATTAAATTTAAAAAGAGTTGAAATCGTTCTCATGCATAAAAATTGTAAAGCTAGAAGCAGCCCTTGATAGAGGACTACAACAATGTTCTAGTTACTTTTGCTGACTAAATATGTGACTAATTTATGATAGCCTCCTTTCCTGTTTGTTTAGAAAGCAATGTATGTCAGTTCTGACAACGCTCTACTCTGCAACAAGACACAGTACCAAAAAGAGCCCTGGTCACCTATATCTAGTATGCACCAAGATTGTAAGAGATCAAAGCTCATCTTTAACAATGGGTGAGTATAAATTATTTCTGCTATGGAAATTAATGTATTTGGATGTATTTATTAATTTATTTATTGCATACATAAATTCCTTCTACATAAAAAAATTGCCCCAAGAAATACAAAGAATACATATATTTTGGTCTTCACAAATTTAATTGATTAATAGTGGCAGTAGAGGTTGTAACCTTCCAGACATCACCATTCCATTATCTGGGGGCGGCATCAGAGAATGCCCTCTGGGAGGTCACCGACAGCCTTGTTTTTATATGTTGTAACAGATTACTCCCAGAGATACTGGGAGGTACTCACAATACCAGATAAATGTTATAATCTTGACTCATGTGTAACAGTGTCATTATCCACTTGTAAGTTACAGAATGAGATCTAAAGAACTCAACTTTAAAATCAAAACTAATGATTCAATGTATTTCTCCATATTCTGTGAATCAATTCAATTTATTGGTCCATCAATCAAGAATCAACTGAAATTTCCAAAGAAATGATTGGCTGATTTTCAAATCTTTAGCAAATGAAAATTAAATTAAACCTGCATGTTCTACTTGTTTTTAGTAAGGGCATAAACATTCCTAATGTATCTGATGTCACCATGTACAGGTGACTTGCCATTTTCTGGAACCTGTGTATATGCCAGTCAGGCACAGTCCTCCCTTGTGGCTGAATTGAGATGGCCAGAGAAGGCCACACAAAACTCCCAGCTGGTTCTGGAAAGGCTAAAGCTGTTCTAGATGCTACTAAACACTTTTGTCCTCTTCCCTGAGTTTGATATCCAGGTTCAGAGTGCTGGTGGAGCTTTCTGCTCATCTAGCACTATAGTGGATCTTATCTAAGTGGAAGGAGTTTTCAGAAAAAACAGGAGATAAAACAGGAGCAATAGAAACTGTATAAATAGAAACTGTATAATTGACATCTTTTTAGAAAGATATACCTAGAGAACTGCTTAAGGATTACTTACATTTCATTTAAGAACTTTGTCGTTCATGGTTATATGCAACTGAAAATGCAAAGCATCTCCATTGAAAAAGCATTGTTTTTGCATTGAGATTGGATAATGCAAAAGTTCACCCTGTTGTGAGTCTCATACACTAGTGCAATGGTTTTCAACTTTTTCATCTCATGGCACATCAACAAGATGCTAAAATTGTCAAGGCACACCATCAGCTTTTTAAGGATTCTCTTTTAAAATCAAGTACAGTATTAAGATTGTGTTTAATGTTAAATAACTAAAATTTTCTGAGGCATTGTTAAAAGCACAAAAGGCAGGGAATGGGAAAGGGGTGGCTGACTCTGGAGGAATCAGCAACCAATCAGCAGCTGAGTTAATTAAACTCCTTTATAGCTGTCTCTGTGGGATTGGGGAAAGAATTATGGGCCACATTGACTGGTTCAGTGGACTTCCAGGCTTGCTCCAATTTGCACTTTATCTCTAGGGTGTGGAATAGGAAGAGACGGGGACAAACACCGGAATCTTATAAACATTTCCATTCCTACCTGGTCAGGAGTACCTGTTACATGCATCTGCCATCAGCACAGTCTCAGAACAGCAGCGCCCCGAAACAGAAGCCCCTCTGTGTAAAGTCCATGCTGTTCCAGGGGTGGGATCCCCTCCTGTGATCATGTCCATGCTCATTGTATCAGCCGTTGGGATCCCCTTCCTCACATCAGTCAGGGATGCATCCCCTTTAAACACGCCTCCTCTCTCTCCACAGTCACAGCAGCATTTGTTTTAATTGACTGTAGCAACCCTTGGGAACTACCAGGGCAGCAGAGCACATTTGATGGGCCGGCTTGAACAAGTCAAGAGTCAATAAAGCTTGGCATCAAAGAAATCACATAAGCAACCAAGGAAGCGAAAGGACCATAGAAGTGGACAAAGAGAAGAGAAGCTCTAGATCAATGATTTTCAACCTGCACAACACTTCCCAATGCTGCATACCTGTGGACCTTTTGCGGCACACAAATGTGCCATGGCACAGTGATTGAAACCCACTGCACTAGCCTGTTATCTGTAAATGATTAACATACTGACCCTAAGGCTTTGCTACGCAAGGGCACAGAATGAATAGGAGAAAAATCAGTTTAAATAGTTTTTTTTTTAATAATATATGCACTATAGTATCTTGTGAACTTTTAAAATACAATACTTTACTAAAAGTGACACTGAAGACCTTTAGGGTATATTCCTTTGTCTACATTTATTGCAGACACATTTGTTTATGGTGTTTACTGACTTCATATTGCTGTTTTTAAGAAGCCCTTGCAAGCTTCTGTTTCACAATAAAATATTAGATCTAATCCATGTAAGTTGACCAGAATTCATAAATATTTTGTGACATTAAATATGCTAGTTAAGAGGAAATTGTACATTTGAATGAAGCAACAAATAAACATTTTATATGGGAATGAAACAAACAATTAACATTTTATATGGGAATTTAAGCTGTAGTTTGCTTTCACATTGGCATTTTTATTTAAGAAAACATTTTTGTTCATCTAAAATTTTGCATTATGTTAATTTACATTTCTTTTGCATCTATATGCATAATCTGTTAAAAATGTGTTTAGTAGTAAGGGGTTTTACAACAACTTATATTAGAAGGAATTGATTTGAACACTGCTGCTATACCAGCTTATATGTCTCTGTGCAGTATAACAAGTAGTAGAAATGCTTTATTTCTTGGTGCCTTGGAGCGAGGTTTTAGAGAAATTGGTGGCAATGCAGCTGAAAGTACTTCTTTATGGATAGGCAGTAAATTTTTAGATAATTTCAGCCTCGATTAACCTCGGATATTGTGCAGAGATTGCCTTTCTTAAAGGGAATACAAAATTTCAGGGCCTTTGGCAGGAATATCATTCACTCTGTGTAGTCTGACCTGTCATTATTCATAACACTAATTAAAATTATTAATTAGAATGATTTTAATTCACTTTCTCCACCTGGAAAATTTTAATTATACTAGACAAGAATGAATTTGCATTTCTTTTCCTTTTAAGATGGAGATGAAAAGCTATGATTATAGCTACATTCAAATATTTTCAAGATTTACACAAGAAATTGTTTTTAAAATAAATGTTCTAAGAACACTTATTTGTTAAAGATGTATTCACACAACAAAACAAGGCAGAGAGCTATAGGTTGTCATGAACGAGCAGTATGCAGCAACAGTAGCTAAAGAAACGGTAGATTTTCATTCTGCAGCTGATTTATTCTGTCTTCTGAAAGCAGGCAGCTTCTCTGGTTTGTTCCTTCTCAACAAACCATGGGAAGAGTTCAGGATTGGCTTCTTTCTCTGGTGCTTTTGGAAGTCAACAAACCAGAGAAGGCAGCTTCCCATCGCCAGAAGATAACATGAGCCAATTACAGAGTGAAGGTCCATGGTTTGTATAACTGCTCTCGTGAGTATGTACAGCGCACCAGCTGCTTGTCTGTGGCATGCCAGATTCTCATGGGTCTCATGTCATGCAAACACACCTGATGTCTGCAGCCATTTTGGGAGATGGGACTGGAGAAGAACACTGATCCTGTGGTCTGACCTAGCATAATGACTCACAGAATTAGGCCCCCAGGACATTTTAACAGTATTGCCTTTTCCACTAAGAATAATGTAAGAAACTGAAATTGGGAATCACTTCCTGTTCACTTAATTGTGAATAGGTGTGAGTTCAGCTGGGCCCTGCCCACAGCTTATTATGAACAGTGTGTGTTCAATTGAGCCTCAAGTACTTACCACTTTTTCCTACCCCAAGAGTCCATTTACTTACCTTGAGTGACCTGGAACAGGAGGAGACAGATGGCACTACAGCTCATTTGTGGAGCATCCTTTACAAGTCTGGCCTAGGACAAGACAAATGCTGCATCCCTAGTTGGAAAATAATATTATTGGTGGTGCAAACCTTACTTTGATAATCAGCCTTCCTCCCATTAGACTTTTTGCTAGACTTGTGATGCTTTACTTGAAACCTATCTCCAGTCTTTTATAACTTTCATAGTTTCCATCAGACATTTCTAATACTAATGAGACTTACTCTGCCTACCAGATTGCAATCTGGAAATTTACATTCTTCCTTTGTCTTCAGTGCAGACAATTTTATAGCATCTTTTCTTGCCTGCTCCTCCCCAGAATCTGTTGTTCACTCCTTACTCCACTTTGTCCTATATCTTGATATATTGCTCATTAAAGGAAACAAGTGGTGGAATTCTTCTCACTGTATGTGAATTTTTGACTATAAATCTCTTGAGTTGAAGTCTAACAACATTATGGAATCTGGGACCTACCTCAAGAGACCCTAGGATGTAAACCAAGAAAGCACTTCTTGGAATGAGAATAACCTACCCTTTTAAAAAAATCAGTTTTATGTCTTAGTTCTTACTCCTTCTTTTTTTACTTTTTTTTTACTTCTTACATCTTATAAATTATTTGTAGTGTTTGTTCACAGTGTACCTAGTATAGTTTTTGTTTCTGCTTCCACAGTGTGCCTAGTATAGTTTTTGTTTCTGCTTAATCACACGAGGGTGGTAAATTGCTGCAATTGTGTTGTTTAAGCAATTGGAAACATAATTGTATTGAAACACTCACTTTTGCATTATCCATACAAGAGCACTATGGTGCCACCATAGTGATCCAAGATCCCACAATCAGTCTTTCGTTCCACTTCACTAACCCTTCCGTGCTTCTGTCCAGCGTATGTGCAAAAAGTTTTATTTCTTTGCTGTAACTGTGCAGTCACACAGTTTTGGAAGTCTTGTGTGATTTCTGTTTGCTTCTACTGCACAGTCACACGGTTTCAACACTTCTAGCAAGACTGCCATAATACTGGAACTGCAGCAGAACAACCCAATACACCACAGAGAGTACTAGAAGAGCTGTGACATTAGCAGCAATTCATGGGGTTCTACCATCAATGAAAAGATGTGCAGCACTGACAACTGGAATGCAAAGCAGCAATAGAAGAACCACGAGACACTATTATACTGTGGTTATTGCGATTTTTCCCCCTTGTGTGATAAAGTCCATAGTAAAAATTTGGGGATCTATGCAGTTCACGTTATCTGAATAGATTTGTTTATTTTGAAATAATCTATTAAGGGCTAGCTTTTAAATAAAAGAAAAAAAGTATTTTCTACATTAGACTTATTATTATTCTTATTATTATTATTAAAGTTTATTTCTAAAGTGCTGTCAGTGTACACTGTAGACTTAAATTCCTCTTTCTGTTTTCTTCACTTTTAGGCCAAACAATATAGATTATTTTATGCAAGAAGCTAAAAGAAAAAAGCATAAAGCAGATGCAATGGTAAGAATTTGGATTTGTAGTAAACTATATTCCAGATTTTCTGGGTACTGCAAGTCCTTCTTCAAGTTAATTTAAGTAGTAGTCATTCTGAAATTCTTTTAAAATGAAAAGTAGCCACATTAGTAAAAAAAAAAATGTTATTATAGTGAAATGCGTATAGTTGGATGGATATGCCTTAAATCCAAGATCAATTCCTAATACATTCTTGGATAAATTGATTTTTTGCCATTTTTGGTGTTTTTTTAAAATTCTTTATTAGTATAACACTATATTTCAAAAAAATGTTTTTGGTTAGTTGTTAAGTTTTAAGTATTATATGTATAGGGTTGTGTTCAGTGTTGTCCTTATATCTATGGAAAGCCCTTTAATCTGGCAAAGGCCTCTATGAACAGGAAGACAAGGTGATTTTTGTAGTTTCTTATTTCCTTGAGCTATCCCTAAATTTGCTCAAGAGGATTGCTTCATCCTCCAGTACAGAGGTAGCTTGTGGGGCTGCAGGAAAAAGGGCAAAATGACGAAGAGCCAGATTTAAAAGTCTTCTTAGAATGGAAGAGTGCAGCACAAGATACAACCCATTGAATATGGAATGAATAACTTCAAAATAAGGCTTGAATAAAAGCTATATTAATCCTAATCCACAAACACTATTGATCTCACTTGTTGGTTTCAGAACGAAACAATATCTGTGGCGTTTCGTATGGTCATACAGTTTCTCTTCTCTTGGCCCTTGGTTGTATGTGTTCACTTGTTTTTAGTTGTTTTAACATGAATTTAAACAAATCCTTTTGCTCCACCCTCCCATAATTAGATGTAGGTATAAACGAGAGATTTCAAATGGTTTTTGGTTATAAACTCCCAGTTTTGTAGACCTGTAAACACATACCAGCTTTGTATATTACTCCAGATCATCCTGTTACCCCTCAATTGTTCTTTCTTTCTAGTCTTCTGCTTACTGCTATTGCTGTTTAACATTTATTTTTTAATTTATTTAGTTAGTTCAAAAACATAGTAAAGTTTTATAATAACAGAATAAAACAAATTAAGAGAAACAACAAATAGCAACAAAGCTCCAGCAGTATACAAGAACAACAAAAATACAGTGCACTGTTCTCAGCAGTGATCAGTCCTGAAAAACTTTTTCAAAATAGAATGTTTTAAGCCCCCTCCAAAGCAGAGTTCCACAGTACTGGGGCTGCCACCAAAAAGTGCTGCTACTTTTGTAGACTGGAGAAGAAAACTCTTAAAGAAAGAGAAGTTCTCTAAGATTATTAAGACCCAACCCAATTGGGACTTTTACAGTCAAACCTGAATTTGGAATTGAATATATGGATAGCAAAGGTAGCTGTCTCAATCCTAGGGCTTGTCTAGACAGTCAATATACCCCGGCTTGCCCCCGGCTTAGAGCCCTGTAGTAGTCCTGACAATGCAAGGCATTTGCCCCATTTTGCCCCCAGGCAGTCCTCCTCATCCCCAGGGCAGAAATGGGACTAAGATGGGGGGAAGGCAAGATAGGGCCTTTTACTACATTTTTTAAAAAATACCTGCTTTAATCCATTTCTGACAGGAAGGAACAGATCTGGCCCTGCGTGTCTGCAGGAACCCCTCCCAGCAGGCCTGTCCGTTGCTGCAGCTGCTGGTCTGCGTTGCTTTGCCAAAGCAGGAAGGGGTCCCACAGCATGTGACTAAGGCTGGCCACATGCAGGGGGCCTTGGTCACATGTTGCAGCTCGGCTTTCTTGCTTCTGGGAGAGCACGGAAGATGGCAGTGGCAGTGGCTGGAGCAATGGGCCAGCATGCCTGTCTGGACTCCAGCCCATTTGGAGGAGGGAGGTAACAGGGCAGGAATGGGCCTGACCTGCAGCCAGGATATGCTGGCAAGGAGTGGACGTATCCTGGCTCATGTAGATGAGCCCTAAGTGAAGTACAATGATATTGATCCATCCCTGTAAACATACATGCTGCCACACTCCATGATAGTGAAGATTCAGAACTCTCTTCAAAGGCTGCCTCACCTGTGATCATGAAATGAATTTACATTATGCTTTCAGAGGGAGATTTGTCTCTGTTAGGTAAATGTTTATCATTCCCCTATGGTGGCACAGAAACTTTGTGTTATATAAGTAATACACACAGTAAGGTATTCTATATGTTCCAGCAGCCATATTGTGCTGTCTTGGTACAAGAGAAATTTTAGCTGCCCTCCATGTGATGAGGATAATAAACTAGGAAGCACAGATGTTTGCTATTACAAAATCTTACTGTAGTATTCCCTAAGAACTCACAGGAATGCACTACCTCTAGCAAACCACTTATATACATTCTCTCTCTCTTTCTCTAAATGCCATATGCTGAAAAGGCACACTACATGACAAAAGATTCTCTACGCTCAGTGGCTTAAACACATATCTGTCTGTGTGTGTTTGTGCATGCGGGCAACTACACACATGCACACACATACATGCACACACATAACTTTAATAAGGTGGGGGGGTTGTATCTATTTATACTCCTGTTCGATTTAATGCTTCTGATCATAGTGGCCACACTCAGATCATATCTCAGCTTAATAAGCCGAGATAGGTTCAAACCTCTTCATTTGGGCTCTTCACAATGCACCTTGATAAATGAATGCATTCAGAAGTTAACCATATTTTCCTACTTCCTTTATAGTTAGTAGTTTTAGAACAAGCCAGGGTATTAACAGCTATTTGAAATTTTGGTTAAGAATCTGGCTTCTTCAAATGCTGTTCAAAGAGATAGCAATGTTAGTCTGTTTTACCACAAACAGACATAAAAGATTCCAGTTACACTTTTAAAACTAACAGGGAAGAAATTCCTGGCATAAGCTTTTGTGGACACAATCTACTTCTTCAGATGCTAGTAATGATTTTTTAGCTTTTCAAGGCAAAGATCTAAATATTTTAACCCTCCCCTCTATTCCGTATACAGAAACGTGAACAGGAAACAGAGGAGAAACCATGAACAGGATTATCAAAGTCATCTGATTATCTAAATCAGCAATAGTTAGCACATCCAGATTGATCGGAAAGTCCCAGATTTTGTTCCTGTTCTTTCCAATTTTATTCTGGGTTAAAAGGAACCGACCCAAGGAGCTGGTAGAAAAAGGCTCTCATTGTACAATTAGTCAAATTAGTACAAAAGAACAAGTATCATGTGACAACAAATAATTCCACAAACCCACATGATTAATTGGAGGAACATATGTCTTTCTGTTTGAATTAACATAATAAATAAACGGAAGCCATGTTGCTTTTAAAAAGCTCAATGATCTCTATTATTGAGGGCTGAAGGGGTCACATCCATAGGCAAAAGGCTGTTGAGTTCTCTTATTAAGCCTATTTATGGTTGTCTGAGCCAATGACTCCACTGGTGCTATTATATTGTCCCCTAAAACCAGTATCTGGATATTTTTCAGAATGGATAGTTCGGGGGGGGGGGGCAGGTATTCATTAAGGATACATATGAAGTACTAGTCATTGTTTATTGATTGTTGTTTTCTTTTGTGATGAATTTGTAAGGTGGAGAAATTTGGCAAGGCACTGAATTATGTTGAAGCTGCATTATCATTTATTGAATGTGGAAATGCCATGGAACAAGGGCCCATGGAATCTAAGTCTCCATACACAATGTATTCTGAAACAATTGAACTCATCAGGTAAGAGAGTATGGAATATTCTGCATGGATCCTTAGCTGGATCCATGCAGTTCCACATCCGTGGAATTTCGCTTCTATATATATCTACATATAGCTACATATTTCTAAGGATATATCCACATATTTCTAAATGTGGGTCATTTATAGGTAATGGAAGGAATATAAAAGTGCTAATCTATGATAAGACAATTCAGAGGGCATTTTATAGACTACGTCCTACCCTGCCTGGGTTGTAATTTCCTGAAGCTTCTGACCAAGAGTTGCCACCCTATAACTGAATCTTTATTCTGTTTCTGAATTTATGAATAAATAGTAACTATGTGTGCCCATAAGCTGTTAAATACAATGTAAGAGGGGGAAATGAGAGGAAAGCATTCAAGTTATCATAAATGTGACACTAACAAATCCAACAAAAGTATGAAAAGCAATCAAAACAAAAACAAACAACAAGAATAAAAGTTGAAAAATGGAGTTTTAGGAAGCTTCTTTGAAGGATAAATAAGAAATAGAAGCCAGACAAATATCCATTGATAAAACATTCCAAATGTAGGATGCAGAGAAGACTACAGTAAATAGATGTGTATAAAAAGCATGTTCAGAGAACATGGGGAAAGGTGTTAAGAGAGAATACAAGAAGGGGCAGTGGTGTAAAAGAGTGTAAAGATGAAGAATATTTACAGCATCATATGAGATGGTAAGGCCAGCCGTTCAAGAGAGTGAAAGGGTGAGATCAGTTGGTGGTATGGCAGACAAAATAGAAGAAATAGAGAAAAACTGAAAACAGAACTGGCATATTCAATGTGAGAGTGGAGAAAAGCTGGGGAGTATGGAGCAGAATAACAAATAGAAATCATTGGATGACACAAGGCATCTGTGTGCAGGGAGGCTCATCACACAATGGTGGGATGAAGTTTTCAGACCACAGGCTATTGGTGTTGAAAGACCAATTTAGCTTATGGTATAAAGCAGAGGTGGGACTCATGCAGCCTTCATCTTTCAGCATTCCTTACCATTAGCTATGCTGGTTAGGGTTGATGAGAGTTGCAGTCCAACAACATCTGAAGGGTCACTGACTCCCATCCCTGGTGGTTACAACACCAGGTGGTGTAAAGTAAACAGCAGCAAGAACAACATAAAGAATCAATATGATTTCAGAAGAAAAGGAAAACAATATAAACAATAGTTTATAAATTTAAAATGGTCTTCTTAAGAGCATTGTGGGTAAAGCTGGGCCAGCAAGCAGACCAAATGGCAATTTCAGAAAGTATTCCCACTCAAATCAGGGAGAAAATAGATTATAATAAAACTGAATGGATGTGCCAGGCAGGAGTTTCAATCCCAGAAAAACTGAAATGCCCCTTTTGTATAGGTACGCATATGATCCTGTTGTAACCACTCAGCTACAGTGAATCAATCCAGTCCCATTATTCATCAGATACATGCTATAAAAATGTTTTGCTCTTATTGCAAGCTGACCTTTTGCTTGATCTTTTGAAGGTATGCTGTGAGACTAAAAACCCATTCTGGCCCCAATGCTTCTCCTGAAGAAAAACAATTAGCAACATTATGGTTAGTAAATACTAATTATATGAAAGGCTGGGGGGGGTTGTTTTGTTTTTTCGGTGAATCAGTTCTCAAAATCAAATGTTAAGAACATTTTTTTATGTCAGAGATTGGATAGTTAGTAGAAAAGACTTAACATGTTTCATTTACTATTACTGACTTCAAACATCCAATCTGTTTATATAATTGATATATGACGGATTTTTTCTGCATTAAGTTATTGTTATGTTAAATACTGTTGGTGATGTTAGAAGCCATAAGTTTGACAGAGAAAACAGTATATAATGCTTTGACTGGCACAGTTGCTTATAAATGTCATGTTTTGCCATTGGTTCCTTCAAAAGTTTCCTTTAGGGAGTTTTCATTTGCCTTCCCGAAACTGGTACTTTCCAGATGTGTACAAATCCCACAATCTAATTGCTGGCTTGTACTAGTGGGGCTTATAGCCTCACATCTGGAAAGAGCCACATTGAGGAAAGCTGACTTTAAAGCATTGCATACAACCTGTGCAATTGAGTTTTGCCAATGATCTGCTACATCTCTTCTTTCTGCCACACCGCATCCCTTGCAAACTGTATGCTGTATCCATCAAATGCCATGACTCACTTCAGAGTAAATCACATACAATTAGATCCAGAAATAATTGGATGCTGGTGCAAGTTTTGTTATTTTGGCTGTTTACCAAAATAAATTCAAGTTATAGTTAAATAATGAATATGGGCTTAAAGTGTAGTCTCTCAGCTTTAACTTGAGGGTATTCACATCCAAATTGGAGGAAGGGTTAGGAATTACAGCTCTTTAATATCTAGCCCCCTCTTTTTCAAGGGGCCAAAAGTAATTGGGCAATTGACTCAAAAGCTGTTTCATGGAGAGGTGTGGGCTAGTCCTCCATTATTTCTTCATCAACTAAGCAGGTAAAAGGTCTGAAGTTGATTCTGGGTGTAGCATTCACATTTGGAAGCTGTTGCTGTGAACCCACAACATGTGGTCAAAGGAGCTCTCAATGCAAGTGAAAAAGGCCATCCTTAGGCTCCAAAAAAAAAATCCATCAGAGAGATAGCAGGAACATTAGGAGTGGCCAAATCAACAGTTTGGTACATTCTGAGAAAAACAGAATGCACTGGTGAACTTTGCAACACAACAAGGCCTGGACGTCCATGGAAGACAACAGTGGTGGATGATCATAGCATCCTTTCCATGGTAAAGAAAAAACCCTGCACTTTAACCCCATGTTCATTATTTAACTGTAAGTTGAATTTATTTTGGTAAACAGTCAAAATAACAAAACTTGTGTCAGTGTCCAATTATTTCTGGACCTAACTGTAAACCTTTGAAGAATTATTTCAAAATGGCTCTTAAAATGGCTTTTTAAGTCCTTTAAAATAACTTTTAAAATTCTGGCTTGACAAGATAGCCATGGTTCTTTTGCATGATTAAATTAAGATGCTTGTTGATACTGATAGTTAGTTAGTTAGTTTGTTTGTTAAACTGTTAACTGTAATAGTGGCTAGCATGTTACTTAGATGGAAGCCCCACTCCAGTGAGTTTCAGTTCTTAGTATGTGTATTTAACATTGCAGCCTTAGTCATTTCTTCTTTGTATCTTGCTTTAGGCTTACTCATACAGCAATATAATTCTATTAAAATGAAGGCCTTGCGTTTTGTTAACAGTATAGCTCTTTTACATGAATTTTGTATTTTTGTTAATGAAACAGTTTAAAGGAGATCTCAGTAGTTATATTTAAGTCTCTTGCACAAATTGAAAACAATAATAAGGTTTTATCAAAACCGTATATTTTGTCAATCAAGTTTCAGAACATGCATCATGCTATGGGCACAAAATGCGATGTACCACTTCCTTTGTGTAAATTAACCAGTAATTCTGAGTTTACCAGCAAACAGATCAGTCTTGATGATATAGAGGGAACATGACGTGCATGTGCTCAGTCATATCCTGTTCCTTTGCATAAGTGTAACAGAATGAATTTCCTGGGCTTGTTTGGCAATTGTCTGCCTAGAACACAGAAGAGTTTGCTACTTTTTGTTCTTCCCAGTGGGATGATAGAAATCCTGAATATGACAGTGTTGTGAACGAACAAGGAGCATCAGACCCCTTACACTGTCTGTTTATTCTGCCATGGTCAAAGTTGTTCATAGGAGATTTTCACACAGGGCCAAAATGTCCCGTTACTGCCCCGCTAGCTCCTCTCCCGTTCCTGCCACGGAATAACATAAATCTTTCGCACACTCACCTTAATTCCGCAGCAGGAACGGGCTCCCCCTCCCCTTGCTGGCTGGCCGTAAATGCAGCCGTCGTAAGGCTGCCTTTACGACCGGCCATCTGAAACGTTATCACGTGATAACGCCGGATAGTAAATTTAAAAAATAAAACTCCCCCAAACATAAAATCAGTTCACCAAGCACAAAAGCACTCTTTAAATCACATAATCAAAACAAGGAGGGTAAAATAAAGGGTGCCACTTACCTCGATGTCCAGATCGTACCAGGAAGTGCTCGGAATGGACCTCCCCTCCATGGCTGTCATTTTGGAACAGGAACGGGGCTCCTGTTCACACACCTGTGATTCCATGATAGTGATGGAACGGGAGGTCTATTCACGATGAAAAATCGTGATTACATTGTTCTGGAACAGTCACGGGAGTAGGATAGATGAAGGACAGAACGGGGTCAACATCGTCCGAAAGGGAAAACCTTTCCCGATCCTGTTCTGTTCTTGCCACGGGATATATAGCCCGTGTGAAAATCTCCATAGTCTGGCTTCCAATCTGACATATACATAAGAAGTCACAGTAACACTTCTTCCAGAAGTATCATTGTGGAGATATAAGCTGTGACTAAGGACCTGATTGCACTACACTGTTATAGAACTATTATTCCACTTTAGCTACTGTGGCTGCCTCCTGTGGAATTCTGGGGTTTGTAGTTTAGTGAAGCCTAAGAGCTCTCTGGCTAAGAATGCCAAATGCCTCTCCCTAAACTGCACTTCCCAGGATTCCACAGGAGGCAGTCATAGCAGTTAAAGTGGAATAATCATGCTATAACAGTACAGTGTGATAAGGTCCATTATTAGTCATGGCTTGAATCTCCATGATGATGATGCAGACAAGTAGTGCGGATTCCTTAAAAATCAAAAGGCTCCATCATTTCTGATTAACATTAATAATAGGAGGAATAGCTAATATCTCAGAGAACAGGATCAGAATGTAAAATGAACTTTGCAGATTAGAAATCTGGGCCAAAACTAACAAAATGAATTTCAACAGGGAAAAATGTAAGGTATTATACTTGGGCAGAAAAAAATAAAATGCACAGATATAGGATGGATGACACCTGGCTTGACAACAGTACAAGGGTTCAAGGAGTCTTAGTAGACCACAAGTTGAACATGAGCCAACAGAGTAATGCTGCAGCTAAAAAAGCCAATGCAATTCTAGGCTGCATCAATAGGTGTACAGTGTTGAGATCAAGTGAAGTAATACAGTTGTCCCTTCATATTCACTGGGTTTTGGTTCCAGGAACACCCTCCGTGAATAGCAAAATCCGTGAATACTCAAGTCTCGTTATATGCAATGGCATACCAAAATGGTGTCCCTTATATAAGATGGCAAAATCAAGATTTGCTTTTTGGATTATTATTTTTTAAAGAATATTTTCAAGCCGTGAATACTTAAATCCGTGGATACCAAATCCATGGATACGGAGGGACAGCTGTAGTACCACTCTATTCTATTTTAGTTGCCTAGAATACTGTGTCTAGTTCTGGGCATCACAATTCAGGAAATATATTAACAAGCTGGAACGTGTCCAGAGGAGGGTGACGAAAATGGTGAAAGGTCTAGAAGCCATGCCCTATGAGGAACAGCTTAGGGAGCAGGGTTTGTTTAGCCTGGAGAAGAAAAGGTTAAGAGGTGACATGATAACCCTGTTTATATATTTGAAAGGTCATAATGAAGATGAATCAAGCTTGTTTTCTGAAGCTCCAGAGACTAGGGGCAGTATCAGATATGGCAAAAATTGGGGGATTATGATGTCAGGGTTGTGCAAATGGCCCTCACTATCAAAACAAAGTCATCATCTTTGTGTTCTTACACTGCTCTCCAGCCACGAAAAAGGCGTTATTTACAATTCACAGGACAAGCCATCAATCAATACATTATCAAGAGCACTTTTTTGGGCTATTGATGGCATGCAAAACCATGTCCCATTGTGATCATGAGATTACATAGTGAATGGGTGGTCCTCTTCCCCCCATCCCCATTTCCAGGAAGAAAACTTCCAAGTGAGAATCCAAAAACCAAGCACGATACACTCTTTTTATGAACTGTCCCATTTAGTTTGCATGTTTTAGGTTTGTTTCACTGCTTGTGTGTTCATTACTTTGTTCATTAAGGGTTTTTTGGAGTTTTAAGTGCACTCATGTCTTCTTGCAAGAACCACCAAAATCTCACCCATGCCAAATAGTGGTAGTAAACTCCCATTCTTAAAGCGCTAGTGGTCACTGTGTGATAATTCCGTGGCGTTTCTTTCATGTGATTGCAGCTATGTGAAATAATAGGTGTCATAATGCCGCAATGTTTCCGATATTTTCATTCACGGAATTATAGTATTTTTAGACACTAGTCTGATATTGTCCTAGGACATGGAGCAATGGATTAAAATAAAGGAAAAGAGATTCCATCTAAACATTAGAAAGAACTTCCTGATGGTAAGAGCTGATCAGCAGTGGAATGCACTGCCTCGGAGTGTGATGTAGTCTGCTTCTTTAGAGATTTTTAAACAGAAGCTGGATGCCCATTTGTTGGGAGTGCTTTGATTGTGTATGGTGAGGGCTGTACTGGATGATCCTCATGGTCTCTTCTAATTCTATGATTCTATGAAATTTCATGCAGTGCTAGAAATGGAAAATGGTTCTAAATTTTGTAAGTCAAAGTACTTTTATTTTCCTTTTAGCAAGCTTTTCTGTTTTGCAAAGAGGGAAAAACAAAACAGATCTGCAGAGCTAGTGATAGTTAGTACCTCAGTGTGTGAGTTTCAAATACAATGAAAAAGTGCTGCATCTCTTTGAAAAGGAAAGGTCAAACAGAGGGAAAACAGAAGGAGGTGCCTCTGCTAAGAACGCTGAATAGCAACTCAGCTTACTGCCTGCCACACATCAGATGAGTTGCTGTGATTTGCATATTCACTGTACCTGGGAAGGTTACAGAGCGAGAGTTATGACTTGAGCAATTCCTTTGTGTTGCCTGGCTCCATACAGAGCAAACTGGGCAGAGTGCCATAGAAAAGCTACACACATACCCTTTAGGATGATTTCATCTCCTAGGTAAACACTACCCCCTAGTGGAATGAGAAGAAATGCAAGTCAATTATAGCAGTTCTTACCACCAAAAAAATGAAATGTAGCTATCTCAGATAATATTAAGCGTATGTGCTTTTATATAGGATACAACTGTGTCCCTTTTTTGGTGGTATCACTCCATTTCAGCCTTCTTTAGAAGGCATCCCACTCCTTTTTTAAAAAATTAAGTAATTACCCTATGTTTTAATTAGCAGATCATAAGGGAAAATATCCTCTATTAAAATCTGGTACAGAAGAATGAATATTGTATCATTTCAAAACAAAAAACCAAAAACCCATCAAAACTTTGGGGTTTTTCTTTGTCCAAACAGGTACACATATTTTGGCTAGGTTTCCATAGGAGAAATCACACCATCAGCGTAGGTTGTTATTGTTGTGTGCCTTCAAGTAATTTCTGACTTATGGCAACTCCAAAAGCAAGCTTTTCACAGGGTTTTCTTGGGAAGATTTGTTCAAGGGGTGGGGGGTCCATTGCCACCTTTTGAGACCAACAGAGTGTGACTTGCCCAAGACTACAGAATGGGTTTCCATAGCCAAGTGGGAATTTGAACCCTGATTTCTTGTAGGTAGAATTTTTATTTATTTGTTCTAAGTACTATATACCACTTTTCAGCTGCACAACCTTCCAAAATGGTTTACAAAGCATATGAGAAGGAGAAAATTAAAAAGGTACAAGATGTAGACAACATCTATATATATAAAAGACTTGGGTATGTTTCCTTTCCCAGTGTGCTGGTTGGCCGCTTAGGCCTCCCTCCTTTCACTCCCTCAGCCAGTCACCATCCACATGCAAATTCCCTTTCCACCTCACAATCCACTCCTGCTGCTCAATCTGCATCTATACCCCCCAGCCTCACAAGGTCCCCTCCCTCCTTTCACTCCCTCAGCCACTCATCACCCACATGCAAAACATGTACAGTATTTTTCCTAAAATAACAGCATGTAGCTGAACTGTGTGAACCTTTCAAATCTGCTATAACAATGTATGTTATGCTGGGTACAGCTAATTTATATGATTTAACAGAGTAAGATTTTAGTAAACAAAATCTTCTGAAAGCCTGGGGGAATAAAAAAAGAGCAAGCAACCTATTCATTTGGCCGGAAAGAAACAACAGAGACCAAAAAGATTCCCTGAAGAGACTTGCAAGAGGAGTTGCCACAACAAATGGTTTCATCCTGGCTCATATCCTGCCTCAAGCATAGATGAGAAAGGGATCTGCAGGAGTGGCTTGTACAGGAGGGTTGCTGGGTCAGGACTATACCAGTCCCTGAGATTCCAGGATCAAACCCTGAGACTTAGGGACTACCCCTTGTGATGGATGTTACAATGTCATTAGCGATGTCATTAAACAGTTCTCTGGCTGAGACTTCTCTTCCTAAACTGTGAATCGCAGGATTTCACAGGAGGTTACCTTGGCAGTTAAAGAGGAGTCACAGCACTATAACTGTGTAGCATGAAAGGGCCCTAAAGCTCTTATGAGAGTTATTTAAATATATATATATATAAGGAGACATGGGGGAGAGTGGTGAGCCTACCAACATCTTGAAGATAAGGAAAGAGTAAGGCATTGGACACACATGTTTCAGTTGTCACAATTCTTATGATGACCAAATGTATCAGCTTTTAAAAGTCACTTTCTGTGAAAAAGATATGATGATGATGATGATGATGATGATGATACTTATTTCTTACCTGCCTCTCCCCATGGATCAAGGCAGGGAGCAACAGATTAACACACAGCACCTATGTCGGCATACTGGAGGAAAGAAGGGGAATTAGCTTGAAACAGTGCATGATTGACCAGACTTGACTTGGATCTTCTTTTTAAAGTGCAAATACTTCCACCTCCCAAAGCATTTACTCTTATCTGGAAGAGTTTTCAATTAGGCCTCTTATTTTCAAATGCAGGGTGGCACTAGAACACAGGGGAGGAAACAGTGGTATATGTATACAATTTATATATTACCATATCTGCCTTTAAATATAAATCAGGCAGCCAAAAAATAAGATGCTTAAACAAGAGCAATGAAAAGAAGCTAAGGAACAATCAGCTTTTCAAAATAGGAAGACTTCATGAGGATGGGAGTCTTGTTACAAGTTCATACTGGCCCATAAAAACTTATGCCTGCAGACTGTCCTGCAGGGATTTTTTTTTTTTTTAGAATGGTGTTGAGTGAGATGAAGAAGCATAATGCATGTATGAAACATTCTTTAAAATAACTCTCCCCCCACCCTCAGAAAGCAGGAGCTAATATGATGGAGCAAATCAGTGCTTATAGAGTGTGTGCTTATTTTTCTGTCCAAAATGTTTTGCAGATTTATTCCTTTGCAGTGCCTCAACAATTTGCAACATATGATTGCTTAGAGACAATAACAGGACAAAGAAATGAGCACATAACATCATGAGAGACAATAGCTCAATTGTGCTATCTTCGTCTCCCTCCAAATCAATTGTCTGTCTTCATCAGTAATAAGTAACCATAAGTATACAGAGTCCTGGGCAATTTTCTGGCTTTGTTTATATATGTGTGTGTGTGTTTCTTCTTGGTTTGATTATTAAAAATGAAGTAATTTATTTGAAACTTTCTTTCCTTTTCTTATAGTTATCGATGTTTGGCACTTTTATACTGGAGAATGTTTCGACTCAAAAGAGACCATGCTGTAAAATATTCTAAAGCACTTATTGAGTATTTCAAGGTACTTTCTTGTCTTGGGGAAACATTTATACATAACAGGGAGACTTTACTGCTTCTTCTTACAGGAAACATGTTAGCCACAAAACATTCAATTAGGAATCAGGTCTCAACTATGTGTCACTGGGAGATGCACACCCACTATTGACCTACTTCTTGCGTGATCATGGGCAAATCCTGCTCCACATGAATAACACACTAAAACGTATGTATAAATGGAAGAAGTAAGCAACTTTTATTGGTTACAGCTGCTGATAGGGTTGGTGCATGCATGGGTCCAGATCCTGGCATTGACCAACCCACCTGTTGATTGATGAGCCCACCCACCCGGCCCGATACAGGAACCATTGGGATGACAGGAGTGGGATCCACATGGGCGGACACCCCAGCATCGTCCCCCTACCACCAGGGGTTGCAGGAAAGGCATCTGCCCCCAGGCCAGGCAAGACCAATTCCACCCCACATACCCCGAGTCCCTTAAGGGGGCCCCCACACGTTAATAATGCCTGAGAGGCACTGGTAATAGATGTCCCAGATCCAGGACCCATGCCAACTTCCCTAAAAATTTGTAACAAAATGACGATCAGAAAACAAAACATGGATAGCAACTAACACATATGCTACCTTAATTACAATGTTGGGTGGGGCAGCGTTCAGAATACAACTGCTGTGCCTGCAGGGCAGCAGGTAAATACACACACACCAACCAGAGTGAAACCTACATCCAGGTCACTCCAGCTGGGCATGCCAGCCAATGAATTCAAGCTGCAGTTTAAATTCATTGGCTGGAGATTCCCACTTCCCCCCAGAGCAGCACCAAGCCATGCAGGCCCCTAGGAAGAAGGAGCTGGAGTGCCACCATGCCCAGAAGGACCATTGGCACTCCACTCCTGCCTGCCCAACAAAATTGCCACACAGTAAGTCATGCATCACTGTTTCAATTAATGTGTTGGGGAAAGCATGTAACTTGACATTATTTCCTTAGTTAGTAGCAGCTAATAAAAAAAGAGTGTTCATAGGGAAATGTTTATAAAAAAAAGCAAAGTTGGACAAATTTTGGTCCTCCAGATGTTTTTTTTTTCTTTATCTCCCAAAAGCCCCAGTCAACATGGTTCAGGGATTGTTGGCAACTGGAATACCAAGTGTTGCCCACCCCTATACTAAAGCAACAAATGCATTTCTCCATCAAGTATAATTTGGTCCTAACACATTTTCTAACTAGTGTGTTTACAGCAGAGGTCAATATCTATCCCAGTTATGTTTCCACAAAAATCTATGAATATCTGAAGGTTTTCATCTTCACTGAACAGTGTGGGTATGCAGTCTGTTGTTTCCTTTTCATAGGAGTATGCATACACCATTTTGAAAATAAATGGTGAACCAGCCATTCAAATGGAGGATGATAGACATGGGGGGGGGTGGACCTCTCAACCATAACAGGTTTACACCCATTTTACAATCAAGATAGATTAAGGAGCCTTGTAATATTTTAATTGTCCAATAAATATACTTTTATTGATGGTATTTATTAAACCCAATGTAAGTAAACTTAATGCATGCTTTTTGTATCTGTTTACCATATTTTAGAATACACTTAAATTGCTCTAAAGAAACATAAGCCAATTTGTTTCAACTTGCAAAAATATTCATAAACCCTTTGATATTTTTCCACATTTTCTTGTGTTATAACCTGGAATCGAAATGGATTTAATTGTCATTGTTATCCCTTGATGTACCCAAGATAATTAGCACTGTGGGTGCAAAACATTTGTTTTATTCTGGCAGAAAAGTTAAGTAAACAATGAAGACTCACCTAAAATTTAAGTGGAGTGTGAGTGGGACACCCACAAGAGAGGAATTATTACTATTAAAGCAACCGGTGGTATGTCTTAGATGCCATCTTCTTAAACAGGGGGATACTACAAGAACAATTGCTCTTAACCTTTTCTTTACCAGGTTTAAAACAACAACAGCAAATAATAATAATAATAATAATAATAATAATAACAACAACACAATTACACTGCCCATTAAACCTTCCCTGGGAGGCACTGGAGGGTGGAGGGAAACAGTTTTCTCCTGCTTCTTCCTGCAAGTTTGTGGCTGGAGTGGATTGAACAGCAATGCACAGGCCAAGCCAGCCTTTGCCTTGGCTCCTGTCGTGTGGGCTGAGGAGCCTTAAAGCCTTCACTGACTGCCTGTGAGGACATCGCAAATCCCAGAACCCTCCAGTTAAGAACCACTGTACTAGAATATGCACAGAAGGCGTTCTTTTTTTCTGTTTCTATATTCGTTAACAAACATATACCCTAATTTGTTAATACTTTATTTTTATCATCATATATAGACATATCTTTCAATCCTCTTTATATGTTCCTTCAGATTCCATTTTTACTTTCCTTTTAAAAAATCATATCTTCATTTTTTTCTGTTATGCATATCAAATCTTCCATATCTATTCTTCAGTCTCTTGTCTTTGCATATCATTCCTATTAAGCTCTCCTTGTGTCTTTCCCTAACTTCCTTTCACCAAATCCCAAATGTGACTAGATTAATCATCAGCAAACAAACAAATGAACTTCTTATAATGTATCAATCTGTCATTTTCTATATTTTCATCTCAAAATCTGTTATAACTATTTTTTGTAACACTCCATTCCTTTAGATATTTTCCCGTTATTAAAGTTGGATCCAATTCTAGCTGTTTCCTTGTAAATTATAATAGTATTATATTTCCTGCATCTTCTCCTTCTTGATTAACTTCCCAGTATTTTATTAGGTTTCCAAATACTCAAGGATTTCTTACTTGAAACATTTCTCAGTCTATTCATTAAGCTATCTAGTTCTACCATTTCTATCAGTTTGTTTTAACCAATCTTTGATTCTCGGTGGTTCTTTCTATTTCCATTTTTGAACTATAATTAACCTAGCCGCTGTTATCATATACAACATTAACCTCCAATACTTAGTTTCATCTTTCTTCCCTGGTACATCTGTCATCTTTAGCAAGTATAGTTCCAGTTTAAATTCATAATCTATTTGAAGATTTTTTTTATCATCGTATGCACTTTTTTTTCCAGAACTTTTAAACTACTTTACATCTCCACCACATGTGGATTAGGGTACCTTTGTTAGCTTGACATTTCCAGCAATTTCTAGACTTTATTGCTTTCATCCTATTTATTCTAGCTGGCTTATAATGCCACCTATGTGTAATCTTTATATAATTCTCCTTTAATCTTTGACATGCCATAAATCTATTTGTCTTGTTTCTTGCATTCTCCCATGTTTCTATTTCTAGGTTATATCCTGTGTCCCATGCCCATAGTATCATATATTCTTTTATAGTTTCTTGTTCTTGGTATCTAGTCAAAAATAATTTGTACAGTTTAGCTATCCTCCTTGTTTTCTGTTCTTCCCAAATCAATTTGTCTAATTCATTGTATTCCCATTCTATTCCTTCTGTTTTTTTGGTCTTCTTTAAATCTTTCTTTCAGCTGTAAGTAAGTAAACTAATTCATTTCCTGATTTATGTGTTCCTTGGTTTTTAACACATAATCATTATTACCATCTATTGCTATTATATCCTTATATTTCAAATATTGTGACCAATCTAACCATCTCGCATAAAATGCCTTCTGAGGGAAGGTCCATAATGGAATTTTAGTGTAAATTTTTTTCTTTATTTTCTTCCATGTTATTAGCAGTGATTTTCTTATATAATGATTATTAAAATCCCTATTTATTTTATCTTTATCATAGCTTAAATAAGCATGCCACCCATACCTATTGTTGAATCCTTCCAATGCTAATAGTTTTCCATCTTTTAACTTGATCCAATCTATCACCCAAACCATTACTGCAGCATAATAGTAATATCTTAATTCAGGCAGCTCACATCCTCCTCTGTTCTTTGTATCTGTTAAATATGGCCACTTTATTCTTGGTTTCTTTTTACCCCATACAGATTTCAAAATATCCTTTCTCCAGATCTCAAATGGTTTTTCATTTCTTAATATTGGTAAGTTTTGAAACAGATAGAGTAACTTAGGAAGTATGTTCATCTTATAAGCTGAAATTCTCCCTAATAAAGAAAGATTTAATTTCTCCCATCTTTCAAGATTTTCTTTCACTTCTTTTCAAACTTTTAAGTAATTATTCTGAAATAAATCTGAATTCTTTTTGGTTATCCATAAACCAAGATATTTTACTTTTTTCTCTATTTTGCAACCTGATTTCTTAATTAATTCTTCCTCCTCGTTGTCATGTTTTTGGTTAGCAGTGATGATTTCTCCTTATTAATTTTAAAACCTGAGTGCTTCCCAAATTCATTTATTGCTCCTATTACTTCTTCAATATACTCCAGCAGATCTTCTATAAATAGCACTAGGTCATCAGCGAATGCTCTCAATTTAAACTCATGATTTTTAATCTTTATGCCCAGGATTTTCTTGTTTGCTCGTAGATTTCTATTGAAAATTTCTAATATTAAGATGAACAACAACAGGGGTAGGGGGCATCCCTGTCTTGTACCTTTGGATACCAAAATCTCCCTTGTTTTATTCCCATTAATTATCAACTGGGCTCTTTGGGTAGTGTATATTTGTTCAGTTCTTTTCTTAAAGTTCTCTCCAATCCCCATTCTTTCTAGTGTCTCTAACATAAAATCCCAGTGGACGTTATCAAAAGCCTTTTCCGCATCTATCAACAGCATAGCCAGGTTTTTCTTGCTATGCTGTTCATAGTATTCCAGCAGATCTAGGACTATCCTGGTGTTATGTCTAATTTCCTTCCCAGTCAAGAAACCATTCTGGTCTTCATGTATAATTTCAGATAATATTTTCTTCAGCCTTCTAGCCAATATTGATGTATAAATCTTATAGTCCATGTTAGCAAGGATATGGGCCGATAATTTGCTATTTCTCTTTTATCTTTACTTTCTTTGGGTATGAGTGAAATGTTTGCATCTATCCAGGATTCTGGAATCCCTTCTTGTTCTGTACTATTTAAAGTTTTTTGGGGGGGCAGGGCAATTCACTTTCTAAACTTTTATAATTAATGGAAATAAATCCGTCTGGCCCTGGGGCCTTATTCATCTTTAGATTCTTTATTGCTATATTAATCTCTTTGATTGTGATTGTTGCATTCAGTACTCTAGTTTGTTCTGTTGTTAGTTTAACTATCATTTGTTTATCTAGATAGTCATTTAAAATCATTTTTACATCTCTCCTCTGGTTTCTTATCCTCAAATAGTTTCTTATAATAGTCATAAAATAACTTTTGGATTTCATCTTGATTCGTTGTTATTTTCTCTTTGTGCTTTATTTCCAAAATCAGTTTCTTTTCTGTCCCTTTCTTAATCTGTGGGCAAGCCATCTTCTTGTCATATACCCTGATAATTTTAAAAATTTTTGGTATTCTTTTATTGCATTTGTGTATGTATATCTTTTATGTAGAAAAGTCACTAATTAAATATAGTAAATAATAATTTGGTCCATCCTGAGCAATTTGACTGTGCATATTATGCATATGGGCTCAAAAACTTTCTCCTTCTGGTGCATGCTGCTCATTATAAACCTGTAATTTCTATTATTTCAAAAATAATTAATTCCAAAATGTAACATTTATACCTCTCCTGCTCACTCACACCCCATTTCTCTCTTTGCAGAATACATCAAAAGGTGCTCAAGCACCATCTCCATGGGGTGCCAGTGGAAAGTAAGTTCATTGCTCCACCAAAATATGCTAAGCTATCATTCAGAGGTACAGTCTCAGCTGTACTCATTTGGGAGTGATTGTTTCATAGCTGATATCTACTACTGTATTTGAGACTGAGTTCTTTGTTTTGGGCCCTTTTAAATTGTAAAGAAAGAGTTGTCTGAGGCCTAAATGCAATTAGAGCAGACATTTTGAATAAATTAGATTTATGTAAGTGTGGACTTACCATTGTACTTTGGTTGGAACTAGCAATTGGATTTTCTGTGTTCAGATACAACATATCTATGGATACCAGACAGAAGTTGCAACCCTTGAGAACTGTAGGAAAAAAGCAGTGATGTCTTATCATGAATCAGGGTGCAACATAAGGGTATAAAACACCCTGAATGGACCTGAAAGTTATGTGTGTTGACTACTGTTGTGTTTATGTGTGGCTAATTCTTAATATCCTATAATAAACTCTGTTTTTCAGGCATACAGGAACACCCTCTCCCATATCACCCAGCCCATCCCCTGTAAGTTCTGTAGGGTCTCAGGGGAGCACAGGAACCCCTTCTCCCTCTTCCATCATCAGCATTCCACAGCGAATACACCAGATGGCAGCCAATCATGTCAGCATCACCAACAGCATCTTACACAGCTATGACTACTGGGAGATGGCCGACAATCTTGCCAAGGAAAACCAAGGTGTGTGTGATAAGACTTTGTTCACTAAAACTTGTATGAGAATATAAATAGGAAGTGATCTAATTTAGCTAACATCTGGTTTATTGAATTGGTTGGGATTCTTTTTAAAATGCTGTACTAGCAAAACCACTTCTAGTATCCCTTGCCTAAGAAAACTCTATGAAATTCATGGGGTCACCATAACTTGAAAGTACACACACACACACCACCAACACTCTCATATCTAATAAAATGAAGGATAGTGTATAAGTGTGTTAAGTAATATTACTCTTGATGACCAAGTCACACTGAATCCCATGGAAGAAATTAATTGTGACTAATTCCAGTCCCAACATTTTCAAGGGACTTAGGGCTTGTCTATACTAGTGAAAAACCCTGAATCCCCCTATGAATCTGGCCCAATAATGCCACATTATGTGCAGTCTTTCCCCCAAAGCTGGTGCAATAATGCCACATGACATATGGCCCTATCCACATGAAACTCAGGGAATGCCATCGTAATATGGATTTTTGAAAACTCGGTTTTCTCTGGAGTTTGCTTGAGACTCTGGAGAAAACTGTGGTGTGAACAATCCATAGGCACTGGCTTTGGGGGTGGGAGAGGAAAGACAAGTGCTGCCTGAGGTGCCACCATTTCCCCCCCTCCTTGGCTCCACTTCCTCATTCCAGGGGCAGAGCTGCCATGCTAGTCACTCTCTCTGAAGTCAGAACAACTGGCCCACCCTGCCATCGCCAGGTCAGCCACCTGTTCTGACTTCAGAAAGAGTGACTAGCACTGGGGCTCTGTTTTCACAGAGCTCAGAGTGGAGGTAGCTGGCTACCAGTGGTGGCAGACCCACAGCTTCACTGAGGGTAAAAATCTGAATGTAGATTTGGGCTTTGGCAGGTAAGGTGTGGTGCTCTAATCTGGGGCAGAGGAATCCGAATTTCATGTGCCACAGCTCCAGGCCAAAGTAGTCTGAATTGCATCTGGATTTTTACCCCCAGTGTAGACAAGCCCTTAGACACTAACAAATAATATTTAGCTGGATCAGAGTCTTTATTTTTACCAAGAAACTTCCTTCCTTCCTTCCTTCCTTTCTTTTTTGGCAGTCAATGGATGGGGAGGAAATTAAGAATCAATTCCTTATTTTTAAATAAAGTTATTCAATGTGGACATTAGCAGCCTTATTTAAATCATTTGCTGATTATTTAAACTATACTAACTCTCACAGTATATTACATGCATTAATAGTAAATCAGTAAAATGCTCCAACTATGCAATAAGGTCTTTTTAAAAAATGATTTATTTTCATGTTTTACTCCCTAGATTTCTTTAATGATTTGGATGCCCTGATGGGACCTGTCACCTTGCACAGCAGTATGGAACATTTGGTCCAATACACCCAACAAGGACTTCACTGGATCAGGAGTAGTGCTAAATTCTCATAATATCCATTGGGACAGTAGACACTTCCATTGACAATTAAATTATTCTAGACACTGTGCTACAGAAATACAAGACCACAGCATTGCTTCAAATCAATGTGAATATTTCTTTTAACACTGAACAATATTTTTTTCAGAGTACAAAAATCAGTATGTATGTATATTATGCAATGTTTGTCTCTTCGGACGATTTATACTTTAATAGTCTCCAGATATCACTTCAGTTATTGTAAAGAAGAAAACTGAAAATATGTGTGTTAGAACAAACTCTCTCTTCTCTCTCTCACATGCATACACATAGACGCTGGAATGCTAATCCTGAACTTTTGGGGTTGATTTAACCAAGTACAGTAAACTATAGCACCTCTGATTCAGAAAAGCATTTGTTACTCTACTTCAAGCACATTCATAAATTTCTGAAAAGATGGTTTCCTGACTTAGGCCAATTGCAGTTACACTGAAAGATTTTCTATTCATAAAACACATTTATTCTGTGCTTTACATCAGTGGACAAATTCTCTTTTCTCGGGGCCAAATTTATCTGTCAGACAAGACACTGGATGCCAATTTGCATGCATGATGACACGTTTTCTTCTGTCACAGCAGTACATGAACAGTCAGGCTCATGCAAAATAATAAAGTTAGTAGTATGTAACAGTAAGGGATTCTTTCCACTTATAGAGTTCAGGCATAATATTTCATACAAAATATATAGCATACAAGTTACATGCCATGTATTCTTACCCTGGACTGTTCAGTGTTTATTTTGTAACTCTTTCTAAAGTCACACAGTAACTGCACAATCCTAAACAGGGTCAGGAAGGAGCAAGGTAGCTTACCAGGAATTTTTCTAGGCCTTTCAGCTTCAAGGATCTTTATTTTAAATTCTCTTGCACATAAAGTAACTGTGAAATTGGTTATACCAATTCAAGGGGAACTGGAATAGCTCTGAATTCACTGCATCCAAAACTGTCTTTGCTCAAAGCTGTTTCAGGGCCTTAAAATTGCTACCACTAGTGGGAATACCATCATGGTAGCTTTACATGGGCCAAAGTAGGCTGCATGGGTAACACACCCTCCTGGCAGAACTGAATCATGGACATCCACTCAGACTAGCAGTTCTGGGCTAGAATTACTCTACCTATCATTCATTTCCAATAAATCTATATAGGTTTTCACTACAAGCTCCAGAAACACTTAGCGTTTTCCCCATGTACACATATCACTTTTTTTATCTATTGATTGAGGAGAGTTTTTCCAAATCTTACCTATGAAATTTGTAAGAGAGAACCATACTGTTTGTCACTTAAGATGCTACAAATAAAATTTAGTACTACAGAATTGGGATCAGGAATAAATTAAACATTTTTCATGTCAGCTTCTGAATATTGTAGAAATAAAATTCTCACACAAGCCAGTAAACACCTGGCAGAACATAATGTTCCCCAGAGTACTTATGCAGTTGTCAAAGGCTGGCAGAGGTTGTCCCCATTTTCTCCTCAGCTGCTCAACAACAGCCTAAGTCTCCCAGGGGCAGCTCCATCCTCTCACCCAGCTACTGACCAGCTGTGGAGGTGTGCCTGGACACATCCCACCTTCCTTTGCACACCCAGGGAAGATAGAGCAGCATCTGCCCCATGTGTAAGATTCCTTCTTCCTTGTGTGCATGAGGACAGCTGGAATTTGCTCAGACACTGTTCCATGCACATAGCTGTTCATGAAGACCCCAGATCATTGTTGTACATCAGGGTAAGATGTATTGTGTAAGGAGGTACTGGATATCTTCTTCCACAATGCCCCCAAAGGTACATATGCCATTGTAACCAGGAGATACTCCAGTGTGTGTCACTTACAAGATTCTAGTCTATGTACGCAGTTAACCTTCCTATAAACTAAAGCTCTTAACCTTTTCTTTACCAGGGACCCCCTTAAATATCTTTTGTTGCCATAGACCCCCAAGACTTAACTCAAGATTTAAAACAACAGTAACAATAATAGATAATCAGTGATAATGATGATAATAATAATACAATTACACAATCCATTGAACCTCTCCTCAGAGGCACTAGAGAGGGAGGGAAGACTTGCCTTCTGCTTCTTCTTACAAGTTTGTGGCTGAAGCAGATTGAATGGCAATGCACAGGCCAAGTCAACCAGCAGACCTTGCTTTGACTCCTATCATGTGGCCATTCCACTGCAGGGAAGTGGGCCTGTTGCATAAATCATGGAACAGCAGACCCACGGATTGGAAAGTGAGTTTTATTACACCGGTGGGCCTGACTGGAATGGCCCCTTCCCAGCCACGGCAGTTAGAGCAGGCAAATGCCACCTCCTGTTCCATCACCTGCTGCTCCATTCCTGGCCAATGGATGGATACAATGCATTCCTAGAAATTCTTGATTCTTTTAAAAACTGTTTATTTGCATGTTATAGTATACAACTTTTTCTTTCTTTTTACCTATTCGTTTTTAGGGCACTACACCTATCTTCTGTAGGATGAAGTCCTCAGTGTCAGGACACAAGTATGTATACTCTGAATAAGTTCTAAAACTTTTAGAATAAATTTTAGAAACATTTAGAATAAGCTCTAAATGACCCTGGAGAATAATTATTGCCTCTGTACTCATAGAGAACAGCATTCTTTGGCCTACATATAAGTTGGCATTCTTTTAGTAATGTACACAGGCATAGGTCCAACTTATGTCTCTGTATGTCTTCTTTTGTGTGTGTGTGTTGTTGTTGCAAAGGCCAGAATTTCTTCTTCCTTCCCAAAATGACCAAAACCTCTAATCTACCCACCTTCTTCTGCACAATCACCACCATACGGTGACCAGTGGAGAGCAAGGAAGGCTGACATCTGACACAATTAAGCCATCTTCCTCTGGAGGCCCTGGAAGATGATGTATTTGTTGTACTTCTGGCTGTAGTCACATAGCCAGATGCTTCTTAGCTGTGCTCTGCTCTCCACCAACCACTACGTGCCCATGGAATGGGGAGATGCGCAAGAGGAAAGTGAGTCTTTGAGGTGTGGATGGGGAGTTCTTATGTAGTTCCACCAGGATCTCATCAATCTTTGCTGGTTCCCAACTAGACTAGAACCAAGGAGGACTGAGTGAGTCAACACTTACATAAACTCCATTGACAGTTTGGGTGTGCTCTACTTGGGACTATCAGTTGAATTTAGGCATGTGCTCATATAACTTCTGAATAAGAAAACTGTAGCAAAGCTAGAATGTGAAGGAAGTTAATGATTTCTTAAAGTGACATAGTTCCAATAACAACAGCGGGCATCATAATTTGGACTGTTGACAATGTGATTACACCAGTGTAGAAAATTATCAGTGAATTTCTTTCTGATGCTACTTTAATAGTTAGCCTTTAAAACTATGCTTTGGCATTCAGTCATACATTTCCACACATGATCCAGGTTTTTAATGCTGGGTTATCAAAAAGCCAGGATATTTTTTTTTAATGAGGACAACCATTTGAACTTTTTTGTTTGATGCATCCATTCACAAGACTGCAATTGACATAAGCCTTAATGTGTTTGTAATACAATGGGGGGTTTTTATTGCAATTTTTTCATCAAAATAATACCAGAGTTTGTAAACTGATTCTGGATTAAACATCTCTCTCTCTGATTGGTAGCAGATGTGACATGTGCATGTTTACTCAGAAGTAAGTTTCAATGTGTTCAGTGGTGATTACTTACTTAAGTGTACATAGATTTGCTGCCTAAGCAAGTCATATTAGTAAACAATCACAACTGAACTTTTAGCTGTTTTACAAAGTTGGTTTTTTAAAAGAAAATCTTATCAGATCTTATCAAATCAATGTACAGTTGTCCCTTCATATTCGCTGGGGTTTGGTTCCAGGACCCCCCATGGATACCAAAATCCATGAATATTCAAGTTCCATTATATGCAATGGCATACCAAAATGGTGTCCCTTATATAAGATGGCAAAATCAAGGTTTGCTTTTTGGCTTACAGTATTATTTTTTTAAGAATATTTTCAATTCATGCATACTTAAATCCATAGATACAAAATCCATGGATACAGAGGGACAACTGTATTATCTGAAAACATTTCTGAAAGCTTCTCTAAATGAAGACAAAGATAAATGTGGGTTAATTTTCTTGATGTAGATTTACTGCCCATCTCAACCAAAAGTATTGCAAAAAATGTATCCGCAGACTATAATAATAGGCAGGATAGTGTCTTTGTGGCAATCATTTACATTTTAGTCAGTTACAATGATGCATGTAGCCACAAGGAAGCTGTAAGGTGTAGTGTCACATGATGAAGGAAAATTTCAAATCTCTTGGTCACTACTATGTAGTAGTGTACCTTGGTATCCAATGCCAGCAAAATCAGCAGTCTCCCCACCCTTACTGGAGTTTTCTGTGGCACAAAAAAAAAAAAACCTGTTCCAGATAATTTCACACTGCTCTGGAGTACATCTTTGTGGTGGATGGGTGGCTGCAGAAGAATGGGGGAAACTCTCTGGGAAACAGCAAGATCCAACTCAAGTACACCTCTGAATCCTGAATGTTACTGGAGAAAGTACAAGAGGTACCATTGTTTGGCTAGCATTAGTGCTAATGCCACAACTAATACAACAAATGCAGGCATATAGCCAGCATAATGAAATCATGAGTAACAAAAGACAAGATCAATATATAGGATGTGACACTTGTGCAAGATGAAAACAGAGTTTATGTGAGGGGTAGATATTTTGGGTTAGCAGAATAAGACTACTGTTGTTGTTACACAACCCCAAATAATCCAAGTCACTGTCTGTTACAATTTTGAGATTAAACATTCCAGAAAAAGAATTATCTGTTATAATGGCCAAAACAGGTAATGTTTCTATTGTGGAAGCAGTATTTTCCATAGGTACAAATATTATATTTAATGATATCATACGGTACAAAGATATCTGAAATATTGAGTGAAGCATAAAATCTTAAAAGGGGAGGAGACTGCAGAAAAAATTCCCAAAGCTCGTTTCAACCATTTCACAGTCTTTAGACACATGATAGCAGAAATTACAGTAGCAACCATTTCACATTTGCTTTGTTAACTGTTATCCTTCAACTAAACTGCACACAATGTTCTGATTAACATCTGAAAATTGGCAGCTGTTCAGATAAACCTTGTTGCCACTCATCTTGTGTTTAGTCAGATGCAGCCACCATCTCATGCTCAGGATTCATCTTGTAGTATATTCACTGACCATTGGTTAAAAAAATAATATCAAAATCCAGATTTTCTTTGTAGTAATAGATTTGTAACACAGCACAACATGGGCAAGTCCAAAGAAGTTATTTTTGAATGTTTTCTGTTTTAATACAATTACTCTACATACTTATTTTTGTGCCTTTCTAAATCACATTGAGTGTGTATGTTTTATAAAAAGGCAACTAAATTTAATAAGATCAAAGTGCATGCAATTATTACTAGCTGTAGTTCAGTCTACCACATGCCAAACAGTTGTATGAAATGTCCACAAATTCATCTGTTCATCTGACCTAGGAAAGTTTTGCACAAAATATTTTGTTTTATTCCCAAGCAGTGATAGAATCATGGGGTTGGAAGAGATCCCATGGGCCATCTAGTCCAACCCCACCATATAGGAGTACACAACTAAAGCACTCCAGAAAAGGGAACCACCCAAGCTCTCTTTAAAGATCTCCCATAAAAGAGAGTCTCCATCACCCTCCAAAGCAGTCCATTCTACTGCCGAAAAGCTCTTACCATCAGGAAGTTCTTAATATTTAAGTGGACTCTTTCTTATAATTTGAATCCATTGGTTTGGATCCTAGTCTCTGGAATAACAGAATGCAAGTTTGTTCCATCTTCCATGTGACATTCCTTCAGATATTCAAAGATAGACATCTTGTCATTTCTCAATCTTCTTTTCCCCGAGATGCCTACCTAACTCTCTAAGCTATTCCATATAGGGCTTTGTTTCCAGACCTTTTACCTTCTAGGTCAGACTCCTCTGGATATTTTCCAAAATGTCAATATTCTCCTTGTACAGTCCAGAACTGTATACAATAATTCAGGTTAGATCTGAACAAAGCAGAATAGAGCGATGCTATTATTTCCTTCAGTCTAGACATTATACTGTTGCACTGGCTTTTTTGGTCCAACTTCCAAGCTGATAGTTTTGGCTCTTCAATCTGTTAAGGTAATTTTGAATCCAGATTCTATCTTCTGGGATGTTAGCTATCCCACGCAATTTGGTATCATCTTCAAGTTTGATAAGCATGTTAATTCCATCATCTAAGTTGTTTATAAAAATGTTGATCAATACTGGGTCCAAGACAGTACCCTGAGGTACCCTACTAGGTACTTTACTCCAGGATTAAGTTGTAAACACACTTTGAATTCAGTTCATCAACCGGTTAAAAATCTACCCCAAAATAACATTGTCTAGCCCATATTTTATCAGCTTGTCTGCAAGAATATTATGGGGAATCTTATCAAAAGCCTTAGTGAAATCAAGATATACCGCATGGACAGCTTTCCCTGATCTATCAATCTTGTAATCCTATCCAAAAAAAGAGATCAGGTTAGTCTGGCATGACTTATTTTTGAGAAACCCATCCTGGGTTTTAATAACCCAGCATTCCTTTCTGACTCTTTACTAATCTAGCATTGACATCAAGCTGTCCTGTTATAGTCATTTGGGTCTTCCTTTTTTGAAGAAGCAGATAGCATTTGCTTTCCTCCAATCCACCGGGGCTTTTTTTGTTCTCCAAAAATTCTAAGAACCCTTAAAGATCATTGATAAAAGCTCTGAGATTACCTCTGCAAATTCCTTTAGTATGCTTAGATGCAGTTCATCTGGGCCCTGAGATTTGAATTCATTAAGAGTATTCCTGTACAGCTTCTTTACTATTCTAGTCTTCAGTCCCCTTACTGAGGGCTGTCTGCACCAGCAAAAAAAAAAAAAAAAGTAGACTCACCCTGAATATGGTGCTGGCAGTCCAGATGACATACAGCTACTTCCAGGAAGGAACTGCGCTTTTTTTCCCCCTTAACCCAACTTTGCTCTAGACTAAGCAAAGTTGTGGCAAACTCTGGGGTTTTCCAGAAACTCCAGAATGACCTCGGGTTCTTTTGCTGTCTGGACAGTTGGACTGGGTTCTATTGAGCCTAATCCGGTTGTCCACATGCAAGTGCAGGGAAAGGATGGACCTTTGAGCTGCTGCCGCCACCTCACCAGCCAAGCAATTCTCTGCAAGAGCCTGGCCGGTGACATCACTTCTGCTGTCAGAACGGGGAGCCCATGTGATCGATGAGGAAGGGGTAGGGTGGCCCATTCTGACCTCAGCAGAAGCAACATCACCAGCCAAGCTCTCACAGGGTGCTGCTTCACTGGTGAGGTGGCAGCTGCAGCAGCACCAAAAACAGGAGACAAACCAGCAGGGCCAATGTTGATCTGGCTGGCCTGTGTGGACAACGATGTGTTGCCACACCAGATTTGGCCCAGCACCTGTGGCACCATCGTGGTCAATTCAAGGCCAGTCTGAAGCATAATGCTCCGGACTGGTCCCAAATTAAGCGGCAGTGTAGACGAACCATGAATCATTTGTTCTATTTTCACCAGTTCAACTGTTTTACTATTGGGATAAAACTGAGGCTAAGAAGATGTAAAGCAGTTTTGTCTTCTCCCTGCCTCCTTTAGCATTTCATCATCTTCACACAGTGGGTGTACTGTTTCCTTATTCTTCTTGTTCCAAACATATCCAAAACATTCTTTTTATTCTTTTTTAATCCTGAGCTTATTCTGAACTTTAGCTTTTCTCTTTACTGGCTATTTAATTGTATTCCACTTTGGTGATTTCCTCCTTTTTCCATTTCTTGTAACTGCCCCTTGTGAGTACCAGGTTATGTGAAAGCTCTTTATATGTCCATCCTGGCTTCTTTAGACACCACCCACTTTTCTTTCTCGTTGTAATTGTTTGCAATTGTGTCTTCAATGTCTTCAGGAAACCCCTATCCATCATGAGCTCCCTTCCATCTGAGCATTTCTGATGATGGGACATCACCCAGTATTTCTTTAAGCTTATTGAAATCAGCTTTCTTAAAGTCCAGAGTGCTTGTCTGACTATGTTTGGCTTCCTGTTTCCTGTATAACAAATCCCAAAATGATGTGATCACTTCCACCCAGGTTCCCACTACTTCTGCTCCCTTTTGCCCATGTAAATGCAGACCAATTGCTTGCATGTAGGAGAAAGCATCTGCTGTGAATCTCCCTCAAATTATATCATCTGTTTCATGTGTGACTTCAATATATTTTGTATGCCAGGGCAGAGATAACAAGTCCCTCTCTTTCAGTAACTTAACCAAAAACTCCTGCAAAGACTTGGTATTATCACATTGTAATCTTCTTCCATTTCTTTCTCCCTCTTCTCAATATCGAAATCACTTATTTATCATTATAACCTTTTTCTCTTAAAACCAGCATTGTTATAAAAACAAAAAAGCAATAGGGTGCTCAACTTCCCATACATCTGTACACCTTTCACCTATCATCTACACAGCTGAAGTAGCTTCCTATTATGTCCTTGCAATGGCATATTTCTATTGTTTACATTAACAGAACAACATAATAAACGGAAATATATATCCTGTACAGTAATTTATACTGTAAAATATTTATGTGTGTCCATGTGCATATGGTACTATTTTTGAATGATTCGCAATTCTTAATTTATTGGATCAATTACCATTTTTTCCTAATCATCTTCAAGGGTGCTGCATACAGTAACAGCAATATTTGATACATGACATGGGTAGGCATTTTGCCTCTATTTTCCAACACATCTTTGTGGCTGCAAAATTATTTCTTCTTTCATGAGATTAATTTGAGGCTATGGCCCATGCATTAAAAAATAATAATTTGGGGGGGGGGATTTAAATATTTACACCAGGAGGTAGGAAAAATACAGTCCTCCAGATGTTGTTGAACTACAGCTCCCAGCATTCCTCACCATTGGCTATGGCTGACTAGCGCTGGTGTGACTTGCAGTCCAACATCTACACCATAACTATTTTAAATGTAAGTAGTTCTAGCAATGTCATGTCTGTCCAAGTAATTTATACCTAATTATCACATAACCTCAGAAGCCTAAATTACATGTGATATGAACAAAGAGCTATTTCACCTCTTTGACATGAAAAGTCATTCATTATAAATCAATATACTGTACAGTAAGTTCCTTCCCTCTACTTTTGCAAAGAAGAAACCTGGAAATGAAATGATATCACCATTGAAGTCATTGTGTTCTTGGTCATTGATTAGAATGAATACAAGTGTTATTGTTTTAAGCGTGAAGGATCAATTTGCATACTCTTTATATGAGAGCATATTCACTTTGTTAGAACTCCATTGGTGTAAGTCATTTGCAGTTTTCTGAACCATGGATGTGACTGATGGAGTGAATAACTTGTTAATAGACAGTCTAACTTTTTGGAACTTTAGCTCTGGAATAACAATTGCAAGATGTACACACAGTGTTTGTACCATTTTGCCTCCTGTATCAAACTAGTTTACATTGCTCAGCAGTTACATTTATTCAGATAGTCAGTGCTTTGGATCCATTCCAGGACAAAGAGAATAATGTGAGAGGTTTATTTGTTTATAGCTCTGTTACATGGATAAAACTCATGTGTATTAACGTGATAAAATTACTGACAAGTTGTTTACTGTTTGGAGATTTTGCTGTTTTCTACCACCCATTGAAAACTCATGTAGCACAGTTGCTGGAATGGTGAAAAACCCTACTGTAAAGTAACAGAATGAGCCTTAAGGATTTGTTTTTTTAAAAAAGCACTTTTATATTTAAAAGTTAATATTAATTCATCAATAAGATTACTTTTTTAATGTGAAAATAAACCATGAACGCAACACCCTCAACATCTCATTCTTGTCTCATCTGTGACTTTTGGAAAGCTTTTTTGAAACACACAGTATTACCTTGCCTTGCCCTTAACGCTACTATGAAGATGATGTTATTTCAAATGAGTTTCCATGTTATTTCAAATGAGTTGTCATAGTCCTGAAACCTATACATGTCCATGTGCCCATCTGTTTATCTGTTTCCTTGGAGATGTACAGTATGACCCCTGTATCCATGAGGGATACATTCCCAGACTTATCAAGGATAGTGAACATTATGGATGGTAGCAAAACCTAGGGGTTGTCTATATGAGGCAAAAAGAAGCAGATTGCTCCACAGTAAAGGCAACTCACAGCAGCTATGCTTTGTCTTAATGTTTCTGGGGGAGGTTAAGTAGATTGCTGGCATGCAAAACTATCTGCTTTTGCTGTGCAAATGGTCATGCCTGAGGATCAAGATGTTGGTGCAAGTGAATTACCCATGTTTTTACTTACCAATTTGCCACTGTCGGACAGTATTTTTTTTAAACCATATTCCCAAGGTGCAATAGAGCAATATTTTGCCTTAACAGAAAAGCCCCCCCAACCCCCCCCCATTAGGGCTCGGTCGCTAAGGCAAAAAAAAAAAAAAAGGCTGTTTTGGATGCTTGCCTTGTTAGCAAGCCTCGCCTCCCCCCATACTCATCCAGCCAATCAGCTTTCAGTTTCTTTCCGTTTCTGCTCCTTTGGGAAAGCAAATCAATTTGCGTCACTTGTCCCAATGAGCAGGAATGCACATTCCCCCCACTGCTTTTTTAAAACTCTGGAGAAAGCCACAAAGGCTTTTTCTGTGGAGCATATGGTGTATTTAGCCCACCTCCTTCTGAATATGGCAATACAATGTGGGATGCCATTAAGACAGGTCATATTCTCCTCACATTACATGAGGAGTATGTTCACAAGTTAGACAACACCCTATATTTCTGGCGGAAGCATACCATAGAATCATACTGGAGGACCTCCAAATGCCTAGAGAGATGTTCCCTCTAGGCATTTGGAGGTCCTCCAGTGCAACTCTATAGTCAACTTCCACTGGATTTTTTTTAATTTAAAAAAATGCCCATCTGAGTCTACACTTAATTATTGCCCAAAGTAGTGAAATAGAAAGATGTTTGTGGATTAGGAATGCCACACCTATATTCTGTCTATAGGTGTAAAAAACATTTATAACATAGTCTTCACCAAACCACTTTTTCTGCAGGTTGTTTGAATCCTCTGTCATCGAACGGGTTTTTTTTTTTTTTTTTTGGAATGCAGTGTTTGTCAGAGGATGACAGAGGATGTGAACAGCCTCCAGAAAAATTGGGTTGGTGAGGTCTATGTTACAAATGTTTCTAGACCGTGTTACACACCAGGCTGAAGTATGACGTGAAAATGGGTGGATGGGTGGGTGTTATGTTGAGACTGGCTCAATAAATAACAACGTTTAGTTGTGGAAAGCTGGTGTGTAACCCTGAGGTTAAGCCTGGAACTAAGCCTCAGACTTGGTTTTAAGATCAGTAAGAAAAGATCCTACTGCCATGGCCAAATGAAATGTCTTTAGTTCTGCTCCCACAAAGAAATAGAATACAGCTGGATACTTAATGTGATACTTCAGACTTAACTGCCTTGCTAGGATTCTTGCTTTGGTAAATTGTCTCCTCCAATCACTTATCTCCTTCATATAATCAGGAAAAATCATCACCGTATCTGATTTCCACTGAAGCTCTCCCTGATGCCTAGCAATTTAAAATAAAGAATCTCTAGTATCCACATGGAAAAATGGAAAAACAACCAGACTAGACCCAAATGGTTGGTTAGCAGTGGAAAGTCAATTGGCTTTTTTGATTGCTAATTGAAAATCAGAAGGCAATGCCAACAATTCACATAGAAATTTATTCAAAAAAGTCAGTTATCCATTGATAGATGACTGGATAATTAAACTCAGAGAAATGTTAGAGAACGATAAATTAACATATATCCTAAATAAAGTAAACTTAACAAAATCAGAAGAAGAATGGTCCCCAAAAATATTGGGGGGGGGGAGGAATGGAAAATTAAGGCGACTTAAATAGAATGATGAAAAAGGGCAGTACAACAGACAAAAGACAGAAAAGATATAAGAAATAAGAAATATTTTGGGTGAAAAAGGTTCTGAACAATAAAACATAAAACTCTTTTTTTCCTAAACTTAAAAAGCTTAAAAATTAATAGTTGCATATAGAAGACAGAAAGGGAAAGTAAAAGAAACAATAATTCAAAGTGGTAAATAATGGGAGTGAAAGGAAAGAGAACAATTTGAAGCAACCCTAGACAGGGGCCGGGCAGAAGGGAGGCGAATGGTTCGGTGATGGGGAGAAGGGATAGGAATGCAAGAAGGGAAAAGTTGAATGAGTTGGAATGAGAAGAAGAAGTATGTGAGAAGGTGAGAGTAAGTGTAGAAGGTATGGGGTGAGGGAATCAGGAAGTTTGGAAGAAAATAATGAGAGGGATAAAGATGAGAGAGGGATGTGGATAGATGGATAGGATTATATTGGAAGGTGGGGCGATAGAGAGAAATGGAGAGGAGGAAGGAATAAACTGTTTTGGAAGTCATAGAGGTTATAGATAAGTATAGGTATGTATATGAAGGTGTATGTATGTATGTTCATAATGTATGTATGTATATGTATGTTCATAATTGGAGCATAAATAAATAATTTTTAAAAATTCAGTTAGCTAAACGTCAGCTTCCAAATCCCTCAGGCCAAATATCTGTAGGTTAGTACATCTGGTGAGAGACTCTAGCTGAGAAATCCAGGCAGACAAATCATAGAATCATAGAGGTGGAAAAGACTACAAGGGCTATCTAGTCCAACCCCCTGCCATACAGGAGAACACAATTAAATTACCCTGACTGATGGGCATCCAGCCTCTGTTTAAAAACCTCCAAAGAAGGAGACTACACCACACTCTGAGGCAGCATATTCCACTGTCGAACAGTTCTTACCATCAGAAAGTTCTTCCTAATGTTACATTGGAATCTCTTTTCCTGTAGTTTGAATCCACTGCTCCATGTTGTAGTTTCTGGAACAGCAGAAAACAAGCTTGCTCCCTCTTCTATATGACATACTTTTAAATATTTAAACATGGCTATCATATTAATCTTCTCTTCTCCAGGTTAAACATACTCAGCTCCCTAAGCTGCTCCTCATAGGGCATGGTTTCCAGACCTTTCACCATTTTTCTCACCCTCCTCTAGACACATTTCAGCTTGTCAATATCCAGCTTATCAAAAGGCTATGGAAGTATTTATAGCTTTTTCATGAGCTGTAACCCTCAGGATTATCAGACGGACAAAAAAAAAAATGTTGCCGTCTCGCAATCTCCTCTCCCGCCCCTCTCCCATCCCTGTAATGGAAAAAAAAAGTTTTCAGACCTACCTTAATCGCACATTGTTCCTTCAGCAGGTTAGCCCAGGAGTGAATGGAGATTGAATGGAGATCCTTTCACTTCCTGGTTTCAGATCCCAGCCGTTCTCGTGAGAAAATGAGAGCACAGGAAATTCAAACATAAAAAGTAAAATAAAAGGCAAAAAGTTACACCAAGCACCTAAACATACTTAAAAAATAACAAGTAACCCAAAGAGGGTACAAAAAAGTGTGTCACTTACCTTGATGTCCCGATCTCACCTGGAAGTGTTTTGGCACAGACCTCCCATTGATGCTGACATCACACCAGATAACAGGGCACCTTTTCAGATGCAGGACATTCTGTTACAGAAGCGGAACGGGGGAATCTATCGACGGCTTAGCCTGTCAATAAAATGCAGTGCCGGCAGAACAGCAGCAGTACAGGTGCATGACAAAATGGAAACGACGTCTGAAAAGGAAGCCCGATAGCGATCTCCTGTCATTGTGATAAAGTCATATTTAGCACGTCTGATAATCTCCTCTATCTTCTAGGGCCTTAGTCTTTAATTCAGTGCTCTGTATATGGGCTACCAATGCACCCACTGACACTTGGCTTTCCTTTACAGAAGCAACCAGAGGCTGCATAGAAAGCATAACTGGTTTCAACTCATTGAGTTGTGCAACCATACCTTGTAGCATGGTAAACATCTGCCAAATTTCTGTGTCAGCTACATTCTTTGTATTCTTCACAGTGGGAAGCATGGAAGGAATTGGTTGAATGGAGACATTTTTCTTTTCACTTTTCTCCTTGTGTCCAAGCATTGTGTGAAGCACCTCTCAAATCTGACTAAACAAAACTACAGAACTGAAACTAAGCTCCCAGATAAAGTAAAATAAAATTTAAAAATACCCTATTATGGAGACAATCCCCAAGGACTTTCATTATTTAAAAACTTCTCCTGTTGAGTTTATACAGAACAGCTATGTACTCCAAAAAGATAGAGGCTTAAAAATTAAAACCGAACTGAAAGCAGCTATGAGCCTTGACAAAACAGAATTTAGTCCATATAGTAAATGTCTAATTAAGGTAACAGTCTCTAATAAGTTTGTTATTTAAAAGTTTCTCCAATTATTTATAAAGTTTATACAAAATGCATCCTCAGTCTGAACTCCAATCGAGTGAAAACTAAAACTAGTCTCTGAGACGAAGAAGGCAGGGGGGAATAAAGTGAAGCAGATAGAGACACCGAGGGAGACACAACAAAATGAAAGAAAAGACAATACAAATAACAAAAACCTAATTAAGATTATAATGAGGAGTTCATGGTTTTAAAACTTTAAAAAAAAGAGGAGAGATGAAACAGAGTGACTGATCACACTGCCATCCTAACTGGAAGTGCTTGTTTAGTGACTTATCTCCTTCACCAGTGCTTGCAACAATAAGGGAAATTTTGCACTGAACTATTGGATTTGCTCCATCACTATTGGGTTTTTTGGTGGGGGGGTTATTGCAGCTGTGAATCAAAGGGCACAGTTACACGCCATTTTTTATTGCGATAGTTTGTGCACCAGTCATACTGCGTAGTTTACATGATTTAGTGGAAAATGGGTTGATCTGTTTAGTTTTCCACTTTGTAGTTCACACAGACAAAGGTGGGGGGCGTGGCCTCCCAAGCACATCTGGGGGAAGATGCCGGGAAGATGAGAGGGAGGAAGAGAAAGAGAGAGAGAGAGAAAGTGCTGGCATCTTTCCCTCCTCTGATTACCAGAGGAATGTCATCCCCTGGCAAGGAGTGCTCCCTCTTCTTCCCAAAGCGAGAAGGGTGGGAGGAAGGAGGCAGCCTTTCAGCCACCGAGGAGCCATCTCCCCGGTCAAGCCCCTCTTCCCCTCACCCACTCTCTCTCTCTTTCTCTCTCTCTCTCTCTCACACACACACCCCATCACAGCAGGACGAGGGAGCAAACATCCAGAGAAGCAGATCGCTACTCAATCTCTCTCTCTCTCTCTCTCTCTCTCTCACACACACACACACACACACAGAGGGGAACAGGCGAACTGGGGATTCTTCAGCCGCAGCAGCCAAGCAAGCCGGGAGGCAGACAGCTGGGCAACTGGGATGGGGATAGCACTGGCTGGATCTTTTCCATGGCTGGAAATAACAGTGGCTGGATCTTTCCATCTCTTACAAGTCCACCGCCTTGGTCAGTCCAACCAATCATGGCTCAGCTCTGCCGTTGTTGTTTCGGGAAGGTTGCTGGTAATTCACACAGACTTTTCCGAAGTGGCAGTTCACACAATCAATAGTGCGCTAAGTCACACTACTTTTCAAAAAAGTCAGGAAAAGTAGTGAAAGCCCTTATGCTACTTTTGAGTTTTTGAGCTCCCCCACTTCTGAATGAGGCGATATTGTGGCACAATGTGTGTGAATTATTAGGAATCTTAGCGAATTCTTCACGAACTTGTTTTGCCGTGTAAACGGGCCCAAAGTAACATTTTTGAAATTTTTCCACAGTAACATTCCCTCCTCCCCATTCATTCTCTCACACATTACCTCAATTTTGACCTTTGTTCTTAATCTAATTACTTTATTTATTTATTCATTTATTTATACCCTGCTCTTCAGCCACAAGGCTATCAGAGCGGCTTACAAATTGTTTTAAGCAATAGCAATTTACACATCTACACTGCATTAAGCAGTTTCCAATGTGTGTTAGCTAATTGCCCCCCACAAGCTGGGTACTCATTTTACCGACCATGTTCTTCACTGAGCAGCATTTGCCATCTGCTTGGCCCATCAGGAAAATGACAGATCTTTTTGGAACCATTTTGGGATCAGTTTTGGAATGTCATCATCATTGAAGGGGCAGATTTTCTATGAGTGGGTCAGGCAGCCAACTTTAGAAGACAAAGCCTGCATCTAAGAATCTATCTGATACTCATTGTGGATGTTTTTAGCTTCTCCAAATGATCTTTTGGTTGCTTCTTCAGTTGGTGTTTTTCCTAAAATGGGTATCCTTAATTCATTCTCTTTATGTAGGGAACCCATACATTATTATCAGAAAATGATTGCATTCACATATTTTTCTGTGTTGTTTTGCCCTCCCACTTCTTTTCAGACCTGATTTGTCATTTTTTTCTGACTTAGAACTGAAGCATAACCTTGTTCAATTAGCAGAAGGAAAAGTCAGTGCCTCAATGTTTCCAGGTGGTGGATCCTGAACATTATCAGTCCAAAATGCTATCAATAAGCAGCTCTTAAAAAAAAAAGTAAGATTTTTAGAATATCAGACATACCAATGATACATTACAGTATGTAATGTAAGTAATATGCAAATCACAATACAATAATAAAAATAACTAAAGAGGAGGGAACTATCAGAAAAAAAATTATAACAAACATGTAATTGATAAAAATTACCTACATAATGTAAGTAATATGGAAATCACTGCATAATGTGAATTATTTCATGAATTCTCAGGCAAATAATTATCAGTTCCCAAACATGGAAACTACCTTTCTCCAGAATTTCATTTGTGGAAAAAATGGGCCCATACAGTGGAAATTGTTAACTTGCAAATACAATAAGCAAAGGCCAAATTTCAGAAAATGTGTCCTTAATGTTGTCAGTGCTTGGAGTTTGCACTTGATATGTTAACTTTTCCTTAACCACTATTGATTGAATTCTGTTTCTATTCATTCAAAATATGCAGGTCTTCAAAGGTAGTTATCATGCTGGGAGGACCACAGTGGGGGGATGGGGGCAGGGCATCCATGTCTTTGTAAAGCTACACACTTGAGCTTTTTGAAACCAAGTGGGTTCAAATGAAAACCCACTGGGTGACCCTGGGCAAGTCACACACACTGAGCCTCATAAAAGTAAAAAAAAATAGGTTCACCTTAAGTTGGAAATGACTTGAAGGCACACAACAACAACAAAGTCATGGCATCCTCCCAACATAGTTTTTGGCAGTTCCCATAGATATTCAAGCTTCTCTTAAAAACAAATCTTCAATTGTATACTTGACTGACTTCTTTCCATGTCTTACACTGCTTTTTCTTCAGATGCAATGTCTGGGTGGTCAACAAAGGAGCAAAGAAGAGATAGAGCAGGTAATAGACATTTAGCCCATTACATCCAGACAGTAAGAGTACACCTTAGATAGAGGTTCTCAGTTTTATTCATTCTGACCTAGATCCTGCATCAGGAGACATAGCTACATTTCACAGCCACATCTCCCAACACTGCCCCCTACAATCTACCCTTTATGTCATGCAGCCCCCCAATAGAGCCATTTCCAAGTAGCTGTAGAAAGGGAGGTGTGAGGAATATAGCTGGGCATGCTGTGGCATGAGGTCTCTGCTGCTGCCTGTTGTAGCACACCCAGCTACAGAAGGGCCAGATACATCATTGGTTGCTCATCCGGGAGCACTTTTAGACACTGTGGTGGTGCAAAAATTGTAAAAGAGAATTGTGATTTTGTAAGCAGAATTATAACATTGTAATGACTGAATGCCAGCCTCAGTCTTAATTAAATTGTGGGAAGGTGTCGTGATGGCCTGGCCAGCCCATCATGGGGAGTTCATCTCAAAATCTACAGGTCAGCATTGGAAAATTCCATTCACTGGTTTCCATAGCAACAGGTATGGTGGAGGGTGGGACCCTAATTTCTTAAACATAACATCACATCACCTGACTGGAGAGCCAATCAGGTTTGGCAATGCAGAACCAATCAGAAATCTGACCAAAAGACTTCTAAGTTTTCTGAATTCTTTTGTTCTTGGGCCACATGCTGGATAGCACATGGAAAAAGAGCCACATGGCTTAGCACAAGCTTGGGACCCATCCTTGGGCCTCATGCAGGAGTCATCTGGCTTGGGCCAGATGGAGAGACACATACATTTGTAGAGAAATGTTAGACTGTGATAGCAGAGGTTGGGGGGGAAGCCAACCTCTCTCCAGGGCCTGATAACATCAAAGGGGCCCTAAATGATATCTGAAGTCTATGGGGAGACTTCCATCCAAAAGGACTCTGAATTCCATCTCCAGAGACTGAATTAGGCCAGCTAGGATAAGCCTGGCCCAGCCATCCCATTGGGACATGACTGATGATGATAGACATCATAAATTGTAAGTTACCATTATCTTAGCTTAGGGAACAAGTCTAACTAGTTGTGTTAGCTTTTATGGTTTCATTTTAGTACTCTGACTGAATGTATTTCTTTGTAATCCTAAACTGAAATCCTGGAGGCGTGTTTGCCTCCATGCTAGCCTTAAGCATTTGGAACTAAAATAAAGCTTTTTCTGTATTCCTAATCTCCATGGTCACACACCTTTCTTAGTCAGCTATCTGAACTTCTCTGGGATAGAGAAAAAGGTCATTGTTGATATTTTAACACAACCTGTCTGGCTTCTCACTGTGCTAGACAAAGGAAATGGTTAACTCAGCAAGTGGTGGTGGCTTTACCTTAGAAAGAGATTTCTAGACTAGAGGAACCCTTGAGAGTGTGCTTTCAGATTGTACAAATAGCCTGGGAGCCTTCCCTTCCTGCTGGAAGAGAAGGACCAGCTTATCACTTGGATGGCAGCGGGTTTTTGGAACTGCATGGAGTGACGGGAGGCTGAATAAAACAAGCGTTTCTGTCAGAGTGCTGTTTTCATGCTGAGAGCTTTTGTGAGCTTCCTCTGAGTTCTGTTCTCAGCCGTTTGGTTTTGGCTTCCCTGGCAGAGGAGGGGGGGCTGTACTTTTCAGCTAGTTTGCCTGGATTGGGGCAGGATTTGCTGGTGAAAGTTGTTTCTCTGTGCATGCAAACACTGCCCTGAGGGATCCGTGTCTGTGTGTATGTCTCTGAGAGTGAGGGAGGTGTCATTCCCCCTGACTTTGTGGCTCTGGCGAGCTCTTCCTCCTTGAGGTGACTGTACTTGCCATCACTTTTACTCTTTTATGGCCCTGCAGGACCCTGAAAGTGGTTCCTTTGTTCATTTTATGGCCCTACTCTGCAGCTGAGGCATCTGTCCTCTGTGTGGTTTGGAGCTTGGAGAGAGGGGAGGACGAGTTGCCCCCCCCTCTCCTGAACCATGTGCCTCTGTTGAGGCTGCATGAATATTTTGTGCCTCAGTTCAAATGCTGAGTTGGGACTCCTGCAGTGTTTTTTGTGTTTGCTTGGCTCTTTTCCTTAGGTGGTCTGGTAAAGCAGCAAACTCTTTGGACTTCTGTGGCAGACTCTGTGGAGTTTTGCATTGCTACACAAGGATGGGAAATTCCTTATAGCCAGCTGAGCTGTCCAGTCTGGCCTGGGAGCTGTGGCATTTTTTGTTATTGCCAGCCTTTCAGTGGCTGTGAGTGGTCCTTTTCCCTTTCCCTGAAAACGGCCCTGCTGTTCTGTGTGAACTGCTGTAATTCTCTGGGCAATTGATTCTTATTGCCTTGTTCCTTTACCTCTCTTCCTTCTTCAGTGGTTGGGTCCGCTGGGAGGGGAGGACTGGTGCTCCCTTCTTACCTGTTGACAATTCTTTGGTTTTGCCTATTGACTAGGAGTTGTTCCCCTGAGGGTCCCAGGTGGGGGGAGCATTGTGCATTCTCTGGGCCACCTCCCACAGACCTGGCTGTTAGGCTATGTGCTCATGTGCAAGCCAAACAGCCATCTGCTTCACAAACTTCTCTCTCACTGGTTTTCCCCAGGGAGGTGGGGCTAAGCTTGTGGGTGGGACAAAGGCAGGCCAGGGCGGGGCTTGTTTCCCAGGGGGAGGGTCTCCTGGGAGGAGCTACCATTCTTCTCTGTGGCTTCCTGGTTGCCTGACAAACAAAAGGGTGGAGGTCTGGAAGAAAGGAAAAAAGGGGGATTTTGTTTTGAATCTCCTGGCAGCTGCTATCTGTGCCTAGTGACAGGCCAGTACAGGCAGGGTACACATGCTATAGGGTTCTTCTTGCAGCTTTCCTGTCAATCTTCCACTCTCCCTGTGACCAAAGCAGGGGGGAGAGGGAAGAAGGGCAGTGCCCACTGCTTTGAGACAAGCTCTACTGCCTGACTCTATCCTGACCTATCCTTTTACCTCTTTTCTATCATACATTCAGTCAGAGGACTGTGTTTTTTTGGTTCTAGCTGTCGCGTGACCTCCACATAGTCAGGCAAAGTTAGGTTTACACCTCATGTCTAACACAGCTGCAAAGATGTACTCATGTTCAAATGTGGTTGTTGGGGAGCCAACTACTCCTCAGCCTACACTGCAAGGCTCTGCTTTCTAGACTACCTTAGTTAAAGGGTCACTAGAGGCTGACCAGCTGGTGAAGTTGGAGCACCTGATGCACCAACAGCAGGTAGAATTGGAAAGAGAGAAGCAGCTGACATGGGAAACAGAGCAGCTCCTCATGCAAGCAAAGCGTGAACTTCGTGAGGCCAAGACAGTGGACCTCTACCAGGCAGCATCAATCCTAGAAGCACCTGTACATTGTGATGCTCAATCAGCCATGGGTGATGATCATGGCCAGGTGTAAGATGCCACAGTTGCACCTCTTCACGATGGTGCAATGACTGTGGACACCTGTGACGCACCTCCACTCGAGACGGTAGAGACGTACCCAGTGGAGAAGCAGTCCTCTCAACCCTACATTCCAGTGTTTCCTGATGCCAAGGGAGTGGAAGCTGGTGGGGCCCACATCCCAGAGCCCACATCCCAGAGCCCACATCCCAGAGCTTCCGGAGCCCAAGGAATGGAAGCTGGTGGGGCCACTCAACCCTACCCGCCAGAGATCCCTGAAGCCATAAGAGTCCACGCTGGTGCGGACAAGGCTCTACGTCATCCCGACCTAATGTCAGGCCATCTCCACATGGATCAGCTATTTCCTGTCATGGGACATGAACCGTTCCAGGGGATGGAAGAGGTAGTCCAGCATCTGCCAGCTGCAGAGGTCGACCTGAAGGAGGGAGCAGGCCTTGCTGCCGGCAAGTGCCTAGTGTCCACTAGCAAGGGAGCGGTGCTCCATTCTCATCACCTTCATCGTTGCATCGTTGCACACTGAGGCCAGAGAACAACTTCTCCAGCTGGAGGCAGGGGAATGATTTCTCTGCCAAAGCCAAGGGTGCAACCCAGTTCCTCACAGATGAGTCTTCCTCTGCTTGCAAGCAGCAGCAGTGGCAGCGGTCATCTCCTATGTCAAGGGCGACACCTCAAGCTTCACGAGGGCAGCCAAAGGTGCTTCCTGCCCAAAGATGTTTCTCTGAATGTATATCTTCTGTAAACCTAAGCTGAATCCTGGAGGCATGTTTTCCCTCCATGCTAGCCTTAAGCCTTTGGAACTAAAATAAAGCTTTTTCTGTTTCCTAATCTCCATGGTCACGTGCCTTTCTCAGTCAGCTATCTGAACTTCTCTGCGATAGAAAAAAAGGTCATTGTTGATATTTTAACACAACCTGTGGTAAAGGCCATATTGAAAATCTTTTCACCTTTAATTTTCATCCCCAGCCAGGGGATAATATCATCATTTTGGATCCATTGTACCATCTACTTTAGCTGAAAGACACAGAAATAGACTGAGGGTGCTGACACACTGCAGAAATAATGCAGTTTGACACCACTTTAACTATCATGGCACCATCCTATGGAATCCTGGGATTTGTAGTTTGTTGTGACACCAGAGTTCTCTGATAGAGAAGGCTAAATATCTCACAAAACTACAAAACCCCAGAATCCCACACCATTAAGCCATAGCAGTTAAAGCAGTGTCAAACTGCATTATTTCTGTAGTCTCCATTTACAGAACCAGGGTGGCTTAGCCTGGGCAATAGACCTGGACCATCTCCCTTTTGTTCATTTTCTAGTTAAAACCTCAAGCTGAACTAGACCTGCTATCAGCCCCTGGCTTTCCTGGGTAGCTACCTAGGCCCCAAGGCCCCAGCTGGGCCAACTGTTGATGCCATCATTTATATTCATTGGTGATGTTGAGGGCCAGGAACCAAGATCTAGCCACCATTTTAAAATTCCTAGAATGTCCCTCAGCCAACATCACTCTGAAGAACAGTGGAAATTTACAGAGTAGCGAGCACTACATCAGCTAGCAGTGTTCGCAATGGCATTTTCACAAAAAGAGGTCTTACCATAAGACACATTGCCCAGGGCCTCTCCAACATTGAAATTGTCCTAAGCTGAAAACTCCTTAACCATAATCTCCCTATAACCTGCAGTTCTGTGCCCACAGCATGACTACAGCTTACAACTGCTCTTGATTATCATCCTATTAAATGTCTGTGGGGCACATAGCTCCACTGGCATATTTATGAAGAGTTCTGGGAAAGTGCAAGCACTTGGCATGCACACTCAACAGATGGCCTAGAGAGACAGGAGGAAAGATGGCCAGGAGAGACAGGGGAAAGATGACACAGAGATAGGAAAAAGCTGTAATAGAGATAGGACAGTCTTCCAGGGGAAAGAACTGAACAGGATTTTGGGGAGCTGTGAATGATTAAATAGTTCAGGGATTAATATTTGATCTAAGTATGTATTAATAAACTTCTGCTTGTTTATTCTTTTTTACAACTGTGCCTGGCTGTTCCTGTTAAGTGTTGATAAAGAGTCTGGTCACGCTTACCACAGTGAACACACTGAACAACATAGCCACTGATTCATATAGGGATCACCTTGAGGCCTAAGTATCCAATCCAGGGAGGGACCTTGAGGGGGCAAGGGGCAAGGTGAGTGACAGGAGCCCAAGGGTTTGGAACTGTGGGGCCAGCTTGGAGAGGGGATCCATTGCAATGGCCATGTTCATTCTTGTTGGAAAATACAATGCAGAAGGTAAACCTATGGTGGGTAAAGGTACTCCTTGCTACAGCTGCCACTTGAGCATTCAAATGCAAATCTGAGTACAAAAACATCTCAAGACTACAAAACTGATTCTTCCAGGGGAGGACCACCCCCTCCAAAACAGGCTGGACTCCTGTTCCAAAGTCTGCCAGTCTGCTGAGCAGGAGATAAGTGTCAATTTGTCAGCCTTCAAGCAACCCAGAACTGCCTTCAGATGATGATTCAGAACATCAACAGCTTCAAAATGCAGTTAGTGTAAAAGCCTCCAGTGGGACAGTAAATCTGCTCTGCATTTTAGTCTAGACTTTAAAGGAACTATCCAAAGTACTGAACCCTGCCTCCCCCCATGTTCACAACTTTGGATGGCTCCTTTAAAGGTCACATTAAAATCCACAGAAGATTCATTGCTTCACTGACATGGAAGTCACCAGATACCATGGAGACCTGGTAGAAATGTCTTGATACATTTTGCTAGCCTGGCTGAAATTTCTTTGCAGTCCTTCAAATTCCTAAAATATTGATATATTTTTTTCCACTCAGACAAGCCACACTAAACTTGTCCTTAGCAGGAGATAAGTGTCAATTTGTCAGCCTTCAAGCAACCCAGAACTGCCTTCAGATGATGATTCAGAACATCAACAGCTTCAAAATGCAGTTAGTGTAAAAGCCTCCAGTGGGACAGTAAATCTGCTCTGCATTTTAGTCTAGACTTTAAAGGAACTATCCAAAGTACTGAACCCTGCCTCCCCCCATGTTCACAACTTTGGATGGCTCCTTTAAAGGTCACATTAAAATCCACAGAAGATTCATTGCTTCACTGACATGGAAGTCACCAGATACCATGGAGACCTGGTAGAAATGTCTTGATACATTTTGCTAGCCTGGCTGAAATTTCTTTGCAGTCCTTCAAATTCCTAAAATATTGATATATTTTTTTCCACTCAGACAAGCCACACTAAACTTGTCCTTACACAAGAGTCTGTGGCAATTGTAACAATAGTCTCTTGGTGCTTCCTCATATAAAAACACACAAACATTTACCCTAGCATATTCCAAAATGAATTTTAAACGTTCTATTTTGGCAACCCCTTCTATAAGCAGCTGTGGGAGTCCCCCCCCCTCCTCCCTTGTTGACCTTCTAAACGTTTGCTCCTTGCAATCTCTCTCTCTGTCCATTAGATGTCAGTAAAATCCAGTTGCATTTAGGGAAGACATCCCCATGCTTTACTTTCCCCTGACAGCAACAGCATGTTAAACATAGATTATCCTTGCACTTTAATCCCCAAATGTATCCATGTCTAAACTGAGTCGCTCTAGCAGACAGTAGCTATGAACGTCATGTAATGAATGATACTGATAAAGCAGGTACAGAGCAGCAAAGCAGAAGGCTGGAGCTGCATGCAAACTGTGGGCTCTGCCTGCAATGCAGCACTGTCTAGTTTGAGACATGCGAGCAGACCAGTTTTAGTGTTTATAGACAACCGCACTAATGTGATCTTTCTGCCCATTACATTCAGCTGTCAATCAGTGCTATAGATCAATGCACATTCAGGACTAGCTCTAAGTGCAAATTCTGGGCAGTTGTTCCTGCTGCTGCTTTTATTATTTAATCCAGAAATCCATGCATACACAGATCTCAGAACAAATCACATCACCTAGCTTTCTATTAGTGTTTCAGGATCCTAACAATGAAAACAGATTTAGCCTTGATACCTTCTCTGCTTCTAGAGTTTTGCAGGTACAGACAATTTTAATGGATCTGGTGGGAATCTGTAAGACATGTTTGCATGTTGAATTAACCATAGGTATGCTTTTAGGAGACACTGAGCTCTTGTTTGAACATATCAAATATGGTGGGGAGATGTCTCTCAAGAAAGGATTACCTCATCCAATCAGAAGTCAAGGGGTCCTTTCACACTACAGAATTATAGCACTATGATTCCACTTTAACTGCCATGGCAACATTGTATGAATCCTGGGATTGCAGTTTAGGGAGGGGTATTTAGCATTCTTGACCACAGATCTCTCTCTCTCTCTCTCTCTCAATCTCTCTGGCTTTTCTTCGCAAACGAAGATTTAGGAAGGACTCATCCTGCGCTTTCTGCAAGCACGCTAATGACTAAAAAGGCCAATCTGAGATAAACATGTCCAGTTGCAGAAAGCACAGCAGAAGGTCTCCTTGGGTGATGTTTCCGGGTTGTGATTCTTTCTGCATTGTTGTTTTTCTTCAAGACTTGTTCGGCGTGAGTTCCCAAATAAGGCTGCAGCATTGTGGATAGTGCGTCTCCATGTCTCCTGATGTGAGGCCAGGGTGGACCATTGTTGGTGATCAATTTGGCCGAGCCTGAGATGTTGTTTCAGGGAGTCCTTGTATCACTTTTTTGGAGCGCCCCTCTAACCTGACCCGTGGTGAGTTCACCGTAGAGTACTATTTTTGGGAGGCAATGGTCCTCCATCCTAGAAATGTGCCCTGCCCAGTGCAGCTGTGTTCTCAATATCATGGCCTCAATGCTGGTGATCCCTGCTTGCTCAAGGACAGCAACATTCGTCACATAGTCAGTCCAGTGTGTATTTAGGATTGTGCGTATACAGCGCTGATGAAAGTGTTCGAGGAGTTGTAAGTGGTGGCGATAGGTGACCCATGTAGTGCTTCACTAAACTACCAACTACAAACCCCAGGGTTCCATAGGGCGCAGCGCTATAATTGTGAAGTGTGAAAGGGCCTAAAGAAGAGGGAATGTCTGTGTCTCAGCAACCACAAGTGCCATGCCCTACAGTGGTCATTTTGTGCAAAGGAAGTCCCAGAATCCTAACCCTGAATCTGTACTCCAGCAAAAGAAAATTAAGCAGACCAGAGAGTCACAAAAGATTATCAGCAGAATAATGAGAAAATGAAATACATGAATTAAAAGATATAGAGTATTAAATGTACATAACTACAACATTAGACCTTATTTGATCTAATTTGAATTGTTAACTGTAAATAAGTGGAGTTTCTGTTGGAATAGTGGGCTAACAAATCTAAATAGATCTAGGTAGTCCTAATCTTATGTGTATGGAAGGAGCAGAAACATTTTGGTGTAACATAATAACATTTTGTTATTTTGTCTAAGCCACTCCATGGATCATCCTGGGTTGAAGGCAATATAGAAGACGTGGCAGGGATTATCTCAAGTGTTTAGATCACACCACTATTAATTTCCATGCCAGGCAATAGTCACGTTAGTCTATTACAGCAAAAACACCCACCTGAAGCATAATAAAATAAGCTGATGTCCACGAAAGCGTATGCCAAATACAATGTCTTCGTCTGTAACAAGCCACCAGACTCATTGCTGTTACCCTAGTACAGTGGTTCTTAACCTGGGGTCCAGGGACACCCCCCACAATGTCATCACAGGGGGTCCCAAAGGCTTGAAGGCTGCTTGGCTCACCTCCTCCCTGCAGTGGAGTGGCCATGTGACAGGAGCCAAGGCAAAGGCAAAGGCAAAGGCTGGCTGGCTGGCTTGGCCTGCGCATTGCCATTCAGTCTGCTCCAGCCACAAACTTGCAGGAAGAAACAGGAGATAAGTCTTCCCTCTCCGTCTCCGCCTCTGAAAGAAGATTTAATAGGTGGTGTAATTGTATTATTATTATTATTATCATCAGGTATTATTGCTATCATTATGATTATGATTAGGGTTTTAAATCTTAAGTCTTGGGGGTCCATGGCAACAAAAGATATTTAAAGGAGGTCTCTGGTAAAGAAAAGGTTAATTTCTATTTTGCTGGATATGCAAGTGGTGGCGCAGGCAACAGTGAAGCCGCCTGGCTGTAAATGCGTGTGTGGGGCCCGAAAAAGAAAAGAGGGCGCCTTGCAGTAGGTTTTGCGTTTGCATTTCCACGCACGTGTGGGAAAATACCAGGTCCTAGAAAAGCACCTGGAGCGTGGCTGGCACACATAATAAGAAGGATGGCGCGCTGTTTTGTGTGGTGTGTGCGTGTGAAAGAAACTCGCCCACACACCCGGCACTTTTGCCGACCTCAGCGAGCTTAGGTCCCATTTCAGACTCCTGTACACTCGCTTCGGAAACGCTGCTCCCCGTCTCCTTCCCTCCCTCGGCGAAAGCAAGCGCAGCCCCGAGGCGAACGCAATCTTTCGCACTAAGCAACGCAAGGCTATTCCGAGCTGCAGTTCGTAGGCGTGTCGCTAGAGGGCGCTGTGGGGCGAGTGGAGCTATATCCGTCTTGTCTATATATAGCCGTCCCTCAGTGCGGCGGCGGCTGGGTATCCTTAGCCGCCCCCTCCTTTCACATCTTGCTTGGCTGAGGAGACGATCCCCGCCACGACTTCTCCTTTCTCCCTATAGAGGGCGCTAAACTCTCGCCTGGAAAAGCGCGAGGAAAAGGGAAGCAAGCGGGGGAGGGGGACACAGGGGGCGTGGCTTGTCCTCAGGCTTCACCAGACGTCACGTGACGCGGGGACGTTTCAGAGAGGGGTTTTCTTCCCCCGCCCTCTGCTTTCTCCAAAAAAAAAAAAAAGTTGGGGGGGTTGGGAGAAACGAGGGAAAGCTTTCTGGCTCGCGTTTGTCTTTCCGCCACGCAACTCGCTTAGCGCCGCAGGCCACGAGGGGGCGCTGATGCCCCAACTGCAGTTGCTGCAGCCTTCGAGTAGAACCAGCAGCTGGTGCGCGCGAGCGAGCGAGAGTTGTTGATAGAGAAGGGGGGGGGGGAAGGGAGGGATTGAGGGAGGGAGGGAGGAGGCCAGCGGCGGTTGGTGGCGCGAGACTTTTCTCGCGCCGTGCGTGACGCGGTGTTCTGAGGGGAAGGGAAGGTCGGAGGAGGAGGGAAAGGCGGGCAAGGCAGCAGCGAGGGGCGGCGGGTGCTGGGAACGGCGGCGAAGGCGAATTGCGGCGAGGGAGGGACGGGACGCCATGTGAGCCTTCCTCACAAACGGCCCGAGAGGGCAAGACCCGGCCGGCGGTGACGCCCCAGGACGCGGCAAAAGGTGAGAGAGAGACACACACACGGAAAGAGAGAAGCAGCGGCTCCTCCTCCTCTTCTTTTTCTAACTCCCTCGCAGCTCGACCCCCGCGTGACCGTGTCCGTCGTGCCCGTAAGGAGAAGGCCCGCGGCCCAATGCCTCGCCAACCGCCCGCCCGCTCGGCCACCATGACCGCCGCTGCCGTTGGTGGTGCCTCCCTGTGGCGCCGCGGCTTATGTAACCCGAGGGCTGGCCGGCTCCGGCTGCTAAGGCTGCCGGGGGCTGGTTGTAGGTGGGCGTGTGTGTATGAGAGATATAAAGGTGTATATGTTCCCCAGTGCATGTGAGTATATGTTTGTGTGTATATATTTGTATATATATGTGTGTGTGAGAGAGAGATAAAGGTGTATATGTTCGCGAGTGCGTGTGTGTGCGTGTGTGTGAGAGATATAAAGGTGTGTATGTTCCCCAGTGTATGTGTATATATATATATTTGTGTGTGTGTGTGTGAGAGAGAGAGATAAAGGTGTATATGTTCGCGAATGTATATGTGTGTGTGTGTGATTAATGTATATGTTCGCAAGTGCGCGTGTGTATATATGTGTGTGTATATATGTGTGTGTGTGAGAGAGAGAGAGATAAAGGTGTATATGTTCCCCAGTGCATGTGTGTATATGTGTGTATATATGTGTGTGTGTATATGTGTGTGTGTATATATATATTTGTGTATATGTGTGAGAGAGATATAAAGGTGTATATGTTCGCGAGTGTGTGTGTGTGTGTATAAGCATATGAGGACCGCTCCTGGCCGTCCTGCTTCAGACACAACACGCGCCCGCACCGGGACAGTGTGGCTGCAGTTTGTACTTGTGGGGAGGAGGAGGAGGAGGTTTCCACAAGCACCACCGCCATCCTCCTCCTCCCCGGCGTGCCTCTGCCACCGGTGCGGAGCCAGTCTCCCCCTCCCTTCTCCCCAGAGATGCCAGGCACAGCGGGTGGGGAGGGCGGGGTAGCCAAAAAGACTGTCTTCAGCTCCAGGATCGTCGTCTGCAACCCGTACACGTCCTGAGTGGAAGCCATGGCGGTGCCTGTCGCTCTCCATCACTGCAACTCTCTGCAGCTTTCCTCCCTCTCTCGTTCTGAACTAGAGATGCTCGCTGTCGGTGGACGGTTTGATGGTGTTGCACAGTGCAGCGTAAGGGAAGTGGGGCTGCTGGGTTTCTAGTTGGTTTGTTTTTTAATGAAGCGCGGGAGGCTTATTTTTTAATAAAAAATACGTTCCTCCCCTTTGATCTCCTCCTAGTTAAAGCTTAATTTGGCTTTCCTAGAATATGGGAATGATTCTAAGACTACCCTTAAATCAGACACTGGTCTAAGAACCAGAAAGGGAGAGCAGTAGGAAATACCCTATTGATGCCAATACACATTAGATGCAACAGGATTTCACAGCTGTTCTTTAAAAATGTAAGGTGTCAAACTGTATAAATTTTTTTAAAAAAACTGTAAAATATAAATAAAGAGAAAACTACTCCTGTTAGAGGTTTTGTGGAATAGATCTTGCATGACAACACAAATCAATCATCTTTGTACATTTAAGAGCCACTCAATTTGCACATTTCAGTTCCATAATTCTAGTAATAGGGGAAATAGCAAGCTAATACTAATTATTCTGTCCCAAAGGTACGGAACAAAAAGGTCAAACAAAGGTCTTGGCATGTCTTTTTTGTTTCATCACCAGTAGGTACTAGAGGTTGTAGTAGCTAGACAGGGTTGTTTTATGATCACTTTGTTAAAGTTAAGGTAATTGCCATACACAGTCTCTGCAGACATTGTTTGCTGTATTGTCTTTTGGGTGTTAACTTTTTCCCTGACATTGGCCTTTTCTTTTCCTCTGTGATATAAGTCTGTATCTCTTAATTTGGGTAGTGAACAGTAGAGGTAATTGCTGTAATAGAAGGCAGAATTAGGAGGATACCTTAAAGGAGTTTTAAGTTATTTTTATGTTTAAAATATATGAGGATTTTAAACCTCTACTCTTTTTCTTAACAGCTGTCCTAAAGTTACCTATGAAGGTGGTAAAAAGAGTTTATGTTTGGAATATTTGTTTTAATAAAGGATTAATTACTTTTTCTGCTGACTGTAAATATATTTATTTGAAAGCTTTGAATTATTGAATACTTTCTAATATGTGGGCAGCAATCTTAAGCTGTAGTCTAATCAGGCCATTGTGTAGTTTACTCAGAAGACCCATTTCATTGAAACTTAAATTCCATAGATGTCTATAAGATAGTCTTTAGTCATAAATGCTAATGCTAACCAATCATTACTTTTTAAGCAAGCTGGCAGTGGAACTGCATGCTGTTTTCTACATTTTGGGGTAAAGCTCTTCTTTCAGTGTACATTTTGCAGTGTCCCATTCTCAGTATTGGGGATTCTGTGTATCAGGGCAATGAGCAAGTGATTTTTTTTTCCAAAAGATGATAGTTTTAAAATTAGTTTAGAAATTAATACTAATGCATAGTCTCCCTTTTACTTAGCTAGTATCATGTAAATATTACTTAAAGGTAAGCTTTAAAATATTTTAGCACAAACATAGTCCCGCTTCCAAAATGATGCTGTTTGGAATTGGATACTGAGTGGAGTTGTGTCAGTCAGAAACAACAGCACAATACATGTAAGTTAGGTGTGGCCTTCCTTCTTTGGATGTGAGCTAGATGAATGATCACTCTGCCCGCCAGCTCTCTCTGGGCCAGGAGATGTCAGGCGCATGGGCCCACCCCTGATGTCATTAAGTTCTCCTGCTTCAGAGCATGTGGGCTTTTCCTAGCTCAAGAAAGCCTGTGCACAGTGAAGCACCACCATGACCCAGGCTCCAATTCTAAGACATTTTTGCAGCCACTGCTTGCATAGCAGTCAGCAGTTTTACTGTCTGCAAGGTTTCCCTAGCTGGCTGCAGGTGCCAGCTGCCCGAGTGTTCCCACAGGACTGCCTGGTTTTGGTTGCGTTTCTGTGAGCTGTATTTTCAGTGGGAGTAGGTGTCTAGTTTGGAGGTTTCTCCTCTCTGATTTGAGTGATATGGTGTGCATATTTCAAAGTGAAAAGTATTTTAGTGCAAATTAAGATTGATTTGGAGATAAGATGGGACTGAGTGAAATAGCAGTAATGAAAATGTGCCTTACTGTAGATGTGGCAGCACCATAGAAGGACCTAATGAGGTGGCCGAGAACATCAGGGATTAATTTGCTTGTTCATCTTCACTGTGATATATGCTGTCTTCTGTCAGCAGTACCCTTCTGCATTTTACATAGTACAACCAGTCTCTACACAAAAGAAGTAGGCAAAAATTTGACATCGTTTTATGGGGCTTAGTAACTAAACAGTTCAGCCTCCTAAGATTGCAAATTTAAAGTAGATGTTGTCAAATGAATAAACTAGAGAGAGAGAGATGATTACAGTTCATTTAGAAAGTCTTATCTGTCAGCAGCAGTTTCAACTGGAATAACAGATTCTTATCACACTCCCTGTAATAGTTGGCTTATCTCATGGTAGGATGTTTGTATAATTAGCAAAAGTTTTGCAAATAGCCACTGTTAATAATTCACTTGCCATTGTTAGTACTGTACTTTCTAAATGTTATTTCCCTCTGACTTAATTGTGTACAGTCCCACCCCAAACGTGTGCGCGTGTGTGTGTGTGTGTGTACACACCCATGAAATTCTGAGTTGTAGCCAGTAGGCACAAATATAATTCCAGTCCATGGCACATTGGGGGGGAGGGAGAATACTGGTCCACATCAGCCTGAGAAACACTGGGCTACAGTCCCCCAAGGATCATGCTATATCTATCTATTTATTTATTTTATTTATTTATCTCCCATCTTCTGATAATGGGACTCCAAGTGACTAACAACATATTTAAAACAGTACAGTATGGCCCCCATATCCACGGGACAGGTACCCGTAGATTGACTTACCCGCATCTGGAAAAAAAAAGGTTTCTAGGCATTTTCTAGGCACGATTCTATAGTATGTTTCTGCTATGAGTTGACCATAGAGTTGCACTGGAGGACCTAGTGATTCCTAGATATGTGTTCCCTCTAGGAACCTCTTGTCCAGTCATTCATTTTCAAAGGGTTTGCTATCTCAAAATTATCCAGCTTCTTCATGGCAAGCATCTTTTGTACTTAGTAGACCATACTTTTGCTGTTATAACCTGCTGTAAATGAGGTGCACAGCCAGACATCAGCTTTTGGCAGAATACTTGAGGAATCTTAGCCCATTGCTCATGAGCAATGGCCTCCAGTTAAGTAATATTCTTGAGTTTGCATGCTGCAGCTGCTGTCTTCAAAGCCCACCAGAGATTTTCTGTGGGTTCAAGTCAGATGAGTGTGATGGCCACTATAAAATATTCCATAACTACTTCTGCAACCAAGCCTTAGTGAAATTTGAGGTATACTTGGGATCGTTGTCCTGTTGGAAAGTCCAATGATGCCCAAGCTTCCTCACAGACAGCATGACTTTTCTCCTAGGATTTCCTGATACTTCAGTGAATCCATCTTGCCTTCCATATACTGCAGGTTTCCAGTGCCAGTGGATGTAAAGCAGCCCCAGAGCATCACCAAGCTACCACCATGCTTACTGTAGGCAGAGTGTTATTTTCAGCATGTATTTCTTCCTCCAGACATACATACTGCTGATCCATCGGGCCGAAAAGTTCCAATTTTTTTTCATCACTCCACAGAACAGAATCCCAAAACTTCTGTGGCTTACTTATATGATTTTGAGCATATTGGAACCAACTTTTCTTGTGTTTTGGGGTCAGTAGTGGTGTACGTCTTGAAGTTTTGGCATGGAAACCTTCTGTGTTTAGTACGCATCTTACTGTGCTCACTGAAACTTCAGTGCCTGTTGCCACCAAGTCTTGCTGCAGGTCATTTGAAGTCACTTGGGGTTTTTTCTCAACCTGCCTTCTCAGAAATCTTGTTGCAGCCATTGATAGCTTCCTTTTTCTGCCCCATCCAGATAATGTAACCACTGTTTCTTTAACTTTGAATTTGTGAACTATGCTTTCAACAGTGTCACTAGGAACATTCAGTGCCTTTGCTATTTTTTTGTACAGTTGCCCCTCCACATTTGCGACTTTCACATTCGCGGTTTTGATCATTTGCGGAAAGCTGCCTGCGCCCCCCCCTGCTCAATACCCCACTCCCTTCCCAAGGCAGCCAGGGGCTTCTCAAGAAGCTCCTCGCTGCCTTGGGAAGGGGGGGTGGGAACCAGCTGGCGCGCTCGCGCTACACCCCACTCCCTTCCCAAGGCAGCCAGGGGCTTCTCAAGACGCTCCTCACTGCCTTGGGAATGGGGGGGTAAGACCCAGCTGGCACGCTGCCTTGGGAAGGGAGGAGTGGAAAACCGCTCGCCGGCAGGCTCATTTCTTATTCGCGTTTTTTTCACATTCGCTGGGGTTGTCTGCCCCTAACCCCCGTGAATGTGAAGGGATGACTGTATCTTGTTCCTTGTTTGTGAAAGGTGATTCTTTTGGACCATTCGTTTGACTTAGACATATTTCTAACATGCAGTCAAACATGACACTCAACAAACCCCTAGCCAGTTCAGGTATTTCATGTGTTCTCAAGCACACCTGGTGCAACTAATGAAGCCCTTGATTAGTTGCATTAAGTGTGCTTGAGATAACACCTTTTTTGCATATTTCTGCTGTTCTGAGGGATTCTATTCAGGGGGTTGAATAATTTTGAGACTGGAAGAATCATGTTGCATTTTCAGTTGAATTTGGGGACACCACTTGAAGCATTCATTTTGTTGAGCTATTTCAACTGCTTTTGTTTGATTTGTTCATTGCAAACAGCTGAAAGTCTGTAAATTTTGACAATAAACCTGATTTGCAATAGAGGTTGAATAATTTTGATTACAGTTGTATAAGATTTTAAAAACAATTTATAAGTTAAAACGTTAAGAAATATTAAAATGCATTGAAAACTATACAGTATACATATCCTTTAGTATCCTTAAAAACAGCACCAAACAGCATTAAAAGCCCAACTCTCATCAGTCTGTAAAAGCCTAGCAGTACAAAAATGTTTTGACCTGCTATTGGAAGGAGAGCAAGGACAAGACCACCTTGGCCTCTCTAGGGAGGGAGTTCCAAAGTCTGGGAGCAGCCACCAAGAATACTCTCTCCCTTGATCTCACCAAAAGAGCCCAAGAGGGTGGTGGGATAGAGAGAAGGACCTCTCAGATGTTCTTAGTATACTATAATAAATTTTATGCTCTTTAGGTGCCATAAGACTATTTGCTATTTTACCCCTCTGAAAATTGATGGGGAAGATGTTTACTAGTTTTAAGCAATTGGAAATCCAGAATCCTTAGAGGGTTTTTTTATAGTTTGCCCATAGAGCGGCGGCACTAAATCCTGACCCATTGTGTAGATAGAAGCCATAGGTTTACTCCTACCACACATCAAAAGTGCATGTGTTTAAAAAGAAGAGTATTTCTAAAAATGATATATATCTGTGGTAACTATACTGTTTTCATCACTTTGCACAAAACAAGTGGCAAATCAGAAAAGTTTGAGAAAGATAGGACGGTGATTTGATAGGATTGTGATCATACAGATGCCCCACAAAACGTGAATGAATAAAGGTGGCAGTCCCAGAGAGAATGCCTTGTGTAGAAGCATAATCAGGGGCTACTCCTTTGAACAGTATCATTATAAAGAGCAATGAAGATGTGATATTAGTAGTGAGACACAGGGACATTTTTGTTGATATTCTGAAAAACGTGCCTTTTGTCCAAGCTGAGAACAGGAAACTAGTAGATAATTTGAAAGTGATTTATGAGCTGGTAGCGAAGGTACTAAATACCCTAAAGGCAATAGATCCCATCTGATCTTGGAAGTTAAGCAGGGTCAGCTCTGGTCAATACTTGGATGGACGACTGCCAATTAATATCAGGTGCTGTAGGCTATATTTCAGTGGAAGGAACTGGCAAAACCATCCCTGAGTAAGAAAGGTGACTTGAAGGCACATACACATACAGAGTCTAATACTGGTATTAATTAATCGTATGGCCTGGTGTTCTCTTACTGGCATTAACTTGTCATAACTAGTAGTCACATACAGTATTTGAAATGCTATATTTACATCCCCAAGAGACTTTTTGATAATAGCTGACATCTGTGCCGAGATCCATACTTAATACACCCAAATGCTGTGAAGGTCCTAAAGCAGGGGTGGGCAGCTGTGGAAGACTAGGGGTCACATTAATCCTCTAGGAAATCTTGTATGGCTGCACCCCCCCCACACTGTACCTGCTGCCAAAAAAATTCAATCATTTTGCCCCCCAAATGCTTTCTAGAGGACATGGGTCATGTTTGTGAGCCTTTGTCAGCCCCTAGAGGGCACTTGGGGGCAAAAAAAAGTATGGTTTTTTTTTTCAAAAATTTCATAAAATTTCATTTTATTCCTGGGGGGACCTAGGAAGGCTCCAAACATGGTGGAAATGCTGTCCACATCCCCTAGAGATCATTTTGGGAATTTTGGAGCATTGGGGGGGTGGTATTCCAGGGGGCCCAGGGGGCTGCATGCATTCCCATAGACCACACTTTGTCCACCCCTGTCCTATAGTATAGGCTGAAATGTATTAGCAGACCCTATATAAGTTAGCAAGTAGCCTTAATACCCTAAAGGCACCAGATCTTGTCTGATCTGAATCATGGCCAAGAAACAAAGAGGACTCAGCCCCATCCTGGATCTTCCAGATATCAATTTCTGCGTAGAGCCCAGATGTTTCAGAATGGTCACTCTCAGATCCATTCCATTATTCCCTGTTGCAAGAAGGGGATTAGGGCTCAGTTACTTGGCAGAGCACCTCTCCTGATGTGTACCATCAAACTGGCTGTAGAAATCTTTCAGGGGTCTCTCTGTGGGTGATGCCTTGGAAACAGTAGCCTGAGCAAGGCCATTCTAGGGTTTGGTGCCCTTGTTTTGTAATTCCCTACCCTTTCTAGTTTAATTAGTTTAATTAATTTAGTAGTCCAGTTTTGCTATTTATTTAACATGTTTCTTCAGCTGAGTCTCTTTGAGTCATTTGAGTTCTCAATTTATTTCACAGTCTCTTGTAAGTATTGTTTCATTGGTGATTGAATTTTGTTAATTTTTAATACTGATGTCTTTCATATATTTTTATTTTTACTTGTAAATCATGTTCTGATTTTTTAAAAACTGAGGAGCAATATATTAAGCTAATAAAGAGAGAATACAAAGCAGCAAAACCAACAAGCATGGCCAAAGGTTTTGCATATAAAATTGAAAAACAATTACTGTATGAAAAAGCGAAGCAATCCAAATTAATATAGCAGACAGGGGCATTTGCTGAATAGGAGAGAAAGAAGGTAGAAGTCAGACCAAGTAAATAAAAAATGGATCTCGTTTAAAAAATTTACATAATATCACTCCAAAATTAATATTTAGAGCTTCCACTGATGCCCATTATATACATTGGGCCCCTGGCATCTGCTGGGGTTTGGTTCCAGGCCCCCTGTGGATACCAAAATCTGTGGATGCTCAAGCCCCTTACATACAAATGGTGTAGTAAAATGGCAAACAGAAAGATTTGCTTTTTGGATTTTTGAAAAATATTTTCGAGCCGTGGTTGGTTTAATCTATGGGTGCAGAATCTGTGGATATGGAGGGCTGACTATATAAAGAATCATGTACCCAATACTTTCCAGCTTCACCATAGCTTAGTAACATAAACTGAAAGACATGGATATTTAGTTTTTGAGATGAAAACAAAATAGGAACATGCCTAGTTTTTCACTGAAGTGACAACAAACCCAATATCAAATCACAGACCACATATGTGGACCTATGATTTGGTGGTGGTTCTGGGGGAGTCCCTTTAAAAAAAATCCATAACATTCTGCACCTCAAATCTATGCTTTTGCATAGTGGTAGCACTGGAAAGTGATGAATCTGCAAGGTTTACGGTTCAGTTGGTGGAGACAGATGTGAATTTGATGGTGTTTTTGTAGTTTAATTGTAGTAGGTTTGACTTTTACCCATATGGAAAGGAAGAGAGACCCAGATTAACAGCAAACCATAGAAAGTGTACCTGGCTACAAAATTACTCCTGTACACTTAGATGTGTGTGCACAAACCCAGTCAACCTTCCCCCAACCCTTCCTTGGAAGGTAACTGGAAAAAGAAAGGAAGACATTTAGTAATCTCTTTTACAACATTTTACTGCCCTTTCCCTTTACATCACCCACATTCTTAGCTTTTTTGTGCATCCCTTCCCTCAGGAAAGCTGTGACCTTTCTCCTCCTTTGTTCATGCCTGCATGCTTCCTCCCAGACCTTTGCTGGGCTTCCCAACCATGCCCTAAGCAAGACAGTGCTTCTTCCTTTGGCTGGCCTACGTATTTGCTGGTTTTACCTGACATAAACAAGCTAAGATGTATGCTCTAACAGGTAGAAGCCTAATTTGACTAAACTTTATGTGAAGTCATAAGTTGGCTAAAGAAGCTATGAGGTCCTTATTCCTTTACTGTCATTTGCCCTCACTCCTCTCTTGACCTCCCCTCAGCATAGATAGTGCCAATGAAAGTTAGAGCCAGCCACTTCCAGCCAGTGTCTGACTTGCTGCACATTCCTCATGTTCTGGGCGGGACATCGTAGCAAATCACAGCTGTATCAGGGAAGGAATAAAGGTGATGGGAGAACCTATTTGTGTATTTGTCTTCAAGTCACATGTTAAAGTATGGTGATGCCGTAAATTTCATAGGGTTTTCTTAGGCAAGGAATAGTCAGAGGTGGTTTTGCCATTTCCTTCCTCTGAAATACAGCCTACAGCACCTAGTATTTGTTGATGATCCTTCATCCAAATAGTAAACAGGCCTGACTCTCCTTAGCTTGCAAGTTCATACGGGATCTAGTGCTTTCAGGGAATTTAAGCCTTTGGGAGAACCTCACATGGGTACAATTTTACCTCTCTGGACAACATATTGGAGGAATACTAGGAAAGCTGCTGAGAGCACTCGTAAACTGCAGCAAATACTTTCTCAATTGAACAGCCTATAACCATGAGACTACATTTGTATGGCTGACCAGTGGTGGACACAAGATTAAAATGAGCATTCTCTGGTTTTGCTTGGTGACCTTACAGAATCTATTTTCCCAGAGTCACTAGGAAGGAAAACATGGGCAAGTCTGGGATGAAGGAGATCTGCTTTCAAATCCCTTTGGTCTATCCTGATTCATGAAGGAGTTGGAAAAAATAATAATCATGTATATTCTGAATGTGTTAAACTATTAATGGTTTCCAACTGTAAAAACAATTAATAATAATAAGGAATGTTTTTAATATAGGATATCAAAATTACAGTTATGGAAGGGCATCTTTATGCCATCCAATCAATAGCTGGCTATGGATCTACAGCAGGGAAGTAACTGAAAGGTTCATTATATTTTTAGTTCTTGTTTATGCAGTTCAGATTACTTGACTTCATAAGGGATTAATATCAGGCAGGTCATGGCAAGACTACACTTTCTTGTTTGGGTCCCTGGAGAAAATAAATAATTGATCCATTTTCCAACATAGTATTGGATGCTGTCACTGTTGACTTAGTGAAGTAATAGTGAGCGGACACAACCTTCATTCTGCCCAGCTCATCTCTGTGGGTTGTTGTAGTCCCCAGTTACATTGGGGGAGTTAAAGATTCCTGCTAGATGTTTTGCCTGGGATCTTCAGATAGAATACCCATAAAATGTTCTGGGAAGATGATAGTTCAGGGTTTTCCTTTGATTTTATGTTGCATTTTGAAGTTGCAGTATGAAGTCAGGAAGAAGTTTGTGCCTATTGTAGAGGGACACAGTTTGGCATTCACAGAATTTGAAAGGACAATCAAAAGTGTTTGATAGCCTGCCTTTGTCTGTTGTTTCCCCTGGCTATTGGAGTGTGTATGCCGGTGTCTCCTCTTCTTCACCAGGCGCCCTCCTCTATATGTGATATTCTAAAGTCAGGGGACCAAAATATAATTATAGAATTACAGTTGTAATACAGTCTTCTGCAGTGATATGTGAGGTTTGTTAGTTTGATAAAACTTATATACTGAGGAAAGAAGCAATAGTCCAGGAAATGTATGCCATAATATTTTTTAGTTTCAAGTTGCTCTTTGTTCTTTGCTGCAATTGTTCATACCTTATTGTGGCAGGGGGAGGGGAAAGGAGTTAACTGTATCATCACTGTATGATCTCTATGACTCTTCCCACTGTACATTTACCTAACAATATCTGTTTTAGTATCATATTTTTATGGCTTTGGCAAGCATACAATTCTAACACTGATCCCAGCTCTGTTCCTTTTCCTCCTTATACCATTAATTGCAATTGTTAATTGCATGAATTGTATCAATTTTAGTTTGGCCCTAAATGCCAGAATGTTGTTGCATCTTGTTGTATTAGAGCAGGAGTAGGGAATGTCTATAGACTGCATGAGGCCCCGGATCCCACTTGTGCAGCCACCAAAGCCATTCTTGTTGTTGTTGTTGTTGTTGTTGTTGTTGTGTACCTTCAAGTCATTTCTGACTTATGGCAACCCTAAGGTGAACCTATTGTGGAGTTTTCTGAGGCTGAGAGTGTGTGATTTGCCTAAGGTCACCCAGTGGGTTTCCATGGCTAAGTTAGGATTTGAACTCTGGTCTCTAGAATCATAGTCCAATGTTCAAACCACTATGCTCACCAGCCCCAAAAAGCCCCCGAACCCCCAAAATTATTTTAAACTTTTTTTTGCATGAAGTTCAGATAGTTTTCCCCCAAATATCACAGCCAAAGCCTTCCAAATGCAAATGCCCAAAAAGCCCCCCCCCCAGCCTCCTGCAGAGCCCACCAAAAGGGTGACTGGATATAATATGATAGCACCTCTGGTCACCATTTTTGATGAGAAATGGGGGGAAACGATGGTTTTTCCAGCAGCCTGGGGAGGGACTCCTTCTGTGGGTATTGGCTCCGCCTCCGACGAATCACAGGCAGGGCAACCTATGGTAAAACAAAGAAAGACCATCCCACCCGGAGGAGGAGCCAACCCCAACTCCCCCAGTTCTGTTCTGCCTCTTGCAGCTGCAGGCAGGGTTTCCTTGTGCTCCAGGATCTCAGAAGGAAACAAAGGATCCAAGATGGCGGCCCCCATGCACAAACATGTGCGAGGGGGTGATCTTTCCTCTGAGGAGGAAGATACAGCCTCGGATCATACTGGGGCCGATCCCCAGCTTTTGGAGAGAGAGCTCCGTGGCTCACCAGTGGAGCGCACGTTGAGCCTGCCGGCAGGAGGAAAGCTGGCACCGGAACGTGATGGGGTCTCCGGCCAGGGGACGGACCACGTGTCCGGGGATGGCGCTCGGCCGTTTGTGATTCCGGAGAGGGGCACAGATGACGACAGCGCCTTGGCTGAGGACCTCCCCCCGCTGATTTTGGGAGGTAAGACCCTGCCGCCTCAGCTTACTGAATGGCTGGCGCTGGTCGCGCGCCAGACCTTGGCGGCAGGGGTTGGCGTCGCGAGGGACGCGGGACAGGGCGCCGGTTCGTTCCCGGGGGGGGGCCCTCCCTTCCATCCACCAGCGGCGCCCAGGATCACCAGCATGGGCCGCTCAAGCGCGGCAGGGTCCTTCCAGAGGGGAACCCTTGGCTGGCGCGGCGTGACCGCGAGGCGGCCGCGGAGCCGCTGCAGCGGGGCGAGTCTCCCCCCCCTCGCAAGAGGACTAAGAAAACCAAGCACCTCTCAACCCCTACACGGGATGGGGAATCGGGGGAGGTGGAGGAGGAACCCTACATCAAGGAAGAAGGGGAACTCTCTTCGGAGGGCGAGGGGGAGGAGGAAGACGAACAGGAGTCACCTAGGCTGTTCGAAAACGCTTACTTTTCCCTTCTACTAAAAAAGGTATTCAGGGCTCTGGCTTTGGACCCTGTGGAGCCAGGACCCGGGGGCAATTCCCATAAGGTGCCAGAGCTTAGGTCCTCTGGTAAAGGGATGGGAAATTTACTCCCTCTACCGGAGGTCATGAGGGAGACCCTTATGGGGGAATGGGCACAGCCGGGGGTGTCTAGATCCCAGCCCGCCTATGCCAAGCAGTTGTACTCATTCCCTAAGGAGGTTATGGAGCTAATAAAACTCCCGGCCATAGACGCACCGGTGGCTGGGCTGGTTTCAGGATCGCTTTTTCCACGTGATGGCGATGAGACTCTCAAGGTCCCTGACGACAAGCGTATTGAAAATTATCTACGCAGGGCCCACGAAGCAGCCGCCTTGGCCATCCGCGCGGCAGCGGCGGCTTCTATTTTTGCCAGGGCCATTATCCGTTGGTCCAAGGACCTCCTGGGGATGGTCCCTGAGGAAGAAATCAAATTGCGCCAAGGTCTTAATAAGATTACAAGAGCTTCGGCTTACGTGGCGGACGCCGGTCTGGATGGGCTGCGTTTTTCGGCCAGAACCATGGGTGCGAATGTAGCGGCCAGGAGGCAGCTTTGGCTGAGGAACTGGAATGCTGATAACAAGGCTAAGGCCAACTTAGCTTCCTGTGCCTTTAAAGGGGGCAAGCTGTTTGGCGAGACCTTAGAGGAGGTCTTGATTGAAACGAAGGACAAAAAGAAGGCCCTTCCTTCCCTACCGAAGAAGGACGATCGCAAGAGCTTTCGCCCCAATTTTCGCCCCAATTTTCGAGACTTTCCGGGGTTCAGGAACAACTATCAAAGGGATAACAGACAGTTTAAAGGGAATTGGAGCTCCTCAAAGCCGTATCAAAGATCCAGACCAGGCCAATTCTCTAAGCCTGGTACTCCCCAGGCCCCCAAACAAGGAGGCAAGGGGGGACAGCCGCTTTGACTACACAGGGATACCGGTGGGCGGCAGACTGTCCAGATTCGCGGGGATCTGGGGAAATATCTCCTCAGATGCCTGGGTAATCAGAACAGTCAGTCTGGGTTACACCATAGATTTCATAGCAAAACCGCCCACAGCCTTTGTTCAGTCCTGTCGCTCAAATGCGCCGGAGAAGCAACAGCAGATGGAGAGGGCTATCGACCATCTTCTTCAGATTCAGGCAATAGAACCGGTACCGAGGACGGAGAGATTCTTGGGAACCTACTCTCTCCTATTTTTAATCCCAAAGAAGAACAAGGATTGGAGAGCCATTCTGAACCTACGGGGGGTCAACCTTTGGGTGACAAGGCGCAAGTTCCGGATGGAAACCTTGCGATCCATTCTAGAGGGGATTCAGGAGGGGGACTTCCTGGCCTCGCTCGATCTCCAGGAAGCATATCTCCACATCATGATCCATCCGGCGCACAGACGCTACCTACGTTTTGCTTACAAGGACAGGCATTTCCAGTACAGAGCCCTTCCCTTCGGACTGTCGTCGTCGCCCAGAGTGTTCACCAAGGTGTTAGTGGCCCTGGTTTCACATCTGAGGATGCAGGGAGTCCATTTGTTTCCATACTTGGACGATCTGCTGATTCGAGCCCCATCCTTCGACAGGGCGGCCCAGGACGTGGACAGGACCATTTGTTGTCTGGAGCAACACGGGTTCGTGGTGAACAGGGAAAAGAGTCATTTGGAACCTGTTCAGAGGCTTCAACACTTGGGCAGCATTCTGGACACCAGAGCCTTTCGGGTTTTCCTACCAGACGACAGGAGAATGAAGATTCAGGAGTTGACAGAGATGGTTATAGAACAACCCAAGTCTCCGTTGATGTTGCTGGCGAGATTGCTGGGACTCATGATCGCCTGCATAGATTCGGTACCCTGGGCCAGGTTCCACCTCAGGGACCTTCAATGGTTCCTACTCCCCTTCCAGGATCAGATTGCTCGGAAGACGTGCAGATTTTTGAAGGTGCCACAGTCAGTGAGGGCATCCCTGAAGTGGTGGCTGTCGGATCAACTACTGAAAGGGATTCAGATTGCCGAGCCTCGGAGGGTCGTGGTGACCACAGATGCCTCGAAAACAGGCTGGGGGGCCCACTGCGAGGATCAGGCAGCTCAAGGGTTGTGGGCACCTCACGAGCAGGCGAACAGCATAAACCTTTTGGAGATGCGAGCAGTGAGATTAGCACTCATCCAGTTCTCTCCCTTGGTGGAGGGTCAGCACGTGCTAGTACGCACAGACAATATATCAACCAGATCTCACATAAACAAACAGGGGGGGACACGATCGTGGTCCCTCATGCAGGAGACCAAGTTGCTTTTCCTTTGGGCGGAGGAACATCTTCTGTCCATCAGGGGGGAGTATCTGCAGGGGAAGCTGAATGTCCAGGCAGATTGGTTGAGCAGACACACTCTGTCGCAGGGCGAGTGGAGCCTCAACAATCTGATATTTCAGATGATCGTTTTTCAATTCGGGGAACCACAGATCGACTTATTCGCGTCAAAGGAGAATCACAAACTTCCTCAATTTGTATCCAGGTTTTGGACACAGGAGGCGTTAGCCTTCGATGCGTTAACGATAACTTGGCCTCAGGTCTTGTGTTATGCCTTTCCACCAACAGCCCTGTTGACAAAGGTTTTGCGGAAAATCAAACAGGAAAGAGCCGAGGTGATCCTGGTCGCCCCAAGGTGGCCGAGGAGGCCTTGGTTTCCGGATCTAGTTCACCTGCAGATTCAGGAGCCGTGGCCCCTGCCGCCATGGCCGGACCTTCTGGTACAGAACGGCTTCCTACATCCAGATCCAGGCTGGTTACGTCTTCACGCCTGGAGATTGAGCGGAAGAGATTGTTAAAGAAGGGTTATGATTCAGACGTAGTGGAAACTATGTTGGCCGCAAGACGGCCATCTACCATTAGGTTATACGAGGTCACCTGGAGGGCCTTCTGTCGGTGGTGTCGAAGCAGAGGTATCAAACCTCCTCAGGCCTCAGTGGGCTCGGTGCTGGCCTTCCTTCAATCTGGGTTGAAGAAGGGTTTGGCACCGAACACCCTAAAGAGACATGTAGCAGCCCTGGGTTCCATCCTACAGGGTGGTCGAGTGAGGTCCTTGGCTGCACATCCTCATGTGCGTAGTTTCCTGAAGGGCGTCTCGTCTTTACGACCGCCCACGGTTCATAGGTTTCCTTCTTGGAAACTAAATGTGGTGTTGAAGGCCTTAACCCAACAACCGTTTGAACCCCTCAAGTCTGTTGAGTTATGTTGGTTATCATGGAAGGTAGCCTTTCTCGTGGCAATAACGTCGGCCAGGCGAGTTTCTGAGATAAGCGCCTTGTCTATGCGGGATGAGCTGTGTGTATTTCAGAAGGATTCGGTGATATTGAGGCCAGACCCTTCCTTCGTTCCGAAGGTGAATTCGACTTTTCATAGAAGTCAGGAGTTGATATTGCCATCCTTTTGTCCAAATCCGAAGGCAGAGTTGGAGAGGTTGTGGCACAGGTTAGATGTGAGAAGAGCCTTGAAGATGTACCTGAAAAGAACAGAATGTTTTCGTAGATCTGATGCCCTGTTTGTGGCTTATGCTGGGTCGTCAAAGGGGAAGAAGGTTTCCTCTTCAACAATTGCTAGATGGCTGAGGTGTTGTATTGAACAAGCTTATAGTGCTAACAATGAGCCAGTGCCAACTGGTGTTCAGGCACATTCTACACGTAGCGCAGCCACCTCGGCAGCGTTGGGGGGTTCCTTGTCCATAGCAGAAATTTGTAGAGCGGCTACGTGGGCATCTCCGTCCACGTTCACCAGACACTATCGTATCGATACTTATGCATCGGCGGATGCTGCTTTTGGGAGACGGGTGTTGCAGAAGGTGATTCAGTAAAAAAAAAAAAATAATAATAATAAAGCCCACCCTAGTAGGACCGCTATTGTAGGTCCCACAGAAGGAGTCCCTCCCCAGGCTGCTGGAAAACGGAACTTTGGTACTCACCGTGAAGGTTCCTTTTCAGCAGCCATGGGGAGGGAGTCCTTTCCCACCCAAAAAAAAAAAAAAAAGTGAGAGAAAGAGGTTAGATGAGTTTGATGGGTTTAAGGTGTTTGTCTTCACTGTTTTGATTGAATTCTTTCCTTTCCCTGGAGCTTGGAGAACTATCCCTGGGGGAGTTGGGGTTGGCTCCTCCTCCGGGTGGGATGGTCTTTCTTTGTTTTACCATAGGTTGCCCTGCCTGTGATTCGTCGGAGGCGGAGCCAATACCCACAGAAGGACTCCCTCCCCATGGCTGCTGAAAAGGAACCTTCACGGTGAGTACCAAAGTTCCGATTTCATTGTGCTAAGAGGATGGGATAGAAAAATGGCCCCCAGTTCCTCTGCAGTTGTCCACCTGTACATTAGAGGAAGGTGAGAAACTGTTAGCAAGACTATACCATTGTCCTGGCAGATAGCTCCTAGCGTTCAAAATATGCTTAAGCCAATCAGTGAAACAAAAATTAAAGCGGGGTTGAAATAGTATGGGCCTCCAACACTGTTTTTGAAACCTCAAGAAACCTCATCTCCTTAAAAACACCGTTCTAAAAACTCAAAATGACTCTAGGGAGTATGCAGCACATTTTGCCATTCTTTTGCTTCCTCTGAGCTGTGGGGTGGGGAGGGAGAATTCAAAACCAGGAGTGACTTCTTGATTTTAAAAAAGCATTTCTTTAGCTAATGCAGCCCCTGAGGGGGTGGCCAAAACCAAGACAAAATTGCCCCTCATACTGTAGAGAATAAAGGAGGCATTCTCCATTTTAAAAAGTAATATATAACAAATGTTAAAATGAGGTGGCAGCCACTGAGATCCAGTCAAGGGCATGTGTAGCCCCCAGACATTGCATTCCTGAGTTAAAGGTTTCTAAAGAGTTTTCATACATGTGAATTAATACTTGTGCAAAGATAATTGATGCTGCAGTTGCTTTCTTGCAGAGTCTTCCCAGTATAGAGGTTTCTAGCTGTTACCCTTTTTTTATTGTAGTAGTGATACTGAAAATAAACCTTTGTATTATTTCCTCCCCTTCCTAATTAGAAACTTCACTATGAAGCAAGGTGGATGGCGAAAACGAGCCAGTGACAGAGATGGCTGGGGGACATGGGTATGTTCAAGCTGAGAATGTTTTAACAGAAATCATAAATGTAACTTTTTTGTAGAGTTACCTACTTTTCACTGGAGGGATAGCTTTAACATAACTGTTTTATTTCTACAATATAGCCAATATTATTGTCTTCTGGTTGTCTAAAGAGTGAGGTTAATTCATGCATTTTAGTTCATGTGAGACATTATTAGGAAGATTCTCCATATTAATATTCTTAAGGTTTTTCTGAAACAGCTTAAATTATGGGTCCTTTGTTTACAAATATACATGTGATTATTCAGTTCACACGAAAAACTAAATAAAGTTTAAACACCAAAAAGCTAAATTGATACAAAGACTTCACATTGAAACAAAGTAGTTTTTAGAGACAGTTTATATCATTATCACATGCAACCTCTTTGAACAATTTCTTCTATTTCATTTAAATTAAAGGGAGGATATATGTCTGCCAAGGTCCGAAAACTGGAGGATCAGTTCCGTTCAGATGCAGCTATGCAACTACAAAAAGATGGAACTTCTTCTAGTATCTTCAGTGGCGTTGCTATCTATGTCAATGGCTATACAGGTAATGTTTCATTTTGGTTTTAACTATTTAAAACTCCTGAAAGAAAACAAAAATGGCTGACATGAAGCCAGTGAAGGAAATGGTCTTGTGGGGAAGGAAAGAGGAGTATCAGTCTCCTCCTAGCCAGAGTGTTCTGCTGGGGTTGCTTAATGAGGGAGGCAGTCACACTGCTTGTGCACCTTGGCTTAGCTCTTGCGCAAATTGAAAGTGCTTCTCAATGCACTCTATACAGTTGTCCCTTCACATTCGCTGGGGTTTGGTTCCAGGACCCCCCGTGAATACCCAAATCCGTGAATACTCAAGTCCCATTATATGCAATGGCAGAGCAAAATGGTGTCCCTTATATAAGATGGCAAAATCAAGGTTTGCTATTAGGATTGTTATTTTTTTAAGAATATTTTTCAAGCCGTGAATACTCAAATCCGTGAATGTCAAATCCGTGAATGTGGAGGGACAACTGTATTCACTTACATGTAGAATTTAAATATATTTTAATACACATTTACATTTACAATTTACTTGAGGTGGTTGGGGAGGATGAAAGCAGCTCGGCAGTATTCTCCCACATAAGTCTGCCTGGGCTTTTTTTAAAAAAATATTTTTATTACTCATATCGATTATCACATCAAGGAAGCATACATATCATTCCATATTCTCAATAACATCTGTTTTCAACTTACCATTTTCTGAGATTCTTAAATTGAAAGAATTAAGTTAACAATAACCATGGCTATACATAAGATGCAAATTGATTGTAAAGCTCTCTCTCTCTCTCTCTCTCTCTCTCTCTCTCTCTCTCTCTCTGTGTATATATATATACATATACACACTATATTTGCTTCCTTCTTCTATTATGTTGTGGCATTGCCAACTGTACTACTCCAATAACAAAACAAACACTCATATCCCCCCACCTCTAAAATACCCCCTCCCCCTACAACTTCCTGTCTGAGTCAAGTTCTGCAACTCTGCACTTTTCGTCATGCCTTCTTATTACTTAACAGTTCCCTGCTACTTTTACTGGATTTGTAACCCATAAGGTTTTTCCCCCTGTATTACTCCTTGTCTACAGTTTCTTTAAAGTCAATAATGTTATTAATTACCGAGAAATTATAAGAAAAAGATTTATTGATATAAATATAATATTATTGTTTACTGAATTTTCCATAACTAATCTTGTTTGTAATTAATAATTATCTGTATTTTATATATATATATTTATTTTTGTTATATGTATTATTCTCTTTTCCTTTTCCCTTTTTTTCCACCACTCAAAAGGATCATCTTTCTATTAATTTCCTTAGTCATGAATTACTGCCAGATCTCCCCATTTATTCTTTAAAAAATTGAAAATTTCTTTCAATCCTCGTAATGCTTCCCCAAGGATTTACCCTTTAGCAAGCTTGTCAATCTGTCTGATTCCACCATTTCTCGTGTCTTTAAAATCCAATCTTCTATATTTGGTGTGGTCTTAGTCTTCCATACTTTTGCATATTCGATTCTCGCTGCTGTCAACATGTAAAATAATTTTTTTCTGTTTTCTTTTTCGATTTCCCCATCCATCATCCCTAAAATGTAGAGTTCCGGTTTAAATGGAATATTAATATTCAGGATTTCATTTATTGTTTTTTGTATTCTTCGCCAGTAGTTTTCTGCTACTTTACACGTCCACCAGAGGTGAAAAAATGTACCAGCTTTGTGATCACATTTCTAACAGTTACTCTTCGTGTTCTTGTACATTTTTGACAGTTTGTATGGGGAGTGATGCCATCTAAAATACTGTACATCTTATAATTGTTTTCTCTAACATTTTGACTTAATGTAAATTTCATCCTGCTTGTCCACATTTTTTCCCATTGCTTTAGTTCAATTTGATGACCTATATTTTGAGCCCAATTTATCATTGTTTCTTTAATCACATTATTTTCTGTTTCCCATTCAAGCAAGGTTTTATAAAATCTTGTAATCATATTTTTGTTCCCTGATTGAACTATTTTTCCCCAAATTGACTTATTTGTTTCAATTCCCTCCAATTTCTTGTCATTTTGTATATTTCTTTAATTTGTCTGTATAGATACCAGTGGCATTCAATCCCATCTTTTTCCAATTCCTCTTGCGTTTTTATTGAGTACTGTATTGATTGTTTTTGACTACTAGCATATCTTCATATGTAATCCACTTTTTAGATGGAACACCTTCTTTACTGAAAAACGCCTCATGTGTTGATATCCATATTGGAATTTTTGGACATAATCTATTTTTATGTCTTCTCCAGATTTTTAGTAGTGTTTTTCTGATAAAATGGTTGTTGAAGTCTTTATTTACTAAGTCTTTACCATAGAATAAATAGGCATGCCAGCCATATCTGTTTCCCTCTCCTTCTATTTTCAGTAGTCTTTCATCTTCTAATGAGACCCATTCTTTTATCCATGTTAAGCAACTTGCTTCATAATATAACCTCAGATTAGGAACACTTAGGCCTCCACGTTCTTTTAAGTCTTGAAGTGTTTTCATTTTAACTCTTGGCTTCTTGCCTAGCCAAATGAATTTGGAGAGTTCTCCTTGCCATTCTCTATCTTTCGGCCACTTTCTTCTTCTCCACCCCTTGCCTCTATTTTTCTCTCTTTTCTTTTCTTCCTTCCCCCTTCCCAGTCTATTCTCCTCTTCTTCCCTCTGTAGTTTCTTTTCTCCTCTATTTTTTTCCCTCTTCGTCACCCTCTTCACCATCCCCCCGAACCGATCTTACCAATTTTAACTGCTTTCTCTGCCCCACTTACACAGACCCTCTTCCACTTGCTTAGACTCGCTTTCCCTTTCTTTTTACCTCCCTTCCAATTCCCCCCTCCAGTCTCTACCCTCCACTCCCTTTATTAACCGCTCTATTTACCTTACTTCTTTATTTATAACTGTGATTGTAGTCTGGTTATTCACCTTCTATCTTGATTCCCTTTCCCCCCCCTTCCTCTTCCCCTTCCCTCACTAACCACCCCTCTCCTTCCGAATCAATCCCCCCGCCTTCTTCCAAGTTCAGCCTCCCGCTCCTTCTCCTTTTACACCGTTGTCAGATTCTACTTTGTTCCTCTTCTCTTATTTTGATTTTGATTTATTTCCCCAACCTTTACCCTTATCTCTACGTTCTCATTACCCCCTCCCCTTTTTATTTCCCAACCTGTTTTCCCTTTCCCTGTTTTCCCTTTCTCAAATCAGATTTCAGGGTTGTTGGTTTTTTTCCCAACCGCTATACCCTCCTAGAATTGTATTGTATAGTCCCTTTGCTGCTTCTTCACTTCGCCCATCGCTTTCCATTGTCCGTTGTCTGTCTGGTATCTTACATCTCTCCGTCCTTCATAACTCCGTCTTCCGTCGCTCTATCTCAGTCTAATCAGCCACAGTTCGTCTACCACTTTCACTTTTTTTTCCCTTTCCCCCTCCTTCTCTTCCGGTCTGACTTGCAGCTTTCCGTGCTCTCCTTGCTGCTTCAGAAAGAGGAAGGGTTTCTCCAGATCAATAATGACTGTAATTTAATATTCCTTTCCTGCGTTTTCTCCTACTCTAGTCTAGTCCAGTCCAGTCCAGCCTCAAATAGAAACAGTAAAACAGTAGATCGTGTCCAAAAATCCAATACGTCAAATACAACAATCCAAACTATTCAATCTCCTTTGAGCGCAGTCTCACGGTTTCACAGTCTCACTTTCACTCCCACTGTCTTCTGAGAAACCTCATTGCCATATTACTCCTTTCTCCTGAAATATTTCAGCGGTCTCAATATGGGTGCTGGAGAAAGTTAGTCTCCAGATCCTCCTTCTCATATGTTTGTAATCTGATTTATATATCTAAGTATCCCACTTATATAATCTTCGTAAGCAATAGATAGTGTATCCCACTTATGTATATATATAAATTTTCTCAATCTTTAAAGTTTTGAATCTTTCAATTTCATACTCACAGTCTTGGTATAATACGATGTTCTCTGAGAGTGATGCAAAAGTAAGTCACTGCAAGATTGTATCCTCTCAGAACTAGAAATCAGATACCTTGTTATCGTAGCTAGTTTGTAGTCTTTTTAAAATTGACGGCAGCACTTATGCCGGATCCCCGGCTGCTCACACGAGGCTGTGATATGCTCCGGTCTCCTCTGCTCCGTTTCCCCTCCTGATCTAACCTTTCGTTATCCGATCTTCTGGGGTACGAACAGGCAGGAAACAGACCTCCGAGAGCTCCTCCGACTCCCTCATGCCAGGGGAAGAATTTTAAACCTGCTTAGTTGGCAAATCATCAGGTTTTTTAACCCCATGTGGCTAAACCTTCACCAGAGCTTTCAATGAAAGTTCTGTCACGCCGCCATTGTCAACCGGAAGTCCAAGTCTGCCTGGGCTTTGAGGTCTGCAGAAGAGGCCCTGCTTCTAGTCCCACCACCTTCAGAGACATTTCTAGTGCAGACATGAGAAAGGGCCTTCTTAGGGCCCCTCCAAAATTACAGAACTCCCTTCCATAGAAGGTTAGGCTAATCCCCCCCCCCCAACATCTTTCTGATTGCAGGCAAAAACTTTCCTATTCAGGAAGGCTTTCAGCAACTGACTAGTTGCTACAGTCAGAGGTTTTAAAATGGATGTCCTGGGTTTTTAAGTATTATCCTGTTTATTGATTGGAAGTATGGTGTTTTAAAATTTACTTAATGTTGAATAGTATTATTTAATTCTCTTTTTAATATGCATTCTCATTTTAATATGCATAATTTATTGTGGTTTTATTGCAGCCTTTTTTAATTATATTCTAAGCCAACTTCCATCTAAAACATGGGAGAAAAGTAGGATATAAATCATATATATATATATATATATATATGGAAATATATGGAAATATAAATCTAAGTGCAGAGGGGGCAAATGAGGACAGAGCATGCTATAGGGAGGGTACAGAAAGCCAAATTGGAAGGGGATGGTGTACTATGCTGATAAGCTCCATACTACAACTTTTGTTTAAGGTCACATTTGTATATACTAACAGAAAACTCATTTTCCATGGATTCTCACTTTGGTTGCTTCTTCTAAGCATCACACACAAACAAGAGGTGTAGCAGCATGCTTGGGACAACCTCATATGCAAAAAACTAAGAGAAAGGGGAAATGGATTGGTGTATGCTAGAAAATGGCATCACTGATTGATTACAACACTGAACAAGAGTTCTCCATGTGGCATTGGGAACATTTTATTACTTCAATTTATCTCGTTGTAATAAGGGAGGGGAAGAAAATATTACAGAGAATCTCATTAGCTGCTATTGGTGAAAAAGTACCTAATGAAAATATATCCCAGAAAGACACCCATACTGAGATTTGGGGGATATTACATTTTAATATAATCTGTCAATTATTTGTGTAAAGTTAGCTCATTCACTTTTTTAATTCCTTGACAGTTCTACTTTATCTTTAAATATTTCAGAAAACTTAGTCTAGGAACAGCTCTTAAATGAAAGGCACTGTAGTACATTTTAAGTTTCTGGTTTCTGTAGTTAAATTATTAAAACTATTACTCTGTATTTTGTAAATTTGTTACAGATCCTTCATCTGATGAACTGAGGCGGCTAATGATGTTACATGGAGGGCAGTATCATGTATATTATTCTAGATCCAAAACAACGCACATTATTGCTACAAATCTTCCAAATGCCAAAATAAAAGAACTCAAAGAAGAAAAAGTAGTGCGACCAGAATGGATAATAGATAGGTAAATACTGGAAAACTAAGAACAGTATTAACTCTATTTAAATGTTTCAGATATGACTTCACTTAAAAAAAAATAGCAGATGCTTTTGCATTCTTAAACATTGTTCTTATCTAATGTGATTTTCTTTTCTGCTTCTGTAATAAGCTAAAACTGGGGCTCTCTTGGAACTCCAGATTAGCTTACCTGTAGAGGTAGCCCCAAGTAGCCTCACTCCAGGGTGCCCCCTACAGGCCAAAACCGCTACCTCCCCCTTTTCACACACAGCGTAGTCCCTGATAACTAGTGGAACTCTCTGCCACTATAGAATCAACTAACTCCTCCCTCCTATCCCCAGAGAAAGAAGTCAGAGTAGCATGATCAAGAGATATAGGCATGTGTAGACATCAGTGATAGGGAGATTAATAAATTTACTTTATTCAAATGAGTTCAAGTCATGCAATCTCACATGAGGCAGGGTTATCCCATATCCCAGGCATGCTTAAAGTTACAGAAATAACAAGATATTAAAATCAAAGCATTCAATTATTCTAAGTTATATTCAGTTACTAAATTTACTACAGCCAACCAAAGTAGAGAAATTAAAAGAAATTCCCTAATGCAATCTAAACAGGCCCTAAATTCTTACTCACTGCTTTGCAGTCTGTTGCCTTCAGATGGTATCAGGGCAAGCTGGAAGATTAGCTGGGTGGCTTTGCTCTACCAGCCATGGTCCAGTCTTTGTTCAAAGCCACATGATCTCAGTCTGGCAAAATGGCTTCACACAAAAGCAGTTATATCTTACTTAGACTTCCTGGGTCTAGAGCTGTGATTGGCTATTTCAGGTCTGGTGATGTGATGTCATTGATGATGTCATCTCATTAGCTTCTGTGGAGTTGGTGTTGAGACCCTCCCTTCCATTAACCTTTCCTTACCTGATGCTATGCTGGCCAGACAATATTGTTTGCAAATTTAGAGAAATGTAGTTCTCTGGCAGAATGATGGGAGTTGCAATCCACCTTTAAGCAGCATGATGGGAACCCCATAATGACAGCTTCTAACACGGAATAATCATCTTTACAGTCGTCCCTTCACATTTGCGAGGGTTAGGCTCCACAGCCCCCGCGAATGTGAAAATTCCGCAAATAAAGACTGCCCTCCCCCTCCCTCCCGAAGCAACCACGGGGCCTCCAGAGGCCTCATAGTCGCTTCCGCTCGCCTATCCCCTCCCTCCCCAGGTGACCACGGGGCCTCCGGAGGCCCTCCAGAGGCCCCGTAGTTGCTTCCCCACGCCCTCCCCAGGTGAACACAGGGCCTCCGGAGGCCCTGTAGTCGCCTCCCCATGCCCTCCTGACAGTGGCGACGAGGCCTCAGAGGCCCCATTGCCACTTTCCTCAGCCTCCCCTCGCGGCAAACTGCGAATATGCAGAACCACAAGTGTGGAGGCCACAAATGTTGAGGGAGGACTGTACTGTGTTTACGGTTATTCTGTAACTCTGTGATAGCATCGATTGGCTCTACTGGGAAGTGGACATTAAACATTGAAGGGACATGCTGTCAAGTACAATACAAACCCCGTATCTGTGGGGGATAACATTCCCAGACTTACCCTGGATACCAGAAACCATGGATAATAGTGAACCCTATTAAAATGAATGACTTCCATCACAAGCATATCATGGAATTGTGTTGGAGGACCTAGAAGATGCCTAGAGAGGTGTTCTCTCTAGGCATCTTCTAGGCCCTCCAGCACAACTCTGTGATCAGCTTCCGGCAGAAGCATACCATAGAATCGCCCTGGAGGACCTAGAAGATACCTAGAGGGATCATATTTTTTGGACACAGGTAAGTGAATCCACAGATATGGGTCCTACGAATACAGAGGTCATACTCTATATGACAAGTTAAGAACAACTTCAAAACAGGATAACTAACAGGATTGTTTATTAAAATTAATATTATAGATGTAAATCAGAATGTTTGTGGCCAGAAATAATTTTGCTAATTAATATCTCAGATTGAAGGTATTTTCTGAACACAGTGAATTGTTAGTACAGATTAGAGAGGAAAGACAAAATTGAGCAGCATTGTTAGCTATGTATGTGCAATTTATTGAGGTTTAATAGACTGGTATAATTTATAATTTAACAGGTTTTTTTTAAAAAAACTCTCCTATAGGAATAATTGAAAATTATATAATGTGATTCATACATCAAATAATGAGTTGCCCCCTTAAATACAACTTCTGTATCACGTTTACACTTCACATGTATTAAATGTTATTTGATTATTTTCTGGTTTTTAGGAAATAAATATTTTTTTCTGAAGTGTCATTTGAAGTGAAGTGAAAATATTAGGAAAACAAAGTATCTGTACATGGAACTATGTCTATTGTGAGTGATATGCTTATTCCCCTAGAAACCAACCACATAAATGCTAACAAGTTCTTCATGATTTTTTAATTGGGTAATGTGATATTTCTGTAGCTTTGTTAATTGCAGCAGGTATTGACATTTGATCTTTTGCCAAGCTTCTTGTTAGTGTACAGATTGAATCTAGATGGGAGTTACAGCATAAAGTTGTAAGCATTAACAATACAATGATTTGCCAGTGCATTTCCCTAGACCAATGCATGATTACGTTTCTTTTCTGCATAACAGGGACTTGGTTGTATTTATTATAACACAACCCCTTAGGGAGCACTTTGGTGTTATGGAAGATGCTACGTTTGCTTTCAGAATGTCAAAATTTAACAACATAGATTGAACAGTAATGTTTCACTTAATGAATGTTTTAAGAGATTATAAGAACATCAGTATCTCTGAAAGTGAAGTGGTATTTGTGAAGATGTTTCACAGAAGCATGTAAAGCAAAGAAACTGAAAAGCCTGAAGAGTGCCTCTGCTCTGTACAGAATGCATCCTGCTTCACATATTCTTTGTTCAGTGCATGAGCTAGGTGAAGGTAGTATGATAGAGATGACAGGGCCAGTGAGTGTTGCCTTGTTCATCTTCCCTCCCCCACATGTCTAGAATTGCATAAGTAGTTACATGCCAAAGTAGGATTTACTAAAAGTTGTTTTTTCTAGTTAATTGTGCCTCACTCTTTTTTTGTACCAATATGCAGACTTTTAAAAGCTTATTACCATGAAGTGATGGAAAAGGTGTGTGTGTGTGCTATTCAAAATGGTTATGCTGGTCCTTGCACATCTATAAAGTATCTATTTTTATTGAAATGCACTTAGGATCCTAGCCTTGGAACTTCTAATAACTTTCCAGTATAGCTTATATTGCTATATAAAATAATTAGAGAACAAAGGGGCTAGAAAGAAGAGAATTGTATTAGCAATCGGAAATATGTAGTGGACAAGCTCTTCCCTTATAAATTTGTGGGAAATGTCCTCTTCACAAAGTTTTAAGAACAGGAGAAAAACTATATATGATGGGTTCCCAATTACTGTTCTGAAGTTCTTGACAGTTACAATTCTCATATTTTGTTACAGCATAAAAGCTGGACGGCTCCTTTCATACATTCCATATCAGCTTTACACAAAACAATCAAGTATTCAGAAAGGCCTCTGCTTTAATACCATATGCAAACCTGAAGATCCTATCCCAGGTCCTAGCAATATATCTGTGGAGCTCAACAGGGTGTAAGTACTTTTCTTGGTTTATTAATTCCAAATAATGTTTGTATAGCTCTTTACAGATGTCAAAGCACCCTTCAAATTATACTTTAGAGTGGGCTGAGTTGACTACAGGTATAAAAATAATTTTTAGTTGACTTTCCATTTGTACCTTTTGCACACCAGTCTTACATATTTAAACTGAGTCCATCCTATGAAGTGACTTTGTTACAATGCTTTTGTAAGAAATGCTCCCAGAGTGTGAGCTTGAAAATCCTAGGTGTAGCCACAGAAAATATCCTTGTGCATCCTTGCTAAACACATCTCAGGTAAAAGTGGGAAATGTAACAGAGCTACTCTAGCAGATTGTAAAGAACAGACAAGGTTGGAGGAGTCAAAATGACTCTTTTGGTAATCCTGGTCCAAATTCAGTGTCTCATCCTCTGCAGTGGTAAAAAGTTTGGGACTGAATGAAAGATTTCATTGCCAGGAACAATTCTTTTTGGGGGGATGTCCTAATTCCCGCCCCCAACATGTGTCTGCCCTCCTTCTCTCTGACTTCTCCAGCCCACATAAACTCACTGATGTGCCTCACTCTCACATCTACACACAAACCAGTGTCCAATGGTTCGTGGTCATAGCACCTGGATATCTCCCCTACTTCCCAGCCTCAAATCACTGGGACCAGCCAGGAAGAGCTGCACCTTCACCCACTGATTCAAACTGCTTCTTGCATTTGAGGCTAAGTTTTCCTCCCCCTTGTCCTTGGCTGCCACTCAGTTCTTCACTCAATATGATGACAGTGACGAGTGGGGGAATTACAGTCACTATCTTTTAAAGGGGAGGGTGCAGCAGTGGCACATCAAAAAGCCTTCTGGAGGATTCTCTCTCAGCCGCCTCAGTTGAAGCTAGGGGATCTTTGACAAAAAAGGAGAAATGATTTTCATTTCCTTGTTTGTTTCCCTTCCCATTCCAACCATTATTGTTTGCCTCCACCCCTCACTTAGGCCCAGAAAGAGGGACTATTTACCATGCAGACAAATGTTCTTATTTTTAATAATAATTTTAAAAGGTGGGTGCAGGGTGGGTAGTCACATAGTAGGGCCTAAATACCCTAAATGTTAGCGGACATCAGTGCTGAGAAGGGCTGCCAGACCTTTTGCTTGCTTGCTTGCTTGCTCTTTCTTTCCCTCCCTTCTTCTCTGGTCTCAGTCTCTCTCCTGGCTAGAAAGGAGGGGAACAGGGGGGCAAAGGCAGGCAGACTGGCTGGGTCCATTGTTACTCAGCTGCTCAGCAAACCTCCTACCGGCAGTGGGAGCAGCCACGTGACAGGGAACATGCAGAGCCAGCCTTTGCCTTGGTTCCTGTCACAGCACTCTGCTGCGGGTAGGAGGTGGGCTGAGCAGCCTTCAAACATTCATGCCCTCCCCCTGCAGAGACTCTGGGGTCCGTGGGCCACAGGTTGAGAACTTGTGGTTTAGAAGATTACACATGATCAAAAACCTTGCTGTGGCATTTTGCACCAGTTAGTGCTTTCAGGCACATTTGGAGTACAGCAATGTTACAGAATGACATATTACAGTACTCCACACAGGTAGTACTGTAATTGAATTAGGTGTCAACTCTAAGCATGAACACAGTTGTTATGCCAATTTGGGGCAAAGGCAGTTTTGAGCCCCTTTAATAGTTGAGGATCCATTAGCAAAGCTGGATCAGGAGCACTGCCAAAGCGTAAACATTACTTTGGAGGGACAGTTCAAGCCCGTCTAAGACAGAAGCCAGGGGATCTTTGGTTTATTGAAACCTCTTCCCTGACCTATAAATAATATAGTTGCTATCAAAATCTGCTGATAGGTTTTTGCAAGATGAGGAAGCAGGCTAAGCCTAGTATGCTTTCCTCATGGTTTAGTTAGAACTTCTAAATAGAGCTATAGAATTATTCACATTTAAAAAAATAAAGATTCAGTTTAAAATTTGTGCACAGAGATTAAGTGTGTGTATAAGAGAGGTGGTTTCTGCATCTTATTTTCTTTCATTCAGTCACAACACACTTGATTGTGTACTTAACATTGCCTGATAATGTGAGTGCTGCCAACCCATCTCTTCACAGTTTGTGTAGTAAAAGATAATGTATGATGTGATGCTCTTGTGTTTGATTTCATCATCCTTGCTCTGCTTCATTAGCTGTCAGGAAAACTGGCTTGAGGAGAGAGTAAATTTCAAAGATGCCCTGAGAATTATTTATCAACAAAATGTGTCATCAGTATTGTGAGTCTTCCTTTGGGCAATTTTGTCTACTTTAATCCATTCAAAGGATAATCAAAGCTGTTTTTCTCACTATCCCTGAGTTACATGCTCTATGGAATTTTGGAGAGATAGCTTTTTATTTTGACTATGATAAGGAGGTGACAAGGAAAGAAACAACAGGAATATTCTGTTGTTTCTTTACTAACCCCCCCTGTCAGCACTTATGAAAAAGGACCCTATTCTCCCCCCATTCCCTTCTTTCTGTGCCAGAGGGCTGAGAAATGGGCTTCTCTCATTTTATACTGATTTGGAGAAAATACAAGAGGGCACAAGATTCTCCTGTTCCTTTTTCTGAGCTGAAGCATGTGACAGTCTTTTGAGCTGGATGTCCTCTTTACCAGTGTGTTGGGTCACTCAGTACATGATGAGTTAACAAGTGGATTGTTGTATGCCTGAAGAGTGACAACAGCTCTTGCATGGATGTTCTTCACTTCACCCTCAGTTTGAGAATTAATGAGGGCTAAAAATATAGCTATATCACTGTAGGTGTAGTTCACTTAGCCATAACAATTGTTTATTGAAACCAGATTTAGCCAACCCAGTTCTACCCATGGTTGATGTGATATACACTCAGTAAGGCTTTTTGAATTTCACACTTAATGGGATCATGTTTATATGCTGCTGGTTAGTTATTGCAAACCTATTTGTATGTTAATTTAAATTGCTTTCTCTGGGAGTATCCTGATTTTTTTACATTTCAGACTCAACAGACGCTTTAAGATTCCCAATGTTACTGTGGCTTACATTGGTGTAGTCTGAGTTAACTTTTTTCTTCCAAAATGTTAATTTGAAGGCATATTTTGTGACACAGTTTTAGCTATATGCATGAACAGCCAAACAGAGTTGATTTAAAAGAATAAGCAAACGAAATGTGTATCAGACGCATGTGCAGAAAATCTTCAAATAGTCACAGATATCTTTTTTATAAGAAGCAGAATATTTTCTAAAAAGCAAATAATTTTACGCTTCCATAGTTTGGGAAAAAGTACACACTGATCAGGAGGTGCTCATGAAGAGAAGAGGTAGATTTATTTTTGTACAGTGTCTTAAATCAGAATTTCTTTATTTTGAAAAAAATAAGCATTTGTTTGTTTACTTATAAAAGATCAAATTCCAGGTTGATAAAATAGGGTTTGCTTGCAGGTGGTTTACAACAATCAACCAGATTTGAGTATGGTTTAGTTTCTTGTTGTGCTTTAATTTTAAACATGATTAAGACAATCATTCACCAAATCTATTTTTCTTGCTTGATAATAAAGTCTTAAGACTAAGTACTCAAAGCTGAGGTATTCTTCCTTTTTGTATAATTATTTAGACCACACATGCAACTTAATATATGTAGTCCAAATAATAGTGTTGTTGGACAAGTTTTCAAATTCATGATTTAAGGAAACATTGGAATGATGGGAGTCATTACTGGGCATATACTACCCCGATTTAAGTCTTCTCAGTCCCATTAGGAAAGAATTACAGTACTGTCATGCAAATGCTTAATGTGAATCATGTTCCACTGAGTTCAGTTGTACTTAGTCCAAGGTAAATGCATATAGGATTATGTTCAAAATATGGGAAAGGTAAATAATGTTCTTCTAATGTATTTTTGTATTATGGATTTCTCTGCTGTAGAAATTGTCTAGTACAGAAACATGAAACAGAGGATGAAGTCAAAGCCAATGGAATGAGTAAATTGAACAAGGAAGATGAGGCTGAAGACACAGGATTCTTGGAACTGGAGCAAGACTTTTCTGAGAACAAACAGAATGGAATTCATCATAGAGAAAGCATTTCCATTTTTAATGGACATGGTTCCAGCAGTGCCTTAAAGATACAGGATAACATGGTGCATTCTGGCAACAACATTACAAGCAGACTGTCACCAGGTCCTGTGCAGGGTGAGGAAAGGATTGAAATAACTGACTTTAGAGACTCAAGGCCACATTTGCAACAAAGCAACAAAAATACAGAACTTTTACAGACTATGCATAGGACTATGACTAATTCATCTTTTTCATCTTTGCACAGTAATATTAAAAGAAATGGTGCTTATCACTCTACCATTCAGGGGCCTTCAAGCACAAAAAGCACTATTCCACCACCTGCTCCTAGTAAGATAGAGTCATCACCTCTGTCCAGATCTTTGAACTGCAATTTCATTTCTGACTTTTACTCTCGTTCAAGATTACATCATATATCTACCTGGAAGTCTGAATTTACAGAGTTTGTCAACACACTGCAGAGACAAAGTCGTGCTGTGTTCCCGGGAAGAGAAAAGTTAAAAAAACTAAAAGCAGGGCAATCTACAGTTAACAAAACTGATTCGTGTAAGTGGGGTTTTTTTATGGGTATATGAAAAGCAGGGCTTGAATTGTTACTGTTTAAAAGGAATTAGTTGCTCTACTCAGTACTTTGAGCATCCAGCTGTCATTTCCAGGAAGTATCACATTGTGATTACTATTGTGTTGAAAAGTACAGGTACATGCTCCCAAGTTCCCCCCATCTCTGAGGTGTTTAAAGAGGTACTCCCTCCTCCTCTAAACTCTCACCACTCACACCAGCTCAGCCAGTCCAGGTGCATGTCCTGTGCCACTGCTTAGAGCAGTCAGTCTAGCAAAGTGTCTCCCCGACTTTCTGTTTCTGGTGGTGGGAGCAGTGGTCTTTTTCATTTGAGCAGAATGGGAAAATGCAAAAAACACAGACCAAGTTCTTTAAACAATAAAGATTTCCAACTAAGTCACTAGTACAGCTCATCTTTTCAGTGTGTATCCTTCTCTCTTCCTCCTCGCTACTGGCTCCTCTTCTTCCCATTGCTCATACTGAGTCAGAATATACGTAGTGACAATAGGCAAAATTCCTGTTCTGTTACACTGAAAGGTAGAGGATGTTAGGTAAAAAAGGTAACTCAGTGCCAAAATGACTCATTGCAAGTTAACACATTACTTCCAAGCTCTGACAACAAGATAGTAGTCACCTTTGCTATTGAATTAGAATAGCTTATATTTTGACTGGTTGTATTTCAAGTGGACAGTTTTGTTCTACAAAATAATGTGTCAGAATAAAATGTAACATGCCTCTTGTGTCATGGTTAAGGGTGCTTCTGTATGGGCAGTCTCAGGGTTGTAGAAACTGATATGCCTACTGCTCCCTTTGAATGTGCACACCTATGAAATACTATTTTCTGTCACGTAAAGGTATGGGATTGAATCCTATTAGTTAGTCCAAAACATAGTCGCTGCATTGCTGAATGCTGAGTAAAAGACATTGGTAAATCCCATTAACTCAGTGGGTCTACTCTACTTGGAACAAGCAACAGAATTCAGGACATGATACCTTATTTCTAAACCTCTCTGGAATTCTAGGTTATTAAGTGAGTAGCAAGTTATACCAGATTGTTTCAACAGGGAATATAACTATAGACAGTGAGATATGCTAAAAATACTATTGTATTTTTTTAATTTGAAAAGAAAATTTCATTCATGATGCCATTTGTTGTGATATAACAGGATAAGGGATATGTAATATTTCCATCACTTCTTAATTACCTTTTAAGTGAGCCATTTCAAAACAAGGAAAGACTATACAGTTGTCCCTTCATATTATCTGGGGTTTGGTACCTGGACCCCCCGTGGATACCAAAATCCGTGTTGTTGTTGTTGTTGTTGTTGTTGTTGTTTTAAATCTTGAATTAAGTCTTGGGGGACCACAGCAACAAAAGATATTTAAAGGAGGTCCCTGGTAAAGAAAAGGATAAGAAGCACTGGTATATACAGTGGCAAAATATTCTTACCTACTTTAAACTGTAAGGTACCGTTGGATTACTGTACAACTTTAATATTTTAATGGCAGTTTAAATAGTGAACAAAGAATGGAGTGATATACTTAAGAGAAGCAGGAACATTATAAAGTGTTATTTAGCCTTGAATAAATTTTTCATTTGGCTGTTTTAGATAATGTATCCATCGTGAACACAGCCAGGCACCAGAGCTGTATAATGCATGTGGATATGGATTGCTTCTTTGTATCGGTGGGTATTCGAGATAGGCCAGATCTGAAAGGTTAGTATTCATGTCTGAAAGGTTAGTGTTCATGAGGAAAGAAACACCTATTTGTTAAATGTAAGCTTGTGGTCATTAAAGCTTTTAATCTGAAACCATTGTATAGATAATATCGTATGTTGCAAATATTACCAAATTTCTGCCATTTAGTCGACTGTGTTTAAAGCAGACAGATAAGGGTTTACATTTCCTTTCAGCAGTTAAAGAAGATGGCACCTATTGCCTTTAATTATGAAAATAGCAAAATTTTGTTCTTTTCACTTTCAGTGCCCATATTTCTCTTTCAGTAACAGTAATCATCCAAGATCACCATATCCAAGCCTAGATCCAGACTAAAATTCAAATACTGTATTGATCTAGTAGTTCTCAAATGTTGGGCATCTGTATGTTTTAGATTGTAATTCCCATAATCTGTGACCTTTGGTCTGTGGCTGGGGCTGCTGAGAATTGAAGACTGAAACATCTGGAGTACTAAAGGTTGAGAATCAGTGGTCTATAAGATCCAGAAATTATTACAGCTACCCCCTCCATCCAGCCCAGAAGGGGGACATTTGTGACTGAGTGATATGTTATCTGTCTAGGGAGGTGTTTTTGAGAAGTGTTTGTACCACCTCTTCTTCAAGAAAGGTGCACAAATCCCATCTCAGGGTGTCTTACTGTGTCACTGGACCAGACCTGCCGTCTTTTTGTCTTAAAAGTCAACCTGGTCAAACGTCAAGGGAGCAAGTGTTCAGCTTAGCTTCTAGGAGTGTGTTTTGATTCAGATATTAAATACAGGTTGAGCATTCCTAATCCAAAATCTGAAAACCTCCAAAACCTAACTTTTTGTCACCAGCCACCTGCTTCTGCCATTGAGGCCGCAGCTATGGTACTCTTGCTCATTTGTCTCTGAGATCCTCAGTCGCTCTCTCCAGCCTCGCATCTTGTTCACTTTCTACTTGTGTTGTGTATGAAATGTAAGGCTAGACAGAGACTGAGGCTCTCAGAGGCAAGTGAGCAGGAGTGCAACCGCCGCCTCAAAGGCAGAAGTGGGTGGCTGGTGGCAAAAAAGGTTTGGTTTCCTACCTTTTCACAGATCCTCAGTCTCTCTCCAGCCTTGCGCCCCATACACAGCACATGTAGTAAACAAACAAGACACAAGGCTGGAGTGAGACACAAGGCTAGAGAAAGATGTGGGGATCTGCGAAATGGTGAGAGGCATATGTATATGCAAATACAGGTACAGTAGGACCCCCATATCCATGAGGGATTGGTTCCAGGCCCTCCCACAGATAATGAAATCCGCAGATAATAGCAAACATCCTTACCACCGCCACCAGACCCTCCCACCCCTGCTGAGAAGGGAGAAAGGCAAGCTCGCCTCCCTCTCCCACCCACCCCAGCTCCGTGCGCCGCCGGACTTCCCCAACCAGAACTTTCCCAGGGAAGGGAGGGGGGAGACAAGTTTGCCCCCTCCCACACCCCATCAGCTTCCTGCACCACCAGACCCTATGTCTCCAGAACTGTCCTGGGGAAGGGAGGGGGAGGCAAGCTTGCCTGTTCCCACCCTTCAACCCACCCCCTGCCATTGCCATCCGCAGACAATTGAATCAGCGGATACGGGGATGCTACTGTATTCCAAAATGCAAAAAAAAAAAAATTCAAAATATGAAATACTTCTCATCACAATTATTTCAGATAATGGACACTGAACCTGTATTAACCTTAGAATGAAATACTATAGTTTTCATCCTTGAGAACTGGACAGACTAGTGGATTAAACTGCCATTTTGCTTATTTTCCCCATATAGATGTTTAGTGTATATGCATTGCTGAGAAAATTCAGCTTCTTGTTCATGTTTAATTAGTAATAGTCATTACATTTCTATCAATATCAGTCACGAATTCTAGTTCAAGATGTCTAGTGTTAAGTGAGTTAAAATATTGCTTGCCATTTTTTGTTAAATTGTAGTGCAGGTTGACTTACACATTGATTATGTTTCACAGGGAAGCCAGTGGCTGTCACAAGTAACAGAGGATCAGGAAAAGCATTGCTTCGTCCTGGTGCAAACCCACAGCTGGAAAGACAATATTACCAGAATAAATTATTGAATGGCAAAGCAGGTACAAATCTGCAGTTTCTTAAATTACAAAACTAAACATAGCTTTTGTTATGGAATTGTCACTTATAACAGTCCTGTTAGTTTTGTAGCGCTATGGTGATAAATTCAAATGAAGGATAAATATTACATGTATTTAAGGTATTGTGTATTATATCACCATCTCACATTTACTTGCTGCATGTGAAAGAGATTTCCATTTAGAAGCAATGTGGTAGACATAGAAGCATATTAAACAAAGCTTTTGTTAATAAATATATGAAAATTTCTTTTATATTGAAATGTGTCCCCTATATCAACTTGCATTGGTAAAATAATCACTCTCCAAACAAGCACAGCCTTTCTCATGATAGCAATATATATTGTTAGTGGCTCTTAGGGCATAAAATTATATAAGTGTGTTATGATTGTTAGTGTGGTTGTGAATTAAGTGCTGTACATTTTTTAAAAAAAAGAATCATTAATAAATATAGCAATGATTTTTTTGAGCTGTTTTTGGTCAAAGTGGGAGGTGATTTCATTTTGAGGTGACCTTTGTTGCTAAATTATGTGTAGGCTCCAGCATGTGTTGGATTAGGCAAGAAGGCTGAGATACGTGTCTTTGAAAATTAGTATCAGTACCATTATCTGTGGAGAGCATGCACTTGGAATATTGTTCGCAGTTCTAGTTGTTCCATCCCTTCCAAAAAAGAAGTCTTGCAACAGGAGACACTACAGATGAAAACAAAGGTAATCAAGGGGAAAACTTAAGTGATTAGAACTTTTTTCTTTGAAAACTTTAAAATGGAAAGTGATGCAAGAAATAGGATAACATGGTAGAATAATATACATTTATGAACCACGTCAGGCAAAGATAGTGAGAAGGGAGCTTTTTCTGATGATGTAAAACTTGGGGCAATCACTGGAATTGATTGGTAGAAAATCTATCACAAATAAGTTCTCCATATTTATAACATTTTTATGGATGTTGTTGCCAGACAGCCACTAGTGTAGATGGATTCAACAGATTCCTAGAGGATATGTCTGTCAGTAGCTATTAGGCAGGACACTACAGGCCTTTACATACCATACATTAGGAACAGGCAATTTGGGTCAGTTTTTGGCTTCATACCCTACACATTTGTTCAAAACATCTGCCTTGTCATTGCTGAAAATGGAATGCTTGATTAAACAGACCCTTTGTCTGATCTAGATGGCTGTTCTTGTGTTCTTAAACCATGTGATCTGGTACTTTTGGGGCTGGGAAGGAGGGCACTGGATTGTACATTGTGTGATACCAAGGAAACCATAAAATTGTATTTTTTCTTTTGTTATGTTTACTAAGGCATCAAGGTTTTTTATTTTTGTTTGTTTATTTTTGTAATTTAGAAAGCCTCCCCATGAGACAAGATCTGAAGTTGATCTATTCAGAAGTTTTCATTTCTTCTCCATGTAATACATATTTAGTAAGGATATAGGAAGTGTGGCTCTCCAGATCAGTTATGATTAGCTCACAAGGTTGCTTACAATGATTAAAATCTACCACAAAAACACAGTATGAAAAAATAGATGGGTGCATTTATAGTGTGACTCTTCAGTCCCTCACAGTAGCCCAGATGTCAGGCTCTTAACTGAGGGAAAGGAAGCAAAAGAGCAGCAGGTGGTATCACAGACTGGGTGATCAAATAGATATTGGCACTCCACAGAAGGAGTCTTTATGCTTTGCAGAGTCCTTGGTCCCCTCTGATAATGTGGTTCTCACACTTACGTTTGTACCCTGTATGAATCTTTTAACAGAGCCAAGATGTTCCTTGGTATTGTCCCATAGAACCACTTATAACTATAACCTGCATCAGATAGGATATGGCAAATTAGAATTATTTCTAGATTAACTCATTTATATTGGATGTTGAATAGATATCCCTATTTGACCTTCTCATAAATACCTCTGATGCCAGAGTTGAAAATAAGGTAACACAAAAAATAAGAATATGTAATAATAAATGATGATAAAAATTAGGGGGGAAATTAAGAATATAAAAGATGTTTTCATTTCTTATTCTATGCATCATTTCAGAAGATTTTGAGTCGTTTTTCCAAATGACTTTTCAGAGTATTTTGGAAATCAGTTTTTAGAAGCCTCCTCAAAGTGGGTTGTTTCGGCTGATAAGATGGACAAAAATCCAGTACCTTAATGATGAACAAATATGTTTGTTCTGTGTGAGAGAAACTAATGTTATTTCTGTGGTCTTGATCTAACAATAGTTAGTTAATGTTCTATATGTTGCAGAAGTGGGGAATCTGTGGCCCTCCCAATGTTGTTGAGCTGGAACTCCCAGCAGCCCTAGCTAACATAACCAATGATGAAGGAGGATGGGAGTTGTAGTTCAACTACATCTGAAGTTCAACAACATCCACACGTTCCCCATCCTAGTGATATTTGGTAGCACACTGTGTGTGCTACAACATGGTCTGTAGCAGTGTTCGTCAATGAACAGTGTCATATACTGTATATCACCATGAAAGGAGAATATGTGTGCTTTTAAAAAGTCACCTCTTCTGCACAGCTAGCGTTTACTCTCATTTTTAAAATGGCTGTTCTCAGTACAGAGCTGAAGATCAATCTACACATATTGGGTTATGCCCATACAGCCTGGAAACAGAGGCAGGAGTTACATGATCTTTAGAATCTTCTTGTTAGTTTTTAGGGCCCTCTCTTGGAGCCACTTCTGATGTGGTGACAATCTGAAGTGTGAGGTCTTGTATTATAGGAAGCTCAAAGGCTTGTATAGTCCTGCTCTTTCTTCTGTTAGAATTGACACTTTTTCATCTTTCTCAGTAGAACTACAGTACTTTTATAGAGCCCTTTTTTTGTAGACAGTTGTGTATTGTAGGTTAATTAATATACTTTAGTGTGTGGAACAAAATGGTGTACCTGCTACTGTGCCCTGAAAGTCCCAGTCTTCTTATATATTCCCTCTTGATTTTCCTCTCTCCATTGCTCTTTTTGATGACATCCTTAATCATATTAGCAATATAATTTGTTTTGCATTAATTAGTGACGTGCTTCTTAATGTAACATTGTTCACTGTGGTGGGCACCACTGATCCCATCCTGTACAAATTCTTTGGAAACAAATTCTTTGGCACTATATGCCACAGCGTTGCAGCACTTTTAACATTTTACAAGCTTCTGTGGGGCTTTCATTGCAGACGCTGGGAGACAAAAATCTGCAAACTGAACAGTATCTTTCCCTGTATATAGCAGAGAATAAAACTAGCTCTACTGAATCACGCCCATTATTCTTTACCTTTACAGGCCCACATGGTTGTTAAATTTTGCAGCTACATTTCTGGTAGGAAATGCAGAACTTGATACATAATTTTTAGTTTGTACTTTTCTCCAAGACATCTGCTTATACTGTTACAATAGTATGTTGACTTGCAGATCATTTGATTAGCTGACAAATAAATAATTTGCTGGCTCTTGGAAGAAGAAAGCAAATATTGCTAATATTTGATTAAAGGGTGGGAGTCTGGCGTAAAATGCTGAATGTTTCAATATGTCTTGCCCGGGTGATATGTTCAGTATATAAATTATCCAATATGAGAGACCTTAGGGGAAAAATAGAAGTTCTGGATAGACAGTTGTGGAAGTGTGTAGAAAATAGGTAGAAATCCATTTTTAGAATACTGGTTCTTTCTGTTTTAGTAATCTATATGCAAATTATAAATATTGCCTGTCAGAACAAAATCTAATCCAAGTGTATTCATACAACTAAATAGGCTCTCACATGGAACAAACAGTGTATGTTCAGTACTTCCAACTCCCCGCACTGTGGCTGTACTCTTGCTTTCCCTGTGAACTGCTAAACATGGTATTTTAGGGATCTGTGAGTCTCAGTGTGAGTGCCTACAACTCCAGCCCCATCTCTTACAAATTGCATGCTCACTGATTGTTTCTGCTTTTATTGCCTCTTTTACTAGACAGTTTTTAGGAGTTACTGAATCTTGGATCTCCTACAGAATTGATCTTTAAGTTTTTTTCATCCACAATTGTGCTACTTTACATTTGCTGTCATTCTTATTTTATATCTCCATTTTGGAGTATTCCTAGAGAGTAGGTAATTATTGTCCTATTGAGAGACCTTAACTGACTGAAAGTGAGTAAATTATCCATACACAAAGATAGGATAGGTCCTCTCCTCTCATCTGCCAGTATTCTCAAGATGTGAATATTTTTAGGCTTCCTTTCCCTCAACCCCAGTATCTTCAATTTTCATTCTAAAGAGCAACAAATTTTTATCAGGATTTTAGATACAGATTTATTCTCAGCGATTTCTTTTTCACAGACTTGGGTCCTGGCCTCTGCTTTCTCCATCCGTTGCTCCACATTCACCATACGCCTGTCTAGTTTCCCAACTTTTGAGGAGAGGTTCTCTACCTTGCCTTCCAGTGAAGACAATGTGTCTTTCATTGTCCTGAATTTATATGAAGTGACTTCATCAGCATAAGGGGCATCTGCTGTGCTGCACTGTGGAGGAGCCCATCGAATTCATGAAGATAGACAAGATGATGACATCATCTAATGCCAGGGCAGAGGAACAAATGGACTTAAAGACATTGTTCTTGTTGTTCAGGGCATAATTCGCTCAAATTTGCAGTTCCTGGTGTCTTAGGTAACTTGAATAAGCCCATCCAAATGACAACAATAAACTGTCAAGATAGAAGATTTTCACTGTTCGCTTTCCACCTCTCTCATCCACTACATTCTTTGACCTGATAATCATTTATGTAAAAACTGCATCATAATTCTATTCTATTACTTGGTAGCATGATTCAAGAGTACACGTCTGGGAGTACACTACTGCAGAGGCATAGCTGTTCGTGGTATATACACTATACTGCAGAAACAAACAAAAAACCAAAGTTACTATACTCTTCCTTCAAAGCAAGTGTTAGCACATTAGCATAGGTCTTCAGTTCTACCTCTAAACATTTTGAGATGTGATTCCATCCGTTACATATTTCTTCCAAAAATAAATAAATAAATAACAGGGAATTTGTACATGCTTCAAGTAATACTCAGGTAACATATGGGTATACTCAGTGTGTCTAAAACAGAGGCTTGGTTGGGATTTATACACTGTATTTATATCATATGTTTCACTCATAGCTGGTGCATAATTATTTGGTAAGGACCAATTTTGCAACATAATTTTGCCTGACTGGCTAAGTAGATTAGCTAAAGTCTTGCATCTTCTTGTGTTGTCATCTGAAATGCCAATATTTTGTGTAAAGTTAATTCCAAAAGAAGGGTGGTACATATAGAGTAAAAGCTGTAATAAATGTTTTGAGCATCAGAGGGAGTAAGTGTTTAATGTAATTGAGTGAACTACCATACAAGTCGAGACATTTTAGTCAAAAAAATGGCCCAAAAAACCTGGGCTGACTTGTCCACAGGTCAATGTAAGTACTGTACCTTAACTATTATCAAAAAAAGGAACTATTCCTTTCTCTGAACAGAATGGCAAAAGGTGAGAGCTTAGTCCATCCCAGGAGAACTGGGATGAAAGAAGCACTGACCCTCCTCTACTCTTTCCACCCCAGTGCCACTTCAGGTCTTTTTGAATGCTTGGGTGGGAAAATGCGGTAGCAGCAAGCGGCTGTTTGGCACTTCCCGTCAAAGGACCAGTGAGAGAGTCAAGTGGGTCGGTGCTTCTTTTAGATTTTCCTGGGATGGTCAAAGCTCTGGCCTTTCATCACTCTGCTCAGAAAAGGAAATGGTTCTTTTTTTGATAATACTGTCAAAAGTATTAATGCTGTACCTTAACTTTTAACAAAAAAGGTACCATCCTTCTTTGAATAGAGTGGCAAAAGGCCTTTTTGAATGCCTGGGTGGGGACATGGCAGCCAGGAGTGGCTGACCCCCTGAGGTGGTGCTGGCACTTTTCCCTTTCCATGGAACGTCCGTCAACTTACCCACGGGTCATATATCAAAATCCATAGTTTTGGCCCAAAGACCTACCCTCGACTTACACATGAGGTCAACTTATACACAAGTATATACAGTAGGTCGAGGTTGAGAATCCCTTATCCGAAATGCTTAGGACAAGAAGTGTTTGAGATTTGGGGTTTTTTTGGATTTTTGAATATTTGCATATAAGTAATGTTGATGATGGGTCCCAAGTCTAAAAATGAAATTTTTATGTTTCATATATACCTTATACACATATCCTGAAGTTAACTTTATACACAATATTTTTAGTAATTTTGTGCATGAAACAAAGTTGGTGCACTGTACATTGAACCATCAGAAAGCAAAGGTGTCACTATCTCAGCCACCCATGTAGATAATTTTGGAGGATTTCGGGATAAGGGATACTCAACCTATATTGCCGATGAGGGTGCCTTACTCTTCTATTTTCATACTTCTATTTTAATAAGTGGTAACTAGAAGTATCTCATTTTCACCAAGAAATAAGAAGTAATGACAAATGAAAATAGTGTTCATTTCATTTTAGATTTCTCTTTTAACTGTTTTAACTCTTTTAACTGTAAGGATTTGCAGCTATCATTTTTTACAGCCAAGAGGGAAAGGAGAAAATTTGATTCCATAGGAGAGTTGGGGGGACCATTATAGACAAAGTGCAGCTTGTTCCTAGAAAGCTCCAAACAAGTATCAATGTTTACTGTATTAAGTATTTATTATTTGGCCCCATGTTCAGTAAGCTTGTAACACCTGCCACATTTCTGGGTTGTCTGATGAGCCAAATACATGATGGCTGCCTTCATAGAGCTCAGTTTTACTTGGCTCTCCCCATTCATCATCAGAATGCAAAGGGGAGCATTTCAGTGGATCCCTCATAAATAATGATAGGAAGACAATGCAGAATGCTGTTTTTGCTTCAAACATGCCATATTTCAAGCACAGCTGTAGAATCTCCTACAATAAAACCTGCTCAGTTACAGCCGGTAAAACTACCATATAGACCAGTATCAAAAACCACTAAGTTTTTATCTGTTCCAGTCATCTTGCTTTTCTTTTGTGTTAGTTTTTTGTATTGGTCTATACATTGATCTGGGATATTATTTATTTATTTCTTTATTTATACCTCGCTCTTCAGTCTCAAGGCTATCAGAGCGGCTTACACATTGTTTTAAGCAATAGCTATTTACACATCTACACTGCATTAAGCAGTTTCCAATGTGTGTTAGCTAATCACTGCAGTGATTAAATATAATTCATTAAATTATTAATCACTGCAGTAATTAAAAATAGCAACTGTAGATTACATTTATGTAAAGCAGAGGTGGGCAAAGTGTGGCCCATTGGGCTACATGCAACCCCCAACCTCTTTGGGCTGCCCTTACCCCATTCTCCTTTGGTCACTTACAGCCTCAAAACCCAGACATTGAAATTCAGCAGTATGTATTTCCCAGCTTGGTTTGCTAACTAAAATCAGAGGCATATTGCAACTGTTAGAGGTGTTACAGCTAGAGACACCCATCCCCCAATCTCACCCCAAGAAGCAGGAGGTAGAGGCCACAACAGCCAAACCCCCTGGATCACCATGAATGGCCAACTCTGCAAATTCACTACTTCCTGAACATCTGGCTCTAGGTCTTCAGAGCCATGGTTATGGGAGGAACAGGAGTGGGGGGTTTTCTGCATTTCTGCATAGCTGACTTAACTAGTCATGCTGCCTCTCCCACAGAGCTAGACATTGACAGAACTGGCTCCTGGCAACAGCAAGAGTGCAGGCCTTGAGCTGCTGTTGTCTCCCTCCTCCTCCTTGCTGGATGAGAATAAGTGAATGCTCCAGCCAGCAAGCAGGCAGGTGAGCAACTTGGGAGCAAACCAGGTTGTGGGGACAGGAAGAAATGTCAATGAGATGTGCTGCCTTGCTGTAAACTGGGCAGTGGTGGGGAGAAAAATAGTGATGCAGCTTAAAAACGCTAATTTAAAGAATTTAATCTACAGTACATATTTGATGTATTTTTTAATTTATGTATATTTCATATTTAAACAAATGAAAATTGAAAATAAACCAAAAGTGCATTCCTTAAATACTTGATTGAACTGGAAGTTGACATCTGAATCAGCTGCAGATATCCCCTGATGTAATATTTGAATTGTCCCTTCACTTACTAATAATCACTACAGAATTTAGTCATAAAATATGTGATTATCATCTTTATTTATATCCTGCCTTCTCCCAAAACTGAACGTTAAGGCAGTATATGATTTTATCTCTTCTAGATTGCTGTATGTGCCTTCAAGTTACCTGTCAACTTATGGCAACCCCATGAATTTCATAGGGTTTTCTTAGGCAAGAAAAACTCAGGGATGGTTTTGCCATTTCCTTCCTCTGAAATATAGCCTACAGCAGTAGGTATTCATTGGCTGTTTCCCATCCAAGTACTAACCAAGGCTGACCTTGCTTAGACAGGATCTGGTGTCTTTAGGTATTTAGACCAATACCAGACTATTAGATAATCTAAAAGAGAAATTTCTAAAGTAAATTTCAGTAATATGTTTACATTATTGCAAACAGAATTCAATTTTTAACTATTAATTTAGTTAAAATACTTTTTTTCAAGTAGAGATTGGTGAACTGGACTCAGCAGATGAAGATAATATAGATGCTACACAAGTGAATGGAATTGACTTTGATCTCTCTGTTTCATCAATGGCTGAGATTGCATCCTGCAGTTATGAAGCCAGGTAAGAGGAAACTATTTCTTATTAGAGGCTGCAGTTTGTTGTTGTTTTCTTTTATTTCCTAGTCTATGTCTCATGCCTGGGAAGGTATAAGAAGAAAGACAGAGGGGGAACAGTTTTTCTGCAGTTGTTAAATGAGTATGCTATTACTGCTATTGGAGATCTTAAGCAAATGGTTTCCTTGTTTTTATTCAAGGTCTCTGTGACTCACAAATGGGTTATCTGTGCCTGCTCAGTGCATTTTTTTAAACCTTCTGGAGCTATGCTAGATGAGTTTTGGCAGTAGCCCCGCCCACTCCCCATGCATCTGTTATGCTTCCCACCTAAACCCTCAGTTCCTTTTCAGCTGCTGCTGCCTCAGCATCTATAGTGATTAGAGCTTTGTTTTTCAGGTTTTGAGTTGGTCTGTTGGATTTGTTTCTCGGATTTCCGTCTTGTTTCACGTTTTGGTTCAGTGTTGGATTTTCAGACTTGGATTTGGACTGTTTTTGTTTTTGGACTTGCTTGAGATAAGATTTGGGTTGGTTGTTGGCAGTGTAGGCCACCCTCACCATTTGGGCCTTATGACCTCTGTGGCATCCTTCAAGAAATGTGTCTCTTGTGGGGCTAAAATTCCCAAACATGATGGCCATTCCAAGTGTTTTCTCTGCCTGGGAGAAGAACGCATGGATGTGTTTTCTCACTGCAGAGCATTCACTTCACAGGCCAGACAGAACCAAGCATCAAGAGTGAAAGCCCTTTTGTACAAGAATGCCTTAAAAGCCATCACTTCATGTCCAAGAAAGCTAGATACCACCAAAGTATGAACAGGAAAATCTAGGAAAGTAGCCAACTGTTAATTAATACACAAGAACAGAAACTCAGCCCTGCAAAGATTTAGTCCAGTAACACAGCCCAAAAAGTCAGAGGCTTATGGCAGTCAGCGTGGGTCCAAAACAGGTCCGTGGATCAACAGGATCAGGCAGCAGAGTAGTCAGGAACAGTCCAAGGTCTAAGCACAAGTCAAGACAACAGGAGTCAAGGCACCAAAGTCAGCAGGAAGCTTTCTCCAGGAAGATCGGTTGATCTCTGACAAAGCCTCCACATTTCCCCAAAGTATATGGGTGTGTATATATATATACATATATATAGCAATCAAGGCTTTGCCAGGTGCTTCTTGATGAGCAGGTGTTTCTCATAAAGTCTCAGCGATCTCCTTTGAGCTTCCTTTGAGCTTTGCTGCTGCCTGTATAATGGTGGAGGTAAGCTTGTCTCTTCTTCATCATCCTTATCTGAATTGGCAGGGCTCTCTGCTGGGACTGGTGCCAATCCACTAGGGCCACGCTCTTCCTCTGCTCGAGCCTACAGGTTGGCAGGGTTCCCTGCTGGCACAGGTATAGATAAACCTGTGCCAGAGTCCATAGGGCCATTCCCTGTCATGTCCTCCTCCTCCTCTGATTCCATGCCCTCATCAGACTCATGGGGCATGATACTACAGCAGTGCTGGCTGGGCTCAGGCCATGATCCCAGCAGCTATGGCCTCACCCAGCGTTTCAAAGGCTACAAGTGTCTCCTTGGTTCCTGTGTATACTGCCTTCAAGTGCCTGTAGTGAGAGTTGGATATGGATCCTGCTAAGATACAGGAGACCACCAACAAGACAGAGGCTGAGTACTCTTCCTTTTGATCTTGGGTCAAGTCTGAGCCATCGTCTCATATGTGGGATGAAGCTGAACAATCTCCTGCTCTCAGATCCCTACGACTCTGGGGAGGTCTCTTGAGGTCCAGATGAACTTTCTCCAGTTTCTCCCAGGTATTCTCCAATCAGTGCAGTGCAAGCACAAAAAGAAGAAAAGGGCTAAAGATAAAGATTGACACTGTTTTGAGGGTCCACTATAAGAGCAGTCTGAATTATCTCCAAACCTTCTGATTCAGCAGGACCCAAATAGTTGTTCAGGGGGTTACAGAGGTACAAAGGGAGTCGTCAATGCCGATCTCCCTGTGTTCAAGACCTGCAGAGTGGGTAGAAGTCGTGTCTACGATTCCAGCTCCAGGACGATCTCCACAGCCTATGTCTCTAGGTACAGTTTCAAAGGACAAGATTTTAGAGTCTTCCCTGTAACCTCCAGTTCCATCAATGACACCTAGCCAGTTGTATCGTGCCACCCCATCTCCTCCTAGAGACAGGCCTTTGCCTCCAGTACCATTGCCAAACTGTGCTTTGTTGCATTGTAAATGCAGACCTATACAGTCATGGTCCACATCAATCTCATCTAGTGAATTAACCAGCAGATCCCAGCCCCCATCTAGACAGATTCATCAGTCTCAGTGCTTGACATGATAACAACACACCTATTGCTGGAGAGAAGACAGACATTGGTATAAACATTAGTACTTAATATGGAGACTGTCCTTACTATCATTATGGGTACTTGCCTTCTCCAGAGTACAGTCATCCCTTCACATTCGCGGGGTTCCCCAGACCCCCACAAATGCAAAAAATCTGCGAATATCAACTGCCCTCCCCCGCCAAAGCAACCACGGGGCCTCCAGAGGCCCTATAGTCGCTTTCCCCCGCCTCCCCTCTCCCTCCCCAGGCCTTCATGGGGCCTCCAGAGCATCTCCGGAGGCCCCATGATCGCCTCCCTGGCCCTCCCCACCCCTCCCCAGGCCTTCATGGGGCCTCCGGAGCATCTCCGGAGGCCCCATGATCGCCTCCCTGGCCCTTCCCATCTCCTTCCCAGGCCTTCATGGGGCCTCCGGAGTGTCTCCGGAGGTCCCTTGAAGGCCTCCCCGGCCCTCCCCACCCCCTCCCAAGGTCTTCATGGGGCCTCCGGAGCATCTCCGGAGGCCCCATGATCGCTTCCCTGGCCCTCCCCACCCCCTCCCCAGGCTTTCATGGGGCCTCCGGAGCATCTCCGGAGGCCCCATGATCGCCTCCCTGGCCCTTCCCATCTCCTCCCCAGGCCTTCATGGGGCCTCCGGAGCGTCTCCGGAGGTCCCTTGAAGGCCTCCCCGGCCCTCCCCACTCCCTCCCCAGGCCTTCATGGGGCCTCCGGAGTGTCTCCGGAGGTCCCTTGAAGGCCTCCCCGGCCCTCCCCTCTCCCTCCCCAGGCCTTCATGGGGCCTCCAGAGCATCTCCGGAGGCCCCATGATCGCCTCCCTGGCCCTCCCCACCCCTCCCCAGGCCTTCATGGGGCCTCCGGAGCATCTCCGGAGGCCCCATGATCGCCTCCCTGGCCCTTCCCATCTCCTCCCCAGGCCTTCATGGGACCTCCGGAGCATCTCCGGAGGTCCCTTGAAGGCCTCCCCAGCCCTCCCCACTCCCTCCCCAGGCCTTCATGGGGCCTCCGGAGTGTCTCCGGAGGTCCCTTGAAGGCCTCCCCGGCCCTCCCCACCCCCTCCCAAGGCCTTCATGGGGCCTCCGGAGCATCTCCGGAGGCCCCATGATCGCCTCCCTGGCCCTCCCCACCCCTCCCCAGGCCTTCATGGGGCCTCTGGAGCATCTCCGGAGGCCCCATGATCACCTCCCTGGCCCTTCCCATCTCCTCCCCAGGCCTTCATGGGGCCTCCGGAGCGTCTCCGGAGGTCCCTTGAAGGCCTCCCCGGCCCTCCCCACTCCCTCCCCAGGCCTTCATGGGGCCTCCGGAGTGTCTCCGGAGGTCCCTTGAAGGTCTCCCCGGCCCTCCCCACCCCCTCCCAAGGCCTTCATGGGGCCTCCGGAGCATCTCCGGAGGCCCCATGATCGCTTCCCTGGCCCTCCCCACCCCCTCCCCAGGCTTTCATGGGGCCTCCGGAGCATCTCTGGAGGCCCCATGATCACCTCCCCGGCCCTCCCCACCCCCTCCCCAGGCCTTCATGGGGCCTCCGGAGCGTCTCCGGGGGCTCCGTGAAGGCCCCCCCGGCCCTCCCACCTCCCGCCCAAGGCCTTAACGGGGCCTCCAGAGGCCCCGTGTTGCTGCTTTTGGGAGGGTGGGAGCCCTCCCAAAACCCGCGAATATTCAAAACCGCGAATGCTAAGTTCGCGAATGTGGAGGGGCAACTGTACTTCTACTGCAGAGAGTGTGGTCATCTGCATCGGTACCTAGAACTCGATTGTCCTTTGCACCAGCATTATGATGAAGACAAACCGCACCATTGAAGAGGATGCTTGGAATGCAGAGTATCAACTACATCTGTAGCTTTGGTACATAAGGTTTCTCTACCATCCCAGTGAAGATCTCCTCAGACAGAGGCTCAGGGCCATTCCTTATCTGAGGACAGGTCTGTTGCTCTGCCTCATCAATGGTCTCCATCCCCATCAACCTCTAGGGTTCGTCCTTCAACTGTCTCCACATTGGAAAATCGTTCTCCTCCATCACTGCCTGTTTCAGTGTTCAGTTTTGACCAGTTCCTCTACTTCTGACACAGATTCTGATTCCGTGATTTCTAATGTACCTGCTTATCAGTCTCCACTGGTACTTATGGGGGAAACTGGCCCTGCTATGTTAGGTCATTCATGGACCAGGTGATACATATGGCGAAAGCACTTGATCTGCAAATAAAGCAACCATACATGCAAATTGATGACCCAGTCTTATATTACATACAGACTCAAGCGCCTACCCCCTGCTTCTCTATCTTGCTGCCTTACCTCTTACAGGTTGTACAGAAGTCATGAGCTATGCCATTATCAATCCCTTCCACGTCAAAGAAAATCGAGGTCTTGTACAAAGTTCTTGAGACTGGAGCAGAGTGGCTAGTGCAACACCCTAGGCCCAACTCAATAATAGTGGGTGAATTACAGTCTAAAATGTCCCAGAAGCTTCATTTTATCCCCGTGGGCAGAGGGGGGAAACTTGGAGGCCATGAGGAGCAAGTTTTATTCTTCCGCTGCCTTTATTCCGAAATCATGTTCAGGATCTCAAACTATGGAGCTTGTGTGGGAGCATATCCTGTGGGAAAAGCTGACTCTATTTCAGATGGAGGCCCATAGGCTAGTATCACAGCAGATCACCACCTCCTGCCATGCTGCTGGCTGCAGTGGAAAGGTGCTGGCTGGTGCAGTCACACTTCGTAGACACAGGTGGTTGTCCTCTTCTGCCCTTTCAAATTAGGCAGGTCCATGATAGAGGACTTAGCATTTGATGAAGGGGGCTATTCAGCACTGACACAGACAGTAGATTGGAACACACAAATTACACTCTACCACCCAGAAGTTTAGTTTCCACCCTATTCAACAGTCCTCCATTAGGCCCAGATACTTCTGGTCTAGGTACAGATTTCCATCTAGGCACCAGTACAGATCAGGAAGCATCTGCCAGCAAAGACCTGCCTTGCAGCCCCCAGATACAGGCCTCAGCAAGGCTCGACAGGTTCCCTTGCACTGATCCACGTGTATTCACACATGTGATCACCCCTTGCATGTAGTTGATGATACCACGCAGCATATATCGATCCCTGCATTGGTGGATGGATTTGAGGCATGTGCAAGCAAGGATGCCATTTCTTCACCTGCAGCTTATGGTGATATTAACTACTGAAGCATCTCTCACTTTCAGACAACGAACACCACAATAGTCTTTTACCTGAACAAGCAGCGGGGGGAATGATCAGGCACCCTGCTCTTGCCTTAGCACTCAGCTCTGGAAGTGTTGCATTCCTCAAGGGATTATGCCATCAGTAGTCTACCTTCCTGAAGAGAACATACTGGCAGATGCCCTGACCCAAGCTGTCACGAGTCACGACTGGAAGCCACACCTGGGTACCCTTCACTACATCTTCAAGATCTGAGGGACACTGACCATAGACCTTTTTGCATCATCTCAGAAAAAGCAATGTGAGATCTTTTGTTCAAGAGCCTGTAGAGGGAAGGGCTATCTCGGTGATGCATTCCTGTTTGATTGGGGAGGGCCCATCGTGGACGCATTTCCTCCATTTTCCCTTATCACCAGAGTGATTGTGAAGATTCAGCCAGACAAGGCCAGGTGCATATTAATCACTCCATGGTTGCCCAGGCAGCTGTGGTTTTCTGCTCTCCTTCAGCTAGCACAGGGGCAATACCTCAGGCTGCTGCGTCATCCAGACCTCCTCACCACCCATGCGGGCAAGGTGAGACATCTGGACCTTCAGACTCTCAAGCTGGAAGATTCTTTTATGATTCAGTCATCTGTGTCAGTTAAATGTGTCCTGGATACAGCTCACAGGCCATCTACTCAGCATTTTTATGCTTACAAATAGGCCAAGTTTCTCAGGTTTCTCCACATTGACGGAATCTCTCCACAGAGGGTATAAACTGCTCATGTTGACTTCTTAGTCTCTCTCTGTCACACAAGGGGCTGTTTCTTCTTTTTCTACTTATCTGCAGTTTCCTGGCACTTCTAGCATCTGGGTAAACCATAGTGCTGGTCAAGACATTCCTAAAGGGATACAAAAATCTACATTCTCTGGTAGTTGGACCTATTGCCCAATGGAGTTTGGAACAGCTTTCCTTGTAGCACTCACCTCATCTAGGAGGGCAGATGAGCTTTATGCCCTATGAGTAGATCAAACTTACCTGTGTTTCCGTAAAGATTGGTTCTTAGACTAGACATCCCCTTTCTACTGAAGGTTGTTTCAGCTTTTCATATGAACAAAGAAAGACATTGTGCTTTGCTTGTACAAAATCCTACAACTGACTTGTAACAATCCCTCCACTGTTCAGACATGCATCAGGCATTGGCCTTTTATTTTGACTGCACGGCTTCTTTCCAGAAGTCCCAGAGACTTTTTCTCTGTTATTCGTCAATCAAGAAAGAACTTCCCATTTTCACACAATGTCTTTCCAAATGGGTCGCAGTGACTATCTGATTAGCTGATGAACTTGCTGGCAAGACACCTCCTGTACAAGTGACAAGCCACACAAATGAGGAGTCACTCTTGCATGGAGTCCCTCTCCGCGACCTCTGTGGAGTTGCTACCTGGTCTCAGCCTTTGACTTTTATTTCTCACTATAGACTGGACACAAGCTGTAAGGCTGAGGCTGCCTTTGGGAGGGCTGCAGTCTTGTCTTGTGTGGCATGACACTCCCTCCTCCAGTGGTGAGTAGCTTGCTAGTCTCCCATTTGTATGAGTCCCAGGCCACAAAGGAGAAGGGCAGGTTGCTTACCTGTAGCTATAATTCTTTAAGCAGAGAAAGTGAAGAGTGATGGAGGCACCTGATTATGCCATATCCAAACCTTCTCCAGCTTAGGGATGGAGCCACAATATTAGCACAAAATTAAACCAGGATAAATATAGTTCTACATTATTTTCAACGTCTCTTGCATTAATTAGGAAGGTTAGGATTCATATAACTTCACCTGGCCTAGTGTGTGTCCAGCAGTACCTTGGGCATTTTAAAATTGTACTCTTTACATTTTCCTAAGATGGGAAAGGAGGTGATAGAAGAGACTGAGTATCCCTTATCCAAAATGCTTGGGACCAGATTTTTTTTTTTAAATACCTATATTTGCATATACATACATGCCTCCCATCATTTCACAGATCCTCATCTCTCTCTCTAGCCTTGTGTTTCATTCATTTGCTACCTGTGTTGTGTAGGAAATGCAAGGCTGGAAAGAGACGGAGGATCTGAGAGATGAATGAGCAGGAGTTTTCCAGCCACTGTCTCGAAGGTGGAAGCAGGTGGCTGACATCAAAAAGTTTTGAGTTTTTGAGGTTTTAGAATTTCAGATTTCCAGATTAGGGATGCTCAGAGATGAGGTACAATTTTGTCACTACTTCATACGATTACCAGTAGTTAATTCCATAAAACAGGCCTCTTATCTTTTTGCTAAACTTTCAGGTAAGGGCATAAAGTGATTTCTAGATTCAAAATTTTTTAATGTTGATGTTTTTTGTTTTAGGCAAGCTGGTATAAAGAATGGAATGTTCTTTGGACAAGCAAAACAGTTGTGTCCAAATCTTCAAGCTGTCCCCTATGACTTTCAGGCATATAAAGAAGTTGCACAAACTATGTATGAAACCCTCGCAAGGTAAACATTATCTTAAGAATTATTGAAGAATTTGGGAGAGTCCTTTTTGTCATGATCTTAGATACGCTTCCAGACTTAGCATGAACATGTATTTCTCTTGTAACCTATAGTTTGTGAGTTTACCTTTAAACTATTCTCTTGTAAAGCTGCATATTTTAATTGCAGAACCTTCATGGATTCAGGTTTCTCAACACTGCATTCTGCTCTTCCTTCGTGTCCTAGAGAGTCTACACAAAGGTGTTTGAAAACAGAGTGGGCTTTTTAAAAACAGCTTGTAATAGACTGAAAAATAAAAAGTAAAAATCCAAGTAAGCTTCAGGAATCCTGTGGCCTTAGAATAAAAGCTAGTATTGCCTGTAATTTCAGCAGTGTACTGTTGTATTTAAGTGACATGAATTGTAAGAGAAACAATTGAGGAAATAATAGGGAAGCTATACTTGCTACATGTGTTTTTAACTGATGACAAGTTGTTTCTGTTTCACTTTCTTTACTTTGTATTGGTAGTTACACTCATAATATTGAAGCAGTCAGTTGTGATGAAGCACTAGTAGATATCACTGAAATCCTTGCAGAGGCTGGATTGACACCTGAAGAGATAGCAGATGTTATCCGTACTGAAATTAAAAACAAAACCAAGTGTCCTGCTTCCATTGGAATAGGTTAGTAAATTATCTTGTTCCTTTACTTGTAAAGCACCATGTACAGCCGTGGTGCTATATAAATAAATAATGACAATAATAATTTATATATAAGTAATGTAAGATGAATTATTAAATGAAAATTATGTAAAATTGAAGCATTCATCAAATAACAGTGTTAAAATCACTGATACGTTTATCTCCTAGTAAAAAGAATTAGACAGTATATGGCCTACATGGATTTGTCAAGTCTCTTCCTTGCTCCAAGCCAACTCTCCTGGAATTTGTGATGATGGGAGCAGGTCAGCAAGACTACACACATGGTCCCTGCTGACCTCCATGTATTCAGCTGAGTATAGTCATATACCCCATTCTCAGGATGGTATGGAGGATGAATCCACCACTTGTGGGTTGATCCCCACGTGCTAACCCAACACTGCAGGAGTTCAAAGTTCTTTTTTAGTTTTAACCATTGGAGCCCATACCTCTCCTCCCTTAGTTTTAATTTTCCTGCCTGCTAAATGGACACAAAAGCCTCTCCTCTGTATCTGAGAAATGATAGGTAATTAGGAATGGAGAAAAGTAGGAATGTGAGTAAAAAACAAGTAAAGAGGAGTAAAGATGTCCTGGGTATTATAGATTTAGAGCGGGAGCAGAGGGACAAAGGAAAGTCCCAGGTCGGATGCAGGGATACAGATGACCTTAGACGCTCAGAATTAGTAAGTCTTTTCCAAACATCTAGCGAAAGTGAGTCAGAGGACATAAAACAGCCACCGGTGAATTCAGAACTGCCTAGCACTGGTCAGAAGCAGCAGAAACATGCTAAATCTAATGGCAAAGATATGGACGTGTCTAAAAATAAATCAAAGCCATTTTATCAATCCTTATGATGACAGTGTAAATTAAAATTCTGAAGTGATTATATATATATATGTATATATGTAAATCAAAGCACATCAAAGGCAAACAAACCAGCTCTGATGCTTCTAAAAAGATGGGGAGTAAAGCTGCAGTGGTGGCAAAGCCCCCCAAAGCCCCTATTACAATAGAGAAACCGGCCACAAAATCTCCAGTTCAGGAGAAGTTCTCTGTAAAAGCCCCTGTTACAATGGAGAAAGCAGCTGCAGTAATGGCTAAATCTCCAAGGATTTGTTCCAGCCGCCATTTTGGAAGTGGAGATCTGGCTGAGAGGGGCAGAGCCATGTTTGCATGTACGAAACTGATTGGGGCATGCCCGGTTATTCTTCCTAAGGTAGCGTCAGCGGACGCAACCATTGGAAACTAACCAGCCGCAGTTGCCAGCTTGGAACAGGCTGGAATATGAAACCACAATACGTAGGACAGATCTATTGTTTGCACCCACGGAGGTAAACAATTTAAATTTAAATGCACAGAGCCAGCAAATTGGTGAGCGTTTTCCACCAGTGGTGGTTCCATTGTCACCACCTGGTGTGAGTAATGCCCATTTAAAAGAACAGGATGCATTTTTTGCAGATTCAAACAATAATATGTCACTGATGCTAAGAGGTATAACAACAAAAGATATACAGAATATTATATTATGTAATTTGCATAATTGGTCGAACGACATGGAATATGGGCAACCAGGCACTAGTGCTATCCTCAGTCAACATAGTGGGAGAGAACCACAGGTGGAGGTTAAAAATAATCCACAAGTTGAGAAAAAAGAGTTTCACTCTAAAAACCCACAAACTAAAGACTCTCAAAAGAGAACATTTACTGAAGCAGGATTGGCAGAGTCAGCCAATGATGCAGTTCATATGAAATGTCCCAGAAAGACTAAACATTTGGAAGTGGAGGAATTAGGAGAAGAGGATGTAGAATGGGTAATGGATAATGATAGTAATGCAAATATGGATGAGGATTATGATCAAGACTCTTCAAATGAGGAGACTGATGAGGACATTAATGTAAGTTGGCTTTTCAAAATTGAGGAACTTAAACATTTGTAAAAGAGAATTTTACACACTTTACGTTTAGACACAAATATGCAAAATATTGAAAGGAAGGATAAGGAAGAAGGAATAGCGACAATTTTACAGAAACAAGGGCCACAAGGGATAGACATCCCGTTTCCATTGCTGTTTAAAGACTTAATTGAGGGTGAATGGGAAACCTTATCGTCAAGGAGGTTTTTAGGATACAATCAGAAACTCTGCTCTTTTATTTAAAAAAACCAGGAAATAGACTTTTTAAACGTCCCTTTGGTGGATGGTCCTGTTGCTGCACTCATTTCTGGGGCGCTATTGCCTCGTGAAGGCAACACCATTTTGAAATATGTTGATGAGGAAAGGGCGGATTCAGCACTACATAAAGCGCATGAGGCATCTGTCCTGACTTTTAAGACATCAGTGACTTTGTCCATGTTTGCCAGAGCAAGAGTGCTGTGGCTGGACGAGATCATTAATGCTCAAGATCTAACTTGGCAATCTTTACAAAAGGCAATGGGAAGAGTTAGGAAGGTACTGCAGTACATAGCAGATGCTGGACACAATTCAGTGGCATTTGCAGCCCACAATATAAATGCAGTAACAGCTTTTAGGAGATCTTTATGGATTCAACATTGGGATGTAGATAATAAATCTAAAAATAATCTAGCATATGTTCCATATAAAGATCATTTATTATTTAGAGAACATTGATTAGAAAAGGTTCTCATAGAAAATAAAGAGAAGAAGCATGTAATGCCTACATTGCAAAAGAAAAAAATTAAAAAGTGATATGGAAGGAACAATAATTATTCCTTTCGAGGAGATCATGCTAGAGGATTGGGACGACAAGATTACAGGCCTCAAACACAACAGTGGCAGGGCTCATGTGTAGAATACAATAGGACAGGAATATTTAATAGAGCAGGTCATGGCTGAGGAGGAAGCCAGTATCCCAGAAGGGGTAAATCACAATATTAACATGAAGCAGATACCAGGGAGGAAGGTTACTGTTTTTTGGGTTCCTGTGGTCAGAAGTGACATCAGACCATTGGGGTAAGACAAGTGGTAACACAAGGTTACAAGATATTATTCATCAAGACCCCAAAAAACATATTTTCGTTCCCCTGTGTCTAAGGATTTGAGAAAGTAAGACTAGTGTTAGGAGAAATCACTCATTTACTAGAGATCCAGGCAATAGAGGAAATTTCACAACATCAACAGTGCCATGGGGTATATTCAACCTTCTTTACAGTACCAAAGAGCAATGGATTGGTACATTCAGTTCTGAATCTGAGATATCTAAACGGCTTTGTGAGATATTTCAGGTTCAAAATGGAGATGCTTCAAACAATTGCAGACAATTTAAGAGGAAAGGATCTGATGGTATTGGTGGATCTGAAGGAAGCGTATTTTCATATTCCTGCAGCAGAACAGGACAAAAAATATCTCTGTTTCCAATATCTGTGAGGCCACTATCAATTCAGGGCTCTCTCTTTCGACTTAGCTTTGGCTCCTCGAGTCTTCACAAGGGTTCTGGTGCCCGATTGCTTCTCTGCATCTAAAAGGGATACAATTGTATCCTTATTTGGACAATATTCTAATCAAGGCAAGCAGTCAAGAAATATTAGAGAAGGACATGTCAGAGACTATCGAAATGTTAGAAAGTGTCATGATGGCCTGCCCAGCCATCATGGAGAGTTCATTCACTGGTTTCCATAGCAACAGGTATTGTAGAGGGTGGGACCTCATTTCCTAAACATGACATCACATCACTTAACTGGGGAGCCACTAAGATTTGGCAATGTAGAACCAATCAGAGATGATCAAAAGACTTTTAAGTTTCTGAATCCCTTTGTCCTAAGCCACATGCTTGAGCCACATGGCTTGATCAGCAAGATAACTAGACTGTGATAAGGGGGGTTGGGGGAAGCCAACCTCTCTCATGGGCCTGATAACATCAAAGGGCCTAAATGGTATCTGAAGTCTCAGGAGGAGACTTCCAGTTACAAGAACTCTGAATTCCCTCTCCAGAGACTGAACTAGGCCGGCTAGGATGAGCCTGGCCTAGCCCTCCCCATTGGGACATGAACTGATGATAATGGACATCAAAATATAAGTTACTATTATTCTTAGCTTAGGGACCATCTAGCTAGTTGCGTTAGTTTTTATGATTCATTTTGGTACTACGACTGAATGTATTCTGTAACCTAAGCTGAAATCCTGGAGGCCTGATTTCCCTCCATGCTGAAGCCTTAAGGGCTTCAACTAAAAAATAAAGCTTTTTCTGTTCTTCTTAATCTCCATGGTTACGTGCTTGCTTGGCTTGCTATCTGAACTTTTCTGGGATAGAGAAAAAGGGCGTTAGTGGCATTTTAATACAACCTGTCTGACTTCTCGCTGCGCTAGACAAGGAATGGGTTAAAAACTCAGCAGGTGGTGGCGGATTTCAAAGAGAGAATCCCTCAGGTTTGGGATTTACAAATGGACAACCCTGGGGCTTCAGGCAGAGAAACTCTAGGGTCGCCTATGACAAAAAGGTACAGTTTCCTAATAAATTTAGAAAAGAGTCCATTGTTTCCAATGCGAATAATAACTCATTTAGAAGCAATAATAAACACGAAATTGGGTAGCTTAACATAATCAGAAGAGTGGAAAGAGAAATTGAAACAGGAAGTAACCATTTTGACAATGTTGAACTCGGTGGATCTAATGACATTAGCAAAGGTGGTGGGCATATTAATATCAGCAACACAGTAAGTCCCATGGGAGCGTTTCCACTCGAGAGGGCTTCAAACTTCGCTAATTCCATATCAAGTAGACATTGGACACAAAAGACATTCTCAAGTGCATTTGCCAAATTGATTGCAGAGGCAATTGACATGGTGGTTGCAAGAATGGAATTTGAATAAAGGAATGCCAATAACAAACCATCCTGTAGCTTTGTTAACAACAGATGCCAGTCTCACAGGATGGGGTGCTCACTGCGGGAACCTTTCCATTCAAGGGCTTTGGAATACTCAAGACAGATGCTTCAACATAAACTATTTGGAATTGAAGGTGGTTTGTCTAGCACTGATGGAACTGTTGTTGATGGTATACAATCAGTATGTGTTAGTACGGACAGACAACATGTCACTCAGCGCATAGATCTGGAACCAAGGGGGTCTGAGATCAATCCTGTTGATGATGGAAGCAAACAAGTTATTCAGGTGGGCAGAAAATAATCTTCTGTCAATATCAGCAGTGTTTCTCAAGGGGAAGTTGAACTGTCGGGCAGGTTATCTGAGTCGACATCTTGTTTTGCCAGGAGAATGGATGCTGCATCATGAAGTGTTTCAACAACTGGACAAAGTTTGGGGCTCCTTCATGTTTGACTTGTTTGCATCCAAGCAGAACGACAGATTGAGGAGGTTCTATTCCATAGACAGAGTCAATGAGGTGGAAGCCTACGATGCATTAACAGTGAAATGGCCACGGGATTATCATTATGCATTTCTGCCAATTCAAATATTACAAAGAGTATTGCAAAAAAATTCAAAGGGAACAGGCGACTGGTGATTATAACTCCATTTTGGCCACGGAGACCATGGTTACCCTGCTAAAGCAAATGGTGATTGCACGATCTTGGAGGCTACCATTTCGCGAAGATCTTCTAATACAAGGGCCAGTACAGCATCCAAACCCTCGATGGTTGAGTCTAACTGCATGGAAATTGAGAGGACATATTTTAAAAGACAGGGATATTCAGATGGTGTGATTGACACAATGTTGGCATCGCAGCAGCAATCTACACAAAGTATATATCAGAGGACTTGGTCAGTATTTATTAAATGGTGTAGATAAAACTGTGTTTTCACCCTTCATCTAGATCCAAAACACATCTTACTGCTTCTGCAAAGAGGTTTGGAGATAGGTTTGCGACCAAATACCTTAAAACGCCAGGTTGCAACATTGTCATAGGTCCTGTCAGTGGAACATACACCTCTTTCGGCACATCCACATATTATTTTTTTTTTTTAAGGGGCAACACTGAAGACTTTTCCAACAGCACAGGTATCCAACATGGGACCTGCAGTTGGTGTTGTACAGGTTCACTCAGCCACCTTTTGAACTATTGAGGGAAATGTCTCTGAAACTACTGACATTCAAGGTAGTTTTTCTAGTTGCCATTACATCGGCAAGAAGGGTATCAGAAATAGCTTTTTTGTTGGTAAACCCCAACTTATGTAAATTTGAGGAGGACAGGCTGGTTTTACTGTTAGATCCTTCACTTCTGCCCAAATGTATTCCAAAGAAAGGCACGTTTGATCCGATATTTCTGCCAACTTTTTCCCAAACCCAAAACATCCGAAGGAAAAACAGTGGCATACATTGGATGTTAAAAGGGCAGTACAGGCCTATGTGGCTCGTACAGAACCTGTATGACATAGGGAGGCTTTATTTATATCTTTTAATCCTCGAACCATAGGGGATAGAGCATCCAAAACAATGATTGCTAGGTGGCTAAAAGCATGCATTCACCTGTGTTATGACTATGCAAACAAGCCATGTCCTCAGGCAGTATTGCCACATTTGATTAGGTCTATGACTACAACAGCTTACACTGTTTCCACATCACTGCAAGGTATATGCGAGGCTGCAGGTTGGTCTGAGCCATCAACTTTTGTCAGACACTACAAATTAGAAAAGTTGGTTCTGCCAAGGCAGCTTTCGATAGGACAGTGTTACAGGCAGTGGTGTAAACATTAAACTAAAAAGAATAATACGAATCAAAGACAAAAACATTTAAAAACCCCAAAAAACAACAGCAACAGGTAAAGAAGAAGGGTCCCACTCAGGGTGGTCAACTTGGGTATATCCCACAAGTGGTGGATTGATCCTCCGTACCATCCCAAGAATGAGAAGTTGTACTTACCATGAAGATTTATTCTGGGATGGTAGGAGCATCAATCCACACCCACCCAGGATAATAAGCTTGAGGTGTACTGTAAAATAGTAGATAAGTTAGTTAATAAGATAGGTAGTTATTAGCTAAAAGACGGCTAGGAAAACAAACTGAGGGAGGAGAGGTATGGGTTCCAACGGTTAAGACTGAAAAAGAACTTGGAACTCCTGCAGTGTTGAGTTAGCATGTGGGGATTAATCCACAAGTAGTGGATTGATCCTCCTACCATCCCAGAATGAATCTTCTCGATAAGTACAACTTCTCATTCACTAGCTTGAGAACAGCAGAAAAGCCCATGGAGTCTATAAATTTGCTAAACTGAATATGTAGATGTCAGGATCAGTGGGAATGGTATGTGGAATCTAGCTGATCCACGCTCTCCCCATTGCATTAAGTGTAGCAAATAGAAAATGCTCATCCTTGAGTACCAGCTTAAATTATGTCTCATACTATTAAAAAAAATGTTAATCACATTGAGCCTGAAAATCACCACTAGCTGAGACTGTAACATCGCAATCCTAAATTAGCTGTGTTGAATCCCATTTTGGAAGAAAGAGAAGATATAAATCAAATAAATAAATAAATTGGCTGACCTATGTGACAGGCTTCCCAGAGAAAACATGGCCTTTTCTGTGACCACAAAAATGGGGTCTTAAATCTTAAGAGCCACCTGCCTTATTGTCTTCTCTAAGGTTCATGTGTCTAGGGAAGATTTATACCCTACCAAAGTATAAAATATTATTTAATAGCAGCATTGAGTGCTGCAGTTTCAGTCTAACATATTGTCATTTTTATAGGTTCAAATATTTTACTGGCCAGAATGGCAACTCGCCAAGCTAAGCCAGATGGACAGTATTACTTAAAGTCCGAAGATGTAGATGATTTTATCAGAAATCAACTAGTAATTCATCTTCCAGGTAAGTTTTGGTTTTATATAGAAACTTTATCACAGTTGCTTCAACTCCCCTTCCAGGATTCTACCTTGTGCAATTCTACAATGTTATGAAAGTAGAAAGGCCTTAATAAATTTCTGTGTTTGTTTTCTTTATGATTTATAGTTAAAGTTGAAGATATGCATATAACACTCTATAACATTTAAATATGAACTTGGCACCCCAAAATATAAGATGGCCGTATGTCATGGGTCCTGAACTAAAATTTTCTTTTTCGAGCTATAGAATATATTTTCTTTTTAAGCTATAAGAGATACAAAAAGACAAAGAAATGAACTTTTACCAGAAGAAATCTACTAATATTTATTCATCTATTCATTTGCAATGTTGTTCTAATTTTACTTTACGTCTATAGGAGTTTAACATTCTTTTAGATCCTGTAATATTTCTAAACAATTGGAAATGAAATGCTAGAATTTTCTTCCAGCAAAGAAGGAGCCATCCAAGAATGGGCTAACTACTTCTGCTGCCCTGGCAAGGCAAGGAATCCCTAGCTCTTCCATGCTGTTCTTTCACCTTGCCTTCAGCCAGAACAGGTCATTCATAGCATATAATAATCGCATATAATTAGACTTAAACGATGTACAAGTGCTTTCTAAATAAATTACACTTCTCATTGTAGATTTCAAACATAGAAATGTATTTTTCCTCTTAGGAGTTGGTAGGACAATGGAATCTAAATTATCATCTTTGGGGATAAAAACATGTGGAGATCTACAGTGTGTCACAATGTCAAAACTTCAGAAAGAATTTGGTCCTAAAACAGGACAAATGCTTTATAGATTCTGCCGTGGTTTAGATGACAGGCCAGTTCAAAGGGAAAAAAAGAGAAAATCAGTTTCAGCAGAGATCAACTATGGTATAAGATTTACCCAGGTAAGAGCATTCTAACTTTGGCACAGTAATATAAATCAGTGGCTCAAAAGAATTTATCCACAAGATGACTCTTTACTTAGTTGAAATGTTACCTGATTTTAATTTTTTTCTTCTGCTGATACTAGGACATGTCCATTACATAGAAGGTGTATTTATTTGGGTACATTTTACTTGAATGCAAGTAATGTAAACTGTGGCTTGCTGAATTCTGTTCATTGAACTCCTGGGATTCCTTCGAAACTCTCAGAGCTTTCTTATTTTAAAAATCAATACTGCATGCCATTCATGGAAGTACCATAGAGCTTAAGTAGACTTACTCCCATGAAGTGTGTGGGATTGTAGTCTAATGGTGAAAAAAATTAACTAGTGGATAATTCCACCACAACTGCTGATCCTCCCTGCAGTATGTAACCACAAGAGAATGTTGGGTGTGTGTTATGATGCAGGCTCCTAATCACTTTTGATGGCTCTGACTGTTACCTTGTGTAAATTTGAGAATATATTCTGCAGTGTAGTAGGGGTTGTCTACAGTCAAGTTAATATACGAGGTTAGATAGAAAGTGTGAAAACTTCATGTGTAATGAATTCCAAATTTACACAGCACTAAACATTTTTACTAATGGGAGAACATCTTTTTTCCACCTTTAGGTATGCATCCTCTTGAACTGATTGTTCTAGGATTACCTGTTTTGCATTATATGTAGATGTTAGGTGTTTGTCTTGCGTGCTTAAGAGGATGAGCTGGGCAATGCTGGTTCAAATTTCACATCAGCCTAAAGTCTTTCTAGTGAGACTATGGCCAGAATTCTTTTAGGAAAATATATACACTTCAGTGTCTCTTACACATGCAGGTGTCCTTTTCCAGGCACTGTGGGGGTTGGTATTGCCTTCCTCCCTCTGCATTGCCCAAGCCCCCTCCCCCTGACCTTTCTGAAGCCACCCTGCACAGACCTTCACAGTAGGTTCCCCAATGTGCCATTCCATGCTTCATGGCAAGCAGAGGTAGGATTGGAGAAACATCCGTCTACATTCCCATAGCCAAATGCAAAATGATGACATTGCAGGGATCTGCCAGGATCCTGGATCCTCCAGGGATCTCAGCTCTGCTGTAATCGTGTCTGGCTATTGGGAGGTAGCCAGATGCGTCTCCAATCCTGGCTGCTTGCTGCGAAGTATGGAATGGTTGTGTGGGGCAGCTTCAAGGGCTATGGCTCAGTGTAGTATAGGTCTGTATGTGGATATTTACGCTACCTTGTGAGGTAGCATGATTATACTCCAATGGCAGTGTAATCCTGATCTCCCATACAGAATCATTGTAATGATTCCTGTTGTTAAGACAAATAGCCCGAATCACATGAGTCTCTTGCCTTGTCATGGGCTATTGCAGGGCATTCTAGAAGCCTCCTTTTATCAAAACAGATTTTATCAAAATCAGTTTTGGGGATGTGGGAAAGAAAGGTCATTAAGTTTATCAGGCAGAAATAGAAAGAAACAAGCAGAGCCTTCAAGCACTGTGTTCTCTCTCTTCCTTTATCTTTGTGCAAACCCGTTTTATATATTTCTAGCCAAAAGAAGCAGAGGCTTTCCTTTTGAGTCTTTCAGAAGAGATCCAAAGCAGGCTAGAAGCTGCTGGGGTGAAAGGCAAACGGTTAACTCTCAAAGTCATGGTCAGAAAAGCTGGGGCTCCACTGGAACCTGCAAAATTTGGAGGCCATGGAATCTGTGATAATATTGCCAGGTAAACAGTTTCATAAATATGCCAGTAGTTGTATATCTTGAGTTATAAAATATAAATATAGATATTTTTGTTTTTATTTTTTAACTTTTATATGTTTTATATTATTTCAAATTTTTAAATTGTGATGTTTTTAATTTTATTTTATCTGATGTTTTTATGAGCTGCCTTGGGTCCCATTCTGAAAGAAAGGTGGCATATAAATTAAATAATAAATAAATAAGTTTGCAAAGTTTAAAAAAATTGATCTTATTGCTTAGTCTTAGGTAAACTTCTTTTAGCAAATAGTTATTGTTGTTGTTGCTACTGCTGCTCTGCTTTAATAATGCTTGAGAAACTACTACTTTTTAATAGGAAGTACCAGTATCTTCTTTATTTGCTTATATAGTAAAATAAGGCAAACATTTTTGTGGGACATAGAGTATGCCTTGTCAAAATTTAAATTGCTTGTTATTTTAGAGACAGAACTGGACATCAAGACATTTAGCCTCCTGTAGAAATTTCTTCTGTATTGTTGCACAGCATGATGCATGATGGACATCTATAAAACATTTAATATAATAGTATTATAGTATTTAAGAAGAGTGCATGGTTCCTCATAGTGATTACTACACTATATTTTCTGTTGTTTTCCCGCTTTAAAAACAATTAAGTATCCAAAAATAAAACCCTGTCCTTTTCAAAATTAAGGCAAAAGGTTAGGACAAGGCTAACACAACTTGACCTACCAAGCTAAATGTAATTTATAGTAGTGAATGGAGCCTACAAGGAGCTCAATGAAACTTCCTGGTTTTGATTACTGCCTAAAAATACTAGTTCTGTTTAAGAACCAAATAGCTTCTACAGTTGTCTCTCAACTTTCGCATGGGTTTGGGACAGAGGACACCTTCAAAAATGGAAAAAATGCAAATACAGGCCTACTATATTTTAATTAATTAATTAATTATTTCATAGACATTTGTAGGTCCTCCAGGGTGATTTTACAGTCAACTTCAAGCAGAAGTGGGTGGGGGATAAACCCATAAACCTTGCGTAACAAAAGTATATTTATCTTAAAAAGAAAGAAGTTGTGAAACTCAAGAGATGACTTTTAAAATAGCCCTTTCCAAAGCACTGCCAGTTTACTTCATGTTGCTTAATAAATCCCTTTCCCCTTTTTTGCTGCTTCACCTCAAGCTGAAACTAGTTCCAAAGCCAGATCTAATGTATTCAGAATACCAGATTGTAGAGTTTCAGCTACAGTTTTGAATACTGTACTTGTTTGTTCTCTTTGGTTTCTGTGATTTAAACCATAATTGTTCTATAGACAGAAGGTTTCTCCCATTTGCAGAAGCCTTCTCATTCATTAAAGTATTTCTACTGACAAAATGGAGAAGAGTGTTCTTCAATTTGTCTGCATCTGCTATGTCTCTCAGAAGTCTACTCAATACTGTTGGAATATGGATGAGGTATTACTGGGGCTGTAAAAGGAGGGGGAAATCAGTAAAAAATTACAGTTGTCCCTCCATTTTTGCAGGGCTTAGGGGTGCAGGATCCCCGCAAAAATGAAAAAACCATGAATAAAAAATTAAGCAAAGATTGGGTGGGGGGACCACGGATGGAATGCCCAGGAGGAGAAAAGGAGGGAGAGAGGCTTGTGGTCCAGGCTGCCACCGCAACCCTGCCCGCCTAGGCCTCCCAGGCCTCCACCACCATCACCACCACCCTCGCTCACCCTATCACCACCACCATGCCCCCACTGCCAAGCAACCCCCCCCCCTTGCACTCGCTGCAAAGCCTCTGCGGCAAACGTGGTGGGGCTTTGCTCAGTCTCCGGCTTTTCGCCCGTGTGGCGAAAAGCCTCTCTGGAGAGCTGAAGTGGGGTGAGTTACTTGGATGCCGGCTTTGGATCGTTCCCTGTGGGGCAAAAATCCGGTGTCCGAGTAACCCACCCCCTTCAGCTTTCTGGAGAGACTTTGCGCGATCTCTGGCTTTTTGATCTCTGGCTTTTCACCCCTCAGGGATCGAAAAGCCGAAGGGGACATTGCCCTTAATGTGGCTTTTCTTCGGGCTTGCCTTTTCTGCCCCAACCGAATTGAACCCCCAGGAGCGGTTGCGTTCCGCAGTTCCTGTGGGTTCAGTTCGGTTGGCATGGGAAAGCTAAGCCCGAAGAATGGCCGCATTCGGTAACTTGGCCCTTAATGCACCCATTCTTCGGGCTTGCTTTTCTCACCCCAACTGAATTGAACCCCCAGGAACCACCACTTTTGGCGGTTCATGGGAGTTCAATTCAGTTGGGGTGGGAAAGCCAAGCCCAAAGACCGGCCACGTTCGGCGACTTGGCCCTGAATGCAGCCATTCCTTGGGGTTCAGTGCGGTTGGGGGGGAGGCAATCCCAAGAAATGCTGCACGTTCACGGCAAAGCCATGGAATGCACAGCATTCCTTGGAGTTGGCCTTCCCCCCCCCCCCAATGGAATGCCACCATACCTCCAGGGCCTCTGCCGCTGTGTCCGCCATGCAACCACAACCTCCACCATGCCCCCACCACCGAGCATTTGGAGGCTCAGCAGCTTTGCGGCAAGTGTGGGGCTTTCCTCGGGTTTGGCTCCACCCCTGTGGGGGGAGCCGAGGATTTCCACGATTATACAAGATTATACAAAGCCATGAAAATCAAAGCCATGAAAATGAAGGGATGACTGTAGTTCCTCCCCTTCTCATTGACAGGAATGTTCTAAGCAGAACTCTGTTTAAACTGGTACTCTTTCCATTACAGTGAAATACTGACTCCAACCCTATATTGACACTTTCTGCTCAACATTGTAAGAAAGACTAGTATACATAATTCCCACTGCTTTCAGAATGCACAAGAAATGTTCTTAGCATAAATCAGCAGTGTGCATTGATGGTTTAGAATGATGTGTGAACATTTACTACATGGTTGCTTCCTGAAAATCACAGGATGATCAATGGAGGACTATTAGAAAATCTGGAATTGCTGAGAACAGTTAACAAGTTAGTATTTGTTCTCTGTGCCAACCCCCATAATGGCTTTTTCTTAAGAAAACAAGCTCTGAGGCAAAATAATTAATTAACAAGCAGGGAAGCCATAACTTCTAAACTTTCCCCTGCCCATGTTTTTTTTCTGTTCAACTACTCCCCCAGGCTGCTTCTCAAAAGTTGGATAAATCTTTTTCCTGACACACTCAAATGGAACCCTCCATTTTTATTGAGGGCATTCATGTGCAGGGTGTACTTCAAGTGGTAGAGCAATAGGTGAGCAAAGGATTGTATGATGAAAATCATCATCTTCTTTAGATGATTTGCTTTAAAAAAAAGATAACTTAGCTGGATATAAACAGTCATATACTTAGTTCTTCAATGTAAGTCTGTAGTTCAAATCCAGTTTATGTGACACTGCCACCATAGTGTCAGCAAACCTCACTAAAATTAAGATCACAAAACTTTGCTGAGTCCCTGTAGGACCCATTTAGCCCAGCATCCTTGTTCGTATGCTGACCAGCCAGAATTCCTATAGAAAGCCCACAAACAGGAGACAATGGCAGAAGTGCTTTCCTACTGTTGTTCTTCAGTAAAGATGTTCAAAGGCATGATGCCTCTGATTGTAGAGGTAGGATATAGATATAATGGCCAGTAACTGTTGATCCAAATCATTGTGCTTTTTAAAATGTGTGTTCTTTGCAGAACTGTGACTCTCAGTCATGCAACAGATAGTGCCAAAGTGATTGGGAAAGAAATGCTGAATATGTTTCATACAATGAAGCTGAATATCTCTGATATGAGAGGGGTATGTTTTTAACTTAAATCACTTTGATGTTTTCTTTTCTACAAAAATATTTATTGAAATCCAAATATTTTATTTTATTTATATTCTCTCTTTCTCCCAGTATGAAACCCAGAGCAGATCACTATGTAAAAGTTATAACATAGTTAAAACAGTAAATAATTAAAACATTAAAAAGCAAATAAATAAATCACCATATTGAGTATATTAATTTGAAACCATTAAAAAGGCATTTACAACATAATAATAATGGTAAGAGTAACACAACACACTGCAGTTAAAAGACCTTCTCTAATGGCCAATGAACAATCAAAGGCCTGGGTAAATACAGAAGTCTTTGCTTGCCAGCAGAAAACGAGTAGAGAGGGGGGCATCCTGGCTTTCCATGGGATGGAATTCCATAACCCAATACTTCATTATCTAATGAAATTAGATCATCTAATAAAATCTAATCTAATCTCATAGTCTAATAGAAGTATTAGCATCTAAATTGCTGTGAGGATTTAGGAGCAGAAGCAAAATAATAAAACTACAAAACTATGTTGTCAGAGGCAGGTCAAACAAGTACTTAGGCTTACATAAAATGTGCAACCTTGTTTGGGAGAAAAGAAGAACAGTAACCATCCAGAATTTTTTAAATGTTAGTTGGCTTGAGTCCAGGGAATAAACCAAGTACAGGTTAAACCTACAGTGAAATAAAATATCAAAATAGCTTAAAAAGCAATTACAAACACACATATTCAAAAAAGGCAGCAGACATGTAGATTAAAGTCCCCTTGAATGCCAAAGGCCTGCCTGAATAAAATGGTGCCAGCAAAAGGTGCCAGCAAAAGGACAACAAGGAACAGACCACCTTAGTCTCCCTGGACAAGGACTTCCCCAGCATAGTTATAGCTACCAAGAAAACTCCTTTGCATCCACTTCAAATGTAAAATGTGACTGTGAGGAAGAGGGACTGAGAGAAGGACCTGCCCCATTTCAAGCAAGATATCAAAGATTCCTGATAGAAAATGCCCTTCATTTGGATTAAGCCAGTATCTCCTTTTTAGACTGCATTTCAACATTTCATTTATTCCTTTATTCCTTTTTTTATCAAAGACATATAGACATTCATGTATATTATTTACATGCTATAAAAGAATGTAAATATTCTCTTATGTCACTAGCAATGTTTAAAAGATAAATTCGAATTAGATTTTCTTTAGGTTATGGATTGTTAAAACCATACTGATCTTCTTCATGGTCTCTGTGAATCACACAGTTGGGTTATTCCTGCGCCTGTGCAGAGCATACAGAACCTTCTGGTATCGCTAGGCGGAATGTGCATAGATACATTTTTAGCGGTAACTCCGCCCACAATAACAGTCCCTTAAAAGGCTCTCCCGCTTAATTCCCCTCAGTTCCTTTTTTTCCACCACGTTAGCAGCTCGAAAGAACCTTCGCTCGCTAGTTCACTTTTGCTTTTGGTTTCTGACTTGAACTGCCTTTTTTGACAACGATCTTTGCTCTCTCCTTCTGACTTGGCTGTACGGTGATTTTTGGCTTGATTCAGACTCCTGACAACGATTTTCGCGCCCTCTTGGCTTTGTCTTTGACCTCTGATTTTTGGCTTGACCCGGACTCTTTTTGACTACGACTTCGTCTAGTGCCTACCATGGCGACCAAAACCAGCTTCAAATGGTGCGTCATTTGCCAGGCGAAGCTACCAAGCTCTGATGGTCACTCCCGCTGCCTGATCTGTTTGGGTGAGTCCCACAATGTGGATGCCTGCGTGCACTGCAGGGCCTTTACGCCCCAGGTGCAAAAACACCGCTCATCCCGACTGAAGTCCTTCCTTTACGAGAAGGCTCTAATCCCTTCTGCAGCCTCGACACCCGCCATTGGATCTCCGCAGAAGAGAGGATGGTCCCCTTCTCCAAAACCCCCTCAAGCCAAGCGCCACCGGTCCCAGAGCCCATCTCAGCGCCATTCTGTTGCATCTGACCCTGAAGCTGTGCTCCACTCGCACAAACATTCCTCCAGGCCGACCCCGGCTGGGGATCGAGCCTCCTCGGATTCGTCGGCTGTTGAATCTAAGGGAAAGCATCGGGACCGATCGGGGTCAAAGGATACGAGCAGGGATCGAGACTCCTATCTCTTCTAAGGGCAAACCCTCTAAGAAGAAGAAAAAGCGCACTCTTCTTGAAGGTAGATCGAAGGAGGCAAGGTCGGACAAGGAACCCTTGGCATCCGTGGCACAAGCTCCTGTCCCATCAACACAACCTGCTCCAACTGTACCGCAGCCACAACCCTCTCCTCAAGGTCGAGAAACCGGTACCGACCAGCCCCGTTCCGCAGCTGCCACCCCTACTCCCTCGCTTGAGATCATGGAGGTCGAAGTGGATGAGCTGTCGGGTGAAGAGGCGGTGGACTCTCCACGAGTTCGTACTCTCTCACCTGCGTTGCTGGTTTCCCACTCTGAACTTCTGTGGGACTACTCTACCATTCAGGAGAAGGAGACTGAACCCCAGCCATCCACACCCCGTATACTCGAGGATGTCCAGGCATATGGGGCCTACGACCTGGCTAGATCTGTCTTCAGTGCACCTGTGCCGAAACCGCACAGTGCTGACTTGGTATAAGGACAAAGTGTTCTATTTGACAGAAGAAGCAGCTACCCGTCATGTCTTATCAATGCCTCTGCCCCGGCTTTTGGTTTCGTCTCTCAGAGGCTATCTGGCAGCTATCTGTCGAATTCCAAGCTCAAAATCGACCATCCCCCTTCCAGGACCCGATGGAGAAGAAGTTCCTGAAGGGATATGTCAACCTCCATCCTCCAGTACTCGATCCCACTCTAGCCTGGAGCCTCGAACTTGTCCTCTCCCAATTGGTGATATGGCCCTTCAAACCCATGGCCTCTTCAGACCTCAGGCTACTGACTTGGAAGACTGCTTTCCTGGTTGCCATCAGCTCTGCTCGTCAAGCTGGAGAACTGTGTGCCTTACGGTCGGACCTTCCATATACCTGCTTCCACAAACATAAGGTGGTATTGAGACCGGACATTTCCTTCCTGCTGAAAGTGGTCTCCAGTTTCCACCTTAACCAACCCATCGTTCTGCCCGCCTTGATGCAGGACCCAAAGGACGAATTCGAGCGTACCCTCCACTCCATGGATGTGTGGAGGGTACTTGCATTTTACATACAACGGACTGCTCCATTCCGTCAATCACCTCAGCTCTTCATCTCCTATGCTGACTCGAAGAGAGGTGCACCGATCTCGTTGCAGCGCCTTTCGAAGTGGGTGACGTCAACCATCGCTCTCTGCTATGAACTGGCCAAGAAGCCTTTGCCTCCACGGGTTCGTGGACATTCTACGAGAGCTGTCTCCGCTTCGACTGCATTCCTCTCTGGGGTGCCCCTAAAGGATGTCTGCCGTGCTGCAACCTGGTCTTCACCATTGACATTCATCTCACATTACAGACTGGACACTCGTTCTAGGAACAAGGCTGCATTCAGGAGGGCAGTGCTTCTGTCCTCCATCCAATGAGTGAGTGTATTTCACTGTCTAATTAATGCATAACTAATTGAATTGCTGAATTGTTTAATGCTTAAAGAATGTGCTGTCAAAAAAAAATCCCTTTCTCATTTAATCTATGAGGTGGTCTCCGTCCTCTGATGTACAGGACATATCCTCCTCCAGTGGGGAAGCTTGCTAGTCTACCCAACTATGTGATTCACAAAGACCACGAAGAAGATGGACAGGTTACTTACCTGTAACCACAGATCTTCAAGTGGTCTTCTGTGAATTCACACAGACCCGCCCATCCTCCCCTCTATGTCCTGCTATTGCATATGTGCTTAATGTTCCTGATGTTGCTGGTTGCGGCGTCATTCAAGGAACTGAGGGGAATTAGGCGGGAGAGCCTTTTAAGGGACCATTAGTGTGGGCGGAGTTACCGCCAAAAGTGTATCTATGCACATTCTGCCTAGCAATACCAGAAGGTTCCGTACACTCTGCGCAGGCACAGGAATAACCCAACTGTGTGAATTCACAGAAGACCACTTGAAGATCTATGGTTACAGGTAAGCAACGTGTCCTTTCCTGAATGTGAAGTCGAAGGCTTTCACGGCCGGCATCCATAGATTTTCCTTGGTTCTCTGAGGATGCCAGCCACAGATGCAGGCGAAACATCAGAAAGAAACTATTCCAGAACATGGCCTCACAGCCTGGAAAAAAACCAAGGAAAATCTGTTTCCTGTATGTTGTTTGTTTAGAAATGAGATGGCTTTATTGTTGTTTTTTAGGTTGGAATGCAAGTACATCAGTTAGTTCCAGTAAATAAAGCCGCTTTAGCAGTTTCCTCTCACTCGTCATTGCAGTCTGGATTCTTACCTCAAGGATCTAATTCTATTATTGATCTTCTGCATGTTCCAAAAGCCATAAAGAATTCAGAAGATCACAAGGAAGGTCAGTGATTTCCTTTGTAGTTCTTGGAGTGTGTAATCTTTTTGCAAATGCTCCTCAGAAGTTTCATTATCACAAGCTGTTCTATATTAAATTAATAACATGAAATGGTGTAATATAAAATTACTGTAGTTTGTTTATATTAATAGAATAACTGGTGTTATATAATGATTAAAGTTTTGTCTTGTTTTCTGCATTGACAGTATTTGTAGCTGCTGTGGATGTTGAAATATCTCCTACATCAAAATCATGTCCAGTGCTGCCATCTCTAACATGTAACATTACCAGCAAATCTGAATCTGCAGTTAACTTGAATGGCTTGCATCCACCCATAAGTATAAAATCAAGACTTAATTTAAGTATTGAGGTACCATCACCTTCCCAGGTAAAATTTTCTTTCTGGTATAAAACATGTAAAAAAAGTGCTGTGTTTTTCCTTCTCATTCTTTATATAAAGAAATCAATCAATAAGATCTGTGGCCTCTTTTTTTTTGTTTCTGCTCCCCTCCTGTTACTATGTGATATTTACCCTAAATCTTTGGGAAGAATAGTGATAAATAATGAATTAGTCAACCCTCAACTTTTGCGGAGGTTAGGGGTGGAGAACCCCCAAGAAAGTTGGAAACCTGCAAGTGTGTGTGTGTGTGTGTGTGTGTGTGTATGTATATATATATATATATATATAGAACACCTCTGTAGGCATTTGTCGGTCCTCCAGTGCAATATTCTGTAGTCAGCTTCTGGCAGAAGTTCCCTGTAATGCCTAGAGTGTGTGTATTTAGTAATCCATTAATAATCAAATCTGTGAATGCTTAACCTGCAAATGTGGAGGGACAATTTTAATAGGTGATTGGTTGAATTATTAGTATGGGTAGATGGATGAATAGAAATTGAAGAGTTTCTTCCCTTTTCTTTAGGAAGAATTTAGTGTCTTAATTTCATTTCATACTGATGGGGATGGATCCAGACTTAAGAGTAGAGCCACTGAAATCAGTGGAATGTAAGGTAGTCATAATTGTGGCTAAGCTGTCCTGTGTCTGGGAAGCTCTATAACTACCACACCAGTCTGAACTGGCACAAGGTACTTTATGTACCACTTGCATATTTGAACATTGTAATGAGGACCAGATCTAACAGCTCCTCCAAGATGCAGTTGCTTTTATAAGAGACTGAATATTATTTCAGCTGATCATTCAACTGCCTACTGGTAATATATGTATCTTGATTGCACTGAATTTTGGCTTATCTGCGATCAACCAGCATATTATTTGGTTCCACTTAGCTGCTCCTCCCAAAGATGATCAGATCAAGACAAGGTTCGCTTTTGGAGATACTTGGTGGATCTCACTAGGGATCGAACTTCTGGGAGAGAATTATTAGATTTAATAACTGGCAGGTTATATGTTGCTTAGAAGCTTAGATTCTTACTGAATGATTTTCAACAAATTGTGTTAATGGACAATCATACTTTCCCTCCTTATTGCAGCCAAATTCTGTTGTGTTTGGAGCCAACATAGTGTTGGAGTGTTGGACTATGACTCTGGAGACCAGGGTTTGAATCCCCACTCAGCCATGACTACCCACTGGATGACATTGGGCAAGTCACTCTCTCTTAGCCTCAGAGAGCCTCTGAACAAATCTTGCCAAGAGAACCCCGTGAGAGGGTTAGCATAAGTCAGAAATGACTTGAAGGCACAAAGCAACAACAAAGCTATGGAAACAGCCTCTTGCTCTATATGTTTCTGTGGGATTGAAAAATCTCTTCAGATAAAAATACAGAAGTATTTTTTTTCAGACAGTATTTTAATTATATGTTACCTCTTCTTTATCTTTTGAAGAAATCCTGCATGAGAATGTAGCTGTTCAGACACAGATGCAGGAAGATTTGACACCTTTTTAGCATCCACGGTTTAATAATCTGAGATGCGGACAAGGCTTTTGCCCATGCACTTCCCCCCCCCCCTTGTTAAACATGAATGCAGTGTGTGTGTCTTTGATTAGTGATTACCTAAACCTTACAGCAACTAGTTTCAAACCATATTTTAGGATCATGGCTGGTAACTGCTACTTTCCTGTCTTAGATGAAATAGGAATTTTTAGTCATAGCAGCTTTCTCCAGCCTGACACCCCCAAATGCTGGATTGGGATGTTGGGAGTTGTAGTCCAGTATTTGGAGGGCACATCAGGTTGGGGGAGGCTGGATTTGAGCCTTGCTGATCCTATCAGGGCTTGGTTGAAAGCACTCATTGCATGACAAAAGACTTTTTCGTGTTTCATCTTATTAAGCCAAGAAAAGATCATTCCAGTGGAGCTCTTGTCTGAATAGTGAATGGTGGATTTTTGTCTTAACAGCAGCTCTTCTCAGCAACTCTCAGGGTAGCATTTTCCATTTAGAGCCATTAGTAGAGAAAAAAGAAAACAGTAAAGAGAAACTTACAGGACTGTAATTTTTAAAACCTACATATAGAGTTTGACATAGAATTTAAAAAGCTTTGAAAGAAAATATGGATCAGAACAACAAGAGAGAAGTGGAAGAGGAAAGCAACTGTCCTAGGCAAGGGCAAGAAAAAGAACTGGTGTGGATTATAGCAGCATCATCCCCTAGATGTAGAAACTTGAGTAATTTAATCCTGCCTTCCTGGGCATAGGGGTTAACTCATTTTTTGATGTCTCCTCAAACCAAACTGAGAAACATTTTTCAGACATTTTCATGGAAGCCTTAATATTAAGTCTTGCTGTATCAGCACAACAGTGCACAGGGTGGTGCAGCTATGCATGGCAACATCAAGAGGCTTGCTTTAACATGGACACTGAGGTTCAGGTATTTATGATTAGAACACAAGTCACATAAAGGAGATGAAGCAGCTTCTTTTATTATGCTTTATACAGTATATTTTGATTATTTTAGCAACTGTAGTGCTAGAGCTAATATTTGTGCATAGAGTGGTGCAAATGTATGCTTAACAGATGTCAGGTTTTTCATTTCTTCTTTTTCTGGAACTAACATATACTTAAAATTTCTCTTGTTAGCTGGATCAGTCTGTTATGGAAGAACTCCCATCTGATATTCGAGAACAAATAGAGCAAGTGTATTCCCTTCAACAAGCGGAGACAAGCGATAGTAACAAGAAGGAACCAGTAAATGGATACAACACTAGCTTTCCGTCGCAGCCAGTGGGAGCCCTCCTCTTACAAATACCAGATCTCAAAGAGTCGGGAAATGATACAGGAATTAATGTAATCGCTTTACCAGCATTTTCACAGGTGAATAGTAATAAAATACTGGCTGAGATCCTGCACTGAGAAGGCATTGGTTGCACTATGTTGCCTTGTTACAGATTTCCAACATTGAACAACCAAATGTGCAGTCATGCAGTCAATTTCCCATGATGTGCAGCATTGCAGTGGCACCACATGTGTAACTGATTTCAGTAAACCAACTTGGACATGGCTGTTATACATTGGCCAAAAATGTCCACTTGATTGGGTTAGGCACCAACATGATGCCAATCACAGTTTGCTCAATTATATGTTAGTAGATATTTGCATATAAGTAGTAATTAATTGGTTATTGTAAGAAAATCATTATTATGTATTTTCCATTAGTTTGAAGGCATTTCTACTACAAATAGCATAAGGCCCATTGTACTTTAAATGGATATTGAGTTAAAAACAGAGTATAAACCCATATCTTATATTAGAAACAAAAGTCAGAAAGCTAAACAGCAATTCCACACACCAGTGATGCAGTTACAAATGGATGCTTCATTGTCTAGGTGGACCCTGAAGTTTTTGCTGCACTACCTTCTGAGTTGCAAGAGGAGCTAAGGCAGGCATATGAACAAAGGCAAAAACATACAGTGACCACCTGCCAGCAGACAAATACCACTGGTAAGTCTGCAGCCACAGTTCTGTCAAATGGTGATCATTTAACAGTCTTTTCAAGAACTTAATGTTGTCCATTTAATAATTTTAATAAAAATCACTGGGTCAGGATACTCTCTTAGTCTCACTGTTGCTCCTTTCCTTTCCAGTATCAAAGAATCCTTTACTGAACTTGAAACCAGTTATAAAAAACAAGAAAAAAAGTAGGGAAAAGAACCAAATCAGCCCACTTAAAAAGAAGCACAGTCCTTTGAAAAACAAGCTCTTTGGGAGCCCTGCAAAAAGTATGATTAATTCTACTGGAAGCCCACAGAAATTAATGGATGACTTTTTAAAACAGGAAGGAGCAGACACTGAAAACTCTCAGGTAACATTACAAGCAAATACATACTTTAGATATTTTTTTTAACTCAGATGTAGTCAGGGAGGGGGCTGTTATGGTATTTTAATGCTGTTTAAGGTTTGTATTTGGGAGGATATGAAGAAATTCACATAAGTACTATCTGTATATTTTGTGTCTGAATAGATGGAGCCGGCGCAAACCACTGCAAATGCTACTAGCCCATCCATTTCACAGCCATTATTGTCTGCTTCTACTAGGCCTCAGGCCCCCAATCTAGCTGGAGCTGTTGAATTCAACGATGTAAAGGCATTACTCAAGGAATGGATCACAACTATATCAGGTAAGTATGTGATTTCATTTATTTTTAATACAAGAACTGTGGAATGTATCTGGACTGTGCTTGTAAATAAACTTCCATTGCACCAACTGGGCTTTTTAAAAAACAATCTTTATTTTAAAGTCTGGGTTACAAAGCTTCATAGCTGTCTTGGATGCCACCAATTGCAATTTAATAAAAGAGATTGCATTCTACGGAACTCTGTTTCTTCCTTTTTGGATAGAAATGTCTTCCTACTCTGTTGGTGGAAGAAAAGGGAACTCCTACATTAGAAGTATTACACTCAGCCTGATTTTACTCAGTACATAGTAAAGGGGTCCTCAGTTATATCCAATACTAGTTGACTGTATCTGTCTTGTAATAGTCAGGGGCAAAGATCTGTCTGAAGGTACATCATAAAATATGACTTGAGCAATTGTGTCTCCTGGTACCTGTACTCATTTCGAAGTACATGATGTTCAAAGATTGCAGAAAGGAGACAGTTAACCACTTATATGCCACAATTAAGTGGTTCTTTCAGTCTCTAATAGATCATGACTGCAAATGCAGTCCTACTGCCATACCATGTTTACAAAAACCTAGATTTCTCATGGTCTAAGGGTAAATTTGCCTGTGGCTGAAGGGGAAGGATAAAGAAGTACAGGACTATACATGTCTGGAAATATCTGCCCCCCCCAAAAAAAAATAGCTCTCTTTTCCACCAGCAAACAATTGCAGATCTTACATTGTCTAGTACTCAGCCCTTTCTAGATGAAGGATTTTAAACATCCCGTATCGACTCTGTTTTGACAGATCCTATGGAGGAAGATATTCTACAAGTTGTGAAATACTGTACTGATCTGATCGAAGAAAAGGATCTAGAAAAGTTGGATCTGGTCATAAAGTATATGAAAAGGTAGTGTTATTTTGAGGCTTAATTCACACTTCTCTGGTTGGTGTTAAGAGGAATCCACACAGATGGAATCATATGATCAAAAGCTCTGCAGACCAGCTGCCTCCTGCCAGTTTCCTTCCTTGCCTCACCCAGAAGGAAACTGTCTTCAAGAGCTCTCTTTTTGGTTTTTTTACTCTTAACTCTGCTTAGTCATTTCTTACCCTCTTTTCTAAGTTTGTTTCTCTCCAATAATTTTTGGTCATAATATGAAAAAGCAGCTCAGTTTTGGGCCTTAATTAACTCAGGGCATAAAATGTATATGCTGCTGAAAGGGGAATTGTCAAAGCTTGGTTGGGGGTAAAAAGGAATCTCACTTCATACCTGTATATATTCATTTTTCTTCCACACTCCTTTGTGCTCTAAAGCAGTAGCTCTTAACCTTTTCTTTCCCAAGGACCTCCTTTAAATACAGTTTGTTGCCATGGGCCCCCGAGACTTAACTCAAGATTTAAAACCCTGATAATAACAACAGCACTTGATAATAATAATAATAATAATAATAGAGTTATATCATCCATGAAATCTTCCCTCAGGGGCATTGGAGGGGGAGGGAAGACTTTTCTTCTGCTTCTTCCTGCAAGTTTGTAGCTGGAACAGATTGAATGGCAATGTGCAGGCCAAGCCAGTTGCCTTGGCTCTTATCACATGGCCACGCCACTGCAGGGAGGTGGACCAAGCAGCTCTCAAACCTCTTGTGAGGACCATCATGGACCCCAGGGGGTTCCTGGATCACAGATTAAGAACTGCTCTAAAGCACGAGTGAGCTACTTGGGGCCTTCGTTTCCCCTAGCTAACAACAAAGGATAATTAACATTGCAGTCTGTCAGATGTTCTAGTCCAATATCCTTCTTATGGAGAATATGAACATTTATTGGTTTCTTTTGGTTCTAAAAACTGGTTTTCTTTCCTTTCCTGTAGGCTAATGCAGCAATCTGTGGAATCGGTTTGGAATATGGCATTTGACTTCATTCTTGACAATGTTCAAGTGGTTTTGCAACAAACTTATGGAAGCACATTAAAAATTATGTGAAGTGAGCTTGTAGAAAAGGGTGTGATGAGAGCCTGGTGCTCTCTGGTAGCTGTGCCATAAGTGCTTGTGAGGTATTTGCAAAGTGCATGATAGTAAAGCTAAGTTTTTATAAGTTGACATTTTTTTTAAGGAAGAAAGTGTTTTGTACATTTCCTTTCAAGAAAGTGCCAAAATTTGTCAGTATTGCATGTAAATAATTGTGTTCAAATTCTTTTATTGTAGTATAGAATCTATTTACAAAATGTTTGTTTATAAAGGTTTTATGGATTTTTACAGTGAAGTGTTTACAGTTGTTTAATAAAGAACTGTATGTAATTTGTACAGATTCTGTTGTTTCATTACTCCATTTTTGTACAGATAAATGGCTAGTTTTGAGAAGTTAACATTTCCTAGGGAACTCAGTAATTGTGATAAGGCTATAGTTTGAATATTTTTATTCTCATATTTTATTAAATATTTATATCCCATTTATCCCACCCATTCCACCTTACATAAACACTATACAATGGCAAACTGTTCTTTAAGGTGGTGATCTGACAACTGAAACAATTACAAAAAATTTACTCTTAAATTTGTTCATATTATGGATGCCATCAGCATATCATTGGTATGCAGTTGGACATCCCTAGGGTTATAAGCATTGCATCTGTTTCTTGCCATGGCCTAAAGCAGAGGTGGAGAATCTGGCTCTCTCCTGTTTTGACAGACTACGGCATCGAGTCTGCTGGCCAGACCAGGTGAGTTCGGGGGGGGGGGGGGCTACAGATTTTCCATACCATGGATTTAAAGGTGCCCTTTCCCATTGTTTCATGCAAGCACCACAGACAGTTCAGCAGCTGCGAGAGAAGTAGAGAATTAGGGAAACAGCAGATTTTGCCTGCCTTCTTTCAGCACCACTGTAAGAGCCTGGAAAGAGTACAGCTGCTAATGGAAAACACTGACAGAATTGCAGCTACTATCATCTGTGACTAGGTATAGGATAAGAACAAGTACTAATGGCTTAACACCCATCTTGCAGTTGCAGAGATACACTCATTACTTGAATCTCATATGGTAGACAGATCTGATCTTTAGCTAAGGACAGAGGATACTGTGAATGAAGAGGCCAGTTCTTCTTCCTCTCAGCATGCCATGGCAATGTAGGCCTATTGATGGTGGGCTACTTTTGCTTGCAAAGTAATATTGTGGCACACAACTACTACTATGCAGAAACCCTCTATCATTCCAAGTTACCAGTTCACATAATTATTGAAGCATATAACTACCAACTGTACTACCATATATAATTATGCAAAGGGCTCTCGTACCACCTTTCAGGCTACTTGAGAGAAAGAAATTGTAGCATACGCTTTCATAGAGTTCAGACTACTTCCTCAGAAGCATCTGAGGAAGTAGACTGAAGTCTACAAAAGCTTTATACAACTTCTTTCTCTCAGTCTCAAAGGTGCTACAAGCTCCCTTTGCATGCTGATATTTCAGACTAACACAGCTATGTCTTCAAATTCTATACTATACGATGCATGTGATGCAGATGCTCTGAACCAGACTTAATTAGCTCTACTTTAAATTTCTCATTTTTTTTCTTGCAACTGACATTTGGCATGGACTCAGATTACAGTAGCTATACCAATGATTACAAAATTGCAAGATCATTTTAAATCAGACTCTCTGTAACCTTTGAGAACACTTCAGCAATTATATTGTTCTTGACAGATTACAGTTGTCCCTCCGTATCCACGGATTTGGTATCCATGGATTTACGTATTTACAGCTTGAAAATATTCTTTTTAAAAATAACAATCCCAAAAGCAAACCTTGATTTTGTCATCTTATATAAGGGACACCATTTTGCTATGCCATTGCATATAATGGGACTTGAGTATTCACGGATTTTGGTATCCATGGAGGGAACCATACCCGAGAATATGAAGGGACAACTGTACTTGTATGAGCAGTTGTTTGCGGGAGTTGTGCGGCAACAGATGCACTTGTTTCATACAACACAGAATTTGTTTTTCTTACTAAAGAAACAGCTGTAACATTGCTGCTTATAAAATGCTGATAGTGGTGACATTTCTTGGTATAGCACTAATCTGGTACTGTGGCCAGGCTGCAGTGGTAGAATGGATAGCATAACACTAACATTAGATCCTTTATAGGTGATTTGCTTCAATTGTTACCAACTGTTGTAACTAACCAGGCTTGCCATCGTGCTGCTGGCTGTGTGATCCTGCTCAGCTTGCACCATCTTAACTAAGGTTCATTTAATACACTAATCCCTCTGTCAGAACATGGAACTAGTGATGCAGAGCTATACGCCTGTACAGTGGAAGAGAGGGCAGATTGAGCTGCTGCTGCTGCACCTCTGCACCCCTTTCTAAGCACTGGTGTGTAAGCATTTATTTAAATGTTTTCATTCCACCTTCCTACAGCAATGTGTACCCAAGAGAACTATTTGAAGGATCAAACACTTAAACTAAACTTTGACAGCTGAAATGCATGCATGCTGTGTTGCCTTTATGCAAATTAAATTAACCAGTTAATATCCATTTCCTTTATTTGCAAGTCAGCATTGATTACAGTTTATGAAATCTGACAAACTGTACAAGCAGTGAAAGGCAGCCAACTATGCTTTACATCATTGTTCCGCACAAAGCAAATACAGATACCCAATTACCTAATTTTTCTATGTGAAATTTCTATAGGCACAAAGCAGAAGAATGTTGAAAAATCAAGGGGGGAAAGGTTTGCATAAATAAACATTTCTTACATCAAAAGAAGTCCAAGAATCACAAAGTCTGCAGGAGTATGGTTAATCAAAATACTGCAGTATTGATCCTACTAGTATAAAAGTGAAAGCAGAGTTCTGTAATAAAAATTTTGTGGGTTTTTTTATTTTTGGGATGTGAGTTGAGAAGGGCAAACTTTAAAACAGTAGCCAGTATAAAGGGAAAGGCAGTGGGAAAGGTGCACAGGCACAATGGAACCACAGGGACATGTAAATTGACCACTGTCAAACCAGTGTAAGTTACTTGGTTTCTCATGGAAAACATTATCCACATTTTTCCCCAAATATTAATTAAATCCAGCAGCATATTCATTATAAGCTGTTGGCAGTTTTTGTGACAGGAATTGTGGGTTTATGCTAGCCATTGCCCATTGCTTAACAGAACTTAGATGATCTCAAATACTTTCTTTAGCTCCACAATAAGCTGCCAGTCAGACTTCTGCATTTCATCTCTGAACCAGTCCTTCAGGGCATCAATGGACTGACGACTAATCTGTAGACAGAACATAACAAATACATTGGCACAGAACACATGTAAGAAAAAAAAATCCATCCCAAGTTCTTAAGCTGCAAGACCACTTGCTTATACTTATCACAAAGATGTGATCTTCCAATTTTGATATTTTTTAAACGAAGTAGGATACCTGGTTTTTTAAGCATGGCTCACCCTTAAGGTTTCAATTATAAACAATTACTACAATAAGTGTGAAAATTTGAGCAAATAATGTCTAATATTTTGAAAATGCATACTGTCAATCAAAGACTTCAATCTTGTATTCCACTTAACTTGGAAGAAACATAATGGGAACCTGCACTGTGGAGACAAAGCATAAGATCCTGCCAGATGCAACTCCACTCCATCTCCTCACAGGGCCCACCATTCTCCTGCAGAGCCTCCCTAACACAGCCTTCAATGACTATGGTGCAGATGAGAAGTGTCTAGCTATGTTCTGATAGATGTAAACACAACAATGGCAGCATCCTCCAAAAGCTCCTTGGGGGCCTGGAGAATGATGATGTGGTTGTGCTTCCAGTCACTGGAAAATAGCTAGACATTTCTCAGCTGTCCTCCACCCTCTTCCAATCACTAAATATCCATGTCAAGTGGCCCCGCAGCAGCAGAACAGTGAGTCCAATGATGGGGGGGGGGGTCATTGTGCATGGGAGGTATCGAATACTGCCCTCACCCAACGACCATAAAAAGACCAAGGCCTTGATTATATTGTGGTCTCTGTTGCATAATTTTATGCATATTTAGCTACACAGCAGAGGCACTAAGGAATCCTAGTGAATTGCGAAGGTGAATATCAGGGAACCAGCAAGAGTATCCCATTGTGCATCAGTTGCTTTGCCGACTCTGCTACACAGTAATGTAACAGCAGCCTTTCCTGAATATGAGCAACATGAAACGGTGATTCTACTTCCCACATACACAAGTCCACTTATGAAGACATAAATGAATTCCGGCTATACGTATGCATAAATTGAACTTAATCCCATGTGTACCACCAACAGGATGCTACCCAATGTTAAAGATTGCACTGTTTGACTATTTAAAAGGCCAATCAGTAGTTCAGTTGAGTGCATCAAGGTCAGTGCACTCCAAGCTTTCCAAACTGATGTTGGGCTTCTGTTGACAAGGCGACGAAGAAGTGGTGCTCTCTATTCTTCAGTTGTTCCCCACCCACTGCTTGCAGCAGTAATTTTCCCATGTATTAGGAGTATGGCTGAGGAGTGAAAATTCAAAACTATGCTCCACCCATACCATTTTCTCCTTTTTCCAGTGCCAGCTGGAAAAGTGAGGATGGTAGATCTTTCCACAGGAGTTAAAGAAAGCAAAAATCTAAAGTGAGCACTCTGCCCTCAGAGGTAGAGATCTTATTTTTCTTACACCTAGCCATAAGAGTCTGCTTTAAAGTTCACCAATTTCAGCAGGAGATAAAAGCATACACTCATATTTTTTTCATGTAAAGAAAACCAGTAATTTAGCTGAGTCAGTCTTCCCACTTCAAAAAGCAGGCTGAATGAAATATGTTCACATCAGTACTTTAAAAAGACATAGACAAAACCCAGAGTTCTGTGAGAATGCTTTTGCTCCCTGAAGAAATGGATGTGCTAAAATTTTAATGGAGTGTCAAATCCCTGCAAACTATCAACACCAATAATTCAGTTCGTCTGTGCAAATTACGGCATATTGCATGACTATTGCATGTGCTAACTTAGTAGTCTATTGTTGCCATTCTAATAATACAGATCTTAATCACAGAGATACATTTTTATTTATTAAGTTATTTTACACTATATGGTTTCAGGCAAAATATACAAAACAGCTGTTTTAAAATACATAAGAAAATACAACAGGAAAAACACCAAAAACCGATTACCGCTTAAATTCAATAGCAATAAATCAACAGTAAAAAGAAGCCAAGAAAATGCCAAGTTTCTGTGAAAAAACAATGCCTTTCTCTAGTGCTTGAAAATCACGCGGAGGGAGGGGGGCAAAGCAAATCCTCCTCCCCTACAAGGGTGATGCAGCTATACCACTATCCAAAAAGCCTACATGTCCTAGATAACTTGTCAACATAACCCCACTAATAGGTGGGAAGATAAGGAAAGTGCATCCCAAAGAAAATCTCAAGGGAGCCCTGAAAATATTCTGGACCCAGAGTTCTTAGGGCAGGAGTGGGCAACTATGAGGATATAGGGAACATACGATTTCCCATGGGACGCTGGAAGGCTACACAGTCCATTTCACCCTGAGCCCCACAAGTTAGGTATCTAAAAATTTCCCTCCCAACCACCCAAGTAACCCTCAAAGGGGGCATGATGGAGCCATTCCTCCATTTTTTCAGGCTCCCCACATTATTTTAAGGCCTGAACTTTTGTCCATTTTGTCCATACAGAGGGTGTCCATGAGGGGCCCTCAAATACAGCAAAATAGCCCATAGGACCCTCTATGGGCTTCAGAGAGCCACTTGGAGCAAAATATCTTTGAACCACCCAAATCTGGGGTTGTGTGGGGACCCAACTTTGCCCACACCTTTGAATTAATGCCAGACATCAGCATGGACCAAATGAAGTTGTTCAAAGTTTAGTATACACTCACCGCAGCATGCCTCAACTAATACCACTAGAATTCCAAACTAGTTTTAATGCCATATGGAGTGACTTAAGGTAATCTAATTTAAATGCCACTGCAACACTAACTACCATGGCTAGATTTTTACTCGGGAAGAACACTGGTATACCAATGTAAGCTGGTAAAAACCATATTTAGACTCACTATTGTTCACAAATATTCCAGTTACAGTAAATGTTAAGATGTGAATCTAAGTTTTTTGGGTGAATATAGCCCCATTTTGAAAGAAACTTTCACCTCAGATTTACGCAACTAAAACAAAAAACAAAAAACTCTTACCTTGCTGACAAGTATATCTGTTGCTTCAAAATGTCTCCCAAACATTTTAGGTGCCTCACCAGGAATAGGTTCTATTTTCACACATACTTCTTGACCCTTTTTTGCTACATCCACTTGTTTGTGATTTATTTCAATACTTGTAACTATTCCAATATCAATGAACTGTAGCAAAAAAAAAAAAACAACAAGAAATTTAGAGTGTGCATTTCTTTTAATTTACATGAATTTACAGAAGTACAAACCTGTAAGACTTGTTATAAAAAAAAATAAAGAAAGCATTCAGAATCTGGCTAGTCTTCTAACAATCACAGCTTTCCAACAGAAGATCTTGAGGTTAATTAATATTGCAATCTTTTACACTGCCTATTGTGCGTTATGTATGAAAGCAAGCAATGGGAAATCTTGGTCTGCATTCTCACGTTACCTCTAGGAACATGGGAGCTACAGCAGTTTTACTCCAGAGTGCTTAGTTACACAAGTCAGCAAAACCATGCTGGACAGTCTATACCGAGGCTTTTCCCCACACATGTATTAAACCAACTTTTGAAGACAGATGTTGGGGATTGTACACCAAATTGCACAACACTTGAGTAAGTTCTTTTGTTAAGTGGTATGTACATTTAATAACTAAAATAAATATTCAGGACCCCTCATATAGGCTCATTTCATGTTTACTGAATCATCTGGTGGCATGGGAAGGAACAGCACTGCTCTATTTACCAAACCTTCATTTCTAGGACTATATGTACCTATGCTTTCTGCTGATGCTACAGCAATACTTTAATACACATTCAAAAATATAGCTCCCAAGTTGTGTGAGGTTACTACAGCTAGTAATGCATTTTATGACTTAAAATTCCATACTCGCACATAAAACCTATCTCCTACGTACATAAAAATGTATTGCATTAACTTACAAAACTTATGAATGCACAAGTTAATTTATAATTTATAAAAAACATCTTCTAAAACTTAACACACTCGCAGTCAAGAGACAGCTTTAGATCATCAATATTATCTCCACAGGACAGGCTTCAGCATACCTGAGCACCATCATTAACATATACTTAATGTTTTCAGAAAATATTTTTCCCTCTTGTCAAATTTAGAACTCCAAGCTGTAAGGTTCAAGCAGATCTAAGAACAACAGTCATGGTAAAGGGAAGATTCCTCAGCATAAACCTATCTTCTATTCCAGTCTTGCTTTATTAGGCAAAATTGCTATTTATTTTCTCTGCTGTTAATACCTAAGGTTATCGTATACAACAGTTCCTTTATCTTTTCATCAACAAATACCAGCATGGTAAAGAGTGCAACAACACTGAGTCTGGCCTACAGAGAACAACATCTGTTAAATTTCCCTCGAAGAAAATACTTACATTTTTACTAGGAACACACATGGGAGTACCTTGTTTTACCTGACCTGCTTCTACAAGGACTCCCATCACAATAGGATCGCGAGAATTAAAAATAAATTGAGGAAGTATTTTCATTTTACAAGGGAACACTGCTATATGCCTAAAGGGAAAAAAAGAAAAGTTGTTCAACATGTGATCTGAAAATCACTTGTAAAGCATATCCAAATACTTAATTACTGCACTCAAAACTACCTTAACTAAAAGGAACTCCTTTCCATAATGCAGTCTCTAGTTAAACAGACCCATACAACCCCCCCTGAACTGCCAGTGGTTGGTGAAGACAAACTATACATCAATTCAGACAACCATTTATCAAGCAATAACATATTACCACTTGGTCAGCAGCTCTTAATAGCCCATGAAAGCATCCATTCTACCCATATTTTATTACATCTTCTCCTATTGTGTGCTTAAACTCTCCTTAACATTTGGCAGAATTGCAAGCTATCCACAGATAGCTTTGTTTATAGATTTGTTGACTATACGGATTACCTTTAATACCCTATAAAGTGGTAAGGAGACTTGCACTACATGAAGAATGACACTATGGGTAGCATGGGTAAAGGACTGCCACTATGCATTCTACAAACTACTCAGTACTATAATAAGTTATTTTGGGGATTTTCCCTTATTCAATGAAATACATCCATCCATCTATCCGAACAGGCTTGCTGCTTGCTGGATCAGGAAACAAATGGATAAACTGCAGTGCAACAAGATAAATATACAAGCCTACATCCAAATAAAGTCAATCTGATATCCATTGCTTTCAGTGTGATTACAACCCTGTTCTGGCAAAATTAGTAATGTGTAAGTATCTATTTCATTTTTGAAAGCACACATCTGGAGCTAAACTGAGATAAGCAAATTAATGAAAGCCTTATGTAGCATAATAATGTAGCAACATTGAACGCCTTATGTAGCATCTCAGTACTAGCATTAATAGATTAATAGCAAGTATGGCACATAGCAAATCATTGTAAGATCTCATTTGCTCTTACAAAGCAGAATGAAACCTGGCCCTCAAAAAAAAGTCTGTAACTGTACCAAAAAGTGATAAACCAGAGTATTTCAAATTCTGCAGAGTCACAGAACTATGTCAAGGAGAGCAATTTGCAGTTCAGTACAGGACACACTAGACCTTGATTTTTCTTACTGACTTTTTATTGTTTGGTGTAGATTTTTTTTAATGATAGCCCTGAGGAGCCATTTTAAAACTCCCCTCAGTTGCAGACGCAAACCAACCCTTCTTGTAACTTTCATATTTTGTAATAAAACCAAAACTGAGCAGAAAACCACTACTTACTTGAATTCCTCCTGTTTCTGTTTTTTGTAGTCTTGTCTGTATTTTGTGAAGGCATCAAATAGGTGATAAATAATTTCTGCACTAAATATTCTAACTCCTAAACTATCAGCCATTTCCTGGGCATCCCGTTCAATCCTCACATCAAATGCTAAGATTACTGCATATCTAGAAAACAAAATTAGAATAAGAGGTTTACACTTGGGATAGAAGTACTATTAACAAAACCAAAGAAGGAATAATAACAGCAACATGTTTTTTAAAGTTACTTACTGAGGATCATGCTCCAACATAACTGATGCTTTCATAACATCTTTTTTATGAACAGGACCTATATTGATTCCAGCATACTGTCAGGACAGAGTGAGAAGAAGCAGCCTGTGACTTAATCAGTATTTTAATTTCAGTAATATATTACATTATTCTGATGTACAGCAATGTGTGATAATAAAGTGGAAAACTGGATACTTACTGGCACTTCGGATGTTTTGAGAAATTCAAGTAATGCCTCTAAAGAACCCAGAGTAGATGCCTGGACATAAACACCTTTCTCCTCTAACTTTATGGCGTTCAGTGTTTGCTTCAATTCATGTATTAATTCATCCTTGTAATATTAAAAAATATATATTTTAGAGACCCTGCTTATCTTATTCTGTAAAGTGTCAGCAGTCCTCTGGCCATAATCAGTAGTTTCCAGTATTTGTGTCAGCACAATGTGCCACTATTTATAATATACCTTTGTCTACTCTAGATTAGAACTGATAATCATGTGGCACTTAAGATGCTGAAACTCCTGCAGAAATGCACTTCTCAGTGCAGACTAGGCTAGGAAACCGTAGTCCAATAACATCTGGAGGACCACATAACTCCCACCCCTGCACTTGGTCTTAGAGGTGGCATAGCTCCATATCTGTGACTTATAGCACTGAGAGCTCGAGCCATGAAAAATGGCTTTCAGCTGGTTGCAGTGCCAGAAGCAAAATGATAACCTCAGAAGCCAACACTACCATGTCACTTTGTAAAAGATTTAGACTGAGAAATGGGAAATTTCAGTGGGTCTGAGTCCAGTCCCTCTTCCCCAGGCCACATTCCCCACCACCACAATTCAACAGGAAAACTGAACTATTATTAATATTTAAATATTTTTCCCCTAAACTACCTGGAAATAAAAGTAATCTATTCTTATCATTCCTTTTGGAAAATGCTAACAATTTATTCCTGATTGCTCATATTTAATACAACTGAAACATTCACACTGATTTTCTGCCTGCTGATATTCTATCACAATTCTTACAGGGATAGTCGATGCCTTACTTTAAGAACAGGAATTTCATCTTCTTTGTAAGCTACAAGCAGAGGTAAACCAGCCAATGTTTTTTCCAGGTCTTTTCCAAGTATCTTTACCCCCTGAGCAGCCACAACCTCTTTGTGTTTTTCATACTGGTTCTAAGGAGAGAGAAAGATGAACTTATACACCTACCAAGCTATTTTTTAGCAGTTCTCTAATACAAGTCATCTGTTGTTCTATTCTGCTAAGTACAACTAGAAATCCGTAGCATTCCATTTCTTGTCAGTCATGACACAAGGGCACAGATCCTTGGACCTATAGTGATATATCTTTTATTTAACTCAGCTCTACGAGTAATTAGGTTCCTAACTCATTCCAAAGAGTCTCAAATAGTACCCACTTACCAACAAAAATCTATTTAAGTGTTCTTGCTTTTTAAAAAGTTACTATATGTATAGGGGAAGGGCAATTACTACTGTTTAAGTACTATTGGCTACTGTTGGCAACAACCTCTGTAGACAGCCACCATATACATCCATGTCATACTCAAAAGCTGCTTCAGGTGGCTCTCACTCTCATTGATATAAATCTACCTATCGAACAGTTAGAAAACTTAGCAAGAATTTATTACAGTTTTCCAAGCGTTAAGAGCAACTATGAGTATTTAATAGCTGTCCATTTCTTTTTCAGATTGTGCCATAACTGGCTCCTCTAAAGCACTGTGTATGTGATGTGCCTTCAAGTCACCTGTCAACTCATGGCGACCCCATGAATTTCATAAGGTTTTCTTAAGCAAGAAATACTCAGAGGTGGTTTTGCCAGTTCCTCCGTCTGATATATAGCCTACTCCACCTGGTATTTGTGGTGATCTCTCATCCAAGCACTAACCAGGGCTGACCCTGCTTAGCTTCCAAGATCAGATGGGATCTGGTGCCTTTAAAGGTAAGGAAACTCCAGTTTGGCTTCCACTGCCCATAACTATATCAAATGTATATGATACACATTTGACGCATAGCAGTGCATATTGGTAAAAGAATATGTTACCATATTAAGATTTAATGAAAGTCCCCACTGTTCTACTGCATAACAAAACTCAAAATTATCTAGACATTATGCTAATAAACACCACTATACAATTAAATACTAAAGGGTAAAAGGCATACAACATACAATTTGAGCATTTAGTTTTGTCAAAGAACAGCCAAAATTAGTGCCAAACATAAATGGGGCCTTGTCATAAAAGTAATCCAATACTGTACAAGAACATATATGGATAATATTTTGATTGGAACAATATGAATCAACACAATATATTCAATATTGATAACAAAGGTATATTTGTGCCCCATCCTTCACAAGCTCAAACTGCAAGTAACATAAGTGATTATAACCACTGCACATATTCTCAGTGCCTATGACTTAATTCTGAATTTATAATTTGAAGAGAGACATGCAGACACACATATGTAGGTTTGGCAAATGAGCACAGTAGTAAGCAGCATGTACAAAAGATTTGGGGGGGGGGTGTCCCGAGAGAGATATGAATGAATGGGGTACTTAAACAACTGAAGGCCTTTAGGCTGTCCAGCAGTTTAAGGAACAAATGCCCAGTTTCCCAAGTACTGCCCTTCTTTCACACTCAATGGTCATGCTGCTGCTGCTGCTAAAGCAATCTATGTAAAGAAACAGTCCAAGTGTTATGAATTAATTTTCAGAGAGGCCCAGACAGAGGAACAACATGATCTTCTAGCAGTAATGCCAAATATGCTAGGCACCAATAGTTGACTTCAGGGACCCACTTTCAGCTACTACTTTCTTACCTTCACTCTTAGTTCTTTCATGGGAGGGGGCAAGAGAAGGCCTCTTATCTGTGTGACTATGGGACCTTCTACTCCAGGAACTATAATTGTATCTCCTTCTCTGAGACGCCCATTGATTAAAATAACATCTATTGTAGTACCCATACCAGGAAGTGCTTTGACCTAAAAGAAAAAAGACACACATCATAAATGTCTCATCTCAACCCACCACGATAGTCAAGTAGCGTTACAAACATATGTATAAAATTACCTCCATAACCTGAGCTCTCAGCTCTTCACAGTGTGCCAGCCTCTTGCTTAACATGGTTTGTGTCAGCTCAACAAGAAGAGCTATTAAACTCCCCATACCATCTCCCGTGTGAGCAGAGGTGGGAACTAGAGAAACAAATGTACGGGGATCCTTATTTTCATAGTACAAAGCAGCATTCAGGCCCTAAAACCAGAAGTACAGCATTATTGAAGGGAGCAAGAGGCAACATCCCACTTTTAGTTAACTTGCAATATGGGATAGTTATGCTAATATTAATAAAATACTGAAGACATAAAAATTGAACATGTTACCTAATATCCAGCATTTAACTCAGAATCGACATTACATCAGAAATCTTATGTTTCAATTTGAAGTTTTAGAATAATGCCCATATTACATGAGAAAGCTCCTGAAGATTATTTATGCTGACTGTTGTTATGGGCCTTCAAGTTGACTCCAACTTCCAGTGACTCTATCACACGGATATCTTGACAAGATTTATTCACAAGAATTTTGCCATTGCCCTTCTCAAAGCCTGAGAAAGTGTAATTGGCCCAAGGTCACCTACTGGGTCTCTGTGGTTGAGTGGGAATTTGAACTCTGGTCTCCAAGAGTTCTAATCAAATACTCAAACAACTATACCACACTGGCTCTTATTTTGGCTACCACCCGTAAAAAAAATGTGGAACTCAATTCCAAAGCAGCTACATTGTATCACTTGTTTTCTTTAAAGGAAGGAAGAGGATACTCAAAATTCTGCAACTACAGGGGGAAAAAATGAATCCCTCACCACAGCCACCAAATCTGGCTGAAATTTTGGGATTTGTTTTAGTTCTGCAACTGCCAGGGGCTTGTTTCTTTCCTTGTATTATAAAATACCACATGCCCTTTTGAGGCTTTAAAAATCTTCAACTGATGTTAATCATTAAGCTTACCTGCTGGGCAAACTCTACAATAATAGCTTTTGCACGTTCCTCAAATTCATCCTTGGTGTTTTTCTTCTGTTTCTTTAAAGTGACAGCTACATCTGTATCAGGACTTTTTTTCCAGTCATATAACCTATCAATCTTGAAAAGACAGATCTATAAACATCCCCACTTTATCTGATTAGATCTGTGTAATCAGCACCAATTGATTAACCACCAAGGAATAAAATAAGCAAATTTTTAAAAAGTATCTTGTATTGAATATGCTCATTGCCTTCACTATGCCAGTCACCCCAGACAGCAATGCATCTGCACTTCACACACACACACACACACCTACTCCTGTAATCACTCCAATTTTAGAGGGGAACAATCTTTTTGTTTAAAAGCATATTGTTTAAAAAATGCAAGCCTCTTGGGAAAGTTTGGGGACTTTCTGAAAGAATGGGGAGGAGAGGGCAGCAGAGTCCCCTTGCATGTGTATCCTTTTGTAAGTTTTGTAAGCTGAATGAAGTAAGGATAAAAGCTCTTTCCCTTCTATAACTCAAGTTTATTCTGCACTGAAAACCAACATAAAGGATTAGCTCTGAGGATATAACATGGTGGAAAGAAACCTAAGGACAACAGTTTTAACACATGATTTGTGTAAACATTTTAAAAATCAATACATTTCAACAATCAGCCAAAAGGCACTTGGCAATGGTTACTAGTCATGATGACTATATGCTCTTGCCAGGATCAGAGGTAACATTCATTCAAAAAGCAGGTGATGCTAAGCAACAGCAGAAGAAGGCTACTACCCTTGTCTCCTGCTTGTAGGCTTTCCATTGGCCTTTTCTTGGTTCTTAAGGCAGAATAAGACAGTAAAAAATCATCTTACCTTGTTGAGTGCAACTATAAATGGACATTTTTTAGATTTCAGCAAGTTTATTGATTCAATTGTCTGTGGCTCCAAACCATGCATTATGTCAACTACAAGAATCGCAATATCACAGAGTGAGCTTCCTCGATTTCGAAGATTGCTGCAATATTGGGAAAAAAGACACGGTCCCCATATATAAAGGCAAAAGGTGGCCAGAGAAATATAATCAAATTATTAGCAAAGGCATGAACTTTTCTAAAGCAAATTCTATCAAGTGGTAGGACTGGTGGGCTTTAGTGAGGCTAATAGAAACAAATCTACAAGACATGAAGCAGAACGTTATTAGAACATTTATACCAAAGTTCTGCTTCTATAAGTGTAACATTATATGACACAAAATGAAACCTCCAAACACAATTGATGGAATATTACCTGAAAGACTCATGTCCTGGAGTATCAATGATGAGCATTCCTGGAATCTTGACAGTCTCTCTGTCAAACTGACATTAAAAACATTAGCTATTGTGACACACAGCAAACCAAAGCTTTGACAACAGCAACAATAATTTATTTCAAACACTGAAAAAAAATGGCCTCTTTCAGAAATACATAATCATAGTACTTTTGTTGTTATGTGCCTTCAAGCTGACTCCGGCTTACGGCAACTCTATCCTAGCATTTTCCTGGCAAGATTTATTCAGAGGAGGTTTGCCATTGCCTTCCTCTGAGGCTGAGAGAATGTAACTTTTTTTGAGGCTGAGAGAATACAATTTTTATCTGTATTGTATTTTTATCTGTATTGTATTTTAATTTTTGTAAGCCGCCCAGTGGGTATCTGTGGCTGAGTGGATCCCTTCCAGAGTACTAGTCCAACTCTCAAACCATGACACCACACTGGCAATCCATAGCACCTTCAATATTCCTTATTTCAAACCAAATCTAGATTTGCATTTTTGCAGCTTTCAGTGCAGAGTGCTGCAGAAGAAGTGCCAAACTTTGTCCATTTGACCACAGTGGGGTTTTACAATTGTGCTCTCAGCACAATGATATATGGGGATACAGGAGAGACAACAAGAATGAAAATCCAGTACCATCCAGAATTACCAACAGATCTGGAAAGGTACAGAATAAGGAGTCTCTCTGCTAGAATGGTTTCAGTTCTATAGGAGCTGAAGATCCAACCTGCTTTTTGATGTTACGTTATTCATGTGCAAGAACAGAAATTTCAGCCCAAAAAAGTTATTTCTAAAAATGGTTCTTTTATCAGATAAATACAAGCCTAAACATGCCTACTTGCATCACTAATAAAGAACAGAGTCCTAGTCACTTAAAATAGTAATGTAACAGTTTCTTTGGGAACTATATGTAAAGTTCTGAGAAAGGACATACTCACAGTCTTCACCATCTTTGCTTGTTCATTAATGGCTTCAAGGGGAACGTTAGTGGCCCCAATCTGCTGAGTGATACCACCCGCTTCACTATCTTGCACATGAGTATGACGAAGCTGTATGAAACAAAAAGCTGAATGATGAGAAGGGAAGAAGGATGACCTCAATTAGGTGATTAATGTACACTCTGAAACAAGAGTGATATTCATAAGTTTGCATTCCATGATTTTCAACAGTTTCCATGTTTAAGGTATAAGCAGCAATGGCACACACTTGGGCCTTACCTTATCTAGGATTTTCGTTTTCCCTGTATCTACATGTCCAAGTACACAGATAACAGGTGCTCGTAGCTTTTCCACGTTTATATTTTTATTATTTTCAATACGACGTTTCTAGAATTAAGAAACAGACAGTATGTGTTAAACCCATAAGAAAAAGTGAAGGAGGTTAGAACAGGAGAACAACATGGTACTGAGAAGTGAACTGCAGAAGCTGATAATCTTTTTTTGGCCCAGGGGCTGAATTCTAACTTGGGAGGATTCTCAAGGGCTGCATTCCAATAACAGACAAGGCTAAGAGCATGGAGCTGGGCAAAAGCTAAGTGCCTTGGAGCAGATATAATTCTGCCAATCAACAGTTGTCCCTCTGTATCCACAGATTTGGTATCCACGGATTTAAGGATTCACGGTTTGAAAATATTCTTTAAAAAATAATAATCCAAAAAGCAAACCTTGATTTTGCCATCTTATATAAGGGACACCATTTTGCTATGCCATTACATATAATGGGATTTGAGTATTCAGATTTTGGTATCCACAGGGGTTCCTGGAACCAAACCCCAACAAATATGAAGGGACAACTGTATATGTTCTTCCACGGAGCATACAATGCACAGTTCAATTCCATGGAGGTCTACCCTGGAACAAAACCTAGTACAAACGCTTCCCAGGATGTAAGACAGGGTTCAGTTCCATGCAAGAGCCCTCCAACCTTTAAATACACTATTATTTACAGTCACTAATTAGAGAAAACAGCAAAATAAACTTACAGCTGGATATGGAACACCCATGGGCCATATCCAGCATAAGCCACAGGTGTGGGCTAATGTGAAGATTCCATCCTGCAGGTATAGGGGCATCCTTTTTTCTTTTTTTCTTTTTTTTTTTTTTTTTTGCAGAAGGTTTGTTATTAACGCTAAATAAACAGTGATACTGAAAAGGTGTCAAGGGAGAAGTGAAATGAGCAGCTACCCTCCCCCCCCCCAAAAAAATGTTACAGAGAGCCAAAGGGTAGCATCCAATTTTATTCAGACTAAGGCCAAGAGCTTATGCTCCATTGGCACTGTTATAACAGACTGCCTGGTATATGTTTCCTGCTGGAAGCCAACTGTATCTAAGCCACCTGTTTTTTTAATACGAAGAGCTAAGCATTATTGGAGGGGTGGCTTGGAATATCACCTGTGCTTTTTTGACAGGTAATTTCTCAAACCATTCCTCCCATAGTGTCTTAGCTCCAAGTGCCCCATAAATCCAGACATTAAAGAAATAGGTCAATTAGATACAGCTAGCTTCCAGCAGGAGGTAAATGTCAGTTGGCCACTTCCTCCAATGTCAGCAGTGTGCAAATGCAAGGGATAGCCAAATCCACCCACTGCCGCTCATCAGTATCACTGTCACAACTGCTCTTCTTCTTGTGCAAGGAGGTCTGGAATACTTCCTGGCATAAATGGCAAGAGTGTCATACTGCTCATGCAAAAGTCCATAGTGTGATCAGTTTCACCCCTATAGGAACCTAACCATGATCTATATACTGTTTTAGAAATGTGATGGCCAAATACCTCAATTCGCCGTTTAGCTTTGTCATAAGAACGCTCTTCTTTAGTGCGATCATCATCTGAATCATATTCTGAATCAGAACTTATTTCCTTATTCAGTTTTTTCTCTACAGTTTGCTTGCCAGCAGCTTGAGACTCTGTTTCTCTTTCATCTGAAGTCTTCTCATCTTCACTTCCCTCACTTTCTCCATCTTCATACTCCTCACTCTCATCCTCATCTTCATCCTCATCATCTTCATCCTCATCCTCATCATTTTGCTCCTTGACTTCAATATGAACAGTTTTCCTCTCTGACAAGAGAAAATACAAAAGCTAAAAATAATAGGTTTCTAATCCTACACAACTAAGCATAAAAGTTCTTCATGTTTCTACAGAATACGGGCACAGGTAACTCGTACATGCAGAATTGCAATCTCATTTCACTTCACTCACCATACTAACAAAAAAGGACAGGCTGCATCAGAAAGTCTAGCTATGTGTAATTCCAAATGTGACTTTGCATCTTTGTATTGTAGAAATTCTTGTTCATAAGGATTTTTTGTATTTCAAGCAATATGTCTCAAAGGCCCTTCTTACCCAATCACATAGATAATCAAATTATTTCAAATTACCAAAGACTACTGGGTTCACCCTTATTTTTATTAGCTAATTTTATGGGTCCATGTATTTTATTGCTTTAATTTGCAAGGCACTGGATACTAAACAAAGAACATATGCAAAACCTATAATCATAGTAACAAAGTGAATTTCACATCTATGCCAAGTTGAAATATGCTTCTTCTATTCACAGTCAGCACTGTTTGCTTATTCAGTTTCCACAAGTAAGAAAACAAGCCAAATGTTTAACAAAAGGAAGAGGCCTATGATCAACAAGGGATTTTACCCTTTTCCAAAACACACTCACCCTTCTCTCTCTCTTCATCACTGATCATAGCTTCCCAATCATCTATTCCTGTATCGTCAGGTTCCTCTTCCTCTTTTTCTTCTAAAACTAAACAATGACAGGAATAGACTCTACATATAAAAATGAACTTTACAGCATCATCTTGTATAATGATGATAGAGGTGGTTATGGAATGAGGCAGACATAAGATAATGGCTTATGATAAAATCTGAGTAGTGTCAGAGGTGGCTCCCAGTCTCACATTAGGTCAAATGAAATAAATACTTCTCAATGGGCTAACTCTGATTTAGCCTAGGGTTGGGCAAGGAGTGGTCCTGGAATCATGCGTGGCCCCCAAAGGCTGTTTTTATGGCCCTTCAAACTCTACAGATCTCTCTTTTTCTGGCCAAAAAGGGGGAGGGGTGAACTGTTTGCCCTGGAAGTCTCCAGGAACAGAAAATCACTATTTAAAATAGGCTGCAGGGCCCCTCGCACTGTTTCACATCAGAAATTACTAGTTTTTCAGAAACAGAGGTGGACTTCTGATTACCCTCTTGTTTTAAAAACTTTTTGCAAGCCTTTACAGCCACTGCAAGGTCCAAGGACAGAAAATTGGTCCCTAGACCCACCATGATTTTGATAAAAGCAACACAGACTGCCTGATTTACTGCTCACCTGGTTCTGCTGGTAGAATAATCTCCTCTTTTACTGGTGCAACTTGTTCTACAGCTTCTTCAATTGGAGAAGGTGACTCCATAATTTCTGTAATTGCAAGAGAAAATTACTACAGCTCTACTGAAACGTATTTTAAAGGAGATACGATTCATTTTAAAAATATTTGCCCAGAGCAAAGCTACTAGAACCACAATTTGATTAAAGAGCCTTGCAGCACCTTCAAAACTAAATGTTCATTATGAAACATAAGCTTCCAATAAACAGTGTTCACATCTTCAGATGTATCAAATGTTGTCGTAAGTATAAGCATGTACACAGGATTTGGGGAAAGTGGATTCTGAGCAGTTAAAAGGAAATGAAATGTAAAAAATATATGGATTTTGACAGTATAGTACAAACTTCTTCGAAATCTGATATAGCACTTCTGATAGTATTACATATTAAGCATCTCACCATTACTTAAAGTTCAAAAAAATTGTTCTAAAGTGCAATATTTTGCTCCAAAATCCTGTTTAAAGATTCAAATTTCCCTGGCAGAGCAAAATATTCCCTGATTGGTTGAAGTGATTACAATATCAGTGGTATTGAAACCACACCCACAGTCTCAGACCCACTTTCTCTTGAATTATGTAGATATGACTAAGTCTGAGGATTGCCTGTGTCATGTGCAGTAATTCCTTTTGAATGAATAAGGAAAAAAAGATTTGTTAAATTCAGGAAATCTATAGATTTCTCTGTGATAGCATGTTTATCCCCCCCCGCCAATGCAGATTGGAGATGAAAGGAGTAAAGAGCAAATATTAGTTTTATAGGTGCTTTTGTAACTCAAAATTCCCATTCCAACCCCACCCACCCCTATACTTCTAGAAAGGAGGTGACTACATAGACAAAGGAAAGGAGATGAAGACTGGGTAGTCATTTGTTTTCAGTCCTAGAAAACAGCTGAGAAGGGCTTTTGTCAGGCAGGTAAAATCTGAAACCTTACTTTTTCCCACATACTTGAACCTCTATGTCTGATAGCCAAACTACAAATTATGTTTAATAATCAAATGCAACTGAGGGCTCTTTATTTAGAAATATTCTTTGTCTAGAAATAAGTGCACAGGCCCCTGATTTGGACTTGAATCAATGAGCACCAATAAGAGTGCTTAAATCTGTCTCCTGCAGCTGATTTTTCTCTTAAATCCCCTCTAATGTTGCCCTGCACAAGCACTAATTTTCTTTTTAAAAAATTCATTAGTGCCAATTAAGGTTTTACTTTTTACTTTTTCAGACCCAGGGTGGGCATATTTAAGAAAAAAAACTTCAAGAAGATGCAAACATCCCCAAACCTGAGACTAATGCTTATTTGTAAAAAAAAGATAGGTTCAGGTACACATTACATATTTATTGCAGCATATAGTTTAGCCCTGAGTGACATGTAAAAATCTGACAAGGTGAAACCTTCCCCAGAAACCAAAGATGGGATTTGCGCCTTTTGAACATCTGGCTGTCATGCAGCCAAAACAAAGACAGAATATCCACCAGAGCTGCTCTTATTTGCATATGCTAGGTAAAGTTGCCCTACTGAATTTCTGCCTGTCATGAACTTGGCAAGAGACCAGGAATTCTGCCTTTAAAAAGAACTTTTCTTTAGCCATGAAAGCCAAACAGCAGAACTGAAATTTGTAGGTAAAAAGAAGCACTCACACCTACTACTGCCAAGGAACTACTCTTCTGGAAATGGTCATAATTAGAGTAATGTTCCTACAAACTTCAGTTTTATCCTGATACAAACATCTTTCAGTTTTAATATATATCGTAGAGAAATAGAAAAGGAACCTGCCACCACCACTCTACAAAAAACCTTGCAAAGTACCCTGGATTCTTGCAATTCAGACAAGAAAGTCTAATTAGAATACACAGAATGTATGGGGAGAGCGAAGTATTTAAAAACACAGTAAGATAAGAAGGATTTAAATTATCTTTGAGCTTGGGGGTGTTAATTGGGCCAGAATCCTGTTGGGCTCCATGCTAGCATAAAAACCTTTACAGTAGCAACTACAGCCAATCATTCTGGAAGCACGTGCAGAACCCACTTTCTCACTTTTGCTTTGGTGAATGGGGAGCTAATCAATCATCGCCCAATGGATGAGCTCAGGGCCATGGTGCCCATTATGTGCAATCTGTTGTGTAGCTATGCTGGCCTATATTGATTGTATCCTCAAAGTGTATAGGATCACAGCCTCTAATGCTCGTTTCCATTTCAACAAAATCCTCACCTTCTTTGTTTTCCTGCTGCTGTTGTTTCTTTTTCTTTTTGTCTTCATATATTGGCCTTTTTTTGGGTACAGAATCTTTAGATGGCACCTCAACACCTGCCAAGTAGGTGATCAAAACATTCAGCACAGCAATGAAGTTCAATACATTTGGTGAATATCATAATTTATGCAACATGGTAAGGTCTAAGGCTAAACATCTTGTGACAAACCAAGACAACCAACAGATTAAGTAGCTAAAGATTGCAAGCCTCTGAGATGTTAATTAATGGATAGGATTTTTGCTACTGGATACCAAGCAAGATGTCACTCATACTCTTTTAGAGAATAAAGAGCCTCTCTGAACACACTTCAGTGCAAATGAAACTCAGTAATCCTAGTTTCAAGCCCTAAATAGTTCTCATGATCTTAATTAAAAAAATAAATGGACTTTGTAAAAAGAGAGGTAGTATGATGTAGTGACTTGAGTGATAGGACTAGGATTCTGGGAGACCAGGGTTCAAATCCCCAGTCAACCACGAAAACCCTCTAGGTAACTTTGAGCAAGTCACACTCTCCTAAGTCTCAGAGGAAGGCTATGGCAAACCTCTCTGAACAAATCTCACCAAGAAAACTCCGTGACAAGAGTGCCTTAAGGTAGTCATAAGTTGGAAATGACTTGAAGGCACACAATGACCACAACCACAACATATAAAAAGACCTCCTTTTTTTTTGTAGTTCAACTCTGTTCAAAATCTTCTGGGCCATTTTACATGTATCGCTTCTTTTACTAGATATAAGAACAGTGTATTTATAGGCGGCATTCAAATCAAGAAGCTAGTTAACCAGAAGCTTGCTTTTGAATCCTAGTTTGTTTGGAAGCCATTACCAATCGCACACAGTTCAGACACAGTGGGAAACTGCAGCTAGTTTCTATTTCCTCTTTCCCCTACCAGTTTTGTGAAGGGAGAAGCAAACTGGCAACAAACAGGCTGCATGGGGCTGCACAGAGTTCACATGTGGTTTATTATGCCAGGATTTGATTGTTCAAGCCAAACTATACACATTTCAGTTACATCTGATTTACAGCTGTCCAGCTTGAGACTTAACCAGGTCACTATATACATGGAATTTACAAGTCAGTTAATATAGAATTCATGTCAATTTTATCTATCCATCTTCTGCATGTTTCTGTAATTTTTTTAACTGCCTAGAACTAAAAATTTTCCCTAACACTAAACAATTTGATATGGAATCTTCCCTAATATATGCATTTTTATACACTTTTTCTGCTAGGAATTGCATCCCAAAATTTGGAGTAGTGTCCAAATGATTCTATATTCATATTTGACCATGGTAACACATGCCTTGGTTACACCCCATTTGGATTACTGTAATAAGCTTTTCATGGGACTGACTTTGAAAAATGCTCAGAAACTTCAATTGGCCCAAACAGCTGTGGCAGACTGTTAATGGGGCTAGCTACAGGAAGCACACAACTCCTTTGTTGCACCAGCTCCACTGGCTGCCCGTCTGCTTCCGGGTACAATTCAAAGTGGTGGTGATGACCTATAAAGCCCTATGTGGCTTGGGCCCAGGCTATTTGAAGGACCATATCTCCCTTTATGAGCCCATTAATGCTTTTAAGACTAGATAGGCCCTTCTGTCTGTCTCAATACATTTTCAGGCTTGTTTGGTGGGAACAAGGGAGATGGCCTTCTCCGTGTCTGCTCCCAGTCTTTGGAACTCCCTTCCAAGGAGGCTGGGATAGCTCTCTCCTTTTGTTGGCACCTGGAAATTTTTTTACTTCCATCAGGCTTTTAGAAACTGATGGGGGTGGGCTTTTTTAATGCTCCACAGTGCTGTTTTTAAGGTTGGTATATAGTATTTTAATGAATTTTAATGCTTTTTATCTTTAATGTTTTGATTTAATAGATTGTTTTGTTACTTTAAAATAACTTATATTTATACTTTTATTGATGATTCTGTATATATTTTTTAATCTGTATTGTTTTTAAATATGCTGTTGGCTGCCTTGATTTCCATTATGGGGAGAAAGGCAGGCTGTAAATGAATTTTTAAAAAATAAAACAAAATGCTCATTAATTCAAGTTAGTTGAATTAAAAATGGTTAGGTTAATTACTTAAAAATGAAGACCATATGAAATTCTCCAACAACCAAACTTGGAAGCAATTCCCACTTGATTCAACAGAAATTACTCTAAGGATTATGGGGCACAGCAGCACAATGTTAAGCAGCTAGTACATTATACATACAAAAGAGGTAGAACAGGATAAGTGAACAGTACCACTGAGTACAAATGTTTTTTTAATCCTAATAAACATTACTTGTTTACCTCTTTAATCCTAATAAACATTACTTGTTTACATTCCTCCCCAGCTACTAAATGTAACAATTCTTATTTCCCCCCACAATGAACCATTATTTGTCTTCCTTCACATACACAGAAATGTCATTCTGAAGGGGCTTGTCCAACGTAAGAGTGTAACAGTTTACACAGAGATCACTGTGTAAAGCTTCTCCTTGGCTAGTAAATTGGTTAAAAAATTCATGCACGAATCAAACATTACCCTGAGCTTGCAGTAGTTTAAGAGTGGCCTCTGCTCTGGCTCTAGCTTCCCTCTGAGATTTGGTTAAGAGCTTTCCCTCCTTCTTCAAACGTTCTTTCCTCTCTTTTTCTTTTTGTTTTCTCCTTTCTTTTCTTTCTTGTTCCAGACGTTCCTATAAAATGCAAGAAGGCATACATCATACTTTTAGCACATCCCATACTGTGACAAGCAATACCCATTCCTTGATAGCATATTTCTCTTTGATATGGTGGCAACCCTATGCACACTTACATGGTGCAAGATCCAATAAGCACAATATGAGTTACACTGGAGTAAAGGTTGTTTTATTTATTTAATTATTTATACCCCGCTCTTCAGCCACAAGGTACAGTAGCACCCCCATATCCATGGGGAATTGGTTTCGGGGCCTCCCGCAGATGGTGAATTCCATGGATGACAGCAAATGCCATCGGGGGAGCATCCCGGGAAAGGGGGGCAAGTGCACTCCTCCCCCTTCCTTTCCCCCTGCCGTTGACCTGCCATGGCGGCGATCACAGGGCCAAAGGGGGTGGAAAAGCAATCTCACCCACCTTTCACCCCCGCAATCGCTGCCACGGTGGGGGGAAGGGGGCAGAGAAGTGATCTCGCCCCCCCCCTTCACCGCTGCGATCACCGCCGTGGTGGGGGCAAAGACAGGGGACAAGATTATTTTTCCACCCCCTTCGCCGCAGCAACCACGAGCCCTCCCAGGGGATGGGATGGGGGAAGTGAGATCCCTCCTCCCCCTCCCTTTCCCCCTCCCGCAATCACCACCCGTGGATAATTGAATCTGCAGTTGGCGAATCAGTGGATGTGGGGGTGCTACTATACTAAGTATCCTCACAAGGAGATATTGCGAAAGTGACAAAGAATAAGGTCATTCTTGGCCACACTCATGATCTACTGGTTCCTCAGGCACCTTCCAGAAAAAGTACTGGCAGCAAGTAAGTGAGGATGGAGTTAAATCTGTTCCAAAGAGATACACATCATCCCTTTACAAAGCCAAAATCATACGAACGTGCGCCTGTTATCCTTTCCCTACCCAACAAGAGAGAAGTACTACCTCCTCTTTCCTTTTGGCTTCTAGCTCCTCAAGTCGTCTGATACGCTCTTCTTCCTCCCGCTTTGCCCTTTCCTCCTCTTCTTTCAGCTTAGCCAAGGCTTCTTGCATTGCCTTCACTGTGGCTTTACTGAGACCCTTTTTCTTCTCTTTTTCTTTTTCTTCTTTCTCTCCTTTCTTTTTCTTTTTCTCTTTCTTCTTTTTTTCTCCTTCATTATCATCAACTAAGTAAGAAAGTTAATTGCTCATTTTCAAAATGTAACTTCTTAAATAAGAACCAAAAACAAACACAATTTAGAAAGCATTCCCTAAGGCACAATGCAAGAGGTTCCGCATGTATACTAGTCTCCTGATAGGGTTTCCCTTCACATTGGTAGCTTTTCCCACTACGTCCATGGGCAGCTTCTTACATTCCTAAGTACTTCACCCACAAGGCACGGGGCTTCATTTCTGAAAAGGGACACATTAGTGCAAGTGATTGACCACTAGGTATATCTGAATAAATTCAAACTATCATTTTTTTTTCTCAATAATAAGACAACTTAAAAATCAAACATTATTAGTGAACAAGGTAAGTGGAATGGGTTCAAACCATGGCAAAGGCATTCATCAAGTCACATTTTGAAACTTGTCAAAAGTTCAACAGCCTGAAAACCACAAAAGTAATTAATTCACTCTGGAAACCAATGAAGGGGGTGGTGGTGTCACCAAATGTTTAGAAAACAGAGCAGGAAAAAATCCAATCACTCAACATTGCTAATTTTCCTCTCTTTAGATTGTGTCTTTTCTCAGCTTGCCAGTTCTCAACAAACCCTTATGAAGTAAAAAAAAAAAAAAAGTTTCCCACATTTCCCCCCAGTATTACTAACCTTCTGTAGCTACTGAAGCTTCTCCCTTTTCCACAATAGTAGATGCTGACACTGGCTCTGCAGCTGTTCCTTTTTCAACTTTCTTTGAGGCTTCCTTCTGTTTTGCCTGCTCTTTATTGGCTTCCAAATCTTCTTTCTCCTTCTGTTTCCTCAGTTTGGCCTTTTCCTCTTCCCGCTTTTTCTTCTCCCGTTCTTTTTTTTCTGCCTTTTTCTGAGCCACTGTTTTTATTCTGAAGGAAGATTCCATATCTTCATCACCACTTTCAGCATCAGCCACTGGCTTAGCTTTCTGGTTCTTCTTGGGTCCTTTTTTCAACTCTGAGCTTTCATCCAGTTCATCACCACTTTCACCGGAGGACATTGTTAGGGTATGCTCTTTACTTTTCTTAAGGAGGAAAACTTCATCATCTTCAGAAAGCTCCTGTTTCTTATTTGATTTCTGAGGTTTTACTTTCCTTTTCTTAAGTGAGGAATCAAAGTCATCATCCTCACTGCCAGAGGGCACTTCCTTCTCAGATTTTGGAGTCTTTTTAGACTTTTTGTCTTCCATTTCTTCACTGTCATCATCATCCAAGCTGGCCTTTTTATTCTTTCCTTTCTTTTTTTTATCTTGTTTTGAAGAGCTGAGTTCTTCACTGTCATTCTCGATCTAGTAAATTGAAACATTTTTCTTAAGTTAACACATTATCAATGAAAAATGTAAAAAGTCTTTAATGGAAAATAAAAACTGAACGGTTATTTTTGAGACAACTACATTGTAACAACAAAATTATTCTGAGACAAACTAAGCTACAATAACACTCCTAAGAAATCTCCCAAAATTTAAAACACATCTGTGCCAAATGTTTTAAATGGCATATTTGCTGCATGCAGACAAATGTGCAAGTCTGCTGATGGAATTTTGTAAAGAAGGATTTCTCAAAAATGCAGACCTTACAGTGAAAACCTTTCCTTCACAGGCATATTTGCATGAAAATAGTATGTATAACATCTGTGTGTGGCGAAGGAAACTACACAACACATTACTTTCAACACATAAAATTGGGAGGAGGGGGTCTGGATAGCACCACAATCCTCTCCTCTCTTTAGGATTTCACAGTTTGTTTTGATCAGGGTTTTCAGTATTTTAGCTACCCGGTAGTTTCTGGTAGCCTGATGAGTTTCAGGATATTTTTCTATATTACTACATATCATTTACCTTAAGTGCAGCCAGTTCTCTTTCAACTTTTCCTCCGTGTGCCTCTAGTGATAGTTCTTCCAACTCTTTTAAGATATCATCTTCACTATAAAAAGAATTAGACATTTCCAAACACATATGTATTTACTTGCAAATACACAAAGGGTCAGTGACTGACTAGTTCTACCATCTAGAGCTGTCTGGTTTCTCAGCTTCCAACATCCTTTCTCCATCTATCTCTTTTTCAATTAATTGTTAGATTTGAAAGGAGGAATAGAAACAGAGTGAAAACGAAATATTATCTCTTTTTTATGTACTCCACTGCTGGTCCTTTTCTTATCTTTATAAACTAGGAAACACCTTACAAATACGCATAAAGCAAACAAAATTCTGCCACACACATCTGTCTTAGTCCCTTCCATTAGGGAAACTGCTCAAGAAGGGAGCCAGAGCAATCACTCGCAGAAGGACAGTCCTTCTCTTGCATACCTTTTTCTGCCTTTTAAATGAATCACACTAGGTGATGAGTTAGAGAGTAACTGATAAGCTTGCCAGCAAGTCCTAAATAGACATGGGAAACAAGTAGGTTTATTCTGCTCGTGAGAGTAAAATACATGTTGGGATTGGACCAAGTGATACACATATATATTGGTAACACATTATACTTGTGTTTTCTTGACTGAACACAAGAGAACTATAACTGGAAGTTAATAATCTGCATGAAGGTAAAAGAGCCGGATTAAATTGCCTTGACAAACACACACACTACTGTAACTATCACTGAAAATCTTGGCTCAGAAATGCAGCTTTTGAGCTTGGGGGAACACATCTGTGTGCATTATCTCAACTACTTTTATACATCTGCAGATTTCTCTGGGTTAGGACTTCAAAACACTTACTCATATTCCTGTTTCTTCTTCTCCTTTTTCTTCTTGCTTTTAGATTTCTGAGGCTCTTGTTCCTTGGCAGCACCTGCACCCTCTATTTCAGCAGCAAGGGCATCAAGGTCAATATCATCCTTGGCACTAGAATTTTAGGGGGGAAATCTTTTAAAACTAAGCAAATAATTTAAGATGCACCTAAATACCTTGAAGGCATCAAATCCTATCTGATCTTGAAAGCTAAGGTGGGTTAGGCCTGGTTAGTATTTGGATGGGAGACTGCCAAGGAATACCAGATGCTGTAGCAGTTCAGAGAATGGCAATGACAAACCACTTTTAAGAACATTTTTTTTACTGCTGAAGTTCAAATTTTGAAGTTTCTGGAATGGTGTAATTTAGATCTCGACATTTTGCTACAAACACCTACAAATTTAATAAGCATCCCTTTGTCTTCAGAAGCACTCAAGTCAAGACCACCTCCAGGTTAGAATATAAGAGCACTGCTACAACACACCGAAGACCTACTTAGATCAGAACCTTGTTTACCACAATGGTAAACAGGTAAACCCTGTTTACCACATGCCTATGGGGAGCCCAGGCAACAGACTCTCCAACTGTTGTTGCCAACAACTGACATTTAGAGTATCCCTCTTCTGTTCCTGGTATATAGCCATCCATGAATTTATCTAATCCCCTTTTAAAACTACCATACTTACTATATCAATGGATAGAGATAATCTTCTCTTTCTCTCATAAAACTAAGTCCTGAGATCAGTGAAACTGAATGATGGCAAATTCAGGAAAGACAAAAGGAAGTACTCTCTCATCAAATCCACATAAGCAGGTTGTGGAAGAATAATCTCTATCCATTTTTATACACCCCTTATACCCAATCCACCTATCCTGAAACATAACCTGTCCAATGATGACTGCCAGTTGCACTAGGAAAGACTTGGGAGCCAACCAGACAAAGAGAAATAAATGTGTGGCATCCTCACTCCCAAGGCCACAAAGATAAATTTTGATGCCAAACATTTAACAAATCCTAACCAGAAGAAGAAAATTTCAAATGCACTTATGAATTCAGGGAGTCATGAATAAATATTTCATTATATAGCAGGAAGCATAAACAACATTTATTAATTTATATCATTAATGTAGGCACTGGACATAAGCTGAAAATATATGTCACCATATCTTGGAAACTCCAGTTGCTCCAACATACTCTACTTTAACACTCTTGTTACAAGCAACAGCAGCTTGCCCTTTCCATTCTGCCATAAATGCTGTAGGAAAAGATGCAATCATTTGTCATGCACATTATGAAGAAAGTAATATATATGAATCCCGCTGCATAGTAAATTATTTACATCTTCTGAAGTCCTTTCAGCCTTCTACTTGAAGTTCCACTGATTTATGTCATCTGTTTCCCTAGTAATCCAACTACTGTATACCACTGCACCTCTAATAGACCCCAACAGTCAGAACTTGGAACCCCACTTTTTCATTGTACCTAACATCTTGTGCAACTGGCATTTGAGTAATTTATACTTTCAGAACTCTAAAAATATACAGAACCGTCTCCTCACAGCAACCACTGACCCACAGCCCCCAACATGAACTGAGTTAAGTGTTTAGAAAGTTCCTAGTTTTCTAAATGTGAATTTAAAATCTTCCTAATTAAGTAGTTTAATGCAACACACAGAACTAGTTTGTGAGATTGAGAAAGGTCACTCTAGCCTGTGCTGTTTATAAACAGTGACTCTAATTATACACAAAAAGTAATTATGGATGGGGACATACATCTAGATTAGAAGAGTACATCAGTTCAATGGAGCTTGAATGAACACTGTAACACAGAATTACCTTCAGATGCAAACCTCTATTTCTATCTTGCATGAAAGCTTGCTTGCTTAATTTGCAATCACACTTTGATAACTAATCGTTACTGTAATATAGGTACACATAAAGCTGTCATGTACACTCAAACCACTAATGCATCTAGCCCCATTATCAAAGGTCACTGGCAGCTGCTCTCCAAGATTTCAGGCAGGATACTCTTCTAGCCCTACCTGGAGATCCCTGGTATTCCCTAGAAGTCTTCCATCCAGATTCTAAACAGGTCCAGCAATTCCTTCGCTTCCTAAATCAATAAAGCTGCATACATTCAGGGTGGTATTGTGGTATGAAAATAACTTTTTAAAGCTTTTAAAAACTTTTTAAAGTTTTAGACAGAGGTTTTCTCATCCCCACCTACCTGGTATTATTCACTGAAGATTTTAGGGACTGAAATCCCTAAACTGGGATCTTCTGAAATCCCTAAACTGGGATCTTCTGCATTCACAACAAGTGCTATAACACAAAGCTAAGGCCCCTCTCCTAAAGGCCTCTCCCTCTGAACCACCTGACTAGAAGAGTACCTTAACAGGGAGGGAGGGGAGACCACAGCCATTGACCGGAATCCACAAACCAACAATATCTTTATTGGCTAACCAAAGTGTGCAAAATACATCATGCAAGCTTTCAAAGGTAATGCTGTTTTGTGGGGTTTGGATTTCACTGTATTTTGCTGTATGACCAACATGGCAATTCTTGAATATGTCCCCAGTCATTGACCAGAAATGTTTTCTAGATTACTGTTCCATACAAAAGCTCCAGGTGACAATAGTAAGGAATTCACAACCTCAAGACATGAGCTTGTGAAGACAATTATTATAACTCCTCTCTCATTTGGAAGAAGATGTTTATACTATTTTCAAACAATGAAAATTAATAAAAATCAAGATTCTGGAATAAATATTCCCAAATTAATTCATATTAATCTAGGATTTCTGGGTTCTCAAAGATATTAACATGGTTCTTACATTTAATAAACACAAGAAAGCAAACATTATTTTCTCACAATGATAGAATAACATGCTTTTCCAGGACTTCCATTGTTATGTCAGTTCTCTAGCATAACCCTAAAAGTATTACAAAACAGTTTATTGATATGATATAACAGTTTGTTCTCATCTGCTTTTATTACTGCTTCTGCAGGATATCATTTCAAGATAATAAGTGTCTCCTATTTTCCCCCTAGAGATACGAAGGCTCAGAAAAAAAACAACTGGGACATTTCAAAGAGGCGTGGAAAGCACACAATTTGTCTATTTTTCTTCTTCCTCCTGAGGCCCAGTATGGAAAAAACAGGAAAACTGAGAAGACTAAATCTGATGTTAATGTACTTTCAAATGCCATACAATACTGAAAGCCTAAATGTTCAGCAATACAATCTAAGACCTTGCCAAACATAGTATTCCTGCACACAGGTCTGGATAATCACGGTACAACACAATATGTGGTTCCTTGTTTGCTCCATTTCTTCCACTTTATCTCATATGCAAGAAAAATTTCATGATTGAAAATGCACATATACTAGTCAATGAATTTAAAAATCTTTCAGTTTATACAGATTTTCCATTTTCTGAAGTCTACAGAGAAACAAACTTTATGTTCTATGGATTTCAGAAGACTGGAACAAATCAGAAGTTCAAATATTAAGCCTACAGCCTTTGATTTAAAATTCTGAAGTATGCTAATTATGGTAATGAAAAATGTTATTTATTGTTGAACACTGCCAATTTTGTCAGCATTTATTTAAAACATTTCTGTATCCCCTTTTCATCAAAAGAAAAAAGAGTTCAGAATGCAACACAATATTAATCAGCAAAGCAACAAGAATGAAACTAGGTAAAGAAGCAAATATAAAGGGAAAGTTAGCTACTGATAACAAAAATAGGTAGTTATCAAAGGCTCTACAAATATGAATGTTATCTTGACCATCTTCCAAAACTTAAAGACCATATCTTAGAGATGAAATTCTCAAATCTAGGCTTGACCAATGAGAAGACCTGTTTCTGGTCATCACCGATCTGACACCAAAGGGATCCACACAAGAGCTTCTGACAACAATCCAAGCTATCAGCCAGATTTCTATAGGGTTAGACAGTTTGTGTCACGTACCAGCCCTAGACATGTCTTTCAGTCAAGTCCAGCACTCTGAATTGGGTTCAAAAACTGAGATCCACTGCAAATGTTGAAATTCCAGAGTAAGTCAGTTTGAACAGGAAGTTCCTTGTAGTTTCCAAACACTTTCCAAAAACAGCTGCATGTGGAGAGTAATGCAGTACTCTTATCTGGAAGTCACAAGAGCAGGGGTGGAGAACCTTTTTGAGTTGGAGGCCACATCCATTTGGCGGTGAGGTAATGTGTTGTAGGCCATTGATTATTCCGTTTCCCCCTTTTCTTCTGCTAGATTTCCCATATCTATGTTAAATTAAGTCAAGGGTTGCATAAAGCCCTTGGATAGCAGGTTATGCACTCCTGCACTTCAACATCAATAAGAACAGTCAATTATTTTTTGCTCAAAGACGTTACCAGTTTAAGTTGGTAAAAAGCACTCATCATCATTTCCACAACCACCACCTAAGCACCAGAAGGGAGGCCTCGTTCAGAAGCAATACAAATCTGATCTTCAAGGATGAGCACAATGTGTGCTCACTTCAAGAGCCTTCCTCCCTCTGCCCCAATAATCAAATCCACCAAGGTCCCCATCTTGGCTGACTGAATCCTCATTTTATATATTTCCTTTGATTTAATCACTTGTCCCAGCCACCTATTCTGAGCTTCACAAAAAATGTCCGTGGTCAGTCACGGATAACACCGCACCTGGGCCACACAAAAAGGAGAAGCAGAACTGGATTACCACCATCCTAATGGCCCCACACCCCAAATTCCCAGACAACCTCAACCAGGTTTTTCCATGTAGCTGTTTAATTGCATGTGATACAAAAAAGAATCTGGCAGCATCTGCAAGCCAGCAACAAAGAGGTAGGGCAGAACCTTTCCAGCACTATCTTCTAACATTTTTTTAGTACAAAAGACTGGAGCCAACACAATACCATGTCCCATTCCAGCAAGCAATATCAAAGGTATCATAGCTGATGATATCAAAATCATCATCCCACCCATTTCCTGTTCTGAGCATCTCTCCCTCTCTGGCTTTTTTTCCACAAACGAAGATTCAGGAAGATTCAGGAAGGACTCACCCCGGGCTTTCTGCAAGCGCGCTGATGACTGAAAAGGCCAATCTGAGATAAACAGGTCCAGTTGCAGAAAGCACAGCAGAAGGTCTCCTTGGGTGATGTTTCTGGGTTGTGATTCTTTCTGCGTTGTCGTTTCTCTTCAAGACTTGTTCAGCGTGAGTTCTCAAATAAGGCTGCAGCATTGTGGATAGTGTGTCTCCATGCCTCCCGATGTGAGGCCAGGGCGGACCATTGTTGGTGATCAATTTGGCCGAGCCTGAGATGTTGTTTCAAGGAGTCCTTGTATCGCTTTTTTGGAACACCCCTCTAACCTGACCTGTGGCGAGTTCACTGTAGAGTACTATTTTTGGGAGGCAATGGTCCTCCATCCTAGAAACGTGGCCTGCTCAGCGCAGCTGCGTTCTCAATATCATGGCCTCAATGCTGGTGATCCCTGCTTGCTCAAGGACAGCAACATTAGTCACATAGTCGGTCCAGTGTATATTTAGGAGTGTGTGTATACAGCGCTGATGAAAGCGCTCGAGGAGTCGTAAGTGTTGGTGATAGGTGACCCATGTTTCAGATCCATAAAGGAGAATAGACAGTACAATGGCTCTATACACATTGGTTTTTGTGCTTCGCCTCAGGTGTTTATTGCTCCAGACTCTTTTGTGAAGTCTTCCAAATGCACTATATGCCTTTCCTAATCTGTGATCGATCTCTTTGTCAATCTTGGCATCTGAGGAGATGATGCTTACCAGGTAGGTGAACTGCTGAACAGACTTAAGCACAGATTTGCCTACAGCAATGCGGGGATGGTGGTGTTCATCCTGTGGTGCAGTCTGGTAGAAAACTTCTGTTTTCTTCAGGTTGACTTCCAATCCAAACAGCTCTGCAGCTGTTGCGAAGCAGGATGTTAGGTGTTGCAGAGCTGCTTCTGTGTGGGCAACAAGGGCAGCAGCATCAGCGAAGAGCAGCTCACAGACTAGATAGTTTAGAGTCTTAGTGTGAGCCCTCAGATGACTTAGGTTAAACATAGTACCATCAATATGGTAACATATATAGATGCCGTCTTCTTCTTCGAGCTCTGCCATAGCCCTTTGGAGCATCATGCTGAAGAAGATTATAAATAAAGTTGGAGCAAGAACACAACCTTGCTTCACTCCATTAGTTATTAGAAAGGGCTCTGAAAGAGCATCGCCATATCTGACTTCATATGCCATATCTGAGCATCTAATAAGTAGATAAAGGCAGTTTTAATGCCCCCATACCGAGCTAGAACCACAGATACAAATCGAAATAGTCAGAGTCATCTAGGAATGTCTTGGCTAAGAAGAGTACACTGTAAACTGCCTGACGGTCAATCAGCTGGGGCTGTTTTTTTCAGTGGTGGCAGTCGACTCCTCAGAAGTAGCAGAGTGACATCAACTCATAATGAACATCACCAACTCCTCAATTAACAAACTAATTCCCTCCAAGTTGCTTTAATTCAGCCTTGTCCACATCCCCATGGTGTAAAAACAGCTTTAGTGGCTAAACAAATGTAATACAAGGAGACTGCAGGGAACAGCAAAACATTATCTGCAAACAAAACAGTGGTGAGAGCACCTGCAAGTCTTCCACTGCAAAGGTTCTCTCAAATATGACACAGATGGCAGCTAAGGGTTTCTTCTCCTTCCTGGATTCCTAAAAGAAGTAAGCCTCTGAAGAAGCCTTGTTGTCCAAATATGATGCTGCCATCTTGTCTTAAAACATGGTATGTCTTAAAACAAGATCTAGCCTACATTCTGTCCTGAGCATTCTCTCTAAATGTGCCCCATCTACGAGCTCTACTGCTTCACTGCCATATAGCCCAGTACCATGGTTTTTAACCCATGGTCCATGGACCCCCAGGGGGCCGTGATATCCTAACAGAGGGTCCATGAAGGCTTGAAAGCTGCTCAGCCCACCTCCTGCTTGCAGTAGAGTGGCCACATGACAGGAGCCAAGGCAAAGGCTGGCTGGCTGGCTTAGCCTGCACACTGCCATTCAATCTCCTCCAGCCACAAACTTGCAGGAAGAAGCAGGAGAAAAGTCTTCCCTCCCCCTCCAGTGCCTCTGAGGGAAGATTTAATGGATGGTGTAATTGGATGATGGTGATGGTGGTGGTGGTTTTAAATCTTGAGGGTCTGCAGCAACAAAAGATATTTAAATGGGGTCCCTGGTAAAGAAAAGGTTAAGAGCCACTGGCATAGCACACTGATGAGCCAAGTGAGTGCTTGTCATGTGTGCAGAATGATGGCAGCGACAACAACTACACATTAAAGAGCATGTGTATTTAAAGCCTGCACCATTGTTGACACTTATTCCTAATCCTTAACACTTTAATAAGTTGTTCTAAAACAGTATTTATTCGTTTGGTATTTACTATTTTGATACCGTTTATATTTTAAACTCTTTTTTTCTCTTGAAACTCAAGGTTCAGGATAATAATTATAATTTTAAGTGCTGTTTCTAAGTCCAAATAACATACCTTTGATTTGTTTTCAGCCTGTAAACTAGGACTGGGCAAAGTGTATTCCTGGAACCACAAAGCCTCCAAAGCTGTTTTGTGAACTTCAATCCTTTCAGGCTTCCCAAAGTGCCCCTTTTCTGGATTAAAGAGGTGAATTTCCTTTCCTGGAAGCCTCCAGGAGTGTCAGTTCATCTTTTTAAATTAGTTGCAAATCCCCTGTTTAACATTTTAAAATCCTTTCTTTTTTAAAACCAGAAATAGATTTTCAGCCAATTCTGGGGGGATTTTTTTTTTGGGGGGGTGACATTTTTGGTAGTCCATGAAACATTCTGAGGGTTCCAAGGACAGAAAATGAAGCCCCAAACCCCAGCACAGCTCTCCAACCTGCCATACTTTAACAGAGTTTCAACTTTCACATTATTTTTCCTGTTTTTCCCACTGACAAAATAATACATTTTAGGGTGCATCTATGTTTTCTCTGACACTAGGTATATTTATACTTATTGTCTGGATAAAAAACTAGAGATGAAACCTTTAGTTCTGAAACATACCAAGGAGTACTACAGCATTCTAAATCGTAAGTTATACATAGAAATGCTATTGTAGTAGTATTCAAAGAAACAGCTGTGTTAGTTCATTTAGCATAAAAAGTATGAGATTACTATAAAAACATATAAAGTGTGGCGTTGTTATAAAAAAGACATTTAAAAAATCCAGTAACACCTTTAGTGGACTCTATCCATGAAGGCTTATGCTAGAAATTCCTTATTCCCAGTGAGTCTCAGCGATGCCACTGGATTCTTTATTAATACCATATTCTTAAAATCACTAGGTGAAATGTAGGTATGCTGAACAAGCAAACTGTGTTTCAGTCACCTATGTCATCTCCTGACCACAAGCAAAAAAAAAATAAAACCATTTTTTTTCTCTGAGCATCAAATTCACAAAGTAGAAACAGCATCAGTTACTTGTAAAATGCAAGGTGTTGTCCCATCACAGCCTGTCTCTGCACCATCAATCTAACCCACAACACACTTGACTACAAATCCCATCATCCCCAGACAACATGAAGATGGCTCAGGGTGTTAAGTGCTAAAGCATAACACATTTGGAGCAGACAGGTTGCTCTTTACATTAGGCACCTAACATATAAATATAGCCATTTGTAGCTATGGGTTGACCATTGAGTTATTCATCACATGACCTCCTGATTTAAATGTTTTATGATCCTTTGTTCATTACCTCTTGGGAAGAGAAGCCTCACACACGAGGTTCCCCCATTCCTTTACTTCCTTTCCTACTATGCATCTTACTTCCAATCATGAAGAGAAGAGTTAAAACTCATATATTCACCTTTTCTGAAGAATAATGAAATATGGATACTACTGCTGTAGTACTTAGAAAACCTGCCTTATTTATCCTATTCTAAACTGAAAACTCCCAGGATTGGGTGAGTTTCACTATCCTGAAAATCCTTTTAGTTAGTTAATGACCTAGCCTTGTTTTGAGTATGTAGATTGCAAACCTGTTAGTAAATGTTTTTGATATGCATTTTTAAAGAAAGGACATTTTGTCTTTTTTTGTCTTTATTTCAATTTGAGTGGCCTTAATGACTGGATGATTCAGAGTATTTAGAAATGCTAATTGACTCTGCCTTGCTTTGTGTATTTGCTTAACTCTGCTTAGTAAACTGAAACTTTCCCTGGGATCTTTAATAATTTTTTAATTTTTATACCCATACACCCCTACACTAATGAAATACACAAAGCAGCTGCATTGGAGGAGGAGTGCTGCAGGGCCTGAGGCAACCTGCCTCAGCTGCTACCACCACCACCCTATGCAATCCAGCACAAGGCAGCTTTTCAACCAGAAACATCCCCCAACGTAAGCATAATGTATGTAGTAGCCATGTGGGGGGGGGGACCTGGGGCCCGTTCACACTACACAAATCTAACACTAAAATCCACTTTAACTGCCATGGCTACATCCTATGGGATTCTAGGGTTTGTAGTTTGGTGAAGCTGTAAAGCTATGGGGGTGAAAATTATACAGTAAATACTTCTTCTAAACTGCAAATCTCAGGACCCCATCGGATGAAACCATGGCAATTAATGTGGAATCATAGCTCTACACCTGTGTGGTGTAAAAGGGCCCCACAGTGAGATTTCTCTAGAGCCAATTGCGATGATCTTCAACAGCATGCTCTGTCCACTGGCCATGAAGAATCGAGTGGTCGAGCTTAACAAGGGTAGGAGTAAATTATTTTGGCTATCCTCCCCCACCCCCACTTTTCCTGAAGGCCTCTCATACACCTCTGACTCTCGACTCTCTTTGCAAAAGCTGGGCCTTGTTGGTCCTCTTTGCAACCGAGGCAGCTCCTGGATTTTGGTGAGGCATTTAAACAGCCTTGGGCTCCCTTCAGTGGACTATTTACGGAGGCGTAAGGAAGCCACACACACCTCTGAATAATTGTGAGAAACCTATTACTTCACAGGGCGTCGTATCGGGAACCAGGCAGTCGAGGACGACAGTCCAAAAAAACAACAACCCAACAACCCCAAAGCCTGTCCTTCCCTGAATGGCAGTCCCTGCAGAGGTCAACGCGAAAGCATTTGGGAGGAGGACTAGCTGGCTTTCATCACAGCGCCCTGGAGGGGAGGGGAGAGGGGGACAGTTTCTCTCTCACACACACAAACACACACACACACACACACACACGACGGCAACGACACCCGAGAGGGAGCAAAGGGCTGCAACCGGGGGCACCAGGGCCGGTTTAAGGCACTGGCCTGTGCAGCATCCACAGGGGGCCCCATCATTATGGGGGGTTCAATTGTAACCCACCTCCTGCAAAAACATTACTAGTAATAATCTGAATATCCTGTACTGTGAGCATCTTAGGTTGATGTGAAGTCGAAGGCTTTCACGGCCGGTGTCCATATATTTTTCTTGGGGCCTCACAGCCCGGAAAAAAACCCAGGAAAATATATAGCTTCGGTTGAGTTAGGATGCATTGACCGGAGATAAACATATGGGCTTCCGCAAAGTAAAGCATTGCTGGGAGGGCCAAAATCCTTTAAACCGGTCCTGGGGGGCACCGGACGCCTCAGGGCTCCGAAGCCAAACCCACGGCTACCCAAACAACTCACTTCGAAACTGGATTATTATTACTATTACTATTACTATTACTATTAGACTGGATTATTATGCCACGGCTCCTCCTTACGGAATCCTGGGATCTGTAGTTTTGGTGAGGCTGACCAGCACTCTTCGGCAAGAGAGGGCTAAAGACCTTGTAAAACTACAAATCTCAGGATTGGTAGGAAGGAGCCCTTGTTCCGAACTGGATTATTTGTGTCGTGTGGCTCTAACTCGGTCGCGGTTTGAAATGAAAGGGGGGTGCGGGTGGGCTGGGGGCGGAGGGGGTCCCCTCACAGACTGACTCAGCAGGCAAGAGCCCGGCGGCGGCCGCCTCCCCACCTCCGCCTGGCCCTCCTTCGCCCACTGACCGGCACTCCCACACCCACCACCCGGCCGGCCGGCGGATACCTCTCGTCGCTCTTGTTCTTCTGCTTCTTGCCCATGGCTCCGCTCGCAACCGTCCCTCACAGGCCCGCCTCTCCCTCTCTCTGTCTCCCGTGGCGCAGGGAGGCCCAGCCAGCCGCAGCCACATCCACACACACGCGCGCCCTGGGCACACACGGCCAGAGAAGAGGCCAAGGCGAGCCCTCCCCTCCGCAGCCGATGACGCGCGCAGGCGCTTCACTCTCCCAGCGCATGTGGGGGGGGCGGAGGAGGAACCGGAACCGGCAGCGCTCACACAGACCGGCTGGCGGAGCGCCTGGCTTCCGAAGAGGAGCGCCGCCTCTGGCCGAGAGAGGGAACGGAGTTTGGAAAACAGAAGCGCTGGCCAAAGGGTTGAAACTAGACGGTTATAGTGTTACTATTCCACTTTAACTGCTCTGGCTTCCTCCTGTGGAATTCTGGGGTTTGTAGTTTAGTGATGCCTAAGATCTCTCTGGCTGAGAGTTGTAAATGCCTCTTCCTAAACTGCAAATCCCAGGATTCAACAGGAGGCAGCCATAGCAAATAAAGTGGAATAGTAACACTGTAACAGTGTTGTCTGGAAAATCTCCAGAAATATAGAAACATAGAGTTGGAAGAGATCACAAGAGCCAAAATAGGAAAGCTCAGGAAAAAAATCTATTTTTCACATCATTTTTAAATTCTACGGAAATATTCTTCAGGGTGTATTTCAGAATGATGTTTGGTTTAGTGTTCTTCATAGCTTTACTCTCTCTCTCTCTCTCTCTCTCTCTATATATATATATATACATTAATAGTACATAGTCTCTGCCACAATCTGCTCCTGATCCTATTGACATGATTTGGTCAGATTTTGCATCATATCCTTTGATTGCTTTTGGTACATCTCCCCTCACTATAAATGCCATCCCATTTCTTCTTATATTTTCATTTCCTGAGTAAAACCTTGTGTAATTATCTGACTCCAGATGTCCCATTCATGTTCCATGATGTCCCGTTCCTCCAGATGTCTCCAGATGTCCCATTCCTGTTTCCTGATGTCCCATTCCTCCAGATGTCCCATTCCATTAGCTAACACACATTGGAAATTGCTTAATGCAGTGTAGATGTGTAAATAGCTATTGCTTAAAACAATTTGTAAGCTGCCCTGATAGCCTTGTGGCTGAAGAGCAGGGTATAAATAACTAAATAAATAAATAAGCATTACAATGTTTATACATGTATGTCTAGCTTACCCTGATCCGTGCTTCTCACATTCCTTGTTCCTATAATATCTGTTGTTCAGCTTCATACTTTACTTTCACCTCTGAGCACATCAACAGGTGAACATCATTTTGGTTTGAGTCCAGTTGCATCATTAGCCATAGTGCAACTTGTAATTGTCTTCTGCTGTATACTAGTAGCTCATTGAATGCCATCCAACCTGGGAGTTTCATCTTCTGGCACTATCGCTTATTTCATTTTGAATTGTTTCATCATAGGGTTTTCATAGTAAAAAGATCTTCAAAAGGACATTTACCACGCCTCCCTCTGCACAGTATTAACAAGTGTTAGCTATGGTGCAACTGCAGTTGTCTCTAAGAGATCTTCTACTGTCACTCTCCATTACTACTGCTACCCGGTAGCTGTTTGGCACATGTAGTCTGGCTCCTCAGCAAAACCCTGTCTGACATGTGAGACCCTACCAGCAGCACTGCTGCCATCAGTATAGCCTCTTGCTTCACAGGAGCATGCAATCCCACTGTCACAGAAAGGTAGTGACATTGGCACTACATTTGAGGGGGGGAAGTAGTAGATCACAATAATCAACATTATTATTGAACAGCAAGCAATGCAAGGGATAGAGCTTAAACTGGCCTGTGATGTCCCCTAAGTTAGAGATAAGTGTAGCCTTGCATTACCTAAGAAACTACATTTGAGATCCACAGGTACCAGTAACCAAAACATGACAGAAATATAGAAAGGACAAAGAGGCTTCAGCAAAGTTAGGAAAGAAAGCAGAACTTTAAAGGGCAGAGAACCAAGGGTTTCTCATAAAGTGCTGAGGGAATGCGTTTGTAGAAATATACAATTTTGACATTCCTTGCACTGTACACATTCAGAGCTGGCAAAGTAAAAACAAATGGAGATATTGAATCATAGAATTATAGAGTTGGAAGAGACCACAAGAGCCATCCAGTCCAACCCCCGGCCTGCAAGAATACACAATCAAATCATTCCCGACAAATGGCCATCCAGCCTCTGTTTAAAAACCTCCAAAGAAGGAGACCCCACCATGCTCTGAGGGAGTGTGTTCCACTTCCAAAGAGCTCTTACTGTCAGGAAGGTCTTCCTAATATTTAAGTGGAATCTCTACTCCTGTAGTTTGAACCCACTGCTCCATGTCCTAGTCTCTGGAGCAGCAGAAAACAAGCTTGCTCCATCCTCAGTATGGCATCCCTTCAAATATTTAAACATGGCTATCATGTCCCCTCTCAACCTTCTCTTCTCCAGAGTAAACATGCCCAGCTCCCTAAGCCACTCCTCATAGGGCATGTCCTTCAGACCTCCCACCATCCTGGTCGCCCTCCTCTGGACACATAATGTAACGTGTAACAAATGTAACATCTAGTCATTTGCAGAAGGTCTTTAATTAAAATGCACTGTAGTGCTGAAAGAAGTTATATTTTGTCTTTGTACACTAACTGTATGGTCACATTAGGGATTTATTTTATAATACTTCCAAGTATACATTTTGAGAAAACACTTTATCCTGTGTATATTTCACCCGAAGTAATAACTGGGTGTTACTGCAGTCTAAGTAGAGAAATACAGGGTTAACGTCAAAGGTTCAGCAAACCTTTTATAAACAACTTTCAATGTCCTGATTAGTCACGGGTCAATAAAATGACTAATAACCTGATCATCCAGTTTATGCATAAGTGAGAGCCTCAAATGTTCAATAGGATTTTTTACTTCCTAGAACAGTGGTTCTTCACCTGTGGTGCGGGAACCCCCATGGGTCCACGATGTCCTCACAGGGGGTCTGCAAAGGCTTTAAGGCTGCTCAGCCCACCTGCTTCCTGCAGGGGAGCAGCCACTTGGCAGGAGCCAAGGCAAAGGCTGGCTGGCTTGGCCTGCTCATTGCCATTCAATCTGCTCCAGCCACAAATGTACAGCAGGAAACAGGAAAAAATACCTTCCCTCCTCCTTCAGTGCCTCTGGGGGAGAGTTTAATGGATGGTGTAATTGCATAGTATTATTATTATTATTATTATTATGGTTTTAAATCTTGAGTTAAGTCTTGGGGGTTCACAGCAACAAAATATATTTAAAGGGAGATTCCTGGTAAAGAAAAAGTTAAGACCCACAGTCCTAGAAAGTACAGTACAGTAATCCTGTTATTCGAAATGAGAGAACATTCCTTCTCAATTCCCAGTGAGCAGTCAACGGGAGCGCAGAGGATTCTGGTCCTTGTAGTTTGGGGGAGGGGCTTATTTAAAGGCAGCGTCGCTGTCGTCGTAGTCCAGGAAGCGGTTCCCTGGCGCATTGCATTCTGGTTCATGTAGCATCCCTCCATCGAGACTAAATAGGAAGCCTTACTGCCCTGCTCCGATTTCCGAGTAAAGGCTCCGATTTCCACCCCCAACTCAGCCTTCCCTACCGTTACCATAACAACAGCCTCCTGACTCAAACATGATTAAAAAAAACAAAAGCTTGGGGAAGAAAAGGCCGGAGGAGATGCCGCAGTACGCATGCGCAATAAAGGCCACGGCGTCTGACGACTAACTTCGGCGTCAACAAGGAAACGTCTTTACGACGCGTCAAACATCGAGCGGGGGAGCGTTTCGCCGGTTACGGAGTCGGTGGGCTGCGGATGCTGCGGGCTCGGGGGAGGCCTACGCGGAGACTGTGGCAAACCCGGGACGAAGCCGCTTCATTCCGCGTTCGCACTGCGGAGAGGACGCCCCCGTTGTCTTCTTTGCCTTTCCTGTCGTGAGTATCGGGCTCTTCGGCGGTTGTGGGTTGGAATTTGGTGGAATTAGGAATATTTTATTGGAATAAGACCATTCTATTGAAAAATACACCCGACCGCAAAAGGCCGTAACAATAACGCAAAAATAATAATAGTTTTCCTCTTTTCTTACTAATACAAAAATAAAACTATCTATCCTAACACTAATACATTTTCCCTCTTAATCTAAACACACTATAATCACTCTTTTTTTTTCTTTTCCAATGAACATTATATTTACACCTTTATACTAAAATTAGAAGTTACACATTACAATTATACATATTTGAAAAAGAGTTTCCAAATATTTGGACATGGCGCACTATGAACGGTGTTGGCACACCTATGTATTCCGATACAGTTCCTCACTCGGGTTTTATTATTATTATTATTATTATTATGTACAGTTGTCCCTCCACATTCCATTCACGGATTTGACATTCATGGTTTTAATTATTCATGGCTTGAAAATAGTCTTTAAAAAATAATAATCCAAAAAGCAAACCTTGATTTTGCCATCTTATATAAGGGACACCATTTTGTTATGCCATTGGATATAATAGGACTTAAGTATTCATGGATTTTGGTATCCATGGGGGTCCTGGAACCAAACCCCAGTGAATATGAAGGGACAACTGTATCTAGTTGGCATCAAGTGGCTATAATTGTAGACTTTCGCAAAGGACTTGATCTTGGAACATTTATCAATCTTCTTCTCACCCTTGTGTGGGTAGCGATCGATGCTGGCCACCAGAGCATGGCTGTATGGACAGTCTGATGTACCTTCATCAGTATTCTTAACAATAACAGCTTTGCGTCCAGAATAGCGACCAGCCAGCACAAGAACACCTTCCCAGGTTTCATGGCACCCAAACTGGAGAAGGATTTTAAAACTTTTACTTTTTTTTTAATTAAAATCACATGTCTGGTGCCTTTTGATGCCCTCTTTGTGCAAAAGCCTGGTCCTGGGGTGTGGATCCTCATGATTTTTTGCACCCCAGACCATGGCCAAGTCACAGCTCAGTTGCGTGCCCATAGTTGTTGCAAAAACATTGATTAAATTGATGGTGATTTTGGTGGTATGGGCTATTAAAAAAATCTATGATAAGTCAGGACTTAATTCCATGTTGGGTTCTGCCCCTATGTTTAGCGGCAGAGAACACTATAAGAGGCGTGGTTACAACCCCTTCCTATGAGCCATGTTCGTTGCTCTTATTGGCTACTGCAGCTTCTTTTAATTCAAGATTTCTCTGTGTAGTATAGTTTGTCATTGGCACATACCTCCAGCTTCAGAGCAAAATAATATTTTCATGCTATTTGGGTATTTATCTTGGATCTTGTGAATCATTTACTGTTTTGAAAAATAATTAGAGACATACTTTATTGGAGTTTGATTGGTCTCATGAAATACTTTTATCCCATCTATCTTTACTAAGAAAAAAAATAGCAACAATAAAAAAAGTACATAGTACTAAAGTACAAATGGGTCAAAGGAGCGGAACAGAAAGTGTGTTACTGTTTGTTCCTCCCTCTTCTGAAATTGGTTGGTTCTTGGAGCAGATCGGAGCAGAACCAAGCAGACTAGTTGGAAATCCCTGCCAGCACTCCCTCTCTTAAACTGCAACATGGGTGAGTGTTGGGGCATCCAAGAGGTAGCAGTTTAGTCAGGTTGGCAAACAAAAGGAGCCTTACTGTTCCTCTCCTTGTAGTATTTATAAATATTTGTAAACTATTTGTAAATGTAAGTATTTAATAAAAACCATAGGGATCAGGGAACATCTCAGAAAAACCATTCATCTTTCTCTGGCTGCTGCCACACTGTAGAAATAATGCAGTTTGACACTTCCTTAACTGCTGTGGCACGATGCTATGAAATTCTGGGATTTGTAGTTTTGTGAGATACCCTTCTTCAGATAGCTGTGGTGTCACAATGAACTACAAATCCCAGGATTCCATAGGAGGTAGCCATGATAGTTAAAGCGGTGTCAAACTGCATTATTTCTGTTGCATAGGAGAGAATGTATTTTCTGAATATGGTGGCCACTGTGAAACACATGTGTCTAATTCAATTAGATATTAAACGATGTCAGTCTTCTAAAAATTGCTCATGATATTAGGCTTTCTCGCCAACTTTATCTGAAATATGGTTTGGTTGTCTTCTCTTGCATAAGAGCCACTTATCATCATATACAATATTATTTCTGGTCTCATCCAGATTGCAAACCAGGCCTGCTAAGTATTATCTTACTAATGCCTTCCCAGACCACTCTCTAGGCCAGAGATCTTTTTGGTCCTTGGGGTACTGGGTGGTAAGTTTTGGGTTGCACCCACCTACCTGAACACATATTCTTACAGACACACAACTTTCATCATGCAGGGATGGAGAGGTTTAAACCACCTTTCCTGCCCAGTGGGATAAGCTATGGAGGCAAGTTTAAAGCTTAAATTACTAGCACACTGGGGAAATGGGGACCTCTGCATTAGGACTGCTGGGAGAAGATAATGTAAAATGTCATATCTACCTGGGATTCTGATCAAGATCACTGTCCTGGTGGGGCTAATGGCTGTTTAGCTGGGCTGTGGAGAAAATTAGGTGGGGCTTAGTAAGAGACATAGTTGGAGATCCTGCATTGAGCAGGTGGCTTCTAACACTCTGCCCACACATTTCCAAGTCCTCCCCATGCCCCAGCAACTGTCAGGCCCAGGAGGGTGGGGCCGGCGAGACAGTTCAGATGATGAAGCAGCTGGTCTCAGGGCAGAAGGAGTGAGGGTGTTCTCACAGATGGCATGCAACGTCCTTTTGCTTCCTCATGATCCTAGATCGGCTGCATCTTCGTTATCTGAATTACCTCCTTCCTCCCTTCCCCACCAGCAGCAGTGGCAACCCCCTCCTGGGGTTTGACATCTGTAGAAGGAGAGAGGTTTTGAACAGAGCACAGAGGGCTAGAGAGCACCTCCCTGTGCCCCATCCAAAAAGAGACATACACATGCATAAGCCAAGCTTACACATATGTATGTCACTAACAGGATGCTACCCATAGATTAACTGCTGCTCTGGACTAGATGTGCCGCAGGCTTTTAAAATACAATATTGTCAGATTTATTTTTTAAAACTAGCCACAGCAGTTGCCAGCTTAGAAGAACAACTTCTTGATCTTAACATTTTCACCTTTTTCTGAAATAGGCCCAATAGAACATAGATATGAATAACCTACAAACAAAGGATCTTTCCTTCCTCCTTTACCCTGGTGCAGCCACCAGTAATCTCTGAAACGTTTCCCTGTAAGGTCAAGGCCTCAAATAAAACACCTGAACAATGTGATATGGCACAGAGCAGGCGAGGAAGAGGTAGAAAATTTTCAGTTAGCTTCCTTTAACTGACTTCAGGATCTAAACTATAATATGCTTTTCCCTCTTTGGAAATACAGTAAGACCCCCTTATCCACTGATTCATTATCCACTGATTCAATTATCCATGGGACACAAAACAACACACCTACCATAGAGTCATCCTAGAAAATGTGTCCTCTCTAGCCATTTTCTAGGTCCTCCAAGGCAACTCTATGGTATTTTAAACCGAAAGTCCCATTATTTTCAATTGAGTTCACTGTTATCCATGGTTTTCAGTTTCCACAGGGCTCCCCGGAACCAGTCCCCCGCAAATACGGGGGTTCTACTGTATTGTTAAATGTATGCAGAGTTAACTGATTGAAAATCATATAATTATTCCAGTAAGATTTCTGAAACTGGTTACAGCCTAAGTGACTGAGAGAATGGAAGCAGATTATTCCATATTAAATAATACATGAGATGTGAGCTTATATTTTGAAGACATGCAAGCTTCCACCTCTTCCCGTGCAGTGCACAGTTTAAGAGGATTATTGTGTAGTAAGTTTACAGTAAGCCCAAGTAATACCCATTTTAACCAGTGTATCCAGAATGTGCTTTACACAAATGAGGGAATCTATGAAAGTTTTGCAACAGACAACTTAATGTGAAATGTGTTCCCTAAAAGTAGGACAACTGAACTCTTGTAGTTATTTATTTTGGTTACAGTGTATACATGGCTGTTTGTCTGTTTATTTATTCCTTCAGTCATTTATTAGTTATATTGATATATAAACTTTCCTCCTGGGTGCTCAAGGGAGGGGTATGTGGCAGCCTCACCATTATTATTTTTTTACAACAGTGCTTTGAGAAGCAGAAAGTTGAGAGAGAGTGGTGTTTCATGGCTCAGTAACAATCTGGATCTCATGAGTTCCAGTATAGCACCCTAACCATTATACCACTCTGATCACTAGGTAGGTGTTCTCTGGTTAACAAGGTTCCTCTAAGAAATTATAATAATATCCTTTGCTTAGAATTCCTCAGGTAATTGACCAAGAGACAGTATTATCATGAAAAACTGGGGCTTTTACCTTTTCCTGACAGGTTACTGTTATTTAACATAGTAGCAGAAGAGACTGGTACAATCAGATTTCCAAAATGTAAAAGATTGTAGGGCTGAATTGACTTACAACTCCAAAGACTCTGTTTCTAACTCATCAGTGAATGCAGATGTAGTTCTAATATATATCATTACGTGGTGTCTAACTCTGCCTTAAAAACCTCTATATTCAGATTTAATGTTTCTGCTATTTATATAAAGGCGAAATGGCCGCTGACATGTTTTCAAAAACTCTGGAGGCTCAGATGCTTCAGGCAGCCAAGGTTGTAGAAGAACAACTGGATACTGAGATACAAAAACTTGACCAAGTGGATGAAGATGAACTGGAAATCCTAAAGCAGAGAAGACTTGAAGCACTGAAGAAAGCCCAGCAACAGAAACAAGTAACTGTTCTTTAGTCTAAATAAAAAATACAGTAGTATACAGCGGCCCTCCTGAAGTGTCTGTGCACATATTGCTGCCATTTGATAATACGCATTATTATTCACAGATCCAGAGGGTCCACTGTATTTAAAGTCAGGGCCAGGGAATCAAATGTTTTGGCCTACAGGTCCTATCACCTTCTGCTCCCCACAGCAGGACCAATGGTGAAGACTGGAAATTGCTGTGCAGAACGGCAGGAGGGCCAAAGGTTCTTCACCCCTGTCCTAAGTCATTTCTCATGTCTTGGTTCCATAATCTTAAGACTCTTGACAGATGTCTTTCATGATAACCTACTATTACTTTGACAACATAGATGGGAAGCAAACTGACAAATAATAACTTAAAGCATACCTATGAAATGAAAAGATATTTGAAATGTTTTTGCAGTCATGGAATTTGGTCCTATACATGCTCACTAGGAAATAAATTCTACTAAACTCAGTGGACTTATTCCCATGTAGTGTGTTTTGGAGTGACGCTCTGATTATTTAATCTGAAGTTTCTTAACACTGTTCAATTGAATCAGTAGGATTGCCTTAAGTTGCAACTCAGTCATTTATAAGCAAGCCCACTGGACTCAGTGGGACATCATTCTGAATTAACATACATGAAATTTCCCTATTAGCCACTACTGTGCAAAGCTTACTGAAGTGTACAGTCATGTTTCCAGGCGCTTGGGGCTTTGAACAATTACTGCTAAGCTGCTAAAGCCAAAGCTGCCTTTCCAGTCTTTTCAAAACAATTAGTTGTAGAACAGGTTTATATATCAAACCAAGATTTCAAGAAAGTGATTGAAAGTGGTATTGACATTATTAGTAATTATTGTATGACAGAGAATGCTAGATTTTGATATGTGAAAAAATTCCAAATACAGAACACGTCTAAAACTCTCCCGCAGTAAAAGAAGGCATGTGCATGTGAAATCTAAGTATAGTGAAAGTTTTACCCCAACATCTGAATCTTGTTAGTTACTGTCCAAGAATATCTCACTGGGAAAGACAACAAATAGACTTGTGGTACTTAAAGGCAGGAGCGAGAATCCTGTGGTCTTCCAGATGTTGCTGACCTATAATTCCCAACAGATCTAGTCAGCATAGGTAATAGTGGGGAATGCTGGCAATTGCAGTCCTACAAATTGGACTGTCACAAGATTCTTAGCTGTGCGCTAAAACCTTAATTCATTTGATATCCTGGTAAGTTATGGCTGCCATAAACATACATTCTCTGTTGTTGTTATTTTATATCAGCCTTAAGGACTTCATGCCCCTGCATCTTGTTAGTCTTTAGGGTACTACAAGACTCCATGTTGTTTCCTGCTGCAACATACCAGCCTGGCTACCTTCCCTCACCTGGTTCAGTTACTAGTTACTAAAAACAGTTAGTGTCTCTTTCAAAAGGAGAGGTGTGAAAAGTTTCTCAAAACAATATTTCAACATTAGATTGAAAGCTGACATTTCTTGGACTGCAAGTGAATAAGCCTCTGATATGAAAAAAGGTCTTAAAGTCAGTCATTTTTATATTTGATGTAAACAATATGTGATGGTTACACATCCTTCACACTCTTTCTTGGGAGTAAAGCTGATTAAAGTGGGAATAAACTGCCAAGAAAATATGCATAGGTTGGCACTGGGAACTTAGTTCATAGAAGTCAGTACTGGCCATTAAAATGTATTTGTACTTTCAGAATTGACACCTTACTAGTCTAAGGCCTATATATCAGGGGTAGGAATCATGCAGCCTTTCATACAAAACATGGAATTGACCTTGTTATGATAGAATGATAAGTACCCAAGTTATACTTTCAGGGGATGCTTTATGTCTTGTGGCATAAATAATGCCTACAGATTTTATGCTAACCTCTTGTATTGAATAGGAGTGGCTTTCAAAAGGACATGGAGAATACCAGGAAATCCCCAGTGAGAGAGAGTTTTTTCAGGAAGTGAAAGGAAGCAAAAATGTGGTCTGCCACTTTTACAAAGATACGACTTACAGGTATATTATGTTCCTTGTGGCATTTTATAGAACGAAATACTTGCTAAAAGAGATTAGCCACTGAAGAAATCGCAGATAGGTGTGTGGAAACTCCATTTTCTTATGCCTAATTATCTGATTTAGTGCATTTTTTGCTAGTAATTGAACTTCTTAATTTGAATTTCTGCCCATTTGTAAGACACATGCATGGTGAAAGCACTCTTTGCTGATTTACCAAATGAGAATATTTTGGTCTCTTGGGTTAAAAGTAAAATTATGAGCTTTCATTTTCTGTTCAGAAATGAATCCCATTTTTTTCATTTGTATTTTCCTCCTAATATGCATGCATGGGATTGCAGTCACAAGCTTAATGAATCCAGTAGAACTTAGGTACAGAAAACAAAGTACAATATTATAACCTCAGTTTCTTAATATCACAAAGCTAATAGTGGGATGGATTAATACTTTAAGTATTTATTTTTACTCTCTACTCCATAGCATCAAGAAAAGAGGAATTGGGAGATAGCAAATCTACGTTTATATTAAGTATTTGATATTTTATGTGTTTTTGACTTTAATGTTTGTATGTTACCATTAGTAAATCAAATCTAACAAGTTAAGTTTTGTTATGAATTTTTTTTTCCAGGAAGCAAAATGAGACTTAGCATCTAGTTTCATCATTGCGTAGCATTTGACATTTTTTGTTTTGTTTTCCTCAGATGCTTAATATTTGACAAACACTTAACAGTACTTGCAAAAAAGCACATTGAAACCAAGTTTATCAAGTTAAATGCTGAAAAATCTCCATTTCTGTGTGAGAGACTTCGCATCAAAGTAATTCCCACACTTGCTCTTGTAAAAGATGGGAAAACACAGGATTATGTGGTCGGTTTCACTGATCTTGGCAATACAGATGACTTCACCACAGAGACCTTAGAATGGAGATTAGGTTGTGCAGATATCATCAACTACAGGTAACTTACTTTTTTTTACAAAATGTTCAAATATTGTGTTGTAAGGACACAAAAAAATAAAGAAGGGGGTCTTCTTTCTAATATTCCAGAAATGTGAAAACCCATTCCAGACATTGAATATCAGTTCAGTTTGTTAGGTTGATGAACACAATTCTTTTTCTATACACTGCTCAGTTTAGTGAAAGGAGTTTACTCCGATAAATATGTCACAAAAAGATTAGCATCTTTATTTTCTTTTTTTTTTCCCAGTGGGAACCTGATGGAACCCCCTTTCCAGAGCCAAAAGAAGTTCGGAGCAACTTTCACAAAGCTTGATAAGAAATCAATCAGAGGGAAAAAATATGATTCAGATTCTGATGACGACTAGACATCACAATACAAATATTTGTAAATCACCTTTTCTTTTCAGCTTGGTACATTTCTAAGAATGTTTTTATAATGCTGTTTGTTTTCAGAATATTTGCACATAATACTCATTTTTTAAACAGTTTTATATAGCTCATGAAAAGAAATCTGAAATATTTTTTTTCCTCTTCAGAGGTCATTTCTAGGCCAATATGTCTGAGCCCTTTTGAACTGCGTCATGTTCGGCATTTTATTATTTTAAAGGTAGCTCTTTTAATCTACATTTTAGTGCAGTATACCATTTTGCAATATTATTTTGAAATATTAATGAGGGACTTCTGTCAAGAATTTTTATAAAACTACAGGTCGCTCCCTGTATCAGTGGAACCAATATCTGCGGTTTCAGTTATGAAAAACTAGGAAAACATACCATAGAGTTGCACTGGAAAATGCCTAGAGAGGTGTCCTCTCTAGGACTTGCTAGGTTCTCCAAAACAACTATATGGTATGTCTGTACTGGAAGTCCCTTATTTTAATGGGGTTCATTATTATCCATGGATTCATTTATAAACAGTACCGTAAGTCTAGGAATGTATACCATCTGCAGATACAGTGGGTGACCTGTATTCTAGAAATAGTGCATTAATAACATCGTTGCTTATCTGGTACCACCATGAGTTTGGCATTGCCTGACCAAACTACATCACACTGCATACTATGAAACCATCTAAGCCTCTCTTTAAAAAAACAAAACAAAACACTTTACCAGCTGTGTACACTGCATGTTAAAGCTGAATCAGCAGTAAACAGTATATGACAAAACTATATTGAAGCATACCTTGCTTACAGAATTATTCAATATAATTCTGTGCTTTGGAAAACAGGCTGGATAAACACAATATAGTGGTGAATACTGATGTGGCTTATTCTCTTGATGACAATACGAATGCAGTTTAATACAGTTTCTTGCACTGTTGTTCTTCAGTAACAGGCATGTTGTCTATAGGTCCCTTGGGAATAATCTTGGTGGTAGGTGAATGAGCTTCTTCTCTGTGCTCATCATGTTCATTATTACTAATATACAAACCTCACTGATCTTGGGGCCTCATTGTGAATCTTTGAGGAAAATATCTAACCAACTCACCAGGGCATTGTTAGGCCTGAACCCATGACAGCCTGTCTCTAAATTTATGCCCCAGAGCTCTAGGTGTCTGCTGGTGCCAGTGGAAGCTTGTGTTCTCAGCCTAAAATGCCACCCAGGGGGCAATTTTGGGATGATCTGGGGGAGGTACAGAGAAATTTGAATTGTGTTTTATTTCAGGAGATTTGGATAAAGAAGCTAATTAGGTGGATTTGTCTTTTGTTATTTTTTTTTATTTTTTTTATTTTTTTATTTTTTTGGTTATATATCCAGTAATGGCTAAATTCCCCTCTATGTTAATATATGCCAACTCTATGCAGATTTCAGTCCATTTGGCCTGGGCCCTGAATCTTGAAAGTGCCTAGCACTACCTCTCCTCTCCAGTGGAAATATAAAATAAAAGCTATAGTCCAGTCAAGCCATATGAGCATGGTCCTTTTGTGCTTGGCTATGATTCTTTTTCTCTGTAAGAGCGGAAACAAGTGAGCTTGAGCTTTCTTCTCCCCATTTTTCCTTAGAAGCCGGGGAGAAAGTGCCTAATTGAGGTTATGATGGGCACAGCAAAGAAACAAACAACTACAAGGTGCAGTCACCTCTCCTTGTCTCAATGGAACAAGGCACTCCTACATCCTTGCTTCTCTTCTGATTGAAGGAAGTCATGGGCAAGATACTTCCATAAGAAATAACAAGGAATCACTTAACAGAGGATAGTGGAAGGATGATAGAATATTAGCTAAAACTTGGGGAGGAAAGCACAGGTGAGCAGTATGAGGGAGAGATACTGGGTATGTATTCATTGAGTAGACATTGTTGGTAGGCAGAGCCTTGGTATACCATCAAATTTTGGGTACTAGCTACCACAGGAGGGGCAAAGCCCATCTGGCTCTTCAGCACACTAGGCCAGCAATATTATTCTCTTAACTGCATTTTTTAAGTGTTCATGTAAATTGAAATAAAATTGAATTCTAATACCCAAGTGTTTGTGTCTATTCAGAAGTGAGTCTGCTTCATTTTGGCACTATTGCTAAAGTATTCTGGGATACATTAGTGTGCTGCAAAAATGGATGGAAAAACAAGCTTCTGACATAGGTGCATCTACACCCTTTTTCTCAGATTGAAACAGAAGGCTCTCAAACTGAGCCAGCCTTGGTCTGGAAAAACAGTTTGAGGGAAGAAGTAAGGACTTGTGATACTTTCTTGATGCAGGTCATCATATGACTGATGGGTGTGAAGAACCACCTTAGCTGAAGAAGTGTATTCCCATCGTTGATTCCTGATTCAAAAAGCTGGAAGGAGAATCCATGACTGACTACTGGGGAAGAATTATTCCATAGATGTAATGTACTGGAAGGAGTTTTTTTTTTTTTTTTTTTTTACATGTTCACAGAGTAGTCAAGCATCTTGATTGGCACATGCCCTATAGTCCATAGTGGTGCAGTCTAGAATTCTGCCACATGATGTATAAACGACTCAGAGTTCATGCAGAAATATTCAGTAGGAATTTAAGCTGTCCTACAATCAAAAGTGCCAATTATATACAGGTCGTGCCCCCCCCCAATCCACCTAACCAATAACTGTGGATAACTGCAGTTTCAGTTATCCACAGCTGAAAAAATAGTGACACATACTCTAGAGTTGCACTGGGAAATGTCCTCTCTAGGAATCACTAGGTCCTCCAACACAACTCTTGTATTTAATAGGGTTTGCTATTACCTGCTTTCACTTATAAATGATAAGTCCAGGAACACATCCCTCACAGATAAGTGGGGAGGTGACCTGTACATAACACACACAATAGCATTGAGATAGTATGCTACACAAATAGAATTCTGGGAAATCAAGCTATTTTGATTCTGGTGTAATACTATAATAGGGAACAAAAAGATACATTTTCCTTTGAACAGCTAGTTCATGTTTGATCATTTAAAATTATCTCACACTTTTCCTTTGTATTCTCTCTGATATTAAGACACTTAATCTCTGCAGATTCCTCCAGATCATGCCAGTCCATCTTCCTCTGAAAATACAGAGTGATCCCTGTCAGTCTCAATAACTTATTCCAGCTTGAGTTTCCACATTTTCCTCATCATCCTGACTAGACTCTTTGACTATATAGGCTTCAATTTCTAAAAAAAATCCCCTCCAACTTCTATTTGGTATCATCTCTTTTAGATCTTCTGTCTGTGCTTTTTACATTATAAATTTCTTCCCAGATTGCTTGATCCTCTGGGCTTTCGAAGTTTTCTTCTAAACAACTCTCATTTTCTTTAGACCTTGTCATCTTTACTATCCAGTAAGTTCTTTTATATAATCCAAAAGTTAAGTTTGCTTATATTACTGTCAATATGGTAGCAATGCCAATCTGCCAGTTTATCTGTTATTTTGTTGTGCCAGTGACATCTCAGTTCTGATGAGAACTCTCACACCTTAAGAATAACCCAACATGTTTCCATCAGAAAAAAAGAACAAAAGGTTTCAAATTTCCCATTTTCATGTTTATTTAAGCAATTATTTCACCATCCAATTAAGCTTTTTGCATAGACAATACAGTGTTTGCCTTCTTAATCCAGAAAGGAGGCACTCACCAATGTAATGACATCACTGCAGGATCAAAGACCCCTTTGACTATACTCCACAAATCTCAGACATTAAATGACAAGTTGATTAAAGAAACTGAGGTGGCAGACTTGCTTTCGGCAGCATGAGCATGGTGGTATCCCTCGTCTCTCCCCCTGCTCCAGTCCCACCAGACTACTTGATTGCTGTGCAGATAAGTAAGTTTCCTTGAGCACTTGTGGGTGATCGCAAGATCTCCTCTTTATCCAGGGAGGTATTTTACCAGCTGGAGCTGTCTCCAGGCTAGTGATTACAACCTCCAAAGCCTCTCTCCTGCAATCTTGTGGAAGGCAGTAATTAGACAATTTAATTTATACAGAGAGCTAGTTTAATTGTCAATTTTTGCTTATATTCATTTCTAGGGTGCTCCACATGTTGTTATGTGCCTTACCAAGTCAACTCCAACCTACAGTGAATCTATCATAGGGTTTTCTTGGCAAGATTTATTCTGAGAAGGTTTGCCATTCCCTTCTCCACGCTGAAAGAATGTGACTACCCCAAGACCACGCAGTGGGTTTCTATGCTATGCAGGGATCTGAATCCTGGTCTCCCAAAGTGCTAGTCCAAAAATTAAACCACTATACTACACTGGCTTTTCATATACCACATTGCCTATATTTTGAGTCAGGCCATCCCAAATGTACCCTCGAATATGGTGCTAATATAACTGACCATCTCCAAGGAAATTAGTGGGGTGCCCCACCCAGGCCCCTCAAAGTAGATTTCACATTTACCACATAGCCCATCCTTTCAGCCAGACTATCCCAAACACCCAAAAGTGGATTTTGTGTACACTCTGTGACCTGTATTGTAGGTCAGACCATCCCACATGCACCCTCCAAATTTAATGGAAATCTGACCAGACTTTTGAGGAAACCTGTGGTGTGCTCTACCAGGGAACCTCCAAACTGGATTGTGTATATGTCACGTAGCCTGTATCTTGGAGTCAGACCCAAATCTGGTGTAAATCTGTCCAGCTGTTTTCAAGGGAATTAGTGGGTTTCCCCGTGAGGGGCAGAGCCAGTGTGGTGTAGTGATTTTGGTGTTGGATTAGGACTCTGAAGACCAGGGTTCAACTCCCCACTTAGCCATGAAAACCCACTGGGTGACCCTGGGCAAGTCACACTCTCTCAGCCTCAGAGGAAGGCCATGGCAAACTACCTCTGAACAAATCTTGCCAATAAAACCCTGTGATAGTTTCACCTTAGGGTCGCCATAAGTTGGAAATGCCTTGAAGGCATACAATAACAAACATGCCCATGAGGAATACCAAAAAAATTGATTTTGTATATGCCATGTTCCCTAACAAGTCAGACCATCCTAAGCATGCTTTTCAAATTTGTTTGGACCATTCAGCTGCTTTTGTATGATGCAGTAAAAGGCAAGTTTATTTTTATTTTTATAAATGTAATGGATTGTAATGCTACAATGGACAATTTTTAAAATGATGAAAAACTGGTTTTGAAAGGATTAAAGATACTAACAATTATTTGGTATCACTTTCTTTTCCTATGCTGTTCACACAAAAGCTGCACGTCTCGCAGTCTGTTTAGGGTAATAGCATCACTGTTGTCTAATTATATATGACAGAAATACATGTTGCCTTGATTAATCTGATTAACTTTTCTAGCTTCAACAAGAGATGAAATAGATTATAAACCCAGGCACAGTATTGTAATTAAATTTATCATTTGTACGCAGACATTACTGCTTTGTCTATTGGACTGCAAAAACACAACACTCAGAATAATCTATAGTGTTCACCAGGAGTCTAAAATATGCAATCAATGTAAAATAAACCATTTTATTTCATATATTTAAAATGTTATAGTTAGTTTGACTGTGTGCACATAACCCAGTCAACTTGGGCAGGTATATGAGTGAATCTGATGTGTTTCACACATATGCAACACATTTATGCAGTCCTTAACATTTGTGCAAAAGAGGTTTGAAAATTCACCATCCTACTACAACAATGACTGTGTGGATATCCACAATATTGACCTGTGTCACACTGTTTGGTAACAGTCTCAATCATGCAACTATTCCTGGGACAGGAAGAGTTGGAGACTGCGAACAAGAAGTTCCTTGTGCAGCGTGGGTTTCCCCCTTATGCTACTTCATCCAGCAATTTTTAAAATGTAATCAGTGTTAGATAATACAGAGGAGAGGCCCTGATGGTTTGGCAGAAACTCTTTTCCATATTTTATTCTTCTCCTTCAGTTTGGATGGATTAACACATTTCTTAATCATGTATATAAATCCATGGTTAAGGGAAACAGATCCTTCTGTCTGAAAGAATGTGAATGATAGCCATACCTTCACTAAATCAGATGGAGTGGCTAAAGGAAGAATTCTGTTGCTTCACTCTTTAACTGTAGATGCTGAGAAGTGCAAGAAACAAACTACGCACTACACTGTATGGCTCACATAGCAATATATTGTATGTCTATAAAAATCTATTGTGTTATCTACAATATAAGCTTTGTAACAGGTAATGGAATAATATGCACATCTCTGATGATACTTGATGCCCATAAAATTAGTATTATCGTGTGTGTGTGTGTGTGTGTGTAGCACATTAATGAGCAACAATTAACACTGGCTGGGAGATTGCCCACAAATGTCAGGTGCTGTAGGCTATATTTCAGAGGAAGGGTCTGGCAAAACCACCTCTGAGTATTCCTTGCCTAATAAGAAAGCCCTATGAAATTAATGGGGTCACCATAAATCAACAGGCGACTTGAAGACACATATACATCACTGGAAAAGTGTGTCAGACATACCATCTTTACTGGATTAGCATATGATTCCTTGACACCAAACATTTGATGAAGATTATTTAGATATAATTGGAAGTCACGTATCACAATAGGATTCAAGGATATCGTTTTGTACTATCTATGCAGAATCAATTAATACCTAGCATGAATTTTGTTATTTGTTTGGAACTAAGCATTGGAAGTAGTTAAAATGTCAAACATTCTGCATCATATAATAAAGTTAAAGTGTTTATTAATCTGTTAAACTTGTCTCTGACTGGCTTTCTTCACCCTGAATCAAGGGGTGGTCATGCTTCCCATTAAAGAAGCCAAATTTAAACAGCCTTGTCCACACTAAGGTCACCTAGAGGCCCAGGACCCAAATCCAAAAGGATTGAAAAGGGGGGGACCAATAGAGCAAGATGAGCATAACAGGCAGCCAAGCCTAGGAACTGCAGAGCCAGCCTGCTTAGACCAATGTCATATGCATGGTTTGTGAGCCACAGTTAAAACTCTGCTTTGCTGTTGAAGTGGGCAGGCACAACTGAACACACAAATAATTATTTATATTTTTATGTTATTTGTGCATGGCTTCACTCAGCCCGTTTTTTCAGTGCTCAGTTTTAATCAGTGGAGGCAGGTATCACTGATGTCATGAATTCTTGCTGGGTTTTAGTCTGAACTTTAAAAGAGCTAACCAAGGTACCAGACCTTATCTCTAAAATAGTTTCAGTACCTTGGATAGGAGCTTTAGAGTTTGGACTAAAACCTGGTTCTGATTATTTACCACCCCATGGATAACAGAGGCCATCAGCCTCCACTGGTTTGAATGGAATGGCCATCCAAAAATAGCCATATGGAATATCTACAGAGCACAATTATAGCAGTTTGATACCACTTTAAGTGTCATCATGGAATCCGGGGGTTTTAATTTTGAGGAGGTACATAGAACTCCTCGAACTACAACATTAGAACTGTCTTGCAAAGAGTTTATGAAACTACAGATCCTACAGTTCCACAAGAGATAAGCCATGGCATTTAAAGTGGTAAGAAAATAACACAGTGCAGATACATTCATTAACTGTCATGAGAATGGGCCATTATTGGAGGAGGATGTTCTGTGTGTGTCTGCCTGCCTTTTGGGCTGCCCTTTTCTATAGTCCAATAAACTTGTCCACCTGGTTCATAATGGCCTACATCCAACATTACACTGGTATCCAATTACCAGCATGAATGTGGCAGAACTTTCTTCACTCCCCTCCACCCTCACCCCAACCATTTTTGGTGCCTGGAAACTGTCTCTAGAGGGTTTCCCAGACCATTAAAGCAGGTTGGGGGTCATACTGGGGCTGATGAAGTGCAATAGTTATAAACACATTGTGTTCAGTCACCATGGTCAGCTTTCTCTGGTAAATAAATATGTGTACAGGCAAGGCAAATGGAACCAATTGAGATACATAGCCAATCTATCCTTACTTTAGGAGGGGAGGCCTCCATTAACCCAACCACCCTGACTATGGACCAATGAAGGAGACACTGAGAGAATCCTAAGAAAAGGGAAAGTCGGCAGTATACTCCTTAGGAACAATTGGCAAGAGTTTGAGGTAATTTGCCCTGAAAGCCCACACTTTATTTTAATATGCAAAAGGATCTTGTATCACCTTTGAGACTACCGGTAACTGAGATAAAGAAGCTGTACCAGAAGTTACTGTAGACTTAGTCTACTTCCTCAGATGCACGAAGTGAACTAGTGCCTAGGAACAGATTTTATAAGCAGGCTATACGAATGGCCATAGGCAGGAGGAAGAATGTTACCTAAGGCCAGGGTGACAGGATGACCAGAATGGAGGAAGACGTTTTTGGAAGGTAGTGTAATGCTTGTTGGGAACCAGAAAGGATATGTGATAACCTGGCCAAGAGTGCCCTCATGAGGCTGGAGTATAACTAGTGTTATAATATATGTAGGAAACCATTGTCTCTGTTCAACCCGCTGTTGATGGACTGGAATTTGTGGATATATTCCAATTCAGATGTTTCTCTTACTAATCTTCCTTTGTAAGGTTGTTGTTGTTGTTTGTAACTTTACAAGTTACTTATAAACTTGTTCAAACTCTCCGGGCCATGATCACTGTGAATTAGTGAGTGATTTAAAAATTGCTTTTCCCCTCCTAGCTAACAGTTACAATATAATGCCTGATTTATTCAGAACTAAATCCACCTATGTTTAGTGGACTAAATTCCCAGATGTGTCTGCACATAAGATTGCTTTCCCTGATAATAATTATCACCCAGACTGATTGTGTAGTATTATTCTCTCTCTCTGGCTTTTCTTCGCAAACGAAGATTCAAGAAGGACTCATCCCGCGCTTTCTGCAAGTGCGCTGATGACTAAAAAGGCCAATCCGAGATAAACAAGTCCGGTTGCAGAAGGCACAGCAGAAGGTCTCCTTGGGTGATGTTTTTGGGTTGTGATCCTTTCTGCGTTGTCGTTTCTCTTCAAGACTTGTTCGGCGTGAGTTCTCAAATAAGGCTGCAGCATTGTGGATTGTGCATCTCCATGCTTCCCGATGTGAGTCCAGGGCGAACCACTGTTGGTGATCAATTTGGCTGAGCCTGAGATGTTGTTTCAGGGAGTCTTTGTATCACTTTTTTGGAGCGCCCCTCTTAATGCAATTACTTCATAGGAAACAAACCTAGAGCTTGAAAAGTTACCTCTTTTTTTGCTATGCCTCTAAGAATCAGAACAAGACAGTATCGATGGGCTCAACCAGACTGACTGAAAAGTCTCAGATTTTGAGCCTGTTCTTTCTGATTTTATACAGTAGGACCCCCATATCCATTGGGGATTGGTTCTGGGGGGGGGGCGTGAATACCGAAAACCATGGATAATAGCAAACACCATTGAAAATAATGGGACTTAAAATACCATATGGTTTAAAATACCATAGAGTTGCCTTGGAGGACCTAGAAAACGGCTAGAGGGGACACATTTTCTAGGAAGACTCTATGGTAGGTGTGGTGTTTTATGTCCCGTGGATAATTGAATCAGTGGATAATGAATCAGTGGATAACAGGGTCCTACTGTACTGCGTTAAAATGAACCAATCTGGGGAACTGGTATAAAATGTCTCTGATCGCTGACAGAAAATATTCTGGGATAAACAAAACATGTGGATCTCCAAAAGAAAACCAGAAAGAATAGGAACAAAATCTTGGACTTTCTGATCTTTTTAATCAGCCTGGATGTGCCCATCCACTGTGTGTTTCGTTCAATATTTTCAAGTAGGTCCCGCTAACTCATTTGATAACTTGTGTTTCACTGAAGGTGTTTATTTATTTAAGGAATGTAGTCATTAAATGTATATACACTTTTGAGTTTTAAAAGTGGTTTTTTTTTCATAATTATGTCTATTTCTGATATCAACAATCCAAATATAGTAAAATACACTTAGATGTTTGAACATGGCCATAGGACAAAATGGATTGTACAGCTTTCCCCATAGACTTTTTTCTATGTGAAATAACAGTGAGCCAGGCAGAATGACATAAATATGGTTATGAGCTTATGAGGAAGAATGCTTCAGTTTGATTTGTGTACATATTGAAAGTTTCCAAGATTATGAAAGTATGGGCTGCACCTCAGAAAATGAATCATATGTTTCCTCAGCCATTCCCATCCCCAGCCTAGACCCACAACAAATGATCATTTGTCACTTTTCTAACATTAAGCCTTGATTAAACATGTATGCTATTCCTGCACCCTAGTTCTATTTTCCCACTCAGCCTCATGCCTTTTCACTTTTGCTTTTCTTCCTAATAAGTGTTAATTAGATAATGCCTTTCAATCACAGTGATAAAGTGGCATATCTGCACCTCTGACATTGCAAGGTAGGACAAAGCTGCAAGAGACATTTTGTCTCTATCCCTCAGACATATACTAATACCACCCACATATTAATAATAACTGTTTTAAAATGTTTAGTAGCCGAACACATGGGAAATCAGTTTTACTATTCTTTAAGTGTGAGGGAAAGGATAGTTGTTGTTGTTGTTGTTATTTTTGCATCAGAGTTTACTTTAAATTCCTTTGACAAACACGCTAAACTGATTTTAAAAGGCTGAGTCATGGAAGAACATGTAAGAAGGAGTGCCAGCCTGGAATGTGTATATAAGGACTTGTCTATACCAGTGAAAAATCCCAAATCCCCTCCAAATCTGGCCTGATAATGCCACATGATGCGCGGCCTTTTCCCCAAATCTGGTGCGATAATGCCACACAATGTACAGCCCTATTCGCACCAGACTCTGGGAATACCCCCTTAATCTGGGTTTTAGAAAACTTGCAATTCTCTCCAGAGTTTGCTTGAAACTCTGGAGAAAATTGCCGTATGAACAATCCATCTGCACTGAATTCAGGGGGGGGGATCCAGAATGGGTAGCTAGCTTTGTGATGGCAGGGCAGGCTGCCCGTTCTGGCTTCAGAGAGAGCAACTCACACTGGGGCTTTGCTTTTCCAGCACACAGTCACCCTCTGAGCTCCAAGAGAAGCAAAACCCCAGTGGGAGCCACTCTCTCTGAAACCAGAATGGCCGATGGCAGGTTGGGGCACCTGTTCTGGCCTCAGAGAGAGTGGCTCCTGCTGGGGTTTTGCTTTTCCCAGTCAGATTCAAGTGTGAGTAACAGCTTTGAATGGAAGCCAAGATTCGGACTTTGGCAGGTTTGGTGCTTAAATCCGGACCAGAATAGTCCAAATTTCATGTACCACAGCTCCGGGCCAAAGTAGTCTGAATTTCATTTGGATTTTTCCCCCCGTGTTGTCAAGGCCAGTTTTGGTGTCTGTAGGTGCCCAGTCTTGTTATTTATTTCTTTAAAAAAAAAAAGAGGGAGGAAAGATTGAATTTGTAACTACTGCATTCAGACCTCTGATTTTAATGTACAGTAATGTTCAAGAGTATGAGTTACATAGCTGTAATTCTTCACTGGAGAGAACAGAAGATTAGGTATTTGTTTTAGACATGTTACAGCAAGTAACACAGAAGCATCGTGAAGATGAGTAAAATGCTACACAGATTTATTCAGGGTTTGCATGCTAACACAGAGACATTTAGCAAAAGACAATGGAGACTTGCTCTTCTCAGACAAAGGACATCAGGAAAAAGGAATACAGGCAGGCTCTCTCAAGCTCCAGCTCCTTCCCCATTCAGGGGTTACAGTTTATATAGGGTATAAGTCACGTAGGCATAGTTAACCATTTGCTAACCATCTGTCTGTGATACACTCAATCACTAGGATCAAAGAGGTGCAGCTAGGAACTTAACATAGGATTGTTGAAAATACATCAAGGTGAGCTACCATGTGAAACTGCAGATAGCAGGATAACACTGGGTTGTGAAATTTAAGCTAGCTTCCAGAGCCTTTCCTCCAAGCTTACTTTGAAGATATTTTATTACCTAATTTAAAAGGCAGGAAGGAAAGAGGCAGGAAGTTCCCTTATGTGGCATGAGCTTTCTCATAACCTAAGAAATTCAGGCCTCTCTACAGAAGATATTTCTTTGACTGAGGCAGATACACGCTAAAGATCATGCCACATTATTATTTTATTATAAGGGAGCCACTAGTTTTATTATTTACAGTATGTAGCAATCCCACCTATCATAGCATGTCAGCTGCTTTTCTTTTGAAATATATTTCCCAGATTACTCAACTAACTGCCAATAAACAAGTCACCAGGCAGTCAGGAAGGAAATTGATGCTGAAAGTGAAACTAGACAGTTTCTTCTCTTTTTCCAGTTACAGATCTAACAGAGACCAGAAGCATCAAGGAGTCATGGATGGTATTTGGTTTACAATAATTCATAATATTTTAATGCTTAAGGGCTCAGTTATGTGATATACAACAGTGCGCATATAGTTTCAAACCAAATGTATATGGCAATTGTTTACTCCAGCTGGGGGGGATGCATGTGGTGAAACATGATATGATAAATCAAGCAGTCACAAATTGTTGCAGTTTGATTTTGATAATAATTTACTGTATTTGTTTCTGTCGTCCAGTTTTTGTACTTCTTTCCAACAAACCAGGAAGTCCAGTTGTATCCAGTGTTCTTGCTTTCTCTCTTTAGGAGATGGGGAAATTCCCCATTTCTAATTATTAAAAAACTTTCTCATCAATTTATAGTAACTGGAATCAACCAGTGCATTATCTTAAGAAGTAAGGATTCATGTTAAAAACAACCTCAGGATGTGGTGGTAACGTCTAACATATAGAAGTCCATAACCTCAAGCATTCACAAATTAAAAATGGTACACGTGTGGCCAAACATTAGAGTGTGGTCAAAATGGGAAAATTTATTAATGAGAAAGAACACAGAAGCTAGGAGAGACTATAGCAGTTTACTTCTATCTGCCCACCCCTCCTGAAGTTAATTGTGTGCAAACTTTGAACTCAATTTGCAGCGTCTGAAGTAAGCTGAGGACAAAGGGGAATTTGTAAGCTGCTCTGATAGCCTTGTGGCTGAAGAGTGGGGTATAAATAAATAAATAATAATAATAATAATAATATTTTTTAAGTGGGAGGAAGAAAGAGAAACTGGGAAAATTTAAAAGCAGCTGAAAAAGTGGGATGACAGAGGAAATCAGAACAGTTGGAGGGTATGCTGATGTATTTATTTATTTAGGTATTTATACCCCGTTCTTCAGCCACAAAGGCTCTCAGAGTAGCTTACAAAATTGTTAAGCAATAGCACTTTACACATCTACACCGCATTAAGCAGTTTCCAATGTGTGTTAGGTAATTGCCCCCACAAACCAGATACTCATTTTACTGACCTACAGAAGGATGGAAGGCTGAGTGAACCTTGGAGACCTCTGCGATAGAACTTGCAACGTTGTGGCTGCAGTACTGGCTTTTAACCACTGTGCCACCAGGGCTCCCTCCCATGTACAGTTGTCCCTTCATATTCACTGGGGTTTGGTTCCAGGACTCCCCGAGGATCCAAAATCTGTGAATACTCAAGTTCCATTATATGCAATGGCATTGCAAAGTGGTGTCCCTTATATAAGATGGCAAGGTTTGCTTTTTAGATTATTATTTTTTAAAGAATCTTTTCAAGCTGTGAATATTTAAATATTTAACCCTAGAGGACAGGATCAAAATTCAAAATGATCTGGATAGACTGGAGAGCTGGGCCAAAGCTAACCAATGAAATTCAATACGGAGAAATGTAAGGTACTGCTCTTAGGGCAGAAAAACGAAATGTATAGATATAGGATGGGGGAGACCTGGCTGAATGAGACTACATGTGAAAGGGATCTAGGAGTCCTAGTAGACCACAAGTTGAACAGGAGTCAACAGTGTGATGCGGCAGCTAAAAAGGCCAATGCGATTTTGGGCTGCATCAATAGAAGTATAGTATCTAGATCAAGGGAAGTAATAGTGCCACTCTATTCTGCCTTGGTCAGGCCTCACCTAGAATACTGTGTCCAGTTCTGGGCACCACAATTCAAAAAGGATATTGACAAACTGGAGCATGTCCAGAGAAGGGTGACTAAAATGGTGGAAGGTCTGGAAACCATGCCTTACGAGGAAAGACTTAGGGAGCTGGGTATGTTTAGCCTGGAAAAAAGACGGTTAAGGGGCAATATGAGAGCCTTGTTTAAGTATTTGAAGGGGTGTCACATTGAGGATGGAGCAAGCTTGTTTTCTGCTGCTCCAGAGACTAGAACATGGGACAATGGATGCAAGCTCCAGGAACAGAGATTCCACCTCAACATTAGGAGGAACTTTTTGACAGTAAGAGCTGTTCGGCAGTGGAACACACTCCCTTGGATCATGGTGGGGTCTCCTTCCTTGGAGGTCTTTAAACAGAGGCTGGATGGCCATCGGTCAGGGATGATTTGATTGTGTATTCCTGCGTGGCAGGGGGTTGGACTGGATGGCCCTCGTGGTCTCTTCCAACTCTACAATTCTATGATTCTAAATCCGTAGATACCAAATCTGTGGATACAGAGGGACAACTGTACTTTCATGACTTTAAGAAAAACTACTCTTAAATACAGCCTTCACTTTTACTATTTTTCTTGGCACAGTCTTCTGTTCAAGAAACACCATGGGGTCGTTTCCACGGCAAAATAAATCCTCAAACAATGCGACAAGAAGCCTGATAGTTCCCACGCATTTCGAAGCAACAGCGCCCTTTTCAGAAGGAGGGGGTGCAAAAAACCCATAAATCCCGCAGTATCAGCTTTCGCTAGTTTTCCGCACTTTTTTGATTAAGTTCGCAAAAATGCGCATAATTTGTCATGGGAACTAATGATCATATACCTTTTCGAATTACTGTGAGCAGAGCTGAATCCTGATTGGTTGGAGTGACCATTGTGCTTTATCCGAACAGAGGGGTTGGAGAGAAAAAAATTAACCCTCCTTCTGCTTACAAATTTGCTCTGAGCCCTTCCTGTTTGTTTCAAACACAGGCTTTGGGGGTTGGGGAAATGATCTGGAGGAGGACCCCATGCTTCGCTGCTGTGAGAGTGTGTGTGTTTGTGCATTCGTGTATGCGAGCGAAACAGACTATCGCATGTTCGTCCTTTTGTTTGTCTGTGCTTCCATTCACTTGCCTGCATTCAAGGCTTCAAACAATCAGGAATGAGGCAAGCTTCTGTGGTGTGTGTGTGTGTGTGTGTGCATGAAGGGAAGGAGTCCGCTCCAGCATGCTTTTGCTTGTTCGTCTTTTCATTCACTCCTTTCTTTATAGAAGCCTTTCGGGGCTGAGGAAGATGGGGGAAGTTGACAGATCGCTCTTTCGGTCGCTTGTTTGTTTGTCCTTTTCTTTCCTCTCATTATTTATGGTCTTCATGACCCCCTCTTTGCTCCCTCCCTGCCTCCTGCCTGGCTTTAATCATCTGGAGGCGATCCCCCCCCCCCACCTTTGCCTGTGTGTACTATATGGAAAGCAGAATTCCTCATCTTTCGAAATGCTGGGGAGTCGTGTGATTTATGCTCTTCTCATGAGAAAGACCGGTAATCCGGAATCTTGCGAACTTTTTCCTGTCGTGGAACTGGCCCCAAAGTGTTCTGCTAAGACATTTCAGTCCTGTCTGGGAGGCATCAGAGAGCGCTGAGAAGGGCAAAGTGGGAGGAGGAAAGAGAAATCAGGACATTTTAAAACAAATTGAAAAAGTGGGATGGCAGAGGATTAATTGGGACTGTCCCTGCCAAACTGGGACAGTTGAAAGGTATGGAAATCCAGTAGTTTCTCCTATACAGTATTCATATTATTTTTGTTTGATCCTCCTAGCACCACTTTTACAGATAAATTTGTGGGAAGGGATACAGTTTCTGAAAATTTTAAATTCCTTCTGTTCCCCTGGCACATTCACTAAATGGTAGAAAAACTATAATGACATAATTCATTTATCTTAAGCCTCAAATTCCATCACCCCTCTGCTATTTATCAAAACTAATTGTCTTTTAAATAATTTAAAACCCAACTTCAGAGGGTTCCATTTGCTCCTAGCAGAATGGAGCCAAATTTAGGATTATATATTTTGCTCATTTGTTATGTGGGTGACTTGTCTCTCTATATCATATTATAATTATACTATGATGCTTTATTGTATGGATTCATACACACAGGAAGAAGACACTACAACTGGAACAGAAGCAGGTTTCTGGTGTCACAACTGACCACCTCCTTTTCTCACATTGATACTTGCTAATGAGGCAACTGGTATTCAATGGCCCTGTAGTGGAGGAAGAGTCTTTGAGAGATCTCAGCATTTTTTAAAAAATGTCCTTTAATTGGTGCTCCCCAAAGCAGGTAGAAATATCAGTCTGTTACCTCATCCTTCCTTCACCATGGTTTTCTGATTTTTTTTTTATTGGAAAGTACAGGACAGCCCAAGATATTTTGCTGCCAGGGGCAAAGAACAAGATGGCAGCCCATTCCACTTACTGAAGCCAGTTAGACTGAGAGGTCAAATTTATTTAAACATTTTCAGTGGGATAGTGTCTATCACCACACCTGAGACAGCTGACTACTTTAAGGGTCCCAGAACAATTCAGTTATTATAGTGTAGTATGTCACTCTTCTCAATGGGATACACAGCTTTGTACTCCACCAGCTGGCAAGTTCAGGAATAGCAACAGGGAAGCTTCTATTGTTACCTAATGTCAGGGGGACTGGCCCTGCAGAATTAGGGTTGCAGGGGGGAACATAAAGAAACAAAACATCACACAGGTAACTGGTGTAAATATTAAGGTTTAGTGACAATATTTGTAGACAATTGACCTAGCATTCTTTTGATAGAGATAGACTTTATACCTGACTGAAGTTGGACTGTGGTCTTTCTATGTGCTTACCTTAAAATGTTACCTACAAACAAGTGCAAATCGTTTTTTAAATCCTCCTTTTTTTTCTCCCACCAGGGGTTGCAGCTTCAGGAAAAATTGCAGAGAGAGATCTTAAGAATTTGGAGAAATATAAGACAAAGATTAAGAATGTCAGTAAAAGAACAGATATCGATGCAGCTATAATTGCTGCTATAATATCCCAAGAATCTCGTGCTGGAACTACCCTGACAAATGGCTGGGGTGACCATGGAAATGGGTTGGGTCTGATGCAGGTAAAGGTGTTATATTTGATAATTCATGGCCCAGCATTATTTATAAGTGGAGATAAGTGGAGTGTCACAGGTCTCTAGCCTAGTCTCTTGGGCTGGCCAATGTTTTTATAAATGACCTAGATGAAGGTATATAGAGGCTGCTTATCAAAGTTGAAAATAACATGAAGTTAAGAGGGATGGCCATCCTCACCACAGAAGATAGTACAAACCAGTACAAATTGGATCAAGCTTTAAAAGGAATGCTGGAACACTGAGCCAAACCAAAGTGAAATTCAAAAGGTAAATATGAAGTCTTGTATTTAGGTAATTCCCACCTACCAAACAATGACAACAGTATAGGATGGGGGAGACCTGGCTTGGTAGCAGTGTACATGAAAAAGAAATCTAGGTGCCTTAGTGTGTTAAAAGGCTGAGTAGGAGCCAGCAATGCAGTGCAACTGACTAAAAACATATTGCAATCTTGTGTTTCATTAAAAAGAAACATAACATCTAAATCACAGGAGTGGTGGCTGGTGGTTCTGATGTCAGTAGGGTGGTCACTTTGTTTTGAGGTTTAGTTCAAATTTTAAAGGAACTGACTAAGTTGTTGGACCTATTGTGGGAACAGGGTTCACCTTGGATAGCTCCTTTAAAGTTCAGAGTAAAACCTAGAGAAGATTCACATCCTATGGAAGTCACTGGCCACCACAATGCATTTGTCAGGCAGTGTCTAGTTCTGATTGACCCACTTCAGGAAGTTAGAGCATGACCGGAGAAGACCAACTGAGAGGGTGGGTGGCCTGGGAAATCAATCATTATGAAGAACAATTGAAAGACCTTCTTTAGCCAAAGAAGATTTGATTAAGGAAAGGCAAGATATCAGTTTTCAAATATTGGATGGGCTGCCATGCAGAATATGGAGCAGATTTGTCTTCTGTTATTCCAGAGGGCAGGATTATTGAACCAGTACAAATTGCAGGGAAGTAGATTTTGGCTACACATCAGGAGAAACTTTCTAACAGTGAGAGACGTTACTGTCTTAACAGACTGCTTTGGGAGGTGGTGAATTCTCCTTTATTGGTGGTATTTAAGCACAGGATAGTTGGGCATCTCTGAGGTATGGTAGAAGCCTCCTGCACTGCAGACCCTGCATTGGGATGGGCGTCAGATGATCTCCAAGCTCACCTCCAATTCAATGATTGATGTAAATATGTAAAAATCTAAGTCCCATTACAAAACTAATCACCCTCAGGCCAAACAAAGCCTCATGCAATTCCAGTTTCTTCAATAAATATCCCCTCTTCCCCTCCTTTTGTCAGCTTTCCTATTGTAGGCTGCTGCCACATTGCAGAAATAATGCAGTTTGACACCACTTTAACTATCATGGCTTCATCCTATGGAATCTTGGTGACGGGGACCTGTTTTTGTTTTTCTTAAATTGGCCTCTCCCTTATGTAAAACAAGTGTAACTGAAATACTTTTCACTTTTTTTTAGGTTGATAAAAGATTCCATAAACCCACGGGCACATGGGACAGTGAAGAGCATATTACTCAGGCTACTCTCATTCTGTGTTCCATGATAAAGGAGATCCAAAACAAATTTCCACAGTGGACTAAGGAACAACAGCTCAAAGGTATGAAATTGCTTGTTCCAAAATATTTTGTAGTTGACGTTTGTGATTAATGGGCTATGGGAATGTGAAGCTGGACAGAGGGAGATTTTAAAAAACAACTGGTCTCCCTCCCACGCTAAAGTTAGCAAGAAACAGAACCATGGGAAGGACAGTTCTTGGCAGCTAGACAGGACAAAGGGACCTTGGAAAGCTCAGTTGCACACATAAAACCAGGCCAGCTTGGAGACTCCTTGTCCCTGGGTTCATAGAACCATTTCAATAAACTTCCTAGGACGTAGGAAGCTGCTTTATACCCAGAGCTTGTCTAGATGTGACGTTTTACTGTGAGTAGGTGCACAATTTTGCCCATTCGCAGCAAAGTTGATTTGATGTTTCTGCACATATTCACATCCATTCGAATAGAGTAGACACATGTGCTCATAAAGGGCAATGGAGCAAAAATGTGCAGCAATGCAACTTTGGATGTCCACACGTCTGGAAATGTGCATCTGTGCACCTTTTTCAAGAAACTTTGGGGAAAACTGTAATTCCTTTTACTGTGCAGTTTGCAGAGTTTTTTGGCTCCCCTCCTTCCAAATACCGCAAATCTCATTTGGAGCATATTGGGACAGATCAAATTCTCTGCAAATTCTATGAGAAGTATTTTCATCTAGACAACCCCAAGTCAGACTGTTCATTACCTAGCTCACTCTTATCTGCATACTGACCGGCGGTCCCCACGACTCTTCAGGCTCTCAAGCATAAGTTGGTTTCCCCAGTTCTATTGGGAGGCAACTGGGGTTGAACCTAGGACGTTTTGCACAAGCGGTGTATGCCTTACCACACACTATGTCCATTTACCCTAGTGTCCTCTTCCACTGATTAACATACAGTATATTTGCCTTTCTAATTATTTGATCATTGAAAGATTCAGGAGACAGCTACATTATTGATACAGTAGGGCCCCTGTATCTGCTGGGGATTGGTTCTGGGGGGCCCTGTCAATACAGAAAACTGTGAATAATAGTGAACACCATTGAAAATAATGGGACTTCCAGTTTAAAATAGCATAGAGTTGCCTTGGAGGACCTAGAAAACGGCTAGAGAGAACACATTTTCTAGGAAGACTCTATGGTAGGTGTGCTGCTTTGTGTCCCGTGGATAATGAATCAGTGGATACGGGGGCCCTACTGTATTACCACTCACTCTTCTTTGTGTGATAAAAGAAGTGCCAGATAGCTAGATTTTATAAACAGGCATATATAATGTTATCATTGTCTTTAAAAATAGGTCACCTGAACCTGCACCATACTTAGTGTTAAAAATATTCTGCCGTTTGGTAAAAGACCACTTCATATGTATTAAAACAAAGAGCTCTGTAGCATGTTAAATATTAACAGTTATCATGAGTTTAAAATGAGTTTTACAATATTATGAGCTTTCATGGACTACAGCCAATTCGTTAGATACATGGACTGTTATTTAGAATATCAGTCACATATACACAGCTCATGTTACTTTGGGCTTTGTAGGTAGTGAGGTCCGAAGGAATTTAAACGCAGAAAATACTGACAATGGCAGTTAGATTACTAACACTCACCAGTCACAAAACTATTGGTGATAACTAAGGGTGAATCTACATGGGTGAAATAATGTCCTTACCTCAATCTCAGTCATTGGAACACATGACGTTCCTCTTCTTCCAAAGTGAAAACTCCACGGTTTTGGGGAGAAACCATTTTTTAAAATGGTTGGTTCGACCCTTGAAATGGGATTGGAGTAGAATTGCAAGTGGGGGAATGGGGGAAGGTGGGGCCATGTTGGTGGGTGGCGATTGGCTGGTGGGTGTGTGGCACAGAGATGTGTCAGCCAGGCTCTTCCTCACCTATGGGGGTCTGGAAGAATCAGCACCATTTTTTCTTTTTCTTCTTCACACTCTGGACATGTGTGAAGCTTTGAGTCTTTGATCTTCAAAATATTTGCTTGCCTTTAGATGTCCTTTTGAGTAGGATGACTGGGAGTATGTCTCATAGAGCAGGCACTATAAAACACTATCCTGGGAGTGAGCAGTGTCGGGAGGAGCTGGGCAACGCTGGCTGAAGGCAGCCAATCACAGCTCAAGGCATACTGTGAAAGGGGTCCTGAAGGGAAGAAATGTTACAAAACTGAGGCTTGTCTCTGTCAGAGAGCAGCCAGGGGAAAGCTGACAACAGAGATAGGGAACAGTTGGTATAAAGACACAAGAGCTGACTATGGTTTCAGGGAACTGTAAATGACTGAGTAGTTCAAGGGTTAATGTCATATTTTTTGTTGTTATGTGCCTTCAAATTGTTTCCAACTTATGGTGACACTAAGAACCTATCAGGGGTTTTCTGAGGCTAAGTGTGTGACTTGCCCTAGGTCACCCAGTGGGTTTTCGTGGCTGAGTGGGCATTGGAACCCTGGTCTCCAGAGTTGTAGTCCAACATTCAAACCCCTATACCACACAGGCTCCAACATAATCTAAGTGTGACCAGACCTTCTACCAAACTTAATATCAACAGACACAGACAGTTGTGTAAAAAAAAAAGTGGAAGTTTATTAAGACACTAGTAAATGTAAGCTGTCTCTATCTGTTCATATTAAGTTTGGAGGAAAATCTAGTCATGCTTACCACAGCAAACTCACCAATAGAACACATCCACTGGTCTGCATAGGGGGTCACGTTGAGACCCAAGTACCCAATCCAGGAATGGATTAAGAGGGGGAAAGGGCAAGGTGAGTGACAGGAGCCCAAGGGCTGGAACTGGGGGGGGGGTGGCAGCCTGGAAAGGGAATCCATCACATAAGCACTATTGAATTCAGTAGGAGTTATATCTGAGTAGACCTGTATAACACCATATGCCATCAATCCTACACCTCTTTTCCTGGGAATTTTAAAAACAAGGCATCAAATTAGAAGGGGCAGAGGCAACACACGTGAAGGTATGTACTCAATCCAATGGGGGTATAGGTGGGCAGTCAAAACATCGACTACGGAAATATGCGCATGCATGGTGGAAACAACAAAAATGAAGCACCTGCAGTGCTGCGGTCGTGTGATTGGACATAAAGTGATATGGGGAACAACTGTACACAGTAGAAACATTCAATTGTACCAATGTGACTACTTGATGGGGGTCCCATGTGGCTTTCCAAACTGATTTCAGTTTGGATTAAAACAGATACATGTGGCAGTAAAGGGTTCAAACCAGGACAGGATACTACGTAGAACTAGGATACAGCCCCCCATGGGTTCAGCCAAAGACAACATGGCACTAAATAACCCAGTTACAATAATACATGCTGTATATATAGAGAGTGTTATATTAAGTGCACTTAAATGTGTATTTATGCTCAGGTACATAAAACATTCATAGTGCTGTTTAATATACTGATAGGGATGGATGAAAAATGGTTCATTCTTGGTAACTAATGTCTCTCAGGCTGTAACCCTACGCCCCCATATTTGGGAGGAAGTCCTTATGAATTCAGTGGGAACTATTTCTATGTTTGTAATGGATCAAGATGAGTATGTCACGTGGAAAAGAAAGGCCTATATCCTTGATGCACTGTTTAATGTAAAGTTCAACAATCTGCTTAACATCTTCAGTATCTCTGAGAATTCTAAATTCAGATTCAGCCAACTGATTATTTCAACATGCACAGAATCATAGAATCATGGAACTGCAGAGTTGGAAGAGACCACGAGGGCCATCCAGTCCAACCCCCCTGCCACGCAGGAAATCTTGATCAAAGCATCCCCGACAGATGGCAATCCAGCCTCTGTTTAAAGACCTCCAAGGAAGGAGACCCCACCACGCTCCAAGGGAGTGTGTTCCACTGCCGAACAGCTCTTACTGTCAAAAAGTTCCTCTTAATGTTGAGGTGGAATCTCTGTTCCTGGAGCTTGCACCCATTGCTCCGTGTTCCAGTCTCTGGAGCAGCAGAAAACAAGCCTGCTCCATCCTCAGCGTGACATCCCTTCAAATACTTAAACAGGGCTATCATATCGCCTCTTAACCGTCTTTTTTCCAGGCTAAACATACCCAGCTCCCTAAGTCTCTCCTCATAAGGCATCGTTTCCAGACCTTTCACCATTTTAGTTGCCCTTCTCTGGACACGCTCCAATTTGTCAATATCCTTTCTGAATTGTGGTGCCCAGAACTGGACACAGTATTCTAAGTGAGGTCTGACCAAGGCAGAATAGAGTGGCACTATTACTTCCCTTGATCTAGACACTATACTTCTATTGATACAGCCCAAAATCGCATTGGCCTTTTTAGCTGCCGCATCACACTGTTGGCTCATGTTCAACTTGTGGTCTACTAGGACTCCTAGATCCCTTTCGCACGTAGTCTCATTCAGCCAGGTCTCTCCCATCCTATATTTATGCATTTCATTTTTCCGCCCTAAATGCAGTACTTTACATTTCTCCGTATTGAATTTCATTTTGTTAGCTTTGGCCCAGCTCTCCAGTCTATCCAGGTCATTCTGAATTTTGATCCTGTCCTCTAGGGTATTAGCTACTCCTCCTAATTTGGTGTCATCTGCAAATTTGATAAGTATGCCCCTAATTCCCTCATCCAAGTCACTGATAAAGATGTTGAATAGCACTGGGCCCAGGACAGAACCCTGTGGCACCCCACTGGTCACATCTTTCCAAGACGAAGAGGAGCCACTGCTGAGCACCCTTTGGGTTCGGCCGGTCAACCAATTACAAATCCATTGAACAGTTAACGTGTCTAGCCCACATTTTACAAGCTTGTTTGCAAGAATGTCATGGGGAACCTTGTCAAAGGCCTTACTGAAATCAAGGTATGCGATATCCACAGCATTCCCTTCATCTACCAAGCTGGTAACTTTATCAAAAAAAGAGATCAGATTAGTCTGGCATGACTTGTTTCTCTGAAACCCATGTTGACTTTTTGTGATTATGGCATTGCCTTCTAAATGTTCACAGACTCTCTGTTTAATGATCTGCTCTAGAATCTTCCCTGGTATTGATGTCAGACTAACTGGATGATAATTGTTGGGATCCTCTTTTTCCCCCTTTTTGAAGATGGGAACAACGTTTGCCCTCCTCCAGTCTGCTGGGACTTCTCCTGTTCTCCAGGAGTTCTCAAATATTATTGCCAATGGCTCCGAGATTATATTTGCCAGCTCTTTTAATACTCTTGGATGTATTTCATCTGTTCCTGGAGATTTAAATTCATTTAGATTAAGAAGGTATTCCTGTACTACCTATTTGCTTATTTTGAGCTGGATTTCCCCTATTGTGTCCTCTGTTCCATTATCCTCAGGTTGATCACTCTTTTCCTTTTCTGAAAACACTGAGGCAAAGAAGGTGTTGAGTAATTCTGCCTTTTCTCTGTCCCCTGTTTTGCCATCTTCTCCACGTAGTGCCATCTTCTCCACGTAGTGGCCCTATCATTTCCTTCTTCCTCCTTTTGCTGCGGACATACCCCAAAAAACCCTTTTTATTGTTCTTAACCTCCCTAGCAAGCCTGAGCTCATTCTGCGCTTTAGCTTTTCTGACTTTACTCCTACACGTGTTCGCTATCTGTTTGAATTCTTCTTTGGTGATTTCCCCCCTTTTCCATTTCCTATACATGTTCCGTTTAAAACTTAGCTCCACTGAAAGTTCTTTAGTCATCCATCCTGGTTTCTTGAGACACCTCCCATTTTTCTTCCTCAATGGTACTGTTTGAAATTGTGCCTTCAGTATCTCCCTTTTGAGAAAGTCCCATCCGTCTTGAGGTCTCTTCTCTTTTAGTATTCCTGACCATGGGATCACCCCCAGTATTTCCCTGAGTTTATTGAAATCAGCTCTCCTAAAGTCAAGAATGCGTGTCTGACTATGCCTGGCTTCTCCTTTCCATTGTATAAAAAACTCCAGGAGAACATGATCACTCTCACCTAAGGATCCCACCACTTGCACCCCATTAACCAGGTCATCTCTGTTGGTTAGGATCAGATCTAAAATAGCTGACCCCCTTGTTGCCTCTTCCACCTTTTGGACCATGAAATTGTCTTCCAGGCATGTAAGGAATTTGCTAGACCTTGAAGTTTTGGCTGAGTTAGATTGCCAACAAATATCAGGATAGCTGAAGTCACCCATCACTACTACATCTCTCCTTTCTGCATGTGTGTTCATCTGTTCTAGAAAGGCATCATCCAGTTCCTCCGTCTGATTTGGGGGTCTGTAGTAGAGTCCCACAATAACATCCCTGTTGTTTCCCTCCCCTTTAATTTTTATCCAGATGCTCTCCACCTGGCTTCCAGTATTGATGTCATGGATCACTTCACTGGTGTAAATATCCTTGACATATAATGCTATTCCTCCTCCTTTCCTGTTTGGCCTGTTTCTCCTATAAAGGTTATACCCCTCTATTCCTACATTCCAATCATGAGACTCGTCCCACCAGGTTTCAGTAATGCCTATTATATCATATTTGTTTTGTAGTGCAAGGAGTTCAAGTTCATCTTGCTTATTTCCCATGCTCTGTGCATTAGTGTAGAGACATCTAAGACCGTGTGTTCCCTTTACTTGCTCCCTGTGCAAGTTTTTTTGCCTCCCACTGTTGGGTGCTTGCGCTGTTTGCCTTGTTCCCTCTATGACAGTTTGACTATTTTCTCCAGCCCTTTTGCCTTCCAGAATACTGTCTCCCTCCCCCATTTGACTCAGTTTAAAGCCCTCCTGATCAAATTCTTGAGACTGTTGGAAAAAATGTTTCTTCCAACTGTTGTAAGATGCACCCCATCTCTTGCCAGAAGTCCCCCCGCATGGAAGCGCAGTCCATGATCCAAGAATCCAATTTGTTCTCGGCGACACCATCTACGGAGCCAGTTGTTTACGTCGGCTATTTTCCTCTCCCTTCTTGGACCATGCCCTTCAATGAAATATGCTTTTAAAGTGAGTTTTGTTCATGTGGTCTTAAATTATTTTAACCACAGGTGGAATTTCAGCCTATAATGCAGGACCAAAAAATGTCCAAACCTATGACCGATTGGATATAGGAACAACAAAGAATGATTATGCCAATGATGTTGTTGCAAGAGCTGCATTTTACAAAAGAACTGGATACGAATAACAATAAACTAATTTATGAAAACTTTTGTGTAACTCCATTACATTGTTTTTGTTTCTTGACTGTTATATGTAGCACACATTGTTTCCAAGTCACATGTGATCCAGATTGTTTAAAATGGCTGCAACATTAAATCATGGTGGCAACTTAATTGCATTGTTTGCAAAATAAAGTAGGTGCTTAATGGATGTTACATATAAATTATGTTACATGTAAATTAGCATGAACTTTACACATTCTTTGCAGCTTTTTTGTACCCACTGCTTATGATTTGCTTTGCAGATCTGACTTTTCTTCCTTCAAGCTAACAGCATGTTTACTACCATAGTGTACAAGATAGTATTATGTACTGGTTGAGATTTAAACTCTGAACTGGGAAACTACTTGTTCAAATAAACTCACTTGGGTACTCTTGGCCACTATTATCTTTTATTTTAACTTTTTATCTGCAGTCTGTTTACAGTCCTGTGTTATAGGCTTGCCCTGGTAAGATGAGCTTTGAACATGCCAAGTAACCTTATAAATGCTAACTGCTTTCATTGATACAAAGTCGGCACTTCACTTCATGCATCAGATGAAGTAGATTTAGAGTGCCTCCACACTGTAGAAATAATGCACATATACATGATCACATGTACCAATCATCCCAGGAGATCGCTAAAAGGCTTCTTTTTCAGATGACATCGTCCCCGTTGTGTCATGCTCCCATTCTGCTCCTGTTCCCCCCACTAACTCTTATTAATGATTTAAACAGCAATAAATTGCCCGTTCCATCTCTGTGATGGAATCACGGGCGTCTGAAAAGAAGCCCCATTATGTTGGCACGATGCCAGCCGTGGTGGGAGGTCCCTGTCAACCACTTCCGGGTGCAATTGGGACAAGGAGATAAGCGACACCCTTCCCCCCACCCTCCCCAGGTTACTTGTAAAATTTAAAGTGTGCTCTGGTGCTTGGTTTTCTTTTTTGATGTTGCCTTTTCTTTTTCTTTTTAAATTTCCCACACAATCGTTCTCTCACGAGAACAGCAGGGACTTGCTTTACGAGGCGTAAATGCAGCTTTGCGATGGCTGCATTCACTCCTGGCCTGTTGAGGGAAGGGGGAGCAGTTTCTCTCTTGGTATAAGGTAGGTGTTTGAAAAGTTTTTCTTTTAAGTGTTACACGAATGGGAGTATGGGGGGGGGATACCAAAGACTGGGATGGTATTAAAGGGCCTGTCTGATAATCTCCTTAGTATGCTTTCTGTCAATGAGATGTGTTCAGTAAAACATCCCCATAATAGCATAATACTAAAGTTCTTCAGCAGACAACACAGTGCAGGGAATGCTCCCAGCAAAAACAGTGTCCTGAGTACGGCTTTGCTCCTATAATGCACATAGTAAGCAAACTAGAGATGTAGAAACCATGTGTAAATCCAAAGTTACACGAGACAGAATAATTATTTTCTCAGTATTACTTCTTGCTATGTTTGACTAAGGAGGTGATTAAAACCTTGAGAAATCATTTTAAAGGTAATCACACGAATAAAACTTGCAGTTTCATTTACTGTATAAAACATCACTACATATTACAAGGAATCAATTGCTTTCTGTTCCACTGGTTTTAGACGCCGGCGAATTATTAGTTCACCCGTGCTCCTGTTGATATATGTATCAGACATTTCCTCTTCACTTGGCATTCCATGGGGTAGCTTTAATGGTTTTATGCTACAACCAAGAGAGATAAAAGATATTATTACTGTTTTACAAAAATTATTTTAGAATTCTGCTTGTAAAAAGAATTAACAAACCTTATTAGATGTTTAATGACTTTCAGTTTTTCATTTACAGAAGGGATATTTTTGTGCACTCTGGGCTCAAATCTCTGTAGGTAAACATAAATTATAGAAAATATTTCAGTTTTAAACATGATCCACACACAAAGAGTTATGGTTATTATATTGCTCTTAAAATATAAAATAGCAAAACTATGTAGACAATTAGAACTACAGTTGTCTCTCCACATTCATGGGGGTTAGGGGTGCAAGATCCCCACAAATGTGAAAAACCATGAATAAAAATAGGCCTCCCACTGCCCGCCCACAAACCCCCCTGCCCTTCCAAAATGGCGACGGGGCTTTTCAACCCCATTTGCCACTTTGGGAAGCGCAAGGGTGGTGGCTGGCAAGCTTCCCGCTCGCCCAGCCAGCCACTCCTCTGCCCTTCCCAAAGCACGATGGGGCTGGTTGGAAGGGGGGAGGCTTGCTGGCCACCACCCTCCCCCCGCGCTTCCCGAACCCGCGATGAGGCTGGAGAGCCCCATCATAGATTGAGGAAGTGTGGAGGGGTGGGTGGCTGGATGAGGAGGAGCTTGCCAGCCACCACCACCCGCGCTTCCCGAACCGCATTGGGGCTGGGGAGCCCCATCGTGGATTGGGGAAGTGTGGAGGGGTGGGTGGCTGAATGGGGGGAAGGATTGCCAGCCATCCCCTGCGGCTTCAGAAAGGGCGGAGGGGTGGGTAGCTGGGCAGGGAAGATTGCCAACCACCCCCCTGCACTTCCTGAAGCTGTGATGGGGCTTGGGAGCCCCATCGTGGCTTCAGGAAGGGCGGAGGGGTGGCTGACTGCGAATAATCAGAACCGCAAATGTGAAAACTGCGAATGTGGAGGGGCAACTGTAATGGATTTAATAAAAATAATAATTGTAGATTGAATTAACTGATAGTTAACACAAAAGATAAATGTATGGTCCTCTGTATTTATCTTAAAGCTTATATTCTGCAAGAGATATGAATAGGACAGAATGTTTGCATTGAAGAGTGAAAGATGCGAGTCCTGGTGATGCATTTTACCTCACCACACCATGCAGTCATTGAGGGCAAAGAAAATGCCCATCCCTATTCTAGCCAACCAATGAGGTTGCAATGTCTACTGCTGTAGAACTTAGTGCTATCATCACAGTCACTGTAAGAGGTGGAATGGATGCACACTCCCACCACCCATACACACAGCCATCTCACTAAATACCCTGTCCCCTGAAATAGATATGCTATTCTGTTATGTCAACTGAAATATCTGATTTCAAAAACTAGTGCAAGGATGCAATCTAGTGTTACCTTTACCAAAATGTAAATAAAACCTAATTTAGTGGGAGTTATGAGTGAATACACACATGCATGGAATTGGGCAGCTTGATTTAAATGTGACAGGCAGACAAAAATTCCCTGAACTCTTCCCCAAGAGTAAGATAAAAAGGTAAATAAGACTGCTAGTGAATTACATACCCTTCCCAACCCAAGAACTCTGATCATATCCTTTTCCCAATAAGGGCGCCTTCTGCCACTTTTGATCCTGGTGACAAGGTGCAATTTATGAGGCTGCTCCGGATCACCCCCATATTTTTCATGATCACCAGGTCGTGGCTGAAATACCTAAGTTCAACAAAAGAAGACATTAAATACACTGTTACTACCAGCTAATACAATAAATACATTAAAATTAATAGTTGCTAAAATAGCAAAGATGACTGGGTGAACTTAGAAATAAATATCACATCAGAAAAACACATGGATCAAAATTCCTACTGTGCCACAGATTCCTACATTTTGTCTAAAAGATAGTTCTCTCCTTGAAATAAATACATAACATACCAGGCTATAACTGTTAATTTTGATTTCAGCATTGTCTTTACAACTGCTTTTATTATGGTTTATTGTTTATTATGCTGTATATCCAAGTTCAGGATATATTTGGGAGAGCTTATCCTAAAAAACATATGAAGTGTTAAAAATAAGTAAACTATTTATTGATTAAGAAGAGTACACATTTATTTATTTAAAAGAAGTTATAGGCAAGCATCAGATTTCAGGGCTGCTTCCAGACAAGGCCTTTGATGCCTCATTCATAGAAGGGTAAAGGAGATCCAGATGTTGGTGTACTCTACTCATTAACCTCTCAAGTTTATTTTCTACATCTTCCACACTTTTTCTTAAAATAGAAAATCTATTAAGGAAGAAAATACGAGAATGACTACACAAATGCCTTCTGACCACTAGCCTTCTCAGTCCTTTTTCTGAAAGCACATTAACACTATGGAGTTAGCACCCCCAAAACAAATTCAGATATTTGTACAAAGAACAGCAGTCCTTATCTGTTACATTTGCTTTGGTGCATGCCTCAACAAATATTCTGGGATTTACTTTTGAATAAATTGTAGAATTATACTGTGAAGCAACAGAGGTCACTTTTTACATGACATAACAGATGACCTGGACACTGGGCATTTTCATTTGTGAGAAGCTTTAATGAGAACGGTAGAATAAATGCATTGTTTTTTCAACAAAAGACTTACCGACTCAGGAACTCTTGCCCTTGTAAATTTCTGCCTAATCCAGACCTGACAAGTGATAGGCTCTACTTTGCTTTGTGCAAGACTCTAAACAAGAGAATGGAACAATAAAGAAGTAACAAAACATTTTAACATAAAAGCATACAGACTATGATTTTTGAAAAATACACATCATCATAAATATGTTTATTGTGCTAGCCAAAAGCCATGACAAAGAAATTATAATACATTAAAAAATTAAGATAAAAAGTACTATCTTTTTTCGTACAGACTAGTTATATTGTTAGCTATATACAAGGCCAACCCAAGACATTTTGCTGCATGAAGCAAAGAACATGATGGCATGCCCTTCCCAAATTTACAGGCTGGACAAAATAGCCAGTTAATTTTGTTTCAACACAGAAAGCAGGAAGCAACCTCTACTCCCTCCCCTGAGGCTAATTGGCTGGTTTGGGGGAACTCAGGGCAGACCAGCTGAGGGAATAGCCAGGAAGCTGTTGTGATACCTCCCTTCTCAACATCTGCTGCCTAAGATGACAGCTTCTCTCCAATTAACTGTAAGGCCAGCCCCGAGTATACTGTACATGTTCCTTGACCATTTGGGGGTGTCCAGTGAAGAAAGTTTTTAGAACACTGAAATATTTCAAGATGCCAACTGTAAGCAAAGGTATGCATAGTAGAAAAAGATATCTCTTTCAAGGACAAAGTAAAACAACAAACATCCAGGAACCAGACAAAATATTTGCTTGCCAAACACACGCCAGTGAATTATAAATTAAGACTTCACTTAGTATCTTGGTGTAGCTACAGAAACCCTCCCGGTCTTTATAGTGAATTACATAAACTGCTAGTCCACGGCCATCAGTAAGCTTGCAAAATAACACAAGCCAGTCTGCACTCACCTCCTGTTTAAAAGCACGGGACTGCGACCATTGGGATGTGGATGGGATAAAGAAAAGGTGCTCCATAAAACACACGACTAAAATATTCAGGAGCACCAGTGATTTCCCTTCTTATTTTCAAGAACTGAGCCTTACTTCAGTGGTTCTTAACCTGGAGTTCATGGACCCCCAGGGGGGCTGTGATGTCCTCACAGGGGGTCCACGAAGGCTGCTCAGCCCACCTCCTTCCTGCAGATGAGTAGGCACATGACAGAAGCCAAGGCAAAGGCTGTCTGGCTGGCTTGGCCTGCGCATTGCCATTCAATCCACTCCAGCCATAAACTTGCAGGAAGAAGCAGCAGAAAAGTCCTCCCTCCCCTTCCAGTGCCTCTGAGGGGAGGTTTCATGGATGGTGTAATTGTGTTGTTGTCGTCTTAAAATCTCGAGTTAATTCTTGTGGGTTTGCGGCAACAAAAGGTATTTAAAGAGGGCCCCTGGTAAAGAAAAGGCTTCCCAACAAACCCAGTGGACCCAAACAAATGATTTCAAGCACGCTCAGCACAAAGTGGGGACGGCACCAAAACAAAAATAAAAAATATTTTTCTTCCCCGCCGCTTCTCACCTGCCAGATAAGCAACGAATTCCCCCACACAGTCCGAAAACCCCAAAGCGCCCGGAACGCCGCCATTTTAAACCCGGATATCACGCCCAGCTTCCGGCAACGAAAGAGCCTCGCTCTGATCGCCCAATCACAAACGGATATATTTTCCGCCCGTTCGTACTCAGAAGTTAACTGCATCCAGGGTCATCTACACTATTTTCGATCTATGATGAAGCCTTCCGTCCAATCACAGACGGCTATATTTCCGTCCACATGAACTCGGAAGTTAACTGCATCGAGGGTCGTCTACACTATCTTCGATCTATGATGAAGCCTTCCGCCCGGTCGGTGGAGATGCCTTTAGGTTTCCGATTCTGAGAAATCACGTGGTCTGTCTAAAGCGTGGAATTCAAGGAGGGCTGTGTTGATTTCTCGGTTGTTGGGCAGTTTCGCATCCTGGTGCTGCTTGGGCGGGAGCTTTTGCCGCCTCTCCCCAGAGGAGAAGCCCAGCTGCCCATGCCGGGCGATGGAGGATCCGGCGGTGTCGGTGCTGAAGCGGGCGGTGGAGCTGGACGCGGCGTCTCGCTTCCAGGAGTCCCTCGTCTGCTACCAGGAAGGGATCGCTCTCCTGCTGCAGGTGCTCAAAGGTGAGGAGGGTTAAGCATTTAGCCCAGTCCTTCCAGGCAGGTGACTCAGTGCCTCTGCTTTGCTGTCCTGTGGGGAGCATCCCCACCCTCAAGGTGAAGGAAACCCCTGTTTTACTAGGGATTGGTTGCTTCTCCAGGTATTTTAGACTGCAGCTCCCATAATCCCTTCCTATAAGCCAGTGGCTCTTAACCTTTTCTTCAGCAGGGAGCACCTTTAAACATCTTTTGTTGCTGCGGACCCCCAAGACTTAACTCAAGATTTAAACCAACAACAACAACAATAATACATAATTAATAAAAATACACTATCCATTAAATTTCCCCTCAGAGGCACTGGAGGGGGAGGGAAGACTTTTCTCCTGCTTCTTCCTGCAAGTTTGTGGCTGGAGTGGATTGAATGGCAATGCACAGGCCAAGCCGGCCAGCCATCCTTTAATAATTGTAGTAGTAGAAGTAGTAATAATATTAATAATTAATAATAATACAATTACGGTATCCATTAAACCTCTCCTCAGAGGCACTGGAGGGGGAGGGAAGACTTTTCTCCTGCTTCTTCGTGAAAGTTTGTGGTTGGAGTGGATTTGCCTTGGCTCCTGTCATGTGGCTGCTCCACTGCGTGGAGGAGGTGGGCCAACCCAAGCTTTTGCAGACCCCCTGTGAGCACATTGTGGACCCCTGGGGGTCCCCAGACCAAAGGTTAAGAACCACTGCTATAGATCATGCTGGCTGGGGCTTCTGGGAACTGAAGTGTAAAAAAAACCCCAACAACCCAGGTACAACAGTGCTATTCAAAGTGGTGGTCCCTGGACACTGTTCCTGAACCATTTGCTGATGGCCCGTGGAGTTTCCAGGAATTAATTGTAGCCAATGGCCACAAAAGTAGCAGCGGTCTGCTGCACATTGGATCAGACCACAAGTCTTTCTGGCTCCCTCCCATCTCCAAATATTGGGCTGCCATGCCCATAGCCAAGTGCCCCTGCAACCGCTAGGTCTGGACATGAAGAGAACCGTTTCCCCATGTCTGTCCCCCGGTATCTGGGATTCAAAAGAGGTCTACAGTTGCCCCTCCACATTCGCGACTTTCACATTTCTGGTTTCGATTATTCGTGGAAAGCCGCCTGCCCCCCTGCTCTCCACCCCGATCCTTCCCAAGGCAGCAAGGGGCTTCTCACAAAGCCCGTCGCTGCCTTGGGAAGGGACTGGGGTGGAAAGCCGCTCGCCCTCAGGCTCATTTCTTATTCGCAGTTTTTTTACATTCACGGGGGTTGTCTGCCCCTAACCCCCATGAATGTGAAGGGATGACTGTACTTTTACACAGGTGGGTTTCATTTAGAGTGGGTTCTTCTCAGTGCGGTAAGGCAAACCTCTAGGTTGGCTAACGGTGTGTCTCTGATGTTGGATGTTGTTACAGCAAGTAACAAGGAAGCATCACGATCCAGAGGCAAAATGCTAAAGAGATTTTATTCAGAGTTTGCATGCTAACAGAAAGACATTAGGAGAGAGCAATGGACACTGCATCTCAGTCAAAGCAATGCAGGCAGATAGTTACAGCAAGCGACAGAGAGACATGATGAAAATGAGCAGAAGCTTCTCCTTAATGAGCAGAAGCTTCTCCCTTTGTCCAGGGCTTACAGGTTATATAGGCTCTATGTCATGTACACAGTTAACCATTTGTCTGTTGATACACTCAATCACTGAGATCAAAGGAGGCCTTAGCCTAGGGATGTGATGTTACATGAAAGAAACTACAGATAGGAAGGAAACACTGAGTTGTAAAACCAAGGTGTAATTTCCTGAGCATTCCTTCAAAGATGGCTTATGAAGCCAGATGTTTTATTGGCCCAATTGTAAAGGGAGGAAGAAAGGAAGGGCATGAGATTCTCTGGGTGTGCCCAGGTGTGACCACATGTCCCCCATCTTTATTTTTTAAATCCAAATTGTTTAGTTGTCCCAAATATAACAACTGATGTCTCTTTGTAAGAAAGGCTCATGAAAAATCCTATGAAACAAACAAAGGCAGTTTGTAGTCAGTTTAGATTAGGCAGCTAGCTTAAAAGATCATGAAATCCTATATTTGTAGTAATGTGTTGTCACGTTTCTTAAATAATGCAACTGTTGTTCTATAAAAAGTTCATATCTGTGATGATGCAGGTGAAGCAAATAATAGTAGCTCTATTGACAGCTAGAGAAACATATTCAGCATAATGTGAGCATCGTTAAAGGATACATATTCATATTTTGAACAATTAATGGGGCTGGCAATCATGTTTTGGCAACTCAATGGAACATTGGTTTGAATTAGATCAGGCTTTACAAACATGGAATATAAATTGTCCAACAGGGAGTTAGAAAACAATGGAAGAGATAAACAGAAATAATATACATCCAGATGTGTCCATATGTTGAATAAAACAGTCATGTAAAAGTCTCTTTAGCAGTTATAGGATGTCATAGAATCATAGAATTGTAGAGTTGGAAGAGACTACAAGGGCCATCCAGTCCAACCCCCTGCCATGCAGGATAAACCAGAGAAAACCAGGGGTCTAAATAGTGAAAATAATCCTCATAGAATTTGAGGAGAACATGTGTTGTCTTAATGGCAATCCACAGCAATTCTCCATATTCAGAATTAGGGGGGCAAAACTGCCATGTACTACACATTAGTAGACTTCATGGTTTTCCGTGAAGTTTTTTAAATACTGCATGGGGAACGCGCATTCCTACTCAATGGGACAAGCAATTTGCTTTGAATTACTTTCCTATAGGAGAGGAAGCGCTAAGCTGATTGGCTGGATGAGGGGGTGGGGCTTGCTAACATGGCAAGCGCCTGTTGCTGCCATGTTTGATTGTCACCTTAGTGAATGAGCGCTAAGGCAAGAAAACGGGGTATTATTTACTTTCCTTTTTTCGCAATGGCAAAATATTGCTGCAGCACATAGTGAAAAGGTTTTTTAAAAGAAGTTTGGAGACAGCAGATTACAGTAGCAAAAACACGAGTAATTCACTCACAGCTGCCATCTTGACAGGTTGGCATGCAAAGCATTTGGGGGCAAAAAAAAAAAACCATTAAGACAAATCACAGCTGCTGCGAATTGCCATTACTGCGGGGCACTCTGTTTTTTCTGTTTGTTTAGCCAAGTGCCAGGTGTCAGGGAGGAGACTAAAACTTTCCTACCTCAAATGTTCAGGTTTTTTCAGTTTCTCATTTTGGGGCAGGAGATGACAACAAAAAAGTACAGTACTGTATTTTAAAAGGAGAGTTTTAAAAACTCGCACCTGCCTTCACCTTTCTTTGTGAATCTCCGTCATCTGAACGGATACAGCAAAGTTACAAATCTGTCACATCAACAAGAAGTGGACCTAAGTTATAACTGATCTATGTTCTTTTAATTGATAACCCTTTCCATCCCTAAAAGGGATTCATAGTGGAGTCCTACATATGATGGTCCATCGTGGGGTTAACTGTCTCTAAATGCATACAGAATTGCAGCCAGAGTTATGATAGTGGCTGCAACCATACCTTGTACTAGTGAATTCTACAAATAATTATGTGAAACTTGCTCTTTCTTTTTGTCTCCTTGGAACCCATAGCCAGTCTCATTAGGTGATACCCAAGTTCTGATAAGGATTCCCCCACTTCCCTTTCAACATATATTGTCCATAAGTCTATAGATCCATTAAAGCCAATTCTGTCCATGTTTTCTCAGAATTATCTCACTGGTTTTCACTAGATGCAGTCCTATGTATGTAAATTCAGTGGAATTTACTCTCAGACAAGTGGATATGAAACTGTAGAACTGTATCTCTCTTTACGAACCTGCAAGGGCTTTAAGATCTTCAGGCGAAGGCTTTCTCTCAGTCCCACCATCATCCCAGGCTCACTTGGTGAGGAATGAGAGAGAGCCTTCTCTGTGGCTGCTCCCACCCTCTGGAACACCCTACCACGGGAGGCTAGGCTGAACCCCTCCCTGCTTTCATTTCACCGGCAGGCAAAAACATTCTTGGTCAAGCAGGCCTTTGACATATAATTGTGGCGTTTATCAGTGTGTGTTTTTATGCTGTTTTTATTATTTTTATGTTTTTTACTTTGTATGTTTCAATTGCTTTTATTTGTGATTTTAATTGTTCTGTGAGTTGCCTTGGGTCCCACTTTGGGAGAAAGGCGGCATAAAAATTGCACAAATAAATAAATAAACAAACAAACAAACAAACCAAGTAACCTTTTTCTAAACTAAAAAAACTTGAAACATTAATTTATTCTTGCCGTTTTAATTGGTCACTGCACCAGCTTTTTGTGTGTGTGCTCCTTTTCCAAATTTATGAAATCATTTTTGCAGTGGAATAAATAGAACTGAATGCAGTTCCAAATGTGACATACAACTATTTGGAGTGGATTTGCCTTGTAATAAGGGCTGCTAACAGAGATAATGACCTCATTGCACTACTTTCTCCCAGTTATCAGGGCTCATCTGCTGTAAGAGCTGTTTGGCTAGCCTGGATGTGGTGCAGAGCCTTGACAAGCAACCTGTGGCACATCCTCCTTGGCACTTCTCCTGTAACTTTCCTTCTTCTGTTCTTGGTGCATTGGATGTTCCCTTGCTCCAACCTGTCCCTTCCTCCTTGGCTTCCATGCCCATATTTGTTCTCTCTGAACTCCTGTCCGCTCCATGCTACTATTGAGAAGTATGGACTTGAGATGAGAACTCAGAGGATTTGGGAATGAATGGCAATGTTTGTAAGGAAGGAAGGGAGTCTGGTGGAAAAGATTCAAAAGCAAACCCCTGGGTGGGTGCGATATGTAGTGGATTTGATGAAGGCTTTCTTATGATGTAATGGTCAATTGTGAATGGGCTGTGTACCAGTACATCTGGGCATGGGGTAAGTGTATGAGAAAAAGAATTAATGGATGATAGCCCTTCCTGCCACTAGCATGTGGCCCATAACAGATTACCTTGAAGGGTATGTGAAACTTGGTAGAAAAAATTACCTACTTCTGTTTTAGAAAATATAGCAAACATAATGCATCTAGAATTTTTGTTTGGAAGGGTTCCAGAGCATACAATTGCTGTTATGCAACTGTTATTGTCAGCTGTTTTTAGCAGAATACTCTAGGCTTGTTAATCAGTAAAAAATTAGGAGCCAGATGTGCCCTGTCATTTACTCTGAACTACTATCATTGCTACATGAGAGTCAATTCTTTTGCTGCATACATGCAGGTCAAAATTTAATTGAAGGGGGGAAGGTGGACTGATAAAAAAAAAAGCATTTCACTGTCCTTCATGTATCTTGCATTCTGTTTTCAGCTACAAAGGATGAGAAGAAAAGGGCTCATTACAGAGAGAAAATAACAAGTTACATGAACAGAGCAGAAGAGATCAAGAAATACCTTGAAAAAGAGAAAGAAGGTATGAAGCTATGATGTAAGTTTTCTTTAATACCATTGTAGAATATTTCATTGGAACTCAGTTTTTTTCTTTAAAGGTACCATACATGGCTTTTAAAAGTTAAAAAGGTGTTTTTTGTTTTCAGATGGAAAATACCACAAACAGATTAAAATTGAAGAAAATACCAAAGGTTTTAGTTATGAAAAGCTGTTCCAAGAGTATCTTAATGAAACTGTTACAGAGGTTTGGGTTGAGGACCCTTACATTAGACAAGTCCACCAGGTAAGGCAATGTAGAGTCATATAGTCAAAAGATTTTGTCCTTTTCCATCTTAAAAATGTTATTGTTCTTATTTGCTGCCAAGTCAGCTTTGACTTACAGTTCTGCGAATGAGAGACCCCTGAGTCCTAGATGATCAGCAGCCCTGCTCAGCTGTTGCAGGCTCAGGGCTGTGGCTTCCTTAATTAACTCAATCCATCTATTTGGTTGTCTTGTTTTTCCTACTGCCTTCTACTTTACTGAGCATCTTTTCTTGTGAGTTATGTCTTCTCATGGCCAAAATTTATCCTATTTTTAATTGCTTACAGTTATACAACTTCTTAAGATTCTGTGAAATGCTTGTTAAAGGACCATGCAAAGTGAAAAGAATACATCTTCTCACCTCTCATGATGAAGTAAGTCTTTACACAGAGACGTCAATCCTGTATCCATTTGCTTGGACATATGTCCCACTGAACTCAGTGGGACTTGTGAGTAGACGTGTAGAGGATTGCACTCTAAAATCCTCTATAAGATCCAGAATAAGATCTTATAGTAAGATCTGGATAATGTTGAATTTCTTAAAGTGATATAGTTATTTTAGTCTACATGAAAAGAGTTTTAAAAAATATTTGAGAATACTTTGATGAATATTTTACTGGACCTTGCAATACAGATTTAGTGATGGAATAAAGATGCTGTTTACATACATAAGTTTCATGTTTTTTGTAAGGAAAAGCAATTTATTTTTAAAAAATCAAGTAGTGAAACAAGATCAGGAGATTGCTATATCCTACTGTTACTAGTGATGGTTTGCTATGGGGTAAACAGGCTTATAAAGAACCACTAACCTACATAGTTCCCTGTGATGAATGAACCCAGGTAACATGGTTGGGTAGATGTGAATTAAAAGAAAAACATTGGAAGCAGCCTTTATACTAAATTACATATTTGGGCAATTTCAATATTCTGTATATTGGGGTGACCACCATCTAGACTTGCAGTGGTTCTCAACCTGTGGGTCTCCAGATGTTGTTGAACTATAGTTCCCAGGAGCCCTGGTGGCGCAGTGGTTAAATGCCGGTACTGCAGCCTACTGCTGTAGGATTGAACTCAAGTTGTGGCTGCAGTACCAGCATTTAACCACTGCGCCACCAGGGTTCTTGGGAACTGTAGTCCAACAACATCTGGGGACCTCCCCCCCTCAACCCTACATAGCTATACACACCCTCTGTATCATCCTCATGTCCAGGGGTGGACTTGGGAAATTAGGGACAGGACATTGCCTTGTAAGCAGAGCCCTAAGAGATACACACAGACAGCACTTTTCCTGCCCCTGTTCTACATGGACTAGCAGGACTCTCCCCTGTTTAAGAACATGACCATTCCATTTCCTTGCTGAAGATACCAAGAGTTCAGCCTGGGAACTTCTGTATGGAAAGCATGTGTGGTACCCTCGAGCTACAGCTTTGTCCTTTTTTTCTGGCCATCAGTATTACATATTGGTGGGTTATTATCCTTTTGTGGACCTGTTTAGAAGGCTGTGTTTAAATACAGTAGGGCCTTCGGATCTATGGGTGTTTGGTTCCGGGACCCCATGTGGATACCAAAAAATGTGATCACGCCCCATATTATTAAATGGTGGCAATGTGAATACAGATGCTTCAGTGTGTCTGCATTCACATTGCTGCCATTTTATAATATGGGTCGTGACAATCCATGGTTGGTTGAATTTGCAGATCCAGAGCCTGCAGATCTGGAGGGGCCACTGTATGCAGTTAAGAGTGGACAGAGGTTTTTGCCACAATGTCATGTTTTTAATCTTCTTTGTCTCCCCTGTTGTTAAAGCCCATATCTCATGTAGGGTGTATCAGCCTGACATTTCATGCCACTTGAACTGACACCATTCTATGGAATTTTGGGATTTCCAAATTTGAGGACATAGAATTCTCTGCTAGAGAATGCTACTTCTTTCCTGAACTACACCAGCAAATTCTTGTTATCCCAGCAAACTACAAATACCAGGATTTCATAAGATGTATCCATGACTGTTAAAGTTGTGTAGTGCAGATACAACCTTAGTCTACAGAAAATAGAAGTCAATACACAGTCTACTTCATAAGATGTTTTGCGGATGTAGACTGAAAATGCTTACCATTAAAAGTTGGTTTTCAATAATGAAAGTGAAAATAGGAAATTGGTCTGTTAATCAAGAGATCTGTCCGTACCTTGAATTTAACATGTTCTGACTTTCTTTTAATTTAAAAAACACAAATCTTAACAGGGTAGTGGAAAGAGTCAACAGATGAGTACCTTAGAAGAAATACGACAGTCCCTGAAGGATTTTGACGTAACTCTGGATGTATCGTACTCTCCTTCAATACATGATCGAGAGATTAGGTCAGTGACAAAATGTACAAACTAACTACTTCTCAACACTGGTGTGTGTGTGTGTGTGTGTGTGTGTGTGTAAAATTATTTGATAAGTGTGACTTGGAAACTTATTGTTGCCTGTTCCAAGTTCTGAAAATTAACTGCAAGAGATTCAAGACTGTATATTTCAGTAACCTTTTCCATTTATTGTTCAGATTATCTTTTGCCCAGCCTTCTTTTCTGCTGCTGGTCAAAACAGGTTTTGCTTACTGCAGCAGACAAAATATGTTCATGCATAGTTCTGGTTCATATACTTATTAGGATATTAGGTCAGGTAACTGCTCATGTCAAGTGGATGTGACCAATGATCTCTCCACCCTTTGGGTCTCCTCTGAAGCATCTGCTACATGATTTGTTTCCCAAATCAAAATCTAGAATTTCACTCACTAGATTACATTGGCTCATATACTAGTTAAATTAGTTATTCGTGTTAGTTAAATGTTATGACATCAACACATTTCAAGTATTAATCAGATCTAAACAGTTTTTAAAAATATCTTTTGAAATCCATTATGATTCATATTCTGAACAGGATTTGTACCTAACACATCCACAATTTCTGAATAGCATATCTTTCTTGCATTTAAAATACAGATTCAACAATGGATGGATGGTTAAAATTGGAAGGGGGCTTGATTATTTCAAGAAACCACAGGTAAGGATTGCTGTATCTTTTGTTTTGTTTTTTTAGTAAATCTGTTACTGATACGTTTAGCAAAATCATTTTGTCTCCCACAGGGTCGTTTTTGTCTTGGATTCTGTGATTTTGATTTGAGGCCATGTCATGAAACTACTGTGGATATCTTTCATACTAAACATACAAAGAAAACATGATTCCCATTCCAACCACTCTTACTTTTATTCAAATATGAGCTATTTTGTCTATTGTGCACTTTTATAAATAAACTGAACTTTTCATTATTTTCAAAAATTACTGTACCTCAGTGCAGCTAATAGTATCTCTACAAAAAAGATACCCTTAAAATTGCAGAGGATTTCATATCCTAAACATGGCTGAAGCAATCATGTGCATCTTGAAGGCACTCTGAAATGTTGTTGGACTGCAAATCCCATCATCCCTCATAAGAACATCATAAGAGCTGTGTTGGGTCCGGCCAAAGACCTATGCAGTGGTTAATCAGTTGCCCATGAGAAGACTGTCAACACTCCTGTGGAACTGATACGCAGAAGAATGCTGGCTCTGGTTTTTTAGTTGGCTGGGCTGGCTAGGGCTGACAGAAGTTTCAAACCATCAGCATTTGGAGGACCACACATTTCCTCATACCTGTTTTTAAAAGTTGACTGCTCCTTCACCAAGTGGCGGAAGCTTCAAAGAAACCTCTGATCCATCTACAAGCACATCACAGATGCTGATGACTCCCAGATTATTGTTTTGAATTACCAGCTAAACAAAGCAAAAATATTCCAGATCAGTTATTTAGGGTTCACCATAGTTTTAACTGTATTCTTATGAATGGTTCAAAGCAAAACTGGTAAGAGGCTACAGCCATGTATAATATAGATGTCCACCAGATATCTCTGAGTCACTTGGGAAAGTATAGAGTTGTAGCCACATGTCAACTGCTGAAGTATCAAGGGAGTTTTGAAGACCGTCATGTAGCAATCGCCAGTGTCACAATTATCTACTGATGTCATATCCCAACAGTGGACTCTGTTTAGGGAAACCTAAGACAATGGTGCATGTGTAACATAAGAAGCCTTGATGTCTAGGTAAGTGATGTATACCAATGGCCAGAATTCTAGAGTAGCCTATATGGTTATTGCCTTCCTTACTCTATCAGCACAGCAGGATTGGGCATTACACCAATCTATAAACAATGAGAGAAAGAAAGAATTTTCACAGAATGTGGCTAGTGGATTAAATCCTATTTTCTAAATCCCCTTTTATAAAGGCACTTTGATTTCTTTTCAATAAACTAAAAGGAAGTATTAATTCACAAAGTCTAATTCAAAATGTCTGAAAAACAGTACTTACCCTGATTGCTATATTTCATGAAAATAAAATTTGAGCCATTCTGAATGTTGCTGGCTACATTTTTAAAAAATGTTTTATGGCTGCTGCTTCAGTATGTTTGTCTCAAACATTTGTATTTTAATTTATGTAATTTTAAGTAGCTGTGAGAACCACTCAGGCTACAATCTGCAAGATATTAAATTCCAGAAATAAATAATAAAACATGTTAACAGTGCTGAAGCATAATTATGAACATTTCATAGTATGCTGAGCAGTGATGGAACTTGAACTCTTACCAGAATTTGGTAGCTAGAATAGGTTAGAATGCCAGACTAGGACTAGGAAGACACAAGTTCAAATCCGCACTCAGCCATTAAATTTACTGGATGACCCTGGGCCAGTCACTACCTTCCAACCTGACTGACCTCATGGCATTAGATGGGGGGAAGCAGAAAGGGTGGCGGGGGGTGGGGGGGGAAGAGACCATGTACAGTTGTGTGAAAAAGAAAGTATGCCCTCTTTGAATTCTATGGTTTTATATATAAAAACATAATAATAATAATCTGTTCCTTAGCAGGTCTTAAAATTAGGTAAATACAACTTCAGATGAACAACAACACACTTTTGTTGAATAAATAATGTTATTATTTATTTAGGTATTTATACCCCACTTTTCAGCCACAAAGGCTCTCAGAGCGGCTTACAAATTGTTAAGCAATAGCACTTTACACATCTACATCACTTTATAGCACACTAGGCACTAAGCGGTTTCTAATGTGTGTTAGTTAATTGCCCCCACAAGCTGGGTACTCATTTTACCAACCTACAAAAGGATGGAAAGCTGAGTGAACCTTGGAGCCTTGGAATTGAACTTGCAACGGTGTGGCTGCAGTACTGGTATTTAACCACTGCACCACCAGGGGTCCCTCATGACACAGTGTAATATGTCATGTGTTGTTGTTCATCTGAGGTTGTATTATCTAATTTTAAGATCTGCTAAAGAACAGATGATTGTTATTATGTCCTGATATGTAAGACCACAGAATTCAAAGAGAGTGTCCTTTTTTCCCACATCACTGTATGTCACCTTGACCTTGAAGGAGAGATTAGCTATACATTAACAAATACAGGTTGACCCTCATATCCATGGATTCAGTATCCACAGTTTTACTTATCCACACCACTGAAAATATGTTCTCTATAGGTTCTCCAATACAATTCTATGGTCAACTTCTGGCATTCATGTCATTGAAAATAATAGGGTTCCCTATTGTCCATGGTTTCGGGTATCTATGGGGGTCTTGGAATATATCCCCTGCAGATACAGGGGTTGACCTGTACAGCAAAATTGACAAGAGTATTCCTAAATGGAACTAGCTAGTGGGGAGGAGGAGAATGTCTGGGTGGATCTAAGATCTTATCTACATGTCTGCCAGCCAGAAAAGAAAATAAGGTCCTAGAGGAAGTTCCACTAAACTCAGGGAGGCTTACTTTGGGGCCTGTGTTGTGTATTGGTTTGAGCACTGGATTGTGAGTCTGGAAACCAGGCAACCCACTGGGCGATCTTGGGCAAATCACACTATCTCAGTCTCAGAAGAAGGCAAAGACAAACCCCATTTGAACAAATCTTGCCAAGAAAACCCTGTGATGGGTTCACCTTAGGATCATCATAACTTGGAGACAATTTGAAGACATACAACAACACAGCTAAAACATTTCAATCCTTCCTTTTGTTCAGCTGCTCTTAACAATCTTGCATTCAGATTTTACTTCTGTTAAACAATTTATTACTTCAGTATAATTTATTAGATTTCTTATGTTCAGCCAAGTCATAAAAACTTTTGTGCTAGAACAATCTTGTGCTGAACAGTAGTGATAAGACTCAAGCTTTGTCATGTATGTTACATTAAGGCAACTAACTTCTCACATAAAATATTCCACCTGCTGTGTAACTTGTAATCTGTACACGTTCTCAGCAAAGCAACTGCCACTGCAGAAGTTTCACTGGGACAGAATTTGCTGCCAATAAGATAATTATTTAGTTCATCACACATGGTTGGTGGTAACCAAAACTGAGGCACATCAATATTGCAAGTTTCAATTTTGCCATTTTTTATCTCCATATTTGTCTTAATTTCAACACAAGAGTGTTCGTGTGCTATGTTAAAAGATGTGCTAATACTGAACTTTGGTGTTTTGCCGTACAACCAATCCCAAGCTTGCAGTTCTCTGGCGTTATTATTAATTCCAGGGAATTCTGCTTCATCAGCTGGATTTATTAGAAATATATGATTATCAATTTGATGGTGCGAAGCATACTCTTTAGCAATGGCATCCGTGAGCATCTCACAGTTTAATGTTGGGTCTTCTTCAAAGAGGTTCTTCACTAATGCAGGTACACTTTGAGTTGCATTGCTTTTGATCCCATCATAAGGACTCTTTAGTACAGTTGATAAAACAAATTTATCAGCACAGCATAGCAAGGTGCAATGGTGGTAAGCGGCTGCCCTCCCTAGTTTTGCAGCCGTTCCTGAAATTTTAAAAATTCCATTTAACAAGAGATCATATCTTTCAGTCGCCTGAACATCTAATTGGGGTCGCAGGGCTTTTAGAGCTTTAACAACCAATTTTAAATTTTCCATTCTTTCATATTTTTTCCTATTGGTAAAGAAAGTGAGGTTGAGATTGCCAGGATCATGGTAAACTGTGCCTCCCCCACTTCTTCTTCGAGCCAGTTTTATGCCTTTCTGTCTCATGAATTTGAGATTACACTCCTGCCAGGGATTCTGATGTCTGCCAATCACCACAGTTGAAGAATTTCTCCACAGAAAAAGAACTTGTCTGTTCTCTAAATCCATATTATCATGGACCCAATCTTCTAATGCCAAATTCTCATAAACATCCTGGGAAACAGACTGTAGGATCAGCCCTCCCCTTGATGTGTGCTTGAAACCAGCATTTGGGATTTTGAGAACATAGTATAATGGAAAGCATTTCTTCAGAGATGACTGAATTATCATGTTTCAGGGAAATCCAATGATCAAATGTCAAAAGTTGGCACTTTATTGGATGATTTTGTACAATATTCCTCCTTCCTGATGATAATGGATTTTTAAAACCAGCAGTAATGAAGAGATTGCTTCTTTCATTTGTGTGTGTATCAGTGGGAACCTAAGAAGGAGAAAATACAGTATTCATTATTTATCCTGAAACAGTTAATCTTAGAACCAAAGAACCATAGAGTTGGAAGAGACCACAAGGGCCATCCAGTCCAACCCCCTGCCATGCAAGAATAAGCAATCAAAGGATTCGTGACAGATGGCCATCCAGCTTCTGTTTAAAGACCTCCACAGAAGGAGACTCCACTACACTCTGAGGCAGTGCATTCCACTGCCCAACAGCTCAGGAGGTTCTTCCTAATGTTTAGGTGGAATCACTTTTCCGTAGTTTGAGTCCACTGCTCCGTGTCCTAATCTCTGGAGCCGCAGAAAACCAGCTTGCTCCAGCTCCAGTATGACATCCCTTCAAATATTTAAACATGGCTATCATGTTCCCTCTCAACCTTTTCTTCCCCAAAGTAAACATACCCAGCTCCCTAAGCCACTCCTCATAGGGCATGTCTTATGCTGCATGCTATACCAAGGACAGTAATTATTTCATTATGTTAATAATTTTAGCCCTTGAATATGCAAGGAGTAGTTCTTAGTAGATAATATCTTATGCCAGAAATCATGTGGTACCTTCCTTGCTCATCCCTTCTGACTACTTAGCTAAAGTAAATGCTTCTTTTACAGCCCACTTATGTGTTAATGTTAGATTGTTAGTCCAAAGGGATGCCACACACTATTTCTGTGGCACAGGTTACCAGTCACTTTACTGAGATAACTGTGTTGGCTAACAATAAGAAAATACAGTTGGTCCTCCACATTTGCTGGGGTTAGGGCATAGGACCCCGTGAAAGTGGAAAACCATGAATAATTCTAGGCTCTCCCAAAACCATATTTAACACACACAAGAAGTACAAACTGCGGATACAACTCACCGTAATTGTAACTTACGGATACAACTCACTGTAGATGCCTTCAAGGTGGTAGGGTTCCTTAGCAAGGCAGAAGTGGGCAGTTGGTGGGGCTTGCCACTGCCTCCACTGCTGCCCTATGCCATTCAATGCACGTTCATAGTCTCTCTCAGTCTGGCAAGGCTTACAGTCCCTATTAAAAAAAGCACAGGGCAGCAGTAGAGGTGGTAGCAAATAATCAAGTCTGCAAAAGTTAAACCCTCAAATGTGGAGGGCTGAATGTATTCTCAACAGTGGATTAAGGGGAGCTCTATAAATTCTGTAAACACCTTTCTAGGATTCTTCAGAGGCAGGGATCATCTGACCCTCCCAATATTTTGACTACAATTCTCATAATCCCTTACCACTAGCTATGGTGATTAGGGTTTCCAGGAGCTGAAGTTCAAAATATCTGGAGTGCCAGAGCTTCCTCAATCTTGGCCCAGATAAATGTGTAGCAGAGTTTCTGAAGTCTAGGATGGCTTCACAGACATTAGAAACCTTTTGGAATTATTCCTATAGTTTTCCAAAACCTTTAGCTGAAGTGATTGTTCATGGAACTTCCTCACCAATGATCCAATGAGCAAAGTACCACTGGATTTCTGGATAGCTGTGGGATATCAGATCACACACACAAAAACCCTATAGCTCATCTGCCAAACATTTTCAAGAGTACACATGATTCCCAGCCATCTAAGAATTATTTTCAAGTGCCATCCTACAGCTGCAAAATATTTAAACTGGGAATTAAAAACCAAGAGCCTTGCTGTCCAGGTACACTGCATCCAAGGGGACCTCCTCTCCAGGAAAATCTTGGTGAAAGGAATCCCTTGCAGCATGTGAAAGGCATGGAAGAACCAGAAACCAAGTATTCAGCTGAATTTAGCCTGGGCAGTATGACCTTATATGTGACAGATATACTGCAGTCATACAGCCTGCCACAGGGCATTTTTAAAAAATTGTTACTGAATGTCCATTCTCCAGTCCAAAAGATTTAGAAGTGGAGGCTTCTCCATGACACGCATGTCAGAAGTGTTTTGGGGTTTTTTTAGGAGGAAATCAACAGAATTGCAAATACATTTTTGTTATTAACCGTGTGATATTTACACATATCAATATCCTAACAATTTTTATTTTCCTGTCTGCCCTCCATAATTAAATTAAAATAAGAAAAATCCCTAACATTCTTGCCAGTTGAAAAACACAACTGATCTGGGATTGGAAATATATATTTGGGGATTATTTTTTTACTTTTGGTTCACAACAACTTTGAGAAGGTGTTGAAAAGGGAGCTGGAAATCACAAAGTTCATGGTTTAAATTGCATGTGCCCATTTATCTCCACTGGGTGTCCTAAAGCCAGGGCTGGAGGTGCATCCACACTACAGTTGTCCTTCTATATCCACAGATTTGGTATCCATGGATTTAAGTATCCACAGCTTGAAATATTCTTTAAAAAATAATAATCCAAAAAGCAAGCCTTGATTTTGCCATCTTATATCAGGGGCACCATTTTGCTATGCCATTGCATATGATGAGAGTTGAGTATTCACAGATTTTGGTATCCATGGGGGGTCCTGGAACCAAACCCCAGCAAATATGAAGGGACAACTGTACACAAATGTTTCAGTTTGAAACTTAATTATTTGCCATGGCTTCATCCTATGGAATCCAGGGGTTTGTAGTTTTACAAAGTCTTCAGCCTTCTCTGCCAAAGACTGCTGGTGCCTTGCTAAACTACAAATCCCAGGATTCCATAGGAAGGAGCCATGGCAAATAATCCAGTTTCAAACTGGATTATTTGTGTAGCAGTGGACTTGAGTGTCCCTTTGGAAACACCAGTCTGGAGGGGACTAAGGGGGGGGGCATCCACACTAGAAAAATAATCCAGTTTGAAACTGGATTATTTGCATGGTTCCTTCCTATGGAATCCTGGGATTTATAGTTTGGTGAAGAACCAGCATTCTCTGGCAGAGAAAGCTACAGGCCTTAAAAAAACTATAAATCCCCAGATTCCATAGGAAGGAGCCATGGAAATAATCCAGTTTCAAATGGATTATTTGTTTGTTGTGGATTCCCTCTAACTTTACAAAAGCGCGGACTGGGCTGCAGCCTAAAGATAGCCTCATAAGAACCAGCACTCAAAGCGTTGCTACCACAATGGTGAGTCTTTATGGACAGGTTACTGGAAGAAGGGTTCTTGCTGGACCCTGTCAAGGACACAGACAGCCCTGTCCCGCTCCTGCCCCCCGTTTGGGGAAAACAAGGAGGATTCACCCGCTTGGATCGGTGGCTCGCCTTGCTGAGCGCTGGCTCTTCTTTGGCCCATGTGGAAACTTCTCTGGACAGAATCCAGAAAGTCTTTCTGTTGCTCCAGGAAGTCTGACCCACACGCGCACTTTGACACAGAGGCAAGAAGTAGGGAAGAGGCGTCCATCACATAGGAAACTTCCCAGAATCTTTGCAACTTTTTAAAAAGAAAAATCATCCTGGCAGAAGTAAAAGTGGACCCGGGGATTTTGGCACTGCAGCGCAACTCTTCCACCCTCTCTCCCCAGTAGAAGGGACTGGAAAGCGTATTGTACTTTCTTAAAATTTAGGTTATGTTTCGTGGTGTTTTTTTTAAAATTGTGGACTGGGTACTTCTTAGACCTTTAGGATGCAATCTTGCACCCTTATCTAAGAGACCATGCCGTCGAAATAACAGGGTTGTTTCATAGGATCACTTGCGTGCATAGGATTACACTGTTTAAAATGTCCATATACCTTTGTTGCCAACCGCTTCCGAAGATAACACTTTCTGTGTTGTTTCTTCTAATAACTGATCCAAACCCAAGCAGGTATACTTCTCTGTTCGCTGTATCTGTAATGATAATTCCTTTGTTTGTTTTGGGAAGAGGGTTTTCCAATTATCATTTTCTGTTTCAGTAAAACAGTAAACCTATTTATAGGAGTAGCCATGTTGGGCCTGCAGCAAAATCCACAAAACAGTGATACTACTATTACCTATTATTATTATTATTATTATTATTCATTTGTTTATTTATACCCGGCTCTTTAGCCACAAAGGCTATCAGAGCGCCTTACAAATTGTTTTTAAGCAATAGCAATTTACACATCTACACCGCATTAAGCAGTTTCCAGTGTATGTTAGCTAATCATCATCATCATCATTTCTATCCCACTTTTTCCCCAATTTGGGACTCAAAGCGGCATACAATAAAAGGTATTGTTAAAATCAGCAAAATACAAAAGTTAAACACAATTAAACAACTAAAAAACTGCTAAAACACTAAAAACTCTAAAAACAAAAAAAAAAACCAAAACATATATAAGCACAGGTACACAACACTCACATATATACCCCGGCACTGCCATTAGCAAAGACAGGCAAAGGTCTGCCAAAACAGGGAAGTTTTTACTTGGCTCCGGAAGGAAGGCAGGGAGGGTGCCCATCTTTTACATCCTCTCTGTTAAATTGACCATTTGTAAGCCGCTCTGATAGCCTTTGTGGCTGAAGAGCGGGGGTATAAAATACCATAAATAAATAAAAAATAATATATATATATATTTACATACCTCTCCTTAAGTGGCTGCTCAAATCCAGTCCTGACCCAAACCTGCAGAAGCCCTGCTGCCTTGCCAAATGCAGACAAATCAAATCAGCATTTTTCCATATGGGAAAAAAAAAGAGCTGCAGTAGTTGCGAGCGGGGCCAGACCTTCTGTTGTATCAATAGCTACTTTGAAACCTTCGTCGTTGTTTCTTTTCTTCTCATTATTGTTTTCTACGGACAGCTCTCAATATCAGGGAAGCAAAACACCCGTGGTCGAAAGGAGCCCAGAAGTTAACGGGTGATGTCTTTTATCCTTCGTTGCAGAACTCTATAACCCTGGTTGTGCGTCTGCGAAAACCTTCCGTGTTCCCACAACTGTTCAGTAAGTGCCCTCGGACGACGCCAGTCTTGGGGACGAAAGCAAGAGGCGACACCGGTTCATGCAGCCTGACCTTCTTCCGCTTTTGAACGGAAGTGGTTTTTTGTTTACCTCTCTGGTCCCTGTTCCCATAGCAACAAAAGGAAGCTTACTGAATAGCGGGAGAAGGATGTGATTCTGCGCTGATACCTTTAATGTCTCGCTTGAAACGGCCCTCTCATTGGCCTGTCTTTCTTCTTTCCGTCACAATACCAGTGTTTGAACTTTGCTGTTTAAATTACAAATTTAATTGCAAAAATTTACAGCTTGCATAGGATGCTGAACAAAGGCGTAAGGAGATTGTTCTAAGTATGGCATAGGGTTGCCAGGTGGAGACTTCTCTCTCAGCCTCAGAGAAAGGCAAGGGGAAACACCTTCTGAACAGATCTTGCCAAGGAAACCCCATGATAGTTTTGCCTTAGGGTTGTCCTAAATCAGAAGGCAGACAACAACAGAAATGTGTGACCCGTATACATCACATAAAATATACTGTACAGTATATTATACAGAATTTCAGCATTATGGTTTGATCCAGACAAAAATAAATGTGCTTTGCAATGTAATTCTATATACTTAGAGATGCTCAGGGAGATGATGAGGAAGAGCAGCAGCGCCAGGCCTCAGGGAACATGCAGAAGACCTTGGTAGATTTTGCACATGGAATGGCCTCTGCCAAGACTCGGAGGAAGCATGTGGTGGTAGGGGACTCCCTGCTGAGGGGCACAGAATCAGTCATTTGTGGGCCTGATAAGATGTCTCAAGAGGTGCGCTGCCTCCCGGGGCAAAAATCTGTGATGTAACAGAGAGGCTGATGAGGATTGTCAATCCCTCTGACCGTTATCCTTTTGGTCCATGTGGGAACCAATGATACTGCAAGGCATAGCCTTCAGATTATCACAAAGGATTATGAGGCTTTGGGTAGGAAGCTGAAGAATCTAGATGCATACGTGGTCATTTCATTGGTCCTTCTAGTGGAAGGGCATGGCCCAGGAAGGGACAGAAAAATAGTGGAGGTGAACAACTGGCTGCACAGGGAACAATTTGGCTTCCTGGACCATGGTGTGACATTTCAGGAAGGTAGACTTCTGGTAAGTGATAGGTTGCACCTCACAGCAGTTGGAAGGAATGTTTTTGCTAAGAGTCTAAAAGATCTGATCAGGAGGGCTTTAAACTGAGTTATGTCAGAGAGGGAGACTATATTTTTGAGGGCAGGAGTTCGTCAAGTGCTGGAGATAATAGCCCAAATCTTATACAGAGAACAAGGCAAAAAGTACAAGAACCCAACAGTGGGAGGAATAAGACCTTTAAAAGGCAGATAAGGGGAATGGCCCATGGTCTCAGATGTCTCTATAGTAATGCACAGAGTGTGGGAAATAAAGAGTTGAGAGCATCTGGGTAAAAATCAAGGGGGGAGAAACAGCAGATATGATGTTGTGGGGGTCTACTACAGACCTCCAAGTCAAACCGAGGACTTGGATTATGTCTTCCTGGAACAGATGACCACACCTTCAGAAAGGAGAGATGAAGTAGTGATAGGGGATTTAAACTATTCTGATATTTGCTGGAAGCCCAACTCTGCCAATAATTTAAGGTCCAACAAATTCCTCACTTGCCTTGCAGACAATTTCATTGTCCAGAAGGTGGAAGAGGCAACTAGGGGATCAGCTATCTTAGATCTGATCCTAAGCAACAGAGATGATCTGGTTAATGGGGTGGAAATGGTGGGGTCCTTAGTGGGGAGTGACCATGTTCTCCTGGAGGTTGTTATACAGAGGAAAGGGGAAGCCAAGCATAGTCAGACATGCATTCTAGACTTTAAGAAAGCTGGTTTCAGAAAACATAGGGAATTACTGGGGTGATCCCATGGTCAGTAATACTAAAAGAGAAAGGAGTTCATGATGGATGGGAGTTTCTTAAAAGTGAGATATTGAAGGCACAACTTCAGACACTTCCACTGAGGAGAAAAAATGGGAGGTGTCTAAAGAAATCAGGATGGATGTCTAAAGAACTTTCAACTCAGCTAAACTTTAAAAGGACATGTACAAGAAATGGAAAAAGGGGGAAATCACCAAAGAAGAATTCAGACAAATACCCAGCTCATGTAGGGGGAAAGTCGGAAAAGCCAAAGCTCAGCTAGAGCTCAGTTCTTGCTAGAGAGGTTAAAAGTAATAAAAAGGGCTTCTTTGGTTATGTCCGTAGCAAAAGGAAGAGCAAGGAAATGGTAGGGTCACTGCATGGAGAAGATGGTGAAAGGTTAACAGGGCCAGAGAAAAGGCAGAACTACTTAACGTCTTCTCTGAAGATGCCAACCACAGATGCAGGCGAAACGTCAGAAGCAAACTCTTCCAGAACATGGCTCCACAGCCCGGAAAAAAACTAAGGAAAATCTATGGATGCCAGCTGTGAAAGCCTTCGATTTCATACTTAACAGCCTCTTTGTTTCAGTCTTCTCTCAAGGGGGGGACAGTGCTCAACCTGAGGAAAAAGAAGCAGATGATGCAGTAGGGGAAATACAGCACAGAATAGGTAAAGAGGGCCAGTATAAATGAGTTCAGGTGTTCGGTGCCAGATGAACTTCATCCAAGGGTATTAAAAGAACTGGCAGAAGTAATCTCAGAACCACTGTCAATAATCTTTGAGAATTCCTGGAGAACAGGAGACATCCCAGCAGACTGGAAGAGAGCAAATGTTGTCCCCATCTTTAGAAGTGGGGAAAACAAAGACCCAAATAATTACCACCCAGTCAGCCTGACATCAATACAAGGAAAGATTCTAGAGCAGATCATTAAACAGACAGTCTGTAACCACTCAGACAGGAATGCCATGATCACTAAAAGCCAACATGGGTTTCTCAAAAACAAGTCAAGCCAGACTAATATTATCTTGTTTTTTGACATTTACAAACTTGATAGATGAAGGGAATGCTGTGGATGTAGTGTATCTTGATTTCTGTAAGGTTTTTGACAAGGTCCCCCATAATATTCTTGCAAAAAAGATAGTAACCTGTGGGGTACACAATGCAACTGTTAGGTGGATTTGTAATTGGTTGACTGACCAAACCCAAAGGATAGTCACCAATGGCTCCTCTTCATCCTGGAGAGAAGTGATGAGTGGGGTGCCACAGGGTTTTGTCCTTGGCCCAGTGCTATTCAACATCTTTATCAATGACTTGGATGAGGGAATAGAGGGAATGCTTATCAAGTTTGCAGATGACACCAAGTTAGGAGGGGTAGCTAATACCCCAGAAGAAAGGATCAGAATTCAAAATGACCTGAACAGATTAGAAAGCTGGGCCAAAACTAATAAAATGTATTTCAACTGGGAGAAATGTAGTATATTACACTTGGCCAGTAAAAATGAAATGCACAGGTATAGGATGGGTGACACCTGGCTTGATGGCAGTACATGCAAAAAGGATCTAGTGGACCACAAGCTGAACATGAGTCAGCAGTGTGATGCAGCAGCTAAAAAAGCCAATGCGATTCTAGGTGACATTAATAGGAGTATAGTGTCTAGATCAAGGGAAGTAATAGTGCCACTTTATTCTGCTTTGGTCAAGCCTCACCTGGAATACTGCATCCGGTTCTGGGCACTACAATTTAGGAAGGATATTGAGAAGCTAGAACTTGTCCAGAGGAGGGTGACCAGGATGGTGGGAGGTCTGGGAGCCATGCCCTATGAGGAGCAGCTTAGGGAGCTGGGCATGTTTAGTCTGGAGAAGAGAGGGTTAAGAGGTGACATGATAGCCATGTTTAAATATTTGAAGGGATGTCATACTGAGGATGGAGCAAGCTTGTTTTCTGCTGCTATAGAAACTAGGATACGTCGCAATAGACTCAAACTACAGGAAAAGAGATTCCATTTAAACATTAGAAAGAACTTTCTGACAGTAAGAGCTGTTCGGGAGTGGAACGTGCTGTCTGGGAGTGTGCTTTGGAGGTTTCTGAATAGAGGCTGGATGGCCATCTGTCAGGAATACTTTGATTGTTTATTTCTGCATGGCAGGGGGTTGGACTAGATAGCCCTTGTGGTCTCTTCCATCTCTATGCTTCTATATGGTTCCCATCTAAACCTTCAGATTCCTGCCAATATTTTTCTGTCCAACCATGTGAAGGAATGTCAGCACTGGAAGAGAAAGCCCCAGTGTTCTTGTTGCTAAATTGCAGCTTTTTATAGTGCCTTCTCACTTCTCTCCCCGCACCCGCCTTGAAAAATAATTGACAGACACAATACCAAGCTAATACCAAGGTTTGTACAAAAAATACTTGGGAAATACTAGTGTTGGGCAGTATCTGAACATGTTTGATTTTAAAAAAAGGTGGAAGATTAGAAGTGGGAGCAGTCAGATAAACTATTCAGAAATAGAAAAGCATAAAAATTAGTAATAAAACCCATAATGTTAAATATTTAGATTTTCTCAGTTTTATTCTAATACAGTGCAAACACAAGTGAGTATTAGATTAACAATAATTAGGAAGAGTATTCATTTAATATAACAACGGTTGATATGTATATCACTTCATCTCTACCAGGTAAGAAAGATACAGAATTGGATAAATGCCCTTATTTTCTAAAAGGTAATTAAAATATGCATAGGATTACACTGTTAATAACCATAAAGGGCACCTAATTCCCAAGTAGGAGGCTTAGAGGCTTATTCCATGTAACTTAATAATATTATTCTATAATATTTCCAATAGAATTACATGTATCTCTCTCTTATTTCAAGATCTATTGGGCAAGATATTCCAAGCACTTGGCTGTAAATAAACCTTGATCATTTAAAAAAAATCAGTGGATCAATGAATCAGTGGATTATGGTTGCAATATACATGCTTACCCATTTTTTTAAATTAATTGAGACATACTCCAGAATAGCTGTACATAAGACTGTGTGGTAATTAAAAGTTTCACTTCTATGCATACTTATATGGAAATTATCTATTTGAACACAAAGGGTGTTGCATTTAAATTAGCATGTAATTGTTTTGTGGTGTATTAGTCTCAAAAGAAGTGATAATCAATTTTGATGTGACCTGACAACAAATCTTACAAATTACAAAAACTGCTATCAATGGGCAGTAACCAGTGGTAGTGTTCTGCTAGTGGGATGGTGGAAACCAGTGAAACTGGGAAAGAGGCCATCCTCCCATGTGCCTCTAATAATGGCTCAGGAGGGCTGGAAAACCTGCTAAGGCTGAGTTTGGGGTGGCACAGAGGGCCTGAATGGGAAAAACAATATACTGCAAAACACTTGTCTTTCAAGGGCATGATGCCTGGATAAATACTGCCCTGACTGGAATGTGACATTTTTCTTTTTCAAATTAAATAAATAATTTTCTAATATGATTTATACATTTAACAATTAAGTGTAAATATATTTATGATATAAAAACTCATCAGAGTATTTAAACAAATAGTCACATTTTCTATTTAATTTGACTCTTAACATTTATTTGTATTTTTCCAGTTAACAATCGAAAATTATCATATCATATTCACATATTTTGGCAGGATAACATTCCTGAACCTTTGTAACATTGCTGAACATCAGTCACTTCCAAATCGTAATTTCCTTTAAGTTTTGAGAACCTAGGGCATTATTACAGCTACTGTATCTTCTGGCTGAGTGCCTGCATTATTTTGAATCCTTCCCGGTATCTTTTTTCCTGTAACTTGGAAAAAGTTCGGCATAGGCCCTAAACAGATCTCCTCAGTTTTTTGAGATAAATAGTCATTTACAGTTGATTTCCTGGTATTTGCATCATGCTGTATTACAGACATTGGTGTTTTAGTTTTACTGCAGCACTTTCCCATTATGCAGTTATCATGCAAATACTAGAAACTACTACCTTATCTTGAAATGCAAAGTCAATGAAGATAGCCTTCTATGAGATTGTTGTACAGATCCTATGTATGAAAAAAAATCAATTAGAATTCATTTAAGCTGTTTGATTCTAGCAGCTAGGAACTGCTATTGGAAGAAATATTACGATTGATGAAAAATAATACAGTATTATTTGTTACAATGAAAATGCATTGGCTACACATAAGCAACACACATAGCATTCACTGTTGACAACTTATTTCACCTACACAAGCAGTTACCATTTGCCTGTTTCTTATATCATTTATATCTTGTCATTATATTATATGCAATCTGTCTTACTCATGTATGTATATCACCAATTTATAAAACGTTGTAATAAAATTTTAATCTCTGTAAAGCACAGTCACAAGGTTTTATTTCTACAAACCTTCCAGAATACCATTTTCGACATTCATCTGAATATATGTGTAAAACCAATGCTGTGAAATATTTCATATCGACACATACACACCATTTTCTATGGGAAACTACAGTTGTCCCTCCATATCAATGGATTTAAATATTCACGGGTTGAAAATATTCTTTAAAAAATAATAATCCAAAAAGCAAACCTTGATTTTGCCATCTTATATACGGGACACCATTTTGCTATGCCACTGCATATATAATGGGACTTCAGCATTCATGTATTCTGGTATCCATGGGGGGGGGGGAGGTCCTGGAACCAAACCCCAGTGAATATGAAGGGACAACTGTACATCTACTAAATCTGAGTTAATTTAGAAAATATTGAGATTTGTGTTGCAACAAAAAACGAAGTTATAGCATTGATATATAATATAACATTGATGCAGTGGTCCAACAATACTTTTAATTGTATAATCCAGCATATGTAAAATAAATACTGTACAGCACTTTTTTCTTTTATATGACACCATTATAAAGCAGCTCTTGTTACTTTTACTAACCTGCTATAGATAATCATCCATAATGATTGTGGTGTGACTGTCAGAATGCTCAAAGTCTATCTGCTCTCCTTCCTCCATACTTTTCAAAAGGATTGGTGCAACTGGCACTCAATCCCCAATGAGCAAGATCTCTCTAAATACAATTACTGTATACATTTGTTTGTATGAGAGGTTTTGTGTTGGCTCTGGTAGCAGTTTGCCAAGCAAGTCTCCTAGATACAAATTCCCTCTGCTAATATCTACAGGATGTGGAAAACTTTGAGGCATATTTCCTCATCTCCCTTTATCTGATTGCTTTGGAAAGATTTTCTATTGCCTTTAATTTAATATTTTTCTATTAAGCCTAATTGCTAATATTTACCAACACTCACAGAATCTGCAACAAAATGTTGCAGTATGGAGTGTTGTGTTCAGGTTCCAAATCAATCAGCCATGCCTTCTTCCAGCATACTCCATTCAGGATTCCATGCCTACTAAACATACTTGCTCCTTGGGCTGTTTGGGGTTTGTTTTTGTAATTTTAAAAGCAATAGAAACTCTTTGAACGATTATGTTGCCCACCAGACTTTTTATATTTCAGCTAACACTACTGTTTTACAATGTATGTTTTAATACTTCCCTCTTTTCCACAGGTGGTGCTGTTTTGGGTGCATAAAAACTGGAACATGGTGAATTTAGCAATCTTTATAAAGGCAAGTGTGATGTGAAACAAAGTGTAGTGTAGAAGGCTCCCATCCAGCTTCCAGCCATTCTTTATCTTACAGTTTATACCCCTGATTTTCTGCCTTGCCACTCCACATGCAGTTAGTATTTGGTGCCCACTGAGCAGCTGATTTTATTCTTTCGGGAGGGGGGATATTCGGCTCCCCCCCATACAGGTGTGAATCATTCCATTTTGGTTACTTAAGAACCCATAATCAGAGAATGAGGTTCAGTAGAAATAAGACTGCCCATGCCTTCAGGCTTACAATCTAAATGGTAGATACAATAGGCAAACGAAATTAAGAAAGGGGGAAACAGACTCAGGCCTTGTGTAGACAGGCTATTGCCCCTATCTTAGAACCCTGCAGTCCAGGTGACACAGGGCTTTTGCCTCATTTTGCCTCAGGCAGTCCTCACGTCCCCCGGGGCCAAGATAGGGGGAAGACAGGGTAAGGCCTCTTACACTGATTTAAAATAATACATGTTAAAATCCACTCCAGCAAGGGGGGGGAACAGATCAGCGTGACCACAGGAGCCCATTCTGGCCCGTTGCTTCAGCTGCCATCTGACATCGCTCTTCCGGATATAGGAAGCAGGCCCACAGCATGAGACCAGGCTGGTTACATGCAGGGGACCTGGCTCATGTCCTGTGGACCAGCTTCCTGGCTTCAGACAGTGGGATGCGGGTGGCGGCTGCAGTGACTGACTGGCATGACAGTCTGCACCTCCTCATGTTTCATGCCAATTATGAGGGAGGAATAGGCCTGATCTGCAGGCAGAATACATTGGTGGGGAGCTGGCTTATTCTGTCCATGTAGATAAGCCCTCTGTCACAAGCTCTTAGTTCCAGTTCTTATAACATCTGGTTGGGAAGGGAAAAGCTTGATGGACTGGCTATTGCAAAGTGACAATTGAGGGTAAAGAGATGTGAAAGGATGTTGGCCACTCAAAAGAGAATAAATAAATAGCCCTGTTCCCCTTTCCCCTGCTCTTGCAGTCTGATGGAATGGCTCCTGCTAAGTGCAAGTTAGAATTAATATATATGATACATATTTGGAAATACCATTTTTTTTTAGCGAAGCCATTATAATCAATTCATCTGTTTACAAAACAGACATTTTCAATGGTAAATATATATAAGGACTCTAAAGCTGAAAATAAAGCTCTGTGTGTCAGGAGTCAATTTCCCCTTGATCCCTATGGGCTCCACCTCCCAATGGCATCCAAATATACCTCCTCTAACAATTGTATCCTGGCCAAAATTGTGACCAAAGTGACGTTAAGTTATTGCTGGTTGCCATTTGCGACAGGATATGGCTGAAGAGAGCCAGTGTGGTGTAGTGGTTTGGGTGCTGGACTATGACACTCAAGACCAGGGTCCAAATCCCCACTCCGCCAAGGAAACCCACTGGGTGATTTTGGACACATCACACCCTCTCAGCCTCAGAGGGAAGCAAAGGGAAGCCCCCCCCCCAAAAAAAACAAATCTTGCCAAGAAAACCCAGTGATAGGTCTACCTTAGGGTTGCCATAAGTCAGATATGACTTGATGGCACACAACAACAAGAAATGGCTGAAGAAGAACCTATTCTGAGAGGAATTCTGAGGGCTTTTGGTATGTTTTGTTGTTGGCACATGTTTTCAAATACCTAGGGCAGTTTGGGTACAAAACAAAATTAGGCAGTGGGGTAGGGCTTTGAAGGACTGGCAGGATCTGGGATTTAATATGGCCTGTGGGCTGCACTCTGCCAACTTGTGTTATATACAGTTAAATGACAGTAAATACCATTAAATATGATGCAGCCTTACTTCCAAACATATATGCAAAAGATCACACAATTCTGGGCAAACACTTCAGTTTCTAAATAATACTATTGCTTTTCTCTGATCTCATAATGTTACTCCAACCATTCTGCATTGTTTCAGGTTATTCCATTAAGTGGAATGCCAGAGTTAATAACAGATATCAATCTGTTTCTTCACAGGGGATTTCAAAATAGTATCTGTAATTAATATATCCCAAGTATGACTCTACTCTATCCCACCCCAATTTCAAGTCCAAAACAGTCCAACAAAACCCAGCTTCCAGCTCAAATTAAAGCAAATGGATAAAGATGGTCTCTATACCTCTTAAGTATTTGGAAGACAATCCATGTGACATATATATTTTTTAAAACTCACATAATTTACTGTCAGGATTATGGGATTTGCAATCTGATAAATTTATGCTGTAAAGAGCAAAAGAGCATGAAGTTCAACATATTGGCCTACAGGGGGCTAACAGTGAAAGCAATATGCAGCTGGCCTGTGTTATGGTTTAGAGGCCTGAGAAAGCAGTCTTGGGAGGAAAGACACTATCTCTCTTGAGGAATGTAATCTACACGGGAACTGTAAGCAGTATGTTACTGAGAATGCAGTGTGACTTTGTCTTCAAACGTGTGTTGTTCTGGGTCTATGCAGTATCAGAACTGTGTTTTTCCTGATAACTGAGAAATGTAGTTTGCAGAGAGGATTCACTGTGACAGTGTATATATTTTATATATGTTCTAGTAAAGACAAATAGAATTAGATACTACATCTGTGTCTGTTTGCTTTATTTTTCATCTTCTGGATGATGGGCACTCTGTTAACTTTTTGCTGCCTGGAACTCTTAACATGCACAGAGTCTCCAGTGCGCTAACGTGTCATTTGCAACCTTTGGTGATTATCCCTGGAATTCTTTATTTCAAGTGCACTGGAAGGATTAATTGAATACAGGCATACCTCAATTCACAAAGCCTCTGACAAAGAATCTCCTTTTTACTCCTTGTCCTCTGTCTACTGGAAGGGTATTTTTAAAACAGCATTAGGATTGACATGTTAAAGCATAGAGCTATGTTTGCCCACTAAAATGGAAATTATTAGAAAAGTGGGGGCTGATGAAATAAATGTAATCCCTGGATGCATTTTGGAAGAAGCCTTAAAGTGGTCTCAAGTTCAAAAAAATTTTTGTTTCCTTAGGAAAGGCTTACCTGATCTGCTTGTTTCATTTCACATGTGTATATTGTTAATTTTGAATAAAAAGTTTGCTGAAACATGTTGAAATGCTCTTTTTTGATGGCATAGGAATCTATTATTTCCATTTTATTTCTGCCTCTGGTACCAACTTTTCTGTTAAAGAAGCAATGCCCAGGAATACATCTACTTTGTTAACTAAGGTATATTTGCAATTTAATCTTCATGGATGCAGTATTTAGGAACACTGAAAGACCTATGTGACCCCAGGATCCATTTGTTACCAGCACTCTTCTGTTTACAGTAGTGTCAAAACATTAAATAAAAAAAGATGAATTTGAAATTTTTTAAAAGCACAAGAAAACCCTTTCTAGATTTGGTGATAATTAATGAGATAATTTGATTTTATTATTCTTGAAGGAAAATAATACGTGGTACCTTTGCCTTCTTTTTCTTCCCACTACCATAAATAAATTCAAGAGTCCCAGAGTCCCGCAATAATCAGGAAGGGAACAGGGTACGTACTTTTTCACAGGTTAACAAACTATAGAAATCAGTTTTCCAAATGACAACAGGCATCCTGTTCTTTCTCTTTTTTAAAGATCTCTTTCTTCTGAATTTTAGACGGTCTCGAACCTCTGCATATTATATCAAACTAAAGAATGATTTCTATTGGCAAATTCTCATAATCACTTCCAATGTTGTAGAATGGTTCCTAACAACAATCAATTTCACTTTCAATTCTCTATTAAAAGAAATACAGTATTAACTAACTCTGAAATATTAATACTAAAGTAGTAGGGGCCTTAATACCAAAGGCACCAGATCCTGTCTGATCTTGGAAGCTAAGCAGGGCCAGCTGTCGTTAGTACTTGGATGGGAGACCACCAAGGAATACCAGGTATTATAGGCTATATTTGAGAGGAAGGGACTGGCAAAACTGCTCCTGAGTACTGTATTCCTTGACTACAAAAACCCTATGAAATTCAAAGGGTCGCAATAAGGCAGCAGGTGACTCAAAGGCACACAGTATTTAAAAGTACTAAACTAGGATTTAAAAATAGAAAGCCAGCCTGGTGTAGTAGTTTGAGTGTTGGGACTAGGATTCGTGAGAGACTGGGGCTTTGAACTTTGCCATGGAAATCTTCTGGGTGACAAAGGGAGGTAAGGAGTCAGAATCTGCAGGGTGTAAAAGGCACTGCTTATTATGTTAAGAATGTAATTGAAAATTTAGTTTTGAGTGAAAAAGAGAAATTGCCAATCGATCGTTGGAGAAAATTTTGACTGTGGCTTAATGGGACAACCCCAGCAATAACTTAAGGGATATCTTTAAATAAATATTTTATTATTATTTATATAATATTTTGGATTATTTTTATTAATCTTTTATTAATTTTTTCTTTTCCAAATATGTATAATTGTAATGTGTAATTTCTAATTTTAGTATAAAGGTGTAAATATAATGTTAATTGGAAAAGAAGTAATAGGAAAAGAAAGTGAATGAATGGGTTGAATAAGAGAATGAAAGAAAAGAGAAGAGAAAAAGAACAATAAATCTCTGGCTTTTCTTTGCAAACGAAGATTCAGGAAGGACTCATCCCGCGCTTTCTGCAAGCGCGCTGATGACTAAAAAGGCCAATCCGAGAAAAAAAAAAGTCCGGTTGCAGAAAGCACAGCAAGTCTCTTTGGGTGATGTTTCCGGGTTGTGATTCTTTCTGCGTTGTCATTTCTCTTCAAGACTTGTTCAGCGTGAGTTCTCAAATAAGGCTGCAGCATTGTGGATAGTGCGTCTCCATGCCTTTCAATGTGAAGCCAGGGCAAACCATTGCTGGTGATCAATTTGGACGAGTCTGAGATGTTGTTTTAGGGAGTCCTTGTATTGCTTTTTTGGAGCGCCCCTCTTATGCTGACCCATGGCGATTTCACCGTAGAGTACTATTTTTGGGAGGCAATGGTCCTCCATCCTAGAAATGTGGCCTGCCCAGCGCAGCTGTGTTCTCAATATCATGGCCTCAATGCTGGTGATCCCTGCTTGCTCATAATAATCATGGAAATACGAATGTAATTTTTAGAGTTATCTAAGTTTGTATGTGGATTTAAAACTGTTAAATAAATATTTAAAAAAAGAAAAAGTGATTATAGTGTGTTTAGATTAAGAGGAAAAATATATTAGTGTTAGGATAGATAGTTTTATTTTTGTATTAGTAAGAAAAGAGGAAAACTTTTTTTTGCATTATTGTTAAGGCCTTTTGCGCTCGGGTGTATTTTTCAGTAGAATGGTCTTATAAAAAAAATTCAGTAGAATGGTCCGATAAAAAAAAACTAATTAAAAAAAATCGTAATCAGAGGAAGGCAACGACACCCCATTGGAACAATTATTGCCAAACAAAAACCCCGTTAAAGGATTGCCATAAATCGCAAACGACTTAAAGGCACAACACCGCCATATTAAAAACCTTAATACTAAAGGCAAGTAATGGAAGTCCCTTTAAAAAAAAAAGACACCAAAAGATACTTTATTTTATTTATTTATTTATTTATTTATACCAGGTCACAAGGCTATCAGAGCGGCTTACAAATTGTTTTTAAGCAATAGCAATTTACACATCTACACTGCATTAAGCAGTTTCCAATGTGCGTTAGCTAATTGCCCCCACAAGCCGGGTACTCATTTTACCGACCTACCAAAGGATAGAAGGCTGAGTGAACCTTGGAGCCCTCTGGAACAAATGCCCTGCCCTGTGTCCTCCCTTCCCCTTCCCCCGGCCACCAAGGGTTCGAAAGCTCGCACGTGGAACTCGCGCGCGCCTGCCCCCACAGAGACAGGTTCCCTTCTCCTTGCGTTCGCTCAGGGAGGCATTCCAAGCACGAGCGACGGTTGAGGGAGGAAGGCGCGAGAAGCGGGCGCCCGGTGCGCGCGCTCTCCCCGCCAAGAAAAGGGAGGGGGAGGGGCCGAAAGAGGAGCCGCCGCCCCCCCGCTGGCCCGTTTTCAACTAACAAGGTAACCAGAGCCGGGGAGGGGGAGGGGGAGGCGTTGTGCGTTACTAGGAGACGCCGAGGAGAGCGGAGGAGGAGGAGCGCGGACGGGGGGGGGAGGAGGGGAGGAGAGTGGTCCATTATTAAGGGAGCGGGTTAAGCGCGTTCAGTGAAGCAGGAGGTAGTCCAGGAGAGAAGAGGGAGCAGTTAGTGGGTCAAGGTCCCCATAATAACCATTACACTGTGGGGAGCGGGTGGTGGTGGTGGTCCCCTCTGCGAGGTCCCCTCTGTTTGGCGAGGTGGGTTTGTGGTTCTCCCCCACTTGCCCAGCCACGGCAGTTGTGGGAGAATGAGGTGGGAGATTATTGTCTCTGAGCTGCTGCCGTCTGGGTTGGCTGCTCATTGGGCCGCCCGTTTGGAGAGAGAGAAGAAGTGGTGAAGTAGCGGGTAAGGCTGAAAGTTTTTTTGGGGGGGGGGTGAGAAAGAAAGAGAGTTCAGGAGCCTAGAGAAGACAGACAGACAATCTTTCTGGAGCGGACAGTTTAGCTGCCACCATGACCTCCAGAAGGTACCCTGGGCGCAGGAAGAAAAAAACAGAATCTCACTCCAAGGTACAGAAGAGCCCCTAGGGGAAATATGGATAAGAAGGCACTCAATGGCTTGCCAGGCAGAGGTACTATTAGGAACTCCGGGATTAATTGCACAAGGTGATCGAATCAGTCATTCTGATTTGAGACGGGTGTTAGGTCAGTTTTATGAACCTAAAGAGTAATTGCAATCCCGAAAATCCCATCCTGACTAGTAACTGAAATTTCTGCCCCCCCCCTTCTGCAGAAAGGGATGAAAAAAGAATATAATATGGATCTATCCCTCTCATTATATGTGGGTAATTCATCAATTTTTTGTTTGTTTTCCTCTTTCTCACGGGATTCTTTGTAAAAACCAATATTCTTGAGAATACAAACTAGAATAGAATAGAATAGAATCTTTATTATGGTCATAGACCAGCACAGGTAAAAAGGGGATACAAAATAAAGGTGAAATCACAGGATAAAAACAGGCTAAAAGCAGTATTTAAAATGTTAGCTCCAGTATAACAAGACTAGGTTGACACTATTCTACTGCTGAGGACATTGTCTGTCGAATTTTAGAATACAAACTATATTTGACTGGTTTGAAGATTTCCATTGATAGCATTATTCTGTGATTACTAAGCAGTTGAATTCTCAGTCAAAACAAACACTACTGCCATGGTGACTGACAATCCTATATTGTGTCCAACAAATAGTAAGGAGGACATGGATGGTCTAGGTGTGTTGACAAATCCTTTTAATGTTTGTAGAAAATATCACTCGAAACAATCCGTTTCATTTAATAAAACTACTAGATGCATACTTTTTTTTTTTTTTTTTTACAAATATGATGATGGATATATTTTAGGTGGCAATCCTTTATATCCTTACCTGGAAGTACAGTCGCCCCTCCCCATTCGCGAACTTGACATTCATGGTTTTGATTATTCGCGGTTTTGGGAGGGCCCCCTGGGCCCCCCAAAAACCGCGACACGGGGCCTCCGGAGGCCCCGTGAAAGCCCTGGAAGGGAGCAGGGAGGGCCAGGGAGGCCTCCATGGGGCCTTCGGAGACCCTCCGGAGGCCCCGCGAAGGCCTTGGAACGGAGGGGGAGGGCTGGGGAAGCCTCCGCGGGGCCTTCGGAGACCCTCCGGAGGCCCCATGAAGGCCTTGGGAAGGATGGGGGAGGGCTGGGGAGGCCTTCATGGGGCCCCCGGAGATGCTCTGGAGACCCCATGAAGGACTGGGGAGGGGGTGGGGAGGTGATCATGGAGGCCCCATGAAGGCCTGGGGAGGCCTCCATGGGGCCTCCGGAGACGCTCCAGAGGCCCCACGAAGGCCCAGGGAGGGAGGGGGGAGGGCCAGGAGAGGCCTCCGTGGGGCCCCGCGAAGGCCCGGGGAGGGAGGGGGGAGGGCCGGGGAGGCCTCCGCGGGGCCTCCGGAGACTCTCCGGAGGCCCCATTGAGGGCTTGGGCAGGAGGGGGGAGGGCTGGGGAGGCATCCACGGGGGCTCGGGAGGGTCTCTGGAGGCCCCGGAAAGGCCTAGGAAGGGAGTGGGGAGGCTGGGGAAAGCGACTATGGGGCCTCCGGAGGCCCCATGGTCATTATGGTGGGGGAGGGGGAGGGCAGTCGTTATTCGCGGATTTTTCACATTCGCGAGGGTCCGTGGAACGTAACCCCCGTGAATGTGAAGGGACGACTATACAGTAATTCCCTTGAATCCTCCTTTTGAACTCAGTTCTGAATAGACAGAAACAGGCTTGCACAGTATATTCATCTAATATCATATCAAATCAGCCCAGGAAACAAAGGTGTAAAGAGCATATGTAAGTGACATATGTCTATTATGTTCTTCTTAAATATTCCCTTAAGAAGCTAAAGCGTTGGTTTGTCAAAGCCATTCATTATCAAATGCCTACACTTTTCCATGGAAATGGGTGGGAACAGTTTCATTCTGTGATATTTCATTTTAAGGTTCACATTGATTTAAAAGGGGTGCATTATAGTGAATAATTTTAGCTGAAGTTGCATTGGTCCCTAAGTACTTTTATTTGTATATGTTGATATGTATATGACATATATCAAAATTATCAGTTACAGTTGTCCCTCCATATCCATGGATTTGGTATCCATGGATTTAAGTATTCACGGCTTGACAATATTCTTTAAAAAATAATAACCCAAAAAGCAAACCTTGATTTTGCCATCTTATATAAGGGACACCATTTTGCTATGCCATTGGATATAATGGGACTTGAGTATTCATGGATTTTGGTATCCACGGGGATTAGGAATTTGGGGGGGGGGGAATTAGGAATTTTTTATTGGAATAAGACCATTCTATTGAAAAATGCACCCGACTGCAAAAGGCTGTAACAATAACGCAAAAATAATAATAATTGTTTTCCTCTTTTCTTACTAATACAAAAATAAAACTATCTGAACACTAATATATTTTTCCTCTTAATCTAAACACACTGTAATCACATTATATTTACACATTATAATTATACCTATTCAGAAAAGAAAAAATCAATAAAAGATTAATAAAAAATACAAAATAATACAAAAATACAATAATAATAATAAAATATTTATTTAAAATAATCCTTTCATGTTATTGCTGGGGTTGTCTCACTAAACCACGGCCAAAACTTTTTCCAATGATGATTTGGCAATTTCTCTTTTTCACTCAGAGCTAAATTTTCAATTACGTTCTTGACATAATAAGCAGTGCTTTTTACATCCTGCAGATTTTGACTTTTCATCTCCCTTTGTCTTTGGAAAACAAACCCTAACATCACATAGAGGTTTACCAGGCGCACCGTGGACCAGGGCACTACCAAAAAAACTCACAGCTGGGGAACCAGACTCCTTCCTCTTCCTCTTTTGGCCCACTGACTTTCTGGGTCCCCTGACATCCTCCGGAGGTTCAGTTCCTGAAAGCACTGTCTCCCAAGCCTGTTGTGCCAAATCTGGCCAATCCAGGACCCAGGCCACCTCATCCCATGTTTCCCGGGCACTAGGGCAGTCCTGGACAAAATGCCTGATTGTCTCCTTCTCAAAATCTCAGCCTTTTTACATTTCAGATGAGGACAAGTCTGCTCATCCTCTGCGGTCCATGGTCTCCTTCCCCTCAGATTAAGAACCTGATGGTAGAGTCTCCACCTCAAGTCCCACAACTTTATGGGGACACTTTTGTCAATGAAATACTCAATTGGGTTAGTCTGGTGATTTAGGTACTCTGATAAATCTAGTTTGGCCTGACATTTTTGCAAACACGGATTAACATAAATCTCCACTATTTTCCTGTACAAACCTCTCTCGATGCTCTTGATGCTCTGACCTGATCTGTCTTCCTCCTTCAATTCCTCAGCATGAATTCTATATTTCTTTATGTAAAAAACAAAGTCTCTCAAATAATCTGGTGCTTTAAATTTTTCAGGTAAAAAAAACCTTAAAACTTAATGAGCCTTTCTCCCACCAAATCTTTCCCCATCTAGTCCCCATCCAGCACTCACAAAACAAAACTAGCCAAGCCTGGGGTTGAATCTGACCCTTTTGCAACAGAGAAACTTTCCCAAAATTTTGGGCAGAAAAGATGGCGATGAACTTAGGTCAAAGGACTGGGAAGTCCAGGCCCCCTTGTTCTACCTGCCCATAAGCCACTGCCCTTGCCAGGGGGAACGTGACCATTCCCCAAAGGAACTTGAAGAGAACTCGATCAGCTTCGTTAATCACTGAATCCGGAGGCGGAAAAACAGCCGCAAAGTTGGCTGCCACCGGAAGCAGGTAGGTATTTACAAAAGCGGCTCTCTGATAAATGGTCAGCTTCCATCTCTGCCAGAGGGCCACCCTCTCCTTCACTTTTTCCAACCAGCGATACCAATTTTCTTTCCATCCCTCGGGAGCCACTGCAAAATTCAGCCCCAGGATCTTCACCCTATCCATCTTTACCCCTTGCTCTGCTTGCCACCCTTCCTTTTCTTCAACTACATCCTTTAGAGGAATAGCTGCCATTTTGTCCTCTGCAGCAAAAATCCTGATCAAAAAACTATTTTCCATGTTAAGTCGAGCACCAGAAACTCGACCATAGGCCTCAAAAGCACCTTTAATCTTTCTAACTTCCATCCTATCCTTAACCAAGAGGGACACATCATCAGCATGGGCAACAAATTTAACAGATTCACACTGAACCAACCATGAACTGTCCAACGGACGTGGGATTTGGATCCCCGAGATGCTCTTGTCTAAACTAATCTTACACAGGATAGCATCCAAAGCAATAACATACAAGAGAGGGCTTAGTGGACAACCTTGCCTCACCCCAGAATTTAACTTAATCCTCTTTCCTCTATGACCATTGACTTGGAAAACCACTTCTGCATCCCTATAAAACAATTTAACTAAAGCAATAAATCTCTCTGGCACTCCTTTCCACTTGAGGGCTTCCCATAGGAATGTATGATCTACATTGTCAAAAGCTTTCATCTGGTCGACCTGTAGGATTTGGCCAGTCCAATCTCCTTCCTTGCTGAGTCGGAACGCTTCCCGAAACAAACAAAGAGAGTCTACCATAGTCTTACCCAGCACAGCACTGGACTGTGCTTCCATCACAATCTTATCAGCCACCTTAGCCAGCTGATTGTTCAGTATTCTTGCCAACATGCGGTAGTCTATGTTGGTCAGAGCTATGGGACGCCAGTTTTTTGGGAGGGTAGGATCGCCCTCCTTTGGGGAAAAAATCAAGACCCCTTGATAAAACGTCTCAGGGAGCTCATTATTATCCCACAAAAAATTAAACAAAGTGGTTAAAGGGGGAACAATCCACTTCCTGTAAACTTTATAAAAATTCCAACTGAGGCCATCTGGGCCAGGGGCTTACCCTTCCCCTGGACTATGACCTCATGAACTTCTTGTTCTTCTATAGGAGAGACAACCTCTTCCTGTCCTCTGGACTCAAACCTTTATAGAGGGTGCCCATCTGGTCCTCTGAAAAAGCTTGGAAAAAACTCTTAATCTCTTCTATATCTATGTTTTTCCAAGCATATAACTGCCTGTAATATCCCTCCATGATATCCAGCATCTCACTTGGTCTAAATGCAATAGGGTCTGACTCAGAGGCCCTCAAGCCGTTTAATTCGATAGGAGCCTTTGGACTCCGGGTGCCTGCCCACTCATCCACGTCGACCACACCACCTCGAGTCCTGAAATTTTTACTCCCCTTTTTGTTTTGTCTTTGCTTTTGGCAAAATCTTGCTATCACTCCCTTCGCCCAGTTAAGCTCTTGTTCTGAAAAAGGAACACCTTGGTTTAATTGATAATGACACTTCAAAAAATGATAAATGGCCAAATGATACTCCTGAATCTGTCTCCCATTAATGTTGGTCTCGTAAGCCTGGCTAGTGGCCCGAACCACGCGTTTCACACGTTCCCACCACCTGCACAAATCATCCTTGTACATGTCAGCAAGAGTTAGGCTGTGAGCTAGTGCTGAGGCGATGCACTCTTTACATGCCACTCTTTACATGCCACATCTTCCAAAAATTTAGGGCGCAACCTCCAGAGAGGTCTCCCTTTGGGATAAACCTGACCTATACTGAACTCTACAGCCAAGAGCCCATGATCTGACCAAGGAGTGATCATAACAGTGCACTTTTCCACCTTCATTTCCTTCACTGTCCTCACATGGTCTATTCTGCTGGCTGAGGTTTTGTGATAATGAGTAAATCGAACTCCTTCCATTGGGGGAAGATCTGAACCAAAAGCCTTTCTGCAATAAACAGGAAAAAATTCTAACTCATTCTCCACATCAAGAGCTGCATCCTTAAGACCTTGCTTCTCTAGAAAAGACTCCAACTCTCTTTCCTCTGCTGTCAGGGATTTGGGCAGGGACAACTTTGTCCGCTCTTTCTGGTCTGCATAAGCACTCCTGTCCATCATCCTTGCCCTGTTATTGAAATCTGCTACGATAATAAGATGCCGCCGAGTGTTACACTGATCTTTTAAATACCCCCCAAACTTTTTCTGTTCAGCATATTTTACAGGAGCGTAAAACCCACACAGCCTGAAAGCCTTCTTTTCTACTCTTCCATCTTTCTGCTTTTCCTCCATACTAAAATCCATCATCACCAACCTCCCCAAAACTACTTCTAACATGAAATCAATGGTCAAATTGTTCCTGGCCCTAAACAGAACCCCTACTCCCCAACCGCCACAGTCCCCATATGACCATACAGAAGGTTCTTGTGTCCACAACCTCTGACACCGGCTCCGCTGTTGTTACAGATATGAGTTTCCTGCAATACAATGATGTTGTAACACAAGCCGCCAAGGCAGGGCAAAATCTCACTGCGCCTATTCTCAGTTTGCAAGCCATGGACATTCCACATGGCAATTTTTAATGAACCCATTGTTTTATGTACCCAAAAATTTATTAAGGCCTCCGTTATAAATAACCAAAAAACTAACAGAAGTATATTGGCCATATCGATTGAAATAATTATTTTTCTACTAAAAATCTAATTTAAAGTCTAACTTAACTGAATTCTAGCTTATAGTCTAACTTATTAAAACTCTCTTTTTAAATACACTTTTTCTCAACACAGCTCTGGTGACTGTATCTCTTGCTCCTCTGAATGCATCACCTCTACCTCTTCAGGATTTTCCTGAGGCGTAGCCTTGCAGGTGCTGGAGATGGAGGGAAGTGAGGATGGGGTGAAAAGGGGTTGGGATGAAAAGGAAGGGTCAGGAGCCAAGGGGCCAGGGTCTGGAGGTTTAGGGAGTTCAGGGGTCAAAGGGTATGATACCAAAAGCTGCTCTGGGATCAAGGAGTCTTGAGAGCCAACTTTTGGAGTCAGAGAACAACCTTGTTCACTAGTATCCATCTCTTCCACTCTTTCTCTCATTTCTTCCCCCCTCTTTCTTTCGTTTCTTCCCCTGATTCCTTTTCAGGGGGATCCTGAAACCAAACTCCAGCGAATATGAAGGGACAACTGTATTTACTATATTGATGCTTTAAGTTCTTGGGCAACAGATAGGTTATAAGCAGAAAAAGCTAATCTGTAATAGGACCAAGAGTAAGCTCAAAAATTGAAAGTTAAGCCATTTCCTTGGGGTTTTTTTCTAAATGCGGATTTGAATGACAGTCCCATGTTTCATTTATTACATACCCTTACAAAGCAATTCTGAATTGGCAGTTGGAGTATCATGGATTTCCATGGTGGAGTTTTCATAGAGGTAGCTGTGTTTGTCTGTTTCAGTATAAAAAGTGGAAAGGAGCCCTATTGCACTATTAAGATTAATACATGTATTTCCAATTGAGGTTTTCTGGACTATTACTCACTTCTTCAGATGTGTAGCAGAAGAATGTCCACTTAGACCTACATCAGAGGAACTATTGCTACCTAGTGATTCTACTGATTCTCAAGTGCACATTTCTGTCCTTCCCTGCACCAGTGGTTGCATTTTGATATTTTTTCCTTTCTGTCCCCATCTTTGAGGAGAATAACTGTCAGCTTCAGGTTTCAGAGGTGCAAACCTTGGGCATGTCAGAGGAATAAAGATACTTTTGATCCTGGGGATCCAAATCTGTCTCTCCACCCCTCAGAATTCCTATGTGAGGTCTTGCTGGTGACAGGACAGCAACCATTAATATTTTCCACATATGGAGCTTTCAGTAAGCATATCAGGGGGACTCAGAGGCTGGGTGTAGTGTCCTGCTGCACTGACATGTCAGCTGCATCCAAGAACCCCTCAACCAATACCAGCATGAGTTTATGTTGGTCCATCTCTTGGGGTTGACTTACTTCCATGTAAGCCTGAGTAGGATTGGGTTACTTGTATAGGTTCATTCTTGATACACATCTGTTTTTAAGAGAATACCCCGTAAGTCTAATGATAATCTAATGCCTGTTAACTTTTAATAATAACTTGTCCAAATTTGCTTTAAAATTATAAGCTTTTTACTACTGGATCAGTTTTCCAGTAAGAATTGTATATTACTTTTCTTGTTCAGAGTAATCATAAACATATGTAAGGAGCAAGCCTCAGTGTACACAATGAAACTTACTTTGGAGTAAATAGGAGTAAGATTGTGCTGTAAGAGTACTGATCTCAGAATCACAATCAAAGGGCAGCAGTTGGAAATACCACCAAAAAAGGTGATGGAAAGTTTATAATTGCAATATTTTTATATCTGTAGCTATATATGCATCTGTCTGTCTGTAAACATGCACACATGTGTGCGCACATGCACATAACACAAAACATGGGAAAGAGGAGCACTGATTCCAGCCACATTTACTTGGAAGACTCATTTTTCAAATTAATAGAACTTATTTTCTCATAATTGTTACAGTGCTTTGATGTCTTGAACTCTTGCTTATTATAAATAATGATTTTAGTGGGAGAGGAGAGGAAATAACAATACAGTAAAATTTGTAGTAATTTTGACTGCATTCATGTGAACACTTACCAAGGAGTATCATAGAACTGGTGGAACCCAGAAATCCAGAGTTAAAACATCCATAGTAGATAGCTCTCCAGCCACTGCTTGAAGACCTCCATTGAGGGAGAAGGTTGGTTCATTATCAGACTGCTCTTAACATCAAGATGTTCCTCCTAATATTCAGCAGCAATTACTGTAAATCTATAACTAAAGGCCATTAGATCTAGTTCTCCTTTGTGGACCAGCAGGCAAGTCTTTATTGGTGTGACAGTTCTTCAGTTATTTGAAGAGTGCTATCATTTTCTTCTTTAGTCTCCCTGCCCCCCAGCTAAACATACACAGTTTCTTCAACCTTTCCTTGTAGAATTTGTTATCCACTATACTGATTATCTTTGTCATCCTCTTCTAGTTCTATTTTGTCTATATTATTTTTTTAAAAGTGTAATGAACAGAACTGGAACAATACTCCAAATTGACTAATGACAGTTAAAGTGGAACTCTTACTTCCTGTGACTTGAAAAATATCCTATAGGTGTGCATTTATTTATTTATTAACGAAAATGCAGAACTTTGCATAGTCTCTGTTGAATTTAATTTTGTTAATTTTAGGCTATTTTTTCATTACATAAAGATATTTTTAAGCTTTGTTCTGTCTGCCAAGTTTAGTTATCCCTTCTGGTTTTGTGTAATCTGCACATTTTATAAAGTATCCCTTTAACCATTCATTCAGCTAGGGCTGGGCAACTGTTGGAAAGCTGGGAGCTGTACATGCCCCACTTTTAGAGGGCCACCCCACAGTGTACTGCCAACACCCCCACTTTTTAAATTATTTGGATGGTACAGAGACAGCAATCCACATCACTCAAAATGCCCCTTCTGTCCTCTAGGGAGGAGCCAGTGTCCTGTAGTGATTTGAGTGTTGGGCTGGACTCTGAGAGACCAGGGTTTGAATCCTCGCTCAGCCATGGAAACTTGTTGGGTGATCCTGGGCAAGCCACACTCTCTCAGCCTTAGAGAAAGGCAAAGACGAATCTTACTGAATAAATCTTGCCAAGAAAACCCTACGATAGGGCCACCGTAAGTCAGAATCAACTTGAAGGCACATAACAACAACCCTCTAGGGAGCATGGGAGTAATTTTGCTGTGGTTTCATACCCCTGTTCCTGTCCTATGTTGAAAAAGAAGCAATATTTTTCAATTCAGAAAGTTAAGTGGAACACACTTCCAGTTCTCAAAAAAGAACTCCAGACCTAAAATAGCTAGGGAGGTTGGGGGGGTGGGGCAAAAGCACAGTATAATTTGCTGCTGTACCTCCAAAAGGGTGAGAGGAACATTTTCAGTGAAACAAGTTTTTTAAAATTAAAATAGGGCTGGGGTGTGTGTCTAAAACATTTGTTTGGAAGCCATTTGTAGCTTTCTCCATATCTTTCTCCCAACATTTATACTAAGAACTAAGTGGTGCACCACTCAAAACCTTTGGTTCACTACTCAAACCCTTTCCCCATTTTTATATGTATTAGCTGATGGCCACTCTTTGAGCCTATTTTCTAACCAGCTATGAATATATGTAATGGTACTGTCATTTAAATTAGGGGTGGACAACTGTGCCACGGTAGGGACCAACGTGCACCCCCAGTGGGCTACACAATGCCACTGGTTTGAAACCAGAATTGACATGACATTTTCAAGCACTTTTTGTGGCATTTTTTTTGTAGGTCCAAAATGGTCCATTTTTAAAATTCATGGGAGGCACCAAGGATTGCAAAGATGGGGTAGAGAGGGCCATGTATTTAAACCCTGTTCAGTGAAGTATATTTTACTTTTGAGTAAACTTGCATAGGCTTTATCTGAAAAAATATTTTCAGGATAATCCCTCCTGGCACAATTAAGCAATCAGTCTACTATAGCTTTCATTTGCATGTAAGAATAAAATATGAATCAGGACTGAAATTGTTTTACTTGCTTCCTCAGAAGGTGACAACAAGAGAAGAGTTTGTGTTAAGCGATCCATTTTCTGAAAGTGAGAAATATTTAAAAGCAGAAGACAAGAAAGACAAACTCATCCAAAAACTGCAGTCAGAGGTTCTTTTTGCTTTTTTGGCCATCTTTACAATCCTATACAATAAACATAGTATGACACCCTTGATTTAAAGTATGTTTCTTTTCATGGTGACTCCATTTAAACTTGGTTCATTAAGGTACCACACAGAGCATTCTGACTACAGGAGGAATCGTTGGACTATAACTCCCATTAGCCTAGTCAGCATAGCCTGTGGTGAGGGATGATGGGAGTTTTGGCCATGTGTTACTCGACTATAGACTACAGCTTGCAAGGGACCACTTCCAAGGGGTGATCTAAAGAATGAAAACTAGAGTACTGTTGAGTATGTGTGAAGTCTACTGTTTTTATCATGGTAGCCTCAGTCAGCAATCTTCATCGTAGATTAGGCAGCAAATATCTAGATTAGATAGTATGACTCCAATTAGACATGGGCCCTTATGGCTAGCAATAGGACTTCATTTGAGCAAGGCAACTTAACATAAAACTACTAGCTAATTAGCTAAAATTAGTAGTTCTTGCAAGAGATGCTTGTACTTTCAGCATTGATTAATCTATTTAATTTACTCATTTTTAAATTCACCTTCAATAGATTTGACCCCAACCATGGCCAGACTCTGAGGAGTCTATTACACTGAACCTGTACATGTTATTAACAAATATTTTTCTATGCAAACTTTTTAGAGGTAAGAGAAGTGAAATAATTTTGTTCTTTTGAACCCACTAGATTGAATACCTGAATACAAAACATTGTGAGCTGGAAAATCTTGTTATGAAACTACGTAATAGTAAGGTGGAGGTAACGACTCAAGTGGATGATTTGACCATTAAGAATGAATATCTGCATAAAGAACTTGCTCATGTAGACAAGCTAGCAGAGCAGCTGGAAAAAGAAAAAGAATTTGTATTGGAAAGTGCTGATCAAGAAGTTTCAGAAGCTAAGGTTTGTGAGTGACTGGATGAAATGTTTTTTACATGTAGTCTTCCTCTTTCCCCCAGTTTGTTTTGTAGCTGAACAACCTGTAATTGGGGGGAAAGCTTGTGATAACAAGACAGCCTGACATTGATGGATACTTTATATAGTTCTGAGGGTTCAGATATATGACTAACTGTAAGATGGGGTGGATATGATTTTACTACTAACTTATTAGGAATTTCATATATTAAAGTGATATTATCAAAGTAAATATTTTAGAGTTATAGAACAATATATAAAAGTGTAGGGAAAATACCACAGACTCTTAATTCTGTCATCATATTGATTAGTGATTCCCAACCTTAAATGCCCAGATATTGGATTTCTGCTCCCAGAATCCCTGATCATTGTTCTAATTCTAGCAGGATCTTTTATGAACTGAAGTACAGCATGATCTGAGGATCCAAGGTTTTGAACTTCTGACATATACTGTGCTGTGCCTATTAACTACTATAGCTTTAAGTGTAACTAAATAGTTTTTAAAAGAAAGTAGGGTTAGCTCATCTTGCTCTACCTGTTGTTTAGGCAGTAGAGCTAGCCAATTGTGAGATGGAGTTGACACTAACATTGTTCTATGAGTGATATTGTGCAAACCCAGCAATACTTCTGCCGGGTCTTACACATATATTTGCTAGCATGTTGGCTCATAGAACTAACTCATTGCAGAACTCTGAAAAATAATAGTTACATGGGGGGGGGAATAGAAAATGAAGTATATTTTGCTTAAAAACCCCTTTGATCCCATTTTGTTGAAAACAGTTCTCATACTGCTTTGTCACTGTCAAAGAAATAGATATGTGCCTATGTGTTTTATTAAAATTTAATTATGCTCATATTTTAACTACCTGTAGATTAATTTCAAAGGGTAGCTAATACTAAACAATAATTTATATAAATAAATTCAAGATTAACTGCAATCAGCCCTCATTTATTTTTTAAGTTTCTTATGCTTATGCTGGGGCTAGCATTTGACCATAAAAAGAACTGATTTATTTATTAGAAATATTTCTATAACACGTTACAAAATATTGAAGCCATTTACAACACGGTTAAACAACCCAATAAAAACCACAATGATACAATGTATGACAGAGTTCAAAAGAGTTCATGACTGGTGGAAAGTCAAAGTTAAAGGATATTTTTTTCAATAGATACTTAAGACACACCAGCATTGAGGACTGGCATACTACAGTAGGGAGAAATTCCACAGGGTGGGCACCATAGCAGAATTAAAAAGAAAAAAAAGTATGTCTCTGTGTCATCTCCAAACAGAATTCTATACACTATAGCTTGGCCAACAGGGTCTCCCCTGAAGACTGTAGTGGCCTGAGAAGAGTGCCAATACATACATACTATTTAGTTCAATTGCAGCTGACAGCCAGTATAGATCCTTTAGCACAGTTGTAATGCACATGTGGAAAGACACCCCAGTCAATAATCTAACTGTTGTATTTTGCACTAGGTAGAACTTTCAAAGCAGCCTTAAGCATGGTCCCACATGGAGAGTATTATAGTAATCCAGTCTCAGAGTTACCAGCATATGCATCACAGTGACTAGGCTGTTTCTCTGCAGAAGTGGGCATGGTTGACATGCCTGCCTATGCAGGTAGTAAGGTCTTCTAGTCACAGAAATCACCTGATCCAGGAAAACCTCTAGATTGCAAACATATTCCTTAAACCTTGTTTAAAGTTAAAGACCTCCAAAAACAGAGAGTTCCCCACCCTCCAGGGCAGTCTATTCTACTGCTTTACAGCTCCTGCTGTCAGGAAGTTCTTTCCAATGTTTAATAGGAGTCAATTTTCTTGTCATATGAATCAATTGATTTGGGTCCTAGTCTTTGGAGCAGCGAAAAATAAGCTTGTTCCATCTTCTACATCACACCCCTTCAAATATTATGTCTCAGTTTTCTCTTCTCCAAGCTAAACATACCCAGCTCCCTATGCCATTCTTCATAGGACTTGGTTTCTAGATTTTTACCATCTTGACCACACTCCACTGAACACAATCCATCTTGTCAATATCCTTCTTGAATAGTGGTGGCCAGAACTGGACACAGCATTCCAGGTGAGGTTTGATCAAAATTAAAATCTTTTTGGCCACAAAATCACATTGTTGACACATGTTTAGCTTGTGGTCTACTAAAACCCCTAGCTCTTTTTCACATGTACTGCTGTCAAGCCAGGTATTACCTATTCTATAATTTGTACATTTTTTCTGCTTAAATGTAATACCTTAGATTTATCCTGTGGAAATTCATTTTCTTAGTTTTGGCCCAATTTCTTAGTTTTCTTAGTTTTGGCCCACAGTGACTATACGTTTTCCTTGTTTTTCCTCTTGTTTTGAAAAGAGTCCAAATGCCCCCTTTTTATTTTTAACTTCTCTAGTAAGCCTGAACTCATTCTGAGATTTAGACTTTTCCACTCCAAGTATAGGCTATTCACTTGGCTTCCTTTTTTGGTGATTTCTCCCTTCTTCTGTTTCTTATACATATCTATTTAGGTGTCAGCTCCTCTGAAAGCTATTTACACATCCACCTTGGTTTCTTTGGGCAAATCCTATTTTCTTCCTCACTGGAACTGTTTGCATTTGTATCTTCAATATCTTGCCTTTATGAAGCTCCCATCCACCCTTCCTTTGACCATGGGATCTCACCCAGTATTTCCATAAGCTTATTAAAGTTGGCTTTCTTAAAATCCAGAGTATGTGTCTGAATACATTAGGCCTCCCTTATAATAAGTCCCAGGACAATGTGGTCACTGCCACCCAAGGTTACAGCTACCTTCCACTCTGTTGATCAATTCAAAATAGTTGATCTTGTTGTGTCCGCTACCTTCTGGACAATGAAATTGTCAGCAAGGTGAGTGAAGAATTTGTTGGACCTTACTTTCTTGACAGAGTTTGAGAATAAATATCATGGTCCTTGCAGGCTTCCATTACTACTGTATCTCTCCTTCTTGAATGTTTGGCCATCTGTTCTAGGACAGTATCATTCACGTTTTCAGTTTGGCTTGGTGGTCTATAATAGACCCCACAATAATGCCATGATTGCTTCCTTCCCCTTTAATTTTTTACCCAAATGCTTTCAGCTGGCTTTCCATGCTTTAAATCATGAATCTCCTCACAGGTATATACATCCTTGACATATAATCCCACTTTTCTTTCCTTCCTATTTTTTTTAATCTTTATTAAAAACAAAAGGGGGAAAGCAGCACTTTTTAATTCATAAAACAACAATGATAAAAAAGAAAGGGAAAAAAAAGGTAACGACTTCCATCTTTCCTACCAATGGGGATATATTCTCTAGTATCTCTCTTCCTCTACCATTAATTAACTTGTTCCTCTATATCTTAAATGAACCTACTTAACTTCAAAACCCACTACTGATAACTACGGTACCCAGTGTTCTTTCAAATAATTAATCATCAGCCGCCAGTCCTTCTTAAAACTACTTGATGGTCTTCTCTAATCAAAACAGTCAATTGTCATACATTTCATTAACAACAGAATCAACGTAGTTTTCCATTTCTGTGCAGATAGTAATCTGACTGCTGTGGTCATATTATAGTATTCTTCCATATTTTCTTTCAGCCTGTTCTTCCAACAGTCCCAACAAGAAAATTTCTGGCTTCAGCTGGAGCTTTATCTTCAAAATCTTCTGTATTAAGTAATGAATCAAGATCCAGTATTTTCTCACTTTTTCACAGCTCCATCACATATGATAAAATGTCCCCTCCTTATGATAACACTTCCAACAGGAAGTAGCGGACCCTTTATACATCTTTGAAAGTCTGTTTAGTGTCAGATACCATCTATACATCACCTTGTAAATGTTTTCCCTAAGATCTTAACACAGAGTAAATTTTAATCCCTTCATCCATTTCTTCTCCCATTGATCTAATTGTATATTTTACCCAACATTTTGTACCCATTTTATCATATGTTCTTTAACCTGCTCTTCCTCTGTCTCCATTCCCAACAATAACTTATACATTTTATTAATTAAATGTTCTTCATCAGTACACAATTGAATCTCAAATTCTGACAGACAATTCAAAATCATATAATTTTTGATCCATCTTAACCTTTTCATATATCTGCCTATACAAAAACCACAGGAGATCAAGATGTTCTAATTCCAATTCTTCATTTGTCTTTATTCTGTGCAGTACTGCCCTTTATCCGGTATCAAAAGATCTTGGTAAGTTACCAATTTTCTTTTAAAGTTACAGCGGCCCCTTGATACCACTGGGGTTTGGTTCCAGGACCCCTGTGGATACCCAAATCTGTGGATACTCAAGTCCCGTTATATACAGTGGTGTAGTAAAATGGTGTTCCTTATATAAAATGGCAAAATCAAGGTCTGCTTTTTGGAATTTTGGGGGAGCAATATTTTCAATCTGTGGATACAGAATCCATGGAAACAGAGGGCCGGCTGTATTTCTCTTCCGTGAAAGGCTTCTTGTGACCCATAAAGGCATTTTAAGATGGAATCTTAACTTATACCTATTCCAAATTCTCCCTCTGTTCCACCTGCTTCAGATTGCCACTCCATTGTGGCAGTCTAAAGTCAGGGACATTTCCTGGAATACTTGCTGAGGAATCCTCAGCTCCCACTTTACCAAGGGGGGACAATTTTTCACCAGCTTAGAGCCCTTAAAGTTGGCAATTGCCTCAACCTGCGTTTGCTCTGGAGCAGAGCTCTTACAGCAACAAACCACACGTCTCCATATTCAACCCAGAAGTCCCTCCTTTCCTGTTTCAGCTATTTCTTTGGTATAGGTTATATCCTGCTATTAAATAAAGAAGTGTATAAATATGTGACTTCTGCAAGGTTGGAGAACAGGGGATCTCACTCTTGCTATCAGTAGTGGCATAGTGTAATGAAAGTATAGTACTAGGCTGCTAGTCAGTATTTGACTGTGGTGAAATAGTAGGTGTTACATTTGACCTATTAATGGGCTAGCACACCAGTCCTAATGAATCTGTTTTAGGTTCTCTTAAAGATCCAAGTGGATTATTACTCAGTGGAAATTTTTTTAGAGAATTTTTATTTTTATTTGACCACATGGAAGTATTTGTTTCTGTTTTAATTTTAGTCTCAGATTAAATGCCAACAAAATACTATACGGAAATTGGAACATATGATCAACCTCCTTAGATCTGTAAGTTATTTACATTTTTGTTTTCACTGATAAAATCTCAGGTCATTTCTAACTGCAAAGAAATTTTAAATTAGTAGAACAATACTTTTTATTGAGTGGTTAAATTATATAGATGTAGGGTTCAGAACATATTTGGGTGAGTACCCTTATGCTCATGCATTTTATAAGCCTTTTTATGTGATTCCCACCCCTTTAACCTTATATTTTTATGTCCTTGTATGCTTGTAACATTACTTAGCAGGCACACAATCCATTCTTTCTCTCATGTTCAGCTTGCATTTTTGAATGTTTTGCTTCTCTTTTCTCAGCAGCCCTTAGCGTAGGATAATTCCCTTCCACATGCAGATAAATCCATGCAATACAGCTATTTCCCTAGAGCAGTGGTTCCCAAACTTTGGTCCACTGGGTGTTTTGTTCTTCATCTCCCAGAAGACCCAGTCAGTTAGGGCAACAGTCAAGAATTCTGAGAAACGAAGTCTGAAACACCTGGAGGACAAAAGCTAGGGAACTACTGGTCTAGAGCCCCTCTTTAAGAATCTGTCCTACTGTTCAGAATAACTGGATTATGCCTTTTCATATATTAACATTGCATAAATATTTAATTTATTCCGTTGCCATATATGTAATGTGACTGTTGCCTACGTTGTATGTTATTTTTCATAGTATATGTTTAGTTTGATATTCTATTTAATTCTTTATATATTTTCAATTCTCTATTGTTCATATTTGCTATAAAATATTGTTTGTTTCTCTATTCTCATATTTGCTATAACTATCATATTGTTGGTATTCGTTATATATTTGTTTTCTTTATGTGATAGTCATGTGTTTCTTGGTCTTGTGGTTGAGATCCTATCCTTTTGTTGTTGTTTTTTTGTTTCACCTGTTTTTCTTATGACTTCCATTTTGGTGGCCAGGCTCATATATGTATGTTGGTTTTAAAAATATATATATTGGGGGGGGGTAGTTGGTAAAGCAGGCTAATTTGCTTTACTTTCCCGCCTCTTTTGTTATTCAGGAATGCTCACTAAGGGAGTCTGAAGGCAGCCATTGTTTACCTTGCCTGTTGTAGGCAAGCACAGGCAGCTGCAAAAGGATTGGTTAGACCAGAATCCCATTCTTTCCCAGTTTAAGCATTGTTTACTACGGATACACTGCTGTACCTGGACACCAAAAGGCTGTGGTTTTCCAGTCCTTCTTCAACTGCCTGCTAATGCTGATGCTGCTAAAAAAAATCCCATCCAGCTAAACAGAAGACAAGGAAGAAAAAGGGGGGCTGGTGGCTCTAAAAAGGAAAAAGCTCTTTTGTAAAAGAAGTTTCTTTTTTAGAGGCTTTGGTGAAGCAAGGTATTCCTGTATGTGTTCTGGGAGGCAACTGTATGCATGCAGGGCAACACCAAATTTCTCTTGCTGTTTTATACAGGTGTTTGGAAGACAAAACTTAACATATTTATAATTTGTCCACAATTAGTCCTGAGAAAATACAAAGTATTTTGTTTTTGAAATGTTGTTGCTTTGGAACAGATTTCCTTCAGACGTTTCAGTGGTCATTGTAGGGAGGGGAAGATTTGTGATCCTGGCCAGAGTTATATATGTTGGCCCAATATAGTATTCCTGGGCCAACAAATCATGCCTTGTTGGAACAGAATACACTGCTTGCCTGCTTGCTTTCTCTTTCCCACCACACATTCCTCCTGTCCCATATTCCTAGCTTTATACAAGATACCTTGATTAGTCTAATAAATGTTTACTGTAATGTCTGTATTGGAAGCTAGGTGTGATAATGCTGTATGAGCTAGAATTTCAAACCAGAAAACCAGAATCAAACCATTGCTTGAAATTCTGAAGTCTGTGTGGAGTGTTTAAGTCATTGTTTCCTAGTTCAAACATCATAACAAACAGTGGTTTGACATACCTGGATGTCTCACATCAAGTGAGGAAAGGGAGTAGAGAGATCACCAACAAACAAAATATAACTTGTTGGACTGGGAATGGACTACTGTTTTTCAATATCTAGAGAATTTTGCTAATATACTAACATTAACAATGCTGTATCTCTGTCGGGAACTCAGTAGGACCACTATTGGTCTTCCCACTTTTCCCAGCCATTATTGTCAGAACATTCAGTCACAAAATGAATTATGTTTGCTTGGGCAAAAAACTCAGATTCTTAATAAGAGTCCAAATTCTGGTTTTAGATTATATAAAATATATAGAATCTTCTTCTGAAGAAAAATATTTGTGATAGTTCAAGAGTTGTAATAATGCTTTTTCATTTTGGTGCTTGAAAGGCTGACTTGAACACTGACAAATTGCAAGAGAGGTGTCACTTGAATCTTGAGAATTTTATAAAGGCAATAGAAGAAGAACGAGATTATTATAAAACTGAAGCTGGGCGTTTGAAGAAGATGCTCCGGAACACATCTTTAAGTCCTAAGCGCAAGTCCTCTTGTTCTGTTTCAAAGGGTTCCTCCCCCATTCAGGTATATATTTTCTACAAATATACAGTTCTTGCAGTTACACAGAGCTGTTTCTTTGATCACTTATTACTTCCAAAATATATAAGCCTCAAAGAGGGTGAAATAAAACACTTTAGTTTAAAGCAGTATTTCTCAAGCTTTGGTCCACCAGATTGAATCTTCACGGTAAGTACAACTTCTCAATTTCCACCCCAACTGTACCCTCCTATCCTGCAACATAATCCCACTAGCCACTCCACTCCCTGCATAACACAACAGTTGTGTGGAAGAACTGAAATGGCACCAGGCTTTGATAGTGTTGATGTCTACAAACAGCAGATTTGGAACATAGTGTGAATAATTAAAGTAACCTTTATTAACCCAGTTCAATTGATTCATTTTTGGAGGAAGGATGAGGTGGGGGTTAGAAAAAAAAGCATTGTGTTTTACCCAATAATTGTCACTCTACATTGCCCACTTGGTTAAAAAGCACAGGTAAAGACTGGCAGGACCAAAAGGCAGAACTGTAGGTAGCCTAACATTTCTAGCACAGGACCTTTCCACTGAGGATCTGGAAGCTGGCAATACCAAACCTGTGGTTGTGGGAGAGGAGAAAATGTGCCAAAATACTTCTGTATAGGAGAAAAATCAGAAAAAGTTAAATAATTCATAGTTAATAGTGTGATATGTACTTGTTGTTTGACAGCATGGCTATTAGGAGGCACATTTCTCCCTTTTATTTGCTTTTCAAGAAGGACTTTAAGAGACCAGTGAGTCTGTTCAGCAATAGCTTGCCCAGTGGAATTATATGGGATGCCATGTGATAGTGCAATTTCCCAAGTGGTAATGACAACAGATGTAGCTTCAGATTTCTGGACAGTAAAACAGGGAAAGGGAAAGGGAAAAAGAAAAAAAGGACAAACAAACAAGAGGACAAACAGCAATAGTGTGGCCTTTGCAGGAGGCTTGAGTTGGCAGTGACAGCTGAGCAGTTGTCTTCTAGGGGTTTCCCTCCCCATCTGTGGAGAGGACATCAGGAAAGCAGATAGAAAATTGTGTCTGTTCCGCTGCGGCATGCAGTCCGAAAATGGCGACTTCCAGAGTTTACAGGCTCAGTCTTCTGTCTGGTGCTTATAGAATACCTATCTCTGAGACAATTTAGAGAAGTTATGCAAAAAGCTCAAGCCAAGATTAGCTGAGGGACAACCAGCCAAAACATCATGGGCTTTAGAGTTACTTAACTAAAAACAACAATAACAACAACAGACAAAAGGAATGGCTAAGGCTACTGTATTTAATTCTGGCTTTCAGGTGCTGGTTTACCATGACCTGCAAAGAACAAAGGGTTATTGGGGTTCCCAAAAAAGAATCAGACAAAGGGGTCATTGGCAAGGTTTCTAGACAATCTGGTCAAAGAATAAGACTTCAAATGGAAAACAAAGCAATTCCCTGAAAACAATGCCTTTGCCAACAGAAGTTGCTTACAAAGGGTGGGAGGAGTTCATAAAAGAATTATTTTGGAATGCAAAAATGTCTAAAATCAGTTATATTTAACAAAAATCCCAATGAAAATCAAGTTTCAGTTGTTGACATGTCACCTTGGGGAACTTCAGGCAGGAAAATTTCATGGGTCAGCTGTGACTGGAAAGGATCAGGGAATTAATGGGATGTCAAAATGAATGCTCCGACTCCCTCCTTCATCCTTCACTTCAAGCAAATAAATCTACACAAATTGAACAGGTTCAAAACAGCTATTTGTAACCATGAGTTTTTTGGATCAGGATACCTTGAGGTCATCTATCTCTACTCCAAGCAATTTGATCAAAGAAAAAAGGTTTTCCAAATTCAGAATTAGAATGGCATGCCTTATGGGCACAGTAGTCTCTTGAGTTGTTTGTCTGAAACTTAATCACCTAAGCTCTTCTGAGAGTCTGGGGCCCCAATTTGCATGATAGAGAGAAAAGATACAAAGATCAAGGGAAGTAATAGTGCCGCTCTATTCTGCCTTGGTCAGACCTCACCTAGAATACTGTGTCCAGTTCTGGGCACCACAATTCAAAAAGGATATTGGCAAATTGGAGCATGTCCAGAGAAGGGCAACTAAAATGGTGAAAGGTCTGGAAACCATGCCTTATGAGGAGAGACTTAGGGAGCTGGGTATGTTTAGCCTGGAAAAAAGATGGTTAAGAGGTGATATGATAGCTCTGTTTAAGTATTTGAAGGGATGTCACACTGAGGATGGAGCAAGCTTGTTTTCTGCTGCTCCAGAGACTGGAACACAGAGCAATGGATGCAAGCTCCGGGAACAGAGATTCCACCTCAACATTAGGAACTTTTTGACAGTAAGAGCTGTTTGGCAGTGGAACACACTCCCTCAGAGCATGGTGGGGTCTCCTTCCTTGGAGGTCTTTAAACAGAGGCTGGATTGCCATCTGTCGGGGATGCTTTGATCAAGATTTCCTGCGTGGCAGGGGGTTGGACTGGATGGCCCTCGTGGTCTCTTCCAACTCTACAATTCTATGATTCTGTGAAAAGCACAAAAACTATTTACAAATGAGTGGGTTGTGAGGACTTCTTTCCTTATGGGGGATACCATCCACCCCAAAATACCTTGAGTTATCTCACTCAGCTATTACAAAAGAAAAAAAAATTCATGGGAGAAACTTGTTAGCGCTTCATGTTTTATGGGGGATGCCACTTTTCAAAAGGTTTCACATCTCTCCAGTCAAGAAAGATCTGCTCAGTCGTCACAAATAGTGACTGTAACACTGTGTCAGCCTCTGGTTGCCTATTAAAGGCTAGGGCAGTCTTATTTGGAGGTCTGCCTTTCCACTCAGACAGCTTCTGAAAAATGGCAAGGAGGAGGGTGAAATTTTTCTGCTTTGGTCTGCTTGGGGTTTCCAAGAACACTTTAAAGAAAGGGGGCAAGGCCTTGTGCTTTTTATGGACTGGCTGGGGATTGCAGCATCTCACCTAAGTGGTGTTTGGCCCTAGAAGCCATTACCTTTAGGGCTGTAGTTAAAGCTGAGCTGCATGTTGCCATTGAGAAGGAAACTGGAGAAATTGCAGCCATATGGGCATTGCAGTCCACAAAGTTTCCATTTGGGAACTTCTGCCACTTTCTGAGCAAGGGTTTGGGTGCCCTTGTCCAAAATCAGGAGAGAAACTGCTGCTGTGGGGATTGAGCTCACTATTTCCCTTTTCTGAGTGCTCTCACCCTCTGGAGTGCATTCCCTGTGATGTGGGGGCATCAAGGTTGTTGTGTTGAAGGGTTCCCATAGGAGGGACTTGCAAAAGATTCTCATCAGGCCCATCCTTTACATTGCCCATTGGGGGCTTGTTTGGATGATCTTTTAGGTTCATGGGCAGACCTGGTAAATCAGAACCTCTCAAATTTTGGACTCCATAAGGGCTACATTAACTTTTAAAACACACAAAAGTTATACTCACCCTTCTCCTTGGATGTTCCGTCCTGTGGATCTGTTCCTAAAGGAAAGCCTGTGTATTCTAGGGGGAGTTTCCCTGAAATTTGAGTCTGTGTGGGTGACACCATCTCAGCTTCATAAAATGTACTGGCTCTGCTCAAGGCAGAGACTTGGCTTGTGCCATCTGGGGGTCTACTATGCCATTCCGGTAACTGCTTGGGGATGGCACACAAGTGGGTCACATTTAGGGGTGTCTGGCCTGTTTCTGGGGCAAGGGTATGTGGGATTTTTCTTGCTTCCCTAGTCTCTGTTTTAAAAGTAACTTCCTTTTTCTCTGGTGTGTCTTGGGAGACTGGCTTTGCTTTCCTAGCTAAAGTTTTCCAAACCACTTGAAACTTACGGCATGGTTGTGGATGGATGGCTGTATGGCAGGGGCCATGCAAGCCACAGGGGTTTCAAAATTGGGATCCTCCCAAGTTGGAGGGATCAGCATCCTCCCAATTTAGATCACTATCATTACTGCAACTTCCATCAACCTAGCAAGATTAATCTATTCCTTCCCAGGTTGTGGGTTGGTCTAGATGATCTTGAGGTTCCACTGATAACATTGGTTGCTCAGGCTCCTCCTTTTCCTTAGGGCCAACAATTGAACACGAGAGGTTGAGAGCTTCTTGCCTCTCCCTCTCCTGACTCAGGTTCTGGGGGTTGATAAGATGGAGGAGGAGAAGTGGATAGTCTGCAGTTTTTAATTTATCATCACAGCAAAATTTTTCTACTGCATAATGACATAGATGCCACAACTGAAGAGTTTCTACTGGAACCCGAGGCTCGATATGTAAAACCTTCCCTACTTTTCTCCCAATGCTGCAACTGTAAGGAGCCCTCCTCAGGATACCATGGGCATTGTTCCCCCAGTTCACAGACCAGCTGTTGAACTGCTTGACGAGGAGTTCTGACCTGCCTTTTAAAAGAGAAAACATAGCTCTTCTTCGTGGTCTCTGTGAATCACACAGCTGGGATATTCCTGCGCCTGCGCAGAGCGTTTGGAACCTTCTGGCATCGCTAGGCAAAATGTGCATTGATACATTTTTGGCGGTAACTCCGCCCACCCTAACGGTCCCTTATAAGGTGCTCCCACCTAATTCCCCTCAGTTCCTTTCTTTCCGCTGCATTAGCAGCTTGAAGGAACCTTCGCTAGTTTGGTCTTCAATTTCGATTTGATTGGATTTTTGACTTGGCTTGGATTTTTGACTACAATTTTCTCTCACTCGTCTGGATTTGACGTTCTCTCTCTGAATTTGGTGTTGACTTGGATTGGTTATCTCTACGCTTCATATTTCTCCCTTTGGATTTGGCGACTCCGTGAGCGAAATGTTTGCGAGAGGGTCCTTTAAGAGATGTGTCATCTGTCAGGCTAAACTTCCGAGCATGGACTGCCATTCCCGCTGCCTGATTTGCCTTGGTGAGGCCCACAATGTTGACTCTTGCGTGCACTGTAGGGCCTTCACACCTCAGGCACGCAAGCACAGGATGTCCCGTTTGAAGTCCTTATACAAGACGGCTTTAATTCCGGCCTCTACTTCGACTCCGGCCTCTACTTTGGTGTCTGCACCACCTAAACGCGGCCGTTCACCTTCTCCAAAGAGCTAGACCCAAAAGCATCATCGGTCCCGTAGCTCTTCCCGACGCCATTCGGTTGCCTTGGATCCAGAGGCAGTGCATGGTTCGCACAAACATGCTTCTTCCTCGGATTCAGCTCGGGATCGAGCACACTCGATGCCTTCAACATTGGCACGGGACCAGGAAACCTCCACCTTTAAAGCTGTTCCTTGGGACCAGGCACCTTCTGAAACCACCAGTTGGGTTGGTGCTTCTGGAGAAGCTGTGCAGTCCTTAAAGAAGAAGAAAAAGTACAAACACTCCTCTCGGCATAAGGACAGCTCTAAGTCAAAGAGCAAGCTGAAGGATGCTTCGAAAAAGTCGAAGCCGACCGCCATCCCATCTGTGGTCTACTGATAAGGCTGCAAGCCTGCTGAGCTGCCACTTACCGTCGAAGCCGAGGCTGCTTCCACCCAACCATCCCCAGCGACAGCTGCTGAAGGAAATGTTCCAACTCCTGTGGGTTCGGTGGAGATTGTGGCAGTGGAGGTGCCATCGTGTGTCGGCATGGATGTGTCACCCCAACAAAAGGGCCAGTCACCAGTCCTGGTGGTTTCGAGAGCTCAAATTCTTGAGCATTCCTCCTCGGACATCAAAATCGAGGTCGTTGAATCTGTAGACGCTACATGAGCCCAACGATTCCTGTCCAGGATCCATGATGATGAGCCCGCTTACTCAGCATACGACCTTGCACGCTCTGTGTACCGTGCGGACTTCATGTCTCCTACTGGCTCTCATGTCCTGGCCACCTGAGCGTTTGAGCTCAGGGAGATGTGTACTGGTCGGAGTGTTGGCTGTTCCCCTCAATGCCTCGGATCCGAGGAACCATGGGCCGTACCTACGAAAGATGCGGAGAGTCAGGTATCTCCATGTCCTGACCAACATCCGCTGTCACCGACCCCACCTACACCACCACCTCGCACCACCTCTCTGCTACGGGGAGATTGCAGTCTGTCACCTACTGCTTCGACATCGTCCTCATCGGATTTATGGGATCCTTACCGGCCCTACCTGCCATCTCCACAGCTGGTCCTGGTGGAGGATGATTTTGCATCTCCAACAGATGATATCCGGGCCTTCTCTGAGCAAATGGTCCGTATGTCTCATGCCTTGGATCTCAAGGTTGTCGAAAAAGAGTCGGAATCGGTGGATCCAATCTTCCACCATATTCTTTTGAAGGCGCCTCCTGTTGCAGCCTCCCGGTATTGCCGTCCCTTCTGAAACACATGCAGGGTTCATGAGAAAACCCTTCCTCGATCCAGCCTACTTCAAAAAAGATTGACAGGCTGTATCGGGTTGGAGGTGACCACATCAAATGGCTTCAATCCCATCCTCGCCCGAATTTGGTGGTGGTTGAAGCTTCCCAAAATAGGAAGCAATGCCATCTGCAATCGACGCCACCTGATCCAGAAGGACGGAAGCTGGACATAATTGGAAAGAAAATCTACTCTGCTGCAGGCCTGAGTTTCCGTGTGGCCAATTACTCTGCATGTATGGGGGCATACCAGCAGGTACCCTGGGAAGGGATGATGCCTCTCATCCAAGATCTTCCAGATGAGAGACAATGGATGGCTGAAGCAATTCAATCAGAGGCCCAGTTACTGGCGGGGCAACAAATGAATTCTGCCTGACATGTTGCAGATTGCACCGCTAAAACGATAGCCGGATCCACCGCCCTGCACCGTCATGTGTGGCTCCGATCCTCGGGCCTCACTCCTCAAACCTCAGCTACCATCGAGGATTTGCCCTTTGATGAGTCGGGCCTTTTCAACGTCTCCACGGACGAGAAACTGGAGTTTACCCACAAGATGAGGACCACCACCAGGAAATATGGTATGAGCGCTTCCTCATTTTCTCTTTACCATTCCAGGAGCCGTACCAACTGGCAGGCCTCTACATCTGGCCATTAGTTTAGGCGAGGGTATACTGGCCAATCCTACAGACGCTCCCGATACATGCCATTCCCTTCGTCGGCGTCATCGGTGAGGAGCCAGGGGTCGACATCGCGGTACCGACCCCCTACAAAGCAGAGGTCTAAGGATCAAGCCAGAAGAAAATTTTGAATTGCTACCTCATTCTGTCTCTCTCTTCCCTTTAGACTCCACTGCTCGGAGATCGACTGTTGACTTTCCAAGAAGCCTGGTCTTCAATAAGATTAGACCGCTGGGTACTTCGCATCATCTAGAACGGCTATTGAATCAAATTCGACTCACTACCTCCAACAGGTCAGGTTTGATCAACACCGCCCTCCCCTCCCCTCTTCGAGGAGGTGCAGACACTGCTGCAAAAGGGGGCCATCGAACCCGTGAACTCCACACTTTACCACCTCTGCTTCTTCTCGAGGTATTTCCTGGTCGCGAAGGATGGTGGACTCCGTCCCATTCTCGACCTTCGTGGAGTAAACTGGTCTATAACACCAAAGAGGTTCAGGATGGTTATGCTGGCTTCCATCCTACCACTCCTACAACAAGCCGACTGGTTCACTTCCATAGACCTCAAAGACGCCTACTTCCACAATGGTATCCGTCAGGCCCACAGGCAGTTCCTGGCATTCCAAATCGGGACCGACGTGTTCCAATTGACCGACGTGTTCCGGGTCCTGCCATTTGGACTTTTGACCGCTCCAAGAGTTTTCATGAAGTACATGGCAGTGGTAGCGGCTTTCCTACAGCAGCGCGGAGTGGTGGTTTTCCCCTACATCGACGACTGGCTGATTGTGCCGAATTCTCGATGTCAGCTCGAACAAGACATTGACCTCACCCTAGATGTGTTGAGACACCCTGGGACTTGTTGTCAACACGGAGAAGTCACAACTCCAACCAGCCCAATCCATCCAGTTCATCGGAGCTTGGTTGGATTCGATCACAGCTGCAGCCTACCTGCCTTGAGACCGATTTGACACCCTTCGGTCCCTGCTCCATGCCTGCCATTGATCCCGGAGACTTTCTGCCCATGCAGTCCAAGTACTCCTTGGTCACATGGTAGCTACTACTTATGTGACCCGCTTCGCCAGACTCTGGTTTCGTCTACTCCAACACTGGTTCCTACAACTGTTCGATCCCCTGCGCGACCCCCCAAACAAATTGCTCACCATGCCACAAGCAATTCAACGGTCGCTGGCGTGGTGGTTGGTCCCAGAGAACTTTTTGTCGGGTATGCCATTCGACCATCCTCAACCAGATGTCTCTCTTACAACCGACACCTCAATGATCGGATGGGGAGCCCACCTTGACTCCTACGAAATCAAGGGCACTTGGGATGCCAATGAACGGACTCACCATATCAACGTCCTAGAGCTTCTCGGTGCCCAGAAGGCATTGCATGCCTTCGAAACCCTGGTAAAGGACAAGACAGTCTTGTTGATAATAGAAAACACATCAGTAATGTACTACCTGAACAAGCAGGGAGGGACGAGATCCCCTCAGCTTCTTCAGCTCAAGCAGGACATTTGGGATTGGTGCATATGCAGGAACATTTACCTCCAATCCATCCACCCCTCGGGTGGTTTGCAACCCTCCTGCATCTAGCTAGGCACCAATTCATCCGACTTCCGACCCGTCCCAACCTTCTCATCATTCAGAACGGGAAGGTCAGACACCCAGATGTAGAGGCTCTATGACTAATGGCATGGAGACTACGGCCTTGAATTCATCCTCCGTTCAGACTGCCAGTGTCAATATGGCCTCAGATTTGTCCTCGGTCCCGACGGGCTGGTGCTCTCCATCCTCCCCCCACCAGATGTTCAGGCTGTCATCGACGCTGCCCAGAGACCTGCTACACGTAGGTCGTATCACTACAAATGGAAGACGTTTGAAACCTCCCTAGCTAATTGAGGTTTGGCTATGGAACCGTATTCCATCCCGCCAGTCCTGGAATTCCTTCTCCACTTATCTGCCACAGGACTTTCACTTTCGTCGATCCGGTGCTACCTGGCAGCCATATCTGTCAAATTCCAGGTTAGAGGTCATCCGTCTCCCTTTACTGTCAAGAAGTTATTGAGAGGCTATGGCAACCTTCATCCTCCGATACTCGAACCTACCCCAGCGTGGAGCCTCGAACTGGTCCTCTCACAACTGGTTTGATGTCCCTTCGAACCCATGGCATCTACTGACTTGAGACTCCTGTCTTGGAAAACTGCCTTCCTTGTTGCCATTACTTTGGTGCGTCGAGCTGGAGAGCTTTGTGACCTGCGCTCGGACGCACCATACACTGCCTTCTTAAACATAAGGTAGTGCTGCTTCCCGACATCTCCTTCCTTTGGAAGGTGGTGCCGAGCTTCCATCTGAATCAAGCTATCACTCTTCCTGCTCTGATGCAGGATGCGAAGGATGAATTCGAGTGTACCCTCCACTCCATGGATGTCAGGAGGGCACTCACCTTTTACATTCAAAGAACTGCTCCCTTCAGGAAGTCACCTAAACTGTTTGTTGCCTGTGCCAACTCGGGACTTGGAGAACCTATTTCTCCACTACGTCTGTCAAAGTGGGTGACATCGACCATAGCTCTCTGCTATGAACTGGCGAAAAAGCCATTGTCGCCACGGATTCGAGGGCACTTGACAAGGGCTGTCTCCACCTCGACAGCCTTCCTCTCTGGGGTGCCTCTAGACGACGTTTGCAAAGCAGCAACTTGGTCATCACCTTTGACTTTCATTTCCCATTACAGACTTGACACTCATTCCAGTGGCGAGTTTATATGCACAATCCTAAATATACACTGGACTGACTATGTGACAAATGTTGTTGTCCTTGAGCAAGCAGGGATCACCAGCATTGAGGCCATGATATTGAGAAAACAACTGCTATGGGCAAGGCACGTTTCTAGGATGGAGGACCATCGACTCCCCAAAATAGTACTCTACGATGAACTCGCCATGGGTCAATGTAAGAGGGGCGCTCCAAAAAAGCAATACAAGGGACTCCCTGAAACAACATCTCAGGCTTGGCCAAATTGATCACCAACAATGGTCCGCCCTGGCCTCACATCGGGAGGCATGGAGACACACTATCCACAATGCTGCAGCCTTATTTGAGAACTCACGCCAAACAAGTCTTGAAGAGAAACGACAACGCAGAAAGAATCACAATCCAGAAACATCACCCAAGGAGACCTTCTGCTGTGCTTTCTGCAACCAATATCTCAGATTGGCCTTTTTAGTCATCAGCGCGCTTACAGAAAGCGCGGGGTGAGTCCTTCCTGAATCTTCGTTTGCGAAGAAAAGCCAGTGATAGAGATGATAAGTATATATAGTTCATCAGTTTTGCTTAAGAATGTGCTGTCAATAAATCCAATTGATGTTTGACTGTGCAGCATGGTCGTAGGGCCAATATGAATGGGACATACCCTCCTCCTGGAGTGAAGCTTGCCAGTCTACCCAGCTGTGTGATTCATAGAGACCACGAAGAAGATGGACAGGTTGCTTACCTGTAACCATAGATCTTCGAGTGGTCTTCTGTGAATTCACACAGACCCGCCCATCCTCCCCTCTATGTCGTACTGTATCATACAAACATGCTTAATGTTCCTGATGCTGCTGTTTGCGGCGTCATTCAAGGAACTGAGGGGAATTAGGCGGGAGCACCTTATAAGCGACCGTTAGGGTGGGCGGAGTTACCGCCAAAACTGTATCAATGCACATTATGCCTAGCGATGCCAGAAGGTTCCGAATGCTCTGCGCAGGTGCAGAAACTGTGTGAATTCACAGAAGATCACTCAAAGATCTATGGTTATAGGTAAGCAACCTGTCCTTCTGCATGCTTTGTGCAACTGACAAGGAAGCGCCCATAGTCACCCGGGGATTGAAGATGGATGAATAGTACACAAGAGCTCACACGCCAAGCAGGGCGAGGTGGGAGGAAGTCCCTGTTCGGGAGCCAGATGTTACAGAAGTAACACAGAGGCATCATGAGAATGAGCAAAATGCTAAAGACTTTATTCAGAGGTCACACTTTTTATAGGTTAGGAGTCACGTAGGCAAAACTCTACCAGCCTGCCAGTGTGTATAGAGCCATTGTACTGTCTATTCTCCTTTACGGGTCTGAAACGTGGGTCACCTATCGTCAACACTTACGACTCCTTGAACGCTTTCATCAGCACTGTGTACTCACAATGCTAAATATACACTGGACTGACTATGTGACGAATGTTGCTGTCCTTAAGCAAGCAGGGATCACCAGCATTGAGGCCATGATATTGAGAACACAGCTGTGCTGGGCAGGGCACATTTCTAGGATGGAGGACCATCGCCTCCCAAAAATAGTACTCTATGGTGAACTCGCCACAGGTCAGTGTAAGAGGGGTGCTCCAAAAAAGCAATACAAGGGGACTCCCTGAAACAACATCTCAGGCTCAGCCAAATTGATCACCAACAATGGTCTGCCCTGGCCTCACATCGGGAGGCACGGAGACGCACTATCCACAGTGCTGCAGCCTTATTTGAGAACTCACGCCGAACAAGTCTTGAAGAGAAATGACAACGCATAAAGAATCACAACCCAGAGACATCACCCAAGGAGACCTTCTGCTGTGCTTTCTGTAACCGGACATGTTTATTTCGGATTGGCCTTTTCAGTCATCAGCGCCCTTGCAGAAAGTGCGGGATGAGTCCTTCCTGAATCTTCATTTGGGAAGAAAAGCCAGAGAGAGAAGGAAATCTAACCATTTGCTAACCATTTGTCTATAATACAATCAACAACTAAGATCAAAGTACAGCAAGCAGGCTAACACTAGGATGTGAAGAGTAAGTTAACACCACAGCTTCCCTCATGCTTCCTTTTACGCTTGTTTAATCTGTTGACATTTTATTACTTCATTGAAAGGCAGGGAGAAAGAAAGATTCCTTTCTTTGATCTTGGGTTTTCCCAAGACCTAGGAATATTAGGCTACCTACACAGAATTATAACATCAGAGAATCCTAATCATAGTAAGGTTTTGGAAAAAAGCTGCATATGCCATTCTTTTCTGTGTGGGAGATAACATGGAAACTCATCATCAACTATAATTATATTTATAGCTGTTGAAATCGTGCCAGCAGATTGCTTAAATCTCATTGAAGTCACAAAGATTTCATCAGTCTTACTGTATAATCATGTACATGCATATTGTTATTATTATTATCATTTATTTATATAGCGCCATCACTGTACATAGTACTTTACAAGTAAAACAAGCAGAAACGGTCCTGCTGAAGATGTACAATCTAAAATATATATGCATATACACTCACACAGAGAAGGAAGGAATAATATAAAACTATAAAATACAACTGTAAAAAATTATCCAGATAAAATACAAATAATACAATATAATATAAAGCAAACTGACTAACACATGTAATCAAAAGGCCATATTGAGTTCAGTGGAACATATTCTGTGGGCAAAGTATATAGAATTGCAGCGTAATAGGTGCAAAGTGCAATTAGCTTTTTCCATTTTAAGTGCTGTCTGCTTGTATCACTCTGGATTGTAAACTTAGTGATGGATTAGTGGGTAGATAGTTCTCCTAATAGAAAGTGTCTGGACTAGAAGACACTTGGTTTTTTACACCTTTAGGTCACATATCTAAGTTATTATTTCAAGATACTACAGTGGACCCTTGGTATCTGCTGGGGTTTGGTTCCAGGACCCCCTGTGGATACCAAAATCTATGGATACTCAAGTCCCATTATATACAATGGCATAGTAAAATGGTGTCTGTCATATAAAATGGCAAAAATCAAGGTTTGCTTCTTAGAATTTTTTTGGGGGGGGGGAATATTTTCAAGCTGTGGATGATGGAATCCGTAGATGCCAAATCCTTGGATACAGAGCGCCAACTATATATTTAAATGTTTAGACTTGTTTTGATATAATAAAGCACGTTATAAAAATATCTAATTAGAAATGTACTTCAGTATAGATTAATGTTCAGAATAATATGAACTGAATATATAATATTCATGAAACATTTGAAATCATATTTAGCAATCAAATCAGACTGCTGTGTTTCTGAATTATTGATTATAAAATATTTTTGTTACTCTAAAACACTGGAAAATGAAGTTAGTTTCTCTTCATTAAATATTTAGGTTAGTAATTCTGATCCAGAATTTCTGCAGATTTTGAGAGAATGTGAAGAACATAAGGCCATGCTAGAAAAATATGAACGTCACATGGCAGAAATTCAGGCTAACATCAAGGTTCTTACTGCAGAAAGAGACAAAGTGATATACCTTTATGACCAGGTAATATTTCTATATGTGTGGAATGTTTTTGTAAGAACGATGTCTGATAAAATATAATACTTTTTATTATTTTGAAGGTGTTTGATAATCTTGATAGACTTTGTTAATGGTTATTTTGCCCATAGATTGAAGTAATATTACTTTTTTATAATGACATTGATAACACTGTTATTTTTTAAAACTACTGTATGTCTGTTAGTGTTGGTGATGTTTTTGACATAGGCAGTAGTGTTCACTTATTATTCCTAAAATTATGGTTTTGAGAGCATAATTTGGGAGGATTGGCAGCTATTTTTATATTTTTTTTAGGTGTATTTAAAAAATAATTGAAATAACAGAAAGCATCTTCTTAATAAAGAAACAAGGTAGTTTCTAATAGTTTGCAACAAGTAACACCAGGATTGATTTTTCTAAAAGTTATGTGAAGCAAATAAGGAAAGCCTTTCTTTTTTTTAAGGTAACATTTGAAGCTCTGCCTCCATGTTTTATGTTTGACAACTACCAAGCCTTAGCAATTCGTTATTTCACAATAGAGAAAATATCCATGCTAAATATTCATTTTAATTAACAGGCACAGGAAGAAATAAGTCAACTGCGAAAAGAAGCAATCAAAATCCCCAAAGCTTCTAAAACAGCAATGACTGCCCAGGCTGTTTTAAGACGAGTGGAAACAGAAAGGGATGCAGCTATTTCTGATTTCCGAAGGATGGCCACAGAACGTGATAGCTTAAGAGAGAGGTTAAAGGTTTGACTTTTTATCCAAACTCATTTGTACAAGATGCCTGGAAGAGAAGACAAGGCAAAGGCTATTTTGTGGCATCTAATCTATGTTAAATTAAATTCATTGCTACTGAAAGGTATTCTTTTAATTTTTTAATTTAATTTTATTTAATATAGATTGCTCAAGACACTGCATTTAATGAGAAAGCTCACCTGGAACAGAGAATTGAGGAGCTGGAGTTAAATGTTCAGAGTGTAAGGAAAACGATTTCTTGAAATATATTACTAGATACTAGCTTAAAAGTAAGACTGAAAAAATTACATTGAATTTGATCCACAATGTCTGAAGTTGTCTTTACCTGAATTTGGGGGATTTCTCCTCCTTGTCCCCCCACTACAGCTCATCCCATTCAACCAGTATCCCAACCAACTGTGCAGCTTTTTCAGGGGCTAGAAGGGATGCTGTGCTGAGGAGAGAGGGCCTAAATCTGGATTGAATACATGGAAATACTTTTTGTAGGACTTAAAAAAAATTATTGCATGAGTAGGCCATTATTCTCAGGATGACTACCCGAGCAATTCACATACACATGGGTTAATCCCTCATGTTGTGAATGCCAACTGTACATGATTGAGATTGTGATTAGGAGGTGTTTTGTATAAGTGGTCTCAATGTACATGAAATTTTGATATTGTGAGAGTGTGCTTGGGTCATTTTGATTTAGGGATCCATAGAGGTCATGTCTCTGTTCCAGCAGTTCCATCCAGAGAGATGTTAAGATGAGTGAGTTGGTTCATCAGAGTAGAGAGGGTTGCTGATGTTTCTAGCAGTCAAGAATCTGGTAGCGCAATCACTGAGCCTTCTCCCCTTGCAACACTGGTATTCAATCCTAAATCAACTTGCAATAAGACAACAGTCATTTACAATTTAACGGAGCCAATACATCATATGCTACCAAGGTCTCAGTGAGTTTGCTGACTGGAGTTCACTTTACCTGGCTTTGTTCATCTGGCTACATGGTATAATGCTGTTAAAATGCCTGCATGAGAGAATGAGAAAGTTGTCATAGTCTTCCATCTCCTTCAGTGAGGAAGCACTCCACTTTGAGGCAAGCCTAAAGGGTTTGTAACTGATACTAGGTCATAGAGACAGACTGGGGATGTTGCTGGACTATCATCCACCTACATCCTGGCAGCCTCTGTAACTGAAATGGTTGAGCTGATCTTGAGTATGGTGTTGGGGGAATCCATGACGGTAGCTGGGTTATTTCAGTAGCCATGCTGATGCTGCCTTTGGAATTCCAGCTCATAATCTTAATTTCAACCATAGGGCTATCTCAGTTTGTTATTTGCCCTCCATATGAAACTGGGTACCCCCTTAATTTAATCTGTGTTCTGAGTGGTAAGAAGAGTGGTCTGAAAATAGTGTGCATGGGTTGGTGGGGGTGTTGCCCTAAGAGCCAAAATCTCTATTATTATTTGGGGGAATTATTAAGCTCAGACAGAAACCTCATAGAATCATAGAATTGTAGAGTTGGAAAAGACCACAAGGGCCATCCTGTGAGAAGAGAGTAACTTTGGGGATCTTTTTGCCTATGTATGCCAGTACTAACTGTAGAGAGAACTCCAGTTAAAGTGAAATAAAGTATTTTTATTAGAAATAACACAGGGTATATGCTAGAATACAAAACATTTGAGCCATACGAGGCTATTAGAAAGAAAGGTGGGGAGGTTGGATATAGAGAGATTTGGGAAGATAGGGTTATGGTTACCAGTCTTGAAGAAAAGAGTTCTGTGCAATGAAGATGCTCAGACTGGCTTCAGGAAGGGTGGAGGGGTGGCTGGCTGGAGGGGTGGGGCAAGAGATCTGAGAGGTAGAGAAGGAGGGGTAATCTTATACGGCGAGTATATCCCAAACTCTATATTTTAACTTAAAAATGGGGGGGTCATCTTATACACCCAGTCGTCTTATACACTTGAATATATGGTAATTCCTTGTCACTTTAATACCTCAGCTTGACAATGAACGGTTAGAACAGATATCAAAGATGTGTTTGATGAAGGAGACAATAGAGTCTGTGGAAACGGAGATGAAAATATTAGCAAGAAGAGCAGTGGATTTCGAAAGTGAGCTAAACAAACAAAAAGCAGCTAATGTTTCACTGAGGTAAATAAAATATGCACTGAATCAAACATTTGCATTCATATGTCGGTTGAATTAACTGACTGGGACTATTACAAGTGCACTCTGCAACTACATTTATTGATAAGATATCAAGAATAATCCTATACGGCTTGGGTCCAGGTTATTTGAAGGACCATATCTCTCTATGAGCTCTTAGAGCTCTAAGATCATCTGAAGAGACCCTTCTCTCTGTCCCACCAACCTCTCAGGCTCGTTTGGAGGGAATAAGGGAGAGGGCCTTCTTGGTGGCTTGGAACTCTCCCTAGAGGGGCCAGGATGGTCCTGTCCTTCCCCTCCTTCCTACAGCAGGTCAAAACATTTTTGTACCATCAGGCTTTTATAAACTAACTAGGGTTGGGCTTTTAACGCAATGAAGTTCTGTTTTTAAGGTTGATACTGTATATCATTTTTAATGCATTTTAATATTTTAATGTTTTTAATCTCATAAATTATTTAACTGTTTTTTTAAAATCTTATGTTTATACTTCTATTAATGTTTTTGTATTGCTTTGTTTTAATTTGTTTTTGTATTGTATTGTTTTAATTTATATTTTTAAAAATATTTTGTTAGCCACCTTGAGTCCCATTATCATGAGAAAGGCAGGATATAAATGAATAAAATAAATAATAAGCCAGTGAGGTGAATTACAGTCGTCCCTTCACATTCGCGGGGGTTCCGTTCCGCGGACCCCCGCGAATGTGAAAAATCCGCGAATAACTACACCCCTCCCCCTCCCTCCCTAGGCCTTCGCGGGGCCTTCCTAGGCCCCACGGAGGTCTCCCCGGCCCTTCCTCCCTCCCTCCCCAGGCCTTCGCGGGACCTTGCTAGGCCCCGCGGAGGTCTCCCCGGCCCTCCCTCCCTCCCTCCCCAGGCCTACGCGGGGCCTTGCTAGGCCCCGCGGAGGTCTCCCCGGCCCTCCCTCCCTAATAATAATAATAATAATAAAATTTATTTATATCCCGCCCCTCTGCAAGCAATCGGGGCGGCTTACAATGATAAAATGGTAGACAGTATAAAACAACCCAAAATCCCTCCCTCCCCTTAAAACATTATTAAATTAATGCAAGTTAAAATCAATACAAGTTAAAATCAATATGTGGTACCATATGCTAAATATCCTTTTAAGCAGGCAGCATCTGTTAGGAGATCCAAAAGGAACCTCCAGAGGGGGTTCCAGAGGCCGGGGTTAGCTATTCCGGAAAAGCCTGCCCGAAGAGAACCGTCTTGACAGCCTTTTTAAAGCTGTCTAATGATGTCAATAGGCGGATCTCGTCGGGCAGGCCGTTCCACAATTTGGGGGCGACAGCCGAGAAAGCCCTCTGGGAGGTAGTCGCCAGCCTAGGTCTTTGTGACTGCAACAAATTCCTCCCAGAGGACCGGAGAGCGCGGGGAGGATTATAAGGGAGAAGGCGGTCCCTGAGATAGCTTGGGCCCAAGCCATTTAGGGCTTTAAAGGTGATAACCAACACCTTGTACTGGGCCCGGAAGCTGATAGGCAGCCAGTGGAGGGACCTCAGAACCGGAGTAATGTGGTCCCTCCTAGATGTTCCAGAAACTAACCTTGCTGCCATATTTTGTACCAGCTGTAATTTCCGAACTAGGCACAAGGGTAGCCCCATGTAGAGAGCATTACAGAAATCCAGACGTGAGGTTACCAGCGCGTGCACAATGGTCTCAAGATCCCTTACTTCCAGAAAAGGGCGCAGCTGGCGTATCAGCCGAAGCTGATAACAAGCGCTCCTGACTGTCGCATTTACCTGATTTGTCATCAGGAGCGACAAGTCAAGGAGCACCCCTAGGCTGCGAACACAGTCACTGGAGGACTCCCTCCCTCCCTCCCTCCCCAGGCTCCCTCCCTCCCTCCCTCCCCAGGCCTTCGCGGGGCCTTGCTAGGCCCCGCGGAGGTCTCCCCGGCCCTCCCTTCCTCCCTCCCCAGGCCTTCGTGGGGCCTTGCTAGGCCCCGCGGAGGTCTCCCCGGCCCTTACCCCTCCCTCCCCAGGCCTTTGCGGGGCCTTGCTAGGCCCCGCGGAGGTCTCCCCGGCCCTCCCTCCCTCCCTCCCCAGGCCTTCGCGGGGCCTCCGGAGGGCCTCCGGGGGTCCCGCGAAGGCCTCCCCACCCCTCCCCAGGCCTTCGCGGGGCCTCCGAAGGGCCTCCGGGGGTCCCGCGAAGGTCTCCCCACCCCTCCCCAGGCCTTTGTGGGGCCTCCGGAGGGCCTCCGGGCGTCCCGCGAAGGCCTCCCCACCCCTCCCCAGGCCTTCGCGGCGCCTCCGGAGGGCCTCCGGGTGTCCTGCGAAGGCCTCCCCACCCCTCCCCAGGCCTTCGCGGCGCCTCTGGAGGGCCTCCGGGTGTCCTGCGAAGGCCTCCCCACCCCTCCCCAGGCCTTCGCGGCGCCTCCGGAGGCCCTCCGGAGGCCCCGCGAAGGCCTGGGGAGGGGTGGGGAGGCCTTCGCGGGATGCCCGGAGGCCCTCCGGAGGCCCCGCGAAGGCCTCCCTACCCCTCCCCAGGCCTTCGCGGGGCCTCCGGAGGGCCTCCGGGGGTCCCGAGAAGGCCTCTCCACCCCTCCCCAGGCCTTCGCGGGGCCTCCGGAGGGCCTCCGGGCGTCCCGCGAAGGCCTCCCCACCCCTCCCCAGGTCTTTCACGGGGCCTCTGGAGGCCCCGTGTCGCGGTTTTGGGGGGGCCCGGGGGGGCCCTCCCAAAACCGCGAATAACCGAAACCGCAAATGTCAAGTTCGCGAATGTGGAGGGACAACTGTATATCTTATTTAATGTTTTGTTGACTACTACTCTTTAGTCAGGTTGACTATGAGTGCTCATTTCACAATCAATTTGTAAGCTTGTGATTACTGGTTACACCGTACTCTGATAATTCAGGTTGAATTTCTCTTTTTAAATAATTTGTACTTTGCTTTTTCCTGAACTGTTAAATCATGTGCTCCAAAGAATATAATCACCAGTTACATGCTGATTTTCTTCCATCACTACACCCTTTTTAGTACTGTTGAAAAGTTTGTGTGCATTTAAATTGCCCTTATTGTTTGTCAATCTTCAGCAGATTAAATGAAAAAACAGAGCTTAGTCTTTCAGAGACCCAACAACAACTTTCAAAGAAAAAATACGAACTGCAACTAATTCAAGAGAAAATCATGTGTCTAGATGAAAAAATTGGTGAGTTACAACTGTTTTTAGTAAAATTATGTTTTTAGTTAAAACTTTGAACCTTTTATTAAGAGTTCCCCCTTCTAATTTTGTTCATCTTTATTTTATATTTAATTCCTGGCCCCATGCAGAAATGTGTATATAATTGTCATATTAATAATTTGTAATAATCAATAAAGAAATATCAATAAGTCAAGTGAAATAAACAAGCAAATATACGGAGAGACCCCCATATCTGTAGGGGATACATTCCCAAACTTACCATGGATAGTAGAAACAATGGATGATAGTGAAGCCTATTAAAATGAATGACTTTTGGCTCAAAGCATACTGTAGAGTTGCACTGGAGGACCTAGAAGATACCTAGGGAGACCATATTTTTTCAGACATGGATAAGCGCATCTGTGGATATAGGTCCTGAGGATATGGGGGTTTATCTGTATTTTCTTTTCTTCACTGAAGAAAATCATACTAAATGCTTGTCACTTTCTCACATGGCTACTAAATATACTAAATAGATCCATTGTAATTATGTAAACATTTTTTGTTAAGCTAGATGATTATAAGACTCTTTGGTTCTTGATTTCTTTTATGAGGACTGAAAGGGGCAATAAACTGTTGGATTTGATTGAGATATGATTGAACCAGAGCGGCTTCTTCGTGTTCTCTGTGAATTCACACATTAAGGGTTAATCCTGCGCCTGCGCAGAGCACTTCGGAAAGTCGTTAGAGCCTCATTAAAATTTTGGTGGTAGCCCCTCCCACCGTGCCTCAGGCTATATAGGCTGTCCTCTTGCCCGCCTCCTCAGTTCCTTTTTTTCCACCGCGTTAGCAGCACTAGGAACTTCGTTGAGTCTCAGAGTTTTTTCTCTTCGAACTGCACCCCTGTTCTTTAGACTCGGATTGGACCTTCGGACCTGGCTATCAGATCTCACGTCGGACTGCTTTTCTCGGACTTTGTTTTTCGGACTAATCACGGACTGCTGACTGCTCCTCCGGACTATCCTACGGTACCGTTAACTGATTACTGCCTCCCCTTCCAGCATGGCATCTACAGTGTTCTTTAAGGCCTATTCGGCTTGTGGGGCAAAAGTGCTGGAATCGGATGGCCACTCAAAATGCCTAATGTGCCTTGGGGAGAAGCATGATATCTGTTCCTGCTGCCATTGCAAAGCCTTCACCCCCCAAGCACGTCGGAATAGGGACAAACAGCTCAGGGCCCAACTCTATGAGCATGCCCTTTCGGCCACAACCCCATCACAGAAACTGGCACAAAAGACTTCGGGTTCTTTGGAAGCACCGAAACTGTCCTCTAAAGACAAGACTCGGGACCGTGGCACTCCCAGTGCTCGTGAAAAATCTTCGTCCTCGAGACCGGAAAAAGTTAATGACAGTACTGCCGATGGTACCGCGGCTCGCAGTATCCCTTTGTGCCAAACTCAAGTCTCCTCAGTACCATCTAAAAAGAGACAGAAGACGGTTCACTTGTCTTCGCTAAAGAAGACTGCTAAACCCTCAGATCACACTTAACCTCCACGTAAAACAAAGAAGGCTGGGACAGAGGCATCCCCATCCATGGGAAGGCAATGGGATCAGACAACTGAACACCACAAACCACGGAGTGCAGATGACCATAGGTCTCCGGTGGTTTCACCGCTCAGAATCAGCATATCTTCATTGACCCACTGGGTTCATGGTACCTCCGAGGAACCCTCACCAGTACATTCCACTGCTGCGGGACACGATGTATCGTCAGAGGGATACTCGCCTGAGGTTTGGGTCATTCAGATATCGCCTGGTTTGGTAGAAAGGGACGTGCAATGTCGATCCTGCTTCTGGCCTGTTTCATCGCTGGCTCCCCGCTCCATCACATCACGGCCTCGTACTGGGTCTAGATCTCACTCACAGTCTCCCGGCAAGACCTGTCAGAAATCTCGGTTCCATTCTCAGTCGCACCAGACACAACACTGTCACACGACTTCATGTTCTCACATGCCACAGCGGTCCCACATGCCTTGATGGTCCTGTACTCCCTGACGGTCCTGCACTCCTTGATGGTCCCGCTTGACCTCAATCTCGGGCGCCTCCTATTTGTCAGATCTCGCTTCATTATCCTAGGAAGACTGGTATTGGGATCAATACAACCGTTTCTACTACGACCACCCGTCTAGACGTCATCAGTACCGTAGGGATCTGTACTACTGGGGCTGAGACTCACGTTATCATCTCTACAGGGACCTATACTCTGTCAGGGTATGCAGCCCCTCTGAGCAATCTTTACATGTCCAGAGGGAACAATAGCAGAATCAGCAAAAACACGCGGACCATATGCCTTTCTGCATACCTAGGTGTGTAGACATGGAGACAGATGAAAAATATACTTTTCAGGTTTTTTATTTGAATATCTAAAACTCTACAGAACAAAATACATCTTGCTACAGAGCATTGTTACGGAGCTTAGGAAACATCATTGGCACTGTCTGTTCTCTCTCAAGTGGACAGCAATGCAAAAAAGCAGTTTCAATTTCCCACAGAGCTGATTAGAGCTACCCATAACATTTGACTACTTCACTGGCCAAGCCGTGGGAGAAAAGAGATAAGACACAGCTGGTGGGAAGAAACCCACAGTTACTACCATTTGTTGATATAACTTAACCTTGCAGACAGGCCTGCTTCTCTAATTGAAAGTCAAGCTGGTCTGTATTTTTGCCCACAGTGAGAATTTATTGCTAGGATTCTGGGACTGTATGGTTCCGGCATGGTCATCCATATGACCCATCACCGCAATATTCCTGACGTACGCGGGTTCAAGGATGGGACTGTCCTGGCAACACAAGACAGGTTCAAGAATGGGACCACTCTAGCGACACCACCGTCATAAAGAGAAGGGTTGTCACACTGCCACAAGTGAGGGAGCGTCATGAGACCAACAAAAAAGGCAGCGTAACACCTCTACAGCATTTGGTTCCAGGTCTCCAACCCCAAGGGATTCCCCTTCACTGAAATTGACACCCCAGTGGTCCCCCAAGAACGGTTGTCAACCTCCCGTGAAACACCCGGTGAAACCAGTACATATAGATCCAGTGGTACGTCCAAGACGATCACTCTTTCGGACCCCATCAGTCTCATCTTCTGAGTCTAGGTCTCGGTCAAGGTTGCCATCACCCAAGGTCTCCCTGACACTTGGAGGGGCACACCTGGATCCCCCTTCTCCAACAAATGACATAAAGGCATTTGCAGACCTCATGCTGCGTATGGTGGGTACTCTGGGGATTAAAGCTGCTCAACCTGACAAACAAGTCGACGACCCTATCTTTGAAGATCTCCAACACCGTTCTCCATCTTTTCCTTCACTGGCTATATCACCATATCTGTTGCAGGTACTTAAGAGCACATGGGTGACACCATCATTGGTCCCACCTACCTCGAGGCACCTGGATTATTTGTACCGGGTCTGTACTGAGTCTGCACCCTGGCTGTCTTACCACCCCAAGCCCAACTCGGTGGTAGTCAAGGAGGCCCAAATGAAATCCTCACAGAGGCTGCAGTCTACCCCAATTGACAAGGAGGGCAAGAAGCTGGATGCAGTAGGCCGAAAATTCTATTCCTCAGCCTGTCTCCTCACCAAGATGACTACATACACAGCGTGCATGGGGGCCTACCAGAAGTTTCTTTGGGATGCCCTTGCTCCCCACATTGTCAAACTCTCTGAGCAGGACCAGAGGATTGTCAACTTCTTCAGAGAGGAAGGTCTCTCCCTAGCGGGGTACCAAAGACAAGTGGCAAAAAACATGGCGGAATGCACGGGTAAAATTGTGGCCAATTCTATCGCCGTCTGCCATCATGCATGGCTCCGATCGTCAGGCTTGTCATATACAGCACGCTCCATGATAGAAGAACTGCCCTTTGATGAACTTGGCCTTTTCCATAATGATACGGACACTAAATTAGAACACAATCAGAAGATGAGGATGATGGCGAAGAAGTTCAGCCTCCCCGGTCCTTACCAACTGTCATAACCCTGTTTTCCTTTGTGATGCTATGGTACATCCTACAGGAGAAGATATAGCCCTGCCTCCACTCATGAAGCCCTCCACCTCTGGTTACCAGGCACAGAAGAAATTCTACTCTTTTCGAGCTAAACTTCAGTTTGGTAAAAAGAAGCAAGACTCAGCGAAGCAGCGAGTTTGACTGCGAACAACCACCTCCGCTCACCATCCCCACCACATCTTCGGCCTACCATACTGCATCCCCTGCCAACCGCCTTTCCGCTGCAATCGACCGTTGGCAGCATATTACATCATATTGGTGGGTCCTCAGCATCATAATGAAAGGCTATTTTATAGAATTTGAACAGCTTACCCCCACAGGGACCCGCAGATTGACACCTCCATCTCCCCCGATCATGGAAGAATTCAACAACCTCATGCGGAAAGGCGCAATAGAACCAATCCCGAAGTCTCAAAGGGGAGGTGCTTCCTCTTCAGGTATTTTCTGGTGGACCAGAAATACGGCGGACTCCACCCCATCTTAGATCTTTGGGATGTGAATTCCTTTATACATCCGAGGAAGTTCAGGATGGTCTCGCTCTCATCCATCCTCCCGTTCTTAAGAAAAGGGGAATGGTTTGGCACCTTGCACCTCAAAGATGCATATTTTCACATCCCCATTGCAGCGCTGCACAGATGCTTCCTTGCCTTTGCTGTGGGTCCCTTAACCTTTCAATTCAAAGTTCTCCCATTTGGACTCTGCATGGCGCCAAGAATTTTTACCAAGTGTGTAGTGGTGGTGGCTGCTTGGCTCAGACAACGAGGGGTCACTGTTTTCCCTATTTAGACAATTGGCCCTTCACTGCCCATTGGCAGACAAACTTGCCCAAGACTTGTGTATGATTTTACTCTTACTAGAAGAATTAGAGTTTGTGATAAACCACGAAAAGTCCCACCTACAATCCTCTCGATTCGTTCACTTCATCAGGGCGACCATAGATTCCACCACAGGAGAGGCCTACTTGCCAGACGACCACTTCAACATGCTGTGCGTGACTGTCAATCGATGCATAAGGAGATGAAGAGTCATGGCACAAACAATACAACAAACACTAGGATACATGGCATCCACTACTGTCATGACGCCATTTGCAAGAGTATGGATGCGACCCCTGCAAAGCTGATTCATTTCAAAATTCTGCCCCTTCAGGGACTGACAGCACAAATTTTTGTCAATTCCACGACCAATACGAAAATCACTTTGGTGATAGGTGGACCTGCAAAGAGTACAATGGGGAACCCCCTTTGTGCAGCTAAGTCCCACGAGATCGATCACAACAGACGCCTCACTGATGGGATGGGGAGCCCACTCCCAAGGCCTGGCCATTAAGGGTCACTGGTCAGTAACCAAGAGGAAATTCCACATCAGCATTCTGGAACTTCTGGTGGTCTACAAGGCCCTGAAGGCCTTCAAACCCTCAATGAGGAGACACCTGGTACAGGTAGCCTCAGACAACACCACAAAGGTGTTTTACATCAACAAGCAGGGAGGCACCCGCTCCAGGGCACTTCTGGAATTGACTCTACAGATTTGAAATTGGTGCATAGCACACAAAATCTGTCTCACAGTCATCCACGTTCCAGGGGACCAGCGCACGGTAGCGGACACCCTCAGCAGGACAACCTCCATCAACCACAAATGGTCCCTGTCACAGAATGTACTACGTGATTTCTTCACGACATGGGGACTCCCTTGGTAGACCTCTTTGCGACCAGGGAAAATACCAAATGCTGCTACTTTTGTTGTAGGGAACCGCAGATGCCGGGGAATCTGGGAGACGCCTTCCTGCTGGAATGGAGAGGCTCTCTCCTCTACACCTTTCCCCCTTTCCCTTTGATACCCAGAGTAGTCTCTAAGATACAAGGCGACAAGTCGAAATGCATACTGATAACACTGTTGTGGCCCCGCCAGGCATGGTTCACCCCCCCTTTTCAGGCTAGTGAATGGCCGTTACAAGCGCCTGCCATTGTTCCCAGACCTCCTATCCATGCAGGCCAGTCAGATCAACCACCCTGACCAGCCTTCCCGTCAACCGACAACATGGCTAATACACGCCTAGCGAGGCTCTCTCAGCCTGCCCAGGTCATCCTAGAAGCGGCGCAACAACCTTCAACTTTGAAAGCCTACAGCTACAAATGGCAGAGATTCTGCATTTTCCTGGATGATAAAGGTATTGCACACACCGACACCGATGTACCGCTGCTACTGGACTTCCTTGCTTCTCTCTCATCCCAGGGGTTCTCGGCCTCATCAGTCAAGGGTTACGTGGCGGCTGTGTCTTGGCATTTTCAACATCACGGCAAGCCCTCCTGCTTCAGGGACCCCTTGTCCAAAATTTCATAAAGGGGTATACGAACCTTCACCCACCAACAGTGGGGCCGACCCCAGCATGGAGTTTGGAACTAGTCTTAGCAGCCTTACCAAGACCACCCTTTGAACCAATGGCCACGTGTGACTTACGGCTTCTATCTCTGAAAACAGCGTTTTTGGTGGTAGTCACATCAGCGTGTAGAGCGAGTGAATTATGTGCTCTCTGTATAGACCCACCGTACATCCAATTTCACCAGGACAAGGTGGTCCTCTGCTCAGATATCGCTTTTCTGCCGAAGGTCCTTTCATCATTCCATCTCAACCAGGATATTGTCCTACCTTGCTTCTTCTGGAACCCATCCTCTGACCTAGAAAGGACGCTTCATACCCTGGATGGATGTAAGGAGGGCCTTGGCCTTTTATGTGGATAGACCAGCATTGTTCCGCAAGTCTACTCGACTCTTTGTCTGCTATGAGAGCCACCGTAAATGTGAGCCACTCTCATCCCCGCGTTTTTCAAAATGGGTGTGTCCACGACCATTCGGATGGCGTAACAGCTGTTAGGAAAACAACTTCCACAGCCCGTCTGCAGCCACTCAACCAGATCGACCTCTGCCTCAACAGCATTCCTCAGTGGAGTTCCCATCCAAGACATTTGTAGAGCTGCAACATGGTTGATACCACTGACCTTTATGAAGGTGTACAAGGTGGACTTGGTTTCCCAGATGGACATGGCACTGGGATGGGCTGTGCTCTTCTCCTGCATCGCACAGTGGTCCACCTGACTGACTTCCTGTTCCAAGTTAATAAAGGTATTTCCATGTTACAAAAAAAATCTAGTCTTCTTTGTTAGCTAGGACACGTCCCAACATCAGGTGCTAAGCTTGCTAGTCTACCTTAAATGTGTGGATTCACAGAGACCACAAAGAAGAAGGACAGGTTGCTTACCTATAATTGTAGTTCTTCGAGTGGTCATCTGTGAATTCACACAGTCCCGCCCATCCTCCCCTCGGGTGTCCTAGGCTCTCTTCTTCACACTAACAAGCTGCCTATCGCGGCTATTCGGAACTGAGGAGGCGGGCAAGAGGAGAGCCTATATAGCATGAGGGATGGTGGGCGGGGCTACCGCCAAAATTTGAATGAGGCTCTAATGACTTTCCAAAGTGCTCTGTGCAGGCACAGGATTAACCCTTAATGTGTGAATTCACAGATGACCACTCGAAGAACTACAGTTACAGGTAAGCAACCTGTCCTTCTTTCACTGCAGCCAAGATCACCCCCCGCAGCAACCTTAAATTTAAATCTACCTATCTATATATGATTCTCTTGAGTATGTTGCCGTTTTTAGTGTGCTGATTGGCTGCTCAGGTGTCAGGATCTGCCTCTCCTCACAGGACTAGGTACCTTGGCTGCAGCAGCTGGCACAGCCGCTTTGCAGACTCAGGCCCTGGCTGTGGGAGTCTTGGGAGAACCAGGGCCAGGCTATCAGATGCAGCCAGTGGCAGTCATGCAGCACACTTGAAACAACCAGAGGAACTGCTATTTAAGAGCAGCATTTGGCTCTCTGTCTCAACCACCACAACATGGTCTTTTGTGCTGTCTGTAGCTGCTCCTTGGGCTTCTGTGCTGTCTGTAGCTGCTCCTTACTCTTGGCTTTTCTGTGCTGTCTATAGCTGGGCCTTGGGCCTTCAGTGCTGTCTGTAGCTGCTCCCTGGGCCTCGGGCCTTCTGTGTTGTTGATAGCTGCTCCTTGCTCTTGGGCCTTGGGCCTCCTGTGCTGTCTGTAGCTGGGCGTTAGGCCTTTTGTTCTTTCTGTAGCTTCTCCTTGCTCTTGGGCCTTGGGGTGGAAAGCTTCAAGTTCTTTTTAAACATGGCGGTGGAGGGGCCCTCATGCCCTGGTGCATGTGGATGTGTGTGGCATGGGGGGTATATTTGTGGCACATGTGTGTGTATAGCGTGTGCGGTGTAGAGTGCGATGTAGTGTGTGTGTGTAGCGTGTGTGTGTGTTGCGCATGGCAGCAGTGGAGTGGCTCCATCTTGGCATGCATGGTGTGTGTGTGTTTGTAGTGTGGCTTCATGGCGTTGGTGGAGGGGTTCTCGCATGCTGCCATGTGTAATGTCTGTTTAGCATGGTATGTGTGTGGTTGCATGGCGGTGGAGGGACCCTAGCATCTTGGTGTGCATGGTGTGTGTAGTGTGGCATGTGTAGCATTGTGTGTGTGTGTGTGTGTGTGCACTGTTGCATGCTGGTGTAGTGTGGCATGTGTAGCATTGTTGCGTGTGGTGTGTTTAGTGTGCAGTGTGTGTGTATACACGCAATTGCATGGTGGCAGCAGAGGGGCTCTCATGTTCTGGCACGTGTGGTGTGTGTGTATGCGTGGTTCCATGCTGGCAGTGGGGCTCTCCCATCCTGGTGCGCATGGTGTGTGTGTCTAGCTTTGTGTGTGTGTCTGTGTGCCTGTGTGTATGCATGGTTGCATAGCGGCGGGGCTCTCAGCATGAAACTAGCCATTATAGTTGCTTTGAAAGGTTACATATTAATGCATCAAATGATCGTACTCTTGACATGTTTCCTAAGTGGCCAATCAGCAGAGTGGGAACGGAACATACAGAAGCGTTTTATATACGTAGATAACTGTATATGTTATGCCGGGTATAGCAAGTAAGATTTATAATCTGAGCAATATGAGGAGTGTTTATGACAGTGTCTTTACGTTCTTGACAGTTGGTGTGTGATTCAATCTAGGCACTTTCATCTAGAGGTAAGGAAGTAGGAGAAACTTCAAGTGCTCCTTTTTAGAATCATAGAGTCGGAAGAGACCACAAGGGCCGTCCAGTCCAACCCCCTGCCATGCAGGAATAAGCAATCAAAGCATTCCTGACAGATGGCCATCCAGCCTCTGTTTAAAGACCTCCAAAGAAGGAGATTCCACCACACTCTGAGGCAGTGCATTTCACTGCCCAACAGCTCTTAGTGTCAGGAGGTTCTTCCTAATGTTTAGGTGGAATCTTGTTATGTAGTTTGAACCCACTGCTCCATGTCCTAGTTTCTGGAGCAGCAGAAAACAAGCTTGCTCTATCCTCAGTATGACATCCCTTCAAATATTTAAACATGGCTATCATGTCACCTTTTAACCCTCTCAATTATTTTTCAAGGCCGGGGGGGGGGGAGAGAAGTGAGAATGCACTATAAACAGCTGCAATTTAGCAACAATAACACGTGTTGACAGTCCTTCACATGGTTGGACAGAAAAATATTGGCAGGAATCTGAAGGTTTAGATGGGAACCATATAGAAGCATAGAGATGGAAGAGACCACAAGGGCTATCTAGTCCAACCCCCTGCCATGCAGAAATAAACAATCAAAGCATTCCTGACAGATGGCCAGTCAGCCTCTGTTCAGAAACCTGCAAAGGACACTCCCAGGCAGCACGTTCCACTCCCAAACAGCTCTTACTGTCAGAAAGTTCTTCCTAATGTTTAGGTAGAATCTCTTTTCCTGTAGTTTGAGTCCATTGTGCCGTATTCTAGTTTCTGTAGCAGCAGAAAACAAGCTTGCTCCATCCTCAGTATGACATCCCTTCAAATATTTAAACATGGCTATCATGTCACCTCTTAACCCTCTCTTCTCCAGACTAAACATGCCCAGCCGCCTAAGCTGCTCCTCATAGGGCATGGCTTCCAGACTCCCCACCATCCTGGTCACCCTCCTCTGGACAAGTTCTAGCTTCTCAATATCCTTCCTGAATTGTAGTGCCCAGAAGTGGACGCAGTATTCCAGGTGAGGCCTGACCAAAGCAGAATAAAGTGGCACTATTACTTCCCTTGATCTAGACACTATACTCCTATTAATGTCGTCTAGAATCGCATTGGCTTTTTTAGCTGCTGCATCACACTGCTGACTCATGTTCAGCTTGTGGTCCACTAGATCCTTTTTGCATGTACTGCCATCAGGCCAGGTGTCACCTATCCTATACCTGTGCATTTCATTTTTACTGGCCAAGTGTAATATTGTACATTTCTCCCAGTTGAAATACAATTTATTAGTTTTGGCCCAGCTTTCTAATCTGTTCAGGTCATTTTGAATTCTGATCCTTTCTTCTGGGGTATTAGCTACCCCTCCTAACTTGGTGTCATCTGCAAACTTGATAAGCATTCCCTCTATTCCCTCATCCAAGTCATTGATAAAGATGTTGAATAGCACTGGGCCAAGGACAAAACCCTGTGGCACCCCACTCATTACTTCTCTCCAGGATGAAGAGGAGCCATTGGTGACTACCCTTTGGGTTTGGTCAGTCAACCAATTACAAATCCACCTAACAGTTGCATTGTGTAGCCCACAGGTTACTAAAAGAATATCATGGGGGACCTTGTCAAAAACCTTACAGAAATCAAGATACACTACATCCACAGCATTCCCTTGATCTATCAAGATTGTAACTCTTATCAAAAAAAGAGATAAGATTAGTCTCGCATGACTTGTTTTTGAGAAATCCATGTTGACTTTTAGTGATCACGGCATTCCTTTCTAAGTGCTTACAGACTGTCTGTTTAATGATCTGCTCTAGAATCTTTCCTTGTATTGATGTCAGGCAGATTAGGCGGTAATTATTTGGGTCTTCTCCCTACACCCTGCTGTTTAAAGATGGGGACAATATTTGCCCTCTTCCAGTCTACTGGGACCTCTCCTGTTCTCCAGGAGTTCTCAAAGATTATTGACAGTGGTTCTGAGATTACTTCTGCCAGTTCTTTTCATACCCTTGGATGAAGTTCATCTGGCCCTGGAGACTTGAACTCATTTATACTGGCCAGGCATTCCTGAATTACCTCTTTACCTATTTTGTGCTGTATTTCCACTACTGCATCATGTGCTCCATTTTCCCCAGGTTGAGCACTGTTCCCCCTTTGAGAGAAGACTGAAGCAAAGGAGGTGTTAAGTAGTTCTGCCTTTTCTCTGTTCCCTGTTAGCCTTTCACCATCTTCTCCATGCAGCAGCCCTACCATTTCCTTGTTCTTTCTTTTGCTACAGACATAACAAAAAACACATACCCCTTTTTATTGTTATTAACCTCTAGCAAGCCTGAGCTCCATCTGTGCTTTAGCTTTTCTGACTTCCCCCCTACATGAGTTGGCTATTTGTTTGAATTCTTCTTTGGTGATTTCCCGCGTTCCATTTCTTGTACATGTCCTTTTAAAGTTTTAGCTTAGTTGAGAGTTCTTTCGACATCCATCCTGATTTCTTTATAAATCTCTCCTTTTCCCTCCTCATTGGAACTGTCTGAAGTTGTGCTTTCAATCTCACTTTTAAGAAACTCCCATCCATCATGAAAAACTCTCTTCTCTTTTAGTATTCCTGACCGTGGGATCACTCCTTCTGTCTTCCCCTTCCATTTTTTTCTCTCCTGCCTTGCCAGCTGATTGAGAATTTTCTCTCTATTTTTAACACACTGAAATATAACTTAAACTAAAACTGATTAAGTGTAAAATAATAGGTAATAGAAAGTGGCATCTGCAGGAGACTTGACAAAGAAAAAAAAATCCTGACTCAGGTGGGAATAGGGAAGAGTTCCATGCCCATCAGAGAAAAATAAAAAGTTATGAAAGGAGGAGTCCTCTAAAACCATTCAAGTATCCATAAGCAGGCAAGCTACAAAGTGAGAAAATGTAAAGAAAACTATTCCTGCTGTTCAGTTGGGTGTTGAGAGGAGTACTTCTGATTAGGCTCCAGAGTCGTTTTAAACTAAATTTTCCTGTCATTGAGTCAGAGCAATGGAATGTTCCCCTCCCCTCAGATTCAAAAACCATGGTGGTAATATCCAAACTAATTACTTCAAAAAAGGCCAATACAATTAGAAAGGATAAGAATAGGGAGAAGAGAAAAGCCAGAGACTTACCAGTCCAGTCTCCCCAGAGGGAGAAAGGGAGATTAGTCAAATTAAACTCCATTGTGACTTCTGATTGCCATATTGAACCAGAGGATTCCAGACAGAAGGGAAGGGCAGAAGCAAAGACAGCGTTTAGCCATTCAGAGAAGGGTGCAATGTTGAATGTCCAAGCGCATGGTTTGAATAACAATCAGTGCAACAGTGAAACTTTCATGGGCTCAATGGAGAAACTGAGCCCTTTAAATACAAACCACACATCTAAGACTTACCTGAATACGATGTTCTCACAAGCACAGCCTCAGATTCAGTTGTTGGGTCTGATAGCAACATGTCAGCCTAGCACAATGTTTCCATTCAACAACAACCTTATATTTCTACAACAAAAAGCATAGTTAAGGAAGTAATTAATGCAGAGATGGAAGCAAGGCTACCAAATACTTTCACCAATCAAAGATTATAATTTGAATAACATGATTAATCTAATGAAATTAATGTCTCAGGTGAATTTAAATACAATGAATTTGAAGAATGATGATATTTAATGAATTTAGAACATTATTTGGCGGAGGAGAGAAGCATTCTTCAGAACAATAGGAATGTCCCCAGAAGCATCAGTTAACATCACAAGGGCAAGAGTCTAATCAAGCAGGTGCAGAAAAAACAAAGAAGTGCACAGAGAAAACAAAACATGCGCCACTTAAAGAGACTTTAAGCACTAAAAAATAATTTAAATAATATTAATGAAATGTCAGCTGTAGAATAGGAAGGAGAAAGAATTAAACTCTCAGGAAATAGAGTTATGAGATGAAGAAAAAAGATTCAGATTTGGATGACATGCAGTCTTCAGATGAGGAATCTGTAACAGCACAAAATAAAAACAGATTATTTGAAGTTGACTGTTTCAGAGGTCTACTTAAAAAGATACTAGTCACTTTGAATCTGGAACATCCAGACAAGGGTGAAAGAAAGGAAAAGAAAAAGGAAAATAACGTGGCAGCAGTGTTGCAAAAAATACCATCAAAGAATTTAGACATTCCTATGCCAGCTTTATTTACAGAGTTAATTGAGTCAGAATGGGAAACAGCGCTTAATGCTAAGAGATTCTTAGATTACAGTAAAACATTGTACACATTTGAGAGAAAAAGCAATGGATTAATTAGCTGTCCCATTTGTCAATGGTGTTGTTTCAGCTTTAATTTCAAATGCTATCATCCCTGAGAAGGTGACACATTTCTAAAGGATGTAAGAGGATAAAAGAATTGATTCAACTTTGAGAAGGTCTCATAAAACTTTGCAGGAAATCCTGGTTCAGAAGATGTAAATGCTCAGACTGACCAAAGAGCATTACATAAGTTAGAAAACATATTTCAGTATGTTGCTGTTGCAGGTCATGATGCTGCAGTATTTGTAGCACATTCAATCCTCAGATGCCAAGATTGACAAAGAGATCGATCACAGATTAGCAAAGGCATATAGTGCATTTGGAAGACTTCACAAAAGAGTCTGGAGCAATAAACACCTGAGGCAAAGCACAAAAATCAGTGTGTATAGAGCCATCGTACTGTCTATCCTCCTTTATGGATCTGAAATATGGGTCACCTATCGCCACCACCTACGACTCCTCGAGCGCTTTCATTAGCGCTGTCTACGTACAATCCTAAATATACACTGGACTGACTATGTGACAAATGTTGCTGTCCTTGAGCAAGCAGGGATCACCAGCATTGAGGCCATGATATTGAGGACACAGCTGCGCTGGGCAGGGCACATTTCTAGGATGGAGGACCATCGCCTCCCAAAAATACTACTCTACGGTGAACTCGCCACGGGTCAGCGTAAGAGGGGCGCTCCAAAAAAGCGATACAAAGACTCCCTGAAACAACATCTCAGGCTTGGCCAAATTGATCACCAACAGTGGTCCGCCCTGGCCTCACATCGGGAGGCATGGAGACGCACTATCCACAATGCTGCAGCCTTATTTGAGAACTCACGACAAACAAGTCTTGAAGAGAAACGACAACGGAGAAAGAATCACAACCCGGAGACATCACCCAAGGAGACCTTCTGCTGTGCTTTTTGCAACCGGACTTGTTTATCTCGGATTGGCCTTTTTAGTCATCAGCGCGCTTGCAGAAAGCGCGGGATGAGTCCTTCCTGAATCTTCGTTTGCGAAGAAAAGCCAGAGAGAGAGAGAGAGAGAGAGAGAGAGCAATCACAGTTACTACAGTGGGTAAGTCACTGTAGCTGAAACATTGTGAGACTTACCAAAAGTCAAGAGCCAGCTTGGTAAGCACTCTTCAAAAGAATATTATTATTTGGAGAAAAAACAATAGAATAGGTTTTAGTGGAAGGGAAAGATAAGAAACAAACTCTTCCTATAGTTCAAAAAAGAAAGTTAGACAGGAAATTTCAGAGGAGAAAACTATTCTTTTTGAGGAGGAAGATGTTTTCAAAAACAAAGATTTCTAAAACTTTAAACAGCAATGGAATAATGATAGATTCCACTTCAGACAACAAGGTCAACAACAGTCAAGAAGAGGAGTCAATCACTCCAATAGGGGTCCCAGGAAATGATACTGACTTGAGGGAATTAATGATAGGGGGGCGGTTACTTCAGTCATTTATGGGAAGCCATAGGGCAAATAGGTTTTTAGATAATTCAACAAGGGTATGAAATCATTTTCTCAAAAAGACTGAAAGGACTGTATCTTTCATTGCCAATATCAAAGAACAAAATCAAGAGGGTCCAAATAGAAATTCAACATTTAATTCAAATTGGGGTTTCTTCTTGTCAGAGAATGGTATTTATTCCATTATCTTTATGGTGCCAAAACACAGTGGGAGACACAGGCCTGTCTTTTACTTAAAATACCTGAGTTGTTTTGTTTAGTATCAAAGGCTCAAGATGGAGATTTTACAAACCATATTAGAGAATATGGAGTTGAATTACTAATTATAGATATACTTACAAGAAGCTTACTTTCACCTTTCTATGCATTACAGCTTCAGGAAATAATTAAGATTTGATTACAGTAGCAACCACTACCAGTACAGCGTCAGCCACTATCAACACCCATGGTTTTCACCAAAGTACTTGTACTTTTGATAGCATTTTTAAGATAATGGGGGGTTCAGTTGTTCCCCTATTTAGATGATGTTTTGCTGAAAACTGGGTGCAAAGGGAATACAATACTCTACTTCAGTCTGACATTGCAATGTTTACAGAATTATGGCTTTCTGATAAATTCCAAAAAGTGTCAGTTGAGTGCCATAAATATTATAACATATTTGGGAGCAGAAATAAATACATAGAAAGTACAGTTGCCCCTCCACATTCGCGAACTCAGCATTCGCGGTTTTAATTATTCGCGGTTTTGGGAGGGCCCCCCCGGGCCCCCCCAAAACCGCGAAAAGGGGCCTCCGGAGGCCCCTTGAAAGCTGTGGGAAGGAGCCGGGAGGGCCGGCTAGGCGTTCACGGGGCTTTTGGAGACCCCCCAGAGGCCCCGTGAAGGCCTGGGGAGGGTGGGGGGAGGGTGGGGGGAGGCCTTCACGGAGCCTTGGAAGGCTCCATGAAGGGCTGGGGAGGGTGGGGGGAGGCCGCGGAGGCCTTCACGGAGCCTTGAAAGGCTCCGTGAAGGCCCGGGGGAGGGAGGGGGAGGGTGGGGGGAGGCCTTCACGGAGCCTTCCAAGGCTCCGTGAAGGGCTGGGGAGGGTGGGGGGAGGCCGTGGAGGCCTTCACGGGGCCTTGAAAGACTCCGTGAAGGCCCCGGGGAGGGAGGGTGGAGGGTGGGGGGAGGCCTTCACGGAGCCTTCCAAGGCTCCGTGAAGGGCTGGGGAGGGTGGGGGGAGGCCGTGGAGGCCTTCACGGGGCCTTGAAAGACTCCGTGAAGGCCCCGGGGAGGGAGGGGGGAGGGTGGGGGGAGGCCTTCACGGAGCCTTCGAAGGCTCCGTGAAGGCCTGGGGAGGGTGGGGGGAGGCCCCGGGGAGGGCAATCCATATTCGCGGTTTTTTTACATTTGCGGGGGTCCGTGGAACGTAACCCCCGCGAATGTCAAGGGACAACTGTATTCATTTCTAAGGAGAGGAAGCAGATTATAAAGGAGGAGATAATGAGGTTGAGGAAGGTAAAAACAGTAGATCTAATGCATCTTGCCAGGGTATTAGGATTATTAATTTCAATGATGCAACTAGTCTCATGGGCAAGGTTTCACACAAGTACATTGTAAGATTTCATGAGCCCATACCAAAATCACAATAAGGAAAAACCATATTGCCCTGATTGTACCAAAGTGTGTAAAGAGAGATTTGTCAAACCAGGAAAATGGTCCCAGTGAACTTTGTGCTACAAAATAACAATGACAAAAGATGCAGGTGTTTATGAATGGTGTGCCCATTGTCAGTGCCATGGCTCAGGACTCAAGACTCCAAGGATGAGGACAATTCTCCAGCTCAGCCTGTGGAATGGCAGCCTCAGGATGCATTGCAGGCAGCACCAGAACAAAAGGAACAATTAGATGAGGAGGCCCAGCCCCCAAGCCCTCATACTCAATGGGTAGAGAAGTTATGCAGTCCTTTTTTTTGCATAGTAAAGTCCTTAAAAGAGTTGTTCACTGGCAATCACATGATAGGTGACCTGTAATAGTGTTGCTATTTTAAAAAAGGCTATATGTGAATTGTTGATATATGACATTTGCTGAATAGAAGAGCAAGTCTCTCCATCACTGTGACCATAGACAAATGCTTCTCTGCCATCTGACTCTCTCACTGAAATAATGTTCTCTGTTATTCTACTTGCTGGGACATTTGGGATGCTGGTGGTCTCTGTTTGGATGCTGGTGGTCTTTGGCCAAGATTAAAGCCTTCTGTGTCATACCTAAAGACTGTGACCCAGGTGGCATGCGAGTACATCAATGCAGGATCCATGACAATTTCAGAAAGATTACCTCTAATCGCTACAACTGCTCTGTGAAGTATTGTTGTGTGCCTTCAAGTTGTTTCTGACCTATGGCAATCCTAAAGCGTTCCTAAAGTGAACGTAAAGGCAGGGGTTTGCCTTTACGTTCTGCTGAGAGAGAGTGACTTGCCCAAGATCAGCCACTGGGTTTCCATGGTCAGGTAGGGATTTGAACCCTGGTATCCGGGGTCCTAGTCCAACACTGAGATCACCACATCATGCTGGCTCTCTTCTGTGAAGTATACTAGAGTTATTATTCTCATATAGCAGATGGAGGGCTGGAGCAAAGAAAACAGTGGCAGACCTAAGGTCATCTAGCGAGTTTGTGGTTGAGATAAGATTAAAATCAAGGACTTTATGGTGTGCACTGTACTCTTCCTGTTTCACAAGCCATCAGCTTTTACTTTAGAGCAGGATTTCTTAACCAAGCTTCCCTGAAACTCTAGAGCTTTGCAAGAAGTTGCTAGGGGTTCAACGAAAATCACAATTGAAAAGAAATGAATATTTCTGAGCTGTACGGTAGATATAATTGTTATGCAGATGTTCCCTGAAACCTATAATTTTTATGCAGGGGTCCCCTGAGATCTGAAAGTTTTCAAGGGTATAAAGGTTGAGAAAGGTTGGTTTAGAGGATTTCAGGTACCTACTCTTGTTTGCATGAGTAGTTTAAATTTATTTGATGGATCATAGTGCAGTCGTCCCTTCACATTCACGGGGGTTAGGTTCCACAGACCCCCGCGAATGTGAAAATTCCGTGAATAATGACTGCCCTCCCCCTCCCCCACCAAAGCGACCACGGGGCCTCCGGAGGCCTCATAGTCACTTCCCCCACCTCCCCCTCCCTCCCCAGGCCACCATGGGGCCTCTGGAGGCCCCATGGTGGCCTCCCCAGCCCTCCCCCCTCTCCCCAAGGCCTTCACGGGGCCTCTGGAGGGTCTTCGGAGTCCCTGTGGTTGCCTCCCCAGGCCTCCCCCCTCCCTTCCTAGGCCTTCATGGGGCCTCCCAAGGCCCCCTTGCCGCCTCTCCCAGCCCCTGCCCGGCCTCCTAAGGTGGCGAGGGGGCCTCAGAAGGCCCTCTCCCCACCTCTCCCACCCCTCCGGCCTGCTTCTCTCCCCCAGATGTGGCCACAGGGCTTCTAGAGCCCAGTCGCTGCTTTTGGGAGGGCGGGGGGGAGGCCCTCCCAAAACCACGAATACTCAAAACCCCACAAATGCTAAATTCGCGAATGTGGAGGGGCAACTGTACTGCCTGATCTGTCTGTTTTAAACATGGTTTTAACATAGTAACAATCACTAGCAAGATTATTTTTTTCATAAAATTATTTAAGTTCCCTACTTTTTATCTATGTGTATTAAATATTTCTATGTTCCTTTTGGTCCTCTAAAAGTCTTCCAGATCAACCTACAAACATGAAAAAACAATAAAAATAAATCAATATAACCATGCAACAGTACTAAAACAGCAACAGTAATGTCTCTGGATATTGAACACTATCAAGTCAGTCTAAAGAAGAAGAAAAAATCAGTCCATCTAACAACTTTATAAAACTTAGGGGAGAGAATTAAACAGGTTTTCTGATGGAGAAAATTCCAGAGACTAAGCTCTACCACCACCACCACCACAAAAAAAAAAAAAAAAAAAGGCTATGTACTTCTTGCTCACTAGTCACACTGTAGGTTAGTGCACAATTGAAAATCAGACTTTCTGCAAAAAATCTTAATAGGCAAACAGAAATATGCTAAAGCAGATGGTCTTTAGATATCCTGAGCCTGGACTTCATTAAAGATGAAGATCAGATGTTAGAGCTAGGCTCCAGAACATAAGCCAGTTAAGCTCAAATAACAATGGAGTCATCAACAGCTTGACTATAGCATACTAGTGGTTTGTGAATATTTTTCATGAGCACCTTCGTGTACAGTGCAATGTGCATTACAACAATTTTGAACAAAAGTGTGCAGCTTTACCAAAGACTAGTTTCCAGATTAGAAGGTAGATTAAAATCTTGGTTGCATGTGCATAATAGTGTGCATTTGCATACCATATCAGAAAGTTTACTTGATGACAATGTATATGACAATGGGTGGTTTTAAATGGATTAAGAATAAATGAGACTATGATGGTATTTCCAGAAAAACTTTCAAAACAAAATCTTGCTCAGCGTGAAGATATTTGTACACTCAATGAAACAATAACTGAACTGGAGTCAGAAAAAGAGTCTTTACAAGATCTTCTGGAAGAAAAAGCAGAGAAAATTGTCACCCTTGAAGAAAGCGTGGCCATTAAAGTAGGTTTTTACATGTGAACACTTATGTAGTTAAGAGTCATAGTTTTGGGAGATGTTTTGTGATTATCTCAAGAAATATATGTAATCCTTAGTATGTAGCTTCTGAAACCACATAATATATCAATGCAAATAAAAGCTACACTTTTAATTGGCTTAAATGGCATATGAATTGTGTTAGTGCTAAGAAAATGGACAATCTATGGTTTGTATTTGAGTAGTCCTATTTTAATATGCACATTAGAGGTTTTAAGATTATGACCAAAGCTTACATTCTCTTTATAAAAGTTGCTGTCTATTCAAAAACAGATTTACTTAGATTGAAAACTATTCTGATATTTTTGAAACTCCCATTGGATCCTAACACAAAGACCTTCACTTAGAGAAGTTACAAAATATTAGAGAATCTTTAAAATGAACCATTTAAAATATGGCCGGGAAAGTTCAGTCCCCAAGGCCAATGGGATGTGGGGGCAATTTTGACACATTTTTCCTTTCTCCAGGCTGTTTTAAACTCACTCAGCAAAGGCCTTTATTTAACCAAGGAGTAAACTGTTTGGATGAGTGTGGGGTAGTGTTTTTAGTTTTTAAAAATTGTGATCCTCTGGTATCATATGGAGATCCAGTGCAATACCCAAACCCCTGACAGTTGCTCAACACAGGTTTAAAATTAAAGACTATGGGTCTTATAGCCAGATTTTTTATGTTTTGTGGCAACACAGAATGCAGCGCTAGTACTAAGAATTCAAGTTGCTTGTGATAACATTTAAAGCCTTAAATGGCTTGGGACCTTGATACTTGAGGGAGCGCCACACCCCATATTGAGATCTGCTACTGGCAGTGGGGGGGGGGAGCTCCTCTGTGTCCCACCAGCAAGGTCAATACACTATGTTGGGACATGGGAGAAGGCCTTCTCAGCTATGGCATCCCAGCTGTGGAATGCTCTCCCCCTGGCGGCCCCACTGGTACCACTATTTTTATCATTTAGGCACCAAGTTAAAACTTGGCTGTTCACCAGAGCCTTTGGGACACATTAATTCTACCCAAAGACTTATTTATAGTTTTAAAAACTTTTAATTTTTTAAAATCTGTTTTAACTCATTATATTGTTAAATATGTTTTTAGTTTATTTAAACTATCTTACTGTTGTTAGCATGTTTAACCTGTTTTAATGTTTTTGCAAGCAAATGTCAAATAAACTAGGTGGCCATTTTAATTGTGGTAGATATCTAACAAACGTATTATTGTTTGCCTTTGCCTTCCTCTGAGGCTTATAGTATAACTTGCTCAAGGTCACCCAGTTGGGTGAGCATGACCAAGCAGAGATTTGAACCCTGGTCTCTAAATCTTACAGACTTGCTGTAAAGTTTTGTTTGATTTAGGGATATACTTCACTATGTCCTTTAAGGAAACAAACATGCTAAGGTAAAACAAGAAGTCTGCTAAATGTATGGATCTGGCAAAATTCTTGTCTAGATGATGATACTGACTTCAAAATATTATCTGAATAGTACAGTTCTAAAGTTACTGATTCATATTGTATTGTGCATCGAGATCAGACATGATTAGGCTTTACAACAAGAGTGGGAAACAAGCAGCCCTCCAGTTTTTTGTTGGATTGTAACTCCCAACATTCTTCACCATTGGCTGCACTGGCGAGGGTTGTTGGGATTTGCAGCCGAATAGCATATGGACAGCCTGCTTTACAGCAGTTGGCAGCATGCAACCTTCATGTACATTCACAGTCTTTTTTGCACATGCTCCCACTATGGTACTGGCATGCTCAAAAAAGTAAGCAACCCTCTGTTTTCACTGGGAAATATGGCATGAAACTATTATTCCACTGAGAAACGAGGTTTCCCAACACCATGTTTCCCATCAGAAGTGTGGTGAATTTGTGACAGCAGCAAAAATGGTCATGATGGAAATGGCAGTGGTAAAAGGGTACAGTGAAGTCCAGTGGGACAAATGCAGCCCCCACCCCCAGGGAAATTGCCCATCCATGTCTTGGAAAGGTTAGCCAATACTGGATAAAACCATGAATCTAAGCATGTTTGATCAGAAGGAAATTCCCACTTACTTGTAAGACCTATTCCCAAGTGTGTGCTTAAGTGTATACAGTAGTTTTAGTACTTTAAAGGTATGCTGGGGTTAAGGGTATAACTCTGCTTACGTATTTTGTTCTTGTGAAGCAGGGGTTGCAGTGTTTTCTTAGTGAATTGTAACCATAGATCTTCGAGTGGTCTTTTGTGAATTCACACAGTGGGTAATTCCTGCGCCTGCACAGAGCACTCAGAACCTTTTGGAATCGCTAGGCAGAATAGTTTTTGATAATTTTGGCGGTAACTCCGCTCACCCCAACAGTCTCTCTGAGCACTCTCACCTAATTCCCCTCAGTTCCTTGAAGGACGCCGCAAGCATCAGCATCAGGAACATTAAGCCTATGCCATAGCAGGACATAGAGGGGAGGATGGGCGGACCTGTGTAAATTCACAGAAGACCACTCGAAGATCTATGGTTACAGGTAAGCAACCTGCCCATCTTCGTGGTCTCTGTGAATACACACAGTGGGTGGATTAGCAAGCTTCACCCGAAGGAGTAGGGTATGTCATGCTAGCGGGTTAGACGAGGACAATTGTTGACAAGTGATGTCTCATGAAACCATAACAATGAGCATAAACTGACATGAACATAGCAATAAATGTTAAGTACCATAGGCAACCACAATAACCACTCACTTATTGAATGGAGGACAGCAGAACTGCCCTCCCAAAAGCAGCCTCATTACAAGACCGAGTGTCTAGTTTGTAGTGTGAAATAATAATTAGTGGCCGTAGTCCAAGTGGCTGCCCGGCACACATGCTCCAGGGGAACTCCGGAGAGGAAGCTAACAGAAGCGGATACAGCTCTGATGGAGTGCCCTCGAACCTGAGGAGGCAGGGGCTTTCGAGCCAGTTTGTAATGGAGGGAGATGGTCAATACCACCCACTTTGACAGGCACTGTGGAGAAACAGGGGCACCCAACTTAAAATTTGCATAGGACACAAACAGATTCAGTGACTTTTGAAATGGAGCTGTCCACTGTACATAGAAGACAAGGGCTTTCCGAGCATCCAGGGAGTGGAGAGTCCGTTCAAGTCATCCTTTGGATCCTGCATTAGAGCAGGGAGAATGAAGGATTGGTAGATGTGGAAACTAGAGACCACCTTTGGGAGAAAGGACATGTCCAGTTTCAGAAACATTGTGTGCTCGTGGAATGTCAGGTATGAAGCATCGGAATGTAAGGCACAAAGCCCACCAGCTCAATGGGTGGATATGCTCGCTATGAGGAAGACTGTTTTCCATGATAGGAGTCACAGATCCATTGTCGCCAAGGGTTCGAAGGTGTGTCTTATGAGTTGAGAGGGGACTAGTTCGAGACTCCTCGCTGGGGTAGGCTCAACCACCGGTGGATGAAGGTTGATGTAGCACTTTGGGAATTTCCAAACCAACAGGTCTTGGAACGGAGAAGGTCGACCCCGTGCTTGGGACTCAATGGAGGGAGCCGCCAGGTATCACTTCGGGGACAAGAAGGATAGTCCTGAATCTGAAAGATGCAGTAAGAATTGGAGGACAGTGGTCACCGAGGAGGAAGCAGCGGTGAGGCCAAGGTCTAAGAAAAGGGATTCAAAGCATTTCCACTTGTAGGAATAGGATCAACATGTAGAAGGGCAGAGAGAAGTGTCAAGCACTACCTGTATGTCGGGCGGTAGCGGTAGATGCACGGAATGCTTCGGATCCAAAGACAGATTCAGGGCAGTACCCTTCAAGCCTCGAGGTCTGGATGTCCTTGAGGTCCTGAAGAAAGATTCAGGGCAGATTCAGGGCAGTACAGATTCAGGGCAGTACCCTCTAAGCCTTGAGGTCCGGATGTCCTTGAGGTCCGGAAGCATCTCGAGCTCCAGATGTCTGACATTGCTATTCTGGATGGTCAATAAATGCAGATGGCTTGGAAGGTACAGAAAGTGCCAACGGTCCAGGCGAAGGAGAGGTGCGAAACACAGTTGCCGAGGCCACCATGGAGTGAGGAGGATTGAGTCCAATCGCTCTCAACGCAGCTTAGCCACCACCCATGTTTGTAACGGGCCTGCAGAGTACCCCAGCGCTGAAACAGTTCTTGTGCCACCTATTGATGTGACATCCATTCGTGCACGGATGAATTCAGATGGCTCAGTCTGTCGGCAAGACTATTCTCCTCTCCTGGAAGATGAATGGAGAAGTACAGTTGTCCCTTCACATTCGCTGGGGTTTGGTTCCAGGACCCCCTGTGAATCTCAAGTCCCATTATATGCAATGACATAGCAAAATGGTGTCCCTTATATAAGATGGCAGAATCAAGGTTTGCTTTTTGGATTATTATTCTTTTAAGAATATTTTCAAGCCGTGAATACTTAAATCCGTGAATGCCAAATCCATGAATGTGGAGGGACAACTGTATACCCTTCTGAATGCAGCAGTCCCAAATTACAAGGGTAAGTGACAGAAGAGACGGAGGCCTCTCTCTAATTGCTTGTTGAGGTTGTACATCATGGATGTATTATCTGTGACAAGCAGGACTGTCTTGCCCGATACCAACTTTTCGAAGGCCTGCAGCACCTTCTGAACAGCCAGGAGATCAAGAATATCGATATGGAGCTCCCGTTTGTCAGCAGTCCATGAGCCCTGGACCGTGTATGTCTCAAGGTGGGCTCCCCATCTGAGTGAGGATGCATCCGTGGTGACTGAGACTTGCGGTTGGGGTTTGAACAGCATGCCTGACAGGACGTTGTTTGGGTCCAACCACCAATCCAGGGAATGTTGAATTGCTCACAGCAAGTTGAGGAGTTTGTGAGGGCAGTCCCACACTGAGTCGAAGATGCTCAGGAACCACGACTGAAGTGGTAGGAACCGTAGCCTTGCAAATTGAGTGACTGAGGTTGTGGCTGCCATGTTTCCCAGTAGGGTTTGAATCAAATGAGCGGAGATCCTCTGGGATCTGCAGCATTGGTGGATGAGGTTGCAGAGAGTATCGAAATGACCTGCAGGCAGGTAAGCCGCAGCGGTGTTCAAATTCAAGGAGGCTCCGATGAACTGGAGAGACTGGCTGCGTTCGAGATGCGATTTCTCCAGATTGACAGTAAGGCCCAGGGCATCCAGTAAGTCCAATGTCAGCTCAATGTCATCTAGGAGTTGCTGATTGGACTCTGCCACCAGGAGCCAGTTGTCGATGTAGGGGAAGACGACCACTCCCCTGTTGATGCAGGAAAGCTGCGCGAACCGTCATGCATTTCGTAAATACTCTCAGTGCCGTGGATAGTCCAAAGGGCAGGATGCAAAGCTGGAAGGCCTTGTCCCTGACCATGAAGGCAAGGAATCGTCTGTGGGTCGGGTGGATTCCGATATGAAAGTACGCGTCCTTGAGATCGATGGAGGCAAATCAGTCGCCTCGCTTAAGGAGAGGCAGGATCGAACTCAGGGTAATGACCCCAAACCTCTTTAGATGATGAATTTGTTCAAACCCAATCCAGTAACCATCCTGAACAATGCAAAGCACCCATCTTGGACCAGGTGTCTCGGAATGCTGATAGGCGGTTTCCAAACAGACGGTTCTCGGGAAAAGGAATGAGCAGATTGAGAGTGGGGACAGTTTAAAATCTTCTGCCCTGTTCTTTTAGCACTTTGCTTTGTTGGTAGCCGGTACCAGGAGGCGGAGGCCTGGCTCCCCACCTAAAAGGCGGACGAAGCGGATTGCTGGTACCGGGAGCACCTGGAGGATTGCGGAGTGTATACCCTCCAAAAGGACTGGGTATAAGAGGAGGAGTGCCACCCAGATCGACCCCTTGATCAGTACGCAGAAGACGACAGCATACCATACTTCCGTGTGGTGGTCCTTGCTTTCTGCGTGAATTCAAGCGTTCCATCGGTTGAGCTGTTGAAGAGGCTGGAATGGTCAAATGGCATATCCTCGATGGTCAAGGAAGCCTGCGGAGCAAGGCCAGATGAACAGAACCATGTATGCCGCAAAGTTCCACAGAACTGGGCACCGTTTTCGTTGCAAGCCATTGCTGAGAAGCCTCTACCACCACTGAATTCGGGTGAGGGCATTCTTGGAGTCAGTTGATACCATCCCCTGACACACGATGGTGCCGATCTATCCTCTTTGAGGTTGATGGAATGGATGATGGATTTTCCCAAGAGCCTTGAACGAGCTTCAATAGTGAAGAGTGCACCAGTGTGACAGCAGTAGGAGGTGCGTTTGAGTTGATCCTACAGTAGATTGGATCCACAAGCTCAGACTCCCTCTTGGTGATCTTCAAGTCCAAGGCATGAGCCATCTGGACCATCTGCTCTGAAAATGCTCGAACGTCGTCCGTCGCGGACGAGGACTCATCGTCAATAAAATCCGGTGGTAGAGAGGGAGCTCTCAATATGTACGATACAGAAGAGCCCGACAATACCGAAGAGGATGATGAAGGCGAGGGGCTGCAGACCCGAGGCAAAGGGCTATGCCAACTGTGGTGCAGAGAAGTCACATGTACAGGAGGCGGAGGAGGTAGCGAGGATCTTGACGCCCAGGTGAGACTGACTGCTGGCGTCCCTCAGTATAGGTTCGGCCGGATGGATCTCCTCTAGATGAGCCCGTTCCATCCCATGGAAGGAAGGTGAGGGGGAGAGTAATAATCCCCATGGCCAGCACTGTCAGCAAAACGGAACTGAGGCCGCTGTGCAAAAGTCAGGCCGTGGCTCCAGGAGGAGAGAGGAAGGAAAGGTCGAAGGCCAATTGGGCCACATCATAAGCTCCATATGAATGCTCGACATCCAAGACTCAGTGTCATGGAGTCGAAGAAGAAGCTTTCCCTGTTGCCTCCTGTGATGTAGTTTCAATGTCGACCATAACAGCGTCTGTACCGAGGAGCTCGTCTTGGGAGACCAGGAGCACAGGGGATCGAGCCTGAACCACAGGGGAGGAAGTCCTTACCCCTTCAGAGATCTCTCATTCACCAGTTTGAAAAATCACCAAGGAAGAGTAGGAGTCACCTCATGCGATGGATCGCAGACAGTGGTGACATCTCCGGTTTCTGTAGGAGGAACTGGTACCAACGTCTGGTTTGGATCCAAAACAGCCGTAGTGGCAGTAGCCAGCTGTTGTTGCTCCTCAGGCTCCTGTGCCAAAGTAGCCACCTCAGCGGACAAAGGGCGCTCTGTGCCATAGTGGCAGTAGCTGGCTGTTGTTGCTCCTCGGGCTCCTGTGCCAAAGTATCCACTGCAGTGGACAAAAGGGTGCTCTGTGCCATAGTGGCAGTAGCCGACTGTTGTTGCTCCTAGGGCTCCTGTGCCAAAGTAGCCACCGCAGTGGACAAGCGGCGCACTATTGGTCTCGGAGAAGAGTGTTTGGTTTTCTTTTTCCTGTTCTTAGTCCTGGCCCTCGACTGGACCCAGATGGTCCCGAGTTGAGGTCGAAGGTTTCGAAGAGCCATGGCCTTTACTCAATCCCAAAGCAGTAGTATGCTTATGGGACTTATGCACGGCCTCTGGATCTGACGCCACCAATTGACGATGGGACGGTCTCAAGGGCCCATGCGTTCTCTTCGCCGATGGACTGGCCGACAGAGAGCAACCTCTCTTCTGTGGTGGCGGAACACCAACCTGAGCACCTGGGGTAGAAGCAGAGAGTGGGAACAGCACCTTCTTATAGAAAAGGGACTTCAGCCTCAAAGAGCAATGTTTACACGCCTGAGGGGTGAAATTCTGACAATGTATACAAGCATCCACGTAGTGGGCTTTACCCAGGCAGATGAGGCACTCTGAGTGCTTGTCAGAGGCAGGAAGCTTCGCCTGACAAATGGAGCACCGTTTGAAGGCGGCAGAGTCGAGGCCATAATCACAGAAACAGGGAAAAGATGAAAAAAGAGTCAAACCAGTCCAAAGTCGTACCCAGTTGGAGTCCGAAGCTGAATCCAAGGGCAAACGAGAGAAAGAAGCCGAAAAACAGTCCAAAAGACGAAAAGGCCAGAAATCACAACAAGAATCAAAAGGAAAAGCCAAAAAACCCGAAGTCAATAAGCAGTCCGAGTCAATCCATGAGGTAAAATAGAAAGTGAAAGAAGCTCTAGCGAATGAAGGGTTCCTATGTGCTGCTTGTGCAGTGGATAAAAAGGAACTGAGGGGCCAGAAGGTTCCAAGTGCTCTGTGCAGGCTCAGGAATTACCCACTGTGTGTATTCACAGAGACCACGAAGAAGATCTAAGATATCCTGGCTGCAGAGCTGGCTTGTCTTCCCTCCCCCACCATTACCTGGAGAAAACAGGCCGGAGTCCAAACAGAACACTGGCCCATTGCTGAATCCACTGTCGCCATTTTTCCCATTAACGCGGAATCCAGGCAGGGGTCTCACAACATCTGATTGCAGGCCCCCTGCCTGTGACCATCCTTGGATTGCTAAGGAGTGAAGAGTGGTGTCCCATATGGGTTCCCACAGACATGGAAGGCCCCATCCAGTTTTTGCTGGGTAAACTGGGTATCTATATATATAATCCTCTTTGAGTATGTTGACGTTTCAGTGTGCTGATTGGCTGTTTTGGTGTCAGGATCTGCCTCTCCTCACAGGACTAGGCCCCTTGCCTGTAGAAGCTGGCACAGCCTCTTTGCAGACTCAAGCCCTGGCTGTGGTAGTCTTGAGAGAACCAGGGCCAAACTATCAGATGCAGCCAGTGGCAATCGTGAGCACAATTGAAGCAACCCGGGGAACTGCTATTTAAGAGCAGCATTCGGCTCTCTGTCTTGGCCACCAGAACATGGTCTTCTGTGTTGTCTGTAGTTGATCCTTGGACATTCTGTGCTGTCTGTAGCTGGGGCCTTGGGCCTTTTGTGTTGTCTGTAGCTGCTCCTTGCTCTTGGGCTTGAGTTGGAAACATGTGAAAAACTTCAAGTCCTTTCTAAACATGGCAGTGGAGGGGCCCTCATGCCCTGGTGCATGTGGGGTATGTGTGTGGTATGGGTGGTGTATGTGTGGCATGGGTGTGTGTGTAGCTTGTGCGGTGTAGTGTGTGATGTAGTGTGGTGTGTGTGTGCTTGCACATGGTGGTTGTGGAGGGGCTCTTATGTCCTGGCATGCATGGGGTATGTGTATGTGTGGTTGCATGGCGGTGGTGGTGAAGGGACTCTTGCATCCTGGTGTGCATGGTGTTTGTAGTGTGGCATGTGTAGCATTGTGACTGTGTGCACACACGGTTGCAAACCGGCGGTGGAAAGGCTCTTGCATCTTGCTGAGTGTGGTATGTGTGTAGTGTGGTGTGTGTATGTGTAGCATGGTGTTTGTGTGTGTGTAGTGTGGTGTGTGTGTGTGTGTGTGTGTGATTGCATGGCAGCGGCAAAGGGGCTCTCATGTCCTGGCATGCATGGTGTGTGTCTGTGTGTTGTGTGGTGTGTGTATACATGCGGTTGCATGGTGGGGACAGAGGGACGCTTGTGTCCTGGCACATGTGGTGTGTATGTACACACAGTTCCATGCCGGCAGTGGGGCTCTCGCGTCCTGGTATGCATGGTGTGTGTGTCTAGCTTTGTGTGTGTGTCTATGTGCCTGTGTGTACGTGCAGTTGCATGGCGGTGGGATGGGGGCTCTCAGCATGAAATTAGCTGTTATAGTTGATTTGGAAGGTGATATATTAATGTGTCAAATGATTGTACTTTTGACATGTTTCCTAAGTGGCCAGTCAGCACAATGGGAACGGAAACATACCAAAGTGATATATGTAAATAACAGTGTATATTATACTGGGTATAGCTAGTTATATTATAATGGTTTATTGGGCCCTATCCTGCCTTGCCCCCATTCCAGCCCCATATCTGCCCTGGAAGTTGTTTGGACTGTTTGAGGGCAGATCACGGTAGATGCCCTGTGTTGTTTGGACTGCAGGGCTCTGGAATGGGGGCAAACCAGGTAAATTGCCTATGTAGATAAATCCTTATTGAGTCAGGCCCAAGCCCCTTCTTTGTACCAAGGGTGTGGGAAGTTAAGGAAGACGCAAATGGATCTTCCCTATAAGAGGCTGGTAGTTCATTAAACTGATGTGTGCTCTGGCTACAGCATAGTCCAGGCTGTTCTACAGGCCCAATAAGTTAATCTGAGCAATTTTAGGAGAGCAGTATACAGAAGCAAACATGAGAGGAAAAAAATTTCCTCAGTTTTGCAGTCGTTAAAAAGATGCCTGGTACATGCAAATGCAGTTTCAGGACTCTGATAAGGGAACTAGATCACATCAGAGGGCAAAGTGTTCTGAATCCAGTTATGTTGGATTTAAGAGCCAAAATAAGTATGATTATTTTCCTGACCCCCATGCATACACACATTTCAAAGTAAACCCATGGGGTTCTAGTTCTGATCCAAGCAAAAGCACTAGGGAAAGTCTTTCTTTCCCCTTGCTTCATTTTCCTGATCTAAGTTTTTACAAAGCTGCTATAGGGGCAGTGGTAAATCTTGTGCAGTACAATCCTATGCATGGTTACTCAGAAGCCAGTTCCATTCTAGTTAATAGAACTTAATACAAAGTAAATTTGAATAGGGTTGCTTGCTTAACCTTACAAGTTGCTATGAACAGAGGAAACAGACCTGAATAAAATGAAAATATATTTTTCAATATTATTAATTTCTTTTTTACTAACTCAGAAGAAATACATGTGTAATTGTTTTTAATTTATTTATTTTCAAGGAAAAGACCATTTCAGATTTGAAGTGCATGCTTTCTGATCTGGAACATTCATCAAAGTAAGTCTCAGATTAATTTCTCCTTTTAAAATAACTCTTTAAATAGCCCAATTTCTTATATTAGAGTTCACATCTATAAATTAATCTATTCTACATTTATTATTTGTCAGAGGTTTTAGAATCTTCTTCAGTATTACAAAATGTTCCAATATTATTGCCTAGTTCTGAAATTAGTTTTAGCAAACATTGTTAACACCAGTTCAGGCTCTTTGTGTCATTGTTTGCTATTACACTTGCTACTATGGATGCTTATAGTTGGTACTCATCTGTCCAAAATTAGAGACATGTTGTGCCAATACTTTTCATATTTTGAATATGTATATGTGTCTCTCTGTGTGTATTGTTATTGTGTGCTCTCAAGTTGTTTCTGCCTTATGGGGACCCTAAGGTTAAACCTATCAGTGGTTTTTCTTGGCAAAATTTGTTCAGAGGGTACATACACACACACATCCTACCATGGTGCTACCTTTCCACGGTGGTGGAATTGTGTGCTTCTGTGAGGCAAGAGGCTATGCTGTTGGGTAGCAATGTTGCTAGCAGAGTCTCCCATGCCAGGCTTTTGCTGAGGAGTCAGAGTAAATGTGCCAAAGAGCTACTGGGCAGCAGCAGTAGTGGGGAGTGACACTGACAGAGGATCTCTCAGAGATAATTGCAGTGACACCATAGCTAATACTTGTTAGTACTGTGCAGATGGAGGTACCGGTAAACTCCTTTTGAATGTTTTTTACTATGAAATTCCGATGATGAGACAATCCAAAATGAAACAAGAGATAGTGCCAGAGAATAAGACCTGCAGGTCAGAAGGCACTCAACGTGTTATTGGGGCACAGCAGAGGACAACTATGAGTAGTGCTGTGGCCAATGACACAACTGGATTCAATCTGAAAGGACATTCAGCTGTTGACATGCTTACAAGCAAAAGGAAAGTCCAAAGTGGCACAACACATAGCAACATGGAACATTAGAAGCTTGAATCAGGGGAACCTAGACATAGTAAAACAAAAATGGAATATTATAAACATTGCAATACTAGGGGTGAGTGAGCTAAAGTGGACAGAAATGGGACATTTTGAGTCACATAATTACAGTATTTTAGTCAGGAAATCAAAATCCAAGAAGAAATGAGGTGGCATTAGTAGTGAGGAGAGATGTAGCAAAAGCAGTCAAAGGATATAATGCAAAGTCTGACCAAATAATTTCTATAAGACTTCAGGGAAGACCCATTAGTATGACCATAATCCAAGTTTATACTTCAACTACAGAGGCAGAAGTAGTAGTGTCCAGGAGGAAATGGATCACACACCAAAACAGGACTTCTGGTTAATCATAGGCAATTGGAATGCAAAAGTAGGAAACAGCAGAATCAAAGACTGTAGGAAAATTTGTCCTAGGATCAAGAAATGAAGCAGGAGAGCGACTGACTGAATTTTGTGAGGCCAATGGTTGGTTTGTCATAAACATTCTTCAAGCAACCAAAGAGGCAACTGTATACATGTACATCACCTGATGGCCAATAAAGAAATCAAATTGTTGTTGATTATGATGTTGATGTTATTGTTCGTGCCTTCAAGTCATTTCTGACTTATGGTGACCCTAAGAAGGATCCATCACATGGTTACCTTGGCAAGATTTGCCTTCTTCTGAGGCTGAGAGAGTATGACTTGCCCAGGGTCACCTAGTGCGTTTCCTTGGCTGAGTGGAGATTAGAACCCTGGTCTCCAGAATCATAGTCCAACGCTCAAACCACTACACCATGCTGGCTCAGAAATCAAATAGATTACATAATTGTAAGCAGAAAATGGAGATGTCCCATTCTTGGGATGGCATGGAGGAGCAATCCACTTTGATTGGGTTGTTCCCCATGTGCCACCCAAGCAGGCAGGAGCCAGTGTTTTATTCTGTTTTCTTCCATTAGTCCCTGACCTTCCCTGCCAGTTTTAAATTTCCTGCCATGCTGACCAGACCAGTTTAACAGTCCTTCCCTAGCCAAACTATTTACAGTTATTAAAACTGGTATCAGTGAGGCAAGGCAGGGAATTTAGTGACATGGCAAAGCAGCAGAGAGATAAAGATGAAAGAAAACATGAATACCGTAAACAGACTAAGAAATGTTTAGAGACTGACTCTGCCCAGTGACCAAACAGCCAGAGCCAAAGAAAAGCTGCTGAAACAAACCTCCCAGATGTCTGCCATTCCGCGAGCTTCTGGGATGGATAAAAAAGAGGAGTTAAGAAAAATCTTCCTGTCCTCCAGCGAGAGTGACAATGAAGACCTGAGATTAAAAATTACTGACAAAATATTGGAAAAAAGAACTAACGAAGTTGTGGGGGGGAGAACCATGTCGGACAAAGAAACAACAATGGGCCTTGTAAAAAGACAAAACAAAACACAGCAGTAGCAGCTCAGGCTCCCAGTTTTGCTTCTGGATGCCATCTTGAATTTTCAGCTTCGAGGGCAATGGGAAGGGCTGCTGAGGAGCACTCCTCATCTAGCCAAGCATGACGGTTGAGACAGAGCTTAAGCCGAAGGGAGGTGCCATGACTCAGCAAAACCCTCTAGCCTCAGTTCTTGCTAATACAGAAGTGATGAACTGGCTAACTCCTGAAAAGCACATGACATCAGACTTTAAACTTTATGAAGAATCTAGCCACATTACTGTGGAACAGGGGCATAAACAAGTTCTGCATAGCAGTCCAAGCTACTTAGAAAAGGCTGGCAGCCACATTTTAGTAGACACAGGTTCTACACAATTAAAGCCAGAAATGAGTAACAAAAATTTAATACATACTGATACTCTTAATATTCTTTACTTTAGAAAAGAAACTATTGCAGAGCAATTAAAAGCAATGTTTTAAAATAGATCAAATCCAGTCTCTGAGTGCAAACAATATGAACAATCTGGTACTGATTTAAGGAATTATATTCAAATGCATAATCCATATCAGGCAATGAATTTAAATTGTATGAATTATATGGAACAATTTAGGAAAATAAATGAGACAGAGCAAGAACATCACATGTAGCAAGTACTGCAGATTAATAAAATGTAGACAAAGCAATCCATACATTTTAAATTTCCTACGTGCTGACCAAACCAGTTTACTCAGCCTTCCCTGACAAAACTAGTTAGATGAATACATATTGTTAAAAGAGAAAAGGCAGGCAATTCATAGTTATGACAAGCAGCAGAGAAACAAAAGACAGCAAGACTAAACAAAAAGAGATAATTGAGAACTGAGGCAAACCTCTTGGGTCTACCAGTCTACCAGAGGTAAAGAAAATTCTTTAGAACAAACTACCCATGTGTCCACCACTCCACAAGTCTGGGCTGGATAACAGCCTTGACCCAAGCAAGCACACCAGCATTAGCCCAGCAAACTCTCCCAAGAACTCTCTGGGGCTGGAGAAGTATAATTCAGGCCACAAGCTCACCTAATGCTATCTCTTCCACACACCCATGCCAAACACCCCTTTTGGCCTATGTAACCTTCTATGTAACCTTCTCTAAAAGGTTTTCTCTCCATTTGCTTCTTTTGTATTATAGGCATAACCTGTTTCTGGTTTGCATTCTCTGTTAGGCTCTTGTCTAGTGTCTGTTCTCCAAATAATAATTTTCCTTTAAACAGAACATAAGCTAAATTGTTCCATGATTTTTAATCTGCATCCCAGTGATGAAGTCCCAAGGACCTCCTAGTCACTGTGGATGCTGTAATACTCCTGGACACAAACACTACAGAGTCATGTCTCGCATCAGCTATGTATTCCAGGATCTTTTTAATTTTCCTTAATGCCTTGCTGACATCACAAGGATCTAAATCCTCACTATCTTCCATCTCCTGTGCCCATAATACTCACACTCTAGCAAACATTGATGCTGCAGCTGATGTTCTTATTACTAAAGCTGTGGCTTCATGCACTTTCTTTAAAGCGACCTCAGCTCCTTTTTTCATCTATTTCTTTTAATAATGTGTCCCCTTCATGGGGAATTGGCACTCCCAAAATTAGAGCCACAATCAGGCCATCAGTTAATGAAACTTTTAAAATTTCAGATTCTTTCTTGTCAAAAGAGTACAGCATATTAGTATATCCTATCAGCTTTCTAGTATTTAACTATTTCCCATTCAGACTGTATCAGGTCTCTGAACATGTCTGGTAAAGGCATTTCTACTCTTCGAGCTACTTGCTTTGTAATCACTGTCTTCATCCTTAAATTTTGAACTATCTGCACATTCAGAAAGGAGAGATTTAGTAATAATGGACAGTTTCAATTATCCTGATATTTGTTCGAAGTCCAGCGCTGCCAAGAATTTAAGGTCCCACAAATACCTCACTTGCCTTGCAGACAATTCCATTGCCCAGAAAATAGAAGAGGCAACAAGGGGATCAGCTATTTTAGATCTGATCCGAACAAACAGAGATGATCTGATTAATGGGGTGGAAATGGTGAGATCCTTAGGGGGCAGTGACCATGTTCTCCTGGAGTTTGTTATACAGAGGAAAGGAGGAGCCAAGAGTAGTCAGACATGCATTCTAAACTTCAAGAAAGCTGATTTCAGAAAACATAGGGAATTACTAGGGTGATCCCATGGTCAGGAGTACTGAAAGAGAAAGGTGTTCATGATGGATGGGAGTTTCTTAAAAGTGAGATATTGAAGGCACAACTTCAAACAGTTCTAAAGAAGTTTCAACTGAGCTAAAACTTAAAAAGGGCATGTACAAGAAATGGAAAAAGGGGGAAATCACCGAAGAAGAATTCAGACAAATACCCAGCTCATGTAGAGGGAAGTCAGAAAAGCTAAAGCACAGATGGAGCTCAGTTCTTGCTAGAGAGGTTAAAAGCAATAAAAAGGGCTTCTTTGGTTATTTCTGTAGCAAAAGAAAGAACAAGGAAATGGTAGGGCCGCTGATTTATGGACAGCTGTTTCAAGACACCAAGTACCTAATCAGGTCAGTGTCTCTTACTTAACAATCACTGGGAACGATACAATCTCTCTTTGTCTTGAGAAACAATGGCAATGTTTCTGAAGCGTCTGCAACCTCCTGCTGGGGAGCAGGACTCCCATCTGCCACAATCCCCTGCTCTTCTGACTTCTGACTCAGAGAGACCACCAGCTTCAGGAACTGCAGATTCTGGGCAATCTGCCTCCTCTTTGTCTCTTCTGACTCTAGAGGGTGAGGTATGACACCATTTTAGGTTTGCCTTGTGGCCATAATAAATCAGAAACAACCTGAAGGCACACAACAATAACAACAGCAAATGAAGCCTGAATTCTCCCTAGAAACCAAGATGACTAAACTGAGAGTGTGAAGTTGAAGGCTTTCATGGCCGGCATCTATAGATTTTCCTTGTTTTTTTTCTAGGCTGTGAGGCTGTGTTCTGGAATAGTTTCTTTCTGACATTTCACCTGCATCTGTGGCTGGCATCTTCAGAGAATGGTTGGGTAGGAGTGTCTGTGAAGTTTATATATTGTGAACCCCTGTTGGTTCACAAGTATATGTAAATTTGTGTACCGTATATTCCGGCGTATAAGACGACTTTTGAAGCCTGGAAAATAGACTCCAAAGTCAGGGGTCGTCTTATACGCCAGGTACACACTTTGCCTCACACACACACCCACTCAATCTCCTGCCTCTTCGCTCCCTTCGCAAATGGAGCAAAGATGCAGGAGATTGAGTGGGGGGGGGGTGAGGCAAAGCGTGTACTGGTACATTTGCCCCTCTTCTCTGCGTTCTCCCCCTTTGGGGAGCAATCAAAAACAGAGGAGAGGTGCGAATGTAGAGCTGCTCCGTCTCCCCGCCTGCCTGCTCCTGCGCTGGGTCAAAGAGAGCTCCCGCTGGCCGATTCCTCAGGTGAAGCGGCGGCACCTCCGACCCAGCCAGATCCTTCCCTGCACGGCTTCCTCCCTTCTCCTTCAGCTGCGCGGGGTGGGGTGGTCTTCTCCGTGGCTGCTAGCCCTGGAGAAGATCACCCCCCACCCTGCACAGCTTCCCCCACTGCCTCTGGGGCTGCGCGGGGTGGGAGATGCTTCTCCGTGACTGCCAGCCACGGAGAAGCCCTCCCCTCCCCACACAGCTTCCCCCCTTCTCCTTCAGCTGTGCGGGGGGGGGGCTTCTTCGTGACTGCCAACCATGAAGAAGCCCTCCTCTCCCCGCACAGCTTCCCCTCTTCTCCTTCAGCTGTGTGGGGTGGGGGTGGGGCTTCTTCGTGACTGCCAGCCATGGAGAAGCCCTCCTCTCCCCGCACAGCTTCCCCTCTTCTCCTTCAGCTGTGTGGGGTGGGGTGGGGGCTTCTTCGTGACTGCCAGCCATGGAGAAGCCCTCCTCTCCCCGCACAGCTTCCCCTCTTCTCCTTCAGCTGTGTGGGGTGGGGGGGGCTTCTTCGTGACTGCCAGCCATGAAGAAGCCCTCCTCTCCCCGCACAGCTTCCCCTCTTCTCCTTCAGCTGTGTGGGGTGGGGGTGGGGCTTCTTCGTGACTGCCAGCCATGGAGAAGCCCTCCTCTCCCCGCACAGCTTCCCCTCTTCTCCTTCAGCTGTGTGGGGTGGGGGGGGGCTTCTTCGTGACTGCCAGCCATGGAGAAGCCCTCCTCTCCCCGCACAGCTTCCCCTCTTCTCCTTCAGCTGTGCGGGGTGGGGATGGGCTTCTCCGTGGCTGGCAGCCATGGAGATCACCCCCCACCCCGTGCAGCTTCCCCCACTGCCAGAGCAGCTGGATGGTTGCCCTAGGGGAAATTGGGGGGGCTCCTCCTGTGTGGACCTTTCATGGTGGGTGTGGGGTAGAGCAGGGGCTCTTCACCTTTTCTTTACCAGGGGCTGCCTTTGAATATCTTTTGTTGCTGGGGTCCCTCAAGACTTAACTCAAGATTTAAAGCCATAATAATAATAATAATAATAATAATAATAATAATATACCATTACACCATCCATTCAACCTTCCCTCAGAGGCACTGGAGGAAGAGAGAAGACTTTTCTCCTGCAAGTTTGTAGATTGAATGGCAATGCACAGGCCAAGTCAACCAGCCAACCTTTGCCTTGGCTCCTGTCACTGCAGGGAGGAGGTGGGCCAAGCAGCCTTCAAGTCTTCACAGATCCCTACGGATCACAGGTTAAGAACCACTGGTGTGGAAGATGGAATATCAACCAGTGTTGCTTGTTCCCTGACTGTGTGACAAGTGACACCTGCTGATATCTCCTCTTTTACACAGACATGAAAGGCATAGGAACTGTCTCCAGTTTTCAGTCTGACAGCTCTAACACTGCCTTTCTCTTCTCCCTCAGCCAAATTCCTGACTCATCTTCCCTTGGGTTTTAACATGACCAATCCCAGTTTTATTTTCCTCACCTTAAAAGGTCTCTGACCACAGGAGGTCCCTCATCCCAGAAGCTGCCATTCTGCACCAAAGTGTTTGATGAACTGGACTCCCACCTTCGTGTGACTCTTAAAGCACCACAGACAAGGCACTTAGTTCTGTAACATAGTGCACATGGTAGTGCCATTTTCAGTATCTGGTTTACTTCCATGAACTTGAAGTGACTATGCAGAAATGTATAATGTTGCAGTCAGTATTTATTATTATTATTGTTGTTGTTGTTGTTTATTTATATAGCATCATCTATGTACATGGCACTTGCATTAAAACAAGCAAAAAAACCAAGCAAACAAAACCCTGGGTCCTGACAAAGGTGTACAGTCTAAAATAAATGTATACATAAGCACACACAGAGGGAACGAATAAAAAACATAAGACTATAAAATATAATTGCAAAACAAATTATCCAGGTAACTACAAAAAAACCCCAACCCAACAACAATAATATAGTATGAAACAGCAAGAAAATATAAACATAAAACAAACTGACCAATACAGATGATTAAATATAAAACAACAATATATATGTGTATATATGGTAATATAAATCAAACTGACCAAAACATGTAAACAAAATATACAAGATTACAAACAGTATCAAACTAAAATTTCAAAAGCTTTGGAAAAAAGAAAAGCTTTCAACTGAGATTTAAAAACAGAAGGGGCAGTCCATAAAAGTGCATAAAAGGAGGCTGGAGGGGGGAGTTTGGGATATACTTGCCATATAAGAGAAGGGGGGTGGTCGTCTTATACGGCGAATATATCCCAAACTCTATATTTTAACTTAAAAATTGTGGGGGGGGTCTTATACGCCCAGTCGTCTTATACGCTGGAATATATGGTAATTGAATGGTTACTTTCTGGGTATAGAAAGGCAAGGATGATTAGTGTCAGTTTGGCTAATGGTTGGTTGATGGGCCATTATCTGCTAGAAATCCCTCTGTCCCTGGGTCGAATTCCTTTGTAAGTGTTGAGTTTTGATTCCATTGTTTTTCAAAACTGGGAGCCAGATTTTGTTTACTTTTAGGGTTTCTTCTTTCCTGTTGAAATTGTCCAGGTGTTTGTGGATTTCAATAGCTTCTCTGTGCATTCTGACATGATAGTTGTTGGCCTGATCTAGAATTTCTGTGTTTTTAAATAATATTTTGTGTCCAAGTTGGTTTATAACATGTTCTGCTACTGCTGATTTTTCTGTCTGGCCCAGTCTGCAGTGTCTCTCATGTTCCTTGATTCGTGTTTGTACACTGCGTTTAGTGGTCCCTATGTAAACTTGTCCACAGCTGCATGGTATGTGGTAATCTCCTGCAGCTGTGAGAGGGTCTCTTTTGTCCTTCGCTGAGCATAGCATTTCTTGGATTTTCTTGGTTGGTCTGTAGATTGTTTGAGGTTGTGTTTCCTCATCAGTTTCCCTATTCTGTCTGTGACTCCTTTGGTGTATGGTAAAAATACCTTCCCTTGGGTGGCTGTTTTTCTTCTTCATTCCTGTGTTTTTTTCTGGGTCTGGCTGCTCTTGTGATGTCTGATCTGGTGTAACCATTGGCCTGTAGGGCCCAGTTTAGGTTCCTTAGTTTGTCCTCCAGGTAGTGGGGTTCGCAGATCCTTTTTGCATGCTCTACCAATGTTTTTATTGTGCTTCTTTTTTGTCCTGGGTGATGACTGGAGTTCTTGTGTAGGTATCTGTCCCTGTGTGTGGATTTTCTGTATACCTTATGGCCTAACCATTGGTTTGGTTTGTGGATGACTAGGACATCCAAGAATGGCAGTGTTCCTCCTTCCTTCTCTTTTTCCATCATGAATTGGATATTTGGGTGGATGCTGTTCAGGTGGTTCGGGAATGAGACCAAATCTTCTTCTCCGTGGTTCCAAATTGTGAAAGTGTTACTTCTCCATTCAGCTGAATACCCTGTGACTGACCTGGACTGAATTAACTTCTCAGTAACTGTTACAGTCAAACCACCTGGATCCTGGGTCATTTGCTGACTGGAATATAGGACACTAGGAAAGGCAGTAGGAACAGAGGAACACTGCATTACAGATGGTTAAACTCAATCAAGGAAGCCATGGCCCTGAATCTGCAAGACCTAAGCAGGGATGTTGATGATAGGGTGACTTGGACGTTTCTCATTCATAGAGTCACCATAAGTCAAAGTTGACTTGACAGCAGTTAACAACTATCTATCTATCTATCTATCTATCTAAATAAAAAAATGTGTATAAATGTTAAAATGTTGTTACAGACATTCTACTGAAGCATTACGCAGATGTGAACAAGATATTGCCAGACTACGTGAGCTACTTGATGATGCCAATAATGAACTTACTCAGACTCGCAGAGATAAAGAGGCCTCAGTTTGGGAGAATGAAAGGCTACAGGAACAACTGTATGGTTTTAGGCAGGAAAATCAGGTATTTTGTATATAATTTTTGAGTGAAGGCCACAATACATTATGCGTACTCTCATCTTGCTCTCTATGATATTTCAAATATACTAGCAGCATATTTGGAAAGGCAAAATAATAAATGTCAGATGTTTTCTACCAGTCCTGTCCCTATGACTGAAATCTCCCTCCCCTTCTTTTAAATACCTTTTCAAGTTTGAATCAGCCAATGCTTATTCTTTGTTTCTTAGGAGTTGCAAAGGGGAACCCACAGTTCACTCCACTGTGTACATGCACTAAACTATATTCAAACCAATTCATTTCTTTCAAAACTGGAGATGGGAATCAGTCAGCCCTCTAGATGTAGTTCAGCTACAACTGCTAATTTGCTTAGTGACAAGAACCAATGGGAAGGAGTGCTAAGAGGTGTAGATCAATTACATTTGGACAGCTGCCTAATTTCCACGCCTATTCCCAGCAAGCTCTGCATAATCTGGAATAATGGGTGATGGATTCAGTTAAGCAATATATTTTAGGCCACAATTGTTAACTCTATTTGTATTTAGGTTATGTTTCACTGGAAAAAGCAATAATGATGAGAAAAGTGGAAGGCAGCATAAACAGTGAAAGACTATATTCCAGGTAGTTTGATTCAATCAAGGAAGCCATGCTCCTAAATTGCAAGACCTGGGCAGGACTGTTGATAACTCAAGCTCTTGGAGGTCTCTCATTCATAGGGTCTCCATATGTCAAAGCTGACTTGATGGTACATAATATCCAACAAGCAATACTGTCTTACTAAGATCAGCAGAATGTGTTCATCTGTGTCAAGCAGTGCTGTCCTCTTGCATGTAAAGAGAGCAAATTAGTTTGTATGTGTAACATAAATACATACATACATTCTAACTATGCTGCCACAAGTTTTCCTGTACCCTTCCTTATTCCAAAATTGAATTTAGATTTAATGCCACAGATTCTTGTAATAAATGCTGGATTTGTTTAACAGTGTCCCACCATTTTACTTAAAAAAAAAAAGAGTAGAGGAATCATAGCCAAGCCTCTTAATAAAATTAGCAGTAATGTACTTTTACAGCAATAAAACATGGACATCAAGGAAACTAAAATACCAGGGCTAAATACTAACTGCAAGCAAAAACATTACAACCATATACAGGTTATAGCCATCAAATTACAATCTTACAAAACTTATTAAAACCATTTAAAACTTTTAAAATCACTGTTGGCTCTATAATATATATAGTGATAAGCATTTAATACAAATATTACAAAAGTGTTTAATATTAATCATGGTACAATGTTACATAATCGATTCAACGACAACGCAGAAAGAATCACAACCCGGAAACATCACCCAAGGAGACCTTCTGTTGTGCTTTCTGAAACCGGACTTGTCTATCTCGGATTGGCCTTTTTAGTCATCAGCGTGCTTGCAGAAAGCTCGGGATGAGTCCTTCCTGAATCTTCGTTTGCGAAGAAAAGCCAGAGGGAGAGAGAGAGAATATAAATATATTTATCACAAGTTCCCACCCATAGCATAATCCTCAAAATCTAACCTGAGTTTGGCTGCTTTCACCACAAATCCAACAGTATTAAACATGACAGACGTGGTTGTATTGGATAGCAAATATGTGATTTTCTCCATATCATTTTGGTTAGCTACTAGTTCTAAACTTGTCTTCAAAAACTTATCTCTTGGGGTTTTATATATCCTACAATGTAGCATATAATGTGGTGTCTTTGATGTCCTTACTTCCACATATGCAAACACGCTGCTCCTTATGAATCTTTTTATATTTCCCTTCAATGAAATTGGTTTTCATTGTCTGAAATCGTAGGGCTATAAAAGCCTGTGAAGAAGAGGCTGAGTAATTTCTGATAAATATTTCTCCTCTCCAAAGCTTATCTTTAGAAAGGAGAAACTGGAAGAGTACTAATAGGCTCTAATACGCTCAATATCTCACAAAGCATAATATTCTTGTATCCTTTCTTTAATAAGTTTCCTACTGTGCTGAATGTCACAAGATTTTAGAACTGTAGGGTCCAGGCCAAATTTCTTAAATTTTCCTCACATTTTAATAGCCACAAATTTTTATAACTAAAATCTCTTTGTTCATCTACAGTGCAAATTACCAATTCATTAACTGAATATTTCAATTTTATAAAATAAAAAAATGATGCATATAAGATAAAATAAGATATTGACATTAATCCAACTTCTGCATGCATATAGCTGGCAGGTACACCTAGTGGAAGATCCAGTATCACTCTTAAAAATGTATTCTGTAGGAATCTAATTTATTTATCTTAGTATTCCCCATACCTCTGCTCCATGTGTAACCTGTGATATGACCTTTGCCACAAAAACCCTTACAGCTGAGACAACCGCTTTTCCACCTTTTGCTCTAGCAAGTTTTAAGACTGTTTGCATAGATCTTTGTGCTTTCAAATTTATAGCTGTCAAATGACTATTCCATGAGCCATTTTGAGAAAAGCAGACCCCTAAATAATTGAATTGCTTAACTTGTTCCAGCTGAAACTCAATCAATAGTCATTTGTGTTTGGGGTGTGTTTGCCAAATACCATAGCCTTGGTTTTTGTATAATTCATGCAAAGTTGTTGTTTATTACATACTTCCCCAGAAGCTTTCAGTAGTCTTCTCATACCTATTAAATTTTGTGACAAAAGGACTGTATCATCTGTATGTAGTAAGATATTAATTTTCCAATTCTCCAAGGACACAGGAAAGTTAGAATCACTGACCAGTTGAGCAATTGGTATATCATTTACATAAATATTAAACAAAAATGGGGCTAACATAGAACCTTGTCTCACACTCTTTGAAGTTTTGACCTCTTCTAATAATTGTCCATTTTTACCTACTCTTACTTGAATGTTCATATTCGAATATAAATTCTTAATTAAAATCAGCAAGTCCCTATCCATCCCCAACATCCATAATGTTTGCCACAGCCTCTCCCTATTTATTCTGTCCAAGGATGAAGTTAAGTCTACAAAAATAGCATATAAATACTTGGGGGGGGGGCGGGGACTTGTATATTTCTCTCTCAGGTGGTTCAATATAAAACAGTGGTTCAATATAAAACAGTGGTCAGTAGCTGATCTGTTCTGTTGAAAACCAGCCTGTTCTTCACCAATCCCATTATTTTCATCTGCCAAGCTTCCGCCTTAGACAGAAGATGGCGTGTATATAATTTAGAGGTGACATCCAGCAAACTAATAGGGTGATAACTAGCTGGTGAGGCTTTATCTCCCTTTTTTTAAAAGAAACCACAATACTGTACTTTGTCTCCACCCATCAGGAAATTACCCAACTGAGTCACTTCATGGTTTCTATCAGATGAGTTTTACACTCCAACTGACTTAAGAAGTCTTAGAATAGGTTTAGAATATAGTTGTCCCTTCATATTCATTGGGGTTTTGTTCCAGGACCCCCTGTGGATACCAAAATCCGTGAATACTCAAGTCCAGTTATATGCAATGGCATAGCAAAATGGTGTCCCTTATGTAAGATGGCAAAATCAAGGTTTGCTTTTTGGATTATTGTTTTTTAAAAGATATTTTCAAGCTGTGAATACTTAAATCCATGGATACCAAATCCGTGGATACGGAGGGACAACTGTAGTTGTAGAGAACTACTTGATTCTTTTTCAGGGTAAATGAAAATGATTGATTGGTCCAATTCTGCTTGTTCTTAGCATAATTTTGGTCCTGACTAGGTATCCTTTCTTCTCCAGAGCAGCCTGTTGAAAAATAAAATCTTGTATAGCATCTTGAGCACTGAAATCTTTTTGGATGGGTACAAGCAAAAACAATTAAGCAGTGTTTTAAAAACAGACAAAAACCTTTGGCTGAACATTCCTCCACTGCTGACTTGTCTTTTACAGTGCATTCTCTACTCAAGATAATCCCCTTGGCAGGGTTAGAGACATCCACCTTTCCAAATCAAATAGTGATAATCAAAAAATGTTTTGTGACCAAGGGATGATATTTTTTAATCCATTTCCTTATACTTACACCTTTGAAAGAATGTAATTGGCAAATTTGAAAGCTGAAGTATCTGAACTGGAACATTGCAGAAAGATACTTTTCAAATTAAATCTTTAATATTATGTGTAGCCTTTATTGCTTCATACATATGATATATGAATCAAACTTTAATCTTAAAACATTTAGATATGCGATCCTACATCTAAAATTTAGTCTCAAAAAGAAACAGAAACGTGTGAATAAAATATAATGCTTCACATTTCTTTGACAGATTCTGCATCAAAAACTCAATAAATGTCAAAATGAACTTGACGATATGAAGTTGAAAACTGAAGATTTGCATACTGATATTGCCAGGCTGAAGAGCATGCTGAACTCTAAAGTAAATGTATACTTTGAAAAGCTACAGCTGTAAAAAGAAAAAAGCCTAACACAAGGCTTTCTACAACACTGGGCAAACTCCAGGTGTCTCTTCATTTTAATGGTAGATGCTTCAGAGCTACTGCTCTTACAAAGCATTATAATTTCATGATAATTTGTTAGGGTAGAAGTTCATTTGACAACGAAGACAAGGGACTCTTCTTCCCATGTTTCCCTCATAATGTAATATGGACAGAAAATGTTGAAAGGAGAGCTGATGAGTGAAAAGGAGGTAGTTAGTTCTTCCATTCTTTGTCAGTCTTCTCTCAAAATGTCTTCTCTCTGGTCAGATTATTTTCCTTCATCAGCTAGTCTCTGAAGCTGAAAATAATCCTGCCAGATGTGGGTGGAAAATGGTCACTGGGATACCCATTCTTTCTAGTACACGGCTCACTCCTGTCCCCTTTTTAGTTTAGAAAATATGTTTGGGAGTACAGTAGATTTGTCTGAAGACAGCTGAGCAAATGAACTGCATCATGTTTCATGTCTTTGCTTCAACTTAATGTAACATCACACTTTAGAGTATATAGCACATGTGAATGGTAGGGTGGTGATGGGAAAAGAAATGGGAAACCACAGCAGTCACCTTATTATGGAACCCCAAGTCTGCAGGTGTCCATTATAGTTCTTAAAGTTTAGAAACTGTTTAGTTGCACATTGGGTAGGTTCAGACAACGCAATTAGGTATCCTGACTTTCTGTGTCATCCATGGAGGGCAATGGGTCATTGAACCCAGAGAGATTTTGCTCAGTCTGCAGTAGAAAGGTGCAAGATTTGTGCTGTATTTGAATATTCCCTGGATGGTGTAGAGGAACAATCCACATCATGTACATCCAAATTGATTTTTAATTTTTAAACTCTTTAGATAATTCAAGTGCGCAGGTACTTGTCTAGCCTGTTGGACTTCCTTTGGCAGTGCTTTTAGATTTTGAGCCCTAATGCTTTAAATTATGTTTCACCTATTCTAAAATCTAATGTCTAAACAAAAAAGACAGAATTTCCCAAGATGAGGCAGAGACACATTGAGTAAGTGGCATTCCACCTGTATGGCAAGGCTATTCCTGTTGTGGAATGGGCTCATACGAAGCAGTATTACTGAACTGAAGTGAATACAATTGGGTTATAGGCACTTCGAATTTTATCACCACATATACTACGTTTACCATGGGAAGTGATGTATTACAGTTGTTTCCCATGGTCTCATCAACCAGGTAATTGTACCTAAAAATTGAAGTATCTGTGCTCTGCACCACATGTTTATCCACATGCCAGGAATTTGCATACTGGGTATATGGTATTTTCAGGTGGCCAATGTGTGAACCAATGTCCGGTTTCAAACATAAAACCAAAATTTGCATTTCAGGAGAAAGAGAATCAAGATCTTTTGGAGAAGTACCATAAGGCCAATGAGCAGGAAGAAAGATGGGAAGCAAAGTTCCACCAAATAGAAGCAGATTGTACTTCTCTCCGACTTGAACTTCTCAATGTAGAGTCTGAGAGCCACAGACTGAAAGAACGAACAGAATCTCTTGCGGCAGAGATTGAGCAAGTATGTTTGAACAGGCTCATCAGTTCATTTTTTATAGTTTCCTTTTCATTTAATAGCTAGACTGTAGAGCTCCTTTGCTATTTTATTTGCTTTCAACACATTCTTCTTGGTCTTCACCTCTAATATGAGCAATGAATTAAGGGGGGGAAATTCTACTTTAGTCTGTTTATCTTTGGCCCAGGCTATAGCAAATCATTTCACAGAACCATGTTTGTTGTAATCTTAACTTTACAACATTACAACCTACAACAAGCCTCGTTCTCGAGATGGCACGGAGGAGCATTCCACTATTCTCTTTAGTTATTTATCAAATTCTGTTTCCTCTCTTCCAATTCTAATTCATTTTCATCCATTTTATACCTTTCAGAGAGTTGTCTGTGTAGAAACCATTGACACTGGATTCTTTTGTTATCCAACTCTTCTCTTGATTTGATTCTTTATTAATCTTTGTCCAAAGTTAGCAATTCTTTGTTTGTTAGCCATTTTCCCAGTGTTAATTCTTCTCTTCTGTAGAGTGCTTCATTTGAGGAAGGCCACAGGAGTGCCTTGTTATTTAAACGTGATTTATATTTAAGCCATACGCTTAAAAGAGTTTTTCTTAAGTAATTGTTATTAAAATCCTTATTGGCTTTCAGTTTGTCATAGTGTAGATAACCGTGCCATCCAAGCCTTATATCTGAGCCTTTGAATTACAATAACCTTTTGTTGTTCAATCTTATCCAGTCCTTCAACCAGTCCATGCAACAAGCATGATAGTAGATTTTTATGTTTGATAAACCTAACCTTCCTCTTTCGATCTGATCTTGCATTGTTTTCTCTTGGATTCTGAGTCTTTACCTCCCCGTATAAGTGAAGTTATTTCTTTCTCCCAATCCTTAAATGTAATGTTATTACATATAATAGAAATTGATTGAAAAAGGAGTACGGGCTGCATAGTCCTTATGGCATCACCAGTGCTACCCCACCTCAGAATATATCCCTTCGGACCAACCTAAGGAGACTGCTCCTGTAGCACTGTTGGTACCATTGTTACCCAATCTCCCACTCCAGTGGGACTTACCTCCACATTCTTTGAGGACTGACCAACAGCCTTATAAGAGGAAGGAGGGAGGAAGAATGACACTTGACTGCTGAGCACTCTGAATCAGACTCTTCTTTAGAAGATTCAGTTTAATCTCTCATCGCTGGATCTTAATTTGGGAGATCAACAAGTTGATTCTCCAGATGGCACAGAAGATCAGTCCACTATCCATGGGTTGTTCCCCTTGTGCCAACCCAACAAGGCAGGATTCCAGAATTCTTTTTCAGTTAGATTCGTTGGACCACCTCCTCTCCTCCGTCAGTTTTTTATTTCCTGCTCTGTCAACCTGACCTATATTTCCCTCCTCCGGTAGGATAGAATAGTATAGACAAATCAAAACAATATAAATTTATAAAATGTTTAAAAGAAAACTAAAATTAGGATATAGGTGTACGTAAACAGGAGACAAAAATATGGAAAAGATACAAAATGATTGTAAAGGAAACCAACACAATTCCGAGGAGTTAAGGAGAGCAGAATTAAAGAAAATACAGTAGGACTCCAGCTGGGGGTTGGTTCTGGGGGGGCTGTGGATACCAAAAACTGTGGATAATAGTGAACACCATTGAAAATAAAGGGACTTCCGGTTTAAAATACCTTAGAGTTGCCTTGAAGGACCTAGAAAATTGCTAGAGAGGACACATTTTCTAGATAGATTCTATGGTAGGTGTTCTATTTTGTGTCCTGTGGATAATTGAATCAGTGAATAATGAATCAGTGTATACAGGGGTCCTACTGTATTTCAAACATCCAGTGCAAGTGAGGGAGATGAGGTGAATTGTACGGGACAAATAAGAGGATCTCATGATAAGAAATATGAGTTTTAAAAAGATAGAAATGAAAAGAAAGCTCAAAAGAGTAGCCATACCTTGGAGAAGCAAGTTGCAGCAGCAACTGAGCCTCTGAAGGAGCAAAAGGCAAATAAAACATCATCCATTAACATACCTAGCCTGGAGAAGAATGCTGAAGTGGCAGTGAAATCTCCGAAGGCAAATTGCATCCACCATCTTGAAAATGGGAATTCTAGCCTGGCAAAGAATGCGGCAACGAAATCTCCAAAGTTGACTTCTGCCCGCCATCTTGAAAATGGAAATTCTAAAGAGATGGGCAGAGTTGTGTAGCCACGGGAACAGAGAGGCATGGCTGAGCAGCCAGAGAAAGCAGATATGATTGATTTAGCCACTATACAGTATATTAGGGAGCAAGAGGTTTTCTTAGAGCAGAGCAGAAGGTCCTGGTTCAGGAAAACACAGGGAATGTCTCTGTGGAGGAGGGTAGTTCCCATACACAGGAGGGTGATGTTTGGAAGAATGTGACTTGCAGAAGGAGGAGCAGGGGTCATTGTGTCTGTTTGGCACTACAGAAACTGTTTGAATCTTTCTCTCTTGTCAATGATGACAAGGAACGGGAAGGAGAGCAGCAGAGCCAGGCCTCAGAGAATGTACGAGGCCTTGGGTGGTTCAGCACACAGATTGGCCTCTTCCAATCCTCAGAGGAGGTGTGTGGCAGTGGTAGGAGACTCTTTGCTGATAGCATGCATGTTTCTTCCCCTGTAGCAAAATGTGTGCAGAAACATCAAATAGTGCTAGAAGAAATTCATCACTTGCTACAAAATTCAGGCAATAGAGGTGGTACCTCCGAACCAAAAGTTCAAAGGGGTATACTCAACGTTCTTTACAGTCCTGAAAAGCAACGGATCGTTTTGTCTTGTTTTGAATTTATGATACCTCAACGGGTTCATGAGGTATCAGAAATTCAAAAAGGATGCACTTCAAACTAAAAAAGACAATTTAAAAATTAGGGATTTAATGGCATCGATAGATTTGTGGGAAGCATATCTTCATACATACGTATGACAACAGTAGACAAGATATCTAAGGTTTCAGTACAATCAGAACCATTTTCGGTTCAGAGCACTACCATTCCAATTGGCCTCAGCCCCGAGAGTTTTCATCAAGGCGCTAGTTCCAATAATTGCATAGTTTTGATTGAGAGAGGTTCAGATACATTTGTATCTCAACAATATATTGGTAAAGGCTTCTACAAAAGAAAAATAGATAGCCAATACAAGATTAACATTACAAATTATAGAGTTTTACAGATTTGTGATAAATTACAAGAAAAGTCAGCTAATTCCACCTCAGATAATATTGACTCATTCAGACTCAAAGATAGATACAGAATTGGGGTCTCTGTGATTGTTGGACGAAAGGATAAAATTGAAAACAGGTAGAGCAGGTGAGAAAGATGAGATTTGCAGATGTGATGCATTTGGCAAGGTTGATGGGCCTTTTAATTTCAGCAATACAACTGGTTCCTTAAAGCCGTTTTCACAAAAGAGAGCTGCAGAGACTGCTGAGTCCTCATCAGAGGGCAATTGGCCACAGAAAACATTCCTTGATACCAAAACCAAAGTTCTTGAAAAAGAATTTGGTGTGGTGACTGAAGGATTCCAATTTAAACAAAGGTGTTCCATTAATCATGCAGGACATAGTGCAAACAACAGATACGAGCCTAACTGATTGGGGGGCTCATTACCGTAAATCAATGCAGGCTGTTTGGAACAATCAGAACAGATTACACAACATTTAGTTATTTAGAACTAAAAGCAGTGAGGTTGGCTTTAATCAACATGTTGTTGGTGGTGAAGAATCGCCATGTAGAAGTTAGAATGGACAATATTACAGTCCGAGCTTACATTCAAAACAAAGGGGGCCTGAAATCTATTCCATTAATACAGGAGTCAAGCAGGTTACTCAAATGGGCAGAGAGGAATCTCAAATCCATTGCAGCGTTATATTTAAAGGGCAAGTTAAATTTACAAGCGGACTATCACAGCAGGAATCAGGTACTTCCAGGAGAGCGGAAGTTGGACTGGTCAGTTTTCTGTCACATCAACAATTACTGGGTGCCATTACAAATAGATTTGTTTGCATTAGCAAAGAACTGCAAATTAAGGTGCTACTTTTCCATAGATGGAAACAAAGGTTCTGAAGCATTTGATGCACTGGTAGTTCCGTGGCCTAAAGGAATGCATTATGCTTTTCTGCCCTTTCAAATTATACAAATAGTACTGCTTGAGAGTAAGGAGGGAGAAAGCATCAGTAATTCTGATTGCTCCTTATTGGCCCAGATGACCTTGGTTCCCGTTGCTGCTACAGATGGTGAAACAACAGCTGTGGCGTCTACCGCAGAGTGCAGATTTGATAAGACAGGCCGGTGAGTCATCCGAACCCCGGATGGCTAGCCTTAACTGCATGGAACTTGAAAGGAGATCTTTGATGATGCAGGGTTATTCGAATGAAGTAATAATGACAATGTTAGCATCAAGGAGAAAATCAACTCAGGAGATTTATTTAAAAAACCTTGGACAGTGTTTGAATACTGGTAAAAATCTAAAAGTTGCAGGTTCATACAGCTATAATAAAAGATGTCTTTGGATTTTTGCCGGATGGTTCAGTCAGGGGTCTATGTCTAAACACTTTAAAAAGATAAGTTTCAGTTTTATCAGTGATCTTGAGTACAGAAAGGAAGACAATTTCTACACAACCACATATAAAAAGGTTTCTGAGAGGAGCAACTTTATTGAGTTATCCAACTGTACATAGGTTCCCGAGTTGGGATCTCAACTTGGTTCTAAATAGACTGATGAAAGCTCCGTTTGAGCCATTGAAAGATGCATCTCTTAGAATGCTATCTTGTAAGGTAGCTTTTCTAGTGGCAATTAATTCTGCTAGGAGAGTTTTGGAGTTGGCATCTTTGTCTGTCAATCCTAATTTATGTAAGTTTCAGGACGCCAGGTGGATGCTGATTTTGGATCCCACATTTTTACCGAAGTATATCCCAAAGCAAAGCAAAACAGATCCTATATACTTGCCAAACATTTGTGAGGAGACCAAAGATATCGAGGCACACGGAGGTTCGACTTGTGTCTTTTAATCCGTGAACAATGGAGCAGCGAGCTTGTAAAACAGTTACTGCATGCTGGATCAAGGCTTGTATTTCCATATGCTACGTCTACAAAAATAAACCAAAGCCACAGATAATTTGGCCTTACTCAACTAGGTTAATGGCTACTACTATGGCATATTATGTTTCCTCATCATTGAAAAACACTTGCAATCATCGGCGCCATCAACATTTATTAAACATTACAAACTAGATAAATACAAGTCATCTTGAGCATCATGTGCCAGAATGGTGCTTCAATCAGTAGTAGAATAAGCATTTGTCCAGCCCGGGGTGGGTAGCTTTGGCATATCCCATGGATAGTGGATTGATCCTCTGTACCATCCAGAGAATGAGAAGTTATACTTACCGTGAATATTCATTCTTGGATGGCAGGAGGAACAATCTACACGTACCCATTAACAACGTCAAATGTTATGTTACATCAGGTTTATGTAACAAAACTGATGGTGGACAGGAGGGGTCCAATGGATCTAACTGAAAAAGTATTCTAGACTCCAGCCTTGTCGACTTGGCACAAGGGGATAGTGGATTGTTCCTCTTGCCATTTGAGAATGAAAATTCATGGTAAGGTAAGTATAACTTCTCATTCTCCTGCAGCTGATGAGAGATTCTTTGCAGAACATGTTGTGAGGAAGATAAAGGCACTTGAGCTAGAAATCAAACCAGAATCCTCAGTATTAAACCCAGTTTTCATGAGAGTCCAAAGCTCAATCTTCATCATCCACTTTGATTCTGATGTTCCCATCTCTTCTTAAGGTGGCTCAAGATTAATGGAATGCTCCTTCCTCAATCCTGTCCACCTCAAGACACATTGAGAATCTTTACAAGGTACCAGAGCATTCCTGCCCTTTCTTTTTAAGCATCCCAAACCTAACTCCACTGTGGTAAAAGCAGCCCAGGCTAAGGCCTATAAACAACAGTCTACCCTGAATGATGCAGAGGACAGAAAACTAGATGCTGTGGTTCCCAAACACTATGTTTCCACTGTTCTGTCATTACACATTGAGAACTATAAGGCCTATCAACAGTTTCTTTAGGAATGGGTGTGCCCCATTTTTTGATCATCTTCAGGAAGTTGATGGGAAGGTTCCCCTCATCTTCTAAGCAGAAGCACACAAATTAGTGGCACAACAAATTAACATAGCTCACCATGCCACCAGCTGTGCTGCTGCTAAGACTATAGTACCGGTAAGTGCCATTGCACTATGTAGGCATGCCTGGCTCTGCTTCACCAGTCTCACACAGGATGCTAGATCCACCATAGAAGGCCTTTCTTTTGATGAGATAGGTCTTTTTAACTCTACCACAAATGAGAAATTGGAGCACAATCAAAAGATGAAAGTGATAGCAAGGAAATGTGGAATACCACCTTCCATCACACAGGCAAAACCTTGCTCCTCCTGGCCCAAGGCCACCTCCTCCTCTTCTAAGAGGGGTACCCATTCTCCATATCACACCAATTGAAAACACCTTCTCAGAGTTCTTCCTCCAGACCCTCCATCCCTTTCTCTAAGTACAAGCCCTTCAAGAAGAAACATATCGACCAAATGCTGCCTTTGACTCCAACCTGTCCCAGGATGCCACCACTGCCAAACTTTTCACCAACAGACTCCATCTGTATTTGGTCTTCTGGAAGTCCATAACATCCAACACTTTGGTTTCTGGACATCATAAGCAGAGCTTATGTCATGAGTTCCACACTCTGTCTCCTCTCAGTATCTTGCATGTGACACTGCCTTCCTCAGCGGTTCTTTGAGGTTCAGTCCTTTCTGGAGAAAGGGGCCATAGAGAGGCTTTCATCCTCTGTGAGCCACCTTGACTTTTTCTCAAGGTATTTCATAATTCCCAAGAAGGCCAGAGGCTACACATTCTAGACTTAAGAGACATCAACTTATTCATCAAACCAAGTAAGTTTTGTATGATTTCCCTGGCAACCATCCTTTCTTCTTTGTGGTCTCTGAATCCACACAATTGGGTATTTGCGCCTATGCAAAGCACTGTTCGGAAGCTTCTGGAATAGTTACATAAGGCTTTTGGGCAGTAGCCCCACCCACCCTCTCCTCTGACCTATATAAGGTCCCTTCCTGCCCAAATGCCTCAGTTCCTTTTCCCCCGCCATGCTAGCAGCTTCTAGGAACATTCTGTGCAATCTCTTTTACCTCAGAGGATTTTTGCTTGGATTGTTTATTGACTACTCATTTTCTCAGCTATTTTTGGGTTTGGTAGCTTTCTGGTTTGACCTGGACTGTTCGACAGTTCTTCTGCTTCCTCTTTGAACTGATATTTACGACTTGATTTGGACCGGCTTGTGATTTCAGATGTCTCTTTCTTTATTTGTCGCTATGGTGTCCACTGCCTTCTTTAAGAAGTGCTCTGAATGTGGGGGTAAGATGCCCGATACGGATGGACACTCAAAGTGTCTCTTGTGTCTGGGAGAAGGTCATAATGTCCATACATTTATTGTACAGCCTTTACCCTACAAGTGAGGCGAAACTGCAAAGTTTGGCTCAAGGCTTTGCTATATGAGCATGCCTTGTTGGCCACGACTAGGGAGGGATCAGCTCGTTCTCAAACTGGTAGGCTGTCCTACTTCTTCTTGCTTGCTTTGGCCTCGGTCCTGTCGACACTGAAGCCCTTGAGCTTAGTTTCAACCTGGAGTGCTGAACACTCAAGACCCTTGGGTCCGTCCTCAACCTTGAAGCCCTTGCACTTGAAACTGTTGTATTTGTCATCAATGTTGGGAGCCAAGCATTCTAAAGCCATTGACCTGAACCTCAGCATGCCTCTTGGATTCGACAGAGGGTGCCCCAGCACAGTCAACGTCTTTGGGTTCCAGGGATGATCCTCTCTAGAAGAAGCATAAAAAGAAGAAGCGGGTGTGTGAGCACTCCCCACGCCGTCATTCTGGCTTCCATCTTGGTTCCGTTGGAGGATATGCTGATTGAGACTGGTCCCTCTTGTCCCCTTGAGCCCATGAGAGAAATGTCCCCAGTGCACAGCTCTGTTCCTGCTCCTTCAGGTGCTGCTTCTGTGGTTCCGGTGCTGTCACCACAACAACTTTCACCAGCACTGCTTCCCATTGTGGTCTTGCATGGTGAAATACTGGACACTTCTCAAGATGTGGATGTGACAGTGCTGTCCACTAACCACCTAGTGCAGCTGATCATCCTGATGTTCCTCCGGGCCACCCGCTCTAGCCATTGCCTCTGCTACCAACTGCTCCACCCAGGTTGCATTAGAGGTCCCGCTGCACGCACTCACCCCAGTTGGCCAAATAGTATTGGTCATCAAGATCATGTTCTTGTAGTTGGGATAGGTGCCAGTCCCAGTCTTGATCTTGTGACAGGGGTCACTTTTGCTCGCGTAGTCAAGCTCAAGCTTGAGATAGGTTCAGAGGTCACAGTAGATGCTACTCTCAATGTCCTGATGTGAGGGCACACCACCATCATTGCTTCTCTGACTGCAATAGATTGCCCTCTCCATGTCTCATGTGGTATTTCTATGACAATATAGGATGCCCATTTTGGTCTCGTGAGGAGGTGGAGTTCTGTTGGGGTTCGTACCATCGACCCTGTGGCCACCTACCTGGTTGTGACTGTGCTCTGTATCCTGATGAGTCTCCATGACGGGATTGGCGCCAACCACGGTCTCTATCGGTAGCTGCCAGGACAGTGCCCATTCCATCTCAACCGAGACCATGTCCAAGGTGAGGTGCTGGTCTGGAAGATCGTCAAGGACAGGCAGAGGACTGTGATACCACTGCAAGAGCCAATGAAGGTTCCTGTACTGGTGGAAGAGAGGCTAAGACCCCATGACAGAACAGTGGCATCGCTCATCCTCGACCGAGTTGGGTTTGAGTGATTCCACGAGTTCTGATGGACGGGCATCCCTGAACCTGCACATGGCCAGGATGGATGCTCCATTTCTGACAGATGTTTTGTCCTTCACAGATCGGATGTCCTGCATGGCAGCCTCCCTGGGCCTTCAGTCCTCTCACCCTCATGTTGACGCAGAGGATCCAATCTTCAGCAATAAGCCCTATCATTGCCCTCCTTTCCCTTCCTGCTGTACTTACAGCAAGTGGTAAAGAGTTCTTGGCTGAATGCATCCACGGTACCACTTACATGTTGACAACTTGACAACCTGTACCACGTCAATCAAACTGACATGGACTGGATCTCGGCTCACCCCAAGGTCAGGTTCCATCTCAATCCTGCAGCACTCCTGTCCTGCTTTGCATCAGTTCCAACCATACAGGCACCACTATAATCCCCCTCAAGGGTGATCCCAGCATGCTATAGCCTTGCCACTTCCTTTGGCATCTAAGAAATCTTCTTTTTTGAAATTCAGGCCCCAGTACAAGAAAAAACAGCCCAACCAGCCTAAGCAACACCTTTGACTGCTCTCTCCGCATCCCTGTTGCCATCCATGCCATTACTAAAAACACTCTTCCTTTCCACGACAGGCTTCATCATTTCTATGCTGCGTGGTCTGCCATCACCATGGACAAATGGGTTCTGGACATTGTCTACAGGGGCTATGCTGTAGAATTCACCCATCGACCACCTGTGGGTGTGCGCCCCATACTTGACCTGCGGGATGTGAACACCTACATCCACCCACATCACTTCAGGATGGTGATATTGCCTTCTATTCTCCCACTCCTGCAAGAAGGAGACTGGTTTGCAACCCTGGATCTCAAGGATGCATATTTTCATATCACCATATGCCCTTGTCATTGGCACTTCATCAGATTTGTTATAGGTTCGGACTGTTACCAGTTTTGCGTCCTTCCACTTGGCCTTTGCACATGTCCCATGTTTTTACAAAGTGTATCACAGTAGTGATGGCTTGTCTACGTCAACGGGGAGTCATCATCTTCCCTTATCTGGACAATTGGCTTTTTGTGGCCTGATTTCAGGACCAGCTGCTATCAGACATAGACCTCACTCTGGATCTATTTCACAGACTAGGTCTTGTGGTGAACCATGAGTCCAGACTGCAACCGATGCATAAAGCATGGATCATTGGGGCTCTTTTGGACTCGGTGCATGGGCGTGCCCTGTTACCAAATGACAGGTTTGCGACTCTTAACAGCCTCGGTGTCTTATTGCCTCCAATACAGATGTGTCACAGCTCACCTCATCCAGACCACCTTAAGCTTCATGGCTTCCACTACAGCGGTGATGCCTTTCACTCACCTTCGGATGTACCACCTGCAGTCCTGGTTCCTGGCTGTTTTCAACCCCATATGGGATCATCCCATGAGGTGGCTGACCATTCCATGGCAAGTCTTAAGGTTTCTTACATTGGTGGCTGGACCCAACAAATGTCCAGAAAGGTGTCATGTTTGCACCACCACAACCAGCAGTGTCGGTGACCACAGATGCCTCCCTTGATGGGGGGGTCATTGTTTGGCCTTGATAGTCTAAGGCTGGTGGTCAGATGACAAGAAGGTCCTTCACATCAACCCCCTGGAGCTCCTAGCAATTCTGAAAGCATTGAATGCATTCTAGTCCTCCCTGGTGGGTCGCCATGTGCAGGTGGTTTCGAACAACACCACGGTGGTGTTGTATTTGAGCAAACAGGGTGGCAGATGATCTTGAATCCTGCTCCACCTTGCTCTTGAACTGTGGGACTGGTGTGTCCAAAGAGACATGATGATCTCTGCCATTTACCTGCCGAGCCACCAGAACGAGCTGGCAGATGCACTGAGCAGATCATCAACCTCCTGTCACAAATGGTTGATTCCCCTCCATGTCCTTCAGCCAATCTTCCAGGCTTGGGGCAGACCACTCGTAGACCTCTTCGCAGTGCCGGAGAATGCGCGCTGTTTCCTGTTCTGCTCAAGAGTGCTGAGGAAGGGCGACTGTCTAGGAGATGCCTTCCTAAACAAGTGGTCTGGACTGGTGATGCATGCCTTCCTGCTTTTCCCACTGATCACTCAGGTCATTGCCAGAATCTGTCAGGACCCCGCTAGATGCATCCTGGTGACCCTGTGGTGGCTGAGGCAATAGTGGTTCACCCCTCTTCTTCAACTAGCCAAGGGCTACTATGCCCCCCTGTCTCTGATGTCCAACTTACTTACAATGCAAAGAAGAAGAACAGGTTCTTACGTGTAACATTGGTTCTTTGAGTGGCCATCTGTGAACTCACTGCATCCACATTCCTCCCCTGTCAAATTTTGCCTTTGCCAGACTGGGGACTGGGAAAGGAGCTGAGTGGGTGGGGCTTATATATAAGGAACAGAGGGAGCAGGTCTCCTACAGAAAGACGAGATCATTCCACTCTAGAAGGTTCTGAATGTTGACTGTCTGGTGCAGTTACCCATATGTGTGGGATCACAGATGACCACTTGAAGAACCACAGTTACAGGTAAGCAACCTGTTCCTTTAGCACCAATTGAGAATATTTCAACGGTGTTCTCTTAAAACAAAATAAGTTCATGTATTCAGATTAACATTAGGTAAAACTATAACCAACCCTACATTAGAGATATTGAGCAGTTCTCAAATATAAGAAATATATTTGCTACATGGGGTTAATTGTCTTCATCAATTCTTCTTTCTTTCTTTTTTTTGGGGGGAGAAAGCATTTAGCATCAGAAAAAGCCTACAAATCACAGATTTGTACTTTAGGCAAGTCACTAGTGAAAATGGAGGAGGAGCTTCACAAAGCCCAGTTGGAGAAAGTTTCTGTACTCTCAGATCTAACATCTGCTCGAGAACTGTGCATTAAATTGGACACTAGCAAAGAATTATTAACTCGGCAACTAAAAAGTGCAACACAAGAAGTAGAACAAGTGAGTATAATATAATGTAAGCATTTTGTAGACTGGGGAAATGTAAAAGGTTGAAAACCCATGTACATTTTAATATAAACCTGAATGGCATTTTACAGTTCCCTTTAATATTCTGTACATTTGCTTTGTTAAAGTTCAGAAGATAAGCTATTATGTAATAAATATAAAATATAATCAGTGTGAGTGACTAGACCAATGATTCCAAAACTTTGATCCTCCAGGTATTTTGGACTTCATCTCCCAGAAGCCCTGGTCACCTTGGCCAACAGTCAGAAATTCTGGGAGATGAAGTCCAGGACATCTGGAGGACCAATCATTATCGTTTTGGTGGCTGCTAATCCTCACAACCCATGGAGAGGGTTACTTCTGTAGGTTCTCTTCAGGATCATAGTAAACCATGGATACCGATTTGTCTTGTAAAGAAGCCCACTTGGAAGGCCAGGTGGTGCTGGGGATCCAATTTGCCTTAGAAACCTTAAATTCCATTATGAAAGTATAAATAAAATAAAATTTATTTTAAACCAGTTACAGTACATCTATTGGGAACCCTGGGTGGTTTAACTTCCCCTACAGCCTTTGTCACATTAATCAACTTGTTGTCCTGATCTTTTGTACTTCCAACAAACCACCCTGCTCTTTTTAATCAGTTTTTAGACAAGGAACACAGAAGCCACAGATGTTCTAAAATCCCCTGTTCAAAGAGCTCTTATATGCCTCTTCCCCATCTCTTAATATCCAGTGTTCTGCGAAAAGGCTAAGTAGAACTTGTTATGGTCATCTTTGTAGATCACTGTTAGTCAATGGGCGTATGGTTCTTGAAAAGCTTTTGTAAAGTAGAGGCAGAGAAGTAGTTCCTTCCTCCCCCTGCATCCTTTTCCTAGATCCCACGTGACTGGGCCTAGCCACTTGGGATCTACAACAGATGTTTTGATGAAATTTGGATGATTACAACAGGTGCCCTAAAATCTGTTATCTCAGAGGAAACCATTTGGAACACATGTTTGTGAGTGAATATTAAATCTATTCATTAGATGGTACAGGCTCATGACAATTGGCTATAGCATATTGGGATTCAGAGTACTCCTCCATTTCCTACAGGTCACCTCTGCTGAGACCTTAAGCCCAGCACTTTGTCCATCTTTTTCTTCAGTGGTATTGAAGATGGAGCACACATGGCTTGCTCCTGCACCTTAAGAGTACAAATACCCTCAGAGAAGTGGTATTTGCTAGTCCTCCCACACTGCATGGGTTTCCACTGCCACCTCTAGAATGTGCCCTTAAGGCATCTCAATTTAAATGGCTAAATATTATCTGGGTAATACTACTGTCCCTGAAAGTAGCCTCTGTTAAAGCATTACATTAACCAGACAATTATCAGAACAGAGTACATTCTATCATGGTTGTTGTATGCCTTCAAGTCATTTCCAACTTATGGTGACCCTAAGGCAAACTATTACAAAGGTTTCTTGGCAAGATTTATTCAGAGGGGGTTTGCTGTTGCCTTCCTCTGAGGCTAAGAGATTGTGACTTTCCCATGGTCACCCAGTGGGTTCCCATGGTTGAGCTGGGATTTGAGCCCTGGTCTCCTGAGTTGCCATTTGTTATGATGGAGACATGCCAATCACAGCTTAATCAATTAGTGGCTTAATCATTTGTGGTAGAGTTAAGAACTATAGGGACACTAGTGATCTCTCCTCATGTTTAAGCTTATGCTAGGTCCAATCAGGGAAAAGGATTTATGTCTCATTTTCTTTTTCTTATGGAATCCTCAGATTGTGTTCTGTTTAAAATTCAGTCATGGACAAAGAAGTGGGCACAGTCTAGCAGCGTTAGGTGTAGACACAAAAATAAGGTCACATGATCTTTGCTTCCCTGGGCAATACAGGGAGTTAAGCCACTGTTAGGTGGCTCCATCCAACTAATCTACAGGGAAACTATATGGCAATTGTCAATATTCCATTTTAATATGCACATCAGAAAAGAAGTTTAAGAAGAAGTTTAATCTTTTGGTTTTCAGTTTCAGAATGAATGGGAATCATCTCACTCAGAAATAGAACTCCTCAGAAAACAACTCACTAATGAAAGACTCTCGATTAAAAATCTGGAAACGTTGTTAGCTTCCAATAGAGAAAAAGAGTTTAAATCTCAGATAATAAACCAAGAAAAGGATTCTGAAATTCAGCTTCTTAAAGAGCAGCTTTCTCTGGCTGAAAACAAAATGTGAGTAGATAACTAGAAGAAACAATGCAGGGTTAACAGATCTGAGGGTGTGGTTTTACTTCTTTGTAGTCTGCTCATTTTTATATTGTTTACAAAGCATAAGGGATTCCATGGTGGAAAGCAAAATTCATACCTACAAAAGTTAAATGAAAAGTGGTGAGCCTTAAAAAAAACATTTTAGGGATCAGGAAAGAGTGCAAATGATAAAAATCCTCCACCAGATACTGGACATACACAAAGGCTGGGCCAGTCTACACTGCCCTGCCCTGGGGAAAGTGTTCTATTCATTTATATATGTATGTACAACTAGTATGTTGGTACAGAAGGTATAACCAACTTTTAAATGTCTAAATTTTACTAATTCTATGTGGACATTATTTTGGATTCATTTTTATTAATTGTTTTAAACAGTTAGTATTGATGGTGTTTAAGGACCTTTTGATACAGCAGGAATATATAAATATTTTCTTTTCACTTTCTTAAAAACTTGTTTTTAATAACAAATACATTGGAAGGTATTCTAGATGAATTCATCTATTTATTTTATTACATTTGAATAGTTATGAATGCTCTGTTCAAGTCTGTAACTTTGTCATTTATAGTGCTATCCAGAGTCGAGATTATTCGCAGCTCAAAAATACAGTAACTCAACTGGAATCTGAGCTAGATATTACCAAAAGACATTTGAGCACAGAACGCTTTGAAAGGCAAGTGTTATGATTGCATTTTAATTTTTTTAATGTATTATTTCTAATTACTGTACTTATGCAAATTTAGAAAGATGTAATGGGACCTAAATGGCTAAAAGCATTAAGGCTCTAATTCTTGATTTGGAATGTTACTTTTTAAAAGGAATTAGTTATGCTGCTTGTTATTGTTATCAATCAAGTTATTACTTGTCAGTGATACAGCACTTCAGAAAATAATTTGCTGGATTGTTTGCTACTAACATGTTAAACAATACTGTTACTGTTGTGCCATTTAAAAATACAGTTGGACCCCTGTATCCCCAGGAGGCTAGGTTCGCAGACTTCTGATGGATACTGGAAACCATGGCTAACAATGAACCCTATTAAAATAAAGGACCTGGTAAAAACATACCATAGAATTGTGTTGGAGGACTTAAAAGATGCCTAGAGATTACATCTCTCTAGGTAGTTTCCAAATTGACTCCATGGTATGTGTTCCTATTTTGTGTTCCATGGATAAATAAAACCGCAGATATTGGTTCTGTGGATAAGGCAATCCAACTATATAGGAAAATGCTCTTTGGTTCCCTCTCATTTCTAATAATCATAATTGTAAGTGGACTGCCCCTTTTAGAGAAAATATTTTGGAATTTTAATTTACAAAGGGGGGAAGGGTAGAATACATAGGATATGAAATATGGACTTTGTGGTTGTTGTTTGCCTTCAAGTCATCTCTGACTCATGGTGACTCCAAGGTGAACCTATCATGGGTTTTCTTTTGAGTTTGTGACTTGCCCAAGGTCACCCAGTGGATTTTCATGGCCAAGTGGAGATTTGAACCCTGGTCTCCAGAGTCATAGTCCAACACTCAAACCATGAGGCTACACTGGCTCTCCTGAATTTGAACTAGTCATATATATTTATATAAGAGAGGTCACATTTCAAAAAAGATGACATACATAAAAGACACAGTCATGCAAAACAAGTCTTTTGACCAGTGAACTATAGGTGGTAAATATTTATCTTTCCAATGCTGGACTATAAGCTTCTAGCCACAGTAACAGCAGAATCCGACCCCATTGAGTTCCACATCACACAGATATAATTTTAAAGAACATGTGCATCTATCTACAAATGACAAACATTTTCCATATTTTTCAAAATTTCAAGATTTTTTACAAAACCATTACACTGTAGTACATCCAACCAGAAAGGGATAACTGTGAATATTCCCATATAATAGGCCACAGGGAGACATTGTCTCTACTACATCACCAACGTTTTGTTAAAGGAGAGTTTATTTCTAAAGTGATGTAATGGTATCCAGTACATCTGAGACATCAATGTTTGCTGAACCAGAGGGGGCTGTGTCTTGCAACCACACAAGATGTTCACATAATTCTTTGCTTCTATACCCACTCCCACCCTATATATGTATCTTTTTTGCATTATTTCATGAAATAAAAATCAAAAGCTGGAGATACCAATGCAAAGTTGCTGGAGGAACTCCAAACAATGACAACTCAAATGACGAAAATGGAGATTGATCTAAAAAATCAGATCTGAAAGCAGAATTCAGGTGAGAATTAAAGAAGAAATGAAGGAAGTTAACCAGCATTAACATAGAAGACATTAGAAGTTAAACAAATAAATGAGAAAACCCATACTTAGAAAGACATCAAAATTGGAACAAACAATAGGAAAAAATGAGTAGAGAGCACAAACAAGACCTGGATCCCCTAGCTTTAGTAGAAGCAAGAAATTCAGAGGAATCCAAGAACAACTGAATGAAAATACCCATGAGATGATGATTGGTATATTAGCTAAATTCCTTGGAGAAAGGCAGGAAAAATTGTAGCAGGAGTTGGGCAGAGTATATTGTTTTTCATCAAAAATGGCAGAACAAAGAAATTGGCCAAGAAATATAGTATACTACTAGCTGTACCCACGCTATACCTCCCCAGGCTACACATGCCACCCCCGTGCCCCACAGGCATACGTAGTCCCACGAGCCCCCCCATGCCACCCTCGACCAACAGGTAGACACCATCCCCTGCACTGCCCCCGCAGGCATATGCCCCCACGCCACCTCCCACCCCACAGGCACACATGCCCCCCATGCAGCCCCTGTGCCCCACATACACACATGGTCCCCCACGCTGCCCCCAGCCCCACAGGCACATGTGCCTCCCACTTGCCCCTCTATGTCCCGCAGGCACACACCAGCCCCGCACTGAAGGCACATGCTCCCACACCACCCCCATGCCCTACAGGCACATGCCGCCACCCCACACCAGAGGCACATACTGCATACACACACAGGCCGCACACAAACACACATCGCTACATCCCTCCCATGCTGTTCACACCCACCATGCCTATAACAGCAGAAATCCCCTCTGCTGGCACCATGTTTAGAAAAGACCTAAACTGCATGTTCCTGCCCCCAGTGTGCTGATTGGCTGCCCAAGGGAGAGCTTTGATTGGTTGGTAAGTTTCCTAAGTGGCCAATCAGCACACTGGAAATGGCAACATACCCAAGAGGAGTATATATAAAGATGTTTGGAAACATATAAGGGATCAAGTTCTAAATATGTAAGAGATCAAGTTATTCCTCAAAACTGAAAATTGGTTATAAAAGTGTAAAAATCTTGAAAGATATTTCAATGAGAATTTTACAAAAAAGGAAAAAACTATGCCTTTCTAACAGTGAAATTAAAGCAAGGGATTCCCTTCTATTGGGAGAAGCTTGAAAGACTGTCTTTGAGATTTAAACAAAAAAGATTCACTTTAAACACAGTCCAGAAAGTAAATGATTTTTTCAGAAAGTATAAAAGTGAGCTAGATGATAATGAGGATAAAAGAGAAGAAGGTTCTGGGGATTTGGTAGGAGGTCCAGGAAGAGAAAAAGGGAAAGAGATGAATTGGGGAGAGGAAAATGGAGTTAGGACTATAAATTTGGATATTTAAATGCAAAAATGGCAGAGCTAAACAAGTACTACATGCACATATTGTGTATCACATATACAAAATGGTGTGCAGGATTGTTTATTATAATTGTATCTTTTGCAAGTAAGTTATTTACATATGCCGTCTGCATGTTTTCTGAATGGGTAAAGGCAAGGTCAAGATTTATAAACAGATTGCTTTTGTAAAGTCTATTTAAACAATTAAGAAAAATGTAAAGTACAGCAGTTGAATAACCATTCCTTTATTGCTAGTTTAGCTGTAGTGTTGAAAAAGCACGTGTAGAATTAGAGCTTTTCTTTTTTTTCAATTAAATGTTTATTAAAGTTTTTCAAAAATTAAAGTTTCTTATTGTATACAGTTGTCATTGTGCATCGTACAGAGAACCTTGCGTGCTGTCAATTAAAACAGTAATAAAAGTTAAAATAAAGAAACAAATTCTAACAATAACTGTGACTTGTCTCATCATTTAGTCACTATAACCAAGGTTTAATAGTATTTCAGGAAGACAAGGCAGAAGTCTACAGCTTACAGTTGATTGTGCATAGTCGCAATTAGGGTCTGTTAATCAAGGAGGTCTCCAAAATTTTCCATGGTGTGAGGGTGGGAGGATAGACTGAGTGGAGCTGTTTATATAATCAATTACCGGGAACCACTTATCTGCAAATGGGATTCTGGGTGCACAGCCCCTGAGGTGCCTGTTTCTGTCAACTAATTTTTCCATAAGCCATGCATTCCAAAATCAGTCTCACCAATTATCACTGAAAGGTTGCCTGTTTTCCAATTTTTCACTGTTTCAGTTCTGGTGATAGCTATTATAAAGGCAACTAACCCCTTTGTGCTGCAGTGATTCATTATGTCTTAGAAACAGTGTTAATAAAAGTAATGTTGGGGAAGGTTGAATGTGTTGCTTAGTGATCTTTGAGATTATATCCGAAACTGAGTTCCAAAATGCTTTTCATCAAACAGTTCCCCATTTTGCACAGCCCTTCTAGCAACCTAGGGGATATTGCGATGAAACTTGCGATAAGCGGATAGGGGTAAGGGTACCATTTGTGAAGTATTTTTATAAGAGTTTCTAGCAAGGAGGTGTTTTTCAATTTGTGGAGAGTGTAAGACCCTAATTGATCCCAATATTTAGCTGAAATTTTTGTGCCCAACTCACTTTCCCACCCTGGACCGTATACATAATTCATACGATAAGAGTGCTTTATTAACCATGGATAAATCCTAGAGGTGTATCCTTTCTGTATTGTGGCTGAGGAAGTAAGCATTTGTTCGTACAGGGTTAGGGAGTGCAGGCTTCCACTTTCTCTTTTCAGCTTAGCTGAAAAGGAAGTGACTTGATACATTTGTAGCCAGTTAGGGAAGTGTGATACTAATTGCTGCAAGAGCTCCTCTCTTTTCTTAGGTACATTGTTGCAGAAGAGGTTTTTGAGCAAGTATATGCCCTGAGCTCCCCAGTTCACAAAATGCGATAGATTTAACAGGTCAGAAAAACTAGGGTGCAAGATAAATGGGCAGATAGGGGATGGATGGGGAACCAGTAATTGTTTCCATCCATGCCAAATCTGCAGGGAGGAGCGGAGATATGGATTTGGTATTGCTTGTAGTTGTTTTTTGGTCTGACGAATGAAAGTTTTCAAATCCAAAGGGGTAGTTATATCAATTTCTAGTTTTACCCATGAAATGGATGGCTTTCATTGCAAGATGTGGGCTATATCATTGATTCAGAGGCATCATAATAACTCTCTAAGTGGGGAGCATTTAGTCCACCCTTCCATTGATTATTGAAAATTGCCCTCTAGCTAAAGTGAGGTCTCTTTGTGCCCCAAATAAAGAGCTTAAGCAGATCATTCCAGGACTGGAAATAGTGTAATTTTAGTGGTTTAAGGGGCAGTGCTTGAAAGAGGAATAGTAAGCGTGGGAGAGCAAACATCTTATAGAGCACTATTTTCTATTTCAGTTTCTATTGCTCCCTTCAATTAAGTTATGTTTTCATTTTAGGGAGCGTGCAGTCCAAGAACTTCGTCACCAGAGCCTTACAGCTTCATACCACTTATCATCTACAATAAGATCATCATCACCTGAACGTTGTCGGCATTGGTCTCCTGACAGGACTCTGGACAGGTCTTTAGAAGGGTGAGAACATCACATTGCTCAGATCTTCTTCGTGGTCTCTGTGAATCACACAGTTGGGTTTATTCCTGCACCTGCGCAGTGCATACGGAACCTTCTAGTATCGCTAGGCAGAATGTGCATAGATACATTTTGGTGGTAACTCCGCCCACATTAACGGTCCCTTAAAGGCGCTCCTGCCTAATTCCCCTCAGTTCCTTTTTTTCCGCCGCGTATTGCAGCTCGAAGGAACCTTCTCTCGCTAGCACTACTGACTTTCGTGTTTGACTCAGACTGTTTTTTGGCTTACGATACTTGCTCTTTCCCTTTAACTTGGCTTGCGGTGATTTTTGGCTTGATTCGGACTCCTGACCACGGTTTTCGCGCCTCCTTGGCTTTGTCTTGGCTCTCTGATTTTTGGTGTGACCCAGCCTGTCTTTGACTTGTCTACGTCTACTTCCTACTATGGCGACTAAAACTGGATTTAAACGGTGCGTGGTTTGCCAGGCGAAACTACCCAGCTCCGATGGCCATTCCCGCTGCCTAATTTGCTTGGGTGAGTCCCATAATGTGGACGTCTGTGTGCGTTGCCGGGCTTTCACCCCTCAGGCGCGAAAACACCGGTCGTCCCGGCTGAAGTACTTTCTTTATGAGAAAGCTTTGGTCCCTTCAGCAGTTTCGACAGCTGCTGCTGGAACCTCTCAGAAAAGGGGGAGATCTCTTTCTCCGAAGCATTGCCATGCCAAACACCACCAATCCCGGAGCCCATCTCGACGCCGGTCAGTTGCTTCTGACCCTGAAGGCATGCTCCACTCCCACAAACATGGCTCAAGACTGACCCCGGCTGGGGACCGAACCCCCTCAGATTCGTCAGCGATCAAACCCAAGAGAAAGCATGGGGATCACACGAGCAAGGACCAGGACTCAGCTTCCTTCTCTAAGGGCAAGACTCCTAAGAAGAAGGAGAAGCGTTCCCACTCTGATGGCAAGCAGAAGGAGGCAGGGACAGGTCAAACATCCTCGGCATCGGTTCTGGTGGCGACCACACCGCCTATGCAATCTGTTTTGGCGGTCCCTCAGCCCCAAGTCCCTCCTCAAGACCGGGGCACGGTTACCAAGCAATTGCGCTCGAGAGCTACCACGCCAACTCCCTCCCTCGAAATCGTGGAGGTCGCAGTAGGTGACCCATTGAGTGCTGAGGCTGTCTCCCCGCGGTCGCCGGCATTGGTGGTCTCCCGCTCAGAGCTCCTGCGGGACCCTTCGACAGGACCAGGAGCTTGAACCTCAGCCATCCACTTCCCGGATCCAGGAAGATGTCCAGGCGTATGGGGCCTACGATCTGGCCAGAGCTGTCTTTAATACGCCCCTGCCCAAGCAACACACTGCTGAGCTGGATCCCGATAAGGTGTTTTACATGACCGAGGAAGCTGCCACTCACCATGTCCTGTTGATGCCTCCACCTCGCATCTCTTTTCATGGGTTGGGCAGGGCCTCTTCTCCATGGCTCCCACCTGCACCACTGTTTAAAGATACCGGCTGCCAGGTTTCTCCTTGCCCGCTGCCTCCATTACCTCCCTCCCCGCCGCCTCACACATCTTCGTTGGCGGGTCGACCATCCCCCTCATCGGATTCGTCATCCTCCTCGGAGGCCTCTGAAGAATACCTCCACTATCTGCCGTCACCTCAGCCTGAGCTATTGGACGAGGACTCTTCCTCGCCAACTGGCGACGTTCGCTCTTTTTCCAAGCAGGTGGTACGAATGTGTCATGTGCTCAAACTGAAGATCGCTGAGAAGGAGTCTGACCCGGTTGATCCGATTTATCACTGGATCAAATCAAAAGCCCGGCCTGCGGCCCGCATCCTGATACTCCCATCCCTGCTGAAGTTGTCCCAGGGCTCCTGGGAGAATCCATCATCGATTCCATCAACCTCTAAGTGGATTGACCGCCTGTACCGTGTTGATGGAGATGGCATTGAATGGCTGCAAGAACACCCTAGGCCGAACTTGGTGGTAGTTGAGGCAGCGCAACCCTGAAGACAGTGCCGAACACAGTCCACTCCCTCCGATCCTGAGGGCAGGAAACTTGACATCATTGGAAAAAAGCTTTACTCGGCTGCTGGTCTTAGCTTTTGCATAGCCAATTATTTGGCATGTATAGGGGCTTACCAGCAGGTCCTGTGGGAGAGAATGGCCCCCCTCATACAGGACTCCCGGAGGAAAGGAGAATGGCAGAGGCGATCTCGACGGAGGCTCAGCTCCTTGCGGGCCAACAAATGAACTCCACACGACACGTTGCTGATTGTGCCAAGACTGTGCTTGGGTCTATTGCTCTGCGCTGCCACGCTTGGCTTTGGTCATCAGGCCTGTCCACTCAAGCGGCTGCAACCATTGAAGACATGCCGTTTGACAGCTCGAGCCTCTTCAATGGTTCAACTGACGACAAGTTGGAGTTCACGCAGAAGATGAGGACCACCGCCAGAAAGTACGGTATGCCATCGTCCTCATCTTCTGCGTACTGCCCTAGGCACCAGTCGGGCTGGCATATGTCCTCCTATAGCCAGGCCCTTAGAAGGGGAAACACACCACAGCCTCCCAGATGCTCCAGGTTCCAACAACCAATGTCATCATCATCATCGGTGAGGAGCCAGGGATCCACCTCCAGATACCACCTTTCTTCCAAACAGAGGCCAAGGGTTCAAGGCAGGAGGAAGTTTTGAGTTGCCACCCCTTATTGATGCTTTTGTTTTCTTTTAGAAACCCCTGTTTGGAGACCATCTGTCCTCGTTCTAGCACGGCTGGTCCTCCATAAGATCGGACCGCTGGGTACTCCAGATTATACAACATGGTTACTGGATTGAGTTCGACGAACTGCCTCCGACAGGACGGATCCGTACTACGCCGCCCTCCCCTCCCCTCATCGAGGAGGTCGGGACTCTGCTTCAAAAAGGGGCCATCGAATCCGTGAGCGCCGAAAGTCATCACCAGTGCTTTTTCTCCAAATAATTCCTGGTACCAAAGAAGGACGGTGGCCTTCAACTGATCCTAGACTTGAGTGAACTGGTATATCATTCCAAAAAAATTCAGGATGACCACCCTTGCTGTCATACTCCTTCTTCAACGAGGGGATTGGTTTGCGTCCATAGACCTCAAGGACGCCTACTTCCACATCGGGATCCACCCTTCACACAGGAGATTCCTAGCGTTCCAGGTTGGGGACGAAGCCTACCAGTTCCGCGTCCTCCCATTCGGACTCTCCACGGCACCGAGGGTCTTCACGAAATGTATGGTGGCTGTTGCGGCCTTTCTTCAACAACACAGGGTCATTATATTCCCGTACATAGACGATTGGCTGCTTGTGGCGACTTCAAGATGGCAGCTCGAGAAGGACATTCTCTTTACCCTAGATGTGTTACACAACCTGGGACTTGTTGTCAACATGGAGAAGTCTCAGCTGAATCCTGCTCAGTCAATCCAATTCATCGGCACTTGACTGGACTCGATCTCGGCAGCAGCGTACCTTCCCAATGATCGGTTCGACACCCTCCAATCCCTGATCCACAGCTGTCGACGGTCACGTCGGGTTCGAGCACATGATGTACAAGTTCTCATCGGACACATGGCAGCCACCACATCGGTTACGCACCTGGCCAGACTTCGATTCCGACCGCTCCAGCACTGGTTCCTGGGTGTCTTCGATCACCTACTAGATTCTCCCAAGAAGCTCCTGATGATGCCTCACTCCGTCCAACGTTTCCTGGACTGGTGGCTCGAACTACTCAATGTTCTCTCTGGCCTTCCTTTCGATCCTCCTCAACCAGAGGTTTCCCTCACAACAGATGCGTCTCTACATGGTTGGGGAGCCCATCTGGGATGCCACAGGATCCTAAATTCTTGGAGTACCGAAGAAAGGAAGTTGCACATCAACGTTCTGGAGCTCCTAGCGGTCCAGAAAGCTCTTCGTGCCTTCGAAGTGTTGGTTTGGAACAGGACAGTTCTTCTCATTACGGACAACACCTCGGTGATGTACTACCTGAACAAACAAGGTGGTACCAGGTCACCTCAGCTCCTTCAACTTACTCTACAGATTTGGGATTGGTGTGTAGAAAGGAACATCTCCCTTCAGTCCATACATCTCCCCAGGGAGGAGAATATTCTTGCAGACGGACTGAGCCGCTCCAACTCCAATGTCCACGAGTGGATGCTCCACAGACAAGTAGCAGCGGACCTCTTTCTTCGATGGGGCACTCCACTGATAGACCTCTTCGCGACTGCCCAGAACAGTCAGTGCAACCAGTTTTGCTCCAGGACGTGGCACAGAGACTCCAGAGGGGACGCTTTCCTGTTTCAATGGAACGGACCATTTCTGTACCTCTTCCCTCCAATCCCACTGTTGACAAGAGTTGTAGCCAAACTTCGTCGAGACCAGTCCAACGCAGTTCTCATCACGCCATGGTGGGCCCGACAACCTTAGTTCGTACCACTGCTGCTTCTGTCCAGGAGGCGCTTTCTCCACCTCCCGGACCGTCCGGATCTGCTCACCTTCCAGCAAGGCAAGGTCAGGCACCCTGATCTCGACACGCTTCGCCTGATGGCCTGGAGGATCGAGCCATGAGCCCGCGGCCTTTGCATGCCATCCCGGATTACACTCTGCCCCGAGAGGTTCAGACGGTTATCGACGCTGCTAGAAAGGCTTCCACTCGAAAAGCTTATATATACAAGTGGAACCGCTTTAATAAGTTCCTAACAGAACGAGGATTGAGTCCCGAATCCTCCTCGGTACTGACGATCCTTCAGTTCCTCCTCTATCTGTCGGAATCAGGACTCTCGGTCTCGTCTCTTAAAGGTTACCTAGCAGCTATCTCCGTCGAATTCCAGGCTCGCAATCTGCCTTTCCCCTTCCAGGACCCGATGGTGAAGAGATTCCTAAAGGGGTATGTCAACCTCCATCCCCCTGTTCTTGATCCCTCCCCAGCTTGGAGTCTCGAACTCGTCCTCTCCCAACTAGTGAGATGCCCTTTTGAACCCATGGCTTCCACCGTTCTTCGGTTGTTGACTTGGAAGACTGCCTTCTTGGTTGCCATCACCTCTGCTCGCCAAGCTGGGGAACTGTGTGCCCTTCTATTGGACCCGCCATATACATGCTTCCACAAGCATCAGGTGGTATTAAGGCCGGACATCTCCTTTCTTCCCAAAGTGGTCTCCAGTTTCCACCTTAACCAACCCATCGTTCTGTCTGCCCTGATGCAGGATCCGAAGGACGAATTCGAGCGTACTCTCCATTCCATGGATGTGCGGAGGGCGCTCACATTCTACATACAACGGACTGCCCCGTTCCGGCAGTCACCTCAGCTGTTTGTCTCATATGCTGATTCAAAGAAAGGTGCGCTGATTTCATTGCAGCTTCTGTCGAAGTGGGTGACATCGACCATCGCTCTTTGTTATGAACTAGAGAAGAAGCCTCTACCGCCTCAGATTCGAGGACATTCTACAAGAGCTGTCTCCACTTCGACTACTTTCCTCTCGGGGGTACCCCTAGAGGATGTCTGCCATGCTGTGACTTGGTCATCGCCATTTACTTTTATTTCACACTACAGACTGGACACTCGTTCTAGAAACGAGGCTGCTTTTGGGAGGGCAGTTCTTCTGTCCTCCATCCAATGAGTGAGTGTATTGCATATTTGAACTATAGACCTTTTATGCATATTTGGACTATGGACTTTTTATGCACTACTGAATTGTTTAAGGTTTAAAGAATGTGCAAAAAAAAAGGGAAAAGAGAGATAGAGAAATCCCTTTCAAGGCAAACGTGAGAGGTCCTCCTTTAACAATGTACAGGACATACCCTCCTCCAGTGGGGAAGCTTGCTAATCTACCCAACTGTGTGATTCACAGAGACTATGAAGAAGATGGACAGGACAGGACCTGTAACCATAGATCTTCGAGTGGTCTTCTGTGAATTCACACAGACCCGCCCGTCCTCCCCTCTATGTCCTGCTTATGCATATGAGCTTAATGTTCCTGATGCTGCTGATTGCGGCGTCATTCAAGGAACTGAGGGGAATTAGGCAGGAGCGCCTTTTAAGGGACCGTTAATGTGGGCGGAGTTACCGCCAAAATGTATCTATGCACATTCTGCCTAGCGATACTGGAAGGTTCCGTATGCACTGCGCAGGCACAGGAATAAACCCAACTGTGAATTCACAGAAGACCACTCGAAGATCTATGGTTACAGGTAAGCAACCTGTCCTTCCTGAATACCATATTGCCATTCCTGAATACCATATTGCCAAGTTGCTCATAAAATGGAACCATGACTGTGGAATGTGGGAGATGCACACTGTATTAGTGTGTGTATTCCAACCTTAGAGAATATGTCATTTCCCCATGTTTTGTGCTGTCATCAGTTAAGCTTTCAACATGGTTATTGATCATCTCACTGAGTTCCTGTTCGCTCTTGATCCTTTGCTTCCAGGTTGATTATGCATGGCTCCTTTGTTACCTTTCCTTAGTACAAGATGTATAGTGATTATGAAGAATTCAAATAGACCTGATATTAGCTGGGGAATGTTGTAATGGTTCTGGTATCATAAAGATGCAATGCTTCCCTATACTAGAGGAATGGCATACTCTTTTGCACTTCTTAAAGGCACATTTTCAGTGTTCTGTGAGAACTCCTACATGTTTTCCAGACAGACTACTACCTCCCCAACCTGCTCCATTTTTTGTTTTTTTTTTACATCTCTTCTGCCTTCTTCAATTATAGTTGTCCCTTCATATTCACTGGGGTTTGGTTCCAGGACCCCCCGTGGATACCAAAATCCAGTGAATGCTCAAGAGCCATTATATGCAATGGTATAGCAAAATGGTGTCCCTTATATAAGATGGCAAAATCAAGGTTTGCTTTTTAGATTATTATTATTTTAAGAATATTTTCAAGCTGTGAATATTTAAACCCATGGATACCAAATCCATGGATATGGAGGGACAACTGTAATCAACTTAGGAGACCAAGGCAGACAGATCCATAGATGTGCATGATGTTATTACAGAAGATATTGTAGGAGAGTATCTGTTTCAAATCTCCCTTTAAAGGTGCAGCATTATGTTGAATGAAATAGTGTTCATACAGTCAAAAAGGTATTTGATATCATCCTTTATTTCTCACTAAGAGTCTCTCCACAGGCATAATTCTGATGCAGATGAAGCCAAACTATCTGTACTTCATTCACATTGTCTTTTAACCTCATTACTGTTTTTTATAAAGATTAACGCATACTATTTATTATACTTTTTTTTCCTTTAACAAATTAATTTAAACCACTTTCCCTAGCTTGAATATTCAAACTTCAGGTTTGTCATGTACTAGCTTCTTCAGACTCAGTAACTAGCAGTTAAGCTTTATTCCACAGTAATCTAAAGAGCAAACAATACAAAATTGTTGCTTCGAATGAAGCTCATAGGAAAAGCAGTAAAATAAAAGTATTTACAATCAGCCAAATCTGATAAGCATTTTCCTCATTGGTCACCTGTCATCCATACTCCCAGTTCTCATCCAGTCTGGCTCCACCTATTGTTTCCCACAGTCCTTGCAGTTGCAAGGCCAGCCAGCCCGCTTTCTAGACAGACACCATCCTCCCTTGTCTCCTCTCAGTCCACGAACTTGTTACAGTGTTAAAAAATGCAAAACATTAAATGGTTAAATATGAAAGTACACAGTAACTCTATACAGACAAAACTTTTGGCAGGGAGGTAGTTTTTAGGTACCGATCCTGACAGGATTAAATGTACTTGTGATATCATTTACGAACAGTGAAAAACCAAGCAGTATAAGAGAAAGGAGAGAATTGTGAAGACATAATCATTAGCATGATATCGCAAGAACAATTTGAGGGCTTTATAGTTAAAGCCAAGGAAATATATGTATCCATTTCACTTTATTTAGAACCCGCTGCAGAAAACCAGCAAACAAAAAACAGATTTTCCTTGGATTTTTTCCGGACTGTGAGGCCGTGTTCTGGAATAGTTCCAGAACTATTCCAGAACACGACCTCACAGCCCAGAAAAAAACCAAGGAAAATCTATGGATGCCGGCCGTGAAAGCCTTCAACTTCACATCAAACAAAAAACAATTAAGCTGCCTCAATTTCTATCTCTTACAGGGATTCTATGCCAAAAGACTTCTAATTCAAGAAGATCTGGGAAAATCTGACATCTATTATAGAAATGCAGGTGCCAAAGTGAACTCAGGAACTACTATAACAATTGCTTTAATCCAATTTGATGGTGGAAATTGTTCAGATTACTTATTAACTGAAGGAGCATTCACAAATGTTTTATCTAAGTCACTGGAATAAAAGCAATTTGGATATTTAGTTTTATATAACTAATATCCATATTAAAACGATATACTGAAAAGCAAAGTGAACGTGACTGTGACTGCATGCTGTCAGAGGCCCACTGAATCACTGTATCATTGTAAAAGAGAAAAACTGAAAAGAATTACAGTTTGCCTTATATTCTTCATTTAATTGTTGTACCATGTTTCCATTTTTGGTAAGCCGTGTACCATTTTCATTTGAGGGGATAGGCACATTTTAATATGAAGGATAATTACTATATATAGCTCAATTCTGAATAAAAATCTCACATAAACATAATTGGCTTGGATCCTAAATTCCCTTCTTGGAATAGGACAATTCACATTCAAAGTGTGAGGTTTTTCCCCTTCCCTCTGCAGTTCCTCTAGGCCTCCAGATAATACAGTACACCATTAGAGATTGGGGGATCCTTGGGAATGATGTCAGATGTAGTGAAGGACTGTAAATAGAAAGTTGACAGAAACCATAGACATCCCTTTCGTGGACAGAATAATAATTTGTAATCCAAAGTGCTAAAAAGGCATATGACTTAGAAGTATTTCTTTTTTGAGAGAAAGCAAGATCTATACATTACTGACCTTTAATATTAAGATTTTTAATACTTTGTTGTTGTGAGCCTTCAAGTCTTTCCTGACTTATAGTGACCCCAGGGTCACAAGGTTTTCTTAGCAAGATTTGTTCAGAGGGGGTGTACCACTGGCTTTCTCTGAGGCCGAGAGAGCATGGCTTGGTTAAGGTCACCCAGTGTGTTTACATTGCTCAGCATGGATTTGAACACTGGTCTCCTAGAGTCCTAATCCAACATTCAAACCACTAGACCATGCTGGCTCTTAAAGCCAATAAAGTACCAATTTATCTTTGGAGATAACAGTGTTGGTTTTGCACCACTGTTGTACAGGCTCTGCAGCTGTATAATTTATCTTTACTCAGGGGGAGAAGCAAGTCTTCACCAGGGTATTAATTAGATAATATATTTTAGTCCTAAATAGTGTGCAAGGAAGTGTTTTCCTGATGATCATTAAAATAACATTTGTAACTGATAAACATCTATTTTTAACTGAAAATTTCAGACATATAGTGATACTAAAACCCAATCAGATCATGTACTGTTCACAGACAGGTATTGCAAATGTTATTAAACTGTTTATTATCCTATCAACAGAATTAACTGAATAAAATTTCAGCCATTTCTCTTACTAGAAGCCACTTTTTAAATAGTGAAATGTTTCCTTTTGCAGTGTATAAATTTTAAATAGAGTTTCAGTAGACCCTTATTTGCTTTTTTATGGCAATTTCTAATTACATTTAATCTAACTAGCTGTACCCAATGTAACATAAGCTGTTATCATCGATTTGAAAGGTTCACATGGTTCAGCTACGCACTATTATTTTAGGAAAAAATATTGCATTGTTTTATGTGTGGGTGGTGAGTGGCTGAGGGAGTGAGAAGAGGGAGGGGCCCTTGTGAGACTGGGGATGTAGATGCAGATTGAGTGGTAGGAGTGGATTGTGAGGTGGAGAGGAAATTTGCATGTGGGTGGTGATTGGCTGAGGGAGTGAGAGGAGGGAAGGGATTGGTTGGGTATGTTTCCTAAGTGGCCAATCAGCACACTGGGAAAGGAAACATACCCAATCATTTTATATAGATAGATTATCTTATTTGAGATGACAGCAAAAGGAATTACTGAACGCTTCTCACCTTTTCTATCTCCAAAGGTTTTGCAGTATTTTCCCTCCTCCTCTATGATACCTAGAATACTACTTAAGAAAAGAAAATTGTTCCTCGGTGTAATCAGAATGAAATCAACAAGTACTTCAAAATTACTGTCATATATTAAAAAGGTGTGCCATGAAAAAAAAATCAACAGTAGTGTTTAACAGTAGTATACATTAAGACTTTATAAACATTAAGACATTAAGTATACATTAAGATTTAACATTCAAGGCTTACTGTAAGTTGCTCTTGTTCAGCTGTCTTATCAGTGTCAATAGGAAAAATTCTCTATATAAGAAATTGCAAGATCATATTATTGACACTGGTTGGTTCTGCAGTTTAGACTCCTGTGTTTAAACACATTAAAATCATTGAAACAGAATATTCTTAACTAAGCCCCATAAACGTATATGTCTGCTTTAAGCATGATTAAATCTGGATCCAATTATTGCCTTTCTATATGTAGTACTCTTTTATAATGTTTTTTATTAGATTTTCAATAACAGTGAACAATATACAATGGAACAATACAACAAAAGCAGCAGAAATTCAAGCAATGGATAGTGAACATCAAGAAAACCAGATAACTTACATGGAGTGTATTCCATCAGACCATAAATTTAAATGTGAAGATGGAGGTTGTATTGTGGAGCTGTGCACATTAATAAAATCAATAAAAGGAAACCATTTTTCATAAAATCTGCTGATTCTGCTAAAAACAACAACACAACAACAAAAACTTTCAGATAGACATAGGACAAGGAAGAAAAGCGGGAGCTGGGCAGACATAAAAAAGCTTTGCAAAAAAAAAGGAGTTTCTTTGTCAGAGGCTTTGTTAACTGAGGTATGCCTGTAAATCATTATATATAAAATATTATTATGTTATTTGTTATCAAATCAGCTTATAGCAATTCTGTGAATGAGAGACCTCAAGAGTCATCAGCAGTGCTGTGCAGCTCTTGCAAAGTCTAGACCCTGGTTTCCTTTATTGAATCAATCCATCTGTAATGTGGTACCTTCCAGTAGCATTTTCTTAGCATTATCGTCATTTCCAATGAGTCATGTCATATCATGATGTATACAAAATACCGGTTTTCTTTTAGTCATTTTGGCCCCTAGTGGACTCATTTGTCTTTTAAGGTATTCTTACAGGCCCCTTAAATATAGCTTCCAGCGGAAGGGGGAAAACTGATGAAGGGAAGCCCCTGCCTTTCAACAGCTCATTATCTGACAACACATTCTTTTGATGCTTGCAAATTTAAGGATAAGTTCCACTCATTCAATCCAGGAATCCACTTCTTTGACAGTTGTTGCCTACAGAGCCTTGCTTGGGACTGACCGCATATACGTACTGCTTGCAAAGCGAGCTGAGAAGGGGGGAAAGTCACCAAGTCAACTGAGAGACTTTGCAAGAAGTATGTGCAGGCAGTCCCAAAGAAGCCACTGTAATTTCCTCATGTTCCCTACATGGGTTCTGCTTTTCGACCAATTTTGGTTTCTGACACTGCTGCAGCCCCTAATGTGTTGGATAAGTGGGGCTTCCTCTAACTAGGAAAAATGGTGGGCTTGGTTTGTACTCCTACAGCTGCTAGAATGATTGGAGTTCCTATCACTGAACTTGAACATTATTATTCACTAGTGGGGTGGCTGATGGCTCCAATGTCAGTGGGGTGATGAATCCTCTCTGGGTTTTAGTCTGAACTTTACTGGTGTTATCCAAGGTAATTAATCTATTTGACTATTCAGTTAGTAAAATGCCATTTTTTCATCATGTCAGTGTATCTCTGTATTTAAAATTGTACAATGTATACAAAAGTGCAAACAAACATTTATAAAGAAACTGACCAATATACTCCATGTATTAATGTAGTTAAGAATTATACTTTCAAACTTCCCCACAAAATTAGTTTAATATGCAAGACTGTTTGCTGCTTTCTGCAGATGATAACTCAGAAGGGAAAAACACATTTTAATTTGAAATGTTATTTTAATTTTGGGTTGTTTTTATTTCTTAAAGAGGGATTAAATAGCCACCCTTCAAATTCCCATCAGAAATGCAAATGTTTGGAAGAAATTTTATTTTCTCTTTAAGATCGCTCTAAATAGATCTGTTCTAAAACTTATCTGCAATGTCTTCCTTTTCTTAAATAAATCCTGTCATTCATGTGCCCTCGATAAAAGATTTGTGAACAGGAAATTAGGGCTTGTGTCATTGTTGGGGTATGCCCAAAGAAACACACTTGATAGGTTTTCCGTGTTTTTTTTCTGGGCTGTGAGGCCGTGTTCTGGAAGAGATTATTTCTGACATTTCGCCTGCATCTGTGGCTGACATATTCAAAGAATGAGAGCCACAGATGCAGATCAGAGATGTCAGTCACAGATGCAGGCGAAACGTCAGAAATAAACTCTTCCAGAACACGGCCTCACAGCCTGGAAAAAAGCCACGGAAAACCTATGGATGCCGGCCGTGAAAGCCTTCAACTTCAAACACACTTGATTTTACAATTTGGTTTCCTGTTTGAATCCCTTAACCACTGCTGAAACTTAACTTGGATTTGTTGTTGTTGTTTTATAGAATCATAAAGTTGGAAGAGACCACAAGGGCCATCCATTCTAACCCTCTGCCATGCAGGAACACATGATCAAAGTACACCCAACAGATGGCCATCCAGTCTCTGTTTTAAAAACCTCCAAATAAGGAAACTCCACCACAATCTGAGGCAGCATATTCTACTGCCGAAACAGCTCTTACCGTCAGGAAGTTCTTCCTGTTGTTTAGATGGAATCTCTTTTCTGTTAGTTTGAGTCCATTGCTCCATGTCCTAGTCTCTGGAGCAGCAGAAAATAAGCTTGCTCCATCCTCAATAAGACATCCCTTCAAATATTTAAACATAGCTATCATGTTCCCTCTTAACCTTCTCTTCACCAGGCTAAACTTGCACACCTCCCTTAGCTGCTCCTCATAGGGCATGGTTTCCGGACCTTTAACAATTTTTGGTCACTCCTCTGGACATGCAACAGCTTGTCAACATCTTGAATTGTGGTGCCAAGAACTGTTGTGTGCCTTCAAGTCGTTTCTGACTTTGGGTGACCCAAAGGCAAACCTAGCGTAGGATTTTCTAGGCAAGATTTGTTCAGAGGTGGCTTGCTTTTGCCTTCCTCTGAGGCTGAGAGAGTGTGATTTGTCCAATGTCACCCAGTGGGTTTCCATGGTCCAACAGAGATTCAAACCCTGTTCTCCAGAATCATAGTCCAACACTCAAACCACTACAGTATGCTGACTCCACACTTCACTAACTCTTGACTGGCTCTTTACTAATAGCAAAATTGTTCTGTCATAGAGCATTTAGTAAGAATGCTAAATCCAGATCCAATTCTTGTTTTGTCCTCTTGAAATCATAGTCTATATAGTCTCTCAAAATGGTTTCATGTTTCAGTTCCTTATTTAATTAGGAGACTTCAGAACTGGACTGTAGTATTTTGTGATTCTCCATATTGTCTTTTCCACTTATCCCACTCTCCAGAATTATCCAATTCATTTGTATACATTCCTCATTAGTTCTAAATAAGTCTGTTCCTTATTCCAGCACTCTTAAAATATGTTTTATTATATGTTTTGCCCTTCTAAACCTAATCGAGCAGCAGATCAGCTTTGAAGTGTATATGTTGTAAGGGCCATCTGTAGTGTATTAATATAAAAACTCACCCATTTTTCAAAACCAGAGATGCCCCACCCTTTTAAAAAAAGTTTTCAGTTAGTTCATGCAGTCTTAGAAGGATCTGGTGCAAAAAACTGACTGTCTGGAGTTTCCCACTTCTGTTATAGTAGGACGTAAGTGGCCCTTATAAATGCTTATTTGTGGTTCCCCCCAACACAACACTACTGCCTATAGCCCAATGTCCTTTGTTGTGTACAACTCAAATAATCTTGCATGCATTCATGCCTATATCCACACACTCCTTCTGATTCATTTGGTTCTCAGTAAAACTACAGAGAGAAGAAGGTTACAGGAAGGAAGATCAAAAGTTGTATCAATACAGGGAAGCTACAGTAGTAAATACCATGACCATATATTTCTTTGGAAGTTACTCACAATGACCTTAACATATTCTGCCTTCTAAATATAAAAATATAAAAAAAGGTTTTTAGATCTTGACTCAAAAGCGTCCCCTTTATCCTGGTAAATTCAGGTCTTGGAACAGCATGTGAATGTATGGCGGTCCATTCATATGACATGCGCATAAATGTCATTCAGAAGGGGCAGCAGCCAAATCCACTGCAAAGTCCATGTGCATCACGTCTGGGGCTTCGCCTGGATTTTTAAAAAAGTTCCATAAGACATGCAAATGTGCGATCATTTGAACACTCGCATTTGTGTAGATACGAACAGGCAGTGTAATCTGATTGTCTGGATGAGCGTGGGGGCAGGGCTAGCAAACAGGGAATGTGCTTCCATCTGCCATTTTAGATTTTCGGCTAAGCGAGGGTCAGGTAAGTTGATAAAACGGTGATCTTGTATTTTCCTTTCCTTTCCTTTCCTTTCCTTTCCTTTCCTTTCCTTTCCTTTTCTTTCTTTGTAAATATGAAGTATCACTTGTGTGTACCATGGGAAACTTTTTTTTGTACTTGTCAGTGACATTTAAAATTGTGAGTAAATCACTCGTGGTTGCCATCTTGGCTAGGGGGGTCAGGTGGAGTTTAGGGGGGCTCTTTAGACCATTAAGCCAGGTCTCATTGTTGCGAATGCCTGCTTCTTTGGACGTATTCGTATCCCCCCCCCCTTGTATAGACAAGACCAAAGTTGTATGAAATACTTCAGTAATCATAACAGGGACTTATGTTCGTACACACATGCCAGCTTGTGTAGATATATACAATTGTTACTAACCACACTCCTCTGTCTTCCTATATTAAGCTTATACAATATGCATTGTTGTTATAATATTCAGATAATTGAGCAGATTGAGGTAATGAGTCAATAATTTCCATGTTTTTCAGTACCTTTCTGTACTTTATATATAAGGTGTCTTACATAAACCTTGGGGGTTACTTTTTTAAAATGTCAAAGAAAATCAGTGTGAAGCAAGTTATTGCTTCTAATAGTTAAACTACAACAAAAATCATTCTAAAGCAAGATGGGCAACTTTGGAAGACTAGGGGGTTACAGGAGATCTTGGAGGCCTGTACCTGCTCCCACAAAAAAAAATCTTTTTGTGTATGTGTGCTCCCAAACACCCTCTTTGGGACATGGGACCTTCCTGGGTCCCTAGAAGGCATTTTGGGTCATTTTGAGGCCCAAAAAAAAAACTTTTTGGAAAGTTTTTGCAAAATTCCATTCTGGCCCCAGGGAGGGTCCAGGGGTTTTTCCAAACCTGTGAAAATACCTTCTACACCCCTGGAGGGGGGTGCATGTAGCCAATGGCCTGCACTTTGTTCACCCCTGTTCTAAAGTAATATGCTAAAATATTAGGCAATGGGTTGAATCCAGGCTTAATTATACTTAGTGTCACAATACTCACTGATTTCTGTGAGTCTAATTATGATTTAGCCATATCAAACCCAATATATTTATTACAGATTTTTTGGGGGAAACGGTGCAATCTAATGAACTAATAATGTATTTAACGTCATTCAATAAAGTCATACAAGGGGAAGAAACTCAAAAGAGGAAAACAATAGACACTAGTACCGGTAAGTTGTTCTTGTTCAAGTGTTTTAGTTGTGTATTTAGTTTGATATGCAAAATACAGTACTGTATAGTTATTTTTATCCACTAGATATATTAATATTAAATCTTACTCTCACAGTAAATTCAGAATACATGCGTGGTACTCTCAATCACTGCATTTCTGTTGCACAATATACAGTAGTATAGTACCTGAAAACATGGCAATCTAATGAATGCATATAGGCTGAAGGTAGGATCTATACAGCTGTAATTCCAGTTCTTTTGATGTGTTTCTTTTGCATGCTTGCAATGTCTTGAAAATGGCTGCTTTCTTTCATGATGAGTAGCAGTGTTCTATAGAACTAGATTAATAGCACAATCTGATAGCTGAGAACCCTACAAAAAAGCCAAACTCTTAATTGCACTGAAAAATGTACACACAAGATGTATTCAGAGTTTACCATCATGAAAAGAAGTGTTCCTTCCATCCACAGAGACATTTTGTTGGTGGACAGGGAGGAGGTGATTTTCATTTATTTAACCCAACACTTAAATAAATGCCCTGCATCCCACAATCTGCTCAAGTCTGATACTAGTGATCCAAATGGGAAGAAGAGCTCTACCAGCAAAGCAAGGTTAAATTAAGCGAAAACATTCAAATCAACTTATCCGGGTAGTTATTTGTAAAAATTTGACAAATCACTCAATTTTAAATGTGAACCAGGTAGAAATGTAAATTTCTGGAAATGTTCTTAACTCTTCACTGTTCACAGCTTCGTTGGCCCCTACCCTTCAGACACAGATATATGTATATTTTTAAAATCCAGCAAAGGAGAACAGAGATAATTGTTTCATATTAGGCATCAGCATCCCACAGGCAGAGGCATTTGATAAATAAAATATTCTATTACATACTTTCTTTTATGTTAAATGTTACCTGTTGGATATTGCCTACAAATGACACTTAGTCCCAGAATGTTTATTCTTCTTGCTGCTATTTGAAATAGATATTGACAATCCAGAGTGAACATTTTCAGTTTTAGTTTCTTTCTGTAAATAAAGATGTTCCTGTTTACCATTTTCTGTCTCTTTCTGCTTTAATTTAGATGTATTTGGTACTTAAATAATTGGTATAAATCCCTTCCCCAGTTTGTTTATTTTTAATTGGAAGAAAGAATAACTTGTTGGTTTCTGCAGAAAGATGTCTGCAAAATAATGATACTCAGTCCTTCTCAGGGATAGAAATCATGCCACTGTGAAACAATGGGGTCTTCCAGATTTGTATAAGAGGTGTGAATTCTCATGATATAGCTTCTTGGGTTTTGCCACTTTTACTGGTTATTGTTGCCTCTCTGTCCACTCCTTCTATTCTTTTGAAGGGCTGTGTGATGGATCCTCTCTCCAGGCAGGCCCTGCAGTTCCGCTCTTGGGCACCTACCAGTCACCCTGCCCTTCTAAGCTTAAACACTCTTGCTGGGTCTGGTCCTTGGGCCCCATGATGGCATTTACACTAGACAGGTGGGCGTGTTTACTGGTGGATTTAGTTTAATAACATGTGACCTACTTCCCTTAATAAATCAGAAATAAAATACACCCAGGCACAGTAAAAGTATACAATAAAAGTCAAGGTTTATTGTACAACACACAACTTAAGCATCTTGCATTGCACTGGCTCCATGCACAATACGATACGGGTGCATCTACACTGTAGAAATAATGCAGTTTGACACCAATTTAACTGGCATTGCTTCATCCTACAGAATCCTGGGATTTGTAGTTTTGTACAAATGTACACCAGCACTCTATGGCAGAGAAGGCTAAAGACCTTGTAAAACTAATAATTCCAGGATTCCATAGGATGTTAGATAAAGTGGTGTCAAGGCATTATTTTATGCACCCTACAACACTAATTAAAACAAGGTTTAACGTTTAAAGTTGAAATCTTTCCACACTCTCAGTTCCCACCAGACTATTAGTCCCTATTACAGTTTTATTCATTCCTAGCCCTAACCATTTCTCTACTCCTAATTGGCCCTCTCAAGATTTAATCCATTCCAGCTTCCCTTGTCTCTTTCTCTATTTCTGACTTGCCTTATCAGACTGTATAATGGACATTCTTTCCTTCATAGCATCCTCCAGAGCATTCCATGGCTGTCTCCTCTCAGGCCATGGAGACTATTAACCCATCTTCAAGGGCTGCTTATAGTGATTTCTCGGGTCTGGATGACAGCTCTTCCAAAGTTTATTTTAATCTGGGACATTATCTTCTGGGGTGCTCCAATGGTTTGAAGGGCTAATTTTCTCCTCTGGATTTTTAGATTTTTTTTTCTTAAGAGTTATAGTTCAAAGTGGCCTTTCACTGAAGCACTATAACTACATTTGCCAGAAGTAGGAGGAGGAAAAGAAAACCTTTTTTATTCTAATATGTCTGAGAATGAAAAAGAAAACCACTTGAGGATGGGAATCAAATGTTTCAGCTGGTGCTGGAATTGTCAGAAAATAATCTGGGACAACAGAAATGCTGTTTAGATTGTTTAAAAAATACTACAAGGCCTGTGCCAACACCACAACTTCCAGCAACCTCCTGACACATTTGCTCCATCTGGAGGAGCTCAACAAAGAACAGACCCACTGAATCAAGTGGACCATACAAATGCTATTGTAAAAACATGTGGTTTAGAAGCTGAATGTTTTCCTAAAGGGATTACTTAGTTGTGTGTGCAAAGGTGAAATATGAGTAAACTTGAAGTCTGTTGTCTTCTTTGTATGATTGTATGGGCATGGCTAACATGTTTAAAGAAAAGTTTGTTCTTGTGTGACGTAACTAAGAAAACTGGATGTATCAAGTCCTTGCATATTATGTTTTTGAAAAGTCAGATTTCAGAAATACTCAACTATTATTTGACCCAAACCTACTGATTTCAGACAGTAGGCTTTGCTTTCTCTCCAATGAGACTGCTGTAGTTTGCGGCAACAAGAAGAAAGTAATAATGGAGTAGAAACAAATTAGGCCATAGCTGTAAAATACTATACAATGCTTACTGACAATTTTATCAACACTGTTCTTGTCTTTCAAAATAATTCAGCTCTTCTTTACATTGCCAGACTCACACAAGAACTAAAATAAGGTTATATGGCTGTAGCAGTACTTTTAATGTGTGTGTGTTAAACTACATCTCTCCAGATTTCCTATCCAGCATAGACAGCTTTACAGGTCTGTTTTCCTAACAGCACAGTAGTTACACTGAACCTGGTGGCAGTTAAGGGTGAGTTAACCTTATTAGGACAAGACCATTAGCTTTCCCGCCATGACTTGTATTACTGGGAAGTATTGTTAAGGTAGACTCAAGAGGAAGAGATACCTAGTGTCGAAATGAAAATTTGCAGATGCAGAGTTTACCTTCATATTACAAAATAAGCCCAAGTATTTTAGTGCCATACTAGCAAGGTAACTGCAATAGGCCAGAACCTACTCATGACTGCATCACAATGAATACGCTACTGGAAGGTGCTATGGGATTTTGTAGTGTGGTTTGCTTACTTAATAGACCTTTTGAGCTGAAACTGGTGGAGCGGGTGGATTTCTATTCTGCAACTTGGGTGTTCATGTTGAGGTTGAAAACTAAATAGGACCTTCAGAGTAGAGGTGCTCAGTCTTGCACTGCAGTCTGCTTTGCTGGAGACCCCTATTAGACTATATTAATTATAAAAAAGTTATAAATATGCTGAAGGTTTAGATATATATAGCTATTTAAAGATATCAAGCTGTAAGGATAAATTTCTAAAATTTTATGTAATTACTAAGGAAGGTTAAAATATTGTGAATTACTGATTGTGATCAACAGAGGGGGAAGTCAGTGTTAGGTAGGTTAAACGTGAGTGTAGTAAGTATAAAAGTTTAGAAAGAGGTGTATGTGGATGTTAATATATATGTTAGTAAGTGTAAAGTACAGTTGTCCCTCTGGATCCACGGATTAGGTATTCACGGTATTTACGGCTTGAAAAGATTCTTTAAAAAATAATAATCCAAAAAGCAAACCTTGATTTCGCCGTCTTATATAAGGGACACCATTTTGCTATGCCACGTAAGAGGGGTGCTCCAAAAAAGCGATACAAAGACTCCCTGAAACAACATCTCAGGCTCGGCCAAATTGATCACCAACAGTGGTCCGCCATGGCCTCACATCGGCAGGCGTGGAGACGCACTATCCACAATGCTGCAGCCTTATTTGAGAACTCACGCCGAACAAGTCTTGAAGAGACAAGGCAGAAAGAATCACAACCCAGAAACATCACCCAGGGAGACCTTATGCTGTGCTTTCTGCAACCGGACTTGTTTATCTCGATTGGCCTTTTTAGTCATCAGCGTGCTTGCAGAAAGCGCGGGATGAGTCCTTCCTGAATCTTCGTTTGTGAAGAAAAGCCAGAGAGAGAGAGAGCATATAATGGGACTTGAGTATTCACGGATTTTGCTATTCACGGGGGGGGGGGAGTTCCTGGAACCAAACCCCAACGAATATGAAGGGACAACTGTATGTTAGTGGTACATGTTAGTAAGTATAATGTATTGTTACATAAGAGATAAAAAAATAATAAATAATAAAATTATCTATAAAAAAGGAAGCTGAAGCCGAAGTCTACTCAGAAGTAATTCTCTTAAGTCCCAGTGAAACAAAGCAGGAAATAGGACTGTTGCTGTAGGCGGTCTTCTGCCCTGGGCAGGTAGCGAGCAGCAGGTTGTCTCCAGCGGGACCCAGGGACTAGTGGGTCAGGCGAAAGCAGCACGCCTCCCGGACGCCCCCACCCACCGCATCTCCGGGCCTGGCTCTCGCCTGGTCGCCCGGCCAGTGCCACCGGGCGGCTCCTTGAGCACCGCTGGCGCCCCTCCCTCCCTCCCTCCCGCCGTCTCCCCGGGCCGCGCGCCCCGCCCCTCCGCCCGCCTCAAGGTGCCTGGCTGGGGCGCTTTTCTTTCCCGCCTCCAAGTCCGGTCGGCTCCCTCGCGCTGCGCTGCGGCCCCCCGTCGCGCGACCAGGTGAGTGTCTGTGGGCGGCAAAGGCAGCGCGTCGCCTCGGGTTGCGGAGCACCTGCCTGTGTGCGTGGGTGGGCTCCTGGCGACTTGACAGGCCAGCCGGCGGGCGGGCAGCTAGAGGTGCCAAGTGGCCGTGGCTTGGAAAGTCCTCTGGGTGTTTAGCCCAAAGTCAGCCCCACAGAGTTCAGCGGGGCTTACTTTCCAGGCGAGCACCGGCGTGCGGACTCGCTTTCCTGTTGCGGTATAGTTCCGAACAGGAAGCTGTTGTGCTGGTAGTGGAGCGGCTTCCCTGAGGAACAGTCCCCGGGGAAACGCCACTTCCTTGGCCTCCTCCCAGACCCTGGGGGAAGGCGTGTGTGTGTCTTCGCTTGTAGAGTACTCGGAGATCTGTTTAACCGGGTTAGTTACCCCGGAACATCCCTTTCGTGTTCGTATCGGGATTGTTAGTCCCATGTGGCAAGGAATGTTGGCCTTTTCCACGTCAAACACACAGGTTTCTGATTTCTCTGTCAATCAGGTGTAAATGAAACCAAATAGGGAAGGGGGTAGCTTTTTTACTTTGGTTTCTTTAAACTGGAAACACTTTGAACTCCTAGAATAATAATCCTAATTAACCAGTATTATTAGAACCATAGTAACAGCCTGCAAACATATATGAAAAAGTGTGAGTAGGAATACATACTTCCTGCTTGGTTTTCATGGCGATTTTCCTTATGATTTATAGAATGAGCAGTCCTATTCATGTCTATTCAGAAGTATGTCTTGTTGAATTTAGTAGCCCTAATGCTTAGGTAAATGTTTTATAAAGAATTGCAGCTTAAGTGATCTTATGCATTTAGGGAGTTGAAGCTACTATGGATATATCTATCTATGTCTATATCATTAGCTATTTGTAATAGACCAACACAGTTAAGGAACTTGTACAATTATAAAATACAGAAATAATCTCAAGTAATTTAGGAGCTGTTTTTCACATTCTTCCTCTGTCACAAGTTTAACTGACCTGACTTTGCCTATAGCAGGAGAAAGATGGCCCAGATTTCACACATGCTATTATAAGAAGCCATTTCACATACCAGTACATATAAAAATTAAGTTCTTAACTAGAATTTATATGCTGTTTGGTCTAAAGGCACCACTTCATTGTCAATGTTCCGTTGCTATATTTGTCAAACAGGTATTACTAATGGAACTAGCACACTTCAAATCTATAGAGTTACTAGAAAATGGGTTCATTGGCTTCCATCTTTCAGCCATTTCCAAAACTTGTGTAGTAGCAGTGCAAAAATTCAGACATTTTAAGCTGGTAGTTCTTAAACTGGCAGATCCAGCATGGTGTAGTAATTTTCAGTGTTGGATTATGATTCTGGAGACCAAGATTCGAATCCTTGCTAAAGCCTTGGAAACCCACTGGGTGACTTTGGGCAAGTCACACTCTCTAAACCTCGGTGGAAGGGAAAGACAAACCTCCTCTGAACAAATCTTGCCAAGAAAACTGTGATAGGGTCGCCATAAGTTGGAAATGACTTGGAGGCACACAGCAACAATTTCTTACAGTGCAAATAGGAAGTGGAGATAATTAATAAAGAATCAAATTGTACTGGTTTTAATTTTCATGAAGGTTTCCCCATTCATATTTGTAGAAGAAACAGATTTTCATAAGTAAAGAAATGTTCACGTAGATCTGCTTCTTCCACAAAACAATGGGTAAGTTGTTGTGTATAGTCAATCTTATAATTTTAGGATAGGTTAGTGTATCTCTTGAAATGTTTATGAGATGATGTTAATGCCATCTACCATGGAATATATAGAGATATACAGTATACATACTAAATATACATTTTAAATTCATGTAAGAAGTGGACTTCACAGTTTGTTTAATATATGCAGAAAATAGGCTGCTTTGAATACATTGAATACAGTCAATGAATTGGTATAATTTGGTATGATCTGTCAGATTTACATCTTATTCAAACATTCATTCAATTATGCGAGTTTTGTACAGACCTTAATGCATAGTAGTGCAAAAATTACATCTTCAATTTGTTTTAACTTCTTAAGATTTGAATAAATTATGGGGAGTCGTGGCTGACAGGGGAGAGTAATGGCAACATAATCTGTCTTCTGCATCCCCTCCACCCATTTTCATTACCAAGAGTCTGTTAAATCAATCCAGAATGTGACAATACACCCCAAAGAGCACCAAGGTATGAAAAGTGCTGTAGCTGACGGTCAAAAAATGGATTTAAAAGCATTATTTCTTCCTAAGAGAGAGCAACTGCATAGAGGCCTAGTAGGCTATTCAGGCTACTTTATGATGACACCAGAATCCTCTAAGAGGATGCGGGAAGGCAGATCTCAAAGAGATCCTATCCTAGAAATGCAAGTAAAAGTGATAATTAGCCAAATATGAAAAGAACTGCAAGAAGACTGGTCAGCAGTTCTTGATCCAATCAACCCGAAACTGTCAGTCCTGACAAATAAAATCTCTAAATTGGAGGACACCATGAATGAGGCGTTGCAGCTAGGAATTTCCAGTGACATAAAAGTTCAAGAACTACTACACGTGGCTACTTTAGCTCTCCAAAATAAAGTGGAAGATTTGGAAAATCAAAGCTGGAAGAATAATTTAAGGGTAAAAGAGGTCCCAGAGTAGGAGAAAGAGGGGGAGCTTGCTAAAATGATAATTACCTGGTTAAATGACTCAAGTCCCATGTACCATCTTTCTCTTTCTGATTTTGAGGAAATTAATTGAACTGTTGATATTAAACCCCCCAAAATCAAATATTTACCAGGATATATTGTTAAAATGCCTAAGCTTCTTTAAAAAAAAAAAACAAACCATGAAGATCTTGAACAGCCTTCCAAAATTAGACTTTGTGGGTTCAAAATTTTTGATTTTTCCAGGATGCAGCCAGTGCATGCTGGCAAAACAGAGGGAATTTAAACCAGTCACCACAAACCAGAGAAGAAAAGGGCACCAATTATACCTGGGGATATGCTTTCAAGCTTTTGATTAGACTTGGAGGAAAAACTCTGGTAACAACAAAGTCACAGCTTATTGAAATATGTGAAGCAACAGACTTGCCTATTCCAAGAGGTTTTGAGGACAATACAGAACAGGATGAGGTTGAGGAAGAGAAAAAGACAATGAGATTTGAGGACTCTGAATGAAAGAAGAAATGAGGGAACAGAACATGATTAGTGTGGTGCAAAGCAAGAAGAAAATTTTGAAGCGATTGCCATTTTGAATCAGTAAGATTGCAGTAAGATTGGCATTTATTTTATTTTATTTAGGTATTTATACCCCGCTCTTCAGCCACAAAGGCTCTCAGAGCGGCTTACAAATTGTTAAGCAATAGCACTTACACATCTACACCGCATTAAGTGGTTTCCAATGTGTGTTCGCTAAGATTGGGGGAGAAACCACCAGTTTGTTAGGTCTCTACTGTTCAGATTTACTTAATGCTGTTAAGTTTGAGTGGTGTCCCTCTATGTTAAATTCAGGCTCTGTATTTTTACATACTTATTTGTCTTGTACAGTTGGGTAGAGGGGGATGGGATGAATATCATTCAGAAGAACACTTGCATTTTCTTCTTCTTTTATTTGCTAAATGCTCTTGCCCCCTTTGTGGGATGTAGAAAAGTGGAGCTATAGCCCGCAACTGGGAATGGTTATTTCCAGTCATCCACTGAAATGGGGAGAGGGGGGATGTTTCTAGTTTTTTACATTTTTGTTGGTGTTACTTCAGTCTCGGAATGGCAGACAGCAAAACTAATATCTGTGCAGCTTTAACCACAAACTGTAGTCCTGGCTAAATTAAAACTGATTTGTCCCAATGTCAATGGTTTAGAATTCTGGAAAAAATGAAAGAGTCTTCAAGGCTCTGAATCCTCAGTTTTATGATATAATTTTACTGCAAGAAATGCATCAATGTAGCAAAGTTTAAACTTTTTTACACCACCACTGGTTAGCAGAGCAATCATCTCCCCTCCAAAGCGAGGGAAATGGCAGTTCTTATCATGAAAGGATGCCCCTACAGGTATATGACATCTTAGCAGACCTGGACGGCAGATACATTTTTGTCAAAGGAGATAATATTGGAGATTTTAAAAACTTATGGTGGGGTCATACTATTCACCTAACAAAAAACATTTTTTCCCGTCTCACTTGCTAGATAAATTTACGTCATTTAACAGAGGGATCCATTATGTTAGGGAGAGACTCCAGTGTTATATTTGATGCCAAGTTAGACAGAACCCCACTAAAAAGAAACATAAAGCTATAGGGAACTTGTCAGTCTTTACTTCTGTGGGCTTATAAGATGTAGGCAAAAAATAACCCATTACTCAGATTTACATAGTTTATAGACAAATACACTACATTTGGGTTTCAGATGTCATAATTGACAAAATCAGAAACATAACAATCCATCCTGCTACAGTTTCTGATATTAAACTCCTCTTTGAGTTTAATATGGGAATTGGCTAAACTTGATAAAAAGACAAAGATCTAGTGTCTTGACCCCTCATTGCTCACAAGACAACCTTTTCCCAAGTTTTTGTAAAAAGCATTAGAATCGGGATTTTTTTCAGAGAATGAAACACCTGGCATGACTTTAGCTACTATATGGGATACCATGAAGGAGTAACAAGGGGGGTATGCATACAAGAAAGTCAAGGCTGCAAAGGATTAGAAGCCAAAAAAGACAAACTTTAATCTCTGAAATAGACAAATTAACACAAGACCATGTTGTGTCTGAAAACAATAGGTCAATTCTGGAAGAGCTAAGAAGGAAAAAAGCTGAACTGGCTGCTTTAGATTTAGAATAAATTCAGACTGCTCTGATTTTGATTAAAAGGGCATATTTTGAATGGATAAAAACTCATGCTTACAGTTGGCCCTCTTTATCCATAGATTCAACTAACCACAGCTTTAAAAAACAAACTTTGCTGTTCACTAAGGGACACCATTTTATTATACCATTGTGTATAATGGTATCTACAGATTGAGCATCCACAGACTTTGATATCCACGTGGGTGGTGGGTGGGCTGGAACCAAACCCTAGCAGATACTAAGGGCCCACTGTATTTTCAAGAGAGATCAAGAAATGATCCCACAAAAATATAATTCCATTAATTAAATATAACACAGCAAGCTTTTGGCTTCCCCAAATGAAATATGCCAAGAATTCAGAACCTTCTATTAATAGTTACAGATATCAGAGCAATGCACAGATCTACCTCGACTGAATTTCTTGGCACTTTAAAAAGTAAGCCTATTGATAAATTCCACAACTCTGAACTGAACAAACCCATCACAGAAGAGAAATAAAAAATGTTATCATTCACTTATATCAGGCAAATAATCAGGCACAGATGGCTTTACTGCAGAGTTCTACAAAACCGTCCTCAGTATTAATCTCCAAATTATCCACATTGTTTAACAATATTTTGCAAGGAGGCAAAATTCCAGACAGCTGGAGAGATGGTTGAATTGTAGCCATACCTAAACCATATGGTGACCTAAATTTGGTATCATCCTTAAAAGCACAGAATAATGCTTTTAAATCAGGATTTAAAGTTCTCATGTCAATCTTCACTAAACATATCAACTCCTTTGTTTAAAAGTATGTACACCTTGACCAAACAGGTTTTATAGCAAACAGATAACTGCCAGATGCAGTGTGCCAAGTATGCAGTATTATTCACAGTTCTGCTAGATTGGGCAAGAGGACCACCATCCTCTCCTTGGATGCATTTGGAGCATTTGACAGGGTAGAATGGCCCTATCTCTTTGGTTTATTGGAAAAAATTAACTTTGGAACCTCTTTTGTTAATCTTCTCAGAAATGTTTATACCAGTTCACGGGTCAACGTGTGTGTCAATTGCATGGACTCTAAGGCTTTTCAATTGGAAGGAGGCACCAGGCAGGGAGCCCCATATTGCCCTTATTAATTGCTCTGCCTTTGGAACCACTAGCGACATGTATTAGATATCCCCATTGATTGAAGGAATCCAGTTCAGTGATAAAAAGCATAAATCAAACCTTTACATGGAGGACTTGTTACTTTTCTTGCAAAATCCCACCTTTGCAATAGATGACCTAAAGTAGATTTTAGATATTTTTTTAACCCCAGTCACAGGATTTAAAATTAATTATATGAAATCCAGAATATTCTACATAAATACACCCCTCCATGAACAGTCAGCTCTTCAGAAGAAGATGAACATGATTTTTGCCATTCCAATTAAGATATTTATTGGTCCAGATCAATAAATGTCCGGCTCAACTTATTTATAGAAACTATAAACCTACAGTGGATAAAAGTCAAGATAAAGGAATGGTCAGCTTTACATCTGTCTGTATTAGGATGGATTGAAGGAATTAAGACTTATGTTTTACCTAAATGTATTTCCTTATTCCAGACTATCTTGTTTACGCCCTATAAGAGATAGGAGAGGGCAAAAGATGTTAGAAAGGTTTATCTCACAAAACAAAAAACTTAGATTCCCAGTCAGTGTTAGATATTCTCTGAGCACTACAGGTGGTCTTTCTTAGTTAGAAAACTTAGAGAAATATATTTTTCTAGTTGTCAGATTAAGCAAACCATACAATTAATTAGAAATGATGGATCTTCTTCATGATCTTTGTGAATCACACAGCTGGGTTACTCCTGTGCCTGCGCCTGCGCAGAGCATCGGAACCTTCTGGAATCGTTATGCAGAATGTGCTTTGATACATTTTTGGCGGTAACTCCGCCCATCCTAACAGTCCCTTATAAGGGATTCCCGCCTAAATCCCCTCAGTTCCTTTATTTCCGCCACGTTAGCAGCTTGAAGGAACCTTCGTTCGCTAGTTATTTTACTTTCGATTTCACTGGTTTTGACTTGGCTCTGATATTGACTACGGTTTTCTCTTACCCTTTGGATTTGGCATTTTAATTCGACTCGGGATCGATCCCAACCAACATCAACTTGGGACCAGGAACCTTCCACCTCGAAGGCTGTCCCTCGAGATCGGATGCCTACCGAACCTGTGAGTCGCCCGAGTACCTCTGCTGAGGCTTCCCAATCTCTTAAAAAGAAGAGGAAGGAGAAGTATATCCCTCGACATGGTGACACCTCCAAGTCGAAAATTAAGTCCAAGGAGGCTTCTAAAAAGTCGACCTCTTTGGCAGACCCTTCTGCGGCCCTTCCACCTCTGCGCCCACAGACTGATACCGACACCACATTTCCTAAACCGTCTGTTGCGTCCACTAAGGAGGCTGGCGTGACTCGCCATTCACTCACTCCACCGGGATCGGTGGAAATAGTGGCTGTTGACGTTCTGTCTGGTGCTGAGACAGAAAGGTCACCACAACGGCTGGGCCGATCACCCGCCTTTGTTATTTCCCAGGTTCAACTGCTGGAACGATCTTCGTTGGATGTCGACGTCGAGGTTGTCGAGTCTGCAGGTCTGGTTCAAGGCCAATCGTCTCCTACCACCATTCATGAGGACGTACCGGCCTATACTGCTTATGACCTTGCCCGGTCCATCTGCCGTACGGGATACATGTCACCCACGGGCTCCCAGATTCTTAATTCTCGGGGTGATGATCTCAGCACTGTCTTTGTGGGTCGCTCTGTTTGCCAACTGGAAGGGCTGAGACCCGTCCCATGGAAGGATGCGGAGAGTCAAGTCTCTCCTCTTTTGGAACAGCATCCTCTGCCTCACACTCCTCTGATGCCTCCACCATGCACCACCTCTCTGCTTCGGGGTGACCGCAGTCCATCTCCAGAGGGTTTGATGTCCTCCTCATCTGCTTCGTGAGACCCATACCGAACCTACCTGCCATCACCCCAGGCAGAGCTGATGGAGGACGATTCTGCTTCCCCCACGGATGACGTCCGTGCTTTTGCGGAGCAGATGGTCCGGCTGTCCCATGCTCTGGATCTCAAGGTGGAGGAGAGAGAGGCCGAACCGGTGGATCCAATTTTCCACCGGATTCAATCCAAGGCCCCTCCATGGCTTCGATTCCAGTCTTGCCATCATTATTGAAGCTCACCCAAGGTTCCTGGGAGAACCCTTCATCGATACACTCTACCTCAAAGACGATTGACCGACTATATTGAATTAGGGGTGAGCACATTGAATGGCTTCAAAACCATCTGAAGCCAAATTCTGTTGTGGTAGAAGCCTCCCAAAATAGGAAGCAGCACCGGCCTCAGTCAACCCCACTGGACCTGGAGGGTTGTAAACTTGATATCATGGGGAAGAAGATCTACTCGACGGCAGGACTGAGTTTCCGTGTGGCCAACTACTCAGCTTGCATGGGGGCCTATCAGCAGGTGCTGTGGGAGCGGATGACACCCTTAATCCAAGACCTTCCTGACGAATGCCGTAGGATGGCTGAAGCAATCCAGGCTGAGGCTCAATCACTTGCTGGACAACAAATGAATTCGACCCGTCATGTTGTGGATTGTGTGGCAAAGACCATAGCAGGATCCATCGCCCTGCATCGACATGCGTGGCTCCGATCCTCGGGCCTCACCCCACAGGCCTCTGCTACTATTGAAGATCTCCCATTTGATGAGTCCAGGCTGTTTAGTGGATCGACTGATGAGAAGCTCGAATTCACTCAGAAGATGAACACCACTGTCAGGAAATATGGTATGGCCACCTCCTCATCTTTTCAGTACCGACCTAGGGGCCGTTACACCTGGCAGACTTCATCATCAGGCCAACAGTTCTGTCGGGGGTTCTCTGGCCAGTTGTATTGTCGATCCCAATACGTACCCTCTCCCTCTCCAGCCTCATCGGTGAGGAGCCAGGGGTCGGGTTCCAGATACCGGCAGCCACCGAGACAACGATCGAAAGGTCAAGGCAGGAGAAAATTCTAAGTTCCCTTCTCATTCTATCTCTCTCTTTCCTCAGACGCCACTTTTTGGGGATCGATTGTCGAAATTCCAAGAAGCCTGGTCTTCAATAACATCAGACCGCTGGGTACTTCAGATCATCCAGAACAGCTATTGGATCGAATTCAACTCTCTACCTCTGACAGGTCTGGTTTGATCAACACTGCCCTCCCCTCCCCTCCTTGAGGAGGTGCAGACTTTGCTGCAGAACGGGGCCATCGAACCCATGGACTCCGACCTTCACCACCTCTGCTTCTTCTTGAGGTACTTCCTGGTCGCAAAGAAGGACGGCGGCCTGCGTCCCATCCTCGACTCCATGGGGTGAACAGGTACATAGCTCCAAAGAAGTTCAGGATGGTCACCCTGGCTTCTATCCTTCCGCTCCTGAGATGGTACGATTGGTTCGTGTCCATAGACTTGAAGGACGCCTATTTCCACATCGGAATCCATACATCCCACAGGCAATTCCTGGCATTCCAAGTCGGGACCGACGCTTTCCAGTTCAGGGTCATGCCATTTGGACTCTCGATGGCTCCACGAGTGATCATGAGATCCATGGCGGTGATAGCACCCTTTCTTTGTCAACAGGGAGTAGTGGTATTTCCCTACATCAATGACTGGCTGATTGTAGCGGACTCTCGACATCAGCTCAAACTTGATGTTGGCCTCAGCTTAGATGTCTTAGACTACCTGGGACTTGTTGTCAACATAGAGAAGTCACAGCTCCAACCAGCTCAAACAATCCAGTTCATTGGTGCTTATCTGGACTCCCCAACAGCTGCAGCGTACCTGCCTTGAGACCGGTTCAACACCCTTCGGTCTCTGATCTATCTCTGCCGTCGGTCCCGGAGACTCCCTGCTCATTCGATCCAGGTACTTCTGGGGCACATGGCAGCTACTACCTATGTGACCCGCCTTGCCAGGCTATGGTTCTGTCCGCTCCAACATTGGTTTCTGCAAGTGTTTGACCCTCTCCATGACTCCCCAAACAAAATGCTCATGATGCCATGGGCGGTTCATCGATCTCTGGAGTGGTGGCTGGTACCAGACAATGTCCTGTCAGGCATGCTGTTCGACCCTCCTCAACCGGACGTCTCTCTGATGACAGATGCTTCGCTGCAAGGATGGGGAGCCCATCTCGGCTCCTACGAGATACCGAGTTCTTGGAACACCGAAGAACAGTCCCTCCATATCAACGTCCTGGAGCTTCTTGGTGTTCAGAAGGCGCTGCGGGCCTTCGAATCCCTGGTGAGGAACAGAACTGTTTTGGTAGTGACAGACAATACTTCAGTCATGTACTACCTGAACAAACAAGGAGGAACAAGATCCCCTCAACTTCTCCAGCTCACACTGGACATTTGGGACTGGTGCATCTGCAGGAACATCCTTCTCCAATCCATTTATCTTCCTGGGGAGGAGAACACTCTTGCAGACGGACTCAGCTGTTCAAGCCTCTCCATCCACGAATGGCAGCTGCACAGGTCAGTCACCTCGGCCCTGTTCCGACGGTGGGGCTTTCCCCAAGTCGACCTCTTCGCGTCTCCAGAGAACGCTCATTGACCCCAATTCTGCTCTGGGATCGAGAGGTGACGCCTTCCTTTTCTATTGGACGGATCCCTTTCTCTACCTCTTCCCTCCGTTCTCACTGCTGACTAGAGTGATTGCCAAGCTCCGTCGAGATTGAGCGGATGCCATTCTCATCACTCCTTGGTGGCCTCGACAACCCTGGTTTGCAGCTCTTCTGCGTCTAGCCAGGCACCACTTCATCCGTCTTCCGTCCCGTCCTGACCTTCTCACCATCCAGAATGGGAAAGTCAGGCATCCAGACATAGAGACTGCATCTGACGGCATAGAGGCTGGTTCCTTGACTCTCTCCTCAGTACCGAAGGTCTCAAATTCGTCTTCGATACCAACGTACTCTGCATCTTTTTCTTCAGAGGTCCAGGCTGTTATCGATGCTGCCCAAAGACCGGCTACCCGCAGGTCGTACCACTACAAGTGGAAAAAGTTTGAAGCTTTTCTGGCTACTCGAGGGTCGGGCGTTGAACCATTCTCCGTTCCGACCGTCCTGGATTTCCTTCTCCACTTGTCTTCCACAGGCCTGTCGCTTTCATCAATCAGGTGCTATTTGGCAGCTATATCCGTCGGGTTTCAAGCAAGAGGTCACCCGTCTCCCTTTACGGATGCAACGGTTAAGAAGTTCTTGAGAGGCTACGCCAACCTCCACCCTCTGGTGGTTGACCCTACCCCGACATGGAGCCTCAAATTGGTCCTCTCGCAGCTGGTCCGACGTCCTTTCGAATGCTTGGCTTCCACCGACTTGCAACTTCTATCCTGGAAGGTTGCTTTCCTTGTGGCCATTACTTCAGCTGGTGAGCTCTGTGCCTTGAGATCCGACCCTCCATACACTACTTTCCATAAGCATAAGGTGATGCTTCTTCCCAACATCTCCTTCCTTCCGAAGGTGGTGTCGAGCTTCCATCTCAATCAATCAATCCATCACTCTCCCTGCCCTGATGCAGGACCTGAAGGACGAATTCGAGCGTACCCTCCACTCCATGGACGTCAGGAGGGCATTTGCCTTTTACATTCAGAGAACTGCTCCCTTCAGAAAGACACCTAGACTGTTTGTGTCCTATGCTGACTCAAGGCTCGAGAGCCCATTTTTCTGCAATGGCTGTCGAAGTGGGTGACATTGACCATTGCTTTCTGCTATGAGCTGGCGAAGAAGCCACTACCGCCACGGATTTGAGGACACTCTACAAGGGCTGTCTCCACCTTCACAGCATTCCTTTCTGGGGTGCCTTGAGAGGACATTTGCAGAGCTGCAACTTGGTCATCACCTTTGACTTTCATTTCCCATTACAGACTTGACTCTCGTTCCAGGAACGATGCTGCCTTTGGGAAAGCTGTACTGTTGTCTTCTATTCAATGAGTGAGTGTTAAGGTTTGCCAAGTCATTTGATGTTTTCATGATATAATGACTATATATAGTTTATTAGTTTCCTTAAGAATGTGCTGTCAAGACTCTAATTAAGGTTTGACTGTGCAACATTGTACTAGGGTCATTTTGTATAGGACATACCCTCCTCCATGGGTGAAGCTTGCCAGTTTACCCAGCTGTGTGATTCACAGAGACCACGAAGAAGATGGACAGATTTTTTACCTGTAAGCATAGATCTTCAAGTGGTCTTCTGTGAATTCACACAGACCTGCCCATCCTCCCCTCTATGTCCTACTACATCATATAAATTGCTTAATGTTCCTAATGCTGCAGATTGCGGTGTCATTCAAGGAACTGAGGGGATTTAGGCAGGAATCCCTTATAAGGGACCGTTAGGATGGGCGGAGTTGCTGCCAAAAATGTATCAAAGCACATTCTGCGTAGCGACTCCAGAAGGTTCCGATGCTCTGCGCAGGCACAGGAGTAACCCAGCTGTGTGAATTCACAGAAGACCACTCAAAGATCTATGGTTACAGGTAAGCAACCTGTCCTTTAGTTCACTGGACTAATATGGAAGGAGGGACACAACTTTTGAATCACAAATTGCTGCTGATAGAAAAATACTCTACCTGAAAAATAAAAGCCTTAGTAACAAATCCATATATAAAAGACAATGTCTTTTAAAATGGGCTGAGTTATTTTTTTCTCTGCCCTCATCCATAAGATGTATCTTTCTGTAGGTAAAGCCAGATGCCCAAAGCCTAGTGGATCAGCAGAAAACACACACACAACTGATTATTTATCCATCAGAGATTTTTTTAATGGATCAGAAATTAAGACAACAGTGTTATTGAAAAGGAATTGTCCAATACTAATGTTACTTGGCTGGATTTAATAAGATTGAAACATATAGCAAATGACTGGGTCAAATGGCAAGGACCTCCAGTGCAACTATCAGAATTTGAGTTGATTTGTACTATTCTGCAACTAGCAAAAAGGGCTCTGATTTACAAAATCTGTACTTTATTAAAGAAGGTAAAAAAATACCCAATCTCTCTTCCTGGGCTGGGCTCTGTTTGGAGTGGGGAGCCAAAGCCCCCAGAGAGCAGAGAGATCAGGTCTAAATCACCCCCCTCCTTGCTCTCTCGAGGCTTTGGCTCTCCAGTTCAAATGGAGGCAAGCCCCAGGAGAGCAGGGGGGGTGGCTTTAGACCCAATCTCCCCTCTCTCCCTGGGCTGGGCTCTGTTTGAAGTGGGGAGCCAACCCCAAGGGAGCAGGGAGATTGGGTCTAAATCGCTCCCTCCTTGCTCTCTCGGAGCTTTGGCTCTCCAGTTCAAACGGAGGCATGCCCCAGGAGAGCTGGGGGGGGGCACTTTAGACCCTCTCTCCCCTCTCTCCCTGGGCTTGGCTCAGTCTGGAGTGGAGAGCCAAAGCCCCCAGAGAGCAGGGAGATCGGCTCTAAAGCACCCACCTCCCTGCTTTCTTGGGGCTTTGGCTCTCCAGTTCAAATGGAGGCAAGCCCTTGAGGTGTCTGGAGTTCCCTCCTGGGGAGGGGGAGGAGAACCCGTGAATAGTCAAAACCGTGAAAGTCAAAGCTGCGAATGTTGGGGGACGATTGTATAGTTAATTTCTCTTCTCGTGTAAACTAACTATGGCTTCTCATTGTGTTTTCATTTCATTTATGCTGATTATTCAGAGGTGAAAATTGGACTATTAATTCCTAGATTTCTTATCTTGGTCCTGCAATACAAGTGACAGAGAGATTCATTTGTCATTTGCTGTACTGCAGCTTCCATTGTCCTTTACCATTGGGTGTGCTGATAATGGCTGATAGGAGTTGCTGTCCAGGAATGTCAGAAGGATCCCAAATTGGTCACCATAATATGTGGTCAAGATGGTAAATTACTTTTCCTTTAATAATGTGAGTAAATGCCTTCAAATTGCTTGTTGATTTATGGTAACCCAATGCATTTCATATTGTTTTCTTAGGCTAGGAATAATCGAGGTGGTTTTGCCATGTTTTTCCTCTGAAATATAACCTACAGCACCTGGTATTTGTTGGCGGTCTCCTATCCAAATACTAAGCAGGGCTGAACTTACTTAGTTTCCAAGATCAGATGGGATCTGGTGCAACTAGGGTATTTAGACCTCTCTTTAACAATAAAGCAGATCAGAGCAAATGTACCACCCCTTCTACCAACTCAGTCTCTTTAAAAGGCTATCATGATTGCTGGTATTAAAAACTGTAGAGAGATTAAGGGATCCGATAGGCTCACACTTGCCTTCTATCTCTCCCAGGGCAGGGCAACTAAGGCATGCAACTAAGGTCTGATTTCTTTTGCAGGAGAAATTGACAGAATTAAAAACATTGCTTTAGCTCAATAGTCAGACATTTTTGTGGCCCTCATCAACCTTTCTTTTTCCAACTCCTGTCCCCATGGCATAAGAGTCGTCCCCCCCCCAAAATCTAAAGAACTGAAGCTTAAAGTCTGATGAATATGCTAAAGAACTCAGGAGTGAAGAAGTATCTCCCATATGACTCTTGAGTTTGAAGCAAGAAGCATCGCAAATATTCATACTGGAAAGTGCTGTGGCACTTTGTGATCCCTTTGCAGTCACATGAATTCCAATTGATTACATTCCTGATCACCCTATTCATGCATTACTTGGGTCATTTACATGCATATTTAAGGACAGATGGTATTGTGGACAGTGGGGGGTGGAAGTATTGTGTGAACTGGGTCTGGAATGATTTGGAAATATTTAGATCTAACAACTACTGTATAAACAGCTGACATTGCAAGCAAGTCTGTGCTTTCTGTGTTGCTGACTGATCACAAAGATCTGCTGGATTCTTATCATGTGGTTTTTGGCTTAAAGATTCTCTATGGAAACCAGAAGGGTGTTGCAGTTCATCCTAACAGAATAGTCCACAGGATTCTCTACATGCAGGTTCCCTCAAGGGTTTTCTTTATTCAGGGATTAAAATAGTTCCACGCTTGTCTGATTTGTTTAAAGCTTATGTGTTACCCTTAATTTGAGGTATTTCATAAAGAACTGTACGAAAAAATACACAGTAATTTCCTACTTGTATGGAAGAATAAGACTTCCAAAAGTTAATAGCTCATTAAAGGCCTTTAGCTGGCAAATATTTCAAACAGTAGGATTTCCTACGGTTTAATCTTAAAAAGATAAGAAAAGGTTAAAACAACTATGCTGATAGTTTATCTGAAGAGATAAAAACCTCCCAAAGCTCTTATCACAATGCACTGTAAACATACATGAGCCACATACTAACATACATGAGCCACGTACTATGGCTGAAAATGAATCAGGCAATTTTAATGAAATCCTTATATATGGGTTGGTCAGCTTCTCTGCTAGCTCTAATCAACAGCTTGTTTCAAGGGAAAAAATAGTCTGAATGCCCTTGAGAATAAATGGACATGACTCTTAATGTGCTCCACATCTCATATTGCTGTGAGCCCATTTAACTGAAACTTTTGTTTTTGTATAGTAAAACATTTTAGATGCCTCAGCTTTCCATGGGAATAGGGAAGATACTCGTAAAGTTCATGGTTAGCCTGCCACCAATCCTTATCTGCACATGAGTGGTAAAATTCTGGGCTAAGGAGATTATCAGACACAGCAAAAAGTACCTTACAAGAATGCCAGGATGATGTTCCTGTCCTGTGAACAGGACCCAGTTTCACATGGCATCATGCTCATCACGTTCTGATGGGAGCTCCCTGTCAATGAAAAGCGCCACCTTAATAACTACTAACACAGGAGCAGAGTGCAATGAGGACGAGGATGTGTGAAACCGGGTCCTGTTTGTGGGACAGGAACATTGTCCTGGCGTTCTCCTAATTTATGGATGCATCTGATAATCTCCTAAGATACTTTAGAGTGGGAGAAAATTTTGTTTGCATAAAATGTGGTCTCTTTCTATCTAGGGTGGCCAATTCCTCATGGGGGTGGGGCTGCATTAGACCTTCTCCATGACGCAGCTGTTGCTACATAGCTGCAATTGCAGGCAAAACTGAACTGGAACTACAAGCTCTGCATGATGTCGGGGAGGACCACATTTCCCTTCTGCAGTACATAATCACAAGGCTACTGAGGGACTCCATTTCTTTCCATTAGGGAAAAACGGAATGAAACATTCTGGTTGAGATAATAATAAATAATAATAATAAAATTTATTTATATCCCGCCCCTCTGCGAACAATTGTTGCTCAGCAAGTGTATGTGCTGATTGCTTTATTTTTATTGTGGCTACCACAAAAAAGGAAGGTGGACTTAGTGGAACAATGCACAATTATAGCAGTTTGATACTACTTTAATGGCTCTATCCTATGGAATTTGTATTGTATGGAGGTACATAAACTGCCTTCAACTACAGCACTAGAACTTTCTGGCAGAGAATTTTAAATATCTTATAAAACTGCAAATTACAAAATTCTATGCACATCCCAGGATTTCTCCCATTGGAGGCTAGGTTGACCCCTGCCCTGTTTTCCTTCTGCCAGTGAGCCAGGGCCTTTTTATTTTCCCAGGCCTTTCACTGTTAATTGGCCATTGAAGAAAGTATTTTAAGTGGGTTTTACTGTATTACCATTACTAACTGTTTTAAATTAATATTATTATATGATTATTTCTTTAATTGCTCTTTAACTTTTAAAAAATTGTTTTAACTATATTTAGTTTAAACATATGTTGTGAGCTGCCTTGGCTCCCCTGCTGGGAGCAGTTAAAGTGGTTTCAAAGTGCTTTAATGGTGCAGCGTGGGCACGTCTGTACAGTCAGAATATGTGGTACTTGAATCTTTCCAGACTTTCTCTTGAGGATGCATTGTTGTTTTCTTTCCCTTCAAATTTGCTAATATTTGTCTTCTTCAAATTCTCAGATCTTTCATATTGTTTGTTGTATTTATTTTATTTGTCCTAAATCCAACTGTTAATCCCAACAAGAATAGAACCACTGAATCAATGAAAATTCGGTAAATCTACATTATCTAAGATTCATTCACTCATTGGGTCTACTTTATTTGGGACTAATGACTGGATTTTTAAAATCTCAGCAACACAACTGCGTTGCCATTTTGCTTATGTGCCATGGTATGAAATTTAGTGAATAGTTTAAACATTTGTCAGAGCCATACCCCAGAAATGTGGGCGTAGTATTTATACCATATGACCATATCATATTACCAGGGAGGGTTGAAACAAACCAGTTTTGTAATGTTGTTTAACGGTGAAATAATCCATTTGGCATAGTAAATATTTAGTCATGGGTGATTATAGCAAACTAGACAGATTTGGTGGCTGTCCCAGTTTCTTTGTTTTCCTTGATTTTAGTTCTTTGTGTCCTCGAATTTGGACAGGTCTGAGCGGGGGGCGGGGGAAATCAACCAAGAACAAAATCTAAAAAACATTAAGTGAACACTCTGGAGTTATTGCTGCTGCTATCCATAGCAGGATGTTGCTTGTGTTGCCCAATTAAAATCTTCCTTCTTAATTTCTTTTTTAATCATTTCTATGACATTACAGATACTGTCATCAAACAAACAGTTCCTAGGAAACAGTTAGGCAATTAGTAACCAAGTGGACTTCTATATTAGTTTACCAATGTCAGGATACATATGCTAACCTGGCCTTTGAAAGTTTATGACTAGTGTTAGACCTTGGAGTAAGACCCCTATTTTCCACCAAATACATTATGATCTGTTTTCATTCATATGAAGGCCAAAAAATATACACTGAACTTGACAATAGAGCTTGCCCTCCATATCCACAGGCAGGGGGGAATCCCAAAAGCAAACTTTGCTGTTCGGCATTTTATATAAGGGATGCCATTTTACTACTCTGTTGTATATAATGGCCCTGAGCATCTACAGATTTTTGTATCCGTGAGGTGGGGCTGGACCCAAACCCCAGTGGATACTGAGGGCCCACTGTATTATAGACTAAACAGTTTTCAGTCTTCCTAAACCTAATGTCCTGCAGATGTGATGAACTACAGTGGCCATAAAAGTGTGGTCTAACACATCAAGGGGATGAAATGTTGGGGGAAACTAATCTAGTCCTCTTTCCAGCAGATGGACCTCCTGTATCTAAAATATCCCATGTCTACTTTTTGTTTTATGAATTCCATCATGGAAGAAAATTCCCTGAAGGACATTTCATTATTTGAATGTTCTTAAAGACCAAGATCCAAAGAATTGCAAAGTACTTATATGAATTCAAAAAGGTATTATGTTTATTTTTCAAACACCTATCCTTTATAATGTCACATGGTAATTCAGTTTTGAAAATTGGTGAGGAGGAAGACATTAAAAAGCTGTTTCTTCTTCATGGTCTCTTTGAATCCACACAATGGGTAATTCCTGCACGTGCACAGAGCACTTTGGAACCTTCTAGAATCTCATTACACAACCTTTTTGGTGGTAGCTCCACCCACCATCCTCTGACCTATATAAGCTCCCTCCCTGCCTAAGTGCCTCAGTTCCTTTTTTTCCTGCTGTGTTAGCAGCACCAAGGAACGTTTCTCTGGACCTCATTTTTCTTTCACAGTTTGACCTTTGGACTGGCTTGACTTTCGGTAGTTTATTCTTCTTACTTGTGACCTTAGACTGCTTCTTGGCTACACTTTTGCTTGCCCCTTAATGAATTTGTTCTCATCAGATTGTGAGTTGCTCGGTGTGTTTCGGCTTAGTAAGCCCAGTAACATGGCTTCAACCGGATTCTTCAAGACGTGTTCTGTCTGCTCCGGAAAGTTGCCTGAGGTGGATGGTCACTCCAAGTGCCTCCTCTGCTTTGGTGAAAAGCACAACGTTTGTTTGTGTCATCATTGTAAGCCTTTCACCACCCCCCAGGCTCACCAAAATCAGGAGAAGCGGCTAAAAGCTCTATTGTATGTGCATGCCTTGTCTGCAACCCCTCTCCCTATGGCAAAGTCATCTGGGATTGGTTCTGTCACCAAGACCCCCCCTTTTTAGGGAGCTTGGCAGCGACCCAGTCATCTTCTCGGGAGTCTGGCCATCACGGGTCCTCCTCATTCCCTTCTGGCACACACAGGACCGCCAAGAAATCTGGTACCATGTTTCACTCCCATGATATCATATCTGCGATACCACCCGCAGTGCCACTCCAAGGCCAGCTGCGGAGCCTGTGCTCTTGCTCAGTGACCACCAAACATTGGTCTGTCTAGCTCCGTCTTCTTTGGCCGTCGGTGAGGGTCCCTCCGCTGTTGCTGAACATGGCTTGACTTCCCAGGAGGGGGATCCTCCCCGCAAGAAGGCCAGGAAGAAGGATCACAAGGAGACTGGAGACCGCTCCCCTCACTCAGGTCAGTAACATGAGCATTGGGATGACCGTCATGATCACTACAAACGATGCCAGGGCTTGGCATTCCCTATGCAGGATAGGATCTCGATAGCATCCTCGACCCAGTTCCACAAGAGTCTTCCTCACTACAAGTCACCCCAGGGCCATGATTCCCTGTGACTTGCAGGTGTGGTTACAGACACTATCTTAGAAGGGGAAGTCTATGACTTGTCCCTGGATGTTCAGATCGTGTGGGTCTCACCTAGAACTGATCCTCATTGTTCCTCAAGTTCGCCTCAGGCAGGGCAGGCCTGCTTAGATTATCCTCTGCCTCTGCTGCCTATGGACCATTCACTGTCACATGGCAGCCGATCCTGCTCGAGACCCACGTGACGGTCTCGCTCCTGGTCTCATCCCAGGACCCGTTCTCTGTCTTGTGACTTAAGCTGCTCATGATCCCGCCCCAGGACCTGTTCTCAAACCTGCTCGTGTTCTCCAGCTCCTAACCATCGGCAGTCCAGGTCCCGCTCATACAGAATGTGATAATCTCCATATTCCAACTACTTGTGGTACTCTAATGAACTGTTTTAGGATCAGTACAAGCAGCGCCTCTACGATCGCCCCTAGAGGTGGCACGGTTATCTTCCTGAGTGGTACTACTGAGATCCTGAAGTCTCCTCCAGGTACTCCTACTATGATGAATATGACACATTGTCCCCACCTCCGTGTCGACATCGCCTGGGAGGGTGAGCCCGCTACCCTTGGGATCGCTCGGAGACCAACCGCTGACAGCTCCAGGCATGGACAGGAACCCTCTGGTGACGAACGGGACCATGAAGATGATAGACGAGACAGCTTCTACGATGGACGGGATCGCTCTCTGAGGGGGTTGGACTACTCATGGGATCATGCTCAACCAACCCACAGTGGCTCTTGGTCACATGCTCAACATTCTTGCTCCCCTTCACCACCAATGTTGCCACACTGCTCTCCACCTCCAGCAGCTAGTCAGGCTCCCGCTCCTCAGGGCCTTTCTGGGGTTGCTCCAGCTGGGCTTGTCCATCCTGATATTCCAACTGGGCTCGGTAATCCTGACATACCTCACCGGGTACCTCATTGGTACTCCTTTTCTCGAGCCTCATCGACCTCTTTTTCACGATCCAGGTTTCGATCCGCTTCTCCCAAATTGTCGCTGGTGCCAAAGTGTACCAACCTGGACCCTCATGGCTTGTATGGCTGGAGTGCTTGGCTTGCCCGTCTCGCATGCTGAGATGTTGATTGAGGACCCTATCTTTGGTGACCTGCAACATCATGCCCCCTCACTGCCTACACTGACTGTCCTGCCGTATCTACTTCAAGTCATCAAGGGTGTGTGGTCCAACCCCTCTTCTGTCCCGCCGATGTCCTGGCAACTTGACCACCTCTACCGGGTGTCAGAATATTCGGCACCATGGCTCGCTTCACATTTTATGCTGAACTCGGTTATTATGGACACTGCACAGGTGCATATGTCTCACAAGTTCCACTCCATGCCTATGGACAAGAAGGACAAAAAATTAGATGCCATAGGCCGCAAGTTCTACTTTTCTGTGTGCCTACTTACCAAAATTGCCATGTACACTGCATGCATGGGAGCGTACCAGAAATTCCTATGGGACAAGGTAGCTCCCTACTTTGCCAAACTGCCCAACCAGGACTTGTGTCTCCTCAATGTGCTGAAGGAGGAGGACTACTCTTTGGCGGGTCACCAAATGCAAGCAGCGAAACACATTGGCAACTGCACAGGAAAATCCTAGCCAACTCCATCACAGTGTGCCGTCATGTCTGGCTGAAATTGTCTGGCCTTTCTAATATGGCACGAAACATAATTGAGGACTTGCAATTCAATGAGATGGGCCCGTTCCATGCTGAAACGGACGTGAAATTGGAACACACCCATAAGATACATGTCATAGTGAGGAAGTTCTGGCTATTGTCAGCGCCTTCGGGTCCGCAACAGCGCTTTGGTGGATGACGCTACCCGCCACCCTTTTGGCGAAGATATAACCCGGCTCCTTCATGCTCACAGCAGCCATCTACTGGTGGGTTCCAGTCTCTCCGGAGGTTTCCAGGCTCGACTCGCCCCAAGGTCCAATACAGAAAGAAGCCCGATGCGGCTAAGCATTGGGTTTGACTATGCCTCCCTGCCAGCCCAACCACCTCTACTCTCCTATGCCAACTGCCTCCACACCTCTTACCACTACTGGCAGGCCATTACCTCTGACCAGTGGGTGCTCAACATCATGAGGAAAGGCTATTTTATCAAGTTCGACAACCTTCCACCATCTGAGGTCTACAGAGTAACTCCGCCATCTACTCCCCTTCTGGAAGAGGTGGCTGCTCTCCTACAGAAAGGGGCTATAGAGCCAGTGCTGTGTCCCCAAGGGCTTCTTCTGTTACTTTCTGGTGGACAAAAAGGATGGTAGCCTATGGACCATCCTGGACCTCCATCATGTGAACAGATACATCATTCCGAAAAGGTTCAGGATGGTCTCCTTAGCCTCCATTCTTCTGCTGCTGCAAGTTGAGGACTGGTTCACGGCTCTCGACCTTTGCAATGCCTACTTCCACATCTCCATCGCCCCTCAACACAGACACTTCCTGTCCTTTGTCATTGGGACTTGCAGCATCCGCTTCAGGGTGTTGCTCTTCAGCCTGTGTACGGCCCCCAGGGTCTTTACCAAATGCCTGTCTGTGGTGGTTGCCTGGCTCCGACAGAGAGGGGTCATCGTGTTTCCATCCCTCGATGACTGGCTCTTCACCGCGCCCTCCAGAAACAAGCTCCAATCGAACGTGCTTCTGACTCTTTCACTCCATGACTTGGGGTTTGTGGTCAACATGGAGAAGTAGCAACTGCATCCCTCTCAAGTCGTGCGCTTTATTTGCGCTCACCTAGATTCCACAGTGGAGTGTGCCTTCCTCCCAGACAATTGGTTTGCCACTCTCAGCGCAGCTATTGGGAACTGAGGCACTTAGGCAAGGAGGGAGCTTATAAAGGTCAGGGGATGGTGGGTGGAGCTACTGCCAAAAAAGTTGCATAATGAGGTTCTAGAAGGTTCCAAAGTGCTCTGTGCATGTGCAGGAATTACCCATTGTGTGAATTTGCAGATGACCACTTAAAGAACTACGGTTACAGGTAAGCAACCTTTCCTTATAAGGCCCCCCTGCCATTAGATAGCTGCTTCAGGAAGATTATTTGGGATGTCATAAAAGGGCAGTAAATGATCAGCTATTAGTTATTACAAAGATACTGTGGTGAGGTGTCTGCTGAAAAAAAAAGCCCTCCTTGAATTTGACTCTACAAGATAGCTACCGGTCAGTCACTGGAGATTGGTCAGTCTCCAATATCTCTCTTTTGGATTAGGTTCTCAAGTGTATAGTGGCCTTCCAGCTCCAGGGGTTCCTGGATGAAATGGATTATCTAGATCCATTTAAAACTGGCTTCAGACCTGGTTATGGGATGGAAACAGCTTTGGTTACCTTGGTGGATGACCAACATTAGGAACTAGACAGGAAGAGTGTGTCCTTGCTGGTTCTACTGGACCCCTTGGTAATTCTCAGTACCATCAGCCATGCTATTCTTTTGAGTCACATGGGTTGGATGAGACTTGGGACATGGTTTTACAGTTCATGAAGGGGTAAACTTAGAAGGTGGTACTGGTCAATTCCAGTTTGACTCCATAGCCATTAACCCAAGAGCTTGGTTTTGTCTCCATGCTATTCAATTTCTGAAACTACTGGAAGAGGTTATCTGTAGCTTTGAGGTTTGCTGTCACCAGTACATTGATGACACCCACCACTACCTGTCCTTTCCATCTAATTTCAAGGAAGCTGTCTTAGTGTTACACAAGTGTCTTCTGTTTGTAATGGATTGAATGAGGGCAAGTAAATTGACGCTTAATCCAGACAAGACAGAGGTGCTCCTAGTCAATTGAAAGGCAGATCAGGGGGTAGGGTTATACTCTGTGCTGGATGGGGTTACACTCACCCTGAAATCTGAGGGCTTGGCAATGGCTAGGAGTGCATCTGTACAATTAAAACTAGTGCTCTAGTTGTACCTGTTGTTTGAGAACTGGCCACAGTGACAAGTACCTTAGTTAAATACTATTTGGGGTTACTGTAACACTCCGTGTGGGGCTGCCTTTGGAAATGGTAAACTGCAGTGAGTCCAAAATCCCATAGCCAAGTTTGCTGACTGGAACTGATTACTGAGAATTTTGTTAGCAATCTCTTCTAACCACAATGAACCTTTTTCTTTTCTGCTAATGTTAATTATTTGCTGCTTGTTCTGTTGCCTTGTCCAGGATACAACAAGGCCTTTCTGCTGACAAAAGCAGTTTTGTCAGCAGAACCAAGTCATCCTTTGCCCATAGCCTCCTGCATGCTTTCAAAATATGAGGAGCAGGGAAGCCCTCTAGAACAGATTTGCACTGTTGCACTATGGGATGCAGTAGAGAAGAGAAGGAAAAAGCCCCATTGTGGTCATAGAAATACTCTGGAGGTGATACAGGATACTGGCCAGTGAAGGTCATGAATTGTTCCTTATCAAAGCAGTGAAAAGACAGAGAATGTGATACTCATGATTTTCTTGCTTATAGTACAGTGCAGTGCATGGCTACTCAGAATTTGTAACCACACTGAATCCATTTGGTGGCGGTGGTGTGCGTTTACCGTATATTCCGGCGTATAAGACCACTTTTGAGGACTCAAAAGTGCCCTCCAAAATTGACAGTCGTCCTATACACCGGATACACTTTGCTTCGCCCACCTGCCTATCTCCTGCCTCTTCGCAAACGGAGCGAAGAGGCAGGAGATGGGGCAGGGAGGTGAAGCAAAGTGTTTTGAAGATCATTCGCCCCCCTCCTCTGCCTTCTCCCCCTTTGGGGAGCAACGGAAGAAAGAGGAGGGGGGCGAACATTGCGGTTTGCCGCAGCCGCTGCTCGAGCGCTTCTGCAGCGGCCGAAGCAAACCCGCGATTCGCCCCCTCTCCCCACCTTCCTGGAAGGTGGGAAGAAGGGGCGAACGTGCCCCGTTTGGCCGTACAGCCTCCGGATCCCCCTCCTGCGCTCTCTCCTGGAAGGGAGCGCAGGAGGGGCATGCAGAGGCTGCGCGGCCAAACCCGCGATTCGCCCCCTCTCCCCACCTTCCTGGAAGATGGGGAGAAGGGGCGAACGTGCCCGGTTTGGCCGTACAGCCTCCGGATCCCCCTCCTGCGCTCTCTCCTGGAAGGGAGCGCAGGAGGGGCATGCAGAGGCTGTGCGGCCAAACCCGCGATTCGCCCCTTCTCCCCACCTTCCAGGAAGGTGAGGAGAAGGGGCGAACGTGCCCCATTTGGCCGTACAGCCTCCGGATCCCCCTCCTGCGCTCTCTCCTGGAAGGGAGCGCAGGAGGGGCATGCAGAGGCTGTGCGGCCAAACCCGCGATTCGCCCCCTCTCCCCACCTTCCTGGAAGGTGGGGAGAAGGGGCGAACGTGCCCCGTTTGGCCGCACAGCCTCCGGATCCCCCTCCTGCGCTCCCTCCTGGAAGGGAGTGCAGGAGGGGCATGCGGGGGCTATGCGTTGGAAGAGGGGGGTCGTCTTATAGGGCGAATATATCACAAACTCTACATTTTTCCTTAAAAATTGGGGGGTCGTCTTATACGCCAGGTCGTCTTATACGCCGGAATATACGGTAAGTCTTTTCCAGCTTATGGAGACACTAAGGCAAACCTCTCACAGAGCTGTCTTGGCAAGATTTGTTCAGAGTGGGGTTGCCTTTGCCTTCCTGCAAGACTGAGAGAGCGTGACTTGGCCAAGGTCATCCAGTGAGTTTCCATGGCTGAGCAGGGATTTGAATACTGGTTTCCAGAGTCTTAGCCCAACACTCAAACCACTACACCACACTGTTTCTCTTTTGGATGTACTCTTGCATAAATGTGTAAAGAATTTTGCAGCTTCAGTTTAAATATACAGTTGTCCCTTGACATTCGCGGGGGTTAGGTTCCACGGACCCCCGCGAATGTCAAAAAACCGCGAATATTGATTGCCCTCCCCCCACCCTCCCCAGGCCTTCACGGAGCCTTCCAAGGCTCCGTGAAGGCCTCCCCCCACCCTCCACCCTCCCTCCCCGGGGCCTTCACGGAGCCTTCCAAGGCTCCGTGAAGGCCCCCGCGGACTCCCCCCACCCGCCCCAGGCCTTCACGGAGCCTTCCAAGGCTCCGTGAAGGCCTCCCCCAACCTCCCCCCTCCCTCCCCGGGGCCTTCACAGAGCCTTCCAAGGCTCCGTGAAGGCCCCCGCGGACTCCCCCCACACTCCCCAGGCCTTCACGGAGCCTTCCAAGGCTCCGTGAAGGCCTCCCCCCATCCTCCCTCCCCGGGGCCTCCCCCCCACCCTCCCCAGGCCTTCACGGAGCCTTCCAAGGCTCCGTGAAGGCCTCCCCCCACCCTCCCCGGGGCCTTCACGGAGCCTTCCAAGGCTCCGTGAAGGCCTCCGTAGCCTCCCCCCACCCTCCCCAGGCCTTCACGGAGCCTTCCAAGGCTCCGTGAAGGCCTCCCCCTCCCTCCCCCCTCCCTCCCCAGGCCTTCACGGAGCCTTCCAAGGCTCCGTGAAGGCCTCCCCCCACCCTCCCCCGACCCTCCCCCCTCCCTCCCCGGGGCCTTCACGGAGCCTTCCAAGGCTCCGTGAAGGCGCCTGCGGACTCCCCCCACCCTCCCCAGGCCTTCACGGAGCCTTCCAAGGCTCCGTGAAGGCCTCCCCCCACCCTCCCCGGGGCCTTCACTGAGCCTTCCAAGGCTCCGTGAACGCCCCCGCGGACGTTCAAGGCTCCGTGAAGGCCTCCACGGCCTCCCCCCACCCTCCCCAGGCCATCACGGAGCCTTCCAAGGCTCCATGAAGGCCTCCCCCCTCCCTCCCCGGGGCCTTCACGGAGCCTTCGAAGGCTCCGTGAAGGCCTCCGCGGCCTCCCCCCACCCGCCCCAGGCCTTCACGGGGCATCTGGAGGGTCTCCAAAGGCCCCGTGAACGCCTCCCCGGCCCTCCCCGCTCCTTCCCAAGGCTTTCAAGGGGCCTCCGGAGGCCCCTTTTCGCGGTTTTGGGGGGGCGGGGGGGCCCTCCCAAAACCGCGAATAATTAAAACCGCGAATGCTGAGTTCGCGAATGTGGAGGGGCAACTGTACAGTAATGCTATTTCTCCATCCTTTTCATGTTATCTCGGAATAGTGTCCAGCCATATGAAAGTAATTGTTTTGCTTTTATGCTCAAAGAATTGTGTGTGAATTTCATATCTCAGTTCATTATGAAGGATTTAGAGCATAAGAAAAATACATTGCTACAAATAACATATGCTTGCATGGAAATGATACAAACACTGTACTAGAATTTCTTCCAACACCACTTTATTTTTAAACTGTCTGCTTTCATTGTTAATTTGTGATTAATACTGTGTATTTTATTTAACACTATATATTGCCTTGCACATATTTTGATACAAAAAGTGGGATATAAATAATAATTTTAAAGTTTTATCTGGGATACTGAGTTATTTTTGTCAGAGTGCATGGGAAAGTGTGAATGTCATTTCCCCCATAACATCTATTAATGATCTAGTTATCAAGAAGCCAATGTGTTCCTTGTCATCGCAATGAATAATTAATTACACTGAAATACTTGTGTTGGGCACATTGCAGTTACTTCACTTGTAAAGAATACCCACCTGTAAAAAAATTTGTGTTGTTTTTGTGAGACATCCTATTGCTGTCATTTATAAAGAAAGAAACAAAATCTATTAAATTTCAGTTTACAATCTGCCACGTTAAATGGTGAGAATGACTAACTCTTTTAATTAGATTGCTCATGGCCTTGGCAGATTTTCAGTGCTATTCTTGTGGCAATTGAGAGACCATTCTTTCTTTCTAAGTTAGAATAACAATGCACTGGAGTAAAAATGGCAGTGTTGCTTGGTTACATTTCACCTCTTGGGAATCAAGGCTCTACAAGGTTCATTCTGGATCCAAACTCCAAGGAGATTTCTGAATAATTTATTAGGGATATATACTCTGTTATTTTCCAAAGGTGTAGCCCTGCTAGTCTGCTACAAAAATGACAATAAGAAAGAGTTGTTAGTCTTTAAGGTGCCACAGGAATCTTTATTGTTTATGCTCAAATATGAATGGGTGATGTCACATCCATCATAGCTGTTGTTAAATTAAGATGTGGTGGTGTCTTTTTCCAGTTCAGTATACAAATAAAGAGTCTTTTAATCCCTTTATGAAGTTCCTATTGATCAATATTGCTTTTAAACTTGTTTTAAATAATTTAGTTTTAATTTGTCCAGAATCTGGACCCTTTCCAAATTTGAAGCCATACTTTCTTCTATTGAAGTGTGAGGATAGCATGTTCTACTTACTATATTACTTGGGCAGTTGCTAGAATATTTATGTGTTCAGGGAGTTCTGCTCTTTGTGAAATAACACACCAATACACACAGTATATGTGGAAGAGGTAGGTCACAACTTTTATTGGTTACAGCTGTAGACAGGGTTGACCCACTCATGGGTCCAGATCCAGGCATCAACCAACCTGCCTGTTGATTGATGAGCCTGATCCTCTGGCCCAATGCTGGAACCCTTAGGATAACAGGAAACAATCCACATGGTCAAATGCCACTTGAATGGTCTCCCTGCCACCAAGGGGTTCCCCCAACCTGGACAAGACCCATTCTGCTCCACACCCCTGAGTCCTATTAAGGGATCCCCATATATTACCAGTGCCTCAGAGACACCAGTAATATATGTCCCAGATCCTCCCCCCCAATAGCCTACCTTTCACCAATCTGCTGCAGCTGCAACCAATCAGCAATGAGCCCAATGCATGAAAACACGTGACCTGGCCACAAGTTCCACCACCATTGTGGGCGGGCACCCCCACTGAGCAGAAGCAGTCTAGTGGATAAGCCTACCCCCCCAGGGCTTTCTTAGGGACAACCCTCAGTGGGAATACCCTCAAATTACTCCTGGGTGGCTCCACAGAAAGCCCTGCCACCCACCCAGCTTTGCACTCCTTTTCTGTCTTCCTAGCTACCACCTCCTGCAACTCCCTAGCTGTTCTGAGATTGCCCAATTCAAATGCTGCACATGGTCCCTCAACTGGTTTCTTGAACCCACTAGAAAATCTGTCCTTTATGAACCTAGCAGCTTTTCTATTAAGGTATTGCTCTAGCATGGGGAGCAAGGCTGCCAGCTGTACAGGAGTATGGGACAGTACCCCTCTCCCACAGCTTTGCCATTTGGCACCACCTTACCTGCTGGTGCTCCCAATGTTACTCCCCCTAACCTTAACATTGGCTACTGTGTTGGGACATCCTGAGAGAAAGGACTGATGTCCCCTTGTAGGGCAGAAACATGCAAGGCTGGGATGGGGCCTTGGTTGAATTCCCAACAAACTCACCTCTGGGAATCCTTCTGATTTGCCCAATGAAAAGGCTTGGAGCCTTCACCCTACCCTTTTTTGTGGGGGCCAATCAACATAAGCCATACTTTCTCATTGATCAATCCCCATCTAGCTTTATCGCTCTGCAAGCAGTCTTTCCTGAATGCAACATTGTAGTCAATCTCCACCAGGACATGTGCCTTGAGGACATTGCCCAGGTTGTTGGAGATGTGCTAGCCTCAGTCTGGCTATGTTGCCTGTACCACTCCTATAAACACTGTACACTCTGCTAGCTAATAGTTGAATGACTGTTCAACCAACTCCCCTTTAACCTCCTTCCTTTTCTTTTTATTCAACTTGTGCGTACCTCCTTGCTCACCATCTGGCTTATGTAGTACCTATGTAGTAATCTATGTAGTAGTACCTATGTAGTAATGTATGTGGTACCCTTTCAGGAATTTTTCCCTAGTCCTCCTATCCAAATGGATGACAGGAGGATACTTGTGATCTGAAGTGGTGGCATAAGGTGCCACCGTTCTCGCTTCCTCCTCCCCATCCCAAGCCCTACTGGGACCCTTGGCTGCCTGGATCCCTTTGCCTCTTCTCCTAATTGCCCACAAATAATAATAACTTTTATTTCTATAGCGCCATCAATGTACAGTTTTCCCTCCATATCCACGAATTTGGTATCCATGGATTTAAGTATTCACGGCTTGAAAATATTCTTTAAAAAATAATAATCCAAAAAGCAAACCTTGATTTTGCCATTTTATATAAGGGAAACCATTTTGCTATGCCATTGCATATAATGAGACTTGAGTATTCATGGATTTTGGTATCCATGGGAGGTCCTTGAACCAAACCCCAGTGAATATGAAGGGACAACTGTACATGGCGCTTTACAAGAAAAAGAACAACAAAACAGTTCCCTGGTCTCAAGGTTCTGTGGTCTCAAGGTTCTGTCCCAACATTCATCCTCTGAGGACTCACCTGCTGTTCCATTGCTGTCTGAGCCCTCCTTTTTGCTGGAGCTGCTGCACCTCTTGGTTTCCCCCCTTTTCCTCCACTTGCTTGCTCTCTGCAGGTGGGATTGCTCCTCTTCGTACTCAGACTGGGCCAGCTAGCCAATGAATTCAAATCTAGGTTTAAATTCATTGGGCTTATGGTTCCCTCTTCCCTCCAGGGTGTGTAGGCCCCTGGGAAGGAGGAGCTGGCTATTGCCATAGCTGGAAAGGATTGCCAACACTCTGCGATCACCCCGGACTGAAAATTCTCTGCACGGTAATTCGTGCTGCTCCCATTTCACAATAGGCTGCTCATGATTTGGGCACAGTGTAACATCCTAAGCTCTTTGAGCTGTAATAACTTTAATAGGCAAATGCTAAGTCTTACTGACTAACAAACAAATTTAGAATAGGCTATCTGAACTTCTGGGCCAGCAGAACACAAAACATAATGGCATGCCAGGATATTACTCTATTGCAAGTGGAAACTTTTAAGACAAACGAATTTTTGCTATGTGTTTGTGTGTTAAACCTTCTAATAAGAGGCTCTTACATCACTGGCCGTGTTGGTTGGGGATACAGAGAGTTATAATCCCCCTCTTTCTGAGCTCTGGTGGAGATCCCTAACCTGGAACTGAAATAGACTGAAATTGAAATGGTGTTGTTACCAGTTGATGTAAACAAGACACTCAACATTGAGAAAGTGAAAAATAGTTCCACAAAAATTAACAAAAATAAATTGTCACTTGTTGGTTTGTAAATATTTGTTTCCCTCAATCAATTATTGGTAGAAGCATTTTTGGCAGCATGTACAGCTGCGTCTCTTTCAGCTTTGTCCCTCTGGAGCCTGCAGTCTTTCCCCATTCTTCTTTGGCAACATTGCTCCAGCTCTGTCAAGTTGGATGGTCTGTTGGTGAACAGTGACTTTTAAGTCTTGCAACAGATTCTCAGTCAGATGACTTCAAGCAGGCCATTCCCTACCCCCACTGCCATTCCCTCTTCCTTATGTGTCATATTTTATTTCGATTGTAAGTCTGAGGGCAGGGAACTGTTAAATTAACAATTTGTAAGCAGCTCTGAGAGCCTTTGTGGCTGAAAAGTGGGGTATAAATACTCTAAATAAATTCTTGTTTTTAAACCACTCCAGTGTTACTTTGACTATGTGTTTAGGCTCATTGTCTTGCTGGAAGGTGAACCTCCACCCCACTCCCAGGTCCCTTAGAGTCTAAGCAGGTTTTTCTCTTAGGTGTTGTCTATACAGTAAAAAAATTACAAATGGCATGCAAACAGATGGTGATCCATTCAAACAGACATTCACACAAATCCGTGTCATTCGGAAGGGGGGCAGGCAAATCCACTGCAAAGTCCATGTGCAGCACATCTGGGGCTTTGTACAGATTTTTATAAAAGCTCTGTACAACATGCGAATGTGTGATCATTTGAACACTCACATTCGCACAAATATGAACAGGCAGTGCAGTCTGATTGGCTGGATGCCTATGATTTTTAAAAAAAATTTCTTGGCAGCTACAGCAGCCACTCCTAAAGGCTGCGGCAGCGGAAGACTCAGCAAGTCTCAGCACCGGGAGAGGGGTGTTCTTGCCCCCTAAGGTGTGTGTGTGCCAGTTCCCCTCTTTCGTAGCCCCAGCCCCTGTGCTCGTCCAGCTAATCAGCCTGCCTGTTCGTATCTGTGCGAACGTGAGTGGCCAAACGATCACTCATTCGTATGTTGTATGGTTTTTTAATAAAATCCATACAAAGCCCCAGACATGCTGTGAATGGACTTTAAGGTGAGTTTTGCTGCCCCCTCGCTGAATGACACATATTTGTGCGAATGGATTGCTGATCTTTCGCACACCGTTCATATTTTTTTTTTGCCATGTAAACGGGTCCCCAGTCTCAAGAGAATCCTTATCCACATGTTTGGTAAGTCTCTCACATGTCTTTGTGCAAGCTCCAAACAGGGTTTGATATTGGTTTGTTTCAGCGATGGCTTTCTTCTTTCCACACTTCCATAAAGCACTGTTTTGTGGAGTGTCCAGGTGAAAGTTGTTCCATGCAGCATTTCTTCCATCTCAGGTGTGGCTCTCTCCAGCTCCTTGAGAGTTACCATCGGCCCCTTGATTGCTTTTGTGCCTAATGCTCTCCTTGCCTGGTCACTCAGTTTTAGTGGATGGCCTGCTCTAGGAAGAGCCATGGTTGACTCATATTCTTTTGATGTAATTTTGGATTTAGTGGTGCTCCAGGGGATGTTCATAGTTTGAGGTATTTTTAATAACCCAACCCTGTTTGGTGCTTCTGCAGAACTTTATCCTGGACTTGTTTGGATAACTCTTTGGCCTTCATGATGCTGTTCATTTAGATGTGCTCTCTAACAACAGAGCTGTATGATCTGAGATATATGATCACATGGCACTGGAACTGCATTCTGGAAGCAGAATTGACTACTGGAGGCAGTGGGTTGCACCCACACTTCTTTGGCCATGTCACAGCAAACTGAATGAACACTTGGACAATCAACAAGTGCTAGTTTGTTTTTGTGTACTTACCTTTTGTGTCACAATAATGATATTTTGCACCTTCCCAGAGTTAGGTATCTTGTGTATATTAAGTGGTAAGAATGCCACTTAAATCAATTTTCATTCCAGGTTGTAACACAACAAAATGTGAAAAAGTAAAAAGGTGTGTGTATGTGCATAAATCTTCAGTAGGAGCTCTCGCTGTTGCATAACAGATTCTGTCAAAAGTAGTTGCCATTCATGTTTAGCAAAAAGGTACTGTCTTTTCTGAAGCGCAAATATAACACAGCATGGATACCAAAAAAAGGGGGAGGAGCAAACTTTTTAGTCTTAGGCCTAAATCTAATGTTAACCTCATGGCAGCATTGGGATTTCAGCCTCTCCTCCCCAAGCATTCGGTAGCACCCCCCCAAAAAAAGTTTTCTGAGGTTTTCCAATCCTTCAGAGTAGGTTTTGGGTGTTCTTGGGGAGGCTACAGCAGGAAGATGTGTGACACACACATACACCCCACATTGGAATCTGCTCTTACATGAACAAAAGTTCGGCATTACCTACAACTCCTAGAAATTAATATATTTTCTCTTTCAAAATCTTCTATTAAATGAACTTAATGACTGCCTAGTGGTTTTCTCTTTTGCATAAGGGGTGTTAATAAGTTTCTCTCTCTCTTTCTCTCTCTCTCTCTCTCTCTCTCTCTCTCTCTCTCTTTCGTTTTTTCTTTTGCTTTTGAGGATTTCACATATTTTGAAGATAAACATGTAGGGTTATATAGCCTTAATTTCCAAGGAAGTGGGGATGGCCTAAGCTGGCTAGGCAACATCAAACTCTACTAAGAATTCAGGTCAGGAACTCCCTCTCTGTTTCCTAGCAACTCAGGATATGGTGTTTTCTCCTTTGAGTGAAATAATTCAGAGGCAGATACTGGGATCATCTGCAAGGCCTAAGGCAATGTTGTACATACGCTTGAGAAGATGCACAGTAACTTAGCATGATGCCTGGTGGTATATAAGAAGAGGGATGTGCCTCATAAATCAGATGCAAATCAGCATTACTTCAGAATCCTTTCATGTGAATCGTAAGCGCCAGCATTTTGCTTTTATTTACTGCTTAGCTATTTGGCAAAATGAGTTTTTTCCCTCCTCCAAGTGCATGTAGCCCTTCTTGTTTTGCTGAGTCTGGCAAAGCAAAAATAAATGCAGGTAAGAGGCTAGAGGGAAAACGTTCCTAATTTCTCTAACGGAAGGATAACTTTCAAATGTTTTAATGGGTTTCTTGGTTACTGAGACAAACAACATGGAGCAGAGTAAACATTGCTCCATTGTACTTAGTTTTGTCAGGGGTTCTATCTATCACGTTTGCTAGTTCCTTTATACTATGCAAAAGACAACCTTTACTCTTTTTGTGGTTAATTGATTTTAGAAGTAATGTAATGAAAAATCATTAAGTGTTTGGGAATAGCGGTATTTTTAATTACCTCATTAAAAAATTAATGCCCTCATAGAAAGTGGTACAGCAATGATTCAGTAACATACATATTGTTTCACAAGTCTGTAGTGATTTGTTGCACAAATATCTGCATGAATTTATGACCTTCTAAGAATATCTTAAATTATTGCTTTTCAATGTCAGTTTGCTTATTTACCAATAATGAAAAACAGATTGTGGTATTTAAATGCTATTTTAAGTTTCCTGCATTTGCTGCTTCTAATTTATCAATTAGTACCAAACATTAATTGAATCTAGACTAGTCCCTGTGTTTGTGGCTGATTTCTTAAAATGAATTCTTATCCAGATGATCACTCAAAGCATGCATCTTCTTAACTTTTGCAAAATTGCCTCACAAGGGGAAATACTATGATAGATAGCTCAGATGTAGTACAGTACAGTAAACTTTCCCTATGGGACAAACTTTGCCATGTTAGGTGTAAAGAGTTCAGTACCATAGGGAAAATCACAAGGCTGTTCACTTCTGTATTCAAGGGTTCATAAAAGAAATGAGAGGGAGGCAGTATAGGCTTTCTGGTGTTCAAAATATTATATGAACATAGTTACAGCTTCAATGTTAAGGATGGAAGATGCTCAACCTCTGTAGCAGGGGTGCGAATCACGTGACCTTCTGGTGGATGCTACTGAACAGTAACTCCTAGCAGCTGTAACCAGCATAACCAATGTTGAGGAATGCTGAGAGGCCACATGATTCCTACTCTGCTCTGTAGCATGTACTGTATCATACTAAATAATAGCACTTTTAAAAAATCAGCAGGTGGCAGAGTGGGTTAGGTTTCATTGTCATTAATGGAGGCAAGGCCACTATACAGAAGATGCCTATGACACATTCTCACTGCTTATGTGGACTGTTTCAATGGAACTGACCAGGCTTGGGTGCCTCACTCCCTAAAGACGTCTCATCTAGTGCATGTCTTCATGGTTTCCTCCACTGCTTGTTCTCAAAGGGGCCAGCTTCAGAAAGACTTAAACCCTCATCTTAACGCTATAGGAAAGGTGGGTAGACTTCAAGCTTGCTGGATCTACTTTACTTTTTACTTGAACCCTAAAATCCTCCAACTGGTGCCTGAATCAAAAGGCATACACCTAGAATTAAAGAATACTGAGCGTAGAAATTTGTTCTGAGTACAATCTGACTAGAGGAGCTTGTTCTGAAAACAACTGAGCTCACAGCCTTTCCACACAAAAATCTGTTCCTATTCAGTCCAAGCATTTTATTTTCCAGTACATTTATTTATTTAGCGATCATTAAGACCAGTGGTTCTTAATCTTTTCTTTACCAGGGACTCCCTTTAAATATCTTTTGTTGCCACCTACCCCTAAGACTTATATCAAGTTTTGAAAGCATGATGATGATGATGATGCCTGGACAATGAGTCATTAAAAATTACACCATCTGTTAAGCCTTCTTTCAGAAGTGTCAGAGTGGGAGGGAAGACTTTTTTCCTACTTCTTCCCACCAGTTTATGGTTGGAGAGGATTGAATAGCAACAGCCTTCAAGTCTTTGCGAACTCCCTGTGAGGACATCACGCCCCCCTGGGGGTCCGTGGCCCACAGGTTAAGAACCATTGATTTAGCATATTCTTGCTCAGGATATCTGATGTGGAGAACTGGCAATTATTTTTTTCCAGTATGCCAGGGACTGGCACTATATTTGTGCCCATTATTACTGTTGTTTCTTTCCTGAAAGCTTTTCATGGGCCTGCAGCCAATGTCTCAGGGCCAGTAGTCCAGGGACAACCACTGAGTAGTACAGGTTTAGAACATGTGTATTTGTCATTTTGTTTCAGATGTGATTTTAAAAATGGGAGTCAGAAGTACCTGTCAGTCTACTGTAAACCATGCAGAAATCTACCAGTAGATCTAGATCTACCTTTCACATGCTGCTCACCTACAGATAAGTGCCAAATTCGCTCAAGGGAAGAAATATTTCCCATTGACAACTCTGTGAAATATAGATGTGATACGCCAAATGACACTTACTCTTCAGATTAACCTGGCAGATCCAGTGGTCATTTAGTAACCCAATGTAATTTGATTTTAGCTTGCCTGAGAATGTTTTATTTCTACATATTAATAGCTGTCGTTGTCTATAAAATGAACAGAACTGTAGCCCTCTTAAGTATTTTGAGGATAGATAACCTGACTGAGGTACTGAGTCACCAGTCTGTCAGCTCCTGGTCCCAGGGTTAACACAGACCTGGACGGTAGCTGAGCTATTGGCAATAATGTGACCAAGGCAATAACATGAGATGAGAGATATAGTATACCTTTATGCCTCTGATTACCAAGAAGATCACCTTCTCCCATAATAGACCCTTTCGGACTTTGAAGTTATCTGGAGAGGTAATGACACATCCTGAGATCCATTCATCAGTCATTCTGAGGATGCCATTCAGTGTAATGGCACCTGCTATGTGGAATGCCTCTGTTGGAACATTCACATGCCTCAACTGTCAATCATTTTTGACATGTGTGTTAAAACACTTCTGTTCAAGCTAGCCTTCCCTGTTTAGCTGGCCCTAAATCTTTTTCTTGGACTTCAAAAAGAATTCATATGTTATGTGCTTTTTATTTGTCTATTGCATACAGTATATTTCACATTTTAATGATGTGTAATTGTTGAATATAAGCAGTATGTACATATTTGAAGATAAATAATGTTGCACGTTGCTACAACAAGAAGGCCTTGAACACAGAAAATATAGCAGTTCTGTTAATTCAATAAACATGGTTCACCACAGCCCTTCAAGAAGGAAGGAACCTTTGAATCCAGCTGTCACTAGTACATGGAACCACTAAGGGTGGATCTACACTGTAGAAATAATGCAGTTTGGCACCGCTTTAACTGCCATGGCTCCATCGTACACAATATTGGGATTTCTAGTTTTTCGAGGCACTGGCATTCTGGCAGAGAAGGTTGAAGACTTTGTAAAACTGCAAATCCCAGGATTCTATAGGATGGAGCTACAGCACTTAAAGTCATGTCAAACTGAATTATTTCTATAATGTAGATGCACCCTGAGTTACAGAAGGTATAGTCATCTGTAGTGAGTAACCACTAAGACACCAGAATTTGTAAACATGTCCTAGTTGGTATGTTAGCTAGCTATATTCTATTTTTCATGTGACAGAAGATGTCTTTTTAAAGACATAGTACTTGGATATGATGTCAAAAGGTCTCTCTTTTCCTAGTAGAGAAGAAATATGGCTTTTAGGGAGCACAGCTACTAGCTCCAGTTGAATACTTCAGAAACACTTTACCAAAAGGCAGGCCTGTCTCTGAGAACTTTGCCTATTAAAACCAACACAACTGCAAGTTTGAAGATGTTAGGCAGGGTTAAACAAATGTGTGCTTTGATTGCAACCTATTGTCCCTGTGATGTGACTTAATTTGTAACTAGAATTTGAGGCCATGATATTGAGAACACAGCTGCGCTGGGCAGGGCATGTTTCTAGGATGGAGGACCGTCACCTCCCAAAAATAGTACTCTACAGTGAACTTGCCACGGGTCAGCATAAGAGAGGTGCTCCAAAAAAGCAATACAAGGACTCCCTCAAACAACATCTCAGGCCCTGGATCGCCACCTGCCCAACCACTTGATGATCTCCTTTGGCAGGCCCCCTTGTGATGCCGTGGTCGCTGCCCTGATATGGAAGGAGTGGCCTCTGAACTCCCCTGCTAGCAGACCCAGCCGCTGCAATGCAGCATGCAGCACACTGACAAACTGAAACCGTGTCAAAGGTGTCCCGTCCTCATGCTGGAACAGGTGGCCGCTCCTAGCATGGCGCATCTCCAGGAACCTGCGCATCATGGCCACCGGGCAGGATGACAAGCCAGGCATACTCCACAGCTGCAGAGTTGCTCCTTTTCCATGCTGGTCACATTTGGAATGCTGAACCCGGATGCACAGTATGCCATCCCCCACTGATACATCTGTGACCTTCAGAGCCCTGCCCATTACATCTGTCTTGGAGAAACAGACCAGCTCACCGGTCTGAAGAGCCCCATAGAAAGCTGCTGTAAATGCCATGTCAAACAGCAAGGCCTCATATGGTGACCTGCAGACTTTGCACAGCATGCGGACCAGCCGTACCAGTATGCTGTAGGAAATTGGTCATCTGCCATCAGCTGCCCAATGGCACATCCTCCTCCATCCCTCCACTGCTCTCTGAACGAGGAAGGTGGTGCAAGAGTAACCTCAGCCTGCCACCTTGCTGAAAAATGAAACACCAACTACATGAATGGAGATAGTATGCGGAGCCAGTCCCTTGTCCTTCAAAGCTGGCAGGTAGTGCAGCACTTCGCGCTCTGATGCCAGCCAGGAGCTCCCATAACCATGTCTCTCCCTGAAAGCAAAGAACTGTTGAACTGCCCTTCTGTAGCTTGCTTGCGTAGATGGGGCCAAGGAGTAGACAACCACTTGAATCACTGTTCACTCCCATGGTGCCAGAAGTCCACGGGGAAGGGGGCCAGCTCTGGGTCCGCATCCAGGGCCAACAGGTGGAACAGCTCGGCCTGGAATCGAGACAAGGCATCTGCAACCTTGTTAGCAACACCAGGAATGTGCCGTGCTGAGAAGCTGATGTTTGAGGTAAGGCACACCAGCACGAACTTGCGGACCAGTTGCATGACTCTCTCCAACCTGGAGGACTTCCTGTAGATAATCCGCACCACCTCCTGATTATCGCACCAAAAACAGACTTTCTTGTTTTTGAACTGTCAGGAGTTAGAGACTGAACTCCATTATAAAATGGTTGAACAATAGCAGAACCATGCTGCATGAACTACCAAGTCATGCTTAGTCCGGCCACTAGAGGGCAATGTCCTGTAGATATAGATAGATAGATATAGATATAGATATAGATATATATGAGAGCTCAGAACAGAGTTCACTCCCTCCTTCTTCCTGTGAATGCTGAGGCCTGGTGAAGCAGTTTCTGTTTGAATTGTAAATATTTGTATATATTGCAACTGTTTGATTTTGAAGATAAAAGTGCCTCCTGCTTATTTGGACATCAAACACTCTGTGTGTGAGTATTCTTGGGAAAAGGTTGCTACTGAGTCTACTGAGACAGGTTTTTTTTTTTTTTTTTGCTTTTGCTGGGAATTGTGTGTCCTATCATCCCCTGACAGTGGTTATAAGCCCAGCTGATTGATCTCAGATTAGATAAGGTGCACCCAAAAAATTCCCAGAAACACTTGCTTTGAGTGTTTTTGGCTAGCTGGCTGAGAAATAGTTAAGTTTCAACCAGGCCCTGTAATATCTTCAAGCAACCTTGAAGTGCTGCCAGCTGCCAGCTCTTTGTGTTTCATAGCTGGGGAATTGTTGACTCAATCAGCAGAATGGCAGATAATAATCTCATCTGCTTTGAAAAGCTGGCTGATGGAAATTATTCCGCATAGAGTTTATACATGGAGGCTTTATTAATTAAGGACAATTTGTGGCACTTTTGGAGAAAAAAAGTGTGATCCCAGAGGGTTCAGAAGATGAAATAGCAGACCATAAGGCTAGAGCTGCAATTCTCTTATCGCTCAGCCCCTCCCAGTTAATAAATGCGGCCCTAGCAAAGACATCCTTTCAGCTTTGGACAGCTTTGAAAACAATTCATCAGAATTCATCCTGCCTCTCAAAGATGATATGGATTAAGAGACCTTATAACACAAAACTCTACTGGAGGATGCGTGAAAGCCCATTTGGAGGAAATGAGGCACCTTTTTCAAGAGGTGGCCAATAGAGGGGTGGACATTCCAGAAGCCCATAAGTGCTTTATTTTATTGGGCAGTTTGCCAAAGGAATGGAATTTCCTAATGTACAGTCTGCAGACCACCAGGGGGAGTGATTTGTCTGTAGCCCTGGTAGCTGGGCATATTCTGGAAGAGGTCCAACGCAAGCAATTTGATTCCCGGATGGAGGGGAATAAACAGCCACAAATTACCAGACACAATCAGAAGAGCATTGAAACAGAGGCACCTGTGGAGGAGGGATCCTGCAGCTATGTGAAGCACTGTTTCAGATGCAAAAAGCCTGGACATTTTCAAAAGGACTGTAAGATGCCTGCACTGGATAGGAGGGGTGCATCATCTCAGGCTGCAAGCCATGTCTTTGGAGCACAGCACAACCTGATGGTACTGAGGAAAGAATTTGGTTACTTGATAGTGGGGCCACACACAATATGGTTAATGATTTACAATTGTTAACCAATGTTAAAAATGCTTCCATAACCAATATTACCCTTGCAGATGGTGCTCCCAGCAAGGTGCAGAAAATGGGCACTGCATATGTGCCCTCTTTTGGTATAGATTTTGAAAATATGTTATGTGTTAACATACTAGAGAATTGTATATTAAGTGTGTCCCCAATGACTACTGATGGTTATAAAGTGATATTTGAGGGGGAACACTGTACAGTAACAGAACGGCCTACCATGAATAATGTATGTGCAAAAGGGATAAAGAAACATGGGTTGTATTACATGTTGCCTAAAGGGAAGGTGGCAAATGTGAACCCTGCAGACAATGTGCCCCTACATGATAAGTCTGTTCATTACTACCACAGGCTAATGGGCCATGCTAGTTACAAAGGGTTAAAGGAGCTAGCAAAAGTATGCCCTGGTTTAAGCATGAAACACTGCCGAAGGTTCTTAGAATGTGCAGTGTGCAGGAAAGTTAATGTGAAGGCTTTCCCTATTGCCAAAAAGACCCAATGTGTCACCAACAGACCCTTTGAAGTTGTCCACACTGATTTAGCAGGCCCCTATAAGCCCACTGAAGGGGGTAACCACTATTTATTTGTGATAATGGACAGACACACTAGGTACACCTACATATACTTACTGAAGGACAAAAATCAAGCTGCAGACAGGTTCCGTGATTGGGTGAATGCGGTGGAACATGAATTTCCTCCTCATAAGGTTTCCAGTCTAGTGACGGATAGGGGAGGGGAATTCTTATCTAACAGTCTGCAGACCTGGATGTGTAGAGAGGCATTAGACACAAGACCACAAACCCAGCGTCTCCAGGGGAGGATGGGCTTGCAGAAAGGAAAATTGGGATGTTGATGTGTATGATGGAGTGCATGAAGGAAGATGCACAAACCCCAGCTGGACTGTGGGGAGGCAGTGAAGATTGCTGCTTACCATTTAAATAGACTATGGACATCTAGCATCAACCAGACCCCATATTGTCTATTGTATGGTAGAGCACCAAACCTCAAGCACCTGAGGGTTTTTGGACAGTATGCAAATGAACTGATTCACGTGAGCCTAAGGAAGCCTGGGCAGCCTAAAACCAAGAGGCTGCATTTCCTAGGCTATGAGTGTAATAAGTACATGTTTTCTCTCCATCCTGGAAAGGTTACGTTCTCCAGGAGTGCAAACTTTGAAATGCAGTCAGGGTGGGACAGATTGCATTGTAATCAGGAGGTGTTTCTTCCCTTGGGGAGGGATGTGTCAACAACTCCCAAAAGTTGCACAAATGGAAGGGTGGTAATGCCTGATGATGAAGGGGAGGCAGAGGAAGAAAAGCCTGACACTTCACATGCCACTCCAACACACACACCACCACAAACAAGCATTGAGCCTGACACAGGGAGAGATAGCAGCAGCAGTGCAAGTGAGGATGAGTCAGGCAGAACTAGGGTGCTCATCCCCAGAAGATCAATGAGGGTCAGAAAGGCTCCTGACAGATTTGTTGTTCAGGAAGCCAGGCTATGCAATGTTATGGCAGAGGAGCCTTCAAGTTTTCAGGATCTCCTAAAACTCCCCCAGGAAGAGCAGGAGAAGTGGAACTCAGCCATGGACTCTGAGTTTGAGTCACTAGTTGAGAGGAAAGTGTTCCAGGTAGTAGAGAGGCCCAAAGACCAAAAGGTTGTTGGTTGCAGGTGGGTGTACAAGCTTAAGGACATGCCTGATGGGACACAAAAATGTAAGGCACGCTTAGTTGTGAAAGGCTTTTCGCAGGAGCACTACACCAATTTTGACAAAACCTTTTCACCCACAGCAAAGCCAGAAAGTCTTAGGTTAGTGTTAGCTGTAGCAGCCAAGAGGCAGATGGTTGTGCAACACTTTGACTTTGAAACAGCATACCTGGATGCAGATCTTGAAGAGACAGTGTTCATGGAACAGGCCCCAGGGTATGACAGTGCAAGTGAGAGCAAGGTGTACTTGTTGCGCAAAGCACTCTACATCTTGAAACAAAGCACACATTGCTGAAAGAAGTGCATAGACCAAGTTTTGGTGTCACTAGGTTGCACAAGGAGCATTGCAGACACCTGTGTGTACACCAAGGGGGAGGGTAATAGTGCTATCACGCTAGTTATCTATGTGGACAACCTTTGTGTGGCAGAAAAGAGTGCCAGTGATGTCAAGAAAGTACAGGTGGAGTTAGAAAACCAGTTCAAGTTGAAGGACTTAGGCAGCCTGAGATGTTATTTAGGCATAGACGTAGAAAGAACCGGTCTTGGAGAATTTTTCCTAAGCCAGAAGAAGATTGACAGTCTTGTGGCCAAGTGTGGGCTTAGTGAGGCTAAGGTGGTCAGGACACCAATGACCACTGATTTTGTGAACCTGGAGGTGAACAGGAATTTGAAAGGCCTGATTTGTACCACTCAGTGGTAGGCAGTCTGTTGTTTATTGCAAACAATACAAGGCCCGACATCAGTTTTGCAGTTGGAGTGCTCAGCAGAAGAGTCTCCAAGCCAAGGAGGGCAGATTGGGAAGCCCTTGAAAATGATTTCTCAAGGGAAACAGCGAATTGTGTTTGAAGCTGACAGGAAGTCAGGTGACAGGAAGTCAGGCTATGTGGACAGCTCTTTTGCTGCCGAGACTTCAGACAGGAAGTCAGTGACTGGGTTGGTGGTCAGGTATGCAGAGAGCCCCATAGTGTGGAGATCAAGAAAGCAGAACTGTGTAGCCATTAGTACCACGGAAGCTGAATTCGCAGTCTTGTCTGAGATGGCAAGTGAGGTACAATGGGTAAGGCAGATGCTTGCAGACCTTGGGGAGCCGTGCCAAATGCCTGTTGAGGTGCATGAGGACTCACAAGCCTGCATAGCTAAGGCAGAAGCAGAAAATCTGAAATGCAGGACCAAGTACATTGCGGTACACTACAAAAATGTGAGGCAGTTAATACAAGAAGGTGTCTTGTGTCTGAGGTACTGTCCATCTGAGGACAATGTTGCAGACCTGCTCACAAAAGCTCCTCCAGCAGGAAGCCATGAGGAGTTGGCAAAGAGGCTGAGCCTTGTTACTAGTGTGTAAAGTGAAAGGCGTCAAAAGGAAAGGTCAGCTGACAGACAATGTCCAACAATGTATATTAATGATGTTATGTTGTGATAACATGTGTCCTGGGCAGTATTTTGACCATTTTGGAAGGGATTGTCAGGAGTTAGAGACTGAACTCCATTATAAAATGGTCAAACAACTGCAGAACCATGCTGCATGAACTACCAAGTCATGCCTAGTCCGGCCACTAGAGGGCAATGTCCTGTGTGTGTGTGTGTGTGTGTGTGTGTGTGTATGTATGTGTATATATATATATATATATATATATATATATATGAGAGCTCAGAACAGAGTTCACTCCCTCCTTCCTGTGAATGCTGAGGCCTGGTGAAGCAGTTTCTGTTTGAATTGTAAATATTTGTATATATTGCAACTGTTTGAGTTTGAAGATAAAAGTGCCTCCTGCTTATTTGGACATCAAACACTCTGTGTGTCAGTATTCTTGGGAATGGGTTGCTACTGAGTCTACTGAGACAGTTTCTTTTGCTTCTCCTGGGAATTGTGTGTCCTATCATCCCCTGACATGAACTCCTCCCACCATATGACTACCGCAGCTCATATAGGGAATATCTCAAGGAAGATTAAATCTCTCCCAATCCCTGTTTTCCTCCATTCTGTTGGCCGGTGTTGGGCACACCAATGCCCATTGAATTTGACCCTAAAGCCCATGGATCCTGCAGCATCCGAATGCACCTGTAACCCCCATTCCAGTGCCTTGTGCTCCTGTCACAATGTGATACCATTGTAGTGCTCCATAAAATCCAACCACAACCACAAATCATTCTTGACCCCCTGCGTCAGCTGAATGTGATGGTGGGGGGCCCGTACACTCTTAGTGAGGCGAGCCAGCTGGGTGCAGAATGCTCTTTGTCAATTTTCCTAGCTAACACTTCAGGTAATTCTGTGGAGGATTTTAGGTTGCCCGTGTCCATGGCTTCCCAAGGGCCCACAAAAGGAATGCAGAAACCATGTTTGAATCCCTCAGCTAAGTAGGCTGACACCTTCTTATGTGGGTAGGCTTCAAGGAGGAGGAGCAAGGCCTGAAGCTTGATGAGGGTAAATGCCATACTCCTCCCCCCAGCAGCCATGGATTCAGTTTTGCTTGGCACCCCCATGTCCAGTGCTGGTTCCTATCTCTGCCTCCCTCCTGGCACCGGTTGAGACAGAGCGACCAGCTCGAAAGGACTGCTGCCCAAACAATTGCCTGGTCCAGTTGACCCTCATATGCTTGCCGGAGCACAATTCACAGGTGTGGTCAAACTCACACCACGACCTGGTGGACTTACCTCCGTTAAACTCCCAGCAGACTATGCACCTCCCTCCCTTCCTTCGAGATGCCTGCGCTGCGTCTCTTTTCCCCGGGCATTGGGCCCCAACATTACCAACCAGAGACCACTGTTGATGACATCCCACCTGTAATTGTTGTTGCAGGAGGCCCGCTTATGACATTCCTCATCATACTCGATGGCTGCCGTCTCCCCAACCAATGCCATGGCTTTGAGAACACAGCGCAGGTGGTTGATGAGATGCCAACCTTGGTCTGGGAAAACCATAGTGACCACCCCCATGTGGATCGCGTATCCATCAACCAGTTGCTGAATGTGCACTCAACGGGATCCTGCTTACCTTATTCCAAACTCTTGTCACTTTGCTGGTCCTCGCCTTCTCCCTAGCAGGCTTTACCAGGGAAAAGATGTCCACATAGTAACCCTTGAGGATCTTGGATCAGACCCTCCTGTCTAAGTGAATGCCAGGAGGGTCCTCCTTGGTTTTGAAGAGAGAGAGCACCTCTCCAGGGTCCCCCTCTTTGTCCACCGTGCCCTTTACCCCTCGGTTCTTCCACGAGCGCAGCCTGATAGCCCAGCGGGGCAACCCCAGCTTCCTAGCCCCCACCAACCAGTTCTTAAATTTACCTGTGTCCTCCTCATCCGAAGACTCACCTGACGAAGTATCAGTATCGGAATCGGATTCCTGGTGATGACCAGAGCAGCGCTGCCACTTCTTCCTCAGACTCCTCTTATTGTCCCTGTTTTTGCGCTGTCTCGAGTCCGAGTCCATCGATGAGGAGAGATGCGACTCACCAGATGGGCTGCAGCTATGCAATGGGAAATGTTGAGGACGCTCCCACTGCCTCCGCCTGCCAGTGCCTCGCTGGGTGCCCTGCTGCCTGGCTCACTGCCCACCGCGGAGCTGTGCTGCGTGCTGCGAGCCCGTTCTGCCTCAGACCGCTGGGTCCCCCATTTGTCCAGCTTCTCTATGGCATAAGAAAGGAGCTCCAAGAGGGACTCGAAACTCAGGTTATCAGGTAGGAAAGGTCTCAGTGGGATCCTTCTGTCAGGTGACTGGCTGGTTCTCCCTGCACCCCTGGAGACTCAGGCCTCCCTTGCCAACTAGCCCCTGTGGCAGGAGCCCCACCAGCTTTTTCCTTGGCGCAGTACCACGACGATGCAGCTGCCTTCTTGTGGAGGCATGATAACACCCCAAAAGCCACGCCTGGTAAGGCAGTGCTGCTGTGTCCCAGGTGATCTAATGGCACCCCAGGTGTCCAGGTGGTGTTACAAGGACACCTCTAGTTTGTAAGTGGTGTCTTTGGTGGTTAAGTGTCTCCCCCCATGTAGCCCAACGGTGGCCCTGTTGGTCTAATGGTGCCCCCTGGTGGTCCAGTAGCACCCCCTTTTGCCTAGAGGTGTCCCAGTGAACAAGTGGCACCGCCCCCTTTGCTGTCCAGCCATATCCTGGTAGTCTAGTGATGGCCCAGTTGGTGGCCCCTGTGGCATGGTGCCCCTGTTGTACAAGTGGCACCCCCTGCAGGCCAAGTGGTGATCCCAGTGTTCCAGTGGCGCTCCCCAATGGACAAGTGGCACGCGCCTGTGTGAAGTGGCACCCCCTTTTTGCGGCTCGCAGCCCGATGGGGGCCAATGGCACTCCCAGGTGGTCCCAGCGGCACCCTAACTGAGCCCCCCTGCAGCTCCCCTACACCGGGGTCCAGTGATGCCCCTTCCCCTGTGCCTGGTGTCACCCACCTGTAGGTGGCAGTGTCCCAAGGCCTGCCAATTGCCCTGGCACTGGGAGGTCTCTCACCCCAGGTGTGGCAACCCCCCAAAGCTTTATTTTATTCGAGCCGCCGACCTGCAGCCCAGGAAACCCAACCGGCACCTGACAGTGCACCTGCCTTGTCAACGCCACCATCCTCCGCTGCTCCGGACTCCACCAATCTCGCCGCAGCTATCGCTGCCTACTCCACCGCAGCTGTCCTCGCCACCACTGCTGTCCTTGCCACCACTGCGACCCCATGTCCAGGCCCAGGCCATCCACCCGGCCCACTTCCACCTCTTCAGGTCACCCCTTCTTCTGTTCTTCAGGAGCTTCTCCAGAGCTCCGTCCTCTGTGCGAGCCACTGATATCTACACCACCAGGGCCGGCTTATATACTGTAAAGCAGTCGTTGCAAAATGTCTCACAGAGGAGGCATCATCTGGCCATTCAGCCAATAGGGACAGGGGAGGCCTGCCCCAATTGGTCCATCATTTTGCACCAGACACCAACATGGTGGCCCCCATCCCGGCTGCCATGCAGCTGCATGGGGGCAGGGGAGGCCGCCAGGGCTCCGGGAGCCAGCCAGGCAGCAAATCAGCCACCCGCCTAAGTCCGGCAGCTGCCTTGGTGGAGATAGTGAGAGTTCTGTTGGAATGATGTGATGAGAACACAGAGAGTCAGACAGGATGTGGATGGCTAGAGAAGGGACAGGTTTGTATTCTGAAAACAAGGAGAGAAATCAACTTTGTTGGGAAAGACTGTGTCATGTATTAGGACTAGTTAGTTAGGGCTGTTTTATACTACACAGTCATACTGCTGTACAGTATTTCCTTTTGACTGCCATGGTTTCATCCTTTGGAATCCTGAGATTGGCAGTTTCTGCAAAGTTACTTTCTTGCCAGTTACTTTCTGCTCTGGTATAATTGGCAGTTATGCTTCTCCTTATTGCTGTTTTCAAAAACTATTACTCAAATGCATTTTTTTTGTTGTTTTTGTGGCGGCTTTTGCTAGCTAACTTTCATTAGTTTGGAATGATGGGTGTAGTCCTTCTAAATCTTAGGTGTGCCATTTTCATTGTTATGTATGTATATTGAGGTCCCAGTAATTTCAGTGGGATTTAGGTGTGCCTAAACTTTCTCTGCAGTGTACTGTTCTTAACTATATAGGGTGATATAAGGAGTTTGTTTTTTTTAATTTATTTTGAACATCAAACACAACATGCATACATAATGAATTAAATACTTGGCATCTAAGAAAAAGGGAATGTGGTTTTCTTTTCAAAAGAGTTCATAAAAGAAACACCTGTTTGAAGTTGAAGGCTTTCATGGCCGGCATCCATTGATTTTCCTTGGGTTTTTTTTCTGGGCTGTGAGGCCATGTTTTGGAAGAGTTTATATCTGATGTTTCGCCTGCATCTGTGGCTGGCATCTTCAGAGAATGCCTCTCTGAAGATGCCAGCCACAGATGCAGGCGAAACGTCAAAAGTAAACTCTTCCAGAACACGGCCTCACAGCTCAAAAAAACCCGGAGGAAAATCTATAGAAACACTTGTTGTATTAAGATTCCTCTTGTTGTGTGCCTTCAAGTCATTTCCAGAGTTTTCTTGGCAAGATTTGTTCAGAAGGGGTTTGCCTTTGCTGCCTTCTAAGGCTGAAAGGGTGTGACTTGCCCAAGATCACCCAGTGGGTCTCCATGATGAAAGATAATTACACACTACTTTTTAAACTGATAAAGAGCCAACATGGTGTAGTGGTTTGAGTGTTGGAACAGGGTTGGGGTCCCCACTTGGCTGTGTGATCTTGAGCAAGTCACACACTCACAGCCTCAGAGGAAGGCAAAGGCAAGCCCCTCTGAACAAATCTTGCCAAAAAAAAAAAAAATCTTGCTGGGAAAGGGTCACTTTAGGTTTGCCATGTTGCAAAAATGATCTGAAGGCACGTAACAATAACAAACTTTTCTAAACTAGTTAGTTAATACCAACAATTCAACCTATCTGAAAATGAACAGAAAACTTTCTTCTCCAAATGACATGGTTTTCATTTCCAATTCAGACGTGAGTTTTTGAAACATACAGAAATTAAATTGGAATGAGTGCTTGGGTTTAAAATTTGTATTGCAGCTCTATCTCAATTAACGTTGCCCCACATTGGTTTCTCTTCAAAGATGAAGAGGGTAATATAGTATGTGGCCCAGAATATGGTCTGCAACTTGTTTTCTAGGGATGGCAGGGAGGGAGAGAGATCTGGATTATTTTTTCAGAGATGGAAAGAGACTGAGGAGAGTTGATGCAGTCTAGAAGTGTTCCGTGCTTTTAGCAAAAGCTGTGTGGTCCAATGTGATTTACATTAGATCCTTGGGGATTTTGTGAAATGAGGGAATGTGTTTACCACATAGCCATTATTGTTAAAGTTAGTGGACTGTGTTGCCTGGGGAGATTTCAGTGAACTAAGATCTCACTGGCTGTGTTTCCACTTCCTCATAGCCTGTCTGTGTGAGGGAAGTTATCAATCTTTGCAGTTGCAATCTGAGGATCTGATTGTTAAGAGGCCTAAAGAATGCTGAGTATGGTGTACAGTACTTTCTCTGTGGGTTCTAATCCAGCTGATTGATCTATGCTGCATGCTCAGTTTTTCATTTCTTTGCCATTGCAATATTTCACTGGGATGAAGAAGGAGGGGGCTTTAGTGCTAAGGTTTCTGCGCACTCTGTGTACTCTAAGTCATTTTACCAGTGCATTCAAGAATTTGCAGGTTACAACTTTCAATGGACTGGGCAGGCACATCTTGAAATACAAGTCAAGATGGTGCAGTGAGGTGAGGGGAAAAAAAGCATTTCACAAACTCTTCAAATTCTAATATTTCATGCAAATTGGACACATGCCTTTCCAGCAAGCCCCCAAAGCTACAAAGAAACTATTTTGACTGTCACTTTACTTTGTTCGGTGTTCCTGCTATAGGAATGCTAGATTTATTGTGTTCTTCTTTTATCTTGCACAGGTAATTAATATAATGGCAATTTGACATGCCGTGCAAAGTAAAAACAAATAAACAAAAAGTGTTTTGGGATAAGGTAACGAATGTCTTTCCATAGGATAGTGGTTCTTAACCTGTGGTCCAGGGACCCTCAGGGGTCCACAGTGTTCTCACAGGGAGTCCACAAAGGCTTGAAGGCTGCTTGGACCACTTCCTCCCTGTAGTGAAGTGGCCATGTGACAGGAGCCAAGGCAAAGGCTGGTTGGCTTGGCCTGCGCATTGCCATTCAGTCTGCTCCAGCCACAAACTTGCAGGAAGAAACAGAAGAAAAGTCTTCCCTCCCCATCCAGTGCCTCTGAGGGAAGGTTTAATGGATGGTGTAATAATAATAATAATAATAATGGTTTTAAAACTTGAGTAAAGTCTTGGGGGTCCAGGGCAACAAAAGATATTTAAAGGGGGTCCCTGGTAAAGAAAAGGTTAAAAGCTGCTGCCATAGGATATTGAGAACAATTTGAAATTATATAATCTTGACAGTGCTAATCTTGATGTCAGTGATGACAAGAGTTTAGGTAGGTTAAAGAAAGTGTTAATTACTGGAATAATATTGTGACTGAGGCTGCAATCCTGTGCCCATTTTCATGGGAGTAATGCCTATTGAATTAAATAGATTTTGCTTAAGAATAGAGCAGTGCAGGATTGCACTATAAGAATGAGAAGCAAACAGCTTGGTGGATCGTCTGGCAAAGCCAAGTATTGTAGCAGATTTTGCTGAAGTTAAACTGGATAGACTTAGCACTTTGGATGTGGTATCACTGGGAGACTCATGTAACAGCAGGCTGTGCATATATAATTGGACCCCCTTATCTGCCGAACCAATATCTGCAGTTTCAGTTATCCACAGGACATAAAATAGTGGACACATACCATAGAGTCATGCTGGAAAATGCCTAGAGCAGCATTCTCTCTAGGCATCTTTTAAGTCTTCCAATGCAACTCTATGGTATGTTTTTTCCAGAAGTCCTCAGTTTTAATAGGGTTTGCTGTTATACGCAGTTTCCCGTATCCATGGTAAATTTGGGAACCAAACCCCCGTGTTTGGGGGTCTGACTGTATGCCTTTAAAAAAACAACACCCAAACTGTTTGAACATTTTCAATCTTATCTCTGCTTCCTTGGTTGCTTTATTAAAAAACACTGTTCTCTCAGCCTCTGCAACAAGTCTTCAGTGCCTACTTAATAATTACAGGCAGGGTTTATGTTCATTTTTTTAAAAAAAATTTTTAGGACTATGGAGATAATTTTTGTGAAGCACTTGGAACACTTAAAAGGTACTGTGTATGTAGCACATGGAATATAGACCTGTCAGCCACTTCTGCCATAGAGTTCAAAGTTTACTTTTAGAGGTATGGTACTTTACAACATCTGAGGAATACAACAGGAATGAATATTGCTGTCATGAAAAGCTTGTGAATAGCCCATCTGTTTTAATCACTGTCATTAGATCCCATAAACATTCATATGTTTTTACATGGGCTCACAAAATAGTTTGTTTATCCTGTTTTTTAGATACAAACTTGATTTACATCCTACCTGTCTCCCAAATAAATGTCATCAAGTTCTACTGTTAGAACACTGTTAAATAAACTATATTAACTTGTACCATATTAGCTAACACACATTGGAAACTGCTTAATGCAGTGCAGATGTGTAAATTGCTATTGCTTAAAACATATAAATAAATAAATAAATAAATAAATATAATTTTAAAATAATAAATAAAAAATAATATATTAAAAACCATTTTTAAAGTATATGAACCAAAAGGTAGAACACCTCCTTCCTCAGCAGCTAGTCAGTTACTAAAAGCCTGCCTATATAGAAAGTTTTTTGGCTCCAAGTGGATGGACAATAAGGAAAGTATCATTCTAAGATCCATAGCCTAGAAGCAGCTGCTATGAAGGTTCTTTCTTGCACCCCCATCAAACTTGTAGTCTCTTCCATACACCCCATTCTTTTACTTGTGTTGTATTGGTTTTTTGTGTAAGTGCTTCCCTCCCTCATCTAAAAAATATAATTACTATAAGTTAGGTAAGAAGTCATTGGTAGGTACTTCATCCAGGTTTTGTGCGTGTACTACTCAACAGAAGGACATAAACATGCTACGTTTTGTGAACCATCATATCTTTTGCTGATTTTTATAAGCATTGTCACTGTTACTGATATTACTGAGAGATCTTGACTCTTAACACTTTCATGTAAGTAAAAAATGAGGATTTATCTATTTAAAGAAAAAGGTGTGGAATCTTTCTAGGGTATGATTTGAGAAGACTTTTGGTTTTGATGGAGCATATCTCTGAGCATTTTGACATGAGATATGCTTCTGTTATTGTCCATTTGAGAAAAAAGCTCTATTCATAGTACAAAATACTATTTTTTGTACCCAAAATTAAAAGCATCTCTACTAGCCGATTAAGGTAGGACCATCATTTCGCTAGGAATTCAGCCATGAGTAATTGGGTAGTACAAAGTTATTACTTAAATTTCATAGCCATGGAATGGGCTTTATGATACGTCATTTCAGTTAGTCTTATCTCCTGTGGCCTTCTGTCCATGGCTTTTGCTGACAAAACAGCTATTAAGAGTGGCTTTTTGCATTAAAAGTTATCTTTACTAAGTTTTGAAACCAGAGTTTGAACCAGGTTTGCAAACTAGGATTAAAAGGATAACAACTGAGGAGTGATATTAGTAAAAAATTTACACCTGCACCAAACTTAGCTATTATTAAGATGTAGACTGTAGAAAAAGTGTTGGGAATGAAGGTGAAGGGGCCTACTCTTGATCTCTTAGCTGTAGTTAAGAGACCAAGGAGTCTTCATCTATTTTTAAACTATTATATCCTGTCTTTCCTCCACCACTGAGCTGAAGGTAGCACGTACAATTCTTCTCAGTGGTGGCACTAGGGGATGCGGAGAGGCTGAACCACATCAGGTGGGGGGGGGGTTAAAGGTGACTCCTCTCCACTTCCTCCTCCCAACAAAATATGTCAGGCTGAACAACACTGAGTAAGTAAGCTAAGATGACTCAGTAGGTTTCATGGCTCACCAGGGATTTGACCCTGGATCTCCCCTGTTTCATTCCAGCACTTTGATCACATGTTATACAATACATTTGTTGTTTTGTGTGCCTTCAAATTAATTCTGATTTATGATGACCCTAAGGTAAATCCCTCACAGGGCTTTTATTGACAAGATTTGTTCAGAGGAGGCTTGCCTTTGCCTTCCTCTGAGGCTGAGAGAATGACTTGCCTAAAGGTCACCAGTAGGTTTCCATGGCCAAGCAGGGATTTGAACCCTGGTCTCCCTGGTGTCCTAGTCCAACACCCAAACCACACTGGCTCTACATACTATATTCTTCAGTGTTCTGCTTTACTGCAGACATCAGGAGCCAGTTTTATTGTCTAGCCATTGTTTGTGTGCTTTGAGTCATTTACAGCACATACCTAAACTAAGCAAACAAATCCCTTCGGCAGAAGCAATATACATGTAAAAAGGGAGGATTCCCGATCTGTGATCTTGAGTCATTAAGATGAGGACATACCTAAATATCCCTGCTACAATGTGTTTCATAACTTAGCAACTGCTGACCTTTTGTTGCATTGATTCATTTCATTCATTCATAAAAAAAAGTAGGGTCAGCCTTATGTGATCTTACTGGGTAAACAAGTTCAGGAATACATTATAAAGCTGGATATGGACTATGCAGCTTTAAAACAGGCTGAAACAAAACTAAAACAAGTACTCTTCAAAAAATTTATTTTAAAACAATGTTATTTAAATAACCAAATGCATAACCTACTGAACATTGCAGGTTTGAGGGTGTGGGAATAACAGGAAAATAATCCCACAGAATACCATTTTAATAATGTTAAAATATCAATTGTTCTCTGCTGGTGTAATCCAAGCTCTGAAATGTTATCCAAAATTGATAGCCTTGGTTGCACAAGAGGTTCAGACTTTTGGTGAATTTCCAGGAAAAAGTATCACTGTGGGAGGCAGGTACCAAGCAAAAGGAATGCCTGAGTACTTGGCACCCAACCTTGGGAAAATAAAGTCATTGTTCAGATAGAATCATGTAAGATCAACACCTAGGATCTTCTGAAGGCTGAGAGTGTGAACAGGGAAGTGTCTCTTTCAAATTTGTTCTCATTTACAAACTCAAGAGATGCCTTAGGCAAGTCAGTATTTCCTTAGCCTCAGGCCTCTGTCAGCAATATTGATTTGCCTTTGGGGGCTGTAAAAATTATTGACATAACGTATGAAACTGAAGGCTTTGGACACTTTCAGCATCTTACACAAATGTTATTATTAGTTTTTCAAGATTATAAGAAAGTGCAAGGTGAGAGTTTGTTTGTTAGTACATTTAGCCAAAGACATTTTACATAGTATATCAAAATGAACAGCTTGCATTGTGCTCTGCAATGGAAGCTGATGGCTCTCATGTAGGAACAGTGAATTACTCCAGAGTTTGATCCACTGTCTTTCAGCAAAAACGATAGGCTGAGAAGCTATCCACGTTTGAAGTTCACAGGCCCATGAATCAAGATGGCGGCCATAAATTAGCATGTTATATGTTACTACCACTGTACAGTATTTTTTTAAACTGTAAAGCATGGTGGGAGCGTGGTGGGGTCTCCTTCCTTGGAGGTCTTTAAACAGAGGCTGGATGGCCATCTGTCGGGGATGCTTTGATCAAGATTTCCTGCGTGGCAGGGGGGTTGGACTGGATGGCCCTCGTGGTCTCTTCCAACTCTGCAATTCTATGATTCTATAAGTACAACTCTGTATTTTTAAAAAATTATTTGGGCACCTTGGTGCAGCAAAAAAGCACAAAATCACTAAATCCAACAGGACACTTCTGGGTGCTACATTGTTGGAAAGCCTGCCCCCTGCGCACATCCGACCAATCAAATCCCCCAGCTCCACCCTCTCTGTGAATGAGCAGCAAAGCAAATCAGTTGTCCTAATGAGCACTAATACACATTCCATCACATTTTAAAAAATCAGGAAAAGCCGCAAAGGCTTTTCCTGCACAGTAAATTGAGTTTTTTGCCCCCTCCTTTCAAAAATGGTGAATTGCCATGGGATCACATTGGGACAAAAGGTATTCTCCTCACATTCTATGTGTGATTCTTAACCTGTGGTCTGGGGACCCTCAGGGGTCCACAGTGCCCTCACAGGCGGTCTGCAAAAGCTTGAAAGCTGCTTGGCCCACCTCCTCCCTGCAGTGGAGTGGTCAGGTGACAGGAACCAAGGCAAAGGCTGGCTGGCTGGGCCTGCACATTGCCATTCAGTGCACTCCAGCCACAAACTTGCAGGAAGAAGTAGAAGAAAAGTCTTCCCTCCCTGTCCAGTGCCTCTGAGAGGTGGTTTAATGGATGGTGTAGTTGTGTTGTTGTTGTTGTTTAAATCTTGAGTTAAGTCTTGGAGGTTCACAGCAAAAAAAGATATTTAAAGGGGGTTCCTGGTAAAGAAAAGGTTAAGAGTCACTGGTCTAGACAACACTTAGGTTTTAATCCAGGCTTTGATGGAGCTCTCCATGGTCCTTAAACAGTTCAGCACCTCGGAGAGCTGTTTTCAGGCTAGCCCAAAACTGGAATGGATTCACTGCCCCACTGATGTGGGAGCCACCAACCATCACTGGAAACAGGAGGCAATAGGGATGCAGCTAAGCTATTGGAATCATCAAGTTGGAAGGCATTTTAAGATTTCATCTTGGCCAAACCAATGCTAAATGCAGGTCGTGCAGAATATAAGCTATAGCAGTCCCTGACAAATGACCATGAAGTCTACTTAGGTACTTTTAGTAAAGGAGAATCAACTATTTCTTGTAACAGCTTATTCTACTCTTACTATTATTACACTATTAGTTACTATATTACTTTATTCTCATGAACTGGACACTTTGCTCATATATACACAGCCCAAATTTGCATTTGCATTTTTAGCAGTTGCACTGCACTTCTGGCTCACATTTCGCTTGTGATCCACTAAGACACCAAATTCCTTTTCTTGCGTGCTGCTTTCCAACCAGGTCTCCCCTCATGTATACTCATTTGTATGTAAGGTATTTGTTGTTGTTGTTGCACCTAAATGCAAGATTTAATGTTTATCACTGAGGAATTTCATCTTATTTGTTTTGTCCAATATTCCAGCCTGTCAAGACTGTTTCAAAATTTTATTCTGTCTTTTGTTGTGTTCGCTATTTTTTCCAGCTCTGTGTCATCTGCAAATTTGATAAGTTTTACCTCTGTGCTCTCATTCATGTCATTTATAAAAATGGGGAACATCACTGGGCTAAGACCTGCAACACTGTACTCAAGACTTCCATCCAGGATAACACAGCAGTCAGTCACTACTCACTGGGCATGGTTGCTTATTTACTGCATGTCCATGTAATCATACTAGCATCAAACACATTTTAACATTTTGTAAAAAAGGAAAACACAAGACAGCTTGTCAAATGCTGTTACCCTAAGAGGTGGTGGGGATACTTTGAGAACTACCAGTGCTACCAGAAATCTAGATGGAGGAATTATTAGCTCAAACAGTATGCCTGCAAGAGGAGGGTAACTGCAGAGACCATTTCACTTATATATATCAATACTAACTGAAGAGAACTCCAGGTTAAAGTGAAATAAAATGCCTTTATTGGAAATAACACAAAATGCAAACAGTCTTGGCAGGCTTACTGAGCGGCTTGGCCAGGGAGGAGGCAAGTCACCACCTCCCCAACAAAACCACTCGAGGGCCGAGCCTGCAGGCTTACCGAGCAGCTTGGCCAGGGAGAGGACAAGTCACCACCTCTCCAGCCAAACCACTCGAGGGCCAAGCCTGCAGGCTTACCGAGCAGCTTGGCTGGGGAGGAGGCAAGTCACTACTTCCCCAGCCAAGCCACTTGTGGGCTGAGCCAGCAGGCTTACCAGGCGGCTTGGCCGGGTGGAGGCGAGTCTCCACCTTCCCAGCCAAGCCATTCGCAGGCTGACCCGGCAGGCTTACCGAGCAGCCTGGCTAGGGAGGAGAGGAGTTGCCATCTCCCAAGCCAAGCTGCCCGAGCCGTAACCCCCGCGAATATGAAGGGATGACTGTGATGCCAAATGAGGCAGGTTCTTTTATGAAAGCAATAAATTCACCAGTGGATGGAAGGAATGACAGATTTTTAGACAGCAGACAAAACTTGCAAATGTTAAATAAAATATCTACCCAAAGCAAACCCCACAGAGCAACTCACATGTCCAGTCAGCTGATGGGAGCTCAGAGAAGCAACAGTGGAGATACCCTAGACCAGTGTTTTCATAGGTGTTTCAGACTTTTAACTCCCAGAATCCCTGATCATTGGCCAAGGTGGCTGGGGCTTCTGGGAGGTGAAGTCCAAAATAGCTGGAGGACTAGACCCATGATGCATAGCCTTGCTGGCTCTTCTGGTCTGTGTTGAGCTTTCTCAGGGCAACTGATTGTTTTATAGACAGAAACTCCTCTGAGCTATATGCACTTTTGCACTGTCTGTCAGAATACTTGATGTCTGTTGGACATGTGCTCCTGATTAATGGCACTTGTGCCTTATGTGTATGCCTAAAACCAAGGAGTAGTGCTTATTCTGATTGCTGGTTATCTCTATTTATGTCTAATAGGTTAGGGATGCATTATAACATGTGATTGGTACAAATTCCTCACAACATTTCAAAGTTCTGCCAAGCATGTGTTAATGATAAGCATAGTCAGATGCCAAGGTTATTTAGGTTTAACACTTAACAGCAGCTGAAGCTGCCGAGGCTTCTGGGAGAATTAAGCTAAGAAAGTTAACATAATAAGCCAAAAAGATTAGCATAATGGGACAATTTGCACATGCCATCCTAATTCTTCTTGTACAAAGTTATTTTAGTTTTTTCCACTACAGTATCATATCTATGTTCCTTTGATCTACTAGATTAAGTAACTCCCCTGCCCCCCCAAAAAAAGACAGATAAGGTTGGTCTGGCATGACTTGTTCTTGATGAACCCATGCTGGCTTTTGGTAACCAGGACATTAATTTCTAAATATTTGTAGGTCATCTATTCAATAATCTGTACCAGAGTTTTACCCAGCAACAGGCTAAATGATCTATAATTTCCTGGATCTGCATTTTCTCCTTTTTTGAAGATGGGCACGATGTTTGTCAGTAGTCTTCTGGCACCTCACATATGATAAAAATATTACAGCCAATGGCTCTGAAATAGTGTTCAGAAATGCTTTTAGCACCATAAGGCCCAGGAGCTGTGAACTCATATAAAGTATTTTGGTGTTACCCAAAATGCTCCTTGGAAAATTCCACGAAAATATTGAGTTTCTAATATGTTGGGGAAATTAGCAGCAACTTGACTTTAGCTATGCAAGAGGAGGTAACAACGAATCTGCAAACCTATTATACCAGTACTAATCTGGATGGAATATGTACACATTTAAAATTAAGTATGGGTTTTTTTATTAAGGAGTTCAAAAATAACACCAAACACACACACATTCACTCAAAGAAAGCATTCACACAAGGCTATAAAAAGAAACAGTACGAAAGCTTGGGATAGAGGGTTGCAAGAGGGTTCTGCTGAGGTAATACAGCCTGTCCTGTAGTCAGTCAGGCAGAGTGGATGGAGAAAACTGGGTTGGCTAACACAGAGTAACAGAGTTTCCCCCCTGTTACAACTGTGCGCAATGAGGCATATTTTGGGGGTGATATTTATACCTCCAAATACACCTGAGGGGATTGGTTGCTTCATGGGTTGAAACAATGAATTCCATGAGCCTTCATGGATTGCACAATGAGTTTCCTGGTCTTGACAAAAGGTGAGAAAGATGCTAAATGTGTTTCTTAATGTCCAGTGATTGGATTTTTTTCCCCATTATTTATTTATATTGATTTTATAGAGTTTTACATAACATAAATCACATAACATGTCCGTTACAGAAACAAAGAAATATTACTATAAATAATCGTTATCTGATGAGTCAATTATTATTCCAAATATAACAGACCAATCACAAGCAAACTCATAACAACATTATAAATTCTTTCTTTTTATTCCTCCTTACCTTCCTACGTTTTACTAAATTAAAAATTTTATATATTCACAATTCCAACTTTCCTTCTCTACTTAATTATTATTTATATATTTACTGTATTTGAAGCATCTCCACCTGATTTTTTTTTCCAATTCTTTTAGTTTGCCCTTCCCATATGACCCTTTATTTTTTAATTCTTTCTTTGCTGGATCTCAGCCTAATCCAGGTTTCCAATATTTCATCTCTTATAAAGATACTCTGTGATTGCAGCCCATTCTTCATTCACTTCATTTGCATCTCTTTTATTAATAATTCGTGTTAACATATTGTTTTTCATTTCTAATAACTTATCCATCCATTCTCCTATTGTTGGAGCGTCCTTCAGTTTCCACTTAGCTGCTATTTTAAGTCTAGCTGCAGCAATTATATATAGCAGCACCCTCCAATATTTCTTTTCATATTGGGATTCCAAAACGGATGTTATATTTAACAAATATAGTTTGGGATCCATACTGAAAGTAAAACCCAACATCTTTTGCGTTATTTTATGTATTCTTTCCCAAAATTTCCTTATGCTTGTGCACCCCCACCACATATGGTGTAGAGAGCCAACTTCTTTGTTGCATCTCCAGCACCTCTTCTCCTCCAGTTTATATATCTTGCTTAACCTCGCGGGTGTAAGATACCATCTACAAGCTATCTTGAGGTAATTTTCCTCTAGATCTTGGTTTGCTGTGGAACTATTCGTTTTAGACATGGCAATTTTCCACTCTTCTAGACTAATTGGCTCTCCAATATCTCTAGCCCATCTGACCATTGTATCTTTTACCATCTCCTTTTCTAGTTCTCTTTCCAAGAGGATTTTGTACAATTTGGTAATTTTTCCTTTATCTTTTTCCCAGAAAACTTTATCTAATTTATTCCATTCTTTCTCAAATCCGTAGATCATTTTATCTTTTTTAAATCTCTCACTTATTTGCAGATACTTAAACCACTGTGTCTTAATCCCTTGATCTTGTAATTCCTCTTTCTTTTTCAAAACATAGTCCTCTCTGTTTTCCCATTTTATCAGTTCTTTATATCTAATCCAGTCATCCTCCTTAGTCCATCTAATTTGTACTGCTTCTACAGGAGATAACCAGGTAGGAGTACTTTTATAAAATTTTTGTTTTATATTTTGCCATATCTTTATCAGTGGTCCTCTAAAAGTGTGGTTTTCGAATTCTCTGTCTATTTTTGCCTTATCATACCATAGGTACGCGTGAATGCCAAATCTAAGATTATTACACTCCAAATTTATGAGCCTGATATTATCCAGTTTCACCCATTCACTCAGCCATTTTAGCCCACAGGCTATGTAATATAACTTAAAGTCAGGGAGGGCAGTACCGCCTCTGTCTCTACTGTCTAATAGAGTTGTCCACTTTATTCTGGGCTTCCGCCCATTCCATATAAAGTCCTTTAGATCTGTTGCCCATTCTCTGAATGCTTTCTCATTGGTTATTATAATAAGGTTTTGAAATAAGAATATCAGATGTGGTAGTATGTTCATTTTGACTGTAGCAATTTTTCCTAGCAGAGATAGATTCAGTTTTTTTCCATCTTTTAAAATCTTCTTTCACTTGTTTCCATGTTCTTTTATAATTAATCTCAAATAATTCTCTATTTCTTTTGCTGATCCAGATACCCAAATATTTTGCTTTGTTCTCAATTCTGCATCCCAAAATGGTTTCTAATTGCTTTGTTTCAGTCTTTGTTAAATTTGCTGGTATTATCACTGTTTTTTCTTTGTTAATTCTGAAGCCAGCTAACTTCCCGTAGTTCTTTATAGTTTGCATCAATTTCTCCATATTACTTATGGGTTCTTCAAGTATTAACAGCAAGTCATCTGCGTATGCAAGTACTTTGTATTCTTGTCCTCTAAGCTTCAAGCCCGGTATTGTCTTGTTGTTCCTGATTTGATTATTAAGGATCTCTATTGAAGTTATATATAGCAGAGGTGACAGAGGGCAGCCTTGTCTTGTGCCCTTTTGAATGGTTATTTCCTGCGATCTCTCCCCATTCACTAATATGCATGCTTTCTGATTTTGATATATTCGTTCAATGTATTGATAGAACCCATTTCCCGCACCAATCAGTTCCAACACCTTCATCATAAAAGGTCATCTAAGATTGTCAGAGGCCTTTTCGGCATCTGCGAACATCAGGGCTGCTTTTTTCTCGTTGTTCTTTTCATAGTATTCCATTATATTAAGCACCATTCTTATATTATTTGTTAATGTTCTGCCTGGAAGAAAGCTGTTCTGATCAGGGTGAATAAATTCCGTTAATACTGTTTTAAGTCTGTTAGCTAAGATGGTTGCGTAGATCTTATAATCTGCATTCAATAATGATATTGGGCGGTAGTTCTTGGCTTCCATCATATCCTTCCCTTCTTTTGGTATTAAGACGCCTTCTGCCTCTGTCCAAGATTCCGGAATGCCCTCCTCCTTTATCTTGTTGAACACTATGTGCATATAATCTAAGATATCTTCCTCGAATAGTTTGTAATATTCAGCTATGAAGCCATCAGGCCCTGGAGATTTTCCTGTTTTTAATTCCTTTATTGCTGTAGATATCTCCTGTTTAGCTATTGGTGCCTCTAATTTGGTTTTCTGATCCATTAATAATCTTCCAATTTTGCTATTAGTTATATATTCTTCCATTTCTGTCTCATTTGGAACCTCCTTGTCCTTTTCTGAATAGAGATTCGCAAAATATTGACTGAATTTATCTATTATCTCTTTCTGTGTCATGTAGGATACATTCCTGTCTTTAATCTCAGTAATAATTTTCTTTTCCATCTCTTTCCTTAACCTATAAGCTAGCCACCTTCCTACTTTATTGGCGTTTGCGAAATAATATTGTTTAATTCTTTTTAGCTTATATCTATCTCTTCAATCATCTCTTGATTTAATTCATTTTGTAAAATCTTTATCTCATTCAAAATTTTCACGTTTTTGGCTTCATTCTTACTATTTTTTCTTTTTCTTTGAGTTTCATTATTAATGCTTCATTCTTTTCCTTCTTTTGTTTACGCAGTTCTGCACCTCTTTGTAAAAATCTTCCCCTCATAGTCGCCTTAAAGGCATCCCAAATTACTCTGCTCTGAATTTCTTTAGTGTTGTTTAATTCAAAATAATGTTTTATCTCATTTCTCATTCTAGAAATAAACTGTTCGTCTCTTAATAAGCTTTCTCTTAATCTCCAAGTATAGTTTTTCCTCTGAATGTGCAATGTTAATCTTATTTATTTATTTTATTTTAATTGAGTAAATTGAGTACCCAGCTTGTGGGGGCAATTAGCTAACACACATTGGAAACTGTTTAATGCAGTGTAGATGTGTAAATAGCTATTGCTTAAAACAATTTGTAAGCCGCCCTTATAGCCTTGTGGCTGAAGAGCGGGGTATAAATAACTAACTAAATAAAATAAAAAACATAAATCGCCACCCGCTTTTTCTTCTGTGTTGAGGAGGAATAGAATATTTGTCCTAATTTATTGTTACAAAGAAATTTGTTGTCCTGTTCTTTTAACCTAGTCTCTTGTATAGCTATGATGTCAGCTTTCTGTTTTTCTAAACAATGAAATAACTTTTTCCTTTTTTCGGGAGTATTCATTCCTTTTACGTTCCAAGTTGTTATTGACAATGACATTTTATTCTATTTCTTCTTTGTTCTTATTGTCTTATGCTATAACCAAAAGGGAAGGCCTCTGTTACAAAAGGTTTTCAGAAAACCTATGGTTACAATTGGCAACTATTTCAGGGGTGAATTTTTCATTGTATACATTCAGGGAGATTAATTTTAATAGACCTAAGATGGTTAAAAGGATGGTTTATGTTATACTTGTTGGCATTGTTTCATTGTCATTCTGCTATGCATGCTCATCTCATATATCTTTTGTTTTCTGCCTGCTATCGTACACAAATCAATACTAGATATGCTTTGATGGCTTAAATAGGGATTTACTTGTGTGAAATGTATTAATTGTCTTTGAAATTAATCATTTAATTTAAATGATTCTTCTTCTTCTTCCTCAGCTTCTACCTCACTGTCTTCCTGCCTTCCCTCTTCATCTTCTTTATCATTTTCCAAATTGTCTGCTTGTATTCCATCTAGTCCACCTTCACTTATGTCAGCTTGTTTAGATCCATGTTTCTTCATTTTCTTTCATTGTCACTTTCCTCCTCCTTCTCCTTGCCATTTTGAGCCTCCTCTTCATTATTTCTTTTCCGCCATTTTTTCTCATTTTTTTTTTCATCCCGGCTCATTTTCTCCATAAACTCTTTCATTTTCTCCATTGTATTAATTCTATATCTCTTTTGATAGTAGCTAAATGAGATACCTTCTATGCGTTCCCATCTGTACGTAATGCCCTTTTTTGTAAGTATTTCTGGTGGGGTATCTTTAAAGATCTGTATATCTTGCCCCTCAATTTCTAGTTTATTTTGATAGCTTTTTTGCACTATTTTGTCTCTAAATGACGCCTTCGTACACATGATAATGACATCCCTTGGCACTTTTTTCTCTTTTGCAGCTATTGTATTGTGGAATGTGTCTTCTTTTGGCCTTACAGCCCCTAGTCTTAAGTTTCCAGGGAAAAACAAAAATGACCTTTTTCTGAGACCATCCTGTTTTTTCCCTTTGTAAAATGCCACATTAATGAACCAAACTTGGCCAGTCTCTGAGGCCTATAGCCAATGCTAACATTCCCAGAGTGGGGTGTCTTGGAAGTGGGGTGCAAGCTTACACTTACATTGGTGTTCTCTAACCATCTCTTAATCATTCTGGGCTGCAAGTCTCTCTTTATATCATTGGTTTTACTCTTTCCAGGAAGAACCCAAAGCCCCTTATCAGAGAAGGGTAAGGAAAAATATTATTTAATTAGTTCCCGCTTTTCACCATCGTTTATGACGGCAATTAACAACAAAGAATAGGGAAGCAGATAGAACAAATTGCAAAGGAAATAATAGGGAAAGTCCCAGGAAGATGGTGATTAGATATCTGTCACTGCCTTCTGGAGTCTATTTCCCAAAGATGAGCAGACTCAAGAGCAGTTCTGGCAAGCTCCTGCAGTCACATCACTAATATTTCAAACCCAATAGTATCAAAGAATCTCTGAAGTGCTTAGATCTTGGGAGGGGACTTTGCATCAACAGAACGTGGCAGTGGCCCTCTGTTTAATGGGGCTTGTCTACAAAAGCCCCCCCCCAAAAAAACATAGTGCCCTGCAGAAAAAGGAAGTCGCAGCAACTGCAACTTGTCTTAACGGTGGATGTTTGCTCAGCAGTCCCCATAAAACTTTGCATGCTAGATGACAGCTCTGGTGTGGGGGCAGCAGGATGGCAATGGCGGGGGGAGAGAAACTGGGAAGGGAGAGGAGGGTGAGTGAGCCCTTCCCCTTCCTTCACTCTGCATAGCAGCGGGACAATGGCTGCTGTGGCACAGGGGTGGGGACCGGGGAAAGGAGGAGAGGATGGTAGCTGTCCTCCTACCTTCCCCAATCCCCGTAGCAGCAGTGGCTGCTGCACGGGGGGCGGGGAGAGAAATGGGGAAGGGAGAGGAAGGTGAGTGAGCCCTCTTCCCTTCCTTCACTCTCCATGGAGGCGGGACAATAGTGGTTGCAGCACAAGGGGGGGACTGGGGAAAGTGGGAAAGGATGGCAGCTGCTCTCCTACCTTCCCCGATCCCCGATTGCTCTGGTTAAAAAAAGTGGTGCAAGCAGTCACTTGCCCTGTAACCCAGCCCCTCCTCCTGCGCTCATCTGGCCAATCAGGTTTGTGCTTCCTCTTATATGAGGAAGCAAGACATGTCGAATAGCATGTATTAATGAGCAGATACGCGCACCCTTGTGTTGTTGTTTTTTAAAAGCCGGGAAAAGCAGCAAAGGCTTTTCTCACGTACTTTTTGCTCTTTTTGGCCCCCCTCCTTCACAATACAGTGAGACAATGCGGGATCCCATTAAGACAGCTCATTTTCTGAGCTAATTTTTACCATGTGGATAACCCCAGGGTTAATCTCTAAATAAAGTGACTGTTTCTGTACCACCCAAAATAGTGATCACTTTTTAAAATCTCTTGAAATTGTCCGTCTTATAGCAATTATCTTCTCTCCCCTCATCCTTCCCAAAAATGTCTAGGACACCAAATTTACTAGTGTTGCATTTTGTTGATTGAAGAAAGTAGTCTAATTTTCAGTGGCTTTGCAGTAAAACACAAATTTAAGCATTCTGTTTGTCATGGGCTTAAATATATTCAACTGGACTCAGAAATTAGGTGTATGCAACTGCACTGGCAGAACAAGATTTTCCAAATCCCTCTTTTCCCCTAGCTGGGAATGTGTGCCTTCGAGTCACCTGTCAACTTATGGCAGTCCACAAATTTCATAAGGTCTTCTTAGACAAGGAACACTCAGAGGTGGTTTTGCCAGTTTTTTCCTCTGAAATATAGCCTACAGCACCTGGTATTCATTAGAGATCTCCTATCCAAGTACTAACCAGGGCTGACTCTTCTTAGCTTCCAAGATCAGGCAGGATCTGGTGTGTTTAGGATATTTAGGAACGTATAGTTAGGTATAATCCATATATATACATATATATATATATATATAATGCTACATATTGGGGCAGGGACCTTGCTGGATATGGTAAGCAGTGGTTGGCAGACAAAAATCAAGTAGACGTAGCTTCTGTAAGCAGAGCCTTTCCATCCACAGAAGATAGATCCTTGATCCTACCAATTTAATTCTGAATTGTGGACATTGATTGTATTGGGAGTAGAACTGGATTTTGCATAATGTACGCTTCATTTTCTTTGTTAGTCCCATCATGTCAGAGCTGCTTTAAGCTTTATACATCTTGAATTTAGTTTAGGATTTAGTTATAATATTGAGGCTATAGATGTATACTGGTGATGCTGTACTCTCACTTAAATAGTTTTCATTTTCCATATTAGTGACTGCTGTATGAGTTCTGCAAGTACAATGGATACCAAATTACAGGAATCTGAAGGATTTGGTGAGGAAAATTCAGGTAAAAAAAGAATATTTTAATTTAGTGTTTTCCTGTCTCTGTTCCTTCTTATGTTTGAACAAATATGGCACACATTCTTTACTAAATATGCCTTTACTAAAAGGAAGTAATTATGGGGGAAATTAGACATATTGTAAGAGGGTACAATTCTAAAAATATTGATGAAGTTTACATTCAGCAATAATTTCTTCCTAGATGTGTGGTTTAAAATCACATTTATATGTATGGGTTTAGATACGGGTTAGCGTTATCAACTTTGTTAATAAATGGGGTTAATTTCCTTTTATTTCTTGTTCATGTTTTCACATTCCTCTTTCCTTCTGTGAGAGCTGCAGTTTTTGTTAAGAGCAAGAGTTGTGGAATTTTAAGATTTAGAAACTTTTGTTATCTTTGTAGCTTCATAGAATGGCATTGAGCATTTAGTAAATCTGTCTGCACAGGAACAAATTTCTCCATGTCCAAGCTTTGACTAGTAGAAATTTTCATTGGAATATTTTATAGTTTGATTCCAACCAATATAGAACATTTATTCCCCGTCTTGCTGCCTGATTATGGGAACTGTAGTCCAAAAATAACTGCCCCATGGTCTGCCACTTGGAGAAATTTCTCCCTCTGCTGTGTGTTATCTGTTTGTTTGTGGAAAGAGAAGGGAGAGCACAAAGCCAAATGTTTCTGTGTCTCTGTCTGTGAAAAACAATGTCTACAATAATCTCTTTCCTTCACATTTATTCACTTAGGCAAAAAGAAGTCTAAATTTAAATCTATCAAAAAGTTCTTTGGGAAGAGGAAAAGGAAAGAGACACTATCATCTTCAGGAAGTGGTAGCCTGAAACCATGCCAGTCTGCGAGTGATATCACAGCATCACAGACCACACATATAGATTATGATTCGGAAGATGAACTTGAGTAAGTCTCAAAACTATCTTTACCTAGTTCAAAAAATTCAAAGCTTTTTTTTTTAAGTGCTAGGTTCTTTCTTCTGATCTACTTCCCCAAAAGATCCTTTAGTCATGTATATGAGCATGTTACTACTTTGAGAATGTAAGAAAGGCTGCAATTAAGTTTATATAATGTAAAGGAAATATGTACATGTAAAGCCTTGGTCCCAGAGATATATAGCGCAAGCAGAAATGCACGTTTGCTTGAGGAAGGGGGAGCCACCTTGCCCCATCATATGCAATTCAATAGCTTCCCTTAATCTTCATGAGTGATGTTTAAGTGGTTAAGGGGGTTGATAGTGGAAGGATAAACCAAGAAACCCAATGTTTGGGTTGATGATGTTGATGATAATAATATCCTGCCTTTTCCCCAAAACTGGGACTCAATATGGCTTATGATTTTAAAAAGAACAATACAACTAAAAACAAACAGAGAGTGAACATTAAAATGGAATTCAACCATTCACTATATTAAAATGATTTAAAACTATACTTTAAAAAGATAAAATTCAGTTAAAAGATACAAAACAATTAAAACAGTTCAGTTAAAACAATGCAACACTCCTTAGCCCATGTTTTAAAACTTTTTGTTTTACAAGCCTGTCAGAATAAAAACATTTTAGCCTGCCCAACAGAAGGAGAACAAGGAGGGGACCGTTCTGGCCGCCCTGGAAAGGGAGTTCCAGAGTCTAGGGGCAGCTAGTGAGAAGGCTCTCTCTCGCATCCCCACCAATTGTGCTTGCAATGGTGATGGGTCTGGGAGAAGAGCCTCTCCTGATGCTCTCAGGGGCCTGGGTCAGCTCTTACAGGGAGATACAGTCTGCCAGATAGCCTGGATCTAAGCTGTATATGACTTTAATTCATCTATCTAGATGTAATCCATTGTAAAATAAAGTGTGTGTCTGAAAGGTACAAGTGTTTGCTTAAACAAGGAGCTCCCTTGATTGGTTTTAAGAAAATCACTCCTCTGATTCTGGATTATCAGAGAAAGGAGACAGGCAGAAAGATAAAAGACCATGCAGAAGATTACTGAAACTATAGTTAAATTATATAATTTATATAAATTATATAGTTATTTAAATTATATAGTTAAATTAACTATTGTTAAATTGCTCCCAGATTATGGAATGGCCTGCCGGACGAGATCCATCACATTACCACCTTAAATAGCTTTTAAAAAGCTTTTAAGACGGATCTCTTCTGGCAGGCCTTCCCTGAATAAATACCTGGCCATCAGAAGAAAAAATAAATCTTATTGGTCTGATCCCTATTCCAGTTATTTTAGTGTGTGTGTGTGTGTGTGTGTGTGTTTTAGTATTTATTACGTATTTTTAAATGTTTAATTATTTAATTGTATTTTAAGGGGTGTGTGGGATGGAGGGTTTTATATGTATATTTTAAATGTTGTAAGCTGCCCCTATTGCATTTTGTAGAGGGGTGGGATATAAATAAATATTATTATTATTATTATTATTATGTCAATATGTTTATGGCCCAGTTCTCACTGTAATGGTAAATCTATATCTGGACTGGACTATTTCTGACAGCATTATTAAAGATGTCTTTTAACAATACTATTCCATAAACACTTTTATGGTCATATAGAAAATTAGCATACTGGTAGAAAACTAGGCTAGAATCTTACTCCATGATATCCAGTTTTCTGTGTTGTGAGAATATTTTGTGTGCAGTTGTATTCAGTCATGTGAGCCCCTGCCTTCAGGATCAAGTTGCCTAGTTCAGATGCAAATCTACTGTATCAGATATATTTATTCATTCAGACATTACATTTCCTGTGCTATGTTTATTTATCCATACATCTTATTTCCACAGTAAGATTGAGACAACATACATGGCCCTCTGTTTCCCAATTTTTATATTCACAAAAATCCTGCGAAATAGGTCAGGTTGAAAGAAAAAAGAAAGACTGACTATCCCAAGGTTACCCAGTGAGTTTCATGACTCATTGAGTCTTGAACCTAAGCATCCCAAGGCCCAGTCCACTGCTTCGCTCTACCACATTTATTTATTTGATTGATTGATTGATTGATTTCTATGCCACCTTTCCCCAGATTGGAACCCAAAGCGGCTCACAACACATAAAAAATAAAAAGATACAACAGTTAAAAGGTTAAAAACAATTAAAATCGTTACAATTTAAAATTATACAAAAACATATAAAAGTTAAAAGAATAAAAACAATAAAACACATCCCCACAAAACCCTCTGTGCCCACAGCTACAAATTAAATGTCTACTGGTGGTCTCTACCCCACACTTAGTCCTTAGGATGAAATTTTAAATGTAGGAAGAAAGTGAAGTGGGATTAACAGGAGAAAATTTAACTACTTTAATGATCATTTAGCTAGTACAATCTGTGAACAGAAATGTCTGTTTTCAAGATATGGCCCTGCACCAAACCATATACAAGAAGAGGATGCGTATGCAGGAACAGAGTGCTTAGCTGGCACAACTGAGTAACCATAATATTCACATCTGTAATTATGGATAATAGTGTTCATATTGGAGGGCACAGAGTGCAGCTTTTGTGCAAGCACTGCAGCTTTACATTTTGTAAGGAAAGTATTTGCAATGGTAGTGCAAACTGCATTATATAATGCTGCCACTAGAGGGTGCCAAACCACAATACAGTATAACCCCTTGCACATTTTACCACAAGTGTGCTGTACTTATTCACAAGTATCCACAATTTATTTTTTTCCTTTAGTATTTGTAATTTTGTTCCCAGTTTTTTGTGTCAGCTAAACCCACATTCATAGTGGAGTTTAAATTTGAATCTTTGGTAAGAGAAGCCAGAACTCTAAGCTCAAAAGCTTTGGAGAAATGAGCAAGATTGGGACATTCCCATCTGCCCAGTGCAGCTTAGGTACTACTGGGGGATCATGGGAATAGTAGTTCTTCAACATCTAGAATTCCACAGTTTCATCATCCCTTTGGGAGGCTTTTTTCAATCCTAGGGCATCTCTGTATTTTCCTCAAAATGAAATTGGAAGCAAATGTGGAAGCAGGCATTGAGGCACCAAGCTTTCCCAAAACAGAACAAGCATTTTATGATGGTTCCATGCATCCCTAGTATATGCTTCAATTTGTAAGTTACTTGTTCTTACTTGGATCCAGTTCCACTCAAGTAACACTGAACTCACATAGTATCGTCTTTTCCATCTTCCTTCTATAGAAGGCCTTTAGGTCATCTTTCCCACTGCTGTTTTACTGCACAGCAGCTGCTGTGAGGAAAATGTCATTGTTCCCAATGGTTTGTGATTCCCTTGCATTCTTTTCAGTAGCAACCTAATTATGAAATATATTTCATTTTGAGAAAACCAATGTCAACATACCCTTAGTAATGGCATGAAGTTCAAGGCAGAGGTCAGCAGTACAGCCTAACCAACCAGCACTAAGGGTGAAACACAGGGTGCATCTACACAAGGGGGAAAAAAAATCCAAAGTACCTTGTAGGTTTTGTATCTCTCAGCAGCAGTAGCATGTCTAAATGGTTTTTCTGGCCTTGGAAGCCCCCATAAGCCTTGCATTCATGATGGGGGCTGTGAGTCATTTACTCACATTAGTTCTTCACCACTGCTGTTTTTTTTTAAAAGGCATCCCAAGGTGCACTGGTGCGATAGAGTAATTTTCCAATGTTATAGGAAAGCAAAACAGAAAATATTAATCCTGTTTTATTGCCTTAGCGAGCAATCGCTAAGGCAAAAATCCAACATGGCGGCACCAGGCACTTGCCCTGCTAGCAAGCCCCGCCCCTGATCTCACCTGGCCAATTAGCTTTATGTTTCCCTTCAGATTTCCTATTGTTTGATAGTTCAAACAAGCAGGAATGAGCACCCCCCTCACGGTTTTTAAAAAAGTACAGGGAAATCTGTGAAGGTTTTTAGTGCATTGTTTTTGCCATTTTGGGGCCCCTTCCTTCTGAACAGTGTGAATTGGGGCTGGATCTATTTAGACAGATAGGATTCCCAGTGAATTTCATGAGGGGTATTTTCATCATTTAGACAGGTCCAGAGTTTTTATCAGTTTTCCCATTGGAGTCAAATTTGGAGTTCTGGCCCCTCATTAAACTTGCACAGGAATGAAAATGTCAAGTTGAAAGTTCCTGCAATTTGCATGAACTTTTTTTTGTTTCCAGCACAACATAAATTGCATAGTTTTTTTAAAAAAAACTGTGCAGAGTATGAGAAAATTGCAGCTTTGCTATAAAAATCTACTGAATCAGATATAGTCTTTTCACGGTGGAGAATTACCACCCCTGACCATCACATGTTTCTGTTCTCTGCTAACTATAGAGGATGAGTCCTTGTAGTTCTGCCTTAAAATCATCATTAAAGAGCACATTCCTGCTTGGGCTGTCCTAAATATCCTTGCATAATAGTAAGCAAAATTATATTCCCATTTTTTGACAAAAAAAAAAAAAGAGTTTCCAGTAACTGAATTACAATTGGCCCTCCACATTCACTGGGGGTAGGAGTGTACCCCAGCAGAAGTGGAAAAACCAGGAATATCTCTAGGGGGGCCCCAAACCATGTTTAACACACACACTAAAAGTATGATCTGTTGCTTAAAACCACCCTGGGTGCCTTTGCGGTGACATGATTCCTTCGCAAGGCAGAAGCAGGTGACTGGCAGGGCTTGCCACCGCCTCCACTGCTGCCCTATACTATTTGCCGCATGCTTGCAGTCTCAGTCTTGCAAGGCTTGTAATCCCTATTAAAAATGGCATTGGACAGTAGCAGAGGCCACAGCAGATAATCCACAAATAATCAAATCTGCAAAATTTAACCCACAAATATGGAGGGCAAACTGTAATAGCAATGGCATATAAAATTATCAGCTATAAAGACCCCTAAGTGGATCTCACAAGAAAAAAAGAAGCAACAATACTATCTCATGGAGTGGGCCTGACTTGGCTGGGGGGATTCTGCTGGCTGGAGAATTTGAGGAGTCATAGTTCAAAAAAGTAACTTTTCCAAGATGTGGGCTGTGAGAAGAAGAAATGCAGTTTTCTCTGGGCCAGTTGTTGTTGGAGCAATTGCAGGTTTTGTTAGAGGTACAAATGTTGGTTTGACCATTGCTTTTGGGGCATCTGCCAATCTGACTGAACCTAGAGTTATTTCCTGGTACCACCTTCGTGATGGTAATATGAAAGATTTTGGTTTGTCCACTGCATCTATACGCCTTTATGCACTTAGAACTCAAAAGTGATTACTGTTTCAAAAATAAAAAATAAGATGCTCCAACAACTCTGTGAGGATACTCTTATTCTTAGATAGCCATTTTTCAGCAATTCGTCACATTCATGACACAGTTATTCAGTAGAGCATTTGAAATATGATGCATTTGAACAAGAACAAAAGCAACTACTGCCACTGCTACTTAAGTATTTATCAAGGAGGTTTAATATAAAATAAGCATTTTTCATTAACTTTCTGTATGCTTCTAGGTTGCACAGAAGTACTATGGGAAGCAGAGCCTTGTCACATGACAGCATTTTCATTCCAGAAGCTTCACAAGAGTCCACTGGGCCAGTCCGAGTATTTTCACAGGAAAATGTTTCTGATCGAATCAGAGCTTTGCAGGTAATGTAAACAGTATATAATACTACAAAAATAATTGTTTGATTCCTTTTTTTTTCCTTAATTTTTTTGGGTTCTGGATGTAACTCTGCATTTTTCTTTTCCTGTCTGGTTGAAACAGATAAGTAACACTCTCATTGCATAGAGTTAAGCTGATAAATGTACCTTTTAATGGGGTATACTAAAGGTACTAACCATCCATATTTGCAGACTGAGGGCTTTTTGTCCAGAAAAGCAGCTCAAAATGCCAGCAGGATAAACAAGGGCTGAGAAAGCAGCCAAGCCCCAGTGATAGTTAATTAGGGAAAGCCAGATAAAGTTCCGAACAAGCAAGGTTCCGTTTCTTGGAGAAGCAGCAATACAGGCAAGAAGGCACACAGAGAAGAGTCCAGAATACAGTCCAAAGGTCTAGACTTACAGAAGGCAGCATAGTCCAGAAGTCGGTCAGTGGGTCAGCAGGATCAGGCAACAGGGTAGTCAGGAACAGTCCAAGGTCAAGACACAAGTCAAGGCAGCAAGGATTCAGGCACCAAAGTCAGCAGGAAGCTTTCTCCAGGGAGATCAGTTGATCTCTGACAAAGCCTCCATTGCCTCTCAGAGCATATATAAAGCAATTGAGGCTTTACCAGGTGTTTCTTAATGAGCAAGTTCTTCTCATAAATTCTCAGAGACCTCCTTTGAGGCTCCTTTTGAGTTTGCTGCTGGGTATACAATGGTGGAGGTAAGTCCCTCTTCTCTTCTTCTTCCATATCTGAGTGGGCAGGCTCTCTGATGGAACTGATGCCAACCCACTCAGACCAGGCTCTTCCTCTGCTCGAACCTCCAGGTTGGCAGGGTTCCCTGCTGGCACAGGTGTAGATAAACCTGTGCCAGGGTCCCTAGGGCTGTTCCCTGCCATGTCCTCCTCTTCTGACTCTACAGCCTCATCAGGCTCACGGGGCATGACACATCTATACAAGGGGGAAAATGTGAATTGATGCATACTCACAAAAATTCGAAGCAGGATTGCCTTGTCCTAACGGTGTTTGGCAAAATCGCAGGCATGCGAGGCTACCCACTTTTGCTGTCCCAACGGGTATGCCTGCAATTCAAGATAGTGGCCATGACTCGCATTTTTATTTTTGCCAGTCACTGCTGCTGAATGTTTTTTTAAAAGGTGTATCAAAAGTGTGGTAGTGCAATATTCTGACTAAATACATTTTTAAAAGAAAATAAAAAGGCTGTTTTTCGCATGATCACACCCTCGCTAAAGCAAAAATCCAAGATGTGGCTCTGGGACACTTGCCTTCTAAGCAAGCCCCACCCCCTGCTCCCATCCAGCCAATCAGCTTTCTATTTCTGCTTTTCTTGGGTATGCAAATAAATGCGATCGCCTGTCCTAATGATAGCTAATACGCATTCTCCACAGAGTTTTAAAAAAACATTGGGGAAAGCCCTGAGGGCTGTTCCCTCAGGGTTTATGGTGGATTTGCCCCCCCTCCTTCTGAATACAGCAGAATTATGCGGGATCCAATTAAGTCAGGTAGGATTCTAAGCAAATTCTAAGAGGATTATTTTCACCATTTAGACAGGCCCATAGTGTATGTGAACTAACAAATTATAGCAGAATGAACTGCTCAAGCATATGTCTTGCTCAGAATTGACATTCAGTTATTTCTGTTCTTGAGAACTTTGGAGATAGAATAACTAGCAGAAATACATCACAGAGATAAGTAAGCACTGTATCAAATCATACATTACAGCACAAAGGGTGAAAAAACCCAACATATCATACATGGGCATTTGCCATGTCTGTGGGAAAATTAGAAGAGGACACAGAATTGTGACTACGGAAACTGCTGGTTAATTTCTTCCATGTAAGCAAGTACCTGGCTGCTGTTTCATGAGGACAAGAAGAAACTATTTCATCATCCAGCTGTTCAGTAATAGGTGAAATATATTGCCTTCCCCAGTATCCACCCACCCGGCATTTAAGATTGGCTGGGGAAGCTCCACCTGTGGTATTTTTGATCACTGTGGCCTGTAAGGCAATCATACATGGCAGACCCTTCTCAGTGATGGCACCCTAGCTGTGGAATTCTCTTCCAGTGGCAATCTAGTTGCTCCAGCCAAAAGCACATATTTGTGGAAGCTTTCTGTTACAATTGTTTTGTTTTTATCTTATTCTTTATCTCTGACCTTAGAATTAGAATTTTGTGCTATGTTCTATTGAAGTTCTTAGCTATCCTGTACTTTTTGTGAAGAAGAGCCAGATAAATAAGGAAGGAAGGAAGGAAGGAAGGAAGGAAGTGAAAGATAATTGAAATTTCTCATTGTAGTTGAAACTCCAACAGAATTGGAAATCAGGTCTCCCATATCCATTTGGAATTCCTTCAAAGAGAGTGGATGATGCTGGGGTGCACTCAGAAGATGATGGTTTACCCAGAAGTCCACCAGAAACATCTTTGCTACATGAAATCCTAATTTCCAGCACAGCAAAGGTAGCCTATGTTAAACATGACATTTTAGAATATAATTTTGAATATACAGCATAAAACTGTAATTTGTATTATTATGTTTATCCATTGAAATTGCCTTCCAGTAACCTGCACCTCATCGTAAGTGGTCATTCAAATGAAAGACACAAGTTTATAATGAAGTTGAGAAACTAAATATGGCATAGTGGTTAAATTTTGGACGGGGGCTTGAGGTTCTGGCCACCACCAAGCCATGAACCCTACTGGGTGATACTGGGGCAGTTCTGCTCTCTCCTTTGCCTCATAGTGTTATTGTGAGGATGAAGAGGGGAGAAGAAGTGGAATGCATATTACCTTGAGCCCTTGGAGGAACAGAGAGATAAAAATGCCAATGGCATGTACTGGATAAATAAATTTGGAAGGAACACATGGGAGCCTGCCTGCATTGTCAAGAGCAAATCATTTTGAAAAATGTACAGAAGTAGATATGACTATAGGGGATGATAAGTTCTAGAAAACATTTCAGCTAATTTGGGGATAGATTTATATTTTTTTTGTGGCAGATTTTCCAGGGGTCAGTTCATTCCAGTTTTGGGAAACTGATCTAGTCCAATAGTAGCAGAAGAGTATCAAAAGAATTGCAAAACTGATCATAGAAGAAATTATGCCTGATCTCAGTCTATTGGTAATCTTCTCTTCCATATTAGTGGATGTGTAGTCAACTTTCTTTGAAAAAAAACAATCTTCTATCCATCTTTATACAGTATTTCTAGGATTCCTACTAATTCATAGAACACCATGGAGTTCCTTACTTGTAGTCTACATTTTCTATAGCCTGTTTGGTGTTATGTATAGCTATAATCTTTGTGTGTTATCTCATTTCATTTTTCCATTGGTCACTGAATCTTTTCCCCATTCCACCCCACAGTTTTCTGACTCTCACAAGCATCTTAGCTCTTTGAGTTTAGCTGGAACAGGCAGTGAAGAAGAAGAACAGGTAACTTTAATCACATTTCTATATTATATGGCAAGAAAACAATACACAGCAGTCACAGTCCAACAGCTACAGGATTCCTGACTCTCTAGGTGGTGTGGGGAGGTTGAATCTTTCTTGGCAAGGAAATATTAATTGAAAGTTTTAGTTAGTCATAGTGCAGATACTGGAAAGTTCACTGATGTACTATAGATTAATATGTTTCTTTGTGTCAAACACTATTAAATCCAGTCTTTAGAAAAAGATAGAAGAGAAATATTTGATCAGAATTCAGTCATGTGTCCATTTTCAGTAAAGATGCATTAAATGCAGTATTAGCTACTGTTTCAGCCTCTCAAACATCTTTCCACTGATTCTACATAAAAAAATAATATCTGACCAGATCATAGGCATTGGGTTCTAGATCATGTGACCCAACCAGACAAGGTAAGGAAAACAATCCAACTGCAGACTGCATTGTTCCACATGGCCTTTGGGCTTTAAAACCAGTTTTAGGATTGATATTAGGGGTTGCTGTGTGGTTTTATAAATCTAGTTTTAAAAATTTCTCTTAATCTTTTTTCAAAATAATGTTTTTATTTATTGTGCATCAACTTTGGAACTCTACCAGACTGACATATGTTAGACAAATACTTTCAGTAAATAATTTTTGTCACGTAACTGGTCTACTATGAGAGATCAAAGCCAAAAGTGCTTTGCTGATTAAAACAGTTGGTTTTTCTGTCCGAGAGGCTTAGGTCTGAATTTTAGTCAGCCAGCTCAGGATGAACAGAGACAATTGCTGAGACAGTAATGTCTCTCTTTGCACTTGAGCCTTGAATAGGAGTGAATAGGTGGCTTTCTTCAATCAGCAGCACATACAGCCAAGTGGCGGCACAAACAATTGAGATATGAATCAATTGTAATCTGCTGTGTGCACCACCTATTGAAGGAATAGGTAAAGGCTCACTCTACTGTCTTCTTCATACATGCTTTTGTTGTTATTATTGTTGTTGTGATTTCACAAACAGTACAAGGATTGGCTTGCTCAGTTATTCATATATTAAAACAGAAAACACATCCAAGTGGCATATGACACAGAATCATAGAATTGCAGAGTTGGAAGAGACCATGAGGGCCATCCAGTCCAACTCCCTGCCACGCAGGAAATCACGATCAAAGCATCCCCAACAGATGGCCATCCAGCCTCTGCTTGAAGACCTCCAAGGAAGGAGACCCCACCACGCTCCGAGGGAGTGTGTTCCACTGCCGAACAGCTCTTACTGTCAAAAAGTTCCTCCTAATGTTGAGGTGGTATCTCTGTTCCTGGAGCTTGCATCCATTGTTCCGTGTTCCAGTCTCTGGAGCAGCAGAAAACAAGCCTGCTCCATCCTCAACGTGACAGCCCTTCAAATACTTAAACAGGGCTATCATATCACCCCTTAACCGTCTTTTTTCCAGGCTAAACATACCCAGCTCCCTAAGTCTCTCCTCATAAGGCATGTTTTCCAGACCTTTCACCATTTTAGTTGCCCTTCTCTGGACATGTTCCAATTTGTCAATATCCTTTTTTAATTGTGGTGCCCAGAACTGGACACAGTATTCTAGGTGAGGCCTGACCAAGGCAGAATAGAGCGGCACTATTACTTCCCTTGATCTATACACTATATAATCCTCCCTCCACATTCACGGACTCCACACTCGCAGTTCCGCATATTCGCGGTTTGCTGCGAGGGGAGTCCAGGGAAAGTGGCAATGGGGCCTCTGAGGCCCCGTCGCCACTTTTGGGAGGGAGGCGAGGGGAGTGACAACGGGGCCTCCGGAGGCCTCGGGGGTCGCTTGGGGAGGGCGGGCGGAGGCCGGGAAGAGCGACCACGAAGCCTCCGGAGGCCTCGGGGGTCGCTTGGGGAGGGCGGGCTGAGGCCGGGAAGAGCGACCACGAAGCCTCCGGAGGCCTCAGGGTCGCTTGGTGAGGGCCGGGGGAGGGCTGTCGTTATTCGCGGAATTTTCACATTCGCGAGGGTCTATGGAACCTAACCCCTGCGGATGTGAAGGGACAGCTGTACTTCTACACAGGGCTGTATACTTGTTGAAATGTGTGTATCATTTTAACATTTTCTGTGTACCATTTTTTCCTCCCACCCCTGCACTGTGCTGAATGCTATTTCTCACCTTCCCTCCTTTGAAGTTTCCTCAGATGGAAAAGCAATAAAGAGGCTCCAGTTTGTTTGTTTATAGCTTAAGAAACCCAAGGGAGTTCCATAGCACTTAAAAGAATTGTATTTCATCACATTGTATTTCCCCTTGAAGTGTATCTAAGTTCTTCACAGCAGCTATGTTGAGCTTGGTGAAAGAGAGGGTGCCCTGTAAGACAGGAAGTGTTCTGTGAGAGCCCTATCACCACACCGTTGCTGTATTTTTTAGCATTACCAACAACAGATTATTTGGAATTGGGGGGGATTAAGAATTTTTTTATTGAAATAAAACCATTCTACAAATAATACACCCAACCACAAAAGGCCATAACAGTAATGCAAAAATTCCCCCCAATTTCTTTACTTACTAATACAAAAATAAAACTATCTATCCTAACACTAATACATTTTTCCTCTTAATCTAAATACACTATAATCACTCTTTTTCCTTATCCAATAAACATTATATTTACACCTTTATAATAAAATTAGAAGTTACACATTACAATTATACATATTTGGAATTATATAGCTTATTTGGAAGGGGAGGAGATGTCCATCCATCCTTCCAGTCCCCATGCCTGACAGCAGCTCCTGTCTTGTGCACACAAAATTCTGCAGTGCCAGCTCCATATGAACCCTCATAATCTGTTTTAGGACTTTATCACACTGCTCTGTTATAGTGCTACTATTCCACTTTAACTGCTATGGCTGCCTCCTATGGAATTCTGGGGTTTGTATTTTAGTGAGGTCTAAGAGCTCTCTGGCTTTTATGGATACAAACTTACTGTTGGTTTCTTTCCTATGAGCCAATTACATCTCTCTGAATATTTGATGAGCCACACTGTACAGCTCTGTCCAAAATTGGAAGTAGTGATGCTGTTTTCATTTTAAGCTGTCGTTGGGGAAATGGGGAGAGCAGAAACACTGCATTTTGCAGCAGTTTGGGTGATTGGGAGGCAGAACTAACGCATTTTCCAGCAGTTTGAGCGGCAAGAAATGGGGGAGTTTGGGTCTTGCATGGGTGTTTTTGTGGGCACCAAAGACTGCAAAAGGGTGTTTGAGAACCACATGTAGCCTATGAGATGCTCTTTCCTTTCTTGAGTTTCTTGAGCAGTTTTGCTGTTGTGTGTATATGTGCCTTCAAGTCACCTGTCTACTTTTGGTGACCCATGAATTTCATTGGATTTTTTTTGGATGAGGAAGCAGAGGTGGTTTTGCCAGTTCCTTCCTCTGAAATATAGTTTCCAGTACTTGGTATTTGTTGGTGGTCTCCCATCCAAGTACTAAGCAGGGCTGACCCTGTATAGCTTCCAAGATCAGACAGGGTACTAGTCAACCTCCGTATCCATGGATTTGATATCCACAGTTTCACTTATCCATGTTCTCTCTAGGCATTTCTAGGTCCTCAATGTGCTTCTATGGTCAACCTCCACCATTTGTCTTATTGAAAATAAGGTCCCCTATTATCCATGGTTTCAGGTATCCACGGAGGGTCCTGCAGATACGGGGGTCAACCTGTATTTAGGCCTATACCTATTAAATGTACCCACTTTAAAGTGTTAGCTGCCTTGCTAGCTTTGTTTCTTATTTTTCTTTGTAAACATAATACATTGTTTTCTTTCTTGATATATTTCACTATTCAAGAGTATCTGTACTCTTGCCAGTTTAAAATTTGTGTTTGCTTGTGCAAACCAGTTTATTTTGGTCCATGTTAATACAGATCAGAAGCTGCTAACATTACTTCCTGATTTGTGTACATGGGACCTGAATGATACTTTTAACAGCCAGTTGCAAAGTACATGCTTTCTTCCAACATAGAGATTAACAACATGTATAGAGGGAAAGTAGTATGTGTGAAGCAATTGTAACAAATGGAGAATTTCATTGGCAATGAATGATGATTCCTGAGCTGATAAAACAGAGTTTTAAAATTCTTTAGAAACAGCCATGCTTTATTTTGTTTTAAAATTTAAGCTCTTTTGTTTTGACACTTCCTTCTTTTTTTGGCTTCTTGCTTAGGGTACAGCAAGTCCTTCAAGATTCTGTTCTATAGAAAGCCAGCTAATTCCCCAGCAGACAAATGCTAAAATTATTACTCTGAGAACATCTGACTGCAGTCTTTCACCTCCTGCTGATTTTGATACCCCACCTGAGTTCTCTTCTTGCCTGGATAATTCAGCAGCTAAGCACAAGCTTTTAGTAAAACCACGGAACCAGAGATCTAGTAGAACAAGAAGACCCCCTTCGGTAACTGACTCTTTCTCAAAAAAGTGTGTTTGTGTGCATGAGAATGAGAGAGAAACAGAGATGGATTATTTTTTGTTCCCAATTTTGTTCTAATTCCATTCTTGATTTATGTTATTTAGATAGAAAAAAGTGAATAGATTTTTGTTACTTTCTTGTCACTCATACTTAATCGGAGCTGTGTCTACCTATATTTAAGTTTCCCAGAAAGCAAGGTAAACCTGAAAAATCAAAATAGACACTGTTCACAATAATAATCATATAGGAAGGGAAATGGTTATAAAGTTGAAGGTGTGCCTGAACTGATTGCTGAGAGCTATTTCATTCCATTGTGATTGTGGCAGCATGCCTACCCAACCACCCATTCTATTTGTTTTCTCTCAACTATCCTCTCTGTTGGTTCCCCCGTTTTCATCCTCCATTTTCATCTCCATGCTGATGTTTGGCCAGTTTTTTCAGGGTTTGGAGTGTTACAGGCAAATTGTAAGCAGTGATAAAGCGTTTGAGGGTATAACTTCTTCTGTCAAATTAATTTTTTTAGGGTGAGTGTGAAGGCTTTGAGGGGGCATATTGCCACCCTAAAAGTGAGCAACACATTTCACCACCCCTCTTCCTAACTATGGTTTGCTGAAACAAGTCAGCTTCTTAAGGTATGGTTTGAGGTTGGCTTGTTGCTACAAACATAGTTAAAATAAACCATAGTTTGTAGGTTTTGAAAATGACAAACATATAGTGAGAGCTTCTGAACTCATTATGGCAATATGCTGGAGGAGGGGGTAAGAAGAATGCCCAAAGCACCCTTAAGCTTGTTCTTAAAACAGTAAACTATGATTCGGTGTTACATCTTAACCAATTCTTTATCTTCTTATGGGTGCATCATTTTCCCCACCAAAAATACACAAAATATATGACTGTCTTAGAGTCACAGGTCTATAGTTTGTCAAGATGTTGTTTTTGTTATTGTCAGTTAAGATGGTCTGGATGGATATCAGTCCAGGCAGAGGTCACTCCCCTCTTTGGCCATGTGGGCACTGAGAGATAAAGAGTCATAAAATCTAGGCAATAAAATTTCAATTCCATGACCAAAAGAAAAAGTAACTTGAAAAAGTAACCTATGGATGAGAAACCTCCAAGACCCATAGTCATCAACTGCCTTTCTCAAGTTTTGCAAACTCAGGGCTATGGCTTCCTTGATTGCACTCTCTTTCTTTTCTTACTGCCTTCCACTTTATTAAGCATTATTGTATTTTGCAGTGAGTCACATCATCACATTGTATGTCCAAAGTACGACAGCCTCAGTTTAGTCATCTTGCTTTCTAGCGGGAGTTCAGGCTTTATTTGCTCTGAGACGCATTAATTTGTCTTCGTGGCAGTCCATGGAATCCATGGAACTCTCATCCAGCACCACATTTCATATGATTTGATTTTCTTCCCTGTTAACTTGCTTCAGTGTCCAGCTTTCACAACCATACAGTACATAAAAATTGAAAGTACCATGGCCTGGATTAATTTGACTATGGCATTTAATGATATGTTACCCTGGATTAAAATTCTCTGGCTTGTTGGGAGAGAAAAAAGGCAGATTACTGGCTCCTGGCTGGTTTGCAAAAGACAATAAACAAACGAATTTTGTTTAAGCAAAATTAAAACAATAAATTAGTACTACTGCAGTGAGTAGGAACCTTTGTTTGTTTGTTTGTTTGTTTGTTTGAAGTATTTCTGTATTGCTATCCAGCCCTCAAGGGCTCCCAAGGCAATGAACAAATTAAAAACAATTAAAACCATACAAACGCATTAAAATACTCCTTAAAATTTCTAAAATCAGTCTAAAAACAATCTTAGAATCCAGTTAAAACAGCAATTTCAAACACTGAATGCTATGTGGAACAGCAATGTTTTGGCTGTCCACTGGTACCTCAAAAGAGATGGGCTGAGCCTAACCTCCTTGAAACCAACTTAACCTCCTTGAAACCAACTTAACTTCATGAGGTGTTAGGATAAACAACAGGGCCTCCTCTGAAGATCTCAAATTTCTTGCAGGCTCATATTGGAGGAGGCAGTCTTTCAGCCCCAGCATATAGCCACAACATTATGAGTTCGATTCCAGAGGGCTCCATGGTTGACTCAGCCTTCCATCCTTCTGTAGGTCCGTAAAATGAGTACCTAGCTTGTTGGGGGCAATTAGCTAACATATTTTGTAAAATTGCTTAGGGAGTGCTTTGGCACTGATAAGCAGTATATAAATATCAATGCTATTGCTATTGCTATTACCCTCAGCATGCTGGAATATATAGGTATATTTTTTGCATCCCAGATTGCTGTGACATTCAAATGTGCCCATGCTCTGCCTTGCAAACAAATTTTTCAAAAAGTGCACGTGTTCCACAACCTAAGTACATTTACAGTGAAGACAGAAGCCCTATTGAGATTGTCCCTATTATGTGATTAAGAGCTATTGAGGGAGAGTGTGGAACTCTGTTTTCTGGTCCCGTCCCATTCATTCATTCATTCATTTGGGCCAACATCTGCACAGAGGAGCCTGCATTTACAATACAGTCTTGCCTGTGAGGAGGTGCCCCCCTCCACACATGGACATTGAAGGAGAATTGTGGCCAGGACACTGAGTCTAGCCCAGTCTTCCCTTCACACAGTTGCATAAAAAGGAACACCTGAATATGGCTAGATAGAACAGTTCTAAGATTCCATGAAGTCACCTGTTGTTGCTGCTCCCTCAAATAATTATTTGTATCTCAAGATGCATATCAGTGTTTTGAGGCCCTTCTGTCACTACACAGTATTTCTGGCCTACGACTTGCTGCAGTGTAGTTGTCCTGCACAACATAGTGAGGGTGAACATTTCAGGGCCATCTAGGAAAAGCTCAGCCTGAGCTTCTGTGCTGTCCTAGGCATATCTACACAAGAGTAATTTCTGTTGAGTTAAATTGGCTTACTCCCAGATAAACGTGTGTAAGAATTCAGACTTAGGATTGCTAACTGTTTGGAAGTTCTATGCCTTTCCTGGCATACAGTTCAAGGCTTTTTTCTGTACAGTGCTTGCCCTTGTGGGAGGTGGGTTGATTATATAGGATTATTATGTTTTTCTCTGCTCTTTAGGCTTTCAAGATAGCTATGAGGTTTAGATTGCCTTTTAATACTAAGTACTTTAATTTGTCCTCTTTGTCATCACTTCTACTACTTGCTTTTAAACCTTTGTTTATCTTTTCCTGTCAGTATTTTGTTTTTATCCCCTCCCCTTCCTTGGTTGTTATGACTGAATTTTATGGCCAGATCAGTTTGTTTTTTTTCTTTTTAATCATAACAACCATAAACCAAAAAAAATTGCACCTCTGTAGAATGCAAAGCCTTGCTTTAATACACCCCCATCCACATTGCCAATTGGCAGAATGGATTGCGATTATACAGACAAGTAAATACAAGAACTATTGAAAAATGCATAATGTTGTAACTGCTGCGAAGTCATTTCATGCATTTTGTCAATCCTAAACACTTATTTATACAGAAGTTTCTTTTCTGAAGATATCTCAGAAATACTGCACACATAAATAAAATACTTGGGAGCTTTCAAGAAGCCTTTCTCCTAGTTCAAAGAGAGAATGAAAAACACGGAGTGAAAAAATTTAGACTATCACAGCTTATAAAGACAGGGTTGAAACTACAGATCAATAGAAATTATGAAAACTCAGATCGTATTTTGTTATGTTCCTTTTGCATGTCCTATGTCTATAGGAAGGTATGCATGCAGTGAACAAGTCAGCAACAATTTGTTTAATTTCTAAATAAATATATTCTACTTTTCTTTGTTGCACACTAATTTCTAATGCATGCTGAGCAAAAACAGATCAAAACATGAATATGTAGTGCTTTTAAAGACAGACCAGGGGATGTGTTATGAAGTGAGGTAAAGAACAACATTTACTGTACTTTGGTGATTCTACCTTTTTAGCACTGGTTTTATGAAAGAAAGTGATGCTGCGATATAGAGAAGAGGTAAAAATGTCTTTCTTTTCTTGCAGAGGAACCTGTCAACATCTCAGAATGATTTGAGCAGCACTCTTGAGCAAGATGAAAGTGATGGAAAAGAGATGGTGGCTGAACTGGCCAATGAAAGAGAGGAACTAGCAGGGCCTACATCTGAGACAACATATGTCCAGCTACCTGAAATGTCAAAAGGCCTTCAGCATAAATTGACTCCAGAAGATGGAAATGTTGGCATGCAGCCATCCGCTCCTGAGTTGGACTTGCATCTCTATGAAAATAACCCAGAGGACCACCAAATTCTGCAGGAATTTCCACAGATGGTACCATTGCCATCACCTTCCCACTCTAAAGAAGACACAGTTAGCCTGTATCTTACTCCAGACAAAGAAAAAGAGCAGTCAGAACCATTGAAAATGTCATCAGAGGACATAAGTGGTGTGTCACATAGCATTTTAAACCAAGAAATTAAACAGATTTGTGATACATCATCAAAAAATGACATGCTGTCTGATAGGAATGTCTCAGCTCAAAATGATGTAATCCTTTCATCAGATGGAATAGAAAAAACAGCCCTGATAGATTCTAAGGCACTTTTGGAAGATACCTATAATAAGGGAACTGTAAAGAGATCTCCTTCATTGACTAATTCTGTCTATCTTTCACCAAAAAATAATTTCCATTCCACATATTTACCCCACCGTGGAGACAACAGTATTTCTCAAACTTCATGTACCATCTCATCTTCACAGATGGACAAGCCTTCTTCCTTGACTCCAGACACAATGAAACTAATCAAGGAGCAACCTGAATCTGGTAAAGAAACCCATAGCACACCAATAGCTGGTGGGGTTTTTGTAGGAGAGAAAGAGGAGAAAGAAGGTGGTGAACCCTATGGTTTCAGAAAATTTTCTGTCTCATCAGCTTGGGGGAGGCCAAGGACTAGCAGCTTGAATGTGAAGGAAACTTTAGAACATGATAATCCCCTAGCCGCACAGGCCTTGCAGATGAAAACAAGAAGCTTCTCAAATAATGTGAATGTGGAGGTGGAGGTGAGCTGCTTTCAAGAGAAAAAAAGATATATAAAGAAACAGGAATCCCGATCTGAGTCAGAACTGGAAATGGTTGATAGAGTGATAGACAGAGGGATGGCTGCCTCACAGCCCCAGTCAGTGGGTTCGAAACCAGTGCTGAGTAAGTCTTCCACTGGTCTTCAACAGCAATCAAGTGTTGTCCAGACAAGTTGTGAAGACAAAAATCCCTTTCAAGTCAAACTTAGATCCACATCTTTATCGCTGAAATACAGAGATGGCTTCTCACAGGAATCAAAGGAGACCAAAAGATACAGCACAGAGTTTAGTTTAGAAAAAGAGGGGTTGCCTGTGCCTTCACTAAAAGGTGAAAAAGCAGAGGTCAGGAAAACAGCAGATGTAAATATCAATAGCTTTTTAAATGACAGCCTTAAAATGAAATCAAAGTCCTCTGAACAGGGCAGCGCCACAAAGCCTCCATTACCAAGGAAGCCTGTTTTACAGCACTTCATCATTAGTGGCACAAATACAGCCACCGAAAAGCAAGAAAAGATAAATAAGTACCCTGAATTTAAAAATGAAGACAAAGATTCAGAGAAGAAACAGAGTCCACATGAACATCCTGGTAAGGTGGCTCTTAAGATTTTTATGTGTCTAAATATAGTTGAACTGTTGTTGTTGTTTTTTAAAAAATACTACAAAGGCATTTTTACAGCTTGTATTGGGTGGCTGTCAGTTGGACCTAATATTGCTGTGGAGGATAGAAGATATATTTTTGTAGTGTTTCTTGCATCTGAAGCCTGCAGAGTTCTATAGCTTATGTACTGTATTGGTAATGTTTAAAGAATACAGATACACTAGGACCCCCATTTCCACTGGGGATTGGTTCTGGGGGGTCCCGTGGATAGTGAAAACCGTGGATAATAGTGAACGCCATTGGAAATAATGGGGCTTCCAGTTTAAAATACCATAGAGTTGCCTTGGAGGACCTAGAAAATGGCTAGAGAGGACACATTTTCTAGGAAGACTCTATGGTAGGTAGGTGTGCTGTTTTGTGTCCTGTGGATAATTGAATGGGTGGATAATGAATCAGTGGATACAGGGTTGCTGCTGTAGTAACACTTGACTTATGGGAAGTGCTATAGCTCAGTGGAATAGGTACAGAACACCCCAGGTATTATTATGGGATATGAAAGGTTTGAGACTCTGGATACCTGCAGCAAGTCAGAATAGACACTACCAGGCTGGATAAACATATAGAGGAATAGAGTATATGGCTGTTTCTGGTGGGGGTGTTTTTATCTAGACAGAGTCACAGAATCATAGAATCATAGAGTTGGAAGGGTCCTTACAGAACATCAAGTTCAACCCCTTATTCAGTGCAGGATCTCCAGCTAAAGCATCCCCAGCAGATTGCTGTCCATGCTCTTTTTGAAGACATCTGGAGAAGGAGGCCCCACCACCTTTCTAGGCAATTGGTTCCATTACCAAGTAGTCTTATTGTCAAGATGTTTCTTCTAATGTTCAATTGAAATCTACTGTCCTGTAACTTCAAACCATTATATTTTGTCCTACCCTCTGGGGCAGCAGAGAACAGGCCTGCCCCCTCCTCTCTGTGACAGCCCTTGAGGTATTTAAAAAGTGCAATCATGTCACTCCTTAGTCTTTTCTTCATCAAGCTGAACATGCCCAGCTCCTTCAACCTTTCATCACATTTTTGTTCTCCATACCTCTTATCATCCTTGTTGTCCTTCTCTGAATTTGCTCCTTCTTGTCTATATGCTTCTTAAAACAAGGTGCCCAGAACTGAACACAGTACTCCATGTGCAGCCTGACCAGTGCAGAATATAGTGGGACTATTACTTCCCTCAGCTTGGAAACTGTGTTTCTATTAATGCAGGCTAGAATAGCATTCACCTTCTTTGATGCAGCATCACACTGCTGGCTCATGTTCAACTTATGATCAGCAATAATTGCAAGGTTCTTTTCACATGTAGTGCTCTGAGCCATCTATCTCCCATCCCATACCTGTGCATTTGGTTTTTGTGGCCTAAATGTAGAATTTTGCATTTGTCTCTCATTTTATTAACTTCTGTCCAATTTTCTAGTTCTTCTAGGTCCTTTTGAATTCTTTTCCTATCTTCCAATGTGTTAGCCACCCCTCCCAGTTTTGTGTCATCTGCAAACTTGATAAGGATTGCCTCCACTCCCATCATCTAAATAATTGATAAAAATACCGTACTGAAGAGCAATAATCCTAGGATAGAACTCTGAGGCACTCCACTTGAGACCTTCCAGTTTGAAGCGCAGCCATTGATGATGACTTTTTGAGCATGGTTTGCCAACCAGTTATGAATCCATCTGACAGTGTTCCCATGTATTCCACATTTAATCAGTTCTCTAATAAAAATATTGTGGGAGATCCTATTAGATGCTTTGCTGAAATCCAGATGAATGACATCTACAGCATTCCCACCATCAACTAAACTAGTGGCCTGATTTAAAAAAAAAAAAAAAAGATTTGTTTGGCAGGATTTGTTCTTGACAAACCCATGCTGGCTCCTATGGATCACTGTGCTATCATCAAGATACTTGCAGACAGACTCCCTGTATAATCTGCTGTTACTGAGGTTAGGCTGACTGCTCTGTAGTTTCCTGGGTCTTCTTTTTTGCCTCTTAAAAAGAGGGACAATGTTTGCCCTTCTCCAGTCCTTTGGCACCTCACCTGTTCTCCAAGATTTCTCAAAAATGATGGCAAGTGGGAGTACACCAACAAGTTCCTTCTGTACTTTGGGATGCAGTTCATCTGGCCCTGTAGTTTTGAACTCATTTAGGTTAGTTCAGTGACTCCTGGCTAACTCCCTATCAATCTTAATTTGCAATAGAAATCCCTTGCCAAGGTCTCTGCTTCTGCGTAGAAGTACACAGTTCTCTTTTGAGGGGGAAATTGAAGCATTTTGCCATCCTTAGTGAGCAGCAGCCCCATTGTCTCTTGCCTCGAATGTATCTGAAAAAAAAACCTTGTGTTGTCGCTCTTTGCTTGTCTATCCAGTCTCAACTCATTCTGAGCTTTAGCTTTCCATATACTATTCCTGCAAGCTTGGGCTACACATCTATACCCTTCCTTGGTGATTTGTCCTTCCGTTCTGTATACATACTCCTTTTTCTTTTCACTTATTTTTTCACCAAGACATTCAAGCTCATTTTCACTGTGTATGTGGGGACTGCAGAAATTAACACAACAGAGGAATAGGATGAGTCTTTGAACTGACCTCCTCCCCTCAATCTTCAAGCTTCTCTTTTCTTTGTACTATAACTTGGCCCTGAGTAATGCAGGCTGAAGTATTTGTAGATTCAACCATTTTGTCAGACGTTGCCATGCCTTTTGAAGTCATCAATAGTAGCTCTGTGCAACTGCTTCAAGGAAGTTGGTGGCCTATTGGGCTAAATTTGTTGTTAAGGCTTCCTGTGATGTTGCTGTTGTTTTCTACTTAAAACTTTCTCCACCCGTGACTACTCCTGAGCAAAACTGATTCATAGTTGATGTGGAAAAAATGTAGATTAATTTTAATTTGGCTGAAAAAGGGTGAAGAAAAATAAACATTCTTCAAAATTACGGTAAGTTACATATGAAGAAACTCACTCATTATACTTGAGGAACAGTGCATTCTCTTGTATAATATGATAAAAATACAGTTATTCATGTTTACCAAAAATTTAGTTAGTTCCACTTAATTTCAGTGCCAGTCTGTTAACATCATGCATAAGGTTAACTTCATGCCATCCAACACAGTAGGCTATCTTTATTTCTAAACAAAAATACAAACTAGGAAAGGGTGCAGATGTAAATTTTCCATAAATCTTGATGACATGAGAATAACACTTTTTCCTGTGTTGTTGGGGGGGTGGGGTGGGGAAAAAATGAAATTTTCAGGAAAAAAGGGGAGAAATACAGTATTAGCACTACATTTATAGGACTAATGTTAACATTAAAAATAAAATATTGAGAAATTGAAAGTCTCTTTAAGAACATAAATTCATTGTGTATAACTTGGCTTGAATGAAAATATGTTTGATCTTTTAGAAGTACACCTCTTTTCAGATAATAATTACAAATTGAAATTACTTTTTAAAATTTTATTTTTTTGTCACAAATGGAGCTATCTATCCAGATGGGTCGTGTGCTGCAAGAAAGGTGGGGATGTAAATTAAATAAATAAATAATTGTTTAAGGAACAGCTGAACTATAAGGAATCACTTGGCTTTCACTGGTTTATGAGGAACAGGCAAAAAACAAACAAACCACCAAAACAAAATACAAACAAAAACAGAATGCAAAACAATAAAAACAGAAGGAACCAGACTAAAACAAAGAAAATGATTTTGTCTCTTTTCCTCCTCCATACAGCCAAGCAGACATAAATCACTCACTCTCATAAAAAGAACTGAAAAAAGGAAACCAAGACCAGGAATTGTAATGATGTGAGATTCCTTCCATTGTCTTACATAAATGTATATCTGCTACATAACTTTTAGAAATAATGCAGTGGAAGTAACCTTGTCATAAATATTTTATTCATCAGTGTAAGCAAAAAATATTCCATAATCCATTTATTAATTTTTCCAGGAAAAAGAGGCTAAGAAAAAATGGAAAATGTTTTTCCTCAATTTTTTTCACAGCCACCTACCCTTGGCCTTCACATTTCTAGGAAAGGACAGTCTTGCATTAAGCTGCTGTCAATTCGTAGCACAATACAGTCAGACCACCTTATTCATGGAACCGATATCCATGGTTTCAGTTATCCACAGGACACAAAATAGGGACGCATACCATAGAACCATGTTGGAAAATGCCTAGAGAGGCATCATCTCTAGGCATCTTCTAGGTCCTCCAGTGCAACTCTGTAGTATGTTTTTACTGGAAGTCCTTTATTTTAATAGGGTTCGCTGATACCTGCGGTTTCTGGTATCCACGATAAGTCTGGGAACCAAAATTCCACGGATATTGGGGTCCAACTGTATGCAATTATTTTCATTAAGCAGAACCTGGGTATGCCACATGAGGGCCAAACTGCACATTAAAAAGAATGCATATTCCCCTATAATTAATCCATTTTCTGCAATCAGTGGGATTTTTCACAGGTGCATTCCTCAGAAACCAGACCTACAATTAAGTTTGTGTTTACCTTCCAGTGACCACTTCAAAAGCACATTGAATACATGATATTTAGCTGAGGACAATCACATGCTATGACAAACAGGTGTGTTTTACCATTTGGGAAAGTTTCTCTGCAAAACACACCATAAGCTTATTATCTAGTTTGACCCTGAGTCAACACTGTTAAAAGTACTTGTTGGTATGCACCTCACCCTGTCATTAAAGACGCCTGAAAAATCAGAAAACATTAAAGCTGATAATAATCTTAAGGTGTACACAGATTTGTCTCAGACACTAGTGAGTGCTCTCCTTCCCCCTCCTTCAAGTTAAGAATGAAGGAAGTTTGTTTTCTGCTATTCCTTAAGCTTGTTTCTGCTTAAGCAATGGATTCAAACTACATAGGTCTTTTCCAGCTCTATGATTTTATGATAGCCATATTTAAATATCTGAAGGGATTTCTTACTGAGGATGGAGCAGGCTCTTTTTCTGCTGCTCCAGAGACTAGGGACTTTTTCGGACAAAGAAAAATAACTCAAGCAGCCTCTCCAGCTTGCGAGGCTGCTGCGCTGCAAAGTGCCCCTTTCGTATGATGCTCGCCCCTTCTGGTACTGTTGCGGTACCGCAGGGAGAGCGGAGCGTCATATTTCGTTGATTTTTACTCACGATCAACTTTGGTGAGTAAAAAATCAACGAAATATGACTCTCAGCTCTCCCTGAGGTACCGCAACAGTACCGCTAGAAGGCAGCGTCATCCGAAACTGACACTTTGCAGCCTCGCAAGCTGGAGAGGCTGCTTGCGTTATTTTTCTTCGTCCGAAAAAGTCCTAGGACATGGAGCAATGGATTCAAACTACAGGAAAAGAGATTCTACCTAAACATTAGGAAGAACTTCCTGACAGAGCTGTTTGACAGTGGAATGCACTGCCTCAGATTATAGTGGGGTCTCCTTCTTTGGAGATTTTTAAACAGAGGCTGGATGGCCATCTGTCAGGTGTGCTTTGATTGTGTATTCCTGCATGGCAGGGGGTTGAACTAGATGGCCCTTGTGGTCTCTTGCAACTCTATGATTCTGTTATTCTGGTATATATACAGTATTTGATTTTCCCTGCCTTTCCCTTGAAGTCTAAAGTGCTTTTATGGTTGAGCCTTGCACTGTTTTCCTTTTTTTTTCCCTTTGCCCCTTCTGCATATTTCACAAGGCTGTCTAACATTTTTTTTCTTTCTTCAAGTACCTTGCAAATTATTTCAATTGAAAGGTTGTTTGGCACCATTTTAAAAATGGAAGAGCCAGCCAGCTTCCTAAAACAGCGTACTAAAGTGAAGTTGAATGCAAGTTCCCCAGGGGGTTCACCACTTAAATTATGTAGATCTGGATGCATCCTTGAAACAAAAGGAAATACCTGCTTCTAGGGGCAGAGTTACAATTGATCTCAGTACATAAGCCCCCCCACCTTTGTGTGTGTATAGATGCAATTTACACTGAAAATTGAGAGAAGTGAGAAAGAGGTAAATAGGGGCAAGGCAGCAGTGGTTGCTTTAAGGCATCTTTGGTCATATTATGTCTCAGTGATAACAAAATGTAGTTTCATTTCAATTGCTTATTGCTGCGTATGCTCTGTATATACTGTATACAGAGTCTTGCTACATGTAAGAACTCCCCACATCCTGTTGAAATGCTTGTAAGGCAGTACAGTATGGGGTTGTCTATACAAGGGGGTGAGAATGTGGATTGATACACACTAACACCAATTTGAAGCAGCTTCAATTTGTCTTAACATTTCTTTGGTAAGATCTCAGGAATGCAAAGCTATCCACTTCCGCCACTCTAATGGGTAAGCCTGTGAATCAAGATGGCAGGCGCAAATGAATTACTCGTGTTTTTATTCTTACCAGTTGTCACTGCTGGATGGGATTTTTTTTTTAAAAAAAAAAAGCATATCTAAGGTATGAAAGTTCAATATTCCACCTAAATAAATAGAAAAAAAGGCTGTTTCGTTGTCTCAGCACACGATTGCTAAGGCAAAAATCCAACATGGTCGTTTCAGGCACTTGCCTTGTTATCAAGCTCTGCCCACTGCACATGTCTGACCAATCAGCTTTCTTCTTCTGCACTTATTGAGAACGCGAATGAATGTGGATTGGTTGTCCAATGAGCAGGAATGCGCATTCCCCATGGAGCTTTTTAAAAACTTCGGGAAAAGCTGCAAAGGCTTTTCCCGCACAGAGTTTTTGGTGGAATTGCCCCCCTTCCGAATATGGTGGATTAATGTGGGATGCCATTTAGACGAAACGTATTCTCCTCGAATTCTATGAGGAGTATTTTTGCTGTTTAGACAACCTCTGTGTAAAAACAGATTGCAACGGTTACTTTTGGGGTATATAATTCCCAAAATGCCCTAGCTGTTCACCAAGCTGGCTGAAGACCAGATTTTGGGGAGTAGTAGACCAAACAGTAACATTGCAAGCTATGTATAACTAGATTTTCACACTACACTGTTATAGCGTTACTATTTCACTTCATTTGCTATGGCTGCCTCCTGTTGAATCCTGGGATTTACAGTTTAGGGAGGGGCATTTACAACTCTCAGCCAGGGAGCTCTTAGGCCTCACTAAACTACAAACACCAGAATTCCACAGGAGGAAGCCAGAGCAGTTGAAGTAGAATAGTAACACTATAACAGTGTAGTCTGAAAATCTCCAAGAATGAAAAAAAAATTGCATTTAACAAACTAGCTAATGGGCTTGATAAGGGATCAGAAGTATCCAATGGACCAGGTACTCTTCTGGACAGACTATAAAGTGCAGGTTTAACCCAGAAAGACATTTCCCCAAAGACAGTTTTTTCTCTTCATCCTCTTCCAGCAAAATAATATTTCTGTTGACTTAAAAATGTAAATAGTAATAATTGACACTCCCCACAAAAAAAAGGTATTTAGCAAAGTCTTTGCTTTTCTTTCTTAGGCTTCATTTTTTAAGTCACAAAGATAGAAATCCAATTTGAAAATACAGTTCTTTTTCTGTTCTTATAACCTTACTGTGTATTCAACATTTAAAGAAGTGACCTTAGCAGATAAAGTCAGGCAATATTTTGAAATACTTTGTTCTAACCTTTGGTGCAGCACATTCAGTCTGTTATGGTCTCTTCTTTTACAGTATTTTTACTTTATGGCTTGATCCTATTTGTGTTTATTCAAAATAAAGAGCCACTTGCATTCAGTGGGATTCATTCTCCAATATGGTTGTATCAGATTGTAACATAATTTCAGGAGCATTACAAACCTCTGTCATCTCAGTTCTTAAGCATTTTTTTAAAGATTACATTAAAATATACATACTGTCAAATGGAAATGGAACTGATTCAGATTTTTGGCTGGTGCTTTTAGGAGATACCAACTGTGGCCAGACATTACTTGTTTTATTTTGTTTTTGCTTACTATAGCAAACAAAGATGGTAATAAGAACATTATTTATGGAAACTTAACATTGTGAGGGTGCTCTTTGTTTTGATTTATGCTTTGGTTCAAGAGTTTGTAGTGATTCATCAACTGACTAATAATGTACTAAGAACAATCTATAGCAATATTCTTGATCACTGTTATAGTCCTAATATTGTAGGCATCCTAACCTTACATTTAGCAATAGCTATTGTGTTGGAAAACTAGATGTAAGCATAGAGGCTTACACCAGCAAGGTTGTTTCAGACCAATTGGCTGTTTTTAGATGTAATGCTAAACCATAGTTTAGGTTTTTTAAAAGCCTAGCTTCTCCAGAACCATGCACTATCTTTTCCCTAAATGCCTCCACCATTGCTATGACTAGGGGCTTGTATGCACTAAGGATAAAATGCGTACTCACCCTGGATCCAGTGTGATTTGTACATAGGACGCACACACTGAATGTGCTCCTTTGAGCCATTAATCTAGCTTAACAGAAACCACAAGTTGCCAGACTGATCCAGTTGCCTACATGTCCAAAACACTAGAGCGACCCAGCTGTCCACATGTCTCCACACCCACTGCATTGGCCCCACTAGCCCGTCCCCTTCAGTGCTACCACTGCCACACCCACCAGCCAAGCAGCTCTCTGCAGAGCCTGGCCATCACTGTCACAGCTGGTAAGGTCAGATCGGGGTGCCATGCCATGTGATCAACAAGGAGGGAATCGCTCTAACCCCTACCTCATTGATCGCATGGGCGCCGCTCTCTGATCTCACCACCAGTAACAGTGATGGCCAGGCTGTGCAGAGAGCTGATTGGCTGGTGGGTGAGGGAGTGGCAGCCGCAGCACCGAGGAGGCTGGACCAGCAGGGCTGATGCAGTGTTGGCCCGTCTGGACTACAGCACGGATCCAGAACAGATCTGCACCAGTACATATAGCCAACATTGTGTCGGAGCAGCTCTGGAGCATAATGCTCTGGACTGGCCGTGGATTACACTGCCAGTGTAAATGAGCCCTAGAAGAAGCTTCTTTATTAGATTAACTACAGTTTTCTGTGTTGTCCAAGCCTTGTACGCTATGGAAGCTGTGGCTTTAAGTTGGCTTGTTTCCACTAAACATAGTTAAGATTAACCACAGTTTGTATACACATCTTTGAGGGATCTTTGGAGCTTGGCTATAGTGCCTCCTAGGCAGATTGGACTCCATACCCCCCCCCTCCACACACAGCTATCTAATTAGGAGAATTTTACTGAACACAAAAATTAAACTATACTGTCATGGCTTCTTCAGACTCAGTGACCAGCAGTTTCAGAATTAAAAACAGAAAACTTTATTATCGCAGTACAGTAATCCAAAAAGCTATCCCTACAAATTCGTTGCTCAGAATGAAACCTAACTAACAAACAGTATACTAAAAACATTTTCCAATTTACAAAATCTGTGAGCTGTACAGTCATTGGCTATCCATCATCCTGACTCCCATTTCCCACCATACAAACTGCTCCAGACAGAGAGCACATACTCCCTTGTACAGTCAAGCTACATACTTGTTAGCAGTACAGAAATAATGCAAATACAAGTAGCCACAAGGTTATACAGCAGAACTGAACTTGGCAGAAAGGTCACGTCCAGGATTGATCCTGACATATACACAATGATTGGATGCACTTACTCATAAAATACGGTTGATTCAGAATGAGGACATACTAAATGAAACAAGCAAACTCACAATCCTGGTTGAAATTTTAAGGCTGAACTGCAGTTCCTGGGATGCTATAGAGCAACATTTCTCAACCTTTTGCTGTCTAGATATTTTGGACTTCAACTCCCAGAAACCCCAGGATGGCGAGTGATCAAGCATTCTGAGACCTGAAGTCCAAAACATCTGGAGGACCAAAAACTGAGAACCACTCATATAAAGTATAGAGCAAGCTCTCAAGAGAGGGCAGCCTAGATAAGCTCCTTAGTGATTTCCATTCAGGTGGAGCTAGACTTAACCTCAAACTTAGCCAAGGACTTGAGCAAAGTGAAGGAAGGCTTCTCTGCACTGATTAGAGCCTTTTGTAAAGAGATGGAAGTGGTAAGCAGGCTTCTTGTGGAATTGGAGCATCAGTGATAACTGAGGAGGGCTCCTGTACCTTTAATGTAGAAGAGGGTGTTGCTTGTTACCGGGTTATGTGACAAACAGTGCCTTCTGAAATTCTGTCTTCTGCACAGCCATTGAAGTTACAGAAATCCTCTCTAGTTTTCAATCTTGCATATAACCTATATGGATATTTTGGATAATTTTGGTATGTCTTGAAATACCCCCAGCTGTTTCAGGCCTTTTTTTCAATCAGGAATGAAAACTATATACTGTATTTTAAAGCAAACCAAAAACAGTCCAGGGAGACCAAAAACTTGGCAGAATTGCCTCACCCCATCCCATCTAGTGGCTGTGGGGTCTTTGTTGGTTAAAAAGTGGAGGGAAGCCTGGGAGGGGGCACTTTGCCCACCCTGTCCTAGATAGAGGATGACCAACTAGGAGAAGCTTTGTCTATGGTCTAAAGCCTATTGATTAGCTCTAACAAGAATGAACTCATTAAATCAGTTCTTGAATGGTAAACCGGTACATACTGTATATAAATCACAGTGATTCAGTTGGCCTATTCTAGTTGGAACTAATAACAGGATTTAAGTCTCTGCTGGGGGTATTCATGTCTATATCTATTTTTACTACAGTAGGACCCCTGTATCCACTGGAGATTGGTTCTGGGGGCCTCATGGATAACAAAAACTGTGGATAATAGTGAACACCATTGAAAATAATGGGACTTCCAGTTTAAAATACCATAGAGTTGCCTCGGAGGACTTAGAAAATGGCTAAAGAGGACACATTTTCTAGGAAGACTCTATGATAGGTGTGCTGTTTTGTGTCCCGTGGATAATTGAATAAGTTGATAATGAATCAGTGGATATGCGGGTCTTACTATAAGTGTATTTAATAGAAATGTCCAGCAGAAACAGTATTGACTGTCTATGGCCCAGAACATCTCATGGATGTTGATCAGGGACACAAATAGGGTTGTTTTGTCTTTCACATAATCTTTTATGTGAACATACACATGGCCCATCTATGCAGAAGGGTAACCAGAGTCCTGCTTTTTAACACATTTTTACCCAATCAGCACATTCTTTCAACAATTTGGTAATGTTATAATTCTCTGTGAGCTTGTTGTGGCTCCTGTTAACATCTTTCTAGATATGATGTTTCCTTTTCATCAGGTTTTTATCATCAGCTAAGATGCCAAGCTCTCACACTGACTCTCACTAAGATTCAGCAAAATTCCAGGCAGCTTGCCCAGACCTGGATTTTTCCATTTCGGTTATCTGTAGTAGTCCATTGTGTCTGTGCTGATATGTACTGAATTTGGTGGTATTTGGGGGCCTAGCGGGAGCAACTTCAGAGCTTGAGAAAGTGGTGTATTTTGGACTGTAGTGCCCAGAATCCCTAAGTCAGCATAGCTCAGATATTCTGAGAGTTACAGTCCAAAAAGTTTTTTAAAAAATATGTTTAAACAGCTCTGGAGCAGACTGACAAATAGAATCATCCCAGCCCATTTACAGAGATGTACCCTGAGATCATGATGTGGTCCTACAGTCACTCTGTGCAACTTTTGTAAGGAAGTAGTTTTGCACTGAAATCACTGTCCTCCTTATCTAAGACATACTTATGCCAGTGCTACTACATTTCAGAAAATGAGGCAGAAAGTCAATTCTATGTGTTAGCAAATATAGTACCTCCCTGCTTTTGAATTTTTTTAAAAAAAATATGGTTTCTAACAGTGGCGCTCTGTTCTTTCATTTGATGTAGTACAGGCTGCCAACTGGCAACAGTCCTTTAACCTAGGATTACTTGCATTTCAGTGATCTGAGGGGTATGTAAATAAAATTGTGTACACCATGTACAGGCAACGTTGTATGTTTCTAAGATTTTCCAGAAAGGCAGCTGTGTTAGTCAGCAAAAACAAGGGATTATTGTGACACCTTAAAGACTTAACACATTTTTATGGGATGTGCTTTCATGGTCTGCAACCCTCCGAGCCTCAGATGCCTGAAGTGTTATGTTGAGTTGCATATACTTGCATAAAAACCAGTAATTGAACAAGATACTTAGTAGTTCATCTGACAAAATGAACGGCAGTCTGGAAAAGCTTGTTGTTGTTGTGTGCCTTCTAGTCATTTCCGACTTATGGCAATCCTAAGGTGAACCTGTCAATGGGTTTTCTTGGCAAGATTTGTTCAGAGGAGGTTTACCATTACCTTCCTTTGAGGCAGAGAAAGTGTGATTTGCCTAAGGCCACCCAGTGGGTTTTCATGTGTGAGCAAGGATTCGAATCCTGGTGTCCAGAGTCATTGTCCAATACTCAAACCACTAGACCACGCTGGCTCTTAGAAAAGTTTATGTCATTATAATTTGATTAATTTTTAAGCTGCCACAAATACTTGGTTATTTGTATGTTTTCATAATGAATGCATAAAACAAGGCATCTGAACTGAACTGATGTCTGTATGTTTTGGAATTTGGCTATTTTCAAAACAGGTAGAATTTCTAGTTGAGTGAGTCTAGATGGTGAACATATTCTTTTTTCTATATATATAAAAAAGCTCCATTCTGATGTAAACAGGGTTAGTAACACTTGTCTTGTGTAATTATTTCTCTTGCCTTGTGTTATTGGACTTACTGAAATACATGGCTCATATTCTGAAGCAATTTAGAAAAGAAAGTGAAGTGAACATTCTGTAGCTAATTTAGTGATGTGCCATCCAAAATAAGAAGTTCTATAATTATAAACTGAGGGATCATGCACAATATTATTTTCAGCCTCCTAGATGCCTCTCCCTCCTTAAGGAAGGGAATATTATCGGTTGTGGCATGGCTTTCAGTATCAGTTGCTTGGAAACACAAGCAGGAGGGTACTGCTGAAAGAAGAAAAAATCTTGAGGGCTTCCTGCAAGCCAGCCTTCCCCAATCTAGAGTCTGCTAACATGTTGGATTATAAACCCCATCATGCTCAGCTATTACAGCCAATTGTTAAGCTGCCTGGAGATAGTGGGGCTTGTAATCCAGCAAATTTAGAGGGTGCCAAGTTGGGGAAGGCTGCCACAAACATCTGGTTTGCCACTGTGGAAACCAAATATTGGGCTTTTGGTCACATAGAATACAGCTCTTCTTCTATGTTAACACTTATTGCTCATTATAGACAACATTGTTTTCTTGCTTGATAAGAAAAGTAACTTCCCCATTTTTATCTCCTTCTGTGCTTCCATTCAAAATGACAAAATCAAATCTATGTATCATGTGTAGAAGGCACTGCCCTGTTTGGTTACATCCCTTGTCCTTTGATTGCCTACAAGGTAAAGGGTGAGCCTCATCAATTTGGGGGGACATTTCATGGAAATAGGGGGGAAATACTCCATCATTCTGCCCATTCTGTTTGTTAAAGTCTCCTGCCACAATTACAAAGGCTTTCAGATACAATGTATTTCATTTATAAATGTATTCCTCCAATCTTGTCCAATCCATCTTGACCTGAGTCAAAAAACAGTGAGGGTACAAACAGACATCAATAATAAATTTTTAAAAAAACAAGTAGATCTAAATCTAATGACTAATGCTGCAGCTAGATAGAATAAGGGGTCAAGTCTGATACTGGGGATTTGCCATCTCCTCTACTGGAGTGCCATATAACCACAGTCATTTGCAGGAAAATAATCATGTACAGTCTGCCCTAAACTTCCCATCAAACGGGGCCAGAAATAATTCCCTTCAAATTATTTAGTAATATGACATTCAGTAGTTTATCTGTAAGGATAAAATTCAAATCAACAAATATAGATCAAACAATGGCACCATTTTGTACAGCTTTTCCTTCTCAATGCTACTGTGTTTGTTTTGTCTTTCTCTGTTTTTAGAATGTGTCTTGTTTATTCCAATATAGCTATGTTTGGGTATTAAGATCAGGGGTGGGCACAGTGCAGCCCTCATCATCCCTAGCCAGGATAGCCAGTGGCAAGGACTACTGAAAGTTGCAGCCCAGGAACGTCTGGGAGGCGACACTTTGCCTACCCTATATTAAAATCCAAGACTAATAGAACTATAGAACTAGAACACTTTACAGACTTCAGTTCCATTACAGAAAACTGAGCCCAAAGCATGCATGTTTATTTAAAGATTAAAAAAAATAACCAGATCCTTAGAGCCAGTTTAGTGGTTTGAGAGTTGGTTAGAATCGCCACTCAGCCATCTAAACCCACTGGGTAACTTTGGGTAAGTCATACTCAACCTTAGAAGAAAGCAATGGCAAACCTCCTCTAGACAAATTTTGCCAAGAAGACCCTAGGATAGGGTCACATTGAGTTAGAATTGACATGAAGACACATAACAACAACAACAACCAGCAGCCAGATCAAATGTAAAGTTAAGAAACACAGCATCCTTTCCATAGTATCATGGAAAAATAGGGTTAGAAGAGCCCCCAGGGTCATGTAGTCAAGCTCTCTGCCAGTGCAGGGATCTACAGCTAAAGCATCCTTGACAAGCTGTCTATACAACCTCTGTTTTAAAAACCTATGTTCTTTCTCTGACTTTTGTGGTGATAACGAGGAGGGCATCAGTGCTTGAGAAAGAGCAATTCTGATGGTGTGAAGTCGAAGGCTTTCATGGCTGGCATCCATAGGTTTTTTGTGTTTTTTTCTGGGCTGTGAGGCCATGTTCTGGAAGAGTTTATTTCTGACATTTTGCCTGTATCTGTGGTTGGCATCTTCAGAGATTGGTTGGATAGGAGTGTTGGGGGAGGGTTATATACTGTGAGTTCCTGTTGGAGAGGATATGTAAATTTGTGTATTTGAATGGCTAGTTTCTGGGTGTAGATATGCAAAGAGGATTAGTGTCTGTTTGGCTAATGCTCCATTAGTGTCTGTTTGGCTAATGGTCCATTGTCTGCTGAAAATCACCCTGTCCCTGGGTGGAGTTCGTTTGCATGTGCTGAGTTTTGATTTTAGTGTTTTTCAAGACTGGTAACCAGATTTTGTTTATTTTTAGGGTTTCTTCTTTTCAGTTGAAGTTGTCCAGGTGTTTGTGGATTTCAATAGCTTCTCTGTGCATTCTGACATGATAGTTGTTGGCCTGGTCCAGAATTTCAGTGTTATTAAATAACATTTTGTGTCCAGGTTGGTTTAGAACATGTTCTGCTACCGCTGATTTTTCTGGCTGGCCCAGTCTGCAGTGTCCTGGACATAACCTGGACACAAAATGATATTTAAAAACACAGAAATTCTAGACCAGGCCAACAACTATCATGTCAGAATGCAAAGAGAAGCTACTGAAATCCACAAATACCTGGAGAACTTCAACAGGAAAGAAGAAGCCCTAAAAGTAAACAAAATCTGGTTACCAGTCTTGAAAAACACTAAAATCAAAACTCAGCACATGCAAATGAACTCCACCCAGGGACAGGGTGATTTCCAGCAGACAATGGACCATTAGCCAAACCGACACTAATCCTCTTTGCATATCTATACCCAGAAACTAGCCATTCAAATACACATATTTATATATCTTCTCCAACAGGGGCTCACAGTATATAAACCCCCCCACACACACACACACACTCCTACCCAACCATTCTCTGAAGATGCCAGCCACAGATGCACGCGAAACATCAGAAATAAACTCTTCCAGAACATGGCCTCACAGCCCGGAAAAAAACCCACAGAAAACCTAATTCAGATGGTGCTTTCTATGGTGTAAAAACATAATACTAAAATAGATTGACAGTGTGCTGCCTGTTCATGGTTTCTCCAATTCTTTTATCTGAGGTGGGTAGAAGGACTAATACCACAGCTGAAAACATTACTTTTTGCACTATGGTTCCCCAAATTCCCAGGCTGACATGGCTAGTGGCATTTGCAGTTGTAGGAACTGCAGCTAGCTCTGGCTGATGCAGACTCCTTGTGTGCACAGAGCCTTGCTGATAAGTCCCAAATAGAACAGACCATTTATTACTTTTAAGTGTTTCTATTTATGCTGGTAATGGAGAGAAACAACACTCAGACTGTGTGGAGAGTTGGCATCAAGGACTCTGTGGCTTCCGCCTTGATTTATGCATTCTCCAGTGTCTTATTTAGCTAGAGTGAGTCACAAATGTTCAGTAGATAGCCACATGATTGAGAAATAAGAATTGTTCAAGGTGACCTACTATGAGGCTCACAAATGGAAAGAAGCAGATAACAAGCAGTCACTCTGAGGGCAGTCACTGGAGCCTGCACTATCTGGGCCCACATTGCTTCTTTTTCAAGGATATCAGCTATCTCACTTTCCAGCCAACCATGATGGTCACAGATCTGTGTGTATAAACCTGGAACTGCTGGAATCATCCAGAAAGTGAGGGAAAGGTCCCATTAAAAAGCTAAAATGCAGCACAGGGGACATATTTATATCCTTTGCCCAAGTTCTTAATTTGCTTTTCAAAACTGGACACACAGGCCCCGGTTTTTTCCTTGACTGAGGTTCCATCAGGGTGTAAATACAGTACAATTGTCCCTTCATTTTTGCTGGGGTTTGGTTCCAGGACCCCCAGTGGATACCAAAATCCATGAATACTCAAGACCCATTATATGCAATGGCATAGCAAAATGGTGTCTCTTCTTTAAGATGGCAAAATCAAGCTTTGCTTTTTGGATTATTATTTTTTAAAGAATATTTTCAAGCCATGAATACTTAAACCCATGGATACCAAATCCGTGGATACGGAGGGACAACTGTAATCTGCTGTCAACTTGAGCATTATAGAGTTTATCCTCAGAGTTTAATTATTTAAAACTAGGTATGATGTTTCTTAGGCTGCATCTGAACAGGGCAGTCTTCATAGGTTGCCCTTTACACCAGCAGTTCTCAACCCATAGTAATCCAGGCATGCTGTACTTCAGCACCTCCTCTCCCGTGAAGGCCCAGCCACCAAGGGCCGTTGAAAATTGAAGTCTGAAGCACCTGAGGGACAGAGACTGAGGAGATTATCACACTACGCTGTTATAGCGATCTTATTCCACTTTAACTGCTCTAGCTGCCTCCTGTGGCATCCTGGGATTTGGAGTTTCAGGAAGGGCATTTAGGACTCTCAGCCAGAGAGCTTTTAGGCCTCACTAAACTACAAATCCCAGGTATTCCACAGGAGGCAGCCAGAGCAGTTAAAGTGGAATAAAAGCGCTATAACAGTGTCGTGTGAAGGGAGATGAACCCACCAAAATTGCCACACGGTGATTGTTCACAGTGACAGTTGGTGTACTTCGACTCAGAAAGAAGTCCCTTTGAGTTCAGTTGGGTTTGTTCCCACATAAATGAAGGATGGGGCCACACTGCAGGGCAACTGTGAAGACATCAACCAGGAGTTATCACACTATACTGTTATAGCACAATTATTCCACTTTAACTGCTCTAGCTGCCTCTTGTGGAATCCTGGGATTTGCAGTTTAGGAAGGGGCATTTAGAACTCTCAGCCAGAAAGCTCTAAAGCCTCACTAAAGTACAAACCCCAGAATTCCACAGGAGGCAACCTTAGCAGTTAAAGTGGAATAATAGCAGTTTAACAGTGTAGTGTGATAAAGTCCTGAGAATCACTGTTCTACCCAGACCTATGCAAATGACAACAGCCGCTATATAACAATAGCAAGCTGCAGAGCCACACTGCCTTGCTAATTTGGGCCAAAGTTTATCTAAATCAGCAGTCTCTTCAGTGGTTGTCAGCCAGAGACCCTTCAGATCAGACATAACAAATGTAGCTCATCCTGTTGTGTGTCTTCCATGCACTGACAATGAAAAGCATTTATTTCTTTTTTGTAAAGCCAGTCAAGTGTAGAGGTCCTCATAGCATCTTCCTTCATCCCCTGATGTGCAAATAGCCTCATAGAAGATAGCAGGTTTACAGCCATTAGGCCCCCTGCAATGACTTGTATGAGTATATTGGGTTCTCTAAGGGCTTGTCTAGACAAGATGATATAATGCTGGTTGCTGTGCATTAACACAAAATTGCAGCAGCGTTCATTTCTCTCCGTGGTCCTTTGGCAAAATCGCTGTTATGTGAAGCGATCTGTGTTTGACATTCACACACAGCCAGCCTGTGAATCAACATGGTGGCTGAGAGTGAATGACTTGCGTTATTATTCTCAACAAGTTGTTGCTGCTGTACAGTATTTTTTTTAACTGCAAAGCAAAGGTGTGCAAGTGCAACCTTCTTCTTTAAAAAACTGTTTAGTTGCCTCAGCACCGCAAAAAAAGTGCACAATCAGCAATGCAGAACTCCAAAATGACGCTTCTGGCCACTCCGTTGCTGGCAAGCCCAGCCCCCCCCCCCCACATGTCCAACCAATGAGCTTTCCACTTCCACCCTCACCAAGAATGTGCTGCGATTTGAATCGGTTGTCCAAACTAGCAGTAATGCACATTTCCACTGAGTATTAAAAAAAAAAACTCAAGAAAAGCTGCAGAGTTATTGGAGTTTTGGGCCCCTGTCCTTCTGAATATGGCAATCTTGTTGGGACAAACAGTATTCTCCTTGCATTCAATGAGGAGTATTTTCACCATCTAGACAACCCCTAGAACTTCCAGGAAAGCAAGAACAATCTTCCACTTTTTTCACAGCTTCTTCTGTATTTTTTTAAATTATAAAAAGTTGGTTGAATCCAAAAAGACACAATAGTTCCACAGTGCTGTTCAATTGGAACCTTCTTTCTGGAAACTCCTTCACAGTCTGTGCAGGATTGCATGGACATTCCAATTGAATGAATGTTAACGATGCTTGGAAGGTTTTTGGGAATCAAGGTATCGTAAGATTGTGGCATTCCTATTTTTGAGGGGGCCCTCAATAAAATAAATAAAGTATTACTCTTTGAAATGTGACCAGACAGGAAATCTACATAAAGCTAGTTTCTCACAGGAGACAAATTGCCATTAACGCTTTGATTCTCTTTATACCTTTATACCTTCCTCCAATTTTCATGCCTCTTTCCTCTGAGTCTAATCCTGCTTCATGTATGATATGTTCAGCATACAAGTTAAACAGATAGGGTGATAAAATGCACCCTTGCCAACTGGAAACCATTCCATTTCTCTCCTAACAGTACTCAGTACTCTTGTCCTCTGTACAGGTTACGCATCAGGGCAATCAAATGTTGTGGCACATCCATTTCTTTAAGAGCAATCCATCATTTTTCATGACCTATACCTTTTACACAGCTCACAAAACCAAAAGAAAAAGAAAGAAAGGCCACCTTTGTACAACAAAGCTAGGCTGCTGTAGGAGCTGTATCTACACTTGATGCATAGCATTAGGTTTAGAACTGACCCTAGACAATGGTGGACATTAACAAATGAAGGAAGTAGGGTGTTCTCGTAAATAATACTGAAGGGGCAGAAGCTGCTTCCTCTCTGTAAATTGTCTTGGGGGAATTGTAGGAACTTGAAACACAGAAGCAAATGAATAATTGTGAATATATTGTAGGTAGATTTTTATAGGAGAGTCAGCATGGTGTATTGGTTTGAGCTCAGACCAGGACACTGGAGACCAGGGTTCAGATCCCTGCTCGGTCATGGAAACCCACTGGGTAACCTTGGGTAAGTCACACTCTCTCAGCCTCAGGAAGATAAAGGCAAACCCCCTCTTAACAAGTCTTGCCAAGAAAACCTTGTGATAGGTTCAGCGTAGGGTTGCCATAAGTCAGAAACAACTTGAAGGCACACAACAATAAGATTCTGACATGCAGGGTAGATGTGGGAAGAGGCTTATGGGGCTGGACTGAACTGGTACTGTTTTGTTCCTCTTGCTTGTTATCGGATGGAAAGAGATATCTTTGTATTTGTTATGTATGTCACCTTGAGCTTGTTGAAGGAAGGTAGGGATTGAAATGTAACTCGATGATGATGATAAAATAAATTCAAAGTGATAAACAATTAAAGCATAATATGCCTGGCGTAAGTGTGACTGAGAAAAAGAAAGCTTCGATTATAACTGTGGCAATCCCCACGAAACAAGAACTGATGACAATGAGAAGGAAAAGATTATGAAAACTTGCAAACCAATATTCAAGAAAAGAAAACAATTCTTGTAGTGATAGGTGCTCTGGGAGCAATTCCAAATGGTATGAGTTTATTATTCTCATGTTATAACAGTATTGCAGACTCTTATTGTAAAAGTGTATTTGGATGTCAGTGTGTTGATAGATGTAAATTGTAACCAAAAAAATTGGAAAATAATTGATTTTATTGTATACTTTATTTTGTAACAAGGACATAACTTCATAACAGTAATACTTTGTAGTATTTTACATTGCCATAATAGATATATTGTAATTTTCTTAAAGTCATATACTCCCATTGTGATCAGTGGTTCCAGACACCCAGATGTGTTTGCTTTGCTGCCTTTATGCCCTTCCACAACAAAACCTGTGTACAAATTTCCTGCCAATTAAAAGCTACTATACCTTCATTTTTCCAACTATCTGCCACAAGGTGATGGCTTATCAATGTAGCCCAGCATAACAATGTCAATTTACAAGTTTCAGTTGCAGAAGTACTTCTTGACTTGTATTGATTATGGCTTCAGGGTGCAAGCAAGCCTTCCCCCCCCCCCCACTTCTGCATATGACATTCCTCTGTATGGATCCTCGTTTGGACTGCAATTAAAGTTTTCTATTTATGGGGGGGGAAGGAATATGAATATGTTTTCTGGGTGGTTTGTTTTGTTTTGTTTTTTGTAACGTTCACTAAAGAAAGGTGTGAAGTTTTGTAAAGTCATATCATTCAAAAAGAAGCCAAAATACTTCCACAAATTGAAAAGCAGTGAGTTAAAATGCCTTAAAGTACAAAAAAATACAAACTGTAATAAAAGAGTTTCAGAAATGAACTAAATCCATTCAGTCTTTTTGTTTGTGGCAATGTGCTGGATTTCATTCTGAGCTCAATGTGTGCTTATAGTTGAACAGATTGTATCAGCAGTTTACCACAGACAAGCCAACTGAACCTGCTTAATGTGGGCAATGCAGTGGTATACAAAACCACAGTTCTGTCCCTGCCATAGTTTCTCTCTCTGCCTGTTCACTCTGTGCCTGACTTGCAAACAGTAACATCCGTCAGTGCATGAGAAGCAGTCTGTTTCAGGCATGGGTGGAGGGGTTAGAGAGCAGCCCCTGTTCCTCATAACATAGGTAACGTTTATACAGGCCACTGCCACAACTGCACACAATAATCAGTCTCATTTATGGAGCATGGTCACAAATTGCATCCAGAGCCACAGTCCTTAAGAAAGAGGTGGTAAATCTTTGGCTCTTCATATGTTTGGATTACCACTCCCATAATCCTTTAGTGTTGACTCCTACTGTGGCTTCTGGGAATTAAAATCCAAAACATCAGAAGTGACAAAAATCCCCCCACTTCTGCCTTAACCGGTAGTTTACAGAATGGCAATCAATTCCTAGCTAACACTCCCGGGTGTTACTCAGATGTTTTATAACAGACATGGAGGAGAGTCTGCATTGTATGTTGCTCATACATGGCATCATTTTAGTAAGCTCTGGTTTAAATACAATAGTGGCAAAATCTCTGGTATCTCACTTCGTCTGGGTTTGTGTAGCTGCAGCCCCATGATGATCAAGCAGCTATTTTTTGGAACTACAATTTCCAGAAAACCAATGACTATTTTGTGTAGGGGAACAGTACTCTAAAATAACTTTTTCAATATTTGGGATCTAGGTCTTTAACTCTTCCTTTGCCAACTCTGTATTTCTGAACTCAGTCCATCTGCACATGCCTTGTAGACTTTGGCAAAACCTTTCCATCTTAGGTGACATAAATGCTGCTCAATTTTAGTTCGATAGCACTTTAAATGCCATTATACCATCTTGTGGAATCCTGGGATTTGTAGTTTGTTATAGTACTTAGGCTTCTCCACTGAAGAACTCTAGCATCTGTCTACAAAGAATTCTAAGTCCCTCACCAAGCTATAAACCCCAGGATTCCATAGAATGGAGCCATGGCAGTTAAAGTGTTATCATACAGCTATAACTAAATAGTATGGATGTCCCCTTAAAGTTTTCCTGATGTGTGTAGGGGATTAAGAAGGCAAAGTTTGCTCTCTATACAGCTGTATATTCATAGAGAACAATGGTATGTGTTCTTGCCTTTCTCCAATAACTTAATTTCCAAACTCTGTCAACAGAAGAAAGTGTGCCTTCTCATGGGATTTTTGTCGATGCTGCAAGAATAACTGAAAGCAAGACCCTGCCAGCCTGGATTACCATAGCGAAACAAAAGCAGAGGGCCATAGAACAAGAGCTCAGCAAAGAAGAGAAACCAGTGGTTCAGGTAGAGAAGACAGATGCTGAAAAACAAATACAAGAGAAGGAGAGAGTGGAGGTAACCAAATTCATTCATGCTTGATTTGTTTATGACTTTGCCTTGGCATTTTTTGCTTTAGCCTACTTGTTATCTCTAATTAATAACATGTCATCTAATTGTCCTGTTTCTTTTCTTTTCCTTAAAAATTAATAAATGAATAGAGGAAAGTAGACTTCCCATGTTGTAGTGCTTGCCTCCAACTCCATTCCATACAATGAAAACATAAGGGAGGGAGGAATGTCTTATTATTATTCCAACAAACAGAATTAGGCCAGGACATGTTGCTGCCTGAGGAAGACTGGCAGTGAAACCTTCAAATCAAGCAGTGTAGTATCTAAAGCCAACCAAATTATTTTGTTACCTGAAACAGAAAATCCCACAAACTTTTTCTCTCTTTCCCTGTTAGTCAAAACGAAACAAAACAATACAACAGTACCAAATTAAATAACTAGCAATTTTCTGCCCTCTTAGGATCCCCCAAATCTGCTGCCTGAGGAGGCCTCCTCATTCTGCCTAATGGGAGGGCTGGCTCTGTTAACAAATGTTTGTTTATGTAACCTATGAATGCCTTTTAATCCCTAGAGCATCACTTCTAAGTGCTGCTATTGTAAAACAGAAACCAGAAGGCAGTCATTTAAAAACCAAATGTTCAGTCTGATCAATGTGGTTATTTTTTGTTCAATTTATGAATGTAAGAAGTCAAAACACTGTTCTCAGCCAGTTCTGAAAGAACCATAAAGTCCATCTAAATTGAGAGACTCTTCACACTTCGTTAGAAGAGCCAGAACTTTTCTTTCTAAAATACCTTGCTTTAATCACTCAGCAGGCAGATTAGAATTGTATGTTACATACATGTTATGTGACAGGCATTGAAAATATAAACCATTATTTGATAGCACAGAGACTCACATGTCTATATAAAGATAATGAGTAATTCTGGGCAAAACTTTCTGTGAGCTTCCTCAACTCCTTATTAAATCACATCCCACATATCGAGAAACGGTCTAAGACAGAAACAGCATCTCTGTTTGCTACTTTTGCCAGCTCTGCGATCCAGAATTAGAGCATCATATATATAATATACAGCATGAGATGACAGGACTGCCTTTTCTTTGTGGGGGAGAATATCACCCCATCATATTCCCTACATATTCATGATCTCTTTTTCTCTGTCATCTTCACCTTCTTGCTCTCACTGAAACCTGGCTCCCTACCCATGATCATAGAATCATAGATGCATAAAGTTGGAAGAGACCTGAAGGGATACTGCCACTTCAGCTGCCCTCTCATTTGGGGGACTCTCCTTCTCCTATACTAGACGCCATGAGGGTGGAGTCTTCTGTTATCTAGCTTGCGCCAGTTTCAAATTTTCTCTTTTCCACCAACTCACTGTTTCTCTTCGTTTGAGGCTTAGATCAGATTTTCACACGGGGGAAATAAACCCTGTGGAGATCAGGAGAGAAACGGGGTTGTTCCAGTGCCAGCGTTCCGTTTCGCACACACCCATCCCTCTCCCGGTCTCCATTTGTTCTCCCTCTGTCCTGCTTCCATTTTCCTTCAGATATTTTTTTACTAACGAAATATCAGAAGGAAAATGGAAGCAGGACGGAGGGAGAACAAATGGAGATCAGGAGAGGGATGGGGGTATGCAAAACGGAGCGCTGGCAGCGGAACAGCCCCGTTTCTCTCCGATCTCTGTGGGGGTTATTTCCCCCATGTGAAAATCTCCATATTGTGAGACTCTTTCTGCCTCTGCACCTGCGGGTTGCAGTCATTTATTGTCCTCCTGGCTCTTTTTCAACTTTTATTTCAGATTTTGATTTGTGGTTGACTTTTTTTTCTCAGATGATATTCTGTAGGAAAGTAAGGAGTCTAAAAATAAAATTGCAGGATCTAGTCCTTTAAAAACAACAAGAATTATCTCCTTTTTTAAAAAGGTAAAATCATTCAGTCACATTTGACTTCACGCTTTATGCAGAGTGCGATTAAGAAGCAGACTTAAGCTCTATTATCATTTGAAAGTGTATTCAGAGATCTGGGATCCCCCAGTTAAATTAGACTCATTATAAAACAAAGGAGTCAGTTTAAAATGCAAAACAAAGTTTACTGAAGGTATATCAGTCTCAATCTACATACTAAAACAAACATAAGAAAAGGTCCTTAACTGACTAAGAATGGGTAAGAGAGACTCACCAGCCGTGGGCTGGGTTCCGATGCATCATGGCATGGTTACAAGAAAGCTTAGGATGCCTCCATTCTCATGGAGAGTCAGATTCAGAAGAAGTAGCAAGTTACACAAAAGCAACACAATTCAAATTAGGTCATGTGTGAATCATCCAGCACTTCTAGTTGGCTAGAAGTGCCCAGTGAAGTAAGAGAAGGGAATTTTGGGAGAACAAAATGCATGCAGGGAAAAAACCCTAGACTTATCTAAGATTGTGAATGAGGTACACAAGATTGCTTTTACATTACAATGATTATTTCCCCACATACAACATATTCCCACGCTTATTATGGGTGATTTTAATATCCATGTGGATGACCCCAGTGACCCCTCTGTCTCACGTTTTTCTTTCCTTATTGTCTTCCTTTGGACTCCAGCTCTGTTCTGACTCATCCACTCATTCTCTTGGCCATTGCCTCCATTTTGTTCTTATTAAAATTGCTCCACCTCTTGCTTTTAGTTACTGAATTCCTTTTGTCTGACCACCATCTTGTTTCATTTGCACTTGCTCATAACCCACCTTCTTGTCATCCCATTACTCATTCCTTTCAAGATCTTCATTCCGTTAATCCTGAAGCCTCTTCTCAGGCTTTGGTCTCGTCACTCCCTCCCATTAATTCCGTTGGCTCTCTAGATTCAGTTGTTTATTTTCTCAATTCAACTTTATCCTCAACTCTTGATAGCTTTGCCCCTTTGTCAACACTCTTGATAGCTTTGCCCCTTTGCCATAGCTTCCTCCCACTATTCAGTATCTTCGTTCCTGCTCTTATGCAGCTGAGTGTCTATGGAGGAAGACCAGAAAGTGGGCAGATTATATTCATTATACATTTATTCTTTCCTCTTTTTCTTGTGCCATTTCCCTGTCCAAACAGACCTATTATACATCACTGATCCATGCTAATTCTCAGTGTCCACAGCGTCTTTTCTCTACTTTAAACTCACTCCTAAAGTCCTCTCCCTCACTTCTTCCTCCATCACTTTCTGCTGATGATTTTGCAACTTTTTTCAGTACTAAAATTGAAACCATCTGTTCTTCTCTCCCTGTTCCTGAATCCTCCTCATTATCATATCAACTGCCCAGCTGTTCTAAATTCTCTTCTTTCCCCCTTGTTTTGTTAGATGAATTATCTAAAATATTGAAGTCTTCAAATCCTTCTACCTGCTCTCTGGATCCTGTTCCTTCCCACTTTTTAATTACTATTTTCCCTGATATTCTCCCTTTTCTTTGTCATATTATTAATCTGTCCCTTTCCTCTGGTTCATTTCCTTGTGAGTTTAATGCCATGGTCTCTCCAGTCCTCATGAAGACTATACTTGACCCATCCTCTCTCTCTAATTATTGTCCTATTTCACTGTTGCCTTTCCTCTCAAAAGTTGTGGAATGTGCTATTTACACACGATGCCTAACCTTTCTTTCTTAGGCCTCTACATTGGATCCTTTTCAGTCCAGATTTCACCCTTTACATTCTGCAGAGACAGCTCTCACAAAAATAACAGATTATCTCCGCGGGGCCAAGTCAAAAGGCCTATACTCCATCCTTATTCTCCTCGATCTTTCTGCAGCCTTTAGATACAGTCGATCATGTTCTTCTGTTAGATTCACTTCGTGATTTAGGGTTCACTGACTCCATTCTCAGCTGGTTTTCATCGTATTTCTCAGGCTGGTCATTTAGCGTGGTAGCTGGTGGTCATCAATCCCCCTCCTCTCCCCTTTCAGTTGGGGTTCCTCAGGGCTCCGTTCTGAGCCCCTTATTGTTCTCTCTTTATACACTGTCTTTAGGTAATCTTATCAACTCATATGGGTTTCAATACTCAGCTGCACCTCTCTACTCCTGAACTTGCTTCGAATGTTGAGCATCTCACTACAGCATGTCTTTCTCGTATCTCAGCATGGATGCTTCATCACCGCCTTAAACTTAATATGGCAAAGACAGAACTACTCATCTTTCCCCAAAAACCTTCTTTACATTATACATTTTCTATTACTGTTGATAATGTTCCCATCCATCCGGTGAACAAAGCACTGAGTCTTGGCTTTGTCTTTGACTCCTCGTAGTCCTTTTTTCCTCATATTGAGGGTGTAGCAAAGTCATGTCGATTTTTCCTTTATAACATCACTAAAATTAGACCCTTCCTCTATGCTTCCTCTGCCAAGACTTTAGTTCATGCTTTAGTCATTTCCCATCTTGATTACTGCAATCTTTTTTTGACTGGTCTTCCATTATCTCATCTTAGTCCTTTGGTTTCCATTCTTCACTCTGCTGCTAAGATTATCTTTTTGACCCATCACTTTGATCATGTTACCCCACTTTTGATATCCCTTTATTGGCTACCTATTTCCTCTAGGATTCAGTATAAGTTGCTTGTTCTGACATTCAAGGCCCTAGCTCCTCCTTACCTTGCAACTCTTATCTCCTTTTACCAGCCTGTTAGAAACCTTCACTCTGTGAATTCTGGGCTTCTTACGCAGCCAAGGGTTTCTTACTCCTTGGCTTGACTTCATCCTTTTTCTCTTGCTGCCCCTTATTCCTGGAATCGCCTCCCAGTAAACTTGTGGACTATTTCTTCCCTTGCTGTTTTTAAATCCAAATTGAAAACTTTTTTGTTATCTGAAACCTTTGGAATTTAGGGTTAATGTTTCTATCATTATTTGATTACCTGTATTGATTATATATATATATATATATATATATATATATAATTCTCTTGGGTATGTTGCTGTTTCCAATGTGCTGATTGGCTGCTTAGGGACCTGAACATCCAACCACAGGTCTTTGGCCAGCCAATCAGCACACTGAGGGTGGGAGCATGTAGATTCCAAACATGGCTGCTGGAGAGGGAGAGTAAGTACCATGGGGGTGGATGTGGTGTGTGCTGGAGTGCAGGGAGTGGGGGCCAAGGGGCAGAACAAGTGGAGGGGGTGGCAGGGGGCAGAACAAGCAGAGGGGGGTGGCAAGGGACAGAAGAAGCAGAGGGGGTGGCAGGGGACAGAAGAAGCAGAGGGGATGGCAGGGGGCAGAGTTTTTTAATGGTGTATGGAACGCTAGGTCCAACTAGTTTTGTTTTATTCTGAATTATCTGTACAGTCATCCCTTCACATTCGCAGGGGTTAGGTTGCACAGACCCCTGCGAATGTGAAAATTCTACGAATAATGACTGCCCTCCCCCTCCCCTGCCAAAGCGACCACGGGGCCTCCGGTGGCCCCATAGTTGCTTTCCCCCGCCTCCCCACTCCCTTCCAAGGCCTTCACGGGGCCTCCAGAGACCCTCCCAAGGCCCTGTGGAGGCCTCCCCAGCCCCCCCTCCCCAGGCCTTCATGGGGCCTCTGGAGAGTCTCCAAAGGCCCCATGGTCGCCTCCCTGGCCCTCCCCCCTCCCTCCCCAGGCCTTCATAGGGCCTCCAGAGACCTTCCCAAGGCCCCGTGGATACCTCCCCAGCCTTCCTCCTTCCCTTCCAAGGCCTTCATGGGGCCTCTGGAGAGGCTTCGGAAGCCCCATGGAGGCCTCCCCGGCCCTCCCCCTCCCTACCAAGGCCTACACCAGGCCTCCAGAGAGTCTCCGGAAGCCCTGTGGATGCCTCCCCAGCCCTTCCCTCTCCCTCCCAAGGCCTACACGGGGCCTCTGGAGGGTCTCTGAAGGCCCTCTGGAGGCATCCCCGGCCCTCCCCCTCCCTTCCCAGGTCTTCACAGGTCCTCTGGAGACCCTCCCGAGGCTCTGTGGATGCCTCCCCAGCCCTCCCCCTCCCTCCCAAGGCCTTCACGGCCGTCCCTCTCCCTCCCCAGGCCTTCACGGGGCCTCTGGAGAGTCTCCAAAGGCCCCATGGTCGCCTCCCTGGCCCTCCCCCCTCCCTCCCCAGGCCTTCATAGGGCCTCCAGAGACCTTCCCAAGGCCCCGTGGATACCTCCCCAGCCTTCCTCCTTCCCTTCCAAGGCTTTCATGGGGCCTCTGGAGAGGCTTCGGAAGCCCCATGGAGGCCTCCCCGGCCCTCCCCCTCCCTACCAAGGCCTACACCAGGCCTCCAGAGAGTCTCCGGAAGCCCTGTGGATGCCTCCCCAGCCCTTCCCTCTCCCTCCCAAGGCCTACACGGGGTCTCTGGAGGGTCTCCGAAGGCCCTCTGGAGGCATCCCCGGCCCTCCCCCTCCCTTCCCAGGTCTTCACAGGTCCTCTGGAGACCCTCCCGAGGCCCTGTGAATGCCTCCCCAGCCCTCCCCCTCCCTCCCAAGGCCTTCACGGCCGTCCCTCTCCCTCCCCAGGCCTTCACGGGGCCTCTGGAGACCCTCCCGAGGCCCCGTGGATGCCTCCCCAGCCATCCGTGGTCGCCTCCCTGGCCCTCCCCCCTCCCTCCCAAGGCCTTCACGGGGCCTCGGGAGGCCCCGTGTCGCTGCTTTTGGGAGGGCGGGGGGCCCTCCCAAAACCGCAAAGATGCAAAATGTGAATGCTAAGTTCACGAATGTGGAGGGACAACTGTATGTTTTTTTTCCTTTTATTGTATTTTAGTATTGTATTTTAGTATGTTATATTATTGGAATAGAGATAACTGTTTTATTTTGCAACCTTTTGTAAGTTGCCATGTACATTGATGGCACTATATAAATAAATGATGATGATGATGATGATGATGATAATAATAATAATGTGTTACTGATAACAGACAATGTTTCTACATTCTCTCTCTCTCTGGCTTTTCTTCGCAAACGAAGATTCAGGAAGGACTCATCCCACGCTTTCTGCAAGCGCACTGATGACTAAAAAGGCCAATCCGAGATAAACAAGTCCGGCTGCAGAAAGCACAGCAGAAGGTCTCATTGGGTGATGTTTTTTGGTTGTGATTCTTTCTGCGTTGTCATTTCTCTTCAAGACTTGTTCGGCGTGAGTTCTCAAATAAGGCTGCAGCATTGTGGATAGTGCGTCTCCATGCCTCCCGATATGAGACCAGGGCGGACCACTGTTGGTGATCAATTTGGCCGAGCCTGAAATGCTGTTTCAGGGAGTCTTTGTATCGCTTTTTTGGAGCACCCCTCTTACGCTGACCCGTGGCGAGTTCACCGTAGAGTAGTATTTTGGGGAGGCGATGGTCCTCCATCCTAGAAACGTGCCCTGCCCAGCGCAGCTGTGTTCTCAATATCATGGTCTCAATACTGGTGCTCCCTGCTTGCTCAAGGACAGCAACATTCGTCACATAGTCAGTCCAGTGTATATTTAGGATTGTGTGTAGACAGCGCTGATGAAAGCGCTCAAGGAGTCATAGGTGGTGGCGATAGGTGACCCATGTTTCAGATCCATAAAGGAGGATAGACAGTACAATGGCTCTATACACACTGATTTTTGTGCTTTGCCTCAGGTATTTATTGCTCCAGACTCTTTTGTGAAGTCTTCTGTGATACAAAATGATGCATTCTTTTAAATTATGGAAACATGCATACAAATCTTAACTTTTATAGCCTTTTTTATGTGCCATTATGCCAAATGTTGCTTTTGCATAAGATCCTGGGTCATAATAAACTTAGCACAGATGAGTCATACATATAAGAAAGAAAGCCAGCTCACCTTATTTGTAACGTTTCCAAATAATATGCCATTTTCCATTTCCAGAATTTCCTCTTGACTGTACAGACTACGTTTGATCATACAGGAAGTCAACTCATTGACTGTTCAAGGCAAGCCATAGGCAATGGGAAAGTCTTGCTGATTTCAGAAGGGCACTTCTCTTTATATGGGATTCTCTGAGTTTTCTCTCACAAGGGAAATAAGTCCATCTGCCAAGAACAGTCTTATGTATAGTCTTATCCTGAGGCTCATCTACACCAGGCAGGATACACTGGCTCCCCACTGGTGATGTGTCTTGGCTGCAGAGGTGGCCTGTGCCCCTCCCAGATACCTGCGAAAAATAGGCCGGAATCCAAACAGGACGCTGGCTTGTGGCTGAAGCTGCCGCTGCCATTTTATCACTAACACGGAAGCCAGCCTTGGTCACATACTGTAGAAGCCCTGCCTGGCTTCCAGGAGAGCCAAGGAGCTGGGGGTGGCCGTGAGGAATGGCATTTTGGGGCAGGCTCCTGCAGACACGTGGGGCCAATCTGGCTTTACTGGGTATTTTCTTAAAACAGTAAAGGGTCCTTTGCTGGCTTGCCCCCCGTTCCAGTCCTGTATCTGCCCCAGGGGTCGTTTGGACTGCCTGGGGACAGATTGGGGTAAATGCCCTGTGCCATTTGGATTGTAGTGCTCTGAAATGGAGGCAAGTTGGGGTATTTGGCCAGTGTAGACAAACCCCTGGCTCGGAGTAAAAGCTTAGGGAAAGTTAGGACTTTGAACAGAAAAAAATCTGGAGTGGAAGGGGTTAAGTAGTCCTTTTCTTTCCCTCACTGTTCACTGTACAAACAAACTTGTAGACCCCTGAGGTTGTTTGCCTGAAAACAATGATAAAAACAAGAAAGATAAATTCAGCCACTTATGCCTGGGAAGAACAGGGACCAGTTGTGTCAGACCCACAGTGTCCACTTGTCCATCAGAAACTCTTTGATTCCAAGTTTGGTTTGTGCTTGTTAGCAAAAGAGGAACAGAAGCCCTTAATTTTGCTGTAGCAGTACATTTCTAATTGCATCATTTAGAATCCCCAAAATGTTTTTACAGGAAGCCCCCACCTTTCAACAACTCGTTATCTGACAACTCGCTCTTTTGGCACTTGCAAATTAAGGACAAGTTCCACTCATTCTACGAGGAATCCACTCTTTCAATGGCTCTTGCTACAGAAGCTTGCTTGAGACTGACAGTGCATGCACATGCTGCTTGCAAAGTGAACTGAAGGGAGGGAAAAGTCACCAAGCCAACTGGAAGACTTTGCAAGTAGTTGTGGGTGTGCAGGCTCAGGCACTCGCGGGTGCACACAGGGTTCCAAGTGAGCCAATGTAATTCCCTCATGTTCCCTGCTTTTGGACCAATTCTGATTTCTGACACTGCTGCAGCCCCTAACCTGTTGGATAAGTGGGGGCTTCCTATATGTAAGAATTGACATAACATTAAATGTTTATAAAGCATTCACAGTTCAGATGGCATAAATAGCCCAAATGTGTGTGACAGGTGACAAGATTTTCTCCCCATCTGGGTGAACAGTCATGTCTGCTGCAGAATTCCTGGTTTACTGCTAATTCCCTGTTTTTGTTCTCTTTCCTGGTAATTTATGCTTTTTTTCTCTCTCCCCCCCCCCCCGCACTTTCTTTTTTTAATTATTATTTAGGAAGCAGTGAGGCAACAGCCAGATTTCACCCGGAGCACATTTTTGCCTTTTCCTCTCACTCTTTCTTCTGAGAAACAGAAGAAAGAGACAAAGCTGGATGTACAGGAGTCTTTGCCTAGAGCCAGCATGCTGCCACATCATAGCCCTGGTATGAAAACAAGTACTCAAAATACTGCACAGACATCCAGACTGCATAGTTTGCTCATTGCAGAGAAAATATTTCCAGTTTTTATTAAGTGTTCATAGAACAGGGCATTTCTGCCATTTTTGTCTGGATAATGATGTTTGTTGTGGACCTGTTTCGTGAGCTGCTTGTAGGAATAAAGAACTGTTCCCTCTATTTACAGTTTTCTTAGCATGCACCTGAATTATGGGCCAGAGTCCTGTTGGGCAGTTACGAGTGTGTAACTTAGAGTGATGTGATCATAACTGTTTGGTGTTCACAATCCCTACATAGCCCCTAATTTAGGGGCTACATAGGGACCATTAAACTCCCAATCTCCACTTAACAGGCAGCTGCTACTGCAGCCAACAGTGGCCTGTTCCCCTGTTGATTGGGAAGAAGCTAGCTGACGGTTCCTCGAGGAAGTGATCTCTGGCACAAGGTGAAATTGTGAGAGGGATCCTGCTTCTGCCTGTCACACCCAAGACCCCTCATGGGAACCTTATTTAGCTGCTTCCCGATTGACAGAGGAACAGACCCCTGTTGGTTGCAGTGGCCGTTGCCCAGTAAGTGGCAATTGGGAGGATTGGAATGGGATTCACTGTGTAATGTCATAACTACAGTGTTTACACATTCATAACTCCCTAATAGTATTGAAACCATTGTGACAAACATTTTTGTAAATGTGTGTATCACACAGAGATACCCTGTGAATCCCAGGTTTGCTTCCATGTTCTACATGAAACAGTCCCCAAGTTTGCTGATATTTTCTCTAGTACAAATCAATAAAGTGATTGCTGCAAACATTGCATGTGGTGAATTGGGCACTTTCAATTTAGTGCTGGGTATATTGCAGAAGACTCTTCATAGGAAAAAAGGCAGGTTTGTTAGTAGGTTATTTGACCTGGATAGGATTCTTAAAGATTTTACAGCATAGTCTCATAATACCTGAAGATGTTAACAAGATGTTAAATTAATCCTAATTAATTAATTAATTCATTGGAGGTAATTCCTGATTGTTACAGCTAAGCACCAAGCTGCTAGTAAGCAAGTGGGATTTTGTTTTGTTTTCTGCACAGTTCAGTCTTCACTGGTGCCAACTGAAAGAGAAGACATAAAGCCACTTAAGAAGACCAGTCATTCTCTAGATCAACCCTCATGGATGGAACTTGCTAAAAAGAAATCTCAAGCTTGGAGTGATATGCCCCAGAGGATAAAATAGATCAAGCACTTTCTACCAGGTGTTGTTGCTGTTTAAGAACATGTATCAGGCTGTGTTAATGGAGTGGGTAAAGATCAGTTAATTGCAATGAAAGCTATGGCACATCAAATATGTCATCCATTCAAGAAGAATATAAGAAATGTTGTTTACACATTTGTGTGTTTAACCTTCTGTATAGCAATGAGGACAGTACTCAAAAACTACTGCAAGGGTCTACTCATCTCTTGCAGAATAATATTCAACATAGTGCTTATCTTGTATTTTCTCAATTTCCTTTCTCCTACAAAATGGTTTGCTGTGAAGAAACATTCTTAGAATAATTTTTTCCTAAATTTTAGTTGACCACGGTTTTGATATCTTGTTAGTTATCTTCCAATCACATTTTGAACTATACATCTGTACCAGAATGTAGCAAGAATTCCTCCCCAAATGCATATGCAAAACAAAGTGACCTTATGGTGTGAGCTTATGGAAAATGAAAAGCAAATAATATTTTTTGCCACCCAAGGTAGAGTGGAGATAAAGTGGGGCAGTCATTTATTTTTGTGGCCTATTCAGTCACCCCTCCTCTTCCCCCTCTCCCCCCCTAGACTTCTACACACAGTAGGCTCAAAAGTAGATAAGGAGCTGCCATGCAGTTCTTCCACTGCCCCTTCACCATGTTTAAAAGAAAAGTTGAGACTGCAGTGGAAAACCCTTCATTTATTTGGACTCCAAGTATGTTCTGTATCACTGGGGTATTCTGTTGTAATTAATTGCCTTTTAGGTGATATAGTGAGGGCTGGAGGTAAGAGCACTTGATGTAGTTGTACTGTCTGAATACCCTCATGATCTATATTCTGATGCGTTGATAATTTCATCTGTATCCATGCCAAGGACTAGGACATAAGTTAGCCTGAGTTTTTTAGCCATGTCCTTCTCTAGTTTATAAACCCAGGTTCCTGCTGACCTTCTTTTACACTGGGAAACTTGTCAACACCCATAATACAACAGGGCAGTTTTAACAGCCTGCCAGCTGTTATGCCCAGTTAAAAAGATTGTCATTCCTCCAATTTCATGCATATAATATCACAACAGAAAATAAGAGATAAAATTGGATGGTGCTGCTTTCTTCCCTAGGTGCACAGCTGGGGACTGCCAGTATCCATAAATAAATTCATTTTGACTGGATTCAGGGTCAAACAGGGAAGAGCCAAAACTGCCATCCCTGTAAAGGCAAAGGGAAATATGTGGTAATTTATTACCTTTCTATATCCAGATTTAAAAAGAGACTCTTGCAGATTTTATGTGACAAAGAAAGACATATATTGTTCACCTTCAGTGTACATTGAGGGACCAAAAAAAGGTAGTCATGTTGGCCATAATTGTGTGGGAGGGGTCGAAAATCATCCATATGAGGGCAATAACTTTATTAAGTTAACCAAAATGTTGCAAAATAGTGTCCAAGCCTTTAGGATCTCCAGAACTGTACATCAAGCAAGATGATAAACAAAACAGGTAAAGGGGTGGGTTGGGGAGCCAGCTGATGTTGAAACTGTGGAGTCTTCTTTTGGTTTCAGTTTTAGGGTAGAATATGGGAGGAGGTAGTAGCAGATATTCAGACATAGTTTCTGTGGGTAACAGATATACAGTAGTATCATATGTATTAACTCTTATGTGGAGCAAAGCACAAAACAATTTTTTTGGACCGAGAGCACTACTGATTCTAAATAGATCTATACTATGTACATTTAATTGTGCTATGTGTTTTTTAAAATGTAATAAATGCTTTCTAGATTTCATATTTGTACCATTGCCATTTTGCTTCATATAATGTTACCTTATTTTATCCTATTTCACCTCTTTCATCCTGCATAGGAAAGTTGTATTTACTTGGTAATAAATGCTACAAAGTTCAATAGGGCACATTGCCTAAGCTTTCATAGCTGTGTTTAGATCTGAAGCTTAGGTTTTTACTGTCTCAGCTAAATTATTATCAGTGTTGGATATTATGTAACTTATAAGGAAAAGTAATAAACCACCTAAGTCTAGAATTTCTTGTGGGGACATGGCTAACTGTGTAATGTGTTCATGTTGGTTGTATAATGTAGATGTAAAACCTACATTGGATCTCTCTCCGGCTTTTCTTCGCAAACGAAGATTCAGGAAGGACTCATCCCGCGCTTTCTGCAAGCGCGCTGATGACTAAAAAGGCCAATCCGAGATAAACAAGTCCGGTTGCAAAAAGCACAGCAGAAGGTCTCCTTGGGTGATGTTTTGGGGTTGTGATTCTTTCTGCGTTGTCGTTTCTCTTCAAGACTTGTTCGGCGTGAGTTTTCAAATAATGCTGCAGCATTGTGGATAGTGCATCTCCATGCCTCTCGGTGTGAGGCCAGGGCGGACCACTGTTGGTGATCAATTTGGCCGAGCCTGAGATGTTGTTTCAGGGAGTCTTTGTATCGCTTTTTTTGGAGCACCCCTCTTACGCTGACCCATGGCGAGTTCACCGTAGAGTAGTATTTTTGGGAGGCGATGGTCCTCCATCCTAGAAACGTGCCCTGCCCAGCGCAGCTGTGTTCTCAATATCATGGCCTCAATGCTGGTGATCCCTGCTTGCTCAAGGACAGCAACATTCGTCACATAGTCAGTCCAGTGTATATTTAGGATTGTGTGTAGACAGCACTGATGAAAGCGCTCGAGGAGTTGTAGGTGGTGGCGATAGGTGACCCATGTTTCAGATCCATAAAGGAGGATAGACAGTACGATGGCTCTATACACACTGATTTTTGTGCTTTGCCTCAGGTGTTTATTGCTCCAGACTCTTTTGTGAAGTCTTCCAAATGCACTATATGCCTTTCCTAATCTGTGATCGATCTCTTTGTCAATCTTGGCATCTGAGGAGATGATGCTTCCCAGGTAGGTGAACTGCTGAACGGACTTGAGCACAGATTTGCCGACGGCAATGTGGGGATGATGGTGTTCGTCCTGTGGTGCAGGCTGGTAAAGAACTTCTGTTTTCTTCAGGTTGACTTCTAGCCCAAACAGCTCTGCAGCTGTTGCAAAGCAGGGCGTTAGGCGCTGCAGAGCTGCTTCTGTGTGGGCAACAAGGGCAGCATATATACTTAATTTAAATCCGGGTCTCCATCCAGCACATATAACTTGAGATGGAAGGCTGAGGTAGTAATGGCAGGGAGTTTACTTGGTTTGGTTGGGTTTGTTTGTCCTTGGTAGAATAACATTATTCTGACATGGCAAGTTTACAGTCAGGAAATATTCTGTGACCCAGCTTGGCTCCTAGATGCCTAAGGGCTCATCTAAATGAGAAAAAAATAATCCTCTTACCTGCACAGTATTCCCAACTTGAAGCAGCAGCAATATGTTTCCACAATGTTTGGCGCAGTGGGGGGGGGGCAACTGGGATGATCACAGGAGTCACAGAAGATGAGAATCCAGCAGCGCCCAGAGATAACAGGTGGCTACAGTAAGGAAGAGGAAGAGAGAGCTGCCAGCCCTTCGCCCATCTCAGTGGCAGCAGTGCCTCCAATTCTGGCTGCAAAGGAATGGGACAAGCTGTCATGCTCTTCCACTCAGAGGACAGTGAAGAGGAATATGAAAGCTTGGGTAGCATTCCTGAGCTAGAGCAGAGTGACCAGCAGCCACCACATGCTGAGGAACAGAGTGTCCAACAAGTCTCTGAGGGACAGAATGCCCAGCATGCTCACTCATCTGAGCAAGAGAATATTCCACAGCCTCAAACCCCAGAAGAACAGGAAACAGACTTACCCAGATTTATTCAGCATGGACAAGAAAAGGAGTTTTTCCATTGAAGGTTAAACAGGAAGTAGGAAGCAATCAGACAACACCTGCAAGACTCAGCTGGACCATAAATCACCAGCACCTCCTCCAGAAGAGCATGGCTGACAACCAACCTGCTTGGGTATAAGCCGGGCCAGACTCCGACCTGATTGACTGTTGATTTGGCTTATTGTCTCTCTGTGTTTGATTCTTAGGACTGGACTGTGTTACTCTTTCTGCCTGGCTCCTAGACTGACTTTGCATACTGGTAAGCTGACTAAAACCCAGCTACTCCCTTTGAACTGTAGATGATGATTAATTGGGGTCTCTGCAACCTGCCTGAGAAATTCAGGACACAAGCTGCCCTCCTGTTCCTTCTCCCAGCAGCTGGCAAGGCAGCTCTTCCTGTCGGGAACTGCAGCCGGAATTGAAGGCCTCTGCCACCACCAAAATGTGTGAAGGGCTGGTGGCACTCTCCTCTTTCTCACCGTGGCCACCCTCCTTTTCATCTCTGGGTGCTGCCTTTTTTGGGGACATCTAAAAAAAAAAGTTAAAAAGCATGATCAGGCACCTTTCCGGGCACTTGACAGACATCCCACCTCTGCACCCATCCGACCAATCAGATGGTCAACTCCACCCTCTCCAGATTGTGCACCTAATCACATTGCTTGTCCTAACGAGCAGGAATGCACACTTCCTGTGAGTTATTTTTAAAAATTCAGGGAAAGCCGCAAAGGCTTTCCCCACAGAGTCTTGGGTGTTTTTTGCCCCCCCATCCTTTCGAATACATTGATTTGCTGTGGGATCCCATTGGGACAAAAGGCATTCCCCTTGCATTCCATGAGGGTTTTTTTCCCATCATCTAGACATCCCCTAGGTGACTCCTGTTGCAAGAAATGTATGCCTCCCACCATTTAACATCTGGTTTGCTGACTGCCTACATTGTTGGAGAGGAGAGATCTGACCATTTTCTCCCATGCTCTGTTAATATTCCAAGCTACCGCCATGTACCTCTCTGTTGCCTTGAGAGTGGCTCTGTGGAAAGACAGGACAGAAATGTTTTTAATCCATAAGTATCTGAGTTGTTGGAGACAGCTGTGGAAATGGCTGCTGCTAAAAAATGCAGCTGCTCATCTCTTGCTGCTGGATGTAGAAAACAGGGAGTATAAAGGAGCTCCTGCACAGACTGGCTGTCATTTTGTTTACAAAGCAGATTTTTATTTTTGAAACCTCTATATGGCCAGGGTATCTTGAGAACTTCTTTTTCGCATGGTCATTTAGATCAGCACTAGGCAACTTAAAAAGAGTCCAGGGGCAATTGTCTCTCCCTAGAACCCACCACGGATTGCACAAGCCTTGCAAATATGTGTGTGTGGGAGGGGGAAACACACCAGCTTGCTGTTGGGGGGGAGATGAGGTGCTGCTCCATTTTGGTATAAAACTCTGGTTTGTAGGGCCAGAAAACCATATTTTTTGCTGATTTTTTTCTCCCTCCACCGTGAAGTCCCAGAGGCTACAGAAACTGTCTTGGGGACTGCATATGACCATGTTTTGCCAACCGCCAATTTAGCTATCTACATAGGCCTTGTTCTGTGCATCTTTACTGCATGCATGGCCTTTTCAGTCACGGCACCTATAACTGCAGCAATCTCTTGAGGAAAATATAGCTGGTTCTTCCTTTGCTCAGTTTTAAGGAGCTGCTCAAGTACTTTCTCTACAATAACCCCTTCATCCCTCTTGTAAGTACAACACAGACAGTCAGGAGACCAATGGGAAGAATGAGGTGACCTGTGGGGTGGGGCACCGCCCACTGAAATCAAGTTGAGGCAGAAGCAGAGATCTTCCATCCATGGAAGAGAAATCCTGGATCAAACCATTGGTTTGCAAAGGTAATGAAGGGTAACTGGATTTGGGAATTCCTTTGCACAAAATTGTTGTGCAGCAAGTTGCTGCAATGGGATTGTCACATTAGATCATCTTAGCATGCTTTTCTCCCATGCAAGTTGCTTGCACAAATATTTTATAATGGCCTCATACCAGGAGAACAAAGATTAACATGGGGTGCAAACTCTGCACACATACCAACAATAAGTTCACTGATCCCAGTAACACATCTGTGAAATTTATGATAAATGGAAGAAATGTTGAATATGGCATTCTGCAAGTTCAAGGAACTCTCTAGTGAAAGTATCCATTAGCTATAGCATGCCGTGTGCAAGGTGTTGTGTGTGTACCAGTTGTATGTGCATTCAAATCAGCTGTCAACTTAGGGCGACCCCATGAATTTCATTGGGTTTTCTTAGGCAAGCAATACTCAGAGGTGGTTTTGCCAGTTCCTTCGTCATATATAGCCTATAGCACCTGGTATTTGTTGGTGGTGTCCCATCCAAGTACTAACCAGAGCTGACCTTGCTTAGCTTCAAAGATCAGAATGGATCTGGTGCCTTTAGGGTGCAAGATAATTGCAGGTACAGGTTAGAGTGGTCTATACCTCCAGTATGTTGAAGCCTTTATACATGACTAAAGAAAGTCTCTCTGAAAATTCCAGTGCTTTCAGACAAGGCCAGGTTACTTTACACCAGGGGTTTTTAACCTGGGGTATATGGATTCCTAGGGAGTCTGTGGATGAACATCAGGGGGTTCATAAAATAAATTAATATTTCCCCTGTCCACTTTCCTTTCTGTTCATTTGAATTTTTCTGTCACTGTAAATTTTGAGGTGAAGTTCAAGTGTGTTTATTTATTTTTAAAAAAATCATTACTCAGTAGCTTATGTGAAGGACATCAATTTCTAATTCTAATTTCTCCCATTCAAGTACTAACCAGGGCTGGCCCTACTTAGCTTCTAAGATCAAATGGGCTATGGTGCTTTTAGGATATTTAGGTCCTTGGCTTGATTATACTGCTGTACATGTAAGCCCGGATGTATCCTCAGTAGCATCATTTTTAAGCAAAAATTAATGTTATTGATAGTCTGAAAAGTGAAGAATTTGGAGAAACATCACATTATGGCCACAAAGTAAGACAGGCACCTTGAACATGTCAATGCCAAAGTGATGCCATTAAATTCTCCAGGTCGCTTCCAAGCAAATATGCACAGGATCACTGCCAGGTCACTGTTTGCTATTTAGAATACTGTTTGCTGTTTAGTGCTTAGGTAGCTGGGTTATGCAGTAGTTAGCATTGCTAGGCCTGTGCCTCATTATACCAGTGACCTGACATGAGCAGAGGGCATTCTGGGAGCTGGGGCTGGTATGTGTTGGAGACATGGCTCCCTTTGCACCAAGGTCACTGGCTGCTTGGGAATGTTTAAGGCGGCTTGCATAAATATAGGTAACTATATTGACCAGGTGGTGGTGGTGGGGAGAAACTAAAACTAGCAGAATGTATTAATGAAGGGGTTTTGGCGCCAAAGCCTCAGACCTGTCTATGCAGTGTTACCGTATGCATCTATAGCCTGACAATAAAGCAATCTTAATCAATGCCAGTTGCATGTGAGTAGGTGTTAATGGAGTTTACCACAATTGGCAGGCTTGTGCTACAAAAGGACTGCTGCTTTAGCAGTATAAAAGCCTACCTGCATACTTACATTCAGAGACCTTTGCTAATCAGTGGCGGGCACAAACGTGTTAGATTTCATGCTTTATGAATGTTCTGTTGTCTACTTTCTACTTAATAAACATTCTGTTAATATTTTAAATAAGCAGGGCCTGTTTTTCTGCCATTCTCTATTATATAACTACATAAAATTTGGTATGTTCTCTGAAGTCCATTGTACAATCTCTCTTGATGTAGAACCTTTCACAGTGTACATCTTGCTTGGAGTTTCCATCTTCCTGTGTACCCTGACTCTGCTCTGAGAACACTTACCTGTGAGTTACTCTAAAGTTAAATGGAGGCCATCCAGGAAAATGTTACACTATTTATCAGAAGCCAAAGAAGTAGTGCTTCAGGAAAGTATATGGAAACTTTCTTCAAGGCAAAGCAAACAGGGAAAGTAAATACCTTTAGCCTTTCCTTCTCTGTTACTTTTTGTGCTGGCACCTTCTGCTCTTAGTACTTGAAGAGGAGGAATTTCCTGTTGATTGACTGTCTTTATGAGAACATTTCATTCTTTTGTTTTCAGGTAGAAATTTTATCAGTGGTGTATTGTGTGCTGTATATTTAGCAATTTAATGACTGATGTCCCATTAGGTTATAAAAGCATCCTGGTGCTCTAACTGCTGGCAAGACAATGGCACACCATTAAGAATTCAGAAACCTGCAGAATTATCAGACTAGGGAGGGGGGATTCTCATCAAGTGTTATCATTTAGGTATGCCATTCTGAATTTGAAAGGCAGTGTGACCCTAAGGTAACCCTATCATGGGGTTTCTTAACAAGATCTGTTCAGAGGATGTTTACCTTTGTCTCCCTCTGAGGCTAAACCAAAGCTTCTTAAACTGTGGGTTGCAACCCCATATGGGGTTGTGTAACTGAATGTGGAAGGGTCACGAAAAATTTGGCAACAGTAAATTTGATTTGTATACCTATTTTATATATACCTATATACTTGGGGTCATGTAAAAATTTCTCAGGTGAAAAGGGACACGAGTGGAAAAAGTTTAAGAAGCCCTGGTCTATCAGCAAAAATACTCCTCACAGAATGAGAGGAGAATGCTATCTGTCTTAATGGAATTCCACTTCATTTCACTGCATGTGGAAGGAGGGCCCCCCAAAAACACCATATTCTCTGTGAGAAAAGCATTTGCAGTTTTCCCCAGAGTTTTTTAAAAACAGTGGGGGGAATGCTCAGTCCTGCTCATTGGGACAAGTGATGCAAACTGATTCGTTTTCCCATACAAGCAGAATCTGAAAGCTGATTGGTCGGATGAGCGTGAGGAGCGGAGCTTGTTAACAAGGCAAGTGCCTGGAACCACCATGTTGGATTTTTGCCTTAGCAAGCAAGCGCTAATGTGATAAAATGGGGTGGCATTTTTTGGCTTTTTTTTTGTTAAGGTGAAATATTGCTCTATCGCACATTTGATGTCATTTTTTTAAAAAAAATGTTCAGCAGCAGCAGATTGAGGCAAGTAAAAAAGCAAGTAATTCACTCACAGCTGCCATCTTGATTCACAGCCCTGCCTGTTTGCACAACAAATGCGGGTAGCTTCGCATGCCTGCGATCTGCAAAAAAAAAACCCACATTAAGACAAATAGCAGTTGCTGCAAATTGCCATTACTGCGGAGCAATCCAGGGTTGTTGTTGGGTTTTTGCCTCATATAGACAAGGCCTAAGAGAGTATGACTTGCCTAAGGTCACCCAGTGGGTTTCCATGGCTGACCAAGGATTTGAACCCTCTTATCTAGTCATAGTCTAATACTCAGACTACTACACCACACTGGCTCTCTCCAGCTTATTCCATTAGATGTTGCCTCGGTTGAAATTGGCAGAACTTAGAACAGTCATTTTTGGACTACAATTCCTATACTTCCCCATACTGAATAAGGTATTCTGGAACAAGCAGTCCAAAATGTAAATTTTCCAACCTTTGGAAACAGGCTTATTCCCTTCAAAACTCACCATATTCACTTGTTAACTTTCAGCAGGGGGTGTGGAAGAATCTAAGAAGTGAAAATTGAAAAACCCTTGCTCCTATTTGTCTGCAATTTGACAGCAGCAATCCCCTACTAAGAGGTCACGATGCTGCAATGTTATCAAATTCTGATAAAGACAAACCATGTCACCATTGTTTTGGATTCTCAGTTACAGTCAATGGGAAGCAAGAGCCTTCAGCTTTCCAAATATGAGATGTTAAGGCTGCACAGTCTGAAAATGGCAAAAGTGCTTCATAGTATCATACGTGTCATAGTATCATACATGTTAGATGCATACACATTTGATCTAGGAACAAAAAGGAAGAAGCTATTCTGATGTAATCTCTGAAGTTTCTCAATGTAAGAGCAAACAAGATTTGAATTCGTCTTGGCAGTATAGGAAGCGACTCCATCAGTAATAAAAGATGAAGAAACAATTTAAGGCGTGTCAGCAAATTTGCTGAAACAACATAATGTTTTCTTAATAGGGCAGGACACCCACATTTATCTAGCAAACAACAAAAACATGTAACCACATGCTATTATATCAACATTTGTCTTTATTTGTTGTGTGCCTTCAAGTCACATCCAGCTTATGGTGACCCTAAGGTGAAGCTATCATGAGATTCTCTGAGGCTGAGAATATGTGACTTGCCCAAGGTTACCCAGTGGGTTTTCATGGCCGAGCAGGGATTTAAACCCTGCTTTCCAGTCATAGTCCAACACTCAAGCCAATACACCACACTAGTTTCTTTGTTTTTATTAGTTACATTGGTATCCTGCCTTCCCACCAATGAATTCAAGGGAATGTACATGGCTCTCCACCTCTCCACTTCATCCTATGAGATGTGGCAGGCTGAGAAAGAGAGTGACCGGCCTGAGATTGCAGAGGGAGTTCCCTAATTCAGGGGGACTAGAACTGGGATCACCCAAGTTCCAGTCCACCAATCTGACCAATACACCAACCACACTGGGTTTATTACATTCTGGAATTCACTCAATAAGCTAATTGGTTTTGTAATTTAAAAAAAATCTTTAGAGAGTACATCCCACCTTGATTCCTACATATAGGGGAAATAGGACGCAGTCAGATGACAGGCGCTGAGCAAGATGGCATAGATACCAGCAAACCTCCACAGTTCCAATAAGTCAGCAGGTAGATCTTGCCAGGAAAATCTTGTGATAGGTTGACCTTATGGTCGCCATAAGTCAGCAGCAGCAGCAGCAAAACAGGATCGGACAGATCTTTCGAATTATATGTGAACTACAGACAAAGGCAAAAATAAATCAATACCCGCACTGTGGGTTTAGTAGTAGTTTTAGGGGACAATGTAGATCCAGAAGGAAAAGGAGTATGGTGAAATGGAGACATTCTCCCTCCCACAGTCTCACTGCTCTATTCAAGATCTGACCCTGTTACAGTTGTGTTGAAGGAGGGTTGTGGTGGAGATCTGTTCATAGATCCCAATGTGATGCATGTGGTTTAGCCATACAACATAGAAACACAGAGTTGGAAGGGATCTCAACGGCCACATAGTCCAACGCCCAACCATTAGAAAGACACAAATAAAGGACTCCAGTGAGATGGCCATCGAACCTCTGCTTAAAAACCTCCAAGAGGAAGCTCGATAGAATCAGGTAAATAATTTATCCATTATTAATCATTTGTTTAATAATTTCTTGCTAAGAATTAAATCACCAGGACCCCATGAGTAGCTTTAGTGAATAAACATGGTAAATGGCACCTTTCTGATTCTTCTCATCAGTGCTGAAAGCTTCTTTGCCTTAGGCATGGTTTCTATATTTGTTTCACTGACTGAAGGCTGCTTCAGGGGAAAGGTGAATGAGTTACTTTCAGTTCAGGTTCTGCAACTGTGCTTGTTCTACCAGGGAACATAGATCAGGGAGTGCTCTGCATTCCAGGTGGGTGGTTGTGTGTGGGCACACGCATGCATGTGGCGACCCCATGAATTTCATAGGGCTTTCTTAGGCAAGGAATACTCAGAGACAGTTTTGCCAGTTCCTTCCTCTGAAATACAGCCTATGGCACCTGGTATTCATTGGCTGTCTCCCATCTAATACTAACTAGGGCTGACCTTGCTTAGCTTCCAAAATCATGGGATCTGGTGCCTTTAAGGTATCTAGGCCCCAGGCAGATGGTTATATGTCCCTTTTGAAGTTGAACAGTGCCTCCAGCGCTGAATTCAAATGAAGTTCTTGGTGTGGAAGGTTTGTTTTATTCAACATTTTCCCCTTTAGACCACCTGGTGTTTTCTGAAGTACAGAAAAGTGAGCATAACAAACAAAATCTGACAGTGTGAGAGGCATGCATTGTTTTGACTTACAAGGGGATTGTTCCCAGGTTCCGCTCCTGGGCATGCCACTCTTTGCAGCAGCAGTTCATTTATGACAGAAAAGGAATGAACTGGAGAACACAAAGGAATGTTAGTGAGAGAGAGCACAAATTTCTGCCATTTTCACTGCAGTGATAGTTGGACTGGGAGACTCCTCTGCATTCTAGGCTGAGAGTCTTCTTTCCAAGACTGCAAACAGAGAACCTTGGCATGACAATCTACACATACTTGCTCAGAGAAAGTTACCAGCAAGGATGGAGGGAGGGTGTGGGAAATAATATTCTTTAGATGCTTTAGTGATTAACTGAGATTTTTAAACCTTGACTGTTTTAAGACTCCATCCATTCTTCTATATCTAGACAAAAAAAAAAAAACCCACAACAATCCTGACTTTTGGCATTGGTTCAGAGCTGAAGGTTAAATTTGGTGAAAGATTGAGCTTTGAAACAAGGGTATCATGAAGGACTGGGTGAGCCCTGACCAATGAATTCTTCTATAACTGACAGGACATGCCAGCCATCATTAGTTCCATGCTAGTTGCAGAAAAGGTCAACCAGCTTCCTGTATTTAGTTCCCAATCACATAACTACGGTATCTGCACACTGAGAAGAGAACAGCAGATAATGAAAGAGTGAGACATAGAGCTCTGAAAGGTTACTTCTTTTGGTGTACAGCTTCTAGAATCCCGCTCCCAGGGGATTTGTCATTCAAAAAACTAATTTTTGGAGAGAATTAGGTCACTTCTACACACCAATCTTTCTAGGTGCCATAATACGGAGGGGGCAGCAAGCTCTGGCTGCCTTTTTCAGGCTCCCCCACCTCCAGTGAACATGCCAGCCAGCCACTCTCTGCCTTCAAGGCAGTGGGGTTCCTTTGGTTGCAGTCTCTTTTGCAAGCCTTGCGAAACTTGGGGGTCGTTTACACGGGCAAATATTCCCCTAAATATACCGCTAAGATAGCTCATAGTTCCCATGGATCGCAGCACAGCATTGCCTCATTCAGAAGGGGGGAAGGTAAAACACCCAAATATAGCGTGCCAAGGGATGTCGCTACTTTTGCCGGTATATTTGCAATGTAGTGCATTATTGGCAGTGTAAACTACCATTCTGCTAAGGGTTAAAGCACAGCTGCATTGTGATTGGTTGATGATGCAGGGGTGGGCTTAAAAGAGGGGCAGGGAGGGAGGGAAAGACAGTAGCGATTAGAGGAAACTTTGAAAAATCCTCTCTGCTATTTTGCAAGCCAGTTTGCAAACAAAAAGGATTCCCAACAATTTTCATTCAGGGAGCATTCCTTCTCATCCTCTCTGCTGTTTTGAAAGTATGTAAAAGCTCAGTTCCTGAGCTGTGATCCTGTGCATGGGGGAGGGAGAGAAACCATTTCACGAAGGGCTGTAGCAGAGCTGCACTGCTATTTTCCCTCTCTCTCTCTTGTTTTTTAAGGTTAACAATGTAGTCCAATAGACCAATCAGGCTATTCTCAGTCTCATCTTGTTTTGAAGTAAACAATCCACATTCCCATGGAGGTCTGCTCTCTTTGCCTAAACAACTTCAATATTCATAAAGCACATTTGTTCAAAAAAGGGGGGTCTTCTACCCATGAGTTTTTATGTTATGTTGTTTATTTTTTTGTTTTTATCATATTGTTGATATGATGTTTACATGCAATAACAAAGCCTGAATAAAATAATAATTATAAAAAAAGTCTTCTATCTTTTAAAATTATTATCCTCTTTATCTGTTTGCAACTTTGTTGAGCCATACTCTTGCTAAGCTTTTCATTTTAAAACTAAAATCTTGTGAATAGTTTTTATTTTCTCACTTCTTTACAAAAAGAAGACAATTCATGGAGGCTTTGATTTCACTGACTTTTGGAAGATTTCAACCATAAATTAGGTAATGAAATTGTAATTAAGAAAGTTGGGTTTTTGCAGGTCACAAGGGGGTGTTTCTGCTGTGTGCATAGTTCACCGTATCGGTTTATGTCCATTTACACAAACACAGCAGCTGCTGGGGCAGGGTTATTCCCACCACACATGTACGTATTCTTATATTCATTTAATCAAACAGCCTTTCTCTGTCTTCTGATTGCCTACCTGCGTGTCTAGCGTATCTATAAAGTGAAGCCGGTAGAGCAAGGGAGATGAACTGCTGACCTGCAAATGTAATACAACAGTATATATGTGAAGGTTCACATACAAACACCAAATAATAATTTTTAAAAAGGCAACACTGCCTTTACTGGAGACTGATACAAATAAGGGAGCTACCCTTCCATGGTGGGAAAGATCAGCTGACTGCCCACCAACCTGGCCCCACCCCTGATTTCACTGCAATCCAAATTCAGAGTTTAAACCACATTTTTAAAAAGTGGTTCTTCCCAAAAACAGTGGAGTAGACCAAACATTGTTTTAGAATCAACTTGAAGTCCTCAGGAATTGATAAGAAGTGTTTTCACATCAGAATGAGAGGAACATCATGAGTTCTAATAAGACTAGGACTGAGGTAAGGAAGCATTATTTAACCTGTATAGGTTTAACATTAGTCAGGTAAACAAGTGGAGAGGAAAATGGGGAAAGGTCACAAGAAACTAATCAATATATTTGCTATGTATCTATCTACACTAGACTTGGGAGACAGACTCCAGGAGACCAGGGTTCAAATCCCCAGTCAGCCATGGAAACCCACTGGATGCTTACCTCAGCCTTAGAGGAAGGCAATGGCAAGTCTCCTCCAAATAAGTCTTGCCAAGAGAACCCTATGATAGGTTCCCAATAAGTTGGAGTCAGCTTGAAGGCACAAACAACAACAACCTTTGATTTGTTTTCTTTTTGGAAATAGCAGCTGAAGAACATGAACTAGACTGAGACCATGGCTAGGAGAGGAGAGTTGACTGTGCCTCCCATATAATTTCCTGCCTAAGTTGCTCTACAATGAACACTTGTTTCCCAAAGTTACAGAAAACAGCACCGTCAGGCCCAAGCCATTATGAGGGGTGATTTTCCATAGGAAGAAAGTGTGGGAAAACTGCCTACACACCACAAAACCAGTATGGACTGGGATACAGAAGCCCTTACCTGATGTTTCTAAAAGAAAAACAACTTTTTGAGAGACAGTCACATTTCAAGCAAGTTGTCTAGTCCAGGCCACAGAGCAAAGTGAGACAAAGTGAGATCCAGTTAGAGCAAGTGTGATAACCATGCATCTTCCTAGATGCTGTTGGACTGCAACACCCATTGGCCCTAGTCAATACAACCAATGTGAAGAATGTTGGGGGTTACAGTTAAACAGCAACTGGAGATCTGAATAATTCCCATGCCTGAGTTAGAGAACACAGAGAGGGGAAAGTTTGAGTGATAGTGTGGGTAGAACTTGTGAAAAGTGTGGGTTAGTTGCGAATGTGACTGGATATCTGCTCTTTTTTATTTATTTAGTTAGTTAGTTAGTTATACCCCGCTCTTCAGCCACAAGGCTATCAGAGCGGCTTACAAATTGTTTTAAGCAATAGCAATTTACACATCTACACTGCATTAAACAGTTTCCAATGTGTGTTAGCTAATTGCCCCCCACAAGCTGGGTACTTTGTTTTCTCCTTTTTTGGCAAAGTTTATGCAATTCCTGGAGGAGCAAGGGTCAGAAAACTAGAACCCACAGCTGCTGCTGCAATTACTCACTCCTGTATTAGCAAAAGGTGCTGTTAATTTATGGCTGTATTTAAGGGAACCCTGAGCAAAGCCGATCTCTTGTAGGCCCTCTCAGGCTTTCCTAACAGAAGCACTACAAGGAGGACTTAGACAAGACAGTTTCACTACAAGGATGTTGAATTAGAGGCATTATGGGAAATCCATAGGGCACCTAAACCCAACCACCCTGGACTGCCTAGAGTATGACAAGAGACATTTTGTTTAAAAGGAAAGAGAGCAAGGCTGGTACTAGCGGCTGACCCGGTTTGGATCGGAGGTATTTATCCAAAAGTGCCAGATACTAACGTGAACCCTAATGTCTCTATGTTCATCTCACAGCTGTTTAAAATGTAAAGGGCAAGGAACAGGCAAGATCAAGCATTTTAAGTATAACTGGCAGGCAGCATTACAAAGCAATTAATAAACAACATCTGAGGTTGGTGAAATGCCAGCGATGACAAATTTGATAACTACAGAAACAGTGTTGCCAGTCTCATTCATGTCATGATTACAGTTCTCTCTCTTCCTGTGATTCATAGCCTTGAAAGGAACAAAGCTACAAATTATAAAATTTGACACAGACATGCTTCATTATTTTTAGTACTCCAGGTACATTCTTATATCAGCAGTCAGAAGGGGAAGAAAAATGTGTTCATGGACTATTAAGAAATCCATGGCTCAAGGTGACAGTCAGTGAGACTGTGCATTAATGTCACATTTTTAGAGTTGCATGGTGTTAAGAGTAAATGGGAGGAGCTCTCATTCCTTTAACCACTAAGATTTTGTTCTTTTTGGCCTTGTAGCAATTTGTCTAGTAGCTCTGTCATGCCCAAGCACAGGATGAGGAAATAGTAGAAAATTACTTTATGCTTAACAGAAAAGAAAGAAATGATAGTTATTCAAACTTATTCATTATGACTGAAACAAACTAATCGGCCTCTCACTGCTCATTCCTTCTTTTTCCACAGGAATGCCTAATGCTGGCTGAGGGACTCTGGGATTTGCAGTACAAAACCAGAAGTTTTCCAAGTTATCCAGACTATTAGTAAAAACACTAACAGTTTGTTCCAAACTATTAGGATTACATAGCCCTGCTATGGGGGAAAGATCTCTTGTATGCAATTACTAATAATGTTTTCTTCCTTGGTGTGGATACATTTTTTTTAATGGATTGACTCAGAAGTGGGAGAACTCTCCCAAGTGGTGGTGGTGTTATTTCAAGTGGTACCCCAAATCTGGGAATTCTAAAATTGCATGTATTCATTGCAATATAAATAGACTAAGCCTCCTAACTGCAACCACTGCCATCACGGGTCAGTTGCTTCTTGCAAACTGAACATTATTACGGAAGGATGCTTCTCCCAAGTTGTCTCATCTATCTGTATTGCAGTTGCTTTTCAGGATGACCTCATCTTCAGAATACCCACTCTAAGCAGCCAGTTTGGAACATGTGTACAATATTGTTAAGGTCTATCTGGGTAATCATAAGGAAATCTCAAAGCCAAGGTTCAATTGTATTCAGATGACTTTTATTCTATGCTAGCAAAGAGTAACACAGGACATAAACCACCATGCTGTGTTCCCCGAAACAAGGCACACATATCTTTTTATGTTACAGAGAAACAAAACCTAAAAATCTAAGGCACTGCACATGTGTATTATAGTGGTTACCAGGCAGATTTCAATTTTAGAAAACCTTTTGAAACAGAAATAATTTCTCAGCTCTCTGTGTCCAGCTACTATTTTTGATATCTCAAGGCAGCCGAACTGGGCAATGCGCCGAGAAGAAGATAACACTTCCTAGGCTGAAAGACCCATTGTTTCTCATTCTAATAAACAAGACAAACCATATTATTTGTTTCAAGCATAGCATCTTATCTATGTGTCTGGGCTTCTGGCCAAGCTGGAACAAATACAAATCTCAGCTTTCTCTGACACAGACATATTTTGGCAGACTAGGTCTTTTGCTCTACAGACTCAATATAACAAACTTTTAGGAAATCAATACAGACAGACCCTCTCAATATCATTTTAGGAATGCTTCTCTTCTGGTTGTCAATGCTGCAATGGAGTTTTAAAAAGGGATTGATGACATATTTTGGACATTTGTCAAAAATTTGCAATGCATCTCATGATAAAGCCAGCTTTGGCTTGTGAAAGAATCAGCCGTTTGCTAATGGGCCAGAGTTAATGACTGTTACTGACAGTACTTTCTGCGTCCAATTTCACTCAGATACCACCCACTCCAGAGGTACACAGTTCATATATACCTGAATGTTTAAGATCATGCCCATGCAAAATCCATTGTAATCAATTAACTCTCATGCTATTATAAACCTGTTGATTTTAAAAGGTGCCTGGGGAGTTTTTGTTGTTTTGTTGCACCAGATTAACACAGGTGTCTTTTTGAAACAAAAGTTCCTAATGATCTGTTATCTCCGTTACTAATGATTTGTTATCTGCATTATTTGTTTATCTTGGAGTAGTTGTTACTAGAAAGCAGTTCTTCTCAATGTCTCTCTCTGCCTTTTCTTCGCAAACGAAGATTCAGGAAGGACTCGTCCCGCGCTTTCTGCAAGCACACTTATGACTAAAAAGGCCAATCTGAGATAAACAAGTCCGGTTGCAGAAAGCACAGCAGAAGGTCTCCCTGGGTGATGTTTCTGGGTTGTGATTCTTTCTGCGTTGTCGTTTCTCTTCACGCCTTGTTTGGCCTGAGTTCTCAAATAATGCTGCAGCATTGTGGATAGTGCGTCTCCATGCCTCCCAGGGCGGACCATTGTTGGTGATCAATTTGGCCGAACCTGAGATGTTGTTTCAGGGAGTCCTTTTATCGCTTTTTTGGAGCGCCCCTCTCACGCTGACCTGTGGCGAGTTCACCGTAGAGTACTATTTTTGGGAGGCGAAGCACAAAAATCAGTGTGTATGGAGCCATTGTACTGTCTATTCTCCTTTATGGATCTGAAACATGGGTCACCTATCGCCACCACCTATGACTCCTCGAACGCTTTCATCAGCGCTGTATATGCACAATCCTAAATATACACTGGACTGACTATGTGACGAATGTTGCTGTCCTTGAGCAAGCAGGGATCACCAGCATTGTGGCCATGATATTGAGAACACAGCTGCGCTGGGCAGGGCACGTTTCTTCTCAATGTGACCACCTAATTAACAACCAAAAGTTAACCAGAAACAGATCTGGAAAACTCCCCATCTTACTTTTGATTCTGTGAAGATATTTGTGTGTGTTTGGAAGCCTGCAAAAATACTTTCTACTAACAGCATGAGTCACCTTGTCCAGATGATGTGAAACGATTTGAATATAAATATTTGCAACTTTTCAAAGAGAGCAACTAGTGTACAGATTTGTCATGTAGGTTTTGAGTCCTGGTATTAGGCAAAAACAACATACATTCAATTTACTGGCACCTAAAAAACAATAGTCTGCTGGGGACAAAAAGAAGAAACTGTGTAGAGACTTTGCAGGAAGAGTGTACTACATCCATTCACTGCCATTTGGTCACCCATCCAAGTACTAGCCAGAGCTGTTCCTGCTTAGCTTTCAAGGTCAGATAGGATCCGGTGCCTCTAGGGTATTTAGGTCCTAAAATAAACTAGTTAATCTTAAAGGTGCCAAAAGATTATGTTTTCCTTAAATTTTATTGATAAAATAGTCTTAACATGGCTATCTTTGAAAATTTCTAAAATAAGATGTCGATCAACAGGAATGCTAAGCCAACTAGGTCTCCAGAAGGAGGAAGGAAAAATCATAACATTTCCTCAAAATGAGGGAATTAAGAGGATTAAGTTCAACCATTGTTGGTCTTCCTTCTTCCTGAAGGATGTCTGTATATAATTCTACAGTGGTTTCTCATTTCTTAGAAATAGACTTAGCTAAATCCGTTTCCTTTTCTTCACTCATACTTTCTACACTACTAAATAATTCCACTGTTTCTTCTACCTCCTCTTTTGTAAATATCACTTTCAAAATTATTTTCTTCCTCTCTTCCTTGTACTCTCAACTGTTAAATTCTGTCATCTGTAATATATTCTCTCCTCTTCCCTTGAAGCTACTAACATTTTGTTTTTTTAATCTCTTTTTTATATCTCCTGCATTAACTAATGCCTCATTCTTCTGTTTGGTCTTTCTCTGGTACCTCTACTCCCCGCCCCCAAACTTTTCCTTTTTTTGTCTTAAATTGTGCAACTCACCAAATTTTTCCTGCTCATCCCTGTCATGATTATAATCTTCTTGTTACTCATTGGCAATTGGAATGCAAAAGTAGGAAACAGAGCAGAATCAAGGACTGTAGGAAAACTTGGCCTAGGATCAAGAAATGAAGCAGGAGATGGACTGACTGAATTTTGTGAGGCCAATAGTTTGTTCATCACAAACATTCTTCAAGCAACCAAAGAGATGACTGTACATATAGACATCACCTGATGGCCAATAGAAATCAAATAGATGACATAATTGGAAGCAGAAGATGGAGAAGGCTCCATTCGCTCTGCAAAAATAAGATCAGGAGCAGATTGTGGCACAGACCATGAACGACTACTATCAAAAATTAGAGTAAAGCTAATGAACAACACTAAACCAGCATGCAAGCCTAGTTGACCAGGAGCCAGAAGAACTCTAGACTGAAGTCAGAGACATTTTCAGGAAGGAATGCAAAAAGACAGTATCTGCAGCCAAAGAGTCTCAATGGATGATGACAATTAAATTCTGCAAGCAGTTAAGGACAGACAAGAAGCAAAAGTAAAAGGGGACATAAACAGAGTCGGAACCCTGAATGCAACTGTTCAACGACTCGGGCACAGGGACAAGGAGAACTAATATAATAGTCAATGCAGAGAAATCTGCTGGCCTTGCAAGTATGGACGGTAACAGCGAGGTCCTCAGGCCGTAGGTTTGATTAGAGTTTCCTTCTCTTAGATGGTTGACCTTACAGGGTTGGATGAGCACCATCTGCCCGGGTTTGGGATTAGAGTTTTCCTTCTCCTAGGACGGTTGCCATAAGGCTAGAGAGCCCATCCTGCCCTTTGACGCTCTTTGTCAGACCCTTCGGTTTTGACCTGTCTGGCATGGGAGACCCTACCGGTGGCTTTATGCCACCGCCAGCATAGCTCAAAACATCATTAGGGTACACAAGCCTCTCTCCCACAACAAGGGGGCGTCAATGGAGAGGTATCACAAATAGCAACAGCATTGATATTTCTATACCTCTTATCAGTGCCAAAGCACTCCCTAAGCGGTTTACAATGTTTTTTTTAATAGCCACAAATTATTTGTATAACTTGAAAGTAGACAATGAAGAGATTGAAATGAAACAGTTCAAGATTTTCCATATCTTGGCTCAGTCATTAATCAGAAAGGAGACTGTCAAGAAATCAGAAAAAGACTAGGACTTGGAAGGGCAGCTATGAAGGAACTAGACACGATCCTGAAGTGTAAAGATATATCATTGAATACTAAAGTTAGAATGGTCCATGCCGTTGTATTTCCAATTTGTATGTATGGTTGTGAAGGTTGGATAGTGAAGAAAGATGATAGAAAGAATTTGAAATGTGGTGTTGCAAAAAGAGTTCTATCGATACCGTGGACTGCTAAAAAGACAGATCAATAGGTCCTAGAGCAAATCAAGCCTGATCTCTCTCTAGAAGGCAAGATGACTAAATTTAGACTGTCGCACTTTAGCCATATCATGAGGAGACATGACACACTAGAAAAGACTTGTGCTGGTCAACAACCATAATAAAGAATTCATTCATTCATTCATTCATTAGAAAAGACAATAATGTTTGGTAAGGTAGAAGGCAGTAGGAAAAGAGGAAGACCACATTTGAGATGGATAGACTCAAGCAAGGAAGCTACAGCCCTGAATCTGCAAGACCTAAGCAGGTCTGTTGACTTGGAGGTCTCTCATTAATAGGGTCACCATAAGTTGAAGTCAACTTGATGGAAGCTAACAAGAACAAAAACTTGGAAAGACAACGCAGAAGCTTCCTCCATGAGAGGCTACTGTCTGCAATTCAGTGGTTCACCACATGGTGGAGGTAAACACTGGTCAAGGAGCTCTAGACACCAACATAGCTACTTGATAGATATTCTTGACCAGTGCTACATGTGCCACCAGTGGGACCAAGAATTAACCTAGCCGGGATACAGGGTTTAATAATAGATTTTCCTTGGGGTTTTTTCCGGGCTGTGAGAACGTGTTCTGGAATAGTTTCTTTCTGATGTTTCGCCTGCATCTATGGCTGGCATCTTCAGAGAATGGTTGGGTAGGTGTGTGTGTGACGTTTATATACTGTGAACCTCTATTGGGGAGTATATGTAAATTTGTGTAATTGAATGGTTAGTTTCTGGGTATAGAAATGCAAGGCTCGTTGGTGTCTGTTTGGCTAATGGGCAAACAGCAGTAGCAGAACACGTCATAAACCAACCTGGACACAAAATATTATTTAAGAACACAGAAATTCTGGACCAGGCCAGCAACTATCATGTCAGAATGCACAGAGAAGCCATTGAAATCCACAAACACCTGGACAACTTCAATAGGAAAGAAGAAACCTTAAAAGTAAACAAAATCTGGCTGCCAGTTTTGAAAAACAATAAAATAAAAACTCAACACTTACAAAGGAATTCCTCCCAGGGAATTCCAACAGTTAATGGCCCATCAACCAACCATTAGCCAAACAGCCTTTCATTTCTATACCCAGAAACTAACCATTCAATTACACAAATTTACATATACTCCCCAACAGAGGTTCACAGCATATAAACTTCACATACACATCTACCCAACCATTCTCTGAAGATGCCAGCCACTGATGCAGGCGAAACATCATCATCATCATAATAAATAATAAAATAATAAAATTTTATTTCTATCCCGCCCCTCTGCAACGCAATCGGGGCGGCTTACAATATAAAAACTCCATAGTCCCAGTACCCTAGACCACCCCCCTTAAAATAATATTAAACTATAACAGATTAAAAACATACAGTAAATTAAATATATATAAATTAGAAAAATATTAAAACATACCATAGTTTAAAAAAAAATGATTACAGCTCAGGGAGGACAACCGAGTCTTGGGCCGGGATAGTTATTCAGGAAAGGCCTGCTGGAAAAGATCCGTCTTGACAGAAAGAAACTATTCCAGAACACAGCCTCACAGCCTGGAAAAAAACAAGGAAAATCTATGGATGCTGGCCATGAAAGTCTTCCACTTCACATTGAACAACTCTACGAAGAGAAACAGTTCTAATAATATTTATCAAGAATTCAGTCTCCTTCCTTGCATCCATTCCCATGCCCTTCTGCAGGTGTGATATCCTATCTTCTACTGATATTGTGTGTGTTTATGTGGCCTTCAAGTCACCTCTTGATTTATGGTGCCCCCATGAATTTCATAGGGTTTTCTTAAGAATACTCAAGAGGCAATTTTGCCTGTTCCTTCCTCTCAAATATAGCCTACAGCACCTGGTATTCACTAGTAGTCTTCTATCAAAGTACGAACCATAGCTGACCCTGCTTCGCTTCCTTGCCTTCCACAAATTATTCATCTGTGCTCTTCTGGTATGCTAGCAGTAACTTTGGATGCTTCATATATCTCCTAATTTTCCCATCCATCAGCAAATGCCACTGTTTGTTTCACTTTTTGCTAGGGATTTAACTACAGCCTTTTGTTTAAGTTTAGTCCCAACAATGCTACAACTACAGTAAGCTAAAACTTACTGTAAATGCCAAATACAGTAACAGAATACCTATAATACCCTCCTTGGAAAATGGTGGCCTTTTTGTGTCTATCATGCTGTGATTCAGAGTCTATGACAAAGCGACTGGTGGTATTAAGGACACAAAATGTCAAATATGTTTAGGATACTACTGTCATGGAGACTGAAGTTCTTTGCATCACACATCACTTGGGCTGAACTCTTCATTTGGAGGTGTTCTTTTCTTCAAACTGGCTGGTATAAGATGCTTTCATGTAGCCGTATCTGAATAGTTACATGATTATGTACATTATCGTGATGTGTGACATTGTCAAGCTGACCAACGATCTGTGCTTGCCTTCAGTGAAAACTGCATGAATCTGTAGATCACAGGAGAAGCAGCTAGAGTAGATGGTGAACAACATATGGAGCCCTCAAGTCAGCTTACTTAATGGTAAGACCAATATTGTAGAACATGGGCCTTGGAGGGCCCACCATAGCCATAGTTTGCCTTTTTTTGTTGTTGTTTTAATGCTCCAGAGCTATAAGCCAAGTGATGGTCCAAGGGAACCACAGCTGCTGCTATCTGCATTATAGCCAGTGACTCTAAATCCTGCCCCCAATACAAAAGCTCAGTTGAATGAGCACGAGGTGCCTGGAGTTGCATTTTGCATGCCTATCCAATTCAACCCACTCTCTGATAAGGGCAGGGGTGGGCAACTGTGGGAAGCTAGGAGGTTCCATTAAGCCCACAGGAGACCTTGGAGGGCCACACACCCCTATCTCACACACCCTGCAAAAAACCCAGAGATATTATTTTGCCCCCAAATATACCCAAATACTCCCCAGGGCAAGTGGAGGCACTTCTTCTTCTTCTTCTTTTTTTTTTTTTTTGCTATGTTTATGAGCTCTCTGGGGCCATTTTAAGTCCAGGAAGGGCTTCTTTCTTCTTCTTCTTGCAAAGCAGTAGATAAAGATGAAAGCCAGTGTGGTCTAGTGCTTTCAGCATTGACTACAACTCTAGAGACAGGGTTCAAAACCCTGCTCAGCCATGGAAACCCATTGGGTGTCCTTGGGCAAGTTACACTCTCTCAGGCTTAGGACAGGAAAGGCAAATGCCCTCTGAACAAATCCTGCCAAGAAAACCTTGCAATAGGTTCACCTTAGGGTCGCCATAAGTTGGAAATGACTTGAAGGCACACAGCAAGATGATAAAGATATATGAGGGTACATCCACACAACACAAATAATCCAGTCTGAAATTGGATTATTTGTCATGGCTCCTTCCTGTGGAATCCTGGGGTTTGTAGTTTGGTGAGACACCAGCATCCTTTGACAAAGAGGGCTAAAGACCTCACAAAACTACAAATCCCAGGATTCCATAGGAAGGAGTCATGGCAAATAATCCAGTTTCAAACTGGATTATTTGTGTAGTATGGATCCAGCCCTAACCCTGCTCTTCCAGAGTCCTAGGGCTGGATCCACACTACACAAATAATCCAGTTTGAAACTGGATTATTTGCCACGGCTCCTTCCTGTGGAATTGTAGTTTTACAAGATCATTAGCCACCTCTGCCAAGGAGCACTGGTGCCTCACCAAACTACAAATCCCAGGATTCCACAGGAAGGAGCCATGGCAAATAATAGAATTTCAAACTGGATTATTTGTGTCTTGTGGATCCAACCCTACAAGTCAAGTCAATACACCACACTGACTCTCAGAAACTAAAAGGGGGTGTCTAAAATTGAAGAGGGGGAGATCCATGGATGCTAGGAAGGATCTGAATAACCAACACGCAGTCGTTACAGCCATAGCAGTGATACAATGCAACTTTCCCCAATTCACAACTGGCTTCCTTTCTGCTCTGCTGCCCAAACCATAGAATTCGGGGACTTAAAAAAAAAAAACTGTACAGTTGTCCCTCCGTATCCACGGATTTGGTATCCATAGATTTAAGTATTCACAGCTTGAAAATATTAATCCAAAAAGCAAACCTTGATTTTGCCATCTTATATAAGGGACACCATTTTGCTATGCCACTGCATATAACGGATCTTGAGTATTCACGGATTTTTGTATCCACGGGGCGGTTCTGGAACCAAACCCCAGTAAATAGAAAGGGAAACTGTACCGCCTCAGTAGTCCTTCCTTCGGACTACTAGACTAAGGCACGGACCCCCCTTATCCGCCTGCCTCACCGTTAGAAGAGAGGAAAGGCTCGCGAGACTTCTCTATAAAAACCCTCCGGCCTAAGAGTGACATCTGGCTGCACCAGCGGTTGGAGAGCGCCCTCCCAAGGCCGACAGGTCATTGGCTCCTGGTGCTGGGGAGCTCGGCCAATGGCAGCCGGGGTCGGGGAAAGGAGGCGGGCCGAGCCGGCGAGAGGGAGACAGCGGGCGAGCGAGCGGGGCTGGCTGGAGTCAGAGGCTGCCCGGCAGGGGAGGGGAGCGGAGGCTATGTGTGGCTGAGGCGCTCCGGGCTGGAAGAGGCGGGCTCGTTTTGGCAGCGCCGCACCTGCCTCGCCCTCGCCTGTGCCGCACCCGGAGAGACCCCAGGTGAGCCCGTCAGGAGGGCAGGAGGAGGACCCAGCAACAAAAGTGATGCTGGTGGTGGGACGGCTGGAGGGTGGCATTGCCCGGCAGAGGAGGAGGAGGAGAGGGAAGCCAAGCCAAGCCGCCGGGCACTGATGCTGGCAGCCGCCGCCTGCCCTCCCCGCCCGGGTTCATCCCTTCAGAGTCAGCCGGTGGGACTGTTTGGGAGCAATGCGGCACCTCTGGATAGCCCTCTCTTTGCACAGACTTCTACCCACACACACCCGCAGGCGTCGTTCTCAGAGGTCATCCGCACTAGAGGAATACTCCCGGTTGACACGGAATTATTTGGCCATGGGGCTCCTTCTTTGGGGTTTGTCGTTTGGCGAGGCACCAGCACTCTTTGGCAGAGCAGGCTAAAGCCCTTGCAAAACTATAAATCCCACAGGAAGGAGCCCCATGGCAAATAATCCAGTTTCATACTGGATTATTTGTGTCATGTGGATTCCCCCTCATCAGAGATGGAGAGGGAGGGTAAATGGCAGGAGGACCTCTTGAAGGGATGAAGGGGGGGGGGAGTTGCTGGCTGCTGGGCGTCTGTAACATGTGAATGAGGGGACTCGCATTGTTGTGCGCGACTGCCGCTCTCGGGGGGGTGGGTGGGTCAGAGAAAGGAAGGGACAGCCGGACCGACGTTTGGTGGGCTAAGCTTGCCTTGCACCCATCTCTGCTTGTGTGGGTGCCTTTTTTATGGGGGGCAATGACCTTTTTGAGGGGTGTTTTTTGACAGCTGAGTCTGTTCAGCATAGTGGAGTGGAGTGGCTTGGTGTGGGGTGTGTGTGTGTGTGTGTGTGTGTGTGTGTGAATACCAGCCTAACAGTGTTTTATCCCCCGTCCTGCCACACAGGTTTGTGTGAGAATGGGAAAGAGTGTTGCCGTATAAAACAAAGCAAGAGGAGACTGGATACTTCATATACAAGGAAGCAAGAAGGCACTTGTGTCTATGACCTGAATCCAATTGCAGAGTAAACCCACTCAATCAGTGGGACCTTGGCGAGTCAGCACTTACGGAAATCCCATTGAGTTCTGTGAGCCTACTCTCATTGGGACTGGCAGTTTGATTTAGGCCTTAGTGTCCAGGATTTAGTTATCCTGACTCCCCCCACCCCATTGCTTGATCGCCTAGAAGATTGTTGACTGCAGCTAGCATATATTTCCTTGAAAGGTTACTGTACCTGTTTGTATTTAGCGGCCCCATGTATTTCACAGATTTTTCTTAACGAAGACAGTTTTAATTGGGCTGCACACCTTCATTGCTTACCTTGGCACTGATTGCTTACCTTGCCTCTGTTATCTGTGCTGCATCTCTTGTTCCCTCCTTTTTTCTCTTTCCTCACAGTAGTTCCCTGTGCGGCATTTAACACTCTGCAGTCAGTGCCATCTTCGTGTGTGTGCCCCTGGGTGGTAGGCAGAGAAATGGGTATTTCCTGTATAAACTCAACAGGCAGTGGCATTTCCTTTTCTCTCTCATTGTTTTTTGTTAGGACTAACAGTTGAAGAATAACTTGGCAATAGTAGCAGAAAACATCATAAACAACCAGTATTGTTATAGGAAATAACTGTGTTGGAGCCTTTAGTCACAGATTTTTGTCCATTTTGTGAATGAGGATCAGTGTGTATAAAATATAATTGATGTTGCCAGCTCATCATTATTACCACCACCACCACCACCATCTTTATATTTATATCCTGTCTCTTCTTTACTGAGTTCAGGAAAGGGTACATAGTTCCAATCTTCTCTACTTTATCCTGACAACAACTTTGTAAGGCCATCCCATGAGTGTTCATGGCCCAGTGGGTACTTGAGCCTGAATCTCCAAAATCCCACTCTATTGCCTATCCCACATGAACTTTTCTTTGAGTTAAAGGGAACCATGATTCAACCCTGTCCCCCTTTAAATAGGTTGTGATTCTCCCCCCCGCTCCAAATGCCACTGGGTTAACAGTTTGCATGAACACTGGGTCTAGCATGAGAGTACAGGGTAGAACCTCTTTTGTGCATCTGAGAATTTATTCCCTCCATCCCCAGCCACTACATGTTAGTCATCCTGGCTCGACCAGGGTCAATGTCTCTTGTTGTGGTGATGTAACTAGTAAACCTCAGAGAAACATTACTGAGGGCCTATATAAATGGTGGAAATACTCCTCATAGAATTAGCTTAGAATGCAACCTGTATTAATGGAATCCTGCATAATTCCACTATATTTGAAAGGAGGGGACCAAACCCACCGTTAACTCTTTGGGGAAAGCCTCTGGGGCTTTCCTTGAAGTTTTAAAAAAAGCACCATAGAGAATGTGCATTGTCGATCATTGGGATAGGCGATAACATTTATTTGCATAGTCCCAGAAAAGCGGAATTAGAAAGCTAATTGGCCAGATGGGAGCAGGGGGCAGGGCTTGCTAAGAAGGCAAGAGCCCCAGAACCACCATCGTGGATTTTTGCCTTAGTGATCATGTGCTGAGGTGATGAAACAGCCTTTTTCTTTTATTTTTTGTTTAGGCAGAATAGCGCATGCACATCCGCACATTAGATTTGCCTTTTTAAAAAAAAAAATTTGGTGGTGGCAACTGGTGAAAATGAAAACAAGTCATGGCCGCCATTTTGAATCTCAGGGATTCCCGATGGGACAGCAAAAGCGGATAGCCTTGCATGCCTGTGATTTTGCCAAACCATCATTAAGACAGCTTGACCCTGCTTTGAATTTGTGTGAGTACGCATCCATTCACATTTCCACCCCTCATATAGATGAGTCCAGAGTAACAACTTCATACCCTTAATACATTTGCTTTGTTACTGTTATTCTTGTGCTCTAGCTTCAGTTTTCCACACTTCAGCTCTGAGTGAGCAGTGTGTTCTAACCCTGAATCCTCTTACTTTTTGTGGAGAGTAGGTCACCTTATGAACATGCTTCCATAGGATGCAGCTGTTAGGTTTTAGTGTGTGAAATGTGGCAAATATGCGTATCTATATATTTTCAGGAAATAATAACAATTTTTATTCCGTTCCTTAAAATATGCTGAGTAATGCTACTTGTGATGTTTTTGCAAGGAAGGAGGGAGAAAAGCAAGGGATTATGTGAGCACTGAAACAGGTGTTTCACTTCTAGCGTTTGCTCAAAGAAGTAACTGAAACATTTCTCACTTCAGAGCAGTTTTACTACAATCTTGATCCAGTGCTGTATTGCTTCTTTTAAAGCCTGGATATTTTTTACGCTTCTCTAGTACTGTTCCAGGCACCACATGGGTGCTTGCTTTGTGTCATCCACACCCCAGAAGCTCAACATCCTGAAAACTATTTCAGTAGTCTTGTGTTGAGACAATTAGGACAGTGTTGCTCATGTCAATTAATAGAGTGTTTCAGTGTCAAATGGAGTAGCTTGTAGTTTTGTTAATTATATTTATAGCCCAAGAGACAGCATGGTGTGTAGTAGTTTCAGTGTTGAACTACTACTCTGGGAAACCAGGGTTTGAATTCCTGCTTAGCCATGGAAATTCATTCATTGGGTGACCTTGGGCAAGTCATATTCTCTCAGCCTCAGAGGAAGGCAATGGCAAACCTCCACCAAGTAAATGTTGCCAAGAAACCCTATGATCAGGATGCCATAAGAAGGAGTTGGCTTGAAAACCTCTAACAACAAATATTTACAGCCTATGAATTCCATGAAGTGTACATGTCTCTTCTATTCCCTACTCTTTGCTCATCATAGCCTTGTGAGATGTGTGAGACTGGGAGTGGAGTAATTGACCTAAGATAATTTAGGAAGTTTTTATGGCTGTTCAGGAAGTTTTATGGTTCATTGGGGACTAATAGAACCTGAGCCAGCCCTATTCTAGTCTGACATTATAATCCCCACTCCAGTGTTCATATTAATTATGTGCAAAGTCCAATTTGGGATGTGTCTTGCTATTTATCCATGGAAGTACGCAACCTCTGGCCAGCAAATACATAAATGGTCCGTCCACTCAAGATAAAGTTCTTAATAAGGGTATATATTACAGACCCACTTGCTAGATCAAGAAACATTGGTGTCTTCTGTCAATTCCACTTTTGGACAGAGTAATTTTAATGGCTTAATATCTATCTGTATTAATGTAGAGTAGATATAGGCTGCATTCATACCATATACTTACCTAGGAATAAGTTCCATCCGACTCACTTCTGAATGCATCTGTGTAGAGGAGCACGATGTTAGTTAATATGACTTGAAGTTGTCCATGTCTTTTGACTAGGATTGAAAGCACAGGTTGCCATATCTGGACTAACACTCCCAGTACCAACCAGCATGACCATGTTTCAACAGTTTGGTTAAGAATAAAACAAGCAAACCACAGTTCTTGAGACATAAGGCTTTCTAAAAAGCTACCTCTTTCTAAAAATGTGTCTTCTTGAAAAAGCAGGTCACTGATATATAGAATCATAGAATTGTAGAGTTGGAAGAGACCACAAGGGCCATCCAGTCCAACCCCCTGCCACGCAGGAAATCACAATCAAAGCATCCCCGACAGATGGCCATCCAGCCTCTGTTTAAAGACCTCCAAGGAAGGAGACCCCACCACGCTCCGAGGGAGTGTGTTTCACTGCCGAACAGCTCTTACTGTCAAAAAGTTCCTCCTCATGTTGAGGTGGAATCTCTGTTCCTGGAGCTTGCATCCATTGTTCCGTGTTCTAGTCTCTGGAGCAGCAGAAAACAAGCTTGCTTCATCCTCAATGTGGTACCCCTTCAAATACTTAAACAGGGCTACATATTGCCCCTTAACCGTCTTTTTTTCCAGGCTAAACATACCCAGCTCCCTAAGTCTTTCCTCATAAGGCATGGTTTCCAGACCTTTCACCATTTTAGTCGCCCTCCTCTGGACACGCTCCAATTTGTCAATATCCTTTTTGAATTGTGGTGCCCAGAACTGGACACAGTATTCTAGGTGAGGCCTGACCAAGGCAGAATAGAGTGGCACTATGACTTCCCTTGATCTAGACACTGTACTTCTATTGATGCAGCCCAAAATCGCATTGGCCTTTTTAGCTGCCGCATCACACTGTTGACTCATGTTCAACTTGTGGTCTACTAGGACTTCTAGATCCCTTTCGCATGTAGTCTCGTGCAGCCAGGTCACCCCATCCTATATCTATGCATTTTGTTTTTCTGCCCTAAGTGCAGTACCTTACATTTCTCCGTATTGAATTTCATTTTGTTAGCTTTGACCCAGATCTCCAGTCTATCCAGGTCATTTTGAATTTTGATCCGGTCCTCTAGGGTATTAGCTACTCCTCCTAATTTGGTGTTATCTGCAAACTTGATAAGCATACCCTCTATTCCCTCATCCAAGTCATTGATAAAGATGTTGAATAGCACTGGCACTATATACTTCATTTAACCTCACCTTCTTTTTTTTTTCTTTTTTTTTTTGACAAAATCTTGTTTGCACATTGTCTATCAGGAATGGTTATGTGGTTACTATGTTTCTGTAGAGACTCCAGTAGAACATTCTTATAATAGCTTTTTAAAAAGAGAGAGCCAACACAGTGATCTACTGCCAGTGACAATGTTGGTTGGAGAGAATTTAGGGGTGTTGTAGTCCAAAAAAGTTATATTTCCCAGCTTAGTTACGGCTTGTAAATTTGTGTCAGGAGTGAAATTAGAACCAGGGTACTGTTGTTCATACCTCAGACTTGGTGTTTCTGGACTGGCTTTGATTTCTCCTTTTGTTTTATAGGGAGTGGAGAAATAAATAAGGATGGGTCAGTTCCCCAAAGGCTTCTAGGAGAAAATAACAGTCTCCAATAATACAGACCCTGCATTGTCACTACAATGATTTGGAAATGACCCGTCCATGTTCTTCTGTCCTACTGGCAAAGCAACATTACATGGAATAGACTGGCTTCCAGGCAGCAAACAACACTTAAATCCTCATCACTGGCCAGATATAAACCAGTGTGATGTTGAAATGAGATGAGGCTCCGAAATGGAACTGTGGCCACTGCATTATTTTTCATCACATCTTTCCTGAGTTTGTCCTGGTACACAGCATGGCAAAATGGGAAAGGTAAGTGGCATCTTTCCTGAAAAGTAATGCACAGCTGTGTCTGTGACACATGTCGAGATCAGTTGGGTTAATCTGAGCTGCCTCCTCAACCCTAGATATTTAGACTAGTATCCTAAGTAGCAAGCTGAGAGTTTCTGCTTAGAATAGGGCCACTTGGTCCTCTTTTTCAATACTTAAAAAAAAAAAAACAGTGAAAAGAGATAAGAGTTACCTGACCAAATCTAGTTTCTTTTCAACATCCTAAACATAGGAGGACTTCTGTAAAATGGAATAATCTTCTGGAGAAGTAACAGTTTATGGTTTTGTGTGTGTATGTACATAAATGTCTATCCAAACATGTTCAAAAGTGGAAGGTCCCAAGTGCTCCTATAATATCAGAATATAGTGGATTCCTTCTTTCCATTTAATGTATATTCTGGATGTTCGTGAACCACATAAAGATTTCAGTTTCCATCTCTACTTCTATGCTTGACTGAGACCTGATCCTGCACTGTTGAGATTATTGGATCTGCACAATAAAAAAAAAAGAAGAGAGAATCCCAAAATAATTATACTTTTCAGCTCCCAGTATGAGCTACAGTAATGGTGCAGAGAATGAAAGAGATCATGTCCTTGGCTTGTTCCCATCTTTCCTTTCTTTTAACTGATGGCTACAGGGTTAAGTCATACTTCCTGGACACAACTAGAATGAAGTATGACTGTGTACCTCTCTCTCTCTCATATGCATGGACCTGCACAAGGTCAATAGGCAACTGGAATAGATACCCAAAATATTTTCTAGAGAAACACTTTCTATTTGGTTAGTTGAGCGGGGGGCGGGGGGAAGCAAACAGTGTAAGGTATTTCCCCTCAAAATAACATCTACTGTTAAAATTTAGATGGGGCCAAATTAATCACTTTTCATTGTGAAAAAATGCTGATTCATTAAAATAAAAATTAAGGTTTTTAGTAGTGATACATGTCAATGAATGCATCAGAACTAATAATAGTATCATATTTACTTTGTTCCTCGTTCCCTATGATGGTGTTTACATGAACCCTTGTTAAAGATAAGGCTGTGAGGAGGATTTATTTGAACAAGAGCATAACAGGCCAACACGACTGTAGCCACTGATACCATCATACTGTAGCCACTAACACCACTCTTCCTACAGTAGTTCAGCACATAAAAAGCAGGACTGCAGTTGCAAAGGGCTTCTGTGCATTTCTTCAAATGAATGATAGTTATGCAAAATGTGTTTCTGGGACATTTTGCATTGTGTAACACTAATAGGACAACTTCAAATAAGAAAGCAAATAGGAGAACAGGAGAAGGGTTTGATGGCAGTTTGCCATTTCTGTCATTAAAGACCTGGAGGAAAAACTGGTTTTAATGCAAAGGTAGAAACTGGTATGATCTATCCTTGATTGTTGGCCAGTTGCCTCGGGATGGGGGTGGGGGGTGGGATACACTCATTATTTGTTGAAATGTACCAGAACTCAGAATAGTTGCTTTTTGGACATCAGTAACCCCCTGACAGCATGGCAAGTAGCCATGCTGGCTGGGGGATTCTGGGAACTGAAGTCCAAAAAGTAACCTTTCTGAGTTCTGAAATGGTATAATGAAAATAAACTGTAATGGCCAAAATACATAGGTTTTTTTTTTTAAATAAAGAAAAGCAGTTGTCCTATAGGTGAGAGTACAGCGTATATTAGAGAGGAGTAAAGAAAGAGAGGGCTCTTAATAAAAGAATCTATAGAGGTAGTTGAGCTGAAACAAGTACTACTGCTAAACACATTTTGTGTCTTCCTTGTGAGTAGGACAACCTTCCTGCTATCCATAAAATGTTTGTATACGGGTATTATTAAAGAGAGTATCTTTAAATAGTGCTACAAAGTATCTTTAGATAAAAATAGGAACAGTATGACTAAGAAATAACAAAGAATGTGGGCATGTTGAAACTCCTTAGGGGGAAAAAATCCTGTTCATTTAGGATTCCTCAGACTTTTATCATACCTACCCCTGGAGGTATTAGTGTTTTTTTTTTTTAAAAAAAATCCAGTGTTCAGTAACTTTGAAACTTGGTCAGATTCCAATGGCTAATTTAATAGAATTTTGTTCTTGCATACTGAACTTTTTAATGCCAAAGGTATTTTACTTCAGCTTTGCAAATCACTTTGAACTGTGTGTGTGTATGTGTGTATCTGATCTTTCTCTCTCTTTTTCTAATAGGTTAGGCTTTTTCAAAGCATTGATCCCCACATTTTGACCTACTAGCCAGCTGTTATTCATGATTGTTGTCCTTAGTATGTACAAAAGGTTTTGTGGAATTTAGGGTCTGCTCCTATGTTTGAAGAATGTAAGAAAACTTTTTCTGAGCAGCACCTTTGAAGAATGTAAGAAAACTTTTTCTGAGCAGCACTCCTGCTGTCTCTTACCTTTTTCAGATCATCACACAAGAGAATGCTAGTTTCACAGTGTCCTCTTAAGTTTACTGAATATTTGTAGGAGGAAGGGTTTTTTTCTTTTTCATATTAGGTTGGGGTGTGTGTGAAATACCCTAAAGGCACCAGATCCTGTCTGATCTTGGCTGCTAGTACTTGGATGGGAGACCACCAACAAATACCAGGTGCTGTAAGCTATATTTCAGAGGAAGGAATGGGCAAAACCACCTCTGAGCTTTCCTTGCCTATGAAAACCCAATGAAATTTATGGGTTTACCATCAGTTGACAGGTGACTTGAAGACACATATTTGTTGGGCTAGTGTGGTTGGGCGCAGATCACCATTAGTAAACCTGGTATCTGGATCATTCTTTGCACACAATTCATTATGTCTAGAAGTAAATAATTCACTGTCCCTTGCAGATGTTAACTTTGCCCAAAATCTCACTGTGCTCAGGATTACTTCGAAACAAATGTAAATAAGACTATCATTTTAGATAGCACTGCATTAAATCATAGTCCTCCCTTCAGAAAATGCTGGTGAAGCGATGGTGTGAAAGCAGCATGAAGACAGGAGTCAGTGTTTTGTGTTCTAAAGTGAAACCTTAGATTAAGTCAGACACTCCATTCAAACAGAACTTTCGTTACCAGAAAGCAGCTTCCATCGTGCTGGGAGATGTAGCCTCCTTAAGCTGAGCTGGCACTTTGTCTGATGTTTAGAGTAATTTGAGAATTAGCATTTATTTTGTAGAAGCAAAATATCTGAACTGGGACTAATATTTCTTTCATAGAAGCTCTATGAGTGCATATACCCTGACGTTATTTCAAATAGAATGTACTGCAATGATCTGGCAAGCAACCTTTGGTCTCTAGATTCCTGCCAGAGTGACTTCTTAAATGTTTGACTTAGTTATAGCCTTCTGAAATGTTTCCTTTGGAGTGGATCAGCTTATACAGTCTGAGCACTCTAGTGCTGAGACGTACAGGTTGTGACCCATCATGCTATAAATGCAAACCACCAGCCATGTTTTGTAGTCTTGAGTAAGAGGTGGAAGATATGTAAGATCTGAAGAGAAACCAGACTCGCTTGCTCATCTACAGATCTCATGTGTGTCTCCTCATCTCCCCAGTCATACTTTCACCTCTAGCTCAAGTATAAGGATGGCACCAGCAATCACTGTTTTGCTTTTCTACTCTGGCCTTGGTTCCAATGTCTGGATGCAGCAACTGGTGCTACCAGTCTCAGGAGGGTGTGAAAGCTACTATGGTTCAAGTTACTTACTTGGGTGGAATATCACCACTGAAAAAATACCAATGCTCATCTTGCAGAAATGGGGATAGTCTTTTCCAATGTGTATGTTGTTGTCATATTGTTCTTGTGTGCCTTCAAGTAATTTCTGACTTAGGTTTGCCTTAGAGTCACCCTATCATGGGGTTTTCTTGGCAAGATTTGTTCAGAGGGGATTTGCTATTGTCTTCCTCTGGGGCTGAGAGTGTGTGACTTGCCCAAGGTCACCCTATGGTTTTCCATGGCCAAGTGGGAATTCAAACCCTGCTCTCCAGAATCCTAGTCCAACACTTAAACTACTACACCACGCTGGCTCTCCTCCAATGTGTTTGTGCCCAGTGAATTCTCCTGTCCCAATAGAGCCACCATTTGGACAGGAAAATATCTACATCAACATTGTCTTGCCACAACACTTTGGAGGAAAATTGTGGCAGCAAATCCTGGCAGAAGCTATAGGAACCATATACTAATCCATCCATCCTCTAGTCTAGTGGTTATTAAAACTAATAGTCACTGGTGGGCTCCTCTACCTGCAGCTCTGTTTACCCAGATAAATAACTGGATTGGTTCCAAACAGCTGGAAAGTAGCAATAGTAGTACCAATCTATAAGAAAGGCCAAGCTCATGACCCTGAAAATTATTGGCCAATAAGCTTGTTATCCATTATGGGTAAACTTTATGCTTGTTATCTTAATCACAGACTGACCTCTTTCCTAAATGATAACAACATTCTCTCTGAGGCCCAAACAGCCTTTAGAGAAGGTTATTCCACTTCTGACCAGTGCTTGGTTCTTGCACACCTTGAAGAGAAATATTCAAGACCTATGCATGGTAAGCTCTTTTTAGCTTTTATGGATCTGAAGGCTGCATTCGATTCTATTCCCAGATCCAAGCTCTGGGCCAATTTGGAGTCTATATTAACAGATACCAGACTCTATAGCCTAATTAAAGCGCTATATAATAATAGTCAACTTTGTATAAGGTGTGGTAACCAAGGCCAGCTCTCTGGAGTTATACCCATGGTAAGAGGTGTAAGACAGGGATGTATTCTTGCACCAACTTTATTTAACATCTATCTAAACGATCTAGTGGATACCATGATGGATGAGAATGGCCACTTACCTAAATTAGGTAATAAGAAAATCCCTGTTATGCTTTATGCTGATGACACAGCAATTCTTTCAAGATCTAGAAGGGGGCTTAAACTCCTATTAGGGAAATTTTCAGATTATTGCTCTGAGAATGAGCTGAAGATAAATACTGCAAAATCTAAAATTCTTGTTTTTGAAAGGAAATGTATAATATCTAGATGGAGTTTAAATGGCTGTCCCCTGGAACAGGTCAGAAGCTTTCAATACCTTGGGCTTGTTTTTCATCATAAAACATAAAAACATATGGTCCTTTCAAAGATCAGCAGCAATCAGCAAAGCCCTAGGTTGCAACTCAGCCATCTTAAAAAAATGTCATACCAAGGGGAATCATTATGTACCTGCTGCTATTAAGGTCTACAATGCTAAGATTATGGCTAAATTGCTATTTGCAGCTGCAATTTGGATTGAGATGTTTAATTCTGAGCTAGATAATTTTTATGCCAGATTTTTAAGGGCCCTCCTTCAGATGCCAAGATGTGTTGCTAACTCAGTTTTAATGCTTGAAATGGGGGAAGGACCTCCCTCTATCAGGGCATAGCAGACAGCCATGAAACTTTGGCTTAGAGTCATACTCTTTAAGCATGGTAAGGGTCTACTTAGCCATCTTGCCATGGACACTTATGAAAGCAGATGGTCCAAGTATATTGTCCACAAAGCAACCACAATTGGACTTTCACCATCTTTCCTTCTAAACCTGGGTTATGACACAGTCTTGAAAACGGTTAAACAAAGACTTCAGGACATTACTTTTTGCAATTTGTGGGCTAAATCCTTTCTGTCATGCTCACCTAGTGCATTGCATATACCATATTCAGGTTCATTTGCTCTGGCTGGTTACATAAAGAACTTGACTGTGCCAATTTATTGCATATTATTTATGAAGGCCAGATGTAATGTTTTTCCTTTAGCAATGTTGTATGGTAGATATGCGGGGCTGCCATTTGCATCAAGGCTCTGTCCATGTGGGTCGCAGGAGGTGGAAACCATGTCTCATATCCTACTATCCTGTGTCCTTCATTCTCAGAGTCGTAAACTACTGATTTCTCCCTTGCTATGCCATCTACCTGGCCATTCGGAGAGGTTCTATGTCAAATTCTTACTAGAGGATAAATGTCCTAATATTACCTTGTCAGTTGCTAAGTTCTTATCTGTGGTCATTAAGACCAGTGAGAGGGAAGTTAATAGGTGAATAAGTTGGATGAGCTCCAAAAAAGTCTATTAATAAGTATCCTAATTTTATTGGTTTGTATTATGGTTTTATCTATTAATGTACATCATGTCTGTTATTTGATGGGTCTATGGAATGTATGAATAAATTGATTGATAGTCGTTCTTAACCTGTGGTTTGTGGACCCCCAGATTGTTGCAATGTCCATACAGGGAGTCCACAAAGGTTTGAAGGCTGTTCAGTCCACTTCCTCCCCACAGTGGAGTGGCCACATGATGGGAGCCAAGGCAAAGGCTGACTGGCTGGCTGGGCCTATGCATTGCTGTTCAATCCAGTCCAGCTGCAAACTGGCAGGAAGAAGCAGGAGAAAAGTCTTCCCTCTCCCTCTGATGACTCTGAGAGAAGGTTTAATGGATGGTCTAATTGTTAAAGGCTGTTTATTGTTGTTGTTATATGGGTTTCAAATCTTGAGTTAAGTCTTGGGGGCCTGAGGTAACAAAAGATATTTAAAGGTGGTCCCTGGTTTTAAAAAAAGAGGCTAAGAACCACTGCTCTAGCCTGTATGTGACTAGCAGATGTACATAGATGGAAAATAATTCAACAAGCATAGAACATATGGTATAGGAGGAGTAGGCCCTGTTCCTCCTGGATTAAGACTTTGGTTTTTCCTTGGAGGGAAAATCCTGATAACTACAGTTTTCAGTAAGTAGAAATTCCTGGAGGAATAGTGAGAATTGCAGCATTGATTAGCAGATGGATTTTTTGGGATTAGGAATTTTTTATTGGAACCCACATGAACATTAATTAAAAACTGTGAACTCAAGTCCTATTAAAATAAAGGACTTCTGGTACAACTATACCATAGAGTCCCATTGGAGGACACCTCTCTAGACACTTTCCAGCATGACTCTATGGTATCTGTCCCTATTTTTTCAGATGTAGATAACTGAAACCACAAATATATTGTTCAATGGATATGGGGGTCTGACTGTATATGTAATCATCCTCTTTATTTTAAACTTTCTAAATTGCCTTGAAAGCTTTTTACTTTCAAAGCTGGTTATACAAATATTGTAAACAAATAATAATTTCATGGTTACCATTATTCTTTCTGTAGCGCAGTGTGAAATATGTACATCTTGGGATTCTGTCCTCTTACAGCTCTTACTATCAGAGGAAGTTCTTCCTAATGCTTGAGTAGAATCTCTTTTCCTGTAGTTCGAGTCCATTGCTCCATGTCCTAGTCTGGTAAGAGCTGTTTGGCAGTGGAATGCACTGCCTCGGAATGTGGTGGAGTCTCCTCCTTTGGAGGTTTTTAAACAGAGGCTGGATGGCCATCTGTCGGGTGTGCTTTGATTGTGTGTTCCTGCATGGCAGAGGGTTGAACTAGGTGGCCCTTGTGGTCTCTTTCAACTCTGATTCTATGAGTTCTATGAATGAAGTAAAGCTTGTTTTGCAAATAAATGTATGTAGAACTTGGCTGAATGCAGGAAAAAGGGAAGGAGCATGTGGGTTGCATTACTGATTGGTTGGTTGGTTTTTATTGGGCCTAAACTGTGTGTCACATCTGTTATGTAACAGTTGATCAGTGTTGTAAACCACTGAGTCTGAACATCAGCAAAATGTCTGGATTTTGCAGTGTATTGTGTGATTGCTTAACTTGTTGGTAGAAATGTGCCAAACACTGTGAAACTGAAAGGCTTGCTTCATAACATGAAATGGTGGCTTCTGTAGATATTTCCTTATTAAAATCACCAACTATACCTTTATTCTTTATGGTGTGGACATTTTCCAAATGAGTATATAAAAAGCAGAGACCAAACCTCTATCACTGACTACATAAAAGTGTACTATTCACTTAGTGTTCACTTAGCTGATGGGCTCTGCATATTTGCTAAAGTTCCCAGTACCTCTGATTTGTCATGATCCATTTGAAGTCATAGGTATATTGCTTGTTAGACATATTGATAACTTAGGGATATTCAAAATCTTGAATTCAATGGTGTGTCATTCTGCAAATCTGTATTATATGCTGGTCACTCCTAGTGTTTGTTTAACTAAATTGTGACAATAGTGGCTTTTCTACAACCTGTGAACCTTAGGTTTAGTCCAGATTTAATCTTAGAGTAGACCTATTGAAATCAATAGAACAACTTAGCCATGACTACTTACTTTCCATTGATTTCATTGAATATCCTCTAAACACCACCAAATCTTGATCCAACCCACCACATTTCATTTTCTTTTGATCTTTCCAAGGCAAGCTGGAAAACAATACAGATATATCTGAGTTAACAAAGTAGACTAGATATTACTACTTTAAGAATAAATTTGGTACTTCTAGAGACTATTCAAAGACTTCTTCCTGAACTACTATTTCTTTCACCATCCTCCAATTTTCTTATGATTTCCATTTTGGTAGCTGAACTTACAGATGTACAGGTCAACCCCTGTATCCATGGGACCAGTATCTGCAGTTTAATTTATGAACATCCAAAAAAATGTCCCCTCTAGGCATTTTCCAGGTCCTCCAGTGTGATTCTATGGTATGCATCTGCCAGAAGTTGGGGGAGAAGTCATTCATTTCTATAGAGTTCACTATTATCCATGGTTTCATGTATCCACAGTAAGTCTGGGAACATATCCCCTGCAGATACCGGGGGAGGGGGCATGACCTGTATGCTTTTGTGTATGCTCTGGTGAAGCAAGCATATCTGGTGTCCCCTTTTCTCTCTTGTTTTGTTGTTCCTGCTTGTTCATTAAGGGATTCTGGAGGCTGCTCTTGTTTTCTTTGGCAGTTGTGAGTGGGCACACACAGCTACAGTAGAGTTAGTTCAAGGAGCCCTGGTGGTGCAGTGGTTAAATGCCGGTACTGCAGCCACAGTGTTGTGAGTTCTGTTCTGCAGGGCTCCAAGGTTGACTCAGCCTTCCATCCTTCTGTAAGTTGGTAAAATGAGTACCCGGCTTGTTGGGGGCAATTAGCTAACAAATGAGGGATTTAAAAAGAGGAAGTGAATGGAGCTCTGTTCACTTCCTCTTTGCTGATGGAGCTACCTTTGCCAGGAGAGGAGGTAAGTGCAGGAGGGAACGTTCTTTTGCTGGCATAAAAATTGATTTTTTTATGCCGGCAAAAGAAAGTTTAAAAGGGGACGTCTGATAAAATCCTTTATTAACTGAGGTATTCCTATACAGATAATAAAACAGGATACACTTCCCAGAGAGTTCTTATGCATCTCATAAAAAATATGTGGTGTTGGAGAGAATTCTTGTCAGTCTTGTTGGTTCAGTAGGGTCCTCAGCGTTCCTTTTGAGTTCCACAAAGTTGTTGCTTTGTAATGCCTCACTCACTGAAGAAACCACTTCCCAGTTACCACCTGTAGTTTGTGCATCTGATTGTGTTTGTTGTACACATTCCAGTACACATTTGATATATAGTCCTCCTCACAGATTGAAGGCACACTGACTAAATTGTATAGGAAACAGAAGTTTGTGTCTTTAAGAGCTCACAAAATACAATAGATTAATTAAGTTAATGAGCATTGCTTATTCTTTACCATTGCAATAACTCTCAGTGCTTACAGTCCAGTAGAATTGCCAGGCTAGATAGAACCACAAATAAAAGGGTGTAGATAGACAGGAGTGTGCAGGCGAGGGCAACAAGGATGGTGAAGTACCCAAAAATCAATTCTTGTGAGTTGAAAGAGCATGTTTGGTCTAGAGGAAAGATTGCTAATGTGCTAAGGCGTGCTAATGGGCCTTATTTTATTGAAGGTGAAACAGATTCCTATGGCAGCCAAAGGCAAAGCTCGGAAAAAGAGAGAATCTCCCAACCAGCAGGGCCACTGCTTCTGATGGCTGAGTGAGTCTGGGAGTTTTGGCCCCCAAAGTAACTTTGCTAAGCTCTTGAAAAAAGGTGCCTCTCTGGCACGTGAGCTGGTTTGGTTCTTAAACCCAGTCCTATGAACTGTTATGACAACGAACAAGGGCCAGTCAGTATATCACAATTTCCCCCATGGGCAAGTGTTTCAGATGGAGAACAGTACATGCTGTATTCTACTGGAAGGAGAAGAAAAACTGTCTAAAAGGCCTCCATTGATATAATGAAGGAAAAAATGTGTGCCAGCAGCCTTGATGACATGTACAGAACAAAACGCAGCAGTAACAACTCTTCATTTCTCTAGAAAAATGGTTTTAAAACACTGTTTGGTTGCACAATCATTTCTAGTCCTGCCTGGGATTAGAACCATGTTCTACATATGGCACCACACACCTAATGTGTGTGTAGTAGGCTAAGAACTGATTCAGTCAGTAGAACACCTTTGACTAAGCTGCTTTTGATACCTTGAAACACTCACAAACAATCTCTGAAGGAAAGGTGCCACCATAAAAGATGAAAAGACTTGTAGCTATGGTGACAGAAGTGATGGTTCAGTTTGGCTGAGAGGAAAGAATTTGCACACACAGTTGAGGGACAGGAAGGGGGGGGGCATGTGCTATTAGTAGAAAGAGCTCAGTAGAGGGAAGGAAGCAGAAATACAGAGGACATAGCCTGAGGGCTGCTTGGGAAGAGCTCCCAGAGGTTTTAGGGGAAAACCTCTGGTTGCTATTGCAGCCCTTTGGTATCAGAAAGGAAATACTGTAAGGGGAAAGACATTAAGAGAAGAGTGCAGTGTTGAGGACTTTGTGGGAAGAAATATTTCTCAGAGCTGTGCAGTCACGACAGCTTGTATGTGTTCTGAGTCCCTCCCTCCTTTTAAACTCCTGCCTGGAATGTTACATGTTTCAGGGAGTAGCTTGTTTGATTTGGAGCATCTGCCTGTCCCTGCAAAACCTAGGGCAGGTTCAGGATGCTTAAATTGCATTCCTCAGCCCAGTGCTCTCCAGAGTTGTTGGACAGAGCTGTAAAGAGCATTCACACGATTACAGGGGCTCCTGGCCGACGACAGAACGTGAGGTATTGCACTACCTGGCGTCGTTGAAGGACCAGGGACCGGTCCCATGTACCATCTCTACGCATATGGCTGATATCTCGTTCTTCAGCAAGGTGGCAGAATGGGGTGACCCTTGTGCTACCTTCCTTGTCCATAAGGCGGTCGAGGACTGGAGGCGGAGAAGTCGACGGGTGGTGGATTCCAGGTGGCTGATTTCATACGGAGTGCTGGCCAAGTTGGTGGCTATACTGCAGATGGTTTGTCATTCACGTCATGAGCCCCCTCTTTTCAGCACAACTTACACGACCACCTTCTTCGGAGCTGTACAGGTTGGTGAACTGGTGAGTTCCTCCAAGAGAGATGTGTTGGGCAGGGTGCTGCAGCGCCGTGATATATCTCTGGGGGGCAACATGCTAAGCATACATATCTGGCACTCCAAGTGCGGCCAGCGTGGAAAAGGGGCCATGATGTGCAAGTTCCTGAATGAGTGTGTCGCCAGGCCAGGGCCCCTGTTTATGCACAAGGATGGGACGCCACTGACCAGGTTTCAGTTTGTCAGTGTGCTGAAAGCTGCACTGAAGCAGCTGGGCTTGCCGGCGGAGGACTATGGGAGCCACTTCTTCCGGATAGGAGCGGCAACTACAGCGGCACAAGGAGGCCTGCCAACAGAGACCATCAAGGGGCTTGGAAGGTGGTGCTCTGGGATCTTCGCGATGTACATCTGGCCAGAATAGGATATATCAATGCAGTCCACATGAGGGACTAGGAGCGTGTGGCTAATTGGTGATGGCTGTGGGGTGGTTGGTGGAAGGCAGGTCCCATTGGGGACTGCCTTTTGTGGTGGATGGCATGGGCCCTGATCCAGGATAAGCAAGGGGGGTCTCTGTCAAGTTCAGGTTCAAGTTCATGTTCATGGAGACCCCACCCCCTTTTTATAACCTTATTTCACAGGGGAAGGGGAGAGTGTCAAGCAGGCAGAGCTTGGCTGGGGCTCTCCTCTCCTTGCGTGGGTGTCGGTGGCAACCGACAACTGTCCATTGGTCAACACAGGGTTGGGCAATGAAGGGATCTGGACCCATGCAATTGGTGCCAACCATTTACAGCCATTACCATTACCAAATTGTGGCCTTTTATTGCCAATAGTCTATATACTAACCTCATATACTTAATCTTCTTATGTTACTCATGTACTCAATACATTTTGTATTTTGGTGTCGTGTATTCTTTCTCATGGGATGGAACGGGGGTTCTGGGCTGGGTCCACAAATATTTCTCAGGGCTGTGCAGTCAGGACAGTGTGGATGTGTTCTGAGTCCCTCCTTTTACACTCCTGGAATGTTACATGTTTCAGGGAGTAGCCTGTTTGATTTGGAGCGTCTGTCTGTCCCTGCAAAACCTAGGGCAGGTTCAGAATGCTGAAATTGCTTTCCTCAGTCCAGTGCTCTCCAGAGTTGTTGGACAGAGATGTAAAGAGTATTCACAAATGTTCTCATACTCAGGAAGCAATGGGGTCTTTATGCATTAATATGCAATGTCTTAAGAAATTGCCATTGGGAAAAAATTGTCAGTCAATATGAGACTTTTCACCCTTGGAGAGAATAAAAGGACCAACGATGGTTCTCTTTTTCCCCTCATCAGCAATAGCAGAAAATGGTGGGGGGGAGGGGGTTGCAAATGTTGTTTTATACAAAATACAACTCTTTATATGTAAACATGTTGTATTTTGTGCAAACTTCAACTTTTTAATGCAAAAATCCACTGCAAAATGTTCATCAAAAAATCCTGAAATGTGAAAAATGATAGAGAAATATGCAAAACTCTTATAATCTCAGTCAGTGGCGACAGGGGAGGAGTTCTGTTCTCATGGGTGAGAATAAATAAATAAGCAGAATAAACAGTCCAATACCCTAAAGGCACCAGATCCTGTCTCTTCTTGGAAGCTAAGCAGGATCAGCCCTGGTTAGTTCTTGGATAGGAGACTGCCAATGAATACAGGTGCTGTAGGCTATATTTCAGAGGAAGGAACTGGCAAAACCACCTCTGAATATTCCTCACCTAAGATAAGGAAACTTGAAGGCACATACACATTGTTGGATTACAACTCATCTCCCCCCATCCCCAATCAATGCCAGCTGGAGATAACATATATGGATTGTGCTGGGCTGAGAAAGTCTGCTCCACAACACTCTGGAACAAGGTCTAAGTACTTAAGTCAGTCAAGTCAGCATTAGCCAATACATCAGTCTTTTCCTTTGCAGATAGACCAAATTACACACATGCAGGGTCTAAGGTCCTTGTTAGCTGTTTTTCCACAGGGCTTTTGGGGGGTGGGTGGGTGGGTAGATAATGGGATAATGCAACATGTCATGTTTTAGAACATTGCTTAGTCTGATATTGGTACTAATTTCAGGATTGTAACAGGGAAGTGTTTGTTGTAGGCAGCAAATTAGGGATGGAGTTGTGCCTGTTACCAACCATAGCATTTGGTTGAGGTAGGTGGTAATAACTGGGACATCTGTCAGTAATATTCAACATGCCTTTGCATATACCGCACTTAGAATTGTTTGACAAGTTTGGATGTTAACTAAACAGCAGGCAAGGCAAAGAGTTTGGAACAATCTTGCTAACTCTTACTTTTTAAAGTTTCTTTACGTATGAAATATGACCTTTTGCTGTTCCTTTGCTGCAGAGAGTTGGGGGGACCCTTCAGAACAGCATGGAAAATGATTTGGGGGACCTACAAGGAAGAAAAATGGCTGAAAATCACTACCTTTCCCCTTCATTTGGTCAACAGCCACCACCTTTCATCAGAGAGGCACCAATATGCTACTGTCTGATGGAAATGTTTCTTAGTGAAGTGTCCAATATCACCTTTTTGGCATTAAATTATACAAAGTTCATTCTAGTTTTAGCTTTTCTGTAAATGTGAATGTAGGTAATATATGGAGTATACAGTAGATCAAGCTAGTCGTATTATATGCCTGCATTTAAATTACTTTTTATCCTGATGTGAGAGAACAAGCTTGCTAATTATAATAAATCCCCTGGCAGTTGTATTGCTTTCAGCTTGTAGCCATGAATCAATATTAAAATGGAGAAAACAAAGTTTATAGTATGAATGGAATCTAAAAAATGTTGCATGAGCATACTATTTTTTTTCTGATAACAGTTCTTCTTTAATTATTTCTCAATAAGCAATTACAGGCAAATAAATACATTGCCGTTTGGTTAACCATGAATCAGGTGGGACCAAACCATGGGGTTGCATGTTCTGCCCGCATCCTCCCTTCCAGAGCATAAATGCCCCCCAGGACTTAACCACAGTTAACTATTTGATCGGAAGCAATGTAAACTGCAGCTAGGGCTAACCAGGATTTCTGCTGTGCTTGAAACAGCAGTTCAGAGTAGGTTTCCAATCCTGAAGTAACCCAAAACCATGGTTAGTCTAGATGGTTAATTGCACTCCTGTTTAGGACTCTTGCACTCTAAAAATGATGGATCCTGCAGCCAGCTCCCCATTGTTATGGTTGGATGTGGCAGTGTCTGTATGTACACCAGTCCTCAGACTGTTAAAATTTACATGTTTCTGTTCTTTAATCTATTTGAAATGCATTGTGCATTTTTTCTTTGAACTAGAGTCATCTCATTATACTTTGCACTTGAATGGAAAGGCTGGTCATCTGAAACTTGTTAAACTCATGGATAAAAATATTTCTTGTAGCAGTTTTAAGACTCGATGTCTGAGCTGTCTTTGAGGTTTAAAATGTAGTTTGACTTTTGTGTGAGCATTGATATTTTGACAGGTTTCTGAACTGCTGACCAATCAAAATACAAAGCCTTTTGAGAAGCTGGCAAGCTAGTCTTAAATTCTTTATATTCCCTTTTATAAAGGAGAAGATGGCATCACATACATTAGCTTGGCTTGAGCTCCATTATCTATTTTGAGTTTTTATTTTGTCTTTTTCCTATTCAACCCATTTAGTGTTTATAAAACTTGGAGTTTTAGACTTTTCTGCTTCTAAGATTCCGGAAGATTTACTACTGATGTTTTAATCATCTGCTTATTGGGAGTTGTGTGATAAGGCTGATATCTCAGCTAATGAAGGCTGTGGATTATTATCTGGATAGTCTCATTTTCTTCATACATACTGATCTGTCAATCACACATGTACACACCTCACTATTTTTACCTTTATTCAAACAATATCTCCGTATTCTGCATTTAGAAGTACAGTATTTGAAACAGTGTCCTGCTGATAGCTTTTTCAATATACTAGTTATAATCAAAATGTATTATTTAATTTTCCAACAATAGTTCAACAGATTTAATACTAACACTTTCTGCCCTTTGAAAAATTTGTCTGTCCCAAATAAAAATATCTGAATAAACTGTTGAATATAATTTCAGATGAGTGGATTGGGATAGTTACGTAGGAAGGGCAGGATGGAGAAGAAAACTGGCAGAAATTAGAAAGTACTTCTTGTATTATTTTATTTACAATGTGTTTTTGGCTAGTGGCCTCTCTGTAGTTCTAATACTATAAATGGGCAATTGTTATGCACATTCCACATATTGTCCTTCTAAGTGTGTTTCTGCTGTGGAAAGAGAAGCGGTATGTTCTGTTTATGGATTTTATTTCTTCCACAGCAAAGTGTAGCACATCCACTAGGATTTATTATTTTATGAATGTTATTAGCAACTGAGAATTATGTTTGCGATGTAACTGGTGATGACCCTTCAGCTTTCTTGCAGAGTAACTAGAGCTACATTGACCTGCCAGGGTGCACTGGCTAGTGCAATTTACACCCTCTCTTGTACAGTCAGCCCTCCACATTTGTGGGTTTAACTTTTGTGGATTTGGTTATTTGCAGATTGTTTGCTGCTGCCTCCAGTGCTGGCCTATATTTTTAAATAGGGACTGCAAGCCTCGTGAGACTGAGAATGTGTGGTGAGGCTTGTAAGTCCTTATTAAAATGGTGTAAGGCAGCAGCGGAGGTGGCAACAAGCCCCACCCACTGCCCACTTTTTCCTTGCAAAGAAACCCCACTGCCTTAAAGGCATCCATGGTGGGTTGAATCTGCAGATTGTATTTTGTGTGTGTGTTAAATATGGTTTGAGGGGTCTAGAGATATTTGTGTTTTTTCCCCATTTTTCCTACACTCTTAACCCCAGTGAATGTGGAGGGCCAACTGTACTCAGTTATGGCATTTTCATACCATCCTACTGATTTAGCAGAAATGGCCCTGGTTAATCCTCTGCCATATCACTTTCTCAGTTGCTTTTAAAAACTTCCCAGTTTCTCTCTTTTCCTCCCATTTTGCTCTTTGATCTCAGCTTATTTCACTTGCTGTAGACTGAATACAAACTGGAAATGTAGCTTGCTCTCAGTTAACAAAGTAGAAGGGAAAGCAGAGGAAGGGGTAGTTTTATTCTTCCCAATAGGATCAGGCAAAAGCAACTGCTGCTTTGGAGAAAAATATTTTTGCTGTGTACCTGCAAATTGCTTCTTGAGGTAAGAAAAAGAAATAAAGATACCTTATAAAAAGCAGGAGAAGGGGACAATCCTGCCAATTAAGAGGGCCTTTCCTTGAGGAATTGCCTTTGAGTTACAGAACCTTGAAACAGTGTTTTAGGTGCACTCTCAATCTCTTTGTTACAGTTTGCTAATTCTCTGTGTGTGCCAGGGCTGAACAGTGCCAGAGGAAAGAAACTTTAACTGTACTGTACTTTGTAGAGGCTGAGCACTGGGAGATACTTTATTGTCTATTTTCTTTGTGAGGGTTTAATTAATTAATTTTTTGCAGAGCAATGTGACATTTTTATTAATAATGCAATCCCAATTAGTTCATTTGAACCTAACAGATAGCTAGTTGTGTATAGAATTGTAGCTGAGACATTCTAGAAGACTACTAAAATCCATGTATTTGTTTATGAAAATTATTCTTTTTCCAACTATATTTTTCTTAATTAGTCACATTCCATTTATCTCCTAGAGCTCCCATCTCATTTTTATTCTAAGAGCAACCCCGTGAGGTTAGTTAGACTGAGAAGCTGAGATTGGCTCAAGCTGATGCCATGTACGTTACATTTTGATGAAGCTGGGATTTGACCTGATCTATAATGTGCATTGGGCAGAGGAGGTGGGTATGAACATAAAAGTTCATACAGCGGATCTGAGAGTGAGTTGCAATTCTGCACAGGTGTGATAAAGGCATTTTGATTTTTAGAATAATGTATTACAGAATGTGATTTTTGTTTTATTTATATTTTGCCTTTTTCCCAGCATGGGATTTAAGGCATGAGTGCACACACATGAACACATAAAGTGTACTATATTTATTGATTTCAGAGTCTTCATTTTTCAGGCTTTTCTAAATTCAGTACATAAATTCCAGAGTTGCTTAAAATAGTAGTTTTGCGTGTTCTTCCTCATGAATAACCGTTGCCTGGCCACACTCTTTTAACCACACTTTGATGTTGCTCAGCCACATCTCCATTTTCATCTCTGAAATGTTGGGGGGAGGTTCCTTTTTTGTTACCCCTTTTTGTTTTCATTATCTGCAGCAGCCCTCAAACATACAGTACTGCCTTTTCAGCTGCTGGGACAGTTGAAAACACAGCATGTGGCTTATTAATAACCTTAACAAAGGGAAAATCCACTTTATTTACTACCTAATTCGTTTCTTACTATTTAGGAGACAACAATGCAATCTGACACTTCGTACTGGATAAAAAAGACCACTTGCCACTGATGAAAATAGCCAAAAGAGTTGATTGTTTTATAATAATAATAATAATAATAATAATACAACTTTATTTCTATCCCGCCCCTCTGCAACGCAATCGGGGTGGCTTACAATATAAAAACTCCATAGTCCCAATACCCTAGCCCACTCACCCCTTGTCTTTTTATAGTGTGTGCATATGGGCACATGTTTATACCTCTAAATCTATTTGCAAGGCACATTAAATGTGCTGTGTTGTTTGCAGTTGTGCTTGCAGCATTCATAGGAAAAACTGTATTAATAAAGTTTTCTGAATAAAATAGACTTTTGTCCACATTAGGTGGGCAACTGGGATCCCTCTAGAGCAATGGCTCTTAACCTTTTCTTTACCACAGACCTCCTTTAAATCTCTTTTATTGCCATGGACCTCAAGACTTGAGATTTGAAACAACAACATTAATAATACCCAATAATATTAATAATACCTGATAATACAGTAATAATACCATTACACCTCCCATTAAACCTTCACTCAGAGGCACTGGAGGGGGAGGGAAGTCTTTTCTCCTGCTTCTTCCTGCAAGTTTGTGGCTAGAGCAGATTGAATGGCAATGTGCAGGCCAAGCCAGCCAGCCTTTGCCTTGTCTGCTGTCATGTGGCTACTCCACTGCAGGGAAGAGGTGAGCTGAACAGCCTTGAAGCCTTTGTGGACCCCCTGTGAGGACATCACTGCCCTCTGGAGGTCCCTGGAACCACTGCTCTAGAGGTTTTGTATTGACTATTGGCCATTTTAGCTGTAGAGTATTAAAACTGCAACCCTAAAGATCTATGGGGCACCACATTCCTGTCCCTGATGCAGAATAATCCAGTACCCAATGCTGTGCTTGTTTATAGCTCTTTCTACACAGGTGAGAATCCAGTGAAGGAAGAGGGTCTATAAGATAGAATTTTATATATGCAGAAATTAGATGGGAAGTATTTCATGAGGCTGCAGGGATCACCAGCATTGAGGCCATGATATTGAGAACACAGCTGCGCTGGGCAGGGCACGTTTCTAGGATGGAGGACCATCGCCTCCCAAAAATACTACTCTACGGTGAACTCGCCACGGGGCAGCATAAGAGGGGCGCTCCAAAAAAGCGATACAAAGACTCCCTGAAACAACATCTCAGGCTTGGCCAAATTGATCACCAACAGTGGTCCGCCCTGGCCTCACATCGGGAGGCATGGAGACGCACTATCCACAATGCTGCAGCCTTATTTGAGAACTCACGCCGAACAAGTCTTGAAGAGAAACGACAACGCAGAAAGAATCACAACCCAAAAACATCACCCAAGGAGACCTTCTGCTGTGCTTTTTGCAACCGGACTTGTTTATCTCGGATTGGCCTTTTTAGTCATCAGTGCGCTTGCAGAAAGCGCGGGATGAGTCCTTCCTGAATCTTCGTTTGCGAAGAAAAGCCAGAGAGAGAGAGAGAATCATTTGCATAATCTTTTCTTTAAGGTTGTTCAAGGGTTTCATAGAATTAAAGAGTTGGAAGACACCATGAAGGCCATCCAGTCCAACCCCCTGCCATGCAGAAATACACAATCAAATCATTCCCAACAGATGGCCATCCATCCTTTGTTTAAAAAACCTCCAAAGAAGGGGACTCCCACAATCCAAGGCAGTGTATTCTACTTTTGAAGAGCTCTTATCATCTAATAGTTAGGTGGAATCTCTTTTCTTGTGATTTGAATCCATTGCTCTGTGTCCTAGTCTCTGGAACAGCAGAAAATAAGTTTGCTCCCTCTTCAATATGACATCCTTTCAAGTATGTGAACATGGCTATCATGCCATTTCTTAATCTTCTCTTCTCCAGGCTAAACATACCCAGCTCCCTAAACTGTTCCTCATAGGGCATGGCTTCCAGACCTTTCACCATTTTGATCGCCCTCCTCTGGACAGGTTCCAGCTTCTCCATATCCTTCATGAATTGCTATGCCCAGAACTGGACACAGTATTCCAGGTGAGGTCTGACCAAAACAAAGTAGAATGGTACTATTACATCCCTCGATCTACAGACACTATATTCCTAGAAGCCTAGAACTGCATTGGCTTTTTTAGCTGCCGCATCACACTGTTTACTCATGTTCAGCTTGTGGTCTACTAAGGCCTCGTCTACACGACGAAAAAAAAACAAACGTTTTTTGGGGGGGGATTCAAAAAGGCAGCCCTTTGAATGCGTACAATCTACCTACATGATTTATACCCCCCCTAAACTCCATATGACCCCCCCCTTGCCCAGCTGGCCAGAGCAAGTGATCCAAGCAGCAGTTTTAAATCTCCTGCCACTTTTTTTTATTTATAAAGGTGCCTGCAATCCGAACATCTGTGGTTACATTTTAATAATTAAATATAAACACGAAAAAACATAGCACGGACTTACCAGACCCTCGCCAAGCCGGGAATCCAACATGGCGACTGCAGCTCCTTTCCCTCATTCCTAGTCCTGTCCCCTCTACCTGGCCAGCCAATCAGATTGCACTTCTATTCATATCTGTGTGAACAGGAGTGTACAAATGACCAATCATTTGGAAGCCACATGGATTAATCCCTGAGATCCGGTAATTTTTCCGAACGCCAAACTACCAGACTTTATGGGGGAATTCACGGCCCTCCTTCTGAATGAAAATTTGTATTCAAACAATCGCTTGTACAGATCGTTGATCTTTCAAACACTGTACGGATATTTTTTGTCATATAGATGGCACCTAAGACTCCTAGATCCCTTTCACAGATACTGTTGTCAAGCCAAGTGTCACCCATCCTGTCTGTGCATTTCATTTTTTTCTTCTGCCTAAGTGTAGTACCTTACATTTCTCCCTGTTTAAATTAATTTTGCTAGTTTTGGTCCAACTCTCCAATCTGTTAAAGTCATTTTTAAATCTGTTTCATTCACTCAGTGTTTTCCAGTGAACCAAACCAATTTTTACTTCCTTGACAAATAACACAGTTATCCCTATTGTGGATTTCTCCAAATGTTGTGTTATTGTTCTCAGATGAAAAGTTCAAAAAAGTACTTAAAAGGTCTACTTCAGGATAAAAATACAGTTGTCCCTTCATATTTGCTGAGATTTGGTTCCAGGACCCTCTGTGGATACCAAAATCCGTGAATACTCAAGTACCATTATATGCAGTGGCATAGCAAAATGGTGTCCGTTATATAAGATGGCAAAATCAAGGTTTGCCTTTTGGATTATTGTTTTTTAAAAGAATATTTTCAAGCCGTGAATACTTAAATCCGTAGATACCAAATCCATGGATACGGAGGGACAACTGTATGTGTAAAAATGTGTGCATCATAGGAAAGCTGAGTTTGTGCATATATTTTAAATCACAGATTTGATGCTGAAACTGGCTTCTGAATGCAAAACTGACAGCAACTGGAAATAGGCTGATTCATTTGTCCTTATCTCAGAGGACGCTTATAAAAGTAAAATGGGAAATTTGCAATGAAAGTGTGGTAGTGATGAACATGCTGGTTAAGATTTTGAAGCTACTGGAAAATGCAATTGCAAGTTGTTAACATAATGGAACTAAAACACATTTTGTATGTAAAGTGATAGAAACAAAAGTGGGTACTAATTAGATGAGAAATGTTATTTGTGGCAGACAGCTCTGTGTAAATTAAACGAACTGTACCACTTGATTAGGTTCCTCTAGAGGATAATTACATTGCCATCTTATTCTCTTCTCTATAAATCAGGTCAAAAGGTTGTCTCCTTAATGCAAATGATAGTTTGAAGATAATAGTGTTTGTAGCAAGCTGCTGGTTGCTTTTTAGAATTTAGCTGATATGATGTATGCAAATCCCAAATTAGGACGTGAGATCTCCTAATGCTAAGTTATTTACTACCAAAGCCTGTGGCCCAAATCCTTTTTAGCACTAAGTAATAGCTTTTAAAATAGATCTGAGACCATTCTGCATATGTATTACAAGAATGAGTAGTGAAAATGTAATAAATATGTGTTAGCATTTGTTCAAAACACACATTTTGTTATATATCTTAAAAATTTAAAAAATCAGGTTAACTTTTGATCATAGCAAGTACAATAAAGGTTACTAATTCTATTCTTGTAAGATCAGAGCTTGGAAAAAGGTTACTTTTTTGGACTACAGCTATTGTACCTAATGATTTTATTTATTTATTTTGGAAGGGGTGTCTCCTCAACAGGTATATACAGAGTAATCTTATGTATATTCCCTAAGGAAGTACGTAAGTCTGTTTCAGATAGGGCCTACTCCCAAATAGGTGTGTTAAGGTTTGCAGCCTTAATGTTTAACTGCATACCCTTCAACATTTCACAGATGAAAACTCGGGCACATGTGGCCACATCAGGCTATGGTAAAGATGGCAAAAATTATTAATGAGGAAGAACACACAAGCTAGGGGAGGCTGTAGCAGTTTGCTTTTGCCTACGTCTGCAGAGAAGGGCAAGATCCCACTGCCTCATCTCTTCTCACTCCTGTTGAGTTCAAACTCCTGATGGAAGCTGATGACAAAGGGAGAAGGCAGGAGGAGGAGAGAGAAACAGGGACATTTTAAGAGCAGCTGAACAAAATTGAATGACAGAGGATTAATCAAGACTGTTCCTGCCAAATCAGGACAATTGGAGGATATGCAGTTGACGTATTTCATTCCATCAAATTTTAATGTATCATCCACGTGACTTCATATACTGCATTTTCCCTGTGTTTCTACAGTCTTGTTGTTGTTGTTGTTGAGAAGATAAGAGTTCCTTGAAGAATGTCTGTGCCACTTCTCTTCTACCTTCTCTACCTTAGGGGCATAAGCTGCCCCTTGGCCCACTTCCCCTATTAGCTTTCTAGCAGGTGGTCTGGGTGATATAATTTGAGAGGTTTTCTAGATGAGAAGATATAATGTGGATTGCTGTGCATTAATGCAAATTTACAGCAGCGTTCATTTGTCTCCATGGTTCTTTGGCAAAATCATAGGTATGTGAAGTGATCTGTGTTTGAAGTGCACACGCAGTGCTGCCTGCAAATCAAGATGGGGGCCAAGAGTGCATTACTCACATTGCTATGCACAGTACAGTATTTCTTTTTGCAGTAACTGTAAATCAAAGGTGCACAAGTGCGACCTTCCACTTAAAAAAGCTGTTTGGTCGCCTCAGCGTAGCAATGAAGCACGTGACCAGTAGCACAAAACTCCAAAATTTTGCTTCCGGCCACATCATTGCTGACAAGCCTGCCCACTGTGCACATCTAACCAATCAGCTTTCCATTTTGCCCTTGCTGAACATGTGCTGTAATGCAAATCGGATGTCTAAACAAGCGGGAATGTGCATTTCCACGCATTATTTTAAACCTTCAGGAAAAGCTGCAAAGGCTTTCCCCCCACAGTTTTTAGAGTTTTTGGCCTCCTTCCTTCTGAATAAGGTGAATGACTGTGGGATTGCGTTGGGACAAAAGGTATTCTCTACAAATTCTATTAGGATTATTTTCACCATCTAGAGAACCCCCTGCGAGAAGACCTTGCCCCTTAGGAAAGGAAAGCCATACTGTTGGAGGAACTAATAGCTCACTGGGAAAACACATGCTCCGTATACCCCAGGCTCAATTTCACTAGTCTTTCAAATAGCGCTAAATACTTTTGAAGTCTTTTGAAGACATCTGTACCTATAATATAAAAGTGGAAGTTATTTAAATATTTACTCAATAGTACTCAAAGTTTTTATTATGTAAATCCATTTAGTTTTTTAAAATAAATATAAATATTACTTTGGTGTCATCATTTAAACTGATTCATTTTAATTTTTAATTTTAATTTTTAATTTTTCACTTAACCTTAGCAGTAGGTAGGGGGCCTGCCAAAGATCCTGGCCTGGGGGCCCCACTTCAGGATGTGGGGGCCATGAGCCCTACATCTCAAAGCAGTCACAGTAAGGCTTTCTTATTTCTCCTCTCCTTGTCTGAAAACGCAAATATATGATAACCATAGAGATGCCTTATTTTCAGTTGAGAAGACAGGCAGTCAACTACTTTATAAAATATAGACACGATGTAAACTACCATTCTTTCCTGCATGCTGATAGGTTCTGCCCATTCTTACTGACTTTGGTTTGCAATATTTTCTACTGCAGAATCAGCAGAGTGCCTGAAGACACATTATGATTCAGCTTTGTTAATTATGAACTGCCAAATTTGGACTCTCCTTGAAACCTGTGCCAAAATTTTTGCAAACATTTTTGAGCGAAACCACTATATTTTGCCATGCCCTCAGAACTGAGCAACAGGGGCTCCAACATGGGCTTATAGTAAAAACCCCAAATCCAACATTGTCTGAGTCTCTCCAAACCTGTCTTACAGTTCTGCAATTATTTTCATGAGTTTTACAGTGTTCTGCAACACCCTCAAAACTGAGTAACTGTTATTTCAAACCTGGTTTTCCCAATTAACACCAAAAGTCAAAACTGCAAAACACCCATGCTTAGAACAAGGAAGCTTAGAAATAATTGTTTTCAACTACAACCGATCCTCTGTATCCATGGATTTCACCATCCACGGTTTGAAAATATCCCCCCCACAAAAAAAATCCAAAAAGAAACCTTGCTGTTTGCCATTTTATATAAGGGAAACCATTTTACCGTTCCGTTGTATATAATGGGATTTGAGCATCCACACATTTTGGTATCCATGTGGATCCTGGAACCATTCCAATTAGCTAACACACATTGGAAACTGTTTAATGCAGTGTAGATGTGTAAATAGCTATTGCTTAAAACAATTTGTAAGCCGCTCTGATAGCCTTGAGGCTGAAGAGCGGGGTATAAGTAAATAAATAAAAATAAAACCAAACCCAGTAGATACCAAGGCCCTACTGTAGTTTAGGTTTTGTGGTTGTTTGTTGTGTGTCATTTCCTTGGCAAGATTTGTTTGGGGGGTTTGCCCTTGCCTTCCTCTGAGGTTGAGAGAGTGTGGCTTGCTCAAGGTCACTCAGTGGTTGAGTAGGGATTTGAAACCTGCTCTCTAGCATCTTAGTCTAGTGCACAAACCAGTTCACCCACTGGCTCTGTACACCATATTGTTTAAGTCAGGGTTAAGATTATGTTATTCACAACTAGATAAAAGAGAAAAGATGCATTTATAAATAAACCTCATTCACTAGGAAATAAATCCGTAATGCTGAACAGCTGTAAACAACTAATCTTTCTATCCAGATCATGGACTTAATTATCCTTATTGTTTGAAATAAATGCACAGACTGAGAAGCATATGCTTGCCTGAGCTGACCTCCATGTGAGTCTGATGATGAGTATTTTTTTTTAAAAAAAAGAAACATGAATCTTATGTCTCATCCAGCTGTTGTCTGAATTTCTAGTGCAGAATTGACAAGAAGAGCTCTGAGTATTAACAACATTGTAGATGGATACAGTTTGATGCTTGAAGTAGGCATTGATAAGTTAATTAACACTTTTGTGTTTTAAATCTTTATTCCTTTCTTTTGTTTTACTTTACTTTCTACTGCCTTTATACTAAGCAGTGGGTTACCTCAGTTACAGCCTTGTGTTTCAGGATTTGGAATACCTGAGAACTTGATGAAGCTAAAGTGTGAACTTTCTTGCTGTATTAGATTTTGCCCAGTTTCAAATTCAGAGGTTTAATCTCTGAAAAATCTACTCACTTATTAGGGTGTTATCTCTGCCTTAGGAAACAGCTCACAAGATGCAGAATGGAAGGCAGGCAACCAATGGTTTGCTTTGAAGCTCAGTTTATTTTCATTTGGCCAATTGGGTGCCAAAAGGAGTTCGGGACAAAGATAAAACACTTGGCCAGGACTTTTAAAAGTTTTGGCTGAATTCGTAACATAGATAGAATGACCAACCAGTGCATTTTCCATGTCCCCTTTGGAACGCCCATCTCTATGTCATCAAGATACAGGTGTGCATGCTTAGAGAATGGCCTGACCTATTTCTGTACCTGTCTCTTGGAACATCTTATGGTACAAATACATAGTCAGATTGAAACTAACCTATACTTCCTACCAGTCTATGTGGTCAGGCTAGCTACTCCTCTTGCAGCTTAGCAAAGTGTCTGGTGTTATGTCTCGTAGTTACAGCTCTGCAGAGAAAGACGCATTTAACTTGGTTAACCTGGATGGAGGGAGGAGAGAGAGAGAGAGAGAGAGAGAGAGAGAGAGAGAGAGAGAGAGAACTTTCATAGCATCAGGGAGTTGGAAGGGATCCCAAGAGGTCATTTAGTCCAACCCCAAATAAGATGTTTGAAATTCAGTATTGGAGGCAGCAGAGCTGGGAATCTTTAAGGATATCTTTCCTGTTCTTGTCTCCACCTTACAAGGGTATGAAATACAGTACAGTTTCTGATTGAAATGCATTTCTAATTTTGCTCTGTTTTTTTAAAAAAGTTTTCTAATTAAGTTATTAAACTGCCAAGCTGCCTTCCTTTTTTTCTACTGTCACAAATAAGGGATTGGATAATAGTGGGACAAGTATTTTGTCTTCACACACCTGAAAAATACAGTGAAAAACACTACCCAGTTAGGCTGATGAAGATTTCTGGAGAATTCAACTGTTTGTGTACTACTTTAGAAGGAATATTGTAAGCACAATAAACAGTGCTGATTAATTTTATTTGTTTGTGACACAATGACCATTGCAAATAATTTTTTTTTAAGGTTTAAAATTAAGCTATTAAAATCAGGTACAGCAACAACGCAACATATCCCATAACATAATTCAGCACATCAAATTGCCATGGTGACTCATAGTATTAAATTGATTTTCATGTTGGCAACTTAAAAAATTACCTATCACTTGAAAGGTTTTTACCTTTTATGCTAGCTTGGCAATACCTTCGGTTACTGCATGTAAAATTATGGAGTGCCTTTTGTACTTTTCTACTATTATATCTTTGTTTGTTTTAAGCTCTTTGTCATGGTCTTTAGCTAGCACAATGAATGATAAGGAATGGGAATTAATCACTTTTACATATTAACCAAAGTTCCGTGCATCCAGTAAGGCACCAGTGGAGAACTTACTTGCAGAAAAGTTCAAGATAAGCAGATAAATGATTCTTCAAGGTCAACACCTTAAAAATCTAAATAAAAATACAAGATAGATATGAATAATAAAGCCATTACAAGGCATTTGGTCCGCTCTTACGGCCATAAATTAAAATCCTATAACCTACTTTAAGATGATAAGAGCCTGGTTTTTACTCTAGAGCAATCATAGGTTCCTTCTCCTCCAACCCTGTCTCTTTTTCTGAACTATACGTTAGAAATAGAGCCTTTTCCTTAAGGCTTCCCCACCTACTGAGCCAAACCAATAATCCATAGGGTTCTTATCTGCACATTTTTTTGTGACTTGCTAGTCAGTCCTGATAAACGTCTTGTTCAACTGGGAGTTTTTGAGATTCTTTTTTTCTATGGACCAGTGTGGCTGTATTATCTAGGTTATTTCACACTAGTATAGGAATTTTTCCACTGACTTAAAGCCCTGTCTGGATTTACAATGTATTTGTCTCTTAGAGAAGATGCACCTGGGCTTGGGATGAATGAGTTAAGAGCTAACAATTATTTGCAGCAAATTTCTTTGGAGGGAAGCTGACAAGGATGTAAGCAAGTTATATTTAAAAACAGACCTAACAAGTGGGGATTAAGTTACACTAGTGTCATAACGAATAATGGCCGGAATCCTGTATCAGCTTGTTGAGTATACTTAATGAAGCAACCTCTCCTTGCTTACACCGCCCCACAAAAAAAACCTTATGGACATGTCATTCACCCGTGATCCAATCACCAGCAGAATAGACCCCTTTCCATGCAGCTGATGCCTGGTAGAATAGGTTGGTGAGAGGGAAAGAATAGTATTAGTTATATATCCATTGTGAATATGAAACAGTTATGGATGATTAAATCTAGGTAGCTGTTTCATGCACACAATTGCTACTTAGTCATGATTGTGACACTGGGCTTGTCTGTATGAGCCAAAAGACCAGATTGCTCCATAGTAATGTTAAATCGCAGCAGCTGTGACTTGTCTTAATGTTTATTTGGCAGGCATAAGCTTTGTATGCTTGCAAGTCAAAATGGCAGCTGCGAGTAATTCCCCCCTTTTTATTTTTATTTACCTTAATTTACCATCACAGAACTTTTTTAAAAAAAATATTTCCAATGTGCATTGGAGTGATATTTTGACTTTACCAAAAAGGGAAAAAAACCCACTCTGTTTTCTTACCTGAATGCTTGCTCACTAAGGTGAAAATCTAACATGGCAGCACTGGACGCTTGCCCTGTTAGCAAGCCTCACCACGTGTGCTCACCCAGCCAATCATCTTTGTGCTTCCTCTTGTATGGGAAAGCGATTCATATCGAATTGCTTGTTCCAACCAGGAGGAATGTACATCTCTCCCCCCCCACCGCTGTTTTTAAAAAACTCCGGCAAAAGCCACAAAGACTTTTCTGGTGTAGTTTTTGGCATTTTGTGCCCCCTTCTTCACAATACAGCGGAACGACATGGAATGCCATTAAGGTAGGAAGGATTTTCCTTGCATCCTGAGAAGAGTATTTTTGCCATTTAGACAACACCACTATTTCCATGATTGTAACTCCCCCTCCACCTGGGTTGGGCCAAGAGAGGTTACTTAGTTAAGCATACTTTACTTAACTAACTTAACTAACTATTTAACTAAGTAGCTGATACAGGATTCCAGCCATTGTTTTTTAGTCTATTTTCAACATTATTGTGAAAGAGTTTCTAAGGCTTTAAAAAAATATTATGACATTGATCTTTTAAAGCTTTATGCCATTCTGTTATCAATCCTAATTTTTAAAAAAGTAATAGAATAGTAACAATCAACACAATAAATGAGTTATTTTTTTAACAAAAATTACTTTCTAAATACCAACTGAAACAGGAACAAATTACTCTTTAAAAAAAAAAAACACTTCTGAAAGTCTGAAACATCTTATTTGATAATGGCCAGATAATGCATTATGCTGTTGTACCAGTTGGTGGCTGCCATGTCAGTAGGGTTATGAATCATTCTGGGTTTTAGTCCAGACTTGGAAGGGGCTGAACCTATTTTGGGGATAATCATACTGGATAACTCTGAAATTTTAACTAATATCTCAAGAGAATTCAATGCCATGAAAAGAATCAGCCACTGTACTGAATGCATAGTGTGTAGCTACAGCTTAAGGGTTTCCTTTTTCTTTAATTACTGCTTTGGGCAAGGAAGTGGAGAGGGGACGGTTTGGATGACATGGTGGGGAAGCAGAGGTTCATGCCTTCCTTCTCCAACACAGAGAGCCAAGGGGTGTAGGAAGAAAGGTTTTATACTTTTGGAACTCTATATGCCTTTTATTTCCCCCCAAAACAAATTAGAGCACTCATGTAACTTTCCAAGACACATTAGAGTGCTCTCGTTATATTTTTCACAAGAATAGATGTGAGGCCAGAGCACCTGCATCTTTCAAGTGTAATATGAGAAACCATCCTTATTATTATTTTGTGATGAATGCAGGAGTAGATTGACACTTGATAGGTTATATCATGGCCAGGAAGAAATTGCCTAACTGTGCAAAGCTTTCATAGTTTTATTAAAGGAATAACAATTGGTTTCTGATGGTGGGGAGAAGAAGGGGGCGAAATTAAATCTTTTCCAGATAACATTGAGAGTCTTTTGGCTCTTCACTGATAATGCAACTCAAAAGTTTCTAGTTTAATTAAACCTACAAAATCAAATCTAGTGAGCATTGATAGCAAAATCCACCTATCTGTTCAGAGTACAGTATCTATTGTAATCCCTTACAATATAACATATAGAAATATCTTTCTATTCTTTTGTATTTTTATATGGCATGCAGTCCTTTATATGTCTGTTCAGAAGAAATCACCCCTAAATTTACTAGGTTTACTCTCAAGTGTTTATATAGGATTGCTGGCGGGGGGAGGGATGAATCTTGCCTTTGCCAGTAGGCTGAAGCAGAAGCAAAGTGCTACAACCTCTCCTAGCTTGTGTGTTCTTCCTCATTAATAATGTTTGCCATCTTAACCATACTCTGATGTTGCTTGGGCACATGTGTCTCAGTTTTCATTTGCGAAATGTTGGAGGGTGTACTTCAGATTAATTTTGTGGATCATATATGCTGCTGGTTACTCTTTTACAAACAAAAGTATCATGTTGACTGTAAGAACAATTCCAAATTTCTATATCAGCATGACGTCTTTTTTAAGCCAACCAAAAAGTCACATAAATGTGTGCAAGTTTCTAAGATCTCCAGACCTTTTCATTACATCTTCAGGCAAGGGCGGGGGAATGGGGACAGACTTCATGATTGAAGTCCAGTGTTGTCCTCATAATGCCTTGAGAGGTAGCAGAGGGAGTGCAGATCATGGTGATGGCTTTTAAATCCTAGGAATCCTGAAGAAGTCAAGAAAACCTATTCTTTTCTGAAAATATAGGCCTAAATCCTATTGGGAGTTCCAGCTAGAGAAGACCCATTTAATCCATTGTCAAATGCTAAACCAATCTTATGGATTTAACAGGTCCACTCAAGTTGGGACTCCTAGGAATTGAAGCCATGGAGTCTTTCTATAAGCTCACTACTGATGCACATCCCTTGCTGATTTTCAGTAATAATGGTTGTGGTGGCTGAAGTACCTTAGGAGGTCATCAGCTGCCCTATGTGTTATTGTCTATTAAACTTTGATTAAAGTAAAAAAGTTACAAACATAGTTGTGAAATAACTCTTTCAGTGGCTAGAATTCTGTGGGTGTCTTATGCTTGTGTACATTCCTTTATGGAAGCAGTTAGACTTTTTTTATCTAACATGGGACGTTCACATTCTGGTCAAAGTTTTATATTGGGTTATGCAATATCATTATTTGATACAAAGGTTGCATAACATTATTAATGAAGAGACTTACTCTATGCAACACCAGTGTTGGACCTTGGCCATTGTATGTGATCTCTGAATCAACCATAGAATTCTAAGGGACTTCATTTTAGTGTTAGGTCCTGTTACCTGCCCTTTCAATAATGCATAATTGGCAATATTTAATAATTTGGCTGACTATGGCCTGTCATGTGTTTGATAAGTAAGCCAGGGATTTCCCAGATACCAAGGCTGGAGTCACACACAACCTAGGGAGGGGCCTTCTAAATTCCTTAAACAAGCCATACCCAGGTCAGAGTTCTTCCTGAGAACACCTGGAGGTGAATCATCCACTAATCCAATCAAGGATAGCTGAGCATTCAGTGATTGCAAAATGGGTTATTCCTCTTTTCCCTCATCTACAATGGAAGGTTGCCTGAGCCCATTCCATCCCAAATGTCTCACCCACATCAGTAATCGTTAACACATCCGGAGAACCCTTTGTCCATTCCTGGGAATTTCCAGTAGACATTGCATTCCACTCTAAATCACATCAAGGGAAATATTGGATATAAATATCTCCCTAAAACATCACCAGAGTGCACACAGATCTCCTTCCTCCTGACACTCTTGTCAATCTGTGTAGCCAGGTTGCAGTTTCCACATGAATCTCTGCTCTTCGGATCAGTACAGCATAACCCACAGTGCCCCTCACTCTATTCCTTTATTTAAATACTGTACATCCAACTTTCTTTGATAACCCTGTGCGGTTGCTTAAAGCTTGAGTGTTAGTGTGAAGGCTGTTAAGATTAAATTCCAATAAAAACAATTTAATTGTACATTCTGGCTTGAATCCATTCAGTAATGACTGGTATAAACAGGTCAAAAGATTCCCAAAGTTACCCAGCCTCTTGCTGCCAACGTGAGCTAATTAGAAATTCCCCATATTTGAATTCAGACACTATTTTTATTTATTTATTTTATTTATTTAGGTATTTATACCCCACTCTTCAGCCACAAAGGCTCTAAGTGGCTTACAAATTGTTAAGCAGTAGCAATTTACACATCTACACCGCATTAAATGGTTTCCAACGTGTGTTAGCTAATTGCCCCCACAAGCTGGGTACTCATTTTACTGACCTATGAAAGGATGGAAGGTTGAGTAAACCTTGGAGCCCTTGGGATCAAACTTGCAACATTGTGGCTGTAGTACTGGCATTTAACCACTGTGCCACCAGGGCTCACGACTGGGATCCTCACAGACCCCATGCAATTTGGGTAACAGTCCACTTTTGTGTTGTATGCATTCAAGTTGTTTATGACTTATGGTGTCCCTAAGGCAGAATTCTTTTTGGGGATGGGCAATGCCCTCCTCCTGCCTTTTCTGGCTACACCCCTGAAAATAGCCATTTGCTTTTTCTGCACAAAATTGCACAAAATGCTAGATAATGTGGCTACCAGGAAACTTTGTGGGGTAGAAATTTGCGCTTTTTGCACTAAACCCCAATGATTGTCTCACTCACATCCCCCCCCCACCCAAACCCTATGTGTATTTCTGTACAGAGTCATTTCCTGAAAGCCTTCAGGATATGTGAGTACTGAGTGAGAACTGTGCAGAAAGATTTGTTTTGTCTTGCAGCCAGGAGGAAAGTATGGAAATTATTCGTGGTTGCATGCAAGGATGAAATAGTTCAGTCTTTACATCCCTAGGTTCAGCTCATAGTCAGAAGCAAAGGACATCTGTGTTTATCCTCTGTGTTGGTGATAATTCTTGAGTTATACTAATATAGACCTAAAGTAGCAGAAAATCTTGGCATGCTTCCTATTTCTGGTCAGACATTGATTTCTCAACTTGGTGCAGTGACGCCACTCTTCTTTGGCATAAAGTGATGGTGGAGGATGCTGGTTGCTATGTCTGTGAAAGTCAGGCCAAGAAATGGTGCTGTCTGGGGAATATGTATGTTGAATTTTCTTGTGGAGGAAAAGGCTATGAAATAAAACCCAGCTGAAGGTTGCAGGCGCAACGTTACTTTTCTCATCATGTGAAATGCCAAGCCAGTTCAAATATTTACATTTAATTCCTGAAGAGCTGGGGATTACCCAATAATAACTGGCTTTCATATGCTCTTGTACAATTCCTTGAGACAAAACCATCTGTTCTGCCAGTCCTGTGTTGTGTCTGTCCTAGGTTCTTGAATATATGTGTGTGTGTGTGTGCTCATGTGCGCGCGCACAGGCACAGTGGGGAGAGTGGTCTGATAATGGTGTAAAATCTTTCATTTTCTTTTAAAAAGATGTTTATTATACCATTAAATGAAACATTATTGTTTGTAGCAGAAGAGCATTACTTTCACATTTACGTACAATTTTTCAGGAAATAAGGTGACCTAAGCCTTGAGTTATGTTGTCCGTTTTATGAAAGATTATGTGAGCACAAACAATGTTTAAAAGAGCACAGACAAAATATTCTGGTTGTCCCAGAGCTTTTCTGTGCCATATATACATACCTACATCTTTGCCCTCCTTTTTAAATAATGATAGTAAAGGTAGGTTGATAGTGCTTAGAGTTAAACAAAAATCAATTTCTTCTTCCTAGTCTTAAATGTCAGGGAACTAAATAATGCTTTTAAGTAAGGAACAGAGTGCCAAAATGAGCTTTAACATGTTGATGCTTTCATCAGCTCCGGCTTCACTCCCCCCTTCTAATGCTTACAAAGATTCCTGAACAGCTAAAGGCAAGGCTTGTTGGAGAGAAGATAGACTTGCATAATCTCTTTCTGCTTTCTTTCTTCCAGTGGAGAAAAGATTTCAAAGACTGAGCTGGAACATGCTCCACTATATGGGGATTTGGATCACAGAAATCCTTGATACTGGGATGGGTTATTGCCATACAGCAATCTGTTTTGATGGCTCAAAACTATTACAGTATTTTACTTAGGAAGAAGGTGTAAGAAAGCTTTAATTCGGCCTTTCCCAATCTAGTGCTCTTCAGATGTGTCAGGCTGCAAATACCACCAACAGCTGGAAGTAGCAGTATGGTTGAGGATGACGCAAGTTGTAGGTCAACACAGTGGAGAAGACTATTTTAGGTATAAGAGAAGTATGGCTTTCCTTCTCAAAACAAGTTGTTTAAGGGTACATATAGATGTACTTTTAAAAAAAAGAAGAGGAGGAAAAAATTCTAGCCAGCAGTGTTTTCTTTCACAGCAGGGCTGGAGATTATGCAGCCCTTTGAATGTTGTTGGGGTGCAGGACTCATCTGCCCTCTCTAGCATAGCCAAGAATGCTGGAGGGTTTCAGTCCAACAACATCTGGAGAACTGCATGATTTTCATCTAGAAGATGAACTCTGTTACTCCCTGCCTTTTTTCTCCAAATGAGCCTGGTCTCATGACGCATATACCTCTATGTGTTCAGTGCTTGTTTTCTCATTGGTTTTTGCTCATCATCCACATTTCTGGTGAAGTTTTCTGCCTTTGTAAAAACTTATAAAACACCCCTTTAAAGCGCTTTTATCTCCCCAAACCTAATTGCTCACTGGTACACTAAACAGAGAAATCAACCTACGGTAACATCTTTCAAATCTTTTCCCCTCTCTTAATATGGTACTTCTTCCTCTTTTTTCTTTACATTCTTGCATTTGCCTCCATCTTTTCTCTTTTTGAAGCTGACATTTACATAGCCATATTACAATTGTACACGGGTGTGCATTTTAATCACAAATTGTTTTGGGAGTCCCTGTTGGTTGAGAAGCAGGTAAGTATGCATGTGTGCATGTGTACACACACAACATTCTGTCTTCCTCTTTCTAGAAACTGCAGGGCAGAGTTTCTGTTGGGTCAATACTAGACCACTTGGAGAAGTTAGGGGTTTATTTGTAACCTGGCTACTGCTTTTAAAGCTCAACCCCAAGATTAGGCAAGATTTTTTAACATTTTGTTTCAGAATATTTCAGCAAGTATTGTTGCAGTGTAAATCACTCCTTTTTGTACCGCCCTTTGTCCTTTGGATTGCTCTATATCATTTACTTCAATAAATAGTTGGGGAAGAATCTGGGGTTGTCCCCACAGTGAAAATACCCCTCACAGAATTTGCTCAGAAAATGAGCTGTCTTAATGGGATTCTGCATGGTCTCATCGTATTGTGAAGGAGGGGGGCCAAAAAGAGGAAAAACTATGTGAGAAAAGCCTTCATGGCTTTTCCTGACTTTTAAGAAAAGCTCATGGTATGCGCATTTTCACTCGTTAAGACAAGCAATTCAACATGAATTGCTTCCCCATGCAGGAGAAAGTACAAACCTGATTGGCTGGATGAGCACAGGGGGGGGGTTACATGCCATGTGCCCGCTGCTGCCATGTTGGATTTTCACTTAAAAAAAAAAAGGTTTGGCAGCAGCAGATTTAAAAATGTGAGTAATCAACTCATGACCACCTTCTCAGCTACAGGCATGCAAAATTTATGGGGGCTGTAAAACCATTAAGACTTGCTATTACAGTTGCCCCTCCACATTCACGACTTCCATATATGTGGTTTCGATTATTCGCAGAAAGCCCTCCCCCCCCCCGCTCTCCACCTCACTCCCTTCTCAAGGCAGCGAGGTGCTTCTCATGAAGCACAGCGCTGACTTGGGAAGGGGGGGTGTGGAAAGCCACTGGCGTGCCCGCTCTCCACTCCACTCCCTTCTCAAGGTAGCGAGGGGCTTCTCACGAAGCCTATTGCTGCCTTGGGAAGGTGGGCTGGAAAGCCGCTGGTGCGCCTGCTCTCCACTCCACTCCCTTCTCAAGGCAGCGAGGGGCTTCTCATGAAGCCTGTCGCTGCCTTAGGAAGGGACTGGGGTGGAAAGCCGCTCGCCCGCAGGCTCATTGCTTATTCGTGTTTTTTTTCCACATTTGTGGGGGTTGTCTGCCCCTAACCCCTGCGAATGTGGAGGGATAACTGTACTGTGGAGCAGTCTGTTCCCCCCCACCCCGCTTCATGTAGACAAGCCTTCTATCACAGAATGTAGCATTCATTCCTTTGTACTTAGATATTGCAATCTGAGGGAAAAGGCCCTTGGCCTTCAGAAATAAGATGGTGTTATCCTTGGCTATGGCCTAGAGGGGGGATTCTTTCTGTGTGGAATCTGTGGAATCCAGTGATTTCCTATGTTCCTTAATTTTTGAATAAAGGAATCCCCTCCATTCTCTTACCATTCTGGTTATCAGTAATGCAGTTCCTATATTTGTGGAGTTTGGGGTTTGAGGTTATATTTTCTGCTGTTTTATTATCTTGCATTTCTTTAACTCAATCTGAGTACTGTGCTAAGTGTGCATCCTGCTTTGTCCCCAGAAGCGGGGGCGGGGGAATTGCAGACATCATTAGTTTGCTGGTTCAGCAAACCAGTGGGTTATAGTTTGCCTCACATCTGCATCAGATATATGCAATTATATGTATGAAATAGTGGGTGGGCTCACATGAGCTTGAAGCTGTTTCTCACTACAAATTCATGGGGTGTCAGACCATGATTTGCCATGCCTGCACCACACAATCATATTGTCTTCAGTCTTCTTTTGCGGCTCAAGCTGCAGTGGAGCAAATTAAAGAAAAGAAGGCAGTGCCTGGTGCTTATTTGCTGGCCTGCCATAGAAAACAGAGCTTAGAAACATTCCTTCCCAGTATGATGTGGCTGCAAGTGCCTGTACTGTCTGAGGAATTCTGCGAGTTGGTGTCCAGAAATGTTAAGTTTCCAAGTTCTGGTGAAGAAGCCTCTCATTTATTTAAGTGAAGACACAAATAGAATAATGATGGTGGTGGTGGTGGTGATGGTGGTGGTTTTTGTATTAGAAAGTATGAGGCACTCTGGTTAAACGTACAATCCAAGAATGAAAAAAGAGTGGCCCTAGGTTTCTCAACTTCCCATTTTGTTTGAGATGTCCAGTGTTTAGGGGCTGAAAATCCTGTCCTGTATGGAGACAATATGGCATGCCCAAATTCCATATTTATTGATCCAGTATGGGTGGATTGATTCAAAGGTTGTCTAAACTGTGAAAATACTCCTCATAGATTTGAGAATACCTTTTGTCTAAATAGGATCAGGGCTGGTTTAAGGCACCGGAGGTGTCAGCATCTGCAGGGGGGCCCATCATTGTGGGGGTCCCGTAGTAACCCTCCTCCTGCAAAAACATTATTAGTAATACTCTGAATATCCTGTACTGTGTGTGAATAGCTTAGGTTGAGTTAGGTTACATTGACCTGAAATAAACATATGGGGCTCCCAAAATAAAGCATTGCAGCCCCCCCCCCAAATTCCTTAAACTGGTCCTGAATAGGATCCCGCAGTGATTCACCATATTTGGAAGGAGGGGGCCCAAAAATGCCATATATTGTGCAGGAAAAGCCTTTGTGGCTTTTCCCAAAGGTTTTTTTTTTTTTTTTTTTTAATCTGAAAGGGAAATGCACATTCCTGCTCACTGGGACAACTGATTTGGATTGCAGCACATTCTTGGCAAGGACAGAAGTAGATTGCTGATTGGTCAGATATGCGTGGGGGGCAGAGCTCGCCATCAACAAAGTGGCTGGAACTGCCATGTTGAATGATCACAGTAGCGATTGTGCGCTGAGGCAAGGAAACAGGTTTTTTTTTTAAGAGCTTGTTTAAGCAGAATGTCGCACTTCTGCTTCTTGGCTTTACTTAAAACAAAAATTCTGTTCGGCAGTGGCAGATTGGGGAGAATAAAAAGGTGACTAATTCACTCGCTCCTGCCATCTTGATTCGCAGGTATGCCCATGTAAACATCAAATACACATAGCTTCATGATCACATGGGGGTGGAAACAGAGAGAGAGAGAGAAGGAAGGCATTAATGGTTTCATTTCAACATTGGAGCATGTGAAACTTGCTCAAGTTCCCCAATTAAGGCTAAAAAGTTACTTTTTTGGACTATCACTCCTAGGATTCTAGGATGCAGGTTGTATTCCAAAAAGTTGTAGTCCAAAAAGTAAAATTTCCATTCTCTGGATAAACAAGAGGATTGGGGCTAATACTTCCTTATTCAATGAATGTTAGGCCAATTCTAATTGAGGTGGTAAACTATGCCTGGACTGTGGCACTTCAGAGTGTGAGTGGGGTAGTGGCATACCTAGTATATTTGACCACCACCCCGTCTCTCAACAACAGAATTATTTTCAACAGTAAGCATGAAATGAAACAAACATTATAATGGCTAGCCAATATATCTTCCAGTGTCAAAAAATTCACAAGTACCTCCAACCCTCAAAAATACAGAAAACAGGAAGTTCACAGGGTGAAGCTAGGGTTTACACATCTGACTGTACTTTCACTCAATTGTTACCTGTGTCATGAGCCAGAACATTGTATCTTCATTTGGCTTATACTTTTTGTTCTGAGGGCATATGTTGGATATTTGCCCAGAATTTGTAGTGCTCTATACACCTGTCAGTCACTCAGCCACTGAACCACAAACCTGCATACAGTATTCCTAGGCTGTGATGCCAAGATCAGGACAATTTGGAAAAGGAAAAAATCACTCAACCTTTCTATGCAGCCAACTTTTTTAAGGATGCTAGCTAACATTTGTCATTCTATGACAGAGGGATTTCTGTTTACAGAAAGAGATGTTCCATTCATAGACTGATAAAGTTGTGTGTTGCCCATAATCTCTAGAAACAAATTTGCTTACACAGGAAAGGTATGGTTTCTTCTACAAATGTTGTATAACTCAAACAAATTAGTTTTTACTTCAACCTTGAGATTTATTGTATACATTTATTCTTTCCCTTGCAAGACAGACTTGCCTGACTGTGAACACTCTCCATCATAATATTGCATGTTTCGCTAAATTATCATGTCCATTTACTTGCAGAGTTGGGCAGGAACAACATGGATGTGGGAATTACATTTTTATCACATCTCTCTCCTAAGTGGACATGCATGATTCTAGTCTCCCCCTTTATCCTTGAAGTGATTTGCATGAGAGTGAGGGACTGGCTATCCTAGCTCAAGTGAACCTAATGGCTGAACTTGTTACCTGTAACTAGTTACTTTGGGATGGGGTGATGAAGGGGTGACAAAGTTACATTTTAAAAGCAATGTGACAATTAAGAGCAACGTTGCTTTATGGGTATAATGAACAACAGTTTCTAGTTATTTTCAACAGCTAATTTTAAGGGCATATTAAGAGGTAGCAAGTTTTCATGTTTTATGCTATTCTTGTATCAATCCTAAGATTTTTTCTTCCTCAAAAAAGTAACACAGTAGTGGGAACGTAATATAAAACAGTGGAAAAGTGCAACAAGTACAAGTAACGTTACATGTTAGCTTTCATCATCATCATCATCATCATGAGTAAAGGCTCATCTACACTGGCTGCTTAACCCAGGTCCTGGATTGACCATGATGGTGGCCACATGCACTACACCAAATCCAGTGCAATGTTAGGTCATTGTCCACACAGGCCAGCCCGGACAACACTGCAGTGGTCCCTCTGACCCGCCCTGTTTTTGGAGCCGCCGCCACTGCTGCCTCGCCAACCAAGCAGCTCCCTGCAAGAGTCTGGCTGGTGTTGTCACTTCTGCTGAGATCAGAACACGGTGCCCATACATGTGGTCAACAAGGAGAGGATTGCTCTACCCCCTCCTCATTGATCGTAGAGCACCCCATTCTGACCTTAGTGGAAGTGACACCACCGGCCAGGCTCTCACAGGGAGTTGCTTGGTTCGTGAGGCAGAAGTGATGGCTGCAACAGGGATCCATCCCCTTCCCTGTGCTGCACAGTGCAGGGTAAGGGAGATGGCACCACTTTTGCATGTGGATAACTAGATCAAACCAAATTGAATTTGATTCAACTGTCCAGACAGCAAAAGAACCCGAGATCACACTGGAGTTTCCAGGAAACCCTGGAGTTTTCCTGACTTTGCTTAGAATCATAGAATTGGAAGAAACCATGAGGGCCATCCAGTCCTACCCCCTGCCATGCAGAAACACACAATCGAGAAACTTAGTTTGGAGCAAAGTCATGTTCAGGGCCAAAAAAATGAGGTTCCTCCCCAGTATGTCATTTAGACTGCCAGCATCAGATTCAGGGTGAGTATATATTTTTTTGCTGGTACGGTCATCCCTCCAGATTTGTGGGGGTTAGGTGCTCAAGACCCCCATGAATGTGAAAAAAACACGAATAAAAAAGGACTCCCTTCACCTGCAACCCCCCTGGCCCTTCCAAAGTGGCGACGGGGCGTTCTGAGCCCCATCACTGCTTTGGGAAACATGGGGGGTGGCTAAAAAGCCTCCCGCCCACCTGGCTGCCACCCCCCACCGCCTGCCATGCTTCCTGAAGTGGCTATGAGGCTCTCAAACCCCATAGACACTTCAGGAAGGCCGGAGGTGGCAGCGGCCAGGTGGCTGGCCAGCCATCCCCGTGCTTCCTGAAGTGGCTATGGGGCTTTGAAGCCCCATAGCCACATCAGGAAGGTTGGGGAGGGTGGTGGCTGGGTAGGTGGGAGTTTGGTCAGCCGCCCCCATATTTCCCAAAGTAAAGCCCCATAGCCACTTTGGGAGGAAGGTTAGGGACATTGGTGTCCGGACAGGCAGGAGTTTGGCCAGCCGCCCCCATACTTCCCGAAGCGGCTAAGGGGCTTTGAAGCCCCACAGCCGCTTCGGGAAGGTTGGGGAGGGTGGCGGCTGGGTGGGTGGGAGTTTGGCCAGCTGCCCCCCGCCTTTCCCGAAGTAACATCCCATAGCCACTTTGGGAAGGTTGGGGAAGGTGGCGGCCAGGCAGGCGGGAGTTTGGCCAGCCACCCCCACACTTCCCAAAGCGGCTGTGGGGCTTTGAAGCCCCATAGCCGCTTCGGGAAGGTCGGGGAGGGAGGCAGCTGGGCAGGCGGGGGGGGGGGGTTGGCCAGCCGGCTCCTGTGCTTCCCGAAGCAGCTGTGGGGCTTTGAAGCCCCACAGCCGCTTTGGGAAGGTCAGAGACGATGGCAGCCATGTGGGCGGGGGGGTTGCTAGCCAGCCCCTGCGCTTCTCTAAGTGGTTGTGGGGTTTTGAGGCTCCACAGCCACTTTGGGAAAGTTGGGGATGGTGGTGGCCGGGCAGGCGGGTGGGTTGGCCAGCTGCCCCCACACTTTGGGAAGGTCAGGGATGGTGGCGTCCGGGTGGGCGGGGAGGTTCACCAGCTAACACCCACACTTCTGGAAGCAGCTGTGGGGCTTTAAAGCCCCATAGCCTCTTTGGGAAGGACAGCGAGGGTGGTGGCTGGGCAGGCGGGGGGGTTGGCCAGCTGGCCCTGTGCTTCCCAAAGCGGTTGTGGGGCTTTGAAGCCCCACAGCCACTCCAGAAAGGTCAGGGAGGGTGGCAGCCAGGTGGGCGGGGGAGTTTGCCAGCCAGCCCCTGTGCTTCCCTAAGCGGGTGTGGGGTTTTGAGTCCCTACAGCCACTTTGGGAAAGTTGGGGATGGTGGCGGCCGGGCAGGTGGGGGGGTTGGCCGACTGCCTCCATGCTTTGGGAAGGTCGGGGAGGGTGGCAGCCGGGCAGGTGGGGGGTTGGCCAGCCCGCCCCCATGCTTCCCGAAGTGGCTGTGGGGCTTTGAAGCCACTTTGGGAAGTTCGGGGGGTGGCAGCTGGGCAGGCGGGGGGGGGTGGCTTGCCGGGAAGGCAGGGGGTGTTGGTCATACATTACAAAGAAAGATTGGATTGAAATGTATTAAAGACAAGTTTAATCTGCATTAAACAACCAGGCTTTTGCATTATTAAAGTCATACAAGGACCACTTCCCTCTTTCACTTGTCATGGTGAACCAAATCCTAGCCCAAGTCTTGAAGAGAAACGACAACGCAGAAAGAATCACAACCCAAAAACATCACCCAAGAAGATCTTCTGCTGTTCTTTTTGCAACCGGACTTGTTTATCTCGGATTGGCCTTTTTACTCATCAGCGCGCTTGCAGAAAGCACGGGATGAGTCCTTCCTGAATCTTCGTTTGCGAAGAAAAGCCAGAGGAGGATACTTCTTATGAGATGAGTTTCATTCTGAGCAACAAACTTGTAGGGATAGCTCCTTGGATTACTGAGACAATAAAGTTTTCTATTGTGAACTCTGAAACTACAGGTCACTGAGTCTGAAGAAGCCAGTACATGACGCACTGAATGTAAAGCTATCTGTATTCTTGAAAGAAGGATTGTAACCAATAGGTAGATTGCTAAGCCTTAGGTGCTTCCACCCTCCAAACCTGTATTATTATCTTAAGAGAAATTACTTAGATGATGTTAAACAAATAATATATTAAACTTGTTTTCCAGGGGTTTTTTTCTGGGCTGTGAGTCCATGTTCTGGAAGAGTTTATTTCTGACGTTTCGCCTGCATCTGTGGCTGGCATCTTCAGAGAATGGTTGGGTAGGAGTGTGGGGGGAATTTTATATACTGTGAGCCCCTGTTGGAGAAGGTATGTAAATTTGTGTATTTGGCTAGCTTCTGGGTGGACATATGCAAGGAGGATTAGTATCTGTTTGGCTAATGGTCCATTGTCTGCTGGAAATCACCCTGTCCCTGGGTGGAGTTCATTTGCATATGTTGAGTTTTGATTTTAGTGTTTTTCAAAACTGGGAGCCAGATTTTGTTTACTTTTAGGGTTTCTTCTTTCTTTTTGAAGTTGCCAAGGTGTTTGTGGATTTCAATAGCTTCTCTGTGCTTTCTGACATGATAGTTGTTGGCCTGGTCCAGAATTTCGGTATTTTTAAATAACATTTTGTGTCCAGCCCAGAAAAAACTCACAGAAAACCTATGGATGCTGGCTGTGAAAACCTTTGACTTCATATTAAACTTGTGTTTGCTTCCCTGTAGAACAGTGATCTTCCCATTAGCAGAAAAAAGTAATCAAGAATAAATTGGAATAGTCTAGGCATGCAATTTTAACCTTTCTTTTGACAAGGTATCATTATTCTCTCATAGTACCTCCTACAGTGAGAAGTCTTCCAGTTTTCCCCCAGCAGCAACATTTTTATCTATTGGGGAAGTTTTACAATAGTAGTTTTCCATTCCTTGTTTTTACTTGCTGTCTGTTTCTGATGTTTCCTTCATTTGGTTAAAAAAGAAAATCATGCAGAAGAAACAGCAGGATGAAATTTAATTTAATAGTAAGTTCCAGTTGACTGTGTTCCAAAACCCTGAGAACTTCTAAAATCTCTTTTACAGATAAAAGTTGGAGTTCAGCTTTTATTTAGGTTCCGAGAAGCTGCTGTTAGAGAGTAACCTGAGCTATTTTCATTTCTAGAAAAGCTGATCGCTTATCAAAGGGAATTTCATGCTTTGAAAGAACGTCTTCGGATAGCTGAGCACCGAACCTTGCAGCGTTCCTCTGAATTAAACACCATCTTGGAGCAGTTCAGACGGGCAGTGGCAGAAACGAATGGCAGCAAGGATGCATTGAGCAGTGTTTCAGGTACAAGCAGATCTTTTGGAGGTGCATCAGGATCATGCTGTACAGTTGTCCCTCCATATTAGCGACTTGGACATTCACTGTTCCGCTTATTCGCGGAACCTTGGCTTCTCTCACACACACACAGGGAAGTGTTTTGGGGGTGGAGCCAACCCCAAGAAAGGCTGGCTGAGCACCCCACTTTACTCAGCTTTCGCCCCGCTCAAGAAAGGGACAAAAGCCGAGTGACGCGGGGCACTCAGCCAGCAAACCGAAGGGAGTTTGGTGAGTGAGTGCCTCACTTCAACTGGCTTTCGCCCCTTTCGTGTGAGGAGCGAAAGCCAATTGAAGCGAGGTGCTCCCTCACCAAACTGCCACCAGTTTGCTGGCTGAGCACCCAACTTTACTCAGCTTTCACCCCTCTCAGGAAAGGGGCAAAAGCCGAGTGAAGTGGCAGCAGTTTGCTGGCTGAGCACCTTGCTTCAATCGGCTTTCGCTCCTCACACGAAAGGGGCAAAAGCCAGTTGAAGTGGGGTGCTCAGCCTCCCTGCTGCTTACCCGCCACCCCCCAGCCCTTCCCAAGCCGCCCCAATTGTTTTAACAGAGGGGCGGAGTATAAATACATTTTATTATTTTATTATTATTATTATGTGGTGTAGGGGCTTTTCCAGCCCCTTCGCTGCTTGCCCACCACCCCCACACAGCCCTTCCGAAGCAGTGATAGGGCTTTTTGAGCCCCATATCTGCTTTGGGAGGGCAGAGGGGTGGCTGAAAAGCCTGCCCTCTGCCTGCCCGCCACCCCCTCACCCTTCCCAAAGCAGCGATGGGGCCTTTTGAGTCCAGTCACAGCTTTGGGAGAGTAGGGAGATGGCTGAGAAGCAGCTACGAGGCTTCAAAAGCCCCGTAGCCACTTTGGAAGGGTGGGCGGGGGGTTACAGGAGGGCAGTGGGGAAGCGTACTTTTATTCATGTTTTTTTCACATTTGCAGGGGTCTTGCACCCCTAACCCCCATGAATGTAGAGAGACGACTGTAGTTATTTCAACCGTCTTTTTAAAAACTCTGAACGTTTATAAACATTTGGCAGACTGGTCTAGCCCTAGCTAAAATCCCTTGTAAATAAAAGGAGCCTCCATGTTTGAAGGAGTATACCATGTTGTGCTAGCTATTGTTAACTGTTTGCCTTGTAGTTTGCCATGCTGTAAAGGTTCTTATAAACTGGATTAAAGCCATATACTATAAACAATGTGCAAAGATAATAATAAATGGTGATAAAAGAGAGGAAATACAGATTTCGAAGGGTAATAGGCAGGGCTGCTCTCTTTTGCCGCTTTTATTTTTATTGGTTATGGAGTTATGAAGTACAAAAATAAACCAAGAAGATAAAATTAGAGGAATAAAAATTAAAAAACATAGATTCAAACTAAAGATGTATACAGATGATCTGGTAGTATCATTGGGAAATCCACAAGAAGAAATTGCATCTCTAATGGGAATATTAAGGGAATTTGAAGTACTAACTGGACTGAAAATTAACAAAGATAAAACCATGATTCTCCCAAAGAACCTGACAAAAAAGGAAGAAATATACTTGAGTATGGAAACAGGATTTAAAATAGCGAAGGTGGTGAAGTATTTAGGCATCATTTTAACAAATAAAAATTCGGATCTCCTTGAGGACAATTATAAAAAAAATGGGCCCAAGTTAAAAAAAGATATGACTAATTGGCAACATTTAAATCTTTCGGTTTTGGGAAGGATAAGTACAATTAAAATGAACATTTTGTCTAGATTAATATTTCTATCTCAAATGATCCCAATAATCCATTCACAAAAAATCTTGAAGGATTGGCAATCAGATTTATCTAAATTTATTTGGTGTGGGAAGAAACTTAGAATCAAAACTGAAAATGTTACAAGATGCCAAAGAAAGAGGGGGCCTTGGCTTGCCAAACTTAAGACTATATCATGAAGCCTCTTGCCTGACATGGATTCGCGAATGGTCAACTTTGGAAAATGACAAACTGCTGGCAATTGAAGGAGATGGTGATTGATATGGTTGGCACACGTATCTCTTCTATGGTAAAAATATAGTCAACAAAGAATTTTATAATAATTGTATTAGAAGTTCACTAAATAAAAGTTGGGGAAAAAAATTAAAACCAGATTATTTAGTCAGATACCCGTGTGGGCTTCCCCGCATGAGGCTTTGATCAATAAAGAAGGTATCCCATCACAGCAGTGGCTAAGGTTTAGTGTATGTTAATCATAAAGGAAGAACAACACTGAATGAAAACACAAGAAGAGATGGAAAATGATAATTTGAAATGCCATTGGTACTTATATAGACAGTTGAAGGAAAGATACAAAATGGACTGCAGATTAACAGGTATCACAGTGCGGAAATCAGAATGGGATATTATTTCTGAATCAGGAAATAAAAATATGATATCTAAATTTTACAATCTGTTACTAAAATGGGATACAGAAGAAGAAGTTGTTAAATCAAATATGATTGTTTCGGGCCAAAATATTGGACATACAATAGAATTAGAAAGCTGGAAAAAATTATGGACAACACAGGTGAAAAGAACTTTAAGTCAAAATATAAGAGAAAATATATACAAAATGTATTTTCATTGGTATCTCTCACCACACAAATTATCAATGATGTACAAAGGTACCAAAGGCTCATGTTGGAAGTGTGGGGAGAAAAACGGAACGTTCTACCATTTATGGTGGAATTGTAAAGAAACTATTACATATTGGGGGAAAAAATCAAACAAACTATGGAAGAAATCTTAAATATTGACATACAATGCAAACCATAAACATTTCTATTAGGCTTAATAGAAGAAATGACAGAAAAAGAATATGGGAAACTGATTTTCTATATGATAGTGACGGCAAGAATAGTCTTCACCAAAATGTGGAAAAACAAGGACTGTCCCACAATAGAACAATGGCTTGGAAAATTGTACGAAACAATGGATCAACTGACTTTGGAGATTTTCAGACTACACTGTTATAGTGTTACTATTCCACTTTAACTGCTCTGGCTTCCTCCTGTGGAATTCTGGGGTTTGTAGTTTAGGGAGGCCTAAGATCTCTCTGGCTGAGAGTTGTAAATGCCCCTCCCTAAACTGCAAATCCCAGGATTCAAGAGGAGGCAGCCATAGCAAATAAAGTGGAATAGTAACACTATAACAGTGTTGTCTGAAAATCTCCTATGAAGCTTAAAGAGAAAACTATGTAAACTTATTTAAAAGATTGGACTGTTGTTTCGAATTACTTTGTCTACAGACGGGGCAATATTGCAAAACTACAGTAACCTTGAATAACAGAAAGGAAAGTAGTCAAACAAGTTAGTTAAAGATATTAGCTAATAAAGTCTAAGAAAATGAGTTTGAAAATGAATAATAAAGGAAACGGTCATTAATATGTGGAAAGAAGATGTTAATTATAGATGAAATAATAATCAGGAAAGCCAGAAGGGAAGCCTGAATGATTAATCATCATAGTGGTAACACGAATGTCACAAACAATATATTTAGTTGTATATAATATATGTATATAAGTGCAAGATGGTAATTTTTACCACAATATAAGACTTTAAGTGTTGATTAGATTTTTTCCCCTTTCTTTTTATTTATTGAAAAATGTATACTGAAGATAATTTATATGATCAACCTGATAGATATTTGTATTTATTTTATTTATTTTATTTATTTCTTGAAAAATGTATACTGAAGATAATTTATATGATCAACCTGATAGATATTTGTATGCACTATTTTTAAAAATAATTTTTAAAAAAATAATTGGTTTTTTGCTCCCTTGCTATATGATTGACCAAAGGAAGAAACAAGTTACATATAATATAGTCACCTGTACAGCATTATTATTGTTATGATGATTATGATTATATAATGAAGGGGTAATGAGATTACATTCAAAATTAACACTGTTGCTAAGGGCTCGTCCAGACTGGGCAAAAGCCTTGGGATTTGGTGGAAGTTGTACCTGTAGGTGTCAGGCTTTTTTTTTTTAATACCCACACAATATACCTCTTATCTCAGTCAATTTCTCATGAATTTCTGGCATGAGCCATGACTTTTTAAATTGAGAGCAGATGGTATGTCTCCCTCTTATTGGACTTTCCAATACATGCAGGCATTTAGTCCTATGTTTATCTCTATTCTCTTGGTTCATCCTATACTTCCTGGTTGGTCCCACTGTTGAATGAGAATGTGACCTCACCCAGGGAAGTTGTCTGCATTTCCTTCTGCAATTACCTTTCCAGCAAAGGGAGGGAAACCTTGACTGCACCACACTTCGAGCAAGCAGGGGAGAGGGACACAACCCTGGGTGCTGTTTACACAATGAAAATGTAGTGGGAAGAATTCGTGTCGAACCCTGGTTGGTTACACGTACATCAGGTCGGGCACGTGATTTTTGGAAGGGGGGCCACAAACCGTGGCAGTTCCAGTCCCACGGTTTGTGGCGGTTTTTAAAAAAGTCATTGGAGGATTCAGAAAATCAGAGATGTAAACAACCAGGGACAAGATATCTCTGTACTAGGTGATGACCGGAAATGGTGACCAGGGGCGGGCTCAGAGATCAGCGACCAGAAAAGGAGGGGTCAGTCACCAGTTCAACAGATTCAGCCTCACCAGCTAAAAACAAAGGCATCCCTTCCAGCTGCATGAAGGTTTGTGTGTGTCTGCGTGTACTAAATCACCCTGTTCAATGGATTTTTACAGGTTTAACCTGTTCCTCTACTGCATCCTGGGTTTAAATTTTAAAGAGAGAGTAAATTATAAAGAGATCGTGGGCGGAGGATCGCCCATTCCTCCCCTGCCTGGATCCCCTCCCTGGGTCTGAATGGATAACCAAACATTCATCCACACACACCCCAAGGCACAGTAAAAAATTCCTGCATCTGAGCGAATGATCACACATTCATTCATCCCCCCAACAAGGCACAGTAAAAAATGCCAGCATCTGGGTCTTTCAAAATGCCTTGTGTGTCCTCCCCTTATGACCCCCTGCACTGGCTTGAAACCTTCACTCCACAGCTGCCTCTGCTTAAAGGGTTAACATTTTAAAGAGACAGGACAACCGCAAGCCTCTGGCCCCTTGCACTCGGCTTCCTGGCTGAAAGCATACTGGCTTGGGTTTGTGTGTGTGCGTGCATGCCGGGCTTCAGTCCGCTCTGCTTTTGATCTCTCTCACACTCCCCAGCACTAACTGATCGCTCATTCCTCCCCAGTTTAGCTGGCTTTAAATGGTGTTCTTTCATTTCTAAAGGAAAGCACAGGGTTTAGCCACTGATCACTCTTTCCTCCCCAGGATTCTTCCCCTCATCCCCTCAGTACCTCATCCCCAATGCAACACGCAATCATCCCCTCATCCCCAACCAGAAGCCTGAACAAACATTTGAGCCAGACAATAGCATCGCTTGTGGTGCGGAACTCTAAAGGAAGTACATCACTGAGGTTGTGAAAAAATGAGTAATCGCATCCTTGATTGACAGCTAAAAAATATATATCCTGGGACTGTAAACTCGTGTAAACAAACAAACAAAAAAAACCAGGGTAGTATATAGTGACAGAAGGTACATATCACGGGATGCGATGCCATGTAAACAATGATCCTGGGATCTCCCAGGATCTCCAGTTCAGAGACAAAAATCGTGTAAACAGGGAGGGACAAATATGGGATCAAGAAGTCCCAGGATGCCCCGTGACAAAAACTACCGTCTAACTGGCACCCTGGAGTATTTTGGGCCTGACTGGAAGTGAGGCTGGGAAAAACTGCTGGAAGGTTGTACAGGTCAGGAACAGAATTGCTCCACATTTAATGGGACTATTGGCCATCTGGAGGAGCCTTAACTCAATTGTTTGTGAAAACAACATGATTTTTCTCCCTTTTGATCTAACAACGTTTTCTAGTTACTCTTTCCCATTAACTTTTAGTTGGAGTTTTTAGATTTTTAACAGAAGCACTCCAAGTGGAATTTGTCAAATTTTATGATGTTCTCGTCGATTTTAAAGAGGTTTCTCTTGAAAAGCGGCAATATAATGTTACTTCTTTAAAAAGGGCAAGGACTGTTTGGGGTTTTGAAATGTGTTACATATCAAACACCTTTCTATAAATGCTCTGCAACTGACCTGCAAATGTTGCTAAAATGCTGCTGCTATTTCCAGGATAACCATTATTTCCTATGATGTTTTGGGACTCTCTAATTAGGAAGTTTTAGTGTTCTGTACCATGCATGTCTTAAAAATTGCCTTTAATCCTTATGTTTTGGACTAGACTTTGTTTAGGATTCACTGTTAGATGAATACATGGCTCTATAATATATCTATTGTATGTTTTCAGATGAAACATTAAAATTGTTAAAGGAGCTAACAAGCAGAAAAGCTCTTCAAGTGCCAAATATATATTACCACTTGCCTCATTTGTTGAAAAATGAAGGAAGCCTTCGACCTTCAGTGCAGGTTGGCCTTGGACGAACAGGAGGTAAAGTTCCTAGATGTGTATGACTGGTACACTTCAAGATGTGTGTGCAACTCTGTGGTTAAGTCAGTATGACTTTTGGCAAACAGAAGATTAAAGGAATCTTATTTTCTTTGTTGGATATCTCTTTAGAATTCAGGTTGAATCCAAGATGAAAGAAGTTTGTCTTCTGTCTTATTGTCTCATGTGGATCCTACTTTTGATGTTAAGGTATAATGGAAACCACTAATCTGAAACAGCATGTCTCTTCTTATAATAAAGTGGTTTTAAAAAAAAATGACAATGCACTAAATTTTCACAAATTGGTAGATTACGGTTTCCATGTTGTGCAAGTTCATAGAACGTGAAATGTAGAATGGGATTAAGTTTTCATTACTTTTTACTGCACAAATTCTCCAAATAAAGGATCGTGTTCACCTGGACTTTGTGAAACCCTTCCCACAAAGCTATACACTTTTTTTTGTTCATACACTGAAGACTTTAATCTATCTGTTCCTTAATGCCAACTTCCCTGAGTTTTTTTTTTTTTAATTACATTTTAGACTGAATCTTCCCTGGTCCCCCAGCCAGGACAGAGAGGGCCAAGGTTTCTAATAGTCCTGGGTAATTTCTTATGCAGTGTACTTTAGTACTTCCCAAGGTATCCAATGTGGTAGGCAGCAATTATCCCCCCCCCCATGTGCCAGGAATTGGTCACCTATTTGTGCCCATTGGGTACAACTGTTTGTTTCCTGGAAACTTACCAGGTACTGGTAGTCAATGGCTCATGGACTGGCAGCAGTCCAGGGACCACCCCTGTGAGTAGCACTGGTGTATTTCACTGCCTATAGTGAATGTGTTTCCGACTTGGAAGCTGTATCCAGAAAAATATAATATGTCATGTATAATTAGCATGCAACTCAGGAGAACTGAGAGAGAGAGAGGATATAAGGCCTCAAGGTAAGTGTATCATATATTCTCTGTTCTGTGTTGGGTTTTTTTAAACATTTTTCTGCATATAATGCTGCTGAATTTGCCGGTCCTGCGAAACAGATTAATAGAGGAGCCACTAAGAAAGACGCCCTTTGAATGATGCTTACTAGCATTCTGAATGTCTGCAAGGCACTGTTTTCTCCTCGGTTTTTGTCATTTTACTTTTATTGCTGATTCTTCCTTCTGAGCCCAAAGTTTTCATAATCATCTTCTGTTTGTTTATTTGCTTGCTTAACTTTTTAAAAAATAATGGAATAATTAGTTATGGTGAGACTTTTTAATGTTTTGTAGTGTTAATGTTTTAATGCTTTATACTGTTTTGATTTGTGCATGCTGAGCATGAAAGGTACACAGTCAGGCACTATGATTCATACATCAGTATGTGTGCATGCAAAGTGTTTTGAACTGAGAGTGGTTTGATAAGCAAAGAGTGTATAAGCTTTATGTATGCTTCCTAACCAAAAAATTCATTTTTAAATCTGTACTTGTTAGATTCTTATGGGGTGCATTAGGTGAGGTATAGGGACATAGACCGAAGGGTTCTACTGCCCCTTGTAGCTGAGTGGAAATTGAAACTGAAACACCATATTGAAACACCACTGCCTGAATTATACCTTTTTTTTAATGGACTTTATTGTTTGGGGACATATTTGAACAGAGAAACCCAGATTATAGGAATCAAAGTTTAGAAAGAAAAAAAGTGATTGGGCAGCTCCAGGCAACTAGCTTCTTTCCATTCTATGGTGGCTTTTCACAGATGTTATGCAGTACTTTGTCTATGGAACATGGGACCACCCATATCTCTGGATTCTTACCTAAAGGTTGGATGTGTTACTTGGACTACAGTTCCCAGAATCCCCTAACATTATTGTCATTCTGCTGGGAGATTCTGGAATCCCAAAAAAGGTGACTTGTCTGAGTTCCAGTCTCACCAGACATTGACAGGTGGCTAAGCTCCTTCTCTTGAATGAAGAGCTATTGTTACAAGGAGAGACAGTTTTCAATTTGAGGGAGTGAAATAGGAGCCCAGGATCCTTTTTTAAATGCTTTGTTTTAGATATATTTTTATTAGCAATTTACATAGTATAACAGTAAATTATCCCCTGTCCACCTTCCCCTACTGTAGATAACATTCCATGGTTCAATGTGTAATCAGACAATTACTGTCAAAGACGAACAACTGCAAGAGACTATAAGCAATACCTAAAATGTGCTCATCATGATAGCTTCCAGGATATCGTATGGTTCAGCGGTGAGCCAATCCTAGAATTTGCATATGAGATATAGGTCTTAAACAGATGCCAATAGTTTCAAAAGTATCTTCAACTGTGGCAAGGTAATCATTTTAAAAGGGATCCTTGATGTAAATCTGAATGAAAGTTCTATCCGTCAGAAATTTATCAATACAGCTGTCCAGTTCATTGGATTATCAATTGTCATTTACACAAGCACTCAAACTTTTTATATGCCTTTTGTCCTGGTTCTGTTATAATGGTAGTTTTGCATTTCTTTAGCTTTCCAGTCAAAGGAACAAAAAACTGCCATACAACCTGTCAAAAACATGTTCTCAGCATTGTATTACATAATCTTTCCTGTTCAAGCAATCCAAGTGAATTTCTCTTTGTTTGTTTCAGTTTCTATAGTAATGGGAATTCCTACAGTAAAAAGAAAAGTAAAATCTTACCTTACAGAAACACTTCACTCACTGATTGACAAGCTTTCACCGGAAGAGAAGCTAGACACGGTTATGATCGTCTTCATAGGAGAGGTAACCTAATTACATATTTTCTGATTGTTCACAATGCAGTTCTGTTAGCTGTAACTAGTGTTGAGAATAACCTGTGAATTTTTGAGAATTTTCTCTTTAACATTTGTTACATGTATTTTAAATGACTTTTCTGTTTATTAATTTGATTCTTCAATACCCCTTTTAAAAAACCACACACAAGTTTCCAGTTGTTAAAGTGAAAATGAGCCACGTATTTCCTTTTTTCAAAATTTTTCATCACATCCTGTTCTCATTTGGTAAGTAGACTATTTAGAGGTAGCCTCTCAGAAAGATCACTTAATTCTCTGAAACTTTCAGTAACTTACTCATTTCTGGCTGATCAGATTCAACCAGGGTAATACATTTAGCATCAGTTTATCTGATCAGAAAAGTTTTGGACCTCTTCCCAATCCCCATCTATGGACCTTGCAGCACAGGGAATTTGCCAAGTCAGACCTGTCTTGACTTTGTAAGACACACCAGCAGGAAGTGGTTGGTTCTGTAGAAAGCCAACTCTGGTAGCAGCTGTAACATTCCCCACCTCCTGCCCCCACCACAATCTTCTTTATTTAATTTTTATTCTGCTTTTTCCCCAATAGAGGACCCATGGGAGCTCACAATATAGATTAAAACAAAGTACAGCTAAAAAGCACAATCATAAATTTAAAAAATCATAATAAAAAACAGATAGAAAACAAATAAGCTGTTCTGTTAAAACCAGCACTAATTTAAAACTGTTTTAAATCTTTTAAAATGTAACAATGGAAGCAAATGTATAGCACTCCTTATTAAAAGAGACTTCTGCGGGAACCAGTCAATCATAAAAATTCTGTCTAAATAAGCAAGTTTGCCTGCTGGCAGAAGGAGAACAGAGACAGGGTCAACCTAGCCTTCCATGGGAGGGAGTTCCACAGCATGGGAGCAGCCATAGAGAGGGTCCTTTCACAGGTCCTCACCAAACATGCCTGTGATAGTGGTGGAATTAAGAGAAGGATACCATGGTTGGTTGTCTTGAAAGCTGCCAAAAAGTCTACAGGATTATAGATCAACAGGATTGTGCTGTTAAATATTTTACTTAACTCCATCTGTGAAACCTAAAGATTATTTGGGTGCGTTCTGCTTTTCCAGTAGAGAACTGGGTGGTTCTCTGACTAGTGGTGTCATTGGTTAAAGAAGACAAGTGAAAAAGATGGTATTTGCCTGAAATACCTAGAGGTCTAGTATACCTACGTACTTGCCAAAGGGGAAAAACAGAAGTAACTAATTATTTGTAAATAGTTACTTCCAAGCTTTCAAAAATATTTGGCATACCATGCAGATACGTAGCTGGATTTACTCATGTTTATTACCTATTTCCCTTTCCTCTGCTCCTTTTGTTCCCTTTCTGAATGAAATACTCTCTCTCTGGCTTTTCTTCACAAATGAAGATTCAGGAAGGACTCATCTTGCAGAAAGCGTGGGATGAGTCCTTCCTGAATCTTCATTTGCAAAGAAAAGCCAGAGAGAGAGTATTTCGTTCAGAAAGGGAACAAAAGGAGCAGAGGAAAGGATAATAGGGAATGAACATGAGTAAATCCAGCTACGTATCTGCATGGTATGCCAAATATTTTTGAAAGCTTGGAAGTAACTATTTACAAATAATTAGATACTTCTGTTTTTCCCCTTTGGCAAGTACATAAGTATACATACATTAAAGTACAAGGACCATTTCATGCTACACAATTATAGTACTGTGTGTCCACCATCACTACCATGGTGTATATTATGGAATCCTGGAGTTTGTAATTTGGTGAGGCAGCAGCACTTTCTGGCAGAGGATTCAGCATACTTCATGAAACTAAAAATCTCATTATGAAATGGTTGAGATGGATAAATTGATACTGCTGCTAAGAGGAGAAATATGTTGAGGATTGGTCTAAATTATCAAAATATATGGAAATCAGATGAGGTAAATTTGTAGCAATTAATGCTTAGAAGTCAAAGGCTTTCACGGCCGGCATCCATAGATTTTCCTTGGTTTTTTTCTGGGCTGTGAGGCTGTGTTCTGGAATAGTTTCTTTCTGACGTTTTGCCTGCATCTGCAGCTGGCATCTTCAGAGAGTGGTTGGGTAGGAGTGTGTGTGGAGTTTATATGATGTGAACCTCTGTTGGGGAGTATATGTAAATTTGTGTAATTGAATGGTTAGTTTCTGGGTATAGAAATGCAAGCCTGATTAGTGTCTGTTTGTTTAAACTTAAAATTGAATGTAACTATTCAATTACACAAACTTACATATACTCCCCAACAGGGGTTCACAGCATATAAACTCCACATACACTCCTACCCAACCATTCTCTGAAGATGCCAGCCACAGATGCAGGCAAAACATCAGAAAGAAACTATATCAGAACATGGCCTCACAGCCCAGAAAAAAAACAAGGAAAATCTAATGCTTAGAAGTTTTTAAAAAATGAACAAACAGTAAGACGATCTCTTTATTCACCAAATGAGGGTTTAAAATCAGTAAAGGAAAAGGAAACATATATATACAGTAATGGCATAAAATAAAAGGTATATTGTAAAGGAAAGTATACAGTTGTCCCTTTGTGGTATCCATGGATTTAAGTGTTCACAGCTTGAAAATATTCTTAAAAAAATAATAACCCAAAAAGCAAACCTTGATTTTGCCATCTTACATAAGGGACACCATTTTGCTATGCCATTGCATATAATGGGACTTGAGTATTCACGGATTTTGGTATCCATGGAAGGTCCTGGAACCAAACCCCAGTGAATATAAAGGGACAACTGTAATGAGAAACTGGAAACATTTAAATGTAAGGGATAGCAAAGATAGTAAAATGAATGGAACTATCAGTAACAAGTAAAATATAAAGATGCAAGATTAAAGGATGGGAAAAACCATGGGAAAGCTGGGTAGGAAGTCATTCAGAATGAATGAGATGAGATATTGAGGTATGTATGTGTGTAAGTTTAAAGTATTTATGTTAGATCATATGATTAGTATATATTCTGAACATGTCAGTATTTAGTAATTATGCAGATACGATGAGCGTTTTGATATAATGAATGGGTTGTAAAGATGATGTATTGTTTCTATGTTTTAATGATATGTATTAGGGTACTGATTTAACTGTTTTGATTAAAAGAATTTTCTTACACAGACACAGATATTTAAACTTACTTGATATATATTCTGTTTTCTTTGGGCAGTTAACTTTGAAATAAATGTTATGTTTGTATTGAAAATTAAATAACAAGGAAGCACCTACAAAAAGCCACATAGTTCACTGGATCTTTTGCCTCCTCTAAAAAACCTCTCTGTTTCTGGAGAGTGTCACATTTGCACATTTGCACATCTGTCACATTTGGCAGTAATGCTTTTTCTCAGTTGCATATTGCAAGTTAACCTAAAAAATGGTGGTGATAAAGAGAGCAGAGAGAAGAACACCAAAGCCTTATTTTGAGCTGTTGACTCTGGAATGGGATTTGTAGGAACATCATTTAACAGCTAAAATGTGGTTGGGCAGATCATACAGGAAAGACTTTAATGGCTCCCAGATGAATTTTAGTTGTATTGCAAAAACCCTTCAGTTCTCTGTGCAGAGTGACTTTCTTGGACCATATAAATTCATTCATAACGATGAGGCTTGAAAGAGATTGCTTAAACAAACTTCATTAAAAGTATAAATGCGCTTCTCTGTCAGATGGCTGGAACTGCACAAAATTAGTATTATGGGCTGTTTTTACCATTTGGGGAAATTTATGCTGTTTGCTTACCAAGGCAGACAGCTCTGCAAATACGTGGTTTGGCTTTTGAAGTAAGTCTGCCTATGGGTTGTTTAATAATAGAAATGACTACTTGCATTGAGCTGGGAGTGACAAGTGAGTTAGCATGGAAGTTGTGTAAACTTGTGTTTGACACGGTCTTCCAGATAGCATGTAAAAGAGGGGCTTTTTTGTGAGGCTAAAAAAAAAAGCACCTTCACTGTCTATATAACATATAGTCTCTCTGAGCTAATATATGATGGTTAATTACAATTAATCTCTTTTCATTTCTAATTCCAGTAATTTCCTCAGACTTGCACTTCTGCTTCAGGACTCAGTGTAATGTAGTCGCTACCTGGGAAAATATATGTGGTTCATCCCTCAGATACTGGGTTGCTTTGTTTAAAGTTGATGTGCAGCTGCTTAGGTGCCACGTTTCTCTTTTGGCTGACATGAATGGCGATGCAATTATTACTGTTGATTTGGCTGCCATCTTGAATTTGGCACTTTGCAAAAGAGGAGTGTATTGTTGTTGTTGTTTTTGAGACCTTGGATTTGCTAAATTGTCAAGAGACAGTTTTCTTCCACCTTACTTTCCTTCCTTTAACTCCCCTTACCAGCCTCTTATATGAATATAAACTGTATTAGATTAAAACCGTAAATTATATTAAATATATGTTATGCAGTTTAGGATCACTTGTTTTTTAACTTTTTAAGGGAGCATGTATTGTTCTGATCTTGACTACTGTGCCCAAGTGGAGGTTTGAACTCCTTGAAGACATTTTTTTAAAAATCAGGATCCTCCTCTTGTGCCCTGCCCAGCCATTTGGGAGCTTTAAAAAAATCTCCTTGTGAATCCCCCATTCTTATCCCTTTCACATGCAGTGAGGTTTAAAGAATAAAACTGTCCTGGCTCTAGATCTTCTCCTACCAAAGTATGATGACTGTGATCTGGACTGAGGGCACCACTTGCTCCCTTGGAAATAAAAAAGTAATGGATTATAAATTCTGTGCTCATGTGCTGCATATCAATGTATGGCAACCCCATGAATTTCATAGGGCTTCCTTAGGCAAGGGGTATTCAGGCCCTGTCTACACAATGAAAAAAATCCACACGGCGTTCGAAAGATCGATAATGTGTACACACAGCCATTGGGATGCATACGTGTCTTTCAGAAGGGGGGCTAGCGAATTCCCTGTAAAGTACATGAAGTCAGCGTTCGGGAGGAAAAGCGGATCTCAGCAAATAATCCATACAACCATTCAAATTGTTGATTGTCTGTACACCCCGTTCACACACATACAAACAGGCAGTGTAATCTGATTGGCTGGCCAAGCACAGGGGGCGGGGCTAGCAAAGAGGGGAATTGGGAGCAGCTGCCATGTTGGGTTCCTGGCTAAGCAAGAGGCCAGTAAGTCCATGAAATTGAGATTTTTACATTTATTCATTTTTATTTTATACTGTAAATACAGAAAACCAACGGTCTGCATAACAGGCACCTTTTTAAATTAAAAAAAAAGTGGTGGGAGATTAAAAACTGCCGCTTGGATTGCTCGCTCTAGCCAGCTGGGCAAGGGGGTTCATAAGGAGTTTAGGGGGAGTAAAAATCATGTAGGCAGATCATATGCATTCAAACGCCTGCCTTTTCGAATTTTTTACTCCCCAAACAGATTTTTTTTTCCATTGTGTAGACAGGGCCTTAGATGCGGTTGGCCATTGCCTTCCTCTGAAATATAGCCTACTGCTCCTGGTATTCCTTATGCACCCCATCCAACTAGTCAGGCCTCGCCCTGCTTAGTTTCCAAGATAAGATGGGATCCAGTGCCTTCAGGGTATTTTAGGCCACTGTGGGCGTAAGTTACATGCTATATGTTTTATGTACTGTATGATTTAGCTCTTTTCACTTCACTGTTTGGAAATGAAACAGACTGTGGAAATGAAACAGGTTGTGAATTTTGTTCATCTATATGTTACATGCCCTTACACTCCCTCCTGGACAATAATTTATCAATTGGCAATAATTTATAAGATTGGCATTAATTGACAGTTCATGTAGGTCTGGTAGACTAGGCCATCCATAGAAGGGTTCATACAGAGGTCACCACCTAGACGAAGTTGTCTTGGAAAAATTCCCCAAAATACAGACACATCCAGGACTGGTTATCTGGAGCCCCCTTAGGTGAGTTGTTAGGGAGGAATGTGCTAGTCACCCTGGCAATGAGTCATACTCCAACACAAACAAGTGATCAGAAAACCCATTACCCTGCAAAGGTCTCCCTTCACACCTTTCCTACAACAATAGAAGATTGCCTCAAGCCCACCAGTCTTAATGTTCCAGCCATTAAGAATAATTAATGAAGCCGGAGCTTCCATTGTTTCAATCTGAGAAACTCACTCAGACATTGTTCTCCATTCAAAATACCCCTTAAGGGTGCAATAAGAGATAAAAAAATATCACCTCAAAACACAGCCAAAGTGTGCACAGTCTTCCAAATGCTGTTACTCTGCTGGTTTGCTGTGTTACCCAGCTGTGTTACCTATTTGCTGCACAAACCTCTGCTCGTCAGACATGTAAAGTATAGCCTGTCATCCCTGCAATCTATTCCTCTACCCCAGTTCTTCCTCCTGATTCAATAGTCTTGTGTGATTGCTTGAAGCATGAGTATATGTAAGAGTGGTTCCATGATTGTTTTTCAATAAAAACCATTTTTATTTTACTTCCTGGCTTGGAATCTCATCAGTGAGTACCAGTATGCAAAGGTGCAAAGGTCCTGTAGTTACCTGGACTCTTGCAGCCTAATTTGAGAAAATTAAAATTTCCCATCTTAATATCTTAATTTGAGTGACACAAGTGGGTTCCCATGAACCCCACGCAATTCGGGTAACACATAAGAACATATTACAGGCAGATATGTAGTGTTCGTAGGGGAAGTATCTTTGATTGGTCTTATTCCGCAGAATGTGAGTCTTCTCTGTCTTCCATGGACTTTCCATTCAGTCCTCATACCACAGTACATTCGACTCAGCAGAACATTTCAGCCTTTGGAGAGGCTTTCACAGTGGCAGGGTGGTCTGCATGCTAGTAGGAGCAGGGGGAAGAGCTGGGAAAGTCACATTCTGCCCAACTCCTTTCACTTCAGGATCCTAAGTGTTAGCTCTATGGAAGTTCTGCTTTGCATTTTTTCTGAAAAAAGAATTAATGTTGGACATTAGAGTTTTACTGCTAGAACTTTCCAGCTTTTCTTTTCTGTCATAATAAATCAAGAACACACTAGTGAGAAGTGAACTGAAATGTTTAGGCTAAATCCAAATGTTAGTCCCAATGGAAGCAGGTCTACTAAATCAATGGAATTTACTAAGATTTACTAAGATTCCCATTGACTTCATTTACTACTTTAAGAATTCACTTTACCTGGTGCTTGGGATAAAAACTTTTATTCCAAGTTACTAAATTTTCAAAGCCCATTATTTTTAGGTCAAACGGATAGTGGCAATGTTATTCTGAAAAAAAGTTTTATTTAGTGTGGGGGTGATATTTTAGCCTACCAGTTTCTGAGAAATTTGGAGTACATGTCACAGGTTTGACAAAATTACTGAATCAAACTATGCCACAATGAATTATGATATACACTTTCAAAACACCTGTCTCTCCATGGGCAATATATTATCAGTTCCAAATCCAATGGTTAATCTCAACGGAAGTAGACATCTTGAATCAATTACTGAATAATAAGTAAATAAATAAATCACTTAAGTAAATCCCAATGATTCAGTAGGGCTATTCTAATTGCAATCAGCAATTGGATCAGGTATTTGAGGTCTAAATTCAATTGCTAGTCTCAACTAGATTTGACCCATTAAATTGGTTGCTAGATAGTCGGTCAGCGGATATGTAAATCCCATTGATTCATTGTGCCCATGCTAGTTAAGACTAAACATTGAATATAAACCTCACTGCTGATAGGATCAGATATCCTTTTGCAAGATACTTGAGTGTATATTTATTCAGATGGTCAAAGTCTATCCCAACTGTGGTTTAGCTTCTGCAAAACAATCACAGATTCTAATATGAAGAAAATAGGGCTGACTTGGAATGATAACGTGGCAATGACAGTGACAATGACAGAGACTGGTAGGGTAAAATATCACCCCCACACTAATTTCCAAACCATTTCACATTGAAGTGGGTGGTTTTGAAATTATATATTTAATCAAAATTACGACTCCTCGAGCACTTTCATCAGCGCTGTCTACGCACAATCCTAAATATACACTGGACTGACTATGTGACGAATGTTGCTGTCCTTGAGCAAGCAGGGATCACCAGTATTGAGGCCATGATATTGAGAACACAGCTGCGCTGGGCAGGGCACATTTCTAGGATGGAGGACCATCGCCTCCCCAAAATACTACTCTACGGTGAACTTGCCACGGGTCAGCGTAAGAGGGGCGCTCCAAAAAAGCGATACAAAGACTCCCTGAAACAACATCTCAGGCTCGGCCAAATTGATCACCAACAGTGGTCCGCCCTGGCCTCACATCGGGAGGCATGGAGACGCACTATCCACAATGCTGCAGCCTTATTTGAGAACTCACGCCGAACAAGTCTTGAAGAGAAACGACAACACAGAAAGAATCACAACCCAAAAACATCACCCAAGGAGACCTTCTGCTGTGCTTTTTGCAACCGGACTTGTTTATCTCGAATTGGCCTTTTTAGTCATCAGCGCGCTTGCAGAAAGCGCGGGATGTGTCCTTCCTGAATCTTCGTTTGCGAAGTAAAGCCAGAGAGAGATTTAATCAAAATAATTTTAAAATAAGATCTCAAAACAACAATAACCAAGAAGTTCTTTGTTCATAAGCAAATCCAACTGTTTAAATGAGGCATCCTGCTGTATTTTGGGGGCGTGGCCCAACAGGGAGATTAGTAATGTAAGCTTCTAGTGCTATAGGCTCAGTCTAAATATAATTGGCTAGAGAAGATCATTCCAGGTTATGGAATTCCAAGCTGAAGAATTATTTCCCACAGGAGGGCAGGCTAGCCCTCTGTCTGCTTTCCTTCTGCTTGTGGGTAAGGAGCTTTCTATTTAAACAGGCCTTTTGGTCATTAACTCATTGTTGGAAAGGATCTAGTAAGAGGGGGGTAGGTGTGCAATACAGATTGAACCCCTTATCTGCAGGGGATACGTTCCAAGACCCCGCATAACTACCTGAAACTGTGGATAATAGGGAACCCTGTTATTTTCAATGACATGAACATCAGACGTTAACCATAGAGTTGCATTGGAGGAACTAGAATGCCTAGAGAGATCACAGGTGTTTTTGGGCATGGATAAGTGAAACCATGGATACCAAGTCCATGGATATGGGAGTCAACCTGTACTTTTATTTTCATGCTTATGTTTTTAAACCCTTTCACATTTGTTTAAAATATTGATATTTTATGAGGTAAGCTTATTTAATTTTCTTTGTTAGCTGTACTTCATTTTAATCTATGCTGTGAGCCACCTTGAGTCTCATGTTGGGAGAAAGGAGTAATATAAAATTAATTAATTAATTAATTAATAATAAAGCTGAAACAAGTAGCCCGGTATACTGCTGTATGCTAATTTGAGATAGGAAAATAAGGGCAGATATTTTTCTCAGTGCTGAAGAGAGAAGAATACATTATTTGGCGTATTGACATACATGAAAGAAAATAGTTTATTGGTGTTTGCCACCTGTTAGAATGATTTAACTTGTGTCCTCATACAATGAAGTACATGCATTTGTTGTTGTGTGCCTTCAAGTCATTTCTGACTTATGGCAACCCTAAGGTGAACCTATCACAAGTTTTTCTGAGGTTGAGAGTATGTGACTTGCCCAAGGTCATGCAGTGAGTATATAAATACATATATACTGGAGTGGCAAAATGTGTACTCAGCTCTACTTACCCCCCCCCCCTAAAGGTCACAGAATGGTGCATAGCCAACATAAAACCATATATGGGTGATAGTTTTGCTGTGCTACATTTTTGTGTCATTTACAGGAGTGTTCTCCCATTGCAGCTTTTGTAATGAAGGTCAAAAGCAGCAGATAGAAAATGAACTTTGTGCCCGCAGCCTTCCTTCTCAGTTTACTTTAATTGCAGAAAGAAAGCCTGTTACTTGTTTTAATTTGTTAAAAGAAAAAGATGGATAAAGGTTTTATAGGTTACTCACACAGGTCCCCTTTTTATCATGCCTGTGTGACTTGTACAGTATTAGTCAGATCCAGGTACTCAAAGTATTTGCCCTTCACCCCCACCTCCAGTCATGAATGGAGGAACATGTGTTTCAAATGCCAAATTGCTGCTTTTCCCAACAGTCTATATACCTGCTGTTTGTTATTTTGCAAAAACATTGTGCTTCAAATGTGCATTTGTCATTCACAGTGTTACAAGGCAAAGATATAGTGGTCTAAATCCACGGAGGTAGCTATTTACTGTCATGGTAGGACTTTGCTTCACTGCTGTCCCCTCTCTTGCAGCCCTTCACAGTGCCTGAAAACCTGCTCCAAGGGGTTTCGCAGCCTTCCCATATTGAAAGGTATACAGGGTTCTACAGTGGAGAGAAAGAAATCACACTACTCTTTCCAGTTTTGTTGACCAAAGAAATTTTACCAGTAAAACAACCAAATTGAGTTTTGGCCTGTCTCACCATAAGGGCTCTTGTTTGCATTGATAGCCTTAATGCATCATCACCCAAGGAGACCCTCTGCTGTGCTTTCTGCAACCTGACATGTTTATCTCAGATTGGCCTTTTCAGTCATCAGCGCTTGCAGAAGGCGCGGGATGAATCCTTCCTGAATCTTCATTTGCGAAGAAAAGCCAGAGAGAGAGAGAGAGACATTTGATTTACATAAAATACTTTGGCCATTATGTATGGATGTTTTGCTGATTGAAAATCATCCAGCTAACCTCTGTGAGTTTAGTTTAATCCTTCAGTATGTGGTAACAGCCTCAGAGGAAGTCAAAGGCAACCCCCTCTGAATAAATCTTGCCAAGAAAACTCCATGATAGGTTCACCTTAGGGTTGCCATAAGTCGGAAACAACAACAACACAACAACATGGTATATTAATGCATGCCTTTCTTTGTGTTCGATGTTTTCCCAGCTGTTTTGGCTGAACAGTAACTGTAACCTTTCTTGTGTTATTTGAATATTTAAAAGGCTGTAAACATTTTACAATTACATATACCTAATTAGTTATACTAGGTAAGTGCAACTTAAACATATTTTTCTCTCTTTTTTCTAGACAGATCTTGACTATGTAAATGGTGTTGTAGCAAGCCTAGAGAAAGAGTAAGTTTATTCTATGTAAGTTGTCACCTATTTGTTGCTGTGGATGTGATTCCACTATTTGTTGCAGTTTTTAATTTCAGAAATAATAATTTGCACATATGCAAAGGTTGTATATTATAGTACACTACATAGTGCAATGAAATGAGTTCACTTGTAAAATGGCAAATGGGATTAAGAGACTCAGATGGACATAAACGGATTATGTTGGCATGAAATAAGTGGATTGCACAGCACATACACGAAAGCTACCATGCAATGTGCTAAGGTATAGAAGTACCCAAGTGCTTTAGAAATTAATGCATATTGTGTTTTAATTATAAATGATGACTAGGGAATTATGCCCAGTCCCAAGGAATGTGTAAACATTTCTGCCTTTGTAAAGTACTCAGCTAATATAGCTATTGGTTGCTGACACTTGTGCTATGTTGATTCTGTTACCAGTGGGAACTTCAGGAGTCATTTTCAAAGGATGTGGCGAGCTCTTATGGGACAGGGAAATCAGAGTTTTGGTGCACAACCAGAAACCAGTTATTTTGGATTGCAGCCTTTCTTTATGGCTTGGGAATGTTACTTTTTTAAAATAGACCTCTTAGAATCCCTCAGCCAGGATGGCTGGGAGCTTCTGGGAACTGTAGTAAAAGAAGTAACTTTTTCAAGCACTTGATTTTTAATAATTACCAGCATCAGCTATAAGGCTGAGAGATACTAATTTGTCCAGTGCTTTCCAGTGAGCTTCAAGGCTCAATAGAAACTTTAATCTAGGTCCAAAATTCAATCAATTTCACCACACTGGGGATCAGTAATACAGTATAGTGTTCCCTTTAATATGCAATAATAAACTTGACCCTTGTGGTTATAGGTTTTCTACAGAAATCAGTTCTGGCTTGGTGGAAGTAATAGCCCCACCTGCATCCTACTATCCTGATTTGACAAACCTTAAAGAGACCTTTGGAGATTCAAAAGAAAGAGTCAGGTAAGTTTTTTTCCCTTTGCTGGTTGGGATGATCTTGTTCATTATTGCACCTAGAGCTTGGGAAAGTTTTTTTTTTTGTGTGTGTGTGTGTGTAAGTCACAGGGGTTGGTTGGAGGATTTTGGGAGCTGTAGTTCGAAAAGTAATTTCCCCAACCTTCATTGTTTCCAATGGCAAGATACTTTGATGTGGTAACTTCCATACAATATTAATGAACATGATGTGTGCAAATTCTGTGTGTGCATGTACCTTCTAGTTGCCTGTTGACTTATGGTGACCTCATGAGTTTTATAGTTTTCTTAGGCAAAGAATACTCAGAGGTGGTTTTGCCAGTTCCTGCCTGTGAAATATAGTCTACAGTATCTAGGGTTGATTAATGGCACATGATGGATGGCCATCTGTCAGGAGTGCTTTGACTGTGTGTTCCTGCATGGCAGGGGGTTGGACTGGATAAGATTGAAGAACATTACTGACTAGAGCCTTTTATTTGGCTCCCATCTTTTAAATTTTTGTTGGTGGTTTGTGTTATATTGTGTGTTGTGTTGTATTGCTATTAGTAGACTTAGACGTTGTCTGTGTACTGATAACACTGCTTTGCTGTGCTTCTACCAACATTTGGATCTGGAATTACGGATCTATTTTGTCTGTTGTTGTTGGGGGTACGGCTGTCTTAAGGTCATAGCTACTATTTCTGTAGCTTTGGGGCTAGAAATGTTCCTAAACCTAATTTCCCCCTTTTTTTAGGATTTTAATTGAAGTAAATAAGTCACACAGAAAAACCAGTGAGGATATGGTGGCAAAATATACTGGATTTGGATGAATACAGGATCAAATGAGAGATGGCAAGGAAGATCAATGAATGGGATTTCCAATAATTATCCAGCTTGTATGGATCCAGAGTTGCCCTTCTATAAATAGAAGAGCTCCTTCCATTGGAGGAAGGTATTGGAATCCTACAAAGGTGCACTGCTGGAGGAAGGTGACAGAGCGATATTTCCCCCCTGAGTCCCCAGGGCCACCTCTCACACTGGTTGAAAGGGTCATATGACACTATGGCTGTTATTTAAAAAAATTTTAAACTACAAGAGATCCTATTCATGGGCCTACCTTCTTATAACTGGGTTGGTCCCCTACCAGTATTAGATGGTTGAAGGCAAGGTCTGAACATGTTTTCTTCCCTCATTCTGCTGTAGAATATTCATGGCTACAGAGAACAAGAAAATAGGTAGCTCTGTGCCACCAGAACAATATTGTTGACTGAAGTAAGCACACTAGATGTCCTCTAAGATGACTGGAAGATCTTTGGGTTTTGGTTTTGCTGTTGTTCGCTTACCTGCTTGTATGGGTGTGAGTTGAGGTGCTGATGCAGAGTGACCTCCTGTGCTGCACAAATTTATCTTGGGTACAAACTGGTGTTATACTCTAAACTACTGCATGTCCTGCACCTACTGAAATGTTTAGTCTAGAATGTTGTCTTGTATTTTGTGCCATCAAGTTGTTTCTGACTTATGGCAACTCTAGCTCTGGGTTTTCTTGTAAGATTTATTTGGAGGGATTTGTGATTGCCTTTCTCTGAGGCTGAGAGATGTGGCTTGCTCAAGATCACCCTCTAGGTTTCCATAGCTGAGCAGAGTCTCCCTAGTCCAACGATCAAACCTCTATACCTCACTGGTTCAGAAATGTTGTTGTTGTGTGTGTGTGCGTGTACCTTCAAGTTGCCTGTTGACTTATGGTGACCTCATGAATTTCATAGAGTTTTCTTAGGCAAGGAATCCTCAGAGGTGGTTTTGCCAGTTCTTTCCTCTGAAATGTAGCCTGCAGCACCTCATATTTGTTGGTGGTCTCCTACTCTAGTACTAACGAGATCTGACTCTGCTTAGTTTCCAAGCTTAGATGGGATCTGGGCTGCATTTACACGGCAGGTTTTATTACGATAAATTGTGTTTTAGTGCTTTTTCGCACCAGTGGTGGGTAGTTTACACGGTCTATGGAGGAAACAGCTGTATTTTGTTGCTCTTTGGTTTTTTTCGCTTTGAGATTCACACAGCCAAATGTGGTGAGGGCATGGCCAAGCATTGGAGAGGAGACAAAGGAATGCCATAGGAATGTCTGCCCTGGCCCCAACCCCGTGTGCTTAACAGCTGATGGACGAAGATTGTCACCCTTTGCCTCTCCCCCACAGCTCCCTGCCCACAAATCAAACTCCAAACAGACGGTTTTTTCTCCCTGCTTAACAGCTGATTGACAAAGGGGCAAGTTACACGACAAAATAAAGTGAGCAAAATTCCGGATTTTCATCCTTTCGGAACAGGGGTGAATAGCTCTTCTGATTTATGGCTAATTTGGATGATGGCTTTAGTTTACACAGACAAAGGTGTGGGGGGGGGATGGCCAGGCAGCTCTATCATTATCATTAAAGCCAGGCAGAAGGCGGAGAGGAATGAAAGTGGAGGCAGTAGGAGGGGAAGGAAAGCAGCACACACACACAAGCAGCTGATTCCTTCTGCTCTCAGCTGTGCTTTTCTCTCTCTCTCCCAAGCCAGCACACACACACACACACACACACACACACGATATCTCTCTGAAACAGTAATTATGCTAAAAGCAAGCTGGCTCATCTATTAAGCAGAAGAAAGGAAGGATTTTTAATTTCCTACTGCTACTGAGTCTCCCTCCTGGCTCCACATCTAGCCAGCCCATCCCTTCATCATAAGAACCAATCACAGTACAGCTCTCCTGCAACTGTATCGGGAAGATTGCTGGTAATTCACACAGCCCTTAGCGAAATGGTTGTTTACACTAGCAATAATGCACTAAGTCGTGTTACTTTTCAAATAAACCGGCAAAAGTAGCAACATTCCCTGTCATGCTACAGTTGGGTATTTTGACTTCCCCCCTTCTGAATGAGGTGATACTGTGGCTTGATCCATGGGAACAATGAGCAATCTTAGCAGTATATTTAGGGGAATATTTGCCCGTGTAAACGCAGCCCTGGTGTCTTTAGGATACTTAGGCCTTTCAATGTTCTCTTACTATATGTAATTTCAGATGGCGAACAAAGCAAAATCTGGATTATTGTTTCTTGATGATGTATGCACAGAAAAAGGGTGTTTACTATATCCAGGTAAGCTGTCTTTATGTATGGAATGGCAAAATGAATATCCAAAGATTACCTAATAGCTTGTGATAATGAGCATGGTATAAAAACAGTTATTTAGTTGATTTTTTAAAAAGAAGTAAAATATATGGCAACTGATGTTATACATTTGGTGTATAGAATGTCGCAAGGATTCTCAGCCTTTGGTTCTGTGGATGTCTTAGACTTCAACTCCCAGAACTCCTCACCATAGACTATGCTGGCTAGTGTTTCTGGAAACTGAAGTCCAAAGCACCTGGAGGATCAAAGTTTAAGAACCATTGGCCTAAAGAGACTAAGTGTGTGTGGAGGGGTGGGGGACAACCCAACTGAGGGAAACATACAGAGAAGGTTTAGCCTTGTTTCAGGACAGAACCAGCCTTGGTCATTTCCTGTATTGAGAACTTTGCAGGGGAAATGTGTCTCCCTTCAGTTTTGCTGCACCTTTCAGTCATTCTGGCAGTGTGTACTGAAGTATTCTCAATAGTGGTGCTAAAGGACCATCATTTAGCCATTGACCTCAGGGGTTTCTCAGGGCTTTTTGGCCTCCTCTGTTTTTAGCATCTATCTGAAGTCACTGTGAGGAGGTCATCCAAAGTTTTAGTGTTGGGTTTCATGACAGTCACCAGTCCTGTCTCTCCTGTTCAACCAAGAAGGTTATTGTACTTCAGAACTGCTGACTGGGAGGATTGGCCCACTCAGACAAATTGAGGCCCAGTCAAGGAACGGCAGAGTAACTGTTGGTCAGTGGATAACTTAATCTGAGCTTGAAGTTCTATCCTGTTCTGGATGGGATTGCTCTCTTTCTAACAAATTTTGGTCCTTCAGATGTGTTAGATGTCAGGTCCAAGAAATCCCTCACTATTGGCTTTGCTGGCTGGCTCTTCTGAGAATTGAAATCTTAAACCCAATGGGGCAGAACTATTTCTTAGGGCAACACCTCGACTGTATGATTCCCTCCCTAGGCAGACTAGATTGCCTGCTTTAGACTGTTAAATGTTATTGTTCAACCTCTTTAACAAATGACTTTATAATTATACTGGTTTTTTTTAATCGTTTTTCATTTCTTTATTATGATGTTTGTTCATTATGATATCTCGTGGTTTTGTATGTTCTAATCTGGATTTTGTCCTAGGCTCCTTTTTTGAGCTGAAAGATGGCTAATAAAGGTAATAAAATAAATAGTGGTAGAGGAAATAAAAGATGCTAATCATGCAAATTGATTTTGCAGTTGAACTTTACAGTGAAAAGTTTTATTTTCAAACATTAAAACACATTATTTAGAATAGGGAAAGAGTGACTCCTAGCTCCCTTCCAGACTTCTAAGGGTGAAGTCAAGGCAGTGTTTGTAAGTTCAGAAACATCTATAACACTTTAAGGTCATGCTTTGTAAATATTTTTTAGAGTCTCATGTATGGCTGTAATAAAACAAGAATTAAAAGGAAAAAGATTCACATGCTTTGTTTCACACTTTTAAGTAGTTGGCACTAATTCAGTGCAACTAATTTGCTCCCATAAAATCAAACAGCTCTTTCATTTCTTCATTGAATGGGTTTTAAAGGCAAAATCCCAAAATAATTGTTCAAAATGAGTGGTTGGTTTTTTAAAATTATCTCTGGCTTACCTCTTATGCTGTCAAAATAAATATGAAATTTTGAGCATCCTTGTTCAGATATCAGGAGATTTCATAGTTATCAGAAGCAAAATTGAAGCAAAGGAGAAGGAAGGCAGAAGTATGTGAGGTTATCCCATGTTCCAAGTTTTGAAAAAGGGAGACAATGTAAACTGAGCAATACTGGATCAGATCAGAGGCCTGTTTCATCCAGCTTCTGTTCCCACTGTGGACAATCAGATGCCAGTGGTAAGCCCACAAGCAGCATATGAAGGCAATGGGACAGTATTTCCCCTCTGCTCAAGTTTCCCAGCAACTGGTATTGAGAAACACACTGCCTCTGATCCTAGAAGTGAGACATAGCCATCATGACTAGTAGCCATTAAAAGCCTTTACTCCATTAATTTGTCCTGAGAATAATATCCCAAATTGACCAGGATGCTGTAAGGACAGTGTTTTAGCCCATATAAGCCTAGTTTTTAAATGCTCCATCTACACATGCATGATAGGATTGGAAGGAGGAAGGGTGACCGTTCTTGTGGGAAAAGGAGAATTCTTATACTGCCTTCTGTTGTCCCTTCTTGCATGGATACACCTCCTTTGGAAAGTCTTTGTACACCCTTCCTCAGTATCTCCATTTTATAATTTTGTATACTGTTGTTCTTTAAATTCCTTTTTAAAATCTTATTAAGTGCAAGATCTTTCCAAGAAGTATATTTTAATGGTACAATCCCAAAAGGAGTGCAATATTTCTGCAATAATTCTGATAAGGTCTAAAAGAGTGACTGCACAGAAGTTCTATGGCTAATTTGTCACCCAGTGGCCATCCTCAAGGATAGCAGAACTGTTTTTATGGGAGGTGGAAGCTCAACACTGGCTTGTCATTTATTGAATTTTGTGTACTTCATGTATGCTTTTATAGAACAGTAAAACCACAGAACATAGTGGAGAGGAAGATGAATACTACCAACTATCGCAATTAACAATGTCACTATATGAAATACAGGTTGCCCTCTGTATCCCCAGAACCAATATCCACGGTTTCAGTTATCCACAGGTGAAAAAATAGGGATGCCTACCATAGAGTTGTCCGGGGAAATGCCTCGAGAGGTACCCTCTCTAGGAATTGCTAGGTCCTCCAACGTAACTCTATGGTATGTTTGTACTAGAAGTCCTTTATTTTAATAGGGTTTGCTGTTATCCACGGTTTTATTTATAAATGGTAAGTCTGAGATCTTATCTCCCATGGATACAGGGGCAATCTGTATTATAACATTGTTTAAAGCATAAACTTAATATATCAAGGAAAGGGGAAATATTTAAGATGCTATTCAGCAAACAAAGATGGCTTTAAACTTTAGATGTTTCTGATTGGTAATTCTTCAGCGGACTCAATTACACAGGAATCTTGGTGGTCCTGATCTTTGGTGCCTGATCATTTTAGGGAAGGCTCAGCCCCTAGCCTTAGGATGGGCTCAAGCTTCCCACCCACCCCCATTCCAGTTTTAGTGGTCTTCCTTCTAGTGAAGAGCCTCCTTGCCTGATCATAAGATGAGAGACACACAGTCTGCCACTGTAGGTATTTCAGAGTCTTACCAGCCTAGTAGAATGTGCCAGTTCCTTGTTATAGACTCTGAGTATCTTCACACCACATTGAGGAAGCAGAATAGAACTTTGCAGAGGATCTGTGATTAATAAGGATTCTGTTTCATCCTAATATCAGTTTAATTATATGCTTTTTACGTGGGTAGGAAGGTCAAGTTATCCAGGTAGAAAAGAACTTTAGTAGTAATCATACAGATTCTTGCTGAGGGTCTGTGTATTTCTGTGCACCAAAAATACATGATATAAAAATAACAAGATAGCTACTTGATAATGTCCAACTACATCTTTCTTTTTCATTTAATATCTGGATTAACAGCCTTATTATATACATGTCTCCTCACAAGTAATCCTGTTGAGTTCATGAAACTTATTCACTTCCCAGGGAGCATAAATTAGCAGCCTAAACTGCTCAAAATAAAAAGGCCATGAGTGCCCTTCTTATTTAGCATCTTGTGTTAATGGACCTGAGGCAATAGGATAAGCTGAAATATATTTTTAAGTTTGAAATGTTGTTTGCCTATTTCCTCCGTTTCTTCTTTGTTTTTCTGGCCTTGCTGCTTGGTTCCCTTAGCTTGAGGATGACATCGTTGTCAAGCAGAATTACTTCAGCACAATAAAAAATTTTGCACTTCAGTTGTCATCTGAAGATTGGATGATTCTAGAATTTTCTCAGCTCGGATTCATTGGTAAGAACCATTCCCCTTCAGCAGACTTGAAAAGGGGACAAAAGAAAAGCACTTACTACCTAATATTTCCAGAGTCCCAGCTCACAAAAACAGGTTACTTTTAAAATTTCCAGTGCAATTTCACATGTCGGGTGGGTGTATGTCAATTGTTGTGATAGAATCAGCTACGGAAAAATAGAATTATGTAATCATCACAAGTGCCATCATGAAATATGACAAATTGCTAAAGTTTGACTAGATAACTGAGTGAGCTTCAGTTGTTTTAAATGCTTTCATGTAAATGGTTGCCTGTATGAATAGTAATGTTCTTAATGCTCTTTCCTGTTTTTATCTGTACCAGTTATTTTGTCTACTAATATTTCCCTTTATGTGATGTTTTAAGGAACAAAGGGTAGACCCTGGCCCTTTTCGTATACTTCATTAGTGGCATTATAATCTTGAGTCACATCTTGATTCTGAACTCCATCTCTGTGGAAGATTTTAGCTTTTTAAACTCATTTGTGTTTTTTTTTTTTAAAAAAAACTCTCAGTGAGGAGAAGTTGTTCTTGTCATAGTTTCTGCCTCAGGTGCTCAAATAACCTGGCTGGCCTTGGACATTAAAATGTCTGCTACTTAGAATAGATAAGTCTGCCTGCTCCTTGCGGACCCAGGCCGTACTCCCCGCTCCCTTCCCCTAATAAAGACACATACAACTACAAGCTATGATAACAAATTGTATTGAGTATAAGAGAAACATATATAGGTTAAGTATAGGTTAGTATAAATTGATTGGCAATAAAACGGCCGCAATTTGCTGATGGCTGAAAATGGTTGGCACTATTGCATGGGTCCAGATCCCTTCATTGCTCAACCCAACGTTAGCCAGTGGCACCTGTCGGTCGCCACCGACTGCTCATGGAGAGGAGAACTCCTGGCTGAGCTGACCCGCTCAACATTCTCCCCTCCCCTGTAAACAAGCCATTGATTAATGATCAGGGGAAAAGGGGGTCTCTGTGAACTTGACCTTGACCTTAAACTTGAACTTGACGGAGACCCTCCTTTTCCCGCCTACCTGGATCAGGTCCCATGCCATCCACCACAAAAGGCGATCCCCATGGGATCCGCCTTCCGCCAACCATTACCCAGCCATCAACAGGCAGCCCAACGATCCTATTTCAGCATGAGCCGTGTGGCTAGCAGCTCTCAGGGTGGATGTACGTTGCAAAGGCCCCGGAACGTCACCTTCCTAGTTGCATGATGGTCTCAGACAACCCGCCTTGCACTGCCGTGGTTGCTGCTCCAATCCTGAAGGAGTGGCTCCCAAAGTCCTCCGCCGGCAAGCCTAGCTGCTGCAGTGCCGCCCTCATAACAGTCACAGATTGGAACCTGGTCAGTGGTGTACCGTCCCTGTGCCGGAACAGGGGGCCCTGTCCGGTGCCTCGAACCTCCAGGTACCTGCGCATGCTGGCCACTGGGCATGGCACCGAGCCGCCTGGCCGGATGTCCCTCCTCCCTCTACTTCTTAGGCCAATCGGGGCAAGGGAGGCTCGCCCCGATTGGCTGTTCCTTTCCTGCTCCTTGTCGGCCCTGGAGGATGCTGGGAAGGATAAGGAGGAAGATGGTGCCCCCCCACCGGCCATGCAGTCATGGGGGCCACTTCGGCAAGGGATCACAGGGGGCGCCGGCCGGGCCACAAAAGGCCGGTAAGCCCCCTTAAGAGTTCCTGCACATACAGAGAATCACTTCATCAGACTGAAACAGGACCCTTAAGAAGAGCTAATAACTGTGTTTTTATAAGTGGAATATGATCTTAAGTGCAGATTATGGGAGCCAAATTTTAAGACTTTTCTTTAAAAAAATTATGTTTAAAATATTAATGAATAAATGGGGTAAAACATGACACATTTTTATTTCTCTTAAATCTCTATGTGGTGTAAGGAAGAATTTTATCAATACTGTTCTTAGCTTTCCCCTGGTTCTTCTGTTCTCTTGCCTTGTTGCCTTTATAAAGCAGCATGAATTTTTTTTTAGTGCCATCTTTCCCTGTGACTGGCAGTGTTATGTGAAAAGAACAACCTATCAAATATCTTTAGTGTCTAGTAGTAGATACTATGGTAGCTTGCTTCTTCAGGGATTTCTGTTAATATTTTGTTCGAACTACCAGAAGCTGCTCTGTGAGATGGCAGTCTAGTTTTACTTTGGAAAGCCCTGGATTATTGTTGACATAATTTCCTATTATTTGCAGGTAAAATGTTCCAGTCTCCAGATATTACACTAATTGTAGAGTTCATATTTATGTTTTATAAAGAGAAACCTATCGACTGGCTCTTGGATCACATTCTTTGGGTGAAAGTTTGCAACCCTGAGAAGGATGCAGTAAGCTTTGCTTAATGTTTCTGACAAAGCATGAATATGAGAAAATGCACTGAGAGGAAAGCATGTGGTGTGTGTCTTCTCCCCCCAGGGCCATTATAGTATTGCTGATATGAAGATATGAATCACCAACCATTGTGTATGCAGATGCTTAAGAAAAAATACTTATTTTTATGACACACAAGTGTATACAATGGAGTTCTACAAAAATAGCAGACAAAACCCATTTCCTCATTGATGGAGACTGGTGCATATTTAGGAAGGGAACAAACAGAAGTTTAAATGTGTGTGTAGATCCTAAAATGCCTAAAAATATTTTATTTTATTTTAACTGTATGGACAATTCTGTGAATATGGAGGTCAAGATAGATAGTCCCCCAAAATTCCACATCTCAGGCTGTGCCTGTGAAGATAGAAGGATATTTAAAACAGCAAGAGCATGTCACAGAATTACTAGTGATGAAAGTAATTCTGGTTTAGCACCTTTTCTCATTCAGATATTCTTCCTAAGGCATTATGCTGAAGTTTGATTGCTGAATGCAATGGTGGACTTTTCCAGTTACTATAAATTATATAATCTAGTATATCTCATCTATACCATTTGGCTTGGCCAGAAATTGTTCTATTTCTTATGTCAATAGTACTATGATATCATACAGTTAATTTACTTCCATGGTCCTCAAAACAGAGAGTGCTGGGTTTGTTGTTAAAGGATCTCATTCATTTTGGGGATCCATCCTACAAACAGAAAACATAGTGTACTTATCTCTCTCTTTCTTATTCTAGTCAATGAGAGGCGATACTCTGATCCAGTTGGCATGTGTGGAGTGTAGAAATCTGAGGGCATTTCAGAAGCTAGAGAAAAAAAGAGTTAAAATAAAAAATAAAGACAGTTAAAATATGGTATTAGGTACCGTAGCAGTAAGAAATGCTCAAATTAGAAATATGGGCCCCATCTATATGAAGTAAAAAAAACACCTGGATTGCTCTACAGTAATAGCAAATTGCAGCAGCTGTGATTTGTTTTAATGGTATTTGGTCCCCAAAGCTTTGCATGCCTGCTGGTCAAGATGGTGGCCGCAAGTGATTTGCTCGCATTTTTACTTTCCTTAATTTGCTGCCCCCAAACTTAGGAAAAACCACTACAGTTGTCCCTCTGTATCCACAGATTTGGTATCCACGGATTTAAGCATTCATGGCTTGAAAATATTCTTAAAAAAACAATAATCCAAAAAGCAAACTTTGATTTTGCCATCTTATATAAGGGACACCATTTTGCTATGCCATTGCATATAATGGGACTTGAGTATTCACAGATTTTGGTATCCACAGGGGGTCCTGGAACCAAACCCCAGGGAATATTGAAGGGACAACTGTATTTTCCATTGTGCACTTGAGCAATATTTTGCCTGTAGAAAAAAAGAGAAAAAAACCCAAACCCCATTTTATCGCCTTAGCAATCGCTCACTTAGGTGAAAATCCAACATGGCAGCTCCGGGTGCTTGCCCTGTTAGCAATCCCTGCTAGCAAGCCCCGCCCCTCATGCACATCTGGCCAATCAGCTTTGTGTTTCCTCTCCTATGGGAAAGTGATTCAAAGGAATTCACTTGTCCCAATGAGCAGGAATGTAGATTGCCCTTGCTGTTTTTTAAAAACTCCAGGAAAAGCCGCAAAGGCTTTTCCTTCAGAGTTTGTGATGTGTTGCCCCCCCCCTTCTTCTGAATAAAGTGAAATGGTGTGGGATCCCATTAAGACAGGTGTAGGATTCTCCTTGCATTCTGTGAGGAGTATTTTCACCATTTAGACAGCCCTGTAGATGTGTACCCCCCCAGTTAGAATTGATAAGTCAAATCGTAAGAATGAGAAACTTTAGAATATTTTGAGGACAGAGTTGTTGTTGTTGTTGTTTTAAATGAAGGCTGGCTTACAAGAGCAGACTGAAACTGCAAACTGAAGAAGCAAAATCTAGACATAGAAAACTTATTTCTCACACAGTTGACTTTGTGCAGGACCTATTGGTGGTGAGGGAGATAGACTGACTACCAAGAGGTCTGCTATGTCACCCTCTGGCCTAGAGATTTTGACTTTAGATTTTTGCAGTGACAATGTGTTCCTTTCATCTATCAGATAGAATACCCTGTCTATAAAAGATTGACCACTAGGAGCAAATAAATGGTTTGGATAAATCTGGGATTTAGATCATGTTAACAGTCGTGTTTAAGAACATAATGTTCTATGCTACTAAAACACTCCCCCCTTTTTTTCTTCTCATTTTTTCTTCTTTTGCTTTCCTTTAAGAAACATTGTGATCGACAAAAATCAAATCTCAGAATACGCTTCAGGCCTTCACTTTTCCAGCATGTGGGCCTACACTCCTCTCTTGCAGGAAAGATTCAAAAACTCACTGTGAGTACTCAAGATACAGTCTTCCCTCACAATAGATGTTTTTTAATGTGCATTCATCAATCTTATGTAAGGAAAGTATTTTAAATTGCATAGCATAGTTGTTCCCAGGTGTGAAAATGTAATATACTAGCCCAGTTTGCAAATAACAATAAGCCAGAGTTCTTGGGGGCCCTGACTTATTCCTTAGAAGCACCTGGTTCATGCACATTGCCCATTGCTTCCACTCCCACCTAGCTCCTTTGGCAAACAAGAATAGCTAAAGGTACCACAGACATCCTGTCAGTGGTTTGTGTTGTGCAGAAGTTGGCAAAGTGTGGCTCCAAGGCTGGTTTTGTAGCTCTCAGTTTCTCTAGACTCTCTAGACTTCCCCTTTTCTGGCGAAAGAGAAAGAGAGAGAGAGAGATGTGGGTGTTTTCTCCCAGAAACCAGAAGCAGCAGATCACCTTTTATATAGGTGGCAGTTCTCATTGTATTGTCCAAAGTGGAAAAGCATTTCACAAAACCAGAAGTGGACTTCAGATTTGTTCAGCTGCTTCTGCCCTTAGGTGGAGCCAAGTAGGAGCAATATGGCAGCATGCAGTAGTATGTTGGTTGTTCAAAGTTAGCCAGAATTCTTTAAAAGTCTGGTTCAATGTGACATGAAAATATGCCTGCATTCTGATTTGTCAAATCCCTCTCCAGTTTGGTAGATTTTCCTCCTTGAAATGCCTCTATGTAATAGAACAGTGGTTCTTAATCTGCGGTCCGCAGACCTCCAGGGCGCCATGATGACTTCACAAGGGGCCCACAAAGGCTTGAAGGCTGCTTGGCTTACCTCTCCACAGTGGAGTGGCCACATGACAGGAGCCAAGGCAAAGGCTGGTTGGCTTGGTCTGCACATTGCCATCCAATCCACTCTAGCCACAAACTTGCAGGAAGAAGCAGGAATAAAGTTTTCCTTCCCTCTCCAGTGCTTCTGAGGGAATGTTTAATGTTGCTGTTGTTAGGGTTTTAAATCTTGAGTTAAATCTTGGAGTATGTAGCAACAAAAAATATTTAAAGTGGACCTCTGTTAAAGAAAAGGTTAAGAGCTGCTGTAATAAAATATTTCTGGATGATTCTGGATTTCTTTCCTCCCCCTCCACCCCTGAAACAGGGGTGGTTTCCCACTCCATCTCTTTAATGAGGAATTGAGGGTCCTTGCCACGTGTTAGCTAATTTGGGTTCTGTCTGTGGTCACCTTTATCAACGTCTGGTCAGCTGGGTTCCCAACTCATGGTAGTGGTTAAACCAGACAGGTCAGGTTAACATCAACACTTCACTTTAACACTTTCAAGTATGGGAGTTTCAGAATATTTACATGGGAATGAGTAGGCTCTTTTGGTGCTCTTTTCAGGCTATTTATTATAGGTATGCATAGATTTATTTACACTATACACATTAAACTCAGGGCGAAACACAGACCTAGCAATGCCTGGGCACTTCAGCTTTGCTACATTCCATACCATTCCATTATATTGCATATAAGGTATCTTATATTAGTCTATTCCATCATACAGCCATCAAGATGTTATAGTTTAATCAGGACAATTCATCTTGCACTTACACCTGGTACACTAGAGGTCTTTTATCTACTGATCACTGTGATTTTAGAAATCTGTCCGCTACCTGTCATCAGGTATCATCTAATGTATCAACTCACAAGGTTATCTGTGGGCAGCCTCTATTCCTTTGGCACATACTCAATTCAGGAATGTAAACAATCTTCCCAGACCGAAATCTAAACAAGCTTTCTCTTTTGGTGCTGCAATACAGACAGACAGCATGTACTGTCACAGATCTCATGCTTTACTGTGCTACCAGATTATATGCCATATTTTAAGGGTACATTAGCAGGCCAAGAAGTTGACAACTGAATATGCCTGGCCTATAACACCCCACCCCAACCCTAGTCTTATGGTTTGTTAATGCTCCATATATTTTACTTCTACAGCCTTTCTGGCAACCATACTGTCTGCTTCAAGTTGTATGAAAAACTGAGCAGTTATGTATCTTTTTTTGTATGATGTATTCAGTTGCTTTAATACTTTATTTTGTATTTTGAAAGTTTTCTGTGGAAAATTTCAGCTCCAGTGGCAAATAGTTTACTTTTAAAATTAACCTTTTAAAGTTTTTATTTTTTATTGGGGGAAGACCTTGAGAATATATACTGCTCAGTAATAAACCACACACAGAAATCTTCAGACTGTCACATCTGTAGTTAAAAGGTTTTCATGTTGTAGGGATGGGAAGGACTTCTTCTGATACCCAAGAAAGCCATTGCCTATCAAAACATGTGATACCAGGTGATATGGTGTAAAACAGGCTCATAAGCAAAGCATTTTAATAACACGATACAAGCGTAAATGCGGTACTTACTGGTAAAGCACTGTAACAAAATTATGCTTGATAAACTTATTTTCTACATAGTAGAAGTAATATATATTGTTCTCTCCATTTCTTAGGCAAACTGTGTGTTTGCTTTTGTTTTTTAAAAACAATTTTTAAAATTGCAAATCTCTTGTTTAATTTAAAAAAGCATTTGCTAAAGAATGTGGAGAAATCACATAATAAAGATATTGGCCCTCAAATTTCATTTCACCTATAATAAAGCAAAGTAAGCCAGTAGCAGGGAAGCATTAAATCAGTGTTGGGAATCATACAGCCCTCCAGATTTTGTTGGACTGCTATTCATAGCATTCCTCTCCATTGGCTATGTTGGCTAGACTGTTGGGGGATGATAGGACACTCAATCCCCAGCAGAAGCCAAAAATATCTCAACAGACGCAGCAGCAACCTGTTCCTAGGAATACTCACATACAGAGTGATTGTCGTCCAAACAATAGGAGGTACTTTATCTTCAAGCTCAAGGCAGTTGCAATATGTACAGATATAAACAGCAGACAGACAAACTGCTTCACCAGACATCAAGGTATTTCAAGAGAAGGAATGCTCTGGACTGAGCCTTCTTTTATACAGATTTACAGGGCATTGGTTCCCTCAACCACACGGGTATATTACATCAGATTTTGCACTCCAGACTGTATCCTGATGCTATGCCCTCCAGTAACCTTCCTGTGCAGCTGTGGCCTCAAGGCTAGCATGACTTGGCATTTCCTTGGCCTCACCTAGCATGACTTAGCAGTTGCTTGGCCATTTTCTATGGAGTTCAGTCTCTGACTCCTGACATGATGGAAGTTGTATTCCAATAACATCTAAAGGGGGCATAGTTGCTCATCCCTGTGTTTAATCATGTTCTATGTGGGCCCCTGAACAATTTCTTAATAACAGCTGTAAAAAGATCTAAGAATGAGAAAAGAACAGGTGCACTATAAAGTATCCAAGGTGTTTTGAGCAAATATTAAATTGTATTCTTTATAGAAACCTCTTGGGACAGCTTGACCAAGCTGAGTTGGTAGTGAAATGTTGCCCCAGGAAGGTTTTCTTCAGAAGCATTGAACGTCTTCTTGAAATACATTGGGAACTATGTCTATCTCTTACAGTTGTCCCTTCATATTCGCTGGGGTTTGGTTCCACGACCCCCCGTGGATACCAAAATCCGTGAATATTCAAGTTCCATTATATGCAATGGGATAGCAAAATGGTGTCCCTTATATAAGATGGCAAAATCAAGGTTTACTTTTGGGATTATTATTTTTTTAAAGAATATTTTCAAGCCATGAATACTTAAATTCGTGGATTCCAAATCCGTGGTTACGGAGAGACAACTGTATTTTGTTTTCAGATTAACATACTATCTGTCAGGTGATAGCACACACTGAGTACCTAAACAGGTCCGGGCAGCATAAAACAAACAGCAGAGTGTTGTTCCTTCAGGCATCAGAATAAAGGCACAGACCCAGGCTTGTGTCTAAGATAAACTTCTATTTACTTGAGCATAATGAAAAGTATTTACAGATATATACAGCATTCATAAGAAAAACATCCTCACTCTGTGAAATCCAACACAGAACAGCTTAGCTCTCAGTCCAGCCCAGCTCTGCACAACACTGCTCCAGGGCTGTGAGCTAATCAATATTGATACATTTACCCAGCTAGCTTCTGCAAACTGCTGCTAGCTCACAGTGCTGCAAACTGTCAGCTCTTTGCTACATCGCAGCTCTTTACAGAATAAATCTACTGCATGTCCCAATATCCTGACAGTATCTTCTTGTATTTTAGGATAAAGACTTCCTGAAACCATTATTGCATAAAATTCATGTGAATCCACCTGCAGAAGTTTCTACCACATTAAAGGTCTATCAAGGACATGCTCTTGAAAAAGCCTACATGGGTGAAGACTTTTTTTGGGCTGTTACACCAGTTGCTGGGGATTATATCCTATTTAAATTTGATAAGCCTGTCAATATAGAACGGTAAGTGTTTTGCTTTGACATCAGAATAGAACTGCTGAGACTGAAGTTGGGATATAAACAGTTTCAACAATAATTGTTGAATTATTAACAATGGAGTGGTTTGAATGAATAGAATGACTTTGCTTCTTGAACATTTGCCTTCAAAGTCATTTTGGTATTTCCCATTAGCACACAAAATATAAAAATAAAAATAAATTCTAACAACAAACCACCATTGGATCAAAGTGCAAGCAATGGAACTGATCTCTGATCTAACAATCATTCAGAATGATATTTTGGGCCAGGCTTGCATATTGACTCCCAAGCATGAAGCAGAATCAGTTATATTCATTAAAAAACAATGACAACAACTAAGGAGTAAAACAGTTGGTAGGAGCAGTAACACCAGTAGCACCAATTTTGTTGTCTTGTTTGAAGTAAACATGTTTAATGGGATTTATTCCCAGCAGGGCTTCAGAACTGTTTTCTCTATAAGCCAAATAGGTGGATATTCCTTTTTTTAATGAATTCTTTCTCCAAAAGTGAAAGTGCTCTCATTTACAGCTATGATATACAAAATCAAGTGAGAATAATTTTGTATTATTTAGAGGTTCTAATTCTTATTTAGAGGTTCTAATTCTTATTCTTCAGCTGAAATCTGGGAGAAATCTGTTTGGGCCTTTCAAATGAATAAAACAATTAGTTTAGTTTTCTTTTAGTATTGGTAGTCCCTGTCCTCTTTTTGGAAAGAGAGTAGCCACCAGCCTTCCAAGTGACTAGCAGAGAAGGAGCCTCTTAGGTCTGCACCATTCTACCGCCCTCAACACACCCAGTCTCTTCTGATTTCAGAAACTAAGTAAAGTCAGGCTTGGCTATTACTTGGATGGAGGACCCGTGGAATTCTGGATACCTCCTGTTGTAGCTAGAACTGGGGCTCTCTGGCCTTGGAACCCTAGATTAGTTCCAACCAAAGTGGAGAAATTAATAGAACTCCCTAACGTGACCTAAACAGGCCCTAAAAACCTTTCTCACTACTTTGCAGTCTGTTTCTTTCAGATGGTATCAGGAAAAGCTGGGAGCTAAGCCAGGTGCTTGCTCTACCAGCCATTGTCCAGCCTTTGGCTCTCCCATGCTGGAGTAGAGAGAGGCTCCTTTTATCTTTGTTCAAAGCCGCATGGTCTCAGTCTGGCAAAATGGCTTCACACAAAAGCAGTTGTATCTTAGTTAGAGTTCACGGGTCTAGAGCTGTGATTGGCCATTTCTGATTTGGTGATGTGATGTCATGTCATTGATGAGGTCATCTCATTAGCTTCTGTGGAGGTGGTGTTTTAGACCCTGCCTTCCATTAACCCTTTCCTTACCTGATGCCATGTTGGCAAGACAATACTGTTTAGTGTCGTGCCCTGTGAGCCTGATGAGGCTATAGAGTCAGAGGAGGACTCCATAGGGACCCTGGCACAGATTTATCTACACCTGTGCCAGCAGGGAACCCTGCCAACCTAGAGATTCAAGCAGAGGAAGAGCCTGCCTGCTCCAAGTCGGTTGGCATCAGTCCCAGCAGAGAGTCCTGTCCACTCAGATAAGGATGAAGAAGAATAGAGGGACTTACCTCCACCATCATATACCAAGCAGCAAGCACAAAAAGAAGCTCGAAGGAAGTCTCTGAGACTTTATGAGAAAAACCTGCTAGTTAAGAAACACCAGGCAAAAGCCTTAATTGCTTTATATATGCTGGGGGAGGCGATGGAGGCTTTGTCAGAGGTCAGCTGATCTTCCTGGAGAAAGCTTCCTGCTGACTTTGTTGCCTTAATCCTTGCTGCCTTGACTCGTGCCTTGACCTTGGACTGTTCCTGACCACCTGTTGCCTGATCCTGCTGGCCCATGGACCTAATTCTTGACTACTCCGCCTTCTATAAACCTTGACCTTTGTACTGTAGTCTGGACTCTTCTCTGTGTGCCTTCTTGCCTGTGTTGCTGCTTCTTCAAGAAATGGAACCTTGCTTGTTCCGAACCTTATCTGGCTCTCCCTAATTAACTTTGCTATCACTGGGGTTTGGCTGCTTTCCCAGACTTTGTTTATCCTGCTGGCATTTTTGGCTGCTTTCTCAGACATTACACATAAAGGGAATTGTCGTTCTCTGGCAGAATGATAGGAGTTGCAATCAACCTCGAGGCAGCATGATGGGAACTCCATCATGACACCTCCACATAAGGCTAGGAAGGAATCCTGCTTGATACTCTGAAAACCTGTCAGAATTGACAGTACAGGGTTAGATAGACAATGGTCTCAGTCTATGGCAGCATCCTATGTTTCTAAAGTCATCTACAAAATGGACCAGTGGATTAATAAGCACTTGGAATAAAAGTAGAGATTGCCCCAAAGCATGGTGTATGGTCCCATCCCAGGGTTGTTGGCATCATTTGCAGTAATATGATGTGACATCATTTTATGTATGTTTCCCAATGGTCCCCATTGCAGTCAGTGTGGATCAGGGGCTAGGTATTGTGCATTATATTGATACACAGTATCTGTGGAACCAATATTCATGGTTTCAGTTATCCACGGATGAAAAAATAGGGACACATACTATAGAGTTGCGCTGGAAAATACCTAGAGAGGTGTCCTCTCTAGGAATTGCTAGGTCCTCCAGTGGATCTCTGTGGTATATTTGTACTGGAAGTCCTGTATTTTAATTGGGCTTGCTATTATCCACAGTTTCTGGTATTCTGTAGTAAGTCCAGGAACTGAACCCCCGCGGAAATGGGGGTCCGACTATATTGCTTTTTAAATTACATGTAAAAGGGAACAGAAAGGTGAAGTTGATCCTCTTCTTGATGGCAGCACTATACTTCAGATAACATCTAGACAAAGAGAAGAAAGCTAACGTACTAAATGAATTATTGAAAGGAGGATGTTTTTACAGTTAAGTTAATTTTTAAATTGCTCTTTAAATTTACATTAGAGTGTTACATTAAAAGCCGTACTAGAATAAAGGTGAAAAATCCCATGGATTATTCTACTCTTCCACTCTTCCTTATTCCTGGTTTTAAGCTTTGGAGAGAAGAAAGTAACTGAATGAATATTTTTAAATCCTCCCCCCGCCCTTATACCACCAAAAGCACTTCTCTTGCTTCCCCATTTCTCCTGTCTTCTTGTCTTTTTACTTTATTTTGTTTACTGAATTTCCACATGGATCCCAGCAAATATCTCAGAGTTAGCAGTTCAAAATAACAATTTCTAGGACAGATAAGGACCTTCTATTTCATGTCTGATGTAGAACACAGGAGGACCATCTAGATGTGAAGATCTCCCGCACACACACACACATCTGGCCTTTACTGCTTGTGATTGAAACCTTGAAATTTCCCAATGCAGAAGAATTCTTAAAAAAACAAACAAACTGAGAAGTAGTTCTGCAACCATAAATAAATAAATAACTTTGAAATAAAATTAAAAATCCAAGAAAACTAGGCTTTGGGTAGAGAAATGAATAGGTAATATAAAATTTGTTAGTTTTTTAGCCCTGTAGGAAGCATCATCTCCTCAGATGCCAAGATTGACAAAGAGATCGATCACAGATTAGCAAAGGCATATAGTGCATTTGGAAGACTTTACAAAAGAGTCTGGAGTAATAAACACCTGAGGCGAAGCACAAAAATCAGTGTGTATAGAGCCATTGTACTATCTATTATCTTTTATGGGTCTGAAACATGGGTCACCTATCGCCAACACTTACGACTCCTCGAACGCTTTCATCAGCGCGGTATACACACAATCCTAAATATACACTGGACTGACTATGTGACGAATGTTGCTGTCCTTGAGCAAGCAGGGATCACCAGCATTGAGGCCATGATATTGAGAATGCAGCTGCGCTGGGCAGGGCACGTTTCTAGGATGGAGGACCATTGCCTCCCCAAAATAGTACTCTATGGTGAACTTGCCATGGGTCAGCATAAGAGGGGCGCTCAAAAAAGCGATACAAGGACTCCTTGAAATAACATCTCAGGCTCGGCCAAATTATCACCAACAATGGTCTGCCCTGGCCTCACATCAGGAGGCATGGAGACGCACTATCCACAATGCTGCAGCCTTATTTGAGACATCACGCCGAACAAGTCTTGAAGAGAAACAACAACACAGAAAGAATCACAACCCGGAAACATCACCCAAGCAGATCTTGTGCTATGCTTTCTGCAACTGGACTTGTTTATCTCGGATTGATCTTTTTAGTCATCAGCGTGCTTGCAAAAAGTGCAGGATGAGTCCTTCCTGAATCTTCATTTGCGAAGAAAAGCCAGAGAGAGATAATTTAATTAATTAATTCATAACTTATTTAAAATTCCAATTCTAGTCTATTAATAAGTTTTGTTTAAAAATTCTGCTGCCCCCAATTTGTTGGTATGTTTCCAATTTAATTAATAACTGAAATGATTTTAATTTATAAGTTCCTGTCAATACAAGCAGTCATGCCTGCAACTGCATTTCAAAAGTCTCTGTTGCAGCCTGTGGTCTGGGGACCTTCAAGAGTCTATTATGTCCTCACAGCGGGTCTGCAAAGTCTTGAAGGCTGCTTGGCCCACCTCCTCCCTGCACTGAAGCGGCCACGTGACAGGAGCCAAGGCAAAGGCTGTCTAGCTGGCTTGGCCTGCACATTGCCGTTCAATCTGCTCCAGCTACAACTTTCAGGATGAAGCAGAAGAAAAGTCTGCCCTCCCCCTCCAGTGCCTTTGAGGAAAGGTTTAATGGATGGTGTAATCGTATCATTGTTGTTCCTATTGTTGTTATTGTTATTATTAGGGTTTTAATTCTTAAGTCTTGGGGGCCCATGGCAACAAAAGATATTTAAAGGGCGTCCCTGGTAAAGAAAAGGCTAAGAGGCACTGGTGTATACCACTATTATGCAAAGGTATATATGTATGTTACTAAAGCTTAGAAGTACCTAAACACTAGTTTTGGCTAGGTTTGCATGTTAAGATTACTTCTGTTGAATTCTGCTTTGATAGAAGTAGCCATGTAACAAGATTGGGAGCATATGGGGAAAAACTATACACATAGGCATTCAAACTGTCACAGTCATAAATGGATTTGTGTAATCTGAGTTGACCTGTCCAGGATACTTGGTACAGAGTATGCCAAATTCTGAATAAAGATGAGGCTTTATTTCATTCAGAATTCAGGAGCTTATTCTTAAGCCAAAATCCAATTGCAATCGAACTGTAATAGACTCAATAAATAAGTGATATGTATATACAGACCAACTTACCATTCCACAGTTGATTTAATAGGACTACTCTAGTGGAGACTAGCAGTTGGATTTAGGCCTTGCTATTTAAGTTCTTTTTCTAGCATGGAAAAAAGAAAAAGATTGCATGGTACTGGAAGAATTAAGGCTGAGTAATGGTGTGCTAAAGACAAAAGAATAGGGTAGAGGAGACCTGGCTTGGCAGCAGTTTATGTGAAAAATATTGCATTGTTTTATAGATTGCAAGCTGAATATGAGCCAGCAATATGATGAAGCTGTAAGGAAAAAGCTTAAGCAATCATAGTGTCATGTACTTGCATTCTCAAACGCAGTGACCAGCAGTTTCAGAGTTAATCTGGAACACCAACCTTACCAAGGCTATTGACATAATCACTCCCAAACGTCCTTTCCAGCTTGCTCCTAACCGTAAGCCCTGGTATTCAGAGGAGCTTAGGAAGATGAAGCGGGCTGGATGATGACTAGAGCGCACCTGGTGGAAGACTTGACCTTATCCGACAAGATTTGTCATAGGAATTTCCATGATTCCTATCGAGAGGCGATAAGTGCAGCACAGAAGTCTTTCTCCTCTGCACGTATTGCGTCTGCAGAGTCCTGTCCAGCGGAACTGTTTAGAGTGGTGGGGGAGCTGACGCAGGTTCCACCTGTGCAGATCCCTTACTTAACCAGACAACGGCCTGCTGTGACTTATTCAACAGCCACTTTGTAGACAAAAATCTCTTGGATAAGAGCCAACTTAAATGCCAGTGTTATGACAGAATCTCTAGACAAGGTGTCTAGCGACTCCGTTGATGAAATTTTATTGGATCAGCTTCAATCTGTGAGTACTGATGATGTGGACAAGCTCCTTGGTAGAGTGAGGAAGACGACCTGTCCACTCGATCCTTGTCCATCATGGCTGGCCACCCAAGGGGGCGATGCATTGAGAGTATTCCTTAGGGACATTATCAATGCATCTTTCAGGGAGGGGTCCATTCCATCCTGTCTGAAGGAAGCAGTGGTTAAGCCACTCCTGAAAGCCTTCCCTGGACCCCTTGGACAGGAATAACTATAGGCCAGTCTCCTTGCTCCCTTTTTTAAGCAAGGTGATCGAGAGGGCGGTCGCTTCCCAACTCCAAGCTGTCTTGGATGAAACTGATTATCTAGATGCATTTCAGACTGGCTTTAGGACAGGATATGGAGTTGAAACTGCCATGGTTGCTTTGGCTGATGACTTTCGCTTGGGGATCAACAGGGGTAGTGTGACCATGTTGGTGCTCTTGGACCTCTCAGCGGCCTTTGATACAATAGATCATTCCATCCTCTTGGATCACCTGAGAGGGTTAGGAATTGGAGGCATTGCCTTGCAGGGGTTCCGTTCCTTCCTCTTGGGCAGATCCCAGAGGGGACAGTTGCTCTACTAGAATAGAGCTTAATTGTGGCATCCCTCAGGGTGCCATCCTGTCCCCGATGCTATTTAAGATCTATATGAAGCCACTGGGCGAGATCATTCAGAGGCATGGAGTATGCTGATGACACCCAGATATATTTTTCCATGTCTTCGTCATCAGCTTCGACTTCAGATGGCATCTCTCCTCTCAATGATTGTCTTAGGGCAGTAGGACAGTAATGTCTTAGGGCAGTAATGGACGGGATGAGGAAAAACAAATTGAGACTGAATCCAGACAAAACAGAGGTACTAACAGTTACAGGCCCGAAACCAGGTCTGGGAATACAACTTCCAATCCTGGATGGAATCACACTCTCCTCCAAGGACTATGTCTGCAGTCTGGGGGTGCTCCTGGACCCGTCGCTCCAGATGTCTAATCAGGTAAATGCGATGGTCAGGAGTGCCTGTTATCAACTTCGGCTGATATGCCAGCTGCGCCCTTTCCTGGAAATCAGGAACCTCGAAACTGTGGTACATGCGCTAGTAACCTCTCGTCTTGACTTCTGTAATGCGCTCTACATGGGGCTACCCTTATGCTTGACTCAGAAACTTCAACTAGTTCAGAACATGGCAGCCAGGTTGATTTCTGGTGTTTCCAGAAGAGTGCATATAATACCTGTGTTAAAAGCTCTCCACTGGCTGCCTATTAGGTTCCGGGCACAGTACAAGGTGTTGGTTATGAACTTTAAAGCCCTACATGCCTTGGGTCCATCTTACCTTCGGGACCGCCGCCTCCTGTATGACCCTCCCCGTGCACTTCAGTCCTCTGGGATGAATCTGTTACAACCTATGAAAACAAGGCTGTCGGTGACCTCCCAGAGGGCCTTCTCTGCTACCACTCCCAGATTATGGAATGGCCTGTCGGACGAGATCCATCTTATTACCACCTTAGACAGCTTCAAAAAAGCTGTCAAGATGGATCTTTTCCGGCAAGCCTTTCCCGAATAGCTATCCCGGCCTGAAGATTCATCTGCCTTTTCCCTTAAGCTGCCACTGGATTATTCTATTTTTTTCTCCTTTTAATTATTGTATGTTTTTAATCTTTTTAGTTGAATATTGTTTCAAGGGGTGGATGGGTTAGGGTACTTATGTAACTATGGGATTTTTATGCTGTAAGCCACCCCAATTACGTTGCAGAGGGGCGGGATAGAAATTAATCATCATCATCATCAGAAAACTGTATTGGCACAAAAACTCAGAAAGTATATCGTACAAGGTTGTTGTTCAGAATTGAAACTTAGAGGGCAGACAGTATACTAAAAGCATATTGCAATCTATGAAATCTGGCAGGCTTCAATACTGTTGGTTATCCATCATCCCCTGCCCTTCTCTTCCCATATAATGTTCATCCCATTTATCCCAAGCTGATGTTGCAGCTGCAAGCTTATCTCACCATTCCCATTAGTAACCGTTATACTCCCCATCCACAGTTGCCACAGAACACTCATTAACAAGCACAAAGAAATGAAAACACAATTAACAGCAAGGTTACAAGAGAACGCTGAAAATGATGGGAACAGGCCACACCAGAGACTGATCCTGACACATAGGCAATATTGATGAAAGAACAGTGTCTAGATCACTAGCTCTAAGTGCAAGACAGGGGGGAGAGGGCTCTGAAAGTCCAGAGAAGCCCAGCCCAAGCTACAGTTCCAATTACTATACTAGTTACACTATGCAATGTAAATCATGCCTGAAGATATATATAGAAACTTTCATCATATATCTATGTATTTATTGTCCAGATCTTCTGAGAGTTGCTGGAGCCAGTCAGGAACAGTGTTAGAGCAATCTCAAGCGATGTTCAGATCTCTGGTGTTCTGTGGATTATTTCATTTTGATTTTGATTCTTCCAGCTTCTTCCCTAGCTACTGTATTTTTGCCTCCATCCCTATTACCATGTAAGAGTAGCTGCCTGTATCTGCTCAGAGGTCCTTAGTTTTTGAGCTTACAGATGTAGACCACAATATAGTCAGGATAGAGAGGTCAGTCCGATAAATTATCCCTCACTTTGGTTAGTGGAGTTTTAGGATTCAGGAAAATTAATAGGAGTTTCAAGCAGCTGGGTATTTTGCTTTTATTTCTATAATGAAAATGAATATATTTCTTCATACGGTCATTCTTTCCAGATTATGTAACAAATTCATTCAATACATAAAATATAGGGCCCATCTACATAAGGGGGAAAAAATTAAAAGTACCTCATAGTATTGGCATCTCGCAGCAGCAGCAACATGTCTAAATGGTTTTTCTGGCCTCAGAAGCTTCCATAAGCCTTGCATTCTGGATGGCAGCCACGAGTGATTTACTTGTGTTAGTTTGTCACCACCACCATTTTGTTTTTTAAAAAAACTCATCCCAAGTTGTGCTGGTGCGATTGAGTGATTTTCCAGTTTCATAGGACAGCAAAACAGAAAATATTCATCCTATTTTATCACTTTAGCGAGCAATCGCTAAGGCAAAATCCAACATGGCGGCAGCGGGCTCTTGCCTTGCTAGCAAGCTCCACCTCCGCTCTTGCTTGGCCAATCAGCTTTGTGCTTCCCTTCAAATTTTTTGTTGTTCAATAGTCCAAAGGAGCAGGAAAAGAAGTTGATGTGGGGGAGTTGGGGAAAGAATCATGATTTTGTAGTGAAAAGTGACAGAGAAATAAAGCTTCAGAGCTTATTAGCCTAATATTTGCAACTATGCTGGCCCATTAAGGGGGGAAAAATCAAAATATTAATAGGATAATCCCTTTATTAATGACCAGAAAAAGTTACAAAATCATAAGCAAACCTGTAAGACTCTCGGGCTGCTTGTTGTTGTTGTTATTAATATTATTATTAATAATAATGTTATTAATGTTATTAATGATTATTATTATATTATAATTATTATATTATTATAATATATTAATATAATTATAATTTATTATTATTAAATATTATTATAATTAATATAATAATAATGTGTTAATAATACATGTTATTATTAACACATGGTCTTAGATGTTTCTACACTAACGCACATTGGAAGCTGCTTATTGCAGTGTAGATGTGTAAATTGCTATTGCTTAGAAACAGTTTGTAAGCCACTCTGATAGCCTTGTGGCTGAAGAGTGGGGTATAAATAAAATAAAATAATGCACAGAGCATGAGAAATAAGCAAGATGAACTTGAACTCCTAGCACAACAAAGCAAATATGATATAATAGGCATTACTGAAACTTGGTGGGATGAGTCTCATGATTGGAATGTAGGAATAGAGGGGTATAACCTTTATAAGAGAAACAGGCCAAACAGGAAAGGAGGAGGAATAGCATTGTATGTCAGGGATATTTACACCAGTGAAGAGATCCATGACATCAATACTGGAAGCCAGGTGGACAGCATCTGGATAAAAATTAAAGGGAAGGGAAACAACAGGGATATTATTGTGGGACTCTACTACAGACCCCCAAGTCAGATGGAGGAATTAGATGATGCCTTTCTAGAACAGATGACAACACATGCAGAAAGGAGAGATGTAGTAGTGATGGGTGACTTCAACTATCCTGATATTTGCTGGAAATCTAACTCAACCAAAACTTCAAGGTCTAGCAAATTGCTTACTTGCCTGGAAGACAATTTCATGGTCCAAAAGGTGGAAGAGGCAACAAGGGGAGCAGCTATTTTAGATCTGATCCTAACCAACAGGGATGATCTGGTTAATGGGGTGCAAGTGGTGGGATCCTTAAGTGAGAGTGATCATGTTCTCCTGGAGTTTGTTATACAATGGAAAGGAGAAGCCAGGCATAGTCAGACACACATTCTAGACTTTAGGAGAGGTGATTTCAATAAACTCAGGGGGTGATCCCTTGGCCAGGAATACTAAAAGAGAAGGGACTTCAAGATGGATGGGACTTTCTCAAAAGAGAGATACTGAAGGAACAATTTCAAACAATACCAATGAGGAAGAAAAATGGGAAGTCTCTCAAGAAACCAGGATGGATGACTAAAGAGCTTTTGACGGAGCTGTTTTAAACGGAACATGTATAGGAAATGGAAAAAGGCAGAAATCACCAAAGAAGAATTAAAACAGATAGCAAACATGTGTAGGAGTAAAGTCAGAAAAGCTAAAGCGCAGAATGAGCTCAGGCTCACTAGGGAGGTTAAGAACAATAAAAAGGTTTTTTGGGGGTATGTCTGCAGCAAAAGGAAGAAGGAAATGGTAGGGCCACTACATGGAGAAGATGGCCAAATGCTAACAGGGGACAGAGAAAAGGCAGAATTACTCAACACCTTCTTTGCCTCAGCGTTTTCAGAAAAGGAAAAGGGTGATCAACCTGAGGATAATGTAACAGAAGACACAATAGGGAAAATCCAGCACAGAATAAGTAAAGAGGTAGTACAGGAATACCTTGTTAATCTAAATGAATTTAAATCTCCAGGACCAGATAAACTACTCTCAAGGGTAAGGTATTGCAAGTCCGGTGGAAAAACAAAATGCACAGATATAGGATGGGGAAGACCTGGCTGAACGAGATTACATGCGAAAGGGATCTAGGAGTCCTAGTAGACCACAAGTTGAACATGAGTCAACAGTGTGATGCAGCAGCTAAAAAGGCCAATGTGATTTTGGGCTGCATCAATAGAAGTATAGTGTCTAGATCAAGGGAAGTCATAGTGCCACTCTATTCTGCCTTGGTCAGGCCTCACCTAGAATACTGTGTCCAGTTCTGGGTGCCACAATTCAAAAAGGATATTGATAAATTGGAGCATGTTCAGAGGAGGGCGTCTAAAATGGTGAAAAGTCTGGAAACCGTGCCTTATGAGGAAAGACTTAGGGAGCTGGGTATGTTTAGCCTGGAAAAAAGATGGTTAAGGGGTGATATGATAGCCCTGTTTAAGTATTTGAAGGGGTGTCACATTGAGGATGGAGCAGGCTTGTCTTCTGCTGCTCCAGAGACTAGAACACGGAACAATCGGTGCAAATTCCAGGAACAGAGATTCCACCTCAACAATAGGAGGAACTTTTTGACAGTAAGAGCTGTTTGGCAGCGGAACACACTCCCTCGGAGCATGGTGGGGTCTCCTTCCTTGGAGGTCTTTAAACAGAGGCTGGATGGCCATCTGTCGGGGATACTTTGATCATGATTTCCTGCGTGGCAGGAGGTTGGACTGGATGGCCCTTGTGGTCTCTTCCAACTCTTCAGTTCTATGATTCTAAGTGAAGGAGGAGGGAAAAACACTGTAAACTGCTGGAAAGTAAGAGATATACTCTGGTGTTAAGCCAATTTTAATTTTTTAAGACAATTTGTATATTGTAAAAGCATTGTTAATAAATGTATGTATATTTAGCTCATAACTTACGAAGAAGGGTTGACACCCGAAATGCATCAGCTCAGTAAAATAAGTTTTTCTACAAAAACTCGGCTTAACCAACTTTCCTTTCCAACCACAACACTGGAGTATGCCTCTTACCTTAAGCATTGTTAAACAAAGACATTTGTTTTTCAGAAACGTAAAATATGTAACAGTAACTTCAGAATTTAAGCAAAGTTTTCTTCATGGCTTGTGAGGTTGTATGTATGGGATAAGTGGCTGTGCTCCTGGTGTGGGAGGCAGACCCATGTTACATATTTCTTGTGAGCATCCCACCCCATGCTTCAGCCTTAGGCATCTGATATTGGTTTTGGATGTATGAGTTTTCGTATGCCTATTGTTGTCTGTTATAATTACTTTGACAGTTGCATACAAGAACAATTTTGTCATCTTTCATGTTCTGTTGCTAATTTTTTTCCACATCTTTGGCAGCTGTTCTTTGCACACCTACCTAGGAGTAAGCGCCATTGAATACAGTGAGGCTTATCTTTGAGTAAACATTAATAAATGATCTAGTGTACAATATTTCCATTCTTGCTTCCAGAGAATTAACCCTGTTAGTCTGCTGCAGCAAAAACAGCCTTGTGTCACTTTGTAACAACTGCAGAGTAACAAGCATTGTATGGAGTAAGATTTATTGGACTGCATCCCACTTTACCTGATGTCATGGGCTGTGTAATCCACAATACTGTAGTTTATGCCATAATAAATTTGTTTATCTTTAAAATGCACAAGATACTTTGTTGTATTTCCATACTCGTTAGCCGTGACTGCTCATTTCCTTCTTTTATATTAACAGATACCTGTTCCATAGTGGCAACCCAGAACATCCAGGGGATATATTTGTCAATACAACTGTGGAAGTGTTGCCTTTTAAGGTATGAACAGAAAGATGTTTGTTTCTCCTTTCTTCGCATAATCATAAGATGAAATACTTTTTATTCAACATTTATGCTGGATGTAAAATAATATGGTTGCTTCTTTTTCCTAGATTCGTAATTGTTTGCTGTGGTGTTACTAAGGCCAGTGTCACCCCCTCCCTCCGATTGTGTCACCTGGTGCGATTCGGCCTCTCCGCAACACCCCCCCCCCCCAGTGCTGCCACTGATTCCTTAACAGAATGTTATCAAATATTATTATCTTCAAAAGCTAGTGATTGGAATAAGAAATGCTTATTTCTAGAACATGAGCTATAGTGATCCAAGCCTGGCTAGGAAAAGATGATGAAAAGAACGTGTTTAAAACCATGTTCTGATGTTCCTTTTCTCTCCTAATGTAGCTATGATGGAAAGGATAAGGGGCAGGATCCTTCCGCTGGCAGAGTGGTGGAATCCGGGGAGGGGGAGGTGATGCCCTGCTTTTGTAGTCTCCTTTGCAACCCCAAAACAGGAAACTTATTTGCAATGGTCAGCACAGTGGTGGATGACCTAACAGAATGACCTAACAGAAGCTGAATAACCATGCCTGATACCGTGCATGTACTTAAGTTGCACAACTGGATTTCAGAGGTTTTGTTTGCTTGCGTTATACACATGATACTCAATATAAATGGAGACATTATCCCCCCCCACATGGGTTTATAACTAGGTCTCTTCTGCCCAGCTCTACAAACTGCAATCCCTGTTCCTTATTTCTGTTGCATGTTTGTAGCCATGTGCTGACAACCAACCTCTTCCATACATCTTTAGCTGAATGCCCAGCTATACCATCCCTGTCTTGATACAATTCTCAAGATAGTTTCTGTGCTGGGAATGGGCTCCACACAGGCAACGGTGATACAGCTTCCTTTCCATTCCTGCTTAGAATATTCTTGGTTATCCACTGCCATCAGTATGAATGGCAGTCAAACAAACAAACAAACAGACAGCTCCCTGCCCCCAAGGAGTTTACTACATAAAAGATGATTTTTAAAAAGGAGGGAGATAACAACAGGGGGAAGTATGGTTAATTCAATGATATCTGCTTAGGCTGTAGTCCTATACAGTGTATGAGGTGGGCACATTTGGGGGTTCAGGACCATTTTCATCTCCCCCAACACCCCTGAGGGCCATGGTGGTAGCAGCATTCACCACTATTTTGGGTGAATGGAAGTGACATTCCATAACTCCTGGTTGCTTTCAGAGGAGCATTTAAGACCTTTTGCTTGCTCCTTTGGGGTGCCCCCCTCCTGAAACACTGTTTTAAATTTTAGCCTGGACCCAAGAAGAGGGGTTTCCCCTCAAAATGATGCTTGATCCCCTCCCCTCCCCTCCCCTCCCAGGCTGTTGATTCCCACCATGCTATATACATTTACCTGTGAGTGAATCCATGTGCGTACCCTTAGGATCTTTCTGAGAGTCAGAGAGTTCTTTCCTCTATCTGTTCCCTTGTCCTTGTGTGGGTGGTAAGAAAAGACTACTGGAATGAGCACTTGTGGAACAGTCTCACAATCAGCAGCAGAATTAAACCTGCTGCCTACCACCAGCTGCTGGATTCAGAAGAACAGACTTTGCAGGGGCTTGTATGGGAGTCTCAGAACTAGGCTCTTGGAAGTCACTGAGTATTTTAAGTCCTTTTTGGGGCTAGGGTTGTTTTTTTTTTTTAAAGGGGATTCCCTCCTTTTGTTTCTTTAATATTTAGTACATGTGTATACGTCAAGCAAAGCCTGGAAAATTACTGTTTAAAAGTAATGTTTTTCTGTTAAATTATTTAGGGTGTAACTTGTTAAAACACTTGTTACAGTGTATTCAAGGTAACTTGTTTCATTGGGCCTTATATTGCTCACTATTTTTTGTTACTTCTCAGTGCTTAAAAAGGAAACATCTTAGGACTCATAAAAGAATGGCACAAAATATTTTAAAATCCTGTGAAATACCTCTAAAAATCCTTGTGCATTGTGTTACTTTTAAAATATAAACTTGTAATGCCTTTGGCACTCAGCCCCACCCCTATGTGGTACATTATACATAATTATATTACTTCTAACTTACTGCTTTTAGTCTCCGATATCAGGCTTCACCTGAGTATACTGATACCTCCAGATCTTTGTCCTCCTTTTAACTCACGGTTTTGTCTGCTTTCATTCACACCTGGGGCTTTTCACACTACACCATTATAGCACTAACATTTCACTTTAACTGCCATGACTGCATCCTGTGGAATCCTAGGATTTGTAATATGATAAAGCACTAAAGCTCTCTGGCTGGGAATTCTAAATGTCTTATGAAAATACAAATCCAGGATTGATACCACAGGATGTTGCCATGGCAAGAAGATGGTGGGGACATAACACTTTTGCACACTGTTCTCTAGCATTATACCTGGGCATTAAGTCACTTATTCCAAAATGCAAAATGCACTTTTTCTCCCCTACAAAATTAATTACAGTGGGCATTGATATGGGACATGGAGTTTGGTTCCATGAATACCTAAATCCATGGATATTCAAGCTCCTTTATATACAATGGCGAGGTAAAATAGTGTTTCTTATATAAAATGGCAAATAGCAAGGCTTGTTTTTTGGATCTTTTTTTCCTGAATATTATTGAGCTGTGTTTGGTTGAATCCATGGATGCAGAACCCATGAATACAGTGGGCTGACTGTATAGACATTTATTGATAACACTTGTAAAAGTTACTTTTTGGACTACTGCTACCTGAATGCCTCAGCTAGCAGGGTCCAGCTAGCAGGGTAAGTGGGTGTGCTGACTGGCGCATTCTGGAGGAGGTACTCCAAAAGTTAACTTTTCCAAGCTCTGCTTATTGAACATTGTCCCTGCCATTTCATCTGCACATGATTTTATACTTAAGTGTGGAAGCAAGGAACCCACTTTCTGATGGTTTATCACACTAGGACATGAAGCCAGACTAACATTTTTACATTTTGTTTCAGAGTGAAGAGTTGGTGTTAAGCAAAGAAACCAAAGAAAAGCGATTAGAAGATGGATATTTCAGAATAGGTAACAATGTGGGAGAAAGAAAGATGACATTGTTTTTACAGAAATTTGAGAACTATTTTGCAATAAAGCTAATTCATTTACAGTCTTGTCCAATTAGCTCCTACTCTAGCCACATCCCACTGAAATTCAGATGAGGACAATAGGACCCAGTCTTATGTTACATGCTTAGGCAGCCAATACTCTCTTGCATTATCACATAGATGATGAGGGGAAAGTGTGATGTGCCATCTGCCAACTGTAAGAGCCTAAGAAAATTCCAGCTTGCCCAAAGTATTACCTGTGAATATGATAACAACCTCTGGATAGTTGAGTTAACTAGTGGATTCATTTTAACTCACTTGCTTATGAGTGAGTGAAAGTTTTGTATACCTTTTTTACTTAAAAAAAAAAATCAAATTGGTTAACAATAGAAGTTGATAAAATAAATCCAGTTGCTAAAAAATGATAAAGATAAAACTATACAATAAATAAAATAATTAATTGAAAACAAAAGGCAAGAGAGAGCAGGGAAGTAAAGTACAACCCTTATATCTGTGGCATCCATATCCGCAGTTTCACTTAGCTGTGTCCAAAAAAAAAAAAATGTCCTCTGTAGGCATTTGCTAGGTCCTCCAACACCATTCTGTGGTATGCTTCTGCTGGAAGTTGGGCCAGAGGTCATTCATTTCAATAGGGTTTCAATTTCAATAGGGTTTGCTGTTGTCTGCAGTTATCAAATTTCTAGCTAGAGACCCACTGTATATATTTTTCCAGATGAGTTTTTTTAAAGTACTGTTTTCAGTTGGATGTAATCACAAGGAGTTATGCAGTTGTGAAAACAATGTGAGATGTCTGTAAGTGATGGCTTGGGTTTATTTAACATGCTTCCAGTTAGACTGATTTTTCTTCTTTGAAGGCAAGTTTGAAAACGGTATAGCAGAAGGAACTGTTGATCCCAGTTTAAATCCAATTGCAGCCGTCCGCCTTTTAGTCATACAGAACTCATCTGTCTGGGCAATTCTAAATGAGGTAAGATTTGAACAGTACTGCTTTATATAAATAGAGTAATGACTCCAAACATTTCAGCTTAAAGCCCCTTTTTTTCAGAAATCTTCTATGACACCCCATGGTTGTCAGGCTGAATACATGACAGGGCTCCTGTGTCTTTAATGGTTAAAAGGTTCTTGAATGTGAAAACATAGCATAAAGTTCTGCCAGGCCAAACTATGTGAGGTCTACTTCGTCACAACATACCTTTTAACTGCTGCACTCCTGGCCTCTTAGTGTGTGGTGGAGAGCAGGTGGGGTGGCGGCAGCACGGAAACATCCTGCTGTCTTCTTATAGCTGAAGGAACATAGCCTGATGCATCTCCATTCAGCACTGAGCTGTGCATCCAGCTATAGAAACATAGGCTATAGGCTTTACCACAATGCCTTACTTTCCTCTGGCTAGCAAAAGCCATATTGTGGGAGATGCAGCAGCTAAAAGTAAGGTTTGGAGGGGTGAGTGGAATACAGTGGCATAGCTAGAACTTTTGCTGCCCAGGGCGGTCCCTGAGTTTGCTGCCCCTTTCAATACACACAGCAAAAATACTACACAAAGTCAAAATGACATATAGGGAAATTAATTAAATTAATTAAACAAATAAGGAATAACAGGGATAAATAAACTGGTTTTTAAATGTTAGCTTGTGTAGTCTGCATGCCTAAAAACACTGTGATATTTTAACTCACCTCAGAAAAACAAGGAAGAATGATGTAAAAAAAAAACATCACAAAGATATTACATGCACTTAACAAGATTAAATTATAACAGTCTGAGGTCCCATCCAAATGGTGAAAATAATCCAAATGGCAATTGCATGGAAGGCGATCTGTCTACAAGGACATTCACACCAGTATATCTGATTCAGAAGGGGGCAGCTAAATCCCCCTTAAACTCTGTCAGGGAAGCCTTCAAGGCTTTTCTCTGAATTTTTTAAAAGCTCCATAGGTAACATGAATGTGCAATCGTTAGGAGAGTCACTTTTGCGTTGCTGCAACAAGGCAATGTAAGCTGATTGGCCAGACGGGCATGGGGGTGGGGCTAGCAAACAGGGAAAGTGCCTGCTGCCGCCATGTTGAATTTTCAGCTAAGAGAGAGATTGTTAAGGAGATAAAATGGTGATCTTTCTCTTTTCTTATTTTTTTTCTTTTGTAAATATGAAGTATTGCTTGTGCACAGCATGGTAAACATTTTTTTTTAAAAAAATTCAGTGGTGGCAAATTTAAAACAGTGAGTAAATCACTCGCAGCTGTCATCTTGACATGCAAAGTTTAGGGGGGTCTCTTTTGACCATTAAGACAGGTTGCAGTGCTGTGAATTGCTGTTTCTTCAGAGGAGATTGTATTTCCCCCGCCTTGTATAGACAAGACCGAAGTTATATGAAACACTTCAGTAATCATAATGTGACCTGAGGCTATGACCTAATCATATCATGACCTGAGGCTTTGTCACTGTCACCACTTGTCAGACTGGTGGGTGTTTTTGCCATGGCTCCCTGATCGCCATAAATGCTGCAAACACACAGCAGTATGAAATATATTTTTAAATAATCGAAAAATAAAATTGTGCCTCATGTAAAAAGTGCCACCCCCCAAAAGTGCCACCTGGGGTGGACCGCCCCCTCTGCCCCCCTAGCTACACCACTGGTGGGAAAGGAAGAGTTGTGTAGTTTTGCCTGGCAGAACTGAATGCGACATTTTGCTGCTCTAGGAACTGTAAATATTCAAGATACAGGAATCCTGTCGTGTATTCAGCCTGGCAACCTTATGACAGCCTGTGGGTGTCAGCGCATTTGGTATGGTGCGCATGCAGAGTTTATGGTCACTATTGTTGTGCCACTAAGCCACAGGTGCTATGCATGGGGACAGCTGAATGCTGACACCGTATACAGAACTTAGTATAGACTGATATTTGGTATGCTCTTGTCTTGCTGAAAGGTGGCTGTCACACAACGTTGTGTTAAGTACATCAGGATATTGGGTTGGATCCAAAAGATGCCTTTTGGCCTTGCCCTGTTGTTAGGCAGAGAGTAAGGGCCTTATTGCACAACACTGTTACAACAGTATTATTGCACTTTAGCTGCATATACAGCGCTGATGAAAGTGTTCGAGGAGTCGTAAGTGGTGGCGATAGGAATCCTAAATATACACTGGACTGACTATGTGACGAACGTTGCTGCCCTTGAGCAAGCAGGGATCACCAGTATTGAGGCCATAATATTGAGAACACAGCTGTGCTGGGCAGGGCACGTTTCTAGGATGGAGGACCATCGCCTCCCAAAAATAGTATTCTATGGTGAACTCACTACGGGTCAGCGTAAGAGGGGCGCTCCAAAAAAGCAATACAAGGACTCTCTGAAACAACATCTCAGGCTCGGCCAAATTGATCACCAACAATGGTCCGCCCTAGCCTCACATTGAGAGGCATGGAGGCACACTATCCACAATGCTGCAGCCTTATTTGAGAACTCACGCCAAACAAGTCTTGAAGAGAAACGACAATGCAGAAAGAATCACAACCCGGAAACATCACCCAAGGAGACCTTCTGCTGTGCTTTCTGCAACCGGACTTGTTTATTTCGGATTGGCCATTTTAGTCATCAGCGCACTTGCAGAAAGCGCGGGATGAGTCCTTCCTGAATCTTCATTTGCGAAAAAAAGCTAGAGGAGGACTTTAGCTGCTCTGGCTGCCTCCTGTGGAATCCTGGGATTTGCAGCTTAAGGAGGGGCATTTAGAACTCTCAGCCAGAGAGCTCTTAGGCCTCCCTAAACTACAAACCCCAGAAATTCACAAAAGGCAGCCATATCTGTTAAAGTGGAATGGTAGTGCTGTAACAGTGTAGTGTGTTAAGGTGGCTTCCATCTCAGGCAGCAGATTTTGAATATCTTGAAATGGCAACAGATTGTTAGTTGTTTTTATTATATCGGTAATTTCAAGGACGGGGAGAGGAGGTTCTGGAGTTTTGTTCTTCATGTTCCAAAATAATTTGCCAGACTTCGGAAACTACAGTATTTTGGCCTAAGTGGCAGGATGTGTGTGATTTGCTGTTCTGCCTTGGACAGCAAAATGTCTTGAGCTGGCCCCAAGTGCCCCTGTTCATAAAAGGGCTTTTGACTCAGCCAACATGCACAGGAATGGAACTCTGTTTAGTCAGTGCTCTTAAATGTCTGCTAGATCTTAAAGGAAATCTTAAACTATAGAGAGTGGAAAACCACAAGGTCTGAACTTTATTGGTTAATACCAACTAAAATAGATCCCTTGATTATTGTGACTTAACACTTATGAAAATCCCATTAATTCAATTGGTCTACTCTAATTTGGACTAACAATAGGATTTTAATTGCTTTGTATCTTTTAAATTGAATTTTATCTTTCACAGTGTAGATTTAAATTGTTTTAATATTGCAATTAGTTTAATTCCAAGTTAATGTTAACTTTAGGTATGTTAGCTGTATTGTTCTTTTTTAAATTGAAAGCTACCTTGAGTCACAATTTTGGGAGAAAGGAGGGATACAAATATAATACCAATGATGATGACAACAATTACCTATATATACTCATATATAAGTTGACCCCATGTATAAGACAAGAGCAGGCTTTGGGGCCAAAATTATGGATTTTGATAGGACCTGTGGATAAGTTGAGGGTCATTCTATGAAGAAGGGAAAATGCCAGCACTGCCTTAGGCGGCCAGCCACCCCTGGCTACTGCCGCTATCATTTTCCTGCCCAGGCATTCAAAAAGGCCTTTTGTAACTCTACTCAGAGAAAGGGATGGTTCCTTGTTTGATAAAAGATAAGGTACAGCATTAACTCTCATAAAAAAACATATCCCCTTCTCTGAATAGAGTGGTGCAAGGCAAAAATTCCATCTTGGGAGAAACTAAGAGAACACTGATCCCCACCCCTGCTCTCTTGGTTCTTTACTACTGCTGCTACTGCCAACAACAACAATAGCCTTTATTACCATCAACGGACCATTAGGCAACACTATAAATATCAAAACATGTTAAAATAGCACTATAAAAACAAACATTCATGATAGACATACTTAGAATTGCTGCCATTTTGCAGCCCAGGCATTACAAAAGGCCAGAAGCAGCACGGAGGCAGAGAGAGTAGAAGTGGGTTGGTGCTTCTTTTAGGTTCTCCTGGGATGGACTAAGCTCTCACCTTTCACCACTCTACCCAGAGAAGGAGATGGTTCCTTTTTGGATAAAAGTTAAAGTCCAGTATGTACTTTGACCCACAGACAAGTCAACCCAGTGTTTTGGGTTGATTTTTTAACTAAAATTTCTGGACTTATATATGAGTATATACAGTACTTAAGCCTAAGAAACTATTCTTTGCTATGATTCTTAAAGAGCTTGTTTAAATTATTGGTTTGGACTGTAGCTCCCAGGATCCTCAACCCAGCAGGATCAGTGGGGATAACAGCTGGGGGATTCTAGCATTGTACTCAAAAGCAATAACTTTTTCAAGTTCTGAATGTTTGCCCTTTTAAATAAACCACTTTAGCATTAACTACATGTCAACTCGGCATTACAGGTTCATATTAAAAAGCTTCCCAACTGATAGTGACGAGAAAGAAGTAAGAAAGAAGATCTTTTGGGTTTTGGAAAAAAAAATCAAAACCCCACAAGCTGCAGAGTGAAGACACTGAGCATGCACCTTATTTCCAGCGAATCTTTTACTGAAGCTCTACCTCCTGTGAAATCTACTGTAGATGAGAAGACTGACCCAGCAAGAAGGGTTTATTGAAGCCTAAAAACTGATACTCAGCTGGTGTTATTTATCTAGATCCACGGTTTCTCCATCTGAACATGACATGGTTGCCTAAGGATCACCATAATTCGTCATCCTATCCAACTGTGATAGGATACGCTACATAAAAGTTGTACATATTGTTACATTCCTTAAAGATGAGAATATATATATATATATATAGTTGTTTAAATACTACATTTTATGAAGGGGGTACTTTTTGGAGGTCCATTTATTTTGCTAATGCAAACCCTCTTTTATAGATTATCAGGGATATATATTCAAAAGCATTAGGGAGATTTAATTTATTAAATGATTTGAAAAGTACATATTTTTATGCAGGTAATAACTTGATGCAGTTTTTTAAAAAACACATGAATGACCTTCTTAAGTTATTATCATTTTGCTTTAATAATGGAAGTAACCATATGTTGTAATATACTGCCATGGTTAGAAGAGTTTGCATTTGCAAATGAAGCACTTTTGTACAGTACCAGTACATTCAAAAGTTCTTGTGCACAATCCTCATTGGCGTGAATGGGCTCCAAGTCTAGGGTAGGTTGTTTGAAGGCATAATAAGCCAGGTGTGTGCAAGGACTTTGAAGAACATTGCCCATAAAATCACCACATGTCCCCAAAATTTAATCTTACCATATTGGGGGATTTTCTACTTCAGTAGGGTGTATGAAATCTGCAATGATCTTAGATTTGATTCATCTCCCATTACATGGAAATTTTTGATATTTTACATCTTTGTAGAGTTTTCCGAAATGCCGCTAAGTCAATTCCTCTGGAAAGAAAAGCATTCTGAGGTATCTGCCTGGTTTTATTTACTTTGCAACTCCTTTTGTATGATCTCTGTTCAGTCTTTTGGAATGACTTAATTGGTGTTTTCTTTAGGGATTACTACAGAAAAGTATTACAGAACAACATCAGCCGAGCTGTTTTTTAAAATATGGTGGTCAGCTCTTTAAATGCTTAAATTAATTTCTTTTTCCTTCAAGTGCTTAAAACCTTGCACTCCATTTGACTGACACAAGAGGGCTCATGTGATCCTAATGTTTGTTACCTTTTGAATTTCCAAGGAAAAAAATGGAGACCTTTGCTTGGTCAGTAGCCTTGGGGAGAGGCCATTTAAGCACTGTAGACATGCAATAACTAAGCTAGTAATACTAACAAAATTCTTATTTTCTTAACGAAATCCTAGCCAAGATATGAAAAGCTAATCTGTTTACCTCACCTGCACTTCCATGACTCATGGGAAACAAAGTTTACTCAAATGGTTGTACCTTGTGCCATGAGCTCATTCTTAGATACTTCTGTGTCTTGGACGTAAGCTTTTGCCAAAAATTATCTGCCTTGCCTTTGCTTGAGGGTCAGAATAATGTACAGTAGTAGTAATGACAATGTGATTAGGTGTCTGCCTACTTTGCTCTCTATCATGAGACTCTTTGTAAAGAAGTAGTTGATGTAATGTGATCAATCAGACTTCAAATAGTTCAAGTTCCACAATAGCCTGACATTTTCTTGCTTTTTCTAATGTTGGATAGGTTATATATTTATAGATTCTTTGCTGAAAGTCTTTACTTCCTCCTTGTTAGGCTGAAACATACACATGGATTTCTGAGCTTGTTAAACGTGGTGCAGTGGTACCCAGGGGTTACTGGTGTCCACTGACCATGTCAGCTAGGAATTCTGGGAGCTGCAGTCCACAAACATCTGGGGACCCAAATTTGGGAATTACTGGCATGGAGACAGAGAGACTAAGATAGGCATCACCTCTTCTATGAAATCCCAGGGTATCGGTTTCAGAAAGGCAATCTCTGTTTTAGCCCTAAACCTGAAATATGGAGATAATAATCTTGATCTACTTGACATCATTGTTGTTAAGATTCCAGGCGGTAATACAAAGTATTTCCCCACTCAAAGTGCTGTATCTAATTATTACCATAGTTATTGGGAATGAAATAGGCTGCCAGGGACACCATTGAAAATAATGGGAGTTTAAAGAGAAGCTAAAGAAAATAATGGGAGTTTAAAGAGAAGCTAATAGTTATACATTTGAAGTCTAATTGATTCTCAGAGATGATAAGGAGTGTCCTGTTTACCTGCTCAAATTTATTTCAAGAATGACATGCAGGGCTGAGCATACCTTGATTTTTATGTTGCTTGAACAAGCTGTGCTGTGGCACAGTCAGTCATCCTGGCTCCTCAGCTACTTCTAAGAAATCCACAATGCTATGAGTCTCTGACTCCTGTCCTCAACCTCTTCAAACAGGTTTCATGAAAATTTGTTAGCATTGCACTCTGCGAATTAAAGGTAGGTCTAATATATGAGATGGGCTGTGTTGCTTACTGTGTTCCAGCAACCTGGTTTTGTCTGCTTATTAATCCAAAGGTTACCCAGAAATTAAAATTGGCCTCATATGGGACAGTTCTATGCATATTTACTAGCAAGTGAGATCCACTGAATTTAGTGGGGCTTACACCCTAGTAAATGTATTTATGCAAGACTTCGGAAATAGTATCTGACTGCACTAAGCTGTAGCAAAACTTTCAATTATGATTATGAAACTTCCACAAGAAAAAACCCAGCAGATGCAATACTATCCAACTTGTGCCATTGTATGTGTCAAGAGATTACACAAATGAGGGAGTGCATTGCAGACTTAGTGGAGGGAAAACATCAGAATCTCTTTAAGGCTAAATAAGGCATATGTTTAATAATTAAAAGTGTAGCTAACAGTTGACTGTATTAACACATTTAAAGAGGGGAGCTTGCCCCAGGAGTACTACACAAGAACAAAGCTTGGAAATAGTTTCTTAAAAATAAACTTCTTACCCCTAAAGTTGTTATTTCTCAATAATATTCACATGTTATTTTAATTGTTCCTTGGCAATTACATTCTTTTTGAGTAATAATAATTCTTATTTCATTACTACTTTTAAGTACTTTAGATAGGTTTAATAATTTAACAAATTAATTGACACTGGAATCCTATTGGGGCCTTATGTGTTTATAAGTATACTTGTGTCTGCAGGAACTAGAATTGCGTAGTTGCGTAATGTCTCTACCCAGTAGAGGGCTGCTGTTACATTACTATGTAGCAGAGCTGGCAGAATGCCCAATGCACATCAATGTGTGATGCGCATCAGTCCCATACACTGTACACCAATGCACATCAGGCGCTCCTGCCAGTGTAACATTATGCACCTTCGCAATTCCATAAAGGGGTTTCCTAGCACTATGCAGGTAGGTATACATAAAGTTATGTAACATAACAGGTCACATAGGATTCCAGCATAAATTGCTTCCATGGTAAAACATTGGGGCTACTAAGACCAGCTTTTCCTTTACATCAAACACACTCTATGGCAGGTTTAGATTGGGTACCAACATCCCATTCCAAAAGCCTCTGTTGGACTTGTATGTAGACATCTGAATGGGCCAATCAGTGGAGCAGCATAATGCTTACATCTTATACTAAAATTCCTTTTATTGATCCTTTTTCCCCATAAAGGAAGAGGCATCTGCACAATATCCCACTGCTTCACTAGTGGGAGCAGCGCTGCCTTTTTGCAGAATGTTTGACTTGGATTCACTCTTGGATGCATTTTGTGGTTTGAAGATATACCAGAGGAAACTAAAAGTAACTTTGGTCACGTGCTGGATTTCTCTCTGTAGCAAAAGCTCAGAAATGTTTTAGCTTGATGAAAAAAGTGTGGCTTATAGAAGGTTTTGCTTAAAATGCAAGTACAGAATGATGCTACACAAGAATTATTTGGCTGAATGGAATCTGTAAAGAGCTTCTTGTTATTTAACAGATATAGGAGAATTTCACAAAAATGAACAGAATTTGAATACACCAGTACCGATTTGATTGTTGTTGTTGGGCTACTGGAAAAGCTGTCTTCGGGAAAACGTATTAAATACTATTATGGTATTTTAAAAAAATAATTAAAATTAATTAAATAGAAAGCTCCCCTAATTATGGGAATGAAATAAGTCATGGTGTAACAAGAAATGCCCTGATGGTTTCATTTCTTTACACTATCTTAATAGAACAGCAAGCTCAGTTATTGACACTACCTGCATGTGTAACTTTAAACAATTACCGGTACTTATATGGAGATTTTTTTAAAAAAAGATACCTATTTCAAATGTTTGCTGATGAAGAAGTGTCCAAATAATCTTTGGTGCTAAAATGTATCTAGTAAAAACGAGGAGCTTCTACCACCTTTTACCCTTCCATCCTGGTGGCGCAGTGGTTAAATGCCAGTAATGCAAGTCACCATGTTGCAAGTTCGATTCCAGAGGGCTCCAAGGTTCACTCAGCCTTCCATCCTTTCGTAGGTCGGTAAAATGAGTACCCAGCTTGTGGGGGCAATTAGCTAACACACATTGGAAACTGCTTAATGCAGTGTGGACATGTAAATTGCTATTGCCTAAAAACAGTTTGTAAGCTACTCTGATAGCCTTGTGGCAAAAGAGCGGGGTATAAATAACAAACAAACAAATAAATAAATAGAATAAAATAAAAAATACTGCTTATTGTTGTGTGCCTTCAAGTCATTTCCGACTTATGGCGACCTTATTGCAGGGTTTTCCTGACAAGATTTGTTCAGAGAGGGTTTGCCTTTGCCCTCCTCTGACGCTGAGAGGATATGCTTTCCATAGCCAAACAGGGATTCGAACCCTGTTCTCTAGAATCATAGTTCAGTGCTCAAACCACTACATCTAACTGGCTCTTCTAGCTACTGCTACTTCCATAATTTACTTGAAGGCCAGGTATATTCATCTTCCCTTTCAACTATACTAAGACACAACAAGCCTCACAAATAATCAGTTCCTCTACCAGAGGAATCAAACAGAATTGAGCTTTATTTGAATAATGGTGTTTGCCAAGGTTTTAATATACTAGCCTTAACAGTGACCAATAAAGACAACTGGATAGTTTAGAGTTCCTCTTGGTTACAGACTTTTTCAAGGAAGTAATTTTAATAACTGAGTAATGATCATCTCTAGTAACTGGCTTAGTGTTCTTTAAAATGGTAGAAATGGCCTACTCCCCTTTTCAGTCTTTGCTGTTGTGATCCTGTTCTTATTTTGGTAGAATCCGCAACTTCAGTCTGGCAACCAGTGTTTTTCTGACACTCCATTTTTCCATTAACCGTTTACAGTGCTTGCTGCCTTTCCCCCCTGCTATGGAGCTAGATTTTGACTTTTGTTAATCTTGCTGCTATATTTGAAAACCTAACTGGGTCATGTTAACTGTGCCTTTCATCAATGTGCTATGTGCCACAGCTGCCCATGTAAGATTTGAAATAAATATTTTAAAAATGTGTCTGTACTTCCTAAAGTTAGCAAAAACGTAGAACTTTGCACTACATAATTTCAGGCCTTCCCTCTTTCAGTAAAATACTACTTAACACTCTAGGTCACCATGAAGCCTTAAATCTGCTTTAGAAAGATGTGAGTAACACAGCTCCTTAAACACAACTGGTAGTACTAAACCATAGCTGGGAGCCTGAATTGGAACACTAACCTTTCTAGTGAATTGCAATGAAAACACCATACATGGTGCCCTGATGCTCATGTCATGGGAACATCCCACTGCATATTGGCAGGTGCCATCCCGTTGTCCTATGGGTCCCATATTATAGTAGCCACACAACTGGTTCTGCTTGCATTGTAGTTCCAACAGCATAGGAACTCCTCCTTTCCTGAGAATATGAACATCATGTTACAATGCAATTGAAATTCACACAGTTGTAAATTGGCTTACAATGACATAACTTCCAAACAGCACACCAGCCCACATTTCTTCTATGATCTTTTGCAGAGAAAAGATGTGAAGTGGTAATCTCATTGATAGAATCTTCCATACAACATTAGGTTTATCCTAACATGTATTCACATCTTAGCCTTTTCAAGGCAGGCCTAGATTTCACATTTGAAAGGGAGGGATGCTATCATTTCCTCCTGAATGGTGGAAATATACCATAAGCCCTTATGTATGATTAGCTGTACTAAAGAAAACTCAAGAAAGGCATAATGTATGAAGAATCAAAGTCTACATATTGTGCAGGAAAAATAGAAACATCCTCAGCTATGAAGCCAGTACAGGTAACTTTGATGATTTCATTAACCAGGTTCACAAGTAGTTTATTATTACTATGCTATTCCAAGCCATATGCAATTTATTTTTTTAAAAAAAACTTTATTACAGAGATATACAACTCTTTCCAGGAAGAAGGGAATGCAGAAGAATACAGAATTACTATCAATTTGCAACTGTTAAATACATATTTTTAAAAACCAAATATTTATACACACTGATCTACAGTGAAAATAAAGTTATTTACATTAGTTTACAAAAGCATCTTCATCTCACCTATCTTGACATTTATACAAGAGGCCAAAACAACTTGTTTGTTGAGTCCAGTTTATTTCACTCTATATGTATAGAAAACACAAAGTGCTTTTGTGAAGTTCCATCCCATGGCTAATGAAACTGCATAGAGCAGGATGAGAAGAGCAAACGGGTACAGAAGGACGACTGTGTTCTTCAGGAATGGCAATGCTGAAAGAACAAGGAACATTTCCTCTGAACACAGGGCCACATGTACTTGCACTCATAATGACAAGGAACTACATAGGAATCTCCCTTTTCTAAGTATTTACCACCCAAAGAATAATAAGCCTTCAACAAAAAGGCATGTTTGCAGAGCAATTGCTACTTCTGCTACTAGCATATCAACTTAAAGAGAAAGGTTGGGTTCAAGGTGCAAACCAGCTGTGCATTTTTCCAGGATGTTCTCTTCCAGGGCTGGGAATCACATGACCTCTAGATCAGGGATGGTCAACTCAGAGGCTGTGTGTGTGTGTGTGTCATATTAGTCCATTCAGGAGGCCTGCACCCCAATCACACTCCATTGCAAAAAGTTTAAAAAAAAAAGCCCTGCAATGCCTTGTAAGGGGTGATATGAAGAGTAGATAAACCAAGGCATGTTTGGTTTTGGATCAGGATATCCACTGTCTGCTAATTTCCAGCTAAAGCCAACCCAGTGTCTTCAAAGTAGGGCAGTAAGGAAAGAATGGAACCTAGGCTGGAGTCATTACAACGCATTTTCACACAGTGGTTTACATAATAGTGATTTATCAATCCTCCATAGTTACTGCAAAATTTCCCCTAGCCACCAATCCTTTCCAGTCAAAGGAGTCCTTATTATATGAACAGGTTTACACATATTGAAAATGCTGCATGAGAAATAGCAGACAAGCTAAGGAATTCCTGCTGTGCTTACTGGGTGGTAAAAAACAGTATCATTACTTACCGTTGTATCCAAGAAATGTTACATAGATGTAATAACCAATTGCAATCAGCCAGAAAGTATTCCCAATGAAATAGCCAATAAATGAATCCACCATAATTACATCTGCAAGAAATAATTATACCATCAGCATACAGCATGATAGTGGGTGGAAGATCAAGAAGCAAGGGGAAGGAAGGCTTACTTACAGTGAATGAAAAACAGCTGTATGAAATGCAAGATGACAAGAAGTGGGTAGAAGGCATTCAAGTGAACATCAAATGAATATCCCCACTCCACATCATAGTCTCTGCTTTGATGCTTTGTCAAATACTTATTGGAGATGAACCTTTTTGGGGAGGGAAAATTTAAAACCAAATCATTAAAATGGCCAAGCAAAGCTTAAGAGTTTCAATATATCATGGCATCATTCTTTTTTGTGCAATTACAGACACAGAAAATAGATCTTTGCATTTATCAGCTCCTATATTTTGCACTGACCACAAAACCCAATCTATTTCTTTATACAGAGATGCGCATAAAAAAGGCTTATACCTTGGGGTTGCCAGAATTCTCTGCCACAAAACAAGGACAGAGCACCCACTGGGGAGGAGGGAGCCCTCTTCTCTCCCCCATCCCAGAGACAACAGCACCCATGGGGGATGGTTGAAGGAGAATAACTTGAGACCTGCAGGGCTTCACCTTCCTATCCCTGCCATGCCATTTTTTCTGGCGGTCCCTGCCTCCCCCACACCAGGGAGTCCTTCACCTCCCACCCCAACTGCAGGCCCGGCTCTTCCAAGACCTGGCCCCTGGCTGGAGGAGACGGCGGCCGATGGCTTTGTCCTGTGGCACCCCACAGGTCATTTCCCAACTTGACTTCTTCTCTTCCCGCCCTGTAACCCTCTCCCCCAGGGTGCCTGGATGGCCGGAAAGAGGTGTCCTGTGGACTCACAACTCCCAGATTCCCAAAAAGCATGGCCATGGGGATGCTGGGGGTTCCTGCCCAGCTCTGGCCTCTCCCACATCTTCCTTATCCTCCACCACCCAGGGAGTTCTCTGCTGCGACAGAGGAGCGCTGGGATCTGCTGCTTGAAGCTGCCCAACCAGATGGGACAACATTTTGTCCCTCTAATCCCGGATTTTCCCAGTTTTCTGGGACTTATGGCAAACCTACTTATACTGTTCTTGTAAGGAGTACTGAAAAAGCATATGAAGACATTTGATTCCCTAGAAACAGGCTAACAGAAATACAAATGTACACTTCTATGACCTTCTATGACCTCAAGATTCAAGACAAGAAAAAGCTTACTTTACCATCACACAAGATACAACTTAACCTTCACAAACCACTTTCTTAGCTACCCTGTCATCCTGGGCAATTGTATGCATTCTTTCCCTCTAGTGCACAGATTATAGATATGCACAATAATTAGATGAATATTATGACTAAAGTAGAAGCAAATGGACTACAGCAGTTACAGGCAGTCTTCCTGCTGTGTGTTCAGAAGCAATTATTATTTGAGCTGGTAGTCGTAATAACATGAGCACCTAAGCATTTTTAAGGTACACTTCAAGTTTTGTAGGCTTTTCTTTCAGCCAAATCTTGAACTGGCACCTTTTGCTGGAACAGCACTAAACATCTACAGCACTAAACATCTAAACATTATAAATACAGTACAAGTTAAAAATAAACCCCAGTAATTTTAGTGGGTCTTACTTCCTGAGTATGCTTACTTAAAAGTACTTCTTCTCTATTAACCATCAAGCTGCATACAATAAGATTCAAACATATATAAGGCTAATTTCCACTGAGATTGCTTTAAACAGACTTACCACATGAAAGTTGCAATTAGGAGGCCAACTCCTACACAGTCTATAAACACAACCCAAAGCAGCAGCTTGATGGTTTCAACAAAGCCCAAGCCCAACACAAAGCCAAATCCTATAGTGGATACTGCAAGAGAAAAACAGAAACATATAATGAGTTCTAGGGATGCAAAATGTTCAGTCTTAATGTAATACCTATACGCTTCCAAAAATATCCTCTTAGATCCCTCCAGTTGGGTGGTCTACAACACCCATTATCCTTAATTAACATCTTAATATGTAGGGCACCAGGTTGAGGGAGGCTAATTTAGATATTAAAGTTCACAAGTTGCTTAATCATATGCTAAACCATAGTTTACAGTAATATACAATTGTCCCTCCACATTCACGGATTTGGCATTCACAGTTTTAAGTATTCATAGATTGAAAATATTCTTTAAAAAATAATAATCCAAAAAGCAAACCTTGATTTTGCCATCTTATACAAGGAACACATGGGACTTGAGTATTCACGGATTTGGGTATTCACGGGGGGTCCTGGAACCAAACCCCAGTGAATGTGAAGGGAAAACTGTATCTCCATTCCCTATAAGACCTGCCCATCTTTCTAAGCAAACATTTAATGTTCCTTTGTTGTGAATAATATTGAAATACTGAAAATTATGGCTTGTATTTGGAATGCCTCCATAGTCATTTTCTAGCTAGATACGTATAAGCTTGTCAAACTCTTTAAAGATGCACTCATTTGCCTTTCTTTAAAAATTAACTAGCTAGTTCAGTCATGAGAATAAATCAACAAAGTTACTATCTTGCAATTACTAACTCACTGGGGGCTGGCAGAAGAGAGGCTGAGAGATTACTGCTATGCTGGATGAAGGGGAATGGTCCTTTCCTTCTTGCATAGCTTATTTCATTTTTACAAATTCCCCATCACAAATGGTAACAGCCTAGTGCTTAATACAAGGCTGACCTAGTATCCCAATTTGACTTTTTGTATATTTTAAAATTATACTGTAATTATTATAATTTGTAAGTCATCTTTAGTCCCAATCTTGGGGAAAAGGTGGGATATAAAGTTGTTGTTGTTGATGATGATTTTGTTGTGTGCCTTAAAATGGTTTCTAACTTTTGGTGACCCTGAGGTGAACTTATCAGAAGGTTTTCTTGGCAAAACGTGTTCTGAGAGGGCTTGCCATTGCTTTCCTTTGAGGCCAAAAGAGTCTGATTTGCCCAAGGTCACCCAGTAGGGTTCGATGGCTGAGCAGGGATTCAAAGCCTGGTCTCCCAGGTTCATAGTCCAACAATCAGACCATTATATCATACTGACTCTAGTAATAAATAAATAAATATTTATGTGGAATCCTAGTGAACACTGAGCAGGGGAGGCCAACTGTGGCTGCAGCTCCCATAATCCTTCACCATTGGCTATGCTGCCCAGGTCAGTTGGGGTTGTAGGCCAACCCAGCCACACTTACACACATACTGCAAAGTCAGAGTTGCCCAGCCCTAATGAGTAAGGATGGTATCTGCAGCTTTCAGTTCTTTTGTGCTGTGGTCTTTAAGGGACACAATACAAAATACCAACAGATTATTGGGGACTACTAGAATCTGTGACAGATTAAAGCTTTGCTCATAGGTGGCTCAGATTAAGGGGCTCACATTCACTAGAGAAAAACATGAAGCAAGAAGTGGACAATCATAGTGGCCTTGTTGAGTATTTATGTACCATGTGGGTGATTCTAAAAAAAGCTACAGCATAAAGAAATTATATTGAAGTTTGAAAGAAAGCTTTATCAGTGTGAAAACCTTGGGCCCATTGCAATCTATAGTTCACTGAAGCAGCATTGTTTTAGTTGATGAGACACCAAATGATGGTGTTAGGCACATAAATGATTTAATTAAACAGGGAGCACAATCGTGAGTTTTTACATAAAATCAACTTGGGACAAATTACTTGATGTCTTTTGCCACAACAAATCCAGCTTTGCCTACTGTTGCCCCAACATGCTTGGCTTACAAGGCATGTCACAATTTCCTCAGGTACTCACCACACAGCCAGATACTCAGCAATACAAGGAAGGCTGGGTCATCTCTTGCCCATTGGTCTTTTGTTTGTTTCCTGTACTGAAAGTTTCTGTACACCATCTGGGGTGAAGTGAAGAGATAGAGCATCTGCCAGAGGGCAAACTCAAAGTCCATGTGCTGAAAATGAAAGAGTCTCCTCAAGTATTTGTAGCGCTTCGCCCCTGCTGTGTGCCTTGCTGCCTCCCTAGAGTTTAAAGATCCATTGCTCTGATCTCGGGAATTAAGGGAGGTGGTTGGCAACATCTTGCTAAATAGGAAAAGGAAAGAAAGATTATTAAAAATATGAAATAAATTTAGGTTGTCATGTTTAGGCTGCTAACATGAACACACTTAACAGGGAGCAAGTCCAAAGAAACATAGACTTATTTACAGAATTCCACTGTCCCACCCCTTATTTAGAAGATTCTACGCTATGCATGTAATACCAAGGTGAACTTTTGTATCCTACTTACTGAGAAGCCCATGGTAGCTGTCCCTACATTTGGAACTTCCTGTCAATGGAGGCTAGGCTAGCTCTTTCTATGGTTGTGCTCTACAGGCACACAAACACTTTTTTATTCAGGTAGGCTTTTAGCAACTGAGTGGATGCAGAGAAAGTTTTTTTTAAACAGACTGATACTATTACTTTTTTAAAAAAAACTGATGTGATTTAAATTGCAGTTGTGTTTTAATATTATGATTTATTTCTGTTCTGGCATCATAACTTTTCTGTGTTTTACTTATATTGCTATCACCTATTTTTTTTTTAATCTGCATTTCTTTTTGTTTTTTGTGAGCTGCCTTTGGTTCTAGTCCTGGGAGGAAAACAGGATATGCCAAATAATAAGTAAATAAATATTTTAGCAGCCATGCTACAAAATCAGCCAGAGAAAGTTCAGGGGACTTACAGACCAGTCCTCGACATACTTACTTGGACTCTAATGAAGTTTGCTTCCTTGTGAGCGTGCTTAAAAGTACACACTCCTGGCACCTCACTACACTTATTTTCTTTAGTCCTGCCTAAACACAATGCAACATGACTGCTTGATGTATTGATTTACACAGGGCCAAAACCCCCATAATTTATTATTAAAATCCAAGCTTTACTAGCTATCTACACAAACTTGGATTGGATCAATCCAGCATCTGAGGAAGTAGACTAAGTCTACAAAAGCTTATACTACAATTTCCTCTCTCTCAAGTTAGTCTCAAGGGTGCTACAAGATCCCCTTGCTTATTTGACTGGATCAATTCCACCTTTTTACAGGGATACTAATGAACATCTTAGTGGAACTCAACATTTGAATTCCCAAAGCTTTGCTCTATTTATTTGTATCACACTCATTTCCCTAAAAGAGAACCTAAAGAAATGAGCAACCCCAAATCAGTGACATTTACAACACCTTTAAAGCTTTTTTTAAAAGCTGGGCCATGTATACTGTACAATAATCTTTATGAACTCTTCTCTCAGAGAAATCCAAGGGGAATATAAGATGCTGCTCCCAAGACTTAGGCCCACAGTCTTCTAGCCAATACTTGCTACTACCTTGGAGAACAGAAGCCTTGCTACCACAGCCCATGGGGTCCAGCCCAGATTATTTCTCAGGCCCCCCAAAACATACATGTATGTCTTGGGGACATGGTTTCCCAGACATACATCAGCACATACAAATTTTATATAGGTCAAACCACATTTACATGGGATCACTACCTGTGGTTTAATTAATTGCAGTTAAAAATTCCCCCCATCACTGAGACCAGTGTTCGAATCCCCACTTGGACACTGAAACCCAGTGGATAACCTTGAGCAAGTCACACTCTCTCAGCCTTAGAGGAGGGAAAAGGTAAACCCCCCTCTGAACAAATCTGGCCAAGAAAACTCTGTGACAGGTTTGCCTTAGGGTTGTCATAAGTCGGAAACAACTTCAAGATACAGAACAACAAAGCATCAATCTGATATCCAAGCAGATGTGCTTATATTTCAAGAATGGATGTGCCTAGGATTCCAGGCCGTTTGTCCTTAAATGCACTTCTGTTACCATTGTCAAAAAGCCTGAAGTGACAGCAACACTGTACCTAGTTACAATTATGTACACCACCCACACAACAAGTATTTGCTCTTCATCACACTAAAAATACAAGGCTTATTCTGTACACTTTTTTCCCATTGTATTTTAAATACAAAGCTGAAAGAGTACTATCTTTAAATACAGTGAGAGCAGTATAATAACACCCTGTTAAATGCAGATTCAAGGTATCTCCTAACAAGCAAATTTATTTATTAAAGATTAGACTGCAGGTTAGTGATTCACATGTTTAATACATGCTTGAGATTATTTCAAAATGTGTGCTAAAATAATGCTAACCATTACAGACTGCTAACGTGAGCCTGTTTAAAATACTGCTGCAAACAAACAAAAGGCACCTACTGTGTGCAAAACTAGATTGACACTTAGATCAAAGTCAGATGTAGCATCAAACCAGAGCTTGTTATTACATGAATAAACCATGTTGCCACCTCCCTTTACACAAGAGGAGGAGATACAGTATACACTTCTACTACACAGCTCAGAGATTGGCTTACCTTCTTACTGAGAAGTAGGCTAAGTGTCAGAACCTTATTCTTGCTCTATTTCTCTGCAAAACATTTAAAGACCCCAGCCTTCACCATTATACAAGGGCTACTGATTTTTTTAAAGTCCTTTAAAAACCAAAGAAATCCAGATAACAAATCAGCCCTTCTATGTCTTTTTCAAATAGTCCTTTATAAGGAGAAAACTCAGGAGAGAAGTAGGTCAAATTCCTAACATAATGGATGTTGTGGAAACACCGCAGGAGGTTACAGAGAATGACAGCACAGGGAGAGAGTTTTAGTATGAGCTGACAACAATAAAAAAACAAAAACAAGGAACAAATGAACTGTTTTTTTCCACTGCATTCCAAACTAGGATTCTCAAATGGCCAGCAGCAGTTGGGCACAGGAAAAACACACAGCAAAATGGAAGAGATTGAGCTAAGGAAAAAGATGGTAAGGTTTACAGCAAACAACAACAACAACACACCGAACCCAAAACAGAACAAAGCTAATGCAAATTTCAAAGGCAGGTTCCCTGTGGACAAGCAAAATGCAGGATAGAAATGGAGGGGAAGAGATCCATCATGTTTTCACACAGCCACCTGAATGGATATGGGGCTTGGAAAGGAGAAATGGAAGGGAGAGGGGAGAAAACCCATATCTCAAGAAGAGATACTCTAAAAAAGCAAAGGAGCTATACAAGTCCATTTCACTGAAGCCAAACAAATGGCCCAACCCTAAAGTTGGTCATGATCTATAAAGTCCTATATGGCTTGGGTCCTTTCTCTCTCTCTCTGGCTTTTCTTCGCAAACGAAGACTCATCCCGTGCTTTCTGCAAGCGCGCTGATGACTAAAAAGGCCAATCTGAGATAAACAAGTCCGGTTGCAGAAGGCACAGCAGAAGGTCTCCTTGGGTGATGTTTCTGGTTGTGATTCTTTCTGCGTTGTCATTTCTCTTCAAGACTTGTTCGGCATGCGTTCTCAAATAAAGCTGTAACATTGTGGATAGTGCATCTTCATGTCTCCCAAAAAGCGATACAAGGATTCCCTGAAACAACATCTCATGCTTGGCCAAATTGATCACCAACAATGGTCCGCCCTGGCTTGGGTCCAAACTATTTGAAAAACCATATCTCCTGAGATTAACCTGCCAGAATTTTAAGATCATCAGGGGAAGGCTTTCTCTCAGACTCACCCTGAGAGAGAGAGAGAGAGAGAGAGAGCGAGCGAGCCTTCTCGGTGGCTTCTCCCACCCTCTGGAACTCCCTTCCACAGGAAGCTAGGCTGCCCCCCTCCCTGCTTTCCTTTCCCCAGCAGGCAAAACCATTTTTATTTTGGCAAGCTTTTAATTTGTAAGCTTGCAGACAAAGAGGCTTTTGATAGGGGTAAATGTTACCTATTGCTATTTTAACTTCGATGTGTTTTATATTATATGCTTCAAATGATCATGATGTTAATGGTTATTAATTTTTAATTGTTGTATTTTTATTTGCATTTTATGTCTGCTGAGCAGCTTTGGGGCCTATCCTGGGAGAAAGGCAGCATATAAATTAAACAAGCAAATAAACAAACATCACTCACTTTGTGCTTAGAAACTGCAGACACTTTGGGTCACCCCAAAGAAACTACAACTCACAGACCAGGCGACTCCTAGGACTTACTGCTCTGGGCAGGGCAAACTCCCTTGCTTTCTTATGGCACTGGCATGGCAGCGGGGCGGAGACCTGCCGTGCATGTGCAAGTGGGCGGGCCTAGAATTCTGGGCCGAAAGACGGGCCAGCCTCGCCTTGCTAAGAAGGGGAGAGGAGGCGCGAGCGTTCTAGAACCCAGGAAAAAGAACTCACAGGACGGTCCACCGTTCTGTCTCCTGACGCGGGGTCTCCAAACTCCACCCCTCTCTCTTGGTTGCGCCGGGCGGGGGGGGGATTAGGGAGGGTACGTCTAAAGCAAGCGCGCCCCCCGCGAAGAAGAAGGTTTGTCCCAATGCTGCCAACTCACAGCAGCTGTTTTCTCTCTCTCTCTCTCTCTCTGTGACTTCCGGCCAGGACGCGTCAAAGCGCATGCGCTAACGAGACTGGCCTGAGCTGGCCCGTTGGCGCGGTGCATGGCGGGTAGTCGCAAAGCTTGCAATGCTGACGGGCGGACGCAATTGGAGTGCACAGAGTTATAGATATATATAAAAAGTAGAGAGAAACACCAGCGCTTGAATTATTAAACAGCAGAGACATTTTGGGTTTGTTTTTCCTGTCTTCCGCTTCAAAGGCGGACGAAGTGATTCCAAAAAACAAAACACACAAGATGATGCAACACACATAGGAACCACTTTTCATATTCTCTTCTTTCATTATTTTGAGTCTTTGGAAAGCTCAGTCCACCTGTACTTAAGTCAATGGTGTATGAAGCTTCCCTGTGCAACGGAAGACTCCCTTTATTTTTATTGATATTGTTTTATTTATTTCTATCCCGCTTTTCTCACTATGGCAGGAGCCAAGGCGGCTCACAACATTTGCCCGGTGATATAAAAAGGTGCCTTTTTTTTTCTTTACCCAAAAATCTTAATAAATTGCATTGTAGAGCTGTGGGAAGCAACTCTCAACACAACGCCTCAATCTGCAACAGACTTTGGGAGAACAGATGAATGCTGCTTTCTTAGATCGGGATTAAACTGCAAAACCCCACAGTGCAGCTCCATGAGGTGTGATACTGCTGACTGCAACATTGTTGTCAACATCATTTTCAACCCCAACCTCAAATATACAGCCTATGCTACAGGGCAGTTATACTAAACTGCCCTTTCGCAGACGCAACTCCCTTTTAGCTTGTAATATGTGGGCAACGGTCTGCAAATTGTATTGAAATTTGCACCAGCGGCCCTTTTAGAGGTAAGAACTGGCTCTGGTGAGGAAAAGAGAAGAACTAAAGTGAGGAAGAAAGGGAGCTCCCATGTTTCTGGCTGCCTTTTACTTAGGAGTGGACAAGCTAAATAAAAGCTTGTATTTCACTGCACAGCTTGTTCCGACCTGGGGAGGGGAGGCGTTTACATTTAAAAATCGGTTTCACGATGGGACTCCAAAGAAAACACTGAGGATATCAATAAGCAAAGGGATCTTGTAGCACCTTTGAGACTGAGAGAGAAAATTGAACAAAAGCTTATGCTACAAGTTTCTCTCTCTCAGTATCAAAGGTGCTAAGATCCCTTTGCTTACTGATATTCCAGCCTTTATGGCACTACACTGTTGTAGCGCTATTATTCCACTTTAACTGCTCTGGCTGCCTCCTTGTGGAATCCTGGGGTTTGTAGTTTAGTGAGGCCTAAGAGCTGTCTGGCTGAGAATATTAAATACCCCTCCCTAAACCGCAAATCCCAGGATTTCACTGGAGGCAGCTAGAGCGGTTAAAGTGGAATAATAGCGCTATAACAGTGTAGAATTCTACTCCTATGGTACTGAGGATGAAGAGAGAGAGGGTGTGTGTCTACACTGTTCGTAGCTCTACGAGTAAGGGGAAAGTTCACTAAGATGGCCGCCGCTGCCTAGGCTGGGCAAGTGGCCTCTGTGGGCGCCTGCGGAGACTCATAAGCGAGGGGCACCGGAAGTGGGGCCGGCGGGGCGCGTGGGCCGCGATGCCCAAGTACTACGAAGAGAAAGAGAGGGACGGGCGCGCGTGCTCGGGGGTGCGCGAGGACCTGCGGACGTGCCTGCTGGAGAGCAGCTGCGTCATCCAGGTAGGGACAGGCAGCCTTCGGAAGGGAGGAGGCCAGGCAGGGGTCTCTCAGAAGTGGCTCTTCACCTGTTCTTTACCAGGGACCCCCTTTCAATATCATTTGTTGCCGCGGACCCCAAAGACTTAACTCAAGATTAAAGCAACAACAACAACAACAATAATAGTAATAATAGTAATAGTAATAATAATAATAATAACACTATCCATGAAGCCTTCCCTCTGAGGCAGTGGAGGAGGAGGGAGGACTTTTCTCTTGCTTCTTCCTGCAAGTTTCTAGCTGGAGCAGATTCAATGGCAATGCGCAGGCCAAGCCAGCCAGCCGTTGCCTTGGCTCCTGTCATGTGGCCACTCCACTGCAAGCAGGAGGTGGGCTGAGCAGCTTTCAAGCCTTGGTGGACCCCCTGTGAGGACATTGCATCCTCCTGGGGGTCCTCAGACCACAGGTGAAGAACCACTACTCTGGAGAATTTCCAGGAAGGAAAGAAACACTTGTGAGCCAATGGACACAAGTAGTGTACCTGTCCTTGGCACATGGAGGGGGAGGAAGTTGCAAGCCCCCCACATCAGATAGCTGGAGATGGATTGTCTTACTGTCTTATGGCTCTTAATCTTTTCTTTACCAGGGATCCGTTTTTAATATCTTTTGTTGCTGTGGACCCCCCAAGACTTAACTCAAGGTTTAAAACTCTAATAATGATAATAACAAAAATACCTGATAACAATAATACAGTTACACTATCAATTAAACCTTCCCTCAGAGGTGCAAGGGGGAGGGAGGACTTTTCTTCTGCTTCTTCCTGCAAGTTTGTGGCTGGAGCGGATTGAATGGCAATGTGCAGGCCAAGCCAGCCAACCTTTGCCTTGGCTTCTGTCACATGGCCAGTCCCCTGCAGGCAGGAGGTGGGCCAAGCAGCCTTCAAGCCTTTGCGGACCCCCAGTGAGGACATTGTGGACTCCTGGGGGGAGTGTCTGCAGACCACAGGTTAAGAACCACTGTCTTATTCAACTGTGTGTGAAGGCGGGTAAAGGGTCACATCCCAGGACCTTATGGAGGGTGGTCACATCCTGAACCTGTCCGGTTCCCCCTACAGGTAAGGTGACAGTAATAAATATGCATGCTTGTTGGGTATAACCTGAACGGCCCCAAAGCCTACATTTTCCAAAGTTTTGCAAGAACTTGTCTTCAGGTTAGACAGAGAAGAGTTCTTCAGATTTCAAATAGTTGCATACTTTTTGTGACTTGTTGGATGGTCCAAATAAAACAACTACCTATTTGTGGATTTTGTTTGCTCATGAATTAGCCCAGCTAATTCTGTTTTTGAAATTATGGGCATGTTTCTTATGGATTTAAGTGGACACTCTACCCATCAGTTCTCTTTTTAGTATTAAAGCATAGGGTATCTATATCACCATGTTACCCTAAGAGGTGTGTGGGAGGTGCTTTAGAGACCCACCCATGATACCAAAATCTGTATGGGGGAATTATTAGCTTAAACAGATGCCTGTGAGAGGAAGGTGACTGCAGGACCTTTTCACCTATGTATACCAGTACTAACTGAAGAGAGCATGCCAGTTTAAAGTAAAGTATTTTTATTGGAAATAACAAAGTAAACTCACACATACAACATATGTTTCTAAGAACCATACAAGGCTATAGAGAATAAGGCAGAAATATCGGATGGAGGGAGAGCTTCAGGAATATAGGGGAATAGTTACCAGTCTTGAAGAGTAGAGTTTTGTGCAGCGAAGACACTCAAATAGGCATTTGAGGGTGGCACAGGAGGTTCTGATCTGGGAGTGCTCCAAGAAAGAGTGGCTGGGTTCGTCCACTGTGTACACACTTTCTATTTTTGGAAGACAAATATTTATACCCTGTTTTATATCCTGAAGAGGTACTCTGGCTAGGACAGAGCCTGGATGGCTTTCTCACTGGATAGACAGCTGCTCTACCAGAATAGAGCTTAACTGTGGCGTTCCTCAGGGTGCCATCCTGTCCCCGATGCTATTTAACATCTATATGAAGCCGCTGGGAGAGATCATTCGGAGGCATGGAGTGTGTTGTCATCAGTATGCGGATGACACCCAGATATACTTCTCCATGTCTCGGTCATCAGCTTCGACTTCAGATGGCATCTCTCCTCTCAATGATTGTCTTAAAGCAGTAATGGACTGGATGAGGAAAAACAAATTGAGACTGAATCCAGACAAAACGGAGGTACTAACAGTTACAGGCCCGAAACCAGGTCTGGGAATACAACTTCCAGTCTTGGATGGAACTACACTCTCCTCCAAAGACTGTGTTCGCAGTCTGGGGGTGCTCCTGGACCCGTCGCTCCAGATGACTAATCAGGTAAATGCGACGGTCAGGAGTGCCTGTTATCAACTTCGGCTGATACGCCAGCTGCGCCCTTGCCTGGAAACTAGGGACCTCGAAACTGTGGTACATGCACTGGTAACCTCCCGTCTGGATTTCTGTAATGCGCTCTACATGGGGCTACCCTTGTGCTTAACTCGGAAACTTCAACTAGTTCAGAACATGGCAGCCAGGTTGATTTCTGGTGTTTCCAGAAGAGAGCATATAACACCTGTGCTAAAAGCTCTCCACTGGCTGCCTATTCGTTTCCGGGCACAGTACAAGGTGTTGGTTATAACCTTTAAAGCCCTGCATGGCTTGGGTCCAACTTATCTCCGGGACCGCCTCCTTCCGTACGACCCTCCCCGCGCACTTCGGTCCTCTGGGAGGAATCTGTTACAGCCTATGAAAACAAGGCTGTCGGTGACCTCCCAGAGGGCCTTCTCCGCTGCTGCTCCCAGATTATGGAATGGCCTGCCGGACGAGATCCGTCTTATTAACACCTTAGACGGCTTTAAAAAAGCTGTCAAGACGGATCTTTTCCGGCAGGCCTTTCCTGAATAACTATCCCAGCCCAAGACTCAGCTGTCCTCACTGAGCTGTAATCATTTTTTTTTAAAAAAAACCTATTGTATGTTTTAATATTTTCTAATTTATATATTTTTAATTTACTGTAAGTTTTTAATCTTTTATAGTTTAATATTGTTTTAAGGGGGGGTGGGCTAGGGTACTGGGACTATGGAGTTTTTATATTGTAAGCCGCCCCGATTGCGTTGCAGAAGGGCGGGATAGAAATAAAATTTTATTATTATTATTATTATTATTATAGACAAAGGAAACTAAAACTCAACTGATTGCATTAATGGCTGGGAGATAGAAATTGGTGGGTTTATGACAGCCTGGTAAGGCTGGACAGGAGGAGGTATGAGGTGAGGTTTCCTGAGGAGTAGATTTGGGAATGGTCACTTAATTATTTGAATGACTCATTGCTGAGGCACCCAAGATTGTAAGAAAGAATTAGCACGCACCTCCTTAACGACTATGTTTGCTAAGGGGGTTCTGCACAATCCTAATATGGGTTTACTTGCCATATTATTTCTAAGACACATCCCATGTCATTATAACTTCCAACTGACCTCTTTGGTTTGCCCCAGCCAACTTCACCTTGCCTGGCCCTCCGATTCCCCCCCCCCTCCATAGGGGGCTTAAACCAAAGCTGTCTAGAAGGCAGCGGCAAGGCCCAGGCATCGCTACCCCAGCCGCCATTGAAAATCCAGGGACTGGGTGGCAAGGTGAGTGCTTTTAAAATGAGGCTTCTCATCCATGGATCTGCGGCACCGTGGATTGGGTCAGGGGTGAGGAAGGGGGTGAAGGCACTTTGCTTCTCCATCCCCTTTCCTCTTCACCCATTGAGTTCAGTGTGGTTGAGGAGGAATGAGGCTTGCTTTCCTTCTTCAACTGGATTAAATCCCCAGGACGCCCGTGTTCAACAGCTTTGCAGGCACCCTGGGGGTTCAGTCCATTTGAGGAGGGAAAGGCAAGCCTCGTTCCTCCTCAGTCGGATTGAACTCAATGGGCAAATAAGAAAAGGGGGGAGAAGCAGAGTGCCTTTGTCCCCTTTCCTCTCTGCCAACCCAATCCACAGTGCCACAGGTCCATGGGCAAGAAGCCTTGTTTTAAACGCACTCCCCTTGCCACTTGGTCCCTGGATTTTCAGCAGGGGCAGCAAGCCGAGTGCGCTTAAAACTAGGCTTCTCGGCGGCGATGCCCAGGCCTTGCCGCCACCTTCTAGATGATGTCAGTTTAATCCCCCCACAGAGGGGGCGGGGGAATCGGAGGGCCAGGGATGGCCTGGGCATTGCTGCCGAGAAGCCTCGTTTTAAACACACTTACCTCGCCACCCCGTCCCTGGATTTTTGTCGGTGACAGCGGTGGCTGCCGTGGGCCTCGGGTGCCCCCCCTGACCTTGGGGGTGGCGAGGCGAGTACATTTAAAACAAATCTTCTTGGCAGCTACAGTGGTGGCTTCCTTGGGCTTTGTCTCCCCCCTTCCCCCAGGGAAGGAAAGCTTAGCAAACCTTGGGGGAAAGGGGAGAGTTTAATCGCGTTTTTTTCAAATTTACGGGGGGGGGGGCTTGTACCCCTAACCCCTGCGAACATGGAGGAACACCTGTATTGTAAAAAGCTTTTTCTTCTTTGAGATTTCCTTTGAGAAAACCTTATTGCCTTTATGTTGAATCTTATTAGATTTCCCCCCCTCTGCTGCTCATGTATTCTTTTAATTCTTTAATGTTCATTTTGGTCATATTGTAAGCTGCCTTGGAAAGACTTAATTATGAAAGGTGGTATAGAAATGAATCAAATCAATTTCTGTGTCTGCTTGAATAAATACGTTGAGGGCTTACTCTAATATCTTTTGTGACAGGAAAAGAAAAGCCCCAAACTGTGCTTGAAGGAAGGTCATTGCAGAGGTTTGCTAGTTTCATTTTTTGAATGCAAACGATCAATGGTGAGTTGATATTTTCTACTGCAAATTATTATTTCTTTTTTTAAAAAAGTACAATTATGAGACATCACCAAAACATTTTAGGTGAATATTAATTCTTGCTGTTGCTTTATTTTATATATAAAAGTTTCATCAAGCACCAAAAGATTTAGCCATAGAAAAGCTGGCTAAAGGTTGGCATAACTGCCTAAATAAACATCTTGGACAGAGATTGACTGAGAGAAGGTTAACTACATTGTAAAATGAATCAACTGATAAAGGCGCTCCCACTTTCATCTGCATTTGAGCTTTTAAGTCAATACCAAGCTGAGAATCTTGAGACTAGAAGCACTGTGGTAATCCATATCTGTATCTGAAGTCTGAAATAATCTCTGTCGGTTCTTAGACTTTTTATAGTGCAGAGGTCTAAGAATCTTAAATTTGGACACCGTACCAAGGGCCTTAGGCTAAACTGAATCTCCCCTCAAAAGGCCAGAGAGTTTTGAGCTTGGTGGAAGAGAGTCAGTCTTGGATCCCCTGCAGTCTCTGCCTCGTGGTGGTGCCTGATGTAGAATTCTTGGTGGCATGATATGGGCAGATTGTGGGAGGCTGTGAATACTCAATATTTAAGGTCCTTCTAGCCCTCCATCATACCTCCAACACAGGGAAACATTTTGATTAGCCCTGTAGCTGATCTAAATTTTTCTCTCCAGTTGTTTGCATTCAGAGGGAAATAAATTTGGGGCAAAGGGAAGAAAGAATTCTACCAGAGCTTCTGAAATTCTTTAATGTTTAATTATGACTGAGCATTCTGATCTCACAGTAGGATTGCCCTTGTTAGTATATGCTGGTAGCATAGGCAATAGAATTCTTCTGGTCTAGAACATTTTGTCAGGATGTATGCATTGGTGCTCCAGTTATTTAAATGACTTTGTTTGGTTAAATTCAGAATGTGGGGATGAGTGGGTTGGTTAGTTTTGCACATAGAACTTTACAATGCTGTGTATCTCAAGGCTTGGAGGTAGTACTGATGCCATAGGAAATTATGGGGAGAGATGACTTAGTGCTTCAGGGCTGGAAATTGTCAAGCATGTTGATATTTCTCTCCCTCTCCCTCCCTCTCTCTCTCTCTCTCTCTCTCTTTAAATCTAAGCATCCAGAAGAGGTAGCCTTGGCCTAAATATTGTCTGACAAGGGGGCATTTGGATAAAGTTAAACTGGGGATGGGAAACCTGTTGCCCTACAGATGCTGTTGGATTGCAGTTGTCATCATCTATTACCACTGGCTATGCTGGCTAGTCCTAGTGAGAACTGGGAGGGCTGGACATTCTCTGAGGGAGGGGTGATGCGGTTCCTTTACATCTGGGTTTCGTCAGTCACCGCCCAGGTGTAGCAGGAAGTTACATCAAGCCTCTTCATATTCAAATTTCTTTGTCTTCATCTCCTCCATCCTGGAGCCACGAGGCCAGTTCTAACTTCCTGCTTCGCCCAGTAGGTAGCTGAGAAATCTCCTCCGTCTGGAATTTCTATCTCCACCTTTATTCTTTTTCGTTTCTTGTTCCTTTACCTACCTTTTTCCTTCTCCAGGCATTGCTGCTTTTCAGCCCTTGCCTTTTTCCTTTTGAATTTCCCGCCTATTAAAAAAAAAACAAAACTCTCCTCTCTCCGCGCGGCTGCTCAGTCGGCTCCAGCCTGCTCCTCCTCTCTCTCTTCCCCCCTCCCACCTCTCTCCTTACTGTTTCTTCGCACCGAGGCCATGCAGGCCCAGGAGATTCCCCAGCAGGCGGGGAAGGACTCCGGAGTGGCCGGGGATGCGGTTCTCGACCGCGGCCACTCTGAGGACGCGGAGAGCGCTGCCGAGGGAGCCGCGGTCGCCATTGCTGCCGCTGCCGGCTCCCATGTGGGCGTCCCTCAGAGGGACGCGGCCCGGAAGGCACACCAGGCCATCGTGACTGGGAAAGCCTCCGATGGCCAAGCGGCAGCCAAGCCACGGAAGAGGCCAGCACAGCCCAGGAAGAAGCTGGCCTCTGATGCCTCCAGCGGGACCGCGATGGAACCTCCGGCCCTATGGAGTGCTTGGCACGCGCCAGGTGCCTGCTGCCAGGACTGGCCAGGGGCAGGAGCCCCTCGGAAGGTACAAGGGGCCCTTGGGGGGAGCGGGGACGAACTGCCCCTTCCCCCACGCATCGTGCCCTCCCTGCTTTTGGGGACGGCACGTATTCTACCCCCCTGGAGGCCAAACGGAGCGCGGGAGGGGGAAGGGGAGAGCGAGGACTCGCGCTCCCATGCGGAGCCCTCACCATCCACCGGGCCCCAAGCAACCGCCGCAGCTGCCTCGGGGGAGGGGGGCACACCGCATGGGGAACCCCATTCGCTGTCTGACCCCACTCCAGGAAGCAGCCAGGCCCTACCCCAACCGAGCCAACCACCACAAAGCCTGGGCATGGAGGAGCAGGCCTTACAGGCCCCAACTCCTCAAGCACCCCCCCCACAGGCCCTGGCCTCCCAACCTCCACTCCTCCCGACCTTGCCTGCCCAGGTGCCACCCCAGCAACACCAGCTGCCCTTGGTGCTCCAACCAATGCCTCAGCAGGCAGTACCTATCCAGGCGCAGCAACCATTGGTTTACCAGGCCCTGCCACCACAGGGGCCGGTGAACCAGACCCTGGGCTTGGGTAACCAAAATCAGGTTTTCCTCCCACCAGTGGTCCAGCCTCAGCCTATGCAGGCGGTGGGTTTTCAGGCACAGCCCTACCAGGCCCCAGTCCTTCAGGCCCCGCCTCTCCAGGCCCCCACGGGCCATACCAGCCAAAACCACCATGGCATCCCAGTGTTTTACGATCACTCTAGTGGGGAAGAGTCCGACATCGAGTGGTTGGCCGCTCAACCACCCAAGGCCAGGGGAGCTAGACCCACACAGCGGGGGGGGGGTCGTAGAAAGCGTAAGGGCGCCATTAAGGCAGCCCTACAGCTACTCTCAAAGGCATTGCTCTCAGACGAGGATTCGTCAGAAGAGCCTGGCACGAGCGCCTCAACCTCGGGGGTTCCCCCTAAGGACCAGGCGAACAACGCGCAGTCCCAGCAGCCAGCAGGACCGGGCAAGGCGAAAGCTAAGTCCGCGTCCAAGGGCCCTAGGGACCCATTAAGAGGCACAGATGTCCTGCCCAAGAAGAGGAAGGATCCTCCCTCCACCCACTCCTCTGCAGAGTCCCTACCTCCCTCGGATGAGGAACGTGCCCTCACCGACGCCGTCAGGGCGTCCGGGACTCACGACGATGTAATCCTAACCGACAAAGAAGAAGGAGAAATCTCTGATTCCGAGTTTGCAGACCAGGACCACTTGGATCGCCTTTTCCAAGGAGAGTGGTATGTTCCTCTCCTTACTAGGGTGATGGCAACACTAGAAATTACTCCTACAGTCACAGACCAAGCCCCATCGACATCGTCGTCCAACGAGAAGGTCGCTGCAGTGATGCGTACCTCACGCCCAAAGAAGCCGGAGCTACCCTTCCCAGAGGCCTTCTGGTCCCTGGTAACCGACGAATGGGAAAAACCTTCAATGGGAAGGCGGGGCACTACCGTGGCTCAAAAATATTACAACACCACTCAACGCTTTCTGGACCTCCTAAAGCCCCCAGTGGTCGACAATCCTGTCGCGTCCCTCGTCTCAAATTGTCTGGCTCCTAAGGAAGGAGAGGGCTCTCTCCGGGACCCAGACGAAAAAAGAACCGACGCAGCCATCAAGAAGGCCCACGACTCCGCGGCATGCGGGGTCAGATCCACGCTGGCAATATCGCTTTTTTCCAGAGCGGCGATAGTGTGGCTGCAAGAGCTCATGGAGATCCAGGAGCTCGATCCAAACGTGCTGCACAAGTCTCTGCTTAGATTCCTGCGTACCTTCTTCTTCATAGCCGACGCGGCACAGGACGCCATGATTTTTTCCGCCCGCGCGATCGGGGCCCTCACGCTGGCCAGGAGATCAGTCTGGCTAAAGCACTGGCAGGTGGATACTCCTACCAGGGCAGCATTGGCCTCAGCGGCCTTTAAGGGCCTTAAACTGTTTGGGGAAGAGGCCCTAAAAGGTATCCTAGTCGAGACAAAGGACAAAAAGTTGGCCATGCCCTCCACACTCAAGAAGCCAGACAAGAAGAGCGGCAGACGACCCTTTCAGACTTCTCGTCCCTTTCGTTCCTTTCGGGGATTCGGGAAGCAGCGAAACTACAACTCCTTTCGCCCACCATGGGTTAAGCCAAACTACGTCATCAGACAGAACACTGGACCGCAGCCCAACAATAGCAGAAGGGGAGGCTCCAACGCCCAGCGTGGAGGCTCGCGACAACAATCCTGACTCGGGGTCGCCCCCAGTGGGCGGCCGCCTCAGTCTGTTCCTCCGGCTTTGGTCGAACTCGACAACGGACAGGTGGGTCGTCTCAACAATCACCCACGGGTACAAAATCGAGTTCGACTCAAGGCCAAGGGGCAGATTTCTCCCAGCCCCAATACCCAAAGACCCAAAGAAGGCGAGAGACCTGACGACAGCCATATCTCACCTAAGACACATAGCAGCCATAGAAGAGGTACCACCCTCTCAGCGCTTCTTAGGCGTGTACTCCTTCTTCTTCACAGTTCCAAAGAAGGATGGCAGCCAGAGGTCCATCCTGGACCTAAAATACACCAACAGACACATCACATACAGAAAGTTCCGGATGGAGACGCTTACATCCATAAGGGAGGCGCTCCAACCAGGAGACTTTCTAGCCTCACTCGATCTCTCCGATGCGTATATGCACATCATGATCCACGAGGACAGCAGACAATACCTCCGCTTTGCCTTCGGGGATCAACACTTCCAGTTCAGGGCCCTTCCATTTGGTCTGGCCTCAGCACCAAGGGTCTTCACCAAGGTCCTGGTCACCCTAATCGCCAACCTGAGGGCACAGGGAATCCACCTGTACCCATATTTGGACGACATCTTACTGCGTGCGTCCTCTCTGAACAAAGCAGGGAGAGACCTGCAGACCACAATTCACTACCTGCAGGCCCATGGTTTTCTGGTGAACTTCAAAAAGAGCAGCCTGTCTCCTGCCCGCACCATCGTCCACCTGGGTGTGGAAATAGACACACAACACTCCAAGATCACCCTGTCCAAGGAGCGACAGGAGGTCCTCCTACGGGAAGTTCGCACCGTTCGTTTACTAAGGAAGGTACCACTGTCCCTACTAGCCAGACTCCTCGGCCTTATGATCTCAGCCTTTGGGGTTGTGCCTTGGGCAAGGTTCCACTCCAGACCCCTGTAGAACTTCCTGATGCCTTACCAAAAGGAGATCGCATTGAGGAAGTCCCCACTCCTTCTCCTCCCACAGCATGTGAAGGATTCCCTGGCCTGGTGGTCTCAGATGAAAACAGTCAGCAAGGGTTCTCCGTTCACAGTACCCCAGGCGATCCTGGTCACCTCCGATGCGAGCCTACGGGGCTGGGGAGCACACTGTCAGGGACAAGTGACGCAAGGGATTTGGAGCCCACAGGAAAAGACGCACAGCATCAACTGGCTGGAGCTACGAGCGGCTCGCTTGGCCCTGCAACACTTCACCCCAGTCCTGAGGCGTCAACACGTCATGGTGATGACGGACAACACTACAGCCCGATCGTACATAGCGAAACAAGGAGGTTCGAGATCCCGGTCCCTGCAACAGGAAGCGGATCTCATCTTCCTCTGGGCCGAACGGACGGTGCAGTCCCTTACGGCTCAGTACCTGCAGGGGGAACGCAATCAACAAGCGGACTACCTGAGCAGATACTCGGTTCTACCCGGAGAGTGGGAGCTAAACGACGACGTGTTCACTCAGGTCCAGGCCAGGTTCGGCCAGCTGGAGGTGGACATGTTCGCGACAAGGTCAAACGCCAAGCTGGACAGGTTCTTCGCCAGGTTCTTTCACCACAACGCCGAAGGCACGGACGCCCTACGATCCCCTTGGCCGGCTGGTCTCCTATACCTGTTTCCCCCACTTCCCCTCATAGGGAAAGTCTGTCGGAAGATTCGCCAGGAAAAGGCACAAGTGGTCCTGATAGCGCCCCATTGGCCGAGGCGTCCCTGGTTCTCCGAGTTGATGGACATGAGGGTTCAGAGCCAGTGGCGTCTACCTCAGAGACCCGACCTACTTCATCAGGGTCCGATCCTCCACCCAGATCCAAGCTGGTTACAACTGACAGCCTGGAGATTGAGCGGCAAGCCCTAAGAGAACATGGATACGACGATTCAGTTATCAGTACTCTTCTTTCCTCCAGGCGCGTATCCACCAGGAGGATCTATGAAGCTACATGGCGAGCCTTCAAGAGATGGTGTGCCCCTCGCCAATTGATCGCTGAGGAAGCTTCGGTGAAACACATCCTGGCATTCTTACAGAAAGGCCTCGAGGCGGGCTTACGACCAAATACCCTGAAGAGACAGGTGGCCGCTCTGTCGGCCTTCCTCACAGCACAGGACGGAAACCGCCTCTCCTCGCATCCCCATATCAGGCGTTTCCTCAGGGGTGCCTCGATAGTTTCACCCCCGGTGCGGCACAGGTTTCTGTCGTGGAACCTCTCCCTAGTCCTCAGGCAACTCATGAAGCACCCGTTTGAACCGTTGCGCACAGTTTCCCTTAGAATTCTCACCATCAAGGTTGCCTTCCTAGTGGCCATCACCTCAGCGCGAAGAGTGTCGGAGTTGGCCTCTCTGTCAGTTAGGGAACACCTGTGTTCCTTTACCAAGGATGTAGTGACCCTACACCCAGACCCGTCATTCAAACCAAAGGTAGTCTCCGAGTTCCATGTCTCGCAGCCCTTGATTCTGCCCTCCTTTTGCCCTGACCCTTCGCACCCGAAGGAGAAGCTCTGGCATAACTTGGACGTCAGGAGGGCCCTGAAGATCTACATTAGACGTACTGCCCCCATCAGACGTTGCGACGCCCTATTCGTCTCTTTCTCTCAGACAGCCATAGGGTCCAGAGCTTCGCAGAAGACCATTGCTTCCTGGATCAGGGCTTGTATCTTCGAGGCCTATGACTCAGCTAGGCTTCCCAGACCTTCAGGGGTCACGGCACATTCGACTAGGTCAGCCGCGACATCCGCGGTCTTCTCCACTAACGCTTCCCTGGTAGAAATCTGCAGGGCAGCAACCTGGAGCACACCGTCCACCTTCATTAGACACTATAAGGTGGATAAGTTCCGTTCCGCCGAGGCGAACTTCGGTCGGAGGGTGCTCCAGGAGGTGCTCAGAGACTGAGTCCGCCAATCCCGCAGTCACTCCCGCCCTATTGAGTCAGCTTGGGCACGTCCCAGATGTAAAGGAACCGCATCACCCCTCCCTCAGAGAATGCCACATTGGTTACTTACCGTGAAGGTGCATTCTTGAGGGAGTGGGGTGATGCGGGTCCTTTCCCCGCCCAGTGACTGCGTGCGTTTTTCCTTACATGGCGGTACCCTTATTATTTAGCTCTGCTTAATGTTATTTGACTTAAACGATTTCCTTAGTCCTTACAGGGCTTTGCTAGTCAGTGAACTGGCCTCGTGGCTCCAGGATGGAGGAGATGAAGACAAAGAAATTTGAATATGAAGAGGCTTGATGTAACTTCCTGCTACACCTGGGCGGTGACTGACGAAACCCAGATGTAAAGGACCCGCATCACCCCACTCCCTCAAGAATGCACCTTCACGGTAAGTAACCAATGTGGCATTTCCTTTCTTTGAGTTAAGCAAGTTAAAGTTGAAACTAAATATGATGCTGATGGGTAATCCCAGTGCATTTAGGGGAATTATAATTATGCCTGCTTTGTGTGGTCATTTTATTTGACTAGATTTATTTTATTTTTATTTTAGTTTAAGGAGGAAGCAATGGTATATACATACTTTGGTAAATAGCTACTTGTTTGTGATTACTTCAAGAGATGTAATCTAGATAATATTCTTGATAATGTCCTGTTTGTACTTTTTTGTAAGACAGCATTGATGGAAAAATTGCAGTTGTTTTATTAGAAAGCTATAATCCTAATGCATTATTTTCTTCTTACAAGTTGGACAACAGAGCAAGATTCAGAGGAAGGAAGGGATACTGAAGCTCCCTGTTACATGAAACAACCAGCGTGGGTAATGTTGAATGCATTGGCACCTCAAGTTAATTGGACTGGAATAAAGAGATTATGCTGCTGATTTCCCCACAAAATCTTCATTCCTTTGAACATTATTTTTGTTTCAACACTAACTAAATCTGCTGAGTACTAAAAAATACCAGATTAAGAACAATCCCAGTGATTTGGGGTGATCATATTTTTTCCAGCAGCGAGGGAAGGGATTCCTTAAACTGGGGTATTGGCTCGGCCTCCACCAGTCAACAGGCAGGGCCATCTAAAAACAAAACCTTTACAACATCAATCACCAGGAGGTGGAGCCAACCCCAGCCTCCCCAGTTTTGTTCTGCCTAGCAACCAAGCAGGCCAGGACCTTGCTGCTCTGGCTGTTTCTTAGGCAAGATGGCGACTTTGAAGAAGAGGATCAGCAGTGCTGATCTCTCCTCCTCAGAGAAGGAGACCGTGGCGAAGTCCTCTGTACCGGCTGCCCAGTGGACAGAACAGGAGCTCTGGGGCATCCTAGGGGGCTCCCTGTTGAGTTCCTCTCCAAGCTGTGTGCAAGTGTGATGGGGTTCCTCTTGCTAGGATGGACCATGTGGTGGCTGAGGAGGCTTTGCCACCTGGCACAGGACTGGGGGTGGCCAGGCCTGGCGCCAAGGGAGCCCTGGACATTGAGGAGGATCGGGAACAGAGCCTACCCCCACTGATCCTGGATGGTAAGCGCTTGCCGCCACAGCTTGCGAACTGGATAGCCCTAGTGGTTAAGCAGGCTGTGGCGGCAAGTGGCGGCGGGGGGTCTCTGGCCCAGGGGGAGGTGCCTGCGAGGAAAAGTTCCCCCGTCTGCTGTCCTCAGTCCCTGGGGAGTGCGGAACTGATCCGGCCGAGGTCTAAGGCTAAGCACAGCTGGCTTGAGGGTCCAGCAAGCAAGCTGGTAGTTCGCGAGGCAGACATGGAACGCAGCCCAAGCCTCACCGAAGAGCTGCCACCCCCTTGCAAACGGGCCCGCAAAACAAAGCACACCCTCCCTGAGTGGGAAAAGAGAAGTGTAGAGGGGGATTGGGACCCCATGGAAAAAGAAGAGGATGAACTCTCTTCTGAGGGGGAAGAGGAGCCTGGGCCTGATCTTCCCTCCCCAAGGCTTCTGGAGGCCTCGCTCTTTCCTGTTCTCCTCAGGAAGGCTATTAAGGCCTTGGGTCTCAGTGGTGTTGAACAACAGGAAGGGGACGCCAATCAAGGGGTACCTGAGTTAAGGCCACAGGGGAAGGGCACTGGCAATTTCATTCCCTTCCCAGATATTTTTAAGGAGACCCTGCTGGATGAGTGGGTGCAACCAGGGGTGGCTAAGGCACAACCTGCTAGCGCAAAAATTTTTTATAGTCTAACCAGTGAGGTTATGGACCTGCTCAAATTGCCCGCCATTGATGCGCCTGTTGCTAGGCTTGTTTCTGGTTCGCTTTTCCCCAGGGATGGAGATGAGAATCTCAAGTGCCCTGAGGATAAGCAAATAGAGGCTTTTCTGCGCAGGACGCACGAGGCGTCTGCCTTAGCCATCAGGGCAGCGGCTGCTGCTTCTTTTTTTGCTAGGGCAACCATCAGGTGGTCTAAAGATTTGCTGTCTGGGCTACCAGAAGGCGAAAAACAATTTCGTCAAGGGATTAATAAGATGGCAAAAGCATCTGCTTTTGTGGCAGATGCTAGTCTAGATGCCTTACGTTTTTCATCTCGCGCACTGGCAGCCAACGTTGGAGCCAGACGTCAGTTATGGTTAAGAAATTGGCATGCAGACAACAAAGCTAAGGCGAATCTGTCAGTTTGCCCGTTTAAAGGGGTCAAGCTTTTTGGTGATACCCTGGAAGAGGTATTGATCGAGACGAAGGACAAGAAGAAGGTCCTTCCGTCCTTGCCTAAGAAGGAGGAGTGCAGATATTTTCATCAGAGTACACAACAGTATAAGGGATACAGGTCTGCTGCCCAGAGGAGTTTTCGGTCTACCAAGAATTCTTCATTCCTTTGAACATTATTTTTGTTTCAACACTAAGTAACTGAATCTGCTGAGTACTAAAAAATACCAGATGAAAAACAATCCCAGCAATTTGTGGTGACCATATTTTTTCAAATAAAGTATATTTCCATAAGCTCTTTCATGTCCGCCTGAGCTATTTCATCTTGGGTGTTACCTTTTCTACGAAATTAAAAGTTAGGTAGGCCTTATCTGTGAAAACAAATTATTATTGTAGTGGCCTTTTTAAGTTACTTATAAATCAGAGTTATGCTTGTTACGCAGAATAATTAGAAGGCTTGTTCTCGTAAGAGACCGGTGCTGCATTCCAAGAAGGGATGTTCAGGAGCCCAATTCAGAAGAAGATTGTATTTCCACATCTGGCTCCTCTAATTGTTATGGGCAATTACAGCTGGATCAGAATCTTTTTTCAAGGACATTAATCTCTACTATAAGTGGCTGACACACACTATAAAATTAGTGAAATGCGTTCTTAGTATTCTGGAGCATTCTTTACCTATCCTGTTGATGTTATTAATCCTTTTGCATGATCGTGTATATATATATATATATATATATATATATAAACACTTGGTTATGTTTCCTTTTCCAGTGTGCTGATTGGCCACTTAGGAAACATACCCAACCAATCCCCTCCCTCCTCTCATTCTCTCAGCCATTCACCACCCACATGCAAATTCCCTGTCCACCTCACAATCCACTCCTGCAACTCAATCTGCATTTACACCCCAGCCTCACAAGGGCCCCTCCCTCCTCTCACTCCCTCAGGCACACACCACCCACATGTAAAACTGCAATATTTTTTCCTAAAATAATACCATGTAGCTGAACCATGTGAAAGGATTCTGAGAAAAAAATGCATAAAACAATTTATTCATTTTTTAAAATTTGTAACAATGGGTGAACAATATGAAAGAACTCTGGGAAACTGTAGAAGAAATCATAATTAAACATTAGAGGACAGATTAAATAGACTAAGAAAATGAGACGAAAAAGATGATCAGAGAACGTTACAGAAAAAGAACAGTTGGATGTATATTACACTGGGTACACCTAGTTTTGACATATATTAGCCTTTAAGGTCCCTTGCTTATCTCAAAGATCTGTCATTTATTTTTGATAAATGAGGGTAGGGAACCTTTGGTCCTCCAGATGTACTGTAGCCCCAGCACACCCCCCCCCCCCGCATAGCTGGTGGTAAGCATTTATGGGAATTGTAGCTTAAACCACCTGGAGGGTGAAACACGGAGACAAGATTTTTGTATAAGTATTCTCTCCTCACAGATCAGAGCTATATGTAATTCTGTCTAGAGTTTGGAAATATAACTTTGGGGACTGCAACTCCTAGTTATGGCTGGCTGTTGCATTCTAGGAGATGTAGTTAAAATAACTTCTTCAAACTTGCCATGGAGCTAACTACCAGAGATGTACTGCCAAGATTTGGAGGTTGAGTGTTATGAATGTATATAGTCAGATCTGATTTCTCCTTCACAGAGCACAGAAGTAGTACACAACCATACATATTGCAGTCCCCAGTTATTATTATTTTAGTGTGAACTAGGTGATTTTGACATTGCTTTTAACATTTCCCCAGTGTATGCAGAAATACGCTGAAGAATTACGGTATTTAAAAAGAGATCAAAGAGTGATAGATTCCTTCAAAGTAGAACTTTCTGAAAAAGACCTATAGTTTCAGAAAATAGAAGCTGCTCTCAAAGACCTTTGGAAAAAATAAATTACCAGGAACAGGTGGTATACTAACAGAGCAGTTTCAAGCTATAGAGACAGAATAAATCCAAATTCTAAAAAATTAAATAAAACTGCCAACAAATATGGAAAACAAAACAATGTCCAGCAGATTGGAAATATTAAAGATACTTTCTAATCCCCAAGAAATAGAACACCAAAGGCTTATTAACTGATCATTGTACTCATCTCCAGTGTGAGCAAAGTGATGTGCAAGATTTTACAACAAAAAATTTAAACATATATTGTGTGAGAAATACCAGATGTCAAAGCTGGGTTCAGAAAAGGAAGACGCACCAGAGATCATTTTGCAAACATATTGGATAATGGAATTCTGAAAGAATGTCAGAGGAAAATCAGTCTGTACTTTGTAGATTACACCAAAGCTTTTGCTTGTAGGTTAGTGGTTCTTAACCTGTGGTCCGAGGACCCCCAGGGGTCCACGATGTCCTCACAGGGAGTCCGCGAAAGCTTGAAGGCTGCTTGGCCCATTTCTTCCCTGCAGTGGAGTGGGCACATGATAGGAGCCAAGGCAAAGGCAGGCAGGCTGGCTGGTTGGTTTGACCTGCGTTTTGCCATTCAATCCGCTCCAGCCACAAACTTGCAGGAAGAAGCAGGAGGTAAGTCTTCCCTCCCACTCCAGTACCTCTGAAGGAAAGTTTAACTGATTGTGTAACTGTATTATTATTAGTATTAGTCTTTTAATTCTTGAGTTAAGTCTTGGGGGACCACAACAACACAAGATATTTAAAGGTGGTCCCTGGTAAAGAAAATATTAAGAGCCACTGGTATATGTCATGAAAATCTATATAGAGCTATGGATTGTTCTAAAGGAAATTGATGTGCTACAACATTCACTTGTCCTGATGCTGGACAAGAGGCCATTGTCAGGATAGAATATGGAGAAAATGGAGTGGTTTTAAATTGGAGGCAAGTCTAACAAGTGTGCTTTGTATCGTAGTTGAGAGCGTCCCATGTGGAAAATGGGATTATACTCAGAGGAAGTGTGATAACTGTAGGAACAAACATCACTAAATTAAGATATGCAGTTGATATGGTACTACTAGCAGAAAATAGCAAAGACTTGGAGCTGTTATTGGTGAAAGTTAAGGAAGAAAGCACAAATGCATGGTTACTGCTGAATAAAGACAACAAAAATGATGACCAAAGAAGATTTACATAAATTCAAAGTAGGTGCTGAAGTCATCAAAATTGTTAAATATTTTTTATGCCTTGGCTTAATCAAAATGGAAACTGTACTTAAGAAATCAGAAAAAGACTAAGACTTGGAAGGGCAGCTATAAAGGAACCAGATAATATCCCCAAGTGTAAAGCTATATCATCAGCTACCAAGTTAGGATCATCTATGCTGTAGTATCTCTGATTACTATGTATGGTTATGAAGTAACAGTGGTTCTTGACAATAAAGAAAGCTGATGGGGTGAAATGTTTGAAATGTGATGCTGGAAGATAGTTCTGTGGATACCATGGACAAAAAGACAGTTGGGTCTGAGAGTAAGATAAACCTGTATTTTTACTAAAGCCAAAATGACTAAACTGAAGCTGTCATATTTTGGATATATTGAAGATGACATGACTCACTGGAAAAGATGATAATGCTCTGTAAACTGGAAGGCAGCAGGGGGGAAAAAGAAGACCTCATTACAGGTAGGAAGACTCATTCAAGGAAGGCACAGCCCTGAGTCTACAAGGCTTGAATAAATTTGTTAATAATAGTGTCTTTTGGAGTCTCTCTTTCATAGGGTTGCCATAAGTTGAGGCCAACTTTATAGTACATAACAACAAAAACACAAATGTATTTCTTCTCCAAACATGTGTGGAAACAAATGTCTATATATTGGAAGTGAGGATACTTGTGTTCCAAAAAAAGAAAGGCGTCCCATGTCCCCTAAAGACTAACCAATTTATTGTGACAGCTTTATTTTAAAATGTATTAACTACCTTTCTAAAATAATATTTGACTTTCAGAGTGACTTAAAATATTAAAAGTTGTAAAAGGTTAGGCTACATAAGTTTTAACAGTCCTCAGTATTCAGAATTCTGAAAGCCTATAGAATCTTAACTGCAAATGGTGACATCCTCAAAGCTATCTCTTCCAACATGTTGTCTCTTTATACAACTTTCCACATGCTGATTTCTTTCTTGGCTCTATGGATATTTAATGAGTAATCACAAGTTGAAGCATGGAACTAGAGAAAATACTTAACTTTCTTTCATACTTCTTTATACTTGTTTCTGTCAAGGCCTATCAAATCTTAAAGGTATTTTTTAGCCACCTCCATGTTAAGAAAGGAAAGCCTACTTTCAAAAAGTAGGTAAGATTGTTTTTCATAGAAAATGTATTGTAGATTCTATTCATGTATGTTGGATAAAGCCAAACAACTATGACTTATATGCTCCTTTTGGAAACTACATCTCCAAATGTATACTTCATCTTCCCCAGTTAAGCCTTCCTATTGCCTATGTACCTGTGCTCCATAACTGAGAAGTGCTTCATGCTTGTTGGTGCTACCTTGAATAGAGTTCCTCACAATCTGTGAGGGGATCACATATTTGTGATGAAATACACCAAGAACACTGCCTGGTGAATACAGTACTGTAGATTCCAAGAATACAGAAATCCACTATTCTTTATCTGGACTTGCTTCTGTGCTGATCACCCTTTAGGTTTAGTATATGGTTAATAGCACAGGGTGGGGTTTGTAGCTTGATTTCAAGGCTAACTAATCGCTGAGTGTCAAACACTTCTACAACGTATTAAACCATTCATTGGCCTAAATTGGGGCTGAGCAACTTGTGCCCCTCCCTAGGTTGATAGACTGTAACTCCCATGATTCCTCACCCCAGGGCGGCTTACAATTTAAAAATACAGTGCAGTACATACAGTTAAAATGGGATAAACTATTGACAATGTTAAAATGATTTAAAACTATACAGTACTTAAAGAGATAAAATAACATTAAAAGATAAAAGTTGCAGTTCAGCAACATCTGGAGGGCCGCAAGTAGCCCAGCCTTTGACTCTGCTAATTTGTGGCCTCAACTAATTGCTAGTTAGTTAGTCCTATTAATCAATTGCCAATTGATTCAATTGGTCTACTTTAGTTGCTATTAGCATTTTGAATATTATTCAGGATTGTTTCATGAAGGCAAGAGAAGCTGCATTGTTCATCAGGATCATTAGGTTAGGCAGAACTCTATAAGCTAAGTACTGTAAAAGAACCTGAAATAAAGAGGTGGAAGGTATTCTAAGGCATTTTTGCTGCTTTCTCTATTCCTCACAAGCTGACACTGGTGATTTGATGTGACCTACATTTCTACTTGTTACTTTTTAAGGATAGAGCAAGTTGTCTTATAGCCTGTATGATCATGAGCTATTAATTAGCATACACTTTCAGTTAGTAAATACCTGTTAACTCCAGTGAGATCCCTCTCTAATTTATAATATTATTTCGTATCTTCCTATTAAAGATGCTTGTTAATTATTTAGAGTATTATACCACGCTTTTCAGCTACAAAGGCTCTCAGAGCAGCTTACAAATTGTTAATTCAACAGTTCCCTGCCCTCAGGCCTACAATCTAAATAAGACACAACACACAAGGAGATACAGTTGCATGGCATACTATGGTCCAATTTCATGTGTAAACTGGTGTGCACCTAGACATCATTACACATTATACTTAATGTGAAAAAACATAAACATGATCAGTATTTAAAAGTCACACTCTTGCTATTCATTTTTTATAGAATAGCTACTAAAATGCTTCATAGCCTCAGTAATGGAAAATAGCATTTTAACCCTAAAAGTAATTCCATGGTTGATAGCTTTGCTGGTAACTGAAACATTTGCCAGACTGCATGCACTTAACATGAAGTGACTACTATCCCAAGTGAGTACCGGTAGCTAACTAAATTGCATCTTTGATAAAGGTCTCTTGATTTGAACTTGATTTCCATTTCTCAGTCCAAAGAATCCCGTGGTCTGGAAGCTATGCCATTGTGTGTTCATCCATTTTTTCTAAAAACATAGTTTGAATTAAAACTATCTTCCTGTAAGGAACCACTATCTAGAGCAGTACTTTTGTCCCATTTTATCCCTTCATTCTTGTTTTAAATCTTTTATTCTTGTTTTAAAATAATCTTTTTTTTTTCTTTTACATGTGCATTTGCTCCTTCCATAATTGCCAGCTAAGATTAAATCCTCATCCCCCACAGATTTTTTTAAATTGAGTTGAGTTACTTCTGGGGTGTATTTTAACTCTATGGAAACTATAATGTTATTGGAGGGCATAAAATGCCCCTGTTTCTATGGAAATGTTTGTGGTTGTAGAATGAAGGGTATTCCCCAATACTAAAGAGCTAGAAAACACAGGTTCAATGAAGGCAGACCATTTAATTTCAGTAGCTGACAGACCTTTTCTGCAAAAAAAAAAAAAAAAAAAGCCACTAACATTTCTGTATTAGGAAACAGACATAAACCTGAAGGAAAACAGCTATTTTTATTTAGAGCCCTTGGTATCTGCTTGGGTTTAGTTCCAGGACCCAACATGGATACCAAAATCCATGGCTGCTCAGGACCTGTTATGTACAATGGCATTCCTTATATAAAGTGGTGAACAACAAGGTTAGCTTTTTGGATCCCTCCCCCTTAATATTTTCGAGCTGTGATTGTTTGAATCCACAGATGCAGAACCTGTGGATACAGAGGACCAACTGTACTTGCCAGAAGATCAAGCATTAATGGTAACGTGGAACCATTTTGTACCCCAATAAAATGCAGGAATGTTCTCCCCATGAAGGGCCATTTGTGCCACTGACCCTGCAGACAACTAGAACGTGGGCTCTTTAGTACAGAGTATTCCTGAATGAGGCCTCTTATGGCTCTGTATTGAAACTGTCTCAGGATGCCTGAACCCAAGTCCTTCCATTTCTGCTTCTCATGACACCAGTATCTTTGCTTGGTCCTTTCTGGATAGGATCAACTGAACCTAATGGCACAAAATTCTCTTTGCAAGTTTTTTAAACCCATGTTTCTTCATCAAGTAAAGAGGGCTTAAATAAAGCCTGCAGGGGAAATGATGGGAAGAAGTGATTATGTTAATCACACAGCCTACATGTTGTTTTGAAATGGTATGGAGGAAGGGTCTGCAAGCTATTCCAGTTGGTTCATCATGCCACAGCCTCAGTGGCTCCCAGGGAACAATAGAAGAGATAAAAGAAGAGCCAGACCATTTGGTTCTCCCATTTGAAAATACAAAAATAAAAAATAAATAAAAAATTGAAAACTCAGACATATCCCTGTTTACTGTAAAGTTCATAGGTGCCTTTGTATAGGAAGAGAGCAGTGAGTTGCTTGGGAGGTCTCTATATTGTCAGGGCTGGAGATCAAGGTAGGCATTGGAACAGACAAAAGGTTGATAGCGACCAAACTGGATAGTTTTTTCCTTGGTTGGAAGGAATAAACCCTCCGAAAAATCAAGCCTCAGATTAAGATGATATCAACTGCTCTTCCTCCAGTGTAGGATCACACTACTGACAGGCTAAGTTTCGTTTTCCACAAATGCAGGGGTAGACATGATGATAAGGTAAAGTTGAAAGTCCATGCTATGGTAATACAGTACCATTATTAAGTTGCAAACTCCAAAGGCACAAAATTATTTGTGCAAGCTTTAGGAATACATACATTTCTAAAGATAGTGGAGTATGAAGCCATTGACCATACTGCATCTCAAAGCTTACAAGGCACAAAACTATACTATACTGTGTGAGAGAGGGAGAGTTCATTGGTCTTTTAGACCTTGCATGTGAACTTCTGAACAGCTATCTGTTTCCAAACACCTTATCAATAAAGGAGAGGAGAAAAGAGAGGCTTCAAAGATGCTTGCTTTATATCATTTGCCACCCATGTGCTCTTTTCCAATTTCTTCTCTCTCCTATAGTTTTTGCAAGCATATTGAGCTTGTATTCCAAAGGTAAAATCATAATAAATAATAATAATAAAATTTATTTTTACCCCACCCCTCTGTTAAAAACAATCGGGGCAGCTTACAACAATTAAAATACAACAATGCTGACTAAAATCCCTAAGCACCACCCACCCCCACCCTTCCACATAAAAAGATATTAAACTAGTATAAAATTAAAAACCACCTAAACTAAAATCACATTAAAAAAACAAATACAAAAATCAACAGCCAAACAAGACAATGAGGTTGGGTTACACATACACTTCAAGAAATAATTCAGTAATCAGTGAATTAAAAAAAAAAAGCATTGAAGATTTCTGTTTAGTAAGTTACATGCATAACGCTTGACTGGGGATGGAGGTAGGGTTGCCATAAGTCCCGGAAAAGTGGGAAAACTGAAGAAAGAAGGCCAACAATGTGTGTGTGTGTGTGTGTGTGTATGTGTGGTGAGTCGGGCCTCCAAGGTCACTCTGCCTCTGTAGAAGCTCTGGGGGGTGGGTAAGTATACCCCCCTTGGACAAGGAGCTGGTGTGCCTTTTGATCATTGCCAGGAGGTGGTATGGCCTGGCAGGGCAACAGGTCCTCTTGCCTGCTCATCTGGTTGGCAGCAGTAGCTAGAAACCCAGTTTTGCATCTTTAAATCTCAGGAATTTGCTGTACATTCACTCCACAACCTCCCCCTTGGCCCGGCAGGGTGGCAGGTCCTCTTCCCTGCTAGCCTGGCTCACCTGGTTGGCAGCGGCAGCTGCCTACCCCTTTGCCCCAACTCCCCAATCCCTCTCAGCCCCCTCCTTGATCTGCAGGGCTTCACCTTCCTATCAAAGCTCATAGGCTTGCTGGACAAAAGCAGCTGGATGGGTCTTTTTGTCTTGTTTTTTGTTGATAATCAGCCCAATCCAGTCTTGTATACTTTTATCCCAGTTTTGTGACAGAGAATTATGGCAGTCCTAGATGGGGGAGTACCACAATACAGGGGTGAACAACTTCCAGAGGTCCAGGGCCACATGAAGCTCTCCTGGACCTTGGAAGGCTCTGTGTACCCCCATCACCCTGGAATTCTTTTTTTAAATAAAAAGCCCTCTAGAGGGCAATTTAATCAGGGTGTTTTTTTGTTTTTTGTCCCTTTGACTTCTTTTAGGTTGGAGCTATGTTTCAAAACAGGCAGTAATGGTTATGGTTTTGAAAAAATAGCCCCATTCCCCACCTTGCTTAAAACAAATCAAGGGGCCTGGAAAACATGATAAAATTATTCCCCAAAGGACACAAGGCCCTTTTCAAGTTTTTTTTTAAATGGGAGGGGTACTGCTGCCAGCACTGGGTTTCCCACAGGGAGAAGGGAGCACACTTTGCTTGCCCCAGCTGTAACAGGTTGGGATACCACAAGTACTGTAGCAGTTTGACTGTACAGGTCTCCCTCTGTATCCACGGATTTAAGTATTCACGGCTTGAAAATATTCTTAAAAAATAATAATCCAAAAAGCAAACCTTGATTTTGCCATCTTATATAAGGGACACCATTTTGCTATGCCATTGCATATAATGGGACATGAGTATTCATGGACTTTGGTATCCATAGGGGGTCCTGGAACCAAACCCCAGCAAATATGAAGGGACAACTGTACATAGGATCCTCTGTTGTTGTTGTTCGTTGCCTACAAGTTGGCTTCCACCTTCGGCAATGCTATGAATGAGAGGCCTCCAAGACACCCTGTCATCAACTGCCTTGCTCAGCCCCTGCAAATTCAGAGTTGTGGCTTCCTTGATTGACTCCATCCACCTGTAGTGCTGCCTTCCTCTTTTCCTACTGCCTCCTACTTTACCAGGTGTTATTGTGCCTTTTAAAGGGTTAGGTCCTCTCATGGTATGTTCAAAGTATAATAGCCTCAGTTCAGTCATTTGGGTTTCTGGAGAGAATTCAGGCTTGATGTGCTCTAGGACCCATTAATTGTTCATGTTGGCAGTTCATGGTATCTGTAGAACTCTCCTCCTCAAATGAGTTGCTCCTCTTCCTGTCAGCTTCCTACTACACTCAAATGAGAACTTGTGTGTTAATTAGGTACACATCATGACTGAGACATAATAGGGCTGGGAGCCTTTCATCTCCAGATGTTGATGAACTACTACTCTCATATCTCACTACTGAGCAGGCCAATGAAGGCTGATGGGAAGTGAATTTCACCACATCTGGACAGTTCATACATCCTCCATGCTTGATTTACAGGGTGGCTGATGCATAGTTCCCAGATCTCAGGGTCTGGCTCCACTTTTCCAGTCCTCGGGGTGGCAGGAAGGAATCTCAGGGCAAGAGCAGTAAATTGAAAAATGTATGTGTATCCCTACATGTTACTGTGTTGCTGGCTCTGCTGCATGCTGCTTTTGAACGGCTACTGTAGACTCTGGCGTCCACCTGGCTCCGCTCCCCCAGAAAAAAATCCATAGGGACTGTCCTTGGGTCTCAGGGTTTGGATCCTGACCTGGCAAACCTACAGATGCCCACCCTATTAAGAAAACACAGATAAGACTTTGTCCTAGTGCTGTCATGGTGAAGCTTTGGAAGAAGCAAATTAGCTGCGGCCTTCTACAACCCCGGTGTCTTGCTATTGTTTACCCTGGAGGAACTCCCAATGCAGTGGATGTTCAGTAAAGCTGATTTCTAAGGAAGCGCACACCCACCACTGTGGCTCAGTAGCCTTTGGCCAGAGCATGGGATGGCGGGTTTGGCCTAGAGCAGTGGTTCTTGACCTGGGGTCCGGAAACCTCCAGGAGTCTGTGATGTTCTCACAGGGGGTCTGCGAAGGCTTGAAAGATGTTTGGTCCACCTCCTCCCTACAGTGGTGCGGCCACGCAACAGGAGCCAAGGCAAATGCTGGCTGGCTTGGCCTGCACATTACCATTCAATGTGCTCCAGCCAGAAACTCGCAGGAAGAAACAGAAGAAAAGTTTTCCCCCTCCTCCAGTACCCCTCAAGGAAGGTTTAATGGATGGTGTAATTGTGTTGTTGTTATTATTGTTGTCATTTTATTTTGTTGTTATTTAAAAATCTTGAGTTAAGAAATCCTTCTTTCACATTAGCTGACTGAGATTTATAGGGAAAAGGCTACATTTTCAATGGATGAATCTCTGACCAGTTGAGGGTCTGATTTCTGAGGGAATCTTGGACATTTTGAACACTTAAAGATGTGCTCCTTTTTTTGGCAATCACTGCTGATTGTTGTCTGGTGAATTGTTTTGTTATGCCCTTTACCTAAATAAAATAAAAACTTGATTGAGTTTCAAGTCTTCGGGGGCCATGGCAACAGAAGATATTGAAAGGGGGCGGTTAAAAAAAAAAAAAAAGGCTAAGAGGCCCTGTCCTGTGGAGGAAGTCCCAAGGCAGTGGCTCTCTGTTCAGGGGAGCTTATTTCCTAAGGAAGCGGGCGCCCTCCGCGGAGGCCTCGGTTGGGCCAAAGAGTGCGCGGGGCCGCGGGCTCGGCCTAGAGAGCCTGCCGAGGCCGCAGCTGCCCGCTAGGGGGCGGCGTGGCAGAAGGCCGGAGCCGAAGGAGGAGACTGGCGGGCTTGTGGCGTCATAGAGCCGGCTGGGTGGATGCGCTGTGGAGCGCCCGGGTGGCTGCCGCAGCAGAGGCTGGCTGCCCTGGGGTCGTGGGGAGCCGCCGCCAGAGGAGGAGAAGGGGCTCCAGGAGCGCCCCGGGCCGGAGAGGGGGAGCAGGGAGCAGCCTGCCCAGCATGTTGCGCCAGAGTTGGTGAAGGGGAGGAAGAAATAAAACCAGGAGGGGGCTTACCGCCAGCCCTAAGCCGCCTCCGCCGCAAGGTAAGGGGGGCTTGTTTGCAAAGGGATCCGGCCCCCCCTTCCCGGGTTCCAGCCCCCTCGCTTGCAAATGACTCGGGCGGCGGAGAGGGAGTGGAGGCTGCAGCAAATAATGGGGGGGGGAGCCCCTGAATGCATCCCATCCCGCGCTCAGGTCGCCTCTCTTGTTTTGCCTGCAGCTGCCAAGAGGTGAAGGAAGGTGAGAGAGAGAGAGGCAAGAAAACACTAATGGGGACCTCAAATCCACACGACACAAATCCGGTTCGAATCTGGATTATTTTGCCACGGCTCCTTCCTATAGGGACTCCTGGGATCTGTAGTTTGGTGAGGCACCAGCCCTCTTGAGCAGAGAAGGCTTGAAAGACCTTGTTTTAAAAAAACTACATATCCCAGGATTCCCTAGCAAGGAGCCCTGGCAAATAATCCAGTTTCAAACTGGATTTATTTGTGTCGTGTGGATTTGGCCCACTGGTCTCCTCCTTCTGGTTAGAGTGATTTCTATGTTTTGTTATGAGGGGGTTTGGGGTTTATTTTTGTGTTTTGTTTTTTATTTTTGACCAGTAGAGGAAGAATCTGGACATGATGTCCTTTTGTGCTGCAAAGGTAGATGTCTTCCCGGCTTCTGTTGAGAACATCTCCAATAATGACAGCTGACATGTAGCCCGGTCCCAGGGCTGAGGATGTGGGGGTGTCTTTTTAGTCTCTGGGCTCTAGTTTTGGGAGATGAAGAAACTTAAGGGCATTGGGTAGCAGGGAATAAAAAAAAAGGAAAAAAATTGTTGAATTTTGCAGTGAGATTGCAGATCCGTAGGTGTTGGCGTGCATCCTTTATTTTATTGATTTATCAAAAGTTATTTTTGGTAGGGCATTTGGGATTTGTTTGGGGGAGTAGACACACAGGCCTTGTTTGCAGGGGGGGGGTCACTTTGCTTCTATGATCTTTGTAGACCTAAAAAAAAAAATCCTATGAATAAACAGTCAGCATGGGCAATATTTTATCCAAACTAGATTTATATGTTTTTTTACTTTTCTCTTAATCCAGGAAATTAAGAGAGTAAAGATGCTTAAAAGGAACATCCATTTTGAAAAGGCCTTGATACTTCACAAAGCCAACACAAGGGTCTTTCCATAGCAAAATAATACTGTACTGTACTTAATGTTTCTTGAAGCATGGGTGTTTCCTAGAGCGCTGCTGCTTTAGCTGCTTCAAGCCATACAAGATACATTGTTCTTAAAGGAAAGAGCATCTGCTTTTCTTTGGAAACAGGCATATAAATATTTTAGTAATGGATACAGTATAAAATTAAGCTTCAGAAAGAATATAAGCAAACCTTTGATGAAAGCATTTTGATAAAATTGAATTAACTGTCTTGGTTTCATTTGGGTTTGGGTTGTTTACTTTGTGTACAAATTGCTCTGTAATTCCTTATTCTCACAGTAGCTGTTAGCTGGGGGCATTGGGGCTAGCTGAAGATTTGAATCTCTCATGCTGATTTACTTCGAAGTATACCCTACTGAAATCAGTTTATTTATTTATTTAGTTAGTTATTGTATTTATACCCCGCTCTTCAGCCACAAAGGCTATCAGAGCAGCTTACAAATCCCCACAGCATAGCTTACACTGGCACTCTTCATCTCCCAGATCTGAATCCATGATATGGTCACATCTGTTCATCTTGATTTGTTGTAGGGCTTCTTCCTGTACTGTATGGTTTGTTTGTTTCTTTAAATACTTGCATTATAATGGCATATATCCTCATGTAAGCCCTCAATGTTTTACAGGTATGAGCTGTGGAGGCATTTTCTGCCATAGGCATGCATGGTGGCAGTTGTTTGCTTATGATGGGTGGTGGCCTCATGCCTTCTTGTCTCTGAGGGCAACTGTACTGCATGAGGAGATACTTTATATCAGGAATGGGGAACTTGTAGCTCTCCATTTTTTCGGTGGATGATCATTCCCAACTAACATGGTCAATAGGAAGGGATTATGGGAACTGTAGTACAAAACATCTGGAGGACCAAAAGCTCTCCACTTTTGTCAAGTCTTCCTTATGCAATACTTTAAACTTTATTCATCTATCCAACACTAGGGTTAGAAAGTTTAAAACATGGGATGCCAAATCCCCCCCCCTTCATTCAGGTGTGTATATTTATGCCTAGTGGAGGTTTGCCCTTTGTTCTTCTCAGTTAAAACCTCTTGATTTTTTTGTAAATAGTTCTTCCTCATCAATTTAATTCTTTTTTTAAAAAAAGGCTATATATGTCACCTTGAAGGAAAGATGTGGCCTAAGATGCATCTTCACAATGAACTGTGTGCATCACAGTTAAATTGACTTAAGTTGTCTAAAGAAGGAGCTCTTTGTAAGGGTTTACTCATACATGTGAATTGTTTTGTCTTGCTACTCAGTGATTGTCATCAAAATTTGTGAATGGTCTCTATTGAAAAGTCTTTGTTTGAAATGTTCAATGTGTCAGAATTTATGTTGCCTCATGTAGAGAAAAGGAGGTCAGAAGCATGCTGGACTAGGCCAAAAAACCCAGCTTTTCCCAAGAATGTTTAATCAATGCATTCATGAACATCACATTTGCATTTCTCCTCAGATTGGCTTTATTTCTGAGATTCATTTGATTGTTACTTCTTGTATTTAAATTGGGAATTTGTTTAGAACTGTAGTTACAGGTAGCAGAAGGACTGGAGTATGGTAAATAAATCTCATCTTAAATAAAAACCCACCTGAGAAGCAGCAAAACACTATACAGTATAAGTTTTTTGACAGGCTACAACACAGTAGCTGTAATAATTGGTGAAAGGAATAACACAGCTGAAGTGTTAACCTAAGTTCAGAAGAGAGCAGAATGAGGTATTATCTAATAATATTTTATTCTTATATCACAGGTAAGGCTAGGCTGTGTCAAGAATGTATAAGCGTATCTGAAAATACAGAATGTATATTGGAAGTAGTATACTTCCAATACTACTTGGCTGTCTATCATGGCATATCAGCTAGGATTCATTTTAAATATCCTATCAGTTCACCAATGACTATGTGTGGCAGATATAGGAAGTCATGTTTTCTGTGATTGTGGTAGCTAAAAAAGTACAGCTATCACAGAATTCTGCAATGTATGTTTGCCCAAGCATAGATTTTCACAGTCATGCAAAGGTGCCCTTAGCTTCTCTTAACTTATTTGTCTGTCTCTTGATATATGTACCTCACAGGTGGATCTGGATGACAGCTTGTTCTGTGACAGCTCTTGATAAACTTGCTTTGTGGTGTGTTATGGGTGGCCAGTTTCAGCTGTGAAAGAGTAAACACTGGGGTATAGAGGCACAAGGGACCACAAGTGTGGAACTCCTTATGAATTTCAGCCTACTGGATCTGTGACATGATTAAATCAATGTATGTGACAGTTCTTTGATTTATTAATTTACACAACTGATGTATGCATGTTGACATATCTATTGACAGTGTCTTATTTGAGCTGGAAGGTGAGTTTGTTGTACTGCCTTTTGTTGGAATGATGGCACATGAATTTTTTTAATAAATTGTATTATATATTGATTTTAATCTGTATTAATTTAATAATGTTTTAAGGGGGGGAAGGGATTTTGAGCTGTTTTATACTGTGTACTATTTTATTGTTATAAGCCGCCCCGATTGCTCGCAGAGGGGCGGGATATAAATAAATTTTATTATTATTATTATTATTATTATTATTACATGAAGACTGTATCAGTTAAGCTCAAGGACAATTTGCTGGATTTGGAATAAGCTGTAAAATTTTCTGCATACAAAATCCTAATCTGTTAGTTTGAAGGAGTCATCCTGCCTTCTTTTTGACATGCTAATTTTTATATCTGCAAAAAGTTCTCTTCCCCCCACGCTGGGTCTGAAGAAAGAAAACATTCAAATATGGAAAAGTCATTATATGTCTCAGGGGTGGTCAGCTATGGTCCTCCAGGTGTTTTTGGTGTAAAACTTACATTATCTTCACTATTGGCCGTGCTGATTGGGCTGATGGGAGGTGTAGGCAAAAAATATACGGAGGACAATATATATATGTTTGTGTGAGATATGTGTGTGTTCTATTCTAGTTTTCAAATATTCTTGTGTCATTGAACACTTTTTTGCAACTTTTGAAACTATGGCATGTCAGCTAGATTTTTTGAGGAGCAATGAAAAGGATTGTAATGTATTTTAGCTTTGGCCAGGACAGGGATCAGCAACTTAGAGCACTGTAGATGATGTTGGACTGCAACTCCCATGTGTCCTAACAAGCTTGAGGGGATTGTAGGAGTGGAAGTCCAGCCATATCTGCAGGACAACAAGTTGCCAACCTTTGCTGCTGGCCTTTAATGCAGCTCCAGAGAAGAATGTGTGCTGTAGAGCAGTAATTCTCAAACTGTCATCATCCTGATATTTGAGGTTCAGCTTCCAGAATTCCTGAGAATTGGCCATACTGTCTAGAACTTCTGGAATTTGAAATCCAATAATCTGGAGGACCAAAGTATGAAAAACATTGCTGTAATGCACAGACTTGAATATTGCAGTGGAAGATCAGGAAGGATGACAAGCCAGCTCTCCTTCAGGGAAACTTGTGTGCTATTGAACATTTGTCATGGAACTTCAGGTAAGCATTTCAGGAGCCCTGGAGTTCCCTTGGATATATTTTGGAAGCCACCAAATTAGGTCAGGGCCCCTTAATGCTTTTCAGCAACTTGATTGATCTGACTGTGACCATGTGCAGACAATTCAAATAACAAGCAACTAGTTGGGCCCATTCTTTCAATTAATGCATATATGCACCCAAGTAGAAATTTTAATTTATGCAACAGGCTTCAGTTTCTTTGGAGGCCCTGCTAGAGGAAGCAGAGCAATTGCCAACAGCTGTTAATATCTGACTAGCTGGTGATTTCAACCTTAGGATTGCTCATAGAGACCACAACTGCCATCCAGTATTCCTGCCTTGCAGGAATACACCATCAGAGCACTCCCAACAGATAGCCATCCAGCCTCTGTTTAAAAATCACCAAAGAAGGAGACTCCACCACATTCCGAGGCAGCACGTTCCACTGCCGAACAGCTCTTACTGTCAGAAAGTTCTTCCTAATGTTTAGGTGTAATCTCTTTTCCTGTAGTTTGAGTCCATTGCTCCATGTCCTAGTCTCTGGAGCTGCAGAAAACAAGCTTGCCCATCCTCAATATGACATTCCTTCAAATTTTTAAACATGGCTATCATGTCCCCTCTTAACCTTCTCTTCCCCAGACTAAACATACTCAGCTCCCTAAGCTGCTTCTCATAAGGCATGGCTTCCAGACCTCCCACCATTTTGGTCGCCCTCCTCTGGACATGTTCCAGCTTGCCAATATCCTTCTGGAATTGTGGTGCCCAGAACTGGATACAGTATTCCAGGTGAGGTCTGACTAAAGCAGAATAGAGTGGCGCTATTACTTCCCTTGATCTAGACATTATACTCCTATTGATGCAGCCTAGAAATCGCATTGGCTTTTTTTTTAGCTGCCACGTCACACTGCTGACTCATGTTCAGTTTGTGGTCCACTAAGACTCCTAGACCCCTTTCACATGTACTGCCCTCAAGCCAGGTGTCACCTAACCTATATCTGTGCTTTTCATTTTTACTGCTAAGTGTAGTATCCTACATTTCTCCCTGTTAAAATTCATTTTGTTAATTTTGGCCCAGTTCTCCAATCTGTTAAAGTCATTTTGAATTCTGATCCTGTCCTACCCCTCCTAATTTGGTGTCATAATAGACCAGAGAGTGAACATTTCATGTTGGTTGTGCTCTTTTCTGTATGTACTGCACCCTCTGTAATATGCTGTAATTTTTAAGGTCTTACGTTAAACATCAAATTAGATGGATTACTCTAGTATAAGTGCTTGCTTTCGAGAACAAGCTGTTCTGGATTGCTTGTGTGCTAAAGCCCATATGTGTGAATTTGCCCTCATAGGTCCCTGAATGGACTAAATATTGACTTAGGCTTGTAGTATTGCTCAATCTTTTGATCAATGTTGACTGCAAAATGATGGCAGAGATCCTAGTTTAGCACTGAATCGCTAGCACTGATAGCCTGGAACAGTTTCCTATAGAGAGGGACAGAGAAGGGTATTTAATCCATTGCAGATGAAGAAGGAGGATCTGCGAAATGGCCTCCTGGTTATTTAGAAATATTGCGTTCTGGTTGAGAAACAAGGCTCCTGCATTTAGCAAATGCTGCCTCACTGTGAGTTGTTAAATTTTTAATTACTTCTGTGATGGCCTCTGTGGGTGGATTGCTGAAAGCAAGATGACACACTTTTGGTTCAGGATGTTAGAGTGCCATCTTCTTATCTTCCTCATATTTGGAGGTTGTGCCAATATTTCCTCCCATTTTTCCATTCTGTTGATGTCAGGGCCATGTGCTATCACAGCTCTTTCTTTGGCACTTCTTGTTTTGTGTGCCTTCAAGTCATTGTCCACTTATGGCCACCCTAAGGTGACCCTTTCACGGGGTTTTCTTGTCAAGTTTTGTTCAGAGGTAGGTTTTTATCTTTGCCTTCCTCTGAGGCTGAGAGAGTGTGACTTGCCCAAGGTCTTCCAGTGGGCTTCCATGGCCAAGTGGGGATTCGAACCCTGGTCACCCAGAGTCCCAGTCCACCACTCGAACCACTATGCCACATTGGCTCTCTTCTGTGGCACTTAGACATTTGTGTGAATAGGGTCCTATCATTTTTTGGTCTGGCCTTACTAGCCATGCCAAAAATTGTAACTGCCAGATTCCTTCTCAACAGCCACCTAGCCCTTCAAGCAGAAAGAAGCTGGTCCATTGGAGTGGGGTACAGCATGAAGATAGCAAGGCACATTGAGTGTCCTGCCTCTTTATGCTTAAGGAAGCCATGTACAAATCTCTCTTGCAGCAAAAACTAGCCAGGATGATAGCCGTGCTGATGGCTTTCAGGTTTGGCCACTCTGGGGCGACAGATGCCAAACTTGCCATCTCAGAGCCTTCATCCCAACCTTGGGAGAGGTAGTGATTGCTTCACAGATCTTGTAATAATTCTTGCTCATCCCTGCAGCTTCAAAGCTAGGTTTTTACTTGTTATCTTAGCTTTGGTAAATGTGTAAAAAAAAAATCATAAAGGAATCCATTATCACATTTGAGACTAATTGAGAAAAAGAAATTTCTAGCAGAATTTTTTGTGGACTACAGTCCACTTCATCAGATGCAAGAATCAGATAATAAATGTGGGGTCCCAAAATGTTAAAGTATGATGGTGGTTCTAACAATGGACACCAGAAATAGTGCCCCTGTGAGTGGGCTAGTGAATCTGCTCTAGGGTTAGCCAAGGAGCTAACTAAAGTGCTGAACTCTAGCCCCAACTAGGTATAGCACCTTGGACTGCTCCTTTAAGGTTTGGACTAAAGCCCAGAACAGGTTTGCGGCACAACTGACATGGAAACTACCAGCTGCCACTGGTGAGGTTGCTGGAAGTAGGGAGTCCCAGCTTACTCTGGGATTCAAATTGCATCACTGTTCCCATGCTAGAAGCCCATCAGGTCTCTTCTTTTCCTGAAAGGCATTGGGATGGGGGCTGTTGGCTCAACGTTATTCATATTCTGATGTAGGGGATAGATGGTTAAATATTATTTGCTTGGGGCACATATGGAGCATGCTGCCCACCAACAGCAACTTATTAAACCATGTGGCTGCATTGGAATTCTCTCTTCCTCCACCTCCTCCGATTAAGTCTTGCCAAGAAAATCCTATAGTAGTCTCCATAAGTTGGTCTCAACCTGATAGCACATAACAGCAGCAATAACAAGTCATGTATATACCAATGAAGGAATTGTGGCTTGTTCAGCCAAACCATTGGTACTATAAATAAAACTAGACCATTTATACCTTCAACGAAAACAACAACAACAACTATGGGTTAAGTTCTTGTCACTGCAGACTTAGTAGCAGATATGATTTAAATGGTAGTTACATCTATTTTTGAAGAAACTGAAATGGAATATGTTTATGTCCATTTTAAGTGGAAAGTGCTATGACCTTAAAATAAATGTTTCCTTGGCTTCCTCAAATGATCATTTTCAGAGATATATTCAGAAACTTTCCAAAATGATACTGTTAGGCATGTGCTTCAAGCTTCATTTTCTTTCCAAATGTAATTTTAAAAAAAATGCAAACAGGTTCCAAGCAAAACTGTTTCAAGACATAATTTAAGGGGAGAAAGTATCTGGATGAACAATGTTTTGGTTTTATTTTTAAGAGCTGGTCTAAATTTACACAAGTGTTGTAGTGTTTATTTTCGAACTCTACCATTTGTTGGGAGTATTTGGCAAGAGTTTACCAGCTGCCTCGCTAGAGCTCCCATCTAGTCTTCAACTGTGTTTCCATGAGTGGTAAAGTGGCTAAAGGAATTATATTCCATACACAAGTGAAATTAGTACAGTAGCTAATTTTTGGGGCGGGGGGGGCAGTAGACGTATGCTTACGAGAAATAGTAGTTGATGATAGACCCTATCTTCTGTCAAATCATTTATTATTTTTTAAAAAGCCATCTAAATGAGTTGTCATCAGCACGTCTTGACTGACACAAATTAACACTGCTCTCTCTGAAGAATTTCCTTTACTCGCTGCTGCATATACTGACAGTTTCGCTGACAGTTTCATTGAGTGATTCAGAAACAGTGGATGGGTTCTGCAAAGGGCAGTCTTGTTTCACAAAGCTTTTGAAGTTCTTTGAAAGTGTCAAGGGTTCCCAAATGCTTTGGACAAAGTCCCTCGTTAGTGATTAAATGTAGCAGTCCTAGAATAAGGATTTGATGGAGAAGGATGAGTTAGTAACTGGCTCCACAGGAAAAAGAAGGGAAAGGTAAACGGATGTTCCTATAATAGAGATAAATGGGGTCCTGTATTCATCTGGAATTGGTAGTGAGCAGTGATATTGCTGCTTCTTCTCATTTCTGTTGTTTTTTGTTAGTATAGTTGAGGGAAAATAATTGGGGAAAACAGCTCATTGGGACTATGAAGTGATCGTCCATTGGGGCAAATCCACTTACATCTCATATAAACTGTTGATGTCTGTTATGATGGTGACTGATAGAATATCAAGATTTTCTGACTGTGAGGGCTAGATCACTGAAAACATTGGCAAGTGGTGTCATTGGAAAGGGCAAGTTTTGTCTTAGGGATAATTTGCAAAAGGAGGAAAATAACACAGAAAATATTTATACCATGATGTTGTTGTTATGTGCTTTCAAGTTGTTTCTGACTTATGGTGATCCTGAGGCAGAGAGTGTGTGACTTGCCCCAGGTCACCCAGTAGGTTTTCATGGCTGAGTGGGGATTCAAACCCTGGTCTCCAGAGTTGTAGTCCAACACTCAAACTACTACGCCACGTTTACTCTCCAACGTTTCAAAGATGAAAACTAGGACACGTGGCCAAGCAATAGCAGAGTGTGGTCAAGATGGCAAGAGTTATTGAAGAGGAAGAACACACAAGCTAGGAGAGGTTGCAGCAGTTTGCTTTTATTTGAATTTACACAGAAGGACAAGATTGTTTCCCCACCTTTCCTCTTCTTGCAGAGTTGAGCACTGGCTACTTTTGCACTTTAAAAGCAGCTGAAAAAGTAGTGGGGGGGGAGGGGATTAATCCGGACAGTCCCTACCAAATTGAGACAGTTGGAAGGTATGTCTATACTGCAGCCACATTAGAAAACTATGTGTGGTTCTGCTGGCCCTGTTTCTGAAATGGCATTTAAGGCTTGGAAAAAGTATGGAAAAGAGCATCCAAAAAGATAACAGGGTTAGTATAGCATTTCCTTGTAGGGAAGGTGCATAAGTTGGCACTCTCTGGCTTGGGGTGAGGGGGAGACACAAAAGGGGAGGTATTGTAGAAGTAAACAAGAGTAGTATAGGTAGAAATAATTTTGCCCACTCTCTTGTAATTCTAGAACCCAGGACTACCCAGTGGAACAAGTAGGAAATTAAATAAACTATTTCTTTGCTACATTATGTGGTGATGGTTGCTGATTTAGCTGGCTTTAAAGGGATTAGACATATCTTTGAAGGATAGTTTTGGCAATGAATGTTAATCATGGTGACTAATTTAGAAACCTAGGAAGCTTGCTTTACTGTGCATCAGACCATCTAGCCCATGCTACTTAGTTGAAGTTCTTCAGGGTTTCATGCAGGAACTATCCTCTCTGGGAAATGAACCCTGGATTTGCCCAAGGTCATCTGATGTTTCCATGGCTGAGCAGACATTTGAACCCTGGTTTCTCAAGCGTCCTAGTTCAGAACAGAAATCAGTACACCATGCTGCCATTTTTGCATGTTTAGCCTAATAGGGAAGTGGTCATAGTGAAAGAAAATAGCTGTGTTAAGCAAGGCAAAGCAAGGTTGCCTTGGGTGGGAGTAGAAAGAAAGAATTTAGCACATTACCCTTTAATCCCAACGTGTTTTCAAATGTTAGCTGCAAAGCATGCTTCTCATTTAGCAGTTCCATTGTATGAGCCACTCACTTCTTAACACGCCCACTTAGTTATCGATATTATGCATTTGTGTGAAGCATCCAGCCCTCCTGCCCTTAGGAAAATGAGCTAATATAAATACTTGAGCAGTGTGACCAATCACTGACTCATCTAGTGAAATGGGCTAAAAAGCAAAACTTGACTTAGTCACTTGCTTCTTGGAATGAGAAGTCCATACAATCAGATTGATGGCTTCTTCCGGAAATTTTCTGAAAATGATTTAGCATTGCTGTTGTTTTACAGAGTACTCTCTTCCAACCAGAGCTTTTATTTGCATGGGATATGTTTGGCTGCATCACCTGTGATCCACACAAGGACAAGGATGACCTGTTTTTGATTGTTGCTAATGTAAGTAAAGTGACAGGATCATTTGGAAGGGCAAATGAGGGCATCAGAACAGCCCCAGTAATGCCAAACTTCTCCTCACCACTGGCTCATCTGGCATCTTTCTAATTGGGTACTCTTTTGGATGGCACTGGCACTGCTTGGTGAAGCACACTTTTTCTGAAAGAGGATCCTAGATTAGAACTGTGTAGTCTTTTTAGTCTCAATTGGAATTATTTCAGTGCAGTAGTTTGCAATAATTACTCATACTGTGAATTTCAACAGGAGAATGTTTCATCATTATGTCTCAGCAAAACTGTGGCTTTATTGGTTTGGGTTCTGGAAAAGGACAAGGCTGGCCTGATGTTCTTAGCTTGTTCAAGATGTGTTTGGGCAAGTCTAGCTAATGGCTCACCAACTGTATACAACTTGCTATGGCTTCTTTTTGGAAAAGTATGGTACTTGGCCTGTGGGTGAGGTGACATAATGTTTGTGGTCTAGATAGGACCCGTTCAACTGCCTCTGCCTGTATGGTTGTGTACACTTCTCTTTCTATTGGTTGTTGGTGAAACCTGAGACTTAGGGTCAACCTCATTGTGATGTTGTGGGAACCAGGCCCTGATGACATCAAAAGAGTGGTGTTACAAGGGGACATGCCTGGTGATGATTTTAAGAATGATACATTAAACATCAGCTACTGTTGTGTAGAGTAGGCCATTAAAAAAAATAAATTAGTCTGACAAATGAAGGAATACACACAGTCTCTCTCACACACACTTTTCAAGGCAGTGCTCTTACCCTGAGATTCTTCCCCTTGCCCTAAGAATTGGAAGAGAGGGGCCAGGCCTTGAGACCTGGAACCCTAACTACAGTTGACCCTGTCTATCCATGGATTTGGCATCCATGGCTTCCACCATCCATGACTTGAAAACATTTCCAAATAAATAAATAAATAAATTCCAAGAAGCAAACCTTGATTTTGCCATTTTATATAAGGGACACCATTTTATTATGCCATTGTATATAATGGGACTTGAGCAAGCACTGATTTTGGTATCCACGGGGAGTCCTGGAACCAAACCCCAGCCGATTCCGAGGGTCCACTGTACAACAGGAGCGTGAACTGTGCAGCCTTCCAAAGGCATGATTGTTGTTGCTGGACTATAAATCCCAGCGCTCTTCACTATTTTTATTTATTTGAGTATTTATACCCCACTGTTTAGCCACAAAGGCTCTCAGAGCGACTTACAAATTGTTTAGCAATAGCACTTACACATCTACACCATTTTATGGCACTAGGCACTCTCTAAGCCAGTGATGGCGAACCTATGACACATGTGTCAGCACTGACACGCGGCTGTAGGCCTCCTCTCCCCCCTGCCCACAACCTCACCACCCTCCCTAAAGTGGTGATCGTGGCTTCCAAAGCCCCGGTCGCCACTTCTCCCCTCCCTAAAGTGGTGATCGGGGCTTCCAAAGCCCCAGTCTCCACTTTCCTCCACCCCCCGCCTCCCTAAAGTGGCGATCGGGGCTTTGAAGCCCCGGTCGCCACTTTCCTCCACTCCCCGCCTCCCTAAAGTGGCGATCGGGGCTTTGAAGCCCCGGTTGCCACTTTCCTCCCCCCTCCCCCCCCTCCCTAAAGTGGCGATCAGGGCTTCGAAGCCCCGGTAGCCATTTTCTTCCCCCCTCCCACCCTCTCCAAAGCGGGAATCTGTGAATATGTGGAACCACAAATGTGAAACCTGCGAGTGTGGAGGGACAACTGTAGTTGCAAATGTTTCATCCTCCCCTATTAGACACTCTGTGCCGGAGGTCTGTAGGCCAAAACAACAGAAGTCCGGCACAGAGCATCTAGTTCTGGGACTTCCGGTTAAGCCGGGATCTTTGCCCTCACTTCCGCCGGCAGAGATAATGTTTTTCCCTCAAAGTGACACACCACCCGAGTTATGCTCAGTTTGTTTGCGAAGTTTGACACACCAAGCTCAAAAGGTTGCCCATCACTGCTCTAAGCAGTTTACAATTTGTTAGCTAATTGCCCCCACAAGCTAGGTACTCATTTTATTGACCTATGAAAGGATGGAAGGCTGAGTCAACCTGGAGCCCTGTGGTATTGAACTCTCAACGTTGTGGCTGCAGTACTGACATTTAACCACTGCGCCACCAGGGCTCCCTTAAGTGGCACAGCTGAGGTGATGGGAATTGCAGTCCAACAACATCTGGAAAGCTGCATGAGCCTCTCCTCTGTGTTACAGAGAACTGATTCTTGGATTGTCACTCTATGTGTGTGCGTACAGACATGTATGCCTGTGTGTATGCATGACCGAGTAAAGGAGACCCAAGTGAGGGCTGGAAATAATGTAGGGGAAAGGGTGACTTGTGACTCTGTACATGTGTCTGTTTCAGTATATTGAGACCTAGATACATGTGCAGCATGTACGTGGATTTGTTATCTCTTACTCAATTTAGAATTGATAGTGTGAGCTCCCAACCGTGAATATTGTGTAACACTCATGTGAAACTGCAATGAGTATGGGGAGGCTGGGGAGGACACAGGGACTGGTAGTATGTTCTGTAAAGGGAGGCCCCTATCCTGTTTTGACTCTTCTTTCTGTAGTATTGCTTCACTCAAATACTCTGTCCTTGACATCCTCTGGCTGAGAAAGAAAGAGAGGGAGGAGTCTCACAAAAACTGCCTCAGAGGATAAAACTAAGTCTAATGGTTTTAAGTTACAGGAGGATAGATTTTGATTGAAGATTAGAAGGAACTTCTTGACAGTAAGAGCGGTTCAACAATGGAACCAATTGCCTAGAGAGGTGGTGGGGCTGATGCTTAGCTCAATAGTTCTTAATCTGTGGTCCAGGGTCCCCCAGAGGGCCGTGATGTCCTCACAGGAGGTCCATGAAGGCTTGAAGGCTGCTTGGCCCACCTCCTGCCTGTAGTAGAGTGACCACATGACAGGAGCCAAGGCAAAGGCTGGCTGGCTGGCTTGGCCTATGCATTGCCATTCAATCCACTCCAGCCACAAACCTGCAGGAAGAAGCAGGAGAAAAGTCTTCCCTCCCCTTCCAGTGCCTCTGAGGAAAGGGTTAATGGATGGTGTAATTGCATTATCATAATCATCATCAGATGTTGTTGTTGTTGTTGTTTTAAATTTGCAGTTAAGTCTTGGGGGCCCATGGAAACAAAAAGAGGACCCCTGGTAAAGAAAAGGTTAAGGACCACTGCTCTAATTGGAGATTCTGCACTGAGCAGGGTATTGGACCTGATGCCCCATAGGGCCCCTTCGAGCTCTGAGTCTAGTCAGTACCACTGAAGAGATGATTACCCTACATACAACTATAAAAGGCTACTTATTAATGGAGGCTATATATTACCTGCAGCATCCTAAGCAGTATGCCGCAGAAGACAAACAGGAGAGAGTTGTATTTATATCCTGTGTGTGGACTTTCTGAGTGCTTCTGATTGATGGGAACAGAATAGTGGATTAGATAGATATGTATCTGGATTTTTCCTCTGAAGGCAACCTAACATTCAGCTTTTTTCTGTGCCTTGAGCTGAAATAAAAGGTGTTCTTGACATGAGCAATGATTTTTAATAAAATACTGCTTGTGATGAATGAACATTGACTCTTCACTGTGTTATTCTCTATGTTTGACAGTCTATCTTTGCTCATTTGCCCTATCTGATCATATTACAGAAGATTATTATTATTATTATTCAACCCAGATATTTGTAACTTGGGGGGGGGAAATAAGCTGTTCTCATTTAGACCTTCTGTGTCTAGTTCTGATGTATTCTGTTAGACATTGTTTTGATCTGGATGTGGGTTGTAAATAGAACAGAAGATAACTTTTCAGAAATGATAAAGAGGAGGATTGCAACAAAGCTGCTTAAATCATCATTAGGCAGGTTTCGGAGGAAGACAAACCAAAAACCTCCCAGGAATGGAATTAGAAGCCTTGTGAGTTGGAAGTTTTCTGACTATAGGTTCTTTTAAAAATAATAATAATAACTTTTTTTTTAAAAAAAGCCCAAGATCCTGCATTGTCAGATGTAACTATGGCAGTGCAGCTCCGTTGTGGTAGCTGTGTCTGGCACTGTCACCCCCCCACCCCAAGCCTACCTTTTCCGCCAGGTAGCACCCCAACCAAAGGCTTTCCGAGGTGCTACAGCTTCGGACATTGGGAAATGACATATGTAGCACTCTTTTGGCTCCAGGGCATGATGAAAACAGGCAGCTGGAAAGACCCCTCGGGATTCTGCCACAACTGCTTCTCAGTGCACACTGTTGCGGATGTCATCTCCCAGTGCCCAGATCTGTAGCACCTTGGAAGCCCTTCAGTTGGGGCACTGCCTGGCTGAAAAAGTAGGTTTTGGATGTCACATTTGGTTTTTAACCACCTTCAAAGTGAATCCCCAAAGTTACATGGCTGTAAGTCTGACTTACAGTCTTGTACCTACTGAACAGGTTGCCAGCCTAAAGTATTTTTGAATCTTAGTTTGTTGTTTTGGGACTATCATGAATACTATAGCTTTCTGTACAGAATATCCCTCCTCCTCTTCTTTTTTAAAAAGCGGACTGCAATGTAAATAAGTGACACAACAAATATGTTCTGTAATTTTATTATATAAAGGATTAACCTAGGCTGCCCTCTCTGCCTCTACTGGAGTCATGACTTTCCTCTTGCCAACTGCACGTCCCCTGATGTCTCTCTGTGGTTTTGCTAGAGGGAAGAGGAAGGAAAAAAAACCTCCCAACCTTCTGCTTCCCTTGAAGCAGCTGCACTGAATGTCAGAATTCTGTAACTGACTCTTGACTGTTAAGAATATTGGTTTTCTCTTACCACAGCAACTTTCCATTAGTAACAGAAGCTAATATGGGGGCTGATGTGCCGATTTCTTGCAGGATATTTATGGATTTATTTATAAAGTTTCATATCCTGCCCTTCTACTACATTTAAGCATTTGGGATAGTTGCAACAATTAAATAAATATAATATATAATATAATGTATAATCGGGAAGCAATACATTGAAATATAAACTATTGGTATAAAATCAACAATTACAGTAAAATCACAGATTGATGGGGCAAATAAAACACAGAGGGATTGGCTGGTCTAAGAAAGTCTTCCTGAGAGGTCAGGTAGTAGAAGGCAAGAAGAGAGGGGTCAATCAAAAGAGTTAGGCAAATCCATAACTTAGCCATGGCCTTTGCTGGGGCCAGAGCTTGGAAAATATTGGGATCCAGACTTACCTGGACTCCCCATTTGCACCCAAGAGAGACCCAGCAAGCTCTGATGGTGCTGAGCTCCAGCTTCTTCTTCCCAGGAGCCTTTGCATTTTCATGGGCTTGGTGAACCACCTGCCAGTTGGGAGCAAGATTGCCAGCTGGCAAAGGATGGGAATAAGGAGACAAAGTTTTCAGTCAGGTTCACCTCCTCCCTATGAAACCCTTGCTCTGAGCCAGGCTCCGGCATTCAGCTTTGGAGCCGTTTCCTCCTCTTTGTTATGCTGGGCTGAATATAGATTGAGGGTGCTACCATCTCTACTTTGTCACAACTTTGGTGGATTGGTCATGAGGCTGCATTATATTTGGGTATGGGCTTGGGCACCCTTATTTGGGGTGTTTTGGAAATCTCCTCTCAGGGACCTTAGAGTTGGGGCTGTTAGAAGTGCACCTAGCTGAGGGAATGTGGCCTGGTCTCACCCTCAGGTGATAAGGAAACTACACAGTGGCTTTTGCCCATGTGACATCCTATTTTGCCTATTCTGGATTCTTGTCAGAAGACGGGTTGGCTGGGTGTGGGTTTGATTGGATGAGAAGCAGGTTTCCTATTCCACAAATCTAGCCCTGTACCAAGCCAACCTCTTTTCAACTATAACCAATAAAAGTTGTGGCCAGTTTATTCCAACCTGTGCACACAGCTCGATCTCTCCAATGAGGGATGCAAGTTAATTTTGTGTGCTACAACTTTCAGAATCCCCTCAGCTAACATGAGCACCCACTTGGCTGCTGTCTTCTGGAATTTTTTGAAGATTTTTTTTCAAAAGCATCTCATTTTAAACTGGTCTACATAGTTCTGCATAGTACATTTTGTAGTAACCAACCTGGAAGTCACAAAGGTATGTACATGTTGCCAGGTTGGATGCCCCAACTTCAGGTGCACTCGCTAATCTATCTTGGGAAGTGGAAAATGCAAATGAGGAAAGTAGACAAGGGAGTGGAATTGTATAAGCCAAAGAGAAAATACAGTACAGTAGGTCTTTTTGGTAGTGACAGAATTGATGAATTATGCTGCAGATTGAGTTGGGAAAAGGAGACAAGAACAGTGCAAGGAAAAGCCTGATGGTCCTATGCTTTGCAATAACGATATCACCCTGGTTGCGACAGGGAAAATTTGTCTGTGTTGTGGTGCAATGATGGTGCAAATGCAGTTTCTGGAGTAGGGTATGATTCTTGATTTCTCCGTTTTAGGTTGCTTTAGAACTAAGGGAAAAGAACCAGTGTAAGTTAAGCTTTAAGTATAATAGTCTGCCCTGGCCTCACATTGGGAGGCATGGAGACACACTACCCACAATGCTGCAGCCTTATTTGAGAACTCACGCCGAACAAGTCTTGAAGAGAAATGACAACGCATAAAGAATCACAACCCAGAAACATCACCCAAGGAGACCTTCTGCTGTGCTTTCTGCAACCAAACTTGTTTATCTCAGATTGGCCTTTTTAATCATCAGCGTGCTTGCAGAAAGCACAGGATGAGTCCTTCCTGAATCTTCGGTTGCAAAGAAAAGCCAGAGAGAGAGAGAGAGAGAGAGAGAGAGAGAGAGAGAGAATTAAAATTACTGGATTGATTTCCTGCTCCACCCCCCCCCCCGCCTTTTAGTCTCTCCCTTTTCCTCAACATACTATTTCTTTCACACTGCTTATGGATGGCTGGAAGTAACACTGAGAAGAGACTGTGTATTTTGTCTTTGTCACAACAAAATTGTATTTCCCTCTATGTGCGTTTCTATATATGTATGTGTGTATATATATATACACACACACACACACACACACACACACATATCACAAATTTTTATATGTGAAATTGATTAATTTCTTCAATTCATACTTCTCACTTTGCATCTGACTTCTCTTAGCATCAGGTCTTTCTTCAGGTTGCATCATGTGTGTCTTCTGGTTACTTACAGAATTGTGTACCAGTAGTTAACTGTTGTTTCAATTTACACAGTTAATTTTCTTCAGAGGAAGACTTCTGATTGCATCTATTTCTAAAAAACATATATGAGTCACTTTTGATGGTATGCTGTCTAATGCAGCAGCAGGTGGTTGTCTTTGGTGGCTGTATAGATTCCCATTCTCATCAGAGGGTGTTATAGTGAGTTCATTGGAGCCCACATGAACATTGTGATAGAGATACTGACTTGCATCTGGATGTACTTGGGTTTCCTGATCACTTATGAGCGTACAAATTAATAAACAATAATTACGTACCTGCTTCTGTTTTGCTAGCTGGATGATTCTGGTAGTCCAAAAAAGTAACATTTCTAAGTTCTAGTTATTTAGCCTCTGTTGTTTTAAATGGGACTTCTTCCTAGGTATATACTTGCATGATTTTAGCCTTAAAAAATTAATCATCCAGAATGTATTGGTTCTATCCTCTTTTTCAGCCAATGACTTACAACAAATCCTTCTTTTCTCATACCCCAGAACACTGTTCTTGAGAGAGGAGGGTAGGCTCTCTTGCATGAAACAAGGTGGCATTCTTCATTCTTCCACCCCAATAAAACAGTGCCTAACCAAAACTAATCTACAGGAACCCAAACAGAACAATTCAAAATTGTGCTAAGAGAGTAGAGGACTAACGTTACTTGTCCATAGGCTTTTGAAGTCTGTATAGAATCAACTCATTGGATGTTACTGGCATTCTGCCTTGTTTCCAGTTGGTAGGCCAGGTTGAGAGAAGCTAAGAATAACCCCTACACTTTCCAGTGGTTAACCATTTTCCAAAATAGACAGGGCTGAGTAAGTAGGGACTGTGTGGGCGCTGAGGGAAAATATGAAGAAAGCAGCCAAAGAATTAAATGTCAGTGATGTGTCCTGTCACTCTCACTGGAGTGTCACTTAGTATTTAATAGAATATGCAGTTGCAAATGTTAGTTCTTTGAAACACAAATTACAGTTAGATTACATCTTAATTTGCATTAAGGGTTAGCTAAATATGCGGATGTATGAACACAAATGCATACTAAATCCATTCGACTAAGAAGGGGAAAAACACATAACCACTGCCCCCAGTTTCTTTGCACTGTAAACATCTGTTGACAGTATACAAGTTCACTTAGAAGTGGACCCCACTGTGTTCAGTAGGACCTATTCCCGGGTGTATAAACTTGCTTTTCTTTTTTATTTATACATAATTTGTAAGATTCCTCTAGAGGGAATAAATGAATTTGAAGATTTTCTTTTCTCCAAAGAATTCAGAGAGGTTTATGTAGATATGGTTACTGAGGAGTTTTCCATCCATGTCATGCTCAGGGCCATGGTTTCTTAGATTTTTAACAGTTGAAAAGCATGAGTTCCCTTCAGGCTTCTCTCCCTGCCCCCACACTGTTGGTGGAAGCTCTTCTTCCTATTCCCCAATCTTCTTAGAAATATAGAGCTGGAAGGGGCCACCATGCAGGAATACACAGCTAAATTACTCCTGAAAGATGGCTGTTTCCAAAAAGGACATCAAAAGACATTTTCTAGCTAAAGTGGTAAATCAATTATCCCTTCCACTGCAAAGCTGCGTCTTTAATCCATTGTGTATTGACAGGGCCAGGCAATAATTCTGCTGGGGCAGTATCCTAACTTTGTCCAGGAGCACAGTATCCTATTTCCCAATAGTGGGGAATCTTTGGCCCTCCAGATGGTTTGGCCTACAACTCTCGTCAGCTTTACCCAACATGGCTAGCAGTGAGCACGATTAATTGGGTTGTATCAGTGGTATTCTCAAACATCTGCACAGTAAAAAAAGTTTCCCATATAGCAAATCCATCCCTGTTGTGTCCCCTTAATCTCTGTAATGGATGAAATATGTTACATTTCTGGTTAGGGATTATGAGATTTGTGCTTTTCATATAATACTCAGTTCCTGTGGGTTTGGATTGGAAGAGGCATACAGCTTATGCCCTTCTTGGCAAGGCTATATCTTCCATCTACTGGGTAGGGATAGGAAAGTGTACCTGTAACATAGTATTATTTTGGGGTTGAACTAGAAGCTTAGTCAGGGTATCCCAACTCTTTGTGTCTCCAGCAGATAAGAATGGATGGTTCAAATGGCCAAACTGGTTGAACAGATTTATTGTGTTCCATTGTCTTATGGTAATTAGTCATTGGGGTACTAATAAATGGCCCATAAATTATCTGCATGAGATACTCCTTTTCTTCCTCTTCAATATGGAATGTGTCAACTATGGACTGTGTGTAAGCAAGAAACAAAAGATCAGACTGGCATTTTGAGATGTATGTGTGTGTATTCTGGCCTAAATACCCTAAAGGCACCAGATGCCATCTGATTTTGGAAGTTAAGTAGAGTCTGTTCTAATTAGTACAGTACTTGTATGGGAGACCACCAATGAATACCAGGTACTGTGGATTATATTTCAGAGGAAGGAATTGGCAAAACCACCTTTTGAGTATTCCTTGACCCAAAAAACTATGAAATTCATGGGATCACCTCAAGTCAATAGGTAACTTAAAGGCACATACAGACATATATGTATGCATGGGGAAGAGATACAGAATCAGACCAAGCTTTCTGCTTCAGCTAAAGGTGATGGCCTTTTAATGGGACAAAAGTAGAGTGTTCAGTAGTGAACCTTCACCTATGTGCAACCTGTATATTTGCACACAACACACCAATATTATAGAACTCCATAAGCTTCCTGAGAATTCTCACAAAGGAAACAAAAACTGAGCTCTGGCAACCCCTAAAACCCTTGGGATCCCGTTCTTGCCTGTGTGTAACCATTTAAAGGTATCACCATATGAAAAAGGGGACAATTAGCTTGCCATTTAAAAGAGCAACAAAAAAGTCTGTAGCAGTTGCCCATTCTAGCACAGGAGTCTCCTATGTTGGATGAAACCTAGTTTTGTTGCCATTGCACCACCAGCCCTCCAATATACTTAATGTGCAGTTGTCCCTCCGTATCCATGGATTTAAGTATTCATGGCTTGAAAATATTCGGGGGGAAAAAATAATCCAAAAAGCAAATCTTGATTTTGCCATCTTATATACGGGACACCATTTTGCTATGCCATTGCATATAATGGGACTTGGGTATTCACGGATTTTGGTATCCATGGGGGGTGGGGGGTTCTGGAACCAAACCCCAGTAGATATGAAGGGACAACTGTACTGAGGGGTATCTCCTCTTGCACATCCTTTAAAGCGGAGGTGAGAAACCTGGCTGGGGCTTCTGGAAGTTGAAATCCAAAACATCTGGATGTCGATTTTTCCCCCACCTCTCTGTTAATAAAACCATCTTTTTTAAATAGGTTCTAGTCTGTAATGGGGTATTTGGGAGAGGAGTAGGAAAAATGCTGTTATTTGTCCAAGGGGTTGTCTAGATCAGTGGTTCTTAACCTGTGGTCTGCAGACCCCCAGGGGGCCACAATGTCCTCACAGGGAGTCCACGAAGGCTTGAAGACTGCTCAGCCTGTGTGACAGGAGCCAAGGCAGAGTCTAGCTGGCTTGGCCTGTGCATTGCTGTTCAATCTGCTCCAGCCACAAATTTGCAAGAAGCAGCAGGAGAAAAGTCTTCCCTTCCCCTCTTGTGCCTCTGAGGAAATGGTTAATGGATGGTGAAATTGTATTATTACCGGTAGGTATAATTATTATTATTGTTAGGGTTTTAAATATTTAAATCTTAAGTCTTAGGTGTCTGTGGCAACAAAAGATATTCAGAGGGTGTCCCTGGTAAAGAAAAGGTTAAGAACCACTGGTCTAGATGATGAAAATACTCATAGAATTTGAGAATACCTTTTGTCCCAACATGCTGTGAAGGAGATTCACAGTATTTGGAAGAGGGGGACCAAAAACTCCATCTACTGCACAGGAAAAGCCTTTGTGGTTTTCCCTGAGGCTTTTTGAATAATGTGAAGGCTGGTGCATTATCACATGTCTGGACATCCAATTTAGGATGCTGCACATTTTCGGCAAGGGCGGAAGTGGAGAGTGGATTTGTTAGACATGCGTGGGGGGTGGGCTTGCTGGCAAGGAAGTGGCCAGAAGTGCCATTTTGGAGTTTAGCCTTATCAATTGTGTGCTTTTTTTTTTTTTTTGCTCCACTGAAATGACCAAACAGCTTTTTTAAGCAGAAGGGTTGCACTTGCGCACGTTTGATTTACAGTTTTTTTAAAAATACTGTGTAGCGTAACAACATGTATGGAAAATAATAACATGCTGTAATTTACTTGGCCACCATCTTGATTCACAGGCATGGCTGCGTGTGCTTTTCAGATGCTGATAGCATCGCATACAGTCGATTTTGCCAAAGGACCGTGGAAACAAATGAATGCTGCTGCGAATTTGCGTTCATGCTCAGCATCAGCATTATATTTTCTCTTCTAGACAACCCCACACCCACACTTTTAAAGAGTTCTCTAGAATTCTGCATTTGAATAATATATGACTGAATAATGATGATGGCTTGGATCAAAGGATCTCTGTATGCTCTTCTGAACCGACAGTAAGGTTGTACACCCCACCTCATTCAATTTCTACTCTGGCTCTCATCTCTTCCCTTCTAAGACTGCTCCTGAGGTTTGGGTTCCCTTCAGAACTGTGCTGGTGGTAGCTTTCGTGTCAGTGCGACAGTGAATACAAATCAGTCTGAACTTTAAAGGAGCTACCCAAGGTTACAAAACTTTTCCAGGGAAGGGTTCAGCACCTTTGAAAATTTAGGCTAGAATCTGGTGTGGATTCACTGCTTCACAGACATGGAAGCCAACTCCTGCCACTGTTTCAGAACAATATAAATGTAATTATGTTGATGTGGGTGTGCTTAGCTGAGGAGGGATTTGCAGGATTTGATGGCCCTCCTCCTCGCACCAAACTGCTGGAGTCAAAATGGAAGGGGCATGAGAAATCCAAGCAAATACCTTATTGTTTCGTACAGTGCTTTGCATAGTTGGTTGGAGAGATCCTGCCTGCAGCCGCACGGTCAGAAGAGTTTTATAGAGAAGGGGAGTATGTTTACTAGGATGAGGAAGGGATAGAAAAGGATCAGGGAGAAAATGCTTAGGAGAAGAGTCGGGTCTTCAGCTGCTACTTAAATCTCTATAGGGACAGGTAAAGCTGTTTGTATTTTTGAAGGCAGAGCAGGTGTGCCACAGCAATGGCATCAAGAGTGCAGAAAGACAGAGACAAAGAGAAGCCACCTTCCCATTGATAAATAGATTAAAACTGTACTTATAAATACAGTTGTCCCTTCATATTTGCTGAGATTTGGTTCCAGGATCCCCTGTGGATACCCAAATCCGTGAATACGCAAGTCCCATTATATGCAGTGGCATAGCAAAATGGTGTCCCTTGTATAAGATGGCAAAATCAAGGTATCCTTTTTGGATTATTATTTTTTAAAGAATATTTTCAAGCCATGAATACTTAAATCCATGGAGACCAAATCCGTGGATACGAAGGGACAACTGTAGCCAGTTTGGGTTTCCCATAGTTGTCCTTGAAAATCCCTTTTCTGTATCCACAATTGAGATGGTAGGGAGGAATGTTTAAATACCTGGTTCACCACTTCAGATACATGCATGCATTGTTCACAGGCCCACATCAGTTGTCCTCATAGCTGTGGGGCTCTGGCTGTGCAAATCAATACCAAAAATGGAATAAATGCGTACACTGGCTTTTCTTGTACTTCTTTCCTCCCATGCAGTTAAACAGTTTTGTCCTATAAGACTCTTCAATATGTTTGTTACTGTTTTTTTAAAGAAAAATATATTTTTTCCCTATCGGGACCCCCAGAGCAATGTACTGTACAGTGAAATTACAATATAAAAGCAAAATATTGTTTTAAAGGATGAAGGCCTGAAATAATAATACAGTTTTGACTGCCTGTCAAAAACAGTTGCAATGTAACCAGCTTGATTTCCTTTGAGAGGAAGTGCTGTTCCAGGAAAAGCCCTGTTTCGTGTACCAACTAAAATAAATTGTAAGGGTGGTAGGACATGCAACATGGTCTCTGTAAAAGAGTTCAAGTTACAGGCAGGCTTACCATGGTGGTCTATCAGATATCCTGGCCCCAGGCCTTTCACAGGTTGTAACATGCAGCTTGAATTGAGCTTGGAAACAAATTGGAAGCCATTGCAGTTGATTCAAGACTGGTTGTATGTGGTCTTTAAGGCGGAAACCCAGACAACCTTTGCTACAGTTTGCACCAGCTGTAGTTTCCAAGCATTTTTTAAAAGCAGATTCATGTAGGACACATTGCAGTTGTCTGGTCAATGGTAATTAAAGTATGATTCTTGCAAACAAGCTTGTAAAATGTGGGCTAGACAAGTTAACTGTTCAATGGATTTGTAATTGGTTGACCGGCCGAACCCAAAGGGTGCTCTGCAGTGGCTCCTCTTCGTCTTGGAAAGATGTGACCAGTGGGGTGCCACAGGGTTCTGTCCTGGGCCCAGTGCTATTCAACATCTTTATCAATGACTTGGATGAGGGAATTAGGGGCATACTTATAAAATTTGCAGATGACACCAAATTAGGAGGAGTAGCTAATACCCTAGAGGACAGGATCAACATTCAGAATGACTTGGATAGACTGGAGATCTGGGCCAAAGCTAACAAAATGAAATTCAATACGGAGAAATGTAAAGTACTGCATTTAGGGCGGAAAAATGAAATGCATAGATATAGGATGGGGAAGACCTGGCTGAATGAGACTACGTGCGAAAGGGATCTAGGAGTCCTAGTAGACCACAAGTTGAACATGAGCCAACAGTGTGATGCGGCAGCTAAAAAGGCCAATGCGATTTTAGGCTGTATCAATAAAAGTATAGTGTCTAGATCAAGGGAAGTAATAGTGCCACTCTATTCTGCCTTGGTCAGACCTCACTTAGAATACTGTGTCCAGTTCTGGGCACCACAATTAAAAAAGGATATTGACAAATTGGAGCGTGTCCAGAGAAGGGCAACTAAAATGGTGAAAGGTCTGGAAACGATGCCTTATGAGGAGAGACTTAGGGAGCTGGGTATGTTTAGCCTGGAAAAAAGACAGTTAAGAGGCGATATGATAGCCCTGTTTAAGTATTTGAAGGGATGTCACGCTGAGGATGGAGCAGGCTTATTTTCTGCTGCTCCAGAGACTGGAACACGGAGCAATGGGTGCAAGCTTCAGAAACAGAGATTCCACCTCAACATGAGGAGGAACTTTTTGACAGTAAGAGCTGTTCGGCAGTGGAACACACTCCCTCGGAGCGTGGTGGGGTCTCCTTCCTTGGAGGTCTTTAAACAGAGGCTGGATTGCCATCTGTCGGGGATGCTTTGATCAAGATTTCCTGCGTGGCAGGGGGGTTGGACTGGATGGCCCTCGTGGTCTCTTCCAACTCTGCAATTCTATGATTCTATGATTCATTGTGGCTTGATCTGCCAAGAAGGCAAGCAGCTGGTATAGCAGGTGAAGCTAGGCAAAGACACTCTTAGCCACTGCAGCCAAATTGCAAATCTGGTCCTTCAGAAGGAGTGCAGTTCTGTACAAAGCCATTTGTACCTCCAATCCCAGACTGACTTTTCTGGGGACCAACAGAACCAAGAGTGTTTCATTTTCCTTAGCAGCTCAGAAAACCAAGAGCCTATGCTGTGCACCCAGGTAAAGGATACTTGAGAGAGACTGTGTCAGCTACCCAGGCCTCCTCTCCACACAACCATTTTCATAATACAATAGTGTGTGTGTATGTGTGTGTGTATGCTTGAAGTTGCCTGTCGATTTATGGCAACCCCATGAATTTCATGGGGTTTTCTTAGACAGGGAATATTCAGAGGTGGTTTTGCCCATTCCTTCCTCTGAAATATAACCTATAGCACCTGGTATTCATTGGCAGTCTCCCATCCATTAATAACCAGGGCTCACCCTGATTAGCTTCCAAGATCAAATGGGATCTGGTGCCTATAGTGTATTAAGGTCCCATACAATACAATTGTAGGAGTATGGATTTAGGTCTGTTACAGGATGTCAGCAGGTTCACCAGCTCTACTGCCTGGAAAATCTCCTTGAGAATTCAGGAATCCTTCTGGATCCATTAATTTTTCAGGGTGGACCACTTTAGTATCTCTCAGCTCACCCTTGTATTAGAGGTTAAGAGCTCAGCAAATCTCAAACATACTAGTGATTTGTTTGGACAAAGGAATTCTTTTGAGCCCGCCCATAACCACAGACCATGTTCATTCTGGCTTGCAAAGCCAGGTCAGGAGTGTGCCTGGCTATGATATCTTGACCTATTCCTGATGAGGGAAACCTTAATATGAATGTTAAAATCCCTCCGGCATTACTATTTTGAGGGAAATCACTGTCACTGCTGTCAGTGTGAGGCTGCCTTTTCTATCCTCATTCCTCTTTATCATTGTTAAATGCTGATCTTTGATAACATGCCTGATTTCCACTCCTTTTGGTGCTGGTTAGATTGGAGATTTTACTCCTAAACTATTAAATGAATTGGTCAGAGCAGATCTATAGATTGTTGGGTAGCGGAAAGGGGTTGGAGTCGTAATACAAGGCTAAGAGTTTGGATTCGGTCAATTACAAATGTTTCCAGAGAGCACATTCTGTAGAACCTGAGCTGACTACTACAAAGGTCAGCTATGCTGTCAAATCCAGTATAACATGCATGTTTAAATTAGATTGATGAGTAAAACTGATTCCTTTTTTGGTTCAAGACTGCATTGGTTTTCCTCCTTAATCTTAAACAGAGTTGTTGGTACTTCTTGATGTACAGTATTTCTACACTGTCTTCTCCTCTTCCTCCTCCTTCAACATCTTCTTTTGGACCCTCAAAGAACTTCCTTAAAGCCAAGCAGTTTTTCTTTTTTGAAAAAACAAGGCTTTCTAAAACAGTATTTGTGTGGTTAGAATACAGTAAAAGTCTGGTTTAGACGTTTCTTTCTGTATCCTTTCCACCCTAAATTATGTCTTCTATTTTGGGTGAAAATTGGTAGCTTAGTTTTTGCTGGGCTGGGAATAGAAATTGAGTTAAAGCCCATATAAATAAATAAATAAATAAGTGTGTGTGTGTGTGTGTGTGTGTGTGTGTGTTGTGGCTTATATTGAAACATTTGGTCTTTGTATTACAAGCATAGAACTACATTCAATGTCATATGAACAGATTTGCACTTGTGTAATGGTACATTCCAGTGCTCTCGTCCATTCCCCCCATCAGCTCTGGAGGGTTCCCTCAATCTTCTGGAGAAGATATGGGGGCACATGGGGATGGATTGGAGGATCCGTTTTGTAAGCAGTGTCCATTTGGCTGGAAAAAAGACACCCCTGGATACAGTGGTATGGGATACACATACGTGTAGAGGTCTTATATCCTTCCAGGACTTCTGCCTGGGATAAAGTTGTATGAGATCCTTATCAATGAGGGTAAGACCATCAGGTGTCAAGAAGAATGAAAGAGCAGGTTTTTGTCTGCTAGTTGCTCAAGCTTTGCACCTGTCTGTAAAAATAAATGGCAGCCTTTGACTTACAGGGGAGGAAATAAAGGTATCAGCTAAGGATCAATCAGCTTAGAAGTACCATTGAAATAACAGCGAAATCTGCTCCCTTTACTGATGTACCTGCTCTTGTGAACCAATCATGTGACAGTCTTTGGAGCCCTGCTCTTTGAAGTGGTCAGCTGAGATGGGATGCTTGTGCAATCTGTAATTCAAATGTTGCTGTCTGGCACCATCTTGTTCTGAATTTTAATGATTTTTTGTGAAATACCAAGAGTGGTTACAGTGGACCTGAATGGTAAAGCTGATTTCCACCCAATTTGCCTACTTTTCAGTTGTCCTTTTCAATAGTATAAAGAGTGGTCTATGCATGCAGCAGAATGAAGTGGTAGAATTTTAATGAGGTGGGCTTGGCTGTAGCTCATGGGGGCAGGTGTCAAGGAACCTAGCTGGCTGGGCAACTGCTGAAGCCGAGGCCCCTGTGTAAAGGAGAACACTCTCAAGACTCTCAAGAGCTCCCCCATTTTGTTGCTTTTCCTCTTTGTTACTACTGGCTTCTTACCACCCTTTTCTTCTGACTCAGGAGGGTGAGGAAGTGAATAGGGTGTGTGAGATGAAGAACCAATGGATGCTTCTTTGCTAGGAAATATCATGATGAAAGTAATGAAAACTAGGGAGAGAATCTTGTAAAATGTGGGCTAGACAAGTTAACCGTTAAATGGATTTGTAATTGGTTGACCGGCCGAACCTAAAGGGAGCTCAGCAGTGGCTCCTCTTCCTCTTGGAAGGATGTGACCAGTGGGGTGCCACAGGGTTCTGTCCTGGGCCCAGTGCTATTCAACATCTTTATCAATGACTTGGATGACAGAATTGGGGGCATGCTTATAAAATTTGCAGATGACACCAAATTAGGAGGAGTAGCTAATACCCTAGAGGACAGGATGAAAATTCAAAATGACCTGGATAGACTGGAGATCTGGGTCAAAGCTAACAAAATGAAATTCAATACGGAGAAATGTAAGGTACTGCACTTAGGGCGGAAAAATGAAATGGATAGATATAGGATGGGGTGACCTGGCTGAACGAGACTACATGCGAAAGGGATCTAGGAGTCCTAGTAGATCACAAGTTGAACATGAGCCAATAGTGTGATGCGGCAGCTAAAAAGGCCAATGCGATTTTGGGCTGCATCAATAGAAGTATAGTGTCTAGATCAAGGGAAGTCATAGTGCCACTCTATTCTGCCTTGGTCTGGCCTCACCTAGAATACTGTGTCCAGTTCTGGGCACCACAATTCAAAAAGGATATTGACAAATTGGAGCGTGCCCAGAGGAGGGCAACTAAAATGGTGAAAGGTCTGGAAACCATGCCTTATGAGGAAAGACTTAGGGAGCTGGGTATGTTTAGCTTGGAAAAAAGACGGTTAATGGGCGATATGATAGCCCTGTTTAAGTATTTGAAGGGGTGTCACATTGAGGATGGAGGAAGCTTGTTTTCTGCTGCTCCAGAGACTGGAACACGGAACAATGGATGCAAGCTCCAGGAACAGAGATTCCACCTCAACATTAGGCAGAACTTTCTGACAGTAAGAGCTGTTCAGCAGTGGAACACACTCCCTCGGAGCGTGGTGGGGTCTCCTTCCTTGGAGGTCTTTAAACCGAGGCTGGATGGCCATCTGTCGGGGATGCTTTGATCGTGATTTCCTGCATGGCAGGGGGTTGGACTGGATGGCCCTCGTGTTCTCTTCCAACTCTACAATTCTATGATTCTATGAATCTCTATGCTCAGTGTCAGGGTATGGTCTTGTCGTTGTCATCCTCATCCTCATTGTTATCATGGTCATCATCAATAATAGGCTGAAATCTGTTTATTCCTATGATGATGTTCTCACACCTTTTTTTTGCTTCCACCCACCTTGCATAGAATAGCAATTATAAAACCTCATTAAAATGTGCTATACAATTGGGTCAAGGAAGAGTTTTGGTGTTTTTTAAAAATGTGTTTCTCAGTAGAACTGTTGCTACAATGATAATGTCTTAGAAACATATTTGGTTTAATTTGAATCCTGCCCAACTAGGCTGGGTGTTAGATGTCATCTGAGTCAGCTGAAAGCTCCATTCTGGGCCATAGCTGCATTTATTGAAGGATTTAGCACATGGACCTCTGCAAAGGATCTGCAGCCTGTATGGCAGTGATGAGCAAAGTACCCCACCTTCCCCAGTTCCCTGGTTGTTTTTATCTCAGTATCCAGTCAGACCTTCTAGGGTATGGGGCACAGGCAAGCTTCAGAGGGCAGATGCAGCCTCCAGACTGCTGGAAGTTTCCCACCACTGCCACATGGATGCGGATAATGGCATTTCTTGAGTTGATTTTCTTTCTTCATTCCTCCTTGCCCTGACCTGGCCTAGTTTTTGAATAATCTCCCAAATGATCTCAAGTCAATTTAAGTTTCTACCATCAAACTTAATGTATATTTTTTTATTTTTTTTTAAATGGCAGAGGCTTATGTGGGCCAGTGTTTTTTCCTTTTGATCAAGTTTTAAAGCGCCCCCAAGTCCTGTTGAAATAATTGGGACTATCATCCAGTAAGTTATTTTTTAATGAAAAAGAGAAACTTTAAAAAAAAATCTACGCATGAATTTGTTTTATTTTTACCAGGGAGGTGTATATTTGACTGTTACAGATTATACAGACATCTCTGTGTTCCTGTACATTTTTGAAGTTTTGTACTGAAGTGTATTTCGACAGTGCTGTTTCTTGAAAAACCTACCCCCCCCCCCCAGCTGTGGTGAATCACTTAGGATTGTCACAAATGTCTGTGGATCTTTCAGGGTGATTCACTCTCTTGGGAAAACAGTAAAAAAAAAAAAATAGCTTGCCTGCTGCATATGCTTAGCAATCCAGATAGTTATAATTGGCATGTGTTGCTCCAGAGGTTTTTCCAGTCTTTCTCATTACAGTAGCAGGTAGGGGAAGGATTCTAGGTTGATAAAAGGCAGGAACTATAACAGTGTGAGGGAAAACTCCACTTTTTTAGTTGTGAAAAATAAATAATTACTTAGGAATTCTAAACATGTGTAGAGGTCCTGTCCTTCAGGCCTTGAAGAAAAATTTATAACTGCTTGTGGAGTTGTACAGTCCAGGCTGCATCAACAAATGTACAGTTGTCCCTCCGTATCCACAGATTTGGTATCCACAGATTTAAGTATTCACAGCTTGAAAATATTCTTAAAAAATAATAATTCAAAAAGCAAACCTTAATTTTGCCATCTTATATAAGGGACACCATTTTGGTAAGCCATTGCATATAATGGGACTTGAGTATTCACGGATTTTAGTATCCATGGGGGATCTTGGAACCAAACCCCAGCGAATACAAAGGGACAACTGGATAGTGTCCAGATTGAAGGAAGTAATAGTACCACTGTGTTCTGCTTTGGTTAGCCCTCACCTGCAATATTGTGTCCAGTTTTGGGCACCACAGTTCAAGAAAGATATTGACAAGCTGGGACATGTTCAGAGGAGGGCAAGCAAGATATTTATTTATTTATTTATTTATACCCTGCTCTTCAGCCCCAAGGCTATCAGAGCGGCTTACAAATTGTTTTAAGCAATAGCAATTTACCCATCTACACTGCATTAAGCAGTTTCCAATGTGGGTTAGCTAATGGCCGAAAGTCTAGAAATCAATCCCTATGAGGAATGACCAAGGGAGCTGTGTATGTTTAACTTGGAGAAGGGAAGCCGGAGAAGAGATAGGATAACCATCTTTAAATATTTGAAGGGATGTCATGTAGAAGATGGAGTGAGCTTGTTTTCTGCTGCTCCAAGAAAAGGAGATCCCATTTAAACATCAAGAATAACTTCTTCAACAGTAGTATAGACTGCCTCAGAGGGTGGTTGGCTTTACTTCTTTGGAGGTTTTAAAGAAGTCGGATGGCTACCTCTCAGGAGTTCTTTAGTTGTGTATCCCTGCATGGCAGGTGGCTGGTTTAGATCATCTAACTCTATGCTTTCCCCCTTTTTTTCTATGTGCCATCAGAGCTGTTAGTTAATTGTTTGGGCAACATTTGCAGAAGGCATTTCATACAGTTCTGCTTTTCCTGCTTCTGGCGTGTTTGTATTTGGGATTATGGAATTTGTCCTCTATTTGTCTCCACGGATGTTCCTATTTCCATTGGTTATATATATACTGGAAGGTATATGGAAACACATAGTAAAATATCATTCCTTTATTCTTCTATATTGCGTTACAGAAAATCTCTTGTAGACAATGGAAGTGAGGCATGTTTTGTTTATAGTATTATGGTTGGCACTTTATGCAAAGTTACCCCATAAAATGAATGATCAATAAGTCTGTCCCTGCAAGTTTGCAAGATCCTTGCATTTGTTGAATAGAAGGATAGCCATGTTTTAACAAAAACCAGTGTAGTAAAGCACTGAATGAACAGAAGAGAGGTCCTTGAACAGTTACAACCTTGTTCAATAGTATATAGAATTGTAATTGTTTGAGGTAATCAGTAGCATGTCATTAACATGTCATTGACTTAGAATTAATGGGCTTCTAGGCTTGTCTTTCCCTTTTGTTTGGATTTACAATGGCCTGGTTCTAATGTCAGAATTGTGAACATAAAGAACAAATGAGCAATTGTTTTGGCTGTGGAGAAGAAGCCAATAATGAAAGCCTTCCTCACCAAATGTTGCCACCACCTTATGGGAAAGGGGTCCGTGTGTGCAGAGAGTGAAGCAAGAGGAACTGATTAACCACTAAAAATTAGCCACTTAAAATAAACAGGGCAAGGAAGCAACTATTAATTCAAAGAAGAAATGGGATATTTTTGACATAAATTGTTGGAAGAGACCGCAAGGGCCATCTAGTCCAGCCCCCTGCCATGCAGGAATATACAGTCAAAGCACTCCCAACAGATGGCCATCCCACCTCTGCTTAAAAACCTCCTCTATATAGTGCAAGCATGGGAAGCTGTGGCCTTCCAAATGGTGTTGGGTCTAAGGTGCCATCTGTTCTAACTATTGTAGCCAGTGGTGGGGCATTATGGAAATACTGTACATGTTTAGAAACATCTTGAGGACTAGAGATTTCCCATCCCAGATACAGTGGTGTCTTGCCAAAGACTAATGGCTTCTGCTTACGTTTTTAGAGGAGAAGAAAGTTATATTCATAGTCTGAACCATTGTTTTGAAAAAATAATTTGTTACCACTATAGTTCCAAAACAATGTTACAGTTATAGTTCCAGGAAAGTAATTAATTACTATTATTGTTATGTTTTTGAAAAAGAAATTATTTATTTCTCAAAAGCAGCAAGGTCAGATACTTAAAAACATTTGGCTGCTACAGGCCTCTGGCCTGTGGCATACAAGATTCTTCTCTGATCTACCTCTTTGTCACCTCAGTACCCCCTGCAGAGCACAAGCCACTGTCTGAACCTATGGTAGTTCTCCACTACTATTTAGTAATGCCACAGCTCTGTAACTATAAAAGTAACTAAACATTACAGAAGAAATGTAGTTGCCCCTAATTAGGTTACAGGTGTAAGGTTGTTAAAAGTTATCCCATTGTTTGGAGAGGAATTGATTACAAGTAACTAGTTATTAGTAACTGGTTACTTCCTAGCTCTGGCTATGTACAGTAGTGTAGCAGCAAATTCCAAAATGCAGGTGCTTCATAATGATAGTCCCTATAGCTATGCCCATAAGAAGAATTAAAGAGATGCAGGCCACTATGTTAATCTCTGTCTTGTTAACCACTTGGAGCATTTTCCTTCTCCATCAGGGACAGGGGTGTGCAGTTTTTAGGGTAAAGCTAATAATGCCTATTCTAAACAAAGCCACCTCATAGTACATTGGATTACAACAAAAATAACTCACAGCTGTATATTGTTGCTAGAAAAGTCAGTTCCCCCTTAAGTACTGTGAGGTTTCCAATTAAGCTCTGAGGGAGGGAGTGTGGTGGGAAGGGGCTGCATGGCAGTTGGTGTCGTCAGCCCTGGTAATCAAAATGGCCTGCTGCTTCAATCCTGTGAGCCTTGGCTTTACTATAAAACTGCCTAGATTTTTTTGTATGAGAAGTGTGATGCTGCAGTAGTTGCGTGAGAGAGGACCTAGCTCAGTGGTGGAGTGCATATTTGACAGTTCAGGTTTCCCAAGTTACAGGCCCAGGTATCAAGAGATGGATAAAATCCCTGTCTGGGACCCTGGGAAGCCCCTGCCGTGGCAGTGATCATGAGGGCAAAGGGATAAGGGGATGAGGCCAGTTCGCTCCTCCCCCTCCCTTCACCCCTGCTATCTCCACCACGGCACCAGGAGCCCTCCCGGGGGAAGGGAGGGGCAGGTAAGATCCCCCGCTGCGGCAGCAATTGTGGTGGCAAAGGGGGAAGGGGACGAGGCCAGTTCACTTCTCTGCCCCCTTCACCCCACCATGGTGGTGATTATGGGGGCAAAGGGAGAAGGGGACGAGGCTAGTTCGCTCCTCCACCCCCTTCACCCTTGCCATGGCCCCACCACAGCAGCGATCATGGGGGCAAAGGGGGGAGGGGACAAGGCCAGTTCGTTCCTCCCCCTCCCTTTACCCTTACAATCGCTGCTGTGGTGACAGGAGCCCTCCCAGGGGAAGGGATGTGGGGGGTAAGATCCCTCCCCCTCCCTCCCCCCATCACCAACCAAGGATAATTGAATCTGCAGTTGGCGAATCAGTGGATACGGGAGTGCTACTCTGCTTGTTTGTTTGACAGTTCCCAGAATAGTACTCCTCATATAGCATGCTCACTGCTTGCTGGCTGGGAGTTGCTCTCCCTCAAAACAGAGCTTTCCAAACTAAGATAATTTAACAGGGGGATGGAAAGAATTTTCACAAATATTTGAATGATCCATTAAAAAAAAAAAGGGGGGGGAGTCCCTACTGTTGGGAAACCATGAAAAGTCTGGATGCAGGGAGCTTCTTCACTGCTGGGACCTCTTTGCAAAATTCTCCCATGGTCACCTACATGGGGTCTTTGCAGGGGCTAGAAAGGGGATTTCTTGCACCGGAAACTTGCTCTAGCACAGAAAAAGAGATATCTCGGGACAAGAAATGTGCTCCATTCTTCTATGCAACAAAGCTACATTTTATTTGTTTATTTATTTATCTATTGCCCAGAGTAAGTCACAACCTGCACAGACTCCTCAGAAATTGTGCAATTCTTGGGAAGAACAAAGAACTGTGAAGATCTGTTTCCTTAGTATACCATGCAGCTTCATGAGTTGCTGATTCTTTGCAAGTGGGGAACCTGTTGAGTAGAAGGACCTGTTGTGATATTTCATTTGCAGCTCTTTAGGCATTATACTGCTCATGCATGTAGACAGTTTATATATGGAGTTTTTAATGCAGATAAAGCTTGGAGAAAAGAAACGGCTCCTGCTTGCTCTGTCTGATGCAGTGGTGGCTATGGCTACTGCTGTCTGTTTGGGATTTATGCAAATACAGTGTCAATTTTTTCTGTTGTACCACTTAGACTTGCTACTGTTGGGAAATAGCATCCCAAACCATGGATATACAGATCAGATGTTATTTTCTGTACAAGAACCTTCATCTCTCTTTACTTTTACTTTTGCTACAGTTCCAGGTATCATTGTTATTTGCCATCAGTGTTGACTTATGGTGTCCCTATGAATGAGAGACCTCTAAGATCCCAGGTCATTGACTATCCTGCTCAGGTCTTGCTAACGGCTGCCACTTGCTTGCTTGAGTCTAATCCCTCTGTAATGTGGTCCCCCTTTCCCCCCACTACCTACCACTTTACCAAGCAGTATTGTCTTTTCCAGTGAGTCCTGCCATCTCATGATATGCCCAAAGTTTAATAGCCTCAGTTTAGTCATTTTGGCTTCTAGAGAGAGATCAGTCCTGATTTGTACTAGGACCCCTTCATTTGTTGTTTCCATGGTATATGTATAACTCTTCCCCAGCATCATATTTTAAATGAGTTGATTATCTTCCTGCCAGCTTTCTTCACTGTCCAGCTTTCCAGGTAGGCAAAGATTTTTCTCCTAATTGTTATGTTAACAAAGGAGTCACCTGAAGAGAGAGTTCCCTTCTCAGACAATGAAGAATGTCCCATTGACGCTATGATAGAGGCAAAGCATCCTCATATGTAATCTTGAAAAGACAACAGGCCAGAGCCCAGTTCTAACTGAATTGGCCAGCAGAAAGATAAATATTCCTAAACTGAAGAGTTCTTTTTGAAAATGGAAGTTCTGCTGAAGGTTTGCTGCTGCTTTTTCCCCATCACTCCCTGACTTTAACACCTGTGAGGTGTGCAGAAATCTCAGGAGAAGTAGCTTTCCTCAGGAATGTAGAGAAAGAAGTGCGTTTGAAATATTTTCATGCAGAATATATTTTTAAAGGTGCAGAGCTACTGGGTTGTAGGGGGAAAGAGGAAGGTGGAAAGCCTAATTAACATTAAGCCTTCTGACAGGAAATTCTGCGTTACAGAAACAGGCGTGTGTGGGAAGTGATTATGGTTGCTCAGTGAAGAAGGGTGGGGGAAGGTGTGCTTAATATCCTGCTTTGCATCAGATGTTCCACATCTAAGCTTTGCACTACAAACAGATTGTGGAGCTGAGGCTTGACGTGTCCTCCCTTGAGTGAATTCAAATCTGCCTCAAGCCAGAGGATACATGAAATCTCCTGCACCTCCAGTTCTCTTTTCCAACAGTCAGCACAGAGCTTGGCAAAGTCAGCTTCTGTACTACTGCTCCCATAACCCCCTAGCCCCTCTAATCACTGAACCAGTATAACCTTTGCCCCACACTTCTTTCTGAAGGTACCATGCACTGAGAATGGGATCTTATACATGCAAAACATGTGCTATACCACAGAGCAGTTTTTGCACAAATCCTGTTGCAAGTGAAAATAGGTTTAACAGGAAAACATGGATTATGTAACCAGTGAATTTTACCTATGATGACACTCCCTTGACTGCTCAGAAAGTGAAGCTAACCATAGTAGTATCCAGAAGGATCTGAAACTTGTAAACCATGTGCTACTAGGAAGCTATTTTTGCTTAAAACCTGTTGCAAGTCATAACATTTATTACGTAATCAATAAAATTTGCCTATTTGAACACATCCCTTGACTGTTCAGAGGGAGATGCAAAATATAGCCCTATTGACAGCCATAATATTTGAAATAAGGCTCAGGTGGGCTTTTAGGAGTTAGTTTTCATGGAGAAAACTGGTGTAGTTGTAACTAATGTAATTTAAAATGGTCATGCTACAAATGTGAATAGTTCCAAATTATTTTTCTCCTGCTGTTATCGTCAACAACTTCTTCTTCTTCTTCTTCTTCTTCTTCATTATCTTTATTTATGCTTTCCCCCAAACCCTGGACTCAAGGCAGCTTGCAAATGACAGTAATTACAATATAGTAAAAAAAAACTGTCAACCATAAAATAGAATTAAACTAGAAACAATACTAAAATAATTTAAAACATATACTTAAAAAGGATAAAAAGCAGTTAAAGACTGCATTTTGAGACAATGCAGCACCCTCTTAAAAGCCCTTTCCTTAGAAATCTCCAGTTCTAACAGCCTTCAAAATTATAAGGGCTTATCTATATGAGGGGGAAAAATGTGGATTGATGCACACTAATGACAATTTGCAACAGTATCGATTTGTCTTAATGCTTTCTGTGGCAAGATTGCAGGCATGCAAAGCTGTTTGCTTTCGCTGTTCCAATGGGAATGCCTACAAATGAAGATGGTGGGTGTGAGTGAATTACTCACATTTTTATTGTCACCAGTTGCTGCTGCCGAACATTATTTTTTTAAAAGCATATCTAAGGGGGTAAACGTGTAATATTTCGCCTAAATAAATAGTGGGGGGGAAGGGAGAAGGCTGTTTCTTCAGGTCAGCACACGATTGCTACAGTGAAAATCCAGCATGATGGTTTGGGGCGCTTGCCTTGTTCCTGCACCCATCTGACCAATCAGCTTTCCACTTCCACTCTTATGGGGAATGCGAATGTATGTGAATCAGTTGTCCCAATGAGTGGGAATGCACATTCCCCACTTTAAAAAATTTTAGGAAAAGCCACAAAGGCTTTTCCTGCAGAGTCTTTGGTAGATCTGGCCCCCTTCTTTCTGAATACGGTGCTTTAAGAATGTGGGATGCCATTTAAACAAACTGTATTCTCCTCAAATTCTATGAGGAACATTTTTGCTGTTTAGATAACCCCTAAGTCTTCAGCTGCCTGTGGAAAGACAGCAAGGAGGGGGCCATTTTAGCCTCTCTAGCTAGAGAGTTCCAGACCCTGGGGCAGCCACCGAAAAGGCCTTGTCTAATGTCCTCACCAGCCATGCCTGTGAAGGTGGTAAGAACTGCATTTGACTGTAAAAAAATACAAGAATCTCAGTTGTTCCTAAGTGTGGAAGGTGGGGAGACAGCTTTTGATTTTTAAATAGCATTTGTTGGAAAGAAACACTAAAGAGAACATCTCCCAACTTTATATGAAATGGATGAATCATATGCAGGCCTATTTTAACAGTTCTGCTGTTTTGACTTGCTGCTCGAAAGACTGTTTTAGAGGGCACTATGCTGGTCACTTCATCCTTTGCTGGGTGGTCTTTTACTTTAGAGCAGAAATTGATGTATTTATTTATTTGATTTATGTCCCATCTTTCTCCCAGGTTTGGGATGCAAGATGCTAGAAAGATTTCAGTAAAAACACAATATATGATTTATATTAAAATGTGAATTCAGTTGTGTATACTATTAAAACACTTTTAAAACACCATGCTAATAATAGTGATGGACAAAGTGTGGCCTTTTAGCTGTTGTTGGACTGTTGTGCCCATCAATTCTTACTGTTGGGTATGCTGAATAGTGCTTCTGGACCTGAAACTTTGCTTTCTGGTCTGTCCAGCAAATAGAATGAGATTCTCAGCTTCAGAAATTTCTGCAGTTAGATTTCATATCACTCCTGAAGAAGGCCATTGAAATATATATAGGCTGAAATGCATTGTGCTTTTTCCAAAATAAAACAGTAATTCATTGAGTATTTGCAGACATGCCTCTTTTCCCCCTGTGGATTCCCTCTAGTTTTTGGGTACTCTCTAGTTTTTGTTGCTTCTGGAACTTGCAGTCTAACAATATTTGGAGGGCTGTGTTATTCCCACCCTGTTCTAGAGGGAAAATATGTGCTCATTTACTTCTGCTACTAAGGAAGAGAATTGTTTGGACAGAGCCAGAATCTGCATGCAGAATCTGAAAACTGAAAGAACAAGCACTAAAATCAGTGAGAGTTCTCTGTCTTTCTGACCTTAGTACGGTAGGTTGTATGTGTTGAGTATAGCCTGTTTTGGGGCATGTGGAAACACACCAGTGATACATATACTGTATGTAGTTTGGATTGGAAAAGGTTTATCTTGGCTACTACTGTTCTGCATTCCTCTGAAGATTTCTAAAGATTATGCAGGACTCTTTTAGCCACAAGAGGACAACTTGCAGCCCTTTGAGTGTTACTGGATGGCAACTCCCATCAGCTCTAGCAGAACCAGTGGTGGTGGGGTGATAGGAACTCCAGTCTAACAACATTGGAAGGGACACAGGGTGTCCACCCACTCTTTACTGTTGTGGAGCTGATGTTTGCTGGATTTGCTTACTCTGTCTCTGAATGGACTTGGTTAACTCCCTCTATGAGCCAGCCTGGGCTCTGAGGAGAGGCCCTTCTCTCAGTCCCATCACAACCATGGTTGGTGGAGATGCAAGAGAGGGCCTTCTCAGTGCCTGCCCATAGACACTGGAACTCCCTTCCCATGGTGGCTAGAATGGCTCCCTCCTTGTTGTCCTTCCTTGGCAGACTAAAACCTTTTTATTCCAACAGAAAGTTTTAAAAGAATGAGTCCAGGGGATGCTGTACTGTTTTATCTGAACTATTTTTAGAGCTTTTAATCTTTTTAATTGTATTTTATTCTTTTATTGATGTATTGTATTCTTTTGATTCTGTAAATAGTCTAATTATGTTTTAATGCTTACCTTTTGTACATTTTGAATTGCATTGTTCTTTTAAATTGTCCACTGTTTTGATTCCCAATTTTGGGACTCTATGAGAGTGCTGGATAGATTTTGGACTAAAGAGAACTGTTGCAGTATATCAAATTTAGTAGTCAATTTTTTACTTGTTTGTTATCAGTTCTCTTATATTGGTGGAAGAAATTCACCACATTTGAACTAAAAAGGGAAGCGGTGTGTTAAAGTGGTAAGAACATTGTTCTGGGAGATCCAGGATCTCTGAAACTCACTTGGGCCAGTCAGTTTCTCGACCTGGCCTACCCCACAGGGTTCTTGTGAGGACAAAGTGGAAAGGAGGGAGAACCTTGTACGCTGTCTTAATCTCACTGAAGGAAGAGTGTAATTTAAATGTAACTAACAAATATATAAGGAACCCTGAATATAGCCCTCATTGCTCATATTAGTTCGAAACGGCACAACAGCAAGGAAATACTAATACTAAATTACCCACAGCAACAAATGGGTCTGACAGGATGCTTTTAAATTGCGAGCTTCTGCTGAGCTGGATGAGCTTTTCACTAATTAGAAATCTCAAGGTAAGAATGCCTGGCAGGTGCTAATAAGGGGATAGACTAGTTAAGGTTCAGATTTCCTGCTTCACTGCTTTTCTTCAGGTGATATTGGCTTTCTTTGTGTTGTCAATTTTCCCAAGCAGCTTCCTTGCTGCTTGGAATGGGCTACAGAGTATACTGCCAGTCTGATGGGCTGTATGCACCAGGAAAACAAAATAGTAATGCTCATCCACTGTTGCCTTTGTTATGTAATACACAGCAACCATGGCAGAGATAAGTGAGGATGAGGGCTTGTTGTTAAGCCTGTATGGGTTGTTATTTTGCATGGCATTAATTGAACCCTTTCCAAGGAGCTGTCATTCCATGAGGGACTATTTAGATCTTCAGGCCCTTGCCTAAGGCACTGATCTCCATATTATACCTTATTTAAAGTTGTTTCCCTTCAGCAAGTCCCTGCTTGAATGTTAATGCTGCAGTAGCTGATTTGTATATTAATGGCTTGTTGCTCATGGACAATTAAACTAAGAACATATATGTTGCAGCATATAAATTAAATATAACATTGTGCTAAATAAACAGAAATCTGGTTAGAAACAGGAAGAAAGTCATATTTAAGAACAGAGAACAGAATTGCATTTAAAATCATTCAGAGGTCAGGACAGAAAAAAAGTTTAAATTAAATAGTATATTTGAAAGTAAATAAAGAATGAACCAACAGTTTAGGGCTTTATAGGTAAGCACTAGCACCCTGATCTGGACTGATCTACACCTCTAATAGAGTGGAAAGCAGTGTTGTGGGTGCAGCCAAGTGTACACTGGCAGGCAGCCAGGTTGCTGTATTTGCACCAGTTTTTAACATACCTTAAGGATAGCCCCAGGTGAAGAGCATTATAGTAGTCTAAATGAGATGTCATTATGGCATTGGATTGCTCTTCTTAAGGAAGTGATGCAATGGCAGATTAGCCAAAGTTGGGGAAAAGCACTTCTGGTCATAGCAGCCACACAATCCTCTGGGAACAATGTTGGGTCCAGAAACAGCCTCATGTGACAAAGCAAAGTCTTCAAAAGGGAGCTCAGCCCCATCCGGAACAACCCCAGCTCATTTTCTTTGCTGACTTACAGCACCTTTGCCTTGTCTTAATCAAGCCTGGGTTGAGTATTACAACATGTATTTATTGGTTCCATTGGTACTTCCTCTGTTCTCTGAGGACACTATGGCTGGCCATGTTATTGTTTCCCTCCCCCTTTATTCTTCTAAAAACTCTGTGAACTAGGTTAAGCTGAAAGGTAGTGGTTATCCAGGGAGCCTCTTGGTTGAGTGGAGATTTGAAAACGGGACTCCCCCTAGTCCTGTACTTTAACCTCTGTGTTCCACTGGCAAGCTTTGTCTCCCCTTTCCACATCTGTGACCAACCCTGCTTTAGGTTATTATTAAAGTATGTGTTTTATTTGACCTAAGATTACTTCAGCTAATAATATTTTTTCATTTGTCTTGAGGTAATGTGTATCTGTGAGAAAGCTGTGGCCTCCAGATGTTATTAGATTGTACCTCCCAGCATTTCCCATTGTGATCTATTCTGGCTAGGGCGGATGAGAGTTGTAGTACAGCAACATCCAGAAGGTCACAAGATGTGCACCCCTGATGCTTGTTGTTGTTGTGTGTCTTCAAGTTGTTTCCAACTTAAAGTGTGCCTAAGGCAAATCTACATTGAGTATACTTGGCAAGTTTTGTTCAGAGGGGGTTTGCCATGGCCTTCCTCTGAAGCTGAGAGAGTATGACTTGCCCAATGTCACCCAGGTGTAGTACTATCTGATTTGAAATTAATATTTTTTGAAGTGACTTGTTTGGAAAAGGGACTGTAATAGCAGTAGCCTTTATACTCAGTTTGTGGGCTTCCTGAAAGCATTAGCCTGCTGGCTGTAGGAAACAGGATGCTAACTAGTTTAATGTTTGGCATGATCCAGTAAGGCTGTTCTTATGTTTGTTTTATGCTATTAATGTTAATGACCGGCTCTTGAAAACTTAGCTAAATGAAGCTCTGTATTTAGACCTATTTTTTAAAAGGACAGTTTATTTTAAGTTCACAAAATAATATTTCTTGGGTAAGATGTGGTTTTAGTGTGTTGAAATTTTCTGTTGTATATTAATTGTCCGTCTAGGTGGGAAAATACGTCTGATTTCTTTTAAGGAATGAACAAAAGCAATATTTTAGGTAGCAAACAAAAAGCATTTTAGTAAAACTTTAACATGCAAGAAACTTTTACCTCCAGGAAATATAGTATAGAAGAATATTTTTGAATGAGAAGAAAAAAAATGAATTACAAAATTGCAGACCAATAGTCAACTATGAATATAAAATAATAGATTGCATATCAAAATGAAATGTTTATGGACTGAGATGCCATGTATTATTGCCAATATAACTTACGTGCATTTGTGAGATTAATTATCCTAGGAGGTCCCATCATGAATTACTATGCGTGTAGATTAAATTTGACACATGTTCCAAAAGTTCCATACATCCAATGAGGTGCCAATGCAAGACTTGATTACAGGGCTCTTCTGTCTAGGATGCTTAGTATTTCTGAAACATTTGGTGTGACTTTAAAGTCCTAAATAAAAAAAAAAATACAGAATAAGAAGCAAATGAAATATAGAAATTACACTACAAAGAATTTACTTCTTTTTTCTCTCATAAGTGTGTGCATATGTGCCTTCAAGTCGCCTATAATACACAACTGAAAATACCACTGCTTAATTCCAAGTGAAAAAGGCCCACTTCTTAGCCCTGGCAACTGCAGGTCCTCCTCCACTTCTTCTAAACTCAACCAGCAAGTACAGGCTGACCCCCACATCTGTGGGGGATATGTTCCAAGACCCTGCCCCTGTGGATACCTAAAACTATGGATAGTAGGGAACCCTATTATTTTGAGATGAATACCAGAAGTTGACCATTGAATCACACTGGAGGATCTAGAAATGATTAGAGAGAAGTTTTCCCCCCAGACATGGATAAGTGAAACCGTGGATACTGAATCCGTGGATATGGAGTCGACCTGTACAACTCCTTCCTTAGTGGTCAAACTAATACTCACAGGGGTTACATTTTCCCCTCCTAAAATACTGCTGTCCCAGCAGTTACTCAATAGTGTTGTGGTCACAACCAACCTTGCATTGTATATTTACATAATTTGAAATTAACTCAACACATTGCCATATGCAGTCACTAGCTGAAGACTCATAGTGCTTGGTACTGTATTACTGAAAAACTCAGAACATAGGCTGTGCTGGCTTGATTCTAATTCTTTGAGATCTGTGGTACACCTCATTGTTCCTCCCCCCCCCTGCTGAATTTGTTGAAAAAGCCACAGTACTGAGAGGATCAGTCAGAATGGAACACCATGGCTTAACCACATTGCTTTGATCCACCTCATCATCATAAGGGCTCATGAGATAATAGAGGTGGGTTGAATTCCCTTGCCAAAGGGTTAAGTTCTGATTAAAGCTCCATTTGAGGTTCTAGTGAAAGTTCACCTTCGTCTTCTGTTGGGATCACTGCATCTTTCATTTTCTGCCTGATTTCTCAAAGGCTCTTCCTCAAATGAAGAAATTAATCCACAGAGTCTTAACATATCTCTGTACTGAAAGAAAATAGAGTAGCACTGAAGAATGTGCAGCTGGCTTTGGGGATGGTTAGCCTTTATATCCTATGCCTGAATGCAAGGTTGTTTATCTTGTGGACCTGGTATTTCACCCCCTCTTGAGAGAGGGTGAGTGGCATGATTCTTGGCTACATGGCAGCCTCACTGAGTTCTGGAGCTCCCTCAGTAGATACACTGGTGCTCTTTTCTACAGCCTTAGCTGTATTTTCCACATTAGACTTGTATCGTGTCCAAGGAAGTGTTAGATAAATCTTCCAATTTTGTACTCCAAACCAAGAGGATCCATGAAGCATCTGGCAAGTGACAAATTTCAGTGACTTGCTAAGGTTCAGGGCCTGTAATGTTGAACAAGTTACAGAACCATTTCAGGTAACTGTCCTGAATGGTTACTAGTTCCTTATTTTTTTAAGGAAGGAAAAAGGAGTCTTGTGGCACTTCTAAGACTTATACGTTTATTTCAGTTTGTGTACACACTGCTGATCTTAATTAATTTATTCTGTGACAGAAATTATTTTTATTTTGGGTTTACTGTGCTTCACTTGTGTGTTTTGTAAATGATTTTAACAGTTCTTTCTTTTCTTTTTTACAGTAATGCACAATATATATATTAATATAAATATATTCTCTTATGCTTGATCCCATGTGTTTTGTAAGCCTCTGCTTACCATATTCTATGTTTAATCCTATTCTACTTCATCTGTCCCACTTGATTCTGTATTACAACCTTTCTCAACCTAGTGCTCTCTAGTTATTTTGGACTACAAAAATGCCAGGAATAGGCACCGTCAGGGACTGATGCTGACAAAATCCTATCCACAGTGGGATTTGTAGCCCATCATATTTGGAGAAAGAGAAGACAGCTCTAAAAACATTTTTTTTGTCTTTTGTTTTCCCTTAAAACTGGTAGACATATAATGACATCTGTAACCTTTGAATACATGACTCCAGAATGAACGAGATCACAAAGTGTAACTGCCACTTTCAGTAGTACAAAACTGACTCATCATGTTACTGACCTGTTCTGTTCTGGAATTGGATTCTGAATGTGGAGCAGGGCTATTAAAAAATTCACTTTCACCTTTCTGTTCTAGACCACCAAATGAAGTAGTTTAAGATTATTTAAATTTTCCATCTGTAGTAAAGCATACTTAACTTTGTTTGAGTACAGTATTCCTTCTCACATTTGTGGAAACTGGTGAAAATTGCATGTTTGTAATAGAAAAAAATCTTAATACTTGAAGGATGTGGAATATAGTTTATAGCACATTATAATACAGACATATGTGCAAAAACACATATACACTGTTTCTAGGCCTCTCCTATGAAACTTTGGTCCCTAAAGGTCAGTGTCATTTGACTGGTCTATTGGCTCCAACTTCCCCTAATACCAGTGGTGTAGTGGAGGCCAGGGCTCATAGAGCTGAAATGCCAGGGATTTTAATTGACAGGTATCATGATCTGCCCATAACTCTCAGGATTTCTTGTTCTCTCTAAACTAAAGGACAGCCATATTAATAGGTAGGGTAGGGGTGGGGAATAGATGTTACCAAGGGACAATAAATTATGTTGAACTGTCCCTGTTGTAACACAGAGTGGTGGCTTGGTCCTACATGGGAATTAACACCATTAATTTTTACAAAGGATGGAAACTGCTGGAATGGGTTTGTTGATCTGAAGCACAGCACAGGTGCCTGTGTTGTGGGCTGCTCCTTGAGAGCCTGGTCATGGAAGTTGACTCATCTCTGCTCTAATATGTGGAATTTTTGTTGCTAGTAAATAGTTTCCCTGCAGAATTTCACTTCTCTTTCATTTTGACTGATCTGAGATACTGTTGCTAGGTACTTTCAAACTCCCAATGTATGGAGACCCCACTATGATGGGGTTTCTTGGCAAGATTTATTCAGAGGAGGTTTGCCATTGCCTTTCTCTGAGTATAGCGTGCAGTAGTGGCTCTTAACCTTTTCTTTACCAGGGACCCCCTTTAAATAGCTTTTGTTGCTGTGGGCCCCCAAGACTTAAGATTTAGAATTATTATTATGATGATACAATTACTGCATCCAACCCTTCCCTCAGAGGCACTGGAGGGGAAGGGAAGACTTTTTCCCCCTGTTTCTTCCTGCAAATTTGTGGCTGGAGTGGATTGAATGGCAATGTGCATGCCAAGCCAGCCAGGCAGCCTTTTCCTTGGCTCCTGTCACGTGGCCACTCCACTGCAGGGAGGAGGTAGGCCGAACAGCCTTCAAGACTGCAAGGATCCCTTGTGAGGACATTGTGGACCCCTGGGGCTCCCCAGACCACAGGTTAAGAACCACTGACCTACAGCATCTGGTACTCCTCGGTGGTCTCCCTTCCAGGTACTGACCAGGCCAACCTTGCTTACCTTCTGAGTTCAAATAGGGTTTGGTACCTTCAGGAAATGGAATCTCAATATTTTTTTAAAAAAATCTCCTACTTTTTTATCAATTTCTAGTATTTGGTGCTAAAAACTCAGAGGGACAGCATCAGTATTGGTAATGCAATACAAAGTCATTCTCATCCGAAGGAAATTGCTTTTAAAAACCAGGGGGCATTTCAAATGGGAACATCCCATTTTTGTTGTTTACGTAGTGCAAGATGGCTGAGCAAATATAAACCATCTGTAGGCTAATTTAAATCAGAGGACAGGCAAACACTGATTTGAGCATGCCATGAAGCAGATGAAATGCTCCCAACCTCTCCTAACACTGGTTAGGAGATGAGGTGTTTGGTGTTTGCCTGCCCTCTTCTCTCGCATACAACTTCTGTCCCTTCTGTGGCTAACTTACAACTGTGATGTAGCCTTCTGTCTGCTTCAGCATTAATCAGGCTATTTACCAAGTATTTGGCAAATGACTTGTCCATTAAAAAAAAATGCATGGGCTATCCTGGTATGTTAATTTTGTACTGATTTTTCTGCTCTTAATAATCTTTAGGAAGATTAGGTTGAGATGCAGGCTATATTGCTGCCTTACTAATGAGAAACACTTTTGATTGTGCTTTAACGGGGTATTCTATTTTTAATCTTGAGTCTTGCAGTTTTGTTTGTGTGATACATTAAATTGGAGCAAGTGGGGATGGAGCATGAAAGGTGCTGCTGATCTGGAGTCTGATTAAAAGAGATGCCATGCAGAATATAACCAACCCTTTGGCTTCAATGCCATGATATGTGCTTACTGGGAAGTAAGTTCCACTGAGCCCTGTAGGACTTGCTCTTGAGTAAACATGAATAGGATTGGGCAATGGATGTCTTGTATCAACTGTGGAACTCTGTTAATGTTTTTATATCTCTGCACAACTTTAGCAGTGAAAGTGGTCCTGGATACAGAATTGGCATTTTTACCATTGCATTGTTTTGTTACCTTAAATAGTGATTTTTGGAAGACCTGAATAAAAGTTACTGGTTGTGCTAGCTGGGGAATTCTGGGAGATGTAGTCCAAAAAAGTAACTCTTCCCAGTTCTGACTTTGGGCTTGTGAATGGCAGGTTGTAACTCACACAGAACTAGTATATTGAAGTAGTACCTCAGCAGGGATGTGTAAGCTGATCAGAAGGTCCACAGATATGCTAGGTCCAACTTTGATGCCCTAGGAATAGGAGGAGGCTCTCCCTGATCTGCACTGAGCTTTGGAGTTGCTCAGAAAGCAGTGTGATATCAGATAGCTTTCCAGATAAGACAATGTAACAAGGACAAGTCTTTTTCCCAGTGGGGGAGGCTTCAGAGCATCCAATAGTTTTGTTCCTGTCTACAGGTAAGACCAATGTTCCTTTCACCCACTTGAATGTCAGCAGTCCCCGCTGTGTTGAGACAAGGCTTCAAGTACTTCCAAAGATGAATATGTTGACAAACGTCCTGCTCCTCCTTCAGCTTGTAACTGGAGAGGAGGAGTCTGGGAATTACTGTTAGGCAGAGTCAGGCAGCCATCTCCGACAGCATGGTGTTGGAAGAGGGTGCTTTGTACCAAGTTCACCCTGCTGCCTTCAGGTGCAGTGGGAAAAATTCCCAACCAACAGTGTGGGGCAAAATTGAGTTGCCAGTATAGATAGATGGCTTTTATATTGTGGATGAGAAGGTACCATATTGTTTTTTGCTACAGGGAGCAAAATGTATTGGTTGGCCCCTGAAAGGAGGGCAGGGACCTTAACTCTGTAGTTGTGAAGGACTGCAGAGGAAAGCTAGGAGCTTGGCATGCATGGGATCAGCTCTCCTTCCTCTTTTCAGTGAAGGTGTAGGAGAGGTGCCCTCTTTAGAATACAGTTAACAATACCATCCACTTTTCAGCAAAGCTGTATCACAGCACTGCAGCTACATTTGCATCTTGTGTTTGGCAGGATGAAGGAATTGTGTTCATTTTGATGTATTGATCAGAGACCTGAAGCTTTTCAAAGTGCATTTGAGGATTTAACATATCCAGGGAAAATTGGTAGTGAGGACTTTTTAGAATTTTAAACCCTCCGAATTATAAACATATGGAAATCTGATAGAAGCCAAGAGATCTTGTGGAATAGCTAAGAGAGAGTACAGCATGAGAACACATTGCAAGACAACTCTTTTCCCTTCAGCAATGTGGGACTTAAGTAGTGCCCTGTTTTAAAGGGCTGCTTTACTGCGATCTTGTGTGTAGAGTACTTTGAATGAAATGTGCTATATAAATGCCAAGTAAACACTTGGAAGTTTGAACGAGTACATGTTGCCTCTGTTTGGTGTAACTGAAACACAATGGAAAATTATATGGATAAATTGTATTTGACATCAAGCTTGAATGTGGCAGTTGTATTTTTTTTAACCCTGTTATATTTTCAAGTTGATTGATGGTGGTTCCTTGCACCTTACCATTTTCAATGATTTCCCCAGTTATATGAAGATAGTCCATTGCAAAGCACAAAGGTTGTTTGTACAGGATAAGAGACCAGGGTAAATGTTTCTTAGCCCTTCTCCAACCAGCTGTTGTCCCCCTGCTGAACCTCCCCCCTACTCCTCAGCATTTGGGATCTGTGTTTACTTCACACATATGAGTCTAGAACCCCACAGAACTAAAAGAGTCAGGAAGGTGGGGGGGGTCTGGTGGGGATAACTATGGTTGCAGCCCAAATTATTCTACTACCTCTGCAGCCACCAGCTACACCTGTCTGCCTGTTCCCCTGCCACTACCTCACTTCTGTCTCTCTTCTGGGAGCCTGACAGAGTGCAGAAGTGCTCTATTTGGGGGTATTATTTCCTGAATACCAGGATCTGTGCACTTCTTACAGTCAGGTGCTGATGATGGACTGTCTGTTAACTTTTATTATTGCTGCTGTTATGTGCTGTCAAGCCAGCTTCAACTTATGGTGTCTGTATTAATCAGAGATCCCCAAGTCACCCTGTTACCACTTCTCGGATTCAGTATAAGTTTATTGTCTTAACTTTCAAAGCCCTACACAACCTAGCTCCCCCCATCTTTCAGCTCTCATTTGTTTTTACCAGCCTGTCCAAGAGTTGCATTCCAGGGACTCTAGGCTTTTCACCCAACCAAGGGTTCCTTCCTTCTTCCCTGGCTTGGCTTCATCCTTTCTCACCCACTGAACATTTGAGGACCTCTCCTTCTCTTAGCATTTTTAAATCTCAGTTGAAAACGTTTCTGTTTTCCAAACCATTTGGAATTTTAGTCCAATACTGTTTTATAATCCTGTATGTTTTTATTACCTGTATTGGTCAGTTTGTTTTATCTCTCTCTCTGGCTTTTTTTCGCAAACGAAGATTCAGTAAGGACTCATCCCGCGTTCCTGACTAAAAAGGCCAATCCGAGATAGACAAGTCCGGTTGCAGAAAGCACAGCAGAACATTTCCTCGGGTGATGTTACCGGGTTGTGATTCTTTCTGTGTTGCCGTTTCTCTTCAAGACTTGTTTGGCGTGAGTTCTCAAATAAGGCTGCAGCATTGTGGATAGTTTGTCTCCATGCCTCCCGATGTGAGGCCAGGGCGGACCATTGTTGGTGATCAATTTGGCTAAGCCTGAGATGTTGTTTCAGGGAGTCCTTGTATTGCTTTTTTGGATCGCCCCTCTTACGCTGACCCGTGGTGAGTTCACCGTAGAGTACTATTTTGGGGAGGCGATGGTCCTCCATCCTAGACACATGCCCTGCCCAGCGCAGCTGTGTTCTCAATATCATGGCATCAATGCTGGTGATCCCTGTTGCTCAAGGACAGCAACATTCGTCACATAGTCAGTCCAGTGTATATTTAGGATTGTGCGTAAACAGCGCTGGTGGAAGCGTTCGAGGAGTCGTAAGTGTTGGCGATAGGTGACCCATGTTTCAAATCCATAAAGGAAAATAGACAGTACAATGGCTCTATACACACTGATTTTTGTGTTTCGCCTCAGGTGTTTATTACTCCAGACTCTTTTGTAAAGTCTTCCAAATGCGCTATGTGCCTTTGCTAATCTGTGATCAATCTCCTTGCCAATCTTGGCACCTGAGGATATGTTGCTTCCCAGGTAGGTGAACTGCTGAACGGACTTAAGCACAGAATTGCCGATGGCAATGTGGGTATGATGGTGTTCGTCCTGTGGTGCAGGCTGGTAAAGGACTTCTGTTTTCTTCAGGTTGACTTCCAGCCCAAAGAGCTCTGCAGCTGTTGCGAAGCAGGATGTTAGGCGCTGCAGAGCTGCTTCTGTGTGGGCAACAAGGGCAGCATCATCAGCGAAGAGCAGCTCACGGACTAGACAGTTTAGAATCTTAGTGTGAGCCCTCAGACGGCTTAAGTTAAACAAGCTACCATCAGTACGGTAACGTATATAGATGCCGTCGTCCTCTTCGAGCTCTGCCGTAGCCCTTTGGAGCATCATGCTGAAGAAGATTGTAAATAAAGTTGGCGCAAGAACACAACCTTGCTTCACTCCATTAGTTATTAGAAAGGGCTCTGAAAGAGCATCGCCATATCTGACTTGACTGTGCTGGGCCTCGTGTAGCAAGATAATCATTTTAAGGAATTTGGGGGGACATCCTAGTCTTTCCAGGATCTGCCACAGACCTTTCCTACTCACGGTGTCGAAGGCTTTGGTGAGGTCAACAAATGTTACATAGAGACCCTTGTTCTGCTCTCTACATTTCTCTTGCAGTTGTCTAAGGGCAAATACCATATCTGTAGTACTCCTATTGGCTCTGAAGCCACATTGGCTTTCAGGAAGAAGTTCTTCAGCAATGGCAGGAACTAATCTGTTCAGGAGTATCCTTGCAAGGATTTTCCCAGCAATAGAGAGCAGTGTTATGCCTCGATAGTTTGAGCAATCGGATTTTGCTCCTTTTTTCTTGTACAGGGTGATGACGACTGTATCTCGGAGATCTGATGGCAGTTCCCCTTTTTCCCAGCAATTCACAAGGAGTTTGTGGAATTTATCATGGAGTACATGACCTCCGTGTTTCCAAACTTCAGGTGGGATTCCATCAATCCCAGCTGCCTTGCTGTTTTTCAACTGCTGTATGGTCTTAAGGGTCTCTTCCAAAGTGGGAGATATGTCTAATTAATTTTTCATCGGTTTTTGTATCATATGTTGGATAGCTGAGTCTTGGACTACTCGGTTGGCACTAAAGAGACTTTGAAAGTGATCAGCCCATCGATTCAGGATGGAGGCTTTCTCAGTAATTAATGTTTGACCATCTGTACTATATAAGGAGCTTTGGACCTGATAAGTAGGTCCAAACACTGCCTTAAGAGCTTCATAGAATCCTCTAGAATCACCCAGATCTGCACAGCGTTATGTCTTTTCTGCTATATTGATCCACCACTTGTTCTGCATGTCTCGTAGTTTTTGTTGAAGTTTACTACATGTGAGATGGAAAGCTGCTTTTCTTACGTGGCAAGTTGGCTGGGCAAGGTATGCCTGGTGAGCAGTTCTCTTCTTTGCCAACAGCTCCTGGATCTCTTGGTTGTTTTCATCAAACCAGTCTTGATTTTTCTTGTGGGAGAACCCGAGGGATTCTTCCGCAGACTGGAGGATACTGTTTTTGGTATGTTGCCAAAGCACTGTTGGAGAATGATCTGTAGGACGGTCTTCAAGTTTTGTTTGCAGGTTTGCCTGGAAGTTGTCTCTCATGGTAGCTTGTTGAAGATTGTTGACTTGGAGTCTCCTCTTTAAGATGCCACCCCTCTTAGGTTTGAACTTAAGATGAAGATTTAGTTTACATCTAACGAGGCGATGATCTGTCTGGCTTTCTGCACTGGGCATCACTTGAGTATGACGGACATCGTGAATGTTTCTCTGGCGGACTAGAACATAGTCAATGAGGTGCCAATGTTTGGATCGGGGATGCATCCAGGTTGTCTTCAAGCTGTCTTTCTGCCGAAAGATAGTGTTTGTAATAGTCAGCTGTTGTTCTGCACAGAACTCTAGCAGGAGGCGTCCATTATCATTGCAATTTCCAACACCATGCTTGCCTAAGACACCTTTCCAGGCTTCGGATTTCTTTCCTACTCTGGCATTGAAGTCACCAAGGATAATAATTTTATCTTCTACAGGGACTTTTTGTATGAGGTGGCGTAGGTCTGTGTAAAATTTGTCTTTCTCTACAGAGTCGGCTTGCATAGTTGGGGCATATATACTAAAGAGAACAACATGTGGGAGGTGTAAGGAAATAATGCTCTGTTATCAGTTAGCAGAGGGATTCCTTTTCTTTTCTTTCAGGTTTTATGCAAAAGATACAATTTGGGCTAGGAACGAGGGCGGTTATCTTGTCCATGGATAATAAAGTAAGGCAACATGAACAGGGCTGAAGTTTATTTCCTGCTTCCACAGTTGTGTGTGTGTGTGTGTGCCTTCAAGTTGCCTGTCATGGGGAAATACAGTGACCCCATGAACTTCATAGGGTTTCTTTGGCAACGAATACTCAGAGGTGTTTTTGCCAGTTTCTTCCTCTGAATATCGCCTACAGCACCTGGTATTTATTGGCGCTCTCCCATCCAAGTGCTAACTTGGGCTGTTCCTGCTTAGCTTCCAAGATCAGACAGGATCTAGTACTTTAAGGGTATGCAGGCATTTCTTACCTTGAGCAAATATAGAATATGGTGTTAGCTGTCTGGGCCTTTTTTACTTTTCCATTGAAGATTACAATATTTTGAAGGCTTTGGCAATACATTTGAAATATAAATATTCTTACAGCATTTGGTGAAATTTCAGAAGTGTGTGTGTGTTTGTCTGTGCTGAGCATGGTGTGGGACTCCAGTGCAGTTTTGCAAATGTCCACATAGGTGATTAGCTTTTCATTCCTTATGAAAATGTAAGAGAAACCTCTTTAATGTAAAAGACAAGATAAACTACAGAGCTTTCCATGGTGGGCATGCCATGCAAGGATCTCACTCAGCATCTGTTGGTATAGAAAGGGAAGCAGAATGTTTAGAGACTATTCCTGTTTTGAAAAGGCTGGCTGATTTTCCCTCCACAGTTTTCCTTTTTGTTTCTTTTGAAGTTAAGTGCATCTTAAAAATTGATGGTGCTTGACAGTATGAGGAAATAAAACTGTTGTGGGACAAACTAAAACAATTCCACTTTAAATGTATATTGTCCTGATTCAGATAAACATTTGGGGCTTTATAAATCATGGTTTATGCACTTACACACACAAATCATGATTATGCTGAAATATTCATCCAAACCAATGTTTAATGAACCATAAACCATAGTTTGTGAAGTCAGGAGTGAGCATTGGAGTCATGTGGTCTTTTCCTCTTGTATGCTGGCTTCAGAGTGAAGATCCTGGTTTGTATTAAATTATTTCCTATTATGTACAGAGGAAAGGACCTCTGGCTTACAGTTATGGAACAAGCTAGGAAAACAAGACAGGTAGTGCTCCCACATAGGAAAGGAAAAGTGCATAATAAATTAGAACATCTCCTAGTGGTAGTTCTCTGGAACTTCTATCCATGCAGTGTCAGCAGAGTATAAAAAAAGAAGTGGCAGAGATACATAGATGCGGAAATGTTTTCCTTGTCAGCTGAATGTGTAGACAGGAGGGAAGCAATTCTGTTGGAGGTGACAGTGCAGAGTGGTGCTAGCCTGTGAAGATCCACAATGCTCCCCTGTGCATTCTTTCAAGAGGTGGGTTTGGTGTGAAGCATCCTAAAGTTAGAATCAAGGAAGAAAGGGCAACTTTCAATCTCTGGTCCTCCAGATGCTTTTCAACTTCAGCCCCAGAGGTCCCACCCAACATAGCTAATGGTTGGGTTCTGGCCATTGACGTTCAAAACATTTGGAGGACTAAAGTTTGAGAACCACTGCTTTACACTACATTTTTTGTGACCATTGGCTATGCTGACTGGTGAATCTTGGGAGTTATATCTCCTCAAACTAACTTTTTCTGGAAAAAACAGGCTTGTTATTCATGAGCTACATTCTTATAAATGCAGAACTTCTGCTCCCAGTTGGCACCTCAAACCAGTAGGAGTGGCTAAAACTCTCTCTCTCTGGCTTTTCTTCGCAAACGAAGATTCAGGAAGGACTGATCCCGCGCTTTCTGCAAGCGCGCTGATGACTAAAAAGGCCAATCCAAGATAAACAAGTCCGGTTGCAAAAAGCACAGCAGAAGGTCTCCTTGGGTGATGTTTTTGGGTTGTGATTCTTTCTGCGTTGTCGTTTCTCTTCAAGACTTGTTTGGCGTGAGTTCTCAAATAAGGCTGCAGCATTGTAGATAGTGCGTCTCCACGCCTCCCGATGTGAGGCCAGGGCGGACCACTGTTGGTGATCAATTTGGCCAAGCCTGAGATGTTGTTTCAGGGACTCTTTGTATCGCTTTTTTGGAGCGCCTCTCTACCTAGCAATAAATAGACAATGTGTCCCCTGAAAGGACTCCTGCATGGTTGTGTCCTTCACAAGGGAGAAATCATAAGCCAATCCTGGTTTGCAATTTCGACATGTAGGGGACAGAAGACCTGCTTGCACCAGGGTTCTCCAGAATTCCAGCTTATCATTTTCTGTAAATGTTCTATGTAGATTAGGAGTTTTTAAACCTGAACATGCTTTTCTTAGGAGCTGTCCGCCATTGGAAGTCTAAAAATATCTTGATAATCTGTTGAAAAGCCATGGCTCAGATAACATACCCCAAGTCTTAGAAGGAATGATGAAGGTAAACATAGAGCCTTATTACACGAGGCAGGTAAACCGCGTTTGCATCAGGATAATAGCACCTTCGGTTGGCGCTTAACATCGTCCCTCTTCGGTTGCTGTCTTGTGAGAGACCAATTTAAAAGCATTTCTTTTTATTAACACGAAAAGTCTATTAGAATCATAGAATCATAGAGCTGGAAGAGACCGCAAGGGCCATCCAGTCCAGCCCCCTGCCATGCAGGAATACACAAGCAAATCATTCCTGACAGATGGCCATCTAATCTCTGCTTAAAAACCTCCAAAGAAGGAGACTCCACCACACTCTGAGACAGTGTATTCCACTTCCGAACAGCTCTTACTGTCAGGAAGTACCTCCTAATGTTTAGGTGGAAGCTCTTGTAGTCTGAACCCATTGCTCTGTGTTCTAGTCTCTAGAACAGCAGAAAACAACTTGCCCCATCCTCAGTATGACATCCCTTCAAATCTTTAAACATGGCTATCATGTGCCCTCTTCACCTTCTCTTCTCCAAGTTAAACATACCCAGCTCCCTAAGCTGTTTCTCATAAGGCATGGCTTCCAGACCTCCCACCGTTTTGGTCACCCTCCTCTCGACACGTTCCAGCTTCTCAATATCCTTTCTGAATTGTGGTGCCCAGAACTGGACACAGCATTCCATGTGAGGTTTGACCAAAGCAGAATAGAGTGGCACTATTACTTTCCTTGATCTAGACACTATACTCCTATTGATACTGCCTAGAATCGCATTGGCTTTTTTAGCTGCCACATCACACTGCTGACTCATGTTCAGCTTGTGGTCCACTAAGACTCCTAGATCCCTTTCACATGTACTGCCATCAAGCCAGGTGTCACCCATCCTGTATCTGTGCATTTCATTTTTACTGCCCAAGTATCCTACATTTCTCCCTGTTAATGCCCTCATTTCCTGCTTCCGTATGATTTTCTGTGTGAAAGATCAATTGCAATTTTGTGTGGTCAGTATTTTCTGTTTGAAAAGCTAGGTTGTCAATTCCCCCCCCCTCACAATGTTTATTTAAATGCCTGAAATATATTTTGAATTTATGGTAAAATTAAAGCCTCTCATTTGCTAAGCAGGCAGTGAGAAATGGTTCTTTTGTGTTTGTGGTATAAGCAAAATATTTTCTTCTGAGAACATAGATTATGATGATGATAATAATAATAATAATAGGAAAAATATTTGCAAACTGTATACCAGTGTGAGTTGCGGTGACCAATCAGAACTAGTGTGCTGTGAGAATGATGGAAACTTAAAATATGAAATGCCCCTACATTCTCATGGCATCCACAGACAAATTAGGTTGCCCACTATTTCTCTGTATGAGTCACCAGTCAGCCACAAGGTTACTACCATGGGTCCATTTACATCTCTTGCAGCATAGCAGTGAGCGGATTGGAAAAGATTTCACAAGTTTCTTGAAGAACAGGAAGAAGTTAGCTTGATGGGTTTACTCTAGGTGGGCATTCCACAGTAAGGATGCTATTTCTCAGGGTTTGATTTCACATTTCTGGGTTTTAGGGTCATTCTGAAAGTTTCGAGAAGGAGGATTAAATTTTCAGAATGTAGTGACAGAATGAAGGGGAGAGGGTATTTTTTGCTTGGCCTGAAGGCTTTTGCATTTGGTTCTTTTCTTTCAATCTTATCTGCCAGACCAGATTCTACCACTTGGTCCTCCAGGTTTCAGCCCTAACACCACCAGGCCTCACTAGTTGGGGAAAGGGGGATAAGAAATAAAAGCAACAACGATGATGATTCGATTTTATTTTTTTTGGTGGACTGCACAATCTCAATGAAAGTAGCATTTTTATAACTCCTAAGACTTTTTTTTTTTTTTTTTGAGAAAATGCATACCTTACCTTAGGTGTTTGCACATTTGCAAGGCTGACAGGGCATCTCCAAGAGATGAAGTGTTCTGGAATTCAGACACCTCAAATATGTATTGTTAAAGACAAATGCATAGAAATGTGCTTCAGTTACAATTTGGATAAATTAGGCAAAGAGAGAAAGTGCACAAATTAATTAAAATGCAATTTAAAAGGTATGAATTTCAGTGCCGGAATAAAAGGCAATCTCACAATCCAGTATGAAACAGAGGCAGGAAGAAAACTAATGTGGGATTTGGAGAAGCTCAGTGGAATTGAGACTGAGAGTTTCTCACATCCTTACTCACTAGGCTCCATTGTTTGACTTGTGTTGCACTGCCCTTGGCTTTGTGAGGTCTGACTCTTATGCTATCCAAGACAAGCCTAACAAGAAGTCCCAAGACCGGTTTGCCTTCTGCTACACTTCAGTCAGCAAAGATATGCAAGGCAGAGCTTTTCAAGAGATCTTCCTCTTCAGATGTCTTGGAACCAGATTGTTTAGGTCTTTAAATGTCAGCAGTGATGGCACGAGGGTGGTGCAGAAAGGTTGAACCTCACCAGGTGACACTATTGGAGGGAGGGGTGACACTGGTCGTAGTAATGTCACAGAATGTCAACAATTAGTATTTTTGAGTGGATGTCTGTCTGGCTTTTCTTCGCAAATGAAGATTCAGGAAGGATTCATCCCGTGCTTTCTGCAAGTGCGCTGATGACTAAAAAGGCCAATCCGAGATAAACAAGTCCGGTTGCAGAAAGAACAGCAGAAGGTCTCTTTGGGTGATTTTTCTGGGTTGTGATTCTTCCTGCATTGTCGTTTCTCTTCAAGACTTGTTCGGCGTGAGTTCTCAAATAAGGCTGCAGCATTGTGGATAGTGCGTCTCCAAGCCTCCCAATGTGAGGCCAGGGCTGGACCATTGTTGGTGATCAATTTGGCCGAGACTGAGATGTTGTTTCAGGGAGTCCTTGTATTGCTTTTTTGGAGCGCCCCTCTTACGCTGACTCATGGCGAGTTCACCGTAAAGTACTATTTTTGGGAGGCGATGGTCCTCCATACTAGAAACGTGCCCTGCCCAGCGCAGCTGTGTTCTCAATATCATGGTCTCAGTGCTGGTGATCCCTGCTTGCTCAAGGACAGCAACATTCGTTCCATAGTCAGTCCAGTGTATATTTAGGGTTGTGTGTATACAATGCTGATGAAAGCGTTCGAGGAGTCGTAAGTGGTGGTGACAGGTGACCCATGTTTCAGACCCGGAAAGGTTTAACCTCACCAGGTGACACCATTGGAGGGAGGGGTGACACGGGTCTTAGTAACGTCACAGAATGTCAACAATTAGTATTTTTGAGTGGAACATATCAACAAATGGGTTAACATTGGGACAGCCACGGGAAGGCAGGAATTCATTGTTTGATGTTATGTCTGCTTTGCTTTTTGGCATCTCTTGTTTTCACAGCTTTGCCTTAATCTGGTATTGAAATGTAACATAGGAAGTTCAGACTCCAGTTTGGGCTTAGGCATGATTCGTCCTTCCTGCTTGTACCACAGAGGCCTCCCTGGTTTAAAATGCAGTTTTTCTTTCGCTGGTGGTTCTGCCTGTTTTATTGAGTATGAATTAAAGTAATTAGAATATGGTAGTTGGGAGAGAATAATGTTAATTAGAGTAGGCATGAGTGAATAAAACAGTAAGCAGGCTCTACATTTGGTGTGAATATATATAGTCTCCATCTCCCAAGCGTGCTGAATCATTGGCCTGCACAGTTTTCAGTTTTGTATTTTCAAATTCAATTTGGATCGATATTAGATCATAGCCCGCCCTCCAAATGGGTTTCTTGAAACTAATTACTTTCAGATAGGGGTCAAGAACCATGTCTCCAGCAGCAGGCATTCATTAGAGAGGAGAATATCATGCAGTGATAGGAGGCAATCATCCAATGTTGCTACAAAGGAAACAGTTACAATGTTGCTACAAAGGAAACAGTTTAAGCATAAATGCTTCTATAAAATATTTTTTTCTGCCAGTCTGACAGAAAATATGTTTGTTTGGGATGGGGAATGTTCACGTGTAGACATAAACCAATGATCTCTGGGCAAGATTTTGAGTCCCAGCTTGTTTCAGAGTAAATTTAAAATAAATTCAGAATAGACAGGTTGTTGAATATAACAAATAGAAAGGTGTTCAATGAAGATGCTGTTATTATCCAATGACTACACAGCAACCATATAGAGAATGGACGGATGTATGGATCCCAGAGTTGCCATCATAATGTTGAGATGAGATCCCACCTCCAATTACAAAGACTTAAGGAGGCCTCATCATTGAGCACTGTTGACTTAAATTGAGATTTACACTCCTTACTTTAAGAATTCCATATTCCAGTACTGCTGCCACTATATTTTCCTTGGCCTTTTTGTTAGCAGCTGTTTTTAAGAATGTACAGCATATTAAAAACTTACATAGCCTTGTCAGTTATGTTTTAAAGCAGTCACTTGTAACCACTAAGTACTGATATTTTGCTTAACTTTAAATAAAATGACCACATTAAAGAACTTTTCCTAACTAACCTTCATTGAATGACCCCCACCCCACCCCAGCAATCACACTTCAGTCACCTGATTAGATGGATTTTTAAATCCATGTGAAAAGAAAATATTTTCCCCAGGCTTTTTTGGTGGGGGGGCAGGGGACAAACATTTTTGGAATATTGAAAAACATACAGCTTTAGCACTGTTTACAGATTGAAAGTCACTTTGTTATTTCAGGAACATAAAATATATAATTTGGTTTGGCAAAAATTGATCATGTTTGGTATATTAAAAAGCACAGACAATTATTACAGTTATTACAATTGAGTCAATGGGATTTACCTATGTGTTAACTTACCATTCAACAATTCACTGAATGGGTCTCTTTTTGTTCGAACTAATCAACAGGATCCCAGCCTTATTTTTTTACCTTTTTAATTTATTTTTTGTTACAAATGGAACTATACAACCCTGAACTGCAAGGTACCTCTTTGGTTTTGCCATTTTTTATTAAGAACAGGCAAAAAAAGCAGACATAAAGCATGCGTTTCCACAAAAAAACTAAGAAAAGGAATTGCAGTGATATGGTACGATTGGATTCATGTATCTGCAGGGGTTTGGTTCCTGGAATTATTGTGGATAACAGCAAACCCTATTAAAATAAAGGATTTCCAGTACAAATGTCTGTACCATAGAGTTGTGTTGGAGGACCTAGTGATTCCTAGAGAGGATGCATCTCTGAGCATTTTCCAGCACAACTCTATGGTATATGCCCCTCTTTTTTTCAGTCTCTGATAACTGAAACTGTGGATATTGGTTCTGCAGATACAGGGGGCTGACTGTACTTTACATAGTCTTGCATAAATGTCTTTTTCATAGTTTTTAGAAATAATTTTGGAGGAGTAAAGTATATGAACACTTTGCCTTTTAACATTTTATTCATAATTCTAAAGAAAATATTCTGTAATCATTTTTTTTCCTATTGTTCCTAGAAAAAAAAAAAGCTTAGGAAAAAATCCCCCCTTCCAAAATGTTTCCATTTTTTTCTGGGACTTCATATCTTTAGGATCATTACTGGCTGAGCATCCTTAATCCAGAAATCCAAAAACCTCAACCCCCCCCCAACCTTTTGCTACCTTTTGCTTTTCTGTCTTTAAGTTGGTGGATGTGGTGCTCCTGCTTGTTCATCTCTCAGATCCTCAGTCTCTCTCCAGCCTTGCTTCTTGTTCTTTGCTACTTGTGTTGTATATGAGACACGAGGCTGGAGAGAGACTGAGGGCCTGAAAGACAAACAAGCAGGAGCACCGCTGCTGCCGCCTTGAGAATGGAAATGGATGGCTGGAGGCAAAAAACGTTTCCCACCATTTCACAGATCCTCAGTCTCCAGCCTCACATCTCATATGCAACACAAGTAGTGAATGACAGGAGGCTGGAGAGAGACATGAGGCTCAAGAGAGATGCAAGGATCTGTGAAATGGCATATGTATATGCAAATAAGGGTATTCCAAAATCTGAAAAAAAATACAAAATACAAAACACTTCTCCTTTAAATTTGGGATTAGGGATGCTCAACCTGCACCTTCCACTTTAGTTTGCCTATGGAAATTCTTTATCCACATATACGACCCTTCTCCATCTGTCTTCTCAAACCCTGCCTTGTGTTTGGTATTCAGCTTCTGCTGTTGATACGATTTTTTCCAGCTTTTCTAATGCTTTTGTGGCTGTTTTTCCTGTCACCTTCAGTGTTGTCTTACCAGCTGTTCTCTCTTTGGCTGTGCTCCTTACTGTCTGACTGAAATGACTTTGATGGCTTTGTATAATTTTCAGCCAGAAATGTCCAGTTAGAATCTTGACCAATTTTGATTCTTTCTTTTCATTTATAAAGCAGAAACCTCTCTTACGTTATCAGCTTTACCATACACTACAAAAGTGGCAGTTTTTCAGTCTGCTTTGTTGTTGTTAACTGCCATCAAGTTGACTTTGACTTATGGCGACACTATGAATGAAAGACCTCCAATTCACCCTATCATCAACAGCCTTGCTCAGGTGTTGCAGACTCAGGGCCACTTGGTCAGCTAGTATATTTATAAATATCTTCGTTCTCTAAATCATAGTTTACTCAGTAATTTCTCATTGCAGCTAAACAACTTCTAAAACTTATGATATATGGAGGTTTTTTTTTTAAAGAGTTAATCCTAGGAAAGCAATTAACCATTACATTCATCCGAACTTATAGATTTCTTTCTACCTTCTCTTACTACTCACCAAGGAATATTTTGATATAAGTCCTCCTACATGTAACTTTCTTTTTTTTTTTTAAATAGCGGTTTGGTACCCTTTCTAAAACAGAAAGGTTGTAAGGTTAAAATCCTTGCAGACCTGAAGCTATTACAATAGTTTGGTTCACAGTAGTTAAGGCATGAAACAGAAGACTGAATAGAAGTATTTAAAAATCAATATTGATTTTAGAGCTGCTGTTGGAATAATTGAACCTGTTGTGTGCTTCCTTTTTTCTAGATGGGAAAATAAATCTGCCTTTAAGAGATGCAATACCATGTTGTCACATAAGAGGATAATAGCCTCCTGTAAGTATGAAGGTGTTTGGTATAAAATGTCACACAGACTATGAAAATATACTACTTCTTGTAAACTCAGTTGTAATTTAGAATTTGGATGGATGCATAACTCTGTGATCTTGGAAAATTTATTACATTTGATTATTTTCATTAATGATTTTTTTTTAAAAAATTGGAAACTATACAATTTTCTCTTTGGAGATTTATTGTTTATTCCTTTCATCTTTATGGACTGTGCTCTGCCTTCTATTGTTGCATGCTGTTGTATTATTCAAAACCTTCCTTTAACCCTGGCATGGCTTAGATGCTCCTTAGATGTAGACTAAGCACAGAAGATCATCTCAGGTGAGCTCAGCTCAGCTCCTACCTGCAGACTTGCCCAAGTCATGACTAGGAGAAAAGAGCACTTTTGAATCTGCAGCTGGGAGAAAGACTTGCCAAGGCATTTCTAGAGAAAAGGCATTTTTGAATGGGTGGGAGGCAGCTGTCAGAAAAGGGCTGTTTACTTCCAGTTCAGGGAGTGGGGCCGACTATTGCTGCCCCATTGCTGCTGCCTAATTTTTGTTTTTGATGCACAAACCTGTTATATTTCCTTAAAAACAAGACATAGCCTCCTCACATACATTATTTACAAGTGGTATCACACTTCCCTGAGGTTTCTAGAACTTAATTTTTACTTGTAAACAAGGTGTGTGGGGAGGATGCACCTTGTTTTAAAGGAAACAACACAGAGGATTTGCTGCCACTATGCAGAATATTCAGCAGCAGGGATGGGGAACTGCGAAAATGGGCAGGGAGTGCATGCACACCATGGGCTGCATTTTGTTCATGTCTGGTCTACTACCCCAGGACAGCACCAGATTCCTTCCAGTGAAAGCTCAAACACATAGATAGATATGGAGCCATTTCAGTCAGTAAGTCGTAACTGGCTTTGTTTAGACATCACAATAATGAATCTCAGTGACTCTTGAGCTTCGTCACTTCCCCTTCCTTTTCTCTTCTGGCACTGTCTGAAGGTAGAACTTGGAAAATTTCACTTTCATTTAGATTAACTGCATTTTGTCATGTTACCTAAACGTAAAACGTAAGTTATGTGGAAATAAGCCCAGCTTCTTCAAACCATGATTTTATAAAGTTGGCTTCTTCATAGCTAAGTGTTTACAACTTAACTATGTAACCAATCACAGGCTTGTTTAATGTTCACACAGTATGTCACACTATGGTTGATATAAAGTGCAAGTGGACACAACTTTAAGTGGCCATGCTGGAAGAGGATAGCAGATGGCAGGAAGGGCTAGGGAAAAATGAAGCACGCTGAGGCTCTTTCTATATAACAACAAATAATAGTTTAGATTGTACCCAAAGTGTAAAATGTCATCTGTTTTTCTGGATTGTATCATAGTAGTACATGCAGATCTGGTGATTATTAATGATTCATATCAAATAGGTGTTTTTCATTGATTTAAGTTCAATTTCAGGTTATGTCAACTTAAGGTCATATTAGCAACAGATCACCTTTAATATATTGTTTAAATTGTTTTAAACTGTTATATGGCCTATGCAGTTTTAAACTGCCCTTATTGTTTTATGTGACTTTTTTATGTCACTCTGACATCTTGCGGTATAGGGTAAAATATAAGTATTTAAGTATCATAACAGCCCATCAGCTTACAGTTTGAACACAGATGCACATGTGACCTCTGTGTGTGTATGTGAGGATGCAATTTTAGGATTGATATTTTGTTTTATGGTCATTTATCTTGACAGTAAAGGGTATGCTGATATCTACTGAGGCTGGTATTCTCTTAAAATGGCATTTTCCCATCATGTGCTGCCAATAAATTCATCTTCATACTATGATTATAGTCAATTAAATCATTTGCTTTTAAAATGGGTGTTCAAAGAAACATGGCATGCAACTAATTCAGATTATGTATCTGTTATTGTTGCTTTCTTGTCTTAGCATGCTAACATCGTAAGGGCTGCAAGTGAAGACAACACTGCTGTATTTTGACCCTCTCCAAGATATTGCTGTGGTCAGACAGTGAAAAGAGGTGTCTTCCCCATGACAACATGTCAACAAAGGATCTCAGCCCCCGACATGGTGCAAAATCTCGCACTGTGCAGAGAGCCTCAACGATTGATGTTGCCTCTGACATGTTAGGTTTGTCTTTGACAGGTGACCACCTTTTCCTCTATCTCTGTAGTCTCACACATGTAATAAATCATGATTTCATGAATTTTGGTTTGGTGTTTGAAGTCTGAGTCTTTTCCCCAGATGAGGGTGATGAAAATATGGATTGGAAAGAAACACACACAGAGTCTAATGTGTATCCCTCCTATCTGAAAGTTATAATCAACAGACAAGACAGCGGGACAGAATGGAGGACAGGACAGTAGGCAGAGAGTAGGGGGCAGCATTTTAAAAAATAAGAGAGAGAAGAGTTGAAGAAGCATAAAAGAGACATCCAAATGCTGTGTGGTTTTGTAATCATGGACTCTTATATCATATATCTTGCGTTTTTTGTCACTTAGTAGCACCTTATAGATTTTTAATGAATAATTTCACATCAGAAAAAGAAGATAGTAAAAACTGGCCTCCAGTGAGAATTACTTAGTGCATGACTAAATGCTTGAAAATACCCCATGGGACTTTTTAAAACCATTTTTTTCATAAACAGTGTTGGACCCTTTTTCTTCTTATACATTATAAAAGGTTTGAAATAAATGTAGGGGGGAGGAGAAGGGGTTTGAGGGGTTTTTCTATTTGTGATACTTAAATCTGGAATCCTTATGGGGATCTAGTTACATAGTTCTTTGCATCCTGGCCTATATGCTGAATTTTATTTTATTTTTTCAAATTACTTGATTTTTTTCTGAAGGAGGTAAAACAAAACAAAAGTTTCCTCCTGAATTACATCTTCACTTCATTTTAATATGAAAAATATTTACTTGCATTAACAGCAGGGGCAGAGCTAGACCAATCTGGTGGGGCAAGGTTCCTGGACCAACAGCTAATTGGGGCCCACTGTCGGCTGCGGCACAGGTGATTTTCCAGGGGCCATTCACACTAGGTAATTATGGTTGGCCCTCTGTGTCCACGGATTTGGCGTCCACAGAGTCCACCATCCACACTTTGAAAAATATTCCTCCAAAAATAAATTCCAAGAAGCAAACCTTGATTTTGCCATTTTATATAAAGGACACAATTTTTATAGGGTGTTTTTTTTGGGGTGTGTGTGTGTGTTTTTTTTCCGGGCTGTGAGGCCGTGTTCTGGAAGAGTTTATTCCTGACGTTTCGCCTGCATCTGTGGCTGCATCTTCAGAGAATGGTGGCGTAGAGTGTGTGTGGTGTTTATATACTATGAGTTCCTCAGCTCAATGGGTGGGTGGGAAGCCAGATGCCGCCGCCACAGCCGCCACCACCACCACCACCTCTCCCTCTTCTTCGTCTTCCTTCTCCTCACGAACAGACTGTGGGCTGCCCCACAGAGCTCCCCTCACACACACAGCCCAGCTGGCAATTTTATTATGTTATTGTATGTAATGGGACTTGAGCATCCACGGATTTTGGTATCCATGGGGATTCCTGGAACCAAACCTCAGCAGATAACAAGGGCCCACTGTATTTAGAATTCTCTGCCAGAGAGCTCTAGTGCCTCATCAAACTACAAACTCCAGGATTCCACAGGATGGAACTATGGTAGTTAGTGGAATAATAGTGCTATAATTATCTAGTGTGAATGGGCTCAGTCTCCTCTCCCACAGTTGCTTGGCTCTAGTGGGCATTCAAGACAATAACCAGCTCTGTGTCACCCTACCTCCTTCTCTTTTGGCAAATATGTGAGCAGGGTTGCTAGGGAAGCCACTGTCGCTGCCATCTTCTGCCCCCTCGTCCTTCTTCCATAGCAGGGTGTGTGCGAGCAGGCACAGGTGTGGGTGCGCACATGTATTTCTGAATGGAAAGGGCTGCAAGATTGTGTGTGTGTGCACCATAGGATACGAAATGTACACGTGGATAAAATGTGCAGTTTGAAAATGGATAATGTCAAGCTGGAAAAATGGGTAGGAAATGAGAGATATTGTTTACTAAGCATGTGAACGACAGCATTTATCAGGCAATCTTGGTAAAAACAGGAGAAGCTCAGTCTTGAAGAGGTACTACTTTTAGCAGTACAACACAGCTATGATGAGGTAGAAGGAATAGCTGTTGCACTGATGTAAATGTCCCGGCAGTGCAGCATGAACCATTGGATTCTCCTGTTAGTTTGCTAAGGTTGATTCATTGTTGTTGTATAGTAATAACAACTGTGGATTCATGTGGAGAAAATACCACTGGTCCAAGATGCAAGCTAAGGGTAGAGCATGCCATGGTGTGTGTGTGTGTGTCTGTCTGTCTGCCCTCCCCCCACCGCAGCACTGAGTAGTGGCTATAAAGGCTATGCCTTTAAAAAAAAATATATCAGGATCTCCTGATGCAGCAGTGGCAGTGTGTCATACTTGGAGCCATTTCTGCTTCTTGCACCTGGGCTGCCAGCCTGTAAACTCTGCTGCTACATAACAACAGTCTATATAGGTGAGCTTATGCTAACTTTTGTTCTTTATAGGAAACATCCAGGACCCAGATGAGCCAATCTTAGAATTTAGTTTAGGTAAGTACTTGGCTGAGAGGTGTGTGTGAGAGCGAGAGCGAGAGAGAGCGCTTTTCATCCACTTCTTTCAGAACATTGCATTTGTATTTGCTGATGTTCACAATCAGCACTGTAATTGTATATAAAGTGTTACTTGTTAAATGTAGTGACCAGAAAGAGGAGAATAGAAAGGAGACAATGTGCTGCATGGTCTCAGAACAGGTAATGTGCGGCCCTCCAAGTGTTGTTGTACTCCCATAATCCCAGCTCCTATGATTCCTTACCACTGGCTGTGGTGACTAGTGCTGATGGGAGATGCAGTCCAACAATATCTGAAAGGTCTCCATTTTCCATTTCTGCTCTAAAGTCTAGCAAATGCATTCTGGTATTTGCTTTTATATGATGAGCCTACTTTACCTTCTTGTAATAAAGGAGCCTTCCATCTTTATTTTTAAAGTTTTAAAGTCCCTGCTTGTCTTTTAGCACTTTTTAAAAAAATGGTTTGTTCTAATATTCATTCTTTTCTGCTGAAAAAAGAAATAAGAAGTAACCATCCAAAGTAGTATACTGATAATTTTTTAAAAAAATTACAATAAGAATACAGCCAGAGGGACAAATATTAAAATAAAAGTTAAGCAGCAGAAACCAAGCCAGTTCCTTATTATATCTTCACCCATGACTTCCACTCCTTCAACATTAGCACCCTTCAGTCACCCTAAAGTTGATCACTCCTGCTCTGGCTATTTGTCCTTGCTATCTCCTGAAAATACATGTACAGTATTGTCCCCTCTTTTCTTTCCTTCAAATCCTTAGTCATTCCAAATTGTAGCAAAGAATTAAGTACCTGTAACAGCATTTGGCCTCATTATTTCATCTCTACCTTTGTGAGTCACATTCCAGCTCTCTGTTGTTTTTCCCACTGTCACTTAGACAGGAACCGGTCTTTGTTGGATGTGTATTCTAGAAGGTGCCACAAAAATTGCTGATGGTGTGAAATCATTACCACCATCATCAGGCTCATATGTTCCATGGTATTGGTGAACAACAAGGCAGAACAGTGAGGAAAAGGCAGAGTTTTTTTACTTTGTTCTTGGCATATTGTATTTGTGCAGCAAGGCCTTGATATGGAAAAATGACATGACCTGTTTTCTACAGCTTGCAGTGAGCTGCTTACTCCGTCGCTAGATAGAAAGCCAAATAGTTTTGTAGCAGTGAGTGTAACTACACCACCTCAGGCCTTTTGGACAAAGCATGCGCAGACAGAAATTATTGAGGTAAGTGATGCCATGTTTCTTGCTGCTGAGTGCTTCATTTTCGCTGATACCAAGTTGCCCCTCTTAACTTTCTCACCTCTTTTTCATTATAGGGAACAAGCAATCCTATCTTTCTCAGCAGTATTGCCTTTTTTCAAGACTCTCTTATTAATCAGATGACGCAAATAAAACTTTCTGTATATGATGTTAAAGATAGATCTCAGGGAACTGTAAGTCTACTTTGCAAATATCTTCTCTGTTGTTCACATTGCTGTAGCATTTGAATAATAATTTTGCATGCTTGCATACCCTTGTCTCCCACAAAGACATTTATGTCCTATAACTGGATATTAGGACGTAGAATTGTTAGAGGAACTTTCTAAACCTGCTTTTGAAGATGCTTACAGTCACATTTAATGTTATGTTAAATTGAGAAGGTGTAGCTCCCTCTCTATTTTCCTTTTACTCAAAAATAAGTACAGAGTTATTCTAATCAGGACAGCATCATGCAGGAGAGTTGGGTTTAATTCTTTCCTATCCCACTCTGATCCTCTCAGTTACTCCCTCTTCATTGCAGTTATTGATAGTTTTTTTTTTTAAACAAAGGTGTTTGCTGCATAGGAGTTGGAAGGGACTGTGATTAGGAAGGGCAAGATTAAAACCAAAGCTTGGAAGACGTTGCATTTTGAACTAGCAGTTTTGCCATGCTGACTGTAAGATTCTGTGACTTTTTGTTCAGAAAAGGAACTTTTCCAAACTATAGTTAAAACTCTCCTTGTTTCACACTTCAGTTCCAACCTGAATCAGGCCCATTTCTGCTTTCTTGTAAATAAAAAAGAAAATTGTACACAATGTCCTAAATCCTATTGTTAGTTCAAACTAGAGTAGAACCATTGAAACAATAGGATTTATCTGTGTGCTGACTCACCGTTCAACAGTTGGTTCAGTGGGCTTGCTATAGTTGGAATTAACCAATAGGTTTCAGATCTGTGTATTTAATGTAGTGTGAGGTTTCACCCTTCTGTTTCATTCCCTTCTTCAAATACTATGACTTATTCCTCTGATAAAAAAGGCATCTCAGAAGCTAACCATTTAAAAATATTTTTGTGATATTTTTGAAGTTCCTTCTTTTTTTCCATCCCTTAAGAAAAGTTAATGAAGAGGCATTTTCACCATGAGAATAACACCATGAGCATACATTATTTCCTTAAAAGTATGTGTATAGAGTGTTTAAAATTTTTTCACACTCAGTCATACAGAATGCCAAGCCATAATTAAGAAAGCGTGTCATTCAGTGTGATGTCTGAACTGACAAAGAGGCTTATCGCACGAGGAAATAAAGCGGCAGTGCAGCTGGAAGATATTATCTTCCATTCTGCCTTACCGCATGATGTTTGTGTTCTTCAGTTGTTCTTCCATTCCAGTTCCATGGGAGATGGTGGTAAATGTGAGTCTTTTTTCTAATGGATTTTTCCAGATTGGAAGTTTAAATGTTCCAGCTGCACTACCGCTTTACTTCCTCATGCGATAGGCCTCAGTGTAAGTTGTGACTAGCCAGCCAGGGAGAAAAAGAAAGCATGGTTTGGAGCCACAGCCATTGCCCTGCCTTCAAGAGACAGTTGAATCCTGTACACATGAGACAACTCTTGGCTAAATCCTGTTCTTAGTCCCAGGTAGAGCAGACCCATTGAATCAATAGGACCTAATAAATGTTCACTTAACAAATCCCATTTATTCAGTGATTCTGCTCTTGTTGGGACTAACAGTTAGAATTAGCCTTTCTAGGTCTATGTGAGGGGTGAGCAAGTATGTGGGACCAGAGATCAATCCATTCCCAAGCCTGACATGGACGGCAGCCCACCCCCAGCAAGCTGAAATACCTGTTTTCATCTTTGGTCCCTTGTAAAATGACAAATGGAAATAATGTCATTTAGTTTCCTGTTGACATTTTGAGAGGGGTTGCAGAAGAAAATGGAGGTAGTGGAGTATTTGCAGAATTGTATGGGTACAGTGCGGGTATTTTCATGTGATTTTAGACATGGGGGATTTATGCAAGGTTTGAGGGGGGAAGTTGCTTGAAAATCATACATTTTTTAAAAATCGGGGAATTCAAATGCTTTGAGTGGGGTTCAGGTTCCACAAAAGTGGGGTCTAATACAGCTCACATCGTGCACTTTGCCTTCCTGGCCTGTGTAGGAGGGAAAAGAAAATGTAAGGAGACAAGCAACTGTAAACCACAGTTTGTCTGTCTGTTCTATGCTTTGGAAACTGAAACAGTAACTTTGACTATGGCTAGCACATTCTGTAGTTGGGCAGGATGTCTCAGTTGAGTCAGTGAGGGAAAAACAAAGAAAGAAAGTGTGTCTGACTGGTGGATGTGGGTTTCATATGTCATACCGAGGCCATAGAGATGGCTTTTCCAGATTAAAAGTAATTTTATTATTAAAATATCCTCAGCATTAGGTAACTCACATTAATTACAGTTGTCTTTTTCAGATGTATTTATTGGGGTCTGTGATGTTTACTGTAAAGGATGTACTGAAGGAAAGGAACAATAGGTTACATTTAACACTAAGGTTTGTGCTTGGTTTTATTCCCTTTGAAGAGTGTTTGGGGCCCATCATCTCTGCTGATTGCAGGAGATCCTGATCGTTAAACTGCACTAGTAACTAATGCTGTTTAAATGTGGATGTTTGAGTTTTTAAAAACCATGTTCAACCTATGAAGTGTCCTAGCCTTAAGTTGGGTTGGTCAAGGAGATATTGTGCAAACACATCATAATTTTTGTTTTATAAGAAAAGTTTCTATTGTCTTGAAGCATTTGCATGTCATATACCTATATTTTAATATTTTTTTCTTTTTTAATTTATGTGTTTAAATGTCTGTGCTAATTCAGAAAATCAGACTGATTGAAGTGTTGATTTGTAAAACAGGTTTTCAGTAGCATGTTGGTGTGAGGCAGAGACTTTCTGATTCTATTTGTTAATATATCTCAGATCAGATAGAACCTTCAAATTATGTCTTTTCTCTGCCACATCCACACTGATGCTTCAATAATCAGAAAACCTTTGTGAAAAAACACAGGCACAGTCATGACTGATGCCCAGTGCTAACTCTGTGGATAATACATAACAGTGGAGCTTCAATACACTGGTTGCTTTTGTGGCTCAGATGGGCAGAGGGGTCAGAAGCAGGTCTGTCTTTGGGAGAAAACAATAAGCATACATAAAAGTTTTGTGTTTATTAGAATCAGAGCTTAGAACAGTTACCTTTTGGACTACAGATCCCAGAATCCCACACCATCAATCTCCGTGCCATGCTTGTTGGAGGATTTGGGGAGCTGCAGTCCAAAAAATAATTTTCCAAGCTTTGATTAGAAAGTGCACATGGCTCTGAATGGAAGATGCATGGGAGACTTCTCTGCATGTGCAGGTCACCCCCCATATCCATGGAACCAATATCTGCAGTTTCGTTTATCTGAGGGACACAAAATAGGGGACACATATCATAGTTGCACTGGAAAATGCCTAGAGAGGTGTCCTCTTTAGGAACTGATAGGTCCTCCAATGCAACTCTACAGTATGTTTGTACAGGAAGTCCTTTATTTTAATAGGGTTTCTTATTATCCGTGGTTTCACTTATACACGGTAAGTCCAGGAACATATCCCCTATAGATACGGGGTGGTGGTGGGTTGTAACCTGTAATCAGAAAGTTTCCTTTGTTCCACAGTATTATATTCATTATCTTTAGTATTACTTCTACTGCTCCAGAACTTCCTTTTGTACAGCTCTATGTGCTACACACCTGCACTTCAAAGTATAATATGCTTTAATTAACCCACATAATGTAGCTGTGCTTAAAAAGGAAATCTCAGGTCATATTCTGAAAACTGGCATGAAATTCAGCTAGGATTTTTTAAAATTATGATTCGGGTGGGGCTTTGGGGGTTACCGGAGGGACTTCAGGGTCCACAGAAGTGGGTCTCAATGGCTGCATGGAGCCTAGGGGACAAACCTGGACCACTCTAATATTAAGCAACAACAGTGCTAGTACAATAATTTTGATGTGTTAGCATACTGGAAACGCTGTACATGCTAAGAGAGCCAGGCAGCAGAAAGTTGTTAGCAGAGTACCCATCACCCCAGTGATGGAAATTGAAGTACTCAGACACATAGATGGTGTCTAAGTCTACTGTCTTTCCTGGGGCATAATTAAAAATATATACAGAACTACAGAGAATCCTCTCTATGGACTACATCAGGAGCAAAACAGTTCTGGTACTGCATAGCCCCAAATACAGCATTCAATAGACTACAGAGTCACAGAGCATGCTCAATAACATCCTGCTTGCAGAGACATACACATTTCCCATGGAGATTACAGTCTTTCAGACAGATACGGCCTCTGTCTCAAGGTTGTGTTCCCAGGCCACTAAACTCATAACACAGCCTTGCTTACACTGTACGCCCCCTGTAGGCAAACATATTGAGCTTCATGCTCTTATTCTCTTTACACTATGAATTTATCAGACTGCATCTCCCATAGTCCTGACAATTTTTTTCCATGCCCTTCCTGCCCTCAGGGTGAGTTACAGTACTTAATTTCATAGACTACATGGATTCATACATTTAGACTCCTTACCTTTTAATATTTTAAAATGGTAGATCCAGTATTGAATCTCAAACTTTAATTTGAATCTTGATCCATTTGTGTAGCTGTACAGTAGTAGTGGGCAAATTGTGGCCCTCCACACATTGTTGGGCTCCCATCGTTCCCATCACAGTGGCTAGGGCTGCTGGGAGTTGCAGTGCAACAACATCTGGAGGACTACAGTTTGCCTGTCTCTATTATACAGAGTTATGGGCAGAGGTTACTATCAAAATTAAGATCTGATGCCACACACTATACTATTTGTAACAGCATTTGATACAATCATATCAGATTGAGCACAGTGATAATGTTTATGTTGCAGATCTGCTGAAAATGTTCGTGTTGGCAACATTACAGTCATAGGATGGCAAATGGAAGAAAAAACAGACCAAAGGCCTCCTGTTACCAGGTCTCCGGACACTATCAACGGAAGGGTGAGTGCAGACTACTTCTCTTAATCTCAAGACAATACAGTATAACCAGGTGGGTATTATGTTTCCCTTTGGATGTCACTGTAGTTGCAGTTCAAGAGCAGCTGGAGGGACACATGCTTCCCACTCTTGCTGTTTATAATAGATGCAATCTACAATGTCCCCAACACCTCCTTCTTTACTTTGTCACACTTCATGCAATGTTTCATATCCCAAGTCAGCTGTTTAGACTTTTGTTAGGTAAAAGCTTTCATGGGCGTCTGCCCATGTGAACTGAGTAAATTATAGATATGGGAGACAACAGTTACTATGCTTGTTGCCGTTGTGCGACTGTGATCACATGGCCTAGTTGCTTGCTATATCAGTGATTGTCCAGTCCATGTGATATGTATTCCATACAAGCCTTGTACTGTTTGTGGGAAAGACTGCTTTAGATAAAGGAAGAAACATATTATGTGAACTGGCCCACTGATTTTTAAGGTAGGAAATTCAAATTATATTTTTAAAAGGAAAACTACTAATTTTTGTATTGGCATAATCTAGATTTGTTTGGATTTAAAAAACCCCAATTTTAATTTAAATATGTATCTTTCATAATAGTAAGCACAGTTACATTATTTCACTTCTTTCAAATACAGTACAACATATACGGAATTATCACTTTAACATTGTAACTCCTATCTATGTGTGATGGATTAGGAGCGATAATACCGGTTTACACAAAACCACAAGAAACTTGTTGGCTGCTCACCCAGGACTACCAAGAACAAGTTTGAGGCCCAGTTAAAATATTTGAGGGGGAAGCAGGCCGCACAGCTGTTTGGGCTACAGTTTGGATTTCTTATTATTCTCTCTGTGATGAGTAGGGATCCAAGGAAGAGGCTCTTCTCCCACTATTTTCCCTCCCTCCTTGTTTGGTGCAAGCCAGGAAGAGACTCTGGTGACCTGCTGCCCAAGAGGCGTGCCTACAGCATTCCCACTTGGCAAGAATGGTGGGCAGGTGGACAGGGCTAGCGAGAAACTGAGACAGCCACCTGATGTAGTGGGGAAAAACAGGAGAGTCTCTAGCACCTGGAGCAGCCTGGAGCCTGGTTCAGCTGGAGTGGGGAGGACTTTTCTCTTCTGCTCCCATGGCCAGGCTGCCTTGCTTGGCCAGCTGCAGAAGCAACTCACAAGGCTTGATGGCACTTTTGAGCCTTTGGCAGACCAGCTAATTTTTTTTTACATAGGATTTGAAATTACAGTATTTATATTATGATTGTTTTCTTTGAAATTCACCAATTTTACAATGGATGTTTTTAAAAATCAACAAATAATGGTATTATTGGGAAAGCTAAAGACATGTAACATAGCTGGGTCCTGTGTCCCCTTCCAGACCATTGGGCCATGGTAATGGTAATGAGTACCCAGCTTGTGGGGGCAATTAGCTAACACACATTGGAAACTGTTTAATGCAGTGTAGATGTGTAAATAGCTATTGCTTAAAACCAATCTGTAAGCCTCTCTGATAGCCTTGTGGCTGAAGAGCGGGGTATAAATAAAAAAATTAAAAAATAAATTTAAAAAATGTATGTTCCCCCCCCACCACCACCAAATTGGAGAGAGGGGAGAATTACATTTCCCCAAATCACACCATTGTGCTTTCATGGTTGAACCTAGAATTTGAATCTGGATATTCTTTGTCTAAATCTAACTCTGTTAGACTACATGGAATTACAGTACGTTGTGTGTGTGTGTGTGTGTGTGTGTATACGCCTTCAAGTTGCCTGTCAACTTAGGTGACCCTATGACTTTCATAGGATTTTCTTAGGCAAGGAATACTCAGAGGTGGTTTTGCCAGTTCCTTCCTCTGAAATTTAGCCTACAACACCTGGTATTCTTTGGCAGGTCTCCCATCTAAGTATTAACCAGGACTGAAGATCTGGTACCATTCAGGTAGTTAAGCCTCTTTCAATACATCAGGACTTAAAAATTTAAAGATTAGAAATTAGTATGACAGTATGTATTCTGGATATTCCTTCATGCTGATGGACAACTCATCATGAAATGATAATTTCAAATGTAGATTTCATTTACTTCATATTTGTTTAAAACCAGTGGTCATTGCAAAATAGGAACATCAGAACCACACAGATAGTTTGTGAACTTGGTTGCATTTTACAATAGAAGTTTACTCATTGTAACAGCATACAACACTAATCTGCATAAATTCAGTTCTAATTTTATATATTCTAGTTGAATATAAAATATATTTGTATGTGGCATGTTGTTGTCTTCTTACCTGCTGAAAGATAGCAGATTTGTTGAAATTGTTAGTGGCAGCCTCTCTTTTTTAGGTTGCCAGGAGCATATTTTATAAATAATAGATGATAGAATTCTACATTTTTTAACTCTTTATATTTTATTCAGACTGTGCTGCCTGTTGATGAAAGTTTAACAGAGTCATTAGGAATCCGATCCAAATATGCTTCATTACGGAAAGATGCTTTGTTAAAGTCTGGTAAGTACCTACCTGCACTGGTATTTCTGCATCCCACATCTTAATGTTTCAGTGAGTCATTGTAATTCCCTCTGTTTCTGATGATCAGGTTGTGGGTGTCATTGCTTATGTAGCTCAAACACCACTCCCTGTCACCAAGAGGGAACTATCTGCAGGCTTGGAGGAATCCCAAAGTTTGCCAAAATGCAGAAAAGTGTTGTAGAGAGTGGAATCGAAGGCTTTCACGGCTGGCATCCATAGGTTTTCTGTGGTTTTTTTCCAGGCTGTGAGGCCGTGTTCTGGAAGAGTTTATTCCTGACGTTTCACGTGCATCTGTGGCTGGCATCTTCAGAGAATGGTTGGGTAGGGGTGTGTGGGGTTTATATACTGTGAACCCCTGTTGGGGAGGATATGTAAATTTGTGTTTTGAATGGCTAGTGTCTGGGTGAAGATATGCAAGGAGGATTAGTGTCTGTTTGGCTAATGGTTGGTTAGTGGTCTATTATCTGCTGGAAATCCCCCTGTCCCTGGGTGAGTTCATTTGCGAGTGTTGTGTTTTTATTTTGGTGTTTTCAGGACTGGCAGCCAGATTTTGTTTACTTTTAAGATTTCTTCTTTCCTGTTGAAGTTGTCCAGGCATTTGTGGATTTCAATAGCTTCTCTGTGCATTCTGACATGATAGTTGTTGGCCTGGTCCAGAATTTCAGTGTTTTTAAATAACATTTTGTGTCCAGGTTGTTTTTTTATAACATGTTCTGCTACTGCTGCTTTTTCTGGCTGGTCCAGTCTGCAGTGTCTCTCATGTTCCTTGATTCTTGTTTGCACACTACGTTTAGTGGTCCCTATAAACTTTTCCGCAGCTGCATAGTGTGCGGTAAACTCCTGCAGCTGTGAGAGGGTCTCTTTTGTCCTTTGCTTAGCATAGCATTTCTTGGATTTTTTTGGTTGGTCTGTAGATTGTTTGGAGGTCGTGTTTCCTCATCAGTTTCCCTATTCTGTCTGTGACTCCTTTGATGTATGGTAAAAATGCCTTCCCTTTGGTTGGCTGTTTTTCTTCATTTCTATGTTTTTTTCTGGGTCTGGCTGCTCTTGTGATGTCTGATCTGGAATAACCATTAGCCTGTAGAGCCCAGTTTAGGTGCTTCAGTTCATCCTCCAGGTAGTGGGGTTTGCAGATCCTTTTTGCACAGTCTACCAATGTTTTTATTGTGCTTCTTTTTTGTCCTGGGTGATGATTGGAGTTCTTGTGTAGGTATCTGCACGTGTGTGTGGGTTTTCTGTATACCATGTGGCCTAACTGTTGGTTTGGCTTGTGGATGACTAGGACATCCAAGAATGGCAATGTTCCTTCCTTTTCTTTTTCCATTGTGAATTGGATATTTGGGTGGATGCTGTTCAGGTGGTTCAGAAATGCGAGCAAATCTTCTTCATGGCTCCAAATGGTGAAAGTGTCATCCGCATATCGGAACTATGTTGTGGGCTTTTTTGGTTCTGTTTCCAGGGCTTGCTTTTCAAAATGTTCCATGTAAAACTTTGCTATCACTGGGCTCAGGGGGCTGCCCATGTTTACCCCATCTATCTGTTCATAGAATTTGTTATTCCACTGGAAGTAGCTTGTGGTGAGGCAGTGTTTGAACAGGGTTGTGATGTCTTCTGGAAATATTTGTTGGATGAGTGCCATGGCGTCCATTATGGGGACCTTGGAGAACAAGGAGACAACATCAAAGCTGATCAGTCTGTCTCCAGGTTTCAGTTCAATGTTGTTGATTTTTTCTATGAAGTGAGCTGAGTCCTTGATGTAGTGTGGGGGTTGTCCCATGTGAGTTTGTAATTGTGTGGCCAGAAACTTGGCCAAGTCATATGCGGGGGATCCACTTGTGCTCACTACGGGTCGGAGTGGAATGGAATCCTTGTGGATCTTGTGAAGTCCATACAGTCTTGGCGAGAGAGCTTCAGATTTGCATAGATTCTGGTGTATGATTGGCTGAATTGATGAGTTCTTGATCAAGGTATTTGTTTTTCTAGTGATTTTGTTAGTCGGGTCTTGCTTGAGTTTTATGTCTTTTGCAGGATCCAAGAACAGTGTGATTGTACATCAGTCATTTCTTCTTCTCTCTATACTAAGAGCTATCTTTAGCAGACCAGCAAACTGAATGCAGTGTTGTGCTTGCTCATGTTCCAGATTACTGCTACTTATCCCCTGGTGGAAATGGAAAGCACCTTGTAGCCAAATGCCCAGGACAGGAGAAGGTTGAGCTGTGAGCTCCCTTTCAAACATTGGATCCGTCTTCAGCTGTTATTTCATCCTTTATAAGCCTCCCAGAAAAAAAGAAGAAAGGATAGAGTCTATTGGCAGTGTCTTTTCATGGATAAATTTTAGGATCCTATCTATCTAGAAAAGCACCTTAAGTTTTCTGTGTTATGGATCAGTAGAATGTGTAATATCTAGACAGGCTGCTTAGTTAAATTCACCAGCCTCAGAAGAATGGGATTTAGATTGCCTGAATGTAAATGTTGCTCTTACATAGGTATTTTTAATATTTAGTGTTTGGAGGAGCCATTTGTCGGATGTATCGTTTCCCCACCACAGACGGGAACCATCTGAGAATTTTGGAGCAAATGGCTGAGAGTGTCCTCTCCCTACACATTCCCAGACAGTTTGTGAAGCTGCTCCTTGAGGAAGATGCTGCAAGGTAACAACAACAAGCAGAAAAGATCTTCGTTCCTGTAACAAGGCTTAAATTTTATTTGAGGGAGTTCTAGATGATGGCCCCCACACCAGCTCCTCCATGGTCTAGTTGGAATCAGGGAACTTAGGTGTGTCTCTGACATCACCTGGTCCCCCCTTTATTGAGGGGGACAGTTTTGAAACGTGTGGGCTTTCCCTGGGTGTACACAGCAGTGAAGTTACCCTGACTGAGGTGCTGACTGCAGCACTAGCTTCTACAGTGGTGAGAACTAGCTTCTAATAACATTCTATTAAGTGAATTCATTGATGGTGTCTAAAGCTATTGAAACTTTCCTATATTATGGGACTTGTCCACTGGACGTTCTGAAGGGCATGCAGAAGGGCAATTTGGCATATATGGTGGGAATGTCCAAGAGTTAAAACAGTATTGGACAAAAATTATGACTGGGGATCTGGGCAGCAGATCAAGTTTGACCCACAGTTGGCTTTGCTCAAACTCTTTAATAGCCCAAACAGTGATTCATTTTTGAAATTCCTAATGGTGTATCTGTTAGTAGCTGAAAGAATTAAAATTGTCAAGTGCTGGAAAGTGCAAGGTATATGACAACCCCCGTATCTGGGGGAACAGTACCCACAGTTTCACTTACCCATGTTTGAAAAAAATATGTTCTCTCTAGGCATTTTCTAAGTCTGTGAGGATGATTCTATGGCATGCTTCTGCCAGACGTTGACCGTAGAGTTGTGCTGGAGGACCTACAAAATGTCTAAAGTGTTCTCTCTAGGAATCTCTAGGTCCCCTAGCATGACTCTATGGTATGTTTATGCCAGAAGTCATTCATTTCAGTAGGGTTCGCTATTATCTATGGTTTCATGTTTCCACAGTAAATCCAGGAATGTATTCCCCACAGATATGGGAATCTACTATATATGGTCCCTGAATTTGTATAGAAGTTAGTCCTCAAGAGGGTAATGGATGTTTTTCAATCTTCTAGAGATAATGAAGTTGGAGGGGAAAAAATGATGATTTTTATATTCCTTAATTACCTTTGGAAACAGCAGAGGCAATGGAATAGGTCCTCCCTGGTCACTCAGTAACATGAAAGGGATTGGTTTATTTGTTTATTAAAAGTATTTGTTTATCACTTAGCCTGGAAAGGACCCAAGAGGGATAGTCAGATGATAAAACATTGGCCAGAATTCTGCCAGGGACACATGCATGCATCACTGTTCCTTGCTTGTGCAGATGTTGCTTTTCAGGTGCTGCAAGGGTTGGTATTCCCTTCATCCCTCTGTAGTGTGCAAAGCCCCCCCCCCCTTTACTATAAAGCCCCTGAAGCTGTCCCATGTGGCCATTCCATGCTTTGTGGTAAAAAGACAGGATCTGAGAAGCATCTGACTGTATCTCCATTGCCAGACACACAATGATGGCATCAGCAGTGTGATCCACAAGGTTCTTTGGTGGTCTCAGCACTTCTGTAATCATTGTGCATTAGGCTATGGAGAGGTAGCCAAGTGTTTCTTTCATTGTGCCTGTTTCCTGCAAAGGCCATGTGGCTTAACAGTAAGTTGGGGAGAGAGTATACTGTATGTCTTGGCATAGTGTAGGTCTGCATGCAGATGTTTATGCTATGCAGAGGGGATGATGGATTGCGATTATTTGAGAACATATTAATATAATATTTAAATGATAAATCTGAATAAACAATAAACCTCAGTCTTTTTAACTATATGTAGCTGGTGTCACAGAAAAATATGTAAGATTTAGGCTCATACTGCTGTGCTTTATGTATCTGGAATGACTAATAGATTGTTTTATTATTTGTTTGGGTCATAGTTTCTTGATTTTAAAGAAACTCAATAAAAAGACTTTTTGGTGGTAGTGGGGAAAGACCACAAATACCTTTCTGTTCCGTGTATTGGAATGAGTCAGTGATATCAGGTGAAATAGGACACTGTTGTTGCCTTTTCCAAACCTGATTTTCACCAGATGTCTTGGTTTAATTCTCATCATCCCAGCCATTCTGACTGGGGCTGATGAGAGTTGTAGTCCCAAGCAGCTGGGGGGCATCAGTTTGGTGAAGGAATAATTTGTGTTGCCATGGCTTTAGATAGATACAAAAAATATCTGGCTAAGTCAAGCACCATAACAGGGTGGATGAGCTCAGTATACCGAAAGAAATACTGTTGTCGCTACTACATTATTCAGCTGCTAATGCACAGTTCTGTAAAAATCAACCTCAGGCTTTTAGGTGAATCTTTAATGAGAAATGTTTCCTATGGTGTTTCGCTGTTTCAGAGTGTCTAGCAGGACTTGACCTAGCTGAAAAATGAAAATAGTAGTGATGATGAAAGATTGTATTTGAAACTTTGATTTCTGCTTGTATCATCCTGTCCCCCTGTTGCTCAGATTTTGTAGTACTAAGTAGGATCTCAATTCTCTTGGGTGCCATACTCAGTCCCTTTCCCAGTGGGTTTATATGAATCAGGAGCTTTTAAATTAGGACATACCTACAGTAGATGAAAATGGTCCCTGCAGTGCAAGGTGAAGAAATTGGCTGCCTCTACACTAAAAATATATGGATGAGTCTATGTAGGTGTCCTAGGCAATTGCATTTGAAAGCCTCACTTTCCATTGTTTTCAATAGAGACTATTTTGCCTGTAGAACAAGCGCATAAATGTGTGTGTGGCTTGAATATTCTGCTGAAACATTGAGTGGAGTAAGGCTGATTCAGCCCTATGTGTACTGGATTTTTCATGCAGAGATCTTGTTTAAGTGTTACACCCAGCAGGTTTGGCATTTCCCCAGCATTCCCAGTGGGCAGGGTGGAAAGACACAATCTTGTCCTTTATCACATGTAGGGAAAATGTTGTATAAAATGTATTATCTTAGCTGGGACTTAGTCTGCCAGGACTGAAACAAGTACCTGACTGAAACCAATATCTGGTTGAATCAATATCAAGGCAGTGTATGGTCTGCATACTCATAGTAAACCACAGTCCAAAATGTTAAGGCCTGAAAGATTATGCATCACTAAGGTAGCAAGGTTTGCATTTTGTAATTGATGATGCTAGTAAGACAACAGTGTCTTGTTGCTTTTTAGACACCAAACATTTTATTATGGCCTAAGTTTTGTGGACAAAAGCCTATTTCACTGGATGCATGAAATGTTACCCTGTGTTGTTTACCTTCAAGTCATTTCTGACTTACGGCAACCCACAGGTGAACTTATGGGTTTTCTTGGCAAGATTTGTTTAGAGGGAGTTTGCCTTTGCCTTCCTCTGAGGCTGAGAGAGTGTGACTTGCCCAAGGTTACCCAGTGGGTGTCCATGGTCAAGCAGGGATTTGAACCCAGCTCTCCAGAGACATAGCACAATGCTCAAATCACTACACCATGTTGGCTATCTTTATCCTGAATTACAGATACCTATATCAGAGCCTAGAAAAGTTACTTGTTTAGATGAGTGCTTCCAGAATCCTTCTTACTGGTCATGATGATGCGGATTTGGGGAGTTGTTTTCCAAAAATTAACTTTTCCAAGTTCTGGTATATGGACAAATGAATCTGATGTGGGAGAGGAGGTGAAGTGAGGTGAGAGGATAATGAAGGAGTGTGTACTAAAAGTAACAATCATATGAATATTCCTGTCTGTACTTTCTACATTTAATTGTCTTCTGATCTTATTCTTTAAAGATCCACCACCACCACCTCTGTGTTTATAGCTCAGAATAATACTGATAATGTCGACTGTAGATTACAAAGCATGTAGCACAATAGAGCTGTTAGCCTTTAAGGTGCCTTTGGTTTTTGTTTTTTTAACAAAGCCATTTCTCTGGAAAAAGTAAATCTGTCTTAGTGAAAAAGTGTCAAACAAACTTGTGCAGTGCAAGGTTTCAGGCAGTTCATATGTATCAAAAGCCAAAGAGGAATAAAAGAAACCTGGATTTAGCGATAGGGGGAAATGACTCAGTATTTTGGAAGAAAGGGGATGAGGCTGCTTGATTATGATGGAGCCACACAAATAGTAGCAATGTCTTCCAGCTCCTGACTATGAGCCAGCTACTCATTTTTTTTTCATCCTACAAAGAATGTGTCCTTTTTAGGCTAGAAAATTTTAGAAATGATTATTTTCCACAGGCAGTTTGCCATCAGCTGCCTAGGTTTTCTTCTCTGCCCTCACCCCTGATGGCCATACTTTGCAGGAGGCACTCTCAGAATGGCAAAACACCGCTTACATCTCAGCCAGTTGATTACTGTGGAATTTGTTTCAAAGATCACATCCCTGTGGTTGTGCCAAACATATTACAAGATCCAGTAGGCCAGTTAGGTTGACAATCTGGCTGTGTTACATGTCATTTTTAGCCCTGTTATATAATCTATAATACCAAACACTACCTTAATGATACTGTAGTAATGTAACTACTGTTCTTGTGGTGACTAGAGATGCCAGGTGGGATAAGGGACAAGGATCTTGTCCCTTTAGTGGTTGTGTAGAAGAAGGGATTTTCAGCAAATGTTGCTTGTTACCTGGTTATGTGACAACCAATATCTGCTGAAATTCCCCCTTCTACACAAGCATTAAAAGGATAAAAGCTCTGTCTCTTGTTTCACCCTAATGATGGCCCAAAGACCCTATTTGTGGCATGTGCCTAATCTCTAGTTCTGCCCTTTTCTATGCCAAATAACAGCTTTGCAGTTTTGCTGTGCTGCTTCCGGCAGTTCTGACATGTTAGTGAGGTAACTGTTCTTCTATCTTCCTGTTTTAGTGCACAGGTCCCAGAGGTAAGCACAATATTTTTCTGTGCCTGGTGCAGCATCTTGCGTCACACAAACACAGAGAAACCTGGTGGAAGGGGGGGGGGAGTGCTTTGCTTTTGTCTAGACATACTTGACCTAGTTGCCTTTCATTGTCTTTGGATGTTTTGGTAGGATTTGCGAACTTGAGGAGCTGGGAGAGCTGTCTCCTTGCTGGGAAAGTCTTCGTCGGCAAATAGTGACTCAATACCAAACCATTATTCTGACCTACCAGGAAAACCTCACAAATCTTCATCAGTATAAAGGTAACTGACCTCTGCTTTTATAATGGTAAACTCCATGTTTCAGCCATCTGTTTATGACTATTTCTGATCAATTGCTATAATATCATTAGCCTTTTCTTTAGTGTCAAAATTGACCTTTAATAAATGTGACCCAAAGTGTGATCAAGCTGTGTCTTTCAGCTTACACACGTGCCCTGACAGATGCAGGAGAGGACATCAAAAGCCATGAGCATTGCATTGTTGCATAATCTGTTTTATAAATGGTTTGTACTTAGGACTATTAGAGAGAAAGTATGGTTATGAGTTATATGAAGCTGGAGTGACACGTGTAGAGTGTTGGGTAGAATATATTTCTGTATATCCATGGTGATTGGTTGAGAGAATGGAAGTGGGAGGTGCAATTAGAATGATGTGGTGAGCATGTAAAATAGGAATAGGGTCCAGAAGAAGATACACAGAGAGGCAGGATCTAAATTCGCAGTTTCAAACTGGATCATTTGCCATGGCTCCTTCCTATGGAATCCGGGGATTTGTAGTTTGGTAAGGCACCAGCACTCTTTGACATAGTAGGCTATTGACCTTGTAAAACTACAAATCCCATGATACAGTTGGAAGGAACCATGACAAATAATCCTGTTTCAAACTGGATTATTTGTCCAGTGTGGATTTGGCCCCTGTGAGGGAATATTGTGTTAAGTAGTTATGACACAGGGGAGAGATACTTCTATGGTTGCTCCCAGACTGTGGAACTCTGCCACAGTAAACTGGGCTGGTCCCTCGCTGCTCTTCTTCTTAGATTAAGTGGCTAGAAAAGGTCTTTAGTTGGGTCTCGCTGTTGTGTTTTTATTGTTATTGTCATGTTTTTAAATGATTTTATATTGTTTTAAGGTACTGTAAAGTTTTAATATGATAGTTTATTTGTTTTGTAACTTTTTTATTATTAGGTTTTAATTAATGTGTCTTGTTTTAATTCATGTTGTGAGCCCCCTTGGGTCCCATTTAGGAGAAAGGTGGGATTTAAATAAAATAAAATACCACAGCCACAAATGTCTATGAGCTGGAGACTAAAAGTGATATAAAATCCATGTAATGTTTTAAATTGTATTTAACGAAAGTATTTATTTTTCATCATAGCCACACTGACCAAAATTGCATGTGATGAATTTATACTTACTCTTTATCGTAACCACTCTTACCATCAAGTTTATAATAGTGTTAGAAAGTAGAGCTAAGAGCCAAAAAGAACAACCTTATGTAGTGACTCAGGGAAGGAGGATCCAGTGGGAATATTGGTAGCATTAATATTTTAGGAAGACCCATAGAGACAAAGAAAGATCATGGAACAAATGTCATCTGTAGAAACCCAGCAAGGTTACCTTGGCAGAACGGGAATTTGGAGTCTTAGCCCTTTATCCTGACTACATCATGAAAGCCATCCCCCCTCCCGCCCCCAGGAAATCTATTTACAGATAAAAACTTGCATTATATTTTTTCGAACTGGAATTTGTTACTGCCTTTCTCTCTCCTGTAGTGGTTGTGTTTTGATGGAGGAAATGAACAAAAGTTATTTTTTTCATATATTTCCTCAGGCCCATCATTCAAAGCAAGTAGTCTGAAAGCTGATAAAAAGCTGGAATTTGTGCCCACGAATTTACACATACAGCGAATGAGAGTCCAAGATGATGCAGGTTCAGGTACCTTTTCTTGTTCAGATGTCCTGTATACTCACAGCAAATCAAGTTCTGTGACTGTGGGTCTTTATTTTGTTAGAACAGCAATAATCTGCACATGAGAGGATGGACGGTCTTAAGGTTTACAGAAGTAAGAAAATAACTTTAGGGGTAAAACAACAGCTCAGTAAAGACTGGGCATACTGACTGTCTCGGGGTATATGAAAAGGAGTATTACAAAAGAAGGCATGCTGACTTGCCTGAACCCTGAACAAGAGTGCTCCAATTACAGCTCTCACTTGAAATGTCTATGCTATTCTTTAAAGAAAAATATGTGTTCGCGTTTCCATCCCTTCTGAGCTTGTGCTTATTTTACTTATGCGAGTTAGCAAGTTACGATTTTCCAATTCTGTTCTCAGTTGTCTTGATAGTGTTGAATGAGGGTCAGAAATGGTGATCTGTTCGTTGGGAGTGTATTTCTGCAGCCTGGATAGGACTGTGAGTGAAAGTGTACAGATTAAGATCAGAGGTATTTCATTAGATATTTGCTGTTGAGAAGAATAACACTTCGTGGTGTCATGATGGGTAAGAAGACCCTGTGAAAAACTCTGAGCCCAAGGAATGAAGGTTTGTGCTTGGTAGTCGACGATGTTGTTTGCATCAGTGGTCATACATACATACAATTGTAGAGTTGGAAGAGACCACGAGGGCCATCCAGTCCAACCCCCTGCCACGCAGGAAATCAAAGCATCCCTGACAGATGGCCATCCAGCCTCTGTTTAAAGACCTCCAAGGAAGGAGACCCCACCACGATCCGAGGGAGTGCGTTCCACTGCCAAACAGCTCTCACTGTCAAACAGTTCCTCCTAATGTTGAGGGGGAAGCTCTGTTCCTGGAGCTTGCACCCATTGCTCCGTGTTCCAGTCTCTGGAGCAGCAGAAAACAAGCTTGCTCCATCCTCAATGTGACACCCCTTCAAATACTTAAACAGGGTTATCATATCTCCTCTTAACCGTCTCTTTTCCAGGCTAAACATACCCAGCTCCCTAAGTCTCTCCTCATAAGGCATGGTTTCCAGACCTTTCACCATTTTAGTTGCCCTTCTCTGGACATGTTCCAATTTCCTCCACAGGTATTGGACTTTAACTCCCAGAAGCTTCAGTATGGCCAGTGGTGAGTGATTCTGGGAATTGTAGTCTAAAACATCTAGGAAACCAAAGGTTGAGAAACCACTGATCTATATCACACTAATACTATGTGACATTTCGGTGCCAACAGAAAGGTGGGATATAAAATTAAATAAATAAGATAATAAATAAAATCTTCCAAAGCCAAACTTCCTATAGACGTTATCAGTCCTTAAACTTTTAAGGGCCTTTATCATGTAAAATTACAGGTTTAGTATCCCTTATCCAGAATTCTGAAATCCAGAATACTCCAGTATCCAAAATAGTCCATCTGGGTGGCTGAGATAGTGACATGTTTGCTTTCTGATAGTCCAATGTACACAAACTTTTTCATGCCCAAAATTATTCAAAAAACTGTGTATAGAATTACGTTCAGGCTATGTGTATAACTTGTATATAAAACATAAATTAATTCTGCATTTAGACTTGGGTCCAATCACTAAGATATTTCATTATGTATATGCAGGTAGTATTCCATAATCTGTATAAATCCAAAATGCGGAACACTTCTGGTCCCAAGCATTTCAGATAAGGGATACTCAACACATACCACCAGTCCTGCTTTTCATTTGGAGAAAATGGATCACTCACAATGCATCTAGATTGCTTGATTCTCATGCAAGTATATAATCCTTAACTAAGCTTTAATAATACATTTGTCACATTCTTTTACTACATAATGAGACTGAAAATTTTGCTAGTACTCATTTCAGTTAGGTCTCCATTCACTTTAATGGAAAAAGATACTTCATGTCTGAAATTAATGGACAAAAAGGCTATGTTGGTTGAGAGTTCATGGAATTGTAGTCCAAAACGTTACTTTTTCAAATTCTGATTCTAGTAGTCTCCCACAGATTAACTGAAGTCCCACTTTTTACGAGGGGGAAAAATACAAACTTGTTTGAAAAAGTAGGCATTCGCAACAATGTGACCTATCTTCATAGTCAAAAGAGCCCCCCTAAACTCCACATGACCCCCTAGCCAAGATGGCGGCCACAAGTGATTTAAATCTGCAATTTTAAATCTGCTACCAACAATTAAAAAAAAAACAGTTTTGATGGTGTACACATCCAATATTCCATACTTAAAGAAAAAAAGAGAGTATAAGATCACCATTTGATTGACTTACCAGACCCTCGCTTAGCCGAAAATCCAACATGGCAGCAGCAGCTGCTTTCCCTGTTTGCTAGCCCCGCCTCCCATGCTTGTCCAGTCAATCAGATTGTGCTGCCTGTTTGTATCTGCACAAATGTGACTGTCCAAACAATTGTACATTCGCATGTCGTATGGAGCTATGAAGCCCTGGATGCTAAGCACATGGACTTTGCAGTAGATTTGGCTGCCCCCGTCCTAATGACACGTATTTGTGCGAATGTCCATATGAATGGATCAGCTTCTGTTTGTATCCTGTTCGTATTATTTTCACCGTTTAGACAGGCCCAGAGATGCAGGAACTGATACATATGTGAATCAAGTGGGATAATGTTGGAGTTGTTACATCAGATCCTGACATAATCTTTACACAGACTTAATTAATAGGAAATCATGGATTCCAGATTATAATTAGCTTCTGGCTCAGGGATAGGAAATGTGTAGTCCTTCAAATATTGCTGAACTACAGCTACTATCAGCCCCTTTACATCAGATCTTTGGTCCAATGCTGAGTTGGGTGATTAAACTCCAGCCCTGAAAGATCTTATGGCTGGGAGAATAAGACTTCATAACCAAGTCATACCTACTGGATTTTCTCTTTATGATATTAAATTTATTTCTATCATTTAAATCCCGAGTAAAGTTTACTAATGCATACATGCATACCCATAGACTATGTAGAGCAATGTTTCTCAACTGGGGTTCCGGGTTCTGCGAGGCATGACTAGGGGTTCCGCAAGAAATAGTAATGAGTAGTAACGAGACCTATGTGTCCTGGCTGCCAGGGATTCCGCAAGAAAATCAGCCTCTCTCCCACCTATCGTCCTCCCGCTGTATCTGGCTCTCCTCCTTGTCTCTCTTCCTCCTCCTCACGGTTCCCTCCGAGGGAGGCAGGCTTTCTCCTCCTCCCAGCCCTGTCAGCATTGAGTGATACTTCGGGGGGCGGGGGGGGGGAACCGAGGCTGGATGGGCTGCTGAATGAGGGCGAGTGGAGTGGTGAAAGCGAGAGCCCTGTTTGGAGCAGCCTGGCTACGGATGGTAGAGAGCGTGAGGCAGGTGGACTAGAGATGCCGAGGAGAGAAGGAGCAAGGCAGAGACTGCAACACCAGCATGGCTCGAGGCAGCCCGGCCCTGGCTTCGCCTCGCTCGGCTCTGAGGCTGGTGAGCCAATGAGGACCCCGACTCTGGCCCTCGCTGCCTCAGGAGCCACTGGGAGCCCCTTGTGCCTGACCCCCAGCTCTAGGCAAGGCGGGGGGAAGAGAGGACCCCAATGCAGCAGTTCCAGAACAGATTCCGGAGGTGAGCCGCAAACATTGCCTCACTCTCCAAAGAGAGGGGGAAAGAAGAGGAAGGCTTAAGAGACAGCGGGGATGGGTGGGTGGGAGAGAATCACATTTGCAAGACTGCTTGTAAACACATGTCTGTGGTCAATGTAAACTAGTGTAGGGGATGCTAAGACAGAAGACCTGAAGGACACTTCACATGGGGGATGAGAAGCAACAATCGCACAGGGACAAGAATATGATAATACTGCCAATGGCCGTATGAGATTGGTGGCAATTTACAAATTATGATCCAACAATTAAATAAATTAAATCCTCTGCAACTCTTAAACCACTTGCTGTGCCAACAACTTTCCATTCCTTCCACCTTGCTCCTCTGTTCTGTTTTGGACCACAAAATATTTGACTTGCATTTTGCAGGCAGAAAGAGGACTTGGGCTATTCACATAATGCCTTTTTAAAATATAAAAATGAAAGTATTAGTACTAATCAAACATGCCTATATCAGCATCAATGATTTTAATAATTGTGGTAATAATGACAATAAATGAAATATGAAATGAAATATATTGCAAAGTGGAGGGCATTATTTGGGATTAATTCTACTGAACATAAGTGATGAAGTCATGTAGACATGGTATGAGGAAAAATAAACATTTTTTGGATCTGTAAATATAATTATTTTAGGCAAGGGTTCCCTGAGACCTGAAAATTGTTCCAAGGGTTCCCCCAGGGTAAAAAGGTTGAGAAAGGCTGATGCAGAGGATTAGCAGATGAGTGTGAAGGCAGTAGAACCTGACTGCACATTTGTTCTTTGTACATGTTCTGTTGTTCTGTTGTACATGTTGTTATCACCTCTAAGTTGAGGATTCTGTTTTCTTTTGTACCTTGCTGTAATTTAATTCCTCATGACAAGGCTACTGACTTCTGTACTCAGCCAGTGACAAGGCAGGTATCTTTGCACCTCGGCCTTTATTGCTGGCAAATGGCTTTTACTAAGTAAGACTTTTTTTTTCAAACTTTCTCAAAGGTGAGATACTGTTTTATCATTTCCAATCATTCAGGTTATTCATGTTTTTTTTTTTTTTTACATTTGCGAGGGTTAGATGCGCAAGCCCCCTGCAAATGTGAAAAAAAAAAAACCAGGAATAAACTCTTGCCCCTCTCCCCCGGGTTTGCACGGTCTTCGTTCCCTGGGGAAGGGTGGGGGAGTTGAAGCCCACACAAGCCACACTATCACCGCCCAAGAAACCTCAGTTTAAGCCCACTCGGCTCTCCATCCCCATGGTTGGGGGACACCAGAGGCCCACCCCAGCCACCGCTGAAAAACTAGGGACAGGGTGGCAAACCAAATGGGTTTAAACTGCGGCTTCTCAGCCTGAAATGCCTGTAGCTTGCCTGGTGCTCAACCCCCCCCCCCCGAAGCTGTTTAAAAGGCGGCGGCAAGACACTGGCATCGCTGCTGAAAAGCCCCTGTTTAAACCCACTCGGCTCTCCACCCCCATGGTTGGGGGAGCATCAGAGGCCCACCCCAGCCACCACTGTTGCTGCCGAAAAACTAGGGAGGAAGTGGCGAGTTGAATGGGTTTAAACTGCGGCTTCTTGGCTGCAGGTGCTGGTGGCTTGCTTGGCGCTTGGGTCCCCCCCCCCTGAAGCCATTTAAAAGGCGGTGGCAAGCCACCGGCGTCACTTCCCAAAAGCCCCTGTTTAAACCCACTCAGCTCGCCACCCCCATGGTCGGGGGGGTACTAGAGGCCCACCCAAGCCGCTGCTGTCGCTGCCAAAAAACTAGGGATGGTGTGGCTTTCCCCGAAGAGTGGCTGCGTTCAGGGCCAAGTCACCAAATGCGGCCGGTCTTCAGGCTTGGCTTTCCCACCCTAACTTGGAGGCTCAGGGACTTTGTGGCAAAGGCAGGGCTTTCCTCAGGTTTGGCTCCACCCCAAAACACGTTCCCTGTGGGGGGAGCCGAGGATTTCCGCGAATAAGCAGAACCACGAAAGTCAGAACCGTGAATGTGGAGGGATGACTGTATAATTCTCTTGGGTATGTTGCCATTTCCAGTGTGCTGATTGACCGCTTAGGAAGCTTCCCAACCAATCAAAGCTCTCCATTGGCCGGCCAGTCAGCACACTGGGAGCGGAAATGTGTGGAATGCTTCCACAAATTGCAGACCCTGAGCATGCTGTGAGCAGGTCTACGGGGGGTTACTCATGAGTAAAGGGTTTCTCCCCCCCCCCCACCATCTGGGCTGTTCAGTTGAACCCCATGCATGCTGCCAGACTGGGTTTCTCACAGCAGCCTCGGAGCCCGCACCACAATTCCAGGTGGGTTTACCCAGGAGTAAAGCTCAACTGGGCTTCCTTTTCCTGAGGACGTGGCAGAACTATGTCTATCCCGTCCCCCCCCCCATGAAGTGGGTTGGAAGAACAGGATAAGATAAGGCCTTACATTACAGCAGGTACAACTAGTTTTTATAAAAGAGACCATGAAAGTTAGCATCAGTTTGTTTGTAACCCTTCACCCCTTTTTAATGGTGAAAGCTTTAAAGTTTGCTCTTTAGCCTCAGTTCCTTTTTTAAAATCAGGAGTGGCAGTCACTATTACTTAGCAAAGTCTCACAGTCCTTCTGTATGTAGCCACTTGTTATTTCCGTATTTCTTTCTTCCTGGGGAATAAAGATTCTTCATCTTGGGCCGGTCAGGTTTCTTTAAGCCATGTGCTTAACTATCTTGTAACAAAGCCTTCATACTCCATACTCAAGGCAAGCAGAGCTGTTAGTGGCGTGTCTTAGAGGTCTCATTCATAACGTCACTGTCAATCAGAGCTGACTTGACCAACAGTTAATAACAACTCCATAGTCCCACATTGTAGTCACAGTAAATCTTGGAGATGTATTAAAGCACAAATCACAAAAGGAGGCAGCAATTGTTTGATGTATTGAAGCACTACACAGAATAAATGAAAGTTCAGGGCTAGAGTTCATAATGCAGTAATAAAAGCAGTATAATTAAACATATATTATAGCGCTATGCCCACTACCTTCTTGCATATTTCACATGGGTGAGGTCACTAATCTAACAGTGTCATTTGAGCAGCACCATGTCTCCTTCCATGGCTATGATTTTTACAATAGTCTTTGAGTATAACAGCCTATAGCAGTGGTTCTTAACTTGTGGTCCGCAGACCCCCATGGGGGGCCACGATGTCCTCACGGGGTCTGCAAAGGCTTGAACGCTGCTCAGCCCATATGACAGGAGCCAAGGCAAAGTTTGGCTGGCTGGCTTGGCCTGCGCATTGCCATTCAATCCGCTCCAGCCACAAACTTGCAGGAAGAATCAGGAGAACAGACATCCCTCCCCCTCCAATGCCTCTGACAGAAGGTTTGATGGATGGTGTAATATGATGATGATGGTGGTGGTGATGATGCTTTTAAATTATGAGTTAAGTCTTGGGGTCTGCAGCAACAAAAGATATTTATAGGGGATCCCTGGTAAACAAAAGATTAAGAGCCTCTGGCTTTTGTAATTCAGAGAATAAACAAAATGGTAGCAAGGACTAAACCCACAAAAGTAGAGTGAGTAATTACAGTATATTTGAAAAGCCCATCATACTATGAGAGCATCCAGCAAAAATACTGTACCATTTTGTCTCAGCAGCTGTTCTAATGTCTCCCTCTAATTTTAATATAGTAGTTGTCTTTAACAATGAACAATAGCAATTGATCTTTTCATTTCCTTGAATAACAAACATCTTTCTGTAGGTCTTGAATGCAGCTTTCAACTGGCTTTAAATCATCATAAATTACAGCCCACTTGAGGCCTAGCTCTGTGGTCCAACTTTTTGGAAATATCTTTAAGAGAACCTGGGTCAAATAAGGTTTGGCATACAGTACATAGTTGTTGTCATTTATTACTACAGCAGAAGAATTATAGACCCTTTATAGATTAGTAAGAAATTTAAGAAAGTACATTTTTATAGCTTGAATGTTCAAAGACTTGCATTCTAAATCAACATTATGAGCCACCTTCTTGAACTATTTCCCTCTTCATTTTTGCCCATTTAGATCAAAATTATGACATTGTAACCATAGGAGCACCAGCGGCTCATTGTCAAGGCTTTAAATCTGGAGGTCTGCGGAAAAAGCTGCAAAAATTTGAAGATGCAAAGAAACAGTAAGTTAGAATGATGATTATGTGCTTTTCTCTCCAACTATCATTTTATAAAAAGCATGCCACTTTTTGTTGTTGACTGTGTTCATAGCAAGCATCACCCTAAATCCATGAAGCTTAAATGTGTTTTGTGCAAAGAATGGGACAGAAAACATGTTTTCCTGTGGTGGTGATTTTTAATAGTTACAGTAGGACCCCCATATCCACTGGGGATTGGTTCTGGGGGAGCCCGTGGATGCCGAAAACCATGGATAATAGCGAACACCATTGAAAATAATGGGACTTCTGGCTTAAAATACCATAAATTTGCCTCAGAGGACCTAGAAAATGGCTAGAGAGGACACATTTTCTAGGAAGACTCTATGGTAAGTATACTGTTTTGTGTCCTGTGGATAATTGAATCAGTGCATAATGAATCAGTGGATATGGGGATCCTACTGTACATTATTCAGCAATTAGGAGATTTTCACATTTAATGAATGCTTGACACATATTGAGTGCATACTTGATTTAATAAAAACCTAAGCATTAGTGCATTGAAAAAATATGTTTTATAACGACAACTCTCAGGATTCCCCCAGCCAAATTGTAACTTTATAATCAGGAAAGTTACTTCCCTAACCTATGAATATGAGGCTTTTCTATGCAAAAGGTTAAGATGCTGCATGAAGTATTTTTTTATAGTACCCAAGCTGATTGCAGCTGCTTTGGGGCTTTGATCTGAGGTGCTGAATCTTGATAGATTCCAGCTGCTTTCCTAGGTACCTGCCTGTTCCTGTGCCCAGTACTGCCAACCCCTAGCAAGGAAATGCTGGTGATGGAGAGGGAAATGGAGCAGTAGAAGAATCTCCTTTAATTGGCTTGCAAAGGATGCTTTATTCCCTAATTTTTAAAAACCCATTTTGTAATCAGCTGCAAACAGACAACTTACACTTCTAGTGACAACAGGCATGTTAGATCAGTTTCAGTCTGTGAGTACCGATGACATGGACAAGCTCTTCGGAAGAGTGAGGAAGATGACTTTCCCTCTTGATCCTTGTCCATCTTGGCTAGTCGTCCAGGGCGGGAACATGTTGTATTTTAATTTTTGTAAGCTGCCCTGATTGTTTTAACAGAGGGGCGGGGTATAAATAAATTATTATTATTATTATTATTATTACTATGTATACATAAGTAATCTAATGGGTTTTTCCTTCTGAGTACAGATGGAATCATGGTTGAATTGTTTTTTGGCTGGATTTTTTTATTTTATTTTTTGGTATATCTTTCTGGTAAATCATTACTGAGAATGTTATTGCCAGAGTGGGAGTTTGTATTATTGGCCTTTTAACTTTGATTGTAGGGTTCCACAGAAAAATTGATCAGTGTTTTCTCAGATCAAGAAGTGATTGCTGATGATAAATACCAGTTGACCTTTCCTGGTATTTTTACTGTATCTACTCATTGTAAGGGCAGAAGAGATTTTTCTGCTCCACATTACTGTGCAGAGACCTTTATTTAAGGAAACATATTTTCAAGGGGTTCTGTAACATCATAGTAGATACAAGTGTAAGCCCAATTTATATTTCTTCTTTTTTGTTTCCAGTCAAATAATTGTTCTTTGTTTGTTTCCACTATAACATTGAAAACATGGTACTTATCAATGTGAACCTCTGGAACGATGCATGATTCCTCTGCGGAATCATGTGCTAACTGAAATAATTGGAATTGCCACATTTCTGACCCTGTCTATTAATCCCTACCCTACTATGTAATATAAAGATTATTTCTTGTATGCCTAAAAAAGAAAGTACCAGGGAAGGGTTAGGACATACTGACACACAGTTTTTAAAAAAGCATTCAGAAATGCTTTTGATACAATATCATACTAGTTTCCTTGTTTCCTGATTATCAAAACCACATTGGGTGGAATGGGGAAGGTAAGTTGTGTATGAGGTGCCCATCTCTCTCTCTCTTTTTAACCTTGAAAGAATCTTCTTGTACAATTTCTATGTGTTTTTTTTGTTGTTGTTTATACAGATTACAAAAGAAGTAACCAGAAAAATGTCACATGAGTGTGGAGAGCATTCATGTACAAATTTTGATTTTTGAGACCTGTCTTCATTGAAATCTCTGTGGAAGAAACTTAATTTTAAGCATGCTCTTATCCTGTGGATAAATTTTCCACACATCCTATCACTGTCTGTAGCAGAGCTTCAAAATGTTACTTTTTGGACTACAACTCACAGGATCCTGTGCCAGCTGGGGTTGGAGGGATTCTGGAATCTGTAGTCCAAAAATTAACTTTTCTACCTGTGGATAGAACCATGACTTGGTAATGACTAGAACCTCCTGGGATGGGACTGCCTGCCTCTTCAGACCTTGGTGGTGTATAAGGAGTATGACAAGCATATTAGGAGAATTGCTGCCAGCAGAGCATGTGTGAAGTTATGCTTCAGGTCTTTTTGTGGAGTAAAGGTTTTAAGAAAAAGTAAACATATACAAGCAGTAACAGTACTGTACTCTCCTTCTATCCAGATGTTTGTGTATTATAGATTATGTTCAAGATACCTGGTAATTTTTGTCAGAGTGCTAAACATCTTCAAACAAAGACAACCCCAAGGTTGCCATAATATAGCTATTGTTTCATGGAAGTGTAAAGATGCACAGGAAGCTGCAGACCCAACCCTGCATGCAGGCGGTTCAGGACTTTGGTCACTCAAGGCTGACCCGGTAAATGACAGTCGTGTTCGGCAGCATCCTGAATGACCAAGCAGCCTTATTTAAGGAGAGCACTGTTTGCTCCATATGGCGAGGGGCCTAGAAAAGGTGGCCTAACGAAAGCTCATGGAAACATTTTTTTTTTTGTTTAGTTTTGCAATTCTGGAAAACATCCTGTATTATCAGTGCTGCTTGTCCATCAAAACAGCTGTTTGCATGGGAAAACATTTCTGAGAGATAGAGTAGACTGACCGTCTTTCCTTGTGCTTTGCTGTCAGCATAAGGTATAGTCTTGCATCAATAGAAGGTGGCCTTATAAAAGCAGTGGATTTCTACTGTTTCATCTAAAGTTAGTAAATCTATGAAACAGGCTTAGATTGGAGCTTCCCATCCCTAATTTATTTTAGCTTCATATGTTAAACTTTTTTTTTTGCAATTTAGCTATATAGCTAAATTGCATATAGCTATAAACATAACATATATAAGTTTTAAGAATAGCTAGTAACATCTAGGTCTGTGAAGCAGAATAGAAATGTCAAATTCCCTGTTGCAAAGAGCTGGTTTCAGAGAGATCAGTGTCCATCTGTTAAGTAGGTCCTCACCCCCCCACCCCCGGGGCGGGGGACACATATAGCTGATCTATTATAATCTATTAGTGCTACTTTTTTTTTAATTGATGTCACACTACTAAATATGCCAAGCAGATAAGTCTGTATAGTTTGTCTTTGTGGTAGCCCTATGAAGCATGTGAAATAAATGAAGTGGAATTTGAGTTTATGTTTTTGCTGTCCTGACTCTTTCAAACATTTGAATGTTTGAAAGAAATGACAATGACAGTTAGTTCATTATTTTATTTTATCATTCATTTTTATTTATTCTGAGGTTTTTTTTCCTGCTGCTTTTAGCTTGTGCATGCATCTTTATGATTATTGGGTGTTGGCTTTTATATTTGTAAGATACTTTGAACTCCTTTCTTTGGAGGGGGCAAGATTTCTAAATTCATAGTAAAACATAATACTGTGATGTTCTGGCCAAAATCCAATTGCTCACCATAACTAAGCTAGGGGAATCAACTGTTGAATGGTAAGTTAATGCTTACATAAATCCCATTGATTCAGTGGGCTTACTCTAGTGAGAAATTGAATTTAGATCTGTTCTGTTGCATTTTATATGCAACAATATACTCTTCCTGGGCATTCACAAATCTTTTGTGTTTTAATTTTCACTATACACTATAAAGCATTTGTGATTTAGCAGTACAAGGATAGTTTCTCAGGTTCTCCCTTATTCTGGGAAATCATCCATGCATTGCTAAAACACATACAGGGCATCCGAAAATTATCTTTACAGTTTCAATTCTATGCACAATTGAAATTGTAAAGATACTTTTTGGACACCCCAGATTATGTTTTGTATTAATAGGGTATGCTTAGAAGTGAGGCAGAAAATAGTCACACAATCTGCATATTCTGACATAAATACAGTCATCCTATTAAAAGACTACTAATAGCTGGGATAAAAAATGTAATCGAATTTAGAATAAATTTTGGTTTCCTTTAAGAAAAAGGAATACTCATTTTCTTATTAAGGAATCCTTTCTCTACTAACCTTTCTGCTAGTGAGAATCAGTAGAATGCCTCATGATTTAAATCTAAATGCTAGTTCCAACTAGAGTAGACCCATAGTATCAGTTGGATTTACATAAATAGTGACTTACAGTTCACCTGTTGATTCAGGCCTTCTTTAATTGGGACTAACAGTTGGAGTGAAGTCCTTTACTCCCATTTTGGTATTTCATGAGCTCTCACAATAATCCTTTGAGTGTTTCTAGTGCTATGGACATTCCAGTCCTGTAAAATGTTGATGTTTTAATATACTTGGACCAGTGTTACATGACAGAGAGTGGGAAGGGAAGTGAGGTAACCTAATCTATTTGCTTTTTCACTTTCATCTCCTGTGTCCCATCTGCAATCCTTCCCTCCTGCTTGCTTACAGCAAAGATTATCTGTATATATATCATTATGCAACCCATATCTAGGTCAGAATTCAAAGAGTAATTTTAAGTGTATTCAAGGGCTTGGACATGTCCACCTATTTTTTTTTTATTTTTATTTTTTATCCATCATTGGTTTGGACAGCAGACTGTGCTGTCAGTAATACTAAATGTATGCCTAAACTAAACAAGCTACAGTTTAGGGCCTTTGATTGTGCGGGGTCTCTATAAAGAACCATAAATAAATCCAGATTTCAAGTTTTACACAATTGTTGAAATGAAATACATGTGTTTGGAATTATGCTGGACAGGACTGAACTCCACCCTGTTCTAGGTTCGGCTAATACAATTAAAAGGAATGTTGGAAAAGGGGTTTGGAATGAGGGGGGGGCAACATTTTTTGTAGTTAGAGCCAGGTGGGGATTTTGGCCTATTGAGAAGAGGATTGAAATAGTTAGGCAAAGTTCTAGCCAAGTGGAAAGAGAGCTGAAAGAAAGGGTGCTGTGTGAGTTGAGGGAAAGGTTATGGAAAGATAGGAATGTAGTAACTAAATCAACTGGGAAAGAGAGCCATATATTTATATAGAATATATTTAGAATGTTCCAGGTTAAACATAAAGCATTAAAATAAAAAAAGTTTTCTTTTTCAACATTGAACCACTGCCTGAGTGTTCTGTCAGGGGACTTGGAAGGTCCTAGTAAAGTACCTTATAGAGCCAAAGGGATGCACATGCTATGATATCTGTAATCGCTTTCAGACAACCTGGTACAGTCAGCCCTCCATATTCACGGATTCTGTGTCCATGGATTAACCCATCCATGGCTTGAAAATATTTTTTAAAATCCAAAAAGCAACCCTTGATTTTGCCATTTTATATAAGGGACATCATTTTACTACTTGCCATTGTACTTAATGGGACTTGAGCATCCATAGATTTTGGTATCCACGGTGTGTGTGTGTGTCCTGGAACCCAAACCCCAGCGGATACCATGGGCCCACTGTAGTGGGCTCTCAGGAAGGGTTAAGGTGGGTCCGAGGCACTAAGAAAAGGTATAAGAAGTAATCTGGAACTCTTGTCACAGGAAAGCTTTGGGGACTCTTAAATCTGAGAGAGTTCAACTTTGGCATCTCTTAATTTGACCCTGCATATCAGACTCTGTTTTTGAGAGTGTTTTCCATTTCAAAAGCAACTTGCTATGCAGTGGATGAGGACTGATGACAAGTACTCCAAAGCAACCCCCACCCCCCTGCTTGTGCATACATATGAACTGTTGAGTTCTGTGGATCCCAGCCATAGATTTTTGGATGCCGGAGTTGTGCTTCTAAATTGATGAGCTAATCATACATTTTCTAGTCAGTGCACCTTGCGTACTGTGTTATTTGCCCCTTGTAGTGACACAGCCAAAAATCTATGGGCTGCAAGTCATCTACCATTTTGCATTAACTGTAATTTTGTTTTGCTTACAAGTTTAACAACATGAACAAAGCCTTATTGGAAACTATTAAAACATTTAGAATCATAGAATCATAGAGCTGAAAGAGACCTCAAGGGCCATCCAGTCCAGCCCCCTGCCATGCAGGAATAAACAATCAAAGCATTCCCGACATATGGCCATCCACATATTTATCTAATGTTGCTTTGCTTTGTTTTCTGTTTTTGGTATTTGCTAACAAATAATGGCTAATTTTCCTTTTGGTTTTTTTTTTTAGCAGTTATGAGGAATGTTGGTGAGTTTTATGTTTCTGAGTTTGAGCATAGAGCTCTAATCTTTTTAAAGAAAAGTTGATGTATTACTGTATGTAAATTGTTTCCTTTTTTACTGCTTTGCATCTTGGCTTGTTTTGATTTTATGTCATTAAATGAAATATGGCTGTTTGTTGAAATGTGCTGTATGATGAAATTGTCCTTTCCACCTGAGTTGTTTGCTTTACCAATGAACAGCTAACGTTGATAACTAAACTTTGGTTTTTAGAATATTAGGAGACAATTTAACTGGAATGTTTTAAATTGCTTAGGTAGCTGCTTTTGTTGTTGTGTGCCTTCAAGTCATTTTGAACTCACAGTGAGGCTAAGGTAAACCTACCCCGGGGTTTTCTTGGCAAGATTTGTTGAGAGGGGTTTTGCCTTTGCCTTCCTCTGAGGCTGAGAGAGAGTGACTTGCCCAAGGTCGCCCAGTGGGTTTCCATGGCCAAGTGGGGATTCAAACATTGTTCTAAAAAGTCATAATCCAATTTTCAAACCACTACACCACACTGGCTCTCACAAACAAAAAAGATTCCAGTTACTACTAGGGCCTTCCTTCTTTTGCTATACATTAACAATATGTTATACTTTTCTATAATTTTAATAAACGTTTCGTGCCAGATATAAGGTGGCACATTGGATTGTGGTAGGAGAGACATAGGCGGCACTGTGGCTTAATTTGTAAAACATGGGTTACTGGGGCTTAAAATGCCAGTAGGTCATACTATCTAGTCTGGAAACCCTTATCCTCCAGTGATGTTGGGACTGGTGCATCAGTGATATGAGAGGAAGCATTTAGTATCTGCCCCCAAATACACTGCATGTGTTACAAAACAGAACTCTAGTGGTAAAATAGCTTCAGGCTCAGTAAGCCACATTTTATATTAGACCTTAGTAGTTTGATGCCTCTACTGTTCTTCCTGTGGGTGCCTCAAGGAGCCCAATCATAGCTGTTTGAATACATATATGTAGGCCCATGCCCATTTGTGCAAGAGTTGTGTGTAGACCTAAATGAGATCTAGAACTGGACTTCAGTCTGGATGTATGAGGCTGCTCAAGAATTAAAGTACAGGAATGATGGCTTGAAAATATTCTTTAAAAAAATAATAATCCAAAAAGCAAACCTTGATTTTGCCATCTTATATAAGGGACAATATTGTGCTATGCCATTGCATGTAATGGGACTTGAGTATTCATGGATTTTGGTATCCACGGGGGGGTGGTCCTGGAACCAAACCCCAGTGAATATGAAGGGACAACTGTAAGTGCTCTTGGGTTCAATGGGACTACACAGTTGAGTGTGTAGGATTGTTTTCTTAGATCTCCAGTCAGTAAAAGTTGAAGGACTTATTTTATGGACTAGTTAGATGATGAAACATGACATCACCTGTGTTTGCCTTTATGGGGATTACAAAGCATAGAGATTAAAATTAATCAGTCATATTCCAGTTAATCTATGTCTATATTAAAACTTTGCTGACAAATTTAGCTTCTAAAAAAAGTTGATATTTTTTTTCCTGAAAGCATTATTGTGTTAAGCTTTCTGTGAATAAACAAATGTATTTAAATCTTTCAGATTATTCAAGAGGTTTTTAAACATTATTTTTACAGTTCAAGTTGTCAATGAAAGATGATAGCTGTTCATTTGGAGAATGATTGCAGAAAGCAGACACATGTGAATCTTATGCCTTCAAGTGATTTATTTCCTCTCTCATTCTGAGAACAGATTTTTGCTTCCTTACTTTTTAATATGAGCCTCACCAGAACATGTACTGCATGCCCTTTGCTGCTAATTATATTATACTTCTGCATGGTATCACCCCTATAGTGTAAGAAAAATGGTTCTGAATGAATCCAGGTATTTTAATGTAACTGTTGATAAGTGCCCGTTCCTTGTAAAAATCAACAACAAATAACATCCTGAAAACAGATGAAGAGAATGTAAATGACCCAAATATTATGACAATTGCCTTGCTATTGCTTGTTAAAGGAAAGCCCAACAGTAATCTCTTCAAATTCCTTTTATCAGTGCCAAATTATTCCCTAGATACTGAAAACACATATTTATTATACTCCAGCTTTCTGATTCTTAATGTGTTTCTTCTTCATTATCTCCATGACCCATCTGCTGCTTCTTCCACTTGTGCAGAGCCATATTCAAAATGTTTTAGAATTTAGGAGACTTTGGTCAGGATTCCCCCCCTGCCCTCAGCTTGCCTGCCCAGTGACAGTCTGCCTCTCTCTTAGTTCCTTTTCTTCTACTGTGAGAGCAGCAGCCAGGGGAACCTCCTCTGATGGGGGACTTCAATATAGTCTTGAAACTGCTGAGTTGTTTTCCACTTAGATTTATTATACTTGGACTTCTTTGAGTTCTAGTCAATGTATGTTCCCCCAAACAGTTGTTTTGTAAACAACTTTAAAAGTTTAGAACTTAGACCCTCCAAAGTTAGGTCTTTTGCTAAGAGCCGCATACCCTCAGAGTATTGTTCCTGAACATGACAGGCCCCATTCTGAGCTGGAAGCTGTTCCTTAGAATCGAACAGGTTCACAATAAGTCTTAGATACTGAATATGGAGGATTTCTTGTCTTTAAAAGAACATTATGTACAGCTGAGCTCATTCACCCACATGACACTTCATTCAACTGGATGTTGTGTGTCAATGAAGTCCTCTAACATTCTGACAATAGAGATATCCTCTTGATAATGCTGTTGGTTACACAGAAGAACAATTTACTTTTGATGACATTGTGTAGCCATAAAAATATTTTGAAGAACCAATCAGAGGTGGGAAAAGCAAACTTATTCACATCACTTATCCATACTTGCCATTTTTTTTTCTTAGAAATGAAATGACATAAGCTGATATACCTTAAACCAAGCCTTATCTTCTGACCTAACAAGCCAAAAGAGCTCCAGCAACAGCATATGTTATGGTAGTCTATCCTTGGGCTTTTCTACACTGCATAATTATAGTACTATGATTCCACTTTTTAACTGCCATGGTGCATCCTGTGGAATCCTGAGACTTGTAAGTTTGGTGAGGCACTAGAGCTCTCTGGCTGAGAATTTAAATCTCTCTTAATTCCAAATCCCAGGATTCTGTTGAATGTTGCAGTTAAAGTGGAATCAGAGCCCTACAATTGTGTAGTGTGAAAGAATCTCTGGTTTCGCTATCAGTTTGGAACTGCAAAAACAGTAGAGGTATTAAGCAGTGGTAGACCATGCAGAACATGACTGGTGGGTGTGTTTGTCTTGGCTGGTCGACAGTTCCTCAAGCCTGGGTTTGACTAAACTAGAGTCTTCAAACTGGCAAGAAATATTATATATGCAGCTAAATAAAGCTTAAGTTTTGGGGGGGGGGATTTTTTTTTTTTTTTTTTTTTTTTAGACAAAGGCTTGTGTGAACTTTATTTGGTTAGTTGTGAATTACATGGTGGTGATAATGTTCTCTAAATGCAGCTGGCTAGATCAAGGGCAAGCAGTCATTTTTCTGTTGGGGGCCGCATTCTTTAGGGATAATCTGTCAGGAACCAATGTCAGCACTGGGCGGGTGGGGGGAGCAAAGCCAGTGGGGACCAGGGCCAGAGCCAAAATAAGCAGCTTGTCCCTTTTCTCTCTCCCAGTCTCTCTACCATCCTTTCTTCCTCCCCCGTCCCCGCCTTGCATCTAGTGAGCTGGGATGCTGAGCTTTTGAAGTTAGGACAGGGCTGAGATTAGACCAGGGGACTCCCGTGTAGTCCTTAGAGCCACAGGTTGTCTATACCTGGCCTAGAGGCTTTTTGGACAAATGAATGGAATGCTATTTAGAATGAATAAAGTATGCTTAAGGGAAGGGACTAGGCTAGGGACGTTAGAGGATGTTTCTTTACAATTTTGCTGTCATTCAGTGATTGCTACATTCTCTTCCTGGGCATTCCTCTCTCTGTTGTGTGTGACTTCTGAACAATCACATGGCATGTGCAATGTGTATATCTGTATCCAAATGATTTCCTTCACTGCAGAGTAGCACCGTGGTGGTAGTCTGCATATTAGACCTTGTTGTATTCTGTCGTCCTTTTTGGATTTGATCATTAATTTGAAGAAAATGTGGCCTGCATTTTCTTCTCTATTTTTAGCATGAAAACAAGAAGCAGTTGCAGTGCTTAGATCTTGTTTAAAACTTATTCCTTTTTGCTGCCCCCAGTACTTCAACCACATCCCAGTCAATAATATACATACCGCAGGACATTATTCGAGCAAAGGAGATTATTGCACAAATCAATACCCTGAAAACTCAAGTGAGTTACTATGCAGAAAGACTCTCCAGAGCGGCTAAGGACAGATCAGCCAATGGACTTGAAAGAACACTTGCCATTTTGGCCGATAAGGTATGGGGAATTCTTTTTTCTGTGTCCCATTGTGATCCTTCTCACATTCACTGACAGCTCACCTTATGTGGCCAATTTGAACATCAAGGTTGGACTGTAAGGAAATTCTTAGTAGCTGTACTGCTCTTTTTGAACTTCCTTTTCCTGGATGTATGCCAAAGCCCATTTTCTGAAAGTTTTCTGGAAAATTGTTGTCGTTGTTGTTGTTGTTGCTATGTGCCCTGAAGTCATTTGCGACTTATAGCAACCCTAAGGCAAACTTATCACAGGGTTCTGAGGGCTGAGAGTGTGTGACTTGCACAAGGTCACCCAGTGGGTTTTCATGGCCGAGCAGTGATTGAATCCTGGTCTCCAGAGTTGTAGTCCAACACACAAACCACTATGCCACATTGGCTTAAATGAACAATTTTTACTTAGGGTAATTTTGATGTTACATTTTTATATATATATGTATTTTCAGCTTATAATCTTCATCTAATTTCATTAGGATGTTTTACTGTACATTGTAATTTGTCCTAAACCTTATGAATGACATGGCTAGACATAAGGGGAAATGGGACTGGTTGCAGTCTCACTGAGATTCTGCATCTTTTCCCTTTCCACCAAATTTTGGGTTTGGCAGTCTGTATGGGAAGCCAGTCACTTTTATCTGATGGTTGGAATGGCCGTAAGGGGTTATTCTGTTAAATTATGTCAATTAAAACCTTCAGCATGAAGGTCTGAAACTTCATAGCAGCCATGAAGTTTTGATCTAATGAGGGCATGGTGGTGAGTGGAAGGTACTTTCCCACCATTGTATGATATCTATATTAGTGCTGCCTGTCTATCACCCAGTTAGGTGGTAGTGGCAGCTTGCGGCGCCCATGTGGGTAGGGCAGTGAATCCAGGTTTTAATTGAAGCTCAAAGAAACTCTCCAAGGTGCTGAACCCTAAGTATTATCTAGTGAAATAGGTTCAGCACTTTAAAGAGCTCCTTTCAAGCTAGCCAGAACCTGGAATGGATTCACTGCTCCGCCACTCACCAGCTGTCACTGTTAGGCAGTAGGGCTTCACGCTGTCTTGAGATAAAATGAATGGAAAGCTAGATACAATAATACATGTAAACATTGTTGAAAAATAAATAATTTTCATTTTTTATCCTTTTTAGACAAGGCAGCTTGTCACCGTCTGTGACTGTAAGCTGTTAGCAAATTCAATACATGCGCTGAATGCAGCAAGACCAGATTATATAGCTTCAAAGGCCTCTCCAACCTCTACAGAGGAAGAACAAGTGGTGCTACGGAATGACCAAGACACTCTGGTGGCCAGATGGACAGGAAGAAATAGCCGATCTTCTTTGCAGGTGGACTGGCATGAAGAAGAATGGGTGGGTTTGTTGACTTAATGGTCAATTCTTATACTGCTACAACTCTAGCTTTAAAGAAAAGTTTTCTTAAGTGAAGGTACAGGCCACCAGGGAATGGTCTGTAGAGAATGTTTTGACACAGCCTGTTCCAAGAGGTCATTGAGGAACAGTGAGGTAGTGATCTTTCTCTCTTCATTCTCCATAAGCATTTTCTATGGAAAACAACATTGGGTGGTAGTACCCTCTATTGATGAAACACCAGTCAGCTTGATAATGTTAACTGAACAATGAACAATGAACAGCCTTGTGAAGACTATTCCTTAGTTAGATTTTCCACCAAAACATAACCAAACTGAGAAAGTTTAGTTTTATGCTGGCATTAAGTAGCATACTGCTTCAGTCATTTTCACTAAATATTTGGAGAATGAATCTCTCTCTGTTTCAAGTTGCCTATAACACTGGAGTCATAAGTTTTAAATGATGTTTCCAGCTTCCACATTGGTTCTTGATTTTAGTGTTTATAATAGCTCACAAGACTTGAATCAAGTTTTGCAGTTTTGTCCGATTAAAACTGGTTGGTTTGGTTTTTTGCCATGTTGCTAAGTTAGTTCAAATGACTAGAATAGATTTTTGAGGGGCAGTTTTTCAAATGAAATAATGTGGAAACACATATAACTGTCTCTCAGGGTGTGCCTATAAAATGTGTCATCGTATGAGAACACTGATGATGATGGAAAAGAATGTTTTGAAAGCTAGAATGGGTATGGCATTGATGGGGACCACTGTACTGATCCTTTTGCTCATGTAAATTCTTGGGCTTTCCTTCTGCTGTTTTGACTCTCCCATAGTGAAATTTTAAAAAGAGCTTGTGCAATGGCCTGTTTATTTATTGAGACATGAGAGTATTAAGTCAGATGTTTGTTTATTTTTTGTTTCCAGGAAAAAGTCTGGATCAATGTTGATAAAAGTCTAGAATGCATTATCCAGAGGGTGGACAAACTTCTTCAGAAAGAGCGATTACAAAGTGATAGCTGTGAAGATGTTTTCCAATGTGACATTGGCTGTTCTAGCAAGAAAGGTAAACGGGATACCCGTGCATACTGGATAAAGCCAAACACCTTAAATGCAACCTCAACATCTTCATCACCCCAATCATCACCGCCATCATCATCTCCATCCATATCATCCTCTGCATGCCATTGTCCCAGAATCACAAGTGCGTATGTTGACAGCCATGGCTTCTTCCTGTTGCTGCTTTGCTCTGCTTTGACATAGTTCTTGGCCTTTTGTCCATCATGCTCTTTGTGAATTCTCAACAAGGGCTTTTCACATGTTAGAGCTGAACAGTGGGAGCCATTTTTCCTCAGTTCATCCTAAATTGTTGCTGAGATGTTTAAAGGCCTCATACCATGCAGTTGTAGGACCCAGTACACCTCCCTCCAGTGCATCTTAGGGCTATAGGTTGAACTACCAGGCAGATGGAGTCCGTTCAAATTGACTTTATTTTAGTTTAAATACCTGTTTGTGGCATACTAGAACATACATTTTAAAGGCATATCAGCCCCTCTTGAAGCCAACTTAGAGGATAAGGCCATCACAATATGAGGAGAAGCAGAAGTCTCCTAAATTCTAAGTGTCATTTCTTTGCAGAGTTCCTTTTAAGCCATGTTAAGGTTACTCAAAATGACTACCCCTGCCCCTGTGCAGAATTGTGCTACCTAGCCTATCTGTTTCTGAAAACATTTGAGAATTAGATGCAGATATTTTAGGATTTATCCCTAAATTTCATATAGAACTTTTCCAAAGGGGTCTAAGTACTTTGCTTTAGAATCATTAAAACAAACTTGAAAGGTAAGTTCCCTCTGTTGTTTGGATAAAAAAAGTTATGTCTGTGTTTGGTTTATTTCAAGCTAAGCAGGAACTACATAGCTAAACTGAGATTTGTATCAAGAACCCCCTAATATTTGTTACTGTGCCGCATTATAATTAAGGGGATCAAATGTGCCATTTCTGCACTTGTGATCCTATAATTGGTGGGGTCTGCTCTAATTCACACCAGTGACAGTAGAGCATTCTCTACAGGCCATGTACTTGTATTTGCATGTGAGTAGGGTAGCTGCCATCTTAGCATATACAGTATTTAGGTGACCTTGCTGAACTCATGGACCAGGAATGGGTTACTATGAGCTTCCAGATTTTTTTTGTCCTATAACTTCCATAGCCAACATAACCAGTGATGGCAGATGATGGGAGTTGCAGTCATCTTGAGATGCTAGACTGGCCTCTGTATTGTGCATCTAATGATGTCTCAAGAATTAGTAGTAATAGCTGAAATCTATTTAGTGAATTCAGTAGAAAATTGATCAGATCTTAAAATCGCCATTAGGGGCACAACTGTTCATCAGCTACACAAGGGTTCTCACTCATGCTCTTTGTCTCTCAGGATCTCTTTCTCACACATATACCCTGCAGATAAGAAGAGGTCAGGTTACAAACAGCTCCTTCATTTGGCACTAAAGACTGTAGGCTGATAAAGGTCATAGCAAAACATATTACAAATACATTTGCAAGAGATGTGTTTCCTCAAAGGAGCAAAGTATGTTTGAAGTAAGATGCCAACCACATTTTAGGTGTGGCCCCCTAAAGCCTGAAAACCAATTCAGGATTTGTTTTTGTCCATTTGCTTGTGCATTAGTAGGACTGGTTTATGTCAGGGATCTGTAACTTTTGTGTCTCTCTAGATGTTTTTGGAATGCAGCTCACCCTGTTGTTCATCACTGGCTCTGGCAGCTAGGGGCTGAAGGGAGTTGCAGTCCAACATCATCTGGAGGGCAACAAGTTGCCTGTTTCCCTGCTCATATTAAAAGAGGAGATTTGAGGAACTTTGTACATCTACTCTGTGAAGAGGTGTGATTTGAAAGATGAAATAATCTGTTCTCACAGAAGGCAATCTGTGGAATTCCTTACCCTTTTCAGCCAAAGTGAGCAGATAAATGGGAGAATAACTTGGCTGAAAATGAGTGATCAGCCTTGTACATTCAAGTAAACATGGGTATGATTGACTTGTTTATCTAGCAGAATCCTTGGCAGATGGAGGACACGGTGTGATCTTCATTCCAGTGTTTTCAGTGTTCTGAAAGGGAAGAACAGTTTGGGAAACTGAGACAGAGGGCATATTATGCATTCTGCTGGCTGTAGATGCTACATGTGTATGTCGACCTCTTTTGAATATGTGCCTGGAAAACTGTTTCCTAGATTCATGTACACTGATTATTAAAGATGCATGCTCACTTGTGTGTGTCATGCCCACATGTTACATGTTTGTCACCAAAGTACCAATGTAACACCAGAACAAGTCTAATGGTTAGAGCTGCCCTAGCAAAATATGGGTTGTGTTCCATAGAGGGATATGTTAAAAACTTAATAGTAAAGCAGCTCAGAAGTGAGGAATCAATGCATCCCATGTGCTTACATCATATTACAAAACATATCTTAAAAACAAAATTAACCAGAAATTGACATCCTTTCTCATACTGTTTCTTCATTACACTTTCCTACAATTTTGTACATTTGTGATTCACTGATGTTTCATAGTAAATATTTTTATAGTGTAGTGGAAAAAAAGTGAAGTGTTTTTCCATTAATTAAGCATTGGAGATAAGAATGAAGAGCCGAGTGTATTGATCATTATGAACCTGTTTACGTAACATGAAAACTAATGGTGCCTTTACTGTTTGCAGATACAAAACTGAATTTTAAAAATGATCTTTCATGAAGGAAGTGTGGGAGAATGAGGGCAAAAATTGGTTGACTAAATCAGATGAATAACAGTGGTTGCTAAGGAGCACTACACTCTCTCACATCAGATGGGTGATTAAGAAATGGATTTAACCAAGCCATCCAGCATCTAATGTATAGCACTGTGCTGTTGACAAAAGCATAGTGATGTTGTTTTTAATGTGGCAAACATTCTCTGTAAATTCATTAAATGTTTCCTGATACTTATTGGCTGAGAACCATTGAAATTATGCATCAATATATTTCAGTGCCTGCTGTTGTGTTCAGCTGAAGACGTGACAATCACTTTGATGTTAACATGTACAAAGTTAAATATATTTTCAAATCAGATACTTCCATTGGCATTCAAAAGGTGAAAGATTGCTGAAAACAGGATGTTCTTAACTTTCCTGAAATTATACTAAGTAGTATATAAGTTAAAAACAAAACAATTCTCTGCCACTATTATTTAATCTAAAAGTACAGATTATGATGCCCTTTAGCCCATAAGCAGTAAAGCGTATCACAAGGTATTGAAAGGAGAAATGGAGGAAGGGGGACCATTTTTAAAGTTCTTCTTGTTAACTGACCAAAGTTAAGACCACTGTATTTCTTACTGTCTCTGGGAGCCACCTTCTCCCCACTATGGGAGAAAGGTGGCATATAAATTAAATAAATAAATAAGCAATACTATCAGGAGGTGTAAAGCCAAGAAGAGGTGGTGCATGTTAACCAGTTTCTTGCAAGGAACAGTGGAACTGTATTTGATGTGTGTGAAAGATTCCAACTGTAAAGAGAGTCAAGAGGAAATTGAGTGCAACTGAGCAGGCGAAGTAGGTATTTTTGGTTTAGGAGGGAAACAAAATCAGAGGAGCAGAGATCTGCAAGGGAATGAGAGACTGGAGAAGAAAGGGAAGAGTTTAAAAAGAATTTAAGGTGAGGTGAAACAGTTTATGAAATATGTTGAATGCTCCCAGTGCAAAGAGCAGTAAAAAGAAGAAAACAACCATAACATGAAGTTCACAAATGAAACAGGGCAGCAGAAGCATATCATAATTAGAGTGAAAAACATTTCTTTACATTTTTCTACCTGAAGATTTTCATATTGATGTTGCTACTTCTATTATAGAGTTAATCTTTCAGTTTATACTAAAAAGACAGCAAATTTTAGTGTTCTAGCATTAGAATGTGTGTTGGAGGGGCTGCTGTTTAAAAGCAAGAAGCCACCATCTTATTCCTTCTCTCTTAGTAGAGTCTTGCAATGTATGTGTAGCCTGACGTCTTCTTGGACTACACGTTTTTCTGCCCTTGGTGCAATTAGCAGCCAGTGAAATGGAAGTGAGGACAAGAACATATGTAGTGCAATTATGTCACACATTTTATATCACTAGAGATGAAAGAAGGAAGGAAGAAGATAAAGACTTGCTGTTTTTGATTACTGCCACTTATCTGCCATGATAAAGAGGCCTCATCTATACGAGGGGGGGAAACCCGAATTGCTCTGCAGTAATGAAAAATCACAGCAGCTGTGATGTGTCTTAATGGATTTTTTTGGCTGGCATAAGAATCACATGCCTGCAAAACCCACAACCAACAACCTGTTTTATCGCCTTAGCACTCACTTGCTAAGATGAAAACCCAACACAGCAGCTGTGGGTGCTTGCCTTGTTAGCAAGCCCCACCCCTGTGCTTGTCCTGCCAGTCAGCTTTGCACTTCCGCTCATATGGGAAAGCAAATCAAAACAAATCACTTGCCCCAACAGGTAGGAATGCTCATTCTGCTCACTTTTCCCTCAGAGTTTATGGCATTTTGGGGCCCCCTCCTTCCAAATATGGCAAAATGATGCAGGATCCCATTAAGACAGGTAGGATTCTCCCCACATTCTGTGAGAAGTATTTTCACTGTTGAGACAACCCCAGAGATTCAGCCTGAATGACATTAGCTCCTGTCCTGTAGAAATAATTTCTCCTGTCCTAGGAATATGTCACCTAATGCCTGTAGTGTCCAACATTTAAAATATGTTATACAAAGTAAATAGCTACACATTCATTCATTTGATCAATCAGTTATGCTTTTGCTTTAAGTGGCTTTCATCGTCTTGTCATTGATGGGACATTAGTTTCAGTCCATTTTTCCAGGCCTTGGTATGGAATCATACGCTAGAATCCTGTGGGTGCCCCTCACCAGCAGTTGAACTTTTTCCAGGGTGGCACAGCAGTGGAGAAGAAAAGCAGACAGAGTCTGCCAACTCTCAAATATCCTATTTCTCTAGTGTCTTTCTTCCTTCACAGCCTTTGCACCTCTGGCCTTTTTTGTCTTGTTGCTACCCACCTACACTGTTGTAGGTGGGCTGGCTTAATGCACCAACAGGTGTCTGACCTTATTGTAAACTAGAAGAAAAATAATAAGGGCATGCGCATATAGGTTCTGTTGAACTAAGGCCCTTCTTACTTTAAAATTCTACTTCCATCTTCCATATAGGCTGTCCTGATTGAGTTTTGGAAATGGTTTTCTACTGCAACAAAATGTGTTAAGGCTTCTGTTATAAATAGCTTTGGAGAAATGGAAGAAGTCAGTGAGAAGAGCTGGGATGAGTGTGCTTAAAGACAGGTCCCAGTTTGGTAGCGATAACATAGGCTGCTGTTAGACCTTGGAAGAGTTACCCTTTTTTTTTGGACATTTACCTGAATTTCCAAGCCATCAAGACTAGTGGTCATGTTGGCTAGGGGATTCTGTGAGTTGTAGTAAAAAACAAAACAAACCACAAATTCTTCCAAGGTCTTGTCAAAATTCAGAAGCAGCCATGTGCATGACATCAATACATATGGTTCTCTTTCTTCAACTTCCCCCATCAGTCCCTTAAAGCTGCTATTTGATTTGGTATGAGGAATGGATACTTCGTACTTACATGTAAATTTGCATGCTCATCCTTCATTAGAGGAGAACAAATATTTACAACTGAACATAGTGTTTGTGTTTCCCTTTTCTCAGATTCCCCACCAATCTCTTAAACTTTTGTTTAGTTTTATATGGAAAACTGCTGAAAGTGCCCAAGAGGTAGATTTCACTTTTCATCAGTTTCTCATTTCCAAAATTCCAAAGCTTTGTCCTTGTAGCTTATGGGAATATAAGGGGGAATGGGAAAAAGATGTTGCCATGTATTCCTAGTATTCTGTTGTAAACTTGCACGCCAGCTTTAGGCAAGAACAAGATAGTCTGTTCTTCTGTTTCATGAATAAAAAAATAATTGCAATATCAAATGAATCAACAACAGTAGCCCTTTCACACGATACAGTTATAGCGCCATGATTCCACTTTAACTGGCATAGTTCCATTCAGGGGTTTGGAATTTGGTGAGATACTGGAGCTCTCTGGCTGAGCATCTTAAATACTCTTCCCTAAATTGCAAATCTCAGAATTCCATAGCAATGGCTGTTAAAGGGCAGACGCCTAGCCTAGGGGGCATAGGGCAAGCCAAATGGCACACAGAGCTTTGTCCTTCAGTGCCTTGCAGCAATTTCTACTGCCCAAGCTGACTGTTGCCTCACTCTGCTGAATAGTAGGGCTGGTCCTGTCTGCACAGTATAATAATCCATGGGATGTGATTTTCCAGCTGTAATTAGTAGCATTTATTCATTACTTTAAGGGAGAGGTCAAGCCTTACATTAAGATTTGGTGACTTGTTTTTTTTTTAAAAAAAAAAGAACATGAGTTGAAGATTTTTAAAATACTGTAGGGATTTTGCAGGAATTTTTCATACATCATACGGCACAAATCTGCACCTAGTCACACCAGAGAAAAGGGCCCTTCGAGTAAACAAAAAAGGGGAAAGGACATGGAATGTAGAACCAAGGATCAAAATATATGAACAAACAACAAATATCAAATAACATATGAGAATGTATTAGAACCAAGGATGAATGCACAGTAAATTACTGTGATAAGCAAAACAATGTTCACTAAGTAACCAACAAAGTATAACAGTCCAAGTATCAAATATAACAGTAGTCCAAATATACTGTAGAACAATAGTTATGAATGATATAAGTTAGAAACAAATGCACAGGGACCAATTTTCCACCTGCACAACTCGCCTTCAAGTTACAAATGCTTTTTCCCTACTTCCGTTTCTCTTCCAAAATAGCGACCAGAAGTGAGCTGGTGTCACTTCCTGCCACTATTTTGGAAGAGAAACAGATGGAAAAGAAGGTGTTGGAGAAGGAGTGGAGGGTTCTGAATGGGTTGGGGGTTACAGAGGGTTTTTTGTGTGTTGGTATGCATTTCAGGGAATTTAGGTATGACTTTCAGGTGATTTTTATCTGAAAAGTCACACCATTACTTAAAGGTTGGGGGTTCAGGGCTTTTTGGATTGGTGGGGGCTTGGGGACCACAAAAATAGGGTCCAGGAGTTGCATGTGGTCCATGGGCAACACCTTTTCCATCCCTAAAGTAGATAAACCCAGAGGAAGTTCAAGAGATAACATGACATAAATAGTCCAATTATCCACAAACTAATACACCCAAACAAGGTGGTTGTTGTTAATTGCTGTCAAGTCGACTTTGACTTATGGTTACCCTAAGAGTAAGAAATATCCACATCACCCTATCATCAACAGCCCTGCTCAGGTCTTGCAGACTCAGGGACGTGGCTTCCATGGTTGAGTCTATCCCTCTGGAATGCAGTCTTCCTCTTTTCCTACTGCCTTCTACCTTACCAAGCATTATTGTTTTTGCTAGTGAGTTATGTCTTCTCATGATATGGCCAAAGTACAGCAGTCTCAGTTTAGTCATCTTGGCTTCTAGGTAGAGTGCAGGCATGATTTGCTATAGGGCCCATTTATTTGTCTTTTTAGCAATCCACAGTATCAATAGAACTCTTCTCCTGTGCCACATTTCACATTTTTCTTCCTATTGGCTTTCTTCACTGTCCAGCTTTCAGAGCCATACATAAAAATTGGAAATACAATGACATGCACCATCCTAACTAGTATTCAATGATCTATCTTTACACTTCAGGATCGTGTCTAGTTCCTTCACTTTTAACTATTTTAGTGTCTTCATCAACACTTTGGATTATCTCATCCTATGAGTACAGTTTTCATGGTAAAATATACAGTATTCAAAAGGGATTTACCATGCCTCCTCCTGGTGTACTAAAGTGTTAGCTACGGTGCTACTCTTGTTGTCTCTGAGAGAGCCTCCACCAGTGTCACTCCCCACTTCTGCTGCTGCCACCCAGTAGATGTTTGTTACATTTGGTCTGGCTCCTCAGCAAAAGCCTGTCTGAAATGGGAGACTCTACTAGCAATACTGCTGCCACCAGCATAGCCTCTTGTTCCACAATCCCAACACTGCGAAAAAGTAGGGACATTAGCTGCTATTAATATAGCAAATTTATTTAGTAGCCGCTATCCAGGAGAAATATTGAAAGATAGCCAGGGTCTATAGTATTTTACCATACTATGGACCTTGACCATCTTTGACTGTTTCTTCTGATAACGTCATCAGTTTATGGAAACTTTCTTCAACTACATTCTGTACCATTAACTGAACTCCCCCCCCCCCGTCATCAGTGTAATGTTCTTTCTGAAGAAACTTCAAAATGATCTCAAAACATAGGATTATTATCATTTGGATTTCAATTATTTACATCACATACCTCAATATTTGAATGCAATTTAGTGCATCTTAGATGTATGCAATTTAGTGCATTGTGAAGTCGAAGGCTTTCACAGCCGGCATCCATAGATTTTCCTTGGTTTTTTCCCAGGCTGTGAGGCCGTGTTCTGGAATAGTTTCTTTCTCTTATCTAGTGCATCTTTTGGGAGTTTATTAGCTTGTGGATAATTGAACCGTTCATATCATATGGTATCCTCGTGTTGGGAATAGGGTGTCTTGGAGGCGTCTCATTCATGGGATTGCCATGAGTTGAAGTCAACTTGAAGGCAGTTAACTATAGCATCCTCGTGTGAATACACACTTTATCTGGGGTCATATACTCATTAGTAGCCACTATTGTATAGCTGATCTGCTTATATATTTGCTACTTGGACTGTTTACATTATTAGTCATTTAGTCAATCTAGTTTTGCTTAGAATAGTAATTTCCTGTGTGTTTCTATGTGCATTTGATTCTTTGGTTATTCATCTTTGGTCCTAATTAATTTTCCTATGTTTGCTATTTGGCATTTGATATTGTTTGTTCATGGTTCATCATTCCAGGACATTTTCCTTTCTTTCTGTTTTACATATATGAACTTATCACTGAGTGAATATGTTGAGCTCAGTGTATGTTCCCTGACAAAATGTTCCTGAAACTGTATATGTATGCAAATATGTGGTATTCACACTTTTCATTTTCAAGTGGTACGTGTAAAGTACATTAGGTGTACACTTGAAAGTGTCATGTGTGTACATCAGGGTTTCTTCATGCACTCTAAAACTGTTGGTGTTTTGCTCTTCTGTTTAGCTGCTTTTAATGCAAGCTCTTCAGCTGGTGGTTCTCAAACTCGGTGGCCTGAGGCATATAGATGCATGTTGTTGATGGACCATTGAGAGCTGTACTTGTCCCAACATACAAACTCCCTTCTCTTCCAAATAAGTGGATGCAGTGTATCTGGACTAACTTGGAGGAGAGGTGGTTCATGGGACAGTCTGCCTATGCTGGACCACTTTGCCAAAATAATGTTTGAGAATGCCTTTGTGCTAAGCATTTCAGTTGCTTATGTTTAAAATGTGTTGCTTCCCCTTAATCATGCATGTTAACACCTCCATTTTTGTGCAGATTGCAGTCCTACTCCTGAAGAATCCAGCCCAGGTATGTCTGTATGGGTTTCTTTGCTTCATGGTGTTGGTTCTGGGGGGAAAACCCAGCAAATGAAAAAGAGCTTCTTTGCCTTTAACACAGAGGACTTTTGCTGATGCTAAGTTGTGTGCTACTGCGTTGACAAAAGTACAGTGTTAGGTTAGCAGGAAAAAGAAAGGACATACTGAAGGAATCAGATTTCCTGGCCAGGAAACAGAATCATATGCAGTCGGATCTCGTATCTGCAGAACCAATATCTGTGGTTTCAGTTATCCGTGGGACACAAAATAGGGACACATACATAGGCATCCTCTCTAGGCATCTTCTAGCTCCTCCAGTGCAACTTTGTAATGTTTTTTACTGGAAGAATTTTATTTTAATAGGGTTCACTGTTATCCGTGGTTTCTGGTATCCACAGTTTCTGGTATGCGCGGTAAGTCTGGGAACCGAACTTCCACAGATACAGGAATCCAGCTCTTCTTGTAATGTGACAAAGACTCCTATTTGTAAATGTTCTGGATGGGGAAGCAGTCATACATAGCTGCTACTGTGTGGTTATGCTTAGTGCTGCCTCTCCCTGAACTGGTAACATTGCTGGTAACATTGAATTTGGCCTTATGGTCAGAGGATACAGATAAATGCCCCTCCATTTGGTTGCAGGTGCCATCCAAGAAGCTTTTATGTGGCCATTGCAACCATCCATTTAAACCTGGCCTGATTTAATTTGCGGCAAGCAGTCTGTAGACCAAGAACAAAAAACTCCTTGCTGTGCTAATACACTGACAGTATTTTTATAGTGTGAAATCCAATATGAGTCCTACTTAAAAGTACACCCATTTAAATCAGTGGGACTTTTTAAAATTATGACTGACTAGTCCCATTCATTTCAGTAGGTCTATTGCAATTCAGTGGCATCTGATGGTTTTTGTGTCAGCAGGGTAGTGAATCCACTCTGACTTTTAATCTGAACAGTAAAAAAGCTCTCCAAGTTGCTGATCCTAGTTAGCACTAAAACCTGGAGCAAAGTCACCACCTCACTGACAGGGAAGCTACCAGTCACCACTACCAAAATACAGTTACTGTTGGATTTAGCCTATTAGTTCTGTGTATTAAATACTTGGTAATGATTGCTTTGTGTCCCCTCCCTTTCACAGCAATCTTGAAAAGTAGGCAAGGCTGAGAGCATGTCCCCTCTAAACTTTGTTATTCAGAGGGAACATGAACTTGCCTCCGCATCCACACATTTGTGATGTTTCTTAGAAGAAATTCAGTCTTTGTCCCAAACGAGATATAAATCATTGTGTAATATCAGTGGGAATAGGAAAACATTTTATTTTTTTCTTTGTCAATTTTGAAAAGTAGAACAATGTTGATTGTAATTTTATGTATTGTGGGTTTTTTTAAAAAAAAAAAGTTTCTATTTGTTTTAGCAACATAGATAATTACTATAATTATTTGCTGTCCATTTATGCAGGCTATTATAAATACATGATTACTAATTTCTGTACACCAGAAATAGCAATGCCTGAAAAATTATTCTCTGGTATTTTTTAAAAAGAAGTTTTGCCTATGAAAAGGTCTTAGGGAAAACTGTATCAAAGAATAATCTTTATTTTAATTGTACAGATAGCTATCTCGTTGAGAATACTAGTTTGTTTTGGAAAAATGAATAATAAACAACAACCTTCCACTTTTTAAAGGCATTTAACTGCATATGAGAACCTGTGTCCCTTAGATAATTAAAACGACTTTCCTGAATTCAATTCATTTTAATTATCTAAGGGACACAGGTTTAAAATACTACATTGCTGATCTTGTCCTTTGTTTGGAGAAAAAAACTTTCCATAATTGCCCTACGTCTGGATGATTCTCAAGGAACTGAGAATACTTGTTCCTTTAAATTTTTTAATCAAAATAATTTTAGTTCCAGGCAAAGACCTGATATGACCTTTCCCTCTATGAATAATCATAGATGTCCTACATGCCACTTTCTGTGGTGCTTAATGGTTTGGTTTCCAGGTAGAAATGTTCTAGTCTGCATCCCACTTGGGAAGTTTTTTTTTTTTTTTAAGGGTGTATCCACACTACAGAGTTATAGCACTGTGACACCACTTTAGCTGCCTTGGCCCTATCTTACAGAATTCTGGGATTTGTAGTTTGGTGAAACACTTAAAATTCTCTGCTGTACATCAGAGTAGTGCAATAGAGGTCATCAAACTAAAAATCCCAGGATTCCATAGGATAAAAACATGGTAGTTAAAGTGGTATCGAAGTGCTATGATTGTGCAGTGTGGACACACTCAGAAAGTTGACTTTATACTGCGTATAAAGCAAAACACACATCCTGCGTTGTAGGTAGAGAAAATACTTCATTGGGCACAATTTGTAGTTAACTAATGGGTTAAAGAATGACCCCTAGGATCAGGAGATCTTTTTAGTCAGAGGTCTTTCCCAACTCTGCTCTCTAGAGACACCCTGGACTGGATACTCCTAAATACAAAGTGCTTGTTACCACTCCAGGTAAGATAATTGAAATGTACTGGGAATGTTGAGACAAAAAATTCAGTAGATGGTTTAGAAGTGGTGAAGGAAAGGACTAAGCAGAGCTTGAAATGGTTGCTTTTTTGGACTATAATTCCAAAATTCCCCAGCCAGCATGCCCACATTCCTTTTGGCCTATTGTGTGTGTCTCTTTCTTACAAATGGAACATTATGCTTTGTTTTTCTTTGAAAGCCAGCATAACTTTTTCTAGACTGGATTCTCATATTTCAGAATGTGTTTCTTTGGTGCTTGTGTTGCATTAGTTTCTAAGGGAAAGTCTGTATCTCATTATACATAGAGATAGAAAAAAAGCTGTCCAGAAGAAATAAACATTTGACATAAAGAGTTCAACTTGGTAGTGTTGTTAACCTTCTAGTAACCCTTTTGCCTATTGGAAAGAGATCAGGAACAGTCTGCAACTCCTGTCTCCCTCTTCAGTAAAAATCCTTGGTTATATTAATGGTGATGTAACGTTATATCTTCACCAATGTTAACCATTGCTAATATTAACCATGGTTAGCTTTAAGCAAGGCTTGCAAATCTGTTGCAGATCATTGTTTCAAACTGCCTTTTCAAATTAACTTCTGTTAATATTAGCCATGGTTATTATCCATATAACTGTAATGCTATCTACACAGGTTGACCCTTGTACCCATGGATTTCACTTATCCACATCTGAAAAAATATGTTCTCCCTAGGCATTTCTATGTCCTCCAGTACAATTCTGTGGTCAACTTCTGGCATTTATCTCATTGAAAATGATAGGGTTCCCTATTATCTATGGTTTTAGGTATCCACGGAGAGTCTTGGAACATATCCCCATGGATGCGGGGGTCGACCTGTACTATGGGTAACACTGACAAGAGGGGAAAGGAATATACGAGCTGTTGATTCACAGCCGGTCACTTGACTGTAACCAAGAGGCATACCACCTTCCATCTGTATCAGCCTTTAATTTAAATTACAAGCTGATGGTTTAACAAAAGGATAAGCATTTATTGTCATTGCCACTTCTTTCCTTTTCAAAACTATAGGTGAATGGAGTGAGGCCCTTTACCCCCTACTGACAACACTCACGGACTGTGTGGCCATGATGAGTGACAAGGCAAAGAAAGCCATGGTCTTTCTCTTGATGCAAGATAGCGCCCCTACGATAGCTCTCTGCTTGAGCCTTCAGTACCGGAGGGATGTTGTCTTTTGCCAAACTGTAAGCAAGAAAGTGGAATTTCTTTGCTAGACTTTGAATATGGGTGTTGCTGTGAAACATTAACTTTGAAAACAGTGGGAATGTTTACATATTGTTGAATGCCTGGTGTAAAATATATATTTTTACCAGCTTTGGTTGATTTGCCAGCTGCAAATCATTTTTAAAGAGGCATTGTCACATTTATTCATGCTCCGAAGCAGCATCCCATTTGGATTACTGTAATGCCGTAGAAGCTGCTGGTGGTCCATGTCAATAGTGTGGTGAACCCCGTCCGTATTTTAGTATGCTCTTTAAAGAACTATCCAGGGTGTTGAATCCTATTCCCAAATAGTGTGAGCCCCTTGGAAAACTCATTTAAAGTTCAGACTAAAACCCAGAGTGCATTCCCAGCCAATGATATATGGAATGTGCCCACAGCTGTAATGATGATGTATGTGGGGCTACTTTAGATAACTCCTATGTCATGCAGTATGCTTGAACAAACTTATTGATTGGCACTGAATGTATTGAACACATCTCACCGGTCTTTAAACAATGATGCTAGCTTGTGGTCTAGTGCAAACTTTTTAAGCCTTTATGATTTAGGACCTGCATGTCTCAAGAACCACTTGCTCCTGAGATCTTTCTCAGAGACCCTGCTTTGCATTTGGAGATCAGGTAGATATTGACCTAACGTTGGGTCTTTGCTTGAAGTTTTGTTTCATGTTCTTCTTTATTTTTACTGCTGTTTATTTTTTTATTGTTGTTGATTGTTTTTATTTGGAGACAGTGGGAGGAGTTGCTGTGAGAACCCATTAGGGTTAAAGAATGGAATATAAATAAATAAACAAATGAAATATGGTCTACTGAGAGTGAAATGGCCAATTGTAAAGTTGAATTGGGCCTTCGTACTTCTGCATCTACATGAGCTGTGTATGACGGGAACATAGCAGTATGAACACACAAGAAAAAAATGCAACACCCACAATAGTATTCTGCATGCAGCTTACAGCAGAACAGCAATGATCAGTAGAGCCAAGAACTGCCCTCTGGAAGCAGCCCAGTATGCTGTTGTGAGGATTTTGGGAGGCCTAGGCAGACATTCCCAATTACATCATTTCCATGTTCTCTTATGCAGCTTACAGCCCTTATCTGTGGCTTTATTATCAAGCTGAGGAATTGCCTGCACGATAATGGATTTCTGAGGCAGCTCTACACCATTGGCCTGCTGGCACAGTTTGAAAGCCTTTTGAGCACTTACGGTAAAAAACCACTGAACAGGGCAAGCGTTGCAGTACCTTTTATGACTTATTGAATTCAATCTAGTGCATTGGTAGGGTGCATGCCTTGCTGTTCAGCAGCACAGATTAATTTAGAACAGAACCATGAAGCAAAGTTAGATTTTATCTGTGTAACATTACATTATATGGTGTATCTAAAAACAGGGTATGTTTTTGTATTGGTGTACTTTGTCTAATCCAGAAATTCTGCAGTTAGCTCTGTGCATATTGTGTGTTTCTGAAATATCAGTGGAACAGCTTCCCATTTGCCCCCTAACAAACCAGTTTAGAAACTCATGGAATTTTAAAAATGGCTGCTTAGTGCTTCATTTTTATTTTATTTTTAAAAAATTTTAAAAAAAACATCTGGGCACACTCTCAAACCTTTGCGTGCAATGAAGGTAATTTTTGGAAATGTGTTCTTTGTTTAAAAACTTCAACACTATCCAAGAGGTATGATATTGTACATGATTGCCTTAAAATCTATCTGTTAGACAAAGTGTCTGATAACATAATAGGCTGACTTGAAAGCAAATTTGTTTGAAATAAATGAATATTATAGCTAAATAACAATGGCTAGGATGAGAATGACAGGACTTACTATGTTAAAAGTATTTCTCAACATCAAATTTCAAATGCCAAATGTAACTTGAAAAAAATATAATATTTTAAATTCTGAATATCTCTCCCTTTCTTTTAATTTGTCCCCAAAGTTCTATTTAACTATAAAGAAACTACATTATGTATTTGGTGAGAAATATGGAAATTTTTGTTAAATATGTATCACATTCTTATCCTAGGTCCTAAGGCTCTCACAGGCCTTTGGGCATAGAATAAGAATGTGATACATATTAGCCTCAAGGTGCTTGCACGGGTTGCTGTCAATTTATTCTTTCCCATTTGCTGCTTACAGTGAAAACAGAAAACAATCCTAGGATCTACTCCCACCTCAGAATGGTCCCGATACTGCTCTGTCTTTTTTGTGGTGACTAAGACCCCCTGCCTTCTATATCAGGAGCTACCTCTATCATAGTAGAGCTGCTGTTGCTGCCTTCTGCCTGCGATCTTCAGGATGAACTTGAGACCTCCTGATAGTAGAAGCAGATTTGTTCCCACTACTACCACTCTGAACCCTTGCAAGTTGTGCTGGCAGTAAAGCAAGCTTGCTCTCACTACCAGCAAAACTACTGTCCCCTTGAAGTCTTATTGAGGATGAAGACAAACCATTCTGCCTTCCTCTATGCCTAGGGGCACCATGAGGATTTATGTTACTGCTGTGGAGATGCCTCATGTTTGATTCAGTTAAGCTAATGATCAGATGAACAGTAGTAATAATAATAGTTAAAACCATAAGTGGCATTTAAACCATAAGTTTAAATAATGAGATCTAATAGAAATTAAATTTATTAACTTTATTTGCTTGCTCAGCCAAATGGATGACAGAGTAATCATGTTTTGCTTTGCTTAAGAATATGAATTAAATGAGCAATATCATTTTATTTGTGCTTTGTGAATTGAATGTGCTTGTTGACAGTCCAAAATTGCATATGTGCACATACACAGAGAAAGAGAAACTAGAGATATTTTTTAAAAAATGAATCACACTTAGAAATCAAATCAGACACCTAACCACAACTAGGGTAATTGGGGTGTAGTGGTGGGAAAATAAATTTCACTACCTAAAACACAAAGAGACTCATAAACAGATTACTAGCCAGAATAACAAATTAACAAAAAAAGCAAACAGAAGATTAAGAGCAGGTACTGAACAAGACAAAAGGATGGGCAATTAAAAGAAATACCTCAGAGAGACCAAACACACATGATAATCAACAACCACTGAAATTCTCACTACAGTCTTTTAGTGACTTGCTAGTAACAATTATATCTATAGAATAAATGAGGAGATACAGGAGATAACTTATAGCTTCAGTGCCTCACATAAAACCTTCCTGTAAGCATTGTGTTTGAAGAGTGCCTCAGATTGTTGCTAGAGCTATCAGTGAGCAAATTCCAATTCCCTTCCTCTGTTTCCACATCATACCACCTTTACGTTTTCCTTTTGTTGGAGACATAGTGCTTTGCTTTTTTCCTCACTTATTTTTGATATCCAGATCTCTGGATTAGACTGGCTCTGTGGAGTAGACCATTCTGCTCTGCAAACAAATTGGGCCAATCTAATCTAATCCAATCTAGGGTGGGTACAGATTGGTCTGAAATAGCGCAATTTGACATGGTATTCAGTCAAATGGGTTGCACAGCCCTAATTAAGCTCCATTTTCTTCCTGATACTAATGAGTTTGATGCCTAAACCATATTAATATATTACTTTCATGTCAAGTAGTCCTGTGGAGGAAGGGGAGTTGGCCCATACTTCCGGCCCAATCCAGGCTATCAAGTCCTCTTGCTGTCCCTGCCTTCTAAAAACCACAAGTTGAGTGTGATTGTCTTCAAACGTGTAAGAAGCTGCTTGCATGTAGGAGTTCCTTTCTAGACAACCACAATCAATGTGTGGGTATTGGAGGCAGTGTTTAGAAAAAGCTCCTTTTTTTGGATTACAGCTCCCAGAATCCCTCAGTCAGAATTTTCCAAGCTCTGATTGGAGGGTTAAGCTAGCATGGGGATGTGACATCAGGACAGGGCCAGCAAGATCACAGGAATATCCTACATTCACTGAGCATATGAACAGGGCTATTTTTCTTTGACACCAGGTTTTCAGAGAGAAAAATGCTTTTTATAATCCTATTCACACTTTCTTCCTTTAGGTGAGGAGCTGGCAATGCTAGAGGATATGAGTGTGGGGATAATGGACTTGAGGAATGTAACATTTAAAGTAACTCAGGCCACATCGAATACATCTGCTGACATGTTGCCAGTCATCACAGGAAATCGGTAAATAGAACAAGGGAGGCGAACAGGGAAAGAGATGTTTGAAAGCAAATCCTGAGAAATACGGAATTTGAATAACACATGCAAAAGCAGGAACTTGGGCAAACACAGCCTTAGGGGGCATCCACACGATAGAAATAATCCATCTTGAAAATGGATTATTTACATGTATCCTTCCTATGGAATCCTGGGATTTGTAGTTTGGTGAGGCACTAGCACTCTTTGTCAGAGAATGCTAAACACCTTGTAAAACTATAAATCCTAGGATGCCATTGGAAGGAGCTATGCAAATAATCCAGTTTGAAACTGGATTATTTGTGTTGTGTGGATTTCTTCTTGTACTTTATAGAAACATTTCTCAAGCTGGTCTTAGATGCTAAACCAGTAACTTGATCATTTTAACTAGGAAGAAAAGACTAGGAAAATAGTCCAAAATTCAAGTCCCTTTATTTCTTAGGATATAGGTCACTACCCTAATTATGCGGGATCAGTATCCGCTGTTTCACATACCCACAGTCAGGGGGGAAAGGTCTCTCTAGGCATCTGGAGGACCATAGAGGTGGTCTCTCTAGGCATTGGGAGGTCCTCCAGCATGAACATTTGGTCAGCTTCCGCCACAAGCTGACCATAGAGTCACGTCAGATGCCTAGATAGGCATAATCTCTATGCATTTTCTAGGTTCTCCAATGTGATTCTATGCTATTCTATGGTGCTTTGGTATATATGCAATTCTGCGTATCTGCGGTAAGTCGGGGAACGCATTGCCGCAGATACGGGGGGCGACCTGTATTATATTATGTATCTAGAATATTAGATTCCATTTAGACATTATCATCTCAAAGGTGATTTTTGAAGAAGAAAAGTGTTTAAGCAATTTTTTTGCTAATATATACAATATGATACAATGTGAAACAAATTGGCCTTCTTCAATATTACTATGAAAAGAAATGCTTTGCATGCAGAAGCCTAGGACATTGCCTTATGGGCCATCCATTAGAAAATGTGTTGGCAACGTCATACACCAGAACGCAATTTGATGTTTGCATATTGAAAGGAAATGTTGCCTTTGTCATCATTCTTTTCTCTTCACTCAAAATACTACAATAATGAAACATTTCCTTTCACTTTTTGAATATGGAAAATACTAGGCCTTTTGGAATGATCAATTCAAGTAGAATATAAACACGGAGAAAGGGATTGTGGAATTTGAGTGACAACAAGAGGTTATCTATACAAAGCTATAAAATGTGGATTGATGCACACTAATGCCAATTAACAGCAGCTTTCATTTGTCTCAATGATTTTTTGGCAAGATTGCAGGCATGTGAAGCTTTCCATGTTAATTGTTCAAATGGCATGCCTGCAAATCAAGTTGGTGGGCGTGAGTGAATTACTCACATTTTTATTCCCACCAGTTGCCACCACCAAACAGTATTTAAAAAAAAAAAAAAGCATATCCAAGGTGCGGAAGTACAATATTCTACTTAAATAAAAAGGCTGTTTTGTTGCCTCAGCGCACGATAGCTACAGCAAAAATCCAACATGGCAGTTCAGGGTATTTACCTTGTCAGCAAGCTCCACCCCCTGTGTGTGTCCAACCAATCAGCTTTCCACTTCCACTCTTATCAGGAATGTGCAGCAAAGCGAATTGGTTGTCCCAATGAGAGGAAATGCACATTTCTTGTGGAGTTTTTTTAAAAATATGGGGAAAGCCATGAAGGCTTTTCCCGCAAAATAGTTGGCATTTTTGGCCCCCCTCCTTCCAAATATGGCAGATTGATGCAGGATCTCATTAATCCTGCATCAATAATCGTATTCTCAAATTCTATGAGGAGTATTTTCATTGTATAGACAACCCCCAGATTTGTGGTGGCAAAGCCCCTAAGCACAGAACTCCTGCCTACTGCTAAACAAAATGAAGCAGCCTCCTAAGGCAATAGTTATGAGGTGTCATGAAATGACAACAAATTATTAGTTATGAAGTTTGCTATTCTTATATTTTTAGCATCATACCTTTAAGAAATGTTCCTTAAAACTTAAAAAAAAGGCTGTATTATGATTTGTATTCCTTCTTTAACTTTCTCTTTTCTGCTTTAAATCAGTGATGGATTTAATGTGCGAATTCCATTGCCAAGCACCTTGTTTGATGCACTGCCTCGAGAGATTCAGAGCGGCATGTTACTGCGAGTTCAGCCTGTTCTCTTCAACGTGGGAATCAATGAACAACAAACCTTAGCAGAGAAGTACATATAGATGTATATTCTAATCCCCCCCAAAAAAGTTTTATGCTTAAATTAGATAAATTGTTTCATCTTATTCATAGAATACCATATATTCCGGCATATAAGACGACCTTTGAGCACTCAAAAGTGCCCTCCAAAATCAACAGTCGTCTTATACACCAGATATACTTTGCTTCGCCTGCCTGCCTATCTCCTGCCTCTTCGCAAATGGAGTGAAGAGGCAGGAGATGGGGCAGGGGGGTGAAGCAAAGTGTTTTGCAGTTCATTCGCCCCCCCCCCTCTGCCTTTTCCCCCTTTGGGGAGCAACAGAAGACAGAGGAGGGGGGCGAACGTTGCGGTTTGCCGCGGCCGCCGCTTGATCGCCGCTGCAGCGGCCAAGGCAAACCTCTAGATTTGCCCTTTTCCCCCACCTTCCTTGAAGGTGGAGGGAAAGGGCGAAAATGCCCCATTTTGCTCTGCGACCCCGATCCCTCCTTCTGGGCTCCCTTCCTTGAAGGTGGGGAGAGGGGGCGAACATGCTCCGTTTGGCAGCACAACCTCCGCATCTTGCTCCTGGGCTCCCTCTTGGAAGGGAGCCCAGGAGGAGGATGCGGAAGCTGTGCTGCCAAACCCGGGATTCGCCCCCTCTCCCCAACTTCAAGGAAGGTGGGGAGAAGGCGCAAAGATGCCAAGTTTAACCCTGCAGCCCCGATGCTTTCTTCTGGGCTCCCTTGCAAAGGGAGCCCAGAAGGAGGCATCGGGGCTGTGGAGTTAAACCCCTAGATTCACTCCCCCTCCCTACCTTCCAGGAAGGTGGGGAGAGCGAGCGAAGATGCCAAGTTTAACTCTGCAGCCCCGATGCCTTCTTCTGGGCTCCTTCGGAAGGGAGCCCAGAAGGAGGGATCGAGGCTGTAGAGCCAAACGGGGCATGTTCGCCCCTTCTCCCCACCTTCCTTGAAGGTGGGGAGAGGAGGCGAATCTTGGGGTTTGCCACAGCCGCCCCCATTTCTCTTGCCTTGGTCCCCTTTGGAAGAGCCAAGACGGAGGGAAGGGGGCTGCTGGGGCAAACTGAGCATTTTCGCCTCTTTCCTCCACCTTCGTGTCCACCTTCGTTGACTGGAAGGTTGAAGAGAGGGGCGAATGTTGCCCTGCCAGCTGATCCTGTTCGCTTTCCCAACTCATGAGGAGATCCTCGTGAGTTGGGAAACAAAGAGGATCAGCTGGCAAGGCTCCCCCAGCCAGTCAGCTAGCCAGCCAAATTGGGTGGTGGTGGTGGTCTTATATGGCAAATATATGCCTAAGCCTAGATTTTTGGCTGAAAATGGGGGGGGGGTGGTCTTATACGCCCAGTCGTCTTATACGCCAGAATATACAGTATATTGATTGACATGTAAAATCAAGTTATCTACTTCTTAGTTATATAAATGATGACTCAGTAATTGATTAGGTGACATCAAGTTCCAGTTTGAAGCATTGAGTATATATAAACTTGTGTTATTTCAATTGCTTATGTGGTTTTCATTCTTCATAACCCTACTATAGCCACTATGTAGTATACAAAATCAATTACTCTATTTGAGACTGCAGTAACACCAATATATTCATGGGTTGCTGATATTAATACAGTATTCATTGCACACCCCTATTAAATTGCCTTGACCAACCTCAGATAAGGGTATACTGTTATGCCCATGAAGTGCACTTGGTCTTACTGTCAATGAAAATTGCACATTTGATAATCAGCACCCACACCTTTTTGTTGAGAATCTGTTGCCCTTCATAGTCTTGAGCAAATATTTCAACTGTTTTTATTTTATTTGAATTTTAGCATTTTAGGCCACATTTAAAGTGGCTTTTATAAAACATAAAATATAGTGGGCTGGATCCAAGCTTAGTTCTGCTTAGAGAGGATCCCTTGAAATCTGTGAGACAGGTTAGTCATGACTAAAACTCCATTGATATCTGTGGATTTACTGTAAGCATCACCAGGTCTAAATCCAACCCAGTATCACAAAATGCAATCTCACAATAAACGCAACAATTTTAAACAGCATGACGAATCATTATGCTGCCTATGGTATGTTTCAGGAGAACACTACAATCTATCAGATTTTGCAGCGTGAAAGAAAAAGGGTTGGAGCTTATTGGTGCTCTCTTGAGTTTCTCGGTTTGGAAGGTGTTAGAACTTTTCAGTGATAGTCTCTTTTCTTAACATGTCTTTTTTGTTTTTTTAAAGATTTGGAGACACCTCATTACAAGAAATGATTAACATGGAAAGCTTAGTACGGTTAAATTCCTACTTTGAGCAGTTCAAAGAAGTTTTACCTGAAGACTGTAAGTGTCAAATATCCAGAATTTAAACTGAATAATGTCTGTATAGGTTGAATTTGTTCAAATGGAGAAAGGGCCCATCCAACTGCACTGAGATTTTCTTCTGATTTCCAGAAGTAGGTTCAGCAGTATCTGGTGAAATCAAAAAATCTTCCATGTGCTGTGCATAAAAGATTTATGACTTAACATGCTGATTTTAAACATGCCTGTGTGGCCGCACACAAGCTGTTGTAGACAGGACTTGAGTGTACGTTAATAAATACCAAAAAGAGGAGGGGGAAATTCTGGATTTTCATGATCTACTGGTTTGGTTTAGTTAAAGAACTGGCAGCATACTGAGGTGCAAGCTGCCTGTGGCATGTGCTTAAGACTGTCATGAGTCAAGAATGAGAGGGGAGATGTGGTCAGGGTCTAATTTTAAGAGTAAAACCAGCCCACCTCCACAGCTGCCCCAGAGCTTCCCCCCACACACACATTTCTCCTGGCTGGTTTGGTGGACTGCAGGGGAGCGGAGGAAACCATTGATGGGGGAATGTATCGTACAGTTTACCCGTGCTCTCGTTTTGTTCTCAAAGTCAGACTTCCCAACAAGAACATGTAATTTGACTGATGAAGGACTCAAATAACAGTAAGCATCCATTTTAGCCTTTTTAGACACTGAAGAGGCATTTGACAGAGAGGAGCAGATTTTTTCTAGAAGTAATTCTAGTGCAAATTATCTTGGATCTTTCCCATTGAATAAAGATTTGTAATATAGTAGGATCCCCGTATCCACTAATTCATTATCCACTGATTCAGTTCTCCACGGGACACAAAACAGTACACCTACTATAGAGTCTTCCTAGAAAATGTGTCCTCCCTAGCCATTTTCTAGGTTCTCCAAGGCAACTCTATGGTATTTTAAACCGGAAGTTCCATTATTTTCAATGGGCCTTTGCTCTTATCCAGTTTTCTGTATCCACGCCCCCCCCCAAACAAATCCCCAGCAGGTACAGGGGTCCTATTGTACCAGTTTTAAAATGGTAACCACTATGTAAATGGATTCCACACACCCCCTAAAGATATCCTAGACAGGGATATCCTTCATCTTCAACATTTTTGCCATCTTCATTTCAAGTCTGGATATAGTAGTAAGGACTAATCCAGAAATAAAGGCTTGGACAAAGATTTTGCCATCCATAAGTGGAAGAACTTATCCCATCTGCAGAAGGCATTTGATCCTTTTGCAGACCCTAATGGTAGTACAGGGAGGAGATTATTTCCATTGATTCCCTCCAATAACATGCTGCCCCAGCCATCTGTACAGCATACAAGGTAGTGCTTGGTTCTGTAGGTGATGAGGAAATCAGCAAAAATTGCCATGGCCCTCTCTCCATTTCCACCAATTTTTGAGAGAACCCTGAGCTCCCAAATAAAGATTTGAACCACCCAAAGGGCTCACGTGAAAGTTAAAATGAAACCTGTACAGACAATCTTCGGTTGGTTCTGACAAAACTAGTTTGTTTATTAGACAACTATTTAAAAATCTAATTTATGAATTAGAAATTGTTGTTGTGTGCCATCAGATCATTTCCGAGTTACAGTGACTTTAATGTGAACCTACCACAGGGTTTTCTTGACATTTGTTCAGAGGGGGTTTGCCTTTGCCTTCCTCTGAAGGTGGGAGAGTGTGACTTGCCCAAGGATACCCAGTGGGTTTCTGTGGCTGCAAGGGCATTCAAACCTGGGTCCCCGCGGTTGTAGTCCAGTGCTCAGACCCACTAGACTACACTGGTTCTAAAACGAGAAATACTAGGGTATAAAATTAATGAGATGAAAATTTGGTTTATAGGAGACCATTACAATACTATGACAAAAAAACAAACATGCAAGCATAGAGAAACTATGAGTTTAGTAGTCAATGGTCTGATAAATGTGTAAAATATTTTGCTGATTTTCTATCTTTTTTGGGGGGTCTAGTTTAAATGATCTCATAGGGATTACTTGTACAACAATAACTGATAGATGCAATCTCACTTTCAGACTTGGGAGGAGGGACTTCAGGGCTGAATGGATGTATAATATAATTACTCAAAGAGATGTATCTACCAGTTTAAAGATGAGAAGGCTGGCGTTTCTAAGTCTTACATGTTGTTGTTCTCATACACCATGCTGTTGCTCATTCATTCCTGCTTTCTTAGGTCTACCTCGATCCCGTAGTCAAACGTGCCTCCCTGAACTTTTGCGATTCCTTGGACAGAATGTACATGCAAGGAAAAATAAGAATGTTGATATTCTTTGGCAAGCTGCTGAGGTATTTATGATTGTTAGCTTCTTTAATTGTTACCATTTTGATGGAGACATGTCAACCATGCAGTTCCTCACACTGCCAAAAACTGTCTCTTACAAATAGTAACTCAAAAATTGCATTGCCCACAATCCATTTTACCTCTTATGACAGTTTGGCTACAAGACAGCCCTGAATGAAGTTAGGACATTTGCTGCTGGTATTACTGCTGCTGCTTGGTGTTTCACACTGTGTGTTGGCAGTATAACAGGTATCATGGGTTGCTGGCATGACTGCTGCTCTTACTAACCTTGGCCTTGACCATGGAGGGAGACCAGGAAAGGAGGAGTTGGTTTCCAAGGAAGTTGCAGGACTAGAAGGAATTGCTTATTTGGAGGATGGAGAATGTGAGGGTTTGTAGCCTTGCTTGAGAAGAAGATTCAATGGGCCATTTCTTTCCTTCTTGAAGAACGTAACAGCAATGACTATTGGCAGGACAGAGTCTCTCTGTGTATTCCTTCAGCAGTATGCAGTGAGTCTGGAGTGTAAGAACAGAGAATCACCAGACTAAACTGAGTAGTTGTGGGCACTGGGCTATCATCCTTGGAAGTTTGTGGGCAAAATGCATATCCAGTTCAAAGACATAGCCATGTTACTCTGGAATATCAGTAAGCAAGAGGATCTTGTCTACGAAAGCTTATGCTATAACTTCTTTCTCTGAGTTAATCTCAAAGGTGCTACAAGATCCCCTTGCTTATGGAGATCCAAGTAAATGCCATTTCACTCTTCTTCTTCTGCTAGCGCCCTTTTTGGAAAACCTGACTGAAATATGTCCACTTAAGGAATTTTCTTTCTAAACTCATTTCACTTGTAAATTGATTCAAGGCTGATTATAACTTATCCTTCTCAACTCTGCTGTCATCCCATCTCTCTCTCTGGCTTTTCTTCGCAAATGAAGATTCAGGAAGGACTCATCCCACACTTTCTGCAAGTGCGCTGATGACTAAAAAGGCCAATCTGAGATAAACAAGTCCGGTTGCAAAAAGCACAGCAGAAGGTCTCCTTGGGTGATGTTTCCGGGTTGTGATTCTCTCTGCGTTGTCATTTCTCTTCAAGACTTGTTCGGCGTGAGTTCTCAAATAAGGCTGCAGCATTGTGGATAGTGTGTCTCCATGCCTCCCGATGTGAGGCCAGGGTGGACCATTGTTGGTGATCAATTTGGCCGAGCCTGAGATGTTGTTTCAGTGAGTCCTTGTATCACTTTTTTGGAGTGCCCCTCTTATGCTGACTCGTGCCGAGTTCACCGTAGAGTACTATTTTTGGGAGGCGATGGTCCTCCATCTTAGAAACATGCCTTGCCCAGTGCAGCAGTGTTTCCCATCCCATCACTATTGTTTGTAGAATCATTCTCTTAATACTTTGGAGTGGCCATATTCAAGTCCCTTCCCTTACTTACATGCCCTGCCCAGCGCAGCCGTGTTCCCCATCCCGTCATTATTGTTTGTAGAGTCATTCTCTTAATACTTTGGAGTGGCCATATTCAAGTCCCTTCCCTTACTTACATCGGTGGTGGCTTCCATTGTTATTGTCATGGAAAATCTATTCCAGATTTTAATCCAGATGTTAAAGGCACTACTCAAAAGGGCAGGGCTTGTTTTGGAGATAGTATTCAACATTTTGGACAGGTCTTTTAAAGTTCAGACTTAAATCCAGAGCAAATTCTCCACTTCATGGACAGGGAAGCCACTAGTCACCACTGCCTTGCGTTAAAATGGAACTGATCACCTATATTCTCTTCTAGATTTGCCGCAGATTAAATGGGGTCCGGTTTACAAGCTGTAAAAGTGCCAAGGACAGGACTGCCATGTCAGTGACTCTGGAGCAGTGTCTAATATTGCAGCACGAACATGGAATGGCTCCACAGGTCTTTACGCAAGCCCTGGAGTGCATGAGGAGGTAAGGATGGATCTGCTCAATGGCCACATTTCTAATCCTGGAGCCATGTAAACTGCAGATGGATGGTTCTCTCCATCTTTGATGGGGATAGTTATATAACAAATATAACTATCAAGGAAGAATAACCACATGGACTACAGCTGCCTGACATACTTAGGTGTTTTATTACAGTGTCATTTTTGTGTAAGAAAATGTGCTTTTTAAAAAGCTCTTCCAAAGAAAATATGTTGTTTAGTTTTGAACTCTTACATGGATTCATAACTGTGGCACAAAGAAAAGAATCAAAGAGCATGCAGTTTTGCTGCACTGCCAGTTCAAAAGCTTTGTTAACTGTGACGTTGCCTTGCTTGCTGTTTTTTCATTGTCCCTAGATGTGATCTGCATACTTATTTGCTGTCTGAAGGATACACATCTGCAGGTTGCATTGGTTTGCTATGCTTCCTCAAGCAATACAGTTTGCTCCTTCAGCAAATTGTCATTATGAATGTTTCATGACAGAGCAATTAAAATGCATCACAACCTGTCAGTGCACTCATATCAGTTAAAGCTGTTTTTTTTTTAAAACAGCTGACATGATTGCAAAATTTAATGCTTAAAAAATACAATATCTGTTCAGTTTTTCAATAGATTGTTTCAAGCACTGCTGGAAAGCTCTTATTTTATATACTGAAAAAGAAAGGATAAGAAATCCAGTTTTAGCTTTTATTGGTGTAGTTTAACACTACTGTGGAGTCCTGTTTTCAACATTCACTCTTGCTGAATGTACTGTACTGTGTGTCTTCTCTTCAAATTTTCAAAAGTGTTCAATTCTCTTATCCTTTCTGTATGTTTTTTGCTATTTGACCCTTTCTAAATCTTCAGTCGTCTATCTTACCTCCTTATTTCATCAAATGCTGCAGGCTTTCGAATATTCCATAGGTTTGACTATCCGAAACAGAATTTCACAAAGTAGAATCACCCTAAAATGCAGCTGGTGTAGTATTAAACCAGCTGCCTGATTAAAAACATTTTACATCTAAATGTGAAAGACCTAAAAAGTCTGATCAAATGAATAGTCATTAATTTTAATAATACCTCATGTAGTAATATTTACTGAAATTCTGAAAGTGAATACAGTCTAATTAAATGCTCATCACTATATTGGAGTCTAGTTGAATTCACCAAATTTGTTTTTAGCCTAATTCCAGTCTGGAAGAGAAGTATCATATTATTTGCTGGGATCATTTAGAATAAACACTGTAGGGGTGATGGTGATGGTGATGAGCACTTAACAGTAAGTTTAAGGGACCTTTATTATTTTTATGTCAGTGTCACAAAGTTGGCTCCAAATAAATCCTGTGTTTTGGAATTCCCTTGAAAGTCATACACATAGTTAACTGAATCTAGCTCTAGGTGCAGGAAATCAGGCTGTCAAAATAAGACTTCCCCCTCACCATGGCAGAGCCTTGCATCCCCTGAAAATGCTACACAGGGAATTCAGAGACCTTACTAGATGGGGTGAGGTTTGGTGCACAGGATGGGATTTTGGTAGGGAGGGAAGATCTCTGATGGATGGTCACTTCTTTTTTGCCTAAATTCTGGAGGTGATTTTGCTTCCAAAAGCCAGAAATAATCAAGATCTAAGGCTGCACTGTTGTTCCTTTCTTTCCCACTTCAAACTGTCAAAAATTCCTTTGGGCTTCTGAAAATTGAAAATGAGACCAGGAAAAGGTCAGAATCCAGGATCAGAGGAAAACTTAGAGCCTTGTTACACAAAGGAAGGAAAGTGGCAGTATAACCTGAGGGTAGTGTGTCCTGCCTTGCCTTTATCGCACAATGTTGATGTGCTTCAGCTGTTCTTCCATTCCAATCCCATGGGAGACAGTGGTAAATGTGAGTCTTTTTGCTAAGTAGAAAAATCTACTAGCAAAAAGACTCATCTTTACCACCATCTCTCATGGGACTGGAATGAGGGAACAGGTGAAGCATGCCAACTTCATGCAGTAAGGCAAGGTGAGACATGCTACTCTTGGGCTTTACTTCCACTTCTCTTCTCTCATGTGATAAGCCCCTTAAAAATAATAATAATTTTTTTTTAACAAAAAACCCCACAACCCTCTAAACTGACCATTCATTCTTTATGGATGGTGCTCTTGGCTGGGTAAGAGGTCAATTTCCCTTGTTCATTATGGGCCTTTTAAAAAATGTCTTTTGGAAAAATATTTTTAGAACTAATTTACTTTTGGGCTATGTATTTTTTAAAATACGATTATCATTCAAGTTAATCCAGTACACTTTGCATTGAAGTATTCTTGAAAGGGTCAAATGCTACAATGGTTATTCATGTTCAGTTTTGCTTTTCAGAGCTCCATTTCTTTGCAGCATGTGGAAGCATGGCAGAGCAGCATGGAACATTGCTTGGCCAATTAAGAAAATGAACATGGAAAACCATTTTTGTTCGATCTACATGTATTTATTTTCAGTAGACTACAGTATTCTTTCTTATTTTCTCTTTTTATTCTCTTTCTCTCTCCTTTATTCTGTAATTGTGCCTGTTATTATTATTATTATTATTATTATTATTACACTTCTTTTTAAAAAATTGGCACACCTCCCTGTTCTTTTACTTATCACATTCTACCTTTCTGTTATGGCTTCTTCCAATTTTTTTCTTTCCCTGTTCTTGATTTGATTTTGCTTTATTTTGCCATCTGGGTTTGTTGTTTCCCTTCTCTTTTGGTACATCCACTGCATGCCTGTGTTTCTTTCTTCCTCTTATTTTCCTTTCTCCCCAAACTTCTTCCTTTTCACAGTATTGGAACACGGGAGGTAGTCACCCAGAAGAACTTGTGTGGCCTGGTGCCCATCCGGGATTTCAGGCTAGATCCCAGTCTTCTCTACTCTATTCCTTTACTAGCTCTAAGCCCCAATTTACTGATTGTGTGGCTATTTTTGAGCATTGCTTACCTGGTGGCCAGATTACGTTGCAAGTGAAGATAAATTTTAAAAAGCAAATAAAGCAAAATTCCAATGAAGTGCCAGAATTATTTATTGCCACCTGGTACCTATTTGTCAAAAGGAATGTCTCATAGCATTGTCTGCCAAGAATTATTATTATTATAATTATGCCTTACAATTTTGTGTTTCTATTGTACTAAACCTGTAAATACACATCAAATTATTTTACGAAAAGGAATTGTATTGAACGCTTAAACTGTTGTTACGCTTTCAGTGCTTGTAACATAGTCTGACAGCGGCCTGTTACCTCGGTACTTTAGCCAACCTGAAGATTAATTTCTCTTGCCAAATATTTTTCAGGCATCCAAATCTTGTGTCTCTTTCTTTATCTCTCTATAATACAGTTTTGTTCCACATGTTCCATTTATTCCAGAGAGAGGAACTCTATCTAAAAAGAATTTGTATCTTTTTTGTATATTCTTAACAGTGTGTCATTCTTGCCTTTCATATTAACATGATATGAGAACACAAAAGGTGGGGGTTTATAACATAGTTATTTAAACAAATATACTCATACACCTTTCTACTTTGATTTTCAAGAATACCCTCTAAATTATTATTATGATCAGGGCTTATAACCAGATATATATTCCTTTCTCATAGTTAGAGCCATTGCAACATATTATACCAATTTTAAAAATGATTAACTTGAATAGCAGTATACTGCATGCAATATACTTTCAGTATATGTATATACCTACTTTTTATTGTATCAGAAAGGCAAAAGCATAGCTTATCATCTGTAATAACCATTTACATATTTGGAAAAATATTTTTCTAGTATATGTGATGACACCATATGTCAATACTGATATTAAATATTGCCATAAAAAGATACACTAATTCTTTCAGCTTAGTATTAAACTTTGGATCTTAAAGTATCTGAGAGATGCTTACATACATCAAGTGAGTGTTCCCAGAAAAAATATGCTAAAATTTTAATGGGCAACAGAGAATTATCACTCGCTTTCTATATTGTTACATAACTTTTCCCCCTCAAATGTGCACAAAGCAGCTTTTATGATTTTGTAACTATTTTTAGTGAAAACCATTGGATATTAAAAAGTAGTAACAAGACTTAGAGAAGATTTCTAAATGTCATATTCTGTTGTACTTACCTCCCACTTATATTAATGTATTGGATCACATTAATTTTGATTGTTGGCATAAGAGGAGGATACAGCCTTGACTGCTGCTGTTTATGGAGTGATTTGTATGTTACCATAGTTGAATGGAAACTGCTTTGATAAGTAAATACTAGTGTGCGCCAGCAATATTTGTAGCAAGCAATGATTTGATTATTATGCCAACATCTCTTTTGCCTGCCTTATGAAACTTATCCTTGCAGATGTTACCAGAATAGTGTGTGATCTACATTTGCAGGGGCAGGAACCACAAGGCTTAAAATAATGGTAACATTACTTAATGGTAACGAGAGATCCTATGACAATTTCCCCGCTCAAATCTAACCATATTGAATGCCATCTGCTGCTATTATGATTAAGATTATTTCAGTTTATTAGAAACATTTTTCTAAACAAGACTGATGGTGTCTCACATCAGCAACACTTCATCCATCCATTGGAAATTTCCACTGCATGCATTGGGCCTGGCCTCTCAAATAAGAATAAGTACCATGCAGGGCTCTGGATCACATACATTTTGTATGACAACTGTGTTCATATGAGGAAGTAATGCTAGGCTTGTAAGTAGTCGTCCCACTAATTGCACCAAATAAAAATCTTCTTCTAACAACCAGACAAGGAAAATTAATGTGCCCAAAACTATTAATAGAGATGTGAGTATTAGCAGGAGCAACAGGTGGCTCCAATGTTAGTAGATCCATAGTCCTTTAAAAGAGCTATCCGATGTGACGAACCCAGTAAGTTCCGTACCTTGGATGGCTCCTTTGAAGTTTAGATTAAAATCCAGAGTGCATTCACTGCCCCACTGACGCTGGAGCCACTAGCAGCCACTGTGTAGTTTATTTTTGAGCTTTATTTGCACATCTTGGCAAATCTGTCCCTTTTTTCTGCAGTGTTGGAGGTTCTGGGCCAAATCCAGCATTAGTCCTAACTAAAGCAAGCTGGTTAAGTCCCACCAATTTCAGTGGGTCTGTTCAAGTGGTATTACAGGCATTCCCTTCTTTTCGACAACTCGGGGTTTTTTTATGTTCTGCTGTTTTGACAGATCTAAATTATAGCCATGTACACTTTCAACTTCTGGTCCATTCTTGACCACACACACTGCCTTTCCCTCCCTCTCAGTCTTTTCCCCTACCAGCAGCCACTGTGGACTAGTTTATTTTTTAGCTTTATTTGCAAATTTTAGCTAATCTGTCCCTTTCTTCTGCAACATTGGAGGCTCTTGGCTAAATCCTGCATTAGTCCTAACTAAAGCATGCTGGTTAAGTCCCACCAATTTCACAGGATCTGTTTTAGTGGCATTATAGGCATTCCCCGCTTTTCGATGAATCGTTTTTTTATGTTCTGCTGTTTAGACAGATCTAAGTTATCGTTATGTACTGCACTTTCAACCCCGGTCCACTTTTTCAACCACACACTGCCTTTCCCTCCCTCTCAGTCTACTTCAGTGTGATTTTTTTCTCTCTCAATCGACTCGGCACCATTTAGTGTTCAGTCTTGTGTCTGCAAGCTAAAAAAAGATGGCTCTGCTTTTCAACCATTCCACATTTTGACAGTGCCCTGCTGCTGAACCCATCAAATAAGCAGGGGATGCCTGTAATTGGCGTTTGCCCAAGGTGGGAATTGTGTGGCCGTACAGATGATTTTAGACTGCAGCTATTAGCATTTCACATCTTGAGTGATGCTGGATAGTGTTGCTAGAAATTGTAACAACATATGGAGAGCCACATGATCCCAGCCTTCATTTAGCCCAGTGGCAGCTGCTCTCTATATGCAGACTTTTGTGTGTACATTCAAGTCCAGAAGAAATTAGTATTGCCTTAAATGAGTTAGGGTGCTTGTTCTGTATATGTATATATGAAGAAAACTGAGTGCACTAAATCAGAAAATAAACACACAACTTTCCACTCTAAGAATGCTCAGTCATAATGTATTATTTTTTATTCTCCCAAATTTAAACAGTTTGCTTTGTAAATCAGTGTGTACAGAAGTGACATTGAGGCTATAAATTGTACTCACTGCAGGTACAATAAATACTTCAAAGTGGAAATTCAGTGTTTTGGAGGAAGGACAATAAAATAAGTTACTCATGAAATTAAACCATATAAAATTATGTATATTGTAGAATACCAGCTGAATTAAATATCCCAGCTAGGCCCAGCTCTGTAAGAATATGAATACTCAAAAGGTAAAGGGAATGTAAATCCTATTGATTTCAATGAGAGATATAATCATCGGCTTTATGGTCCCAACAAATCAACAGAACTTTTATAAATTGCTTATGTAGCTGAATCTTACCTTATGCTGCTCATGGAATAAATGATTATAAATCAAACCCCAATGCTCTTTGGAAACAATGCTGCTACAGTTTGACAAGGAGCATGTTAAATGTTGCTGTCCTTAGTTGTTAAAATATGAATGAATCATATCTTAGCCATTTGTTGGTCTTATGTTCCTTCTCTGGCATGAAACCACCTTAATTTTCTTTTGTTTTCTTCTGTCTTCAAAGGAGCCAAAGAAAGAAAATGAGAAAATATATATTTGATGGTCTTAAGTAAATTCCTGTGTATTAAAACGATGTGCTTCCTTGTACAGCCATTTTAAAACACTTTCAGTTTCATAAAATTCAGTGGCCTTTGCAGTGGTTTTCAGGATTATGATGGTGTATAAATGCAATAGAGTTCAGAACCCAGGCTCTAAGTTTTAAGATAGCCACTACTGTAGCACTGCTGGGGTGCCTTGTGGTCTGTACGGGTGGGGCCTCTCTCCCCAAAATGTGTGCAGCCTCCCCTCCCCGCTCTGTTCCATAAGCTGTTACACTGCCAATCTCTAACCTGTGGTTAAGGAAATAGGCTGGCAATGTTGTGCACTCCTTCTCCTACTCTTCTCCAGTTTGTCCTTGAAATTTCCCTTTCCTTTCTCTTTGCCTCTCTTCTGCATTAAGCATGCTTTCTGTATAACAAGGTTAATCCAGATTCCCATAGTAAGTAGGATTTAAAGGTTGCTTACAGCCCTTGGTTTATAAGGAAGCTGGTTAGTCATAGATAACATTGGTACATTCTAACATTAAACCATAGTTAAAGCCTGGAAGTGAAGGGAGTGATTATTTGCCATGGAGAAGAGTGGGGAAGGGACTGCACATGCCCATACCCCCCTCTTGATTTCATAGGTTAGAAGCTTAGCGGCATTATACTGTATGTGCAATAGATAAATATGAGGAAAGTTTGCATACATAAATGTTGAAAATGTTCTCACATTTGGTTGATGGCTGGATATGAAAAAAAGCCCCCCCCCCACCAGCAACCAAATAGCATACAAGTTTCAAGGACTGTGATTGTGTTAGTACTAGTTGATTTTCTTCAAACATAGTATTTATACATGACAGGTTATCTAGTTATTCTTCCAACCTTCACTAAAGCCCTTGCTAAACAATTATGAAGAGAATAATTGTTATTTAAAAGCATTTAGTTAGAAAAGACCTTTTTTCCCATCATTGATGAGTGTCTGTGTGCAATAAAATGACATGTTGAGCCATGAAATATGTGAGAACGCTGCAAAGATAAACATGCGTTGCAACTAGATACACGGCTTTTCAGAACTGGCAACTAGATGTAGCATGTCTCTATTTCATGTGCATCATTGTTTAGTGATTCACAACTTTTATTATTTGCAATGGGCAAATTATTCAAGCACCCATTCAAGTACCTTAAGGCTGTGAAGTAACCGGCTCATTTCATTGCAGTTTAAATATTTGGGCTTTTTCGTTTTTGTTTTTACTGCTGTCATTTTTTTTTTGTGCTTGTCTTTCTCCTCAGTGAGGGTTGTCGAAGAGAAAATACAATGAAGAATGTTGGATGTCGCAAGTATGCATTTAATTCCCTGCAGCTGAAGGCTTTCCCCAAGTATTACAGGCCTCCTGAAGGAACTTATGGAAAAGTTGAATCATAAGATTACTGTGTCTTGTAATTAGTTGTTCCATTGAAACATGTGGATAGACTCAACCTTAGTATATGGACTTTGACAAAATTGTCAGAAATAATTTTGGTATGTTTAACTAGGTAATACTGAGCATGTAATTTTATTAAATTGGATTCCATAGGAAAAAAAACATGTAATATGAAAATAATGTGATGACGGCTCATGTAACTAGCCATCAGTGTATGTAAGATGCCTAAATATATTATACAACTGATTTCTTACCGATATGTCTAAATAAGAAAGAAATTCTTGCACTGTTGAGGATTTAAGTAATGATATTTAGGCAGCTGCTTCACAATTTTTTTTATACTGAATTGATTTGAGATTGAGACTTTCATAATACTTTTTAAAACCTCAAAGTTGTAAATAGTAAATAAATTGGACATAAGGCAGCTTGAGAAGTACAAGATGCACTGTTATGGAGAAGGAGGTAAACAGGGCAGCACAGTGAATATAAACCCAGGAGCCTATTATGTTTTACTTAATTATAACACTATTGTATACATGATTTGTGATAGACAAGGCCAGGAAATGACACAAAACCCAGTTCTTTTTTAGTCTGAATTGGACCCAAGAGACTTTTATGTTTCAATACCTTTGTGTGTCTTGCTAATACACAATACTTGTAAGGCCCATGTAAATTAGATACACATGACAAAATACTGTATGTGACTAGTAATGTTTGGGGACCTAGATGGCACTTTAGGTCTGTGTTCTCATCTCTGCTACAGATCAGCTAGGCAAATGCATTGTCATCTGTACTTTGAAGCACCAATGAGGATTGCATAGGTAGAGTCACCTGCATATCTGCATCATCACATATTTCCAGTCCCTGTCAGTTTGCTCCTCTTTCTGTGTGAATTGCTCAGCTTACTGTCCAGTAATATTTGGTGCAAGCCAACATCTGCATCAAGTAGATCTTTGGATCCTTTTTTCTTCATACATAGCCAGATTTGATGCAGGTTTACTTGCACAAGACAACTGTTCCATGCATTCAAGCCTTTGTCCAAGTATCTAAAATGTTTGCAACATGGATAGCCTGCTCCTATGCAGAATTTAGTGGGTTTGGGCCCATTAAAATCCATGGTTTCTTACTTTCCTGTTCTTTTCTAATTCCAAAAAAGACTACATATAAAAGACCCCTACTTTCAGAACACTTTTTTACAAACAAACATCCACATGTTTGCCATAGCTTTTCATTAAATTTCACTAAATCAATATCTACTGCTAAGCACAATAACTTTGAATTTCAGCTTAAGCTGATGATATTTTTATTTTATTTGCTATGGGGGAGGGGGAAGATTCTTTCTTTCTTTCTTTCTTTCTTTCTTTCTTTCTTTCTTTCCCCATAGTATTTAATTGTGCCAGCCTCTGAGAGTGGTATTTAGGAAGAAAAATATTTTCTTTTTTTAGAATTGATGAATAAAGGCAAAGTGTGTTTTGATCTCAAAATGGTGAAAAGCCACCATACAGCCAACACGCTCTTTACACAGAGAATTACATTTTAAAATGTCCATGAATGATTACATGACACTGATACACTTGTTTCTTGACTACTCATGTATGATTAACAGCTTTTTGAAAAACAGTCTCTGTAAATATATATAGTCCAAATTATAAATCAAGCATTAATTTACATAATCTTCTGTCAGATCGTTTTAGTCAAGATTATGATAGTCAAAGATTTTCACTTACATTTGAAGGCTATAATCCATAACAGTTTTGTTCACTATTAAATTTCACTGAAATCAGTGGATTTACTTGCAGGTCTTAAGCATCACCAGCCTTCCAATGGAAATGGGAATTTTGTCTTAGTTATTTTCAGCAAACTAGGCACGTGTGACATTTTCTATACATATTTTACTTCTCCCTGCTACTTACATTTGCACCTTTGTTGAAGATTTCTTGGAGATTTTCAGTGTTTATTCTAGGTCCACAGACATTTGTTTAACCATTTGCTTTTAGGTGTTCAATGGCTTAACTGTGTTCTTCCATGTGCTAAAATCATTACTTTCTTGAATTATGTTTTTTAAAATTACTGTTCCAACCTTGTTTTGCCCTTTGAGTTATGAGCCTTGAACCATGTTTAACCTCAGAACTCTGTACCAAATGATAAAACTTTGTGAACAATGTTACAGTTATACTATCGGGAAGACTCCTGATATAGCAGACAAACTACCTTTCAATCAATGTTGAACTTACATTACTGCTTATGTATTCTGTGTTCACCGTCTTATTATATAGTGTATATTTACTGTATGTAAACACTTACGGTAACTCATTATGCTTCAGCTTTTAAATAACTTTTTAAAAGAAAGGGCTATTGAATTATGAGAAAGATTATATTCATTTAAATCAGAGGTGAGCAACTACATCTTGTCTATGGGACAGATTTCCACCTGCAGAATCCACTGCAGGTTATACACCCTTCTCCTGTCAAAATACTGGAAGGGAAATTCTGGTTTAAAGAAAGAAAACCTTCCCCCTCATTCATTAAAACAAGAAGTGCAGGGGTCCTATATCCTGCTTTAAAGGGGAGTTGCAATTGCTTGGAGTATACATCCAGGAACATACTTCTTCTTGGGAAGGGAAGCACAGTAGGCGGGCGGGCGGACTCCATAACCTACAAAATGGACAGACATGCTTGGAGCCCTAGGGCTATGTATGGCACACCCCTGCTTTACATGATCTAATCTTAAAATGGTTCGCCAACAGTATGCGTTTAGTAATGAATTTACAGACTGTTGCTAACATAACATCCCTCGCAGGCTTGGGGGCCTCCGCCCCCTACAGTTGTTTTCCCATTCTCTTAATGAAAAAGGGGATCGCCACACATGCAGAGAGGTGACTGCAGAGCTGCTCGTATGAAGTCTTTGTGAACTAGAAAGCCATATGGACATCATATGGCTCTGGATTAAGACCATGCCAATACTGCTAAAACTGCTGGAGAGACTTAGGCCAGGTTGGTCAGTGTGGTGTAGTGGTTAGAGTGTTGGCCTGGGACTTCCAGGTTCCTGTCCCTACTGAGCAATTGGGTGACCAGCTGTTCTCTCTCAGTCTGACTTTTTTCACAGAGTTTTTGTGAGGATAAATTGGGGAGGAGAAAACTTGTGTATATGGGCTTGAGCTCATTGGAGGAAAGGTGAGACATAAATGTAACTAATAGATAAACATTTAGAATCTTTTTTAGCTATACCCTTTCTGAATTACCATGATTTTTTCTTATATAGTCCTAATTGAATTACACTTCTGAAAAAAAAAATCTTGTTTGTATACATTTACATTCCCTTCAGTGGGGGTTTGCTAACATAGGTGCACATTGAGCATTACAGTACTTCTCTGAATAATTCTCAGATTCCTCATGTACATGTTTTGCTCTCCTTCCCAACTTTTTTGAGCAGGAAGACACCAGCTGTTCTAAATGTGGAAAGGATGCAATATTCATGCCATACGTTTAGGTGCTTGCAGGATGTAGACCAAGTTAGCATATGCCTAGATAGGGTTCCATGAAGAATAGACTGAACAAACCTTAGTCAAAAGTGGGAAACTGAAACCAGAAATCCATATAGAAAATTTCATCGAGTAGATTTTTAAAAATGTACTTTCTTTTCTTTTTTTCCTTTTTTCAGAGGGCATCTTTACAGATTGTTATAGAGTTCAAGCAAATGTTCTTTTTGAGTACATTTAAAAAATGAAACCCATAAAAGGGTACGAAAGAAATTGCTGCCAAGTATGTTCTGTGTTATGTTCTGTGAAAGCACCCACAGGACAGTTGCCTTGGGGTTTTATGTACGTATGTAGAGCTATTGTAAAATAGAGCACTGTTTTGTCCCAACACTGTTGTATTTGCCAAGCTTTGTGCATTGAAATTTTATTATTTATTTGTTTGGGGCAGTATTATAAACAGATGGTTACTGTTTTATATAGTCTTAATTCATCTGTCCATGTATGCTGTAAATGTGCTAGATTTTAGGGAGGAAAAAAAATAAAGAACTGACAAGAATGCCAAGATGACTATTTTTTTTAAATTTTACAACAGACTTTTTTCTTTTCAATGACTTTGATTTAAATATGTCTATATTTCCTGGGTTTACCTCCAGAAATGGCTTTTCTTCTTTACAAATATTTATGAAATATTTTTATTTTTAATGGTAAATGTGGTTCTATTATGCCTTTATATATGAACAAGAAAACTGTACATTCTTATTTATTTTCTATCAGAGTGAGTCAAGATTCTTTTATAGTGAAGATTTTTTTAAATTTGCAAATTTTATGTGAAATCCAGTAATAAATCATCAGTGTGGTTTCCTTTAAAAATAAAATGAATACATTCCAAATGAGACTATACATCTTAAAACTTATACAGTGGGCTCTCCAGAACTGCAGAGGCCAAAAAACATAGAAAGTCAAGCCCCATATTATTGAATGGCAGCGACGTGTGTCCACATTCATGTCACTGCCATTGAATAATATGGGGCATGGTGATCCATGGACACTCCAATCCATGGATTGGGAGCCCACCAATACAGAGGGCCCACTGTACACAGTGGAGATGATCACACCAAGCTTCTAATGTGCGGTAATCATGTTAGTGAAGCAAACAGAAACATACCAGTATTGAAGCAATCCTTATCACACCTCTGCTTCAATACCGGTATGTTTCCATTTGCTTCACTAATGTGATTGCTGTGCAATACTAGCAGGAGGGTGGGGGGAATAGATTGGGCAGGCAAGGAGATAGGAAATAATCAGATCAGGCAGGTGGGCAGAGGGGGAGAAGACTGGGAGGCAAATGGGTGTGGGAGGACAAAAGAGGCAGATCAGGCAAGAGGGGGAATAATCAGATTGGGAGGGAGAAGACCAGGCGGCAGAAGGGGAGGAGAAAAGAGACAGATTGGATGAGAGGGAGAATAGTCAGATCGGGCAGGCAAGTGGGCAGAGAAACAAGGGGAAGAGATAGAGAAAAGAACAAACACCCACTCACCTCACATGACTGCTGTTATGGGAACTGAAGCAAAAGAGGACTTATCGCACAGAGGCAATCATGGAAACACAGAGCTATTGAGAGCCTATTGATGCATTTCACTTGTCAGTGAAAACATGCCCTCCAGCAATGGTTTGAATGCAGACTGGCAACAGAACAGAAATGACATTGTGCAATAAGGAACGGTCACATACGCTGTTATCCTGCTCTAGTAGCACTGGTAAAGCCTCATGTGATAATCTCCAATAAGACCAGAAACAGAAAGTGAAATCTGGTTTTTTGGTCTAAAGTTCTTTTTTGGTTACTAAAAAGACATAAAAGCAGAGCTTTAGAAAAGTTACATTTTGGGGGTATATTTCCTAGAATGGTAACTGACTGGGCAGTTCTAGGAGTTGGTGTCCAAAAATTAACTTTTACAAGCTCTGACTCTTTACCTAAAAAACTCTGTGTATTTTCCTTCCTATCCACATTCAGGGCTCAAAGAGATAATGGTAGGGTTGATCTCTCAGCCCAACCCAACAATACCAAAGTTTAGAATTTGTAGAATCACACAACTGATCTGGAAGGAGGTTCTCAGTTTCTTTCTAAAGAGCATACCCTGATATGTCTCCACCTCATGCTTATTTGCAAGCTGCATTTGAAATGGAGAGGACTTACACAGCATTTTATCCTATAACATGAGGGTCTGATGTTCCAAGTGAGGTGGGGTGAAGTCTAAAATCTAGCTGGGCGTGCTCAAGCCTTTGATCCTGCTTAATTAGCTAACACACATTGGAAACTGTTTAATGCAGTGTAGATGGGTAAATTGCTATTGCTTAAAACAAATTGTAAGCTGCTCTGATAGCCTTGAGGCTGAAGAGCAGGGTATAAGTAAATAAATAAATAAATAAAAATAATTATCTGTTTGTCTAGTGCTATTACACTGCCTGGTGCTTTCCTACTGGAAATGACAAATTCCTCTCTTAAGGTGCTGACAATCTAATATTCAATACTGGAAAAGCAGAAGAGGGAAAAAGAAGAGGCAACAAACAAAAAGAGCATGCAGTTTTGGCTACATGTATTTCAGGGAAAAGATGGGTTTTGAGGAAAAAAGGAACAGAGATAACCATACACCAGTATAGAGATGTGATGTCCAAAGAAAATAAAGGGAATTTCCCTCCCAGTTCTCCCCTGCCCCCAAAGCCTTTTTTCAGGGGAAAATTGAAAGAATTGATTATGGAATGTTTTATTTTAGAATGATGAATAAAATACCTAAGACAAGGTGTTCCTATATTTATTTCCCCCACATTTCTAAAAAACTATATAGCAGGTAGACTTTTATGTAAGATTATATGTAATATATCATATTGCAATTCCTGGTCTTGGTTTCCTTTACTCGGATCTTTTTATGGTAATAAATGCTCTATGTTTGCTTGGCACTATGGAAGACTAAAAGACACAAACTAATTGTCTTTGTTTTAATAAAGTTGATGGTTTCTTCTGTTTTCATTACCCCCCCCCCCCCCGCTGCTTATAAACTGGTTCCATGTAGTTGAAGTGTTCCTTATAGTTCAGGCCTCTTTGTTATTATTTTCTGAATAAACTGTATTTTCAATATATCACACATGATAATTTTATGCCAAACTGATTTGTACATAATGCATTTTTGAAAGTGACAAAAATGATTTACACACTGTACAGGGTGCCAATACTGCATCTTTTAAAAATCCAAAACTTTCAATTTTTCCTTTTATTTTTTTTTAAACTGGCTTTTCCCCATGGCTTCAAAATTTCTGGAAATTTTATATCTCTATACACATAGGTATTTCTGGCAGGTTGCTGAAAGTATAAAGGGTAAGCAACCTCTTTGTGAGGGAGCAAGAGACCTTTGGATAGCTGAGAGTAGCAGAGTTAAGAGAAATGATGAATCACAGAACTGAAGAACCTGGAAGAGTAATGGGCCACAGACAGAGATTAGCAAGATGTTTTTGAAAAGCAAAAGATTGGGGAGTGGAAAAAAAACCTTGGAATACATTGAAGGAACAGACAGAGAGCTTGTGCTGAATATGAAAGCAGACAAATAATGGAAGATGTGCAATGGGAGCAGTTCAGGAGTAGAAAGGCAGATCACAGTGTGCCCTCTGTATATGGATATTAATGAAAGTATGAGATCTGAAAAAAGTTGCCCACAGTGTGTAGACCAGAAGTGGGCAAAGTGTGGCCTTTTGAGGTTTTATTGGAGTACAACTCCCAGCATTCTTCACTATTGGCTATGCTGGCTAGGGTTGATAGGAGTTAAGAGTCCAACAACATCTGAAGGGTTGTACTCTGCCCACATTTATGCATGTGAAGCACAGAGAAAAATGTGGAGAACAGATTCCTGGGGAAGTTGAACGCGTACATATGTCCTTTCAGATAAACTGAAAGAACAAGAGATGTAGTTCTTCACAACTTTATCCCACAGCAGAAATACAGTATCTGCATTTATCAGTATTTTTTGTATTTTTTTATTTTTTTTATTTGGCCTATGATTCTCAAAGAGCAAGACAGGTCTCTTTAGGAGATTATAGACAATGGCCTGAGTATATAAAGAAGGGAGGCTGTGAAGTGCTGAAATGTAGAATGACTTTTGACTTGTTTCCAAGCAGTGAAACGTGAGCAAATTGTGAGTGTTGTCTCTTTTTCTGTTAGTTAGCTTTGGATGGTGGGAGTGATGTGAACCCAATAAACCCATTACACCCTTAATTCTGATTACATTTTTCTTTTCTTGGCATGCTTCCTTTGTGAATTTGTAAGAAGGCTGTGAGTTGATCCACTCGTATTTCATTGTTTTTCCAGGATAAGAGTATGTACTTGATGCTTGTCTAGTGTCTGAAATGCTTCTCCCCTCCACTGATTTAGGATGTGATGCATTGACAAAATTTAAGTGAAAGAAAAGTTAGGAGAGCCAATCACAAATCTTTTGCTTCATACAGGTTATGCTGCAGTGGTTAATATTAACTTATGTGTGGTTATAAAATATAGTTTGGGTCAAGTTCCACTAGAAGGCAGCAAGCAACAGATAGCGAGAAAAATTTAGAGCAGATCAGGTAAGGACACAAATGTACATTCCATGGAGTGGGTAGACATATCTATAAGAAACTGTAAGTTGTATAAAAATACTAAGCAGTGGAGCTTCAGCCCCTGGAAGACCTGTTGGAATCAGGACCTTGTCATTCCTGCTGCAGTAGTCTTGGGGAGGGAAGGAAATAGACACGCACACAGAGCCAGTGCAGATGGGTCCTGCTGCTCTTCCCCTCAGGAAAATTCATTCTGAAAGCCTGTGAAACGGGAAGAGGGAGAGACAGTGAAGTTATCACTCCACCTTGTTGTTAACTGCTGTTTCTCTATTTCATAGAGCAGAAAGGTAATGGGAAGCATGGGGATCCTTAACAAAACACATAAGCTTCATACCATGACTCCCCCTGCACAGTTATAGCTATATTTTACCTACTACTACAGTGGGCCCTTCAGATCCATAAGGGGCTGGTACTGGGACCCTATGCAGATACAAAAAAAAAAAGAAAAAAGGATGATCATGTCCCAAATGGCTATGACGTGAATGCAGATGCTTCAGCGTGTCCATGTTCAGGTCGCTGCCATTTTATAATATGGGACATGATGATACATGGTTGGGTGAATTTACAGATCTGGAGTCTTCAAATATAGAGGGTCCACTGTAATCATCAGTAATAGCAGCTAAGGGTGCACTTTGCAGAAATCCGTTCCAAACAACTACTTATTTGTACAGTGGGCCCTCAGTATCCACTGGGGTATGATTCCAGGACCCCCACCCCACCCCCTGCAGATACCAAAATCTGTGGATGCGCAAGTCCATTATATACAGTGGTGTTAATACAATGGCATCCCCTTTTTAGAAAACAGCAAAATCAAGGTTTGTTTTTAGATTCTTTTTAAAAATATATTTTTGAAGCAAGGATGGTTGAATCCATGGATGTAGACTCTATGGATATAGCAGGCCAACTGTAATTCATTTTTCAATGAACATATAACTACATTATAATTTTAACTTTCCAGTTGATTTTATAGTTACAGGGATGTGCCCTCACTAAATGACATAGGGGGAATATCACATGGTTGAAGTTCTATCTCATGCAGTGTTACCTTCATGTTCTGATGGTGGTACTAATGAAGCAGGAGGAAACACCACATTTGGTACCACAGGCCAGTATGTATTGAGTTTTTAAAGAGAAAAGATACCCATTTCAGTTATTTTTGAGAAATAGAAAGTAATTTGTTTTTTAAAATTGTGACTAACAGTACCTAACTTCTTTGGTGGGTCATGGAACTATAATAACATCTTGTGTGCTTTCAAATCATTTCTGACTTATGGCAACCCTAAGGTGAACCTATCATGGGGTTTTCTTGGCAGAATTTGTTCAGAGTGTGTTTGCCCTCACCTTCCTCTGAAGCTGAGAATGTGTGACTCGCTCAAGGTCACAGTGGATTTCCATGGCTGAGCAGGGATTCGAACCCTGGTCTCCCAGTGTCCCAGTCCATCTCTCAAACCACTAAACCTCTCATAATTACATCTAGCTCTCAAATTATATCTAGCCTAAAAAAAAAAAAACTTTTGAAGCTCTAAGCAAAAGGAAGTTCCAAGCAAAAAGGAAGTCTCCCAAACCCTGTGCAATCTGAGAAATTGTTTCTGGACTTCATCATTTCCGATATCTCTTTTTAATTGAAAATAAATCCACTGTTGATCTGCTACTGTTTGTTAAGACCCTGCTAATACATAAGGATCCCTTTTACTAGAAAGTTATAACATGAGGTAGAAAGTAATAATACACCAAGTATCATTTTTGCTGAAAATGCAATTTGGAAAGTATCTCTAACCTATATCATCCTATATAGATTTAGTTTAAAACTGTATGTGCAAAATGAGCACTGCAGGGTTTAAGTAGCTTTAACAGAGAACCTATCAACTGTATCATGATATATAGGCATAGATGGGTTTGACTGGCACATTTTTAAAGCTTGAACATTGTACATTCTTCCAAAAGGAAACCAGAACAGCTTGTAAGAATAAAATCCAAAACATTAAAATCAGCAATAAAAATAGCTACACATATAAGATAACTACCAGGACCTGAAGCTAAAGAACCTCTGGCTTCCCAGTTGGTGTCCCTTATGGACGAGACCTCCCACATTTCCTTGCCATGTGACTATGTGGCTTCTGTGAGTTGAAGTCTGTCCTTCGTCTTTGGATGTTCTCTCATTTTAAGGGACAAGAAATATGGAATGCAATCATGGAAAGCTGCAGAATGACTGAGAGTGGTCATAGACCATAACATACTCCCGACACACGTGGCAGTATAGCCCATGATCCAGTTTTGCCAAGTATCTGAATAAATCTTGCAAAGAAAACACCATGATAGGTTTGCCTTAGAGTTGCCATAAGTTGGAAACTACAGCTTTCCCCTGTATCCAGATTTAGCATCCACAATTTCCATCATCCATGGCTTGAATTTTTTTTTTAAATTCCAAGAAGCAAACCTTCATTTTGCCATTTTATATAAGGGATACCATTTCAGCAGTTCACCTACCTGGGAAGCATCATCTCCTCAGATGCCAAGATTGACAAAGAGATTGATCACAGATTAGCAAAGGCATATAGTGCATTTGGAAGACTTCACAAAAGAGTCTGGAGCAATAAACACCTGAGGCAAAGGTCAAAAATCAGTGTGTATAGAGCCATTGTACTGTCTATTCTCCTTTATGGATCTGAAACATGGGTCACCTATCGCCACAACCTACAACTCCTCGAACGCTTTCATCAGCGCTGTCTACGCACAATCCTAAATATACACTGGACTGACTGTGACAAATGTTGCTGTCCTTGAGCAAGCAGGGATCACCAGCATTGAGGCCATGATATTGAGAACACAGCTGCACTGGGCAGGGCACATTTCTAGGATAGAGGACCATTGTCTCCCAAAAATACTACTCTACGGTGAACTCGCCACGGGTCAGCGTAAGGGGGCGCTCCAAAAGAGCGATACAAAGACTCCCTGAAACAACATCTCAAGCTCGGCCAAATTGATCACCAACAGTGGTCCGCCCTGGCCTTACATCGGGAGGCATGGAGATGCACTATCCACAATTCTGCAGCCTTATTTGAGAACTCACGCTGAACAAGTCTTGAAGAGAAACGACAACACAGAAAGAATCACAACCCAAAAACATCACCCAAGGAGACCTTCTGCTGTGCTTTCTGCAACCGGACTTGTTTATCTCAGATTGGCCTTTTTTAGTTATCAGCGCGCTTGCAGAAAGTGCGGGATGAGTCCTTCCTGAGGTCCCGTCTACACGATTTAAATAATACATACGGCGTGCGAAAGTTCGCACTTCGGTACAAACGGCTGTTCGGATGCACACGAATGCAAAAGAGGGGAGGCGGTTTTCCACCCTGAAATACGCACACGCAGCGTTCGGGAGGGAAAGCGGATCGTGAAGAGAAATCCATACGCCGTTCGGATGGCTGACAGGTCTGTACGGTCCGTTCGCACACATACGAACAGGCTGTGTAATCTGATTGGCTGGCTGAGTAGAGGGGGCGGGGCTAGCACGGAGGGAAATTGGGAGCGGCCGCCATGTTGGTTTCCCGGCTAGCGAGTGTCCGGTAACTCCGTGAATTTATATGTTTATTTATTTTTATTTTATGTTGTAAATACGGAAAAACGACTGTCCACAAACCAGGAATCTTTAAAAAGAAAAAAAAAGCAGCGGGAGATTTAAAACTGCCGCTTGGCTTGCTTGCTCCAGCCAGCTTCGGGAATAGGGAGTCATACGGAGTTTAGGGGGTTTAAAAATCGTATAGCCGGTTCGTATGCATACGAATGACAGGCTGTTCGTATTTTTTGCCCCCCATACGGATTTTTTTATGATCGTATAGCCGCACCCTGAATCTTCGTTTGCGATGAAAAAAAGCCAGACCATTTTACTATGCCATTGTATATAATGGGACTTGAGCATCCACTGATTTTGGTATCTACAGGGGGTCCTGGAACCAAACCCCAGCGGATCTCAAGGGGCCACTGTACTTGAAGGTACACAACAACAAATACATAACATAGACCCCTCTCTCCAATAAGTTCTATCTAACTCCACCCCAAAAGCTGCATAGAGACTGCATTACTCAGTAAAGGGGGGGGATGACTTTTTTTCTTGAAGAGGGGGAGGAAGTGGGAAATTAATGAATTTCTATATGAGCAGGGGGGAAACACCATTGTTGTTATTTGCCATCACATCAATTTCCACTCATGATGACCCTATGAATGAAAGAACACCATACACCTTCCTAAAAGTAGAAAATTAGTATTGGGGGGGTGGGGGTGGGGAATTAACTGCATTCCAAGCTTCCTTCCTAAAGAACTGGATGTGGGCTTTTCTAAAACGAAGAATTTTCTGAGGGGATCATCCAAATATCACCACCCACCACCCTCAGTTCCTTGTTCCACTTCAGCATTTCAGCACCTTAAGCTCTGTTGCACTGAAGTAGATAAAGGGTTGATAGCTGATTCCCACCCCCCATAAAACAGATGGGGAAATTCTATCTCCCTCAATATTAAACTACAGCTCCCATAATTCCTCACCATTCACTAAGGCTGACAGGAGCTACTGTCCAAAAATATTTTCAGGGCTACACTTCCCCCACCATCTCTGATTTAAATTATCAAAAGCTAATCAGAGTACCACCATGGACAGAAATGGGTGCACTTCCCTAGCAGGGACCCTTCCACACTACACAATTATAGTGTTATGGTTCCACTTTATAGTGCTTTATTCCACTTGTCACTGCTTCATCCTGTGGCATTCTGGAGTTTGTAATTTGGAAAGACATGAGAATTCCCTGGCTGAGAATTCTAAATACCCCTCTGTAAACTGCATATCCCAGGATTCCATAGTATGGAGCCATGGCAATTAAAGCAGAATCATAGCGCTAGAATGGTGTAGTGTGGATTGGGGAGGGTCTCCTATATGTTGCTGTTTGGAGAAACTGAGCCGTTAAAACTGCACAATAGGCAGAAATGCAACAGATACCTTTTTTTTCTTTTTAGGTTTTGTGCCTTTATTAAAATCACATTACATTACATTACACATACTACATATAACATCTCTCTCTGGCTTTTCTTCGCAAACGAAGATACAGGAAGGACTCATCCTGCGCTTTCTGCAAGCGCACTGATGACTACAAAGGCCAATCGAGATAAACAAGTCTGGTTGCAGAAAGCACAGCAGAAGGTCTCCTTGGGTGATGTTTCCGGGTTGTGATTCTTTCTGCATTGTCATTTCTCTTCAAGACTTGTTCGGCGTGAGTTCTCAAATAATGCTGCAGGATTGTGGATAGTGCATCTCCATGCCTCCAGATGTGAGGCCAGGGCGGACCATTGTTGATCAATTTGGCCGAGCCTGAGATGCTGTTTCAGGGAATCCTTGTATCAGTTTTTTTGGAGCATCCCCCTCATAACACAAACATAAACTGAACATTTAAATTTGACTTCCTACCTCTCAAATGTTGGCTGTACTTCCTAAATAAAAAAATGATTCTCATTGTTCTATATTTACATGAATTTATACTGTTAGACATACAATCTATTACTAGATATCAATCACCTATTCTAGACTATTCCCTATCCCCCCCCCTCATATATATATACAGTCTCTTCCAATCTTTTTCAAAGTTCTTCAGGGTCTTTTCCTTTAGCAGTCTTGTTAGTTTATCCGTCTCGGTAAAGTCCCATAGTTTCAGCATCCATTCGTCTTGTGTCTGTATTTTCTCTTCTTTCCAATAATAGGCACATTATTCTTGCTGCTGTTTTCATATACAGTTGTCCCTTCATATTCGCTGGGGTTTGGTTCCTGGACCCCCATGGATACCAAAATCCGTGAATACTCAAGTCCCATTATATGCAATGGCATAACAAAATGGTGTCCCTTATATAAGATGGCAAAATCAAGGTTTGGTTTTTGGATTATTATTTTTTTAAGACTATTTTCAAGCCGTGAATACTTAAATCCGTGGATATAGGACAACTGTACAATACAGTAGGACCCCTGTATCCGCTGGGGGTTGGTTCTGGGGGGCGGAGTGTGGATACCAAAAGCTGTGATTAATAGAGAGCACCATTGAAAATAATGGGATGTCCAGTTTAAAACTCCACAGAGTTGTTGCCTTGGCAAACCTAGAAAATGGCTAGAGAGGTCACATTTTCTAGGAAGATTCTATGGTAGGTGTGTTGCTTTGTGTCCCGTGGATAATTGAATCAGTGGATAATGAATCAGTGGATATGGGGTCCTATTGTATTATTTTTTCATTTTCCATTTTTTATATTATCATTTATTATATTTAACAAAAATACAACTTTTATTATTGTAATTTCTTTCCACCAGAAATGAGGGTGGGGGACAAGGACACCTCAGCAGCTATTGGCATTTTTAACTTTAAATCACAGCCGCCTTATGAAAAGGGCGGGAAACAAAAAATACGCGAGCGCTGGGCAGCAAAGGGTGCAAGCCATCCTTTCCAATTTCCCCAGAGAGCAGCAAGCACAGGATGGTGTACAGACCGCCTCCTTCCTGCCAGTCGAGGCTACCTTTTCTGGCCACTCTCCCTCCCCAATAACTGACTCTGCGCCCTCCTGTTTCCAGTAATCAAACCACTAAGACCATACGACCACAGGTGCGCGACTCCCTTTTTTGGGCACTTGCTATTAGAAAAATTACGGCGTTGGATTACGGGAGGGAGGGGTAAGCTTTCCAAGGAACAGCGGCTCCTGATTGGCCAACTTGCCTCCGCGAGCGACGGGGTCTTTTACCAAACGGCTGAGAGGGAGCTGCGCGCGACTCTTCGCGGCCGCAGGTAGGAGGGGGGCGGAGCTTGTGGGAAGACGACCGTTTTTCAGTTGCGTGGAGGCAGGTGTTGCTCCCTCTTTTAAGCCCCTCCCCTCGTCCGCGTGGCGAGGGGGAGGGGGTTTCGAATGAAGGCGGTTATATATCTCGCGCTCCTTCACTGGGGTTTTGGCGTGTCCTCCTGTCCCTGTGTGGGAGTTTGGACAGGCTTTATCACACTACATGTTCTAATACTATTATTCCACTGTAACTGCTCTGGCTGCCTTGTGTAGAATCATGGGGTTTGTAGTTTAGGGAGGGGCATTTACAACTCTCACCCAGAGAGATCTTAGGTCTCACTGAACTACAAACTCCAGAATTCCGCAGGAGACAGCCTTAGCAGTTAAAGTGGAATAATAGCGCTATAACAGTGTAGTGTTATAGGTGGTGTTGTCGTAAAGAGTAAAGTTTCTGAATTCTGTTCTTAAATCACTTTTTTAAAGTACATTGCCACGCACCCAAGTTTAAGCAATGCAAACCTGTCCCTCACGCTCGTCACAGTGCCCTGCACAGAAAGCAGTACTTGTTTTTGAATTACAATTAAAATATAAAGTTTAATGCTGCAAGAACTAACGTGTTTTGGAAAATTGCTAGCTGCAATAATGTAAAATTATATCATGTTTATTATTCATTATTTATTTATTTATTTATTTTATTTAGTTATTTATACTCCGCTCTTCAGCCACAAGGCTATCAGAGCGGCTTACAAATTGTTTTTTAAGCAATAGCTATTTACACATCTACACTGCATTAAACAGTTACCAATGTCTGTTATCTAATTGCCCCCACAAGCTGGGTAATACCCACAAGCTGGGTATTATTAACGTTACTATAATAAAATTGTAATGCCATAACATATTATGGAGCAGGGCTCACCCAAGACATTTTGCAGCCTGAGGCAGAGCAGCAAGCTTCTGTGAGATGAGTTATTTTACCACCTAAGGCAGAAAATCTCAAATCCTTTCACTTCTGGGTAAAAATCCAATAATAATCAGTACAAATTTGCTGCCTTTTCATGACACCAAACTGTCAAGAGAGGCAGCTAGCTCACTCCCTAAATAGGACAAGCCCTACCTACATAAGTGCCAAACCTCACAAGATGTGAGGAACAATATAAAGAATAAAATTAAAATGAGATGGTGTCAATTTTATAGCATTTTATAGCATCTCAGATTTGCCAGCTTTTGAATAGCCTTGAGTTCCAGGGGCAAGTTTGTGGAAATAGTGGATTATAAATAAAGTAATGTAATACAATACACTTTTTCAGCTAAAGGTACAATATAACATCTTCATGTCAAACATTCGAATGATAGAAATACACCCAGTCATTAAGATAGCAAGCTAGAGTACTTTAATCCATGTTTTTGTTTTCTACATAGATGTGACCAAGGCTGCTGCCACACTGCAGAAATAATGCAGTTTGTCACCATTTTAAGTATCCAGGTTCCATCCTATAGAATCCTGAAATTTGTAGTTTGTTGTGGCACCAGAGCTCTCTGACAGAGAAGGTTAAATATCTCACAAAACTACAAACCCCAGAATTCCATAGTATTGGCCATGGCAGTTTAAAATGGTGTAAAACTGCATTATTTCTTCAGTGTGTCAGCAACTCAAGGTAGTACACAGTACAAGAACAACAATATAATGCAGGACTTACAATAACAATCACTAATCCGAGTAGTAATTTTGTATTTGATGATGTACAACTTCATTTAAAAACATGATATAGTCCTGATACAAGTGATGGTCAAAATATATCCTGCTGAATTTCTAATCATGCTGATTAAATTATAATTTTCTTCTGGTTGTGCAGCTTTTGTAAGTATACATAAAGAATGTCCAAAAGAATTGCAACCTCAAAACTATAATCCTGTTCATACTTTCTTAGAAGTAATCTTACTAAATCACAATCAAATAACTTCATGATGATGACAATGAACAAGATCTAAGCTTATACACACACATACACATTCATATATAATGGTTGTGTTTATGAATAACATCCATCAATGCTCACAAAAAAGTTATACCTTTATTAGCCAACCAAATGCAAAACATGATGCAAGCTTTCAGAGCTCTACTGGCTTCTTCATCAGGCAAAACATGTTTAAAAAAAAAAGAAAAAGAAAAGTGACGATGTTGGAGTCACAGGCCTACATGGTGTTTCAGATGTTACTTGTGTTGTTCAGAAGAGGGGTCTCATGCAGACAGGCCACTCTTACTTCCTGGCCATTTGGGGATTAGAGACAAAAGACAGTAAAATTTAAATCCTTTTGCAGCAGTGAAGCAACTTTTGTGGCATCCAGCATGTCCCTGTCCCTTTGGGAAGCAAAGAGCTCCTTTATTTTAGGCAGAGTTCATTTAATTTTTCAAGAAGTCTCTGTACTGCTGCATCTGGAAACAACTTTTGGGTGCTGTATAGGTAAAACTAGCCAATTATAGTCTGAAAGAGAAGCTTTACCTTTGTTGGAGGCAGACACTTCAGAGAGTTAGTTAAATGACAAACGAGGAATATCAAAGGGTTCATGTGCTGTCTTCTTGCTATGTTGTCGGTACTGAGTTCACAATGAAATGGTCAGGAGTATATGTAGTGACTTGTAATATCTTTCCTATTGTTGGCCAATGATAGAATAGATAAAATGCTATTCCAATAAGTGCTGAAATGCAGGTAGGCTTCCTCCCTTCTCTCCAGTGGGCCCTCACTCTTGCGACAGCCCCCAAAGAGACCCCCCTGATAGAGATGACCCTCTTTGGAATTGTCCCCTTCAATGGTAACCACTGGAGCCAAGCAGATAGCACAGTTCAGCTGGGTGTAAAATGATAGTTTCTGATGGGATCTACTTGCTCAGGTCTTCAGTTCTCTAAACCAGTAAAAACTCACAGTTGGTTCCAGACGTCTCACTGGTGTAGCTGAGATACCAAGTGGGCTATGATGCCTCCTTTCACCTCCAGCTGTTTCTTCTGGCTCTGCCTCTCCACAAGTGCACTGTACAGCCCTAAGTCCTGCCAGAGTGACAAGTAAATAACATAAGCATATCCAAAGGGCTTATGACTTTCCTGAAGATGTAGGTGGATATGTCAACAACTTCCACATTCAGCCTGTTGGAAAGAAAATTACTGTTGGTCACAATCCTCTTTTTGCTCTGGACTAAGGCTGGGAAGAGAAAATGAGGCATTTGAACGGAGTTGGTGCCTCCCGTCATTCCCATGCTTTGGAGCTTATGCTGCAGATGTTTTCTGTTTCAGTTTATACTGTGGACATGAGGATAGTGGGATTGATGAATTGGGTCTTTCCTTTTTTAGCGTGTAGCTTCACTCTTCTACACACTTGTCACTTCATCTGATAGAAAAGTTTTTCTTCTTAAATTATTAATGTTACTTTTCACAGGTATTTCTGAAATGAAGAAACTTCTGCTGATTGATGTCGACTGTGGTGTTGATGATGCTGTAGCTATAATGATAGCTCTAGCATCTCCAGACGTTGAAGTCCTAGGGATCACTTGCTGTCATGGAAACAGTCTGTTGGAAAATACATCTAGAAATGTACTCCACGTGTTACATGTTTGTAACAAACTTGAGGTAAAATTCTCCTACTGAATAATATTCCAAACACATTTTGTATGCTATTATTATGTGGGGCTCATGCAGTGAGGAATTAGCATCTTGATCTTGTGCATATTTGTTTGTGTGTAAGGTCCATTTTACACAATAATACCAGTGTGGCTGCACCAGTGACCTCCAACAAATAACTGCCTTCTGTGACTACTCATCTACATGGCTATTATGACCACACATGGCTTCCTGGATGTGACTAGACCAACAAATATTTATTTGTTGTGAAAACTCTTACCAAGCCTCCCCAGTCTGCCATCAGTCTTGAGCCATACAACCACACAACACAAAGGTCTCCTGCAAAGCATGACACCTGACCTCCTAACTATTGCTCCTTCTGCTCTTAGTATGAAGTTAAAGAGAAATAGAAAGATCCAGCGCACACAGACATAGGGCTAGTCTACACATGGGGCAAAAGTCTGAATGGACTCCTGCTGCTCCTTCCCCCACACTTGCCCTGTAGCCACACTGCAGAATTTCTTCTCCACAGAGAGTTTAGGATTGTTGTCTTCACTACCTGGACTGTCCCTGTGGTGTTTCACCCGCCGCCGCCACCACCTCTGTAAGCCAGGTCAGATCCTGGCAGGTGTGACATTTTAAGCTGTGTGGTTTAAGGTCTGGAGACAAGTTCCCTGATGAAGGGAAAGGTTTTTCCCCTCCTCCCCTGCCTGTTTTCGCCCTTCCATTGCTTCAGCACCTCCTGTTCACCTCATCAATTAAAGCAATGGGGAATGGGTGGGGGAGGAGGCAGAGTGCTGCTGAGGGAAGAGGAGAGGAAAACCTCTCCCTTGCCTCTGGAGCTTAAATACTCAGTGTAAAATGTTGTGCCTGTGAGGATCTGACCTGGTTTGTGGCAGTGGTGGTAGGAGCAGGCAAAACTTCAGGAAAAACCTGAAGCAAAAAAACCCCTTCATCAAGGCAAAATGCCCCGAATCTGGGGAGGATAGGGCCGTGTGTCATGTGGCCTTATCACCTCAAATTTGGGGGGAAGGACACAAGTCATGTGGCCTTATTGCTGCAGATTTGGGGGAAATATGGGGTTTTAGAGGGTTTTTTTTTATATAGTGATATAGTGTAGACAAGGCCATGCATTCATTCCCAGAGTCTTGTTTGCTGTTGATCTGTCCAAATAGTAAGCAAAGGAATCCAGGCTCTCATGATGATACAATGAGTCCCAGTACAGTTTGCTCATTCTCTGATCATTTGCAAATCCAGAAACCAAATAAAACAGAGTAGCTTTTTTAGGTGACTTTTCTTCTGTCTGCACTACTGAAATTCACGTAAAATAAAACCAAGATCATGTTCCTTCTACCCTCCCTAATAGTATGGAACTAAAGTGGAATAATTCATAAGAATCAAGGCAAAACTGAAACTACAGCAGCCTAGCAATCCACTTGGACTAGACACCAGCACATTAGTCTATTACTGCTCTGGAGCAAAAATCCCTACTGCCACCCTGAGTCCCAGACTGGTAAATTATTCTTTAAGAGTCCATTGATTTGGCCTGCCAATCTTTCCTGCCTTCTCCTTTTCTTCTTTCTACTTTCTAGCAATTGGTGTCAAATTCAGATAAAACTGATCTTCAATCCATTTAACACCCACCCGTGATCTAAATTCTTATTCAGTCTACCATGTGAATTTATGAGTCAATATGCTATAAAAACACAAAACCCTATCAAACGAAGCCTACGCTATTGGATGAAGGTTTGGTTAGTCACCATTTGGCTTTAATTCAACCACCACAAATTTAGTGTTTGACAAGCAGTCTTGGAAGCTTTTTCACAATATCATTTAATTGCTGCAAAATTGATATTTTTAATTTTTTTAATGTTGTTTTATACTTATCCAACAAACAATAAACAGCAACATCACACTTCAAATAAAACTCAGCGACAAAGGCAGAAACAAAGACAAACATAAACAGAAAGCACAACAAAACAAAAACATTGTGGTGTTATTTCTCTCTATAGATATGAGACGTACCATTCATACTTTTCCAAATCATATTTCTTCTCTTGAACTTGTTCTCATTACAACTATAGCTCCCTATTTCAAAAAAAATCTTGCCAAAGAGTGACTTGACTTGGCAGTCCTATTTCTATGGTGTTGTCTATGGGAAGGGAAAAAAATGTGGATTGATGTGCACTAGTGCCAATTTGAAGCAACTTTGATTTGTCTTAATGGGAGTTTTTTGGCAAAATCGCAGGCTTGCAAAGCTATCTGCTTTTGCTGTCCCAATGGGCACGCCTGTAAATCAAGATGGCAAGTGCCAGTGAATTACTTGCATTTTTATTTTCATCATTTGCCACCCCCAAACAGTATTATTTTTTAAAGTATATCTAAGCTGCAAAAGTGCACTATTCTGCCTAAATAAAGAAAAAGAAAAAAGTTTGTTTCCTTCGGAGTTTTTTCTGGATTTGGCCCCCACTCCTTCAAAATACTGCAGATTGATGTGTGATGGCATTTAGACAAATCGTATTCTCCTCGAATTCTTTGAGGACTATTTTTGCCATTGAGACAACCCCTATGAGGGTGGCGCGAGCGCAGGGAGGGTGGCACAAGCGTGGGGAGGGGGCACGTGGGGAGGGTGGTGTGAGTGCGAGGAGGGGGTGCAGGGCACAGGGTCAGCACACAACGTGGGGAGTGGTGCAGGGGAGCGGTGTGTCTACCGTGGGGGATGTAGCATGTGGTGGGGGAACAGTGTATGTTACACCGGGTATAGCTAGTATATTGTACTGTAATTTGGAATGTGGATTCTCTTATATTTTTAAAGATTGAGTTTGACAGATGTAAAGCATACATTTTAGCCCACTCTATCTCTGTAATTTTCTTTTTGATATCAGATTTGCCTGCTTTTCTAGCCTATGATTGAATGTGGAACTTTTCTAAATTAACCAACAATAAAGCTGTGTCACTAAACCCTTAGAGATGTGTTCCTCTGCAACACAGACCATTTCATACTTTGTAAGAGCTCTCAAATTTCTTGATATTGTAGCTAACTCTGTCACTAACTCTAATACTTGCTCTATAAGTAGACAGTTGGTTGTAACATCTTCTATTTTTAGTTTTAATTGTTCCCTAGTTATCGGTTTACCCTTGTATATAAAAAAAAAGTTTAAAAATTCTTTAGTCTTCCGCTGTTTAAATTGTCCCACTGTACCCTCTATATAAAAAATGTCTAAAGCTATAAAAGGTCTTATTGGAGAAGGTGAGGGTATTAATATATATTGCTAACTTCATAAATGGTCAACCCATTTCCATGGGTTCATGGCTTTCCATTTCCAAATCTACCCATGTGCTATCTTGTCTTATAAAATGCACCATTTGGGTCAAATTAAAGGCTTCAAAATATATAGATAAATGAGGTACAGCTAGCCCACTTTTGTTGTTGTTGTTAAACTGACCTGACCTGACCTTGAAAATTGTATTTTTTTTTCTTTGCAGAAATATAACTATAATTATAACTGTAACTGTCATAATTGATGGACATTTAAAAATATTGGTATAATATCTTGTATAGATTCCAGTTTACAGTGGTGCTTCTGCCTCAATACTTGGTGGACCTTCGGTGAATGACTTTTATTATGGCAAAGATGGTTTGGGTGATGTTCCAGATCTCCATGCTCCAGGTTTAGACCTTCTGCAGAAAGAACACGCTGTGCTTGCAATACTAAGAATAGTCAATGAGCGACCAGGTCAGGTGAGATGACATAGACACCATAATAGGCAAATATTATGATAAGCTAATATCCCCCTTCCTATGATAGTGTGATGATCTTCTTCAGCTGCTCCCTACTGAATTTTACTAGCCACAAATCCCAATGTATGTAGTTGCACACACTTCCTTGAGCTTTCGATCAGCATGAAAGTAACTTGAGTTATTTCCTTTATTAATAGTGTCCAATACTCGGTATTGCAGTTACAGATTCGTAACCTAGAGTTATAAATCCTACATAGTCACAGTCCACCTTAGTGACCAGTAACCTCCAGTCCACCTTAAGAGCCAGGCACTGGATTAGACAAATTATGCTTCCATCTTCCTCCTCCCAGGGAGGAAGTGTGTGACCATCAGAATCAGGATCCCTGTCACAATTCCTTCTTGCATCCTCACTTGCTGGCAAGAGGAGTGTGGAATTTGTCACCAGCTGAACAGAACTCCTTTACCCAATCTGATGGCTGGCTCTTAAAGTACACTGGGAGGGAGCAGGCTAGGAGACATTACCTAGTTGCATCTCCTTAACTAAGCAGCAGATCTAGGATTCCGACACATATTTATTCATTTTCAGCTTTTTCTTACAACAACAAAGACAACATATAACAAAGAAAAGAAATGGGGAAAGAAAAAGAAAAAGGAAGGAAGAAATGGAGTTATAATATACATACTGTTGCTTCACTTGTTCACTTGACTAAATTTACTAAATTAGCATCTGTGGTGAAGTGGTTTGAGCATTGGACTATGACTCTGGAGACCAGGGCTCAAATCCCCACTCAGCCATGGAAACCCGTTGGGTGACCTTAGGCAAGTCACACTCTCTCAGCCTCAGAGGAAGGCAAAGGCAAAAATTCCTCTGTATAAATTTTGCCAAACAAAACCCTGTGATAGGTTCACCTTAGGGTTGCCATAAGTTAGAAACAACCTGAAGGCACACAACAACAGCAATATGCTTATTGTAAAATTAGTGTACACAGACCAGTTGTCCTAGTACATGTCTGGATAAACCTGCTGATGGTAGAATGTGCACTCAAATGTGGCAAGAGCCATGGGGACCCTCTCTCTGTTGAGTAGCAGATTGTGGGGATTTGTCCTACTTCTAAAATAAAAATTTCTTAGCTATTCTAAAGGCTCAGATAATTTACTTCCACTGTCCATCCAACTATATACAGATCGACCCTGATATCCACAGATTTGGTATACACAGTTTTGGACATATCCGTGTCTGAAAATATATGCTCTTACTAGGTAATTCTCGGTCCTCCAATGTGATTCTGTGGCCAACTTCTGGTGCTCTTCTCATTGAAAATAATAGGGTTCCCTATTATTCACAGTTTCAGGTATCCATGGTGTGTGTGTGTGTGTGTGTTGGAACATATCCCCCATGGATATGGGGGTTTACCTGTACCATGGATATATATTTCAGAAGGACCTGGTTATCTACAACTTTCAACCAAGTTTTTTAACACAACTGCATTTCATGTCCAATTCAGTGTTTAAAAGGTTGCTCTAGTAATTATTTCAAAAAAAGAAATAAATTTATATGGTAGCTTTTTGTGAAATGCTCTACAGTGCAATTACGATCAAACAATAATTTAAAAATAAATTGGATGGAACGTGAAACATTGAGTACCTAGGAAGATAACAGTATTCTGGCTACTGCCTGGGGGTGGCTCAGCTGCACAGGGATACAATGCGCCTGTAAGACAGGAACCCTCAGAAGACAAACAGATGCATTGTAATTAGGATAAGCGAGGCTGCTCTTTACCAAACAGAAGCAAACTATGCTTAATTGTGGACGTGGTGTTAATATCCAAGATAGTAATGTTCTTAGTTGTTGAATTTTAATTGCACTGTAATTTGAACCACACACTTGCCAAATACTAGTTCATGCTTTGGTTGTATTGTCATACAGTTTCCAGCTTAGCAAAAGAAAACTGACTATATTTTCTCCTTTATCTATAAAAAGTGATACTTATTTAATTACAGAGTGAGGTTCATACTGAACAACACAGAAATACTGTTAAGTATTCAGAATAATTTACTTTAGAAAATTATTGTGCTTATCTTGTAGGTTTCTCTAGTTGCTGTTGGTCCCTTGACAAATTTAGCTCTGGCAGTGAAAATGGACCCAGCCCTTCCTAAGAAACTTAAAAATATGTACATCATGGGAGGTAATATTGAATGTAAGTGATCAGAAGTAGCCTTTTAAGACTCTCTCTCTCTCTCTCTCTCTCTCTCTCTCTGCTTTGCCCATTTCACAAATGAGTTGCATTATAAAGAGTATTAATATCTTTACAATGCCATTGTGTATTAATATTTCAGTAATTTATATAAAGTGAGGTCTGTCTCAGTATTTATTATGTTTTAGTTGATGGTTAAGCAGTAAGATTGTCAAGAAATCTAACTGATTAATAGCTATTTGAATGCAGCATGCCTTTATTTACTATACAAATTTTCTTCCCCATTTTCATGGCATTTGAAAATGTTTTCTGGACAGTGGTATCCTAAAAATGTGTTCTTAGTTTTAACTGAAGGTTATTACCAAGTAAGTGTACACTGTATATGATTGCAACCAAAATTAGGTATCCAGGTGAAGTAAGATAAATAACTATTACAAAATAAGTAATTAATGTATGGAAAGTCATGTAAATCCACAGCAGGCACTTCTTTTGAAGTATGCTCATTGGAAGGTCCTGTGGATTGCTTGTTTAAGAGTGGAAGATTTTATGTGTGGCGGGAGGGGGGGGAATTCAAAGGAATCTCCAGCTGTACACAGTTATACAATACAGAATTATACACAGTTGTTGTTACACATCCACTATTTAGATCGTGTCCTTTATGCTCTTGAAATTGTGGAGCTGATATTTTACTCCCTACATGAATATAAGAAGAACATTGCACACTTGTGTACATAGTAACATATGTAATAATACAATTTACATGCTAGGAAGTTGATGGCCAGTGAGTTTCCAAAGGGAATGGGGAAAGGGGAAGAGGAAGATTGGGGAGAGACTTATACATTAATAATTATGTGTTTAAAAATGGACATGATGTTACACATTTGTGCAGATAATACGTTATATGTGAAGCAGACCTGAAGTGACTTTTTTTGTATCTGTTAGCCAGAGGAAATACTACGATCTGTGCAGAATTCAATTTTGCATCTGATCCAGAAGCTGCTTACATTGTCTTAAATGAGTACTCCTGCCCAGTTTATATTGCATCATGGGAGTTCATATGCTCCTGTCCATTGTCTTGGGTAAGGTATTAACTCTGCTATCTTATAACTGCTCATCTAGGAGTTAGGTCTCAGTAGACATACAGGATTGCACTGTAAATGTCTGATAATATAGGCAGATATATACATCAGTGCTACTCAGAATGGTGGTCTGTGGACTGCAGGTGGTCTGTGAGCTATTGGCTGCCCGTCCACAGCGAGTTTCCAAGAAAAAAAGTAACAGTTGCTGGTCCCTAGTACATTGGAAAAATAACCTCCACAGCAGATAGTTTAAGAAGCACTGATCTAAATAACTGCTTAGACTTTCTCTAGTGTCATGTTTGCCTCTCTAGGGGACATATTCATTCTTGTTGTGTGCCTTCAAGTCATTTCCGACATATGGCAACCTTAAGGAGGACCTATCACAGGATTTTCTGAGGGCTGAGAGTGTGTGACTTGCCCGAGGTCACCCAGTGGGTTTTCATGGCCAAGTGGGGATTTGAACCCTGGTCTCCAGAGTCGTAGTCCAACTCTCAAACCAGTACGCCATGCTGGCTGACATGTTCATGCTGCTGGTATATAGGCAATACTAGTTAACAATTTGACAATGCAAAGTTGTCCTTATAGGAAGTGTGTCTGCCTTTTTGTATGTTTGGTAAGATTACACTAACAGAAAACAGTTCAAATAAAAAGCTTTTGAGATGGGAGGCCCTGATAAACATTTCTGTTTACTGCATATATACATAATTACCAAAGAATCAGAGGAGCATAACATAAAGACAAATAGTTTAGCTAACAGTGACATAGAAAAACATTATAAAGATTCTTAAGGAGTTTTCAAAGTGCAGATAGTGTCATTTATCCCACAAACAATAAAACTCATGATAAAGATAGGTAGGTGTCTCATCAAATTTCTCAGCACTATTTTTGTTGTTAATTGCCATCAAGTCAACTTGTACAATTAAATGTGCCACCTCCCTGATTTGTCTAAAATTCCCCTAAAACATTATAATGTACTAGCTGGACCCGGCGTACCATATGCCGTTAAAAAACTCCCCAAAAAACGCCAGGTAGACCTCACACCAGGTTGCCTGGGTTTTGTTGCAGCGGCGGTGGCAGCATCCTTGTTGCCAGTTGACTGCCTGTGTCCTGTCACAACGGCAGCAGCATTGTTCCCCTGCCGCCATCGTCACCAGTTAACTGCCTGGGTCCCATCGAAGCAAGAGTAGAAATGATATTACTGTGTAGACTTAAATCATAAGTGGGAATTGTGGAGCCCTGAGACATTGGTGAACTGGAAAGGCCTGCAGCTTAGTACCTATAGCTAACACTGTAGCACATTGTTTGGTCGTTCCCAGTATGCAGATTGGCCATGAGTGGCAGGAGTGGATTGTGAGGTGGAGAGGGAATTTGCATGTGGGTGGTGATTGGCTGAAGGAGCGACAGGTGTGGCCAGTCAGCACACTGAAAGAGGCAACATACCTAACCCCATTGTACATACCCAGGAGGCAACATACCTAAATACCTAAGGCCATTGTGCATAGCCAAGAGTTTTAGATAGATAGATAGATAGATAGATAGATAGATAGATTTTGTTTCTTTTTTCTTCATATAACTCAGGATAGAACAACACTGACACCAGAATTTGTAAAGCCTTTGTCTGCACTGACAGAGAAAGATGGTTCTGCTAAACAACATAAAGTAGAAAATATATGAAAGTTGCTTAAATTAAATGAATCAACAACATTTCCTCTGAGGTATTGGAACTTGTCCTTGTAGGTCTCCACTGTTTTAATATTTCATTCCCATTGGATTTATACACACTTATTTATAATATTGTATAACAGACCTCTACATGATGAAAACACAGTAAACAGATCCTGATATTTTATTAAGAGTCCTGGTCTCATCATACAAATGTAATTATGTTCCTATGCTTCAGTTATTGGTGTGTGTGTGTCTGTGTAACTTAACAAATTTTATTAATGTTCTTTAACTATATTATATCATTTGAATTGATTGTGTTTTCTTTATGTTGTGTCATTTGATTCTGCATAAAGAAATCTGAAATTCTATGATATTATCCCCAATAATTAAAAGGAGTATTAATTTTTATCACACTGGAAAGTTGCCTCAGTGGAATTTTAATAATACCAACCGCAATACTACCTAGCTAAACTCCTTTATATGTATCTAGCCAAAGTTTGCAACTCCTTTTTCTTGAGTTCAAATTCTTTCTTTTTTCAATGGGAAAAAATATTCTTTACTTTTCAGGAGTTCTACCATGAATGGATTAATCAGAATACCGAGAAAGCCAAGTTTATGAAGAAAATATATGCTCATTCTATCGCAAAGTGTGAACATAAAAAAGGCTTTGTTTCTTGTGATTCTTATGCTATGGCTGCTGCCATTGATGAATACTTTGTCACAGAAGTCACACCAGTTGGTGTAACTGTTGAGCTCAGTGGCTCACTAACCAGAGGAATGATGGTGATAGACTGGTCTGACAAACTGAAAAAGGAAAACAAAGTTTTTATAATGAAAAAGTGTGATCTAATGAAGTTGGAGACCCTTTTTATGGCTGCTTTGAAATAAAAACGGGAAATTTAAGGGAAGAGCCTTCCCCACCTATACATCTGCTGAAATGGCCTGCCTGATATTTAGCTACTGCTGTGCAAGCAGGGGTTTGAAATGCAACAGCTAAAGCAGCATCCCATGCAAGGAAAACACTGTTAATCAGATAAATGTTGCCACAGCCATAATTCAATTAGTATTGATCCTTTCTTAATTAAAGTCAGGTAGAATGCATCTGTGGAAGATCTAGTCTGAACTTAAACTACAGAGACCGAATCTATCTTATGTGTAAAGTATCTTTATAGGTTCATTTACAGAATGAATGTAATCACATGTTATCTAATAGTTGTAAATAATTGCTAGCTATCAATATTAATTTACCTATTTAGAGTAGGAATTGATGGAGCACTCAGGGAATATTGAGATCCAGTATACATCTACTGACTCCAGTCCAGAGAAAAGTAAGCAGAATTTTACCCCTGTAGTGGACTAAAATTTCTATTAGAACCAATATTTCAGTTAGCTTTTGGACAGGGACATACCAGTTAATTACCACAAGTTGATTTTATATGTGAAACAAAATAATCACAGCTAGATTAAGTTACACAGAATTGAATTTGTCAATCACTTCAAAAACTTACATGGATATTTCATGTCAAAAGTGACAGAACTTATCACTGTAACAGAAGGAAGGTAATGCTGTAATAATTTTTTCTACAAGTGTAATTATTTTATTAAGCATTGCCCAAATAAAGTATCTGCAATCAAAAGTTACATAATTATATTTTAGCAAATGCTGAATTATACTCTGTCTGTGTTAACATTTTAAAATATTTAATAAAATATTATTTTTAAAGAGACAAAATCCATACAGAAAGTTTATCAGATTCTTGGGCATACTCAACTCAACTTTCTCCAGACTGAACATATGCATCCTAATAGGCTGGCTTTTGTGCCATGGGTTGGAGGTTAGATGAAGGAAAATATGATGGAACTATCATGGAATTTATTGTGGTAGCTCTGAAACTTTGCTTCCAAGAACCAATGCTAGGAATCTCCTGTTACATCAGGCCTACATGGAAAGTAGGTGTGCATAGTCCGAGGAGCAATAGGAAGCTGAAGATGTCTTTTTTAGTCATCCTCCAGAAATATAAAGAGAAACTTAGTGAAGGTGGTATGGTATGTTGGTCCTGAAGAGAGGGGAGCAAAGTACTCAGACGACAGTCTGAGGGTGGCGCAGGATCCAAGCACCCTGACAGAGGGAGTGGCTGCATGGGTAGTCCTGATGATGTCTGAGGCAAAGCTGGGGTAGAGTCTTTTAAAATGTTTTCAATGAACATCTGGGAAAACCTGGATCATGTGGGAAAACGTGGATGGGTCCATCACAGGAATGCAGGGTCTGTACCTGCATGCCAGGCTGCATTGCCGGCTGTCACTGTTGGAGTCACTCTGCAGCTGGGAAGGAGACCCCGGCATGTGATCAATTCCCCCTGCTTGTGACCAGCCTGGACTTCTGCCCATTTCGTCTCAGTAACAGAGGGAGGGAATGGGCCAGCTCTGAAATTAGAATATTCTGGCCAGAAGTCAGTACATTTTGGCCAGTGTAGACAAGCACTTAGTCCCTTCAACTTCAATGGGATAAATTTGGGAGGGTGCAATACTCACAAATTGAAATTAATGGGATTTAAACATATACCTAAATATCACAAAAAGAGACTTAAATCTTGTGTCTTTTCTCACTTTGGAGTTTGGCACCTAACTCAAAGAGACCTTTAAAGGAAAAACTGACTTTACCAATGAGAGCATGTACACTGACATTTTAAAAATCAGTTTGTTTCTACAGAATTATAGTTTGATCCTTTGGGGTATATGTCCCCTTGGCACTAAGCTTTGTTGTTCAATATTCTGCAGACTCAAAAATGTTAATATTAGAAAGGCTGGACAGTCTTTCAATTTTGTTGCACCTGCATGGCAAGCAAAAAACAACAAAACAGTATCTTTATTTCATTTTTTTTATATAAAAAGGCTGGGCTGAAATACAGAAACAACATGATTGTCCCTGCAGAAATATGATTTTCTCTCTGATTTTCCCTGCTTCCAACAGCTTCTTATTAAAGCCAAGATGGGCAGCTTTGGAGGGCCCTCCCTTCCCCCCAAATCTCCAAATGTTATTTCAGGCCTAAAACAGGAGGTCTCTGTTTGTGGGAGAAATAGCATTTAAATAGCCAATCATGCACCACCTCTGGTTTGTAGAAATGCAGTTGTGCATTTTTACACCCATGTTTCTTCTGGCATAGGATTGTCAGTATATTTTGCCTGTCCCTGAATTAAAGGAATACCTTCAGTAATTTTTAAATGAGGTTCAGACTTTCACAAACATGGACTACATGGCTGCGCTCAGACAAATATGATAAAGAGCAATGAGTTCAAACAAAATGGTTACAAAAAGGACATAACCCTTTAAAAATGTGTGTGTGTGTGTGTGTGTGTGTGAGAGAGAGAGAGAGAGAGAGAGAGAGAGAGAATACCAAATCATACTACAAAATTACCTTTCAGCCACAAGGTGGTGATATTGACCTACAATTGTACACATGAAAAATAAAATGCCTTTTTATGTCATGGAAAGAAAAAAAACATGCTGCGTGTTTAATATGTTGTTATAGGCTTCACTTTCTCCACTGATTTCCTGTTCAGGGAATGCTTACCTATGTGGACCACAGGGTCTTCTACAAAGAGCTTCTAAATCAAGTCATAATTGAGGACACATGTCAAATTTCAGCCCTCTTCTGAAAATGTATAGATTTGGCAATAGGGGATTTGATCAAGGCTTAGTCACACTTTCATTATTTATATCAAGTCTCACTAACCTCAGCGAGTCTACTCCAAGTATGGGTTAAATCCAGATAAACACACTGGGTATATCCACACTACACATGTATAGCACTTTGATCCCATTTTAACTGTCCCTACTCCATCCTAAGGAGAGCCAGTGTAGTATAGTGGTTTGAGTGTTGGACTAGGACCTTGGGCAAGTCACACTGTTTCAGCCTCAGAGGAAGGCAAAAGCAAACTCCTTCTGAACAAATTCTGCCAAGAAAACCCCATGATGGGTTCACCTTAGGGTCACCATAAGTCAGAGATGACATGCAGGCACACAACAACAAGCTCCATCCTAAGGAATTCTGGAATTTGTAGTTTGGTGAGGTATTTAGAATTCCTAGGTATAGCATTTTAGTCCACACCCATTAACTAGAGTGCTAGAGCTCTTGAGCAAGCAATTCTATGTACTTCACCAAACTACAAATCCCAGGATTCCTTAGAACGGAGCAAGGACAGTTAGAAAGGAATCAAAGTGCTATACATGTGTAGTGTGGATACACTTACTGTTTACATCACGAAAGAGGAAGTTCAGCCTCTGGAAGTGAACCTCACTTGCCTGATATTCTAATCTTGTCCTCTGAAGTCCTGCCGATAGTCTCTCCCTCTCTCTCCTGATAGCATTGCTTGGTGGTTTATCTTTATTCTTTGGATGTCCCCCCACCATTCTAGGGCATTCTGGGCCATAAGAGCTCAAATATTATGGCACTTTTGGTCCTCCTTGTCCCCATTTATCACTGGAATACAGCTGATGACCATTTTTCTGAAGTTTAATCCAACATTGGGGGTTGGAAGAGCTTCTCCACCTTTGGATTTCATTGATTGCAAAGATTAATTTTAGGCTGACATCATATTCTATAAGCACACATTTATAATTCTTGGTGGTTGTTGTCCCAAAAACAAATTTATAGAAAAGGTAAGGATTTCAATATGGCACATTAAGTACAAAAGACTAGAACTGCATAATGTATAATATCATTACACACTGGGCACTACTCCAGTAGATCAAGGGGCAGCGCTTACAAAGGTTGGCTTCCTTTAGGAAGAGATATGACCAGAGACATGTGTCATAATGTTTTATTAATTTATAAATATACAAGTAGAGACGTAACAACATAAGCACTCCTGTAAGCTGCAAATCCACTGCCTGCCCCACATCAGCCAGAGAAGAAACATGGGGGTCGTTTACATGGGCAAATATTACTCTAAATATACCGCTAAGATAGCTCATAGTTCCCACGGGTCAAGCCACAGTTACGCCTCATTCAGAAGGGGGTAGCCAAAATGCCCAAATGTAGTGTCTCTTGCAATGTCGCAAGTTTTGCCGGTATATTTGAAAAATAGCAATACTCACGGGGTTATTTGTTGTGTGAACTGCGTATTGGTATATCTTAAAAAAAAATTACAAACCGGAAACTGGTGCCCTGCGGGTAGTACCATGGGAGTGGTCAATGCCATTTGTCCACTATTTTTTTTTTTAAAGAAAGGGATAGAGAAAGCGCATCTTCTCAGGAGCAGTATTGTTTTCAACAGCGGAAGGAATGGCGTTCGCACTTCAGATCAGAACCAAGAAGGGTGGCCATGGCATAGCATGGGGGCATCTGGAAACACTTGATTTGATAGAGTTATGGGGGGAGCAGAAGGTGCAGGAGCAGCTTCAAAGCAGCCACCGCAACATTGATGTTTTTGAAAAGATAGCGGAGATGCGTAAGAGAGGGCATAAGCGCACCGCTGAGGAGTGTAGATCCAAGAGTAAAACGTTGAGGGTGAGGTAAAAGACCACAACTCCACGAGCAGTAATGATGCGGCGACTATGCCCTTCTTTGCTGAACTACATGCTATATTCTCCGGGAACTGCAGTTTAAATCCCCCGCGAGTTTCTCACAGCTCTTCTGCAGATCGCAGACCTTTCTCCCTCCAGCACTCAAGGCACAGCATCTCTGCCTACTCCAGTGGCTCTGCGATGGACACGGAGGTGAACTCTCCCCCTTTGTTTTATGAAGACATAGGTACGTTTAACACCATACTCTTCTTATTAAATTACAGGCAATGCATGCCATTATTTGCCTTTTTTCAGTACCACAACCAATTATATTTACCTGTCCCCTGAAAACAAGAGCACTTTTTTGTTCTCTTTCACTTCCCCTATTTTGAAATTAATGTGTATTATATCATCCCCCATGGTGGGATTCATGAGGTGTTATGCAGAATGATACCCAGGGACAGCATTCATTTCTGTCCGGTTTTGAAAATTAAATGTTTTTTATTCTCCTTCTACAGTAACCCCAGTGACAGCAAGAGCGCACTCTTTTTTTTTTCTTGGTGTGCAGATGGGAGTTCACTATATAAAACTTTCTTTTTTTGTAATCCAAAAATCCCATGAAGTAATTACAATTGCATGTTGGTAATGAAAACCACTCGCTGTGTTTTGGTGCAAAACATCCTTTCTGTTACCTTATGCTACCTGGGGATCTGATGTTCCCAACTGTATCCTAGTTGGCGGGGGATTTAATTTAAGGGAGAAATCCATTAAGAACCTTTTGGTTTGGACTGAAAACATAAACTGTGCTGATGCTTATTCTCTTAAACAGTTGTTACGTGCGATGCAGCAACAAGATGATGGCTTCCATCACATGCATACGCTGCGAGAGATTGAGGGCAAAAAAAGGGCCATTAAAGGTTTCCAGAAAAGCAATTCAGTTTGTTTGCAGCTTTGCTTTCGATTTCGGGGAGAAAAGTGCCTCGGCTTTTTTTTTTAACAGCTGTTTAACATTTCCAGCTTCCTGTTTACCCATTCATAAATTAATATCTTGCAGGGTTTGTTGGAAGCTGTTCTTTTGAGAATTGGTTCATGTCGTTCAATTTTACAGATACCTGTGCAGATGTGTGCCTTTGCTATTTACCTAACTGTATTTCCTCTTGCATACAAATTTTATAGGCTGCTGCTCAGGTGATCTTCTACTGTTCCTGTAAGGCCATTGTTTTTTAAATCAACAGCCCTGTTTCCCTGCAGCTATACCTGTACTGCCATCATTACCACTAAATCCAGATCAAATGTTATGTTCCTTTTTAATTAAACTGTGCTGTTTTGAAGTAAATATTGTACTACTCGTTGCAGAGTCTGGTTAGCTTCTTTTACAGAATAACTTTTTTTCTCTTTTGTATACTTAAAAACAGCAACAGAGAACAGTAGTGAGGAAACAGTCACGATAACCCTTTTGAACCTTTAAACCACCTTTAATCCCCAAGTCCACCCGCTGTCCACCCGCTTCTCCCCCCCTTTTTTTTTACTTGTTGATGTTAATAATTATTTGTTTCCCCAATTCGTAACTATATATTATGTTAGAGTTTACTTATACTAGAACAGTCTTTGTTTAAATTCTCTCTTAATCCGGATTCCGCTGTCCCTGTTGCGTCAGCGTCTTCTCCTCTCTTTCTCCGTCCAGTCCGATCAGTTAAACAGTCTCACTCCCAGTCCTGTTTAATATGTCGCCATTTTGTATCCTTCTTCACAGTCCATTACCGTGCATGGGATTTTCCTTCTCCTCCTCTCCGTGGCGTATCAGGTTTATATAAATGTACAGTCCAGTTCAATCCTTTATTTTATCAGATTAATGAGTCAGATGGATTCTTCAAACAATTTTTAACTGAAGCGAATTTCAAATCAAAAGTTCTTTTTTTTAAATTAGTCTTTATAGTCTATCCCACGCAGTCAGCTCCAATAGATCAAATCAGTCCAATCAAATCCACAGTCTAATCCACAATCATCCACTTTTCCTCTTCTTTTCCTTCTTTATTAAACCTTGCAGATGGTGTTGTAACAGTCTATTAGTCAATATTTATCAGTATCACAATGCAATGATATTTTGTAGCATTTATGTTACAGTCCATTATTGTCTGTACTCACTGTCTGCGAATTCTCGCTCCTTCCTAGCTGTCAAGTGAAAAATAGCTGGAAGAAAACACTGTCCGTGAAACAGTCGGATCTTTTATCCTCTGTAGTTGTTTTATTCTTTGTTGAATTATTTAAAAAGCTGGCGGCGGCGCTTGTGCCGGCAATAGCCGGCTACAGACATGTGGCGGTGGTTCTGCTCCGATCCCCTCTGCACGATCTTCCCTCCGATCTACCGTCAGGTGTCGGATCCTCAGGGAGATTCAGGCAGGCACTGGATCTCTGTGAGCCCCCTCCGTTCTCTCCGTGCCGAGAGAGAAATTTTAGCCTGACAGCTGGCTAAAGTCAGGCTGCAACCCCGTGCTGTCGTCTCTCACTGAGAGAGCACCTCAGTAAGAGTCCGTTTGCGACGCCATTGCCAACCGGAAGTCACAGTCACGATAACCCTTGAAGAACTTGCAACTCCATCAACATCTGCCTCTGTAGTGCTACTGGATAGCCAGGATCCTGAACTGGATTTGTCTGCTGAGAGGAGATCAACTGAGTTTGAGTTAGCTTCGAGCAGTCAGTGGACTGAGTTCAATGAAGGTGGGTGTAAAGATAAGCTTTCATGCATATATGAAATGAAACTTGTTTTCTACTGCTAACCATACAGGTATCCAATTCTCATGTACCCTTTGTTTTAATTCTAATTGCTGGAGCAACAACATCTTCACCTTTGTCAGCCCTTACCCCAGGTGAAAGACTGGCACTCAGTAAGAAAAGGAAGGAAGGTAAACCCACTGAATATCAACAGCTGATGCTGCACTCCTCTAAATTGATGACACGCATGTTATCGCATATGGATGCTCTGGCCCAAAAAGAGCATGACCGTCTTGACCGTTTAGAAAAAGCTGCTGAGGAAAGGCAAAGGATTGAGGATGCAATGTGATGTAGGCTATATTTCAGAGGAAGGAACTGGCAAAACCACCTCTGAGCACTTTCGCACACACACTCTGTCTCTTTCTCATGTCCTTCCATAGTAAATATCACTCTTCCCTTTTTTTCTCACAAGCATGAACAAGAGCACCATATTTATATCCCCAAAGCATTTAAGATTACATTAAATTAAGAAACTTGTCTACCTAAGCCCTTCAGAATGAGAGGCTTAAAACAAAAGTTTTGTAGGCTGTCCACAAGCGCTTCCTCTTAATAGCAGCAACAGAACAAGTTTCCATTTCCCCTGGAGATGTTGAGAGTAGATAAGAGCCATGTATTGGCAATACTTTCAGCTAAGACAGAATCCTTTAATCTACTTTCTAGTTCCAAAAAGGATGTTTTAAATGTTATATGATGCAAGCATTCCCACACTTGAGAGCCAGCATGGTGTAGTGGTTTGAGTGTTGAGTGTTGAACTCTGGAGACCAGGATTCGAATCCCTGCTTTGCCATGGAAACCCATTGGGTAACCTTGGGCAAGTCACACTCTCTCAGCCTCAGAGGAAGGCAAAGGGACCCCCCCTCTGAACAAATTTTGCCAAGTACAACCCCATAGGTTTGCCTTAAAAACAATGCTGCTCATAGATTTCTCATCTACTACTTTTCCTTTAAAATGCTAATCTCACAAAAAAGCCTCACACACTAACAGACAGAAACAAGTTATGCTTTCATTAAAAAGAAAGCTTTAGACCAAATACATCTACAAATAAAAAGGGATACCACTCCCTCACCTCACCTCACCCACTCTCATACACACTCCAGGTACATTCAATAAATTGTGTGTGTGTGTGTGCACGCACACACACACGCCTTCAAGTCACCTGTCGACTTATGGTGACCCCATCAATTTCATAGGGTTTTCTTAGGCAAGGAATACTGAGGAGATTTTGCCAGTCCCTTTCCCTGAAATATAGCCTACAGTACCTGGCATTTGTTGGTGGCCTCCCATCCAGGCAGGGAGGATGGACATATATTCGCTGGGTGCATATTGCTGAAAATCCTCCAGTTGTTCATATTACTGAAATGTTCATATTACTGAAAATCCTCCAGTTGATAAATAACCTATTCATACTGCATCATAACTATATAAGATTTTGCAAATTTAGGAAAGAGTTGTTTACTTTTCTTAATTACTAGGAACTCTTAGTTATCATTAGGATGATTCCATAGCACTGCAACTTTTTAATGCAATAGAGGTTTTATGGCTGGTTCTGTGATACTAGGTAATCAAAACCCACAGACTCACAATTGACCATTAGAACATCAACATGCCTAGCAATCTTTCCATTGGTATAAAGCTAACTTTGTTTCAGCAAGCTAGACTAAGCAGTGAGTGTGATAAACTGTATCCCTAAACGTAGCTGCTGATTAAAAAACAGATAACTGAAGTAGCATACTGCACATTTTAAAAAGTACGTTGCTTGCCACTTCCAGCTCAGCTGCAGGCTTGCCTTGAACACTCAAATTATGTTCTTGTTTTTCTCACAAAGACAGGTACAATGCTGCATCCTGTTTCTTCACTCAAGGATAGCTGTATCAATTTTTAAAAATATGGCAGGAACATAGAATATTTCTCTCACACTAGAGCTTCTGCCAGCTTGCTAAAATTACTGTGAACTTTCTGGAGGCTGTCATATTGCCTGTTTGTGACTAAGTGACATCACTTGGAATGCACACTGGATGTACTTTCCTCTAAGATTAATGGCACTGCCAGCTGTACATTATATATCTACTGGAGATCAAAATGAAGCCATTTGCCATCACAACCATTAGTGTGAAACTGATTAGTGCTGGTTTATTATATAATCATACTACTAAACAGTTTAGAAATAATCTCTCTCTCTCTGGCTTTTCTTCGCAAACGAAGATTCAGGAAGGACTCATCCCGCGCCTTCTGCAAGCGCGCTGATGACTAAAAAGGCCAATCCGAGATAAACAAGTCCGGTTGCAAAAAGCGCAGCAGAAGGACTCCTTGGGTGATGTTTTTGGGTTGTGATTCTTTCTGCGTTGTCGTTTCTCAATATGTTATGTATGAATGATATGTATTAAGTGCATATACATACAGGAAGTGAAATACAGCAATTCTCACTTTTGGTGAGGCAAACACACCCCCCCCATAAAAATAAAAAATTGTGCAGCTGACTGGGAAAGAATCACATGATTTAGCTTCCTTCTGCCCCTAGAGTGTCTCACAATGCTTTGCCAGAGCTAATTCCTTGATCACATTTCCTTTTATTGCCAATTCCTGATAGCAATAGTCATTATAACTAACAGTGGGAAAGGATGTAGAATGTTGTAATTATTGTGCACCTTGAAGTAATTTCCAACATATGCCAACCCAAAGGCGAACTTATCACAGGGTGTGTTTTTTTGGCAAGGTTTGTTCGGAGGTTTGCCTTTGCCTTCCTCAGGCTAGGAAAGAGTGACTTGCCCATGGTTGCTCAGCAGGTTTCCATGGCCAAGCAGGGACTTGAACTCTGGTCTCCCAGTGTCCTAATCCTATCGATAAAACAAAATGCAAAGCAAAAGCAGTATTTTAAGGCTGCTTGCTCCGTGAGGACAGGAACTTGGAATTTTTTGCTATATACACTGATGGCCTTAAAAAAACAAACAAAAAACCACCAATTTGAGAGTGGGGACAGCAGTCTGGCCAAGGCAAAAGACGGCCACTGTACTAAATGCCATGAGAGGGTGGAGACTGTTCCTGCTCCATACTTCTTCCCTGGGAGTGCAAAAGCAACTGGGATAAGTCTTTAGGGAGCAGTTCTGTTCCCCAAGCCACTGGTTGGCTGTGGGGCTGCTTGTGGGCACATTCCAGCTTTCCCTGTGCACCCAGAGAAGGAACAGACTCTTTCACTAGACAAGGCTACGCCTTCTTCCTTACCCAGATGCAACCCTGCAGCCTAGCGGTGGCTGGGAGAATGGAGCACCTCGGCTGCTCCTGTGCGCCCAGGGAGATGTACAGGATATTTATGACCCTACAGGACTGTTGAGTGCTTCTGCCATGCCCAGAGTGCAACTGCAAGTTTCTGCAGATTGGTCCTCCATGCACCAAGCTCCATTTGATGTGGCTGTTTGAAATGGCAATTTTTTCATCTCACTATAGGGGCTACAATTTGCCTTGGTAAAAAGCATTTTGTTTTTCTCCCACTACTCCCTTTTATCCCACCAAACCTTTTGATGATCCCTCAAGGATTGAGATTTTGTTTCCGCAGGTAATGGTTTGAATGGAGCTGTGGATCCTTCAACCTTTCCTTTGTAATCAGGATCACTTGAGGTCAAGAAAATTTTGTTGTGTGTGCCCTTAAGGAGTGTCAGTAAGATGTTTGTTTAAACCTGCACTGGGAAAAGCTCTTAGCTAGCTCAGATAATCTGGTCTTAGTAGGTGGCTGTGACATTTCATTGACACCAAAATTGAAACTCCCATTTCTTCTTGGTTATTTTCTCATATCCATTTTCGCCCCTCATTTGGACTCTTTTCAAACTGAAAGGATAAAGGTACCCTCCCCTTAAAATTAGTAGAATAAGGAGGAAAATACAGGACACTAACTAGTTGTGTTATACAAATATTCAATGCAATATTTGAACAAAAACTCTAAACAGAAAAGAGAACCACTCTTATCCTGGATCTGCTCTGGGTGAAGCCAGGAGAAAAACTGCTGCAACGGGGTAGAGAGTCAACAAAAAAGATCATGTGACTGTTGCCTGTTTCTTGGCTGTAAAAGGACAACACAAAATGTGTGGATTGATCCTTAGCACTATCCAAATAATTAGATATTAAATTTCTGTTAGCAATTACGTATTGCCTTGAAGTTCCCTTATGCTGTTGGTATGGTTAGTCCTTCCGCCAATGCAGATCACAACTCTTTTCAAATCATCCTGTTCTAGTTACTGTGGCCAATTTGATACCTGGTGGCCCACTTTCTGATGATATACCTCTCTGAACTTAGCAAGACTGGTCTTCACATGACAGTTCGCCAGTCTGCCAACAGGGCCATAAGTGAATCCTTAGCAGCTTGGTAGAACCTGCCAGAGTTTGCACTCTACTGGCATAGCCTTCAAAATGTATGGAAACCTCCACATAATGATGAGACAGTCAAGGAAGACTTTACGGAGGCCTAGATTGGTTATCAGGACTTGAATGCATTATTTCATACTTCATTATATTAAATTCAATTTCTGTTACTAGAGTTCCATCCTGCACAAATTCACAATCCTTATTTGTAGCAGCAAGGCCTACCAACTGAGTTTTATTAACACCTAATAAAAAAAGAATAATTCCAGCTAAGGTAGGTGCTTAGTAAAAATGTACTCGGTCACTATGTACTGAAACCACTCCTCAGGCTCGCCTAGATACGGCCACGTTAGTTTCTGCTTAACTCTTCCCCTCTTTTCTTCACTTTAATCAACTATTTATTCATCTTTGAGTATATCAATAATTATCTTTTCCAGTTATGGTAGTGTATCCAAATATTTTCCTATTGCAAGTAACCGCTACTCTGTGCAGTTTGTATCACAGCAAAGAGTCAAAGGATTTTGTTGTGTGGAGGACGTATGGGAGAGGGTAGGTCTGCAGCTTCTCTTTAGTGACTCAGCAGCCAAACAGACATGCTTGTAGCAGCTGTCATCCAATCTACTGCCAGCAAATTCATTGTAGCTGCCATTTAAGAGAAGTTTACATGGCATGGCTATTTTTATACAATGTTTTCTTCTGCAGCTGACTTTCAGAAGGACTGAAGTTCACTATAGTCCAACTGCTTGTTTGGCAATTGTGCCTGGGATGGACAGTTCTTCCATGAAGAAAACCCTCTGTGGACTGGTAAAATGTTGGCCCTGCAATTACCACTGCCAAGACAAATTGGCACTTATATGAACTCTGCTAGAAAGGATGTCAAATGTTTGAATTTCAACATCTGATATAAAGTCACAGGAAGAAGTAACACAGGAATGAAAAAAGCATTATTTATTTTCAAGTACAACTCAAAGTTGTATTGGTAAGAAAAGCACAAGGAATTGGCTATGCACATTTCAGTTCAACTTAAAAATGCATTCAGGTTTACAAATTTACAAACAGCACATAAAATGTATAGTTTGAACAGAATGCTCTTATATTCAGCAATTTTTGCTCCTAAGGTTTTTACATTCGTTGCGTCTTTAACAAAGACAGCCTTATTTTAAAAAAATACTTTGCATTTTTTGCACAAGGTGCTCTTTAAAATTATGTTTCAGAGCATAATACTGGGGGCAGGGATTAAAAATCAAGCATGGTAGCTGAAAATGGCTGCATTTTGAAAGTCACCAGGTTTTTAAAAAACCTTAAGGGCAGATGTTAAAACATCAAGGCTTTGGCCACTGATTAACAATCCAAGCCTTTTCCAAGTTGATCAGCAATTTCATACTACCATAACTGCAAGACTTTAATAGGAATGAGAGATGAATATATGACTAGATTTTAATGGTGTTGTGGGGAAAGAAGCAAGGGGGAGGGATGGCAGCAAACAACTTGCAAATTATGTTCCAGACATGTTACAGAATTTACCATGATCAGATCTGGGCAACTGTCATTTTGTTTTGCTTAATTTCAGTTTTCAGGTGGGTAATGCACATTAGGCCAAGGATCTGAGCTTCTTCTCCCAATTGCAGGGCTCCAAATTAGCCAAGGATTATAGGCTTGTCCCAATTCTTCTGGACTGCTAACTGCTGGGGCGGTAGCAGGTGGTGGAGGTGGATTTTCATTTCCAATATCAATTCCTGGCAATGTGTTAGCTGGAGTGTTGAAAGGAAGGGTGCTGTTCAAATTACTTGACCAAATGGAACTGCTGAATGGAGTGGTGGTAGTAGACCACAGGCTGCTTGGGTTGCCAAGGATAGGCTGCATTATCCAAAACAAAAAGAAAAACAGAAATTGTAACACACAAGGAAAAAAGGGCTTGAACAGCTTTCAGCTAAAAGTGCCACTAAATACATTAAATTAATAATGTGAAATTAGGACTCATTCTTTTATTGTGATTATCTGCTAAAGTGCAAGCTATGTTAAACAACACGGTAAGTTAAAAAATGACCACATTAATAATCTTCAGTTGTAGCTACCCTCAGTCCTGCAAAACATGAAAGTATCTAGTCTTTCTAAATGTTATGTTCACCATGTATTGATGCTAATACAATAGGAAGAGATTGGTGCTAGGCTGGATGAACTCACAGGCTGTGCCAAGTTTCTTCATACAGATTTACAGTGTCAAAAATCATGTTGCATAACAAAAACACGAACTGCCTACTTAAAAGGCTGCCATCAGCATGAGGTATACCAAGCTACATAACTGACAGTACTGTTTGTGGGTGGAAGTGACCATGGAAGTTGTGATCAACTGATACCAGGTAGCACTGTATTTGCCCTCAGAGTCAGAGGTACAACTTGGGTACTCCTGAGTCCAGCAGAATTTATTCAATCACCAAATGACATCTGTAGCTTACAGGACCTTTCCCAAACTGTTCTCCCACTTAGAACTGAGGGATATGATTATGATTACCCACAGTTTAGTAACAGTCGGGGTTCACAACTGCAATGCATTATATACACATTGGAAGCTTAAACTCATTCAGAATATGATAGCTATGCTGGGTTACTATATTACTTGAAAAGGTTCAAAGTTTCCCCGTTTCTTTGTGGGCAAAATTCAAAATCCTAGTTTTGATTTTTAAGACATGCCCCGTGATCACACAGTACCTAAATCACAACTTACTCTTAAATGAACCTTCCAGATAATGGAATGAATGTATGGACATTGTGTTTGGAATACTAAAATGGCTACTGCAAATATATCTGCTAAAGGCCCAATGAATGGCATTTTGCTGAAGGCCCTAGTTAGCCTTAATAGATTTGCCTGTTGCCATCACATTTTATCCTTTAGGAGGCAAGCAAATGCTGTCTTGTTTACTTGGACTGTTGGTGAAGAAAGAGATGTTTTGTATTTTGTGTGTGGTGTGTACACATGCACAGAGGGTATTCTCAATTTGATCTCTGGGTTGTCAGTTGTTACATTATTTACTGTCTATATTGTACGATGATATCCTCTTCGATTTTCTGGTGTAGAGATACCTTGTCCCCTTGAATGTTATTTATGGTAGTAGGCAGCATACAATATTTTTTTTAAATGATGAACTTATAAAATTAATAGATGAAAATGTATTTAACTGGGTTCCAGATCTAACAAAAATGTATCTATAAAAATAAATACAAGATCAACTGAGTTACAATTAATCACATACATTTCCAGATGTCTTGAACAGACAATAAGAAGAGGTTTGGTTTTTTTGTTTTGTTTTTGCTTTGAACCAGAAACATCAGATAACAAAAATTACCTGTGTGGATGCGTAAGACTGCAAATGGGTTTATTTAATGGCATCCGTGATATACTGTTTTATTTGCTCACACACAGGAATTTAAAAAAGCTGTGCACAGACTTTTTACAGGCCCTGTAACACTGGCATAAGTCAGGCAGGGTAGATTCAAATTACAAAGAACTGAACAACAAACAGGGGCTGTGCCAATCCTGTGCAACCCAGAGGGTTAAACTTATTGTTAAGACACAGTTCTTAGAGCTCCATGTTTACATCCTACATGACATAAAAAATTAATTCCTTGGATAATTCAATTCAGAATTTATCTAAAACAGAATTATCAGCTTCACTTCCTAGAACTGTGAAATGGCTAAGTCATGTGTTTGTTGTTAACTGCCTCCAAATCAAACTTGACTCATAGTGACCCCGTGAATGAAGACATCACCAAGACAACCTATCCTCAACAGCTCTGCTCAGGTCCTGCAAACTCTGGGCTCAGATTCAGACACATGTACCTGTGTGCTTATTCAGAACTTTTAAGTAATCAACCCACACTCTGAAACACAGTGCTGTTAGAACCAGTTTATATAGGGACCTTTTAATGTCACAGGATCTTCATTTGAAGATCTCAATCATGAGAGCCATGGGACTTATATGGCCCTTGAGGTAACTTGGGCAGCCCTTGCTCTCCCCACCAGACCCCTGAATTTTTTAAAAAATTGCAACCCCCTCCCCCACAAAAAAAACATACTAGTTTCATATAAAACAGACTCTAGGGCAGGGATGCACATCTGTGCAGAGATGGTGGGGGCAAATTCTTCCTTGTTTGTTTGTTTGTTTATACATGCCCCACTCTTCAGCCACAAGGCTTCACTCCCATGAGCACCCAAACATACCTCCTTTTTCAGCTGTATTCTGGGCAAAGTGGCAACTGGGATTGACAAAGGGGGTATGGGAAAGTTCTGGGGATGGGGGAGGGTTGTTGATATGTGCTTTCAGTTGTTGGCAGGAGTCTGGTAAGTTTTTCCCCCGTAAAATCATGGCAAAAAATGTGGTGATGATGGTAGGCTTTGGAGTGTGGCAATGGGCTTTAGGAACTGCCCAGGGGCCACGTATGACCCACAGGCCTCCTTTTCCCTACTCCTTCCTAAGAGGCCATTCTTGGCTATAAATGCTGATACCCCGCCCCCCCCCCAAAAAAAAACCCAGCAAAAAGGGGTGTCAAGGGAGTGACTAGAAGTCAGTTCTGGTAGTTGGAAATATCACTTCAGGTTGCTGCTGCCCCCATTTTGTGCAGCTCACGAAGGGCTGGGAAGCGCCAGAAATGGCAGTCCAACCTTCAGCACATAACCATCCCTGAATTAGAACATTTAGAAGCAGTCAGCAACTCTAATATAAAATAAGAGAAACATATACTTACTGGAGTTGTGTGAGTTGGGGATCCTGAACTTGTGGGCCAGGGGGGTATAAGATCTGTAGCTGAAGATTCCCAGATGGATGAAGGAACACTGGTAAACTCACTCCAGTTTTGATGAGAATCCTGACCATATGCAGATGGTGACAGCCCAAGTTTACTGAAAACTTCTAAGTGGGTGAAGGAAGGATAAGACATATCCGCATCATATTCTGTCTTGATAGGTTTATACACAATATCAAGATTTTCAGTAAATTAAATTAACAATTTTACACTGACATATGCAAAGGGAGACAGAAGAATTCATATATAGAACAGATTTAACTGGGAATTAATCAAAAATGCTATAAGATGAATTCCACAGACACTGGTTAGCACTTGGGAAGAAAAGATAATCCCTTTGCTACAGCTAACTGGAAGAAGATGTTTAACCATCCAATTTTTACTCTGACCTCTCTGTAAACGACTGGCTACTACTGGATCATTTGTGAAGTTAGCCTTTTTATATTTTGCTTTAAACATTTACATCTCAACAATTCTTTGATCTGAAAGCTTATTTTTAATGTTTTAAACATTAGTTGCTCCAATAAAACTTACTTGTTCATGTGTGTTTGTTCTGTAGGATCAATACATCTACAGAACAGATTTTAAATGCTTAAGATGTAACAGTTGGAACAGACATTTAACTTTGGCAGGTGTGAAATTGAAGGCTTTCATGGCTGGCATCCATAGATTTTTCTTCATTTTTTTCTGGGCTGTGTGGCCGTGTTCTGGAAGAGTTTACTTCTGATGTTTCTGAATCTGAAGATGCTAGCCACAGATGCAGGTGAAACGTCAGAAGTAAACTCTTCCAGAACATGGCTTCACAGCCTGGAAAAAACCCAAGGAAAAATTTTTGGCAGGTGCTACAGAAATGTGATCAGGTCTCTTTTTTTAGACATGTGAACTAGTCATTTTTAAATCTCAGCCAGAAGGACTTGCTAAAATTTTTCAGAAGACAAACTGTTTTCCATCTAGTATGTTCCTGCTATTTTATAATTCCCCTAAGCATAGAATTGTTAAAGGCAGACTGTGACAACTTTGCTTGCCCTGACATTAGGATAGGATGTGGATTTTTCCTGAAACTTAGCAATGTAGATACCACTCATTCTTATGGCCACTCCTCCAATTCTTTCTGCTGTACACTTATATTGACATTTTATACCAGGAGAGATTCTGGAAGGCAAGCTTTATATTACTAAAATGGACATTACTGCAACCTTTAGCACAAAGTTCTAGATAGCTCTAAATCATCTCTGCCCCACCATGGCAGGAACATGTGTCATTTTGCTTCTGGGCAGAAAGCCTGACAGGTTTGGCAACTTTCTCCCAAGGCATCGAAGTTCTTTTGTCAGTTTCTAATCAAGAGGGAATGGTCTATTTTCTCATGGAGAAAAAGGCCCTTGTCAATTTCATAATATAGTGACATTACATATTCAATGCATACATATTCAGTACACAGATAATGCTGTCAATTTCCTCTACTATTACATAGGTTCATGGCTCTTGAAATGAAAAACACCTTCTGCCTGTCAATGAGAAGTGCTCTGTTCCTAAGAGACAGCAAGCATGCATCCCTTCATTCTCCTCCCCATCTGGTTTATTTATTTGTCTCAGCTGGATAAGAGTCCATTGTGTTGTGTAACCTTTCATTTTTTCCATCCACTAAACCAACACACCCACCCCACACATTTGTCTCCAAGCTGTAAAGCACATTATAACATATTACTCACCTCCAGTTAAATTAAAAGAGTTTCCAAATGCTGAAAAGGAGTTGAGGGGTGTGAAGTCTGGGCTGCTAGGATTGCTTATAGGACTCCATAAACCAGAACTAAACAAGAGAGAAAAGATTTCATTAGAAAACTGAAGAACACCAGAACACAACCAAATAGTACATGGACCATAATTATTCAGAACCACAAATAATAACCCTAACACACTATTAACTTTGCATGATGTAGTAAAGGTGAACTTTGGCATCTATTATTTATGGGTATGTTCCAATGGAACATGTACTTAAGAAACTGTGGCCGGACTCAAAATTTGTCTCTAGTGTGTTAAGACACTTTTCTCTTGCCTGCAGAACTGAGAACTGCACCTATGAATCCCGTATTTCAGTGTGCTATTGTAAGGGGGGGAAAACCTAGATTTTCATTGTTATTCTAAGGTAAAATATAAACAAGCAATATATTCCTTAGAAGCTTGTTCCCCAATTTAGAGACTACTCTAAACACAAGACTACTGTTAATTACTAAAATTAAGTTTTGTAAAACATATGACTAATAGGGCTTTTATAGGCACAATCTTCTAATCGAGGTGCAGGAGAGAAATCTGCTGTTTCCCCATACTCTTGACTGCTTAGCCTTTTGTTTTAAAAGGAATAATTCAAGATACCTGTCAGAACCATCACTGTCAACAGCTGTGTTTGAAACATTCATGAAACCAGAAACTTCGGTTTTAACTGGTGAAGGCTTTACTAGGCCACTACCACCTGCAACAAGATGTTTAAATTAGCAAATCAAGCCAGCACTGCAATTCCACGTTAAGAACTCTTCTAGACCTGCATCTTACCTGGACTCTTGTCATAACCAGCAGCTACAGCGGCAAAAGTAGGATTTCCATTTCTGCCAGGGAGAGAGGCTGTCTTTGCCACTTTATGTTTGGCACCACTCAGCAATTTGCTTTTGGGTTCACTGCAAATGTGTGTGAGAGAGAGGTAATATATATTCAGATCTCAACTATATTGGAATGTATCACCACAAACTACACACTAATATCTGAAAAGTTCAAGGCACTGACCTTCTGACCTTGGCTATCTGACAAAAATTCCTAACAGGCATGGGCAACAGTATTCACACCAAATACAACAAAACAATAGAACAGGAACTCTCATAACAAATGAACATAACAAGAGGAACAGTTAAATAATTTGTATGTATGTGCCTTCAAGTTGCCTGTCAACTTATGGTGACCCCATGAATTTCATAGGGTTTTCTTAAGCAAAGAATACTCAGAGGTGGTTTTGCCAGTTCCTTCCTCTGAAATGTAGCGTACAGCACATAGTATTTGTTGCTTGGGCAAATAATAATGTTTTTACCTGAAGTCAAAATAACTGTAAGGTCAGTGTAATTCATGCTCTTTGAGAAAGGCACTTGAAAGTTGGGGTTGCACCCTAGAGAGGGCACTCGAAGTTGTTCAAAATTTTCTAGTTAAGCAAAAGAACACTGAATTGGGTTTAGAAGTGAACAGGCCACTATTTTAGTTCTTTCTGAATGGCTGGAATAAGAATCCACCTGGCTATATCAGTCATCACCAGTTATTCTGGCAGCTGACTTCTGCACTAACTGAAGCCGAGGGAAGTCTGCCAATATGGTCAGTACACATTCTGGACTACTCCTTGTACTTCATCCTAATTCATACTGTTGATCTGTAACATCTGCCTTTAATTGTTCTTCATTTCTGTCAGGATATTTACAAATCTCACCTGATTCTCAGGCATGCATTTTCATCCCAAATCTATACAAAAATTCACAGAAAAATCTACCTTGGGGCTCTCCCAACTTTGGCTGGCATCCTGTTAGGGACATGTGCATGTATATATTTCCCTTACTTATGCCCTTTTTTGGGTGTTGTGGAGGTTGGCATTCTCTTCCTCCCTCTGTAGCACCCAAAGCCCTCCCTGCAACTTACTAAACAGACTCTGAAGCAGTTTCGAGTGGCATATGGAACAGTCTAGTGTGTTATACTGAGCCATACAGGATTGCTGCCAACTTATATGTGTGTGAGTGTGATTAAACATTGATTTCTTTTTAAAGCTAGGACTGAAAATCTAAAAGTATGTTAAAATGGCATTTTATAATGATCCTGTCTCCAAACATTTAGCTTGGTTAGACAGTAACCATCTGAACTTACTTGCAATTGTTCACAATACTGCTATAAGTACTTCGTGGCACAAAGGTCAATGATGCAGGGGGTGGAGACGGAGAGGCAGGAGTTGGTGAGGTCTGTCGTTGCTTCAAAAAAGCATCTGCATTGATGGTTTGCAGAGACAGCTTATAAAGATTGTCAGTAGCTGGGAATCATAACAGGATATTTGTCAGATTAACTTATCTAGAAAAGGTTTACAGGATCACAGAATTTTTCAGTATAACACATTTTAGGTCTGATGCTGTTTCTGTAAGTACAAACTCCATTTCAGTGCCTACTCAGCTATACATTGTGCACTACCTAAAGCAGGGACGGGCAACTGTCTGAGGTTATGGGGGCACATTAGCCCTCCAGGAAACCTTGGGGGGCTGCACTTCCCACACCTCCATTACAAAAACTCTATTTTCTATTTTTGCCCCCTGTCCCCCAAGGCCCTCTAAGGGTTGTGGGGGGCATTTTTTGCCATGTTGTAGGTCCCCCTGATTTTAGGCTCAGGATAGGTCTTTTTTTAAAACAGGAAGTGACCAGAAGTCACTTCCAGTTTCAAGAATTTGTTTGTTTGTTTATGCAAAGGCCTTTTCTGTGTCTAAAATGGCTCAGGAGGCAAAACATGATGAAAATGCCCTCCATGCTCCCTATAGGGCATCTGGGTGCATTTTGGTGCAAATTTGTTTTGATCCTGGTGGCCCCAAGGGCCACAAAAATGGCTTGGGGGATGACACATGGGGCCTGCAGGCCACACTTTGCCCACTCCTAACCTAAAGGGACACCCTAAACAAGGTAAGCTAGATGAAGTTATACAGCTCTTGCATGTCTAACCTTCAAAACTAATTTCAAACTCTCTCACACACACCTTTACCAAACGTCCTGTCAGGACAAGTTTCTGAGATTGCTGAAGGTTTGTTTTGGAAAGGGGAGACTGCTTTCAGGCAGCTTAGGCTATCTTACTAGAGATGTTTGTGGCCTTTCCAACAATAGAAGGTGCCATAAAGAGTTCTCCTTCCCTGTATTGGGTCCTTCTAACCTGCTCAGCTATAGCAACATCTATATAGTTGAACTACAGTGGTCGTTAGAATTTGTTCCAAATATTACTTCCCCTTCTGTCTAATTAATTTGATGTATTGAATACTTACAGCTGCCTGCTTTGTGAATTGGCACCGAGTCCCACTCTGGTGGTGGAGAATCTTTTTCTCCTTCTGAGCTGCTGGTATTGCCTAACTCCTGACCACAGTTAGTGGAAAAAATCTTTGCTAATGATGGTGGTCTGCTGTCTGTCGGTTTTGTGTTTATACCTATCAGGAGAAGGAGAAGGAGAAGGGTGAAAGGCCAGCCTTCAGTTGCTGAAGCAGGAGCTTTTTAACTTTAAAAGAATTATGGCCAATGAGGAAAAGCAATGAAAAATAAAGTTTCAGAGATGCTCAGCAGTCAGTATCGGATCTGGTAAAACACACCTTTTTTCTGGGGGTTTCTTGGTTTGAATCCATTTGTGAATGTATGCTGGGAAGATAACTTGGAGGAGAAACTTTTATGTTGCTTAATTTCCAGTGACAAAGGACATGGCACTTCAAAGGAGCTAAAATAAAAATAACGAGTGCAGAAGATTAGCCTTCTTAGGAGTCTGACTACTATAAGATAAATTGCATATATGAAGTGAATGGGAAATAAACAGCTTTCTCTGTTCTGACTTCTTTTACTTTAATTAAGCCTGAGAATAACCAAATCGTGAAGTGTCTCCTTGAATCGATTTATCGAATATGCTGCCTACAAAAGGAACCATAGCTGTGCAAAATTCTCCTCACCTACAAATTCTCTTTCTCCCAATCTGTATTACCCATCATTTTTACTACCGTATATTCCGGCGTATAAGACGACCCCCCAATTTTTAAGGTAAAATGCAGTTTGTGATATAGTCGCCCTATAAGACGACCCCCCTCTTCCAACGCATAGCCCCCGCATGCCCCTCCTGCGCTCCCTTCCAGGAGGGAGCGCAGGAGGAGGATGCGGAGGCTGTGCGCCCAAAAGGGGCACGTTCGCCCCTTCTCCCCACCTTCCACGAAGGTGGGGAGAAGGGGCGAATCGCGGGTTTGGCCGCATAGCCTCCGGATCCCCCTCCTGCGCTCCCTTCCAGGAGGGAGCGCAGGAGGGGGATCCGGAGGCTGTGCGCCCAAAAGGGGCACGTTCGCCCCTTCTCCCCACCTTCCAGGAAGGTGGGGAGAAGGGGCGAATCGCGGGTTTGGCCGCATAGCCTCCGGATCCCCCTCCTGCGCTCCCTTCCATGAGGGAGAGCAGGAGGGGGATCCGGAGGCTGTGCGCCCAAAAGGGGCACGTTCGCCCCTTCTCCCCACCTTCCAGGAAGGTGGGGAGAAGGGGCGAATCGCGGGTTTGGCCGCATAGCCTCCGGATCCCCCTCCTGCGCTCCCTTCCAGGAGAGAGCGCAGGAGGGGGATCCGGAGGCTGTGCGGCCAAACGGGGCACGTTCGCTCCTTCTCCCCACCTTTCAGGAAGGTGGGGAGAAGGGGCGAATCGCGGGTTTGGCCGCGCAGCCTCTGCATGCCCCTCCTGCGCTCCCTTCCAGGAGAGAGCGCAGGAGGGGGATCCGGAGGCTGTACGGCCAAACGGGGCACGTTCGCCCCTTCTCCTCACCTTCCTGGAAGGTGGGGAGAAGGGGCGAATCGCGGGTTTGGCCGCGCAGCCTCTGCATGCCCCTCCTGCGCTCCCTTCCAGGAGGGAGCGCAGGAGGGGGATCCGGAGGCTGTGCGGCCAAACGGGGCACGTTCGCTCCTTCTCCCCACCTTTCAGGAAGGTGGGGAGAAGGGGCGAATCGCGGGTTTGGCCGCGCAGCCTCTGCATGCCCCTCCTGCGCTCCCTTCCAGGAGAGAGTGCAGGAGGGGGATCCGGAGGCTGTGCGGCCAAACGGGGCACGTTCGCCCCTTCTCCCCACCTTCCAGGAAAGTGGGGAGAGGGGGCGAATCGCGGGTTTGCTTCGGCCGCTGCAGAAGCGATCCAGCAGCGGCTGCGGCAAACCGCAATGTTCGCCCCCCTCCTCTGTCTTCCGTTGCTCCCCAAAGGGGGAGAAGGCAGAGGAGGGGGGCGAGTGATCTTCAAAACACTTTGCTTCACCCCCCTGCCTCATCTCCTGCCTCTTCGCTCCGTTTGCGAAGAGGCAGGAGATAGGCAGGTGGGCGAAGCAAAGTGTATCCAGCGTATAGGACGACTGTCAATTTTGGAGGGCACTTTTGAGTGCTCAAAGGTCGTCTTATACGCCGGAATATACGGTATGTCCATATACCACCATTGCCTTTCCAAAAACCTCAATAAAAATTTATTTATTTGTTTATTTATTGGATTTATATCCCACTTTTCTCTTGGGATAGGACCCTAGGCCAGCTAATAAAACATAACAAGTCACTACTGCAGCCAATGTCTCAGATAACTGACACTCAGACCTAAAGGTAAAGCTCTGGCTGACAGGGTGTTTCATTTCCTTCATATCTAGTTAGGAAAGCAATGTTTGGATGTTCTATCATTGTTTTACATTTACCTAGATTTCACATCTGTTGGGATTTCTTTCTTGATTACCGGTAGTTTTTTGCTTTTCTGCTTTACATGTATTTCGTTTTCTTGTTTTTCTGGTATTGGCTGTTTTCCCTTTTGCTTTTCTGTTTCCTGCAAGAACCCAAGAAAAATGTTAAGTAAATAGTTGCATCTGGAAAATAAGTTTTTTTAAAAAAGAGAAACACTGTTAACAATAGGCATTATTGACAAGTCTCCTCCCTATCCCCTATGCCCACCTCTAACATAAAAATTACTTTAGTACTAGCTGAACCCGGCGTACCATACACCATTTAAAAACTCTCCCCAAAATGCCCAGGAGACCTCATGAGAACCCTCTGAGGTAGGCTGGTAGGTTTAACTTGCCCCCCTGCCGCTCGTTCTGCCCCCCCCCTGCTTATTCCGCCCTTCCTCTGCTTGTTCTGCTCCCTGCCACCCCCTCCACTCTTTCTGCCCCCCTCTGCTTACTGCCCCCTGCCGCCCCATTCTGCTTGTTCAGTCCCCCTGCTTCCCCCTCCACTTGTTCTGCCCCCCTGCCACCCCATTCTGCTTGTTCTTCCCCCCTGTCGCCCCCCTCCGCTCATTCTGCCCCTTGGCCCCCCACCCCCTGCGCTCCAGCACACAGCACATCCACCCCATGCTACTCCCTCCCCCTCTCCAGCGGCCATGTTTGGAATCTACATGGTCCCACCCCCAGTGTGCTGATTGGTTGCCCAACAGACCTGTGATTGGTTGGTCAGTTCCCTAAGCAGCCAATCAGCACACTGGAAATGGCAACATACCCAAGAGAATTATCTATATAGATTCATCAACAGGTATGGGTTACTCTTACATTATTTTAATATTATAATTTATTATCCTTTGAGTTGTAGTTGTTTTTAAATCATACTATGAGGAACCCTGAGTCCTAGTCTGGGAGAAAGGTAGAAAATAAATAAATGAAATTTCTTCTGCACAATCCTATCTATCCAGTAATGTTTTCTGGGACATCTCTTTCCATAGGGATCAGAAGCAATGGAAATGTGGGACAAGCCCTTCCCACCCCAATTACTAGAATACTCTGCCTGAGGTTGTGTACTTGGCTTCTTCTGTTGATTCACTCTCTAGTAATATATGTTTTTCCTAATGTATTGTTTCCAATACATTGGTTTTCCTGCTGCTGCTATTGAATTTTAAATTGTTTTCTGTCCCAGAGTTCTTAAATGACTGTTGCAAGATGAAAGACACTTTGTGAGCCCCAAAAGGTTGCACCTAAATATTTTACTAAATATTGTGGCAGGTATGGAATTATTAGGTGGACATCATTCTCTGGTTCTGCTATACATCTACAGCCAGGAGATATCCTGAATGTTGTTCAGCACAGGACATCCTTAATACAATCATGTAAAAAAACAACAACCCACAACCCCCCCCCAAAAAATCTATTTATTTATTTATTTCATCCAGCTATGAAAGGCTGCTCATTACTGAATAACAGAGATAGCATTAGAACATTACATAAAAAGGTTAGCAATGTTGGCAGTTGTTTTCAAGATCTAATGGAGATATCAGATGACCAAAATCCTGCCTTCTCCTTTATTCTCTTTATTCCTCCAGCAATTCTGTACCTCTTTCAGAAGAGTTTCTGTGTCTGGGTTGGAAGTTTCTGTAGTAGTTGAAGAACTATCATCATCTGCTAGAGAATCCTTTAGTTCATCCTCATGTTGCTTTCCCTTTCCTCTTCGTTCTTTTTCTTCCTTCTTCTTCTGAGGTTTAGCTTTCCGCTGAAATGGTTTTCCTTTCCCTGAGGTGATAAAGGCAGCATCTATTTAACAACAGCTACAATCTGTGATAGCTTTAGTAAGCAGCACTCTTTCATCACTATGACTTTCCTAGACAAAATCTACTTGGAACATAATCTACTGCACTGAAACAGATAGGACTTGTGCTAGTACACTTCAATGAAATGAGCACAATAAAATTTCTAATGTATTGTCTCAAGACAGCTACACTTCTAAACAAGATGTAGTTTGTTTTAGTGCCATTTTCATGACTCATAGTATTCTCATGTCAGCGTTATCAAATCTAAGAAGTCTAAAGGATTTCATACACCTTGTTTTCGCTTTACAGAGAATGTCCACTGATAGATAACCAATTTCTCCAAGTTTTCTGGCTACACTATGTTGACACAAGCAGTCACTGATGTGTATAAATAATAACACAAAAGCATTCAAAGAACATTCTTGAAGGATCCTTCAACCCCTAATAAACAACAGTATGTAGTGTAAAGAGGCAATGCCAAGGATAATCCACTCTGCAAAGAATGTTCCTCTGTACCTTCCAGGGCAGGTAGTCTTATGCTTAAAGCTGCTTCACTGAAACCACCATCCCAGCTGATATTTGGTTCCAGGCACTTAGGCACACATGATTTCGATCAGTAAAAGCCAAGCCCTGATAAGCTAAAGCTACATTTTTTCCTCATACAGCCTTTTTCTCTTCATAGTGTGCAGCTCCTAGAATAGCTACTGGTAGTGCAAACATTACGACACTCAGTCTACTTCTTATTGAGTTGGCTGGGATTGTGCAGGTGTTGGAGCAGTGCCTGGACACTTTAACGGCCTGGCTGAGGACAATAAACTTAAATTGAATCCTGCTAAGATGGAGGTTTTATGGTTTGATGATTCTCACATCCGGAAATGGGTAAGAAATCTGGCATGAGTGGGATTCTACTTCCTTGAGGAAGCAGGTGTGTAGCTTGGGAATACGCCTAGATCCATCTCTGTCACTGGTGGCTCAGCTGGATTCTAGGGCTAACAAAGCACCTGCATCCACTGTAAACTGTCAGCTATGGCTTTTGCTGGATAGAGAGGACTAAGGACTTTATCAGAGGCGGCAAATACGGAGTTATAACAACACCTAATGAATGCAAAAGAGCATCAATACTAGACAACATCGTGCTTTTGCGATTATGTGTTGAAAATAAGGTGTTCTTTTTTACTGAGGGTCAAGCCATCAATAGATCAGCTGTGGCGTCTTTTTGCCATGATTATGAGCATGTAAAACTGCACCCCATTCTGCTGACATGATTCTAGCATCAATGGGTGATCCCTGCCAGAACACTTCTGGGTGGGAACGCAAAAACTACCTATGGGATGCTTTTTTAAAAATGAACCTCCCTGTGTTGCAGGCAAGTTTTAAAGTGTGTTTCAGTGCTTGTGTGTTTGTTTTGTTTTTTAATTTAGCTGTTTTTAGACTTTTAAGCATGCTCACATCTTCTCGTGGTAACTGCCGAGAGATCACGCTCAGCAGGGAACACGAAAGTACGAGGCTGCTTTTTCACACTATCACGGCAACGTTTGATATAAAGGGTTCTTTTGCTGGCAGAAAAAGGTGTAAAATATTGTGGCAAAAGAATGTTTTTAGAGGCTTGTCTGATAAAATCCCAAGACACAGCAGTTCATGTACTAGTAAAATCCCGAGTAGACTACTGTAATGTGCTCTATGTGGGACTTCCCTTGAAGACAATTCAGACGCTGTAGTCAAGGCAATATGGAGCAGCAAGACAGCTGATCAGCATATTAGAGAAAAAACACCAGTCTTAAAGGAATTTGACTGGCTGCCAATATATTTCTAGTCAGAATTCACAGTGCTGGTGGTAACATCTAAGCCTAAACAGCTTTAGACCTTGATACTTGAAGAAGCACTTCATCCTATAAGCCTGCCCAATGTTTGGGATCTGGTGAAGGGGCCCTCCTTTGAATTCCACCAGGAGGGACATATACTGTTCAGGGACAGAGACCTCTCTGTTGTGCCACACAAGTTGTGGAATGCCCTCCCCTTAGAAGCCCAATTAGAACAAACATTTATTTCATTTTGTTGCCAAGTTAAAACATGGCTTTTTATTAAAGCAAGGGAGTTTTCAAATGATTTTATCCATTTGTATAGTACATGGTTTTAACTGTTCAACTTATTTTAATTTTTTTTATAGTACTATATACCAATGCTTTGGTTCCTGGAGTGGTGACAATCCCTGAGCCATTGGTTGCCAGTGCCTCGTGAGGAACAACCCCCCCCCCAAACGATGACAAAAAAGCAACTGTAGCCAATGGGCACAAATATGCTGCTGGTCCCTGGCATGCTGGGGAAAAAATAACTGCTGGTCCCTAACATCAGATAGTTTGAGAAGCACTGGTATATACTTTATAGTTTAATATGTATTCAGACTGTAAATTATCTTTTATTATTTCACATTTTAAACTGTTTAACTGATTTTACTGCCCCCCCCCCCGGAGAGATCTTTAAATATAGGCCAAGACATACATATTTTAATAATTTTTAAAAATATTATTTCATGTATTTAGGTATGCTGATGACATTCATTACTTCTTCCATCACTCTCCATCTCAATCCAGGGATGTAGGATTCCAATTAATTTTCTTAATTTTCTTGAATGGGTAAGGTCTGGATGAGATCTAGTTGAGGCAGAAGTGTTCTTGGCTAGTAGGACCTTCTATCCAACAACACATACCATGCCTGTTTGGCATGCATTCCCCATAAAGGAACAGAGATGCAACTTGGAATTGTCTTGGAGGATGCAAAATGTTTTCAGTAATTAATATCTAATAATGAAGTATTTTGCAAAGGCAATCTTTTTTTTTAAAAAAATTATGAAGTTAGTTTTAAGATTTAAGATTTAAAGCACATATTTACAACTGAGACAATTATACACACATGGAGGAAGAAGAGGTTTTTTTTTTTTAAAATATGCACTTTAAATAAATGTATTCTGAATTCCAGGAGGATGCATGTAATCATTTAAGTCACATATTTATAACATGTATTAGCACAAAAGAAATACTGAAGTCTAAAGGGGCTTTCTTCCTTCCATATCCTGTGGTCCTGCCTCCAGATTATAAACTGATGGCCTAACGGCACTGGACATAAGAAATAGTGGACCAGCTGCAGCTGTTTACATTTTTTCTTCCCTTAAGGATTGTAAGGCAGTTAGAGCTGTGCTACTTCTTGTGCAAAATATCCATGTCATCTAGTAGCCATCACTGTCCCTCACCACCCCCTACATCTAGTAACCTGTGGAAAGTGCATTATGGAGGTTCTTGGGACCTTGCTGTAGAGCCATTGTCCAGGGTCCAGTATAATCTGCTGCTGATCCTATTCATGAAGGAGAAAAGGGATAACAAACAATGCCTTATTTAGTAATTTTTCTCACTTAGCCACTACAACTTTATATGTACAGACTTACCTTACTTTTAAAGATACAGTTAATCAGGTAAAACAGAATTTTATTACCTTTGTTTTTTGCTACTGGAGATGGGGGGTGCTCTACAAATACATCTGGAGAAGGGGATTCAGGGTGATCAGAGTCTTTATCCATTGTTTCTATCAAAGTCGCAAAATCAGAGTCCTCCGAGCTGTGCCTTGTGTTCCCGGCACATTCTGAATGTGATAGAGTTGGATGCTGTGACTGTGGCAGGGAATCTTCATTCTGCTGTTCATGTTGCTGAGGCACTACTGGTGGCTGTGGTAAGTGCTGCTCCAGTAAAACTGGAGCATGATGCTGGTTTGACTGTAGATTTTGCTTTGCACCCCTGGATTTTCTACCTGCTGTATGATTCTGAGTTGCAGCACTGGAGTCCAAGAAAAGAGAACCTGCTCTGTTTGCTGACTGTGCAGAACCAGTCTGCGTGGAAGTCCTGCTAGAAATATTTGAACTGTTTTTAAACTTCACATTTTCAATTTCAACTGAATTTCTATTGCTGTGCAGGTTTACTGTGGAGTTGCATTGCTTATGATTTCCTGCATTGGATCGTGTTGAGGAACTTCCCGGTCCATAGATTCCTCTGGAAGAGCTGTGGTTAGAATCTGATCCAAGCGGATTCAAGCTAGAAGCAGAGACAAGGTAATTAAACCTCTCAAGCCAAACATTTAGTAGACTGTTGCTCCATTGTTGCAAACCTCATTAGTTGTAATGTTTGCAGGTAACAGACTAAGTCTAATTTAATATAATACAGCTTCTGTAGACTATTACACTATGGGATTGGTGTCTGAGAGCAACAGTTACAACGGATTAGAATTTTTAGTACTCCTTCAATCAGGTTTGCACACAGGGACAACCCATGAGTAGTGGATTGCTCCTTCAGCCTACCTGAGAAGTCATTCTCCATCATTACTACAGAGAACAGGCCAGGACAGCTTATATTCAGTCCCATTTCAAAACAGAATAAATAATAATTTACACAGACTCGATCCACGCACACTTACTGGACCTGCTTCTTTCAAAGAAATCTTCTACCCCTTTTCACACTTTCCCTACGTTTGCATTTTGCCCGTTACCTCATTCCTTCCATTTTGGTAGTATTTTGCAATACATTCAAAATCATGCAATTATTCAAAGTCGAATTTTGTGCATTACTTATACTGTATTCAGAAACGCAAATTATGTAAATTATGATAATGGATGACATGTCCATGCACAAATTGTGATTTCTGCGGGTAGAATCTGAAATTTACATGCATACGCACCATTTGTTAGCACTAACCACATTTATTTCCTACTCCATCTGCTCCAGAATACAAAAAAAAAAATCACACAAAAACCAGACCTACTGTGCATTTTTTATAGTGTAACATATACCCAGAGATACTATACTATACTATACATATAAACTAGTTGCAGTTGATGTTCTCGTTTTAAAAAGAGGAACCATTAATAGCCTGAAATCAGCACCAGTCATTTTGAATTCCCTAGACATTTTTGCTTCAGTTGTCCTAGCAGCTTCTTTCATAAGAGCAACCTGTACTAGTGAGAAATGTATTTCATAAGCAGTCAATTCATAAGTAAAGGCTTACTTTCCATCAGATGAAATTCCAACTATTCTCCTGAGATCAAACGTTCTTCCCATATCAAATGGAGGATTGGATGCCTCAAAGGACAGGCGTCTTCTGAAGGGCTCCCAAATTCCTTGAGCTTCTAAATAAGCTGTTCCAATTACCAAAAGGAAGAGCACACTGAAAAAGACAAGCATCAGTAGTTTGACCATTTTGGAATTAAAAAACTGGGGATACAAGGTAAGATTATGCCTTTTTGACAAATGAAGAGTAACAACACTCAACTGTCAACTCTACAAATCATAAAATCTCACCATGCTGGCAGAGAGATAAACAAAGCTTCAATAGCATCTACACATTACATAATTTGTGCATATGTACATATTACAGGATATGCAATTAAAACTCATAAAAATAATCTTAAACACTGGTTTTCAGAATGAGGAGTAGGATATGATAGGGGGAAAAACAGTAGAAGAAATGCCACTTGTGAGTTACTGAGCCTAGGATAATGGCAACTTGCCCAGAAAGCTGAATTCCTAAGAGAGGGGACTGCAACCAGAGAAAGTGTATCACTCAACAAGTAGTATGCAAATTTAGGATCTGTTTCTCACAGGAGTTTCCCTGTTAACTTTCTCTGCTGAAATGGGACATATAGGGAAAAAGTCAACCTCCCACAACCTTGTTCCAACTGCTGTCTAATTAATTTGAGGGGGAAAGCTCTTGCTCAATTTCTAAGATCTGCTAATAAGTGCCACCATGCTTTGCATAAACACTCCCAACAGACTTTAGTACTGCTACTGATGGTACATATACTGAAACTATCTGTAGATTCTTATATCTGTGAGGCTTTTGCATTCTTCAGTTACTAGAATCCAGAGATTGTTGTGCAACATGCGACAAAACATGACTTCTATTCGTATTAATTCCCACTTTGCTCTGTTTTTCCGAGGTACATCAACAAGTGCAGTAATGATGAATTAGAAAATCTTTTTTTAAAAAAAGCTTCTACATATATACATACATACATAACATAGTTATTAGCACCACAGCAAGAGTAGCTACCACCTATTACTTGTATCAGATTTCTTATTTATGCTTAACAGAAACAGTAGCAATAGCAATACAGTTGTCCCTCCACATTCGCGGCTTTAAGATTTGTGGTTTTGGGAGCGCCCCCTCGCCATCCAAAAAACTGCTCCTAAGGGGGGTGGGAGTGGGTGGGAGGAAGCAGCGACGAGGATCGGCTAGCCGTTGCTGCTCCTGGAGGGGAGAGAGGGCGTTGGCGTGACCTAGTTTTTATTCACGGATTTTTCACATTCGCGGGGGTCTCATGGCCCTAACCCCCGCGAATGTGGAGGGACAACTGTAGTATTTACGTTTCTACACCATTTTATAGTGCTAAGCACTCTCTAAGCAGTTAACAATGTGTTAGTTAATTGCCCCCAGCAAGCTGGGTATTCATTTTACTGACCCCGGAAGATGGAAGGCTGAGCCAACCTGGAGCCCCGCAGGATTAAACTCACAATGCTGTGGCTGCAGTACCAGTATTCAACGACTGTGCCACCAGTATAACAGATTATAATGGTACGTTTTCTTGACATCATTGATTTATGGGCTTAGAAATAGCATTGTATCATGCAGAGATAAACATGATACTAAAAAATAATGCTTAATACCTCATTATTCCTGAGACTACTACATACAGCGCCAACTCCCAGCTGGGCCTGGGCAGGGCTTCTGCACAAGTAGCTAACATATGATAAGGAAGAGATGCATTTAATATGAATATAAATTCAGAGCCTCCTGCTGTGGTTAGCTTCAGTTCACGAATGACTCTGGAAGTAGTGAAATCTGGTGTAAACCTGTTAAAGAATAAAAAAAAAATTATACATCTATATCCTGATTATATACTTTCTATTGAGAAGAATAAGTTTAAATATTCAAGTTAGGTTGTAGACACCCTAGGATTCAACAGCACCTTCTATGGCTCGGTAGCATCCAAATAAGCATATGTTATTACAGTCAGCCCTTTGTATCCACAGATTTTGCCTCCATGGATTCAACCAACTACAGTTTGAAATTAAAAAAAAAAAAATCTAAAAAGCAAACCCTGATTTTGCTGTTTTATATAAGGACACCATTTTACTATGCCACTGTATATCATGGGACTTGAGCATCCAATTTTGGTATCCGTGGGGGAGGGGTCCCGGAATCACACCCCAAACGATACTGAGGGCCCACTGTATATGCCTTATCAATGGAATTCAGGTTAAAATAATAATACAGACGTCTTGAAGGGGGGGGGGAAGGAATTCATTACATTTTTCCGTTCAACAATCCCCTTCCACTGGGTACATACTGAATTGGGCCAGAACCTTTTGAGTTGTGGTGCTCTCTTTAGGTTAAATTCATTTTTGCCCTTACTACATGTCAACCTGCCATTAAGGCAAACTTCAGTAATATTTTCAATGAAAGCTATCACTAAGAGAAAGCGACCAAGGCCACAGGAACCATGAGAATTTGAACTGACACAAATCCTTAGGTCCTTCTAGGCTAGGGCAAGGGTGGAAAACTTCCAAAGAAATCAAGGGGACATAACCTGACCCCCTCCACAGCCCTATAAAAAATCTGGATTTCACCAGATGCACAAGTAGCCAATAGGACCCCAAAGCCTCTGGAGGTGCTCTTAGTCAGCATTCCAAGGCTGTAGTGAATAATCAAGTAGAATGCTCCGACTTGAAAAGGGCAGTTTTTTTGTTCTCCCCAAGGGGTTCCACCCTGTAATTTTTAAAAACGCCTACAAATTTTAAAGTACCTCTAACTTTGCCAGTATCTCTCTTCTTTCTATGTTGACAGTGTTATTTGCCAACATAGGTGAGACCACTGAAAAACCCGATTATGGTATTAGTACACAAATACATACTGTGATAAAACAAACTGGGGATTCATGCCATTTGAGGTAATTATGAGCTTTATGAAGCAGTCTACAATAGAAGAAGTTTAAATAAAAACAATCTTCTATTTTTTTCCCTATTAGTTTAAAGTTTATCGCCTACTTTAAAAAGGATATTAGAAACTTATTTGAACACGGCACTGAATTTCACCTGACTTCTGCATGCAAGAGTGCTCCACATACCAGCTTTAAGTTTAGGCACAGAGTGCATGTTTCTGAAGAAATTACTGAAACCACCCTCTATGATGGTAAAGAACAGGAGTGGAAAACACACGGGCTGCATATGGGCCCTGTTGCGTGTCCCAACATCGTGTGAAGTTAGGTTGGTTGATACACATAACAGAGCTTTCTCTGTAGCAGCGCCTCGACTGTGGAACTCCCTACCCAAGGAAGTTAGGCTGCTCCCATCTCTTTTTTATGCTTTTGGCAGGCAGCCAAAAAAGTGCTGTTCTGTATGACATTCAATGTCTGAAATTGCTGTTTTAACTGTTTTAAAACTGGATTCTAGGATTACAGTTGTCCCTTCATATTTGCTGGGGTTTGGTTCCAGGACCCCCCATGGATACCAAAATCTGTGAATACTCAAGTCTCATTATATGCAATGGCATAGCAAAATGGTGTCCCTTATAGAAGATGGCAAAATCAAGGTTTGCTTTTTGGATTATTGTTTTTTTAAGAATATTTTCAAGCTGTTAACACTTAAATCCATGAAGTCCAAATCCGTGGCTACGGAGGGACAACTGTATTTTTAGAGTACTTTTAGGAGTTTAAGAGTATACTGTATTATGTATTTTAAAAATGCTTTTATCTTTGTATTGTTTTAATTGCTTTTTATTTGTTCATTGCATCATGAGCCCTTGTAGGCTGGTTGACAGGGCAGATTGACAGGGCAGGAAAGAAAACTGCTGGAGGAGGAGAGGGGTCTTAATGGAGTTTATTGAAAAGAACTTTGGACTACTGCATTCTCGGGTTAACACAGGGATTAACCTAGTCGTAATGGACTGATCCTCCGTGCTATCCCAAGAATAAATATCCCCCCCTTCCCCATTACTCCCACTGCTGCTGAGTTTGGTGATAAGGTGGTGGAAAAATACAGTCTATTTCCAGGTTAGTACAAAGCTTGTACTCCCCACATACCTTGCTTAAAGCCAGAAATGTATCTTATTTTGCCACCACTACAGGCCACTGTATTTCACAAACAGAAGGTATAGCTTCTATTACAGGTTCAGTGAGGTGGAAATACTTCCTAAACCATTGGTACAATAAGTATTTTATGATAAATGCCAGTCAGGGGGCATTTAACTTTGAGAGTGATAGAGTCTTACAGTGCCTGACTATAAGTACATTGTATTTGTACCTTACTTTTGATTAGGCAACAGCATGGAAGAACAATTTCCCAACATTGACACTTTGCAGAGTAATTAATTTGTATGGTAAGGCAACAAGATCCAAACCCCACGATCCCATCAAATGAATGACATACATAAAAATTCATGTTAACAGTTTTATATTGACTAGGAGCTGAACATTCTGAATATGCATAAGATAAATGCACTTCTAGTACTGCAAGATGGACATTTGCACATTTTAGGATGATGGCAGGAAAATGGAACCAGCAAGATTAAATAAAAGGGTTAATGAATGAGTCAGTCATGGTGCACACAGACAGCAAAGAAAGGGGGGACAAGGACATGACTTCCTGGAGTATGCTGATGGTATTCCTCACTGGGTTAGACACATTACTGCAACTCACATGATTTTATCAATATTAGAAAGGAAAGCAATTTTTCAGGGCTTCTTTATACAGAAGAGATGCAAAGAATATTTCCTAGTAATTGTTACACTCAGCACTACAGGTACACACAGCACTACAGGTACAGGAATTCAAGCCACCCACTTTTCCCATAAGATGGAAACAGTGACAGTATTTAGCATAAACAAACTTACAATATGACAATGTCTTTAGAGGCATTGGCGCTTAGTGCAAATTCTTGACAGTTAACTATTTTAAATCCATATCCTTCGCATAAATATCCACTTATTTCCAAGGATTTTATATTGACTTGAAGCTGCCCTGTATTCTCCACTTTGAATGTTCTTTTTAGTGTAAAATTTGGCTCCTTTAATTTAGTTTCTGAAGAAAAGGAAACAAAGCAGTTAAAATTTGATTAACAAAATGCAGCAATTACTTTAACAAACAATGGTTTTAGTATATAGTTGATTGGATTTGTATAAAGCCATTAAGGTTACTTTCTCCTCTTTTTCATTCTTATTTTTAAAAACTGAAACAAGAGGTTGTCTAATCATTTTCATATACACCCTTACATGCATTCTGAAGACTCACTTCAGTGAATGTCTTACTACGAAATACTCACTTTCAGTACAGTCTTTTAGTAATGCTTCAGTGATTTTAAAACGTAAAGAACTTCCTGGCCCAGGTGGTTTGCCTGCGATCCTCATGCTCTCAGTTGTTCCTTGTCCTTTAACCACTATAGCTTCTATTACAGTCAAATTATTTCTATAGACAAAGGAATAATTATGAAATCACCAAACACACCACTGCTTCCAACTATATATATTTGCTTGATCATAAATTACTCATCACAAGTAATGTTGCACTGGATAAAGTCACAGATAATTTTTTAAAACATTAGCTATGTAAATTAAGGCTAGCACTGAAAACAATATAAAAGTTTTTATTTGCTAAGTTTCCTGAATGCTAGTGATAGGATAAATAAACTCATGGAAACTTCTGAGTTCCACAGCAGTTTGTGATAACACATTGGAGTCTACTACTTGAAAAAAATCTGTCAGAACTCTCACCGAGCACGACAAGTCTTTGTGTTTGTGTGTGTATGAGCCTTCAAGTCATCTGCTGATTTATGACAACCCCATGAATTTCATAGGGTTTTCTTAGATAAGGAATACTCAGAGGTGATTTTGCCAGTTCCTTCCTCTGAAATATAGTCTACAGCGCCTGGCATTTGTTGGCAATCTTCCACCCAAGTATTAACCAAGGCTGACACTGCTTAGCTTCCAAGTTCAGATGGGATTTGGTTCCTTTAGGGTATTTAGGCCATAGCACAAGTGTCAGGAACACCTAAAATATCTGTCTGGGCTCTAGCCTAAATACTGCTATAAATTCTATGAACTGGTACTTCGACATGTGTGCAAAATATTTATCAATTAATATATGTCTAATCACAGCAGTTTGAAAAGAATATTCATGATCAAACAAACTAGTGTGGCCAAGTGTCCAGTTAATATGTGGATATTCCAGTCCAAACAATTAGTCTCTCTATAACCATGCATATACATGCATATATAAATATATTTATGCATAACCTAGTACTTGCATAAATTCAGATGTAATCACAAAGCCATTACACTTTATCCTGGAAGTTACGAATCAATATTTCTAGATGAGTGCAGTTCTATATTCAGATACCCCCATTTACTTAGTTCAAAAGACATACTGTACCTGATCATTATTAGTGATGAAACCGTTTTATTATGAACTGGAGTAAATGTTACTTTGACAGATTTTCTCTCTCCAGGCTTTAAAATTACATTTAAAATTGACTGCCGAGACAGTCCCTCTGTAAATCCTGTAGAGCTCTGCAGTGTCTGACCCTTGAATAAGGGAAACAAATCAAATGTAAAAGTTATGGAGCTTGCATAATCCTTATCTAAACTGCAGCATTATAAAATGCTGTATGTTTACTCTTAAGTTTTATGAAAAGTAAGACTTATGATAGGGATAGGCAATCTGTGGCCCTAATGTTGTTATTGGATCCCCGCTCCTACCAGTGCCAGGCAGCCCAGCCAATGCTTAGGGATGATGGCATTTGGAACTCAGCAATATCTGGATGACTGCAGCTGACTCATCCCTATCTTACATCATTTGAATAGTATATTGTCTAGGTATTTGAACAGGCCAATGGCACTTACATATTAACCCATAGAGCTCAAAATTTATATGTAGATGTAGGCATACTGTGATTTAGCTTGGACGTATTATCAAACCATCTTTTGGCACTGCAACAACTAAGCCTTGTATTCTTCCTCCTCCCTGTGCACACTCCAGTTTAAATAAATATCTCTTTTTCAGTGCAAACCATAATTTCCTGGCTCAAACATAATGGCAAACTATGGTTTGGGTCTGTTCTTTAACCAGAACATGGTTTGAAGGGTAGAGACAAATCACAGGGCTGGATCAATATTTCCCATTTCATCATAGATAGCATTATGTCCTTCTCAGCTTAAGCTGCTATTCTAGGAATTTGAACTCAAACTGTTAGAATGTCAAAAATGATCAGGATTATATCTTGAAATGTGGTGGCTGCGCTCTGTGACTTTTGTCTTACAGTCTTTAGTCAATTACAAGTCAAAAAGTCATTCTAAATCCAACTAAAGGTCTGTTGCGTATCTTTCCAAAGGAACAAGAATCCTTCCTTCATAAGGATCTAATTGAGCTCCTTTGTCTGGCAGCCAGGGTAACTATTGCAAGACACTGGAAGTACTGTAATCCAAGACATTTACTTTGTCAGAATGGCTCACTAGTTTATGGAAAATTGTTCGTATGGAGTTAAGGCAGCAAGAAACAATCAGACGCATAAATCATTTTATGAAATATGGCATCCTTTTATTTTATTTTTATTGTAGCTGGAAACAATGATACTTATTATCCTCCACCAACTCACAGTAATTATGGAGGGACCTGTTACCATGATTATTCTTTTTAATATATAGTAGGACCCCCCATATCTGCTGGGGATTGGTTCTGGGGGGTCCTGTGGATACTGAAAACTGTGGATAATAGCGAACACCATTGAAAATAATGGGACTTCGTGTTTAAAACACCACAGTTGCCTTGGAGGACCTAGAAAATGGCTAGAGAGGACACATTTTCTAGGAAGACGCTATGGTAGGTGTGCTGTTTTGTGTCCTGTGGATAACCAAATCAGTGGATATGGGGGTCCTACTGTTTAAGTTGTAATGTATAGAGGAGAGGTAGAGAAAGAAAGGGAGGAAGAAATAGACAGACAGTATATTCTCACTCCTTTTATGACTCTGATTGTAGATTTTTAATACTGATATTTTTAATGCCCATTTCACAAACAGAAGGATCCCTTCATCCATTTAAAGGTGCCTGATTCAACAGGTTGGTCCCAATGTTTGCAGGCTGGGATGGTGACCCTTCCTCTCCATGTATTTATTCACAACTTTTGAAAATATGCTCTGGAGAGTTCCCCAAGTCTGGAACTAACCAATGATTGCAGGTTTGGATGCAATAGCAAATATGCTTTGTGTTAAAGCAATTCAGTTATTGAACTGAAGCATATATGTGGAAATCAACACCTGAGCACAAAGCTTGTTCATATAAAGCTAGCCAGATACAGATACTTGATGCAGATACTTGCAGTTATGCATGCAACAGATCTGTAAGTCAAGACAACCTTCCCTCCATTTTATTGGGAGAGAGGGTGACTGAGATAGTAGTTTGCTGCAGGCTGTCCAGAGTTTCATGGAGAGATAGGATATGATGCAGTGAATCTAAGCTCACAACAGGTGTCTGTGTGTTTAACAACTATACTACACTAGCTCCAACACTTGAAACAGATATAACAAAAAATTATCAAAATCAGTCTTAAGGAAAAAAAAAAAAGATTACTTACACAGTTCCTAGAGACCTGAAATTCTAATGTCCTTAAATTAAAGTTTTCTGGCTTACTCATATTAAACCTAAAACAGAAACATAAGAATTAGGTGGTGTGTCTAATTTTGCATGTTCAAATGATTAAAAATCCACGTGAAGAACAAGCTGTGTTATGTTCAGTAGAATTAGCGTAACAGAATTAGTTCTGCTTCTGAAAAACATTTTTATCATACAGAACACCTATCATGGATTCTAAGTGTACCATTATATATTATAACACACAAAATAATTGAACCTGTGACAAAGTGCATGATTAGAACAAAAGCAACAAAAAGGAATGCATGTGACAAACCCTGAACTCAGCCTTCTGCATATCTCTACCAATTATTTAATGATTATTATCTATTACTTATCTGTCTATATCACCACCACCACCACCTTCTATTATTTACTGATCACGATCCATTACTCACCGATCTATTAACTTATCTATGAAGACTGACGGATTAGAATACAATGCTATGGGAAGAAACTGAACAAAAACAGGAACATCTGCTGGATTTTCTAGAATAATTTCTTCTTCCTAATGGAACAAATTTAGATTCATATTTATTGTCCCAAAATAAAAACAACAAAAATCATGTTTAATATAAGTTTTGTTTTAATAATACTGCATTAACAATGTCAGGACTCACAGATGAACTATTTGTGTTGGTAAGTGAGAAATCCAAATGCCGCATTGAGTCTAGTAGAGAGGGCCAAGCCAGCTCCGCTGTGATTTTGGATGCCACGGCTTTCTGAAGATCTGTGTCAACTTCAAATACAGCACTTAATCTAGACAAGAAATATAATTAACCATTACAATAGCATAAAGAAAAAGTGTTAGAACTTAAACAAAAGAGCAACATTTCAAGGAATTTGCATGCATGAAGGACTATAGCTGGACAATTTCAAAATTCTAGATCACAAACATACGCTTTTAAAAAATCCAGAAGGCACATTTGACGTCAATGGAATCTATGGAAGCTGAGTGGCATTTGGAAGGGACAACATACTGAGAAAAGCAGAGAAATGTAGTGTAGTTGCTATCATGCTACAAAGAAATTCTGCAGTCAGAGTAGAGAAACTGGTAAACTACTGTTTACAGTCCTCACAGGATATAAATACAGAAGTTATTACTCTGAATTAAACTGTTGTTCATATTACATGAATATGACTAGCTGCCTTCCTAGAAATACCAAACTACTGTTGAAAGTGCTTCTAACATTATGGAACCAAACAGAACAAATCTTTGGGAGTTCAGTGCCACAATTTAGCTATTTATTCAATCACAGGACATACTTCAATATGCTAATGCCAGTTATTTGATCAACACATATCCCTTTGGCTATCTAAATATTTTTAAAAAGAATATACCTGAGGGAAACACTTATGAAAGCATAACTACAGTAAGGAACCAGTGGCTCTTCAGATGCTGCTAGACTACAACTCTTGTCAACCCTTACCACTGACTAAATTGGCTGGGGTTGAGTGAAGCTGAAGTGTGATAACTTTTGGAGGGCTACATCCCTGGAATACACTAAGGTAATTTCTTACGCATTTTTGTTGTATTCTAAAATTGCTTTATATGATTTTAGCTACCATATATTCCGGCGTATAAGATGACCCCCCCCCCAATTTTCAAGTAAAAATCTAGGGTTTGGCATATATTCGCCGTATAAGACCACCCCCAATTTGGTTGGCTGGCTGGCTGGCGGAGCCTTGCCAGCTGATCCTCTTTGTTTCCCAACTCACGAGGATCTCCTCATGAGTTGGGAAAGTGAACAGGATCAGCTGGCAGGGCTCTCCCAGCCAGCCAGCTGCTATATTTGCCCCTCTCTTCCAGCTTTGGTTGCTCCCCAAAGGGGGTGAAGGCAGAGGAGGGGGCTGAATGAACCTGGTTTGCCTCGGCCACCACCCATTCCCTCCGTCTTTGTTCCCTTTGCAAAGGGAATGAAGACAGAGGGAATGGGCGCGGTCCATGGCAAACCGCGGCATTCACCCCTCTCTTCCACCTTCCAGTCACCCTTGACTCGAAGGTGGAAGAAAGGGGCAAATATACCCGATTTGCTTCGGCGGCTGCCCATTCCCTCCATCTTCCTTCCCTTTGCAAAGGGAAGGAAGACGGAGGAAATGGGCAGCCACCAAGGCAAACCGTGGCATTCACCCCTCTCTTCCAACTTCCAGTCAAACTTGACTCGAAGGTGGACAAAAGGGACGAAAATGCCTGGTTTGCCTCTTCCACCCCCCTCCCTCCATCTTCATTCCCTTTGGAAGGGAATGAAGACAGAGAGGATGGGTAGCGGCCATGGCAAGCTGCTGTAAGGGTGGCTTGATGGGGGGGGGGGCTTCCCAGCCACCCACCCCCTCCCCGAGGCTGCAATCGGGAGCCCGATCGCACATTCGGGGAGGGTGGAAGGGTGGCTTGAGGGGGGCTTCCCATCCACCCACCCTCTACCTGAGGCTGCGATCGGGAGCCTGATCACACCTTTGGGGAGGGTGGAAGGGTGGTTTGAGGGGGGCTTCCCATCCACCCACCCTCTACCTGAGGCTGCGATTGGGAGCCCGATCGCACCTTCGGGGAAGGTGGAAGGGTGGCTTGAGGGGGGAGCTTCCCAGCCACTCACCACCTCCCCCAGGCTGATCGTGCCTTCGGGGAGGGTGGAAGGGTGGCTGGAGGGGGGACTTCCCATCCACCCACGCCCTCCCCGAGGCTGCGATCGGGAGCCTGATCGCGCCTTCAGGGAGGGTGGAAGGGTGGCTTGAGGGGGGGCTTCCCATCCACCCACCCCCTCCCCGAGGCTGCGATCTGGAGCCCGATCGCGCCTTTGGGGAGGGTGGAAGGGTGGCTGTAAGGGGGGGAGCTTCCCATCCACCCACCTCCTCCCTGAGGCTGCGGTGGAAGGGTGGCTTGGGGGGGGGGGCAAAAATGCCCGGCTTGCCTCGTCCACCCCCCCTCAGATTTTCATTCTCTTCGGAAGGAAATGAAGATGGAGGGGAAGTGTGGGCGGCCACTGCAAACCACTAGATTCGCCCCTTTCTTCCACCTTTCAGGAAGGTGGAAGAAAGGGGCGAACGTACCTGGTTTGCCTCCGCTGCCACTCGATTTCCTCTGTGTTTGTTCCCTTTGGGGAACGAACACACAGATTGAGCGGCGGCCGTGGCAAACTGCAACGTTCGCCCCCTTCCTTTGTCTTTGGTTGCTCCCCAAAGGGGGAGAAGGCAGAGGAGGGGGGCGAATGAACCAGTAAACACTTTGCCTCACTCCCCCCCCCGCCCGATCTCCTGCCTCTTCGCTCCCTTTGCGAAGGGAGCGAAGAGGCAGGAGATCGGTCGGCGGGGTGAAGCAAAGTGTATCCGGCGTATAAAACGACCCCTGATTTTGGAGGCTATTTTTTCAGGGCTCAAAGGTCATCTTATACGCCGGAATATACGGTGTGTGTATATATATATATTGAAGCTTCTAAAATCCATCATTTATTACTGCAGAAACATCTATATTTTTTCTCACATAGACAAATGACACATTTACCATTGAAAATATTCTTTGAGGTTCCTTAAAAATCAATAAGCAACTACAAAACTATTTGATTTCAAAATATACTCACTGATTGCCTGAGCGATCTCTTATTCCAATCCATTCTTTGAACAAATTATCATGCAAATCCCAATCAGAATCCCATGCATCTTCTTGCATAGATATACTGTGCTGTAATTTTGATTCAGCTAGAAGAAACAATTGTAATTTCATCCAAGTGTCTTCAATATTTAGAATAAATGTTAAAAAAACAATGTTAAAAACAAATGTTTAACAATAGAAATTAAAATTACTTACATTTACTCAAAAAAGGCAATCCCACATAACAGTGATTTCCACACTGTAAACCAGGGTCAAAATAAACATTTGCAATCTGAAAAATACAAGCAGCAACAAGAGGTGAACATAAAACAGATATCTCAGGAACTGCAAAACAGTTAGAAATCTTCATGCTTAAAACTTTGGCGTAATTGGCCAAGGCTGATTGAGGGCTTAAATTGTGCTTGACCAGCAAAAGGGGAGGTCCAATGGAAAGACAACCTGTACAACACTGTGCTCCCATTTTCATTCTGGTATGCATAAAATTCTACAGGCACATATATCCCATAAGATATCTGTTTAGAAATGGAACATTATGTGAATGTGCTGTACAGAGCCACAGATCAGAAAGACCCCAGTTCTCTTGGTTCACTGGACCAAGGACCCTCAATGATACTAGCAGTGGAGCTGGAGTAGTTGATTCCCTTTCATTGACCACAGTGAGGGAATTATTGCTTTATCCATTTTGAGTAAAAGACACACTGCTCAAACCTTTGATTTTTTTCCTGGCTCCAAATCTTCCTTATTACTTCGTAATCTCTTGTAATAAAACCGAACATCCTCTGAAAGTGAGCGGATCTGCTGTATTTTTACTTTCTGTGAGAAAGAGCTCATAATACTTAAACTCTGATGGACTGTCTTGCCCTAAAAAAGAAAGGAAGGACTGTGTGTGTGGTTTTTTTTCCCTCCCTACACTTATCTATGTACTCATGCTTACGAAGTTCTAGCAAACCTGGTAATACAGAGTTGCTTTCAGTTTTAAGAGCTTTAGAAATAATCTACACAAAAATATTTTCCTTTAGCATTTTCATCTGGACCTTTCCATCAGAGATGCATGTACAATACTAAAGAAATTGTTATTTAAATACAGTACTCCCAAATCAAACAATTTTCTGCTTTAGTGAAATGTCAGAGAAAGATACAGTAAATGCTGAATGTCTTCAGAAATAAATAAATTTAGCAACACTTTAAACCTTTCAAAGTTATTAGAAACATTAGAATATCTATTTTTACTAGTTTCAGTTTAATCCTAGTAGAAAAATTACAAAGCATTCTTCTGCCATTTGTTCTGTTAGTAGAGGGTGCACAACTTTGCAAGGACCAGAAGCCATACACAGCACACACTGGACCTTGGGAGGGCCACATTCCCTGATGAACCCCTAGCCACCTGCAAATTTGTGTATGTTTTTTCCTTTTAAAAAATTACTCAAATCCTCTCCATGCAGCACACAAAACTCCCCTCCCAACCTACTTAAAGCTTCAAAACACACAGATATTTCATGCTTCAATGTGAATAGGAAAGAGCGGACAAGCATCTAGCAATACCAACTCCCCAAGCCATCTGCACAATGATTATAGAAGCATTGAGACCTCCAGAGGACACTTGGGGATATCAGCGCTAATGATCATTGTGTGTCTGGCAATTGGGGGAGGGGGCAGTCATACCTCCTCTGATCCTGCCTGCTCACCTTGAAGTACAGAATGCCTGTGTGAGGCAGCTTTGAGGTTTTAAAGTAAATTGGGTGGCAGTGGTGGTGGTATAGAGGTCGATGTAGTGTAAGGTCTGCATGCAGATATTTATGCTATGCTGAGGGGATGCTGAATTGAGGACTAGTAATTACAACAGCATGGGTGAACCATTTTCTTATGACATTTGCTTCAATCCCTAAACAAAAACTATAACTTATGCTTAAATAAATTGACTTACTGGAAAGGAGGGTGGAAGAAGAATGTGCTTTGGGGAGCAAGTCAAAGAGCCTACAGCAATTACAGCCTTCACAGGAATCGTTAAGATCTGTAGAAAGGGAGAAAAACAAGCTTACGGTAAGTGTAATCAAATTGACTTGTTTTACCAGTTTCTGCATCTAGCTTAGTTCTTCAAATATTTATTTCATTTTGCAAAAAATATTTTTTATAAAATGAGCACAGAAGCCCTGGGCAGTGGAGATGGCATTGCATTTATACAAAAATTCCTGAATGTAACAAAATGTAACTTCTCAGAGAACGTATCTGTAACCCTATAGATTGAGAATAAGAAATAAGATCACTGTAATGAAGGCATGCCACTAAAGAAATAAGTCACCTGCTTTATATAATCAGATTTACATTCTAAAAGACCTAGCTGTCTTTTACAAAGAGTTTTAATCTTGAAACTTCCTACAGAGCGAGACAGAGATTCTCAAGCATATTAGAAGACATAAAATGTAGCAAGTACAGGCATACCTCTGTTAACAAAGCAGATTTGTTCCTGAGGATTACTTCTTTAACAGAAAATTTGGTACCAAAGGCAGAAATAACATAGAAAGACAAGGGATTGGAACCTACACTCCCCAAAGAAGAGCAGTTCAAGATGTTTTAGCAAACTTTTTATTCAAAACTAACAATATGCACATGACAAATGAAACAACCAGGTCAGGTAACACTTGTATGAGTAAACAAAAACATGTTGAACCTTCCAGGGACCATTTGAAGAGTTTTCTCTAAATGCATCCAAGGATTACTTCTCCACCCTGCAAGCAGCCTCCATTTTCTTATGATTTCCATTTTGGTGGCCAAACGTACATACTTTTTAGAAATGTTGGGGGGTAGCATGTAAAACAGTTTCATATACTCTCCTCTTTTTCTCTCTGTTTTGCTGTTCATGTATGTTCAGTAACAGATTCTGGAGACAGCTGCTGTTCACCTTGCCTACTGTAGACAGCCATGTACAGCTGCAGTAGGATTGGCTACAGTAGAATCCCACTCTTTCCCAGCTCAACTTTTATTGCATTGTTTATTGTAGACCCATTGCTGCAACCTGGCACCAAATGTCTGTGTTTCCTGAGCCCTCCTTCACCATTTTCCCAAATCTAAAGCTGTGAAAAACTTCCAGCTAGACAGAGGACAAGGGGGAAAGGGGACTTAAGAAGTGTAAAATAGACTTTGTAAAAAGGCACTTCTTTGTCAGCAGCTTTGTTAAGCTAAGGTGTGCCTGTAGTATACAGAGAGTGAAAAACCAAACTCAAATATTTGCTGTTAACAGCTAACAGTCAGTTATTTGCTTTAATTTGTTCAGTTTTTATTGCCACACATCACATTCAGGACAAATATAATTTAGAAGTACCTCATAATCTGTTGTGATTTGTATGGCCCCATCATGAATCCCTTCAAGTTCTTTTGGTAGTAACTTTACTCGGAACACAGTGTAAGAACTAGGTGTTAATGTTACCTATAATACAGAATATATATTTCCTTTATCTGCTTTAATCTCACATTTCCCCCCAAAATAACAAAAAATGTAGAACTAGGTGTTAATGTTACCTATAATACAGAATATATATTTCCTTTATCTGCTTTAATCTCACATTTCCCCCCCAAAATAACAAAAAATGTAAAAATTACAACAGTTAGGCAAAATATATATAGCTCTCTAATCTTAATTTTCAACAGTTACAATAGATAGTTAAGATAGAATTTCATTAATCAGTTTTTTTATGCAGATGGGAAAATCAAGGCTAGCTGCAACTGCTTCCTGCATTATAGAAATTAAGATCCATGTCTATATCAGGAAAAAAAAACCTTTAATAACCCAATGTTTATATCTTGTAGATGCTACACACAGTTGTAATAAAGAACACTGAGAAAATGCATTACTTACTGATGTTTGATCCAATGCACTGGCCTTCTCCAAGTCTGGAAGACTTGCTATTATTGCTGTTCTGTTGCCTTTTCCAGCAGCTAGGAGCTCTATGGTCAAACCATCACCTATCACATGCCAGCTTTTAAGAACCAGCTTGAAAAGGACAGGACAGTTTTAGTAATAAATGGTAAAAGTTTTTTAAGAAAAATTGAAAAATTGATGGCTTTTACTTACCTGAATTGGATTGCTATTAACGATTGCCAACAAAATGCTACTAGTCTCTGTGGCACTCAGTATACCAAAATTTATTATCTGTTCATCAAGTTTGGGGGGCAGTACAAAATACTGGGAAAAGAGAAAAGGATTAACTGTTTTTAGAAGAGGATAACTTTGATATTTATTATTGGCTGTATGCCTTGTTTTCTTGGAGAGTTGTGCTTCTTGGAATGAAGTTCTCCTCGTATTAGTTTTGTAAAAAATGTAGTGGGAAAACCATAGACTGAAAAATTGATCACATGTGACCCAAGGGCTCTGTTGCCTATCCCTGGTCGAATCTAACAAGGTGCTTTTTATTTTCACTTTTTCCAGGTAATAAGGGCTCTTGATAAAAATAATCCAGATAGGGAACAAAATCATCTTTGAACTTTGGTTTGAGAAAAATAGATGGGAACACCTCAGATTTGTTTTCCTTTATCTTTCTTTTCGATTTCTTGTGGTGACAAGCAGCTTGATGCTATAATATGAACTAATGAGTTATTCTAATAATTTGGAAAATAACCTTTTTCAAATTTCCAAATTAACATTCCCTTTTATTCTCAACTGTGATTAGCAATATGGTGGTAAAAAAATACAGGGTGTTTCCAAGACAAAGGGCTAAAAAGGTGTGTTCTCTACTGCCTTGCTGGGAACTATAAAACTATCTAGGTTGTCCTTTTATATATTCTATAGCTGAGATAATCCTCTGGGCTTGGGCTTCTGATTATTGAATAAACAAGCTACCAGTTATTGTAACTGATTTTGGCTCAGGTATATTCTACGTTTGGTTTCATGAAAAAAAACAATATCTGAACAGTTCTGAAGCTGGGTTCAACTTCTTGCTGAACATCTATTATGCAGGGACACAAAGCAATAACATGAAGCCTGTTTTATCTTTAAAAATTGAAAATCTTTTTTTAGGTGCAAGATACTTACATCTAAAAATCCAGTGTATGCTCTCACGGGTAGATGAAATTTAGAAGCATTGGTAATGAGTAAAATATTGTTATCAATGTGCAGAGATGAGAGGGAAGCCACAAAATAAAGTGTAAAAATGTATCTGGATTCATTTGGTAGAATTAAGACTGGTTTGCTGAAGTTCTGGATCTAGTTCAAGAAATAAGACTCAAATTACCAATAAGTACAATTTGTGTAACATTTCATAGTAATGAAAGGTTGCAATATAAAATAAGTGGGCTTACTTTAAATGTTGTTTTAATTTCTTCTGGTAGTATTATATCATGAATAAGGACTGCAAAATTGAATGTGTTTGTTAAATAGATTGGTCTTTCCACAGAGTCTTCTGGGCTGTCGTGTATATGAAATAATGTGGCTGCATGATCAAATCCCAAGTATCTATATTAAAACAAGAAAATCTCAAGGTAGAGATTTGTACAAGCTTAAATGATAAGAACAGTTCACAATAGACGATACCTACCCTATAACAGAACTGGCTAGGCAATCTATTGCAGCTTATTTTTCTAGATAGTTTGTCTTACTTCATGAACATCACTGTAAAGTGCCACAGTCCTTCTTGATTCCAGTTATAGTTGGCCCTCCATATCCATGGATTCTGTATCCACAGATTCCACCATCCACGGCTTCAAAATATCTCCCCACCCCCGCAAAAAAATAATTTAAAAAATCCAAAAAGCAAACCTTGATTTTTGTCATTTTATATATGGGACATCATTTTACTATGCCACTGTATATAACGGGGCTTGAACATCCACAGATTTTGGTATACACAGGGGGTCCTGGAACCAAACCTCAGCAGATACAAAGGGCCAAATGTATTACCATGTCCAAATTCACACAACAATACAAAAAGCCTCTCCCTCTGTCTCAACATCATATTCTGCCAAAACCAGAAGTGGAATTCATTCAAATTAATAACTATTTCCTGCAATGATTAAAAGCCTGAATGGACAAATGAACAGCTAAATGTTTATTAAAAGCCTTTTAGAAAATCAACATTTGCTCTGTTCAACAGTAAATAAATCTAAAACCAAACTTGTTACTCAACAAAGCAAGAATTATAACCAGTACTTGATTTCAGTAAGGCCTTTGACAAGGTTCCCCATGACATTCTTGCAAACAAGCTTGTAAAATGTGGGCTAGACAAGTTAACTGTTAAATGGATTTGTAACTGGCTGACCGGCCGAACCCAAAGGGTGCTCAGTAGTGGCTCCTCTTCGTCTTGGAAATATTTGACCAGTGGGGTGCCACAGGGTTCGGTCCTGGGCCCAGTGCTATTCAACATCTTTATCAATTACTTGGATGAGGGAATTAGGGGCATACTTATCAAATTTGCAGAAACACCAAATTAGGAGGAGTAGCTAATACCCTAGAGGACAGGATCAAAATTCAAAATGACCTGGATAGACTGGAGAGCTGGGCCAAAGCTAACAAAATGAAATTCAATACGGAGAAATGTAAGGTACTGCACTTAAGGCAAAAAAATGAAATGCATAGATATAGGCTGGGGGAGACCTGGCTGAATGAGACTACATGAGAAAGGGATCTAGGAGTCCTAGTAGACCACAAGTTGAACATGAGGCAACAGTGTGGCAGCTAAAAAGGCCAATGCGATTTTGGGCTACATCAACAGAAGTATAGTGTCCAGATCAAGGGAAGTAATAGTGCCGCTCTATTCTGCCTTGGTCAGACTTCACCTAGAATACTGTGTCCTGTTCTGGGCACCACAATTCAAAAAGGATATTGACAAATTGGAGCGTGTCCAAAGAAGGGTGACTAAAATGGTGAAAGGTCTGGAAACGATGCCTTATGAGGAGAGACTTAGGGAGCTGGGTATGTTTAGCCTGGAAAAAAGATGGTTAAGAGGCAATATGATAGCCCTGTTTAAGTATTTGAAGGGGTGTCACATTGAGGATGGAGCAGGCTTGTTTTCTGCTGCTCCAGAGACTGGAACACGGAGCAATGGATGCAAGCTCCAGGAACAGAGATTCCACCTCAACATGAGGAGGAACTTTTTGACAGTAAGAGCTGTTTGGCAGTGGAACACACTCCCTCGGAGCGTGGTGGGGTCTCCTTCCTTGGAGGTCTTTAAACAGAGGCTGGATGGCCACCTGTTGGGGATCCTTTGATGGTGATTTCTTGCGTGGCAGGGGGTTGGACTGGATGGCCCTTGTGGTCTCTTCCAACTCTGCAATTATATGATTCTATGATACTATTTCAGAGGAAGGAACTGGCAAAACCACCTCTGAGTATTCCATGCCTATGAAAACCCTATGAAATTCATGGGGTCACCATAAGTCAACAGGACACCTGAAGGCACATGCATGCACACACAGACACACACTGTACATGTGGTAGAGCTTGAGTATATGTATACACATGCCGTGATCCATTTGCTGAAAGCTCAGTCCTGCAAGTAACACCTTTTTACATCTGTAGATAAACAATGATGTTTGGTAACGAGCCACTATTATCTTGGCTATCATGTGCAGCTGCCCTACCACAGCCCAGGTTTAGACATTGTGTCCTCTTCCCCCTCTGTAGTTCTACAGGAAGAAAAACACAAATGCCCTGTGCAGTTGTCATCCAGTATCCATACACTAAACAAGACAGCCCAGTTCCTATAACAGAGGGGACTTGTTTGGAATCATTTCTGCTTGCTACTATGCAAATAGTAATATGTCTAAGAAATAATGTGTAAATTCATAAATGTAAGACAGGTTCTTTTTAACGCATTACAATGCAATCTTACCCATCTAATACTTCTGCCTGATATGGAATTTCAAGTTTTGAATAGCTCTTCTCTTTTGCTTTAACAGTTATTTTTCCTGAAAACTGTAGAGGTCGTTTTGCTTTTGATGCTATAAATACATATATGGACAAAAACAAAACAGTGTTACTATACACACATAACAGACATTTTCATTTCATTCTAATAAAAGTATCAGTGTTACAGAATTGGTTGACCAAAAACTATTATGCTCTATTTTGAGCTCTTAAATGTTTCGTAACCAAGGTACTCACTGCTCTATTAGGATGAGCCACTTGTTTCAGTTCTGAAATCTGAGCATAATGCTGTTTATTAGCTACCTGCTGAGCTTAACTGGCTTCAGGTAGGCGGTAGGTACAGAAATACATCCTCATACCATTTTAACCCAAAAAAGAAGGCTGGACTTTCAATGTCACCCCCTTCCTCCACTTTTGCTCTACATGGGACACTTAGAGCTTCACAGAATTCAGCGAACCAAACAGACAATGGAATCTTTGCTTTACAAAAAGCAATGTAAAAATCTGCCTGCGTTATTGAAGTTAGACTAACCAGTAATCACTTTCAAAAGATAAGCAAACGTTAGCAATTATATATTCAGCCACCCCCACAAAAAGCATTCCAGATACTAAATGGGTAGGACAATATAGTTTTCAAAACCTATTACATTCTGTCATCAACTATAAAGTGTAGAGCAACACCAGTACTTACCATCAAAACTAATACTTGCAACTTTGGTATATTTACTTTCAGAAGCTCGCAACGTAACTGGCTTGAAATGTACTGAGATAGCTTCATTTTGTGGTGTGGGTCTAACACTCTGGAAAACAAATAAAGCATTACTTAGCCAATGTTTACTGATAACAAACCTAAATTCAGGTTTAGGGAATCTGTGGCCCTTCAGATATGTTTGAATTACCAATTTCTAGCTCCAGCAAGCTTGGTAAATGTATGGGGTGATGAGAGTTATAGTTCAGCAACAGCTGGAGGGCCACGGGATTTGCAGCACTGCTGTAATAATAACAACAACAACAAAAACCCAACAACCCTTGTCACTTTCGAGGTGTTTAGCCTAGAAAAAAAGGCAAGTTAGAGAGATATGCTATAGGTGTAGAAAATTAAGTTTCAGAAGTTCTGCTAGTACAACACTGGATTCTGTTATCAACCAACAGAAATTCTAAGTATCATGAATTCCACAAATGGAACAGATACAGTTGGTGGAACAGATTCCCACTGGAGCCCCCATCTTTCTCCCAAAATCTCAAGGGGCCAGGCTCCATATAGATCGTTAAAGGAAGACTTGCGATCTGAAAAGAGGGCTGCTAATTTTTTATTTTATTTTTTTTTTAGATTTCTCCCTATAATGAAGGCATAACAGTGAAAATATAGTGCAGTACACAATAATATAAACGGGTGCTCACAATGCAAATGTAAAGAAAATCTAAGGTCTTCTGGCACACAAACAGAAAAGCTATACAAGATTTATGGCTCTTTAATAATATAAACTATTATTTTTCTTTTAAAGTTGTGGATTGTTCCATAGGCTTCAATATGAATGGTTATTATACATAAACTTTTATTACTATAGTAATTGGCAACAATACTATCAGTGAGTCCCGAAGGAATTTAGTTCTACGAATATCTAGATTAGATTTCTGCTAAATATAGTCTTGGCCTTTATCATGACATTAGCATGAAGTTTGAAACCAGTTTCTTCCTTGCTTCTAAATTGCGTTGGAACAGAACTCCAGAACTCCTCCTCTGGTGGTGAACTCTATTCTCCTCCACCAAAGCTTTGTGTTTACATGGAACTATGAAGACAGTATTTTGGCCTTCCAGTGATGCTTGATGTTCTGATACTTCCTAAGATTGTCTCATCATAGTGTTTTCAAGGTAAAGGCATTCAGGAGTGGTTTACCATTGCCTTCTTCTACCCAGTACTAACTCCTTTGGAGTTAGCTAAACTGTTACTGCCCTTTGTCTCTGAGAGATCTTCCAGCAGTGTTACACCCCATCACTGCTGTTTGGCACATTTAGTCTGGCTCCTCAGCAAACATCTGTTTGATTTGTGAGACCCAACTAGTACCAACACTACTGTCAGCATAGCCTCTTACCTCACTGAAGCGCACAATCTCACCATCACCAAAAGGTAGTGCCAAGGTGAGGACTTCCCTAAAACCCTACCAATATATGCTTCTACTCCTGAGCAGAAAGTTGGAAGGATACAAGTTACAGGGGAAATATAGGAAATTTAGTTCAGTCTGCTGTTATTCTGTTCATATCAGCTACTAGTATCATCACACCATGCAACTTTGACAAAATATGCTTCTGAAAGCTGGTATGATTGTAAAGCAAGATTGTGGAATGTGTGTCTGTGAAGAGAGAAGCTAGGCAAACCTGGTTGGAGCCAAGCAACTGCGGTTCAGGGAATGCAGGGAGGCAAAGAAAGGATATAAAACTGAGGCTTGTCTCTGACAGAAGGCAAGTGGGGAAAGGCAGCACAGAGATAGGGAGTGTCTGTAACAGAGTTAGAAAAGTCAGCTGGGAAAGAACTGAATAGGGTTTTTGGGAACTGTGAATAATAAAATACTTCAAGGGTTAATGTGTGATCTAACTGTGTATTAATAAACTTGTACTTGTTTATTCTTTTTTACAACTGTGCCTGGCTGTTGCTGTCAAGTTTTGATAGTGAGTCTAGTCACGCTTACCACAGTGAACACACTAAACACAATATATCCACTGGCCCATACAGGGATAACATTGAGGCCCAAATAGCTAACACAATGAGGGATCTTGAGGGGAAAGGAGGCAAGCGGAGTGACAGGGACCCAAGGGTTTGGGACTATGGGACCAGCCTGGAGAGGGGAACTGCTACATTGTCTTTCTAGATGTGGTTAGACTGGAACTCCCATTATCCTTCACAATTGATTGTATTGGCTGGAGCCGATAAGAGCTTCAGTTCAACAACATATGGAAAGCCACATGTTTCCACCCCTGACGTAAAGAGACTCTGGCTGAGTATATTTGAAAAATACAAACATGAGCCACAAAACCTAGGGTTGGCCAGAATGAAACTGGGTGAATGGGAGTAGACAGAACTCAGTTTTCAATATTCAATGTGCACATGTTATTTTAGGTGCATAGAAAAATAAATTAAAAATATAGAATCATAGAATCGTAGAATTAATGAGAATATAAAATTAAACAGAGAGTACTTACTGTTATTGGCACATCCTTTGTTCCTGAATTTAACAAGTGTAGGTTTAAAATTTTGGGCAGATCTGTTAAAATCCAATAAAAATGGCACTAAGGCTCAAATGCACAAAACCAAACTCTTTCAAGAAACATTTCAGCACAAGATATTAATAACAATTATGCAAAGCTAACTATTTAATTGTACAGTTGCCCCTCCACATTCGCGAACTTAGCATTCGCGGTTTTGATTATTTGCGGTTTTGGGAGGGCCCCCCGCCCTCCCAAAACCGCGACAAGGGGCCTCTGGAGGCCCCTTGAAGGCCCCAGGTGGGAGGGGGGAGGGTCGGGGAGACCTTCAGGGAGCCTTGGAAGGCTCCGTGAAGGCTTCCCCTCTCCCCCCTGGGCCTTCACGGAGCCTAACTATTTAATTGTACAGTTGCCCCTCCACATTCGCGAACTTAGCATTCGCGGTTTTGATTATTCGCATATTTGATTATTACTCCCCCTCCCCCCTCCCCCCCGGGGCCTTCAAGGGGTCTCCAGAGGCCCCTTGTCCTGGTTTTGGGAGGGCGGGGGGCCCTCCCAAAACCGTGAATAATCAAAACCGTGAATGCTATGACCTTGGAAGGCTCCGTGAAGGCCCAGGGGGGAGGGGGGCTGGGGAGGCATCTACGGGGACTCCGGAGGGTCTCTGGAGGCCCCGTGAAGGCCTTGGAAGGGAGGGGGAGGGGGGAAAGCGACTATGGGGCCTCCGGAGGCCCCATGGTTGCTTTGGCGGTGGAGGGCAGTCATTATTCGTGGAATTTTCACATTCGCGGGGGTCTGGGGAACCTAACCCTCGCGAATGTGAAGGGACGACTGTACACATTAGAGAATTAAAGTCTTTAATTTGGAAGCAGTTTTGAAAAAAAGTCTGTATGCTTGTCTTTAGTGTGATCACGATTGATGGCTGAATACACTGGAGCCCCAGTTTCTGAGAAGTCCCTTCTCTTCCATGATTCAGAACGAAAATCTGACCTAAATCCAGTTTTTAGTCCCAACTAGTAGAGCCATTATATATAAGCTTTAAATATAAATAAATACAGTTTAGGTGCAGCTGGGGGGGGGGGGACTGGAAACGGTTCTTATTTCATTTCTTCTTTAATGCCACATGCTGTTTTCTTTCTTCAACATCATTTCTATGGTCCTTCACAGCTAAATGTTGCATATGAACTCTTGTCACCAAATGTACCAGGCAAACATCTGTGTTCTGCTCTGGCTCCTGTGTGCACACTGAGCTTCAGCATAAAAGAGTTTTCTCACTGACTTTAGTCTCTATCTGTGTACAGTTGTCCCTCCATATTCGTGAGGGTTAGGGCTACAAGATCCCCGCAAATGTGAAAAAACCACGAATAAAAAGTAGGTCACGCCACACCCTCCTGGAACCCCCACCCTCCCAGAAGCAGTGATGGGAGCTTCTGAGGCCCCCGTTGCTACTCCTCTCCACCCCCCTGCCCTCCCAGAAGCAGCGATAGGGCTTCTGAAGCCCCGTTGCCACTTTTGGGACGGGGGGCTCCCAAAAACCACAAATAATCAAAACCGCGAATGTGGAGGGGCAACTGTACTGTGGTGATGCACTATGTGTTCTACTTCTTGCACTGAAATCACTCACAAACAGGAACATGCTATGGTTATTTATTAAGAAGTAAGGCATCTCCTCTGTGTGAAATTACTGCATACTCAAATACAGGGCTTACCTTGTGTTCGTAATGTACCAAAATCAAGCATTTCTGTTGAAGAATAAATTCCTGGGGCTTTAAGAGAGGACAAAACAAAGTAAGTCATCTTCTCTAGTGCAGTAGAGAAATACATGGAGCAAATTAACTTTTTATTTTCACAAACCTGTTGTGACTTCTACCTCTACTGGAAGAATAATGAACTCTGTGCTATCTGAGGAATTTGTTTTTATTCGAATGAATGCTGTGTAATTATCTGCTTCTCTTGAAGAAAAACTGGCTCTCATAACTCCTTTAGTTTCATAGGGGGGAATTTCCTATTAAAATAAGGCAATTGTACAAAATTAGAAAGACAATATAGTAAAAGGGTCACAAAGTCATTTACAACAGTGTTGGAATATGCTGCGTAATTATGACATATTTAGGAAATGAACAAGTTAAATTATGCAGAGTGTGCAAATTTTTCAACCATTTAAAAAAATACAAGGAGTTTGGAATTAGGATGTATGGACTATTTATACTCTTATTAGACAAGTAACAGTTAGTTAAACTCAAGATCTCAGCCATTATGATGGGGCTAAGACGAAAGGCCACAAACTATAGAAGCCCTAGGCAGGCTACAAGTCATCTGTACTCTCCATACAGTACAGATACTGTGACCTTTGACTCAGGGGTACCTTTTAGCAAAAGCAATTATCAGGGGAGATTCTGCTCTGCTCTCAGCCAAATCCAACAATGCAGTTACTTTGCTTTGTTCCACTGAAGTTAATTGGTTTTTGTTGGGGTTGATGGGGGGTGGGTGGGGGCTAATGTAAAACAATGAGAAGCCATGAAGACACATCACTCCATAATGTCACAAGGGAATTTAAATTTGAGTACAATATAGAAGAGAGAAAATCTTGCAAAACAGCCATTAAAACTTGTGCATTTTACCACAAAGAAATGAACTAATGTGCAGGGTTGCTGTGGTATTTATATTAGAGATGGACAACTTTTTAAGTCCCAGTTTTCTGTCCCAGGATTGCCAAAAGTACCCCTCAAAAAAATAAAAAAATAAAAACTAGAAGTGACCAGAAATCTATTTTTGACTTTTAAAAATGGCCAATACTGATGTTAAACTTTGAACCCACTACTTATTAAGGGAGGAACTAGTAGTGCAGGTGGCTTCTAGGAGAGACAATTCATTGTTTTTGCCAGAAAAATGTTGGGGCACAGAAGTCAAGTGGGATCGGAGCCACAGAAACTATCCTAGCAAGGTGCATGTAGCCCCAGGACTGTACTTTTCCTCTCGTTGATTTATATGGTATTCTCAGTGGTGGTTTGCTTTAAATCACTAACTAAACACACATTCCCCCAGAGAATAAGGAACATGTGTGGATATGTATTCATGTACAGTTGTCCTTTCATATTCGCTGGGGTTTGGTTCCAGGACCTTCCGTGGATACCAAAATCTGTGAATACTCAAGTCCCATTATATGCAATGGTACAGCAAAATGGTGTCCCTTATATAAGATGGCAAAATCAAGGTTTGCTTTTTGGATTATTATTTTTTAAAGAATATTTTCAAGCTGTGAATACTTAAATCCGTGGATACCAAATCCGTGGATACGGAGGAACAACTGTATAGGGGCAGGGAAAGGGGGAAATCATGAGCTGCTGAAAATAACACTTCATATGACTCATGATGCTCTGATACATGAAAACTTATATCACAATAAATGCATCACTCTTTAAAGATGCTGCAGGAATATTTTTGCAACAACCTAATACCTCGGTATGAAAAAGCTAGCATTTGTATAACTCACCCATAATTTTCTTGTACCCCCTTGTTGGCCAGTTGGAAGTTCTAGGTGGAGATCTCCTCCACTTGAATACATTTCTACCACCTGCAAAAATAGCCAAAAATAAAATAAAATTATAGTTTAATTCTTGACAATGGTAGAACCCAAGTTCAAACCAGACACACAGAAGCACTTGGTCTTAGAGAGGAAACAATTCTTCATAACAAACGATAGCAAAGCATATAGAAGCCCCATCAGATTGCTAAAGGTATTTCCTGCTTTTGAAGTGAGTAGTCACCAGTAAGACGAAGAATTTTTTTTAAAATATTACTTTCTCTATGCCTAAGTATTAGCAATATCTACCATTCAGATTTATAGCAGCATAGATCAGTTTAGCAATCTTCCATATGTCAGGAGCAAAAACTTTTCAAATAATTAACCATTTCTACTTTGTTTACTCTTTAAAAATCAGCAAATCCATTACTTTGTCTTACCTGCTAAAATATGCAACTCCTAAACTTTATTATATCCACCAATGAAAAACAAAGCCTCACATGTAACCAACTGCAGTTCACTGAACACAGCTTCTAACAGTAATAAGTAACTATCACTAATGCAAATATTTTAAGTATAGAAAACAATATGGATAATATTCCAAACTGAAAACTATGGGAATAATATCAAAATTTTAAAATATTTAATATATTACAACATGATTACTTTAACAAATAATTATAAATGTTGGTTTGCTTTTACTTACCTGCAAAGGCTCACTATGAGGATTGTGTATATTTATTATAGGAGAAAAACTGCTATTTACAGGAACCTTTGCCCCTATAAAAGGGCGTAACCTGTAGGGGTTTGGTACTCCTACGCCAAACACCTGTTTAAGAAGGGGGGGGGAAGGAAAGAAACTTTTCAGTAATATGGTGTGTGTACTTATTTTCTGCATTCTACTTTTAATTTTTGACAGAAAAGAGAATCTACCTCTCCCCCAACATGTTTATCTTTGTAAGGTATGCATGTATTAGGCAATGTTTAAGTGAGCTGATACACTAAAATATGTATTTTTTTTCTGCCTTTCACCATTCATACAAAAGACAACTACAGAACAAGGTTCTCTCAAAATAAAATTGTTGTTGTGCATCAAGACTTAAAACTCTTTTAAACCAGAGAAAACATTTAAAGTTTTGCCATTTTTCCATTTCCTAATCCCTCTCATTTAGGGTACTACAGTTACTGAATTACCATGATTATGCATGTGAACACTGGCATTACTAAAAAAAAATAGCACTGCATTGTTTTTGTCATAACTTCACATACAGTGACACCCCCCCCCGATAATCTTGATCCTGTCAAAGTTCCTTTGACATTGAAATCATCCTCTTACTATGAAGTGCTTAAACCAACTTATTAATTGCCATTGTATGATCAATCTTCTTCAATCAGGCTTATCACCTCTCCTAAATCAATCTTAAGTAACAGTTGCATTTTAACAGTGAGAATGACGTACTGTTGTACTAGATCGATTTACAAGACGGAAGCTTAACAACTGCGTGGCTGGCTTGTGCCTTTAAAAACTAAATGGTGACATACAGAATACTGAAATACATTTTTGTATGCTCAAATAAACAATATATGCATTGTTCAGTCACTGTTATATTTTAGTGTCAAATTCTATAAACATACTGCAGCTGAACAATATCTTACTCCATGCTCAATTCCCATCAAGAACAGGATTACTGGACAAATTTCTCACATACAGCTGTTTGTTTCAAATTATATACTTGCCTTTAGAGACTTGTGCTGAATTATGAACTATTCACATCATTTTCAGATTACTGCTCCGTGCACTACTAAAACAAAATTTCCTCTTACCTGGTAAGTAAATACTCCATGATTAGATGTGTTAATAAATAAAGTGTTTTCTACGTTTCCAACCATTCTTGCAAGAAAAACTACATCAAATGATGTATTCCCTCCTGGGAGGATTTTCTGAAAAATAAACACGATATACATCATGACATACTATTAGTTTAAGAAGTATATTTCAAATATGCACCCTGGCATTCAAAAGATGATTGATCTGTGAAAAATGTCTGTGCTTGTAACTGTAACAAGCTATACCATGATGATTATGGGATAGTTTGCTGAATGGTGCTCCACGGCCTTCCTTGGGGAACTTAAACTTAAATATCAACACAACTACATTAAAAGCTGAATTTAACCATCACCTTGAACTGCCATTCACTCTGTATCTTCAAAGTGGAAGTTATTTCTATTGCTTTTTTATTTGGTCAAGACATAATTGAAAATCATTTTACAATGCAAAATGAGATTTAAAAAAAAATACTTCAGCAATACTCAGAAAACATACAAGTTTCCTAAAACTTATGACTACACAGACACTCTTTTAAGCTAGTTATTGACTAATCAATTAATTTGTTTATAGTGTTATATTATACCATTCAGCCAAAAAGGGCCCAAATCAGCTTACAAATGGTTAATTTAACAGTTCCTTGCATTGAGGCTTACAATCTCTATAAGATGCAACACACAGGGGAAATGTAATAGAAGTTGGGAGTGGGGATTTGAGTCCAGCAGACACTGTCTACTCTTCTTTCCTTCAGAGGCCATAGCAGTGGCAGTTGGGATGGAGGGAGGACCTCTCACCAGCCACTTACACCAAGTACATGATGGAACTGTGCTTCTCTACTCTTCTCTCCCTCAGAAGCCACAACAATTGCAGTTGGAATGGAGGGAGGGCCTTTCATCAGCTGCTGGGGTCAAGACCATCTAGCCCTATGAGATTCAAAATTTTCTTAAACTACACTATAGTTCCTACACTCACCTGAATCTATGAGCATAGGATGCTAGTTTCAAAGACACAGTAATCAAAGTCGACAGGTGACCCGAAGGCACATATACACACACAGTGGAAGCTAGGACTGTAGTAAGGATAGTTTAGATGCAGTCTTGACACTAGTCAAAGTCATTCTTAGACATTTACATTTCACTTACAGTTGAAATTTATGAACTTTGGATACCATAATTGCGGCTTCTATAAAAACAGATTAACTGTCATAACTGGGGAAAGCAGATGACCCTTCTTTCATAGGATAAGCCCTATATCAAAAGTGACTAAGTACTATACTGGCATTACAAGTTTTGGCCACTATTTGGCAAAAAGCAGCCATCGCTATCATCTAAGAAGATCCTTCTCCTCCTTACCTGAGGGGACACATATTTGACCTGAGTAGAAGCATCTAGGTGAAGGCTGAAAAAAGTGCAGCCAAAACGCTTAGATAACAGCTCTAGATGGTTCCAAACGATACACTGCACAGGCGCAGTAAACCCATTTGTGTGAGTCACAGAGACCATGAAGAAGAAGAAACAAAATCTGTTGACTGCATATTTTTCCATTCCATGATCTTAGGGGTCCAGAGAGTTAGGCAACTTCTCAGTAGGCTACTAAAATTGCAAACTGTTAATCTCTAAAGGGACCCGCTCTGATGAGATAGTAGTTAAGTACCTCCTACAGAAACCTCCTTGCTATTAACTCCCCATACACTTCTTCCGCACCAAATATATTTAATATTAGCTTGCATTGAAAGACAAGCTATTTTTAGTCATGGAGTTATTATATTTTGGTGAGTATGTACTGAATTAAAATCTGTTATGCTGGGCTGAAACAAGTTTGCAAAGTAGTATGAAAAAGCAGAGCTGACTCACCCTGTTTTGAAAAAAAGATGCATGAAAATGGGAGGTTGTTGCAGATATTGATACTAATATAATAGTTTCTTCTGAACTGGGATTATGCAAGTAAACCTTTTCCATTTTTGGCATCCCAACTGGCCTGCGCAAAAAGAACAGAAAAGGCAATTAGAAACGTGTTGTTAGCTATATTCTGTTGTATACATTTTTTATAGTTTTATGGTTAAAGGGGGATAATTCAGTACATCAAGAACTTAAGGGCATTTGTTCTGGTATATTCAGCATCTTGTTCTGGTATATTCAGCATCTTGTATAGTCATCCCCCCTCCCCCGCATAACTGTTTGTGTTGTTATTTCACGGCAAGTAAACACAACATGACACATTAACCAAGAATAAATAGCTAACTGCTTACATAAAAATAACCAGATAGGACTATTTTTAGGTTAGTGTTTGCAACTGTATGTTAATGTTTATCTTTTGTTTACAGACTGCAAATAATCTTATTCATAGAACGTTTTATACTCTACCTTTTAGCTAGCAGTTGATCAATGTAGTGGGCTAAAGCTCCCCCCTACCCAAAAAAAGGGTTTTCTCTTCTGGAGCTAATTCCACAGAAGAGACATGAAGTCTCCTTAACATTGCTGCATTTCCACTCTGGGAAATGCAGCACTGTAGCTATGACCCTTGTGCCTGGACTTCAGCATTGTGGCTGCTGTCCTCATTGATTCTTTACTTCAGGATTTAAAAGCCTAAAACTAGAAAATGAGTGCTGGTGCTAGGGACTCCTGTTTGATCCCTTGACTGTTGGCCTGTGGGGCCCCCCTAGTTCTACCCCCCCCCATGTTAATTAATATGTACATGAAACCTCTGGGAGAAGTCATCCTGAGTTTGGGATCTAGTGCCATCAGTATGCAAATGAGACCCAACTCTATTACTCCTTTCCACCTCAATCCAAGGAAGCTGTTTTGGTGCTAAACTACCTGCCATCAGTAATGGACTAGATTAGGGTGAACAAACTGAAGCTGAATCCAGACAAAACAGTGCTCCTGGTCAGTCATAAGACAGATCTGAGAATAGGGATTCAGCCTGTGCTTGGGGGAGGGGGGCTACACTCCCCCTGAAGATGCAGGTCCGCACCTTGGGTGTGCTCCTGGGTTCAACTCTGAGTCTGGAAGCTCAGGTCTTGGCTATGGTCAGGAGTGCATATGCACAGCTAAGGCTTGTGCACAAGCCGTGCACATCCTTTGAGACATCAGACCTGACCACATGCCTCAGTTACATCCCTTTTGGATTACTTTAACATGACCTATGTGGGGCTTCCTTTGAAGAGTGTTTGGAAACTTCAGCTGGTCCAAAGAGCTTCAGCCAGATGGGTAACTGGAAATGGCTACAGGGAACACTCAGCTTTATTGTTGCAACAACTCCACTGGCAATCCATCCATTTCCGTGCAGAATTTAAAGTGCTAGATTACTATAAAGCCCTACACGATTCAGATCCAGGTTATCTGAAGGACTGTAATTTCCGATACGAACCTGCGATGTTTTGATATCTTCTGGGGAGGCCTTGCTCTCTGTCCTGCCACCCTCATAGGTACACTTGGTAGGAACACAGGAGAGGGCCTTCTTAGTGCCTGCTCCCAGGTTCCAGAACCCCTTCCCAGAGAGGCTAAACTGGCACCCTCTTTACTATCTTCACACAAGCAGGTTAAAAAAAAAATTATCCCATGGGGCCTTTGACAATTGATTTTTCAGGGGAACAGGCATTGTATAATATACTGGACTTTATCTGTTGCTGTTTATTTTTTAATTTGTTTTAACTAGTTTCAAATTTTATGATGGTTTAATTGCTTTTTAACATATGTTAATTTTTAACTGTGTTTAATGTTGTAAGCCTCCTTGAGTCCCAAACGACAGTAAATAACAATAACAACAACAACAACAGTAACAGCTGCGGCGGCAGTGGTGATTCTGGAGACCCTGGTAAATGTACTACTGCTGACCACACAATGCTATTGTAGCGAACTTTCAACACAAAGGGCAGACAGCTCCACCTGTCATTCCTATAGCTTGGTAGTGGATGAAGAGATGAGAAGGGGGGAATGTAAAGCAGCAGGAACCTACACACTTCCAGGAAAGGACCTATCTGCCATAGCCAGATTAATGCAGAAGGTAGTGGGTAGATACTGAAAGTGATGAGAAGGTAGTAGATAGATACTGAGAGTGGTGAGAGCAAGTAGGAAGGCTACAGTTCAGGTCAGAGAAGTACTATGGAGTCAAGACAGCTGCTTATAAGAAAATTATAATGTGCTAACAGGATTTGAGATAGGAATGTCTAGAGATACTGGTTTGAGAAACCAGTAAATGTAACTTTCTACAAGTACTGTATAAACCAACTATTTATCTGCTTACATTTTGTCTTAGCCAAAAACAAAGCAAACAGAACAAAAGTCTAATGCACAGCATCATCTATCTATATAATTCTCTTGGGTATGTTGCCATTTTCAGTGTGCTGATTGGCTGTTTAGGTGCTTCCTGTCTGGCCAATCAGCTCTCAGCAGCACCTCCTCAGCCTATAATCATTGCTGAGCTGTGGCCTACCAGGCCAAAGTGGTGGTGGTGGTGGTTAGGGCTCCGCTGCCGCGAAGCTGCAGCCTTACCAGGCAGAACGGGGGGGGGGGAGGTTAGTGTTCTGCTGCTGCTGCCAAGCTGTGGCTTTCTCAGGCTGATCAGGGGGGAAGTCAGGGCCAAGCTGTGGCCTTCCCAGGCCAAACAAGGATGGGAGGTCAGGGCCCCGCTGCTGCTGACATTGAACTGCTCCCTTCCCAGGCTGAACGGAAGGGGGGGAGGTCAGCCACCATTGCCTCCAAGCTGCAGCTGCACCATTCTCACCAGGCTGAATGGTGCCACTCCAACTAGCTGTACATTGAGGGTGAGTTGCTCTGCTGACCTCCCCCGGTCCCACCGCTGCCAGTTGACTGCGGACCCACAGCAGTGGGAACTGGCAGCGGCAGTGGGACTGTTGCCGCTCCAACAGGACCCATGCAGTCAATTGGCAGTGGTGGCAGTGGTACCAGGGTCAGGTCAACAAAGCAATTTACCCTCAACCCATCACCAACATAGGGTTCCATCATGTCCAGATAGTTTGATGTATTAAGCAGCCAATCTTCTGGTTACCTAATATCAAGATATCATCGAATTTGCTTTAGAATACATAAGATTTTCATTTAACCATTATTTGCTGGAGGCACTGTATTTAGAATGCTAGTCAAAGTGTTTCCAACTTACTGTTCATGAAAATCCAGCATGGGCGGCTCAAACCGAATAGGCCTGCAATTCCCTCGATACATAGACACACTGTTGGAAAAGAGGACAAGTGATGATACACTGTTTTTTATTTATACTCAGATGTACATTCAGAATTCTCTAAAACTTTTCATCAATACAGAAAATTCTACTATTGCCAAGCAAGACATTATTTCTGGTAAGAATACACCCATACTCTTACTGCATTCTTTCCTTCTACTGATAATCAAGTAGAAACAGACTAGATGTACAGAACATACCAGGAAGCCAACAATCAGTGGACAGATTCTGATTATTAAAGTTAAACCACGGCTTCATATTTCGGCTTGTCTGGAAGCCAAAGTTTCCTGGTTCAGATGTAATGGGTAAGGACAGGTTGCTTACCTGTAACCATAGATCTTCGAGTGGTCTTCTGGGAATTCACACAGTTGGGTTATTCCTGCGCCTGCGCAGAGCATTCAGAACCTTCTGGAATCACTAGGCAGAATGTGCATTGATACATTTTTGGTGGTAACTCCATCCACCCTAATGGTCCCTTATAAGGTGCTCCCACCTAATTTCTCTCAGTTCCTTGAATGACACCACAACCAGCAGCATCAGGAACATTAAGCATGTTTATATGATGTAGTAGGACATAAAGGGGAGGATGGATGGGTCTGTGTGAATTCATAGAAGACCACTCGAAGATCTATGGTTACAGGTAAGCAACCTGTCCATCTTTTTCGTGGTCTCTGTGAATCACACAGTTGGGTAGACTGGCAAGCTTCACTCCAGGAAGAGGGTATGTCCTATACATGCTGACACCAGGACCAAGCTGCACAGTCAAAACAGTAGTTGGATTTATTGACAGCACATTCTTAAGCATGAGAAAACAGATCGAGTATATATAATCAGCATATCAAGGATATCAATCAAGCAATTGGCAACACATTAACACTCACTCATTGAATAGAAGACAAAAGCACAGCTTTCCCAAAGGCAGCCTCGTTCCTAGAATGAGTGTCAAGTCTATCATGGGAAATGAAAGTCAAAGGTGATGACCAAGTTGCTGCTCTGCAAACGTCCTCTAGAGGCACCCCAGAGAGGAAAGCTGTCGAGGTGAAGACAACCCTCGTCGAGTGTCCTTGAATCCGTGGTGGCAATGGCTTCTTGGCCAGTTCATAGCAGACGGAGATAGTCGATGTCACCCACTTAGACAGACGTTGTAGAGAAATAGGTTCTCCAAGTCTCAAGTCGGCATAGGAAACAAACAGTGTAGGTGACTTCCTGAAGGGAGCAGTTCTCTGGATGTAAAAGGTGAGCGGCCTCCTGACATCCATGGAGTGGAGGGTACACTCAAATTAATCCTTCGGATTATGCATCAGAGCAGGGAGAGTGATAGACTGATTCAGATGGAAGCTCGACACCACCTTCGGGAGGAAGGAGATGTCCCGGGATAGAGCACTACTTTATGTTTGTGGAAGGCAGGGTATGGTGGCTCCGAGCATAAGGCACAGAGTTCTCCAGCTCAATGCGCCGAAGTAATAGCAATAAGGAAAGCAGTTTTCCAAGTCAGGAGTCTCAAATCAGTAGATGCCATAGGTTCAAAGGGACGTCGAACCAGTTGTGAGAGGACCAGTTTGAGGCTCCACATTGGAGTAGGCTTGAGTACCGGAGGATGAAGGTTGGCATAGCCTCTTAGGAACTTCTTGACCGACGGATCCGTAAAAGGAGACTGGTGACCTCTAGCCTGGAATTTGACAGAAAAGGCTGCCAAGTAGCACTGGATCGACGAAAGCGAAAGCCCTGTGACAGACAGGTGGAGAAGGAATTCCAAGACCATCGGAATGGAGTATGGTTCTGTAGCCAGTCCCCAATCAGCCAGGAAGGCTTCAAACTTTTTCCACTTGTAGTGATACAATTTACGGGTTGCAGGTCGTCGGGCAGTGTCGATGACAGCCTGAACCTCTGGAGGGAGAGATGGAGAGACCCGGCCCCTCGGAACCGAGGATGAATCTGAGGCCATATGGATCCCGGCCCTCTGAATGGAGGATGAGTTCAAGGCCGTAGCCTCCATGCTGTTAGTCATAGAGCTTGTACATCTGGGTGTCTGACCTTCCCGTTCTGAATGGTGAGAAGATCGGGACGGGTTGGAAGTTGGATGAACTGGTGCCTGGCTAGACGCAGGAGGGTTGCAAACCAAGGTTGACAGGGCCACCACGGAGCGATGAGGATGGCATCCGCTCAGTACCGACGCAGTTTGGTGATTACTTTCGTTAGCAGTGGAAATGGAGGGAAGAGGTAGAGAAGGGGTCCCATTCAATGAAAGAGGAATGTGTCGCCCCTCGAACCTGGGGCGCGATGTCTGGAGCAGAACTGGTGGCACTGACTGTTTTCTGCTGATGCAAAGAGGTCTACTTGGGGAGTTCCCCATTGTCGGAACAGGTCTGACTTTACTGACCTGTGCAGCATCCATTTGTGGATGGAGAGGCTGGAATGGCTGAGTCCATCTGCAAGAGTGTTCTCCCCCGATAGATGGATGGATTGGAGGTAAACACACCAATCCCAGATGTCCAGTGTGAGATGAAGAAGCTGAGGGGATCTCGTTCCTCCTTGCTTGTTCAGATAGTACATCATCAATGTGTTGTCTGTTACCACCAGAACGGTCTTGTCTGTTACCAGGGTCTCGAAGGCCTGCGGTGCCTTCTGGACACCGAGAAGCTCTAAGACGTTGATATGGCATGTCCGTTTGTTGGCATCCCAAGTGCCCTGGATTTCGTAGGATTCGAGATGGTCTCCCCATCCGAACATTGAGGCGTCTGTTGTTAGAGAGATGTCTGGTTGAGGAGGGTCGAATGGCATACCTGACAAGACGTTCTCTGGAGCCAACCACCATCCCAGTGACCATTGAATTGCCCGTGGCATCGGGATCAGTTTGTTCGGGGAGTCACACAGAGGATCGAACACTTGTAAGAACTAGTGTTGAAGTGAGCAGAACCGGAGTCTGGTGAGGTGTGTCACATAGGTAGTAGCTGCCATATGACCAAGAAGTACCTGGACTGCATGGGCTGAAAGTCTTTGGGATTGGCGACAGGTCTGGATCAGGGAACGAAGGGTGTAGAATCGGTCCCAAGGTAGGTGGGCCGTAAGCGAATCCAACCGAGCTCCAATGAACTGGATAGACTGGGATGGTTGGAGTTGCGACTTCTCCGTGTTGACAAGTCCCAGGCCATCTAACACATCTAAGGTGAGACCGACGTCCAGTTCGAGCTGACGTTGACAGTTTGCCACAATCAGCCAGTCGTCGATGTAGGGGAAGACCACCACTCCACGCTCCCTTAGGAAAGCTGCTACCATCACCATACACTTCGTGAAGACTCTTGGAGCGGTTGAAAATCTAAATGGCAAGACCCAGAATTGGAATACCTCGGTTCCGATCTGGAATGCCAGGAACCGTCTGTGGGATGGATGGATCCCGATGTGGAAGTAGGCATCTTTGAGGTCTATGGAAGCGAACCAGTCGTCTTGCTGTAGGAGCGGTAGGATGGAAGGCAGGGTAACCATCCTGAACATCTTTGGTGCTATATACCAGTTCACTCCGTGAAGGTCAAGAATGGTATGGAGACCACCATCCTTCTTCATGACCAGGAAGTACCTCAAGAAGAAGCAGAGGTGGTGAAGTTCAGAGTCCACGGGTTCGATGGCCCCCTTATGCAGCAGTGTCTGCACCTCCTCGAGGAGGGGAGGGCGGTGTTGATTGAACCCAACCTGTCGGAGGTAGTGAGTTGAATTTGATCCAATACCCAGCGGTCTGATGTTATTGAAGACCAGGCTTCTTGGAAAGTCGACAGTCTCTGAACAGTGAAGTCTAAAGAGGAGAGAGAGAGAGAATGAGGTGGAAATTCAACATTTTCTCCTGGCTTGATTCTTGGACCTCTGCTTTGTAGGGGGTCAGTATCGAGAAGTTGACCCCTGGCTCCTCACCCATGAGGCTGACGAAGGGGACGGCAGATATCAGGAGTGTCTATAAGATTGGCCAGTAAGAGTAGAGAGAAATGATCCAAGTCAACACCAAATTCACAGAGAGAATGCCAAATCCAAATGAGTGAGAGAAAAATCATAGTCAAAAATCCAAGCCAAGTCAAAAAAAATTCAATCAAAGTGAAAGTGAGGAAAAAACTAACGAATGAAGGTTCCTTCAAGCTGCTAACGTGGCGGAAAGAAAGGAACTGAGGGAATTAGGCGGGAGCGTCTTATAAGGGGCGGTTAGGGTGGGCGGAGTTACCGGCAAAAATGTATCAATGCACATTTTGCCTAGTGATTCCAGGAGGTTCTGAACGCTCTGCGCAAGTGCAGGAATAACCCAACTGTGTGATTCACAGAGACCACGAAGAAAATACTATGGTTACCAAGAGTTCCTGGTTTATTTTGCCACTCCTGTCAAAGGACTTTTTCGGACAAACCAAAAATAACGCTAGCAGCCTCGCCAGGTTGCGAGGCTGCAGCGCTAGAGGGCGTCCGTTTCGATCAACGATCGTGAGTAAAATATGACGGTAAAATCCAAAATATGATGGTCAAATGTCCCAGCGGTACTGCAACAGTACCGCTGGGAAGGAGCGTCATGCGAAACGGACGCCCTCTAGCGCTGCAGCCTCGCAACCTGGCGAGGCTGCTAGCGTTATTTTTTGTTTGTCTGAAAAAGTCCAAAGAAAGAATCAAGAAGCTAATTCACAGGCAAATCTTAGTTTATTAACAGGCAAATCTTAGTTTATTAAGAGGAAATCTTAACTGTTGGAACATAGCCAGTGATCAGCTGATAATTTCTGTATACACTGGCTTAATATAAAGGTCAAAGAACTCTTAGTATTTCCCCAAGTATTTTTGCACTATAAGTACATAGGGAAAGCTTTTCTATCTATGAATTACTTCAATCGCATACAAAACAGTATTATGTAAGAACTGAAGTGCACATATTCTAGAAAGACTAACATAAGGAAATTGTTGAGTTGAATTCTGAAACACACCGCCCTAGCAAAGATAGAAACAACAGCAACCTGCTGCACCCGAAAATTGCACTAGCAAGGATCATGAGGATGTGGTCTTGTGAATTTACTTGGACCTCTCAGAAACTTTAGATGTCATCTATCGCCTTTATAGTTCACCATGCCATGTAGGGCTTGGAGGCACTGGTATTATTGTGACTCCAATACTTTTTTGAGAGATATGCACCAAGGGTAGTGCTTGGAGACGATTATTCTATCCCGTGGTCTTTGCCACAGAGGTGCTTCAATATTCCATTTTACTTCTACACATTTTAGCCAGCCAGCCAGCCAGCCAAAGAAAGCCCCAAGTTTCCCTTGCTTTGCAGGGAAGGAGGAGTCCTTCGTGAGGAGCACTTGTAAAAAGCAAAGAGGTTTGGCTGGGAAGGCGGAGGAGATGGGTGACTGTACCGTACATGCTTTGCCTCACACCCCGCCCGATCTCCTGCGTCTTTGATCCCTTTGCAAAGGGAGCGAAGAGGCAGGAGATTGGGTGGCGGGTGAGGCAACCGTATACCTGGCGTATAAGACAATCCCCAACTTTTGGGGATATTTTCCAGGGTTCAAAAGTCGTCTTATATGCCGGAATATACGGTACTAAAAAGCTATGTGGGAATGCTTTTCAAAATTATTCACAAACTACAACTGTTTCAACATTCAGCCCTCCAGAGTGCTGGTAAGAACAAGGCAATCATCTCATGTCAGTCAATTTTACATCAATGATAGTGGTTATCAATCTATTCTCAGGCTTATGTTTAAAGTATCGGCAATGATACTGAAAACCGTTAACAGGTTAGGAATCTTAAAGATCACTCTTGCTGACATAAATTACCCATGTCCTAAGATCAACTTCAGACACCTGTTTCCTGGCCTAAAAGTGATGCTAGTGAACCTGTGGAATGCTCTCCCCAGAAAAACACAAATGAATCTACCTTTGTGTTTAGAAGTATGAGGACATTTCAGTTATTGTTATCCTATCTTTATGCTGACTCTAGATATTTTCTGCAGATGTACTGTCCAAAATACCTTTGTACTATTGTTTTATTGCTAATACTGTAAGTCGCCCTGAAAAGATTTTAGCTTGAAAGACATGGAATAAATAAAGGAACAAATATGGACAAAATATAAGATATAATTAAAAGTCCATTATGCTGAGTTCTTTGCATCCATAATGTTGAGATGGAAAAGTATATGGATTTTCAAAGCATTATTTTCATTTTTAATTTTTTTTTCTTTCAAGAACTGTTTGAAGTTTAAATATCTACAAATTTATTCCAAGAACTACAATTTACTTAATCCCACTGAACAGAATCCTATTAGACTACAAACCTATACTAATTTATCTGGGAATAAGCACATCACTGAATCTACAAACATGTATTCAATTGCATTGTCAGTCACAGATAATCAGTCCCATGGTCTTGAATCTAAGTCTTAGCATTAAGCAAATTGCCTTCAAAAATCATAGAAAGCAAGTCAGCTAAATCAGGAGTGATTCTACAGATATCTTTAGCTAGAATCTTGCTAGTGCACTATGCTGGCATAATGGTCCATTATGACAGGATAGTTCACTTTTTCAATGATTGCACAGTACCATGTAACTTCCAGTGCCTGCTAGAAAACTGTTAAGAGTAACACCACAATCATAGGTATGACTAAGAAAGCCACACTGAATTCAATATGATTTATGTCCAGGGAAGTGTATAGGATCACAGCCTAAATCTTCAACAAAACTAAGAGCTTACAAATGAACTACTATATCCTTTACTAACCTACTTACAAAATAAGACACAGACATGTTTGCAAATAAAGTTAATTGAACTGTGCAGCTAAAAATTGGCAAGCACAAGGACATCACTGCATACTTTTATAGAACTGTAAACTACTGAGTATAACATGAACATCACTTCAAAGATTTAATAACTGCTAAGAGGTATGAATCGTTGAGGAAATTAGCAAGGCTCAACTACTTAAGAGATCCAGTTACACTTGCCTGCGGTGTATATATGCTCAGTTTCCTGAAACTCAAAATCAGCAGTTTTCAAAATACATTCTGCCAAAGGCAACTCTAAATACAGTTTCAGCTTAACATACATAAATTTGCTCCTGTTTTCCTAAACACAAAACCACAAAAAACAAGCAAGATTTTTTCCCCATAGCTATGTCCATGTCACTATATAACCTCAGTACAAATCTAAGTCAGTTAGCTATGGTTAACTCTGTAGCTACAGAAAAATGGAGAATTCCATTAAAATTCTCCTACACACATTCAGACTATAAATCATAAATGGCAACTAAAAGTAATGGCACTATGCTTTGTTTCACAGTGTGTCTACTCCTTTCTTAATTGCCACGATGTATGTGAACTGTTCCTGTAACTGTAAATACATGTGTATTGCTTTATAAATTTCTTTACCCTTCAAAACACACCAATCATAGTGTGAAGTCGAAGGCATAGATTTTCCTTGGTCCCCCCCCAGGCTGTGAGGCTGTGTTCTAGAATAGTTTCTTTCTGACATCAAGAAACAGACACTAACGAGCCTTGCATTTCTATACCCAGAAACTAACCATTACAGAAATTTATATATACTCCCCAACAGGGGTTCACAGCACATAAACTCCACACACACACCTACCCAACCATTCTCCGAGGATGCCAGCCACAGATGCAGGCGAAACGTCAGAAAGAAACTATATTCCAGAACACGGCCTCATAGCCCGTAAAAAAAAAAAAAAAAAGGATTTTTGCCAAGAAAATGACATTGCTTGCCTGTAATTACGGTTCTTTGAGTGGTCATTTGTGCCCTCACATAACTGGGTTCTTGCGCTTGCACAAAGACCCCTCCGGAAAGTTCTAGAGCCAAGTAGCTTAGCAAGAAGTCCTGCCCCCTCCCGCCTACCACACATACTCTAACCCACCAGCTGCACTCCCCTCAGTTTTGAAGTCTGCCAGGTAGTGTACAGAGACCTGAAAAGGGGGAGGTAGGACAGGTTTGTGTGAAGTAGGTGTGGTGGTCTCAGGAAAGGCAGCAATTAGGATTGTGTTGGACTTGTCCCTGGCAAGTTTCATGACAACTTCTGTGCGTAGTGGGAATGGAGGAAAGAGGTACATCAGGTTGTTGGCCTATGTGAGTAGAAACGCATCTCTGATGAATCCGTGCCCTGGAGCAGAATTGTGGACACACTTTGACTCAAACTACAGGAAAAGAGATTCCACCTAAACATTACAAATAGCAATAGCATTGATATTTATATACCACTTATCAGTGCACTCCCTAAGCAGTTTACAATGTTTTTTTTGCTAATTGCCCCCAACAAGCTGGGTACTCATTCTACCAACCTATGGAAGGATGGAAGGCTGAGGCAACCTTGGAGCCTTCTGGGATGGAACTCATAACCTTGTGCCTTGCAGTACTGGCATTTAACCACTGTGCCACCAGGGAAAAACTTCCTGACAGTAAGAGCTGTTTGGTAGTGGAATGCACAGCCTCAGTGTGGTGGAGTCTCCTTCTTTGGAGGTTTTTAAACAGAGGCTGGATGGCCATCTGTTGGGAGTGCTTTGATTGGGTATTCCTGTATGGCAGGGGATTGGACTAGGAGTGGTCTCTTCCAACTCTATGATTCACATTCACAGGCAATGTAAACAGATCAATGGATGGGGTTTCCCACCTTGAGGTCACAGTCCAGCACACCTTGTCAGAGAGACCACTCATGGTGCAAGACATGGGACAGGCTCAGAGAGTCCACCAGAGTGTTCTCTGTGCCTGCGAGGTATACTGCAACCAGATGGACATGTCTCTTGGTGCACCGTCCCATAGAGTCATGGCCAGGTCCCAAAGTAGGGCTAAGAGGGTGCCTCCTCATTTGTTGATGTAGCAGGTGGTGGTGTTGTTGTCTGAGGTAACTTGCACCATTCTGTCTTTCAGTTCCTTCTCAAATTCATGAAAGGCTTTGATGACAGTGAAAAGTTCTTGGGTGTTTGTGTGGAGAGGACTCCTGAGGTGACCAGTTACCTTGGACAGTGATGTTGCTGCAGTGTGCCCCCCCTTCTGTCATTGATGCATCTGTTGTCAATGTGCACGATGGATTGAGGAGTCACAATGGCATGCCAGATAGTAGTTTGTGTGATCGCATCCACCAGAAGAGTAAGAGGTGGGTGTGTTTTGGTACTGTCAGTCACCCAGATTGGTGGTCAAAGTGATTGAGGAATCAGGCCCTCGGTTTGGCAAGGTAAGTGATGGTCGGTCGTAGCGGCAGCCATTAGGCCGAGGACTCACTGGATTGTGTATGCTAAGCAGCAGGGCTGACAGAGGAGCATGTGCATCTGTTCCCTGAGGTTGTCTGCTCTCTTGCGAGGCAGGTAGGCTCTGGCCATGCAGGAATCCAATGTCACCCTGATGAAGTCAATGACCTGGTTGGTTTCAGCACCAACTTCTTGGGGTTGATGTTGAGTCCAAGGTCTTATTACAAGGATAGAGTCCAGTGGGTATCCTGAAAATGGGAGAGGAAGGTGGTGTCAAGAGGAGTCCATTCTCAAAGAGTCTGTAGTCTGTATCACCAGAATGGATTGGTGCGACTTGGTCTGTGCCTCGAATTGAGAATGGTTCTGGGGAATCCACAGACAGTATTGAAGTCTCAACCAATATCAAGGGTAGCACTATATGCTCTATTGATACTGGGGGCAATGGTATCTGCAGCATCGATACCAATGGCATTGGTATTTGTTTGGACAGCTCAGTTAGGGCTGGTGTGGACTGATGTTTTGCCTTCTTCCCCTTGGATTTCAGAAAAAAGTGATCCTTGACAGCTAGGCAGCCCCTGAGTGAGGCTGCTCTCTTCCTGGAGGCCTTGAAATAGCCAGTATTTCCCGCTTATGGAGGCAAGGTCGAGACCACTTCTAATTTCCCAGCTAGGGTACTGCAATAGCCTGTGGGGATGTCATCGCAGGGAACTCCATCCTGACCACAGAGTTCAATACTGAGGTGGTAGACTGGGAGGCCGCAGGAGTTGAGACCGATGTTTGCTTCAGTACCGAGGAGAGCTTTGGCTTCTTAGGCTTGGCAGTGGCTCAGGAGGCCGTAAAGAGGAGCTGGTTAGTTGCAACCCCCTTGGCGACCTTCAGAAACTTCTCCCAGAGACAGACCTGAACCTGGAAGCTCTGTTTTTGAGAGCCTGGATTGTGGAGCCATGGCAGATCCTACACTTGTCCACCACATGCTCCTCTCCAAACGTAACAAATACAAGGAATAGCCATCTGAGAGTGAGACCTAAGAGTGAGGTAGAGGCCATAAGTCCAAGGGGATGAAGTGGAGAAGACAAAGGCGCAAGCAGGGGGCAGCAAGTTTGTTTTGTTTTTTTAATATGGGACGAAGGTGAACGGAAAGGTGCTAGGTAGGCTAGATGAAGATGAAGGAGAGAGGGAAAGAGTCAGAAAAGAAAAAGTCAAACATGAGGGAGAAGCTACTCAACTGGAGAACAACCAAATCACTCTGCCAGAGGACAAGGAGAAACTGAGAGGAGAGTAGCTTGGTGGGCTACAGTATGCATTGTAGGTGGGAGCAGGTCAGAACTTCCTGCCAAGCGACTCAGCTCTAGAACTTTCCAAAGGGAGTATCTGCACAAGCACAAGAACCCAATTGTGTGAGGCGCAGAAATCACAAAAAAGAATCAAGCTATCACCACCTGACATGTTTTAGAAAGTATTTTAATACTTTCATAGCAGACAAGAATTACCCCCTTTTTGGGGGAAAACTGCATTCCTCATTCTGAACAGTACTTTTTTCAGTGTCTTTCTGTAGCCTTTATGGGTGTTCAAGTACTTTCAGATAGGTATTACCCGTGGTAAGGTATTTTGCATGAGAGTCAGTATGGTGTAGTGGTTTGAGCATTGGACTATGGCTCTGGAGACGAGGGTTTGAATCCGCACTCAGTCATGGAAACCCACTGGGTGATCCTGGGCAAATCACATTTTCTCAGCCTCAAAGGAAGGCAAAGGCAAACCCCTTCTGAACAAATCTTGCCAAGAAACCCCAGTGATAGGTTCACCTTAGGGTCGCCATAAGTCAGAAACAACTTGAAAGCACACAGCAACATATTTTGCATCTAAAACATATGCTTTACCACTGAGCTATGACCCCTTCCATGTGCAGCAGGATGCAACATGAGCATATAGCCAGAAGTTCATGTTTTACTGCTATTCTAAATTAACTATGAAAGGATTTCATGCATCTATAATAGAATTCCTTTAAGCCTATGCTATCCCAATAACTCCAGAGGATGAATATGCCTGTCATTGAGCTTCTGTCACCTGAAGCAGCATCTGGCTCCTTAAAAAATTATTCATGATATAGGATTTAGCCAGACAGGACAGTAGTTATTTTTGCTTCGTCAGGAGATTGCAGAAGCTGATATTTGCAAGCTAAAGCCAACTCAATTCTGCCACTGTTACATGAAACCAATTACTGAAAAGTTCTTCATCTTAATCTATAACCAAACCCACCATTTCAGCTTTGGGGGTGTGATAAGCAGAGGAGACTCTTCATTCAGCATTTATACCCAAGACACAAAAAGCTTGGGCCCTAGAATTCAAGCATCTCTCCAATGGGAGAAAAATAGACTGTTTTGCCAGGGAGAATCTGACTGAGTAAACTCTGCAATTTCCCATGGCTTTTCCTGCCTAGAACGTTTTTCTTCTTACAGGGCACCAGGCCTGACTTGTTTGACATATTACAACATCCTGGCAGAAAGGGAGCATAGCACCATTGTTAGCAGGGCGGCCCCTTCAGGGAAGCTACTCTTGGAGTGAATAAGAGCAAGAGTACCTCACTAATCAGATGGTGGTGCAGTGGTTAAATGCCAGTACTGCAAGCCAAAACATTACAAGTTCGATCCCAGAGGGCTCCAAGGTTGACTCAGCCTTTCATCCTTTCATAGGTTGGTAAAATGAGTACCTAGCTTGTTGGGGGCAATTAGCTAACACATTGTAAACTGCTTAGGGAGTGCTTTGCACTGATAAGTGGTATAGAAATATAAATGCTATTGCTGATTCCCTCTGGCTATTTATAATAGAGGAGGGGGGTGCCTGTCTGTATATTACTTAGATTGGCTGCTTAGGAAACATACCCAACCAATTCCCTCCCTTCCCCACTCCCTCAGACAATCACCACCCACATGCAAATTCCCTCTCCATCTCACAATCCACTCCTGCCACTCAATCTGCATCTACACCCCCAGCTTCACAAGGGCCCTTCCCTCCTAATCCCTCAGGGAATCACCACCCACATAAAAAATAATGCAATATTTTTTTCTAAAATAATACCATGTAGCTGAACCGTGTGAAAGGATTCTGAGAAAAAACACATAAAATAATTTATTAATTTTTTAAAATCTGTAAAAATAGGTGAACTGTGTGAAAGAACTCCGAGAAACTGTAGAAAAAAATCATAATGAAACATTAGAGGACAGATCAAATAGACTAAGACCTCAAAATGAAACATTACGACGAAAAAGACACAAAGCATTACAAAAAGAGAACAGTGATTGGGTATATGTTACTCCTGGTACACCCAGTAGAAATATAAATGCTATTGCTGTTGCCATTGCTAACTGATTCCATCTGGCTATTTATAATTGGGCGGGGTGCCTGTCTGTATATTACTTAGCTGTCAACCAACACAGTTGTGAATTTACTGTCTGCTGGTGGGGCAAATGTGTTTTGAAAAGGAACAGAGAAGTGGATCAAATCCTGAAAGGTGAGGCGTGCCAACCTGGCTGCTCTGAGTTCCAGCCGATTGATGCTGTGATGCGACTCCTCTGGTGTCCACCTGCCCTGGGCTCGACGGTCCCTTCAGTGGGCTCCCCAGCCCCTTAAACTTGTGTCTGAGGTGATCTGCATCCTCTCTGGTCTCCAGATGAGCCGACCTCTGAGAACCGCTGGCATTGTTCACCACAGAAATGTTTTCACATCCGGTGGAACCTCGATCCTCCTGTGTTGTCTGAGCTCAATGTCCTGCTAGAATGGTAGCAGAAACCACTGGAGTGGTCGTGCATGGAATCTTGCGCAAGGGAGATAGTTTATGGATGCTATCATGAGTCTCTGGAGCTGGACGAGGTGCATGTTGTCTGCCCAGGATACCTTCTGTATCCCTTGGATTGATCTCCATAGTGCCACAATTCTCTCCAGAGGGAGGGAGACCTGTCCCACTAGGGAGTCCAACCTGTCACCCAGATACTGTATCTGCTGGGCTGGTACAAGAGACCTTTTCTTGAAGTTGACCTGGAAGCCAAGCTCCTGAAGGGAGAAGAGCAGCAGCTGGACGTCCCTCTTGCCTGCTGATCGGACGGTGAGTGGATCAGCAAGTCACCCAGGTAGGGATAGATGTGCAATCTTGCCCTTCTCCAATGAGCAACCAGGGCCACCATGTTCTTCGTAAAGACCCTGGGAGCCGAAGATAGTCCTAAGGGCATTGCCTTGTATTGATAGTGCCTATTGCTGTAGGCGAAGCATAGAAAACAGCGGTGCCTGGGAAAAATTGGGATGTGCATCCTGAAGGTCCAAAGAAGAGAGGTAGTCCCCAGGGTGGAGGGCCTCCAGAATATGCTTCAAAGTTTCCATGCAGAACCTCCTCTTCCGGATGAACCTGTTGAGACCTTTCAAGTTGAGGATGGCCCTCCAGTTTCCGTTCCTCTTGGGTACTAAGAAGAGATTGGAGTAACGATTCCACGTCCGCTAGGCACATGGAACTTCCTCTATAGTACCTAAATAGACCAAATGCTGGATGGCCTCCAGTAGGAGGCGGTGCTTCACTGGGTCTTTGGAATTCAGGGTGGGGATGAACCAGCATGGGGGCTGCTGGGAGAACTCTATTCAGTATCCCTGGTGAATTGTCTGTAGGACCCACCTGTCCAAAGTTGAGTTCTCCCAAATCGCTATGAAAGCCTGAAGTCTGCCCCCTACTGGAATGATGCCATCATGCCTGCTGGTTCTTTTCCTGGCTCTTGGAGCCAGACGCCTGAAAGGATCTTCCGGATTATCCTGACTGGTTCCTACGCTGGAACTTGGTATCTGCCCAGCACTTCCTGAAGGTCCTAGGCTCTCTGGACTGAAATGAAGAAGAGGAGGTGTTCGGTTGTGTCCTGGAAGCATGAAAGGAACAAATGTTTTGGTAATCTTCTGTCGTCCGTCTTTCGTGATGAAGCCAGCATCTTCTTCCTGTCCTTGTCCTCCACTAGGACTGGCTCCAGCAACTCTCCAAAGAGCTTCGCCCCCAAGAAAGGGGAGAAGACCAGGTTCTGTTTTGACTTGAACTCTGCACTCCAACTCTTGAACCAGACCTGTCTCCTAGTTGCCACCGCTGCTCCTTCAGCTCTTGCACAAAACTGTACTGAGTCTATGGTGCTGTCTGCAAGGAAGGTGGAGGCTCGTGAGATCTTGTTGAGGCCCTGCCTGATCCTGGTTTCCCCTTTTGGGGTATCTACCAGGATCCCCTTGGTCCACTGTAGGGAGGCTCTGGCAATCATGGTGGTCAGGGATGCCCTAATGACCAAAGAGAGCGTCTTGTGCGTTCTCTTGAGTGCCACATCGATCCTCCTATCCTCAGGTACCTTTAAGGTATACTCACCATCATGGCAGAGAATGGCAAAAGAAACCAATACTGAGATGGGAGTGTTGATAAGTGGGACCTGAAGCTTTGTAGGTAGACAGTATAACCTCTTGGCAGAACTGGGCTGTGTCCTACTGACAGCTGGGGTGCCCTATTTATCATGTATCAATTGCATAAGATTGGCTGGGACAGGCATCTCCAAGGCTCCATGGGAGGCAGGGGGAAAATCCCCCAAAACCTTGGGAAGGTCAGGGTCCAACTGTGGGAGTAGATGCACTGTCTAGGGGATCTGCGAGGTGGGCACTCTGTCAGGGCACTTCACACCTCCTCTTCACACCTCCTCCTCCTAGAGGGAATGAATGGCGGCTGCCACCTGGCTGGCTCCCAATCCTGCCTGGGGGGAGTGCTGCCAGGACAGCAGAGACGTTGGTCAAGGCAAAGGTTGTCCCCCTTCTTCAACATCTTCTTCTGCAGTCCCCAAAAGGGGAGAAAAAAACGAAGCTCTGCCTGACCGATGTTTAGGTTGTTATTATTGTTGTTGTTAGTGTGTGTGTGTGTGTGTTTGTGTGTAAAACCATTAGGTTTGTCAAGCCACGTGGAAAAGACAAAGGAGCACTGGGACACATGTCCTCCAGGAGTGGTAGGCAGGAAACAACTGGCCGGTTGTGGGGGCATTCCTTCCTGGTGACTTCACAGGAAAGGGCCATTCTTAGAGAACTTTTTTGCTTGCCTACCAGGAGCAAGTGGGAGGAGCTACCCATGGACTGTGGCTGTTCTGAAGCCCTCCCACTGGGAAATCAGGCAAAACTGGGAGTGGAGTTGCAGTCTATTATTATTCTGTCTTCTGGACAAAGAAAGAGAAAGGAAATGAGTATTCCAAACAGAACGAAGATTCCATTTGTGTACCTGGCTTACCAATAGTCTCCTTTCCTGATCTAGCCAGGCCAAGTCTTTAGAAGCAGTGCTAGAATTCTCTACAGCATGTTGTATAGGGGGACAAAAAAAACATACTGACTCCAACCTAATGGGAACGGTTCTGGGCTGCATAGCCACACTGGCAACCACTAGCCTACCCCAAATGAGGTTTGATTTTATAAATAAGAGCACTCTGGTTTTCTGAGCTGGGGAGATGACAGACGTCTGAATGTGAAGGAACAGATCATTATGTGGTAAAGTTGGGATTTACTGGGACACAAAGCCTCTGCAGAAATTAAGGTCTAATTAAGAGTTTTAAAAAACTCCTGGTTTTTGAGGAAACTGAGGATGTTGAAATAAAAACTTGGAATGTGTTGATCCAAATGCAGACCAGAATCCTTCTGAAGACCTACTCTGTGGTAGTGAATTTAGTGAAGAAATTATACTTCCTTGACACCAGTGCAACTGAATAGAATCTTGAAATGGAACTTTTTGTGTCGCTTTCAAAAACAGATCACTTATCAACACATTGTGACCAATTTGCACAGAACTGCAGACAAAATTGCCTGTATCAGTGCTGACTTGAGTTCCATAGCGGATACAGGTTTCGTGACACTAACTTTGGTCTCAACTTTCTAGTTACAGTAGAACACCCCCCCCCCAGTATCTGCAGGGGATTGGTTCTGGGGGGACCTGTAGATACCAAAAACCGTGGATAATAGCAAACACCACTGAAAATAATGGGACTTCCTGTTTAAAATACCATAGAGTTGCCTTGGAGAACCTAGCAAATGGTTAGAAGACACATTCTCTAGGAAGACTATGATATGTGCGCTGTTTTGTGTCCCGTGGATAACTGAATCAGTGGATATGGGGGTCCTACTGTATTGTTCTTTTATATTGTTTTTGGTTCAGATAATACATACAAGAAAACTACTTGTAGTTTCTTTTTGTACATACAAGAATTTGTATATTCACACAATTCGCACAAACACATGGACTCCTACACAGAAAAACCATGTGTAGTTCTTCTACATGGATTTTCTGTCCTACAACTACTATTTAGGAATAAGTGTAGAATGCATAAGATACATGTGACTAGTGGGGTGCCACAAGGTTCTGTCCTGGGCCCAGTGCTATTCAACATCTTTATCAATGACTTGGATGACCGAATTAGGGGCATACTTATCAAATTTGCAGAAGACACCAAATTAGGAGGAGTAGCTAATACCCTAGAGGACAGGATCAAAATTCAAAATGACCTGGATAGACTGGAGAGCTGGGCCAAAGCTAACAAAATGAAATTCAATACAGAGAAATGTAAGGTACTGCACTTAGGGCAAAAAAACGAAATGCATAGATACAGGATGGGGGAGACCTGGCTGAACGAGACTACATGTGAAAGGGATCTAGGAGTCCTAGTAGATCACAAGTTGAACATGAGTCAACAGTATGATGCGGCAGCTAAAAAAGGCCAATGCGATTTTGGGCTGCATCAATAGAAGTATAGTGTCTAGATCAAGGGAAGTAATAGTGCCACTCTATTCTGCCTTGGTCAGGCCTCACCTAGAATACTGTGTCCAGTTCTGGGCACCACAATTCAAAAAGGATATTGACAAATTGGAGCGTGTCCAGAGGAGGGCGACTAAAATGGTGAAAGGTCTGGAAACCATGCCTGATGAGGAAAGACTTAGGGAGCTGGGTATGTTTAGACTGGAAAAAAGATGGTTAAGGGGTGATATGATATGACCAGAGCTTGGAACACTGGGTTTGAAGATTAATTTGATAACGTTAAGTGTTCGAAATTGAAAATTAATTCAGTAGAATAAAAACTAATGGCTGAAATTAAGTTACTATTAATTCATTAGTTGATTTAAGCATTTGTGTTGGTCCAGCCATGGGATTTATGAGAGAACAACACAGAGGGCCCGTCTACACAGTAAAAAAAATACGTATGCTGTTCGGAAGATCGCTCTTCCATTCACACGGCCGTTTGGATTCATACGTGTCATTCAGGAGGGGGGGCTAGCAAATCCTCTGTAAACTACATGGATTCAGCGTTTGGAAGAAGTAGCAGATCTCAGCATAAAATCCGTACAGCCGTTTGAATGGCTGATAGTCTCTACACCCCATTCACACACATACAGGCAGTGTAATCTGATTGGCTGGCCGAGTAGAGGGGGCAGGGCTGGCAAGGAGGGGAATTGGGAGTGGCCGCCATGTTGGATTCCCGGCTAAGCGAGAGTCCGGTAAGTCCGTGAATTTTATATATATATATATATATATTTATGTTGTATATAGGGACAACCGAATGTCCGCAAAGCAGGCACCTTTTTAAATTAAAAAAAGCAGCGGGAGATTTAAAACTGCCGCTTGGCTTGCTCGCTCCAGCCAGCTGGGGAAGGGGAGTCATACGGAGTTGGGGGTGTGTGTAAAAAATCGTGTAGGCGGATCATATGCATACGAATGACTGCCTATTTGTATTTTTTACTCCCCAAACGGATTTTTTAAAAATCATATAGACGGACCCAGAGACTGTCACTGTTGACCTCAGGTGAGCACATTTTGTTACTGGCTCCTCCAATGAGTGTCTTTTTGTCCTTTTAAAGTTGCCCTTTCCTAACCTGTAATTTTCCTCCAAACAAACTACAAAGTCCACAATAGGATTGTTGCCTGTGAATGGTGGGAGTCTAGCACATCTGGAAACTGTCAGATTAGAGGAAGCCTGTCCCAATGTATGGCATCTCATTTTACAATCTCTTCAGTTTTCACTTATCTGCATCTCTTTTCTTTTCACCCTCACCAAATACATACATTTCACTCACTCTTCAAATGTCTTGTTTATTAAAGGTTAATAAAGTATCTGGCTTTTCTTCGCAAATGAAGATTCATGAAGGACCCATCCCGCGGTTTCTGCAAGCGCGCTGATGACTGAAAAGGCCAATCTGAGATAAACAAGTCCGGTTGCAGAAAGCACAGCAGAAGGTCTCCTTGGGTGATGTTTCCAGGTTATGATTCTTTCTGCATTGTCATTTCTCTTCAAGACTTGTTCGGCGTGAGTTCTCAAATAAAGCTGCAGCATTGTGGATAGTGTGCCTCTGTGCCTCCCGATGTGAGGCCAGGGCGGACCACTGTTGGTGATCAATTTGGCCGAGCCTCAGATGTTGTTTCAGGGAGTCCTTGTATCGCTTTTTTGGAGTGCCCCTCTTACGCTGACCCATGGCGAGTTCACTGTAGAGTACTAAGAGGTGATGGTCCTCCATCCTAGAAATGTGCCCTGCCCAGCGTACCTGTGTTCTCAATATCATGGCCTCAATGCTGGTGATCCCTGCTTGCTCAAGGACAGCAAAATTCATCACATAGTCAGTCCAGTGTATGAGTGCTTTGTTTTTAAGTTAGAGGATACTGATCTACCACAACTACAGCAATAAGTGGATGGCTACAAAGATCAGTCAGTGAGTCAAAAGTAGAAAATTCTAGATCTGAAACTGAAAATATCTCAGCATATAGAGAACTTTCTTTTCTGCACCACTGAATCACTGCATTATTTCTATCTCCCCCTCCCAAACGATAAATGTGGTCTGTAAATATCAGTGGCAAAGCACAGGTTTTGCATGCAGGACAGAATCAGATTCCCAAATAGAATATGTGGCATCTGCAGTTTGAATTATAAGCATTTAACAGGCCGACTCTTCTTTGTACCCATCTTACCTTAAATGTATAATTAAAAGGCAGTGGGTAAGATAAAAGAGGAGGAAGGATGGGTAAAAAAGCTGAATGGGGTAATAAAGGGGGAGAGAGAGAAGGAAGCCAAAATAGGGGATGAGTTTGCAGACAGCTTTACACTTAATTATCCAAGTACCTAGTACTATGTGAGCCAGCATGGTATGGTAGTTTGAGCACTGGACTATGACTCTGGAGACCAGGGTTCAAATTCCCACCTGATCATGGAAACCCACTGGGTAACCTTGGGTAAGTCACATGCATTCAGTCTCAGTGGCAATGGGAAACCCCTTATGAACAAATTTTGCCAAGAAACACCCATGATAAGTTCCCCCTAGGGTCGCCGTAAGGTCACGTCAAAAACAACTTTATATTAAAAACTAAAAATATGCAGATAAGAAATGAAACAACTAGGTCAAGCAAGCTTTGCATAAGTAAACAAAAACATCTGGAACCTTCTAGAGACCACTTAAAGGCTTCTTCCAAAATGCAAGGATGTCTGCCTTGTATTTTCTCTTTCTTTTATCATATACCATCTCACTGTACTCATCTAAATCTGCACCTTTCTCCAAGGCTTTGCTGAAGGACTTGGGCTCCTGCAGCCACTTCCTGTCTCCCTCTGTCTCTCTCATTCACTCCACTCTCAGTGTTTGTTTTAAGCTGCAAATACAGTTAGTCCCTATAACTTCCAAGGAACACATTCCTGGACTTACCATGGAAACAACTGTGGATAATAGCAAACCCTATTGAAATGATCAACTTCTGGCCCAAACATATCAGAGCTGTGCTGGAGGACCTAGAGATTCCTAGAGAGACCACCTCTCTAGGCATTTTCTAGCTCCTCCAACAGAACTCTATGGTCAATTTCTGGTGGAAATTTATCCTAGAATCATACTGGAAGGCCTAGAAAATGCCTAGGGAGAACATATTTTTTCAGATGTGGTTAAGTGAAAGGACAGGTTACTTACCTGTAACTGTAGTTCTTTGAGTGGTCATCTGTGAAATCACACAATTGGGTTACTGCACCTGTGCAAAACAGCATTCAGAACATTCTAAAGCAGTTAGGCAAAGCTTTTTGATTGTAGCTCTGTCCACCTCCCTGTCAAAAGCACCTCAGTTCTTTTCCATCCGCAGCATTAGCAGCCACAAAACATTCTTCCTCAGTACTTTCTCTTTGTTTCCCATATTTTTCACTGGAAATGTCTTCACCGTCGTTGAAGTGTTGCTTGGTATGCAATGCAAAGATTCCAGGCCAGGATGGGCATTCGAAGTATCTGCTCTGCTTGGGTGAAACTCATGTCATCATTTTGTATCAGCACTGTAGGGCAGGCCTTCACTCTCTGGTTCGGAGAATTGAGGCTCAAGGCTCTGCTCTACAAGCAATCCATGAAACTGGCAGAAAAGCATCATAGTTCCATGTCCACTGCATAGCAGCATTGATGAAACCATGGAATGGCAGGACACATGAAGGGAGGATGGGTGGGCTTGTGTGATTTCACAGATGACCACTCAAAGAACTACAGTTACAGGGTAGTAACCTGTTATTCTTCATCGTGGTCTCTCTCTCTCTGTGTGTGTGCCAATCACACAACTGGGAGATTAGCAAGCTACGCCTGACAGCTGGTGGAGGTGTCATAGTGGCCTAGCACCACATAATGAAAAGAATACACAAGACGTATGATAAGGTGCAAACAAGAGAATGTGTATTAGAAGCTTAGTTGCATAGGACAGAAAAAGGCAAGAATAAAGCAAAGTTGGGCCATAAGGCACATCAATAAAATACTACCCTGTGGTGACAGCAGGGGGGAAGGGCATTGTATATAAAAAAAAGGGGGAGGGGCCAAATAACACAAACACATATTGGCAACCACCAAGCAGTACAGTGACTGAAATAAGGCACAACCCAACAAGGTACAAGTCAAAGGAAAATAAAAAGGCATTGTAACAAAATGCATGACAAAAAACAACAGAAATCATTGGTCAATGGCAGGAATACATGACATTAAGACAGCTCTGCCAAAACCAGCATTAGTCTTAGACCGAGCATCAATGTGATAATGTAAAAACAAAAGTCATGGGCTGAGACCAAACCACAGCCCTGCAAATGTCAGAAAAAGGAACACTTGCCAAAAAGGCAGAAGAGGTTGCAACAGCTCTAGTAGAATGTCTTCAAACCTGAGGAGGAGGTTTGACATGAGCCAGGTCATAAGCAAGGTGTATGGCAGATACCACCTACTTGGAAAGTCTCTGAGGAGACACAGGGAGTCTGAGTTTAGTCTGAGAGTAGCAGACGAAAAGCCTTTGAGTTCGACGAGCCGGTGCAGTCCGATCGACATAGAAAGTGGGAGCCCAATCCTCCTGGATGGTTTGAGAGGAGACTTTTCTTGGTTTACCATGAGACTGAGCGAGTCCAACAGAGAGAGTGTGTAGTCTATGTTGAGTAGAAGTTTTCGTTGAATAAAAGCAACAACCAATTGTCCAGATAGTGAAATATACTGATCTCTTATTGATGTAGCCAAGCAGTGATTACAGCCATACATTTTGTAAAGATGCATGGAACAGTCAAAAGTCAGAACGGCAACACAAAGAATCAGAAGGGCCTTCCTCCTATGGCAAAAGAAAGATAACAGCGATGGCATCCTCAGATTCCAATGTGGAAATATGTGTCTTTTAGGTAGAGTTGCCATCCAATCCCCTTTCTGCAGAAGAGGGAGAATAATAGGGATTGTCACCATCTGGAATGTCTTTGGACAAATGCAGGAGTTGAGTTTTCTCAAGTCCAGGATAGGATAAAGGCCTCTGTCTTTTTTTTTAATCAATGATAAAATAACAGGGATAAAAACTGGTGTGCAAAAGAAAGAGCAATGGGTTCGATTTCCCCTTTTTCGAGCAAGGTAGAAACTTCTTGTAAAAGAACATTGGAATGAGGAATAACAGAAATTAAACCAGTGGGTGGGAGGTTTTTGAATTCTATGGCATAGCCATGGTGGACAATGTCTAGAACCCAAGAGTTGGTCATAATGGCTTGCCAAGTGGAGAGATGGTAAAGAGACCCTGTCGCCAAAATAAATTCCAGATGAAGCAGGAGGAAGACCCATAAACAAGTCGAAGTCGAAGTTTGGTGAAATTAGTCGACTCTGAGGGCGAAAACAAGTCAGTGCCTTGCGAGGAGGCAGAGGAGGGGCTGACTTGTCAGATCTTTGGCATCAGTATCTAAGTAGACTGGATGCTCTTTGTGCAGATGATGGCCTTGGCCATCCATAGAGGGACTTTTGTTGAGATGGAAGCCCAAATTTGTGGGCAGTTGTTCTCATCTTTTCTGTCAACTCAAACTTGTGGCCTGTTTCCTTGTGGAAGAGCCCCTCATCAAAAGGCATATCTTCAACTGTAGATCTAGCTTGTAAAGCTAGGCCTGAGTCCTGAAGCCATGTGGGATGACACAAAGCGACCAAGCCAGTTACAGTCTTAGCAGCACTATCTGCAGAATGGCAGGCTGAGTTTATCTGATGTCCTGCTAGAGAGTAAACCTCACTGTAGAGGGCCATGACCGGTCACGTTTCGTCATCAGGTAACTTCTCCAACAAAGGAAATACTTGCTCCTAAAGGTGCTGTTGGTAAGCTGGCATACAAACTGAGTAGGTGTCAATCCTAAATCCCAGTGCTGCCAAGGCATAGAATTTCTTCAACATTGAGTCCAACTTCTTCCCCTGACGGTCTGCGGGGTGGTATGAGACTTTTGCAGGGACTTGGGCTGTGCAACTTCAACAATAATTAAATTTGGTTTGGGATGATGGGAGCGCCAGTCTACTTCAGGTTCAACAATCCGGTAGAGGGTGTAAAATCTTTTTGGAAGTTTAAGGAATTGAAGATGGTGTACACCAAGAATGGTGAGCTATACATAAAACTGAAGGAAGCAAAGGAATGGAAAGTGGAGTTGGAACTTGTGTCTGAATCCAACCATAAACCAAATTGATGGATTTGTTGTTGGAACAATCCATCTTCAGATCTAAAACATTCACTATTCAAATGATCTGCTCCACAAAAGCAGTGACGTCACTGGTAGGTGATAAAGGTTCATTTTTATTTATTCGTTTATTTATTTATTTATACCCTGCTCTTCAGCCACAAGGCTATCAGAGCGGCTTACAAATTGTTTTAAGCAATAGCAATTTACACATCTACACTGCATTAAGCAGTTTCCAATGTGTGTTAGCTAATGTTCCCCTAAGGTTTGAGGGGAAGAAATGAATTGCTGTGGTGTTTCGGATTCTAGGGTGGACACATCGGAGTACTCGGGAGAAGGGTGTCTGATGTGCCAATCATAATCTTGGTCAGACCAATGAGCTGAACGAGTGGCAAGCATGTCTTTTCAAAGATGGTGGCATGAAGTGTCGGCTGGCCACAACAGGAAGTGGAGAACCAAGCTGGGTGATAAGCTAGTGGTCTTTCGAAGGCAGATGAATGATAACAGAACACACAACAGAAACAGAACGGGACCAAGATCTAGGACTTTTCTTGGCCGAAGATTGGTCAACTGAAATAGAACAAGACCATGTCTGACGTCTTTTCTTTGCTGAAGAATAGGCAATTGAAGAAGAATGAGAGGGAGGTTGACAGTTCTTCTTGGGAAGAGACTGTCTTCGGGAAGAAGACCAGAGATGATACAGGAGTCAATATTCACAGCCATCATATGGGTCATAAATGTAGTGATTATCAGGGCTGTCATAGTATGAGTCATACAAGGATGAATGTCAGAATCGATAATGCCTTGACCTTAAGCAGTCACGTCAATTCCGATGGCAGCCAGATCCATGTTTATGCCTATGGTGCCCACGTCTGGAGTGCCTTCTCAAGCCAGAAGAGCAGAATGAATCTGACCGTTGAAACTGAAGAATTAGTACACCTGGACTGTAAATGGTGTTTTTCTGGAGGAGGCAGAGCTGGGGTGAGCTGCTGAGGTCGGGGTTGCTCAACTGTTGAAAGAGCCTTATCGACAACAACCACCGTGGCTTGCTGCAAATTTCCCACTGAGGCCTTAGAAGAGGACTGAGATACCACCACAATGACAGAATCCTGCTGAGTGGATTATTCAGGTGGCAGATCGATTTGAACTATCTGCAAAGGTTGATGGTTTTTCTGCCGGTTTCAAGGATTGCTCGTAGAGCAGGTTGAGTCAGAGAAGACGACACTCAAACCAGAGTTTGAATTGGTGTGATGGCAGGAGGCAAACGCTTTTCTGCAGGAATTGGAGGAAAAGAAGGACAGTCAGTGACTTGTCCTTTTTCTTCTTGTGCTTTTATTTCCTCCTCTGATCAGAGAAAGTCAGCCTCAATTGACTTTCTGAAAGTTGCCGGATTCAGAATAGAAAATTCATGATCCTTTGAGCAAGGAGGTGTGACAATAACCTCCGATGAAACAACACCCGCACTGAACTTTTTTGCAGATGATGAGTGGGCAGCCACCTCACTCTTTGAATGCTTTGACGACAAATGGGGCTTTGAAGCAGAGTCGGAATGACAAGTACTAGGCAGGGAATACAGAGATGAGTGCCTAGTGGGCTCCTTCGAGGCAGTTGGTACTGACAGAGCTCGTGTCTTTGAATCCCAACAGTGATCAGAATCCATCGATGTCCGAGTAGATGATGGTTTTTCTGCTGGTTTCAAGGACTGCTCGTAGAGCAGAACCTTGAGCCTTGATTCCCTGTTTCTCCAAGCCCGAGGAGCAAAGGCCTTACAGTGCTGTCACAAAATGATGATGTGAGCTTTCCCCATGCAGAGCAGACACTTTGAATGTCCATCCTGGCCTGGAATCTTTGCGTTGCGTACCGAACAACACTTGAATGATGATTATGACATGTCCAGTGAAAAATATGAACAACTGAAAGAGAAACCGCTGAGGGAAAATGTTCCGTGGCTGCTAATGTGGCAGACGGAAAAGAACTGAGGTGCTTTTGGTGGGCTTTGTATTTATATAACAAAGGGAGGTGGGTGGAGCTACAACCAAAAAGCTTTGCCTAACTGCTTTAGAATGTTCTGAACACTGTTTCTGTGCAGGCACAGTAATCCAGTTGTGTGATTCACAGAGACCACGATGAAGAATGGGTGCACTAACAGAAAAGGAAGTTAGGTTATTTCTGCTGGCATCTCCCCTTCAATTCCAAAGACTGGGAGTCTTGGGAAGAACATCTGAACACGGGGGTGGGGGGAAGGGTTTAGCAAAAATCACTTCTCTTTTCCTGTTAGTAGCGCCCTCTTATACATCAAAACATATTTGGGAGCAAAAGAACTCCTGTTTGCAGAAAGGAACCATTGGATACAATCCACAGAGATTTTATAGCACAAATAATCAAATATTTTAAAGTTCAAAGGAAGATAAACCTAAGCATGAGTGTCAACGTGGTGTAGTGGCTTGAGCACTGGACTATGACTCTGGAGACCAGAGTTAGAATCCCCACTCAGCCAAGGAAACCCACTGAGTGACCCTAGGCAAATCACACACTCTCAGCCTCAGAGGAAGGCAAAGGCAAACCCCCTTTGAACAAATCTTGCCAAGCAACCCCAGTAATCGGTTCACCTTACAATTGTCATAATTTGGAAATGACTTGAAGGCACACAACAACCAGAATCCTAAGCATTGCTTTGAATTACAGGAAATATATTATAGAAAAACATCTTACCTTTTTTGTTGATATGAACTGAGGCCAACAGTTGTCTCAGTCTGAAAAGAAAAAAAAATGCATGTATCACAAATATATTTTCATTAAAAAGATCTGGATAAGTGAATCAAGTATCAAGCCCAACTCTTCAATAATTAGCCATCCACCTCCATAATCCAAAACCTATCATTTCTAGTCAAACAATTTTACAAGATACTGTGTCCCCCAGCTTCGTATATATTAATTTACATCTTGATATCTTATGCATATTTAGTTCAGTTCCATGAAGCTCTGAAGTGTGCATAGTACTGTAGGCTTAATCCAACTTTACCAGCATCTCTAAAATGCAGGGTAGCTAAACAATGTATGCTAAAAAAACAGGAGCTACTAAGTATTTCAAACCTAATGTTGGAGATCAGAGTTTGTGCCATCAGCAAATTCAAAACCACACAGTATTAACAGATCACCCTAAGGCATCTGAAGTCTACCATAGCTAAAGTACCATAGTTAATGTCATGGGAAACAGTAATTTTTGGATAGGTCAGATGGCAAATGACCCTACGGACTATGCTATAAGAGTTCTTGTGGTGCCTTCAATTAGGCAAATCTCATTTTCTGTAAAGAGCTTATGGATAGGTGATATAAAATGGTCATCATACATCCCAGGTAAAATCTATGCAGTTATTTGCAATCAACAGATTTTTTAAAAAGATATTTGTAGGAATGGCCTCTATTAGCCAGGTCTTGCATGGAACTGATTAATGTTGTTAAACTGAATAATGATTCTGCTTTTTATAAATGGAAAACTGTTCTATGTCTTGAAGTTCTTAATTGGCTTCAGAATATAATATTAAAAGTAAACAGTAACTAACCGGATACTTAAATATTAATCCTTGATGCATGCTTCTATCATATTTTATGCATGAGGTAAACATGTGACAAATAAGTAATTGCTTTTCTAAAACAAAATGAATCCAGACAGAATGACAGAACAATCTAAATAATCAGCATAACTGAATTATTACATAATTAAGCCTTAGGCAAATGATGTGGTGCCTTCTATAATGACTTCTTATTAGTAATTCTTTGCTATCCTAAAACACAGTGATAGGCAAACACACAAAAAACTTGCTAGCGTAAAAAATACAGCCTTTTAGGTTTTTCTAGAGCGGTTCCACATCCTAGACTAGTCCCTGAAAACCAACAAGGAAATGTTTCAGTACTGGAGTAATGAGATCTGAAGCATGACTAAAGAGCAACTTTTGAAATCCTCATCACCTCACTTCCCATTAAAAGGCACACAGTATGACATTACTGCTCAAGCTTTTTTTAAAAAAAGTACATGATACTGTCCTGCAAAGGTTAAGCACAACTCTTATACTAATACCAATAGGATTTAAGAGTTTAACATGGTCTCAATAGTGCCCTTAAAATCCAGTAAGACTTTTACAACTGAACAGGACAAAGATATTCTGACAAACAGAAATTGCGGCTGTGGTTTAGTAGCTGAAATATGACTATCAGAACAAGAGCTTTATCGGGAACAAAATTCATTAGACTACACACAATGAATACTCTTGTAGCCAGAGTCTAGCCTGTCATACTAGTTAAACACTAGTATAAGATTGTATCCAATTAACCTTGCAGAATAAGAATTAACACTCTTTTTCTGAACTTTGACAAATATACTATTTTAAAAGAATTCCAGTTTTGAAATTTAACGTACAATTATCTATCCGTATCCATGGATTTGGTATCCACGGATTTAAGTATTCACGGCTTGAAAACATTCTTTAAAAAATAAGAATCCAAAAAGCAAACCTTGATTTTGCCATTTTATATAAGGAACACCATTTTGCTATGCCATTGCATACAATGGGACTTGAGTATTCACGGATTTTGGTATCCACGGGGGTCCTGGAACTAAACTCCAGCGAGTATGAAGGGACAACTATAGTTTGCAATGTAGTTTAGATTTTGAATAGAGTATGCCACAGTACATCATGCCCAATTTTTTGAAAATGGCACAACATATATCAATCCCAGATCAGACATAGAAACCTACTGAGTAACCTTGGACATGTCACATTCTCTCAGCCTCAGAGGAAAGCAAAAGCAAACCCTCCTCTAAACAAATCTTGCCAAGAAATCCCTGTGCTGTACTTCAAGGCTCAGTTCTGTCCTCCATGCTATTTGATATTTACATGAAACCACAGGGAAACGTCATCCGGGGTTTTTGGGCTCTGCTGATGACAACACATTTCTATCACTCCTTTCAATCTGATTCCAAGGAAGTGCAGTGTCTGTTGTTAGTGTTGGACTAGATGAGGGTGAACAAACTGAAACTTAATCCAGACAACCTGGTCTTGGTCAGTTGGAAGACAGATGGGGGAATAGGGATTCAGCCAGTGCTGGGTGGCATTCCACCTCCCCCCCCCCATATCTCAGCTTAGGTGTGATCCTGGACTTGGACTTGGATCTGAGCCTGGATGCCCTGGTTTTGGCTGTGGCCAGGAGTGCATTAGAACAGTTAAAACTAGTGTGCCAGCTAGTTTTGACCTTTAAAGCCCTATACAACTTGGGTATAAACTGAAAGACCGTATTTCTTTATATAAGCCAACACGTGCTTTAAAATCTACATGGGAGTGCTTTTTCTCAGTCCCCCCCACCTTCACAGGAACGATTGGTAAGGACTCAGGAGATGGCCTTCTCTGTGGCTGCTCCCGGCTGTGGAACTCCTTTCCACGGGAGGTCCAGCTGGCCCCCTCCCTCCTCTTTTTCAGCTGACAGGTGAAGACATTTTTTATTTTGGCACACTTTTTGAATTTGAATTATGGAGCTGTAATGTGTGTGTAATGTGGTGTGCGGTACTTTTTAAAATTTTAAAAATCTTTTAGTGAAATTATGGTGTGTGTGTGTGTGTGTGTGTGTGTGTATGTACAGTTATCCCTCCATATCCACGGATTTGGTATCCATGGATTTAAGTATTCACGGCTTGAAAATATTCTTTAAAAAATAATAATCCAAAAAGCAAACCTTGATTTTGCCATCTTATATTAAGAGACACTATTTTGCTATGCCATTGCATATAATGGGACTTGAGTATTCACAGATTTTGGTATCCACGGGGGGTCCTGGAACCAAACCCCTGAGAATATGAAGGGACAACTCTGTGTGTGTGTGTGTGTGTGTGTGTGTGTGTGTTTGTCCATGTTTTTTCAAATAATACTGATATTTAATTCTCTTAACTTTTGTAATCAATTATTTTAGCTGGAGGTTTTTTTAATTCTTGCATGCCACCTTGAATCCCATTTTGGCAGAAAGGCAAGGTATAAGTGCAAGAAATAAATGGGATTGGCATAATAGGAAATGTCTTGGAGGCACGTGACAGCAATAACAACAACCTAAGAAACCCAAAATCTACAACAATGTCTTGTAGCATTTAAAATATTAATGTACTTATTACAGGATAAGCTTTTTATTATCTTTACTGGTCTTTGAAGTGCCATAAGACTGCTGTTTCTAAACAACAGACTGGCATAGTTACACTTTCAGAATAATTCCCCGCCCCCCATCATCTTATTTCTGGTCTTTCTGTTTACCAAGGTTTACAAAGCCCTAACAACTTCACTTCCCACTTGTGGTGCTCTGTCATACTTTCCTACTGATTCTTCCAACACTCTTCTTTCTTAAGAAAGCCATTTGAGGAAAACATAAATACAGTTCTCCCTCTGTATCCATGGATTTAAGTATTCACGACTTGTAAACATTCTTTAAAAAATAATAATCCAAAAAGCAAACCTTGATTTTGCCATCTTATATACGGGACACCATTTTTCAATGCCATTGCATATAATGGGACTTGAGTATTCACTGGATTTTGATTTCAACAGGGCGCCCTGGAAACAAACCCCAGCGAATATGAAGGGACAACTGTAGATGTACAATGTCTTTACTGACAGCATCCCAGGAATGGATAACTAGGCGTTGGTTCTCCAGGAGCTGCTGTGCTACAACATCTACCCTCTCTGACCATGGTCAATATGAGATGGGGCTGATGGATTTAAGTATTTATATTCTGTTCTTCAGCCACAAAGGCTCTCAGAGCGGCTTACAAATTGTTAAGCAATAGCACTTACACATCTACACTTCTTTTATAACATACTAGGCACTGTCTAAGCGGTTTCCAATGTGTGTTACCTAATTGCCCCCACAAGTCAGGTACTCATTTTACCAACCTACGAAAGGATGGAAGGCTGACTGAACACTGGAGCCCTTGGGATTGAACTCATACGGTTGTGGCTGCAGTGCTGACATTTAACCACTGAAACAATTACATATAGACAGATACCTAACTTTATGTAGCAACTGCTGTGACACAACTTCGAAGATGCAAGAATTGCAAATGGCATTTCTAGATTTCTCTTTACTAGTGTTAAGAGATTAAGAACGCCCTGTAGGCTTACATTCTCTTCCTTAGGCATGGATCTACAGTCAATGAGAGGTACTCTGTGTTATTTCTCCCACACCACTATAACCTGTTTTTCAAATTATATCTATTATCATAATAACCGGACAGAATGCACCTTGCTTAAAACAAGACTTATAAGGAATGTAAAGGGTGATGAAACATGTTATTCCGATGAGTCGAGAAGCAGCCATCACAGAAAGTTAACTGTGTTAAGATTTCTATTCTATTCCTCTTGAAGTTATGCATGCCTTTTGTGACAACCATAAAATGCAAACCACAAGTTCCACTCCCCACCCCTCAACTGTAGAATCAACCTTCTAGATAGCTAGAGCTCCAATAATTCACAATTACATTTGCCTGTGGCTATCAATTTCACTGATGTCCCACTACACAAGTCAGAGCAACAACCATGGGGCTTCCATGCAGTCTCCCATCTAAGAACTAATTAGATCCAGATCTATTTAACTCCAGAAGGCAGTGACTGAGCACCCATAGTTAATGCTCTTTGGTATGACTGATAACATAATATGCAAATGTAAATACACATTCTACATTTATACATTAGACTTCTATAGCAATACTATTAAGTCTCCAGCAGTCTTTCCAAGAACTAGAGTTACTTATAGATATTCCTTCAAAACAGGCAGCAGGGAACCTCCGGCTCTATAGATGTTCCTGAAATCAACTCCCATTAGTCCCAGCCAGCATGGCCAATGATTAGTAATGGGGAGAGTTAGAGCCCGTTAGCTTTTGGAGGGACACAGGTTGCCCATTCTTGATGTCAAGAATAAGGTTGCAATTCCATACCTGCTTATGGGAAAGGACTTCACTGAGAGGAATGGGATTTATTTCTGAGTGTATGTGTGTAGGTTTCATTGCAAGCATGCTCTGTGGGTAATTTTAAAACTAGACACCTACACCTGAAAGATTCAAGTCAATATGAAATTCACCATTTCAGCAGTTCTTCAGCTGTTCACATTCTCCCCCACAATTTTTCTTTCCGTCTTCTGACCTTTTTTTCTCTAAGTCTATTCTACACCATTCCCTCTCCCTTTATTTCTTAATTTAATTTTCTTTCATTGACCCTGGTCACAACATGCACTACTGATAGCCTACTTGTGTACAAGTCAACCTCATGTATAAGCCTAGGGCAGGTTCTGAGGCCAAAATTATGGATTTTGATATGACCCATGAATAAGTTGAGGGTAAAAGTTTGGGTCTCAGCACAGGGCTCCTCAGATCCATTCCATGGAGAAGTTAAAATTCCAGCTGGCCTCTCAGGGGGCCAGACACTGATCCCTGCTATTCCCTCTGCCACTTCTGGCCTTTCTGAATGCCTGGGTAGGAAAAATGGTGGCAGCAGTGGCTATTTGGTGCTATCCTGCCTTGGGGGAGAGAGCAGAAGAGTTCAGTGCTATTCTTGCAATAGGCTCTCCCTGGACAGACTCTTCATCCCTGACAGATTGCCCTCCATTGTCTGCACCTGGCCTGCTTGTCTCTTCCTCCTCTACACCTTCTCTGAGGAGACATGTGGGCCAGCTGTGGACAACCAAGAGCACATAAGGTGACCATCACCTGGCTGAGAGGTAAATATCACCTGGCAATGTAGGGGGCAGTACTGACTGCTTGTTCCCTTTTGCCCTCCACTGGCCTTCCTACCTCACCAACTGGTCAGTCTGAAAGCAGATTCGGCCCCGGTTGTCACTTTCTCTGGATCATTCTGCTGGAGGGATGGCTGGTTTCTTGTATTTTGGCTGCCTTCTCTGGTTCTCCTCCACCTGCCCTTCATTGTCCATCATAGAGAGGAACCAGAGAATGCCAGCAAAAGACAAGAAACCAGCCACCTTTCAAACCGCTCCCCTTTGCCATCTGCAGGAACTGGAGAATTCAGGCAAAAGACAAGAAACCACCACCCAGACACAGCAGAGGGATCTGGCAGAAGCTTCTGAATACAGGCAAAATCTCTCTGCAACTTCTGAATGCAGGCAAAAGACAAGAAACCATCACTCAGATGGGGCGGAGAGATTTTGTGGTTTCCCTGCCAAAGCAGGGAGAGTGTGTTCCGTTCTTCTTCATGATTTCCCTAGTGTGGTTCTGATCCACTTTTTCTAGAGTGTTGGTGCTTCCTTTACAAGACATCACCTTGCTGCTGTCATGGCTTACTGTAGTCCTTCTGTGCACAAAGGGACCCAGAGGACTAGGAGGTTTCCCAGCTCCTGTTCTTCACCACACCTCTTTTGGTTGCCTTCTTTGACTCATCTTCACAGTCCACCTTTGGTTGTCCACAGCAGAGAGGAACTGGAGAGGGCAGCCAAAAGATGAGAAATCAGGCCCCTCTCCAGCAGAGGGATCCATCAGAAGTGGTGATCAAAGAAACAGTGTAGAATCGTAGACAGGCTTCTGTCGGATCCTTCTGTCATGGCCAGAGAGGTGGCTTATTTCTTATCTTCTGGCTGCCTTCTCTGATTCTTCTCTACTGCAGACAACCAAGGGCTGACAGCAGAAAGGAACTGGAGAAGGCAGGCAAAAGACAAGAAACCAGCCGCCTCTCCAGCTGCAGCGGAAGTCTGTCTACAATTCTAAACTGTTTCTTCACTCACTCACTGTTTCTGGCAGATCCCTCCACCACAGCTGGAGAGATGTGAAACCAGCAATCCCTCCAGTGAAGGGATCCAGAGAGGGCAATGACCAGGGCGGAGTCCACTTTCAGCCTGACCAGCTAACAAGGTAGGAAGGCCGATTGAGGGCAAAAAGGACCAAGTGGTGAGTACCACCTCCTGAACAGCCAGGTGATACCTGGCACTTGCCAAGTGGTGAGCAAAGAAATAGTGGCAATGAGGCTTTGGCGAATCCCTGCCTTGGCAGGGAGAGCAGAGGGGGTTGGTCTGAGAAGCCTCCTGTAAAAGAAGCACTGACACCCCCCCCCCATCTTTGGCACGGAAATCTTTGTGATTTCGCTGTCGAAGCAAGAAGAACAAGAGCAGTCAGTGCTTCTTATGAATTTCCCTGCCAAGGCAAGGAGAGAGAGTGTATGTGGAGGTGTTGGTGCTTTTGGGGGATTTCCCTGCCATGGCAGGGAGGGGGTGGCTGTGCTTTTTTTGGACCCCTCTCTCCCCTCTGTGGTGACAGAGTTGCTGCTGACATTATTTTTTCGAGCAGGGTTACTTTACTGACCTGTGCATACGTCGACCCAGGATTTTTGATCAATTTTTGGCATAATTTTTTCTACTTATACACGAGTATATATGGTACTTTTAATTGTTTTAGGAAATAATAGGTGAGAAAGTGTTAAGAAAAAGTTACCTACAGCAACCAGTTCAAGACATATAATATGTAAATGTAACAGTTCTCACTTCAAATACAGTGGGCCCTTCCAATCTGCAGGCTCCTGATCTGCAGGCTCCCGATCTGCAGTTTCAACTGCCTGTGGACTGTCACGTCCCATAACTAAAATGTAATACTATAAGGCACTACTATCTGTGGTTTTTTGCCATCCATGGAGGGTTCCAGAACCAAACCCTTGTGGATCTAGAGGGACCACTGTATATTTCAAATACATTAATAGGTTATAGGCATATACAAATAGATGTATTTCTTCATCTTGCTTTTAAATTACACCAGAAAATATAGCATTATACCTTTCAATCCTAAAACAGAGAAAAATGATTGAAAAGTATACAGAGAAAAAGTATTTTACAGTACTTGAATGGTTTTCAAGAGTGTATGCAGTAGTTGTTGACTATTCAGCACACTTGAAAAGTACTCATTGTGTGAAGAACATCACACTTCAAATATATAATACCAAGGATTGAAACACCAAACTTTACTCTGGAGCATGCACCAACAGAATGCTAATTCTTGATTTAAGCTGAGTGAATAACAGAGTAAGTTTTCAGTCTGTGTATTATTTGCCTCTTTTCCAATGTGGATATATGCCACTTAGCAAGGTTGAAGAGAACAAAACCTTGCAAATACTCATTACTCACTGCAGAAGTAATACTAGTGACTACATGTCATTACCATTGATTCATTATGACAAATTCATAACCCGTCAAGCTGTTATGCCCAGCAATTCCAACATAATTTGTTGAGATGCATTATCTATCACTTATTACCCAAGATTATCATTAGACACATATGAAGATGAATGTTTAACCATCTTGTATACTGGGAGTAGCCTATTAATACTAAAACAGGAATCTGAACACATATAAAAATTACAGTAGAGCAGAACTGTAAAGCCTGAAGTACAGTATCTACCTCTGTGTCTCTGCAGAACACAGCTCATTCATCCATCTGGCAACTGTATACAGTGTATCTTTAAGATGACAGATGCAACATGCAAATCTGAACAAAATCCCAAAGAGAATCAAAGAGCAATAAACTAGGCTTTTAGCCCCAAACTTTAAGAAAATTCTATAGCCTGAGTACTTTCAGATACACCAGTTCTTTTGCTTATAATTATGAGGCAGCCAAATCCAAATTTCTCTTGGAGATTATGAATTTAATTGTCTCATTATTGTTTGCAGCAAGCACAAGACCTTATGTAAAACAAGCTCTACAACTATGAACACCAATGTAGGCTCCTGCCTAACTATGCTTGACAGTTTTTAATGTAAGGTCAGGGACCATCTTTAAAAAACAAAGAACCAATACATGGATCAAAGAAAATGTCCCTAAAATAGCTTTAAGAAATCCCTCTTCTCTTTTAGCATGTCCTAGCACTAAAATTTCACTTTATGTGCTAACTCCTTTAACTGTCTCACAACCAACTGTTCTTAAACATTCATACATGATATGAAATACAAATCTGCAGTTAGTATAGTGCTAACTGTACCTAAGCATAAAATAGTTTATTCATGTTTTCAAGCAATTGATGAAGAATGATACAATCAATTGCTCAATCAAAGAAAGTGCTAAATAAACTTTGATGCAGAAAATGAGCTGGATAATTTCTAAAGAATGCTGAATTAAAGGCCTCTTTGAGAGTCAATGGATAATTCTGAATAATGATGAACTAGAACATTCTAATGTTCAAAGTCAGAAGTTTATCTGAAGTTTGTTAAATGATCAAGCTAACACATAAGGTCAAAAGTCTACTTAAAAGCAGACTTTAAAATGTACAACTATTAAGATCTTGAAATCTTCTAAACATTTGAGTTATTGGAGTAAAAGGTTTTCCCCTTATTAATATTGTTACTAGAAAAACAGAAGTGAACTCACCTAGTGAAGAACAACAGTTACTGATGGTGTATTTTTTGCTGAAGTTTTATCAATATATACTGTTATCTCATAGAAAGGCTTCTGTAATATTCAAACTATTAACAGATAATACAGTCGTCCCTTCACATTCGCGGGGGTTCTGTTCCACGGACCCTCGCGAATGTGAAAAATCCGGGAATAACGACTGCCCTCCCCCTCCCCCACCATAGCGACCATGGGGCCTCTGGAGGCCCCATAGTCGCTTCCTCCAGCCTCCCCGCTCCCTTCCTAGGCCTTCCCGGGGCCTCTGGAGACCCTCCCGAGGCCTCGTGGATGCCTCCCCAGCCCTCCCCCCTCCCGCCCAAGCCCTCAACGGGGCCTCCGGAGAGTCTCCGGAGACCCCGCGGAGGCCTCTCACGGCCCTCCCCGCTCCCTCCCAGGCCTTCATGGGGCCTCCGGAGCGTCTCCGGAGGCCCCATGGAGGCCTCTCCCGGCCTCCCCCCTCCCCCCGGGCCTTCGTGGGGCCTAGCTGGCCCCGCAGAGGCCTCTCCCGGCCCTCCCCCCTCCCTCCCCGGGCCTTCGTGGGGCCTAGCAAGGCCCCGCGGAGGCCTCTCCCAGCCTCCCTCCTCCCTCCTAGCAAGGCCCCATGGAGGCCGCTCCCGGGCCTCCCCCTCCCTCCCGGGCCTTCGTGGGGCCTCCGGAGCATCTCCGGAGGCCCCATGGAGGCCTCCCCGGCCCTCCCCACCCCCTCCCCGGGCCTTCATGGGGCCTCCGGAGCGTCTCCGGAGGCCCCATGGAGGCCTCCCCGGCCCTCCCCGCTTACTCGCAGGCCTCCCCCAGGCCTTCATGGGGCCTCCGGAGAGTCCCCGGAGGCCCCATGGAGACCTCTCCCAGCCCCCCCCTCCCTCCCCGGGCCTTCGTGGGGCCTCCGGAGCGTCTCTGGAGGCCCCATGGAGGCCTCCCCAGCCCTCCCCCAGGCCTTCATGGGGCCTCCGGAGAGTCCCCGGAGGCCCCATGGAGGCCTTTCCCGGCCCTCCCCCCTCCCTCCCCGGGCCTTCGTGGGGCCTCCGGAGCTCTCCGGAGGCCCCATGGAGGCCTCCCCAGCCCTCCCCCAGGCCTTCGCGGGGCCTCCGGAGGGTCTCCGAAGGCCCTGCGGAGGCCTCCCTAGCCCTCCCCCCTCCCTTCCAAGGCCTTCGCGGGGCCTCCGGAGGGTCTCCGAAGGCCCCGTGGAGGTCTCCCCGGCCCTCCCCGCTCCCTCCCAGGGCTTTCATGGGGCCTCTGGAGGCTCCCTGTCGCGGTTTTGGGGGGCCCGGGGGGGCCCTCGCAAAACCGTGAATAATCGAAACCGCGAATGTCAAGTTCGCGAATGTGGAGGGGCGACTGTACTAGGAAAGTCAGCAAGTACTTAATACAGATGTACAAGGAACTGCTCTCTCAGCTATACAGCTTGACCCTGGTATCCATGCGGTATGTTCCCATGGATGCCTGAAATTGTGGATGATAGGGAACATTATTATTCTCAATGAGAACGCCGGAAGTTGTCCATAGAATCACACTGGAGGACCTAGAAATGCCTAGAGAGCATATATTTTAGGATGTGGATAAGTGAAACTGGATACCAGATCTGTGGATATGGGGGTTGACCTATATTTCTGTTAGCAAAGCCAAAATCACAACTGACATTTCCAGCACTACATCACTGTACCTCGGTTCAAATACAAAGTATCAAACATAATGCCTATGTGTGAGTCAGACACTACACCATTTATGGAAAGAAGCTAGAGCCAAAGAACTACAGTACACTACTAATGCCACATGGCAAAAGGAACTTTATGTCACTCTAACAGTAACCATTCTGCACGTCATGATAAACATCTTTGACAAAGAAGTTTCACAAGCTGTTTGCAATATGTCTGGTGTTCTGTTGCATTTAATTCTCCAACCCTGAGGGACTAATGAAAAGGAAAATTAGTTTTGCAACAATCCAACAGAACTATGTTTGGGGTAAAAAAAAAACACAAAAAACAAAAACCTGGGTATTATAAACCTTTTTGATTTGTTAGCACTGTAGCTCATTTATTAATTAAAACTAATAACTTAATTCTGTATAAGTGATTCCAACTTAAATTAACCACTATAATTTAAAAATAAATTTAATTAAGCTGCCTTTTTATCAGCAAATTTCCAATTTAATTCATAACTCAACAGATTTGAATTACATTAGGTCCTCTGGATCTATGGGCTCCAGAACTGTGAATTCAACCAACTGCATCCATGTTCATGTCGCCACCCTTTAATAATATGGGACATGATCATCTGCATTTTTTGGTATGTGTACAGGGTCCTGGAATCAAATCCCTGCAGATCCAAAGGGGCCACTGTAGTTAGTTCCTATCATTACCCTGTTGCAGCTACTTCTTGCTTAGCATAGAGCTGCATTATGCAAGCTGAATGCTTCTTTCTGTGTACTAAGGACCCTAGGAACTGCAGTTCAACAGGATCTGGAAAACCACATAATTCCTGTCCCTGCTCTAAACACATGAATTTGAATATCATTAAAGAAGTACAAGATGAGAGGCAATACATTGTGATCCACCTTTTATATACACTCAATTTGTAAATCAACAAGTTTAAACTCTTCTTAAAAACTGTTCAAGGATTATGAATACCAGGATAAGAAATTGGAACCAATGGTTCAACTCTGTCCTTGGTTTTGGTGATTTACGACACTTGTGGTCCACCTTTTTATACACTCAATTTGTAAATCAACAAGTTTAAACTCTTCTTAAAAACTGTTCAAGGATTATGAATACCAGGATAAGAAATTGGAACCAATGGTTCAACTCTGTCCTTGGTTTTGGTGATTTACGACACATTTTAAGATGTTCCAATTTAAGGCAATTCAGTCAGTTTAAAATCCCACCTACTGGTTCAATCAACCTGCATGCAAAGAGGGACTTACTGAGACATAAAAAAGCATGCTATTGGCAAAATAACAGGACAGTGAGGACTAGCAAGCAGCCAGTCAGAAAATATAATAAGTTTGATCTGAAGTTTGAACTCATTTCATTTTTAGTAAGTGATGAAGAAAATCCAAAAGAAGGCCACTTAAAGGAATTATATTGTTGTTAATTGCTATCAAATGGGTTTTAATTTATAGCAATCCTATGAACAATACACCTTCAATATGTAAGCAATATAAAACATATGAAGTTCTATTTAATAGGAAATATTTACCTGTAATAAACCCCCTTCATCAAAGCGCAGAACTTCTATTAAGTTATCTGACTGGATGAAAGCTGTGAAACAAGAAAAACATGAATCAAAAGCTTCATTCAAACCTATTCATTTTAAAAAATTATTTTAATATAATTTTTAAAAGTATGATTACAAAGAAAAAACAAAGAAAGACAGAAAAGGGGGTTAGGGGAAGTGCAGTTATGTGAAAAAGAAAGTATACCCTCTCTGAATTCTATGGTTTTATATATCAGGACATAATAACAATCATCTGTTCCTTAGCAGGTCTTAAAATTAGGTAAATACAACCTCAGATGAACAACAACATGACATATTACACCAGATTTATGTTCTTGGACTTCAACTCCCAGCATCCCACACTATTGGCAATTCTGGCTAGGGCTCTGAAACTAAGAGTCCAACATCTGGAGGACCAACAATTTCCATTCTAGATTTAGCAGGACACTTCCATCCTGCCCATCCCACCCAAAGTCAGAAGACCCTATAATTTTCAAAACTGGTTTGGGTGCGTGCAGAAAGCCTACTACCAGAGCCTGATGGCAACAGCTTTCCCCAGTAGCTGATATTCAACTGTACAAGACCTCTAAACACAGATGTAACATTTTATTACCTACCACAGCTAATAGTTGATAACAGACAAATTCAGAGAAACAAGTCCACCTTAAAAAAAAAAAGTCCTCTGTGTTCACAGCCAAAACCAAAATTGGCTGCATTCAGATGTTATAATGGCTATGTTTTATTCTGATAGTAAGCCTCAGGCTTAGAGCACTCCCTACTCTAGTCTCTTTAGGTGAAGCTACAAGGAATTTTCAAACTTTAACAGTCATATATCCTTGTTTGGTGTTTTTTTTTTTTTTTGGTTATTTATACCCTGCTTTTCAGCCACAACGCTATCAGAGCGGCTTACAAATCATTTTAAGCAATAGCAATTTACACATCTACACTGCAAGAAGCAGCTTCCAATGTGTGTTAGCTAACTGCCCCCACAAGCCGGGTACTCATTTTACCGACCTACGAAAGGATGGAAGGAGTGAACCTTGAACCAAACAAACTGATTAATCTCAGTTAGGTTTTCTTGAAGCAAGTCAGCTTTACAAAGTTTATTTATTGTTAATATTTCTACACTATACTTTGTCAAAAAGCCATGATGGTTCACAATAAATCTACAATGATTAACAATAAAAGATTACTAATAAAAGCAAAATTATATTATCATATTATGTAATTTTTTACATTACTATAGTAAAATAATTTAATTATTTGCATTTCATAATAATATAACATTTTATTTTATATTATTTTATAACATTAGTATAAGATACATTATTGAGCTAAGTTATATCTTATCTGTACTTGCATGTTACATAAGCCATGGTTTTATGTCAGTCATGGTTTGCTGCTTTATCTATGAACTGTCTCATGGGCACTGGACAACCAGGGCTATCATTTCTTTTCTGTCTGTCTGTCTCTCTCCCCCTCCTGTTTCAATTTAAGTGCCAGTGAAAACACGACAGGGCAATTAAATCAGATGCTTCTCAGCACTTTGTCAATTCTGAATGTCAACATTTGCAACTACAGTAGCACCCCTGCATCTGTGGGGGATTGGTTCCAGGGGTGCCCACGGATGACAAATTCCACGGATGCCATCCCAGGGGGGCATCACAGGGGAAAGGGGGGTGAGTTCGTTCTTTTGCCCCTTCCCCCTTTGCCACTGCCACAGCAGTGACTGCATGGGGGAGGGGATGAGGCCAGTTTGCTTCTCTGCCCCCTTCCCCTTTTGCCCATGGCCCCACTGCAGTGGTGACTGCAGGGGCTAAGGCAGAAGGGGATGAGGCCAGTTCGCTCCTCTGTCCCCTTCTCGCCATGGCCCCACTGCAGTGGCGATCGCAGGGGCAAAGGGAGAAGGGGACGAGGCCAGTTTGCTTCTCTGCCCCCTTCCCCCATGGCCGTGCCAGCAATCGTGGGGGAGAAGGAGGAACGGGATGACGCCAGTTTGCTCCTCCGCCCACTTCCCCCTTGCCATGGCCCTGGCACAGCAGCAATCACGGGGACAAAGGGGGAGGGGGATGATGCCAGTTTGCTCCTCCTCCCTTCGCCCCTGCAATCACCGCCGCAGCAACAGGGGAAGGGATGTGGGAGGTAAGACCCCCTTCTCCCCCCCCCACCATCGCCAACTGCAGATAATTGAATCCGCAGTTGGCAAATCAGTGTATACGAGGGTGCTACTGTAAAATCTTTTTGACCAATGTAAAGTTGGTTGCCAAGACTTCCTGAACAGGTTGAAGTATTACTGGCGCTGTGTGCATTATGACCAATAATAGTACTGTACAGTATATCTAGTCCAATGCTACTCAAAATGGTGGTCCACAGACAAGTGCCAATCCACAAGCTATCAGCTGCTAGTCCACAGCAAGTTCCCAGAAAATTATGTGAATATGATAACACTATGGCACACTGGGTAAACATTGTCAGACTGCCATATCAGTTTGAGAAGCATTAATCCAGACAGTAGGTAGCGCCTTTAACCTTGACATATGCCCAAACCAAGAAATCAAACATTCGACACACGCACACCTAGACAGTTGACAGATAACAATAAATGTCACATACTACAAAGCACTGACCAGGCATCACATTCTAAGGGTGTGTGTGTGTTTGGGTTTAAACTCTTTCCATAGTCTGTTCACTCCATACTCAAACTCTCCCAAGAATAGGACAAGACAGAATTGTCTCTTGTTGACCTTCAGATCATTAACTAGACTGTAGTATGGTTCAGCACTGTCCTTAAGTTGTAATGATACTGACTTAAAAGTATAAATACATGAGGCTTCTATCATGATGACAAGGTTTTCAAAAGCAAGTGCAAATAAGCACAACCCAAAAGAATACTACTATGCTTTAATAGTATATCAGATAAGTAAGACTGTATCTAATTCTGAAGTAGGTAACAATGCTCTGTATTAAAACTATCTAGGGAATGGGGAAAGCTTTAAAAATACTTAAAATTAAGCCTGGAGGTTTTCTATTAATCCTTGCTACACTACATACCAACTTCCATAAATTTATTTTTAAAAAGAACAGTCGGACCCCTGTACCTGCAGAGGTTCAGTACCTAGACTTATCTGGGTACCAGAAACTGTAGATAACAGAGGACCCTATTAAAACAGCAGCATCATTGTATCTGCGGGGGACTGGTGTCTCCCACAGATGTTGAGTTCCACAGATAATAGTGAATGCCATTCCAGGGGAAAGGGAGGAGGTGGGTTCGCTCCTCCCCCTCTCTTCCCCCACGCCATGGCCCTGCTGCAGCTCCGACTGCAGTGGTGAAGGGGGAGGCAAATTCACTCCTCTGCCCCCTTCCCCCTTCGCCCCTGCCATGGTCCTGCCATGGCGGCAATCATGGGGATGAAAGGGGAACGAGTTCGTTTCTCCCCCTCCCTCCCCCCGCCAAGGCCCTGCCATGGCAGCAATTGCAGGGCGAAGGGGAGAGGCGTTTTCGCCTCCTCCCTTTCCCCCGTGATCACTGCTACAGTGACAGGAGCCCTCCCAGGGGAAGGGATGGGGGAGGTGAGATCCCTCCTCCCCCTCCCTTCCCCCCACCATCACCAACCATGATTAACTGAATCTGCAGTTGGCGAATCAGTGGATATGGGCTGCTACTGTTCAGGATGTCCAGTAAAAACATACCATACTGGTACCTTGGAGGACCTAAAAGATACCTAGAGAGGATACCTCTCTGGGCATTTTCCAGCACAACTTTACGGTATGTGTCTCTATTTTGTGTCCCACAGATAACAGAAACTGTGGATATGGGGGTCCAACCGTAATCATTTTTCTTTAATCAGAATCCTGTAGTTTTTTGCTACTCTCTCAGTTTACTTGTCTTCAAGCATAATGCCTTCAAGCTACAGTGCTAACATGAGTTTTACAAAATCTAGACTTGCAATTTGTAGCTAACATGAGTTTTACAAAATTCTACTTCCTCTTTACCTCTCCCTCCACTATAATTAATATATATATATATATATATATATATATATATATATATATATATTGAATGTTACCTTACATTCAAGACCATAAAATTACATTTCCCAGTAAGAGAAGACAGGATTTGTTTGCAATTTGTAGCAAGCAACATATGTAGGAAGTAACACAATCAAACATTTCATGTGTAAATCAAGACAGTGTAGCTGTGTTCTCACTGACCAGAGCCAATACCTTCAGGTTCCCGATGAAAAAGTTACTGAAGTGGCTTAAATAGAATGTCACATTGGGTACTTACCATGAAGGTACTTTCTGTAAGGCAGATGGCAGGAAGAATCCGTAAGCATTGGGAACTTAGGACCGCCCAGAGAAGCAGGAAGTTGACTACTGGACTTGTAGAGTTTAAATCCCTTTGTTCTCCTCCACAAGGCCAGTTCTCTGACTAGCAAAGCCTGATGATAAGTGAGTGAGCTTCTTTCCTTGAACACAAAACAATACATGTTACAAGAACAATAAGAAACACATTACGAACCGGCATGAACCCTCCTTTGCAATCACAGGGTGGGATGTATTCTTCTTGCCATCTACCTTACAGAAAGTACCTTCATGGTAAGTACCCAATGTAACATTCTGTAGTGTGAGATGGCAGGAAGAATCTGTAAGCATTAGGACGTACTCAAATCTAGTAATACCCTAGGGAGGGCGTGACTGCGCAAAATAGGAGGGACTAGGTGTGTACTACCTCATGAAGCACCCTTCTTCCGAAGGTGACTTCTGTGGACCTGTACTTATCCATCTTATAATGACGAATGAAGAATGTGTGGATGGCGTGCTCCAGGTTGCTGCCCAACAAATTTCTGCCAGAGAAGCGTTGGTCGAGAACACTGCTGAAGTAGCCACTGATTGGGTTGAGTGAACCACTACCCCCCCCCGGGGGCGGGGGGGAATCTTGGCTGAGCCGTAGGCCGCAAAAATGCATGCTTTGATCCATGTTGCTATCGTTTGACTCAATACCCATGCTCCCATGGAGGCTGGGTTGAAAGATACGAACAGTGAGTCGCATCTCCTGAAGGAGGCCATGCGCCTAATGCGTACCTTCAGTGCCCTCCTGACATCTAGCTTGTGCCATAATTTCTCTGTAGGGTGGGATGGGTTGAGGCAGAAGAAGGGAAGGAGTGAGTTGTTGCACAACGTGAAATTCAGAGAGGACCTTGGGCTGGAAGGATGGATCGGTATGCAAAGACATGAAATCCTCCCCAAACGAACACAGATGTTCCCTAACCGAGAGAGCTGTTAGTTCCAAGACCCTCCTGGCATGGCAGAGGTGATAGCCACCAGGAAGGCCACCTTGAGAGTTAGTAGGCGAAGCAGAACCTTCCTAAGTGGCTCGAAAGGGTGGCATGTTAGCTGTCTCAAAACTAATGTAAGATACCATGATGAGAACCTGTGATGTACTGTGAATCTCTTAACATGTGGGTGTGTACAGATCCGACCCCCATGGGAGCATTGAATGAAGGCCGCCAGTGCAGCTGTCTGCCTCTTTAGGGTGTTGGGATGGAGGCCCCTTTCGAGCCCTCTTTGTAGGAAGGCCAGGACGTGCTTTGTTGAGGCCTCAGTAGGCCTCACTTCCTCTGAGGTGCACCACTGGGAAAATACTTTCCATGTGGCCTGATAGATCCTCCTTGTTGAGGGTCATTGGGATGCCATGAGTGTGGTTATGACCTGGTCATCATATCCACACTCCTTCAATGCTTGCCGCTCAATCTCCATGCTGTCAGCTGGAGCCATGCCGCGTTGGGGTGCCTGATTGGTCCTTGGAGGAGCAGGTCCTGACGTAGCGGGAGCCTCATGGGTGGTTCTACCGCCATCTCCGTCAGGTCCGAGAACCACGATCAGCCTGGCCAGTGCAGAGCTAGGAGGACCACCTGTGCTTCTTCTTTGCGAATCTTCCTATCTACTTTCCCTATTAGGAGAAAGGGGAAAGAGGCATAGAAGCCCTACTGGCAGGGAGATTGCAGGGCACCTGTTCCCTCTGCTCCCTGAAGCGGGGACCTGGTGAAGAAGTATGGAAGTTTGGCGTTTTGTGGAGTTGCAAAAAGGTCTACCTGCAAAACCCTGAATCTCCTCTGTATCTGAAGGAAGACTTCCCGGTTCAGCTCCAACTCTCCCGGGAGAACTGTGTGTCTGCTTAGATAATCTGCCTAAAGATTCGCCTCCCCCCGGAGATATTGTGCCGAGAGAGACTGGACTGTTAACTCTGCCCACCTGAGGAGCGCTTCCGCTTCCAGGTGCAGTTACTTTGATTTGGAGCCCCCTTGTCTCGCTATGTAAGAGCGCTGTGTTGTTGTCTGTCCTCAGCAGTACGTGTTGTCCTTTCAGGATGTGGGAGAACAGTTCCAGCCAGTTTATGCTGTGAGCTGTTCTGCTTTTGACCAGGTCCCTTGGGCTACCTTATCCAAGCAATGAGTCCCCCACCCCTGAAGGCTTGCGTCTGAGGTGATGACTACCTGCTGGTTGATGGTCAGTGGGGAGCCCTTGGCAAGGTGGTCCTGTTGGGTCCACCAGAGAAGAGATTCGTTGACTGTGTCCAGAATGGTTATGTTGAGTTTCTCTTTCCAAGTTATCTGTTCCTGGAATGGCCAGAGGAGTGCCTGCAGGGGTCTGGAGTGAAACCTGGCCCACTGGACTACCTGGATTGATATATCATCAGACAGAAGAGGCGTGTGAGAACGTCTATGCTTCCTCTCGTCCGAGTGCATACTTGTCCAGCCTTCCGCCTTAGTACCAGCTGGCATTCCCTTGAGAGAGAGCTGGTAGTTTACCGTGTCCAACTGTACTCCTAGGTGCACTATTGACTGTGATGGAACGAGTATGCTTTTCTTGAAGTTCACCAGGAACCCATGGTGTTGTAGACAGCTGGTCGTGTATCTCAGGTCCCTTTCTGCCCTTGCCTTGGAACGGGATTGGAGAAGGATGTCGTCCAGGTAGGGATACAAGTGTATCCCTTTGGTCCTCAGGTGTGCTATTAGAACTGCCAGCACTTTCATGAACACTCTCGGGGCAGTCAAGAGACTGAAGGGAAGAGCCTTGAGTTGGAAGTGTTCTTCCCCAAACACGAACCTGAGGAATTGTCTGCTATCTGGGTGCATCATGATGTGTAAGTAGGCTTCCGATAGATCCAGAGATGCCAGGAAATCTCCTTCCTGTAGGGTCTCCCATATTGACGAGAATGTTTCCATCCGGAAACACTTGTAGGTAACGCATGAGTTTGTGTACTTCAGGTCTAGTACTGACCTGAGGCTTCCATCCTTTTTGGGTACCGTAAAGAAGTAGGAGTATACCCCTGAGAAACGTTGGTACATTGGTACCTCTTCTATGGCTTCTATTTCCAGCAGGTGGCCGGTGGCTGTCCTGGGGTCTGGTGCCTTCCTTGGATTGGATGGGATTGGTGCTGGTAAGAACCGTTTCCTTGGTCTTGAGTTGAACTCCACCTTGTAGCCCTGTGCTATGGTGTCCAGGACCCACCTGTCTGAGGTGCAGTTTGACCATGAGTCTAGGAACCTGGACAGCCTTCCTCCTACTGGGGTCGTATCCAAGTCAGGACTGTTGTTGTGAGGACTCTCTTTGGGATTGGGATCCTCCTCTGCGATTTGTAGTCGAATTGGAGAAAGGTGCGCGTCGAATAACATAGTTGATCTTGGACCAGGAAGGTCTGGAGGAGCGAAAGTCTCCCCGTCTACTGTTGCCCCTAAGGTGTCGAAAGGAGCTGGAATACTGAAAGGGCCGTCTTCCGCTTTTCCTGTCCTGTTTCCGACTTGCCGAACGCATGGCCTGCTTCTTGTCTTTTGTCTCCACCAGTATGTCCTTGAGGGCATCTTCGCCGAACAACTTGGCCCCCTTGAAGGCTGCTGTTGCTAGGGTGTTTCTAGACTGCGTGTCTGCATCCCAATGTTTGATCCATATCTGCGTGCCACCAGAGTAGAAGCTCCTGCTGCCCTGGTTGAATATGTTAGAAGGTCCTGGGATGCATCCGCTACGAAGTGCAGTGCGAGCTGGATTCTCTGGAAAGCCTTGTGAAGTGTCCTGGTGTCTAGGTCTTGTGTTTCCATGACCTCCTGGAGCCAGATTGCTGCTCAAGATATGATTGCAGAGGCCAAGGATGCCTTGATTCCCAGGGCCAAAGCCTCATAAGATTTCTTGAGGGCTGTGTCAGCCCTCTTCTCGTCGTGGTCCTTTATGGAACCTTCCCCCTCTTGGGTGCGAGCACATTGGAAACCACTGAGACCACCGGCTGTTCAACTACTGGGACCTTCAGCTTGTCTAGGAGCTCTTTGGGTAAACTGTAGAACTGCTGTGATGCTGAGGTTGCTCTTCTCCCTGAAGCAGGCTTGTCCCACTCTTCTGCTACCAGGTTCCCGCTGGAAACAGGAACAGGTGTCCCTTTGGCCTAGTTGAGGGCGTGAGGGCCGCCACTTTTTCGTTCTTGGGGGGATTAGGGTCCTCCGTGGTGTTATGTGGCAAGGCTGGGGGTGTGCTCTCCAAGGCCAATAGGGCCTTGTTAAGCAAGTAGGAGAATTTGTCCCCCTGGAAAATTCTCTCCGAAATCTCTGGTTCAGAGGTTTCTGAATCAGAGAGTTCCCTCTCCTCCCTGTTGCATGCATCAACCTCATCTGGGTTCCCATTGGGGTCAGCTGTCCCCAGGGTTCCCAGCATCAGCCCCCCCCCTCTGAGGTCTCCCCTAACTCCTCAGAAGAGTGTCTTGAGGGGGGGTCTTTCTCTTCCTGGAGGCTGACTGGGTGTGGGGGTGACCCTCCCCACTGATGGTGAACAGCTGGGCGCCACCCTGTGATCTCCCCTTCTGAACTCTCGAGGGCATTTGCTCGGTTCTGGTGTCCCGTGAGCTCTTGGGGTTACGGGCTATGGGCTGTCTCCTGGCTGCACCCATTGCTCTGGGAGAAACTATGCCCTCCTGGTTGGATAGGAGGACGTATGACAACATTTGGACTGCCAAGCATATGGCCTCCCCCTTACTCAGGGCGCTATCCCCTGGATCTTCATCGTCAGAATCCCCGGGGTCATCTGGGAATTGGGGTTCCTCTTCCTCCTCCCCCTGGGCAGCGTCGGGACTGTGTTCTCCCAGAGAGCCCGACTCGTCCCCCCGTTCCTCATACTCACTGGATGAGAGCTCTACCGCCGTGGAGGATATGGCTTTGCCAGCAGCCACCTTCGCAGCGGTGAGATCGCGCTTCGGGAAAGACTCCCGGATCACCGCCCTCAGTTCCTCCCTCGAAAGGGGTCCTCTTACTTGCCCTGAGGCTCCAACCTCATGTCTGGCATCCATTCCGTCTCCAGCGTTGTTCTGGGGGTTCCGGAGAGGTGGGGATGAAGCCTCGTCCCCCGCAGGTACCGAGCAACCATCCGCCTCCTTCCTGGAGGGATCGGTCCACTGCTCCTTCAACCAGTGCTATTGTTCCTTTTGCGGCTGCTGGCGCAGCTTGGTATTCGGCGTGTTCTGTAAGCTGCCTCCGGTCAGGGCCTGTTCTGCTTTTCTGGCCACTTTTCCCCAGGCCACTGGGAGTACCGGGTGGCTGGAAGAGGAGTAGTAGTTGGCCCGCGTGGTTCTCTCCGAGCCGCCATGGCAGGGGCTCTGGGGAACTGAGGCTGCAGTTTGTTGCCTGTTTGCAGTGTGCTGCTTGGTCCTGGCAGTCCCCTTGGATGATCCCATGGCCCAGGGAGTCGAGGGGAGGCGGAGGTAGACAAAGAGCGAGAAGGGGGGCAAGGCACAGCGCGGTTAAGAGAAAGGAGGGTGTTTTTTTTTAAGGTGAGAGGCCAAAGTTAGATCAAAATGGGGATGTGGTGGTGGTGGACGAAGCGAAAGAAAGCAGAAAAAGGAAGAAAGAGATGGAGGAGCGAGATCCTGATCTTCCCTGGGTGAAGCAGGAAGTTGAACTGGCCTCATGGAGGAGAACAAAGGGATTTAAACTCTACAAGCCTAGTAGTCAACTTCCTGCTTCTCTGGGCAGTCCTAAATTCCCAGTGCTTACGGATTCTTCCTGCCATCTCACCCTACAGAAAAGCTGGCCAACAGGTAACTTATTTTAAAATGTAGAAAAAAACCTTGTAATTATATGCTTTTGTCGTCCATAAATAGGATATTTCTTGAGTCTTGTAAGACTGATCATGCAAATGATAGCAAGCTCTCTGAATGCCTAAATACTAGATTGGTGGGGTAATCTATGTACACTCAGATCTCATTATTATCATATTGCTAATAGACTAGCATTATCTCCTTCTGCCCAAAGTATGTGAACAAGCACAAAGACTTCATAATACTAGTGTGCAAATGAGGTATGCCTTCTCTTACACAACAGTAGTAGCCTTACTGCATCAAACACTCAAGTACTTTCTTTGAAATTGGTTTCCCTGCAAGTTTGTGGCTGGAGCAGATTGAGCAGCAGTGTGCAGGCCAAGCTAGCCAGCCTTTGCCTTAGCTCCTGTCACATAGGCTGAGCAGCCTTCATTCTTTCACAAACCCCCTGTGAGGACATCGAGTCTGCGGTCCACAGGTTAACAACCACTAAACTAGACCTCAAACAAAGTGGACAAATGAAACACCATGCACCAAATGTATCAAAGGTCAAATGCTCTCAACGTATTTTTAAAAAGTTAACCCCACAACATTTGCTCTGTTGATGCATCAGTTAGCATAAGATGGTGTGTTAATGCTCAATTGTTTTTAATTCAAATACTGTACAGAAGTCTGAATTAAAGGGAATACGCACACATTTGGTATCTCAGGAATTAATATACTGGTAGCTCTGCTCAGTGAAGCTCTGCTAAGCAAAGTGCAGAAGGTAAGATGTAAGACAGGCCCTTCTCTGTAGTACCACAAAGGCTGTAGGGCTTGGCCTGGGGGAGGCTTGCCTCTCCCCTCCTCTATTGGATTTTAGGTTCATATAAAAATTGTTTTGTTTCCATGAACATTTTGGCATTAATTAATTATTGTTTAATTACTGATGTCTCTATATACTTTTAAGAGCTTGTTTCAGAATATGTTTTATTTGATTGTTATATTTATCTCATTGTTTTCCACTCTGTCAACCCACTTTGGGTTGAAGAGGGGAACAGAAATGTCACAAACAGCATGGCTATAGTGATTAATCACATGACATGCACTAACCTGTTAATACAAGAAAAAGATAACTCTATACAAGAGTTCTATCTTAATGATGGGAAACATCAAAAAGAAAGACCAACAAAAAGGAAGTTTAAGTGGACTAAGCACATACCCAGAAGGGAGTAGAGACCTCTGAAAAACATGGGAGGGAAGGGAGTAGAAACCTCTGAAAGGACCTTGCAGCAGCCTTAACTGCAAAAGGGAGAAGAAATAAGAGTAATCACAGATATTCCAGTATCATATATCAAGAAAATATGGGAAATAAGGGAAAGCCTGTGGATAACAGAATTAGGAACTTTGTCTTTGCTTTGTTCACTTTAAGGAGCCATAACAATATACAGAAGGAGGACAAGTCAGTATTCAAATGGGAGGAGATTGAGAGGCTAATATACAGTTGGACCTCTCGTGTCCGCATAACCAATATTCGTGGTTTCTGTTATCCATGGGACACAAAATAGGGGAAACATACCATAGAGTTGCACTAGAAAATGCCTAGAAAGGTGTCCTCTCTAGGAATTTTCTAGGTCCTCCAACATAATTCTATGGTATGTTTTTACTGAAAGTCCTTTATTTTAATAGGGTTAGCTGTTGTCTGTGGTTTCCAGTATCCACAGCAATCTGAGAACCAAACCTGCATGGATATGGGACTCTGGCTGTATTTAGAGCCATCAGAATAGACATGATTGCAGAAATGATCTAATGCCTTGAGTGGGGAGAAAAAGAGTGGACCAATGGTTGAGCCGCATCAAACCCCTACAGGGAAAGGAAAAGAAGAGGATAAAGAGTGTCACCACCAAGGCCAGTCTAGAGGTGTTTTGTAGACTGAACACCAGAAAGTGCTTCTCTTGAACCCGTGCCTGCTCCCATATGGACTTGTGTGTCCAAAGGGTTACATTTTTAAAAAAAATATCCTTTTGATGTGGGAAATGTGTAGCACTCCACATGTTGCTGGACTACAACCCTCACCAGCCCTGGCCACGATACCCAATGAAGAGGGATGATGAAAATTGTATTCTACAAATATCTAGAGGGCCACATCTTTCCTTGCCCTGTTCTACATAGCTACAAGATATACTCATGTCTATTGTGTGATCTTAAAATGAGGTATTAATAGCCGTAAAATGTTGACTTCTTGTAGTACAAGAATGTGATGGAGCCACAGTCCTTCCTTATGAAGGGAGTAGTTTCCTCTGGAAATCATGCCTTATGAGGAGAGACTTAGGGATCTGGGTATGTTTAGCCTGGAAAAAAGATGGTTAAGAGGTGATATGATAGCCCTGTTTAAGTATTTGAAAGGGTGTCGTGTTGAGGATGGAGCAGGTTTGTTTTCTGCTGCTCCAGAGACTGGAAAACGGAGCAATGGATGCAAGCTCCAGGAACAGATTCCACCTCAACATTAGGAGGAACTTTTTGACAGTCAGAGCTGTTCGGCAGTGGAACACACTCCCTCGGAGCGTGGTGGGGTCTCCTTCCTTGGAGGTCTTTAAACAGAGACTGGATTGCTTTGATCACGATTTCCTGCGTGGCAGGGGGTTGGACTGGATGGCCCTCGTGGTCTCTTCCAACTCTACAATTCTATGATTCTATGTCTCAAGGTAATGTTTCTGTGTCATCTGAGACAACACAGAACAACAAAGCAAGACAGAACTACAAAGCCATCTGTTCCTTCCTTTTTTAACATTGTTCCAAAGAACCTCTAGGTTTGAGGCACATTTGAAAAAAGAAAAGGCTAGCTACCAATGCTCATGGGACCAGTTCAAAATGCCATACAAAACTGCCAAGAGTGGTCACACAACATTCAATGAAAGTGAATAATATACTCTGAAAAATCTACTACAAACACACCCATATTATCTTAATATCTTGCCCATAAGCTTCAGCCTCAGTATCCAGCAACTTCTGAAACATCTGACAGGGTTTACGGTGTTACTGTGACTGCAAGGGTGGCAAATTATGAGGTCCTACAGATGCTGTTGAACTACATCTTGCTGCAGTCCTAACCAGCACCAATGGTGAGAAATGCTGGGAGTTTCAGTTCAACATCTAGAGGGCCACATGATTCCCACTCCACTTACAGTGAGTGTACTGAACATGGTAAACAACATTTGATTGTCCTGATGTGTAACCTCACCTGTACTCAAGACAAGCAGCTATCTACTGTCAGGAAGGAATATTGAGAAATTGAATAGTTTCCAATTGGCAAGGGGGTCAGGTAAGGCTGCATTTTATCACCCTATCTGTTTAACTTGTGTGCTGGACATATTAAATTTTGTAAAGCAAGATTAGATTCAAAGGGAGGAGGTATGAAAATTGGAGGAAGGAACAGCAACAGTTTAAGATATGCAGCTAATACCATACTACAAGAAGAAAATAACAAAGATTCGGAGAAAAGTGAAGGAACAAAGTGCAAAGGCAGGTTTACAATGGAGCCTTAAGAAAACAAAAATAATAATCACAGATTATTTATATAACTTTGACAATGAAGACATTGAAATAATTCAAGATTTTCCATACCTTGGCTCAGTCACTAACCAGAATGGAGACTGCAGCCAAGAAATGAGAAGACGACTAGGACTTGGAAGGGCAGCTATGAAGGAACTAGACAAGATCCTCAAGTGTCAAAATATATAATTGAATACTGAAATTAGGATTGTCCATGTCATTTTATTTCCAGTTTCCATGTATGGTTGTGAAACCTGAACAGTGAAGAAAACTCATTTGAAATGTTGTTCTGGAGGATAGTTCTGCAGATACTGTGGACTGCCAAAAAGACAAATCATTGGGTCCTAGAGGAAACCAAGCCTGAACACTACCTAGAAGCCAAGATGACTAAATTGAGACAGTCGTACTTTGGACATATCATAAGAAGACATTACTCAGTAGAAAAGACAATAATGCTTGTTAAGATAGATAGCAGCAGGAAAAGAAGAAGACCACATTACAGATGAATAGACTCAATCAAGGAAGCCATGGCCCTGAGTCTGCAAGCTCTCAGCAGGGCTGAGGTCTCTCATTCATAGGGTCACAATAAGTTGAAGTTGACTTAACAACAGTTAACAATTATGACTCAGATCTAAATTAATTTAAGGTGCACTACAGAATCCAAGTTTCCTGTTACCTCCTCTCCTCTTCAGTCCTTTGAAAAACCTTCCAAAATGGAGAAGGGGGGGCTGTTGGGGGAAGAGGTAACAGGAGTTTTTCTTTCTCTTAACTTCTTTGGGTGAACTTGCATTAGGATCCAAGTCTATAATGTTTACACTGGTGTCATTAAAATAGTAATCCTTGTATAAAATGGCAAAATCGTGATTTGCTTTTTGAAATATGTATTTTTGGGGGATATTTTCAAGCCGTGAATGATAGAATCCCAAGGATACAGAATCTGTGGATGTGGAGGGCTGACTGTACTTCAGTCTAAGAAGGGTTAAACAAGACCTTTTAACAAACCACACAGCTATGACCTGGTCTGCTCATGAAATTCCCATGTCACCAGAAAGTGGGGCAATCTTTTGGTAAACACTAATCAATGCCGGACCACAGGATAATTACTTGTTAACTAGCATTATTCAAACAGCTTAACAAGCAATAATGTCTTGCCTGACTGTTTGTAACTACAAATGTTAGAAAGAAAAAACACCACACATAACAGCTGGCAACAAAGTGTTAATCACCTATGAAAAATAAAAGTATTATTAGATAACAGTGGGCTGCTTCGACATTTAAGGTGGAACAACTGAAAGCAGTGGTGCTGGATGGGTGAGCAGGTTTTCACTTCTGAGAATTAATTCCCTTTTCCTAGGACCTGCTAGGGTCTAGAGATTTTCCCCACACACCCACATCCAATGTCCACTTCCTCCTTGAAAAAAAAAAGTATATTTTTTGCTACCTTAAAAGCACTGGGGGGAAGCCCGGAACCAAGTTTTAAAAGAGGACTGCTTGACTTTGAGGCTTCTAGGAGCTAAAATTATCCTTTCTGCCACAGGGCAGGTGGTTAGGTTGAGGGTGTTTCCTTGGGGCTATAAAAATGATCTGGGGATATATGATGGCTAACTCAATCAGTCTAATATGACTGATTCTGGATTCGGTCCAACATTTCTTTATTCAGAAAAATGCAAGGAAACCTCAGGGGGATACTGTCACTCCTATTTTTTTTAAGAATTTGTCCTCAACAAGATACATTTAAGAGAAGTAAGAATGCCAGACTTTTACACAGAGATCACACATTCATGTCAGTTAACAAAATAAATGTGTTCCTGTGCATTACTTCTTTTAACAGAATAATTGGTACCAAAGAATTAAAGGGAAACAAAACCAGGTTCCTACTCCACAAAAGAAGAAGAAGAAGAAGAGCAGTTTGACACATTTCAGCAAACTTCGTATTCACAACTAATACTATGTACTGTACATGTGAAACAGAACAAGCAGGTCAGATAAGTCTTGCATAAGTAAATACAAATGCTTTCAATCTTCTAGAGACCACCTGACGGCTTCTTCCAAAATGTATCCAGGGATGGTTTTTTCTTTCACCAGTCTATACTTTTCCTATGATTTTCCATTTTGGAGGCGGGATGTATAGAGCTATGCTTTTATAAATGTATTGAAGGTTGCAGATGAGGCAAGTTTATCTGCTTTCTCCTTTCCTCTCTGTTTTGCCCTTACATGTGTGAAGGGATTCTGGAGATAGCTGCTGTTTACCATGCCTGCTGTACAAAGGCACCCACAGCCACAGATGGATTGAGTATAGCAGAATGCTGCTCTTTTCCAGCTCAAGCTTTGTTTATTTCATTATTTACTGCAGACATGCTGCTGCATTCTAAGAGCAAAGGCTTGTGTTTCTGCAACCGACCTTTGCCATCCTGTCAAAGCCAATGCTGCTAAAAATATTCCAGCTAGACAAAAGATTGGGAAGAAGCAACTGAGCGGACATAGAAAGGAGTTTCACTATCACAGGCTTTGTTAACTGAGATATGTCTGCAATCTGTATAATCTGACAAAGGAAACTGTATGTGTCATTTCTAGAAAATTATTATTTGTACTGTTCTCTTCTGTACTGCGATGTATGTTGAAGGAGCTGCTACCAAAACCAAGCTAAGAGATTTGCTTTTCTATTAACACACAAACACCATGAGGCCTCATATGCAAGATTGAGAGATGTTGCTTTTGTGGAAAATGGGCATGCCACATGCAACAGCTACATTTATTTATTTAAATTTCATTTACATCCTGTCTTTCTCCTTGTACATGATCCAAGGCCGCACTAATGAATTTCATACTTTTCAATCCTGCAATTGACACTGGGAATATTGCAGACGTCCATCTTCATCATAGATTCTGTCTGTGTGTTTAATCATTGGTTTCAGACCACAAGGAAAACTGAAGAGTAGTGACTGTAGGCCAAAGATGGGTAGTGAGAATATCAAATAAATAGCTTCTAGCAGCACTACTGAGGCAGACAGATCCTACATAGCATCTGTTTCCCCAATCATGTGCAATGTAGTAGTTAGAATGTTGGACTCGGACTTGAGAAATCTAGGTTCTAGTCCCCACTAAGCCATGAAACCCACTAGGTAGTCTTAGAGGTCACTTTTCTCTCTCAACCTAGCCAACCTCATAGCGTTGTTGTGAGGTTGAAGTGAAGTGGAGCCATGTATGACACCTAGAGCTCATTACCAGATTGATATACAGGTACAGCTCAGTTAACGAAGCAGATGTGTTCCTGGGCATCACTTCTTTAAAAGAAAATCTGGTACCAGAGGCAGAAGCACAGGGAAAGAATACAGGTAAGTTCCTACACCATAAAATAAGAAGAGAAGTTCAATAGGTTTCAGCAAACTTTTTCTCCAAAACTAACAACAGGCACATGTAAAACGAAGCAACCAGCTCAAGTAAGCCTTGCATATGTAAAGAAAAACATTTTCAGCCTTCTAAAGACCACTTGAAAGCATCTACCAAAATGTATCCAAGGACAATTTTTTTCTTTCACAGCCTTCACATTTCTTTTGTTTTTCGTTTTGGTGGCAAACTTATAGATCTATGCTCTTTTTAAAAACTTACTGGGGGTGCTGGTAAGGCAAGCTTACCGTATATTCTGGCGTATAAGACTGCTTTTTAACACTTGAATATCTCCTCAAAAGTGGGGGCTCGTCTTATAGGCCCAGCAGATCTTTTCCCCTGCTGTGAGAATGACTGCCTTGTCTTTGAAGTGTTAAATGCCCTGGGCAGTTTTCCCAGCAGATTCTTCCCCCTGCTGTGAGAATGACTGCTTTGCCTTTGAAGTGTTAAATGCCCTCCATTTAGGTCAGGAGAGAAGAAAAACAGACCATTAAAATGATGTTAGCCTAAAATTAGAATTTCTGGATTCAAACTTGTCATTTTGCATCAAATTTTGTCTATGGTGAAATTCTCTTATCTGAATAAACGCTTCTGGCAGAGTTAAATCATTCTTTAATTGCAAGGTATTTATTATGGGATTGTATTTTGGTAAACTTGCCAGGAAGATTCCCATTTGCATAGCTCTGGGAGATTTCCTCTCCAGGAGTTTGCAAGTGGCTCTAAAATCATTAATGTGCACATTCAAAAACTTGGGATTTGATAGCTTCATGTTAACCAACTTCATTATTAATGCAACCTTACTTTCCAAAGATTGAACACCACAGAGATTTTTCAAAGTATCCCATGCTTTTTTAGCTGTTCTGTCCTTTAATTTCACAGACTATTCCTTCATCTACAGCCACTGAGCTGGCTGGCTGGAGGGGAGGGGCAAACACTATATTTTAACTTAAAAATTGGGGGGCTGTCTTATACACCCAGTAGTCTTATACGCCGGAATATACAGTATGTGTTCTCCCCCTTTTGCATTTTATGCATGCTCAATATGGGATTCTAGAAGGAGCTGCTGTTTACCTTGCCTATCATAATAGGCGCACACAGTTACAGTAGGATTGGCTAAAGAAAAATCCTACTTTTCCCCATCTTAAGCTTTTACTGCATTGTTTACTGCAGATACGCTGGTGCAACCTAACACTGAAAATCTGTGTTTCTCCAGCCCTCTTTCAATATGCTGCCAAGCTGATGATGCTAAAAACCTTCCAGCTAGAGAATGGATGAGAAAAAGAGGGTCTGGGAAGGCATAAAAAGACTTTGTAAATAGGAGCTTCATTGTTATAAGCTTTGTTAATGGAGATATGCTTGTAAATGTAATAACTGTGAATACATGATCTCATGTGATTTCAGAAGCTAAGCACAGTCAGATGTGGTTAGTACTAGGGATGGGAAGCCATTAGGAAATAGCAGGAACCTCCTGTTTAGGCTAGGAAAGAGCACCTGCTAATCCCTGAATCCAAAACTGCACTCAGATTTGACAATACTGGACTAGATAGATCAATGTATCTGATTCAGTATCAAGTACAGTGGGCCCCTGGTATCTACTGGGATTCGGTTCCAGGATCCCTGGCCCCCTGTGGATACCAAAATCCGTGGATGCTCAAGTCCCATTATATACAATGATGTAGTTAAATGGTGTTCCCTTATATAAAACGGCCAAACCAAGGTTTGCTTCTTAGATTTTTAAAAAATATTTTCCGAGCTGTAGATGGTGGAATCCATGGATGCCAAATCTGTGGATACAGAGGGTCAACTGTACTTTTTCTATGTTTCTAAATAAAATTCACGGGGAAGGTGTTAACTTACTCTACAGCGGGGTGGGTATGATATGGCTCTCCAGGTGTTACTGACTGCACCTCCCTTGCATTCCCCACTATTGCATATGCTGGCCAGGACTGATAGCAGTTGTAGTTCAACATAATCTGGAGGGTCACATTTTGTCCACCCACATTCTAGAACAAAGCTTGGAAAAGCTGCTTTTCAGACTACAACTCCTAGACTTCCTCAGCCAGCTTGACCAGTTAGATGGTCATGAATTTTCACTGCCAAGAGGTAAACAGAGAATAGTCTAGGGACTGTATTTCAAATACTGGCCTACTGTTTTATGCTGCAGCAGCAGCATCTAGGACAAACCCCAGTCAACAGTATTTCCTTTGAAATCTGATTTGTTTGTTGAGACATCTTTTGTTCATAAAAATATACACTGAGAAAGACCTAGGTTTACAGGAACCATAGCACATATTCAAATAGTGCAACACTGCAAATATGTATTTGCAAGGGCAATCATCCATACCTCAGTTCATATCAGTTTGCTGCCAGATGCCTTTCCTTTCTATTGCTTCATGTAAAAGACGGAAAAGGGCAAGTGACAAGTGACTGCTGTGTTTTCCTGAGTAAATCTAATTCCTTCAGTTAGTGTCTTCTGCACCACACCAACTGGATGGCAGGTATACTTTCTCCTTTCACTTTTTTCTACTAAGGAAGAAAATCCAGCTAGAGTAATCTGTTGCACGTAGCAACATTCTGGTGGCTGCTGGGAGTATAATGAGTAAAGAGGCAGCAAGAATGGGTAGACAGATTTCTGTACTTGCCACTTGGCAGGTTGCCTGGGGGCAAATGGTATTCCATGAGGACACCCAAGCAAATGGCAAGTTGCCAGTGTGAAACACAAACAGGCATACCCAGCAAAAAAGTGTTTAGCTAAGCAGACTGAGCACAGCTGGAACATTTGTATGCACTTGTCTGTTCAAACCACAGCTATAACTTTCACACACTGCCAAACGAAAGCATTATTTTTTTCCACTGACAATTAAGAAAACAAGTGAAAGTACTGTAATACAAATTCATGTAATACCTGTGCAAATGTTTCAGAACATTTACTATTTTAGAGACAATTTGAAAAAACAAGGATTTCAGCTTTATGATAAACCCAAAATTTAGTTAGTGAATGTACTGTATATGCAATGTCTGAGTAAATGGCTCTCAAGCAACCTGCAGGCCTCAAGCTATCTTGGAGTCTCAAAACTCTAGTAAACTGACACATGTACACACCAAAAGCATTACTTAAAAGTAGAAAATAAGACTCTTAATTATGAATTCAGTATAAACATTTACCAGAGGTAAGTTCTAAAAGATAAAAGGTATTGCTATAGCAGAAAACATAGCTACTTTTCACATCACATGGGAACAGAAAAGTTCAGCACTGTCCTGAGCAGAAGTTTCTTCCATCAAGTCCAGTTAACAGCAGCTTCTAGACAGCTAAACCTTTACTTAGGTGCAACATTCCTTTTACTGTTGTTATGAATGCAGTGACTACTCTAACCACTAAAGATAATCAAGTCTGCAAAGTACCTTTTAGTCTGTATAATTAAAAACAAACAAAAAAAGAGCCAAATAATGTCTTTAAACATGAGTTTCCGAAACTGGAATTCTACTAATTTCCTAAAATCTCTTAACACAACAACAACGTTAAAAGACAACATCAAAAAACTAAATGTCCATGTGTGTAACAGACAGTCACCAGTAACAGCAGGCATAATTCAAGTACTACACTGAAAGAGATAAATTGCCAAAACACAAGAGGAGAGTTAGGTTTCTTATAGGAAAACAAGCAGCCTATAAGTAAAACTTAAGTTGGTAATATACAGGAATTAACTGAAGAATCTAATCAGCACAACATAGCAATATCATCCCTTCTGTATCCTCTTGAAGGAAAAGAGAAAGACTGGTGGTGAAGTCAGTCAGGAAGTTCAACATACTTGTGGAAGAAAGTGGCATAGTGGGTGAAAACCAAAGCTGAGATAAATGAAACATGTATGTAAGCATGCAGAGGGTCCAAGACCCCTGTCTGAGTTGAGGTGCTTGTCTTGGAAGGACAGAGATGTTAGCACAGTAAGCACATAATTACTCAAATGTATTTGCAAAAGCATAAAGATAGGCTTTTATTGTCACCATAAAATAACAAGCACCACACAAATCTTCAGAACAATGATTTTTTACCCATGTGGATGCTCTGAAGCACTAAACAAGTCTAAACAGCAGCCCTGAGAAATAGCAGAGGGCAAACTATCTGGATGAATCAGAAAACTCTTATTAGTTACACCACAAGACTAACTGCTGACCTTGCAAGTTCTAGGTTACACACACATGAAGACACATTTGAAAACACTGTAGAGCAACAAAACCTATACACAAAATATCAGTTCACAAATCACTTAAAGTATAATGGCAGCTATATTTGGACTCTATGAATAACGAACCAGAAGAGAAACAACAGTACAACAAAGGTTTTAACTCAATTTGTTCAAAGTTTCTATGTTAAACCAAAGTTATAGAGACAGAATTTTAAAGACATGTTTTATATTAAACACCGTGAGAATTTATTGTGAAATAAAGATACTTTTAAGGAATATAGTCCATATCTAGCAATTTATTAATATGCTCTTCTCCCAGAGCAGCGCCTGCTTCAATTCCCTTCAACAGCTAATTTCCAGGCTTAAAACCTCGCTCACTCTGATGATCAGCTATCTCTGAAGACCACTCTATATGTGCTTTCAAGTTGCCTGTTGGCTTACGGCTACCCCATGAATTTCATAGGGTTTTCTTAGGCAAGGAACACTCATAGGTAGTTTTGCTGGTTCCTTCCTCTGAAATAAGCTAGAGCTCTTGATACCTGTTGCCAGTCTGCCATCTAATACTAACCAGGGCTGACCCTGCTTAGCTTAAATACCCCAGAATACTGGATCTGGTACTTTTGGGGTATTTAAGCCCTTGCTCTCAAATGGCTTCAGAAGATATGAAGTCTCTAAGTGGCACTCAAACTAGTTTTTGAAATATATGAACTACCTAACATGTTTTGATAAATAATCTTTGAGGGCACTGTAAATGAACAGATATAAAACATAAATGCTAAAATTAAATAAAAGGTAACAGTTGAAAAAAGTATATACTGTATTTCCAGGGAGCTGGTGTATTAGTCTGTATCAGCAAAGTAAACAACAAGGAATCTATTACCACTGCAAAGACTCAATACATTTTACTTGGCATAAGCTTTTATGGACTGTGGCCTGCATCAGATGCAGTACATATCCCTCATTATATGGAGCAATATGTACATGTACATGTGTGTGTGTCAATAATCTTCAGAAAGCTATGAGTATGAAGCTAAGGGAGCCTTTGCTTAAATGCAGTCCCTCCATTATTCCAGGAGCTGCATCAGCAACAAAATCCAATGTCAATTTATATAACACTAAGAGTTACCATACATTTCCTCAATACATAACAATCTTAGAATTTCGTCAGAGAAACAACCACAGGTCAGACAGACATCACTCCAACACACACACACACACAGGCAGACCCACCTCCACAAAGGAGCATTTTAAAAATTGTTCTGTGGTTCTGAAAGAATGTTTTAAAGAAATAAATGCTACCTAGTGGAGCACAGTATCATCTGACTGGAGCTCCGCATACCCAAAAGAAGTATTTTAGCGAAACTGTTTTAAAAATGGGGATGGTGCTTTTAACAACCCAAGTAAAGCATACAAGAATGGACTTTCTATGCGTTTCTATGCCCAACGCAAAACAAAGAGGATAAAAACGGCAACTTTACTTCACCATCAAAAGCATTTAGGATGAGCCCAAGCCAAGGAAGGCGAGCTACAGAGTCAGGCCCAGAGGTGTCAGGTCCCTGGCCGGATGAAGCAGCTCCCAGGGCCCGCCAGGGAGGGTGGCTGCCGGGCTGAGAGAGGACAACATGACGGAGGAGCAGGAGTACAAAGGGAAGGATGTGAAACACCGGAACAGAGGTCTTTAGATGCCCCCAACTCGGGAGAGAGAAAATAAAAATATAAGCAAGAGACTTAAGGAGTAGGAAGGAAATGCTCTGAAACTTTGCTACACGGGAGTGGGGGGAGAAAATAGCCTTAGAAAATAGCCATGGCCCCCATAAAGGGGCGGGGGGGGCTGAGAAGACTTTAGCCTGGGGGGACCAACGTGATATTATTCTAAGTTTTTATTCTGTAAATCCATTTAGGGCTTTAATATATCTATATATAAATATCACTTTGCTGTTATCCTTTAAACTGACTTATTTTAAAATTTTTATCCTAGACCCTATAGAGCAGTGTTTCTCAACTAGGGTTCCCCAAGAGGGGATTGTGGAGGGGGGGGGGAAAGCAATAGTAGTATATACAATGTAAGGTTGATGCAGGGGTTTCCTGAGACCTGAAAATGATTTCAAGGGTTCCTCCAGGATAAAAAGGGTGAGAAAGGCTGCTGTTTGAGCATCTCGCTGCGGCCCTTAAGCTTACAAGTAGGTAAGGGGGGGCCCATCAAAGATCCTGGCCTGGGTGGGTGGAGGGGCCGCTTCAGGATGTAGGGGGGGGAAGGCATGAAAACAGCCACGGGGAAGCTGGGGGTGGCTGAATTCAGGGCGCCTCGAGGGTCACCGGGAAAGGAAGAGGGCGCTGAGCGATTCGCGGCTGAGGGGAGGGTATTTAAAGGCGGGGGGGGGAGAGGCCGAGAAACAGAGACCACGCTGGGCATTTAAACACCTGAGGGGGGAAAGGAAGAGCGGCGACGGGCCGCGGAATCCGAGGCGAGAGGGAAAGGCACAAAAGCGGGAATGTGTGTGTGTGTGTGAGAGAGAGAGGGGGTGTCGTTATGGCGACCCCGGCCGAGGTTGCTGCTTCAGGGATAAATGGTGCCCATGAGAGAGAAATAAAGAAAGGAAAGGAAAGAAAGGCAGCCCTCCCTCCTCCTCCTCTTCCTTCTCTCCCTCCTTCCTCACCTTCTTTTTCGGCCCGAGCGGCGCTCAGCAGCAACGCGACCAGTAGCCGCAGCGCTGCTCCGAGCCAGGGGGCCGCCGTCAATGCCGTCGTCGTCGTCGTCGTGGCCGCCGCTCTTAGTCCGTCGGTGACGGACACAGAGGGACGAGAAGTCGGTTCCCGCTTCAGCGATGCCGCCATCACGCCGCCGCCGCCGCCGCTCTGCTGTTGCCGCCTCAGCGACTGAGAGAAATCCGACTGAGGGGCCCGTAAGGCTGCGCGAGACGACGCTCGCCGCCTCTCTCTCTTTTCCCCCCTCCCTCTTTCGTTAGGGCGCGCGCGCGAGAGAGAGACTTCTGGCGCTGGAGGGCGCGCGCAGACACTCACACATATATATACACATACACATACATTAACGCATGCGCATATATACATACCTCTCTCTCTCTCTCTCTCTCTCTCTCTCTCTCTCTCTCCCGCCCCTTTCTCCCTCCCTAAGTTCAGGGCAGTTCAGCTCCGCCTCCTCCCCCTCCCTCAACAGCTGCGGAAATATTAAGGGACATTTCGCCATCTTGGTTAAGGGAAATTCCCCCCTGCCAAGAATAGAAAGAATAGGACATCTCGCCATTTTTAGTGAGGGCATGACCGTTCTATGTTGTTGTTCGTAGCGGGAGCGGAGGGAGGGGGTGGAATGTGCTCAGGCTTCCCTTATACGGATGGGAAGATGCGCCATCTTTTTTAAGGGCATATCGTTCTATTTAACTATTAAAAACAATCTTAAATAGTTAAACTATTTAACTATTAAAAACCATCTTTTCCGTCGCCAATGCGCCTTCTTTCTGTTGAGCCTGATTGAGATTTTATGTTTTTGATGGCTCTCTGGAAATCTAATGATTTCTAAAATAAAAAGCTGAGGAAATCCTCATGTCTAACTAGGAGGAGGCGACGCGCTAGCTCGAGAGTGTTTTGGTTTCTATGGTGCCACACGGGCTGTCTGGCCGCTCTGTCTCCGCCACTCATCTCTTCCGTGGAGGGAGGGGCGGATGTAGCAGAAAGTGTCTCCAAGTGTCTTGCCTGCCTAGCAAAACCATGTGTGAATGGGGAGAAAACCACGTGGAATTTTATGTGAACAAACTCATATGACGGTATTGTACTTTTTTAACAGTGCAATTCAGGTTTACTTGAAAGAACCACCCCCAAAAAAAGTCTTGTGACACCTTCAAGGCAAATAAAAATAATAAGAAGAAACTTTTGCAGAAACTTTTGTGAAAGGCAGTCTAGTTAATTCATCAGAAGATGCATGAGGTCTTGCCTCAGTTGACAGAGTATACAGGCTTGCCTGTATTGTAATCAGTTGTATTGCTGCTATTCGTTGGGTCTGACAGACTGAAACCTCGAGAGTACTTGTACTGAAAGCGATGATTAGCTTAACAGTGCCCATTAACAAACAATGGCTGGGTGGGAACACAGATACTCTTGCACTAGTGATCAGATTAACATATGAAGTGTGGTTTTAAAATTCATTTGTCCCCATTAAGGTCACAGGAAATAGAATTTAAACTCTTTCCTATCTGTTTCTTGTCAAAATCTGACCTTGAATTTATTTTGTTTAGTTGTGTTCCCCCCCCTTCCTTCTTTCTTTCTTTATTTATACCCCCCCCTCTTCAGCCACAAAGCCATCAGAGCAGCTTACAAACTGTTTTTAAGCAATAGCAATTTACACATCTACACTGCATTAAGCAGTTTCCAATGTATAGTGTAGATTTGTTTTGTTTAGGACTTGGTAGATCTTGAATGTATTATTCTTAAAGTGCCACTTTCTATGTTTTAGAGGCTGAACTGGGAAAAATCTGGATTTTTAAATAAATTAAAAAATTGAAATATTTAGAATTTTTGTGTTGAATGTTTTCATTTCCCAGAATATCAAGGAGAACTATTTAAAAATGTTTATAAGTGGTACCTCACTCCGGAAAGCTTGATAAAATATAAAAAACAGGTAAGAAAAACTGTTGGAAACGCGAGCAAGCAAAAGGCACTCTTTACCATATATGGTGGAACTGCCCTGTAGCAAAAAACTACTGGAAGATGATACACACAACTATAAACAAAATTCTAGGTATTCGTTTTTCATTAAGTCTGGAAATTTATTTACTGAACATGAAAAAAAATTAAACATTTGGGGTTTGTACTAGATGGCCCTTGTGGTCTCTTCCAACTCTATGATTCTATTTAAAAACCAGCAGTAAGAGTGGTTGCTGTTACAGTCCATGTTGAAGAGGTCACAATTTCCCATTTCTCGCTCACATTGTAGATTAAGCATTCCTGAGGAACCCCAGTCCCCTTAACATACACTAGCATAAGCTGGAGCAATTACCTTGATTTTTAGGAAGATTAGTCTTGGATATACTTTACTGTAGTCACTGAAAAGAACAATAGAATGGCTGGTTTAATGGCAATTAGAACAGCAAAATGTATACCAGTAGGTTTGATCTACTCATGTTGCTGAGCACACTCTGGACATTGTTTTCTGTAGTGGGTGGGGTGAATGTCTTCTGGGAATGAAGGAATTATCTATAGTTTCATTGTCATGGAAAGATCACCATATCCTGGGGTTTAGACTTGCTGGGAGTCAGAATCTCTGCAGGGGTAGAGACCCATTAAAATAATCCACCCCTGAGGCATATGGATGCAGATGAGGAGTTTCCTGCTGCCTTAACAAGCCAACCCTGTTGGAAGTCCTGGCTGACCCCTGGAATGCAGAAAGGGCAGTAGACAGGATCCTCCTGAGTATACCCTCTCACAGAGGGACCAAACCAGTCCCCTGGTTTTCTAGGGAGTTGTGATGATAACATAAGCGAGAAGGTGACCAGAATGGATCTCCCTGGATCTTACCATCCTGGATAGTTATTGCCCAGTCTCTAACATTCCATTTTTGGGTAAGGTTCTGGAGTGTGTGGTGGTTTCCCAGCTCCAGGGATTATGTACCCCAAGACATTTAACAAATACATGGAACCTCTGGGATAGCTTGTATGGAGTTGTGGGGAGCGGGGGTTGGTGCCACTAGTATGCAGATGACACTCAGCTCTATTACTCCTGCAAGCCAAGGAAGTTTTGCTCCTAAGCCAGTGCCTGTCATCAGTAATGGACACAATGAGGATGAACAAATTGAAACTTAATTCAGATAAGAGAGAGGTGCTCTGGTCAGTCGGAAGGCACATCAAGGAAAAGGAATACACTATGCTGGATGGGGTTACAGTCCCTCTGAAGATGCAGGTCTACAGTTTTGGTGTGCCCCTGGTGTCAACTCTGACCCTGGAAACTCAGGTTTCAGCTGTGGCTTGGAGTGCATTTGTGCAGTTAAAGCTTGTGCACCAGCTGCACCTGTTCCTTGAGATGTCAGATCTGGCCACAGTGACACACACCTTAGTTACATCCCAGATGGATTACTGTAACACACTATATGTGGGCTGTCTCTGAAGAGTGTTCGGAAAATTAAAACTGGTCCAAAGAGCTATAGCCAGATTGCTAACGGGGGCTGGCTACAGGGAACACACAACTCACTTTTTTTTTTAAACAGCTTCACTGGCTGCTGGTCCATTTCAGGGCATAATTCAAAGTGCTGGTTTTGACCTATAAAGCTCTATACAGCTCAGGTCCAGATTATCTGAAGCACTGTATTTTCTCTTACAAGCCAACCTGCCAACCTGTGCTTTGAGAACTGCTGGGAGGAGGGGGGCTTCCCTCTGTTCTACCACCCTCACAGGTACATTTGATGGGAGCACAGGCGAGAGGAGGGCTTTCTCAGTGGCTGCTCCAGACTCTGGAACTCCCTTCCCAGCTAATTTAGACTGGCACCCTGTGTACTTTCTTTTTCTAGACAAATAAAGACTTTTCTGTTTAGACAGGCATTGACTATATAAGTCCCATTCCACCAAATAATATGCTGAATCTTGTTACTTGTTGTGCTGGTGTGTTTGTGTTTTAATTATATATGTTTTAATTTGTTTTTAATCTTTTTATTGTTTATTTTAACTTGTTATCTTCTGGATTCTTAATTTTTTTTTTAATTCGTTATAAGCCACTTGGAGTCCTGAACTGGGAAAAGAGCAGGCAAGAAATAAATAATAGCACAAAGTCTTAAATTAGCCTTTAATAACCATACAAGTCATAGTACTGTAGTGCAATTTTTGTATATTATACACTTGGGTAGTATTGCATTTAACATAGTGGAAAAGCTATGTTATATTGCAATCCTATATAGCAGGAGCTGGACTCACATGCTCCTCTTGATGTTGTTGGACTGCAGCTCCTATCATTCCTCACCATTGGCTATGCTGGCTAACAACATCTTGAGAGCTCTCTGATTCCTACCCCTGCTATAAGCATATAAGGAAGTAAGCTTCTTTGGAATTACAGGAACTTAATTCTGAATAAGTGTGTTTATGGTTGCAACAACAACAGCAAAATGTCTCCTAGCACAGAGTCAAGTAACTAATGAGTTTCCAAAAAAGGAGGAAGGGAGAGGGAGAAATAACGGAATGTGGCAGTACCTTTAAGATTAACTTTTTAAAATTTTAGCATAAGCTTTCATGAATATAAACCCATGTCTTCAGATGTAGTACAGAGTGGTCTCGGGTATAAAGGTCTCAGGAATAAAGCTATTTACACTATACAGTTAGGGGATTGAATGATAGGATTCAGAAAGATGCAAATCATGTCACCTGCCCTAAACTTTCGTAGGGCTGGGAAAGGTGGTACAGGTCTTTCAGATTTTACAGTGGTTGGTTAGTTTTGATGTGTGAAAACTACCAAAAATCAGTTTCCCTGGGTTCAAAACTCTTGGAGAAGATTCCTTTTGTTATATGAGGCCTTAATATCTACTCACACCACATCTGAAGAAGTGTGCACAATCCACAAAAGTTCATGCTAAAATAAAAACCAGTCAGTCTTAAATGTTTTGCCACATTCCATTTCCCTCTCCCCCTCTCTTCCTCCATTTTATGCTGCAAGAGACTAACAAGGCTACTTCTTTGAAAACTAGTGGAAAGTTATTGTCTTGCACTATCAGGTTCCTAGATGGAGGAAGGGGGAAGTTACACAAATTAAATGTTTATCCAATGCAAAAAGTGCAGGCTGTGACAGCCTGATGAAAGCTTAAATGAATGCAAATGAAGCACAATTAGCATTCACAGCCACAATAATGAGTGATAATACAATCCCTTTAACATAAATAAGGAAATAATCACCCATTGTAACAAAAGACAAGCTGTAACAAATGTATAGCCAAAGTTCCTTTATCTAATTAAGCTATTTCATCTTAGTCTCCCTTTAAATTCCTCTAGTGAGGAATGGCAACTTTCAGTAGTGACTACCTAGAACACTATTCTAACACTAAATAAAGGTTAAGCCATGGTGTTATTTTTTTTAAAGAAATAGTTTAGGGACTCATTAAGATTGCTGTAGCTATTTTAACTCTTTTTAAATGCTAGCGGACTTTTAAAATATTAAAACTGCTGTTAATACATTGACATATATGCCACTTTTCTCCCAAGATAGGATTTATATATAACTGTATGGCATTATGGTAAGGAGATGATAACATATGATGTGCTATAATCAGTCAGAGGTTTCCTATAAAATGGTGCTACTTTATTTCTGCTGCAATGAATCTGAAATAGGATTCATGGACACAAAAATAGCTAAGAAGTCTGCCTTGAATGAAAAATAAAACCCTGTCTCTGACCCAATGAAATCTACTTCCTTTGTTCTCTGTTTCACACTCACAAGTGATGACATGTTCTTACATCTCTATACCACCCTAGACACATCTGAACTTGTCTGATTTTGGAAGACATGTAGGATCCGGTTTGGTTTATACCTGGATGGGAGACCAAGAATCTCTAGGCAGGGCTAGGAAAGAATAATACCTGAAACCCTGGAGAACTGTTGCTGCCAGAGTTGATAGTACAACCCTAGATAGGACAGCGGTCTGACTCAGTGTAAGGAAGCTTCCTATGTTCTTCAAGAACGGAGCAGGCCAAACAGGGTTCCTTTGGTTTTAGAGTCTGAGATTTTAAAACTCTTTTAATACTGGTAGATTGAATGTGTGCCGATGTTTTGGGTCCTGCTACGCAATTACAAGCGTGCCAACAAGAAAAGTTAAGAAGATAGGAAGATTCCTGTTGGATTAGACAAAACAAGCAAATCATCCAGTGTTCTTTTCACACAGTGGCCAGTGTGATGCCTAAGGAAGCCCAGAAGCAAGACACAAGCTCAACAGCACCCTCCCACATTTGATCCCCAATACCTGGTACACAGAGGCATACTGCTTCTAGGACTGCAGGGAATACATACTGTACTCACCATAATTAGTTGCCATTCACTAACTTCATCCTCCCCCACTTTCTTCTAATTAATTGATCTCATTGTAAACCTGTCCAAATTGTTAGCCATCACTAATTCTTATGGTAGCAAATTCCCCAGTTTAACTATGTGCTGTGTGAAGAAATACTTCTTTTTACTTGACCCAATGCTACCACCATTCAGTTTTCAGTGGGTGACCCTGGGTATAAGGGCTGGGAAAGAAAAACTTCTCACTATTCTTTTTCTGTTCATGATGCACACAATTCCTTCATGTTGCCTCTTACTGCCCTTTTTCTGATCTAAACAGCCATAAATACTGTAACCTTGTCTCACAGGAGAGTTGCTCCAGCATCTTCATAATTTGGATTGCCCTTTTCTTCACCTTTTCTAACTCAGCAATATTCTTTTTCAGGTGCATTGACTAGAACTGTACTCAATATTGCAAGTGTGGTTGCACCATATATTTGTGCAAGAGCAATATGACATTTGCAGTATTATGCTCAATATGGAATTTATCTCATTTATAGCTGCCAAACCCTGGCTTGGCAACTATCAAAATATCCCTGACTCTAAGATTTCCTTCTTTGTCAGTTCTTGACATCTCAGGTTCCATCAAGCTATATATTCCAATTCCAATAAATTCAATGGGAATTCTGTCCCAGTAAATAAGTGTCAGCTGTAATCCTATACTCGTATACCTGGGAGTAAGCCCAAATGAAAACAGTAGAGCTTACTTTTGAGGACACTTGCACTGAACTGTTCTGTTAGATTTGTTAAGTTGAAAAGAAGGTACATAGTACATAGTTTACTTCCCTGCTTTAAGGGAGCAGGAAGCAATTTATGTTAACATCATATCGGTAACTACACTATGTATATTTTGATTATAGGTAAGTTTTGTTCTCAATCTATAGAGCATGAATGAACAACAAAACAGCCCATGCATTCAGGCAGAGCATTATGTTTCTGGCATCAGAAGTGAGATGAACATGAAACAAGCTTTCTGTATAGTATGGATACCCATCTGTGACTTGGACATGCAGCTTCTGAGCCATCCAATGTGTCTGAGGATTTTGAAGCTCTGAACACCTTTTCCTGAGAATTGCTATCCCCAAAAAGTATCTTACCTATGCGCTGGTCCTTAAGTGGCTATACTGTATATATTTTGGTACTTTTGTAAATTGTGAATACTATATTATGTAGGAAAGCAACAGCAAACTGAAAACTCTAGGGGAATATTTCTTTATTACATTTATATCCCATCTCTTCTCCCAAGGAGTTCAAGATGCATATGCTTACTTTCACATACTCTGTACAAAAACCTGGTCAAAGCCTATCAACTGACACTCAATATTTTATAGGCAAGGAAAGATGTAACTAAGGGTGCATCTTCACTGTAGAAGTAATGCAGTTTTACACCACTTTAAGTGCTATTACTCCATCCCATGCAGTGCTGGGATTTGTAGTTTTAAGTGGTCTTTAGCCTTCTCTGCAAAGAGTGCTGGTGCCTCAATGAATTACAAATCCCAGGATTCTGTAGGATGGAAGCCATGGCAATTCAAGTGCTGTCAAACTGCATTATTGCTATAGCGTAGATGCACCCTGAGAGAAAAATGACTGGCATTACAAGGTCAGCCAACATAGCAAATAATTTGTGTAATTTTAACATTTTGGTGTTTGTTTGGTTGTTTAAAAATAGTCTTAATTAATACAAATCAAATGAAATAAAAACATATACATTAAACAATTAACAGAAACACAACAGTCAATGGCAGTAATGACAAGTATTACAGAAAGTTTAACCAAGTTTAGCAGTCATGTTTGTTGTTGTATGGCTTCAAGTCATTTCCAGCTTATGGCAACCCCAAGGTGAACCTATCACAGAGTTTTCTTGGCAAGATTTGTTCAGAGAGGATTTTTCTTTGCCTTCCTCTGAGGCTGGGAGAGTGTGACTTGCCCAAGGTCACCTGGGTTTCCATGGCTGAGCAGGATTTGAACCCTCGTCTCCAGAGTTGTATTCCAATACTCAAACCACTGCACCATACTTGGCGCTCAGCAATCATATAAAGCCTCTCAAATACAATATTGTTGCAACCAGCCAATGATATCTTTCCATAGAGTCTGTTATCATTTACATATATAATAAAGAGATGTTAGGTTTCACAGAAGATATCTGGTTAATTTTTTAACCACCTTAATTTGTTGCATCAGTTTTTCCCATTGATGCAAGACACAAAAAGAAAAGCCAGATTTTATACTGAAGTCCATAATTGTCTACTCTACTGAGAGATAAAACAAACTGTTGCAAGCCAGAAACCCTTAGACATCCACTATAAATCTGTAGGAGATCTACATATTTATGATCAGTTCTTGACTGTTCCTAAGTGCCTCCAAATAATGAGCAGCCTGAACATTTGCATCTTCTCAAATAGTTTTTTTTAAACTATTTTTCTTCTCCACTACAGTATTTATAATAATAATAATAATAATTAAAAACTTTATTTATACCCCGCCCCTCTGTTAAAACAATCGGGGCGGCTTACAAAAATTAAAATACAATACAGATAAAAATCCCTAAACACCCCCACCCTCCCCCATAAAAAAAATTAAACAAATGTAAATTAAAAGCAACGGTCTAAAATCACCTTTAAAAACAATAAATACAATAAATAGCCAGCGGACTAAAAGAAGCCAGGATCCCCTGAGGCCGGGATCTAATTTGGAAAGGCCTGCCGAAAGAGATCCGTCTTTAGTGCTTTTTAAAAGCTACTCAGGCTTGTCATCTGACGGATCTCGTTCGGCAGGTCATTCCACAATTTGGGGGCGATTACCGAAAAGGCCCTCTGGGAGGTTGCAGACAGCCTAGATTTTTGTGGCTGAAGCAGATTCCTCCCAGAGGACCGGAGTGCGCGGGGAGGATTGTATGGGAGGAGGCGGTTCCGAAGATAAGTTGGACCCAAGCCATTTAGGGCTTTAAAGGTAATAACCAACACCTTATACTGGGCCCGGAAACTGATAGGCAGCCAGTGGAGCGATCTTAACACTGGAGTTATATGGTCTCTCCGAGATGTTCCCGAGACCACTCTGGCTGCCATATTTTGTACCAACTAAAGTTTCCGGACCAAGCACGAGGTTAGCCCCATGTAGAGCACATTGCAGAAATCTAGACGAGAGGTTACCAGCGCGTGCACCACCGTCTCAAGGTCCTTTACTTCCAGGAAAGGGCGCAGCTGGCGTATCAGCCGAAGCTGATAACAGGCACTCCTGACTGTCGCATTCACCTGACTCGTCATCTGAAGTGATGAATCAAGGAGCACCCCCAGACTGCGAACACAGTCCTTAACGGAGAGCGTGACCCCGTCCAGGACTGGAGGTTGCAACCCAACTCCTGGTTTTGGGGCCGCTACCATGAGCACCTCCGTTTTGTCTGGATTTAATCTCAATCTGTTTTTCCTCATCCAGCCCATTACTGCTTTAAGACAGTCATTAAGAGGAGAGACACCATCGGAATTCGAGGCCGACGATCGGGACAAGGAGAAATAGATCTGGGTGTCATCAGCGTACTGATAACACCCAGCCCCATAACTCCAAATAATCTCACCCAGCGGCTTCATATAGATGTTAAACAGCATCGGGGACAGGATGGTACCCTGCGGAACACCACAAGTAAGCTCCTTTCTGCTGGAGCAACTGTCCCCGAGCAACACCCTCTGGGACCTGCCCGAGAGGAAGGACCGGAACCACTGGAGCGCAGTGCCTCTGATTCCTAACCCTCTCAGGCGATCCAAGAGGATGCTATGATCTATCGTATCGAAAGCCACTGAGATGTCCAAAAGCACCAACAGGATCACACTACCCCATCGATGCTTAGACGCAGGTCATCGGTTAAGGCAACCATGGCAGTCTCAACTCCAAATCCCGTCCTAAAGCCAGTTTGAAATGGGTCTAGATAATCGGTTTCATCCAAGACCACTTGGAGTTGAAGCACAACTGCCCTCTCGATCACTTTGCTCAAGAATGGTAACATAGAAACCGGCCTATAGTTGTTCATGTCCAGGGGGTCAAGGGAAGATTTTTTCAGGAGCGGCCTAACGGCTGCTTCCTTTAAACAAGATGGAACACACCCTTCTCTGGGGGATGCATTGATGATGTCCTTAAGGAACACCATCAAGGCAGTCCCCCGCTGGATGGCCAGCCATGAAGGGCAAGGATCGAGAGGGCAAGTCGTCTTCTTCACCCTACCAAGTAGCTTGTCCATGTCCTCGATACTCACGGATTGAAATTCATCCAGTAAACTTACATCAACGGAGTTGCTGGACACCTCGTCAATTGTTTCTATCAAATTACTGGCATCTAAGTTGGCTCTTATCCGAGAGACCCATTATAAGCATTGTTATTAAAATCAACATCTCCACTTAGGTGTTGTTCTTTCACACTGTTGTATTTCACACTGGGAAGTGTATGGTTTGTCAACATTAGGGCCCTAGGGTGTATGAATAGCTGTAGATTTCCATTGTTCTCTGCTACCATAGCTGCCATTTCTTTGCATGCACAATTCTGCTTCTTGGCTTTCCTCAGCTTTAATGTTCATTCTTATTGGCCTGGCCTGTTTGTGGGTTGTGCAAATGTGTGTCTTGCTAAGCATGTTGGCTCAAGTCTCTCAGGTTCAACTCTAAGTGCCCTCAGACTCCAACTTACAGTCCTTAATCAGCTGGCTCCTACAGGCTGCTACTATGAGTCATCCTTCTTAAATGGCCTTAATGCCCTAAAGCATTATCTGTCCTGAGAGGAAACAAAGATCCCTGAAAGTGTGGAGCTGAATAAGCATCTTTCTAAATGTGGTAATCTATCCCTTTGAGATTCAGAGTTTTCTCAGTATCCTACAACTTCCATACTCTTAATCTCCTAAATCAGTTAGATCAGAATGACCTAAAGCAGAGACAGGTAGATTTCAGGCTTGCTGGGTATACTTTTGCTTTTGTTTTGTTTGCTAGAACTCCTAAGATCTATCAGCCAGAACCAGCTGCAAAATGCATGCAATTTGGATAGAAGTACGGCATCTTCAGGGCTTCAGAATTGGTTTTCAATACTGGAGTTGAAGTGAGTTTACATAAAAGTCAATTCTCAGTAGCCATAAGTTTTTGTTATTTCAACAGCTTAACTGAGATAGAAAAAGGTTATACTGATATTGTTTAATAACTGGGAGTCAGAAATCCTTGCCAACCTACTGCATATCACCCCCACAGAACTATCATTACTTCCAATGAACCTACTGCCCACCTCGACTTAAAGAATGCGACTACAGACCCATTTATTCGGGATTGGTACCTCTGGTTTCACTTAAATGCTGGGGAGAGGAGAAGGTCTCTTTAGACATCTGGAAGACCATAGAGCTGCACTGAAGGTAGTCTCTCTAGACATCAGGAGGTCTTCCAGCATGGAAGTTGACCATAGAATCATACCAGATTCTAGTTCTTCCATCCCGATTCTATAGTATGCATGGCAGTTTGCTATTATAAAGTACCTGTGGTAAGTCTAGTAACATATCCCCTGTGGATATGGATGGGGGGCAACCTGTATAAACAACCCTCAGAAAAAGCACAAATGTTTGTTTACAGTTACATAGAGTTGTAATCTATCTATCTATATAATTCTCTTGGGTATGTTGCCATTCCCCAGTGTGCTGATTGGCTGCTTAGGAAACTTCCCAACCAATCAAAGCTCTCTGTTGACTGGCCAATCAGCACACTGGGGACGGAAACGTGTGGAATGCTTCCACTAGCTGCAGGCTACGAGTGCACCACTGGGCAGGTCTGCGCGGGTTTACTCATGGGTAAAGGGTTTCTCCCACTCCTCCGGGCTGTTCAGCTGAACCCCGCATACACTGCTGGAGCTGGGTTTCTCGCAGCTGCCTCAAAGGCCCACACAACAATCCTGGATGGGTTTAATCAGGAGTAAAGCCCAACAACTGCCATTTCCTTTCCCGAGAAAGTGGCAGGACTTGGTCTCCACCCCCCCCCATGAAACATGTTGGAGGAGTGCTATAAGATATACAGCATATGTTACACTGGGTACAGCTAATATATATATAAACTCTTGTTTATGTTACCTTTCCCAGTGTGCTGATTGGTTGCTCAGGAAACACACCGAGCCAATCAGCACCCACATACAAATTCCCTGTCCACTTGACAATCCACTCCTGCCAGTCAACCTGTGGCCCAGACTGGGACCCAGATAGTCAACTGGCAGCAGCAGGACACTGCTGCCACCGCTGTGACAGGACCCAGGCAGTCAACTGGCGGTGGCAGGACAACAGAACAAGTCACCCTCAGCAATTCTGGGAAAAGTGTGGAATGCTGAGAAAGGGGAGGAGGAATTTAAAAATCCATCAGCCTACCTTACAAGATTGTTATGAGGTCTACCAGGTACAGCTAGTTTACTATATAAAGATTCTTTTATGCAAAAGTTGTATTTTAGTTATGCCTTAGTTCATTCTGGAAACATAGAACTTCTTCTTTCTGTACCACAAAGTCTAAACATTCAGCCTATCTCCTAGTCTGGACAAGATGCGTGTCCAGACTATAAGAGACAGAGGTTAAACGGAAATAAATAGCAATGTGTGGCTTCTTAAATCAAAGACCTGTGACAATAAGCCCTTCAAGCCAGAGCTTGTCAAACTTAATTTTGGGGACTAGAGCTCTCAGAATTTTCCCCAGTCACTTGTCATGGGGGCTGGGGATTTCTTTGTGTCATTGTCCAACAATAACTTTTTCAGGCTCTGACACTAGCATACAATGGTTGGATGCCAACAAGGTCTGTGCTTCTGTTCTATGATAGAATATTATGGTAGAAAACACCTCCTGTGTGGAACTTCTGAAACAGGCATGGATCCCCATCCCTATCTCTTAAAACTGAGGGACTGATGGCCCTTGCCACTTTTAAGCTAATCTGGATTCTGTCTGGGGTTCCATTGTCACCTTCTGACTACTTAGGTATCCTATTTGTGATCATGGTTAAAAGTGGACAGGCAGAGTTAACATTTAAGAATTACACTCCATTTAAGAGTTCTTAAGTATTGGAATCTCAGGCTGTCTGGTAATTTTTAGGCTATTTATTATGTGTATTCATAAATAAACAAACATATACATTCCTCTTATGGAGAAACACAGACATGTTAATGTCTGGGTGCTTGCTTTCATCTCATGGCATTACATTACATTATATGGCCATTAAGATGTTCAACTCATAAGGAATGAACTTTTATTTCTGCATCTCTTCAACAGGATTTTTAGTAGTTAATGCATATAGGAATATCACCATCTTAAACAGTATATATAACTCAGCCATGTATCCATCATCATCATCATCATCAGGTTCTTTAATACTTTCCATAGTGTCTATTAAGGCATTATACAGACATTTCATAAATGCTTTCACATGTACAGAATCCTATTCTTTGTATCATATCCATAACCATCTATCCACCAAATAATACAATCTCATCTGTTGAGCATTACACATCTCTAAACACAGGCATTCAAAGCTTACTCTTGAGCATTGTTAAATCTTAATGGCATCCAGGATAGCCATAAGCATCCTAATGGGCTTCCATTACACTCATAATGGGACATATCTCTATTTCCACATAGCCTAACAGGTTCTTACCAGTGCTGTCTTTCTCTTACCAGCATGGTTTATCTTTACCAGCATGTCTGGACAGTTTATCAGTTATCAGGAACAACACAGATCTCATGGACAGCATTCTTCATTGATGTAGATTGCCAAGGCAGTCTAATCTGCTGGTTCTGTCTTGGCTCCTTTATTATCTAATAATATCTGTCTCCTTATCTAATACTCTAGACCTCCCTAAGTCTTGTACCTCCCTAATTTTACTCCTCTTCTTTGCTGGCTGCAACAGGTTAGAGGAACAATTTTCCAATTCCATTATGTACCTTTGAATCCTAGAACTTAGAGCTTGAATAGGCCTTAGACTTTCCTATAAAGATGTAGGGAAAGGTTGCAAACAATGTGTATTAGAATAGCCATTGAAGGCTGGTGAGTAAAACAAAACAAAATGTGTGCCTTCCATTGTGTACACAGTATTTTCTATCCTGCCTCCTTTCTTTGCCTTTAGACTTCTTGTGCTTTGTTTCCCATCTGCCTTAGAGTGTTTCCCGCTTATTTTTGAAGTCTTAATTCTGTCCCTGTTGGCCTCATAGTACTTCTGGCTCAGACATTCACTTGTTGACAACTTATTTCTTTGATTGTTGGAGTGTCTGTGAACATTCTGTGATACTGCAGCACTGACCAATAGCTGCAGCATGGGTTTTATCACACAAAGGCTATGCCTGATGATTGGACATGGTAAAAGATTGTGCCATTTTGTATCTGAAAAGTATTGTCTGGCACATATCCAAGTCTATCTATATCAGATATATTGGACCAACTCTGCAGCCAGTACCTAACTTGAGAGCATCAATACCCACTAGTAATCTTAGAAATTTAAAAGAAAAAACAAACAATCCACACAAGAAGTTCAGGAAGCACAGGTCAGGAGTTTGGTTTAGCTTGTCAGATCAAATTATTAAAACCACATGCAGCAAAGGGACAGTTAGTAAGCAGTCCACAGTCTGATAATGAAGATTGAACAGCTATGTTCTATATTGCAGTGCTATATTCTATAAATGAAGGTGGGCAGACTTGAGAGTTTTACCAGAACACCAAAGTCCACCAACTAAAGGTAAGTGCAAAATGGTAGCTTGCGTTGAGCAGGGCCTGATGCAGAATAATGGTCTGGGGTGGAGGCAATTGCCTTCTATCCTCACTGAACCATTTACTGACATGGCCTCCCTAACAACACTAGCTGGGAGATTCTGGGAATTGTGGTGGGAAATGTAATGTTTCAAAGCTCAGTTGCTGTACAAGAGGAGCAATAGCATTAACAATAGCACTGATATTTGTATCAGACACACTATCCACAATGCTGCAGCCTTATTTGAGAACTCACGCCAAACAAGTCTTGAAGAGAAACGACAATGCAGAAAGAATCACAACCTGAAAACATCACCCAAGGAAACCTTCTGCTGTGCTTTCTGCAACCAGACTTGTCTATCTCGGATTGGCCTTTTTAGTCATCAGCGCGCTTGCAGAAAGCGCGGGATGAGTCCCTCCTGAATCTTCGTTTGTGAAGAGAAGCCAGAGAGAGAGAGAGAGATTTGTATATTGCTTATGAGTACCGAAGCACTCCGTAAGTGGTTTACAATGTTTTTTAGCTAATTGCCCCAACAAGCTGGATACTCATTTTACTGACCTAATAACCTTGGAGTCCTCTCTGATTGAACTCATAACCTTCTAGCTTGCTGTACTGGCATTTAACCATTGCACCACCAAGGAGATTTTCACACTATACTGTTGTAGTGTTACTATTCCATTTTAACTACTCTGGCTTCCTCCTGTGGAATTCTGGGGTTTGTAGTTTAGTGAGGCCTAAGATCTCTCTGGCTGAGAGTTGTAAAATGGCCCTCCCTAAACTGCAAATCCCAGGATTCCACGGGAGGCAGCCATAGCAATAAAGTGGAATAGTAACACTATAACAGTGTAGTGTGAAAATCCAAGACTGCAGTCGAGTTGTTTCAGATCAGGGATTCTAATAGCCTGTGTATGATGGTGTTGGGGAATTGTAGTTGCTATTATTAAACAGTTAGGAACCAGAAATGGCTAATCTACTTCAAATTGTTCAGGAATCTATTAATATGTTTCTTGGTACTAATTTCTCTCTCTCTCTCTCTCTCTCTCAAACACACACACACACACACACACACACAAATCTTTAAAAGCCCTCTCGGTTGAGAATGAATGGAATTGTAGTTTTGCATGTCTTACAGTACCAGGTTGAGGTTGTTTGCTTTAATTGTTCCATTATATGTTCTGTTTCAGTTATTCATGGCAAGCATATGTGTAATAATTTGCAGGATTCAGTATTAATATAACCATAGATTATAGCCACAATCATGAATTCTCAGATTTCTGCAGTTACTATACAAGCACAGTAGTGACTATAAGCTAGCAGCAGCTCTGTAATGCCTGCTCTTCTTGAATGTTGCATTGAATAAAAAATACACAGCTGTAAACCTGGAACAAAATGTACAGTTATAAATTTATTATAGCTATAATGAGAGCCAGCATGGTATAGTGGTTTGAGCATTGGACTATGACTCTGGAGACCAAGGTTCGAATCTTCACTCAGCAATGGAAATCCACTGGCTGACCTTGGGCAAGTCAAAGTCTCTTAGCCTTAGAGGAAGGCAAGGGCAAACCCCCTTGAACAAATCTTGCCAAGGAAGCCCCATAGGGTCACTTAGGGTCACCATAAGTCAGAAACAACTTGAAAGCACACAGCAACAACCATAATTATAATAAGGAATTCAATGCCATATTTTTAAACGGCTGTGGGTATGTTTGTTGCTTGTCTCATTTCTGCTTATGTCCATTCATTTTGTTCCAACTTCCCTTTGTGCAGTTCTTGGCATGTTTCAGAGCTTGGAAAAATTATGTTTGGACTACAGTTTCCAGAATCCTTCAGCCAATTTGACCAATGGCAAAACTGATTTGGAATTCCGGTAGCTATAATCTAAAAAATAACTTTGCTTTGCACTAGGCCATAGTTTAGTGCTATGTGACTGCATCACCTCATGCATTTTATCTTCTTCTCTGGTAAGGTTGTGAGACCAAAGGAATCTGCTTCCATGTTTCAGTCAACCACAGATTATCATATATGTGCTTGGGTGAATGGGTGGGGTCATTTTAATCAGTCAACTCAGATGGAATCCAATTGCAAAGAATGCAAGCAGCAGTCATTACTTTAACAAACAGTAGTTGGGACGTAAACAGACATTCTTGCTTTGGCAAGCTGATTAAAATGTAGTGAGACGTCATAAAATTGTTCTCCCTGTTAAAGTCACACATTAAAGATAGAAAAGATAACTTTTCCAAGACCTGAAATATTCTATTTTGGGGGAGCTGAACTCACAGAATCCCGTAACCAGCTCACTAATGCAAGAATATCTGTATTTAACTCCCAAGTTCTTGCTGTGTGCCTTCAAGTCATTTCTGACTTATGATGACCCTAAGGTGGTCCTATCACAGGGTTTTCTTAGCAAGGTTTGTTCAGAGAGGGTTTGTGTTTGCCTTCCTCTGAGGCTGAGAGAGTGTCACTTGCCCAAGATCACCCAGTGGGTTTCTATGCTGAACAGAGATTCAAGCCCTGCTTTCCAAAGTCATAGTCCAACATACCAACCACTAAACTATGCTGGCTCTTACTACTCTTTGTTAATGTCTGGAAGCTGCTATGTCCCATAGCAACTTTTCAAAGTTCTACCATATATTATTCATACATAGGAATTCTTTTGGTGAACTATGATGCAATTTTGAGAAGTAAACATGCACAATCACAGCTATGGGCATTTATGCTTACATACATCTGTCAGTTTTATTGGAATACTGAAAAGGGACGTTAACAAATCCACACTACACAAATAATCCAGTTTGAACCTGGATTATTTGCCATTGCTTCTTCCTATAGAAACCTGGGATTTGTAGTTTTACAAAGTCTTTAGCCTTCTTTCCAAAGCATGCTGTTGCCTCACCAAGCTACAGATCCCAGGATTCCATAGAAAGGAGCCATGGCAAATAATCCAATTTCAAACTTGTTGTATGGATTTGGTGTTATGGTGTTATGGTGTATGGTGTTGTATGGATTTGGCCTTAATAGCTACAATGTCTTTGTATCATTATGAATCTATGAAATTGTGCAGGATTGGCAAAATCTGTCTCCCCCTCCACCCAAAAATTAATGTGAAGTAAACTTGCAGTTGGGTGGTGGAACACAAAATAAGTAATAGTCATTGAAATAAACCACAGAGTCAATTTCCCTCTGTTCTTTGTGCTTCCCTTCTGGTTTCCCTTCTGACACGCTCCCCCATGCCACAATGGATGGGAACCTGGTGATGAGAAATGCTGCATATGTGGCATCTCAGCCAGGGTTCAAATGACCCTTCAGTAAATGGTATTTCCCAACAAAGCAAATATCAGCTTTAAAGGAGAGCTTCCCCATAAGACTGCAGTAGGGGAAGAAACGGTTAAATTCCCCCCCTCTACACTTGCTGAAATTCTGATCATGTTTGTCACTGCCCTGCCATGATATTTACATGTTTAGAATGGGTGTGTTAAATGCAAAGACACATTGTATATATTGTGTCTACTTTGGCCCTTATTCTTCCACATCACTCTTTGTATACCAGATATCCAGACACTCCAGAACATGGTTCTTGGGAGAAAAGGAGTCGGCAAAAAGTGGACATTTCTTAGCATAGAATCATAACAAAATGAACAGAGCAGCCAAAAGCTTGGCCTGCAAACTTACAAAACGGGTGCGGGGGGGGGGAGCAAAGATAAAAACAGGTCCAGTAACAAAATCTCCTAGGTCTTGCAATCAGACTAAGCCCTACATATAACCAGACCCATGTAGCTCTGGGCAAAATATCTAAAGGAACAAGAAAGCAGGGCGGATGCTATCTTTGTTTAGCATGCTGATGTGGCACCTTAATTCACTTGTTTGCTTGGCTTATGTCTCAGTCATTAGGAGATGTGATTCACTCACTACACACAAGCTTTTACACCTCAAACTACACAAGATTAAAATAAAAATAAGAGGAGCAGTTTGGGCCAACACCTGCTTCTATCACACCCACCAGTTTTTCCTATTTGGCCTGTCCAAATAAGTCTGCTCTTCCTTCCACCATCTTTGCATCTGTTAGTCTTGAAATAGCAATATATTTTTCAAAGATATATTCTTCACTCCTATCACAGAGGTTCCACAGTCAGTAACGTCCAAGGCATCTTTGTTTAACTCCGTCCCCGCCCCTGTAAAGCTTCTGTTTTTAAAACAGAGAGAAAAGGCTGTTTTTTAGATAGTAGAAATACTAGATAAACTTTATAAATGATCTTGCAGTATTTAATGAAATCTGAAAAAAATGTTGGTACTGTCAAAAACAAAACAGTGGTATAATTCATTTTATAATTTTGGTCAGCCTAATCCAAGAGACTAAGGTTCCTGTAAGGATTCTGCTGGTATTCTTTACATTTCTAACCTTTCCCATTTGTTCTACTACTGGGTGTTGGTTTTTTGGGGGTTTTGTTTGTTAGTTTTGGTTTCATAATGCACCAATCACTTAAACTGTGTCCTCCTCAAAGAAGAAGTACATTTTTAAAAAGACACAAATTTGCATTAAAAATTGCATATACTAAATTAGATCTATACATGAGCCAGCATGGTATAGTGGTTTCATCGTTTGACTAGGAACCTTGAAACCAGGACTCAAATCCCTGCTCAGCCATGGAAACCCACTGGATGATCTTGGGCAAGTCACATACTCTCAGCCTCAGGAAACTTTTAGGGTTGTCCTAAGTTGGAAACAACTTGAAGGCACACAAGAACATCAACATTTGCACACATGGCCCATAGACTGCACACCCCTGAAACCAAGGCTACCTTTCTATACAAAGGGGCTTTTGTCTTAACAGCTGTCAAAACAGTTTATTGTAAAGTAGCCAAGATGGCTACCCTATAATACTGGCTAAGGATGCCAATACAGGCTAAGGATGCCTAAATAACTGTGCCTTTACTATGTGGAAGTTGAAGAAAAACCTAGTCAAGTGATGGTGAATACCTGAAGAGGAGAAAAAGAAGGAGGAGGAGGAGGAGGAGGAGGAAGAGGAGCAGCAGGAGTTTGACAATGCTGCCAATTCACCTGGTAATCCGCAAGTTAGAGTCCAGAGGTCAAACTCTGTGCTTGGAGAAACCACTTTGAAATAGTCAATAAAGATGTGCATGAATAAAAGTTTGCATTTGAGCCCTGTCTAGCATGGCCCAGAGGCATGAATAGAATGTGCGCATTCTTTTGTGCTGTAACAGGAAGCCATTGGCTGATCTGTGTAAGGAGTAGTTAGGTAGTAGCCTTGGTACTGATGTTGCCTTGGTAACAAAAATGCTGCAGAAGGTTGTGAGGCATTATGTTTACCCAGGATGGTTTCCAATTTACCTTTCTAAAGGCAATAATAGAACCTTGCTATTTAAAACAAGAAAAGAAACAATGAGCACATTGAAAAAGCAGGTTGTAGCAATTGTTTCTGCATATCATGGTGAATGCCCACCCATCTTATTGTGTACTGTAATCTTGACTCTCAGACATTATTCAAAGGCTAATTAGAATATAAGAAAGGAGTTTAAAACACTTTCCTCTGACCTACCCTACCCTCTGGAGTTAGCAAATTCTATTAAGATCTTGCCTCATGTGAAAATCAATCCTCTGAAAAGGAGAACTAGAAATAGACCATTGTATTCTATAATGCTCAATGAGATCTTGTGATGATAAAGTCTTTAGGGAATTGGCTGAAGTTGTGTGATGTCACAGAATGTTTATTGTCTGTTAGCAACAGAATGCCCACACATTTTGACTGTTCAGGCCCACAAGGTACACTTTCTCCCTAGGAGAGTGGAGGGAACATTTCTCACAGGTGAAAAGGAGGTTGTGTGTATGCAAGGAACACATAGATAGGAACTGGGAGGACCCAGTTAGTGAGACTTTTGCTCTTTCTTTAGATGTTTTGCTGTCCTGAGACACAAAGAGGGATGGGCTTCTTCCCCCCCACACCATTCCGAATCGAATCTGCTGTTGAGGAACGCACATCATCCTCCACAGGAAAGAAGCCCCTCACATTCCCACTCCTGCACAAGAACTAAGAAAATGTGTATATGCACGATCCCTTTAATCACACAGCTTTCCTAATCTGCCTTCTAGAAGCCAACCAGCCACCTCAGCAACCTCATTAAAAGGATGGTTCCTGTGGAAGATTCCCTTCCAGGAAAACAGGGAAGTGGAATAAAAACAAAACCAAAGAGCAAGCAGTGTGTGCTTACCATGAGCTCAAAGACAAAAACCCAGCCAGGGCGCACACATTTTATTTGGGCTTTCCGGACCCATTTGCATCTCATGAATTAGGCTGTCATTCACAAAAGCTTATGCTAAATAAAGCTTGTCGGTTTTGACATGTCATAATTCACTGTTTACTTAGAAGAGCCACAGAGCTATGTTTGTGTATGTGGGTCTTACTTCCTTTTAGGTGTACCTCCCTTGTAAGTATGTGGGTCTTATTCCCTTGTAACTGTGCTTTTCTTGTTAAGTATGTGGGTCTTTCTCACTTAAAACTGTGCTACCATCCAAAATCCACTGGGGAATAAGCCCCCTAGAATGCAATGGACCTTTACTTTGGAGAACAAAATGCCATAGGGTTGAGTTTGGAGGATATGGATTGATGGCTTTTTTTTTTGATTAATAGTTTTATTGTACATTATTCATCATACACTTCTTTATAGCCTTACACTTTTTTACAATGCTTATATACAATAAATTAAAATCATGACCTCCTCTGTAAAAATAACTCAAGGGATTTTTCCATTTAAAGTTACTTCCTTGAACTTCCCTTCTTGTTCTGAGTACAACCATGCCATCAAAATGTTGCTCTAAAGTCACTATCCTTAACCATCTTTCATCTTTATTGTTACCTATAATCTTTTATAGGTCCTTCCCTTACTTACAATATTTCTTCTTAATTCTAAACACTTAGAGTGATGTTCCACCTTTTCCTACAGTAGTTAGATATTGGGGACCATTCCAATTCTAGTTTTTCTGTTGTTTTTTTATTCAGTATGTGTGTTAGTGTATCGTTATCTCTCATCTCTAATACCTTCTGAAGCCAATCGTCTATTGTTGGTGTCTCTTTGCTCTTCCATTTTGCAGCGGCGGTTATACGTGCTGCCGTACATAGATACAACAGTATCCTCCAGTATTTCCTCTCTGCTTCCTTATTTATCATTGACGTGATATTTAACAGATAGTATTTTGGATTCAAATCAAATTGTACCTTTAATACCTTCTGAATTATTCTGTGCACTTTGGCCCAGTATTTGCTCATTTCTGGACAGAACCACCACATATGCATTAGTGTACCTGATGTTGCCTCGCATTTCCAACACATTTTCTCTTTTGTTCCGAATATCTTATTTAGTTTCATTGGCGTTAGGTACCACCTATTACTTATTTTTAGATAATTTTCCTTCAGCATCTGGCTTGCTGTAAATCTTGATGTCTGTCTCCACGCCTTTTCCCATTCTTCCATGGTGATGACTTCTCGAACATCCTTTGCCCATTTAACCATTGCCTCTCTCACCGATTCCGTTTCCAATTGCCTGTTCAAGAATAAATTATATAGTTTGGCTACTTTTTTTCTCCCATCTCCCCATAGAATTTTGTCTACTTCCGTCTGCTCCTTCAAAAATCCAAAATTCTCTTTGTCTCTCTTAAATCTGTTAGTTATCTGTTGGTATGTCAGCCAATTTATTTCCCATCCTCCTTCCTTCAACTCTTCTTTTGTTTTAATTTCTTCTATTCCTTTGCTCCTTTTAATTATGTCAGCATATTTTATCCATTTATTCGTTCCTCCGGTTGTTCCCCATCTGCCCAAAAAAGCCTCCACTGGAGAGAGCCACCCTGGTAACTCATTATAAAACAGCTGTTGAATCTTTTTCCAAATTTGTAACAAAGCTTTCCTTACAATGTGATTATTGAAGTCCTTGTGTACCACGGCTTTATCATATCCCAGGTAGGCATGCCAGCCTAATCTTAAGCCAGCTCCTTCAAGCGTGAGTAATTTGTGATCTTCCAATTTAATCCATGTAGAGATCCATATCAGACTACAAGCTCTGTAGTATAACTTCAAATCGGGTAACGCCGTGCCACCTCTTTCCGGTCTTTCTATCAAAGTCTGCCATTTTATTCTTGGCTTCCTGCCATTCCAAATAAAATCGCTTAAATCCCTTTTCCAAATTTTAAATGGCTTTTCATTTGTGAGTATTGGCAGATTCAAAAATAAGAACATTATCTGAGGAAGCACCGACATTTTAATTGTCGCTATTCGACCCATCAATGAGAGATTTAGTTTTTTCCATTTTTGCAATTCTATTTTTATTTCCCCCCAGATTTTTTTATAATTGTTATCATAAAGGTCTGGGCTTCTCTTGGTTATCCAAATCCCCAAATACTTCACTTTTTTCTCAATTTTACATTCCGATAATCTTTCCAGGATATCTTCTTCTTTTTTCCTGATGTTTTTGGTTACTATTAAAGTTTTGTCCCTATTAATTTTGAATCCTGCAAATCTCCCAAATTCCACCATAGTTCTCATCAACCTGTCCACGCTCTCCAGAGGATCTTCCAACACTATAGCCAAATCATCAGCGAAAGCCATGGTCTTGTATTCTTGATTTTTGATTTTCAACCCCTGGATTGCTTTATCCTTTCTAATTTTGTTCATTAGGATCTCCATGACTACAATAAATAATAACGGCGACAACGGACAGCCCTGTCTAGTTCCTTTATGTATCTCAATTTCCGCTGTCTTTTCTCCGTTAACTATTATTCGTGCTTTTTGCTTTGTGTAAATTTTCCCTATAGTTGCCGAGATAAAATCCCCAAATCCTACTTCTCTTATTGTCTGTTTTAAGCAACTCCAATTAATGTTATCGAATGCCTTTTCCGCATCCACAAAGATTAATGCCGCTTTCCTCTCATTATTTTTCTCCAAAAATTCGAGTATGCTGATCACATTGCGTATATTTGTTGATAGTGATCTCCCAGGCAGAAATCCATTTTGATCTGGGTATATAATATCTTTTAACACTGTCTTTAACCTATTGGCAATCATAGTGGCAAAAATTTTGTAGTCAACGTTGAGAAGGGAGATTGGACGATAGTTCTTTACCTCTGTTTTATCTTTTCCTTCTTTTGGTATCACCACAATATTAGCTGTCTTCCACGTCTCTGGCATATCCTCTACCTGCACCTTATTTATCACCTCCAGTAAATGCGGGACCACTTCATTTTCAAAAGTTTTATAAAATATATCAGTAAAGCCATCTGGCCCTGGCGATTTACCCTTCTTGAGATCATGGATAGCTACCGTCATTTCTTCCTTGATGAAAGGACCCTTCAAAACCATTCTTTGTTGTTCTGTCAATGTGGTATATCCATTCTCTCTTATATACTCAATCATCTCCTCCTCCCATCCATCTTCTTGCACAGCAGTCTTATACAGAGCAGAGTAATATTCTACAAATGTCTTTTCTATCTCTTTTTGTTTTGTTGAGATTCCCCCTTCGGTTTTAATTTCCATAATTCCGCTCCTCTCTTTTTCTTTCTTTAATTTATATGATAACCACCTCCCAGATTTGTTTGCATGCTCAAATTGTCTCTGCTTAATTCTTTTTAGCTTCTTTCCTATCTCTTCAACCATTTAGGCATTAATCTTATTTTTTATCACTGTTAATTCTTTTTGTAAAGTTACAGTCTGGGGTTTCTTTCTCAACTTGTCCTCACGTTCTTTTAGTTCTTGTAATAGTCTTTGATTCCTTTGTCTCTTGCTTTTAGCAATCTCCGCACCTCTTTGTAGTAATACCCCTCTAACTGTAGCTTTAAAAGCATCCCAAATGATGTTCATCTTAGTTTCTTCTTTTTTATTTTCTTTGAAATATAACTTAATGTTATTTCGGATTTTCTCTACAAATCTTTCATCCCGTAACAAGTCTTCCTTCAATCTCCATGAATAATCTTTCCTAGGTGTTTCCATCTCCATTTTTATAGGGTTGTGATCGGAAACCAATTTTGGTACAATTTCCATAAGTCTTATCTTTGGGACCAAAGTCTTTGATATCCAAAACATATCTATCCGCGACATTGTATTGTGGACATCTGAATGGAAGGTATAACCTTTTTCTACCTGGAACATCGCAGTCCACAAATCCTCTAAATTGCATTCTTCCATAAGTTCAAAGCATATCTTTGGGAGTCTTCCTTGATTTTCTTTACTCATCCCCGAGCGATCTCGTCTTCCATCCAAAACCCCATTAAAGTCACCTCCCAGGATTATATTTCCGTGTTCTAACCTTGTCATCTCTTCATGGAGTTTCATGAAAAATTCTTTCTTGTTCGTCAGTGGGGTGTAGATGCTAATCACATATGTCTTCCTATCGGCAAGATTAAGCTCCAGGCCTAACATGTGACCATTATTGTCTGTACCATTTCGCTTCATACTTCCTATCCACATATATTACCACTCCTTTCTTCTTATTAACCGCTAAAGAAAAGAATTCTTGACCCAGCTTATAGTTCTTTAAATATTTACTATCTCTTTGGCTTATTCTTACTTCTTGCAAACAAGTGATCTCAGCTTTGTTTTTTTCCAGTAGATGAAACACTCTGCTTCTTTTTATTGCAGTATTTAGCCCTTTGACATTCCAAGATAATATATTCAAGGCCATTATCCTATATCTTCACCATCCTCTCCTTCGCTTACTGATTCTTCTTCATTTCCATCCTTGCCCGTCACCTGTTTTTGATGCTCGATTCCTATTTTATCTTGGTTTCTCTCCAATTCTTCTTCATCATCATTGCCAGTCTCGCTCCTTCGTTCTCTTACATCCTCCTTCTCCCCTTGCTTCTTACGTCTTTTCAGTTGGTATCTCTGGTCATCCTCATTAAGCCTCCTCATAAAATCCTTTGCCTTTTCTGCCGAGTTTATTCTGTATTTTTTCTGTCTGTACGTGCATGACAAACCTTCCACTCGTTCCCATCTGTAGCTTATTCCCAACCGCATTAGGGTTTGCGTAAGAGGTTTATATTCCTGTCTCCTCTTGAGGACTTCTATCAGAGTGTCCTTATATATTTGTATTTCTTTGCCCTCAATGATTAGCTTTTCTGTATAATTCTTCTGAATTATCATGTCTCTAAATTTAGATCTTGTGAAGGAGATCACTATATCCCTGGGCAATTTCCGTTCTTTTGCGATGGCTGAGCTTGCTCTAAAAAGCTTATCCACTTCCTGACCAAAATGTTCCTCTGATTCATTAATATAGTTCGCCAAGGAGGGTATTATCCTTTCCTGCAGATTCTCATACATTTTTTCTGGAAGGCCCCTTAATTTGACACATTTCTCTCTGTATCTAATTTCTTGTGTAAGATTGGCAAATTTCCCTTTCTCTAATTCCATCGTAATTTTCTCTGTTTGACTTTCCAATACTGTAGTTCTATTCTTCACACTGTCTACATCTGTTTTAGTGTCTTTTAGCTCTGTAGACATCCTATCTAGCCTCTTATTGATTTTCTCAAAATCCTGCCTTATCTCCTTCTTAAAATCTCTCAGCTCCTCCTTTATCTCCCGCTTAAATGACCTTAACTCATCCAAAATTTGAGCACACATGTCCATCTGTTTAGCAGGCATTTCTGTTGACCCCCTTCTTGATGTCGTTACTTGTGAAGTTCTGTATGCCCTAGGTCTTAACCCAGAGGCCATCTAATCCTTTCCTTACAAACTCTTAATTATATAAATCTGTTACTTCCACTAATCTGAGTTATTTATTTGTACTCTCCTTCGTACCCCCTACGCCCCGTTATCACAATCTCGTCCTATTAAGCGCTTACTATCTCAAGCCTTTCCTGTTGCCAACACCCTCACACACCCCGTCTCTTTTGTCTGCAATATGCTGCCTCGTTACTACACAGTTCCTTTAGTCCATCTGCTCCATCGCACTCTTTTCCGTTCCCTCTCCTCACAGCCTCGGCACTTCTTCTACCACCACTCAGCTACGTTTCCATACACCCGTCTGCTCCGTTCTCCGCCAATCGCCCTTCCTTCGTCAGCCCCGTCTGCTCCGTCTGCTCACACGCCCTGCTTAGCCTCCTGCCAGCACGCTAACCGCTCTTTCTCACGCCCCATCCACTTCACCACGCAACTGCAACCAAACTCCTCAATTACACCGTCTCCTCCGTCTGCTCCGCCGTATCCTTAATTCGTCCCGTTCTCTCCGCTCGCACCCCGTCTGACCTCTCAGCCGCACTCTGCCAATGCTCTCTCGTGCCCCTTCTACTCCAACCGATTTAACACAGCCCGTCTCCTCCGTCTGCTTTTTCCCCACACGCACTGCCTCCTCCGTCCACGCTGTCACCGTCACCTCCACCGCCTCCGTACGCGTTGTCAGCCCCTTCCCACCGTCTCACCGTCTCGCACTCTCCCACTCTCTTGACCGACCAGCTCGCACGCGCCCTCTGCTCAGTCCATCAAACACTCCTCACCGCACGTCCCTCCGCCTGCTCCTTTCTTTGTTTTCTCCACCTCCTGCTTCCGTCACGACTCCAGTGCCAGCCGTCAATCCCCTCAGCCTCTCCACTCTCCTCACCCCTCCTTCGTCCTTTAGAAGCTCAACAAGCTCCTCCTCGCCTCCGCCCTTTTTTCCCCTCCCTCAAAGTCCCGTATTCAGCTTCTGCGTATTAGATCTGACGCTGCTCAATTCTCTGACTTCCGAGGTGGGTACTCCTTTTGTTTTAGTAGTTAGGAGTTTGGAGAGTCTAATATTTAGTATTCATATGCTCTCCGAGGTGGGGTCTCTCTATTTCCTCTGGCAATCGTTTAATAACTATCGATAACTATTGTGCTATAGCTTGCTATAGTTCCGTCAGCACCCCCTCCTGTGGAACACACTACCAAACTTTCCCTTTTTTGTGTTTAACACACTCTTTCTCGTTCCTCCTAGTCTCAAATTTTAGTTTCAAATGAAAGACTTATAGTGGAAGAAAATCTGACTTCCTTGAGTTGTTTTTTTTCCCCCCCAACTCTTAACGCCTTATTGACCTTAAAAAAGTAGGGGGGAAATGGAGACTATGTGCCCAAAGGCTCCGGGAACGACCATGGCTGCTCAGCCTGCCTTTTACAACTAGAAGGGTGGGATTCCCCTTAACCCCCCAGTACATAATTGACAGCTACTGCAAGCCCCAATAACCCTTTACCTTCCCAGATAAAAGGGTTGCGGCGGTCTTTCAATCAGACCCCCACTTGTCGTCCCTGGACAACCGGCCCCTACGGAGCTTCGTTTGAACCGGTCCTGCGTCTCCGCTCCCCCTGCTGGAAGTCGGATTGATGGCTTTTTAATCCTCCCATTACCAGGTTCTTCAGATGGAAAGTGCCAGGGCACATTTTCCACCTTGCTCCTATACTCCAACCATACAAACTCCACATCTATACCTCCTCCCCTTGCCCTGCCCCATTCTATTCCATTACCCTGCCTCCCTTCTTCTTTCCTATGGAGTAGGAAAGCAGTAAAGACCCATTGTGCCTGATTTTCATTCAGTCTCTTGGGGCAGAGTTTGCTAATGTCCATGAGAGAAGGAAGGAGGGGAAGTAGAAGATGAGGTGAAAAGAGTAAGGGAGTGAAGGAGTTACACTGAGAAGAACCCAGAGAAGGCAGGCACTGCTGCCACACTGCTGGCAAAGACTCACATGGTGTGGTGGTTCCAGGTGTACACATCCACTGTGGCTAACAATAGAAGAAACTGGATGGAAAATGTGGCTGGGAGAATGAGAGGAGGCTGGACTTTGCTAATGAGGCCAGAACTTCATCAGTGTGGGAGGAGGTCAAAAGCAGCACCCATTAACAGTGCAGGGAACCAGATGGCGCCAAAGCAGCAACTGAAGTAGGAACAAATTTTGTCATCTTTGTTGTGCAAAGTCAAAAAGTGCAGGGGGTAACGCAAAACCATGGGAATACAGTCGTCCCTTCACATTCGCGGGGGTTCCGTTCCGCGGACCCCCGCGAATGTGAAAAATCCGCGAATAACAAACACCCCTCCCCCTCCCTCCCCAGGCCTTCACGGGGCCTTGCTAGGCCCCGCGGAGGTCTCCCCAGCCCTCCCTCCCTCCCTCCCCAGGCCTTCGCGGGGCCTTGCTAGGCCCCGCGGAGGTCTCCCCGGCCCTTCCTCCCTCCCTGCCCAGGCCTTCGCGGGGCCTTGCTAGGCCCCGCGGAGGTCTCCCCGGCCCTCCCTCCCTCCTTCCCCAGGCCTTCGCGGGGCCTTGCTAGGCCCCGCGGAGGTCTCCCCGGCCCTCCCTCCCTCCTTCCCCAGGCCTTCGCGGGGCCTTGCTAGGCCCCGCGGAGGTCTCCCCGGCCCTTCCTCCCTCCCTGCCCAGGCCTTCGCGGGGCCTTGCTAGGCCCCGTGGAGGTCTCCCCGGCCCTCCCTCCCTCCCTCCCCAGGCCTTCGCGGGGCCTTCCTAGGCCCCATGGAGGTCTCCCTGGCCTTCCCTCCCCAGGCCTTCGCGGGGCCTTGCTAGGCCCCGCGGAGGTCTCCCCGGCCCTCCCTCCCTCCCCAGGCCTTCGCGGGGCCTCCGGAGGGCCTCCGGGGGTCCCGCGAAGGCCTCCCCACCGCTCCCCAGGTCTTCGCGGGGCCTCCGGAGGGCCTCCGGGGGTCCCGCGAAGGCCTCCCCACCCCTCCCCAGGCCTTCGCGGGGCCTCCGGAGGGCCTCTGGGGGTCCCGCGAAGGCCTTCGCACCGCTCCCCAGGCCTTCGCGGGGCCTCCGGAGGGCCTCTGGGGGTCCCGCGAAGGCCTCCCCACCCCTCCCCAGGCCTTCGCGGGGCCTCCGGAGGGCCTCCGGGGGTCCCACGAAGGCCTTCGCACCGCTCCCCAGGCCTTCGCGGGGCCTCCGGAGGGCCTCCGGGGGTCCCGCGAATGCCTCCCCACCCCTCCCCAGGCCTTCGCGGGGCCTCCGGAGGGCCTCCGGGGGTCCCGCGAAGGCCTCCCCACCCCTCCCCAGGCCTTCGCGGGGCCTCCGGAGGGCCTCCGGGGGTCCCGCGAAGGCCTCCCCACCCCTCCCCAGGCCTTCGCGGGGCCTCCGGAGGGCCTCCGGGGGTCCCACGAAGGCCTTCGCACCGCTCCCCAGGCCTTCGCGGGGCCTCCGGAGGGCCTCCGGGGGTCCCGCGAAGGCCTCCCCACCCCTCCCCAGGCCTTCGCGGGGCCTCCGGAGGGCCTCCGGGGGTCCCGCGAAGGCCTCCCCACCCCTCCCCAGGCCTTCGCGGGGCCTCCAGAGGGCCTCCGGGGGTCCCGCGAAGGCCTTCGCACCGCTCCCCAGGCCTTCGCGGGGCCTCCGGAGGGCCTCTGGGGGTCCCGCGAGGGCCTTCGCACCGCTCCCCAGGCCTTCGCGGGGCCTCCGGAGGGCCTCCGGGGGTCCCGCGAAGGCCTCCCCACCCCTCCCCAGGCCTCCCCGGGGCCTCCGGAGGGCCTCCGGGGGTCCCGCGAAGGCCTCCCCACCCCTCCCCAGGTCTTTCATGGGGCCTCTGGAGGCCCCGTGTCGCGGTTTTGGGGGGGCCTGGGGGGGCCCTCCCAAAACCGCGAATAACCGAAACCGCGAATGTCAAGTTCGCGAATGTGGAGGGATAACTGTAGTTACTCATTACCTTGGATGTATACATGCATCATGTGAATGAAGAATTAAAATGCAGAAACAGCTGGGTGCCAGTTACACGACAGAAATTGTCGTGGTGCTTACCGTGATTTTGTGATCACGAATCTGTCCCTCGCTGTTTATACGATTTATGTCACTGATCTGGATATCCCAGGTGGTCCCGTGACTGATATTTACACGTCCAAAGTTCTGGGGGGTTTTTTGGTTTTTTTGGGGGGGGGCTGTCAATCAAGGATGCGATTACTTGTGTTTTCACAACCTCAGTGACGCACTTCCTTTAGAGTTCCACGCCACGAGCGATGCTATTGGCTGGCTGGGGGGGGAGAGGGGGGCAGAGGTTTGTTATTCCCCTTGCTTCTTTAAAATTTTAACCCTTTAAGAAGAGGCAGAAAGCATTTTGAAAGATCCAGACTGAGATCTTTTGCTCAGACACAGAAACGAACGAGTGCTTTCCATTTGAAATCAAGCCGAGTGAGAGGGGGGGAGGTTTCGTATTCCCCTTGCCTCTTTAAAATGTTAACCCTTACAGCAGAGATTAGCTTCAGAGTTCAGGTTTCAAGCCAGCTACAGACAGGCGTTTTGAAAGACACAGACACAGAGAGGGGGGAATTTAAGGGGTGTTCATTTGCTCAGAGGCTGGAATATTTTACTGTGCCCGTTCAGATCCAGGGGGGGTGAACAAAGCAGGGGATGAATGGGTGACCCTCTGCCCACCATGATCTCTCTGTAGCATGCAGTGTAGAAATCCATTTAAAAAGGTGATTGAGTACATGCGCGCGCGCGCGCACACACACACACACACACATCAACCTTCGTGCAGCTGGAAGGGATGCCTTTGTCTTCAGCTGGTGAGGCTGGATCTGTTGAACAGGTGACTGACCCCTCCTTTTCTGGTCGCTGATCTCTAAGCCCGCCCCCAGTCACCATTTCCGGTCATCCCTAGTACCGAGATATTTTGTCCCAGGCTGTTTACATTTCCAATTTTCCGAATCCTCCACTGACATTTTTAAAAACCGGCACAAACCGCAGGACTGGAAGTCCCGCAGGTTGAGGGATAAAAGGTGGCCCCCTTCCGAAAATCACGTACCCGACCCGATGTACATGTAAACTGCCAGGGATCGACACGAATTCTTCCCAGGACATTTTCATCGTGTAAACGGCACCCTGTATGCTTTCAGGCACAGTTAGTGTCCTGTTCAACCCATTTAGATTCTCCCTTTGTTATCATCAGTGTTAGAAACACAATATATTTTCTAAATACTGTAGATGACCTATACAGAAGTGGAGGTTGTGGTGGTGGTGGTGGTGGGCGGGAACCACATATTCTTGGATGTTCAATGTTTTTTGTTTCAAATTCAGAAAAAAATAAAGATTGAAACAAAAATAGCACACTCAAATGTGAACACTTAAGCAATGTGAAGATGGCAAAATTTTGATATGTGTATATTCAATAAAATAGGCATTTTCTAATGTTCACATATGACAATGCATCCCCATATCAGGTATTTCATGGGTGGGCTTTCTTCAGCAGAAATCAAGATATAAATTTAACTAATGTAATCAATTAATAAGGAGAAAAAGAAATGTGGAAAACAACTCTTCAGGTCAATTTTTTATAACTTTAGCACATCGCATTTTTCATGCCTGCTCATTCACTGAGGAGGCTTTGAAATAATCTAAGGATGAACAATTCTGCTCGCTGACTCACTTGACTGCCATCCATATTTAGTCATGCATACTCCAAGGAGCATGTTATGGAGTAAGGAGACTTAGTCCTGTCACCAGACAGATTTTTATCATACAATTTGCATTGTTTTCATATGCCTGCACATTGCATAAGCATTGCTATGGAAAGATTTTAACCTGTGAAGTACATTTAATGCATTCATCAGTAGCAAACCTGTGAATAATAGTCAAATTATGTTTCCTTTGATTTGTCAGCACTTGTACAGTTATATCAGTCATACAGTTATGAATGCCCATTTGATGGAAAGGCAGGGTACATATTAAATAAATAGATGGCACAAACAAAACATGAGAAATCTGTTTAGAATGTTGTCTTTTACCATTTTCCCTTTTGAGTCTACTTTGTGGCTGGCCACATGCACCACAGCAGCCATTTTGTGATGGTGTCCATAATGCAAGTTTTTCCTACCCTCTCTGCAATTCCTAGGGACTGAAGGTGAGATTTTCTTAATTCAAAACATGTGTTCTGCTACTGGGGTATAGAAATTCTCCTAAATGGAAGATATGAAAACAGTAGGCTTGACAATTAAAAAAAAAAAAATGAAACAAAAATAAATGAAAAAAAAGAAGAAAAAATGATATAGTACACTTCATTCTGTTTAGTACAGTGGGCAGCACTAATTAAATATTTTATTGTTTTAATACCAAATTCTTATTTTTTATTTCTATTTTTGTACATTTTAAAAAAGGAAGGAGATATAATCTTGTAGTACCTTCAAAACTAACAGATTTATTTTAGCATACATTTTTGTGAATTATAATCCCATTCCTCAGATGCATGATGCCAAAACACTTAAAGTTTTTTGTAATGAAAAGTGGTACAGAAATGTTTAAATAACGAGCAATCAGCCCTTTAAAAGAAGCATGCTTTTGGATACTTTACTCTGTAGGTACAATTTGCTTTATCCTTTCAGCCCCACCATTCAAAGAACATGAATTGCTTGGCAGATTTTACAGAATGCATAGAGTACATAGTGACACTCTGCAATAAATGACAATTGCAACATCGCTGAGATTTTAGCCAAAATTATTTTATGCTGCTTAAGTCAGCAGTGTGTAGTCCAAATGGTTTGTGATTAATGTTTACAGATGTTAAAATATTAGCTCTTAAGGTGGTTCCATTCTTTTTTTTTTTAATTTTAATTTTTCTTTCAAAGCCAACATAAATTACCAACAACAGTGGTCGTGGCCACAGATAGTACAAGTAGGAATAACTAAATAGTATCAGTATGTTTTCATTTTTGTTTTTCTGTTAGGAGAGAGAGAAAGGGAGGGAGGGAGGGAGAGAAAGAGAAAGAGAGAAATGGGACATGAAAATGCTTTCATTATAAATCAAAATGTTTTTTTCCAGAACTTCAGATGATCTTGCTATGGGCTCCAAGGAGTTGTTTGTGTTCCACCATATAAACAGGGACGGTTTAAGGGTCCTGCAGCACCCGCAGCTGCAGGGGGGCTCATCATTGTGGGGGTGCCTGTTGTAACTCTCCTCCTGGAAAAACATTAGTAGTCGTAATCTGAATATTCTATACTGTGAATAGGTTAGGTTAGGTTGACCTGAGATACACATCTCTCTCTTTCTCTCTCTGGCTTTTCTTCGCAAACGAAGATTCAGGAAGGACTCATCCAGCGCTTTCTGCAAGCACGCTGATTACTAAAAAGGCCAATCTGAGATAAACAAGTCTGGTTGCAGAAAGCACAGCAGAAGGTCTCCTTGGGTGATGTTTCCAAGTTGTGATTCTTTCTGTGTTGTCGTTTCTCTTCAAGACTTGTTTGGCGTGAGTTCTCAAATAAGGCTGCAGCATTGTGGATAGTGTGTCTCCATACCTCCCGATGTGAGGCCAGGGCAAACCACTGTTGGTGATCAATTTGGCCGAGCCTCAGGGAGTCCTTGTATCGTTTTTTTGGAGCACCCCTCTTAAGCTGACCCGTGGTGAGTTCACCGTAGAGTACTATTTTTGGGAGGCGATGGTCCTCCATCCTAGAAACGTGCCCTGCCCAGCGCAGCTGTATTCTCAATATCATGGCCTCATGCTGGTGATCCCTGCTTGCTCAAGGACAGCAACATTCATCACATAGTCAGTCCAGTGTATATTTAGGATTGTGCATATACAGCGCTGATGAAAGCGTTCGAGGAGTCGTAAATGGTGGCGATAGGTGACCCATGTTTCAGACCCGTAAAGGAGAATCGACAGTACAATGGCTCTATACACATTGATTTTTGTGCTTCACCTCAGGTGTTTGTTACTCCAGACTCTTTTGTAAAGTCTTCCAAATGTGCTATATGCCTTTCCCAATCTGTGATTGATCTCTTTGTTAATCTTGGCATCTGAGGAGATGATGCTTCCCAGGTTGGTGAACTGCTCAACGGACTTAAGCACAGATTTGCCAATGTAGGGATGGTGGTGTTCGTCCTGTGGTGCAGGCTGGTAGATAACTTCCATTTTCTTCACTTTGACTTCCAGCCCAAACAGCTCTGCGGCTGTTGCGAAGCAGGATGTTAGGTGCTGCAGAGCTGCTTCTGTGTGGGCAACAAGGGCAGCATCATCAGCGAAGAGCAGCTCACGGACTAGTTTGTTTAGAGTCTTAGTATGAGCCCTCAGACAGCTTAGGTTAAACAAGCTACCATCAGTACGGTAACGTATATAGATGCCATCTTCTTCTTCAAGCTCTGCCATAGTCCTTTGGAGCATCATGCTGAAAAAGATTATAATAAAGTTGGAGCAAGAACACAACCTTGCTTCACCCCATTAGTTATTAGAAAGGGCTCTGAAAGAGCATCGCCATATCTGACTTGACAGTGCTGGCCCTAGTGTAGCAAGATAATCATTTGAAGGAATTTTGGGGGACATCCTAGTCTTTCCAGGATCTGCCACAGACCTTTTCTACTCATAGTGTCGAAGGCTTTGGTGAGGTCGACAAATGTTACATAGAGAACCTTGTTCTGCTCTCTACATTTCTCTTGCAGTTGTATAAGGGCAAATACCATATCTGTAGTACTTCTATTGGCTCTGAAGCCACATTGGCTTTCAGGAAGAAGTTCTTCTGCAATAGCAGGAACTAATCTGTTCCGGAGTATCCTTGCAAGGATTTTTCCAGCAATAGAAAGCAGTGTTATGCCTTGATAGTTTGAGCAATCAGATTTTGCTCCTTTTTTACACATATGGGCCTCCCAAAATAAAGCATCGCAGCCCCCCCCCATTCCTTAAACATTCCTTAAAGTGTCATATTATTTTTCACCTTGCTGAGCTCTTATTTTGTATGTCAATTTTTCAAGCTGGGCTATCCAGCCAAGATCTTTACGATAGTTTATTGATTGATTTCCAATTTTGGGCCATCTCAGGTCTCGCAAGCAGTCAAAAGCACAGATATTAAGTTTCTATGTTGGGGGTGTAGGAGTTTGTTCCATTACTATTTCTGTTTCTTATGTTCAGAATGCTCTCTCATGGCAACTACCGTATATTCCGGCATATAAGACGACTTTTGAGCACTCAAAAGTGCCCTCCAAAATTGACAGTCGTCCTATACGCCGGATACACTTTGCTTCGCCCACCTGCCTATCTCCTGCCTCTTCGCAAACGGAGCGAAGAGGCAGGAGATGGGGCAGGGGGGTGAAGCAAAGTGTTTTGAAGATCATTCGCCCCCCTCCTCTGCCTTCTCCCCCTTTGGGGAGCAACAGAAGACAGAGGAGGGGGGCAAACATTGCGGTTTGCCGCAGCCGCCGCTCGATCACTTCTGCAGTGGCCAAGGCAAACCCGCGATTTGCCCCCTCTCCCCACCTTCCTGGAAGGTGGGGAGAAGGGGCGAATGTGCCCCGTTTGGCTGCTCAGCCTGCGGATCCCCCTCCTGCGCTCACTCCTGGAAGGGAGCGCAGGAGGGGCATGCGGAGGCTGCGCGGCCAAACCCGCGATTCGCCCCCTCTCCCCACCTTCCTGGAAGGTGAGGAGAAGGGGCGAACGTGCCCTGTTTGGCCGCTCAGCCTGCGGATACCCCTCCTGCGCTCCCTCCTGGAAGGGAGCGCAGGAGGGGCATGCGGAGGCTGCGCGGCCAAACCCGCGATTCGCCCCCTCTCCTCACCTTCCTGGAAGGTGAGGAGAAGGGGCGAACGTGCCCCGTTTGGCCGCTCAGCCTGCGTATCCCCCTCCTGCGCTCCCTCCTGGAAGGGAGCGCAGGAGGGGCATGCGGAGGCTGCGCGGCCAAACCCGCGATTCGCCCCCTCTCCCCACCTTCCTGGAAGGTGGGGAGAAGGGGCGAACGTGTCCCGTTTGGCCGCACAGCCTGTGGATCCCCCTCCTGCGCTCCCTCCTGGAAGGGAGCGCAGGAGGGGCATGCGGGGGCTGCGCGGCCAAACCCACGATTCGCCCCCTCTCCTCACCTTCCTGGAAGGTGGGGAGAAGGGGCGAATGTGCCCCGTTTGGCCGCTCAGCCTGCGGATCCCCCTCCTGCGCTCCCTCCTGGAAGGGAGCGCAGGAGGGGCATGCGGAGGCTATGCAGCCAAACCCGCGATTCGCCCCTTCTCCCCACCTTCCAGGAAGGTGAGGAGAAGGGGCGAACGTGCCCCGTTTGGCCGCACAGCCTGCGGATCCCCCTCCTGCGCTCCCTCCTGGAAGGGAGCGCAGGAGGGGCATGCGGAGGCTGCGCGGCCAAATCCGTGATTCGCCCCCTCTCCCCACCTTCCTGGAAGGTGGGGAGAAGGGGCGAACGTGCCCCGTTTGGCCGCTCAGCCTGCGGATCCCCCTCCTGCGCTCCCTCCTGGAAGGGAGCGCTGGAGGGTCATGCGGAGGCTATGCAGCCAAACCCGCGATTCGCCCCTTCTCCCCACCTTCCTGGAAGGTGGGGAGAAGGGGCGAATGTGCCCCGTTTGGCTGCACAGCCTGCGGATACCCCTCCTGTGCTCCATCCTGGAAGGGAGCGCAGGAGGGGGATCCGGAGGCTATGCAGCCAAACCCACGATTCGCCCCTTCTCCCCACCTTCCTGGAAGGTGGGGAGAAGGGGCGAATGTGCCCCGTTTGGCCGCACAGCCTGCGGATCCCCCTCCTGCGCTCCCTCCTGGAAGGGAGCGCAGGAGGGGCATGCGGAGGCTGCGCGGCCAAATCCGCGATTCGCCCCCTCTCCCCACCTTCCTGGAAGGTGGGGAGAAGGGGCGAACGTGCCCCGTTTGGCTGCACAGCCTGCGGATACCCCTCCTGCGCTCCCTCCTGGAAGGGAGCGCAGGAGGGGGATCCGGAGGCTATGCAGCCAAACCCGCGATTCACCCCTTCTCCCCACCTTCCAGGAAGGTGAGGAGAAGGGGCGAACGTGCCCCGTTTGGCCGCACAGCCTGCGGATACCCCTCCTGCGCTCCCTCCTGGAAGGGAGCGCAGGAGGGGGATCCGGAGGCTATGCGGCCAAACCTGCCATTCGCCCCTTCTCCCCACCTTCCAGGAAGGTGGGGAGAAGGGGCGAACGTGCCCCTTTTGGGCGCACAGCCTCCGCATCCTCCTCCTGCGCTCCCTCCTGGAAGGGAGCGCAGGAGGGGCATGCGGGGGCTATGTGTTGGAAGAGGGGGGTCGTCTTATAGGGCGAAAATATCACAAACTCTGCATTTTACCTTAAAAATTGGGGTACGCCGGAATATAGGGTATATGACACCATCTTCCCCTACACTCACACAATGCCAGAAAACTCACAGTGCCTGTAAAATCTCAGGCTTCAGTTGCTCTGGTTTTGTAGAGTTAGACTCCTCCAAACACCCAGGGCTGCTCTTTTTACTCCTAAAAGAGAAGTCAGTAACCAGTTGTGTCTGAGGTATGAGGTCACACAACTCTGTCAAGGCAAGAGTGATTTGCTCCTCCCTTGTTAGCCTGCCAGGCAGGGATGAAGTAGGGGGGGGGGAAAGAAAGGGAGACAGGGAGAAAAAGGGGGGGGGAGATTTTCAGAAAGGAGTGAGGAAAGGGAGCAAAACTTAGAAGATGTATATTGCTTCTCCTGGAAAACCACTCATCTTTTAAATAGGTTACAGGGCCCTCTATACTGCTTAAAATCAAAAATATCTGTTTTTCAAAACCAGAAATGTTCTTCTGGGAAGTATTTTTGGGTTGGGTCCCCCTCCCCCCACAATCTGTGTAGTTTGGAGGGACTGGGGGCAGAAATCTTACTCAACCCCACCTCTGAATAACTCATTCCCAAAGAAAACAAAACCTAAGTACATTATTCAACTGTATTTGCTCACATGCTTTTCTTTTACACTTGCCTCTTTTACTCCTCCCCTCACTGCGTTGTTTGTTAACTTTGTCCCTTCCACTATTGAAATTTAGATTAGGACATGACAGGACCTTCTGGTTTGCCTATGTTACTCTACCAAACAGCATGTATATTGCTGTTGCTATACAAATTTAAACAAGCCACAGATAACATTAATGGGTTGAGAAGTATATAGCAGTGGTGGCTCAGCTGTCCATGGGAAAGTTAATCCATTCCAGATTTTAGTCTGAACTTTAAATAAGCTATTCATGGTGCTGTACCTATTTGGGAGGGGAGGATAGCTTAGATAGCTTTTTAAATGTCTGGACTAACAACTGGAGTGGATTCACTACCCCACTGAAACCGGAGCCACCAGCTGCCTCTGTTGTATTGCGATTTGCCTCTTGTGTAACACTTCTAGGTGCACAAACTAAGGGGTGGGGGAAGCACTAGCATATTACTTTTCAGCTTAATTTCACCACTGCATTCTGTCTCATCAGCATGTCTCTAAAAGGCCACAAATGCCTTACATTTCTATTAGAACAGGTATCCTTCCTTGCCTATTAGCCATGGGACATATCAAAATGTATTCAGCTGTGCTGGTGGTGATTCATTCAGCAAATAGTACCATTCATGCAAGAAGGTGCTCTACAGCTGGTGTTTCAACATCCCGGAGTCTAAGGTATTCATTTGAGCACGTGTTTGGGTGAAAGCTGCCCTTGTTTCAGAAGGAATGATGTAACCCAGGGTTATGCATAACTTGATGACACACATGAAGTCACACTGTGTTGACAAATGAAGCAAAGGCTGTAGAGAGGAAGCAGGCTTGTTATGAATGACTGCAGTTAACAGACAATACTGTACAACCATTCCTTGGCAGAATGATTGTTAAGTGTCTAATTTAACGTGAACGTGGAGTTCCAATGCATGGATTGTCAATGCTAGCATTAAATAATGTCCTGTCATTATAGAAGTTCAATTATTATAAAAACCAGCCACAGCAGGTTGTGATGAATGGAATGAGTGTGCTGGAAAAAACTATAGTGATTGCTCAGATAATTTGACATACTGCATATAGTGGTTACTACACATGTGCTGTTTGTTTCTGAGGCATAATATTTGCCGCTCATATTGTGGGATTGGGAGCTTTGTCATCTTTGAAATAAACCTTCATTCTTTTTGTTACATGGTAATTGAGGAAAGGCATTCAATATTGAGAGAAACCACAGGACAGCTGTTTTATTTGAGGATCACCACAATTAACACCATTCTGAGCTACAACAGGCAATCCCAGGGCAAGGTTGTGCGTATCTGTAATTCTGCAGTTGTAAGTGCAGAATTTGGAACTGAGGTCAGAACTCTTGACACTCTCAGCTGTGGAGATGAACTAGAAAGTCTGGGGGGGAGAACCCTTAAGTATCCTAACATCTTGACAAGGGCAAAGTTAGCAACCACTATCTGCTACTTAGCCAATTTCCCTTCATCCTGTATTTTTAGGACTACCGCATCAGAGCTTTTCCATGATTTTCTTTACTATTTTCAGTGAGCACTCATAGATCCATCACAAGCTCACTTTAAAAACTTGTATAACGGGTTGCATTCAGAGTTGGAAACAGTTTCCCAACTTTACAAATTGGGTATACCTAGGGTAGAAGAATGCACCCTGAAACTGTGCTGGAGAGTGGGGTATCTGTGGCAACATAGGAGGTGGGTCCGGGTGGGGGGGGTGATGCAAAGAGAAGAGGAATGAGCAAAAACCACTTCTCCCATTACACCACTAAAACTGTCAATTTTGTGGTATGGGAGCCTATGTTGGATCTTACTAACCTTTGTGAATGGAAGGAGTCGTTCTGTTTAAGATCCGGAGGCTTGTATAATCAATGCAGCAGGTACCTTAAGAATAAAAATAAACATTAATAAATGTGTTAACAATGAACATAAATATAAACAAAGAAAAACCATTCAACTTACAAAAGTAGATGCATTGGTGTGTTCTCCATATATGAATGTCCACTGAAATGAGGTATGAAGAGTAAAGGGGATACATCCTTAGTTATAACTGCAGGATGGCTGAAGACAGTATGATAATTCACCTGCATCCAGTGTCATTTGATCTGACCAACTTATCTTCCTTCAACTGGACCAATTGTCCAGGAGATAGCATCAATTTGAAACAGAGCTCCCTCAAGGTGTACCTTGGACTCTGCTCAGTTCAGGGCAACATTATTGCTATGGCCCCAAATACAGGAATGATCCTTTGAAAATGACAGGGATCTCTATAAGAAAGCAATCTGCAGGGTGTGGTGAGGCTGCCCTAGCAAACTCTGCCCTTGCTGCTAATGTGTATCACCAAAACTGTACTCCCTGCTGTTTCTATCTTTGGATAACCTGGGAAATGGCATAACCTTTGTGCTATTCTACTGTATATGTGTACACCTCCTCCATGCAAGGAGGAACACTTGATTGCCCTACCCCTTCATTGAACAATTAGCAATGACAGCAATGCAACATAGTGGTGGGGCAACACAGCCATGCAATCATCCTCACATGTTCTTTTCATAGTATTTGTGGGGAGGGATTTTTATGAATCTCTCTAATGTCTTTCTGCAAAAATCACAAGGGCAGTTTATTCACTGCACAAGACCAGCTCCTACCTCAAAGAGTCTGACATTGGCTGCATTTGGACATAATACTATACCATAGTTCAGTGCTACGTGAAAAAATATTTAACAATGCCCATGGACAAAGAGTAGCTGGGTGACGATAGAGACATTCTGACACTGATGAGGTAACATATGATGAGATCAAAAGCTTTTGGCACTAAGTCACTAGGGACAGTGATGAATTCTTATTCAGCCGTTTCCCTATTGGAATCTGCATTTGAAGGTTGTTTGTTCAAGAAAGCTACCTTGAGATCAGAGACAGTGTGCCTTGGGACAGTGGTCCTCATCTTCTAGTTTTTCAGATATTCTAGAATCTTAAGTCCCAGAATCCCTGACAATTGGCCATGCTGGCTGAGGCTCCTGGGAGATGAAGTCCAAAACATCTCCAAGATCAAAGGTGGCGAACTACTGTCTTGGGAGACTGGAGCGTTCTCCCACTGGTTTTTGAACACCACTATTTAGATGTCAGACTTTTATTTTTTGGCACACAAATTGGTCTCTTTGTTCAATGTAAAATGCAGTAAAGCACTGCTAGCAAATGATGACATATACCACATTGGAAGATGAGCATTAAGTGAATCCCTAAAGCTGTAGATATGTCAGGAGATGATAGGACACTCAATCCCTGGCAGAAGCCAAAAAGCATCTCAGCAGATTTATTAGCAACCCGTTCCCAAGAATACTCACACACAGAGTGTTTGACGTCCAAATAAGCAGGAGGCACTTTGATCTTCAAAGTCAAACAGTTGCAATATGTACAAATATTTACAATTGAAGGACAAACTGCTTCACCAGGCATCAGCATCAACAAGAAGAAAAGGAATATTTACAGGACAATGCCCTCTAGTGGCCTGACTAGGCATGACTTGGTAGTTCATGGAGTCAACCATTATGACTCAGCATAATTCTGCAGTTGTTCGGCCATTTTATAATGGAGTTCAGTATCTAACTCCTGACAAGATAGTCTTATTAAAACTTAAAATAGCTTAGCCGGAGTTGTCATGATGGCTGTTCCCGACCCAAGTAGATTTGGTCCTGCACATCTATAGGAAAATCTTTCATCATGTTGGTACTTTTTTAGTACTCCACAGAAGAATCTGAAGATAAGGACTTGTAAGATGTGATCCTGCGAAGATGTCTCCAAGTACTCTGTTGTGGTAGCTGGGGGACCACTGCTTCTAAGACATGGGTGGGAATCACATATTCCTTCATATGTAGTTGGATTGAAGGTCCCAGCATTCCTCACTATCAGAATAGGGCTTGCAGACCAGCAACAGACCAGAATGGGACTTGCAGACCAGCAACAGACCTTAACAGACCTTGCAGACCTTAACAGCTTAGAAAGCTGAGTCAAAACTAACAGAATGAATTTCAACACAGAGAATTGTAGAGTATAGTAGCACCCCGGTATCTGCTGATTCACCATCCGCTGATTCAATTATCCACAGATGGAGACAGCAGGGGTGGGTGGGGAGGGAGGGGATGGCTCCGGTGGCAATGTTGGGGCACATGGCATTGGCGGAGGCCTGGAAAGCTGCAGTGGGGGCAGGAGTGATGGCGGTGGCAGGGTGCACAGTGGTGGCATTGGCATCAACAAAGGAGGAGGCCTAGGAGGTCACAGCAGCATGATGGTGATGGCAGGACATGTGGCTGTGGTGTTGGCATCAGCAGAGGAGGTGGCCTAGGAGACCTGCCTTGATGGCAGTGCATGCAAACCGGATCTAAGAGTCTTAGTGGACCACAAGCTGAACGTGAGTAGGCAGTGTGATGCGGCAGCCAGAAAAGCCAATGCAATTCTAGGCTGCATCAACAGGAGTATAGTGTCTAGATCGAGGAAAATAATAGCGCCACTCTATTCTGCTTTGGTCAGACCTCACCTGGAATACTGTGTCCATTTCTGGACACCACAATTCAAGAAGGATATTGACAAGCTGGAGCGTGTCCAGAGGAGGGTGACCAAAATGGTGAAAGGTTTGGAAACCATGACCTACGAGAAGCAACTTAGGGAGCTGGGTATGTTTAGCCTGGGGAAGGGAAGATTAAGAGGTGACATGATAGCCATGTTTAAATATCTGAAGGGAAGGGATGTCATACTGAGGATGAAGCAAGCTTGTTTTCTGCTGCTCCAGAGACTAGGACATGCAGCAATGGATTCAAACTACAGGAAAAGAGTTTCCATCTAAACATCAGGAAGAACCTCCTGACAGTAAGGGTGTGGTGGAGGATCTTCAAAGAAGGAGACTTTTAAACAGAGGATGGATGGCAATCTGTTGGGAATGCTTTGATTGGGTATTCCTGTATGGCAGGGGGTTGGACTGGATGGCCCTTGTGGTCTCTTCCAACTCTAAGATTCTATGAAGATCTGGAGGGCAGCATGACTCCCTGATCTCCTTGTTTCTTTTTGCTAGACTGAGGTTTTCAAGGAGTTGGTTTGTTAGTAACAGCAGCATCTACAGTATTATATGGACAGCTCACATGGTGAAGTGGTTTGAGTGTAGGACTAGGAGTCTGGGAGACCAGGGTTCTAATGCCTGATCACCCATAGAAACCTACTGGGTAACCTTGGTCAGGTTATACTCTGTCAGCGTTAGAAGAAGGCAATGGCAAATCTCCTCTGAATGTACCTTGCCAAGAAAACCCTATGATAGGATCACCATAAAATCAATGTGAAACCACACAGCAACAAACACAGTACTACACAGTGTGGGCTAAATTGTAGAGCAGTAGAGGCTTGAGGAAAGCCAGGTGTGGGCGTCTGCAGCTGTAGTCTGAATGAAATGAGATGAAGTTTACAGGATGTTAATTAAAGAAGAATCTGAAAGAAAGGGGGAACTGGAGAAAATTTAACAGAGGGGGCATGAGGAAAGAAGGAGGGAGCTGTTTTCTCTTGGTAGGCAGAAATGAATAAGCAAGAGACCTGGCTGTCCACACTGTAGAAATACAGCAGTTTGACACCACTTTATTTATCATACCTGTAGTCCTGTCCTATGGCATCCTGATATTTGCAGTTTTGTGAGGTATGTAGCCTTTTCTATCAGAGAACTCTGGTGCCTCACCAAACTACAAATACAAGGATTCCACAGAAGATACTGAAGAAAAGAATAGTAAAAGCTGAAGCTCACAAACTGAAGGGTTCCAACCCCCATGCCACTTTTAAACAAAAGTCTAAGCCTTAGAACTCTAAGAGGAAGTGAAAATAGAAGCACTGGAGACATTGTATTGACTTCCTCTGGGTCCCTAGCAGATTAATGTTTCAATACATTAGTTTGAACTGTGCTAACACCAAACATTTATGTAACATTTTAAAAAAGATGATGTCATATTAAAATGTTGTAAGTGTGGTGTTGGTGGTAGTGTGCCAGTCTGAAATTGGGAAATGCTGGTTCAAATCCTGACTGAGTCATGAAAGTCACTGGGTGACCTTGGGCTGGTCATTCTCTTTCAGCCCAAATGCTGTAGTGAAAGTAATATGGGGGGGGGAGGGCTCTGTATATTCCTTTGAGTTCACTGAAGGCAGAGCATAATATAAATGTAGGAAAAAAAATGATACCTCTATGATACATTTGGTGTACACAGTATACACCAAATATCAAATATCAACAGTAGTAGTCCAAGTATCTAACATATATAAGCCTTGTAAATGAGTATAATTAGAACTGGTATTAGCATAATAAGATTATGTTAATTAGATGCAGGCAGAGGAAATAATGAAAACTAGCCTCCAGACCTGCTATGTTATCAATATCCTACATTGCAATGTATGACTTTTAAAACTATGATGCTAAAACAGGTATGAAGCACTTTAAATAGCATGAAAAGCATTTCCACAGAATTATTTCCTGAAATGATTGCACTGCAGAAAGAGAAACAAATACAAAATATTTATATCTATGACCATACTGAAAATATATATATCAGTAATTATAAGACATTTTGTATGTATATAACACCGAACATAGGGTAAATACAAGCTCCTGTGTGCAATGAATGCCTCTTGTAGGATTCATTAAGCACAAAATCCAGTGTGTGTCTGTTTATGTAATGACAATTTTCTTGGCTTGAAGCCTAGGACACTTGGCATGAATTATTGCATTAAAATAGAGTTCTACTGGTAGAATATTTATCCTGTTTCAGTTGTTCAAAGCCAAAACTGAACCTTGTAAAAATAACTTTATAAACTCTCAATACCAGTTCGGAAATCTAAAGATGCATATATTAGTTAATAATATTTGAAGAGGTAATTTCTTACTTGCTTAGCTTTGCAAGTACTGCAAGTTCTATCAACACCCTTCAATTAGCTCTTAAAATGTAAGTACTCCAGCAAGTGGAATGTGCTAAAACTGAACACCTGCTGTTGCTGATTACAACTTCCTGTTGATATCCAAGAGGTAAATGGCAGGAGTTTGGCTGTTCAGAAACCTATGACAAATTATAGAGCACAATGAACATCCTTGCTACAATAAATGGAATTACTCGGTGCAGCACAAGGCATTTCTGGTTGGGTTCATTGCTTCCTGATAGTAAAGCTGAAATGTGAGCTACTGGGGGTGTGTGCACCTATTTTGGAGAAAGTACAAATTCTGATCCCTAGTGTCCCAATTCTGAGATATTTATAACATGCCTGAACCTGTGTGGCTCTGGTCTGAAGCTGTCCAAAGTGAAGTGAGATGGTTTTGAAGCTCTGTACCCAGGGCAGAGCTTTGAAAGGTAGCCCAATTTTATACAGGTTTGAATTTTCCACAGATAAGCTCTCCTTAAAAAGACATGGGAAGAGGTTCCGTTTTGTGACTGATAGCTACATCTTCCAACCAGGGTTACCAAGACTTTTTTTTACTTCCAATCAGATTTTTTTTTTTTAGGGATGTAGAAGTAACTTATAAGAAGCAGCCCATGAATGAATAATGTGTTTTGCTTATTACATTATATTTTCAGGAATGGAACTCAAAGTAGCTAAAAGTAGCTCTGAAAACAAACAAATTTCAGTAAAACAAAATTATTACAATAAAACAAGTGGACAACAGTACTGTGGACAGGGGCCAATTTTTGCTTCAGCACATCCCTAGTGGGCTACATTTGTACATTTTTCTGGAACAGGAAGTGATATGATGCTACATCCGATTTGGGGTCTGATCTATTTTTAGATATCTGGAGTGGGTGGGTGGAGGGAGCCGATTTACCTTATGTAGCAGTTGTGTTAAGTTTGGAAGCTACCTTTGGTGAAAAATCTCCCCAAAGGATGGGGAAGGGGTATGGAGGCTTGGTGGGGTGTCTTGTTTTTTAAAAACTAGGCCTAAAAGATACCAAGAGGACCTTTTCCTTTTAACTGTTCATTGGTGGGTGGAGTGAGAGGGTAGATTAAGTAAACTTCCTTTTTCAAGGGGACTGGGGTAATTCTTGAGAACCTACGAAGAAAAGTTCCTCCTTGCCTGTGTTTGATTCACAAACAGTAAACTTGGCATAATTGTGCTTGCTGTTAATACATCTTTCATATCAACCAAATTCTAAGAAATGAGATACAATGTCTTCCACAGTTCCTTTTCAGTTTTATCTCTGCATAACTACCTGGAACATATTTCAACTGAACAGAATTCCATCTTGGGAATCTTTCATTAAATACTTTGTCTTTGTTTGCATAAAGTCATAGAACAGTGTTTTTTTTTTGTTAGTGTTTTGAGGGGCGCTCTGTGTGTGTGTGAGAGAGAGAGAGAGAGAGAGTGAGAGAGAGAGAGATGTTATTGGACTGCAACTTCTACCACCCTGAGTCAGCATAGCCAATGAAGAGAGATGATGTGAACTGCAGTCCAACAACATCTGGACAGCCACAAGTTGCCCACTCCTGCTACACTAAAAGCACGATTCCGTATGATTATAGCACTGATGATTTTGCAGTCTAATTCTTGCAGTCTTCTCTGTTTTTAGCATACTGCTCTACACAGAGAAATGGTACCAGTGATGCAGCATCTACTTTAGGGTGACAGACAGAACGAGAACAGGGTTGAATGAAGGGCCCATCTACTGATACATGGATGTTGTACAGGAGACCAGAGAACTTACCATGTAATAAAACGGTTCAACTTCAGATTTTCAGTGGGAGATTCCAAAGTCCATATTGTAGTAATACTTTTATTAGGCCAACCAAAAGGCTCCAAATTCTTTGTGCATGCTTTCAAAAGGACTGGTCCCTTCCTCAAAGAAAGATGGTTTTAAAATGCAATCAAGGGATGATGTTAGAGTAACATAATCTGTACATTGTCATGAAATGTTATGAAAGAAAGGTCTGCAGACTAAAGGGAGATTGTATGTTTCAATGCTTTCTCATGAAAAAAAATTAAAAGTTTATATCGGGGTAGGAACCCTTTGGGTCCCAAAGTGTTTTGGACTACAACACACATATTGCCTTACTGTTGGCCATGCTGGCTTGAGCTAATAGGAACTGTAAGCCAAAACACCTCATGGACATGTTGATCACCACACCCAATACACAGAAAACTAGCATGAGGCAAAATGTTAGGTTAGTCTATTTCCCTGGCATCTAGCTTTCTATGTTGTGGTGTTTTATTTTTTTAAATATGAGGATTATGCCACTCTACATCTCCAGCCTGAACTGATGCACTTTAGGAATAGGCTCATCACATGATATGCTATGTAACAGGAAGGCCTTGAGATGAGAGATACCTGACAGTTGAGGTGCAGACACAGTCAAGGACAGTTCTGTTGAAGGAGGAGAAGGCTAAATGGGACAACATAGAAGAATTCATGAATAAGAGAAACAGATAAAAGCAACAGTAAGAGCCAGTGTAGCGTAGCAGTTAGAATATTAGACTGGGATGTGGCACATCTAGATTTTATAACCTAATTTGTCATGAAACCCACTGGGTGACCTTAAGGCATTGCTTTCTCTCAATTAGTCCTATCTCATAGGTTTGCTGTGAGGATAAAATCAGGGAGAATCAAATATGCCATCTTGAGTTTATTGGAAGAAAAGATCCTCACAAACTGGAATTCTTCCCAGTGTTCCATCTCACATTATTTAGGCATCCCCTCCATACCTATGAAATAAACTTTTGGGGATGTGTAAGTAGCTTGGGGGTGGGGGAAGAGGGGAGCAGCAGGGAGAGGACATTTAATTTATATCCAAATTCATTAGGTACTGTAAAGTGGACAGGATTCTGTTTAAAGGTTTAAAGGTTTATAATTAAAAGCAAAATAAGAAAAGGAAAAAAGAGATGGGTGATGTCAAGTGTGCCTGTGCAGAGTAGACAAAAGATTTAAAGAGGAAAATTGGGAAACAAAAAAGGAAGACCAAGAAGTGGAATTTGTAGAGGTAAAGGCCAGAAGATTAAAAGTGGGTGTAGAACACAACTGAGAGTAATGGCAGATAGGATTTAGAGTGTCCTGACAGCATGAACATGTAGGAGGAACATCCTGCTATTTCTCTGCAAGCAAGGCCTCTAAATGATAAATGAGATGGGTGAAGCTCTAACTTTATCACTGCTGATGTCCCTTCCTTCCTTCCTTAGCAAAAGGAATTAAGGATTCCTTTGTGTAAAACAGTGTGTAGGTGATGGGAATTTGGAGGTTTTGTTTTTATCAGCTGTGAACACTTGGCACTGACTTTATTTGAACTTGGTGATTTTTATTAAATGTATTAAAATAACTTAAATTAAAATAGACTGCTTCTATTCTTCTGAAATGATCAAAGAACCTCTTCCTTAGGGCTACTTTATTTCTGACAGAGTGGGGAGTCTTTGTGAGGAGACAAAAGCTCCAAATTCCCATCACCTACACTCTATTTTACATAAAGGAATCTTGCAATCCTTACTTACCACACAAAGGAATCTTGGAAGAGTTATTTACAACTGCATACCTGCAGGGAACAAAAACTTAATTTGCATTACATCCTGAACTTGATCATCCTGCCATGATTGATTCAGGTATGGGGTTTACTGAGCAGTTTAAGAAAAGAATTTCTAAAAAGCAGGGCAAACTTAGTTTTTTTAGTTTAGTTTTGTTTTATCTGCCAAATAAGTTTGATCACCCTTGTGCCTGCCTGAAGTGGAGGAAGACAGCAGCACCAGCATAGTTAGCAAAGACAATATAAAGGTTTGTGGCGCATTTATCATGACATACTGTAAACTTCCATGGGCTCCAGTCTACTTCACTAGATGTGTTGTTCCCAGTTGGCAGGTATATATACTAAAAAAAAAGAAAAGTAAACAGAGATTAAGTAGTAATGAAATTCAGCAAGTACAGTAGTCTGTGACAATTCAGTTAAAAGGAATGCAAAAGAAGCACAGGGACATTCACAGCTACTGTAATCAATGACCATACAATCTCCTTATCACAGCTAAGTCACAGCAGGAAATAGCTGAACTGGAACTAATAAAGACCCTTATTCTATTTCCTTGAGTTTACATAGAGACTTTAAGGAGCCTTAGCCTAGTATTATCCTATCTACATATAAATTCAAACTTTGCAGCTTCATGACAGAGTTTCCTTTGGAAACAGTATTTTTGAACAGGCTTTCAAGTCAGTGACAACCTCAGGGCAGATTGACATGCAGAGCTTGGGAAAGTTACATTTTTGGACTACAACTCACAGAATCTCCCAGCTAGCAATGCAAAACAGTAACTTTTCCAAGCTCAGTTGAAATACTTTCCTAGTGCAGGACTGGTGTAAAGCTTGCCTGGGCCTTCAACATGCTGCAGCAGATCCTGCACCCCAATGCAGACCAGGCCTGTGCACTAGCATCCCCTACAACCTATGGGGGTAGCATTCATGTAGCAACTGCTGTTCTTCTCCTACTCCTCTGAATGGCTACAAAAGCTGAGCAAACTTATTTGGCAGATAAAACAAGAATAGGGACAGAATAGTGGGATGCAGGAATTCTCTTGCCTCTTCAGGCTAGAATCTGGGGGAAGAAACACCTCAATGATGCAAACATTGTATATAAATAAAAATAACACTGTCAGGTTCACTCCATGTCACTCAACAGCTGCATGGACTGGCAGGAAATTAGCGCAGCTGAGACATTCCTCAGGTCTGGTCAAATGAGGGCCAGAAATATAGAAACACAGAGCACCCAGTTTCTTAAATTAGAGATGCCTGGACATGCCTGGAGTAAGGGGCTACAGCTGTTCAGTCTTTTGTGTACTGGTGGCTCTCAATGAGGAAGAACCCTATTTTATTTGTGGGATGTTTTCCTCCATGTAAAAGGTCCAACAAACACCACTTCTATCAGACTCCATAGACTGGAGTATGGCAGACTAGAAAAAAAGTGGGAAAATGCTCCACTGGATATATTGATGTTTGTTTGTTATAAAATAAATGGAAAATTGTCTTCCGTGAAAACGGTCCCTGGAGCCAAAAAGGTTGGGGACCATTGAGCTAGAGGACAAAGACCAAGCCCACTGAGACTACAGTTGTCCCTCCACATTCACGGATTTAAGTATTCACGGCTTGAAAATATTCTTTAAAAAAAAATAGTAATCCAAAAAGGAAACCTTGATTTTGCCATCTTGTATAAGGGACACCATTTTGCTATGCCACTGCATATAATGGGACTTGAGTATTCACGGATTTGGGTATTCACGAGGGGTCCTGGAACCAAACCACAGCAAAGGTGAAGGGACAACTGTATATCTCTCATATGAATCCAACACTATCCACTACTTTTGGTGGCCTAGTACTGTGCAGGTCTGCTGCTTCCATAACACACTGGGCGTAAGAGCCAAGTCTTTAACAGTTCAGACACATTTCAGCAGATTTTTCATTCAAGCTTAGCAATATGGAGTGATGAAATGAAACAACCAGTTCAGGTAATCCTTGCACTAGAAATGTCAATAATGCTAGGAAAAGTGGAGGGAAAAAGAAAGAGAGGAAGACCGCATACTAGGTAGACAGACTCAATCAAGGAGGCCACAGGCCTGAGCAACAACGCTTAGTACTGAAGGAGTTAAGAATGTCTCAGAGTGGGCAGTAACATTAGGATTAGATAGACTGAGCGACCCACAGTCCTCCAAGGGGGTCTTGGAGATGTGTGATAGCCGACCCTAGAGTTTATGTCTCATCCATGAGGTCACCATGAGTCGAAGCCGACTCGAAGGCAGTTTACAACAACAATCCTTGCAGAAGAAAACAAAAACATTTTGAACCTTCTAGTGACCACTTGAAAGCTTCTTCCTAATGTATATTAAGGATTAGTTCAAATTTCACCATCCATTTTCTTATCATTTCCATTTTGATGGTGACATTCACAGACCTACTTGTATGCTTCATTAATGTGCTGGGAGTAGCAGATGAAGCAGCTTATCTGCTTTTTCTCTTTTATCCTTTCTGTTGTTCACACATGCTCAGTAAGGGAATCTGGAGTCATCTGCTGCCTGGTGTAGGCAGGTACCCACGGCAGCAGTACTATTAGATAGAGCAGAATCCCATTCTTCCCAGCTCATGCTTCAATGCATTGTTCCTTCAGACATGTTCCTGCAAACTGACCCAGAAAGCCTTGTGTTTCTCCATCCTCCCCGTGCTGATGCTACTAAAAAAACTTCTAGCTAGACAGAGGACAAGAGTGAAAAGGGGGTCCTGAGGGCATAAAAACACTTTGTAAAAAGGAGCTTCTTTGGCTGCTGACACACTGTAGAAATAATGCAGTTTGACATCACTTTAATTGTCATGGCTCCATCCTATGGAATCCTGTGATTTGTAGTTTGTTGTGGCACCAGAGCTCTCTGACAGAGAAGGCTAAATATCTGACAAAACTACAAACCCCAGAAATCCATAGCATTGAGCCACAGCAGTTAAAATGGTGTCAAACTGCATTATTTCTACAGTGTAGATGCACCTTTTGTTAGAGGCTTTGTTAACTGAGGTATGCCTATATAACACTGTAGATCATCTGGAAGATTTTGGGAGTTCTAGTTGGAAAAAAATTAATTTCCCCACCAACCAATGCACATTCCGATGTCATATTCTGCCTGACCTTTGCTACTCAGTCCTACCTGTAGTTTTGTGAAACCAAAATATTCAGCCTTTATTTTCTTGTTTTTGTTGACATCTGTGACAGAGAATGACAAAAACAAATAAAAATTTTCCAAATTCCTTTTCTTAAAAACCCCAACCCTTTAACATATTTGTAATTTATAGACTGGCACATTCAAGACTACAATGGATCTCTGAAATGAGTCTCAGCCCCCTCCCCACTTTCCAAGATGTGCTGCTGCAACTAATTTTATGTTTACAGCAGGCCATAGTACATTCAGTTCTTGCTTTTAAACATGATATACTGGGAAAATATTTCATGGCTAAGTTTTATATGCTTTTTCTTTCCCTCTGGGGAAATTTCTATGTAATCAAGGAAGACATATCATGTCCAGGCTAGTCTGTAAATATATGCATGAAGAGAGTGATAAACATAGCTGCCAGCTAAGCAACCACCAACACATGTATTTGAACAATATATAAGGGGATTGTTTGGGGTGGGTGGAGTGGGGTGGCAGTGTTGCTAGTGGTTGAGCTATCATGACAGCAGAAACCAGGTGGCTGTTTGTCAGCAAATGTCTGTACTTCCTGTGGATTTGATTGTTCTCAGTGCAATTCAATGAATTCAATTCACTTGGATTAAAGCAGTTCTGCTCAAAGTGGTTCCCTGTACTAGTGCTGGCCCTTGAGCCACTGGTTGCTGGTCCCCAGTGAGTTTCTATGCAAGAAAGAAAAACTCAACACTTACAAAGGAATTCCATCCAGGGACAGGGGGATTCCCAACAGATAATGGCCCATCAACCAATCATTAGCCACTCAGACACTAAGGAGCCTTGCATTTCTATACCCAGAAACTAACCATTCAATTACACAAATATACATATACTCCCCAACAGGGGTTCACAGCACATAAACTCCACACACACACACCTACCCAACCATTCTCTGAGGATGCCAGCCACAGATGCAGGCAAAACGTCTGAAAGAAACTATTCCAGAACACGGCCTCACAGCCTGGAAAAAAACTAAGGAAAATCTAAAGAAAGAAACAGTTGCAGTCAATGGACCAGCGCAAACATGGTGCTTGTCCCTGGCACAGTGAGGGAAGGGGATTGCCACTCTCTGATGTCAGATAGTCTGAGAAGCACTGGCTTTGTCAATTGGTTGTATGGCCTGCTTTTTGGAGGTCCTCACCATGGTGGATAGACTCAGTCAAGGAAGCCATGGCCCTGCAGTCTGCAAGATCTGAGGAGGGCTCTTGATAACATGGTGGCTTGGAAGTCTCTCAATCATAGGATGCCATAAGTTGAAGTCAACTTAATAGCAGTTAACAGCACTACTATCTGTTAGAGATGTTAACCTACCGTAATGAAAAAGCTGATGTCCTCTTTAAATGCAGTTGCCTTCCTGTTCATTTCTGACTCCATATCACTTATGAAAAAATGAATAGTACCTACTGATTTAGGAAGCTAAGCATGGTCAGACCTGGTTAGTACTTGGAAGACTGCCAATGAATACCAGGTGCTGTAGGCTATATTTCAGAGGAAGGAACTGGCAAAACCATGCCTGAGTATTCCTTGTCGACACGAACCTTATGAAATTCATGGGGTCACCATAAGTCGACAGGCGACTTGAAAGTGAGCACACACACACACCAGCATGGAGCAAAGTCATGGTTTGTGTGCTGATGTACTCTCATATTAAATATTTCTCTGTTGGCAATGGAAGCCTAAGCTCACATGGACCTCTGGTTATTTACTGAGAATGCAACAGCATGGATCCAGATTTAGTCACGTAGACCCACCAAGATAATGGGACTTGAGTACACCTGACCATCTGGTTCCATCTTAGTGCTTAAAGTCCAGTTGGCCATGCCACCAAAGCAAGTGTCCATAGGATTTCAGACTTGGGGTTTTTTTTTGAACTGGTTTAATTAATGAATCAATGAATTAGGAATTAAAGGACTGAAGTCAAAATTGAATCTAAATGCTGTGCTGCAACAGAGCTCTCTACACAATTTACATTTATACTGTACCATTCAGATCACACTGGGATATAAGCAGAGAAGAGCAATGAAGAAGGTGCTCATACAAAATGTGACTGGTATAACACTAGGAATATTTCAGCAACCCCTCCTATCAGTTTCCCCAATGCAATTCCCAGAAATGTTCCTGCCATGCAAGTTCATTCAAGTTAAGACAACCTGCATGCTGTGCCGGAAGAAAAAAACTCCAAAGATCAAGGAGCTAAATCTAGGAAAAGTTATTTCTCTAATCAGAATGATGACAAATCTCTCTTCCACCCCCCACCCCATTCTGAGATCCAGTCAAAAGCTTTTTAATTTTAGGTTTAGCAGAAAGTTCAATCCTCTTTTTTCTCACTTGGCTGTTTCCATTTACAATGGAGCTGAGCTATATTTTCCCCTGCCATCTTATTGTACCATAATTAACTGCTGGGCTGACAAGATGTTATTTATCTGTCTAACTTCCAGATTTTCAAGAGTGACATAGAATCCCAATTGTGTTTCCTAGGCTGCTACTTCTGGGGAAAAACAATGGTACTGTTTAATATTAGTAAGATCTTAGTGAAAACAAAATGCATTAATTATATAAGGTTCCCCTTTCTCCTCCAAAAATAGGGTCATATTTTGGCAAGCCATCATTAAACATGGGGGTGGGTCAGTAACTCCAATGCTGCAACTATTCACCAAACTGCAACAATGCATAAAGGATAATAGCACTCACTTTACAAATTTGTTTCCTCCTCTTCTTGTTGATATTGTCAAATCTGGCAAGTTTCCCAATTTTTTTCAGTAGCAAAAAGACCAGAACATGGTAAAAATGTATCTACACCACTCAGTTGGTTTAATTACTGTCCCTCCATCAGTGCAATGAAAAAGAATGCTAGTTTTCTCCATAATTCCTACAATCTAATCTAATATATGCAACCTAATCTTCTCAGAGGTGTGACCCACTAAATTCTATGGGAACTTTCTCTCCCTCCCCCTGTATGTGGCTTCAAGTCGCCTGTTGATCCCATGAATTTCATAGTTTTCTTAGGCAAGGAATACTCAGGAAGGTTTTGCAAGTTCCTTTCTCTAAAACAGTGATTCCCAAACTCTTGTCCTCTAAGGGTTTCGGACATCAGTCCCAGAAGCCTCAGCCACCTTGGCCAATGATTAGGGATTCTGAGCTGAAGTCCAAAATCCTAAAAGACCTGAGTCTGGGAAACACTGCTCTAAAATATAGCCTACAGCACCTGATATTCGTTGGTGGTCTCCCATCCAAGTGCTAACCAGGACTGACCCTGCTTAGCTTTCAAGATCAGATAGGATCTGGTCCCTTTAGAACATTTAGGCCCTTCTTGTACTAAAAATGGCCAACCCCATGAAAACGGTCCCTAAAGCAATTAGTGAAATAACATGAAGCACTTGTCATTACTCAAAACTGCTGTAATTTATTGATGATTAAAAGAACAACTATAAAGATGAGCAAGTGAGACTGATATAACCACTGATAAAAAAATATCCTGGAAGATCCTGGGACTGGTGGCTAATACACCTTCTAGATCAGCCTTTCTCACCCTTTTTATCTTGGAGGAACCCTTGAAATAATTTTCAGGTCTCAGGGAACCCCTGCATAAACATTATTCTATATACTGCTATTGCTTTCCCCCCACAATCACAATGTCCAGGGAACTCTGGTTGAGAAACACTGTTTTAGATGACAAAGATAAAAGGGTTACCGAGAAAATGGCAAAATTCCTTGTGTCAGCAATAAACACTAGCAAAGCCATTCTTCAAAACATATATCACAGCCACCCCCTAGGACAGGAAGGGTCAGAAAACCATTCCACATAATAAGGTGTAGTTGAATAGAATTTAATAAAAATATACTGATGAGTTTTATACAAACTACCTGACATTTTCTTTTTATATAATTTATATAATTATATAATTTTCTTATACAATTAAATATATAATTATTGTGTCTTATAATGCATTTATAGTATCAATGTGTTTTTATGTCTTTTTCTTGCCTGATGATTTGTTAATTGTAATAAAGGCTCATGATGATGACAATGAAAATGGTTCCCAATTAAATTTAAATTACTGTATTCCTTAACTGAAGTGATTGACTTAAGTTGGAAATGTATCACTAACTTAATTTCACATGTAAAAAAAATGTGTTATTTATGAAGGTATGAATTAAATGGGAGGAAAGGCTCAAGAGCCAATAGATTTGCACATAATTAAGTCATTACATCAAGGGCTATTCAAATTAAGCTGTGATCATATTTTGGCTTGTTAAGATCAGTGGCTAAGCAAAGTGAATATTGTCCCACTTTCTACCTGTTTCCTTACATCATAACAAATTGTGTCTTTATTGATTCTCCCCTTTCGAATTGGCAAAAAAACCCTCCCCTTTGTCCAGGTAATCTCAGGTTTGTCCCTTATAAAATTGGTTGAAATCTTCTATTAGAGAGATACCTAGGTATCTAACGTAAGACTTATTAGGTATCTAATATAAGACTTCTATTAGATACCCACATGTCTCTCTGACAAAATATTTCAATTAATATACTTTGAAATTATAAACCTATATTCATATATCAAACTAAACCTGAAAGAAGTATCAGATTTAACATATAGTATTAGGTAAAACAGCATTTAGTAAAACATTAAATTTTACTTAAGTTTATGTTTTGTTTTCAAACTATCTCCTTGAACCCTGGGACAGAACATCTGAAAAACTGGCAGATAAATATCAAAAAGTTTATTGCAGAAGGAAAAAAAACCAAAGATTTGTTAATGGGGCAAAATACAACCAATTTAAAATTGCAATTCCTAAGTTGTTGTTGTTAACTGCCTTTGAATTGACTTTGACTCATTGCAACCCCATGAATAAGAAATCCCCAAGACCCCCTGTCTTCTACCACCCTGCTCAGGTCTTGCAGGTTCAGGCCCATGGCCTCACTGATTGAGTCTATCCAACTGGTATGCGGCCTTCCTTTCTTTCCCTCCACTTTCCCTAGCATTATTAACTTTTCCGGTGAGTTGTGTCTTCTCATGATGTGACCGACAATTTACTCATCTTGGCTTCTAGTTTAGAGCTCTGGCTTGATCTGTTCTAAAGTCCATTTGTTTGTTTTTTTGGCCATCCACAGTATCCTCAGCCCTCTTCTCCAACACCACATTTTGAATTCTGCTGCTCCAGAGACTAGGACATGGAGCAATGGGTTCAAACTACAGGAAAAGAGATTCCACCTAAACATTAGGAAGAACTTCCTGACAGTAAGAGCTGTTTGGAAGTGGAATACACTGCCTCATAGTGTGGTGGAGTCTCCCTCTTTTAAACAGAGGCTTGATGGCCATCTGTTGGGAATGATTTGATTGTGTATTCCTGCATGGCAGGGGGTTGGACTGGATGGCCCTTGAGGTCTCTTCCAACTCTATGATTCTATATCCCAGCTGGTTCTTTACCTAAAGTTTAGTTCTTTTTGAAAATTGCAAAACTACTTCTTGCTTTTTGTTTGTCCCTCAAGTTTGGGGAATAACAAGGTTTATGTCATAGGATCCAAACCACTATCTCATGTGGTCTTCTTGTGTTCTCTCCTATACACTCCTCATCTGTCCCACGAAACCAACATTTGAAGCTGTTCATTCTTAGATCCACATAGGAACCAATAAACTAAAAAAAAGCACAGGAAGTCAAGAGATGAGATTATAAAGGAGGGAGAAAAGGCAAGTGAGAGAAGGGTTTTGGTGAGGCAGATGACAAATGGATTTTTAAAGAAATTCATGCCATCTCAAACTCAAAACAGGGACAAGGGATGGGACAGGACTGGAGTAAAATCATGGGTGGCATTTTCCAGCTTTGTTTCTATAATTCCTTCAGTGTAGGCATTTAACTTCAATTTAAATGACAATTTAACTTAAAAATTAATACAGTTGGCCCTCCTGTTCCATAGACTCTGGATATGTGATTTCGAGTGACCACAGATCATCATGTCCTATACTTAAAAACGGCAGTGCTGTGAATGTGGCCCTACTGTATAACAGGGATATAGCTACATCTGGCAGCAGATTTTAGATGTTACAAAAGGGCTGCAAACATGTAGTGATTCCACGTGTCATTGCTGTATTTTTACTGCAGAGAATGGGCTTGTGGAATTTTCAGTGTCACAAAACCAGAATAAACTTGGGTTACTTTCACACCTTGATCTTGGTGGGGGGAGGTATGGTATGTTGCTCTGCCTCAGGCAGAAAAATGTGTTGGGATGGCCTTGTGAGTCCATGTATGCAGACAGAGATAACCTGGATTTTGGTCTTTACAGTTAATTACACTCTCATCATCATACACTATCCAACACTTATGGAGTCTCTGTGACCTTAAAAAGTTTGTGCTGAAATTCACTAGGATACAGAACACTCTAAGCCCAGAAACCTGGCAAACACTGGTGCGATCCCCCTGCCGCCCCCACCAGCTTAAATGCAGACCTCTTTGTTTTTGATTGTTCACAAAATCCCCATCACACCAATATACAGTATATGATCCTACCTTGCTATTCCTGTGAGGTCTTCCTTTTCTTAAAACTGAAAGGTACAGAGAACTGACTCCATCATCATTATCATCATCTCTTTTTGGCAGTGTTTCCAATTGTATGATAAGAAAAAAAATATAACACGTCTTTTTTTCTTTTCTTGCAAGGGGGAGATGCAGTGGGAGAGAGACTTGTGAATTTGCAAGCCTGTTTTGGTTTTTCTAAGCAACAATTTAGTCACAGCTAATTCAAGTCCCTTTCATTTCAGTGGGTCTACTCTTAGCATATGGACTTTTCCTCCCGCAGACTGTCAGTCTTATTTTCCCCTCTGAAAATAAAGTGCATTTTGGTTGCTTGAAGTGAAATATTTTATGGTTCTCTGGTGCTGTAATTTACTTGGGGATTGACAGGAAAATGTACTCTGCACATGTTTAGCGCATCTTCAGTAAGACACCGGGGGAATCCACACTACACAAATAATCCAGTTTGAAATGGGATTATTTTTGAATGGCTCCTTCCTATGGAATCCTGGGATCTGTAGTTTCACAAGGTCTTTTTCAGCCTTTTCTGCCACAGTGCTGGTGCCTTGCCAAACTACAAATCCCAGGACTCCATAAGAAGGAGCCATGCAAATAATCCAGTTTTAACCTGGATTATTTCTCTAGTGTGGACCATGTTCAGAGACAGATGAGGAGATTTTCAGACTACACTGTTATAGTGTTACTATTCCACTTTAACTGCTCTGGCTTCCTCCTGTGGAATTCTGGGGTTTGTAGTTTAGGGAGGCCTAAGAGCTCTCTGGCTGAGAGTTGTAAATGCCCCTCCCTAAACTGCAAATCCCAGGTTTCCACAGGAGGCAGCCATAGCAAATAAAGTGGAATAGTAACACTATAACAGTGTTGTCTGAAAATCTCCTCGCCGCAGAGGGTTAACAGGAGGCTATTAAGACTACTAAGCTTGAACAAAGCATGAACCCCGCTCAGCCACGGAAATCCACAAGGCGACCTTGGGCAAGTCACACTCTCTCAGCCTCAGAGGAAGGCAACATCCCTTTGAACCAATCTTGGCAAGGAAACCCCGTGATAGGTTGTGGGCCATAGGTCGGAACCGACTTGGAAGGCCCGGAGCACAATGACCCAGCTTGAACTAAAGCAACCCCGCAACCTCTCCCAAGGAAAGATCAGCCTTTCCTACCGCAGCGGCTTCACTTCGTCCAGCGGGGGACGGAGGAGCTCCTCCCTGGAGGGCGGTGCTGGGGGAGAGCTCTGCCCTCGCCTGCCCGGGCTTAGCAACCCAGCCGTCTCCAGCGTCAACAAAAGGGGACAGACGGCGGCGGCGGCCAGCGGGAGTGGGGCTGCGGAACTCGCGGCGCGGGTCCGTCACAATGGGATGGAAGCAGCCCCTGGGTCGAACCAGGTGAGGAGGAGGAGGAGGGGCGCCTGTAGGGGGCGCGCGGGAGCGCTGGCAGCTTCCCAGGGCTTTGCGTGGAGGCTTCCCGCGAGGAGTGGGACGGCTGCTTAGCCCCGGCCCCTTAATTCCACCGGCTCTCCTTCCACTCCATTCTATGCATTCTGGGGACTGGCTTCCCGCCTTTTCCTTTGCTGGCATCTGGGCCAAGCGGCAGAGGGCTGAGCATCTTCTCCGTTCAAACTGCACAAATGAGTGAGATGCCTAGTATCGATTGCTATCGTTATTCCTATTATCACTATCATCATTATTGTCACCATCATCATATAAAACGATCTATTATTAGATAACTAACTAAAATGTAATATTTATTAATAGGGTTTTTTTGTGGGTTTTTTTTTTTCTGGGCTGTGAGGCCATGTTCTGGAAGAGTTTATTCCAGACGTTTCACCTGCATCTATGGTTTTTTTGTGTTTTTTTTCCCAGGCTGTGAGGCCATGTTCTGGAAGAGTTTATTCCAGATGTTTCGCCTGCATCTGTGTTTTTTTCGTGGTTTTTTCCCGGGCTGTGAGGCCATGTTCTGGAACAGTTTATTCCTGACGTTTTGCCTGCATCTGTGGTTTTTCCCCAGGCTGTGAGGCCATGTTCTGGAAAAGTTTATTCCTGACGTTTCGCCTGCATCTGTGGTTTTTTGTGGTTTTTTCCCCGGGCTGTGAGGCTATGTTCTGGAAAAGTTTATTCCTGACGTTTCGCCTGCATCTGTGGTTTTTTGTGGTTTTTTTCCCGGGCTGTGAGGCTATGTTCTGGAAAAGTTTATTCCTGACGTTTCGCCTGCATCTGTGGTTTTTTGTGGTTTTTTCCCCGGGCTGTGAGGCTATGTTCTGGAAAAGTTTATTCCTGACGTTTCGCCTGCATCTGTGGTTTTTTGTGGTTTTTTCCCCGGGCTGTGAGGCTATGTTCTGGAAAAGTTTATTCCTGACGTTTCGCCTGCATCTGTGGTTTTTTGTGGTTTTTTTCCCGGGCTGTGAGGCTATGTTCTGGAAAAGTTTATTCCTGACGTTTCGCCTGCATCTGTGGTTTTTTGTGGTTTTTTTCCCGGGCTGTGAGGCTATGTTCTGGAAAAGTTTATTCCTGACGTTTCGCCTGCATCTGTGGTTTTTTTCCCGGGCTGTGAGGCTATGTTCTGGAAAAGTTTATTCCTGACGTTTCACCTGCATCTGAGGCCGTGTTCTGGAAGAGTTTATTCTTGACGTTTTGCCTGCATATGTGGTTTTTTTGTGGGTTTTTTTTGGGGGGGCTGTGAGGCTGTGTTCTGGAAGAGTTTATTCCTGATGTTTCACCTGCATCTGAGGCCATGTTCTGGAAGAGTTTATTCCTGATGTTTCACCTGCATCTGTGGCTGGCCAGCCACAGTTGTAGGCAAAATGTCAGGAATAAACTCTTTCAGAACATGGCCTTACAGCCCGGAAAAAAACACAAAAAACGTATGGATGCCGGCCGTGAAAGCCTTCAACTTCACACTTTATTTTATGTTTTATTACTGTATACTATTTTATTTTAAATTTATTATTATTATTCACAGTTACCGTTTTACTCTGGAGGGGAAAAGCATTCAGCATAGGCATTTATAGAATAAAAAAACCAAAGTAGTACTAAGGAATCATAGATTATCTGTAGTTCCACACCAATCCAGACAGTTGTGAACAACAAGCAGAGATCAGGTACATTAAGGATGCTGCAACAGTTCCTATATCTTTAAGAACTGCATAAAGAAGACACTATTTGGCAGCTGCAGGACAGTTTCTTTTATGGTGAAACTTTTTTACTGGCATAGGAATTTATAGTATAGGTCACAGGGTCTGCTGCAGCTTTTTTAGCCAGAGCTTGTGGATGTTTACTCAGAAGTAAGTCTCCGAAGTGTGACTTACCCCATGGGTGCATTTATACAGAACTGCAGACTTGAAAGCACTAAAGTCCTCACAGGATTTTGGTCTAATTCTGGATTTAAGAAATCAAATGTACCTGAATAGTATTTTCAATGCATTCAGACCCTGCTTACCAAAGGGATACAGAAAATTCCAATGCAATAGTCAACCACACTTGCCCCTAAGCAGCTTATACTGTCGGCCCACTGTATCCACGGATTCTGCATCCATGGATTCAACCATCCACGGCTTGAAAATATCAAACCCCCCCCAAAAAAAATCTAAAAAGGAAACCTTGATTTTGCCGTTTTATATAAGGGACACCATTTTACTATGCCATTCCATATAATGGGACTTGAGCATCTACGGATTTTGGTATCCATGGTGTGTGTGTATGTCCTGGAACCAAACCCCAGTGGATATCAAGGGCCCACTGTATAAGTGAACCCCCCCTGAGAGCTATTTGCTTCAGAACCATTAATAATAACAAGATTCTGTTTAATTACCATGTCCATGAAATCCATCCATGGAAAAGCTATGCTTTTTATTGGTTGATTGGAACAAATATGTACCTTTTAGAACTACTAAATTCTTATGCTTGCATGCAAAGACCAAAGGTGATGTTTGTAATATACTGTATTTGTATAATGGCTCTTTACTAATTACAGTCAATTTTAACTTTCTTTTTGCCATCTGTGTAGCTCAAAGTTTGAGAGCTGCAGTGCAGTAACTTGTGGTGGCCACAGTTGCCTGTCCCTGTTTCTAGAAAGATTCTTGGGGAAATCCCTGTCTATACAAGGCTATAAAATGTGGATTGATGTGCACTAATGCCAATTCGCAGCAGCTTTCATTTGTCTCTGTGATTTTTTGGAAAAATTGCAGACATGCAAAGTAATCCACATTCATTCATTGTTCAAATGGGCATGCCTGCGAATCAACATGGCAGGTGTGAATGAATTACTTGTGTTTTTATTCCCACCAGTTGCCGCTGCTGAACAGTATATATTTTTTAAAGCATATACTGTACAAGGTGCAGAAGTGGGATATTCTGCTTAAATAAACAGTGGGGGGGGGAGTTGGGGAGGCTGTTTTGTTGCCTCAGTGCACAATCACTGTGGTGAAAATCCAACATGGCAGTTCAGGGCCCTTGCCTTGCCATATCCAACCAGTCAGCTTTCCACTTCTGCTCTTATGGGGAATGCGTATCAAAGCGAATTGACAAATAGGATTGTGCATTTCCTTTGGAGTTTTTTTAAAAAGATATGGGAAATTCCCACGGAGTATTTGGCATTTTGCCCCCCCTTCCAAATACGGCGGGATCTCATTTAGACAAATCATATTCTCCTTGAATTCTATGAGAAGTATTTTTTCCATATAGACAACTCCCTTCACACAGTGTTATTTCTCGCTCCTTATGAAACAAATTACCTAAAAGTGTAATTATCTAAAATCTATTTTGTGCATTTTCTTTGCTGAAATCTCAGTTCTGGTTTATTTTCACTTTTGTTTTATGTGCATACTTTTGAATAGGGAGCAGCATTTTGGAATTCAAAAGACTTGTCCTAAAATTCAGTGGGTTAAGAGGACAGTCTGTTATTCATGTTAAGTGGACACATCTTGTTTGCACAGCCTGGACGTGGCTATTTGGGCATCAGTGTATCCAGGACCACTACTGGTCTTTGGATCCATCATTTATGGTTATGATGGCAATTAATAACAATGTTATTAATAATTAATAAGGTTATTAATAAGATTATATTACTAACAAAGCTATCAATAACCCAAAAGAGAAGTACTGTGCTAGGTTTTTTTGGGGTTCATCTTAATGTATAAAATAAAACTTCTTATATTTTATACTGTATTTTCTGTTTTTATTTACTTACTGTATTTTATATTCATTTTATTTATATTGCACCTTTCTCCCAATATTGGATCCCAGGTCTTTTAAGAAAAGACCCAGGGCTTGTTTACATGGCAAAAAAAAACCCTGAGAAGAGTTTGTGTTGAACCCTATTTGTTTACACACATCATGAGCTATTCGGAAGGAGGGGTAGCAAAAAACCCAGTTAACCCGTGACTTTCCATCCCTCTGTTTTTCCAGGGACTTTTTGGAAAGTCTGGGACAACCCATGCTATTGGTTGTCTGAACAATCAGCAACCATCCCGGGACATGGGCTGAATATTGATTGGTCAGACTTTGGAGGGGGTGGGCTTGCAAGGGAAGCCTTGCAATTCTTGATGCCCAGTTGGCAGAAGCTGCAGCCAGCTGAGAGCCACCGGCCCCTCCCTCCCTCCTCCTCCAGGCTGTGGCTCAGCCTCGCTTAAAGCATTGCTTTCTATTGGAAGGAAAAGAATTGGGGGTGAAGAGTGGGGTGGGTCAGAAAGCACTTAAAACATTGCTTTCTATTGGAAGGAAAAGAAGTAGGGGGAGGACTGGGGGGACAGACAGAACTTAAAGCATTGCTTTCTATTGGAAGGAAAAGAAATGGGAGGGAGAGTGGGGTGGGACAGAAAGAACTTAAAGTGTTGCTTTCTATTGGAAGGAAAATAAGTGTGTGTGGGGGGGAGAAGGCTTTGGGAGTTGCTCCAAACTGGCCGCCCTGTCTGGCCAGCCTTGGCCATCATCTGGCTCTCAGCTGGCTGCAGCTTCTGCCAGACAGGCTTTGGAGGCAGCAGAGGACCCTACAGAGGGCAATACAAAAAATGGTGGATCCTGAATTGCCAGGTTTTCCTTGCAGGTCCGTCCCCTCCAAGGTCCGACCAATCATAATTCAGCTCTGCTGTGTGCCCTTTTCCTGAGGTGGCAGTAAGTGTAAACAACAATCATAAAAACCTAAGACTTTTGCTACCCGGGACAAATCGTGGGAACAATATGAGACAGATTCGAGATGAGGATATCTCGATTCTCCCTGGGATAAAAACTGTCATGTAACTGAGACCCCAGATCTTTTCTGATTACAGTCCCTTTTCCTGTTATTCTTGCTTCCACATTTCTCAAGGTAGGTCACTTCATAAAAAGGATATCCCCAACTCCAGTGTGCCCATACTTCAGAATGAGTCACAATAACAGTGTAACCTTATATCTGCCTGCTTAGAAATAAATTCCATTAAGTTTAATGGGGCTTTATTAATCATTCTCAATTCTTTCAAATCCACTTCAGCTTATAGGGATCACGTGAAGGAGAGATTTTCAAGAGTCCAGATCATCAACAGCACTGCTCAGGTCTTACAAACCCAGGGCTGTGGCTTCCTTAATTGAGTCCAGCCACCTATAATGCAGTCTTCCTCTTTTTCTACTGGTTTCCACTTTATCAAACATTATTTTTTCTAATGGATACAGGGTTGCAGCTTAATTTAAGTCCTGTTTGCACATTCCAATGAACCTTACTTCAGAGAATGGGAGAGAGTACGCATGAGGCAGCTGGAGGCAGGAACAGTTTTCACCATGCTGTCCACCTGTTCTTTAGAATATGGGAATATGGTTTTAGTGAGACTTACTCCTGAATAAACATGATTAAAAACATGCAACAGTTGCACCATCTGGAGAACTGTGTTTCCGTATGGCGGAGATGGATTTTACATTTTAATATCTGATTACTCATAGTTTCTTAAGAAGAAATTATATTCATCAAAGAAATCCATTTGGGGGGAAAATAAATAAAAGTAACCATGAATCATGTGGTACTTAAAAAAACTGCAGCTTGGAAATGTTATAAATTTGGAATACAACTCTCAGAATCCTGCAGCCAGCATGGCCTCCCTGACCGCCCCCCCCCGCCATCCATAACTAAGATATTGGCATGGAGGAAGGACTGAATTTGTTTGCAGCAGTGGTGAGGAAAAGCTTTTCCTCTGCACCATTTATCAACTCAACCACACTGATATTTACCACTCAAAGGAACAAGGCCAGCTTTACCACCAGGCTGGGTGAGGCAGCTGCTTCAGGCAGCAGATACTGGGATATGGCAATGAAGTGTTGGAAGGCAAGATCTATCAGTTTTGCAACCTGCCATGTGCCCCCTAAGGATCCGTCTGTACGATTTAAAAAAAAAATCCGTTTGGGGAGTAAAAAATACAAATAGGCAGTCGTTCGTATGAATACGATCTGCCTACACGATTTTTTACTCCCCTAAACTCCGTATGACCCCCTTTCCCCAGCTGGATGGAGCGAGCAAGCCAAGCGGCAGTTTTAAATCTCCCACCACTTTTATTTTTTAATTCAAAAAGGTACCTGCTTTGTGGACATTCGGTTTTCCCTTTTTACAATGTAAAATAAAAATAAATATATATAAAATTCATGGACTTACCAGACTCTTGCTTAGCTGGGAATCCAACATGGCGGGCGCTCCCAATTCCCCTCCTTGCTAGCCCCACCCCCTCTACTTGGCAAGCCAATCAGATTACACTGCATGTTCGTATGTGTGCGAATGGGGCGTACAGACCATCAGGCATTCAAACGGCTGTACGGATTTTATGCCGAGATCCTCTTCTCCTTCCAAACGCCGAATGCATGTAGTTTACAGGGGATTTGCTAGCCCCCCTTCTGAATGACACGTATAAATCCGAATGGCCATGTGTACGGAAGAGCGATCTTCCGAACGGCATTTGTATTTTTTTACCATGTAGACGGGCCCTCAGATTGCCTACTACCCTGAAGTGCAATAGATATTGTCCAGTCATTAGCACTGAAATACGATCCAATTTTGGATCCAGTGTAGTGTAGTGGTTTGAGATTTGGACTAAGAGCCTGTCTACACTGCAGAAATACAGCACTTTGACACCAATTTATCCACCATAGTTCTATCCTATGGAATCTTGGTATTTGTAGTTTTGTGAAGTATTTAACCTTTTCTATCAGAGAACTCTGGTGCTTCATCAAACTACAATTATCAGGATTCCATAGGATAGAACTATGGAGGTGTCAAACTGCTGTATTTCTCACAGTGTACACAGGCCTAAGACTCCAGAAGAGCAGGGTTCAAATGCCTGCTCAGGCTTGGAAACCCACTGTGTGTGTGAGCTTGGGCTAATCACACTCTCTCCTCTTCAGAGGAAAGCAATGACAAATTCCCTTTCAGTAAGTCTTGGCAAGAAAAGCCTATGTTAGGGCCATCTTAAGTCAGAGTCAACTTGAAGGCACCTAACAACTGCAAAAGATTTAGCTCCTAATCAGGTAGGATTTCATACATTGAATGGGGGAGGGTGCCATTTTGTCCTTGCTTCAGGCAGCAATATATTATGGGCTGGTCTAGGTGTATCCAGAGGAAACAAGCACCTCTTCGAGGCAAAATAGTGTAACTCCCACTGATCTCCTGTAGCATACCGGTATGTATCACAGCCTTCGCACCCATATCATTCTCAAGTGCATCATGGTCGGTCATGCTTGTATCTACTGGTTGTCCTTTGCTTTGAGGCAGAAATGCTGTTGTTGGAGGTGGTCTTCCTTGCTGATAGTCTGGTGACACTTATGAACAGGCAGTCAGGTCTGATCATGTTCCCTTCTGGATTAATGTTTGAGGTGGTGCTGCTATATCCCAGTATCACGCAAAGGACCTTACAGCAGAACATTGGATGAGGTTAATTTTATATTCATTACAGTCCTGATATTGGTAATGTTTTATAGGGAAATAATTTTCTCTGGTAAATTAAAAAAATTGTCTACATTTGGAAAACTGACCCAAACTGGTCCCCCTCCCCCCACTTGTCAAATACAGAAAACTATATATAGGCAACCTCCCAAGTTTCACAGTGTTTTGGTTGGACCTTTGCCAGTTTCTTGCTTTGAATCTTTAAGCCACTAAGCTTCCTGAGAAATCCATGCATTTATTATGGAGTATCTCGTTTTCCTCGCACAGATGGCTGCATCTGTTAAAATCTTAACATTCAGTACAAGCTCAGGCTCAAGGGATGTTCTTATGCACTCTTCCATATTGAAGGAGAAGGCTGGTTGGATGAACTCTTTCTGAACTTGTAAAGTACATCTACAGTAGTTTAAATTGCTGAGCTTAAGATAAACCTTTCAATTATTTTCAAAAGGATATCCATGTTAGTCTGTTGTAGCAAAACAACTGTCATGTGGTATTTTTAAGACTAACAGATTTATATATTTTTAAATTGTATTTATTAATTATTATGATTAAATGTTTATATTAAAAGTGACATTTTAAAGTTACTTTTAAAATTTCTGTTTGTCTAAGTTGCTCCAGCTCCTCTTAATTGAAGTTTGATTTTGCTTTTCATTTAGAATTTGTAATAATATTTGCTCCCTGTTAGAACCATTATGTATTTCCCCCCGATTTGCCATAAATTTAGCCCTGAGTAGTTCATGGAAAGAAACTGTGCAGCTGGTATCAAATCTTGTATTTTTAATGTGAAAAGAAGGTCTATAGTCAGCGGTAAAATAACATGGCATTTTGCTACACCATCCAAGACTTTAACATGGTTTAATTTGCAGTGTTAGTCCCAGGGTGGACTGGGATTTGCTTTGCCATTTAGTTATGTGTGTTTAGATGTCAGGTGAGTGTTCAGATATGGATGAGTTGGGATGCACTTACAGTGAGAGATGGCCCCTGCTTGGAGTGTGAGCGTTCATGGTTTGTTTAGTCGGACATCCAGACCTGGGAAGAGCTGGCACTTTGGCTTTTCTCTCCCAAGAGAATTTAGAGAACTAACCCTAGAACAAACCATTGGCTAGTTATATTGTTATCCAGAGGAGAGAAAGGCTGGGGTGGATGTGTGGGAATTCAGATAAGTCTTTTAACCATTGGTTTATGTATATTTACCTCTCATACTGCTTCATACAGCTTTCTTCCAGTGTTGGCTATATGGTCAAAAAATACAAACAAGATGTGAACGTACAGTGATCCGTTCAAATGGCCATTCTCACAAATACATGTCATTTGGAAGGGGGGCAGTGAAATCCACTGCAAAGTCCATGTGTGCCACATCTGGGGATTTTTGTATGGATTTTCCGAAAAGCTCCGTATGACTTCCAAATATGCGATCATTTGAACACTCACATTCACACAAATACGAACAGGTAGTGCAATCTGATTGGCTGGATGAGGATGGGGGCGGGGCTAGCAAAGAGGGAAAATAACTGCGGCTGCCATGTTGGATTTTTGGCTAATCGAGGGTCTGGTAAGTTGATCAAAGGGTGATTTTATACTATTTTTTTATTGTTCTTTATTATTTTATACTATTTTTAAAAAATTTCTAGCTTTATAACTACGAAGTGTTGCTTGTGCACACCCTGGGAAACTTTTTTTAAAAAAACAATTGGTGGCAGATTTAAAATCATGTGTAAATCACTTGCAGCCGCCATCTGGCTAGGGGGTCATGCAGAGTTTAGGGGGGATCTTTTGGCCGTATAGATAGGTCACATTGTTGCGAACACCTGCCTTTCTGGATGAGTTCATATTCCCCCCCCCCTCGTGTAGACAAGATCTCCATTTCATTTTGAGTTCCCTTTCCATACAATTGTGGGTCCATGTTCCTTTCTTTTCATGATGTACCACTTTATACTGTTCCTACTTTTTATCCATAAGTTGCTTTTCACTTTTTTGTGTGTGACTGGTATATCTTCCCGATCCCTGCTCACTCCCCTCCTACTGAACAGGGCCAATGGATATTAAAAATATATAGCTTTGACAAGGAACACAAATGGGAACAAGGAAATTCAGATGCCATCCAAGCAACGGATGCTAATTTGTAAAAGGTGACCACAACAATGAAATTTATTACAGATAAAACTTACAGTAATCATATGCTTTCTCTCATAACAGAATTCTCAGAGGTTTTGACGTTATTCCTCCTTACCTGTTTTCCTCTGTAGCTCACTCCAGAATTCATATTTACAGCCATCAGGCTGTCCCTTCATGGGAAATCCATCACCACAGGTCTTAGAAAAATCATGTGACTCCCCCCCCCCCTTCCCAAAAATAAGACAAACCTTTTGACAGACAATTTGACTTTCTCTGCTGGAAGTATTCTTAATGGTGTCTAGAGGAAGAAGCAACCATGGGATGGTCCATTGTAGCCCCTGCAAAGTTGTTAAAATTTATTCTTTACAAATTGGTAGAAATATGTAAGGGGTGGACCTATCTTAGCTTGCTCCACCCTACTCCCTTGCCTCTCTCTCCTTGAGAAGACATTCCTTCAATCGTACCCTTTGAAGCACTCTCTCTCCTTCTGTCTCTCTCTGTGCCTATCAGTCTGATGGTGAAACTGATGAATAGGCTAAAATGGTTGGTGTAGAACATGCAGACTGCCACATTACACATGCACAAATGGCTATGGGAGTGTTTAAACATTCCACAGCCTGCATCCATTGTTTCACAGGCATCAGTCTTTCCTGTTAGGCAATTAGAAATCAACACAAGTAAAGGTGGAAAACGTAGGTGTATGTGTGTCTGTCTAGGGAGAGAATACCAGAGTGAGGAGTTGTTGTTGGAAGACACATCCAAGTTTTTATCATCATGGCCACAACACCAGAACCTTTGAGACTAACTGAGAGAAAGAAGTTGTAGCATAAGCTTTCGCAGACTTGGTCTACTTCCTCAGATGCATGGAGGAAATAGACCAACTCTACGAAAGCTTATGCTACAGCTTCTTTCTCTCAGTCTCAAAGGTGCTACAAGATCCCCTTGGTTACTGATATTACAGACTAACATGGCTATGTCTTTGAATACAACGCCAGAGGTTGACGTACAAATGAGGAATTGTTATGCTCTTGGCGTGCTGCAATTGAGATTTATGTGGGATCATCACACTTTATGATTTCTATAATAGAATAGTATTTAACATTTGATAGCATTTGAAATATGTGATATATTTATTTATTTAATAATTTTTGTTGTTGTTGTGTGCCTTCAAGTCACTTCCAATTTATGGAGACCCTAAGGTGAACCTATAATGGGGTTTTCTGAGGCTGAGAGAGTGTGATTTGTCCAAGGTCACCCAGTGGGTTTTCATGAGCAAAGATTTGAACCCTGATCTCCAGTGTCATAGTCTAACACTCAAACCACTATGCCATGCTGGCTCCATAGTTTTTCGTATTATCTGTCATCAGTGTTTAAAGATAACTTCTGTTTCCTTAGAGGCAAAATACACAACTTTCTACTTGGTACTGCAATCAAAGAGTCAGCAGTCCTCGAATAAATTCCAAAGTGTTTACAGTTGCCCAAGTAACTATTGTTGTGATGTGAATGTGCATTAATCATTTGCTGTTTAACTAAAGGGGCAGGATTTAGGTGTAAAGGTTCCTAGTCTGAGTGACCCGAGAATACAAAAGACAAACCCAGGACTGGACCTCTAAGATACGTTGGCTGAAGAAAAGCTTCTCAGCTATTCTTTCTTCCACTTGCCCCACACTGACTAGCAGCTGTCTTACCACCTGAAAGACCTCCCTAGAAGGGTAAGGTGGAAGCCTCCTGAAAAAATGAGATGTAGAAAAGGGTGTGGCTGCTGTTTAGTAGTAGGGGAAATTTCCCAAAGTCAGGCACACATTAAGAGTATTTATTTAGAGCTGCCAAGCAGAAACCCATGTTAGATCCATCAACTGATGCTATGCTTAAAGAAATCTTCATGTTGTCCTAGTGAAATATTGTTTTAGTAGTCATATACAGTGGATATAATCTAAATTAATTAACTTAATTATTAATCTAATTAAATTAACTGCAGTCTTAAATCAGTCACATATATGTACAGGTCACCTGCTGTATCTGCAGGGGGTTACATTCCCAGACTTGTTGTGAATACTTGAAACTGTGGATAATAACAAACCCCATAGAATTGCATTGGAGGATCTTGGAAATGTCTAAAGAAGCTGCTTCTCTAGGCATCTACAGTGTGACTTCCAGCAGACTTTACCATAAAATTGTGCTGGAGGGCCTAGCCCTAGAGAGACCATATTTTTCAGATGGTGGATAACTGAAAGCACAGGTACGGATCCCATGCATACAGGGGGTGACCTGTACTCTCAGTGTTATACTGTCAGCTGGTTTAGTTTCACTGCTTCAAAATTAGAGGCCTTCTCCTTGTTGGTATCAATCCAGGAAAAGTAAATTACCAAAATAGTGTGCTAAGCTTAAGTTTGTAATTGTTATTTTTTTTCTTCAAATCCCTACTTCTCTGCTGCTTGAAAATGCTTGTTATGTACTGGTCTTACACAAAAGATTATTACTCTAGTTGTTCATTATTCTAATATGCTAGCAGCATTCTTGGAAAAACTCCTGAATTGTTATGAGGCTGTGGGTTTCAGAACTGATGTACCTTAGTGCTCTCATCACAGCACACAGTCTTTCTCCCACCTCAACCTATAATAATTACCCAATTCGTGATGGATATTTTCACTGGCACTACTGACAAGTGGTCTGATGCATCACATGTAGCTCCTGCTTTAGATCTGGCAACTATTACAGCCAAAGCAGGGAAAGAGAAGTGATTCATGAAATAATATTTCATTAGGGCTGAAGCATAGTCCAGTAGGGAAGAGCATGCTCAGTCCAGTGGGAGAAGGTGCCACCCTGCTTAATCACTGGCATGTCTATTTAGAAAACCTGTATCAGAGACTGTGCAGAGTAACTGTCAACTCAGGGCCTAGAAAAGTTTCCTTTTTGGAACAATCGTTCACAGAATCCAGTATGGCCAGTGGCCATCCTGCTTGGAGAATTCTGATGGTTGGAGTTGCAGTCCAACAACATCTGACAGGCCACATATTTCCCATCTCTGGTATAAATACTTTTACAGTAAAACATGACCAAAGTTTTGCTGTGTATTTGCAGCTGACACAGACATGGTGTGAGAGGTTATTATAGTTTCCCCCACCTGTATTGAGGCAAATCTGCTGGTTGTGGAGGATAGATGTCTGGATAAAGAGATGTACAGATAGGTAAGAGTACTGTGAAGCTGAAGGCTTTCACAGCCGGCATCCATAGGTTTTCTGTGGTTTTTTTCTGGGCTGTGAGACCATGTTCTGGAAGAATTTATTCCAGAAGATGCCAGCCACAGATGCAGGTGAAATGTCAGAAATAAACTCTTCCAAAACACAGCCTCACAGCCCGGAAAAACCCCACAGAAAACCTAGGTAAGAGTACTATTTGCAAAGGATTATCACAAGTACAGTTATTTAGGATTGGATGCGGGTGGACTTGATGCACCCCAGTACATAACTGACTGGTCTTCCTGAATCTGTATTAATTTTTTTGTTTTCTTCTTTTTAATTAAACCTTTTTATTAAACACTTAATTTTCTAATCTAAAACAACATATAAGGAAAAACATAATACACAGCACATTAACAAACAACCTCCCTGCTATTCTAACTCCCTTCCATCCCCCCTAAAACTATCCTAAACAAAACTATCCTAAACAAAACAACACACACAGGAAAGAAGGGGAAAACACACATACAAATGGACAAAAGATTCCAGTCTACCAGGTAAATGTTCTCTTAAAATCCCCTTAACAAACGAACCTTATCTAACCATAGTAGTATATTATTTATTCTTAATAATATATAATAAATGGTATACTTTCTTATCAATGACATCTTATCTATAACATTTAAAACAAACCACCAATTACTTATTTTTTTGTTTTCAAGTTCCAAGCAATGACTAGAAACCCCATATAGTATATCTGTTTCACACCATTTCAAACTGCTTGTGGGACTCAATTAAGTATCCGAATCCACATAAAATACTGTGTTGGCCTCAGAAAATTTGCATGTCTGGCAAAAGTTTTGGGTCTGCAGAGGTTACTCTATGTCTCTGTGTGTGTCAGGGCTGGCCTAAGACACTGCCTGATGAGAAAGATGAGATGGTGTTTCTCTCTCTCAGCCCTTTCCTATGACACAGTGTAATCATTGGGGAGTGATGGCAGTTGAGACTGTCCCTAGTTAGCTGTTCCTTGAGGTTGTTGGCTCTCTTTTCTTAATGGCAAGAGCAGCTCTGGTGAGTAGTGCATTTAAACACTGGCTGTGGTTCTTGCAGTCTAAAATGGTTCAATCCATGAGCAGTGGGGTGTTTGCTTGTTTGTTTTACCTCTCTCTGAATGGTTTTACAAATTATTATTATTTTAACCTTTGATCCTCTTTTTAAAAATAATGGTGGTGGTGGTGAGAAAGAATGCATCTCATGGGGCTGCTCTGTGGATGAATGTGACACAGACATGTTTCTTGAGGTGACTTTCAAATATACATTGGGCTATATAATAGAATCTGGATATGTTGACTGTACAATGATGTCTTAATGAGGTCCTGTAAACTGAAACTCAGTCCTGTCAAGTGAGTAGATGCTGGGTGAGTTCCAGGAGATAGAATTCAGCTTGTCCTGTCCAGTCACTGAAGGTTCTGAGTCTCCTAGATCTAGACTTCTGAGAAGTGGTACAGAAATACCGTACGTTTTAATTTAAAAAGTGTATGAATGTCTTTACAGTTTCTAGTTAATAAAATTGTTGGAGCTCTAATGTCTTTGTCCTGTGTCTAAACTATTGGGTCTAGTCCTGATTGTAGCTGTGGATGATATTAATGTAACAAAAATACCTTTTTATTCTGGTTTTAAGGGGAACATAAAGGGAAGCAAAAAATCAATGTGGTTAGAATGACTGGCAACGTGGGTAAACGGCTTGCCTGGAGTGAACGTGAGTATTTTAAGATGATATTTCATTAAATAATTTACAGCTGAAAGTCTATTGAACATACTTTGTGTTTTGACAATTGTGTTGACAATTTGTCCAAAGCAGTTATTTTCTCTTTAGGGCATACATAATGATCATTATCAATTGGGTTATTCAAGTAAAAAGCAAACAGTAGTAACAAGAGTAATAAACAATAGCAAAACCTCTATAGTTTGTGACAGCAGTGATGAAATTAAATTGATACCTGTGTAACAGGTGTGATGTCATGGGATGTCCCTCTGTTAATCTCTGAATGAAGCTGCCAGGAATCTATTTATTTATTTATTTGCAGCTTCCCTGAAGACAAGGAGGATTGTTTGTTTGGTTGCAATTACCATTTCATGCAGGCCTTAATTACAGGAAGAATTGTGTGAGAGTAGGCTAAGGAAAGGGAAGTCAAATGGGTAGGGGTCCTAGGAAGTAGGAAGTCAAAGGGCTGGAGAGTCTGGAGCCAGGAGGACAGAAAGAAGAGTAGTAGTAGACTAGAAACAAGAAGGTGATGGAAGAGTCAGCAAAGAGAGAGACTTCAATAAAAGAAGGGCAGAGGACCTAGGTAACAAATATGGAAGCAGTTAAAGTACCTCACTACATTCAGGGAACTGTAGGTGGCTTGTCTACACCAGCAAAAAAGAAAAAGAAAAAGAAAGTAAAAAAGAATGGACTCACCCCGAATCTAGTGCTGGCAGTCCAGATGATGTACAGCTAATTCTATGGAGGAACTGCATTTTTTTTTTGCCCTTAACCCAACTTTGCTCCGAACTACATCGCCACCTGACTCAGAACTAAGCAAAGTTGGGGAATATTCCAGAGTTTCCCAGAAACTCCAGAGTGACTTTGGGTTATTTTGCTGTCTGGACAGCTAGACCAGCTTTGGTTTGGCCTGATCCAGTTGTTCACATGCAATGCAGCCCCATCTCCCTTGCCCTGCATTGAGCAGTGCAGGAAAGGGGATGGATCCTTGTCAGAACTGCCACTACTACCTTACCGGCCAAGCAGCTCCCTGTGAGAGCCTGGCTGGCAATGTTGCTTCTGCTGAGGTCGGAATGGGGAGCCCGTGTGATCAACAAGGAGGGCGGTAGACTGACCCCTTCCTTGTTGATCCCATGTCTGGGTGCCCTTGGCCAGTGAGGTGGCAGTGGTGGCTCTGAAAACAAAGGATGGGCCCACGGGGCTGATGTGGTGTTGGCCCGGCTGGCTTGTGTGGACAACAATGCACCGTTGCACCAGATTTGGCCCAGTGTGTGTGACCCCTGTTGTGGTCAATCCAGGGCCAGTCCTGGAGCCTAATGCTCAGGGCTGGCCACAGATTAAGCAGCCAGTGTAGTCAAGCTCCAAGAGAGGCATTGTTTCTTAGAAGTGAGGACAGATAGCAGAAAGCCCAAGAACTAATGAAAGTGTCACAAAATAGGAAGTGGGCTTGAAAACAAGGAGTTGGGATAACAGTAAGCAGATGGGGTTTGGAATTGAAAAGAAGAGCTATTGAAGAAGTGAGCTGGGCAAAAACCTATGGTGGTGTGGGTACACTTGAGGAAGAAACACATGTACTGTATATTAGTTAATGGTACCTCTAAGTATATGGAAAATAGAGACTGTGGTGTCATTTTCTGACATGTTGGAGAAAGGGCCATGTGCCCTTCTTTGTCCCTCTGTAAAGCAATTGCGGTTAAAGGCAATTATCCTTCCATTTATTTTTGTGCTATACTTGTGCAGAGCCTTTTTGGCAGCTATAAATAGCTACTAGCCGATTCCCAAGTGCTCCAGGGAACTTTAATATTTACTAAACAACTCTGTGGTCTGCTTAAGCACAATACATGTTTATTTCTATACCTGTCAGCAGATGAAGATTAGCTTTGCTGTTAAGTAGTGTTCTCCTTATTTACACTCTATAAGAGTACCCACTGTTTTCAAGGAGTGATATTAAGGGAGGACAACAAACTCTTAAGGTTTATCCAGCCTTGGAATAAAAGTGTTGGAGGCCCATCATCTAGTTCATCCAACTGAAAAAATTTTGAAAAAAAGGTCCTCTAACAAATGGCACTCAGAGCCTTTGCTGGAAGACCTCCAGTAACTGACAGGTGCCCCACCCTGTAATTGGATATTTGTGAGTTGTGGCTGGGAAAGTTTGAAAGAAAGAAGCCATGGTTTGTTGAGGTACCCATTGTTTTTGTACGAGAAGTGGTACTTATACACAACGGGTGACTGAAAAGTTCTTGGCCTGATTCCAAACTTAGTCCCATCATATGTATTCTGAAAATTTCCTTTAGGTGTCTTCTGCACATGAAAGGAATAACAGTTGACCCCCTTCAAATTAACTACACCATTCAGTAGTGCGTTTAAAAGGGAACAGTCGTATTAATACAGTAGAATAACTTTGTATGAGGTAGTTGAGGAGCAAAGTGGATGTAATTACTTTTGCTGTAAGTTTAAGCTTATAATGTTATCTCTTTAACAGAACTTATTTGGGATGGAAAGCCTAAAAAAGAGCATGAGAAATCTAATTCGCTTGTTGCCTTCCATAAGAATTTGGCAGAAAAAGACAGAAGGGATCATGGTATTCAGTGGGACTTGGATGTGGAGCCTCTTATCTCCTCTGCAAAATGGCTTCAGCTTCATGGTCTCAAGAGGAACAAGTTGACCTTGTCTCAAATTTTATCCCAGATTGGATTTCAACAGAAAGAAGGTGTGATGTCACAAGCCAAGTTATGGTGGAAGGCCCTTTTCCTTTTTGCAGAATGCATAGCTTGATCTTTAGCATGTTTTCAGATAAAAATAAGATGCAACAGCACATGCGTAGGATATATATGCAACCTAATTACAGAACCTTGCACAAGTATTGACACATATATGTGTGTGTACATGCCTTCAAGTTGCCGGTTGACTTATGGTGACCCCATCAATTTCATAGGGTTTTCTTAGGCAAGGAGTCCTTAGAGGTGGTTTTGCCAATTCCTTCCTCTGAAATATACGGTAGCTTACAGCACCTAGTATTTGTTGGCAGTCTGCCATCCAAGTACCAACAAGAGCTGACCCTGCTTAGCTTCCAAGATCAGCCTTTTCCACATTTTTTGTGTGAGAACCTGGAACTGAAATGAATTGAACTGGCATGTTACCACATGCAACCAAGAAGTGCCAGTTTGGTTTTGTTTGCTTAACTTGTGTGTCACAAATATATATATATATATATATATATATATATATATATATATATATAATTGCACCATCATGATGTTGAGTATCCTGTGTGCATCAGTGATAATAATACCCATTTAAATCACTTTCAGTTCCAGGTTCTCACACATCAAAAAATGGAACATTCAAGGGTGTGTGTCAGTACTTCTGCAAGGCACTATATATAACATGATTGCTTCTGTGGTCATTTATACTGTTAATAAACAAATGCTGTGGTCATTTACATATGCCTTGCAACGTTCCTAATAAGGCAAATGGTTCAACTGTGTTATGTACCTTATTGTTACAAATTGTCACACATGTAAAACATCTTTCTATTTTAGATTATGTATCTATTTTGGGAAAACTTGTGGCTTCACGGTATGCAAATGGACTGTATCGCCAATTCAGGGCAAGACCAGATGGCAAGCTGTATAAAGTAAGTGTGACACATTCATAGTTGCCTTTTTGAAACATAGCATAACATTGACAGAATGAGAGGAGTGAAGAATAGGAATAATCTACAAAATGTGGCCCCTGGCAGCCTTCTGAACCCCACCCTACCAATAGCAAATCACACCTCTAGATGCCCCAGGTTTGTGTGATATTCTATTTAAATATAATTTAATCATCAAAGCCTACCTTTTCTCAGATTTTATCTGAGAAAAAAGTAGAGTTTAGAAACAAGAAGCAACCATCAATTGATGTTTTTTAAATTGCTAGATGTAGACATCTGGCTGACCTTTTGATGCTGGAATTGGAAAGAGCCTTGTCTAAACTGGGTGTATAATTACTACCAATGAAGAACTTAGGTTTATGCAGACTCAGTGAGCTGAGATGCCAGATCTTAGTTTGTCTGACACTTAAAGTATTCAGGGATAATAAACTGCTGACACAGATTCTTATCAAAATCAGAGTTTGCACTTTTGGTTTGTATCATTTTAAATGACTGATGGGCTAAAAGCTGGTTTTCCCAGGAACAAGCACTTTGGCCATTTTTGAGTCTATTTCATAATATTGATTAGGTGGTAGTAGACAGGGATAGTGGTGTTCGTCCTGTGGTGCAGGCTGGTAGAGATACTATCCACAATGCTGCAGCTTTATTTGAGAACTCACGCCGAACAAGTCTTGAAGAGAAACAACAACGGAGAAAGAATCACAACCCGGAAACATCACCCAAGGAGACCCTCTGCTGTGCTTTCTGCAGCTGGACTTGTTTATCTCGGATTGGCCTTTTCAGTCATCAGTGCGCTTGCAAAAAGCACGGGATGAGTCTTTCCTGAATCTTCATTTGCGAAGAAAAGCGAGAGAGCGAGAGAGAGATGGTAGATGGAAATCATAGTTCCAGAATTTTGCAGAGCTGTTGTCTATTCCTGTCCTCCACAATGCTGATGCTTTTGTGGTATATTGTTAATAACTTTCCCCCCCAGAATAATGGTTCCAGTCCTGCCCCATGTTGGATTTTGCTTAAGAATACGGGTAGTATTTAGCTAATTCCAGCAAATTGATCCACACCAGTATTTATATGAAGCATGATGGGGCCTTTTCAGGGCTATGAAACTGGCAGTCCCGATGTTTTTGAAATGTAACCCTCTGTCATCTCTTGACATTGGTCATGCTGACTCAGCTTGATAGGAGTTGTAGTTTGACATCTGAAGGGCCACAGTTTGTTCTCCCCTGCCCCTATTGATCTGTTAAGTAGATTTATCAGGTTGCTTTGAGGCATCAAGAGATTACACCTCCGATCCTATTGCTTATTATTTCGAGATTTACATCTTTATACTGTTTTTATTCAAATATAGTTGACAGCCAAAAAAGACCTCCTCTTTCATTTTGTGGATTGTCTTACGGGAGCTATTGAACTATATAAACAAAGAATGGAATGGTTGACCACTGAAAGCCGGCAAATCTTTGGGGTAATTCAAGAACAGAGCATTACCATTGTTCTGGATTTTGGTGTTGCTTCTAGAGCTGAGTTCGATTTGTGCCGAGAAGCACTTTCGATGGTCATCAAACAGCAAGTGGCCCAAATAGCCAAATTTAACCTCATTCGGTAAGTTTTTTCACACTTCATTCATGAAATTTACAGAACACCTGAAGACTACAATAGAGACAAGCAATCAGTGGAGACAAACCGTCTGGAAATAGAACAAAAATATATGTCTGTTGAACATCCCTGCAGTTGGTTTGTAATACCTTTTATGCCATTTCTCAGAGGAGGCTAGAATTGGAAAGTCTCATATTTGTTTTTGCATATCACAGGAATGGAAGGCTTTTTTGTGTGAAGGGTGATTAAACCATGGGGAAAAGTCAGTTGGGGGGCTCAGAGCGGCTGGAGGGCAGGGCATCAGGGATTAAAGACAGAGGCACATTTGCATAACTGCTATCCCTTCTCTGCTTTTCACTCATATAAACACATGCCTAGAGGGGTGGCCTGGACAGCACATATTGGCCTTCAGTTTCCAAAAATCTGGATGAGACTGAGGGCTGCATGGAATTAGGTTAAAGAGCTCAGGTTTCCCATGTCAGGTACATAAGATTTCAGTCAAACCAAACTGTCCATTCTTTCTTAAATTGGAGATACTTTCTTTTACACCATGTATCTCTTCTTGCAAAGGCTTATACGGAACTGTGAGTTTAAAAATCTCTCTCTCTCTTGCTCAAGTCCTGCCTGGCAAGAATGACTGGGGATCTTAGTATATTTCAGAAACACAATTCTCCTTATAATGAGTATGGAATAGAGCAGTGCTACTCAAAACAGTGGTTCGCTGGACCAGGGCTGGTCCCTGAGCATTGGCTATGTGTCCTTCCACAGATTCCAGGAAAGAAAGAAACACTTGTAGTCAATATGTACAAATATGTTGCAGGTGTCTAGCATATGGGAGGTGTACCCTACTGGCCCCCATATCAAATAGCTCAAGAAGCACTGGAGTAGAGTATTGACTTAAAACAAGAGCAATCTCAAAAGCAAGCACTCCTTGATCTTTCTCAGTATGAAGCAGCAGAAATTTGGCTGCCTCCTGTTTCTTTAGAGTAGGAATGAGTTGTGGTGGGTGTAGTGGTTTAAGCATTAAACTGTGACTAGAGACCAGGGTCTCAATCCCTGCTTGGCCATGGAAACCCACTGGGTGACCTTAGATAAGTCACACTCTCTCAGCTTCAGAGGAAAGCAAAGGCAAAACCTCTGAACAAATCTTGGCAAGAAAACCCCATGATAGATTCATCTTAGGGTCACTATAGGTTGGAAACAACAACAAATAATAGGAGTGGGCAATAGTGATGGATTTAGGTGTCAATTCTCTCACTCTGGAATCTTCTGGAGCTCCATGTACTGTAAAAATACCCCCCAAATGCATATCCTTCAACATTCCACAGATACAAACTGGGATACATGTGGCTAGGCAATATCAATGTGGTCAAGATGGCAAAAGTTATTAAAGCAGAAGAATACACACAAGCCAGGAGAGGCTGCAGCAGTTTGCTTTTTCCTGAGCCTGCAGGAAAGGGCAAGATTCCACCCTTTCTTTCCTCTCCTCCCTGCTTAGTTAATTAAATACCAGCTGCTCTTGCATGTTGACTTCAGTTTGCAGTAATTGAAATAAGCTGAAGACAAAGGGGGAAGTGAGAGGAGGAGGGAGAACCCGGGACATTTTACAAGCAGCTGAAAAAGTGAGACAACAAAAGTGGGACTGTCCCTGCCAAATCAGGACCTAGATGGGATGGAAATGCTCATAACTGTTCGGGACATAATTGTGTGGCCTTGGGTTTGAGACACTTTAATTGTGACACAGGAGTGGCCTTCCAGATGTTTTTGGACTGCAACTCCTACTATCTCTCCTCATTGGCTATAACCATTTGTAATTCTATTTATGCATCAGGATGGGCCACCTACGTGACCTAGATGCAGAATATTTGCTGCACAATTTACGCAGAAGTAAACCTATAATGTAGTTCTTCTAGGATGTTGCCACCTACACAGTAGTAAACAGTGTCTCCACATTCTCAGACACTTGGCAACTTACCATTTTTCCCCATCTAGAAAAGAGAGGGGAATACTCCCCCAGCATCACTCATTGGGGGATATTTGGGGTAGTGAGGTACTTTTGTGTCCCAGCCAATATAACCTGTAGAGATAAAAACAGTCCCATGCCTTTCTTGGGTAAAACATTATGTATAGAAGCTGAACTGACATTATTTGGTTGTCAGTAGGTTTGAACCGCCAATGGCCTTTCATTTCAGGACCAGCTGTACTAAAAAAAGGAGGGGAAAGCCCTTTCACAAAATGCCCACTGATTTTTTCTCTTTCCTCTCAGTCCTTGATGATAAGCAGACTTTTAGATGCCACAAGATCCTTTGTTATTTTTACTGCAGTGTGCTTAGCAGAGTTACACCTCTTGGCATTGTTACTGTTATTCTCTTCACATCATGGCTCTTCTACCTGAGCAGCAGGGTTGGTTTAAGGACCCTGTAGCACCTGCGGCTACAGGGGCCCCCGTTGTTGTGGGGGCCGCTGTTGTAATCCTCCTCCTGCAAAAACATTATTAGTAGGAAGGCTTCTGACCCTTGCTGCATTGGGCACCAACTGGCCGCAAAAGAAGGAAGCCGCTGTGGGAGGGGCAGCAGCAGGACATGGAGGCATCTTCACCCCCTCCCCTCCCTCTGATGCCTTCTTGTCCAGGGAGAGCAAAGGTTGTGCTTTGAAAATGGAGAGGAAAGGGAAAGCACCCGGTGAGATTGAGTTTCCCAAAGGGGTGGAGACAGAGACAGACACACAAGGTCTGGGGGACCTGTTTCTCCTGGAGCGACGGGACTGCCTCAGGGAAGAGGCGGGAAAACTCCAAGGGGCCAGTGAGGGGCAAGAGCACCTGGCGGACGGAGAAGCTGAGGCGGAAATGGCTGGAGGGCTGCCTGAGGGACCAGAGAGAGAAGCCCAATGCCGGTGGGAAGGGAAGCCCTCTTGGCGAAAGCCCCTGAGAGAATGGAGGAGGTGCTAATGGAGCTGTGTTCTCCATGCATTACAAGGGTTACTATTTGTAATTTTAAAACTCTTTGCCTAGAAATGTGAGCATCTAGGCCTTTTCACTTATGAAGAAGAAGAGGACTCCCCACCCTAAGTTTCTGTTAAACATATTTAATGCCAGGTCAGTGGGTTTGTCACGTGGTCTAGGTAGGGTGAATAAGGCCAACCTTCAAGCTAGACAAGAGAACTAAATCATCTCCTGTTTCCAACTGCGTATATTTGTTCAAGAACCAAGCAGAGAAATATTCAAAAATGGTTAATTGGTTTTCAAATAAAATGAAGTATCAGATTAGCTAATTAAATCTAATTAACTCACCAAAGCAGGTACCTGAAGGACTTCATAATCTGGCTTTTATCACACTACACTGTTATAGTGCTATTATTCCACTTTTACTGCTATGGCTGCCTTCTGTGGAATTCTGGGGTTTGTAGTTTAGTGAAGCCTAAGAGCTCTCTGGCTGAGAATGCTAAATGCCCCTCCCTAAACTGCAAATCCCAGGATTATACAGGAGGCAGCCTTAGCAGTTAAATATTAGGAGAGTGTTGCATTAGAGTGTTTTGTAATATATTTGCATTCTGTTTGGTTGAGGAAATCTACACCAATATTACATTAGTGCCTATAATATAGTTTTTAAAACTAAATTATTGGTGACAAATTATGTAATAATCTGAATATCCTGTACTGTGAATAGGTTAGGTTACATTGACCTGAGATAAACATATGGGTACCCCAAAATAAAGTGTTGCAGCCCCCCCCCAAAAGTCCTTGAACTGGCCCTGCTGAGCAGGCAGAAGAAACCCTCCCCTCCAGCCACACCAGAACTCCAATATTCCAGTTTCTTCTTCCTCCTCCTCCCTCTTCTAAGCAGGGAAAGGAAACCCCTTCCTTTCAACAGTGCCAACACTCAACTTACCCCACCCTCCTCACTTTCTCACCTCTCCTGTCTCACTCAACTTCACAGGTATGCTAGGAATGGTATGCATTGTGAGTGAAACTCTCATTTATTTATGTATTTCTGGAGAAATGTAGTAATTTTGAAACTTTTAGACGGGGTTAATGTAAGTTGAAACTTACCTGTATTTGCATGCAGTGCACTATGTTCATTTGTTAGTTTGGTATCCTGCCTTTCTCTCGAGGTGGGGATGCAAAGTGACATATGACATATTAAAATAATTAATAAAAACAATCAGCTATAAATATAAAGTTGTACAATAATTTAAAACCATCATTAAAATATTTCTTATTTCTCCTTTTAAATAAATACATTAAAGCATTGAACGGTAATGTCTATTTAGTCCTAGTCTATTGAGCATGTGCACTTAGATCCCCACTAGTTATTAAAGACCTTTACAAATAGAAAGATACTTGTCTGCTGGTGAGAAGATAACTGGGGTGGGGTGAGGGTTAACCTAATCTCTCTGGAAAGGGCATTCCTAAATAAGTAAATAAATAAATAAATAAATAGGGGAAGTGGCAGGGTTAGGGGCACTGAAGCCCCCAAAATTTGGCTCAGTGTTTTAGCCATGAAGTCAAGAGTTAAACTAAAAATTTGTCAAAATGGCAAAAATGCTCCTCACGGAATCCTGCCTCTTTTAATGGCGTTCTACATCTTTTCGCCGTATTGGGAAGGACGGGGGCTCAAAACATCAAAAACTCCTCAGAAGAAGCATTCGCGGCTTTTTCAGGAGTTTTAAAAAAACAATGAGGGGAATGTGCATTCCTGCTCATTGGGACACGTGACTCGACATGAATCACTTTCCCATAGGAGAGGAAGCGCAAAGCTGATTGGCTGGGCAAATGCAGGGGGTGGGGCTTGCTAACAAGACAAGTGCCCTCTGCTGCCATGTTGGATTTTTGCCTTAGCAAACGAGTGCAAAGGTGACAAAATGGGCTGTTGGATGTTGTTTTGTTTTGTTTTGTTTTGTTTTGCTTCTTTGTTAAATCGAAAAATTGCTCTATGGCACCTTGGAAATTGGTTTTTTAAAAAAAGTTTGGCGGTGGTAAATTGAGGTGAGTATAAACATGAGTAAATCTCTTGTGGCCGCCACCTTGCACGTGGAGCTTATGGGGGCAAAAACATTGTTAAGACAAGTTGTGACTGCTGTGAAATGCCATTATTGCGAGGCAATCCACTTTTTTTTGCCTCGTATAAACAAGCCCTCTCTTTCAAGATATTAGAATTCACAGCAGGGTAGGAAAATACTGCCTGATCTCAAGAGAATAAGTTTTTCATGTGATATAGCCTGAAAGAACTGGAGGTATCACATACAAGATCTGACCTTCTGAGGAGTGCCACATTGTAAGTTCCACAGGCCAAAGATGGGTGTGAAAGGTATGGCACTGTGGTCTCTACTGTGGAATGGGCTTAGGCAATCCATCCTGAGTCTGTTCTGAGGCTGGGTCTCCAGGAAATCTGGGGTGGGGGTTGGGGACACTGCCTCTGTTACAACTTGTGATAGCTATCTGAAAATAAACTCTTTAGCACAGAGTTCTTTGCTCCATGAGAGATGAGTTCTAAGGCCCCCTCCCTCTCTCATAGTCAGCTGCCAGACTGGGAGAATGAGCAGGACTTTGTCATTTAATGTGTATCCAAGTGATTTTGTCTGAGAAAGCCTGCTGACATTTTCTGGACATTTGGCATCCAGATCATATGTCCGTCTAGACACTGGATAAAGCTTCTCTTCTCTCTGATCCCAAGAATTGTCAGGTTGTTATTTGGATTTTTGGCGGGGGGCGGCGGATGTAAACCACTTCCTCTTAATTCACAAGTGTCACATTACCAGACAGTGTAGGATTTCCTCTTGAGTATCTTAGCGCCTCTCTTTTTCAGAGGAACTCAGGATATTGTGAAGTGGCAGGAGAAAGCGGTTCCTGTGATGGAGGAGACCATAGAAGCTGCCATCAAGTGGCTGTGGATGATGGACCATGTGCCAGCTGTTTGCCATACTGGTCCCACAGAAGCTCTCTTGGAGGCATTGTTTGATGATACGGTACGGTAATTTCATGCACATTTTCAGAAATCTTCAGTTATAATTAAGGATATCCCACTAGGAATGGGCTAGCAAATGTTACAGGGATGAATTATGAGTGTGCTAAATGCTAATGAAAGAATGTAAGTGTTCTTTACAAGGTATTTTTTTCAAGTCAGTCTGAATGCTGGTGCTTACCAATATCATATGTGCATGGTAGTATTGCATTCCAAAAGCAGAGGCTTTGTTTCAAACTTCCCAGGGTGCTTTGAAAAGTAGACCAGGTTCAAATGACGTATGCCAGCTTCTTAAGTGAAGCTATGCATGAGCCTCTTCCCTATTCAGGCATTCCCTTCATGCAAACCACAGTTAAACCAGGAAGACTGTACATTCTTTTTGTCCAGCAAGACCAAGAAACTATAATTACAGTAGGACCCCTGTGTCCATGGGGGATTGGTTCCAGCCCCCCTGTGGATACTCTAGACATTTTCTAGGAAGACTGTGCTGTTTTGTGTCCCGTGGATAATTGAACCAGTGGATAATGAATCAGCGGATATGGGGGGGGGTTTGTTCCTACTGTATCTGCTTGGGGGGTGGGAATCCACACAGGATATTAAATCTGGTTCAGAACGTTGGGTTCCAAAACTATAGTTGATTACAGATATCCTGGTTTGATTGCTATATACATCAAGGGTGGGGAACCTCTTTCAGCCAAGGGTCACTTTCAGTTCCGAAGAGGTTCTCAGTGATTGCATTCTAGTAGTTGGCACGACCAAAAAAATGGAACCAAAAGTATCAACATATTTTAACTGAAATCTCTTACTTGCAGTTCCCTAGGGGAGGCATGCTAAACCTTTTGAATGGGGCGGGGACCCTGTCCAAAAGTTGGGAAACCACCAAATGATGGGGAAGTGGGAATGGCTTTCTGAGGAACTCAAGGGCGCTGGATTTGGCCCCAGGGTCTGTGACTCTTCACCCTTGTGAAATGAGGTACAAAGCAGTTATGTGCAAGGGGGAAAGACTTGTGCATGTCTTAGCTTAGGAAACTGATAAACATCACCATTGTCTTTGTCATCCTTCTCAAGTATTTCAAGAAAGGAACCTTTTGTAATATGCTTGGATGTAGCCAAGAAAACCTAAATATGGACGGTATGAGATCTGTCTATTAAATAACGAGACTGATACAATAACCCATCTTTATTTATATGTATTACAATTCTAATGCTTGTCCCCTTCAATATACTCCCCGTTCACACTCACACACCAATGGGGTCTTGTTTTCCACTAGTCAAAGGTGTGGAGCAGATCAGTTTCTGCCAGCTATGTCAACACATCTGCTGTTTTCTTTACTGCATCAATTGACTTAAAACATGTTCCTTTAAGTACCAATTTCACTTTAGGGAAAAGAAAAAAGCCACATGGTGCCAAAACTGGTGAATATGGAGGATGTTAAAGTGTAATGAAGCATTCATCAGCCAAAATCTACTTTGCAGAAAGTGCTGTGTGAACAGGTGCATTGTCTTGATGAAGAGTTAAACCATTTCCTCACAGTTCTGGCCTTTTTTCCTGACTCTTTCTCTCAGCTTTGTCAAAACTTCCTTATAATAATGCTGGTTCACTGTTCTGCCTTCTGGAATCCATTCTGCCAAAATTACACCCTTGATGTAACCCCCCCCCCCAATGAGCATGGCTTTGAATGTGGACTTGCTTTGATATGCTTTTTTCATTCTCGGTAGGGATGGTGTTTTCCAGTGCATTGACTGTAGTTTTGTGTCATGATCATAGTGAAAGATCCAGGTTTCATCACAAGTGATGATTTTTTTGAAAACGGTTTGGGTCTGCCTCAACTTTGCTCAACTTTTAAACTTAGCATTTTTCTGGCACATAACAGATAACGCAGCTGCTTTAAATGACGACTGCCAATTAACTGAACGGCCGAGAGTGTTGATGTTTGTCATGCAGGTTCAGACATGTTCAAGGTTACCACTGAAGTGTTCACAATCAGTTCTCCCTGATTTGTCTGAAAGGTAGAAACACAGGCTCGTTATTTAATAGACAGACTTCATATAACTTCAGTATTACCTTTTAAGGTTGTCAAGCATAAGCTAGAAAGCACATGTGAGGTAGTTGAGTTAGAGATGGATGCACACAGTGACAATGCCTCTAGAAAGATCTTATTGGTCAGGCAACATTACAGGTCAGGCAAGAAGGCTTTTGCTGTTTTTCTTGCCCAGGAAGGCCTAGGGCTTGCCTTTAGGGGCTGGGGCCAGTCCAGATCTTGTGAGCATTCAAGGAAGCCATTTGAAGCTGCAGTCCCTGTAGTTCATCTTATGCAGCATTGTATGCGCAGAACTGAAGGCCAACTGGTCTACTCCTGGAATTTCCTGACATGGTCAGCTTTGGTAAAGGAAAATGGCATTGGTTTCATGGGGAAAATATGGAGTAAACCTGCCCTATCAAATCCCAGGTTAGAACCCAGCCTCTGTTGCAGAGGTGTAGAGCTGCCAAAGGTGTAGAGCAGGCCTGCAGAACTTTTGTACCCCTCCCCAGTTGTTTTGACTTTTAGCTCCCAGAAAAGGCCTAGCCAATATTTAGGCATTATGGAAGCTGTAGTCAAAAACATCTGGAGGGGCAAAGGTTTCCATCTGCTTGAGAAGACAGATGAAGTACTTCCATCTTGGAAGGTGGAGGCAGTTGGACCTGTTGTGTAATATTAAGAGAGCAAAGCATAAATAGAGGCTAAGGTGTATAGGGATACAGGTTCTAGCTGCTATTGGCCTTGACCTTGTATTGTCTGACATTCAACCAAGTAGTAAAGACTCTCAAGCTCAGTGGTTATATCACTTCAGACTTCAGGTGGAGTACTGCAGGACTGAATGCCCCTCCTTAAAAAATAATTCCTTGCACATAGGCAATAATTCTTTGTGAGAAGGATTCTAGCCTCACCTTCTCCTTGATATCTAGTTATCTAACCTGCAGGATTTTTCCCCCATGGGGGAAGAATTCCCTCATTCTTGCAGTCTAATATGTTTCCGACTAGGCACCTCAACTAGACATGTAGCCCTATGGCTACTCTGAACAAAACAAAATTAATAACTTTCTGCTAAAAGGCTACATACAATCTTGGGACAGGATTCTGTGATCTGTATCTAGTAAAACTGTTTGTGCAGTTTGGTCTTTCGTCTTGTCCAGCATGGTTCGTCTTATATTCCCGTGTTTCTCCTAGCATGCAGAGAGTGCTCTAGAATCCTGTAACTTGACTTAGCCTTCCTTATGGCCTTGGGATATTTGTAAGCCACTGTAAGCTTACAGAGGCTAGAGGCTAGATACTTGCTAAAACTTTGAGAAGCTGAATTCTGCATGTACTAATTGCTGTGTTTATGGCAGCTGGACAACCACAGAATTACCCACACTAACCTAGCCTTGGTCCCCAGAGGGGAAATAATCATGAACCTAAATTATCCTGCCCAAGCAGAATATCACTGGCTAGATACACTGTCTAAAGTTTCCTTTTAGGGAAAATGGGGTGGGGAAAAGCCCAGATCCTATTTTATGCCCTTTCTTCCATTCTTCTTGTTTACTTTTGTATTGTGGGTAAATGTTGCTTTTCTGAAACATTGTGATATACTTGTAATTGTGAATTCTACGTTTTAAAAAAAAATTGCAGGAAGTCTTCTACAATGAGGAGAAAAGCATGCTCACTGCTTGAATCACGAGTGATTGGGAGCAGCAGTAGTTGTTGGTTGTTCTCTGGCCAATCATACCTTGAATGGTGTCCATACATGTTACATATGAACATGTATTCTTGAGCCCAGTTTGTTCTAGCTTGAAAATAATGACAGTAGGAAATAACTATGAATGTATGTGATGGCAGTTTCTGTTGGCACATCATCACAGATGTCAGATAGAATTAGCACTGATTTACAACAAAGTAGAACAAGAAGCCGCACCTAATTCAGTTGATACTAGTTTTTTCCCCTGATGTGATAGCATCATAGCACACTGCTAAAAGTACGTCCCAGTTGTCAAATGCAGATGATGTCTGTACAGAGCCCCAGTCTTGGGAAGGATTTGCTGTATAGGCCAACCCCTGTATCCATGGGGTATATGTTCCAAGATGCCCCTAGATACCTGAAACCATGGATAATAGGGAACCCTATTATTTTCAATGAGACAAATACCAGAAGTTGATCATAGAATTGCATTGGAGGACCTAGAAATGTCTAGAAAGAACATTTTTTTTTGAATGTGGATAAGTGAAACTGTGGATGCTGAATTGGTGGATACGGGGGTCAACCTGTATTCATTAGTGTATCTGTTTACTCCAAATCAACAGGAAACTTTTGTTCAGCCTGTGCTGATTTCCATTGCAGATCAAGGGAAGGGGGTGGGCTGGACTTGTTCACACAGGGGACATTAGAAACAACAGTAATGCCAAGTAGCATAGGTAGTCCTGTCCTTTATTGATAGCTCGTTATATCTTTCATCGCTTGGATAAGAACAGAGTGGTCGACCAGATGCCTCTGGGAAGTCTATAAACAGGAAGTAGTGTTGGGAAATCTTCGGCTCTCCAGATATTGTTGGACTGTAACTCCTACCAGTCCCAGTCCAGAGAACGAGTGGTGAGGGATAATGGGAGACAACTTGGTAGTACTGATATTTCTCAAGGGTCACACATTTCTTGTTCTTGATGTATGGTCATTAGTCTTCACAAGCTGTTGATATTTCTCAGCACCTGGTAATTCAACAACATACAGCCTCTGAGGATAGGAAGGATCTTGCCACCATGACATAAAGCCATTGATAGTCTTCTAACCTTTATAAATGTACTGTTGGGAAGAGGCCAGTGCTCAGTGTTAGCAGACCTACCTAGCATGCAGAAAATCCCAGGTTCAGTTCTTGATATTTCTAAGTAGGGCTAGGAAAGCCTTCTGCCTGAAACTGTATTTACAATGCCAGGCTGTGATCTCACTCGGTATAAGTTAGCTTCCTGTTCTCCAGCATTTCTTCCTGCTTAGCATCTTCTCATCATGCTGGGGCAAAAGGGAGCTCCTAATTAAATTCACATTTAGGATGAAATCTGACAGCATTTAAAATCAGAGCTGATTATTGAAGGATTTTACTTGGTTATCTATATAAGCAATTCCATACCCTCTAACAAAAACAGACAAAAACTGGGACTTATGTGGCCAAGAAATATTAGTGTATGGTCAAGATAGCAAAAGTTATTAATGAGGAAGAACACACAAGTTAGGAGAGTGTGCAGCAATTTGCTTTTGCCTGAGGCTACTGGAAAGGGCAAGGTTTTACCTCCTTTTCTACCTGCTGCTGGGTTAATTGAGGGCAAACACTTTGAACTCAGTTGGAGGAATGGAAGTAAGCAGAGGACAAAGGAGAAAAATGGAAGGAGGAGAGAGAGACACTGGGAAATATTAATAGTAACTGAAATTACTCAGGATTGTACCTGCCAAATTGGGACAATTGGAGGATTGGCATGTCAAAGTGCCACACATATAGCTTTTGTGTATACCTCATGGTGTCTGGCTTGTGCATCTGCTGTGCCAGAAGCCACTTTCCCTCCATTTTGATTTGTTGGCCATCATGACTGCACACACACACACACACACACACACACACAGAGGATGAGATCCTGGAAGCCTGGCTGTTCATGTGGCACTTACTATACAGCCCTTTGGACTGAAGGCCTATTATGATTTTTGCTGATTCCCTTTTCCATCACAGACAGAAGCTATGTACTATTTTGTTGTGGGTGATATGCCAGAATGCATGAAGCATTTGCTTATGCAGAAGATATCACGGAGCCCGTGTCCAGTCCATACTGTATCTTTCAATGCTAGAGAGGAAGAAACAATCACTTTCTTAAAGGAGCTGAGCCAACTGACCACTGGCAGGTATGAGGTAAATGTTATAATTTCTGTACTGCAGACCTGTTCAGAGAATGGATACAGGAATCCTTGCAGTGGCACTGTTTTCTTTTGTTTATGTCCACATAGATTACAAAGTGTTTGTGGCAAAGCATGGCTTCACAACAGAGTTTGGGAAAATTACTTTTTTTTTGGAAAGAGAACTGTGAAAACCCACTGGCTATGCTGGCTGGGGTATTCTGGCAGTTGAAGTCCAAATAAATATGTTTCCCGAGCTCTGCTTGGTAGTCTTTGTTATGGGTGTGTGTGTCTGTGTCTGTATGGGACTAATGGTGGATAAAATGGTGAGGCCTCAAGCTGTTTTTGGTTTGCAGTCAAAACAATAATTAATGCTAGTTCCTGTAATAATTATGTCACATGAATATCAGTTGGTGAATGATTTGAGTCATTGGTCATATAATGGGATGTCCAAGTACAGAATTAAAGCTGTTATGCCTTCTTTTCCAGTGAGCCATTAGAACAGCTGTCTCCAATGGGGTGCTCTCCAGCTTCCATTATCCCCAGCCAGTGATGGTGGGCATTGTAGTCTTAATCTAACTAGAATGCAGCAGGTTGGGGAAGGCTGCCTCAGAACTCTAGTTCAAGGGGGTGGATGGGTGGGAAGAACCATGTTATAGGGATCTTTGAAGGGCAATTCTCAGCATTTTGCTAAATATGGCCATTCAAGTTTTATGAAACCGGTATGTTTGTAAGATAAATGAGTCAGCTGTGATGTATAAAAAGGATCAAAAATTCCGCGTTGCTAATGTACTATGCCCAGTGGCCCATTGAGCAGACACAATCAAGAGAAAAGTAAATGTTGTAAAGATGCCTGCTCAGATGACTTTCTAAATATTATTTTGACGTCTTTACTTTAAGGCTATTCCACAACATAGTTTCTTTAAATGCATATAGGCATGATAGCGCTTGTGTCTGAAGATGGGTTGAAATAACTGCATTTATTTGTTAAAGAGAAGAGACGGTTAAGAGGTGACATGATAACCATGTTTAAATATTTTAAGGAATGTCATACTGAGGATAGAGGAAGCTTGTTTTCTGCTGCTCCAGAGACTAGGAAACAGAGCAATGGACTCAAACTACAGGAAAAGAAATTCCACCTAAATGTTAGGAAGAACTTCCTGACAGTAAGAGCTGTTTGGCAGTGGAATGCACTGCATCGTAGTGTGGTGGAGTCTCCTTCTTTGGAGGTTTTTAAACAGAGGCTGGATGGCCATCTGTCCGGAATGCTTTGATTGTTTATTCCTGCAGGCAGGGGGATGGACTAGATGGCCCTTGTGGTCTCTTCCGATTCTATGATTCTGTCTTTCCGAGGAGATCAAGATGGCATACATAGTTATCCTTCCCCCTTATCTGGTCAACAATATCCCCCTTTCCCTACAACATAGGGTAGGTTGAGAGAAGGTGAATGATTAGCCCAAGATCTAGTGGACTTCAATGCTCAGTAGGGATTGTGAACTCTGGTCTTTTTCCTCCTAGTTTGCTCTGGGTCACTCTGGGTCCATATTTATCACCTTAGCTTACATTCAAAAATGTTTTATCCTTCAGGTTCCATGCATTTGCTGAAAGAACTGACTATGTGGTTATGATGGAAACTTCAGTGACTGATGGGGATGAAAAATGTTCACCTGTCCAGAATTCAAGAAAGCTGAAAGGGAGCCTGCCTCGAGGTAAAACAAAAAGAATGCCATTGCTGGTGGTTGTGTCCTTACACCCTTTGAGAGTTCAATGGTTTGTTTTTAAATCCTGGAGAAAATGGAGAACTAGCATGTCGTTAACTAGAGTGGGGGTGGACAGGTAGAATGCTAGAGGAGAGAAATAGAGAAAACGCCAAAGTTGTGGAAGAAGGGACAAGATGCTCTGCTGATGTTGACAGGAGGAAAGTGTATGAGGGCGGGAAGGAGGAAGTGGTACAGATTGCTCCACAACTGTGGGATTCTTCCCTGGAGATTCTCTAAAGCCAGAGTTTCTGCATCTTACTTAGACAGTTGAAGTCCTTTTGCTTGGGTTGCTGTGTGGTGGTTAGAAGGTACTTGGTATTGCATAGCAGCCACCTATCCTGGCTCAGCTAATGCACACACACACACACACACACACACACACACACAAGCTGGGCAGAGGAGGACACAATGAGTGAACAGTCTGAGATAGCACTGGCAATAAATCAGCAGTACTCAGAGAGGGTCCTTGCAACTTGCTGTGCAGAAGCTGTGGTCAGAGCCCGTCCAAAGTCAGGAACACAAGCAATCAGCCTGGTCAAAACAGTCATGGGGTCGAGGAATCCAGGAAGCATCATCAGGAAGTCTAAGGGTCCAATAGCAAAAGTCCGGAGACAGGAGGGCTGGCCAGAAAGAAGAGGCATTGCTTTTAGTACCCATCCTAAACAGACTGAGCTCTTAAATGTGCTGGCACCAGCTGCCTCTAATCACAACCTCTCCTCTGCTGCTTGGCAAGAAGCCTGCCTGAGTATTGATTTCCTGCTCTTTGTGTTGTGTGTTGCATCCGCAGGCTGGTGCCTGTACTGACTCCCCAGCTGTGTCTTCTGCCACACCAGCTGCAGGTAAGCCCTGCCTTTGATTCACCTTGAAGAGCTGAGGCTGCTCTTCAACAGCCAGAGCTGCCTGAGGTTGCTCTTCAGGCTGCTTTTTGGCTGGGGAAGATGTCAGAGTCTGTTCTTCTGCCTCCTTTTCTGAGACCTCATTTAGGTCCAGATCCTGGCCCATGACACCACCCATTGAGGCATCAAGAAGAGGATATTTTGCAGCTGGCTGATAATTATTACAGAATAACCCCCACCATGTCTGTGAGACTTGTATTTGCAGAATCACTTAATTGTGTAAAAAAAAAAAAAGTTCTCTCTAGTCATCTTCTGGGTCATTAGTGTGACTTTATGGTATGCTTTTTCCAGAAGCTGACAGTAGAGTCACACTGGAGGACCTAGAAGATACCTAGAGAGGTTTTCTCTTCTAGTCATCTTCCAGTGTAACTTTATGTTATACTTGGGCTGGAAGTCATTTATTTTAATAGGGTTTGCTATTATCTGCAGTTTCTGTTATCCATGGTAAGTGTGGAAACATATCCCTATAGATATGGGAGGTTGTACTGTATAGTTCTTGGGGTCCAAGGAAGAATTATTTAGGAGTGGCTTTACTATTGCCTCATTTGAGGCAAAGGGGACTGAGGTATTTGTTACCTCCTGTACCTGGGCAGATGGTTCCTCACTTTGGCTTGACAATGATGGAGCAGGCCCATGCTAAGTTGCAGTCCTTCAGACACCATGTTTGTGTCTTCCAGATTCAGTAAATGAAATTCATCCCATTATTACCAAGGACTTAGAACTCTTATGTGGAGATGTAGTGGATTCATGGGTACTTCAGAGTTCCTTGAAGATCATTGGGATGCTGGATGGGAAAACAAGCAGATTTTATGGCTTGGGATCGGGCTGAAATTCCATTGGTAGAAGCAGAGCTCCCCCCAAAAGTGCAGTTTTTTATTGGGAATTGGGCTGAGAAATCTTGTGATGTACTCTGAGGGAGGTTTTGGGAAGAAAGTGCAAGGTCAAGTTAGCAATACAAGCAAAGAATGGGACCTACTTTGCACAAGCATGTCTCAGAAAGAGAGAACTAGAAGTGGGGAGTCTTTAGTGGGAGTGAGATTTCAGTTAAGAAATGCACTCCATGTGCTGTGGATGCTTACATAAGAATCTTGAGGGCAAAGGAGGACTGATGTGCACATCATCTGCCTCTAGTTTCTTCTAAGGTGACCTTGGTGGCTGAGGATTTCTGGGAGTTGTAATATAAAAATGCAGGTTTTCCAAACTCTGCTGTAGGGGTGAGGACAGATGCTGGAAAGATATGCAGCCATGTCTTTCATGCAACAGCAGTGGATCCAAACACCTCTACAAGAAGAGGCCAGTTGTCCCTGGGAATAGAATTCAAACTCTTTCATTATGGAGCTGGCCTTAAACCTTTTGAGGGGTGACGGGATATACATTTTGATAAACAAATAAGCCTTAGTCAATCGTAAACATGACATAAGTAACATGACATGAGTCAGGTGAGCAGTTCCTTTTGCCCAGTCATGCTTAGTCCAATGGATCTTTCTGGGATTTTACTTTTTGCATGAGATGTTCAACTGAACAGGTCAAGTACTGAGCCCTTACAAATGGGTTTAGAGGAAGAGGCATGCCACTCACTCCTGGACCATACTTCTTGGAGTGGACCTGTGTATGTGACAATTCTTGGATTAGTGGTCTGTGAGATATTCATTTAACACATATATTATTATTTCTATAACTTAATTATAAAACAGTTCAAGATAATTCAACAAAATAAAACAAAACAAAAACTCACAGACGAGTCAGGGCTAAGCTATGGTTACTTGGCAGCGGAAGATTGGGTGAAGAATCAGGTTTCACTTGGCACCAAATGAGGTCAGCTTCAGTGCCCATTGGACCTCCAAGGGCAGGGCATTCCATCACCAATGAGTAACAACAGAGAAGGGGCTGGTTTACACAGCAGATTTATTGCGGCAACTTGCGTTTTAATTCTTTTCTGCAGCTGTGCCAGTCAGGTTTTTCCCCCCCTAATTATGCTGCTTTTACGTTCAGACTTGAAAAAGTGGGGGGGGGGGCGTGGCCGCCCAAGCAGACAAAGGCTGTATGGGGAAGGGCATAGACAGACTCACAGACTGCCCAAATAGCAGGGGGGAAGATCAAAGAAGTGGCTCTCTGTCTCTGTGTCTCTGTAAATCTGCCTGTAAATGAACTCACTCCGTGAAGCAGAGGGACAGTAATCTCTCTGCTAAAAGACCTTGCTGCCATGCCGTGGATCCTAAGGTGAACCTATCACAAGTTTTTCCAGCACAATTTGTTTAGTCAGGGTTCACAGACTTGCAAAATAGCAGAGGATTTTTGACTCTCCGTCCCTCAGTCCCCCCCCTCTTTCTCGCTCGTGCTCTCTCTCTCTCTCTCTCTCCCTCCCCCAAGCAGAGCTGACAGATGGGAACTTTATGACTGAAAGGTCTTTGGAATCCTTTTTCTTGGCAGATCTTCTGCAAAATAGCAGAGAGGATTTTTCAAAGTTTCCTGATGCTACTGAACGCAGTCCCTCTCTTTTAAGCCCACCCCTTACATCACAGAAACCAATCACAATGCAGATCTGATGCAGCCCTTAGTTTACACTGCCAATAAAGCGCTACATTGCAAATATGCCGGCAAAAGTAGCGACATCCCCTGGCACGCTATATTTGGGTGTTTTACCTTCCCCCCTTCTGAATGAGGTGATGCTGTGCTGCGATCCGTGGGAACTATGAGCTATCTTAGCGGTATATTTAGAGGAATATTTGCCCATGTAAACGACCCCAAGGTCTTCTGCCACCAGACTGGCCTGAGCAAGAGGAGGCACCTCAGCCTGCCACTGTAGGGCAATGGGCTACCAGGTACCTCATCCCATGTCTCTATGTGGTTATTTATTAGATTTATATCCCACCTTTCTCCCTGTTCAAGACCTAAGGCTTTCTACAATATTAAAAAAAAGCAGAATACAAGAAAAACACAGACCATACTAAAAAAGATAAAAATACAGCCCCACCACAAACTCTTTCTATTACATAGATTTTAAACCAAAGGCGTGCCTGAATTAGAAGGTCTTAGGGGGCCAACTGAACCTCCTACAGGAGGGAATTCCACAATCTGGGAGCAGCCACTGAAAAGGTTCTCTCATATGTCTTATGTTTTCACCAAATGTGCCTGTGATGGTGGTAGGACCAAGAGAAAGCTTTCCCCCAAAGATCTTAAAACCCATGCAGGCTCATACAGGGAGATACAGTCTTTCAGATAGTGTGGGCCCAAGCCACACATACAATGTATTGCTCAGCACAATGTATGAGTCCCAATGGTGCAATGCAAAAGTTTGCAGTCTGTAGCATCTCCACCTGGATTGGAGCAGTGCTCTAGGAAAACACCTCTAAGAGGTATTGTTAGAACCCTTCTCCCACAGCTGAACTCCTCATCCTCGTAACCCATTTGGAATTAGTGCTGTTTCTGAAGTTCTCATTATTTGAATTTCTCTCTGAATCTTGGTGTCTCAAATAACATAGCCTTGATTCCAAAGCAGCACCAAGGAATTAGCAGTCTTTCAGTTGTCATGGCAATCTTTCAGTTGTCAGGCTGGCTTGAAGATTGCCACCATTTATAGAATACGTGTAGGTTACCAATGCACATGAATATATATGGTGGATTCATTTTAAAACTAGCAGAAAGAATCTTGATGCACACTGGCTAAGAAAACAGCACAAAAAGGGGTCTTCACATGACCTTGCTATTGCATTAAAGTTCCGGGTGCCACTTTAATCAGTGCATCTATCTTACATGCCCATTTGGCAACGTATGACAGGAGCATGAACATATGGTCACAGGCAGCCCCCAGACTTTTCTGCAGTTTCCCAAGGGTGCATCTTGGGTGCTGCCAAATTGCAGCTCCCCAAAATTCCCCTCCACTTCCTGCTACCAGGGCATGTGAGGAGGATCGTTCCCATGTGTTCCTTTCCCCAGCAGAACCCAGTTCCTACCCACTCCCTCAGAAAGCTATTTGATGGGGCTGGTGGGAACCCAGCTCTGCTTGGAGAAAGGACACAAGAGGAAAGTGGTCCCTCTTTGTTTTGTTTCCCAGCGCTATCGCTGAGAGGAAAGGGAGCTTAAAACATCTTCCTCCTTCTGACCACTGATAGAAACTTCTTTAGTTATACTCCATTCCCAGTGATATTGACAGGGACCCTGAAACTGGTTTCAAGGTGTGGGAGAGGCTCAAGATGGCAGGAAGGTCATTACAAATTTATCTAATTGCAGGTACATTTCCCCCCCCCCAATATGTTTATTGTGGATTAAAAAAAATTATATATCTAAAAACACAGTCAAAAATTCCTCTCACATCACATAAACACATATTAACGTGTACATATTACATACATTCTTCTATCTTTCGTATCGCTCAACCATTCTGTTTTAGAGCTTCCTTTCCAGTGTCCCATGAGGACAAATTGTTGCATTTTCTGAGACCTGATTTGTTCCTATATGGTTTATAAAAGTTTTGCCGTGATAGTGTTACTCCTCTTGTCATTCCTTTATTTTCCCTTTTGATGTGCAGACCAGGCAAGTAAAATATAAATAGTATAAATAGATAATTCTTTTCCCCCCCCTCTGTTTATTTTATTTATATATTTGTTTATGTTATATATTTTTTCTTATTGTTATTTTTAAATTTGTGATTCTTTCTGAAATATCAAGACTGTGATAATAGTTAATTAAAATGGTGTGTAACCTTATCTTTTACGAGTTCCATGTTATTGTTTCAGCTGGGAATCGCTGCGAAATTCCCCCATCTTTTTTCCAAAAATTTAGAAAATCTATCCCAAGCTTTTTGATGATCTTCAACATACTTATCTTTTAACAGCATGGTTAATCTATCCATTTTTACAGTTTCGTATGTTTTAAGTAACCACTGATCTGTTGAGGGTATATCTTGGTTTTTCCACAGAGAAGCGTATGTTATTCTTGCCGCTGCTAGGAGATAAAATATTAATTTCTCACTCTCGCGATCTAATTTTTCTTCATACATTCCTAGTAAGTAAAACTCAGGATTCCATGGCAGGTTTCTTCCCAAGATTTCAATCATGATTTTCTGTACCTGAATCCAATATTTTTTGGCTTGTGGGCAACCCCACCATAAATGAAAGAAGGTACCCGTTGATTGACTACACTTCCAGCATTCATTTTTCAGGTTTTTGTACATCTTAGATAGTTTGTCTGGAGAGAGATACCATCTATAGAACATCTTATACCAATTTTCCTGAATATTTTGACTTAAAGTCAATTTAACTTTTGAAGTCCACATTCTCTCCCATTTTTGTAACTCAGTGGGGTGTCCCACATTTTGAGCCCATTTTACCATATTGTCTTTTATAACCTCCTCTTCAATATCCCATTGCAATAATTGCTGATAAAATCGAGATATCAGTTTTTGGTTTCCAAGTTGAGTTATTTTCTCCCATGGTAATTTCAGCAAGTCAATACCTTCTGTTTTCTGGTCCGTTTTGAATCTCTCAGTAACTTGTTTATGCAGATACCAGTGACATAACAGGCCGCCTTTCTCCATTCTTTCTTGACTTTTAATTACCTGTTGGCCGTCTTTTATCTCTATGAGGTCCTTATAGGTCAACCATTTTTGAGCAGGTATTTTTTCTTTACTGAAAAGTGCCTCATGAGGTGAAAACCAGGAGGGTATCTTTGGGCATAATCGTCTCCTGTATTTTTTCCATACTTTCAGAAGATTTTTCCTAATTACATGATTGTTAAATTCTTTATTCAGCAGATCTTTATCATAAAACAAGTAAGAATGCCAACCATATCTGATGTTGAATCCTTCTAATTTCAGCATCCTTTCTTCTTTTAATGTCGTCCAATCCTTTATCCACGTCAAGGAGCAGGCCTCGTAGTATAATCTTAGATTAGGGACATTTAATCCACCTCTGTTCTTTGTGTCCTGTATTATCTTCACTTTTACTCTGGGTTTCTTTCCTAACCATACGAATTTCAAAATATCCCTTTGCCAATCAGTGAAGACCTTCCCATTATGAATGATTGGAAGCATTTGAAAGAGAAATAACATTTTAGGTAAGATATTAATTTTAATTGCTGCCATTCTTCCGAATAAAGATAGCTTTAGATTGTGCCAATTTCTTAAATTGTTTTTTTTATCTCTGTCCATATTCTCATGTAATTGTTTTTAAATAACTCTGTATTTTTATTAGTAATATTAATTCCCAAATAAATACTGTTTTTGTTACTTTATAGTTAGATAAACGAGTCATCTCTTTTTCTTCTTCCTGTGTCAGTTTTTTTGTTAATACAGTTGTCCCTTCACATTCATGGGGGTTAGGTTCCATAGACCCCCGCGAATGTGAAAATTCCGCGAATAATGACAGCCCTCCCCCCACCCTCCCCAAGCGACCCGGAGGCCTCCGGAGGCCTCGTGGTCGCTCTCCCCACCCTCCCCCCGCCCTCCCAGAGTGACCCCGGGGCCTCCGGAGGCCTCGTGGTCACTCTCCCCGCCCTTCCTCAGCCCTCCCAGAGTGACCCTGGGGCCTCCGGAGGCCTCGTGGTCGCTCTCCCTGGTCTCCCCCCGCCCTCCCAGAGCAACCCCGGGGCTTCCGGAGGCCTTGTGGTCGCTCTCCCCGGCCTCCCGCCGCCCTCCCAGAGCAACCCCTGGGGCCCCATGGAGGCCTCCCCGGCCCTCCCCACTCCCTCCCCGGGCCTTCATGGGGCCTCCGGAGGGTCTCCGGAGCCCCCATGGAGGCCTCCCCGGCCCTTCCCACCCCCTCTCCGGGCCTTCATGGGGCCTCCGGAGCGTCTCCAGAGGCCCCATGATCGCATCCCCAGCCCTCCCCACCCCCTCCCTGGGCCTTCATGGGGCCTCTGGAGCATCTCCTGAGCCCCCATGGAGGCCTCCCCAGCCCTCCCCAGCCCCTCCCCAGGCCTTCATGGGGCCTCCGGAGCATCTCCGGGGGCCCTGTGAAGGCCTCTCTGGCCCTCCCCCCTCCCTCCCAAGGCCTTCGTGGGGCCTCCGGAGGGTCTCTGAAGGCCCCGTGGAGGCCTCCCCGGCCCTCCCCAGCCCTCCCAGGGCTTTCACAGGGCCTCTGAAGGCCCCGTGTCGCGGTTTTGGGGGGGCCCGGGGGGCCCTCCCAAAACCGCGAATAATCAAAACCGCGAATATCAAGTTCACGAATGTGGAGGGGCAACTGTATTACTGTTTTTTCTGAATTGACTTTCAGTCCTGTCAACAGTTCAAACTCCTTTAGTATTTTTATTGTTGTTTTTATTTCTTCTAAGGGGTCTCCTAATGAAATTAATAGATCATCTGCGTATAATTTTAGTTTATATGCATGAGATCTGACTTTGACTCCTTTGAGTATGTTCTCTTCTCTCATTTTTTTACTCAGTAGCTCCATAACTAATAAAAATAATAGTGGAGAGAGGGGACATCCCTGCCTAGTTCCTTTTTCGATCCGTATATCCTTTGTTTTTTCACCATTTATAATTAATTTGGCGCTTTGTTCACTGTAGATGGCTTTTATCCAGCTTATGAATTCACTTCCAGCTTTAACTTTATCTAAAATATCAATCATAATCTCCCAACTTACATTATCGAAAACTTTTTCGATATCAAGGAATATTAAAGCCAATTTTTTCTCATTGTGGAAGTTGTAGTATTCTATTAAATTTAATACATGTCGAATATTGTCTTTTAAATATCTTCCAGGTAAAAATCCCCTTTGATCTTCTTGTATCCATTCCCCAAGTATTTTTGTTAATCTCTGAGCCAGAATAGATACAAAAATTTTATAATCTACATTCAACAATGATATGGGACGGTAGTTTTTTGGAATCTGGGGGTCTCGATTTTCTTTATGGATCAGTATAATGTTGGCTTCTTTCCGTGATTGGGGAACTGATCCATTTTTTATTTTTTTCTATTGTTTTCTTAAATGGTTGGATTAAATGTTCTTCCATGACTTGATAATATTTAGAAGTAAATCCATCTGGGCCAGGTGCTTTCCCCAGTTTAAGTCTCTTTATTGCCTCCTTAATTTCCTTAGTGGATATTGTTTGGTTTAAACTGTGCCTTTGTTCATCTGTGAATTTAGTTAAGGGGCTTGTGTTCAAAATTTTTTCTATACTCCCATTTCTTAATTCTTGTTTCTTATATAAAGAGGCAAAATAGTTTCTGAATAACAGTTTGATCTTATTCTGGTCTGTGTATACATTCTCTCCTTCTTTAGCCTTGGCAATGTAGTTTCTCTCTTTCAGCTTTCGTAATCTAATTGCCAGCCATCTACCTGGTTTATTTGAGTTCTCAAAATGCGTTTGCTTAGTATATAATAATTTTTTCCTCAATTCTTCGGTTGTTATCATAGAGAGTTGTTGCTGAAGGACTTTTATCTCTGTTAATATGTTTTTTTTGGTCGGATTCTCTTGAAGTTCTTTCTCTCTTTCTCTTATATTTTCTTTAATCTTAAATATACTTTCAAGTTTCTTTCTTTTTATTTCTGCTCCTTGCTGTACGAAAAAGCCTCTCATCACTGCCTTGGATGCCCCCAAATTGTAAAGATGTCAGTGTTACCATTCTGATTTTCCTCAAAGTACCATTTGAGAGTTTGTTTTGCTTTTCTGATGATTTCTTCGTGCTGCAGTAAATTATCACTCAATCGCCAACTAAATCCTATTTTTCTTTCCTTTAACTCTAGCACGACGGGGTTATGATCAGACCAGATCCTAGGGAGAGATTCTATTTTTTGTATTGTATTGCACATCCTGTCAGTTAACATATAGAAGTCGATTCTGGAAAAAGATTGATGTCTCTCGGAGTAGAAAGTGAAATCCCGAGCATCACTGTATTTGAATCTCCACACTTCAGTTAACTTGAGATTTTCAGTCATAACTTCAATTTTTTTTGGGAGCTTTCCCTGTGATTTTTAAAAATATTTTTAACCGATTTTCTGTCAAGGGTTGGCGATATAACTCTGTTCCAATCCCCGAAGATAATTATTCTATCATGATCATACGACAAGATCTTCATCGTCAGTTCTTCATAGTATTTGTTTTTGTTATCTAAAGGTGCATAATGGCCAATAACTAGCGTTTTCTTATTTTGTATCATTAACTCTAATCCTATGTAATGGCCATTTGGATCATTGAAAAGTTCTTCAGCATAGATTTTGTTATTTATGTACATCACACCCCTTTCTTTTTTTTCTCATTTGCGGATATGTACTCCTTACCCAGTTTTTTATTTCTGAGTAGGTTCCCATCACAGTGTCGAATATGTGTTTCTTGAAGACAGACTATGTCGTATTTTTTTTTCCCCAGCAGAGGAAAGATTTTTTTCCTCTTATTAGGTGAATTGAGTCCTTTCACATTCCATGTAATAAATTTCACAGTCATTCTGTTTCGTTATTACTCAAGTTCCTCTTCCTCTTCAATCTCTTCCTCAATTTGCACTTCGTCCTGTTCTTCTGTCGATTCGTCTCTCTTTTCTTTGTCTTCTAATTGGGGTTCTTCCATTTCTTCCTGTTTCTTAGTTTTTGGTTCTTGAAAATCATGTAAATCAAGTGGATCTTTATATTTAGCTTTCAAGTCCTTTTCATATTTCACTAGGAAATCTTCCATCTTTTTTATAGTATCGATTCTGAATAGTTTTTGTTTGAATCTAAAAGATATTCCTTCTAGTTTTTCCCATCTGTATGGAATACCAATTTGTCTTAATTGAGATGTTAGGATATTATAATTTTTTCTTTTTTTCAGAAGTTGCATTGGTATGTCCTTATAAACCGTCACATCTGATCCTTCTACCTGAAATTTTTGCACATAGATTTGTTGTAGTATCAGATCCCTTGTTTTTTTTCGAACAAAGTACAGTTGTCCCTCCACATTCGCGAACTTGACATTCGCGGTTTCGGTTATTCGCGGTTTTGGGAGGGCCCCCCGGGCCCCCCCAAAACCGTGACACGGGGCCTCCAGAGGCCCCGTGAAAGACCTGGGGAGGGGTGGGGAGGCCTTCGCGGGATGCCCGGAGGCCCTCCAGAGGCCCCGCGAAGGCCTGGGGAGGGGTGGGGAGGCCTTCGCGGGACCCCCGGAGGCCCTCCGGAGGCCCCGCGAAGGCCTGGGGAGGGGTGGGGAGGCCTTCGCGGGACCCCCAGAGGCCCTCCGGAGGCCCCGCGAAGGCCTGGGGAGTGGTGGGGAGGCCTTCGTGGGACCCCCGGAGGCTCTCCGGAGGCCCCGCGAAGGCCTGGGGAGGGGTGGGGAGGCCTTCGCGGGACCCCCGGAGGCCCTCCGGAGGCCCCGCGAAGGCCTGGGGAGGGGTGGGGAGGCCTTCGCGGGACCCCCGGAGGCCCTCCGGAGGCCCCGCGAAGGCCTGGGGAGTGGTGCGGAGGCCTTCGCGGGACCCCCGGAGGCCCTCCGGAGGCCCCGCGAAGGCCTGGGGAGGGGTGGGGAGGCCTTTGCGGGACCCCCGGAGGCCCTCCGGAGGCCCCGCGAAGGCCTGGGGAGGGGTGGGGAGGCCTTCACGGGACCCCCGGAGGCCCTCCGGAGGCCCCGCGAAGGCCTGGGGAGCAGTGCGAAGGCCTTCGCGGGACCCCCGGAGGCCCTCCGGAGGCCCCGCGAAGGCCTGGGGAGCAGTGCGAAGGCCTTCGCGGGACCCCCGGAGGGCCTCCGGAGGCCCCGCGAAGGCCTGGGGAGGGGTGGGGAGGCCTTCGCGGGACCCCCGGAGGCCCTCCAGAGGCCCCGCGAAGGCCTGGGGAGGGAGGGAGGGCTGGGGAGACCTCCATGGGGCCTAGGAAGGCCCCGCGAAGGCCTGGGGAGGGAGGGAGGGCCGGGGAGACCTCTGCGGGGCCTAGCAAGGCCCCGCGAAGGCTTGGGGAGGGAGGGAGGGAGGGCTGGGGAGACCTCCGCGGGGTCTAGCAAGGCCCCGCGAAGGCCTGGGGAGGGAGGGGGAGGGGTGTTTGTTATTTGCGGATTTTTCACATTCGCGGGGGTCCACGGAACGGAACCCCCGCAAATGTGAAGGGATGACTGTAAACCACAATATCTCTGGGAAGGTTCTTTTGTTTAGCAACTTTTGAAGAGATTCTATAAATCTTATCCACTTCCCATTCAAATTGGGATTTAGATTTCCCAATATGTTTTGCTAATTTGGGAATTAGAAATTTATATAGGTCTTCATTTGCTTGTTCTTTTATGCCTCTCAATTTTATGCAGTTTTCTCTCCATTTCAATTCGTGGAGGGCACGCTCATCCAGCTCCAGCTCCTTTGCGTCCTCTAATAATCCTGTCTTCTTTTCTAATTGTGTCGTTTTGATTTCTACCTCGTTCATTCTTTCTTTTAACTCCTTAGAGTCTTTTGTAATTTTTTCAATTGAATCTTTGATTCCTTTAAGTTCCTTCTTCATGTCTTGTTTAAGTTCAGATTTCATTTCTTTTATCTCAGTCCTTAATAATTTTAATTCCTCCAGAATAGGGGATATGTTTGGGTCAGAGGATCTTCTCATCGTATGTATTGTTGTTTGTGTGGTTCTTTTTGCTGCCATTGTTTTTTCCTCTCTTTTATCCCTTTTCCCTTCCACTATGCGTGTTCTTAATTCTCCTTCACCCCCTCTATCTTCTCTTTTTACTTTCTGATTCCTTCGGTGCTTGAAAACTTTCTCTTTTCACCTAGTTTTCCTCTCCCCCCTCTTCTCGTCTCTCCCCCTGTCCTTAAATCCTGTACGCTTACTTCTATCTCTCTTACTTCTACTTTTTTTCTGACCTTACTACTTCTCCTTTCCTTTTCCTTTTTTAATTTTTAGACACGATTCCCAGTTGCAAATTAAAGCTTTAAAATTTACCTATTGTAATTTGTAATTTTAGTTAACTATCACAGTCAAGGGTATTTCAATGTTTTCCAGGCTTCTAAAATTAAAAAAATTAAATTAAATTAAATTATGAAATAATAGCCTTGGGGAAAAATAGGGAGAGAGAGAGAGAATCAATGGGAAGAGGGAATGAAGGAAAAGAAGGAAAAGAAAAAGAAGAAAGAAAAAAAAGAAAAAAAGAGGAAAAAAAGAAAAAAAAAGGAAAGGAAAGGAAAGAAAGAAAGAGAGAGAAGCCTAACTGCCGCTTTCTTTAAACAGGATGGAATACAGCCTTCCCTGAGGGATGCATTGATGATGTCCTTAAGGAACACCATCAAGGCACCCCCCCTGGATGGCCAGCCATGAATGGCAAGGATCAAGAGGGCAGGTTGTTTTCCTCACTCTACCAAGTAGCTTGTCCACGTCCTCGGTACTCACGGATTGAAATTGATCCAGTAAACTTACATCAACGGAGTTGCTAGACATCTCCTCAATTGTTTCTGTCAAAATACTGGCTTCTAAGTCGGCTCTTATCTGAGAGATTTTATCTGCAAAGTAGTTGTTAAATGCGTCACAGCAGACTGTTGTTGGGTTAAGCAATGGGTTCTGTGCAGGTATAACCTGTGTCATCTCCCTTACCACCCTAAACAGCTCTGCTGGACGGGACTCGCAGATGCAATATGTGCAGAGGAGAAGGATCTCTGTGCTGCACGTATTGCCTCTCGATAGGACCGAAGAAAGTTCCTATGACGAGTCCTGTCAGAGAAGAGTCGAGTTTTCCGCCAGTTGTGCTCTAGTTGTTGTCCAACCCGCTTCATTTTCCTAAGCTCTGATGTATACCATGGCTTACGGTTAGGAGTGGGTTGGAAAGGACGCTTGGGAGCAATTGTGTCGATAGCCTTGGTAAGGTCGGTGTTCCAGGTATTAACCAAAGCTTCGACAGGGTCCCTGGCGTTACTAACCATTAAACCCTCCAAGGATTTCTGGAATCCTATTGGTTCTATTAGCCTTCGGGGGCGGACCATTCTAATGGGTCCACCACCCCTGGTGGGGCAGGAAGAGACTCTTAGTTCAGTCTTGACCAGGAAATGATCCATCCATGACAATGTGGTGGTTTTAATAACCTCCACCCATGGATATTCCTGTTCCATACTGAAGACCGCATTGAGGGTATGTCCCACACAATGTGTGGGCCCGATGACCAATTGGGATAGGCCCATGTTTGTCATGGTTTCCATGAACTCCTGAGCTGCACCAGCCAGATTTGTCAAGCTGGTCTTGAGTGGAATGTTGGAGTCGCCCAAAACTAAAAGTCTGGGTGACTCCAACAGCAATTCTGAGACCAGCTGTGTCAGCTTGGTTAGGGAGTCTGCTAGACAATGGGGTGGTCGGTATACTAGCAGAATCCCCAAACTATCCCTGGTCCTCAGGCTAACGTACATACACTCGAAGTGGACTGTGTTTCGGACAGGTATCCTGGTCAAAATCAGATTGTCCTTATAAACCAGAGCCACTCCGCCCCACCGCCCCGCCTACTTCCCCTCTCCTAGCCAGGTTTCTGTGAAGTAATAATTTTGTGCTGTTCAGAGCACAGCTTGGAAAGACAAGAAGCTTCGGTTAACTGTGTTATCTTTGTCCTATATAATTGCACTTTTAAGATGTAACTCACTTTTTTAGTGGCTAACTACATCCAACTATTGATCTATAAATGGGCCTTTGCTTCTCCAAGGAAACCAGAAGTAGATCCTTGTGTACCATATTTATAGAAACCAGTGTGTTTTGGTCATTTCTAGCTCAAATGAAGAGCTAGCAGATAATGCTTTGTAAGATTTGAATGTGTGTACAGTTGTCCCTCTGTATCCATGGTTTTAAGTATTCATGGTTTTAAGTATTCACGACTTGAAAATATTATTAAAAAAAATAATCCAAAAAGCAAACCTTGATTTTGCCATCTTGTATAAGGGACACCATTTTGCTATGCTATTGCATATAACAGGACTTGAGTATTCACAGATTTTGGTATCCATGGGGTGTCCTGGAATCAAACCCCAGCGAATATGAAGGGACAGCTGTATATTAAAATGGTCCATTGAACTTCATAGTTGTGCTTTGTATAGTATCTGGTGAAAAAAAAATCCTATTCTGCTTTAGTTAGATCTCACCTGGTGTGCTGTGTGCAGTTCTGGGCACCACAGTTGAAGAAGGATATTGACAAGCTTGAATGTGTTCAAAGGGGGCGACCAGGATGCTGAAAGTTCTGGAAACCAAGCCCTATGGGTAACAGCTGAGGTAGCTGGGTATGTTTAGCCTGGAGAAGACTGGGAGCTTGTGTGATAGTTATCTTTTAGATACCTGAAGAGTTAATATACAGAAGATGGAGTAAGCTTGTTCTGGTCCGAGATTGCTTTGGGTCCAAATTACAATAAAGATGGTTCCCACTAAACATTAGGAAAAACATGCTGGTGGTAAGAGCTGTTTGATAGTGAAATGCATTACCTCTGATGTTGGTGGGTTGTCCATCATTGGAGCGTTTTAAGGAGAGGTTAGATGGCCGGCCTCAAGGGTGCTTTAACAATACGAGGATTCCTGCACTGGGAGGGGGTTGGACTAGATGGCCCTTACACTTCCTTCCAACTCTGTGAGTGAGTAGTAGGGAGCATGAACATGCATAGTAGTGCTCTTGGTCAGTATTACGGATCCCAGTGGAGAGGATGGTGAAGAGCAAGAGAGTGCCTCACACTAGTGGAATTCTACCTCCAAAAACTCTGGTTATGTTCCTTCCCTTGTGGCCCTGAAGTGGTCTTTTGCTATTCCACCAAGCTTTTTTATTATTGCTCGACTCTTATATGTGTGTTTGATGCTGTTTTCCTTAAGCAGGCTCCATTGTTTTGTTTTGTTTCTGAAAAACACTTTAATTGTAACCTGCTTTGTGAGGGTTTGCTCTCAAACTCAGGGTCAAAACATTTTAAATAAATCAACTCAAGCCTTCCAAGCTGTGTAGGGGTCAAGACAAAGCTGTTGTGTTGAGCTGGAGGCTGCAGGAATACCTTGCAGATCTTGGGAAATAATGAAGATCTGTATTTTTTCTAAACTGCATGAAATATTGGCATAGGAAGAATGCCACTATTTCCCCCTTCCTTGGAAGCACCTCTTGTTCTTTATTCAGAGGTTGCATAGGGCTGTGAAGTTTCTAAGGAGGGCTGCTATCTTAATTCCTTATTATTTAATTTTTATTCAGCAGCGATGTAATGATTGCTCACATCCTACCCAGCCCCTCTGCTTGGTTCCTTTGTGAGAAGGGACCTTCCCTTCCCCTAGGCATCCTGTTTAAATTTCAATAGGCAGGCTGAAAACTGCTGCTTGTGCTCTTAAAATTATGTTGATGCCCCTTCATGTTTCAACTGAATTGCAGAGTGATTTTAATCAGCCCAGAAGTGCAGTAATCTCCTCAACTGCTTTGTGGGCCATGTCTGATTGCTTTTACAGAGCAGCATTTACACATTAAAAGGGAACACAATTAGTCTTGGGCATTTACCTAGCATTATAGCTGTGGTTGTGTGACATCATGGCTAACCAATTAGAGAGTGCAGAGCCATCAGTTGTGGGAGAGAAAGAGAGCACTTTGGGCAGCAGAAAAGATATTGGAATGATAGTTTGTCCTGCTTCTTTTTGAGGCTTTTGACGGAATTATTCCTGAAAGGATGTAGTGTATTGTTTTTTATTTTATTTTAACATAGTGATTAGGTTTTTGCATGCTAGAAAAGATGTGTGTGTGTGGGATTGAGAGAGAGAAAATAAAAAAAGTTATTTTTTTTTTAAGTACACAAACCTGAGCTGCAGATATGGTGTGGACTAAGGACTTTATCAGACCACACCTCTAAACCCGGCAAAAGAACTCCCCATGCCACACTTACCTCTAATCCTGGCAAAAGGCTTCCCTAGCAATGACAGAGGAGTGAACAGACCTCCGAGCACATCCTCGTTTGAAATTCCACGTATTCTTGTGAGAATATATAGCGTGGGAAATTTTAAAAACACACAAAAATAATAACTGAAAAAGTAAAAGAAAGCATAGACACACACTAAAAAACTTACAAGTAAACCAGTGAGGGTCATAAAAAGTGCATCACCTACCTGGATATCGCAATCTCACCTGGAAGGGTTCTCTCCAGACCGGCCACTGACGCTGCATTCACGTGAGTACAATGGTGCATGGATTCAAACCAATGCCAGCACAAAAGAACCATGGGGATCAATTGATGGCTTGACCCATTAATAAAATACGATGGGTTTTGTCTAGTATATAAACATGAAAGGGCATCATCATCTGGTGTGCGCACCCTTTTGCGTTTATGTGGCATTGTTATGACGCTGTATTTGGTGTGTCTGATAACGTCCTAAGGCAGACCAGGAGCCTACAGAAAAGTGATATCGTTTCAGCCCCATGGAAGGTACTTGCCTCTGGTAATGCTAATGTATGGAGCCAACATGGTGTAGTTGTTTGAGTGTTGGATACAGCTCTGGAGACCAGGGTTCGAATCCCTGCTGGGTGACCTCGGGCAAGCCACACACTCTCAGCTTCAGAAAATCCTGTGCTAGCTTTACCTTAGGTTTGCCATCAGTTGGAAATGACTTGAAGGCATACAACAAGAAAAATGCTAATGTAATTTCATATCCTATGTCACGGAAAGTTGCAAGTAAATATGCTAGTGGCAATCCAGTGTGTGCAAGGCCAACACCAGCATGGCAAAAAGAGGAGGAATTCTTCAGGCAGTCCCCAAAGCATATGGAGAAGGAGAATTACATTACAGGTTATAATGTGGGATGCAACAGAATAGGAATAAGTAATTAAATGTTTGTCCCCTACTTCCCTATGTGGAATACAAAGCAGCCTCAAAAGATGACCAAATGTGACCTATTCTCACCTCTTCTGCCGCAGATTGCCATACCTTATAATGACATTGTGTATACCTCTGTATGTATTCTGAATATTTGCTTTGAGTAAAGGGCTTTATAAAAGCCTTCTAGGCCATTTTGTTTACTAAAATGCCCTGAAACTTGAGTGACTGTTAAGGGAATTGAAATCACCATTTCCTGGGAGCTTAGCTACCAAGAAGCATTGCAATGCTTGGTAAACAGGGAATTTATGTTAAATGCTATTCTTTATGCACTTTCTAAAGGCTTGTGCCATATGACTGTTAATAAAAAAATTTAAAAGTCCACAAACCTGAGGCTGTGGGAATATCTAGCATGTTTAATATTATTGTCTTAATTGAAGATACAGAGCCTGAGCCTGCTGTCCTTGGCAGTTTAAAATGTGGTTGGGAACTCTGCATTGGCACTATGGTGGAGGAACTTTGTGTGGGGACTTTGGGTTAGCATAGGTTCACAGAGGTGGGAGACCATCAGATTGGGGAGTTTTGATCCAGTTCAGCCTGATTTGAATGCACTTGCTACCCGAAGCATATAAAATTTACTCATAATATTCACATATACATTAGATTGGAGTAGTGATTGGAAGAAAGTTGAAGAGAAGAGTGTATGAAGTTCTGCAACATTATCCAGAATGGGAAGAATATATGTATACATATAGAATTGGAAGAGAGAGCAGTGAAAAGAGGACTGCTGGCTAAAAACCTCTTGTTTGCTCACTCTTACCATGGTTTAGCATGGGATAGGCAACATGGAGCTCTCCAGATATTTTAGACTACAACTCCCATAACCCCCCTGACCGTTATTGGCTACTGTGTATGAGAGGAGAGATGAAGTCCAGTCCATCTGGAAAACACCAGCTTGCCTGCGTTGGTCCCTTGGGCATGATGCTGTCATAGTGTTGATCTTTTGGATGGGGATGGGAGTAGGGCTAGTTTAGATCCAAACCATGTATAAGCTGCACTGAATCTAAGTCATACATAAGGAATGTAATGTTCAAAACATTATTACCATGTGGACAGTTTCAATAGCATACAGTTTTCACATACCGATGCTATGTGCTGGTGTCTTGACAATGGTGACGCTGTCAATTTATATGCTGCTTGTGTTGGGAGATGGATCCCCTCTTCATTTTCAATGATGGTAAGTACTTGCCTAGTACTTACGGACTTCTTGCACATGCTGGATGTAACATATCCAGCATGTGCAAGAAAATGAAAGTCTAGTACCATATGCTGCACATTCTGTGTTTTTCCTCTGACAATGCAGTTGATTAAATAAACAGTAAAGAGGTTAAACATTCCATTTCCACACCCAATTAATTCTGGGCAATATTTGATTTGTTTGTTACTGAGTTGCAGATGCCCAGAGGAAATGAGATGGTAACACTCACTTTCTGTCTCTGATTAAGACCTGATAAAATAAACCTTTTCAGTCTGTAGTTTTCATCAAGGCTTTTCAGGGGAGCAATGGGAAGGCATGGGTTGCACTGAGCTCAGTCTCTGGGGACAATTGGAACAACTTGCACGTTAAGTGACTACATCCTCAGGCAAACACAGCTCATCTTGATGGACCATAAAGCTAAGCTTCTGAGAAACTGAGTGGCTTGGTGGGATTCCAAACTTGGTGGTGCCAAGGAAACATGCTAAGGACTGTGGTGTAAGCATATGGGCTAATAGGTGCCCTGCCAACTCCAGCATAATATTTTAGTTTTGAGCCTCTTCTTGGCACAATGCTGTAAGTTAGAGGGATACTTACTAGTTTGATAGCCAACATGTGAAAGCTTGCAGTGTTCCAGGTTGGTTCCCATGGCTGTGTAACAGCATGGTATGATTACGGACATTAATAGTTGATGAAGACTAGTAACATAGTAAGTAATTATTGTTGATGATGTTATCTGTCTTCACATGAGAATAACTGGAATGGTCTAAACAGTTGAGGGATAAACACAATTCACATTGATTGCATAGCTTCGGTAGCTCACTTCAGCAGGTGTGTGATTATAGCTAGGGTTGCCATAATTCTCTTCCAGAAAACCGGGACAAAAGTATATGGGACTGGATTATCGGCAAAACAAACCAGATTTTGACATTTAATATTGTTTTATCGCATACTTCAGTAGTAGTAGTAGTCGTAGTAGTTTTCATCATCATCATCATTTATTTATATCGCACCATCAATTTACATATACAGGTACAACAATAAAAAACAATGGGTCCTAGAGATACAGTGGGTCCTGATGTTGCGGATCAGGTGTTGCTTGTTTCCTGCCAATTTAAATCTCTGGAAGCTCACAAACACGGCACAAATCTAATGTCTCTCCTGTTGTTTTGTCACAGCATGGAAATTTTGTTTTGTTTTGACTTCAACCCCCAAAATCCTCCCAGCCAGCATGGCCACCATCTTCAATAGGCCTAACTCCTGTCAATGAAAGTCACAGCTATCTTCAAAGAGTTGGTACCCCTGCTTTAAAAAAAAACAACAAACAAATTTTGAACCATGGTATGTGATACCTACATACCCCAAAATACCCGAAAATAAATCTCTCCCCAAAATACCCCAAAATCTATCTCGGATTGGCCTTTTTAGTCATCAGCGCGCTTGCAGAAAATATGGGATGAGTCCTTCCTGAATCTTCGTTTGCGAAGAAAAGCCAGAGAGAGAGAAGATGTGATACTTACACTTTATTGCTCATATATACAAATCCTTCCTCCCTCACTCCACACCCTGATTTGTGTAGTGCTTAAAAAAACTATTTTTGCAGAAATAACAGCAGACAAGCTAGGGGCAGGTTTTCTGTCCACTGAAAATTAGGGTTGCCCAATTAAAATCTGGAGAGAGTTCCAGCACTTTCAATGGTTGTGCAGAAGAGGAAATTCCAGCAGGTGTTGCTTGTTCCCTGGTTACAAGACAAGCAAGGCCTGCTAAAATATCCTCTTCTACATAACCATTAAAAGTGCTGGAAATCTCTCAGCCTCTGCTCCAACTAAGGAGGAATCTGGGATCTGTTGCTTTAACTGTCCAGCCAGCTGGGACATTTTTTAGTCCCTTCAATCCAGGATTTTCCTGTTTTTCCAGTACATATGGCAACCCTAGATTATAGCCCAAAGATGGAGAAATGAGTTTAGTAAGTTTAGCAATGTAAAATGATCCACAAGCCGGTGGTGATATATGACAATTCTAGAATGCAATGTGATGCATTCCACAGAACCTCACTCTGCTCCTCTGCAATGCCAGGTCGGTGAAGAATAAGACTCATATCATCCAGGATCTTCTCTTGGATGAGGACGCCGACCTGGCTTGCTTCACGGAGACCTGGTTGGGAAAGGATAGCGCTGTCACATGGGCGCAGACCCTCCCAGCCGGGTACTCTGTTAACTAGCAGGTGAGGGGAAGTGGGTGGGGGGCGGCGGAGTGGCTCTAGTCCATAAGAACTACCTGACCTTGACCAGGATACCTGTCCGGAACACAGTGCACTTCGAGTGTATGTACCTAAGCCTGAAGACCAGGGATAGCTTGGGGATTCTGCTAGTCTACCGGCCACCCAGTTGTCTAGCAGACTCCCTAACCAAGCTGACACAGCTGCTCTCAGAGCTGCTGCTGGAGTCCCCCAGACTTTTGGTTTTGGGGGACTTCAACATTCCGCTCGAGACCAGCTTAACAGGTGCGGCTCGGGAGTTCATGGAGACCATGACAAACATGGGCCTATCCCAATTGGTCAACGGGCCCACACATTGTGCAGGTCATACACTCGATGCGGTCTTTAGTTCAGATCAGGCATATCCGTGGGCGGAGGTTATCAGTACCTCTGCTTTGTCATGGACGGATCATTTCCTGGTCAAGATGGAAATTAGAGCCTACATCTGCCCCACCGGGGGTGGTGGACCCATCAAAATGGTCCGCCCTCTAAGGCTAATGGAACCTATGGGTTTCCAGAAAGCCTTAGAGGGTTTAATGTTTGGAAATGCTGGTGATCCTGTCGATGCTCTGGTTAATACCTGGAACACCGATCTCACCAGAGCTATCGACACGATTGCCCCCAAGCGTCCTTGCCAATCCACTTCTAACTGTAGGCGATGGTATACGCCTGAGCTCAGGGAAATGAAGCGGTTTGGACAATGACTAGAGCGCAGGTGGCGGAAGACTCGACTCTTATCTGACAGAACTCGCCATAGGAACTTTCTTTGGTCCTATCGGGAGGCAATGCGTGCAGCACAGAGATCCTTCTCCTCTGCACATATTGCGTCTGCAGAGTCTCATCCAGCAGAGCTGTTTAGGGTGGTGAGGGAGCTGACGCAGGTGTTCCCTGCGCCAAATCCCCTGCTTAACCCGACGACTGCCTGCTGTGACGCATTTAATAACTTCTTTGCAGATAAAATCACTCAGATAAGAGCTGACTTAGATGCCGCTATTGTAACAGAAACAATGGACGAGGTGTCCAGCGACTCCGCTGATGTAATTATACTGGATCAGCTTCAATCTGTGAGTACTGATGACGTGGACAAGCTCCTTGGTAGTGGGAGGAAGACTACCTGCCCCCTCGACCCTTGCCCATCTTGGCTGGCTGTCCAGGGAGGGGATGCATTGTAGAAGTTCCTTGTGAGCATCATCAATGCGTCCTTCAGGGAAGGATATATTCCATCATGTCTAAAGGAGGCGGCTGTTAAGCTTATTCTGAAAAAACCTTCCCTGGACCCCCTGGATATGAAAAATTATAGGCCAGTCTCTTTATTACCATTTTTGAGCAAGGTGATAGAGAGGGCGGTTGCTCTTCAACTCCAAGCTGTCTTGGATGAAACCGATTATCTAGATCCATTTCAAACTGGCTTCAGGACAGGCTTTGGGGTTGAGACTGCCATGGTTGCCTTGACCGACGATCTGCGTCTGGGCATCGACAGGGGTAGTGTGACCCTGTTGGTGCTCCTAGACCTCTCAGCAGCTTTTGATACGATAGATCACAGCATTCTTCTGGATCGCCTGAGGGAGTTAGGTATCGGAGGCACTGCTTTGCAGTGGTTCTGGTCCTTCCTCTCGGGCAGGTCCCAGAGAGTGCTGCTCGGGGACAGTAGCTCCAGTAAAAGGGAGCTCACCTGTGGATTACCACAGGATGCTATTCTGTCCCCGATGTCATTTAACATCTATATGAAGCTGCTGGGTGAGATCATTCGGAGTTACGGAGCTGGGTGTTATCAGTACGCTGATGACACTCAGATCTATTTCTCCGTATCTCATTCGTCGGCCTCAAATTCTGACGGCATCTCTCCTCTCAATGAATGCCTTCAGGCAGTAATGGGCTGGATGAGGAAAAACAGATTGAGACTGAATCCAGGCAAGATGGAGGTCCTCACGGTAGTGGCCCTGAAACCAAGAATTGAGTTGCAACCTCCAGTCCTGGACGGGGAGACACTCTCCTCCAGTGACTGTGTTCGCAGTCTGGGGGTGCTCCTTGACTCGTCGCTCCTGATGACAAATCAGGTAAATGCGAGAGTCAGGAGCACTTGTTATCAGCTTCGGCTGATACGCCAGCTGCGCCCTTTTCTGGAAGTAAGGGATCTTGAGACCGTTGTGCATGCGCTGGTAACCTCACTTCTTGATTTCTGTAATGCACTCTACATGGGGCTACCCTTGTGCTTGGTTCAGAAATTACAGCTGATACAAAATATGGCAGCCAGGCTTGTCTCTGGAACATCTAGGAGGGACCACATTACTCCAGTTTTGAGGTCCCTCCACTGGCTGCCTATCAGCTTCCGGGCCCAGTACAAGGTGTTGGTTATCACCTTTAAAACCCTAAATGGCTTGGGCTCAAGCTATCTCAGGGACCGCCTTCTCCCTTATAATCCTCCCTGCGCTCTCCGGTCCTCTGGGAGGAATTTGTTGCAGCCACAAAGACCTAGGCTGGCGACCACCTCCCAGAGGGCTTTCTCGGCTGTTGCTCCCAAATTGTGGAACGGCCTGCCGGATGAGATCCGCCTATTGACATCGTTAGACAGCTTTAAAAAGGCTGTCAAGACGGATCTCTTCAGGCAGGCTTTTCCGGAATAGCTAATCCCAGCCTCAGGAACCCCCTTTGGAAGTTGATTCTGGAGCTCCTAACTGTTGCTGCTCGCTAGGAAGGGTTTTTAATAACAATTGTATTATATGTTGGTTTTAATTTGTATTGATTTAATAATGTTTTAAAGGGGGGGAAGGGATTTTGAGTTGTTTTATATTATGGATTATTTTACTGTTGTAAGCCGCCCCGATTGATCGCAGAGGGGCGGGATATAAATAATTTTTATTATTATTATTATTATAATGCAGAGATCTGTTCTTCCTTTGAACTTTCCACTGAGAATGCTGAAGTCAGTGCTTCATGAAATTAGTCAACTTTATTATGAACTCCAAGAGGCTCTTCCACATTGTGAGACTGGTATAAGATTTGCTTTTGCATGAGTGGAGCCTATGCTGATCCACTAACATCTCTAGGACAGAATTGTTTCAGTTAGGGTCAGAGATGGAGAATGTGCAACCCAGTTGGATTGCAGTGGCCATCATCTCTCACCATTGGCCATGCTCACTGGGGCTGATGAGAGCTACAGTCCCCACATTATCTGGAGGGTCACATTTCCCCTACTCCTAGCCTGTGTGGTAGGCATAGCAATTCTAAACAGATGGAGAGAGTGAAGTGATAGATGATCCACCACTTCCATAGCCCTGTCAGTTTATACTGGCCAAGGTGTGTGTGTGTTTCTGGCCCATAGAATTCTTCAATTAATCTCTCTCACACTGTAATTTTTCCCTGTTGGTTTTAATGGTGAGGAAATTACCTTTAAGTTCAATCGTGGGACCTGTCCAAGAGCAGAGAACACTTCTGACCTGTGTCTGGAACACCTGATGCTGGTGCCCGAGAAGGAGGTCAGAGCTGGATTCATCCAGCTACAAGAAAGAAATGCAAAGAATACACAAATACTTTCAGGTTACAATTCTGTGGAATATGATATTTGCTGTAGATGACTTATACAAGACTTGAGAGCACCAGCTCTTGAAGATAGAGTCACATTTATTTGCTATGGTGGTTGTCACACAATAAAGTTTTGTATATTTCTGGGCTTTTTTAAAGTATAGCCCTCTTTATAGCCCAAACCAACTCTCAGAGGTGCTAAGTCTTACCACTGACCCTATGTGAACTGTCACAAAGGTTTGTTAGGACTCAATAAAATATCAATAAGCATATTGGAAGTATAATAATATACTGTTTAAAATACCAGGGTACATTATCCCTGTTTAAACATCCACACTGTATTTCACACGTTAGTGGAGAATACAGCCTATTTAGCAGAGTTTGAAAACAAACGCAGCAGCATGTAGCGTTAAAATGTTAGCATACATATAAAACCACAGCTTAGTAAATAACCAAACACCCTTTGTATTTCCCCAAGTTGTTTAACTAGCAAAATAATCACTCAAGACTCAAAAGTTAGTTTAAAAAGTACAAAAGCATCTTTACTTATAGTTAGAGAGCTCATTCTTGGCAGGAATAAGAAACTCCATCAAAACAAACTAAAACTAGTTAAAAATGCTTAAAAGCTACATTGTTACAAAAACTAAATTCAGGATTCCACTTGCTGAGTCCTCTCAGTTCAAAGGCCATGTGGTTTGTTAAAGGATCATGGCTGCTGGAACAAAGAAGGAAACTCAGACACTCCCCTTCATCCCAGATTCACCAATAGCAAAACTATAGGAAGTTACATCAGCTCATCTTATATGGCTTCTTAGTTAACCCTTCAATAGCAAAACCATTTCCACTTATTGGACTGCAAACTATATTTTTCAACAAAGCATAGCTGAGCTCAATAATAACAGTGAACAGAGAACTTTGGTCATTGCACAATTTTTTTACAAATGTAATAAATAAAGATCTGATCCTTGTTTGATACTGTGGCTTGTTAATCAACAATAGTTTGTTTCCTGATTTTGGATGAAATGGAAAACTCTTGTTTTTGGGTAGATTAGGCTGAGAGACAGTGACTAGCCCAAGATCACTCAGCAAAGTTTATGAACAAACCAGGGACAGAACAAACCAGGGGCAGAAGGTTTAAGAGGAGATGAGTCCGAACTAGGAATGTACTTCTTTGCTAATTTTGTTCTTGAAGGAAGCAACAAATAATTTTAGCAATTTTCTTCCTGCAACAAGAAAGTCTTTGAAAACAGTGCAGTTTTTGAAGATTACTAGCAGTTTGGCACTTATTCTGTGCAACATTCACATGTACCGTAGGTTTTTTGTGTGTGTGCGCACGCGTGCAGAAAACAGCATTTTCTCTACCAGAAACAATATTTTCTGTGCAAAAATATTATTTCTTGTGCAGAAAATGCTGTTTTCTGAGCAAAGAAAGTGTGCTAATTTTGCACAGAAAATATTCTTTATAAATAAATGGGTCCTAGAGCAAACTGCTAAACTTCTTGTAAGTCTAGGATTTTTCTCATCAGGGTTTTCTGATACTTGAAAAACATATTTTCAACCATTTCCCCCCAAATCTTCCATCTTTAGTGTGGTGCTTGTACTCATAACATATATGAGTTATGTTTCCAATATGGTGGCATGGTATCATTGTGAAAGGGCGGCTTGGCTGCAAGTCTGATGGTCATCTCTACAGTATTCTGAGTATAGGTTGTCAAAAGTCTGAACTAATTGTTAGACAAATAGTTGAAGAACATAAAAAGACGAGGCTTACCTCATCAATGCATGCTAATAGCAGAATGCCAATTTGAAATAATGTATTAATAATCTCTTCCTGAAGTGTAATAATGATCCTGAAGTGTCAAGATATAGCATTGGATACTAAAATTAGGATTGTCCATGCTATCATATTTCCAGTGTCTATGTATGGTTTTGAAAGCTGGAAGGTGAAGAAGTCTGATAGGAAGAAAATCAACTCCTTTGAAATGTGCTGCTGGAGAAGAGTTCTATGGATATTGTGGACTGCTAAAAAGGGAAATCAATGGGTCTTACAGCAAATTGAGCTGGAACTCTCCCTAGAAGCCAAGATGACTAAACTGTTGTACTTTTGACATATCATGAGAAAACAGGACTCACTAGAAGTTAGAAGGAAGGTAGAAGGCAGTAGGAAAAGAGAAAGGCCTCATTCCAAATGGATAGACTCAATCAAGGAATCCATGGCCCTGAGTCTGCAAGACTTGAGCAGGGCTGTTGATGAATTCAGCAGTGAATGGGATTTATTAATCTAGTATAAAAGTTAATTATCATCTTTGCAGCAACCTTCATGAGCACAGTTAGTCATTTAAATTCTGTTGAGTTACATGGATTTAAGTAGCATATGTGCGTACGAGATGGCTGCCCTTGCCTGTACAATGAAACACAGAGAAGAATTAAGGGAGCATCAACACTAGAGAAATAATCCAGGTTTAAACTGGATTATTTGCATGGCTCCTTCCTATAGAATCCTGGGATTTGTCAGAGATGGCTAAAGACCTTGTAAAACTACAAATACCAGGATTCCACAGGAAGAAGCTATGCAAATAATCCAGTTTTAAACTGGAATATTTGTGTCATGTGGATTCAGGTTAAGTCTCTACAAAACAGGAAAAGCTTGAAAAAGATTTAAGCTGTCATCAAGAATTTTATTTAGCTTTGACTAAAATACATTGGTGTTATTTTAGAAAGGCTCAGTAGTCTTGCTCTTTTGAACTGAATTCTCTCTTTCCAGTTATACCTCTTGAACCATAGCACCCTTCTTCTGTTATAACTGTGTGTTCTGCTTTGGGTGTCCTAATTTCTCAAGGAAAATGTTGCATGTATGAGTAAGTATAAATTAAATAAGTAGAAATAAGTTTGTGTAGTATCTGTATTTTTTCATGGTTGGAGGCTAAATTAGGACAAAGGTAGATTGAGTTCCACTTGGAAAAAAAATCAAATTTTGATTGAAGATTAAAAAAAATAAAAAATAAAATAATGAAAAAAGAAGGAAGGGGGAAGGAAGAAAAGAAAGAAATGGGAGTAGAAAGAGGGAATACATAAAATTCTAATGTATTGTCCAGGGGAGGGATGAGCAATTGACAAGGTTTAAGGAGTCACATTTACCCTCCATGGGACTTTGGACAGCTGCGACCCTTTTGCCATGTTTTTGACCCCCATGGGCTCTTTTAGACTCAAGAGAGACCTGTTTACAACTGGAAGTCAACCAAAATGTCTGATGGATTTCCTGTTGTAAAAAAAAGGGCATGTCCTGGGCCTAAAACTGCTTTGGGGGTGTATGTGGTGAAATTGCCTATCGTGCCTCTTGTGGAGCATAGCGGACTTTTTTTTATTTTAGAGGTGATAGGGGCACTCTAGGACTGAAAAATGAGGGCCAGATGCTGGTCCACATGGGCACAGGTGACATGCCTAGAATCTAGGTAAAACCCAGCCAAATCAATGTTATGGCAATCCTACTAAAATACACTTTTATATATGGATAAAAGATACTTTGACCACTGAGCAAAGGATGGTGAACATTTGTCTGTCTAACCATGCAGTGTAAATCTTTTTGCTACAGTAAGGACATGTAAGATCCAACCTTGCTGACCATCACTTTGGTTCCAAGCCACAGGAATATAGTGCAAGTATAGGAAGTACATAAGAGTCTACATATATCAAACATTTTTCTAGTGCAAAATTAATTCACTGCAATTAATGCACACAGGGATGGTCATCACTGGACCCACCCACATCTTATGCCACAAGAAAACATTTATCTGTGTTGCACTACTTGCATCTAGATAAAATGGTCAATTTCTTTCTAAAGTAGTGTCCAAGACAAAGACTGGACCTAAACCTACATGGTCTATGGTGATTTGTGGTAGATCTGATTCCCAGCTATTGAACAACAATGTGCATTTTTTGCACTTCAGTCAGGCTACTGAAATGAAGACTGCTTGGGTTAGTAAGCAGTGGACTTATGCATGAAAGGAGGAAAATGAAATCAGTTAAATTCTGGCACTGAAAGCAAACTCCTAGGCCCAGAATGACCACGTTAGAATGTCAAGATAAGACAAGAAACTGGGAGAAGCCTGACTTACTGGGAATGAACAAGGTGCTAATACATGCTGCCCAAGTACTATCTGCAGAAAGGGCCTTTTCTGTGGTGGTGCTGCTGCCACACCTTTGGAATGCTTTCTCCAGCAAGATTTACCTGGTGTTAGCTATAAACCTTTTAAAAATTTATCCATGCCATTATAAAATTGTTAAGTTGTTTTATCACTGCTCATTGATCCCGCCCCAGTCATTCTGATCTTATGGTTACTTAGAAATATTTCTCATGGAATTCCAGGAAGCTTGCTCCTGAGTAAATGGGAATACAATTGCAGTCCAAATGTTTGTTATAGTATTAGATAGTGAGTTTTGCCACAGAATGTGCATTGTTTTAGCTTCTATTTTCTACCTTGTTCTTGGAATTTAAGAACTGAGAGATGGGATACAAAGGCATTGTCATTATTATTGTAGTGTTATTACTGAGTAACAAAAATCCAGCTAGTGAATCTTATAAGACTAGATGGAGATTTCATCATAATGTATATTTTTAACAGTTACATATTACTATTTTAAATATATATATGAGTAGGTTAAATTTTTAGTAGGTTAGTTTTCTTCCTCCTCTACAAGAAAAAAAGAGTCCCAGGAGATGGCAGTATACAATAACACATCGAAATGGCACAATAATAGGAGGGAGAGAGACAGGGAGCAGTGTCATTGTTTTTAGTAGAAACAATGTGTTTGTGCAAGAATATAAATATGTTATTTCTGAGCCCTTCTACGTGACATAATTACAGCACTATGATTCTGCTTTAACTGCATTGGTTTCATCCAGTGGAATCCTGGGATTTGCAGTTTGTTGTTGTTGTGTGCCTTTAAGTCGTTTCCAACTTATGGCAACTCTTGGGGTGAACCTATAGCAGGGTTTTCTGAGGCTGAGAATGTGTGACTTCCCCAAGGTCACCCAGTGGTTTTTCATGGCTGAGCAGGGATTCAAGCCCTGGTCTTCAGAGTTGTAGTCCAACACTCAAACCCACTATGCCATGCTGGCTCCATATTTGAAGTTTAGGGCAGTGTATTTAAAATTCTGTGCCAGAGAGCTCTAGTGCCTCACAAAATGACACATCTTAGGATGTTGCCATGGCAGTTAAAGTGATATCATAGTGCTATAACTACATAGTGTGAAAGGGCCCAGTTGAACAGCAGTTATAGAAGTTTTTGCTTCCCCCCCACATTGTTTGATATAAGCTTATTTAAAAAAAACACCCATCTCCTCCCATAAAACAAATCACAGTTGGACCACTTTCCTATTGGATGTGTGGCATATGGCCTTTTAAAGATTTGCTGTGCTAGTCAAAAAACCCCAACCCTTAAAATTGTTTACAGCAACTGCGGTGCCACTGCAGCATCATAAACTATGACATTATCCTGGCACTGAATTGAGTTAAGCTAATATTGCGACAAATAGAGCTGGTCCTGGAATTTAATAATGGAGACCCAGCCCATGACTGCTTTACAGGGATAATATACTAGCACCTTTTCAGGTGCATTTAATTTAAAATAGGATAAGCTCTTCAGTATGTAACAGGAAGAATTATTTTTTTGCTTTTGCAGTCTTTTTGTTGTGTCCTGACTCCTCCATATCTATATTAAGATTCCTGAGAGAAACTTTGACCACCTTCCCCGCCCCCCCCCCCCCGTGCTCTCTACAGTATGTGTTCATGAGCCAAATGCCCAGCATTATGATGAGTAGGATGTATGGATGGAGGGAAGCTTTGTATATTTTATATACTAGAGAGACAATCGTATTGCATTTTCCAGATTTATTACAAGATATAAGCATTTGTGAATTAGGATCAGTAATTTTAGGGGAGAAGTGCCTTCTTCCATGCTGTGCTCATGGGGTCAATTTGCACTCTTTGTAAGATCCTTGTTGGTGATAGCTATATGTTGCAACAGTGTCTTCAGGGGCCTTTCATATTACACAATTATAACACTGTGATTCCACAACTGCCATGATCCCATCCTATGGAATCCTGGGGTTTGTAATGTGCTGCAGCACAAGAGCTCTCTGGCTGAGAATTCTAAATACTACTCCCTAAATTGCAAACCCCAGGATTCCATAGGATGGAGGCATGGCAGTTGAAGTGGAATACAGTAGGACCCCTGTGTCCACTGATTCAGTTATCCACAGGACATAAAATAGCACACCTACCATAGAGTCTTCCTAGAAAATGTGTCTTCTCTAGACACTTTCTAGGTCCTCCAAGGCAACGCTATGGTACAGTTGTTCCTCCATATCCACGGATTTGGTATCCATGGATTTAAGTATTCACATCTTGAAAATATTCTTAAAAAGGTAATAATCCAAAAAGCAAACCTTGATTTTGCCATCTTATATAAGGGACGCCATTTTGCTATGCCATTCCGTATAATGGGGTTTGAGTATTCACGGATTTTGGTATCCACAGGGGGTCCTGGAACCAAACACCAGCAAATATGAAGGGACAACTGTATTTTAAACCAGAAGTCCTATTATTTTCAATGGTGTTCACTATTATCCATGGGTTTCGGTATGCTCACCCCCCTGCCGAACCAATCCCCAGTGGATACGGGGATCCTACTGTATAGAGCTATAATCATGGGACTATCGTGTAATGTGAAAAGGGTACAAACAGAAATGAATAGCAGCCATACATTTTTTTTAAATCAGTGGTGGGCAATTTCTACAGGTCTTAGGGGCTGCACATGGCCCCCCGACCTCAGGGAACCACAAACCCCATAGCACTCCATCACATCTGTTTTCCCCCCTTGAAAACATTCCTTGTGTCTCTAAGAGACATGGGGTGATTGCACTATGTCTTTTTGGACCTCCCTGAGCTGTTTTAGTCTCAGGAGGGTTCCCCCCCCCCGCAACTTACAGGTGATTGGTCCTAGTGAGCATTTGGGGAGAAATGTGGGGAAAAGCTGGGTGGATATGGAGGGACATACAATCCATGGGCTGCATTTTGCTTATTGCTTATCTATGCAAAGAAAAAGTTAAAAGGTACATTTGGCCACTGGTGGCCGGTGGAGCCATCCAGCATGCTGAATTCATTTGGAGATAAGATTTAGCACCCTGGATAGTGTCATGGTCAGCCAGGACTCTGAGGTCTCAGAAGGTGAGGAGGCTGAGCCAGTAGCAGAAGAGCTGGCTGAGTCTGAGCCTAGCCCTGAAGAACCCAGGGCTCAGCAGCCTAGCCCTCCCCCAGCACAGGGTCCAAGCCTGGGAGACAGAGATGAGCAACAGCAAGAGGTAGAAGAGCAGGTACCTACCTTTAGCCAAAGGAGAGCAGAGAGGGCCTGGCTGTGTCGTTCCTGGAGATTAAGAGACAGAAGCTCATCAATCACCCCGCAGTTGGGAGTGGGAGCTGGGCCAAGGTCAAGCAGCTGGGGGATGCTGGGTTCCTTGTTTCAGGCAGTCTGCATTTCCTGGAGGAAGCCTCTGCCTGTGGACTCTCCTGCTTCTTGGAGCCTTGCTATCTTGAGACTTCAGATATCTTGACTTTGGACTGCCTTCGTTGACCCACCTGCCGGAATCCTTTTGTCCTCGGACTGCCTCTTCGTTCTTTGCTCTCTCTCTGTGTGTGTGTGTGTACTTCTGACCCTATAGGACTGCTACTGACAACACCAGGTACTGTGCTTTTCAACTGAGTTGTTGCCGAGCCGGGTGATCTTATCAGCTATTTAAGTTGGCTTCTCGACAGATAGTCCCTTTTAAATCTCAGATAAAACCTGTGGTGGATTCTTCAGCCTACTGATCCAGGATCCCCCAGCCTTCGCTGCATTTAGGGATACCATCACAGAATGCACTTATTCTTAGTACAGTCAGCATGCCTGTACTAATTCTTTATCCACAGATTTAAAGAACCATTACTTGAAAATATTAAAAAATCAAAAAGCAAACCTGTCATGCTCCATGAGCCTGATGAGGCTATAGAGTCAGAGGAAGAGGAGGACGACATGACAGGGAATGGCCCTAGGGACCCTGGCACAGGTTTATCTGCCAACATAGAGGCTTGAGCAGAGGAAGAATCTGATCCGAGTGGGTTGGCATCAGTTCCAGCAGAGAGTCCTGCCTACTCAGATAAGGACAAAGAAGAGGAGAGGGACTTACCTACACCATCATATACCCAGCAGTGAGCTCAAAAGGAAGCCTCTGAGAATTTATGAGAAGAACTTGCTCATTAAGAAACACCTGGCAAAGCCTTAATTGCTTTATATAGGCTGGAAGAGGCAATGGAGGCTTTGTCAGAGATCAATTGATCTTCCTGGAGAAAACTTCTTGCTGACTTTGGTGCCTGGATTCCAGTTATCTTGACTTCTCTTACCTTGACTCATGCTTAGACCTTGGACTGTCCCTGACTACTCTACTACCTGCTCCTGTTGACCCTCGGACTGCTTTGGACCACGCTGACTGATTGCTGTAAGCTTCTGACCCTTTGAACTGTGTTACTGGACTAAATCTTTGACTGTGTTTGCATTCCTGTGAGCTAATTAACAGTTGGCTCCCTTCCCAGACTAGTACTGTTTATATTTTGCTGGTCACTAGTTGCTTTCTGGACAAAACCTTGCTTTTCACCATTTTATGTAACAGACACTATTTTACTATGCTATTGTGTTACCTGAATTGAAGGGGGTACATGGGGAGCCCTCTTGTGAAACCAAATGTAAGTTATTAATTGGGGGAATTATTATAGTTCAAATGGATGGCTGCAGAAAGTTGGATAACTTACAGGACCTTGCACCTGTGTATACTGGTACTAACTGCTGAGACTCTGAGTTAAATTGAAACAAAATGTTTTTCATTGGAAAATAACATGGAAGCATTCACACATGCATACGTGCTCACAAGAACAACACAAGGTTAACCAAGAGTTTAGGCAGAAAGGTTGGATAGGGTAATACAGTTGGCAGAATTTATGGGATGAGGGTAAAAAAAGAACAGTACAGGCTGAGAGCTTATCTGGATGATCTTGTGATAATGACACAAAATCGATGGGATGTGCTACAGGTTTAAAATGAATTCTGACAAAAACAAAATTGCTGACTAAAATATGACTTCAGAAGAGGATAATGAACGAACTGTTCTTTCAAATTTTAAAGTTAAAAAAAGGGGATTAAATATTTGGGAGTTACAATCATGAAGAGCAACAGTTTGTTATTTCAAAACAACTGTGAAAAAGTCTGGAAAGAAATTAAAAGAGACTTAGAAAAATGGGGAAAGTTAAATTTATCCCTTTTGAGTAGAATTGCAGTAATAAAAGCAAATGTTTTGCCAAGGCTTTTATTTATCTTTCAAATAATCCCTATTATAAGAAATGGAATACCTTTTATGCAATGGCAGAAAGAAATTTCAAGATTTGTCTGACAGACAAAGGAACCCAGAATAAAATTCAAAACACTGTACACTGCTAAGGAAAGGGGTGGCTTGGGTGTCTCTAATGTCAAATTGTGTTAGAATCATAGAGTTGGAAGAGACCACAAGAGCCATCCATGCAGGAAAAGGCCTGTTGTTTTGTATGGTTGAAGGAATAGAACAGATATTGATTAGAGTTATGAGACTCTTTGAACTTGAAGACCATCATTTAAGATTTGGTTGGCATGGTTATGTTTGGTATGACAAAGCACACGCTGAATTTAAAAATCATTGTATTAGAAAGACTCTCCTATGAGTTTGGTATAAATACTGTATAAACAGAGACTTTCTCCTAAGATATTACTAGACACCTCACTGCAGGAATCCTTTTAAAGGAAAGAATGGGTTAAAGTTGGAGATGGTTGCTTTTGTCACGTTAGTGCACTAAACCCCTGAGCATAGCAAGAGGTCTAGTCAGCAAAGAATTTGTAGCAGAGTCTTGTTCCTTCAGGCAGAGAAATAAACATTAAGTAGTTTCCAATGTGTGTTAGCTAATTGCCCCCACAAGCCAGGTACTCATTCTACTGACCTATGGAAGGCTGAATGAACCTTGGAGCCCTTGGGATCAAACTTGCAACGTTGTGGCTGCAGTACTGGCATTTAAGCACTATGCCACAGGGCTCCCTAATTTTTGATTTAAAGAAATCTCTGGACATGATTTAGAGAAAGTCAGATTGCTTATGAGATCCCATTGAAATCCTTGAGTCTTGTTTTGTTTCAGGCAATACTAAAGCTGCTCTGATTTGCTTCCCCGAATATGAATTTAAAAAGCCATGCCTGTGTAATCTGAAAAGCTTTGCTTCTGTGTTTATTTTCCAAACAAATGTGTAGTGGTTGCCCATAACTGGTCTTTCTTTAGAAAATCGAAAGATGTTCAGCCAATATGAATGCCCAGAGACACTCTATTTTTGTCAGTGGGGTAGCAGGGTCAGGTATTTGGGTGGGAGACCACCATGGAAAACCTGGTGCTGTAGGCTGTATTTCAGAGGAAGGCAATGGCAAACCACTTCTATGTATTCCCTATGAAAACCTTATGAAATTCATGGGGGTTGCCATAAGCTGACAGGTAGTTTGAAGGCATATACATGCATAACTAACCTTACCTCCATTTTTGTACATCTCTTGTTTCCGCAAATACAGGAGCAGGTGTCAGAGAAGATGTCTACCTGATCTGGAAGGAGCTGGAGGAAGCAAGGAACACTTTGATCCAAGTTCAGAGGATTCTGGTAGAGCTTGAGAAATCTGAATTTGTTCCAGGTATTTCATTCATATACTCTCCCTTTCTCCCTCTGTGAAAGACAAAGAGACAAACACAGAGAGTTCAATTAGAAGATGGACAGATTGGAAATAAAGCTCAGATGAAATCAAATTAGCAATTTTATTTATTGATGGACATTTGGAAAGTTCTGTTTTAGACCCTTCTGAGCAATAGGATCAGGTTGGTTGCTGCTGCTAATGATGATGATGATGTTTGTTTTCCTTCCCTCCCCCCTCCTCTCCAACCGCTGCTACTACTACTGCTATTCATTTATATCCCCTCTTTTCCCCATGTTTTAACTCAGGGAAGCTTACAAAATACTAAAACCAATACCAAAACCAGATTAAAAACATACAAAAACATCAGCAAAACTAAACCAAAGTTATTTTAAAATGTAATTAAACAATCTACAGACTTAAAACCATTTAAAAAGTCATTAAAAGACAGACTATAAAATCAGCAAAACAGCACATCATTAAAAGCCCATTGCAGTCAACTGTTAAATACCTGTCAGGGTAGGAAAAAAATAATCACTCACTGGAGGAAGGAGAGCAAGGAGGGAGCCATCCTAGTCTTCCTGGGAAGGGAATTGCAAAGTCTGGAAGCAGCCTCTGAGGAGGCCCTTTCCCTTGTTCCCACCAAATGTGCCTAGAAATTTGGTGAGAATAAGTGAAGAGCTCACAAAGGTTTGCCTAATACAAAGCTTGCCAGCCTATCTTGCAAGCAGACCAGGGGTCAGATACAAGCTATGAGAGTGACATTATGGTCCATGCTGCAGGACATTTGCACCTCCCTATGCCTTGAGTGGTTTTTTTTGTTTTTGTTTAGTCTACTTGTAAGCTAGAGAGCAAACAGAAGAGCAGCACGCTAGTGCATTTGTGTGGTTGGTTGGGCGTCTTTTGCTAGATAATGCCAATTATGAATTCGTCTTCACTTACCAATGTGATGCAGTTTAAGATTTGGGTTCAAGTACAAGTTGTATTCTCTAGCAGTGATGAATTCAGAATGCATTATTTACATCCTTTTCATAAAGGGCTATACCAAGAGTGGGGATCATCCAGCCCTCTGGAAGTTGTTGGACTGCAACTTCCAACATGCCCCACTTTTGGCTGTGCTGGCTAGGGCTGCTAAGAGTTGCAACTGATCAACACCTGGAAGATCATACAATTCCCATGTTGAACTATAACACCAATTAGCTGGATATCTAAAGGCAACATCTTTACATGACAGCATAACCAGTAGGGATGGGCCATCTATTTTTCTCCCTGTGCTGTTGGGATGTGCGGGAAATCTCCCCCACCCCAAGATGATGGGAAGCTGTGCAGCTTTCTCGAAAACTGCACAGCTTTCATAATAATCATAATCATAATCATAATAATAAATTATTTATTTATAGCCCGCCCAATCACAAGAAATCCGAGCGAGTTACAACAATAAAAACACATGAGAACACAATCAAAATTAGTCCCTTCCCAACCCCCCAACCCAACCCAATACTAAAATTACAGTTAAATACACACAATTTAAAAACAAGAATACAAACGTTTCAAAAGGGAGATAATTGGTGGACAGAGCAACGTAGATCACCTTGTGTGGGGAGAGGAGTTAGGTTGGGAAAGGCCTGCCGGAAGAGATCCATCTTAAGAGCCTTTTTAAAGGCTGTAAGAATAGAGATGCGACAGATCTCCTCCGGAAGGTCATTCCACAGTTTTGGAGCAGCGCTGGAGAAGGCCCTCTGGCTCACCAATGTTCGCCTAGAATTTTTTTGGCTGAAGTAGGTTCTTCCCCGAGGACCTTAGTGTGCAGGATGGACAATACAGAAGAAGGTAATCCTTTAAGTATTCTGGTCCCAAGCCATGTAGGGCTTTAAAGGTAATAACCAGCACCTTGTACCTTGCCCCAAAAGGTGGAAAGGTGCTCAGCTTTTCCAGCTGACATGTACTAGGTACTGTTTTTCCACAACTTTCCCTACTTTCTTTTTCCCCAGCCCCAAAGTTGCAAAAAAATTGTAAGTTGTGAAAAAACGTTACTGCTGTCAAACCAGTTGGTGAAACATGAGGGGGGGATTGTGGAGGGAAGTTGTGAGGAGGGGGTTTGCAGATGTTGGGCACCTGACAATCTAGCTTGTTTTCCCTGTAACTTCCCTCCCCCTAAGCTCCGATCTTGACAAGAGGCTGTGAAAAAAGACTTTTCAGCTGTCAAAGCAGGTGGGGCATGGAGGAGAGGAATCTGAAAAAGTCTTTTTACAGCATCCAATCAGGATTTTTGTGAATGAGTGGGGCTTTTTTTTTCTTCCCACACCAATTCCCAAAGGAGTTGGGAACTCCAAATTTGACCCCACCCAGGAAACTGGCAAATTCCCAATTCACCCCTAATGACAGTGGCCATGCAAACAAAGATATTTGGGGAGTTGTAGTGAAAAATACCGTAACTTAGGAATTCTGTTTGCATGTAAATGTATCACCTTACTTCTGAGGGAGATTCTGATGGTGAGTAGTTCACCTCTTCAGGGATGTGGTGTTCAACCAGTTTTGGACAAGTTTGTACTTACTCTAAAGGATCAGGTTTGTAGTTTAAGTGTGGTTGGAGATCCATCTTTGTCACTTGTGGCAGTGACATCCACAGTGATGTGAGACACCTTTTATCAACTTAGGCATTTACAACACTACCTGCATGATGTTGGTCTGGCATCAATGATCTCTGCTCTGGTAACTCCTAGCTAAGTTATTGTAATGTGTTTTATGTAGGGCTTCTTTTGAAGAAGCTCCAGAAACCTCCAGAATATTACAGCATCTCCAGCAGCTTCTGGTTCCTTTCCAGTCCCACTTCAAAGTATTGTGTTTAACTGATACAGCCATTTATGGTTTGGAGCTACTGTATTTGCTGGGCTACCTTCTCCCATATGTTCCTGCCTGTGATAGTCATCTGAAACCTTGCTATTAACTGCTCTCTCATACTGAGATTTGGTGGCTGGCTATTGAAGAGAGGGTCTTTTCTTTGGGTGACCCCCCCCCCAAACCAGATTGGGAAACAGCCTTCTGAAAGAAAACCTAGCCTACTGCTTACCACATTGACTTTTCAACACCAGGCAAAGATCTGTTTATTCTTGCAGACATTTTCAATAACTTTAAAGCTTTGTTTTAAATCTGCCTTTATTTGTTTTGCTCTGCTATTTCTCTGACAGCTATTTTCTGTCTTGAATGTAGTTTTAATTTCAGTTATGTTTTAAAGTTCTTAATACAGTTTAAAAACTTTGTTTGTCTTATTGTATTTTTTATTATGTATGCCACCCTGAGAGTTTTAAATATAGGTTGACTGATAAATGAAAGAAACAAATAAACAGTATTAAACTACGTATTGGCCCAAGGCAACAAAACACTGATCTGAACTTTAGAAGGGTATTCTAGTTACATCACAGTTCCAGATTTTTTGATTTGTGGATCCCACTTTAGATGCCAGTGTATGAAATCCAGAAATGTCCAAATTTGTCATATATATGTTGATGAAAACTTTTACCTCAGGGGTGGACAATATTGATCCCCCAGGAAACTTGGGAGGTTCACACACCCCAACTGCACCACACTGAAAAAAAAGATAAACTATTTTGCCCCTAAATTACTCTGGGTCTCTGTGGGGTATTTTAACCACTCTCCCCTCCCACCGTTTAAGGCCCTACAAAGTTTTTTTCAGTTCCGGGTCACTTCCTATTTTTAAAAAGGTCCCTCCTTGGATGGAAAATGGCTCACAGGGCTAAAAATGTGGGAAAATTGCCCCAGGCCTCATAAAGGTACTTGGAAACACTGGTGGGCATTGTTTTTTTGGGGGGGAGTCCTGGGGAGGGCCATGGGTTGCACTTTGCCCAGCCCTGTTTTAACTGTAAAGATTGCCTATTGATACGTTTTGGGTTGATTGTATCAGGTTTAGTCAAAGAAATGCTCATTCAGTCACATTTTTGTATCAGTTCCACAAACTGACTGTTCAGTACATGAATCAAATGCCAAGGATTATGTGAATTCCAAGAAGTGGCTTCAGAAGAATGGCTTGAAAGCACAGAAGCTGACCATCTCCCAAGCATTTGCGGATTGTGCGTTTCGTCATGCAGATGGGATTGTTGACATAAAAACCAAGCCACAAGATGAATCTTTTCAGACTGATGCTGTAGGTAACCTAGCCACTTTGGTTTGCCTGGCTATTTTCTTGACTGCAGTTTTGTCCCATTATTTTTGCAGTGGGAGGTTTCCCTTGTAATTTTGGCACTCACTAGTTTGATATTACTACAGAATCCCTCTTCTTACCTCAGAATTTTTTCCTGTTTACATTGCTTAGATAGCAAGAGTGAGAGAGTGTTGCAAGCTGCTTGGCAACTATCATTTTGAAATCTTTGAGGTATGGCAGAGCCTCTAAAGCACAGATCTGAGCTTAGCCAAAAAGCAGAGGTATCCTGTGTGAACCAGAACTCTTTGGGAATACATTTTGAAGGTGAAGAACCTTTGAACTATCTCTCCTGGGGAGGGCATTGGGTTGGATTCAGAATAAATTGGCTGAACTTAGTTCCCATTGAAATCAATGGTTCTTAATCCATAAATCATTTGTCCCATTGATTTCAACACAACTTAAAATCAACTAACTTAGGGCACTTTTGCACTGCACAGTTATAGCACTATGATTCCACTGTCGTGTTTCCATCCTGTGAAACCTTGGGGCTTATAATTTGGTGAGATAGTAGAGCTCTCTGGCTGAGATTTCTAAATGCCCCTCTGTAAGCTACAACTCCCAGGATTTCATAGGATGTTGCCATGGCTGTTAAAGTGGAATCATTGTGCTATAATTATGCAGTGTGAAAGGGCCATAAGTCTGGATCCAACTCATTTTGTTGAAATCCAATAAGGAAAGCATTTTGGAAAGTCTTCTTTCCAATTGAGGCTTATCTTTCTTTATACTTTTCCTTCCTCCTATTAGTGATGAGTACAAGAGAAATGTCCAAGATGGCCGGGCTTTTGTTGGATATAGACAATTGCATCTTGATTAGGCCTAATTCCTCCAGTTTCTGTGCATATTCAATAGGTATCAAGATTGTGAGAAAGAAAGGGAAAGGGTAGCTATAGGCTCAGAGATTGTTTCTGGTGGATCAAACTGCTAGACTGAACACAAGGGCAAACCTTAGTGGCAAATAGCTCATTTGTGTTTTCAGTTTTTTCTGTGAACAGATGCAAAGAACTTGCCTTGTTATTGGCTCAAGAACTGAGCAGCAGGTGATTTCTTTTCAGCAGCAGTGAAGACGCATCTGGCTGAACTAATCAACTGATCTGTTGAAAGGGGTGGCCTTGTTAGCTTCTTAAATCTGTTCCCAGATCACTAATTTAGAACAGGAGTGAACCACTGTAGCCTTCCAGACATTGCTAGATTGCAACTCTCATCATCTCTCACCGTTGGCTATGGCTGGGAGTTGCAGTCTGAAAACATCTGGAGGGCCATACATCCCTCACTCTTGATCTAGAGGCTTAAGATGGTGCTCTAGGGCTCGTCTACACCAGGGCAAAAATCCACATGGAATATGGTCTATTTTGGTCTAGAGCTCACCACATGGGCACCACACCTACTGGCATGAAAGTGATGCAAAGCCATCTTGCACTCCAGATGGTTGGCCAGGCTGATAGCGCATTGGCACTGGTGCCATGTCCTCCCCTCAGGGCTGTTGCTCCCTGCAAGAGCCTGGCTGGTGCCAACGCTTCTGCTGAGATCAGAACAGGGCACCCATGACATGTGATCAACAAGGAGAGTGTAATTCTTCCCCCTCCTCATTCATTGATTGCATGGGTGCTCTGTTCTGACCTCAGCAGAAGTGATGGTGCTGGCCAGGCTCTTGCAGGGAGCTGCTTGGCCGGTGAGGCAGTGATGATGGATCCATCTCCTTCCCTTTGCTGCTCATCACAGGGTAAGGGAGATAGTGCTGTGTTTGTGTAAGGACAACTAATTCGGGCTGAATCTAACCCAATCTTGCTGTCCAGACAGCACCCCAGTTTCCAGGAGTTTCCTGCAGTTTCTGTAGACCAGATTAATGTTTTAATAAAGCGAATTCACTGCATGCGTTGTCTGGATACATTGCACTGGAACTGGGGTAAGTTTGGTTTATTTCCTTAGTGTAGACAAGCCCCTAGTCCTATCAAGTCCCATTATAACAAGTTAGATTGATACCAAACTCCACTGTTCAGTTGATCCTAAGCTCCAGTGTGAATATGTTACTTTGAAAGGGCATAGAAGAACATGCAGTTAGTGTTCCCCTTAACACATCTGATGAACTGAATTTGGGGTGGTTATTTCTGCATTGCCTATAAATGTAGTGTAATGTGTGAATTCTTCACTGCAGTCTTTTGTCATCCTAGGAGACGAATAAGAAGATAATTCATGCAAAATACTGTGACAAATTTCTACATACAGTCTTGGAGGATGGGTCTATTATTCACATACATTTGAATGATGAACGGTGCAAGCAGTATGAAGAACAAATGAAGAATGCTCTCAATCAAATGGAAGGAAGGTTGGCTTGCTTTCTAATGATTTTTTTTTTCAAAAGCTATGTTTTGTAATGGAGAAGGTGTTCCATGCATAATTATGTCATTGCAAAATACCCAGGCACCATTACAAATTAGGTATTTTAATTTGGTGTTTTTTTTTTTTTAAAAAAAACGTTTTCACAAGCATCTGAAAAGATGCAGTACAAATGATAATTAATTCAGCTTTCAAGAGCATGTACCAGTTGAAATTCACGGAGAATTGGTATACCTCTTCCTTAAGGGGTGTCACATTGAGGATGGAGCAGGCTTGTTTTATGTTGCTCCAGAGACTAGAATACGGAGCAATGGATGCAAGCTCCAGGAACAGAGATTCCACCTCAACATTAGGAGAAACTTTTTGACAGTAAGAGCTGTTCAGCAGTGGAACACAGTCCCTTGGAGCGTGGTGGAGTCTCCTTCCTTGGAGGTCTTTAAACAGAGGCTGGATGGCCATCTGTCAGGGATGCTTTGATCGTGATTCCTGCGTGGCAGGGGGTTGGACTGGATGGCCCTTGTGGTCTCTTCCAGCTCTATAATTCTATGATTCTATGAATTTATGCACTTGGATTTAGAATAAAATCCAGATATAAATATTTCACCCCTAATCTAGACTTCTTCATGTTTTATATATTCTCCAGTATTCAAGGGCCTTATTAACAGGCCATGGACAGGAAATGTCCTAAATCTAATTAGTCTGAGCTGGAGTAGACCCACTGAATTAGTTGCTAGATAGTAAATCAACACATATGTCAATTCTGTTATAAGAAGCAACTTGATTTGGTGGAGCTGGCAATTAGATTTAAGCCAATGGTCCCAACATGCTGAAAAGTCTCATCAAATACAGTGGGCTTTCAGGGCTGGAGCAGTGGAATCCAGCAGAACTGGAGGTGGAAATGGGACTTATTCCCCATCCCCGCATCCCCAACCATGGCTGAAAAGATGAAGGGCTTGAAAATTTTCTAGCACTGTTGTTTTAGATGGTACAAAGGGTTTCAGTGGAGGAGAAAGGAAGAACTTTCTGAAAATCACACCAACAGAACACTGGATTTAGCCCAGGAGCTATTTTATTTGGAAACATTGAGCATTCAAGTACGTTGTTGTTGTCGTTGTTATTTCAGGAGATTCTGAACTGAAGGGTAAAGGTAAATGAGTAAATTATCACAGGGGTTGTGAAATTGTAGAAGAATTATGATTTATTATTATTTACTTATTAAATTAATGTATCTCCCCCTCCTTTTACTCCAAAGAAAGAGTTTAATGGTTGAGTGGGGATTTAGAGCATGAGTGTTCCCAGTTCTAGTCCAGGACTCAAAATATTATGCCACTCTCACTCTACATTAACATGGGGGCAGGGAGCAGGTAATAGATATAGTATTATAAGCATAATACAATATCTATTACCTGCTCCCTGCCCCCATGTTCATATACCCATACCCCAGACTTTTCGAATAGCTTCATATATGAAATTTATTGTTATAGTAAGTTCTAAAAAAAACCCTATGACATAATTAGGGTCTATTTGACTCTTAAATAAGAATAAAAAAAATGCTTTCTGCAAGCATCAGGGGGGATTGGAAACCTTCAAAGTGAGCAGTTCATACAGTTCTCTCTGTACCATTCAATTCATGCTAAAAATATTTTTTGTATAGACTTCAGGAACTGAAGCAAGGGAGCCGAGCGCTCTTTGGGGACATTACAGAAGATCACATCTATATTCTCATTGATACATCTCAGTCTATGAAGGAGAAACTGCCAGTAGTGAAACAGAAACTATTTCAGCTGATGCAGGTGAGTGCAAAAGAAATGAATAAAAACAGTATATGCTTCCTCCAGTAAGAATACAGGAAGCTACTTTATATCACTGGCCCATCCAACTCAGTATTGGCTACACGGATTGGCAGCAGCTCTCCAAAGACTGAACTTGAGACCTTCTCCATACAAAGTGTGGGATCTACCACTGAGCTCTGGCCCTTCTCCCCACATGTAGAAGCTTTCCCTAATTTTTAGTGGGTGGGATATATTGAGTAGACCCAGTGTTTCCAAGAGATAGTGAGGTAAAATTAAAATCTCTGCAAACAAATAATTCTTAATATGAATTGTAGAACAAGGGTGGGGGATCTTTGTCCTTCCAGATATTTTGGCCTACAACTCTTATCACTCCCATGCAGCCTGGTCAATGGTAAGAAATTAGAGGAATTGTAGGCAAAGTACCCAAGGGACCAAATATCACCACTGATGGTGAAGAAGAATGAAATACAGTCGTCCCTTCACATTCGCGGCTTTGACTTTCGCGGTTTTCATTATTTGCGGTTTTTCCTCACTGTCCTCCCCAACCCCAGGGACTGCAGCAACGAGGGTGCTGCAAGAGGAGCAGTAGCAGCAGCTGTCTTGGTTGCCTCTTCCACTCGGAGGCATTGGTGGTGGTGCTGTGGTCCGGACGGGAAGGAGGAGGAAGAAGAAGAGGCAGTGGAGGCAGGGAGAGGGAGGTCTGGGAGGCCAGGGAACTCCAGCTGCCTAAGGAGTGATGTCTCCTCTGGCCTGGAGCGGTGTGTGTGTGTGTGTTTCTGAGGTGAAGCCTTTAAATTCACCCCTCTCCTGGGCTTTCACTCCCTTTGGGGGGGAAGTGAAGCCCAGGAGAGGGGTAATTTTAAAGGCTTTGCCTCACTCATTGCTGCTCTCCTGGGCCTTCTCTTCCCTTCCCAAAGGGAGGAAAGGCCCAGGGAAGCACGGGGGGTGAGGCAAACCCCCTAAATTGCCCCTCTCCTGGGCTTTCACTCCCTTTGGGGGGAAACGAAGCCCAGGAGAGGGGTAATTTTAAAGGCTTTGCCTCACTCATTGCTGCTCTCCTGGCCCTTCTCTTCCCTTCCCAAAGGGAGGAAAGGCCCAAGGAAGCACGGGGGGTGAGGCAAACCCACTAAAATTGCTCCTCTCCTGGGCTTTCACTCCCTTTGGGGGGAAGCGAAGCCCAGGAAAGGGGCGATTTTAGTGGGTTTGCCTTACCCGTCGCCACTCTCCTGGGCCTTCTCTTCCCTTCCCAAAGGGAGGGAAGACCCAGGGAAGTGCAGGGCAAAGCTTCTAAGATCAGCCCTCTCCTGGGCTTTCACTCCCTTTGGGGAGGAAGGGAAGGCCTGGGAGAGTGGCGATTGTTATTCGTGGTTTTTTTATATTTGCGGGGGTCTTGCAGCCTTAACCCCCGCGAATGTGAAGGGACGACTGTATACTCTTGTAGTGATTGTTTTTCAGATACCACAAAAAGTGTGACATTTGTCATGTAGTCAAGAATTCAATGGATCATTTCTTGCAGGAACAACTACAGAGCAAAACCAAATTTAACCTTGTTAAATTTGATGTTGAGGCAGTAGCTTGGAAAGAGAATCTGGCTGAAGTTAATGAACGGAATCTGGAGGATGCTTTAATTTGGGTAAAAGAACTGCAGGTAAATATAGAAAAGAACTTAAAATATAACTTTTTAATTAGGGCGACTAAAATGGTGAAAGGTCTGGAAACGATGCCTTATGAGGAGAGACTTAGGGAGCTGGGTATGTTTAGCCTGGAAAAAGGACAGTTAAGAGGCGATATGATAGCCCTGTTTAAGTATTTGAAGGGGTGTCACGTTGATGATGGAGCAGGCTTGTTTTCTGCTGCTTCAGAGATTGGAACATGGAGCAATGGATGCAAGCTCCAGGAACAGAGATTCCACCTCAACATTAGGAGGAACTTTTTGACAGTAAGGGCTGTTCGGCAGTGGAACGCACTCCCTTGGAGCGTGGTGGGGTCTCCTTCCTTGGAGGTCTTTAAACAGAGGCTGGATTGCCATCTGTCAGGGATGCTTTGATCGTGATTTCCTGCATGGCAGGGGGTTGGACTGGATGGCCCTCGTGGTCTCTTCCAACTCTGCAATTCTATGATTCTATGAACTTTCTTGGGTCCACTTTACAAACATCTTGGTTACAATAGAACTGTAAGGATCCCGTCAGGACTTCAATTCACTCAGACAACGATCACTTGTTAAGGTGTTTTATTGATGAGGTAAAGAAGTGAACAGATCCAAGAATATTGGCAGAACTGACCCACAAAAGAAATAGTGTAGCTTTTACCCTGCAGCTTGGTGGGCAAAATTCCTCCTCCCCCTTGTTCTCAAGCTTCCAGCCAGATGTGACCTTGGAGCCAAGATACCTGTTGCTGAGCTCCTGAAAACCTTGGCTCACTCACATTCCAGCCCCCCCTCCCAGCAATAAATAATCCATCTCAAGGCATGGCAGGAGACTGACTGTAGTCAGGCCAAGCAGAGGCCTAGCTGCAGCATAATCCTGACAAGAGCTTTGTGTTACCTTTACTTTGCCCTCCCTCCCAGGAGCTGTGAATTGTGTAAATGGGTTGAACTCTATTTCCTCACAATAGTGCCATGAAGAAGGCTGGGGTGAAAGATAAGGACTGACCCAAGATCACTTAGTCATCTCTATGGTTAAGTAAGGATGTGACCTCAAAATCTTCCGGGTTCTAGACCAGGACTCATGTCACATCCCCATACTACCTGTTCTCTCCTCCTTTCTACACATGCCCAGCTTAATATGAGATCTACTGGTTTGTCAGACTACAGTTTTTAGCAGTATCCATTCTAGGAAGTTGGATGGAACGATTCCTACAAAACCAGGATTGGAAACGACACTTTGGGTACATTTACACTGTAGAAATAATGCAGTTTGACACCACTTTAACTTTTATGGCTCCATGTTACAGAATCCTGGTATTTGTAGTTCTGTGAAGTAACCAGCACTCTTTGACAGAGAAGGCTAAAGAACTGTAAAACTACGATTTCCAGGATTCCATAGGATGGAGCTACATTGCATTGGATGCAGCTACTTAAGTGGAGTCAAACTGCAATAGTTCTGCAGTGTAGACACACTCCTAGATTTTGTTTTGTAAGAGAACTCAAACCATACTTTCCAGTCCAAATGTAACAGTAAACTGTGGGTTAACAAACCAGGAAATCTTGTTAAGCCAAATCCATGTGGCAAGGGCTACCATGGTTTGATTAACCAAGGACATGAAGTCCAAATCCTAGTAAATGAAAAAGAGCTTTTAATGTCAAATGTGAAAATGCCTTTAGTTTTAGCCAGAACTTGGAAAAGTAACTTTTTAGGATTATAACTTCTAGGATATCCCTCCAGTGTGACCACAGTCTATAGTGGAAATTCTTGAGGTTGTAAATAAAAAAAAATAAAAAAAAAACCTAGAATTTTTGAGCTCTGGTTTTAGTTGTAGACAAGCAGCACAGAAATTTCTGTGCAGGAATCCCTGAAACAAGAATTTATATTGCTCTGTATCTCTTCATGGCAGAGGGTTTTGAAAATCATCCTACCATGCAAGAAAAGGATGTTCAAGTTCTCTACAGTTCCTGCTCCCTCACACTAAGGTTATATTCAAAATACAGCATTTGCCTCTCCCTTGCTGGGAATGCCCATAATCTGAGATCTTCCAGGCGAGGAAAATATGAAGGTTGCATTTTTTTGAATGTGGTCTTGTGCAGCACGGGTAGGGGACTCTCCCCACCCCGCTGAATTCATCATTACTTCAGCTGAAATGACATACTCTCCAACTTTTCTAATTTGTCAGGAGCTGTCCCAATTAATCCTCTGTTGCCCCACTTTTTCAGCTGTTTTAAAAATGTTCCAGTTTCTCTTTATGCCTCCTACTTTCCCCTTTTGTCCTCTGATTACTTGAGTTCCAAATGCGAAAATAGTTTGCACTCAATTAACTGAGCAGGTGGAGAGGAGAGCAGGAGGCAGACTCTTTCCCTGGTGGATCAGGCAAAAGCAAACTGCTGCAAACTGCTACATTTCCTAGTTTCTTTGTTCTTCCTCATTAATAACACTTGCCATCTCAACCACACTCTGAAGTTGCTTGGCTACTCGTGTCTAGGGGGCTGTTTACACGGCAAAATAAATCCTCAAAGAATGCAACAGGAAGCCTGATAGTTCCCATGCATTTCGAAGCCACAGTGCCCTTTTCAGAAAGAGGGGGAGCGAAAAACCCATAAGTCGCACAGTATCAGTTTTCGCTAGTTTTCCCGACTTTTTTGATAAAGTTTGTGAAAATGCGCACATTTTCACATGTGAACTTGCAGTGACCTTTTCGAATTAGCGTGAGAAGAGCTGAATCCTGATTGGTTGGAGTGACCCTTGTGCCTTCTCCGAATAGACGGGGGGGGGGGGTTGGAGAGAGAAATCCGCCAAGCTTGCCATTTGCCCCTTCTTCTGCTTGCAGCCCACTTTGGGAAATCTGCTCTGAGCCCTTCCTGTCTGTTTCAAAGGAAGGCTTTGGGGACAGGGAAGACGATTGGGAATGGGGCTAGCCCCTGCTTGGGTGGTGTGTGTGTATGTGTGTGCATGCGTGCATGCTGTAACCGGCCGATCGCACCATCATGCTTTTGTTTGTGCTTCCCTTCAGTCCTTTGTCTTTATTCAAGGCTTTTGGGGCAGGGAAGACGATCGGTTATGGGGCTAGCCCCTGCTTGGGTGGTGTGTGTATGTGTGTGCGTGCATGCGTGCTGCAACCGATCGCTCCATCATGCTTTTGTTTGTTTGTGCTTCCCTTCACTCCTTCCTTTATTTAAGGCTTTTGGGGCAGGGAAGACAATCGGGAACTTGACAGATCACTCTGTCGTTCTTTCATTTGTTTGTGCTTTTCTCCCCTTTCATTATTTACGGTCTATGACCCCCTCCTTGCTCCCTCCCTGCCTCCTGCCTGGCTTTAATCATCTGGAGGCCATGCCCTCTTCACCATTGCATGTCTAAACTAATGAAAACCGAAACTTGCCGCATCTTCCAAATAAACCAGAATTTGTGTGAATTATGCATTCCTGATGCGAAAGAACGGTAACCCGGAATTTCGCGATCTTTATCCTGTTGTGGAACCGGCTTCCTGGTTTTCATCTGTGTCATGTTGGAGAGTATGAAACTATTCCATCAGCAAGTGAGACCAGAGGCCAAAGTAATCAGGATTATTGCTTATATTATTATTACCTTTGTTCACTGTGCAAAAACAATAAAACATTTACACCCCAGCATCCTAGTCTCCTTCCCTAGTTGTGCAAAAATCCATCCACTAGCTGTGTGGCTGGAAGATGGGGCCAGTCATATATACTGAGGAGAAGGCATGACTTGAACAGAGCCTGGAGTTCTGGATTGCGAAGCATGGCGGTCCACATTTGGCTCATGTGTTGGATATTCTTTACCCCTTATTACAGAGGAACATACATATAATTTTGAAGACAATTTTGTTTCCTTCTGTTTAATTTATAAATACAGAACATTGTTTTTGCCACCCTCCAAAACACCATCTGAAATTTTGGAAATATATTTCAACAGACTCTATATCAGAAAAGACACAAGGAAGCATTAAATATAATATGCATAAACTCTAAGACATGAGATTTTTACCATGTAAATATCAATGACAGTGATTCCTGATTCTGATCTTTTCTCTCTTCCTCAATCTCTTTCACTTTCATACTGAAACAGGATGGAACATTGTTTTGACCATGAATCAAATTTTATTTTTTATTTGTTGGTTTTTTTTGTTTTTAATGTGTAAAAATTAGTGATTTTTTTTTAAAAAAAGAAATGAATTTTTAGTGCTACATTTCATAAAATGCTATCTATCTGGATCTATAATGCTTATTGACATAAAGAATGATTTATTAACATAAAGAATGATTGGATCCTGAATTCCAGTTTATCATTTATATCTACTTATATTTACTTAATTGATGCCCATAATATGATGTAGACTATATAAAGAATGAATTAGCTGTTTTGTCTCTGGACAAATTGTGTAGTTCTTCCCATCAGCCTACTTGACAAATAGGTTTCACAGTCTACTCCACAGTTTTGTTGGTACCAATTTCCCCATTTTCCTTTCTTCTTTTCCTGTCTACTGCTTAGGTTGGAGGTTCAACAAATACACTGCAAGCACTTCAGATTGCCTTTTCTGATAGTGACACTAAAGCCATTTACCTTCTTACTGATGGGAGACCTGACCAGGTAGCTATGGAAGAAGTAAGCCATGTCTGGGCAGTATGATGATGTAACACTGGCAATATGACAAAGCAAAGCCTTGAAGTAGATCATGGGTGGTCAAACTGGGCCTAGGCTGACAGTTCAAGGAAGACACGTGCCTTTGTCTCCTCCCCATCTTCTGTTCCAGCCACAGATTGGAACCATGACAGGTTGGGAGGAGGATGTGGTGATGGTGGAGAAAGCAGAGGAAGCATGATCTCTCAGCTCCCCAAGTAGGAGGTTTCAAAAAGCAACAACAAATGGCTGGGAGCAGGGAGACATGGGCTGAGATGCTTGGGCCAGCTGAAACAAGGAAGAGTGGTGGTTGTGGTGGGGCAAGAGAGTCAACCGTGGGCATCAGGTGGATTTTGGGGAGGGGAAGCAGGAAACGCGAGAATCTTGGAGACTTTTGGACAGGGAGAAGCAGGGGCATCTAAGTGAGGAAAAGTGGGGAAATAACATGAGGGACTTACGTGGGGACCAGTTGGCTAGGGGTAAGTCACAACAGAGAGACAGTATTGTGGAAGGAGGATACAGAACAGGCAGGAATCATGTGGTCCTCCAGATGTGGTTGGACTGCAACCCCCAGCATTTCTCCCTTTTGGCTGTACTAGCTAGGAATGCTGAGAGCTGCAGTCCAACAAATTCTTGAAGGCTGCATGATTCCCACTTGGGATATTGAGATTTCAATGGTGTTATGGAGGAGAGAGATTGTGTGATGGTGGGAGCTGAAGGTCTCAGACTAGAATGAGATATTATACAAAATTCAAGAGGGCTAATGAAAATCGCATCTATGCATTCAGCCCTCCGCCTCTTATGTCTAGTAGAACTGGCCTCATGGCATGTTACCCCATAGATAGGAACACGGAACACTGGCTTATGCAAAGTTAGACCATTAGTGCATATAGCCCAGTAGTGTTATCACTGACTGACGCTGCTCTCCAGGGTTTCAGACAGAGGTTTTTTCAAGCCTTAGCTGGAGATACCAGGGCTTGAACCTGTGACTTCTTGCATGCAAAACCGGGAGCTCTGTTACACAGCAGTTTTTATCCTGGGGAGAAGCAAGATATCTTCATCTCGAGCTTGTCTCTTATTGTTTGTCATGGGTAGCATGAGGCTCAGTTTTTTGGATTTGTTGTTCTGAGTACCTCCCTCCCAGGATAGGGGTACACAGCAGAGCAGTATTTTGATTGGTTGGACTTTTGAGGGGATGGGCTTGCAAGGGAAGCCTGGCAAGTCTGGATCCACCATTTTTGGAATGGTCATTCTCGGAGAACCACCCCCACCCCTGCTGGTCCCAGCTACCCTCGCGTCTAAAGAGAACCCCCATCCCCTGCCCCCACTTCTTTTCCTTCCAATAGAAAGCAATACTTTAAGTGCTTTCTGTCCTCCCTCCCCCCACTTCTTTTCCTTCCAATAGAAAGCAATGTTTTAAGTGCTTTCTGTCCCACCCCACTCTTCACCCCCACTTCTTTTACTTCCAATAGAAAGCAATACTTTAAGCGAGGCTGAGCCACAGCCTGGAGGAGGAGGGAGGGAGGGGCTGGTGGCTCCCTGCTGGCTGCAGCTTCTGCCAGCTGGGCATCAAGAAGGCTTCCCTTGCAAGCCCGCCCCCTCCAAAGTCCAACCAATCAATATTCAGCCCATGTCCCAGGATGGTTCCTGATTGTGCAGACAACTAATAGCACGGGTTGTCTCAGACTTTCCTAAAAAGGTCCTGAAAAATAGAGGGATGGAAAGTCCCGAGTTAACTGGGCCTTTTGCTACTCCCTCCTTCTGAATAGCCCGTGATGTGTGTGAACTACTAGGGATCAACACGAATTCTTCTTGGGCTTTTTTTGTCGTGTAAACGTTCCCCTGTAGTCTGCCTCCGAGGTACAGGGATTTCCATGGTGTTCCTCATATTCCTTACCTTTTATCAGTAGCAGCCAGTGACATATGGACAGATTGGGGAAACAGGGAACACCACGACATCACAACATGATGCCAGTTTTACAAAACATGAATGGAGCTGGGGGAAGATGCTGAATGCAAATATGCACAGTCTGAGATATAATATAATTGCCTATAATAATAACTACACTCTGTGTCTCTGGTGGTAGTTGCTGCTGGCAGAGAGTTAATGGTTGACTTAAGGCTTTAATTTGGTCTTTGTTTCTGTTGCAGCCAGTGGCAGTTAGTATCTCTGGCTCTTGTATACAAAGCCTATAGCACTGAGATCAAGTCCTCATTATACATTTTTATGAGTAGCAATATTGCTGTGTTTTTGTTAAACTCAGCTTGTAACTTTATAGGTTACAATGTTAACAAGGAAAATGACCTAATATATCTTTAATACATATTTCTAAAAAACAACAACATGGAGTTGGATACTAGCTAAATTAATCACATTAGGTCCCATTGATTATTATTTATCCAAGTATTAGATTTTTATTTACTTACATTTTGTTTATTTGTTTGGTCTGGATTTACCTAACTGAGATTCAGCAAATATAAGATTTTTCTTTGATAAATGGCCTGACCAAATGTCTCCTTTGTGTGATAACTGCAAAGATATAAAAGCGCACTATACCAAAGATATAAGGCACAAAAATATAAAATATATTGTTGACCATCTAGACCAGAACTGACAGTGGATCTTTCGAGTTGTTCCCAGTTCTGCTCTTTGACATCTTTTTTCCCATGCCATGGACTCAACCTGGGATCTAAATTCAAACTATATTCCTATATTAAGCAATCATCCCTTGCTTGCCAAAGCAAGCAAATAAATAAATAAATAAATAAGCATCCGTATTAATACATTTTCATTCTCTCTCTCTCTCTCTCTCTCTCTCTCTCTGTGTGTGTGTGACACATTTTTTGCAGCCCCCCAATACAATTTTAGCGCAACTCAAACTTCTGCGGAACATTCCAGTTCACACTATTTCCTTTAACTGTGATGATACCGGAGCTAACAAATTTCTGCATGAGCTGGCTAGTGTGACAGGTGGACGGTTTCATTACTATCACATTTCTTTGAGAGACCCTGATGCTCCAAGACCTTTTGAGGCAAGTCTTTGAAATTTCCAATCAAGACATTGTGGCCCCGTCTATATGGTTAAAAAAAAATACGTATGGTATTTGGAAGATCGATCATTTGTACACACGGCTGTTTGGATGCATACGTGTCATTTGGAAGGGGGGCTAGCAAATCACCCGTAAACTCCGTGGATTCGGCGTTCGGGAGGATTAGCGAATATCAACCTAAAATCTGTACAGCCGTATGTATTGTTGATGGTCTGTACACCTCGTTCGCACACATACGAACAGGCTGTGTAATCAGATTGGCTGGCCGAGCACAGGGGACGGAGCTAGCAAAGAGGGGAATTGGGAGCGGCCGCTATGTTGGATTCCCAGTTAAGCGAAAGTCTGGTAACTCCATGAATTTTACATTTATTCCTTTTTATTTTGTTTTGTAAATATGGAAAACTGACAGTCCATATAACAGGCACCATTTAAAATAAATAAATAAAAAGTGGTGGGAGATTTAAAACCGCTGCTTGGATTGCTCGCTCCAGCCAGCTGGGGAAGGGGGGTCATACGGAGTTTAGAGGGGTAAAAAATTGTGTAGGCGGATCGTACATATACGAACAGCTGCCTTTTCGGATTTTTTATACCCCAAACGGATTTTTTTTTTAATCGTGTAGATGGGACCTAAGAATGTTCCTCCCTCCCAATCTCGCGTTGGCTCCACTGAGAGGCATTACAGTCATATTTCATTAAAGCTTGTTACTGGACCTAATTTTTCATTAAGGGCTTTAAAAGCATTTTTGTGTGCCAAGCAACATGTACAAATATATGTTGAGATAAGGGACTTCCTGAGAGGATCAGCTGACTGGCAATCTCAGCCACATTGTGGCCATTGAGGGGTAATCCCAAGGGGCTTGGCTGGTGAGAAGGGTTGTGCTTTGTAGCAGCACATTGATTGTAAAAGTCCCTCCTGAAGGGGAAAGAGTGTCAGGTTGAATCCATCTTTGTTGAAATTCCAGTGGTTGGTCAAAACTATATTATCCCATCAGGCTTTTGGTTTTGAAAATGGTTTGTAGCCAATTTTAAAAGAAAAGTTGTATGTATGTATGTATGTATGTATATCTGTGTACTTGTACAGAGCTTTGGGAGACCTGATATACTTTTTAGTGCTGATTCAGAGGTGCTACAGTCATTTCAATATTGGCTCAGATTTTGAGTAAAATGCCCTCATCAGGCCCCTGTCCCTGAGTGGGTCCCTTTGCCCTGCTTCCATCAGGAGGGACTGCTTTGCCTCTTACTCTGAGGCCAGCCTGCTCCCATCTCCAGAAGGCTGGTGGAAAAGGTGGCTGCTGCTCTTCTTGCCCTGCCACTGCTCACATGCTTGGAAAGGGCAGATGAATAGGGGATGGCAACAGGAAGTAGAAGAGATCCAGGGGGCTTTGGAGGCCAGCAAAGAGGTCTCTGCGTGGTATGGGCCTTGACAAGTACCCAGTGTTGTTGACTCCTGATAGCACTTTTGTGTAACATTTGGCCCTATGTACTAATTAACAGGGGGGAATAGTTTTGTGGTTAGAAGAATAATTAATAGCATTGCTGTTGGGTCTGTGTGTAGTTTTCTAGAAGTGCAGCTCCTAGTTATGAGTAAAAAGGCATCATGGAGCTCTTCCATCTTTTTTATTCACTGATATATTTTTTAAAATGTAAGAAACAGTAGACAACACAGGAGGGTTACAGATGGACAATATTCTTCAGGGTATACCTATAAAACTCCATGAATGATGCCAGACTGAGTTCAAGCTCATTTTAAGAAGTTCTACCATTTGGAGATGGTCTAAATACCCTAAAGGCACCGGATCCCAAGTAATCTTGGGAGCTAAGCAAGGTCAGCCCTGGTTAGTACTTGGATTGGAGACCGCCAATGAAAACCCTGTGCTGTACTCCAAAGCTTCTTTAATTGTGGGTAATATATATATAGCAATATATATATAACCTATTTTATATACCTATATACCCAGGGTTGCGTAAAAATTTCTTGGGCAAAAAGGGGTCGTGAGTGGAAAAAAATTAAGAAGCCCTGCTGTAGGTTACACTTCCAGAGGAAGGAACTGTCAAAACCACCTCTGAGTATTCCCTGCCTTAGAAAACCCTATGAAATTCATGGGGTTGACATAAGTTGACAGGTGACTTGAAGACACACACAACACCATGTGGAGAATCACTCAGTCTACAAAGATACTGGCAGAGAAAGCAAATTGACTTGTCTCAAGATGAAGTACGCAGAATCACTGAGGATTTGTTAAATTCTCAAGACAAGCATGATTGCTTGCTGAAGGAATGTGAGATCTATAAGGAGGTTTTCCATAATGGTTTTATGAAGAATCATTGTCACCATCCTTGCCAGTAAGAGGAATCTATCATGCTGGAATTATAGGTGTCATGATGGAGTGTGATGGTGTGAATGCACAGAGAAGGAGGAGGCCTGTGTCACAACAGGTCTAGAATTTTACTCAATTTCTGGGAGCTTGTTAGTGATAAAGAATAGAAAAAATAAGAAGAAATTTGAGGTGGCTATTTTGAAATACTGTGGACTTTATATTATTTTTAAAAACTTAATCAATAGCACAGTGATATGCTACACTGATGATGTTCTGTTCCTCTAAGATATATGAAAAGATTTGGCTCCACTGTTGTCCATTATAGCTGGGTTAATAAATCAGTTGCTTTAGTGAAGGCTAAAATATAATAAATTTTTAGCTGTATTTTCTGCTCTACAGTATTTGTTTTTATGAATTCTTGATTGAATTAAAATTGCACTTGGAGAAAATGTTGCAGTATTACTAGTAGAATACTGAGAAGATCGTGTTAGGTGTGAAATGTAATGAACTCCAGAAAAAAAACATAAGCAAAACTTGGCACCACAAATGAAGAATAAACATTTGGGGTGTGGGAGAGATATGCTTCAGAAGTATATCTCCTTTATAAAATTATGGTCCAGATTTATTATTTGTTTAGAACTGGTTCATTTCAGGCATAAAATGTGTTTCTAATTTTATTTCAGTGACCCTTTTTCATGTTTTGACAGTGTGAGGATATATATCTACTTAAAAAAGAGATTGAACAAGGAGAAAGGCAACTGAAGAAAATACAAACCTTTCACACTGACAACATATTGATGGATTTGTTTAATGGAGCAAAAGATCTTCACAATAAGTATGTTCTTAGATTGCTTTTCCTTCTTTCACTGCTCTCCGGCTATTAACAACTTTTGTCTTGGCTGAAAATTGAATAAGAAGAGCTGAATTACCACTAGAGGTATTTTGTTCTGAAGAGAAGAGGTTTGGGAGGAGAAAAGAAATCACTGGTATGCTTGGAACAAAATACTTCTTTTTTGTGTGGAAACATTGCAAAAAGTGGTTGCTTCTTTTAATATTATTTAATATCCATACTGTAAAAGAATAGTGAATTGGAAAACAGCACTCATCTGGGGAAAAAATAAAGAAGTCTCTATTGTTGTGCCCCTCTGTATATACTTGTCAGTGTTAGTTTCATTCACAATTCCCAGCCAGTGGCACCTGCCTTTTTCCTAGTTTGTTGGGTGATTCTGCTTGTGGTTTAACTAATTCTTTAAAAGCACTATCTGTCCTTCTCCAGATTGGAAATCTAAATACTTCTTGAGGACTAGTGCAGAAATGTTTCCTCTTGCCGCAAGGAGAGAACCTCATGTCCAAAGAATCAAAAGCAACACGTACATCATCTTTTAGTGTTTTCCTCATGGAGAATTTTATGTTCTGACACACACATGCACACCTCTGGTATGTCACTGTCTGAAGTGCTGGTTTAAAAGAGATTGCACATGGAAAAACAAGTTGCTAGAAATAATGTTTGGGTCAGATTCCTTGGACTCCAAATGGAAATATCTGTGGTTGTTCTTAGGGGGATAGTTCTTGTTTGGTAGGACAGTTGTCCAGATACTGTTTGGTTATCCAGGATCCAGCACTGCACACCTCTTTTTGAACATCATGCACCAGTTCCCTCTTGCACACAAGGTACAAACATGGTCAGAATATTTCATTGTGCAGTGGTTCAGACTTCACACTCTCAGAATGGCTTCTTCCTGATATATATGTGTGTGCACTTTGGCACAGATGGTGACTTGTCTGTTTCTTAAACAGACATCGCAGGCAGCATTTCACTGTAACCTCACAAGTTGAGGGAATGAATCCCCCATCTCCAGATAGGCCACATTGTGCCTCTGAAGAGCCTGCTTCAGCTTCACCACAGCCTGGTATGGATGGATGGCAGGCACGCTCTGAGAGTCCAAGCAGAAAGAAGAAAGCTTTACATGCAGGTAAAAGAGACTGTGGAGATTGCTCAGTAGAACATACCCCATTTCTGACATATGTTGAACTCAGACCTCGTCCTACTTCACATTATTTCACACCAACAATATGCTAGATGCTGCAGTTCCAGTATTTCCCAGGTGCCTGCAGTATACCATAGAAGGACAAGACAAAGATAGAAAAAGAGGGTCCAGACTGACACATTTAAAAGGGCTCTTGTTCATGTATTTTAATAATGCCAGCACTGTTTGTGACTTAGCTGTCCTACTGACGTGGCTTTGTTTCCTTAATAAGTATCATTGTATTTAAGATATGGAAATGCTTAACAGATTTCTGAATTTATCTGCAGCTGAAGAATCTCTTATATTCAATCCAGAGGTTTGACACAGAGCACTAAGTTGCTGTATATTTCAATTTGTTTTTCCACAGTGTTTGAAAAAGGATTCAGACTACCCAGCCAGCATTTTGGATCACAATTTCAACACCCCCCCCCCTATCTTTATGTAGCCAGCAGGATTTGAATTTTCCCCCACAGCAGGCAAGAAGAAAGGATGGCAAAATGGCCATTGGATGAAAAGAGATAGAAAAAGTTAGGTTTTTGGATGATCGCTCTAAGAAACCCCCAGCCACCATGACCCCCAGCCACCATGACCATGACCACTTCCATCTGGAAGTATCCTTGACATCATGTTTCATAGACTTGTTACCCTTTGAAAAGTGTCATAATAATCTGGATTTACCCTCTTAGCTTGGAATGCAAAATCTGAAATGCAGATTTTAAAATGCAAGTTCAGTCTACGGGTGCAACTCCAGCTGAGCCCCCAGTATAGTTACATCATTAATTGCAGCTCTGTTGGAAGAGCAGTATACATTAGCAGTGAATGCACTTGAAAAGCGGTGTGTACTTTTCAAGCGCATGGAACACTATGTGATTGGAAAAGCATAGAATACAAATTATGGAAGCTGTACATTTACCCAGGCAAACTTCCCTGGGACTGTATTTGCTGAGTGGGCTGTAAGCATTATTGTCATTTTGAGAGACTCAGCAGCTTTTTGACTTGGCAGCCACTCACTGATTTGGTGTGTGTGTGTGAATATCTTTTTACAGAACAAACAAAGAGTAGTATGCTTAGAACTCAACGCTATACAGCAAAACCTCCTGAACAAAGTCAGAATGGAAGGGTATCTCCTGAAAGAAAAGGTAAGCTAGGGAGAAGGTTTTTTTTTTAAAAATCTTACCAATTCTATAAATTTTCATATATTGAATTCATTCATTCATTCTTATTGGATTTATCTTCTGCAACTGTACTGGGGCCAAGGGTCAGTTTTCTTTCTCTGGGATCCTCTGGCAGCCATGTGGAATGCCACAAAACAAAACAGGAAGTGTTTAGCAGTCCAACCCCAGTATTGAAAACAGGATTTAAAAAAAATGCTAAAGAGTACAGTGTGGGTGGATGTCTACAACCTGTTTAGAAGGAGAACTGCCTCTCTTGGAAGCTTCTAGGACCTTACCAACCTTGAGGATGTACATGCTTGGCCACACTTTGCCTGTTGCTTTTTTACTGTTTTTTTTTTTTTTGGCTACTATTTTCCCTGTTTGGCACAATGGGGACTAAAGTCTGGACTAGCACCAGGGAGACTTCACTCTCTTACCATGGTCCCTTAATGGTTCTATAGTAGGCTATAATCATAGTTTGCTATTGTAGCATAGCTATAAAGCAGGAAGTCCCTTATTCAGATTTCACTTCTGCCATGAACTCAAGGGTTGGCTCTAGGCAGTCTGCAATTTCTCAGCCTATGACCCCGCCCCCATCCGCAATGTATAGATAACAACACTAGCTTCTCATATAATGGTATTATTATTTATTAATAAATAAATAAATCTTGACCCCACTCTGATGTTGCTTGGTCACCCATATTCCAATTTTCATCTGTTGGAGCGTACAGTGTGCATGCCTGTTCCTGATTTTATGCTCTGATGAGCCACTCAAGACTGCAGGGAGAAGTCTGAAAGAATAGTAAAATAATAAAATTATTCTATCAAGGTTGTTATCACATAGTTATTATCACCAGGTATAAATGCTTTGGAGTCAGGCCTGGATCTGTTACTTGGGCAACAATCAGATTTTGGCTTTGTTGCCCAAGGCTGCATCTGCGCTGTAGAAATAATCCAGTTTGACACTGCTTTAACTGCCATACTCAATGCTATGAAATTCTGGGATATGTAGTTTAGTGATAAACTTATCCTTCTCTGTCAGAGAATTCTGGTGCCACAACAAACTACAAATCCCAGGATTCCATAGCATTGAGTTATGGCAGTTAAAGCAGGGTCAAACGATTATTTCTGCAGTACAGATGCAGCCCAAGGCTTAAGCGCTTTCCAAGTGCCCATGCTCAGAAATTCTGGTTTAGAGTAAGTAAATTGATGCAAAAGATTTTGGGCTTTAGAATCAATCTGAAGCCAGAATTATTTTTTGTTAGATATGATTAATGAAAATGATAAAAGGGAGAAGAAATTTTGTAATCTTATTAGATCTATGCTAAAAGCTGCAAGAATAGTGCTAGCCAGGACTTGAAAATTGAATAAAGTTCCTGATTGTACAGATTGGATAAGAAAAATGATGGAAATTGCAGCCATGGAAAAATTGACTAATTTAATTAAGGGTAATATAACTGATCTTTTTTTAAAAGTAAAATTTACTTTTTAAACTACACCTCCCTGCATCTTTCACTCCTCCTAGGCATTCTGGGAGTCATTTGCCAAAAAGTAATTTTTCCACATTCTGGCTGTCCTGACTGTGCATGCTTCATTGCTGCCACATGCAAAACTGCATAATAATGTTTTTAAATTTCCTCAGCAGAGCAGAAGACACAAAAAACAGCCAAAAAGATAGATAAAGAGTAAGTAGATGTATAATGAAAGATACTTTTTTGGGTGGTGGTGGTTATATTTAAAAAAAACTTTATTACTGAATTTGTCATTGTGTCTCATCTCCCTCTTTCTTCTTTTTGAAAAGCCCTTTAGATATCTCTTCAGCTCAGTGGCTAAAGACTCATGGCTTGGTTGCTAGGCGCCTCACCATAATGGATGCCTTAGCTCCAACAGCTGTTCCTCGTACAACTAAATACATTCCAATTCTAGACAAACATGTAGTTTCAAGAGTATTTGATGATGTAAGTGTCTTTTTGTGTTTTTTCTGGGGAAACTGCAAATTAGCAACTGAATAGAAATGTCAACTAATTGTATTCTCAACTATTCCAATCACAATGTGCACTTAGGGCTGTGCTGACTATTTACTCATTTTGATCTTGAGGATTGGAAATAGCAGTTAGAGGCTCTAGAGAAACAATTCCTTATAAACTCTTTGTTGGTGAGAATATCTTCCTCCCCTGCATCACTCTAGTGTCTTATCCATACAACACAAATAATCCAATTTGAAACTGGACTATTTGCCATGGGGTTCCTCCTACTGAATTCTGGTGTTTGTAGTTTTACAAGGTCTTTAGCCTTCTCTGCCAAAGAGTGCTGGTGCCTCACCAAACTACAAATCCCATGATTCCATAGGAAGGAGCCATGGCAAATAATTCAGTTTCAAACTGGATTATTTGTGTAGTGTGGATGCACTAGGTGTCATTATTTTCTCTTTCTGCTATTGCTTTGGTGACATTTCCTTTCTTCTTCTTGGATCAGTCATATTCATATAATGAATAGCCAATCAGGTTTGACTATGTGATGACACCATTGGGGCAAAATAAAGGCAATTAAGAGAGCAGGGGGGGCGGTTAGGCATTGATGAAAATTTGTTTAAAGTTGGGTGTATGTATGTTCTTTTGAAGCTGCTGGAAATAATAATAATAATAATAATAATAATATTTATTTATACCCCGCCCCTCTGTTAAAAACAATTGGGGTGGCTTACAAAAATTAAAATACAAATACAGATTAAAATCCTTAAACACCACCCTCCCCCATAAAAAGATATTAAACCAATATAAATTAAAACAACTAATCTAACATTTTAAATTTTTTAAAAAAGTAATAAATAGCCAGCAGACTAAAAAAGAGGCCAGAAGCTCCTGAGGCTGGGATCTACCCGAATATTCCGGCGTATAAGACAACTGGGCATATAAGATGACCCCCTCAATTTTCAACTAAAAATCTAGGGTTTGGCATATATTTGTCATATAAGACCACCCTCCAATTTGGCTGGCTGGCTGACTGGCTGGGGGAGCCTTGCCAGCTGATCCTGTTTCCCAACTCACGAGGATCTCCCCAAAGGTTGCTCCCCAAAGGGGGTGAAGGCAGAAGAGGGGGCCGAATGAACCCGATTTGTCTCGGCCACTGCCCATTCCCTCCGTCTTCGTTCCCTTTGCAAAGGGAATGGAGACGGAAGAGATGGGCGGCGTCCGTGGCAAATCGCAGCATTCACCCCTCTCTTCCACCTTCCAGTCACCCTTGACTCGAAGGTGGAAGATAGGGACAAATATATCCAGTTTGCCTCGGCGGCTGCCCATACCTTCCATCTTCCTTCCCTTTGCGAAGGGAAAGGGGCAAAAATGCCCAGTTTGCCTCAGCGGCCCCGTTCCCTCCATCTTGGCTCTCTTCCAAAGGGGGCCAAGGCGGGGGAAGCGGGGCCACCAAGGCAAACCGCTAGAGTTGCGTCGGTCACCCCGCTTCCCCCGCCTTGGCCCCCTTCGGAAGAGAGCCAAGACGGAGGGAACGGGGCCGCCAAGGCAAACTGGGCGTTTTTGCCCTTTCCCCCACCTTCCTTGAAAATGCACAGTTTGCCTTGGCTGCCCCCCCTCCATCTTGGCTCTCTTCCAAAGGGGACCAAGACAGGGGAAGCGGGGGCATCTGTGGCAAACCGCTAGATTTGCCCCCTTTCCTCCACCTTCAAGGAAGGTGGGGGAAAGGGGCGAAAATGCCCGGTTTGCCTCGGCCGCTGAACACACAGGCGATTGAGTGGCGGCCACGGCAAACCGCAACCTTTGCTCCCCCCTCCTCTGTCTTCAGTTGCTCCCCAAAGGGGGAGAAGGCAGAGGAGGAGGGAGAATGAACTGCTAAACACTTTGCCTCCCCCCGCCCCATCTCCTGCCTCTTTGCTCCGTTTGCGAAGGTTGCAAAGAGGCAGGAGATCGGTAGGCGGGTGAAGCAAAGTATATCCGGCGTATAAGACGACCCTCAATTTTGGAGGGTATCTTTGAGTGCTCAAAAGTCATCTTATACACCGGAATATACGGTAATTAGGAAAGGCCTACCGAAAATATTTGTGAAAAGTCAATTGAGTTTACATGAGTAAATTAAATGGCAGACTTTGTGAAGTAATTATTCTCTGAGAAATTATAGCATAATAGAAGCCCGAAGGAGTGATATAATAACCATTATTTCTGTGCAACTATTTCTCTCATTTTTGTGGATGAATGTTGAGCGTGAGGTATTAAGCAAAACTTACCAGAGCTTCCTCTAGCCTCTCTGTGCTATTGGTAGCTGTTTTGGTTTCTAAGAATACCCTGTTAGTCCAAAAGGGCATTCTAGGGAAAAAATGGCAGCCCACCTTGGCTACCAGAGGAGCACTTAGCTATCTAAAAAGGCTGGGGGAGTGCCAGCAAGTTTTGACAGGAAGCATTTTGACATTTTCACAAGCATTTTTCAAATTTTAATCCATTCTCTTATCAATCCTAATTCTTTTTATTTAGATAACCAAAAGTTACCTACCAAAAGTTACCTCAAGTCCTTGCAACAGGTTACCTATCAAAACAGTACAATGAACAACGTGGGACTGGGTTATTTTTAGAAAGTTAACTTTCCAAGCTCTGCACTTTTTTCATGCCTTACTTTCCAAGACCTGTAGGGGCAGGCATTATAGTTTCACCTTTACTTATAGTATTTAACATGCCCCACATCATTCTGTAGAGCCTAAAGACACTGAAGGCACCAGATCCCTTCTGATCTTGGATGCTAAGCAGGGTCAGATCTGGTTAGTTCTTGAAAGGGGGACTGATAAGAAATACTAGGTGCTCTAGGCTGTATTTCAGAAAAAGGCAATGGTACACCACCTCTGAATATTCCTGGCCTAAGAAAACCTTATGAAATTCAACATGACTTGAAGGTATATACACACACACACAAACCTCCCATTCTGCACAAATAATTGTATTTCCCTTTTGACCAGTAGTTGGCAGTATATAGCCACTGTGGGTTCAAAATGAGCAATGGTTGTTAACAGTCACTAAAGTTGCATTGTAAATTATGGCACTGGCATGCCAGAGTGTGTACTCAGTAAGTACAAGAGAGAAAAATATAGGAGAGAAAAAAAGTAGAAGGGAGAAAAGAACTGGTCACTCCCAGACTCTAAAACTCCCTTCCAAAATAATCAAGGCTTGCCCCTTCCCAAATGTCCTTCCATTAGCAGGCAAAGAACTTCGTATTCAGGTAGAAGGCCTTCAGCACCTGCTTGACTGTTATGATCAAAGATTTTAAAATGGATGTGCTGGACTTTTAAATATTTTAATGATTAGCTTTTATTAGTGTGACATTTTAACTTTTTTTAAAAAAAATAGGTGTTATGATATTATAACTAATTTAATTCCTGTTTTAGTCTGCATAACTTGTTGTGCTTTTTTATTGGAACCTTTTTAATTACTTTGGAAGCTATGTTGTAGCCCAACCATGGGAGGAAGGTGGGATGTAATCCAATCCCATAAGTCAATAAAATATCACATGCTGCTGGGTCATTGCATTTTAAAGGTGTGAATGCTTTTAAACAACTGAGGGCACAGTGGGTGTGAAATGGCACAGGCTGTACAAAAGCTCAACAATGCAAGCTGGTAAATGTCTCATGTAGGCTAGCCCAATTATTTGTTTATGGACTGCATACTGGAAACTTTCATAAGACACAATTATAGCACTATGATTCCAGTTTAACTGCAAAGGAAACATCCTCTGGAATCCTAGGGTTTATACAGTTGTCCCTTCATATTCGCTGTGGTTTGGTTCCAGGACCCCCGTGGATACCAAAATCCGTGAATACTCAAGTCCCATTATATGCAATGGCACAGCAAAATGGTGTCCCTGGTATAAGATGGCAAAATCAAGGTTTGGTTTTTGGATTATTATTTTTTAAAGAATATTTTCAAGCCATGAATACTTAAATCCGTGGATACCAAATCCGTGAATATGGAGGGTCAACTGTAGTTTGGTGAGGAACTAGAGCCCTCTGGTAGAGAATTTTAAACACCCCTGCCTAAACTGAAAGTCCCAGGAATTCATAGGATGTTGGCATGGCAGTTAAAATGGAATGATAATGCTATAATTGTGTAGTGTGGACCCACTGTCTTTGGACAGTACTCTCATTCACAGTGGTCCATTCTTTAAAATGATAATATTAACCTTATAAAGATGATCCAAAAAGGGGGAAAATGAAGAGAAAAATAGGAAAATAAGTACATGCAGATGCAAGCTGTTACACTGTTGTTATAGTGACCAAGTGGAATGGCCACTGAGAGATAAAGTTCTCAAAAGTGAAGAGCCAAATGGAAGTTAGTACCATCAGGGTGCCGTTTACACGATGAAAATGCAGTGGGAAGAATTCGTGTCAAACTCTGGTTGTTTACACGTACATCGGGTCAGGCACATGATTTTCAAAAGGGGGGGCACCTTTTATCCCACAACCTGCAGGACTTCCAGTCCCGTGGTTTGTGGCGACTTTTTAAAAAGTCACGGGAGGATTCGGAAAATCGGAAATGTAAACAGCCCAGGACAAGCTATCTCGGTACTAGGTGATGTCCGGAAATGGTGACCGGGGGCGGGCTCAGAAATCAGCGACCAGAAAAGGAAGGGTCAGACACCCGTTCAACAGATTCAGCCTCACCAGCTGAGAACAAAGGCATCCCTTCCAGCTGCACGAAGGTTTGTGTGCGTGTGCATGTACTAAATCACCCCATTAAATGGATTTCTACACTGCAAACCCTTCAGCTTTAACCTGTTCCTCTACTGCATGCTGGGTTTAAATTTTAAAGAGAGAGTTATAAAGAGAGTAAATTTTAAAGAGAGAATTATAAAGAGATCGTGGGCGGAGGATCACTCATTCATCCCCTGCCTGGATCCCCTCACTGGGTCTGAACGGATAATCAAACATTCACCACCATCCCCCAAGGCACAGTAAAAAATGCCAGCGTCTGAGCGGATGATCACACATTCATTCACACATCCCCAAGGCACAGTAAAAAATGCCAGCATCTGGGTCTTTCAAAATGCCTTGTGTGTCCTCCTCTTATGATTGCCTGCACTGGCTTGAAACCTTCACTCCACAGCTGTCTCTGCTTAAAGGGTTAACATTTTAAAGAGACAGGACAACCGCAAGCCTCTGCCCCTTGCACTCGGCTTGTACTGACTTGGGCTTGTGTGTGTGCGTGCGTACGTGCGTGCCGGGGCTCCAGTCCGCTCTGCTTTTGATCTCTCTCACACTCCCCAGCACCAACTGATCGCTCATTCCTCCCCAGTTTAGCTGACTTTAAATGGTGTTCTTTCATTTCTAAAGGAAAGCACAGGGTTTAGCCACTGATCATTCCTTCCTCCCCTGGATTCCTCCCCTCATCCCCTCAGCACCTCATCCTCAATGCAACACGCAATCATCCCCTCATCCCCAACCAGAAGCCTGAACAAACATTTGAGCCAGCCAATAGCATCGCTTGTGGTGCGGAACTCTAAAGGAAGTACATCACTGAGGTTGTGAAAAAATGAGTAATCGCATCCTTGATTGACAGCTAAAAAAAAAAATCCTTAAACTCGTGTAAACAAAAAAACCCCGGGATACTATATAGTGGCAGAAGGTACATATCACAGGACGGGATGCCATGTAAACAATGATCCTGGGATCTCCTGGGATCTCCAGTTCAGAGACAAAAATTGTGTAAATAGGGAGGGACGAATATGGGATCAAGAAATCCCAGGACGCCCCGCGACAAAACTTACCATCTAACTGGCACCCAGAACTGACAGAGGGAAGAGATGTTGCTTTTAAGGTGGAACACAAACCCCTGACTTGCTGTGGAGATCTCTGCATGACTGTGGGCTAGTCTCTCAGCCACAAACTCCATCCCTTTCTTATTTTGGCGAAACAATTGGCTAACTCATTATGAAGTACTTTGTTTACTGAAAAGGCGGTGCAAATTTGTAAAAAATGTACAGTTATTCCCACTGAATTTTGCTGTGGGTATATGGTTTCTTTTCCTCATCCCTCAAGAAAAACACCAGTCCTCACATGGATGAAAATGTCACAGTGTAGGAAATCAGACATGATAAAGCTGTAGTAACTTGTTGACTTGTTCAGTATGGTTTTATCCTGTTTAAATTATTTTATTGTTTTAAATCTGGAGTTGTTTTAAATTGTTTATTATGTTTTACTTGTACATCACCTTAAGATTCCACAGTTAAGGGCAGGACATACACACACACTTTTATGTCTCAGAAAAAAATAGAAATGTGCCCAGTGCCCATGGCTATTGTAAATCACAGATATATCTGGCAGGATAATAAGAAATGGTGGTACCTTAAGATCTTTAGTAGACTGTCTTAAGATCTTCTGCAAGTGCCCCACCGTCTGAAGTAGAGTGAGTGCACAGCTTGGAGAAATTACTTTTTTAAGAGGGTAATTCCCAGAATTCCCCATCTAGCACGACTAGTGTCCATGCTAGCTGATTGGCTTCAGGGAGCTGCCTTCCCCCAAAGTATTTTTTCCAAGTACTTGGTGAGTAGCTACTAGCAAGAGAGCCTCCTTGGTGTTGGCATTCTCATTTTGCTCCTTCTAGAAATGCTCAGGTAGTACCTGCTTTATTATCATATCATTGCCAGGCAAAAATAATTTTATTTTCCCAATCATTTACATTTTTATGGCTTTATTACTCTCTTACTCACTTTGGGTTTTACTGTCTGATTAGTTGTTGATGATTAATTTCAGCTAAATTGTATAATTTTTTCTGTAGGGGTGGGGGAAAGACGAAAGCTTTGCTTTTCATGCTGCATAGTTAAAAGTTGCAGCTGTATGTGTTTAGAATATTACAGTATTTTGAAGGCTTGATTCTTTTGTTATACTGCAGGTTCTCCCCTTCGCACATGTGAGCAATGATAAGAAGTTTGTCACACTGATTAATCCTCAGGCAGTGGATCTGGATAGCTACAAGAAGAGGCTGCAAGAAGCAATAAAAACATATGAAAGGCAAGTCTGATCAGCAGGAAGTTTCCATGAAGCAAATTGGATTCATCTTGGGTGAACCCAGCCACATGGATGGCTGTTTATCCAGTAATCTGTTTCATCAGAGTGTGGCTGGCCTTAGCTTTTTCTAGCATCTGAGCATAAACGTAGCTGATACAGACTCAACTGTATACGCATGGCAATGGTGGGAAAGAGAGGGTTGGCTCCATCTTGTACACCAAGGGTGGGAATCGTGGGGCTCCAGATGTTGTTGAGCAGCAACTCTCAGCAGCCTTAATCAGCATAACCAAAGGTGAGGAATGGTGGGAATTGTAGTCCAAGAACATCTGGAGGGTCACAAGATCCCCACCCTGTTATACACACACCTTCTGGTGTCACTATCATCACTATCTGAAAGTCATCTTGTGTGCCATTACATACCTTGTTTGGAAGGTCTGGTTGCAAAGCAGTTTTGTGCATGTTGTTACCTATGTGGACTGTGTAGAGGCCGTGTAATCTGCCAGCATTCATGGAAAACATTCAAGAAATTTTCTTTCCATATATATTAATGCAGAAAGGATTCTGTTATGGTAGAAACAAAGAACACTGGTGTTGTTATCGTTCTGATTAATACATTGTGGCTGTTGTGAGAACACTGCTTTCAATTATTGTGACTGGGGTGGAGAACTACAGATTGAGGCAGGAGTGGGGAACTTTGGCCCTCCAGATAATTTTGGATTGCATCTCCCATCAGCTTAGCCTCTGGGGAGGAATGGTGAGACCTCCAGTCCAAAAACATCTAGAGGGCTGCCCGAGGTTGTGGGTGGTGTGCTCATCAAAAGGGAATGGGTGATTATTATTTTTTTTTATCATCGCTACTGGTGACTCGCATTCTGAGTGGGGTGGAGAGGGGACATGCCACTGCTTGGACCATGGGCTCCTGATGCACATCATAGATACATAAAAAGAAAAGTTGAAAACACACATGCACACAATAACAATGACAGCCTGATCTGTGGCAAATTGGCTTTAATATACTGATTCATCTCTAGAATGAGAGATGCTACAGCAAAAGACTTGATTGAAATGATGCCTTCTACCCTGGATGACCTTGCCTGTAATCCCAGATTGTTTCTGGTCTCTAGGAAGGTAAAAACACTTTACTGATGCTTAATTGTAGTATCTCTATCCTTATTGATTCCCAGAGACAGATTATTCCAAGTGAGCCTTGGACCAAATTGAAGCTGTGTTTGAAAACTTTCCATTTTAGCCAGGCCTGTGGGGTGCATGCTGTCCATAAGGCCATTTTGTGGCTTCCAGGACCTCCCCAGGTTTTGGGGGAGAAATCTGTTTTTGAAATTGGAGAGGGGACAGCAGGAAGGATGTAATCCTCCAAGGTCTCTTGGGGGAGAAGTGCAGTCCCCTAACCCCTGTGTACTGCCCACTTCTGCTTTAAACAAATGAAACCCAGTGTGTAGCAGTTATCAAAGGTGGCCTTGTGATACTGATTCCAGTTAGGGAGGTTTTGTGCCATGTGTACATTCAGATTCTTGATGTATCATGTAACCTTGGATGACCATAAAGTACAGTATATTTATTTAGCCTCAGCATTGTTCTAGGTACTGTACAGACTAGGCAGCTAGGCCAAAGAACTTGCAGTTTACATTAATCGAACAATGCCATTTTGTTTGTCATGTATTCCCGCCCCCCTTGAGTTTTTAAAAATTCATTTTGGAAGAGAATGTTTTTCAGCATTCCAAAATCTTACCCCAACCATCAGACCACATGCATTTCTTCATTAACCTAAATATAGTTGGTATTCTTTTTACTGAGTTTGCTCAGGTGTGTGTGTGGGGGATAGTTGTGTAGTTTCAATCCCTGCACCCCCAAAATAGCACTACATTTTTGAAGCAGTTGCTGTTTTGCTCTATAAGGTCCTGCTAAGCTGTAATGTCAAGAGGCCAAATTTCAATATGGAATAGTTTGAAAATGACCAAGCAATAACTCTAATTTTTTTTGTCTGCCACATCTGTTCAGACTTGTCGTATTATGCCACAAACAGTGCATTATATTGCTGGGAATTGAATTTGCAAGGGTAGCCACAGTTGTTTCTGAACTGAGAGTGGTTAAAAATTTACTTGACACCTGCTATATTGCACACTTTGTGCTTACACACAAGAATTCTCTCTCTCTCTCTCTCTCTCTCTCTCTCTCTCACACACACACACACACAAACATGCACTGCATGACACAAGGTTCTGCTCTCAAGATTAATAACCTAATTGTCATTAGGATGAACTATAAATGAAGCAAAATGTGATGATAATAATTTCATGCCTTCTAAAAGGAAAATGTTTCTGCTGAACAACAAACAAAAACAACCCCACAACCCGCCCCCCCCCCCACAAGGAGAGACCCTAAAGCTGCAAAGACTTAAGATGCAGAGTAATTACAAGCATATGAAAATGAGCAGGTGGTTAACAGACAACATGTGCCTGTCAGAAATAAATAGCCCAGCACTCTAAGATTTTATGCTTGTGAATAAATTAAGGGCTTTGAGCATGTGTGACACAAATTATGCTGTAGTGTTTATCCCCTAGAATGCCTGAATGTCTCTGGCATGCTTTAGTAATTCTAGCCCTGTTCTGCCAGAGGGACACATTTGTGGTTCAAAGAAAGATGGATTTAGTCCAGAGCTTCTGCCAAATTCCATTGGGCTAAGTCTAACTGCACCTGCAGGCTCTGGCACCTAACCAGAGCTGTTTAGAGGAAGAGACCATCAGGAAGCTTCCATTGTGCATGTTGTGATTCTCAGTATCCTTTACTTATTCTGTAGAATTTGAAGAATTTGCTGATTAACCTTTAACGTGGTTGTGTTTGCTGCAGCAGCTGCTTAAAATAAAGGGGGATTCTATTAGAAGAACGCTAGTTTACTGTCAGAGTGATGAAATCAAAGGAGAAGGTCATAGATCAGTGGCAAAGCACAAACCTTCCACACAGAAGCTCCTATATTTAATCCCCTGTATCTCCAGGAGATAATGGGAGACACTTTGACTAGAAGCCCTGGAGATCCATTGCCAGGCAGAATAAACAATACAGTGATAGAAGATCCATGGCTTTACTCAGGTGACTGACCTTTGAAAGTCCATTCTATTAAATATTCTTTATTTCATTTTACATACATAGTCTATGTATGCTCTATCTATTGTCATCCAGTGTGTCTGAGAGATACCAGTTTGGAGAGGGTTGAGTGACAGGCAGTTGATTTTAGCTACTAGAACTCGGGAGCTTTTTAAGGCATTTAGGAAGTGCAGCTGGACCAGTGTATTGGAACACAAATGGCAACTCTCCTCGAGCACCAGAGGCAATCCCAAGTATGTTTACAAAAAAGAAAGCTCTCAAATAAGGGGTACCTAGGATTGCAGCCTAACCTATTCACTGCATGATGAGTTTTTGTAAACAAAAATGCATGAAATGAACCAAGAAATAAGAAAGGAATTATTTATTTGATTTACTGATCAATTTGATTTGTTTTATTGATCAATAAATATTGAACTATTTATGTCCTAGTTAATTCATTTATTGGATGCTGACTGGGGATGTTATGGATTGTATCCTAAAGCATTTGATTGGACAAACTTGGTCTACTAGCAGAGGTCAGGAAAGTGTGGCTCCAGGCTGTTTTGGTGATTCCCCAGGGTAATGTTAAAAATTTTTTAAACAACTATTTTGACTCCAAATACCACCCAAGGAATGTGTAGGTGTGTGGTATTTCTCCATTTTTTTGGTCCTCATGGGCAGACCTATAAATCCTGGTTCACTTCTTATTGGAAAAAGGCTTCTTCTGCCCCCAAATGATCAGGGGAGGTCTAACAACATGGGAAAACTGCATCCATACCCTTAGGGGTATGCTGGGGGTTTGCAGGGGCAAAAATGAACATTTTTTGCGAAGATCCATACCTATAAGGTTCTCTGGGAGCCAGTGCAGCTGCCTAACCTCCAACAGTTGTCCACCCTGATCTAGAGTTTCTGGAACATCTTACACATACTGGCTTTATCTGGTTTATGGATTGCAAATTCTTGAGTGATTGTCTGCCTAACCAAACATACTGGCTGCTAGTGAAAGATCACAAGTGAAGGTGGATTTTGTATAGCTAGGGAGTTATTCATTTCCCATAGGCCATGCGCATGGGGGATTTTGGAAGTTGTGATCCTTTTTTAAGTTCTGGCAGTCAGTGACTCTTCTCCTTGAAGTTGATTGGAGACATCTTCTAATGACACAGAAGATCTTTGGAACAAGCCATTGCATATTATGTGTGGGACAGCATTTGTCCTGGGTGATGTTCAATCCACCTTCATTGCTTGCTTATATCACTATGTGTTAATGGGACACTTGCTGTGAAGTTCTTGCAGGCTGCAATGGTGGGGGTTTCATTACATTCTTCATTGATCCTGTTATTATCATGTTGTTACTTGGAAATACAAGTTCCCTTTATTCACAGAGGATAATTCTGACCTTTAGAGTTGTTGGTTGAGGACAGTTTGACACTTGTGTTGTCTCAGGATACAGATGGTCACAGCTGTGTTTTAGAATAGTGTGGGGTTAATCTAAAAGGCAAAAATACTCATCATGGAATGTGAGGAGACCCCTACCTGTCTTAATGGCAATCTACATCATAGATTGCTATATTGGGAAGGAGGGGGGCCCAAAACATAAAAAACTCCACAAGAAAAGCCTTAGCAGCTTTTCCTGGAGTTTTTTTTTTTTAAAGTAGCAAGGGAAATGCACATTTCTGCTCGTTGGGACAAGCAATTCTATATGAATCGCTTTCCCATAGGAGAGAAAGCACAAAGCTGATTGGCTGGGTGAACATGGGGGGGGGGGTTGCTAACAAGGCAAGTGCCTGCTGCTACCATGTTGGAATTTCACCTTAAGAAGTGAGCACTAAGGTGAGAAAATGGGTGGGATTTGGGTTTTTTTTTTTTTTGCTTTTCTGTTAAATTGAAAAATTGCTCTATCGCACTTTGGACATCATTTTAAAAAAAGTTCAGTTGTGGCAAAGTGAGGTAAGTACAAAGCAAGTAAATCACTTGTGGCTGGCATCTTGCATGTAAAGCTTATGGGGACAAAAACACCATTAAGACAAGTCGCAGCTGCTGCGAAATACCATTACTGCAAGGCACTCTGTTTTGGGGGGGCTCGTATAGACAAGCCCTGTGTTACATTTTACCCAGTGCTGTTGGGCACACTGACCTCACTCTTGACAGTGTTGTGTTTTCATTAACAGGCGCCTTGATCAAATTATTTGGAGAGCATTACCAGAGGAAGAAAAAGAAAAGTAAGTTGCTCCCTTCTTGCTTGTCAGTTCAAGATTTTAATTTTTTCAAAACTATGGAAAGAATGAGAGCCACTAGTGCTTCTTGTGTCTGGAAGTACCTCTTCAGTATTAAGCATTCTGTTTGTTGACATTTGTGTACCTTTAATGACTTTAGCAATCAATGTGGAGTCTCTGGGAAATGTGACATGTACTCTTCTTCCTGGAGTACATGTTTCACACGTAGGGGTTTCCATCTGTTTAGACTGGAAAGATGGGAACCATGGCCTTTGGGTGTGTGTGGTCATGGCAAGCTCTAGAATGGTCTGAACAAGCAGAAACTGTATGTATGAATGTGCAGGTGACCACCTGAAGAATCCATTACAGATAAGTCACCTACCCTGACATGAAAGCATTAGCTGCTGTGTTATAGCCAATGACAATGGTTTTGATAAGTACAGGACATTGCAAAACACTACATGTGTTGGTTGGTGAAATTGCCACTATTCTTACTGGGTCCCTTCACCCCAAATTCATTAGGCATGTCCTGAAAGCATAATATGGTTAATCTATAGTACAGTATATGCCGAATTTGTTGCCATTAGTTATACAGTACTGGCAAGGGGGAAAACCCAGGAACTGCTCATAGTCAATTAATAGAGGAGCCACTCCAGAGTCAACCAGCTTACAGGATGTGATATAAGCCTCTTGTGTCACCTGATCTGATTCCTGCTGCCTTGGTAGTTAGTTGGGGAGTAGGTGTTCCTGCTCTTCTTTAAGCCTACAGAGATCATGTGTCCAGATACATATCAGATCCACATTCATCTGGCTTCAGCTGGAATACATCAAGTGCCACCAAATAATTCTACTGGACCCAAATAATTGGTTTGCTTCCACAGCTGCAGGTGGAATGGTGAAAAGGTTAGGCTTCAGCTAGAAAGATATGGGTGAATTTTGCTTCAATAGATTTTATTTAAGGCCAAAAAGGAATATTTCCCCCTATGGCCACAGTGTCAGATTGGGAACTTATTGATTCTACACCTTTCCTCAGACTGTCATGTGTCCTAGACCTTGCTAGCTGGGGGGTTCTGGTCATTGTATCCAAAAAGAGCAACTTTTTCCAAGCTCTGGTCCTCAACATGTCTCTTTTCATGGGATAACTTGTTCATTCTTGTTATTTGACAGTGACAGAATGTAATCAGAAACAGTTCTGTTTAGCCACTGTGGCTACAACACATTTATTACCCCCATGAATTTGTGTAATCTGGCTTAAAGATGCTATTGCTATGTTATTGCATGATGAAAACTTTGTCATCATACTTTCATCACAGGAGCTAAATGCTTTCAATAGCTGTATATCAGTCATCTAGGATTTTTTTCAATGGAAGAGGCCTGCACATGTCAAACTAGATTTTTAAAGATACAGAGGCTCTGCCAAGAAGGTAGTGAACCAATTCCTGCCACAACATGCAACGCTTCTTTCTGTTACAACATTTTCTAGATGAGACTACTTCTTGCATTTCTGTGCTTCAGGAATACAGATGCCCTTTGTTACGTAGTGAATTACAGTACAGTAGGACCCCGTATCCACTGATGCATTATCCACTGATTCAATTATCCACGGAACACAAAACAGCACACGTGCCATAGAGTCTTCCTAGAAAATGTGTCCTCTCTTGCCATTTTCTAGGTCCTCTGAGGCAACCCTATGGTATTTTACACCTATTATCTTCAATGGTGTTCACTATTATCCATGGTTTTCAGTATCCACAGGGCTCCCCATAACCAATCCCCAGCCTATATGGAGGTTCTACTGTAACTGTTGCAGTACTTGATCAAGGCATCTTCAGGGCATGCAAATGACATTAAATAAGGTCAGCATTCAAGTATCATCTTTGTTTTTAGGTTTGAACAAGACCAGCCAATATCATATGTGGATCGTAAGGAATCTTTGCTAGAGGCCTTAGGAGATGCAGGTTGGCCCATTGCTTATGAGGATGTGATGCTGTTGGAAGATGAGATTCTGACAGGATTAACGTATCTGCAACAGGCCATTGAACTTCAGGAAGCTTCGAGAGAGGAACCCCAGAGAATCTGCCCACTTCGGATCAGTCCCCCTAAAGAGGTAGATGGCATTAGTGGTTAATCCCTTCCTTTTAAAAACAAGAAGTACACAAGGTGACTCAGTACCAAACACATAAACACTAAAAATGCAAAGGAAATGTGACTTGTATTGTATCTGTAACAATTCTTGACCTAAATCCAACTAAAATAGCATTGTTGAAACAATGGAATTTATACAAGTGTTGATTTACCATTCAGCCATAGATTCTGTGGCTCCGTTCTGATTGGGACTAACATCTGAATTTAGGGCATTGTCCTCTGCAATAACTGTGTGACATATCTTCATTGTAAACAAACTGCAGAGGATTCTTCTCAAAAAGGATTTCTGAAATGATAATTTCCTCAGCAGCCTTCCCAAACATAGTGTCCTCAGATAGGTTGAACTGCCAGGCTGGGAGCTGTAGTCCAGCTCTGCCAGCTGCCATCGGACTGGGGAAGACTGTGTTATGGCCACCAAATACAGTATGCTTCATAGCTAAGTGGCAATATAAACTCAGGACTCTCCATGATCAAAATTATATCCACTATGGCAAATTAGCACTGGGTTGCCACCTGTTTCTGGCAGCACCAATTGCTTCAGGAAAGACATTGTACTACAATTGTGTTTGTGTGTGTTTGTTCATGTGTACAGTTTGCTTCACAGAAAGGATGGGAGGTCAAGAAATATTCATTTCTTCCCTAGCCATACGCTTTCCTTTTTATCTTCATTAAGGCCATCCCTCTCTGTTTTGCATAGGTCTTGAGAGCATTTTGAAAGGAAAAAAAGAGTTGTTTGTGCTTTGTTAACATGTGGCTGCAGTGTAATATGTAGTTTGTCCATAGAACTCTGGCTGCTGTGATACTTCATTGTCCTTTCCCACATGGCATTCTACTTGTTGCAACAAGCAGGGAGACACCATTCGTCATTCCTATGTGATATTGCCTTATTGTTGTTAGAGGAACTGCCACAGCGTCAAGGTCAGAATGTGCAATGCTACTGAAAGAGACTGAGGCATGGTCTGTGACATGGAAAAATGCTCTAGGAAAAGGAGACCCATTGATGTAAACAGTATATAAGGGTGCCTTATTACAGCACTCCCCAAGAAGGAATAGCCAAGAAATGTGAACAATGAAAACCAGAATGTACATTTAGCTTAGTGGTGGAACACAGGGTTTGGAAAAGTTACTATTTTGAACTATACTAGAATCCCCTTGACAACATCTCCAGTAACTAGCCTGGGATGGAGAAAGTGAGGCCCTTGGGCCACAGGCAGTACCTGGAGCCCATTTTGTGGTCCTTGAAAGCCCCCCGAACCCTCTTTTTTTTAAAAAAAAATAGTGCAGTTCTCAGGCAAAAATCACCCAGAAATCTCATCCAAAGCCCCCCAGTACATGCAAATACTGTATTCAGAAACCTTCTCCAATCTCCTCAGAACCACTCCCAAATATCTTTCCCCCACTTCCATTTCTCCTTCAAAATAGCAAGGAAGTGTCACAACAACATTTTCACTTGCATTTTTGAAGGAGATACAGATGGAAAATGAGGCACCATGGTGTGCTTGAGTGTATATATAAGACTGCTCTGCAGGAGAGTTGGTGGTTGCTACAGTTTCCCACTCTTGGACTAGACTCCATGCTGGCAGAAGGATTCTGGAAGCTGTAGTCAAACACACACACACACACACACACATGCACACGCACCTCTTTCCTAGCTCTTATCTCTCTGGCTTTTCTTCGCAAACGAAGATTCAGGAAGGACTCATCCCGCGCTTTCTCTTATGAAGCACATGGTTTATATGCAGAAGTTCCCTGGTGTCTCCAGATATAGCTGGGAAAGCGCCACTTTTGGTAGTTACTAAACGAGATGAACTACTGATCTGGCATATAAAGCAGCTTCCTGTTTTGTGGGCTTTAGGGATGGGTGAAATTTTAATTTATTTAATCAATCAATCATTACATTTTGTCCTAATAGGTTGTTCCTACCTGGTCGCATTGTGTCAGGTGCCAGCAAATGTATGTTTTTTGATAAAATGAGAATGCATTGGCTGGGCAATTAGCTCTTTCTGATACCTCTAAACCTTTCAAAGATGTAAACCTGAATACACATGTAGTGCTAAATTATAGCATGCAGTTAAAGATTGCTTCTTTTTTTACACCTAAGTAAGCATGAGCAGCCTGAGTCTGAAGTAGAACCATCATGTTGTGCAAGTGAAGAAACTTCAGCCCCTACTGTTTTATATAGAAATTCATCCTGCTTAATACAAGAGGCTTATGGAAATAGGGGGAGGGACAAACTCCATTGGTACCTCTAACCCAAACCCAGCCACCCCATATTAAATGAAAACTGGCTAGGGAGCAGAGGAAGATTTAAATTTCTCCTTCCTCATCCTGCATTATTGTTCCAGTCATCCAAATATGGGTTGCATGAGCTTGTTGTTGTGGGCCTTCAAGTAATTTCCATCTTATGGTGACCCTAAGGTGATCCTATCATGGGAATGTCACGGAATGCAGCCTTTCTAATCATGCATGAATAGAAAGGACAATTAGCGGAGTTGCAGTGGAAAAATGCGGAAAGTGGGCCCCAATTTGCATACTTGGTGTAAAACATGGAGACAGACAAAATAAGTCCTTTTTATAGGCTTTATTTGAAATAACAAAGGTAAACTACTGAAAACAGAATACATCATGGCTAGCTAGCTAGCCAAGCATCAGAGCTAAGGAAAAAAATCATCCCGAGTCTCTGTGTCTGACACAGAGACTCAGAGGATGATTCAACACAGACTGCAAGATAGCAGATTCAGTGTAAACTCAAAACAATAACAATCTCAGACTTTCTCAGCCTAGACCATGGGAATGAGAGAGATAAGGTTACAAAGCATAGCACAACAGCACCTGGACATTTTCCCAGACACATTGGAAATGACTTCACCGTTGTTTAACCTCTAGCAAAACATAGACGAGGCTTGGCCTGGAAAATTATAGGCCTAATGAGACAGTATTTTTTTGCCTAGCTGAAAAATCATCATGGACATAATATGACTCCAATGCCCGTTTTCCTTGACAGCTTTCTTGGCAAGATATGTTCAGAGGGAGTTGTCTTCGCCTTCCTCTGAGGCACTCTGAAAGAGTGTGACTTGCCCAAGGTCACCCAGCAGGTTTACATAGCTGAGCAGGGATTCAAACCCTGGTCTTCAAAGTCACAGTCCAGTGCTCAAATCACAACACCATGCTGGCTTCCACCAAGAACCATGGGCTTACTTCTGTGTAAAAAAGAACAAAAGGAAGCTTTAACAGCATGGGCTGCTGACACACTAAAAAGTAATGTGGTTTGACACTACTTTAACTGCCATGGCTCAAGGCGATGGAATTCTGGGATTTGTAGTTTTGTGAGCTATTTAGCTTTCTTTGTCAGAGAGTGCTGGTGCCACAACAAATTACAAATCCCAGGATTCCATGTTGGCTCTCTTGTGCATCCTTTAAAATGTGCAGTGACAAATGCAAAAACTAGGCTCCCAGAGACACCAACTAACAGCACTGTTTGAGGTACTTGTCCCCACAGTAGCTTATAACAGCAGAGTGTAGAAGCACAGAACCATCTAGTAGTATTTGGCAATCTGGCACTGACCAACCTTGAAATGAAGCACAGACACTGTTGGATTCTTCCAAAGACCTTGGAGGCTCTTTATCTTCTTGTTGCAGAATATATACAAGATATACAAACACTCCTTTGACAATCTCCAACAGTAAATAGTAACTACTCACAGTAAACATACACAACCCACTACTACAACCCACTCTCTACAACCCACACAAACTCTGTGTCTCAGTAGACTGATATACAGTGGTGATTATGCTGGGTTAGCACCTGGTGTTCCACACCCTTTACAGACATACAAACTATTTTTTTACTTTGATTTAAAGGCACAGTGTTCACAACATTCCATAGGATGGAGCCATGACAGTTAAAGTGGTATCAAACCGCATTGTTTCTGCAGTGTGTCAGCAGCCATGGTTTGAATTTGACTCAGCCTGGAATTTAAAATTAGCTACTATATTGGCTAAATACCATGCAATTGAAGGAACTGGGCACCTTTGACTTGGAGAGGAAGTGATGGCCTTTCTTTGATTGAGTGATGTAATCTGTAATTGAAATGGACAGTTGATAAATGAAAACATTTGCCTAGAAGGATTATGCTAAACCAACCATTCAGTCAGAGAAACAAAGAAATTATTGAGAGGAGCGCTATTAAAATGCTAATAAAGCTGCTTTTAAGGGGGGGGGGAGAGGGGCCTTAGACACATAAAATAAAGGGAATATCTTTTTTTTTTAAATGCCAAACTTTGGAGAGGTTTCTAACTGGGCATTTCTTCAGATTATATTTCTTTAAAAAAAAACCTCTTATATTTGCTAATGGTTTGAAGAATGATTACATTTAAATGAGGAGGGCTTTAAAAATGTGCCCTGTCTTGCAGCCGTTTGCCTAGAAGTCCAACAGTTCAGCAAAATTTATTCCTAAGTAAGTGTATGTAGTATGCATTGCACAGAAATGATCGACATGTTTAAAATGCAACATGCTTTAGGCATACTTTGAACAAATCCCTGTCCTTTAGCTTAAAAGGATATAAGACAGTTTCCCCAATCTTGTTCTCTTTCCAAGTACATTGGACTAAAATCCACATCGCCCCAAGGCAGCAGATTCAACTGAAGCTGATGTGGTAATGATGGGAGGACATATTTGGACAGCAGGTTGCAAAAAGTTGGTGTGGGGTTTATACAAGAGCAGCATTGACTGATGCACCTTGGAGATGCTAGACTGATTTGAAGAGCCACCATAATTCAAGCACTGGCCATGACATAAAAAACCCTATACAACTTGGGCACAGACTCTCTGAAAGATCGTATCCCCTTATATGAAACTGCCTGGGTTTTGAGATCTTTAGGGGAAAGTTCTCTCTGAGTCCCATCACCTGCACAGCCATGTTTGATGAGGACATGAGGAAGGGCCTTCTTGGTGGCTGTTCCCAGGCTGTGGAAGTAACTACACAGGAGGCTAGATTCTTTCCCTTCCATCTGCTTTCACTTCAGTGGCAAGTAAACAATTTGTTTTAAAGACAAGCTGTTGACCATTAAACTGGTTGCTGCAGAAAGATCTTTGATGGTTGGATGGGGGGGGGAGTTTTAAATTCTTTTAAACTATTTTTTAATTCAGTGCTGTTTTTCATATGACAGGTTAATTGTTTTTAAAATTGTCCTCGTATATGATTGATTGACTTTTAGCTGAGTTCTGTTTTAATCTATGTTTTAAGCTATATGGGCTATATATCCCGTGGCAGGAACAGAACAGGGTCGGGAAAGGTTTTCCCTTTTGGACGACGTTGACCCCATTCTGTCCTGCATCCATCCTACTCCCGTGACTGTTCCAGAACAATGTAATCACGATTTTTCATCGTGAATAGACCTCCCATTCCGTCACTATAACGCAATCACAGGTGTGAGAACAGGAGCCCCGTTCCTGTTCCGAAATTATAGCCGTGGAGGGGAGGTCCGCTCCGAGCACTTCCTGGTACGATCTGGACATCCAGGTAAGTGGCACCCTTTATTTTACCCTCCCTGTTTTGATTATGTGATTTAAAGAGTGTTTTTGTGCTTGGTGAACTGATTTTATGTTTGGGGAAGCTTTATTTTTTAAATTTACCGTCCGGCGTTATCACGTGATAACGTGATAACGTTTCAGACGGCCGGTTGTAAAAGCAGCCTTACTACGGCTGCATTTACGGCTGGCCAGCAAGGGGAGGGGGAGCCCATTCCTGCTGCGGAATTAAGGTGAGTGTGTGAAAGATTTATGTTATTCCGTGACAGGAACGGGAGAGGAGGTAGCGGGGCAGTAACGGGGCATTTTGGCCCCATGTGAAAATCTCCAAGCTGTTGACCATTAAACTGGTTGCTGCAGAAAGATCTTTGATGGTTGGCAGGGGGGGGGAGTGCTGTACTTTCCAACCTGTTTCTTATGTTTTAAATTCTTTTAAACTATTTTTTAATTCAGTGCTGTTTTTCATATGATAAGTTAATTGTTTTTAAAATTGTCCTTGTATATGATTGATTGACTTTTAGCTGAGTTCTGTTTTAATCTATGTTTTAAGCTATTTTGAGTGCTGCACTTGGAGAAAAGCAGGATTATAATCTGTACGTTCATCCACTGTTAGTTTTTAAGTCTTCTTTAGTCAGTGACTCGACTAGGGGTGTGTGGAGAGTCCGAACCACACCAGATGACACTGTTGGGGGGTGGGGGTGACACCAGCCTCAGTGACACCACAGTCCTTGGTGACATATCTTCTCTTTGTGGGTTTAACCCCTTAGCACAGGTGGCTGAGTGCCTCATAGCATTTATCACAAGATGCCACCTCAGTATAAGAACAGATGAATAGATCAGCATCTTGTTTATTGCATAGTTCCACTATCCCTGATCATCTTGAGTGTTTGTCATTTCTTAACCAGGTCAGCTGGATCTGCACTGCCAATCCTCCCATTTTCTTTATGTCTTCTTTACATGTCTGTGCAATGTTTCACACTGGAGTGGACATGTTTTGGAGATCTGGAGCCAATTCTGCATCCCTTAAAATCTACTACTGGCTGCACCAGCCCCAGGAATGCAGATTAAAAAAAAGGGGGGGGGGTAGAAATCAAAAGCGACAAGCTGTCCACTGACAATTTCATTGTGAACATGGAAGACAAACATGATGAAGGAAATACCTTGTGCCTTGTTTCAGTGTAAAATTGTTGCTCCCAGACTTTCCCACAACAGAAAGTGTTTGTTTGGAGCCACAGTTACCCAGTCCCTGATGTAGAGGATATGAAAGTACTGTAATGTTCATATGGCTCTCCTTGAATATTTGCTGTGAAGTGCTAGAGAAAATGGCTGACTGGACAGAGAATAATTCTGTCAAATGTCTGGAGCTTTTGATAGTCTTTAAAATCTAATACATACTTCTTATCTGAACATATTAAATGAATATGAATGTGTTAAATGATAATAATAATCTTCATCTGACATCAGTTTGTACTGATGTATGTTTTGCTCTGTAGCAGAAATACAGTATTTAGTATTTACTGTCTCACTCTGGGTAGGCCTCCCTCCTGTTGTCCTGACTGACATGCTAACATATGCTGCGGCCCATGATATGATTAACACTGCGCAATCACTTATCCTGAGACAACCTGCTTTAGCAGCCTAATCAGACCGCCATCTTCAGTAATTGCTAATCTGCAACTGTAAAGCTTTAAGAGCCAGTGGCAGAAAGGCTGGGCAGTATTCAAAAATGCACTGAGCTCCATGCAGAAATAAAATGTTTCAAAAATCATTGCTAGATTTTTGTCCTCCTAATTTCATGCTTCTAAATGAGTATACATATGGCACCTTTCCTCTGGCATACATTATGATAAATAATGAGTTCTTTGAAAAAATGATTGGCAGAAGGTATTCATTTCTTTTCTTTAGTAGCAAACTGATATACCATTTTCTGCAATTAATACTTTTAAAAGTCTGATTTATAAACCAGCAATTGCTTATTACCACTTATAGAGAAACAGTAGTATTTAAGGGATGTCCATAGCAATGGATTTTGGTTTAAACTGGATGGTAAATTAATGTTGGTTGTTAAAAACAATTAAGAATTGCATTACTGAATCTGTTGACAGAGTAGGATTAATGCTATTGTTTGTACAAATGGCTATGAACATCTAATAAGTATCCGCACAAAACTGTGGAGGCTTGTAGAATTCTTTCTGGTAAGCAGAAATGTGTAGGGCCATCGATGATTTTGCTATGAACTAGATTCAGTGAAAGGAGGAGTTCATATTTCATGCCAGTTAAATTGTCTAATATCAGTTCATTTTAGTTGTCTAGAAAATGAAGTATTCTCATAATTGCAAACCCCTGGGAGCTAAAAGCATAAAGGCGAAACAATACATAGCATTTATATAGCACATTTTCAAACAGTCAGAGCACTTCCCACATATTATCTCAGTGATGAGTAAGTAGCACTGACAAAAAGGTTGCATGAGTTGCTGGGCCACTGAAACTACTGAGCAACAGCTTAAAAAGGGATTCAGAAGATTTTCTGTTTCTCTGCACAGACCATAGTCCTAGCTATGCCTACTTATACATAATACCTATTTTTCATGGCCCAAGGCTATTGTGGCTTTTCTCTGGGATTTTTTTCCCGGCTGTGAGGCCGTGTTCTGGAAGAGTTTATTCCTGATGTTTCACCTGCATCTGTGGCTGGCATCTTCAGACACAGATGCAGGCGAAACGTCAGGAATAAATTCTTGCAGAACATGGCCTCACACCCTGGAAAAAAACCCACAGAAAACCAATGGGTGCCAGCTGTGAAAGCCTTCGACTGCGTTGTGGCTAATAACTACCTTTCCAGTCTCACATATTTTTTCTGGTCTGGTGCAGATTCTACCTCCATCCCACATCATAATAGAAACCAGACAGTATTTCAACTTTTTTTTATTTCTAAAAAAAAAACAAAAACTTTTTTTATTTCTGTATTTCAGAAGATATGAACATAGGAAGCTGTCATCCAGCCAAATTGTCTAATGGCATCTTTTTGACAGAGCTAAGAAAAAGTTACTTGTGTAGGCTTCGACTCCCAGAATCTCCCAAGAGACCAGAAAAGTAACTTGCAAGTAGGGATGTGATGAAAGCTTCTTGCTGTTCATTAAACATACCTGATTTTGGGTTTTTTGATGCTTGGCTCAAGTATTTACAAGGTTTGAAATCTGGCACCTGTTTGACCCAGGTGTGAGAATTTTCAGACACTTCATTTGCAAAAGAAGTAATGCGAAATTTGATCAGGACATTTTTATTGCTTAAGTAATAAAAGTAACTGTGCCTCAGTCATTCATTTTAATTGTGTGAGTCTCAGTCAAGGCAATTTGAATTACTCAACTGGGATGCAGGAGAGGAGGAGGAGACACTGCAAATGGAGTTTTATGGTTCACACTGCTACTGTAATTGCAAGAAGAGTTTGGGAGGGAAAGACAGCTGAATATTTTATAACCCTTATTCTTTGGGAATCTGTCAGGAATGGTTCAGCTTCTCTGTGAGAGGTGATCCAGTTGAAATATCTCACTCTCCACTGAGCAAGGTAATAAAGTTTCCCACCCCATTCAGAGATGGGAAGAATAAATGCAGAAATGTACACCACTACTTTAAAGCTCTTCTCTTTGGAGCCTCCAATCGAGGTCTTTCCCAAAGTCTCAGTTCCGTGTAACCTAATATTTTTGCTATTAGAAATGTTGGATATTTCACAGTGCAAACCTATATATCTCTATTCTGATGCAAGTTCCACTGTATTTAATGAAGCTTGCTTCTAGGTAAGTGCACAGAGGATTGTACCTGGACCTACTATCTCCTGCATAGAAACGATGCATGCTGCCGCTGAACTAGAATCCCTCAGCTGACATGAGAAGAGCCCCTCAGAATAATTCATTCTGGAAATTGTTGTTACTATCTCCCAAAATGTGCTAGGGACTTAAGCATTTTAGCTGAAAGTGTTTGGTTTCATGCATGTTGACCCAGTGTATTTTGTTGCTAGTGGCTGGAATCCTATTGGCTTATCCCAACTAGGGTAGATTCATTGACTCAATTGATGAATGGTGAGTGAACAACATACCTTCTAGCTGTCCGAATTTGGCAGGGAGAGTTCTGATTAATCCTCTGTTGTCACACTTTTTCAGCTGCTTTTAAAATGCCCCAGTATCTCTCTTCTTCCCTCACTTTCCCTGTTTGTCCTAGGTTTACTTCCATTGCTGCAAACTGAGTTCAAAATGCAAACATAGTTTGCACTCAATTAACTCAGTGGGTTGGTGGGGAGGAATCTTGCCCTTCTCAATCATCACAGGCAAAAGCAAACTGCTACAGGCTTTCCTAGCTTGTCTGTTCTTTTCCATTAATAACTTTTGCCTTCTTGACCTTCTGCTGTTGCTTGGTCACACATGTCCTTATTTTCATCTATGAAAAGATGGAGGGTATACAACACATAGACAAATTCAGTTGATTCAGTGGTACTACTCTAGTCAGGAGTAACAATAAGATTTAGCCCCTTATCTATTGATGATATACATCCCAACAATGTAGCAGGGGGTCATGCATATAACTCAGAAATTTCTGTCAAACTTACAGGCAAAAAAGCAACAGAAAGGAAAAATGATTGATACTCTCAAAGGCCAAAAAGTCATTGCAAGATCAGAAAGCACAGGATTTTACTATCCAGGTAAATATTCCCTGAGTTGCAAACAAGAATTGATTTTGTTTACAGTTCCAGCTGAAATCCATCAGTGCTTCAAAATGCCCAGTCTGAAGATCTGAGCCATGCCGGTAAAGGCTGTAGAATAGGAGATATGCCAGCACTGAGCCTTTATATGTATATTGAAGCTGTGCCTTGTATGAGGCTTTGAAAATGTGCAGAATGCAGAAGTCTTCTCTTTTTCAGCTGGAATTGCCAGTCGGATTTCTTTTGGGGTCCAAACCTTATTACTGTTGGCACATTTTAAAAGAACTTCCTCCCCATCTGGTGGCAAACTGCTCAATCTTGCAGGCTCTCTGCTAGATATTTACCCCTCTTTACTAGTGGGAAGCACTCCACTGCAATACTCCTTTCTTCAACTGGATCTTAGAAGAAATAAAAATGTCTGAGGGGAACCAGGGCAGTATACATTTCCACCATTCTCTTGTTCCCCAATTACAGTGGTGGCACTAGGGGAGTACAGAGAAGCCAAACTGCACCAGGTGACATCATCAGGGGAAGGGGTGACATCAGCCTTAGTGACCCCACAACCCAATTGTAGTGTAAAAATGTGCAATACATTTTAAAATTATGAATGCTGTGTGGGAGGGGGGTGTACAGAAAAATACCTTTCATACCCATTGGCCATGGCCCTTGCTGACTGTGCATTTGGTGTGCATGAGAAGGAGTCTTAGATGTATACCAGTGCATGTGTTCAGAGCAGTGAGCCATATTCCTTGCCTGGTGGAGTTCTGTGTAAATGTATTTGGAATGCACATGAGGTGCATTTTCACACATGCCACTACACATGGCCAGTGTGGATATTTGGAGGGGGGCACAGCTCACTCATGTGTTCTTTTAACATATGACAGACCTCATTTAAACACTCCTTACATAGCAATTGGTGATGGACCCACAATTATGAACACAGTGTTTTTCTGCACTAAGTCAGACCACGGGTCCATGTAACTCAGGTCAAGACCCTCCCTCAGGAGAACATGTGTAAAGTTCTGCCTAGGCAAAAATATACCCCATCTCCTTTCCCTGCAAAAACCTATCTTTCACAGTTTGTGACGCCCCCCTCCCCAACACAGCCATCTACTAGCTGGTAGAAGGGGTGGCAACAACACAGAAGTGTACTTGTACCTGGACACAGAGCAATGACATGATCCTCAAGGACTTCCAAAGGACCCCCAGAAGGTCCTCGTGGATACCTCCTTGGTACAGGCACATTGGAGGATGCTTCTCTATTGCTATCCCCCTCCTGCTCTCCACCAGCCAATAATGTCCATGGTGTGTGTGCACGTGCTATATAAAAGAGTTTCTTTCTTTTTGGAGATTTGGATCAAAGGAGGAAAGAATCCCAACCTCTGCAACAATCAGAGGGAGGGAGGGATTCACACTCTGACATAAATCAGACTTATACAATACAATCTAAGTATTCAGACTTGTGCATGTCCAGACATGGCTCTTTATTAAAGACTTTGGGGCATTGTGGTTTTTAAAAAACTCTTATTCTTTTGAAGCTGTTTTAATTTGTTGAGTTGTTTAATGTGTTTTTAAAATCTTGTTTCAGTTATTCCTTGATTACAATTTGGAGTTGTTCAAATTGTTTATATCATTTTATCTGTTTGCTGCCCTTAGCTCTTATGATAAAAGGGTGGGATACATATATGTTTGGTGAGGACATGGTGAAGGGCCTTCTCTGCTGTGACACCCCAGTTGTGGGGCACCCTGCTCTTAGAGGCCTGATTGGTACAAATGCTGGTGTCATTTTTGTACCAAGTAAAAACATGGCTTTTTATTAAAGTTTTTGAGGCCTAATTGATTTTCTGCATGTGTTATGGTTTTAAACCGTTTTAACTAATTTTAACTATTTTCATTTCCTGTCAAATGGTTTTAATAAGTTTCTAATCTATTTTTAATTATTTATTACAGTTTTATATTTTTTTAAAATTGATTTTCTCACACACTGCTCTAAGATCATATGATATAGAGTCAGATACAAATGTTGATTGGAAGGCACATAACAAAAACAATAAATATTTTAAACAACAGTCTGGTGTAGTGGTTTGGGCGTTGGGCTAGAACTCTGGGAGATCAGATTTTGAATCCCCTCTTGGCCATGGAAACCCACTTAATTATAGGTTAAAGGATGTTTTTATTTCTTTCATAAACTGTAAAAAAAATAGCATACAATATATGACTGATTGAATAACCTCTCCTCTACTTGTCTTTGTTTTAGGGACAGCAATAAGAAACATCACTCCTGTTTATGCACTTGTTGATTTTGCTCATGGGGACACTGAAATTGTACCACTGAAATTCATCATGCCTGTGGGTGGTGCAATGCCTTGTCCTTCCTTACAGGTACCGTAGGTAATTTACTATTTCTCCATTAAATTTAAGGAGTGTTTTCAGGGTGCATTTGTAATGCTAAAGGTTTATGACCAGTGTTAACAATTTTCTTTTTCTGTATCCCATTCCACTCTGATTCCTGTAACTATGAAACTAAGGCTTAAATATAGTACTCTCCTCTGAGAAAATGGATTGTGATCCCATAAAATCTCATGCTAAAATAAATAATAAAAATACATGAAGGAATCTAGTAGCACCTTTGAAAATTAACTGGAAAAAAGAGGTTTCTAGCATGAAAACCTATGCTAGAAACTTATCCTTTCCAGTTAGTTTCAAAGATGCTACTGGATTCCTTTAGGTCTTTTATGCCAAGGCAGACTAACATGGCTATTTCTTTTAATGCTAAAATAGATGTTAGTTTTAAAGGTACCACAAGATTCCTATATCCCTTCTTTCTCCACTTCTTTTTATACTGAAACAGGCAAACATGGCTGTTTCTTAGAAATTAGTAATGGATAGGGATGCAAAGGATTTTTGAAAATATTTTAAAAAATGATTGAAAAACATGTTTTTCAAGCATCAAGAAATCCTAGATGGATGAGAATCTTTGCATTCTGCGACTTATTCCATGAAAAATTTACCTGTGCTCGTTTTGATCAAAAAACAGAATTTTCTGCACAGAAAAATACAGATTTTGAATTTGGTATGGAATAAATCTGGGATTGTGATTAGTCTTCAAAAACTGCAGTTTTCAAAGGCTTTCTCATAGCAGGAAGAAAATTACTAAAATTACTCATTGTTTCTTTTGAGAAGAAAATTGGTGAAGAATCCCTAGTAGATCCCTAGTAATGGAAGGTGCTCCTTATTTTAGTACATCCAGTTTTCATGGTCTGCATGGATGCCAGGGGACCATAGCAAGATACTCTATCTTGCCAATGTTGGTCCAAAGGTACCTTGTGCTCTGTATAGTATCTATATAGTTTCTTTGGAGTCCAGCTGTAAAGTTCAACCAGAGCTTGGACAAGTTACCTTTTTTTGGTCTAGAACTCCTAGAATCCCCGCCACCAGCATGGCCATGGGGAATTCTGGGAGTAATAGTCCAAGATAGCTTTTCCAAGACATGTAACCCCTATGGATGGATATCACCTAAAAGCTATAAGATTTTTCTGGGAAACCTTTTGAGGTGATAAAGAAGAGAGGATTCATGTATACAATGGAGCCCTGCTATCTGTCTTGAAAGGAGGCATTGTTCATTATTTCTGTTTGTACACAGAAAGGTCACAGTGCCACAGAACAGGTTTGCAGCATGTTGCTAAGAGCCATGTTCCTAAATGGCGCATGAAATATTTGATTGCATTTCACAAACCTGTCTCATTTAACTTGAATAGCATCCATGGAGGAGGGACTGATCAAGTTCTGGACCATGATGCAACACTCCCGGTCCCCACATATAAACACTACACACCCAATCAGACATTTCTTTCCATGGTCCTATTTACTTCAGAAGCTAAGCTACTGTTGGTACCAGCTTCCTTTTGATGGTTAACTATACCTGGAGGTTGGAGGGCGGATTTCACTGGAACCATAGCATGGAGGGATAAGGTTAGTGTCACTGCTCACATGCTGCACTATCAAATCTGATCTGATTTTTTACATCCTCCTGCAGCAACTGTTGAAATAAACAAGTACATTAACTTCCTTCTAACATTCCAGGTATCATCTCATTTAGTTCTAAATGTCTGTCATTAAATTAAGAGCAGAAGGGGCCTGAAGTCCAACAATATTTGCATGCTGTTCCCCCCTCCACAACTTCTACCTTTAATCTACTATCTTTTTTCACGCCTTACTTATATATTTTTGTCAGCTTCTGCCTTTTTTTCCAGTTTAGCACTGAAGCACTGAACTAGGAGAAAGGGGAGAGTGGTATTAATATATATGACTCAGGCAGCAAAATTTCTCAGTCAGCTTCTGCATCTAAGTTAACAGAATGAAGGTATTATGCTAATATGAAATTTGCTGACTGCATGTATGTAAGCTCACACAGTAAAATTACATTGTCATAGAATCATAGAGTTGGAAGAGACCACAAGGGTCATCCCATCCAACTCCCTGTCATGCAGGAACACACAAAGCATGCCCAACAGATGGTCATCCAGCCTTGGTTTAAAAACTTCAAAAGAAGGAGACTCCACCACACTCCGAGGCAGTGTATTCCACTATTGAGCAGCTGTTACCATCAGGAAGTTCTTCCTAATGTTTAGGTGGAATCTCTTTTCCTGTAGTTTGAATCCAGTCTCTCATAGTATTAAGATGATAAGACCTTGGGACAATACAGTTTCAAATGGATGTGCATAAATCAACTCTTTTCTGTTTTTCTACAGGTTGGAGATTATGTATTTGTCAGAATTAGGAAACCATTGGGAGAAGAGTATTATGTACCTGGTGTTGTCATAGCAACACCTCATAAAACTGCGGCAGATGATAAACTCTATACAGTTTTGAAATATAACAATAGGAAGGTAGGTAGATAGGCAGGCCAATTAACCAGTGAAATGGCTGTGTATTCTGTTCTTGACATCAAAGCTGTTTTGGACTACAGCTCCCACAATCCACCCTATGGCCATATTGGTGGGGGAATTCTGGGAGCTGTAGATAAAAAGGTAACTTATCCTTGGAAACAAACAGCTAGGCTAATATATTTTTCTTCTGGTTGGCTCTACCTGACTGGAAAAAAATAGCAATTAGTGTAAGAAACATGTATGAATAATAATATGAAATCACTGTCTTCATTCAGGGCTACTTCATTATTTTGTTCCTTTCCCTGACTTTAGACTTCACCCTGCAAAATCTCTATCCATCCAGTTCTCTTTGAGCACCACCAACTATTTTTCAGTGACATTTGCTACTCTAGTAAATTATCCTTTTATCTACTGTACCACTTTAAAAAAAGCATTTCTCTTAATAAACTTGCATCTTTTTGTTTCTGTATATATGTTTCTTTTGTTTGAATAATTGGTGTGACAGTTTAAAAGTCAGTGAGTTTTAAAGGCTGTATGGCAATCTTGCTATTGCAGGAACACTGTGTACGAAATGGGCTTATTAAAATCAGTTATAGAAGGTATACCTGTTCCTGCTGCTACATAAACATGACCCGGATGATGGATTACCTCATGTGAGTATGACAGAATCCTTTTTGTTTTTATAAACATGGATATATGCATACATTTGAAAGATGACTTGTATATCAAATAGGGTAACACGTGTCTCAGCAGTGTGACTAGTGGTAATACTGATTTTAGAATTCTGCTTGTGACAAAAATGACCTCTTCCCTTACTCCAAATGATAGTCATATTAGAAAACAAACATCCATTGGTCTTCCCACTGCAAACAGAAGTCTCAGTACTTCCTGAGATCCCTCCTCCCATGTACATTAATTTCTGTTCACACATTTATGCCTAGTTTGACCCTTAACTGTGAGGACAAGCATGCAGGATTGCAATGTGACCCACCTATATTGTTATATGGCCAATCCATATTGAAAGTGTAAATGTAGGCCTTGTCTACACTGATCAAATACCCCACCTTCCCCCCATTCCAGAATCCTGCAGTCCAAATGACACAGGGCATTTACCCAATCTGCCTCTGGACAATCTAAATGACCCTGGGGCAAATATGGGGCTGGAATCAGGGCAAGCTGGGATATGGCCCTTTACTGTGATATAAGAACAAACCCTGTTTACTCAGTTTCTGCTGGATTGGGCTCCGCATATCTGCAGGAGCCTGCCCAACATGCTGCTCTGCCCTGCCATTGCCAGCTCCCTGGCTCTTCCGGAAGCCCAGTGGACCTAGAGATTGATGGTCACACTGGAGTGATGATAGGAAGAGGTACAGTCGGCCCTCCAGATCCACAGGCTCTGGATCTGTGAATTCAACCAATTGCAGATTGTCACATCCCATATTATAAAATGGCGGCAACATGAACACAGAAATGCTGAAGCGTCCGCATTCACATCCACCACCATTTAATAATACTAGCTGTACCCAGTGTAACATATGCTGTTATAGTAGATTTGAAAGGTTCACATGGTTCAGCTACATGCTATTATTTTAGGAAAAAATATTGCATTGTTTTACATGTGGGTGGTGAGTGGCTGAGAGGAGGGAGGGGCTCTTGTGAGGCTGTGGGTGTAGATGCAGATTGAGTGGCAGGAGTGGATTGTGAGGTGGAGAGGGAATTTGCATGTGGGTAGTGATCGGCTGGAGGAGTGAGAGGAGGGGCCAGTCAGCACACTGGGAAAGGAAATATACCTAAGCCTTTTATATATATAGATGGGGCATGATTATCTGCATTTTTTGATATCTGCAAGGGGTCCCAGAACTAAACTCCTGCTGATCAAAAGGGCCCACTGTATATAGAAGAGATAGCAGTACTACTGCCGTGAGAACTGTTACACTGTGTGTGAATGACAATGTGAATGGTATTAATGGTATATAAGTGGATTGTGTGTGATGGTGTCTAGATGAAGAGGATGGGAAATGAGGACAGCAAAGATGTTACAAGCAAGTAAGATTATCACATGCTTCTTATTTGTCATTTCGTGAATGAGAAAGAATAGTTTCTGAAAAACTAGGTGCATGATATCTCCCTGCACTCAGTTAACCTTCTACTTCGAATTCTAGACCAAACATAAAAGTTGTGAAGCACTTCCACAGAACAGTCCCAGCTGAAGGGAGAGAGAGAAAAACAATTGCTGTAGGAGGCGATTATAAGAAAAGGAACAGAAAAGGAAGAGCTACAAGCAAGAAGGAACATCTCAAAGCATGGGCTTCATCTGACTCTGATGAGAAGTTGTTTGTTCCCAGTAGGACAATGAAGTGGAGAGAAAATAGTTCATCACCACCCCCTCATATCAAAGATGAAAGTGAAGGTACAATAAGTAAGCTTAAGAAAGAGTTTAGTGAGGTCATAAAAACAAATTTATCTGAGATGGAAGGAGGCCTCCTTAAGGTCAGTTGACCCCCTGCTTCACATTTTGCTCTGCCCATCCTAGTCTTATTAGGGATCCTTTCACACTACACAATTACAGTGCTGGACTCATATAATCTACTTCAACTGCCATGACAACATCCTATGCAAGCCTGGAGCTTGTAATTTTGTGAGGCACTAGAGCCCTTTGGCTGGGAATTCTAAGTATCCCTCCCTAAATTACAAATCCCAGGATTCTATACAATGTTAAAGTGGAATCCACATTACACTTTAAAATGGAATCATAGCGCTATAATTATATAGTGTAAAAAGGCCCCAGGACTCTGTCATGTGTTTAGATACACTGTTGCACAACCCCTAAGGTTGATTGTCCTGAGAACTATTCTTGGTTTTCCATACATATATACAACAGTAATTTGCCCAGAGACAAATGTTTTAACTTTTGGGGTCATATGCCTTTTCTGTTCCACTCATTTTCATAAAGCCATATGATTAATCTCAAACTCTTTCAAGACCTTTACAGACTATCCCCAATAATTTATGATGATCTGGGGTTGGATTTTCCAACTTCTTATTTTTCAAACTTTAAAACCAACCGTAAGGAGGTATCTATGATTTAACTGGAGGAACTCCTCTAGAGGAGGGTATATGTTTTTAGTCCTTGCTCTTCTTTGTAATTTTCCTTATCTAAATTCTCCCTGCCCTTCTTAAGACTCAAGAAACAAAATACACCAATCACTGATCTCCCATGTCACATAGGTTTTAAACTGAGTTTCAAAAGTTACTTTTATGGACTACAACATCCAGAACTCCCCAACAGTGTGGCCTAGTGTAATCTAGGTGTGATTCTGTCATCAGTCACATTGTGCTTTTTACAGACATAAATGATGGCTTTTGTTGATTCCTTTAATATCCCTTATTAGGCTTGAAAATAACTTTTTTCTGCTTCCCTCTGTGAAACCAGACTCCAAATTTGCTTGTTCACAATTAATTGTCACAAAAGGTTTTTTTTTACATTCAAGATGTAGGCAGCCCAAATTATTTGGATTACAACAGGGATAGCTCACAAAAATATAGCATTGATGGGGAAATAACCCTCCACCCAACCACCCCAGCCACTGAATTTAGCTAAACTCAGATGGAACAGAAATGGCTGAGGGAAGTAGAAGAAGACATGATTGTCCCTGTAAATCAAAAAGTTTTAAGTGCTGTAATTCCATGCACCTCTGGCTTCACTCCTCTATGGATGCCATGTAGACATTAAAACTCCTATAATGTGTTCTCTGTGAAATGAACCTGTTCACTAATCAAAGATTTGATACCTTGGACAGATTAGGGAGATTTTCAGACAGGCAAAAATCGCCCCTTGCCGCGCGAGCAGCCTCCCGAAACTGCTGCGCGGCAAGGGTCTTTTTCGGACGACGCTGTGCCTCTAGCGAAGCCGTCCGTGTCACTTCCGTGAAGCTTGGGACGGCTCCGCGTCATATTTCAATCACGGGCAGCCTCCGTGCTTGAAATATGACGCGGAGCCGTCCCAAGCTTCACGGAAGTGACACGGACGGCATCGCTAGAGGCACAGCGTCGTCCGAAAAAGACCCTTGCCGCGCAGCAGTTTCGGGAGGCTGCTCGCGCGGCAAGGGGCGATTTTTGCCTGTCTGAAAATCTCCTTAGTCTCAGGCTGTGGCAGATAAGAGAAAGACCAGATCAGGAGAGAGAGAGAGAAAAAATGAACAGAAGATGCTTATCTGGCTGATCTGCCTTGTAATAATCTGTATTACTCAGTGGTAAAGTGATTGTATGATACTCAAGCTATAAATAACCCTGTGGTTAGTCACCCACGTTCCCACAATGTGTCTTTATACGAAATTGACTTTGTGCAACTAGTTCATGGTGGTTGCACAGATGTATCCTTCACTTTTCCAGGAGCTAGCCAGTTACACTGAACAAACGTGATTTTGTCAAGCTAAGCAATAATTATCACTTCTGATTATTTTGTGGAAGTGCTGAAAAAAGATCGAAATCACAAACTACTGGACTTTTACTTAAAGAGACTTCCTGGTTAAATGTGGACAGTTTCCATCTACAACAGTGACCCATAATTTTCCATGTAGGAGTAAAGTCTAGCAAGAGTTTTGTCAGAAATGTTTCCTTATATTGTACTATTCCCCTTGTTCTTGTTAGTTCCAAAATAGCTGTACATCTTCCATGCTTACTTTTGTTGGCATTACTTTTTCTTGTGAGTCTTCCATTAGTGTATATTGTATGTAGTCTGTGTATTGTAAGATACACATAACTCAATAAAACAAGGTGGAAAATAATCCATTGTGCATCAATTGGCATGATTGCTCTTTGGCAGATTGTGATTGTGTGTATGTATATGTTCTTAATAGAATTCATTTCCCCAACTTCCCTCTGCCCTCCTTTTCTTTTGTGTCACAGATAATATCCCCCTCAATTGTTATCGAGATTTATTTTGAGCAATCTCGGTCATTTTGTTGTTAGAAAAATCCATTGAGGCCTTTCAATTATCAACACCAAGAGGAGACAAGGAAGTTTGCTACTATATAAAATTGGTTTTTAAAATCAGGTGTTACAAACTTTGGTTTGTCTATGACCAAAGGAAAGGTAGGGCGCCTCAAGCCCTGAGGCCGAACCTGGCCCACTGGGGTTCTTCAGACCACCGTGCCCCCTTCCTCCTGGTTGTTTTGTGAGTTCCCAGCTTTTGTATGGGGCCTTAAAAAACCTTCAACGCCTCTCCTAAGGCTTTGTTACTGACGGTAAAGACCTTGGTGCTAAAATATGTAGATGTTTTTGGCTCCCAAGAACAACTCTGAAATAAAATTCAGGCCTTGGCATACCCCCCAACTATCCCAGTTTGTCAGGGACAGCCCAAGTAATCCAATGTCATCTCACTTTTTCAACTGCATTTAAAATGTCCCAGTTTCTCTATATTCTCCTCCCACCTTTCCCCTCAGCTTACCTTTCTGCAAACTGAATTCAAAATGCAAAAGTTGCTTTGCACTCCATTAACTCAGGAGAGAGAAAAGGAGGGGCAGAGTCTTGCCCTTCCCAGGAGGCTCAGGCAAATGCATACTGCTGCAGCCTTTACCAGCTTGTATGTTCATCCTCATTAATAACTCTTCTCATCTTGACCTCACTGTTGATTTTATTTGTCCACCTGTGTCATGGTTTTCATCTGTGAAATGTTGGAGGCTATGCCTTGGGTCGAAAGAGGTTTCCCAGCATTTAGCTCTAGAGCCTTCTTATTGGCCCATGGATGGTTCTGTTGCTTGGAAATACTGCTTGGCAATGAAAGAAGGAAAAACAATATTTTTTTCTCTTCCCATTTCCAGTGGTCACTCTTATGTCTTCTTCTTACAAGAGAATTCTCTTAGCTTTTGGACAAGCTGTGATCATGTTGATAGCTGAGCATGCCCATCTGCTGGTCATGGTTTGCTAAATAGGCAGATGATTCTGGTTCATTTAAGCTTTATTCTTGCCATTTGTGGCAACTGTGATAGCATCAAAGCCTCGTGGCTATCTTTTCTTTCTAAACTGAGAGCATAAAGCAGGACTTGGCTTATCCTCAGTTATGCTCCCCTTCATTAGCAGTCTCTCTACATTCACATAACATTTGAAAACCAACAGTGTGGTATGTTTTTGTTGCTGTTTTACTGTGGAGCTGATCACTTGGAAGAATATCACCCAGTTGAGAGCAACACACCATACTGTTATAGTGCTATTATTCCACTTTAACTGCTATGGCTGCTTCCTGTGGATTTTGGGGGTTTGTAGTTTGGTGAGGCCTAAGTTCTCTGGCTGAGAAATCTAAATGCCCCACCCTAAACTGCAAAATCCAGGATTCCATAGAAGGCAGCCAGAGCAGTTAAAGTGGAATAATAGCACTATAAGAATGTAGTTCAGTTTCTATCCAGATACTAGGAAGCGCAAGACAATTTTAAAAACCTTTTGGGGGGTCCAGGAGCCTTCTCAAAAAGAGTTTGTATTCAGGAGGAATGGACTGGTGATGTATTTTGCTGATGCAATAACATTTCTACGTTTAGTCGAGTGCATCTGGGAGTTGGATGAACAGTCAATAAACACACACACACACGCACACGGCCGCCAAAGTAATTATGCCTACAATTCATGTTGATTTTGAATGAAGACATTGTCGCTGAGGCTTCTTTAAAACTTTCACAAAAAGATTTCACTGTTTTTTTAATTCATGAACTTTTTTCTGGCTTCATTTCTAAATCTGATGCCTCTGCTCATTCTGGGCTTATTTAATCTCTGGCTTGGATGTAATTTTGATTAAACTGTCTGAAGATATGAGTAAAGATAACTTTGTCTCCTGGTTGCACTATATTAAAGAATAAAAATATCTGGTGCCAAAAATGGTTCGCTGATATTCTGTATTCAGTAGCAGGGTAAAAATAAATAAATTCCACCAAGGATTCCAGGTATTGTAGACTGTACTTCAGAGGAAGGCAATCGCAAACCACCTCTGAGTACTCATTGCTTAATGAAACCTGATGAAATTCATAGGGTCATCATAAATTAACAGGTGACTTATTTATAAAGATATACCCACTCAAATCCTGAAAAAAAGGGAAGAATTTCTTAATGCAAGTTTTAAGAGAAAAACAAATAGGGTATAAATGGAATAAAATAGAAGGAGTTTCTGTAACATACCAGATGAGGACATATTTGATAAATACTATTCCCAAAGCAAAAAATTTGCTGGGTAAATTACAAAAAGACCATGTAAGCAGTAATACTAAAAAAAAAGGGGGGGATAATGGAACTGAATTGGAAAATAGAAAGGAGGAAACAAACCATGGTAAAGAAAAATATGGTCATAATTCTAGAGAAAAAGAAGAGATGGTAGCAGAAATAAATAAACAAAAAAACAATGGAATAAAAGTACAAAGAAGAGGGGAAATAAAACTGGTTCAAATGGAGAATTAGACGAAGGTGAAAAGTTAGAAATAGCTACTCAGGAAATGTTGAGAAGAAGAGAAAGAGATGACGACGACGAAGAAGAAGTGGAATTAAAAGTAGAAGAGGAGGTATTGGAAGAACCAGAAACTGAAAAAGAAGAGGTGTTAGGAGCAATAGGTGGATCAGAAGGTGAAGAGGAAGTAGATGTAGAGGAAGAGGAACTGGAAACAGAATAAGAAGGAGGTTTAAATAGGGCATTAAACATAAAATAAAAATGGAAGGAAGAATTATAAATTGGAATGTTAGAGGACTAAATAGTCCAAACAAAAGAAGATTAGTGTTCCACTTTCTAATAAAACAAAGACCTGAGATAGTGTGTCTACAAGAGACACATATTAGAGATCAAGATAGGAAACTATTGCAAAATAAAGCTTTGGGTGAACTTTATACGACAAAATATAATAAAAAGAAAAAGGGGGTAGCAATCTATGTGAGCAAAAGATATGAATTCCATGAAATATTTAATGATGAAAATGGATACTATATAGGGGTAGAGATAGTCATGCAAAATAAGAAGGTTTTGATGATAGGAATTTACGGACCCCAGGAAAACAAAGGGAAATTCTATAAGAAAACTCCAAAAAGGGGTTATGAAGTATGATTACGATAAACTCATTTTTGCTGGGGACAGGAATGGCGTATTAGACTCAACTCTTGATAGATCAATGAAAATAACTAAAAAAAGGACCCAGGGAAATTTACCAAAAGAAATAAAGGTGTTGATGGACCTACTATCCCTAAAAGACTGTTGGCGAACGATACATGGCCAGGAATGTGACTGTACATAGTATTCAGATAGATTCAAGACATGGTCCAGATTAGATATGTTTCTGATATCTAAAACATTATTAAAAGATGTAAGAAAGGTAGAAATTCAACAAAAGTTAATCTCGGACCATAGTCCCATGATTTTGGAATTAGGTTATAGGAAAAAACAATATAATTGGAAACTTAAGGACATTTTCAGACACGTCTTACCGCGCTAGAAGCTTTCAGGAGAGCTTCAGCATTGCCGCGTGGCAGGAACTCCATTTTGGACGATGCCGTCCCTCTGGCGAAATCGTCCATGTCACTTCTGTGTAGGATTGGAGCCGGCCGCACCATATTTTATTCATGGACAACTTTCATGAATAATATCTGGTGAAATATGGCACGGCCAGTTCCAATCCTACACGGAACTGACATGGATGATTTCACCAGAGGTACAGCATCATCCAAAATGGAGTTCCTGCCACATGGCTGCACAAAAGCTCTCCCAAAAGTTTCTAGCACGGTAAAACGAGTCTGAAAATGTCCTTAAAGATATACTACTGAAAAAAGAGACAGTAGTAGAACAGATAAAGAAAGCTTTGAAGCAATATTTCAGAGAAAACATGGATAAAGGAACGACTATAGATATAGTTTGGGATGTGAGTAAACAAAGGAAAGAGAAAGAACTTAGGGAACAAATTAAGGAGAAAGAAGAAGCCTTAAAGAGAAACCCAAATGATGAGAAAGTCAGAAAAGAGTTACTGGTTTTGAAAAAACAAATATAAAGTAATATGATAATGGAAATCGCAAATAAAATGAAACATGCTCATCAAAAGTACTTTGAACAATCAAATAGACCTGGTAAATGGTTGGCATATAAGTTAAGGAAAGAGAGAGAGAGAAAGGTAATTACGGAAATAAGAGGTGGGAAAATAAGGTATACAAACAAAAAGACATAGTCAGAGTATTTAAGGAATATTACCCGTAGTTATATAAGAAACATGAAAATATAAAAGATCTCAATATCAAAATAAAAGAATATTTGTTAAAAGAAGAGATACTGAAGATAACGGAAGAACAAAAAGTCAAATTAAATAAACCAATCTCTAAACTGGAAATTAGAGAATCAATACGAAGGATGAAACCCGGGAAAGCTCCAGGTCCAGATGGTTTCTCAGTATTATATTACAAAATATTTGAAGTAGAATTATTGGAACCTCTATGTAGATTATTAAACGAAATAAGCAAAGGGAAATGCCTGGACTCTTGGGGTAAGGCAGATATAACCCGAATTCCGAAAGAAGGGAAAGATCTAATAATGCCAGCAAGTTACGGACCAATTTCGCTTTTAAGTGTAGATTATAAAATGTTTGCAAACATACTGGTGGAAAGATTAAAAAGAATTTTGAGAAATTGGGTATATGAAGATCAAAGTGGATTTCTCCGTGGCAGACAAGCTAACGATAATGGAAGAGTGTTAATACATCTATTAGAATTCTATGAAAAGCATATGAGAGAAATTATTAGTGATCATTGCGGATGCTGAAAAGGCGTTCGACAACGTAAGCTGGGAATTTATGTTGGAGGTTTTAAAAAGGATGAATATAGGTGAGAAATACCACGATTGGATAAGTAAGATCTACAATAAACAAGAAGCCCAGGTGACAATTAATGGTGAAAAAAACAAAACCATTCAAAATTGAAAAAGGGACACGCCAGGGATGTCTGCTTTCCCTGCTATTATTTATCATTATACTGGAAATACTAACAAGGAAAATAAGAATAGATCAGCAGATAAAGGGATGGAAATGGCAAGGCCAAGAATACAAATACAAGGCCTTTGCGGACAACCTAGTTTTCATTCTGGACAACCAAAGTGAAAATTTAAAAACACTACTGGAAACTGTGGAAGAATTTGGACAACTAGCAGGTTTAAGAGTACATAAAGAAAAATTGGTAATGTTAACAAGGAATATAAGAAAACAAGAAGAACAGGAGTTGGAACAAATGTCTGGGTTTAAGATAGAGAAAAAAGTTAAATATTTAGGTATTACCATCACTAAACCTCTCCATTGACGCCCCCTTGTCGTGGGAGAGAGGCTTGCGTACCCTAATGATGTTTTGAGCTATGCTGGCGGTGGCATAATAGCCACTGGTAGGGTCTCCCATGCCAGACAGGTCAAAACCGAAGGGTCTGACAAAGAGCGTCAAAGGGCAGGATGGGCTCTCTAGCCTTTTGGCAACCGTCCTAGGAGAAGGAAAACTCTAATCCCAAACCCGGGCAGATGGTGCTCGTCCAACCCTGTAAGGTCAACCATCTAAGAGAAGGAAACTCTAATCAAACCTACGGCCCGAGGACCTCACTGCCATGTCCATGCTTGCAAGGCCACGGCAGATGAATCTCTGGTTTAAAGGGTGAGGCCAGTTCTGTGCACGCTGCGCTCCACCAGAAAAATCCATTGCACAGGCTCGAAGGACAAATCCAATTACCTGGGAAGCATCATCTCCTCAGATGCCAAGATTGACAAAGAGATCGATCACAGATTAGCAAAGGCATATAGTGCATTTGGAAGACTTCACAAAAGAGTCTGGAGCAATAAACACCTGAGGCAAAGCACAAAAATCAGTGTGTATAGAGCCATCGTACTGTCTATCCTCCTTTATGGATCTGAAACATGGGTCACCTATCGCCACCACCTATGACTCCTCGAGCGCTTTCATCAGCGCTGTCTACGCACAATCCTAAATATACACTGGACTGACTATGTGATGAATGTTGCTGTCCTTGAGCAAGCAGGGATCACCAGCATTGAAGCCTTGATATTGAGAACACAGCTGCACTGGGCAGGGCACATTTCTAGGATGGAGGACCATCGCCTCCCAAAAATACTACTCTACGGTGAACTCGCCACGGGTCAGCGTAAGAGGGGCGCTCCAAAAAAGTGATACAAAGACTCCCTGAAACAACATCTCAGGCTTGGCCAAATTGATCACCAACAGTGGTCCGCCCTGGCCTCACATCGGGAGGCATGGAGACGCACTATCCACAATGCTGCAGCCTTATTTGAGAACTCACGACGAACAAGTCTTGAAGAGAAACGACAACGCAGAAAGAATCACAACCCAAAAACATCACCCAAGGAGACCTTCTGCTGTGCTTTTTGCAACCGGACTTGTTTATCTCGGATTGGCCTTTTTAGTCATCAGCGCGCTTGCAGAAAGCGCGGGATGAGTCCTTCCTGAATCTGCGTTTGCGAAGAAAAGCCAGAGGCATCATCACTGATAAGAACTCAGATTGTTTGAAAATAATTACTTCAAATTATGGAATAAGATTAAACAAGATTTAAAGAAGTGGGAAGAATTAGACTTGTCAATATTGGGAAGAATATCATCAATTAAGATGAACATATTACCGAAAATGATATATCTATTTCAAAATCTACCAATTATAAGAAACGATAAAGTAATGGACATATGGAATAAAGATTTAACAAAATATATATGGAAAGGTAAGAAAGCTAGAATAAAATGGAATATATTGACAGATTTAAAAGAGAGGGGAGGCTTAGCCCTACCTGATTTACAAGTATATTATCATGCCAGTGCAATCACTTGGTTGATGGATTGGATAAAACTAGAAAACCCTAGACTATTAACATTAGAAGGGTTTAATGCGAGATTTGACTGGCATGCTTACTTATGGCATAATAAAACTGTCCATAAAGAATTCAAACATCACTATATTAGAGCCGCATTATTGAGAACCTGGACAAAATATAAGGGAAAACTATATGTGAAAATACCTTTATGGTTATTCAACCATGAAGCCTATTACAAAAAAGAAGATATAGATTCCAAGGCTGGGGAGCTTCCGGTTCGAACATGAGCGAGGGAGGCAGGTTTCTTTAGTGCTGTGCTAAAGACCGAACTCTGCTGTGATAGTAAGCTAATTTCACCAGCTAAAGCCTCTCCCCTGGAACAGGAGAGGTTAGGAGGGACCTGCAGTAGAACCCCAAATTCACTCCATAGAGGCTCAGAAGACCCACTTGTGGAGCAAAGCTGGGGTCGCAGTCTCAAAAGTCCAACTTTTGCAGCGAGAGGGGGAGGGGGAATTCCCCCACTATCCCATCTCCCAGCCGCCGAACTGCCTCTGGAGAAGTAAAGAGGAGGAAAGGGAAAAAAACCTGAAGGTGAGACAAGCAGAGGAGCCAGGCAAGAACCAAAAGTAAGCTGGTGCTTGGGGAACTGTTTGAAAGGAGATTTCTCTCTGGGAGCCTGTGCTTTACTTCTTTGTTCTTTAACGAGCCACCTCTGGGTTAAACAACTAATGGAGGATCGCTGTTGGGGCTTAGGAACAAATCCCCTGAAAGGACTTGTCCTATGAGCTTAATGAGTTGACAATATCCCTGCAAATGCCAATGCTAATGCCAGGGAAAGCTGGATTCAAGTAAAAGTTTTGCTTATTGGGATCTTTGTTTTTTCCCTGCTCTTTTTACCAACAATTTGTTTAACCAAATCCCTCAACTAATTAAGAACAAACAAGGAAAGGGAGAAAAAATTTTGGGTTTAAGAAGTGTTGAATGTTTTATAAGGACTGTCCTTTCTGTGCATTTTGCATTATCTTGCTGCTCCCTCACTGTATCACTGTATTAAGGGCTGCTTCCTCCACCTGGCTTGAACCAGAGGAAATTAAACAAAAGACTTCAGCTATTTAAAGGAGAGTGAAAGAGACTGAGTAAATGTGAGGCGAAGAAAGACAGCAGGAGGGAGAAATTAAGCCGGAGAAGGAGGAGACAAACCAGAGGAAAGCTGATGAAGATAGAAGACAGAAGAGAATATAAGAAACCAATGTAAAGTGTTGTATAAGAAACCAATGCGAAGAGTGAAGGAAGGTTACTGAAATAGAACTGGGAAAAAGGTTTGGAAAAAGTGACCTGAAAACATCAATGCAATAGGAACTGAAAAGTTTGATATAAGGTTAATAGGTTGTAAGAGAAAAAGAACTGGGGAGAGAGATCTGTGGATTTTTGTATTGAATAATATAGTATGAGATTATGAGTTCAATTTAAAGAATAATAATGCAAAATAAGGGGCTGAATTTGTGAAGCTCCCCTCTTGGAGATATGTGTGGGTTGCAAATGGGATTATAAAACAATTTATGTTATAAGCACAAAATTTAAATTTCCTGATTATTTAAACGTAAGGATCAATTCCACTCTTGGATGTGTTATCGTAACTAAATCTTAACTAAAACTGGTTAGATAATTGAATTAAGGTGCCAAGACCTATCTGAGAAAGGGATTTTATATATATATATATATATATATATATATATATATATATGGTCTGTATTACTAGTCATACTATTTTATAATATCATAACAATAAATAATAAGTAGATAAAGGATGTCTAAACTGAGGACAGGGAAAACTTGGGCTAGAAGGGACTCCATGGAGGAACCACCTGACTACCACAAAAGGTTCATGGAGGAAATGCGTGATTATATGTCAAGTATTAAACAAGATCTAGGTGACCTTAAAGCTCAAATGTTAGAAATGAAAGGTTCTTTAGAGCAGGTCAAGAAAGAAGTAGAAGTTAATAGGAAAGAGATTGAAATTTAACAAAAAGGAAATTCAAGACATAAAACAGAAATCGGTCACACCATCCCTGGAGATAGAGAAGCAATTAGCTAGATTAGCGTTGCTAGAGCAAAAACAGTTGGATTCATGGTTGCGAATTAGAGGTCTAGAGGAAATGGAAGAAGAGAATATTAAAGAAAGGATAATAAACTTACTAGCAGAATTTATGGAAGTTGAGACAGAAGTAATGGAGAATGAAGTGGACACCGTGTATTGAATTCAGTCAGCTCTGGCAAAAAGAAAGAGATTACCCAGGGATGTAGTGGTACAGTTTACCAAAAGGTCAACTAAAGATAGAATACTGGATGAACATAATAAATGTGCATTGAAAGATCAAGGAAAAAGGTTATTGGTAATGAGAGAAATTCCTATGCGTATATTAAGAAAAAGACGAGATTATGATTTTATTGTAAGTAAATTAAAAGCTAATCAAATCCCATTCAGATGGGATCGATTGGAAGGGATTATTTTCACTTATCAACAACAACAATTCCATTTGAACTCAGTAGATAAGGCAAAGGATTTTTTGAGATGCTATGGGGAAGATTTGAGAAATGTCAACCAATCAGGTGAAAAGATTTTGGGAAGGAGTCCAACGCCTTAGAAACGGGAAGGGTGGGAAGAAAAGATAATGGAAAGAAGGAAAAGGAGGTATTGGAGACTAGTTTACTGGATATGGATTTGGATGATTTGGCAAAATTAAATAACCAAGGGAAATGAAACACACGATCATCTCATGGAACGTTAATGGGCTTAATATTCCATCGAAGCGTAGGAAAATATTTCACTATCTAAAAAAGTTAAATCCAGAAATGACCTGCTTACAAGAAACACACATAAAAAAGAAAGATGAGAGTTTGTTAACTTGTTCCAGGTTAGGGGATGTGTTCAGTGCTAATATGACAGGTAAGAGAAGAGGGGTTACATTGTATATCAAATCCCACCTGACACCCAAATTGAGTTTTTTTGTGATGATAAGGAAAGATATTTAGGTGTAGAAATCAAAATGAATGAGATAATTATGCTTGTGGTTGGAATATACGTGCCATGTGATGGGATTAAATTTTTTTTACAATGATTTAGAAAAGCAATTGCATTGTTACACCTATGAAAATGTCTGCTTTCTTGGAGATTTTAATGGGGTTCTCAATCCAGTGTTAGACAAGAGCCCTAGCAGCAAAAAGAGGAATCTAGGTAGAATTCCAAAAGAAGGTTTGCAAATAATGGAGGAGTATCAAATGAAAGATGTGTGGAGATCTCAACATTTCAATGTGAAAGATTATACCTATTTCTCGGCTCGACATAGATCTTGGTCGAGAATAGATATGATATTGTTATCAAACACAATTCTCCAATATGCTATCAAGGCAGAAATATTAGCGAAATCATTTAGTGATCACAACCCGGTTAAAATCCAATGGGATATAGGTACTAGGAAAAGAAATTGGAGACTAAACGAGATCATTCTAAATCAAGAAGAAACAATACTTTTTTGTAAAAAAGAACTTGAAGAATTTTTCAAAGCTAAAGTGGGGAAAGGGACAGAAATGCAAACGGTTTGGGATGCATCCAAAGCCGTGATGAGAGGCATTTTTATCCAGAAGTTAACGGAATGGAAGAAAAAAAAAAGTCAAAGAACATAGAGATAGTTATGGAAAATATTAAAAATGCGGAAGAACAGTTAAAAAAAGATCCAAATAACAGTGAGTTTAGTAAGAAAGTAAAATTGTTACAAAAAGAACTCTCCTTACAATCAATGGAAGAACTGGAAAAAAACTGAGGTTCGCTAAACAATTCTACTTTGATAAGGCGAACAAACCAGGCTGCTGCTTAGCTTACAAAATATGCAAAGAGAAGAAGAAGTGAACGATAAATTTTTTGAAAGATGGAGACAGATACATAAACACAGAAAATACAATTAAACAAAAGCTAACCAATTACTTCCAAAATTTATATGGGCAACAACTGCAGAAAGATAAACAGGAGATGAACACATTTCTGTGCTCAAAAATTTTACCACAAATAAGCCAAGAGCAAAGAGAATTGTTAAACAAACCAATCTCATTAGTAGAAGTACATGACGCCATCGACAAATTAAAAATTAATAAAACTCCAGGTCCTGATGGTCTCCCCACAAAATATTATAAATGTTTTAAAGACCAACTATTGAAACCCCTCCAAGAAACTTTAAATCTAATCAAAGATACCAAGAACATGCCTGAAAACTGGAAAGAAGCCAGCATAATATTGATTCCGAAATCAAAGGCAGAAATATTATCAGTGAAAGATTTTATACCCATCTCACTTCTAAATGAAGATTACAAAATCTTCTCTTTAATTCTAGCTAGCAGACTGAGGAAAATACTGTCTCAATTCATAGGTGTAGATCAAGCTGGTTTCCTTCCAGGGAGATACATGAAGTATAACATAAGGACCACTTTAGACATTATAGAATATTTTCACTTCCACGTAGGGAAAAAAGGTGCACTAGTGTTTTTAGATGCCGAAAAGGCTTTTGATAAAGTCAATTGGACCTTCATGCTAGGAATTTTAGAAGTCATGAACTTCGGTGATAGCTTTATGGCCCGGATTCAGGCAATTTATTCAGATCAAAAAGCCCACCTCATGGTAAATGCAGACAGACTTAAGAATTTTACTATACAAAAAGGGACAAGGCAGGGCTGCCCGCTGTCCCCCTTACTTTTTGTTATGGTATTGGAAATTCTACTTGGAGAATTAAGGTTACGAGATGACATAAAGGGGGTAAAAGTAAGGAAGGAGAAATTTCTCTATAAGGCTTATGCAGATGATGTTGTGCTGTATTTAGAAGACTCACGCACGCAGATGACTAAGTTAAATGAGATCTTAAATATGCTCAACTAGCTGGATTTCAGATTAATAAAGAAAAAAACTAAATTCTTGACAAAAAATTTAAGTAATAAAGAAAAGCTTGAACTAGAGAAAATATCAGGAATAAGGTGTGAGGAAAAAGTAAAATATCTTGGTATCTGGATTACCAATAAAAATACCCAATTATTTCAGAATAATTATGTGCCTCTACAGAAGATGATTCAAAAGAAAACCGAAGTGTGGCAGAATCTGGATTTATCGTTAATGGGAAGATTGTCGTTAATTAAAATGAACATCCTCCCTAAAATCCTATTTTGTTCCAAATGATACAAATTTCGATCCCTGAAAAATGATTTAAAGATAGTAATAGATTACTATCTAAACTACTATGGAAAGGCAAAAAACCTAGGATCAGATTCAAACTGCTGACTGATTTAAGATGCAGAGGCAGTTTAGGGATGCTGGAACTTAAAGTATACTACGAAGCTAGCTGTTTATCGTGGACTAGAACTTGTTTATTATTAGATAATCCGAGGATGCTGATGTTGGAAGGACATGAATTGCTTTTTGGTTGGCATGCCTTCTTATGGCATCAGAAGGTGTCTACCCAAAAGCAGTTCAATAATCATGTGATTCGAAGATCTCTAATCAGAGTTTGGTTAAAATACAGAAGGTATTTATTTAAGAATCTTCCAACTCTGGTTTCACCAGTAGAAGCCTTGTCACTAAGTAGCCTTAGATGGGGTGTGGAATGGCTTACATATAAAGACCTAATTTACATAAGAAATGAGGAGTTACACCTGAAAGACAATACTCAGTTGCATCAAGAAGGGAAAGTAATGCATTGGTTTCCACACTTACAAAAAAAAGAAAGATTTAAAAAAGATTTAGCAGAAGAAGGTATTGACATGATGCAAACCAAATTTGAAATAACATTGAACAAAGGTGATAAAGGCTTACTATCTAGACTATATCGACTGCTGCTGGAATTAGAGATGGAAAAAGAAGTGATGAAAGAATATATGATTAAATGGGCAGCCGATATAGGGGAAAATATCAATATGGAAGAACGGGAATCGGTATGGTGCAAGATTGGGAAATTCACCAGATCATACAGTCTCCAAGAAAATGCCTTAAAAGTACTTCTTAGATGGTATTTATCAGCGGAAAGAGTAGCAAAAATTTATGGGAATAACAATGATAAATGTTGGAAATGTAAGAGAAGGCACTTTATTTCATCAATGGTGAGAATGTGTGAAAGCTAGGAAATTCTGGGAAATGATAAAGGTTAAAGCCCAGAAGATAATAAAAACAAAAATAGATCTGTCCCCAAAAATATTTCTGTTGGGTATTATAGATAACAATATGCTTAAAAGTGAATAGAAGACTATTATGGCATATAGCAACAACTGCAAGAATAGTATACGCCAGGCATTGGCGAAAAGAGACAATACCGCAGGAGGAAGAATGGTTAGATAAGTTAACAGATGTAGCTGAGATGGAGCAACTTACCTTTCTACTGGAAAATAAATCAAAGGAAAACTATTTGCAAACTTGGCAGTCTTTTGGGGACTATGTAAAAGGGCACAGATAAGGTCTATATTACATCATTGTTATAGTAATTTAGGGGTATGAACAAATAATGAAATTACAGTCTCGCCGGAAAAAGAAGTTTGATATAATATCCTTTCAGTAAAGATGTTGTTTTCTTTGTATTAAACAAATTAATAGGATTTATTGAACGGATAAATTAAGAATACAGGGGTGTGGAAAAGTTTAATTTCAACTAAGGTTTAACAAACGATGAAGTCAACCATAGGTTTAATGGTCTATTTGTTTGTTCGTTTACTTAATGATGTTGTGTGGTGTCTTTTTTATTTGTTAGTTGTGTTTGTTTTTTGTTATTGTCTGTATTCGGTGCTTAATTAAGAAGTTAGGCATATTTTCTTAATTTTTATTAATCCAATTTATTAAGTACTATATCTATCTATTATGTACGAAGTAGAAGGATGGATTTGTAAAGTGACTGCACCATAATCATGTTATAAATAACTAATAAATACATTATTAAAAAAAAGAAGATATACATAAAGGAACATGGTTAACATACAGAGATGTATTAAAAAAAGAAGGAAATATATATAAAATGAAAACCTGGGAAGAATTAAAATTGGAAAATAAGGAATGTCATTGGTTATTATATAAACAATTAATGGAAAAATTTAAGATAGACCAAAGACTGGAAGGAATAGAAACAGAAACAATGCAATTTGATGACTTAATACAAAGATGTAAGAAGAAGATGTTATCAAGGTGTATAAAATATTATTGAATTTAAATCTAGAACAGGAAACCATTAAACCATTTATGGTAAAATGGGCGCAAGACCTAGGCCATGAAATTTTGTTAGAACACTGGGAAAAACTGTGGGGAAAGAGTTTATTTTTCACTAGAAGTTATAATATGAAGGAGAATATATATAAGACAATGATGAGATGGCACCTAACACTGGTGAGATTATCAAAAATATACAAAAACATGTCTGACCAATGCTGGAAATGCCAGAGAGCTTCAGGTACTTATTTTCACGTATGGTGGAAATGTGAAAAGGCAAGGAAATTTTGGGATAGAATACATAGAACAATATTAAAAATATTTAATACAAACTAGCCACAAGATCCCGAGATCAATTTACTAAATATGTTATATAAAATAGGTGAACAACTGCAGAAAAAATACAGGAGGATTCTAGCATATATGATGACTGTGGCTAGAATACTCTATGCAAAATGCTGGAAGTCATTAAATATACCAATGGTTGAGGAATGGTTGGGTAAGCTTCAAGAGATGTGCGATATGGATAAACTCACGATTCTGATAGATGAGAGAAAAACAACTAAAGACATGGAAGAATGTGAAATTTTGAATCCCTTATGGAAAGAGAGGTGTAGGAGAGAATGGGAGATGACAATTTAGCTTAGAAGTTAAACATAAATATGGAATGTAAAGAAAACGGAAAACAGAGGAATATGAGATTATTAATTTAAAGGGGTAGATAAGTATGAACTTGACAATATGGTTTGAAAAGAAACAAGGAAGTCATGAGGTATGCATGCAAGTTTGGAAGAGAGTTGTAAGAGTGGATAGAGATTTAGATTGGTTGATACGATGGTGAATGAATGAATGTTAAAGAAATAGAATGAAAGAGATGTATAGAGGAATTATAAACCTTAATGTATGAAAAGTTTTCTTTTTAATGTATGTTTTTTTAAACTTCTGAATAAAAATAAATATTAAAAAATAAATAAATTAACAGATGACTTGAAGGTACATGCGCACACAGTTCTGTTCTTTAAAGAAGTCTGGTTACAGATTTAAAGCTGAACTATTTAATTGTAAGCTTTCATGGACTGCCGCACACTTCTTTTTCTTATGAAAAGGACTGTCATGGCTGTCTCTTTCAATATTGCTTCAGAGTGAAGTAGCTGAATTTGCACATGCTTAAAACCTGCCCAGAATGTTTCAATCCATAGATAGATTGTGAAAAGCTGATCATTCTGTCTGCAACACTATGTCACCAGGAAGATGTGGTAGACCCCTGTCCAGGGTGGCCCTGCAATCCAGCCCTTGGTCTCCCTTCACTCACCTTGCCCTTTCACTCTCAGGACCCTGCACAATCTCTCTGTAGTCTTCATCTCTCTGAGTAGCTATGATAAAACCATTAACATACGTCAGAATGTAAGTTGAAAGTCCATCTTTGAATTTAGTGTACAAATGTGGGTCTGCTGCTCCTTGTTTGAAGCCTAAACCCTTCAACAGTTTGTCTAATTTCTCAGTTTTCACATTAAACTGTCTGACACTCATTTGCTTAGAAGCAACTAAGCTTAGAAAAAGTCTCATGGTACTAGGTTTGACATCTTGAACTGCCTCATCTGTAGGCATCTGCTCAATGTTTTCCATTTCTGTTAATTCTGTGGGTAATGCCAATGTTGCAATGTGGGACAGGTGATTGGGAGGTACTCCTCTGTTCATTCTCAGTGAGTATCTGGGAGCCTGTGGTTGAACCTGATCTGTCTTTCTGCAGTGCTATCAGGTCCAGTCAGCTCATCTCCATTTTCATCTGCAGGTGTACTTCTCCCTGTGTCCTGTTCAACTGTTACATCATCCATCTCATGCATTGGCAGTGACATGAGAGGTTCATCCTCTGGTTCTAGAAATTCAGACATAGTATCTTCCTCTTCTTTCAGAATGTCAAGAACAGTATCCTCGTGAGGTGGGAAGTCTATCACAGTTCCTCTTTTGTCAATTCTGCTAGTTTCATCAAAATAAACCATATGTCTAGCAGTCACTTGATCAGTCTTTAAGTTCATAACTCTATAAGCTCTGCTTGAAGCTTCATAACCAATCAGAATTGTCTGTTCTGATTTGGCATCTAGCTTACATCTCTGTTTAGGAATGTAAGCGTAAGCTATGCATCCAAATGTTCTGATGTGTTTCATGCTTGGCAGTCTGCCATGGCACATCTCAAAATGTGTCTTTGCACTGTCTTTAGTTGGCAATCTATTTTGCAGGTAAGTCACTGTTGCAAATGCATCGCCCCACAGTCTACTGGGTAAATGGGCTTCAGCTAACATGAATTTTGTCATTTCCACTAGAGATCTCAGTTTCCTCTCAGCTATGCCATTCATTTCTGATGTGTAAGAAATAGTTGTCATGTGCTGTATGCCAAACTCTTCCAAGAAAGCTTGTGTGTGATTTGAAATGTACTCACCCCACAGTCTGAAAAAATCACATTAGGGTATCTCTCAAATTTGTTTCTCACCATAGCAATGTATTTGCGTAGCATCTCATGTGTCTCATTTTTCTCCTTCAGTAGATAGGTGATGCAGTACCTTGAAAAATCATCCACAAAGATTAGAGCATATCTATTTCCTCCAAGTGAGGGTACATTAAATGGACCACAGGAATCAGTGTGTATCAGATCCAAAACTCTGGTGGATCTTTTTTTAGTTCTTGTATTAAATGAGGCCTGGTTACTTTTTGTTCACCACATATTATGCACCTGCTTGCATTGTCATTGCTTTGTGGTTTTACCTTGATACCAGTTGCCAAGTTCTGGTCTTGTAGTTAAAGAATGGCCTTTTTGTCATGATGCCCCAAACGCCTGTGCCACAGGTCAGTGCTTTCTTCATCCATGTTGGCTTCATGCACCTTTGCTTGAGCTATATATGCTTGTTGACCTGAAAGACTTAACTCATAGATACCATTATTATGTTTGAGATACACCATATTTTCATCATATATTTTGCACATTCCTTTCTCAAAAAGTACTGAAAATCCTTTATTGTCTGATGCTGAGACACTGATCATATTGCATTGGAGATCAGGTATGAACAACATGTCCTCTGCCACATGCTGTGTAGTTTGGTATGGCAGTGCACAATTTAAAACACATTTCCCAACCACTTTTATATCAACAGTTCTTCCATTAGCCCCTTTATGTTTCCACATGTATTATTATCCATTTCAATAAAATTAGCATCATTATAAGTACTGTGACTTGAAAACCCAGAATTCACAACCCAGACATTGGATTTCTGTGTGTCATAATCAAATGCTAAGGTCCTATTGGTAATGGAAACATTGTTGTTCATGAAAAGATTTTTCCTGTCCTGTGATGCTTAAGGCTTGCTTTTAACGTCAGTCTGAGCATCATGCTGCCCCCTCTGGTTGCTGACAGGCTGAGTAATTTGGAGAGACCTGCTATTGGCTGAAAGTCATTTAGGGAATTTACAGTTCTTATCTATGTGTCCCCTCCCATCACAATTAAAGCAGCGAACCTGTGATTGGCTCATGGGAGGACCCTTCCTTTGTCCGCCTGCAGCTAAGTAATTTGAGTCAGTATGAGGTATAGCGTCCTTTACAGTAACTTCTCTGTGATTTAAACATTCCACGCAAAGCTTGTTAATTGCTTCATCAAGCGTTAAGTTCTGTAATCTGTCAAGGATGGAGACAAAGGAATCAAACTGTTTTCCTAAGGTTCCAGTGAAAAGGACCATCTTTTGTCCCTCATTAGTATCAAAACCATGAGCAATTAGCTTTGCAAGGAGAGTCATAAACTTGTTTATATAAGCTTCACAATCTTGGCGTGAATTCAGCCTTAAATGCCTCATTTCTCTAATATAGACTGACTGAGATTTTGCACAGGTAAAACCATAGACTTGTTGCAATTTCTCCAACATCTCCTTTGCTGAATTGAATTCACTAATGTAAATTAATTGCTCATCCCTTAAAGTACTGTATATTAGATCTTGAGCTACAGTGGACTTTTTCAGACGACTTAAAAGTCGTCCTGAGGAGCCGCAAGAGGCGTGAAGCTGTCTCGCTGCAGGGGTCCTTTTTCAGACAACACTGTCTTCTTCTGTTTCACTTTCGTGTTCCATGGAGGGAAAAGGCGGCGCTTTTTACTCACAAAAGTATTTCGTGAGTAAAAAGTGGCGCCTTTCCCCTCCATTGAACAAGGAGGTGAAACGGAAGAAGACAGCGTTGTCTGAAAAAGGACTCCTGCAGCGAGACAGCTTCGTGCCTCTTGCGGCTCCGCAGGACGACTTTTAAGTCGTCTGAAAAAGTTCTGCATCTCTTTTATTCCATCTTTTTAACACATCATCTTCTGAAGGTCTTTGGTTCTCAATGCATTCAATCACATTCTGTGCCTGGAATAAAATTAGCATTCTTTTGTTCCACAAACTGAAATTGTCATGATTTAACAGCATTTGTCTTCTGGGCAAATGTGACTCACTTAAAAGCATCTTGGCTTCCGTTGTAATTCAAAATGGCAAGTAGCTTAACAGAAAAGAAAAAAAACACAACCTTCTCTCTTAGCTAGCTGTGGTTCGCAAGGAGGGGGAAACATATGCTTTAAAAATACATTGAAAACAACAAACCCCGACAAAAATGTGGCTAATTGTTGTCATGACCAATTCTGGGCCCGAAACCGATTAGAGAATAAAAATATCTGGTTCCAAAAATGGTTGGCAGATATTCTGTAGTCAGTAGCAAAGTAAAAATAAACCCACACATAGGGGAACTGGTTCTAAATAGATCAGCAATTAAGCCACCCTCCACAATCCCCTTTCACAGGCTAGCAAACAAAGGAACACTTCTCAGAACCTTATTTAGAAGTATATAAAATAAGTTTACTTACAGAATCTTGTGTAATAAGGTTACACAGGCTGAATACTTGAAGAATATATGTAGATAAGTGAAAAATAAGAGGTTCTACATTAGTTGCTACGTCTTTAAAAACAAAAGTGTGAGAGCGCCCAGTCTGGGCATCCTCCTTCCAGGAAAGCTTATTAATGGCGACTGCTTCATGTAAGCCTAACAAAGGCTTCAAAGGGAATTTCCCTTCCAGAAGACAGATTGTAAACATCTCTTGTTACAAACAGGAAATTACCTATAAACGTCTGTTACATGCAACCTAATTCTTTAACTATCATGTAAATACACAGCATCCTAGGTTGCCTAAATCTCCAACAGCACTGGCAGAAGAGGAACAGATATTTGATGATCCCTGTTCTTCCATTTATGTGATCTTCATGATACTAGGGATGAACGAATGTGTCCCATTTTATGTTAATGACAATTTGATTTCATTTTGTTTTGATTTTCAATAAACTGAGGTCAGTGAAGTTTATTCCCAGGTAAGTGCATATATAATTGTAGCCTCCATGTGGCTTTAAAAAAAGCACCTGCCACATTTTGTTTTATAGCTGCCGATGTTTTCTCTTCCTTTTGCATGAGTAGCAAGTGTAAAATCAGCTTTATTTGATCTCACCAAACCCTTCACCTTCTCTCCTAACTTCTTCTTTGCCAGCATCTGCTTTTTGTGGCTCGCCACACCGTAATTCTATGAGAGGTAGAAAGCAGCGGCTGTCTTCAAATGTATCTGAATATCGGCTCCCAAAGAGTCTTCGTTGCTCTCGCTGCCCTTCTGTGCGCCAGAAGAGTGTCCCTCAGCTTGTTAAAGAAACTTTCAGCACCAGCAGCAGCAACAACAGAAGCAGCAGCAGTAGCAGCAGTAGCAAAGCCTCCCTTTCCAGCATTGAGAAGGTGGAAGAGCTGGCAAGGCGGCTTCAGCAGTACCATATTACTCAAAGGAAAGGCCGCCCTGGCAGCTGCAAATAAGGAACAGCACAGGACAGGAGGGGAGTTGCAGGAAGTGGCCACCAGTTGCCAAACTGTATTATATCCATACTAAATAAACAATTTAATTTGATATTAAACTTTTAATATTAAAATTGTACAGCACCACAAGATCTTTGTAAGGAGATCTTTTAAAAATTGGGCCATATAGTGAAAATCAATACCTTCTCTAAGCCTAAGTATCCTGAAGGCACCAGACTCCATCTGATCTTGGAAACTAAGCAGGATCAGGCTTAGTACTTGGTACTTGGATGGTGGTCCACCAAGGAATACCAGGTATTGTAGACTGTACTTCAGAGGAAGGCAATAGCAAACCACCTCTGAATACTCATTGCCTTATAAAACCTGATGAAATTCATGGGGTCATCATAAATTAACAGGTGACTTGAAGGTACATGCGCACCAAGCTCTGTTCTTTAAAGAAGTCTGGTTACAGTTTTAAAGCTGAACTATTTAATTGTGAGCTTTCATGGACTGCAGCACATTTCTTTTTCTTCTGAAAAAGACTGTCATGGCTGTCTCTTTCAATATTGCTTCAGAGTGAAGTAGCCAAATTTGCACATGCTTAAAACCTGCCCAGAATGCTTCAATCTATAGATAGATTGTGAGAAGTTGGTCATTCTGTTTGCAACACTATGTCACCAGGAAGATGTGGTGGACAACTATCCAGGGTGGCCCTGCAATCCAGCCCTTGGTCTCCCTTCACTCACCTTGCCCTTTCATCCTCAAGACCCCTCCTGGATCTGGTGCTTCGGACACAATGTGACCTCTGTACTGAATCAGTGGCTGTGTTGATCAATGGGTTCCATGTGGTAAAGTGTGACCAGTATTCCCTTTCAATTCTAAATGAAAACAGACACAAATGCAGTAAATAAAACCAATAAAGATTTATTATGTAACAATGAGCTGAACATGAACTCTTGAACTTTTCCCACATTCCCAGTTCCCAAAACCCCATTCAGATTTTATCAATTCTTCTTTTCCTAAATGAGCTTCTCTCTGTAGCTGACTCATAACTCATTTCATCCTGGCATTATCTCCCTCTTTGAGAGACAAGCTTCTGGTTTTTACATTTATCCCCCCCAACCCCCCCCCAGCTGTCCATGAGCCGTGATTGGCTGCTTCCACCTAGGCTTGCCCAGGTTCTTACTTCATAGACAGTAACACTCATGCAGAAGAGGGAGATATCAGCAGACTGGACCAACCCAGTGTTTGCTGAGGTACATATTGGCCAGAATCCTATTGGGTAGTTACAAATGCATAGCAGACAGTTGCACATTCATGATTGCTTTGTATTCATGATCCCTTCATATCTCCCTGTTTAGGGGATAGGGATGGTAGAGTCCCCACTCCCCAGTTAGCAGCTTCTGCAATTGATGGGGATCTTTTCTCTTGTTGGTGAGGAAGTGGCTGACTGACATTCTCATCCTCCCCTTGTGCGAGTGATCTCCTCTGTGGCAGAGGGGGGATTGCCACAGGGATCATGTTTATTACCAATTGTAGCACAGCATCATTTGTGCAAGGAGTGGGAACATTAGTCAGGTGCTTCCCAAGTGAGAGGTGAACAGAGCCCTGTCGATCACAGTGGCTGCTGATTGGTAAGTTGGGACTGGAGTGGATCAGTCTGGGATTTACTACATAGCTATGTAATTACAGTGGTTAGGTAGCAATGTAGAGCATACAGGATTCCAACCATTATGCTGGAAGATTATCAAGATCCCAAATGGTCCAATGAGCTGTTTTATTCATATTGGTAGTATGAATAAAGAATGTTCACATTTCTACATATTTTTTGCTCTCCCATAAGCATGTCTTTCCACTTTCATTAACTGAACTTGTAAGAACTTAGCATTACTTTCAGGCATTCCAAGGCTAACACAAGTAAGTGTCAGGGTAATATTACTTTAAGTGCAAAAAGGAAAAATGTTGGAGCAACAGACCACAGACCAGCACAGCTGAAGTTGGTTTGTTCACAGCTGTGGCTAAGCAGAAGGCAGATGATCAAACACTCCTATACAGATGAAGCGCAAGATACATTGTGTGTGGGTTGGTGTTGTGGAGAAAGAGGAGTGTTGGTGGATGTTGGAGATTTTGCTGTTGAGTTTGTTAATGAGGTTTGCTATGTATATACAGTTGTCCCTCTGTATCCATGGATTTCAGTATTCATGGCTTGAAAGCATTCTTTAAAAAATGATACTCCAAAAAGCAAACCTTGATTTTGCCATCTTATATAAGGGACACCATTTTGCTATGCCATTGCATATAATGGGACTTGAGAATTCATGGATTTTGGTATCCATGGGGGTCCTGGAACCAAACCCCAGTGAATATGAAGGGACAACTGTACTATGTTTGTTTATACTGAAACTGAAGATAAAGACCTCCAAATACTTTTGGATGAACTTCACTGCCTGTAAGTCTTTTTGTGTGTGAAAGTGGGTGAGAGCAGTGAAATGACTGCTAGCTGAAGCCTTTGTTTGTGTGCCCATTCTGCTGTGCAGTTCTGCTGTTCTGTCAACTCCTGGGTTAGTTCATCCCCAGGCTGTGCCAGGTGCCTCTCAGTGGGCCTACTATACTGAGGGGACAGTAAGTTGTTTTGTATCTGATGCACATCCATTATGAACTATGTAAGTTAACATGCTTCTAAGGCTATAATTTCTGGGATCAGGGGGTCTGTTTCAGTGCTATTATTTTCAGATAGACTGCTTTTCAGAGAGATCACTTTCTCTGAATGCTTTGTTATTAATATACTTTAGCAACTCAGAGAATCCCAAAACAGCTCTTAATCGGCTCTGATCAGTTTCCTCTGCAAATGTAGTTAAGCGAAATGCTTACTTTGAGGCTTAGGAAGTTGTCAACTGTTGCCTGGCATGATGTATGCTGGCCAAGCAATGCTGTGGTTCACCATGTTCTGGACTATTTTAGGGATCCTGTGGACTCTTTGATGCCTAAACCTGTAACACTGTTGTCAGGGCAGCAATAAAATGGAACAAAATTGACATTCTGATTGTCTTGTTAGGTATCACAGTTTCCTTGCCACTTCCAGAGTGGAGCTTGGAAGTGACCATTTCCACATTGCTGTTTCCAGAGCTTGGAAGTAGTGAGTTGCATGTAACACATTTACCTGTAACTAGTTACTTTTTGAGGATAGCAAAGATGCAATGAAGCCAAATCTCAAAAATAACATGATGAGTAAGAGCCAAGTTATTTTATTGATACAACTGTTTCTAGTTACTTTCAAATGTAACTTTTATAAGCACTTTGATAGGAATTTTCAAGATTTTTGCCATTACTGTATATTATCAATCCTAAAAGTAACTCTAAATCAATTACTTTTTAAAAATCACTAATCTAAGCTCTGGTTGTTTATACTGTTCAGCTCCGCTGAAAAGCTTTCCAGTTTGTTGACTGTCTAAATGCCTTTATTCCCTGTGAGGATATTGCCTGCCTAAAGCTGTGAAACCTCTCTTTCTAGTGGCAGTAATGCTGCCATCTCTCATTTGACTTTCTAAAAGGCTTCAGCAGACCAGAAGCAATCACATAGCAGTCTGCTGCTAATCTTAAACTCTGTGGCATGATTTGTGGCATGAACTCAATAGAGAGAGAGAGAGAGAGAGAGAGAGAGAGAGAAGCTTATGCTATCCATGCACTGAAATGTGGTAATTCCCTAAATATGAATGGATGGAAAAGGGGGGAATAAATTAAATTTACACCAAGCACAGAAGGAATGCAGGGTCCCATTAAGATAGGTAGGATTCTCCTTGCATTCTGTGAGGAGTATTTTCACTGTTTAGACATCCCCTGAAAGAAGCATAATATTGCCACCAGGCATACTTCCTGATAATCACCACTGTGGTTAGAGCACTACAGAAACATCCTGTAAATCCAAACACACTTTCCCAAGCAACAATGCAGAGCTCAATGCTAGGGGAGGTTCATATGGCACAACGTGCTTCAGTTTGCAACCCAGGTGATTTAGGGTTTTACAGGTAAGCATTGATACCATTGACTTGGTAGCAGATAGGCAACCAAAATGTTTCCTTCAGAACTGAGGTAACATGCCTTCACCTATGCCATGGGAGAGCAATTGTGGCCCTCCAAATATTTTTGGCCTGTAACTTCCCTCAGTCCTAGCAAGCATAACCAAAGGTGAGGGATTATGTGAGTTGCAGTCCAAAATTACTTGGGAGGGCCATAGTTATCCACCCTCAACTTAGATAAACCAGTTAGAATTCTAGCAGCCAATTTCTGTTCTATTAGAAGCTTCTGACTGATTTTCAAGTGCACCCCATGTATCCTACATGAATCACCATGACCAGGCTAAGACTGTGTTTAAAAACCATACAAAGCTGATAAACAGTGCTCTGAATGCTGAGGTCACTTGGGCCTTGAGTGATGTTGGGTCAAGGCCATATACCATATCCTTTAGGAGAGGTGGGGTGCTGTCCACAATATGCAACACACCATCTCTCTGGACCTGGCAACTACCAATCTGCAGTATTTTCATCTTCTTATCTGATTTCAGCTTCCGTTTATCAGTCCTTATCCAACATATCCAGTATTCTGAGTCCAGACAGGAGTTGTGCTACTCCGTAGCCTAACATGACTCAGATGACTAAAAGCAAGGTGTCTTTTGCATACTGATGACGCTTCACTCCAAATGCAAATCTCCTTGATTACCTCATTCAACAAATTCATATAGATTTTTTACAAGCTAGGGGCATAAAATGGATCACTATGTTCAGCTGACCAGCAAGCAGGCCTGCAGAATCTCTGGCTTATCTCTCTAACTCAATGCCTGACACAAACACTCACCAGAATTCTATAAGTTCTGTTATGTTATGTAACTTATTGTATACAGTACGACCACTGTATCCACAGGACCAGTACCCATGATTTCACTTACCTGTGTCTGAAAAAATATGTCCTCTCTAGGCATTTCCTAAATCCTCCAGTGTGATTCTGTGGTATGCTTCTGCTTGAAGTTGACCATAGAGTCATACTGGAGGACCTAGAAATGCCTAGAGGTGTTCTCTCTAGGAATCTCTAGGTCCTCCAGAGTGACCCCATGGTATGTTTGGGCTGGAAGTTGTTCATTTCAATAGGGTTCACTATTATCCATGGTTTCGTGTTTCCATAGTAAGTTCAGGAAAGCAGATGTGGGGGGCATATTGTACCTAGCTATGTAGCAGAGGTGCTAAGAAACCCCTTTATTGAATTGTGAAGATGTGTAAGAAGACACTAGAAAGAGTGCCCAATGTACATAGAAACCAGTGCATAGGGACCAATGCACATTGATGCACATTGCACACTGATGTGCATTGTGCACTGATGGACATTGTGCATCACTACACATTGCTCACTGATGTGCATCACACACTGATGAACATCGAGCACTTTGCCAGCTCTGCTACATAGTAGCATAACAGCTGGATATGGACATTCCACAACTGCACAATTCTAATTCCCTCAGACGTAAGTCACTCATGAAGATAGAAGGTCTCAACAGGATTCTGGTGATCTTATTTTTCAGTCTATCACTTCATTTATGCCCTGCCTCCCCCGCCCCCACAATTTGGACTCAAGGTGGCTTACAAGAAAAAAAAATTGAAATATAGTTAAAATATAGCTCAAACCATACAAAACATTTAGATCAAAATAACATTAAACTATCTATAAAATTAAAATCATTGAAAACATGAATGGTTAAAAAAAGAACAAAAGTAATACAGTATGCTTTAAAAAAGCCCTTATCTGTAAAGAATGTGTTTGCTTTACTCAAAAGCAATAAAAAGACAGACTCAGCTTCTGGTGAGGGAAATTAATTCCTTATAGATGGCAGCAACATTTCTTCACTGGCATTCAGAAAGCAGCGCTTTCTGAAACATTGCCTGTTAACAGATCTGATGAAATAACCAGGGAAGAATATTGGACTCTGAACAATATTGGATGTGCTCTTCACAAGGATATTGGATGTGCTCTTCACAAAGAACTATAGTGACCTAACTAACAAATGCTTCTGGGAAATCCACAAAGGACATGGAGGCATCTCTTGTTCCCGTCATTGCTCCCTAAATGTATTCAATGGGAAGCACCCACTGGCAGCACTAGGGTTGTTTGGTGAGGCCGAACAGGTGACACCGTCAGAGGGAGGGGTGACACTGGGCTTAGTAACACCACAGGAAGCACCAATATTTCTTCCTGATTTGAGGCCAGAGGAATTTCAAAACTACAAATGTTTGAGAGAAATACAGTTTTAGCAATCCTCCTGATCAGACTTAAATCCTCCTTGGAAACTTAAGCTGTGGATAATAGATAGGTACGTGATCAAGGCAGAGTCTTATAATGCTCTATTCTTTTCCAAGTATCAATGAAAACACCTTTTGTTAAGAGTCAGAATAAAGAAAAGTAGAGAAAGGGTATGCCTGCATGCAAAAATAAATACAGTATTATCCACTATCCAGTTAATTATACTGTAGTTAGAGATCCTAATTTCAGTTCTAATAAATTACTTATGAGGTGAAATCTTCCTGTCTGCCAGGGATATACAGAATTTCCTCAGGCAAGAATTAGAACAAAAGATAAAGTACTATTTTTATTGAGCAACTGCTGTGCCGATACTTCTTTCCACTCAAACTGTAGACAGGAGAACAAGGAAGTCTCTGTCCTGGGCAATTGTTTTAGATTGATGATCAGTGACTCACACTAGGTCTCATACCAGTACACACCCTAGGAACTGTTTTGTTCCCATTTTCTCTGGTACCTGGAGTGAATGTGTCAACAACAGGCATTTCCATCTTGTTGTTCCACAGAGAGAGCAGGACCTTTGACAGGAGTGCCAACCAAGTCAGGAAATCTCAACTGCTTGATCAAACCACCCGTTAGTTGTTTGGACTTTTGGTTAGACTTCACATCAGGAATCTGTGAGCTCATACAGGAGATGAAATGACAGCAACATTTGACTGCTATGTGTTACTTTGATTTCCCACAACTCATTATCATTGATGCCTGGTTCACCACTGACAGACGTCCTTTTAGTAAAGCAGAAGAGTTCAGCTCCGCTCCTTCTTAGGGGGACTGCCAATGCAGAGTTCCAAAATATTTTAGTGAAATACTGATTTCTGATAGTTGAACGCAAAGCTAACTGATTTGGATTGTATTGCTTCAAATCTAGCTGGTGTGGAGTTCTGGTCAGTTGTAGGCTTAGAGGCTTCCAGGGTGAGAGTACAAGGTATACCCTATGAGGTATACAGAACTTTTAATGGTTACTTTTCAGACTACAACTCTCAGAATCCCCAGCATGGCTGGCATCTAGGCTGCATAGGAGATTCTGGGAGTTATAGTCTATAAACTGACTGTTCTAAGGAGATTATCAGACACACAAAAAACAAACCCTGGGGAGGTCAGGAGGAGGACGTCACTGTACCACTACAGGCTGGCGATACTGCACAATGCTGTATCTTGTCTTTCATTCATTCTCCCTTCGTTCTGGAGGGACGAAAAAGGCATCACTTTTTATTGATAGAAACTATAAAAACTGGCACCTTTTTCATCCCTCCAGCATGGAGGAAGGACAGAAGGAGGACAGGGCATGCAGTATGGACCGCCAGAAGTGAGACAGTGGTATCCTCCTCTCAACCTCCCCAGGTTTTTTTAAAGAGTGTCTGATAAAGTCCTAAGTTATAGGGCCAGCCCTATAGAAGAGCACTCCTATATGTGAAAGGTGAAAGAGGTGAGAGTATGCCTGCGGTTTTAAACTCTAGCCGTCTGGACACCTTCATTGGAGAAGAAAATTTAACTACAGTCGTCCCTTCACATTCGCAGGGGTTCCGTTCCGCGGACCCCCGCGAATGTGAAAAATCCGTGAATAATGACTCCCCTCCCCCCTCCCTCCCCAGGCCTTTGCGGGGCCTTGCTAGGCCCCACAGAGGTCTCCCCGGCCCTTCCTCCCTCCCTACCCAGGCCTTTGCGGGGCCTTGCTAGGCCCCACGGAGGTCTCCCCGGCCCTTCCCCCCTCCCTCCCCAGGCCTTCGCGGGGCCTTTCTGGGCCCCACGGAGGTCTCCCCGGCCCTTCCTCCCTCCCTCCCCGGGCCTTCGCGGGGCCTTGCTAGGCCCCACGGAGGTCTCACCGGCCCTTCCTCCCTCCCTCCCCAGGCCTTCGCGGGGCCTTGCTAGGCCCCATGGAGGTCTCCCCGGCCCTTCCTCCCTCCCTCCCCAGGCCTTCGGGGGGCCTTGCTAGGCACCACGGAGGTCTCCCCGGCCCTTCCTCCCTGCCTCCCCAGGCCTTCGCAGGGCCTTGCTAGGCCCCACGGCGGTCTCACCGGCCCTTCCTCCCTCCCTCCCCAGGCCTTCGCGGGGCCTTGCTAGGCCCCATGGAGGTCTCCCCGGCCCTTCCCCCTCCCTCCTCAGGCCTTCGCGGGGCCTTTCTAGGCCCCACGGAGGTCTCCCCGGCCCTTCCTCCTTCCCTCCCCGGGCCTTCGTGGGGCCTTGCTAGGCCCCACGGAGGTCCCCCCGGCCCTTCCCCCTCCCTTCCCAGGCCTTCGCGGGGCCTTTCTGGGCCCCACGGAGGTCTCCCCGGCCCTTCCCCCCTCCCTCCCCAGGCCTTCGCAGGGCCTTTCTGGGCCCCACGGAGGTCTCCCCGGCCCTTCCTCCCTCCCTCCCCGGGCCTTCGCGGGGCCTTGCTAGGCCCCACGGAGGTCTCACCGGCCCTTCCTCCCTCCCTCCCCAGGCCTTCGCGGGGCCTTGCTAGGCCCCATGGAGGTCTCCCCGGCCCTTCCTCCCTCCCTCCCCAGGCCTTCGGGGGGCCTTGCTAGGCACCACGGAGGTCTCCCCGGCCCTTCCTCCCTGCCTCCCCAGGCCTTCGCAGGGCCTTGCTAGGCCCCACGGCGGTCTCACCGGCCCTTCCTCCCTCCCTCCCCAGGCCTTCGCGGGGCCTTGCTAGGCCCCATGGAGGTCTCCCCGGCCCTTCCCCCTCCCTCCTCAGGCCTTCGCGGGGCCTTTCTAGGCCCCACGGAGGTCTCCCCGGCCCTTCCTCCTTCCCTCCCCGGGCCTTCGTGGGGCCTTGCTAGGCCCCACGGAGGTCCCCCCGGCCCTTCCCCCTCCCTTCCCAGGCCTTCGCGGGGCCTTGCTAGGCCCCACGGAGGTCTCACCGGCCCTTCCTCCCTCCCTCCCCAGGCCTTCGCGGGGCCTCCAGAGGGCCTCCGGGGGTCCCGCGAAGGCCTCACCACCCCTCCTTAGGACTTATCGGGGCCTCCGGAGGGCCTCCGGGGGTCCCGAGAAGGCCTCCCCAACCCTCCCCAGGCCTTCGCAGGGCCTCCGGAGGGCCTCCGGGGGTCCCGAGAAGGCCTCGCCACCCCTCCCCAGGCCTTCGCGGGGCCTCCGGAGGGCCTCCGGGGGTCCCGCGAAGGCCTCCCCAACCCTCCCCAGGCCTTCGCGGGGCCTCTGGAGGGCCTCTGGGGGTCCCGCGAAGGCCTCACTACCCCTCCCCAAGCCTTCGCGGGGCCTCCGGAGGGCCTCCGGGGGTCCCACGAAGGCCTCGCCACCCCTCCCCAAGCCTTTGCGGCGCCTCCCGAGGGCCTCCGGGGGTCCCGCGAAGGCCTCGCCACCCCTCCCCAAGCCTTCGCGGCACCTCCGGAGGGCCTCCGGGCGTCCCGCGAAGGCCTCCCCACCCCTCCCCAGGCCTTCATGTGGCCTCCAGAGCGCCTCCGGGGGCCCCGTGGAGGCCTCCCCGGGCCTCCCCGTTCCCTCCAGGTCTTTCACGGGGCCTCTGGAGGCCCCATGTCGCGGTTTTGGGGGGGCCAGGGGGGCCGTCCCAAAACCGCGAATAACCAAAACCGCGAATGTCAAGTTCGCAAATGTGGAGGGGCAACTGTACTCCATTCCTAGGTTAACTCCTTTAAGAGTCAGGCAGAACAAATAAAACACTCATGAAATTACAAGTATACCTCAGTTAACGAAGTAGGTGTGTTTTTGGGAAATTACTTCTTTAACAGAAGATTTGGTAGCAGAGGTAGAAATAACGTGAACAGAATAGGGATAGATTCCTGCACCACAAAAAAGAGCAGTTGAACATATTTCAGCAAACTTTTTATTCAATATTAAACATTCTGAACTTTTTAATCTAGAGACCACTTGAAAGCTTCTTCCAAAATGCATCCATGGATTACTTTTTTTTTCTTTCATCAGCCTTCACTTTCCTTATGATTTCCATTTTGGTGGGCAGACTTGTAGATCTATGTTTTTAACATGCTGAGGGGAGCTGGTGAGGCAGGCTAATTTGCTTTCCCTTTATCTCTCTGGAGATTATCAGACGCAGCAAAAAAAACCAAAGAGGAGCACACGAGGACGACGTAACTATAACATGAATGGGTCCCAGTTTCAGATGATGTCATCATCCTCGCATGCTCAATCTATGCTGTAGCAATGGGTAAGGCATCACTTTTCATTGACAGGACCTCATGTCAAAGGCCATAATTAATTAATTTCTGAGACGTTATGGACAGTTTTTCTTTGCTACAATATATCCAAAGAAGAGAGTTATGGGATTAAATTTATTCTTCCTTCTCTTGATACAGAACCTAGACTATTCAAGAGTGGTTTACCACCTTGGGTTAGTTTGTTTTCACCCACAGTGTTGTTATCATTCTGGTTGTTTCTCACTGAGGCAGTCACATGTTTTCTATAGGTTTTTACAAAGGACTTGAGGACTCCAGCAATTCCCTGCTGTGGTTATTTCATAAAGTGAGAACTAGGTACAAAGTGTGCCTTCTAATTAGTATCACACAAAGTCTTCCTTCTGTGACAAATGTCAGGTTATTAGTTCTGCCCATTACTATTGTGTAACCAATTTCTTAGAATGAGTAATTGCATGGATAGGTTTTTATGCTGCATATATCTGGCACAAGACCATGGCCTCCTGTACACATGGTGGACAGCAGATGTTGCTGGGTTGTGGCTCCCAGCATTCCTCACCATTGGCTATGGTTGCTAAGGTTGCTGAGAGTTGCAGTCCAAGAACATGAGGAGGGCTGCAAAGTTCCCACCCCTAATCTTCAAGAAGGTTGTTTTTTTTTGAAGGGGTGTCACATTGAGGATGGAGCAAGCTTGCTTTCTGCTGCTCCAGAGACTAGAATATGAACAATGGATGCAAGCTCCAGAAACAGAGATTCCACCTCAACATTAGGAGGAACTTTTTGACAGTAAGAGCTTTTTCGGCATTGGAACACACTCCCTTGGAGCGTGATGGGGTCTCCTTCCTTGGAGGTCTTTAAACAGAGGCTGGATGGCCATCTGTCAGGGATGCTTTGATTGTGTGTTCCTGCATGGCAGGGGGTTGGACTGGATGGCCCTCGTGGTCTCTTCCAACTCTACAATTCTATGATTCTGACAGTGGAACAGATTGCATTGGAGGGTGATTGACTCTCTATTTCTGGAGGTCTCTAAACAGAAGTTGGATGGGCTTTGTTCAGAAGTGCTTTAGTTGTATATTCCTGTATAATAGGAGTTTGGTCTAGATGCCCCTCATGGTTGCTTCCAACTTGAAGATTCTATGATTCTATGTCCTTGGGTCACCAAATGTTGCCATTTCAAGAAATGTTGTGGGGGAGTGCCTCTGTTTACACCCTGACATCACATGACTTCCCAGCCTTGCCCTTTCAAGTCCATATATAAAACATGGACCTCTTCATTGAGGAAACCTTTGCACATAGAGTCCCATGTGGTTAGGAATCTTGTGTGATTGGACCTCCTGATCATGTAGACACCTGTGTGCAGTGAGGTGTTCTAGCTTGGGCTTTTCCACTGATGACATCCATGTTTGATGCACAGATAGTGGGGGTAGGGGAGCCAAGCTCATATTCCTGCTGTGTCTTCAATTTATGTAACCCTCACCCGCCCTGGATAAAGCCCTGGATCAAGAACCATTAGTTTATGTGAGTTTCACAGCTGATCAGAGATTTAACCTGGCTTTTCCATCTCCAGAATAAAGTACATGAAGTACATTTAGGCAGGTCCCTGTCTCCCTCACTGATCTGTCTCAAAAAGGTGGAGGAATAAGTCTAAACCCACATGACATAACTTTTAAACCACCAGTGTGGAGGTACCCTGACCACCATGAACAAGGAACTATACTGCATGGTATCATTGTTCTTCTGGTGTTCTTTTGGTCTGGTCCCGTGTTGGACCGAGATAAAACTGCATCTTTTTGCTAACGGGTTTTTCCAGTTAGCAAAAAAACACAGTTGTACCTGTCTATGGGACTGGAACGAAAGAATGAAACATCATGCAGTAAGGCAGCATGGAAGATGGAACATCCCTGCTGCCTTGCCACTTTTCTTTGGAGTGTGGTACATCCTTTAGTAAATTTCATCTTGCAATTTACCCAAGACTGCAAATACATGGAGGCTGAATATTTGGCAGGCTGTAGGAGAAGACTGGAAGGTTTCATTTAGCTTGGTGCGTCATAGTTTGTGTAGGCCTGGTACAGAAACCTAATCTGTCTTCAAGACATTTTTTGTCATTATGTGGCTTTGGTCATGTAATCATCTCTTACTTCTGTTTCTCACTGGTAAAATGGGTATAATGGAACTTCAAAAGGGATTTATTCTGATCCAGAGACTGCTTACTGATATATGCATTTGTCATAGGATATTCTTGGCTGCATTTTCAGGAACACACCAAATTCTGGGCTGCAATTATTAGTTTTAAAAAATTGCAAATGAAAGGTATAATCTATGTTATTTGGAAAAGAGAAGACTGAGAGGTGATATGGTAGCCATTTTTAAATATCTGAAGGGCTGTTAAAGAAGATGGAGTAAGCTTGTTTTCATGAATCAATGGAGTCAAATAACAGGAAATGAGACTCTACCTAAACATTAGGAAGAACTTCTGAAAATAAGAGCTATTTGACACTGGAATAGACTGCCTTAGAAGGCGTTTTTAAAACATCTCTCAGTGGTGCTTTAGCTATGGATTTTTGCAGTTGTAGCGGGTAGGACTAGATGGCCCTTGGTACACTTTCCAGCTCTGTGATTCTATGCATACACTCCCCTGCATTTTCAGGAGCACATAGACTTCTCAGCTGCAATGAACAATTATAAAATATATTGCAAATTAAAAGGATTATATACACTTTGGGCGATAAGTACAGGAAATAAAAATGTTCATTTTTGCCACAGTTTCCCTGGGGAATAAGCCAATTGGAACACAACAGGAGTACTTCTCTGAGGAAGTACTTGATAAAACAGACAATTATCCTTGAAAATAAAAGTTTCTCTGTCCTTTAGGATTTCAGGGGCAGTGTATTTTCCTTAAAAGGCTGTTTGCATATCAAAATACCCATGCATAAATCTTGAGGCAGGGAAGTTTGCCATTATTCATCCAACCTTATGGGTAATAATATTCTGTTCCATAATAATGTAAGGTTGCACTAGCTTGATGCGCTACACTGACATCATGTAGTTAGAATGTTTTATTTCTTCACTCCGAGATGTATTGGGTCTGAATGTCTATTCATGAGCTATATTTATGTTAATCTGCTTGTCAGCGACATTCATCAGCCTGAGAGCAATTTTCCTTTATCTTTGGAGGTGCATGCATTTATCTTGTAGGTTGCCTGTGTCCTGCCTTTGGGGGTGGAAATGGAGGGGAGGAGGATTGTATTAAGTTAGACTGCAAACTCTTGCTGTTGAAATAAACATAATATATTTTTTCTGCCTCTTGTTTCCTCTGCAGCTCTTGTGCTATTGTATCAAGGGCTCACACTTTATTATAATCATGGAACAGAATTTACCATCAGGGCAATCTATTAACTGAACACTTGTAGAGCAATGGCACATAAAGCTACAGAGAGATTGTTTCAGAAATATTTTTAAAAGGTTTGCAGTCTTTACTGTCAGTCATAGTCACTCATTAGCTAAGCTGTACTTGTTGTTTCTTATGAGACTGGTAGCTCAATGTACCACTGCAGGTCATATACATCCAGTCCCAATTAGTTTTCTACATATACAGTATATGTTAGACATTAAGGCCTCATTAAAAAGAGTGTTACTGCAACTTATACCCTTCCCTATAATATTTCATAAATTGGCAAGAATAAAACATTTCATGAGGTCTAGTAGACCAGAATGGACCAGAGGTGGGGTCAGTTGGAGGTGACCAGGACCTAAATGAAGGTGTCATAGAAAACTACTGTCAGACATGCCTGAGATAGGATTAAGTGGAGCCTCTAGTAAACAAAGCCATCACCGAGGTATGTGTTATGCCATCTTGGAAGCATTGGTGACGAGTCATTTCTCACAAACAAAAAAGTGACTGGAACCCCCCATTATCCCCAGAAAGCCTCTCCTTGCACCTTTCCCATACCACAATATGAAGGTTGTCATAAACCCATCAATTCTAATATCTCAGCCATTAATGAAAATTAGCGAAGTTGTGGTTTCGTTTGTTTAATGGTGGGAAGTCCATTCAAGCTTTGTTCTAAATGTAAAACACCCCTTCAGGACATGAAATTGGGTATAAATATTAGTCACCAAACAATAGCAGTGTGTGCTACAGTTAGACACCATCACTCTGTTGGATGCTGTACCACCCTCAGATCCAAGTCTGAGTCTTCTCCACTGCATGAATCTCTGCTCTTTGGGACTGGTAATTATCGTCTATACTCCCCAAATCTATTCCTTTATCCAACCTTTATGCCCTGACTCTTCATTAGCCTTGTGTGAGTCTATGTGAGAGTGTACATGTGTATTTGAATGCTTCCATGTTATTTGCCATTTTTTTTAAAAAAAATCATTTTAACTAGGCATCTCTGTAGGTAGTACTGGTATACATAGGTGCAAATGTCCCACAAGTTACCCAACCTCTCACAGCCATTCATTTGAGCTATTATAATTCCCCCAATTAATAATGTAAATTTGGCACCACGAGTGGGCCCCCCATGGATCCCCACCAATTAGGGTAACAAGAGGTCCTAATTAAACTAAACTAACTACCCCTTAATCGCTGATTTTCTCCACTTTCAGAAAATGAGTGTAAAAGTATGGTTGTAGTGTAAACCTATGTATTTTTAATCCAGAGCTTGGGCAACTTACCTTTGGAGACTTCAGCTCCCAGAATCCCCCAGTCATCATCACCAGTGGTCATAATAGCTGGAGGACTCTAGGAGTTGTCATCCCAAAAGTTACTTTCCCAAGCTCTGGTTTACCCAGAAGTAAGTCCTAATGAGTTCATTAAGTCTTAGGAGATTTTCAGACAGGCAAAAATCGCTCTTTGCCGCGCGAGCAGCCTCCCGAAACTGCTGCGCGGCAAGGGTCTTCTTCGGACGACGCTGTGCCTCTGGCGAAACCGTCCGTGTCACTTCCGTGAAGCTTGGGACGGCTCCGCGTCATATTTCAAGCACGGAGGCTGCCCGTGCTTGAAATATGACGCGGAGCCGTCCCAAGCTTCACGGAAGTGACACGGACGGTTTCGCCAGAGGCACAGTGTCGTCCGAAGAAGACCCTTGCCGCGCAGCAGTTTCGGGAGGCTGCTCGCGCGGCAAAGAGCGATTTTTGCCTGTCTGAAAATCTCCTTAGCTCCAGGTAAATGTGTATCAGATAGTAGGGCCCCCAGTTTCACACTGCTTTAATTACCATGGCTCCATCCTATGGAATCCTGGGATTTGTAGTTTGTTGTGGCACCAGAGAGTACAAATCCCAGATTTCCATAGCATTGAGCCATGGCAGTTACAGTGGCATCAAACTGCATTATTTCTGCAGTGTGTCATCAGCCTAGGACTCTTGGAGACCAGGGTTCTCTACTCAGCCCTGGAAACCTACTGCATGATCTTTGGAACATCACACTCCCCCAGCCTCAGAGGAAGGCAATAGCAACCCTCCTCTGAATAATTCTTGTCAAGGAAACTTCATGATAAGGTCACCATAAATTAGAATTTACTTCAAGGCACTTAACAACAGCAGCAGCTATGGCTGTTCTGCACCTTCCAAACTGTAACACCAAAAGCGTGATGAGGAGTAGATCATGCAATTATCACAAAAAGAGGACTAGCATTATTGTAGTATTAACATCTCCCCATGCCCGTTTTGGTTTTCATCTGAAAGCACCCTTACACCAGAGACCTTTGGTATCCTGGACACTCTTCCTAGCAGCTTGATACAAAACCTGCTTAAGAAAGTCCAGGGAGTTAAGGAACCATTAATTCAGCTTAATTATATCTCATAATTTGACCTTTTCTTACATTTGATTATGTTTCATGGTCAAACTCTTGGTTTCTACAATCAATAACTCCCCAAAAGTCCCCTATAGATTCTTTTAATGGCAAATTGAATATAATTTCTCACATAACAGTATAAACAGTTATGAACTATTCTGATCCAGAAATAGATGACCTTCATGGTTTCCGAATGAATCAGATCATTGAGCTTCATTGATTATTACATGGATATTAACTTTCAAGGTTCTGATAGAGGGTGGATTTATGTAGCATACAGTGTTACTTGGTAGATCCAAATGAAACTTAAGATCAGTGTTGAGGAGTGTGTGCCCCCTGTTGTTGGATTCTAGTTCCTATCAGGCTCAAATGGCCAAAGGCCAGAGATTATGAGAATTGTAGTTCAGCAACTTGTAAAGGACCAGACTTCCTGTATCCCTGATTTAGATAGTCCAAGCTCACACCTTACAGCACAAACCTATGCAAGTTTACTTAGAAGTTAGTCTGTTGTGTTTCATATCACTTAACCCTCCAGGGAAATTGTGGGGAAAAATGGATTTTGACAAGTGTATCACTAATGAGTTCAAGACCAGTAATAAAGAATTCTTTAAATACGCTAGGAGCAGGATACTTGTGCTTGAACTAGTATTTTTTTTTCTGAGTTGCTGAGGGAAATACAGTCAGCCCTCCATGTCCACGGATTCTGCATCCACCAATTCCACCATCCATGGCTTGAAAATATTTTTAAATTTTTTTAGAAAAGCAAACCTTGATTTTGCCATTTTATATAAGGGGTACCATTTTACTATGCCATTGTATGTAATGGAACTTGAGCATCCATTGATTTTGGTATCCACGGGGGGTGGTGGTGGTGGTCCTGGAATCAAACCCCAAACTCCAGTCCCACTGCTCCCTGTTACCAGCATGAAACGAGATGGAGTCCAAATCACCACATTGGCCCACTCTCCAAAGCCGGGAAGCTGGTTCACAGCACGTGAGCAAGGCCTCTTGTGTGTGACCAGCCTGGTCACATGCTGTGGGCCTACTTCCTGGCTGCAGAAGAGCTAGTTAGATATGGAGTTTGGGGGTGATCACTAAGCTGGCCAGATTTGTGGATGGCACCCTATTATTTAGGTTTCTTACAACAAAAACAGATCATGAAAAGCTCAGAAGGTGCTATCCAAACTGAGGAAATGGGCATTAGAATGGCAGACACACTTCAGTGTAAATAAATCCTGAAACAAAAAATCTGAACTTTGCATGTACACTGATTGGACTGAAGTGGAAAGTGACAGATGAAGAAAGAGATCTTGGAATTGGATGAAAGTGTTGTCCCAGTATCTGGCTGTTGTTTAAAAAAAAGAAAAAAAAAAAGAGAGAGAGAGAGAGAAAGAGGCAGCAAATTCTATGTTGGCCAAATTAGAAAAGGAATTGAAAACTAAACTGTTGTTATCATACCGTTTAAACAAATCTATTTTATTTTAATTCTATCTTGACTTTCTCCAGACAGGGGGTGAAAGCAGTTATCAACAAATTAAAGCAAAATACAACTAAAGACCAGAATTCTGTTGGGCAATTGTGAATATGTAACCTACAGTTACGCATTTGCAGCTGCTACATATTCATGATCCCTATGCAGCCCCTAGTTTAGGGGCTACCTAGGACTGTGAAAGTTCCCCAAACTCTACATACTGCTGAGTAGCCACTGGGAGTGATGGAGGTCTGTTCCCATGTTGATCAAGAAGCAGCTGCTTGATGTCCCCCCACCTCGTAAACAATTTCTGGTGAGAAGGGGATTTGTGACAGGGGTCCTTTTTCTGCCCATTGTACCAGAAGTTGCAAATGAGAGAGGGTGGAAAACATTTGAGTGGGATTCCTGTTGGTTAATATCAACTAGAGGAGACTCATTGAATCAACAGTTGTATGGTGAGTCAACAGATAGGTAAATCCAGTGGATTGAACAGATCTACTCTAGTTGGGACTAAAAACAGGATTTAGGCTATCATGTGCATAAGAACAAATAAACAAAACCAAAAAAAAGGGGGGGACCCAAACATTGAATTCAGGGTTACTTCTACATACAGCACTCAGTTTGATGGAAAGAGTATAAACCAGAGGTTTGTTCAGCTGTCTTAAGCATGGTTGAAATGGTGGTTTTTACTCAGAGAAAGGACAAATGAAAGGAAGTCTGCTTCTTGGTCAATGGGGAAGAAGGGGATGGTAACAGTCAGCTCCAGTATCTTACTCAATTTTTTTCCACATTCCACATGGGGCTAATTTGCCATAACAACAACTTTAATTATTTAGACTAATAAATCACATAGTATTTCATTTGAGGCCTTCTCTAATATTTATTATTTGGATGTTGGTGACAATGAAAAGCAACTTATCTCCCACTTTAATAACCAGGAGAACATGGATATGTTATGAAGGCAGTGGAAATCAATTTGTTTTTATAATTTATTAATTACAATTCCATCCTGCCTTGTCCTTCTAGAAACTCAAAAAAGCACACACATCTCATAGTCTTCACAACATATCCTCACAACAACCTGGTGAGATAAACTAAGAGGTTTATCCTAAGGAGTACCCTAAGAGGTGTGTGTGTGTGGGTGTTTTGAGACACACCTGTGATACCAAAAATCTAGATGGGGGAATTATTAGCTTGAACAGTATGCCTGCAAGAGGAGGGTAACTGTAGGGACCTTTTCACCCATGTATACCAGTACTAACTGCAGAGAACTCCAGTTTAAAGTGAAATAAAATATCTTTATTGGAAATAACACAAAATGCATTCACACACTCAACATACATTCTCAAGGACTACACAAGGCTATCAAGGAGTAAGGCAGAAAGACTGGATAGAGGGAGACATTTGGGGAAACAGGGCTGTAGTTATACCAGTCTTGAAGAGAATGAAGTACTCAGACTGAAGTCTGAGGGTGGCACTGGAAGTTCCAATCCAGTGGTGCACCAAGAAAGAGAGTGGCCGGGCTTGTCCACAGTGGCACACTTTTCTATTGTTGGGGGACTAATATTTATATCCTGTTTCATATCCTGAAGGGGTACTTTGGCTAGGACAAAGCCTGGATGGGTTTCCCATTGGGAAAGCAAAGGAAACAGAAACATAACTGATAGCTTTTTATGGCTGGGAGATTGGAATTGATTGCTTTACGACAACCTCACAATGCAGGACAGGAGAGGGTTCCGATGGGATATTTCCTTGGGATTGGGGTTGGAAAGGTCACTTAATTGTTTAGGTTGGGTGACTCATTATTGAGGTGGCCAGGAAGGAATTAGCACATACCTCCTTAATGGGGCTTTGTTTAGCAAGGGGCTTCTGCACAATCTTAGTTTGGGCTTGCTTGCTAAAGTATTTCTAAGACACCTTCCCAGTTCCTTGTGACCTCCACCTGACCTCTTTTTGAATCACCCCAGTCCATTTGACCCCTTCCAAGTGTCCAAAATTTCCAATTATGAAATATTATACAGAGGGGGTAGTAGGGCATGCTAACAATACTAATAGATAGCAACTGGCCCAGGGGGATCCAGTGGGCATTATGGCTGACTAGGAATCTTAATTTGACACTTCAGGGGAAAAGACTTGCTTTTTCTTGTCGAATAAATGTTTTTCTACTTCAGGGGTGAACTGAGTTCAAGTTTCCAGAATTTAACCAGAGATAGATAGATAGATAGATAGATAGATAGATATTTTCTTTTACTAGACCCTTGATATTTACCATCCAGAACCTGGTGTCAAAGGTTCTTATGGGATTAAAAAATTCTGACATCAGGAATTTAGCTTTGAGTCTATTATTGTGTGCCTTCAAGTCATTTCTGACTTTAGGTTACCCTAAGGCAAACCTATCATGAGGTTTTCTTGGCAAGATTTGTTCAGAGAGGGTTGCCTTTGCCTTCCTCTGAGGTTGAGAAGGTGTGACTTGCCCAAAGTCACCCAGTGCTCAAACCACTACATCATGCTGGCTTTCTAGTTTTGAGTACCAGAACTGCAATTCACAACCCTTCCACAGACAATCTCCCTCTTGTTGAAAAATATAGGGTATTCTATCCATTTTGAACAATGGGAAAGATAATGGACAAAAACCATGATATTAATTGGTGCAACTAGTCTCAAAGAGGACTATTACAAAATGTTTTACCACTGGTACCTGGCCTCTGATAGACTAGCAAAAATGTGTGGTACCAAAATAACCAGTGTTGGAAATGGAAGGAAGCAAAAGGAACTTTCTTTCACTTATCTTTTTTTGGAATTTTTTTGGAAGCAAATACATAGATCACCGAGATGCTGGAAATTAACTTAAATATGACACCTGAGATGTATCTTTTGAATACCTTCGATGACACATGTGTAAAATGTAAAGAAAAACATTTGGTCTATATGGTAACAGCTGCTAAGTTAATTTTTGCACAAAAATGGAAATCAGGAGATATTCCAGAAACAGACGATTGGTTTTTGAAACTGTTGGATCTGTTAGAATTGGACACGCTATCCTACCTTTTGAAGGATGGTACCTTAGCCAATCACTACAAAGATTGGAAGGAAGTTTAAAAAATCTGGAAAAGAATGGGGGCTCAACAGTTATGATGAACAAATGAGAAAAAAGAATACTTTTTGTTGGCAATATGAAATTAATCAATGGAGGGAATGTTGACTACCGATAAATACAATAATTGTTCAGTTTTTATAGATGTAATACAATATTTACATTCTCTCTGTGTTATATATAAATTTGGTAGGAAGTAAAATACATTCACTAGCTCTTCAGTAACTGGGTGGTGGGAAGCCACATTGTTATAATGCACAACTAATGTATGTTGTTCTGTCTCTCTTGTTTGTACAAAATACAGTTACAATAACAAAGAACAACATACAATCAAGGATAACAAAGAAACAGCTGTCCCTTCATATTTGCTGGGGTTTGGTTCCAGAAACTCCCCCCCCCATGGATACCAAAATCCGTGAATTCTCAAATCCCATTATATGCAGTGGCATAGCAAAATGGTGTCCCTTATATAAGATGGCAAAATCAAGGTTTGCTTTTTAGATTATTATTTTTTAAAGAATATTTTCAAGCCGTGAATACTTAAATCTGTGGATACCAAATCTGTGGATACAGAGGGACAACTGTAATTTCATTTACCTTTTATGATACATACTTCTATATGTAGAACTTTATGTTTCTTTATTAGAAAAAAAGTACAATTTATTTAATTTTGTAATTGGTTTTGTTAATAAAGAGTAGTTTAAAAAAGAAAGAAAAGAAAATCTCCCTACTGATTACCATAAGCTTTCTTCCTTGTCCCAGTATACCTTTGGGAAGGAGGCCTTTTCATGATGTTAAGCAACTGGGAATCACAAATCCTTGCAAATTACATGTCAATTAGTCTTTCTCTGGAAATTGTGACAACAGCCTCAGTTACAGGACTGATGGAAATGTGGACTCTTCTCCCTATTTACTCCACATTTATTAGTATAAATGAATACACTTATTATAAACTGCACTATGATTCCACTTGATAAATCTCTTGTTAGGCTACAAGGGGGTTGCTGGGCTCAGCAGGTGGCCTGATTTGTGGCCCAGCTGGCTCCTGAGTACCCAAGCACCCCCCAAACCTGCGCGGCCATGTGGGCCAGCATGGGGCCCTCCATGTTTGGCCTCTTCTTCCCGGCCTGCTTTGTGGGCCAGAAGAAGGGCGCGAAGCAGCTGGCCAATCAGAGTGGGCTGCAACCACTCCGATTGGCCAGCTAGGCAGGAGGGGCAGTTCTTCTGTCTGGAGCAGCCGGATGATGCTGCCCCTTTATGGCCTTTTGCGACAGCTTATGGCTGTCATTTTACGACATCGGGGCCAGTATGGGACTCCACTGATGAGGTTTCAGTTGGTCAGTGTGCTGAGGGCTGCATTGTGGCGTCTAGGTTTGCCGGCAGAGGAATTTGGAAGCCACTCCTTCCGTATTAGGGCTGTCACCATGGCGGCGCAAGGGGGCTTGGCAATGGAGACCATCAAGCGACTGGGAAGGTGGTGCTCCGGGTCCTTTGAGGTGTATATCCAGCCTGAGCTGGCTATTTCTTTGCAGACTGGCTGATTGAATGGGGTCAAGGCCTTTTGGTGATGGCTGTTAGGGTTGGTGGAAGGCTGGTCCCAAAGGGGGACCACCTTTTGTGGTGGTTGGCATGGGTTCTGGTCTGGGGTAAGTGGCCGGGGAGGGGTCTCCGTCAAGGTCAAGTTCATTTTCAAGGTAAAGGTCATGGAGACCCCCTTTAATGATTTTCTTTTTTCATGGGGGAGGGGCATCAAGTGGGTGAGGACTCCTCCTCTCCATGCGGAATGGTGTTGGTGGTGACCGACAGGTGCCATTAACCAACAGTGGGTTGGTAGATGAAGGGATCTGGACCCATGCAATGTGCTCCAACCATTTACAGCTGTTACCAAAGTTGTAGCGTTTTATTGCCAAAATATATCTATATAATCATCACGCTTTTGGACCACACTTTCATGTATTGTATGTTGATCTATATTACTCATCATGTACTGAATACAATTTTGTGAAGATACATTGTGTAAATGTCTTGTGTTACATGGGTGTGGGGAGAAGTCCAGTCTGGGTCCACAAGCATAAACATCATTTAGTTGTTTCATTTTTTTTCTAATTATTCTCAGTGGTCAAGATGCTGTTCGCAAAGTCTAAGTTCAAAAAGAGGCAACAACGCAATCATATGATGTCCTTCAGCAGGTAACCGTCTTGAGTTTAATCAGATTTATTTCCAGGTGAGTGAGTGTACAGTATTAGGAATGGCCAAGGTTTTGTGGGGAACAGGATCTATTTTTCTCAGTGCTAGGATCTTCTTGGGGCTAAACCAACCCCTCCTAGGATAACAAGAAATGCTGGAAGGTGATTTATGGTTTTAGGGAAAAAATTGCTAGAACAAAGGGGATGGCAAACCTCGTTCTAGCGAAGAATTTCTCAGGTTTTTTTTTCCTTCCCTCTAATTTGGAGGTGAGGTGGTGGTTTGGGAGCTACAAAAACAGCCTTGGGAGGTATGAAATTTACTGGTCACATGATTCTTACTCATGGTGTATAGGACTGCAGTATAAGCCTGGGATCCTATATGCCAGTGCTTCCCAAACTTGGTCCCCCAGGTGTTTTGGAGTTCTTTCTCCAGAATTCCTGACTTTTGGTCAAGATGCCTGAGCCTTCTGGGAGCTGAAGTCCAAAATCCCTGGAGGACCAAGTTTGGGAACCACTGCTATACACACAAACATGGGATTAAGTCTCATTAAACTTAGTGGTGTTTACTACTTAGTTGGCATCTATAGGATTTCACTATTAGTATTTCACTATAAGATTTCACTATGAGACTGAATAAATAGATTTGACTATGTCAAATGCATTTATTCAGCAAACACAGCATTAGTTAAACACCGCATTGTGTCAAATGCAAAAATCACACCTGGGTCTTGAAGTATTCCAGCACAGTTTTGACAAATATTAGAACCATTTGAGCAATTTTTTCATCTATGAAAAAAACACACACGTGCAGATACTTACACAAGAACTCTAATCATGATCCAGGACAAAAAAGAAGCACAATAAAAACACTGGTAGACTGCGCAAAAAGGATCTGCGAACCCCACTACCTGGAGGACGAACTGAAGCACCTTAACTGGGCTCTACTGGCTAATGGTTACTCCAGATCAGACATCACAAGAGCAGCCAGAAACAGAAAAAACATAGAAATGAAGAAAAACCACCCAAAGGGAAGGTATTTTTACTATACATCAAAAGAGTCACAGACAGAATAGGGAAACTGATGAGGAAACACAACCTCCAAATGATCTACAGACCAACCAAGAAAATCCAAGAAATGCTACACTCAGCGAAGGACAAAAGAGACCCTCTCACAGCTGCAGGAGTTTACTGCATACCATGCAGTTGTGGACAAGTTTACACAAGGACCATTAAATGCAGTGTGAAAACACGAATCAAGGAACATGAGAGACACTGCAGACTGGGCTAGCCAGAAAAATCAGCTATAGCAGAACATGTAATAAACCAACCCGGAGACAAAATATTATTTTAAAACACAGAAATTCTGGACCAGGCCAACAACTATCATGTCAGAATGCACAGAAAAGCTATTGAAATCCACAAACACCTGGACACCTTCAACAGGAAGAAGGAAAACATAAAAGTAAACAAAATTTGGCTACCAGTCCTGAAAAACACCAAAATCAAAACTCAACACATGCAAATGAAATCCATCCAAGGACAGGGGGATTCCCAGCAGACAATGGGCCATTAGCCAAACAGACACTAATCCTCCTTGCATATCCTCCCACCCTAGGAACTAGCCATTCAAATACACAAATTTACATAACCTCTCCAACAGGGACTCACAGTATACAAACCCCACATGCCCCTACACCACCATTCTCTGAAGATGCCAGCCACAGATGCAGGCGAAACATCAGGAATAAACTCTTCCAGAACACAGCCTCACAGCCCGAACCCCCCCCACCACAAAAAACCAATACTTTCCCTACAGTGCAACAATTGTCTTTAACATTCTTTGATGGAAAATATAGAATATTTCCATGCTTTTATACCACTGTATTTTCAAAGAGGGTATCTATAACTTGCAAACAAACCACAAAAGTAACCAACCCACAAATCCTAAATTCTTTTTTGTCGGTGATAAGAAGGTACTACAATAAGCAGCCACCTTTACTTTAGCAATACCAAATCCATGTCAAATATATTTTGATAAACATATGATAAAGGAATGCATATGTGTTGTGCTGAACATATTTTTGATATTTGAATCAATGAATACATGTTAAAGGGGTATGAGACACTGTAACAGTAATCTGTTTTAAATACATAATTATTTATATATAGTATTTATAGAATCATAGAATCATAGAATTGCAGATTTGGAAGAGACCACAAGGGCCATCCAGTCCAATCCCCTGCCACGCAGGAAACCACGATCAAAGCATCCCCGACAGATGGCAATCCAGCCTCTGTTTAAAGACCTCCAAGGAAGGAGACCCCACCACGCTCCGAGGGAGTGCGTTCCACTGCCGAACAGCTCTTACTGTCAAAAAGTTCCTCCTAATGTTGAGATGGAATTTCTGTTCCTGGAGCTTGCATCCATTGCTCCGTGTTCCAGTCTCTGGAGCAGCAGAAAACAAGCCTGCTCCATCCTCAGCGTGACATCCCTTCAAATACTTAAACAGGGCTATCATATCGCCTCTTAACCGTCTTTTTTCCAGGCTAAACATACCCAGCTCCCTAAGTCTCTCTTCATAAGGCATCATTTCCAGACCTTTCACCATTTTAGTCACCCTTCTCTGGACACACTCCAATTTGTCAATATCCTTTCTGAATTGTGGTGCCCAGAACTGGACACAGTATTCTAGGTGAGGTCTGACCAAGGCAGAGTAGAGTGGCACTATTACTTCCCTTGATCTAGACACTATACTTCTATTGATACAGCCCAAAATTGCATTGGCCTTTTTAGCTGCCGCATCGCACCGTTGGCTCATGTTCAACTTGTGGTCTACTAGGACTCCTAGATCCCTTTCGCACGTAGTCTCGTTCAGCCAGGTCTCTCCCATCCTATATCTATGCATTTCATTTTTCCGCCCTAAATGCAGTACTTTACATTTCTCCGTATTGAATTTCATTTTGTTAGCTTTGGCCCAGCTCTCCAGTCTCTCCAGGTCATTCTGAATTTTGATCCTGTCCTCTAGGTATTAGCTACTCCTAATTTGGTGTCATCTGCAAATTATAGTGAATCATTTATCTATGTGCTATTTAACATATATTAGGCTGATATCCTAATGCATTTATTAGTGAATCAATCCTAAACACATTTACTAGGGAGTAAGGTCATTTGAGCCCAGTGTTACTTATTTCTGATTAAACATGTTGCTAATCTTTGTTACTGCTTAATGGTAATAAAATAGGTAAACTGAAACTGACATCTGAATAAGCAAGACAATGATTAAATATCTATTTCATTTTCAGCAATACAATACTCATATCCTATGGTAATTTTATTCAATCTTGAGTCTGAATTAGATTGAGTTGGCATATAAAGGCATGATTCATCTCTCAAAATCAGAAATAGCACTTCCAGATCTGTTTTCCAGAAGTGACCGTCACAGGCCTGAGGTCAATGAATTTAACACAGTGTATCTGACCGAGTGAAGTACATGGTGAAGATGGTAAAATGTACCCTACCCCAGTCAGCTGTCACATTAGCTCTTTGTCTTTGATTTGCTGTTTCCTCAATGAGAACATAATGAATTATGGGAGGTTCTCATACATGGTTAGATTTGCCATATTCTGAAGTAGAATCTACAGCAGACACCTCTGTATGTTTTACACATAGCAGTAGAAGCTCAAGATTTAGCATTTAGCTGCTTTTGCTTTATATCATGTGAGGCAGCTGCTAAGATTATTTAGATCAGTAATTCTTACTCTTTTTGATTCATGGAACCTGCTGGGTGTCTGGTGAGAGGTATGGACCCCCTCTCTAGGAAAAAAAGGAGCTAAAATATAATTTCCAAAGTAACAGGAAAGAAACTGAAGATTTTCTTTAACACATATGCCCAGTTTATGGACCCTTGAAACCCATCCATGAATCCCATGGTTGTCCATGAATCACAGGTTAAGAACTCCTGACTTGAGCACTGTTTAGGTGACTAAATAGACTACCATGTGTCATTAGGCCATAGTGATATGACCAACTCAGAGAACAGATTTGTCATAGTTGTTTCCCAAAAATCTTTTTATTCTTTTTAAAATTTCATCAGAAACAAACATATCAGTACCTATCACTCAGTCTCACAATATATTTTTTCTGCTTAATTTTTATTAACATTTTTCATTTAACATGGGTAGTAAGTCATAAACTCAAAAAACAACAACAAAAAACCACAAAACAGTCATATAACAGTGGGACATTGACATCTGTGAATAATTTTGACATTGTATGTAGTTTTAACTTCCAGGTGCTCAGTCTGGTGGAGTTGTGTCCGTGGAGAAGATATCATTCCAGAGAGATGTGTGGGTTGTCAGAGGTTGTATTTCTTGTGATATATTATTTTTGTAATCAATAAACATTATCCATTCTTCCTGGAATGTTGTGCTTATTTTGTGTCCCTTATTTCTGTGTATATTATAGGAAAGTTTTTCCATTAACCAGTTATTCCATGCTCGGGTCCACCAGTTTGACATTGTGAGATCTCCCGTTTTCCAGTGTTGCGCTATTTCCAGCCTAGCAGCTGTGATGAGAAATGTTATTAGGGTTCTATGACATAGTGAACCATTGGGTCCTTTATATATGGAAAGCAACAATAAAGCTGGACAAAAATACAGTTGTTGGTTTGTGATTAGAGAAATTTGTTTTAAAACGCCACACCAAAATTCTTTAATTTTAGGGCATTCAATCCACATATGTAAATACAATCCTTGGATTTCGCAACCTCTCCAACACCTTGGTGATAAATTTATAATCATTTTGGAAAGATTAATAAGTGTGAGATACCATTTATTTATAATCTTAATAAATCCCTCCTTAATTGAAGCAGATTTTGTTATCTAAGGTGGTGAAGTCCATATTTTGAAACATGTGTTCTCCGTGATCTCTATACACAGATCTGTCTCCCAAACTTGTTGCATGTGTTGATTAGTATCATATGTGATGTTGAGTAAGGTTTTATATATCATTGCTGCTTTGCCTTTAATTTGGGAGGTTTTTGGTAAACATAGTTTTTCAAATTCTGTTAAGTGGGCATACTGGATTTCCTTGTGTTTTTAAGTGTGCTATTAAAAACAATCTTTGTTGAATTTGCAACCAGTCATGTGGGATATCTTTCAAGTTATCCTTTAACTTGTCCAAGGTCTGGGGACATCCCTGATCCCCATATGATCAGGGATCACGGATATGATGAATGCCACTTTCTTTCCATGAAATCTTGAATTGTTGAAATCTTTCCATTGATCTAAAGTCTGCATGTAATACAAAAGGCTGAATAAGAGGAGGAGAAGGTGCGAGGTGATTAGACCATTTTATCCATATTGAAAGGGAGGTTCTCAGAAATGGGTTAGTAATTTCTGGGTTTTATTATGTGAAACATGTGAATAGATGAGGGCAAATTCAGATGTGGGGATATCTCAAACTTGCATTTCTACCCATCCAGTTGTATAGTGTTCTCCTAATATTTGTGTCAGTTCCAAGAAACACAGGGAATTTTACTTCTTCATTAAAATCTTGGAAATATTCCCTTTTATTAATAAATGTGCTGCTAGCTCCACTGTCTATGATGAAGGCATCTTTATATTCATTTCCAGAAGCTTGTATTACTTTTTCATAAGCCAATCCAATGTTAAATTTCTGTTTAGCATTAGCTTCTCGTCTCTCCTGCCAGATGAAGGGCATGGTCCAGGAACGGAGAGGAAAATAGCCGACGTAAACAACTGGCTCCGTAGATGATGTCGCCGAGAATGATTTGGATTCTTGGACCATGGGCTGCGCGTCCATGAGGGGGGACTTCTGGCAAGAGATGGGGTGCATCTCACAACAGTTGGCAGAAACATTTTTCCCTACAGTCTCAAGAATGTGATCAGGAGGGCTTTAAACTGAGTCATATGGGGGAGGGGGACAGTATTATGGAAGGCAAAAGGGCTGGAGAAAATAGTCAAACTGTCATAGAGGGAACAAGGCAAACAGCGCAAGGACCCAACAGTGGGAGGCAAAAACTTGCACAGGCAGCAAGTAAAAGGAACACATGGTCTTAGATGTCTCTACACCAATGCACAGAGCATGGGAAATAAACAAGATGAACTTGAACTCCTAGCACTACAAAGCAAGTATGATATAATAGGCATTACTGAAACCTGGTGGGATGAGTCTCATGATTGGAATGTAGGAATCGAGGGGTATAACCTTTATAAGAGAAACAGGCCAAACAGGAAAGGAGGAGGAATAGCATTATATGTCAGGTATATTTACACCAGTGAAGAAATCCATGACATCAATACTGGAAGCCAGGTGGAGAGCATCTGGATAAAAATTAAAGGGGAGGGAAACAACAGGGATGTTATTGTGGGACTCTACTACAGACCCCCAAGTCAGACGGAGGAACTGGATGATGCCTTTCTAGAACAGATGAACACACACAGAGAAAAGAGAGATGTAGTAGTGATGGGTGACTTCAACTATCCTGATATTTGCTAGCAATCTAACTCAACCAAAACTTCAAGGTCTAGCAAATTCCTTACTTGCCTGGAAGATAATTTCATGGTCCAAAAGGTGGAAGAGGCAACAAGGGGGTCAGCTATTTTAGATCTGATCCTAACTAACAGGGATGACCTGGTTAATGGAGTGCAAGTGGCGGGATCCTTAGGTGAGAGTGATCATGTTGTCCTGGAGTTTGTTATACAATGGAAAGGAGAAGCCAGGCATAGTCAGACACGCATTCTCGACTTTAGGAGAGCTGATTTCAATAAACCCAGGGAAACACTGGGGGTGATCCCATGGTCAGGAATACTAAAAGAGAAGAGACCTCAAGACGGATGGAACTTTCTCAAAAGGGAGATACTGAAGGCACAATTTCAAACAGTACCATTGAGGAAGAAAAATGGGAGGTGTCTCAAGAAACCAGGATGGATGACTAAAGAAATTTCAATGGAGCTAAGTTTTAAACGGAACATGTATAGTAAATGGAAAAAGGGGGGAATAACCAAAGAAGAATTCAAACAGATAGCGAATATGTGTAGGAGTAAAGTCAGAAAAGCTAAAGTGCAGAATGAGCTCAGGCTTGCTAGAGAGGTTAAGAACAATAAAAAGGGTTTTTTTGGGGGTATGTCCGCAGCAAAAGGAGGAAGAAGGAAATGGTAGGGCCACTACGCGGAGAAGATGGCAAAATGCTAACAGGGGACAGAGAAAAGGCAGAATTACTCAACACCTTCTTTGCCTCAGTGTTTTCAGAAAAGGAAAAGGGGAACCAACCTGAGGATAAAGGAACAGAGGACACAATAGGGGAAATCCAGCACAGAATAAGCAAAGAGGTAGTACAGGAATACCTTCTTAAACTAAATTAATTTAAATCTCCAGGACCAGATGAACTACATCCAAGGGTATTAAAAGAGCTGGCAAATGTAATAATCTCAGAGCCATTGGCAATAATCTTTGAGAACTCCTGGAGAACAGGAGAAGTCCCAGCAGACTGGAGGAGGGCAAACGTTGTCCCCATCTTCAAAAAGGGGAAAAAAGAGGATCCCAACAATTATCGTCCAGTTAGTCTGACATCAATACCAGGGAAGATTCTAGAGCAGGTCATTAAACAGAGAGTCTGTGAACATTTAGAAGGCAATGCCATAATCACAAAAAGTCAACATGGATTTCAGAGAAACAAGTCATGCCAGACTAATCTGATCTCTTTTTTTGATAAAATGACCAGCTTGGTAGATGAAGGGAACGCTGTGGATATCGTATACCTTGATTTCAGTAAGGCCTTTGACAAGGTTCCCCATGACATTCTTGCAAACAAGCTTGTAAAATATGGGCTAGACAAGTTAACTGTTCAAGGGATTTGTAATTGGTTGACGGGCCAAATCCAAAAGGTGCTCAGCAGTGGCTGCTTTTCGTCTTGGAAAGATGTGACCAGTGGGGTGCCACAAGGTTCGGTCCTGGGCCCAGTGCTAGTCAACATCTTTATCAATTACTTGGATGAGGGAATAAGGGGGCATACTTATGAAATTTGCAGATAACACCAAATTAGGAGAAGTAGCTAATCCCCTAGAGGACAGGATCAAAATTCAAAATGACCTGGATAGACTGGAGAGCTGGGCCAAAGCTAACAAAATGAAATTCAATACGGAGAAGTGTAAGGTACTGCACTTAGGGTGAAAAAATGTAATGCATCGATACAGGATGGGGGAGACCTGGCTGAACGAGACTACATGCGAAAGGCGTCTAGGAGTCCTAGTAGACCACAAGTTGAACATGAGTCAACAGTGTGATGCGGCAGCTAAAAAGGCCAATGCAATTTTGGGCTGCATCAATAGAAGTATAGTGTCTAGATCAAGGGAAGTAATAGTGCCGCTCTATTCTGCCTTGGTCAGACCTCACCTAGAATACTGTGTCCAGTTCTGGGCACCACAATTCAAAAAGGATATTGACAAATTGGAGTGTGTGCAAGAAGGGTGACTAAAATGGTGAAAGGTCTGGAAATGATGCCTCATGAAGAGAGACTGGAGCTGGGTATGTTTAGCCTGGAAAAAAGATGGTTAAGAGGCGATATGATAGCCCTGTTTAAGTATTTGAAGGGTGTCACATTGAGGATGGAGCAGGCTTGTTTTCTGTTGCTTCAGAGACTGGAACACGGAGCAATGGATGCAAGCTCCAGGAACAGAGATTCCACTTCAACATTAGGAGGAACTTTTTGACAGTCAGAGCTGTTAGGCAGTGGAACACACTCCCTCAGAGCGTGGTGGGGTCTCCTTCCTTGGAGGTCTTTAAACAGAGGCTGGATGGCCATCTGTTGGGGATGCTTTGATCATGGTTTCCTGCGTGGCAGGGGATTGGACTGGATGGCCCTCGTGGTCTCTTCCAACTCTGCAGTTCCATGATTCTATGATTCTCTATCTCTATGGCCTTTTGCATTCTCTTGCCTCTGGCCAGTCATCCCTTGCTGTGAGAATGACTGTCCCTTTCCCTTTGAAGCCTTGAATTGCACCCCATTTGTCTCAGAAGAGGAGGGGGGTTTGTAGTGGGTAGCATTCCATTTAAAATGCTGCTTTTCTTTTTCAGCCAAATTGATTTGCTGGTTAAAGTTAGAATTTCTGGATTCAAACTTGTCATTTTGCATCAAATTTTGCCTATGTTGAAACTCTTTTATTTGAATATAGGCTTCTGGTAGAGTTAAATCATTCTTTAATTGTAAAATGTTTATGATGGGATTGTAAAACTTTGGTAAGCTTGCTAAGAATATCCCAACTTGCATAGACTTTGGAATCTCTTCTCCAGGAGATTGTAATTCTGCTAATGTAGCTCTGAAATTATTGTGTTCATCTAAAAATTTGGGATTCACCAGTTTCATGTTTACAAATTTCATTATCAATGCAATTTTATTTCCCATAGATGGAACATCACATAGATCTTTCAAAGTGTCCCAAGCAGCTTTTGCTGTTCTCTCATCTTTGATTTCAGAAGCTAATCCTTGATCAACTTTTAAAATTATGAAGGCTAAGACCTTTTGATCATCTCTATCAAAATCATTCCTTTCTCTTCCCTGAGGAGGTCTGGGTTTGTGTAAAACATCAATAAGTCCCATGGCCTTCAGGTATGTTTCAAAAGAAAAAGCCCATCTTCTATAATTTGGACCATACAGTTTTTCCAAGTTTAAAAGAGCGCTGAGGCCAGGCAATTCAGCCATAATTGCTTTATTGCTTTATTGCCTTTGTCTCAAGACGAGCTGAGAGAGACCAAAAATAGGCAACTGAGCTGATCAGATAAAAAGAAAAAACAAAACTTTTGCAAAAACAAAAATTAAATTGAGCTTTTAAGTCTTCAAACTGGGAACCATAACCCTTCAATGTAGGAGGAATGAGTATAAAAATAAAAATGTATTAAAAATTCCAGGCATCTAGCCCTTTTAAAAAGCAATAAAAATATCTTCTTTAAAAAAGGAGTTAAAATCATTTACTTTCAAATTCATGCAGAGTGCCACTTAAGAATGCAGACAAGCTCAATTAACATTTAAAAGTGTATTCAGAGGTCTGTGGTCTGTGATCATCCAGTTAAATTAGACTCATTACAAAACCAAAGGAGTCAGTTTAAAAATGCAAATCAAAAGTTTACTGAAGGTATATCAATCTCAATCTACATACTAAAACAAACTTTAAAAAGAGTGTTCCTAACTAACTAGGAGGATTTAGGGTAGAAAGATTCACCCAGCCTTTAGCGGTAGAAGGCTACACGGTGAACATCATGGTATAGTTTCATAGCAGCATGGTTACATAAGATGGCTACAGCCGCATGGAGACTCTAACTTAAAAGAGTCTCACAAAGAGCAATAAAATTTAAATTAGGTCACGTGTTGAATGACCCAGCACTCCAGTTGGCTGGAAGTGCCAAGTGAAATAAGAGAAAGGGAGTTTGGGAGAACAGAAGCATGCAGGGAAAAATTCCTAGACTTATCTTAGGATGTGAATGGGGTACACAATATTGCTTTTACATTACAATAATTATTTCCCCACATACTACACAACTACACAGAAATAATTGCTGAGATGGTGCTTGATGCCATAAGTGGTAAAATTTCTTCAGTTGGTCCAAAATTAAGTCAGAGAAATTTGGTCTAAAATCAAATTAAATACGAATTCATTTGTATAGCTGCCAGTGTGAGTTGGACCCTTGAGTCTTAACCTGTTCTGGGGAATTATTATGCATTTCCGATTTAGAAGCTGAGAATTCTTGATTCTCCACAGTTGTTCTTATTGCTCTTGAGCTAAGATGGCTGAATCTTCTGCTGCTTTATTGCTGGTTTTGTGAAAACAGCTGACTTGAGTCTAATGGTCAGGGTGTGGGTGGAGCTGACCTATGCCCCTTGTGAAGATTTTGGATTCCTATCAGTTCTAGCCAATATACCCAGTGATCAAGCATGTCTTGAGACCCATAAGATCTGGAGGGTCATAGTTTTCTCAGATGGTCTAAACATTTTAAAAGGTAATCCAAACACTACAAAATGGAGGTGCCTATGGCATCTCACTCAATGAAGTATGAAGAACAGAAAAGAACTGCTAAGTATTTGAGTTCCTCCGAACTTTAAAAACAAGGCTGTACCAGAAAGAACTTGGTGAGAAATTCTGCATCAAATTGAGGAACTCAATATATTCACATTTTCTTTTATATTTTTTAATAAAATATAAATTTTATTAAACATAAACAAAATAGACAAATACACCAACATACACCTACACATATGACAAAATACAAAACAATACAAAACCTACAACACCTAAACAACACATCAATTTAAAAAGACTTCCCACATATTCTCTTCATGCCCTTAATTACATTCATGTCATTTCCTCTCCTACAGAATATAAGTTACATTATTTATTTATCTTTACCCTAACATATCGAATATTTATTAGTATTTCTTTCATTTTTGTTTCACGCTATATCCCTTACATAAAATTTCTATTTATCTACAATTTCCACACCTTTTATTTATATTTTTTCCCTTACAAAGAGGGAAAAAGAATATATATATATATATATATATATATATATATATATATACATTTCTCTATATATACTTCCAGATCCGGCATCTATATACGCTACCGTACTGATGGTAGCTTGTTCATCAGCGCTGTCTACGCACAATCCTAAATATACACTGGACTGACTATGTGACGAATGTTGCTGTCCTTGAACAAGCAGGGATCACCAGCATTGAGGCCATGATATTGAGAACACAGCTGCGCTGGGCAGGGCACGTTTCTAGGATGGAGGACCATCGCCTCCCAAAAATACTACTCTACGGTGAACTCGCCACGGGTCAGCGTGGGAGGGGCGCTCCAAAAAAGCAATACAAGGACTCCCTGAAACAACATCTCAGGCTAGGCCAGATTGATCACCAACGGTGGTCCGCCCTGGCCTCACATCGGGAGGCATGGAGACGCACTATCCACAATGCTGCAGCCTTATTTGAGAACTCACGACGAACAAGTCTTGAAGAGAAACGACAACGCAGAAAGAATCACAACCCAAAAACATCACCCAAGGAGACCTTCTGCTGCACTTTTTGCAACCGGACTTGTTTATCTCGGATTGGCCTTTTTAGTCATCAGCGCGCTTGCAGAAGGCGCGGGATGAGTCCTTCCTGAATCTTCGTTTGCGAAGAAAAGCCAGAGAGAGAGAGATTCTTCCAGATCCATTTATACCATTGTGATATCACTATTAACTTATCAATTATCTACGACAGTTACTAATGGATACATAATGTATTCACAAGAACATGAAAAGGAGACTTCCAACCATATACAAATTCCCAAACCAATTGGAGGCGTATGTGTATAAAGAAATACACAGATCCCCTCAATTACTAACTACTAAATCCTATTGTACTATTCTCTCCCCCCTTTTGTTTCATATACTCTATATATGGTTCCCATACTTTTAAATAGCACTCTATAGTTTTCCCTCTTCCTAAATGTGTTAATTTGTCTAACTGCGCCAATTCCATTACCTTTTCTTTCCACTCTATTTTCATTGGGATATCTTTAGATTTCCATCTTTTCGCCAGTACCAATCGAGCTGCTGTTACTAAGTAAGTTAAAAGGGTTCTATTTTTCTTTTCTTCTCTACTTTCTAAGTTTATCATATTTAACAAGTACAGTTCTGGTCTCAAATCCACCTCAAAACCCACAATTTTTTCAATTTCCTTATTAATTTTGTTCCAATATTTCCTTACTTTACTACATTTCCACCACATATGATAGAAAGAACCTTCTTGCTTTTCACACCTCCAGCAGTTGGGTGAGTTGTTTTTTCCCATCTTAGATATTCTTATTGGTGTCATGTACCATCTGTACATCATTTTGTAAAAATTTTCTTTTAAATTATAACAACAAGTAAACTTTAGACCTTTTCCCCAGATGTTTTCCCACTGATCCATACTAATATTGTGGCCTATATCTTGTGCCCAACTAATCATACAGTGTTTGATTTGTTCCTCTTCTGTATTAAACTTTAGTAATAATCTATATATATTGCCAATTAGATGTCCACTTTCTGATTTTATTATTTTCTCAAACTCTGATGTTTCTTCTTCATACTGTTTATCTTTTAAATCTTCTTTAATTCTGGCCCTAACTTGATAATAATTCAGCCATTGTATTTGCACACCTTCGTCCTTTAATTCCTGCCAATCCTTAATTTCCCAATTTCCTGCTTCCCCCCCCCCGCCATCAATTCTCTGTATGTCAGCCAGTTATAATCTCTCAATTCCTTCCTGCAAAAAGCCTCTTGAGGTGAAAGCCATCCTGGTATTTTAGGGCATAATCTATACTTATATCTATTCCATACCCTGATTAATGCTTTTCTTACCACATGGTTTTTAAATTCCTTATTCACCTTAATTTTGTCATATCCTAAGTACCCATGCCATCCCATTTTTAGCTCATGGCCTTCTAGCTCCAAATTTCTTTTATTATCTAACAAAATCCACTGTTTTACCCAAGATAGACATACTGCCTCAAAATATATTTTTATATCTGGCATCCCTAAACCTCCTCTTTCTCTAGCATCAGATAATAGTTTCCATTTTATTCTTGGCTTCCTTCCTGCCCATAAAAATTTAACTAATTTCCTCTGCCAATTTACAAGTATTTTATTTAAATAAATAATTGGAATCGTTTGAAATAAAAACATAAGTTTAGGCAGGACACTCATTTTGATAATTGAGATTCTCTCCATCATTGATAATTTTAGACCCTCCTATTTTTTCAAATCCAGTTTAATTTCCTTCCATGTTTTCTCATAATTATTTTGAAAAAGTTGTTGATTATTAGTTGTTACGTTTATACCTAAGTACTTCACTTTCTTTACAATTTCAAATTTTGTTATCTTGGCTAATTCCTCTTTTTCTTTTATACTCATTTTTTTTGTCAATATCTTAGTTTTTTCTTTATTCACTTTAAACCCTGCCAATTTGCCAAATTCTTCTATCTTTTGTAGTAGTCTTTCAATCCCTTTCAATGGCTCTTCTAATATTATTACCAAATCATCCACATATGCCTTTAATTTGAACTCTTCTTTCTTAATTTTAATTCCCTTTATATCCTTGTCTTTTCTTATTTCATTATTCAGAATTTCTAAGACTAGTATGAATAATAAAGGTGATAGCGGGCATCCCTGTCTAGTTCCTTTTTCAATTCGAATCTCTTCTGTTAAGTTCCCGTTTATAATTAATTTTGCTTTTTGTTCCGAATATATTGCCCGTATCCATCTATACAAATTTTCACCACATTCTATTTCTCTTAATATATGTAACATAAAAGGCCATTTTAAATTATCAAATGCTTTTTCAGCGTCTAGAAAAATCAGGGCTCCTTTAACTTCATTATGATAATGTAAGTACTCCGTCACATTAATTATTGTCCTAATATTATCACTTATTTGCCTTTTGGGGAGGAAGCCATTTTGATCACTATGAATAAAATCTTGTAGATATCCTTTTAATCTCTTAGCTAATATCGCTGCAAATATTTTATAATGCTCATTTAATAAAGATATGGGTCTATAATTTTTCACTTGTGTGGGATCCATATCTTCCTTTGGTATTAAAATGATACTTGCCTCCTTCCAGCTGTTCGGTACTTGATTTTTTCCAATAATATTCTTTATTACCAAAGCAAAGGGACCTATTAATTCTGTACAGAATGTTTTATAACATTCCGCAGGCAGACCATCTGGTCCTGCTGCCTTCTGTCCTTTCATTTTTCTTATCACTCCCATAATTTCTTCTATTGTTACTTCTTTATTCAGTTCTTCTCTTTGGGTTTCATTTAATTTAGGAATTTCACATTTTTTAATATAGTCATCACTTTCGCTTGGGGGATTTCCCCAATTTTGATACAATACTTTAAAGTAATTATAGAATATTTTTTGAATTTGTGACTCCTCTGTTATCTCTCTTTCACCCGAAATGATCTTCATTATTAATTTCTTTGACCTTTCTTTCCTTAGCTTGTACGCTAACCATCTACCTGGTTTATTTCCGAATTCAAACTCTTTCTGCTTTATATAATCTAGTTTTTTCTGCAGCTCATCAGTCATAATCATTGTTATCTGGTCTTGTAATAATTTAATTCGATTCTTGATCTTTTTGTTGTTTGGGGTTTTTATTAATTCCTTTTCTTTTAGTTTTATTCTAATATTTTTTCCTTTCTTTCTTGTTTTCTTCTATTTATTATTATATTCCAGTGTTTAAGGTAACCCCTTATTACTGCTTTCCCCGCATCCCATACAGTATTGAGTTCAACTTCATTATTTAAATTCAACTCAAAGTATTCTTTCAGCTTTTTCTTACAATCTTCCACCACTTCTTCTCTAAATAACAATGTTCTATTTAATCTCCAACTAACTATTCTACTTTCACCCTTTATACTTACCACCACTGGGTTATGATCTGACAATGGTCTTGGTAATATCTCCGCTTTCCTAATATTCTTTATAAGGTTATTACTCATCCACACCATATCTATTCTGGAGAATGAATTATGTCTGTCTGAATAGAAGATGTATTCTTTGCTTGTCCCAGCTATAAATCTCCAAGTGTCTACCAATTGAAATTCCTCCACTATCTCAAAAAATTCCTTCACCAATTTCCCTTGATTTTTTTTATACTTTTGTTTTTAATTCCCGACAATCTATCAACAGATGGCTCCATGACACCATTAAAATATCCTAATATACACCAACTACTATAATCTATTTGATTCATTTTCTTTTTTAACTCTTTGAAGAAGGTCGATTTCTCCTCTATTGGAACATAAATTCCTACTACCAGTATTTTAATCTTATTGACCAATATCTCCACCATTACATATCTCCCTTTCTCATCAGGAAATATTTGTCTAGGTTTCCATTTTGATTTTATATATAATGTAACTCCTCTTTTCTTTTTCTGTCCTAACGATACAAATTCTTCTCCCAGCTTTTTCTGTGTTAATAAATGTTTGTGTGCTTTTTTTAATTTTGTTTTCTTGTATACATATAATATCTATGTGATATTTTTTAAATGTTGGAACACTATTTTCCTTTTCTTATTTGAATTTAATCCTTTTACATTCCATGTTAAAAATTTGAGTCCTGACATTTTCTCATTCAACACAGTATTATTTAATTACTTTTTAAATTTTTGCCTCCCCCCCTCCCAGTTTCCGTGGCTCTGTCAGTCGCTTCAGTCACTCAAATCAAACAAGCTGGGTTCTCTGATCTTTTCCCCTTCTCCTCCCTTTCTCTTGTCTTCTTCCTCCTTCCTCTTTCCTGTGTCCTTTTCTTCCTGAGTAGATCTTTGATCCTCCTTCATTTCTTTCTGTTCTTCTTCTTCTTCCTCTTCTTCCCGTCTTTTACGTTGCATGCCAAACTCTTTCTTATTCTTCCTAATAAAGTCTTTTGCTTTTTCTATTGTATCTATCTTAATTCTTTCTTTTTTGTAAGTGAAGAGTACGCCTTCAAGCTTGTCCCAACTGAAGGGGATTTTCTCTTTTTTTAATATCTCCACTAGAAATTGATAGTCTTTACGTCGTCTTAATATTCTAGTGGGTATCTCTTTCATCAGGATGAGTAGTCTTCCATCGAACCAGATCCCTTTGTTGAAATGTATTTCCATTATATAGTCTCTTACTGACTTTCTTACACATTGAATAATGATGTCTCTAGGAAGGTTTTTCCTGGTAGCAAATGCTGATTTCATTCTATATACGCGATCCAATTCTTTTCCCACCTGTTCGTCACTCCATTCTAAGTTCTTGGCAAGTATCTCTATTATTAACCTTCTTGTATCCTCTTTCTGTACCTCCTTTAGGCCTCTTAGTCTTATCCAAGATTCCTTTTCCCTCAGTTCCGCTAATGCCAGTTGGTCACGTAATACTTCCACTTCAACATTTAATTCTTCATTCTCTTTTTTCAGAAGTTGAATGTCTTCTTTGTTTTCTTTCACCTCCTCTTTTGTTTGAGATAATAAAGTGTGTAATGCATGGAATTTGGTATTAATATCTCCAAGTTGGACACTTACATCTTTCCTAAATTCGCGTATCTCTTCCATAAACTTTAACATATATTGCGGTGTTCCTTCTTCTGTTGATCCTCTCCTTCCTTGTATATTATTTGGGTCTGTTAATTTAACTCTACTCCTCACTCCTGAAGCCATACTGTTTTCTTTTATTTTCTCTTCACTTCTTATCACTCTAGATCTTTTCTTTCTTTCTTTCTTTCTTTCTCACAGTATCTCTTTTTTTAAACTTCCCCTATCTCTCTAATATATTCACATTTTCCAAGATAACAAAAGCAAGTTTGTCACTTGTGATCTGATCACAAGTCACATCCTTAGCAGCAGTGTGATGCGGCATCACTTTTAAATACTTCTGAAAGATCTTGGCAAGGAGCTCTGCACACCTCAAAGGAGGAAAATCAAATACATGACACAGGTACTGCTGGGATTTGGAATAAAAACTTCTGACCTCCTAGCCAGAAATAGCTTACCAGAGTATCTTTATCTCTACTGTTTTTCTAGCCTCCCTCACCTCCCACTTCCAGCTGCTTTTCAGTTTGTGACATGTGAGTGTGAGAGCCCCATGGCCAACAAGAAATGTGAAGAGGGTGACCCTGGTATCAGTAATGAGTTATTATGTAGTCTAGAGTCATTACAGGATGTGAGCACAACAAAATCAGCACAAGTACAAAAGAAGCAAAGAGCATAATAACAAACTGTTATCCTGGGCAGAGAAGTAAATGCTCCCTCAGAGAACCAGCAAAACCTCCGAAAGAGGTGGCTGCAGTCCTTGCAAAGAGGTTAAGCAGTTTAGGCTTGCAAGTTGTTTCAGCAGCATGTTTCCTTTTCTATTGTGACCCAGATTTTCAGTGATACAGAACTGAGCATCATGGAGCAGGAGGCAATATTGAAGGACAATATCAAAGCCACTTTAAAAAGGAGGAAAGAACTTTTTTTTTTTTGAGAGGGGGGTGTCCCCAGGCCCTTGAAATGGAAGGCAGCTCTGTTGCCAACCACATGGTAGCTGCAGGAGACTGCAAAGGGCAATGGGAAAGGATTGGACTACCCCCGTCATGCTAAAGCTCCCAAGTGATAGAGATTAACAATATTCTTCATAGATCTTCTGTTGGTGAGAAAGAAGTAAAACTGTTGTCCCCGAAGAACTGAAATCATAAGGACACAGGAAGTAGCCTTATACCAAGTCAGATCCTTGCCCCGTATTGTCAGCTCTGACTGGCAGCCATGGCTTTCCAGGGTTTTAGCCAGGATTCTTTTCTGCCCTGCGGGGCCTAAATACCCTGAAGGCACCAGATCCCATTGATCTTGGAAGCTAAGCAGGGTCAGCCCTGGTTAGTATGTGGCTGAGAAACCACCAATGGATACCTGTAGGCCAGAGGAAGCAACTGGCAAAATCACCTCTGAAGTATTCCTTGCCTAAGAAAACCCTATGGAATTCACAGACAGCTGACTTGAAGACACAGACACACACATTTTTCTGGCTGTACCTGGAGAACTCTGCTTTTAGTGGTCTGCCATCCAAGTATTAACCAGGCCTGGCTATGTTTAGCTTCTGTGGTATAAATACAAATACAGTAGGACCCCGTATCCACAGAACCAATATCCATGGTTTCAGTTATCTGCGGGACACAAAACAGCACACCTACCATGGAGTCTTCCTAGAAAATGCTTAGAGAGGCATCCTCTCTAGACATTTTCTAGTTCCTCCAAAGCAACTCTATGGTATTTTAAACTGGAAGTCCTATTATTTTCAATGCTGTTTGCTGTTTTTAAACAGAGGCTGGCTGGCCATCTGTGAGGAATGCTTTGTTTGTGTATTCCTGCATGGCCGAGGGTTGGACTAGATGACCCTTGTGGTCTCTTCCAACTCAATGATTCTATGAAACAGGAGACTTGCAACCAACACTTGCCCAAGCTGGTTGCTGGAATTTTGAGGGAAGATTAGTTTCCCAATAAGTGGTGGTTATGGAGTCTCCCAATCAGTTGCTGATGCCAAACACAAAACAGAAGCAAATCTAGAGTTGTTTCACAATTTCATTGGGAATGTATATGCTAAGAGGATTTCATGTAGGCATCTTAAAAATGCCTCTATATTTTTTTAAAAAATGACTGCCTAAATAAATAAATAGAACCCAATCTTTGCAAACAGGGCACCATGCAGGGCATCTCCAGGAACCATGTGTGGGTGGGCACAGTTTTTGGTTGAGTACACTTTGGGCGACAAATTTGTATGTTGGCTTTCCTCCATAACATGTGAAATGGCCTTTTTGAAATGGGTTAAGAGGCTGGGTAATTTTCTTTGGCAAAATCCAGGAACTGATCAGAAGATGCTTCTCCCTTGTGCCCTGTTCCAAGTGAAAAAGACACAACCCTTTTGTGTGTGTATGTATGTATGTATGTGGGTTGTTGTGTGCCTTCAAATTATTCAGGGGAGGGACCCAAATCTTGGTCTCTCATACTGTACAATTATAGCACTTTAACATGACTTTAACTGTCTCCAGGATAGTAATATGCAAGATACTGGAAAGAAAAGAAAATACCTACATGTGAAGAATGGATAGTGAATGTGGAAGAACTAATTGATATGGAAATGTTAATCAGTTGGCTGAAGGGGAAAAATACACAAAGTTTTGAAAGAGACTGGGGAAAATGGACAGTCTATTTAAAAGTTGAAATGGTAGCATATTTTGAAGGATGAAGGGGATGAAAATAATCAATGTCACAGTAGATGAACAAATATAATAAATGGAAATGAGACACAAAATAGACATTATTCATCAACTTTTGAGAGAGAAGGAAGTCAATAGTTTTATAAATGTATGTTGTCATGTTACTGTCTGCAGATAGTGTGTCTGAATTGTGTTTTTGTTTTGTTTGTTTTGTTTGAAGAAACGTAATAAAGATTTTATTTAAAACCCACTTTAACTGCCATGGTTCCATCCTATGTAATCCCAGGAGTTGTCCTTTGATGTGGTGTTTAGAATTCTCTGTCCGAGAGCTCTAGTCCTTCGAACTAGGAATCCCAGGATGCAGTTGTGGCAACTGAAGTACTAGATCAAGGCATTGTAATTGTGTAATGTGAAAGAAGTCCTTGGGCTTGTCTACATGGAGGGGAAAAAAAAACAGGATTGCTCCACAGTATTAGCAAGTTGCAGCAGCTGTGACATGTCTTAATGATTTTACAGCCCCCATAAACTTTGCATGCCCGTAGCTGAGTGGATTACTCATGTTTTTAAATCTGCCACCCCCAACTTTTTTTTTTTTAAAAAAACCTATTTCTATGATGTGCACAATTGATATTTCACCTTTTCGAAAAAAGAGAGAGACAGATAACACGAATCCCCTGTTTTATTGCCTTAGCAATCACCCGCTATGACTAAAATCCAACATGGTGGTAGTGGGTGCTTGTGCCATCTGCCCTTGTCCGGCCAATGGGGTTTGCATTTTCCTCTCATTTGGGCAAACAAGTGGAAATGCACACACTTTTTGTTGTTGTTATTTTAATAAATTCGGGAAAAGCTGTGAAGCCATTTTTGCCAGTTTTGGCCCTCTCTCCTTCACAATATGGTGAAATCAGGAGGGATGCCATTAAGACAGGTAGGATTCTCCCGGCATTCCCTGAGGAGTTTTTTTCACCATTTGGACACAACCTCCTAGAGCTGGGGGCTTGGTGACAGCCACGGGGGGGGGTGGCACTCTGAGGCGGGGTGGGGATGAGGGGTTATGTTGTCCCTGAATGTGGGAGGGGCTGCTGGAGGCGAGGCGGGCTGGTTGGGCAGCGCGCTCCCGGGTGCCTCCTGCCAGGCGGATTAAGGCGCGGGAGAAGCCAGAGGCGGACGGGTTGGGTGTCAAAAGGAAGGCGAGGCGAGGCTGAGGCGAGGCGGCGGGACGGAGGGGCGGGCGGAGGGGCTTCTTCTTGCTGCTCTCGCCCTCCCTTCAAACGCCCGCTTTGGTGGCCGCTCGCTTGGAGCTGTCCGCCCGCTGCTGGTGCTGAGACGCGCCGCTCTCGCTCTCGCCCCCGCCCGGTCTCCGGAGGAAGGAGGGAACGAACTGGGGGGAGTTTCGGCTGGAAGCCCACGGGCGCGCTCTGCTCGGCGGGAAAAGGGCCGCTGCCGAGGCGGGCGCGAAGCTCTGGCGCCAAGCGGACGGAGGGGTTTGGGAGCCCCGGAAAACCACCCTCGGGATGCCTCGGGAAGAAGGCGCGCCTCCGGGGCCCCACTGAAGGCGGCCCGTGGATTATAGTTGGCGGCTTCTCTTCCAGGGGAACTTGGATTTCTTTCTTTCTTTCTTTCTTTCCGTCTTCCTTCCTTCCTTCTTTCCTCAGTTCCTGCCTCCAGGCCATGGTATCGCTCTCCCCGCAATCTGCGCCTACCCAACCAGAGCAGGTAAGGAAACTTTGCCCTCAGCAACTCTCTTTCTGCAACGTGCGGGGAGTTCGTGGTCGATGCGCGTCAAAAGAGAGCGGGGGGGGGGGCTTGGCTAGGGACCCTCGCCCGCTGAGGGCCTTTGGGCTGCCTAGGGCAGGCGGACAAGCAGCCCCAGGGAGTTGGACTGAGGGCCTTCTCTGGCCTCAAAAGAACAGAGCAGCCAAGAATGAAATAATCTGGCTCGCCCTTGGATATTAGGAGGCGAACCTAGGGGATGCCCCTCGAACCAGTTTTCAGGCGGCTTCTGCAGTAATGGGGAAAAATGCCTTTGAGCATATGCGGGATACCTTTATCTCCTCAGATAATTATTATCATCAGCCCCCAAGGTTGTAGGAAGAGCAAAAAAAGAAAAAGAAAAAAAGAGTGTAAGACAATTCCCAAAGTGCTTGGGCTGGCTGGCTGGCTGGCTTGTGTGTGTGTGTGTGTGTATGCACCTGTGTCTTCAAAGCACCTGTTAATTTACTGCCCTCCCATGAATTTCATTGAGTTTTCTTAGGCAGGGAATACTCAGAGGTGGTTTGCCATTGCCTTCCTCTGAAATATAGCCAAGAGCAGCTGGTATCCCCTGACAGTCCCCAATCCAACTATGAACCACACTTGACCCTGTTTAGCTTCCAAAAGCAGACAGAAGCAAGTGTCTTCAGGATATTCAGGTATACCCCCCCTCTTTTATTTTAATTTTCTTTTACTTTCCAAAGCAAAGAGTCCTGCAAACCGCAGAGAACCCTGCTTGAAGCTGAGGAGTGTGTCTAAGCTGACTGCTTTGGTGTGTCCAGAAATTTGCCCAGAGCAAGCCAATTGCTTGACATTTTGATCCTTGTAAAGACTTTAACAAGATAGCAGAAGCCTAGAGCTGCTTTTCCTTTTAGCCGGTTTTACTCTGAGTCGCTCCCTCTGTAATCTTAATGCAGCAGGCACTGGGGCTGTCATGCAGAGAGCCTGGAGGCGCTTTCTCGGCCTCCTGCACTTCTCTCTGGGGAGGGCAGCCTGGGCCTTCTGTTACTGCTTAGCTTGGATGGGGTGACTGGCTTCTGGCTTTCCACTTGTAGCCAGCAATTAGCTTGTATGCCTAGTTCAGGCTGCAGATGTCCTTAGTGACTGCACATCGCACCACTGAATCAGACTCCTTCCCTGAGGTTGCTTTGTATGTGACGTTTTGGTGATACTTTCCCCTTCTTGTTATGGAGACATTTCAGTGTTGGTGCCCCACTCTCCAGTTCAGGGGTTCTTAACCTGTGGTCTGGGAACCCCCAGAGGTCCACAGTGTCCTCACAAGGGGTCCATGAATGCTTGAAGGCTGCTTGACCCACCTCCTCCCTGCAGTGGAATGGCCATGTGATAGGAACCAAGGCAAAGTTTGGCTGGCTTAGCATGCACACTGCCATTCAATCTGCTCCAGCCACAAACTTTCAGGAAGAAGCAGGAAAAAAGTCTTCCCTTCCTCTCCAGTGCCTTTGAGGGAAAGTTTAATGGATGGTGTAATTGTATTATTATTATTCTCTGGCTTTTCTTCGCAAACGAAGATTCAGGAAGGACTCATCCCGCACTTTCTGCAAGCGCACTGATGACTAAAAAGGCCAATCTGGGATAAACAAGTCCGGTTGCAGAAAGCACACCAGAAGGTCTCCTTGGGTGATGTTTCCAGGGTTGTGATTCTTTCTGCGTTGTCGTTTCTCTTCAAGACTTGTTCGGCGTGAGTTCTCAAATAAGGCTGCAGCATTGTGGATAGTGCGTCTCCATGCCTCCCGATGTGAGGCCAGGGCAGACCATTGTTGGTGATCAATTTGGCTGAGCCTGAGATGTTGTTTCAGGGAGTCCTTGTATTGCTTTTTTGGAGTGCCCCTCTTACGCTGACCCGTGGTGAGTTCACCGTAGAGTACTATTTTGGGGAGGCGATGGTCCTCCATCCTAGAAACATGCCCTGCCCAGCGCAGCTGTGTTCTCGATATCATGGCCTCAGTGCTGGTGATCCCTGCTTGCTCAAGGACAGCAACATTCGTCACGTAGTCAGTCCAGTGTATATTTAGGATTGTGCATATACAGCGCTGATGAAAGAATTCAAGGAGTCGTATGTGTTGGCGATAGGTGACCTACGTTTCAGACCCATGAAGGAGAATAGACAGTACAATGGCTCAATTATTATTTTATTATTAGGGTTTTAAATCTTGAGTTAAGTCTTAGGGGTCCAAGGCAACAAAAGATATTTAAAGGAGGTCCTTGGTGAAGAAAAGATTAAGAGCCATTGCTCTAGTGGGAACAGACCTATGAATTCATGGTCTGTTCTGACCTTCCTTGCACAGATGCAAATAGGAAAGCAGATTAAAAAAAGAAGCCAAAAGGCACAAGTTTCCTTAAGATACACCTGGTACACCAGAATGGGCAAAATGGCATGAAAAGGGTCAGCAATTCTTCTCATGATCTACCATGCTGATTTCCCCCAAGCCCATGAGTTCCTAGAGGTTTTTTCCCACTTCCCTTATTATCTCTTAAAGACACTCCTTTAGAAGTGAGCAGGAAAGAAATGGCACAATTACTCTTAGGAAATGGGATGTCAATTTAAGGTTTGCACCCAGTAGTTAGATGCATGATTTTAAAAATCTGAATTAAAAAGTACATTATTATTGTGTAGGAAATGGATCCAAGATCAGGTTATGCTAGTGAATGGATAGAGGTATGTAGGCAGAATCTGACCCTTTTCCCCAATGACTGCCATTGACTTCCATTGTTCCATTATGTTATGAACATAACAAAGAAGGTGCAGTTCTAGGATGTAAATGAAGGGTAGGTGAGCAGAGGTTCTGAACCCCAGGCCTTGCTTCATATGGTTCCAGTAACATGCAAGGTCTTCTGGCAAACATCTCACACTGATCCTGTGAAATAGGCTCAGTGTGTTTCTCAACTGGGGAAAGAGCTGGGGAGAAGGCCTTCCCCTGTTTCCCTTTGCCACTCACATCTTAGTAAAATGGCTATGGAAGAGCCTAGAAAAATTACCTGTTGGGGCTAAAACTCCCAGAATCCCTAGGAAGTTGTAGTCCAAAAAGCGAAGGAATACCTCTTTATTAGGGCTGCCTCCAGTGGTCATCACCTCACAGTTACTGGGGAGATATTTTCCCCATAATATCCACCCACCCCCCGTCTTTCCTCTTCTTGGACAATTTGCTGAATTGGAAGTGACAATGAAGAAGAATCTGACTTCCACCTCTTCACCTAGTAGTCCTTCATTATTGACACCACCAGGCTCCTAGCCTTTTCAGCCACCACCCACACTAAGACTGCTGCAGGTCAAACACTAGATAAGCAGCAAGAATAGAGGCGTCTACTTTCAAATGATGGGAGGAGGGGAGACTTTTCATCTTCCCTTTCAACCAGTGTTTGACTCAGAGTGAAGGTAAGGTTGCTGCAATGCTTGTGTCAGCTCTGCTTCCATCATAGGCAAAACCCCAGAGAAGAAATGGAAATAATATCTCTGGCTGGGTTCTGTGAAGGCATTGTTGAGCATCAGTGGAGCTAATGACAATGATTTTCACATTGTCTAATGTACATTTTTAGAAGAATGTTGAGGAACATGTGAACCTTCAAATGTTGTTGGACTCTCATCAGCTTTAGACAGCATGGCCAATGGTCAGGGATGGGAGCTAGAGACCAAGAGCAGCTAAAGAGGCTAATGGTTTCCTATTGGTATTTTAGAAGGTACAACTAAGATTTAGAAGACAGTAGTTGATTCATTCTAAAGCAAATGGTAAGGTTGGTCTCCTTTCTTCCCTGTCTGTGCACTGGCAGGCCACAAAGATGTCTTGCAATGCTCAGTACAGATTTTTCTAAACTGCCCAAGAACTGTTTTCAGGGTGTCCAAATTATTTGTAGCAACATCTGTTTGATTGGACATACTAAATAGCAGTTACAAAACAAACATCTACACCTACACAATGGGCAATAATAGTCCCGTCACATCTTCTCTTCTCTTACAAACTATTATCTATCTTCACCATCCCAATATGTTTCTTGAGGCTAATCTGATGATGTGTGAAAATCTTGCTCAGTCTGATGCTGAGGCACTTGAGATAAATATTTCAAATGTGTCCATAATGATTTTACTTTAAGTATCTGTATTACTAATACTTCAAGGCTGAGGGACATTCACATGACTGTTGCGTCCATTTCCTTTTCAGCCTAGGTCAGTAATTCCCAGCCTTGCCCCACCCTCTGGTGTTGGACTCATGGTCTCTGAGTTTGGCCATTCTGGCTGTGGCTTTTGAGAGTTCAAGTCCAAAAATATCTGAAGACAACATTGGGAACCACTGGTCTGGGTCTAGATTTTCGGTCATTGTCTGAACAGATTGTGACAAGTACGGGTTGTGTTTGAGTTTGCCACTTATCAGCCAACTGAAGGAAGTTTCTCACAATGTACTAAACAGTGTTATGTGCTTATGGGTGACATGACTGGTACGCTATATGCACATTTAGTTTCTAGACTGGACAGGAATGAATGTGCCTTGAGTCAGTGAACTGATTTTACATAGGGAGCTGCCCAGGCTCAGAACACATACCTAAAAGTAATACTACCCAAACTAGAAGCACTTAGTTCTAATTCAAAGTATATGGTGGACAACTATGGGTACTCAAGGGATTGGATCCAGAATGAAGCATGTGCAACTATGCTGGTGGCAGTGGACCCCCCCCCATCAGCCCCTGCAGTCACCTGAAAATACTGGGGCCTTGCTGAATGGGGTGAACTAGGCTCTAGCATGGGAGACCATTAAAAATTGGGCATTGGCACCCTCTGTGAACAGAACCTTTATGTCCATGGGAAGCAAATCCTAAATCCAAGCCAGTCTGAAGAAAAGGCACTCTGTCCGTATTTCAAATTGTTCTATTTTAAATGTATTACTCCCAGGGCTGGCCTTTCCATTGGGCAAAGTGAGACAGTTGTCTCAGACAGTAGATTTAGGGCAGAACAAAAAGGGGATGAGTTAGTTATTTAGCTTGTTATCATATTTTTTTGCAGCCAGAGGTTCTTGCAGGATTTTCTTTCTCAGGAACCTAAATATCTTGTTCAGCTCTGGGTATTGTGCACTTTGACAGGAGAGCTTGGGTGGAGGCACCCTTTGATGATCTGCCTCAGGCAGTCAAATGTTTGAGGCCAGTCCTGATTACTCCATAATTACTAGGGAGAGCCCTGGAATTAAAATCAGATTCCTGTGCTAATCCTAGATCGGATTAAGCCGCCCATGCTTCAAGATGCTCCATTTAGAATGCATGTAACCAAACTTTGAAACTAAGTGGCAGATTTACGCCATGAAACTAAAAAAACTGGGAGCTGTGGAATTTTCTCTGTGGTACCCATATCTACCTTGCCTCCCTCTCTCCCTCATCTCTCGGTATCTACCACCCCTTTCTCTCCCCCTCTTCCTTGCCCTTTTGCAAGGAGAGACTCCATTGAAGAAGGCTGAATTTTCTCAGGGCTTTTGAAATTAGGTCCATGACTGCATGAAATCAGACCATAGATTCCCCACCCATGTTTTACAGTATGTAAAAAAGCTGCATGCATTAAAAAAAAAAAACCAATAGCTCCATTATTTGGTCCTGTCCAAAACAAAGGCTGGGAGACAGGGTTGTCATTGATTACCTTAATGAGATTTTAGTGTGTTAACAAACATGCCTTAACTAATGGACACCCTTTAATTCCCACACTTATATGTATTGCAGTGGCAGGGCGGGGGGATACTTTTCAGGATTTTCCTTTTCTTCTTCACAAACCAATGGGAAAATGCTTTCCTATATTGAACTTGGATTTTCTGTGTAATCAATCAGGTGTAGTAACAATGGCAACCTGGGAGTAAACGCATTGCAGAAAAGAAGAGTTCATTATTTCTAGAAATTGCTCACCACCAGTTACATCTGCTATGTTTGAAAAGCTATTTTTTTTAAAAAACAACAACAATAATACCATTTATGCTTCTAGTAATAGTTTTTCTTGGGAAACTGTAAGTCCTACAACCTTGAGCTAAACAAAATAAAGGGGGAAATTGAAATAGGGAAAGTGGGCTGAGCAGGACTACAGTTAAAGGAAACTATGAACAAAGTTATAGATTGGAGGGCATCATATTGTCAGGGGAAGCACACATAGAGGTGAATATGTATATAATATATGTATGTATGTATGTAATATTAGTAAAATTCAGATTGCTTGGCCTAAATCACAGAGAAAGAGCTCTAAGTGTTGGTCAGATTTTCAGAGAATTCTTATGTTGCAACTGTCAGCAAGAGGTGTGCTCGGGGATTGAAATGGCAGTCAGATATCTGTCCAAAGCTATGCAAGAGAGTGAATTTGGTCTTTCCAGTGCTGCACTGTCAGTTTTTTTTGCTACCAAGGACACACTTCTGGTAGTTATGTGACAAACCACCCCGTGTAAACATAATTCAATAACACATGGACATTATTAAATCTAAACAATTTATCTAAAATGAGAAGAAGGTGAACTGGAGGGATACAGTCTGAGGGCAGCCCCATTGTCTAGGGCTGTGCACTGGTTTTGCTAAATATTTAATCAAATGGGACCGTTTTGGAATGATGTTGCCAGGTCTGGAGCATCCAAACTGCTGGGATTTCAGGGCCAAAACCCTGAGATGTACAGATGATCCTTAGGGATGTTTGAGAAGGGAAAGGGGAAGAACAGGGCAGACATACCCCTAGAGAGTCTACAGCAGCCATTGTACAGCAGTCTACAGCAGGGCCAGCAATGCACAGTAAAGTGTATGGATAGATCCAAGACCTAATCAAGTTTGAACTCCCTCTAGAAGCCAGAATGACTAAAATGAGGCTGTCATACTTTGGACATATCATGAGAGAGCATGATTCATTGGAAAAGGTGATAATGCTCTGTAAAGTAGAAGGCAGTAGGGAAAGAGTAAAACTGCATTACAGATTGATTGATTCAATAAAAGAAGTCATGGCCCTGGGTTTGTAAGACCTGAGCAGGGCTGCTGATGACTGGGGCTATTGGAGGTCTTTCATTCATAGGGTTGCCATTAGTCATTCTTGACTTGATGGCAAACAACAACCAACCAACCACATATACATAGCCATGTGCTTGCACACATGTGCACGCACGCACACACACACACACACACACACACAATTTTCAAGGAAGTGCTTTTACTCTGAGATTCTTCCCTCTTACCCTGAGAATTGGAGAAAAGGGAACAGGGCCTCAGAATCAGGGCCAGGCTATAGAATAAGAGGACCATATTTTGGGCAGATCTGGACTGACTCTGAGGTAGGTTCTAATCAAGTCTGAGTTGCTTCAGGCCAGTAACTGCTTATTTCCCCCCAGAGGAAAACAAAACACACACACACACACACACAAACAGAGAGAGAGAGAGAGAGAGAGAATAGGTTCAGTGGGAGGGAATGTTTTTATCAGGAAAAATAGCCTTAGAGAAGAATCTGAAGCTGGCAAGTCTGTTTAAAAAGCACGTGTGTGCAATGGCTTTCCCTGTAGTTCAACTAAACTCACCCTATCCTGAGAGAAAAGAAATGCAGGAAAAAAAATCATTATCTAACTGATGAGTTGCTGCTACACTCAAAAGTTCACTGTGTGAAAACAGCTGTCATTTGGTGCAATATAAGGCACTCACTCCCCTCATAGGCTGTAATCAGGTGTACCTCATTGAAAAGCCAACAATATGAGGCAAAGTCTGTGTTAAATCTTTTTCAATTGCAATAGCTCCTTGGGTATAGGCATGAGATCTAGGTTCCCATCCACAAAAATGTAGTTTCTATATACTGAGTCTGACCTGGATTGTCTAAACTGTCCTGGATTGTCTAAACCGACAAAGTAAGATGCTAGGGATACACACAAAGCAGTGCTTGACCATTGAGCCATGGCTATTTCTCAGTGCTCCCTTAAGGACCTTAGACAAGGCAGTCTGCAGACCAACCAAATTTATGAAATTATTTTCAGGACTTACTTCCATCACTCTTCCAGTTATAGCTGTTCTGGAAAGATCAGTTGGTTCCACTTTGTAGCAGCGCCGAAGAAGCTTAAAGTGAGAGAGATGAAGCCATGCATATCCACCACCATGTTTAGGGTGGCTTTTAAAAGTAGGCTTCATGCTGTGACCATAGTGTTCAAGCAAGCCATGTGCTTGATACACTATGGAGAGATGATTATGCTTTCTCTAAAGCCAATTTAAAACAAAGCCATGTCACTTTGCATAGAACTGTCCTTCAGTTTAAAAGAACCAGTATAAATTCTGATACATGTTCATGTGTGCAGTGGAATACTATAACGCCTGCCCCAAGTACATGCTTTGGCTTTCTATCAAGTATGATAGAACTTTCCCCCAGGTAAGTGTGTATAGGATCATAGCCTAAATCCTTAAACCCTCAAATATTCAGTTACAGTTTTGTTTATTTTCATCTTATTTTTTCCAGTTGGGAATATTTTATCTGTTTTTGGTTAGTTGTTAGTTGACAGGAATATCAAGCTCTACTAATTTAAAAAGCAACTTTCCAAGTCCTGGTTTTGTATGTTGTGGTTGCTTTCTGAATAGCAGATCTTTCATGGATGAGGTCGGAGGTGCAGAAAGCACAACTCAAAGGTCACATGCATTTCCCAACCAGAGCAAAGAATCAGATAACAAGTGCTTGAAAACCAACCAAACGGCAAGCTCTCAAAGTGACTAGTTGGCATCATCCATATTCACAGCTCCCTAGTTTTAAAAAAAATAAACCTCCAAAACCCAACCAAAATACAGGCAATGAAAACCAGAAGGGTCTTCTAATCACTGCTGGATCCCATTCTTTGGGACTTCTTTTCAGTGGTAGGGGGCTAGCAGGGGGAGGCAGAATGAGAACTGCCTCCCTCTTTCCAACCCTGGACTAGATGCTGTGATTCTAAAACAGTGTGCACTTAGTCAAAAAGGATCTGAAATGCTTCACTACTGTGTGAGTAATGAAAGCAGTCTCTGAATAGTAGACTTAATAAGAGTCAGGAATAACAACTTGAACTGAGGCAGCTTTTAGTTTTTGATCCTTTGATTTGAAGTCAAGGAGTTTAGCTTTCTAAAAGGTTGGAGAAGAGTCTCTCTGCATAACAATGTCAACCTTCAAAAGCTGCCCTGTTTGTTCCCAGAATGATGAGAAACATAAAAGGAAACCAGCTCTGTTCAGGTTCCCCTTTACAATGAAAGCATGTGGGTCACACCTGCAGCTGAACATTTGTAAATCATTTGCACTTTCTAGCAGTTACATTACAGAAAAGGTGACCAGAAAAGCAATTACATGGAAGAAAATAGACCTAAAAATGTTGATGCCCCAAACAATTACATTTTGCATAGGGTGGCATTGTCTAAGACGCCAACAATAGCAGCCCAATTCTCATCAATAATCTCCTGGCACCAGTCTCAGTCCTGGACTGTTAAATCTCTACAGTAAGTCCTTTATACATTGCCATTTGACCCTTGTTTAATCATCCTTGTTACAGCACCACCTTTTTCTAATACCTAGATTGAAACTCTTGACCTTTCCATCTGTGGTATGCCAGTTATGATCTAAGTGCCTGTGAGATCTTTGATATGTGGATTTGATTCTCCAGTAGGTGATTTCTACCACCCTCCTGTGCTCTACCCAAACATCCCAGCCAATGCCGTCACTGAACAAATTCCTTTGACTGCTTTCCCCGGACTGTCACAACAATATGTCTGCAAAAGGTGTGCAAAAAGCTATTGCTCATTCCAACAGTGGCTTTGACAGAACTAGTTCAGGTTTATGACAATGTAGTGAGAAGATATATCCTCTAACTGTCCCAATTTGACAGGGAAAGTCCTGATTCACTCTCTGTCTTCTCACTTTTTCAGGTACCTTTAAAATGTCCCAGTCTCTCCCCCACCCGACTTTCCCCCTTCATCCTTGGCTTGCTTCAGTTGCGGTAAACTGAGTTCAAAGTGGAAAAGTAGTTAGCACTCAATTAACTCATCAGGGGAGAGGATAGGAGGGGGCAAAATCTTGTCCTTCTCTGGAGAGTCAGGCAAAATCAAACTGCTGTAGTTTCTCCTAGCTTGTGTGTTCTTCCTCATTAACAACTTTTGCCATTTTTACCACACTCTGAAGTTGCTCGGCCAAATGGGTCCCAATTTTCATCTGTGAAATGCTGGGTGTGTGGTGATTAAAAGGGCTCAAGAAGTGCAGATGAAGCCACTACTTTACAGCAAAGGCTGTGCCCAGTTTCTCTTCCCATGTATGCCCTTTTTTTAACCTGAGTCTCTCCTAGGGCTTATCTGCACTAGCAAGGATACACTGGCTCCCCACAGGCATATCCTGACTCTGGATCTGGCCCATTCTGCCTGTTACCTGGAGAAAATGGGCCGGCATCCAAACAGAATGCTGGCCCATTGCTGCAGCTGCTGCCACCACCATTTTCTCCTCTGACGTGGAAGTCAGGAAGGAGCCCTGCAACATTTGACTGCAGGCTCCTGGCCTGGCTTCCAGCGGAGGCACGGAGCTGGTTGTAGCAGCAAGGGATGGCATGCTGGGATGGAATCATGTGGGGCCTGATCCATCCCATCCTGGAGGTACCAGATTAAACTGGATATTATCTTAAAACGTGGTAAAGGGCCCTATCTCAGCTTGCTCCTGTTCCAGCCCCATATCTGTCCGTGGGGTCGTTAGGACTGCCTGGGGTAAATGCCCTGCACTCTATGGACTGCAGAGCTCTGGAATGGGGGCAAACCACAGTATTTAGTCTATGTAGATAAGCTCCTACTCCCTGCCTTAAACTGCTTCCAAGTTTCTCTGGGCTACTCTATACAAGAGGGGGGGGGAATGCAGTACCTTGCAGTAATAGCATTTTGCAGCAGCAGGGACTTATCTTGACAGTGTTTTTGGCCCCAGAAGCACCCATAAGTTTTGCATGTCAGATAGTGGCTGCAAGTGATTTACTTACATTAGTACTTTGCTGCTGCCAAACTTTATCCCCCCACATATTATCTAAGGTGTGCTGGAGTGATAGAGTGATTTTTCAAGTTAAAAGGATGGGGAAAAAACCCTTCCCCATTTTATCGTTTAGTGATTGCTTGCTAAGGCAAAAATTAAATATGGCAGCAGTGAGAGCTTGCCCTCTTAGCAAGCCCTGCCCCCACGCTCACCTGGCCAATCAGCTTTGTGTATCCTCTTGTATGGGGAAGCAATTCAAAGTGAATTGCTTGTCCTGACAAGCAGGAATGTGCACCCCCTTCCTGTTTTTTTTTTTTTAAACTTTTAAAAAGCCGCAAAAGCCTTTCCAGTGTTGTTTTTGCCATTTTGGGCCCCACTCCTTTTGAATACTGTGGATTGATGCAGGATCCTATTTAGACAGGTCGTATCCCCAGCAAATTCCATGAGGTTTATTTTCACCATTTAGACAACCCTTCTGACTTCATGTAACCCCTCCAGTGCACGCCGGTCCTTGTGCATATTGGCCTCATTGTGCTTGAAGTCACTGGGAAGAGCTGTTCTATGTTTGGGAAGGCCAATAGTTTAGTGATGGAGCTCACACTCTACATGCAGAACATTCCAGTTTCAATCCCCAGAATCTCTGGGTAGGAAAGATCTTTGCGTGAATCTCTGGAGAGCTGCTGCCAATCAGTATAAACAGTATGGGACTAGATGGCCCAGTGTTCCAACTCAGCATAAAGGTAGCTTTCTATGGAGATTATCAGACATGGCAAATAAAGTGGAACAGGGACGGCAGAGTATCAGGAAAGGCTTTCCCTTCCACACGACGTTCTCTCTGCCTGTTCTGCTCTTGTTCTGCTCCAGTGCTGCCCCTGGTTTTTTAAATCATGGCTTAAGCTGTTAATAGATCCATCATTCTGTTTCTGTAATTGAATGGTGGGCATGTGAAAAGGTGACCATTATGCTGGCTGGATGCCAGCGTTAGTGGGAGGTCCAGAGTGTAAAAACACTTCCGTATGCCTCCCTTATGACAGGCCCCTGCTGCTGCTGCCCAGATTGCCCCTCCCTGCATGCCAGCCCTCCACCCCCGATCGCCAGCCCTCTCTCCACCCCCTGATCGCCAGCCCTCCACCCCCGGATCCCAAGCCCTCTGCCCCCTGATCACCAGCCCTCTACCCCCTGATTGCCAGCCCTCCACCCCCTGATCGCTAGCCCTCCCTGCACCCTGATCATCAGCCCTCCACCCCTGATCACCAGCCCCCCCTGCACCCCAATCACCAGCCCTCCACCCCCTGATCGCCAGACCCCCCTGCACCCCAATCACCAGCCCTCCACCCCCTGATCGCCAGCCCTCCCTGCACCCTGATCATCAGCCCTCCACCCCTGATCACCAGCCCCCCCTGCACCCCAATCACCAGCCCTCCACCCCCTGATCGCCAGCCCTCCCTGCACCCCGATCGCCAGCCCTCCACCCCCTGATTGCCAGCCCGATCGCCCTCCCCCAATTGCCCCTTGATTCCCCCCACCATTGTTCCCAGCCTGTCCCTTTAAATCCTGGCTCTCCTCGCGAGAGCAGCAGCCGGGATTACGAACAAGGAAGTGAAAGGAGCTCTAGAGCTCCTTTCACTTCCTGGGCTTCCCGGCACAAGAACGATTCAGGTAAGTGTGAAAGTTTTCATTCTTGTGCCAGGACAGGGGCGGGAAAAGAGATTGTGGGATGGGAACACTTTTTTTTGTTCCCGTCTGATAATCTCCTATGTCCCTGGTATGGTAAATACATTTGCAACAGAACCAGAGCCATGGGAACAACAAGAAGAATTATTTCAGCTGTTGCATTAATTTATAACAACATCCTTTATGCCTTATAGAAAAGCTGCCCTGGGATTTGCCCATGACACCACCTCTGAGTCTTTGTGAATGGGCTGGGAACATCCGGTTGTTCCAGCCCGCTTTTATATAGGCTTATCTTTGGAATGCAGGCCTCTCATTTATACTGTGAATTTTGGTGGTGGGGGTTATTTCATTTTAATGTCAAATGTTGTTTTAATTAAGTTTATTTGGCGGTTCTTTGGAGGTTTTAAAACAGAGGCTGGATGGCTGTCAGGAATGATTTGATTGGTATTCCTGCATGGCAGGGGGTTGGACCGGATGGCCCTTGTGGTCTCTTCCAACTCTATGATTCTATGACTCCATGATATTTGATTGTTTCAAGTTCTTATCTGGTCAATCACTCCAGGGAGGATTTGGACTATATCCAACAGTGTGCTCAAGTCTATACTAGTGGCTGTGCATTTACAGAGTTACCATAAAGGTGGTCTTCAGCACAGTTTCTCTTCTGCAAGAGGTTGCACAATCTCTTCACTAACTGGTTGTATCTAACTGGTGTAATCTAACACATCTGCAATAGTGGAGATTTTTCACTAGGCTTACACTGGATTTAGCCCTTTGCCTTATAAGGCAGCATGGGAATTACCATGATGATAATGATGACCATGGTGATGCATTTAAAGGACTTGGAAGAGTTTATGGGACATTGTGGGGAACATGGTATAAAATGGGTGTGAGCTGCACACTCATCTCCAGAACAGTAACTGGAATAACAGAAAGGTCCAAAGCCAGACCATTTCAATGGCAGCATTACAGTATAGTCAGCCCTCCATATCCACGGATTCTGTATCCAAAAATTCAACCATCCACGACTTGAAAATATTCTATGCAAAAAACGTATCCAAAAAGCAAACCTTGATTTTGCCATTTTATGTAAGGGACACCATTATACTACACCACTGTATATAATGGGACTTGTGCATTCATAGATTTTGGTTATTCATGGAGTTTGGTTCTGGAACCAAATCCCAGCAGATTCCAAGGGCCCATTACAGTAGTATAAACATTCAGTTACTAACTATGGCCAAATACTTGCTGTTTAGGAGTGTGACAATCAGCTATACAAGCAGAACACTGGATCATGGTGGTTCCAGATGACTGTTTTCAGAATGTAGTGCTAGAGAGACTACTAGTCAGTTCTACAGCACTGATACTATGGAGCATTTGTCCTATGGAGTGCACCCCTGTATGTCCTATAATATCTACACAAAACCATGCAGTGTAGTCATGGTAGGTGTGGGGGGAGTTGAAGTGAGGTATTATCAATATGCATATATTTTTCCTGAGTCAGGGGATGAAACAAAAGTACTAAATCAGTGCCTGCGCCCAACAATAGACTGGATGAAGGCAAATAAACTGAAGCTCAATCCAGACAAGATGGAAGGGCTATTGGTAGATTGTTCTTCTACCTCTAACCATGGCATTCAACCAACTTTTGATGGATTTGCGCCTCTGTTGAGGGCTGGATTTGCAGCTTGAGGTACCCATGGACCCAGCCTTGTTACTAGAGGCTGCCTAAGTAGTGTTATCAGCTATAGGTATTTGACCAGTTGTTAAAACTCCTGAACAGGGAAACGTTTAGTTACCTCCAGTTTATACTAGTATAATGCATTATACCAGTGATGATGAACCTATGACACGCGTGTCAGCACTGACACACGTAGCCATTTGGGCTGACACACAGCCATAGGTTGCACCCTGCCTGCAACCTCCCCCCCTCCCTAAAGTGGCGATCGGTCGCCACTTTAGGGAGGGTGGGAGGGTGGAGGAAAGTGGCGGGTGGGGCTACAAAGCCCCGATCGCCACTTTAGGGATGCGGTGGGGTAGAACCCCCCCCCCCACCTGGCCACCCCCCGAGGCCTGCTGTGCTTCCTCGGAGCCTCCTTAGAAAGGCCAGGTAAGGCGGTGGGCGGGCGGGTGGGCGGGAGTCTGCCCTGTATCTTTCCGGCCTTCCTGAGGGCGCTCCAGGGCTTTGAAGCTGCAGAACCACCTCAGAAAGGCTGGGGAAGGTGGCAGGCCTCTTCCCGCCCTTCCTGAGGGGGCTCCAGGGCTTTGAAGCTGCGGAGCCACCTCAGAAAGGCCAGGGAAGGTGGTGGGTGGGCGGGACTCTGCCCGGCCTCTCCCCAGCCTTCCTGAGGGGGCTCTGAGGCTTCGAAGCCCCGGAGCCATCTCAGGGAGGCCAGGGAAGGCAGTGGGCAGGCAGTCGAGAGCTCTGACACCCCACAGCCACCTCGGGAAGGTCGGAGAAGGCGGTGGGAGGGAGTCTGCCCAGACTCTCCCCAGCCTTCCCAATGGGGCTCCAGGGCTTTTAAACCCCGGAGCCACCTCGGGAAGGCCAGAGAAGATGACAGGAGGATGGGAGGTAGTCTGGCTGGCCTCTCCCTGGGCTTCCCAAAGGGGCTCTTGGGATTGAGAGCCCCATATAACCTCTCCAAGAAGGTTGGGAGGGGTGGAGGGAGCGTGGTGTAGAGGCTTTTCAGCCACCCTACCCTCCCAAAGCCGGAACAAGGCTTAGAAAGCTCAATAGCGGCTTTGGGAAGGGTGGGAGGGACTAAAAAGCACCTTTCCACCAACTCCCTGCTCTCCCAGGGCTTGGCTCTCCCCCCCCCCCACAATGGAGCCTCCTTGAGTGGGAGGGAGAGAAGCTGCTTCAAATGGGGTGCTTGCTGAGCAAACAGCGAATAATCAAAACCGCAAGAGTGAAAGCTGTGAATGTGGAGGGGCAACTGTATACATTTATGTTATTTAAACAATAAATATCGCGAAATATTTTTTTCCCTCAAAATGACACACCACCCGAGTTATGCTCAGTTTTTTGGCGAATTTTGACACACCAAGCTCAAAAGGTTGCCCATCACTGCATTATACTGTAATTAGAAACTATCTGGAGACTACATCAGCTGGTACCAGGCATTGGAAGTATACTTTACAAATTCTTGAAACTGGTGTTTTGGCTGATGGTTCACTTCTAGGCATAATTCAAAAGCTTTAAAACTCTTTATGGCTTAGGGTCAGAGTACGTGCAGGGCAGAACTGGTTCCACACCAGATTGCCCATTCCCTAAAGACACTGTAGGAAGCTGTTCTCCAGATGCCCCCACCAAATGGATGTGATGCATGGCAACTGGAGAAAGAGAGCCTACTCAGAGTTAGTACCGTGGTTGTGGAAAGTCCTTTCCAGAGAAGCCTATTTGATGCTTGTGCTATGGTACCTTTGGGGCACCTGGCAAGGCACTTTGTATTTTTGCAGGACTTTGGCAGGATTTCACCAAAGGCTGAGGGTGTTATAGCTGCTTGGCCCCACTTCCTGTACTCAGAGGACCTCTGTAGGAGCAGCTGCTTGTACAACAACCAGGGAAGGCCAAGGATGAGGGCCTTTTTCAAACATCTGGCATTCACATGGACAATGGCATGCAATTTCTGTTCCTGTTCTACATCCATGTATGATTTTATTTTTAAAAATATTTTATAAACTCTTATCAGAGCCTCTTGGACGTTACAAAGTGAGATCTAAACAAGTAAATATCAGTAACTTTTGTGAGATCTAAATAAACATTATGGTAGTAACTTTTGAATCTTGAGCTGACTATCTTTCATGCTGTTTTCCCCTACTGTTTTTAATTGCTGCTGGTTGTTATTTTGTACTACTTTCTTATTATATTTGATATACTTTTAATGTGCGTTGGTTTGGGTGCTGGATTATGACTCTGGAGACAAGGGTTCGAATCCCCGCTCAGCCATGGATATGCACTGGGTGACCTTGGGCAAGTCACATTCTCTTAGCCTCAGAGGAAGGCAAAGGCAAATCCCCTCTGAACAAATCTTGCAAAGAAATCGCTATGATAGGATCGCCTTAGGGTCACCATAAGTCAGAAATAACTTAAAGGCATGCAACAACAACAAGTTTCACATGAAGGGCAGGAGAACAAACTTTTAAACACGGAACACAGGGTGCTCTCTGTGCCTCTGGGAGGGCTCAAAACTCTCACTCACTCTGGGGTGCCAAACACCAACCTACCCAATGTTCACTGTGTATTTTTAGTAGTCTGGCTGCTTTCTTTGCTCTTGCCAGAAGCAGGCACCATAGCATTCTGAAGATAACAATGAAACTCAGGCTGCATCTGCACTGCAGAAATAATCCAGTTTGACACCAAACTGCCATAGCTCAATGCTATGGAATTCTGGAGTTTGTAGTTTTGTGAGATGTTTAACCTTCTCTGTCAGACAGCTCTGGTGCCATAATAAACTATAAATCTCAGGATTCCATAGGATGGAGCCATGGCAGTTAAAGCAGTGTCAAACTGGATTATTCTGCAGTTCAGATGCAGCTTCAGTATTAAAACTGATTTCATTTGGAAGGGAAAGGATCTTGTCTCTGTCTCACTATCTCAGAGCTTGGAGAATGTACTTTTTTGGACCACAACTCCCATGGACCCAATGGGATAAGCTGGGGATTTTGGAAGCTGAAGTCCAAAAAGGTTACTTCTCCATCCTTTGCTCTGTTTTTCTAACACTTTGAAATTTAAATGAAAAGTCACTAACCTTGTTCATAGGAGGAAAATTCCAGTGTGACTAAATACATGATCTGGCTCCATGCAAATAAAAGGAAGTAGAAGGGGGAAAAAAAGGGGGGGGGGAGTGACTAGAAAGTCTCAAGAGATTGTCTTTGAGCATTTCATTGCATATTATATACTATTGTTATCTGAATTACTGAGTCTATAGAAATTCCACACGTCTACCAAAAAATAAAAATAAAAATAAAAAATAAAAAATAAAAATACAGTAGGACCCCAGTATCCATGGGGGATTGGTTCTAGGGGGGCCCATGGATACTGAAAACTGCAGATAACAACAAATGCCATTGAAAATAATGGGACTTCTGTTTAAAATACCATAGAGTTGCCTTGGAGGACCTAGAAAACGTTAGAAAGAATGCCTCTCTGGGCATTTTCTAGGAAGACTCTATGGTAGGCATGCTGTTTTGTGTCCCATGGATAACTGAATCAGTGGATAATGAATCAGCGGATATGAGGCTCCTACTTTATTTCTATGGGGAATATTAATTAGCTCAAATAGTGGCTGTGAGAAGTCAGGTAATGGCAGGAGCTTTTGACTGGTGTATACCAGTACTCACTGATGAGACTCCAAGCCAGGGGATAAAATAAAAATGTTTTTTATTGAAAAATAACCAGCGGAATGCACACACACACATATTCAGGCTTCAAGCACTCACTCAAGGCTGTCAAAGAAAGTAGGAAGTATTGGGATAGGAATAGAGTTTGGGAGGATGGGTTATACTGTATCTATTCAAAGAGCAGAGATTCATGCAACAGAATATATTCAGAGGGCATTCTGAGGGTCTGAGGGTCACACAGCATATGGACAGAATAACGAGATGCAGGAAGCTATACACACTTTGGCTGTGTTTTGGCGGTGATATTTATACTCGATATTCCCCCTGAAGGGGTGTTATGAGTGGAACACAATGTCTGCCAGAGTTTCCCAGGGTTAAACAATGAATTATCCAGATGTGTTAACGATTGCTAATGGCTGAAACATTGGAATGTATGGATCTCAGGCAACTTTCTAAGAAAGGTATGAGAAAAAACTAGTTTTACAAGGCAATGAGTGTCTAGCTATCTTGACTGAATTAGCGGATAACTCATTTCTATGTATGCCCAGGAGAATTAGCCCATTTCCACAACGAACTCATCAGTTCAAGGGGTGGGGTTCGTTTAATTCCTACCTGGGTGTATCTTTTTAAGAATTTGGGCTGGCTACTTCCTTAGGCTTTCTGAGCAAACTTTGAGTCCTTGTATTTGGGATGCCCTGGTCTACTACCAACCACTTGGAGTGCCAATAATATGCCAATTTATGAAATTTAGCCAATTGATGAATTATTGAAAGAGTGGGTGTTATCAGGGCAGGTAACACTATCCCCTCAGCAATGAAATCTGTGCCACGATGATGATAAAAGTCCGGATTCCCAGATTTTGGAGTCTGGACACTCTGTCCCATTTCTCAGGTCAAGAGGACAAATCTCAGAATGGAATATTATATTGAAAAGGGAGCTGGTGGTGCCTGCTACTACAAACCGCTTCAGAACAAGTTTTATAGACTTTGCAAGGCGTCTTACTTCACTAGCTTCCCTTCTCCCTCCCCCCCTAGGAAAGTTTTTCCAAACTGCATCCCACATCAGTGCTTAGAAGGAGTGAACAATCAGCATGGGGAAATACTGAGAAACCTCAAGGATAGCTGTCTCAGCAGTAACTGACTATAGTACAACATTGATTGCTACTTTATAGCTTTTCCTATAATACTGTTAACATTCTCACTTCTGTTCTCACCTTACTTACCCTATCAAAAATGGTTGAAGCTGCACTACAATTTCCTTTCTTGATCTGAAGTGCACGTGGATTGCACTATTATTAGCAAAATGCCTGGTACAAAGCTCTTTCTTCTCAGATCTGCTTAGGAACTTAATTCCTTTCTCTTACATTTTTTTTATTTCACTCATCTTTCTTTCTCTCCCTGCTCCCAGAAACTCCTGGCTAAACATCTTTTCCTTTTGCCCCATCTTCCTTCTCATTCTTGCCTTGCCACAATTCTTGTCTACAGTTATTTTCTCCCTCATTCCTTTTTTCTTGTCCTCTTCTTGCTCCTCCTTAATAACTCCTGGTTAAATTTCTGTTTTCTCCCTTTCTCCATCTACCTCTCCCACATTTCCTAACTGCAGTCACCTCCTTCCTCCCTCCTTATTCCTACTCCTTCTCTTTCTCTTTCTCTCTCTCTCTCTCTCATTCAGTTTTTCCTCCCCCCTCCTCAATTCCCTTGACTACTTTTGCCTTTCTTCTGTTTCCTTACTTTCACTTTGGACTTTATTAGACGAGCCTCTAATAACGTTTCTTTGCCACCATATCCTAAACTGTTAGCGTGTCTGCAAAATAACCCTTTTTATCAAATGTTGCCATAACAGCATGAAAAAGCAGCCCCATACTTCTATATTGCTGGGTGCGCATGATCTTGGCGGTTCTTGTGAGAAGACGCGAATGTGTTTAAAAATAGAAAAATAGCTAAAGTAAAAAACAAAAAAACAAGCATGAAACACACTTTAAAACTTGCTTGCAAAATGGGGAGGTTAATAAAAAAAGCATCTCATAGCTAGTTTTTGTGTTCTCACTCAGAAGTGTTCTGGTGGGGACCGCCTATTGATGCCGGAATTGCTCAGCAGAAAAAAGCACCATGAGTGATCACTTGACAGCTTGGCCCATCAGTAAAAAGGAACGCCTTAATGACCACACAAAATTGCAAAAGCATGGTGTTGTGCAAAACAGGTGCCCTTTCGTGTTCATTGGGCATCATTATGATGCCATATTTGCCACGTCTGATAAAGTCCTTTCTCTCTCTCTTTCTCTTAGCAACACTCATCATCTTCCTGCTTTTTCCTTCCCTCTTTTGTTTAACTCTTTATCATTTGCCCCCTCTCAAGAAAAATTTGAAAACATGACTTAGGACTTTATCAGACTATCCCTTTAAAGTATTCTTTTGCTGGCATAACAAATCCATTTTTATGCTAGCAAAAGAACACTCTCCCCAACACTTGCCTCTAATTCCAGCAAAGGCAGCTCAGACAATGAAAGAGGAAATGAACTCTTGGGGAAGTGAGCTCTTGGGTTTTTTGGCCACGTCTGATAATCTCCTAAATCAAGGTGTTGGTTCTTTTAAAAAATGTGTTTAAATCTTTGCATGCCCTAGAACAGCCATATCTGGATGGCTGTCAATACCTGGATGGTTATCGCATAGAATCATAGAATCATAGAGTTAGAAGAGACCATGAGAGCCATCTAGTCCAAACCCTTGCCCTGCGGGAATACACAATCAAAGCTTTCCTGACAGATGGTCATCCAGCTTCTGTTTAAAAACCTCCAAAGAAGGAGATGCCACCACACTCTGAGGCAGCGCATTCCACTATAAAACAGCTCTTACCATCAGGAGGTTCTTCCTAATGTTTAGGTGGAATCTCTTTTCTTGTAGTTTGAATCCATTGCTCTTCCTCTACCAGGGTTTTTCATTAGCAATATAGTTTTTATTATTTTATTATTTTCTGGTGCTCTTTTTTATATTGTTCCTTTCTGACTTTAATATTATATGATTTGTTGAATTTAAATTCTATTTTTGTTAGTGGGAATATCTATGAACTTTAAAAGAAAGCCATCTGTGTGTGCATGCATAAATAATCAGTTTGTGGATGTTTGTTTCATGGGTAATTAAATGCGTAAGATCCATCTTTTAAATAATCTGAATTATAAAGTGTTCAACAACATTTGTTGAACTGCAACAACCCTGCAACCGTTAGTTATGTTGCCCTATGTTGCCCTAGTTTGCTTGACACAGACTTACTTAATCATGATTGAAATAAATGGGACAAGGTAGTCATGATTTAAGTCTTGTTAATTTCAGGGGACTAAAGAGTGACCAAGGGTGGACTGGATGGACTGGTTGGCCCTTGTGGTCTCTTCAAACTCTATGATTCTATGATTTTATACACTGGTGCCATAATGTGGGGTCAGTCTGGAGTATTATGGTCTGGAGTGACCCTAGATCAACATGTTGCTGGCTACACGTACTGGTGCAGATCCATTCTGGGGTCGTGTCTTAGTCCACATGGGCCGCTGGGCTGATACCACATTAGTCCTGCTGGCCTGTCCCCTCAGTGCTGCTGCCACCTTGCCTGCTGGCCAAGTACCGTATATTCCGGCGTATAAGACGACTGGGCGCAAAAGACGACCCCTCCCAATTTTTAAGTTAAAATATAGAGTTTGCCCCCCCCCCATGTCCAGCCAGCCACCTGGCTGGAAAGCCTGTCCCCCACCAGCCAGCCAGCTCAGTGGCTATAGATGATGGAATAGTCTGTGAAATTAAAGGACTGAGAACAGCTAAAAAAGCATGGGATACTTTGAAAAATCTCTGTGGTGTTCAATCTTTGGAAAGTAAGGTTGCATTAATACTGTAAGTTGGTTAATATGAAGCTATCAAATCCCAAATTTTTGAGTGAGCACATTAATGAATGAGCACATTAATGATTTTAGAGCCACAGTGGTAGACAAGAGAATTTCACCATAGACAAAACTTGATGCAGAATGATAAATCTGAATCCAGAAATTCTAATTTTAGGCTAACTTGTCCTGAAAAGAAACATTATTTTGACTCTCCTGAGCTAAATGGGGGGCCATTTAACTCTTCAAAGGCAAAGCAGTCATTCTCACAGCAGGAGGAAGGATCTGCTGGGAAAACTGCCCAGGCCATTTTACACTTCAATCATTCTCATAGCAGAGGAGTATGATTACTGGGGTATTAGACCCCCCCCCACTTTTGAGGAGATTTTCAAGTGTTAAAAAGTAGTCTTGCATGCAGCAATATACGTGAGAGCCTGGCCATCACCATCGCTGCTGGTGAGGTGCCCATGTGATCACTGAGGAGAGGGTAGAGCAACTCTCTGCTTGTTGATCACATAGTGCGGCCAGAATTGCAATCTTGGATTTTTGCTCTTTAGCATGCAGCGTTGATCATGTTTGTTTTTAATCTGTGTGAAATCAGCATAACAACTTCAAAAGGAAATGTATGTATGCATTTATTCCATTACATGTGTGTGTGTGTATGTGCCTACAAGTTGCCTGTCAACTTATGGCGACCCTGTCAATTTCATAGGGTTTTCTTAGGCAGGAAATATTCAGAGGCAGTTTCCCATCCAAGTATTTATTCATATTTATTCATTTTTTTCACATTTGCGGGGGTCTTGCGCCCCTGCCTCCGTGAATATGGAGGGATGACTGTATTTTCTTCTTTATGCAAAACTGTGTAAAATCAGCAATGCTCTTTGGAAAAATAATCCCTTTCCCTCTAAGAAGCAATTCTATTGAAGAGAAATTCCATTTTCCATAGCTATTGTTTTAGTTCAATACAACAAAATCAAAAATCTACAAAAGCATGATAGCATCATTGGTCAACCAAAATGCAGAGAACAAGGCAGAAACCAGTGAAGGTTCAAAAGCTTGCATGATGTACGAGGTCTGTCTATTAAATAATGAGACTGTGTTTCTACCTTTCAGACAAATCAGGGAGAACTGATTGTGAACACTTGAGTGGTAACTTTGAACATGTCTGAACCTGCATGACAAACATCAACACTCTCGGCCATTTAGTTAATTGTCAGTCATCATTAAAGCAGTTTTTTTGTCTGTTGTGTGCCAGAAAAATGCTAAGTTTAAAAGTTGAGAAATGTGTCAATTTGAAAATTTAGTAAAATTGAACAAAACACCAATAGAATCTTTTCAAATGTTTATGGAGGCCTACGGGGAAGACTGCATGTCTTGTGCGCATGTCTTTGAGTGGCACAAAAGATTCAGAGAAGGATGTGAGAATGTGGAAGACGATGAATGCCCTGGACAAGCTTCCACTTCAAGAAATGAAGAAATTGTGAAAAAGGTCAGCCAGGTTGTGAAGTTGAAGACTTTCACGGCCGGAATCTATAGGTTGTCTGTGGGTTTTTTTCTGGGCTGTGAGGTTGTGTTCTGGAAGAGTGTATTCCTGATGTTTCACCTGCATCTGTGGCTGGCATCTTCAGAGAAGATGCAGGCGAAACGTCAGGAATAAACTCTTCCAGAACACGGCCTCATAGCTCGAAAAAAAAACCAACGGATAACCTATGTCAGCCAGATTGTTCGAGAGACCGCCAACTCAGTGTCCGAATGATAGTTGAAGCTGTGAACATTGACAAAGACACTGTGGGAAATTTTGCATGAAGATCTCAACATGAGAAAAGTCTGTGCCAAAACGGTTCCTAGGGTTCTCGCACCAGAGCAAAAAGAATGCTGCAAGGAAATTTGCGCTGACATTCTGCAGCAACTTGAGATGGACCCAAACCTTTTTCAAAAAATTATCACTTGTGATGAAACCAGGATCTTCCAGTATGGTCCTGAGACAAAACAACTGTCGATGCACTGGAAAACACCATAATCACCAAGAATGAAAGAAGCATGTCAAAGCAAGTCCACATTCAAAGCCATGCTTATTGGGTGCTTTTTTTTTTTTTTTTACATCAAGGGTATAATTTTGGCAGAATGGGTTCCAGAAGGCAGAACAGTGAATCAGCATTATTATAAGTTTTGACAAAGCTGAGAGAAGTTTTGACAAAGCTGAGAGAAAGAGTAAAAAAAAAAAAAGGCCAGAACTGTGGGAAAATGGTTTCATTTTTCATCAAGACAATGTGCCTGCTTACACAGCACTTTCTGTGAAGCAGTTTTTTGCCAATACACACATTATTACACTTGAACATCCTCCATATTCTCTAGACTTGGCACCATGTGGGTTTTTTTCTTTTCCCTAAAGTGAAATTGGTGCTTAAAGGAACACGTTTTGAGTCAATTGATGCAGTAAAGAAGAAAACGGCAGATGTGTTGAAACTACTGACAGAAACTGATCTACTCCACACCTTTGACCAGTGGAAAACTAGATTGCATCAGTGTGTGAGTGTGAAAGAGGAGTATATTGAAGGGAACAAGCATTAGAATTGTAATACATATAAATAAAGATAGGTTATTGTATAAGTCTCATTATTTAATAGAAAGACTGCATATTTTCTGCATTTTGGTTGGCCAATAAAGGTATAATTCTTTTGTGGATTGTGTATTTTGTTGTATTTTACTGTATTTGTTGACTGCATACTCAACATAGCTGCCCCTGAATGTTTAATTTCAATGTTTGCAGGTGGAACTGTAGAATTTTAGATGTTGTTAAAAATGCCAGTTAGAGCATTTATGATCCACTTACAAGGTTTGTTATGTTAACAAATTATTATTTTGGATAGGATAAGCTCAATAACAAGAGTAATTGTTTCAAGTATTATCATCCGATTTAGGGTTCCAGTAAATTTCTCTGTCCGTGCAAGATACTGTAATTTTTTTGTGTTGTTTTAAATATTCTAGATCAGGTTTGGGAACCTATCCCCCCCCCGCCCCCCGCGAGATTGTTAGCCTTCAAGTCCCATCAGCCTGAACCAGCACTGTCAATGGTTAGAGAAGATAAAAACTGTAGGGCCACAGATTCCCAACTGCTTTAATATGAAATTAAATTCTATTATGCTGGAGCCAACTAGGCTCTTGCAGACATGAAAAAAACATGACATCAATTTACATTTAAAACAAACATCAACAAGCGAGATTATTAATCAGAATAACAATACTAAAAAGGCTAAAGACCAACAAATGTTAAAATTATAAACCCTATCAGTTATACTAGACAGATCAAGAGTTTAGAGAGAGGACATCTTTCCAAAGGAATCGATGGTCTCCTGGAGGCTTTAGCCACTGTGACTCTTTGTTTACATATTCAATAAAAACCATCCATTCTTCCTGAAATGTCCTGTTTGTTTTTTGTCCTCTAGCTCTAGCCATACTATAGGAAAGCTTTTCTAATAACCATGTGTTCCAAATTTTGGACCACCATTTCTCCATTCTCAGATTCCCTGTCTTCCAATTTTGAGCTATTTCCATTCTAGCTGCAGTTAACAAGAAGGCATTCAGCCTAAGATGCCTCAGGTTTCCATTAGGGCCTGTGTACATGTTAAGTAGAAGCAACACCGGGCAAAAGTGTATCTTTTAATTACTGATCTGAGAAATTTGATGCAAAATGGTGTCAGATTTATTTTTCTCCTTTTTTCATTCTTGATTTTACAAAAGTTCTTTTGAAAGTTTCTTCTTTATTATGAAGAATGTGCAATAATTTTTCTTGCATTGCAGGTACCATTGGGTGGCTGATATGTAGAGCAAAATGGCTAAAGTTGACACCTATCACTCCTGCCCAGCTATCCATAGGCTGTCTGTGAAGACTACTGACAATGAACCTGATAGACTTGAAAATGGATTTATCAGGTAATAATAATAATTATGGAAATAATACAGCAAAAACAAACCAAATCCAAACCTACAAACACTATGGGAGTGTAATTTACAGTGCAGCAATCCAATATGTGTTTATTCATAAGTATGCTGCACTGAATTCAGTGCAGCTTATTCCCAGGTAGATGTGTTTGGTAGGATTGCAACCTAAATCAAATGTGGGTAACTGTGGTAGGTCCAGAGTCAGATTTCTGCCTCTGGGACTATCTAGGAGTCACATGTTGTTGCTGTGTGCCTTCAAGTCATTTCTGACTTATGGTGACCCTAAGAGAAACCTATCACGGGGCTTTCTTAGGCTGCAGAAAATGCCTGCATGGGAAGAACAAAACAAGAAGAGGCCAGAAGTCCATGTCAAGTTTTGAAAAACAGTGAGTTTTTGATGTCAAATAGGGCAGGAGCTCCGCAAGCTAATTAAAAGCAATTTGCTTCTCCTGGAGCTTGGTTACACGGCAGTTTTTAATCCAGGGAGAAGTGAGATATCCTCATCCCGAGTTCGTCTATTATTGTTTACATGATTTGTCCTGGGATGAACAATATCCCGGCATTGCTGTTTACACAATAACCTTTTCAATGACAAAAGCAAGTTCCTGAGACATAGTATCCTGTGGATTTTTGTTTTGTTTTGTTTTGTTTACATGGGAAAAGGTTCTGGGATATTTTTTTTTTAGTTGTCAGTCAAGGATGTGATTACTTGCATTTTTACAACCATAGTGACATACCTCCTGTGGAATTTCCCACCACGAGTGATGCTATTGGCTGCAACAAATGTTTTCTTAAGCTTCTGCATTGGTCAGTGAACATTTGCCAGGTCGATAGTGACTGTAATCCGCCATAACTTTCGTATAGGTTTAATCATGGAAAGTTCAATACCCTGCTGTATGGCTATTGCTGTCCTCATTCAAGGTACCATGGAAGTGCTTGCCAGAAGGAGATCGCGTGTCAGACTGTTACGTCTCCTTCTTCTCATGCAACATATGTGACAGTACTCGATCAAGTTATGAAGGAGGGTCTTATGTGGAATCAATACAGTTAACACACCTATGCTGTATCAGCTCTTTTGCCCTTTATGCATTAACATAGCATTATGTTCTCTCTCTCTCTCTCTCCCTCTGGCTTTTCTTCGCAAATGAAGATTCAGGAAGGACTCATCCCATGCTTTCTGCAAGCGCGCTGATGACTAAAAAGGCCAATCTGAGATAAACAAGTCCGGTTGCAGAAAGCACAGCAGAAAGTCTCCTTGGATGATGTTTCCAGGTTGTGATTCTTTCTGCATTGTCGTTTCTCTTCAAGACTTGTTTGGTGTGCAGCATTGTGGATAGTGTGTTTCCATGCCTCCCGATGTGAGGCCAGGGCAGACCATTGTTGGTGATCAATTTGGCTGAGCCTGAAATGTTGTTTCAGGGAGTCCTTGTACTGCTTTTTTGGAGCGCCCCTCTTACACTGACCCATGGCGAGTACTATTTTTGGGAGGTGATAGTCCTCCATTATGCGTTAACATAATGCATTAACATAGCTATGATTTTTTAAAAACCTATTTTAGTTGTGAAAATATGTAAAATCTCAAAATAAAAAGTACCGTATTTTCTGGTGTATAAGATGACTGGGCATCTAAGACAATGCCCAACTGTACCAGTTAAAATACAGGGTTGGGATATACTCGCCATATAAGATTACCCCCAGCCAGCGAGCCAGCCAGCCACCCCTCCCTCTGCCCTTCCTGAAGCCGCAATGGGAGCAAAGGGAATGAAGACCCAGGAGAACATGGGGGGGGGGGTTGAGGCAAAGCGTCTAAAATCACCCCTCTCCTCAGCCTTCGCTCCCTTTGGGCAGGGAGCGAAGGCTGAGGAGAGGGGCGATTTTAGGGGTTTGCCTCACCCACTGCGCCTTTGCTTCCCTCGCGGGGAGGGGGTGAGGCAAAGCATCTAAAATCACCCCTCTCCTCCTTTGCAAAGGGAGCAAAGGCCCAGGAGAGTGGTGGTGGGTGAGGCAAACCCCTAAAATCGCCCCTCTCCTCGGCCTTTGCTTCCTCCCCAAAAGGAGCAAAGGCTGAGGGGAGGGACGATTTTAGACGCTTTGCCTCACCCCCCTGCGTTCTCCTGGGTCTTTGCTCCCTTTGCTCCCATTGCGGTTTTGGGAAGAGCGGAGGGGTAGGTGGCTGGATGGGGGGCTTGTGTTGGGGAAGGGTGGGAGGTGGCTGGCAAGCCTCCCTCCACCCAGCCATCCACCCCTCTGCACTTTCCCAACCTGCGATGGGGCTCGGAAGTTTCAGCACTCACCCTATAAGACGACACCTGGCGTATAAGATGACCCCCAACTTTTGAGAAGATTTTCCTGGTTTAAAAAGTCATCTTATACGCCGGAAAATATGGTATATTTCGATTCTACTGTGATGTTTACTATTGAACTATATAGCTATGAAATGTTGCGACTGCTTGTACATATTGTTTAGAAGGAGCACAGCTCATGTTCATAACCTTGTTTGAACCAATACAGTTTATGAACACCTAAGCAGCTACACTGTTGAACTGATGTTTGTAATTAACAGAAAGGGGACTTTAACTGACCCAAAGATTAAAAAAATGGGTCCGTGAGGCAGCGAAGTGCAGGAATGTAGCTAACTCCACCAGAACATCAATTGTTTACAAGACATGGATTTTTAAAATTTAAAATGTTAAGTTGTGGGATCTTATAGTTAAAGACAGATTCTAACGGTCTTTACAAAAATATAAAAACTCGAGTTTCCGCAAACTTCCTCATGGTGTTACGATGGCTGAGGGGGTTAGAGAATGTGATCGGGTGGCGTGGCGCATCGCCTACTGGGGAACCCATGAAACCAACCTCCTTCTGGAGAGTCTCTCCCAGCAGGTTGGTGCGCTGGACTGCTTCATGTGTTCCTCTAACTAGAGGAACTGCAATTTCTTTTTGAAGGCAGTATGTTTCCTCCAGGAAAGAGGCTTCATCAAGACAGGCCTCCAGTACTGGTCCAAGTTCAAAAACTTGAAGGGCCAGTTCTACCAGGCACTGGAGGCCAATAATGGAAGCCCCTGGCATTCTTCAGCAGTCCGATCATGCCCCTTGCGCCTCATTCAAGCCGCCCCGATTGTTTTAACAGATTGTTTTAACATAATAATAATTTTATTATTATTATTTATTATCTCTGCAGCTATTTTTTTCAAAAAGGTCTATATTTCTGTGGCATTCTCTCAGCTGCTCCTGCACCTTCTGCTCACCCCAAAGAGCGAGCAAGTCTATTGTCTCCATATGGGACCAGGAGATGCCGCGTCCACCTTTCCTTGCTCGTGTACTGTTTTCAGCATCCATACCACTGTCCTCTCAGGTGAAGGCACAGGAAAACAATGGCTGCTGAGGTTGACAATTTAAAAATCATTTGAAAAAGGGTCACTGATCCCTCCTTTTCTGAACTCTGTGCCCATCCCTGCCCACCTCAATTTCCGGGCATCACCTATTCCCAAGATATTTTGTCCCGACCTGTTCACATTTTCAATTTTTTGCAACCATCCATGACTTTTTAAAAAACATGGGAGAAACTGTGGGACAGAAAGTTATACTTCTTGAAGGTTTTAAGGTGCCCCCTTCTGAAAAGCGTGAGATCGTCACGATGTATGTGTGAACAACTAGAGTTCATCACGAATTCATCCCAGGACATTTTTGCCATGTAAACGTTCCCCTGGAGACTTCCATGAGAGACATTTCACCTTTGGAGGGTGAAGGGAGAGGCTGAAAAAAAAAACCTTTAGGGCTTAAATCTTCCCCATTATAATTAATACAACTTACAAGTGGTTAATTTGGGTTGGCTAGTTCCCATTTTCTTTAACACCTTCTTATCTCCTTTCTTTAGAAGGGGCAGAGATTTTGTTTTTAAGGCCTGAGTTTGTTTTATGGCATGAGGTAGCTGCTGTCTGCATCCACATTATGTTTTTCTCCCAGGCTGTTTCTCATTGATATCTAGATAATTATTTGTAGACTCTACTTAAGGCTCTTGCAAATAATCACTTCAGTCTGAATAGCCACAGGGCAGCAGAGAATGGAATGGGCTGCACACAGAGTCTGCTTGTAAAAGTTAAAATCCCAAAGGACTACTATTGAGGAAGGAAGAGCAAAAGAATAAATCAATTGCTTGTTTCCCTGACAAATGCACAATTGTTGTTCTTATGTGCCTTCTTGACAGATGGCCATCCAGCCTCTTTAAAAACCTCCAAAGAGGGAGACTCCACCATATTCTGAGGCAACGTATTCCACTGTCAAACAGCTCTTATCATCAGGAAGTGTTTCCTAATGTTTAGGTGGAATCTCTTTTCATGTAATTTGAGTCCACTGCTCCATGTCTGAGTCTCTGGAGCAGCAGAAAACAAGCTTGCTTCATCCTCAGTACGACATCCCTTCAAATATTTAAACATGGCTATCATGTCACCTCTCAACCTTCTCTCCAGGCTAAACATACCCAGCTCCCTAAGGCACTCCTCATAGGGTATGGCTTCCAGACCTTTTACCATTTTGGTTGCCCTCCTCTGGACTTGTTCAGCTTGTCCATATCCTTCTTGAATTGTGGTGTCCAGAACTGAACACAGTATTCCAGGTGAGGTCTGACCAAAGCAGAATAGAGTTGTATTACTTCCCTGTGGATGCAGCCTAGAATTGCATTGATGCAGCTTTATTAGCTTCTGCATCACACTGCTGACTCATGTTCAGCTTGGGGTCCACTAAGACTCCTAGATCCCTTTCACATGTACTGCCATCAAGCCAGGTGTCACCCATCCTATATCTGTGCATTTCATTTTTCCTGCCCAAGTGTAGTATCCTACATTTCTACCTGTTGAAAATCATTGTATTAGTTTTGGCCTAGCTCTCTAATATGTTAAGGTCATTTTGAATGCCGATCTTGTCCTTTGGGGTATTAACTACCCTTCCTAATTTGGTATCATCTGCAAACTAGATAAGCATGCCCGCTATTCCATCATCAAAGTATGTGACTCTAAGGTGAACCTATCACAGCAGTTTTCTTGGCAAGATTTGTTCATAGTGGTTTTGCATTTGCCTTCCTCTGAGGCTTAGCGAAAGTAACTTTTCCAAGTCACCCAGTGGGTTTCCATGGCAGAGCAGGGATGTGAACCCCTGTCTCCAGAGTTGTAGTCCAATACTCAGAAATACACAATAGCTAAGACTTAAAAAAACAAAACAAAACACCACAGGTCATTTTATATGTGCCAGCCTGGCTGGTGGTTCAGAGAAGGGAACCACATAGTCAATATCTCCTGCAAACTGTTCACAGAAGTCTGCTTTCACATGTGGAATGACTGTAACCTAGGAGAGGTGGTAGTGAAATCTGTGGGCTGCATGTGTCAGGAGTTAGAGACTGAACTCCATTATAAAATGGCCGAACAACTGCAGAATCATGCTGAGTCATAATGGCTGACTTCAAGAACTACCAAGTCATGCCTAGTCAGGCCACTTAGAGGGCAATGTCCTGTATACAGTTGCCCCTCCACATTTGCGAACTCAGCATTCGCGGTTTTGATTATTCGCGGTTTTGGGAGGGCCCCCCAGGCCCTCCCAAAACCGTGACAAGGGGCCTCCAGAGGCCCTGTGAAAGCCCTGGGAAGGAGCGGGGAGGGCCGGGGAGGCCTCCGCGGGGCCCTGCAAAGGCCTTGGGGGGAGTGGGGAGGGCCGGGAAGGCCTCCGCGGGGCCTTCGGAGACCCTCCAGAGGCCCCGCGAAGGCCTTGGGGGGGAGTGAGGAGGGCCGGGAAGGCCCTGGGGGGGAGTGGGGAGGGCCGGGGAGGCCTCCGCGGGGCCTTCGGAGACCCTCCAGAGGCCCCGCGAAGGCCTTGGGGGGGAGTGAGGAGGGCCGGGAAGGCCCTGGGGGGGAGTGGGGAGGGCCGGGGAGGCCTCCGCGGGGCCTTCGGAGACCCTCCGGAGGCCCCACGAAGGCCCTGGGGGGGGGAGTGGGGAGGGCCGGGAAGGCCTCCGCGGGGCCTTCAGAGACCCTCCGGAGGCCCCACGAAGGCCCTGGGGGGGAGTGGGGAGGGCCGGGAAGGCCTCTGCGGGGCCTTCAGAGACCCTCTGGAGGCCTCGCGAAGGCCCTGGGGGTGAGTGGGGAGGGCTGGGAAGGCCTCCGCGGGACCTTCGGAGACCCTCCGGAGGCCCTGCGAAGGCCCTGGGGGGGGAGTGGGGAGGACCGGGGAGGCCTCCGTGGGGCCCTGCGAAGGCCTTGGGGGGGAGTGGGGAGGGCCAGGAAGGCCTGCGCGGGGCCCTGTGAAGGCCTTGGGGGGAGTGGGGAGGGCCAGGAAGGCCTCTGCGGAGCCCTGCGAAGGCCTTGGGGGGGAGGAGGAGGGCTGGGAAGGCCTCCGTGGGGCCTCTGGAGACTCTCCAGAGGCCCCATTGAGGGCATGGGCGGGAGGGGGGAGGGCTGGGGAGGCATCCACGGTGCCTTGGGGGGTCTCCGGAGGCCCCGGGAAGGCCTAGGAAGGGAGTGGGGAGGCGGGGGTAAGCGACTATGGGGCCTCCGGAGGCCCCATGGTCGCTATGGCGGGGGAGGGGGGCATACAATATTCGCGGATTTTTCACATTCGTGGGGGTCCGTGGAACGTAACCCCCGCGAATGTGAAGGGATGACTGTATATATATATATATATATATATATACTGTATATATATATATATATATATATATATATGAGCTAGTCCAAAGCTCACTCTCTTCTTGTGAATGCTGATGCCTCGTGAAACAGTTTCTCCTTCAATTGTAAATATTTGTATATATATTGCAACTGTTTGACTTTGAAGATAAAAGTGCCTCCGGCTTATTTGGACGTCAAACACTCTGTGTGTAAGTATTCTTGGGAACGGGTTGGTACTAAGTCTGCTGAGATAATTTTTGGCTTCTGCCAGGGATTGAGTGTCCTATCATACCCTGACAGTGGTTATTGGCCAAGCTGATTGATCTCAGATTAGATAATTACACCCAGAAAAGTTCCCAGAAACTCTTTTGTTTTCAGTGTTTTTGGCTAGTTGGCTGAGAAACAGTTAAGTTTCAGCCAGGCTCTGTGTTAGAGCTATCTTCAAGCAGCCTTGAAGAGGTGCCAGCTGTTTGTGTTTCATAGCTGGAGATTTTTTTATTCAGACAGCAGAATGGCAGATACTAGCCACGTTCCTTTTGAGAAATTGGCTGATGGAAATTATCCAGCTTGGAGTTTATATATGGAGGCTTTATTAATTAAGGACAATTTGTGGCATGTTTTAGAGAATGAAAGTGTGATCCCAGAGGGTTCAGAAGATGAAATAGCAGCATTCAGGCTAACAGACCAGAAGACTGGAGCTGCAATTGTCTTATCACTCAGCCCCTCCCAGTTAATACACGCAGCCCCAGGAAAGACAGCCTTTCAGCTTTGGACAGCTTTGAAAACAGTTCATCAGAATTCGTCCTGCCTCTCAAAGATGATATGAACTAAGAGACTTTATAACACAAAGCTGTCTACTGGAGGCTGCATGAATGTTCATTTGGAGGAAATGAGGCAGCTTTTTCCTTTAAAATAAATTTTATTCCTATATGAAAATTAGACTTACAACGTATACAAACACATACAAACATATACAAACACATAACACCAACATGTACAAGGTTACATAAAATTGCCCCATTTACAAATACTCTACCATAGACATCACAGTTAAACATCTACAAATACCCTCCCTCCTCTTAACATATACCCTCCCCCCCAAGACATTACCCTGAATACACAAATTTAAAATAATTTCCCGCTTATCGATGTCAGATCCTATATAACTATACTTATATTTATTATTACTCCTCTCTTACAAAGTAACCTAAAATATTACATCAAAATATAAGTGTATATTATCCTATCTTCTGACTTTCCTTTCCTTTCTCACTTGAGTAACAATATCCATAGAATTTATTACTAAATATCCAGTTTTTATCCTATCTAATCTCAGGACATTACTACCAAGTCCTGTTTATCTTTAATTACTAACTCTACTAATAACTTTCCATAACTAATCCCTAAAACTGTCCTATCCACCCTTAACACTTTCTTCCTTTATGGATATTAGTTATTTATCCTAGTTTCTTCCCTGCTTATTTATCAAATCCAATTATATTAATCTCCTCTTCCTTATGTTTCATAAATTCTATAAATAGTTCCCATTTTCTAAGATACTTTTCTTTTGGGTTCCCTCTTAGTAGATTTGTTAATTTATCTATGTTGGCCAATTCCATTACTTTTGCTCGCCAGTCCGACAGTGTAGGAATTTCTTTAACTTTCCATCTTTTTGCGAAATTAATTCTTGCAGCCGTGATTAGGTACATTAATAAGTCCCTGTGTTCTTTCTCCTTTTTATTTTCTAGCTTTATCATGTTTAATAAATATAGTTCTGGTCTTAATCCTATTTCAAAGCCCAACATATCCTCAATTTCTTTGTTAATTTTAAACCAGTATTTCCTGGTCTTGTCACATTTCCACCATATATGGTAGAGAGATCCTATCTGAGATTCACATTTCCAACAAATATCGGAGGATTTCATATTCATTTTAGCTATACTAAGTGAGGTTAAATATCACCTATACATCATCTTAAGGAAATTTTCCTTGAGATTATAACAGCAAGTAAATTTTTGACCTCTCTTCCAAACATCTTCCCATTGTAATAGAGGAATGTTAGTTCCAAAATCCTGTGCCCATTTAACCATACAATGTTTCACCTGTTCGTCTTCTGTATCGAATCTTAATAATATTTTATATAGGGAGCTTATTATATGGCCTCCTTCAAAATTTAATATTTTTTCAAATTCAGACATTTTTTCTTCAAATTGTTTTTTCCCTAATTCTTCCTTCATTTTAGCCGCTATCGAATAATAATCTAGCCATTGGATTTTTTTCCCTTCTTTTTTCAAATCTTCCCATTCCTTAATTGGAGGAAATGAGGCAGCTTTTTCAAGAGGTGGGCAATAGAGAGGTGGACATTCCAGAAGCCCATAAGTGTTTTATTTTATTCGGCAGTTTGCAAAAGGAATGGGATTTTATAATGTACAGTCTGTAGACCACCAGGGAGCATGATTTGTCTGTAGACCTGGTAGCTGGGTGTATTCTAGAAGAGGTCCAATGCAAGCAATTTGCTTCCCGGACAGAGGGGAATAAATAGCCACAAATTACCAGACGCAATCAGGAGAGTAATGAAACAAAGGCATCTGTGGATGAGGGAGCCTGCAGCTATGTGAAATGCTGTTTCAGATGCAAAAAGCTTGGACATTTTCAGAAGGACTGTAAGATGCCTGCACCGGATAGGAGGGGTGGCACAGCTTCAGGGCAAAGGGGGGTTGCATCCTCTCAGGCTGCAAACCATGCCTTTGTAACAAAGCGCCATCCCGTTGGTACAGAGGTAAGAATCTGGTTACTTGATAGTGGGGCGACACACAACATGGTGAATGACTTAAAGTTGTTAAACAATGTTTAAAATGCTTCAATAACCAATATTACACTAGCAGGTGGTGCTCCCAGCAAGGTGCAAAAATGGGCACTGCATATGTGACATCTTTTGGTAAAGATTTTGAAAATGTGTTATGTGTTAGCGAACTGGAGAATTGTATATTGAGTGTGTCCCAAATGGCTACTGATGGTTATAAAGTGATATTTGAGGGGAAATAATGTACAATAACAGAAAAGCGTAACATGAATCATGTCTGTGCAAAGGGGATAAAGAAACATGGGTTGTATTACATGTTGCCTAAAGGGAAGGTGGCAAATGTTAATCCTGAAGAAAATGTGCCCCTACATAATAAGTGTGTTCATTACTACCACAGGCTAATGGGCCATGCTAATTAAAAAGGGTTAAAGGAACTAGCAAAGTTTGCCCTGGTCTAAGCATGAAACACTGCCCAAGATTCTTAGTATGTGCTGTGTGCAGGAAAGTTAAGGCAAAGGCTTTCCCTACTGCCAAAAAGACCCAGTGTGTCACCAAGAGACCCTTTGAGGTTGTCCATGCTGATTTGGCAGGCCCCTATAAGCCCACTGAAGGGGGTAACCACTATTTATTTGTTATAGTGGACAGACACACTAGGCACACCTACGTATACTTACTGAAGGAGAAAAGTCAGGCTGCAGACAGGTTCCATGAGTGGGTGAATGTGGTGGCACATGAATTTCCTTCTCATAAGGTTTCCAGTCTTGTGACGGATAGGGGAGGGGAATTCTTATCCAACAGTCTGCAGACCTGGATACGTAGGAGGGACATTAGACACAAGACCACAAACCCAGTATATCCAGGGGAGGATGGGCTTGCAGAAAGGAAAATTGGGATGTTGAAATGCATGATGGAGTGCATGATGGAAGATGCAGAAGCCCCAGCTGGGTTGTGGGGGGAGGCAGTGAAGACTGCTGCTTACCATTTAAATAGACTGTGGACGTCTGGTGTCAACCAGACCCCGTACTGGCTATTGTATGGTAGAGCACCAAACCTCAAGCACCTGAGGATTTTGGGACAGTATGCAAATGTACTGATTCACCCGAGCCTAAGGAAGCCTAAAACCAGGAGGCTGCATTTCCTAGGCTATGAGGGTAATAAGTATGTGTTTCTCTCCATCCTGGAAAGGTGGTGTTCTCCAGGAGTGCAAATTTTGAAATGCACTCAGGGTGAGATAGATTGCACTGCAATCAGGAAGTTTTTTTTTAAAAAAAATTATTTATACCCCGCTCTTCAGCCACAAGGCTATCAGAGCGGCTTACAAACTGTTTTAAGCAATAGCAATTTACACATCTACACTGCATTAAGCAGTTTCCAATGTGTGTTAGCTAATTGTCCCCACAAGCTGGGTACTCATTTTACCGACCTATGAAAGGATGGAAGGCTGAGTGAACCTTGGAGCCCGCTGGAATTGAACTTGCAATGTGGTGACTTGCAGGACTGGCATTTAACCACTGCACCACCAGGGTTCCCTTGTGGAGGGATGTGCCAACAATTTTCCAAAAGTCCCACAAATGGAGGGGTGGTTGAGCCTGATGATAATGAAGGGGAGGCAGAGGAAGAAAAGCCTGACACTTCCCATGCCACTTCAACACACACACTACCACAAACAAGCTTAAGGACATGCCTGATGGGACACAAAAGTGTAAGGCATGCTTAGTTGTGAAAGGCTTTTTGCAGGAGCACTACACCAATTTTGACAAAACCTTTTTGCCCACAGCAAAGCCAGAAAGTCTTAGGTTAGTGTTAGCTGTAGCAACAAGAGGCAGATGGTTGTGCAACACTTTGACTTTGAAACAGCATACCTGAATGCTGATCTTAAAGAGACAGTGTTCATGGAACAGGCCCCAGGGTATGACAGTCCAGGTGACAGCAAGGTGTACTTGTTACGCAAAGTGCTCTACGTCTTGAAACAAAGTGCACGTTGCGGGAACAAGTGCGTAGACCAAGTTTTGGTGTCACTAGGTTATGCAAGGAGCACCGCAAATGCCTGTGTGTACACTAAGGGGGCAGGTGATACTGCTGTCATGCTAGTTATCTATGTGGATGACCCTTGTGTGGCAGCAAAGACTGCCAGTGATGTCAAGAAAGTGCAGGTGGAGTTAGAAAGCTGGTTCAAGTTGAAGGACTTAGGCAGCCTGAGATGTTATCTAGGAGTAGAGGTAGAAAGAACCAGTCTTGGAGAATTTTCCCTAAGCTAGAAGAAGAAAATTGACAGTCTTGTGGCCAAGTATGAGCTTAGTGAGACCAAAGTGGTCAGGACACCAATGACCACTGATTTTGTGAACTTATAGGCAGAACAGGAGTTTGAAAGGCCTGATCTGTACCACTCAGTGGTAGGCAGTCTGTTGTTTATTGCAGACAACACAAGGCCTGACATCAGTTTTGCAGCTGAGGTGCTCAGCAGAAGAGTCTCCAAGCCAAGGAGGGCAGACTGGGAAGCCCTGAAGAGGGTAGTTAGATTTCTCAAGGGGACCAGGGACATGTGCTTGAAGCTGACAGGAAGTCAGGTGACCCTGGAGTGCTATGTGGATAGCTCTTTTGCAGCTGAGACTTCAGACAGGAAGTCAGTGACCGGGTTGGTGGTCAGGTATGCAGAGAGCCCCATGGTGTGGAGATCAAGGAAACAGAACTATGTAGCCATTAGTACCACTGAAACTGAATTCGCAGCCTTATCTAAGATGGCAAATGAAGTACAATGGGTAAGGCAGATGCTTGCAGACCTTGGGGAGTCATGCCAAATGCCTGTTGAGGTGCATGAGGACTCACAAGCCTGCATAGCTATGGCAGAAGCAGAAAATCTGAAATGCAGGACAAAGTACATTGTGGTACGCTACCAAAATGTGAGTATTCTTGGGAATGGGTTGCTACTAAGTCTGCTGAGATAGTTTTTGGCTTCTGTCGTGGATTGAGTGTCCTATCATCCCCTGACAGCATGTGCCCTTTGCAGTTGAGGACCCTCACAAAACCTAGTACTCCAGCCTGTTTTTTCAGTAAAAAAAGTGTTCTGGCTGGGGGAAAAGACTAATATCTAGCTAATATGACTAAGTAATGCCAAAACCGGAGGGAGGGAGGATGCTAACATGCCTTGGAAGGCATACCCTCCAACTGTCCTGATTTGTCAGGGACAGGCCAATTGATCTTCTTTTGTCTCACTCTCTCCATTTTCCTCCATCTTATTTCAGTTGTTGCAAACGAGTTCAAAGTGCAAAAGTAGTTTTCACTCAATTAACTCAGCAGCAAGGAGCCAAGTCTTGCTCTTTCCTGTAGGCTCAGACAAAAGCAAACTGCTGCAGCCTTTCCTAGTTTGTGTGTTCTTCCTCATTAATAACTTTTGCCATCTTGGCCACACTCCTATGTTGTTTGGCCACATGGGTCCTGGTTTTCATCTGTAAAATTGTGAAGGGTATGTAAAAGCAATTGGGAGTGATGCAGACATCACTTCTGGTTACCCTAAATGGCAGCCATGATGGTGTAGCGCAATCTCCTGGAGGAACCTCAAACAGCATAGTGCGGCTTTCTAGGCTCCAGGCTGTGCCCATCCATGCTTTAGGTGGATTGAGGTGATTTTATAAAGAACTATGCTTTTTAGTACATGCTGTATGTTAATAATCTGTATGTTGTGCTATAACGTATTGTAAATGGACAATTTTTCACCTTAGAATTTTCCTTAAACAAAGAAAAGAAATTAATTCAATGAGTCATTCAGTCACAAAAACCCTTCTCAGACTGGGAGGGAAAATTCACCTTCACTGTAGAGTTCATATTTGGTTTTTATATTGTGCTTCAAGAGTTGAAAATACATCTTAATTATCTCAATAATCTTTGCACTAACTGTAGGGTGCCATTAAAATTTTACCCATTTTGTTTGTATCTGTTATTGTTATTGTGATTGTTCTGCTTTACTTTGTGATTCAAGAAATGTATAAGGTATGCATTGTAGTCCAATACATTTGTCCCCATGTTGACAGAAGGGGTGATGGTGGTGTGGGGACAAAGCTGAGACAGAATTGCCTATGGCAGATCTGGACTGTAGTCCACTGTTAATTATCACAAGTGCATATGGCATAAATGTCAAAACAGAAGCGGAGAAGCTCCCTCAAGGAGGCAAAAAATCTGCAGAATAGAGGAAAACCATAGCAGAGACCCCAAAAGAGAGAGCGCTCCATTCAGGGAAGTGAGCCAGTCTTGAGGTTCCATTTGAAGTGGATCACTGACAAAAAAATCTCAGAACCCATACCAGAGATTACTTACGGATATGAATCGAACTACAGAATACAAATGAAGTCACAGTATGGAAATGTGATTATGAATATGAGTGGGAGAGGCTTGGGTGTGTGCATAGGAAAAAACACGTACACCTTGATCAATGTAAATATATTCTCTCTCACCCCCCACCCAAGCTTCTCCCATTCATATTCATAATCACATATCCAGAAGAATTTCTTTTCTGGAAAGTGGCCTCCATTAAGCCTCAGTTTGCCATCAGACGAAAGACTAGTTCAAATGGAAGCTAAAAGCAAGCACTTCTTCATACAGCACGTAGTTAAAGTGTGCAATATGCTACCATAAGAGCTGCTAGCATGGAGGGCTTTAAAAGAGGACTGGACAGTTGAGAATGGAGCTATTATTTGCTATCACACTGGTTATAGTACTAGTGGTAATATGGCTCAGTATATCATTTGCTGGGGAGCACAAGCCAGAAGGTGCTGTTTCACTCGTGCCTTGCTGATAGGCTTCTCATAGACACCTAGTTGGTGACTGTGAAAACAGAATGTTGCACTAAGTAGGCCTTTGGCCTGAGAAAGCATGACTGTTATACTCTTATGCTTTTAATTTTGAAATCTTGAAACACACAGCAGACTTGTGTAGACTGCAGCTATTTTTTTTTCATTAAAATTTTCAGAAGTGTGTTCAGAACATATCTCTCAGTAGGTAGTCTTCATGCTAAATTCAGATGAACAAGATAAATCATTTTAGGTTTATGATTTACAGAACATTTAGGCTTTATAATGATAGAATTATGAAAGCAGCACCAGCTACTTTAGTTATATAGTAGCTCTGGAAGCTACATGGCAACCTTTCCAATCCTCTGAAAATGCTACACGGAAGAGTGGAGCCACTGCTGAATTGGGTGAACTGAGGTGCAGTGTGTGTGGGATCCTTGAACTTGGAGTCATCTTCTGATAACACAACCCTTTTATCCACAGGAGACAGATCTTGGATCTAACCCACTGCATTTTAAGATAATTTGTTGTGGTTACTGGTTACCCCTCATTACATGGATGCATAAAAACCTAAGAAGAAAAGGACCAAAGAAACTCCGTTACCTCCAAAAGAAAGTCTCATAATTCAAATATGCTTTCCCCATGTGAATGTTGCTAAAGTCTTCTTGTTCACAGTGTGATATTCCCCAGGATGCATCAGGAAGCAAAACCAGGTTTCCCCTGTCAGGAAGCAGGGCAGCATAGCTATCCTGTGTGGCCAAGCAAAATCAGAGTATGGTCAAGATGCCAAAAGTTATTAATGAGGAAGAACATACCAGCTAGGAGAGGCTGCAACAGTTTGCTTTGGCCTGATCCTCCTGGGAAGAGCAAGAGTCCCCCCCTCCCCCCCATGAGTTAATTGAGTGCAAACTAGCTTTGCAATTTGAACTTGGGTTGTAGCAACTGAAGTAAGCCAGGAGAAGTGGGAAGAAGAGCGAGACAAAGTGGGACATTTTAAAAGCAGTTGAAAAAGTGGAAGCAGAGAGGATTAATTGGGCATGCCCCTGCTAAACTGGGACAGTTGGTGGGTATGCAATGATGGAGTGATGGATAAATGGATAGATAGGAGGAGACCAGGCTACAGAGCTGAGTAGGCATGGAAGGAATAATGTGGCATAGCTGGGGGGGGGATCTGGAAATTGGATATGTATTCAGGTGTAGACTTGAGAACTGGTCATGTACTCTCATTCACCATCTATGAAATAGAAATACTAGTGGTCTATCTCACTGGGTAACTGTGAGAACCAAACAGGCTGAAGAATATTAAATACACAAAATGCTAGCCTACTAGCATATATCTTAAGCAGGGAATGGATTTCTGCTTGTACTCTCATCCCAAGGTGGATTGGAGCTATCTGCTGAGTTTCTTGACTGGAATGCTAATTCCAGCTGGACATGTGAATTTTGTTCACATCTTGTGCTCTGCTTCAGCCATCTTGAATGGGTCTGGTGGAAAAAATCTAATAAATATGTAGATAATGTATCTGTCAGCAAATTCTTTCTGACAGATCTTTCCTTGACACCACTCACAGATGGAGAACTCATGCAGAAGATGATTAATGTGCGGTGTTTTCTGCAACGTCACTCGTGACAGTGATAGCATCCATGATTGAGCAAGGCATGTATGTTCTTCCTAGGTTGCATAACTGGAAGGGGCTTGAAGAATAGAAAACATACCTTGAAAGCGGCTCAATGACTTCTTCCTTTTCCTTTTTTTTTTTTTTGCTTTTACTATTTGGTTTTGAAGGACCCACTCACTGTGTGAGGAGGACACATCTTCAGAATTGCAGAGAGTCATTTCCATGGAGACTGGTGGCCTGCCTGAATCTCGAAGGAGCTCATTCACAGGCAGTGGAGCAATGGCTAGGTAAGCATCATTTTTACCATGTCAGGGCAGTGACCTTACAAGAGGTCGATATCTGTATTGGAAACAAGAAGGTGGAGCAAAGATAGACAACAGTATTGTCCATGAAATGAGGTTAGTTCATATTGAGCTGTTAGAAATGAAATGAAATGAAGGGTAAGTTAACCTTGGTCTGTACCATTTGTTCATCCAGTTTGGGGGTGTTTCCTCATACTGGGTAGTCAAAAAGTGGTATGAAAGCTCATTCTTCTCAGATCAATGAGAGGTCATAAAAGTAACAGTGAAGTCTTGTTCTTGGCAAAATGTCTTTTGGCTTTCTATCTGAGCTAGATGGCCATATTTTATATTTAGCATAACTAAACTCTCACTTGAAGGAAGCGGTGAGCCATGATCTTTACAGGTAGCAAAGCATGACAGAGCTTGCTGCATCAGCAAGCTGGGCAGAGCAGCACTCGGATCATCCAGGATAATTTGTTCTCCCAACCATTGTGTTTGTTGTGGGTAAAACTCATCTGAGAGAGTTCATGCTTGTAAGTTTTGTAAATGTTGGCATTACTTCATTTCCAGAGCTTCAACAGCAATAGTAGTAGTTGTAATAATAACAGTAATAGTAGTACCTGGTAGATTGTGAAACTAAGATGATGATGATAATGATCATGATGATCACGATGACCATGATCATGATGGTGATTATGGTGGTGTCTAGGCTAACTGGGACATTCTCTAAACTATAATACACTTGTCCCTTCATATTCACTGGGGTTTGATCCCAGGACCCCCCGTGGATACCAAAATCAGTGAATATTTAAGTCCCATTATATGCAATGGCATAGCAAAATGGTGTCACTTATATAAGATGGCAAAATCAAGGTTTGCTTTTTGGATTATTATTTTTTTAAGAATATTTTCAAGCCGTGAATACCTAAATCCGTGGATACCAAATCCGTGGATACGGAGGGACAACTGTAATCCAAAAAAGTAACTTTCCCAAGCTCTGATTATTCTGTTGGCAAAATACTGAAGCAGCCCTTTCATATCCCTACTGAAGATTCCTTTCCACAGAATACTAGTTGGACAAAAGCAAAATATTCCTCATCAACTTTGACAGCAAATTGATGTTATCCTGCAAGACTTTTAAGATCATATGAATGGGAGAGTTTTGATAAAACACTGGATAATTTGGTCAGCTACAAAATAGCTTGGGCCTAAATTTAATGTGATGCCAGACTGATAAGAACACCTTTCTCTTCCCCTTTTCCTTGGAGATGCTGAAAAGCCAACTCCAAAATTTTCCTCTGCTCTCTGGAACAATTTTTTTTTGGGGGGGGGGCGCCTATGGAGCTACAAGGGGAAGGAAGATCACCCCTTTCTATTTTTTTCCTGTATTTTTCTTTTCCATTAGTGGAAGTTCAGTACTGGAGCCTGCCCTCTGCTTTGCAAATTTGCCTCTGCTATTCAAATGCAAAAATGGTGCATGCTGATGTATGCAAATTCACAAGGATAGATCAAATGGAAGGAGTGACATGGGCTACTCAGTTGGTTCTGTATCTGTCACAAAAGCTGCAGATAGGACTATGGTGACAGGACTATCCTGATATCTGTTGGAATACTGAGTGCCACCTTTGTGAAATGCTTTATGCTGTTGTTAAGCAAGTCCCACTCAATGTGCAATACCTGTTTGCGCACTCTTTCCTTTCAGATTATCATGGTTTGTGTTATCGCTCAGATCTTGGGCCAGGAGACACTTACACCATGAAGATGAAAGGCCAGATTCTTTTCTTGAACGTATCCGAGGGCCAGAGCTCAAAGATTTTTCAAGCAGAGACAGCATCCCTCAGCTGGACTATGAAGAGGCAGATGGATTAAAAAAGTAAGAGGACCTAGCATCAGTGGAAGAATCTTTGTTCTGCATTTAGAAAGGAAGAACCAAGTGGCTTCTAGGAAAGGCATACTCAGTGCTGTAGTGAAAGGGAGGCACACCTAAGGGATCTCCTGGTACTATAAGCAATCCAGAATGAACAAATAAAACAGGAATGTTGCCATTTAGTTTGATTGAATGTGTATTGGATCCAAAGCCTGGAAAAAGTTACTTCTTTGAACTACAGCTCCAACCTGGGGGTAGTCCAAAAAAGATGTATTGGGGAAAAAAGAGAGTTTTCCAAGCTCTTGTTGTATTTGAGCAGCTTTAGGTTTACACCAATAGCATTCACGGACTGTGCTCAAGGCGTAAAGGGTCAAAGAGGGAATGGGAGGAGACAGAAGAAAAAGTTCAATGGCCCATATAGTGGGAGGTGCAGGGCAGCGAAGTCACTAGAGAGATATTGGGGAATGGACATGCCACTGAATGTCTTATGTGTTGACATTGGAACCCTGCTCAGACTTCTAGCTCTGAACTTTCCCCAAATAGTTCTCATTAGGTATGATCTGGACATATATATTATGTACGTACGCATGCATGTACAGTATAGCTTATTTCCCAGGTTCTGTTCTACTGAAGCATGGTTCAGTAGAAACGAACAACAACAAAAAAAGCAGCCATGCCACTAGGTGTGAGGAACTGATTCACCCTTCAGCATAAGGATATGGCAGATGAAAGGATATATTTACTTTCCCCCTATTTAAGTCAATAGCTGCCATCAGTGTTCCCTCCAGATCTCACCAGGCCCTTCACATTGTACCCCTCTGTGAGTTTCCTCCAATGCTGGTGCCCTCTCCTAGCTGCTTGGTGGTATTGATAGGAAGTCATGTCTATGAGGAGTGAGGAATAAAGAATACTCACAAATTCCTATCTTCCATGGGAAATGAAATCTCAACAAAATGGCCAACCATCACTTTTTTTTTCATTTTTGAACATTTTAAAAGAAAAACTTGGGTTTTGTGCAAAGGATTTTCTGAGGGGTGGGGGTGGGCCATCCCAATGTGAAAGCAAACTATAAAAATAAAAATATGCTCAAAACCTTTTATAATCTCTGCCAGTAACGTCTGCATTATTTCCTTCTTGAAATGGTGACTTGTAGCAACTTGAGGGCAGATTTAGACAAAGAACAGTCATCAAAGCTATTGCCAGCCTGATTTTATTGGCAAAAAAGAGGCAAATTACTTTCCACAGAAGCCTCCAGGAGTGAAAATTCACCTTTTAAAGAGGTTGCACAGGTCCCCAACACTGTTTACGACTCATAAATGTTTCTGGTCATTTCTGGTTTTGTCTTGGAGAAGGGGGCTTTTGGCAGTCCATGCAGCTCCCAGAGGATTCCTGGTCAACAAATCCCACCCATACTGCCCCTCCCATCTTTAGGGAAACTGGGAGAGATGGACAAATGGATATGAGTGCATGGGCACATACAACAGTGATATGAACAAGTAATTTCCTGGTTTTGTTTGATTAGCTGAACTGTCCTCTCATTCTAGGGTGCATCTGAAACTGGATTATTTGCCATGACAAATATTTCCTATGGAATCCTGGGATTTGTAGTTTGGTGAGGCACCAGCACTATTTGGCAGCACTACAAGGCGAAAGACCTTGTAAAAGTACAAATCCCAGAATTCCATAGGACGAAGCCATGGCAAATAACCCAGTTTCAAACTGGATTATTTGTGTAGTGTAGCTGGCCCTTTAGTCTTGACAATAAACTCCCCCCAGCTTTTTTAAAAGTAGGGCTGATCCAGACATTCATGCATTGCAGATCTCCGCCTTTCTCTGTGTTAACGTATGCTTGGAGCTGTAAACCCCCATTTCTTCTGTTACATCAGATACAGGGAATCAAAAGCACTCATCACTTAAGGTTTTAAACCCCCACCCCAAACAATAAACATATCTCCTCCTAGCCCCTTTTTATAACTATGGATTTGTAGCCTTGGAGCTATGCCTCTAAGCCACTGTGGGCTTTGTAGCAATTGGAGATATTTCTGCTTACTGTCTTGTCAATCTTGCCAATGGTGCTGTTTATGATTACGGGAGAAGCTGGAGGAACGTTTAGGAGCTGCAGCCAAATCGAGGCTATAAATAGCCAGATCCTCAACTGTCAAGCATTAATACGCCTGAGAACAGGCTAAAGTGCTTCAGACACCAGGCATGAACACAAACGTGTGCAGGCAGCGCGTGAATAAGGGCAAATGGGTGCCCTGGATAGTTACGCAAAGGAGCTTAGTGCTGCGGTCAAAGTTGACCTCCTTAATCCTTTCAGCATATGGGAGAAGGCCTAACTGTTTAGTCAGTGATGGTGTGGTGATGATTGGTGCCAATATAGTGGCTGAGATATTTGTTTGTGTTGTTTTTCATATTGCCCTTTTGTTCATTCATTCATTCATTCATTCTCTTCTTTATGTGTTCATTCATTTTCACTCACGTTAGTCAATGGGCTCTGGCTAGATTTAACATCAACTACTCCAACAACACCAATGAAGAGTAAGTACAACATGAACAAACTGTGTTTTGCCTCACCTCACCTCACCTTGCCTAATCCTAACCTTCCCTTCAGAAAATGTGTCAATTGTAGACCAGCTTTCTTGTTCATTTCCTTTCAAACTAAATTTCAGCAAGAAATAAATGCTTTCATGAACGGAAACTCTTTTCTCTGTAGAAAAGAGTTTCTTTTTCTTTTCGTTTTAAAGAGCTGCTAGTGATAACAACTTTGACTTTCTCCAGTACTTGGAATTATTGGAGTTTCTCCAAGAATGTTTCCAATTATTGTGTGTGTGTGTGTGTGTTGGGGGACACACACACCATAATTCCTTTTTTTGAGACCTAGATCTTGTCTACATTAGTGAAACCCCCCAAATCTCCCCTGAATCAGCCTGATGATGCCAAACAACATGCCGCTTTCCCCCTGAATCTGATGCGATAATGCCACACAACATATGGTCCTGTCTGCACCAGACTCATTGAATATCACCTTAATCTGGGTTTTAGAAAACTTGCAGTTTTCTCTGGAGTTTGCTTGAAACTTTGGAGAAAATTGTAGTGTGAACAATTCATTTGCACTGGATTTGGGAGTGGTGGTGGAGAGGGACCAGCCAGCTTCACCATTATGAGGCTAGCCACCTGTTCTGACTTCAGAGAGAGTGACTAGCACCAGGGCTCTGCTTTCACAGAGCTCAAGAGTGGGCAATTATGCACCTGAAAAGCAGAGCTCTTGAGCTAGTCCCTCTCTCTGAGGTCAGAACAACTGGCAAACCCTGCCATTGCATGACTAGCTGCCCGTTCTGACTTCAGAGAAAGTGTCTAGTGCAGGGGTTGTGCTTTCATGGAGCTCAGAGTGGGTGATTGTGCACTGGAAAAGCAGAGCCCTGTCACTCTTCTGGCCCACACCAGTGGTAGTGGCACAACAGAGGTGGATGGCTAGCAGTGGCAGCAGACCCACAGTTTCACTGGGGATAAAACCCCGAATGCAGTTAAGGCGTGCTGCTTAAATCCATGCCAGAGTAGTCCAAATTTCATGTGTTGCAGCTCTGGGTCAAAGTACTACAAATTTCATCTGGATTTTTACCCACAGGGTAGACAAGCCCCTAGTCATCTTGGGTTCAAGTGCCTGATTTTGTGGAAATTCTCCCAGACTGGTGACATTCAGTGAGGTTTACAGATGTAATCCTTATGTTTTTTTTAAAGTCTCTAGCTGGCATCCTGTTAGTGATATATGATGATATAAGAATGATAGATGTCTTTTGAGGATCAGTATGGAGAGAGGAATTTACCACCACCCACTTGTGTACTCCCCTCCCTTGAAACTTAGCTGTTGCCTGCCAGCCCAACACAACCATTTAGTGGCCAGTGGAGAAGAGGGTGTGCTGTAAGAACATCTGGCTCTGTCCCTATAGCTGTATGCAGAATGTTGACATCCTCCTCCTAGATCTTTTGAGGGGTTCCCAGCAGTTGCCTTTGTCACTGTGTGCCTGGCTATTGGGACATACCCAGACTATTCTTTCACAACCTCCTCCCCTCCACTAGCCACTAAATGGTTGTGTTGGGTGTGTCCCTGCTGGCAAATCTTGCAGGAGGGAACTTTACACTCTGTTCAGGCTCTCTGTGTGTGTGTGTTTGTGTGTGCACTTTCAAGCTGCCTGTTTGCCATACCTACCTCTTAATCTTTTTTATATTTTAACATTTTGCAAGGTATTTCTCCCCAAAGACACACATTTCAGGGTGTTTGTTCACCTGCTTTCCAAACAGTAGTAATTTATTTCTACCTTGACTTAAGTAACTTCACTTTGTTTGTGGTGTTATTTCAGCATGGATTAAACAACAGCTGTTCTATAATTTCTACCTTCCTCATTCACTTCTATGGGGTGGGATGGGGAAGCTCAGTAGGGTTAGTGCCTCACTTCCAACTGTGTTCTCTCAAGGGTCTGTATTGAGGTTCAGGGTTTGCATTGTCTGACAGTATTTTCTCAACTGGCCCATGAAACTTTACGCTTCCCTGCAAGGCAACTGAGTGTTCCACCTGGTGAACTGAGGTGGCCATGATTCATAAACCCAGACAGCTGCAGTTACAGCCATGGGACACAGGGTCGGAAGTGTTGGTTATTTGTTTATAATTTTTTAAGCTTTCCTTTCCACCATTCTGCACCCAGGGAAGCTAACAGCAATTAACAATAGCAAGCAATAAGAAATCACTCTGGAAGGAAAGCCACCAAGTGCAGTAGTTTTCAAAGAGATAGCTGGGTTAATCTGTTGCAGCATAAAAAGTCGGAAAGATCTGTATCATTTTACAGAACTCTTTGAAGATTTATGGCCCATGTCACAAATTACATCTTTCTGTATCCTATTATGCTCTAATCTGATCTTCACAAATATGTAGCTGCTAATATCCCCAAGGCTTTAATATTAAATCCATCAGTGCATCTGAAGTAGTGGATTAAAATCCCACAAAGCTGATGTTAAAATAAACCAGTCTTAATGGTGCTGCTAGATCCTCCATCTCTCTCCCTCCCTTTCCTCTCTCAAGTGCAGTAGTGACCTGGTACAGTAAACTGAGCTGAACTGACAATTGTACAGTACAATCCTGTGAGGGTGTACTTAGAAATAAGTCATACAGAATTCAGTGGCACTTAATTAAGTCATAATTTCATGGATTGCTTGGTGGGGAAAGCTAAGTGCCTGAATGCCTCAGCTGGGATTCTAAAACAACTGGGATTCGTCCTGGAAGAGCAGTCCATTGCTGATGCTGGAGCTGATTTCAAAATAGAAGACAAGTAAGCCAGAGGAGTGGGTTTGAAAAAGTGAAAAGGCTCACATACCTGAGCGAATGCTACAGGAATAGACTTCCTTCACTGATAGTGAACTAGAGGATCTTTGAAGTTCCTTCCAAGTCTGTACTTCCAAACCTGGATTTGTGTGTTTAAAAGGAAATTTATTTATCTCTAGCAAGTTCCAAAAGAGTGGGCAAGCCTTTTGTCAAATCAGGCAGCTCTTTCCCCTATGTTTCTGCATCCCCAGTATGTGCCAGTACTTTCAATACATGTAATCCAGACTCTTCTGTTGTGAATAGCTCTTTTGGTGAACTTAGGCTGGCCTCTTCAAGTCTGTCTGAAGTCCTGTATATTAAGGCTGGCTGTTGGTAAACCATGAACTCTGCTAAGTTTATTACACTGTGTTATACAGAAAGAAGGAAGAAAAGAAAGAGGTTAAGGAGGAAAAAAAGGAGGAGGAAAAGAAAGAGGAGAAAAAAGAGGAAAAGAAAGAGGAGAAAAAAGATGACAAAAAAGATGACAAAAAGGATGATAAAAAGAAGGAAGAAGAGTAAGTATACTGGAATGGCTGTATCTTTGCAACAGACTTCCTGCTCAATAGGACACTCAGCAGGGGATTATCAACCAATATAAGGCCACTTTTGATACAGGAGTGACCCGATGTCTGTTATCCCCAACCAAATTACTGCCCTATGCAATATAAATCTTTGTATGTTTACTTGGAAGTAAACACCACTGAATTCAATGGGACTTAGAACTGTAGGTGTATTGGATTATGGTTTTGATAATGCAACCTAAACTTGTTTACTTAGAGATGTTTCTTGAGTTCAGTGGCATTTACATCTTTGGTAGCATCTTTAGAATCACAATCCTAGTCGTGGATTCTTAAAGGCATGCCCATCTGTGAGAATTTGTTTCCATACACTGTCATGTCAAGAAGGCATCCAGCGAAATAGAGCACATTAAAGTGAAGTTTGATTCCAGGAACTACGTTGCAAAGATTACACCCCAAGTGTGTGCTGTACACTCTGCTACTAAAGGCAAACTATTAAACAATTGTAACAGTAGCATAGTAAACTTGTAGTAATAGATATGTTGCCATAGTAGTCAGTTCTCTGGTAGTAAATGTGCTTCAGAACATTCCTTAAGTGTCTTCTGCCCTCATTGGGTAGTGAATGTGTAAAAAGCATATTGTGAGATAGTGTTGTGCCCACGGTAAAAATACAAAAGGAACTGGGGCAGGGTGGGAAGCACCCTACAAGTCATGAGGACCTCTACTAGCCAGAATTATTGGTTCTTTTATGTCTGGTGTGGTTTTATGTAGCCCCACTTAAAGTAGGCGCAATGTGTATTGGTCATTTGATGGGGAAAGGTTCTCACATCTGTAGAGTCAACACCACTGGCCCTCTATCAGTTCAAGTCTGGTCAATTCAAGTCCCATGGTGCTGTGAGCACTTTAGGTTAAAGTGTGTGATTAAGTACATGCCAGTGTCTTTAGAAAAAAAGCATGCAACCAGTTTTGCTGAGGACTGATGGTAAGATGAATTTGCCAGTTTCAGTTTAAGGATGGTCCTGTGGATGTTGTACTGGCCTAGCTCCATAGGTCTGTATCAGTCCTAAGTTATTCCTTATTGAGCTGCAACCATAGCAGTATCCTGCTGAAAGAGGGAGCAATGATACATGGAAAGTCTGTGCAGTCAGTTGCAGTGATAGCTGTGGGTTCTGTGAATCTGTTCTGGGTTTTAGTCTGAACTCTAAAGGATCTGTCCAAGGTGTTGAAGCTATTTGGGGAAATAGGGTTTACCTTGGAGAGCTCTTTTAAAGTTCAGTACGCACACAAAGTTAACTGCTCCACAGACAGGGAACCATCAGCTGCCCCTGATTTTGTGACCCTTCATGTTTATACACACAGCTGTATGTTTCCATTTTTCAGGAAAAAGAAAGAGGTCTTCGTGATGGATCCTTCCAGCAACCTGTATTACAGGTGGTTAACCATCATTGCAACACCAGTATTCTATAACTGGTGCTTGTTAGTTTGTAGGTAAGGATAATTCTTTCATGTCTGCTTTTGTTGTTGCAATTATTTGAAGGGGTGTCACGCTGAGGATGGAGCAGACTTGTTTTCTGCTGCTCCAGAGACTGGAACACGGAACAATGGATGCAAGCTCCAGGAACAGAGATTCCCCCTCAACATTAGGAGGAACTTTCTGACAGTAAGAGCTGTTCTGCAGTGGAACGCACTCCCTTGGAGCGTGGTAGAGTCTCCTTCCTTGGAGGTCTTTAAACAGAGGCTGGATGGCCATCTGTTGGGGATGCTTTGATCATGATTTCCTGCATGGCAGGGGGTTGGACTGGATGGCCCTCGTGGTCTTTTCCAACTCTGCAATTCTATGATTCTATGATTGTTGTTGCTCCTGGTTTTGATTCCAGCTTTTTATTTGTCTTCTGCAGCACTTCTTAGATTTTTGGGGTGTGTGTGTGTGTGTGTGTGAAGAACCTTGGAATGTCTCCAATGCAGTGCTTCTTAAACTATCTGGAGTGGAGGGACTGGCACTTCTCTGTCTCCAATAACTATATTTGTGTCCATTGCCTACAACTGTTTCTTTCTTTCCTGGAACCCTTCCAGGGATTGGCAGCTGATGGCTCGTGACTGACAATTGTCCATGGACCACCACTTTGAGTAACACTGCTCTAATGTTCAGTGCTGGAATCGGGTTTCCCTCTCCTCACTCCTTCATGGTTTCATTTTTTAAAAAAAGAAGAGTTTTACTTATTTGCATTAGCTCACTGTAAACAGTCATGCAGAATCACCAGTAGCAATTCATCAAGAAAAACAATCTCTAAAACCGTTTCTCCCCTTTTAAAACATGCGAGAAGTAAACCACAGGGAGCTGCCTATGCATAGCAGGCCCCTGGCCTTCCATGCCCAAACCTTCCCGACCTAGTGCCCTCCACATGTGCTGGAGTTACAGCTGCCATCACTCTATTCAGCATGACAGACCAGGTTGTCTGGAGGTAATGGGACTTGTAGTTCAACATACCTGGAGACTGCCAGATTATCAAACTATCAATTTATATAGGACTGCTCATTCTCCAACTCTTTAGTCCTGTTTTATCTCTTTCCCTCTCTGTCTGTCTATTTATCTTGGGCAAGTCCTTTAAGATAGTGGTTCATATTAGCCTCTTTGTGAAGTATCTCAGAAACCATCTCAGATCTGTGTCAGTCTCCATGCTTGCTGTGGTCTGTGGGCGCCATCTGCTGGGTTCAGGAGAGCTGTGTTCCAAAGCTCCAGGAGCTGGTTTTTGAACCAGCTGCATTCCTCAGACTGTATCACCCCACACTCCACCTCATTAATCACTTAGTGCAATACACACTTCTCTTTTATTTGTTTTCCCTACCATTCAGCACTAGGAGAACAAGCATAGCAAGATGGCCAGCTTCATCGTATACATTTATAGCTCTTTCCCATGCAATATTAAGCACCCACAAGCCATATTAGTTCATTTGCTGATGTCTGCCAGGGTGTAGCCTTGGGCCAATAGCTGTGTGTGTGTGTGTCTGTGTCTTCAAATTGCCTATCGACTCATGGCAACCCCATGGATTTTATAGTTTTTCTTAGGGAAGGAATATTCAGAGGTGGTTTTGCCAGCTCCTTCCTCTGAAATGTAGCCTAGAGCACCTGGTATTTGTTGGTGATCTCCCACCCAAGTACTAACCAAGGTTGATCCTGCTTAGCATGGGATCTGGTGCCTTTTATGGTATTTACTCCCTTGACCAGTCATTAGTGTTGATCAACTCACTTGTTCTTTCTAGAGCCTGTTTTGATGAGCTCCAGATGGGAAACCTGACACTCTGGCTGATTTTGGATTATTCTTCTGATGTCATCTACATCATGGACACATTTGTCAGATTTAGGACAGGTGAGTTCTTTCTTTCAGGGCATTTTTTCCACCATAGAATTGCAGTGATGAGTCACTTTCTTAAGAATGTTGGTGAGACTGGTTCAAAAGGGAAGAATCAGAGGAGCAGAAGGGAAATTTTGGTCCTCCAGATGTTTTGGCTTACAAATCCCACAGTCCTTTATTATTGGCAACACTATGTGGGATGGGTGGGCATTGCCGGCTAAAACATAAAGAGGAGCAAAAATATATAGTGCAATATCCAGCTGGACTTAATGCAGGCTTTCCTGCTTAAAGCCACATCAGCATAATGGAGTGTCGGAGGTGGGGAAAGTTACCTTTTTAGATTACAACTACCAGAACCCTGCAGCCAGTATGTGAAAAAAGAACAACTAAAGAATAAAACAAAAGCTAGCAATATAGGTCAGTAAGGATCTGCAAAGCACTACAACTTTTGTCAAGGTGTAAATCTAAAATCCTGAGAGATTATGAAGGTCACAGCTTGGAAGAATAAATTTATGGATGGTTAATTTTTGGATGACAACTCCCAGAATCCCCTAGTAAGTGTGCTATCTAAAAAGTAACTTTTCAGAATGCTGACCACTTTATTTATTTATTTATTTATTTATTTATTTATTATTGGTGTTGCCAGCATGGTGCAGTGGTCTGAGTGTTGGATTAGAACATCAGGAGACCATGATTCGAATCCCTCCTCAGCCATGGAAACCCACTGGCTGACCTTGGGCAAGTTACACTCTCTCAGCCTCAGAGGAAGGCGATGGCAAACCTCCTCTGAATAAATGTTGTCAAGCAAACCTTAGGATAGTGTGAGCATAAGTTGGAGTCAATTTGAAGGCACACAACAGTGACAAAGATATATAGGGGAGGAGAGTAACTTAGCCTGAGTATGGCAACATCTTTTGAGAAACATTCTGATCTCTTGCTTTTTCCGTTGATTTCTCTCATTTGTTAAGGTTTCCTTGAACAAGGGCTGCTAGTTCGTGATGAGAAGAAGCTAAGACTAAATTACCAAGCCACTGCACAGTTCAAGTTGGATCTAATCTCCCTTCTTCCAACTGACCTGGGATATTTAAAATTTGGATTGAACTATCCAGAGTTGCGATTTAACCGGTTGCTGAGGCTTGCCAGGTTGTTTGAATTCTTTGACCGTACAGAAACAAGAACGAACTACCCAAATATGTTTCGCATTGGGAACCTTGTCTTGTACATTCTGATCATTATCCACTGGAATGCATGTATTTATTTTGCCATTTCAAAACAAATTGGATTTGGAACGGATACTTGGGTTTATCCCAATGTGTCGCATCCAGAACATGGACGCCTAGCCAGAAAGTATATTTACTGTTTGTATTGGTCAACACTGACATTAACCACCATTGGAGAAACTCCACCTCCGGTAAAAGATATTGAGTATCTGTTTGTGGTCATGGACTTTCTGGTGGGTGTGCTTATCTTTGCTACCATTGTCGGTAATGTGGGCTCTATGATTTCTAACATGAATGCCTCCAGGGCAGAGTTTCAGGCCAAAGTTGATTCTATCAAGCAGTACTTGCAATTCCGAAAAGTCACAAAAGACTTGGAAGCCAGAGTTATTAAATGGTTTGATTACCTGTGGACCAATAAGAAAACAGTGGAAGAGAAAGAAGTCCTAAAGTACCTTCCTGATAAACTGAAGGCTGAGATTGCCATTAATGTTCACTTGGACACACTAAGGAAAGTCCGTATCTTCCAAGATTGTGAAGCTGGGCTGCTTATTGAGCTGGTGTTGAAGCTAAGACCTACTGTCTTCAGTCCTGGAGATTATATCTGCAAGAAAGGGGACATAGGAAGAGAAATGTATATCATTAAAGAAGGGAAACTGGCTGTGGTGGCTGATGATGGTGTGACACAGTTTGTGGTCCTAAGTGATGGAAGTTACTTTGGAGAAATCAGCATCTTAAACATCAAAGGCAGCAAATCTGGTAACAGGAGAACAGCCAACATCAAGAGCATAGGTTATTCTGATCTGTTTTGTTTGTCCAAAGATGATCTAATGGAAGCTCTCACAGAGTACCCTGAGGCTAAAAAAGCTCTGGAAGAAAAAGGACGTCAAATTTTGATGAAAGATAATTTAATTGACGAGGAAGCAGCAAAAGCAGGAGCTGACCCCAAAGACTTGGAAGAAAAAATACAGAAACTTGAATCATCTTTGGACATTCTCCAGACCAGGTTTGCTAGACTCCTAGCAGAATATACTGCATCTCAGGCCAAAGTCAAGCAGAGACTTGTAAAAGTGGAGACCAAAGTGAAGAAATATGGAAGTGGCACCTTATCAGGAGATGAGGCTGACAAACCAGAAGAAGAGAAAAAGAACTGAGCTGTTTGATCTTCCTTTAGCAGAATGAAAAAGGCACTATGAAAAAGGAATACACATGCAAATATGTAAACATTGTTCTTTTTATATCGACCCAAAGCAATGACTCTGTAGAGTTTTTAAGAGAAGCAATTGTCTTGTACATAGGCAATTATTACATTTTATGATATTAGAAACAAAACTTTGGTTCTTCATTTTCTTTTATTGTTTTTATATTGATTAATGGTTTCTTATGAGCCATGAACACACCTCCCTGTTTGCAACTTGTGCAAGTCTGAAAAAAAAAAGTACTTTTCACATTGTGTTTGATGCAGAAGGGAGTCTGGTGTAACCCAAGAGTGAGTGGACAGATGAAACAGATGCATACATACATACAGTCAGCCCTCCATATCTATGGATTCTTTATCCACAGATTCCACCATCCACTTGAAAATACTCCCCCCCCCCATTTTCTTTTCCAAAAGTCAAACCTTGCTGTTTACCATTTTATATAAAGGAACACCATTTTACTATGCCACTATATATAATGGGACTTGAGCATCCACAGATTTTGGTATCCACGGGGGTCCTAGAACCAAACCCCAGTGGATATCTGGGACCCACTGTATGTAACACTACTACTTGCACATTTTATAACCTTGTAATCATAGAAGCTTCTCAGTGATTATAATCTGTCCACTTCCACAGTCATTCTACTGATTTTCAAGAAACCAGATGAAACACTCACATGTATCTTTAGTACCTGCAGACTGTTGCACTGTGAATGAACTAATTTTATACTTATCTGTCATAAATCTCAAAGTTGTAACTTTGTGCTTTGCTATTCTCTGGTCACTGGAAAGAATACCACATTTTGGCCCTTGAGAAATATACAAATATACATCCTTTGAATAGCAGGGCTGCTGCAGAAGTTCTCTCGCTAAGTTTTGCTCAGATCAATCTTTTCTTCCAGGACTGTGCTCAAAAGAAACTAGTCTGTTTGAAGCAGCAGCTGTCTGCGTACAGTGCTGATTGTTGAGTGTGAAGAACATTATTAATCTGCCTTACCCGTCTCTCAGGAGCACTGTTTCAACTATTTAAAAATTGGTTTTTTTTCTACAAACACAAGGTACAGAGTGATATTTTAACTGCACAAAGTGATGTTTTAAAAATAAAAAGGAGCAGACAGCTAGCCTCAAAATATATGGTTAGGGACAAGGTGAAATTGGTACTCAAGCTGGTTGCAACCTCATGTGTTGTTTGTAGGGTGAAAACAAGGAGAAATTACAGGTGCCCCCCATATCTGTGGAACCAATATCCACTGTTTCAATTATCCATGGCTGAAAACAAAAATAGGGACACATACCATAGAGTTGTGCTGGAAAATGCCTAGAGTGGTGTCCTCTCCAGGAATCTCTACATTCTCCAACACAACTCTATGGGATGTTTGTACCAGACATCCTTTATTTTAACAGGGTGCACTATTATGCATTGCTTCATTCATAAATGATAAGTCTGGGAATGTATCTCCTACAGATATGGGGTGGGTGGGTGACCTGTATTAACAAACAGACAAACTGACCATCTATACTCCACTCCATTTGGAGTTGCCTCAGAATATGAAGCCTCAAAATATGGGGCTGGGATAAATAAGAAGAGGGAATAATGCAGGCTGATAATGAGCAGCCCCGTTATTTGGGATCTTCCAAATACAAATATGAGGCCATTTGTGAACTTTTGATATTTGACTGAGATAGTCTCATTTAGAATTGAAGCTGTACATGCACACACAATTATATACAATATGTCTCATATATAAAAATGAGCATAACCAAAATTGGGTTTCAGTTGGTTTGCCCATATCCTTTTCCCAATCAGAGACTGCAGATGCTGTATCAGATAAAAGTGAGGAATAGAATTTGGCAGTATTGGCATTTTTTTGCCTATCTCTATTAGAATTTGTCCTCTGGCTTCTTATAGTGTCAGTTCAAATATGCTTTTATGCTTTTAATATAGCATAGTCTTCTCATGTTCAAAAAGGTCCAGATTGGGGAAAGCTGAGTTCAGAGAACTTAAGTCAGAGAGAAACTCCTGACTCCCACATGTTAGATAGGAAGAGGTTCATTGCATCAGACCAAAGATCCATCTGGCCCAGCATTCTGTTTCCAGCAGTGGACAGCTAGTGATTTCATTCAGCATATGTTCCAGTTTAGTTAGTAAGATGGTAAATGCTCTCTCAAAGTGGCTAAAACTGCAGGCTTTACCTCATGTAGTGTAGTGACCCTAGCAGAAGTTCAGAATACAGCTCTCCAGATATTGTGGGACAATAGTTCCTATCATCCATGAGTATTGGCTAGGCTGCCTAGGGCTGATTGCAGTCCAACAACAGGTCGAGGGCCAGATGATCTGCACCAGTGGACTAAAAAACTGAGTACTGAATCAGAAAATCTGATTTGAATTTTACTGATACCATGACCACATGAACCTGCTTATTTAAGCCGGTCTCCCCCACTCCTGAACCCTTCCACTTCAGTCTTCCTACCTGCTGTATGCTGCATGATCATATTGACTTACTTTACAGGGTTGTTGATCATCTAAATAATGCATAATGTGAAACTCATTGGACGCTTAAAAGTGATATACACATGTTGAGTATGATTAGTACATCATCTATGGGAAAGTTCATTTGTTCAGATATATTCTGATTTTCTTTTTAAAAGAATTATTGGCACTGCACGTTGTTTCGTTATGTCTATCTCTTCCACATAGAGACTGCCAATTCAGACTAAAGTGAGGTAGAAGAGCTATGAGATTAATGGCTGTTATTTATCTGATGATTCTGTGCATGAACCCCCGCCACCACAAGGCATAAGGTTGAATTATGTTTTCAATAGCTGTGATTATGTGATTTCAACTTGGATTATGATTTCAATAGATGCGAGAAACAAACTGACAGCCAGTGGAGCTGCTACTGCTACGGAGTTGTATAAGAAAGGAAAGATTCAGATATCTGTATAAGAAAGGAAAGATTCAGGAAAGACTTAGGGAGCTGGGTATGGTTAGCCTGGAAAAAAAGACGGTTAAGGGGCAATATGATAGCCCTGTTTAAGTATTTGAAGGGGTGTCACATTGAGGATGGAGCACACTTGTTTTCTGCTGCTCCAGAGACTAGAACACAGAGCAATGGATGCAAGCTCCAGGAACAGAGATTCCACCTCAACAGTAAGAGCTGTTTGGAAGTGGAACACACTCCATCGGAGCGTGGTGGGGTCTCCTTCCTTGGAGGTCTTTAAACAGAGGCTGGATGGCCATCTGTCAGGGATGCTTTGATCGTGATTTCCTGCATGGCAGGAGGTTGGACTGGATGGCCCTTGTGGTCTCTTCCATCTCTACAGTTCTATGATTCTATTCTATGAGAACCTAAACATGCTGGCCTTCCAGTGGGGGGTAATGGGAATTGCAGTCCAACACATCTGGGAGTGTCAGTTTGGGAAAGACTGATAAAGAGCATAGCTATTTTATTTATACAATACTATCACTTAACTCCAGTCAAGGAAAGGACAGCATAGCAACTGACCAACCAGGGAAGGGCCGAGACTTATTTAGGACTTTTTCAAATGGGTAAAACACTCCCAAGGAGGTTGGGAGAAGAACGGGGCTGTCACGCTTACAGCGCCCCATTTCAGACAGCCCCGTCCTCCTCCGTACTTCCTCCCGACCTTCCCCCATGCTGCGGGCACCACTTTTTATTGACGGAGGTTTTCCATCAATAAAAAGCAGTGCCCGCAGCACGGGGGAAGGTCAGGAGGAGGACTGTGTTGTCTGAAATGGGGCTCTGTGAGCGCGACAGCCCTGTTCTTCTCCCGACCTCCTCAAATTTTTTTTTTTTACTCCATTTGAAAAAATCCTTAATGGTTGAAGAAGCAAGCAATTAAATTCTGCCCCTCACTATTAGCTTTTAATGTATGCTGTACTTGATTTTTCTGACAAATCTGTAAAGATATTATATAAGCTTCAAATTCAGTCATATATTCATGGCTGGTCTGTACAGCACAACCAACCAAGTTAAGGGAGCTTGAAAGTGCAGCAGTGGTCACCCCACTCTTCCATTTGTAGAGGTTGTATAAGCATGGCCAATGACAAACTTTGACCACACAGTCAGCTGCTATTCTAGCACCAGTGCAACCTACCACTACCAATGATCAGAAGTGAAACTGAGACTTAGCATGTAGTAAGGAGGTGGGTGACTGTGTGTATGTTATGGTAATGTTGGGCTGCCTTTGGCCCTCCCAGATATTTTGAACATCTATTTATTTTATTTATTGAATTTATATCCTGCCTTTTCCCCAAGATGGGATTCAAGGCAGCATCTGCTCCAAGAAGCCATAGCCAGCATAGCCAAAAGATCATGGAAGTTGATGTCCAAAATATCTGGAAGGTCACAGACTCTTAACCCTGTTTTATAGTCACTGGATAGAATAGCTATGCCACAGAAAGACACGCCTTTCAGATCCCTTTCATGTGGTTGCTGTAACATACATTTCCAATTCCAAGAAGTCACCAGTGAAAAATGATGTGGGAAAAGCTCTGCCACATAAACCTTCTGTTTTTAATTCTTCTGTTTCATGATTCAATATCTTTAATTCATTTGTTTAAAGACTATTCTTAAATCCCCCCTCCCTGGTTTCAGTGCAACAGATTGGCTTTTCTTCATATTCGCTTCAAATTCTTCAAACTGCACGATGCTGGCAAATAAACCATCAGTTTTAAACCAAGAGACTCTAGTTTCCTTATTTAGCTTTGACATGTGATTGGCAGAAACTCTGATTCTTAACACTTCTGAAACAGGAGGGAACTAAGGTGTAAGCCAGAAAAAACAGTCTTGTGGCTTGTCTATATGAAGCAATAACATGTGGATTAGTGTGCAGTAATGCCAATTCACAGCAGCTTCTATTTGTCTTAATGGGTTGGGTTTTTTTTAAAAAAGACTGCAGGCAAGCGAAGCTATCTGCTTTTGTTGTTCCAACGGGCATGCCTACAAATCAAGATGGTGGGCATGAGTGAATTATTTGTGTTGTTATTTACTCAAGTTGCATCTGCTGAAGTTTTTTTTAAAAAAACACTAAATCCAAGGTGCAATCTTCTGCTTAAACAAAGAAGCAAACAAAATAAAGAGGCTATTTTCTCATCATAGCCCACAATCACTACAGCGAAACTCCAACATGGCAGTTTCAGATGCTTGTCTTCTTAGCAAGCTCCACCCCCTGCACATGTCTGATCAATCAGCTTTCCACTCTGAGAATGCGCAGCAATGCGAGTCAGTTGTCCTAATAGGCAATAGTGCACATTCCCACGCATTATTTTAAAAAAAAATACAGGAAAAGCCATGAAAGCTTTTCCCATGGAGTATATGGAGTATTTCACCCCTGCTTTTGAATATGGTGGATTCAACAAATTGTATTCTGCTCGAATTCTATGAGGAATATTTTCGCCATTTAGACAACCCCTTGGTTGAGTTCCCGAGGGAGGGGGGCTCTATCTTCTGAAATTATGCTCATTCCTGGTCTCTGCTTCTCAAAGAGAATGCGGTAAAGGGGTGCTGAAAAGGGCAACAAAAAACAGAGAGGGCAGATGGGTGGAGCAACCTCCTCCAACAAAGAAAGATAATGGCTGAGGTCCTTCATGACTCAGTGTAGCGTAAGTTCTGCATGTGGAACTGTGGTACAACTGTCCACTGGACTCACTGTTGAGCTGCTGCAATCTCCCCCATGGCCATTCTGTAGCTGGTGAAAGTGTATGTCTCTGTTTGTATGAGCCTTCAAATTGCCTGTTGACTTATGGTGACTCTACTCATTTCATAGGGTTTTCTTAGACAAGGAATCCTCACATGTGGTTTTGCCAGTTCCTTCCCCTGAAATATACCCTACAGCACCTGGTATTCATTGGCAGTCTCCCATCCAATTGCTAAGCAGGGCTGACCCTGCTTAGCTTCTAAGATCAGATGGAATCTGCTGCCTTTAGCGTATTTAGGCCCTGTAGCCAGACACAAAATGATTACTTCATCCACCAGGGTCCTCCAGAGTGGATGATATAATCATTCTGTGACTGGTTATGGGGACATAGCCAGACACTTCTCTGATCCCCCTCGCCCTGCTCTCCAGCAGCCATGGAATGGTGGGGCTGAACAGTGAGTCTGGGGAGGGTGCTTTGGTCATTGTGGAGGATGGAAAAAGAGTACCAACTATGCAATGACAAGGGGGAAAAAAGACATATGTAGGCATAAGGTGGATTTGAATGTATGTCACTAGCAGGATGGCTGCCTATCTTTGTTTATAGGCATTTTGTTTTAAACGGCAATTATAAGAGGACATGGTCAACTAGTACCAAATAGTTGAGTGGGTGTTGGGCGAAATATATGTGATAGGGCCCCTTTTGTGAGTGGACCATTTCCTCTCCCATCCCTTCTGTTCATTCTCTTGTGCTCTTGTCCGAAAGCTGTACAGATCCCTTGAAGAAGATCAAAAGAGAAGCAGAGGATGCTGTGTTAGCTTCTCACTCTCTAAAAATGCTTGTGTGTCACACACACACACACACACACTGAGAGGAGTCAGTAATAATGAGAAACAGTGGCAAGGGCAAGGAACTCTAGGGTTTGTAAGTTATGGGCCCCTCTAAATACCCCATTCTGCTCACCTCCGAGTCTAGCCCTTCATGAGCAAGGCATGTACTATTAGGCACATGGTGGAGAGGGTGGAGCAGAAAGATTTTCTCCCTCTTTCTTAACACCAGAACCTTGGATCCTGGAGACTGGGATGCCAGCTAGACAGGTCTTTAGTCTGATCCAGTCAGCGCTCTTATGGTTTACAAATGTCCAACACATAAAGCACATTGCTGTGAGAAAAAGCTTGCAAGCTCCATATCAGTTGTCAAATCTGACAACTTGCATAGAGGTCAGTTTCTTTTGCTGCATGCATATGCTGAGAACCTGTTGTATCTTGGAAAAGTATAATTCTTTGGAGAGACAGAGAAAGGTGAAGGCACTTTTGAGAATACTGTATTGACTTTACCCTTTCTAACATGTTTCTTTAGCAATAGAATAATGAAACAAATGGCATTTCATATTCTCCTGAGTTTGAGGAACAGTTTGGCAGTGATGACAGCTTATCAATGAACAGCAGCTCATGCATATCACACACGCAAAGCTACAGCAGATGGCAGCTGTGATGTAAAACTAAGGAGACTGTTTTGGTTTTTGTGCTGTTGTATGATGGTGTGTAGCCTGTGTGCACACTGAGGACTGCAAAATTAATTTCACAGGGTACAATGATAGCATGGGAAAGTTCTTAGTGGACTAAATCCAACTGCTAGCTCCACCAAGAGTTGGCCCATTGAACTAATTGCTGAATGGTAAGTCAACACTTTTATTTATTCTATTGGAGGAGGAGGTACTCTAGTTGGGACAAACAATTGGATTTAGCACTGTTTGCTTACTCAAAATATAATTATGCCTACAGATCAGTAGGTTTCCATATCTATGTTTAGTCCATGAGTACACAGACATTAATATTTTTCAGCATTCTAATTTTGATAGTGAAATGGTAATGAAAAACCATATTGAGCACTGATAATGTGGCAGCTTGTGAGAAAAAGTGACATAGTGGAGAGAATAGTGAGCCAGGATATGGGGTGAAATCAAATTGCTACTCTCAACTAGAGCAGGCCCACTGGCTCAATGGACTTAAATAAGAGTTCACTTACTGGTATTACCATTCCACAATTTATTCAATGTCCTCTCTAGTTGGGACTAACAACTGGATTTAGCCCAGTGGTGAGAATGATGCAGGCCTCCAGATGTTGCTCAACTGTAACTTCTAGCATTCCTCACCATTGGCTGTACTGGACAAGGCTGCTGGGATTGCATGCTGTCCCGCTCCTCCTCCCAACCTAAACAAAAACAAGACTGGATTCTTCCAATAAGCTTTATTAGCTTGCCTTGCTTCTTGGCAATTCTCTTTGAGATTCATTAGGGCAGAATTTATTCTGCTTAACAGTATTTATCAGCTGTTGAGACTATATGATTTCTGACTTTGTTAGAAATCTTAATAACATTCACAAATTTTTTGAAAAAATGCAGTTCAGAATCAGACAAATGCAAGGAATTCCCATATTTGTTGCTCGTATTGGCACCAACCTGTTCACATTGGCAGGTTTTGCAATAGTGCAGCAATTTGCTGGTCTTTTTTTTTGAACAAGTACATCACCGGCTCCTTCAGCATCCTTGCACAAGTGTCACGCACACATCGTGGCACAAACAGTGCAGAGGGTTTGCTAAGAGCCTTATCACACAAGGGAAGGAAAGTGGCAATAAAGCCCAATAGCGTGTTTTGCCTTGCCTTATTGCATGATGTTGGCTTGTTTCAGCTGTTCTTTTCCAGTCCCATGGGAGATGGTGGTAAATGTGAGTCTTTTTGCTACCTGGAAAAACCAATTAGAAAAAAAAAGGCTTGCTTTTACCACGACCTCCCACGGAACCAGAACGGGAGAACAGCTGAAGCACACTGATGCTGTGCGATAAGGCAAGGCGGGATGCACTGCTCTTGGGCTTTACTGCCACTTCCCTTCTGTGATAAACCTCTAAGTCTCTGTTATTTGGCATTCAAGATACTACTAGACCAGGAAGGAACTTGCTAGATTCACGTAATTTGCACTGGACCTTGTTCCTGCACAGGGGCTCCCTTTCAAATTTTGGCAGGCATGATTTACAAAATTCAAAGGCATTTTTGAAAATATTCAAGAGTTCCACTGCAACCTGACATTTCCCTATACAAAAAGAAGCTCCTTTGGGTTCAATAGGACTTACACCCAGGTAAGTGTCTATAGGATTAGAGCCTAAATGGCATGATTAGGTTACATTTTCAACAACATATAAGTCAGGGGTGTGGCTACAGCAGGGGAAAAATGAGGGCACAGCCCCTCATGAATTCTGCTCCACCTAATGAAATGATGTTTCAGTCCCCCAATTTCAAGCACTGCAGAGAGTGAGACACTGCAAATTGTTCACACATAGAACAGCTATATTAGTTGTGTTTGAATTTCCTTGGTATCTCTTCTTGCCCCCTTCCTTTGGATGCCTAAACTGTTTCTAAATGTTCAGCTGAAGTTTTAAGTTACTGCAACACTAGAAATTTGTGGACTGAAGGAAAATTTTGTTAGGATTGGGACAGGAAAATTCTTATTTGGGGTGATGCCTACATTTTGCTCTCCACATAACTAAACCTGGTTAAAATACAATAATCAATTCTAGTGGTGGTACTCTTACCATCTCATTCATTGACGTTATACTCACCCAGTAATGCTGCTTAACAACTGCAGATAGAAGTGAAAGAACTGCATATTGCTTCCCATATTACTTGCCTCCCCACTAACATAAGCTGTTAGGAACAATTGTTTCAATCCATGATGCCCAAGCTCACACATCAATGATATTACACAAAAGTGAGAGGTGAGACAGGAAGTGAGAATCCATGTTGGGTGCAAAGAATGAGTTTAAGGCATTGGCACATGAAGAAGAGGCTCAGTAAAATCTGTAGGATCTTTGTAGAAATAAATGAGATTTCACCACCTTCCCAGGACCGCTTTAAGTAACTATGTTTATCTAAAGTATCATCACATGCAGTCTGGGAAACAACACTGAGAGAAATAAAAATTACTTAAATGTATGTAACGTTGTCTTACAGGCCTTGACATGGGAAATGGTGACTTGTTCAATTAAATGTTGTTGCTGTGTGCCTTCGTTTCTGACTTATGATGACCCTAAGGTGAACCTATCATGGGGTTTTCTTGGCAAGATTTGTTCAGCGGAGGTTTGCCTTTGCTGTCCTATGAGGCTGAAAGAGTGTGACTTGCCCCACGTCACCCAGTGGGTTTCCATGGCCAAGTGAGGATTTGAACCCTGGTCTTCTGGGGTCCTCGATCAACACTCAAACCACTACATGACTTCTGTTCAAAAGGCAATTGCTTTTGGTTTGAATCATTTGCTTCTTTAGCAATCTAGTGTTTACAGAAAGTGTAGCATACTCCTGCAATATATATTTGCACAGCTGAAGGTGACCATTCATGGCAAGAAGCAGACTAATAAAGGTATCACCCAAGATTGCTCCTACCTTTGAATAAAAGGCATTTATTTTTGCTTCCTTGACAACACAGATGAGGAAACTTGACACCATCAACACGCCCATCCTTGGTGTAGCATTTCAAGGTATTCTTCGTGTAGATCTAAAGGACTTCTTGGTCACTTCTTCAACAGATACTACTGAAAGCTAAATATGATCCACTGCAAGAAGGTGAAAGCAGTTGGAAGACAATAAAAATCTCAGCATCTGGCTTTGTATTTAAAATTCCAGCCTTCATTTTCACGATGAGTGAAAGGACTAAACTCAAGGATGGAGAGAAATCCCCACTGGCTTTGTCTTGCAATGCAAAAGAGGATATCCTGTTAAACAAGAAACTTAGAATCCTGGAGTCCATGAAGAAGCAGGCAGAAAACTCCCACACTCTTGATCAAAGGATCTTGTACAACAGATTCACCATGAAGCTCAGGAGGTCAGAGGTGGCTCATGCCAAACTGTGTGGCAATCAAGAACTTGTCAAACATCTCTCTTGGAGTCTCTTTCCAGCTTTGCACTCGGTTGTGACTGATGGCAGCGACAGGGCTGTGAGAGTTATATTACAGAGTGCAGAAGCCTCCAGAGCTATTTCAGCTCCATGTAGAATCCAGACCCATCTGGCTCCAGTCTCGGCTGGCAAGAATCAAGGAAAGAAAGGTGAGATTAAGGATAAACTGAAACCTATTGGAGCCACGGGCAAAATCTGTATACAAAGAGGGGACCAGAATGAGGACGTTTCTGGTGAAGGGCAAGCTGGTTTTAGTCAACCTGTCAATGTTTCCAGATCCAAAAGGCCATGCTCCACAAATCACCAGAAATGTGGCAGACTGCCCAATATGAATGGAAGGTGTCAGGGGATCTTTATGAAAATCCCTTCACAGCCACAACACCAAGCATCTCAGGCTATAGAATCCCCTGAAAGACTTGTAGATAACATACTGAAAGAAGGCTTTTTGGAACCAAAACATAAAAGTAGCAAGAGCAGAAATCACAAATGGACACTTAATTCTAAGAATCTTTTCTTGGGACTGGACAACACACCATTGGGATTATGCCCCAATATGAACATTCACAGGAATGGTAACAGTCACAATCTTTTAGATAACCAAGTCAAACTCTTTATCCAGAGGGTCACAGCTTTAAAACAAGAACAAAACTATGCTTTACAGGATTATTATTCTGAGAGATTGCTGGAAAAGCTGGCAAGGAAAAGTAAAGTAAACCAGGAATTCCTGTGTAATATAGAAAAGGAGCAGAGCAAATGGAATCTAGTAGGCCCTGAACCCCATCATCGAAGCATTACCATAAAGAAACTGGATAGAAACTTTTATGAGAAAAGACAGCTCTTTGGAGATACTTATATGGCAACACTAGAATGAGATCTAATGGAAAGAAACTGGCTGAACAATAACCCTTACCAATTGATCATAAACTAAGGTTTGGAGAAATTTGTTTCCATTGTTTACAAACCTAAGAAGTAAACTGAAGAACACTTGCTACAGGAGTGTTAAGAACAGCAATTCTGTGGCAAGTTTTCCCATATTGACTATAATTCACCATGTGACTCAGGACTATCATGCAATCTCTTTCCCATATCTCTACCCTGATGGCTTCTAATATTATGGAGCAAAAGCAGAGAAATTTACTACATGATGGTCCTGACTCATATAACAAATTCTAAATTGTGGGAATTATGCCTCCCTCTACATGCTGGAAGTGCAACTCCCAGCATCCCCCACCATTGGCTAAACTGGCAAGGGCTGCTGGGACTGGCAATCCTACACAATTTTCACCCACCCCAAATAATGCAGCACGAAATTGGGAATCAGCATAGGCATGAAGTTGGAATTCCAGAACAGCTGTTAATGTTTAGCCCAGCTTCATGATATCCAAATTGTGTCCTTCTGAAAGTGGTTTTGCCATGCCTTAAGAGAATTTTTTCTGAAAGTGCTGTACTATGATTTGTTTCTTTAAAAAGTCATTTTTCTTTATCTTCTAATTTAGAGTAATTTCACAATTATTCTAGTAATATGCACTGAACCTCATCTGCATAAAACACTCCTTCCAGCTTCACATATCAGGCATTTGATGTAAATGACAAGACAGAAATACTCTTCAAGAATTAAGAGAACGTGGACATGTTTAATCTTTCATATGTTGCTATGAGCTTTGTGATTTAGATCTTAGACCCAAATCACATAAGCCATGGGCCTAAATACCCTAAAGGTACCAGATCCCAACGGAACTTGAAAGCTAAACAGGGTCAGCCCTTGTTAGTACAATTGGCCCTCCGTATCCATAGTCTTTATCCACAGATTCAAACAACCACGGCTTGAAAATATTTTGTTAAAAATCCAAAAAGCAAACCTTATTGTTCACCATTTTATATAAGAGATGCCATTTTACTATGCCATAGGACTTGATCATTCATGGATTTTGGTATTCACAGGGTGTCCTGGAATTAAACCCCAGTGGATGAGGGCCCACTGTACTTGGATGGGAGCCTGCCATTGAAGACCAGGTGCTGTAGGCTATATTTCAGAGGAAGGAACTGGCAAAAACACCTTTCACTGTTCCTTGCCTAAGAAAACCCTACAAAATTCATGAGCTTGCCATAAGTTAACAGATGACTTGAAGGCACACACACAAACACACACACACATAAGCCAAGGGAACTCTGGAAGGTTGCACACTGGGATGGTGCCACTCAGAATAAAAGTTGGCAGTATACCCAGATAGTAATCTCCCCACCTCTCCCAGTATTTAGTCTTTGTAATTTCAAATAAATTCTAGCATTGATAATTGTTGCTTAAAACATGAGAATTTAGGTGAGACGTTTGCTCAAAACAATTAAATACATTCAGCACCTCTATGACTACACTTTATCCATTAGTCCCAACTTTCTTTGGCAGTTCATCAACAGGAGATATTTTATTTAGTCTACTTATGCAAAACAAAACAAATCCTAGATGGATCAGTATATGCTCATTTAGTGTAAATTAATGTAATTATAGAAATGTTACAGGAGGGTTGTTGGAATTGGGAACACAAAAGCAACCTGCAAACCTATTATAAGAAATCACCAAATCCCCTAAAAGCAAAAAAGAGTATTCAAATCAACAGAGTAAATATGTTTGTGTAAAAAATTATTCAAAAACTCAGTCAATTGGTGAATAGGAATATCATCTCAGCTTGGTATTAACTATACTGGAGTGCAGTGCCTGGTCCTTTCCTTTCTCACCCCTTCTCTGTCCAGCTGCTTTGCTCAATGTCTCGCTGGGTCCTGTGATTTCTTGACACTGAAGGTTGATTCAGCTTTGCTCTTTTATTGGGCTAGACCATTTTGTGAAAGAGCAGGTGGAACCAACTCTATCATGCTTGTCACTGTTGTGTAGTGGGGAGGATTCTGTACTTTCCCTCCTCCTAGAGCTGTGGTCATTTGTTGTGCTCACTGTTGTATTAGCTGCAGTATGTCTGCTTCTGTGAATGAGCAGAGAGTTGAGACCACAGGTCTTAACAAGTGGAAGTGTCTTAGAAACCCAGTAACCTCAATAGTCGGGAGAATCTTTGTGAGCACTGCTTTTCTCTTCTCTAATGGTAGCTTATGCTCAAACATTGTGCTAAGAAGTATAATGCCATTCCTGAGACACCTCTATGAAGTGCTCACACTATACTCAATTCAGAATATAAGAATAAAACATCTAAACCTTTTCATAGGCAGGTTTAAAATATCCTGTGCATTGCCCATGGAAATGGAAACTGAGACCCAAAGGGGCCTTCTGGCTTCTTTATAGTAAAATATGCCAGAATTATATCTATAACTTTAGATTTCAAATGAATCTTCTATAAAAACAATCCCAGCGCGAAGAGAGGGAAAGCTGGAATGTGTTCAGAGGAGGGCGACCAAGATGGTGAAAGGTCTGGGAATCAAGAGCTGTAAGGAACAGTTGAGGGAACTGGACACGTTCAGCCAGGATAGCCAAGAGGTGATATGATAGTCACCTTAAAGTATCTGAATGTCTGACATAAGATGGAGCAAGCTTGTTCTCTGCTGCTTCACAGGGCAGCTCCTGAATTAATGGACTTAAATTACAAAAGGAAGTTTGTCAGTGGAACGAACAGTTTACCTCAGAAGCTAGTGGACACCTTGATTGGTTTTTCCAGAGGTTAGCACAGGGGTGCTTTAGTCATGGATTCTTGTATGGCAGGGGGCTGGGTCCAACTCCCGTCCAACTCTGATATTATTTGTGATCCATTATAACTGATCCATTTTAGCACAGCTCATGTTTGAGAAAGTACAAATCTAGTACGGTACTTGGTTTTCAAAAGAAAAGAGCCTGTTTTCATTCTGTTAATACCAAGATACTTACGTTTGCTCAGTTCTATAATAAACTTGGCCCACCTCATAGGTTTCCTTATCAGTGTTCTAGTAACATATAGAAGCATGCTCTTGGAAAGCAGAAAAGTGAACTACGGTAGTATGTGTCAATGCCTATTCATGCTAAGGAACTATAGCAGTACAAATGGTACCTGCAACAGGACACTGTTGTTGTGGTTTTATTTTTAAAAGGGTTTATGTTTTTAACTTATTTTTTTGATAGTTTATTTTAATTTTTTGATTTTGTGATTTTGTAACTATTTTAAAAACTCTTTTAAATCACCATGAGTCCCGAACTGGTAAAAAGGCAGATATAATGATGATGATAATGGTAATACTGTAATAAAAAAAATACAGATAATGATGTTGCAGTGCATCCTCCAATAAATGTACTGCCAATGAATACCAGGTGCTATATGCTATATTTCAGATGAAGAAACTGGCAAAACCACCTCCGAGTATTCCTTGTCCTATAAAATTCGTGGGGTCATCGTAAGTTGACAAGTGACTTGAAGGTATACACACACCTGATACTGGAAAAAGGTCTAAAGACTTATTCCTAAAAAGTGACATTTAACTGGGAGGATTGACGTTAATTAAACTTGGAGAGGATAGCACTGTTAGGAGGAAATCAATAAGAAAGATCTTATCTCTAGAAACATCTTAGCTCTCTCTTAGAAGTATTCATTATCTTACAACACAAAAATACATTACAGTTCTCCTTACTAGGACAGTGATTCAACCATTCAAAGTTTTATCTCTCTAGGCTCCTGGTTTCAAAACTGTAGAAATCTCAAAATTATTAGCAAATAACCACAAAGTAAAATGCTTTGCTTCTTCTGCTCTAAACTATGAGATGATTAAGATTAATTTCAAGAAACTGTTGAACTACAAACAGCTATCATTTAGTTTCAGATGAAATAGTTGTTAAGCAAGGCTTTATACTAAGACAGTCATCATGCAGCATAGCTTAAACAGAATTCCTCACCAAGCATTTCCAATGATATTGAAGGTTAAGATCAAACTAAGGAAATCACTTTTCTTCTTTGTCACTGGACCATGGTGGAAAACCATCAATGCTTTATTTAGCATTATAGTTACAGAACAGATGCCTATTTCTATTATGAAAAAGAATTTAATCAAGTCATCCTGAAAGACATATTTTTCCCTCTTCAACGATGTCAAAATTTTGCCTTTTGAATTAATACCAATTTTGCACAAAATCATGCTGATTTGCTATGTACTAGTCAGACATAGCAATCACCAAGGCACAAGCTCAGCTCTGCACATCAGTTGTTACTTGCAGTAAGAAGAGGTATGCCAATTACATTGTTTTGGTTAAAAATGTACAGTCCCTTTATTTTGTATTATAACAGCAGCGATCACCAGCGTGCGGGGACAGTCTGTAGAACACTGAGGGATCCCCTTGTGTGGGGTCAAGATATACATTCCAACCAATGGTGTGATATATAAAAAGATCACCAAAGTGATCTTAGGATATACAGTACTTTCTACACATACAATGAACAGCTGGGAGCATTACAATGCAAACTTGTTCTTAAAATTTTTAATTATTTTCCTCTTAGTGCTAGATGAGGAAGGGAGAAAGGTATCCCTTTGCTACAGCACTGATCGTATGCCTTGATAATAGGAACAATTCATTAAGATAGCTTGTAGGGAAGACTGGATTGTCCATTTAAAATGTCAACATATTAGGCAATTAAAATGTCGTTTTAAGTGCACTTTACATGCTTGTTGATAGACCCAACGTTCTGATTTCTCTCACAATACATTTCGTCATACTCTAATGTAGTTTGGCTGAAAATGCACTTTTCCCAGTAAACTTTTTTTTAAAAGAAAAAAAGCCCAAACTATGTTTATACTTCCACACAGCTAAAAATCCCTGCTAATTAAAAACAACAGTATGCTACAAGACAAGACATGTGAAAGACGACATGTATAGTGAAATGAGTTTTTTTTTAATTGTTGTGCTGTGACTAAAGTAAAGTTCTCAAAGGCTGCAATTTAACATTCCAAGTTCTCCCTTCCATCTTTATTGATTCTAAAGATTTTCCACAAATTTATTTGGGGGCCAGAACAGCAGTCATTGCATCACACCATTTTGTTTTCCAAGACTTCAAGTTTCAAAAGCAAAACTGTTCAAAAAAGTACAGTTCCTGATTTTGATTTGATAATTGGGACAAAAATGTAGCACATACTTAAAGATTACACAATCTACAAATGATGGCAATATTTTCCTTGGGAGAGTACAGTTTCGTTTTCTGGTAAATACTCAAAAAGGCTCAACTTCAAGCAGTAATAAACACAAGCAAAAGTGATTTAACCCTTTAAAATAAATATTCAGGAAAACCTCTCTGTACATACAAGTGAAAGAATATGTAACACTTTCACGCTAAAAGAAAATAATTTGTTCATAGAAGCAGCTGAAATCTGCTGTTCCAGCCCAAAGTCCCCAAGTGAAGAAGGGAGGCACAAACACAGGTGACTACGGTAGCTCGCTATTATCTTATGGCCTTTGTGGGGTATTATTTCATTCTTTTATTTATTTTTGGACAGGGACACCATCACCACCAATCTCTTTATCCCTTTTGTTGTTTTATTTATTTCATTACAGCATGCCAAATCCTTTGGCATATGTGATGGCCTTCAACAATCTCTCTTTAAGTTTTTCTTTGCTGGAGTACTCCGGAAGCAAGAGGACATTAAAGCATGTGTGAGATGTGGGTAACCTATGGGGGAAAACAGAGAAGGAGAAAAATTAAGTCCCATTAATACAGACCAAAGTGCACAAGCCATATTGACCTGAAAAAGACCCTTCTATGCCCATATTTCTACTTTATTCGGTTTTCACAGAATTGTTCCTACAAAGGGACTATGGGTTCCTTGGTTCCTACAAAGGTGTCTTGGGGTCATAGGAATCCCTTCTTTGGGGGTGGGTGGGAATCCAACTCTGGATGTCCCTCCCACCAGCCCATGGGAAAGCTCCCCTAATATATATATCAATAGCAGATCTGGGAAAGGCTTTAGAGGCACAGATTCAAACTCCGTCTTCAGCATGAATGCTACCAACACAGAGGGTAGGAATGTTAATCAGCCATAGAGCTGGAGAACACGATTTCCCTACCAATGGTTTGATTGTGGAGGGGGATGCTGTCAAAAAGAAAAAAAATCCTAAAAAATGGGCAGGCACCCTTCGTATTGCTTCCTCTCCCCCCTTCAGCCTGTTGGAATGAGCCTAGCAGGTTTCTGGATGAGACGATTCTCCTGCCTTCAGATCACTCCTCCCTCACCAGTATGCTTCTTTGGCTCCTGTACTATTTCATCAAAGTAACAATGTTAGGGTGAAAACACAGTTGCTTAACTACACTCCCAAATTATTTCTGATTTTTCAAAAGAAGAAAATTTACAAAAAAGTAGTTTACCGTTCTGTGTCGGGGCCATTTTTGGCGATAATCATCTTTAGTTTTCCAAGTCCTCCTACTGGTGCTCTGTCTGTGCCTGTTGTAAACTGAAGGAACAGTCTTTTTTGCTCATCTGTAAATGCATGGACAATTTCCCAAAATTCTCTATTGAAAGGAAAATTAAACAACATTAAAAAGCTGCCCAGACTAAAACTGTGAGAGTACTGGGGTAAGTAACATCACATATTATCTACAGATAACTTGGATGAAACTGTGCTTCTTGTAATGCACCCCAGAACTAGCAATAACAAGCATGGTGCCATTGTATGTTATTTGCTCTCTCTCCAAATGCACAAATATTAGGATGTCAAAGAGAAAGGGCACACACGAATGGATGCTTCTGCACATGTATTTATAGCTGAATGATGCATGTGAGCACAATCTCCAACAGCTACAAAACTCCAGTGAACAGTGCCTTGGGCAGATGACCAGAAACCTTGGTTGCTCTAACAATTAACATATATTGATTTGTAACTAAACTTAAAGGCATAATGTATAACCCTTGGCCATGTGGCCAGACACCTTTTGCATTGTAAATTTAGGTCTCTGACGGACTAGATATGTATTTATGTATGTATGCATGCAAGGATATTAAGTACATCAGTTGAACAAAAGCTAAGAGTTAAATTGTGTGCACCCTTATTTGTAAAAACAAAATGCTAAACAAAGCAGAAATTATTTCTGAACATAGACATAGAGGGGTGGATCTGAACAAATGTCCAGAACTTTCCAAAAGTAAGAGGGAATAGTTATAGGGCAAAGTATTTCTCCATGAGACAGAAAATGAGTAGCTACTTAACTGGGAGAGTCCTAAATATTAATCATTTCATGAATTAACCCAACTCTGGAGGCCAGTTTGCATGTAGTGCAAAACCATATTTTATTGTTACCCGCATAAGCTAGAATGAGCCCAAGTCAAGTCTCATCTCTGCCAAGAATAAGTAAGAATTATGAAAATGGAACTGAAGACAAGAGAAGAATACAGTTGGCCCTTCCCATCTGCAGGGGTTCGGGACAGAGCACCACCGCAATGCTGAAGAACATGTGAAAAAATTAAGTCCCCCCAGGGAACACACGGCTTTGTGGTGAACGCCGAGGTTTCCTCAGCTTTTGTTCCCTGTGGGGTAAAGCCAAAGACCGAGCACATCCTCAGCAGCTTTGAGGTGAGCATGGGGGTTTCCGTGGCCTTCAGCTTCCCCCCGCCACACCAGGAATGAAGGCCGAAGAGAACCCTGGCGCTGGCCGCAAAGCTGCACATTCCCTGGGGGGGGGGGGAATCTGAAGGCCAAGCACACCCTCAGCGGCTTTGCAGAGAGCGCGGGGTGGTGGTGGTGCTCAGCCTTCAGCTCCCCCCTCCCAGGGAATGAAGTCCAAGGAAACCCCCAGTGCTGGCTGCAATGCATCCCAGGGGGGGAGGCCAAGCACATTCTCGACAGCTTTGCACCAAGCGCAGGGGTTTGCTCAGCCTTTGGTCCCCCCCCCCCCGGGAAGAAGGCCAAGGAAACCCTTGGTGGCTTTGCGGCCAGTGTGGGGGTTTGCTTGGCCTTCGGTTTCCTCTCCCCAGGGGATGAAGGCTGAGGAAACCCCTGGTGCTGGCTGCAAAGCTGTGTGTTCCCTGGGGGGGGGGGGAGTTGAAGGCTGAGCAGACCCCCAGCAACTTTCTGTGAATACACAAAACCGCAAAAGGGAAAGCCGCAAATAACAATGTAACAACAAGCAGTACAGGGACGACTGTACTGCTTGTTGTTACATTCAAACCAGATTATTGTTTAAAACAAACTCTAGTTAATTAAACAACAGTCTGAAAACTTGGAGGTCTCTCATTCATAGGGTCACTGTAAGTCAAAGTTGACTTTTTATATTACTGCAATTATTGCAAAATTTCATTTATAATGTTTATGACATAAATATTAACGAAATCTTCATTCATATACATAAATATTAACGAAATCTTCGTTCATATCATAATGTTTAGAAAGCACTGAGTTTGTTTGAAACCATGATTTCTGGTTCCTATATGAGGACAAGTCAGAAGTCTTTAAAGGTGGATGAAACACTACTGAAATTCTTCTCTGAACTGCACAGGAGAAGGGAAGAATACATGACATTCACTCTTGCTTGTTTTAATTTGTGCATATAATGTTAAGAAACATATGAACCAATTCATGATGTCGATAATTCAGAAAATGGGTCATAAACCGGAGTGCAAAAGCAAATGATCTACGTGTATTTTGGCAAAATACAAGATGGTACCACTGGATTCTAGTGCTGCTGATGACTCGATAGTCTCTGGCTCCAATGTAAGTAACATAACCTACTACATTTTTCAGTTATTTCAATGTGCATTTGTTTTCTTTTAGCAGTTCTTTCTTTACAAATAAAGGAACCTTTCATAATCCACTAAGAGGATTAAAAGTTAAAGTTTCTATTTTAAAATTAGTTTTAAGAGAGAAAATTATAGATGAAATTTAAATAAATAAATTTAAATAAATAAAATAATATCTGACTTAATTTTTTTAAACCCACTCTTCTGCACATCTGGATGACAGGCAAAATCTGAAATCCCCAGTTTTGGTGTAATAACAGCATTGGTGATTTACCTGTACAGAGACTAATGGGCAGAAGATGAAGACTGTTGGAAGAAGACCTATGAATCACAAAAGTCCAACTTCTAAGAAGCAGTGACAATTGCTCCATTCCAAAGAGAGGATGGGAAAGATGGCAAACTGCTTTTTCCTTCCCAAGTTAATTAAGAAGGATTTATTAAGTGCTGGTCTGCTTCAGATCTCTGGCTACATAGGAAAGGGGACAGTGCCCACCATCCTGCTCTTCTAATCAAAGCTACCTACCTAACATCTCTTCTCCCACAATTGTTTTCATGTGCTAGAGAGATAACATACACTCACTAGCATTTATCTGACAGACTTATTTGGGAATGGTTGTTCTTTTGCTATTATTGGCAAGCTGCCTTGCAGGGGATTTTATGCTGCTGTGCCTGTCTTCCCAGATAGCCATGTTGATTACAGAGCAGAAGTTATAAGTATATGACATACGACAAGGGGAGAGTCAAGCAAACTACAGTTATCCCTTAACATTCGCGGCTGTGACATTCACGGTTTTGAGTATTCGTAGTTTTGCTTCACCCTCCGTGCTTGCCTGGGTTTTCGCTTCCCTTTGTAAAGGGAGCGAAGACCCACGGAAGCGCAGGGGTGAGGCAAAGCCTCTTAAATCACCCCTCTCCTGTGCCTTGCTCCCTTTGCAGGGAGAGCGAAAGCCCAGGAGAGGGGCGATTTTAAGGGTTTTCCCTCACCCTCCGTGCTTGTCTGTGTCTTCGCTTACCTTTCTAAAGGGTGCGAAGACACAGGTAATCATAGAGGGTGAGGAAAAGCCTCTTAAACTGCTGCTCTGCTTGGCCTTCGCTCTCTTTGCAGGGAGAGCGAAAACCCAGGAGAGGGGTGATTGTTATTCGCGTTTTTTTCACATTCGCGGGAGTCTGGTGACCCTAATCCCTGCGAATGTGAAGAGACAACTGTAGTTTGGAAATCGCAGCATTATTAGGGGGCAATTATTATATGATTTTAATAAAGTGGGATTGAGCAGAAAATATTTTGGCAGAGTGCCCACTATTCTTTAAGCCATGTTGGTACATGCCATTCATTACTATATCCATTGCATTATCTTAACTATTTCAGCCACAGGGTGGATAAGAGAGCAAGATACATAGATTTGAATCCAGAATTAGTTATACTTAGACAAAACTTCTAAAGTAATGACCACCTCAAGTCTCACTGAAACCAACAAGTCAGCTCTAAATATGACTAGGTTTGGATCCAGTCCACGGTAAAATTTGAAACTGGAAACCTTAAATTGCTTTCCTTTAAAACTGGTACCTCTTGCATCATATTTAGTATTCACATCAGTTGTTTTGAGGCATATACCCATAGAAAAACTTACACCCCATACCTAATAATAAGAGAATCTCTGGTATAGCCACCATCATACTCTGTAGTTTCTTCTAGGGCTTGAAAGTCTAGATTCTGTAAATAAAAGACACTATGTCAACATTCCATACTAGGACTAAGCAACAAGAGCAATTTATTGTCCTCTGCACATTTCAGCCGCCTTACCCTACTTCCGCAAATAAGCAATTCAATCTCCTCAGGTCTAAATAAATATTTTAGGGGAGACTCGTTGGTTACCATGTGGAATCCTCTCCGAAAGGCCTTGAATTGCTTCTCCACTGATTTGTTGAGAATGTAGTCAGAATACAGATTGACAAATTCCTGTTCAATGAAAAGCAAACAATATCAAGTTGTATAAACCTTTGGGTCAAGATACAATAGGAAACCCTCCCCAAAAATCAGATACTGACTTTTCCTTGTTTAATAAACAGTGGTCTCAAAGGCATGAAATAGTTATAGGAGGTTAGGTAACACATTTATATAATTCAGGCTGGTAACACTTTTGAAATCCTAACAAATTTTCAGTCTTTCCACTCTTTCATAAAACCAAATAATCAAACTAAAAATGTTTGACATTTATCACAACTTCTATAATTGGAAGATAATTCAAAATCTGGCCAAATTAGAATTTTGCTCAAAATTGCCAGCCATTTTTTCAAAGGCTGCTCTCATGCTTTTAATTCCTCACCAAGGGAGGCCAATCTAGTTCTGTTCAATGGCTGACTGACTGCTGGCAGAGATATTTGAATTCACAGACTTTCGGCTTTATAAACTGACTTGTTATGACCACTGCAGATTTGCTGAATTTGGTTCAACCCAATGGCTATTTTAATATGATGTACTGATGTGCTTTACCTGTCTTGATTTTAAGTTTTGATCAGTGGTTGGCCCAAAACCAGAGTTTGCGTGGCAACATTTGGCAGCCTGTTGTCTTTGTCTTATTTCACACCTAACTTTACATGTAAAACAGACTAAAGCAAGATTTTTTTTTGGTGGGGGATCCAAAAATCCCCCCGAATGTGCACAAAAAAGTTTGGGAAGTCAATCTAAATACCAAGTTTGGAAAAAAAAATCAGTTTGCAATTGTGCACTGTAAAGAAAAAGCACAAAATACTTCTCTAGGAGATACTCAAAGTATCTCCTAGATACTTTGGACATCATGTTCAAAATCCTATTATGGTCTTCCTTTTGGTCCCATTAGATAATACACAATTTGGTGATTCTGTGATGAAGCAGGTAGATATGTTTAGCATTACAGATAAACACTATAAATTACAGTACATGTACACACAGGTTACATATATAACATTGTTCTCTAGAAATGCATACAATTTGGCTTCATAAAAGTCACAGGTCTATTTTTAAGAAAACTCCCATCCCTTATAGATGTGAAGATACATTTGCAAGTAGGTTGGTAACGCTGGTGTGGTCTAAGAAAACAGAGGTAAATAGAGAAGATTTTGAGCAGTTCTTAGTAAGACTTCAATGCTTTAAATAGCTCCTTGTCCCTCATTACAGCATACAAATTGCATAGGGAGAGATCATCATACGAATGTGCTTACTGTGCATAATGATATGTATAGGTCACAGAACTGATAGTCTCAATATGCTATTTCTGCAGTAGGAATGTAAGGAATATTTGCAGATTTCTCATTCTAATTCAGATAGGCTATCTGAAAACATCCAAACACCCTGTTGAGAAACTGACAACTGCCATGAGATTTCTTTGCCTCCTGTGAGAGCAAGATAATGAACATTTTTTTGGCAAAGGTTTCCAAAATTTTCACAAACTCCCCCCCCCTTTGTGACGTGAAGTGCACAGATACAAACCAAGCATAAAAGGACAGGAATGCAAACAAACCATCCAGTGCTTCTACTTTTCAAAATTTTATGGGAAAAGGCAGAAGGCAATCATAATTACTATAAAAACTGTACAACACTTTGTGCAGAAATGGTCTTACAAGTGCAAATACTCTTTTAAAAATATGCAAAAAAACCTCACTGTCTCCACGACAAAGAGAAAAAAATAGCGATTTCTCATTTATAGCAAAGGACAAGACAACCTGGATTTATATCTCTATTTTGCAGATTTAAAATAGTGTCCAAGTACTCACTGCACAACTGGAGACATGCCCTATTAAATTACCTTTCTGTTCTCATTTGTAATAGGGATTTTATCTCCATTTTCCTTCAAATCATGCATCATTGGATTACCAAAGAGATCCGTATGAGATATTTGGAAGGTTATCATCATATCATCTTCCACACTTCCCTCATACTGCAACAAGTCTCTTAAGCTTTGATAGAGAACCTAAAACAGGAAAAGACATCTTATACTTTTAAAAGCAGAGTAACCAAGCTGATAATTACACACTATGGATGAACACTAACAGCCTAGAAGTTGCACTCATCCACATCCACTCTTGTAATAGCCTGTTTTTAAAATGAAAAGCAAATACAGGAGGCTGTGAGTTTATTCAGAGAAGCAGTGGAGGGCAAGAGAGTGTTCTTATTGTTTATTTAATTATTGCTTTTTATCAAATTCATTCTTCATAAGCTGCTTTTCTTTGTGCAGGGAAAAGATATCTATTTTTCCTTGTAGGTGGAAAAGAAATATGGGAAGGACAATCTCAGTTGAAAAAAGTCCTGTGGGAAAAGGTTTAGAACATCATTTGCCCAGCCCTCTGATCAAATTCCCAGCCTCCCACTGCTTCTTTTCATTTAAAGAACTCACCCATGTTGTGAGACTATTAAATACTACTGCATGTGTAACATTTAGTTCAGCTCTGATTGTCCAAAGCAGGATTGAACTCATGCAGAGTTTTGTGTGACAAAGCTCAGCAAGTGCTAGAAGTACAATCTGACAATTGTAAGCAGCAGGAGATAACCCCTCTTGTAAATGTGCAAGAAAGAAGCTTTGTTTTTTTAATAACCTTTGGACATAATAGGTGTTCACTAACATGTAAGGAAACTTTTGAATAGATAAAGATTTCTATGTTAATAACATTTCATTGAGAATATTGCTGCCATTAATTATCCTCAATCACAGTTACATGCTATATTCCAGAAAGTTTAACTATGAATCTTTTATTATCCTCTCCTATATATTTCAGCTATAAATATACATTTTATTTTGAACATTTGAGCTTAATTTCACGTTACCTACATTTTAAATATTTGAGCTTGATTGTCCAGCTAAAACACAAACAGATTAAATCACCCTACCCTCTCATTTCCTCACACATTTCTCTGGTACTGATGTTAGGCTTCAGGGCCCTTGATATGTAACTGTATAGTACAGAAACAACATAGAGTCTTGTAACATTTTAAAGAATAGTATTTTTTTTTAAATAAAACTTTGGTGGACTTCAGCTCATTTTGTCTTTGACATAGCTTGACACTGTGTATTGCATTATACTTACCAGGCAAAATACAAGTGTTGCTTGAGGCTGATATTTCTAAAGCCCACGTTAAGTGAACTTTCACAGGACTGAGCTGCTACTGGCAGAGGAGCAAAAATAGCATGAGCTGCAAAGTCACCGGCTAAACTTTGCCTCAGCCACGAATGACTGGATAAGCAACTATTTTCTCAGACTCAGGCCCCCACTGTGAGATAATACTGGCAGGGCTGAAATTGGGATTATTGAGAAAATATGTGTTTCAGCTTTCAGAAACTGCCCTATCATCAAGAGATAAAATCAAATTAAAACTGAAGTACAGGATTCCAAGTGGAAAAAATATTCAACTTACAGGGTGAGAGTCTGCCAGATCACGGAAAGTTCCTTTTTTGCCCATTAGTTTCCTGTAGACCACCATTGGAAAATGGACATCCAGAATGCAGTTGTTATAGATGGCCAGACCCAGTACAATTCCAATCAGTGTAAACTGTCCCTCAGTTTCAAAAGAGGATGGGTTAAACCAAAACAATTTTGTAGATTCATCGTAAGTGAACATTCCTATAAAAATAAGTTTAATTCATTACTGATGTAAGAAAACCCACAAAATAACAATACAGTTTCTTCAGCTAAGAGAGCCGTGTCATTTGGTCAAAGTTTCAATTCGCAGGGGGAAAAGTACAGTATATTCAGTAGTTTCATCTCTATTTCATAAAGAAGCCGCAAGTTATTAAGCCACAATCTTTCTCTGAAATCCACTTTAAATTAACAGGGCTTCAGATAAACAGTGATCTTGTGTATTGGCAAGATTCTAAGAGCAGAGAATTCTACAGCAAGCAACCAAAGGCTTTTGCATGCACCTTAAAGCAACTTATGTATTCAAGAAAGTCACCCAGTACATCTGTCCCAGAACTTTTCTACTACTTCAGCAAGACCACTGGGATGGTGGGCATGTCAAGGGGAAACTGCACACTTCAATAATACATGTCGAATTTTTTTCCCCTTGGTCATAAAAACATTTCAGATAGATGATTTAGTGAGAGCTAGCTTTCTATGTGAAAGGCATTTTTCATGCATTCAGAACTAATCCATGCTGGTGTGCTGAAGTGATATAAGAAAACCTGGGAGCGCAAGTACTAGCGTTCAACAAAGCAAAACAAACTAGTAGAGTGAACAGAATTAAGGCAGAAATATTCCTCAGATACAAAAATTAGCAGCCTTAAAAACCATCATATCAGGTATATAGTCTGCAAGCAAGAAAGGTAGATTCTCTCAACACTTTATTAGAGGACTGAATACACAGAAGAAAAGCAGCTAGAACTGACAGAGAGGCAAACCATCCACATAATCCATAGAAAGCTGGTTACGTACCAATATCTGGGTTGAAGATTTCCTCTACAACTAGCTGAAAAAACTCTTTGGAAACTCCTCCTTCATCAACCCCCTGTTCTCCTTCAAATTCCACATACAACTGTTTTTTCAAATCTGCTGGATTTTCCATGGCAATCATTTCTAACTAATGGATGAAAAGAAAATATTCCTTTAGTGTTTCCTTTACAGATCATAACATTGTCTGTACTAAAGATGAGAGAGCCAGTGTGGTGTAGTGGTTTGAGTGTTGGACTAGGACTCTGGAGAACGGGGTTCAGATCCCTGCATGGCCATGGAAACCCACTGGGTGATCTTGGGCAAGTCATACTTTCTCAGCCTCAGCAGAAGGCAAACGCAACCCCCATTTGAATAAATTCTGACAAAAAAAACAAAAACACCAAACCACTCCATGATAGGTTCATCTTAGTCTGAACCAACTTGAAGGCACACAACAATACTAAAGACAACAGCTGGGGTGTATACAGAGCCACCATTTTCGTTTAGAAGCATCCTTTTATGGGCGTACTAAAAATGCTGTAAAAGTAGTTTGTAACAAGTGATTCAAGGGAACAAATACCACGAGAAACTGTCATAGAAATGCTTATAATCTATTAAAGAGAACAGCAGGGGACGTAATGATCACAGTGAGGGGGTAGACAAGGTGACCCACTTATGGCTCATCCTATTGAGGTGGCTAAGACAGAAGTGGGGCGGAGATGGCATGTTAACCCTGCTAACTCTCCTGGAAAACCTTAGGATGAGTGAGGATTCTGCAAAAAGGATGGCAAGAGGCGTGCTGTTGCAACCAAGCAGTCTTTCCCTCTACTTTCTACCTGCACAATTTTCACTTTGGGTTCACAGTACAGTGGGCCCTTAGTATCTGCAGGAGTTTGGTTCCAGGACCCCAAGCAGATAGCAAAAAAAATGTAAATGCTCAAAATGGTGTAAAGGCAGCAAATGGAGGCAGTGGCAAACCCTGGGTGCCAGGCATGCCACCAAGTGTGCCTTCTTTGGTTTCTCCTGCTTCTGGGAACATGGCAACTGCCTACTTCTGCCTTCGAGGTGGTGGCTGCAGTGTTTCTGCTTGTTCCTTCACAAGGCAGAAGTGGGTGGCTGGCAGACTCCCCAGAGCTGGGGAAGCCCAAAGAAGGTGCACCTGGCATTTCTCTGCAAGCCTTAAGTTCATGTCTCTTTGCAGCCTCTCCAACCTTGCAAATGTGTTGTGTAAAGTACAGTACAGGTATTCTGTGCAGTACTGGAGTCTGAATCCGTGGATTGTGAGTCTGTGGATACACCAGGCCCACTGTACAAGAGAGTATAGCTGTCCTCAGCTACTATTAACAATCCTGTATCAGCGTTCCATGGATTTACACCACTGCTGTAGATTTCTCTGCCCAGCCCCTCAACTCAGATGTACAATAGTTTAAGTTCCAACATAATATTACCCATAAGTACTTAAAGCACACTGCATCAGCTTTAACTGGGAAATCACTGACTGGTACAGTTGTCACAGACTGTCAGAAGACATGACTATATACAAGGCATTCAGTAAACTATTCAAAACCCATTATAACTCTCAAATGCACACGTAGACCAGACATTTTCTTAGATTGTCAGTCAAACTGCAGCACAATGTGGCCCTGAGCATGAAGACTTAGCTTGATGTATGAACCAGAACACTTATCTCTTCATCACCCCAGAACTGTCTTGATTTTTGAAAAAGTCAACAGTCTCAGACAGTGGTTCAGCTCATGTGTCTCTTCTTAGTGCGAGGACTAGTTAAAAGCATATGCTGCAAGGAACTCATGAACCAAATAAATCCCCAATTCTGGTGGGTACACCCATTTAAAAGATAACACCCCAGGTGTTGTAGCTGCAGGTTCCATATCGATCTGGATCTCAGTATTTTTATTTTTTATTTATTTCCCACCTTTCTCCTCAAATTGGAATTCAAGGTGGTTTACAAAATTTAAAACTGATATAGATAAAAACACAAGAAAACATTGTTAAAATATTCTAAATTACAAACAATTTAAAACATATCCATTATAAGGCAAAGAAAATAGAAAGCAACACATAATTAAGAGCCCCTTTAATACATTACAGTTTTTACCTGTTGACAGCAGGACAACAAAAAAAGAGTCTAGTCTCCCTTGAAAGGGAGCTACACTTTGGCATCAGCCATCAGGAGGTGCTCTTCTGTATTCCCACCATATGTGTCTGTGAAGGTGACATGAAGAGTCTCCTCTGCAGACCTTAAAATCCAAAAAAGCTCATATGGAAAGAATACAATCATTCTTCTATGTGGACCTGCATTTTTATAGGTAACCAGAACTTTGAATTTTGCCTGGAAACAAACTGGTCTCGTGTAATTGGGCCTGGTCTACAGTCTTGATGCAGCACTTAAGTTCCTGAGACTTTTTCAAAGGCACTGCAACATAGAACATGTTACTGTAGTCCTAAACAGGATGTAATGAAGCATGTGTTTCCATGTCCAGATCAAACATCTCTAAGAACAGGCACAGCGCATACACTAGCTTTAACTGAAACACGATTCTGTGATCTACCTTTTGAGTATATGGCACATCCCTGTCTTGTTTGGAATAAGCTTTGTTCACTTCCCATCTAGTCTAATACTCCAAAATACCTTCATATGTTTGAAGCCAACAGACAATTCAAGAAGTATGGAATGATGGAATTATCAGAAGACTGAGATGGGAAATGATCCAGCATGGTGTAGTGGCTTGAGTGTTGGACTATGACTCGAGACCAGGGTTTGAATCCCTGCTCAGCCACGGAAACCTTGGCTGATGCTGGGCAAGTCATATATTCTCAGTGTCAGAAAAGACCATGATAGGTTCGCTTTAGGATTGCCATAAGTCGGAAATATCTTGGAGGCACACAACAACAATGGATTAAGAATGCGGCAACTCTGCCTCCTCTCCCTCCAAAGCCTTGCCTGCTGCTGCAGAGAAAGCTTCAGCAGAGAAAGCTGAGAGAGATACTTGCCCCCTACCCCAACTTCAGTTAGCCAGGTCTCTGAAATACGCTAAGTCAGTATGCTCACTCAGGATCAAGTCATGAATGGCACTTGTTCTTACCATTTACTGATCTGGCATTCAATGCCACCATTTTCAGCCTAGGTGAGCTGTTATTAAAGCTGTTTGAACTGGGGGACAGTTTGGGGGCTATCAACACCTTGCTTTTCCCTCTCAGTTTGGGGGCTATCAACAGCTTTTCTCTCTCCTAAAAAAATAAAATGGTTCCTGCCACTCTGTACTTCTCTCTAACCAGTACAATTGTGTACATCCCACTGATTCAATGGGTCTACTAATAATATAATATCATTCAGTCTAATTCCTAGACATGCAGGCCTAAATTCACCATTTCAACCAGAGGAAACCCTATAGTAGATCCCCTGAATCAACATAATTTATTTAAGTGTTCACTTAACAAGTTGCCATCTATTCAATGCTAGCTGGGGCAACGGGATTTAGACTAAAGAGAGAATGGCTGACCCTACTAGGTTATACAATCTTTGATGCTGTTAATTGAAATGCACTGGTTTCATGATTGCAGGCACGGGACAGTTTTCTTTTTGCTCATTCTTATTGAGAAGGACACAAAGGGTTGTTTTGGTGGTTCAACTTCTGGTGACATGCCTTCAGACATCCATACCTTTTCCTGTTCAACGTGCTAGAGCTATCTGAGGCTGCCACAGTAAGTGTGTAAAGAATACAACAAATTATTGTGATATAATTAGTGTGCTTATCAACTTAATGACTGCCATGGTTCTGGCCTTAGTTGATACTTACTGCTTTAAGCATCTGTCATTTTTTAATCTGATCAAGTGGATCCTTAAGGGCATGTAGTCTAAAAGGTGAAGTAGAGGTAGGTGCCTTGGGTTGGATGGTCAACAAGGTATAGTTGAGAGATGAGCAGAGACTGAGGATGGTGGAGCTAAAACACACATCTTAAGCCTGGAATTGTACTTGAGAAAGCTTTAAGTGAGCACCATGGCTGGACACTGGATGCTCTGTTATACAATACAACTGGGGTTACAGTAGACAGATGGAAACCTCAGGTCAGCTAAACTAGAAGACTGAAGTCATTCAGTGTCCATACCCAAACAGGCACACAGCTCAGAACTCTTGATCTTGACATGGATAACTGAAGAAGTGTGGAAGAGACTTTCAAGAAGGGATTTAAAAGGAATGGAAACTGATGTCAGGCATCTCACTTTCTTACTTGTTTTTCTTAGCTTACTAGCTATACCCAGTGTAACATACACTGTCAAACTTTTCCCACTGCCCCCACCCACCATGCTACACACACACACACACACACACACACCTGTCTACAGGTTCGCGCTTCCTGCCGCCCCTGCCAGGCTCATGCCCCCCATCAGGCTCGCCCCCCGTGCCCCCTCCAGGCTCACTCCCCTTCACCGCTCCACCAGGCTCACCCCTCCCCCGCCAGGCTCCCGTCCCCCACCAGGTTTCCCCCGCTACCAGGCTCTCACCCCCTCTGCCCCCTCAAGGCTCCTGCCCCCAGGCTCTCCCCATCAGGCTTGCATCCCTGCCACCCCCCCCAGCACTCAGGCACACCTTAGACGTGCACACACACACACACACCACACATCCCCCCAGCCATCTTTAGAAAGGACTGAAACTTCCACATGGTCCCGTCCCTAGTGTGCTGATTGGCTGCTCAACTGAGCTTTGATTGGTCAGTTCCCTAAGCAGCCAATCAGCACAATGGAAACGGCAACATACCCAAGAGAATTATATATATACTAGCTGGACCCGGCGTACCACATGCCATTAAAAAAGTCCCCCCCAAATGCCCAGGTGACCTCATGACAACACTTTGAGGTAGGCTGGTTGGTTTAACTCGCCCACCCACCACTCATTCTGCCCCTTGCCACCCCCACTGCTCGTTCTGCCCCCTTACTGCTCGTTCTGCCCCATCCCCACTAATTCTGCCCCTCTCACCACTTGTTCTGCCCTTCCCCCACTCGTTCTGCCCCTCCCCACTCATTCTGCCAACTCATTCTGTCCTTCCCACCACTCGTTCTGCCCCTCCCCACTCATTCTGCCCCCAACTCATTCTGTCCTTCCCACCACTCGTTCTGCCCCTCCCACCACTCATTTTACCCCCTCACCACTCGTTCTCACAGTATGTGAGCTTGCGTGCTCACAGTAAGGGGCTGTGCTTTTCTTTTGGCCAGCAGGAAGTTTTCCTCCTTAAATGCTCAGAGGCTGGGTTGGTTGCTTGCTGGGACTTCAGATGTCACCCGTGCTTTCCTTGTGTGTGAATGTGTGTAGGAAAGGTTCGAAATGTGAATTTTAAAGAAGCAATTCAGTTTGTTGAGACACAGAGAGGGGGTGGCAAGCATGTGGCTGTGCTTTTCTTTGGACCATGAGGAGACATGGGGCAAAATGTGAGTTTTAAAGAAGCAATTCAGTTTGCTAAGACACAGAGAGGGGAGTGGAAAGGGGAGGCTTTGCTTGCACGCTCACAAAATGGGGCTATGATTTTCTTTCGGCCTTAGACCCTCAGAGGCTGGGGGGGGGGGCTGGTTGCTTTCTGGGACCTTCCCTGTGTGTGTATGTGTGCAGGAGGTTTTCCTTCTTAAATGCTCAGAGGCTGTGTTGGGGAGAGCGGGGGGGGGGAGGAATTTCCGCGAATACATAAAACTGCGAAAGTCAAAGCCACAAATGTAAAGGGACAACTGTAGTGATTTTTACTGAAGTGAGACACATAGAAGAGATGTATGGAGTGCAGCTGTATGCAAATCAAGCAGTTTGGCAAAATATTCCAGACAGACAAAATAATCTATATGTTGCTTTAAGGATGTATCTCGTCTCCCCACTATCCCTGGTACACTGTATTTTACTGACCATACTATGATGAAAGATTGCTCCTCTATGAAGTAACAAGGTTTATAGAATTCTTGCAATTAGTTTTTCTTAATACATGAAACAAAAAGTGTCAAGTCTGGCCAGCTGAGCCAAAGCATGTGTGCATAAGCATTAAAATTTACAATGACGACTTGTCAGTATTCAGGGCAATAAAGCAAATGTACAATAACTGGAATAGTTAATTGTTTAACGACATATAGTTGATGTAGTAAGGTATGTAATGTGTACTAAACAATTATGCTGCAATACCTACTTTCTGTGCACAACATTTACATATAAAAGGAAAATCTAACAAAATGGCTAATGTAGAAGACAGAGAAACATTTTTTACTATTAGAACAGGAATAAAATCTCTGATGATATACAAATCACTGCTGAACAAAGGAATTAAATATCGAGAACAGAAAGTCAGACATCTAACATAGTATAAAAACAGAGGCAAACTAGGTAACTGGATACTTCAGACACAACAATCTTAAACTAAACTTTACAGAACACGATGCTCCATTTTATTTTATAATTAATGCAAAGTGACTCTAGTAAATACCCTATGCTGAGAGTATGGAAATATATTAACTGAAGTGTAGATTCTTGTGAGAACTGGACACCAGCTGTGTTCCAGCGGCACAGATTTCAGCTCTAGCTATATTGCAAGACCAAATAAGCTCTGAAAATTATGGAAAAGGGATCAATGACTCATGGCTTGTCATGACAATGGCTATTCATTTAGCCATCCACTGCCATTATGTAGCATCTCCTATCACTCTTTTTGAAATTCAGCACCAAAGAAGTCCCAAACTAGCTTGTTCACATAACATGTGGAAGCAGGAGTCTGTTTCTAAGGAAGTGATACATACAATAACCTTTGCACCAGCCTTGTGGAGCCTGTCCTCCAGATGTCTTAGGGAATACCACACTTTGAAGAAAAGTGGCAAGGAAGCAGGAACGTTCCATGTTTCCTGCTGCCTGACTGGCATGACTTCACCGTTCTTCTGGCTTTCTTTCGTTCTGGTCCCATGGGGGACCAAGCTAAAACCATGTCTTTTTGCTAACAGGTTTTTCTGGTTAGCAAAAAGTCATGGTTTTATCTCTGTCCCTCATCATGGGACTGGAAAGAAAAAACGATGACACTATGTGGTAAGGCAGCACGGAAGATAGAACATTCCTGCTACCTTGCTGCTTTTCTTCGGAGTATGGTTAGCCCCTTAGACTACATCTCCCATAACTCTATTATCATTCTCGGAAGCTTATCACATTAGTCAGTTGTTTCAGTTTGTTCTCTTTCAAAACTGCTTCTCCTTACTTGGAAAGGTAGTGGAATGGCAATGCACTCTTTTGCCTCTGCTCTTGAATATTATTAGTTCCTGTGTCTGCTTTTTCACACTTGAAAAATGACTATACCATTTACACCACCATGTTTTTTCTGCCTCCTGCACCATGGCTGTTAATTGTTTGGTTTTTGTTTGTTTGTTTGTTTGTTTGAAAAGCCATAACTGCGAACTTATATAAAGATGTTATTATGGAACTACTGCTGCTTCCTGCCAGATCGGAAAGATGAACACACACCACAACACCGCCAACTTTTTTGTATACATTTCCCTATGAAACACTTGCCCAGTTCTGCTTTTATATATTACTCTTTAAACTAATAAATACACACACACACACACACACACACACACACTTTATATACGTTTTAAGCTTTTCTTGAACCCCTTGGTTACTCTGGGCATTAATCCTCATTAGGATTACAACAGAACTGTGCTATTACACTGCTCCCTGTATTAATAATTTTTTAAAAGTTAAAAAAAACAAGCTGGAGAACAGAATCAATGTACAACGATTCTCCCAGGACTCTTGGGAATCCTGGCATCCTCTCAGCCCAACTACTGGAAGTAGCCTGGGGTTTCTCTGCTGGGGATCCCCATGGAATCCCTAAGGGGGGAGCAATGAAACCACACCCACACCAAGCCCACTATGCTCCCAATATTGTAATGAAGCAGAATGAGACATTCGCACCCAAAGTGGTTACTGAACCATAGCAAGATAGGGTCATTAAGTGATTACTTCAAGTGGCAAAAGAATCTTATTTGAACAAATCACAGTGGTACATTGGCAGAACCATGATGTAATGTGTTAAGCACCAAACAAAGATGGGACTAATGCAGGTCAACTGCCATATAACAGTATTGCATGATAAGCTCCTTAGACTATTTATGAATTGATCAAATTCACCCAAAGGAAATAAAAGGTTGTCACCTCTATATAAAAAAACAATGTCAAATAGGCTCCAACCCCCCCGCCCCAACTTGACATAGTTATAGGCTAAATTCAAATAATGTCAGGTCAAATATAGAGGACAATGAAACTGCCAATGAAACTGTATAATTGTGCTTAGATATAATATGCAAGTATCATTGTTCATATTTCAGCTAAAAGCTTTTTTACAATCAGGTGAACTTTAAGAAACCCAGATGGTTTTCAAAAATCCTGTACAAAAAGCCAACATCTATCATATCAAAATATTAAACGAACATTTGTTCAGAGACTAGAATTATTAGGAAACTGCTTTGATTGTAGCAAAAGAAAATCCATATTCAGTACAAAGTGTTTAAGGGGGTACAGGGCCAATCCTTCACACATCAATATGTGACAAAGTGGCAGTGACCTCAGTTAAGTTGTTACAATAATTTCAACAGATACACCTTATCTTGAACAAACCCAGGAGACCCATGAGATAATGTGGTTTCTAGCTATTTTGTTTTCACCAATAAATAGTAATTTTTTTCCCAGTTTTCATGTCACTTACCCGGACAAGTGCATCATCTATGATGTGATCACGTCTCACTTTGAGTCGCAAATATGGATTTAACTGCTGTCCTTGAACTAAACTGTAGAGCACCGTAATACGTCGTTCACTGTACATACGGATTCTGTTGTCATAATACAATCCCAGGTTCTTGGTAACAGCATTCAGTATAAAAGGGCACGTCATAAAGGAGAATTTGTTTTCTGTTTCTACCTTGAAGAACGTATAATCTTTGTCCATTTCCAAAACATCATTCAGTGGTTCATTGATAAATTCTTCAAAGGGAATAAGTGGTTTTCGGCAATCTATAGTTTTTACACCAAGTTCAGTTTCCAGTGGGTCTACCCGAGGCCCTTTTTTATTCCTTCTTTCCTCGCCAAGCAGTTCTTGAAGAGTTAGCTCACTGGATTCTGGAATAGGCTCTTCATCTTCCTCTTCATTGTGATCTGTGTCCACATCCCCTCCTACTACATTTGCATAGTAAACCATTTTTAAGCACTTTGAAGCAGCAACAATGGCATCATCATCATTTACTAAATTACGGCTGTTGAATTCATTGCTTATGACTTTGTAGGTAATAAGCTGCTGAAATGTTTCCATCATTCGTCGAATCTGGTCCGCACTATACTTCGACCACAATCTGACCAGTTTTGCTTGAGCTGCAAGGGGTAGTTTACTCATTGCTTTGCAAAACAATGGCAATGCCATTTCCAGGTACTCAGGACTATGAAGGTTACCATTTTCCATAACAATAATAAACAAGTTGAGATAGTTAGGATCTCGAGAGTACACATTATGGTAAGTCAAGTCACATTCCACATTGGGTGACAAGTACACAAGTGCATTTAAAAAGGCAGTTTCTATTTTTTCATTAGAAAGTAATCTATTGTAGACCCGTCTAACTGCATCAATGTCTACAGAGACTTCATCTGGGCCTAATTTTTGTAGGTTGTTATCCCCCTGTGCATTATCACCTATTCTTGATGAAGAAGATGGTGCAACTACATCTTCCTCCATGGCAGAAGAACATGCAGCCTTTTCCTTTTCATCTTCATCTTTATCTTCATCTTTTCCTTGAAGAGACTTCAGTTCTTCTTTAGTATGTTGCTTTGCTTTTCGAAAACTCTGTACCAATGCTTCAGCACTAGAAAATACTCTGCCAATGACACGGATTAAAGGAGAATAGTCCTCTTTTTCTCTACATAGTTCAAGAATTTCATATACTTTTTCTTCTGTTAAGAAAGTCACATCTAGAAATTAGGAAACAAAATAAAAAAAAACTATTATTGAACTTAGGTTAATGTACACCTACTTAGCATAAGGTATTAAAAGTCACTATTAACCATATTTTCAACTAGCATATAACAACATTTACACTTCATCAAAACAGAATTTAAGACACATGGATTGAAGAGTAGTAGCGAATAGAAACAAATAGAGTATTATGCACTCTCAAACCTTAGCTATAGAAATACAATATGCTATTGCAACTGCTGGTCCAGATTCTCTCACTCTCTTCCAAAGACACAAATATTACAAACACAGAAGACAGGAGAGGAAAGAAGGAGAGAGCCCACAAAAGCATCAGCCACAGTACGCTTCAGTGGCCCATGGCAGGGTACCAATTATATGACCAGACTTTAATACCAGTCTTGGTACTATCCATCCTTCTCTTACTGAAGAGGAAGCAGCCACTACACTTCTTACCCATAATGCAACAGAGTATTTATAGCAGTTACATGTGCCATCCTAACTATGCCCAGCCTTCAGCATGTGAAATACAAATATGCTCAGTGGTGTCAGAAAAAGCAGCTGTGTGGGATCTGATCCTGGGATCAATCTCTTCTCCCATTCTGCTTATCAGCATACCATCCTGAATTAGAGATGAAAAGGCCCAGAATGAAACCCAGAAAGATTTAGTTTTTTTTTTAAACTAGAAAAACTGATTTTGGGGGGAGGGGGCGGGAGAGAAAGAATTTTAGAATATTTTCTTTCAGAATGATTAGATATTTAAGGCAAGATGTTCATATATTTACTCCTCCAAAATTACTTTCTAAAAACTATATAAGAGGAAAGCTTTTGTGTAAGATATTGTATAGTATCTGATCACGACAATTCCTGGTCTTGACATCAGTTTCTCAGTTTTTTATAGGAATGAATGCTTTATGTCTTCTTGACACTATGAAAAACAAGAAGAGACAAAATAAATTTCCCAGTTTTAGTAATGTTAATGGTTTCTTATGGGTTTCTGTTTTCTTGGTTTTTTGCCTGCTCCTGATAAAACAGCAAACCCAAAGAGATTCCTTACAGTTAAGGCCCTTGTAGCTTCATTTCTAACACACACACACTTAAAAAAAAAAAAAAAAGGAATTAAGTTTGTAAGTATTAACTAATTGAAGTACTGTATACTTTTAACATACCAAACATAATCATTTTATGTCAAACAAAATGCATAATTGTATCATATTATGTATATATCTGATTAAAGTAATAAAATGATTTTCAACCACATTTTTAAACATTTTCTGAAAAAAATTCCCCAAACTCCTCCCCACTTGGTTTCAGAATTTTACACTTTTTACACTGAAGACAGCTATGCCCTCTGATTTTAAAAGTTTAGCAAAGTCAAAACTCTCTCTCTCTGGCTTTTCTTCGCAAACGAAGATTCAGGAAGGACTCATCCCGCGCTTTCTGCAAGCGCGCTGATGACTAAAAAGGCCAATCCGAGATAAACAAGTCCGGTTGCAAAAAGCACAGCAGAAGGTCTCCTTGGGTGATGTTTTGGGGTTGTGATTCTTTCTGCGTTGTCGTTTCTCTTCAAGACTTGTTCGTCGTGAGTTCTCAAATAAGGCTGCAGCATTGTGGATAGTGCGTCTCCATGCCTCCCGATGTGAGGCCAGGGCGGACCACTGTTGGTGATCAATTTGGCCAAGCCTGAGATGTTGTTTCAGGGAGTCTTTGTATCGCTTTTTTTGGAGCGCCCCTCTGGTTAGTACTTAAATGGGAGACTGCTAGAGAATACCTGGGATCTTCAGGCAGGGCTAGAAAAAATCTTGTCTGAAACCCTGGATGGCCAGAGTTGCTTCAACTGAAAATACTGGGTTAGATGGACTTGGGAAGGCAACTACTAGGAAAAAAAAGCTCCCTGCCCCTGTCAACTTGCCAGTAAATACTATAAAGATCAGGGCAAATGGGGATGAGGTGGTTTCAAATGAGAAAATAGTACCGGAGAAGGAATTCAGCCCTCTTCCTCTCATCATCATGATCAAGACCGGAAATTTATGTGGCTGCATTTTGTAAACTGAGAGATTGTAGGGGCTGTCTAAGCATAAAGTAATGTCTAATTTGAACTTTATTCTTTTCTTAGCAAATGGATCATACTCTCATACACTGGCAGAGCAGAAATGGATATCATGCAGCCTTCCAAGTGCTTTTGGACTGCAAATCCCAGCATTCCTATTAACTATGCTCACTAGGGCTGCTGGGGCTTGATGTCCAATAACATCTGGAAGGCTATACAATTACCACTCATTTGTTAAGGGCTAGGCCAAGTCATCTGTAGACATTTTAAAACTATTTTTTGGGTCTAAACAAGTTTGTTTTATTTAAAAGATGCAAGATAACTTAGAAATCAACTGACAGAAATATTACAACCATTCCCAGGAGGCAGAGTTTTTAAAAACCACTCTTCAAATGTTGTGGTCTTCTGCCAGAAACTCAAGCTACTAATTTGAATGAAGAACCAAGATGCTATCTGCAATGCAAGACTTTCATCCCCCCCGGCCCTGCTTTACATTACCTATCAAGTGATATAAACCCATACAAAGGTATCAAGGTTTGATTTTTATCTACATTTCAAAATATGAACACAATTTCTAATATTTTCTTTTCAGCCATGACAGTTAACAGAACATGGCAACTCAACTACTCCAACAGTTGTTCTTTTATAACTTAAATGCAAATCTAAACAATGCTGCTCTCTTTCTGGAACTCCTGCTATACCTTACCTTTAAAGTCATCTCTTGGGCCTTGCATTTCCTTCTTGTTCATTTTTCTGTCAGAGCAAGAGTTGTTATGGGCACCTTTGGAATTGTTTTCTAGATAAGCTGAGCTTGTTCCTTTCTTGGAGGGATGAGGATCACAGAGTTTTGCATTAATCTTATAAAGCTCGAGGGCTTTAATGGCTGCTGCATTGTTATCCATACGAAGAAAAGTTGGACAGGAAGCACAAAATTCATTTGTGCAGGCTTCATTTCCACAGCCCTCAGTTAACTGATGGTAGTAGCGTTCTATTAGATGCTTTGCAGCTGCTCGCTTCCTGTACCAGACATTCAAACAGTAAGCACAAGAATTAGTATGGCTTTCATATACAAGCTCATTCAAATGATCAGTAACACACAGATCAGTGAGGCTCTGAAGTAATCTAAAATTAAGAGCTATTATACGTCAGGAGATCCTGAAATACAAGATGCACCTGTTAAATTATCCAATGTACATTTTAGTTTATGAATGTGTAAACTGGTCTGCCCGTTTTTGTATGTATAATATCTACAAAAATATATACTCCGGTCTCTTAGCTCTTATCCAAACTACATATTTAATGCAGAGTCATAAGAGTAGGAACTATTTATATATTGGAAGTTAAAAGTACTTAATACAGCATCATTCGTAGCAGTATTTTCATTTGAAAAAATGTCATTCAGTAAGTGGTTATACTAAGCTCTTATTTTACATCTTGCCCTGTCTTTGGATACATCAGTGTAGACCCAGAGCCAAAAAGAGGATCCAGTGCCTCAGAAAAAAAAGGGGAGGTAGTTTTTTCTAATCACTGATCACCTCTGCAGTGTTTTTAAGAGCTGATCTTTTAACTTCACAAATTTATTATTAAAGGACTCATCTATGAATTTCAATTGGCTTATATTTAATGCTCCAGCTTAACTGGCTAGCAGAAAATCTCAATGCTGTATTCTGACTAAAACTAAAAGTAATTTCACAAATAAAAGACAGACCAAGTATTACTGGGATCATTCCAATTCTCTAATTAAGTCAAGACCAAAAGGCTTGTAATTCTCTTACACAGGATAACTCCAAATAAATTATTTAACAAAAATTGATTTCTCAAAGCACAGAGCTTACTATGCTAAGAATATAAATGTGTAAATGAAACATCAAGAATTGCCCCATACAGATCTTTGTGACATGGTCATGTAACAATATTTCACATGCAAGGGACTTTCCACGACAAGAAAATGTTATTTGGTATTAGTCATGCTTGCAAGCATATGCTGTTTTTTTAAAACAACCTTTAAGTGTTAGACTTGTATAATAATCTTCACAAAATTCCTTTCAGTTTCAAATAGTATTTTTCTTTCTGCTTTAAGAATGTTTTTAATTCCTTCTTTTAATTAACTGCAGCTATACAAATATCTCTTAAAAATCATCATACAAACAAGCAAGTGAGCTAAGAAGGCAAAAATAATTATGTGTGCCTGATTTCTTTAAGATAATTTATACCTCACCCATTTATGGCAATCTCAATACTGTGGGCAGCGCAGTGACTTTGTGCATTAATGTTGTCATGGCTATCAAGCCTTTTTCAGAATAGGTATTATCTTTCATACACTAAACAATCTGGGGCTGTTATCAAAAGTACTCACGTGAAACTGGCTGGACACTGAGAAATTCTGCTGAGGCCTTGTTCTGAGAACCTTCACTTTCAGAATCGTGCCTTTCCCCAAAATGGCCCCAGGGGAACGAGAGGATCACTACAGTCATAACTATCACATATATTTGCTAATAGTTAAGACGTGAACAAAACCATCTCTCTCCACCCGTTTATCATGGCACTTGACTGACATTTACTTGGAGGCCATGTTGGCTGCTAGTGCTACTTGTGCGTTTTTAAGTTTTCTTGTTAAGTTCTTGAAAACTGCAATTAGATTGTTTCATCATTGCTGTTACCTGCCTTAGTGGAGCAATAGGCAAAGTGAAGTCCTGGAGGTGCATATAATCCTCAAGCCTGATCTTTCAGCCTCTGCACACAGACCAACCTGCCTACTCTTTTTGGCACAAAGAAGAGAACAGCCTCTCCTGGAAGTCTCCAGGAGCAGCAATTCAACTTTTAAATACTATATATACTTGTGTCTAAGCTGAAAAAGGTACACCAAAAAACTGACTCCCCCAAACCCTGAGGCAACCTATGCAGTACATGTGTCGAGCGGTATCTCTGTCCCCCGGCTGTGCTGCTTCTGGCCTTTTGTAATGCCTGCTTGAAAAAATGGTGACTGTGGTAGCTTTTTGGTACTTGCCTAGTGGTTAGGGAGATTAGAAGGAATCTGGAGAAACGGAAAGAAGCTCCGATTCCCTCCATTCTTCCCAACAGGGTGGTTGCTCTTTGGTGCTTGTGCACCAGGGTGGGGAGATTAGAAGAAGTTGGGAGAACCTGAAAAAAGCCCCCTCTGCTCTTTCTATGGCAGCTCCAGTTAAGAGTTATAAATATGGAAAGCAAAAGCATAATGAAGCAAATGATTTATACTTATTTCACACATGTGATGATATAGTATTTTCTAAACCACTAAACAACTGGATCCAGCTTCATTTTACTTGTGCACAACTTGTAAAAGACTGGCTGCACTTCACAGGGATCATTTATATGCTTGTAAGGAATACAGATACTGTGGCAAATGTGTCTTTTTTTCTTTTTCTTTCTTTCTTTCTTTTTTTTGCTAGTGCTGTTTTCCTGGCAAAGTAGCAAGCTAAAATTCAATGTCAGCACCAGCTCTCTTTTAGATTGGGGAACTACAGGAGCAAAAACACTGAAGAGATCAATGATAGCACACATACATATTTATACATATGTGTAAACTGGTACTCTACAGATGTCAATATTATGCCATCAAAACATTATTCAGACATTGTTCTATGCTAGCCTCTGCTAGAATTTAATTTAAAAAACCCAACACCAATATTTACTGAAGATTCGAATTCCTAATAAACCGAATTCTAGGCAATCTATCATGTAGTTAGAAAAATGAAAAATGTACCTAAAGTACAACTTAAAGGTAGCTGTTGAAGAACTGCAGTAATGCAACCCTGATATTGCATTGGGCTTTAATACAGAACACACCAAATGCAATCTTTGGAGATTCCAGTTATACTTACATTCGGCTAGCTTCAATGTTTTCAGAGTGAGGTTCTCCTGGTGATCTGAAAGGTTTAAATGCGTTTTTAAGCATGTACTATGTTTTATATCAATGTATTGTGTGATGTCAGTGTGCCATAAATATCTTCCTAGAAGGCAGTCCTACCAACTTCAAATGGAAGTATTTTACTGGTAGAGCAACAAAGTACACATACAATCTGTATTGTCACATCATATCAGTCACAATCATTCACTCTGCAACTTGGTTTATGAGCCAAGCAACCCTGTCAGAGAAATGGCTTTGATTAAGAACTCTTTAAGTATAAAAAAAACATTTCAGAAGAAAAATAAAAATATCAGTTTTTATCTGTTACCGATAACTTTGGGAGCCAATGGCAATAAACAATTAATTTACTGTTAATAAATAAAAATCTAATAAATAAATAAAAGGTTGGGAGGGCACCTTCTAGTCTTTCTGGTATTTTTGATAAAGATATTTTATGATCATATGGCTTTAAAAAAAAGATCTTGAACACCGCTCTAGATGGAGTAATGCACCTTCCTATATAACCAGGCTGTACCAAACTGATCAACACCAACAACAGTCAATATTTGAGAGAGGAGACATTGGACAAATTCAAGAAGGTGCTGGTTATGAGCTACAAAGCCCTATACAGCTTAGGTTCAGATTATGTGAAAGATTGTATCTCCTTATATGAGCCTGCTCATGTCTTAAGATCTCCTGGGAAGGTCCTTCTTGTTCTCCCACTACCCTCACAGGTACATCTGGTGGGAACATGGAAAAGGGCCTCCTTGGTGGCTGTTCCCAGGCTCTGAAACTCCCTTCCTGGAGAGGTTAGACTGGTGCCCTCCCTGCTATCCTTTCATAGGCAGCTGAGGACTGATAGTTTAATTATCTTTTAATTTTTGCAGGATGTAAATTTTTAGCTGTACCTGTTTTAACTTTTGTAAGACGTCTTGAGTCCCAGACTGGGGAAAAGGGAATAACAACAACAACAACAACAATGGTTTTGATGCCTATAGTAGCACTTCAGACAAGTAAACATCAACAGCTTCTGCAGGTTAAAATGTCTAGAATTATCACATCAATACTTGAGGCAAGTATTTCAGCCGAACTCTTTAGGGATGAAGTGTTACAACAGAAATAACAAAAGCCATTGCCTGTTGTCCACTCCTCTTTTTACACTGGAATAGAACAGTGTTTTTTTTTTTTGGGGGGGGGCAAATAATAAATTCTTCAGCAAGGCTATCTATTTCCAGAACTACTTTCAGAAACCAATGTGGCCCATTCTAATTATACTTTATTTATTTATTTTTTTTAAAACCCTCCCTGACTGTTACAAATTCCTTGGACAAGGTGTAATCAGAATTTCATTTTTAACACCATTTACACAATTTTATTTATTTATTTGAAGCATGTAACAAAAAGTATTTTTTTGGACTAGATGAGCTTCAAGTTTCCTGCCAATTACATGATTCTATGATGTTTAAAATTATGTCTTCAATACTTATAAAGAGTGAGTTCTCCCTCACTGAGCAGGTTCAGATGTAACCCTACACTATGGTTCAGTTTTATATATGCAAGTGTGCTTTCTCCTATGGTGCAAGCACAGAATACCAAGCCCATTTTCCATTTTCATCAGGCTAAGACGCTAGACAGCTGAATAAACTAGACAGTTGGATAAAATATGATTTATCTGAACAAGATAGTGCTCAGAAATCACAATTATTTTAACATATGTGGAGAAAGCATTATTTAAACCAGCCCCACATTTATCTGGGTTTGGAGAAAACAAAAGCATTACCACTAAATTGGTTTAGTGTTAAACCAATGCCAATTCATATATAAACATTTATGATCTGCAAAATGATAGTTGGAATATCCCTGTGCTCTCTCCTTAATTCACATCTTCAGACTCATAGAGGCCTGCTAAATTTGATGTTCACATGATCTACTCTATGTTATTACTCCAGACTGTTCTGCAGACCATTTCTAATAATTTCAGTCAGTCCTCAACTTTCACATGGGGTGGGGTGAAGGACACCTGCAGAAGTGGGAAAAATGCAAATATAGGTCTGCTATTTTTTTAACCCAAAATAACACTTCTCTAGGCATTTGTAGGTCCTCCAGCACAACTCTATGGTCAACTTCCTCCAGAAGCATACCAAAGAATCGTGCTGGAAAACCTAGAAAATGCCTAGAGAGAACATATTTAGTAATCCGTGAATAATCAAACCCATGAATGCTTAACTCGAAAATGTGGAGGGACAACTGTAGTGTCTACTAGAAACTTCTATGTACGACAAACAAATTCTAGAGTACTCCAAATCTGAGCATAAACTGGTTATCAGGGTGCGGAGGGGAGGCTGGGGCTTGCGTGTATGTCAGTTGCCTTCAGGGTGTGTGCGGGGGAAAGATAGGGAGGGAACTGGTTGACAGGGTGGGGAGGAGAGGCTAGGGCTTGTGCATGTGTCACTCCCTTCAGGGTGTGTGCGGGGGAGAGAGAGGGAGGGAACTGGTTATCAGGTTGGGGAGGGAAGGCTGGGGCTTGCACATGCACTGCAGTTGCCTTTGGGGTACGCACAGGGAGTTGTGGGATGGAAGGGACTGGGTGGGGCTCGAACTTTATATAAAGGCCCTTTATTATAAGGGATTTGAGCATCTATGTTTTTTGGTATCTGCAGCAGGTGCTGGAACCAAATCCCCTGCAGATACAGAGGGCTGGCTGTACATTTAAACAGAAGTTTTTCAATGCAAAATATGACTTCAAAATTAATGACTACAGAAATGCTGCAAAACTATGCAGTGATCAATATTCTGAATAAAATCCATAAAACCCACAAAAGTTTATGTACATTTAACATGATTTCACTGCACATGCTTTGTTTTCAGCCCTGAATTCCACTGCAGAAAATGTGGTCACAACACACACTAATCTGAACACTGCAGCATGAACTAGCAATTTCAGATGGTGGCTCACTTCCAGCAACCCTTGGAGCAACTTCTTCATTCTGCAAGCCTCCGCTGCAACTCCCCATGAGAGAAAAAGCAAAGGTATGCAAATCTGCTGTACTAAGCAACATTACCAAGTTTCTTGAGCACCATCATTTCTTCTGCAAGCTATGAGCCCATCTTCAGTAAGATAACATGAAATTCAAACAGGTCCATTGCGGGTTCTGACATTTACTGGACTAGAGACAGTCTCTGCTTAGTAACAATTCTGGGATTGTTTAATTTTAAAGAATATTAATGGACATTCAAAGGAATACAGAAATAGCAGACAATCCGATTTATTTTTCTTGATAATGTCCTCCTAAAGACTGCTAACTAAAGCAATTACAAAGCAAAACAAACAAACCAAAACCAAAACCCCCAAACATTATTTGCACTGAAATACTCATTTCTTTAAAATTAACATTTATCTTGGCATTTACCTCTTACAAGCTGTGGCCATTCGGTGACATTGGGGTGATCACAATTTTGTGCCGTTGATTAAAAATAGATCCTCGCCAGTCCTCTTCTGCTAGGCCAAGCATAGGCTTAATAGTGCTAAATAAATAAATTTATGCTTAGTTAAATCTCCTTAAGAATATATTTTAAGTTAGATGACTGAACAAAGAGTTACGATAATTAGTTGACACAGTAATTTTTGTTGCTAACATAATTTCGTATCATCCACTTCTCCCTACATTTCAACTTACCAATCCAAACAAAACTGAAATAGTGATAGCCAGCAAGTCTTGTGCATTGCATTCATCCATCTTGGGTCACTAGCCCAGAGACCTTCACTGCATCTGTGGCTATTTGTTCTTCCTATCCACTGATGGCTATGCTGAATTCCTTCTGAATTCCTTCTACAGATGGCCATCTGTTTAAAATGACCCCAAATTTGAAACCTGTCTTCTTATGGAGAAGAAGATGATAGAAAGTATATTACAACAATGATTCAATAATTGATTTTCCCCCCTCTCTATTGCTTTTCAGAATCAATTCAGGGTGCTGGTAATGAACCTAAACAGCCAAGATCTCATAGATCTCAATGCACCTACGGGATACCACCAGCCCTACATACTACCATGACACCGAACAGTGTTATCTTGAGTGCTTTATTTATGTGCCAGCTTGGGACAATAATGAATTGCAAGGATATGTTCTTGGTAGATAACATGTAATTATTGAGTATTTTTGCCCCTGAAATCTGCTAAGGCAGAAAGAGAAAGCATATTCTGGCAGTGATACTAGAATTTTTACATACAACGTCCTTTTATGGCTAATGACAGGAGGTGGATGGGTGAAGTTTTTTATTTGTAAAGAATATGTTTTTGACACTGTTGCTACAAACCATCTTTGTGAATGTTATATAAATTGTATAATACATATACGTACATAATATAATACATATTATATGATTTCACAGAATATTTCCACACTAGGTCAGATTTAGCAGATACTAAGCCTGAAAATGTCAAGAAAATGTATAGCATACAACTACTACTACTACTACTAAAATTTATTTCTGTCCCGCCCCTCTGCAACGCAATTGGGGCGGCATACAGCATAAAAATTCCATAATTACATTAGTACCCTAACCCACCCCCCTTAAAACAATATTAAATTAAAAAGATTAAAAACATACAATAATTCAAAAGAGAAAAAAAATGGAATAATTCAATGGCAGCTCAAGGCAAAAGACAGCCGAATCTTCGGGCCAGGATAGCTATTCGGGAAAGGCCTGCAGGAAAAGATCCACCCTGACAGCTTTTTTGAAGCTGTCTAAGGTAGTAATAAGACGGATCTCGTCTGGCAGGCCATTCCATAATCTGGAAGCAGTAGCAGAGAAGGCCCTCTGGGAGGTCACCGACAGCCTTGTTTTCATAGGTTGTAACAGATTCCTCCCAGAGGACTGGAGTGCACAGGGAGGGTCATACAGAAGGAGGCAGTCCCGAAGGTAAGATGGACCCAAGCCATGTAGGGCTTTAAAGGTCATAACCAACACCTTGTACTGTACCCGGAAACTAATAGGCAGCCAGTGGAGAGCTTTTAACACAGGTGTTATATGCTCTGTTCTGGAAACGCCAGAAATCAACCTGGCTGCCATGTTCTGAACTAGTTGAAGTTTCCGAGTCAAGCACAAGGGTAGCCCCATGTAGAGCGCATTACAGAAGTCGAGACGAGAGGTTACTAGCGCATGTACCACAGTTTCGAGGTTCCTGATTTCCAGGAAAGGGCGCAGCTGGCATATCAGCCGAAGTTGATAACAGGCACTCCTGACCATCGCATTTATCTGATTAGACATCTGGAGCGATGGGTCCAGGAGCACCCCAGACTGTGGACACAGTCCTTGGAGGAGAGTGTGATTCCATCCAGGATTGGAAGTTGTATTCCCAGACCTGGTTTCGGGCCCGTAACTGTTAGTACCTCCGTTTTGTCTGGATTCAGTCTCAATTTGTTTTTCCTCATCCAGTCCATTACTTCCCTAAGACAATCATTGAGAGGAGAGACGCCATCTGAAGTCGAAGCTGACGACCGAGACATGGAGAAATATATCTGGGTGTCATCAGCATACTGATGACACTGCACTCCATGCCTCCGAATGATCTCTCCTAGCGGCTTCATATAGATATTAAATAGCATCGGGGGCAGGATGGCGCCCTGAGGGATGCCACAATTAAGCTCTTTTCTAGTAGAGCAACTGTCCCCGAGCCTCACCCTCTGGGATCTGCCCGAGAGGAAGGAACGGAACCACTGCAAGGCAGTGCCTCCAATTCCTAACCCTCTCAGGCAATCCAAGAGGATGGAATGATCTATTGTATCAAAGGCCGCTGAGAGGTCCAAGAGCATCAACAGGGCACACTACCCTTGTCGATACCCAAACGGAGGTCGTCAGCCAGCGCAACCATGGCAGTCTCTACTCCATATCCTGTCCTAAAGCCACTTTGGAATGGATCTAGATAATCAGCTTCATCCAAGACAGCTTGGAATTGGGAAGCGACTGCCCTCTTGATCACCTTGCTTAAAAAAGGCAGCAAGGAGACTGGCCTATAGTTGTTCCTGTCCAAGAAGGCCAGGGAAGGCTTTTTCAGGAGCGGCTTAACCGCCGCTTCCTTCAGACAGGATGGAACGGACCCCTCCCTGAAGGACACATTGATAATATCCCTAAGGAGTACTTTCAATGCGTCGCCCCCTTGGATGGCCAGCCATGATGGACAAGGATCAAGGGGACAGATCGTTTTCCTTACTCTACCAAGGAGCTTATCCACGTCATGGGTACTCACAGATTGAAGCTGATCCAATAAAATTTCATCAACGGAGTTGCTGGACACCTTGTCTATAGATTCTGTCATAATACTGGCATCTAATTCGGCTCTTAACTGAGAGATTTTACCTGCAAAGTGGATGTTAAACGCGTCACAGCAGGCTGTTGTCGGGTTAAGTAAGGGGTTCTGTGCAGGCGGAACCTGTGTCAGCTCCCCCACCACCCTAAACAGTTCCACTGGACGGGACCCTGCAGACACAATACGTGTGGAGGAGAAAGACTTCTGCGCTGCACATATCACCTCTCGATAGGAATCAAGGAAATTCCTATGACGAGTCTTGTCGGATAAGAGTCAAGTCTTCCGCCAGGTGTGCTCTAGTCATCGTCCAGCCCGCTTCATCTTCCTAAGCTCCTCTGAATACCAAGGCTTACGGTTAGGAGCAGGCTGGAAAGGACGTTTGGGAGCGATTATGTCAATAGCCTTGGTGAGGTTGGGGTTCCAAATATTAACCAAAGCTTCGGCAGAATCACTGGCGTTACCAACCATTAAACCCTCCAAGGTTTTCTGGAATTCAATTGGTTCCATTAGCCTTCGAGGGCAGACCATTCTAATGGGTCCACCAACCCCAGTGGGGCAGACAGTGTAGCACATTCACCCAAGTTAATATTTCTGTGTCTACTATCAGTTAAGGGAGGTGAAAGAACTTCCTTTCTTTTCGCGGGCCTAATTATTATGAGTTGATATGCAGAATGCAGACTCAAAAATGAAAATATGAACAACATCAATACTGTTTATACTGTAACAATATGGACTCTGCTCCTACCGATATGAGGTGCTTAACGGCCAACCCTCCAATGGTTAACCTGGCTTTTAGAGCCCCAATAATCTCTTCTTGGGAAATACCTGTCACACTACACCTTCACATTGCTCAGTATCACTTCATCTATTACATTTTAAAATTAACATTTGCGACATCTTAGGTGCATGCTGAAAGTATGAATCCAACTTGCAAATACATCTCTGTATTGGAGAACCGTAACTGGCTGCAAATTCCTGCTAAAAAGTGCACACTTTGTGGAAACTGGGTTTGCTACCATTAAATGTGCCAGAGATGACCTTTTTACCCCGATGATTTTGATTGCCAATGTTTTTCACAACACCCTCCAGCTAAGCTAAAAAAAATTACAGGTAAATAATGCAATTTACAATGCTTGGACATGTTTCTTCCATAACTCTATTTGTAACGGATATGTCTGTTTCAAAAATTTTACCTTTCAACTGCTTCCTGTGATCTGGCTTCACTGGTATAAGATGTAAGGCTGATCTTCTACTCTGTCATGTTGTTGTCAACCTGTGATTATTCAGCAACACTCGTACCCACAGCACCCCGAGGCCACCCATTGGCTTTTTGCTCTCCAGTTGAAAACTTCCATTGCTGAAACGGAAGCAGTTAATGTCTTAACCTACTTCTATTAACTGATTTTATCTGTGTTTAATTACAAAGTTCTACATCTTTAGCGTTTAAAAAGCCCACTCATCTTCATCTCTCAGTTTCAAAACTATCTTAAATAATTCTGAAAATTAGAAAATTTTAAAGTATAAAAACAAAGTGGAAAAAAAGTGAGAAAATCTAAGTTACTGGTGCTCCATTGTTCAGGATTGTTCAGTTTAATAAAACTTAAGATTTAATTTTGACAATGTGCACATCTTTTTAATGTAACATGTTGCAACTGTTTCAAATTTTGTGATAGGCAGAGGAATAGCAGATTTTGTAGAATAATGGAACAGCAGCAAAACAGCAGAGACTAAAAGCTACTGGAAAAATGCAGAATACCTACTGAATATCAGCTATCCTTGACAACTGGAAGCTCAATTCAACCCTCAAATTACTGTGGATATTGGTCAAACTGTCCATGGATTCATTTTTTTTGCTGTGCAAAATGAAGCTAGTTTATACACTAAAAAAAAAAGAGGCCAAATTCTCAGGATTTCACAATAGATGACATCCTATATTACAAGCATATTCTTTTTTTATGTGGCATGAATCATACGTTTCTTGGCGTTCTTATTACTTGAACAGACTAAATAGGCTTTACTAAAAGTACTATCAAATTTATCCAGTGGTGTCAAATTTATCCAGTGGTGGTTAGACTTCAGCCTTGGGGTAAAAAAATTGTTTTTTAAATAGAACTCCACGGTCTATCAACTAAAGTCAACTGCAAACTAGAGGTTCAGGTGCCAGACAAACAATTAGGATAAAACAAAAACAAAAACACAGACTACCTCTGAGTACAGTGGGCCCTTGGTATCCACTGGGGTTTGGTTCCAGGACCCCCATGGATAACAAAATCCATGGATGCTCAAGTCCCATTATACACAATGGCATAGTAAAATGGTATCCCTTGTATAAAATGATAAAAATTAAGGTTTGCTTCTTGGACTGTTTTTGAATATTTTCAAGCCATAGATGGTGGAATCCATGGATGTCAAATCCGTGGATACAGAGGGCCAACTGTACACTCATCTCAGGAATTTGTTTTCTGTATCAAAACTGAGCTCACTGTGCCTTCAAACAAAAATCTATTCCTATCTTTCTTTCAAATTCTTTTAATTTCAACAGTCTACAGTATTTTCTTTTTAATAAGTCCTCTAGTTGTTGCTATTGTTAAACAATATGAAACTAGCAATCTATGCAAATCACCCAAAGATCTACAAATTGATCCTGATCTATTGCCCAACCACCCCAGTTTTGGTCCATATTAATATACAAGGGATGACTCAGGTTTTTTTTTTTTTTTTTTAAAGGCCATTGAGTTCTCCATAGCAAAACAAAAGGTCCTTTTTTCAACTCTGTTTCATCAATTACAAGAGGCTCTCTCTGGCTTTTCTTCGCAAACGAAGATTCAGGAAGGACTCATCCTGCGCTTTCTGCAATCGTGCTGATGACTAAAAAGGCCAATCAAAGATAAACAAGTCCGACAAGAGGCTACACAACATTTTAAAGCATTTTTGTCTCTTCATCATTTTCAACAAAGGGGTTTGTTCAAATGGACCTAGTTCAGTTATTTGTTACTCGTCTTCATTATCCAAAAGGAATAACCCAAAGTGGCTACCAATTAACTATCCCTGTAAATTATTCTCTGACTGTTCTCTATATTTAAAATGTGATGTCTTTTAAGGCATAATGAAATGTAGCAACAAAACTTAAAACAGCCACAGTTCCTTTCATTTTTTCTTTCATTCTACTGTATTCTAGCAAAAGCCATATTGCTTGCAAGCAAAATGCACACATGAACTACCATCTACCATTTCCCAATATGCTTACATGCTTGAGCTCTTCACACAGGAAGGCAGTCAGGGAGCTTCTTCTTTTAAGAAAATAAAAGACTAACTATAACATTTTACACCTCCAAATCCACATGGTAAATTTTCATAATAAAAATGGCAAGGGTACAAATGTACAGCTGACATCTAGAATCCTCATCTGTCTTAGGCATGAGAGCAATTTTCTGGACAGAAAGCAGGTGGGCTGGCCCAGAGATACTGTGAGTGCAAGAGCAGCTGAGCAGTCACTAGCTGCCACTTGAGGCTCAGAATCTTCCAAGAACTGATTAATGGCGTATGTGAAAATAGCATATCTGCTACAGAACATTTTAGGGGTTAAATTCAGCAAAACCTCAGCTTTCGTTATAGACTTCACTTCAATATAATTTTCATTTTAAGTAAAGTCTAATTTAAGTATTAAGATGCAAGTGTCCATTAGCCAGGGGTTTTTTTCCTCCCAGAAGATACAATGAAATCCCTCAAATCAGACTTGTTTAAAAGTGTATTAGACAAATTAATGGAGCGTAAGGCTACCAACTGCTACTAACCATGATGTATATATGATGTCCAGTATATGCAGCACTATGAAACAGCAGAAGGCTACCACCTTCTCATGTTTTTGGCCTTCTCACAAACATCAGGTTACTCATTGAAGAAAACAGGATGCTGAACTAGATGGGCCTTTGTGTTCTTTACGTTCATTTTGTTTATGAGCACATACAGTTTGCTTGTAAAGGTAATTTATCAATTTCAATATGGAGCAGGCTGGAAGCAACACTTCCATACACAGAATATTTCAATATTCAGAGTGCACTTAGGCTTCTGGATTCAGGCAGCTATGTAGAGGAGGAAAACCTTAACTGTTCTTGATTTAGGCCCCTCCTCTTTTCCTTTCCCTAAACTGGTGTGTAAAGCTGGGTAGGACTTCAGGATTTTTACTATGAGGACTTACTGAGAAGAAATCCACTAATAACATAAAATCTAAGTAAAACACCAAAATAAATGTTGCAATACAATATATTTAACAACCTTACACAGCAAACTGCTTTTGTTAATTTTACCATGTATTTTACCACAGGTTTAAGCATGATGACATCATATTGTAATTTAAAGATCTGCTTGCTTGGGGGCATTTTTATGTGCTTCTTTTGCTCTTGAAGCTAGACCAAAACTGAACATAAGCTATGAAAGTAGTCTGTTAAAACACTTATTAGCAGAAACCTTAATTTTCTTATGATATTTAACCAATAGACAAAAATATGATATTAGAACAGGATATACACCAGATGGACTGTCAGGACTTATAAAACGTATCAATCCATTATGCATAGTGAAAGTTCATTCAGCAGCTAAGATAAAACAAAAGCTGAATTAATTTGTATTCTATTCGCAAACAACTAGCACACAGTAGTCAAGAAATTCTGGGCTTGTGGAGAAACTTGCAAGCTAGATCATTTATTTAGTTTGTTAATTACTAGCATGTGCAAATTTTCAATAATCTTTGAACATTATACAATAATGTGCTTAAACATCTAAGTCACCATAAAACTTGTATATTTACTGTTTAGGTCTGGCTTTCTCTAAGTTAGTTTGGTTAAGATGAATAACTTTAGCCTCTAGGAATATAATATAAAATATATGACTATTCATCATACCATGTTCTTCCAGCACTTCCGCAGGTTGCACTTGCTCACTGCCAAACTAGACTCTGTTTGGCTGTACACCTAAAATGTAATATCTTAATTCAGTTTTTGAAATGGCAATGCAAGTTATTACAATCCTTTAAAGGAACGTATTTAGGCAATACCACATTTAAAAAGAATAAAACAGGTTTTTAAAACTGAATTTTTTAAAAAATTAAGTTTGATTTTGATTCTTTTAAGCAATTTAAACTATAAGACTTTTTTTATCAATAAATTGTTATTAAAACAGCAATAAAAGGAAAAGTAGAAAAAATTATTTGTCCGTTCATATAAAAAAATCACGAAAGCTTGTGAAATGCAGCATATAATAATGATGGTGATAATAAAATAAGTAAGTAAAATAAAACAAGCATCAAACTAGGCAGCTTAAAATTAAATCTAGACCCAAAACATGGTAAACCTACATTTGCAAATGGTACTTAGTCAAACACAGTGACTTTGCTTGGATATAACAATACACTAGATGTTCGGAGAATATTAGCTTCTCATTCATGAGCTGTACACTCATGCATGGCTCCCTGGCAGGCTCTTGGTTCTCCCTGCCAGTGTCAGAGGCACTAACAAGGAAGCGAAGATCTCGGCATGGTGTAGTGGTTTGACTGTTGGACTATGACTCTGGAGACCAGGGTTCAAATCTCTGCTCAGCCATGAAAACCCACTGGATGACCTTGGGCAAGTTACACACCCTCAGAAAGCTTTGTGATAGGTTCACCTTAGGGTCACCATAAGTTAGAAATGACTTGCGGGCACACCACCACCACAACAAAGGTCCCAGTCATGTGCAGGGGGAAGAGATGAATCATAAGTTCTGGTTCAGACATAATTATCTTATTCACCTGCACTGATAAGAAGCTTACTTTGTAATTTGTAGCTATTTTATCTGATGGGAGAAACCAAATACAGGTGATCACAGAGCATGGACATTAAGCCAGAATTCTCATTTATTACCATTATGTCCAAACTCAACCGATTAGTTAAAGGTTGTCTATCTACAGAAAGAACAATGAGAAAGATATATGTTGGAGTTCAAAATAAAAGTTGCATAAACTTTTACAACAGTATGAACTTTTAAACTTTTCTGAAAACTTGCTTCTAGGGCAGAGGCTGGGACATTGTGACAGCTACTGGCATCAAGCATCTGGAACTGAGAAATAGTATCTAACTTTTCACTTACTATATAGGTTTACGGGTCTGGAGAACTGCACCATGATAATTTGAGATCCTCAGATCCTTGTGGGCCACCCACTATCATTTCTGTGAAACCAGACAGCACATTTTTGTCATTTCAGCTCTTTGTACACTTGACTGAAGGCTGCACCAAAGCCTTGCACAAGATTCCCATTGCTGACTTATTTTATCCTGTCTGGATGACCTTGTAGAATCTATGTTTAGGTTTGCTCTAGGTTCTGCAATTTGCTTAAGATAGTTATAAATTTCTATCCTCCATAAACAAGTACCTTTCTTCTTCATTTTATGAAAAATAGCTCTTGCTCCTAGAAATTTGGACCTGTAGCTTTCTAAAACGATAGGTGCAGGCAACTGCAGATAAGCCAAGGCCAAAAGAAGCAAAAATTATGGATTGCTAACTATACTAGTTCTGGGCAATGGGACTGGGAAGCAAGAATGGGGAGTTATTTACTTGTGTAGAAGAAACAGAAACAAAATAGAAACCAGCAATCTGGAAAGATATATACTGTACTCTCTTAGCTAGGGGAAGTGCTCAATGCAATTTTCATCCAGCATTCATAAACAGGTTAGCCAAATGGTATGCTGTGCGATTTAATAAACTGATGAAGTAACAGTAAGAAATTGATTTAACCCAATAATTTAAACTGTTTGGATTTTATCTATGCAACCTTCATTTACTGCAATTCTAAAGCATTATGCCACAAGGCCACCCGGAAATGAAGTTGTGGATTACCAAATTCATCAAATTCCAATGGGTCTTTAGTCCTGGACAATCACACAAACCACACACTGGCCGAATCCTATTGGCGACATAATTGGCCTGGTTTACATGTAGCATTGAACCATTACTTAGCATTATGAGGATGAACATTAAGAAGCCCAAACAAAGAATTATGTTCACACAATCCATTCTTATTTCCTCTAAAGCAGCTGGAAGGAGGACCACTGCTACATTTATTTTCACTTTAAAGGAGTTCTCAGCTTGCATCACATTTGAACCAGGGATCCTGGCTCAAAACATATTCTTGCCCAGCTCTAAAATCAGGATTATGAAGATGAATGAAGTTGTATGGTTTGGTATTACATGCAAACATAGCCATTATATCATGTATACTGAAGTTCCTAAAGAAAAGAGATAAAAACTACATCCTTACATTTTAAACCTATGTGGCCCATGAAACTATAATATTGTAAACAACTGTTCCAAGGTAAATATGTCTAATATTATGTCTTAACTGCGTTTTTGGCCTCAGAAACCCCCAAGCTTCGCATGCCAGATGGTGGCCACGAGTGATTTACTCACATTAGTTCTTTGCTGCTGCCATACTTTTTAAAAAGTTCTCTCAGGTGCGCTGGAGTGATAGTGATTTTTTTTAAAAAGGATAGCAAAATAAAGAAACCCACCACATTTATCACCTGAACAATTGCTCACTAAGACGAAAATCCAACATGGCGGCAGCGGGTGCTTGCCCTGTTACCAAGCCCCGCTTCCCACGCTCGCCCGCAGCTATGCACTTCCTCTTGTATGGGGAAGCGATTCAAAGTGAATTGCTTGTCCTAACTAGCGTGAATTTGTATCCTCTCACTGTTTTTTAAAAACTATGGGAAAAGCCGCAAAGGCTTTTCCTGTATTATTTTTGCTGTTCAGGGCCTCTCCTTTCCAAATAGTGTGGATTGGTGTGGATCCCATTTAGACAGGCAGGATTCCCAGCAAATTTCATGAGGGTTACTCTGACCATTTAGACAACCCCCAGGTTTCTTCTACCCACAGTTTGCCAACGTGCCCAAGACACTGGAAACTGCTTAATGGAGTGTAGATATGTAAATGGGTATTGCTTAAAAACAATTTGTAGGCTGCTCTGATAGCCTTGTTGCTGAAAAGCGGGGCATAAAGCCCTACAAACTATGCCTTGAAGCCATGGTTTACCAAATGATATAAACTGCAGCTTGTTCAGTTTGGACGTCACAATAAACTCTTATTGAAGGAGTCCAGAAAATAGATGAGAAAAAGTATAGATGTTCTTAAGGCGCAAACTATTGGAACTGAGCCAGAATGACCCAAAGAATTAACCATTTCGTATATTTGCATTTGTTTTAAAAGCAGGATGATGTATACCACCACTCTATAATAATAAAACACTAATTGTTATTATGATTCCCCATGTAGAAATTGTGCTGCAGACAGTGAAGGGACAATCCTTGAAAGAAGAAAGGAAGATCTGGTGGTGCAGTAAGCTAATGCAGCCAAAACTGCAGCCAAAACTCATGTAGATCCTGAGTCTGTAAGTTCGATTCCAGGGCCACCCAGGTTGACTCAGCCTTCTGTAAGTCGGTCAAATGAGTACCAGCATAATGAAGAGCTGGGGCGACATGCTGTGGAAGCTGTTAATTCAGTCTCCAAAAGCAGCAGTTATTAGTGTACAATGCATTCTGCAGTGTCGCTCTTGCAGCATCGTTTGCATGCAAGCAGTTCCATCTACTGGCACTTGCATTGTACTATTGTCTGTACTGAATATGCTTTGAAATGAATTGTACTAAAAATTGTATTGAATAGTATTGCATTGAATGTACTGTATTAATTGTACTGCATAGCGATGTATTGTGATGCATTGTATTGTATACTTTGTGATGTTGTACCTGCCCCAATTCTGAGGAGAGAGGCAGGTAATAAATAAGTATTATTATTATTTTCCTAGAGCAACATATTAATAGCACTAATTTCCTAAAACAATATGTACACCAAATATTAATATGGTTGGTACCCCGAACTAATGTTCAAAAATGTTAACTGAGGCAAATACAAACTACTCTCAATTTTCTGTAACACAATACTTAGTTTATTAGGCAATCTGTTTATTAACAGAAGGTTTCACTGGACCCAACTTAGAAACTAGAAAATGTTATAATTTCTGCAAGGTACAGGATGGATATAAAGCAACAATTGGTAAGCATTTGTTCTTAGGGAAATCTGTAAGCCCATAGGTCACATACAAGCCACACCTACAGTCTTGGATAATCTTCCCATACATAAATAGCCCTTTCGATGTTTTGCACTTTAGCTTCTGTCAACCTCAGCAGCATGGTCAAGGGTAAGGACTTACAGGATTTGCAGTCTGAAACCAATGAGCACATCAGGTTGGGCAAAGTCCTTCTGGAAAATGACCAATATACCTGGTTTTATTTTCTTCCACCAAATGTCTTTTGCCTCAATCCAACAAGGAATATCCACCCACGTAAACACCCTAATGCATGGATGAGTAAGACGGATGTTTATCTGGAAACCCCTTCCATTTTCACTATGTTGCTCATCTGGCTCCCTTCTAGGTGTGACTTCTGATGCACAAAGAGGTTCATATCACAAGCTAGTTGCTATGCATAACTAGCTCTAAACAGCTAGAACTTCTCCAAATCATCCAAACACAAGAAAAGCCTAGCCAGGATGACATTCATTTAACCTAACCTTGCAAAGCCAGACCCTGACCCTGACCCCCCATTTTCTACCAACAAACTTTCACTTTTGCTGCAAACAAGAACTTTTATAAGAAAAATCAAACACCAACAACTGAAGCTGACAGAATTGCTAAAGAAACACATGAAGCAGCAGGAGCAGGCTAGAGAGTTTAATTTACAAAAGAAACTTCATCAGTATGTCAATGCAATTTTTTGAAAGTCATGTTGCGTTTGAGAGGGGGGAAAAAGAATGAAGCTTTCTAAATGAAAGGTATGTTGGGTATCTTCCTATCCTCATCTCCTGAAAATAATAGTTAAAGACTAATTACATTTTTTTTAACAGGCAGACAGTAACAATTACATATTCTATGTTACTCAAACTTCTTTTTGTAAGGAAACATACAGAGCTAGAGTCCTTACATGTTTCCAGCATTCAGTAAGTTTACTGATCTAAAAGAATGTGCTGCATTAGAATCAGGTCATGTTTTGGAAATGTATATGGTGCTCCTGGACATACCATAATTGCTGCCCACTCTTGATGTAGGGGAACATCCCTTTCCCCAACTGTGTCTGTTCTATATGTACACTTCCAAGGTCAGTTCTTACAATGTGATCTCCAGCCCAGCCTGGTGTCCTCTTTCAGAGAACCTTTTTCCTAGCTTAAGAACATATTTCTTAAACTCTTCACTTTTACACCTCTGTATTGTTGCAAAGAAGAGCACTTTGCTATAGGTGTGTGTCTTCAAGTTGTTTACAATTTATGGCAACCTATCACGGGGTTTTCTTGGCAAGATCTGTTCAAAGGCTCGCCTTTGCCCTCCTTTGAGGCTGAGAGTACGACTTGCCCAAGGTCACCTAGTGGGATTCCATGGCTGAGCGGGGATTCGAACCCTGGCCTCCAGAGTCATTGTATAACACTCAAACCACTACACTACGCTTGCTCTCTAAGAACTAGTTCCTGGCAATTCAGATGCTGTATGAGGTGATGAATGTGCCACATCTTAAAGTTTTCTTAATTTATTTTGAGTAATTGGGAGTTCTTTGCCAAAAGGAGTAGAGGACAGCAATAAATGAGACAGAAGAGGTGCTACTAGTAAAGGATAAAAGCCTTATAAAGGGGAAGACAAATAGAGAAGGGCACTAGAATTTTCCTAATGACTGGATATCAGAATACAAACCTAACCCTTTACAGTTATTATATTTGGACTAACGTCTACGAATATGTAAATTGTGAGCTGTTTTCCACATAACATGAAACCAGGGTTTAGTAATATGAGGACAAGCTGAAGTGAGCCTTAAGCTTAAATAATCTCCTCTCCAGCATAACTTTGAGCACTGAAAGCTCATTTAGATTAATCACAGTTTAGCATGCTGGCTGATGCCTAAATATTGTTAATTTTAATTATAGTTAGTAGAAAGACAACAGGAGACTAAACATCCTAAAGGCACCAGATCCTATACAAACTTGGAAGCTAAGCAAGGTTAGCACTGGTGACTACTTGGATGGGAGACCACCAATGAATACCAGGTTCATTAGTATACCTGGGTATATTATAGATTATTAGTATACCAGGCTATATTTCAGAGGAAGGAAATGCCAAAGCCACCTCTAAGTATTCCTTGCCTAAGAAAACCCTTGAAATTCATGGGGTTGCCATAAGTTGACAGGCAACGTGAAGGTACACACACACAGCAAGAAGACATCTTTGTAGACTATAGTTTGAAGGTGGTTTATTTCCGTAAACGACAGTTAAGATTAACCAGTTTGTTAGGCTTAGCCTTGGTTAATAACAAAAATTGGAAGCAAAAACACAGGTGGAAGAGAGGAGTCAAGTGTGAAGCTCATCTAGGCTCATTATTATAATAATAAATTATAGCACACCATTATTTGCAAATCAGGTTACTTCCTGAGTTATTTTGCAACATTAAAGAGATAAAGCAACATTATAGCATCTTTCTGTCTCTAACCATTTCTACTATATGTCAGCAGTAACCATGGATCAGTATCACATTGCTCATATCCAGGATATTTAATGGGACTAAGGTATGGATCTGTATCCACTTGACTTGCAGGACTGGGCTGCTTTCACCCTTTAAACATTTTTTTTTTGGTGTTATCTACTTGAAGGATCTAACTGGATTACAAGTATTGTGTGTGTATATTAAAAACAAATAAATAAAACACCCAGTTTATTTACACAACTGCCTTGTGCTAGTAACTCATTCAGTTAATTGTCAGCCGTCATTTAAAGCAGCTGTGTTGTCTGTTGTGTGCTGGAAAAATGCTAAGTTAAAAGTCAAGCAACATGTCAATTTGAAATTTTTAGTAAAATTGAACAAAACACCAACAGAATCTTTTCAAATGCTTACTGAGACCTACGGGGAAGACTGCATGTCTCATGCGCATGTCTCATGCGCATGTGTCTGAGTGGCACAAAAGATTCAGAGAAGGACGTGAGAATGTGGAAGACGATGAATGCCCTGGACAATCTTCCACTTCAAGAACTGAAGAAATTGTGGAAAAAATCAGCCAGATTGTTTCAGGAGACCACCGGCTCAGTGTCCGAATGATAGCTGAAGCCGTGGACGTTGACAAAGACACTGTATGGGAAATTTTGCATGAAGATCTCAACATGAGAAAAGTTTGTGCCAAGATGGTCCCGAGGGTTCCCACACTATAGCAAAAAGAGTGCCGCTAGGAAATTTGCGCTTTCTTCACCAACTTGAGGCAGACCCAAACCTTTTTCAAAAAAATCACTTGTGATGAAACCTGCATCTTCTAGTATGATCCTGAGACAAAACAACAGTAAATGCACTGGAAAACACCACCATCACCAAGATGGGAAAAAAAAAAACCATGTTAAAGCAAGTCCACATTCAAAGCCATGCTCACTTGGTTTTTTGACATCAAGGATGTAATTTTGGCAGAATGGGTTCCAGAAGGCAGAACAGTGAACCAGAATTATTATAAGGAAGTTTTTGACAAAGCTGAGAGAAAGAGTCAGGGGAAAAAAAGGCCAGAGCTATAGAAAAATGGTTTCATTCTTCATCAAGACAATGAGCCTGCTCACATAGCACTTTCTGTGAAGCAGTGTTTGGCGGATAATATTCCTCCATATTTACCAGATTTGGCACCAAGTAACATTTTTCTTTTCCGTAAAGTGACACTGGTGCTTAAAAGAACACTTTTTGTGTCAACTGATGTAGTAAAGAAGAAAATGGCAGATGGGTTGAAACAGTTGACAGAAACTAATCTGCTCCACATCTTCGACCAGTGGAAAACAAGACTAGTCTGAACGGGGAGTATATTGAAGGGGACAAGCATTAGAATTGTAATACATATAAATAAAGATGGGTTACTGTATCAGTCTCGTTATTTAATAGACAGACCTCATATGTGTAGGGTACACATTAGAAGACCTGGTGGCAGTCAACATTACACCAATTTAAGGATCATAAATTGAAGAGAAAATAGAACGATATTAGTCAATGTTTGCTCAGCAGGGTCTTGGAAACAATGATACTTAAAACCAGATCTGACTGGTGACATTATCTGCTCTGCCACTTGTTACATATCATCTCGGGTCTTTTACCCTGTAGCCCTGCCTCCTTCTGAAACACTTTAAAAGTCTTTAACTCTTCTACTGCTACTAACTAGCAAGGCCAAAGAGTGTCTAATGTAGTTCTAAGTACTGTAGTAACTAAGCTACTAGTTGTTTTTATACTGATGTTTTATTATATACCTGTTACGAAATTCTCATGTTTCTTTAATATGAACAGGAATGTGGTTTTTTTGAACTCTTGCTTTGCTGTGAAGTGCTGAGTATACTGTACTGCATATGGAAAAGCAGTATATAAAAAAGTGACTGGTGGACCCTATATCATCGCCCTGACTCTCAGGGTTACAATTTATGTTTAAGAACAAATACAATCTGCAGAACCAATACACGTGGTTTCAGTTATCTGCAGCTGAAAAAAACCAGGGACACATACCATAAAGGCACACTGAAAAATGCCTAGACAGGTATCCTCTCTAGGAATCGCTAGGTCCTCCAGTGCAACTCTATGGTATGTTTGCACCTGAAGTTCTTTATTTTAATAGGGTTTGCTATTATCCACTGTTTCCAGTATCCACAGCAAGTCCAGAAACCAAACCCCCATGGATATGGGGGTTGGGAACCTGTACATAGATAACTATGTTTTATCAGCATTCAACAAACTGCTGCTAAAACGTATAAATGTAATACTCTCATAGTAGAAAAACCATGAACTTTTTAAAAACTTAACTAAGGATATCCTTCAGACATCAATAAACTCAACCAAAAGTTCATTTCTTCTATTTCCTTCATTCAGAAAAGTAGCTGGTATGGACTGTTCTCACTGTCAACATATTTTCCTGCTCAACCTACTTAGGACGGTCTAAGTTCTGTTTGAACAATTAAGCTTTGTAATTACTTAGAAGGCATCCATGGATGCACTCATGAGCCCCACCAGTTATGCTGCTGGTGGCCCAGCCCTGCTACTGACTGCATTTTGAAGTGTGGAGCTTGTTCTGCTACTTGCATTATAATGTATGGAGTTTTTGGAAACCTACATACTGACTGGATTCTAAATCACGAAGTCAGTCTAAATATGTAGGGAAGGTGCTGAACTTCAGAGTAGCTGGGCCAGGCCAAAAGAAGCATACTGAAATGGGTGGTGGTGGAGCCAGGTGAATGCAGACCTGACCTCCACCCTCATAAGATAGGAAGCTCCTGAATAAGTATTAGAGTGTAAGAGTGCATGCGGACTTTAATTTCTAGCTGGTGTCTGAAACTGTGACTTAAGAGTGGTCTCTTGAAAGAGAAAAACAACTTCTATATCAATACTCAGGCAGCCTATGATTTCTGTTATTTTTGTTTTATGCCTTCAAGTTGTTTCTGACTTATGGCAACCCTAAGGTAACCTTATGATGGGCTTTTCTTGGCAAGATTTGTTCAGAGGGTTTGCCTTTGCCTTCCTCTGAGGTTAAGAGAATGTGACTTCCCAGAGGCTATAGCTGAGCAAGGATTCAAACCCTGGTCTCCACGAAGTCCTAGTTCAACACCCAAATCACCACACCATGCTGGCTCTCATTATTTTTGACTATGGCTTAAATACCACAAAGGCACCAGATCCCATTTGATCTTGGAAATTAGGCAGAGACAGGCCTGCTTAGTACTTGGTTGGGGGACAGCCAAGGATACCAAGTGCTGTAGGCTATATTTCAGGAAGGCAATGGCAAACCACCACTTGAGCATTACTTGCCTGACAAACCTTATGAAATTCATGAGATCATTATTAGTTGACAGTTGATTTGAAGGCACATACACAAACATTTTACCAGGTGATGGAATGGGAATAAAAGATAAAGGCCCCTTTAATGTCTTTGGAAATCAAGAAAAAGTAAAACTAAGCCAACACTAACCATGGTATATGCCTGAAATATGGACTACCTGAGCTAAGAAGATCTTATTTATACAGAGACTTCAATACAATGTCTACAAAAAAGAGAAATCTATGTTTTAAGACAGTGATTCTTAACCATGGTCCAGGGACCCCCAGGGGCCCTACAATGTCCTCACAGGGGGTCCACAAAGGCTTGAAGGTTGCTTGGTCCACCTCCTGTCTGCAGTGGAGTGGCCACGTGACAGGAGCCAAGGGAAAGGCGGGCTGGCTGGGCCTGCACATTGCCATTCAATCTGCTCCAACCACAAACTTGCAGGAAGGAGAGGTCTTCCCTCCCCCACCAGTGCCTCTGAGGGAAGGATTGTGGTGTAACTGCATCATCATCATCATCATCATCATGGTTTTAAATTCTGAGTTAAGTCTTGGGATCCACAGCAACAGAAGATATTTAAAGGGGTCCCTGGTAAAGAAAAGGGGCCCATCTACACAAAGGGAAAAAAATCCAAAGTACCTCATAGTATTGGCATCTCGCAGCAGCAGCAACATGTCTAAATGGGTTTTCTGGCCTTGGAAGTCCCCATGAGCCTTGCATTCCTGATGGCGGCTGTGAGTGATTTACTCACATTAGTTCTTCAGCGCCACTTTTTTTAAAAAGTCATCCCAAGGTGCGCTGGTGTGATAGAGTGAGTTTCCAAATTTATAGAAAAGCAAAACAAAAAAATATCCACCCCATTTTATCTCCTTAGCAAGTGATTGTTAAGGTGAAAAGCCAACATGGCGGCAGTGGGCACCCCCACTCTTGCCTGGCCAATCAGCTTTGTGCTTCCCTTCGAATTCCCTGTCTTTCCATACTCCAAACGCTCAGAAATGCGCACCCCTTGCGGTTTTTGAAAAAGTATGGGGAAATCTGCAAAGGCTTTTAGTGTGTTGTTTTTGCTGTTTTGGGGCCCCCTCCTTCCAAATAGTGTGGATTGGAGCTGGATTCTATTTAGACAGGTAGGATTCCCAGCGAATTCCATGGGGGTATTTTCACTGTTTAGATGGGCCCAAGGATAGTAGCCACTGTTTTAAGATGTACAAAGTAGAAGCATTTACAGAAGCACTTATTCAACCAAATATGGAAACTGTGCTTTGCTTCTAGTCACCTGTTAAAAGCGGCCAAAAGCTAGCAGTTTTGAAAGCGTGCACATTTTAATTTCTGCTGGTACTCAGCTAATGCACCAGAAGCAATGAACAAGCAAGCAATCCATGTGGATCAGATGACCAAGGAAAAACCTTTCCTAATTCATAGCTAGAGTTATGCCCAACAAACAGCCTTGCATGAGGACAAACAAAGAAAAGAAGCTTTAATTTGACAAGCCAAATACATCTCTAAGCATAAACAAATATCATCCACAGGCCAATTCAGACACAGAGAAGGAAGGGGCACTTAATGGCCCGATTCATTAATGCAACTTCCCCATTCTTACACAAGTGTGCTTATCCACAGATAAAGGACCACAGGATAGCAACCTTACCCAGCACCCATCCAAAGCCGCCTATACATGTACTTCTGAATCCGCTCAACGGCTGATTTTCCTTTCCCCTGCAAGGAACCACTTAGTCTAGATCGCACCAGCAATTAAAACACACACACACACACACACACACACACACGCGTCTTGGAGAGACCTTCTCTGCCCATCTGTCTTGTTCCAACACAGGAGGGTTTTTTCAAAATGTTTTTAGAAAACAGCAGCCTCTTCCTCCGGCTCCTCTACACATGCCCCTATAGGAGGCATCCATACTAGAGAAATAATCCAGGTTGAAACTGTATTATTTGCATGGCTCTTTCCTATGGAATCCTGGGGTTTGTAGTTTGGTAAGGCACTAGCACTCTTGGGCAGAGAAAGCTAAAGACCTTGTAAAACTACAAATCCTAGGACTCCATAGGAAGAAGCCATGGAAAATAATCCAGTTTCAACCTGGATTATTTCTCTAGTGTGGATCCCCCCATAATATTATGAGGGGCAAGTATGGAGGCGCAGGAGGGAAGAGGCTGCTGTTGCCTAAAAACATTTTGAAAAAAACCCTCCTGTGTTGGAACCAGAGAGATGGGCAGGGAAGGTTATTCCTGTCGTGTGGATGCCCCCTTAATGTCACCTCGAGGTGCTGAGATAAAATCTCTGCTGAATTAGATCCCAATAAAACCCAACAACCAGTCATGGAAAGTAAAAGAAAGTTTATTTAGCGGGAATCTATACTACACAAATAATCCAGGTTGAAACTGGATTTTCCTTGGTTTTTTTGCAGGCTGTGAGGCCATGTTCTGGAATAGTTTCTTTTGTGAAAGCCTTCGACTTCACATGAAACTGGATTGTTTTCCATGGCTCCTTCCTCCTATGGGTTTTGTAGTTTTACAAGGTCTTTAGCCTTCTCTGCCAAAGAGCCCAGGTGCCTCACCAAACTACAAATCCCAGGATTCCATAGGAAGGAGCCATGGAAAACAATCTAGTTTCAAATTGGATTATTCCTTTAGTGTGGATGCCCCCATGGTCTGCAGAGAAAAGGGGAGGCAAGAGAAGGCCCAAAGCAAAAGGAACCCCCTGGTATTGTTCTCACTGACAGGACCGGTTGAAGGCGTTTTAGGGGCCCCTGCAACGCTTTACTTTGGGGGGCCCATATGTTTATCTCAAGTCAATGAGATAAGCTCATTGACAGTACAGGAGCTATTCACAGTACAGGATATTCAGATTATTACTAATAATGTTTTTGCAGAAGGAGGGTTACTACGGGGTCCTCCCACAATACACTGCAGGTGCTGCGGGGCCTTTAAACCGGCCCTGTTCTCACATCACTTTTGTACTAACCAGGCACCACATGAATAAGGTACCGTCACTTCCAAATTCCTCCCCGTTCCTTTATCGTTAACAGCGAGGGAAGAGGCGAGCGGGCCGAGAAAGGCGGGGAGGAGAGGAGAGGGGCGGCCGTGGACAGGGCCGTGGCGGCTCTCCCTGGCCTGGCCTGGCCTCTCCCTCGGCCCAAGCGGGACCGGCCCGGTCTCCCTTTCCACTCACCTGCGGTTGTGGGCCGCCGCTTCCCGCCCGGTGGCTCCACACAGAGAGAGGCACTGCGGGCTCTTCTTCTTTAATGGCCGAGGCACAGCCTCCGCGACGGGGCAGCAACGGCGGCTTCCTCCGTTGGCTCTCCTCCTCCTCCTCCTCCTCGCCTCAGGCTAGGCCCGCAGCCGAAGAGCGCGGGGTTGGCGGCGAAGGCGGCTGGGAGGGCGCTAGGCCGGATCCAGGCTAGGCCCGGGCGGAGGGTGGGAGGCCGTCGGCGCTCTAGGCCTCCGCGTGGCTGCCGAGATGCTGCTGCTGGCAAAGGCTGAGGGAGGGCCTGGCGGCGGCGGCGGCTGCTCCAGCGACCCCTCCGCCTCCACTTGGGTTAACCCGAAGAGCCCAGCGCCACCATCTTGGGAAGCGTAGGAGGGGGAGACCAAAATAAAAAAAGAGGGGGGGAGGAAGGAAAGAAAGAAAAGAAAAGAAAGGCAGACAAGAGAACACACACGAGTGGTGTCAGCGCCGCGCAGCCTCGGAGGACTCTCGGGGAGGGAGGGAGGGCCCGGCATGCACCGCGGGTGGGGAAAAGGTGGCCGGGCGCGCTCTCGCCTGCCTTGCCGCTCTGGCAGGGCCCGACCATAGAGTCCGGGAGGGGACGGGGAGAGGCGGGGCTTTAGAATGGCTTCGAGTCCCTCTCCTTCTCTTGGGAAAGGAGACATCGCCTCATCCTCATCCTCGCCCCTGTCTGCCGCCGCCTGGCCTTGTCATAGCCCTCCTTCCCTCCCCTTGGCCCGTGGTTTCATCTTCTGGTTGTGTGTGGACGCGAAGAGATGCTGGTGTCAGTGGGCTGAATCCACACTACTCAAGTAATCCGGTTTGAAACTGGATTATATGCCCTGGCTCCTTCCTATGGAATCCTGGGATTTGTAGTTTTACAAGGTCTTTAGCCTTCTCTGGCAAAAAGTGCTGGTGCCTCACCAAACTACAAACTCCAGGATTCCATAGGAAGGAGCCACTGCAAATAATCCAGTTTCAAACTGGATTATTTGTGCAGTGTGGATTCAGGTGGGCCAGGAGGCAATGCAACCAGACACTCCAGATACGACAAGGAAGGTGATGTCAGGGGTCAGCAGGGGTCGCCCCAGGGGACTAGAAAAGGCAACTTTCACTAGAAACGTCAATAAATAAAATTACACTGAGTAAGCCTGTGTAAGGGTGAGAATGCATATGCCTCTGTGAACTAAAAATTTTACAAATCATATCTAAACATATACAGGTGGACGATACTTTGTCAACCAAAACTCCACAAAAAACGTTTTCATTGGTTTGAATAAAGGCATTACTAGATTGCAGACTTATGTTTTTACTCATGGATATCTCTTTTTATTCCTATATGGGTTTTAATGATTTACACGTAGGCATTAACATGGATACGTTCCATAACATTCTATCCACATTTACCACTTTATCCATTTTTCAGCTTTTACACCACATTTTGGATAACAATACAGTACATGTGGAGTGGGGTGGAGTCTCCTTTGGAGGTTTCTAAACAGGCTGGATGGCCATCTGTCGGGAATGCTTTGATTGGGTATTCCTGCGTGGCAGGGGGGGTTGGACTAGATGGCCCTTGTGGTCTCTTCCTACTCTATGATTCTATGTATTCCTGGGGAAAAGGAGGTGCTAGCTTGTGCTGCTTTCAACTTTGATGAACCTTTGCATCCTGTTTTAGAAACTGCATCATACATGGCAGGTAGGGAAAACTTACATAGCTTTTGCAAAAAGAAGGAAACATCTCCAGGAAATACACTCTTGTCAAAAAGTTTGGATGGTATAATGTGGGATGCATGGACACATGGGTTGGGAAGCATACCAAGGACACATATATGCTCTCTGGGCAGTTTTGCAATACTGTATATTGTGTATATATGTGTGTGAGTGTGTTTATATATACATTTATTTTATATATCTATATATCTATATCATTATGGGATAGTCCAGAAGGTGGGGGGGGGAAACTCTTAGAATCCTTAGGAAATCCCATCTGTCGAAATGGGATCCTGCACCGTTCCGTCCTTTCTGGAGGGAGGGGGAACAAAAGTTGGGGAAAATCTACGGCAGAAGCCTCTGGGACATTTCCTGAGTTTTTTTTAAAAACCCTGACAGAAATGCGCACCCTCGCCTGTTAGGACAACTGAATTGTATTGAATTGCATTGCTGAAGAGGACAGCTGATTGGTTGGACAAGCGCAGGGGGCAGAGCTTGGTAAGAAGGCAGATTGCAGAACCACCATGTTGGATTGTCTCCATGGTGATTGTGTGCTGAGGCAATGAAACAGGCTTTCCCTGTTTTTGTTTTTGTTTATTATTTAAGCAGAAGATTGCTCTTCCACACCTTGGAGTTAGTTTTTTTTTTTTTAAATATTGTTTGGCAGAGGCAAGTTGAGGAGTACAAAACCTCGAGTAATTCACTTGCCGCAGTCATCTTGATTCGCTGGCATGCTCCTGTGTGAACAGGAAGCACGGAGAACTTTGCACACCAGCAACCTTGCCAAGAAATCATTGAGGCGGATGATAGCTGCTGCACCAATCCATATTTTATTCCTTCATCTAGACCAGCCCTATGTGGTCAGTTTCCAAACATATATACGGTATGTGGTGGTTAGGAGACCGTTTTAGTCCCTGGAGAGTGGCTCCTCCCCCCCGAACACACAGGGTAGGCATAAAATAGTGTGTGTGTGTGTGTAATTTGTGTCCCTTTCTTCCAATATGGAACTTAAGGTGGCCCACAACACATTTTTTTTTAAAAGATAATAATTTAAAAACCCAACTACAAGTAAGCAAGCATAATTAAAAACAGCATGGATTTAAAACAGCTTAAACATTTTAAATCTCACAATAAGAATGAAAGTACAGCACCCCCTGTTAACCCTTCTGGAACAACCAAAGCCCAAATAGAAAGGTCTTTGCTTGCTAGCAAGAAGAGAACAGAGAGGGGAACCAGCCTCTAGTCTCCAGTGGGGGAGAGTTTGAGGCAAGAAAACTGTCCTCTATGCTTTCTAGAAGCCTTTGCTTAAATAAAGTGATGATCCTTTTCCTGCATTTTTTTAAAGGGGGAGATTGAAAGGTTGCATGTCTTCCCAGATATTATGAAAATACTGGAGAGTAACTTTATGATTGGCAGTTCTAATTCTAACCACTGCAAATGGTTTTGCCCAGGCTCTGCAATCCCAGTGCTTTGAGGAAGTGATGTTGATATACAGGTCAACTCCTGTATCTGCAGGGGTTACAATCCAAGACCCTCTGTGGTTACCTGAAATCGTGGATAATAGGGAACCCTGTTATTTTCAATTAGACGAATGCTGGAAGTTGAGCATAGAATCACATTGAAGGACCTAGAAAGGCCTAAAGAGAACATATTTTTTTCTCATGTGGATAGGTGAAACCGTGGATACCAAATCCGTGGATACAGGAATAATAATAATAATATTTATTTATTTATATCCCGCCCCTCTGTTAAAACAATCGGGGCGGCTTACAATAATTAAAATACAATAGAGATAAAAATCCCAAAACACCACCCATCCCCACCCTCCCCCATAAAAAAATATTAAACAAATATAAATTAAAAGCAACTATCTAAAATCACATTTAAAAACAATAAATACAATAAATAGCCAGCAGACTAAAAGAGGCCAGGAGCCCCTGAGGCCGGGATCTAATTAGGAAAGGCCTGCCAAAAGAGATCCGTCTTTAGTGCTTTTTTAAAGCTACTCAGGCTTGTCATCTGATGGATCTTGTTTGGCAGGTCATTCCACAATTTGGGGGCGATTACCAAAAAGGCCCTCTGGGAGGTTGCAGACAGCCTAGATTTTTGTGGCTGAAGCAAATTCCTCCCAGAGGACCGGAGTGCGCGGGGATGATTGTATGGGATTGACCAGCACTGTATTGCAAGTTTGATTTGGTATATGCTTCTCTTTGTTAGATTTCACTTGCAAGAAAAGGGATATTAACAAGGTTTTGGTGGGCATGGGAACAGGGAGGGTATAGCCTTAGGCACTTCCCTGTAAAATGCTGGATGTTCAAGCTGTTCTGCTTTTACTACTGTATGCTCCATGCCCATCATCCACCCTGTCCTATTACACTTTTGTGGCTTTGATGCCAAATGAGCAAGAGGGAAAGAAGGGCCTTGAATTATTTTTCATTCATCATAACTCTCTGTCAGAGGCATCTATACTTTTGAAATTTAACAGGTTACTTACTCAAGGATCCTACAATGATGTATGCCAGTGGTTCTTAACCTGTGGTCCGTGGATCCTGGGGGTCTGCAATGTCCTCACAGGGGGGTCCGCAAAGGCAGTGGACTGACCATGTGACAGGAGCAAAGGCAAAGTCTGGCTTGGCCTGCCTATGGCCATTCAATCTACTCCAGCCACAAACTCAAGGAAGAAGCAAGAGAAAAGTCTTTTCCATCCAGTGCCTCTGCGGGAAGTTTTAATGGATGATGTAATTGTGTTGTTGTTGTTAAATCTGGAGTTAAGTCTTGGTGTCCCCAGAAACAAAAGATATTTATAAGCGGTCCCTGTGTTACCCTATATGCTTGGGGGTCTTAAGGATCCTCAAACTATTGACATTAATTTGGGGAATTAATGTACTCAGCTTGGCTATGCAAGAGGGGGCAACAGATAGCAGAATTTTTTAATCTATGTTTACTGGTACCAAGGAGGAGACTTTAAGCTAGATAGTACAATAATTGATCTTTATTTGAGAAAAACAATAATAACATTCACACACACATTCAGGCTGCAAGCATTCATGCAAGACTAGCGAATAAAGTAGGAAATGTTGGGATAGAGGAATAGAGCAGGGAGTTGTTTGTGGGAGATATGACACCTGTACTGTAGAGCAGAAATCCCTGCAGCAATGGGGTCTCAGAGTGAGCTCTGAGGGGCTGTCAGCAAACCGGCAGCATGGATGCAAGAGGAAGATAGTAGGAGGCAGAAAAAAATGTTGTTTTGAAGGGGGGTGTTATAGTCAATATTTGTCTTCAGGGGATGGGATTTAGAGTGAAAGACAATGTTTCTCTGATTTGCCCAACGTGAGACAAAGGCACTTCAGAGAAGTTAATGGCACCTTAATGTGCAGGTACATTGCTATTGTATGGAGAAAACAACTTCTTTTGTTTGGAGGAATGACAAAAGTATGAGGATTGTTTACAGGTTTCAGTATCTCAGCTTTTACTGATAGTATTAGCCAGGTGTTTGGACCTTCAGTTGCCTTGCAAATTAACATTTCTTTGGAATTTGGGCGGCCCCTCCTTTACTGCATACCTGACTGAGTCTGAATGCTAATCCTTGGGATTTCTTGGAATTTTCCAGCTTTAATGGCCAGACTCTGTGGAAGGCCACATTTGACCTAATTATCAGATATTGCCAATTTATTAGATATGGGGCAGGAGGTGTCAGGGTAGGTAATACCTGGTAAAGAAAAGATTAAGAGCCATTGATGTAAGGTATTTTCAAAGAAATTGCCTCCAAACCTATGTCATGCACATATGTAAGTGGAAAGCAAATCAACCCTCACTTTTTGTGCTACACTCCCCTTCCACACAAAATTTTGTATCTGTTTTTCTGAAATTTTGCAGATTTCTTCATGGGGGCCACCTTTATTCTGTATACAATTTTCATAATATTTGTCCACAAAAATTCTTAGGGGGAAAAGGATGCTTTCCTCCCTTTTGTCCCCCAGATTTAAAGGCATAAATCTCCCTGAACCTATTTTTTCTGACACTTTGCAGAAGGGACGACAAACATTGAAAGTTTTATCTTAAATCTGCCAAGAAATTATCAGAAAATTCCATTCCCCCTCCTTTAAAAAAAAATCAAAATGTATAGCCCAAACTCCATGCACCTGTTTATTGAAAAACTGGAGGCATAGTTCCCTCTTATGGCATTACTAGGTTGCTAAAATCCATCCAGTTCTGACAAACAGGGAGCAGGGGGAGTTATAGTCACTTGCAGGTTTTTAATGAAAGATAGTAGGAGGCAGAAAAAATGGCTTTGCAAATTGAGATATGGATTTAGAGTTTAGTCTAATCAGGTGGCTTCCAAATTGCTCTAAGCCAAATCAGTCTGCTTCCAGAATCACCAGACAAGGGTCTGAATGAAAACTTGTGGTCAAAGTACTGTAATTTCCGGTTGTTCCTGCCAGCCCATCTCTTAATGGACCATGACTCTCACTCTCTTCCATCCAAGCCTTCTGATTAGAGTGGCCACATGAAAAAGGGGACAGGGCACCTCTGATTTGTGTGGAATTTCCTTTCCCCACTATTAAAATGGCAGGACCCTTGTCCCCCTTTTCAGGTGGCTACATCATAGCCACAGTTCCATTCACATTTGCAAGTGTGAATAGGATATCAGTTGTGGAAGAGGCAGTACATTTACCTTCCCCTCTAAAGTCACAGAGCTAAAGCTAGAGAGCCAGCATAGTGTACTCGTTTGAGTATTGGACTTGGACTCTGGGACCAGGTCTCAAATTCTTGCTCAGCCATAGAAATTCATTGGGTGGCCTTGGACATGTCACACTCTTAAGCCTAAGAGGAAGGCAATGGCAAACCTCCTCAGAATAAATCTTGCCAACAAAATCTAGGAGTGGCTCACCATGCATCCATGATGAAAGTCCATAACAACATCAAATCCAGAATTTCCAGAATTGTTGAAGCCACTGAGAAACTTTTTTCTCCTTGGAAACCGCCCCTCAAAACATTTTTGGAAAAATGGGGAAAATGCTACATGTAGACCCTTTACAGATTGTAAATCACTTTGTTACTATATATAATACTTTGAGGCAAATTCCACAGAGTTCAATGAATCCTCCTCCCAAGCAAGGATGGATAGGATTGCAGCTTTAAGTTAGCTGGCAATCATTACCTTGTTACGTTCTGTCAGGCTAAATACAGTTTTCAGTGCCAGCAAAATATATAGCAAAAGGATTGCCCTGTGTGAGGTAACCTTTGAAAACAAGCCAGAGGAAAATCCATAGACCTGTGTCCTCATATGACTCGGAGGATGAGTTGCAGTACCTAAACTTGACATGGGTTCACAGAACTATTACTTAGTATTACAGCTGTGGTTCCTGGAACAGGGAGAGCCGGGGAGGGTCCTGAGTTCCCCCCCCCCCTCAGATTAGGCTGGAGGATGTGTCCCCTCCATGTCATGGAAAAAATGGATCACCAAGACTATTAATCAGAAGTGTAAAAATAATAGAATCATAGAATTGGAAGAGACCAGAAGGGGCATCCAATCTAACATCCTGCCATGCACACAATCAAAGCACCCCCAAACAGAAGGCCATCCATCATCCTCTGTTAAAAAACCTCCAAAGAAGACTCTACCACACTCCAGGTCAGCGCATTCCACTGTTGAACAGCTCTTGTGTACTAAGTGATCAAGTGTAATAGAAGATAAAGCGCTAAGAAATATTAAGACTGAGATTGTTGTTGAACCCTTTGAGGAATAATAAAGGCTGCCTTTAATCTACTCTACTCACACTTAGTTGGGTGTTAAACTACATTGAACACATGGAGGACACTGCCAAGTACACACTTGTGCTTTGTAATAGTCTTCATGTTTAAGGGTATTTCAGTGATAATGGACAGGGGAGGGGAGCAGTATCTGCAAGTAGGCAAAATTAAGAACAATCTATCTGCCCCTGTTAAATCCCCACCTACCTTAAAAACAGTGTGGGTGTCCCTTAGTATAGCTAATAAGGGCACAAAGGGGATGGGAGATTAATATTATACAGTTAGTGAATTTGTTAGGGATTATTGCTGTGATATATTCTGGCTGAATATAACTGCTGAATTAGCTATATAGCTATATTAGCTATATTCTATTAGCTGAATATATAACTGAATTAACTGCATAATATATAGCTGAATTATCTATATAACATATAGCTGAATCTAAATATATAGAGATAAGACATATTGATAGAGTTAATACTAATTGCAAGTTAAAAGGATTCTTCCTGAATTCTTTAGACTTGCAGTTATAAGCGAACTGAATCTACAGATGTCTAAATCTGCAGATGAATGAACTGAATGAACTGAATCTGATGATACATGATTGCAATGGATTTTAAAAAACATTCTGCTTAAGTATTTATGTAGAACTTCACCTATGTCTGAGTTAATCTGTCTTTGAGCCATGCATCCCCCCTCCTCCATTTTCTGTACTGCAGCTGCAGAAAGCTGTGAGGTTGCTCCAGCAAATGGGCTTCAATTGCTCCTAGGATGCTGCTTTGGATATCATAATGGGAATCTTGCCTCCTTTCCCATCTTAGTAGTATGACACAAGTGTCTCTCTGGAGCTCTTCCATGCTATGTCATGAAGAAACAATTGGCAGACTATCTAGCCCAAGACTATACAATGTGATTTGATGCTGACCTTAGGACCCTAAAGGGGGGGGAAAAAGATTGTGTGTGTTGCTGTGCAGAAAGAATGACTATCAGGATTAGAACATTATTAGTCCTACTGAAATAATTGGAACGGGATTCTCAGAAACATGATCTAATGTTTCCCAGCCCACAGACCTGCCTCTGTGAGTCAGCACTCTTATTTTTTTGTACTCTCTATATAGGGCAAAATGCACCAACATGTTTTCAGAAACACAAGCAATGCTTGTAACACCCGTTTTAAGAATAACAGCTTGAGTGAATCACTTCAGGCTTAAGCAAAACATTATCTTCTGGAGAAAAGCCAGAATTTATGATACTTTAAACAACTGCTGTGGTTAGGTTTCTAGTGTTGAACTGGAAAAGGGTGTAGGCATGTGAAAAAAAAAAGTACCATTCTTCAGTAGGCCATTCTACTACCATTCTGGAATGACATGGTATAAAAAGGGATTAGTTCTCAACTGAAAGTGGCCTTGGATGTTATACACAATATTTTTAATAATCTTCTGCATGAAACAAAATTTGTGTACATTGAACCATTAGAAAGCAAAGGTGCCACTATCTCAGCCACCCATGTGGACTATTTTGGATTTTGGAATATTTTGGATTTTGGAATATTTTGGATAAGGGGGACTCAAGCTGTACCTGTATTAATTCCAGGCTGGTTTCTGGCCTTGTTTGGGGAAGGAGGCGTACCTGGTGGTTTGGCTTACGATTAATTCTTATCCAGAAAATGGAAAAGTAAGCTTTGGGATTTCATTTTCTAACACTATAGACTTCCAGGTTGATGGTGAATGTTTCTTTGCTTCCTCAACTCTTAGAGTAACCCTCTTTTATTCACAGAGACTGATCTGATTGTGATCTGTCCCTCAAAGTCCAGGAAATAATCTGTTCCTTTTTCTCATATCGGAAGAGAGGGAAAAGCAAGTAACTCATCTACTAAAACCAATGTTGTTGATCCATAAACTCTTATGAAGAAATAGTTACACCAGGGGTGACAATTGTGCAGCATCCCAGATGTTGCTTGATTGCAACTCCTGGTATCTCTCACTGTTGGATATACTGGCTTGGACTGCTGAGACTTGGAATCCATCAGTTTGTGGATGGCTACAGAGCTGTCCCTTCTGAATTACACATGCAAGCTCTAATTGGAGAAGTTACACATGCAGAGGTATGATGCCTTTCAGAGATAGGTAGGCAATATAAGCAGATCTCTACCTGTGTCAGGATTGCCCCCTGACCGTGCCTGCTCTGCCATTTTCAATTATTTTCCTGTAACCTTGACACTAATTGTGTTTTTCCCCGTGGTACTTCCTAATGAGTGTTCTTTGCCAACTGTGGGGGTGGTGGTAATGGTTTTGGTTGGTTTGGGGAGAGATAAGAATGCACCTGCAAAATCAGCCTGGGAAAAGGAGGGAATGTAATGTCAGGGGATGGTGGTTAGCCAATGGTGTTAAAGCCTGCCATATTTTATCAATTGTAATATGCTTTTAATATAGTGTGTATTCATGAAGTTTCAGTTCTCAGCAACAAAGTGATGCTGTATGCTTTCTGGATTTCTGTGACAATAAAGTTTTCTGGTGAATTGTGAAACTGATGTTCACTGAGTCTGAGGATGCTTATACCTGATAGTCTGGAAGAAGTTCCTTGCAGGTGGAAATCTCTATATTTTATCTACCTAACTCTGAAAGGCAGTGTTGAAATTAACAGGAGGGAGGGAAAGACAGACAAGGGAGGAAAAGAAGAATGCAGATCAGTGAAAGTATATATGCTTAACAGGAGATTTTCAGACGTGCTAAATATGGTGTTAAATATAGCTAAAGGGTTTCCTTTTCAGACAATGTCATTCCCCTCTCGTAATGCTCCCATGTTGCTTTCATTCCAACGGCTCTGCTTTTTATTGAAAGGCTAAGCCATCAATGGATCCCCCGTTCCATTTCTGTCACGGAAGTTTGTGCATCTGAAAAGGTGCCCTGTTATGCTGTCGAGATCCCAGTATCAGTGGGAGGTTCCTGTCAGAACACTTCCTGTTGAGATTGGGACAGCAAGGTAAATGACACACTTTTGTGTACCCTCCCCAGGTTACTTGTAATGTTTTCAGTGTGTTTTTGGTCACTTTTTGTCTTTCATTTTGCTTTTAATTTTTGAATTTCCTGCACTCTCATCTTCTTGCGAAAACTGCTGGAATTTCAAACCAGGAAGTGAAAGGAGCTCCGTTAGAGTTCCATTCACTCCTGGGCTGCCCTGTACACATGAGAAAATTTGGTGTAAAACTTTTAATTATTGTGCTGGGACAGGGATTAGAGAGGGGCAGGAAAGGAGATTGTCGGACTGGAATGCTTTTTTTGTTCTTGTCTGATAATCTCAGACTAAAGAATGAGGGAGGACACCATCTACCATACATATATACTCTCTCCACCCCTAAATATTTCCCTCCTAAATATTTTCAGAGGGAAAACCTTATTTAAATGGACGATTGCCCACCAACCAATGCTGTTTCTTGATAGTAATCACTTTTTAGGATGTGTGTTAGTGCCTTGGTAATCTCTCTGACAGTTCCTACCACTGTAATTATATCTTTAGAAACAAACCAGCTATTAGAGCAATTTTCTTGAAGTAGAAAAAATTTCCCTCTCCTGTACCCCTTTGTGATGTTCTCTACACAGCTTTTTAACACCATCTGTCAAGCAACAGCTCAATTTCAGCTGGCTATGTATATGCTGAGTCGGTCACATACCTGCTTCAGTGCACAATTTTCATCTCCAGCTTTCAATCTCGAATTGACCTGAAGGTCTGTTACTACACTGCATAATCCTCATATATGGGGCAGGGTGTGTGTGTGTGGAGAGAGAGAGAAACAGAGAGAGAGAGAGACTTCCAGGTTAGAATCCCAATTATACTTGTTAGGAGATTTAATACTACAACATAGAAAATCAGTATTAGATTGACCCAATAAAACACACACCTTCTCTTTTCTTGCTTTTTGCTTTTGTTTGTGATTCTGCTTTGTCTATTGCATATTTTGATGTATATGCTCTTTCTTTGATGAAAATAAAATAATTAAAGAAACCCTACAAATACACCTAAGCCTTTTCTGATTTCTACTGTATGTTTTTAGCAAAGAACACAAACTGCAATTCACCTGTCTGCCAAACAGCTTAAAGGAGGCGTTGGTGATCTGAACCAAAGCAGAGCTTGAACATGCTGCATTCTTAAGTTAAGTTGCGCTTTAGCGCTTTCCCGCATCAGTGGTGGGTAGTTTACATGGTATATGTTTACACAGCTATATTTTGTGGCTCTTTGATTTTTTCCACTTTGAGGTTCACACAGCCAAAAGTGCTGGGGGCATGGCCAAGCATTGGAGAGGGAAAGGAATGCCCTAGGAATGTCTGCCCTGGCCCGAACTCCATGCTTAACAGCTTTTAGAGGCAGCCCCCCCACTCCCTTCCCACAAATCAAATGGAAGGTTTTCCTCCTTGCTTAAAACAGCATTTTCTGCCAAATAGAGGAAAGCCAGAGAGAGAGAGAGAGAGAGAGAGAGAGAGAGAGAGAGAGAATAACAGCTTAGAGGCAGTCCCCTCCCCCCACTCCCTTTCCACAATTGAAACGGAAGGTTTTCCTCCTTGCTTAAAACAGCATTTTCTGCCAAATAGAGGAAAGCTGAGAGAGAGAGAGAGAGAGAGAGAGAAAGAGGGAAAATAGCAATTCAGCTCTGCTACAGCCCTTCGTGAAATGGTTTCTCTCCCTCCCCCATGCACAGGATCACAGCTCAGGAACTGAGCTTTTACATACTTTCAAAACACCAGAGAGGATGAGAAGGAATGCTCCCTGAATGAAAATTGTTGGGAATCCTTTTTGTTTGCAAACTGACTTGCAAAATAGCAGAGAGGATTTTTAAAAGTTTCCTCTAATTGCTACTGTCTTTCCCTCCCTCCCTGCCCCTCTTTTAAGCCCACCCCTGCATCATCAACCAATCGCAATGCAGCTCTGCTGTAACCCTTAGTGGAATGGTAGTTTACACTGCCAATAAAGCGCTACATTGCAAATATACCAGCAAAAGTACTGACATCCCTTGGCACGCTATATTTGGGTGTTTTACCTTCCCCCCTTCTGAATGAGGTGATGCTGTGCTGCGATCCATGGGAACTATGAGCTATCTTAGCGGTATATTTAGAGGAGTATTTGCCCGTGTAAACGACCCTCCAGTCATTCTGAGAATAGTACGGTAATCCAAAATGGTGGGGAGGGCCAAGATATGCATGGAAGAGGTGACACAGGGTGTTAATCCTTCTTGGTTCTGCTACTCCCTCCTTTTATCATGGGGAAAAGCTGCTGGGGGAGGGCAAAGTGGAGCAGTTTAAGAAACTTTTTCCCAGTTAAACTAAGCTCCTCTTATTATCCCTCCCCCCCCACTTTTTAAAACAGTGAAGAATCTGCAGAAATGAAAGTTTTCCATCAAATGTGTGGGTTGTTTGTAAGGTTCCAACAAGGATGGCAAACACAAGAGGAATTATCATTTTGCTTCCTATCCTTGTCTATCTACTGCCTTCATAATACTAGCTCCAGACTGGCCCCGAAGGATATGGCAGACCTGGTGAAAGTATTTTCAGATGTGCTTAAGAAAATAAACATAATAAAAATGTAAAATGTGGCCACAGGTCAGGGATTTTTTTTGCGGGGTGTGTGTGTCTTTGTTTTTTGCTCTGGGGAAGTAAAGTTGACTGAGAGCTATGCAATTAGAGAAAGAAGTGCTGAGCTTGCAATAACACCAGTCAGGGCAGAAGTGCTTCTGTGCCAGTGGGATTATATTATATTGTAGCTTGGAAAGGTTGTACTGACATTGTTTCTACAGAGAGCGTCAGAGTTGTTTGCTACTCTGTATAAAAGGGTAGAGGATTTAGCCACAATTCTGATCTTGAAGTTATTCCTATTTATTAAAGACTGAAAGAGATCATATAAGGTCTCTTCATATAACTCCATGTCAGTTTCCTTTGTGACTGAAGGGTTATACCATGGAAATATACTTCTACAATGACACCCGTATTTAATATTGTTTTTCAAATAAATGACACTATGAATGTTTAAAAATTGCTTGCATAGGGAAAGTTTAGAGCTAAACTTTTTGTATACAAAAGATACATTGGTTATACAATATGACTCCTGTTTCCACCAGAAACTGTGGATAATAGAAAACCCTGTTAAAATGAATTTCTGGCCCAAGCATACCATAGTGTCATGCTGGAGGATCTAGAAGATGCCTAGAGAGAACACCTTCTAGGTCCTTCGGTAGAAGCATACCATAGCATCACACTGGAGGACCTAGAAGATGCTTAGAGAGGCCATATTTTTTCAGACGCGGGTAAGTGTGTCAGGAAAATGGGATATACAACCTGGTAAATTTATACTGTAAAGAGAGAGTGTGACATGTAACAGCCTGCAGGGGCCAGTGGTGAGAGGGCTGAATGCAGTTGGCCAAAGTATCTGATTAGACCTGGAAAGCTAGCCTTAGAAGGAACTCTTATCTCTGTGAGAGAGTGAGTGAATCTGTGCGGGAACCACTGTCTCTGTATACAGTTAGACTATGCTATGTAACTATATGCAGTTCTGTCTGGATTTTGCAGTGACAGGACTGTACTGTACTCTATGCTGTGATATTTAGTCATCATAGAGGAATCTCACTGTAAATAGCATCGTATTATGCTGTAGTAAAGAGAAGTAGTTTAGACACACATCTGTGTCTGTGTGCTTATTTCCTTGCCTGGAGAATGAAACTCTGTTACAATAACTTTTGCTGCTGCTTGATATGCTCAGAGATTCCAGTGCGCTACCATGTCAAAGTGAATCTGTAGATATGGGCCCCATGGATATGCAGGTTGTCCTGTATTTAGGAAAAGATGTAAAGAGGTAATCAAGCAACTGGTTGAGCTTTCTTTTGAGGATAAGGGCATATACTTTAAGAACTGGTTCATGTTATTAATTAGGTATCTATTTCGGCATTATCACTTCCCAAAAGATTCTGTTCTTACTGTGCATGATGCCCTCTTCTCATTTTCTCTTGTTCATTCAGATTGATATAATTCCACCTTGATCCATGATCCAATGATTAGAGATAACAGCTTGGTCCCCCTTGTTGTTGTGTGCCGTCTAGTTGTTTCCAACCCTAAGCCAAACATATCACAGGGATTTCTTGGTAAGATTTGTTCAGAGAGGAGGTTTGCCTTTGCCTTCCTCTAAGGCTGAAAGAGTGTGACTCACCCAAGGTTACCCAGTGGGTTTCCATGGCTAAGCAGGGATTCGAATCCTGGGCTCCAGTGTCATATTCTAACACTTAAACAACCACACATGCTGGCTCTTTCAGTTCTTCTTTGTGGTCTCTGTGAATGCACACAATGGGTTAATCCTGCACCTGTGCAGAGCATTTTGGAAATTTCTAGCACCTCATTTTAAAGTTTTGGGCAGTAGCACCGCCTCCCTCACCCCTGCTGGATATAAGCCTATCCCTCTCACCAAGTGCTCAGTTCCTTTTTTCCCCCACCACATGGAAAGCTCTGAAGGAACTTGTACTAGCCCCATTGTTCTTATTTTTGTCTCTTTGGGCTCTTTTTTCTGACTTTGGACTGGATTTTGACTCCTCTTCTGCTTATCCCTTTGGCTTTGTCTCTCGGATTGGACTGATTTATGGCTCTGGCCTCGGATTCTGTTGATACTGCGATTATTTCTTCACCAGATTCAGCTGCAAGACTGATATTCTGCTCTTCTGACCTTGGACTGGATGGTACTGTGACATATTTCCTCTCTAAGCATGTCTGAGGCTGGTTTCTTCAAATTCTTCTCCCAGTGCTCCGCCAAAATGACAGAGTTAGATGGCCATTCCAAGTGCCTATTTTGTCTTGGGGAGGCCCATTATGTAGCTTCGTACAGGCATTACAAGGCCTTCACCCCACAGGCCAGAAAGAATCGGGACAAGAGGCTCAAGGCCCAACTCTATGAGAAGGCCCTATCAGCCTCGGCATCAGGGAAGGCCTCGACTTCAGCTCTCTCCCCTGAAAAGTCTAAGGGTCCAGCCAAAAAAGGTCCCGCTTCAGTACCTGTGAAGGCCTCAACGTCCGTCCTGATGTCAACCAGAGCGAGAGATAATGGCACAGGCCGGTCTGGCTCTGATGATCCCGGGACTTTGGCAGGTCAGAGACAGTTGGTATTGGGGGCACCAGTACCGGAGTCTTCCAAGACGGTCTCAAAAGCAAAAGATCCTCTGGCGAAGAAAGCTAAGGCTGCTGGAAGGAAAGAATCCCCTAGGAGAGGTCACTCCTGGGAACGCAAGAAGGCCAAACAGCACGATCACCAATCTCGTGACCCTCAGCTGACGAGGTCCAAAGGGAAAACCGAGGAAGGCTCCCCAGTATTGCCCCCGGTGAAACGGCATCTCTTGATACCATCATTGGACTGGCACTGGGAAGAAGAATCCACCTATGCAGTGGAAAAGACAACTGATGAGTCCTCCCTTTGGTGTCCACATCATCAGGATATCGAGATCCAGGTCACCACTGGATATTGGTACCGCAACTCAACATCAGGCAAGGTCCCGATCTTGATCCTAGCCTCAGTCACAGTCCAGGCACTGCTCGAGGTCGCAATCTGCTTCTCTATCCCGCTCAGGTTCCCGGCACTGATCCCGGTCCCGACAGCTATCTCGTTCTCAGTCAACAGGCTACCAGGCATCACGGTCCTGCTCTCGCTTGACGTCGGTCCACCGCTCACCTCTGACACAGCGGTCCCGCTCCTGCTCACCTCATCGGATGCTGACTTTAGATGTCCCAGATAAGCAGACGACGCCATCACCAAGGCCACCTTCTAAGTCTCCAGTACTGGTATCACCAATATCTTCTAGATCACTGACACTGAGACCGTCAAGACACAGGTTCCACTCTGCTTCACAGTCCCACATGCCTAGACCGTGCCGACACACATCACACTCTCCATCAGGTAGGTCCCAGTCCACGGATGATGAGTCGTTGTGGTATGAAGAGGACCGGTGGGACCGCTACGATCGGTACCGGTACGACGCTACACCACCAAGAAGCTTTTATCCTGATCGGTACTACTGGAGACATGACTTCAGGTACCGACCATTCAAAGAACCAACCCTGGTACCATGTTCCAGATGGTACTGATATGATTGTTCTCCTCAATACCAGAAAGAAGATCGGGCAAACAGAGATGCCTTCACTCCCCGGAAGGGCGACCCAAACCCAGCCGGTCTAAAGCAATGGAGTTGCCTAGGAGGTGTATGTCCCCTCAGAAGAGGGTACCCAAACACCCCTTCCATCAGTCTCTGGGCAAGAAATCACCCTCACCTATGCCAGTGGACCCTAGGAAATTGCCCACTTCTGTCCCAGCTGGGCAGCCCAAACCTCTGCCAACACCAATTGAGGGGACTCCAGACTGTGAGTCTGATGAGTCAGATGAGGACACTCCTATGCCCAGGCTGTCAGCCCAAGGTAAAGGTGCGACATAAGAGCCTGGTTCACCAACAGACAACGTCCTCTCCTTCTCAGAAATCGTTAACAGGATGGCAGCATCTTTGGGTCTTCCTACCATCGTTCTGGACGTGCACATAGTTGACCCATCTTTCATGATTTGCAAAGGCAAGCTCCCCCCTTGCCTTACAGTCCATTATCTGCATTTCTGACACAGATTGTCAAGGCAGACTGGAACACCCCTTCTTCTGTTCCACCACCGTCTAAAAGGCTCGACCATCTCTACAGAGTCTCTGACAAAGCAGTTCCTTGGTTGTCTTCCTACCCAAAGCCAAATTCCATTATTGGGGACACGGCGCAGATGCGCACCTCACATAAAATCTACTCTTCGCCTATGGAACAAGAGGGCAAGAAGCTGGATGCTGTGGGAAAAAACTTCTACTCATCAGCATGTCTTCTCATGAAGATAGCAAATTATATTGCGTGTATGGGGGCATATCAGAGACATCTCTGGGACGCTATATCACCACTTCTGGCTAAGGTTTCCCAGCAAGATGCAGACCTTGCCCTTAATATGAGAAATGATGGCATTGCACTAGCCGATTACCAACATCAGTCTGCCAAGCATGTGACGGATTGTACCGGGAAGATCTTGGCCAGTTCCATTGTCATTTGCAGGCATGCGTGGCTGCGCTCATCTAGTCTCTCCTCGACAGCCAGGTCAGTTATTGAGGACCTTCCTTTTGACGAGGCCAGCCTCTTTCACACTGAAACTGACACAATGCTAGAGCATACGCATAAGATGCGAACAACAGCAAAGCACTTTGGGATTCCTCCACTAAGCCAACCTCCATGTTCCAGATTTTACATCAAGAGGTTCCTGACTTCCTTTCAAAGGAGGTTCAGCCCCTCTACGTCATGCCCTCAGCATTTCTCACAGCCTTATACCCAATACCAGAGGAAGTTCCCAGCTACCAGTAAACATAAGTCTCAGTTCCAAAAGAAAAGACCTGAACCTACCAAGCAGAGAGTCTGTCTACCTGCCCTCTCCCTCTGTGTCAGCAGGCCAACCTCCATCAGATGTCCTACTGGCTGCATACCACCATTGGTGCGCTATCACTACAGATTCATGGTCCTCAGTATCATCCGGAATGAATATTTCATAGAATTCGACACCCTACCACCCACGGGACTTCTCAAAACCACCACCCCCTCTGTACACCTTGAGGAAGAGGTTCACTCCTTGTTGAGAAAAGGGGCTATAGAAAAAGTTCATTGATATCAGCAAAGAGAATCTTTTTTCTCCCGCTACTTCCTTGTCAGCAAAAAGGATGGCGGCTTGCGTCCCATCCTGGATGTCAGAGAGGTAAACCGCTTTATTATTCCCAAATGCTTCAATATGGTCGCCCTTTCTTCTATCCTCCCATTTCTTCATGCAGGAGACTGGTTCGCTACTATCGACCTCAAGGATGCCTACTTCCACATTGCGATAGCACAACCCCACAGGAGGTTCCTGGCATTTGCAGCAGGTCCCAAAATGTACCGCTTCAAAGTGTTCCCATTTGGCCTCTGCACAGCTCCAAGAGTATTCATGAAATGCATGGCCATGGGGGTTGCATATCTACACATGAAGGAAATCGTAATCTTCCCGTACCTGGATGACTGGTTGATCACGGGTCCTTCAAAGGAAAAGGTAGCAGCCAATGTGACTGTTGCGCTCTCACTACTCCAAAACCTAGGCCTCAGGGTCAACATGGACAAGTCACACCTAACCCCCTTGAGGGTCGCAAAGTTAATTGGGGCCAAAATGACTCTATCCAGGGCAAAGCATTTCTCCTAGAGGACCACTTCTTCAAGCTACAGAGCATGGTGAACCATTGCATGGCACAGAGGAGAGTAATGGCTCTTTTTTCAGACCGTTCTTGGTCACATGGCTTCAACCATAGCAGTGACTCCCTTCGCCAGGCTCCAAATGCACCCCTTACAAGTTTGGTTCCTGCAGTCATTCGACCCTCTATGGGATGACCCCCTCAAATTACTGTCGGTTCCCAGAGCGCTCCTCAGACAGCTATGGTGGTGGTCCTCCCAGCGGAACATGAGGTGTGGCCTACCCTTCGTAGTTCCCCACTCCTCCAGGTCTCTGACGACAGACACATCCACAACAGGATGGGAGGCACATTCTCACAGCCTCCACATCCATGGCCTTTGGTCAGCAATGGAGAAGGCCCTCCACATCAATGCTCTAGAACTCCTGGCAGTGTTCAAGGCACTAAAGGCGTTCGAATCTTCACTCCACAACAAGGTGGTGCAGGTGGTGTCAGACAATACCACCACAGTCTTCTACCTCAACAAGCAGGGAGGAAACAGGCCAGGACACTCATAGATCTGTCAACTCGGATCTGGGACTGGTGCATATCCAGAGGCATATTTCTGACAGCCATCCACCTGGCTGGCACTTAGAACAACATTGCAGACTTACGGAGCCAAACCAAGAACAGCTGTCACGAGTGGTCATTGGCACCAGAGGTGCTGTCAATGCTCTTCTCGGAGTGGGGCCTGCCTTCAATAGATCTCTTTGCTTTGCGCCAGAATGCCAAATGCAACCTCTACTGTTCAAGGCAACAGATATCTCACAGGAACCTGGGAGATGCATTTCTGTTCAAGTAGACAGGAGCTCTACTATATGCATTTCCCCTGTTCCTGCTCCTCTCCAGGGTCATGGCCAAACTCAGGCGAGACAGATCCAATGGCATACTAATCACGCCATGGTGGCCCAGACAACCCTGGTTCGTTCCCCTTCTCCTCCTCTCGAAGCACCATTTTCGCTGCCTTCCCCTGTGGAAGGATCTCCTGTCAATGCAGAATGGACAAGTCTTCTATCCAGACCTGGAGACGATCAACCTGACAGCATGGCTTATAGACCACTGAACTGACTTTCTGACTCAGCATAGTCAGTACTCCAGGTGGCTCAGCGACCATCAACACTAAAATCATACCACTACAAATGGGAGAAATTCTGCGAGTTCCTTGATGCCAAAGGAATCTCCCCAGCTGATGCTTCGACGCCGCTTCTTCTCGACTTTTTGGCCTCTTTGTCAATGAAAGGCCTATCACTCTCATCGATATGTACCTCTGTGGCTGAAATTTCCTCTAACCTCCAAAACCTGGGGAAAGGCTTCTGCTTCACAGACCCACTGATTCAGTGCTTTCTCCAGGGCCACAAGAACTTACACCCACCAGTGGCTGGATCAGTCACATCGTGGGACCTGCAGCTAGTTCTTAAAGCCATCTCATGCTCTCCCTTTGAGCCACTGGGCTTGGTGGACGTGCGCCTTCTGTCCTTTAAGACAGCCTTCCTAGTTGCCATCACTTCGGCCAGAAGGACCAGTGAGCTTTGCGCCCTCAGGGCTGATGCCCCCTACACTCAGTTCCTCGGGAATAAGGTAATTCTTTGACCGGACGTGGTGTTCCTGCCCAAGGTGGTTTCCTCCTTTCAGCTCAATCAAGACATTGTTCTCCAGGCTCTGGAAACCATGCCCTCATCAAACACACCAGTGTCACATCATCCCTTAGATGTATGAGTTGCATTGGAACTGTACTTCAACAGGACTAAGGCGTTCCACCATACTAATAAACTCTTCGTTTGCTATTCCGGCCCCCAATAAGGCCTCCCTGACTCCTCTCAACACCTCTCCAAGTGGGTGATCTTGACCATCAAGATCTCATAAGGGGTCATGCACACCTGTACCTTTTTCAGTATGAAGCCATTCTACTACAGCAACAGCACCCTCAATGGTGTTCATGAACGGTGTGCCACTACTGGACATCTGCAGAATGGCTACATGGGCAACACCACTTACCTTTGTGAAAACCTATAAGTTGGACTCTTCCTCTATGGATGATGCAGCCCTATCCAGAGCAGTTCTTGCACAATCATCTTTGGATGACTGAAACATTCTTTAATCTACCTCAGTTCTAATATAGCTTTTCTGTTCTAATGTGTTCTTGTAGTGTTTTTATTGAGCTGGACACTCCCACCATCCTATCTCCTGAACTTGTTAATCCACCCATTGTGTACATTCACAGAGACCACAAAAGAAGAAGAATGGGTTACTTAACATAACTATAGTTCTTTGAGTGGTCTTCTTTGAATTCACACAAACCCGCCCTCCTCCCCTCTAGTGTCCTACCTCTCACTTACTTTATTTAACATGGCTAAAAGGAACTGAGCACTTAGTGAGAGGGATGGGCTTATATTCACCAGGGGTGAGGGGTGGGTGCTACCACCCAAAAGTTTAAAATGAAGTGCTAGAGGTTTCTGAAGTGTTCTGCGCAGGTGCAGGATTAACCCATTGTGTGAATTCACAGAAGACCACTCGAAGAACTATAGTTTTGGTAAGTAACCTGTTCTTCCCCTACCTTCCTCACATCCAAAACTAGGACAGCAGTTAACTCCAGCTGGGAACATAAGTGGCACATGAGGAATCTTCCCATTCAAGGGATGGGGATTCAGGGGTGATATTTGGATGTAGGGACTACTCTTCTCTTTAAGCCATATGGATTACTGTCTGAAGGTCACAGAGTAATAGAATCATAGAATTGGAAGAGACCATAAGGGCCATTCAGTCCAACCCCCTGCCTTGCAGGAATACACAATCAAAGCATTCTTGACAGATAGCCACCCAGCCTCTGTTTAAAGACCCCAAAGAAGGAGACTCCACCACACTCCAAAGTAGTGTATTCCATAGTTGAACAGCTTTTACCATCAGGAAGTTCTTCCTAATGCTTAGGTGGAATCACTTTTCATGTACCGGTAGTTTGAGTCCATTGCTCCATGTCCTAGTCTCTGGAGCAGAAGAAAACAAACTTGCCCCCTCTTCAATATGATAACCTTTCAAGTATTTAAACATGGCTATCATAATTCTATCATGTCACCTGTTAACCTACTCTTCTCCAGGCTGAACATACTCAGTTCCCTAACCCACTCCTCATAGGGCATGACTTCCAAACCTTTCATATTAGGCCTACCTGCAGACTATATTAGACCCATATTCCTGAGGTCTCTTTCCCTGCCAGAAACCCACACCTATTTCTTTAAAAAACAAACAAAAAAACCCTGTTTACCCAATGTCAGACTACACAAAAACCTTGCTAAAAGCAAAACTGTAAGTATGAAGTACAGTAGGACCCCTGTATCCACTGGGGATTGGTTCAGGGGTGGGGGGTTTGATACCCAAAACCATGGATAATAGCAAATGCCATTGAAAATAATGGAACTTCTGGTTTAAAATACCATAGAGTATTTGGAGCCTTGGAGGACCTAGAAAATGGTTAGAGAGGACACATTTTATAGGAGAACTCTATGGTAGGTGTGCTATTTTGTGTCCTGTGGATACATTGAATTAATGGATAACGAATCAGTGGATACGGGGGCCTACTATATAAACCAATCTTTTAAAAGCGGAAAGAATCTTCCTCCCAGTCATCAGAAGCCTGAGAGAAACTTGGGGCAAGTAGAGCTCAACCAAAACAAATGAGTATATCTAATTATCAGACAATATCCTCCTCCAACTCTTTTTTTGGAGATGAAGAAGGTACTGAACTGAAAGCCCATTGATTTACAGTGTTTTGCTGCAGCCATGTTTTTATTTCTTGAAAGGACTGTAGATTCCATTGCATAACGACGATAATGGTGATGGTGATCATTTATTTTTATAGAGCCATTACTGTACATGGCACTTTACAAGTAAAAAAACAACAAAACAGTTCCCTGCCCTCAAGCTTACAATCTAAAGACATAACACAAAAGAAAAGGGGATGGCAGTAGGGGAAGTAGGGATTAAGTCCAGCAGATGCTGCCTCTTCTTCTGTCCCTCTGATGCAAAGGCATTGGCAGTTGGAATGGAGATTAAATGATTTCTTGTCTATTGTTACATTTTAATTATCTGCATGGCGGGATTTAAAAAAACCACACCCCATGCATATTATTTCCATACCCTCCAACTGCCCCAGTTTCACAGGGACAGTTCCAGGTAATCTGTCATCCTACCTTTTCAGCTGCATTTAAAATGTTCCAGTTTCTTTCTCCTCCTCCCACTTTTCTCCTTCCTCCTTGGCTTACTTTAAAGTGCAAAAGCAGTTTGCACTCAGTGGGGGAAGCGGAGAGGAGGGAGTGGAGTGTTGCCCTTCTTTGTAGATGTAGCCAAAAGCAAACTGCTGCAGCCTCTTCTTGTGTGTGTGTTCTTCCTTGTTAATAACTATTGCCATCTTGACCACTCTCTGATGTTACTTTGCCTGGTTGCCATCTGAGAAATGTTGGAGGTATGTATTTCACTTATATCCCACCCTTCCTTGATGGTTGTCAGGATCTCATATGTAGTTCTTCCCAGCTCTCCATTTTATCCTCATCATAGTTCCGTGTGGGTGGTGAGATGATGCTCATCCTATGAAAAGTATATATGAGTGGAGATTTCAGCCTAGGTCTTCTCAGTCCTATCCTGATGCTCGAACCACTGTATGAATGTTCCTAGATTTCTTGTTTGTGACTTGTTTTGTGGCTATGGCTGTAAGAAAGACTCTCACAAAATTGCCCTTACCAATAGCTCCTTCAACAACATGACTGGAATGATATTATCCATTAGCCCTGTATTTCAGTGTGTTGTTAGATACAAGGTCAGTTGCTCTTAGGTATATAAGTAGACTCATTCATTGATTAATAGACCTTGGTGTGAGTTATATAGTAACTAAAACAGATCAATAAGAACCTCAGGGTTTCTAAGGAGCTAAAAGATATATATAAGTGAAAAAAAGAGGTTAGGCTGGCCTGTTCTCCTCCTACCGGCAGGGAAAGACTTTTGTAGTTAAGTGGGCTTTTAGTAAATGACCTGATGTGGAGGGGGTCTTTTAGTGGGGATGTCTACTTTCTATTGATGTACTTTTAAAATTGCTTTTAATTTGGTTCTGTATTAATATTATATATTTTTTAAAATTATGTTTAATACTATAACTTATGTTTTTATTTCCCAAAATATCATTCCTCACTAATGTGGAAGCTAGGCAGGGGTCCCGCAACATGTGACCGAGACCCCTTGCATTTGACCAGCTTCAGTCACATGCTATAGGACCCCAGTCTGGCTTCTGGGAGAGCCAGAAAACTGACGGCAGCGAGGAATGGCATTCTGGGATGGCCTCCTGTGGACACGCAGGTCTTAATCTGGAAGAAATATATTAAACCTGGTATTTTATTAAAATGTGGTAAAGGGCCTGGCTTGCCCACCCCTGTATCTGCTCCGGGGGTCGTTTGGACTGCCCGGGGGCAGTTCAGGGTTATTGCCCTACATTGTTTAGGACTCTGGAATGGGGTAAAGCTGGGGTATTTAGCTGGTGTAGACAAGCCCTCTGTAACTATATTCAAGGGGACCAGGATTGATACAGGATTTATTGCAATATACAGTTGTCCCTTTACATTCGCGGCTTTGACTTTCACGGTTTTATGTATTCACAGAAACTCCTCCCCCCCTCTGCTCTCCCCAACACAGCCTCTGAGCATTTAAGGAGGAAATTTTCCTGCACACATACACACACAGGGAAGATCCCAGCAAGCAAGCAACCCCCACACCAGCCTCTGAGGGTCTAAGGTGAAAGAAAATCACAGCCCCATGCTGTGAGCATGCAAGCAAAGTCCCCCCCTTGCCACTCCACTCTCTGTGTCTTAACAAACTGAATTGCTTCTTTAAAACTCACATTTCGCCCCATGTCTCCTCATGGCCCAAAGAAAAGCACAGCTGCATGCTTGCCACACCCTCTCTGTGTCTCAACAAACTGAATTGCTTCTTTAAAACTCACATTTCGAACCTTTCCTACACACATTCACACACAGGGAAGGTGCAGGTGGCATCTCCCAGCAAGCAACTGGCCCAGCCTCTGAGCATTTAAGGAGGAAAGCTTGTGTGCTCACAGTATGGGACTCTGCTTTTCTTTTGGCCAGCAGGAAGCTTTCCTCCTTAAATGCTCAGAGGCTGGGTTGCTGAGTGATGCCACCCGCGCCTTCCCTGTGTGTGAATGTGTGTAGGAAAAGTTCGAGATGTGAGTTTTAAAGAAGCTGAGTTTCAAATTCAGTTTGTTGAGACACAGATAGGGGGGTGGCAAGCATGCAGCTGTGCTTTTCTTTGGGCCATGAGGAGACATGGGGTGAAATGTGAGTTTTAAAGAAGCAATTCAATTTGTTAAGACACAGAGAGGGGAGTGGCAAGGGGGGGGACTTTGCTTGCATGCTCACAGCATGGGTCTGTGCTTTTCTTTCCTCCTTAAATGCTCAGGGGCTGGGTCAGTTTCCCTGTGTGTGTGTGTGTGTGTTTAGGAAGGCTCCTCGTTAAACCCTCAGAGGCTGCTTTTATTCGCGTTTTTTTCACTTTCGCGGGGGTCTTGTTCCCGTAACCCCTGCGAATGTGAAGGGAACGACTGTAATACCTAACTTGACTTCTAAAATCTCACAGGGAAACCTGGCTTGCAAACTGTAAATTTCAGCTTGAATACATCAGATGTTATCAGTCCAGATATTTATTGTGAAATACATGTCTTTCAGGAGCCAGTATGACGTAGAACTTTGAGTGCTGGACTAGGATTCTGGGAGACCAGGGTGCAAATCCTTGCTCAGCCATGGAAACCCACTGGGTGACTCACTCTTCCTGCCAAAAAGGAAGGAAATGACAAACCTCCTCTGAATTGACCTTGCTAAGAAAACTCCAGGGTAGGGCCTCCATAAACTGGAGCTGACTTGAAGGCTCATAACAAGAATATCAATTTATTGCAGAGGAAGAGCTCTCAAACACTGTGCATTATTAGTTTAGCTACGGAACATAATTTCTTATTAGAAACAATTTCAGTCACCAACAGGGACATGTTCACATGCTTTTGCATAGCCTACTGAAAAGCAGTAGCACCCAATGACTAAATCTCACAGTTGACCATTTGAGCTGGGCTCAAGGGGCTCAGTTTAGCTTTACATATCATCTGATTAACATATCACAAATGGGCTGAAAGACCAAGGGCTCCATCAGACAGGAGAATTAATTGCAGAAAATAGTGCATTACCTCACTATCGCAGCAGTGTTCATTTGTCCCCACAATTCATTTGCAAGATCACTGGCATGGAAAGCTATCCGAGTTTGCAGTTCACACGGAGAATGCCTGCAAGAAAAGATGGTGGCCGCAAGTGAATTACCTGCCTTATTATCTCTCGAAAAGCCTCCCCTCTTTTCCCCCTTTTTGGCTGTTAAATGAGAGATGCGGAAGAGCGATCTTCTGTTTAAAAACTTTTTTTTGCTCTGCTGCTTGAAAATAGAACTTGATCATGTCCCCAAAAAACAACAATGGCGGCTCCAGCTGCTTTGTTGCCAGCAAGTCCGCCCCCACGAACATCTGACCAATCACGTTTTGACTTCCTGGATATGCCCCAATTTGAATTGGTTGTTCAGACAGGCTGTTACGCACATTTTTCTGTACTTTTAAAAAAAGATCGCGAGAAACAGCGAAAGCTATAATCGTGAACTACTTGAAGTTTTCAGTCCCCCTCCTCCCCAATATGGTGAATCCCAGCAGGAGCTCATCTGGACAAAAGACATTCTGCTTGCATTTTTTTCATTGTTTAACCAACCCCCAAATTAGTTCATTGTTTTCAGTGCTTGTGAAATACTTCCTAGGCATGTGGTACAAAGTGCTTGTGTGTGCCAAATGGAACATCTTCTCAGGCAAGAAATTAGGGCAAGTCTGGAAGAGAGCTAGTGATGTAAGTGTGTGTGTGTGTGTGTTTGGGATTATAAAAGGAGGAGAGATGGAAGATGTTAATCCAACTTCATGTGAACAAGCTGGCCACAATTCAGTCACAAACAATGCAATTATGTTGATTATGTGTATGTTCTTCCATGTGAGTACAAAGAATGGGTAAAGTTACTCAATAACATCTGTGCTATGAACTGCAAAGTGCTAATAGCTGGCGTTATATATAATATATATACTACTGGAGGTAATATATAGCCATTGTGATTAATAACCATTGCCTTATCCATCCAATCTGAACAGTCCAGTCACTGTGATCATGAAGGAAGTGCTATGATAAGTCAATTAATATGAGATATATGAAGCTTGTTTCATTGCAAAATCTCTGTGTGGGGCCACGTGCTTGAGAATTTTGATTGTGGTTTTCATATATGCGAGTGAATTTTTCTTGCTGTCACAGTGGAGTGTGATTTGGGAGGGAGATCACTTTGCAAAAGAGAATGAATGGTCTCGGTGGGGGGACCATATAATATTCTTTTTTTCAATATTCTCTCTCTCTCTCTTTGCATCACATTTTGTGTATTTAAATCTTGACTGTATGCTTGAGTAAAACTGGGAGGCCAGTTCCAATGGTGAATTTTCTGGGTGTTTGTGCAAGGCCTTGATGGCTTCAGCTGCCAAGCTGTTCACTAAAGACAATTTCTCATCTTTCTCTTTGCTTATTCCCTTTCCCTTCTCACTTATGTAGGGAGTACAGTGCACAGATGGTATTTCTTGTCATTCATGAAAAACAGTGCAAAGCAAGAAAGGACTGCTCTCTATCTCTCTCTGTTTTAAACACACACAAACTCATATTCCAGCCATTTTCTTGGTCATGAACCTTTAGTTTGCTACTGTCAAGGTATTGTGAAAATACATGTGTGGAAATTTTCCAGTAAAAGAGGCTGTGACCACTAGGGATCAGTAGAATCAGCCCGAAAGCATAACTGGTGTTTACCATGAGTGTTCTGTAGAGACAGGACATGTAGGGACGTTATGAGACACATCGAATATGGCGTCATAACGATGCCACATAAACGCAAAAGGGTGCACATACCAGATGACGTTGCCCTTTCGTGTTAAGTCTTGTCAAAAACCTGTAGTATTTTATTGACTGCTTAAGCTGTCAACGGATCTCCCCTGGCGCTTTTATGCTGGCATTGCTGGTGTTTGAATCCACGGGCCATTGTACTCACATGAATGCAGCATCAATGGCCAGTCCAGCCAGAACACTTCTGGGTGAGATCGCAACATCCAGGTAGGTGACACTCTTTTTATGACCCTCCACAGTTTACTTGTAACCTTTTAAGTGTGTTTATGTGCTTAGTGTAACTTTTCCAGTGTTGTTTTTGTTTTTGTTTTTTAAATTTCCCACACTATGTATTCTTGCAAGAATACATGGGATTTCGAATGAGGAAATGAACGGAGCTCTGTTCACTCCTCCATCATTGCTGGGGAAGCCTTTTCACAGGATAGAAGGTAAGTGTGGCATAGGGAGTTCTTTTGCTGGCATAAAAACGGCAAAGTTATGCAGGCAAAAGAACGGGGTTTAGGGGGGTGGTCTGATAAAGTCCTAGGAGTTGCCACAAATGTAGATGGCACATCCATATCTTCATGGAAAAGGTTGCATGTATCAGGAGCTTGGGAACAGCTCTGAGGGTATGAGTGTAGTACCCATTGTAACGTGTATATAAAGCAATGCAACCCTTTCTCCCATTTCTTCTTTTCTCTTCCTGATTGTGCTCTGTAACTACTTGGACTGTGTATTGTCATACATGTTTGCTGACATGGATCCTCATGGATCATCTGTATATACTCTGTTATGTTTATTAAAGGCTAGTTAGTAGACACTGCCAATGTATCTGAGTGATTTATTGTTAGCCTTATGAAGGCCACATGTGACAGCAACTATAGTGTGGAATGGCTCTCTGTGCATGCCAAGGAGGGTCTTGCTCATGTGCCACTGGAGAGGAGGTAACAGACTGAGATCTGACAGTTTGGGATTGGATTCATCACAAGGACAGGGTACAGGGCACCACTAAACTTCAAGAACAGAGAAACTGCCAGACACACTCATGTCATGAACTAAATATATCAGGATTGGCTAGTTTCATGTGCGATTTGTATTTGCACCACACCTTCTGCATTCTGAATAAAGAACATCAGTCAGGTGATGGTGATGAAGGGAAATATAAATCCTTTTCCAGTAGAGAATAGCTATGTTCAGGCATTAGCTATCCTCAACAGAAATAATCCAGTTTGACACTGCTTTAACTGCTGTGACTCAATGCTATGGAATCCTGGGGTTTGTAGTTTGTTGTGGCACCAGAGCTCTCTGATAGAGAAGGCTAAATATCTCACAAAATACAAATCTTAGAATTTCATAGCATTGAGCCATGGAAGTTAAAGTGGTTTCAAACTAGATTATTTCTGCAGTGCAGATGCAGCCTGGAGATGTCATGATTGGTTCCTGATAGTGCTTATACCTGCCTTTTTGTGTGTTGTGTTGTAATTTTGCTGTGAATTGTGTTTTCATTTCTCTGTACTGGATAACGAGGGCTTTGGAGTAAGGAGCATAATGGTCCCTCTGGAATGAAGAGAAAAGCTGGCCAGAAGTTTCAGAGAGTTGTCTGAGAAAAGGGGGAGGTACAGTGGTCTGGAAAGAAAGGATCTGGGGATGATGGATAGATAATAGTTTGGTAGCCCACCAGATTGCCTAGAATAGATTGCAAACTGCTTTTAGTATACTGTCTGCCTTCTGAGTTTCAATTCTGAGCAACAACCTTGGATGATATGCTTCTTGGATTTCTCTGCCAATAAAGTTTTCTGATTAACTCTGAAATGACTGGTCACTGCTTGGCCATATGTGTCCCAGGACTTGTCTACACTAGAGGGAAACCCTGAACCTGCCTCGTAGCTGCCACAGATGTTTTTGATCTGCAGCAGCCCTGTAAACACCACATTCACCAGGGCTTATCCTGAGTATCCTGCCACTCTGTAATCATAGGCAAACTCATGGCAATGTAAAAGGGCAGTGCAACGCTGATCACATGTCCTATGTGTCACATTATTTCCGGCCACACAAGGGTTGCTCTGGGTTTGTTTGTTTTTGTTTGCTTGTGCATGCAAATATGAGAATATGAGACTATCCCAGCTCACCTCCTGGCCAGTGCAGCCATGCCAGGAAGGGAGCCGTCTTTGCGGGACAGAGGGGGTGGGAGACCAGGCAGAATGATGTCATGGTGCATGTGCCATGACAGGAGAGGGAGGAGCAGGGCCAGAGGCTATTTAAGGCCCTGCTGCCCAGAGGATTTTCAGTGGGGGTTGAGGGACCTCTTCGACAAGCTAGTGGGGGATAGGTACTAAGCAGACGCTTGCCCCTTATCTGTGGTTGGATGAAGGGGGAAGCATAGATTTCGGTGTTCACCTATGGCTCCAATTTTGGTGAAGGGGAGGTCTTGGGAACTGCCGCTTTAGGTCAGGTGACTTGGGGGGATGAACGAGACTTTCCTTAGGGCTGGCCTGAAGCACAGACCCTCACCTAAATTCTCGTGACTTGGGTGAGGTACTTTTGGGTTGGCCTTCTGGATATGGGCTGGCTGGGGAGCAACCCCCAACTCTTGGGGTTCCTCTCTGGGGCTCAGGTATTCACTCTGGGGAAGCTGGGGAGTGAGGTCTGGGATAGACCTACTGCCCCAGTTGCTCCCACACTAGGTTGCCTCCCCCCACTGAAGATCTTTCGAGGGTTAATAAATAGGCAGGGCTAAATAAAGCCCAATTATTTGTATCCCACCTTTTGTGTCTGGTCTCTTTATGTGTCTTGTCTCCTTATTTCCCTCAATCGGTCGGCAAATGGCATTATGTATATGAGAATGTACGGTATAATGTATATTGTCCCAGAACACTGTATTACTGGATAAGTGAAGATATGCTTACACAGATATGTGATGATATAGATATAGATATAGATATAGATATAGATATAGATATAGATACACACACACAGTTGTCCCTTCATATTCGCTAGGGTTTGGTTCTAGGACACCCCGTGGATACCAAAATCCATGAATACTCAAGTCCCATTATATGCAATGGCATAGCAAAATGGTGTCCCTTATATAAGATGGCAAAATCAAGGTTTGCTTTTTGGATTATTATTTTTTAAAGAATATTTTCAAGCCATGAATACTTAAATCTGTGGATACCAAATCTATGGATATGGAGGGATAAGTGTGTGTGTGTGTGTGTGTAAATATTAAAAGCACTAGAATGGAGTCCCATCCATCAAAAGACCTGCCCCCCGCTTCACATTGAAGTCAATCTGCAGCCGTCACACAGCCAATAATCTGGGTTTTCCTATGAAATGCAGACCAAACTGCAAATTTTTTAGACCTAGATTTCGCTGCAGAAACCCAGATGAAGATGTGAATGCAACTACAGGGTGATTATGGGTTTGAGGTTTTTTGTTTTTGTTTTGCTTGTGTAGAGAAGCCCTCAGTTTTCATCAGTGAAATGTTGGAAGACGTGCTTCCTACAATAGAAAAGTGACTCCCCTCTTCGTTAGTTGATTCAAACTGGATAAGTATTGCCTGAAAGGGTTTCTTATCTTTGTTACTGTACTAGAACATGCCTAAATCCAGAATTTGTTATGCAGTAGACACTTCTTATAAAATAGAGGGCTTCTTGCACCATCAGGATTGTTGGTGAGACTTGCTAAGGATAGGTGAGTACAGGCAGGGTCAGTTAGATAGTCACACAATTAGGCCTAGCATGGACACCCAGATTACATGGATATCTGCCAGGGCTGATGCTAGGCCTGGGCCCTACTGCCAACTTTTTGGTCTTCTCATGCTGTTTTCTGTTGCCACGAAGGCCCCTAACAGCATGAGATACTTGTTCTACAGCTATTCCATCTGTCTCTCCTATGCAGGCTCACCCAGTGATAGCTGCTCATGGGAACTGGAACATAAGCAGACATTTTGGCTTCTGTGTGCTGCCATGTTTTATTTTCCATGATACGTTGCCTGTGGTTCTCTCCTCTGACCATTGCAAGGCTTCAGTCTGTTTATCATCCAAGATACGCATTTACCCAGAATGTGGAAAAGTTACTTTTTGAATTACATCTCTCCCAAATCCCCCGGCCAGTATGTCCATTGAACATATGAGCTTGGTGATTCTGGGAATTGTAGTCCAGAGAAATAACTTTTCACCAGCATTTGGGACTGATCCCCTCCTGCCCCCATCTCTTTCTCTTGTGGACTGCGTGTGAGCCTTCGAAGAGGACCATCTTTTCCCATATGGACAAACCAGGACACTCTTGAGGAGAAAGAACCATTTACCATACCATGGCCTAGTGAGATTCTTTTGGTTACAGTGTGACAGAGGGCCATATGGTGCTCACTATATGGAATGATGCCCCCATCAAGATTGGATGAGTTCCTGTGTGAGGTGCTTTCATCTCCAACTTGACCCATCTGTTTGACCTGGTATTTTCCTGAGTTTAATCTTGTGTAGTTATTCCTGGTGTTTTTAATTAGATATTTTATATATTTAAAAAATTCATTGAAATTATTGTAGTTTGTAATTATTTTTCCTCCTTCTCCTCCTCCTGGTCCTCCTCCACTTCCTCTTCTTTATCATCTTGTTTTCCCCTGCCCACTATTGTAAACTGCATTGGAATTAAAAAATAGTGGTATGAAAATGTTAATTAAAAAAAGTATTATAATGTAACCCCAGTGGACACCCCTCATCCCCTATATCTGTATTAATAATTGGCTATGATATTAATTAAATCAAACCTGGTCTTCCGTGCAGTGTGGCCATTAACATACCCTGGGGGAAAAGATAACCCAAAGACCAACATGCTAAGGTCAGGTATGAATGCTGAAGAGGCCAAACCCAAATCCAAAACAAATGTTAATTCACAAGGAATGGAAAAGCAGGAGCTAATCCTATTTCCTACCCCAAACCTGCAAACTACCCTCATATGTTTCCCTTTCCCACACAAAGGAAGGTGCTTCCACATTATCTCTCGCAAAATAGTCTCACATCTAAATGCGATTAACACACCCGGAGTACCTTTGTCTAACTCCAAGCAACAGCTTAAACCATTGTTTTCCACTCAAAGTTTCATATCTGAAAGGCAAATATTTCCTATATAACCCCCCTGAAAATTAGACTCAGTGTCCATTGGCCCCCTTCCTACATCCATGCCACCAGTTTGCTGGTCGACCCTCAGAGTGCCACTCTGGGACCCTCTCGTTTTGCTGGTTCCTCCATGTCCTTATCTCTTCAGGAAAAGGTGTCATAATACTAATTGAAATTTCCCATTGTTGTTCCTCTCTCTAATAATTCCCATTTTATTCATTAGTCTTGATTGCTCGCTGAGCATACAAATGTGTGAGTGAATGCTATTATTATCATTGCTTTTCAAATAAAGATTGTTATTGTACTACCTAGCTTTTGTCTCCTCCCTAGTATCAGTATACAGTAGAGCCACCGTATCACTGATTCATTATCGACTGATTCAATTATCCATGGGACACAAAACAGCACACCTACCATAAAGTCCTCCTAGAAAATGCATCCTCTCTAGCCATTTTCTGGGTCCTCCAAGGCAACTCTATGGCATTTTAAATGGGAAATCCCATTATTTTCATGGTGTTTGCTGTTATCTGCAGTTTTTGGTATCCACGGGGGCCCCTGGAACCAATCTCTCACATACATGGGAGACCTACTATACAAAGTTTACAAGATCCTGCTATTGTTACCCTCTCTTTGCATAGCCACACCAAGTATATTAAATTCCCCACTTTAATATTGATATTTTGAGGGTCCCTTGATCCCCTGAGCATAGAGGGTAACAATGAGCTAGGCCAGTGGTTCTTAACCTGGGGTCCAGGGACCCCTGGAGCTTCAATATCCTCACAGGGGATCCACAAAGCCTTGAAGGCTGCCTGGTCCACCTCCTCACTGCAGCAGAGCGGCCACATGACAGGAGCCAAGGCAAAGGCTGGCTGGCTGGACTTGCACATTGCCATTCAATCCACTCCAGCCACAAACTTGCAGGAAGAAGCAGGAGAAAAGTTTTCCCTCCTCCTCCAGTGCCTCTGAGGGAAGGATTAATGGGTGGTGTAATTGTATTATTGTTGTTGTTTTCATTGTTGTTTTAAATCTTGAGTTAAGTCTTGGGGGTCCATGGGAACAAAAGATATTTAAAGAGGGTCCCTGGTAAAGAAAAGTTTAAGAACCACTGAGCTAGGCAATGTATAGCCTGAAACCCAATTGTTAGTTCCAACATGAGTAGTCCCACTGAATCAATGGGAATTTGGTAAGTAAACATTTATGGAAATTTTATTGATTCAATTTGTTGATTCTAGTGGGGACCATTTCTAGGGCTCTGGAAACCTTGGGGCCTAAGGACGGCCCTGAACTACCAACACTAGCTGTAGGGCAGGGGTGGGACTCATTTAGCTCTCCAGATATTGAAATTTTTTCCTGCATAAGTGGAAATACAGGCAAAGTCCTGTAATCCTGTAAACTTTAATCTACTCCCTTACTCCCCATGCAAAAGAGGTTAGTATGCCCTACTATCCCCTCCCCATGGTATCTCATAACTGGAAATATTGGATACTTTTGGGGTCAGGTTGGAGGTTATAGTGACCTGGGATGTGTCTAGAAATATAATGGTAAGAAAGCCCAAGTTAGGATTATGTGGAGAGCCCCTTGGTAAACACAGTCGTTAAGGAGGTATGTGATAATCCATTCTTCTAGCCCTGGCATTTCAGCAATGATTCAATCAAGCAATTAAATGGCCATTCCTTACTTTATTTCTATGGAAATCTTTCCTATAATCCCTCCTGTCCAACCTTGCAAGTTTGTCACAAACCAATCAATTTCCATCTCCCAGCAAGTAAAGCAATCAGTTGAGTTTGGGTTCCCTTTGTCTATCCTATGGGAAAGCCATCCAGGTTTTGTCATAACTAGAGTACCCCATCAGGATATAAAATAGAATATAAATATTACTACCCTAACAATAGCAAAGTGTGCCACAGTGGATAGACCTGGCCACTCTCTTTCTTGGCGTGCCCTGGATTGGAACCTCCTGTGCCACTCTCACGCACCTTTCTGAGTATCTTCACTGCATAGAACTCTTCTCTTCAAGACTGGTAACTATTGCCCTATATTCATGAATCTATCCCTCTAGCTAATCTTTTTGTCTTACTCTGCTATAGCCTTATATACCTTATCCCCTTCTCCCCTGGATGGCAGCTCCTCGGAATGAGGCACATGATGATGCCACATGTGTCTGTCTCACTCATGTGCGTGCATGCCAATTTCCCACTACGGTGCTTCCCTCGGAGTTTTAAGAGGCTTGTGTCTCCATTGCCGCCCCCTCTTCATGCCTGCACTTGGTAGGGTGAGGTGCGCATGGATGAGTACGAGTGAGGAGGTGTGAGTCAGTACCTCATGAGGAAGTGAGCATGTGGCTCCCACAGAAGTCTGCAAGAAAGGCAGGGAGCCACTTTTCATTTTTTCCCAAGCCCACATCCTGAGGAATGGATGGCTCGCAATGTGCTTTTGCTGGCAGTGGCCGCCAACATCGAGAGCAATGATGACACTTGTCGCCTCACAGCCAGGTAAGAGCAGAGCTTGGCTAGAGGTGAAGTGGGTGGTGAGATAGTCCTTTATGCCTTATACTCTTGCCCTTTTCTGTTTTAAGCCCCACCAACGATTCTGTCAAATAAACAAAAACACCCCCTTGGGCTTTTTAAATTTTATATCTAATTTTGTGGTGTGGTGTGTGCACAGCCTGTCAAAGCACTGAGTTTGCAAGCTGCAACAGGCAACTGCTTTTTGCCATTTCCCCCCTCCTTCTCCCCCTCACTTCATCCCCCCCCCTCCATATTTGCTGGTTTGGTCTGGGGGCACGTGGCAAGAAAGCAAACGGAGCCATGCTGATTTCCTGAAGAGACTCATGAAGATGGGGTGGGGGTCAATTCCACAACAAACTTCAGCGTGGACTTTTTGGGTTTAGAAGAGAGGGAAGGGAGAATGCTCAGAGAAGGGAAAATGCTGAGGTTGCCTGCCAGTTTTAGGTGTTTCTTTCTCTTCCCCACTGGCTGGCCAAACGTAGATGTTCACAGAGCTCTAAAATGCCAACCATGTTAGGTGTGCCCTGGAAGACACTTAGTTAGGTTCTTGTTGTTCCTTTGAGGGTTTTTTTTTTTGGGGGGGAGGGAGTTTCCAAAAGTCGGTGGCTATATTTCAGAGGAAAGCCATGGCAAAACCACCTCTGAGCATTCCTTGCCTAAGAAAACCTTCTGAAATTCATGGGGTCACCATAAGTTGACAGGTGACTTGAAGGCACACACACACACGCCCCCCACATCTTGAAGCGTGCCCCAAGGGCAGGATCTTTGGCAGACCCCCTACCTGCTGCTATGGTTATGGGCAGCGAGATACTCTACAGGATTTAAGATAAAAATTAAAATAAACTCGTTTAAATGATGACTCCAAAGCAATATTTATATTTATTTTTAAAAAACTAAATGGATTTACATACTAAAACCTTACAATAATATCACACCAGGGCCCCCTCCTTAATTCCAGGCCCCTGGGCTCCCAGGCTAGAGTTCTGTTAGCTCCCCTCCTTGTGGGGGCCATGCACACACATACATACACATATACAGTTGTCACTGTAAATGTTGCATTCAGTCTTCTTGCTATTTCAGTTTCTCAGGATGAATCAATAAATCAATGGTGGGAGGATGGAAACAGGGGGCTATTTCTGGAACTAAGGGTTTTCAAAGAAAGGAAACAAACAAAAAAATCCAAACTGAGCAGTGGTGCTGTTGCATGCTAGGAAGAAAGGGGGGCAATAATTATACATTGAGAATACTCCTCAAAAAGTAGCCATAATGGTCTTGTGTGTTATTTAATGTGCTAGGTGTGTGTTGGTAATTGCTGTCAAGTTGGCTTTGACATATGACAACCTATGAATGAAAGACCTCCAAGACACCCTGTTTTTATCCAGCATAAAAATATATAAAGAAATCCTATACCAACTGTGAGACTAATGGAGAAAAATGGAATTTCTAGCATTAGCTTTCATGGTTGCCAGTCCACTGATTGCATCTGATGAAGTGGACTGGAGTCCACAGAAGCTTATGCTAGAAATTTCCTTTTCGCAGTTAGTCTCACAGGTACTACAGGATTCCCTTATATCTTTTTACATCTTGAGTATGGTTCCTTTGGGACTCTGGTTCTCAACCTTACATCATCATCATCATCATCATCAGCATATTTATTTATAAATCAATATATATACATATACGTGTGCCAGATCTGTAACTGCAAAAAGGCAGTTTTCTTATGAAAGCATGGATGAGCCCATTTTAGAAGAAAATCATCTATGAATAAACTTTATAATGTTATAATAGACACTGCAGTTATGTCTTTGAGAGAAAGATTTGAACAGTTATGTTCTTGCTCTGATGTGTTCAGAGTTATCTGTGAGTTATCTGGGAGCCCTGGTGGCGCAGTGGTTAAATGCCAGCACTGAAAGTCACCACGTTGCAAGTTCGATTCCAGCCGGCTCCAAGGTTCACTCAGCCTTCCATCCTTTCATAGGTCGGTAAAATGAGTACCCAGCTTGTGGGGGCAATTAGCTAACACACATTGGAAACTGTTTAATGCAGTGTAGATGTGTAAATAGCTATTGCTTAGAACAATTTGTAAGCCGCTCTGATAGCCTTGTGGCTGAAGAGCGGGGTATAAATAACTAAATAAATAAAAATAACAATTAAGAATTTGACAAGAAACAAGGAAGACCTGACTAACAGTTGTAAGAAGCTTTCAGATTCTCTTTTAAAGACCCAAAACAAAAGTTAGGAGATATAAATATATCAGTTCTTGCAAATGCTATCCCCCATGTTACCACAAAAATCCAACAGTACTTCAGTATATCTATGAAAACCATTTAGAAGACATTTTCTCAAATGTGTCAGTTGCATTGAGATTTTTTTGTGTGTGTTCATGCCAGTGTCAGTGGCCTCTGCAGAAAAGAGCTTTTCTAAGCTGAAGTTAATAAACAGTCACTTGAGATCTTCTGTGAGTGAGGGATGACTAAGAGGCCTTTCTGTAATAACTGTGGAAAGGTAGATAGCACATCCCTTAGATATTGAGAAGTTAGTGAAGGTATTTGCTGCTCAAAAAGCAAGAAAACTTAAGATTTAAGTGATTAATTTTTAAAAAATTCAAAGAAGCTAGAAAATAAAGGTCCATTTTATAAATGTTGTAATTTTAAATTATTTGATACAAATTTTATGTAAACTGGTTAAAAATAATTTTAAAAGAATAATTCAGACTATACGTGTACTTTGTATTTCAAAATTTACAACATAAGATTGTAAAAGAAAGGACACAATACATTAAATATACTAAATTGGACTCAGCTCTTTCTTTTCTGTGAGGAAATCTAAAGCATGATGTTAATTGCTATTTAACCAACCATTAGCCAAACAGACACTAATAATAATATAATAATAATAAAATTTTATTTCTATACCGCCTCTCTTATAACGAGGCGGTTTCCAACAAAACAAAAATCACAACATAATACAAATTACATTAAAATTGCATTAAAATACAAGAGTACAACAATAACAAAAAAGCCAATGCCCAATGCTGGTGAGGGGCGAGATATGCAGGCTAAAGGGTGAGGTTAAGGGTATGCCTGCCGGAATGCCCAGGTTTTGAGATCTTTTTTAAATTGGTTCAATGTTGGGGTGGAGCGGAGCTCAAACGGGAGAGAGTTCCAGAGACGGGGGGCCTGGGTGGAAAATGCCCTGTGCGATGTAGTAGCAAGTCTCGTCTCTGGAACATCTAGCAAAAAGCTCCCAGATGATCTGAGAGTGCGGGGCGGATTGTACAGGGAGAGACGGTCCTTCAGGTGTCCTGGGCCCAAGCCATTTAGGGCTTTATAGGTAATAACCAACACCTTATACTGTGCTCGGAAACGGATAGGCAGCCAGTGGAGGTCTTTTAAGACCGGTGTTATATGGCTGGTCCTGGACGTCCCAGTGACCAGTCTGGCTGCCATATTCTGCACCAATTGCAGTTTCCGAGTTTGGTATAAGGGTTGCCCCATGTAAAGCGCATTGCAGAAGTCTAACCGAGAAGTTACCAGGGCATGTACCACGGTTTCAAGATCCTTCCGGCTCAGGTAGGGACGCAGCTGGCGAATCAGCCGAAGCTGATAACAGGCGCTCCTGACTGTCGCATCCATCTGTTGTGTAAGCTGGAGCGACGAGTCAAGGAGCACCCCCAAACTGCGAGCCGAGTCTTTCACGGGGAGGGTAATCCCATTCAAGACCGGAGGAGTCACCACCTTCCCTGGGCCGGGCGAACCTATCACCAGTACTTCCGTTTTCCCTGGATTCAGGCTGAGTCTGTTTTTCCTCATCCAGTCCATTACCGACTCCAGGCAAGCCACAAGGGGGGAGATGCCATCCTTGGTCACTGAAACAGCCGCAGGCATAGAGAAAATAATTTGGGTGTCATCAGCGTACTGATAACCCCGCGCCCCATGTCTGCGGATGATCTCTCCCAGCGGTTTCATGTAGATGTTAAAAAGCATGGGGGAAAGAATGGCTCCCTGGGGGACCCCGGAAGTCAGGGTCCTCCTATCGGAGCGTTCCTCCCCCAGCTGCACCATCTGGGATCTTCCTGAGAGGTAGGATCGGAACCACTGGAGCGCAGTGCCCCCGATACCCAACTTTCCCAGGCGTTCCAGAAGGATACCATGATCAATGGTATCGAAAGCCGCTGAGATGTCCAGAAGCACCAACAGGGACACATCGCCCCTGTCAATGCCCAGACGGAGATCATCGACCAAGGAGACCATGGCCGTCTCCACCCCGTAGCCCGCCTGGAAGCCGGTTTGAAATGGATCTAGAAAATCCGTTTCATCCAAGATCGACTGAAGCTGAATCACGACCGCCCTCTCAATCACCTTCCCTAAAAATGGCAGCAGAGATACAGGCCGATAATTATTATACTCCAGGGGGTTGAGGGAGGGCTTTTTTAAGAGCGGTTTTACAATGGCCAATTTCAGGCTCGATGGAAACTGCCCATCCCTCAGTGAGGTGTTAATAATGCGGTGCAACAAGATTGTTACAACCGTTCCTCCCTGGGCTGCTAGCCATGAGGGACAGGGATCGAGAGAGCAGGTCGTTTTCCTAACGCTTCGGAGGATCTTGTCCACATCCTCGGGACTCACAGACTCAAAATGATCCAGAACAACTGGAATAGCGGGGTCCCTGGAAGCTTCTATTCTAGCTTCTGCTACAATCCCAGTATCCAGATCAGCACTTATGCGAGAAGTTTTATCCATAAAAAAGTCGTTAAAAAGGTCACAGCAGGCTTTAGTTGGAGCTAACAAAGGGTTCGGGGCAGGAGGGAGCTGAGTCAGCTCCCTCACTACCCTGAACAGCTCTGCTGGACGCGACTCTGCGGACGCGATACGTGCAGTATAGAATGAATTCTTTGCTGCATCTATCGCCTCTCCATAGTCCTCAAAAAGGCGGTCTAGGAGAGTCTTGTCGGATAAGTGATGGTGTTTTTGCCAGGCGCGTTCTAGATGTCTCAAAACCCGCTTCCGCGCCCGGAGATCTTCATTATACCAGGGCTGCTTTTTGGAAGCAGGCTTGAGAGGCCGCTTGGGAGTGATGCTGTGTATAGCCCTTGAAAGACCGTCATCCCAGATGTCGGTCAGGGCATCAACAGAATCGCCGTCCACTCCAACCATATTCCCCTCTAGGGCTTCTTGGAACCTTTTGGGTTCCATCAGCCTTCGAGGGTGGACCTTTCGAATAGGTCCGCCACCCTCGGGGGGGATCTGGATAGAAGCCTTGATTCTTACCTCTATCAGGAAGTGATCCGTCCATGACACAGCGGAGGTATTAGTTACCTCCGCCCACAGATTCTCCATGTCAGAACAGAAAACTAAATCGAGCGTATTACCCCCACAATGTGTAGGCCCTGAGACCAACTGAGACAGGCCCATGGCTGCCATGGTCTCCATGAACTCTCGAGCCGCACCAGATGGAATATTATTGGCCGTCAGAGGGATGTTGAAGTCCCCCAGGACTAAAAGCCTGGGAGACTCCAGCAGCAGCACTGAGACCAATAGTGCTAGCTCAGAAAGGGAGTCCACTAGCGCACGGGGTGGCCTGTACACCAATAGAATCCCTAAACTGTCTCTGGCCTTCAGGGTCAGGTAAATACACTCGAAATAAGCAGTCTGTCTGACATGGTTCCTAGATAGAAGAAAGGTGTTCCTATGAACCAAGGCTACTCCCCCCCCCGTCCACCTAACCTGTTCTGGTCCTGAACTGAAAACCCGGCAGAAAGGGTCTGGGCCCACACAGCTTCCCCCTCAGACCCCAGCCAGGTCTCAGTAATGCAAGCCAGGTCGCAGTTGGAATCTTCCAGCAGGTCTTTTAGAATGTGGGTCTTGTTCTTGATTGACCTGGCATTGCATAGGAGCAGAGACAGGGTTTGTGGTACGGTTGGAGAGACCCTCAGGTCACTTTGGCTAGGAGAGGGGCCGGAAGGCAAGATAGGTACTACGCCTCTATCCTGCCTTCCCCTAGAACGCTTGCCCACTCTCCTACCGTCATACCTCCCTCTGCCCTGCACTACTCTAATTGGAGCTCCATTCAAGCCATTAGAGGCCTCCCGAACCACCACCACTCCCACCTCCCCCTCCCCACCATCCCCCGACTCCCCCAACACAACAATAACAAGGCAGGGGAGAAATACAGCAAAATCGTCCTCTGCCTAACTTTGGCAAAGATCCACTGCTTTTCAGGCTGCTGCTGCGCAACTACGGAGCGATGGCAAACAGCTGTTCCCTCCGACTCCCGGGCCGGAGCGCAACTGCGCCCTTCTTTACAACCCGGGAGTGGAAAGGAGTCCAGGGAACAACAAGAGCCGCAGCAGCAGTCCTGGAGCGAGGAGCAGGGATAAGGAGGACGTCGGAAGTCCGGCTTTTTAACACCCCTCTGCCACAGGGGTGCTCCTCCCTCTTCTCCCAGATGGTAACGGCTCCGGCGGATTTGCTGGATGACAAGCGGCGGATGGCAACCAGCTGTTCCCTCCAACTCCTGGACCGGAGCGCAATTGCGGCCCTTCCGGGAAACAACAAGAGCCGCAGCAGCAGTCCCGGAGCGAGGAGCAGGGATGAGGAGGACGTCGGAAGTCCGGCCCTTTAACACCCCTCTGCCACAGGGGTGCTCCTCCCTCTCTTCTCCCAGGTGGTGACGGCTCCGGCGGATTTGCTGGATGACAAGCCTTGCATTTCTATACACAGAAACTAACCATTCAGTTACACAAATTTACATATACTCCCCAACAGAGGTTCACAGCATATAAACTTCACACACACACCTACCCAACCATTCTCTGAAAATGCCAGCCACAGATGCAGGCAAAATGTCAGAAAGAAATTATTCCAGAACACGGCCTCACAGTGCGGAAAAAAACCCAAGGAAAATCTATGGATGCCGGCTGTGAAAGCCTTCGACTTCACAAAAAATATTATGTTAGTGCCTATAATATAGTTTTTTAAACTACAGTAAATTATTGGTGGCAAATTATGTAATAATCTGAACATCCTGTACTGTGAATAGGTTAGGTTACATTGACCTGAGATAAACATATGGAGTCCCCCAAATAAAACATTGCAGGGCCCCCCAAAATTCCTTAAACTGGCCCTGCTCTTTGCTTCCAACACATACACCAAAACATAAATAAAGGAAATGGGAAATAACTTGTTTTGGTGTGACAATTCTATTTTGCACTTTCAAAATCATCAAAAAAGACAAACGCCAGAATGCATGAGAGGCAGCAAAGCCATGAAACAAAAGGCTTTCCCACTTTATTTCTGATTTACAGCACAGTGCAAATTTGTGAGGCAACTGGCTGTTTCATGCCCCCTGGCCCTAGCAATTTCAGGATGCTCATGAAGTGCCATGTAGATTGTAAATTGTTTTTCACACTTAATGTTTCAAACTAAGAACATGCCCTGCCCTCAGCAAAGGGAGGTTACCTCATTATATCTTTGGCCACATTTGATTTTGACAGAGACAACAGGCTATGCTTCTACAGATGAGGATCTGAAACTGCACTTATGGTTATGAAGGGGAATGAAATTGCAAATTGGATATAGTCATTCCCTATAGATCTGATTCTGTCCTCCAGTCTATGGGCTAAACCCAGTTGTAAGTCCCCACTAGAATCAACACATTGAATCAATGAAATTTCCATAAACGTTTACTTACCAAATTCCCATTGATTCAGTGGGACTACTCTTGTTGGAACTAACAATTGGGTTTCAGGCTATACATTGTCTAGCTCAGTGGTTCTTAAACTTTTCTTTACCAGGGACCCCCTTTAAATATCTTTTGTTGCCATGGACCCCCAAGACTTAAGATTTAAAACAAAAACAACAACAATTACACCATCCATTAATCCTTCCCTCAGAGGCACTGGAGGAGGAGGGAAAACTTTTCTCCTGCTTCTTCCTGCAAGTTTGTGGCTGGAGTGGATTGAATGGCAATGTGCAAGCCCAGCCAGCCAGCCTTTGCCTTGGCTTCTGTCATGTGGCCGCTCCGCTGCAGTGAGGAGGTGGACCAGGCAGCCTTCAAGCCTTTGTGGACCCCCTATGAGGATATTGTCATGAAGTGTTATGCATTAAGCACCAACCACAATAGTTAAAGGGCATGTTCCCACATCAAAATGAAATGAGGGGATTATGAGGGAATTAGGGAGATGGGGTGAATAACATTTAATCTAGTCCACTTGCTTCTAGCCAGAAGGTAGATGCAGAGCAGAGTGGAGGTTGAGCTCTGATGCCAAAGAGGCTGGGAAGAAAGGAGGAAGTTAACTACGATTGAATCAACACTATACAAATAATCCAATTTGAAACTGGATTATTTGCCATGGCTCCTTCCTACTGAATCCTGGGATTTGTAGTTTTATAAGGTCTTTAGCCTTCTCTGCCAGAGTGCTGGTGTCTCACCAAACTGCAAAACCCAAGATTCCATAGGAAGGAGCCATAGCAAATAATCTAGTTTCAAACTGGATTATTTGTATAGTGTGGATGCAACCAAATGCATAGATACCCCCCAGGGTTTTTGCAAGTTACAGCAATAGATGAATTAAGCACTGCAAATTACAGCAAACTGGTGCTCTACTAGAGCTGGAGATTTGCACACAGCCCTTTTCTCTTGCCTGGAGCTGAGCACTGCAAAACTGGAGAATTTGTGCCCTGGAGATGACCCACGAAAATGGAAGACTCCATTTTCTCAGACCTGAGATCAGGCAACTCTGCCTACAACAATAATTTCAAACTGTTGCAGGGAACTCTGAAGTTTCTCTCAAATGTATGGTTTCTGAAGGAGGAGACAAGGAATGGTGGACAAGTTTCTCTGGAAATCAGCTGGTGCACCAAAAATACTGTTCATTCCTGAAATATCTAGCAACAGTGTGTGAGTATATTCTGAAACCCATTTTAGGCTGATAGAAGGTTAAGTCTGAAAAGCCTGGCTAGTCCTAAATGGGAACTGAAGGTATGCTTTCGATTAAGCATCTCCTTAGAATTCTTAACATGAGAAATAATTCCATGGCCTGTGAGCCCACCTGAGGTTTAAGTTCTTTGTGGGAGGGCTTTCTCTTAGTTCTACCACCATCACAAGCACGTTTGGTGAAGATACATGAGATAGCCTACTTGATGGCTGGTTTCATGCTATGGAATTCCCTTTCTCATGAGGCTAAATCAGCCCCTCTTTGTTCTTTCTGTTGGCAGGCAAAGACCTTTTGTTTATCCAGGCCTTTGACTGTAAACTGGCTGGTGTGTGTGTGTGTGTGTGTGTGTGTGTGTGTGTATTTGACTACTTTTGAAACTGTTGTAATTTAAAAACAATATCTATTTATTCAATTGTTTTTAAACACATAGTACAAGTGTTGTTTTAACTTTACTCCATTTTAACTTACATTGTAAGCTGCCTTGTGTCCCATATTGGGGGCGGGGGATGGACAAATAAATAAATAAATAAAATGGCAGATATGCAGGAAAGCATCTTAGTAGTCAGGCTGAAGTTGCAAAGGCCTCCTTCACAGGTTCAAAATTACAGCAGTGAAGACTGAACATAGATCTCTGTGTACACAGGGGCATGTGTGCAGGTAGATACCAGTTCAGCAGCCTATGGACTCTGCTGTGCCTGAGCTTTCTGCATCTTACAGGTGAACAAGGCTGAAGCCAAGCCTGTGCATGTTTTGAGCAGGGCATCCTCGTCATTTGTACCTGCCCGCATCCCACATTCATGCAAGTGCTTTAGCCTGTTTGGGAATGAGGTCAGAGGAAAGGAATGTCACCTTGCAACTTCAGTGCTGTCTTGATGGAGTACACTGAATTCTGGCTGGGCCTTGGAGACTGATGCATTGATGAATCTACTGTATGCCCTATGGCTGAATTTTCAGTTTCATCCAAGAATGTCTTTTGAATTAATCTATTTCCCAGGTTATTCTTCCCAAAATCTTTTTTTGTTTTGTTTTTTGGAAGTACAGTACTTGCCCCTAGGAAGATGAGAGGAAATACTTGCCTCTGAGCATGCATGGCCCATCTTCTTCTCATAGCTGAAAAACCACAGACTGCCAAAGCTCTATGAATAAGGGCACAGTGTCCATGGTCATAAGAGCCAGGCTGGGCTTTCAAACAAATGTTGGTCCTCATCTTCTTTCTCCAGGAAGATGCCTACTCATCACCACACCTGGTAAATCCCTCAGATGCAACCTCATGTGTGTTCTGTTTTAAATCACTTATTTCTGAAAGTTGGTTTAGATTAAAATACTTTTGGTTATTTTAATGGTTTATATTAAAAGTTCTTTAAAAATACTGGTAATGAATATTTGAATTGGAATAAATGGCATAAGTGCATTCATGAAGTTAAGTACTGTACTCCTTAATCATTACTATTCTAGCATAGAAAATCTGATGGGAAGATTTATGGTCTATTCAAAAGACTTCATAGAAGTTTATAAATTCTGATCCTTTTCTAAATTGGGTGAAGCTTCAAATAAAGTTCCTGAGAATTTTAGATGTATAAGTTCAGTTTGTTGAGTTATTAACCTTCTGTTGTCAGGTAGGGTCAAATGCACTTCAGTGACACTAAGGGCTCATCTACATGGGACAGGATACACCAGCTCCCCATGGATTTGGCCCGTTCCTCCCCCGTTACCTGGACAGAATGGGCCAGAATCCAGATGGGTGTGCTGTTCTGCCCCTGCAGCCATCCCCACCTACATCCCACTCTCAATATCCAGGCAAGAGGCCCATACCATGTGAGCAAGATTCCCTGCATGTGACCAGCCTTGGTCACATGCTGTGGGCCCCCTTCCTGGATCCAGAAGAGTGAGGCAGTCAGCAGCTACAGTGAAGGGCTGGCAAGCTGGAATGGGTTTCTGTGATCATGCGGGGCCCAGTCTGCTTTATTTTGGCTACAACTTTTTTCCAGGTATATTCTTAAAATGTTTTATTGGTTACCCCATCTTCCCCCTGTCTTTGCCCCGGGGGTCACGAGGACTATCTGAGGGAAGAATGGAGCAAAAGCCCTGTATCACCTGGACTGCAGGGCTCCAAGATGGGGTAAACTTCCCATGTAGATAAGACCTAAAAAAGATGAAAACATTTGCATAAGTCTTCCACACCAGCATGTTCTAGGACCTATAGTAAATGCCAGGTATTGTAGTTCTAAAACACAATATTGTGTGCTTCAAGCACCATCTTAATTTATTGTAAGTTTATTGTAGAGTCTATGTTAAGGATTTGGGGGTAAATTCTATCTACGATGGAATGACTGATAAACCTGAAAAACCATGCACATAAACCATGCTGTTTATATGACGTTGTGTAGTAGTTTGAGCATTGGACTAGGACTCTGGTAGACCAGGGTTTGACTCCCCACTCAGCCATTGGGCAGCCTTCACAAGTCATAGACCTTTATCAGATGCAGCAAACATGGTGTCATAAAGATGCCTAATGACTGCGAAAGGGCACACATACCAGACGACATCTTCCTTTCACAATCGTGTAAAGTCTAAAAGCTGTTCTATTTTATTGACAGGCCAAGCTGTCAATTGATCTTCTATGGTGCTTTTTTTGCCAGCATTGCCCACGTTTGAATCCTTGTGCCATTGTGGTCACGTGACTGCAGTGTCAATGTGTAAACACCTCCGGGTGAGATCGCGACAGCCAGGTAGGGGACACTCTTTATATGACCCCCCCCCCATGTACTTGGGGCTTTTAAAATGTGTTTCTGTGCTTGTGTCTATGTTTTGTGTGGGCTTTTTTTGCTTTAATTTTAAAATTTCCTGTGATAGCATCTTCTCATGAGAATTGGTGTGAACCCAACCCTGGAAGTAAACAGAGCTCCATTTGTGCTCCATTACTGATGGGGGTGCCTCTTTTACATGAAGTCTGGGGGGGGGCGTTCTTTTACTGGCATAAAAACACATCAAAATATGCTGGCAAAAGAACTTTTACGGAGGGTGGTCTGATAAAGTCCATACTCTCTCAGGACTTTATCAGATGAGTGTCTAAAAATACTGTAAGTCCGCTATTGAGGAAAGCAGAAACAGAGTGGCATGATCACAGTAATTGTCACATGCTGCTGTAATCATGCAATGCTACTGCCACCGTATTATTGCACAACCACCAGTAGTGGTTTAAAAATGGGATTTCAGTTCAAGCTATAGTAACACTTCTCTTCGCATTGTCTTCTAATGACAGAATATTAATGCTTCATGCTGACCCGCACATGTACCTTTAAGAACATTTTTCTCTTACTTCCTGGATTTTGCATGAGTGAGATTTCAGCTGTTCTTGCAAGAAGACATGACTTCACTTAAACACACCAAAAACAAATAAATAACCAAAGAAATTAACAAATAAACACTTAAACATAAAAAGGTAGCAAGAAAAGGTGACAGTTGATTAAAAGAGCATCCTCTAGGTTCTCTTCACATTCTCCCCTGGAAATTTAATTATCTGCTGTTGTTGGGAAAGGGGAGGGGGAAAGAGAATGACCCATTCATGCTGTAATCATGCATTTACAGTGTGATGTGATTTTGCATACTCATCAACACTGTGAAAAGATAATAATAATAATAATAAAATTTTATTTATATCCCACCCCTCTGCAACGCAATCGGGGCGGCTTACAATATAAAAACCCCATAGTCACAATACCCTAGCCCACCCACCCCTTAAAATAATATTAATATTAAATTACAAAAGAGCGCTATTGAGGGCTATTGTCGGGTTTTGCCCATCAATGAAAAGTTACACATAATCAATGGGTGGAGCACACATGGACCACAGGAGGATGTCAACCTCTTGTGATAATGGGAACCCATTCAAGCTGCTATCCTGTTGCAATTGCATGATTTCAGCCTCATGTGATAATGTCCTCAGTCTCAGAGGAAGGCAATGATAAACTCCCTCTGAAGAAATCTTACCAAGAAGACCCCATGATAGGTTCACCCTAGGGTCATCTTAAATCAGAAAGAATTTGAAGTCACACAACAACAACAAAACAGATGCTTATTTTGGACTTTTTCAGACACCCCTTACCATGCAAGAAGCCTCCGGAACAGTTACGACACTGTCGCGCAGCAGGGGGTCTGTTTCGGATGATGCCGTCCCTCTCTCGGTGTCGTCCATGACTCTTTTGGTTATGATTGAAGGCAGCCACGCCATTTTTTTACTCACTGAAGCTGTCCGTGAATAAAAAATGGTGCATCTGCCTTCAATCATAATTGGAACAGTCACGGACAACACCGAGAGAGGGACGGTGTTGTTCGAAACAGACTCCCTGCCACGCGACAGTGTCGTAACTGTTCCGGAGGCTTCTTGCGCAGTAAGCGGTGTCTGAAAAAGTCCTTTCAAATCAGAAAGGAGACTTGTAAGTGAAAAACCAGTATCTTTGCTGCTGTTTTAATAATGAATAACCTCTCATTTCCCTTTATATCACTACATATAGTGATAGTAGTGATCATTATTATACAGAAATTCCACCTCAACATTAGGAGGAACTTTCTGACAGTAAGAGCTGTTCAGCAGTGGAACACAGTCCCTTGGAGCGTGGTGGGGTCTCCTTCCTTGGAGGTCTATAAACAGAGGCTGGATGGCCATCTGTCAGGGATGCTTTGATCATGATTCCTGCATGACAGGGAGTTGGACTGGATGGCCCTCATGGTCTCTTCCAACTCTACAATTCTATGATTCTATGATTAGTCCTCCAGGTTTTTATAAAGCCTCTTCTCAAATCTGAATTGTTTGAAACCCCAGCCATCCCAAATTAAACCTTCCTTGTGACCCAACAAAACTGTTCTCCTATTATAACTATTGTTTTACACAAAACATACTAATTGAGCTTGATAGTCATTGAGAGCCAAGTGTATCTGCAAATGTAAGCAGTGAGCACCCTCATTTAATGGCAATTTATTTCCTGTTCACAGAAAGATCTTAGCAAAATGTAATGTCAAAGGTTGTCCTATGGCATTATGTCAGTGGCCTTCTTCCGAATAAGCAATAAAGCTCTCAGATTTGGAGATCAGCCTCAGTACCAAATGACCACTGTGAAAGACAAGCTGTGAGAGACCTGCAGAATATGTTCACTAAGCCTCTCCTGAAATACTTTGTACCACGTGAGAACACAATGGTGAATGTACAATAAGCACCATTCAGAGGAAGATGACCAATGTGACAGCATATACTATAAAATTCTGGCTGTATTGGGATTCAAAAATGTCATGTTTATGACACAGACTTATGGGAGGGAAAAGAAAGAAGTGCTCCAGGAGCTTAAGCACCTCCTTAACAACACTGGCAGAGAAACTAACAACAGAGGATCTTGACTCTGGGTGCTTCTAGGTATTAGCACCCCTGACAAGCCCCACCTACAGGAACCCCCAAAATTGGCTTATTAATAATTTGGCATATTAATATAGTCATCCACGTGGGAGGACAGTAAATCCCATGGACTCGCTGTAAGGATCCCAAAGGCAAGTACTAAGCCATGTATCACCCAATGAAAGGAATATAGAAAAATTCCAAAGGGAAGGAAACATAATGAGGGCAGGCTAAAACCTGAGGACATTGCCTGCACACACTTTGGTGACAGACAATTGATCCCATCATCAGTGGTTGGAGTATTCCTTTGTCTAGAAGTATCACTCTTCCCTCAGTCCCCAGACCCAGCCATCAAGGAGGCGGCTCATGCTTTGTAAATTTAATCACCAGAACATTTAGGATGGTTGCAACACATTAACATCTTTAGAAGCCCATTGTTTAAACTCAGGAGTTTCCTGGAACCCATTGTTTCAACACATGAAATCCCATCACCTGGGGGCACATTTTTGGGTATAATTACTGGCCCCAAACCCTGCCTCAGCACACACAGATTCACTTCTTGGTGACACTCCGTCTCTCTGCTTCATCCATCCACCATTCCTGCTTCATTCATCCATGCTGCCAGTCTGCTCTGAAATTTGGGACTACAAGACAGGTGTCGTATCATCCCAGAAAAACTCCCTCTGTATTCCTCTGTCAACTTCTCCTCTTTCATTCCTAGTGGTCTTGTGTGAATGCTCTGTTTTATGCATGTATGTGTGATTGGTGTTACTATTATCAAGTTCTTAATACATATTATTGTTAACATTCCATCATGTATTTATGTGTATGTCAGTTCAGAGTTAGTAGGGGTAAAAGTAGGCATAAAGGTCTCCTCTGTTGCCCCCTCTTGAATTGCTAAGTCAAGTTACTGCTAATTTCCTCAAACATATTAGAAACTTGATATTGCGTGGGATTTCCACAAGCGATTGGGGTAACACAGGGGCCTGTTCACACTACAGAATTATAGTGATATTATTTCACTCTAACTGTCATGGTTCCATCCTATGGAATCCTAGAGTTTGACGTTTGGTGAAGCACTGGAGCTCTCTAGCTGAGAATTCTGAATACCTGTCCCTAAACAGTGAATCCCAGGATTCCATAGGCTGGAACCATGGCCATAAAAAAATGGAATAACAGTGCTATAATTCTGTAGTGTGATTGGGTCCCAGGTTCTATAGGTATATAACAACCGGTAGAGTCATCACCAATGTGTTACGAATAACATCAGTCTGTATTATACAGTACTTTGAAAAACAAACCAGCAATACCCCCAGAGTTCCTTGCTTACAAAATCAGTAATCTCAGCACAGCATTTTTGGTTTTTCAAAATGATGGTGCTTGTAAGTTAGGGGGGGGGGGGAAATGTAATATTTGTTATTTCATATGGTACTTTGTTGTTTCATTGTAAAATGATTTTTCTTCCTAATTCCTTTTGTCTGTTTTAACATTCCTACACTTGTTTTAATTTGGCTTTGTCCCAGGGGTGTAGCTATGGGTGTGTGTGTATTGCTCACCAAATATGAATTCTGCTCCCCAATGAAATTTTTCCTTCAATCCCCAATCTTCTATAATTGCAGCGACTGAGGATTTTATCAGACAAGCCCCATAAAACATTCTTTTGCCGGCATAGGAAAAAAAATCATTTCTACGCTGGCAAAAGAACGCCCCCCCCCCGCACTTACCTCCTCTCCCGGCAAAAGGCTTCCCCAGCAATAAAGAGGAAGTGAACGGAGCTCCACTCACTTCCTTGTTTGAACTCCCATGGATTTTCGTGAGAGTTCATTGTGCGGGAAATTCAAAAATAAAACATTTAAAGTTACACCAAGCACATCACACACTTAAAAAACCTCCAAGTAACCCGGGGAGGGTCATAAAAAGTGTGTTACTCACCTGGAAGTGTTGTGCCTGGTCCGGCCATTCACGTTGTAATGACATGATTTAAATGTCCCGACGCTTCACACACCGGCAATGCTGGCAAAAAGCTGGCCCAGCCGATCTATTGACAGCTTAAGCCAGCCTTTCTCAACCTTTTTATCCTGGAGGAACCCTTGAAATAATTTTCAGCTCTTAGGGAACCCCAGCATAAACATTATTATACATACTTCTATTGCTTTCCCCTCCACAATCATAACCTCTTGGGGAACCCCTAGCAACCTATTGGGGAACCCTAGGGTTCCAGGGAACCCTGGTTGAGAAACACTGGCTTAAGCCATCAATTAAAAGTAGTGCCTTATTAGTGACCAATTGACACAATGGCCACGGGAGCAGAATGACATCGTCTGATACTGACAACCTGTTCCGTCAAAATCACGTCATTTTGGCGTGATTTTTTCCTCATCTGATAAAGTATGAGATGATTGAAAATACAGTAGTTCATATCTAGAACACTAGATTTTCCATGTTCAAATTCACTTGGTAACTTTGCCTGTCCCATTTCTTTGGATGACTGAACTTTTCTAAAAATGCTCAACTGAAGTTTTAAGTTACTGCAATATTAGAAATTTGTTGAGGAAAACTTTCATGGGTGGGGGAGGGGGAAGTGGGCTTCTTATTGGGAAGGCAATGTCTTCATTTTGCCCCTGTAGTCACAACCTCCCTTATTTCCCCTTTAAGACATGACTAATGTGGAAAGATATTGCTATGGACTAAAAATGTAATTGTATATGTTCTTTTGCATTTTGTAGTCTGAATGGCAGCGTTTGAAATGTTTCAGTAAAATAAAGATGGTCACTTGTTGACCTTTAGTTGTCCCAATAACAGGCCTGGACAGGCCTCCAGAGAAACAAAAAGAAACATGTGCTGTGTAGAGGAAATACATATATGGTCATTAGGCTGGCCAAAGAAAATTACAGCAGAGAGTGTCACAAGAGAATCACAGTCAAGTGGATGTGTAGAGTGATCCAGTAGTCTTAACAGAAAAACACAGGAAATGATCTACAGTGGACCCTTGGTATCCATTGGGGTTTGGTTCCAGGAACCCCCCACCCCACCTCATGGATACCAAAATCCATGGATGCTCAAGTCCCATTATATACAATGGTGTAGTAAAATGTCATCCCGTATATAAAATGGCAAAATCAAAGTTTGCTTTTTGATTTTTTAAAAACTGTGCATGGTTGAATCTGTGGATGCAAATCAATCTATGGAGGGCCGACTGTACTGAGAAACTGATCAGAAATCAGTACATAAAGCCCTCACTCCAGATAAGCAAGGCCATTTCTCTTTTAAAACTTGTGCTGAGTCAGATCCAGCCAAGATTCTGGGGTAAGCATATTGATATAATGCCTTGCTGAGCATTTATGCTTTTGGCCCTGCTGTAAATATTTATCACTGCTGGATGAAACATACAATAGAGCTTGTGTGTGAAACAAACAGGACAATACTCTATATTGAGGTACTGAATGTAATGTAAGAATATCCCATGGGGGATTCATTCTAGGACTTACTGTTTATAAGTGAAACCACAGCTAATAGCAAACCCTATTCACATAAACATACCATAGAGTTGTGTTGGAGGAACTAGCAATTCTTAGAGAGGAAACCCCTCTAGGCATTTTCCAGCACAACTCTATGCTATGTGTCCCTATTTTTTCATCTGTGGATAACTGAAACCATGGACATTGGTTCCATGGATATGGGAGGTGACCTATATAATCTACCTCCATGTGGAGCAGCAGCATTCTGCTGTGTAGAAATAATTATAATACTTATGTTCTTAACTGGTAGAAATAAATACATGTAACAGACAAACCTGCTAAAACGCTTCAGTTAATTTTCCTAAATCTTATTGTTCAAAAACAAGATTTGAGGGGAAAATTCCTTGCCTGCCAGGACAATACTGTCATCTGCAATTAGGCAAGCTCAGATTAGCATAAACATAGACCACAAGGACCTGTGGGTCGATATGGATCAAGAGGTTTGAAGCTGAGCCTCCAGTTTTACCCATTGATGGGGCTGGGGGAACCACTCCTATTTCAATATGAATAATTAATTACCCATCCTGTAGTGTAGAGACCTATGTGTCCTATGGACCAAGTCTTTCAAAGGGAAGAAGTTAAGTTACTTTGAGAATTACTGAGCTCTGTTCCCAAACTTTGTGGAAATTTTGTATGACCCAAGCACTAATGCAAGTAGTAAGAGATTTCTCTCATTTTCAAGAGCCAACCTCTTGAGTGCTCATTAGTCAGTTCATCTATAACTTTGAAACTGAGAGTTAAAAGGAGCTGTTACGATCATAGCAGATATCATTTCTTTAATAGTTTTAGTGCTGTCATCTGTATCCAAGTAGGTAAAAGCAGAATGGAAAGCAGTACTCTGATTAAAAAATAGAAAGTAAATAAAAATGAGAAACTTGCTTATGATGAAAGCCAACCAAAGTATTGCAGCTGCAGTCCTTTATAGTTTAAACTTGAGATGAAATAGCATTTAATGAAATAGGTCCTATTTCTATATAAAGTTTTATAAGACTACACTGTGCATTTGTGAATGTGCAATAATTACACAGTTGTCTGTCTGTATCCATGGATTTGGTATCCACGGATTTAAGTATTCATGGCTTGAAAATATTCTTTAAAAAATAATAAAATCCAAAAAGCAGACCTTGATTTTGCCATCTTATATAAGGGATACCATTTTGCTATGCCATGGCATATAATGGGACTTCAATATTCATGGATCTTGGTATCCACAGGGGGTCCTGGAACCAAACCCCAGCAAATATGAAGGGACAACTGTATTGAATTTTTTAACAAATCCTCTTTCCTTAGTGACATCAAGACTGATTTACTCAAAAACCCTGAAAAACCCATTAGCAAAAAGACATAGTGTTACCTTGGTTCCCCACAGGACCAGAATGAAAGAACATCAGAAGAATGACGAAGTCATGCCGTCAGGCAGCAGGGAAGATGGAACATTCCTACTGCCTTGCTGCTTTTCATCGGAGTGCATAAGCCCCTTAAGTGGGGCATGTTTTTGAAGCTAATTTAGAATAATAATACAACTACTAGTAGCTCAAAATGCAGCTGTCAGGACTAGAACTTGCTAAATGGAGCAAACAACTCCAGTCTTCATAGAATCATAGAATCATAGAATTGTAGAGTTGGAAGAGACCACAAGGGCCATCCAGTCCAACCCCCTGCCATGCAGGAATACACAATCAAATCATCCCTGAGAGATGGCCATCCAGCCTCTGTTTAAAGACCTCCAAGAAAGGAGACTCCACCACGCTCCGAGGGAGTGTGTTCCACTGCCGAAAAGCTCTTACTGTCAGAAAGTTCCTCCTAATGTTGAGGTGGAATCTCTGTTCCTGGAGCTTGCATCCATTGCTCCATGTTCTAGTCTCTGGAGCAGCAGAAAACAAGCCTGCTCCATCCTCAATGTGACACCCCTTCAAATACTTAGAATCATAGAATCATAGAACTGTAGAGTTGGAAGAGACCACGAGGGCCATCCAGTCCAGCCCCCTGCCATGCAGGAATCACAATCAAAGCATCCCTGACAGATGGCCATCCAGCCTCTGTTTAAAGACCTCCAAGGAAGGAGACCCCACCATGCTCTGAGGGAGTGTGTTCCACTGTGTTTTGCTACCTTTACTGCTCCACCAAAGGCCTTCAGATAGATTTTAGCTTCTTTTTGGTTGGACAGGGCTATCATATTGCCCCTTAACCATCTTTTTTCCAGGCTAAACATACCCAGCTCCCTAAGTCTTTCCTCATAAGGCATGATTTCCAGACCTTTCACCATTTTAGTCACCCTCCTCTGGACATGCTCCAATTTGTCAATATCCTTTTTGAAATGTGGTACCCAGAACTAGACACAGTATTCTAGGTGAGGTCTGACCAAGGCAGAATAGAGCGGCACTATGACTTCCCTTGATCTAGACACTATACTTCTATTGATGCAGCCCAAAATCGCATTGGCCTTTTTACCTGCCGCATCACACTATTGACTCATGTTCAACTTGTGGTCTACTAGGACTCCTAGATCCCTTTCGCACATAGTCTCGTTCAGCCAGGTCTCCCCCATCCTATAACTATGCATTTCCTTTTTCCGCCCTAAGTGCAGTACCTTACATTTCTCCATATTGAATTTCATTTTGTTAGCTTTGGCCCAGATCTCCAGTCTATCCAGGTCATTTTGAATTTTGATCCTGTCCTCTAGGGTATTGGCTACTCCTCCTAATTTGGTGTCATCTGCAAATTTGATAAGCATGCCCCTAATTAGCACTGGGCCCAGGACAGAACCCTGTGGCACCCCACTGGTCACATCTTTCCAAGATGAAGAGGAACCACTGCTGAGCACCCTTTGGGTTTGGCCGGTCAACCAGTTACAAATCCATTTAACAGTTAACTTGTCTAGCCCACATTGTACAAGCTTGTTTGCAAGAATGTCATGGGAAACGTTGTCAAAGGCCTTACTGAAATCAAGGTTTGTGATATCCAAAGCTAAGAACTTGTTTCTAGGTCCAATTCAGAGTAGTTGCCCTGATTTTAAAAACCCTAACTTGTTTGGCAACAGAATTTTTCTCTTCCCATCGTGCCATCAGAAGCTGGCCTCTGTATCCTTTCAAGATTACTGAGCAGATTTGCAGGGATGCAAGGGTGGTTATATCCAGCTAGCTCCATTTCTGTTCACTTTCTATTAGGCCATGAATGTCTACTCAGATAATACTGTCTGGTTGGTTTGACTGCTCTGTTTTGTGTGCCAGTGTTCTGTGATTCAGGATGGTTTATAGCTATTATGTATTATACAGAATTCTGTGCTACAGGGACCCCTATTGCTACAGTTTATGGGAATGAATTATAGTACTCAAGTAAGGAATTCTCAATACCTTACCAAAGTATAATTCTCAGGGGGCTTATCTACACTAGCCAGGATACGCTGGCTCCCCATCAGCATATTGGGGCTGTGGAGATGGCCTGTTCTGCTACCATTACCTGAAGAAAGTGGGCTGGAGTCCACATAGGAACGCTGGTCCATTGCTGCAGCCGCCACCATTTTCTCTGTTTTGCCAGGTCCAGGCATCCAGCCACACCATGTGACAAGCCCCCTGCATGTGACCAGCCTTGGTCACATGCTGCAGATCTGCTGTCTGGACCCAGCAGAGCAAGGGCAACCAGCAGCAGGAGTGGGACAAGTTTGTGGACACATGGGGCCTGATCTGTCCCATCCTGGTGGTACTGGATTAAACTGGGTATTTTCTTAAGAAGTGGTAAACGGCCTTATCCCAGCTCCCCACCACCATTCAAATCCTGTATCTGCCCCAGGGGTGGTGAGGACTCCCCCGGGGCAGAGCAGGGCAAAAGCCCTGTGTCCAGGGCTCTGGAACAGGGGCAAGCAGGGGTATTTAGCCTATGTAGATAAGCCTAAGATTTCATAGGAAAGAGGCCTGACAGTTACAGTGGTATCAAACTACTATAATTGTGTAATGCAGATACACTCATAGCTAATCTGTGTAATGTAAGCAGAACAAATAATCCCAATCTAAACAGCACAAACAGGATCAATTGAGGGGACTTACTACCAATAGGATTTATTGTATAATTGTTCACTGTTAAGTTCCATCCTGAAGGAATATACCATTATAAATCATAACAGGAAATAAATGTTCAATATAGGAACATAAATGGATCACTAACATCATAAGCCTGCTAAAACAATTATTCAGAAGTAAGCCATATTTATTTCAATATTTCTCATCCCCTTGACAGTCACTCAACAGAATTGGCACCTGAACTTGCATTTCCCCCTTCTTCCTCTCATCCCCCTTTCCCCGTACATAATGTCTTTTACAATTATGAGCCTGAAGGCAGGTGTTGTTTTACTGCTGTTCAAACTGCTCTACAAACCTTTTTGACTAAATAGTAGGGATGTAAATACTTTAAAATTCTTTTATCCTCAAAAAGAAAAGGTGCCTTGATCCATTGAGAATCAACAAAATGATCAACTTCCTAAGATTTATTCATGTTTCAGAGTTCCTTGCCCCCCCTCCCAAACTACATTATTTCCTGCTCAACAAGGTTGTGGGCTTTTAGGGGCAGGGAAACAAGGGTGTTTTTTCATTTTGGGTTTTTTTTTAGCGTGTCCAGAGAAGGACAACTAAAGTAGTGAAAGGTCCGGAAACCATGCCTTATGAGGAGAGACTTAGGGAGCTTGGTATCTTTAGCCTGGAAAAAAGATGGTTAATGGGCGATATGATAACCCTGTTTAAGTATTTGAAGGGATGTCACATTGAGGATGGAGCAAGCTTGTTTTCTGCTGCTCCAGAGATTGGAACACGGAGCAATGGATGCAAGCTCCAGGAACACAGATTCCACCTCAACATTAGGAGGAACTTTCTGACAGTAAGAGCTGTTCGGCAGTGGAACACACTCCCTTGGAGCGTGGCGGGGTCTCCTTCCTTGGAGGAGCTTGCACAGAGTTGGATGGCCATCTGTCAGGGATGCTTTGATTGTGTATTCCTGCATGGCAGGGGGTTGGACTGGATGGCCCTCATGGTCTCTTCCAACTCTACAATTCTATGATTCTATGACTATGGCATGAGGTTTCTGCTGGCACCAAATTGCAATGGGGGAACTACTGACGACTTGAGACATCAATAAAATATGACAGGTTTTGGCCAGTACATAAACATGCAAGGGCGATGTCGTCTGGTACGTGTGCCCTTTTGTGTTTATGTGGCATCGTTATGACACCATATTTGATGTGTCTGATAACATCCTAAGATGTTCCTTGTTTCCATTCATCTTTCCCCCACTTTTTCATCTTCTTGATAAATCCAGTTATTCTAATCTCTGAGCTCTAGAAAGTTTTTTTCTCCTTTCCCCCTTCCTTGTTGTCTTCCCAAAGAAATCACATAGCTTAACATCCAAGCCATGTGATACATTTACTCCAATCTAATACCATACTTCTTCTGAGGCAGCAGGCCTGTTCTACTAGTAACAGAAGAAAGGCAACAGCCTATTGAATTTGAATGAATTCTAACAATCAAATCCAGTTAAAACATTTTTTCCAGCATTAAGTGGGGAATCTAGCGGGTTAGGGGAAATTGCTAGAAAATATAATGAATTAATAGCCGAATGAGTTACTTAGAAAGTTACTTCAAAGCTCTGCATATAGACAGCCAGGTAGCCTTTCACCTCGTATTTATGCTTCTACAATTGCATATCCTCCAATGTTTCACAACTGAAAATCAGGAGACTTTTGGCCAAAGAACACTGGAGTGTGGCCAAGATGGCAAAATATGTCAATGGGGGAAAACTCACAACTAGAAGAGGCTGAAAAAGTTTGCTTTGCTTGAGTATACAGGGAAAGACAAGATTTCACCCCTTTTCTCTGCTGAGTTAACTGAGTGCAAGCTACTTTTGCATTTTGAACTCAGTTTGCAGCAACTGAAGTAAACTGAGGACAAAGGACTTTAGCAGACGCAGCAAAAACTGTGTCATAAGGACGCAATGATAACACAAAAGGGCAAAATTATCAGATGTTGTCGTCCTTCAGCTGTTCTGGGGGTGTCTCGTGGGCGTGAATGAGCATCACTTTTTATTGATGGCTTAGCCTGTCAATAAAAAAGTGACACTTTATCCTCCCCAGTGCTACACCCAGGGAACAGCTGAATAACGAGGGCATCTGATAATTTCATCCTTTGTGTTACCACTGTGTCCTAAAAGATGCGTTTTTTTGCACAATTTACCTCATCTGATAAAGTCCAAAGTGGGGAAATGGGAGAAGAGAGGAACTGGAACATTTTAAAAGCAGATTAAACATTGGGATGACAAATGATTAACCAACACCATTCCAAATTGGATGGAGACTGCAGTAAATGATACAGCAGAACCCCCGTATCCACTGATTCATTATCCACAGATTCAATTATCCACAGGATACAAAACAGCACACTTACCATAGAGTCTTCCTAGAAAATGTACCCTCTCTAGCCAATTTCTAGGTCCTCCAAGGCAACCCTATGGTATTTTAAACTGGAAGTCCCATTATTTTCAATGGCGTTTGCTATTATCCATGGTTTTTGGTTTCCACGGGGGCTTTCTGAACTCATCCCCAGCAGATGCAGGGGTCCTACTGTATATAATCTCACACAGAAACATACAACTGCATTCAATTTATTGAGATATGGAGACAGATTATGCTCTGAACTTTGTGGGATTAAAGCTTGAACCCAGCAAATAGTGAAGAAAGAGGCAATTACCTCCTCTGTCACAAAGTGCACTCTAAACATGTTTCTGCTTTCTGTACATTCTGTGTAGCCTAATTTAGTCTTGTAAGTTACCCTGTAACTTGTACTCTAGATGGCTTAAAACTTCACTCGCACATATTTTTATGTGAAGGGGCTTTTGCAATGATATGAAAAAATAAATTAATATCTAATGGAGCTTCATAATGCTGGCACAAAAGCCACTGCCTTTCTTGAGTAAAAAATTAATTATGGTACCATTGAGTCATTTTTGAACTTATACCAGCAGATGTCACTGTTAACATGATAAATAAAAACTCTGCACTGGTAACCAAGGAATGAGACATAATGGACATTATTATTTCCTTTTAGATGCTCTAATTTCTATGAGCATTTTTGCTGCCAGTGGTGAATATCAGTCTAAATTATTTTGAAGTGTATTTTTGTAAATATATATAAGTAGATACGACATATGGCTAAATCTAGCCTTAAAATGGAATTCAAAACATTTGCTATAGGACCTGCCCAGTATTAGCAGTTAGAGGAATATATAGGGTCAACATCAGGCCAAGCTCACCCAAGAATTGATGAGGAGGCAAAAGACAAATGCAGTCTGGCAGCACAATCTACTCAGTGAACAAAACATATTTCACAAGAGTTGGACACCAAAATAACATCACGTGTAACTTAAGAGGAAAGGCAGGGACATGATGGCCACCTGAAATATTGAACAACTCCTAAAGAGATTTTGTGAACATAAAAAGAAGTAGACATTACAGCTAACAAAAATATTAAGTTACTTAGGGAAAGGGAAAAACATAAGTTCCCTGGTGGAAGCGACCGAGGGCCTGTTTACGCTGCAGAAATACAGCAGTTTGACACCATTTTATCCACCATAGTTCTATCCAATGGAATCCTGGTATTTATAGTCTGGTGAGGCACCAGAGTTCTCTGATAGAAAGGATAAATACACCACCAAGCAATAAATCCCAGGATTTCATAGGGCAGAACTATGGTGGGTAAAATGGTGTCAAACTGCTGTATTTCTGCAATGTAGACAGGCCCTATGTGTCCTGCAAATGTTCAAAATTTTATTTTATTTTTATATTTATTTATTTATTTATTTATTTATACCCTGCTCTTCAGCCACAAGGCTATCAGAGCGGCTTACAAATTGTTTTAAGCAATAGCTATTTACACATCTACACTGCATTAAACAGTTTCCAATGTGTGTTAGCTAAATTGCCCCCCACAAGCTGGGTACTCAATTTACCGACCTACGAAAGGATGGAAGGCTGAGTGAACCTTGGAGCCGGCTGGAATCGAACTTGCGATGTGGTGGCTTGCAGTACTGGCATTTAACCACTGCGCCACCAGGGCAATTTAGGCTTGTGCTATTGGATTCAAGTAAGAAAAACGGTAAAGAATTGATTCTTTGGTTTAATTGCTACCATACTACTTTTGTATGAAATTGCTGTCATATAAGGGCTATCAGGATGTGGGCAGTTATTATCATACATATGCGGTTCTGCTGAGACACTGACATCATTTTGGTAGAGAGATATATCACAGATATATCGACACGGTGAGTAGAAAAGGTCTGTGGCAGATCCTGTGGCAGATCCTGGAAAGACTAGGATGTCCCCCCAAATTCCTTAAAATGATTATCTTGCTACACGAAGGCCAGCAGATATGGCGATGCTCTTTCAGAGCCCTTTCTAATAACTAATGGAGTGAAGCAAGGTTGTGTTCTTGCTCCAACTTTATTTACAATCTTCTTCAGCATGATGCTCCAACAGGCTACGGCAGAGCTTGAAGAAGAAGACGGCATCTATATACGTTACCGTACTGATGGTAGCTTGTTTAACATAAGCTGTCTGAGGGCTCGCACTAAGACTCTAAACTATCTAGTCTGTGAGCTGCTCTTCGCTGATGATGCTGCCCTTGTTGCCCACATAGAAGCAGCTCTGCCGCACCTAACATCCTGCTTCGTAACAGCTGCAGAGCTGTTTCGGCTGGAAGTCAACCTTAAGAAAACGGAAATTCTTTACCAGCCTGTACCACAGGACAAACACCACCATCCCCACATTGCTGTAGACAAATCTGTGCTTAAGTCTGTTCAGCAGTTCACCTACCTGGGAAGCATCATCTTCTCAGATGCCAAGATTGATAAAGAGTTCGATCACAGATTAGCAAAGGCATATAGCACATTTGGAAGACTTTACAAAAGAGTCTGTAGTAATAAACACCTGAGGTGAAGCACAAAAATCAGTGTGTATAGAGCCATTGTACTGTCTATTCTCCTTTATGGGTCTGAAACATGGGTCACCTATCGCCAACACCTATGACTCCTCAAACTCTTTCATCAGTGCTGTATATGCACAATGCTAAATATACACTGGACTGACTATGTGACGAATGTTACTGTCCTTGAGCAACAGGGATCACCAGCATTGAGGCCATGATATTGAGAACACAGCTGAGCTGGGTCAGGGCACGTTTCTAGGATGGAGGACCATTGCCTCCCAAAAATAGTACTCTATGGTGAACTCGCCAGGGGTCAGCGTAAGAGGGGTGCTCCAAAAAAGCGATACAAGGACTCCCTAAAACAACATCTCAGGCTCGGCCAAATTGATCACCAACAATGGTCCGTCCTGACCTCACATCGGGAGGCATGGAGATGCACTATCCACAATGCTGCAGCCTTATTTGAGAACTCACGCCGAACAAGTCTTGAAGAGAAATGACAATGCAGAAAGAATCACAACCCGGAATCACCACCCAAGGAGACCTGCTGTGCTTTCTGCAACCGGACTTGTTTATCTTGGATTGGCCTTTTCAGTCATCAGCGCTCTTGCAGAAAGCGCGGGATGAGTCCTTCCTGAATCTTCGTTTGTGAAGAAAAGCCAGAGAGAGATATCATAGGTTAACATGCCTATTGCATAGATCAAAGGTGGGAATTATGTGATTCTCCAGATGTTATTGGACTGCAGTTTCCAGAATTCTCTTTAGATTTGTGCTAGTTAGAGCTGCTGTGAGTCCAAGAACATTTGTAGGGCTGCATGATTCCTACTTTTGCCTTGATGTGCTGGGTTGGATGGAGGAAAACCTTCATGGGACCTGTTAAGAACATGTTATGAAATTTCCAGACAGTGTTTGATAACCGTTTCAATTAAAATATGAAAAGTATGTTCATACAGATGCTCCTAGCTTTATCTGTTGATAAAAAGCAACTGATATGGGAAAAGCTAGTATGTCTGTGAGGTAAACCTGTAGTGTGATATGTAGTGTAGTAAGGATATTATCAGACAAGCCTTATAATCCGGGACAGGGATGCCACAGGATCACTAAAGGTTTTTCCTTTCAGATGTTGTCTTCCCTGTCCCATTCTGTCCCCGTTCAGTTTCCAGTTTTTTTTTTATTAATGGCTTAAGCCGTTAATAGATCACCCATTCCATTTCTGTCATGGAATCACAGGTGTGTGAACTGGTGCCCCGTTATGCTGGTGTGATCTGGGAGGTCCGTGCCAAACACTTCCGGGTATGACCAGGACATCCAGTTGAGCAACAATCTTTTTTTGTATCCTCCCCATGTTGCTTGTAAAGTTTTAAGTGTGCTATGGTGCTTAGTTTAAGTCTTTGATGTCTTCTTGTATTTTTATTTTTAAATTTTCTGCCGGCTGCCTGCCTCTGTAAGGCCCTGGGAGGTAAGTAGACAACACTTCGGGTGGCGATACTGATATCCAGGTAAGTGACAGCCATTTTTTGTACCCTCCCCTGTTTACTTGTTTTTGTTTTAGTGTGTCTGTGTACTTGTTTTAATTTTTTGAAGTTTGGTTTTATTTATTTATTTATTTATTTATTTATTTTACTGTGTGATTGTCCTTTCTAGATTTGCTTTTGAGGAAGTGAATGGAGCTCTGTGTGAGGGCTCCATTCATGCCTGGGCTGCCGGAGGGGAGGGAGCAGTTTTTGTCCTGCTTTAAAGTTAAGTGTCTGGATTTAAAAAAAAAACAAAACGGTGACAGTGATGGCAGCAGGGCGGGAATTAGAAGGCAAGATAGGGACATGGGTTTTTTTGGACCCATGTGATAATCTCCTAAGTACCAAATCCACTTTACAAAGCTCTTGGTTGATATAACTTGATTTCTTTTATTTGGTTATTTTACATTTCATGAGCAGTAGCTGAATTTGTGAACAAACACCATTGAAAAACACTGTGTAAGAAGATAACAGCATTCACTGTTAATAAACTACAATTCCATATTATAGTAATTGGATGAATCACACCATTACAATAATTTGATGAATTCAGCCAGCATGCATGGCTGAAGTGGTCCTTAGTGAGATGAAGTGGATTCATCATGCTCCGTAAGAACCTTTTTTTAAAAAAAAAAATTGGTAATAATGTAATTTTTGCATATGAAATAATAATATACATTTAAAAAAATGTAATAATGCCAGCATGGTGTAGTGGTTTCATCATTGGACTATGGGAGCCCTGGTGGCGCAGTGGTTAAATGCCAGTACTGCAAGCCACCACGTCACAAGTTCGATTCCAGCCGGCTCCAAGGTTCACTCAGCCTTCCATCCTTTCGTAGGTCAGTAAAATGAGTACCCAGCTTGTGGGGACAATTAGCTAACACACATTGGAAACTGTTTAATGCAGTGTAGATGTGTAAATAGCTATTGCTTAAAACAATTTGTAAGCCGTTCTGATAGCCTTGTGGCTGAAGAGCGGGGTAAAAATAAATAAATAAAAAAAATAAAAAATTGGACTACAACTCTGGAGAACAGGGTTCAAATCCCTGCTCAACCGAGCAAACCCACTGAGTGGCCTTGGACAAGTGACACTCTCTCAGCCTCAGAGGAAGGCAAAGGCAAACTCCTCTGAACAAATCTTGCCATGAAAACCCCATGATAGGTTCATCTTAGGATCACCATACATTGTGAATGACTTGAAGGCAAACAACACACACAATGGAATTTTCACAAATCTGTGTCAAATAACATTTTAACCCGGAGAAGAATGTAATCATCAGGCTAAATCCAATGTTAGTCCCTACTGAAGGAAACCCATTGAATTGAAAGGGAGTTGTTATCACTGACAGAAGTCCCATTGCTTTCAGTTGGCCAGCTCTGGCTGTGACTAACATTGGATTTAGGTGATTATAGTTAATGAAGGAGATATCGGTAGCAATAAGCTTTTGACCCACAATGAAGGCTGTATGACTGCTGGATCAGACGTGTGTTGTTGGTTTTTTTGATGAGCAGAATGTTTTCACTTTGCAGAATACATTTTCCCCATATGCACTGTAATGAGTTTTGTGATTAAATTAATTAATCAGTCAATATACAGCTAATGTACTGCATTATTTCAACTGCTTCAAAGATTTGCTCTCAAAGTAATATCTTGAATAAGGCTCACTGTTTGATATACTGCACATCCACTGCTTTCAACTCCACTGAAGGTCATTATAGAGTATCCTCCATGCTTATACAAATGCCCATCTGACACACTCAAAGGAATATTTCTGCTCTAAGGGTTTAACTGCAACTAGAATATATGACAGTGAATAAATTAAACTCAGGAGAGACTGTGGCTTGAAAGTTGAATTTGTCAGTGTTTAGGAAGGTAAATTAGGGCAGCTTCAGGCCTGGAAGAAGCAGAGCATTACTTTTGTTCTGTCTTAGCTGCAACACTATACACATTTACTGAGATGAACATCAGATTGATTGAACACAGTGGGAATTACTTCAGAGTAAACCATAGATAGGATTAGACTGTGTACATACATAAATATAAAGTGAAACACATTCATACATGCCACGTGAGGGCTAAAATGAAGACCTGGCATACAACAAGAACAACAGTAGTAGAAATAATAATGATACTAATGATGATAATAATAATGATCATTTCTTACCCTATATATTGAGACAGGGAACATAACATCAGTTAAAAGAAGCAAAATAAGCAAATTATTTTAAGCAACAGCAATTTACGCATCTAAACTGCATTAAGCAGTTTCCAATGTGTGTTCGCTAATTGCCCTCACAAGCTGGGTACTCATTTTGTGCATGTGTAGCAATGGAGGAAAAGGCACTCATAAGTGCTTTAAGTGGTACGTGTAAAAGCTGATCTTATTTGAAAAGTGGCACAATAGATCCATATACCAGGTATCTGTATATCTTTATCCATGTCTCTCTCTCTCCACACACCATTGATCTTCCTGAATACAGTTATTAAGTTAGCATTTTAAAGTTGCAGTTCATTATTAAAGTTAGCATTTTTACAAAGCCACAGAAAATAAAAATTCTGTTAATGTGAAAATGTTAGCCAGGTTTTTGCACCTGCAGCTAGAAGCAGCTGCATCCAAGCAGTGGAAGGGTAATTATGCAAACAAAATTCTAATGGAGCAGATGCATTTTAAAGTCTTTTCCACCCCCAGATTGAGGATTGGAAGGAAAGCCATATTTGTATTCATTTGAAAATTAGCAAACATTGGCACCATCCTTCAAATGAATACTATTTCAGGTATAACTCTGTTCTTTCTCTTTGGGCAAGACTCAAGGCAAACAAAAACAAAAGCTAAAAACCCCTGCACACTGCAGTTCAGGAAGAGATTTAGAAGATATATGGAATATATGAGAAACATAGTTACACATCTGCTTTATTAGGTTGACTTAGGACTTTATCAGAAGTGGCAAAAATTGCACAATTACAACATCGTGGTAGTGTGAATGGTTCCTGCTATCACACAACACTATCATGTTAAATTATAATAATAATAATAATAATTTTTTACCCCGCCCCTCTGTTAAAAACAATCGGGGTGGCTTACAACAATTAAAATACAACAATGCTGACTAAAATCCCTAAGCACCACCGACCCCCACCCTCCCTCATAAAAAGATAATAAACTAGTATAAAATTAAAAACCACCTAAACTAAAATCACATTAAAAAAAAATACAAAAATCAACAGCCAGCAAGACTAAAAGAGGCCAGGAGACACAGCTCCTGAGGTTGGGATCTAATCAGGAAAGGCCTGCCGAAAGAGATCTGTCTTTAGTGCTTTTTAAAAGCTACTCACGCTTGTCATCTGATGGATCTCGTTTGGCACGCCATTCCATAATTTGGGGGTGATTATCTGGGAGGTTGCAGACAGCCTAGATTTTTGTGGCTGAAGCAAATTCCTCCCAGAGGACCGGAGTGCGCGGGGAGGATTGTATGGGAGGAGGCGGTTCCAGAGATAAGTTGGACCTAAGCCATTTAGAGCTTTAAAGGTAATAACCAATACCTTATACTGGGCCCGGAAACTGATAGGCAGCCAGTGGAGAGATTTTAATACTGGAGTTATATGGTCTCTCCGAGATGTTCCCGAGACCACTCTGGCTGCCATATTTTATACCTACAGAAGTTTCTGGACCAAGCGCAAGGGTAGCCCCATGTAGAGCACATTGCAGAAATCTAGGTGGGATGTTACCAGTGCGTGCACCACAGTCTCGAGTTCCCTTCCTTTCAGGAAAGGGCGCAGCTGGCGTATCAGCCGAAGCTGATAACAGGCGCTCCTGACAGTCGCATTCACCTGACTAGTCATCTGAAGCGATGAATCCAGTAGCACCCCCAGACTGTGAACACAGTTCTTAATGGAGAGTGTGACCTCATCCAGGACTGGAGGTTGCAACCCAACTCCTGGTTTCGGGGCCGCTACCGTGAGCACCTCCGTTTTGTCTGGATTTAATCTCAATCTGTTTTTCCTCATCCAGCCCATTACTGCTTTAAGACAGTCATTAAGAGGAGAGATGCATCGGAATTTGAGGCCGATGATTGGGACAAGGAGAAATAGATCTGGGTGCTATCAGTTTACTGATAACACCCAGCCTCATAAATCTGAATAATCTCACCCAGCGACTGCATATAGATTTTAAACAGCATCGGAGACAGGATGGCGCCTTGCGGAATGCCACAAGTAAACTCCTTTCTACTGGAGCAGCTGTCTCCAAGCAGCACTTTCAGGGACCTGCCTGAGAGGAAGGACCGGAACCACTGGAGCACAGTGCCTCCGATTCCTAATCCACTCAGGCAATTCAAGAGGATGCTATGATCTATCATATCGAAAGCCGCTGAGAGGTCTAGAAGCACCAACAGGGTCATAGAATCATAGAATCATAGAATTGCAGAGTTGGAAGAGACCACGAGGGCCATCCAGTCCAACCCCCCTGCCACGCAGGAAATCACAATCAAAGCATCCCCGACAGATGGCCATCCAGCCTCTGTTTAAAGACCTCCAAGGAAGGAGACCCCACCACGCTCCGAGGGAGTGTGTTCCACTGCCGAACAGCTCTTACTGTCAAAAAGTTCCTCCTCATGTTGAGGTGGAATCTCTGTTCCTGGAGCTTGCACCCATTGCTCCGTGTTCCAGTCTCTGGAGCAGCAGAAAACAAGCCTGCTCCATCCTCAACGTGACACCCCTTCAAATACTTAAACAGGGCTATCATATCGCCTCTAAACCGTCTTTTTTCCAGGCTAAACATACCCAGCTCCCTAAGTCTCTCCTCATAAGGCATCGTTTCCAGACCTTTCACCATTTTAGTTGCCCTTCTCTGGACACGCTCCAATTTGTCAATATCCTTTTTTAATTGTGGTGCCCAGAACTGGACACAGTATTCTAAGTGAGGTCTGACCAAGGCAGAATAGAGTGGCACTATTACTTCCCTTGATCTAGACACTATACTTCTATTGATACAGCCCAAAATTGCATTGGCCTTTTTAGCTGCCGCATCACACTGTTGGCTCATGTCACACTACCCCTGTCGATGCTTAGATGCAGGTCATCGGTCAAGGCAACCATGGCAGTCTCAACTCCAAATCCCATCCTAAAACTAGTTTGAAATGGGTCTAGATAATCGGTTTCATCCAAGACCACTTGGAATTCAAGAGCAACTGTCCTCTCGATCACTTGCTCAAGAATGGTAACATAGAAACTGCCCTATAGTTGTCCATGTCCAGGGGGTCCAGGGAAGTTTTTTTCAGGAGCGGCCTAACCGCTGCTTCCTTTAAACAGGATGGAACACACCCTTCCCTGAGGAATGCATTGATGATGTCCTTAAGGAACATCATCAAGGCACCCCACCCTGGATGGCCATCCATGAAAAGCAAGGATCGAGAGGGCAGGTTGTCTTCCTCACTCTACCAAGTAGCTTGTCCATGTCCTCGGTACTCACTGATTGAAATTGATCCAGTAAACTTACATCAATTGAGGTCCTGGACACCTCGTCAATTGTTTCTGTCAAAATACTGGCATCTAAGTCGGCTCTTATCCGAGAGATTTTATCTGCAAAGAAGTTGTTAAACGCATCACAGTAGGCCGTTGTTGGGTTAAGTAATGGGTTCTGTGCAGGTATAACCTGCGTCATCTCCCTTAGCACCCTAAACAGCTCTGCTGGATGGGACTCTGCAGATGCAATACGTGCAGAGGAGAAGGATCTCTGTGCTGCACAGAAAGTTCCTATGATGAGTCCTGTCGGATAAGAGTCGAGTTTTCTGCCAGTTGCGCTCTAGTCATTGTCCAACCCACTTCATTTTCCTAAGCTCTGATGTATTCCATGGCTTACGGTTTGGAGTGGGTTGGAAAGTACACTTGGGAGTGATCGTGTCAATAGCCTTGGTAAGGTCGGTGTTCCAGGTATTAACCAAAGCTTCGACAAGGTCACCGGTGTTACCAACCATTAAACCCTCCAAGGCTTTCTGGAATCAGCTGAAATCAGATAACATGAAAACTTCATCTGTCTCACTCATGCCCATGAGTAATCACTTGATGTACCAATCACCATGAACATAGGCAGGTGAACTGGTATGAAGCATCTTGAATGGAGAAAGTATTTCAAGAGTTATGGCAGGTAATACAAGAAATTAGCAATCATACACTCAAGTCACATCTGCTTTCAGCTCACTATTAATCCATTCTGCACCCAACTATAATTTCTCCCCACTTCTTTCATTTTGAGCAATTACCCTGTTCAATAGGGCAGTGCTCAGAAGGGGAATGAAGTGTAAACATTTTCCAAAGTATGACTCAATGGAACCAAGTGCTTTGTCCCAGTGTATTCAAAATTTGTCAGACATAATCAGGTAGCATACAAGCATTTAATCAGCATTTTAAATATCAACATACACATACCCCACCACCATGAAACAAATGATTAAGAAGTTCAGTTATCAGCTGCCACCATATGAATGGCAGACAGCTTGTGATGAATTATTTTTTAGCATAGTGCTGTCACAGCTGCTAGTGGCTCTGTCCATATATTCTCAAGGATAATTTCTTCAAGGCTAATGAACACTACGGGGTCATTTCACCAGACCCCAGGGGGAAGACTATAGTTCCTTTCAATTTATCATTCAAATTCATCTAATACCTCATAAACTGATTATGGAATAGATCAGTGTGAATTTGGTGGACTCTCCATTGATTTGAAAAAACTGGGATGTTGGTAGGGAATGTACCAGGATGTTGGTAGGGAATGTACGAGGGGGAAAAGATGTAGAAACTGGAGGAAACAGTAAGAAAAGTGGTCTTGCACTATGAAATCAATCATGAACATTGTCTGTTTGTCCCATGCATCACTGGACTACTGTCCACAAGAAAGAAGGCCAGGATGTTTATTGTTGGATACTGGTGCTATAGCCTGAAATCCTCTTGTTCCTGGGGATCAGCTGATAAAAGAAAGCCAGTCTGGTCCCCCTGGCTATATAGAGATCATGAATACAAAACGGTCATGAATGTGTAACTTTAGGTTACACATTTGTAACTGCCATAGAGAATTCAGGTCCCAGTCTTTTAGGTGGCTTCTAGACTAGGGATGGTGTTACACAAATTGCATGGGGTCCACAAGGATCCCACTAGTGTCTGAAATGAATATGGGGAATATTTAATTAGCTCAAATATGGCAGCGAAATGCCAGGTAATGGCAGGATCTTTTAACCTATGTGTACTTGTAGTAACAGAGGAGAGTCTAAGCCAAGATGTACAATTAAATTATCTTTACTGGAAATTAATAGTAACAGCACCCATGCACACACTCAGACTTCAGCCACTCACACAAGACTATCAAAGACAGTGAAGTATTGGGATAGAGGAAAAGAGTAAAGGGATTGTGGGTTTTACTATACCGATCCTATAGAGCTGAGATTGTGAAGTAAACCAAGGACATTTTCAGATGCGACTTATAGTGCAAGAATTGAGTGGGAGAGCTTCGCAGCTGCAGTGCGGCAGAGGGTCGATTTCGGACGACGCCGTTCCTGCATCAAAATCATCCGTGTCACTTCCGTTTAGGATTGGAGCCAGCCATGCCATATTCCGCCAGATTTTATTCACGGACAACTTCTGTGAATAAAATCTGGTGGAATATGGTGCAGCCGGCTCCAATCCTAAATGGAAGTGACACAGACACTTTCGCCGCAGGAACGGCATCATCTGAAATTGATCCCCTGCTGCGCTGCAGTGGCGAAACTCTCCTGCTCGATTCTTGTGCTGTAAGTCGCCTCTGAAAATGTCCCAACAGTGAAGAGGTTGGGAAGGCAGAATGGCTACACAGTCTGATGTAAAGTTGAGAAGTGGATCTGTGTGCACTTGGGTGGTGTTTTAGGGTGATATTTATATGTGATGATTCCCCTGAAGGGATGGGATTTTGAGTGGAATACAATGTTTCTCAGAGGTTCCCAGGACAAAGGGTGTTCCAGAAGAGTTAATCATTAATGGACTATGTATCTAGAATTTAATAGGAGCAGGCAAGGTCTACTGTTGAAGGGGAAGGAGAGAGGAGGAACTATTTGTGAATGACTCACCTCCAGGTGTTAATCTCTGACCTGAGTATTTGTTTAGGGAATTTCCAAAGGCTTCTCCCTTGGTTATATGTGGATCTAACCTTGGTATCTGGGGGTCTCTGGTTTACCTGCCAACCCATGTGGAAGGCCACATTTAGCTGGATTATTAAATATTGCCAATTAGTTGATATTCTAAGATGGGGGCTGTTAGGCTAAGTAACAATGGAAAGAATATTCAGAATTGTCCTTTTCTAGGTAAAAAAAAAAGGGGGGGTCCTGATAATCAAAACACTAATTAGGAAAAATACGTTTGTGCAGTTTGTCCTGGTATTTGAACATCTAAAAGTGTTGTGGAGGAATTATTTTGTCTCCTCTATGGTTTTTTTGCACAAAAATCCTCCCAAGTTTTCTTTGCAGAAAATGGGTTTCCTGCACAGGAAACATTTTTTGCACAAAAATCTCCATGTGTATATGCAGAATAATTCCTCTGCAACATTTTGTGTCATTCAGTTACAGGGGGAAGAGTGCAGAGAAATATTCATTTTCCCCTGCAGCAGGGAGAAACTATGGTAATAATTTGTCCCCCACACATGAAGAGAAAATAATCAAGGAGTTATATCTTACCTCTAGATTCTTTGTTGGTCTTTCTGTCATGGCAACCTAATACAGCCAAACCTTTTCCCAGTACTCTTTTTAAATTTGTGAGAAAAGAAAGAGCTGCCTCAGAACCATGGGCAAGTTTCTGAGATTAAATGGAAAAATAAGACAAAGGGCTATAAGGCAGGTAATAGTCTACAGGTAATAATGAAAAATCATAAAAATGCTAGAGCAAAGTTGCAACAGAAGTAAAAATGAAAACACTGTAAATCTAAGGGGAAAAGAAAGGAAATAAAAGAAGGTAATTTGGAAATCATTAAGTCTGGTGTCCAAGTCTGGGGAGCTGCAATGTAATTAGAAGAAATGGTAGTAACATAAGTAAGGGGGAACGAGATAAATGAATATAAATAAGAGTATTGACAAGAATGCTTGCACTGAAGAAAAGAAATAGCTAGCAATTTTGGAAGCTAGTAGGACAAATTCAGCCAAGAGTGGAGGTGGGTGCACACAATGACATAAATGCATTAAAGAAGGTTGAGTAGCCACATACTTGCTCCCTAGGAGGATATCTAGCTAGATAAACACTATTGGGGAAAACAATATTCCATTTAAAAACACATCTGGCACTATAGTTATTTAATAAAGACTGATATGACTCCCCCTTGTTGTGGGAGAGAAGCTTGTGTACCCTAATGACGTTTTGAGCTATGCTGGCGGTGACATAACAGCCACTGGTAGGGTCTCCCATGCCAGACAGGTCAAAACCGAAGGGTCTGACAAAGAGCGTCAAAGGGCAGGATGGGCTCTCTAGCCTTATGGCAACCATCCTAGGAGAAGGAAAACTCTAATCCCAAACCCGGGCAGATGGTGCTCGTCCAACCCTGTAAGGTCAACCATCTAAGAGAAGGAAACTCTAATCAAACCTACGACCTGAGGACCTCACTGCTACGTCCATGCTTGCAAGGCCACAATAGTTGAACCTTTGGTTTAAAGGGTGAGGCCAGTTCTGTGCATGCTGCGCTCCACCAGAAAAATCCATTGCACAGGCTCGAAGGACAAATCCATTTCCAAAAAAAGCCCTGTAGCAATAGACGAGGGACGAAATGGCAGGTGTAAAGATGCACTGGAAGTCGCAGACCCAACCCTGCATGTAGGCGGTTCAGGACTTTGGTCGCTCGAGGCTCAACCGGGAGATGACAGTATTGTTCGGCAGCATCCTCAGCGACCAAGCAGCCTTTTTAAAGAGAGCACTGCTTTTTCCATATGGAGAGGAGCCTAGAAAAGGTGAACTAACGAAAGTTCATCCCCATCTACCTGGTTGCCTAGCCGCGGCCATCGGGCATCTTCTGATGCAGCCAAACCAAGGCAAAGAAACAAAGGCACACACCAGCCTCCAAAGGTGTAAATAAACTGACGCTTACATGCTGGAACATCAGAACCATGCGAGACTCTGCAGATAGTGGACAGCCTGAGAGTTGTTCTGCCCTAATAGCCCATGAACTATCATGACTTAATATTGACATCGCTGCGCTTAGTGAAGTTCGTCTCCATGAGGAAGGCAGCCTTAAAGAACACGGCGCCAGCTACACGGCGCCAAAACCGAAAAACATCTTTCAGGAGTAGGCTTTATGATTAAAAACTCCATTGCCTCCAAACTCGAAACCTTGCTAACAGGACACTCAGATCGTATTATTTCCTTACGCCTCCCACATGTTGTTCTCTTTAGTATATATGCCCCAACTATGCAAGCCGACCCTGTAGAGAAAGACAAATTCTAAACAGACCTACGCCAACTCATACAAAAAGTCCCTGTAGAAGATAAAATTATTATCCTTGGTGACTTCAATGCCAGAGTAGGAAAGAACTCCGAAGCCTGGAAAGGTGTCTTAGGCAAGCATGGTGTTGGAAATTGCAATGATAACGGACGCCTCCTGTTAGAGTTCTGTGCAGAACAACAGCTGACTATTACAAACACAATCTTTCAGTAGAAAGATAGCTTGAAGACAACCTGGATGCATCCCCGATCCAAACATTGGCACCTCATTGACTATGTTCTAGTCTGCCAGAGAAACATTCACGATGTCCGTCATACCCGAGTGATGCCCAGTGCAGAATGCCAAACAGATCATCGCCTCGTCAGTTGTAAACTAAATCTTCATCTCAAGTTCAAACCTAAGAGGGGTGGCATCTTAAAGAAGAGACTCCAAGTCAACAATCTTCAACAGGCTACCATGAGAGACAACTTCCAGGCAAATCTGCAAACAAAACTTGAAGACCATCCTACAGATCCTTCTCCCGCAGTGCTTTGGCAACATATCAAAAACAGTATCCTCCAGTCTGTAGAAGAATCCCTCAGGTTCTCCCAGAAGATAAATCAAGACTGGTTTGATGAAAACAACCAAGAGATCCAGGAGTTCTTGGCAAAGAAGAGAACTGCTCACCAGGCATACCTCGCCCAGCCAACCTGCCATGTAAGAAAAGCAGCTTTCCATCTCACATGTAGTACACTTCAACAAAAAGTCTGAGATATGCAGAACAAGTGGTGGATCAATATAGCAGAAAAGACACAACGCTGTGCAGATCTGGGTGATCTTAGAGTATTTTATGAAGCTCTTAAAGCAGTGTTTGGACCTACTTATCAGGTCCAAAGCTCCTTATACAGTACAGATGGCCAAACATTAATTACTGATAAAGCCTCCATCCTGAATCGATGGGCTGAACATTTTCAAAGTCTCTTTAGTGCCAACCGAGTAGTCCAAGGCTCAGCTATCCAACATATGATACAAAAACTGATGAAAAATGAATGGGACATAGCTCCCACTTTGGAAAAGACCCATACAGCAGATGAAAAACAGCAAGGCAGCTGAGATTGATGGAATCCCACCTGAAGTTTGGAAACACAGAGGTCATGCACTATATGATAAATTCCACGAACTCCTTGTGAATTGCTGGGAAAAAGGGGAACTGCCATCAGATCTCCGAGATGCAGTCATCATCACCGTGTACAAGAAAAAAGGAGCAAAATCCGATTGCTCAAATGATCATAGAATCATAGAATTGTAGAGTTGGAAGAGACCACGAGGGCCATCCACTGCTCTCTATTGCTGGAAAAATCCTTGCGAGGATACTCCGGAACAGATTAGTTCCTGATATTGCTGAAGAACTTCTTCCTGAAAGCCAATGTGGCTTCAGAGCCAATAGGAGTTGTACAGATATGGTATTTGCCGTTAGACAACTGCAATAAAAATGTAGGGAGCAGAACAAGGGTCTCTATGTAACATTTGTCGACCTCACCAAAGCTTTCGACAATGTGAGTCGAAAAGGTCTGTGGCAGATCCTGGAAAGACTAGGATGTCCCCCCAAATTCCTTAAAATGATTATCTTGCTAAACGAGGGCCAGCGCGGTCAAGTCAGATATGGCGATGCTCTTTCAGAGCCCTTTCTAATAACTAATGGAGTGAAGCAAGGTTGTGTTCTTGCACCAACTTTATTTACAATCTTCTTCAGCATGATGCTCCACAGGGCTACGGCAGAGCTTGAAGAAGATGACGGCATCTATATACCTTACCGTACTGATGGTAGCTTGTTTAACTTAAGCCGTCTGAGGGCTCACACTAAGACTTTAAACTATCTAGTCCGTGAGCTGCTCTTCACTGATGCTGCTGCCCTTGTTGCCCACACAGAAGCAGCTCTGCAGCGCCTAACATCCTGCTTTGCAACAGCTGCAGAGCTATTTGGGCTGGAAGACAACCTTAAGAAAGCAGAAGTTCTTTAGCAGCCTGCACCACTGGACGAACACCACCATCCCCACATTGCCATCGGCAAATCTGTGCTCAAGTCTGTTCAGCAGTTTGCCTACCTGGGAAGCATCATCTCCTCAGATGCCAAGATTGACAAAGAGATCGATCACAGATTAGCAAAGGCATATAGCACATTTGGAAGACTTCACAAAAGAGTCTGGAGTAATAAACACCTGAGGCAAAGCACAAAAATCAGTGTGTACAGAGGCATTGTATTGTCTATTCTCCTTCATGGATCTGAAACATGGGTCACCTATTGCCACCACTTACGACTCCTCGAACGCTTTCATCAGCGCTGTCTACGCACAATCCTAAATACACACTGGACTAACTATGTGACGAATGTTTCTGTCCTTGAGCAAGCAGGGATCACCAGCATTGAGGCCATGATATTGAGAACGCAGCTGAGCTGGGCAGGGCACATTTCTAGGATGGAGGACCATCGCCTCCCAAAAATACTACTCTACAGTGAACTCACCGCTGGTCAGCATAAGAGGGGCGCTCCAAAAAAGTGATACAAGGACTCCCTGAAACAACATCTCAGGCTTGGCCAAATTGATCACCAACAATGGTCCACCCTGGCCTCACATCGGGAGGCATGGAGATGCACTATCCACAATGCTGCAGCCTTATTTGAGAACTCACGCTGAACAAGTCTTGAAGAGAAATGACAACGCAGAAAGAATCACAACCCAGAAACATCACCCAAGGAGACCTTCTGCTGTGCTTTCTGCAACCAGTCTTGTTTATCTTGTATTGGCCTTTTTAGTCATCAGCGTGCTTGCAGAAAGCGCAGGATGAGTCCTTCCTGAATCTTCGTTTGCGAAGAAAAGCCAGAGAGAGAGAGAGAGAGAGAGAGATGAAGGTGTCTCAGAAAAAAAAATATTAAAGGATAATCTGAAATGAAGAAAGGAAAAAAGGGCCAATAACAACATGTGACATTGACAGAGTATAGTGAGAGAAGGCAGAAGAAAGTATTGTAAAAATATAGCATTCAAAGATGGGATACATCAGGGAATAAGCAAAGAAAAAGATGAAAACATAGAGTAAGGCAGTGGAAACAAGAGTAATGTCTTCATTGTAATGTAATGTACTAGTTATTAATAACTCTCACCTCTTGATAACATCATTAAGATAGGTTGGGGAATTTTTTTAAAAAAAGATTTGTGTGTAAGCAGACACTTCCTAAACAGATAGAAACAAAAACGTTGGGTTGTCATTTGGAGAGTAAATATAGCTGTACAGAAAGGCTAGCCAATAGGCTGAGGGTAGCTGGCAGAGTTAAAGTGGCTTAAATTGAGAAAGCTGAACTATAAAAAGCCAGGGAAATGCCAAATGCAAAAGAGATGAGGATGCTCTTGGCATACATACATAATGTATGCATACATTAACCAAACTAGAATATAGAACTGTTGGAAAATAAATCAAATTTATTCCAGAAAAGAGAATAACAAAGCAAAAAAGCGGAATGCTCTCTGAGCAGATATAACAAACAAAAAAACATGCAGCAAATAGAAATATGTTTTTTTTTTGTTGCTTATATGTGATTTTTAAAAACCAAACAAACCCTGGGCCCATTAATTTTAATGTAGAAAATCTGATCTGAAGGTATCAATAATAATATTGTTCTGTCAAACATTTTCGGTATAAAAAAATGTGTTAATATGACCTGCTGTAAAGATGAAAAAGTCACTGTTCACTTGGCAAAATGCCTAAGATTTTTACAATATATTGTCATCATTAGTCTAATTTTGCAATTTCATTCATCTCAGATTTTGAACATAATAGATGAAATTGATTGATCCATTTCAATCTGGCTTTAGGTCTGGGTATGGGACAGAGACAGCTTTGGTCACCCTGGTGGGTGACCTACACAGGGAACTGGACATGGGGAGCGTATCCCTAGAAGTTCTGCTGGACCTCTCAGCTGCTTTCGATAGCATCAACCATGGTATCCTTCTGGGTTGCCTCTCTGGGATGGGACTTGGGGGTATTGTTCTACAGTGGCTCTAGTCCTTCTTGGAGGGGCAGACCCAGAAGGTGGTGCTGTGGTATGCCTGTTTGACACCCTGGCCACTGGACTGTGTTGTCTCTCAGGGCTTGGTTCTGTCCTCCATGCTGTTTAATATCTACATGAAACTGCTGGGAGAGGTCATCTGGAGTTTTGAGGTTCAGTGTCATCAGTATCTGATGACACGCAACTCCATCTCTCCTTTCCATCCAATTCCAAGGAAGCAGTCTCTGTGCTAAACCAGTGTCTGCTGTCAGTAATGTACTGGATGAGGGTGAACAAATTGAAGCTCAATCCAGACAAGACAGAAGTGTTCCTGGTCAGTCAGAAGGCAGATCAAGGATAGGGATTCAGCCTGTGCTGGATGGGGTTACACTCCCCCTGAAATCTCTGGTTCACAGCTTGGGTGTGCTCCTGGACTTGGATCTGAGCCTGGATGTTCAGGTTTTGGGTGTAGCCAGGAGTGAATTTGCACAGTTAAAACTAGTGCACCAGCTGCACCCATTCCTTGAGAAGTCAAATCTGGTGATGGTGACACATACCTTTTTATATCCCATTTGGACTACTGAAACATGGGGTGCCTTTACATGACAGGATATGTCACGGAAAGTTGCGCATTTGCGCAATTTTGAAATAGTACCGCATAGTTTACATGGCATTTATTACTGTGTCATTTTATCGCGCGATACTTGTTTAGACGACATGTATTCCGTTATCAAAATGACCCGCAATAGACTGTTTTGCACATGCTCCTGTTCCCACTGTCAAAGATGCGCTCAGGTACTCCTGTCAATCAAGCTCACATGACCTCTCCTATCCCCGTACTTCCATTTGTTTTTCGCGCCACCTGGATTCTTATTGGTCAACTGCTAATTAGTATTTTAGGTATCTCATTGGCCTGGCCATATTACCTTTGTCTGCACATCTGGATGCACAATGGCGGATGATTATATGGAGTTGTTCGCGATTGTGGCATCCTGGTTTTTTTTGTTATCTATCATATGCTCTACTATGACGGCAATAGATGAGAACTTACGTGTCTACCTCAGTAGAAAATAAAAAAGAACTAGCAAGGCCCTGAGGTTGAATCACGGTACTCGCGAAGGGTACAGAAACAAAAAACTTCGAACTGCCTCAGAAAATGACATGATTTCTACCTCTCAGGTTGTACCATCTATGTGATCAGAGATGTTACGGCCATCTCGAAGGACAAGATTATTTTGGGAGTGTCCGAGATCAAGAGAGTGGTGGGAGAAGTTCGTGATGTTGGTGTGGTCTGATCAACATTGGTTTTCCAATTTTAGAATGGACAGAACACTCTTTATTAAACTTGTTGAGCTGTTGCAACCCCATGTACAGAAGTCAGATACTAACATGAGAAAAGCTATCCCCCCGGAGAAGCATGTTGCAATTGCTATTTGGCTGCTCAGACATCGCTGTTCCTTTCTAACCACATGCCATCTGTTCAGAGTTGGAAGAGCTACAGTCTCAAAAATTCTTGAGGAGGTTGTTTGAACAATAGAACATGTTTTCCTCTCTAAAGGCGTGTATCCAGGAGATCCACATGAGGTAGGACTATACACTTTAAAACTTGGGCCGGTACTGTCTTTGTTCCGATGACAACAATTGTGCATCTGCAACCTGTAGGAAAATCAATTTTGCACTTTCCCCCCGATCTTAAAAAACATGTCCTGCAGGTCTTGTTTCAGAGCAGGTTTTATATAATTCCCACCCGATAATCCCATACTTGTCCCATGTCTTCAGCTGTATAAGTTACACTGACACCTTCTTACATTATAATCCAATATAGCTCCGTAGTTACTCTGATTGATATTTCTATAAAGCGATTTTGCTGTCAAAACTAAAATCCATATATGTATAGTCATTTCTTTGTTTGGGTGCACCGTATCTGACAAAAGAAAAATTGTCTTCTATGTTATGGCTCGTATTTACTTCATTTCACGTTACAGATAATTGCTGGATTTAGAAAAATGGGCTACCCACATGTTATTGCCATGCTCGATGGATGCCACATTACGATTGTCCCACCTGTGAGACAAGGAAACAACTATATCAATACGAAGAATAGCTACTCTGTGTTACTTCAAGGAGTTTGTGACCATAGAGGACTATTTGTGGACACGGAGATCGGTTGGAGCGGCAAGGTGCACGACACACGCATGCTGCGTAACTCAATTTTTTTTTAGGCAATGGAGACAGAAATCTATGTGCCAATTAAACCCTACCATAACAATAAACGGTGTACAGATGCCTCCACTGGTGCTTGCCGATGGAGCATACCCCATTAGGAAGTGGCTTATGACTCCGTACAGGATGGGATGATTAAACCCAAAGCAAGTCTGTACAATAAAACTAATAATAAAGTCCAGAATTGTATAGAATGGTGTTTTGGGCATCTCAAAGCCAGGTGGAGGGCATTAAAAGTACCCCTTGAGGTTTCAGAACAAAACATAGGTTCAGTCATTGCATCATGTGTTATTCTGCACAATTACTGTGAAACAAAAGGAGACATATTTAACCCTGATCGGTACCGGTCAAACCGATACATTCTGAACACCCTTGAGGCTCCACTTGAAAACTTGGAACAGAAAAAAAAAAGACGAGGGAGAAGCGGTGCGAAATGCGTTGGATAATTATTTCTGGGAGAAAAGATGCAGATAGGTGAGATAAGTGTTTCAGGAGTTTGTTTAGGAGTTTTTAACTGCATCTTCATTAAGAGAAATATGCAAGTTGTTGGCAGTTACTAACACTGTTCGTGCATCCCAGATTCATGACAGATAACTTAAACAAAAAATAAACATGCTTGGCTTTTTAAATGAAAAGCGCGATCTCCTTTCTTTCTGGGTCATGAAGTCGCCTGTATACTTGTTGCAGAGTAGGCATGCAAGCAGGGCTTTCCAGCAGTTTAATCAGGCATGAGTATCAATACACCAATACATTACAAATGAACCTATTGTATCAATGGGTCCAGGTTGCAACTTTCAAAATTTAAATTCCCCAACGTGTACGGAGCCGGTCCTACACTAACCGCCAGAAGAGTGGTTTAAAGGCACTGCGCTTTTGTTGTCAGTGCTGGCATGGCCGCTCGCAGGATGGAACCATGGTGGATCACCTATTGGAGGTCCCAGGAGACCATATTCCTCCTAGAACACCTCGTCCAGCAGGAGGGGTGTCCTAGGAGGATTATGCACTCCTCCAATAGGGTGAACCGCCACTTCTTTTCTGCAGCGGCCGCCAGCCTGCGCAGGGCCGGCTATAACAGATCAGCACAGCAGTGCTGATCCAAATTTAAAATATTAAAAGCTAATTTTTTTGAGGCCAGGGAGGCCTACGATGGCAGCCCACCACCCCGCCGTCATCCCCCCTTTTACCCACAGATGCACGGCCTGTGGGTAACTGGGGGGAGACCAAGCTGGAGGGATCGCCATCCTGCTGGTAAGTGGGACATTTTTAAAACCCCTTTAGTCTCGACAGCATTATGTACAGGGGTACTAAAATTATGGAACTTGTTTTAACAGGGATGCGTGGATGAGCACGCAGGGCAGCACAGGCGGCAGACACGTCTTCTGATGAGCCTGCCGCTGAGCAACCTGTGGAGGCTGGTCCAGGTAGGGATGCGGAGGAGGCACCACCTCTACCAGCATTGCTGCTAGCACCAGGTATTGTGTTTGCCCCTTAAGGAATTAACAATGCATAGGTTGGATACACTTGCCCAATGATGATTCTTCTTTTAAATTAGAAAGTATTCATCCATCTGACACTTGTTCATGTTATCCTACATCACAGCAACTTAAGTACTGTTCATGTGTGAGCTGTCGATGGATGATAGTGATCACAAAGTCAGTGAGCTACATTGGCTTAATGTAATAATTAGAATTTTTTGATTGGAATAGTAGTAGATAATATGTAACCAAACAGATGTTGCAGTATCACGACAATTGTCTCACCTGCAAGGTGTTGTTGAAGTAGTTTACCATAGAATTGTATTACAGACTTATAAAGTGTCAGCATACTGAAAATGTAACTGATTCAATGATTGCCTGGTCCATCTATAAATCTGCACATGTTCCGCAGAACTCAAATGTCCCCCATCCCACTAAAAATTCATGTTTGTGTTTCATTACAGAATAACCTGCAAGACATGAACTCCTGAATTTTCTTAGAGGAGAGGAGGGCCAGGAGTTCATCGCAGCAATTTCTGATGCAGTCAGTATGTAATTAATTTTACTGTTTCAATCTCTAATATAAAGTTCTTAATAGTACCTGTCAGTGTGATTCCTGTCTTTATTATTTGTGATAGAAAGTTTTTGGATCATGATGTGTTCTTTGGGTGTTATTTTAATATAAGGCAAAATAAACTCTGGCATTACATCATTAGTAAAAGTCCATGATGATTAAACATAAAACATTTGTGTCTGCACTACAAAATAAAAAAATGTAAGTAAACCTCTATACCATGAATAATGCTAACTTATTTTACAATTTACTTTCTTTACAGTGCAGTGCTTGGAACCATGTTTTGCTGCGATTGAGCAACGGCTCCTGGATGGAAGACTTTAATTTCTGATTTTGTATTTGTTATTTTTTTCTGCTGAAGAAAGCTATTTGATTTGCTACATTGATACTTTTGTAAAAACATTTTCTTTAAAACTTTGTAAATAATGTAAATATACCAATATATTTATTGTTCACTACATGGTGTTGACTGAAATGTTTTTGGGGAAAAGTAACATGCTTCACAAAGTTACAACTGGAATGAGAAGAACATTAGTGATAAAGGGGGTCACTATTCTAATTTTCCTACATATGCATTAAGGGAAAATAATAGGTGTTTGAACAACCCATGTCAACATTGGTTGTAATGCTAAACTCACACTATTGAAAGCCTGGCTACAGCACAAAAAAGCTTAAATGTTAGAGCTGGGAAAAAGAATGTCCCAAATGGAACATTTATTCATGTGTTTACACTACAAGAACACCATCAATGCATTCATATTTAAAGGCTCATGATATCTGGTTTTCGAATTTTTCTGGTAGGGCGTATTTTTTAAAGTGGCACTGTAGCACTATTTTCCTTGCAAGCCACAGGATCTGACAACAATGTCAAACTAGTTTGGGTGGCTTGCCCATTTTCTGTTTGAGGCTGTGAGACAGGTTGCTTCCTTGCCACCCTACGCACTACAGATGGTCTGGATGCCATTGCTCCTAAGTACAGTCGTCCCTTCACATTTACGGGGGTTACGGGAACAAGACCCCAGTTAAAGTGAAAAAAACATGAATAAAAGCAGCCTCTGAGGGTTTAAGGAGGAGCCCTTCCTAAACACACACACACAGGGAAACTGACCCAGCCTCTGAGCATTTAAGGAGGAAAGAAAAGCACAGACCCATGCTGTGAGCACGTAAGCAAAGTCCCCCCCTTGCCACTCCCCTCTCTGTGTCTTAACAAATTGAATTGCTTCTTTAAAACTCACATTTCACCCCATGTCTCCTCATGGCCCAAAGAAAAGCACAGCTGCATGCTTGCCACCCCCTCTCTGTGTCTCAACAAACTGAATTTAAAACTCAGCTTCTTTAAAACTCACATTTCGAACTTTTCCTACACACATTCACACACAGGGAAGGTGCGGGTGGCATCTCCCAGCAACCCAGCCTCTGAGCATTTAAGGAGGAAAGCTTCCTGCTGGCCGAAAGAAAAGCAGGGTCCCATACTGTGAGCACACAAGCTTTCTTCCTTAAATGCTCAGAGGCTGGGTCGGTTGCTTGCTGGGACTTAAATGCCATCCGCACCTTCCCTCTGTGTGTGTAATGTGTGTAGGAAAGGTTCGAAATGTGAGTTTTAAAGAAGCAACTCAATTTGTTGAGACACAGAGAGGGGGGTGGCAAGCATGCAGCTGTGCTTTTCTTTGGGCCATGAGGAGACATGGGATGAAATGTGAGTTTTAAAGAAGCAATTCAGTTTGTTAAGACACAGAGAGGGGAGTGGCAAGGGGGGGACTTTGCTTGCATGCTCACAGCATGGGGCTGTGATTTTCTTTCGCCTTAGACCCTCAAAGGTTGGTGTGGGGGTTGCTTGCTTGTTGGGATCTTCCCTGTGTGTGTATGTGTGCAGGAAATTTTCCTCCTTAAATGCTCAGAGGCTGTGTTGGGGAGAGTAGGGGGGGGAAAGGAATTTCCGTGAATACATAAAACCGCGAAAGTCAAAGCCGCGAATGTAAAGGGACAACTGTATTGTACCATTTCTGAGAGCAGAGATGTCTGCTTCTCCAGATTAGTTTGTAAGAAAGAACTTGTACGTTCATACATAGCATCCTCAACTTTTTGCCTTTCTTCAGCTGCTTTTTCTAATTTATCTAGCCTCTCTTGCTCTCTCTTAAGATATAGCATCCATATGAGAAAGCATTCAATTCGTCAATTTTGTGGAGTGAAGCATTAATTGTTGATGTTCAGAGTGTTTCTGTTCTTTTCTTCTTTTACTTACAGCCAGTCTTTCACCAGGTGTAAGGGAAGCCAAGGGTGTAGATGTAGTGGCCTCTGCAATGAGAGAGTACATAAAGTTTACATAAAACAGGATAAAAAACAATTACAAAACCTTTCCCATGCAGTGAGAGGTGACATATTTCTGAGAATTAATCTGGTAATCCACCCTCATGGATTTCAGTCTGCTGGCTGCTCCAAGCTAGCTCGAACTCTGTGGATCATCTTTCTGCTATAATATCAAGTTCAGGATCCTGACTATCCAGCAGGAAAGAAGATGCTGATGTTGATGCTGTTGGAACTTCTTTAAGAGTCAAAATAACTGATTCCTCAGTGTTCTTCTCTGCAGCTGTCTGTGACTCTTGAAAAGGGAGAAAAAAATTTAATCAGTGAAACTCTTATCACAGCGGGTACAACAGGAGAACAATGAAGGAAAACATTTCATCATATAAAGAATTAAAGGGTTAAATAAGTATCCTGCCTCCACATGTAATAGAAGCAAACCCAGCAGGAGAGGGCTATCTGCAGGCACATGCTACAGTTCATTTAAAAAACAATACTCCAGCTTGCTATGTTAACGAATACTTAAGCAGATATAGATTTCCTCTCACCAAAGGAAATGTTCCCTTAACACATGTAAATTAGTCATGACACCGATGTTTTTGGAGACTTTGTGAAATGCTGAAGTACCTCAATGCCCAAATTTTTCTAATTTTTAAAATAAATATATTTGTAAACTTACAGGTACATTTACATTAAATTAATTATTCTAGGCAAAAAGGTACAGGACGCAAATTTCTATTTGATAACGAAAGCAAAGTTAGGAACAAAAGAAAGAGGTTTTACTGCTATCTTTTATGGCCCTTTTATTGCCCTGATTTGAGGAACTGATGCATGGGATGGAGGCCATTTATGGGTTCATGAATCGCACGTCGCAATTTAAACAGGAGAAAAACATCTAAATGCATTCAGGGTTCATATTGGTAATGTCCCCCAACAAGTACGGTACTTGTTATAGAAGTTTCCCCCCCTAACTAAAATCTAGTACATGTTTCCCTGTCATACATTGACAAAGCTTTCCCCCACCCCACTGTGTAAAAATGCAACTTGGAACAAGAAAATTACTGATTCAATACAATTTTACTGTGCCTGATTACGGTAAATTAGTAATACATCGCTGTCCCCTTTTTTTCTTCCCGAACATGTGTGCGTCATTACTTTAAAGGGGAGTAAGAATGAGAACTACCAACGGGGTATTACATTACCTATATTTTTCTAGAAAGAAACCCATTTATATAATTAATAAATACACGGATGTAAAATTAAAGAAATAGAAAGGAAACCCTTTCAGCGCCATAAAGAAAAACCGGCAAAGCGCTCTTGTTGTCAGTAGGTTAATATTAGAAATAGGAAGGGAAATGTCTAATTAGTATGGGAGGAAGCTGTAGTGTACTGGTGCAGTATTAAAATGAGGTTAGATCAACAAGAATTCCTTCGTTCGGGAAGTAAAATAAAACGACGAAGCGCTCTTGTTTTCAGTTTACAGGTAAGTAAAATAGGAAAGTAAAATGAGAAAGTATGCAAAGAGGAGCAAGCACTTAATTTATTTTAAGAAATAGATCTGATGAAAAGAAATTTAGCAAAACAAGTATGCATTCCTACTTACCTATATCTTCATCAAACAAAGGAGAAGAGTTCACCTCAGTATCCCTCACAGATCCGCCGGAGCTGGCAGAAATGCTGAGCCTTGAGCACTTGATGGAAAAAGCTCTGTGATCTGCTGATGAGCTATGAGAAACTCAAGGGGGGGGGTTTCAAACTGCAGTCCCCTGAGAATATTGCATGCAATTCAGCAAAGAAGGGCATAGTAGCCGCATCATTACCGCTCATAGAATTGTGGTCTTTTACTTGCCTATATCTCGCCCTCAACATTTTACTCTTTGATCTACACTCTTCAGCGGTGCGTTCATGCCCTCGCTTACGCATCTCCTCTGCTATCTTTTCAAAAACGTCTATGTTACGATGGCTGCTTTGGAGCTGCTCCTGCACGTTCTGTTCCCCCCATAGGTTGATCAAATCTAGTGTTTCCCCATGCCCCCATGCTATGCCACGGCCACCCTTTTTGGTTCTGACCTGAGGTGTGGACGCCATTGCTTTCCGTGGTAGAAAACAAAAGCACTCCTGGGAAGATGCGCTGTGTCTATCTCTTTTAAAAAAAGGCGGGCAAATGGCAAAAACCACTCCCTTGGCACTGCCCACCTGGCACCAATTTCTAGTTTGGGACATTTTTTTAACATATATCTGTACACAGTTCACACAGCAAAAACCACTGTGGATAGCGCTACTTTTCAAATATACCGGGAAAAGTTGCGACATCCCCTGCCACGCTACATTTGGGTATTTTGACTTCCCCCCTTCTGAATGAAGTGAAACTGTGGCTCGATCCGTGGGAACAATGAGCAATCTTGGTGGTATATTTAGGGGAATATTTGCCCGTGTAAACGAGCCCATGCTCTGCATGGGCTGCCTTTGGATGCTGTTTGCAAACTTCAGCAGACCCAAAATGCTGTGGGTAGGCTGTTGACTAGGGCTGGCTACAGGGATCATATGACTCCCCTGTTGAAACAGCAGCATTGGCTACTGGTGTGTTTCTGTGCAGAATTCAAAGTGCTCATTTTGTCCTTTAAATACCTAAATGGCTTGGGTTCAGAGTATCTGAAAGATCGTATCTCCCTATACAAGCCAGCATGAGTGTTAAGACCTGCAAGGTCACAGTTTTCTCTCTGTCCCACCACCTTTGCAGGCATGATTAGTGAGGACTCAGGAGAGAGTCTTCTCTATGGCTGCTCCCAGACTGTGGAACTCCCTTCTATGCTAGGTCTGGTTGGCCCCCTCCCTGATCTCTTTGTTGGCATGTGAAGACATTTTTATTTAGGCAGGCGTTCAAGTTGTGAATTTTAATTATGGAATTATCTTGTGTGTGTGCATAATTGGCGTGCTGTTTTTTTAAAAATGTTTTAAATCTTTTTATTGAAACTATGCTTTAACTTTGTTTGAAGTGTTTTTAACTGTTATGATTATGTTTTAATAATACTAAATATTTAATTTTTAAACTTTTGTCATTAAAGTTTTAGCTGCATCCTTTTTAAATTACTGTAAGCTGCCTTTTGGGAGAGAGGCAGGATATAAATTGAATGAATGAATGAATGGTTGCATATAGCAAACAAACCAATACCCTATGGAAGAGTCTATGGTGGTTTGAGGGCAATTATATATATTTTAGAAATAATTGTTTTCAGTGAATGTGCATGTGCACACACTTGCCTGCATGTGGAATCTTCAGTAAATTGGGGGTGGGGTGTAGTCTTGCCAAGAAGCAAATTCTTATGAAGGCACATATTTGTCTAGCTCTTACATTTGGACAAAATGTATTGTGCAAAAAAAATGCCTGAAGGGTTTACACAGTGACTCTAATGGAGGCAGAGGCACAATGACTTCCCACAAGTAGGAGAAATAGCTTGTTACGTTATGGTGCATGACCGGCAGACAGAACTATTACTGTATTCCCTACACTATGGGCTCAGCTAGACAGGAGAATTAATAGCGAAAAACAGCACCTTACCTCCCTATTGCTGCAGCGTTCATTTGTGCCCACGGCTCATTTGTAAGTTCATTGGCATGGAAAATTAGCCATGTTTGCAGTTCACACGGAGCATGCTGAGAAAAGATGGTGGCCGTGAGTTAAATAATAGATGCAGAATATTGATTTTCTGCTTTAAAAATTTTCTTTTCGCTTTGCCGTGTGAACCATCATGCACATGATCATTCACCCGGAAACAAAAACAACAATAATGGCGGTTCTGGCCACTTCATTCCTAGTAAGCTGGCCCCCACTGAGGCCTGACCAATCACATTTGATTTCTTTGATGTGCGGGCCCTATGACAGCCCGTATTCGAATTGGTTGTTCAGATGTGTGGTTATGTGCATTTTTGCATAATTTTTAAAAAAAGATTGCAGAAACAGCGAATGCTGTTATCGCAAACTATTTGGAGTTTTCAGTCCCCCCCCCTTCCCAATATGGCAAATCCCAGCAGGAACTCATCTGAACAAAGAGTATTCTGCCCACATACTTTGTGGATTTTTATTTTGGTCATCTAAACAACCCCTGTGTAAGGAAAGCCCATGCCAATGGATTTATACTGTCAACACTGTGATCTGTTTTGGGTTTTATCTATTTGGAACATGGCCTCACAACTGTAGTGCAATTTATCAGGTTATTCAGATGCACGGAGTCAGAAATAAACTGCAGTTTGTGTCTTGCTACTGGGTAGTATAACTCAACAACCTGCAGTAGACTAGTGTTTCGAAATAAGAGAGAGGCATTGGTCTGCATGCAAGAGAACCACAATCATCTTATGTTCTTGTCCCAGAGCATGATGTATGAATATGCTACCCTAGTCTGATTTGGGTAGTTCAAGCAACATGGAAAAATCATGCTAAAATGACCTATGACTATCATGTAAGTGGTCACTATAAATTGTAAGTGACTGGAAGGCATGCAACAACAACGATGATGTAAGCATTTGGAGAGCCTGATATTTTTAAAATTAATTTTCTATCATCATTGTTGTCATTGTCGTCGTTGTCACCGTCGTCATTTCTATTCCTCCTTTTCCCCAGTTCAGGACTCAAACAAATTGACTTACAACAAATTGAAAAATACATAGATAAAAATTCAGAAGATACAAAATTTAAAAAGAGATTAAACAATAAAAAACCTAAAACTCAGATTAAAACATACAAAATTAAACACACGCATATGTGTACACATAAACACATGCACACCAGCACAACAGATAGCAAGATCCATTGCATTGTTTGGGTAAGATGGGCCTTATACAATCACGGATCAAATGCCCACCGAAACAGAAAAGTCTTTACTTGTCTGCAAAAAAAAAAGTAGGGACGGTGCCAGTCTAACTTCTCTGGGAAGGAAATTCCAGAGCCTGATGTCAGCCACACAGAAGGCCCTCCCCTGTGTGCCCACTAGATGTACCTATGACAGTGGTGGGGCAGAGAGAAGTGCCTCTCCAGAAGATTTCAAAACATGGGCAGCTTTGTATGATTTCTATGTAGGAAATCCTTAGGCTCAGTTACACAGCAGTTTTTATTGCGATAGTTTGCACTGTCACATTAGTGGATTTTTGCACCAGTGCCGTGTAGTTCAAATGCTTTAGCGCGAAACTGGTTGATCCAGTAAGTTTTCTGCTTTGTAGTTCACACAGGCAAAGGTGGGGGTGTGGCCAGTGGAGCAACCTGATTGCTGGCTGTGTGTGTGTGGGGGGGAGAAATGTGCAAACAACCAAAAAAGAAGGGAGACCACAGGTGGGGGGGAGAGGAATAATGACAAAAGGAAGCAAGGAAAGCAGGCTAGATTCCCAGGTGGAGGATAGTCTTGGGGGGGGGGATGATCTCCCAGCTGCCAGAAGCAATGGAGTTGCAGGCTCCCCCTGTGTCCTGCTTCCCTCAAGCCCCCCTTCCCCTCACCCACTGCGACGTGTAACGGGCAGCAGAGCAGACTGCTTCTCTCTGTCTCTCTCTCTCTGTCTCTCTCTCTCTCTCTCACACACACACACGAACGCGATAGCAGCAGGGCAAGGAAGCGAATGACCAGGGGAGCAGATCTCTATTCTTTCTCTCTCTTTCACACACACACACACACACAAAGAGTAATTATGGCTAAGTGGGGATCTCTCAGCCGCAGCAGTCAAGCAAGCTGGGAGGCAGAGAGCTGGGCAATTGGGATGGGGATGCCACTGGTATAACAACAGTGGCTGGATCTTTTCATTTGAGGCTCCTCACATCTCTTGCAAGTCTTCCCCCTCCACAGTTGGTCCAATCAATCACAGCTCAGCTCTGCTGTGGCTGTTTCGGGAAGAATGCTGGTAGTTCCCACAGCCTTTGCGCATCAGTAGTTCACACAACCGATTGTGCGCATTTTTGCGAACTTTATCAGAAAAGTCAGGGAAAATAGCAAAAGCTGATACTGCGTGACTTATGGGTTTTTTTGCCCCCCTCCTTCTGAATATGTTGACTTTGATCCGAAAGATGTTGGAACTATTAGGACTGTTTGCGAATTCTTAAAGGATTTATTTTGCAGTGTAAACGACCCCATAGAAAACAAAACCCCAGAACACATGTCCTGCAAACAGAGCCAGCCAGAGACTGTCATACAGGTGGTCGGTGTAAAAGTTTCTAAATATGTTTTTCTTGAAACACTATAAAAATATCAGAAAAGGTTACAACACTCCCCATTTATCAAGAGGGAGGGAGGGAGGGAGGGAGGGAGGGGAGAACGAGGTTAAAATCTTTCCCACCACCACATTCTTCTCAAAACATGGCATCCTTACTCCTAGGACACTGTAGTATTACTTTCACTTGGTCTTCTTCCTATTCATGTTTTTACATTAGGCGGTGCTGGAGTTAGGCTTGAGTGGGCACAGTGAAGATACCCACCTCTTTGCCCCCAGGTTTCTCCGCTATAGTCTTTGGTAGAGATGCCAGTGCCTGACATCATTCTCTCCTCCGTCTACTAGGCATTCTTGGCTCCCAGATCCATGCACGTGGCACAGGCACTGTTGAGAACCAATTGCCCATGGTGGTCTGATTGCCAATGGGCAGTTTTCATATTACGCCTCCCATAATGAAGTGTCTTCCTAGCCACAGTACAGTACCTGGGTGATGAAGATGGAGACTGCCTGCTGCCAATTGGAACTGAGAGGGAACCCAGCTCCCCAAAGTACATGCACCATGCCAGATAAGTATCTCCAGTGGAAACAGGTGACTAGTGCTTATAGGTCAAGGTATGGGGATATGTCGTCCTCTTGTCTACAGTTCCGACCTGCCTATACTTCTGGATATGCTGGTTATGATTGCGAGGAATTGCAGTCCAATGTCTGGAGGACTGCAGATGCTGCCTCTTCTTTACACCCACCAGATCAGTGCCTACCCCATTGGGGAAGGGTGGTGGTAGAAATCAGGCAAACTTTGATAAGCCCTATTGGGCCGCCCTGCAGGCACTTAGACATAAAGCTAGCTCATGAATTATTTCTAGAGCTTGAAGGAAAAGAAGTGGCTCACAATATCCATAATCCTCCAGCCAGCATGTCCATTAGCCATACTTGGTAGGTGATTCTGGAAGCTGTAGTAAAAAAAAAAAAGTTTTCTCAGCTCTGCAAATGCTATAAAAATCTTTATTGTTGCATTCTGCTTGGTTACTATATCTTTTGTATACAGTAGGACCCCTGTATCCACTGATTCATTATCCACTGATTCAATTATCCACAGGACACAAAACAGCACACCTCCCAAAGAGTCTTCCTAGAAAATGTGTCCTCTCTAGCCATTTTCTATGTCCTCCAAGGCAACTCTATGGTATTTTAAACCGGAAGTCCCATTATTTTCAACAGTGTTTGCTATTATCCATTGTTTTCGGTATCTATGCCCCCCACCCCTGAACCAGTCCCCAGCGGATACGGAGGTCCTACTGTACAATGGATGGTCCATTTTTTTCAGAAATATGGCTTTGATAATTTTGAGATTTCTTTATGTTTCAGTGGCAGCAGAATGCAGACACTTGAATCAAGGGACTTGACCAAGATTTGCCTGAAGTATGTATGGCCTTGGCAGAAATTGCCAAGAGAAGGCTCTTAAAAAACACATGATTTTATTCATCCTGGGAGACACTAGTCAGTCCCAATTTATATCAGTTTCTATTTTTAAAACTGCTTCATTAGAGTACACATTACTATAGTGGATTAATTTTGTTGCATATTCTAATTCTGGCTGCAGAAGGCAAAGAAGGATTGTATAGATAAAAAAGTAGAAAAGTGGTAGATTCAAGATGAATTCAGATGTTAATTATACATACAATTGTAGTGTTGAGTGCTTGAATATACATTTTAGTGTACTATTTTCTCAAGGGCCTGTATGCAAATGTTTCCTCAAAACATACAGTTTGCATTGCTGTACAAAAGAATGTCAACTTCAAAAGAAGAAGATAATATTAAATGCAGAGATTTGGGTCCCCCCCCCCTATTTTATTTGCTACATTTTCTTTCTAGGCCAAAATGCCCTGTTCTTTTTTTAAATTGCTAAATATGGTTCAGTTAATTCCATTAGAGCCTGATTTTAAATTCCAGCATGATCCAGCCACTTTAAATAATGTTCCATTGGTATGAATTAGAAAAGTTAGCATTCTGTTAGATCAATGAAGCCGAAAGATGCCTAAATTACCCTGGAAAGTATCCTTATTTTTAACTTCTCTGTTTTGTTCTCAAAGTGTATATATGACCTTAACACCAAAGCCTCAAGGCAGCTAACACTCCTAAAAAAAAAAGGGGACACAGCCAAGAAAAATAAATACTGCTTTTGTCATCTTTCTGTTGCAGGAAAAGCTTGTCAGAATTGGACAGATTTTGTCAGCTGCACCACCAAGGGCAACGAAGGTATGTGGTAAATATTCCTCTGGATGGAATTCTACAGTCTTGATGTCACCATTGAAAAGGGCCTTTCTTTTTGGTAATCCAACCCCTGATAGATCTATGGTGGCACAGACATCTAGAGAATGGCCTTTAAAAAGATCCTGAGCAGATAGGTTTATGTTGTAGGCATCTGGGGTATAATACGATGGGCTGCATACCGCCCAACATTTCACAGATGGAAACCAGGACATGTATGGCCAAGCAACATCAGAGTGTGGTCAAGATGGCAAAAGTTACTAATTAGGAAGAGCAGATAAGCTATGAGAGACTGCAGCAGCTTGCTTTTGGCTAAGTTTACAGGGAAGGGCAAGATTCCTCCCCCTTCTCTCCTCTCCCCCTGTGCTGAGTTGAGTGCAAATCACTTTTGCACTTTGGACTCTGTTTGCAGCAATTGAAATGTGTCAGGGTGATGGGTGGAAATAGGAGGAGGAGAGAGAAACAAGAACACCTTAAAAGCAGCTGCAGAAGTGGGGCAACAAAGGATTAGAATCATAGAGTTGGAAGAGACCACAAGGGCCATCTAGTCCAACTCCTTGGCATGCAGGAATAAACAATCAAAGCATTCCCAACAGATGGCCATCCAGCTCTGTTTAAAAACCTCCAAAGAAGGAGATTCCACCACACTCTGAGGCAGTGTATTCCACTACCGAACAGCTCTTACTGTCAAGACGTTCTTCTTAATGTTTAGGTGGAATCTCTTTTCCTGTAGATTAATTGGGACTGTTCCTACCAAATCAAAACCCACAGAAAACCTATGGATGCCGGCCATGAAACCCTTTGACTTCACAAATCAAGACAGTTGGAGGGTATGGGAATATTTAATGGTATTTGAACAAGAACTGTTTGTATGTTTTTATTCATGTCTTTGTAAATGCTTTTAATTGTACAGTGGCCCTCCATATCTACGGGTTCAATATCTGAGGATTTGAGCATCTACGGATCATCACTGCACACCTAAAATGGCAGTGCCCATACCTAAAATGGCACTACCGCATATCTAAACTAGCAGCACACATACCTAAAATGGCACTGCCCATGCATAAAATGGCACTGCTGCATACCTAAAATGGTGGTACCACTCCCATTAATTAATATGGGGACTCTATTGTTCACGGGGTTTGCTATCCGGAACCAAACCCCCATGGATACAGAGGGCCCACTATATTTGTTTTAATTTTTGTAAGCTGTCTTGAATCCCATTTTGGGCAAAAGGTGAGATATAAACAAATAAATAACAACTACAGGAACAACAACCTGATTAGATTTGATTTGATAGTCTGATTAGATTTCTTCAACCACCAACACTAGCAGATAGATTTAGGCCTCACATCTGGAATTCTCTGCTTAACAGCAGGGGTGAGAAATATGTAATCCTCTAGATGCTGTTGGACTACAACTCTCATCAGCCCTAGGGAGCATAGTCAAGGATAAGTGATGATGAGAGCTGCAGGCCCAGTTACACTACAGAATTACTACAGGGGCCCAGTTACACTACAGAATCATAGTGCTATTATTCTACTTTAACTGCCATGGTTCCATCCTATGGAATCCTGGGATTTGTAGTTTGAGGAAGCACTAGAATGCTCTGGCTGAGAATTCTAAATGCCCCTCCCTAAAGTGCAAGCCTCAGGATTCCATAGGATGGTATTGTGGCAGTTAAAGTAGAAGAATAGTACTATAATTCTGTAGTGTAAATGAACCCCAGGTATTACCATCAGATCAGAGTGACAAAAAGGTATGTGGGAAAAATAAAAGTGAGAAAGGAGAGGAAGAACATTTCTAACATAAACAGAAGAAAATCTATGCATTCCCCATACTTACTTAGCAGGATATACAAGGCTGAATCCTATTGGTTAATCCCAACTAGAGTCAATCCCATTGAATCAATTGCTATACTGGTGAATCAATAGAGAAGTAAATCCGATTGTTTCCATGGGTTTATGCTAGTTTGGGCCTTTGGATCAATATAGTTCATAACAACAGGAACACGGCACCAATAAGGCAATATTGGTCCATGGTACTTTCCAAACTTGCATTTAACTGATTACAGACAGGATGTTTCTTGCAATTAATTAATTTCACCCAGTGCCTAAGAATTAACCACATTATGACTATAATGTAACAAGGGAAAGTTTCACTCCTTTTGTGGTATACTGTAACTATTTTTGTTACTTTGGTACCAACTGCCATTGCTGAGGCCTCTGAGGGAGAGACCAGCAGCCAGCATCTGCTGGACACAATCATCTCCCTCACTGCCAACCCCTTTTCCTTGTGTTTCATGTCTTTTTAGATTGTAAACCTGAAGGCAGGGAATTGTCAAATCAAGAATTTGTAAGCCCCACTTGGTTGGAGTATTTTTGGCTGAAGGGTGGGATATTGTAGTTACGGGGTATGTGTGCCCTTATTGCTATGTTTGTTTTGGACCACAGGGCCTCAGCTTGTAGCATTCTGATGCTTTCCTCGAAATGTAACCAAAAGTATCTATCTTAGTGTGTGTAGAAATAATGCAGTTTGACACCACTTTCACTGACATGGCTCCACCTAACAGAATCCTGGGATTTGTAGTTTTGCGAGGCACAAGCACTCTGGCAGAGAAGGCAAAAGACCTTGTAAAACTACTGATCCCGGGATTCAATAGTATGGCGCTACAGTTCATTTAGGCCATTGCATTATACCTACAGTGTAGACGCACCCTTAGTTACTTTTGAATAACAAAAACATGTTACTCCTAAAAATTGCTAGCTACTTTGGGGACCCTGGATCTGCAATGATAACAAGATAACTAAAAAACCAAACAAAAACAAACAAACAAAAAAAACCTTTCTGAATGTTTATATTATTTACTCTCAGGTAGAAATTGTGGACAGGGAGACAGCAATGAATTGGAGAAAGGTGGCCTCCACTTTGAGGGCTGGGGTATCCTGAGAGGACAGGAAACGGTTAGTGATTTGACATGCAATCTTGGTTCTTACAATACCAAGAAGAGCAGTGTTGCTTCTGAGATTATCATCTTCATATATCAAAATAACTTGGTTGACTTTTTGGTGGTAAGTTCCTCTGACCTGGCAGGCAGTGGAGGGAAACATTCCCTTTAGGCAGCAAAATGTCTCAGTCTGCTGAGACGGCAAGCTTTTTCATTCAGGTTCTCTGTGGGACAGCAGTGGTGCTATCATGCTGTGTTTATTTGCTTGCCTGTATACTTACAAATAAAGCAAATCTTAGGTCCTGTCCAAACGGTGAAAATAGTCCAAATGGCAATCGCATGGAAGGCAATCTGTCCAAATGGACATTCACATCAATATGTCTCATTCAGAAGAGAGGTGGCCAAATCCATTGTAAAGCTCCAAAGGTTTGGGAGCCGAATATTACAAAACATTTAAAAGTATATTAATATCTAGAATGAAAGAATTATATAATAACATTTTAAAAGGAGATGAGATCCCACCATCGTGGAAACAATCTTTGATTATATTAATTCCAAAACCAGATAAAGATTTGACAGACCCAGAATCATATAGACCAATATCATTAATAAATCAAGATGCAAACATATTAACAGCAATAATGGCAAAAAGGATGAATAAATTTATGTACAAATATCTACAAAAAGACCAATGTGAATTTATAGAAGGAAGACAGATGGCTAATTTAACTGGAAGAGTAATAAATATAATAGATATAATTAGAAGAAAGAAAATTAAAACAGGGCTTATAGCTATAGATATATTTAAAGCTTTTGATTGTGTGGAATGGCCAGCATTAAAAAATATAATGAAAACATTTGGAATTGGAGAAAAATCTAGGGGCGTGATTGACCAATTGTATAAAAAAGAAAAATAAAGCAACAGTAATAGTAAATGATGATAAGACAGAACAAATAAATTTAACTAGGGGAACAAGACAAGGCTGCCCACTTTCCCCAATAATATTTGCTATGGTAATAGAAATATTAGCTAATGTAATTAGAAGTCTCTCTCTGGCTTTTCTTCGCAAACGAAGATTCAGGAAGGACTCATCCCGCGCTTTCTGCAAGCGCGCTGATGACTAAAAAGGCCAATCCGAGATAAACAAGTCCGGTTGCAAAAAGCACAGCAGAAGGTCTCCTTGGGTGATGTTTTTGGGTTGTGATTCTTTCTGCGTTGTCGTTTCTCTTCAAGACTTGTTCGTCGTGAGTTCTCAAATAAGGCTGCAGCATTGTGGATAGTGCGTCTCCATGCCTCCCGATGTGAGGCCAGGGCGGACCACTGTTGGTGATCAACTTGGCCAAGCCTGAGATGTTGTTTCAGGGAGTCTTTGTATCACTTTTTTGGAGCGCCCCTCTTACGCTGACCCGTGGCGAGTTCACCGTAGAGTAGTATTTTTGGGAGGTAGAAGTGATGAAGATATAAAAGGGATAGGAAATATTGAAGAGATTAAACTGAATATGTTTGCAGATGATACTTTAATAACAATACAAGATCCATTGGAAAAAATGCAAGAGATAGAAAACATTCGGGAATGTTTGGGAAGATGACAGGTTTACAAGTAAATTGGAATAAATCAGAAATGATGATATTTAATTATACAGAGGCAGAGCAAAAAAATATGAAGAGTAAAAAGAAATATATTAAAAAAAAGAGCAAATAAAATATTTAGGAATAAATATTGTGGCAGAATAGGAAAAACTAGAGGATTTTTTTTTACTATGTTAAGGAAAGATATGGAGAAAAGAATAGAGAAATATGGGAAAATTAAATTGTCATGGTTTGGAAGAATAGTGCTTGTTAAAATGAAAATATTACCAAAAATAATTTTTTTATTCAGAATGCTGCCTATTAAAGTATCAGAGATGGAATTTAAAAAGTGGCAAAATATGATAAATAATTATTGTAATGGAGGCAAAAGATCAAGAATCAATAAAAATATATGGTATAAATCCCCCCAAAAAGGAGCTTTAGGCCTACCTAATTTAAAGCTATATTACGTAGCGAATCAATTGAGATATATTATTGATAGTGTTGCGGAAGTGAAGGAAATAGAATGGATGGAAATAAATGAACAAGAGATAGAGTTAAAATTAAGAAATATATTTTTTTGTAAACCAAAAAAGAAATTTAGGGAAACAATACAATCTGTCTCTTTAAAAAATATATTAGATATATGGAATAAATATAAAAAAGTATTAGTTCCAGGAATATCTCCATTAACGTCGGTAATATTGTTAGAGGGTTTCCTAGCAAATTTAAGAAATGAAGTGGAAGCAAAATTAGGAGGACAAGAAATAATAAGGTTGAAGGAATGGATGGGGAAAATGAAAAATAAAAATTATATGGAAAAAATATTAAAGGAGCAAGGATTTACATGGTTTAAACTGATACAGTTAGAACGATGGACAAAAAAATGTTTAAAGGAGGGAAGTTGTAGAAAAAGTACAAAATTTGAGGAATTGATTATGAAGGCTATTCAAGAGAAAAAATATTATAAAAGGTATTACAAGCAAAATATATAAAATGTTAATAGATAATGAAGAAGTACAAGATTATCTAAAAGATGTTTGGGAAACAGATGTAGCAACTGTAATAGAGAAATCTAAGTGGGAAAAAATATGGAATAGGCAACATTTGAAAACATTATCAGTAAGAATAAAAGAAAATTACTATAAGATTATATGGAGATGGTATTTAACACCAGTAAGATTGAATCAAATAGATAAAAAGTATACAGCACAGTGTTGGAGGGGATGCCAAGAATTGGGAACGTATATGCATATGTGGTGGAATTGCAAATATGTGCAGAAATTTTGGAAAATAGTAATGAAGGAAATAAGTGAAATACTGGAGATAAATATACCTCTAAACCCTGAAATAGCATTATTATCATATTGTGAAAAAATACAAGAATCTCAAATTGTTAAGGATTTACTAACAAATCTGCTGACAGCAGCAAGGTTAATTATAGCAAAGAAATGGAAAATACAAGGTGAATACAAAATAGAAGAATGGTATGATGAAGTATGGAATATAGCTATAAATGAGAAATTAACAAATATGGTTAAGGAAAAAAAAGGAGGGCTAAATAAGAATGTTTTTGGTGAAAAATGGAGTAAATTTTTATAATTTGTATTAATAAAGGGGAGAGGAAGCAAACCTGAGTTGGAAACAATGGTATTTTGGAAAGAGGGATGAATGTAAAGGGAAGTCCCTCGGTGGAGGGAATCACTGTTATATATGTTTGTTAAGTTTTATGTAGAAATTGTATGTTGTTTAATTTTAAAAATTAATAAAAATTATTAAAAAAAAAAAGTAAAGCTCCAATGGGAAGCCTTTGGAGCTTTTCTCAGAGTTTTTTTTAAAAAAAACTCCATAGGGCATGTGAATGTACAATCATTAAGACAGTTGCATTTGCATTGCTGTGACCAGGCAGCATAAGCTGATTGCCTGGATGAGCATGGGGTGTGGCTATCAAACAGGGAAAACTTCTACTGCTGCCGTGTTGGATTTTCAGCTAAGTCAGGGTCTGGTAAGTCGATAAAACAGCAATCTTTTACTCTCTTCTCCTTTTTGTAAATATGAAATATCGCATGTGCACACCATGGTAAACCGTTTTTTTTAATTTTTTTTGACAATAATTTAAAAGTGTGAGACCACCATCTTGGCTGGGGGAGTGCAAACTTTAGGGAAGCTCTTCTTTGGAGGAGATCATATCCTATCATATTCCGTCCCCTTGTATAGATGGGACCTTAGACAAACCTACCATGCATCTCCAGAGACCTCTCTCCTCTGTTACTTCTTCCCTTCCCTTGCCTTTGTACGTATCTGTCACACAGGGCTGGGTCTCCATATGGAAGCAAGTGTAGATTCTTAGAGTCTATAGAAATCTGCAAGATATCATAGAGCAAATAGAAACAATGGAACCCTTTCATGCTGTACACTGGGGAACATGCCTTCCCCAAACCCATCCAAAATGTGTTTTCCGCACATTCCTTTCTATGACATATATAATAGTGGTGTCTGGTAGCTACTGTGTCAGTGGACTGCTGAATGTGTTCCAGGTCTTAGTACGAAATTTAAAGGACGTATGCAACGTGCTAAATCTAGAAAGGGTTCAGGTGAAAGTGTTCAGCACCTTGCATAGCTCCTTTAAAGTTCACACTAAAACCCAGAGACATTCACCACCTCACTGGCATGGAAGCCATCAGTCAGTGCTTATACATACAAAAAATATGAAAGAAATATTGTTCTACAGGGTTCAAATCCCTAGTCAGCCATGAAAACCCACCGGGTGACCTGGAGCATGTCACACACTCTTAGCCATCAGAAACCCCTGTGATAGGTTCTCCCTAAGGTTGCCACATATATATATATATATATATATATATATATAACTCTTAGGTATGTTACCATTCCCAGTATCTGATTGGCTGTTTAGGAAACTTCCCAACCAATCAAAGTTCTCAGTTGGCTGGCCAATCAGCACACTGGGAGCAGAAATGCATGGAACACTTCAAGTAGCTGTAGGCCTCAAGTGTGCCACTGGGCAGGTCTGTGGGGGTTTACTTGTGAGTAAAAGGGTTTCTTTACCCCACTTCCCTGGGCTGTTTAGCTGAACCCCACACACGCTGCTGGCGCAGGGTTTCTCACAGCTGCCACAGGGGCCTGTGCTGCAATCCCAGGTGGGTTTACTGAGGAGCAAAGCCTAACTGGGCTTCCTTTCCCCTGGAAGTGGCCGAACTTGGTCTTTCCCCCTGTCCATGAAGTGTGTTGGAGGAGCAGGATAAGATAACAGTGTATGTTACACTGGGTACAGCTAGTAAGTCAGAAACAACTTGAAGGCACATAACTACAAGAATAAGATATGTGGGGTTTTTTAATACAAAGCTTGGGGGCTCAGGTGAAGAGCCTCCACTTTGCCATTTCTTTAAACAGGAGGGTTGGGGACTGGTTTCTAGGTTAACATTGATTCCTAGCTCTGCCAGGTATTTGCTGGGCACTGCTAAAGCAGCCATGCACCACACTTTCTGTGATAGTTTTACTCCCCATCACATCTGATTGAGTTAAGGATAGATTGCTCATGCTCTCATAACTGTCCTAGAAAGGTATGAATGGCCATGTCTTGGATTTCTTCCATGAAACAATATCTGACTCAGCATCAAGGTTCACTGTTCTCAAGTAATGTTATGCCCTTTTGTGGCACAGTTTACTGAACAACAGTAGAAAGACCAAAGGTGGAAGAACCTTTCTTCCTGATCATAACATGATCATGATCATGACTTATTTTCCTGTCAAAATCTAAAAGGCATGTTGCTTTCTTTGTACCACATAAATTCAAATACAGATACATCCATGCTGGGGCCTGGGCAACATTTAGGGATGGCTCAAGATATTTTGCTCTTGGCAAAGAAGAGAACTGCTCACCAGGCATACCTCGCCCAGCCATCTTGCCATGTAAGAAAAGCAGCGTTCCGCTTCACATGTAGTTAATTTCAACAAAAACTCTGAGACATGCAGAACAAGTGGTGGATCAATATAGCAGAAAAGACACAGCACTGTGCAGATCTGGGTGATCACAGAGGATTTTATGAAGCTCTTAAAGCAGTGTTTGGACCTACTTATCAGGTCCAGAAGTCCTTATACAGTACAGATGGTCAAACATTAATTACTGATAAAGCCTCCATCCTGAATCGATGGGCTGAACATTTTCAAAGTCTCTTTAGTGCCAACCAAGTAGTCCAAGGCTCAGCTATCCAACATATGATACAAAAACCGATGAAAAATGAACTGGTCATAGCTCCCACTTTGGAAGAGACCCTTAAGGCCATACAGCAGATGAAAAACGTCAAGGCAGCTGGGATTGATGGAATCCCACCTGAAGTTTGGAAACACAGAGGTCATGCACTCCATGATAAATTCCATGAACTCCTTGTGAATTTCTGGGAAAAAGGGGAACTGCCATCAGATCTCCGAGCTGCAGTCATCATCAGCCTGTACAAGAAAAAAGGAGCAAAATCCGATTGCTCAAACTATCAAGGCATAACACTGCTCTCTATTGCTGGAAAAATCCTTGCAAGGATACTTCTGAACAGATTAGTTCCTGCTATTGCAGAAGAACTTCTCTCTGAAAGTCAATGTGGCTGCAGAGCCAATAGGAGTACTACAGATATGGTATTCGCCCTTAGACAACTGCAAGAAAAATGTAGGGAGCAGAACAAGGGTCTCTATGTAACATTTGTCAACCTCACCAAAGCCTTTGACACTGTGAGTAGAAAAGGTCTGTGGGAGATCCTGGAAAGACTAGGATGTCCCCCAAATTCCTTAAAATGATTATCTTGCTACATGAAGGCCAGCGTGGTCAAGTCAGATATGGCGATGCTCTTTCAGAGCCATTTCTAATAACTAATGGAGTGAAGCAAGGTTGTGTTCTTGCACCAACCTTATTTACAATCTTCTTCAGCATGATGCTCCAAAGGGCTATGGCAGAGCTTGAAGAAGATGACGGCATCTATATACCTTACCGTACTGATGGTAGCTTGTTTAACATAAGCCGTCTGAGAACTCACACTAAGACTCTAAACTATTTAGTCCATGAACTGCTCTTTGCTGATGATGCTGCCCTTATTGCCCACATAGAAGCAGCTCTGCAGCACCTAACATCCTGCTTCGCAACAGCTGCAGAGCTGTTTGGGCTGGAAGTCAACCTGAAGAAAATGGAACTTCTCTACCAGCCTGCACCACAGGACGAACACCACCATCCCCACATTGTTGTCGGCAAATCTGTGCTCAAGTCCATTCAGCAGTTCACCTACCTGGGAAGCATCATCTCCTCAGTTGCCAAGATTGACAGAGATCGATCACAGATTAGCAAAGGCATATAGCGCATTTGGAAGACTTCACAAAAGAGTCTGGAATAATAAACACCTGAGGCGAAGCACAAAAATCAGTGTGTATAGAACCATTGTACTGTCTATTCTCCTTTATGCATGTGAAACATGGGTCACCTATTGCCACCACCTACGACTCCTCGAACGCTTTCATCAGCGCTGTATACGCACAATGCTAAATATACACTGGACTGACTATGTGACGAATGTTTCTGTCCTTGAGCAAGCAGGGATCACCAGCATTGAGGCCATGATATTGAGAACAGAGTTGCGCTGGGAAGGGCACATTTCTAGGATGGAGGACCATCGCTTCCCAAAATAGTACTCTATGGTGAACTCGCCACGGGTCAGCGTAAGAGGGGCGCTCCAAAAAACGATACAAGGACTCCCTGAAACAACATCTCAGGCTCAGCCAAATTGATCACCAACAATGGTCCGCCCTGGCCTCACATCGGGAGGCATGGAGACGCACTATCCACAATGCTGCAGCCTTATTTGAGAACTCACGCTGAACAAGTCTTGAAGAGAAACAACAACGCAGAAAGAATCACAACCCAGAAACATCACCCAAGGAGCCCTTCTGCTGTGCTTTTTGCAACCGGACTTATTTATCTTGGATTGGCCTTTTCAGTCATCAGCACGCTTGCAGAAAGCGCGGGATGAGTCCTTCCTGAATCTTCGTTTGTGAAGAAAAGTCAGAGAGAGAGAGAGACAGTTTGTTTACTATAGATACAGCGCTATGATTCCACTTTAACTGCTGTGGTGGCATCCTATGGCATCCTGGGATTTGTAGTTTGGTGAGCCATTAGATCTCTCTGCCATAGGATGTTGCCATGGCAGTTAAAGTGCAATAATAGCACTATCATTCTGTAGTATGATGGGCTCCAGGTCTTTTAGGGCTATAGTCAAAAGATACTGCACGGTTATTTTCTCATTCCCTCCTGAAAGTGTGAAAGGGCTCCTAGTTTACATTCTTCAGAGCATTTACTGGGTCTACTAGCCTCTCCTTGCCTAATCCACCCACCATGAGTGGCTTCTCCTTACTTTTCCTGATTCTCCTTCCAACTCTGTTTCCATGCTGTTGCTCATTTCATACTTCCCAACCGTTCCAATTGTGTAGGGACAATCCCAGTTATTCCTCTGTCATCCTACTTTTCCAGCTGATTTTAAAATGTCTCAGTTCCTCTCTTCTCCTCCCACTTTTCCCCCTTGACCTCCGCTAACTTGAGTTACTGCAAACTGAGTTCAAAATACAACAGTAGTTTGCAGTCAACTCAGCATTGGGAGGGGAAGAGGAGAGAACAGGGAGTAATCTTGCCCTTCCCTGTAGACTTAGACAAAAGCAAACTGCTGCAATCTCCCCTAGCTTGCCTGTTCTTCCTTATTAATAATATTTGCTATCTTGACCATACTCTGATGTTGCTTGGTTGCATGTGTCCTGGTTTTCATCTATGAAATGTTGGCAGGTATGTGGTTTTTCTTCTGAGGCCTATACATATTGTCAGAATGACAACTCCCAGAATTGGCCATGGTGTCTTTGGGGATTCTAAGAGTTACAGTCCAAAAAAAGGTAATGTTGCCAAGCTCTGGGAACTTGCCAGAGTTCAGCAGTGCCTTATTGCTTTCTTGAAACAAGGATTAAGTGAAATAGAAAGTCCTTTTAGGTCTTAATCCAATCCCAGCCAGAATAGACTCACTGAACCAATGGTAGCATGGTAAATCAACACTTACCTGCTTTTCATGGAGTTAATGGGTTTCCTCTAGTTGGGGGCTAATGATTGGAGTTAGTCCTTACAGGGGGTTCTAAAAGCCAGCCTGAGTGGTGTCACTTCAGGGGCCTGAGGATACAACTAGAAAGATACTCTAGCAGGCTCCTGGTTCAACTAAAACTGTACCCTCAGGGCCAATATAATATGCTTTGTATGTAAATAGTGTAGGTGTACATTTCAAACAATTAAAATCTACATTGTGGCTTACCCAGATCAAGCAGAAAGGTCCTTAGAATCTGGGAAACATAATTGGTGGGAAGTTGTATTGTTCAGTTTCTTAGAATCTTTCAGGCCACGCAGAAAAAAATTCTGCTATTTCTGACCTCCACAGATGGATATCCTTCCAATGCTTTTAAAATAGGTCTGCCCCCAATGCCAATTAATTTCCTTGTGATTTAGCCAACAGAAGAAGAGCAGTCTTTGCAGCTGAAAATTACACGTCTTCTGGCATGGATTTATGGAAATGGAAAAAGCTCTGTTAATAGTAGATGCGGTAATGTCTTTGCCTGGCTCATGTAGTACATTCAAGAAATAAGCTGGTGTCTTTTCATACGCCAACAATTATGAGCTACTGATACATTTACTTTATGAGGTTTGCCTGGATGAAGGAATGAATCCAAAAGCACTGAACGCCTCAAATCATCAAAGACAGCAATCCAGAAATAGTGCTCTGCATAGCTTCATATTTAATGTTACTACAGCCCAATGTGTCATCCAATTATAGATTAGGTTGCTGTCTCTGAATCAGACTGGATTCTGGTATCTTAAAGAGTTCCAAGGAAGGTGGAATAATTTTCTTCCCTTTCTGTTGGCTGCCTTGTGTTATATCCATACTGCACAATTAGAGTAACTTGATGTCATGTTAACTACTATGGCTCCTTCCTATAGAATCCTGGGGTTTATAGTTTTATTAGTTACTTAGAATTCTCATCAAGAATGCTCTGGTCCTGTAGCATCAGACATGCTAAGGCCTGAAGCTGGGATTTCCTTCATCCAAAGCATGAAGTTTACTGCTCAACTGTAGTCTTTCTGAAACCGTATATCCTGACTTACTTAAAGGTATGTGCTAAGACAAACAATTAGTTGTTGCACTAGGAATACACATGGACATTGATAGGAAGGATTCAAGGTCAAACTAGATGCTAAGCGTAATGTGTATTTTCTGTGATTAACCCATTTTGCATTCTACAATGGGATTTCCTCAAAGATTTATGCCTCAGCAATCAGACTTGCAAATTCAGCTCATGTTTATCTTCCAATGACCAACATACAAAACATTCACAATGAAAGAGGGCAGGTGATGCAAAGCACATGCTATGACAAACAGATGTCATTCACCTCTTGAGGGAACACATCTTCTGCATATGGGCTAAACTGTTGCCTACTTTGACCTTCAGGTGGCAGAAGAGGACCTCCCCACCCACACTTTATTGTTCTAAGGACTTGTCTATATGAGCCCATTAAAAAGGAATGCCTCTCACTAATGACATTTCGCTGCAGCTGTGACCTGTCCTAATGGTTTTTCTGCCCCCTTAAGCTTTGCATGCCCACTAGTAAACATGGCAGCCGCGAATGATTTAGTCGTATTTGCACTTACCTCAACTTGCTGCCGCCACCCTTATTTCCCCCCCCCAAAAAATCCAAGGTGCTTATTTTCCCCCCCAAAAAATCCAAGGTGCAATTGAGTGATTTTTCAATTGAAATAAAAAAAAAAAAAGCAACCCCCTGTTTTCTCTCCTCAGTGCTTACTCACTAAGGCGAAAATCAAACATAGCAGCAGTGGGCACTTGCCTTATTAGCAAGCCCACCCCTTGTGCTCACCAGCCAATCAGATTTGCACTTCCTCTCATTTGGGCAAGCCAATCAAATTGACTCGCTTGTCCTAATGAGCAGGAATGTGCACCCCACTTTCTGTTTTTAAAAAGGAGTGGGAAAAGCCGTAAAGGCTTTTCTGCTGATGTTTTTGGCCTTTTTTGCCCCCCTCCTTCACAATACGGTGAAATCATACAGAATGCCATCACTGTTTGGACAACCCCTAAATCTACCTGTAAAAGGATCAAGCATGAGTGCATGAGACATGCATTTGTAAACATGGCTTCTACACAGATACTCATGCTAAAGGACTGGGACTGGTTGTGGCTTATTACCAAGTAGAGTGTGAAACCTTGTTTGTGTGATGTATGAAATATCCTTTGGGATACTAGAGCAGGTTGGACCTAATGAAAATAATGTTAAAATAGGTAGCATGGCATAAAGTGGAACTACAGTTCACGTAAAACAGAAGCTAGGAAGCTACTTAATACGAAGTTAGCCCATTTGTCCCTCTAGCCCAGTGCTGTTTACTGATTAACAGTCTGAGATTTCATGCAGTTTTCCTAGCATTAATTAGAAAAGCCTAGGATTGAACCTGGTACCTTCTGCACAGTGTTGGCTGGTGAATTCTATGGTATGATTCTGCTGGAAGTTGGACCAGAAGTCATTCATTTCAGTTGGGTTCACTATTATCCAGGGTTTTGTGTATCCATGGTAAGTCTGGGAACATAGGAGGAGTGACCTGACTGTACTCTTTTTGGCCTTTGATTAGGACTTTGTTTTGCTGGCCAGTTTTAGAGTGTTGCATGAAAAACCTTGATGCCTGTAATCACATACCAGTTTGTATTCCTGTGTAAGCTTTATAAAGTGGAGTAGACAATGGATTTAGCTCTTGGAACTGCCATTTTGTGACACATTCTCATTGGTAGACATCATCATTCTAGGAAAAAAATAAAAGAGACCCCACTAGCTTAAAGTCTGCCCAGAGAACAAATTACTCATCTTGCCTCATTCACTGCTTGGATATTTTCCTTGTAAAAGTATTATTAAAACCAATGAGTATTTCACCAAATACTCTTATATAACCTCCTTATTCTTGTTATTAATGATCATTTCATTTTAATATTGTAATTACTTCCATGGCAACCAATTATACTGTCTCTCATGGGTAGAAGATTATGAACTCCAGTGGGAAATAAGCAGGAAGAGCAGTGAATAAAAAAAGAAAAAGAGATCCCATTTTCATTAAAATGACTAGAGTAATAGAATAGAAGACAGGGAGGTATACGTGCAAGGAGGCAAACTGCTTCCAATGAGATTATTTTTCAGAGATTTCCTTAGAAACTGCAAGTTCATATGTTCATTTATGATAAACCAAACATGATAGGCTTGCAGTTGATTGGTTATCTACTAGTAGCTTGGTTTCCATGGTTGCATAATTGCTCATGAGGCTAAGTTTCAGTGATCTGTGTTTAGTTTGGTATACTCAGTGTTTTCAAGGGATAGCCGCAATTATCAAATTAAATACTGTGCGAAGTCATCTTAGGAGCAACACTATGATGCTTAATTACACATTTGAAGTTTTGTGAATAAGTAAGGGTGCAACATTGGTAGCCAGGGTGGGGTGCCTCGGGCCAAAATAGGAGGGGAATGTTCTGGATGTTCTGGACTTACATAGAAAATTTTGTTGAATTTATTAGAAAAAGTAAGGTAAAGTATAATTAGAGCCACTGTGCTGTAGTGGTTTGAATATTGGACTACAACTCTGGAGATCAGGGTTCAAATCCCCACTTGGCCATGAAAACCCACTGGGTGACTTTCCTTGGTTTTTTTCCGGGCTGTGAGGCTGTGTTCTGGAATAGTTTCTTTCTGACATTTCACCTGCATCTGTGGCTGGCATCTTCAGAGAATGGTTGGGTAGGAGTGTATGTGGAGTTTATATGCTGTGAACCCCTGTTGGGGAGTATATGTAAATTTGTGTAATTGAATGGTTAGTTTCTGGGTGTAGAAATACAAGGCTCGTTAGTGTCTGTTTGGCTAATGGTTGGTTGATGGGCCATTATTTGTTGGGAATCCCCCTGTCCCTGGGTGGAATTCTTTTGTAAGTGTTGAGTTTTGATTCTATTGTATTTCAAAACTGGGAGCCAGATTTTGTTCACTTTTAAGGTTTCTTCTTTCCTGTTGAAGTTGCCCAGGTGTTTGTGGATTTCAGTAGCTTCTCTGTGCATTCTGACATGACAGCTGTTGGCCTGGTCTAGAATTTCTGTGTTTTCAAATAGCATTTTGTGTCCAGGTTGGTTTATAACATGTTCTGCTACTGCTGATTTTTCTGGCTGGCGTACCATGCAGCTGTGGACAAGTTTACATAGGGACCACTAAACGCAGTGTGCAAACACGAATCAAGGAACATGAGAGACACTGCAGACTGGGCCAGGGATGAAACGTCAGAAAGAATGCAGGTGAAACGTCAGAAAGAAACTATTCCAGAACACGGCCTCACAGCCTGGAAAAAACCAAGGGAAATCTATGGATGCTGGCCGTGAAAGCCTTCGACTTCCCACTGGGTGACCTTGGGCAAATCATACATTCAGCCCTCAGAAAACCTGGTGATAGGTTCACTTTAGGTTCCATAAGCCAGAAATTACTTGAAGGCACACAGCAACAAAAAACTATAGTTATGTATGCAGTGTGTAGTATATGTTATAAGATAAGGGTCTGTTGGGGGGAAGGTGAGAGAATGGAATGATGGGAGTGAGTGGTGATGGACTGAATGTCTGAGGGGATTTTAAGAAGGCTGGTTAGAACAATTGTTCAGGGAGTGAGAGTTGAGTCTGTCAAAATTATGAATTAGTTATTGGGGTGAAGGAGTTTGAGAGGTTAGGAAAATTACCGCACTCTGGGGAAAAGCAGCAAAGCAGCAGGAATGTTCTGTCTTTCCCACATGGCGTGATAGGGAACCTGATGCCTTCCCACATGACATGATAGGGAACGTAATACAAGCAAAGCACCCAGATAGTGATCTGTCTGTGTTTCTTCCTAAAGGGAATGTATATGTTTGTGTGCATGTGTGTGTGGATGTTACCTCTGCCTGTCTGATTTTAACCGCCATCATAAATTGGATGCCCAGGTGACCAGAAGGTGATAAAGGTAACCTCAGACAGAAGCGGATTATCTGACAAATGTCAAAGGACCCTCAGTCCCTCAATCTAAAGAGACAGGGGTGGGGAACTACACCTGTTTCACTACTAAGCCATGCATAGCCGCCATCATTTCATAGATGCAAACCATGTGTGGCTAAGAAACATCGGAATGTGGTCAAGATGGCAAACGTTATTAATGAAGAAGAACAGACAAGTTAGTAGAGGCTTCAGCCATTTGCTTTTGCTGAAGTCTACAGGGAAGGGCGAGATTCTGCCTCCTCTTCCCCCCTACTGAGTTCATTGAATACAAACCACTTTTGCACTTTGAACTCAGTTTGCAGCAATTTAAGTAAGCCAAGGATAGAAGGAGAAAGTGGAAAGAGAAGAGAGAAACTGAGAGATTTTAAAATCAGCTGAAAAAGTGGGACGGCAGAGGATTAATTGAGACTGTCCCTGTCTAATTGGGACAATTGGAGGGTATGGACTATGTTGAATCTCTGATAGCATTGTACAGTATTATTATCTCAGCATTTCAGTTTTCCTGTATTACAGTCTCTATTGTTTTAGAAAGACATTTCCCGATTACTGGCCTTAAGCAGCCCTTACTGCTCCTAATATTTACTTTTGGTGGTATTATTTTTAAAAACTCCTCTGGAGTCCTTTTGGATAGGAAAATAATATCAGACTGTTCTTCCAGGGGACCAAAGTCAACTAGAATGTATAGCCATTTCAGACAGCATGAAAAAAAAAGTAGTGATATAAGATGTAATAGAGATGATCCCCAGGTACAGATCCTTTGCAGAGGCCAAGGCACACATTGTGTCCTAGGATAAAAGCAGAAAGAGTTGTAAAAATGGAAAATCCAGTTAGTTGGGTCCCCCTCTGAGACATTTACTACCAGGCTATTGTATTTTGACAGAGTTGTTTTAGGTGATATGAACAACACTTAGAAGTATCTTGGGAAGCCTCAGATTCCCCAAATAATTAACTCTCATCTAGAGTTGTCAGGTTTTATTTATTTATTTGTAATGTACAATCCTAGCCCATGGCACCTGAGGCAATCTATCAACCCTAACAATGACAACACATACAATTCACATCTTAAGACGACTTTTTTTTTTTTTAAAAAATTCAAAATCCAATATAAAGCAATTAAAAGACAGGGCCTGAATACAGGTTTAGAAATACTTTAGAGCAGAACAGATGCCATTGGGCCATTTCACTAGACAATTACAGTGCTATGATTCCACTTTGAATGCCATGGCAACATCCTGGGATTGATAGTTTAGTGAGGGCCATTTAGAATTCTTCGGCAGAGAGCTTTAGTGCCTCACCAAACTATAAACCCCAGGATTCCATAGGATACATCTGTAGCAGATAAAGTGGAATTATAGCATTATAATTCTGTAGTGTGAAAGGGCCCACTACATGGGCCTAATGGAGGACTCCTCCAGCAAGGTCAAATTTGAGCTCTTCCCCCCAGTTATCTGTAGAAACAGGTTACCTACAGATCCAGGATCCTCAGATATATAGGAATCTGCACCCTTGGACAGAGATAGCATGACCCTTGAGTGAGAAGAAAAGGCCACCCCCCCAGGTCCATGAAAACAATATGTGAAAAAAGAGGCGTGGACTTGGTTTTGTTAAGGTCTGACACTACCAGGTGAAGGGTTTGGCTACAAAGGACTTCTTGGGAGTAGTGGGTCTTGTTGAGGGAAGGACTCTTTTCTTAGGGAGAGTGGCTGCTGAAATGCCTACAGCTGAGGTCTGGACTGAATCCAGGCCACTCAGCAATATAAGCGTAAGCCCTAAGAGAGCAAAGTTGCTGGAAACAATGTCATCCTGGTACACTATGTAGGCCAACAGATGCCATTAATTTCAGTTACTTGGTATACTGGGGGAAACACATTTGGGTTGGATCCAGATTCAGACATGCTTAAGGTAAATTCATTGAAATCAGTGGAACTTCAGTTAATCATTGGATCCCATTGATCACTCTAACTGTGAATACCCAAGGCTAAGGACTTATCTACACAGGCAATTTACCACTGTCTGAGAGGCTAATGGTTGGTTGATGGCCCATTATCTGCTGGAAATCCCCCTGTCTTTGGGAAGAGTTCAGTTGCAAGTGTTGAGTTTTTATTTTAGTGTTTTTCAGGACTGGAAGCCAGATTTTATTTACTTTTAGGGTTTCTTCTTTCCTGTTGAAGTTGTCCTAGTAAACAAAATCTGGCTTCCAGTCGAGGTAACTGGGGAGACATGGGCCTGATCCATGGCCAGGATATGCCAGCAGGGAGCTGGTGTATCCTGGCTCATGTAGATGAGCCCTAAAGCTGCTGACACACTGCAAAAATAATGCAGTTTGACACTGCTTTAACTATCATAGCTCCATCTTATGGAATCCTGGGATTTGTAGTTTATTGTGGCACTAGAGCTCTCTAACAGAGAAGTCTAAAAATCTCACAAAACTATAAACCCCAGAATTCCATAGCATTGAGCCATGGCAGTTAAAATGGTGTCAAACTGCATTATTTCTGCAGTGTGTCAGCAGCCTAAGTCTGGCTCCAAGCCCATATCTGCATTCTTGCATATATGTTCAGTGGATACAGTAAGTGATCATGTGACATTATATTCCTGGTCATTTAGACCCGGGTCATCAGTGTAATTTTCTGTGGAAGCCTCAAACCAACCTGATGCAGTGCTGTTTGGGTAAACCCCTTGGGGTGTGCAACCTTGTTCATGAGAATTACAGTAGTACCCCCATATCCACTGGTTCATTATCCATTTATTCACTTATCCACAGGACACAAAATAGCAACCTACCATAGAGTCTTCCTAGAAAATGTATCCTCTCTTTCCATTTTTTAGGTCCTCCAAGGGAACTTTATGGTATTTTAAACCAGAAGTCCCATTATTTTCAATGGTGTTTGCTATTATCCACGGTTTTCAGTATCCACCCCCCCCGAACCAATCCCCAGTGGATACAGGGGTCCTACTGTAATGGCATTTTTTTATTAAAAAAAGTCACAGGCACTGTATCTTGCATTTCATATGTGATTTATTTGCTCTAGGGGACTGTGCTGTACAAGGACTACATTGGTAGGTATTTCTCCGATTCAGAAACAACAAAAGCTACCCAACAGTTATGAAAGGAGAAACCTGCTACAATACCTGCTGTGCCAATGAATGGATATCTTTAATTTCCAACAGAACTCAAAGCTCAGTGTTTCTCAGAGGAAAGATTGCTTCTCAAATAAGCAAGGCATCTGGATCTGCTCATCCATTCAACAGATATTATAGTCTTACAGATATTCCTCAGACTCATGCTAACTGAAAGCAGCTCACAGCTCAGAGAAAACGAGAAACTACGAAGGCCAGAGTAGATAAGATAGTGGAAATTGGATGTCTTGGTTATTTTTTCCTTAAAAGGCTACTGGGGAAGGGGCTAATTTGGATTGAGATCACTATACTGTGGAAAGGGAAAAGTCTCCCCAACAGGCTCTTTAATTAGTATATAATATAATATGTTTAAAACACTTGGGTATATTTCCTTTCCCAGTGTGCTGATTGGCCACTTAGGAAACATACCCAACCAATTCCCTCCCTCCTCTCACTCCTTCAGCCAATCACCATGCATATGCAAATCCCTCTCTACCTCACTCCTGCCACTCCATCTGCATCTATGCCCCCAGCCTCACAAGGGCCCCTCCCTCCTCTCACTCCCTCAGCCATTCACCACCCACATGTAAAACAATGCAATATTTTTTTTCCTGTAGCTGAACTGTGTGAACCTTTCAAATCTACTATAACGGCATATGTTACGCTGGGTACAGCTATATAATATAATACAATACAAGTCTAATCTATTCCTACAGAAATCTTTCCTATACCCCCACCTGTCCAACCTTGTGAGGTTGTCACAAATCAACCAATTTCTCTCTCCCAGCAATTAGAGCAATCTGTTGAGTTTTGGTTTCCTTTGTCTGTCCTGTGGGGAAGTCATCCAGACTTTGTCATAAGCAGAGCACCCCTTCAGGATATGAAATAGGGTATAAATATTAGTCTCCTAACAATGGTAAAGTGTGCCACAGTGGATGAACTCCATCCACTCTCTTTCTTAGTGTGCCCTGTACCAGAACTTCCTGTGCCACCCTCAGGAGCCTGCATGAGTATCTTTGCTGCACAGAACTCTTCTCTTCCAGACTGGTAACTATCACCCTATATTCCCGAATCTCTCCCTCTGTCTAATCTTTCTGTCTTACTCTGCTATAGCTTTGTATGGTTCTTAAGCATGTGTGTTGTGTATGTAAGTTCGCCTTGTGTTATTCAAATAGAATACTTTATTTCACTTTAACTGGAGTGCTCACTACAGTTAGTACTGGTATACATAGGTGAAAAGATCCCCAAAGTTACTCCCTTCTCATAGGCTTCTTTTTGAGCTAATAATTTCCCCAGATAATAAAGGAGATTTTTGGCATCATGAGTGGGACTCTAAAGCATCCCCACTTCTTATTACTATAGAGTCATACTGGAAAATGCCTAGAGAGGTATCCTCTCTAGGGATCGCTTGGTCTTCCAATGCAACTCTATGGTATATTTATACAGGAAGTCCTTTATTTTAATAGGGTTTGCTATTATCCATGGTTTCACTGAGCAATAGCAATAGCACTTCTATTTATAAACTGCTTATCAGTGCCAAAGCACTCCCTAAGTGGCTTACAATGTTTTAGCTAATTGCCCCCTACAAACTGGGTACTCATTTTATTGACCTACGGAGGGCTGGAAGGCTGAGTGAACCTTGGGGCCCTCTAGGATTGAACTTCCAGCCTTGTGGCTGCAGTACTGGTATTTAACCACTGCGCCATGAAGGCTCCCTTATAAAAGGTAAGCCCAGGAATGTATTCCCCCATGGATACAGGGAGTGACTGTATTACAATATAATGTTATAGTAGTATTATGTACTATATTATATATTATGGTATAAATGTATACATAATGACATAATAAATATAATGTAATACATATGATGATGACTTTAATAACATGTTATTTTATTTATGATAAACTCCTTCATATAATAATATCTCTAAGCCATTTACACATGGACTAGCTGGACCTGGAGTACCATACGCCATTACAAAACTTCCCCAAAACCACCTGGTTGACCCCACAACAACCCTGTAAGGTAGGCCAGTGGATTTAAATTCTTCCTCCCTCATCTCAGCATTCCATGCTTTTTCTGGAATTGCTGAGGGTGATACTTCAGCTGATACCTGCAAAGGGCCACCAAGGCCTCTTTCACTGAGTCATCTGGGCGATATGTCCATAGGCTGTTCTTTCTGCAAAATAATGTCTGCCTTTATATCCCCCTGCCCATGATTTATAAATATCATAACAATCCATATGCTTTTAATCTCATCAGTGCATAGCAACAGCTGCAGAGCCATTTCATACTAATCAGTTTATTTCTCACAATTAAGGAAGCCTCCCATTCTGAATGCCAAATTCCTTGGTCTGGTGCTACTAAATGTGTTCTGCCATCAGGCCACATGTAGTCCTTTGGCACCTCCCCAAAACTGATCCTGCACTTAATCCCAGGTTTAAAGACCAATTGGTATGTGTATATATTCACATGCAGGTGTGGTCTGGTGACAGCGACTAAATGGGAAACTGCATAAAATTCAGGTACCCTCATGCTAATTTGGATCATGACCACAATTAATGATATCCCTGTAATCTAGCTGTAAGAAGCGATAAATCTTGTTTGTTTACATGTGGGTGAACTGGCCTCTTGGATATCTGATAAGTAGTCTGGTGGCTTCATTCCAGACTACTAGCTTTCTTTTCTGCAGCTCTAGGTTGGTTTGGGAAGCAATTAGAGTTAATCCTATTAGACATGCTGCATGGAAGATTTGGAACGAACAAGGAGATTGCTTGGTGCCCTGTTCGGAATTATCTATTTCCCTTACAGCTTAGAATACCACTTATCTGCTTTTAAACCTTAATACTATTTTCACATGTCTATTGAGGCATGCTTTTTTTTAAGGCAATGCAACTCTCATTGACACTGATTTTCAAATTAAAAAAGAAAGAATGTTGAAATAAAAATGGCAATCATATTGCTATGACCTTGCTATTGTATTTTCAGAAGGACAGTATTTTTAACATCCATTTTCCTTTGAATTCTTTCTCTACCTCTCACATGTATTAATGATAGGGTGACCTACTGCAGTAAAAGGCAGAGCTCCATTCCTTGAATTAGGAGGAAGAGAGAATTTCAGCAGGTATAGCCTTTATTGCTTCTGCAACTCCACAACTGCCCACAGCACGTTATGACCAAAGTTTACCATTTAAGCTGATCACCATTTGGTCATTGTTTAAATATGTGCTTCCAAAGGAAGTCCTCTTCCTTAGGAACAATGATCACATTTAGATTCATAAACACATAACTTTCTTACTGTCATTTTATTTTCAAAATTAGTTCAGAGTGATTTAAATTTGAAAACAAATTTGAAAATAGTGTGAGTGTAACTGGGTTGGATACAGTTTGACATAAATACAGAATTACTTTCTTTAGGCTGCAATTCTATGCACACATCCCTGTGATTAATGCTAATTAATCCAATGGATCTTCTGAATATACATGTTAGAATAGCATTGTTTTTGTATGAAGTTTGCAATAATATATGCTACCATAATCAGCCCCTAACCAATGGCCTCCTTTCATACCATTCATTTAGTATATCTGTGAAGGAATGCCATGGGCAAGGCTAACAAAATAGTTCTTTCACTCTGTGTGGAAAAGAACTATTGTATTAGCCTTTCCCAAATGAAAGGGAAGATCATACAGGTTGTTCCCCCACATCCAGGGGGGATGTGTTCCCGGACTTGCTGCAGATATGCAAAATCACGCATAATAGCAAACCATCATAGGATACCATAGACTTGCAGTGGAGAACCTAGAAAATACCTCGAGAAGATGCCTTTCTAGGCATCTAGTGTGACTCTATGGTGAACTTCTGGCAGAAGGTGACCATAGAGTCATGGTGGAGGGCTACGTGACGCCTAGAAAGGCCACCTCCAGCATGATTCTGTGGTCTTCCAGATGCCTAGAGAGACTCCCCCCCCCAACTGCAGGTAAGTGAAACTGTGGGTACTGATCCCATGTAAACTGGGGTGGGGGCACCTGTACTGGAGTAAGAAGTCACAATAATGCTACTCCAGTAGGTGGAAATCAGCACCTATTTGCTTACTTTTACATGATTACTGTCCTTGAATACTGATGTTGCTTTCCTCTGAGGCTGACAGAATGTGACTTGCAAAAGGTCCCTCAGTGGGCTTCCATGGCCAAGCAGGGATTTGAAACTTACAGTCGTAGTCCAATGCTCTACTTGTATAAGATTCCTTTCTTCCCTTAAAACAGGCATTTTGATGCCTTTTTTTACTGGGAGGGGGAGAATTTTGAAGTAATTTCTAATTTCTAAAACAAAACAAAACAAAAAAACCCAAGTAACCTTGGGAGGCTCTGAGCCTGAAGAGATTCTTATCTGTCTTTGCTAGAGAACATTTGTTTATCTTTGTAAGAGCAAGGCTGTTGTAAGCTGTATAATTAGTTATTCTATGTAAGTGATTTAGTTTTCTGTTACGGGCATTTTGCTGAATGCAACTCAGAGTTCTTAGAAAGGATTCTTTGTAACATTGTATAGATCTCTATTATGCTGAGGTAAAGAGAAGTACAGTAGTTTCTTAGGCACAAAGCCCGTGTCTGTTGGCTTACAGTTGTCCCTTCATATTTTCTGGGGTTTGGTTCCAGGACCCCCCGTGGATACCAAAGTCCGTGAATACTCAAGTCCCACTGTATGCAATGGCATAGCAAAATGGTGTCTCTTATATAAGATGGAAAAATCAAGATTTGCTTTTTGGATTATTATTTTTTAAAGAATATTTTCAAGCCATGAATACTTAAATCTGTGGATACCAAATCCGTGGATACGGAGGGACAACTGTATTTATTGTGCCTGGAGGATGAAGACTCTGCAACAAACTTTTTGTCGCCTAACCCTCTTGATGTGTTCAGAGGTTTAGTGAGCTAACCTGACAGGGAAGAGCCCTGCACTGCAAGACACCAGAAAATCAGCTGCTTTGTCAAGAGACTATCACTGTCTAGATTGTTCCACAGGCATCCCTCAGATGAGACTGGCTTGATAAGAGTACAAGAAGATCTGGTGGTATTCAAATTATTTCCCTGAAGAAAAGCCTGTAGGGTGATGTCTTCTTCATTACATTTATTTACTAAAATCATTTATTCCTATAACCACTTTCATCCCCAAAGACCCCCAGAGTGTTTTCTAAAGGCCAGAAATAAGAAAATCACTGCCTGACTTCCTGAATAAAAGACTCTGCACAAAAGAAAAAGTTAATGGGAAGGATGTGGAAAGCAAACTGGAGCAGTAGATTCTTAGTTCCAGAATTCAGCAGATCATGAAGCTCGATCTAAGAATGATAGAAGGGCTACTGTTTCCTTTTCCTATGATCGCCTTAGTAGGGAAAGTTGCAGTTGCAGAGCTTGGAAACACTGCTTCTTTGAGCTACTTTTTTGAGAATCCCCCAAACAGCATGGTCAATGGTCATGCTGGCTGGAGGATTCTGGGAGCTGTAATATTAAAAAAGTAATTTCTCAAGCTCTAAGCAGTAGATACCTGGCAAAGGGTCTTAAGTGAGGCAGTATCCAGCACAATGAATAGTTTGAGTTTGTTAGTGCAGGCAAAAGCGTGGGTAAATCTCTCAGGTATAAAAAGCAGAGCACTTGCTGAGAGTTCTCAAGTACTCTACTTTTTATACCTGTCATGAAAGTCTCTCGCCTGAGAGATTTGCCCACCCTTTGTACTTGCTGAGATCATCTAAATACACTAAAGCCACCAGATCATGTCTGATCCTGGAAGATAAGCAGGGTCAACCTTGGTTAGTACTTGGATGGGAAATGGCACATGAATTCCAGTTGCCATAGGCCATATTTCAGAAGAACAAACTGGCAAAACCACCTCCAAGTAATCCTCGCCTAAGAAAACCCTATGAAAAATTTATGGGGTCTCCATATGTCGACAGGTGATGTGAAGGCACATACATACACGTACACACACTTGCTGAGATGATCATCATCATCATTTGTATGCCACTGTTCTGTGATGAAAACCCTGCTCAAAGTGACTTACAACATCAAAAGCAATGTTATAATATATACCAAATATTCAAGATACTTTGCTAGCAGTTAAAATGCCATTAGAAATGTGAAGACTATGGCAACAAAGGGTCTCACAACACACTGAGATGAGACACCCATCAAAAAGATGATTAATTGTTACAAGGCATTGGTTTAAAATACAAGCTGCTTCCTTGGATTCAGAAGGAAAGGGAAAACAGAATTGGGTATCATTAACTTACTGGTGGCACTGAACCCAAACTCTAGAAAAATTTCTCTGACTGATTTCATGTACATGTGAAATAGCATAGGGCAGAAGACAGAACTCTGAAGGGCCCTACAAACTAACTCCTATGTCACTGAAAAGGAATCTCTCAGCATCACCTTTTGGGGTTGCCTCTTTAGGAAGGACTGCAGCCACCACAAAACAGTGCCTCCAAGTCCCATCCCAGGGGAGGTGGCCTAGGAGGATACCATGATTGGTGGCATCAAAAACTACAGAGAGGTCCAGAATGACCGAAAAGATTGTTCAAGTTTCAATTATAAGTCATCCACCACAGTGACCAAAGCCAACTCCATCACATAACTATGTCTGAAGTCTGATTAAAATGGATCTAGACAATCCATCCTAGCCAGAAACTGGGAAGCCACCACAAACTTAAGCATGTTATCAAAGACTGATATTAGAATCTGGATGGACATTATCCAGTACAGTGGGATTCTGGGAAGTTTTTTTTCAGCAAAGGTCTCATTTCCACCTCATTTGGGCACCAAGGAATCTTGTCCAGTGCAAAGAGAACATTCCCTTCTCCCCACTCAGCCAGTCCTCCCTCCCCCATTGCTTTTACAAGTCAAGGTGGGCAAGGGTGGTACATGAGTCCAAAACAAACCTAAAAGCCATTTCTACAGTGAGATGTTATCATTGTTGAACTTCAGATGTAACTACAATACCTCCTAAATCAAATGAGTGTAGGAACACAAAACAAAAATCCAGGAAATCTGAGGCTAGCTTTTATATAGATCAACCTCAGATGTTTTTATGAGAAATGTAATGCAATGTTATCAGTGAAGCTTTCAGCAAACAGGGCAAAAATCTGTTTCTCCCTTCATCTTTTTTTTGCTGAGTGCTATAAAAGAGGGTTATCCTCATAACTGGCAACCAAACACACTGTGTCAGAGCTGGGACTTCTTCAGGGCATCATCATCAACATCATGGTTGACAGTGTTATAAGTCTTTTTTGGTAGATGACTATGCAGGTGACTCTACATATTTTCAGTTGACAAGTGAGCATAGACATCCTCCTTTGTGAATCACCATGTTAAAGTAGGATTACAACAATAGCTTATTCATGAGTACATCTCTACTCCCTTGCATGGATTAGTAAGGGGTTTGCTTTTCCGAATCTCCTGCCATATAATGGCTTCTTATTATTTGGGGCAATGGTACTTTTGTGCTGCGTTCTCTCCATAAATGGCTGCATCAGATCTATTGGTTTCAGTGGGCTTAATTCCAAGCAGCCAGGAAGATACTGCTCTCCTTACAAGCAAGGGCTTCCAGCCTCTGTATTTTAAGCTACTGGAGAGCGAAAGCTGGATGGTGCTCTGGCATTAATGTTCTGCTTTCTGTAGGCAATTGAATGAACAGAACACCAAATCAGATAAACCTTTGGTTTCATCCAGCTGGGATTTATGTTCATGTGCTTTCATTGAACAGGGAAGCTGAAGTGACAGAGGTGAATAATGCTGCATTCCATGTTCCCTCATAGGTGTCCATGGATGCACGATTGAATTCTTCTCAAGGAATTTTTACCACCTTACATGGATTCATAAGGGGTTTTGCTTTTCCAATTCTCCTGCCGTATATTGGCCCTCTTCTTGTTTTGGAGGTGAGAGAACAGGGAAAGTACTAGTTAAAGTACAACCAGAAAGATACCTCATGAGAAGTGATTGGGTGACGGAGATAAAAAGAATTTTCTGGGAAAGTGGAATGTATCTTCTCTGATATAGCTTCTATATCAAAATATTGATCTAAAACGAGACAGGTTGGAGGGTTTGCTACCATTAGGATGATGAAAGCCCTGCAGATTTGTACTATTCATCTGCAGACCATTATGGTGGAGATTGGCTCTATCATTAGGCAGAATGAGGCAATTGCCTCCAGCCAAGAACCTACATTGCAACTTCTAAAGAGTAAACCTAAGCCCATGGAGTTAGCCCAGTAGGTGTGCAATACCATCCTTATTCTGAATGCCAGCATGACACAGCTGATAATGTATCTGCTAATGTGTATCCTTGTTGTTTGATTGCACAATGGGCAGTGTGCAGTGGCCATCAAATGGTCAGGAAGCTACATTTCAGGCCATTTCTGCAACCGGAGTGGTAAATTTAAGGTTGTGACAAATAAGTTATGCACTAGTTGAGGAAGTGTAACTATATACTGTACATGTTCACTTGTAGAAATCATCATCATCTTTATTTATGGCATGCTTTCCCCCCAATATTGAGACAGAAGGCAGCATACAGATTAAAATGATTTCAATATAATTAAAAACATACCAAAAGTCAACATTAAAATAGAATTAAACTGCTTGTGCAACTGTCAATTATATAAGACCATTGTGCAATGACAACAAATGTTCAATCACATATGTATGAGAACTTAGATATACATCTGACACCAACAGAATTCCAGCCACAGGGAGTAGATGCTGGGTGTGGGAGCAGTGGCAAGGTGTAGGAGGGCAGTTCTGTGTGTGCCATGTGGCTATCCCTGACTCACCCTAAGCCAGCCTCCTGCCTTCATGTGCAGTAGAAGACAATGTAGAATCCCTAGTATTGAAGTAAGATATAGCTTTAGGATGATATCCTGATATCTTGTCCTTAACCACAGGCAGCAAAATGGTTTGGATTGGCTCAGGGTACTATCCTACTTAGCTTGTGTCAAAGCAATAAAAAATAAGGGGGAGGGGATGAAGGGATTGACCATCACCCCTCTGCTAATCTGTGTTCCCTGCCTAAATACCATCTTCCAGGATATGTCCTGCAGGGATGCTAGTAAAGCCCCTCTGGAGGTCAGAGTAGCACTTTAGAAGAAATCAGCACCATGGCCAGCTCACTATGAACCATTAGTAGTTAAAGTATAGGGTACTAAGCATTTAACCTGGGATGTGGTCTGATCGTGGAGGGATGCTCTCCTGCATTCTGTTCCTTGTGTGAGCTACCAATTTTGCTTTGAATTGCTGTATGGCTTTCTTAACAGTAACAGCCTGATCATGGAGTGATCAGATGATGATGTGACAGATACTTTCATTGTCTCTGGTAATCATAAAATCTTGTCACGTTGACCTTGTAATGCTGGTTCCATTACTCCTCTGGTAAAGACCAATACTATCCTCAGACACTACTTGTCTATTCCCTTTGTTTCTGCTATCTATCTGTCTGCTCAGTACCTACTTTATCTTCAGATCACCTGTCATGAGATGATTGCTTCATGCTATTATTTTGCAGCTGAACTCTGAAGTCTGCTCAATTGCAGTTTGCTTTCAGCTTGAAATCCCAGGCAAGGAAGAGACCTCAGGTATGAGAACGTTAGGCTCTACTGGAGGAAATAGATGATATTTTGAGCATCCACACAGGGGTGATTCAAGTAACAAATCCCACAAAGCCCTAGATAAAGTGGCCATCTATTTTTTTTAAAAAAAGTTTTTCTAATACTAACGACAAATTCACTTTCTTCACATATTTACAACAATGTGTTTTTCTTTCATGCAAGTCACTGATCACAATTGCCTTTTTATGGAAAGCAAAAGACAAGAAAGAAAAAGAGAATTGAAAAGTGAAGAAATAGAAGTGAGACAGAAAAGAAAGAGAGAAAGAAAACAAGAAGTGTAGAAAGGTAAAACTGCCATTGAGTGATTCGTGTGCTCCAAGAGCCAGGAATACAGATCTTGATTCCACAGATAGTTGAAGAAAGGTATGCCAAATTGCTTGGAATCTGTTCTCTTTTTATAAGTTAGAACGAGGTCTCTGTTCATAAGCAGCCAATATCAGCTAATCTCAAATCCAAGTATTGATCCTAGGCATGTTCTTGGATTTCCAATTGTGCAAAGGTTATATGTTTGGCCATTTGACCAGATCCTCTACTTTTACACTTCTCAACTGAATAGGAAAGACAGCTACCTGTGCCTTCACCAACACACTTCTCTCTCGGTTTTGTCCATTCCTTCTCCCCTTCTTCCCCAACTGATTCCAGAGGTGCAACACAGCTGGTAGAGGAACTCAGGGAAGGGGGATGACAGCATGACTGGGACAGGAACAACGAAGTATGTTCTGCATACAGCACTGGGTGCATTTAAAAAGCATCATATAGAGCACCTGATTGTAATGATAACTTCTAGATAACATTTGGTAATATTTATATTTGCAAAAATGTATCAAGTGCACCTCATAGGGTGGCTATGTGGGTGGCTCAAACAGGATGGTGTTTTGAGTGCTACACATAATGATGCATTTAGGAGACAAGCATAATGTGCTACTGGGCTTCAGCCTCAACTATCAGGATCGGTCCCTGGCTGTGCCTGTTCCTGTTATTTTTCAGTTGTTTTCCTGTAACCTTGACTCTCATTATGTTTCTATTTCTTTCCTTGCTAATGAGTGGTTTTTGCCAACTGGGACAGGGTGGTGGTAATGGTTTCAGCTGGTTTAGAAAAAGATGAGAATGCAGCTGCAACATTGGCTTGGGAAAAAGGGGGCTCACCGGCTCAAGAGAATGTAAGGTCAGGGGATGATGTTAGCTAATTTAGCTCTTTATTACCTTTTTTGAGCAAGGTGATTGAGAGAGTGGTTGCTCTTCAACTCCAAGCTGTCTTGGAAGAAACCGATTATCTAGATCCATTTCAAACTGGCTTTAGGACGGGATTTGGAGTTGAGATGGCCATGGTTGCCTTAGCTGATGACTTTCGCCTGAACATCAACAGAGGTAATGTGACCTTGTTGGTGTTACTGGATCTCTCAGCGGCTTTTGATACAATAGATCATGACATCCTCTTGGATCGTCTGAGAAGGTTAGGAATTGGAGGCACTGCACTGCAGTGGTTCTGCTCCTTCCTCTTGGGTAGATTCCAGAGGGTGATGCTCGGGGACAGTTGCTCTGCTAGGAAAGAACTTAATTGTGGCATCCCACAAGGTGCCATCCTGTCCCCAATGCTATTCGATATATATATATATGAAGCCGCTGGGAGAAATTATCCGGAGGCATGGGGCGCAGTGTTATCAGTATGCTGATGACACCCAGTTATATTTCTCCATGTCTCGGTCTTCGGCTCTGACTTCAGATGGTGTCTCTTCTCTCTATGATTGTCTTAAGGCAACAATGGACTGGATGAGGAAAAACAAATTGAAGCTGAATTCAGACAAAATGGAGGTTCTCACAGTAGCAGCCCCGAACCCAGGTGTTAGGATACAACCTCCAGTCCTGGATGGCGTTACACTCTCTGCCAGGGACTGTATCCACAGTTTGGGGGTACTCCTGGACTCATTGCTCCAGATGATAAATCAGGTAAATGCAACGGTCAGGAGTGTCTGTTATCAGCTTCGGCTGATCTGCCAGCTGCGCCCTTTCCTGGAAGTCGGTGACCTTGAGACCGTGGTACATGCTCTGGTATCCTCACGTCTTGATTTCTGTAATGCACTCTACATGGAGGTACCCTCATGCTTGGTCCAGAAACTTCAACTAGTACAGAATATGGCAGCCAGACTGGTCTCAGATACATCTAGAAGAAAGCGTACAACGCCGATCTTAAGGTCACTTCACCGGCTGCCCGTTAGTTTCCAGGCCCAGTACAAGGTGTTGGTTATCACCTTTAAAGCCCTAAATGGCTTGGGTCCAAGCTATCTTCAGGACCGCCTCCTTTCATATAATCCTCCCTGTGCACTCAGGTCCTCTGGGAGGAATCTGCTGCCACCTTTAAAAACTAGACTTTCCTCGACCTCCCAGAGGACGTTTTCGGCTATTGTTCCCAGATTATGGAACAGCCTGCCTGATGAGATCCATAACATTACCAGCCTAAATAGCTTTTAATAAGCTCTTAAGACGGATCTCTTCTGTCAGGCCTTTCCTGAATAGATACCCAGCCATCAGAAGAAAAAAAAGTCTTATTGGTCCGATCCTTATTCCAGTTATTTTATTTTGTGTGTGTGTGTGTGTGTTAGTATTTATTAAGTATTTTTAAATATTTAGTTATTTAATTGTATTTTAAGGGAGGGTAGGATGGAGGGTTTAATCTCTCTCTCTCTCTCTGGCGTTTCTTTGCAAACAAAGATTCAGGAAGGATTCATCCCACGTTTTCTGCAAGCGCGCTGATGACTAAAAAGGCCAATCTGAGATAGACAAGTCCGGTTGCAGAAAGCACAGCAGAAAGTCTCCTTGGGTGATGTTTCTGGGTTGTGATTCTTTCTGCATTGTCGTTTCTCTTCAAGACTTGTTTGGCATGAGTTCTCAAATAAGGCTGCAGCATTGTGGATAGTGTGTCTCCATGCCTCCCAATGTGAGGCCAGGGTGGACCATTGTTGGTGATCAATTTGGCCAAGCCTGAGATGTTGTTTCAGGGAGTCCTTGTATCTCTTTTTTGGAGCACCCCTCTTACGCTGACCCGTGGCGAGTTCACCGTAGAGTAGCATTTTTGGGAGGCAATGGTCCTCCATCCTAGAAACATGCCCTGCCCAGCACAGCTGTGTTCTCAATATCATGGCCTCAATGCTGGTGATCCCTGCTTGCTCAAGGACAGAAACATTTGTCACATAGTCAGTCCAGTGTATATTTAGGATTGTGTGTAAACAGCGCTCATGAAAGCGTTCGAGGAGTTGTTTTATATATATATATATATATATATATATATAATGCTTTGATCGTGATTTCCTGCATGGCAGCGGATTGGACTGGATGGCCCTCGTGGTCTCTTCCAACTCTGCAATTCTATGATTCTATGATTCTATGAAAATATTGTAAGCTGCCCCGATTGCATTTTGTAGAGGGGCGGGATATAAATAAATTTTATTATTGTTGTTGTTATTGGTGTGAAAGCCCACCAGATTTTTGTAATTTGTAATATGCTTTTAATATTGTGTGTGTCCATTAAGTTTCAATTCTCAGCAACAACCTGGTATGGTATGCTTCTTAGATTTCTGACAATAAAGTTTTCTGATCACTCTAAAACCGTTGGTCACCGAGTCTGTGAATGCAAGTACAATGACATCAACTGTGTGAGAGACCTGCCACACATGGACCCCCTGTGAGAGAAGCCTCCCCTTTGTGCCCATCCATCCTTGTGTACTAATCCATTGTAGTGGCCCCAGCAAAACAATACCAATACCAGTACTAATACTAATATTTTTTTTCAGGATCATCTGCCTTTTCACCTGGAAGGAAGAAGCCCCAGCTTGTTGTCATACTGGGCCCACCCAATAGTCCTTCTTGGGCATTTCCCTCACCTGATTAGGATTGTGTGAATGGGATTATACTTGCTGAGTCTGTCCCCATTTGTTGGGGAGGGGCCTGAAGTAGGAAATCTGCTCTATTGTTGCCTCAGATAGTACAAAACCTGGTTCCTTCTGACAAGTCAAAGTGTACTGTATCCAAACCTATGTTACATTGGAACATGAGGCTGGAAATCCCATAGTCACCTCTTTCATCTCCAGTAGTAAAAATGCAAAACCAACTGATTAAACAACTAACAATTGGTTATTTGCTGACCTCTCATGACCTGCAAAATCTGCTGCCTGAGGGAGGGCAGCTGTCTCACTATACCTAATGGTAGGGAAGGGTGGTTTTGTGCTTTACACATGATTTAGGACCCTGGTTACAAGTACACAAGCTTGTAAACTATGCACAAGGTTGATTGTACAAGTGGTTCCCTGCCTCAGACCTTCCCCCAATATGTGGAAGGTAGTAGGGTTGTCCAAAGGAGCGGTAATAGATTTTAAAAGAAGAATAAATATAGATTTTCCTTGGTTTTTTTCCAGGCTGTGAGGCTGTGTTCTGGAATAGTTTCTTTCTTCTTTTTTTTTTTCCTTTCTTTTTTCCAGGCCTCACAGACCTGAAAAAACCCAAGGAAAAGCTATGGATGCCGGCCGTGAAAGCCTTCGACTTCACAAGAATAAATATGTTGACATGTTGAATTCATCCACAACTGAGTAGGGGTAGAATGATGCTTTTTGATTCAGAAAACTTAGAGAAAAGACATAGAGAAAAGATGAGAAAGAGGAGTCATAAAGGAGGAGCACAAAATTAAGCATGGTGTGGAGAAAGTCTCACTCATTACATGAGAACCAGGGATCATCAACTAAAGCTGAATGGTAGGAAATTCAGGACACAAAAAAGAAAGTTCTTTACATAGTGCATCATTAAACTGTGGAAGACATCATTGATCCTGCCAGCCTTCAATTGAATGAATTTCTCACACATTTTTAGAGATTCTGAAGGATCAAATTCATGGAGGATAGGAAATCAATGGCTACTAATCAGGATGGCTATGTATTGCCTCAAGTATCATAGGCAGTATACTCAACTGGATTCAGCCAAAAGGACATTCAGGACATTTAGCTGTTGACATGCTCAGAGGTAAAATGAAAGTCTGAAGCAGCACAGCACATATTATAGGAACATGCAATGTGAGAAACATGAATGAAGGAGAGATAGACATAGTAAAACAAGAAATGGAATGTATAAACATTGCAATACTTGGCGTGAGTGAGTTATAGTGGACAGGAATGAGGTATTTTGAGTCAGATATTTGCACAGTGGGGTTGTATAGCTGCTGAAAATAATCCTAATAGAATTTGTAGAGAATACCTTTTGTCCTAACGAGATCTGGTCGAGATTTGCTGTATTAAGAAGGAAGGGGGCCAAAAAAAGCCTTCACAGCTTTTCCTGAGGTTTCTTAAAATAATCTGTGGAAATGTTCATTCCAGCTTGTTTGGACACCCAATTTGCATCACAGAACATTCTCAGTGAGGACGGAAGTAAAAAGCTGATTGGTCGAATGTGCTCAGGGGGTGGGTTTGCTGGCAATGAAGAGGCCAGAAGCACTATTTTGGAGTTTCACATTATTGATTGTGCACTTTTAATTGCTGCATTGAGGCAACCAAACAGCTTTTTCAAGTGGAAGGTTGCACTTGTGCACCTTTGATTTACAGTATTTTTTTTTTTAATTCTGTGCAATGGTGACAACTTGTGGAAAATAATAATGCAAGTAATTCACTCTCAGCCACTATCTTGATTTGCAGGCATGGATGCATGTGCACTTCAAACTCAGATAGCTTTGCATACCAGTGATTTTGCCAGACAAGTGTGGAGACAAATGAATGCTGCTGCAAATTTGTGTAAATGCAAAGCAATCCACATTATATCTTCTCATCTAGACAACCCAAGTATTTTACTGGGAGATGAAAATCTAAGAAGAAATAGGGTGGCATTTATAGTGAGGACAGAGATAGCAAAAGCAGTCGAAGGATATAATAGAAAGTCTGACCAACTAATTTAAAATAAGAATTCAGGGAAAATCCATAAATACAACAATAATCCAAATTATACTCTGCCTACAGAGGCAGAAAACAAGGAAATTGAAAACTTCTATGCTGGAGTCCAGGAAGAAATTGATCACATACTAAAAAAAACAAAAAACACAAAACACAAAAACAAAACAGTGGGGGGAACTGTTTATTAATCATAGGTGATTGGAATGCAAAAAATAGAAAACAGAGCAGCATCAAAGATTGTAGGAAAATTTGTCCTAAGATCAAGAAATGGTGCAGGAGACCAACTGACTGAATATTGTGAAGCCAACAGTTCCTTCATCACAAACACATTTTACAAGCCATCCAAGAAATGACTGTATACATGGACATCACATGGTTGCCAATATAGACATCAAATAGACTACATAATTGGAAACAAAAGATGGAGAAGCTTCATTCTCTCTGCAAAAACCAAGAGCAGATTGTGGCACAGACCATGATTACTAATATCAAAAATTAGAGTATAACTAAAGAAGAACACTAAACCAACCATTGTGCCAAAATACAACCTGAATAACACCTCTGTAGAATTTAAAGATAATGTAAAAAATAGATTTGCACTATTAATCATAATTGACTAGGAGCCAGAAGAACTCAGGACTCAAGCCAGGGATGTTGTCAGGGAAGAATGCAAAAAGACACTATCTGCAGCTAAAAAGAAAGAGAAGCTTCAATGGATGACACACAGAACTCTTCAAGCAGTTAACAACAGAAGCAACAGTTAAAGGTGACAGAAATAGGGTCAGAACTATGAATGCAACTATTCAATGACTTGTGTGCAGGGACAAAGAGAAGCACTATAACATTCAATGCAGAGAAATAGAAGATGACAACACAAAAGAAAGAAAAAGGGACCTCTTTCACAAGAACTGAGAAATCAAAAGGAAATTTAAACCAAGGCTGGGGATGTTCTATGATCAGCAGAGGAACATAATACATGACCAAGATAAAATAAAAAGACAATGGAAACAATACACTTAAGAACTATATAAAAGAGATGAAAGGATGATAGATTCATTTGAGGAAGAACCATTTGAAGACGAACCTCCAGTTTTAGAAAGTGAAGTGGAAGCTGCTCTCAGAGCACTTGAGAGAAATAAATCACCAGGAACAGATGGCATACCAATAGAGTTGCTCCAAACTACAGATACAGAATCTACTTTAGTTCTAACTAAAATTTGTCAACAATATGGAATATAAAAGAATGGTCCACATATTGGAAATGCTCAATATACAGTAGCAGCCCCGTATCTGCTGATTTGCCATCTGCTGATTCAATTATCTGCAGTTGGCAACAGCAGGGTGGTGGTGGATGGGGGAGGGTGGGGAGGAGGAGAGATCTTGCTTCCCTTCTCTGTTTGACCCCTGGGATGGCTCCCACAGTGGCAATAGCAACTGGCAGGCATTCACTGTTATCCGCAGATTTCATTATCTGCAGGGCCCCCTAAAACCAATCCCCCGCAGGTTCGGGGGTCCTACTGTACTTCCTGATCCCCAAGAAAGGGGACACCAGGGCTGCAGTAACCACAGGACCATTGCATTAAAGTCCCATGCAAGCAAAGTGATTCTCAAAATTCTGCTACAAGGACTTTTACCTTATATGGAGTGAGAAATACCAGATCTTGAAGCTGGGTTCAGGAAAGGAAGAGGCACTAGGGATCATATTGAAAAAATATGTTGGACAATGGAACACACCAACAAATTTCAGAAGAAAATGAGGGTGTTTTATAGATGATAGAAAAACCTTTGATTGTGTCATTCATGAAAAACTATGATCACTCTTGAAAAAATGGTTGTGCCACAACATTTGATTGCCTTGATGCATAACCTGTACTTGGGTCCAGGACAGAATACAGAAAAATAGAACAGTTTCTGATTAACAAGATGGTCAGGCAAGGTTGAATTTATCACCCTATCTCTTTAAATTGTACACTGAACATATCATACGTAAAGCAGGATTAGACTCGAAGGAGGTGTGAAAATTGGAGGAAGGAATACCAACAGTTTAAGATATGCAGGTAACACCATGTTTGGAACCATTACTGAAGAAAGTTAAGGAAGAAAGTGCAAAAACAGGTTTTACAACTGAACAGTAATAAGACAAAAACAATGACCACAGATGATCTACATAACTTTAAAGTAGACAATGAAGAATAGTTCAAGATTTTCCATACCTTGGCTCAGTCATTAATCAGAATGGAGACTGCAGTCAAGAAATCAGAAGAATGGTAGGACTTGAAAGAGTAGATAGGAAGCAACTAGACAAGATCCTGATGTGTAAAGATATATCATTGAATACTAAAGTTAGGATTGTCAATGCCATCATATTTCCAGTTTCTAAATATAGTTGTTAAAGCTGGACAGTGAAAAAAACTGATAAGAAAATCAACTCATTTGAAATGTGATGCTGGAGAAGACTACTATGGATAGTGTGGACTGCTAAAAATACAAATAAATGGTTCCTAGAGAAAATCAAGCCTGAACTCACCCAGGTAGCCAAGATAGCTAAACTGAGACTGTTGTGCTTTGAACACATCATGAAACGATATGGCTCACTAGAAAAGACAATAATGCTTGGTAAGGTAAAAGCAGTAGGAAAAGAGGAAGACCACATTCCGGATGGATAGACTCAGTCAAGGATGCCATGTCCCCGAGGCTGCAAGACTTGAGCAGGGCTGTTGATGACAGACTGACTTGGAGGTCTGTTATTCATTCTCTCTCTCTCTCTCTCTCTCTCTCTATCTCTCTGGCTTTTCTTCACAAAGGAAGATTCAGGAAGGACTCATCCCACACTTTCTGCAAGCGGGTCACCATAAATTGAAGTCAGCTTGACAGCAACAACAACAATATGCCCCTGTATAGCAGTTTCTGCGAACATCAGATGCAGGAAGCAGCTGGAATCATGTCATGTTTTCCCTAGGCATCTGAGTGGTCACTAAGGAAACAGAAAGTTGTCTTTGGTCTGACCCAGCAGGTCAAAACATGGCTGTTCTTATGCTCTAATTTTGGTCAGGGCAAATGTTTCCCACCTCACATGATTGTAATTGTGAGGGGAGGAATCCTTGAAGAAGGCTAATGAGTTACCAAAATTAGGTTGACATCAAAATGAACATTTTATTGGACAACAAAGACATTGGCCAGTGTCCAGGTATGCTTCATCTTTCTTTAGTACAAGTTGTACAGATCTGAGCAAATGTCAGTCAAGTGTACAATAAACATTCAGAACTGGCTTTCATTTGACCAGTAGATGGCAGAAGCTTCCTCTGGTTTTAGCATATATTCATTATCATTAAAGCGACAGCAAAATGTTCTTCACAGTTGTCACTCTGATATTATGCGTGTATGATAGAAGTGGCAGGATCTGACAGAAAGTTCAGAGGAACCAGAGCAGTAAATATTGATTGAAACCAAGCCTGTTAGCCTGATAGTGAGACTGCCACATCAGCAAATATGTGCTTAGAATGACTCATAACAAGACCCAAATCAATGTTATATCATAAAATGGGGATCACATGTATATGTGAGAAATTCACTCCATTGAGAAATTCATTCCATTTTTAAAACAAGGATTTACCTAAACTGCCTCTTGGACCCAACATGGACATGGACCCAGTTTTCATCTAGAAATCCATAGGTTTCCAAGCTTGCAGTGCTTCTTTCAAAACAAACAAAAATAAACAAAAATGCATCCAACATGTGCACATTTGAAAAGCAATGTACTCTACATTTCTGAAATGTCCAGAAACAAACCTTGTCAATGAAGTTGCTTCTATTAAATTGTCTATTAACATGCCAGTTTGAAAAATGTGCATAAATATTTGTATGGATTTCCCCCCTATGAAACAGCACTGTATGGAATTAGTATAAAATGGACTTAGGAGGTGTGCAAAGGAAAGTGTTCCTGGAAATGCACTGGACAGATCTTCCTATTTCTAAGGATGTCCATCTGCTGACCTGACTGGCAGTGAGATCTGATTCACCAGGATTTTTTTTTTTTTTTGCAGTCCCAGAACAGCCAATCTACAATGAGATAGTAGTGTTGCTCTTATTTTAACTTGGAAGGATGATATTATTCTTTGCACAGACTAGGGGCAGCTGGAGTATTACTCACTTTAGTGTTGCCTCCTTCTTTGAGGTGGAAAGGTCATAATTTGACTCATCAGTGATATTACCACATTTGAAGGGGTGCTTGGGCAAAAAAGCTTTGTGGGGGCAACCCTGTCCCACCACCCCACAGTCAGTCCCTTCCATCTTCTTCCTGCCAGGTTTTATCTAGATGGTGAAAAAAATCCTCTTGGAATGCGAGGGGAATACCTTTTGTCCAGATGAGCTCCTACAGCGATTTACCATATTCAAAAGGAGGGGAGCCCAAAACTCCAAGTACGTCACGATAACAGCATTTGCAAAGTTTAACAAAAATACACAGAAATGTGCATTCCAGCATGTTTGAACAACCAATTCGAACTGGAGCACATCCCAGAAGTCAAAATGTGATTTGGTTGGACGCACACGGGGGCAGGCTTGCTGGTGACAAAGTAGCTGGAGCTGCCATTGTTGATTTTCATGGAAGCAATTGTGTGCTATTTTTGAGCTGAAGAGCACGCACACACACACACACGAAATGGAGGGAGCTTTTGGAGAATAATAACACACATAATTCAGTCACGGCCACCATCTTTACTTGCGGGCATGCTCCACTTGAACTTCAACATGGATAGCTTCTCATGTCGGAGACCTTGCGAATGCATCATGGAGACAAATGAACACTGCTGCAATGGTGAGTTAATGTGCTATTTTTCGCAATTAATTCTCCCATCTAGCTGAGCCTACTCACCCCAACCAGGGTGAGCAAACACACTAGCCTTCTGTTCTTTTGTTTTTTCAAAGGTTTTGGTGCCCAGCATGTGTGGCACCAACCTCTGTAAAGAATCTGGGGGAAAAAAATTAAAAAATTAAAGGCAATAAAGTAAAATATAAAAGGAACTTGTCTGTCCTTTTCCAAGTGCCTGAGCCCACTGAGGAGAGCACTCTGAGCATTTGGAAATGAATATGTTGGGTATTATTTATTAATTATATCCTACACCACATACAAAGCTCTGAGGAAGAAGATACAGGCAATAAAAAAGCATTAGGCAACTGAAAACCATTTAAACAGTAATTGACAGCAATTTACAATAAGCTGAAGCAGTTTAAAACAATTTAGAAGAGTGTGTACAGTATGCATGAAAACAGAATTCCGCAGCTAGTCAAACTGCAATCACTGGGCCATAAAATAATGTAAACACTTGAAAACAATTTAATAAACAAAACAAAAGCCACAAATGGCCATGACCTCACTAAACCCAGGCTTCCTTTACTGGTGGTCTCCAGGCTGGCCATCTTTCCTGGAATGCCCATGCAAGGCTGCCATGATGTAATATTCTCCTACAGGCATTCTGGGAAATATGGCAGGCCATGAAGTGTTGGGGGCTAACAAATCAGAAACAAGCAAGCAAAACAAAAGGTTAAAGGAATAGCAAAATGCAATGTCCTGCGTGTTTTCTTGGCAACTGATTTCTTTTCCCTCCTCCTCCCTTCTATAGCAGTAACACTTACAATTCTATACTGCTTTATAGTGCTAAGCACTCTCTAAGTGGTTTACAATGTGTTAGCTAATTGCCCACAACAAGCTGGGTACTCATTTAAATGATCTACAGAGGGATGGAGTCAACCTTGGAGCTGCATAGGATAGAACTCACTACATTGTGGCTGCAGTACTGGCATTTAACCACTGTGCCACCAGGGACCTTCTCACCAAATGGTTGGTGGGTGGGTGGCTAGACACACTGGTACAGCTTTAGCTTTATCTGTAGTAGAACCTGAGCACAAAAAGTAAAACAACAGCAGCAGCAGCAACAACACCACCACACTATACTGGGTAACTCATGGGTCCAGTAGGAGCCAAGGGGTATGATTCTCACCCACCCGCCCCAACCTGAAACAAACTTTAGCTGGAACTTGGTCAAATTTATTTGATTTTTCTGTACAATTGATCTAGCTGCCACCTAACTCATTTCATTTCATTGCCTTCAGCTCCCCAAGATCCAGAGAGTTTATTGGGCTGTATAGGTGGGAAAGAACACTTAGGTAAAATTGTGCCACCCACTCATGCCATTTCCTCATTTCAGACCTTTGAGTGAATCAGTGGAAAATCCAAAGAACATTTGGGATAAGATTCATCAGCTTCCCAGGATAGCTGATCCTAATAACAGCAGCACCTTGGAGAGCAGCTACTTAAATTTGCACCCATCTCCTCTATTTCGATTTCTCTTGTGGAATTAAGAAAAGAGAGAGAATTTGCTGTCTTTCAAAACATATACACACAAAAACCACACAGAGGTAAATTTGTCCCCTAAGCAGCTTGCAAGTAACTTTCAAATACAAAAATAGAAATGGCTTTATCTCTTTGGTATGCTTTTATAAAGGCCCCTTTCTTGATGGATTATATTAGCATGTAATCATTTTCTCTTGGGAAGCTGTTCTATGGGTTTCTCACTTGCCCCTTCTATAAGTAACCTTGTATAGTTTTGACAGGTGGCCACCTTTATTCTAGTTGTAAGCAACTTTTATTTGCCTGAATTAATGAACTACAGAAGGTAGAAGGAAAAAAAATTATGTGAGGACCTCCCTCCAGCCCAACCCAGGGAATTTGTCTGTATGTGTTTTAAAAAGAAAACAATGAGTCTCACTTTTCCTATCCACTTAAGTATGCTTATCCAGAGAGATATAAAGATATGCATACACACACATGCACACACACCTTCACCTGTAGAAGGATCAATAGATAGGCATGTGTGTGTGTGTCTCTGTGTGTGTGTGCACGTGTGTGAAAAGGGCACACAATGCTATAATTCAAAAGTATATTCAAATTTCAAGTAGTTTTTGTTTTATTACCCTAAGATTGTGTAGTACAAATAGTGAAGCTTGTAAGAAGTACCACACAGAAGTGTCAATTGTCTGTTTAATGAGTGAGTGGTCACTGGGAACTACAAAACCATAGGTATAAGGCATATAGTAATTTACCCTCAGTAGTGTAGTGGCCATTTTGGAGTATGCTTCATGACAGATCCCAGAGCACCCTTCCAGGAATGTTCAAAAAGGCAGGCAGCTCTCTTGATAGCTGGGCTTGTCTAGATGCGGCATTATAATCTGGATTGGTGCACAGTAATGCCTATTCGCATCAGTGTTCATTTGTCTCCATGTTGTTTTTTGGCAAGATTGCTGTTATGCAATGCTATCCATCTTTGATGTTCACATAGTCATACCTGCAAATCAAGATGGTGGTCATGAGTGAGTTACTCATGTTTTTATTCTCCACAAGTTGCAGCCATCAAACAGTATATTTTTTAAAGCAAATCTAAGGTGTGGGAGTGTGACCTTCTACTTAAATAAGCTTAAAAAAAAGTTTTTTCATCACCTCAGCACACGATCGCTACAGCAAAAATCCAACATGGCAGTTCTGGCCACTTCATTGCCAGCAAGCTCTGCCTGCACGCATGGCCAGCCACTCAGCTTTCTACTTTTACTCTTATCGGGAATGCACTGTGATCCAAATTGGTTGTGCCAATGAGCAGGAATGCACATTTCCCTTGCATTATTCTAAAAACTTTGGGAAAAGCTATGAAGACTTTTCCTGAGCAGTAGATGGCGTTTTTGGCCCCTCTCCTTCCGAATATGGAGAATCACCATGGGATCCTGTTTGGACAAAAGGTCTATCAATGTGTAACCTCTATGAATATTGGTTTGGCCCAGTGGGTGAGGAAATCTTAAGAAAGGGGCTGGTTGAATTCAGAAGGGACTCTGAAGAGGAGAGCGAGCTGGAGCTAGAGCTGGAGAGGAGCTGCAGTTGCCAGGGCTAAGGAGTAGGCCCTTTTTGCTCTGAATAAGGCTATGGTATTGTCAGTGGTGTATTTAGGAGAGTAAATTCTTTGTGGTGTAATCTCTATGTTACATTTCCTTTTAATTTTTTAAATTTAATTAAATTTAATTTTTTATTTAGGGTTTTAATCTGCTATCAAGTCCTGCCCTGGCACCTTATGTGTTACATGCCCTTACACCTCCTCCTCTACAATAATTCATTAATTGGTAATAATACATAGATTGGCAACAACTGTAGGTCCTCGTAGACCAGGTCATCCCCAGAAGGGTTCATGCCAAGGTCACCAGAGACGTAATGAAGTTGTCTTAGAAATTATCCAAAACAGACACCCCCAGGATGAGATTAAGTGAAGCCCCCTCAGACAGTAATTAGGGTGGAATGTGCTATTTTTCCCTGGATGCACCTGGCAGTGAGTCATGCTCCAAAACAAGTAAGTGATCCAAACACCCATTATCCTGCAAAGATCTTCCTTCACACTACTGCCTAACCAACAATACAAGGTCATCTCAAAACCATCAGTTTTAATGATCCAGCCATTAATAGCAATTAACAAAGCCTTCCATTGTTTAACTCTGGGAAACTCACTCAAACATTGCTCTCCACTCAAAACACCTGTTAAGGGTACAATATTGAGTATAAATATTACCCCCAAACATGACCAAAGTACACACAGTTTTCTACATGTCAACACTGTCCATTTTCTGTATGACCTCAGCATCAAGCCTAATTATTCTTTGCTTCATGAATCTCTGCTCTCTGGACAGGTAAAGTATAGCCCACCATCCCCAAAGTCTATTCCTCTGACCAAATACTTCCTCCTAATTCTTTGCTAGCCTTGTGTGATTACTGGATGCATGAATGCATGTCTGAGTTGTTCCGTGATTATTTTCCAATAAGAAACAATTTTACTTTACTTTTTGGCTTAGAGTTTTGTCAGTACTGGTATACGCAGATGTAAAGATCCCAAAGTTAGCTGACCTCTCACTGCAATATTTTGAGCTAATTAAAATTCCCCAATTTAATATCATAATTTGAATGTCACAATTAAGTCTTACAGACCTCACACAATTCGGTTAACAAGTCAGATGCATAGATAGATAGACAGACAGACAGACAAGACAGAGATAAAGTGCAATTGTGTTTGCACTGGGATCCACTCCTTGTAACATCAGCCTTGTAACTTGCTCTAGGGTCTACCTACTGGGACATCATAAATTCTTAAGTCTTAGGGTTTGGGCCCTTATATTTCAGGGCCTGGCATAGTCCTAATCTAGTAGCCCTAGACTGAAAAAAAAATGGAAGTGTCAAACCTGAGCTGTTTTCAGAACCAGCAGGACTGATTCTGTCCCATATAATCATGCTGTCAACTCAACCTGGAATGGTTTAGATTAGGGGTGAGTATGTGCTGGAGCTCAGAAATGCACACAACCTGATTTTCAGCCACTCCAAAGTTCTAGAGAGATACAATGCGCCATGATGGCCATCATTTTGGGTGACATCACATCACTCTCAGAGACATTTTGGGGCTGTTTGGAAGGGTAGTATTTCAGGAGAGAGGATGGCATTTTTAAGCATTCCAGATCTGTTTTTTTCCCCCAGTGAAAAACCTTTTTTCAGGATTGTGTGAGGGGGATTGGGAGAGTCAGTGAGTCTTATGGTAACCTCATGTGGCCCACGATTGTCACCTTTGCTCTAGATAAATATTATCCTCAAAGACAGCTGACCCCTGTTCTGCCAAAACCTTCTCACCTACCTTTCCCCTAAAGTGGGTGTTTGCAACTGTATGATTATTGCAAATGGGGATCAAAAGATTCTTTCTTTCCTACTGGCCACCTTACTGCTTCCCTGTGTAAAACTAATAGGTCTTTATTGCCCATTCAGGACAAAGTCACCCCCATAATTTTTTGGTTAGCAAAACATTTTTGTTTGAATGGAAATTCTGAGCAGAACGGTGATGTCATATTGAGGGACACCCCAATGAGATTAATAAGGAAGCAGCATGCCAGAGCTTATCCTAGAATCAGCCCTCAGACTGTTTCACTCAAGCATGCAGATCACTCAACCTCTCAGCCCTTGACTTGCAGTTAAATATGTCAGCTGACAAAGATGCTTCAGGGGATATGGCAGCTCTGACTGTGAGGCCTGACTGCTGATAGCTGTTTAATATACACAAGTCATGATCTCATGCTGTGTTCATGGAGTGAGGAGCATGCATGTGTGAACTCATGCATGCCCATAACCTCTCTAACAGCGGAGGTAACTCTGAAGATTAAAGACGTAGAAGCACAGGCACCATGTGTGCTGTGCTTTCAACTTAGTTTCAAGGCTGCTTATATGAGGATGAGGAACAAGCTGCACCAGCTGTAAGGGCTGTTGGTAAGATTGTGTAGGAGGTAGCTCTATGTGTATCCCATGGTGGGGAGTAGATGCCATCTGACTGAGAGCAGATCTAGTTATTGTTCTCAGAAAGCAGTCCCTGCAGGAGGTACATTCATTGATCTATTTCAGGGCTGGGGAAAATGCAGCCTAGAGAGGTTTTTGAAGCCTTCAGTCCCTCCAGACTCCCCAAACAGGGTGAAGAAATATTGGGTATCTTAAGCAGCATGCAGCAGGGTTAATGCGCTATGGGCTTGTGATAGAAACTGGAGTAATTACTCTGGATGCTCTTGTAAGGTAAAAAAATGAAAGCTTATGTTTATTGTCTCAGGAAATCCATTTTAGGATAGGAAAGGAGATACAAGAAGGAATTGCCCTGCACTTGGTTAGAAGAGCTCCTAAGAACTGGCTCTCATGTGTGGATGTAAGCTGAAAAACAGTAGTGCGGTTGGATCCCCATCGATGCTCCTTCCCAGACAAAGGGAACAAAGAGGCTAACTTCTTGAAGAAGAGGGCACTGACCGCTGCAGCTGAGAAGGAAACAAAAGGCTTAAGTAGATAGACCAAAGCAAGATACAGAGATGAAACAAAGGGCAGGTATATAGACTCCCCTCTCTCATGAAACACTTTATACAAGTGCTGAAGCCTCTTTGCTCCAGGAGCAGCAATTAACCTCTGAAACAGGTTGAAGGGCTCCCTTGCACTGTTTTACATCAAAACTAATCACTTTCCAAAAAACAGGAATGTACGTCAGCCACCTTTTTGTTTCTCCATCCCCTCCCCCGCCCCCGTTTTGTTGTAGGTACATTTTGGCCGCTGAGAATTCTGTATTTGTGTTTCATTTGTCCTTTTTTGTTCATCTGAAGGTCATGTTGGTGGTGCATCTCTTTTTTTGCAGACACACACACACTTCATAAAGCACACTGAAAATGCCTGCAATGAATTAAAAGGGCAGAAAATGTGTTGAAGCAGAAAGCTACTGCGATGAAAGTCATGCTATTTCAAAAAGGAATCTGTAAGTCCCAGGGTTACTCTAAAATGGGGGTGTACAACTTCTTATCTTCCAGAGATTATTGAACTCCATCTCCCATCAACACCAGCCCAGATGGCCAGTTACTGAAGATGACAGGATCTATCTTTCACAATATCTGAAATGCTACATGTCACCTGCCATAGAAATTAAACCCAGATTTCTTTCCATGGACTCAAGTGTCCTGGGGTCATTTCACACTAGCAGTGAAATGACATATACACAAGTAACTATATGTCACTTTCCCTGTTATGGAAACATCCTGTACAATCCTGGGGTTTGTAGTTTGGTGACGTGCCAGAGTTCTCTGACAGAGAATCCTGACTACCCCTCCCTAAGCTGCAAATCTCAGGATTCCATGGGTGGGACTGTAGCAATTAAAGTGAAATCTTAGTCCTACACTTGTGTAGTGTGAAAGGGCCCCTGACTAATATCTTCCCATGTAGCATTCAGGTTCGGATTTGTTTATTTATAATTCACATTTTAGCTTGCCTTTCAAGGAGCTCAAGGCACTATACATGCTTCCCCTCCCAGGGCGCATCTACACTGTAGAAATAATGCAGTTTGACACCACTTTAACTGCCATGGCCCCATCCTAAACAATCCTTGGATTTGTAGTTTTGTGAGGCACCAGCACTTTTTGGCAAAGAAGGATAAAGACCTTGTGAAACTACAAATACCAGGATTCTATAAGATGGAGCAATAGTAATGTCAAGCTGCATTATCTATAGTATAGATGCACCCTCAGTTTTAATTTTTCCAACAACTCTATGGTTATTGGTCAGGTTAAAGGTGAGTGACTGGTCCAAAGTACCCAGCTACCTCACGGCTGAGCAGTGTTTAGTTCAACAGTCTAATCATTACACTAGGGATGAGCAAATGTGAGGATCACAGAGGCTAATACTTTACCCCAGGGCATGCCCAAAGCTGCAAAAGTACCATAAAACATTACTGGAGTTGGCCAAAAACAAACAAACAAAAAAACCCTACCCACTTCAAATTTTGTAAAACCCCTTGCTTAAACATTCAGAGAGAGATCCTGCCAACACAGATATCTTCATCAGTATTATGACATCATGTCCTTCACAGAAAGTTGAATTGGTAGTACTGGCAGTCCTAAAGTCATACTAAATCATCAGTGACCTGAAGTTCTTCAATATTTTTTGAGGTCATAGTTGAAAACTGCCTCATTCAGCTATTCAGGTTTCTGCTTCTGAGGGTTTTGTTGATTTTTGCTGTTATCAGCTGCATGTATATGTCAGAAAGCAGGAGGAATAGATCCCCTCCCCACCATTGCTATTTTGCTTACTTGGACAGTTTTACAGAGACACTTATGAAATTGTCCCAGAAAATTTCTAGTAACCTTGCTCTATTAATGCAGTTAAGGGATTACAAATGTACACTGATATGAACATGCTACGGAATTCATTTTTCAAAATGCATTTTTCAGACTGTGCAGGTAACAGCTCTTCCCTCTTCTGAAAGACGGGGATATCATCAACAGAAACTTATTCCTAGAGCTTGGAAAAGTTACCTTTTGGGGCTACATTTACAGAACTCCCAACAAACTTGGACTATGGTGACTGGGGAATTCTGGGAACTACAGTCCACTAAATCACATTTCTAAGCAGTACTTCTTTCTATCTGCTTCAAAGTTCTAGACTTAGATCTGGTTTAAATCCATCAGCTCCTTCTGTCCCATGAGAGCATGAAGAGAACTGAGAAGAGCATCCTCAGATCACTTTTCCTTTGTCCATGCTGAGAACTGACAAAATGGCAGATGGGACATGGATAGATGCTTCAAACAGCTGATGGCTTCTTCAGAGCCATTGCTGGAATAAACACTGCACTGGGATTGTAAAAATATATATCTATTTAGTGAGTTGTGATCATAATCCTAAAATATGTGGCAATGAGGGAGCCTGCGAATGAATTATTAGGAGCTATCATACCAAGTGGTCCATTTGGGCCACTAGCAGGAATTCTCCTCAGTCTTGTGTAAATTTTTTTAACAGATGTCTCAGACTGAACCAGGGAATTTATGCTTACAAAGCATGTGTTCTATTAATATGTGACTGCCTTTCCATTGAGGTTGCTCAATGAAATAGGTGCTTTGAGGATTGCAGTCTCTTAGGGGTACCAGATCCTTCATAGATACACCTGGGACTACTGAATGTTTCAGAGACTTTTGAAAGGCAAGAGAAGGAGGAAAGGCCTCTGCAGAAGGTGTGTGTGTGTCTTATGAAATGCAGTGAAGACTCATTATATTATCAGACATATTAGTGATACCAATACCAATACCACCTGGATTAGAAACCCCTTAGTTCCCCATCCCTTGGTTCTCTTTCCCTCTACTCTTTCTCTTCTCCTGACACCATTCTTTTTCTTTTCCACTGTTGTTTCTTTCCATTCTCAGTGTACTTGCACTCTCTTGTGTTTTCAATCTTCCCCCCTCCCTCTCTCTGGACATTTTCAGACGGCCCTTACCACACAAGCAGCCTCCGGAGTAGTAACGAGGCTGCTGCGTGGCAGGGGGTCCTTTTTGGATGCCGCCATCCCTCTTCCGTGACCATTCATGGCACGTACGTGAAGCTTTGGAAGTGGCTGTGTCATATTTCAATCATGGGCAACTTCCATGATTGAAATATGGTGTGGCCGCTTCCAAAGCTTCACGTACATGCCACGAATGGTCACGGAAGAGGGATGGCGGCATCCGAAAAGGACCCCCTGCCATGCAGCAGCCTTGTTACTGCTCTAGAAGCTGCTTGCACGGTAAGGGCTGTCTGAAAATGTCCTCTGTCTCAAATTCTGGGCTTTGCAAAGAAGAACAGAACAGAGTTGTCAAGAGGCCCTGGGGAGAACAGATTCTTTCAGGCCTGTTTCCATTCCTGTCTCTAGAGAAGATTAGGAATGCCTAATGTCTAAGGAGATTATCAGATGAGTGCCTAAAAACCTGATTGTGGCACTATATTTTACAGCGTTCATGTTCTGGCACAATGACACACATTTTTGGATGCTGCTGTGATAATGATACAAAATCACCGCAAGAGTCCGGCAATATGAGCGCTTGTGCCACTTACTTCCACGTCTCTGCATGAATGAGATTTCAGCACGTCTTATGAGAAGACACGAGTGTGGTAAAAAGCCCCCAAACACCAAAATTAAAAAAAGAAAATGTCCAGAAAAACACAGATACACATTTAGAAACTTGCAAGCAAGACGAGGAGGTTCACAAAAAGAGTGTACGGTACCTAGTTTCCCCGTTCTCACCCAGATGTGTTCTAGTGGGACTGCCCATTGATGTGGGAATCACACCAGCAGAATGGGGCACCTTTTCCCACACATGAAAATCTGGAAAACAAACACTACTGGAGATCAATTTTCAACTTCTCCCTGACAATAAAAAAAGAACTCCTTTATAACAGCAGCAGAACACTTGCTTAACACTGTGGCACAATGCTGTCTGATAAGGAAGCCCTTTTGAGATCTCATGGCATCATTATAACACCATTTTTGACATGTCTGATAATCTCCTCAGCGTGATAATGCAGGTTACAAACAGATTTTAATTGTCAAGTATTCATTGACTGATAAAAAAAAATAACCCTGAGCTTACACATATATTAGGGTCCCCTTAGTATCCATGCCCAGCTGGCTATGTTTAACCATCTTAAATTTGTGATGTAGACAGACACACATTCACATTCACATTCTCTTTTATTATTATAAAAGAAACCAACTTGTATACCAGTGGAGTCCATCCTGCAAACACCAGACAGCTCTGGATTAAAAATGACTAGCCAAAAACTCAATTATCAGTTAGAAGATGAGATGATCCCAATAGCAAGAGCTTTTTTTCTCTCTCCTGACAATTGCTGAAAAAAGCTTTTACTTGGTGTGAATAACATTCCTTGAGGAGTTTGGATTGTGTTTGCTGAAAAGCAACTGAGAACTGTGCTTTAGAAGAGTTCTGGCATGTGTGTAAGTGCATGAAATACTTTAATGAAACAGGAAGGAGGAGGATAAAATGTGAGATGTTAAGGCAGGATATGTCTTGACATCCTTGTGCAACGAACAGAATTTTTTTAAAAAAAATCTTCTCCAAATGAGATGGTGCTTTTTATCCCAGCATCCCTTTACTTTTCCCAAAGATTTTTTTTATTATAAAACCTCCTAGTCCCCAGCTTTCCTGCTGCAACATTAAACTGGATGAAGCATTTGACTGCCCTGGGCTTTGGCCAAGAAAATCTGTGACGACAGAAGCAGGCAGCCTCTTGAGAACACAGCGAATGCTGGCGTCCAATTGCTTGCTTGCCAGCCATATCAAGAGCTGCCACCAAGATCAAATTCCCTTTTTAATTATGAGCATCAGTGTGAAAACTCTTTGGGGACTTCTTCTGAATCTGATTACATCTCAAAATGAACCTTAGCACCAGGGGGATCTCAGCACTGGCTTCTTCATTCCCTTTACTTTTCCCCTAGATTCTAGCCATTATTACAAGAACGATCAGCTAATATAAAATAAAATGGTTTCCCTCAAAGCTTAAATGGGTAGCTAAATATCCCCCTGGGCAGCAATAGAGTTGGATAATACCAACAGAGCCAGAAGTCAAAAACTCCAAAAGTATAGCAAAATGATCCCTATTTAAAAAATAAATAAATCCTAGCAGTGAACTAAGCAAATACCTCAGGGTAGAAAGGCAGTCTGTTGGCAGGAATTAGAGGACAGAGAGTTCAGCAGAGCTAACTGTTCATCCTGATACATGTGGAAGTATAGTGGGGTTTTATGAGTTACTAATTCTTTCCCAAGTGGGTAAATAATAAGGCAGAAGCATTAATTCCCCCCACATTACAAACAGGACTGAATTACTGTTGAATTATAATAAACCTGCTGTGCATATTAGGAATGCTTCTTGCTACATTCCTGGGTGTACTGTGTGTGTTTCCAGGCCCCTCCAAGGGCTCATCTACACTACTACACTAGCTGGTGGATTTCAGAAGGGGTAGAACCAGACCCCTAAACAATGAATTCTATCCAAGCTATCCCAGGGTCAATATTGAAAATCTCCATGGCTGGATACTGGGTCCCTTGGGCTGGGAAGCACCCCCACACCTGGGAAGACATCTGGAAGATGAATCCCCAGTCTTATATAAAAGACAAATAATGATGGAAGATGAATCCCCAGTGTTATATAGGACAAAACCAAACAAAGTAGACTGAGTTACAGAAATATGACCCATCTGCCATCCTAATACCTATGAGAACAGTACAAGCAGGATGTTAAAAGGAAGATTTACTACCCTAGCCTGTCCCCAGCTGCCTCTATATCCTTGAAGTATCAGGCTAAAGCCGAAACTATCTAACAGGGTCTACTGAACACAAAATAACACTGGACATCTGTTCCAGCAGGCCTATCCAGATTATTTTAAATTGTTAATTTTAAGGGAGAGGCAGATAAGAAATAATAATAATAATAATAATAATACTACCAGCAGCAGCTGGTGATAAGGGGCCATATCCATTATGTGAGTGGAGGGCAGGCAGTGTTGTACACTTAGATCTTATTTCTGAAACCATCTCCAAAAAGATGGTGAAGGCTCTGGAAACCAGCTTCTATGAGGAATAGTTGAAGACTTGTGGTATGCTCCATCAGGTGAAGAGGTGATTGAGAGGTGATGTGGTAACCATCTTCCAATGTGGAAGATAGAGCAAACTTGTTTTCTTCTGCTCCAGAAGGTAGAACCCAAAGAAACAGGCTTGAATTAAAAGAAAGGCAATTCCAGATAACAGTAAGAACTTCTGGATCAGAAGAGCTGTTTGACAGTGGAACACATCCCCTCAGGCTCTCCTTCACTGGAAGTTTTAAAACAGAGGGTGGATAGTTTTCTGCCAGAGATACTTTAGCCATGGATTTTCTGCATTAGCAACAAATAGTGTTAGCTAGGGCTGTAGTTATTTACTAATCTTCTTCTCAAAGAAAGCAATGAGTAATTTTAGCAATTGTCTTCCTGGTGCAAGAAAGAATTTGAAAATCATGCAGTTTTTGAAGTCCATTTGCAATTCAGGACTTATTGTGCACAAAATTCACACAAGGTTGTTTTGCACAAAGAAGAACGGGTTACTTACCATAACTATAGTTCTTCGAGTGGTCTTCTGTGAATTCACACAATGGGTTAATCCTGCACCTGCGCAGAGCACTTTGGAAACTTCTAGCACCTCATTATAAACTTTTGGGTGGTAGGACTGCCCCTCTCACCCCTGGTGCATATAAGCCCACCCCTCTCATCAAGTGCTCAGTTCCTTTTAGCCACATTGAATAAGAAGGTGAGAGGAGGGACACCAGAGGGGAGAAGGGTGGGTTTGTGTGAATTCACAGAAGACCATTCAAAGAACTATAGTTACGATAAGTAACCCATTCTTCTTCATGATCTCTGTGAATACACACAATGGGTAGACTAAAAAGCTCAAGAGATAGGCTGGTGGGGGTGTCCAGACCAACAATAAAGACACAACATAGTATATTAGGTAGAACAGTTGTATTAAATATGAGGTAGATCAGAGACAAAGAATGTCTCAGTCATCTGAGAATGAACACATAAGGACTGCCCTAGCCAGGGTTGCACCATCCCTAGAGGAAGAGTCTATTTTATAGTTCTTTACAAAGGTAAGCGGTGTTGCCCACATATCTGCTCTACAAATGTCCAGCAATGGCATGCCTTTCAAGAATGCTGTTGAAGCTGCGGTTGCCCTAGTAGAGTGGCTTCATATTGAAGAAGGTAAGGGCATGCCTGAGGCTTCATAAGAGATCTTGATGGTTGTTGCCACCCACTTGGAAAGGCATTGAGAGGAGACAGGGAGGCCCTTTTTAAGGCAGGAGTAGCAAACAAAAAGTCTGTTGGTGTGGTAGAATACCTTGGTTCTGTCAAGATATAACTTCAGCACAGCTCACATGTCTAGGGGATGACGAGGCGCCAGAGTATCTGGAGAGTGCACAGTCTCAAATGCTGGAAGCACAATGTCCTGGTTAAGGTGGAAAGAGGAGACCACCTTGGGCAGGAACGCCACATCTGGGTGAACAACAACTTTGTTCTCATGAAACAGAATGTAGGGAGTGTCTGCTGTGAGGGCACAGAGCTCGCTGGCCCTCCTGGCTGAAGTTATAGCTACAAGGAAGACCATTTTGAAGGACAGAAATCGTGAGTCTATTGCATCCAGTGGCTCAAAGGGGAAGCGAGAGATGGCTGTAAGGACTAACTGCAGATCCCACCATGTGACTGATTCAGTCACTGGTGGGTGCAAGTTCTTGTAACCTTGGAGGAAACATCTAACCATAGGGTCTGCGAAGCATGAGCCTTTCCCCAGGTCCTGGAAATTAAAGGAGATTGAAGCCATATAGGTACACACTGATGACAGTGAAAGACCTTTTGCTGATAATGATGCTAGGCAATCAAGAAGTAGTGTCAAAGCATTGGCTGGGGAGACCTCCTTGGCATCCAGGAATTCGCAGAATCTCTGCCACTTGTAACGGTATGATTTCTGCATTGACAGGTGTTGGGCTGCTAGGATTATCAATTGCGCTGAATCTGAAAGTTGGTTCAGTGACCTACCAGCCAAGCTGTCGGGTTGATCATCCCTAGATCTGGGTGGAAAACTTGCCTGTTCTGCATTGTCAGAAGGTTCTCCCTCAGAGGAAGATGGCAGAAATGGTGGTTCGACAGGAGGAGAAAGGGAGCGAACCAAGGTTGTCTGGGCCACTATGGCATGATGAGTATGCATTTGGATTTGTCTTGCTTGAGCTTGGCTACTACTCTGGAGAGAAGCGGAAATGGGGGGAATGCGTACAGGAGAGCTCCCAACCACTTGAAGAGAAAGGCGTCTCCCAGATTCCTGCAAGACATCTGCTGTCTTGAGCAGTAAAGGTTGTATTTGGCGTACTGATGCGAGGCAAAGACATCTATGGTGGGTAGTCCCCACTCCGAGAAGAGTGGAGTAAGCACCTCCTCTGACAGCGACCACTTGAGGCAGCTGTCCTGGCTCGACTCAGTGAGTCTGCAATGTCGTTCTGAGACCCTGCCGAATGGATGTCTGTCAGTAAGATGCCTCTGGGTATGCACCAGTCCCTGATCTGAGTTGTCAAAGAGTCTTGGATCTGGTTCCCCATTACTTATTGAGGTAGAATACCGTGGTGGTGTTGTCTGACACCACTTGCACCATCCTGCCACTGAGTGAAGATTCAAATGCCCTCAGTGCTTTGAACACTGCTAGGAGCTCCAGAGCATTGATGTGAAGATCCTTCTCCATAGCTGACCAGAGACCATGGATGCATAGTCCACAAGAGTGGGCCCCTCCTGTTGTGGATGCATCCATCGTCAGGGATCTGGATGGATGAGGGACCATGAAGGGCAGGCCACACCTCACGTTCTTTCATGAGGACCACCATCAAAGCTGCTTGAGGAGTGCTCTGGAGATCGATAGCAGCCTGAGAGGGTTGTTTCTTAGGGGGTCAAATGACTCAGGAACCAAAACTGCAAAGGATGCATGCGGAGCCTGGAGAAGGGGGTCACTGCTGTGGTCAAAGCCATGTGACTGAGAATGGTCTGAATGAAGTGTGCCGTTATGCTCCTCCATGAGGCACAGTGGATCACCACAGTCTGTAACTTGAGGAAATGGTCATCTGGGAGAAACGCTTTGTCCTGGATAGAGTTCAGTTTGGCACCAATGAACTTTGTGACCCTTGAGGGGGTGAGGTGTGATTTGTCCAAGTTGATCTTGAAACCCAGGTTGTGCAGCAAAGCGATCGCCACCTTCACATCAGCCGCTACTTTTTCCCTTGATGGACCCATTATCAGCCAGTCGTCCAGGTATGGGAAGACTACAACTCCTTTTGCATGCAAGTGTGTGACCACCAGGGCCATACATTTCGTGAACACCCTTGGGGCTGTACAAAGGCCAAAGGGAAGTGCCTTGAAGCTGTACATCTTGTGACCTACCATGAATGCCAGGAACCTTCTGTGGGATTGCACTATCGTGATGAGGAAGTACGCATCCTTGAGGTCGATGGCAGCGAACCAGTCTCCTGTATCACTGGCTGCCTATTCATTTCCGGGAACAGTACAAGGTGTTGGTTATGACCTTTAAAGCCCTACATGGCTTGGGTCCAACTTACCTCTGGGACTGCCTCCTCCTGTATGACCCTTCCCGCACACTTCGGTCCTCTGGGAGGAATCTGTTACAGCCTATGAAAACAAGGCTGTCGGTGACCTCCCAGAGGGCCTTCTCTGCTGCTGCTCCCAGATTATGGAATGGCCTGTCGGACGAGATCCGTCTTATTACCACCTTAGACAGCTTCAAAAAAGCTGTCAAGATGGATCTTTTCCGGCAGGCCTTTCCTGAATAGCTATCCTGGCCCGAAGATTCGGCTGTCTTTTCCCTCGAGCTGCCATTGAATTATTCCATTTTTTTCTCTTTTGAATTATTGTATGTTTTTAATCTTTTTAATTTAATATTGCTTCAAGGGGTGGGTGGGTTAGGGTACTAATGTAATTATGGAGTTTTTATGCTGTAAGCCGCCCCAATTGCATTGCAGAGGGGCGGGATAGAAATAATAATAATAATAATAATAATAATAATAATTACTATGTGCAGGAACAGAAGGATGGAAGAATGGGTGACCATTCTGAATCACTTGGGAAGAATAAAGAGGTTCACTTCTCTGAGACCCAGGATGGGGTGCAAACCACCCTCCTTTTTGTTGACAAGGAAGTAGTGGGAGAAAAAGGAGTCCTTTTGCTGGTAATGGTGAACCTTTCTATAGCCCCTTTTTTAAACAAAGAGAGAACCTCTTCTTTGAGGGGGACCAAAGGAGTAGTAGATCTGAGAAGACCTGTAGGTGGAAGGGTATCGAATTCTATGAAATATCCAGCCCTGATAATATTTAGGACCCAAGAGTCTGTGGTGATAGCACTGGTGGTATGCCGCTAATAGGCCATCTAAAGGAGGTTGGCCTGGGAGATTGGGTGTGTAGTCAGGCTTTCTGCTTGGCAGGTTCGGGTTTTTCTTCTGGAACTGGGACTTATGTTTACTGGTAGTTGGGAACTTTCTCTGGTATTGAGCGTAAGGTTGTGAGGAATGCTGGGTGTGTGATGAGGAGGGGCTGAACCTCCTTTGAAAGGAAGGCAGAAACCATCTGGCATAGAACCTGGAACACAGGGGATGACTTGGTGGAGGTTTAGCCATTGTCTGCAGTTTCATGTCAGTTTCCAAATGGAAGAGTGGAAGGTCCTCAATAACAGATTTGGCAGTTGAGGAGAGGCCAGACGAACGCAGCCACGTGTGCCTGTGAACAGCGATGGAACTGACCAAAATTTTCCCAGCACAATCAGTCACATGCTTAGCAGATTGCCGTTGGTAGTCAGCTAATGCAATGCTGTCATTTCTAGTATTAAGGGCAAGGTCCGCGTTCTGCTGTGCGACCTTGGCCAGAAGGGAAGAGATGATATCCCAGAGGTGTCTCTGGTATGCTCTCATACATGCTATGTAATTTGCTATCTTCATGAGAAGACACACTGACTAGTAGAACTTTTTCCCCACAGTGTCCAACTTCTTGCCCTCTTGTTCCGTAGGTGAAGAGTAGATTTTGTGTGACGTATGCATTTGCGCGGCATCCACAATGACGGAATTTGGCTTCGGGTGGGAAGACAACCAAGGAACCGCTTCATCTGAGACCCTGTAAAGGTGTTCTGCTAATGCTAATGCAGTTCTGCTAATGCAGAAAATCCATGGCTAAAGTGTGTCTGGCAGAAAACTATCCAGCCTCTGTTTTAAAACTTCCAATGAAGGAGAGCCTGAGGGGATGTGTTCCACTGTCAAACAGCTCTTCTGATCCAGAAGTTCTTACTGTTATCTGGAATTGCCTTTCTTTTAATTGCCTTTCTATTATTATTATTATTAGTTTCTTAGACGTTGGTGGGACAGAAGATGGAGTACTCCAGTCCGCCTTGGCAACCTGCATCAAGAGAACGGGATGTAGGGCAGTGGAGAAGCTTGCCATTGCAGGTCATGGAAGATGGGGTCATCTATGTGCACATCTGGAGTCAATGTAGGAAGACCCAAAGACGCTGCCATTTTGTTCACGATCTCCGAGAATGAGTGTACATCGTCTGTCGGCGAAGCTGGTTCCTATGTCGCACCTTTGCCTTGGGGTGATGACCTGGGTGTAGGGGTGTCATCTTCCGACTCATCCAACTTGTGTTCTGTAATCTGTAAAACTGGAACTGACAAGGGCTTGGGCCACCCTGCACTAACAGGGGTGGATGGTCTAGGCGAAGGTGATTTTCTATCTGGAGACTGATGAGAAGGGTGTTTAGGCACCTTCTTCTGAGGGGACTTACGCTTCTTAGGTGATTCCTCCAGTGTAGGTTGGCCAAGCTTGTGGTGACCCTCCGTGGAATGATGGTGACCCTGTCGGTCCCGATCTTCCTTCCTGTATTGGGGAGAGCGATCGTATCAGTAACTGTCTGGAATATGGTACCAGGGACCAGTAGTACTGATCAGGATAGAAACCCTTCGGCAGGAGGTCGTACTGGTACCGATCGTACCGGTTCCACCAATCCTCCTCGTACCACAGTGACTTGTCATCCAAGGACCAGGAGCTACTTGATGGAGATTACGATGGATGTCAATATAGTCTGGGCATATGGGATCACAAAATGGAGCGGGATCCATGTCTTGGCGGTCTCGGTGTCGGTAATAAAGAATGTATCAATACCGGAGACTTGGAAGGTGGTGATGGTGTTCTCTGTTTGTCTAGGACAACTGGAGTCGGTGACCGATGAGATGAATGAGAATGGGATTGCTGCGTTAATGGCAGATGGTGGACTGATGTCAATGGAGAACGGGACCTCAAGACATGGCGGTCAGCTGATTGAGACTGGGATCCAATCTGGGACCGGGATCGGGACCGATGTTGTGAACCCAAATGGGACCCGAATGGGAAGCAGAGCAAGCCTTAGAACATTGAACAGACTGAGAACTGAGACTGAGTCAGGACCGAAACCGGGATCACGACTGGTACTGTGCCACGGTACTTATGTCCAATGGAGACAGGGACCTTGATACTTGGATGATACAGACACTGATGGAGGACTCATCAGTCATCTTTTCTACTGCATATGTGGATTCCACTTCCTGGTGTCATTCTTGTGATGATATCGATAGACGTCACTTCACCAGAGGTGATACCGGAGAGCCTCCTTCAGATCCATCTCTGGATCTCTTTGGCTTCAGGTCACAAGATTGGTGTTCAGGTCTCTTGGCCTTTCTGTGTTCCCAAGACCGACCCCTCTTAGGGGATTCCTTATGTCCAGCAGCCTTGGCTTTCTTGGCTGGAGGTTCTTTCCATTTCGACACTGATTTGGAAGACTCTGGTACCAGTACCCCCGAAACCGACTGTCTCCAATCCATCTTGGGATCATCGGTACCAAACTGGCCTGCACCGTTATCTCTCACTCTGGTCACCACTGGGACGCACACTGGGATCTTTGCCAGCACTGATGTAGAGCCTTTCTTGGCTTTCCCCTTAGACTTTTCAGGGGACGGTGCAAAACTTGAAGCCATCCCTGAGGCTGGAGCAGATAGGGCTTTCTCATACAGCTGGGCCTTAAGCCTTTTGTCCCGATTTTTCCTGGCCTGTGGGGTAAAGGCCTTGCAATGCCTCCAGGAGGCAACATCATGGGCTTCCCCAAGACAGAACAGGCACTTTGAATGGCCATCAGACTCAGTCATTTTGGCTGAACATTGGGAGCAGGATTTAAAGAAACCTGGTCCAGACATGTTGATGAGGGAATAATATCACAGTACCATCTAATCCCAGGACAGATGACCAGGAACGCAGGCCTACTGTCGAATCCGATGACGAGATGATCATAGTAGTGGTAGAATCTGAGGTCAGAGCTGTAAATCAGTCCAATCTGATGACAAATCCAAGGGACAGGCAGAAGAGAAGTCAAAGTCCAATGCAAAGTCAGAAAAAGGCAAAAAGAGCCAAACATTTGAGAATATGATGCTAGAGGAGTTCCTTCAGTGCTTTTCACATGGCAGAAAAAAAGAACTGAGCACTTGGTGAAAGAGGTGGGCTTATATGCACCAGGGGTGGAGTGAGCAGTCCTACTGCCCAAAAGTTTATAATGAGGTGCTAGAAGTTTCCAAAGTGCTCTGCGCAGGTGCAGGATTAACCCATTCTGTGCATTCACAGAGACCACGAAAAAGAACAGCTTTTTCTACATAGGAACCAGATTTTTCTGCACAGAAAAGAATGTTATTTTCTGCAGAAAACAGCTGTTTCCTGCCCAGAACAGGCTGTTTTATGTTCAAATAAACCACATGCACATTTTGTACAGAATATGTCTCTAATTACAGCATTTTCTATGAAGGAAACAGCTGCATAGAAATGCTGTTTTCTGCCAGAAAATGTTCTTTCCTGCACAGAAGATGCTGTTATTTCTGCAAAAGAACCATGTGTAAATTGTGTGCAGAATAAGTTCTAAACTGTGGAGGATTCTTCTCATTAGTGTTTCTTGACATATGAAAGACATGGTTTTTTGAACCATTTTTGGGGGGAATAATTTTGATTATTTTCCCCATCCCCAGTATTTTGATCATTTTTTAAAAATAGTTTTGATTATTTTCCCCCGTTCCCAGTATTAGATGACTCTTGTTTGCTGTGACTTGCTGTTTGATCAGTCTTGCTCAAACAAATGCTGTAATGAAGCACTGGCACCAATGTACACATGAACAGAGCAACATGTGGGCATGCGTGACACCTGCCATATGAGTGAACAGGACATTCCTGTTAGGTTTGAAAAAAGAATTTGAGGTGATGTGACTGGGCAGTTTTTAATGACTGCTGTTTAAGCCAATTGATGATCCCTGACATTGATTTTGAGGTATGGTGCTGCTTTATATTACATGTGGTTATTATTGTTTTTGGCCTAAATTCTATTGTTAGTACAGACTAGAGTAGAGCTGTTGAATCAGTCGGGTTTATCCATGGGCTGAGTCATCATTCAACAATTGATTCAATGGGTCTACTCTAGTTGGGACTAATCAACAGGGCTCCAACCTTTGTTTTAAACTTGGCTATATTTTGATTGTAAGTGTCACGCTACAGCCTGTTGGAGTTTATGTTCAGGAGTCCAGCCAGCAGTCAGGTTAGCAGAGTAACAAAAGCTTGGTCCAGATGCTTCCAGCATACTCAGTGTTCAATGAGTAGATGGACACACTTAGTATCTAAAAACTAACAGTCTTTATTGTTTACATCCTAAACTACAAACAAAGTCATTGCTCTAATAGCTAAGCTTACAGTTAGCAGTCAGTCAAAGAAGTCAATTGAAGAAGTTAAGTGAGCTGCCTTGCACCATGACTTACATAGGGTTTTCTAGCAACTCCCCTTCATTCAGTTGGTGACTGGTGACATCATCTGACATTATCCCTAGCATGTTATCTCCCCTTCTATTAGTCATACTGAGATAAAAGGGCAGAAAAACATCAGCTGCCTAGCTAACTGCATAGCTGTTTAACCTCCAGCTTTGTCCTCTACAGATAAACGGAATATATGGTATCTCTTTATGACATACATTTCCAAGGGCTACACATTCAAAACCCTAACAGTAAGATACCTTACATTGTTTTTAAGAAAAAGACATCCAATTTATGTAACAAATAACAGCAAGAATAATAGGTTTAAAACAGCAGTGGCAAATGTTGTGGCCCTGGGAGTACTTAACTTCTGGAGGTACTTCTCCAAATTCCCCAAACTGCTCTTTGTTTGGTCAAAGAAAAGAAAAGAAAAGAAAAGAAAAGAAAAGAAAAGGATTATTTCACCTGGAAGACTGCAGGAGTGGCATTTCCCCTTTAAACAGATTGTATGCATTTGCTTTGCTTAACCTTTTTCAAAAACAGCAGGTGACTTCCAGCTACCTTGCAGCGCCTTGAAGGTCAGGAGTACAGAATTGCCCCCCAGATTCACTGCAATTGCCCACTGTAACTGAATCCTTATCCAGGCTGGCCCCACATTTCCAACCATAGGGCTCGTATCACTCACCTTGTGCTTTTACCTTCCTTCCTGGGTCTCAAATTCAGGCCTCAAGCTGACCACTCTATTGGGGCAAGTGGCTGTGTTGAGCAGTGAGTTCAGTGTAGCAAAGTGGGACTGAATCCTCCTTATCAGTTCTTAAATGCAAACATTCAAACAGAAGTAAAACCATTGCAAAAGTATTTGTTATATAACAAGGAGGTTAAACAATGAAATCCTTGAACACACTCTCAGCTCCTATCAATCCGAAACCCTATTTAGATCTTATCCATTCCTTTCATCCTCACTGGCCCAATCTCTATCACTAACTGGTCCCATCTGACTCTTTTTTTAAATGACTATCCTCTGGTTTCTTTCCTTTCCCCCCTTGTAGTCTCCCATTTACGGCATTCCATGAGCTGTGATTGCCTCTACATTCACATTACACAATTATAGCACTATTATTCTACTTTGTTTGTAGCTCTATGAAACACTGGAGCTCTCTGGCTGGGAATTTTAAATGCCCCTCCCGCAACTGCAAATTGTAGGATTTCATAGGATGGAACCATGGCTGTTAAAGTGGAATAGCAGTGCTACAATTGTGTAGTATGAATGGACCTCCAGGCTTGCCCTGTATCTCACTTCACACACACCCCTGGTTTAAAAGAAGGAAATCACTGAAACAAACTGTTCTCTAATCCAGTGTGAAACTGTGGACTTTATCAGACCAGGCAAATATGGCATCATAATGATGCCTAATGAACACGAAAGGGTGCACATATCAAATGACGTTGTCCTTTCACAATCATGTCATGTCCAACAACCATTCCTTTTTATCGATGGGCCAAGCCGTCAATTGATCTCTCATGGTGCTTTGTTGCCAGCATTGCTGGTGTTTGGAACTTTGTGCCATTGTGCTCATGGGAATATAGCGTCAATGACAGAACACTTCCGGGTGAGATTGTGACAGCCAGGTAGGGGACACTCTTTTTATGAACACCCCCGGTGTACTTTGGATTTCTAATGTGTGTTTCTGTGCTTGTGTGTACATTTTGTGTGTTTATTTTGCTTTAATTTTTGAATTTGCTGCGGTCATGTCTTCTCATGAGAACTGGCAAGATTTGGAACCCGGAAGTAAATGGAGCTCCATTTGTACTCCATTACTGCCAGGGATGCCTTTCTGATGCTATTATATGTAGGTCTGGTAAAGGAGGTTCTTTCACCGGCATAAAAAGTTTCATAATATGCTGGCAAAAGAACATTTCAAGAGGATGGTCTGATAAAGTCCTGTATGATGGGACAGGAGAGAGAGATGGTGTTGTCTACAGACCTTGTGGATGTGTGGATAGCTCTGATTTATTTGGCTTGCATTTTTACAAATCCCTCCCCTCAGTTCATATGCAGTACTGGTCCAGTGGCTGAACATCTGACACTACTGAAATTCTACCTCCAGGGCTTACAGGGGCCACAAGGTGGCTGGAAGTCACCTTCTCTTCTTGAAAAATGAGGTTTTATATTAAGCAGTGTGCAAGGGGAGGCATGCAACCTATTTAAAAGGTTTATTGCTCCTCCCACAGTTTTCCAGGGGAGTCAATCTGCCCCCCTTCTTTCTCAATCTGAGATAGTTAGAAGTATACTTCATCAGCATTGAAGGATACATGTAAACTGATACTCAGTTGCATTAGATTTTAAAATAAAGATTAACTGATGTACCTATTTGAATATTTCAGTACGAAGTATTAATGATGTGAGATATAAACTGACTTTTAATCAAGGGCTGTCTGAATATGTTTTGTGAGTAGTCTGTGTTAATAACCTTTTCTATGTTTGAGCAGAAGCCTTGACTCTTGTTCACAGGCCTCACACTGATAAGGTGAGGAGGGGGCAGGCACCACAAATAGTGCCTTTTTCTGCTGTGCTAGAGGGACTCAGGTTTCAGGATGACTGCTAGCCACAAACACTAAACAGGTATACCTCAGTTAATGAAACAGAGGTGTTCCTGAGCATTACTACTTTAACAGAAACGTTGGTACCAGCGGCAGGGGGGTTGGACTGGATGGCCCTCGTGGTCTCTTCCAACTCTGCAATTCTATGATTCTATGACTCAACAACATGTGAAGGTTTATGTGACAAATGCTTTTTTTTTTTTTTTTGGTACCCTACCAGGAACAAAAACCCCACCAGCTATAACTGAAAAGAGGCAGTATAAAATATTTCTAGGACTATTCCCTTTTTCTTTCCCTTTAAAATACCCCCCCCCCACACACAAACTAGTTAAATGTTAAACCTGAATTGACTTTGCGCTTGTAAGCCTTTCCTCTCTATTTTCAGGTCTAGTTGTAATTATTTTCAACCTGTGAGAGACTATGTCCCCAAATTTATCTATATGTAGCTGTTCAAAAAGAAAAGAGAAAGGCAAGAATTATTCCTACAAACAGAACAAGTCACAAAAGATGTCCCTGCTGGGCCTTTAAATGAAAGCTTTCTCCTCATTGCTGGAGGCAGTTATCTCTCCGCCACTTTGCAAAGCTCCTGTAACCTCAAAGCTCTGACTCACTGCATTTGTCCTCAGAGGAGTTGATTATGAACTGACAGCAGGCCGCCTGTTAAGGTTTGTAACAAGAAAACCTGGACCTCACAAAAAACATTCTAGACCACTTCTGGTGGGTGATCTCCATTTTCTGTTTTCTTCTCATTCTCCATCCCTCTCCTCTCTCCTATGGATCTCTCCTCTCTCTTTCTCTGTTTTTCAGTACTGTCAAATGATTAACTGGTTGTCGCTAGAGCACTGCACTCTTGAGTTAAACACTCTGAAGAATATCTGCATAAAACAATGGCCCTTTCAATGGAGAAAAGAGGAGGGGAGTGAGTCTATCTCACATTGTTATCTGCAGGGATGGTGGAGAATGTCACACTTCCCTGACTAAGCCACCCAGTTGTCTTCTGGGTTGTGCATTTCTGTCATGGTCTCCTGTTACATAAAACTCTCATGTCCATGGAAAGGGTCCATGCATGTATTGGGGAAATAGCAACTCAAATGGTAATGTAAGAGGTTGTATAACTTTTGGGATCTTTAAACCCTATGTATACAAACAGAGTCAGGATGAAACACAGAGTCACTGATACAAATAACTAATGAAACTTTAGAATCACTGAAAGGACATTCTCTCTCTCTCACACACATTCATTTAATCAAGCAAGCAAGACTATTGAAGTAAAGCAGGAAAATAGTTAGAAGAGTGTTTAGACTAAGGCTTTAGGGGTAATACTGCACCTGATCCTGAAGCTAGGTTCTCTTCCTGAGGAGTGGAATTACTCTTGAGTAGCAGCAGCAGCAGTTGCTCAGAAAGGGGGTGGGAGGAACTTAGAGTTTGTCTATATGGTGAAAATGGCAGTCACATGGAAGACGATCTGTACAAATGGACATTTGCATAAATATGTGTCATTCAGAAGGTGGGCAGCCAAATCTACCTTAAACTCCATGTGGGAAGGCTCCGGGGCTTCTCCCAGATTTTTTTAAAAGCTCCATTCGACATGTGAATGTGCAGTCATTTGGACACTCACATTCACATTGCTGTAGCCAAGAGTGCAAGCTGATTGGCTAGATGACCATGGGGGGAAGGGCTAGCAACAGGGAAAGTGCCTGCTGCTGTCATGTTGGATTTTTGGCTAAGCAAGGGTCCAGTAAGTCGATAAAATGGCAATCTTATACTCTCTTTTTTCCCTTTTTGTAAATAGGAAATATCACATGTGTGCACTATGGTAAACTGTTGTTTTAAAAAAAGAATTTGGTGGTTGCAGATTTAAAAGTGCAAGTAAATCACTTGTGGCCGCCATCTTGACTAGGGGTCATGCAAGGTTTAGGGGGACTCTTTGGACTTTTAAGACAGGTTGCAGCACTGCAAATGGTTGCTGTTTCAGATGAATTCATATCCCCCTCCCTATAGATGGGGCCTTAGAAAAGGGAGTTAAAGTTAAAAGGAATGCCTGAGTTGGCCGGAAGCCATCCAGGGGTCTGGCCAGTGTTAGTGGGATACAGAAGGAAAGCACAGTGTAACCAGAGAGGGGGGCGAGTATGGGTTTGGGAGGAAAGTGGGATCTGACCAACAAAACTGAGATTTTGAGGGTTTTTTATAGGAAAATTCCCTTTGAAGGTGCCATCAGGATGAGAGGAACATTTGTTTTCAGATGGTTCCCAATGATGTAAACAAAGGAATTCCAGACTAGCCAGGAACTGGGAAATGGAGGCTTCTTTGGATGGGATCACTGACAGGCTACCTTCCTATTGACTTGCAGATATGTGGAAGATGATCAGGTTTACCTTGGCAAATGAAAACTTTCAACTGTATAGATGGATGTCTTCCTTTCCAGCTACTAGGCACGAAGAACCTTTTCCTTAATCAAAAGAGATGTTGACTAGTTGTATCGAGGTGTGAATGTTTGAGGAATTTGAGGGGCCCCTTCTTGACTTGCTACATGTTATTCCCAGTGTTTCTTTGTTTCCCATCAGCCCATGAAAGGCCCAGGGTGTGACCAGATTGATATCAAATTATTGTCACTTGTAAGTGAACCAGGGTGGGGGATGATAGGTTTTGCAGTTGGGGATAATGGGTATTGTTACATTCCCCAGAGGACTCCTCCAGTGTGGAGGAAGTAGAGTCCCCAGAACCAGAGGCTGACCAGGAGTTCATAGTCTCTGTAGGCTCAGAGCTGTACCCTGGATGCAGTCCAGCTCCTTGCATAGTTAAGGTTCCTGGTGACTCTTGTGTTAGTGGGGCAGTGAATGTGCTCCAGGTTTTAGTCAGAGCTTTAAAGGAGATAGCCAAGGAACTGAACCCCCACTCCCAATTTAGATAGCTCCCTTAAAGTTCAGAGTAAAGCCCAGAGCAGATAAACTGTTCCATTGACATGAGAACCACAAACCATACATATTACTCTGTGTGTGTGTGTGTGTGTGTGAGTGAGTGAGTGAGAGAGAGGAAATGCATTAAAAGAATTCTAATTTAACTGAAAATTACTGTGTAGTTTTAAATATATATAAAGGGAAGGGACTGAAAGCTGAGCTTATAAGGAACTGACATGGACTGGAAATTCCTACTTGCTTACTTCCTTTGTTGCATAGTGGGGAAAAAATCACAAGGGCAATGCTCTTGTGTCTGGTTTTCTTTGGGTGAGAGGTTACTGGAGACTTATAATGACTCTGTAGAATTTGGTGTATTCACAAATAGGCATTTAAGCACAGCCTATTGGAAGGAACCTTATTGCTAAGATCAGGAGGCAGATCTGCAGAGAGCAGATAATGCCCTGTCCCAAGCTCTAGTCCCAAGCTCTAGCAAACTCAAAGCTAACAGCTGAGCTAGTTTCACCTTCAAGCTGGCCCAAGATCCACAGCTCTGCAGTGAATGTGGATAGAGATAATGGGGTATTGGTAGAAAGCCGATCCCCCTGTGCATATATTAGCTCATCTCTTTTATTCAAAGAAAATACATTTCTTGATTTCTTTATGGGGGGGGCAGGGAGGAGATAACAACTTCCAGAATCTCCATAGTCTTCCCACCCCAACAAATAATGGCTACATCCCATAGTGACTTATGCAATTGCCATAAGTCCAACTTATGCCTGCATAAGACATTTTTAGATATTGCACAATTCAGAATTCTCTACTGACCTTGCACCATGACCTAACTCTGTCCCCAACGCACTGTTTAGCTGCTACAGCCCTCCCAACTTGGCCATTTACAGCCTGGTGGAGAATGGCAGTAGTGGCTTAAGATAAATTTTCACCTATGTTCCTGTAGCTGGATGCACAGCAGTGATATCTGGGACATCTGGTGAACTTCTGGAGGTTGCTCATTATTGTGCATCTCACTACAGGAACATAACTGGACACTTTTTTGCCACTCCCCTGCTATATACAAGTCAGTAAATTGGATTGGGCTGGGGGCTGCAGCAGCTAAAAGGTGTTTTTTTAAGGAGGTAGTCAGAGGGGCGATATTTGGTAGTTCTACCTGTGCAGAACTTTACAATATACCACCCAATGCCAAAGTTTCCAGGGCCTGTCTAAACATGTACAAACTAGGACAGGGCCTAATGTTACACCCAGCTGAATATCTCCTCATTGGAAAGTTCATGGTGGTGGGGTGGATGGGTGGGACATCCTCTAGAAAATCAGAAGAGGTTGACATTTGGAGGCTGGGACAGTGATGGAGCAAAGTTCAGCTGAATAAGGTTGCAGTAGTCGCTGTTGCAATGTGGTCTGAAGCCTCAACTCTGCTTGCCCTCTCTTCAGGTTTTTAAGGACACTTTAAACTAAAATTGCATAATGCCAGCACCATAGTGCCTCACACTCGGAAAATGAATGCCCTAATACACCTGGGACAATGCTGCAGAATGATGTGGCATCGTTACAAGGACATTGCATGTTGGGGGGGGGGATGGAAACAGCTTCCCATGGGCACTGGAGGCCTACTTTTGAAAGTATAAGGCAGTTTTGCTGCTGGCAGATGCTCTGCTCAAAAACAAATGAGGTTATCAGATGAGGGTCTAAAATGTTCTTTTGGCACTATATTTTAACGTGTAACTATCCTGACATAATAGCACTTCTTTTTGCATGCTGCTGTAATAATGAGACAAAGACTCCCCTAAAATCTGGCAATACGGATCATGCTGCTTACTTCCATGTGTTTCCATGGGTGAGATTTCGGTGGTTCTCGTGAGAAGGTGCGAGCGCACGTAAAAGTCCCAAATCACCTACATTACCAAACAAAATGCACACACAAGCACTGAAATACACTTGGAAACTTGTAAGCAAGGTTTATAAAGGGTCATAAAAAGAGCGTATGGTACCTAGTTTTCCCGATCTCACCCAGAAGTGTTCTGGCGGGGACTGCCCATTGATGCTGGATTCATCCCAGCAGAATGGGGCACGTTTTTGCACACAAGCAAAGCCTCAAAAACAACGTTATGGGAGATCAATTGGTGACTTCTGCCCATAAATAAAAAAGAATGTCCTCTTGACAACAGCAGAATACTTGAAGAATTCTGGGGCATGACATCATGTGATAAGGAAGCCCTTTTGTGGTTTCATTTCAACATTATAATGCTGTATTTGTTGCATCTAATAATCTTCAAAACAAAGGAAAAGAAGCCCCTCTTACTTGTCATATCCATTGTGATTTAACAATGTAATTTTTTTTTTTAAAAAAAATGAGTAGCTTCCCCACTCCAAAGACATTTATAGCTCAGGATGATGGCTCCAGTGGCAGTGGATTCATGAGAATGTTGTGCATCTTGTGTGAGTTGATGTCCCTGAAGTTACATTTACCTCAAATAAAGGTGAGGATGTCTCCTTCCCATTTACCGTATTTGGAAGAAGCATCTGGCAAAGGAATGTGTATGTATTTGAAGGAGGAGGGAACTTTGGTTAGCTTATAGTACAGAGTTTTTTTGACTACAGTTTCCTGAATCCTCTGGCCTGCATTGACCAGTGACCAGGCTATCAAATCTCATTCCCCCCATTAGGCATGCCTGAGCAGTTCTTCTATTTACTTTATTTTATTTTAATTAACTAATTAATTACATTTTATATCCAGTTTTTCTCTCAAAGCAGCTTACACTTACAAAATAGCAAAAAAAAAAAAATTGAATACAAAAATTTAAACAGCATTAAACGACAACCCACTGAAGAACATTAATCTAGGATAGATAAAAACACAGTAAAATCTATTACATATTGTTCAGATACGCAAGATATGTGTGTGGGCAAAATGAATGGCTGGCACATTGGAACATGCATATTAGTCATGCCTCAGGTACTGTTATCTGAAGGGAAATTCCTAGAAGGTTTTTCTTGGGAAAGCAGCAGTATCAGATGTCAAAGAAGTAGCCATGTTAGTCTCTTGCAGCAGGTGCTGCCATGTTTCTTCCCCATTGCCACTTCCTTCCTTCTTTCTATGGCACTATCAGAGTTTGCCAGTCCAATCCGATGGAGGATTTTGAGTGCATTCAGCGGAGCAGACACAGAACATCACTATCACCACCCTAATCTTTCTCATCTCTTAGAATGAGAAAAGTGGGTGAAGCTAGCAGAGATGGCAACAGTGAGGGCAAGGCTGATACGTGCATGTCCAGTACTTGCTGGTAGCTTTCAGTAGGGCATGAAACTATCCGAGGTGCTCAATCTGTATTTGGGGGTAGGGTTCAGCACTTTGGATAGTCCCTTTCAAGTTCAAACTAAAACACCCAGCGAACTCACTGACCCAGTGACATGGAAGCCACTAATCATTAACAGGCAAGTTCTGTGATCCCTCCATACTTTATGTTTACATGCATTCTTGTTTACATGGATAGAGCCCTATATAATTCAGATCACAGCTTTTGGGGAACTACAAATCCCAGAAGCTCCCAGCTAGTGAAACTAGCCTTGCTGTTGGGAGTTTTTGGGATCTAATGGCCCCAAAAATAACTTTTCACTCTCCACCTCAAAATACACATCAAAAATACTTGAACCAGATCTTGGAAAAGTTTTTTTAAATAAATAAATAAATAAAGTAAGTAATTCATTATACTGCTTGGGAAGTATTTTGTTGCCTTACGTGTTATATTGTGAAGAAGCTAATGCTTATGTTACCTGTTGTGCCATTCCTTTTTGACTGATTTTTGCTTCTTATAAAAACGAGTTAGGATTTATAAAACTTTAAAAAATTCATGTCAAAATGCCTCTAAAAGGCTTTAAAAATATCTGTGAAATGTAGCTTCCAAAAGTAACTGGAAACTGCTGCATGATTCACCAGTGAAGAAAATGTAATTTCCACATATTAAATTATCTTTGAAATGTAACTCTGTTCTGCTTGGTCATTCAAAAAAACTAACATTATAGGTAGCTACTTTGCTAGTTTTAATTCAAGCTCTGATCTAAACTTGGGCAAAGGACAAATTGTCCACCATCAAACACTCACCAAAACCGGATTATTTCTTTCCTCCCTCTTGCTTCCTCTTTCATTCACTCTCACACCTCCTACACCCCAAAGTATGGGACAGATTCACACTGTACAGTTATAAAACTTTGATACCACTTTAACTGCTATGGCTCTGTCCTGTGGAATACAGGGATTTGTATTTTCATGATACTTCTCAAGAGCATTCTTTTGAACTACAACATTAGAGCTTTCTGGAGGGGAATTCTAAATATCTGATGATATCACACATCTCAAGACCCCATAAAATGGAGCCATGGCAGTTAACATGGAAACAAAGAGCTATAGCCGTAATATATTGATACAGCCCCGGTCTCAGACCCAGTCCCTACAGATGAGTTGACAATTTAAGGAATGAATTGATTTATTTAAACATACCCGTATATTCTGGCATATAAGACGACTGGGCGCATAAGACGACCCCCGAATTTTAAAGTTAAAATATAGAGTTTGCCCCCCCCCCGCCAGCCAGCCAGCCAGCCAGCCAGCTGGCTGGAAAGCCTGTCCCCCACCAGCCAGCCAGCTCAGTGGCTGTAGATGATGGAATAGTCTGTGAAATTAAAGGACTGAGAACAGCTAAAAAGGCATGGGATACTTTGAAAAATCTCTGTGGTGTTCAATCTTTGGAAAGAAAGGTTACATTAATACTGTAAGTTGGTTAATATGAAGCTATCAAATCCCAAATTTTTGAATGAACACATTAATGAATGAGCACATTAATGATTTTAGAGCCACATTGGCAGACAAGAGAATTTCACCATAGACAAAACTTGATGCAAAATGATAAGTTTAAATCCAGAAATTCTAATTTTAGGCTAACTTGTCCTGAAAATTTGCAGGAATGATTTGATTGTGTATTCCTGCATGGTAAGGGGTTGGACTGGATGGCCCTTGAGGTTTCTTCCAACTCTATGATTCTATGATCATTTTTACTCTCCTGATCTAAATGGAGGGCCATTTAACTCTTCAAAGGCAAAGCAGTTATTATCACAGCAGGAGGAAGGATCTGCTGGGAAAACTGCTCAGGCCATTTAACACTTCAATCATTCTCACAGCAGGGGAAAAGATCTACTGGGGTATAAGACCACCCCCCGCCCACTTTTGAGGAGATTTTCAAGTGTTAAAAAGTAGTCTTGTATGCAGGAATATACGGTACTTATATCACATCCTTTCACTAATGGAAAGCACCATGCATATAGATGGCACTATATAAATAAATCACAGTAATAATGATACATCGTAATAGTGACAAAGGCTTTCCCCCTCACTACATTTGTTAAGCAGCTCATCTGTGCATATGATCTGTCTGTATTACCATCCAAACCTTGCTTTGTTACCACTGTTTAAGTAATTTTTTTACATCCCCTCTGCAACCCCCTCAAGTTCACTCTGGGGTTAACGCTATCATCATACATGTGTTAATCTGCTTATCAACACCAGGCGTCATTTCCACTTGTCAGTGGCTAGCATCCACTTAGTGACATGTGCATGTGTAAGTGAGGCTTATACGTATGTTTGTCCCTTTTTGGATGGGGCAAAGAGCCTATTCTTTCTCCCTTGTACTCCATCCCCAAGCCTTCCCCTTGCAGGAGGAGATGCTGCTGAGTGGTGGGGAGGGTAAGGAGCACAAAAGTAATCCAGATGATGAAGATGTGGCTAGTCTGAGCTCAGTGGGGGAAGATAAAGGAGGGTGTCTTCCATCTGTGAGCACATCCTTGTTTTCTCCCCCCTCTGAGCTGAGATCAGCCTCATCTTCATTATCTGAATTGCTTCCCTCCCTCATCTCCTCACTGGTAACCAGCAACAGGAACAGCAGCCCCTCTGAGGACTTGACAGCTGCCAAGGAAGGGAGAAGGATAAAGAACTGTGTGGGCAGACCTACACTCTGATGTAGGATCTTGGGGCTTGCCTAGACAAGAAGATATAATGTTGATTGTTGCTCATTAATGCAAATGTACAGCAGCATTCATTTGTCTTCATGTTTTTTTGACAAATCGCTGGTATCCAAAGCAATCCATGTTTGATGTTCACATGGAGCAATGCCTGTGAATCAAGATGGTGGCCAGGAGTGAATCGCTCACGTTATTATTCTCAACAAGTTGCTGCCGCTGCACAGTATTTCCCCCCCTGTAAATCTAAGGTGTACAAGTGCAACCTTCCATTTAAAAAGTTGTTTGGTCACCTCAGTGTAGCGAAAAAGTACACAATTGCTACTGTGAAACTCCAAAATGGCACTTCCGGCCACCAAATTACATCGCTGTGTATTCCTGGATAAGAGTGGAAGTGAAAACTGGTTGCTCAGATGTGTGTGGGAGCTGGCTTTCTGGCCACAAAAGCCAGCTCCCGTGCATGTCCGACCAATTGGTTTTCACTTCTGATCTTATCCAGGAATGTGCAGTGATGTAATTCAGTTACCCTAATGAGTTGGAGTGCACATTTCCCCTGCATTTAAAAAAAAAAAAAAAAACTTCAGGAAAAGCTGCAAAAGCTTTCCCTATGTAGTTTTTTGGGGTTTTGCCCCCCCATCTTCTGAATATGGTGAGCTGCCATGGGATCTCATTGGGACAAAAGGTATTCTCCTCAAATTCTATGAGGAGTTTTTTCACTGTCTAGACAATCCCTTGGCCAATGAATGTTAAATTACCACTCATAAGACAATCACTTGCTGATACCTTTTGCATTTTCACTTCCCTTCATATTCCCTCACCCGACTCCAGCATGTGTAAGAATATCAGCTAAAGTTACACTTCATGCATTTGGTGAAATGAGCCGGAGTTTACAAAAGCTTATGCCAAATAAAACTTGTTAGTCTTTTAAGGTGCCACCATACTCTGTTGTTTTTGCTGCTCCAGCACAGAAGATAGTAGGATGTTGTTGGCTTGTCACATTGAGGATCCACAATTAGAAATGGGAGGAATGGTATTCAAATGATAATTATAAGGTCAGTGTTTGTGTGGAAGTGGGAAAACACACTGTGAACAAGGTGCATGCCTTCATGAAGCTGGCTAGCAATTTTGTTGCATTGCATTTCTGGGTGACATAGAGATAAATGTGAGGACTACCTCCAGAGAGAAGAGTGTTTTTGCTCCCTGTCCAGATAATGAGCCCAGCCCAAATAACATGATGCTCCTTAATAATCAAGGAGCCAATGTGGTGTATTGGTTTGAGCATTGGACTACAAATTTGGAAAACAGGGTTTGAATTCCCACTTGTGCATGGAAAGCATCAGGTCACCTCGGCAAGTCACACTCTCTTGGTCTCAGAGGAAGGCAACAGCAAACTCCCACTGGACAAATCTTGCCAAGAAAACCTTGTGATAGGTTTTTCTTAGAAGTGCCACAAGTTGGAAATGACCTGAAGGCACAGCAGCACCACCTTAATGATTTCTTGTTCCACTGAAATAAATGGGATTTCAAAGTGTTAATTTTTGGCTGGATCATGCCCAAATGTTTTCTGTGAAAAGCAGTGAGCTTAGCCCTGTTGTAAAATGGTTGAGCAAAGTCAGACTGTTTTACTTGTGTGCTGTTTTCACCTTATGTACAGATGCGCAGAGATTTCCTAAAGTTTATGTCAAGGAAGAAATGAGAGTGGGACAAATGAACACTTCAGTGAGAACCTTGCAGAAGATGAACTGCTGAGCTGGAGAAACAGTTTGTATGAGCAAAATTTTCTCTGTGGAAGTCAAATCTGAGATCCACATTTTCAAGACAGGATATGCTCACGAGAAGCCAAGCAAAGAACAGGCAGTATTCTCTGTATTCTGTGCATCCCGGTGATATTACATTTGATTGCCATTTCTGAGTCTGGTTAAACTGCATGGGAGATTCTTGTATTACTCAGCATGAAAAAGATCTATTGGATCTGACAGCTCTCGCTGTGCTCATTTTTGGTTATTGGCATTGACCCTGAGACATTGTAGCAGAAATATCTCTATTGAAATAAATGAATCTAGGAACCTATGCCATTTTCCTTTTCCTTTTTTAAAAATCATGAATACAAACAATAGGGGAATGCCACAGATTCTACGAGCCAAGCATAACAATATCATGCATTAGGCAGGCTGCCCTTCAAAGCATTATCAATTAATTACTACTCTAATCTGTAATGTCTGGTTCTCTTACTTCAAACTGCTGCCATTTCTGAAATAATGTACAAATAGAGCTGGACCAGGTGAGAAATCACAGCAACATGCTCATTCTGATTAGAGAAAGGTGGGGGGGACTACATAGAAAATGATTGGACACAAAGACATAATCTTCCACGGCATGAATGATTTCATATTGTTTTCAATTATTGGATATTTTAATATGATAGCTCATCTTTTTTTTTTTTTAAAAAAATTTCTTATTAAGTTTTCATCTGGGTACCTGTTTTAATTTATGTCAGGAGCCACTTTATTTATTTATTTATTTATTTATTTGATTTGATTTGTGCAACTTCTATGCCACCTTTCTCCCAAAGTGGTACCCAGGGCTCCTAACAGAACAATTAAAATCACAATTAAATCAATTAAAACCAATTAAAAACATACAAAGTAAAAAACATATAAAAACAACATAAAAACACACTCCAATAAAAGCCACAGTTATAAAACAAAAGCCTTATTAAACAAGAACATTTTTGCCTGAATGGCAAAATGAAAACTGGGAGGGGGCCAGCCTAGGCTTCCACAGGAGGGAGTTCCAGAGGATTGGAGCACCCATTCTCCAATCCTCGTATCCTCACCAAGGATACGAGGAGCACCAATTCTCTCTCGTATCCTCACCAAGCAAGCCTGTGATGGTGGTGGGACTGAGAGAAAGCCTTCCCCTGAAGATCTTAAAACCGTTTCAGCTTGGTAGAGGGAGATACCGGTAGATCTTTCAATTTATCTGGACCTAAGCCACCTGCGACTTTATAGGTCAAGACCAGAACTTTGAATTGTGCCTGGAAGTGAACTAGTAGCCAGTGGAGCTGTTTTAATACGGGAGTTATATGCTCCCTATAACTGGCCCCAGTCAGCAGTCTGGCTGCAACATTCTGGACCTGCTGAAGTTTCTGAACATTTTCCAAAGTCAGTCCCATGTAGAGTGTGTTATAGTAAGTAGTCCAAATGAAATGTAATCAGGGCATGTGTCAACATAGCCAGATCTGACATCTCAAGGAATGGGTGCAATTGGCATACTAGTTTTAGCTGTGCAAATGCACTCCTGGCCACTGCTGAGACCTGAACATCCAGATTCAGAGCTGAGTCCAGGAGAACACCCAAGCTGTGAGCCTGAGATTTCAGGGGGAGTGTAACCCCGTCCAGCACAGGCAGGGTCCCTATTCCCTGATTAGCCTTTTGACTGACCAGGAGCACCTCTGTCTTGTTTGGATTAAGTCTCAATTTGTTTGTCCTCATCCAGTCCATTACTGACAACAGGCATTGACTATGTACCAAGACAGCTTCTTTGGAATCAGATGGAAAAGAGAGGTAGAGTTGGGTATCATCAGTATATTGGTGACACCACATCCCAAAATGCTGGATGACCTCTCCCAGCAGTTTCATGTTAAATAGGATGGGGGGACAGAACAGAAGCATGAGGAATCCCACAGGCCAGTGGCCAGGGTGTTGGACAGGAGTCCCCCAGCATCACCTTCTGAGTTTGCCCCTCCAAGAAAGACCAGAACCACTGTATAACAGTGTCCCCAAGGGCCCATCCCAGAGAGGTGGCCCAAAAGGATACCATGGTTGGTGGTATCAAAAGCCACTGAGAGGTCCAGTAGAACCAACAGGGACACACTCCCCCTGTCCAGTTCCCTGTGTAAGTCATCCACCAAGGTGACCAAATCTGTCTCTGTCCCATAGCCAGGTCTGAAACCAGATTGAAATGGATCTAGATAATCCATTTCATCCAGAAGCCCCTGGAGCTGAGGGACCCCACATGCTCTGGAACCTTGCCCAAAAATGGAATGTTGCAGTCTGGCCAATAATTATTCAGAATGGTGAATGGGACCTTGGGGCCCATTCAGGAGAAAGATCAGAAATAAATTAAATACATTTAAATACATTTTTAAAAAAATAAATGCACATATATTTTGTTTCCATTCAAACATTATGGCTGCCATCCTCTTACTGATATCTGCAGGCATAACTGAAAATTATGCTGACATATTGAACTTTTCAGGACATGGGGGAGTAGAGAAATGCAGACCCTCCATCTGTTAAACTTCCCTCTCTGCGCCACATACCTGTTTTCTGGCTGGATGCCCTTCCCCACAGACATGCAGTGGCAAAGCAAGGATGTAGTAGTGTGGAGAGTGAAGAACAGCCAAGCAGGAAGTTGGTTCCATTTCTGCCTCTGCAGGAAGAAAAAGACATCCTTCTGGACCTGCCAGTAATCCTCCAGGGATCCAGAAGAATGGAGCTGGCAACAGGAATGTAGCCCTACACAACCTAGCTCCCTCCCCCCTGTCTTTCAGCCCTCATTTCTCTTTACCAGCCTGTTTGAGAGCTGCATTCCAGGCATGCTAGGGACATTTTCAGACATGTCTTACCATGCTAGATGCTTTTGGGAGAGTTTTGGCGCTGCTGCGCAGCAGGGACTCCATTTCGGACGACGCTGTCCCTCTGGCGAAATTGTCTGTATCACTTCTGTGTAGGATTGGAGATGGCCATGCCATATTTTATTCACAGACAACTTTCGTGAATAAAATCTGGCGAAATATGGTGCGGCTGCCTCCAATCCTACATGGAAGTGACATGGACGATTTCGCCAGAGGGACGGCGTCATCTGAAATGGAGTCCCTGCTGCGCGGCAGCGCCGAAGGTCTCCCAAAAGCATCTAGCACGATAAGATGTGGCTGAAAATGTTCTTGGCTTCTCATCCAACCAAAGGTTCTTTTTTCCCTGGCTCTGCTTCATCCTTTCTCACTTCCTGCCCCATATTCTTGGACTTCCCTCCCTGAACATTGCAGACTGCTCCTCTTGCTGTTTTTAAATCTCAATTGAAAACTTTTTTGTTTTGCAAAGCTTTTGGAATTTTAGTTTAATATTGTTTTGTAATCTTGTGTATTTTGATTACATGTATTTGTCAGTTTGTTTTATATTATATATACATACATATTGCTGTTTTATATTAGATCACATGTACTGGTCAGTTTGTTTTATTTTTATATTTTCTTGCTGTTTCATGCTATATTTTTATTGTTGTGGGTTTTTTTGTAGTTATCTGGATCATTTGTTTTGCAATTGTATTTTATAGTTTTATGTTTATTACTCCTCCCTTCCCCTGTTTGTGCTTATGTATACACTTATTTTAGATTGTATGCCTTTGGCAGGACCCAATGTTTTGTTTTGTTTTCATCTTGTTTTAACGTAAAGTGCCATGTACATAGATGACACGATATATATAAACTGATGATGATGATGGTGATGATGATGATGATTGCTTTTCCTCTTTCTCACCATTGTCCTCCCCAGGCTACTGAATGGTGATGGGGAGTGCAGAAAATGGTGATGGGGAAGCAGAAAACAGGTAGGTCAGGTGTGTGAGGAAAGGAGACATGACATAATTACACATGGTAGAATTTTACAATCTGCCTGTGGAATTTTACAACTATGCCTTGTAGAATTTAGAAGGATCTTGACCTTTTTTAGATTTGTAAGGCCAAGAAGATGGTAACACATGAACTATACAGACCAGGAAGAGGTGGGAAAGTCCAAAATAGATGAACTACAGCTAGGGAAAAAAATGAAGATATTTAAAAACTGAATACATTTTCACTTGCATCGAGTCTGTCAACTCAAGGGGGAACGCTGTAGAAAATTCTACGGTGTTGACTGGGTCCATTGTTTGACGTACACTGATCTTTGAAAGATTGTTTTTGAGACTACAGCTCCCTGAACCCTTCAGCCAGCAAAGTTGTTCCTTGCTGACTGGGGCATGCAGGGCACGATAGTCCAAAAAAGGTAATTTATCATGTTCTGGTAAAATGATAGAACCTCTAAGATTTGTCTGGATGCATTGCTCAGCATCTCAACGGGCTTCTGTGATATGGGAGAACAGCATTTTTGGTTGGCGAAAGGTTCTTCAGAGCAGGGGCTCATTAATACTACAGAATTATAGCACTATTATTCCACTCTAATTGCCATGGTTCTGGCCTACGGAATCCAGAGATTGGCAGCTTAGGGAGGGGCATTTAGAATTCTCAGCCAGATTGCTGTGTAGTATGAATGGTCCCTAACCGGGGAGAATGTGTACCCCCCTCACTGTGAAGGCATTTCCCCCTGAGTTTTTGCCATTTTGGGTCTCCCTCTTTCTGAATATGGTGTATTGACACCGATTCCCATTAAGACAGGTAGGCTTCTCCTCAAATTCAACAAAGAGTATTTTCACCATTTAGACAACCCCACTGTGAATCAATTATTGAGTGGTAAATCAGCACATAGGAAAATTACATTGATTAAATGGCTTACTCTAGTTGATATTAACAACAGAATTTAGGCCTCTGTGTGTGTTCTCAGGAAGGAAATTCCTGTTGTACTGATTGTGATTGTTTTATGTATATATATATATATTTAATTTGACGTATAGTTCAGTTTACACAAAACACATCTTGCTTTCAACCTCCGTCAATAAAAAGCGGCACCCGCAGCATGGGGGAAGGTTGGGAGGAGGATGGAGAAGGATGGGGCTGTCTGAAATGGGACTCTGTAAGTGTGACAGCCCCATTCTTTTCCTGACATCCTCGGGGTTCCCCCCCCACATTTGAAAAAGTCCTATTACATCGTTTTTTCCTCTTTGCCATTACAGTTGTCTCTTCACAATCTCTGTACTTAGGGGTGGAGCACCACTGAGAAAGTGAAAAACCACACGAATAAGTTAAGCACCACCCCCAACATACATGCTACACTACAGTATTGTAGACTCCTCTCCCACCAACAGGACTGCTGAGATACTTGCCACCAAGGTAGCAACACTCACCCCTGGACATACAAATTACACCCCTCACCCACATTCCCCTCGCCACCAGCTCTCCCTCCCTCTGCCCTACCAACAACACAACCTTACTGAGTGTTTTAAATGGGCAGTGCTGTTTTGGTACAAGGTAAGAAAGCAAGCTGAAGGGTTTTGTTGCCAGGACAGGAGGAGAGGGAAAGAGGAGGAGGGCGGGGTCTTGGAGTTTAAGCTAGTTGAACAGCAGCTACAAACCATGAATATGCAAAGGCGTGAATGTGAAATACATGAATGTGAAGGGACAACTGATATACGCTGAATATTACCTATGTTCATTTATTTAGGAGATCCCCCCCACACACTTTACCTCTCTCCTTTTCCTTAGTTGTTTTCTTCATTCCAGAATGTCCATTTCTTTCCAATTTCAATTAAAATACTTTATAACTTTATGCCATTGTTCTTCATATCTTTTAAGTGAATGAACATTGATCAATATTGTTAGTTTATCTGCAAGCATCATGTCATTTAATTTAATTAACCATTCATGTAAGGGAGGAATAGTGTCTTTTTTCTAATTTTGTGCATAAAGTAGTCTTGTGGATGTAATCATATATAACAGGACCTTTTAATATTTTCCAGAACTGTGACTGTTTTAATAGCTAAGTCCATGGGCTTCAAAATGTTCCTTTCCCATGATCCAGAGTTATATTACTTTGAATGGGACTTATTTCTGAGTAAGTATGCTTAAGCTCACACCTATACATATAATGTATCTCATCTATCTCTGGCTTTTCTTCGCAAACGAAGATTCAGGAAGGACTCATCCCGCGCTTTCTGCAAGCGCGCTGATGACTAAAAAGGCCAATCCGAGATAAACAAGTCCGGTTGCAAAAAGCACAGCAGAAGGTCTCCTTGGGTGATTTTTTGGGTTGTGATCTATACATATAATCTTATTGGTTAGACTGGAGGCTCAAAAATTTCTGCTTAACCCCAATTTCAGTATGTGCATCACAGTGTGGTGCAGTGAATCATTTAGAATTAAGGAGGCCCAAGTTGCAATCCCTATTCAACCTAACCTGCCTCACAGGGTTGTTGTGAATTAAATGGGAAGAGAAAACTATGCGTGAAACTTTGAGTCTCCTCAAAGTTGTACAGCACGTTGAATCTAGCAGAGGCTTCAATGGCCTGTCGTTGCTAAATGCTTTCCTACGGCTTTCTGTACTTAGGCTGAATACTCCTACGCAAACTGTTTTTTCCAAGGATTGATAGAACTGCTGACTAGTTTTGGCTTTGTTGGTGAAAAGAATCAGTGTGCCTGGAAATCCCTGGTCCATTTGTGAATGTATCAAAAATGTACAGCAGGGGGAGCTGGCTGACTGTTCTGAAAGGTTGTTTCAGTCAGAACACAGCAAGGGGCTGTTTTTTTTTTTCTCCTGCTTTTGATTTCCATACATGTGTAGCCATTCCTGGACTCTCTCAATCCTCTCCCTCCCCATGATAGTGGACGCTTTTGAGTGTTGTTCAAGCATATTTAAATGTGGCGTCTAGATCCCTGTGCTAAACTGAAAAGGTGCAAAGAGAATTGTCACTCATTTTGGCATAACAGTGTGTCAGCAACTCTGAACCTCAGGGTTTTGTGCAATCAGCTCTGTGCACAGTACTCCTAAAGTCTTTACTTAGAAGCAAAAAACCAAAACCAAAACACAAACAAACAAACAAACAAACCCTTTGTAACTAACACTGTCACTCATCTACCTGGGATTATGATTGTTGTGGTTAATTCCCCAAAATAAGATGGTTGGAATTTAGTACATTTTTTTGTTCCAAACCATCCTGATCAGTAGAAAAATCTCCTTTACCATCTATCTCAAGATTTCCAGATGGAGGGATCCTCATGCCAGCAGATAAAAGGCACTCCTCTCCCTTCTGGATTTCTGCAGTAAGAAAAATAGATCAAACAAGCTATGGGTTGTGGGGGAGATTACAAAATAAGAGATGACAAGTAGAGATTGCTATCAGTTGATACCCTCCCCCATGAAATCCAGAAAGTCACAGAGTGATGTGGGGTAAGTGGGTGGCCTGATATAAGTCTCATTGGCAATTGCTTATAGAATCATAGAGTTGGACGAGATCACAAGGGCCATCCAGTCCAAGCCCCCACCATGTAGGAATACACAATCAGTGCGCTCCTGACAGACGGCCATCCAGCCTCTGTTTAAAAACCTCCAAAGAAGGAGACCCCACCACACTCCGAGGCAGTGTATTACACTGCCAAACAGCTCTTACCACCAGGAAGTTCTTCCTAATGTTTAGGTGGAATCTCTTTTCCTGTAGTTTGAGTCCTTTGCTCCGTGTCCTATCTCTGAAACAGCAGAAAATAAGCTTGCTCTTTCTTCAATCTAACATATTTTCAAGTATTAAAACATGGCTATCATGTCACCTCTTAACTTTTCCTTCTCCAGACTAAACATACCCAGCTCCCTAAGCCACTCCTTATAGGACATGGCTTCCAGACCTTTCACCATTTTGGTTGCCCTCCTCTAGACATGTTCCAGCTTGTCAATATCCACCTCTGTTTACGGTGCCCAGAACTGGACACAGTATTCAAGGTGAGGTCTGACCAAAGCAGAATAAAGTGGTATTATTACATTCCTCAATCTAGACACTATACTCTTATTGATACAGCCTAGAATCGCATTGGGTTTTTTAGCTGCCACATCACACTGTTCACTCATGTTCACCTTGTGGTCTACTAGATCCCTTTCATGTGTACTGTTGTCAAGGCAGGTGTTACTCATCCTATATCTGTGCATTTTATTTTTTTCTGCCTAAATGTAGTACCATATAATTTTCCCTGTTGAAATTCATTTGGTTAGTTTTGGCCCAGCTCTCCAACCTGTTAATGTCACTTTGAAGTCTCATCTTGTCCTCTGGTGTATTTGCTAACCCTCTTTTTTTTTTTTTTTGGCTGTAATTTGTATATTGTATTGTACTTTATATTTGTTTTAATTCTCCACCAGTTTAATTTAGTTTTAAGGGGTGGGAGGGTTAGGATTGGGGAGGATTGTTTTAACTTGCTGTTGTTTTAATCCTGTTGTATGCTGCCCTGGTTGCAGAGCAGAGGGGCGGGTTAAAAGTATTATTATTGGTCTCATCTGCAAATTTGATAAGCCTGCACTCTGTTCCATCATCTAAGTCCTTGATAAAGATGTTGACTAGCACTGGGCCCAGGACAGAGCCCTATGGCACACCACTAGTTACTTCTGTCAGGATGAAGAGGAGCCGTTGGGTTTGGTCAGTCAACCAATTACAAATCTAGCCTAACTGTAGCATTGTCTAGCCCACATTTTACTAGCTTAATTGCAAGAGTATCATGGTGGACTTTGTCTATGGCCTTACTGAAATCAAGATATGCTGCATCCACAGCATTCCCTTCATCTACCAAGCTTGTATTTCTATATATTACAAAAAAGAGAGATAAAATTAGTCTGGCATGACTTGTTTTTGAGAAACCCAAGTTGACTTCTAATAATCACAACCTTCCTTTATAAGTGCTTATAAACTGACTGTAGTCTTAATTCCTCATGACACCCCAAGTGGGGTGACTCCATACTAATCTCCAGCATTACTATCCTTTATTCGTCTGCTTTTTATGAAACATCCAGATGACATTGCTTAGACTCTTAATATGAATGAATGGAAGGAAATCTGTGGACGTTCCTCCCATGCTTCTGCTCTTTGTTGAAATGTGTTGTGCCACATCTTTCTAGGGTAGGGAACCTCTTGCAGCTGGAAGCCAAATTCAGTTTCAGAGGAGTCTTGGGTAGGGCTAAAGGAAAAGGGTGGGACCAAAAATATCTGTTCTCTGCCAGTAACTATGCCTTTGGAGAGGCTTATCAACTTTTTAGAAAGGGGGAAAGCTCACACTAAAGCTGAGAAATCCAAGGGTGTCACAGGAAAGGGAGTGTGGACAGCTGGAAAAGCCCAGAGGCAAGGTTTGGCCCTAGAGCCTGAGGTTCCAGAGGGTTGGTAGGCCTGTGTAATTTTGCCCCTGCTTTCTCGGGACCCTAGCCCCCAATCTCCAGCCTCTCCTCAAGCACCTGCAGATGACTGCAGGGCAGGATGAGAGAAGGGAAAGTTTTCTTTCTATCTACTTCTTCTGTCCATTTACCTTAGAATCCAAATTCCCAGATCCTTGGCTTCAAAATAGTTGGTTTCATTTTCTTTCCCTCCCTCTGTTTGTGTGCATGTACATGTGTTTCAGATCTGGGCTTGTTGTTGTTGTGGTTGTTTTTATTGTTGTTGTCTGGTAGTAAACTACCAAGGAGCCAGTATGGCACAGTAGTTTGAATATTGGACTACAACTCTGGAGACCGGAGTTTCAAATCTCTGTTCAGCCATAAAAACTTACTGGATGACCTTGGGCAAGTAACACACTCTCAGCCTTCAGAAAAACCTGTGATACCTTTACTGTAGGGTCACCGTGAGGTGGGAATGACTTGAAAACACAACAACAACAACAATAACAACAACAACAGTAAGCTACCACTACAGCTCCAGTCTGCCTAGGATAGACAAAGTACTGTTAAGGTACTTCAGGTCTCTCATGCTTTTAAATGAAGAAAACTTCCTCTTAGCAGGTCAGCTGATTTTATTGCTTCTGATGATGTGTCTCTGGGGAAGTCATGAATAATTTCCCCTTGAAAAGTCTTTCTGTGAGTTGCCCGTGTTCTTTCCCTGTAGATGGGGGGAAGAGAGTGTTTTCCGACTGATTTCTTCTCATTATGTCCCCCCCTTTTTTTTCAGTTAGTGCTATCTACAATACAGTGAACAGAGAAAACAGATTCAGAAATGTATGCATGAAGCAAATAAAATAAACAAATAAATGAAATCAATATATTGAGCAGTGGGGAAAATATGTTTATGAATGAAAAGGTGCCTATAATGTCTCCTAACAGAATGCTACTCAAAGTGCTGGTCTGTGAGCTCTCAGCTGCTGAAGTGTGATGAGTTTGCAGCACATTATGTGAACACAAAAACAATATAGCACGAATATGCTACCAGTCACTGGTACATTGGAGAAAATGCCTCTACATCAGATAGCTTGAGAAACACTTATCTACAGTATTGTGAACAGAGAAAACAAATTCCCCAAAATGTATGCATGAACTCATCTTCACTTCAGCTGCTCCCTTACTCCTTTATTTATAGGGCAGCTTTACTTGCCTTTCCGATAAAAACTGACCTTACAAATATTGATTTACATCCAGAAACCATCCAGACAAATTACCACAGACCTCCTTTTAAAGACTAACAACATCAGCTGAGTGTAGAAATGAGCTGGTCACATGGGACCCAGTCTTTCTGAAATGAAGTGTCTGAGGTTACATACCACCTTGAACTCAATTGTTGAGATTGTACATCAAGAAGGCAGAATGTGCTCCAGAGTGCAATGCACACTGGCAACTGTCAAGACTTGGGCGGGGTCACTAGTGGGTAAGAGTGGAAAGTGGGGAGAGGCAATTCAGATGATGAAGAAGCAGCTAGTCTCAGCTTGGAGGTGAGAAGAAAGAAAGGTATGCTCACACATGGACTGCACCCTTCTTTTCATTCCCCTTTGAGCCCAGACCAGCTATGAGTATCTCGTTTATCTGATTTGCTTCTTCACCTCACTCTAGGGTTTGACCTCTGATTGGGGGGGGGGGTTGGATAAAGTACAAAGGGCTAGAGAAGAACCCCCTGGCCCCATCTACAAAAGAGACATATGCACATGTAAGCCAGTTATGTGCAACATTATGGAGATTATCATACTATGCTGTTATAGTACTATTATTCCACTTTAACTGCTATGGCTGCCCCTGTGGAAAACTGGGATTTGCAGTTTAGGGAGGGGCATTTAGAACTCTCAGCCAGAGCACTCTTGGTCTCACTAAACTACAAATCCCAGAATTCCACAGGAGGCAGCCATAGCCGTTAAAGTGGAACAATAGCACTATAACAGTGTAGTGTGATAAAGTCATGGCAGTCACTAACAGGATGCTGTTCAATGGGACTTAATTCTAAAGAAACTTTTAGCTGCATCTGAGATTATCAGATGCAGTTAATATGGCACCATGATGATGCCAGTGAAATGCAAAAGGATGCCAATATGAGATGACATCATCCTTTTGCGTTCCGCTGGCATCATTATAGTAGTTCTTTTATTGACAGGCCAAGCTGTCAATAGATCCCCTGTCCCGTTTTGGTGCCAGCATTGTCAGCGTGTGAAACCTTGGGTTTCCCAGAATGGCCATATCACTTTTCTGATGACAAAAAAAAAAAAAAGTTTGCCAGTGCCTGTATGACCCCTCCTTCCCATTCTAAAAGGTGGAAACATCTCCCCCCAGGCTTAATTACTTGCAGTAAGAACTTCCAGTTAAATTATGTTGCTTGTTTTGGTTCTGCCCTTTGGCCACCACTGAAAAGTGGCTCCCAGGAGCTGAATTTGACTCCTGGGCAGAAAGTATTTCTCCACTATTGCATTATGGTCTCATTATGATTTGGTTGCCATCAGACACATGGTGGACTAGCATCTTATCAGAGTGTTTTGGTGTTCACTGATTATTGATTTTAGTGGTTTAATGGTTTAATTTCTTTTGAGTGATAATTGAATAGTTTTATTACTCAAATTGTTTTTAGGGATGCTAAACTTTCAACTTTTTTAGTTGAAAGGTGGGATAAAAACGCAATGCAATGTCATGTAATAAAATAATTAATATAGAATGAATTGAAAATCCATTTCCTCAAAAAAAACACTGTGTATGAGAGAGAGCTAACTCACAGGTCTTGAGCTTCAAGACCCATATGAAGGTGACTAAATTAAGTATCCTACTGCGATCTGGCTATATTTTAATTCTCTTGTCTTTTTCTAAAATCCAATGAGGAATTTAACATTACTGGAGTATGAGGAGCTGACCGAGATAGTCTGAAAATTGCTGGATGGAGGGTGGGGAGAGGAGACGAAGGCAGCCAAATGGATCCATGCAATATGAAGAAGCAAACAACAAACTGGAGCTTGAGCCAAATGCATTAAAAAGCTACACCATCTTCTACCTCAAAAGCTGGCAATTTTTCATTTACATTGCTAAATAAGTAATGAGCTTTGGTCTCCACTGTCTTGTTGCTGGTGTACACCAATGTAATGTAGGCTTAAAGTCCTGCCAAGTGAGAATAACACAATTTGTCAACCATTTTACAGACATGTAAACAAGTATATGAGATGGAGGCCAGGCGGGAAACCTACTGTGAACCCATGTGGAGGAGAGTGAAAGGTCTACAGCAGGTAACTGTGTTCCCATCGCTGCAATGGATGTTATAAATTATTGCATTTCTTTTCTAAAAGAAAAAAAAATGCCAATTGTTCAAGTGCACATAGATTAACCAATGACATTTATAAGCTTTAAAAGAGTCGAATGCTAATTATGAGGAAGATGACGATGACAACAACAATGATAATGGTGAGCAGCTTTGAACTGTAATAATGTCATTATCTGGTTAATATAATGAAGATTGTATCTGCAGAGTTTATAGTAGCTTAAGACTACTTCAATTGTTGTGGTTTCAACTTACGGATTCCTCGGCTTTGTAGTTCACCAAGGTGCATAGAGTTCTCACAAGGAAGCTTTTGTGCCTTCTCCTGAGTGCACTACAGCATAGGAGCTTTCCAGTAGAGAATTCTGTAGCATGTAGCATGGCAATTAAAGTGAGATCAGATTGCTTAAAATGTATTGCATAGATACACTCTGTGGCTGGCATCCTTTTAGAGACATAAGCACATGGACATTTCCCTTATGTGCATAGATGTCCTTTTCTGAGTGCTGCAGGTGTTGGTATCCCCTTTCCCTATCTGCAGAACCCTGAAACCCCCCTCCCACCCCCAGCTTACTGAACAGCCTCTGGAGCCCCCTGCCCAGCCATTCCCTGCTTCAAAAGGAGTGGGCAGGATCACAGAAGTGTCTTCCCATAGCCAGATGCAAAATGATGACATCACCCCTGAGATCTGCCAGCAGTCTCAGCACTATGGGGACATAGCCAAATGCTTCTTCAATCCTGCCTTCTCCCCTCAAAGCAGGGGATGGCCATGTGGGGCAGCTGTAGAGGCTGTTCATTAAAAGTCAAGGGAAACGGTATATGTCTTAACCTAGCATAGGTTCACATGCAGAGCTGCTATGCTATGCTGAGCCATGCTGGATTGTATCTTATATTTGCTTTCTTTTCTTTTTCCCTCCCTGCCACTTTTCCCTCTTTGTACTATGTCTTTTAAATAGTAAAATTATGAGCCGGGACTGTTTTATTTTATTGATTGTATATATGAGCTCCTCTGGAGGTCTTTTCAGTTGAAAATAAAGATAAAACACTTCAAATAAATTTTAAAGAAGTAGCTCTCTAATTCAGAGAGAATTAAGTGAGCTTAATTCCTATTAAAATTAATAGGAATTAATGAATAGGGTCATGGCTGATTTTTACTGTTCAATGGGTGCAGGGACTATCAATGAGTTTTTTAATTATTATTTTTATTATTATGTTAGACATGATGTTTCCACCATTTTATCTCTTAGGTATCATTTTGCTTCTATAGTAAGCAGTCCAAAACAGGAAAAAATACCAGACTCTGAATTTGTCCCATTTTGTTTCTGAATTTATAGTCAACAGGCACGATATGGTAAAGTGTGGCTTCCATTTAATTCAGTAAAGACTGTGCAAGAGACCTTTCTATCAAATTGTGCTCAGTATCTTCAATGTCTTTTTGAAATAAGAAATTAGGACTTTCTGGAACTGATCAAGGGTTGAAATAGGTGTAAAGTATACACAACCAAACAGTGGGAGGTTGTCAATGTCTACAAGTTGTGCTGACTGTGTACTATGGAAAGCTGGGGAATCAGAATGGGAGAGGCCTGTGGCATTCATATTCTTCTTCTGAGCTTCCCACAAGTCAGACTTGTACCACCTGGAACCCTCCAGGTATTTGAAGATGTTCTGGGCAAGAATGCCTATAATCCCATCTCAGCATGGCTCACCATGGCATGACATGGAAATGAGGGAATTTTGAGTCATAGAATCATAGAGTTGGAAGCAAACACATGGACTATCTAATCCAATCCCCTGCAGGAATACATGGCTAAAGTACTCCTGAGAGATTACCACTTGACCTCTGTTTAAAGACTTCCAAAGAAGGAGAGACCACCACCTTGTGAGGTAGTCCATTCCACTGTGGAACAGCTCCTACTGCCAGCAAATTATCCTTATGTTTAGGTGGAATCACTGTTCTTGTATTTTGAATTCTGGTCATGTCCTGGTTTTTGGATCAGCAGAAACCAACCTGCACCTTCTTCCAGATAACACCCCTTCAGGTATTCGAAGATGGTTATCAAGCCATTTCTCAAACTTCTTCAAGCTAAACATACCCAGCTTCCTCAGTTGTTCCTCATATGGCTTGGCTTCTAGACCTTTTACCATCTTGGCTGCTCTCCTCTGAACATGTTCATTTGTCAATATCCTTCTCAGACTTTTGTGCCTAAAGCTGGATACAATATTCTAGGTGTGGTCTGACCAAAGCAGACCAGAATGGTACTGTTAATTGCCTTGATCCAGACATTATATTCCTATTAATGCAGCCCTGAATTGCATGGGGTTTTGGGGATGCTGAATCACACTGTTGACTCACATTTATCTTATACTCTATTAAGACCCCTACATCTTCTTAGGAGGTCTTTAAATAGAGATTGAATGGCCAATTCTCAGGTGTGCTTTGGGTGTGTGTTCCTGCATAGCAGGGGGATGGACTATATGGCCCTTGCAGTCCCTTCCACCTCTATGATTCAATTTTACCAGCTTGTCTGAAAGATTATCATGGTGGACCTTGCCAAAAGCCTTACCAAAATCAAGATATGCTACATCCATAGCTTTCCCCAGATTTATGAAGTTTGTAACTCTCTATGGAAAGGAAATAAAACTACTTTGGTATCCTGTTCTCCAAGAACTCTCAAAGATTATTGACACATGCTCTGAAGTTATATTTGCAAGTTCCTTTTTTTCCTGTTCTGCAACAGTTCTCAAAGATCATTGACAGAGGCTCTAAGATGATGTCTGCAAATTTGTTTAGTACACTTGGATTAAGTTCATCCACCCCTGGAGACTTGAATTCATTTAGAGTAACTAGCTATCCCTGTACTATCTCTTTACCTAATCTGGGTTGCATGTCAGGATCTGCCTCTCCTTGCAGGACTAGGCCCCTGGTTGCAGTAGCTGGCACAGCCTCTTTGCACAAGCCCTGGCTGTGGGAGTCTTGGAAGATCCAGGGTAAAGCTATCAGATGCAGCCAGCTGCAATCATGCAGCACACCTGATGCAACCAGGGAACTGCTCTTTAAGAGTGGCATTCACCCCTCAGTCTTTGCCACAACAACATGGTCTTCTGTGCTATTTGTAGCTGCTCTTTGCTCTGGGACTTTGATCCCTTGCCTTGAACTGCTACTCAAGTTTGAACCTTTGATTGCCTCTTGGACCTGCACCTGGCCCCTGGATAGCTGGTAAGTGCTCTGATCTTGGACTGTTTTTGGACTTTGGCTTGCTTGATCTCAGATTCCTGTGTTCCTGATTTGGCACTCTGTTCCTGCACCTCGCCTTGCCTCTGGCCCTTTGGACCCCTTAGTATGTGCTCTGACCCTGGTTTGTTTTTGGCTTTGGTGTATCTTTGACCCTGCCTGGACTTTTGACTCTGTCTCTTGTGTTCCTTTCCCAGCCCTGGCATCTCTGTTCCTAGACCCTGCCACCCATGTCCTGGATCCTGACGCTGGAGGTCCCTTACTGCATCATTTGTATTTGCACCAGGTAGAACAGCATTTTCCTTTTAGGAGAAGACTGCAGAAATACAGTTGCCCCTTTGCATTCGCGGGGGTTAGGGGTGCAGGACCCCTGTGAAAGTCAAAAAGCCACAAATAAAAAAAGTATGCAAAAAAACAGGGGGGCTCCTGCAAGGGGAGACTTTCTCCTTTTCATTCTCCTGGCCTCTGCTGCTGAGATTTGAGGACAGGGGAGTGCCATCCACTCCCCATCCTCCTCCTCCTCATTGTAGTATGTGGGGAAATAATTATTGTAATGTAATACAATCTTGTGTACTCCATTCACATTTCTAAGTTAAGTCTAGGAATTTACCCTGCATGCTTTTCAGTTCTCCCAACTTCCCCTTCTCTTATTTCACTAGGCAATTCCAGCCAACTGGAACAATGGGTCATTCATTCACATGGCCTAATTTAAATATTATTACCCTTTGTTTAAGTTCCTTTTAAGTTACAGCCTCCATGCGGCTGAAGCCATGCCACGATGTTCTTGCCATGATGTTGTTGTGTTTTTGAGTTCCTTTCAAGTCACCATGCAGCCCCCACCACTAAAGGCTGGGTGAGTCTCATTCTACCATAAATTCTCTTAGTTAGTTAGGAACCCTTTTTAAAAGTTTGTTTTAGTATGTAGATTAAGATTGATATACCTTCAGCAAACTTTTGATATGCATTTTTAAATTGACTTCTTTGTTTTTTAATGAGTCTAATTGAGTGGGTGATCAGAACACACTTTTAAATGTTAATTGAGCTGTCTACATTCTTAATGTGTCACTCTGCATTAATTTGAAAGAAAAGATTTTTTTAGTTTTTAAAGAAGATATTTTTATTTCTTTTTTAAAAGGGCTAGATCCCTGGAATTTTTTTGTTTATTTTTTATTAACTATTGCATTATACATAATGTAAATACATTATTATTTACAATTCATATATCATTGTCATAAAATTGATCTTATATATTACATCATAAAGAACATATCTTTTTAATGCTTCCATTGTTCTTATACATAATCACACCCAATCATATTTTTTTTGATATGATCCCAATTTTTCCTTCTTTGTTGACTTCCTAATTTGTACAATTTTGGTGTAGGAAGATTACAGCTATACACTTTCATTTCTTTTGACTTTATTTCCTTTACTAATCTCGTACTCCTATTTTGCTCTGTATTTTACTCTGTGTGTGTGTGTGTATGTGTGTATATATATCTGCATATAAATATACATATATACATACATATATTTTCTTCTAACCCACTGGAATCCTATATGTTCTATAGTAGTAGGCTAGCTCGTATCTCTCCTTTTTCTTCCCAGTAATCTATTACCTGCATCCACTCTTCTCTCAACTTCACCTGTTTCTTATTTCGCAGTTTACTTGTGAGAATATCTAATTCAAACATATCAACTATTTTATCTTTCCACTCCTTTATACTGGGACAGTCTTTCATTTTCCATTTTCTCGCTAGTATAAGTCTAGCCGCTGTAACCAGATACAATATAGTCCTCTAAGTTTTGTTTCTTTTCCTATCTTTGTTGTCTTTAATTATATTTAACAAATACATTTCTGAGGTAAATTCTATTTCCTCTCTTAAAATTTGTTTCATTATTTCATGTACTTGATACCAGAAATTTTTGATTTTTTTTGCAATGCCACCACATATGGATTAACGTCCCCTGTTTTTTTCCACATTTCCAGCATGTACTCAACTAATATTGTTTTATTCATCTTGTTTAATCTTTTTGGAGTGTAATACCACCTTAATGCAACTTTCAGATAATTCTCTTTTAGGAACTGACATGCTGTAAATGTAAAAGATCTTCTCGCCAACTCCCAAGCCTCTATATCAATAGATCTTCCTGTATCTGTTGCCCATTTTAACATGTATTCCTTTACATAATCTTGCTCCGTTTGCCTCATTAGCAATATTTTGTAGAATTTCCCAATAGCTTTTTGTCTATTTTTGTCTCTAAGAACCTTATCCAATTCGTTACACTCCCCCTCAAAACCATCCTTTTTAAGGTCTTCTGTAAATCGTTCTTTTAGCTGTAAATATGCGAACCAATTTATGTTGTATCTATCCTGTAGTGTATCTTTTGATTCTAATATAATCTGGTTCTCGTTTCCTTTCTTAATCATATCCTCATACCTTATTCATTCATTTATCTTATACCACCTAGACAAAAAAGCTTCCTGGGGGAAAACCCATAATGGGACTTTATAATAGAATACCTTTTTAACTTTCTCCCATACACTCAATAGTCCTTTTCTTATACAATGGCTCGTGAAGCTTTTATTTGCTTTTACTTTATCATAAAATAAATAAGCATGCCAGCCAAATCTGGCGTCGTGACCCTCCAGATCCAATAGCCTACTATCATTTAGATTTATCCATTCTTTAATCTAAACCAATGTGGATGCCTGATAGTATAGCCTTAAATCTGGAAGATCACAACCACCCCTAGGTCTAGTATCTATTAAGTATGCCCATTTAAATCTAGATGTTTTCTTCCCCCATATGAATTTCCATAGATATTTATTCCACTTGTCAATTTTTTTTCATTGTTCACAATAGGCAAGTTTTGAAAAAGGAATAATATTTTTGGGAGTACCACCATTTTTATTGCAGCAACTTTACCCAGCAGTGATAGATTTAATTTGGACCATCTTTCCATATCTTTATTTATCTTTATCCACATTTTTTTATAATTGTTTTCAAACAAGTCGATGTTTCTTTTTGTTAGCCATATTCCTAAATATCTTGCCTTTTTACCTATATTACATCCTGATTTATCTCTCAGATCTTCTTCTTCTTTTACCGTCATGTTTTTTTGTAATTATGATGATTTTATCTCTCTTAATTTTGAATCCAGAATGTTCCCCAAATTCATTTATCATATTTAAACATGTTTCGATTTGATTTTTGGGTTCTTCCATAAATATGATCAAATCGTCTGCAAAAGCTTTTAGTTTGTAAGTAAATCCTCTAATCTTTATTCCTGGGATTTCTTTACTAACTCTTATCCTTCTGTTTAGTACCTCAAGCACCAGGATAAACAACAGAGGTGAGATGGGACATCCCTGCCTTGTGCCTTTGTTTATTTTAAATGTATCTGTCCGCTCTCCATTAACAATAAGCTGCGCTGTTTATTCAGTATAGATTTTTTCAATTCTCTTACAAAATCTTTCACCTAGTCCCGATCTTCTCATTACCTCCATCATAAAGTCCCATTCTACGTTATCAAAAGCTTTTTCTGTATCTACCATCATTAAAGCTAACTTTTTTTTCCATTATGGATTTCAAAATATTCCAATATGTTTATCACTGTTCTAATGTTCTCACTTATTTTTCTCCCTGGTATAAAGCCATTTTGGTCTTCACTGACTAGTTCTCTAATTATTTGTTTTAGCCTGTTGGCCAAAATCATGGTGTAAATTTTATAATCTATATTTAATAGGGAGATGGGTCGATAATTACTGACTTCCATACCATCCTTTCCATCTTTCAATATTAGGGATATATTAGCGTTTTTCCAGGTCTCGGGGATCCCCTCAACTTCTATCTGGTTAAACAATTTATAAAGTGGAATTGCCAGTTCAGTTTCAAATTTTTTATAAAACAATGCTGAGAAACCATCCGGACCTGGTACTTTGTTCTCCTTTAATTCCTGAATTGTTTTCGAGATTTCTGCAATTGAGATTGTACTGTTCAACTTTTGCAGATGTTCTTTTCCCAAAGCTTGGAAACCTTGTTTGTCTAGGTATGATATCATATTCTGGTTTTCTTCCTGACTTTTTACTTTACTGCTAAATAACCCACTATAATATTTTTTAAACTCTTCTTTAATCTCATTTTGTTTAGTTGTTACTTTCTTTCCATGTCTTATTTCCGTAATCATTTTTTTTCTCAGATTCTCTCCTTAGTCTATATGCTAGCCATTTACTTGGTTTATTTGCATATTCAAAATTTATTTGTCTTGTTGTTCTCATATTCTTTTCAAATATCGACAGTTTCCATATTTAGTTGCGTTTGAATGAGTTTGATTTGGGGTAATGTTTTTTCCTTAGTTGGTTTTTTTCTCAATTTTTCCTCTTTCTTTTTCAATTCTTTAATCAGAAAGTTATATCTCTCTTAAACCTAAACACACCTCAAAGGAAGAAGCTCAGGCTATAAATCAAGAAGTAATTAAATTGAGAGAGAAACTCACAGAAATTTGGGAACACACTCCCACAATACAGCTGATGAGAGATACCATCCTGAGTCAATCTAACAGCAATCCAACCCCATTGAAATCAGCCCCCTGTCGCAGAAAACTGTCAGTGCATTTTTCTGATTTTTCTGACAATGAAAGCGAAAGTGATGACTCTCTACTTACAATCAAGGAAGCCTTGAAATCCCGAGTTGTAGCCAACACCCCTTCAAAAATGCAATATACTGCAGATGCACCCCCATCTACAATTAAATTCCAGGGGTCTCAAATATCCCTATGCAAACCTAGTTCAAGGGAAAAACAGTCTTCACTGCCACCTACCTCATCTCCTAAACCAAAGAATGCCCCCCTCACTAAAGAGATGGGATCCTTGCTTGCTTGCGATCCTCATTTCGCTTCCCATGCTGCATTGGTTCTTCCAATTTCCCTTCCAGAACAGGCAGGGCAGGAAGAACAGGAATGTGATTCACTACCCCTCCATCCACAGAGGAGGACACAGCCACAGTCAACCCAGCCATTTAACCAACTGCGATCAGATGAATTACCCATCCAGCCTGTGGCCTGCAATGTGACTGCCTGACTTCCAATAGACCAGCACAAGGTTACCCTTATGACCTGGAACATCTCTGGGTGGCCGGCGGCCCACAGAGATCCCTGTCCTAGTGACTTCCTCACCCAATATGACATTATACTGATCCAGGAAACATGGACTAATAAGGATCTGTTATTAAATGGCTTTCACTCATTCTCAATTCTGGCAGAGCCAGGGAAAAAGCATGGAAGAGCTAGAGGCGGCCTGGGAGTTCTGGTTTCCACCACCCTACGTGCCATAACAAGGCCTCCTTCCACTTTTAAAACATATGCCATGGCAGTGCTAATTCAATTTAACCATTGCACTTTCCTGATAATAAATGCCTACATGCCTCTAATGAAGAAGAAATCCCAAATCAGAGGCCTGTGGGCTGACTTGGAATCATACACTGCTCATGTTGCAAAACCCAAATGCATTTGTAATTTTGGGGGGTGATTTGAATGCCGGACTGGGCCCCAACAATCATACCCTATATGCCCAGCACAAATGCCCTCCTCCTGATTTTGAAGATGATGGAACCCACCCCATCCAATGCTCAAAGGACAAGAAATCAATTTTTTCAGGACTTTGTCTGGATCAAACAGCATTCAGGCTGAACCTTCAAATCCTAAATGGTGCCCTGAAAAATGACTGCCCAGCTGAATTCACTTATCTCTCTGGGTCCAGAATGAGTGCCATTGATTACATAATCATTTCTAGGGACCTTCTTCCCTATGCCAAGGAATTAGAAGTTATGCCCAGATTTGAAAGTGATCATTTTCCAATTCGGCTACATCTGAGTGACTTCACTCAGGAGACACATACCAGGGAGTGCTATCATCTCTCTGTGACACCATCAGGAAGGACTTATCCCCGAGCTAAATGGACCCCCCAACTAAACCAAACAATAAGTGAGGTATTGGCTTCAGACCAACTTCAGCATCTTAGGACTGCCCTGATATCAGCTGCTTCTCCTGATGAAATCTTGGAAAATTTCAATACACTTACCCAAGGTCTACACCAATATCTAATCCGTCAAAATAGAGTACATCAGTGGAAACAACAACAGCACCATTCCAAACCATGGTTTGACAAGGAATGTGTTAATGCTAAAAAAGCCCTCAGTGATACTTATCAGGGTTACCTATCTAATAACATCCCAGATGCTGTACCAATGCTGCTTCAGCAGAAAAGAGACTACAAAAAGCTGCTGATGAACAAGAAAAAAGAAGCCATGAAGAACAACTGGACACAATTTATCCAGGCAGTCAGATCCAACAACACAGCTCTATTCTGGCATATTACATCAAGTTCCCAGAGTAATGGGCCAGCTACAGTGGATTGTCACATCACTCCAGGGATATGGGAGGATCACTTTCAAGCACTTTATAAGGACAACTACATTGAAAGTGGATGCACTAACCAAAATATAGAAAATATCCAAGGGTGGCCACCAGTGGCAGCGACAGAGATCAAGAACCTTGTAGCCCAGCTGAGAATGGGGAAGGCTCCAGGGGAAGACTTAATACCTGTAGAAGCCATTAAAAACAACCTTGAATTTTGGCCCCCTATCCTGGCCTCACTTTTCACCTGTATCGACAAATATGGTCGAGCACCCAAGGATTGGGGCCTTGCAATCATCGTCCCCATATATAAAAAAGGAAGCAAGGATGATCCTGTCAACTACAGACCAATTAGTCTCCTCAGTACAATCAGCAAACTCTATGCAAGATACTTACAGTGGAAATTTCAGACCTGGTTGGAACAAGAAAACATACATGCAGAAGAACAAGCTGGCTTCAGGGAAGGCCACTCCACCATAGACCAGTGCCTTGTACTCCATCACCTTATTGAAAAATACTCCACCTGCAGCACAGTTTCTCTCTATGCTGACTTTATAGACTTTAAAGCAGCTTTTGACTCTATATCCCGAACCAAACTGTGGAAAAAACTGGAGGCTTCTTCGATTGACCGACGTTTACTCCATCTAATACATATGCTGCATGAAGGGACCTCATTAAAAGTAAGATGTAACCCCCAGGGACCTCTCACCAATGACATTGTCACTGAGAAGGGTGTCAAGCAAGGCTGTATTCTAGCTCCACTCCTGTTTAACTTCTACATCAATGATTTGGTGGATCACCTCAACAACACTAACTTCCACCCCCCAAATTTAGAGGGAAGGCATATCTCAACGCTGCTTTATGCGGATGATGTAGCAGTACTTTCAAGAACTTCCATTGGACTAAAAAGAGCCCTAAGAACACTAACAGAATATTGCAGAGTGGAACAGCTAGAACTCAACTATCAAAAAACTAAAATCATGGCATTCGCTAAAAGGCATAAGAACTACAACTCAAATAAATTGCAATATTTCTATTAATTTTTAATCTCTCCTTAAGTTTTTTTTTACCTAAACTGTTTTTAATTTTCCCCCTTCCCTCCCCTTCCCTCCCACTTCTTTCTTGCTTGCTACTACTCTGCCTTGTTTCTTCTTTCTTTTTCCTCTTCTCTCTTTTTTCCTTTTCCCTCTTCTTTCCAAACCCAGTCAGTTAATGTAATCAGTTGATGTAATTAATATAGTCGCTTCTTTTTCCTTTCTTTTCTTTTTTGTTGCCTTTCCCTTCTATAGTTCTATAACTTCTGTCGTTTCTACAATTACTGCTTTCCCTCCTTTTATTATATATATTTATTTTTATTTTATTGTCTTAACTTATTTATCTTTACATCCAGTTAATGTCCAGTTCAATCCCCTTTGAATTCTTTCTTTTAGATTTCAGATTTAAAGTGCAAGAGCATACTATGCTTTTGCTTCCCTAATCTGCTCCCGTCCAGCTGATCCTCATTAGCAGGCTCACCCACTCTTGTTTTAGTTTTCCATCCTCTCTATAAGCTTAACTTCTTCTTTTTCCATGTAGCTCAAAGAAACTGGGGATTTGTATGCTGATTTATCACTTGCTTTTATTGTTTTTTTTTCCTTTTAAGAAGAAAAGAGAAAAAGGAAACAAAGTATACTTAGCTTCTGGAGGGAGGTGATATACCGCAGAGTGCTTGCTTGTTTCGTTTCCCCCCGCTTTCCTCCCAGCTGGTATCTCTCTGCAGTTTACCTTCCTCTTCTTTTCTTTTTTCTTTTCCTCTCACTTGTCCTTTCTCCTCCTTACTTTTGTTCTCAACTTTCCAAATTACCCCCAGAGCCGCTCTTCTTTTAAAGTAGCTCTTTAAATCCTCTTCCACCAAAACGAAACTAACTTAGCACTGCTTATGCTTTAGCTTTCTCTTCCCACAAGGAAAGCTGCTCCACTTGTCAAACTGGAGTGCAGAACAGCTAACAGCCTGTATAGGACTCTACTGCGCCACCGGAGTTCCCTTTTCTCCACGACCCCAGAGAGCGAAAGGAACCTCCGTTCTTACGTGCCCTGGGGAAACTGCAGAGGCTTTGTAGGGTTCCTCTCACTCCCCTATCCTTCCCCGGATAGGAAAAGCCTTCCAAAGGTTGATTCCGAAGCACTGGTAGCCGCAGTAGAATGGGGCTGGAGCGGAGCTCAGCCTCCAGCATCCGTTGCCTCCGCCCTCACAACCGGAAGTCGATCCCTGGAATTTTTTAATACATTTTTATTTTTAGACTCATACCTCCTACACTCATGAGGAGGCAACTCACCCAATCTTGATGCAGAGATACTGTCAGAGGCAGGTGCAGCACAAGTGGTGTGGGCACTAGAGGAGCCGTGGTGTGTTTCCTGCCAGCTGCTGGACCAGGCACAGTGGGCACTCCAGCTCCGAGGCTGCCCCCGGGAGCCCTCCTCGCCCTCAGCCATGGGAGGAGCCAGAGCAGGCCAGAACAGCAAGGAGGCTGACTAGCCATTGCCTTCTCTGGGAGCCAGAGGGGGAGGTGGGGAGGATGGTGGCACTGGTGGAGAGGCTTCCTCAGTGACCACCAGGCCCTCCTTCGCCCCACCAGCCTCACCCTTCGCCAGCACCAGGGAGGGCTTGGATTGCAGGGCCACTAGTGGAGCCTTTGGCTTGGCCTTGGCCCACCTCTGCTGGTCAACCCTGGCCCCCAATGATGAGGCGGCAGTGGCCGAGAAGATGCTTTGGAAGCTGAGGAAGCCCTCCTCAGTTTCCAAAGCCTCTTGGCCCCCGATGATGAGGCAGTGGCAGCAGCGGCCAAGAAGATGTTTGGAAGCTGAGGAACCCCTCCTCAGCTTCCAAAGGTTCTTCTGGGCTGCTGCTGCCTCATTGTCAGGGGCCAGGGTCCACTGGTGGAGGTGGGCCAAGTTCAAGCCAGAGCCTCTGCTGGTGGCCCCACAAGCCAAGTCGTCCCCAGTGCCAGTGAAGGAGGAGGTCGGCGGGGCAAAGGCAGGCCTGGCAGTCACTGAGGAACCCCCCTCTGCTGGCCCTGCCATCCTCCCTGCCTCCCCCACCAGCTACCATGGAAGGTTATGGCTTGTCAGCCTCCTCACTGTTTTGGCCCGCTCCAGCTCCATCTCCTCCCATGACCGAGGGTGAGGAGGGCTCCCTGGGGGTGGCCTCAAAGCTGGAGTGCCTGCTGTGCCTGGTCTGGAAGCCGCAGCTCCTCTCTTGCCCTCACTGCTTGTGCCACATCTGCGGCTGCCAAGACAGCTAAAGTGGATGGCAAGAGGTGCCAAAGAACATGTTAATGAATTACAGTCGGCCCTTACCATTCTTCCTTTTCCAACTCCACAAATACACAAAACTGCAAAAGTGAAATACACGAATGGGAAGGGGCGACTGTAATGGTTTGATACTGCTTTAAATGCCATGGCTCAATGCTATGGAATTCTGGGATGTGTAGTTTTGTGAGCTATTTAGCGTTCTTTGTCAGAAAGCTCTGGTACTACAACAGTCCACATATCCAAAGATTCCATAGGAGGGAGCCATGATAGTTAAAGCTGTGTAAGATTGGATTGTTTCTGCGGTGTGTCAGCAGCCTGAGGCAAAGAAGTTGTTGAGTAGTTCTGCCTTCTTTCTGTCCTCAGTTAGTATTTCACCTTCTTATCTATGTGGTGGCCCTACTGTTTTTTTGTTCTTCCTCTTGCTTCAAACATAGCCAAAAATTCTTTTTATAATTTTAACTACTTCAGAAAGCCTGAGCTTTAGCTTTACTGCCTTTATCCCCACAAGTACTGGCTATTCATTTGTATTCTTTTTTGGTGATTTCCCCATCTTACATTTCTTGTACATGTCCCTTTTAAATCTCAGCTAGTTTAAAAGTTCCTTTCTATATCCATACTGATATCCATTCAAATTCCTCCCATTTTTCTTTCTCATTAGAATTGTCTGTGATTGTGTCCGCAGTAGCTTGCCTTTAGAAAACACAGTGCATAGTGTTGCTTCCTCTGCATAACAAATCCCAAGAGGATGTGGCCACTTCTGCCCAAGGATCCAGTCCTTCACCCTGTTGAAAAGTTCTCCCCTGTTGGCTTGGATTAGGTCCAAGACAGTTGATCTTCTCTTTGCTTCCTCCACCTTCTAAACAACAAAGTTGTCAGCAAGGCAAGTGAGAAATACGTTGGATTTTGGCAAAGTCTGACTTCCAACAAATATCAGGGTGGTTGAAGTCTCCCATTACTACTGTTACTCAAAGTGCTTGTGGAAATTCCATGGAAATATTGAGTTTCTAATATGTTGGGGAAATTAGTAGCACCTCGACTTTAGCAATGGGTCTCAAGAAACTCCTGGATTTGAACAATGGGTTTCCAAAGATGTTAATTGTGTTGCAACTACCCTTAATGTCTTGGTGACTAGTTTCACAAAGCTTGAGCTGCCTCTTTAATGGCTGGGTTTGGGAACTAAGGGAAGGGGATACCTTCAGACAAAGGATTACTCCATTCACCAATGATGGGATCACTTAGGGTGTGTGCAGTGCAGACAAATGTCCTCTTGCCCTCATTATCTTTCCTTACAGTTTGGAATTTGTTAATAGTCTTTCCTTTGGGTGATGCATGGTTTAGCACATGCCTTTGGGATCCTTACAGCGAGTCTCCAATATTTTACTACTCTTCCCCGTGGAAGACCATATTAATAAGCCAAATTACTAATAAGCCAATTTTTGGGATCTCTGGAGGTGAGGCTTATTAGGGGCTCTACCACTACTATATCTCTTCTTTTTGGTCATCTGTTCTAGGAAGGCATCATCAAAGTTTTCCATCTATAGTAGACTCCACAATGATGTCACTGTTTTCCCCTTCACTTTTATTTTTACACAAATGTTCTCAATCAATTTTCCATGCTTTAAGTCATAGAACGTCTCACAGGTGTACACACTCTTAATATATAAAGCCACTCTTCCTCATCCCACCAGGTTTCAGTAATGCCTACTAAATCATATTGCATTCCTGTGTTTAAGTGTCCAAGTTCATCTTATTTATTTCCTATTCTCTTTGTCTCAGTGTAGAGACATCTAAGACATCATTCTCTCCAGCTGAGTCCTTGTTGCCCCCTCCCTGCCCATGGATGGGTTATTTTATTATCCTCCCAATTCCTCTTGTATCATTTAGGTTAGTTTCTCCAGGACCATACGTCCTTATGTGCCGTAGAATACTGTCTTCTTCTTCAACATAACTTAGATTAAAGCCCACCTGCTAAAGTTTGTGAGACTCCTAGCAAATTCATTTTTACCAGCTCCCATGAAATGCATCTCATTTCTTAGCTTGAAGACATTTTTCATGAAAGTGAAGACCATAATGGAAAAAGCCAAATCTTTCCTGACAATATCATCTGTGGAGCCAGTTGTTCACTTCCAGTATCCTTCCCTCTCTTCCTGGCAACAGGAAAGAGAATTAAAAGAACTACCTGTGCCCCAATGTCCTTCAGATTCTTACTGAGGGCCTCATAGTCCCTTGCAATATATTGGAAGCTATATCACACTGTATCATTTGTTCTCAAGTAGAACAAAAGGGAGACGTAATGGCCGGATCTTTGCCCCTGGATCCTTTCAGGCATGCACACCATTTCTTCTGTTCTGCTTAGCAGGAATTACCTATCTCCACCAATGCTGTTTCTTCCTCTGGGAAAAGGCATGCATCCTTTCATCTAGAGAACTCTCCAATTATGAATCACATTCTTCCAAAAGCCTTCTTCCTGTGTTTGGGAACCACTTTCCTCCCTACAGGCATCTGCAGTGTGTTGCCCTTCCAGGATAGTCTGTTCTGCTCTGTCTATAAAAGTTTTCATCCTCCTTGATATATTTCGGTGTAGACAGGTTGGTCTCAAAACTTCTCTTCTAGCAGGGCAATCAGCTTGCACTTGCTAGAGGTATAGTATCCCACATCCTCAGGCAAGAAAACAAACACTGCACAGATGTTGCAGGTCACTACAGCAGCTCTCTCACCATCCAGGTTCAGTCATCTTATCTAGGCAGGGTAGCAGCACTTAAGGACTCCCTCTCAAACTCCCTCAAAAAGACCTGTTTTCCTCTTTCTGTTTCCCAACCTCCTGTTCATGAAGTCTGGAGACTGAGGAAGCAGCTATACTGAAAGTAGCTGCTAGCTCCACCCCCAACCAAATTGGTGACTCATTCTTCTCAGTCCTCACTTTTCCTCAGCAGAAGCCCGAGGTCCAGCACAGCTGGGGAATACCAGATTAGGAAAAGCTGTGAAAGGCACCTGGATGACCTATGCTAGACAAGATGCTACACCAGATAGGCTTTTGCTCTGATACAGCATTCACCCCTTATGTTCTAAGTGTGCATAGCTTCTGTTACTCCCCATGATTTGTTCAACATTTTTGTTATAATGCACACTTCATCCTGTGCCAGAAGAAGGGCATAGGGGTATGTCCCATTGATATACTGTAAATCTTTTAAAATCTTTGCTAAGGTTCTCTAAGCCACTTTTCTCACACTTTCAAGCACTTACTCCCAACCAGGACTCAAACATTGCTGAGTTTAAAAAAACTAAAGCTAAGATTCCCAGTAAGCTGAATTCTATACCCAAAACCATATTGTATTTTGTTTCTGCACTCCCTGAAAACAATAGCATTAACACATCAGGTGATCTCTTCATCTCCCACATATAATCCAAAGCATACCATCTTGTGCCTTTATTTCTAATATCATCATCATCATCATCATCATCATGTGGATTTTAAGATTAATTACCTGTCATTTTTTGCAGTCGGAGTGTCGATTTCTTGCTAATGGCATAGCCATAAAGGGACAAAATGAAAACTCAGCATAATTGAACTCAGCAGGAGTTTTGCCACTGAGTTTTCCTAAGCCAGGGCTTCACACTCAAAGCAGTTAATCATGCTGTCTACAGGAGATGTAACACATGGAAGGGCAAAAATCTCAGGCATTCTCAAATCATTGGTGATGATGGGGAGGTGTTTTGCAGTCATAAAAGGGTTAATAATAACTGGATAATAAGAGCTTCTTTCCCTATTAATTATCTGGTATGTATAAATGAGATGACAGACCTGAATTTCAGCCATCAGAACAAATGGATGTTCCGGTTGTAGTTACTTCTTTGACAAATGTATATCCTGAATAAGATGTCAACCTATCTATGAAGGATGGAGCTTGGAAAGGTACATTAAACAGTAATTCTTTCCTGTTACATCCTATAGTGTTTACAAAACAATCTGTTGTTATTACAACAACTAAGCAATAACATGGCAAAGTACTCATTGTATCATGCTATACTTTTCCATTACTTTTCCTGTTGATGAAAGTAAAGCAAGGAGGGGGAGCCTAAATAAAGCCTGGGAGCAGCCACAGAGAAGGCCTTCTCTTCTGTTTGCACAAGATGTGGCTACAGAGAATGGCATAAAACTTGAAAAAATTCTGTCACAATAACTCTAGAAGTACCTTTAAAAAGTAAGTACATAACATTAGTAACTTCATTCCCACGCATTATGCTGCATTTGAAGCATAAGTTAGTTGGTCATTTTCTTTCTTTTTTTTAAAGGTCATTACCAGTATTGTGTAACTCTTTACTTCTCAAGCTCTGATCTGGGTTTGGTTTTAGGTGCCTCAGAGCAGTAGATAGGTGTAGGGAGGGGGAAGTACTTGGGGGGAGATGTATTTCTTCAGATTTTGGTTCAATGGCTTTTGTATTTGCTTCAGTAGACCCATCTGAGGTAAATACATTAACATCAAGTTAATGGATCATAATATATCGTCCTTAACTTTTTAAGTCATGTAGCATGCAAGCATGCAAACAGAAGAAGTAGCATGCAAAGCACACTACACAGAACACCTTGTGTAGTGTCAGTCCAATAGTTCACTGATGTCTGATGATCATCTTCAATTTTTTACTTGGTTATAGGCTGTTTGGTACATATGCTTCTCGTTAGAGACAGCTCTACCTTAGGAACAGTGACACAACAACCTCAGGGGGTAGACTCTGGGCAGAAGCAGTGCCTCCCCCAGCATTGCCTCCCAAGCTTCCTGTTATCCCTCACTCTTGTAGGAGAGTGTTCGTCACTCAGAGTTCCTCACTCTGCACCCTGAAAACTAGCCTGCTGTCCTCAGGTGTGGTGGAGGATTCAGTCTCTTTGTCAGCACCGGACTGGTTCAATTGCCGGTCCAGTTACTTTCTATACAGTGGGTCCTCCATATCTGCAGGGGTTCCGTTCCAGACCTGCAGATAGCAAAAACCATGGATGGTTGAATCCCATATTAGTCAATGGGCATTACCTTTTTAGGTATGTGGAGCTGCCATTTTAGGTATGGGTCCACTGCCATTTTAGGTATGTGGCATGACGATCCACAGATGCTCGGATTCGTGGATACCAAACCATGGATACCAAGGACAGACTGTACTTAGAAAAGGGGGTGCCATCTTGCCCTTTGCCTTAGCAAAATGTATTGGGCCAGTCAGGGCTGAAGGGGAATGGATGTCATACCTTCCAACTGTCCAAAGTTTGCAGTAACACTCCTAGTTAATTGCCTGTCCTCCCACTTTTTCATCTGCTTTTAAAATGTCCCAGTTTCTCTCTCCCCTTCCCACTTTCCCCTTTGTCCTGTTTACTTCAGTTGCTTCAAACTGAATTCAAAGTGCACAAATGCTTTGTACTTAGTTAACTCAGTGCAGGGAGAGGAGAGAGCAGGCACTTATTTTTTTAAAAATCACAGGTTTAGTGGCAGTAGGAGGGAGGTGCCATCTCTTGTGGGTTCAGAGAGGCAATCTGGCCTTACCATCCCCAGGAAATGGTTGTACTCTGTTTTAATTGAATATATACATTTGAATAGACAACAACAACATAAAAGGTTTCATTGATGAGGTTGCTTTTTGTTAAGTTTGTTAACACCACATATGGATAGAAATACTTCCAGGAGTTTTCCTCTGCTGTAAATTTATTAAACGTGCAAAGAGTTGGGCCCAGATTTAGTCCTAACCATGAACTAATGAGACTTAAGCCAGTCATAGCTACTTCTTATCTATTTTTAAAGGGTAGTTGTGTTAGTCTGTTGTAGCAAGAAACAGCAAGAAGTCCTATGGCACTTTAAAGATTAAGAAATGTATTATAGCATGAAATTTGATGAATTACAGGCCACTTCACAGATTCATGAAGTGTTATACAAAATAACACCAACTAGGAAACAGCAGAAGAAGGGGATAATCCAACAATTAAAACAAAAAAAGTGAATATGATAATAAATGCAGAAAGGATGACTATATAAATTCCACAAGCCATGTCTCATTGGCAAAATGTGATGAAGAGTTGTACAGGGTATAATGAAGAGCTGTGGTAAACAACTGCTCCCTGAAATGCGGAGCTGTTTCCATGAATCTTCATCTGAAAATAGCATTTTCCATAATTTCCAATGGTCATAGATGGAATATTCCAGACTCCAAAGATGCTGAGTGGTGTAGAAATTAATCATTGGCCAAGTCTACATGAAGGGAAAAAACCCAGACTGCTCCACAGTAATAGTAAGTTGCAGCAGCTGTGACCTGTCTTAATGGTTTTACAGCCCCCATAATCATTGCATGCCTGTAGCTGAGACAGCCTTAGCGATCACTCGCTAAAGTGAAAATCCAACATGGCAGCAGTGGATGCTTGCCCTGTAACTGATCCACCCCATGCGCTCATCCAGCCAATCAGGTTTGCACTGTGTCCTTCATGGGGAAGCAATTCATAGCGAAACACTTGTCCTAATGAGCAAAAATGCACATATCTCTGGAGTTTTTTTATTAGAAAAGTCGGGAAAAGCTGCGAAGGCTTTTCTTGTGTAGTTTTCCCTCTTTTTGGCCCCCTCCTTCACAATACAAGAAAATGTGGGAGTCCATTAAGACAGCTCGTTGTCTGAGTGAATTTTTTGAGGGGTATGTTCATCATGTGGACAACCCCATAGTAAACAACTCAACTCTTCATCACATTTTGCCAGTGATACATGTCTTGTGGACAGGGTATATTGTCCTTTCTGTATACAGTTGTCACTTCATATTCGCTGGGGTTTGGTTCCAGGACCCCCCGTGGATACCAAAATCCATGAATACTCAAGTCCCATTATATGCAATGGCATAGCAAAATGGTGTCCATTATATAAGATGGCAAAATCAAGGTTTGCTTTTTGGATTATATTTTTAAGAATATTTTCAAGCCATGAATACTTAAATCTATGGATATAAAATCCGTGGATACGGAGGGACAACTGTACAAACATGGAATGGACTGCAATGTGTTTGTGACTCCTTCGTTCATCATGGGCGTCTACATTTAGGCTTAAACTATTGTCTACTATGTAGCTGTCCTTGCTATACTGTATGAGATAAAGCTATATTTTATTGTTTAGTTTGTCTGTGTTCTTTGTGTTAAGTTGTCCTCATATATATACATCTGTAGTGCTTATTTATAATGTTTGGTATTATTTGTGATCTACCAAGAACACACGCTTGCATTCACTCAATAGAAATTCTTTATTGGTAAGGAAATGTGCTTCAGGAACATAGAACAAAGCCGAAACTGAATACAGGCTAGCACACACACCCCAGATAAACCCCCAGAGCGTGAGAATGGCATCTAGGGGGGAGGAATGGCCTGGCCTGCACCTGGAGCATTGACCTTGAGCCGCTGTGGAGAGCAGCATTCCCAGGCCAACAAGGTGGGCTGGCACCTTTCCAATGCCCCAGGGGCCTAGGCAAGGAAAACAGGCCAGAGGCAGCCTCATGTCAGGGTCTTCCATGATTTCCACTCTAAACCCCAGAATTCAGGGGTGAGCCTGACATACTGCCCTCCCAAAGAGAACCCCCCCCTTCAACATGGTTTATCAGGAAAGCGGGCATGGAACTTTTGTAATAAGCGCGGAGCATTCACATGTTCAACATTGACCCACTCAGCATGGCCCAAGGGCAAGTGTTTCCCTTTCACCAAATATTGCAAGGCCCCCCTGTGCACCCGAGAGTCCAATACATCAGATATTTCAAAATGCTGATCTTTGTCGACCAAGATAGGACGGGGTGCAGGTTCAGGGTCTGGATGATGACGATCTGGAGGGCACGCTAGCTTGAGCAAGCTAGAATGAAACACAGGGTGGACATTACTGTACAGTTTGGGTAGTGACAGTTCAAAAACCACAGGGTTTATCACTCTAACAATGGGAAAAGGACCAATATATTTAGGCCCCAACTTCTTAGAGGGTTGAGGGCTCTTAAGGAACTTGGTGGACAAGAACACCAAGTCCCCTATGGTGTACTTTGGGGTGGGGTCCCGTTTTTGGTCAGTATGATGTTTGTAACATGCTTTTGTAAAGTCAAAAGCCGATAGAACTTTTGGCCAAGCTTCTCTAATCTTCTGACTCCATTGGGTCACTGAGACCGGGTCCTTTGAAGACCCCTCCCCCAAAGGTAGAGGTTTAAAGTCTTGCCCTGAAACAATCTTAAAAGGGGAGAAGCCAGTGCTCTGGTGTGTGGCGTTATTATATGCAACCTCCGCAAAAGGTCCACCCAGTCAGATTGCTGGAAGTTAACATAACACCGCAAATATTGTTCCAAAACCTTATTAATACGTTCACTCTGTCCATCACTCTGGGGATGATGGGAGCTGCTTAACCCTAATTCGACTCCCAGAAGTTTTGTGAATGCTTTCCAAAACTGGGAAGTGAACTGAGCCCCCCGGTCAGAAACGATCTTAGCAGGAACCCCATGCAGCCTGTAAATATGTTGCAGAAACAACCTGGCCAACTGGGGGGGGGGCAGTTGGAAGCTTCTTACAGGCCACAAAATGTGCTTGTTTTGAAAACATGTCAGTCACCACCCAAATAACAGTCTTTTTCCTACTCTCCGGTAGTTCCACTATGAAATCCATACTGACGACTTCCCAAGGTTTGGATGGGGTAGGCAAAGGCAGCAACAAGCCTTTTGGCCTTCCCCCCCATTTCGCCATTGCACACGTGGAACACCCCTTGACATACTCCTCCACCTTCCTCCTCATTTTTGGCCACCAAAACTGCCTCCATGCCAAATGCAAGGTCTTCACATATCCAAAATGTCCAGCACTTTTAACATCATGGCTCTGCTTAAGGATGGCAGACCTCATGGCCTCTGGAACATATAGGAGCTCCCCCTTCCAAGCCAGGCCCTCTCGGAGGACCACCTCCCTGGGGTGAGCCCCAAACCACGGGTCCTTGGGGAGGGCCGTCGCCATTTGGGCTCGCCACCCACCCCATCATCCCAGGAAGTGGGGAAAGGGGATGGTAAAGCGGGTGTGGCCGGGGACATACTGGGATCTGAGGCCCCCGCTGGAGGGCCGGCATTTCCAGTTGCCTTAGAGTCCAACCCTGGCTCCAAAAAGGAGCTTGATGGGGCCTCTTGCCGTTTGGCCTTGTTGCACATAAGGACTACCAACCCCAAGTGGGAGGGGGAGAATACAGTGTCAATCACCTTCTACCATTGGCTGTCATGTTGGGGGAGTCTGGACAAAGCGTCAGCTAGGAAATTTTTTCCTGAGATAAACTTCAGGGTGAAATTGAACCGGTAAAAGAAACTGGCCCACCGAACCTGTTTGGGGTTCAAACGTCATGGGGTTTTCAAAGCTTCCAAATTCTTATGATCTGTCCAAACTTCAAAAAGGTTTTGAAGATTCTTCCAACAGGTGTTGCCAAGTCTCTAAGGCCAGTTTGATTGCACCCGCCTCCTTCTCCCACACAGGCCAATTTCGCTCAGTCTCATTAATTTTTTTGGACAGGTATGCACAAGGCCTAAGCTCCTCCTCTTCACCCCATTGTAATAGCACCCCTCCCATTGCTACGTCTGAAGCATCAACGTGGACCACAAAAGGTTGGGAGGGGTTGGGGTGCTTAAGAATTGGTTCAGAGGTGAAAAGTTTCTTCAGCTTGTCAAAGGCCTGTTGGCATTGGTCAGACCATACAATCTTTTGGGGAGGTTTCATGGCCTTCCCCATTCCCTTTTGTTTCTTTTCACCCACCCCTTTGGTCTTCAACAAGTTAGTCAGTGGAAGGGCTACCGTAGCAAAGTCAGGGATGAAGGACCGGTAAAAGTTAGCAAACCCTAGGAAGCTCTGCAGCTGCTTCCTGGTCCTAGGGGCCTCCCATGCCAGCACCCCCTTTACCTTTTCCGGGTCCATTTCTATCTCCTTATTTGAGATGAGGTACCCTAGGTAATCTAAGCGGCTCTGATGAAATTCACACTTTGACATTTTAGCATACAGATGTTTCTCCCCCAACTTAGTAAGCATCTTTTTCACCAGTTTCACATGGGATGTATAATCCTCAGAATAAATGAGTACATCATCGAAATACACCAACACCCCCTTGTACAAAAATTCTCTCAGCACATCATTAAGTTCTGAAAAATTCCTGGGGCTCCACTTAGTCCAAAAGGCATTACTAAAAATTCAAAAGCCCCCAGGGGGCAATTAAAAGCAGTCTTCCATTCGTCCCCTTCCTTGATTCTCACCCTGTAATAGGCCTCCCTCAAGTCCAGTTTGGTAAATATCTTCCCCCTGGCCAAATGGGCCAGTATGTCCTTCATCAATGGGAGGGAGTACTGATTAGACATGCTGATCACGTTCAGGGACCTGTAATCTTGGCAAAGACGAAGACCCCCATCTGACTTACACCTGAACAACACAGGGGCCCCCAAAGCCGAGGTGGAGGGCCTGCTGAAACCCCGAGCCAAGTTTTTATCTATGAACTCCCGGAGGGCGTCCATCTCAGCTGGCGTCATGAAATAAATCCTGGGTTTGGGTAGCTTGGTCTCGGAAAGTATCTCAATGGCACCGTCAAAGGGTCAGTGGGGAGGCAAAATGTCACATTCCTTCTCCTCAAACACATATTGCCATGGTTTATATTCCACCGGTAACCCTTTCAGCTCCCCTTGGACTAGAGTGGTTGTGCAGTTCCATGAGTTGGCCTCTAGAGGGACACATCCCCTGGGGAAGCTTCCCCCACCCTGTGCTCCTGTACACACACAGGATCTGCAAAAGTCACTGTCTCTTTCAACCAGTCTATGATGGGGTTGTGGAATTTGAGCCAGTTTAACCCCACCACTGCAGCAGGCACTAAACCTGGGGCTATCACAAATTGAAGCTCCTCCTGATGATTTCCCATTCTCATGTGTACTGGACCAGTCATTCGCCTTCCAGCCCCCCCTTCATCATCCCTCCATCCATCTGGGACAGCCACACTGGCTTATCCAGCTTGATAGTGTTAATTTCAAGCTCACTGACTAGGGAGGCGTGAATTAGTATTTGGGTACACCCACAATCAACCATTAACATTACTTTTTGGGTGACCCCCCCCTTTCCCAACCCCTATTTTGGCTCTTATGAAGAAAGGACCTTTTATGCCACTCACCACAGCACTTTGTCGCCCTTCAGGATTAGCCCACCCTCAGGCGCTTAGTAGGGAGGGCAGGAGCCGTTTCCCACCGGCTCCGCATTGGAAAAGGAAGATCCGCTGTCATCTGGTTCATCCGAAGACTCCCTGCTGCGTGGTTGGGTACCAAGGTGCGCGCCGCTGCTTTGGGCTTGGGTGTGAATGGGGTCTTAGGTGCCATCGACTTTCCCTCACTCCTCTGGGACTTCTCGGCTGCCGCTGGTTCCCGAGGGCTCCTCTCTGGGCATTCGGCTATGCGGTGGCCCCCTTTTCCACAGTGTAAGCACAAGCCTTTCTTCATTCTTCGCTCCCCCTCTGACTCCCCTGTTGTGGTTCCGCCTGTTCGGGCCGCCTTATTTTTCTTCCCGGTGGCCCCGGGGCCTTTCCCTCGGATCCCTGCCTGTGCCGAGCCAGCTTGATGCTCCGCCTCAGCATCTCCACTTCTCCAGCAAGCCTCACCCATCCCAAGAGGGTCTCGGGGTTCCCCTGGAACAATACCCATTCAAGGATGTCTGCGTTCAGCCCATCCTGGAAAAACTGTACTTTGCTGGCTTCAGTCCAGTCAGGGACCTGGCTGGCTAGGCAGCGAAATGCAGAGGTGTACTCACCCACCGACTTCGAACCTTGCCTCAGTTGCCAAAGGTCTGTGCGGGCCCATCTCACACTCAGGGCGTCTTCGAATTGAGCCCGTAGGGCCATCATGAAGTCATGGAAACTCCCTAATTCTGGAGCCCCCATGTCATAAAGCCCCACCAGCCATTGCGCCGCCTCTCCCTCTAGCTGGTTGGACACATACTGCACCTTCTCGGCCTCTGTTTGGAACTCCTCATCCCATTGGGGCATAAATCCCATCACCTGGGTTAGGAAGTATGGTAGCTTCGCTGCATCTCCATCAAAGGTCGCCTTTAGGTCTCGGTGCTTCAGCCCCCGTGGTCTTTCCTGTGGCTCGACAGGACCAGCTCCCCCAGGGGGTACTGGTCCAGGAGCCGGCAGGCCAGGGACCCCAGCAGGCACAGCAGGGTCCCCTCCCTTGGGTACCGGTGCTGGCGCTGGTTGATTCTGGGGAGGCTGAGCCCCTCCAGGGGCACCTGGTGGCTGAGGTAGTCTCTGCAGGATCTCCAGGAGGCTCGTCTGCATAACCTCCATCTGCTGCTTTAAATGCTGGACCTCAGCTCCTACTTCTGCAAGTAAAAACCGCACCCCCAGCTCTCGGTGCCCCTCGGCTAGGAGTTTGTCCCACCGGTGGGACCTACGTTCCTCTCAGCCTCGTTCGTCTGACCAGAGCCAGATGGCTCCCATGGCTGTTCCAGCTCCATGCACTGGAGTGTTAGAGGGTGATAGGCTGCCCCTCCCCAGGGCTTGCCTGGCTCCCAGCTTCATTAGGTCGAAGGGTTGTGTAAGCCTTCCAGCCCTCCGGCGGGCTTGGCTCCAGTCTTCCTCAGGTACTCCTGCAGCATCCCCCGACACGCCGGCACCATCCCCCGGTGCTGCAGCCCCCTGGCCACCACCTGCGGCCTGATCCTTCTCCGTCTGGGTTCCAGCCTCTGCGTCATCCGACATTGCGCAAAGAACCCTTCAAAAATGGTTAGGTTTTAAGGTTGAGTTTCGGCTTACTGTAATATACCAAGAACACACACTCGCATTCACTCAATAGAAATTCTTTATTGGTAAGGAAACGTGTGTCAGGAACATAGAACAAAGCTGAAACTGAATACAGGCTAGCACACACACCCCAGATAAACCCCCAGAGCATGAGAATGGCATCTAGGGGGGAGGAATGGCCCGGCCTGCACCTGGAGCATTGACCTTGAGCCGCTGTGGAGAGCAGCATTCCCAGGCCAACAAGGTGGGCTGGCACCTTTCCAAAGTCCCAGGAAAACAAGGAAGGCAAGGAAAACAGGCCAGAGGCAGCCTCATGTCAGGGTCTTCCATGATTTCCACTCTAAACCCCAGAATTCAGGGGTGAGCCTGACATTATTCTGCTTTGTCTCATTATGAAGTTTATTAGTGTTCTATATTGGAAGACATGGCCAGTTATTGGTAATATTTAATTGCCTTTAGCCTCGGATTATTTAGTGTTTTGTATATTTTCCCACAACATTATTTATTACCATATTCACTTTTTTGTTTGATTCTTGGATTCTACCCTCCCCCGCTGTTTCCTAGTTGGTGTTTTGCTTGTTTTGTGACCCTCCTGTGTTAGTGTTCTACAGAATACCAGTTTATACTGTGAGGTGGGCTTTCTTCATAAACTGTTAGTTTTGGAAAATGTAGGCATTCATGGCAAGAGTATAGGAAATATATGATAATTAGAATGATAAGCCATGATGAAACCATACAGTTTAAAATACTGAAAAAGAATTGACAGAGATCCTGCATCATCAGATGTAACTATGCTGAACTCCATCATTGTTGTTAGGTCTGATAATGCCACCCCCCCCCCAAAAAAAACCTCACCTTTTCAACCTGGCATCAATGTAAATGCACAGCAGTTACATGATCGCAAGTCCATCATATGATCTTGCAACTACAAGGATGCCTGCATGCATTCGGGGTAGGGTGGGGTAGGAGGAAATGGGCTTTTGCTTACTTTACCTGTTTGATCAATTCTTGATCAGCTTGTCAACATAAACCCAGAGCTGCAGTTTTGATAAGCTGTTTTGTTATCTCATGGCAGCGATCCTGACAAAAATTACATGTATCTACACTGGTCAATGCCTTCATTAGGAGCAACCAAAATTCTACAAAAGAAGGGTAAGGTTTCAAGTTCTTCAGAACTCATTGTTAGGCTCAGTGGCACAAAAAGCAGTTGACTGGAGAAGAAACAGGAACATCCAAAAATCTAGATGGCTAGATGTTGTGCTTGCTGTGAGCTGTGTAGCTTAGATCTAGTTTCTACTTGTTGATTTGCAGGATAAATCACTAGTAGGGGTTGCAAGCATTACAGACCACAGAGTAGTGCATTCAGGGAAGGAGGAGCAATAGGTGATATCCATTTCTGAAAATGTAAAAGTTGGCTGCAACTGAGATCTCTTTCTTGCCTTGGGTGAAACACACTCCATTATGAGACTGGGTCTAAACTAAAGCATATTAACTATGTTGGCCACATAGGTCAGGATTGTCCTGAGGTGTCAGAGCTAACCTCTACTGGAAATGGACAGCAAAATTGGCATTCTTCTAAGGAATATGGTTGCAATATAACAGAGGTGTAAATAAGGGGGGGGGCAGGAGAAACAGCTCATTTATATTTTAATGATTTCTCTTTATAGCTGCATGTTGTTAAAAAGGGAAACAATCACAGTTCTGGAGCTTAGCTTTACAGTTTGCTGCAGTGGAAGAGTCAAAGGATGCCCTGGCACTTAACCAAGCCCTTGAGCATCAGGGCCCACATGGCTTTGTCAGAGCACATTTTGCCACTGTTCTGTTGAATGTACCATCCTCCAAGACATCAGTGGGCATTTTGCCATAACTTTTCATGGTCTTTTAAGGTCTGACCCAGTGGGAAGTAGTAAAAGTTGCATCCTTACTAACAAAGCCATCCTAGATTAAACAGAAGCATTGACAACAACAGTTTTGTTCCACAGACCTGATTTCTCTCCCCGGTCTCATTTTCAAATGATTTTTTTCTTTCTAGACATTCACCTAAAACTGCAGTGTGACCTCTTCTGACTCTGGAAAATGCTGGATTGTCTTCAGCTCCTGACTTTTAGCACTGCACAATCTAAGTACCAGCATTTCTAGATCACAGGGACTGGTTTCCTATGTACATCTATACTGGTGCAAGTCCCAGTGCATGCAACTGGACTTCCTTTTGAGTGAACATGCAGGCAATTAAGCTGATAATGTTTCTTTGGAAATCAAAATAAAAAGCTATTATGTTTTTGTACTAAATCAGATACTATTTGTTTTAATTAGGTAATCCATTTTAATATATCTTCTTACTTAGAATGTCATTACCCATCCCCTGTCCCTCAAAAGGAATAGAATGGAGATGGAGAAAAGCATTCTTCCATGAGAGTTAAATCATCTGCGTTATTGAAATATGGCTGGTACGATTTTCCTCAACTGAGTTCACTTGATTTCCTGGTGCATCACCCACACACATTGCATGGCAGTTTATTCTATGGCTTCCCTTAGGAATCTATCTTCTCCCTTGTGTCATGTAAGAGCTATATGAAACTGCTGAGTGAGGGCATTGGGGGATTTGGAGTGAGGTGTCATCAGTATGCCGATGACATCCAAGTCTGTTTCTCATTTACATCAATTAGATGAAACAATGGAAGTTCTAAACTGGTGTTACGGAACAGTAATTGACTGGATAAGTACCAATAAACTGAAGCTCAGTCACAGAAAGAGTTGCTATTGAAAGTGGCAGCACCATATCTTGCTGGTGATAAACAGCCCCATTGTCTTCTGGTCCATGTCTTAGCTCAGCTCAGCTTGGCTCAAGTTGCAACATTATCCAGCCTGATTCTGAGAGCTGCACTAGTTTTCCCAAGATCATCTTTGGAGAATCTCCTCCAGTTGCCTCTCTGTCTGAACCTTAGTAGATTGGAGGGCCGGCAGGATCTTTTAAGTTGTGACACACTATCTCTGGAATGGCACCTTGAGGGAGGCTTGCCTAGTGTCTACACCAGGTTTTCTCAACCAGGGTTCCCTAGAACCTTAGGGTTCCATAAGAGTTTGCTAGGGGTTCCGTGAGATATTGAGATTGAAAAAAAAATAAGCATTTTTTTGGAGCTGTAGATATCATAATTCTTAGGCAGGGGTTCCCTGAGACCTGGAAATTGTTCGAAGATTTCCACCAGGGTAAAAAGGTTGAGAAAGGCTGGTCTATGCTGTTATTTTGTTATCTCAGAATGTCTTTTTTTTTTTTTTAAGATTAACTGAATATTTAATGTTTTTCTAAATCTTTTGAGCCACTGTAAAGTTTAGCTCTACTCTGTCCATCCACTTTATTTTGTAATATTTACTGTTTTTTTTAATGAATGACATTGACCAGAATTCTTTATTGAACTCTACACTGTGTAACTTTATACATACTTAACTCTGTAGCAGAGGTGCTCAGAAACTCCTGACTATTGCAAAGATGTGTAATGGGACACTGGCAAGAGTGTCCCAATGTGTATCAGACTCACAGATGTGCTGCGGTACATCCTAGCCACTGTGCCTCCATCCTGTTGGGCATCGGGTCCCAATGGGTATTGGGTCTCCTTGTGCATTGGTCCTGATAAGCAATGATCACTTTGCTAGCTCCCCTAGATAGTAATGTAAAAGCAGCACATTGCTGAATTACAGATGTTGTGAAACTGCTCAGTTCTATTTCCCACAGACATAAGTCCAGTTATGAAGATGCAAGTCCTCAAGTGAATTCTAGGTATTATTTGTGTCTTGCTTTTAGCTGCCCTGCATACATTCACACTGAAGGACTCAAGATCAAGTGAATGAAAGAGTGAATGAAGAAATGAATATTTTTGTGAAGAATGTCACAAGTTTTATTAATTTCTATAAAGTATATACTATTTTTTCCATGTGTGATACCCAAAGCCTCATGACATGTTCAAATAGGTTGTACTTGAACTTAATGTGGACTTGACACTGATTGTTTGATCTGTGTGGGTTAAAATGTTATGGGGCATTCACACATGCACACCACTACTTGATGTTAAATCATTGAGTGGGGAGCATGCATGTATGAACCAGAATTATTTTGGATTCTCCCCAGCACTATCAACATTTGCAAGAGAAGGAATTTGCTGAATCAGTTCAAAGGAAGTTGTTGGATCAGACCAAGGGCCTATCTACTTCAGCTTTCTGTTCACTAAGTGGTCCACAAGGAAGGGAAGGCTACAATCAGGTTGTGAGTGTAATAGCATCCTCTGGCTCCTTTTTTTTTTTTTTGTAACATTGCAAATGTTCAGTCATAAAATAGGCAAATGTACCTTCAGTAACACCAGACAACATAACACAATTGAAACATGGATCTTCATTTATTTATTGGTTTCTCTTGATATATAAACTGCTATGGTTGAAAAAAATATGGGGTCACATCTGGAAAATATCAGCATTATTTCTATTGCAGCATAACATTGTTTTACAAAATGAAGTTTTCATTCTGTAGGATTTCCTAATCATTTTCTTCCATGCATATATTCCTTCATGGCTGCATCCACCCCCAAAGAAACCTAATGAGAACTGCTCCTATTTTTAAAGTCAGCATAGTGGCCCCCCAGCTCATGAGAACAGTGAACCAATGGTTAACATATAAAGCTTTGGGTTGAAATCCAACAGCTGTAACCTAATAAATGAGCAAGGAACTTAAAAGAGGCAAACAAAAAAAAATAAACATACAGATTTTGTATAAAATGAGATGAAAAATAAATATAGATATGTATCTTATTTGTATATAAAGCTCTTATTTTCAACATATTGTGCTTAAAATTTCTTTTAAAATAAAACTATGTACCTTGATTTCCATCTTCTGGAATGTAATAACGCTATACTCCTGTGCAAACGAAAAATATATGCTCTAATATCCACATCATAAAAAAGTTGAATCAAGAGATTCATTTTTTAAGCAGCCATCTGCAGACATTTTCCTGTCCTCCTGAAAATAGGATGTGTTCTGCTCCAAAACTCTGAAGGTGTGAGAATGGCAGCTATTTTGAGTTGTACTGTCCTGCTTTACATTCTGTAAACTGCTGGATAACCATGGCAGATCACTTCCAGTGTCATTAAACAATGGTGTCAATGTGATCCAGTTCAACAAGCTGATGTCTGATTGATCTAGCCTTGAGCTCCACTGGAATGTTTCATCTACTAAAGTTGGTTCAAGCTCTGAAGTACTATCTTTGGGAAAATCCAAGGACGTTTCATCTGGATTACCAGCCACTGAAAGATTTCCATTCTCCTCACATAACTGAGCACCAAGAGGAGGAGCAGGAAGGTTTACATCTGTTGTGGGCTCTGGCTTTGGCACCGGTGGAGACAGTTCATTTCCACGCTGAGATAAATCAATGAGACGATTTTGGTTGCAGGCCTTTTGAGAGTCATTAGCAATGCAATATGGGTTTTCTGGAGAACAATGAGCAGAGGGGTATTTATGAGGATCACTCTCCTTTTTGGTGTTACCTCTGTTTAAAAGCTGGTTGCGAATATCCAGTGGCATCCTTGACAACTGGCGTCCAAGCTGAAGCTGGGTTGGGAATAGTGTCCCTTGAAGAGTTCTGTATAGAAATCTGACAAGGGAAGGAATAAGTTTTTTAAAAAGTGTGAAAAAGTAATGTACTGAAAGAATAATAGTACCAATTTATTTATTTTTTTAAAAAAATATGAATCGTATGGTAGGGTTCATTTCCTAGAATGCCATAGGAGGAAACATTGCATGTTTGGGATATGAGAATGTGGAGACAATGGCTGAATCCTACTGGTAGTGCTGGTTAGAGTAGACCAGAGTGTTCACTCAACATTCAACAATTGATTCAACGGATCTACTCTACTTGGGACTAAGCTATATGATTCAGCCTTCAGCCCCCCCCCCAAGTTTCCACAGTATCTCTTAATAATAACCCCCACTACCCCCACCAGGGAAGACTGGTTATGCAGATTCAATGCATTTTCAAATTTGTCTATTGGGCAGAAAATAGTGTTGCTCTTCTATGATATTAAATGGATCATCAGTATTGTTCTCTGCCTTGTCATCTTTGCAATGCCTCTTTGCCCAACTTTTCTAATAAACATGTCCCAATCCATCTGGGATAGTATATGTACAGAAGCAGGATTTAGTTGGCATATCTCTAACCGGATGAAGAAGTCTGTGCTCTGGGTGCCACACACCTCCCCCCCCTACTGATCCACTCTATCAAAAAAGCTGATTGGTGGGTTTTCAAGCTTTTAAAAAAGAGTTATGTATTTAGAACTGCATACATTATGTTCAACAAAGGTGTCTGTCTGGTTTGCTGCAGAGGGAACAATGTTTGATCTTGGACTTATGCAAATGACCGTTATGCATATAGAAATGAAACATTGCCCTACTCCTGACCTTGATGTATTCAAGATCCTGTTTGTATATGAATTGTTGCTCACTGAGTTCGTATAGGTCATTTGCAGCCTTCAGAAGTGGATACAGATCAATTTTAGGGAGCCTATATCTGTTTGCATATACATCCCAATTCAGCAGGATCCTAACTGTATGAAGTTGGATATACAGTCAATAGCATGACCCATAGCCCTCCCTAGTTTCTATACCAGTGGTTCTTAATCTGTGGTCCGGGGACCCGCAGGGGCTGTGATGTCCTCACACAGAGTCTGTGAAGGCTTGAAGGCTGCTTGGTCCACCTCCTCCCTGCAGTGGAGTGGCCATGTGGCAGGAGCCAAGGGGCTGGCTGGCTGCCTGGCTTGGCTGGTGCATTGCTATTCAATCTGTTCCAGCCACAAACTTGCAGGAAGAAGCAGGAGAGAAGTCTTCCCTCCCCCTCCAGTGCCTCTGAGGGAAAGTTTAACGGATGGTATAATTGTATTATTATTATCATTAAAAATGACAATTTAAGTTTATCTAAGTTTATAGGTGTTTTTTTTAAAAATCTGCCAACAAATCAATTGTGTGGTGATTTATTTGATATTCATTTCATACATTTGTTATGACCAACAGCTAAAAAAATAAAATAAAACCATTCATTTATTTGGGCCTGTCAACTTGATGACATATTTTGATTATTGCAGCATATGTACATGCCTACAGCTTAGTTACATATTTCAAAATACGCATTACAAAAGAATGAAAACTATAAAACCAACTCACTAAAATATATTCAAGGAAAGACAAACACTTTTACCTGGGAAGCAAAGCAACTGTGGGTGTTATCAGACAAGTCAGATAAAACATAGGATCTCCCATCAGCTTTTCCATAATCCAGTAGGGATTGGATGGAGGATGACATATTGGGCAAGATGCATTGTAAAGGAGAGCCACGATGAAGAATAAAATGATACTGAAGACACAAGATGACAAATGAAGCCATGTCTAAAAGAAACATACTCAGAATTAATATAAACTACTGGTATCCAATGGGACACAAGAAACATAGATCAGGTTTTCTCCAGACCTTGGAAAAAAATGTATTGATGAGACTACGGAGATTTTCAGACAGGCAAAAATCGCCCCTTGCCGCGCGAGCAGCCTCCCGAAACTGCTGCGCGGCAAGGGTCTTTTTCGGACGACGCTGTGCCTCTAGCGAAGCCGTCCGTGTCACTTCCGTGAAGCTTGGGACGGCTCCGCGTCATATTTCAATCACGGGCAGCCTCCGTGCTTGAAATATGACGCGGAGCCGTCCCAAGCTTCACGGAAGTGACACGGACGGCTTCGCTAGAGGCACAGCGTCGTCCGAAAAAGACCCTTGCCGCGCAGCAGTTTCGGGAGGCTGCTCGCGCGGCAAGGGGCGATTTTTGCCTGTCTGAAAATCTCCTACAACTCTCGCAATCCACAGGAAATGTGTCAAGTGGCGATGGTTGGGGGATTCTGAGAGCTGCAATCTTAAAAAAAAACAAACAAAAAACTTTTTCCAAGCTCTGGATAATCTGACAAAGTACTATACTCATCTTTTCAATCAAAGTGTTTGCTATACACATGAGGAAATCTAAGGATGCAAAGTTCAGATACTATGTAAAGGGTATTGCTAGTTTCTGCTGAGAGGACTCTTCAGCCAGAACAAAATCCAACCGAACGATGCCACCCCACTGAAACCCCAGAGGGAAAACTCCTGTTAACACACTACAGAAGCAAGTATCAACAGCTCTGGGAAATAAAATATTCTTATCTGAGCAAATGGTCGTTCAAGTCTGTTTTGCTAGAGTATGCCACTTAGGCGAGTGCCACAGGCACTTATTGGACAGTTTCTGTGTAATAAAGTGCACAAAGATTTGCCAACATTGTTCAGCTCAATTTAGAAAGGGGTTAGTAATTATGAATATCTTTGAAGAATGGTTGAAAAACAAACATCCCTCCCCCTGAGTTCTAAACTGATGGCATCACTATTATTTTAAACTTTAATCTACTGTAATTTGCATTAAATAATAGTTAGGTTTCTGGGTTGAAAGCTTTAGCCTCCCTATACACTGAAAATATAATATAGGCCAGGAGAATAGCAAGCAGAGGAAACACTGAAAGCCTTTACAAAGGCTACAGCCTGATTAGGCTGGGGATTTCGCTAGTGCTTGGTTAGATATGCTCAGCATTATTGCTTCTTCAACATTTATCTTAAAAATCCCCTTTAGGGATACATGCTTACCGGTACCTATGTCTAAGCAATATCTGGAGCTTGGATAGACTCATATTAGAAGCACACTCTGTGCATGGGCACAATTTTACATTGTGAGCAGTCAATTCCTAATGCGCCTGATCTAGAGTTTAGTGCATTCTGTGAAGGGGCATTCTGGGGTTGTAGAGAGGAGGAATCCGAGTTCATCACAAGTGGGATATCTTTTCACCATCCAGAAGAGAGGCAGGAATTTAAACAAGTCTCGTGATGACCAGAGAGACTGTTGACTTCACCCCCTCCAGCCACCCATGAGGCCAGTTCATGACTAGCAAAGCCCAGCCAACAGTAGCCTAAAACTAATAACATAGTCAGAGAAAGAAAAAAAAATATAGGACCAGAATGCAGTCACTAGGGCAGGGTGAATTCCTCCTTTCTATCAACCCCAGAATGCACCTTCACGGTAAGTACCAACATGGCATTCTCTGGGTTGGTGAGAGGAGGAATCTGAGTTCATCACAAGTGGGACATGCCCAACCACCAGTACTGATTCATCTAAATGTGGCATCCATAGCTCTAAACTTGTCTATCTTGTAGTGGCAGATGAAGGAGGACAGTGGACTCCAGACAGCAGCTCTACAAATCTTCAAGGTCGAGGCATTTGATGAAAAAAACTGCTGACGTAGCTGCTGATTTGGTGGAGTGGGCCAGAACTTGGGATGGATGGGGCATTCTTGCCTCATCGTATGCCATCAAGATGCAGGAACTGATCCAATTTGGCAATGGTCTGTCTGGATGCCTTAGACCCCAAGGAGGTTGGGTTGAAGGATATGAAGAGAGAGTTGCAGCATCTGAAGGATCCAGTCCTCCTGATGTATATCTTCAAGGCCCTGCGAATGTCCAGCTTATGCCATAACTTTTCCCTAGGATGGGATAGGTATGGGCAGAAGGAAGGAAGAATTAGTTCTTTCAACAGGTGGAAGGAGGAAACCACCTTCGATAGAAAAGAGGTATCAGTACGCAAGGTAATGTAGTTGTTGAAAGAGCAAAGGTGGTCCCTCACAGGCAGAGCTGCCAGGTCAGAAACCCACCTGGCGGAGGTAATTGCCACCAGAAAAGCCTTTTCCCCTCCAGAATATCCAGAGTATCCAGAAAAGCAGGATACTTCAATGAGAGTATCCTGAGAGGAACCTTTTGGAGAGGTTCGAAGTTGCCTGAGCATCAAAGGGAGGTTCCAGGTGGGAAAACAGTGTTTAACTGGGGGTGAAATGATGGTGGCCCCTTTCAGTTATCTCCTTACGTGTGGATGAGAAGTGAGTGACTGTCCCCTCGGTAAAGGAAGGATGGAAGACAGGGCTGCCGCTTGCCTTTTAAGAGTATTAGGCCTTAGGCTGAGGTCCAGGCCTTTTTGCAAAAACACCAGGGCATGCTTTATCAAGACCTGTGATTGGGCCACATGATTTGAGGCGCACCACTTGGAAAAGGCTTTCCATATGGCTTCATAGATTCTCATGGTTGACTGTCTGCGGGAAGCATTGTAGAAATAACTGCTTCCTCATAGCTACAGCCTTTTAGGGCTCTCCACTCAACCTCCAGGTGGCTAGTTGTAGCCAGGACACATTGGGATGAGTCAGGGGTCTCTGGGTCAAGAGGTCGTTCTGCTGTGGAAGGAGGCATGGTTCTTCCAGAGCCATATCCCTGAGGTCTGAGAACCAAGGTCTCCTTGGACAGTGTGGTGCAATTAGCACCACCTGTGCTTTCTCTTCTCTCACCTTTCTGATTGCCTTGGCAATCATTGGGATAGGTGGGAACAGGTAGAGTAGGCCCTCTGGCCAGGGGAAGTGGATTGCATCCATCCCCGCAGCCCATGGGTCTGGAAACCTTGAGAAGAATCCCCAGAGCTTCTGACTGAGTGCGGATACAAACATGTCCACTTCCATCCTTCCAAACCTGCTTTGAAGTAGAAGGAATATCTGCGGGTGAAGGGACCACTCCCCTGGAAGGACCTCGTGTCTGCTCAGGTAGTCTGCTTGAAGGTTGGTTGCTTCCTGAATATACTGGGCTGTTACCGATGTCACCATTCTCTCTGCCCAGAGGAAGAGGAAGGTTGCCTCCCTGTGCAAGAGCAGGATCTTGTTCCTCCCTGGTTGGATATGTAAGATCGAGCCGTGGTGTTGTTGGTGAGGACTAAGACGAGCTTTCCTTTTACCCTTTTCTTGAAGTGAGCTAGTGCCAGGAGCACTACCAGTTAATTCCAACCAGTTTATACTGTGTTGTTTCTCCAGGGGGTACCATAATCCTTGCACTATGTTACCTTGACAGCGAGCCCCCCAGCCGAGCAGGCTGGCATCCGAGATCATCATGACCTGGTGTTTCTGGGTCCAGGTGGACCCATTGGCTAGGTTGTTCTTCTTGGTCCACCAATGTAGAGAGGCACTGACCTTGAGCAGAACGCACAGAAGTATACTCTTGTGGAGAGATATCTGCTGTTGATACTGCTGGAGGAAGAGCTGGAGCGGATGGGTGTGGAATCTGGCCTACGGGAATATTAAGACTGATGATATCACCAGGCCCAAGAGATGAGTGAGTTCCATGAGTGGAACTCGGGGTCAGGACAAAACTCTGAGTGTCTCTCTCCTGATTGTGACTTGTCTGTCTTCCATGAGGAAGATCATCTCCCTTTGTGTGTTGATTATTGTGATGGACTGGGTAGGATGCAGGGTGCTTTCTTGAAGTTCACCAGGAATCTGTGTTCCTGCAGACATTGAATGGTGGTCCTTAGTTCTCTCTGGGCCCTTTTGGCCGGATGGAACCCAGAGGAGGATGTCGTCTAGGTACAGACAGAAGTGAATGCCCTGTAGATGGAGATGTGCAACTAGGGCCACTAGGACCTTTGTGAATACTCTGGGAGCTGAGGCCAGACTGAAGGGAAGGGCCCAGAACTGGAAGTGTTTGTCACTGAGGGTGAACAGTAGGAATCTCCTGCTGTTCTTTAAAACCAGCATGTGAAGATATGCTTCCGCTAAATCCAGAGACCAGGGAGTAGCCTTTCTGCAGGGCCTCCCTTATGGAGGACAGTGTTTCCATGCAGAAACGCTTGTAGGTTATGCAGGAGTTTGTGTGCTTCATGTCGAGAATTGACTGGGCATCCCCCCTTCTTTGGGACCATGAAGAATATGGAGTCAATGCCTGAGAATCTCTGGGATGGAGGTACCCCCTCTATCGCCTTGATTTAGAGGAAGTGATTGATTGTTCTAGTCTGTATTAGCTTATATCAGGTCTTTGGACAGTGTGGATGGGATGAACCAGCTTGTGGGGGTTACATCGAACTCCATGCTGTAACTGTAGGAGACTGCACTGTTTTTCACTCACGGAAGTTGTCCGTGAGTAACAAACATTGCGGCCGCCTCCAGTGCTAGCTGCAACAGTCACGGACGATGCCGAGAGAGAAACGGCGTAGTCCAAAATGGACTCCTTGCCGCGCAGCAGCCTCGTTACTGCTCCGGAGGCTGCTTGCGCGGCAAGAGGCTGAAAGAGGCGTCTGAAAATCTCCTAGGACATGGAGCAATGGGTTCAAACTACAGGAAAAGAGATTCCGCTTAATATTAGGAGGCACTTCCTGACAGTAAGAGCTGTTGGGAAGTGGAATGCACTGCCTCATAGTGTGATGGAGTCTCCTTCTTTGGAGGTTTTTAAACAGATGCTGGATGGCAATCTGTCAGGAATGATTTGATTGTGTATGGCAGGGGGTTGGACTGGATGGCCCTTGAGGACTCTTCCAACTCTATGATTCTATGATAAGGAAAGATCCACAGAGCAGCTCTGCTCTGGGTGAGGCAGGAATTTGAAATGGCCTCATGGATGGCTGGAGGGGGGTGAAGTCAATGGTTCCTCCCGTCGTCACAAGACTTTCTGTCTCTGTTCTGGGTGGTGAAGGATATCCCACTTGTGATGAACTCAGATTCTTCCTCTCACCAACCCAGAGAATCTCTGAGTAAGTCTTTCTGCATGATTTTGAATTGAGCCTTCTATTTTGGCAACTCTTTTACCTTTTCCTTGTCTCCTTCTCTTTATATAAAAATATCTCTGAAGGTTTTGCAATCAACTTGTCCAGCATCAGTGCCTTTCCACAAACTGTACGTTAAAACAGAGTCCCCTGAGCAGCAAGGCTGGCCATGTCCCCTAACATGTTGTTTACGTATCTGATGGTTAAGTAAAGGATCAGCAAGGGCAAATAACATCTGCTGAGGAAAAGAACTTACATGTAGAAAGGTTCAAACTCTTGGTTAAATCCAGTTGTTAGTCTCATCTATAGTAAACCCATTGAAAAAAATATGACTTATGTAAGTGCAACCTTAAGAAGTCCTGTTCACTTATTTGGTTGCTTTAGTTGCAGCTAAAAACTGGCTTTGACCTTGATTCCAGAAGCCATGATCCTAGTGAAGAACTGGACTGATCTGCATATTCCTGTTGTAGTGTGGGTGCCATCACATGTGATCTGGGTCTCATGCTGCCTGGTATAGTAGTTAAGTATAGTAGTTAAAATGTTGGACTGAGACTTCCAGGATCCAGATTTTAGTCCCCACTCAGCTATGAAAATCAGTCTCATTCAGTCTGACCCACCACACAGGGTAATTGTGAGGATAAAATAGGAAGAAAAAGAGACATGTAGGCCTCGATTCTAATGTTAGTTCTATTCAACAGTTGATTCGATGGGACTACTCTTGTTGGAACTCACCCACAGGATTCTAGCTGCATACTGCCTTTAGCTCACTGCATGAATGGTTTATTTTTGAATACAGAAAGCACTGGGATTGAAAGATGACTTTGTTCTGGTGGCAGCTTCAAAGAGGGCAGTGCTAGAATTGGAAGAAATCAAATCATCTGTCTATCCCACGATTCCTGCACTACATCACTGGTGTGTGCTGTGAGATTTGACTATCTCCAAGTGGCTCCTTAGAATTATTATATATAAATTGACTCATTTCTTGTTACAGATAAACCTTTGGGTATTTCTTAGCTCTCTGAGTATCCTTTTTGTTCATTCTCTCTTCACTAGCATGCAGAGGTTGGTGATGTGAATGTTACATGCCACTGATCTCAAGTTCCCGCCACAGTTGCACTTTCCACAGGGGTAAAACAAAAAAGAGAAGAAATAAAATGAATGCACATGCATGAAAAGAACACTCAGCCCTCTGGGATTATAGAAGGTTAATTTTGCAAGGGCAGTATCTTGCACAAGTATTTTGGGAGTAAAAAAGAGTAGAAACAGGTTATGTGAAATACACTATTGCTCAAAGTTGGCACACCTGTTATATTCATGGGGTTCATTTCACACAGGTGAACAGGCAGAGCCTACAGGCAGAATGAGAAGGAGAGTGAAGAGTATAAGTGATGAAACTAGGAGGGCAAAACTGAATACCCTGGAACATAGGCCAATTGGTGGATAAGCCAACTGATGGGGTCTTAAAATATCTTGAACTGGGCTTCTTATGTGTTATTTCTGAGTTTTCCAGGGATTTGCTCAAAGTCATGCTGGAAGTCCTGAGTAGAATCCAAATACGAACCAGGAAGCTGATATGTTCTTTTCTTGATAAAGTGTAGAAAGTATTTATTACAAATAGTGTGTTTCAATCAGCCATTACTAAAACAAAATGAATAAAATGACTGCAATGCAAAGTGACTAGGCCAACTTGTACACCATGTTTGTGTAAGCAACTTACCCAGGTTTTGGTTTCAATGGCCAAATGCAATATAATGGTGAAGAGAGCTATTGTGGTGATAGGGGTTCCCCATGAAAATATATCCACATCTGAATCATAATGTATCTGAAAAGAATAAATGGAAATTAAGAACATTTAGTCTTTTAAAACATCAAACTTGTATATTTAGATTATCTGATGCTCTATTTGCTTTTTTGAATACCATCTCCTGGTGATCCAGTATTTGGTGGCTGAGACCACAGCCTTTAGTGTCACAGTAAAGCTTAGAAAGGTTATGTTTGGGGGCTATAGGATGGAGGGGCAATAGGATGGAGGACCATTGCCTCCCAAAAGTAGTACTCTACGGTGAACTCGCCACGGGTCAGCATAAGAGGGGCGCTCCAAAAAAGCGATACAAGGACTCCCTGAAACAACATCTCAGGCTCGGCCAAATTGATCACCAACAATGGTCCGCCCTGGCCTCACATCGGGAGGCATGTAGACACACTATCCACAATGCTGCAGCCTTATTTGAGAACTCACGCCGAACAAGTCTTGAAGAGAAACGACAATGCAGAAAGAATCACAACCCAGAAACATCACCCAAGGAGACCTTCTGCTGTGCTTTCTGCAACCGGACTTGTTTATCTCGGATTGGCCTTTTTAGTCATCAGTGCGCTTGCAGAAAGCGCGGGATGAGTCCTTCCTGAATCTTCATTTGCGAAGAAAAGCCAGAGAGAGAGAAAGCTTAGAAAGGTTATGTTTGGGGCCTATAGTTACCAAAACCGCCTGGCCAGCGTGGCTTGTGGCCATATTGGCTGGGTTATTCTTGGAGTTGTAGTTCAAGAGAGTTATGTTTTCAACTTCTATGTAGTATCCACTTTCTGGGACTCTCTACCACTATAAGAGTGACAGGGGCTGACTTCCTGGGATTTCAGTCCAAATTTGTTGCAAAAAAAGTTTCACAAAACGGTACTCCTGCTCTCTTGCTGTCACACTATGGTCACTTTTAAACACTGTACATGCTTCAGAGACTAGTGTGGTGTAGTAGGACTCCAGGAGACCAGGATTTGAATCCCCTGCTCGGCCATGGAAACCCACTGAGCAACTTTGGACAAGTCACAGTGTCTCAGCCCAAGAGGAGAACAGTGGCAAACCTCCTCTGAATAAATCTTGCTAAGAAAACCAAATGAGAAAATTGCCATAAGTTGGAAATGACTTGAAAGCATACAACACAATGACTTTTTTTAAACTATGGTTTTATTCTGAATAGTTTGCATGCCACACAAATTTTTTTAGTGGAAGTAGCTCAGGAATATAGGCAAATAAAGAAAGGAACTCAGTGGCAGCACTAGTTGGGTGCAGAGAGGCCGAAGTGCACCAGGTGACACTGTTGGGGAAGGGGTGACACCAGCCTTACTGAAACCACAGAAGGAATTAAAGGTCAGTACTTTTGAGAAGCTGAGGGCTTTTTCACATATTACACAGGGTTTGGACAGGAGGCGCACTTGTAGGTCTCAAGGCCAAATCCACACTACAAACTACTTTGTACAAACACTTTGTAGTTTGGTGAGGCACCAGCATTCTGGCACAGAAGGCTCAAGACCTTGTAAAACTACAAATCCCAGGATTCCACAGGAAGGAGCCATGGCAAATAATCCAGTTTCAAACTGGATTATTTGTGTAGTGTGGATTTGGCCTAAATCAGTGGTGGGAAATGTCTCACCCTTCACATGGCATAAGATTGTACTGCCAATGGTAAGTGCTGACGGGAGCTGCAATGCACCATCTGAAGGGTCACCTGGTTTCCATGCTTATGTAATTCAAAAGATGTAGTTGTTACATTGATGCCTAATTTTAGTCACACAGCTATCAGTTTCTGGGCCCAGTATAAGGTGTTGGTTATTACATTTAAAGCTCTAAATGGCTTGGGTCCAACTTATCTTTGGAACTGCCTCCAACCATACAATCCTCCCCACGTACTCCGGTCCTCTTGGAGGAATTTGCTTCAGTCACAAAAATCTAGGCTGTCTGCAAACTCCTAGAGGGCCTTTTCAGTAATCGCCCCCAAATTACGGAATGGTCTGCCGGATGAGATCCGTCAGATGATGAGCTTAAGTAGCTTTAAAAAAGCACTAAAGACGGATCTCTTTCAGCAGGCCTTTCCTGATTAGATCCCGGCCTTGGGAGCTGATTAGATCCTGGCCTTTTTTAGTCTTGTTTATATTTGTTTTTTCATGTGATTTTAGTTAGGTGGTTTTAATTTTATATTGTTTAATGTCTTTTTATGGGGGCGGGTGGGGGCGGGTGGTGCTTTTAGTCGGTATCGTAGTGTTTTAATTGTTGGAAGCCACCCTGATTGTTTTTAGCAGTGGGGCGGGGTATACATAAATATTATTATTATTATTATTATTATTAAAAGTAATCTTAAATGTAAGCCTGCTATGGATACAGAAGTAATGCTGCTTCCTCTAGGAATAGCTATGCTGAAGCCCTAAGAGCACATGCTTAGGACATAAGGAAAATTAAGGATTTGAGGATAACAATTTGTCAGAGTTTATCATTTATTGAATATTTTAGAACATACTAATTAATTTTTGCCCCACATTGCTGTTTGCTATGGGCTGTTAAAACAGAATTGATACAATGAGCTACAAGCTGACACTTCTCAGAGGGTTTTTCTTAGAACATTTCTGATGTCTCCCCCTCTTTTTCTGACCTCTCTTTTTAAAAAAAAAAAAGGGGGGGAAAGAAGTTTTGGAGAATATCCTCTAAATATCCACCACCATTTTTTATTTTATTTTATTTATTTTTTTTGGTGATGGCCACCATCTCAACCCCTTCCTGTCCTTACAAATTGCAAAATGGTGGTTGGGCTATGGCTGCTGCTATTACTTCAGTGGCAACAGAAACACTGTGTCCCTTGAAGAAGGTGTGTGTGTGTGTGTTGGTGGTAGTGGTGAACAAAAAGCTGTGCGGCTGCCACTGCTCGTGGTGGATCCACCTTTGAAGAAACTACTGGGAGAATTTCTCCTCCATCTGGAGAAAATTGGCAAAATGTCTCCTATCCCTTTGCCAGTTTCTCTGCCCCCGCCCCCCGCCACAAAAAGATACAGACTTTAGAGAGCTCATTTGTGCACAGAAGTAGACATAAATGTTTGTTACCCTCTCCTTGTAAACTTTTCTCTGATCTCCCCTTTGTAATATTGTTAGGAATCTATACCCAACATTTTATACCAGACAGCTTTGCACTTTCTGCACAACATAGAGAAAATCCAAGCTGCCATTTGTGATGTACAAGAAAGGGGTTTTCAAACCCATCTAGAAAAAAGACTATGATAGCTTAGATGTCTATCCATACCCACAACCCTGGAAGCGCCATAGTCCCTGTTTCAGTATTGCTGGCATAAATGGATTCTTTGATCCCTATGACTTCTTGCCAAGATACTCAAGGCTGGAAAAACAAACAGTCTTATTGGCCAGTGTGGTGTAATGCTTTGAGTGTTGGACTACAGCTCTGGAAATTAGGGTTTGAATCCCCACCTAGCCATGGAAACCTTGGGCAAGTCATACTCTCTCAGCCTCAGAGGAAGGCAAAGGCAAACCCCTCTGAACAAACCTTGCCAATAAAACGCTGTGATAGGTTTGCCTTAAGGTTGCCATAAATCAGATACAATTTGAAGGCACACAACAACAACAACAAACTATCATTCAGAGATTCTAAGATCTCACTGCCCTGTCTAAATTTGAATGCGTATCTAAATGTCATCATTTCTGCTTGGATACTTTTCCAGACATATTGGCTACTCACATTAAGCCAAATTGTTAGTCAACTATCATTTGATCCTCACTAATGTCACTGTGAACTGGCTTTGTTGCTTTTCATTTTTTTCTTTTCTTTTTAGTTACAGTGCCATAAAACAATTAAAGAAAAACATCACAAAACTATAGTCTTGCCTATACAGTATTTACCAAGTATAATAAATCCTTTCTTCCTGATTACAGAGTGAAAGAACAATATGTTAATTCTGTGCATACAACTCACAACTTACAAAGTAAGGGATGAAGAAGCAAATCAAGCTTTGGTAAAGAGCATCAATCATGTTCATCCAGAACATATGTGGCTGGTATTCCTGCAACAGAGAACCATAGATCAAGAGTTTCAGTTCTGATGAACCATTTCAGAATACAATTCCATAAAAAGATGCAGAGTAAGTCATGTGGGGATTTTGTCTTCAATGTTCTCCAGAGCTCAGGATAAGACATGAAGGCTTGAGGTTTGTAAAGCTAATCTAAAAAGTGAGCTCTGTTAGTGTTCAAATTCTTCCCTAGTTCATTGAGTTAAACTGCAGCCTGGGGGAAAAAATCCCTTCAACCTGGCCCACCGCAGTTCCCCCAAAAGCTCCCTTTTCCATTTCAGCAAAACCTATTCACACTGATACATATAAGTAGCCCACAGACTTAGACCCTTCTCTTCTAGCTCCCCACAAAAGGCTGCTGGATCAAATGTTTTTTTTCAACCCTCCCCCTTTCCCCAGGCAGGAGCCCTTGTACAGAGCCCAGTGTTCTGTTTCTGGTGTGGGGCTGCTGTCAGTGCCCCAGACTTGTAATTTGCATTGAAAAGGAAGGAGGGAGGGCTTGGGGCAGCTCAAAGTAAGGTTTAGGGAGTAGGCAGGTGACTTGTATGAATCAGACAGATTGGCTCGGAAGTAGCTTAGAACTTTTGGAAATAGCCCCCCCCCCTTTTATGAACCAATTCTCCACATTGTAGGCAGGAGCTCACCCATTCCTAATTTCATCAAAAGTCCCACTTCAGCCTTGAAAGCACATCTTTCCCACTCTGACTAAAATCAGGCCGTGCTTCTCTTATTTCTTGCTTCTCAGTCTGGTCTGACTGACCATTGGTTTCCTGGATGTGGCTCCAGCTCTCAGATGGTAGTTGGTACCAATAGTACTGACTTGTAACAAAATTTTCCCAATTCCAGGTTATGTTAGTTAAAACTTAGTTTCCTCTGAAGTCAGTGGAGCAAGTTAGTCAAGTCTTAGGCCCTACAAATGCATTCAGATAACAGAGGGCGCATCCACACCATACAAATAATCCTATTTGCCATGGCTCCTTCCTATGGAATCCTGGGATTAGTTTGGTGAGGCACCAGCACTCTTGGGCAAAGGAAATTAAAGACCTTGTAAAACTACAAATGCCAGGATTCAACAGGAAGAAGCCATGGCAAATAATCCAGTTTCAAACTGAATTATTTGTGTAGTGTGGATTAGTCCTTAGTCTGGCTTCAATCCATTGTTTTCATCATGAAGGCTATATATTAATGCCAGGAACAGTATGCTTCTCAGCCCCAATTGCTAGGGAGAAATAATTACAAGAGTGCTATTGCATTCAGATGGTCACGTTGCAAGCAGGATATTGGACTAGATGGACCCTTGATCTAATCCTTTATGGCTCTTCATATGAGGCCTCCTAGTTTTGGGGAGAGTACTACCCTCTGTTTTAAAGCTGTGAAACCTAAAACTATATTCTAACCCATGTAATATTATGCCTTATCAGGACTTGCTATACAAAAATCAATGTGATATCTGCCAGTGTTCTTATAGCTTGTCCTTGGAAAGTGTCACACAGTATTTTATATGGAGAGCTCTCTGCAAGAGTGTGGTCTTCATATAATTCAAGAATTCCCCCCTCCACGCATTAGCAGCTTATCATTAACCACCACCACCACCGCCAAAGCTGCATGGAGTCTCAGTCCATCAGTTTCACGCTTACATTACAGGACCTGAAAAACACAGTAAAGCCGAGTTTTTACCTCCATGTTCTGGCCACTTGTGTAGAGCTGAGGCACAGCAATTAATACATCTGCAGGTACATCTTTATCGAGCACTCCAACAATCAGTTGGGGAAGGGATGAGAATAGCAAATTAAAGAAGATTAGGTACCACTGATCAATCATGGATGACCCAGAAAATCCACAGTAAAACTGGTACCAGAAAAGAAGGGCCACAAACATCTTTTAAAAAAGAAAAGAAAAAGAGCAACATGTTAACAACGGTCAGCATTAAGATCTACAAGCACCACCTCACTTTTTTTTTGCTGTTCTTGGAAAGTTACTTTTAACTACAAAGAGCTCTGCCCCCCACAATTGTAACTGTAATGAAAAGTGAACTATTGTGTTGTAGTTATATGTCTCTTCTTTTCCCTCTTCTTTTTCTTTTCTGTTTTTACTTTTCTTTATGGTATGCTATTTTGATTTCAATTTTAAATTGTAAATTAATTTGTTATTATTAAAAATCAATCATTTTAAAAACCAACAACAACATGTTACTTTTAAGAAGAATGAATATCATGATGTGCTGAAACCATCTATAACTGAATTGAACGGGGTCCCAAAACATCAATTTCCCACTGCTCCATTTTGGATGGCTCTGCTTGACCATTCATTCTTCTTAAAAGTACCTTTCCAAGCACTGCCTTTATGGCTTCCAGAAAATAGACCCACACTCAATTCTGTGGCTTTCTCTAAATGAAAGAAGGGTCCACTTGTACAATGTGTTACTTGTACAGAGGGGGAGAAGGGAAACTTTATGCCTTGCTTCACGCATTTGTATCATGGTTTGTCTGCATGTGGATGCCTCAGGGACTTTAATGGAGAACAGCAGAGCAGCTAGGAAGGAAATGATATGTATTAATTGGCTACCTTTTCAGGAAAATACTGGAGGCTGAAACAACCCCTGCTTTCATCCTGACTCTTTAGAACCAGCCCTGTACAAGCACTATGCAACAGAAGGTAATGCACAGGTAGAGAAACTATGCATTGGTCCACTGAGCCTGGTGAAGGGAGTCTCAAGCCCCTCAAGACTAGCCTAAAATGGTTGAGCCTCCCACCCCACAGAATGATCTGGCCAAATTGGACCACCAAGACTCCTATGTAGTAGAGCCACCTCTGGCACTGTAAATCAGAATTGTACTAAATGATCAAGCACAAAAAATATGTATTAAGACAGCAATTGCTATCGAACCTTCTCAGCAATACCAAAGTCTGCCTGAGATTTATCTTATGTGCATTTACTTAAGAGTAAGGTACACTGAACACACAGAGGACACTTCTAAGTACACATCGTGCTTGTCTTCATATATGAGGTTATTTGAACAATAATGGATGGGGAAAGGAAACTGTCCTCCCCCTGCATGTAGACAAAATTAATAACAACCTGCCTGCCAATGTTGACCCCCCCCCCAAAAAAAAAACACTTCTGGGGTTTCTGCATAGATTATTTCCCACTCAGGTCACACAGGAATGCTCGATTTCTTTTACTCCTTATCTTAACATACCATTATTTTGCAGCCTCCAAAGCAACCATAAGGGAAACAGTATAGTTGGACTCAGGGACAGCATATCCATTGGGATGCTGTTTTGGCCTTGGTTCTCCTCCCAGCCATGTGGGAATTTAGTTCACAGATATAAAGAGATTATTTTATTTCCTTATTTCTTCTTTCTGTTCTTTGTGGATGTTCACCAGATATTTTAGATATTTTATACAATCATCCCAGTTCTGGTTTTAGAGAGAAAACCCAGAGGACAAGCCTGAGAACTCCCTGCCAGAATTCCACAAACTGGATGGTATAACGATGATATTTACTTGCACACAAGGGGATCAGGGCCACACCAGCCAGCCCTGCCTTGCCCCTTTAGCACCCCTGATGCCAAGATATGAGATACTGGGTCTGCATATGGGTCTACTTGCACAGACTACAACAAGCCTATCAGATAGTGCAGTATACAGATAGTCTAGCTGGACTGTGTGCATGTGTTAATATCTGAAGCTGGACATGCTAAAAGGGCAGGGCTGGTTCGTCCAATTTTGATCCCCCGGGCCTCTCCTGAGGGCCTCTCAGGAGCTGGGCAGGCTTATATGGGGGACATATGGTCTGCCAGATACCTGTATGGAAAAGTGCTGTATGGTTCTACCTCTGTAGCACATATTGTCATGTATGCTGCTTCTCACAACTTATGATTCCAAGATGTTTACTACAAATCATTGGTAACTACTGGACAGTTCCACTGAAAGTTCCTATGAGTACATCTACTGGAAAGCTCTATGTTTCCATTTTCACAATGCTGGTCACATGCACGCAAGCAATACATAGGCTTGTCCTGTCACATCCTAGTAGCACACACATCTAACTGTTTTCCCTGGAGTAATTCGATTGGCTCCAGGAAGGCTACTGCAGTGAAAGTGGTCAGAACATTTCTGCCCAAGGAATTCTCATGAAAGAAAATCTGCAATTCAAACTTGGGATTGCTCTTTGAAAGATCAATGAGGGTCTTCAGAACAAGTCACGTTTTGAAGGCTTTATGTTTAATTTATCAACAACCTTTGAACAAAATAAATCAGAAATAGCTGAACAGGATAGTAGTGTGTGTTTGTCAAGTCCAAATTTGTACAAACTGAAGTAACACATGCTTCCTGGCTATTCAGCTTTATGCTTTTTATTCAGCTGAAGAACAGGCTGACATTGGTGGCCAAAGATGCAGCAGTATCCGCATTTTTAATCACCTCAGCGTTACAGATATTTTCCAGCAAAACAATGCCATAGTTTTGTTTAGTAACATACATTTGTGGGACTATTTCACTGTGTCCTGCTTCTGGAAAGATGGATTTCCACAAAGGAAATGTAGTGTTAAACCAAAATATTTACTAAAGAAGAGAGCAGTAAAATGTTGCATTTGGATCAATTCACAGACTGCCTTCTTCTGTTCAGTAAAGCCTCACTCTTCCTGAATTAACCTCTGGGAACAGGATCCTTCAGAAACCACTACAGGCATACTGGCCAGAGAGTGTGTCTTCATCACTTTGCTATATGTTTTCAGCAAACAATACTGTACTTCAAATGTCCTGCTCTCTGCCTGAGTTTCTATGATTGAGCAAGTAGATTTGAGCAGTCTTTTAAAGGTATTGAAGTTGTTCAGGTTTTTTTAATTAGTATATAAATGATAGCATAATACACTATAAATAAACTATAAACTATAAACATAATATGATAATACATAGCAAAAACACACTAACAATACACCATAAAAAGCTGAATACTATAAATACCTACCCCAATCCACCCATCTCCCAAACTCTTCCCCTACATAAAAAAACATTTAAAAAATGTAACTTCCCACCCTCCAAACCAAAGACAATACAGGAAGCCTCTGCCTTTTTACAGCTCATTATCTGATAACTCAACACTTGCAAATTAAGGACAAGTTCCACTCATTCAATGAGGTATCCACTCTTTCAACAGTTCTTGCCTATGGAGGCTTGCTTGGGACTGACCGCACACAAGCATGTAGCTTGAGAGGCAAAATGTCACCAAGCTGACAGAGCCTTTGCAGGCAGTCCCAAGCGAGCCGCCGTTAAATCCCTCATGTTCCCTACATGGGTTCTACTTTTCAACCAATTCCAGTTTCTGACATTGCTGTAGTCCCTAACCTGTTGGATAAGTGTGGGCTTCGTGTACAGTAGGACCCCTGTATCCATTGATTCATTATCCACTGATTCAGTTATCCATGGGACACAAAACAGCACATGTACCATAGAGTCTTCCTAGAAAAAGCCTAGAGGCGTCCTCTCCAGTTGTTCTCTAGGTCCTCCAAGGCAAACTCTATGGTATTTTAAACTGGAAGTCCCATTATTTTCAATGGTGTTTGCTGTTATCCACAGTTTTCAGCATTCACGGAGGCCCGCGGAACCAATCCCAAGTGGATATGGGGGTCATACTGTACAAGAAAAGTATGTTAAACCTCTCTGTATTACTTAACCAAAGTTGTATCGTCTGACTTAAAGTCCAACAAACAAACAAAAGAAAAGAAAAGAAAAGAAAACCCTTCAATCTTCAAATCCCACAGGAAGATGTTCAGTGTTTTTTTTTAATTTGTTCCCTTGAAAACGAGGGTCTCCAGTACTGATGGAGGTGTGCGCTGAGGGAACCTATTTGCCACTGTGTAGGAAAGAGGCCATTAACTGGCCTCGGCACCTGTGCCATGGCAGGGAGAGTGGGGCCAGAGGGGGTCTTTCTGGGAGATTTGCAACAAGGTTTGAGGTCCCTGTTGGATCTGCTGGGGGAAAGGGGCTAAGCAGATGCTTACCCCTTTTCTATGGCAGGCAAAGGGGGAGATTTGGTAGTTTGGTGAGCACTTATGGCACCTCTCCCTTTTGGAGGCGAAGGGGGATCTGGAACTGCCCCTTTAGGTCCTGTGAACTCAGGGGAGGGATAAGTGACCTCCTTTGAGACTTGCCTGAGGGATAGATAAACCCTCTCTTTAAGCCCTGTGACTTGGGGGGAGGGACTTTTGGGTTGGCCTTCCAGATATGAGCTAACTAGGGAGCAACCCAGCTTATGCATTCTCTTTTTTAAAAAATATTTTATTACTATAATTACATACAACATCCATTGTCCATTGCTCATAAATATAATAAATCATATTGCACAACTTTCAGAGCACATATTTACAAAATGTCTATAGTTTTTCTTTCTCTCCCATATTCCCTCCCTCCTCCGTTTACACACTTTTAGTCATCCTGTTTATACATAGGTTCTTCCCATGAATCAAGATTTCAGCTTCTAACTCCACTACAATAACTTTCAGTGTCTTAACAGAGAAATCAACTGTTCCTCATTTCCTTCTTCCATCATCTAGTATTTTTCCCAGTCACCGTGCAGCATAGTTCATATGAATAATCTAAATGAATTTTTAATATATAAATCCAAAAGTAATTTTTTCTCCATAGTTGTTGAATAAATATTTCCACAGTAATTCCCAGTCTTTTATAAACTTTTTGCTAGGTTTACCCTGCAATTTATGTGTAGGGTCATGTTCAGCCCTAATTACTATAAACATGAATCCCTAGCCATTACAAGATTGTAAGACCATCTCATAACTGCTGATCAGAAAGCCAGCCAATATCTTCAAGAAATGTAGAAAGATGGTTTTGACCCAGCACTAATTTTAATATTTTAATATAAACCAGACTGATAATGTTTCAAGGGTGGTAGATGTGATAACAATTAATAAACAAATTTTTATTACAATAAGAACAATAAGGCTGAGAAATATATAGTCTGATCAACAATAAGGAAAAAGTGAAAACAATTAAACAAAAGCATATTTAAGACTAATTAGCTATTTTAAAAAAAATCACTGTCTGCCTGATCAAGTGGCTCTCCTGGTGCATTTTTAGGTTTTGGGATCCAAACCTAGGTAGATCTCCCCAATGTATACCAAGTGATTGGCTCTGCTCTATGTTACCATTTTGTGACTGGTTTTGCCTTAAGCAGTTATACTATAATTTGTTCTGGCTGGTGGACATGGAGCCTTTTTTTTTTTTTTTAAGGAGATTAAAAGAGCCTGAAGTATGCTAACCTTCCTCTATAAAGTATTCTTAAATGGCACATTTCAGTCTTGCTATCAAATTTACACATGCTGATGCTTCTGCGTATGATTCCTGTCACACAGCAGGGTCTGTTATTTTTGTAAATACCAGCCATCTGCATTTTAACGTGTGCTGCCAGATTTTTAAAAAGCTCTTAAAATAAGGAGTAATGCAGAACTATAGCATCTGTTCTCCAGGATGGAATGGAACTGGGCTTCTGAAATGAAGGACAGCTATTATAATTAAACTGCCTGCAGCCAATGTTTTGGTTGATATTTTACCTAACATACAACATATCAATCAACAGGTTATGGATAAACCTCCCCACCTCATAATCCTAATCACTCTGTCATTCCTCTGATTATCATTGCAGATGTATCTCATTTTTCCTTTCTATATCCTAACCTACAATTCTACCCTTTCCCTCCATTTTCTCTCCCTCCCCCATTTTTGTACATGTGTGGTGTCTCCATTTCTGTTCTACTGGATGCACGCTGATAACATATGTCAAGGCTTTGTCACCACTAGTGCAATACACTATAAGGGTGTGACAGTCATAATAATAATAACAAAAACAACAACAACCCACACACCCCAGTCTAGACTAGTATTTAGAATAAAAGCCAGTACTTTATAGCATTTTCTATGTGCCTAGATTTTGTTAATTTCTCTTTAGAAGGCTTGGATGGATGCTAATGTTACTTTTTTATTTTAAAATTCAAGTTCTGTTTCAGTACAATGCAGTGCTGGAAGAGGTTGTAAAAGAAAGGGACACACAGCTTAAAAAAGAGCAGTAGCCTCTCACCAGGCTAAATACAACCCTTGAGCTCAATGTGCTGCGATGAGCAAAGCTGTCACATGACTTGCTGCCTGTTCCGTCTTCTTTTGGACACATAGGTTCTCCTGCCACATACTTGTCCAGTGATGGTGGTGAAGATGTTGTTACTACTACTGCTACTGGATGAGACTGCAAATAGACTGTGCCACACCTTTCCTATGATCAAGTATGGCTTTTCTTAGGTTCTGTCTCCTAATCATTGTGTCCAATTTAAAAAAGTAACTCTGTTATGTGTCCTTTCACACAGGCAGGACCCACAACTTATCCTGATATTATACATATACATCTGAAAAATATAAAAATAATAAAACCCACAGCCTGAACATCAAACATGGCTGTTAAGGCCATGGTAGAAGGTAATGATGGAAGGCTAGTGTTCTGCTCCACAAGAATGGTTCTGTGAGGTTTTGCATGCCAGCATGCAGTCATTGGGTGAAGCTAATCAAGAAGTTGGAAAATGGTTTCATAAATATGCTGATACCATGCAGATTTATTTCTTCTCCTCTTTATAAGGTGTGGCAGAGTCCTCCACAAATGAGTGCTTCACATTAGTAATGGATAGGATAAGGGTGAGGCAGATGAAACAGATGCTGGTGGTGGGTCTCAATACAGAGGTTATGCCAGCACTCAAAAAGGTTGTACAGGTTGAGTCTCCCTTATCCGGAATTCCAAAATCTGAAATACTCCAAAATCCAAAATTGTCCACATGGGTGTCTGAGATAGTGATATCTTTGCTTTATGATGGTTCAATGTACACAAACTTTGATTCATGCACACAATTATTAAAGTTATTGTGTATAAAATTAGATACAGGCTATGTGTATAAGGTGTATATGAAATATAAAGAATTTCATGTTTAGACTTGGGTCCCATTTCCAAGGTATCTCATTATGTACATGCAAGTATTCCAAAATCTGGAAAAAAAATCCAAAATACAAAATGCTTCTGGTCCCAACAATTTCAGATAAGGGATACACAAATCTGTACACCCCTTAAGAAGGAGGTTTGCATTTTGGGAAGGCTTCTTGATCTAACACTTGTTTTTTGATGTTCACATGACAACTAGGGTCAGGAGTATGTCCTCTTAGCAGCAGCTAGTACAGCAGTGGTACCCCTTTCTGGTCACTAGTTTGCATGGCTAGATAAGTAAGGGAATCTCTCAGAAAGGTGTAGAGATCAGATCTCCTAAGTGTCTTTCCATGTACCTTTTTTATTTCCATTGATTCATATATGATAATATTAACACAGAGTCTGGGCTACTTTTGTAGACTGTGAGGTGATACATCCCTAGAAGTTCCTGTCAGTAAGAGCTGTTTGGAAGTGGAATACATTGCCTTGTAGTGTGATGGCATCTCCTTCTTTGGAGGTTTTTAAGCAGAGGCTGGATGGCCATCTGTTGGGAATTATTTGATTGTGTATTCCTGCATGGCAGGGGGTTGGACTGGATGGCCCTTGAGATCTCTTCCAACTCTATGATTCTATGATTCTTAGACATCTGAAGTTAAAGCTATCCAGAACCAGCAAATCATCCACAGAATCCTACAGGAAGGCAGTGTAGCCTCTTGAACATCAAAATAACATTCTCCCGGCTGTGCTTCCTTTATGATATTCAGGACTGCAACAGATTCTACTCTTGGGGAAATCTGTAAAGACAACCCCAAATGCTGTGCATTCAAGTCCTAGAGGCATGATTCATGATTACTCTGTCAAAATCCAAGTGAAAATACCTTCTCAGCAGGTGAAATAAGTGAAAGGTATTCTTCAGTACAATCTAGATAGGTGTACAACTACAGCATTATCATGCACTTACCGCATTTTTGTAGAAGAAATACAGTACCATGTTGGCAAGTCGGGAGTAACACCAGTGACCATGTACAAGCAAGAGTTTCTCCAAATACCGGAACTTTGGGATTGCAAAGTCACTTGCCATCACAGCCTTTAAAGCAAGAAAGTTTGCAGTTATTTCCTGTTGAAGATTTTATTTTAATTAAAGAGACTGCATCCATTTTTAGTGGGACAAACAGAATCTTGTATATGCCACAGGGATAGATAACACGGGTTGGGGAGAAATGCCAATTAAGCTGTCTACCAATAAGACCCACAAAACAAAGTTTGATTCCTACATGCCGTCACCTGATACCTCACCATTTGGTGACCTGTATCTGTCAAACTGCCTGCATTGAAAAACACTACAGCTGGTGTCAATTGTTATAGATGTTAAATGATGAACATTCCTACACTGGCCAGTTATTTTCAGATATTTTCCATCCAGGGCTGGTTTAAGGGCCCCGCAGCACCTGCAGCTGCAGGAGGCCCTGTAGCTGCGGGGTGGGTGTGGGCGTAACACATGGCTTTCACACAGCAGCCCAGCACGTGCACTGATCTTCTTTGCCCACTTGCCATGCACTCTTGTTCCTTCTCACTGTTGGGATATGTAGTTTGCAATCCAATAAATCGAGATGTTTAACTGTTGAAAGGGTTTACTGTTAGATGTTAACAGAATCTGTGATGTGATTTCCTATTGAAATGTGATTGGCTTTCCAGAAGGGAAAGGTGTGTCCAAGTCCTTCTCTTTGTTCTGGGGAGTCAACCACAAGGCAACACTCACCATGATGATTTTGTAGAGGCAACAACTCTGGGACAGAGTTCCACATATTTTGTTTTTAACATGTAGTTTTTAGTTGTATTTTACTAGTTTAGCCTTCACTTGTTAATATGCTGCTGATATTCACTGAGATATGCACAATGACTGTGAGTAAAACTATTTTTATACTTTTAAACTACTTTTGAGTGCTTTGAGTCTTTTATGCTAGAGAATATAAACTGGGGAGGAATCTTGTGTGGATGGCTATCTTAAACTTGTACACGTTGAATTAATATGTGCCTGCTGCATATGTATTTTAAATAGAAACTCTGCTGATAAGAATTGTGCTTTCAAAGGGGGTTAAAGCCATCCATTTTATGGTGCCTGTTTTGCAAAGGTACTTCCTGTAAAGCACGGGGGGGGGGGAACAATTTTTTTAATACTCTGCTTGCAGTTGTATACTAAAATGTGCAAATTTTCAGAATTTTGTAAAAACATATGCCCAAGGAGTGCATATTAAGAATCAGTGTGGAAAAATATATATGTATTGGGGGAAATATGCAACACTGCATTATATTATGAAGAAAAATCTCACTTGCAAAAATTGCACAGACAGCAAAAAGCAGGTACAAAAAAGCCTCTGTTGGGGAAAATCTACACAAAAAAGGCAGATGAATTTTTAGGCAGGCTTTAACTGTATTCACACATTGATACTAATGCAGGCAAAACTGAACTTGTAGTTGGGATGCTACAAAGTGGGGAAGGAGGAAAAAGAATGAGTCTCAAGATGATGGCATTTGGTATTCCAGTAATGATCTCTGTGCACCTCTGACCATTGTGTCCTACTGAGGAAGCGACAGCCACTGATCCTGAGCAATTAGCCAGCAATCTTTCTAACCAAAAGAAGGCACAGACATACATTTAATTTCCTGTATATAAACATTAGAAGGCTGCCCATCAGAATTTCTGTTTCTTTAGCCCATGCAATCTTTCTATAATGGAATGGATAGGCAAACAGGTTTACTTTTGCATTTCCACAAAATTACTTGAGTGCATTTTCCCCCTACGGGTCTCTTTTTGATCAGCAAGAGAAAAGAAGAGAAAGCTATTTGAATGCAAACTGACAGATTCAATTTCCTTCCCCATTTTATGGAAGCCACAGTGTGCAGCGTGAACCACTCCTTAATTCCCATTCATAAAGGAACTCTTATAAAAAAAGACAAGACACTATCTGGTGATGAAATAAATATTTAGTGGGACATTGAAAAGATAACATGCATTTATCATTTCTAGGATTCTGACATTTATAAGTATCCTGGCATGCAGGAGTTCTCTTATGACAGTCCAAGGAGGGGTCATCCTGTCCAAGAATGGGTTTTCCATGAGCTCTTATTTCTAAGTATGAACAATTAGTTTATGGACATTAATAATGCAAAATGACTTACTTAGCATAATGTGTAAATGGCAACCTAGAGAGCATTTAAGAGCAGACAACTGAGTGTACCGAAAGAAGAGAAGCAGTACAAGGGGTCTTTATATCTCATGGATTTTTCACACATTACAAATGTAACCTGAACCCTGTACAGTAGATTATGTGTATACAGCAGAATGTGAAGTATGAATATGACAAACATATTTCTAAGTGTACACATAAATTGAGGAAACCAGGCATTTTTGTTAGGGAGTTGGAATGATTCATGGTTTTTGGAAGTGTGCATGTTCTTCATCAATTCTAAGTTTGTCACTTTAAAACGTGTGCACTAAGCTCTCATTTCCTACACTCCTGCTTCATTGTTGTAGTATACCACTTTAATGCTCTTGGATGGAACCTACTTGTCCAGGACAGCATTCTCAAGCCTTTGCTTAAATGATGTGGAAAATCTATGTTATCAACTATGTAACCTATAGTGAAAATAACAGAAAGTCTTGTGGCATCTTAAAGACGAATACATCTTATTTGGCATAAGCTTTAGTAGCCTGAGGAATGTAACTGGAAGGGTTAGAGGAAACTGAAAAACACTTCAATTTCCTTTCACACCACTGATTATTCCAGAATGTGCCTGATAAACTGTCAACTGAGGCAACACACTAGGCATTTGATAAAGTGGGGTGCAGTCCATGAAAACTTATGCTGAAGTAATCTTATTAGTTTTGATGAACCCATTGTTGCCTTTGCCGCCACATACTCACAGGGCTACTCCCTCCCTCCCATCTATCCTTTCTCCTAGTGACTCAAACTCAGTCACAAAACAAAGAAAATTACTATAAAAACATGCATAGTTCGTACATTCAAAACTAAGATTAAAACAGTATTAAACAACAGCAGAACTAAAACCACTTAAAATCTTAATTTAAAGCAAAGATTAAAAACAGAACAGCACCATAAGAAACACCTCTCTTCTTAAAAATCAATTCCCAAAGGCTTGCTGGAAAAGAAGGGTCTTAATCTGCTGGTGAAATGACAACAGAAAAGGACCTATTCTAGCTTCCTTGAGGAGGGTATTCCAAAGTGTGGGAGCAGCCAGAGCGAAGGCCTTCTCCTGCATTTCCACCAACTATGTCTGTGAAGGTAGTGAGATAGAGAGCAGTATCTTCCCTGAAGATCTTAGCGCTTGGGCACGTGCACATGGGAAGATAAGGTCCTGCAAATATTACTCTTCACCCTGGAAATTTTAGTCTGCCTGTGGGGAGGTGGTGAACCACATCTGAACTTGGGGGTTTAGACACAACAGAAGAGTTCTACTACTAATCCCTCTAATTACAGCCATCTGGAAGTGCTCCTATCAGCACTTGGAAAAGTGCTGGCTGTGGGAATGCTACAATTTGTAGTCTGAAGAAGGAACTGTTCCATGCTCTGCTCTCATTTGTCACAAACAATTCTTTCCTTTACTTGTCTTGATGGATAACTTTGCAAGACAAGAGTAGAAGTTTGGAAGAAAATGAAACAAAAAGCTGTTAATGTAAAAAGGAAGGTTCAATGCACACCATTTTTAAGAAACAAAAGAACTGCTATTTAAAAATTATTCTGTATGTTGTATCTTAAAATTAACTTTGAAATAGAAATTAATTATTGTATATAAAAGGAAAATGGTCACCGTCTGTCAGATACTGGAATAGGGTCTATATATTATGCTGGAATAAAAATGTTTCTATAGAGTTATTTTTAAAACAGATTTAGAATAACAATTGGGCATTTTGTTTTACTTTTATGTGATCTCTTCTCTTTCAATACTTGTAGCCATATTAAAATAAAAGGCAAAGTCTCTTATTTAAGCAAGTGGATACAACATGTGAACTGAACTGCTGAATAGACTTAAGCATAGATTCGCCTACGGCAGTGTGGGGATGATGGTGTTCGTCCTGTGGTGCAGGCTGGTAAAGAACTTCCATTTTCTTAAGGTTGACTTCCAGCCCAAACAGCTCTGCAACTATTGCAAAGAATGATGTTAGGTGCTGCAGAGCTGCTTCTGTGTGGGCAACAAGGGCAGCATCATCAGCTAAGAGCAGCTCACGGACTAGATAGTTTAGAGTCTTAGTGCGAGCCCTCAGACAGCTTAAGAGTTGTGAACTTGCCACGGGTCAGCGTAAGAGGGGCGCTCTAAAAAAGCGATACAAGGACTCCCTGAAGCAACATCTCAGGCTCGGCTAAACTGATCACCAACAATTATGGTCCGCCCTGGCCTCATATTGGGAGGCATGGAGATGCACTATCCACAATGCTGCAGCCTTATTTGAGAATTCACGCTGAACAAGTCTTGAAGAGAAACAACAATGCAGAAAGAATGACATCGCGGAAACATCACCCAAGGAGACCTTCTGCTGTGCTTTCTGCAACCAGACTTGTCTATCTCAGATTGGCCTTTTTAGTCATCAGCGTGCTTGCAGAAAGCACGGGATGAATCCTTCCTGAATCTTCATTTGTGAAGAAATGCCAGAGAGAGAGAGAGAGAGAGAGAGAAAGAGGCAACATGTTGAATCTGACCATAGTGTTGAGAAATCTAGAAAATCTCCACTAAATAGTTTTTGCAAAGCCTGCCTGGTCAACCTTGAGGCAGCTTGCAAGAACTTTTAAAATTTTCAGTGGCTGTCATGGAGCAGCTTCTTGCAGCATACAGAGAAACAAGATGCAAACAGACATATGCAAAACATACAAACCCAACTCTATCTGGGGTTGCTTTTCAGTAAGCATATGTTACCTGCATGCCTTCTGGACCTGAGATCCCCACACCGACATCAGCAACTTGGATCATACTGACATCATTTGCTCCGTCACCTGGCAACAACCAGAGAAGATAATGTTTGCTATTAATTGAAGCGGAGATGATTAATGGCAAAGGAGCAAACAGAAACCAAGAGAACGTAGAAGAAGAGAAAAAGAGATGGGGACATTTAGCAGTTCTTACAGTGCTTTGTCAAATTCTAGTGTCAAAGCCCAATCTGACATGTTTACTTGTATGAGATTATATTTCACTCTAAAATACATTATTTGAGGACAGCTTAGGTTAGTGTATGTATAGCCATGAAATTAAGTATAAAACACATCCAAACATGTTCTTCACAGCAAATCTATCATCCATTAGAGAAAGAATGTGAGCATAAACAGAATTCTTCAAAACAATAGTAATATTTAATTTCAAATATTTTAAAAGACTAAAATCAGGAAAGTGTATATATCTAGATATGCACCATTCAGTAAGAAATGTGATACTGCACATGAAATCCTGAAATCTCAACCTTTACTTTAAAAAGAGAACAGGTTTCTAGTCCTCTTCACTTTTCTTAGTTTTGCATGAGCAATTTTATAATCTTATCCAGTTGCACAGCAGAACTTGCTAAGAGCCTGTTGTACATATGGCTATGTTGAGTTAATATTAATGGGAAAGATAAGTGTCTTTTCTCAGCCATAATGGCTTACTCAAATCGTTGTTTATAATCAGAAAATATGAACCTAATTGCTCAGGCAGAGGTATGCCAAGAACAGTGCACAACAACAAAAGCAGTATTGAAACTTATCTTTTCATAAACTGTCAAATCATCTGGTCTGTCCTTTTTTCATTGTTCTAAAACACTGGTTCTGACCTTATAGCATTATCTATAAAAATAATATAAGCTTGCTACAAACCTCTGCTTCTTTATCTAACCACAATGATCATATACCTAATGGGGTATTTTTCAACAGAGATAAATGCTGACGGGAAACACATGGAGAAACCATTTCCCTTGTCTGTTTCCTCTCTGAAGCCAAAGCAATTAGATGTGAGAGAAGGAGTGACATGGCTTTCTCACACAATCCATATTTTCACTGCGTTAGATTGGACAGCTGGTGAAGCTGTGGCCTTCTGGAAGTTATTGGACTCTTAATTCCCATGAGCCCCTACAGTCTGGGCATGATGAGGAATCAAGGGAGCAGTAGTTTACTAAACCTGGAGGGCATAAGTCCCCTAGCTCTGCATTAGATCATGGAATTCTCAAGTCTCTTCTTATAAAGTGAAAGTCCAACTTCATCTAATGGATGCTACCAGAGTTCTAGCACTGTACATCTGCTTCAAAGGCCACAGAAATGACTTGTCAGAAATAATTCTTGGTTTGGTGCATTCCACCTAGATCATGATGATAAAAATCAAGTGATAATCAGATATTTAAAATTGGAAAATCGTTCCCATGTTCCATACAATTTGGTGAGTCCCTCTGCTTCTAATTCAAATTATGACATATATACAAAGGAAATGTCTTGCCACTTCTCCCTGAGAAAGCAGTTACTGGGTTGGATCCAGTACCACTTGGACATACATACTAAAGTAGAAATAATGACAATGTCTGGATGCAGCCTACAATTTTTCTCTTCTGAGATTGGAGGTGAAATGCCTGTTTCTAGATTTTTCTCTGAAACAAATAGGCCACAGGTTTGCTCCAAGCACCACAGTGAAGGAGTGGGAACATTGGGTTACTATTAGCTCCCAAAACCAAGCCAGCAGTTGAAAGAAAGCTTTGTTCTGAATGTGATGAAGGAGCCAACTACAAAGCACCAAATACTCTCAAGGAAATTTAGCATTTTAAGTGCACTCTTACACAATTAATTAAAGAGACTGTAAACAACATCTCAGTGTGAAATGAGTTTTGGGTTAGGGGGATGAAGGAGAGAGGGGGAGAGAGACTGAGGTGCCAGTTCCACGACAGGATAAAGTTCGCGAAATTCCGGATTACCGTTCTTTCGCATCAGCAGTGCATAATTCACATGAATTTTTGCTTATTTGGAAGATGCAGCCAGTTTCGGCTTTCATTAGTCTACACAGGCAAAGGTGGGGGGGGGGCATGGCCTCCAGATGATTAAAGTCAGGCAGGAGGCGGGGAGGGAGCAAAGAGGGGATCACCCAGGAGGGAAGAAAAGCACAAACAAACAAACAAACGATGGAGAGATCGTCTTTCCTGCCCCCAAAGCCTTAAATAAACACAAAGGAGTGAAGCAAAGCACAAACAAACAAAAGAATGACAGAGCGATCTGTCGATTGCAGGATGCTCTCACACACACTCACACACCACCCAAGTTCCCGATCATCTTCCCTGCCCCCAAGGCCTTAAATAAAGACAAAGGAGTGATGGAAAGTACAAACAAAAGAGCGATGTAGTGATTGGCTGGTTACAGCATGCGCGCACGCACACACACACCACCCAAGCAGGGGCTAGCCCCATTCCTGATCATCTTCCCTGCCTCCAAAGTCTTTCTTTGAAACAAACAGGAAGGGCTCAGAGCAGATTTCCCAAAGTGGGCTGCAAGCAGAAGAAGGGGCAAATGGCAGGCTCGGTGGATTTCTCTCTCCAACCCCTCCATCTATTCAGAGAAGGCACAATGGTCACTCCAACTAATCAGGATTCAGCTCTGCTCACACTAATTTGAAAAGGTCGCTGCAAGTTCACACAGACATTTGCGAATGGTAAGTTCACACTACCAATTGGGCGCATTTTCACAAACTTTATCAAAAAAGTCGGGAAAACTAGCGAAAGCTGATATTGTGCGACTTATGGGTTTTTCGCTCCCCCTCCTTCTGAAAAGGGCGCTGTGGCTTCAAAATGCATGGGAACTATCAGGCTTCTTGTTGCATTCTTTGAGGATTTATTTTGCCATGTAAACGGCACCTGAGTCTGAGAATGCGGGGAGGAGATTTGAATGAAATATTGTCCAAGGTGCAAATACAAAACGATCAAGGCCTAGGACAAATCTCTGAGGGGTGATATAGTCCAAAAAACAATGTTTCCAACCTCTGCCTTTTATTATGTGGGAGGCAGGAAGAGAGTTTCATTTAGGGAGCAAAACCTCTCACCTAGAGTCAGTTCTATCACAGCAATGACCAATTTAAGTAAAAAAAGGCACAAACTGTTTCTACAGAAGCTGGAATGACAGATGGGGCAGTTCCACAGCTTACCAGGGAAGAGGGATACATAGAAATGATTGAGCAGTGACTCCTGGAAGACTTTCTCTCTGTCTAAAAAGACTTTCTCCCTGGCCTGAAAGGACTATGGGGTCCTGACTGATTGTAGCTAGCAAGGCTGCCTCTGCTGAAGGTTTCTTGCTGGGAATAATATTTAACTCTTGATAAGATGTACATATTATTATTGCCACTACATGGATCCCTTTTGTATTCTCTAACACTTACGCCTGAGTACAAGTGAAAAGGGGATTGTCTGTTCTTAGTGTGAAATTTTTAATATAATATTTCAATCAGCCTGCTCTTTCTGTGACAAATTTAGTTATGACTTGTGGTTGTTAGCAATCTAATCTGGAAATGTTAATATATTGATTTTAATTTAAACTTCACCAGCAGTGTTATGAGATGTTTTCAGCATGTTTTACTATGGAAAAGTGGCACACAAATATAACAGATGATGACTGTCATTCAGGCCTCGACACCTGAGTTTTTTCTGTCCCCATACACTTTGTAGTTTATAATGTTCAACAATTCAGCCAACAGAAGTGTGATGTCAATGAGCTTATTTGTTCAAAATAAAAAACATAGTTTTGGCACAAGTCTTCTTCAGCATCACAGTAAAACATCCACGGTTTGTCTATGTGTGCATGTGTGTCATATACTGCAACCTGAGTATAATCCAAATGTTATCCCTTTTCAATGTCACATTGTTTTCATTTTGCAAAATTTGTATTTTCCATTTTACGTACTTTTACATTTTACTCATCTTTCCCCCATTACTTCAGCCATGCTTGATTTCGTTCATATTCTTTCTATTTTAAAATTGCTCAGAAATGTGACCATGTTACAAACAAGTTGTTTTTTTTTAAAAAAAGATTTCTAACTGATACCATTGTGAAGGCTCAGATCAGGGATGGAAAACAAAAAGGGAGAATAGCCATTTAAATAGCAATATGTATAAAATCCAAGAAATGCAGAAATAAGACTTCCAGACTTGAATGCATGTGCAATGACTGAACGAAAGAAGATTCTTGCCTCTGTACACATGTAAATCTATTTCTGTTAATGGGATGTACTTACCTATTGCCAAGGTCATTGTTTTGAGTTTGTCCCTGACCAGTTTCACAACCATCCCCTTTTGTATTGGGGTAGAACGGCAACACAGCACAGAACGACACCTCTTGGCCAGCAAAAGGAATTTGTCTTCTAGAGCTTTATCAAGGGCATAAGCCAGTGTTCTTCCATCAATGACTAAGCCCAGTCTGGGCTGCACCAAAGATGATGTCAGGTAGATTGGAGTAAACTTTGTGGTCATGTTCTGCGGAGATTTTTCTGATGTTTCATTTGAAAATTTAGATTCTAGGCAGTGCAAGTGTTGTTCCAGTAATGTGGCACACATTTCCTAGAACAGAACACAATGATAATGAGGAAAGTAAGTTGCATCTTACCAGTAGCAATGATATGGCAAGCGCAATTTCAAAATCATACTTTATTTTATTTTACTGATTTAATAAAATTTAAAACCTGCTTTTAAATGAGGTCTAACCAACATAACTTAGAGATAAAAACAAAACCACCAGAAAAGTATAATCCTAAGCCTGTTTACTCAGATTTAAGATCCATTTAATTCAATGGGACATATTCCCTTATATGGGAATGAGGAATCTTTGGCTCCCTGGAAGTTGATAAACTACTGTTCCCATCCTCCATCAGCACTGGGCAGGCTGATGGAGACTCATGAGACCTAGAATCTGTCATCTTCAAGTGGGGCAGATGCTCTCCAGCTCTGTAGCCAAAATAATAAAAATTAGCTCAAATAAAAATCAAATAGATGTAAATTCAATATTTTTTAAAAATCAGCTAAAAGCCTGGGCAATTTTTTAAAGGCTCTAGTTTGGTCCCTAAAACCAACCAAACTTGATGCCAGGCAAACAGCCCTGGAGAGACACCACCACTAAAAACATCCTTTTCTGGTCCTTACCTGCCTAATGTTTGCTGGTAGAGGCAGCTGAAGAAGGTAATTTGATGACAATCTTATTTGATTCAGAAATGATAGTTCTGTAGCTCACATGTATTTATGGAATCCTTTATTTTAACAAGGCATTAAGATACAGGGGTCCATAAAAGTGTCTAAGCTCCGCATTTTTCATCTCTGGAGCCAAATGTGTCTTCAGCCTTGCATCACAGGCTTTTCTAGATGCCCCTGCTGCCGATCATTTGGCATTTGAGAAGGGAAAGGATCATTTTCAGTGACAATGTCCCACCGCTTCCAAGGGTTCAATCCACACAATGAATTTCTCTTAGATGTGATGAGAATTGAACCTTCAAGGTTTATTTATTTATTTATTTATTGGTGGGCACAGAACTGTGAACTGGCTAGAATGTCATGAACTTCACAGTACTGTAACATAGAACTTGAAAAAGTTACTTTTTGGACTACAACTCCCAGAATCTTTTTCAACCTCAGCTTTTATCAGATTTTATCATAATCACAGAAACTGTTTCCCAACTGTCTTTCTTTACACAAGCACATGCAGAATTGCAGGTTAGGATTGTTCTGACATGGAAGTGGAAAGATGTGTGGGAATGAAAATTCAGTCTTACACATACACAGTTGTTCTGGTGAAATGGGCTATAGTCCATGAAAATGTAGGCCACAATAAATATGCTAGTCTTTAAGGTGACACCAGATTCTCTGTCATTTTGCAGCAACCAAACATGGCTGTTCCTTTAGGTGACTCCTAGGGCAGTTAATGGAAATATTTTATGTCTTTCACACTAAGATTGAACAGGGGACCATGTTTAGCCAGTCATATTACTCTGGCCCCAAGGAAGTATCGACACATGAAAAGGAGAAGTTTAGAGAAAAGAAACTGAATAATAAAAAAGACAATAGCATTCAATTTTTTTCAGCACAACTTCTATGAGCAAGACTATCCAGTTCATAGCTGTACATCATGGTACACCTCCTCAATGTTCTGGCTCCAGGCAATCCATTATAACTTGACTTGCAAACCAGATATAGCTTAACACAAATATGGGGAACTTGAGGCCTTCTAGACAGCAACTCCCATTAGTCTTAGCCAGCATCATCAATGGTGAGAGACAATAGGATAAAGTCCAACATTATCTGGAAGGCCACATTCTCTCCATACTAGCCTAACATGTGCTAGACCATGCCTCTTAATCTGTTTGTAATTTCTATAGTACAAAGAAAAAATAAGGAGGCTCGTTGAGACTTGCAAGGTTTCTAAAAATGTTTTGTAGTCTATACTTGGCTTGGCAGCTCACAGTAGCTCAATGAATCTGAAGCACTTTGCAAGTAGCAATACATAGTAGGTGTGTTCTGTATAGCCTGAGGTCTGCCAGTTTTACAGGCCTGGTACTGCACAACAATGCCATCATACCGGTGAATCAGCATTCAAAGTAATGATTTCTTCATCATGATCCAATAGCTTGCAAGCATAAGCAATGTTAATGGCTGTTTCTTGCTTATCTCCAGTTAGAACCCATATCTGCAGCCCAGCCCGACGTAGGCTTGCAATGGTTTCTGGGACTCCATCCTGTAAACGGTCTTCAATGCCAGTTGCACCTGTCCCACAAGAAAAGAAGATGGAACTAGGATTTGAAAGAGTGAATCATAAGTTGTATTTAAGAAAAAGAAATAACTGATCTGGTATCATAGGGGTAGAATCCATGTAGTAGAGTCAAACAGATGCAGTCCATGTAGACAATTGTAATTGCTGTCTTAGGACACTGTTCAGTCAAACACTTTGCACTCTGGCTGGCATGCATCTTGCAGACAAATATGCTTGAGAAAACTTGTCAATAACACATAAGATCAATAGAATATGGTCAGTGGACAGCAAGGAAGATGGTGCCTAAACAGTATTATTCAATGCTTGAGTAGGGCATAGGGTTGGGCTGTGCACACTAGCTCCTCCCCCTCATCTCATAGCACACTGGCCCCTCCCCTCAGCTCAGCACTTGCTGTGTGGAGAGGCAAGGTATGAAATGGAGAAGAACTCTCTGTACAATTGAAGATACTGCTTTATCAGGGTCTCATTGTTCTGGAAGTTCTACATGCACTCAAGCAAAACAATGTAGAATTCCTTTTCAGACCCTGCTGCTCAATATGGCAAAATCTGTCTGAACCAAGGGGAGGGGTGATATGCACACTGGAACATTAGGGCCAGCATGTACCACTTGGCACCCTACTCACGTATGGAGTTTACCATGTCAAGGCTGAAAGCCTGCATGGAAGTATGTAATTGCTTTCAACCTTGACATGGTAAAACTCCATACATGAGTAGGGTGCAGAGTGGTACACGATATGATATCCATCTTAAAATATTTGAAAAGCTGTCACACTGATGGTGGACCAAATCTGATTTCTATTGTGCCAAAGGCTAAGACCCAAACTGATGATTCAAATGAGAAGAAAGGGAATTTTGGACTAAACATTAGGAAGAATTTCCTAATAGTAGAAGTTGTTACCATTAGAACAGTCTTCCTCAGGGGGTAATGGAACTCCTTAAGCAGATGCTAACAGCTACTAATCAGGATGGAATAGTTTTGATCAGTGGGTCTCCAGATGATTTGGGATACACCTCCTAGCTAACACTGCTGAATGGCCAGTGATGACGATGCAAGTTGTAGTTCAAACAACTGCAGAGCACTAAATTATGAGAGGCTGGTCTAGATTTGAGGACCTTCTAGATTCTGTGATTCTGTAAATGGTGGGTGAAAATATTTCAAAAGTTTCAAAAATTATGACTTTACTAGTGGTGCACAGAAGGATGACTGGGTTCTGGACCACATGACAGTGTCAGGGTGGTCCAGAACCCAGTCATTGTCTGTGCATGTAAACACTATCCTTTGTTATGTTCTTGCCATCTGTCAAATGTACAACAAGGCTCTAGGTCTGGATTTTGAAGTACTATTTGTCCATTTCTGATACAGATTTTGCTTTACATCAAGCAGAGACTATCGAACCAATAGAACTACAGATACTGAACATGGTGTGGAACAGCAGTGATGTTAACAGAAAAGTGTTATAAACACATAGGCCTATATCCAACTCATCATCTCAACAGAAGTAGTTCTACTGAACCAGTAGGAAGTAGGTAACTCAACACATCTAAGTTCTATTGTGTCAATGAGCCTTCTTTAGTTGGAACTTAAGGGTGCTTTCATAATAGTAATAATGCTTGGATCCCACTTTAACTCCCATGGCAACATTCTAGGGAATCATGGAACTTGCAGTTTAGACAGGGGCTGTAAGGCTTGGTCCAGGTTATGAGTCCATTAGAGCTCTAGATCATCTGTAGAGGCTTTTCTCTCTGTTCCACCACCTTCTCAGGCTTGTTTGGAGGGAACGAGGGAGAGGACCTTATCGGTGGCTGCTCCCAGACATTGGAACTCCTTCCCTAGAAAGGCCAGAATGGCCCTGTCCTTGCTATCTTTCCATCAGCAGTCAAAGCATTTTTGTGCTTCTACAAACCAATTAGGGTTGGGCTTTAAATGCTGTACAGTACCGTAGTAAAGGTTTATATATAATCTTTTAATGATTGTTAATATTTCTAATATTGAAAGTTTGTACTTTATAAATGGTTTAATTGTTTTTCCATCTTATATTTATGTTTTTATTTATTTGTTTTTAATTTATATTGTTAACCACCTTGAGTCCCATTATTGGGAGAAAGGCGGGATATAAACAAACATATAGAATTCTCCCTTAACTGCAAATGCCAGCATTCCATAGAATGGCAGTTAAACTGGAATCATAGTGTTAAAAATGTGTAGTGTGAAAGGGCCCCAGGTAAAAAAGTCGAGGAAACAAATACTTCTCCTTAGGAAGATGGGAATCAGAAAAGCACAGCTGCTTTCAGCTTGGAGTGTACACCTGAACTGTGGTGAGTTATAGCTTATCTGATTATGTTTGGTTAAAGAAGAACAGAGCTGCTCAGGGCCAATGCTGATATTACCTTCACCTACTTATACAGAAAGCTTAGTAATTTTGTGATAAATGAATATTCAGATTTGTGCCTGAGGTTAAGTTTTGGAACCATGATTGGTGACTCTGATGTCAGTGACATGGTGAAGCTATTCCAGTTTTTAGTATGAACTTTAGTATGAACTTATTTTGGGGATAGGCTTTAGAAACACGGACATCTCATTTCAAGTTTGGATTAAACCCTGGAGAAGAATCACTGTCTCACAGACAGCGGAACCACTAGCTGTCACTGTGTCTGAAAGTATCAGGGCTTGAAAAAGATATTTTTGGGGCTGCAAATCCTTAAACTACCCATCCTGGTAGCTGTAGGCTAAAGAATCCCCCCCCCAGCTCTGAAAAAGATCAGCTTTAAGGAAATTTACCAGGTATACATTTCAGAATCCAAAGTGACCATTACTTCATTTGTATGAATGTGCATCACAGCCATTTCTCTCTCTCTCCCGCTCCCCACTTACCAGCATGAAATTAAAACAAAACCATCAGTAGGAAAAAAAAATCAGACAGAAATGTGCTTTTGGAGGCAGCAGCTTTGTGTCAGTTTTGTTGTTGCTGATGGAAGCTGGCAGCGGAAACCTTTCTTCTCAGTGCTTCCTTTCCTTCCGCTTTGCAGTTTGTGACCATTGATTGGTCTATAGGCTTACATTTTCCCATTACTGAGAAGGCTTCTCAGGGCTTAATTGGCAGAGCAGATGGTTTAGTTTTGACAGGGTGTCTGTTTTCATTTATCCAGTAAGATTTAATTCATTAAAGTTTACATGTACACCCAAAGTCAATAGTGGTGAACAGAACAAAATTATCCTTTAAATTGAGTCAAAGACCTCAGTGATCGGGGGACCTCATAGAGCTCATCTATTCCCAAGGGACTCCCCATTCAGTTCAGTCCTTGTGGCAGTCAGGTGCACCTTCTCGCTCCACTGGGAAGACTGGCAAAGCACTCGAGTCATGCAACATGGGACTATAGATCAGGTTCTTTGTGTTTTATTCTTATTCCTTCTTGGTAATAGTTTTTGGGTTATGGTGGACCAGAAAACTGAATGCATGAGCAGCTGCACTTCAGAATTTGCCAGCTTAGTTCAGCCATGCCAACTGATGTACCTACAGGTTGTAACTAATTTGAAAGATGAAGAGTGACCATTGGTAGAAAAGGCTTAAGCAGGGATGGGAAAATATCGCAGTTTCACTTTCTCTTGCATTTGAAAATTTTCAACCTCTAATTATTTCTATCTAGAATTTAAAGAAATCTGTGAATTTTGGGAAGTTTTTCCAAAATGAACTGAAGTCAAATTCATACCCATCTGCACTGCCTAAATGCAACAGGTCCAGTTCTTTCCAACATGGGGTGGACTATGTTGCAGTCACCTTCTATATAAAGATGAAGAGCCCCTTAGAAAAAAGATGGCAGCCTTCATTAAGTATGAACATTGTTGAATTCAAAAAAGGATTCAGACTTTTAATAATTTAGAACTCAAAGCTCTGGAATCTAGAAGGATGAATCAGCTTTCTTCCCCCCGCCACCCACATTTGATGTTTTAAAACAATGTAAAACTCCTGTAATCCTAATATGAAGAAATATGAAAATTCTAAGTTCTTACAAAAATAAACTGATTTACCCGCCCCTATTCTCAAGTCAAATTCTCAATTGTAAGGCATACCATTTTTCACCTGGTTACATTTTGAGTTTTTACCTAGTAGATGCAGCTGGGTCTCTATACGAGCGGCTGACTGGAACAGCAGCTCCTCCCGGTTTTCAATAGCAGATTCTGCTTCAATGTGACTTTTTAACCAGCAAGAATAGTCCTCCTTGCTCAGCACCTGTTGGACAACAAAAGCAAGAATAGGAAGGCATGCATGTTGGCAGAAAATACAGGCTACAGGCCAGAACAGAGCTTTCCAATGACAAAATGGTAGAGTTTGCTATGGATTCTAGAAGGCAAACATACCCAATGCTGCGTGAGGCTGTGACTAAAGTATTTTGCTACATAAAAGCCCCAAAACTTGAATGATGACACTGGAAAACCATTTATTAGGAGATTGTATGTGCTTACTTTTTTTGCAATGCACAAAGTCCTCAGTCCATCAGCAGCGTAAAGATTGAGAAAATTCTGAGTTTTGCTTCGGATTTTCTTTTGATGCTTGCCCCTAGGGTCATCTGGATGTAATGAAAGAAACATGAAACTCTTGAAATGAACAATACCAGTAATCCAGTGGTCTTAAAACAAATAATCCTTTCCCCCATTGTTATGGTTGGAAATTAAACTTTAAGAACACTAATTTTGAGCAATCCTAGAATCCTATAGGAAATGCCAAAGGTTTTGCGCAAAAGCAATTCTTTTGTGTATATCACCACCTTATTATCTCCTTTTTTCAATGTCCTGCAGACTATACCCTTTTACAAATTCGTACTATTCAGTTGCCTGCCCTGATGCAGTCACCAATGGGACTCTCCTCTTTGAAGTGCTCATCATCCAGCACAGCTGCCTTGCCTGTCTGGGACATAAAAGCAGGACTCTCGTGGGGGTGGGTCCACCACTGGTGGGGGCGCTGCCAAAGAGTGTGACACCAAAGATGGGTCACCCCTTTGGGGAACCAGTTTGGAGGCACACAAGGGCAAGGCCCTCTCCTTTTGCCTGAGCCAGAGGTAAGGGTTTATCTGCCATTGGTCTGTCTATATACATTAATAGCTACTGTCTTGTCTGCCCAATACAGGAAGGAGGTGTTTTCCAGTGGGGGAAAAGGTGCACAGATTCCAGGAGTAGCCATTGGGAGTTATACAGGGCAAAGGGAGATACACAGAGAGGAGACAATTACAATATAATGGAAGGGGGAGCGTAACAGAGTGCTCGTTGCCCCCAAACTGTCTCTCTCTCTCTCTCTCTCTCTCTCTCTCTGGCTTTTCTTCGCAAACGAAGATTCAGGAAGGACTCATCCCGCGCTTTCTGCAAGCGCGCTGATGACTAAAAAGGCCAATCCGAGATAATGCCCCCAAACTGTAACCTAGGTAAAATAGCCTTGATAGCCTTGGTGGCAGTTCCTCTGGGTTGAAAATGCTACTGTTGAATGTCAGGTCAGTGAATGGAAAAACAAGTGCTATTCAGGATTTGATTCTGGATGAACATGTCGACCTGGCCTGTATTACAGACACCTAGCTGGATGAGACTGGGGGTAGGGGTAGTAATATCTTTCAGCTCTACCTAACAGGTGTTTCTGTGCAGCAGCAGGCAAGAACTGGGGTGGTGGGTAGGGCAGTGGATTTGCAGTGGTCTATCATGATTCCATCTCCCTGATCAGGTGCCCTCTTTGACAGTCTGCAGGTTTTGAATCTGCATACCTAAAGGTGGGTAGCCAGGACAAAATAGGGATTCTGTTGGTGTACTACCCATCCTGCTGTTGAAGATTTCCCTTCCTAGCAGGGTGGTCTCGGGATTGGTGTTGGAGTCTCCACAGCTAGTAGTGTTGGGGGACTTCAACATCCATGCTGAGACTGCCCTGTTGGGATTGGCCCAGAGCTTCATGGTCACCATGACAACAATGGGTCTGTCCTAAGTGGTATCTGGCCCTACTCATACTGCTGAGAACACTCTGGACCTTGTTTTCTGTGCTGGATGGGTTGATGGTGATCTTGGTGTGGAGGAACTCCCTGCAGTTCCATTGCCATGGACAGATCACTACCTGGTCAGGTTTAGACTCATTGCTACTCAAAACTTCTTCAGGAGTGAGAGACTAATTAGGATGGTCTGCCCCAGGAGGCTGATGGATCCAGACAGATTCCTGATGGCTCTTGGGGATTTTCCTGTCACCTTGGCAGGCAAATCTGTTGAAGCTCTGGCTGACCTGTAGTATGAGGAAATGGCCAGTGCAGTGGACACAATTGCTCCTGAGCATCTTCTCTTATGAAGTGGAGCCAAACCAGCCCCCTGGTTTTCCAGGGAGCTGATGAAGCGAGTGAGATGGAGTGACGTTAGCAAAAGACTCAGTGAATCTGACTGAACACGGGCTAGAGCTTATTTGAAGGCCTACTCCATGGCAGTGCAAGCAAAAAAGAAATTATTTTTTGCTGCTACAATTGCATCTGCAAGAAGCTTTTCCAGAAGAGCTGTTTTGACTGGTCAGAGGTCTATTACACACTAGTCCTCAAGTAGAAAGTGCAGACCAGTTGACAGCCCACTGCAAAGAATTTGCATAGTACTTTGCAGGTAAAGTCACTGAGCTATGCTCCAACTTGGATGATGTAGTTGATACAGTTCCAGTGGATGTAACCTTGATTCCTGTTTGTCCAGTCTTATTGGACACTTTTCAATTTGTACAGCTTGAGGATGTGGACAGGATCCTTGGAGAGGTGAGAGCCACCACATGTATGCTTGCCTTTACTGCCTTATTAAACAGGCCAGAGGTAGACTGGCTGAGTGGGTGAAAGGGGTAGTCAGTACCTCCCTACAACAATGCAGCATTCCAACTTGCTTGAAGGAGGCAAGTGTGAGGTCTCTGTTGACAAAGCCATCCCCGAATCCTTCTATAATGGATAATTATCAGCCAATGTCCAACTTACCATATTTGGGCAAGGTAGTGGAATGTGTGGTGGCCTCCCAACTCCAGGGGTTTCTGGATGAAACAGATTATCTACATCCATTTCAATCTGGTTTCAGGCCTTGCTATGGAACAGAGACAGCTTTGGTCACTTTAGTGAGAAACTGGATAGGAGGGAACTGGACGGGGGGAATGTGTCCCTGTTGGGTTCTGCTGGACTCTCCATGGCTTTTCATATCATCAGCCATAGTATTCTTCTGGGCAGCCTTGCTGGGATTTGACTTGGAGGCATTATTTTATAGTCGCTTCATTCCTTCCCGGAGGGGTGAACCCAGAAGGTGGTGCTGGGGGACTCCTGTTCGACCCCCTGGCCATTGGCCTGTGGGATCCCTCAGGGTTCTGTTTTGTCCCCTATACTATTTAACATATACATGAAACCACTGGGAGAGGTCACCCCGGGGCTTTGGGGATGACACACAACTCTATTACCCCTTTCAACCCAAATCCAAGGAGGCTGTCCTGATCCTAAATCAGTGTCTGTCATCAGTAATGGACTAGATTAGGGGAAAAAACATGGAGTAATGGATGCAAACTTCAGGAACAGAGTTTCCACCTCAACATTAGGAGGAACTTTCTGACAGTAAGAGCTGTTCGGCAGTGGAACACAGTCCCTTGGAGCGTGGTGGGGTCTCCTTCCTTGGAGGTCTTTAAATAGAGGCTGGATGGCCATCTGTCAGGGATGCTTTAATCGTGATTCCTGCATGGCAGGGGGTTGGACTGGATGGCCCTTGTGGTCTCTTCCACCTCTACAATTCTATGATTCTATGAATAATACAGACAAGACAGAGGTGCTCTTGGTCAGTTAGAAGGGAATAGGGATTCAATCTGTGTTAGATGGGGTTACTCTCCCCCTGAAGACACAGGTTCACAGTTTGGTTGTACTCCTGGACTCAGCTCTGAACTTGGGAGACCCAGGGTTCTTTGGTGGCCAGGAGTGCTTTTGCACTTTTAAAGCTTGTGCGCCAACTGCACCTGTTCGTTGAGACACCAGGTCTGTCCATGATGGTACATGCCTTAGTTACATCCTATTTGGACTACTGTAACATGTTCTACTTGGGGCTGTCTTTGAAGAGTATTCAGAAACTTCAGCTGGTCCAAAGAGCTGCAGCCTGACTGTTAAACTGGGCAGATTAGAGACTATACTACGCACCTGTTGAAACAGCTATATTGGTTGCCAGTTCGTTTCTGGGCACAATTTGAAGTGCTGGTCATGACCTATAAAGCCCTATACGGCTCAGATTCAAGCTATTTGGCAGACTGTATCTCCCTGTATGAACCAACCCTGGCTCTGAGATCATCAGGAGAAGTCCTTCTCCCAGTCCCATCACCATCGCAAGCAGGACTAGTGGGAACACAAGAGAGAGCCTTCTCGCTAGCTGACCCAGACTCTGGAACTCCCTTTCCAGGGAGGCCAGAATGATCACTTCCTTGTTGTCCTTCTGTTGGCAGGCTAAAATATTTTTATTTTAGTTTTTAAAGCACGGGCTAAGGGGTGCTATATTGTTTTAACTGAACTGTTTTTAAGGGCTTTCTATCTTTTTAAATTGCATTTTTTTTCTTTTACTGAGGTGCTGAATTGTTTTAATACTGTAAATAGTTTAATTCTATTTTAACATTTAATTTTTGTATGTTTTAATTGTATTGTTCTTTTAAATTATGAGCCACTTTAACTCCCAGTTTTGGGAAACAAATGAGATAATAATAATAATAATAGTAATAATAATAATAGTTAGAGTTCTATCCTCTATATGATAAAAAGGATATGCCTCTCCTATTTTATTTTACGATATTAAACATATGTTGGGTTGCTCTGTTGCAGCTTGCTATGGAAAGATGAAATGGGGAAGACCTGGGAGGTCCAAACATCACTTGTCCCTGATGCCACCAAACTACAGACCTATTCGACCCAATTTAGCATCCTCCAGTTTATTGGGCCTCACTGGAGATTTTATTAGTTTTTTTCCAAGAATTCAAAACATTTTTAGAAAAGGTTAGAATAGAAATAATAAAAAATGGAAGGAGAAAAGGACAAGGTATTTTAGTGAATAGTATAGAACACAATAACATCAAATCACCAGAAACTGCCTAACTTAATTTGTGGTTTGAGCTGTCATCAGGTGGCACAACACCTCCACTACTAGTGTCTAATGACTGGCGTCATGGAATCTTACAATTTATGATGGATTGAATCTTCTTATTTTTCCTATATATTTCACAAATTTATTGAACTAAATTTAATGATCCACTTGGAGTCTCTGTAAATACATGGAGCAAAACCATTTTTTAAAAAAGAGGGCTAATAACTAGGTTTTTAGTACAGAACAACAACAACAGAGAGATCAGATTCCCACAATGCTTATGGCTAGGGAAGAACCCACATTCAGTACTGGTATGGTGAATGTATGGAAGTACAGAATTCCCATACACCTTCGTAATAAGCTTTGATTATAGACCTTTTGGCCCAACAAGTTTTCTTGTAACAATCACCTAGAGAGCAACATGCACCCAGACACAGTTTTTAGATTACGTGATGTAGACAGCATTATCAGAACAGTAAAGTTTACTTCTTGCTGGCAGAAGGGTAAACAATTCTCAATTCTGTGGCCCTCTTCTGGATTACATTTGTGAAGATTAAATTTAAAAAGATCAAGGCTTGCATTCTTCTATATTTCATTAGACTAATATTGCATGATCGAACTCCCCTTGTCTCCAGCTTTTTCCAGTAATATTGTAGTAATCATGATAAGATATTTATGCTGAAACCAACATTTGCTATAAACTGGAAGGCTGCATTTCATGGATCCAGAAGGTGCAAGTATGTCAAATAAAACAATCCAATTTCACTAGCATGAAATGCAGTACTCACTTCAGTCCTGCATTTTATTAGCAACGCAACATAAAAGGAAAATCTATGGAGCACCACATTTACATTGATTAACAGATATTCCCTTCTTAAGTGCTCAACAAGAATCTCTTCTAGACATGAAGATTATTCAAAACACAAAAAAGGTGGTCTTTAAAGACAGTTCATTAAAATAAGCAGTTTTTAAGATCTTTCTTGGTTCACAGCATGAGCATGTATCTCCCAGACACTCTTCCATTTTAAAATACAAACTTCTGCTTCACAGCTGGATGTCCTCTCACCATTCATTGCCTCTTCCTCTGAAATCTCTACTAGCTTTAATTGCCTGATTTGTATCCCTTATTTTTTTAAAGACAGATTTATCAGAACATTCAATAATCTTTTTTCCTTTTAGCTAGGTTCTGACCTATAGTGACATTAGAGCAACAGGGACAAGGGCTTGGGGTCATGAGCAACTAGTCCTATGGTTGCATTACAGGTCCCCCCCCCCCGCTGCCGTATCCACAGGGGATACATTCCCAGATTTGCTGTAGATATGTGAAACCACATATAATACAGAACCACCATGAATACCATAGAATCACACTGGAGGACTTAGAAAATGTCTAATTTTATGGTCAATGTGATGGAAGTTGATCACAGAGTTGTGCTGGAGAACCTACAGATGCCTAGAGAGACCACCTCCAGCCACAACTCTATGGTCCTCCAGATGCCTAGAGAGACCTTTCCCCCCAACAATGGGTAAGTGAAACTGTGGGTACTGGCCCCGTATAAACAGGGGGAGTCCTGTATTTATCATTTATTTATTAGTTACATTTAGAATCCATTTTTCCTCCAATGAACTCAAGGCGGTGTACACGACTTTCTTCCTCTACATTTTATTATCACAACAATCTTGTGAGGCAGGTCAGGCTGAGAAAGAGATGGAAAGTGACTAGACCAAGGAAATACAATGAGCTTAATGGTTGAGTGGGGACTTGAACCTGGATCTTGAAAATAACAGTTCAACATCCTTACCATTAACAACTGGTTCTCCATTGTATGGCTACCCTTTTCATCTCCCTTTATCCCAGTCTGAGTACTATGGAAAGCCTTGTGTAGAACAGAGAGCACATATGGGCATGAATGAGGGAAGGACTGAGAGGCTTACTTGTAAGTTCCACTCCCAACATCCCTATTCATCCTCCTTGAGCTTCCTGTGCTGAGTAGTGAGGTATGAAGTAAGATTCTAAGGACATTTCCTCTGCAATAGGGAACCCTCTGTTATCAACATGGAAATGTCAGGAGTGGAAAAGGTGGGGCCAGGAGAAGCCCCCTTTCCATGCTTTTCATCCACACTCATTGACAACCAACACAACAGTTTAGCAATGAATATGAATATACCCTAAAACTCAACTTTCAGGGCCTGGGACCGTTTCACACTACACAATTATAACACTATGATCCCACTTGAACTGTTATGACTAAATCCTATGGCATCCTGGGTGAAGCATTAGAGTTCTCTGGCTAACCATTCTAAATATTGCTCCCTGAACTCAAAATCATAGTATTCTATAGGATGTTTCAGGTTAATTCAATTGAAAGGAAGGAGTAAAAAACTCTCTTGACACAAGAGAATCATAATTCACAGTTATATTCCATTCAAAGCAACAGGGCATGACAGTTGCAGCTAACACTCATGGGACTCAGAGGGAGAGTCATAGTTAGATTCAATTGCATTGCATTGCGGTCAATATACAGAAGAGAGACATAGATTTCTGAATTTACTCTAAGATCAAGCAAAAGGCCACCAATTTAGGCAACAGAAGGGAGCTGCAGCAACAAGTGGTTAAGTAGCCACATTATGAAAAGAAACACTGAATAGCATGCAATGCTAGAAGCATTATACCTGAAGAACAGGGCAGAAGAAGATCCATGATCACCGAATCGGCTCCTTTAGTGTAAACATTTATTTCATCAGTAAGGGGATGTCTGACTACCACGGACATTCTCTTCCGGACTGAGTCAAAGCCCAAGATGTGTAAGAGTTCAAAGGTTAATCTCCCCAGGTGAGGTAGCTCTATTGATACCTGGTCAGGCAGCCGGCCGACCAGAGTGCAGTCATATGCTCTGGCTGCATAGACAAGGGCAGCTTCATCTGGACTCTCTGCCTCATAACGTAGTTCACCTTCTCCTAGCCCGCTCCCATTCTCTGGTGTCCCTTTAGGCTGCTGAGAACCGTAGCCATTGTTATTCATCCGGGAAGAGTTAGTGAGCTTTTCTTCTAGTTTCAGGAAAGTGCTCTCTGTGGAGGCTGATGAAATTACACTCGATCCAGCACGGTGTGTTGACCTGCTGGTCGCCAGGCTTGAGGAGCTGCTGTTGTTAGAACCAGAGGTCAGGCGGCTGGGGGTGAGCCTCCGAATGAAGTCCTCAATGGTCTTTACTGGAGACTTCAGTTCAAATCTGTATCTAACCTTGAAAAATAAAGACCAACAACCAAGAAAGGAAATAGCTGAGATACTGGATGTATTTCTACTTGAAAACAAAGTGCCAATTCATCAGTTCAGAGAAGGCGCTGAAATGTTTCTGAAAACCTGAACGTGAGCAAAGGGATATTCTAGAGCTGGTATGGGCCAAGGGCAATCCCATGGCCCCCAAATTCATTTTTGCAGTTATCAGTCCCTCCAGATTCTTCAGACATTCCCCTTTATGGTAAAAAAAAAAAAAAAAAAAAAAAAAAGAGAGCCCATTACCTGTCATGGAAGCCACAGCATGCCACACCTGCACTGTTTAACATTTTAAAACACTAATTTTCCAAAACCAGAAGTGGATTTCTGCCACTTCCAGTTTTTGGGAATGTTTTTGGGGGGATATTCTTGGTAGTTCATGAAGCCCTGGAGGGGTAGCAAATGGACCCTGCATCTGCCACAGTTAGTCACCCCCTGTTGTGGGGGATAAAACACCAGCACCTGCAGTAGCATATGCTGATAGACCTCTACACTAAGATGTAGTCACCACTTTCAAAGATGACCATGCTGAAGGAAAAAGAAATGGAGAATTCTTTTCCAGTTCTGCAGACTCAGCATGTCTTAAACTGAGCCAGTGTGGTGCAGATATATTCTGTGACAAAAGCAGGCAAACAGTGCTATGGTATCCTTTGGGTTTTCCTGGATCAAAGCCTATATCAGCCTTCTCCATCTGGATGCCCTCCATATCTGCTGGCCTACAATTCCCAACCATCATGCCCAGGCTGGCCTAAATTTACATTGGCTTGGAACCAAGCTGCTCTACTGTTAGCGCTTCTGCAGTGCTCTTAAAAGGGCTGTTTTCATTCCTCAGTGGAACACTGAATTAGGAAAGGGATCTTAAATCCAGAGATCTTCCAGTTCCATTACATCTTTTTCAAGACTTTGTACAAGCTATTTTAAGAACCATTTATTCCCCAGTAGTGTATATATTATGGCTTGTGCTTTATTCACCATGTTTCTCATACTGTAACACAACCTCTTCTATGCTCTGGCATTGTCTATTTTTTTTTAACAGTTGTGCAAGAGTTCATGGAATAACATTAATGCATTTTCTCCTTCCTCTCAGATTTCATTGGATACAAATCATTATGTTTTCCAAAGTTTTTTTTTAAAAAAACCCAAGAAGTAAAGTAGAAATGATGAAGTTTTAAAAATAAAAGTCTGCCCTCATTTCTTAAAACACAGAGCAGATCTCAATAGGAAAAAACAAATACAAATATTACAACCCCCCTCATCCAAAAAACCCTCTCTCTCTTTTATGGTCCATTTTGATGAATGGTGGCAATTTTCTGTGGGGGAGCTATGTCACCTCATGAATGTTTGAACTGGCCTTGAGTGAAAGAATAATAGAAATGAGGCAGATCCTTTGTTGGTATTATGCGTGTATGTGTGGTAGATGGCTAACATGAAATATGGTTTTAGTTCTGTTGAGATTATATCTATAGATATATAAACAGCTCCATTATTGGCTTTCTCAGTGGTCACTCCCAGGCTGTGGAGCTTCCTGACATGGGAGGCTTCTCCTGTTCCCTGCTTTTATTCAGATGGTTCTTAGTGCTCATGCTGGGTGGCCATAAAAGGTTTCCATCCTAATCCAGAACTACCCATTTTTTGAACTGATTTGTCTTGAACTGATTTTAAAGTTGTTATTTTTAACCTCTATTGTGTTTTATTTATTTCATTGGTTTGCTGACTTGAGTCCCAGTTTGGAGGACAAAGGTGGGATAGGAATGTACTGAACAAACAAACATTTCATATAAATGCTATTCATATTTGTTTCCTATAATTCCATAGGGAAGGACCCAAACCAAGAGGTTAAAATTAGAACAACAACAACAACAAAAAGGTTTTAGATTAAGTTTTGGAAGAACATGCTGATGGTACAGTCTGTTCAACAGGGAAACAGAATACCTTGGAATTTGATGGAGCTTATTCATAAGAGTTTTTTAAACAGAAGTTGGATAATCACCTATCAGGCAAATTGTGGATTACCTGAATCTGTTACAGATTAGACTAGACTACCTTTGAGGTACCTTCCAACTCTCTGATTACATTATTCTGAACTTGCAGTTCTTCCGTTAAATATAATGAGATAAACACTACTTGGAGAAAAGCTCCAGAGAATGTGTAGGCTGAACTGAGTAAAAATTCTCAGGAAAACATGAACTGAATTGGGATGCACACTTACACTTGGAAATTAAACCATCGAACTATTTTAAGACAAGGCAAAACAGGCACCGAGCAGGCTGCATTAAACTATTATAAAAATCAACTCAAATGCAGGATTAACTTTCTTCATACGAGTCTTTCATCTAACCTACCTTCTGTCGTGGCTGATTTGGAGATGTTACTACCACTGTATTGCAGATTGTCAAAGCTATGAAAAAGTCAAAGATGTCTGAAAGTTCAGGGGAGAGCTGGGATAATGGTTGGTCTTGGCTCCTCGTGATTTTTAGGTAGCTGGCACATTCATTTACCTTTTGTAACAAATTTGGATCAGGTGTGATATCTTTCTCCTAGAATTGAAAGACAGGCAAAGTGAATCACTCGCAGGTCAGTGCATTTCTACAGCCCCTTTCACAGTCTCTAGATTGAGCTCGTTCTGCAGATGCGCTCTATCAAGCATATCTTTGATAATACCATCTGTGATTTTGAGTTAACCTGCTTCATTTCACCACAAAGAACATGACAATCCAAGTCTTGTGCTTACAAATAACATTTTGTAGTAAGCAGGAAGGGTGGGATTATCTCTACTTGTCTGGCAAGCACTTCTAAGCAAGATCATCATGACCACTCCTACACATGGCAATAGCAATAGCACTGATATTTATATACCACTTATAAGTGCCAAAGCACTCTCTAAGTGGTTTACATTTTTTTTTTTTTGCTAATTGCCCCCAACAAGCTGGGTACACATTTTACTGGCTTATGGAAGTATGGAAGGCTGAATCAACCTTGGATACCTCTGGGATCAAACTCACAACCTTGTGGCTTGGCAGTACTGGCATTTAACCACTTTGCCACCAGGGCTCCCCTACATATCTTGGAATGGTTAATGCTGAAACCTAAGAACAACCTGAAAACAACATTTTACCATGTTATGTGCCAATCATGTTTAGAGAAATATTTGCCATGACAGCTGGCATTATGCAGTAGTTTATACTTTTACTTCTCCAAAAGTAATCAGAAGCTTATTTTAGTGGAGTTGTATTAAAAGCTCTTCAGACATTATTGAACTGCAACTCCCAGCATTCCTCACCATTAGTTATGTTGGTCATAGGTGCTGGGCTATGTAGTCCAACAACTGGAGGACCACACAATTTCAACCTGTGGTTTAGGAAATGAAGTAGAGTTATGTCAGGATGCTTCCTAGCAAGTGATGTGCAGAGATTGTTACAATGTCATGTAAAACTATTCTAGACACACTCCTTTCATTATCTACATTTCTTTTTTCCCCCCAAAACAGACTGCTTTAGATTTATGTCTAATACAAAACAAAATGAAAGCAAGCCTATTAAAAATGACCAAGGGATGGGTTTCCAAGTAAGAATATTAGTAACATGACAAACTGAAACAACTTGAATACTAAATCACAGAAATTTCTAACCTAGTTAATCAAAGCTCAAGTGGCCAATGGTGTATAAGAAGGCTCCTCACTAAATAGGAATAACCTACTTTTAAAGATTTGCCTTAGTCTGATACAGTTTGATAAATTCTGTAGCATATCTAGCCATTCTAATTTGCAATGATTTGGCAACAATTAGCATTCCAGCTCTTAGCACTAAACTCTTGAATAATATCAAAGCATGCTTATCCAGATTATTTACTCAAATTTCTGAGTTTCCTATAAGAATCCTGGTTTCTACTTTACATCAAGTGTTCTATGTTGTCCTATGTGTGTGTGTGTGTGTGTGTGTGTGTGCTGAGTGTTTGCAGGAATGTTCCTGTGTTACATGAGGATGGAGATGTGAGAAATTTGATACTCACTGAACCAGAAAAACAAACTGTAGGTTATATTTACACATATTTCCCCCAACCTAGAGAAACAAATTTAGGGTCTAGGTTTTTAACACAAACAGGAAAAGTACAGTTGCCCCTCCACATTCGTGACTTTCATATTTGCGGTTTTGATTATTCGCGGAAAGCTGCCTGCCCCCCCCCTGTGCTGCTCAACACCCTGTCCCTTCCCAAGGCAGTGAAGGGTTCAGCCCTTCGCTGCCCTGGGAAGGTGGGGTGGGAAGCAGCTGGCGCGCTTGCGCTACACCCCACTCCCTTCTCAAGGCAGCAAGGGGCTTCTCAGGAAGCCCATCGCTGCCTTGGGAAGGGGGGAGTGGGAAGCAGCTGGTGCGCTCTGGCTACACCCCACTCCCTTCCCAAGGCAGCGAGGGGCTTCTCAGGAAACCCCTTGCTGCCTTGGGAAGGGACTGGGGTGGAAAGCCGCTTGCCCGCAGGCTCATTTCTTATTCACGTTTTTTTTCACATTCGCAGGGGTTGTCTTCCCCTAACCCCCGTGAATGTGAAGGGATGACTGTACTGATGTCTGTTGGAACCTTGTCTGTTGGCCTCCTGCTCTCCATTTAACTACAGTTGTCTCTCCATATCCACAGATTTGGTATCCATGAATTTAAGTATTCACGGCTGGAAAATATTCTTTAAAAATAATAATCCAAAAAGCAAACCTTGATTTTGCCATCTTATATAAAGGACACCATTTTGCTATGCCACTGCATATAATGGGAACTGAGTATTCACAGATGTTGGTATCCACGCGGGTCCTGGAACCAAACCCCAGCTAATATGAAGGGACAACTGTACAGTTCTCCAGTATTAAATTTACAGTTCCTACAGTACTGTCCATGTGCTCCTGAGTATAATTTCTTTAATTCATTTTAAGTCTTTATTTTAAAACTATTTTTAGTTTATATTGTCTTTTTATATTTCATTACACACATTTTATGTTGCCTTTCATTCTGAATTCTACATTTTTATGCCAACTGCCTAGACATTTTATTATATTGGGCATCTAGAAAATTTGTAAATATCATACTTTAACTTGAATAGTGGGAAATGCATACCCATCTGTTGCTGAAAGGCATGGATATGTTGAGAATTCAGGAGCACCTCAGATGCTCAAACTTTTGGCTCATTACAACTCCAAACCCAAAATCGACAGAAGGGACAGCCTAACAATTCAATACCTTGTGAAGGTTTGGTTCTTTCCAATTTCAGTAATTTAAACAGGACAGACACATGGGCATTCCATCGGAGCAAAAAGGACAACTCGAGGGTCCTGGAAGGTAACCTTTTCAGTAGAGAGAGCTGCATGATCCATGACTGAAGTATAAGCTACTCTTTGCTTTTTCACCCATTTCTTTTCACTATATCATGGTTGCTTTCTATTCTTCCCTCCTTTGATCTCTTGTTTTTTCCCCCCTTTGTGACTACCTGAGAGCTTGTTGGAGTTCTGTCTCATGCAGGCTAGGTCTGGGGGATAAGTGAAAGTTACTATCACAAGATGATTAAACATCTAGTCCTCTGCTAAGTAGTTTTGTGCAGTGGTGTCTGGTGGCACTGATGACAGTAGGATGGTGAATCTGCTTTAATCTTTAGAAGCACTATCCAAGGTCCTGAGCTTATCTTGGAGGGATATAGGATACAGCACCTTGGTCAACTCTTTGAACTTTCAGGTTAAAACCTGGAGTAGATTCCTTACTCTATCAACATGTATTCTCTCTATTGTATAAGGGTCCTTGAGTTCCAGTTTGGATATAAACAAAGTCATGGATGGATGGCACCATCTGCCACTGCTGTCAGGGATCACTGTCCATGTCAATGGCTGCTAACTTTACCCAAAGCTACCTGAATTTTATCTTTTACTCCTAAATCAGTACGTCTTAAGAGGTCATCCTTAATTAAGGCGTGATCTGTCCCCCCCACAAAAATCTGACTTTGCACATGCTCATCTATGATCCAGTCTTCGCCCATAAGTGCTTTTGTTCAACTTTTCTCCCAATCCTCCCCATGCATGGAGGAATGCAAGGGGCCTTCTCATTTGGATCCCTCACCGCCCAGAAAAATTAAACTTTGAAGGGTGCATAGCTGACTGTTCCCCACTGTACTGGGCCTGTCCAGGTTGCTGATATCACCCTCTTTTGCAATACCACAAAGGCAAGAAAACCAGGAAGTTTTATTTATTGAGCTCATGGTGGGCTGTTGTACACGACTCATGAAGTACATATGGCTTGTTAACTGAGAGGTTGTGCTGTTGGAACGTAAAACTATAAGATGATTAGATCTGGCTAGATTACAACATTGATTCAGCAGAAGGTCCGAGTGTAAAAAAGGAAGTACTTCAGACACTTACCATTGGGCTACTGAAAGCGGTGTGCTTTGATAGAATGCTTGCCCTTTTGGCCTCCACTCTGCTCCCTGTACGCCTATGAGATTTTGTACTCTGGTTCCTGTGGATGACTTTAACACTCTGGTGACTACTAATACTGTCCCGCTGGGACAATGTTCCTGCTTTAGGTGCAGTTTCTTCATCCTCAGAATCTGCTTCCTGGTACATAGCTATCCGTTTTGCTGTTGATGAAAAAGAAAAGGGGGTGTGAATATGTGTGAGAAAGGCAAACAAGTAGCTCTTTTTTTTTTGTTTTGCTGTGAATGCTGAAAAGATCAGAAAGAAAATTAGATTAAAATTGCTACAAACCTTTTTTTGGAGACTCAGAATACTAATTTGAATCGTTGCTAGCAATTCTGAAATTATTTTATATTATTGTCTGTCACATCATCAGTTCTTGCTTGTAATATCTTTCTTACTGTATTTTGTGTAGCATGTATATTTTTGTATATTTTTAAATGTACCTGCCACAGCCTTTGGCAAGTACAGTAAATGCATACACTGCAACTGTGACTGAGACATGAAAACTAGAAAGTAAAAATATGAGATGGAAGGAGTACTACACATGATCTTAGCCAAAAGTCTGAGAAGGAGTCTTTCTGGCTTTTCTTCGCAAGCGAAGATTCAGGAAGGACTCATCCCACACTTTCTGCAAGCATGCTGATGACTAAAGAGGCCAATCTGAGATAAACAAGTCCAGTTGCAGAAAGCACAGCAGAAGGTCTCCTTGGGTGATGTTTCCGGGTTGTGATTCTTTCTGCGTTGTCGTTTCTCTTCAAGACTTGTTTGGCATGAGTTCTCAAATAAGGATGCAGCATTATGGATAGTGCGTCTCCATGCCTCCTGATGTGAGGCCAGGGCAGACCATTGTTGGTGATCAATTTGGCCGAGCCTGAGATGTTGTTTTAGGGAGTCCTTGTATCGCTTTTTTGGAGTGCCTCTCTTATGCTGACCTGTGGCGAGTTCACCATAGAGTACTATTTTTGGGATGTGATGGTCCTCCATCCTAGAAATGTGCCCTGCCCAGCGCAGCTGTGTTCTCAATATCATGGCCTCAATGCTGGTGATCCCTGCTTGCTCAAGGACAGCAACGTTCGTCACATAGTCAGTTCAGTGTATATTTAGGATTGTGCATATACAGCACTGATGAAAGCGTTTGAGGAGTCATAAGTGGTGACCCATGTTTCAGACCCATAAAGGAGAATGGACAGTACAATGGCTACACATGATCTTAGCCAAAAGGCTGAGAAGGAGTAGTGAACAGGGAAAAATGGGCTGGATAACACTGCTAACACAACCAACAACCAAGTTGCAACTTGATTCTCAGAATCATTTCAGAGTCCTCAGCAGGTTGTATACCAATATTTGTGAGATGTCAAACTATACTTCCCATCATCACGCACTAGCAGAGCCATGCTGGCATGCACCATATTCAAGAAGGTTCCTTTTTATCTCTTTTGGGAAACAGGCAGTGGAGCTCACAGCCCTCTAACTTGCTTAGGCAACAACACTGGCACTTGATTAATGTGTACCAGGAAAATGGTTTGATTGAGATGCCTCTCTGTTATCTCTAGCTTACTGCACAGCTGCTTAACTGACAGCAAAGGAAATATGTGGATTAAGTTAGTTGATCATCACAGTTCATGGTTTTAAGACATCTGGTCTGTGTTTCACTAAGCATCCAATGCAAAAAAGCACATAAAAATGCATGAATTGACAATAGCCAAGGACTGAAACTTTAAACTCAAATGCTTCTTCTTATTGTGATCCTTAGAACCAAAACACAGTACATGGAATGTAATTTAGTTGTGGGAGGTGAACTTAATTTATTGAACCCACTAAGGATAACAGTGGCTTATTGTGAGTGCTATTCCCATTCATGCTTAGGGAAGATAATTTTTTAGACTGTGGCTCCCAGAATTCCCCAGATAGCTTGGCTAGTGGGAGATTCTGGGAGTCATTCTGAAAAAGTAACTTCTCCAAGCTCTATTCCTACTACAGATTTTGTCCTTTTGAAAACAGAATGCACATACATCCCTGCCCCTGATAATGCACAATGAACAGAGGAATACAGTACAGGAGCAGAGCATATGCTTTGCTCCATGAGACCCTTGACTTAATTCCAGGCATCTCCAGTTAAAAGGATATGAAATTGCAAGACAGACCCTAGAAAATGGCTGAGTTATCAGTCAGCATATTGGGCTCTGTGGAACAATGACTCTGTGCTGAGTGAATAAAGTGCTCTGTAAAAAGGAGCTCCTTTAATATAGTATACTGCAGTAGTCTTCTACATCACTCTGGGGACTTTGGGTCTGACAATCATGGCAGTGCTGATCCATCTTTTGTCATTAGCCACCATGAAAATGCACAAGAGCACCATGACTTCAGTTCAGGATACAGTTGGCTTTCAGGAAGATGAGACCCTTTCAGGATTCAAGCCACATCAGCCAAGGAAGTCTGGCTGTGTCGACAGACTGTAGTGCAAGTGTAGGGAGATCAGGCTCTGGGGCTGGATCTGGACCTCTTGGGCCACAGTCCAGGCCCTAGGGGTTCCCCAGAGGGCAGTGCCTCCTTTTCCAAAGCATTTGGTGGATGATCAGGTATTGTACAGTTTCTGTTCCCATTCTGCAACATTGAACACCTTAACAACTTCAAGCTAACGTATGTTGGCATTTCTGGTCCAACGCTTCTGCCTGTTGACCTTCCCACCATTGGAATGTGGCCCCTGAGAACGTCTTTGAAATTAAATTCAGACTTCAAGTTTGAAGAGCTTTCCCACACTTGCCATAGCAGAGATGATGCTAGTCCCTAACTCCTATAATGGTTTCCAGGTTAGGTGTTCTTGGTGGTTTGAGGAGCAAACTGTCAAAAGCCACCTTCACATCTATTCTCCAGCAAGCACAATCAGGTCTGACAGGCCTCCCCCAAAGCCCCATCCAAATGCTCCCTGAAATATTTCCTATGACATCCTCATTTTTTATTATACAGCACTGACTGGAGTTTGAGCATTGCCACAAAACACAGATGAGCCTTAATTGAACATCAACTTTTAATGACTAATATAGCCAAAATAATTAGTTATTTAATTCAGTACATGGCTTTCCTCATTTTCTGGCTCAATGTGACAAGGCTATTACATTCTGAAATAGCTCATAAAATCCACTGGAGCCCATTAGAAAATTCCCTTTGCAGTTCAACCACTCCCTAAAGTGAGCTACATTATCTGCAGCTCAGTCTGGGGGAAAACCAAGGAAAGAAAAGACTAAAGGAGTCAGGAAAGATGATTAAAGGAGTCAGGAAAGTTGATTAAAAACAAACAAACAAACAAAAGACAAAAACCCACAAGGAAAGGCTGGAAACTTTGCCAAGCATTTTCTACTCAGGATATTAAATTAAAATTAGCAATGAAAGAGGAAAGGGTAGGTCAGAGTGCAATAAATACTATGCTCTGAATAGCTGTGGATAATTATTAAAAAAAAGCATACCCCACCAAGGCTCATAGAAAAGCTCATTAAGGATGAAAATAACTTACTTCTGGTAATTATCTATTTGCGGACTATCATACCAAGTGGTCAGAGCAATAAAAAGAGTCTTCTTAGCAAGGCATATGGATTTACATTTCCATAAAAAGCCATGTAACTGCAAGGTATTCCTAATAACATTTATCCTGATTTCATTCTGAGCCTATCAAAGGTTTCTATTTGACACTTACTACCATGTCAGTGGTTGCACTTTTTGGTTTGTATATGATTGTACTTGTGTTGTTGTCTGTGGAAATGAGGCAAGAACTGCATATTCTTTTCAGGGACAAGGGAATGCCAAAACACAACTGGTGGGCATGATGTGTTGGAAGTGATTGAGTCTTCAGTAGCACAGTCAGAATTAAGATAGTGCTGCTAGATTGTATAGCAGAAGGATGGAATTAAGAGTGTGATTTGTTGAAGGCTTTAGTTCTTTGGTTTCTGTGTTTGTTTCCAAACAGAGGCGAGTATAACCGTCTGTTAGCCAAGGTAGGCTTTTCCTCAGAGTGTGTTTAAAAGGGCAATAATTTTCTAGGATTGACTGTGGATCACTTAAGCCTGACGGGGTGGACAGACTTTCAGCTTGGGGGAATCTATTCACCAGATGCAAAAATTTTCTACTGATATAGCTAAAGAATTCTGAGTCCAGGGATCTGGTTTCAATACCACAAATAAATGGATCTTGCACTTCTTCTTCCTGGTCTCTGTGAATGCACACAATGGGTTAAGTGCGCAGAGCACTTCAGAAACTTCTAGCACCTCATTTAGAACTTTTGGGTGTTAGGACTGCCCCCCTCACCGCTGGTGTATATAAGCCCATTCCTATCACCAACTGCTCAGTTCCTTTTTTTCCACCATGTGGAAAGCACTGAAGGAATTTCTACTAGCTTCATTGTGTTTTTTCCTTCAACTTTGCTGTTTTTGATCACTTTTTGCTGACTTTGGACTGGACTTCGACTACTGTTTAGCCTACTCCTTTCGGATTTGGATTCTTGAATCACAACTAGCTTGACTCAGATTCATTCTCACTGAATTCACCTCCCTCATTGGATTTGATTCTCAGGACTGCCTTTTGACTTCATGTGGAAGGTACTGTAATTCTCCCCCTTCTCAGGATGTCTGGGGTGGTCTTCTTCTTCAAGCATTGCTCCCAGTGTTCTGCTAAAATGACCAAATCCAACGGTCATTCTAAGTGTCTCTTTTGTCTCGGGGAGAATCATGATGTGCAGTCATGCAAGAATTGCAAGACCTTCACCCCACAGGCCAGGAAAAATCAAGACAAAAGGCTTAAGGCCTTGCTATATGAGAAGGTCCTCTCAGCTTCGGGCTCGGGAAAGCCCTTGGGTTTGGGATCCATCCCTAAATCTCTGGAAGGCCCTTCTAAGAAAAGCTTGGCCTCGGTACTGGCCAAAGCCTCCTCTAAATTTGTCCCGATGTTGACTCAAGCGAGGGACAATGGTACTGGTCAGTCCCGTACTGATGATCCCGTGACTTCTTCAGGAGGAGCGGCATCAGTACCGGAGTTGGTACGGAAGTCTCCTCGGAAAGCAGTTCTGAAGAGGGCCAAGGCCACAGGGAGGAAAGAATCTCCCAAGAAAGGCTGGTCTAGGGAGCAAAAGAAAGCCAAACAATATGACCCTAAGATGAAAAGGTCCAAAGGTGAGATGGAAACAGGCTATCCAGTATCACCGCCAGCAAAAAGAAAGTTGGCGATACTGTCCCCGAGGCGACACTGAGATGAAGAGTCCACCCATACCGTGGCTCAAACGGATGATGAATCATCCCTCAGCATGAGGATCATCAGGGTCTTGCATTTGAGATCACCGTTGGATATTGGTTCCACAGCGCAACAGCATGGTCGGTCCCAATCCTGATCCCGCTCGCTGTCTCAGCCGAACTTGGTATGGTCTCGCTCGGCTTCTCGGTCCCATTCAGGTTCCAGACATCGATCACAGTCCTGACATCGGTCATGGTCCTGATCAGAAGAGCAACGGAGAGTCAGTTCTCAGTCCCAGTTGGTTTTGGCTTGACAGTCCTGGTCCCCGCTGTCACAGAAGTCGCGCTCCCATTCACCTCATCAGACCCCGATGCCTTATTGCAACCTGACACCCCATAGGACTCCGACCCCTTGCCGGACCCCGACACCGTCGCCTCGCCAGACTCTGATGCCGGATGTGTGGAAGACGCCTTCTCTGAAACTGAGAACACCTTCCAAGTCTCCGGTACTGAGATCCCCGGGGCAGTCAGTTTCACCGGTGCGTAGGCCTCACAGACACAGGTCACACTCAGCCTCTTGGTCGCAGTCACCGAGAACTCACACATGCCACTGCAGGTCACTGTCGTCTACTTCCCAGGACACAGATGAAGAGTCACTGTGGTATGAAGATGAGTGGTGGGACCATTTTGATCAGTACCAGTATGAAGCACCAATCCGAGAAGCTTCTATACCGATCAATACTACTGGAGCCCCAACTACTGGTACAGACACTTAGATGAACCCTTACCGGTTCCGTACGCAGGATGGTACCATTACGATTGCTCTCCTGGGTACCATAAGGAGGATCAGGATAGACGAGGTCGCCCTCACTCTCCAGAGGAGCGCCACCGACAGTACAAGTGCAGTCGTCTGGTGGTGGTGGAATCTCCTTGGAGGCCTAAGTCTCCACATAAAAGGGTCCTGGTACGTCCTCTCTCCAAATCTCCAGCAAAGAGAACACCCTCTCCAACGTCCTCCGATCCCAGGAAGTCTCCATCCCCGGTACCGCCAACGCAGCCTAAGCACACGGTACCGTTGACTCAAGTACCATCAGACAATGAGTCAGAGGACACTACATCACCTATGCTTTCTCCCCAAAGGAAAGCTGAAGAACCAGGGTCTCCAACAGTGTAACTTGAAGTTTTTACTTCAGCAAAAGAATGTGAAGGAAGCTGTAGGTGTGTCATTTTGTTGTTACTTTTGATAAGAATGGGGGACTCATGAATCGTTATCAAACCATACAGAAATCTCAAAGTAGATTTGGATCTATCATCTGTCCACCTGACTCAAGAAGCATCAGAAAAGATTGAACTAGGATCTGTAAAAGATTGTAACAGGTTTTCAAGGCAGTACACATGGCCCTAGTCATATTTTTGTCCTCACAACAACCCTGGAAATTTGGTTAGACTGAGAAATGGGTGATTGGCCCAAAATTACCCAATGAGCTTTGTGGCTAAGGGAGAATTCACCCAGCCTCTGCCCCTAGTCCTAGTTCATCATTCTAACTACTATACCATACTGGTCTAAAACCTGGTTGCCTCCTTCATTGGGGTTCATCCATTACCATTCATGCCTGCATCTTCTGTCAATACCAGCCCTATTCAGACCCATTTTTCATGCAATGACAAGTAGAGCAAGCATACCACAGCTAACTCTGTCACTTTTGCCATGCCACTGTTGCCATCTCCTGAAAGTCCTATGCATTGGATGGCAAATATCTGCAGCAAGGAGTCTACTGTACAGAAGTAGGATCTCTATACAATTTATAAACCCAACTTTGTGGACTATCTACATCATGAGAGGAACATACAGGCTCCCTGATATGGAAGGCTTCCCTCCAACAGAGGGGGCGAAGCTAGCAAGTACATCCCCCATCTCCCTCTCATCTGATATCCTTACTACTAAGGAGTACGTGATTGGGATATGTCACCACAGCAAGATTGACAGATGAGCTTTGTGGGAGAAATTGGGCTGATTGCTATCATGTCACCCTAGTTAATGTGTGCACACTGTCAGAATCTATATTGCTGGTTTGAAGACTGTCTTCGTGTATCCTTCGTGTATGTGTTTTGGTTTTTGCATTATGAATGACTGTTGTTTTCTGGTTTCTGAGAATGTATCCACCTTTAAAATTTCACATTTTAGTCCTTTGGTCTTGAAACAGCATTCGAGCCTTTCCTGCTTCCTCTTCCTGGAATTGAATGCTTGCTTTCAACTAATAAATGCTGAATTTGCACAACTGTACTTAGGTACCTATATATCATCCAATAGATATTATGCACAGTTCTGAAAGAAAGAAGGAAGTCCCCAAGAAAACAGAAGAAAGGGGAAAAGGGACTCAGAATGACCTTAACTTAACTCAGTTCCAGGACTACAGAGTAACTGGGTCCTGGGATTAATTGTTTCTTAACAAATAAAGTTAATGTCATGTTAAAATACAAGAGGGGGGAAATCTGGGGAGGAAGAAGTACATTGCTCCCCCAATAAGAATTCTCCCAAACCAGAAAACAATACAATTTATGCAGAAGATCATAGATGTAACAGAGAAAAAGTAAGAAGACACTAGATCCAATTTTAATGAGCTTTCAGGAGAAAGGAAGTCAGTAGGTATTTGTATGTTTTTGTTTATGTTATTAGTGTAAATAACTGTTTCTTTTAATTGTAATTAAATTAAAATATTAATAAAAAAGTAAGATGGAAGGCCAGAGTACATACTCCACTAAATATGAACCAACAGAATCCTGCTGAGGCACTATGCTAGTGGAAAAATAATTGTGCACATGGTTGTACTTTCTTTGAGGTTTTGTAAGTGCAGCCAATCATTTTACAAGTGCACACACAGCCGTATCTCCCACTTTCAACTTGGTGGGTATAGTGGTTGAGATCACAATCATGACACCTGCTGTGAAAGTGTCTGTGTGCTGTGGAATGCAGAGTAACTACAATGGTGTACAAGCTCTGTCTATTAAATAATGAGACTGTGTTTCTACCTTTCAGACAAATCAGGGAGAACTGATTGTGAATGCTTGAGTGGTGACCTTGAACATGTCTGAACCTGCCTGACAAACATCAACACTTTTAGCCATTCAGTTAATTGTCAGTCATTGTTTAAACCAGCTGTTCTGGAAAAATGCTAAGGTTAAAAGTTGAGCAACATGACATTCCGCAGCAACTTGAGGCAGACCCAAACCTTTTTCAAAAAATTATCGCTTGCGATGAAACCAGCATCTTCCAGTATGGTCCTGAGACAAAGCAACAGTCAATGCAGCATCATCACCAAGAATGGAAAAGCATGTCAAACCAAGTCCACATTCAAAGCCATGCTCATTGTTTTGTGGGGTTTTTTTTTACATCAAGGGCATAATTTTGGCAGAATGGGTTCCAGAAGGCAGAACAGTGAACCAGCATTATTATTTGGAAGTTCTGACAAAGCTGAAAGAGTCAGGGGAAAAAAAAAGGCCAGAACTATGGAGAAATGGTTTCATTCTTCATCAAGACAATGCACCTGCTCATACAGCACTTCCTGTGAAGCAGTTTTGGCTGATAAACACATCATACTACACTTGAACATCCTCCATATTCACCAGATTTGGCACCATGCAACTTTTTTCTTTTCCCTAAAGTGAAATCACTGCTTAAAGGAACACATTTTGAGTCAATTGATGCAGTATGAAGAAAATGGCAGATGTGTTGAAATAGCTGACAGAAACTGATCTGCTCCATGCCTTCAACCAGTGGAAAATAAGACTGAATCAGTGTGAGTCTGAATGGGGGGGGGTATATTGAAGGGGACAAGCATTAGAATTGTAATACAGTTGTCCCTCCATATCCACAGATTTAGTATCCACAGATATAAGTATTCACAGCTTGAAAATACTGTATTCTTTAAAAAATAATAATCCAAAAAGCAAACCTTGATTTTGCCATTTTATATAAGGGACACCATTTTGCTATGCCATTGCATTTAATGAGACTTGAGTATTCATGGATTTTGGTATCCACAGAGGGTCCTGGAACCAAGCCTCAGTGAATATGAAGGGACAACTGTACATATAAATAAAGATGGATTATTGTATAAGTCTTGTTATTTAATAGACAGACCTCGTATATTTATATTATGCTAAAAGGTTCCAGCATCATGGCTGTAATGTGTAGCTAAAGATCTTTTTTTTTAATAAAAAAATATTAAACTAAATGCAGACAGCTCTGGTCAGTCCTTTTCACTTGTTAAATATGTTTTTAGCCCTTTAAAATCATTTGTATTAATCACACTGTTTTAAATTTGTCAGGTTGGTTTTTACTGTATGCTACCTGAGATCTCTGGATTAAGGGCCGGACATAAATATTTTAAGACATAAATTAAAAAATATTCCTAATTGTCACAAATGGGGCCTCAGGCCTATAGACTGTGATGCACTTAAGAGCCAAACCATATGTGACATGAGAAAAATCTGATTAAATCTCCTAATGTACTCTTTTTCAAAAAGCTTAAAATCAGTTACTATTGCTTGGGAAATGGCAATAGGAAAAAAATGTATTTAACACTCCCCCACCCTTTTTTTGCCGTTTTCCCAGTTGCAATCCCTCTGCTGGAAAAAAAAAAAAAAGACAGATTGCACTTTTTCCTACGTCTCCCGTCAAATTTGGAAGGGAGATATTTTTGGGGAGCACTAAATATCCATTCCCCAGACTCACTCTCCTTAGCCCAGCTACTTTTATACTTTTTTTTTTTTTTTAAAGGCAGGAAATCAAGTTGTGGCATTTTCACATCACATACAGTTTACTCCTAAGAGCATAGCTAATGGTGACAACTGACAATTTTGCTGAAGGCATAAAGGGATGAGACGAGAAGATATAACGCTGATTGCTATGCATTAACACAAAATCGTAGCAGCCATCTTTTGTCTCCACAGTCCTTTGGCAAAATCACTGGTATGTGAAGCTATCCATGTCTGAAATTCACATGCAGCCATGCCTGCAAATCAACATGGTGGCCAAGAGTGAATTACTCACGTTATTATCAACAAGTTGTTGCCACTGTACAGGGTTTTTTAAAAATAAAAATTAAAGGTGCGCAAGTGCGACCTTCTGCTTAAAAAAGCAGTTTGATTGCCTTAGCACAGCAAAGAAGCACACAATCGGCAACGTGAAACTCCCAAATGGCAACTTCACTGCTGACAAGCCCACTCCCTGCGCACATCAGACCAATAAGCTTTCCACTTCTGCCCTCACCGAGAATGTGCTGTGATGTGATCCAGTTGTCCAAACGAGCGCGAATGCACATTTCCACACATTGTTTAAAAACCCTTGGGAAAAGCTGCAAAAGCTTTCTCCCCATAGTTTTTGGAGTTTTTGGCCCCCCCTCCTTCTGAATAAGGTGAATCATCACAGGATCTCGTTGGGATAAAAGCTATTTCTTGCAAATACTATCAGGATTATTTTCACCATCTAGACAACCCCATAAATCATGTTTGCATGCCCCCTCAAACCATGGTGGGATTTGTTGAACTCTTACTTGATGTAATGTGCAAGCTCACCTTCATTAGCAAGCCACAATTTAAGAAACCACAGTTTGAGCCCATGTTTTTTTGTCAGCTTGTGAATGCTTGCTTGTTTAAATCACATCTTGCCATGACATTCAAAGCCACAACTCTGGCTTGCCCATGGCTTGTTTTCTCAGCTACCCATTCTGAAACAGGAGCTGATAAAAAGGAGTGGGAGAGAAAAAAATGGAAAGAAATCAGGAATGGGCAAGAGAAGCTACAGTTTGTTCAGTTATCTGCTGTGCAATATGTGGCTCAAACAACAAACTATGTGGCTTAAACAACAAACTATGGCTTATTGTGACACGTGAACATACATCTGATTTAGAACATAAACCTGACTTCATTATAGCCAGGGATGCCACAAAATCCTCCACTGTCTGTCCTATTTATGTAGGACAGCAAGGCTCAGCAAGGTACTTAAATGATAGAAACGGATGCTGGCTTCTCATGAATAAGAAGAATAAAGAGAGCCAGGTGTTTGAGTTCACCGTTTAATTTGTTTAAGATGTAAAATCTCCTTGGATGTTAGGCAAATATTTAATAGCATTTAGAAGGTCACCTGATCTGTACTATGACTTTATTTGCCAATGTACTGCACTTGGGACATAATGTTCTCTCCACCAATTCCTCCAAACTCCAAAAAAAGTTTTTTCTATGAACCTTAAATTCCACAAGATGCTATGGTGGGATGGTTGCCAGCATCAACAGTTCTGCTCCTTAACTTCTGATGTTTCTGGACTTTCCCCAAACAGAAGGCTCTTTCTTAAGAGTAAAATAATAATAATAATAATAATAATAATAAGTGTCTTTAGGAACTACTGGTGAAGAAAGCCCTTCCCATATTAGACTATTAAACAGCATATGAATGCATGTGTCTGCATAGGCTGGTGTTAGGCTGTGTGTGTGTTTAGAAACACAATGTCTTGCATCCTAAAGTAAGTTCCCTTTAGGAAGTTCTCAGAAGAAAATGTCCTGCCCCTGCTTCATGCAACAGCCACATAAGCCCCTAACTAAATCTTCTCTGGAAGGTCTGGGTGGTGGAGGAAAAGCCTGAGATCCGTCAGATGACAAGCCTGAGTAGCTTTAAAAAAGCACTAAAGACGGATCTCTTTCGGCAGGCATTTCCTAATTAGATCCCGGCCTCAGGGGATCCTGGCCTCTTTTAGTCCGCTGGCTATTTATTGTATTTATTGTTTTTAAAGGTGATTTTAGACCGTTGCTTTTAATTTATATTTGTTTAATATTTTTCATGGGGGAGGGTGGCGGTGGGGGGTGTTTAGGGATTTTTATCTGTATTGTATTTTAATTTTTGTAAGCCGCCCCGATTGTTTTAACAGAGGGGCAGGGTATAAATAATAATAATAATAATTATTATTATTATTATTATTATTAGGGAATGTTGCTTTAAATTGAACTCTGATCCTACACTTAAGCAAATTCATGGCAGGAGAATTCCCTATCTCTTCATTTCTTGTTGCAGCTCCCCATGACTCAACCCATGTTGTTCAGAAAGGCTGCTGTTTAGAGAGATGGCATTGTTCAGATTATGGGTGAGGGGGAGAGATGGGTAACAGGAAACATTCCTCTTGTAAGTTAATTTAGCTTAGGATCCAAGCCAATGTGTGTCCCATGAAACAAGAATCTCACTTCTGTCTGCCTGATTAGCATGCAATGAAGCATGAGAAGACTAGGGTCACCTGTACCAAGATGTTTTTAACAGGGCATTAAGATAGTTCATTTTGAATTCCAGTTACCCATTTTGCTTCATTTACAATTTGGCTGCCTATCTGCCAACATGTTGAAACTTACTCTGCGTTGGCATTTCCAAATGCCCTGAATTACTGGTCCCGCACACATTCAGCTGCTAATATTCTTTGCCAGCTCTATCACACCACAGAATATAGAATCATAAAGTTAGAAGAGACCACAGGGGCCATTTAATCCAACCCCCTGCCTTGCAAGAATTCACATTCAAAGCATTCCTGACAGATGGCCATCTAGTCTCTGTTTAAAAACCTCCAAAGAAAGAGACTCCACCACACTCTGAGGCAGCAAATTCTACTGCTGAACAGATGTTACTGTCAGACAGTTCCTCCTAAGTCATGTGGACATGCTCTGCTGAAAAGAGGTTATAAATTTGGTTTGGGCAACTGTGAAACGTATAGGGGGCATTTTTTTCTTTGCCTTTGGGACCCAACAGGGACTATATGCTATTGTTACATGCCTTTAAGTTAACATGTGATCTGGGTGCAAATTCTGGGTATCCAGGGTTCAAATTGCCACTTAGCCATGAAAACTCACTGTGTGAATTTGGACAAGTCACACTCTCTCAGCCCTAGAAGAAAGCAATGGAAAATCTCCTCTGACAAGAAAAACCAATGAAAGAGTAGACTTGAAGGCACATAACAACAATGTTATTGAATCTGTTTATAATTAACTAGATGTAGGACTGGGCTGTATATCTTTGGATAGACAAAAGCTGTGAAAAAAATAGTAACATGACATCTCAGAGAGCAATTTCACTGGTGATTCATTGCCTTGTAAAATGTGGAAGGTAACCCTGCCAGGCTTCCCTGAGTATCTACAGAAGGGCAAGTTGAGAGAGATTTTGCTTCTTATTTTGTTCCATCAATATAAGGACTAAGGAATCCAGGTTATCCAAGAAGGTACTGTTAGTACTTTGCTGACTTCTTTACTCCAGTGTTTGTCTATCATTTTAAAATTCTAATAGACACCATGGAAGTTGCAGGGGAAAGCTCTAATCCTACAATAAGTGCTTTGTGCAAATATCTTTCTGTTATACTTATGCTGTGTAACTGCTGTTAATTGTTCTGTGTGGAAGAAAATAAAATTAGAAAAAAGGCTGACCACAAGTCTGGCAATTCTATGAGCAGTTAAGTCTCTGGTGGTGATGGTGGGGGAAGCAGCCCGGAAAAAAGAAGCAAACATTCAACTAAGTCTTAACCTGTGGACCGCAATGCTAAGAAACTGCTAAAACAGAATACAAATAACAGATGCACTTAGCTTCAACATGTGAGCTGGGTAAAGAATGACTGAACAGTGGCATATGGTATGATGTGGTCCTCCAGTTTTTGTTGGACTGCAATTCTCAGAAACTCTAGCAGGAATGCCCAATGGTTAGGGAGGACGGGAGTTGCAGTCTAACAACGTCTGGAGGTCCATGTTCCTCACTGCTGCAGTACAGGGATTCAGGCTGGGTATCAACGTTAGTTATCCAGACTAAAACACAGATATTTCCAAGTTTTAAAACATATGAACAATGGTGCTACCTTACACTAAGTCAGCCCATTAGTTGTTCCTCCCCACCACTGTCTACCCTTCCTGGTTATGGCTTCCAATATCTCAGCCATTTCATAGCTCTGCCACAAAAGATCTTACAACTTAGAGATGCAAAGGACTGAATCTGTAACGTATACATGCAGAATGTGCATGTAGAATGTGCTGTGCCAGCAAGCCATGGCATATAAATGATTTCATGCTAACTAGTGGTAGCTGCTAGTCCTTCTAATTAACTTTGTTGGAAGTGACTTCAGATTAAAGCCTGAACATTGTTCAGTATGCCCTTTGTTACCAGAAGGCCCTAGTGCAGCGACAGCCATAAAGCAGTGGATAATACTTCTCATGATCATATTACATGGATACATCCTTTCAAGTTCTTCATGCATCCAAAAACATAAATTTAGCTTTTAAGATGAGACTAATGTTATGTGCATTAAATTAAATAGGTAAGTATTATACCTACCATTAGCATCATGTGAATACTCTATGCCAGAAACAGTGCACCTCCGGAAAACCATTTTATTCTCAGTAAGAGTCCCTGTTTTGTCCGAAAATATATACTGAATCTGTCCTAAATCTTCAGTGATATTCAGAGCTCGACACTGTAACTGAAGATCTGTTTCTTCATCATATAAATCCTTATCTTGATGAATAAAGAATACTTGGCATATTTTAACAATTTCAATGGAGACATACAAAGAAATTGGAATGAGAACCTGAAATGCATGAAAACAGAAGAGTCATTAATGGAAAAACAGAAAAGGTGGTATATAAAAATGTATGAGTGATTGACTCAACTTGTGATGAAAACTGCAACATTGTACTGTACCTTTTTAGAAATTTATATAGTCTGATTTAATGCCAGCATTGTAAAGTTATAGGGATATCTGCAAAGGTTTACTGTGACAGATTAGGAAAGCCTATGGAGCAGTTGTAGAGTTGATATCCATAATTAGACCGTGTGATGTTATTATCAAAGCTTGGAGAGATGCAAATGTTTTCAGGATAATAAGATGAGCTTGAAAGAAGCTAGGAAAAGAAGAAGGAAAAGGGAGTGAAAGAGAGACCAGAGAGTGCAATCAGAACTGTGCCTGCAGAGAAGATTTTGCAAGAGAAAAAAAAAGGAATCAACAGTGCTCTAACTTTACCTATATGTGCAACAGGCTTCTACAGCCCTCTGCCAAGAGTTGAGGCAAGGGAAGACTGTGCAGAAAATGCTGGGTCATGAAACCCACTGGGTGACCTTGGGCAAGTCGCACAGAATTCACTCGTAGCCTCAGAAAACTCTGTGATAAGTTCACCTTGGGGTTGCATAAGTCAGAAACGAAGGCACACAGCAAGTTTGGTGCAAATGAACTTTTTTTCTGCATTTGCTTTACAAAAGGTTATAAGAGATCCCCCCCCCCGGCTTTCCTTTTTATCCATTTTCATGGATTTTCTAATACCACACAGAAGACTTTACTCCCAATGGAGTATTTCCCCCCTTCTGAATACATTTTATTTCCCACTGTAGAGAATTCTCAGTAACATACTGTCTGTGGAGGGGACCAGGTTTACAAGTGAGCTACAAAGCACATTCAGATTAGATGAAGGGAGGGTTCAGAGACTGGTACTGTGGAAAGGATTCATTGTTCTATCATGGGTGAGAGTTTTTCCAAATCCGGACAAGGAGAAGGAGGAAAGTAATTGTTGGAAAAGCATCCAGAAATGGGTGGAGTGGCAGTTGGAAAAACCCAGTCCAAAATATTTGTTGCAGTTAGCCACAGGCCATTGCACACTGGCCTTAAAAAGCACAAGGCAGCAAAAGAGTGGTTTTGGACCTTGAAAAAGTCCCCTTTTCCCTATTACTATAGAGTCATAATTCCTGAACAACATCAGTCAGCAAAGTAGTGCCTGAGAACTTGCATCCTCAGACACTACTTTGCCTTCTGAATATTTAGGAGGCTGAAGTAGTGTTGACAAAGATCAGGGATTTGTGGAACCTCTTAGCTTCTGCCAGTCAATGTCACTGACCATGTCAATGGAAGGATTGTGGGAGTTGTTATGTCCAAAGTATTTTTTCCAAGCCCTGCCTAGGTAGCATAGCTTGATTTCCAAAGGGCTGATGTTTCTTTAGCTCCAAATAAAAGTGAGAGCCAAGTGTATGAATAAAGTTCTCCTAGAAGAGACAAGGCGAGAAATCTGGGTGTGGCCTAGCCAGCTAGCTAGCTAGCCATGTACCTGAACTTGGGATGAACCAGCTCTGCCTCCATCTGTAGTATGACTGCAGTATAAGGACACACAGTGTGGAATGGGGCGGGCGGGCAACAGTATCTCCCAAGGCAAAAGTACGCTTCAGCCTCTAATACACCCTTCATGGCAAAGGGGCCATCAAAGACAGAGTTTCCTGATTGAAGACACAACCTTTAAAATGGAAATTGTATCATATGGAAATACAGTTGTCCCTTCATATTCACTGGGGTTTGGTTCCAGGACCCCCCGTGGTTACCAAAATCCGTGAATACTCAAGTCCCATTATATGCAATGGCATAGCAAAATGGTGTTCCTTATATAAGATGGCAAAATCAAGGTTTGCTTTTTGGATTATTATTTTTTAAGAATATTTTCAAGCCATGAATACTTAAATCCATGGATACCAAATCCGTAAATACGGAGGGACAACTGTATATGTCAGTACATCACTAAGTTTTAAAATAAAACACCAACATATATTATGTGGTATGGATACTCTGACAAGCTGAACTATTCTGCTCAGTTCAATTAAGGCTAGGAGAAGGGAATGCTCAGTTTTTGTTGTCGGTTCTCTTGTGACTTAAGAAATTTAAAAAGACACCCAACCCAGACATGTTCTTAGGTTTGTTTGTTTAAAAAAATACTGCTCCCCAGAGCATCTGTCTGTAGTATCCAAGATCATGTACTTACTGCAACGCCAAGGGATCTATCTCATGGTGGTGAGTGGGTACTGGGGCCTTTCTACTGTTTTATTGCCTATTGTTTAGATTCTGTTGTTTTTATTGCCTATCATTTAGGTTATTGTCATGGGAAACTGTGTTTTGATGTTATTTTTGTCTGCTGTTTTGATCCTTGAAAGATTACGTATTTTTAATACATTAAAAAAGATCAGCAATTTTATCAGTTGGTTATACAGCTGTGATATCTAACATCCCTTTGGAAACTTCAGAGGGTCAAAATGTTGTGGCCAGACTGCTGACTGGGGGCTGGTTACAGGAAACATGAAAATTCCCTTGTTTAAACAGCTTCACTGGTTACCTATCTTTTTCTGGGTAAAATTCAAAGTGCTGGTTATGACCTATCAACCCTATATGGTCTGAGCTCAGACTATCTAAACATTCATATGTCCCTATATGAGCCATTTGGGGAGGGCGTTATTTCTGTATCAACACCATCACAGACCCATCTGGCAAAGACATGGGAGAGAATGGCTGCTCTCAGGCTCTGGAATTCTTTTAGCTCCCTCTCTGCAATCTTTCTGCCATCAGGCAAGGACCTTTTTATTTAGGCAGGCCTTTGATTCTTAAATCATATGGCAGGAGGGTGCTTTGAAAGTGGTATGCTTTGCTTTTATCTTTTACCACTTAAATTATGTTTTTAATGTGATTAAACTGTTTTTAACCATGTACTTTAAAACAGACTTGTTTACTTAATTGCTTTTTAACTTTGGTAAAATAAGATGTAATTAATTAATTAATTAATACCCTGCCTTTCTTCTGGTACAGGGCCCAAAGCAGATCACAATTATTTAAAACAAAGTTAAGCTGAAATCTTAATTTGCAAAAGTTAAAATGCAATTAAATAAAGAATTCAGTTTAAAATTACATGGTTAAAAACAAGTTTAAACACATTTAAACCATAATTTAAATGATAAAAGATAAAAGCAAAGTATACCACCTTCAAAACATCCTTCGGACATATGATCTGTATATGACCCCACTGTAAAAAACAGACGTTTTCTTAGAGTCAACCACTTTTCTGGTTGGACATATTAATTGATTAATTAATTAATATGTTCAATCAGAAAAATGATTGACCCTAGGTCAACATCTGTTTTTTACAAAGGAGTTATATACATATCTACTCAAAAGAAAGTCTCCAAGTTCAATGGGACTTACTTCTAAGTGAGAGTGCATCGGACTGCAACCTTATCTGGCTAGATGGATGATGTTTCTTTTTTAAAAATTATTTTGTAGCACTGGGGTAACACAAATGCGTTTGCAAAGACAACAGTAAGCTACTTCAATGACATGCTGCAGTTACCTGAAAAACTATAATCATTGTCAAAAATAAATAAACTGCAGCTTGAACTGGAGACCAGTATTTTCCACTGTGACCTGGGACATCAAAGATGGGCTTTCTTTTGTCATCATATTGCCAGACCCAGATTCCATGACCTGCAAAACAGGTGAGAGGGATGGAAATACAAATTAAGCATCAAGTGGAAAAATCAACATGATTCACTTACATGCTTTCCCCTTCAGAGATAATACTACTGTGCTCTTTCTAGCACATTTGTGCTATTACTGGGAATAATTTCTCTCTTTAAAAAGCTTTGCTGAACATGAGAAATAAAATCATAATGCTTTAAAGATGCTCAGAGAATTGAGGAAATTAGGTGCGACACATTTATTTATTTTAAAAATGTACAGATTGTTTTCAGAGCAAAGCTATCCCTCCTCCAACCTGGCGTGGTCTGTGGACAGAGCCAGTTGGTGCAGTGGTTAAAAAAATGGACTTGGACATGGAAGATTTGGGTTCCAGACCCTATGATGCTAGTGAAACTCACTGCTTGATCTTGAGCTAGTCACACTCTTTCAGCCTGACCTATGTCACAATAATGTTGTGAGAATAAAGTGCAAAGGTGGAAAGCCGTGTACACCTCCTTGAGCTCATTGGTGGAAAGTTGGGATATAAATATAACAAATCAATAAACAAGGTTAATTTAAACAATATGAAACTATTCACTATATAGAAAAGTCCAACTACAGAAGTGACCTCCTCCAACAAACTTAAAGGTTGAGCATAACACTATTTCCAAACGCACAGCTACTTTCCTATATTGGATCTGCTCTTCTGCCATGTATCCTATGCTGCTGGGGTAAGTGTCTGACTATTTCAAACAGAAAGATGTAGAGATCACTTTTTGAACTCAGCTCCCAGGATTCCTCATCTAGCATGCCTACTGGCTCATTCCAGACACAAAGCTCAGTGGATCACAGGAGAGCACATGGGAAAACCATAACCTCCAGTGTCAGGAGAAAAAAGGAAGGCAAAAGGAAAAATCTCCTGTAGATCTCCTTCTTACAAGTTACTGCTGCTGCTTTTGTTTCTGTTGCCTACACTGGTTGAAACGGGAGACATTTGTTCGGATGGGGGGGAATGGCTAGTGTTAAACTGCATGCTAGCGAGATGAGAATATGCAATTAGGGCATGCATGCATATGTGTATGTGAGAGACAGAAGGGAGGCAGAAGTGTGTGTGAGAGAAAGGCAAAAATAATTCTTCTTGGGTTCAGATTTAAATCTGAGCGAGAGAAGAATTTGAAGATTTCAAGGAACACCTCTGATTTCAGAAGGGCTTTTAAGAGAGGCCTTTTAAGTTTGTTTCCAAGCATGTTACAGATCTCATGCCATTCCTATATTTTTTAAGATCAAGGTAGGTATGTAACTATTTTAATGAAAAAAAAAATCAAAGGTTTTCTCCCTGTTGAGATTACAATTGTTTTCTCACTTTTTTTCTAATGATGTTTTAAAAACTAGTTTGATAGAAATTTTGCAAAGATTTCTTCTGAAAAAAATGGTGGGAATTTATTTTATTTTTTTTGCACAAAATGAAGTATTTTTGCTTCATCGCTGTTTACATTTGGAGTTTGGCTTTAAAATATTTTTTAAGAGTGTGATTTTTATCATTGCTTTTGGCTTTTGTTATGTTGCACACTGCTTCTGGTGCCACCTTAATGGCTGAGAGTGTTGTATATACATTTTAAATACAGAAAGAAAATTCTGCTTCCATACACTTAAATGTCACCCAGTAGAGCTAGATATCAAACGTGAAGTTAGTTACACTGACTGTGTTTGTTCCAATCACTGAGTAAATAGAATTGTTTGTAAGTTTTTAATTATTATTTTCTTGACATCCACATTTTATGCTCCATTACATAAAGTTAGGGGAAACTCACCAAGAGCTGAAAACAAACACATTGTGATAAGTATGAGGACACACCAAAGGACATCGACATTCATTTGCCTTTCCAGCTTACTGCGCTTGTAACGTGGTCCACTGTTATTTAACAAGGCTTTTGTCTCATGCCCTGCCAAAGAAATTGTATTGCATTATCATATTCACAGAGAACTAAGGGAGATCAAAAGTAATGCAGTGTAAAAATACAGAGTAAAGTACTTCTTACCTGCATAGATTACTATTCCTGAGACTTCTTCTGTATTTCTAATGGTACATCCACGTAACAAAAGATTTTCTTTATACAGTGCCACCTTTTCCCCACTTCTATGCACACTGCAAAAGAAAAAGAGACAACAACTTATTTATAAATAGCTATTATTAACTATGGAGAAGGACACGTTTAAATTCTAAAAGTCATCTAGGTAGGACAGAAAGATTAAACATGGCATCAGTGTAGTTGGTCTGCAAACAATAATTCTCACTCTTCTTCACAGAACACTATTGCTCTTCCATAGAGTTTTATATAATTTCATATGTAAATTTTTCCACCCTGATGAACTGAAGCTTGAAGAACATTTAGTAGTTTCTAAAACCTTGCAGTTAACCTTCTGAATGTGAAGAAATTATTGCTTTTTAATGATTCACACTGTAATTCATTCTGAAGTGCTTTTAGTCCTATTGCATTCATTTTTATGATTTATTTAGAGACTCAAAGGCATAAACAGAGAGATAGGTATATAGATAGCTAAAGTAAATGAAAAGCTCTTAGGAAGTAAAATAATGTACAGTACTCTTATGTTAACTGCCAGCTATCAATTGTCCTTGCTTACTACGTCAGCAGAAACATGAAGAAGTTGCATTTCTGAGAGCACATGACTGCAAGGGAAATATTGAACTGATATATTTAAGTAGTAGATATATTTAAGTAGACAACAGGGACCACAGTAACCACAGGACCATTGCATTAATTTCCCTTGCAAGCAAAGTGATGCTCAAAATTCTACAACAAAGACATTTACCAAATATGGAGGAAGAAATGCCAGATGTTCAAGCTGGGTTCAGGAAAGGAAGAAGCACTACGGATCATGTTGCAAACATACATTGTATAATAGAGTGGACCAAAGAATTTTAAAAGAAAATCATCCTTTGCTTTACAGATTATAGCAAAGCTTTTGATTGTATAGATCAGGAAGAAATGGGTGTGCCACAACATTTGATTGTCCTGATGCGTAACCTGTACTCAGGACAAGAGGCAACTGTTAGGACTGAATACAGAGAAACAGAATGGTTTCCAATTGGCAAGGGAGTCAAGCAAGTCTTCATTTTATCACTTAATCTGTTTAATTTGTATGCTGAACATATGGTACATAAAGCAGGATTAGACTCAGAAGAAGGAGGTGTGAAAATTTGAGGAAGGAACATCAACCATTTAAGACATGCAGATGACACCATACTACTAGCATAAAATAGCAAAGACTTGGAACGATTATTGAAGCAAATCAAGGAAGAAAGTACAAAGACAGGTATACAGTTGAACATCCAGAAAACAAAAGTAATGACCACAGACGATATACATAACCTTAAAGCAGATAAACTTTAAAGCACTGAAATAGTTCAAGATTTTCCATACCTTGGCTCCGTCATTAATCAGAATGGAAACTGCAGTCAAGAAATCAGAAGACTAGGACTTGGAAGGGTAGCTAGGAAGGAACTAGACAAGATTCTGAAGTATCAAGATATATTATTGAATGCTAAAGTTAGGATTATCCATGCCATTGTATTTCCAAATTCTATGTATGGTTGTGAAAGTGAAGAAAGCTGTACAATAAACTCATTTGAAATGTGGTGCTGGAGAAGAGTTCTATTGATACCATGGACTGCTAAAAAGACCAATCAATGGGCCCTGGAGCAAAACCAAGCCTGAACTCTTCCTAGAAAACAAGATGAGCAAATTGAGACTATCGTTCTTTGGCCATATCATGAGAAGACATGACTCACTAGAAAAGACAACAATGCTTGGTAAGGTAGAAGGCAGTAGGAACACAGGAAGACTACATTCCAGATGGATAGACTCAATCAAGGAATCCACATCCCTGTGTCTGCAAGACTTGAGTAGGGCTGTTGATGATAGGGTGACTTGGAGGTCTCTTATTCATGGGCTCACCATAAGTCAAAGTTGACTTGACGGTAGTTAACTACAAATATCTAAATTGAACTAACGCTAGATTAAGCCCATAGTGGTTTTAGCCTTGACAACAACAACAACAACAATAATAAACATGTGTGATAGATAGGGCAAAAAGATGACAGGTATTAGTTTTTTCCACACCCTTCTCCAAAGAGTGGCAAAATTGTCAGCTGTGCAGGTTTGCAACAATCAAGCTAGAATTACTCCACTTTAAATCAAATCTCAGGTTCCACTGGGCCAAAACATCACCAGAGGCATAAGCAGGCTTAGTGGAAGCCCAGCTTTGCAAGAACCAACCAACCAACAATTAGATGTACTGCCCCACCTGAACAGCCAAATGACAGCTGAACAAAGAACACTGACTGACAACTGAAGGATGGGAACAGAAAACCAGTGGAACTTGGAATGGAACAGAGTATCGTGGAAGAGAGCATGTTCTACCTGAACTTATATTTGAGAAGACATTCCAGATCATCCTCTGGAATAGATGAAGAGACAAAAAGCTCTCTGTTGCTGTAGAGACTAACTCAGATTACTTTCTAGCTGTCACAGAGAACAGCCTAATTGTGAGATGCTGTTGACAACAGCTACTTTCTAACAATTCCAGCACTTTTCATTTTATTCCTATTTTCATCCCCATACTATTGTTAGTATCTGTGGAGCCTGACAGAGTAAGATAAAAAGTGAGGTCAAAGAAAGTCTCTTATGAGCTCATATAGGTTAGCTCTTCTATTAATTTGTCTGATATGGACATTTTACAGGGTTCAATAATACAATCATAACATATACTGTACAGGTTCAATAATATTATTTTTTGATCACAGCAAGGATAAGAACAGGCTATGATTCAAAATGTTTCTCAGGGAAGTCTAATCATATCTTTGCCTAAAATCTCACAGTTGCTTAGAAAATCTCAGAAACAGACTGCTGGTTGTGATTATGACCCCTTTGTCCTTAATGCCTGGCTGACATCATTTGGAGTTTTCCCCTATGCTTTTTTTGGTCAACACAGAGATGATAGATAGTGTAGTCCTGCACTGAGGTTAATTGTTCCTTGTTAGACAAGTTATATGAACAGAAAGAAAATATAAGAAAATGGAGAACTGATGGCAGTCATTTTGAAACTATTCATGCAATAAACATTTCTGCTCAAAAATTGTCAGTAGTTATTTCTTTATATTTTTTTAACATTTTCTGGAGAAGATGATTCTCAAGAGAACTGAATTTCTGCAATAGCAACAAAGGAAAATGTGAATAGTTAAAAAGACATACAACGGCTGTTTGCTGTTCTGTCAGAAATACACTTGCATCATTAAAATATGCATTTCTATATATGTATTTAGAAAATACTCAAAACATTATCAAAGTTATTCAATGTCAAATAACAAGTACATTTCTCTGGATAACTTAGTGTGAATGCTGTATAAAATTCACTCATAAACAAGTCTCTCTCCCCCACCCCACCCCGGTTAATAATACTGTGTTCTGTGCAGGTCGAATGAGTCTAGCTGAGATGACAAAATTCAAAGAAGATCTAAATTGTCTAATGTCACTAATGTGATGTCTTTAACTTAAAAAAAAATCACAATCACACAAAAGGACAAAATATAATGGATGTCCTTTTGACGTGCTTCTCTGTAATTTCCTAAATCATTTTCTTTATTCTCTGTGATAGTGAATTGGCAGAACTTGGAAAAATTACTTTTTGGACTACAACTCCCAGATTCCACAAAGAGGTATAATAAATATTCGATCACTAGAAAGATCAAAGAAAAAATAGGTGGGTTTGTGATAGGTATGCAGATATGGAGCTGTGTCTGCCTGGGTCAAAGGTTGTGGATAGTCACACAGCCATATACATGAACTGTTAGAAAGAGAGGGAGCACTCTTTAGTCATAATGAAAGTCAACACCAATGGCACTGTAAAATGTAGTTTTGAAATCCTGGTACAAAAAATATAAATTGTTCAGTGTTTTATTTCAATGCAGAGGTCTGAATCCAACAGTTCCAATCAGAGAAGACCTACTGACTCAATGGGATTTACATGAGTGTTGACTTACTATTCTACAACTGTTTCTATGGGTCTGTTTTTGAATTCAGGTGGCATTTTAAAGAAGGCCTTCTCTTCCTTATGCTGGACCAACTATATGGTAAGAAGAGATTTCAGTGCATGGCTAAGACAATGGTGTAAGAAATTAAGGATCTGCTAATCTATTTGAGCTTGGTGAGGCACCATTACTCTTTGACAGAAAAGGTTAAAGACCTTGTAAAACTACAAATCCCAGGATTCCATAGGAAGGAGCCATGGCAAATAATCCAGTTTCAAACTAGATTATTTGTGTAGTGTGGATCTGGTGTACTATCAAGATAACCAAAAGGTTATAAGAAATGTGCAAATTGAAAGATAATAAGATATTTGAGATATCAGGTACCAACGAAAGCAACAAGCAGCACGTTGGGGTATGAAATGAAAGGAAAAAATGAGATTGAGCTGCACTTGTTCCAAATTATGCGATGAAATGCAGGGAGGAGGGGGGGTTCTAGATATTAAAAAAAAGCAGGTGCTGTGATGCTTTCAGGTTTTACTTAGAACTGCCTCGAGGATTTCTCAAATAGGAAGAAAAGACTATCCCCTCATTTTTGAAAATAGTAAATCCAGCTGTCAACTCAGAAATGTTTCCAGGTACATCTTCTATAGCTGTTTTTGCTTCATACCATCAAAAAACAAAAGAAAACCCCCAAACCATTTTTTTCTTTAAAAATCTGGCCTAGTGTTAGTTAATACTAGGATTCAAGGTCACCCAATGAAATGCTTGGGAGCAATTCAGGACAGAGAAATGGATATATTTCTTTACACAATATATAGTTATGGAATTTGTTCCCTCAAGAAATGGTAATGTCCCTGCTTTGGACAGGTTTGAAAGAGACTACTGAAATTCACAGAGGAGGACAGGTCTTATTAGCCACGGCAGCTGCACAGAACCTCTGGGTTGAGAGGCATCAGGCAATACAAGCTCCTGGAGAGAGAGGTAAGAGAGATAGAAGACTGGTTGCTTTCAAGCCCATTTATGGGATTACTGGAGCCTTTGAGTTGGCAGCTTTGGGAACAGAATGATGGACAAGATAGAGCCTTGATAAAATCCAGCATAACAGCTCATGTTTATATTAGCACAAAGACTTTTAATATTTTCACATGACTGAAATAGTTGGAGACCTAGCCCAAAGATTAAAAAAGCATTTGCGGACCCAGACCATACGACCCCGCTCCCCTCCCTTAAAGAAGACACATACAGTAACGTGTGATGAACAGGCTTGTATTGAGTACAAGTCAGAAAACTGGTTAAGTATAGGTTAGTAAATGATGATTGGCAATAAAGGGCTGCAACTTGCTGATGGCTGCAAAAATGGTTGGCACTCATGCATGGGTCGTGGTCTCATCATTGCCCAACCCAATGTTGGGGCAATGGACTCATGTTGGACACTTCCAACCTTCCTGGAGGAGAGAGCTGTTGGCCAAGCTGCCCCGCCTGACACTCTCTCCTCCCCTGAAACCAAAGTGTTAAATAGGTAACAAAGAGGGGGAGGGGATCTCCGTGAACTTGATGCAAATTTGAACTTGAACTTTACGGAGACCCCTCCCCCCTTACTTAGATCAGGACCCATGCCAGACGCCACAAAAGGTGCTCCCCCATGGGGACTGCCTTCTGCCAACCATTCCCTCTGCCATCCACCAGCAGCCCTGCAGGTCCATCCACGCAGCAAGCATCCTCCCCAGGAACAAGGACCCTGTGTGCACCTCCTGATGGCCTTTGCAGATGGTCAGCCTGTGATGCTGTAGTGGCCATTCCACTCCTTTTCTGCCTTCACAGAACACCACCCTTTGCACATTCACAAACAGATACCTTGTGATTGGTGGTCTGTCCTTGTGCCGGAGCCAGGGGCCCATATCCCCGGCCATGCACCCTGAGGAACTCGCTTGGAGGAACAGACGACTTTTTCCTTCTCAGCGTCGTAGCCCACATGGCATACCATCGGCCGCACCTCACCGAGGGCGCCATCAGCTGTAGGACACAGGTCATCTGTTAGCCGCCCCCATGAGCATCATCTTCCTCCCTATCAACGGCCCTTCCCAAGAAGAGCCTGCCACTCCCTGAATCGCTGTCCGGTCTCAAGCCTCTGGAGGGCATCCGGGAAAGGGACTGCAGCTTCACTGGTGTCCGGGGCAGCGCATAGAAACTCATTCCCTGAAATCAAGACAGTGAGCCTGCTTTCACTATGTCCACACCAGGAATGCACCGGGCATAGACTCTTGTGCAGGACTCCCCGCATGCCATACCAATCTTCACGCTAGCTGCCTGCCCCAGAGTTCATCCCTCCATAGGGCAATGACCACCAAGATGGGGGAGAATCCCAGCAACATGAGATCCCAGGCCAAACCCAGCTCCCCCACTCCCTTGCCTGTCGCAGAATTCGTCCCTCCATAGGGCAATGACCACCAGGATAGGGGAGAATCCCTACAACGTGAGATCCCAGGCCAAAACCAAATTCCCCCACTCCCTTGACACAGCTGTGGGCACTAGCGGTCGTTGCCGTAGCCTCCCCAAATCCCTGGCTAACCACCACAACATGGTGCACCTGCAGGCCACCCTTCCCTGCCGGGCGACCATGCCACCAAGGTCCCATTGTGCAGTCCCGGAAAGCTAGCCAGACCAGTGCGTCTGCCTCCCTCCCCTTTTTGGCCATCAAATGTGGTGATATAGGATGGCCATCAAAATGTGGTGATACAGGAGTCTGCCCACCTTGGTAGGGAAAAGGGGGGTAGGGGTGCCCCCTTTTCACAGAAAGCCATCCCTGCAAACCCCCGACAAGCCAAAGTCCAGCTGTCTCAGCAATAACTTCACTTCCTGCATAGCAGCTTTGCCCCTCCCTCAGGAACGCAGCTTGTCCTCAAGCTTGTGGGAAATGCCAAGCATGGCTCACATTGCATCCCCAAAAGCCGGGATGTCACATCCCTGGCCGTCCTGCTCAGCAATCGCTTCTGCCCTGGCCTGGCAGGAGGAAAGCAGGACACCCCACTCCAGGCCCCCGGCCAGTGTTACAGGGCCTATCCCCAGAATTTGCTGAATGCCTAAGGCTGCCCAGCTGATATGGCCTCCCATGGGCACTGCAATGTCGTAATACCATTCATCCCAGAATTAGAACCCCAGCGTGCAAAGAGCATCTGGGTGTGCCATAAGCAACCAGAAAGCTCGCTGGCTGTCAGATTTGGCCATGATATTGCCATGCCAGCACATAGGAAGCATGCAAATGACGTGGCCCCAACAAAGCCTACCGCACTGACCATGGCTCCAGTGGGATGGCACAATTGCCAGATGCCCCCGTTGAGTGACGCCCCTGTTGAATAGGACAGGTGGTGAAACAGGCAGTCCTCGTCTGGGTACATCTTGGGCACCACCCCAAACGGGGAGAATGCTGGTCAGGCTGTGGAAGTCCAATGACGGGGCCAGCCATCCTGCCTGCCTCCCTCACCCTGCCGATTCTCTTGGGGCAAGCACTTCAAGCGACAGTGCAGGTGATTTCTCTGCTACTCATATCTGTATGTATATCTATATCTATCCAATTGGATGGAAGGCTATATTGGAATGGCCTCCAATACTGGACTGCAAAGCCCCCTTTAAGGTGGTTGTCTGAGTAGGCTGCAGCCTACTGGATCAGGTAGGCTATGGCGCTGTACCTGACCCTGTCTAATCCCTGGCGCCGGGTGCTGGCTGGATTTTTTTTTTTTTTGAATAGTGGTGCACCACCATGATGTTGCTTGCTTTTTTGCCCATCCCATGCTTGGGCCACACTGTCCCTGGTCTCCGTGTCTGCCTTCCGCTATTTCCTTTTGGGGATCCATGATGCAAGTTCCATCCCTTTCCATGTTATGTCTGTTGTTATCGGACCGCCAATTCATGCTGCTCATGTGGGGAGGACGTATGCACATGGCTTGCCCGACAGTTGCAGTGGAGATACTCGCATTGGTTGCACTTACTTCCAACGTATGACCAACACCACCTCCACAGGTCCTTCTCAGGAAGCGTGGGGATCTAGGCCTTGTCCCTCCTGCTCGGTCCCGTGGCAACCTGTCCTCTGTACATTGGAGATCTGAAAGCCCTCTTACCACACTCACCTTCAGGCAAGATGGCCATGGAATCTCCTGCATGTGCCTTACCTTAAAAATCAAGCCAATTGGCGAAGGTACGTTCCACCCAGCCAGCAGTTTGCTGTCACGCTGCCCCTTCACCTCACCCTCTATTTGCTCTTTCTGTTGGGGAACCCAAACTGGATTTGGAACCCCTGCAGCGGTGTGACCTCATTTGCTCCTGTCTTGTGCTCCTCCTCTGCCTGGAACCATAGTACTGCCTGGCGGAGAAGCCCCGCAAACCATAGATCCTGTATCTCATGGAATCATTCCTGCTGCATGATCAGGAGCTGCACGAGCATCCAGTGAAGCTGGCTACCTGAGAGCCCTGCTCATAATGCCAAGGCTGGGCCTCAGCTATCCGCTGCTGTGTTCATGATGCCAAGTATGGCCCTCAGCCATCTGCTTCTGTGCTGGCAAGAAGGACCCACTCTCTCTCTGGTTGCTGGTGGCCTAACTTGCCCAGCCTCCTGTGAGGAGGGATGCGACCCACCCACTATGTCTGCCCGCTGACAACCTTCCCATCTTGGCGATGTGGGTAACCACTGCATGCATGGACCACCCCCTGTCCGGGATGCCCCTTCACCCATGGATCCTGAACCATGGATGACCTGGAACCCCGGGAAGGCTGGGGGTCACCTGTGGAATTACAGTGAGAGTGCCCTGTGGGGTGTGTCGTGGAAATGGCCATTTGTTGTTGCTGTAAGCTTACAAGTCAGGTGAGACTTATGGCCATCCTGCTGCAAACCCAGCTCACCTACCCGGTGACATTCCCTTCGGCCATCCCGGATGCTATACCAGCGACCCCTTGGTGGCTGCACCCTGGCCGCAAGTGACCATGTTACAGCCTCTGGCAGAAAGTAGCCTTAAGCGGTCTTGGTGGTTCTGCCCAGCACCTAACTAGACACTCCCTAGTGGGCCTGGCACTGGGTTTGCTGGCCTGACAGATTCTGGGGTTCATGCCATGCGCCCTTGCAATGCCTGATGCTGCCATGCCCATGGGAAGGGGGAAGGTTTGCCACCCTTCAATAGACCGCCAATGAGACGAGGAGGCCGGGCTGCATATCTCCTCATACGAGCAGCGCCAAGGGTGTGAGCCCCTTATGTTTCCGCCCTCCCTCCCTGGCCCACAATGGGGAGGGGTGGGGCAACTGCCCCCAATCCAAGAAGTCTCCACTGTAGGCAAGGCCGCAGCTGAGGGGTGACAGTGCTGCCCCCACGCCTGAGGGGCCTCCATATGGGAACTGGGGGGCACTGCGACACAGTAGGGTTGCCTCAGGGCATGGAGGGGAAGGGGATGTATAGCCCCCTTGTCATAACCCCTCTCTGCTCCCTGCCACCATGCCAGCCCGCCCCTACCCTGTAGGATGCCTTTGGTGTAGGATGCCCCCTGGACAGCCCCCCCAACCACGCCTTCGGCCTGTTGAAAGGGGTGGGGGTGGGGGCATGCACCAGTGGCCCCACATGCCGCACTGCCTGTGCCCCATCCCTCAGGAAGAAAGCCACCCACTGCGGGAGAAGGGAGGCCGTGCACCCCCTCTTTGCGGAAGCCTGTGGCACTCGTCATTCCCAGGCAGTCTCCCATCCAAGTACTAACCAGGCTCGACCCTGCTTAGCTTCCAAGATCAGATGAGATCAGGAGTGTTCAGGGTGGCGTGCTTGTAGCAAGGCCACCTGAGGAGAATGGCACTGTCACCAGGGGAGTGCCGAGGAAACAAGAGGCGGGGGACAGACAGTCATCCCTACCTAACCTCCCCTGCCCCAAACTCCCGCCCTTCCCGATTGGGCCCAGCCCCCCCAAAGGGGGGATTTATTTCATACCGGCTGCCGACCTGCAGCCCGAGAGCCTGTGAAGCAAAATTGGAAGGGGAGGGGGGAAGGGGGGAGGATCAAGCCTCCCCCCCATCCCCAGCCCGGAGCCCCCTACCACTCACCACTGCCTGTCAATGGCCTGCTGCTGCGGGCCAGCACCATCAGTGCTGCCTTCCCAGTAGGTACCGGCTCTCCTAGACCGGCACCTGGCTGCCCGCGGCAGCAGGCTGTCCCTTGCTGCTGGCGGCTTTGTTGCCGCCGCTCGTACCACGGCCGTGCATGTCGCCACTGCTGCCATCGCTGTGCCAAGGAGAGCTGACCCACTGGGCCCTCTCAGGGGGGCAAAGCAGCCAAAGGCTGATCGCCCACTCCTCCTGGTGCTTCCACTCAGCTGCTTTGGCCTCGAGCCCCCATTTCCTGCCCGCTCCAGCTCTCCCCTGCCTTCGTTCTTCAGCTCCAATGAGCCAACTGGAGGCGCCTGTGCCGGAGGCAGTCTTAAACACCGGCCCTGTCACAGCCTCCTCCGTCATCCGGCTGCACCGGAAATCACGGCCGGATGACCCGCCTCCTCCTCTGTGTGGGCCAATTGGGGCAAGGCAGGCCCTCCCCGATTGGTCCACTTTTTCGCGCTCCCTTCCGGCTGCAGGGTGATGGCGGCCCCGCCGGCTGGAGGTGGAGCATCAGGGGCACCGGCTGGGCCGCAAACTGGCCCACCGGCGAGCCGGTAAGCCCCCTTCTCTATTCTACTGGCTGATGTCAGCCACTTAGAAGAAGCAGACCTATGCTAAGCTTTAACAGTTTTTCCATGTACATTTTTGTTTTAATGTATCTATCAATCATATGAGTTAATTAGTACACTTGCTTCTCACTAGTTGCAATGTTTGGGAAGTTTGACTTTTGTGAATTCTGATATAAACTGACCTGATTTACAGCCCCTGGACTAATTTGTGGATCAAAATACAGTCAGACCCCCATATCTGCAGAGGTTTGGTTCCCAGACTTACTGTGGATGCCAGAAACCATAGATAATTGTGAGCCCTATTTAAAATAAAGGACTTAAGGTAAAAACAGACCATAGAGTTGCATTGGAGAATCTAGAAGATGCCTAGAGAGGATGCTTCTCCAGATATTCCAGTGCAACTCTATGGTATGTTTCCCCTATTTTGTGTTCCACGGATAACAGACACCATGGACACTGGTTCTGCGGATATGGGGGTCTGACTATATAATTATCCTTTCGCTTTCTCATATTGTAAGGTAGTTATTAGTTCAAAAGCTATATCAGATGCCTGTAAAACACATATCTCATTTATTATGAATGCTTCTTTTCTTTATAAAATTATATTCTATGCTTTTTTTCTTTTTAAAATATAGCAAAGCAGTTTGTAATATAAACATATCAAGTAAATCCAGTAGCTGAAAATAATACAGTAATAAAACTATAAAGGCAACTAAAACCATTCATTAAAAGGGTAACTAGATGATTGTAGAAACTTTTAACACTGGGAATTTGCCTAATCTGAATGGGAGACCATCCACATAGCAGGAGTCACAACAGAGAAGGCCAGCCTCTGCATGACAAACAAACCCTTCTAGGCCACATATTTTAGGAGAAAATCCATAGACTGAATTAAAATATTCATACAAAACACCTATTCTATAAGAAAATTTCTTCTAAAATAGAAATGTATATATAAGCATATTTAAAATTGCACACGATTGCAGAAATGGAATGGAATTTTTTTTAAAGTATGGATGAATGCACATATAATTGACATGGGTTGAAAACAGATGGATCCATAATTCCTTACTCTCTTTAAGGTAATTTCACCCAGCTGTCTCTCCACATAAGCACATGTCCTGTGAATTAACCAAACTCGTTGTTGCTATGATGTACTGTCAAGTCATTTTCAACTTATGATGACCCTATGAATGAGAGACCTCTAAAACCCTACTATTAACAGTCCTGCTCAGGCCCTGAAAACCCTGGGCCATGACTTCCTGGATTGAATCAATCTATCTGCAATGTGATCTTCCTCTTTTCCTATTGCTTTCAACTTTACCAAACATTATAGTCTTCTCTACTGAGTTATGTCACCAGACTTTTGGCTATATAAATAAATGTTTCAGACATGTGTAGAGCAGCCTGACTTTTCATGAGTAAATGAAATTGTTGCATATACTCACATGAAGCCTCGAAACCTACTTAAGTCATTATTTGGTTCTTCACATTCAATGATGCTCGTAAACTTCAATGGGTCAAATTCAGAATCCTGGAATAAAGACAATGATAGAGTTAAGCAACTTGCAGAATGCTTGACAGGCAAAATAATTATAATTCATTTGAAGGATGGTGCCATCTACAAATGGTAAGGGTTTTTGTTTTTTAACCAAATTCGGCATACTATTCTTGTTTGTCTCTATTGGGACAATAGAGGTGATGCCCTCAGACTTCAAAATTATTCTTTTGAAAGGGACAAAATGGCTCAAATCCCCATAGGGCTCTCATACCTCTTTGGGCATCAAATGACAACATTAGTAACCTGAAAAAGCAAGGAGTCTTCTCTGTAATCTGTCTGGCCTTGCCTCTTTCCCTTTGTGCTTATTGTGTTGGTGATAATGAAGGTAAAGAGGGTCTGGTTCATTATAGAAGTGTTCAAGATGCTGGGGGTGCTACTGCACATGGGCAGCATGCTCTGCATAACTGAGTGAAGTCAGTGGTGGCTGGGGGCTACCATGCCCATGGGGTAATGATCCCCTCATATATTTTAGTCCAAACTTTAAAGGATCATAGAATCATAGAGTTGGAAGAGACCACAAGGGCTATCCAATCAAACCCCCTGCCCAGGAATACACAATCAAATCATTCCTGACAGATGGCCATTCAGCCTCTGTTTAAAAACCTCCAAAGAAGGAGACTCTGCCACAATACGAGGCAGTGTATTTCACTTCTGAACAGCTCTTACGGTCAGGAAGTTCTTCCTAATGTTTAGGTGGAATCTCTTTTCCTGTAGTTTGAACCCATTGGTCTGTGTCCTAGTGCCTGGAGCAGCAGAAAGCGAGCTTGCTCCATCCTCAGTATGACATCCCTTCAAATATTTAAACATGGCTATCATGTCACCTCTTAACCCTCTCTTCTCCAGACTAAACATGCCCAGTTCCCTAAGCTGCTCCTCATAGGGCATGGATTCCAGACCTCCCACCATCCTGGTCACTCTCCCCTGGACATGTTCCAGCTTGTCCATATCCTTCCTGAATTGTGGTGCCCAGAACTGGACACAATATTCCAGGTGAGGTCTGACCAAAGCAGAATACAGTGGCACTATTAGTTCCCTTGATCTAGGCACTATAGTCTTATTAAGGCAGCCTAGAATTGTTCTGGCTTTTTTAGCTGCTGCATCACACTGCTAACTCATGTTCAGCTTGTAGTCCACTAAGACTCCTAGATCCTTTTCACATGTACTGCCCTTAAGCTATGTGTCACCCACCCTATATCTGTGCATTTCATTTTTACTGCCCAAGTGTAGTATCCTACATTTCTCCCTGTTGAAATTCATTTTGTTCATAATGGCCCAGCTTTCTAATCTGTTGAGGTTATTTTGGATTCTGATCCTGTCCTCTGGGATATTAGCTACTCCTCCTACTTCCTTTCAGCAGTCTCTATGACTCACTTGCTCTCAAGAGAAGCAGCTCACCAAACAAATGCTAATGAGCCCATCCCCCAGGCAAGCCTACACTCACCTCACACAAACAAACAGCCTTGACCCAAGCAAGCACACTAGCTTTAGTCCAACAAACTCTCTGGGGCTGAAGAAGATTAATTCAACAGCCACAAGTTTACCTTATGCTGTCTCTTCCACCACACCCATGCCAAACACCCCTGTTGTCTTCTCTCCTGTTCGTTTTGCTCCTATACACCTAGCTCCAGAAACTGAAGCTGCAGCTATATATAGAGAGAGAGCTACTGGCTGCTAGCTCCTCCCTCTGCCTCTGACCTAGGAGCTACACAAGTTTCTGAATCTATTTTAGGGGTAGGCTTCGTTGGCTTCAATAGTTCCTTTAATGTTCAGATTAAAACCTGGAGTGCATTTACTGCCCAACTCATATTGAAGCCACTAGCCAAACTGTGTTAAATAACTGAGGCCTCCAGATAGACAGTGCACTCCCAGATCATCCATCTTCTGTACAACCTTCATGCCAAAAGTGGAGGGAAGTGAGGGTGAAGGCAAGATTGAGTTTGTTAAAGAGGAGCATCAGAAGGCCTCCAGGTTCCTTTGAAAACTGAACGATATCTTTGAGTATGAAAAAAGAACTAGGATATTTATAAATAAACTGGGACTAGATGGATTAATCAGTGTTTTGCAAATATTTGGTCATTCCACCAACATTCCTGGGCTTAGCAATAAGTGAGACTGAGGCAGGGGAATATATTGCAGAGTTAATTTCTTGGTTTATATTATACAGAATGCAATCCCAAACACACACAGCAAGAGGCAAGTGCCATGGAACTCAGTGGAGTTTGTTAGTACGCCTTCATCAGAAGTGGCAGCTTCCCTGCAGTGGGGTGGTGAGTTTGCTCCAGGTTTTAGTCTGAACGTTAAAGTAGCTTTCCAAGGTGATGAACCTTATTCTCAAATTAGGTTCAGCACATTAGATAGCTCCTTTAAAGTCCATATAAAAACCAGCTTCACCTCTCCGCTTGACATGGTAGCCCACAGCAGCTCCTGCATTCTTCTATATGTTTGTTTAAAAGATTCGAAGCCACTTGAAAAACACACTACCCAGACCAGGTAGTTTGCAAAACATTAAAATGCACAAAGTACTACTACTACTACTAATAATAATAATAGCAGCAACAATAAAATATCCCATGAATCCCACTAACATAGAGGCATCAGGAGTAAAACATTTTAAAAGCACCACGTATTAAATTTAAACCAATGAAGAACCAAATTATAAACAACTTGAAAACAAGCTAAAATACATAAAACAGTCAAATATATAATGGATGCACCAGAGCACAAAGCAATCTGTTCAGGATCAACCTGCAAAGGACCTTAGGGCCACTTTCACACTAAACATACACAGGTATTAAGATGCAGATGTTGTATTTACATGATTCTGTCCTTCCATGCAGCTTTGAAAACAATTTTATTCATCAAGGACAGACAACCTATGGAGCAGGTAGAGTTCCATTTCCGTACAGTCCTTCTGTTGAGTATGCAAGTTACTAAAAACATGTGTAGACACTTCAAATATGATACTGTTTGAGTGTTGGATTAGGGGCCCATCTACATGAGGGGAAAAAAATTCAAAGTACCTCGTAGTATTGGCATCTCACAGCAGCAGCAATGTGTCTAAATGGTTTTTCTGGCCTCAGAAGTAAGCCTCGCATTCCTGATGGCAACCGCGAGTGATTTACTTGTGTTAGTTCTTTACCGCTGCTGTTTTTTTTTTTAAAAAAAAAAGTCATTCCAACGTGCACTAGAGCGGTTTTCCAATTTTATAGGAACACAAAACAGAAAATATTCATTCTGTTTTATCGCCTCAGTGAGTGAGTAAGTGAGTTGTGCTTCCCTTTGAATTTCCTGTCATTCGATAGTCCAAACAAGCAGGAATACTCACCCCCCTCATGGACTTTGAAAAAGTATGGGAAAATCTGTGAAGGCTTTTACCGTGTTGTTTTTGCTGTTTTGGGCTCCCCTCCTTCTGAATAGTGTAGATTGGCACTGGATCTCATTTAGACAGGTAGGATTCCCAGCAAATTCCATGAGGGGTATTTTCACCATTTGGATTGGCCCTAGAACTCTGGAGACCAGGATTCAGATCCCTGCTCATCTGTGGAAGCCTACACTGTGTGGCCTAGGGCAAACCACATTCTTTCAGCCTCAGAGGAAGGCAATTGCGAACCCTCTGTGAACAAATCTTGCCAAGGAAACCCCACAATAGATTTGCCTTAGGACTGCCATAAGTTGGAAATGAAGAACAACGAAGAAGCAAGAACATACTACATTAAGAAAGGGAAATACCCACTTCTGCTGTAAAGTAGATTCCTGCCACAAAGTCATGTTTAAAATAAAACATTGAGTTTGGCTTGTTCAGAAATGTCAAGGCAGGCTGCAAATACCCTTCCCCTCACAATCATTAGCAGTTTTCCAGTGTTTCTAGTTCAAGCAAAGCCACACTGCAGTCTGGGAGAACACAGATCAATACATCCTCAATTAGGACAATGTTAATACAAGCCTTCTGAAAATATAATCAGGACCTCCTTAATTGCTTCATGCTAGCTTAGATAAATTAATCCTGTACAGTAAATTAGGCACATACAGTAGGATGCTTCTTTCCTAATTAACATTTAAAATTCTTCTTGATTCCCTAATGTATTAGGCTCAAGCTGGTACTAGCACTGCCTGCTTGTACTGAACATTTACCCACTATTATGAGGAGTTATCATTGGACTTCCACAGCTGAGCAAATATCTTTTTTGTTTAGACATGGAAGTTTAAATGCTACATTCTTTCAGCTACAATCTTGCTAATTAAAAACTTTTCTGAATGATCAGGTTTGGAGAGAAGGATGTCACATGGAAAATGAGCTGTTGTTTTTCCATTTGTTGCACACAGTTCTCACACTGATCCTGAAAGCTACACATTTTCACGGAGAAAAACTCAAAGCACAATTTTGGTATGTGGAGAACTGTGATATTTCTTGCAGTTGGAACATTCTTTGCTGTTCTACAGTTAGACAATTCAGTTGCCTTTTACTCCAATTCAGATTGCACATTTGCTTACCCATGATTTCATCCTGTTGCCTTCTGATATTAGCAATCAAATTAAATAGTTTTCTCTCAAAATATGTAATTTTCCATGTGATTCACTGCATTAGATGTTGCAAATTTCCCCCTATGTAGCCTGCGTCTTTCTCTGTATAAATGCAACACTAACATTGTGCTCATGAATAAAGACATACTTTTTTACTGCATGACCCCAAATTACTAACTGGCTTTTGCTAACGTAAACACAACAGTTTTTTCTTTACATTTGTTGCCTTTCCACTGAGGAACCTGTTGCTAAGACTGATCATAAATCCAGGTAACACCTGGATGCTGTGGCATGCCTTCCCCTAGCAAGCTCCACCTGGCACAACCTTTGTTTTCCTTCTGGTATCAGACAAAGACCTTTTTACTCTCACAGACTTCTAAATCTTCTGTGCAACTGTGTAGCTATGTTGTATTAAAGTAAATTTTAACTCTGTTACTCTTTAGCTCTTTACTGGATTGATCTTTTTAGCCTCTCCATTTTAATTAATTGCTGTGTTGTGCTGCTTTTGTATTGTTTTTACATGGATTTTTGGATTCTACGTTACTGTGTGTTGCTTGGAGAGATATTTGTTACAGGAAGGCTAATTAATTTTATTTTAAACCCTCAAAACAACTATATATTTTCATATATGTAAGAAGCTCAGAAATGTGTTAAAGCAATATGACTGCAGTTGGAGAACTCTGAACACTACTGGATCAAAAAAACCCCACTACAATTCTTGAATCAATTGGGGTGAGGATGTAGTGGTGGTGGGGAAGCAGGCAGAATTGTTTTTATCTGGAATTTATTAAAGCATCCTCTGCCATTACATCTGCCATTCCTGTGTGGAATGCAGTTATGCAAGTGCTGCAGTGATTTATTAGATATTATTTCTTACATAAGCATTGATTAGGACTACTGCTTTCTTCCACCTCACATTTTCTGCACCAATTTCTGAACCTACAAATTTGTCTTTCTCTCTAAGTGAAAGTATTGTAATCTTTGAACTGTAAACGACATCTGAATCTCTGTTTGATACACTGTTCCCTGGTGAGAGGGGATAATTTTTTTAAAAAAAATCCTACATTTCCCACACAATGTTTATTATTTTCTCTCTCACAGTGCCTTTGTGTGTTCACATCCATATGCCTATATGATATACATCTTATGCGTACACACACAGTGTGGGAGATTAATAACACTGTATATTTAACAATGTAAACTTCCTGGTTGCTTCTCTATTGTGTATTTGTCTCTCTGACTCTCCCTTGCTCCCCCACTCCCCCATGTTTATACTGATGCTGTCCAAGAGCTGATCTGATCTATAAACCTCAAATAATGGTATCTTCATCCTCACTCTGTAACAGATGTGCAAATCTTGGCTGAGACTGTATGAGAAGTAACATGAGACAGTAGGTGCATGAGTGTAGTGTCAACAGCAGAAACCTCCAATTAAACGGACAAAGAACATGAAAGGTGTTTTTCACCCAAGAAATAGTATTCCATTGTGACAAGGCAGAGGTGGGGGAGTGGGCAATGGCCACAAGGAAACTGTTCTGGCACCAGCACGTCTTTAACTACAACTGATCTACTCAGGACTTACTCAGAATAAAGATGAAGAACATATTGCTACATCTTATTTTCTATAAGATTCTAGAATGTGTAAACTATTTTAAACCATTTGCAGCCATCCTTGAAATAACATTGGTAAGGAGGTCATTTATAGTCTCATTTTATAAGTGGTAATGGAAGTGCGACTTGCCCAAACCTAGAGAGAAAATATGGCCTTGAAAGGATTTGAACTCAGCTCACCAGAGTTAACGTCTGATATTCTGTCCTTTAAACTATATTGTCTCCCACCATTTGCATACACTATTTCTCTCTCTTTTTATATGGTTTTTTTTTAAAGATTCACCCAGAAATCTTCTCATGCAAACTTCCAAATATCTGCCAATAATGCAAATTTCATACATTTTGTCTAGAAAACATGTTTCCTCTTGCATTCTAATATGCTTAGGGAACCTACTATTATAAGTACCGGTATTATTGAATTTATTTTTACAGTAGTTAAATAGTACAGTAATCTCTCCCATAATGTTTATAGATAATTCTGCCTGTCTGCTCTATGGAAAAACCAACAAGCCTTGCTTCTGCTTGAGTCATGCATACCAAACAAACTGGGTAGGGGGACTCAACAGAGTAGGAGGGGAGGACCAGCCTCAGAGAGGAGAGAGGCTTTCTTTCTGTCTGTCTGTCTGCTGCTGCTGGCCTGCCAGTTTCCACCCCCCCCTCTCTCTCTCTCTCTCTCTCTCTCTCTCTCTCGCTGTGGACTGCTGCTTGACATATGCTCCCAATAGGACAAGACCCCCAGATACTGTGCCAGCTAGTCAGCTCCATCTGTCCCTTCCTTGCAAGAGGACAAAAGCTGGCACTTGAATTGGCAAGTACACCACTCTCCAAAGGGGTTAACACCAAAGGGGAAGGTTGCCCCTTTTGGGGAAGCTGCTTCAAGGATAGAGTGAGGGTGAGGGCCAGTCCCCCCCCCATTGGATGGTAGAGGAGTGTTTTTAATTTTAAAAAAATAATTGTGGTCTTTTCGGCGGCGGGGGGGGGGGCGGGAATCCTACCTGCTGTCAAAAAACAGTAAAGATGACTTATATGGGAAGTACAGTAGGGGAACTGACTCAGGGAGCAGCCGTTGCCACAGTAACGGGCAGAGAGAAAAAACAGTGGGGAGATAATGTTATAACCACGTGGAGGGGAAAGCCAGAGAGTGCTTGTTGCCCTCAAACTGTCCCCAACTTCTAATAGTGCAGATGCTGCTGGCAACAGCCCCCCTGGGCTGATAATGTTGCTGCTCAATGCCAGGTCATTAAATGGAAAAAAACCATCCCTGATCTAGAATCCTGGATGAGAATGCTGACCTGGCTTGCATAACAGACACCTGGCTGGATGAACCTGGAGTGCGTGCGTGCGTGCGTGCGTGAATCTCTACCAGCTTTGTCCGCCTGGGTTCTCTGTTCAGTAGCAGATGAGGCCTGGAACGTGGGGAGGCAGAGTTGCAGTCATCTGACAGGATTCTATCTCTCTCACCAGGTTTCCTCTCTCACAATCTGCTGGATTTAACTATGTGTGTTTTAAAGTGGGCTGCAGGGACAGAATAGGGATTCTGTTGGTACACCACCCAACCTACTGCTCAACAATCTACCTTCCTGAACTGGTTGAGTTGGTCTCAGTGGTGGTGTTGCCCTGACTTGTCGTCCTGGTGGACTTCAACATTTATGTTGAGACAGCTCTTTCAGGAGTGGTTCAGAACTTCATGTCCTCCATGACAACCATGGGTCTGTCCTGAGTAGTATCTGGTGCCACCCACGTCACAGGACACACTCTGGACCTTGTTTTTTGTGCTGGGCAGGATGATGGTGATCTGGGTGTGAAGGAACTTTCCATAGTTCCATTACCACGGACAGATCACTATCTGGTGGGTTTTAGACTCAATAGGAGATTGTCTAAATGGTCAAAATAACCTTCATGGAAATCACAGGAAATACAACCTAAATGAGATCCTGTGATGTGTCGACGTATTGTAAAGGAGTGGGGCAAAAAAGGCAAAAAAAACCTTGGGAGAAAAGTTTGCATGACTTTTCCCGTTTCTTTTTAAAAACAATGAAGGGATGCACATTTCTGCACATTAGAGGACAAGTGAGTCGATTTGATTTGCTTGCCCGAATGAGAGGAAGCACAAATCTGATTGGCTGGACAAGCACAGGGGGCAGGGCTTGCTGACAAGGCAAGTGGGGATGGGAGAAGGGAGGCGAGCTCTCCTCCTCTTCTTCCTTCCCCGTTTACCATCCCCCAGCCGGCTGTCATCCAGCATGCAAAGCTTATGGGGGCTGCTGGGGGCAAAAAGACCATTAAGAAAAGTCACAGCTGCTGCAACTTGCTTTTACTATAGGATGTTATAGTTTTTTGGGGGGGCTTGTGTAGATAAGCCCTGTAGAGCCTCTACAGGAATGAGGGGATGATTAAGATGGTCCACCTAGGAGGCTTATGGATCTGGATGGATTCCCAATGGCTCTTGGGGACTTTCCTGTGGTTTCAGCAAGTGATCCTGCCGAAGCCCTGGCTGATCTCTGTAACAGACAAATGGCCAGGGTGGTGGACACAATCATTTCTAAGTGTCCCCTTCCCACAGAGTGGAGCCAAGTGACGCCTGGTTTGCTAGGAAAGTGGCAGTGATGAAACAAGTGGGTTGGAGACCAGAGCAATGATGGTGGAAAATGTGGACAAAGTCTGACTGGCAAGAGCCCATTGGAAAGCCTATGCCATGGCAGTGGTGGCAGTAAATAAAGCTTTCTTTTCGGCCACCATTGCATTTGCACTGTGTTATCCAGTAGAACTGCCTCAAGTACTAAGGGGCTATTTATGTTCTTTCTTACAAGAGTAGCAGGAAGCCTGCTGTGAAGAATTTGCATAACACTTTGTAGATAAAATCACTCTCGTATCTGCCTGATTTCAATGCTGTGTTTAATACAGGTTCAGTGGATATAATCTTGGATCCTGCTTCTCCTATGTTATTGGATACGTTTCAGTCTGTGCAGCCTGAGAATGTGGACAGGATCCTTGGAGAGGTGAGAGCAACCACATGTGTACTAGATCCTATCTTATAAAAGTAGCCAGGGGGGGACTGGCTGAATGTATAAGGAAAGTGGTGAATACCTCACAGCAGCAAGGCAGAGTTCCATTCTATCTAAAAGAGGATGTGATGTGGCCTTTACTGAAAATACCCCCCCCCCTCAACCTGACTGCACTAGATGATTACTTGCCAGTCTCCAATGTTCCTTTTTTTCAGCAAAGTTTTGGAGTATGTGGTGACCTCTCAGCTCCAGGGGTTCCTGGATGAAATGGATTATCCAGATCCATTTCAATCTGGCTTCAGGCCTGGCTATGGGACTGAGATAGCTTTGGTCACCTTGGTGGATGAAATATGCAGGGAACTAGATGGGGGAGTGTGTCCCTGTTGGTCCACTGGACCTTTCAGTGGCTTTCAATACCATTGACCATGGTATCCTTCCGGGTTGTCTCTCTGGGATGGGACTTGGGGGCACTGTTCTAAAGTGGTTTCAGTTCTTCTTGGAATGAAGAACTCAAAAGGTGGTGCTGGGGGTTTCCTGCTCCACCCCCTGGCCACTGGCCTGTGGAATTCCTCAGGGCTTGGCTTTGTCCCCCCTGTTACTTAACATCTACATAAAACCATTGGGAGAGGGCATCCATAGTTTTGGAGTGTCATTAGTACGCTGATGACATTCAATTCTCTCCTTTGTATCTAACTCCAAGGAAGCTGTTTCAGTGCTAAACCAGCATCTGTTGTCAGTAACAGAGGGTTCATCTACACAAGGGGGAAAAAAATCCCAAATACCTTGTAGTATTGGCATCTCGCAGCAGCGACATGTCCGAACAGTTTTTCTGGCCTTGGAAGCCCCCATAAGCCTCGCGTTCCTGATGGAGGACACGAGTGATTTATTTGCATTAGTTCAGAAAATACTGATCCCTTTTATTGTCTTAGTGAGAGAGAGATTGAGAGAATCCAACATGGTGGCAGCAGGCGCTTGCCCTCCTAACAAACCCCACCCCCACTTTCACCCAGACAATCAGCTTTGTGCTTCCCTTCAAGTTTTTTATTGTTCTATAGTCCAAATGAGCAAAAATGTGCTCACCCACCTCGCAGTTTGTGAAAAAGTATGTGGAAATCTGTGCATACTCCTGGACTCTGATTTGAGCCTGGATGCCCAGGTTTCAGCAGTGGCCAAGAGTGTGTTTGCACCCTAGTTTGCATACTGATTGGATTACTGTAACATGTTCTACATGGGCCTTTGAAAACTGTTCAGAAACTTCAGTGGGTCCAAAATGCTGTGGCCAGGCTCTGGACTGGGGCTAGTTACAGGGAATATATAACCCCCCACCCTGGTTGAAACAGCTTCACTGGCTCGTTATAACTTTTAAAGCCCTATACATCTTGGGTCCTCACTAGCTTAAAGACCATATCTCCCTATATGAGCCTGCTATAAGATATTTGAGGGAAAGGTTTCTTTCAGTCCTGCCACCATCACAGACACATTTGGTGAGAATGTAGGAGACAGCCTTCCCAGTGGCTGCTCCCTGACTGTGGAATTCCCTCCTGTGGGAGGTTCAGTTTGCCTGCTCTCTCCTTTCCTATTGCTGGCATGCTAAGATCTTTTTATTCAGGCAGGACTTTCACTGAAAATCTGTGTGACAGAAAGGATTTGTGGTGGAGCATTGGTTTTTTTTTTATTGTGATCAGTGGGGTTCTGCATAAGGAAAAAGGTGGGATATAAATCAAATGAATTAATGAATTAATGGGACCAAAAACACAACATAGAACAACAGGGAAGCAGATTTCAGTCAAACATTAGACCAAATGCTCAGACATTTAGAGCTGTTTGAGAATGGAACCAACTTGTCTTGGGACATGCTGGGCTCTCCTTTGCTGCAAATATTAAAATAGAAGGGTGTTGTAATTCCCAGGAATGTGATAGCTGTAGCATGGAACTGCAGCTTCAGCAATGATAAGGGGATGGACTAGTTGACCGCCCAGGTACCTTTCCAACTCTTATGATTCTACAACAGATTTTTATTTCTATTAGACTGCAACACAAAACAGCATCTGAGTTAGAAGTATGAGGTCTGTCTATTAAATAATGAGACTGTGTTTCAACCTTTCAGACAAATCAGTGATTGTGAACATTTCAGTGGTGACCTTGAACATGTCTGGACCTGCATGACAAACATCAACACACTTGGCCATTCAGTTAATTGTCAGTTGTCATTTAAAATGGCTGTGTTGTTTGTTGTGTGCCAGAAAAATGCTAAGTCGAGCAAAGTGTAAATTTGAATGTTTTAGTCAAATTGAACAATACACCAACAGAATCTTTTCAAATGCTTACTGAGGCCCACAGGAAAGACTGTATATCTCGTGCACATGTGTTTGAGTGGTACAAAAGATTCAGAGGATGACATGAGAATGTGGAAGACGATGAATGCCCTGAACAACATTCCACTTCAAGAACTGAAGAAATCGAGGAAAAAATCAGACAGATTGTTCAAGGAGACCACTGACTCAGTGTCTGAATGATAGTTGAAGTCATGAATATTAACAAAGACACTGTGTGGAAAATTTTGCATAAGGATCTCAACATGAGAAAAGTTTGTGCTAAGATGATCCTTAGGGTTCTCACACTACAGCAAAAAGAGTGCCACTAGGAAATTTGTGCTGACATTCTACAGCAACTTGAGGCAGCCTCAAACCTTTTTCAAAAAATCATCACTTGTGATGAAACCTGGATCTTCCAGTATGATCCTGAGACAAAATGACAGTCAATGCACTGGAAAACATCATCCTCACCAAGAATGAAAAAAACACATCAAAGCAAGTCCACATTCAAAGCTGTGCTTATTGTTTTTGACATCAAGGGCATAATTTTGGCAGAATGGGTTCCAGAAGGCAGAACAGTGAACCAGCGTTATTATAAGGAAGTTTTGACAAAGCTGAGAGAAAGAGTCAGGAAAAAACGACCCAGAACTGTGAGGAAATGGTTTCATTCTTCATCAAGACAATGCGCTTGCTCACACAGCACTTTCTTACACAGCCCCGTGAAGCAGTTTTGGGCTGATAAACGCATTACTACACTTGAACATCCTCCATATTCACCAGATTTGGCACCATGTGACTTTTCTTTTTTTCCTTAAAGTGAAATAGGTGCTTAAAGGGAAACGTTTTGAGTCCGTTGATGCAGTACAAAGAAAACGGCAGATATGTTGAAACAGCTGACAGAAACTGATCTGCTCCATGTCTTCAACCAGTGGAAAACAAGACTGTGTTGGTGTGTTAGTGTGAACAGGGATATATTGAAGGGGACAAGCATTAGAATTGTAATACATATAAATAAAGATAGGTTATTGTATCAGTCTCATTATTTAACAGACAGACCTTGCAGCAGCAGCAGCAGCAGCTTTATTTCATCTTACTTTTCATTCAGCACTTTTTCAAAAGGAAAAATGAAACATCTTAATTCCCTTGACAAAGGTTTAGGTAGAAATCCTAGAGACAGCAGAGAGTCTGCCTGGTGAAGGCCAAGCTAATCAAACAAAAGCTCCTAGTGGCTGCTGAACTCAGCAAACAGACTGATCCCAGTGCTCGGTAGATATATTAGGTTCTGCATCAGTTGTAAGTTTATGAACACATATCCTTTCTCCCAGGAAGACATGCCAACAAAGGGCAAATCTCCTGCATATATTGGCTTGCTGTACAGAAAGGAAGTCTTTCTTACCTAAGAAAAGATGTCAAGGTCTGAGGAAAGTAATTTCATTGGATTCATTTATCAGCACTGCAAAACATACTTTAAAAAATGAAATAAAATCCATCTAATGCAGAATTGTTATACCTCAACTCATTTGGGATGAAAAAGTAATGTCTTCCTTCAGTTCTGTTGATGATGCACTGGTGATCTGTTACAATTGTTTAAAAGCCATTAACTAGCCTGTGTGAGACATGAATAAATCCAATTGCAGCTGTAATCTGGAAAAGGAAAGTGAATCCATCCTCTTCTCCTTGAACCACTGAAATGTGATTTTCACTTCCATCCTTTCTTTGTAAAATGGAAGTGTGGCTGCAAGCTGTTCAGATACAGACACTGACATTGTTGGCAGGAGGATTTTTATTCATCAGTGTGAGTGAGCAAATGCATTAACTAAGTCCTTGCTGTGACTTCTTTGCTAGTTCAAATGTGGGTTTCACACTGATCAAAGCCATGTCATTCTTTAGTTTGTCATCCTACCTCAGCAAGCAAGACTCCTGCTGTGTTAGTGTTCTTGTGAACTAACAATGTACAATGTTTTTAAATAATAAAAAAGGTGTTGCTAATGCATTACAGATTGAGAGACTCAATCAAGGAAGCCACAGCCATGAGTCTGCAATACCTGAGCAGGGCTGTTGATACAGGGCTCTCTCATTCATAGGGTACCCATAAGTAGAAGTCAACTTGATGGTAGTTAACAACAAAATGGGAATGTGGCCAAAGATAAGAGTTGTCATTTTTTTTAAGGGGAGGTGATTTCCACTCAGAACACATGACTAGTTCTGTGATGATTTAGTGTCTCTCTGCCCTTATTCCAGGATAGGGGTGACACCAGCCTTAGTGATGCAAAAGCTTGTTCCTTCATTGTTCAAGCTGAGATGAAATGAGGTACTGCTCTCTCACTACCTAACAGTGAGAAAGCTAGAAAACAATTCTACAGAGCTTGAAAAAGTTACTTCTTCTAATACAACTCCTAGATTCCACCCCAACCGATACAGCCGATAGGTTTAGGTCAAATGCAGCTATTTTCCAAGCTCTGCAACTCCAGTGGTTTCTGGCTGCTACAAATCTCAGCCACCCTTCTTGGGGGATGGGGGGTAAACTTGCTTTCTTTTGCTGTCCAGGAATTCTTCTACCACTGTCAATCAGTGTTATAGATTAGTAGCACATAAATAGACCAGACAATCACTTCAGTAAAGTAGCAAGCCTTACCACAGAGAAGAACTTTTGGGCCCATAGGCTTAATCTGGTTCTTATCTGGCACCTGGAGGTCCAGGACTGGCCCTCTGCCCAAGATCATACACACTGGCAAAGGTATTTTCTGCCATGTACAGCAAAGCTCCTACAGCTGATCCTTGTGCCCAAGGTGGCTACTACAGTGTGTGCATGTCTGTCTGTGTGTGAACAATTTCATAGAATCATAGAGTTGGAAGAGATCACAAGAACCAACCAGTCCAACCCCCTGCCCTGTAGGAATATACAATCAAAGCATTCCCCACAGAGGGCCATCCAGCCTCTGTTTAAAAACCTCCAAAGGAGGAGACTCCACGACACTCTGAGGCAGGGCATTCTACTCCTGAACAGTAGTTACCATCAGGAAGCTCTTCCTAATATTTAGGCAGAATTTCTTTTCCTGTGGTTTGAATCTATTACTCCATGTCATTGACTCTGGAGCAGCAGAAAACAAGCTTGCTCCCTTTTCAATATGACATCCATTCAAGTATTTAAACATGGCTATCACATCACCTCTTAACGTTCTCTTCTCCGGGCTAAACATACCCAGCTCCCTAAGCTACTCCTCATAGGGCATGGCTTCTAGACCTCGCACCATTTTGGTCCCCCTCCTCTGGACACATTCCAGCTTCTCAATATCCTTCCTGAATTGTGGTGCTAAGAACTGGACACAGTATTCAAGGTGAGTTCTGGTCAAAGCAGAATACAATTTGGTCCTTTCCCAAATGATGTTCCCCACTCCTGGACTACTGAACACTGTACATACTTTCCACATTTTCTCCATAACAGAAGAGTGACCATTATACTGTGCGGCATTATGGCAGAAAATGAAGATACACCCCCCCCCCCTCTGTGAAGGAGTGCTGAGGGTTGTTTCTGATAGCTGATGGTGCTGGGAATTTTCCTCTCTAGTTGTGTAGTGAAAACTGAACTTGCAGGGTCAGAACATTAGGACTTTTTTGTTTATGAGGAAGAATAATGTCACCTGCCACCTTTTCAGGTTTCCCTTCACAGTAGCAGTGGTTGGGTAGGTAGGATTACCCAATGCATCACTGTAAACTAAACACATTTTGATGCAAAGTACTTTGGAGCAGCTTGGTCCTGAATATGCAACCAAAACTCATTACCTTTACAAAAAACACCCTCCTGGTACAGACAAATTGCTGATATGGACCAACACAGATGACTGTATTGTGTTGATTCTCCTTTGAAGTATAACTATGCAGACTATCATAATGAGCATCTATAGTTCAGAACTTACCAGTCCACAGGGAGATGAGTTAATGTTGTCAATACTGTTAAGGTTTAAAATTATCATCATCATCATTTAGCATACTAGAAGTGGTTATGATTACTGAAAGCTTTTATTCTTATATCCTTAATCATCAATTTAAAAAATAAGCATTTTTTTTAAAAAAAATGTTAGCACTTTTTAGTCCTTGAGCACCACTGCTTCCTGTTGCAGTTTGCTTTGATGCTGTTTCAACTTTTTTTCTAAATAAAAGTATAGGCTCATTTTATATTTTTAAATTTTATGCTTGCATTTTTCCTATCAACCCACCTAGAGAATGGGCAGGATAAAAATGCTGTTAATAAAATAAAATAAAATAAAATACATGGACACTGGAAACTCAGCAATGAATCTGGGCATTTAGACACAGGCAGACAAAGTGTGGCCCTGAAGATGTTGCTGGACTGCAACTCCCATCAGTCCTACACAGCATAGACAAGGATGATGAACACTGGGAGAAGCTATCCAATAATAGCTGGAGGGCGACACATCATTTACCCCTGATCTATAGGCTAAGTCCTTGCATATATTAGCTAATGATAATGGGGAAAGAAGGATTTATTGGTTGGTCCAGATGGTGGCTTCCTTACAAGATGGCATAGTCCCAGTTGCCCTGAAGAAGGTGGTTGCAATCACCTCCTTCATTGACTCTGGAACAGGAGAGGACCCTGGAACAGGGAAAGGGTGGGAGGCCTCATAGTCCTCTGAGAATAGCCAAGGAGGAGCTCAGTTCCCCCTTAAGTAATCTGGCAAAATTGGACCCTTAAGACAACTATGTAGTTGAGCCTCCTCCCGCATTATCAATCAGAGCTGTACTAAATTATCAATATTAAGAGATACTGAAATACAACAAAATCCAAATGCCACAAAGGAGTGATTTGGCCAACCAAAATGCACAAAATAATCACGCAAGCTTTTGAAGCTCCACTGGCTTCTTCATCAGGGCAAAAGATGTTTAAAAAATCATACAGGATAAGAAAAGAGACAATGTTAGAGTTACAGGCATTTTGTATCAGAAGTTGTTTGTGTTGTAGTTGAGTTGGTTTGGAGGGATTCTCAATGCAGGCAGAGATCATTCCCCTTCTTGGCCATGTGGGGACTGAGACAAAAGGACAGTAAAATTTAGACTCCATTAGCAGCAATCTCTTGGGATCCAAGTTGTCTCTGTCTTTTGTGAAGCCACAGGCCCTTTTCTTAGGCAAACCAACAACCACAACAGAAACAACATCTGATACAAAATACAGGCCTATGACTCTAACATTGTCTCTTTTCTTCTCCTGTATGATTTTTCAACATCTTTTGCCTGATGAAGAAGCCAGTGGAACTTCAAAATCTTGTGTGATGCATGTTGTGCTTTTTGGTTGGCCAATAAAGGCATTGCTCTTTTGTGAATTTTGTATTTTGTTGTACTTTGCTGCATGGTCAACATGGTACCCCTGAAGATGTGTCTCCTGAATTAGAAATATTAAGGTAGTGATTGTTGTTGAGCCCTACCAGGAATAATAAAAACTGCTTGAAGTCTCTCCTATGCACACTTAGTTGGGATTAAGCTACATTGAACACATATACAGCAAAAGCTACATACACACTGTGCTTGTAACAGCCTTCGTATTTAAGGATGTCTGAATGATAATGGATGGTAAAAGTAATTTGCCCTTCCCTTGCAAGTAGCTGTATGTAAACAAAATTAATAATAACCACCACTGTTGAGCTCTCTTAGCTTAAAAACAGCTCTGGGGTTCCTGAATGTAAGACCATTTCTGAAAACGCTATCTTTGGATCAAGCAGACAGAAGTTACTATTGATGAGCAGCCAACATTCCAATCCTAGGTATGGTGCTCAAGCAGGTGGTTGCTGAGCAACTCCACCATTTTTGGATGGGATTGATAGGCTTCTGGAAAACCCCACCCAGGTTAATAGGTATACAAATCTGCTACATGGAATGGCTGTGTTTATCATTGTTGGTCTGTGCATGCCTGTGTGAATGTAATATATAAGCCATGACAACCATGTCAATACTTCATTCTCCACAGAACTTCCACTAGCAATTTCTCTCTCTCCAAATTCAGAGGTGGGTAAAGTACATCCTGTGGGCCTCATGTGACCCCTGGGCAACACTTTTGTGGCCCATGGAGCACCACCGAGCCCCTCAATCCCACAATTAAAAAAATCAGCATGATTTTTGGACAGTTTTAACCAACAAAGCAATGCAGAAAACTCCTGAAATGCATGGAAACATGCAATCCCCAATCAACTCACCACAAGCATGCCAGAACCCTGTAGTATCCCTGGAATAACTTCCCAGTCCAAGTGGAGCTGATTGCTTACCCCACCCTCTTGCTGTCGTTGCCTTTATTTATTTATTTATTTATTGTATTTTATCTTTATTTTAATTCTCCATTAGTTTAATTTAGTTTTAAGGGGTGGGAGGGTTAGGATGGGGAAGGATTGTTTTAACTTGATGTTGTTTTAATCTTGCTGTACGCCGCCCCGGTTGCCGAGCAGAGGGGCAGGTTAAAAATAATAAAAAAAACATTATTATTATTATAAATACCTCTGTCTTCATCTGCAGTCCTTCTCAAAATGGTGACCTGAAGTGACATTATGCCAGCATTTTGAGAGTGAGTGTAGAGGAAAATGGAGTTATCTGGGCTTGTTTTGGCAGGGGTGTTCTGGGGAAAAACTGGCCCTGGCCCCCACACAGTTGTCCACACAGGCTCAAAGTGGAGAAGCAAACGAAGGAGTGGATTCTTGTGGGAAAGGATGGCCATGTGACCTACTTGATTTAGGATAGTGTTCTATATAATGGGCTGTCAGAGGATGGGGAGAGCCACTGAATCAACAGAACTTACCTAAGTGCTGACTTTCCAAGTTCTCGTTGGGCTTGTCTACACAACGGGGGGGGGGGGAGAGAGCTGCTCCACAGTAATAGCAAGTTGCAGCACCTGCAACATGTCTTAACGATTTTACAGCCCCCACTTTGCATGCCTGCAGCTGAAACAGTGGCCACGAGTGCACTCATGCTTTTACATCTGCCACAAACAAAACTATTTCTATGGTGTGCATAAGTGATATTCCACCTATCCCCCCCCAAAAAAAAAGAGAGAGAGAGAGAGAGAGAGAAAAGATAGCATGAACCTCTGTTTTATCTCCTTAGCAATCACTCACTAAGGCAAAAATTCAACATGGTTGCAGCAGGCATTTGCCCTGTAACCCAGCCCGCCACCTGCGCTCGTCTAGCCAATCGGGTTTGCACTTTGTCCTACATGGGGAAGTGATTCATGTTGAATCACTTTTCTTAATGAATGAAAATATGCATAGTACAGGAGCTTTTTTAAAAAGCCAGGAAAAGCTGCAAATGCTTTTTTCGCATAGTTTTTCCTCTTTCTGGCCCCCTTCCTTCACAATACGATGAGACAATGCAGGATCCCTTTAAGACAGCTCATTTTCTGAGAGAATTCTATGAGGGGTATTTTCACTTTGTGGACAACCTCATTGATTCACTAGGTCTAGTCTAGTTGGGACTAACAAGTGGGAATCATCCACAGTCTTCTGTTTGATGGGTTCCTCTATTTGGTGCAGGTCTAACTTAAAGATAAAGGACCATAAGGGACCCAGACAGGACTGTACTCAGATCAGTTGGTCTCACGCTTCTCCGTTATGGTTAGATGTATTTTATTTCTATTTACACTAGGGTTAGGGAATGTGTGACCTTCCAAATGTTGTTAGACAGCAACTACCATCAGCCCCCCCCCCACAGCAAATGGTGAAGGGTGATAGGAGAAGCAGTTTGCCAATATCTGGAAGTCCATAGATTCCCACTCCTACTTTTCATTAGCGTAATTCTTTCTAAATTTGAATATATCTCAGAGGCAAAAATGGATGCAAATTAAAAATAATGTGATGGAAATATGTAGGTTTCCTCTGTCTGTTTTAGTGATTCATCTCCTCTTCTTTGGAAATGCACAAGTGACCATTCTGGCTCCTGCTCATGTGGGGCATTTTTTCAATATAAAAATGTTCCTTGGGATCATTTTATCCTCATTCTAAACATTATCCAACCACCCTTGTACTCAGCCGTCAGCAAAAAAATAAAATATAAAAATCCAGCTTTCTTTACTGGAAGAAAGAGAAGAAAGCCCAGGAAAGGAGGATCAATGTGTTTTCAGTATTACAGGGCAGGCTGTCTGGCCACCACACCCTCAGTAATTGCCTATGGAATGTTTTATGTGAGCTGGAAATATTTTGTCAGCCACGCTGTGAAGAGTGGTAGGGCTGATCTATTCCCTGTTTGCACTAGTCAGGTTTCATAAGAATGATTTATAGTGTTTTGAAAACTTTAACCTATACTGGTAGAAAATATTTACATCCTCAATTCTCTGCAGTATATAAAAATAAAGATATCACAACTATTTTTTTTTTACTTGCAGTATTCTCAGGCCTGCACACTACTGTGCTACTTAAATTCCATTGATTTCCCTGGGATGTAATGGTGTATAGGAATGTGGTCTGTTTCTGGAGACTCCTATAGAAAGAAAGGGTTGTTAACCAGGGGATCCTTTTCAGACTACTGCCCAGCTTTAGAATATATTTGGACAAATTCAATTTAGGACAGGTTGTTATGAGAAAAGTGCACTAAAATTTGAAAGGCTGCTTTGTGACTTCTCTCCCCACAACCTAGCCATGGGGGGATGCAAACTCTTAGCTTCAGCATTTTCTTCACACCTGTCAGCATACATGGAACTTGCCACAACCAAGGATTTCCCAGTGTGTTAGGAAACTACAAAGAGAAAACAGCACTGATACAGAGTTACATTCATCTCCCATCCTCCTAGGCAGCTGAGAGAGAGAGAGAGAGAGAGAGAGAGAGAGAGAGAGATATGCAACCCTTCTACAAGTAAAGCTGGCCCTATGAGGTGCTTCTGGGCTGAGGACAGGCACAGGGTACCCTCTGCCTGTCCTCAGCCCAGAAGCACCCTCATTTAAGTCTTGTAGACTAACACATTTTATTTGGCAGAAACTTCAGCAATATACAGTTCACTTCATTATATTATATTATATTATATTATATTATATTATATTATATATCAATCAATAGTGAAGCAAGGTTGTGTTCTTGCTCCAACTTTATTTACAATCTTCTTCAGCATGATGGTCCAAAGGGCTACGGCAGAGCTCGAAGAAGAAGACGACATCTACATACGTTACTGTATTGATGGTAGCTTGTTTAACTTAAGCTGGCTGAGGGCTCGCACTAAGACTCTAAACTATCTAGTCCGTGAGCTGCTCTTCACTGATGCTGCTGCCCTTGTTGCCCACACAGAAGCAGCTCTGCAGCGCCTAACATCCTGCTTCGCAACAGCTGCAGAGCTCTTTGGGCTGGAAGTCAACCTGAAGAAAATGGAAGTTCTTTACCAGCCTGCACCACAGGACGAACACCACCATCCCCACATTGCCATCGGCAAATCTGTGCTTAAGTCTGTTCAGCAGTTCACCTACCTGGGAAGCATCATCTCCTCAGATGCCAAGATTGACAAAGAGATCGATCACCGATTAGCAAAGGCATATAGTGCATTTGGAAGACTTTACAAAAGAGTCTGGAGTAATAAACACCTGAGGCGAAGCACAATGTGTATAGAGCCATTGTACTGTCTATTCTCCTTTACGGGTCTGAAACATGGGTCACCTATCGTTACCACTTACAACTCCTCGAACACTTTCATCAGCACTGTATATGTACAATCCTAAATGTACACTGGACTGACTATGTGACGAATGTTGCTGTCCTTGAGCAAGTAGGGATCACCAGCATTGAGGCCATGATATTGAAAACACAGCTGTGCTGGGCAGGGCATGTTTCTCGGATGGAGGACCATCGCCTCCCAAAAATATTACTCTACGGTGAACTTGCCACAGGTCAGCGTAAGAGGGGCCCTCCAAAAAAGTGATACAAGGACTCCATGAAACAACATCTCAGGCTTGGCCAAATTGATCACCAACAATGGTCCGCCCTGGCCTCACATCGGGAGGCATGGAGACGCACTATCCACAAAGCTGCAACCTTATTTGAGAACTCACGCCAAACAAGTCTTGAAGAGAAACGACAATGCAGAAAGAATCACAACCCAGAAACATCATCCAAGGAGACCTTCTGCTGTGCTTTCTGCAACTGGACCTGTTTATCTCAGATTGGCCTTTTTAGTCATCAGCGCTCTTGCAGAAAATGTGGGATGAGTCCTTCCTGAATCTTTGTTTGCAAAGAAAAGCCAGAGATATCAATCAATATCAGTGAAGTTCAAGTCGGCAGACTATTATATACTTGCTTGGATGGAAGAATGTAATCCAAAGGAACTGAAATACAAAAGGCTTACTGACACTGTTGATTACAATCCCCCCACCTGTTCTTGTTGTTGTTGTGTGCCCTCAAGTCATTTCTGACTTATGGCGACCCTAAGGAGAACTTACCACAGGTTTTCTTGGCAAGATTTGTTCAGAGGAGGTTTGCTACTGCCTTCTTCTGAGGCTGAGAGAGTGTGACTTGCCCAAGGTCATCCCCCTGGGTTTTCATGTTTGAGTGGGGATTTGAATCCTGTTCTCCAGAGTCATAGTTCAACACTCAAATCACTGCACCATGCTGTCTCTCCTCCCCACCTACATATATGCATATACAGTTAGCCCTCAACTTTTGTGGAAGTTAAGGGCAAAAGACCCCTGCGAAAGTGGAAAAACCATGAATATAGGCCCACTATTTTATTTTTTTTACCTGAGATAACACTTCTGTAGGCATTTGTAGATCCTCCAATGCAATTCTATGGTCACCTTCTAGTGGAAGCATACCATAGAATGACTCCAGAGAACCTAGAAAATACCCAGAGAGAACATATTTATGAGTAGTAATCCATGAATAATCAAATCTGCAAATGCTTCACCTGCAAGTGTGGAGGGACCACTGTATAAGTATCTGCTAAGTGAGGCAACACTGCATGCATCTGATAGAGACTCCAGTTCACAAAAGCTTAGGTCTAATGAAATGTGTCTTTAACTTACTAGAGTTCACTATATAGCAGTGCATCATATACATGCTCATAGCTGTGATCCCCAAAATGGGAGACCATACTCACCCACCTATCTCCATATTTGCATTGGTTATGATGATGAATGGTAGAGGAGGGCTGCCTGTAACCAGACCTCATTTTTCTTGCAAGTCTGTGGCAGGCTCAGCCACTTTGGCTTGCACATGCTGTTGACAGGGGCCCACTTCTTCTCTAATGTAGGCACCAACATCGTAAGTCACCTAGTTGTCTAAAATCAGTACAGTGGCTTCAGAGTAAGAAAGTACCTACCAGAAGAAACTCTCTGTTACCTAAAGAAGGATTCTCTCCTTCAACTCCCTCCAATGTAGGGGAAAGCCATGCATGTAAAAAAGAACACTACAGTATTTTGATTTTGCTGGTAACAGGTTCACAGTCTACCTTGTCCAAACAACTCTCATTTGAACATTCCCTGCCTCCTGCTCTATAAATATCCCTTCCACATTCCTTAGCACTCTGTTATTCATTAGAAGTTATTCTCAAGTTCTCTAAGGTTTCAATTGTTTATTTTATGTTATTTTTCAGACCACCCCCAACCTTACCTGCCAACTTTAGACTCTGGTCTATTAACTTTCCTTCGGTGGGGAGGAAAACTCATATCTGAGTAAAGCCTGAGTCAAATTCTGAGTTGTAGTTATCTTAAACTAGGCATGGGGGGCATGGGGGGGGCTCCATGTGCTGCTCGACTGCAACTTCTATCAGTTCTTACTAGTTCAACCAGTGATGAGACATGTTGGCTGGCATTTTTTGGATGAAATAATGGGTGTTTGTTGTATTGCTTGGACCTGGCAAACTCTAGTTACCTTTAACTATGGAAAGTGGAAACAAGCTAACTTTCATACCATGGCTTACAAAGTTGGCTCGTTTCCACTAATTGTAGTTCAGATTAATGACAGTTTAGTATTCAGACAACACAGATATGACATGTTAGTTTCAAATGTAAGGAAGTTTCTGTTCTCTTCATAGCTGCACTGGAAGAAACAAGATGGACATGGGCGTGGACCACACAACTTGTTTTTAAGCACTTCTAAGAGAAAGATCTGTCTTGAATACAAGTCAGTTATTCCCCACATGTTCTGTTTCAAACAGATATTGTATATGGTGGTGGAGCTGTTGCTGCTCTGGGGCTGCAAAAATATACTGTGTTGCCCATCCTGGCATTGGCCTACAGTTTTGCATTATGTATGAATTGACTCAGTATCTGAAAATAAATTGGGCAGTATAATTCCTTAAAACTAAGGGTAGGCAAAATATGGCCCTCCAGATGTTGCTGGACTTCCACTTCCATTCACCATAGGTAACATAGCCAGTGGTGAAGAAGTCTTGTAGTTTTAAGATCATCTGGAGGGCTGCATTTTCCCTACCTGTGCTTTAAACCAATGTTATTTCCACATGTATGATACTGAGTGCAGATGCCTATGAATGTTATTGCTTACAGAGTATAATTAAACAGATTGTTTAATTGAGGAATTCTCAGTTCTTCAAAGACAGAGGTTCTCAGAGCCCAAACATGACCTTTGTGTCAAAGCACACTTTTGTTAATACATTTCTAAATGAGAATCAGTGTAGTGTAGTACTTACAGAGCTCAACTAGCTAAGACTGGAGAAATTTGCATTCAAACTCTTAGTCACTCATAAAGCTCTCTCAGTATCCTCAGGCAAATCATTCTCTCCCTGTGTAACCTATTTGACAAGATTGCTGGGAAGTTAAAAGAGGGAGGGAATAATGATATATGGAAGTCTTAGCTTTTTGGATAAGATTTTGGACTAAAATACCATAAGTAATAAATATTCACAACTCCAATGAAGTATCTTCTTAATATGCAGGGCCACAGTAAGATAGGTCAGGTCACAGTAACTGGTCATAAGGACATTAAGTTGTTTATCAATGCAATTGTTTTTGTCGAGAGCAGTATGCATTCCAGGTAAAGAATACTAAGGTGAAAAACACCTATGGTAACATACGATCAGCTTGCTGGCATTTGATGTTCAAGCTTTCTGCACATTCTGTTCTGTTTCATTTGGGGAGAATTCAGAAAAACTAAGAACAGTTACATAAAATTCCATGTAAATGAAAGTTATATTAGCAGTCTGAGTCATTCTGCACACACTGCTAAATGGCATCCATCACTGAGAAATAAAACAACATTTAAAAGAAACAAGGAACCATAAGGGGGTAAATGTTCAGGCATTTAAACCTGAAGTCCACTCCTTTATGAAGTGAATTTTAACAGTAATATTTTATGCTAAGCGGTTCAACAGAAAAGCCTTCTTATAATCACCAAGTTTTCAGTAAATCACACCTTGGTGTGTTTTTTTTAATGCCATACCAAGTTGACAATTTTGTTTAAAAACCATATTCAAAGGCATACTTTTAATATTTTCTTTACCACTTAAATTAAAAAAAACACTTTTGGGCATCTCACTCCCTTCAACTGTCCCAATTTGGCAGGGACAATCCCAATTTTAATTTCTCTGTCATTCCACTTTTACCACTGCTTTTAAAATGTCCCAGTTTCTCTCTCCTCCTCACACTTTACCCCTTTGTCCCCAGCTTACTTCAGCTGCTGCAAACTGAGTTCAAGTGAAAAAGTAGTTTGCATTCAATTAACTCAGCCAGGGTGTGGGGTGGAGGGTGGGATGGGTGGTGGTGGAAAGGAGGTTCAGACAAAAGCAAACTGTTGCAGTCTCTCCTAGCCTTTGGATCTTTCCTCCTTAATAATTTTTACCATCTTGAACACACTCTGATGCTGTAGCATTACTAAGACTGGTGTCACCCTCTCTCTGAGAGTATCACTTGGTGTGGTTCAGCCTCTCTGCACCGCCCTAGTGCCGCCACTGCTCTGATGTTGCTTGGCTTTCATCTGTGAAGTATTGGAGGGTATGGCATCTCAGTCACCTGTGTGACTGCTTGGCACAAACATGAGATCTTAGCTTGGACCCACAGGTGTCTAAGCACAAGTAGAAAGGCACTGCTGCTCATGCTGGGGAGAAGAGGTTGTGAATTCTGAAGTCTGTTGGAACATATCACATAGTTTAAAAAAGACTTTAAACAGCTAGCCTTTATTATCTAAAAAGATAGTCATGACTTAGTGAAATCTTAGACATCAGAGCTGAGTTGAACAGGACTAGGAACATGTAGGCCAGGGATGGGAAATGTGTGGCCCTAGTTATATTCTTGGGCTACAACTCTCATCATCCCTGACCTTCAGCCATGCTGGCCAGGGCTCATGGGAGATGGGAATCCAACAAAATCAGGATGCTCACAGATTCCCCATCTTGGATTTAAGTGATAGGCTTCTGCACTTCATGGCTCCTTTGACATTCCATGGGCAAGGAGAATCCATAAAACAATATAAACAATCAACCTTTGCATATTTTCTTACCTTATTTCAATGACAGAATCTGCATTTTCTTGGCACACATTTCAATTGTAAACACTGCTGTAGCCCAGGATAAAGAATTCCAATGCAACACAGGAGAATAGATGAATGCAGTGCTACTCAAAGAGATTGTCCATGGACTGATTTCAGTCAACAAGCTATTGACTACTGGTCCACAGCAAGTTTCCAAAAATATTGGGATAAAAATAGTGCAGGTCCCTGGTACAAAAAACAACAAAACACCTGCCAGTCCCATCCCTCCCCAGCAGGTAGCTGAAGAAAGGCATCACAACCATCTGAAAGGTTCCACTAGCAAAACCATGAAAGACAAAGTCTTGTTCAAAACAACTTTGCAAGTCCAATATAGCACATATTTTGGATCCTCTCTGACAAAAGTTAAGCCATATGTTTACTCAAAAAGCAAAAACAAACCCTAATAAAATCCAGAACCCACAAAACTCCAAATCCTGAATACCAAAAGAGGTTGTCTTGCTGCCACAGAAGATGTTAAATTTTACTGAGTGGCCTCTGCCTGCATGAGACCCTTCACCTGAACAACACAAGCAACATCTGAAACAACATGTAGGCCTGTGACTTCAATGCCATCACTTACTTTATTTTTTAACATCTTTTGCCTGATTAAGAAGCCAATAGAGCTTCAAAAGCTTGCATTGTGTGTTTTGCAGTTTGGTTGGCCAATAAAGGTACTGCTTTTTTGTGGATTCTGGATTTTGTTTTGCTACATGGTCAACATGGCTACCCCTGAATGTGTAAACCCCAATAAAGAGTGCTAGGGCACCTTTAAGAAGAACAAATGCTCTGAGCTTCTGTGGACTATAGCCCAGTTCATCAGATGAACTGAATACTTCGGTCCCGTCTACACGATTTAAATAATACGTACGGCGTGCAGAAGTTTGCGCTTTGGTACAAACGGCCGTTCGGATGCACATGAATGCAAAAGAGGGGGCCCCCGGTTTTCCACCCTGAAATACGCACACGCGGCGTTCGGGAGGGAAAGCGGATCGCGAAGAGAAATCCGTATGCTGTTCAGATGGCTGACGGGTCTGTACGGTCCATTCGCACACATACGAACAGGCAGGGTAATCTGATTGGCTGGCTGAGTAGAGGGGGCGGGGCTAGCATGGAGGGGAATTGGGAGCGGCCGCTATGTTGGTTTCCCAGCTAGTGAGCGTCCGGTAAGTCCGTGAATGTATATGTTTATTTATTTTTATTTTATATTGTAAATATGGAAAACTGACTGTCCGCAAACCAGGAACCTTTTAAAAAAAAAAAGTGGCGGGAGATTTAAAACTGCTGCTTGGCTTGCTTGCTCCAGCCAGCTTCGGGAAGAGGGAGTCATACAGAGTTTAGGGGGGTTAAAAATCGTATAGCTGGTTCGTATGCATACGAATGACAGGCTGTTCGTATTTTTTGCCCCCCATACGGATTTTTTTATGATCGTATAGCCGCACCCTTCATGTACAGTGGGCCCTATGGATCCGTGGGCTACAGATCAACAAATCCAACCAACTGTGGATCATCACACCCCATACTATTAAATGGCAGTGATGTGAACACAGACACTCTGGAGTGTGCATATTCACATCTCCACCATTTAATAATATGGGACATAATCATCAGTGGTTTTGGGTATCTATGCAGGGTCCAGGAACCAAACCCTCATGGATCTCACTGTATATATATCCAGAGTAACACAGAGTAAATACAGAGTAGCGTAGAGAAACAGGCTAGCTTCAGTTCGGTTATTCCCCCTATCCACATCATTTCATGTATATATAATTCCTGTTTCTGGAGAAACTTATGTTTATTTGAATAAGAACTGGCTGTGGCTGTAGCTATGAACGTCATTGCTTTCACAGAACAAGGCTCTTAAGAGCATCTCTTGTCCATGTCTCATTGGGAATTCTACAGAATTCTGACTGCAGTCTCTTTTGATCCAAGCAAAGGCAATCCAAACACCCTACTTTAGCTTTGGAAACCTTTTGTAAATAGCTATACTAGAGGGCTGTTTTAACCATACATAAAGATTTACCTTTTTTCTTGGAGGGCTGATTTTCACATTGAAGTAGGTTGAAGCCAATGCCTCTCCCTTCCTGCCCTGGGAGTCTGACTAAAGAATGAAAAGGAAGGCAGGAAGCCACATTGTGGCTTTGGTCACCAGCGAGGGGATCCTAGAGGTATTGGGACACTGCTTCCTCTGCACCCCTTGAAATAATATCAACCCAAGTGGGAGATCAACCAGCCATGTGACTGCTAGTGAATGAACAGTGGCAGAAAGAAGAACATGCAGGTCGAACTGCTAGTAGCTCCAGGACAGCAGAAGTAAGGAGAAAGAACACTCCGATCTCATCCTAAATTAGCTAACGGAACAGGAACCACTCATAGCTCTTTAAACAATTAAACAAGAACACTGGAAAGTAAACAGCAGGCTATTCTAACCTACATTTAACTGCCATCTAACAGGGTGTGTCCATGCTGTAGAAATAATACAGTTTGACACCACTTTAACTGCCATGGTTTCCTCCTGCAAAATCCTGGGATTTATAGTTTTGTGAGGCACTAGCACTCTTTGGCAGAGAAGGCTAAAGACCTTGTAAAACTACAAATCTCAGGATTACATAGGATGGAGCTACACCACTTATAGTGGTATCAAACTGCATTATTTCTACAGTGTAGATGCACCCACAGTTTACTCTGACCCATTTATAGCTTGTGTCCAATCCAGTGCACCACAGTTTAGGAAGGATACTGACAAGATGGAACATTTACAGATGGGGCCCACCAAGATGGTAAAGGGTCTGGAAAAAGTCCTATAAGGAATGTCTGCGGGAGCTGAATATACTTATCTAGGAGAAGATTGAGAGGTGATATGAAAGCTATATTTAAACATCTGAAGAGCTCTTGTGTAGAAGATGGAGAACACCTGATTTGTGCTGCTCCAAAGATAGGACCTGAACCATTGGATTCAGACTACAACTTCCTGGCAGTATGAATTATTCAACAATGGAACAGACTATCTCAGAAGATGGTGGACTCTCCTTAATTGGAGCTTGAATGGCCACCTCTCAGGGTTATTTTAGCTGTGGATACCTGCTCTGGTTCAACTAAATACCCCTTGGAATCCCTTTTGTTTGATTTTATTTTCTAAACTGGGCTCCATTCTTTTCCCGTCTGAGTCTTTTGTTTTTAAGTGTGCAAACCTGATGGCAGGGCTCTTCTATTTTTTTCAATTAATTTAAGATGCTTTAGGAGTCAAAAAGTGCCTGAAGGTAAGGTGAAAATACAGCAAGTAGAGAAAACAAGAATAAATACGTTACATCTAAAGTGGTACAGCCCCTGCATGCACAAGTACTTCTCCCCTGTCACAGACATGTGGGTTACTCTCACAGTGCATGCAGAGAAACTGGTTGATATCTTATTCACCAGCTGCATAGTGTAAAATTACATCAGCACAGCTGCACAGGGGTTATGCTGGATCATACTGTTGTACAGAATTTGGCAGGTACTTGCTAGGCTGTGTGTAGTTGTTGACAGTTGTTGACAATAACCTAAGCAGAACAACTTGTGCCATGGTATTTGGTACCAACTGGATTCTGACCCATTCAAAGACATTTCTAGACATGTGCAAATCAGGCTTTTAAAGAAGGCTTTTCAATCAGGTTATTTTAATCAGCCTCCACTCCCCTACCTCTTATTTTTGCTGTTTTTTTTTTGTTTTTTTTAAGGTTTCAAAACATTCAAAGTTCTAAGACCTGGGTTTTGTTTTTCCAGGCAAGAATGAAACTGTATCGAAACACTACCTCTTCTAAATACACTGACTATTTATTAACAGAGAAGCTTGTTTTGCACAGAATTTTTTCTTGGCCAAAACTTGTAAACTTAGGGTTGGTCTACATCTCACTAAGAGATGGATTGAAAAGATGGAACTTCAGAGGCACCAATGGAGTTTCTTTTTTACCCACCCACCCCACGAAGCATTTTAATATTTAAAAAAGCATGTTAAGATTGAATTTTCCCCTCCCCAGTCCTAGTTCTGATTTAGAATAGAGTTGCTGAACCTTACTTTGCAGGTTATGCAAAGGCTATGATGGCTCAAGTAGTGTGAACTTTCAGATAGACAGCAACATTACAGTCAACCCTCCACATTTGCGGGTTTAAATATTGGCAGATTATTTGCTGCTACTTCTACTGCTGCCTAATGCCATTTTTAATAGGGACTGCAAGCCTTGTGAGACTGAGAGAGACTGTGAACATGTACTGAGGCTTGTAAGTCCCTAATAAGAATGGTGAAGAGCAGCAGCAGAGGTGGCAGGAAGCCCTGGCAGCCACCCTCTTCTGCCTTGGAATGGAACCCTGCCACCTTGAAGGCATCCACAGTGGGTTGAATCTGTGGACTGTACTTTTTTGTTTGTTAAATATAGTTTGGGGGGAGTAGAGATATGCACGGTTTTTCTCAGGGGTCCTGTGCCCCTAACTTCAGTGAATATGGATGGCCTACTGTACTTCAGAAACTGACTGGATTCCAAAATATGAGTATCTGATCATTAACTTGACATCAGCCACATACACCTCTGCCCCCACTCCCACCCAAATCTCTTCATTTGAGTAATCTCCTCAGTCTCCTACTAGCAAAGCTACAAAACAATGTTTCGCTCAACATTATACAGTTAAATGTGATTTTTCAGATCCTGGAAAACTGGTAGTAGGGTTTATGAAGTCAAAACTATGCATGGACGCCATCACTGACTCCTTTCAGTGGTTGAATGTCAATGTGGGAGAGATAATTACAGACATGACTATACAAATCAGCTATATTTCTGACAGAGAAGCTAGATTTATTAGCATCTCAGCAATGGATTGTAACAATCATGAACCGACAAACCCGAGGCACAGAAAAAAATAAGGAAGTAATTACTGAACTGAACTATCTTTTCTATAATAGATTTCCTTTTAGTTTTCCTTTCCTTTCCTTGTTTAAAAACGAAGCCCTTGTTTAAAAATAAAGAAACTTCTGTTTAAAGCAACAATTGCAAACAATCAAAGCTAGTTGTCTGGGACTTTTGGAGGGACTGGTTTTTAAACTGGGTTGATTCTATTTCTCAGGTTCATTTGTTTTCCTGAAGTGTGATTGGCTGGGTAATCAGGTTCCCCATCTGAAAGGGATGTTGGCTTGTCCTCATGAGGACATGTGGGGGAAAAAGCCCCATTAATTCACACAACCAAAATTAGGACTTTAAAAAAAAATCTGAGTATTTGCAGCAGGGGTGGGTAATGGTCAGGGGTGAGGGGGGTCACACTGCTTCCAGAAGACCTCAGAAGGTTCCAGCCTCCAGGGGTACCCCCCCATCATAAAACCTTCTTTCCCACAAATTTCCCCCAACACTGTCAAGGGAACACTGTGGAACATTTCGACATATTTGGGCCCCCATTTTAGGCCCAGGAGAGTCCTTTTCTACAACAGGAAAGTGAAAATACTTCTGGTCCTCTTGTTTTAAAAAATGGGGGAAATCAAAACATGGAAAAAACATCCCCCATGACCCTAGGGAAAATGTGGGGCATTTGAGGCAAATTTCTGACCCTGGTGGGGTGAGGGACACAAAAACAGCCCTGAGGTCCACATGTAGCCCATAAGCTGCACTTTGCCCACCCTTGATTTCCAGGTTACTTGTTTTACTGTTCAGAGAACTTTACTCACATTATCATATAGAACACCCTTGTGACTTAGACCAGCATTGCTATCTTCATTTGGCAGATGAGAACTTTGAGGCTGAGAGAGATTAGCCCAACTATTTAATTTATTTAATTTATTAAAACACCTCTACCCCATCCTTTGTCATACTATCTCATGCCAGCCTACAATATGAACAATTTAAAACACTTCCAGATTAAAAACACAGATAATTTGAAAAAGATAAAAATGTATTAAAGATGGCAACAGTTAACACCACTTGAAAGGCAACAGTTAAAAACACTTTAAAGATGACAACCATTTAAAAACATGTATACAATACTTTGAAATAAATTATCCCACGGATGCTTTAATAGAATCAGAGAATCGCAGAGTTGGAAGAGTTCACAAGGGCCATCCAGTTCAACCCGCTGCCATGCAGGAATACACAATCAAAAGCACTGTGTATTCCTGCATGGCAGGGGGTTGGACTGGATGGCCATGTTTTGGCTTAGCATCAGAAAGAAACCAGAGTTGGCAGCAGTCAGATCTCCAAGAGGAGAGCATTCCATAATTGGGGCACCACAGCCGAGAAAAACCTCTCCCATGTCCTCCCACTTTGTATGGCCCCCACTGGTGGGATACACAGGAGGGCCTCTCCTGCAGACCTCAATTCTTGGGCTATAGGGAAAGGCACTCGCCCAAATATTGAGTCCTAAGGCCACTTAGTAAGTTCATAGTTGCAGAGAGCTCATTTAAACAAGTCAATTACTTCCTGAATCAAAGATTCCACCTTGCACCACAATCAGCAGTAAGTCCTGCCAATTCCAGTATGTTGATGCAGGCATAGAATTGTAGCCTTTGCTCTTTGAGACATGATCTCAAAGAGACAATGGCAGCTTGTGAAACAGGTCCATAGACAGTAATCTACAGAACTGCCACTCAGCACGGATAAAAAGTGAGTTAACCAACAGCATTGCTAGAGGATGCTGTGAAAGACTTGTGGAGACATAGGGGGTGCTACCTCAGCACTAAAAGGGTACATGGTGACGTGAAGGCACACAGTCTAGTGTAGATGGCTGAAATAATGGCTGATCCCCACATTACACCTAGCTAGTCAGCAGCCTATAATGTCCTAGGTAAGGACACTGGGCCTTTGTTTCCCTTGATGTTGGCCTTTATATTGCCAGTGAATCAGTTCACAAGCTCCTACAAGTAATTTGTGATTGTTCGTTGTTTATAAAAGTACAATGCACAAAAATAAAAACATACAGTTCCCTGCCTGCAGGTTCACAAAAATCCCACAAAAGGCATAGGGAGTTGGATGGAAAGAAAAATCTATGCACCTTCAGAGAAAATGAAAGAAAAAAGAACAGCAGCAACAACAAATCCCACAATAGTTAACCTAAGAATATGAAGAAATAGAAGTCAGGCAACACATGAAGACAGAACAGCAAAAGATAAAACTTCTTAAAGTGAGTCAAAGCAAAGGTCAGTACTAGAACCACACATAAGGAGGCAAAAGCAAGGAAACACAGGGATGAAAGATATGACAGGGGGAATTTTTGTCACTGTAGAAAATAACTGGCGGCAGTTTGGAGAAGGGTTTGTTCTGGAGAAGCTAACAAAGATCCCACAGAATCAATGAAGTGTAAAGACTTTCCAAGACTCCACTAACACCTAATGAGACTCCGAGTCTAAGGAAGAACACAGGACTCCTGTCTCCACTTGCTGTTTTTCCATGGATAACAAATAAGTGGTATTCTGCCTAAGAAACAAGTCCAGTCTCACCTTCCTTATACTGTACTGTCTCCCACACTCTACATATTACTACTACTATTACTACTTCCACCACTACCAAAAGTAGTAATAGAAATAATAATAATGATAATAAAAAATAGTTCAGCTGAGAATATAATGAAATCCCCCTCCCCTTTGTACATACTATCAGCATTATATATCGTACAGGAAAAGTGGGAACAAAAGGCATGACATTTGCTGCTGGATCAATTTTGTGGGTAGGCCTTTTTTGGCCTTTGAGTAGGTAAGACTTGGAGGACAATTAGTACTTATTAACAGACTATATAATCTTGAACTGCATCACCAGTGCTGATCAGCTGATGTAAACTCTAAAATTTCTATGATCTAAAATAGTTTGGGATAGAAAATTCCCACTCAGATGGAAGGGTTTTTTTGGGGGTGGAGGCTCATATTAGTGAGGAAGATGATGTCAGCTCTGGTGTTAGGCTGGTTTGGAGGCTGCCTAGCTTTGTCTCATTCGTCAGGGATAGGAAGGGAAGGAGAAAACCATTTTTGGATGGCAAATCCACTGGATGGAGAATCTCCCTTGCTTTCTGGCAGATCAGATGCCTATAAGTCTCCTTCCTAACATACTTGCATTATCACCACTTAAAAAAAATCTCTCAAACTGTTGGCAATAAATCATTAGTTACTATCTTCAGTAATTTTAACTTGAAATAATTTTCTGCTGTCAGCATTTGCCCGGAAACTACCAAATGACCAGTCACTGTTTTATTGATGAGTGCATCTGGTATTGGCATAGCTAGTATTTACAACGGTCTTCTTTAAATGCCTAATTAATTAATTCCCTGTTTCCCTAACCACATTATTTATTAATGTCAAATAGTTTTAAAATCATTTGTCCCAATCTCTAATCCAAGGTTAAAATTTACTAAAATCAAATCACTTCAAATTAACTGGGTTACTATGGACCAAACTTGATTGTATCTCTGTAACTTGTACCCAAAACTGAGTATTTACAACTGTTCTTCAAAAATATGACCTCCATTCCCTGCCAGCAGTACTTCTCAACCTGGTTAAAGGGGCCTCTTTCCAATCTTAAAAAGACAGAGAAGTGCTAACAGTTATAATTTTCTAAAAACATGAGCTACTGCTATTGAAATAAACACCGTCCTGTGACAAATTATTTATATTTTAAAAAGGGGGGGGGCAGTTTCTTATTTAAACAAGACTACCCTTTTGGCTTGTGATAGAACATATGACCAAGCATGAGCTTTAAGGAGAAAGGGAGTAGGGCACAGTACAATATATCATTTTGTTTTCTAAACAACATTTCTGTTCTGGGACCATAACTGAAGCACCAGAGGGCCTCAGACACAGCAAGAAAGCCCTTTCTTGATGATCTCACAACATTCAAGCACTAATTGAGTTGCTATGAAAAATCTTTCAGGGTGACAATTTTGACCTATAATTAAACAAAAGAAAGAACAATTGATATTTGGTGGATCAGAGTTTCACATAGGGAAAACCATAATGATCCTGCAGGCAGAAGTGTTCTAAAGCAGAGCCTGGAAAAGTCCCTTTTTTGAACTGCAACTGCCTAGACACACCCTCTGCCTGCTTGGCCACTAAGGGTTTCTGGGAGTTTTAGTCCAAAGAGGTAAAAATATGAAGCTCTGGTCAGATGACAAGAGCTCTTAGCTATGGCATCAATATCTATGGATTTCATAGTCAACTATGTGTTATCTCTAGATACAGCAGAAAACTGAGGAACCATCCCTCCCCCACTCCATCTCTAGGATTATCAGAGACTTATTTGTTTTGATGGCCTCCTGGCATGAGAGTATTTATTAATTTCTTTAAAAAATAATTCAGGGCTTAGAAATGCTACTTTTTGGACTACTATACTCCCCTGGTCAGCATGGCCAGTCTAGGAGTTGTAGTAACAAACAAACACAAACATTTCCAAGCTCTAATTTATTGATGAGTTCAGCGTAGTCTCCATTGAGTTCAAGGTGACATAGATGGTTCTTTCTTCCACATTTTGTTTTTTTTTACCTTCACAATAGTTTGTGTGAAAGTGGCCCAACAGCATCAAAGGAGGCTCTGACCCTGAATTTCTGCAGTTCCAGAATACTGGCTGAGATCTGGCCCTATGATGTTGCATGCCCGCCCTTGATTTAGAGATTGAGCTCTTTGGAGACCAGACTGCTCTTCCATTCTAGAAAATTAGGGGAATTTGTGATTTCCCAGTTTCTGTTGGATCCTACCTACATGGAAATAAGCCCCATTTAAATCAGTAGGACTTCTGAATAAACATGCAGAGGGACCTGCACTGCACATCCTGATGCCCTAAAACAGGGGTGTGAGGCCAATTTTCACCTCTGCATCCCCCAAGGGCTGGACTGACACATCATAGTTGTTAAAAGGGCCTCTCCTGGGCCTGAAAATGGTCTGGGAGGACCAAAAACATGGTGAAAATACCTCTGTGCTCCCTAGATGATGTTTGGTGGCATTTGGGAGACAAAAACAATTTCCAATATTTTTGGGGGGGGACGCAGTGGAGAGGTGCAGCCCTCTAAGGTCTCCTGGAAGGGCTGGTGCATCCTTCTAGATTCCTGCAATCCCACCCACCCCAGTTCATCCTATGAGCTCAGTAATTACTAGCTGCCAGCAACAATACGGAAATCATGAATCTGGAATGTTGGTCTTCCTAGAAGAAGCAGATGCTATTCCGCTCACATTAATTCTGGACTAGTGTATGGTATACTTTCAACAAACACAGACATATTTTTTTTCAAAAAACAAACAGATAAACATAAGCACGTTAACTTACCAGTTCCAAAAATCCTCGCACAACTTGCCTCTGTTTCAAGTTGGTTTCCCCATCCAGATTAGCTGTTTCTATGTGACAGAGGCCATCAGGGTCACTTGAAGAAAGCAGCAATATATCAGCAGGGATGATTTCATTGCAACGCAACTGAATGAAGTCTCCGACTTTTACTTCTTTCCAGTATCTTGTCGTGTATTTCCTTTCAATCCTGGTAAAGAAATTTACATAGGATATAGATTAGAAATATTTCTCAATAAAAGCTCCCAAGACTGATTCTTAAAACAGATTGCAGCCTCTGACAACAAGAGATTCCTGCAAATTTCAAATCGCAAGGAATGAAGCTGTCAACAACACAATGCTCACAATTCAGTTTCTGTGAGAATGCAAAGTGGTTACTTGGGTTGGGTCTGAAATCCTTTACAGACAGTAAGGAGAAGGAACTGTATGAAGAACAAGAGGACCAAATTGTGAGATGAGATCCCAGAGAGAAGGAACTCTATGGTGCACAATGAGACAGGACAGATGAAGGGTGGGTAGAGTACATGAAGGATACAGGAAATAGAGGAATGAGAGAGAAGGGCAAAAAACAAGAGACAGAGACCATAGGAAAAGGGAACCGTGGGCTAGGGAACCCAGTACAAAAATATCTAAGGAAAAAACTGCCATAAGTGCAGTGTGATGTGGAGGACACAGGCTTCAACATTTGATTTATGTGCACATATTTCTGTGCAAGTACAGAGGAGAGACTGATTTATGAAAGCGATGCCAGGGACCAAGAAATATATTCTCAGCAAACTGCATTAATGACTTCTCTCAATAATAATAATAATAACTGGAGGAAAGACTTCAAAATCCTTATATGTTCTCAGTTCCAAATAAGTAGAGAAAAAGCATAGGATGAATTCAGCATCCAAGCAGCTCAGCTTTCATTTTAAAAAAGAAACAGTTCAGACCTTGTGTGATGCAGCCTGCCAGATGTTACCAGACTACAACTACCAGCATTCTTCTCCAGAGTTAGCAACATTTGCAGACCTTTGCTCTTCGCTAGTCAGCATGCTTGCAGACTTCCTCTTTGCTTGCTTTGTCATTTTCACCCTCTCTCCTCCTGCATCAAGTAAATCTACAGCCATTTTTCTCTTCCTTCTCCATTAAACCAAGTATCTAATTAATTAGTTAATTAGTTAATGTGTTCATCAGGCAATGCACAAGTATTTGTAGATATTTTAATTTTTTTGAAAAAAAATACTAAGCTTCATTATCTCTCTCTCTCTCTCTCTCTGGCTTTTCTTTGCAAACGAAGATTCACGAAGGACTCGTCCCACACTTTCTGCAAGTGTGCTGATGAGTGAAAAGACAAATCCAAGATAAACAAGTCCGGTTGCAGAAAGCACAGCAGAGGGTCTCCTTGGGTGATGTTTCTGGGTTGTGATTCTTTCTGCGGTGTCGTTTCTCTTCAAGACTTGTTCGGCATGAGTTCTCAAATAAGCTGCAGCATTGTGGATAGTGCATCTCCATGCCTCCCGAAGTGAAGCCAGGGCGGACCATTGTTGGTGATCAATTTGGCCACGCCTGAGATGTTATTTCATGGAGTCCTTGTATCGCTTTTTTGGAGGGCCCCTCTTATGCTGACCTGTGGCGAGTTCACCGTAGAGTACTATTTTTGGGAGGCGATGGTCCTCCATCCTAGAAATGTGCCCTGCCCAGTGCAGCTGTGTTCTCAATATCATGGCCTCAAAGCTGGTGATTCCTGCTTGCTCAAGGACAGCAACATTCGTCACATAGTCAGTCTAGTGTATATTTAGGATTGTACGTATACAGTGCTGATGAAAACGTTCGAGGAGTGGTAAGTGTTGGCGATAGGTGACCCATGTTTTAGACACGTAAAGGAGAATAGACAGTACAATGGCTCTATACACACTGATTTTTATGCTTCGCCTCAGGTGTTTGTTACTCCAGACTCTTTTGTAAAGTCTTCCAAATGCGCTATACGCCTTTGCTAATCTGTGATCAATCTCTTTGTCAATCTTGGCATCTGAGGAGATGATGCTTCCCAGGTAGGTGAACTGCTGAACAGACTTAAGCACAGATTTGCCTACAGCAAAGTGGGGATGGTGGTGTTCGTCCTGTGGTGCAGGTATATTCTCTACTAAAACCTGTGGGGAGTATAGGACTGGTTGCTGTTGCCTTGCCAATTTAAATACTCTGCTTGAGAGATCCAGTACACTCTCTCACACAGTCCAACCAGCTATGCTAACTAGGGCTACTGTGACTTGCACTTCAACAACATCTTGAGAACTGTGTGATTCTTACTTCCTCTGAAGAAACCTATTGATGTATATGAGATAGCCTCCCTTATTCTGGCATCTTTCAGATATGAGACCACAACTCCTACAATCCCCAGCCAACTGAACTATCAGATATATTGGCTGGGGTGATAGGGGCTGTAGCCCAACATATCTGGAAGCTCCATATTATTTACTCTCCTTAATAATGTCTACTGAACATCAGAAACCAAAGCCAAATTCATACTACACAAACAACTAGCTTGAAACTGGATTATTTGCTATGGTTCCTTCCTATGGAATCCTGGGATTTTTAGTTTGGTGAGGCACCAGCACTCTTTGGCAGAGAAGGCAAAAGACCTTGTAAAACTATAAATCCCAGGATTCCATAGCACCACAAGTCTAAAAACTGGCAAACCCTGTAACTTTGTTTGCATAATGTATATAAATAAATCCAATCAAGTTTTGCTGGGGCAGAATATATTCATTAGGCAGGAGAATTCTGAATTCATTTCAACACAAATTAAAACAACTCCTAATATATTATAAAATTATGGTAAGGACGTAAGGCATCTGATCTTTTCTTTTAAAGAAGATCAAGGAATACAATCCTACATAGACTTGTCTAGGAGTAAGTTCCATTTAACTCAGTGGACCTAAGATATGTACAAAGAGTGGGGATGTAAATAAATAAATAAATAAATAAATAAATAATATGCTCAAGACTGCAACAGTGTAGTTATGACTGCAGAAATTAACACATATCAAGAAGTTTCAGTTCTGTCACTTGAATTCAGATTGCATGTCTTCATCATAGTACAGGTATCAAATAACATATCAATGCCAGGGTGTTTATTAATTCTAGTTGTGAATGGTCCCTCTAATTATTTTTCAGACATCAAAAATTTGAACTGTATTTCTTGCATTTCATTCTCCTCCAGTGTTTACATTTTTTTCTTACATGTGTGTTTGTGCTTCTGTGTATCTGTCTGTGAGCTCAAGATCACATTCCATGCATTTGATGAAGCAGGCTTTAGTTCATGAAATAATGCATTTGTCAGTCTTTTTCAGTGTAAACTGTTAGAACAGAATAGTTTTCCTCAACTTGCTGTCCTCCAGATGTGTCTAACCATAACTTCCATCATCTCTAGCCAGCATGTTGGCTGGGAGTGATGGAAATTGTGGTTAAACATGTTTAGATAATACCAAGTTGGAAGAGGATGCAGCAGAGGAACGACTCCCAAGTCCTTCCCTGTCTCAGCAGTACCAGATCTGAAAACAGCCATTCGTCAGTCAACAAAGGTGAATGTTAAGTATCCCTCGTAAGAATCATGATGGAGTCTAGTCAGGGGTACAACTCTTCCTGCTTGTTTAGCTTGTGGTATGTTCCAGACAGAGAGAATCAGAAACATTTAGAAAGATGTGAGAACAAAAATAACAATATACTGTACATTTTCATCCACATAACAAGCAAAGTTGCACCTAACATCCTTATGAAATACTTAAGAGAAAACACTTTCGTAAGAAGTTGGCTTAAAAAAAGTTACAGTATAAAATAGCTGCATTCCTACTCCTTCCGTAACAACCATGAACTAATATTATTCCTTATAAGGAGAAAATGCGAACAGCCCAGAATATGAAATGGAAATGTTGCAGCCAAAAATATACCATCGAAAATGCACTTGAGTATAAACCACAAAGCCAGAGTCACTGTGGGTATTCTGCTAAAAATGCAGACACAGACCTAGTGTGGGAAAATGATATTCTTACATCTTTTAAGTTCTTTTCACATCTGTTAAACAAGTCATTGCCTCAGTACAGAGTTTGCACTTTCTGTATTTTTTTTTCAATTATATTTTTATTTATCAATATTCCCATTACCACAACCACAAAGTATTTCCACAGATTTACCTGAGCTATAACTTAGATACAACACATAATATATTTAACACACAATTTTCTTCCATTATTACCAATTATAATTGCCATTATTGTCAGTTGTAATTTTATTACCAAAACATGTTCAATCAGTTCCTTTACATCCTTCACACTGTTTACTTCCTTTCCTCCCTTTCTCGACCTCTGATTTACTCATCCAAAGATTTTCTCCCCCCCATCTTTTACCCTTTTTCTCTTTGCTTCCTCCCTTTATTCCTTGCTTCTTTTCATTATAATATAATATAAATCCATGCTCCATCAACTCTCGTATTTTGTCATTTTCACAGTTGCTATCCTCAATACTTCCCATAAATTACCCTTTTTCAAAGAACTACCACTCCTCTACCATACATTTATTCTCCTCCTCTAAATCAATTTCCACCGTCTATTCAGGTATTGTGTTACTGCCTCCCATTCATTATTGAGCTCATCTATATTCCCTTTATTTATTATTCTGGTCAATTTGTCATTATTTTTCATCTCTAAGAGTTTACTTAACCAATCTTCTATTTCCGGAACCTCCCTCATTTTCCAATTAGCTGCTATCTTAAGTCTTGCCAATGAGATTAAGTATAATATTATTCTCCTATTTGTTTCTCTAACACCATTGTCATGTTTAACAGGTATAGTTTCGGATCCATTATAAAATTTATTTGTAACAACTTCTGTATTATTCTGTGCACTTTCCCCCAAAATCTCTTTATGATTGTGCATCCCCACCACATATAATATAATAATCCCACTTCCTTTTCACATCTCCAACATTTTTAAAATCTGTTTTTATATATTTTGTTTAATCTAATCAGTGTGAGGTACCACCTATTTGAGAACTTAATAAAATTTTCTTTTAGATCTTGGTTTGCCATGAAACGGTTTGATTTATTCCAAGCATTTTCCCATTCCATCAGGCTAATCGTGTCTTCTATGTCTTTTGCCCACTTCACCATTGATTCTTTAATCATTTCTTTCTCTAGCTCCCTTTCCAGCAAAATATTATAAAATTTTGTAATTTTTTCCCTTCCTTTATCCCAAATAATATTATCAATCTCGTTATTTTCCTTTTCAAAGCCACATTTAACCTTATCCTCTTTGTATCTGTTTTTTAACTGGTAATATGTAAACCATTGAATTTCATAACCTTGTCTTTGCATTTCCTCTTTTGTATTCAGTTGGCATTCTTTCTCATCAATCCATTTTATTAACTCTTTATACCTGATCCACTTCTCCTCATTTAGCCATTTTTCATGAAATGCTTCTACGGGGGGAAACCACATGGGGATACCTCCATAAAATTTTTGTTTTACATTCAACCATATTCTCATCAAAGGTCCCCTCACCGTATGATTTACAAATTCCTTGTCTACTTTGGCTTTCCCATACCATAAATAAGCATGAAGTCCAAACTTCAAATTACAACGCTCTAGATTTGTCACTCTTGAATTTTTTAGTTCTATCCATTGACTTAACCAGTTTAAACAACATGCATAGTAATATAACTTAAAATCAGGGAATGCCAAGCCCCCTCGATTCTTGGCATCCATAACAGTTGACCATTTTATCCTTGGCTTCCATCCATTCCAAATAAAGTCTTTCAAGTCCTTTGTCCATTCCAGAAAAGATTTATCATTATTCAGAATTATTAAATTTTGAAATAAAAACATCATTCTTGGCAATACACTCATCTTTATGGTTGCAATCCTTCCTAACAATGATATATTCACCTTTTGCCATCTTTTAAGATCTTCTTTTATTTGTTTCCATGTTTTCCTGTAATTATTCTCATACAATTCTTTGTTCCTCTTGGTTATCCATATCCCTAAGTATTTTGCTTTGTTTACAATCTTACATCCTGAATTATTTTCTAATTGAATCTCCTCCTCCTTTATTACATTTTTAGATATTATAACAGTTTTATCTTTATTAATCTTAAATCCAGAGAAATCCCTGTATTTCCCTATTGTTTCCAATAGCTTGTCCATGTTAGTTAAAGGGTCTCGAAGAACTAACAATAAATCGTCAGCATATGCTAATATCTTATATTCTTGCCCTTTGTGTTTCAGCCCAATAATAGTATTATTATCCCTAATTTCCTTATTGAGAATCTCCATGGCCAAAATGAATAGTAACAGAGACAGGGGACAACCCTGCCTCATTCCCTTCTGTATATTAATTAAATTCAACCTTTCCCCATTTACTCATAAATATGCTTTTGGGGTTTTGTAGATTTGTTCCACAAATTGGTAAAAGTCCTTTCCCACGTCTATCTCTTTTAAGACTTCCTTCATAAATGTCCATCTTAAATTGTCAATGGTTTTCTCCGCGTTCGCAAATATTAAAGCCACTTTTTTTTTTTTTTTAGAACACTCATAGTATTCTAAAATATTCAGAACAGATCTTATATTATTTGCCTTTGTTCTTCCTGGGAGAAAGCCTCTTTGGCACTTTCTGTATTTTAACAGTGTTAAAATTATCATCCCGTGTCATTTCTTTTCCAGAATTTTTGGATGATCAGGTCACATGTTGTCCCTGGATTGATTCTGCAGGCCTAGGAGATAGAAGTGACTCCTAGGCCTGCAGGAGTATGTTTGTGCTAATGATCCAATGTATTGGTACTGGCCAATCAGACATCTCTGCTGAGCTTAGGACTTGGGTGAAGTAAGGAGAAAGGTGGGCCACACTTTTCACTTTGGTTTTAAGCCCCTTCTTTCTTATCAGAGGAGAAAAAGGACACCCAAGAGACAGATGTTCACAGATGGGAACATTTTTTGGCAGAAACTGAAAGGAGGGATATAAAATGTGTGTGTAGTGAAGTGGGGGCTTCATCAGAAGGAAGGAGTAGTGTAGGAAGTTACAGAAACCTAGTCAGGTACAGCTTGACCAAGATGTCAATGCAGACTAGTCCTGATTGTTTGGTTATTATCTCTAGTATCAGAGGTAATTTGCCTTTGAATGCCAACTGATTAAAAAAAACAGCCAATAGCAGGAGCAAGCTGCTGCTATCACAAGCCTAGAGATACTGTGGTACTGACGTCCAGCTTGTGGGCTTCCCATGGATACATTGTTGACCATGATGGAAACAGAATACAGGACTAAATAGACAATTTATGCATTGTGATAGAAGATACCTGGTTGCACCTAGTTTAATGTCATTACAGGTCCTTTCACATTACACAATCATAGCAGCAAGATTCTACTTTAAATGCCATTGCTGAATCCTGGAGTATAGTTTGGTGAGGCACCACATCTCTCTGGCTGAGAATTCTAAATGCCCTTGTAACCTTCATGACATATCCCATCATTCTGATATTGAATTGCAACCACTGTATGTCCCATCATCCCAATTTGGGATCAATGTTTAATTGGCTTGATAATCTGGTCAGTAACCAGGCCATCCACAGGCTGATGGAAACAAAGGTAAATAGTCAACCAAAGATCGTGCAGTACTCTGCCAAAAAAATGGGCCTAACAAATTATCCAAACAGTCACACCTTTACAATAATCATGCTACAATCTTTGTGAAACAAGGAGACTTTTGCTGTAACATTCAGGACTTGACCTGACAGCTATCTGCCACGTTGGATTGATCTCATTGCTTTACAAATCAGAAACCCATCTCCCCATCCCCAGTCAAAGGAAAAGTGCCTGTCAATCACTTGATACCAGATTGCCCCCATTTCCCAGTTCCTGACTGGTTCAGAAATCCTTTGTTCATGCAACTGAGAGTTATCTGAAGACAAATATTCCTTTGACCCAGAGCACACCTTCAAAGGAATTTTCCTTATAAAAACCCTGAAAAATTTGAGTTCTTTGGTTCAGATCCCCCCTCCTTCTGAATCTATGTCACTCCATTCCTTGATTTCCCCCCCTTCTCTCCATCCTTCCAAATTTCTGCTAACACTCCCCCCCCCCAACCTCTGGCCAGCTTCCAACTGAGCTTAAGCACTCCCTTCCCACTTCCATAATCCTAACTTCCCCACTTTCTGTTGCTGCTACTTGAGAGTAATGCTACTTCTCTCGAGGACACCCAGTTGCAGGAGCAACTGCAGTTTTACCCCAAGAAGCTTAAATCTAATTCCCTTTTCTAACTATTTCTTGCCTTACTGTGGTAGTCTTGTTCGCTTGCTTAATGAATGTGTGTCATGTGTGAATGCTTTACTCAGCTCAATGAAGTCTCATCTGTTATTTTTGGATATCTGCCTCCTGTGTTTTTCCTGGCTCCACCTGTATTCATAGGGTAAAGACCACACACTACATTACATAACCTCTCATACTGCCATTTGAGTGCCTACCCATTCCCCTTTGTAAGATTATTATCGTGAGTGGGGGGAGGGGAGGGATTTGTTTTAAGTAGGTTTTAAATTTGAATTATTTAATTGTATTTTAAGGGGGGGAGGGGAGGGTTTGGATGTATATTTTAAATGTTGGGAACTGCCCCAATTGCGTTCTGTAGAGGGGCAGGATATAAATCATAGAATCATAGAATTATAGAGTTGGAAGAGACTACGAGGGCCATCCAGTCCAACCCCCTGCCACGCAGGATATCTTGATCAAAGCATCCTCGACAGATGGCAATCCAGCCTCTGCTCAAAGACCTCCAAGGAAGGAGACCCCACCACGCCCCGAGGGAGTGTGTTCCACCGCCGAACAGCTCCCACCGTCTAAAAGTTCCTCCCAATGTTGAGGCGGAATCCCCACCCCCGGAGCCCACACCCACCACGCTGTGCTCCAGCCCCCGGAACAGCAGAAAACAAGCCCGCTCCATCCCCAGCACGAGACCCCTTCAAACACTCAAACAGGGCCACCACATTGCCCCTCAACCGTCCCCCCTCCAGGCCAAACACACCCGGCTCCCCAAGTCTCCCCCACAAGGCACCGCCTCCAGACCCCCCACCACCCCAGCCGCTCTCCCCCAGACACGCCCCAACCCGTCAACATCCCCCTTGAATCGTGGTGCCCAGAACTGGACACAGCACCCCAGGCAAGGCCCGACCAAGGCAGAACAGAGCGGCACCACCACCTCCCCTGATCTAGACACCACACCTTCACCGATACAGCCCAAAATTGCACCAGCCCCCCTAGCCGCCGCATCACACTGCCGACCCATGCCCAACCCGTGGTCCACCAGGACTCCCAGATTCCCCCCGCACGCAGTCCCGCCCAGCCAGGTCCCCCCATCCTACATCCACGCACCTCATCCTTCCACCCCAAGTGCAGTACCTTACATTTCTCTGCATTGAATTTCATTTTGTTAGCTTTGGCCCAGCTCTCCAGTCTATCCAGGTCATTCTGAATATTGATCCTGTCCTCTAGGGTATTAGCTACTCCTCCTAATTTGGTGTCATCTGCAAATTTGATAAGTATGCCCCTAATTCCCTCATCCAAGTCATTGATAAAGATATTGAATAGCACTGGGCCCAGGACAGAACCCTGTGGCACCCCACTGGTCACATCTTTCCAAGACGAAGAGGAGATACTGCTGAGCACCCTTTGGGTTCGGCCGGTCAACCAATTACAAATCCATTGAACAGTTAACTTATTATTATTATTTCCATGGACACCAGTGTTTTGCGTTACAGCATTGCCAAGGATTCCATAGGAATCACAGCACTATAATTGTTTAGTGTGAAGGATAGCCATGATTCACCATAAATTTGACCTTACAACTCAACTGCTGGCTCCCATTCCTCTTATACAGTGGAGCAAAGAGGCATAGTGCAGTGAAGCATAATGCCAAAGTGATGCATAATGCTCACAGCACTTCTAGCAAAGAGATGGGTGCACCAGTACTGGAATCACTTAAAAACTTTTCTATCGTCCTCACATTGCATTAGTATGTAGTGTGACATCATTTGGAAATCCTCCCCCCCCCCAATTCAGCAACAATTACATTAAAAAGCTGTTGTAAGGGGAGATTTAGAGCAGTGATTCTCAAACTTTGGTCCTTCACGTGCTTTGGACTTCATCTCCCAGAAGCCCTAGCCACCTTGGCCAACAGTCAGAAATTCTGGGAGGTGAAGTCCAAAGCATCTGGAGTTTGGGAACCACTGATGAGGAGCATACTACGTATATCAAATGTCAGGACTGTACAGTTGGTTTCACAGCAAGGATAAAGCTAACCAGAAAAAAGTGTTATTTGGGGTTTGGATTTTCAACCTGGACTTTCGTGAGCCTCCTAAATACATCAGGCTGTGTGGTATAGGAAAGAGAATGCTGGGCTAGATGAAACTTTGTGCTGATCCAACAGGGTTTGTTCCTCTCTCTCTCTCTCTCTCTTTATGAATCATACAGGGCGGCTTTTGCTTTTGAATACAATGGTTTGTGCAAAACATTGACAACACTCACATACACTGTGAGGGTTGAAGGGAGAATAATGACAGATGTTCTGCACTGGGATGTATTTTCCCAATCCTTTGGGCTTATCACAATTATCACTATTACTTCAAAATGTTTTTCTTTTGGAGTTATTTGGTGGCAAGTTAATATTTCCCAATGGTTTTTTTTTAACAAAAATAAAAGTAATGTGCATTATTTAATGTGTAACAGCCAATAGATTCCTTTTTCAAAAAGTAATGTGTTAGCTTTTGTGACAATGTTTCCACCAGGCACTTCTATACTAAAAAAAGGCAACTTTCTACAGTGGATGAAATGGGTTCAAGAAGCACTGCCCTCAGCAAATCAGACATAGAGATAAGTGCATGCTGGGGAACACACTTAAATGCCTGTCAATGTTCACAGGGATATGCCTTGTAATACCATATTACACTTTGCAGTTGAATGTTGAAAATACCTGGAAGAAACGTATATGAACTTGGCTGTGTGGCTCATCCAGCCCTTCAATCCATATAAAATGTACATTAATTTCACACTCAGCAGCTATTTCACTGTTTTAAATATGATATGCTTAACAGCATTCCACCCATAGCACTACGTTGACTTTCTAAACTCCTACATGTTTGGTGGCAGTCATGATTGCAGCAAAAAGAACAGTGATATCTTCACAAAATGAAGCTAGTACAAAAATCTAAAGAGAAACAAATTAAAGCACAAGGTTTCACAAACAGAGGAAGATATATCTATTGTTTACAATAGGGGTGGAAATAGTGTAATCCTTGCCCCTTCAGGCTCCTCCCAAATCCAAACCATTTTTTTTAATGTCCCAAATCTCCTCCTTTTCTAGATAAAAATAAGAGGCTCTGGGCCCTGTTTTGTCCTCCACGTGCTGCTTCTGGGGGCTCTACCCTGAAACATTGTGATCAATGTGTGTGGGGAAAGGAGGAGAGATTAACTCTCTCTGTCCTTGGATCGGCCAAATAAAAACCCCTCCTACATTCAATAGTAGCTCTGGAAGAAAAGTAAACACTGATGCCAATGGGAGCCCCTACCTCAGTCTAGTAGCCTTTATGTAGTGAAGGCAATTTTTATTGTGAGGAGGGCAGGAGGGGGAAAGGTTAGATTTCTCTTCATGGGCTCCTGTCACCCCAATGAAACGAGTGTGTGTGCTGTGCCTGTTATTATTTATTTTAAAAACACCACAATTCCTAACTTAGCATCCATTTACCACATAGTGTCACATTTAATTCAGCCCTTTACTCTTCAAAGTGCACTCTTAATTTGCTTCAGTTCCTTGTGTAAGTTGTTAGCTTAGTTTTCCCTGTGCTCACACTGAACACTTGAGAAGCTGTTCCTATACAGGTGTGGTCAGTCCCAAGCGAGCCTCCATAGGCAAGAACTGTCAAAAGAGTGGATTCCTCTTCGAATGAATAGAACTTGTCCTTAATTTGGAAGCATTGAAAGAGCGAGTTGCAAGCCACTGAAATGCAGGGTTTCCTGTACTCACAAAAGGAAGGGGCTACAGAGACCAAAAAAAAAAAAAAGAAAGAAAGAAAAGAAAAAGAAAAAGAAAAAGAAAAAGAAAAGAAAGAAAGAAAGAAAGAAAGAAAGAAAGAATGTTTCAGCCATTAATAAACTGTTTCTATTGTGAGGCTATCTCTATCAGCTTTCCTCATAAGTTGGGAAGCAAAGATGTGCTCACAGAGGTACACACTCCTCAGAACTAGAAGCATTTTCAAAAGCTGATTAGGCTTTCTAAATTCACATTTCTCAGGTTTTTCCTCTAGGGTTTTGGGGAAAAAAATATGACTTTCTTTAAAAACAATAAATAATAAGCTTTTGATTTTCGTTTACTGTAGGTGTTGCAATTTTGGGCCTTGTATATCTCACCATCTGAAGAAGGATGGAGGGGAAGGAATGTGACCATCTTATGATCTTAGCAGCATTCAGGAAAAACCTATTTGGTTTGTTGGGAATGCATTCAATATAACAGCACAGACACATGCCCGGCAGGTCTTAAATGGCACGTAGCACACTCTGATAACTTTTAAAATCAAAGCAGAAGTTAGTTCCTGAACCCCACCCAATTGCTGCCTGTTTGCTAGCTTTGGAAGGGACATTATCTCCATTTCAAAAGAGGTCAAATGCTTTGTTCACCTACATAAGGGAAGTAAATAGTGGCACTAGAGGTGGCCTTCAGAAGTTAGAGTTGCAGCCAGAAAAGCAACTGCTAAAGAATACAAGAAGGGATGTGTATAATAGGTAACAATAATAAAGGCCTTATTTGAAACAGTTTGGACCAACAGTGGTCTGCCCTGGCCTCACATCAGGAGGCATGGAGATGCACTATCCACAATGCTGCAGCCTTATTTGAGAACTCACGCCGAACAAGTCTTGAAGAGAAACGACAACGCAGAAAGAATCACAACCCAAAAACATCACCCAAGGAGACCTTCTGCTGTGCTTTCTGCAACTGGACTTGTTTATCTCGGATTTGCCTTTTTAGTCATCAGCGTGCTTGCAGAAAGCGCGGGATGAGTCCTTCCTGAATCTTCATTTGCGAAGAAAAGCCAGAGAGAGAGGGGGTATCTTGAACTTAAATCAGATCGTATCAACAAATGTGAGAAAGGGCTACAAGATAGCTATGCAGTAAAGGCTGCAATCATAAACTCACTTGGAAGCATGTTCCATGCAAATAAATTGGGCTCATTTCCGAGTTTATGACCAGGATCTACTGTATCCTGATTAGTGGTTTCCCCTCCAGCCCTTTTTGTACCTAAGAAACTAATTTCAAAGGGCTGGGAAACCTTCTGGAACAGGGTTTTGGCACAATAGATGACTGCAGTGGAGAGGGTGGTCCTTTCACACCACACAGATATAGCATTAGGACCCCACCCTTAACTGCCATGACTTCATTTTACAGAATCCTAGGATTTGCAGATTAGGAAGGGGCATATAGAATTCTCAACCACAGAGCTCTAGTGCTTCACCAAACTACAAACTCCAGGATTCCATAGGATGGAATCGTGGTAGTTAAAGTAGACTCACAGTGCTATAACTGTGCAGTGTAAAAGGGACCTAATTCTGCTGGATTCCAATATCAAAGGTTTTGCGGCACGTAAAGTTCTTGAAATTAAATTGGCTGCAAACAGCAATCCATGATTATCATGATCACAATCATGATGATGTTGAACCAAAGAAAGTGAACTCAATCTACAATTTTGAAAGCAAGAATGAAGCACACTCAGGCCTACCCTGAAGTCTACATTAATAGCACTTGCAAGGTAACTCCTTTTTTAAAATTCAAAATTAATTTCTAAATATGATTCTATAACCCCCACCATATTCTACCATACAATGTTTGCTGCATTTTAGGAGATGAGAATTGCCCTTTAACACGTTGTTACTAAAATAAAAAACAGATCCTGGCAAAATGGAGCAAGTCTCTTCTTATCATGAATTCTTTATCCTGCTGGATTCTAAGCATAGGAAGGCAGTTCCTGACTCAAATCAGATTGGCTCAGAAATCACTAACACTCTTTATCATCAAAATCAGGGAAAATCTCAGCATATTTCTTAGGCAATCTGAATTCAGATTGGATCCACTGAACTCCCTGCCATTCACAAAACATTCCTCTAAATTCCACTCCTTGTTTTTATTTTACCATGTGCCTGGTGCTCCATTTACCATGGTATTGACAACCAAGAGGAAGGGAGGGATGTTTCTGCCCACTCAGCTGTTGGGCAATGCTTTGAAAGTAACTTATAATAAAAGTGAGTATAATGGCATACAGGTGTTGTCCATAAAGGTCTGGGACACAGGGAATCATGCTACCCCTACTCACTTATGGATGGTAGCAGCATGTCATCACGTTAGGGATGTAAATAATACTCACAAATTTTCTAATCCTCAATGTGAAATAGTGTCCTGATGCATCAAGACATCCCATCCAAAAAGTATCAAGATTTTTCATACTTCAAATTTATTTCAAAAAACTGTTTGTGCAAAAGGAACACTTTTGCGCCATATACAGTTGTCTGTGCAAAACTGTTGTTATGATTTTTTCACAAATGAATTCTTCACCAAAGTCCAAAAGTGCAAAAAAATCATCTAAAAATGGGCAAAAGCTCTCAAAATAATCTAAAAGGCCATCTAAAAAGGCACAAGTAAGCAAAGATTTATACCCCTCCATCACCCACATTTTTCTTAGAAGTCACTTTTCAAGCTCTACTGAGGTATATAATTGCCCCATAGAGTGTTGCAATGCCCTTTGGAAAAGCTGCATTTTACTATACAAAAAATGGGGAAAGAACTTTCCATCATTTCCTCACATTTACCTCTGCTATCAAGTTGGCAGCAATGAGGTAAATGGGGTGGAGAGGGGGTGGAAAATGAGTCTGAAGGATTGGTTGGTGGGAAGGAGGGCCTTTGAAGGCAGGGGAATTGTAATCTAGCTTGAATTAAAATCTGAATGGTCATAAAACTCACTTAATATCACAGGAAAGCACTGAGACCTGGGACACTCCACAAGTACAACCCAACTACCAGTGACACATGTATTCATGGCAAAATAAATTTGTGCACAGCTCATAACCTTTTCCTTACAAAAATTACCCTGCTACAGTTGTCCCTTCATATTTGCTGAGGTTTGGTTCCAGGACCCCCCCTCCATGGATCCAAAATCCATGAATACTCAAGTCCCATTATATGCAATGGCATAGCAAAATGGTGTCCCTTATATAAGATGGCAAAATCAAGGTTTGCTTTTTGGATTATTATTATTTTTTTAGAATATTTTCAAGCTGTGAAAACTTAAATCTGTGGATACCAAATCCGTGGATATGGAGGGACAACTGTATTTACTTCTGATTCCAGCTCAGTTATTAATCCACAAAATAAAGTCACCTCACTGAAGATCCATGCGTACATCATTTAGTCCTTTTCCAATTCAACTTGTTTTGATCCCCAGCACTCTAAAATAGCAAATGTTGATGCCACTGAGATTCCTAACCCCCTGCTTTTTATGTTACATTGGGCATGTAAGGATTATAAACTGTAAGTGAATGAATAAATTCAAAATAATCCATGCATAAAACTTTCAGAAGTGGGTACACTAGCATGACTAACCCTAAATGTGCTAAAATACTTTTAGGAGATTTTCAGACCGCGTTTCAGCGTGCCTAGCGCGGGAGGAGCTTTCAGGAGAGGGACGGCGATCTTGCGCGGCAGGGGGGCGTTTTCGGACACCGTTGTCCCTCTCCCGAAACCATCCGTGTCACTTCCGTAAAGCTTCGGAAGCCGCAGAGCCATATTTTAATCACGGAGGTTGCCCGTGATTAAAATATGGCTCTGCGGCTTCCAAAGCTTCATAGAAGTGACACGGATGGTTTCAGGAGAGGGACAACGGCGTCCAAAAACGCCCCCCTGCTGCTCAAGACTGCCTTCCCTCTCCCGAAAGTTCCGCCCGCGCTAGGCACGCTGAAACGCGGTCTGAAAATCTCCTTAGAATCCAAGTCTGTGGTGAGAACAGGCCAGGGTGGGATGAGGTGGAGGGAAATACTGGGTAAAATAGCACAGCTGAGACTTGTTCAAGAAACATTGCATTTCTTGTTGTTAACTGCCATCAAGTCAACTTCAACTTATGGCGACCCTTATGAATAAGAGACCTCCAAGTCACCCTATCATCAGCACCCCTGCTCAGGTCTTGCAAACTCAGGGTCATGGTTTTCTTGATTGAGTCTATCCAGCTGTAGTGTGGTCTTCCTCTTTTCCTGCTGCCTTCTACCTTACCAAGCACTATTGACTTTTCTAGTGACTCGTGTTTTCTCATGATGTGTCTAAAGTACGGCAGTCTCAGTTTAGTCATCTTGGATTCTAGGAAAAGTTCAGGCTTGATTTGCTCTAGGACCCATTTATTTGTCTTTTTAGAAGGCCACGGCATCTGTAGAACTCTTCTCCAGCACATTTCAAATGAGCTGATTTTCTTCCTATTAGGACAATAGTCGTAAGTAATGTACATCATGCTAAATGAATTTCTCCAGACCATCATAAACTGTAACATGCTCTGAATGTATGATTCATCAATAAAGTCTGATTCTATTACTAATCAGATAAGGACTTGTAATTGAAATGTGTATTAAAAAGCAGAACTTACTACGTAAGACCAAAGTTACGGAGCCCATTTCTTGCATCAGTATGAACATGAGAGTATCTTTAAGGGTCCTTTTCCATTGTTTGGAAAGATCTGGGTATGAACAGTTGGAAATGAAGATAAGCAATTCAGTGTTAATTTACATTTAACCTATCAAGTGAACAAGGTGTGTGTAGGAATAATAAGGCTTAAATATGCTGTCAAAAGCCTTTTGAGCTTCTGAAAGTGCTAATTTTTCCTTTTGTTAAGCCAGCTGACTTCAATTTGCTCTGCAGATTCTCATCCAGAAAAAATGCATGACTCAATTTGTTAGAATTTTAAAGTAAAGCTTTTGCTTTCTTTCTGATTATTTTTCAGTGTCTGGTAAAATTTACAAAATCAACTACTTTGCCTTGGATGAATTATCACAATTGTTCACTCTCATAAATATGCTAGATGTTTGGGAGATTTTTTTTTTTTGTCTGCCAAGAAACTCAAAAAGCAAAAAGCATACCCCTTGAAAAGGAAGGAATCTTGAATACTGAAAAAGAGAGAAATATATTGTCTGAAAAGAAAATACTTTTCACCCAAAGGAACTTCTAACATTTTTTGTTGCAGAATACATTAAAGTCATCTTGGTGTTAACTTTGAACACATTTTTTTCTTTAGAGAAACACTTCTGAAATCCTCCCTCGCACCATGCTTTTCAGTACCATCCAGCCAAGTGTAAGGAAATGTTGCCCAGTGACTTACAAGGAACACTTGAATAGTCACATTTATAGCTCTTTTCTAGCAAAATAATAACCTATGGTTGATTTCAGACCTTCTGAGCATAGCATCTCTTTTCAATAGGTCTCAAGCTTTCTGGTCATGAGCACCTTGTTTAATCAGGACAAATGTTTCTGTAGTGAGTCACAGATCTGCTAATGATTATAGTCAGATCAAACATTCTTTCAAAGTGTTATTAGGTGTGCAACACCTAGTCTTAAGCATAGTACAGTACACAGTTTAACTGGTCAGTCAAACCCCAAATTGAAGGGACTGTACAGCTTAGATCACATAGACTTTCTTGTAGGGCAATCCTTTGTGTGTACAGATTGATGCCCATATCCATGGGGAACATGTTCCAAGATTCCCCCCCCCCGCCGCCCTGCTGTGGATACCAAAAACCATGGATAATACAGAACCCTATTATTTTAAATGAGAAGAACACTGGAAGTTCACCACAGAATCACATTGGAATACCTAGAAAATCCTAGAGAGAACATATATTTTCAGACATGGATAAGTGAAACCATGGATACTGAATCCATGGATATGAGGGTGTATGTGTGTCAACCTGTTTATTCAAAAAAGTAAGACCAACCATGTTCAACGAGGATTATTATTGCCGAGTAACAATGCATAGGATATTGTCATTATTATCTGGCAACTAGCATATTTGTTGGACTGGGACATGGAAGATCTGAGACATGAAACTCAATGGATGACCTTGGGCCAGTCCCCCCTGCATCTCATTGTGAGCTACTTGAAAGTACCTCCCCCTTAGTGTGAGTTACCTGAAAGGATTGTCAGACTAAACTAAAGTGAATAAGAACTATACATGCCAGCATGAGCTCACTGCATGAAAGGTGGGACATCAGTGTAAATCATCATCATCATCATCATCATCTTATAAAATATTGCACACCTTCATCCCAGTATCTGAGAAAGCAGCCCCAAAATTCTGGCAACAGGATAAACAAGGTCTGGGAAAGCAACCAACTCCCATTGATAGCAAAGTCAATTAAGGGGACCAAGATAAGTTTCAGAACAAGCAAGGTTCCGTTTCTTGGAGAAGCAGCAATACAGGCAAGAAGGCACACAGAGAAGAGTCCAGAATACAGTCCAAAGGTCAAGGCTTACAGAAGGCAATGTAGTCAAGAAGTAGGTCCATGGGTTAGCAGGATCAGGCAGCAGTGTAGTCAGGAACAGTCCAAAGTCTTAACACAAGTCAAGGCAACAGAATCAAGGCACGGAGTCAGAAATATCAGACAAAAGCTCTCTCCAGGAAGATCAGTTGATCTCCAACAAAGCCTCCACATTTCCCCAAAGTGTATATACAGCAATCAAGGCTTTGCCAGGTGCTTCTTGACAAGCAGGTGTTTCTCATAAAGTCTCAGCAATTTCCTTTGAGCTTCCTTTTGAGATTGCTCTTGGCTGTATGATGGTGGAGGTAAGTTTGTTTCTTCTTCATCATCCTTATATGAATTGGCAGGACTCTCTGCTGGGGCTGGTGCCAAACCACTAGGGCCAGGCTCTTCCTCTGCTTGAGCCTCCAGGTTGGCAGGGTTCCCTGCTGGCACAGGTGTAGATAAACCTGTGCCAGGGTCCATAGGACCATCCCCTGCCATGTCCTCCTCCTCCTCTGATTCCATACCCTCATCAGACTCACAAGGCATGACACCCAGATATATATATATATATATATATATATATATATAGCCTATTTTAGGGGTATAGTATAGTATATCATATATCCTGTAACCTCCTTCTGTCCTCTGTGTGTGTGAGAGAGAGAGAGTGAGTGAGAGAGAGAGAGAGAGAGAGAGAGAGAGGTAGTACAGCAAAGAGCTGGGATGTCTGTGCATGCACATATCATCTTCTGTATGCAGTGAAGAGGGGATACAGGTTATTCACTCCTAGGTCCCACCACAGGTAAATTTAACAATGGGATAGAACGGCCACTAGCCTTTAATCCCTTTGATCCATGTGTCTGTCCCTCTCTTGGGAAGTCCAGTGTTTTTGTGGAGATCTACTGTCTTAAGCAGCTTCTTCTTCTATTTAAATCTACTGGTACATATCTACATATGTTACCGTACTGATGGTAGCTTGTTTAATTTAAGCCGGCTGAGGGCTCACACTAAGACTCTAAACTATCTAGTCCATGAGCTGCTCTTCGCCGATGCTGCTGCCCTTGTTGCCCACACAGAAGCAGCTCTGCAGCGCCTAACATCCTGCTTCGCAACAGCTGCAGAGCTCTTTGGGCTGGAAGTCAACCTGAAGAAAACAGAAGTTCTCTACCAGCCTGCACCACAGGACGAACACCACCATCCCCACTTTGCCGTAGGCGAATCTGTGCTTAAGTCCATTCAGCAGTTCACCTACCTGGGAAGCATCATCTCCTCAGATGCCAAGATTGACAAAGAGATCGATCATAGATTAGCAAAGGCATATAGCGCATTTGGAAGACTTTACAAAAGAGTCTGGAGTAACAAACACCTGAGGCGAAGCACAAAAATCAGTGTGTATAGTGCCATTGTACTGTCTATTCTCCTTTATGGGTCTGAAACATGGGTCACCTATTGTCACCACTTACGACTCCGCGAATGCTTTCATCAGCACTGTATATGCACAATCCTAAATATACACTGGACTGACTATGTGACGAATGTTGCCATCCTTGAGCAAGCAGGGATCACCAGCATTCAGGCCATGATACTGAGAACACAGCTGCGTTGGGCAGGGCACATTTCTAGGATGGAGGACCATTGTCTCCCAAAAATAGTACTCTATGGTGAACTCGCCACGGGTCAGCGTAATAGAGGCGCTCCAAAAAAGCGATACAAGGACTCCCTGAAACAACATCTCAGGCTCAGCTGAATTGATCACCAACAATGGTTCGCCATGGCCTCCCATTGGGAGACTTGGAGACGCACTATCCACAATGCTGCAGCCTTATTTGAGAGCTCACATCAAACAAGTCTTGAAGAGAAAGGACAATGCAGAAAGAATCACAACTCGGAATCATCATCCAAGGAGACCTTCTGCTGTGCTTTCTGCAACCGGACATGTTTATCTCAGATTGGCCTTTTCAGTCATTAGCGCGCTTGCAGAAAGCGTGGGATGAGTCCTTCCTGAATCTTCGTTTGCGAAGAAAAGCCAGAGAGAGATCTCTTCAGCATTGAGAGATCATTGCCCTCCCCTCTAAATAATGGCAATCCCAAATATGCAGAGAAAAACTATGAGAATATGTATAAGTAGATCTGGTTCATTATATGGATTTAAAATATTATATCCTAAGGGACACTGTATGGCACAGGATCCTGCTGCTGGGCTTGGCAAACTCATTTTATCCACCCAACTGGTCCATCACTAGGACAAGTGATAGGTGGGGGCCGATTTCATGTCAGTAGGATGCTGATTCACCTTCAAATTTAAAGGAGCTAACCAAGGTATTGAACATATTTGTAGATAGTGTTTAGCACCTTCGACAGTTCCATTAAAGCCTAAACTAAAATGTAGAGTGGATTTTCCACCTGACTGAAGTGGAAATCACCAGCTCCCATTCCACATGAACTCTTTTATCTTATGTTCCCACAGCTTGTCTGATGTCCCTAGCCTAATAATGCTGCCTCTTGACATTTCTCACTGAGTCCTTGGTGACCTGCTTCTTCTTTACCATTATTTATTGATTGATTGATTTAATAAATTCATAGACATTTAACAAAGGAATTTACTAAAGCAGTGCTCGATCTACTAAAGGAGTACTCAATTCAATGTGCTGATGATGACACTACAAATGTGGTGATGACCTACAAAGGCTCAGGTTCAGGTTATTTGAAGGACTGCATCTTCCTATATGAGCCTGTTAGAGCTCTAAGATCTTTGGGAGAGGTTCTTTTCTCTGCCCCACTACATTCTTGGACTCATTTGATGGGAACAAGGGACAGGGGCTTCTTGGTGGCTACTTCCAGACTTCGGAACGCTCTCCCTAGGGAGTCCCAGGGAGTCTTCCTTCTTGCTCTCCTTCCACCAGAAAGTAAAAACATTCTTACTACATTAGGCTTTTAGGAACTGACTGATGAGCTTTTAATGATGTGTGGTGCTGTTTTATTAATTAGTTATATTATCTTCCAATGAATTTTAAGCCTTGCTTGTTTTTTAATATCTGTGTGTGTGTGTGTGTGTGTGTGTGTGTATACTGATGCTTTTACACAGTTTTTAATCTGAACTGGTTTTAATGGGTTGTAAGACACATTCAGTCCATTACTGGGGAAAAGGCGGGATATAAATGAATATAATAATAAGCAGAAGAAATCAAAACCAAAATATAAGGACATATCAAGAAAAAAATAATACATAATACATTATTCCATTCAGCACGTATGTGGGTTAAAGATTAATCATCATCATACTCACACAAGAAGTTATCTAAGAAGACCTGGGTGAAAAGAATGTTTTATAGTAAATTGCTAACGCTCACAAATAAACCCAGGGCAGAGTATTCCACGGGGAAGGGACAATTACAATAAATGCCCATATCACTCCTTTTCCAGGAGTGTGCACCAAATTCTGAGCAGATGATAAGAAGGTTGCTAAGCAGGGATCAGGGTCTAGACAAGGAAAGGCACTTCAGGGAGCTGAGAAGCCCCATAGCAAGAGCTGGACCTTGGCTCCAGGCTGTACCACATCTCAGTTTGCTGTGGTCTCTTTTAACTGTTGTCTACCGTTTCCTTATACCAAACCTGCAGTGCTCTTTCATTATTAGTTTCTACTTTATATCTTGCCTTTCCTCCTATGAGAACAGATTTGTGATGAAGGGGGACCACAACTTGGCTCTGAAATCCCAAGCCAACACTCATAACTACTACAGAACTTTCCCCACATTCCCAAAGAAAGAGATGTTTATGCTGAGCGAAGCACATGCATGTACATACATGCACTGAGAAGCCGGTTCTTCAGCAAGGCCAGAACATTTCTGTTTCAATAAGCAAAATCTTGCAATTATTATCAGATCTCAGCAGGAGTGCTAGAAGCTTGGAGCTAAATCCAAATGTTGGTGTCAACTAGTGTAGAGCCACTGAATCAACTCATTAAGTGTGACTCATTAAGTGTTGACAATAGCTCCCATTCATTCAATGGGTCTACTCTAGTTGTGCATATCAGTTGGATTTAGCCCTTGTTTATTAAGGTGAAAACATACTTATTTCTGTAACACTGTCACACATAAGCAGCCATGAAGCAGATGAAAGACTGCCTGACAGACAGACAGATACATCAATATGATCATAGACCTGCACCTCTCGAGAAGCTTGGATTATGTATTTAAAGCTGCACTCCTATAAACCTCTTGGAGTATGGCTTATTTAGCTCAGTGACACATACTCCTGAGGAGACATGAGAGAACTGCAACCCAAAGCATTCTTTTCTGTTTCCAGAAACAGTAACCTCAGACTGTGTAAAGCAACCGGGGTGGGGGGGGAGGGGAGAAGGAGAACAGTTTTTAAAAACTGCCTTGCAGTTGAAGTGCTTAAAAAAAAAAAAAAAAAAAGACAAGGGTCTCCCCCTTTTTCCTTGACTGGTGTATCTGCAATGCCTCGCTCAACCCTTTAAATATACAGTAACCGTGACCTATAAAAGTGTACGTGTAATTCCTCTCCTCCAGATTTAACTGCTGTCCTAGGGTTATGGTGCCCGTCCTTAACTTTATGGATCACCGCTTGTCCGGATATCACACGAATACTAATGTGCAGGAAAGTAAATAGCCTCTAGCTATGTTCTGGCACCAAGAACAGTTGAAAGTCTGAAGGTTTTTTTCACTCCAAAATGTTACTGTGGGGCAGGGGCAGGGGCATGGGGGGAAAAAAGGCAAGGCTAAGGTGGAACTACACATTACCTCAGCAAATACATGACCTCAAAATCAGATTTGCTGAGATAATGTGATCTCAAGAATAGAGGGAAGGCATGAGTAGAGAGGAATCTGTGGATAAGAGGATAAAGTATGCCTTGAGAATTACAGTTGTTCCTCCATATCCACGGATTTAAGTATTCACAGCCTGAAAATCTTCTTAAAAAATAAAAATCCAAAAAGCAAACCTTGATTGTGCAGTCTTATATAAAGGACACCATTTTGCTATGCCATTGCATATAATGAGACTTGCGTATTCACAGATTTTGGTATCCACAGGGGGTCCTGGAACCAAAACCCAGCAAATATGAAGGGACAACTGTAGTATGAAAAGGCAGTAGAAAAATATTTGAGAGAGAGGTGGGAGGTTCCCTTGCAATTTCCAGCACAGTTGCAGTTGGCAGTCTATCAGCTCTCCTTCATCTTTCCTAGCAATAAATACGGTACTGTCATCTGGGCAGCAACCTAGCACAGGTCTTGCATATTGGCTTTCCAGCTCACTTGCAAGCTACTTGCTCTATTTGTTGCCCTCTATTGGTTGCCACCATGCATTCTATTCCCTTCACAGTGATGCCTGAGCTTTGGCCAGCAAATAATCCATACTTTGGCCCATCTCTTTTTGAAATAAACCTTGAAGTTCCAGAGCATCTGGAACTCACTGGCACCTCTTGCCCATCTAGCCTGGCTCTAGCTTTGCTGCCTGATTCTGGTAGTGCTGACAACATGGATACTGATTGGGAAGTGCTAGACTGGCATTTTGCTCCTTTTCTCAATGGCTTATGAGGGAGCTCATGCCTTCCCTACAACAAATAATTCTGACTCCAGGTCTAAAAAAGTTTTCTTGCTATGCCAGAAGAATTATTAACTGTTATCCAGAACCTGGAAATGTTACTTATTTGGGACACAATTTTAGGACCCCCCCCCACCAAGTAAGGATGTTTTTTTAAAGCAATTTTTCCAAGCTCTGCTCCTTTCCCTCTGTTATAATCTTGTAAGTAGGTAGTTAGTAACAGTTGCAAAACCCAAGGGTTCAGTAGAGGGCAAAGCAATTATCTTAGCAAGGCTCATAAATGCAAGAACCGCAAACCACCAAAGCAAGGAAGTATCAGTGACGTGACACTTCTTTCCTTTTGGTCAATAAAGATTCAAAAAGCACTTCCTAAAGAGTGTATTAATCACATATTGCATGTTTAGTGCACCATTTCAAGTCCATTTTTTCTAAGACTCGCTTTAAAAATTCACCTTCATATGTTTGTTTGTTTGTTTGTTTGATCTATATCCTGCTTTTCTCCTAATATTGAACCTCGAAATTTCCATCTTTCCTACAAAGAGAATACAAAGTCACCACTAGGAACACAGAGAGCTCACTTACATCATGTCATGTTATCTACTTTGGTATTGCTTACACCAGTGATGGGCAACGTGCATCCTACGGGCTGCATATGCCCCACAGGGCTATTGATGTGGCCCCAGCTGCTCCCCCAGGTGGTCAAAAGAAATTCTGTTTGTGTTTTGGGACACCATTCAAAGGACTCTCCTGGGCCTAATATAGGTTGGGAGGGGGCTAGAAACATGGTAAAAATGATCCTCGTGGACTCAGAGGGCATTTAGGGGCAAAAATTGTTCTTGTTTTTCTTTTGCAGGGGGCCGAGTGGGAGTTGCATCCCACTGTGTAGACCTCTAGATTTTGTTGCATTGTGATTCCCATCAGCCCCAGACACCATAACCAATGATGAGGAGTACTTGGAGTGCAGTTTAAGGGACACCACTGCCCATCCCAGCTTTAGACCAAGGTCTCATTTTTACCTTACCCACAGAGAACTGTTCAGTCTTTGCTCCTAGTACAAACTTCAGGAAGACACAAATGACTTTTGGTTCTGGTTTTCAATTCCAGTTCCAGAATCAGAGGACTTTCCTGCTTCACAAGTATATTAGCTGAGATGTAGCAAGTGTGAGAACAAAATTTTGCCTTCTAAACAGCAGCATTAAATGTTCCATAACATTACCCAGCAATTCTTCCAATAATATGCTTAGAATCATAGAATCATAGAATTGCAGAGTTGGAAGAGACCATGAGGGCCATCTAGTCCAACCCCCCTGCCACGCAGGAAATCTTGATCAAAGCATCCCCGACAGATGGCAATCCAGCCTCTGTTTAAAGACCTCCAAGGAAGGAGACCCCACCACGCTCCGAGGGAGTGCGTTCCACTGCCGAACAGCTCTTACTGTCAAAAAGTTCCTCCTCATGTTGAGGTGGAATCTCTGTTCCTGGAGCTTGCACCCATTGCTCCATGTTCCAGTCTCTGGAGCAACAGAAAACAAGCCTGCTCCATCCTTAGCGTGACATCCCTTCAAATACTTAAACAGGGCTATCATATCACCTCTTAACTGTCTTTTTTCCAGGCTAAACATACCCAGCTCCCTAAGTCTCTCCTCATAAGGCATCGTTTCCAGACCTTTCACCATTTTAGTTGCCCTTCTCTGGACACGCTCCAATTTGTCAATATCCTTTTTGAATTGTGGTGCCCAGAACTGGACACAGTATTCTAAGTGAGGTCTGACCAAGGCAGAATAGAGTGGCACTATTACTTCCCTTGATCTAGACACTATACTTCTATTGATACAGCCCAAAATCGCATTGGCCTGTTTAGCTGCCACATCACACTGTTGGCTCATGTTCAACTTGTGGTCTACTAGGACTCTTAGATCCCTTTCGTACGTAGTCTCATTCAGCCAGGTCTCTCCCATCCTATATTTATGCATTTCATTTTTCCGCCCTAAATGCAGTACTTTACATTTCTCCGTATTGAATTTCATTTTGTTAGCTTTGGCCCAGCTCTCCAGTCTATCCAGGTCATTCTGAATTTTGATCCTGTCCTCTAGGGTATTAGCTACTCCTCCCAATTTGGTGTCATCTGCAAATTTGATAAGTATGCCCCTAATTCCCTCATCCAAGTCATTGATAAAGATGTTGAATAGCACTGGGCCCAGGACAGAACCCTGTGGCACCCCACTGGTCACATCTTTCCAAGACGAAGAGGAGCCACTGCTGAGCACCCTTTGGGTTCGGCCGGTCAACCACTTACAAATCCATTGAACAGTTAATTTGTCTAGCCCACATTTTCCAAGCTTGTTTGCAAGAATGTCATGGGGAACCTTGTCAAAGGCCTTACTGAAATCAAGGTATGCGATGTCCACAGCATTTCCTTCATCTGCCAAGCTGGTAACTTTATCAAAAAAAGAGATCAGATTAGTCTGGCATGACTTGTTTCTCTGAAACCCATGTTGACTTTTTGTGATTATGGCATTGCCTTCTAAATGTTCACAGACTCTCTGTTTAATGATCTGCTCTAGAATCTTCCCTGGTATTGATGTCAGACTAACTGGATGATAATTGTTGGGATCCTCTTTTTTCCCCTTTTTGAAGATGGGAACAACGTTTGCCCTCCTCCAGTCTGCTGGGACTTCTCCTGTTCTCCAGGAGTTCTCAAATATTATTGCAAATGGCTCCGAGATTATATTTGCCAGCTCTTTTAATACTCTTGGATGTAGTTCATCTGGTCCTGGAGATTTAAATTCATTTAGATTAAGAAGGTATTCCTGTACTACCTCTTTACTTATTTTGAGCTGGATTTCCCCTATTGTGTCCTCTGTTCCATTATCCTCAGGTTGGTCCTCCTTTTCCTTTTCCTTTTTCCTTTTCCTTTTCCTGAAAACACTGAGGCAAAGAAGGTGTTGAGTAATTCTGCCTTTTCTCTGTCCCCTGTTAGCATTTTGCCATCTTCTCCACGTAGTGGCCCTATCATTTCCTTCTTCCTCCTTTTGCTGTGGACATACCCCCCCAAAAAACCCTTTTTATTGTTCTTAACCTCCCTAGCAAGCCTGAGCGCATTCTGTGCTTTAGCTTTTCTGACTTTACTCCTACACGTGTTCGCTATCTGTTTGAATTCTTCTTTGGTGATTTCCCCCCTTTTCCATTTCCTATACATGTTCCATTTAAAACTTAGCTCCGTTGAAAGTTCTTTAGTCATCCATCCTGGTTTCTTGAGACACCTCCCATTTTTCTTCCTCACTGGTACTGTTTGAAATTGTGCCTTCAGTATCTCCCTTTTGAGAAAGTCCCATCCGTCTTCAGGTCTCTTCTCTTTTAGTATTCCTGACCATGGGATCACCCCCAGTATTTCCCTGAGTTTATTGAAATCAGCTCTCCTAAAGTCAAGAATGCGTGTCTGACTATGCCTGGCTTCTCCTTTCCATTGTAGAACAAACTCCAGGAGAATATGATCACTCTCACCTAAGGATCCCACCACTTGCACCCCATTAACCAGGTCATCTCTGTTGGTTAGGATCAGATCTAAAATAGCTGACCCCCTTGTTGCCTCTTCCACCTTTTGGACCATGAAATTGTCTTCTAGGCATGTAAGGAATTTGCTAGACCTTGAAGTTTTGGTTGAGTTAGTTTTCCAGCAAATAACAGGATAGTTTTGGTTGAGTTAGTTTTCCAGCAAATAACAGGATAGTTGAAGTCACCCATCACTACTACATCTCTCCTTTCTGCATTAGTGTGCTTACTTTTAAACCTCTCATTTTGATACCTTTTCTCACTAATTCATCCATTCATACTGAAGGCAAGTGCTGCTGATTCTCACCTGTATATCCATACTTTGGTCTCTTATCCTTTGCTTATGCAAATCCTTGTATAAAACCAAGAGGTTAGAAATTTTATTTTTAGTAAAAATTCTAGAATCCTTCAGCCATGCCCAGAATCCCTCAGCCCCAAATATAATGTTAATAATAATAATAATAATAATAATATTTATACCCCGCCCCTCTACTAAAAACAATTGGGGCGTCTTCCAACAATTAAAACTCTACAATGCCAACTAAAAGCAGCATCCACCCCCACCCTCCCCCATAAAAAGTCATTAAACAATATAACATTAAAACCACCTAGCTAAAATTACATTAGAAACAAATATAAACAAGACTTTAAAAGGGCAGGAGACGCAGCTCCTAAGGCCAGGATTTAATCAGGAAAGGCCAGCTGAAAGAGATCCGTCTTTAGTGCTTTTTTGAAGCTACTTAAGGTTGTCATCTGATGGATCTCATTCAGCAGGCCATTCCATAAATTGGGAGCGATTACCGAGAAGGCCCTCTGGGAGGTTGCAGACAGCCTAGATTTTTGTTCTGACCACAGCAAATTACTCCCAGAGGATGTTATCAAGCATTTTGAAACCATGCAAACTAGATGTTCCTTGGGTTTTTTCCGGGCAGTGAGGCCGAGTTTTGGAATAGTTTTTTTTTTCCTAACGTTTTGCCTGCATCTGTGGCTGCCAGCCAGCCAGCCAGCCAGCCAGCCAGCATCTGTGGCTGGAAGATGCTAGCCACAGATGCAGGTGAAATGTCAGAAAGAAACTATTCCAGAACACGGCCTCATAGCCCGGAAAAAACCCAAGGAAAATCTATGGATGTCGGCCGTGAAAGCCTTCGACTTCACATTCCTATATGAGTCTGCCTGTGATCTAAGATCTACAGGGGAAGGCTTTCTCTGTTTCATCACTATTCCAGGCACATCTGGTGAAGACATGAGAGAGAACCTTCTCAGTGGCTGCCCCCCAGTTATGGAAATCCCTTCCCTAAGAGGTAGGTCCAGTTGGCCTTCTCCCTGCTATCTTTCCACAGGGAAGTAAAGCCCTTTTTATTCAAGGAAGCTTTTGGTTTTTAGTGTGTATCAGCAGATGAAACTTTTAATGGTGTGTATGTAGTGTTTTATTTTATTATCTTTTAGGCATTTTTACTGTTGTTTTAAACTTGATTTTAACTTGTGTTTTTAAAATAGAAAGTTAGTTTACCTGTGTTTTAACTTTTGTATTAAGAATTTAATACAAAACTCTTAATACATTCCCAGACTTACCGACTATAGCTGAAACCACGGATAGTAGCGAACTATTAAAATAAAGGACTTCCTGTACAAACATACCATAGAGTAGAATTGGAGGACCTAACGATTCCGAGAGGGAAGACATCTCTCTAGGCATTTTCCAGTGCAACTCTATGGTATGTGTCCCTATTTTTTTCAGCTGTGGATAACTGAAACCGTGGATACGGGTGGATTGTGTATTGTATCATGCTTTTACAACATACAGTGCCTTAGATCCCATACTGGGAGAAAGACGGGATATAAACAAAATAAAATAAATTTCTCATGGCTTCAGACAGAAGGGGTCCCATCTGGAAGATGGTGCTATGAACCTTCTTCTATTAGGAGCTGCAGGAAAGGAGCCATACAGTTTGTACAACTGGGGATCTGGACCTAATTATAAACAATTGTTGACTCAGGGCAGCATTTGACTCCTTGGGATCTATTCTAAATCTAAAGCCAAATATTCAGTGTTTGGATGATGATATTACAATTAGGCATCCTTGTAGGTCATTAAGCACACATGTGAAGGAAATGAAAGGGCCTGCAATTCTTTTTTCTTTCTTTCTTTTTTTGGTCATCACTATTGAAAATAAGAAACTGCTGAATTCTGTGGTCAGAATAAGTATTTTGGGATGTTACTAACAGCAGCTTTCCCCTTCAGTATCAGTTTTTCCACTGTTAACTTTATTCCAACCCTTGTGTTGAAGTGGAAAACATTGCTCAGGGCAGAGGTATGTGACAACAGTGCTTCTTGAAGTTTAAGGCCTGTCAGCACCAGCTGGTTACCAGAACTCAGCCAGTATTTGAGACCCCAACTCCAGCAAGTGTTCTCTTCACTATTATTCATATGGACATCCTGTGAAAAGTGGTTCAGGTGCTGTGACATATAGTAGGCTGAAACTGGGCCAATGTACCTGTTTCTTTGCTGTTGTTGTGTGTGTTCAAGTTGTTTTTTGACTTACGTTTCTGACCCTAAGATGAACCTATCATGGAATTTTCTTGACAAGATTTGTTTAGTGGGGGGCTTGTCTTTGCCTTCCTCTGAGGCTGAGAGTATGACTTGCCCAATGTCACCCTGTAGGTTTCCATGGCCAAGCAGGGGTTCTAATCCTGGACTCCAAAGTCAAAGTCCAATGCTCAAACCACTGCACCATGCTGTTTGTTTTAGAATTAGCTTTTGGGGGGTATCAATCCACTGCTTAGTGCATCTGAAGAAGTGGCTTGATATCCATGAAAGCTCATGCTAATATAGATTAGCATCACCTAAGAAATCACATAAATGTACTAGGTGATTCCTTCCTTCCTGCCCTCACCATTTCCATTTTACAACAACATAGTAAATAACTTCACAGTCACCTGCCCTTTTATGAAACCTCATAATCTGCTTTCTGAGGCATCCACTTCACTCTGCCTAATAGCAGGGCCATAAATGTTAAGTGTGCATCTGCAAAGAGTGTAACTGGGACAGATCTGTACTTTTGCAAATGAATGCTTTTATACCATGTGTGGGCAACTGTGGAGGGTATATTTTTCACACACACCCCCAAGACCCTTCCCAGGAGTAGCACCAGAGAACCTAACATGATTGAAAACAAGTTCACATCACTTCCAGTTTTGTTTGTGGCCAGTTCTGGGGCCATTTGTGCCAAATTTGGGTCATTTTTTTTCATTTAGGAGTGAAAAGTCACATGTGAGGTTTGTTTTAAAAACTGTTTGGGCTTGGGGGGATTTGGAAACTGGACAAATGGGGCCCCATGTGTTCCATGAACTGCAATTTCCCCACCTTTGCACTGACAAATTCATTGTTGTTGTTGTTGTTGTTGTGTGCCTTCAGATGGTTTCCAATTTATGGTGACCCTAAGGTGAACCTATCATGGGGTTTTCTGGCAAGATTTATTCAGAGGGGGTTTACCACTGCCTTCTGAATGTTGAGAGAGTATGACTTGCCCAAGGTCACCCAGTGGGTTTTCATGGCCCAGTGGGGATTCAAACCCTGGTCTCCAGAGTCCTAGTCCAACACTCAAACCACTACACCATGCTGGCCCTCTGGCAAACTCTTTGCAAAACAGTGGCACTATGGCAGCCAGCTCTTGCATACAACTGTATGCACGAAAGGCTCACTCCATAAGGCTGAGAACTGCGGAGCTCCAGTCACGCAGAAGGAAAGACACATATGGGGACTACACATGTTTTATGAGCATCAGTACAGGAAAAAGCTTTCTGTCATGACAATGCCAATGCCCTCTCTATACTTATTCATTATATCCACTTTGACTGTAAAGGTTGTTATTCCTGGAACCAAGACTATTACAATAGAGGTGGGAACATTCATGGATATCTTGCCTCCCATCTCTCTAGAAGGAAAGGCCCAGATAAAGGCCCATAGCTTTTTCTTGCCAACCCATATACATGCATGCCTGCTAGATGACAATATTGGACAAAGAACCTACACTAAATTCCACTTCATGCAAGATGAGTGAGCAGTGAGCCCATGCAGGGGTCCAGATTTCCCTTTCCCCATTTCCCAAAAGAAGGTGTCCACTGATCTTTTGTAAAGTAGGCACTTTAAGGCTTTCTTTCAACTAGGCCCTTCACTTGGAATTCTAAAAGATAAGATGAACAATGGCTACTAGCCATGATGGCTATATATTACTTCCAGCACCAGAGTAGGGATGGAAAGAATATTTGGAAGTATTCAAAAAATACAAATCACCCCCCATAGCCACAGGAAGACGTTCCTGGACTTACTGCTTATAAGTGAAAAGGTGGATAACAGTAAACCCTATTAAACCCAGTACAAACATACCATAGAGTTGTGTTGGAGGACCTAGTGATTCCTAGAGAGGATACCCCCTAGGCATTTTCCAGTGTGACTCTATGGTATGTGTCCTTACTTCTTTAGCTGTGGATAACTGAAACTACAGGTACTGGTTCAGCAGATATTGGGGGCAGGTGTGTGTGTGTGTGTGACCTATAGTTGAAAAACATGTTTCTCAAATGATAGGAAACTCTGGTGAGAAGAATCCTGGATTGGCGAGGATCTTCGCAGTTTGGGACTTACTCTGTGAAAAATTTGCACTTGTCTTTTCGGTGCAGAAAATGCTGTTTTCACCACACACACAAAAACCACATACAAATTGTGTGCAGAATAAGTTTCAAACTGGGATTAGTCTTTGAAAAGTGTCCAGCTACCTACAGGTTTTGAAAGACTTTCTCATAGCAAGAAGAAAATTGCTAAAATTACTTGCTACTTCCTTCAAGAATGAATTTTGTGAGGAATTACATGCCTCTGCTACTGGCAGTAAGCTTCTGTATAATACTTGCAGGGAAACCCAAGCAGGAGATTGCTGCGGTACACATGCCCTACTTGTGGGCTTCCTAAGTGGTGGTCCATGGACCAATGCCACCCATAAGACATTGGCTACCATCTGTACTGAGTTTCCAGGAAAGAAAGTAACAGCTGTAGCTAATACAGTAGGACCCTTGTATCCACTGATTCATTATCCACTGATTCAATTATCCACGGGACACAAAACCCCTACTATAGAGTCTTCCTAGAAAAAGTGTCCTCTCTAGCCATTTTCTAGGTCCTCCAAAGCAACTGTATGGTATTTTAAAACGGAAGTCCCATTATTTTCAATGGTATTCGCTATTATCCACAGTTTTCAGTATTCACGGGTGGAGGGGGGCAGAACCAATTCCCAGCGAATGCAGGGGTCCTACTGTATGGTAAAAATATGGCACCAGTCCCTAGCACACTAGGGGGGAAATGCCCTGCAGCAGACAACCTGATAAACACTGATCTAGACAAACCTGCACAACTCCTTTTATGTTCTTACTGGGTTTCATGCCCATCCTAGGATACAAGGTGCTACACAGACACACATAGACTGAATCATAGTCTCCAAGGAGAGAGTAGGAAATGTTATCTTTACATCTAAGTGTCTCTTGTTCTGAGGAAACAAGTCTGTTCCCTCACCTTTCATTTGATGAGGTTTTTTCCTGCTTGCCTGCCTCCCTCCCTCCCTCCCTCTCCACAGCAGTCTTACTAAAACAGAAAGATGCTTGGTTCCCTTTCAGACACCCATTGAAGGTTCCATGTCCTACACCTTCTCCATACTGTTCAGCCTCTATAACAGGCATTATTGTTTCTGACTCCCTGGTGTATTTGAGAAATTTGAGAATATCATAGAACCGTGCTGGGACCAGTGCTATTCAACTTTATCAATGATTTGGATGATGGAATAGAGAGCATGCTTATCAAATTTGCAGAGGACAGGATTAGAATTCAAAATTACCTTAACAGATTAGAAAGCTGGGCCAAAACTAACAAAATGAATTTCAACAGGGAGAAATGAACTACACTTAGGCAGAAAAAATGAAATAGACAGATATAGGATGGGTGACACCTGGCTTGATAGTAGTGCATGCGAAAGGGATCTAGTTGTCTTAGTGGACCACAAACTGAATATGAGTCAGCAGTGTGACATGGCAGCTAAAAAAAGTCACTGCAATTCTAAGCTGCATCAATATGAGTATAATGTCTAGATTAAGAGAAGCAATAATGCTACTCTTTTCTGCTTTGGTCAGACCTCACCTTGAATCCTGTGTCCAGTTCTGGGCACCATAATTCAAGAAGGATGTTGACAAGCTGGAGTGTGTCCAGATGGGGACAGCCAAAATGGTGGGAGGTCTGGAAGCCATGCCCTATGAAGAGGCAGGGGGTTGGACTGGATGACCCTTGTGGTCTCTTTCAACTCTATGATTCTACATGCTGAAGTCCTAGTGGCAGTCCCTAGTGCAGTGGAAGTTTACAATGCAAGATTTAACTCCTTGCAAGGAATCAGCCCATGTCAACCACCACCTCCTAGAATTTCACAGATAAGGATAAAATTCATTTCTAAACTCAAAGGTATAGCCAGAGTCCACTTCTAGAAGAGCAATGTCTATTTTGTTTTGGTTTATTTAGTCCCAAGTTATCTCTGCTAAGAAATTCCAAAAGGAGCCTGTCTGCACTAATTATGTCTGTTTGGTTACCATGAATGAAAATGAGGCTTCAAAGTAACCAGCCTCAAACAGGTGGGTAGTGCAAACATTCAATTGCCATCATCTGCTTGGGTTGAATCTTACCCATTCCATTAATAGTGAAAAACATCCTGTTTCCAACCCATGGCATGTGCCAGTAGCCAGTATATCATGTTTATAGATGATAAACTAGAAAGTGAGACCTTTAAAAATTGTTATTTTCTTCTTCTTCTTGAGGGTTATTCTGTACAGAATTTAAAAACAAGATGTTAGACGCAGAGTTGCTAAGGGAGACCTCAACTGTGGAGAGCTGCCTGAGGGAAGTGCTACCGTCTGTGTGAACTCAACAGGGAATGCTGACTCCTCAGAGTGCTTCTGTCTGATAACAGTGACCTTTTGGCAGTCAAGTTGTGTCTCAAATGTCTCACAATGCCTTTGGACTGATCTGCTAGTAGGATAAATGAGTTTAATGAGTGCTTTTATTTTTTATGAAGTTCACAGTGGCTAATACATTCAAGGATGAGTAACTTTTACAGTTCCTCCCTTGGATCTATGCAGGTTATTTTTTGTTTGTTTTTAGTTTTAAGAAACAGCAAAAAGAAAATGTTTTCACCATAGACAAGACAAGAATGGGATACGTGGCTGTACACACCAGAAAGCTGTTAAATAAATCATCTTTCCTTCAAGTTCTGTTTTCAAAAATATATCTTGGCAGTTTTATTCTCTTCTCCCCTCCCCCTTGTCCATTTCCTTTTTGAAATGAGGCTCTTAAAATGATAAAAGCATCCCTTGCTTTGCAATCACCTCTGACACACATTACTGCAAACCTAAGTTTGGATTCATCCACCACCACCATGACTATAAAGCAAGAATCATCATAGTGGATGACCAAGCTTCATGGCATATTCCCAGTGCAAATCTAGCAGGGATACAAGCATCCCAGAAGGAACTATATAGGTGAACTCACAAAGTTATTGTGGGCTCTTGCTACCTAGCCTGTTTCTGTTTGCATGTGTTGCTGCTGCAAAAGGGAGCAGCAGTAGGGAGGTGCAGAGAAGCCAAACCGCACCAGGTGACACCATCAGGGGGGAGGGATGACACCAGCCTTAGCAGAGTCCTTCCTGATGTTAAAAGCTGTTTGGCAGTGGAACATGCTACCTCTGAGTTTGGTGGAGTCTCCTTCTATGGGTGTTTTTAAACAGTGGCACAGAGGCTGGATGGCCATCTGTCAGGCGTGCTTTGATCATGTGTTCCTGCATGGACTGGATGGCCCTTGTGGTCTCTTCCAACTCTATGATTCTGTGAGTGACATCACAGTCCCTTGTTTGAATCTATAAAGTGAAACCTGCAGGAATATGTACCACCTGTTGACCAACCAGAGAGCCACAGGTTTTGGTGGCTAAGGTGGTGACAGAGAGCCTATGTCATGGGTTCAAACCACTTAGCAGCTGATCCTAGGTAAATTAACCAGGATAAACAACAATTTTGCAAAGCAGAAGTGCCATCAGCCCTTCTTGTCCAGCTAACCCTGGAACAGGGCCCTCCAGGACATACATGAAGATTGCTGCTAACAAAGAGCAGACTCCTTCATCCTCTCTTTTCAAGAGTCTCAAGCCAAAACAATATTCAGAATTCAGCACCCAAATGCTGGCTTTAGAATTACGTTAGTCCCAGTAAAGCCCACAAACATACCCAACCAATACAGCCCCCCCCAATATATGCAGTACCTGTACCTGCAGTTTCAATTATCTGTCATCTGAAAAACATAGTCTCTCTAGACATTTCCTAGGTCCTCCAGCATGGCTCTGTGGTAACTTCTGCCAGAAGTTACCACAGGTGCTGCAGATGCCTAGAGAAGTGGCCTTGCTAGGCATTTCCTAGGTCCTCCAGTGCAATTCTATGGGGTTTGCTATTACTCATTGTTTCAAGCATTTGTGGTAAGTTTGGGAACATATTCATGGATACAGCAGGTGACCTGTATTTATTTTCAAGACAGACTATACAAACAGAGCAATTAGAGAAAACACAGAGAACTGCATAAGTGAGAATAATTCAAAATAGATAAAACTGGGAAAAGAAAGAAAGAAAAACTAAATACTTCAGTGATCCTACATACCGGATGCCTATGCATGGACCTCCTAGCAAAGCAAGATTCAAAACCATAGTATCTGCACAAACAAAATGGAGGCTCCAGAAAGTTAAATGAACAAAGAAGCAGTACTCAAGGTGAGTACAATTAACCAAACATGACCTTTGTAGGCCCAAACTTTCTACCATCTTGGCATCCAAACAGGCTGTTTCCAAATCAAATACAGATGGAATAATTTTCTTGCTAATGAGCAAGGCTTTAGAACATCCTTGGACCATTCAGAAGGAGAGGCAACATTCAGAACATTATGCTGTCCCAAAATAACTTCTCAAAGAATAAGCACACACAAATTGGTGCACACAAAGTGGAAACTTACAAAAAGCCATCCCGCCTCCCAAAAATCTAGGGCTTTTTCATAGTCAACACCAGACTTTAGCAGGCCCTCAGTATAGCTCCACATATGGGCTCTTCCCTGGTGCAAGTCTTCTACCACTGGCATTGCTGTTGCTGCTCCCATCATTAGAGCCACTATTGAGTATAGCACCCTGAGGAGTCTAATATGGCAGCCCCCACCATGCCTAATACACCATGAGGCTGAGTCAGGTGTTGGCTCTGCTTTTGTAATAAGCACTTTGGCCAGGATGAACTTTAGGACAAACTGCAGCAAGCAGCCCTGGATTGAGCTTAGGGAATGGGGGGAAGAGGAAAGGATATAACTGGTTGTATTGGCAGTTGTAGACTCTTTTGGGCCTCTAGACTCCCTGCTGGAGCTCAGCCATGACTTCCTCTGAAATAGGCCCTCTGTCTTGTTTGAAGGCTGTCCACTTCTAGTCTAACTTAAGGATAAAGAGCAAGAAGGAGGGAGAGCCAGGCCCTTGAAGTTAACACCTGGGCAGCAGCCTGAATCTGCTCTGAGTATGTGACACACAAGTCATGTAGTAGTTATCCCTTGCTATGATAAGAAGTGCAGTTTCAACTTCTATCTCCAAATTTGCATCAACTATAGTAATTATTTCCAAATATCATTCATATCTATAAATCAGCATGTTTAAATGTTATGCAGATATCCCTACCCCCCTTGGCCTTCTTTTTGGAGATGTATTTTGGGTCGGGTGGGGGTTGATGTATAAGTGCCCACACAACTACAGGGACAGATATGAATAGGCCTCATTTTCACTCTTCACTGGTGCCACTGTGCAATCCAAGTGATCACTGAGGTTCACTCTTCCTCTACATTGGGTCATTTTGTTAGCACTGCCTGGAAAGGCTTTATGGAACTGAAGTTACTTCAGACAGACTAGCTTCATTGATTTCAATTAGGTACAGGCATAGTCACAATTAACTTTAGCTGGATAAGAGCCAACTAATATTTTTTAATACCCCACCTCCCTACTGAAGTTTGAGTGCTAAGCCTCACAAAGTACTTAACTCATTAAAGACTTTCAGAGACTTTAGGTACAGAAGACACAGTACTTTGTGTATTAAACAATGCAAATCTCATCTTTGCACCAGTAACTTCATTTCTCCAGATAGCTTGCTAATTTATTTTAGCATCAGCTGGCTACTATGCAGTCTAGAAGTCAATTTTTGCAGTCTCAATCCAATTTATCAGAAGATGTCTAGCTGTAATTATTCAGATTCAATATTTAGAAAGTTATATTTTGTTTTTGAAAAAAAATGTGGCTTACAGCTTCTTTTTTTAAAAAAAGATGGCTCTGGAAACATAAGGATGGCTCTATAGAGACATAAGGATTTGTAAGGGTTATTTCCAGGTTGGCCAAGTTTTTACCTGGATTCTAGACATGCCACCTGGTGCACATTTAGACCATCAACTGGACCAGATTCCAAACGTTCATTTCATTCATATATATGTGTGTGTGTGTGTGTGTGTGTGTATAGTAAGTTTCTAGTCCTTGTAGAAGCTGCGATATGGGGCAAAATGTGGGGACACTCTTCTGTCAAATTGGTCCACCAGAAACAAAACATGTCTGACTGTGCCTTGCAGGCAGGAGGAAAGTGAGAGTGAGTGCTGTGAGTGGTGGAGTACAAGAAGGAAGAAATGGGCTCATTGGGAGGGTGTGACAGGAGCAGGGAGGAGGAGGAGGAAAGGGAGAATGAGTGGTGAGAGCATGTGATGAGGCAAGGGAGGAAACAGCAGGGAAGGAAGAAGGAGAAGCTCAAGTCTAGAGTGGAAGAAGCAAGGGGAGAGGCATTCTGAGGGTAAAAGATGGGGGGGAGTGAGTGGCATGAGTGTCAGACTACTAGAAGCAAGGGGCCTCTAAGTCAGCTTTACTGAGCTTTGCTAATGATGGCCCAAGGTCACATGGTAAATCCAATGACCAAGCAGAGATCTGAACCTGGGTCTCTGTGTTCCCAGTATAGCACTGCAAACATTATCCTGTATAGATTATTTCAGATCAGTTATAACTATAAAAAGGGTATGAAGACTGAAACACAGTGGGAGAAAAATGTGATAACGGTGCTGAATTTTTGTAATTAGAATAATATGCAAGGTAGTTGTCCAGATTTGAGGAACTGTAACATGGCAACCCTAGGATTACTGGACATGTGTATGAAACCTAAGAATAGGCAGTCTACAACAATGAGAAACAAACATGAAATTATATATAACACACAACAGATGTTGCATGAAGCACTGACTATATGCCAGGGGAATAGATCACACTGGCAGAACAGATTTCTCCCCCTCCCTAAAGCCATCCCTGTGCCTCCAAATCTGCTCTAGAGAGTTAGGGAACATCTGGAGCAGATCTTGATTGTTTTACATGTGAAGGGCAGTTTCTCTAGTGTTATGTGCTCCTAAATTACTGTTTTAAATGGTTTTAATTCTATAGACAGTTTTTAATACTATTAATGTTTTGTATGTTTTTAACCAATGTGATTTTACTGTGGTTATTCTTAATCTTGTAAAACCAGTCGGGGGGGGGAGGGGCAGAAGGCAAGGTATACAGTTATTGGTTGATTGATCTAGGGGGCATCAGACCACAGGGTGATAGACAGGAAGGGAAAATATTTTCTGGTAGTCCGCTAGCATGATAGCAGATGTACCCTAATGTGATAAAAGCAGAGGTCAGAACTAGGGTTACCAGAGTGAAAATTGGAGAGAGCTCCTGTACCTTTAATGGTTGTATAGAACAGGGAATTTCAGCAAGTGCTGCTTGTCATGAAACCAGGTAACAAGTAACACCTGCTGAAATCTTCCATAAAACTATTAAGGGGTAGAGGAGCTCTTTCCAGTTTCCACTCTAGCAACCCTAAGCAGAACACATCTTTAGCATCAGAAACTTTAAATGCCTTTCTCACATAAACTTAACCTTTTCCTGGCCTCTAAACATATTCCACAAAAGAATATTTATCTCATTGAAAGAGATTGTTGAGCATTATCCAGACACAATTTTTGAAATGTCTATGTGCCATCAAGTCATCAGCATGAATTTCGTAGGGTTTTCTTAGGCAAATAATGCTCAAGAGGTAGTTTGCCCTTGCCTTCCTTTGGAATATAACCTACAGCAACTAGCATTTTGGTGGTCTCCCATCCAAGTACTAACCAGGGCTGACCTTAGTTTCCAGGATCAGCCAGGATCTGGTGCTTTAGGGTATTTAGGCCTTACTACTGATTTAAAAGGTACCACAAGTTAAGCAGGTACCTAACTCATCCATCAAATTCCACAGGATCTAAAAAGAGCCGGCTCTCAGCTAAACTGTGCTTAATAATATGAAAGGGCTCAAGGCAGCTTTGTACAAAAGGAGGAAGTACGTACAAATCGGATCAGGCACCACAAACTGTGTTTTGAAAATATTACATTCTAACAAAGCTGTATTTGTTTATATATTTCACTATGTAGAATCAACTGTAGATTGACCTGATCTTGAAGAATCATCTGGAGGAAACACTGTTGAAAATGAATAACTTTGGCACAACAAAGGAATCCTTGCTTTGTCCCCACCCAGAGTTGCCTTCCAAGTACATTCAGAATTGTTATTAGATTAGTAAATATCCATCACCAACAACATCAAAGCTACCCAGTCCCTCAGTAATGAAGCCTACCACTCACAAAACAAAATAACATTTTTCCCATAAAAAGGTAAGGAGAAATATATGTGTGTTTAAGTACCAGAATGCTTTGTATAGGGTTGTTTTTCATTAACTTCTTTCTCTCTCTCTCTCCTGGAATGATGAAAGGCAGGGCTGCAGAACGTGTGACCCACCAAGCCCAGAACAGGCTACCAGCCATGAATGTAGGAATCTCCAAACATGATAAATGTACTGGCTTTGCTGCCAGCTTGGCAAAGTTGCTTCTTTCCAACTGATTCCAGTCAGCTTGGAAGAAGGTCTTCTGCCAAGCACAGATTTTTAGCCAGGAGCAGGCTTGCCCCAAACTTGGTGCCATCAAGATGTGTTGGACTGCAAGTCCCATCACACCTAGCTAGCATGGAGCTTGCTTATTTATTTATTTATTGAATTTGTACCCTGTGTTTCTCCTGAGATGGGAGTTGTAGGCTATGGCCATGCTGGTTGATAGGATTCCTAGTCCAGCACATCTGAATAATGCCAACTTTAAGGTACCTTACTAAAATAAATGTGTTCTCAGGAGCAGGAGACAACAGGACAGCCAGAACCTCATAGTGCTACATGCCACAAAGAATGCCACTATGAATAGTATATGTGTTAAGGCTCAGGTGAACATAAACCTAAAAAAAGACCTTTTGACCACATGGAAAGATTGGAATGAGGACAAGGACTGGGTAAAAGAGAACAAATTTATATATTTTTTGTTCTCAGTTCAGCTTTCCTTCCCACCCTCACCTCTTTAAATGTGTATGTAACCTGAAGGCTTTTTAGGACACTATGAACATTCTTGACAGTATTTTTCATTGGGATCATCTTGGATATATTTGTTGTGGGTGGTCCTGGTTGGTGTTGTTTTTTCGGAAGCCTCCCATAGGTTCCAGGCTGGGTTGCCGTTATAGCACAAAAGCAGTGAACTTATCTCTTATAAAGTTACAATTGTAATATAGTTATCCCTTATGAAGTTAAAATGCAACTGCACTTTGCCAACCTCTACCCTAGTTATCCTGTGGAAACAACGAATTACTTATTATTTGTAATTAGTTCCTTACAAACTCAGGATCTACTATACTTCCCCAGTTTATGCAACTTGTTACTAAGGTAGCCAAACAGCTATTCTCTGCAGTGTCAGAGTATCGAGCTGGTTTGTCAGTGACTAAATAGGATGTGATCACTGCCTCCCTGTAAATACTAGCTGCCTTTGAACCTAAGAGCCTGACATATTTTCCCCCACACATCACATGTTCCAAGTTCAAGCAGGACCCAGATCTGAGCAGAGGTGTGAATTATGCAGCTCTCCGGATGCTCTCCCACTAGACTTCCATATACCATAACCTAGCAATGAGAGTCAGTGGACAGGTGTGTTGGGAGTTGCATCCCAACAATATTTGCAAAGCTGCACTTTGCCAACCTCTACCATAGGTAATGCCTAAGAGATGCCAAAGTGGGCCACATTAAATTAAGAATCTAACTTAGTACTCTGTGGTCTTGACCCTGCTGGGTCATGAACTTGGGACTGGGTTGTACTGCTCCAAACTACAACTCTCTTATGATTAAATGTCTGCACATTGCAATGCTAGCATATCATGGAGAAGGGATTCTACTTATGAAATCTTGTTTTTTCTATGCAAAGGAAAATGTTTGTATCATGTGAGTTGGCCCCTGCAGGTATGAATTGAAATGGTATGGTCCAGATGTAGGCTTACCAAGTTAATAAACCTAGGACTGTCCCAACAGTAAGTAGTCGTACACACCAGAAAAGCTGAAAAGGAGGTCAGGTTATTTTTCTCATGAATTTGGTATTCCTCTTGTGCCACAAAGAGGTAAACATGATCCTCCTTTTTACAAATTAGGACACTGAGGTTTACACAAGCTCTTTCCAGATCAGACTAGTAATCTGTGGTCAGTGTATGATTCAACCATGTGCTTTGGCTACCAGAAAAAAAAAATTCAGGGCTGCAGGCCTATGCAATTACCTGTGGGTAAGCCCTATTGAACTCAGCAGGACTTCATTCTAAGTAAACATAAACAAAATTGGTCTGCAGGTGATCATAAGAACATGAGTGGCTTTACTTAACAGAGTTAGCTAAATTGTCACCTAATCATATAAAAGTTAAAAATCAGTCAAATTTATGTACTTTCCCTTAAACATTGCCAAATTAAGTGAGGAATTCGCAGGTCTAGATGCACTCTGAGATCTCTTCTTTTCAGGCAGAAATGAAATAAAAGGGCTACAGAATATGACATTTGTGAAAAATGCGTGCTCCTAACCACATTTGGAAGTGAGTAAAGTTACAGTCCTATAAATGCTTTCCTGAGTATGAGCCACATTAAATAGAGTATGCCTTACTCCTGAGTAAACATACAGGAGATTATTTATGTTGTAAGCCTCTTTGAAGATAGTAGATTTACTTTTAACTTCAAGGTTTATAGCACTGGTTGGTTTATACATAATCCACTTCACAACTCAAAAGACTAACTGCCAAAACAGATAAATGAAAGAATAAAAAGCAAGATTTTTTTTTAAAAAAAATCCTAAAAACCAAAAGAATCAAATAACTTACAGCCGAATAAATGTCTTAGAACACTGTAAAAATAGTGGATTACTACAAGAAATATTGGAAAGATATGATAATTTAACTATGGAAAGGCAAAAAATAAATACATTATATAGATAGATAGACAGGTAGATAAAATACTAATGAGATAAATCAAACATTATTTTAATTATTTAAAATATTATTTTATTAATTTTACAATTTCCCCTTATTTTCTTATTTTTATACATATAAACAGAAATGTATATAAGTTGATCTTTTGACAGGACATGTATTTTCTACGGGGGAGGAAAAAACAGAACATATATATGTGTGTGTGTGTATAGAAGGATATTTGTTATTGATCATAAGCAACTGAAACTTGAAAACGATTATGAAAGTTTGCACATATACAATAGAGTCTTGAATATAATAGAAATATAAAGAGGTAAACAGGAATTCAAATTGGTAATTAACTTGTTAAGGTTTAACAAGAGGAAAAGGGAGGTGGGAAGTACAAAATGTATGGAATGATATCAATAGCTTCATGTAAAGTGATAGCCAACTTTGTTATTTAATAACATCTTGTTAGACTAGGAAAAAAAGATAATGTAAGAAGTGTTAAGGAATGCATAATGTAATATAATATGTGTTTTCTTTTCTGTAATCATACATTATTTGTTTTAATAATAATTATTTAAAAACACTGTAAAATGCTACAGCATACAAGTCACACTCTTTTTTTATTTTATTTTTTATAGTGCATAATATATCATACATTGTATACAAATTTTACCTATTCGTGTGTAAGCATAAATGATAAATTAGGTATTACAAAGATTTATACATACATTCTCTCTATGTCCCTATTACTGGACAAAGTATCTGTATAGATAACTCTAGATGTACATTGTTTGTATATATGCATATTTTTCCTCACAATTAATCGTAATATCCATTTAATACTAATTTTCCATTAGTAATTCTCTCTAAAAAGTTATTGTGAACTTCCTTTATGATCTCCTTGAGATGACATGTTCTTTCCCTGATTTATCTATTGTAGCCTTCCTTTTACATCAGTTACATCCTTATACATAACACGCCCTATTTCCATTTCTTCCCGCTCATTTAACCTACCCTCTATACTTTGAATTTTCTAATTTTGCTTCACCCATGAGAACTCTTATTGATACATCACTGTGTTGCCATTATGACACTGTCATGGTAAGTGTTCTTTGCTTGTGTAATTTTTTCTGTATAATAACAATATTCTATTTCTATATTAGATTCTAAATTACAAGTATATCATTTAAAACTCTGTCTCTCTAGAGTTTTCCCAAAAATCTATCACAGGTTTCCAATCCTTTTTAGTCATTTGACTGCTCGTTTGTCTAAATCTGTTTGTCAGTTCGTCCATCTCAATTAGATCCCATAATTTGTCTTTCCAGTCTTTAATAGATGGTTCTTTTATCTTCCAATTTTTTTGCGATGATCATCCTGGCCGAAGTGATCATGTACAATATATATATTTCCAGTATTTGCCATCTTCCGTCTTGTTCAGTCCTTTAATTATGTTTAATAAGTAAAGTTCTGGGGGAAATTCTAATTTTATCTTAAAGATATTATTAATCTGGTCATGCACTCTAAACCAAAATCTTTTAACTTTGGGACAGTTCCACCATAAATGTATCAGAGAACCCTGAGCCTTCCCGCACTTCCAACAGTTTTTATTTACTGTTATTCTCATTTTATTTAACCATATTGGTGTGAAATACCATCTATGGGAAACTTTCAAATAATTTTCTTTTAAAGATTGGCTTTCCGTAAACTTCATAGTTCTTCTTCTTGCTGTTTCCCAATCCTCCATTAGTATATTGCGTCCTGAGCCCATTTCCACATATAATTCTTAATAGTTTCTTGTTCTAATTTCCTGTCATGTATGAGCTTATAAAACTTTGATATTAAACTCTTTGAAGATTCGGCCCAGATTAGTTTATCTAATTTGTTGAATTCTAACTCTATTCCACCCTCCTTTAGATCTTCCTTGCATCTTTCCTTTAACTGATGATAGGAAAACCAGTTAATGTTGAATTGCTCAGTTCTTTTGTTCTTTGTTTTTGAGTATCCTTATGCCATCCTTATTGGTTTCCATTATATCACAGTACCTCACCCAGGAGCTAGAATTTTGCCACCTTCACTGGAATGCCTCCTGCGTTGAGACCCAGGTTGGTATCTTATAGTAGAATTTATCTTTTATTCTCTGCCAGACTTTGAAGAGCCCTTTTCTGATACAATAGTTTTCAAAATCTTTATTTACTTATATGCGTGCCAGCCATAATGCATATTCTGTCTTTCTACATTCAATGTTTTATCATTTCCTAGAGTTATCCAGTCTTTCAACCAGAGGAGAGCTGCAGCGTCGAAATAAGCTCTTATGTCGGATAAGCCCCATCCTCCTTTTTTTGATCTTCTATCAAATTGGTCCATTTAATTCTTGCCTTTCTTTTCCCCAAAATATACTCTTTTAATATCCTCTCCCAGTTGTCAAAGATCGTATCATTGTTAATTATAGGCAAGTTTTGAAAGAGATATAGGGCTTTAGGCAGTACAATCATTTGAATTGATGCAATTTCCCCTAATATTGATGATGATGATGATATTTATTTATACCCCGCCCCTATGTTAAAACAATCGGGATGGCTTACAAAATTTAAAATACAATACAGATAAAAATCCCTAAACACCCCCCACCCTCCCCCATAAAAAAATATTAAACAAATGTAAATTAAAAGCAACGGTCAAAAATCACCTTTCAAAACAATAAATACAATAAATAGCCAGCAGACTAAAAGAAGCCAGGATCCCCTGAGGCCGGGATCTAATTTGGAAAGGCCTGCCGAAAGAGATCCGTCTTTAATGCTTTTTTAAAGCTTCCTTTAAACAAGATGGAACACACCCTTCTCTGAGGGATACATTGATGATGTCCTTAAGGAACACCATCAAGGCAGTCCCCCCATGGATGGCCAGCCATGAAGGGCAAGGATCGAGAGGGCAGGTCATCTCCTTCACCCTACCAAGTAGCTTGTCCACGTCCTCAGTACTCACGGATTGAAATTCATCCAGTAAACTTACATCAACGGAGTTGCTGGACACCTCGTCAATTGTTCCTGTCAAATTACTGACATCTAAAGTCACAAGCAAACAAATGCTTCAGGTTATTTGTACAAAGGAAGTCAGGTTTTAATAACATCACGTGACAACATTACGTGTAATACAAATGACAGTATAAGTGTACAGTTTTGTTCTGGTATAATAAAAAAGTAAACTTTTTAAAAAAATTACTGACATCTAAGTCGGCTCTTATCTGAGAGATTTTATCTGCAAAGAAATTGTTAAACGCGTCACAGCAGGATGTTGTTGGGTTAAGCAACGGATTCTGTGCAGGAATAACCTGTGCCATCTCCCTTACCACCCTAAACAGCTCTGCTGGACTGGACTCTGCAGACTCAATATGTGCAGAGGAGAAGGATCTCTGTGCTGCACGTATTGCCTCTTGATAGGACCAAAGAAAGTTCCTATGACGAGTCCTGTCGGATAAGAGTCGAGTTTTCTGCCAGTTGCGCTGTAGTCGTTGTCCAACCCGCTTCATTTTCCTAAGCTCTGCTGTATACCATGGCTTACGGTTTGGAGCGGGTTGGAAAGGACGCTTGGGAGCGATTGTGTCGATAGCCTTGGTAAGGTCGGTGTTCCAGGTATTAACCAAAGCTTCGACAGGGTCACCGGCGTTACCAACCATTAAACCCTCCAAGGCTTTCTGGAATCCTATTGGTTCCATTAGCCTTCGAGGGCAGACCATTTTAATGGGTCCACCACCCCCGGTGGGGCGGGAAGAGACTCTTAGTTCAGTCTTGACCAGAAAATGATCCGTCCATGACAATGCGGTGGTTTTTATAACCTCCGCCCATGGATATTCGTGCTCCATATTAAAGACCGCATTGAGGGTATGACCCGCACAATGTGTGGGCCCAACGACCATTTGGGATAGGCCCATGTTTGTCATGGTTTCCATGAACTCCCGAGCCACACCAGTCAGATTTGTCAAGCTGGTCTCTAGTGGAATGCTGAAGTCACCCAAAACTAAAAGTCTGGGTGACTCCAACAGCAGCTCTGAGACCAGCTGTTTTAGCTTGGTTAGGGAGTCTGCTAGACAACGGGGTGGTCGGTATACTAGCAAAATCCCCAAACTATCCCTGGTCCTCAGGCTAAGGTACATACACTCAAAGTGGACTGTATTTCGGACAGGTATCCTGGTCAAGGTCAGATGGTTCTTATAAACCAGAGCCACTCCGCCCCCCCCCGCCCACTTCCCCTCACCTGCTCACTGACAGAATACCCGGCTGGGAGAGCCTGTGCCCAGGTGACAGAGCTATCCTCTCCTAGCCAGGTTTCTGTGAAGCAAGCCAGGTCGGTATCCTCATCCAAGAGAAGATCGTAAATAATACGAGTTTTATTCTTAACCGACCTGGCATTGCATAGGAGCAAAGTAAGGTTCTGTGGAATGGTTGGTACGCTCTCCAATCCATTCCGGGAAACAGGGTGAACTGAAGGTGGGATAGCTAACAAACAGTGATCCTGCCTTCTTTCGTAACATCTGTTCACTCTGTTCCGACCATACCTCCCTTTCCCCAGCACAACTCCAATTTCCACCCCCACTCCATTCCCGGCCTCAGCTGACTCCAATTGCAGGCTTAGAGTCCTTCTGGCTGCTGGCTGGTGTTCCTGAGAGGTGTGGACCACACCCCCTCCCGCTGCTGCCTCCCTGCCCAGAAGTCCTCAGGGCCCCACTACAGCCTCCTGGCCCGGTGGAGTGGGGTGAAAGGCTGCTGCAGGCTGGAGAACCTCTGGCTTGCTGGCTGGGGTTTCTGAGGTGTGTGGGAGTGGCTTAAAACGAGATAAATTTAGTCTCTTCCATGAATCTAAATCCTTTTTAAGTTCCTCCCACAATTATTTATAATTATTATCATACAGATCACCATTTCTCTTTGTTATATTAATTCCCAAGGATTTTACTTTTTTCGCTATTTCACATCCGGTCATGTTTTGAAACTCTTTTTCTTCTGCCATGCTCATATATTTAGTCAAAAATTTTGTTTTGTTTTTATTTATTTTAAATCCAGCATGTTCACCATAGTGAGCTAGGGTTTTCATTAATTCTTCCACCTGACCTGATGGGGTTTCCAAGATAATGACCTACATCCGGTCATGTTTTGAAGCTCTTTTTCTTCTGCCATGCTCATATGTTTAGTCAAAAATTTTGTTTTGTTTTTATTTATTTTAAATCCAGCATGTTCACCATAGTGAGCTAGGGTTTTCATTAATTCTTCCACCTGACCTGATGGGGTTTCCAAGATAATGACCTGATCGTCTGCAAAGGCTCTGAGTTTGTAAGTCTGGCCTCTTATTTTAACCCCCGGGATCTTTGCATTCGATCTAATACTGTTGTTCAAAACTTCTAGTACCATAATAAATAGCAATGGCAAAATGGGGCAGCCTTGTCTTGTTCCTTTCTTTATATTGATAGATCCTGATTTTTCTCCATTAACAAGCAACTGCGCTTTCTGCACTTTGTATATCTGTTGGATTCTATTTGTAAACTCTTTCCCCATATCCATCTTCTTTAACACTGCTATCATGAAATCCCACCCCACGTTGTCAAAAGCTTTTTCTGCGTCAATAAAAATTAACCCAAGCTTTTTTTCATTATGGACTTCGAAGTATTCAATCAGATCCAAAATTAGCCTTGTGTTGTTACTGATCCATCTGTCCGGAAGGAATCCATTTTGGTCATCTTGTATTATGCTTCCCAGAACTTTTTTTAACCGTCTTGCCAGAATGGATGTATATATTTTATAATCCTGGTTTAAGAGTGAAATCGGTCGGTAACTAGCAACCTCCTTCTCATCTTTCCCTTCCTTTCATATCAATGTTATGTTTGCGTTGACCCAGGATTCTGGAATCCCATTCTCCCCAATGTCATTGAATGTGTTCTGCAATGGTAAGCTTATTTCATCAATTAATTCTCCTTCTTCTTGCTGTTCCTCCAACTTTGCCGTAATTTCCTGTGTTTTGTTGGATTTTTCTTTCAGGTATCCTATCTCGCTTCTCATTCCCTCAAGTTCTTTATTAATCTTGTGTATCTTTTTCCCAATTACATCTGCTTCTTTCCTGTAATCTTGTTTAATTTCTTTCCTAATATCTTTCAATTCTGATCTAATCTCTTGCTTGAAATTTCTAAGTTCCAATCTCAACTCTTCAAGAATCACATTGTGTAGTTCTGGTATTTTGGGAGTTTCCAATGAGCCTCTCCTCCCAAAAGTCAATTGTGCCTGTTGTGTCGCTGTTGCTGTTGCTTTCCTTGTACTATATGCCATCTTAGTAATTTTTAAGTATGTGTTTCAACTTGTCTCTTCGTGGAACCACTTATCAGTTTTATCACTTAATTGTCCACTTACAAAATTTCTTTAAATCTCACTAATTGTGCCCTCTAGTGTCTTACTTTACTCTATAGTCACTCTATAGTCTCCAATAATTTAAGTATTACTGATATCCAATGATCAATTTTAACTTAGTTACATGCCATAGATCAGTTCTGATTTAATTACATACCATATACCATATATAAAGTTCCTATATTTTGTACAACCACCTTTAATAGCCCCTTATTAGTTAGCCATTCAATATCTGGTCTAATAATATTTATATATCTGATCCGCAGTACTCAATGATCAATAACTACATATAGTTCAAACAGTAAAGGGTTGTAGATATTCCCCTCTTATTTTCAAACTAAATCAAATTCAAGTCTGTAGAAAAATATCTGTAGATGAATACCTACGGATAATTTTATAAGTTGGCAATGTTCTATCCAACCACTGCAAACAAGTAACCAGCAACATCAATATCTACAACAATATCAGTATTCACATCGGTATCAGTATCAATGTCAACACCAATTATCAGTATCAGGAACAGTATCAGTATCAACAATGGTCAGTGGAGTTCTTCATTTCCAGACTCTTCTTGTACCTTGTGTTAAAGCAGCAGTATATAACTGCTTTAAAGTTAGCAGTATATACCTTAAATGTTTCTTTAAGTTCTCTGGAACTCGCTCTTATATCTATATCTGTAGTTTCTGAAATCTTAATAGTTCCTTGTTATCTTCACCAATTTCCCCCTTTTTTTCCTTGCCATCCTCTAACTTTCAATTTCCAGTCACATTCAATATTGTAGACACTATAAGCAGCTCAGTCTCTTCATTTTACCTCTTAATCTCCTCAGACCTTTCACCAAACTCTTTAGTTTTCCGCTGGAACATCACTTGGTCACACATTCACTCCCCACCTGCTCATGCACTTTAAAGCTGCAAAGTTGCAAGATTGCATCTCATTCTTGGGAAACTTAGGAAACTCAGAGGTTACACAAAGTTTACTCTCGCAAAACGCTCAAGAAAGTGCAGCTCCCAATTTCTTTGTAGTGCCAAGAACACCAGCTTTGCCTCACATTTCCTCAGTCTCTACAATCAAGGTCCAGCTTCAGATTTTCAAGTTCAAAAAATAATTCACTTATTCCGTTATAGAGGTCACTAACTTCTAGGCTATAGAACAAAACAAAGTCAGCTCAAGGATGGTCCCAAACTATTCCCAAAGGTCAGTTTCCATCACGCTTAATGAATCTTGAGTATAATAGTGCGTGGGGTTATAGGTTGGGGAATATTCCCTCTTATTCACTGCCACAATGCAACGCTATCCCCTTCTGCTTTTATTCTACCTTTCTTCGTTCCGTCTCCTCGTGTGGCATCTCTTTAAGTTGGGTGGTTCGACTAGCACCCCCAGGACTGCTGACACGGCGGGAGGAGACCCTCCTCAGGCGTCTGAGCCTGTGAAAAGGCACCTCCGTGCTTCTTCACTGACTCAAATTAGCCCATTTGCTTCGGGTCACCTCCTCCTTGTTCTTCCCAGAGCTGGAGCTCTCAGCTGATTCTCAGAGTTTCCTCGCCGCAGTCAGATGGCACTGCATGGAGCGAGCCACGAGCTCCGCCCCTCAGCGTCCGACGTTTCCCCACCTCAACCGAAAGTACCAAGTCACACTCTCTTTTGTCTGTAACAGACTAGGGTCCTGTCTATACAGTATAGTCAAATTAATATGTAAGTGATATGAAAGATTTGTAATCAATTCAAATGGCCGTTCTCACAAATACGTGTCATTCAGAAGGAAGGCAGCCAAGTCTACTGCAAAGTCCTTGTGCGCAGCGTTTGGGGCTTCGTTAGAATTTTCTGAAAAGCTCCGTACAACTTTCGAATGAGTGACCATTTGAACAGTCACATTCATACAGATATGAACCGGCAGTGTAATCTGATTGGCTGGATGAGCACAGGTGGCAGGGCTAGCATAGAGGGAAAGCGGCTGCAGCTGCCGTGTTGGGTTTTCGGTTTAAGCGAGGGTCCAGTAAGTCAATCAAATGGTGATTTCATACTCTTTTTTTATTTCTTTATTTGTAAATATGAAGTGTTGCTTGTGTGTACCCTGGGAAACTGCTTTTTAAAAAAAAAATTGGCGGCGGCAGGTTTAAAATCACGAGTAAATCACTCGCAGTGGCCATCTCACTAGGGGGTCATGCAGAGTTTTGGGGTTGTCTTTTGGCTGTCTCATCATTGTGAATGCCTGCCTTTCCGAATGTGTTCATATTTCCCCTCCTCGTATAGACAAGGCCTAGAACAAATCCATCTATTCTAAAATTCCTTCTGGGAACCAGACAATATAGTCAATCAAAATGCTTGGGTGAATCAAAAAGTTTTGGTACTTAAAAGTAAGGGCAACAAAAATGTAGCCCTGGAAGGGCCCCTCATAAAGGGGGTGCCATCACATAACAGGGTGTTTTCCTTGTATAGGAGCCTACAGATAATTCTTTTTTACGATGATCTCCCCTTTTGGGAAGGTTCTTCAGATACCACAGTCCAGAGACCAGCATTTTGAACAATGCCTGGAAACTAATAGGAAGCCAATAAACCTGCTTCAGCTCAAGCAAGAGATCTATCCGATGGCCAGGCAAGATATACTTCAGGTGGCTACCACTAGCTACTGGGTTTTAAGCCAATGGAAGTTTCTGAGTAGTCTTTAATGGCAGCCCAATGTTTAGCATACTGTTACAGTCTAATTTGGAAGTTACCAGGGTACAGACGATTGTCAATTCATGTACTCATCCCTCCCTGACTAGAAATTTTCCACACCCAGATCTCAGATGGCACTGGTATTTATGATCAATCTTATGCCAATTAGTCCTTGGTAAAATATTGTGGGGGTGAACATACCCTCTCACCAGCATTTATTGAACAATGATGGCATTGAAGGAAACTAGCAAAATATGACTGAGCACAACTCATTATGCTTGTGTGATGTTTATGTTACAGTCTTATACAGCTACCATGATGTGATGACATCTTTAAGTTTCTTAAATGAGAAAAATAAGTTTGGCTAAGCATATACATACAGAAGCAGTTCTCAGCTATGTAAATGTAATAATATACACTTAAAAACCCACAAGTATACGTACTAGAGAATAAACTATTTTTTTCATTACATGTTTCATCTGATTTACTTTAGTTATAAAGTTTAGTTTTAGTTGACTCACTTTAGTCAGTGAACTCACAGGTTTGTTTACATTAACATATGGTACTTCTACAAGAAACACAGAACATGTAGTAATTTAAAAATATGTTAGAAATGGGATTTTTCATTGCGTTATTAAAAGCAATCTAAAATATAGCCACACTTCAACTTGCATAATCCAAGTCAAGAAATGTCTGTGATTTCTATATTGCTTCTGCAATAGGCTCATGTTAGGTGTTTTGTAAACCTCCCAAGGGAAAATGTTCCATAAATGTGGAACTAAAAATAAATAACTACACATTAAAGTGTGAATGTACCAAGTTTGGTGACATCTAGCACTCCCAGATAATGTTGTTGATCTCAGGAAATAGCTATTTCTCTGCTTTTCAGACATACACTAGCACCTCTGACAGTTAACATACCTCTCTATTTTCAGACATTAACACTGTTTGTCTGAATTGTAGACATTCTTCAAGTTTTGGACATTCCTATAATGGAATAAAAGCCAATTCAAGGTTCCAAGTCTGGGGTTCCAGTTGGGTGAAACCGTACCAAAGGTGAGATAGGCAAATCACTGCAAGTCCCTGCAAGTCAATGAATACTACAGTATTTAGAAACTAGCAGATAACTTTTTTAAAGGTGTTTTGTTCTGAAGATGATGCAAAAATGTTTTTTTTAATACATCTCCATGAAAACACCCTTAATAATACAGGTCCAGCTGACACAGGATGCAGTCAGAGAAAAATTGGAAAACTGGGGCAATGGGGACATATAATTTGTTAGTGTTTATTTCTATGAAAGTGTGCCTAGGATTGTAGCTGCCACTCAGAACAGCTAGAAAGCATCCATGCTTGCAGCTCCTCCAGAAATAATATTTTCCCTCTACAGGACTCCACAACTGAAGGCACTGTTTTTGCAATATACTTAAAACACACAGTCCTCTGCTCCCGTTGCAACTGACTGGGGAGATTCAAAGGTATACCATGCTTGCTTTTGAGCAGTAAACTGCACCAACTCCTGCAACAGAGTGGTGTCACGGGCTAAAATATGTGGGGCTTGTTTAAAAAAGAGAGAAAGAAATGTCACCCTGCTCACTATTCAACAGGAAAGATTTAAAATGAACTCCAACTTAAAACATGAAAATTGAAGTGAATCCCACCCAGGGCTTGGAGAAGTTACATTTGGATTACAAATCCCATAATTCCCCAATTAAGGTAGCCAACCACCATGTTGGGTGGAAGATTCTGAGAGCTCTAGCCCATAAAAGCTCTGATATTATTTAGCACATAGAACTGATAGAACTGTAGTAAATGGGCTATACCTTTTCTTATTGCAAGAAAGTTGCCATTTTGAATGCCCCTCCTTTTTAAAAAGCAAAACTAAAAAGCATCAACAACTGCAAGTAAATAAGCGGAATATCAAGAAGAAAATTTTAGCTGAGTCCCAGTCATTATTTATGCTATTTTTCTTCTTGTACATGTTCTGGGGGAGACAGCATGGTGTAGTGGTTTGAACACTGGATTTGAATTCTGGAGAACAAGGTTTGAGTCCCCACTTGCCCATGGAAACCCACTGGGTGGCCTTTTGGAAGTCACATTCTCTCAACCTAAGAGGAAGGCAAAGGAAATTCCTGCTGAATAAATCTTACAAAGAAAACCCTTGGTCAGTTCAGCATAAGTCAGAAATGACCTGAAGGCACACAACAACAACAACAACATGTTGCTGGACTATGAGTCCTACCAGCCCTAACCAGCTTAGTCAAAACTGTGAGGAGTGCTGGGAACTATAGTACAATAGGAGGGTTACATGATTCTAACCCCATTGTATAGAGCGTTTTATACATGGAGAAGCTGATCAGTTCGGAATACATAGGTAACCCACATGGTAAACCAGCCTTTGCCAAGCAGCGAGGAGAATTTATCACTCCTTTGCTTCCTTGGCTTTCTGATTAAGTTAGAGTAGATGCATGGTCAAATCTTTTTTCCCCTTGTGGCAGGAGGTTGCAAACATTTGACTTCCCAGTTGGCTATATTCACACTGTAATTAGTTACCAACTGACAAATTGCTGTCTGTATTTACCAGAGTAACAATCTGATATGGGCTTCTAAACAGGAAATTAATTGGGCCTGACAGGATTTCTAACGTCCTGGTCTTTTCATTCTTTGGAATCTTGTACAGCCTTCTTTGTAATTTGCAGATCTCAGGACCAGCCGCTTAGGTATGCAATTAACCAAGCACTCCTCTGACACTACTTCTTCATTTAAATGAAATCTGTGGGTTATGCTCTGATCACCATACTATTTCTCCCTTCTCTTCAGATACTTATTTTGTAGGATTGTGGAAATCTCATTCAGAGGCTTAAAAATGGAAGGGAATTTAAAAAACAACACATACACCTCTTCAGAGGCTAACAGAGAGCATAGCCAGAATTTTATTTAAAATATTAAAACTAAAAGAAAAGTCTACCTGCTTGAAAAGACTGTCAGTAACACAAAAAGTTTAAACAACTTGGAACAAGAGAGCCAGATTCCGAAGGCAAAACTTTCCAGCTTGGACTCAACAGAACATGGATAAGATTAAATTATCTGAGGAGGTAAGTGATGATAACAGACATTCTAGAAATGAAAAAGACAGGTGCAAAAAGGAATAGACTGGAAGGTGCTGAAATTAAGCAAATCTCTTAGAAATAAAATAACAATATTCAGAACCTGTCACAATCATTATATCTGGATGCTTCAATAAATTCTACATGTTTCAAATCAATATATCCTGTGATGGAACTCCTATTGGCTATATATATATATATATATATATATACACACACACACACACACAGTATATATAGTTTTCTTTTAAAAAGAAAAGAAAAAAGCTTTCAGCAGCTCCAGCCAGGCTTCTATCCTTTATTGATTTACCCAGGATAAAGGCCCTCTGAAACATAGGAGATTTTCATATGGGCTATATATCCCGTGTCTGGAACGGAACAAGGTCGGGAAAGGTTTTCCCTTTCAGACAACGTCCACCCTGTTCTGTTCCTATGTTATGTCTGTTCTGTTTTCTCCCTGTGATATAGTAATCACAGGGAGAAGTCATTAATAGGCACCTGGTTCCGTTACTGTTACGGAATCACGGGTGTGCGAATTGGATCCCGTACCTGTTCTAGAATGACAGGAACGGGGGAGGAGCTCCATTGTAGGCACTTCCTGCCATGATCTGGACAGCCAGATAAGTGCCACCCTTCCCACCCCCCTTCCTGGGTTACTTGTATTTTTTTTTTTATTCATTCTTTTGACAGCTGGGGCTTTTTTAATTTGAATTTCCCTCCCGTTCGTTCTCTCATGAGAATGAGCCGAAGTTCCCTCAGCCAGTCGTAAAAGCAACTTTACAACAGCTGCATTTACGGCCGGCCAGGCAAGGAGGGAGGAGGACCGTTCCTGTTCCGGAATGGAGATAAGTGTGCAAATATTTACCTCCATTCCATTGCAGGAACAGGAGAGGAGGTGGTGGGACAGAATCAGGGCTTTTAGCCCCCATGTGAAAATCTCCTAACCAGACTTAGTTCTGAGGAAACATGCCTAAGATTGCACTGTCAGTATTTTATCAAATCTTTGATTGTAATTTTGGGCATGCAAGGAGCCTCTCTGTGGACTGTTTCCCTTGTGGCATACACCAAGCTTCCCACTAACACATGCTGACTTCTAGTAAGTGTCAGGAATTGGTTACTGAACCCAAAGTTTTAAAACAGCCAAACAACTACAGAAATCATGATGAGTCATGATGACTGACTCCATGAACTGCCAGTCATGCCTAATCATGCTACAGCTGCATGAGAAGGATTGCATCAGAAGAAGGGTTACTAGAGTGCAAAGCCATGAGTATGGAAATTTGGTGCAATGTAACCATGTGCTTGGGTAAGCCAATGCTGTGCTCAGATGTATATAAGAGAGCCAGATCAGTGTTCATTCTCTTCCTATGATCCTGAGATGCCTGGCATAGCACTTTGCTTGTACATACTGTGAATAGCTGAAACTTTGAAGACTAAAAACACCTCCTGTTTTCTGGTCGCCAAACACTCTGTGTGTGAGTATTCTTGGGAAAGGGTTGCTACCTAGTCTGCTGAGACAGTTTTTGGCTTCTGCCAGGGATTGAATGCCCTATCATCCCCTGACAATGGTTATGGGCCCAGTAGATTGATCTCAGATTAGATAAGGTGCACCTGGGAAGTTTCCCAGAAACACTTTTGTTGTCATGGTCAGCCAGGACTCTGAGTACTCAGAAGGCGAGGAGGCTGAGCCAGTAGCAGAAGAGCTGGCTGAGTCTGAGCCTAGCCCTGAAGAACCCAGGGCTCAGCAGCCTAGCCCTCCCCCAGCACAGGGTCCAAGCCTGGGAGACATAGTAGAGCAAGAGCAAGAGGTAGAAGAGCAGGTATCTACCTTTTAGCCAAAGGAGAGCAGAGAGGGCCTGGCTGCGTCGTTCCCGGAGATTAAGAGACAGAAGCTCATCAATCACCCCGCAGCTGGGAGTGGGAGCTGGGCCAACATAAGCAGCCAGGGGGTGCTGAGTTCCTTGTTTCAGGCAGTCTGCGTTTCCTGGAGGAAGCCTCTGCCTGTGACTCTCCTGCTTCTTGGAACCTTGCTGTCTTGAGACTTTAGATATCTTGACCTTGATCTGCCTTTGTTGACCCACCTGCTGGAATCCTTTTGACCTCAGACTGCCTCTTCATTCTTCGCTCTCTCTCTCTCTCTGTGTACTTCTGACGCTATAGGACTGCTACTGACAACACCAGGTACTGTGCTTTTCAACTGAGTTGTTGCTGAGCCGGGCGATCTTATCAGCTATTTAAGTTGGCTTCTCGACATTTGTTTTGAGTGTTTTTGGCTAGATGGCTGAGAAACAGTTAAATTTTTAACTCAGCTCTGTTTCGTTCAGGCTTTATCTTCAAATGACCTTGGAGTATTGCCAGCTGCCAGCTGTTTGAGTTTCACAGTTGGTGAAGGGTGTTTTTGTTTGTTTGTTTGTTTGTTTTTAGGCAGCATCATGGCAGAGGCTGCAGGCCCCGTACTCTTTGAGAAGTTGAATGATAGCAATTATCCAGTATGGAGAATATACATGCAAGCTTTATTAATTAAAGACAATTCATGGCATGTTTTGGAGAATGAGAGTATAAGCCCAGAAGGCTCTGAAAATGAAATTGCAGCATTCAGACTGGCTGATCAAAAAGCCAGACCAGAGCTGAGATTCTTTTATGTCTAAGTCCCTCCCAAATGATTCATGCTGCACAAAACATCACAGCTTATCAGCTCTGGACGGCATTAGAGGATGTTCATCAGAATTCATCTTGCTTATCAAATATGATCTGGACAAAGAGACTGTATAACACAAAGCTGTGTCCTGGAGGCTGTGTAAAAGCACATTTGGAGGAGATGAGACAGCTTCTCCAAGAGGTAGCCAGCGCGGGGGCTGAGATTCCAGAAGCCCACAAGTGTTTTATATTATTGGGCAGTTTGTCAAAGGAACGGGATTTCCAAATCTACAGTCTGCAAAGCATCAGAGAGCGTGATTTATCTGTAGACCTCATGGCTGGGTGTATCCTGGAAGAGGTCCAGCGCAAGCAGTTTGATTCTGGCACGAACAGGAATCAGCCACAAATTACCAGGCACAACCAGGAGATTGTGGAGGAAGGAGTCTGCAGCTATGTATGATGGTGTTTCAGATGTAAATGGCCTGGACATTTGCAGAAGGACTGTAAAATGCCTGCACATGAGGACATGAGGGGCAGCAGAGCTAAAGAGCAAAGGAGGGGTACATTCTCTCAGTCTGGAAGCCATGCCTTAATAGCAAAGCACTATTCTGATGGTAATGAGGGGGAAACTTGGTTATTAGATAGTGGGTCAACTCACAATATGATAAATGATGAGAAAATGTTATGTTAAAAATGCTTCTATAACCAATATTACACTTGCAGATGGTGCTCCCAGCAAGGTGCAGAAAATAGGCACTGCATATGTGCCATCTTTTGACAAAGATTTTGAGAATGTGTTATGTGTTGACAAACTGGAAAATTGCATATTGAGTGTGTCCCAAATTACCACAGATGGTTATAAAGTGATATTTGAAGGGGATCAATGTACAATAACAGAAAGACATAACATGAATAATGTCTGTGCAAAAGGGATAAAGAAACATGGGTTGTATTACATGTTACCTAAAGGGAAGGTGGGAAATATGAATCCTGCAGACAATGTGCCCCTACATGACAAATGTGTTCATTATTACCACAGACTAATGGGCCATGCTAGTTACAAAGTGTTAAAGGAGCTAGCAAAGGTTTGCCCTGGTCTAAATATGAAACACTGCCCAAGGTTTTTAGAATGTGCTCTGTGTAGGAAGGTGAAGGTGAAGGCTTTTCCAGTTGCCAAAAAAGACCCTTTGAGGTTGTCCATACCGACTTGGCAGGCCCCTATAAACCCACTGTAGGGGGTAATTGTTATTTGTTTGTAATTGTGGACAGACACACTAGGTACACCTATGTGTATTTACTAAAGGAGAAAAGTCAAGCTGCAGAGAAATTCTGTGATTGGGTGAACATGGTGGAATGCAAATTTCCTTCTCTTAAGGTTTCCAGTCTAGTGGAGGGGAATTCTTATCCAACAATCTGCAGAATTGGATGCATAGGAGGGGCATTAGGCACAAGACCACAAGAGGAACGGGAATCAACCATCCTCTGCTAAGGGGATGGTGGACCCAACCAAGAGCATTCTATGCCTTTTCTGACTGTCCTAGACCAAGCAGAAGGAAGTGGGCAGTCCATATGTGTTTGTCTATGCCTCCCCAAAAAAGCTGATGAAACAGCCTGAAAATAAAACATAAAGAGATGGGATTCTGGAATGTTATGTTGCCACCTGAATTTTTCCAGCTTGGGAATCAAATTTGAATTATTCTATTTGCTTTGTTCTCACTTCTTTGCCACTGAATAGGTTTTCAGAAGAGGCATACTGGAGCCTATCCCAAACCCTTGGTATACAATAGGGGGGAAACCCTCAATCAAGATGTCAATGTGGCTGAAACAGCTATGTAAAAACAGAGGATGAAAGGAAGATGAACTTTCTTTGTGTTGCTTTTCTTATCAGGGACCAGATCCACAAGAACACTCTACAACGCACTGAAAACAGCCCATTAGCTACTGCAGGCTTGGTGCTTCTCTCATATTCACTGTCCAGTCACAAGAACTAAACCCAGTAGGTTTCAGGGTGGTGAGCTGTATTCAGAATGATGGGTTACAAGTTAGGTGACCCTCCTCAACAACAAATTTAGATCTTTCTCAAATAGAATAAGAAGGTATTTTATGATTCTTGGATGTATGTAGCTGAAAAGGTAACTTACAAGTTTTGAATAGTTTCAGATAGATAAGAGTCTTATCACATAATGTGTATAAACAGCTAAAAGCATAAACATAAATGTATAAACAGCTTTAGAATACTTGATCCCTTCCTGGCCATGGCCTGCTTCAGTAAAGTTTTGAGAGCTTTTGCATCTATTCCACAGATGGTCTTCCCGGTGAGAATACTTGGTCTTTTAACAGTGTTCTGTTCCTCGCCTAAAGTTTTCTTTGCTGCCCAAAGAACCCCTCCTCCTGCTCCGTCTTGTCAATATGCCATTTCTTGAACAGAAGGAAGTTGCTACACCATCTTTTTTGCATCCAGAAACTCCTAGAAGGAAACTCTTAAAATTGTTCCCATAAATTCATTTTGAGAGGTGAGCGAGGCAGGTCTTACAGAAGAGCAGGAAAGAAATATTACAAAATATATTACAGGGAACATTCTTTATATTGTGAAGCTTAGGGATAACAATGGATGGAAATCAGAGGGGTCTGAAGGAAAGAAGGAGTTAAACTGCAGTGCTAAAAATAAAACCTCTCTTTTTCCCCCTCCAGTACTAAAGAAGCCAGTTCTTCCCCACCCCACCTTCACCTCAGCCTTTTAGAGATGTAGCCAGGAGGAATACAAGTTGGTAAAAATGACAAGGTGAGCAATGAAGCTGCTGAAGTAATACTGGAAGGGAAAGAAAAATAGACCATGCATGCAAAAGAGCCTTATGAAACATGGCAACCTTATGAACCACAAAATCCGACTGAATACCTGATGAAAATGCTGCACTGTAATTATATTAATGCCTTTGCGGGCCAGATTGGATTTTGTACAATTCATTTTGGTTTCCAAACATTTATCATCTGATGTGCACATTTAGGTTAAGATTCTTACACTCCAAGGGTGCCTCTAGTTGGATTATAAATCATGTTTGTAGAAATATGCTTATGTAAAATGTGGCCTCCATATTATTTTTTTTAGACACCTGAGTAAACTATTCCCCCTAGCACTCTCAAAGTCACTCATGCTTTTACTCACCAAAGTAAATTCCCTGCTGCTTACACCTGCTTAAAGGAAGCTTTCATACTTAGTAAAACCCCTGAAAGGCAAAACCCTATCATGTTGCTATGCATGAAAACATCCCTGACTTTGGGCCTTATTTTAAATTCCAGTAAAAGTAAAGAAAGCAAAAAGGACGAGTGGCTGCTGCTTCTGTTTCCACACTTTCTTGCTTAGTGCATGATGCTGGGCTTGCCATGAGATATATGAACAAAAGACTTTTGGAGAAAACGGACCCAAACCACAGGCCTCACCAGATGTTGTCATGGAAGCAGCAAAATTTATCCTAATAATGCAACATAGCTCCAGAACTGTGAAACCTGGGCACCTGAAACTTTGCATGCATGTTAAGGGGTCCATAAATCAACATACTCTGTACAATTTCTGCTTTCCCATGAAGAGCTCTCAGATTTAAAAAAATGAGAAGAGAAGAGAGGAGGTTCTGCTCCCTGAGATGGAGAGGAGAGGAACCAAGGGGAAAACAAATTAGCACAGTGTTATAGCAAGAGAAAAAAGGAGGGGGGAAAAAAAAGAAAAAGAATGGTCCAGGGAATGGTGGAGAGAATAAAAAAGTAGAAAGGAATAAAAAAAAATGTACCAAGGTAGGAAAACAGAAAGAACACCTAGATGTGTGCATGAGAAGAAAGGAATATCATCTGGCTAGATGGCTGGTGAGTCAGGGGAAAGAAAGAGCACCTAGATGGGTCAGAGAGGCATGGCAGCAGGGATGGTGTGAAAGATTAAGAAGCTAGCACATCTGTTCCTCATTGGGTCCCAGAGCTGGAGAGGGCTTATTGGGCATCCAACCCAACCTCCTTCTTGATGGTGGAAATGTAGTCTCTGCTTCAAACATTCCAGTGAGGAAGAGCTCACTATCTATTGCTTCCATTCTGGAAGTTCTCTTAACTGTCAACAAGTTTCTTCCAATGGTCAACCATAATCTTTCTGCCAGTAACATAAGACTGTAGATCTAGGTAGTCTTGCTCTCTGAACAAGTGTTTTTCCTCTTCCCTGCAGCAGCCACTCCATTATTTCAGGAGTGGGCAGCTAGGTAAGGCTGGCGGACAACATTAACCTCCTAGGAGACCTTGGAGGACTGTACCTGCTCCTGAAAAAAACAAGGGGGTATGGGGGCATTTTCACCATGGTTTTGGTTTCAAAAAAGACCTCTCCTGGGCACAGATTGACCCAGGTACTACTAAATGTGGTGGAAATGAACCCCGTGCCCTGCAGTGGACATTCTAGAGTATTTCAGGGCAAATTTTTCTTTTGAAACATTTTGCAAACATTGTTTCTGACCCTGAGGTGCCCAGGGGGCCTCCAAACATGGTGGAAATGCCCACCACATCCCCTAGAGGGCATTTGGGGGCAACTGTTTTTGATCCCCGGAAGGCCCTGGGGCCCACAAAAATGAACTTGGGGTTTGCATATGGCCCGTGGGCTGCACTTTGCCCAGCTCTGCCTTATTTGAACAGTGTTATCATCTCCCCCATGTTTCCCCAAACCAATAATCTCTTATTTTAAGCTAAACCTATCCATTTCCTTCAAGGTTTCCACATAGGACTTGATACCCACACCACCAAATGTCTCTTCTTTGCCCTCCTCTGAACCTGGTCCAATTTGTTTACCTTTCTCTTAAAGTCTGTTGTCCAATATTGCAGATGGACCTCAGACTAGTTACAATAATGTGAAGCTATTACTTCCTGGGAGTTGAAAATTATGGTTCTATTAAAAGCACATTAGCTTTTTTTTCCCCAGTCACTTCACCTTGAGAGAGATTACAATCCTGAAAACCTTTTCGCATGTACTACTGCCACCATTTACTTATGCATTTGGGAGGTCTGTGCTTGTTGGGGGGTAGAGCATTAGTTTTAAAGCAGAACTCTGCATTTGTCTGTTTGGTGTCATTTTGTTCATTTTAGTGATGTTTTTCGTTTTAAAATAAGGAATCAGTAAATTTCTTTTAACAAATCCAACAGGATGGGATGCTGAGAAAGGAGAAAGACACACAGTTTCAGCACTTTGTTTGCAGCAAACCGCAGAAGGACTGTCTTCTCAAGCTATGCCAATTTCCTGCCAGATCACTAGGCATCTTTTTGACAGGAGATATGCCAATGTTGCCTCTCCTGAACTGTATAATTTATTTAATTTATATCCTGTCTTTCTCCCAGCACAGCACAGTACACAAAGCAGCTCAAAACAACTGAAAACAAATGTCAGCTAAAATCTTATTTTACAAAAGTTTAAAAGGAATTAAACAATTCTGTTTTAAAAGCACTTAAAATCATTTAAAGCACATTTAAAACATAATTTTAAAACATAATTTAAAAGATAAAAGCTCAACATATCACATTGAAAACACCCTTCTGCCACATGATTTAAGACCAAAAAGCCTGCCTAGATAAAATTTGTGATGCGCAGGCACACCAGTCAAATTTATGTCACTGTTCAGCCTGGTTGCCTCATCATTTATGCTCCCACCAAATAAATATGTGGAGACTGCAGCTCCACAATTGCCACCTTTATGTCAAACTTCCTCCTTATCCCTTGAATTGGGGTTTTACGTGTGATGGATAGTACTTGCATTGGTGTGTGTTTAATTACTGGGTTAGTGTTAGCTCTGGTCCGCGATCAGTGTGTGTCCTTCCCTCTGGTCCTTTATTTTCTCACTCTGGCCCCCTCAAGTCTATTTATCACTCTGCAAGCAAAATAATATATCTTGTTAACCTGATCACATGATACTGATCCAAGTCCCTGTAATAGCAACCTTTCTTCTCTTCAAATCCAGCACATGTTCCTTGTCCATACCTTCAAAGTCCCCCAAGACCTTGCTTCAACACACACATGATCACTTCACTCATACACCTTGATCTATCTCCTGCCTGTGATCATTGTCCCTCAAAATACATCAGCTACCACCATTCGAAGATCTCTTGCTCACTCTAAAGATCCTCCCTGCCCCATATGATTGGAACACTTTCCCAGATCTTCTGTGTCATGCCTTACTTTCCTCACAGCTGTCCACAAAAGTCACCCTTTCCATGAAGTCTTTGGTTTAACTCCCTACTTCCCATGCCCTTATGTTCCCATGTCCTCAGTGACAGCCAGTGTCGTATAGTGGCCTTAGCGTTGAACTACAACACTGGAGACCTGGGCTGCGTTTACACGGGCAAATATTCCCCTAAATATACCTCAAAGATATCTCATTGTTCCCACGGATCGCACCACAGCATCACCTCATTCAGAAGGGGGGAAGGTAAAACACCCAAATATAATGTGACAGGGGATGTTGCTATTTTTGCCGAGTTATTTGCAAAGTAGCGCATTATTGCTAGTGTAAACAACCATTTCACTAAGGGCTGTGTGACTTACCAGCTATCTTCCGATACAGTTGCATCAGAGCTGCACTGTGATTGGTTGTTATGATGAAGGGGTGGGCTTAAAAGAGGTGGAGTGAGTGAGGGAGATTCAGTAGTGATTAGGAAATGTTGAAAAATCCTCTCTGCTATTTTGCAAGTCTGTGTGAATCCAGTTTGCCAAGAAAAAGGATTCCCAAGTCCTTTCAGTCAGGGAAGATCTGTTCTTCAGTCAGGGAAGAAAATGCAGGATTCCAATCCTTTCATCCACGGAGGATGATCCCCCCCATCAAGCCCCTCCTCTGCTTGGGAGGCCACGCCCCCCACACCTTTGCCATGTCTGAACCATAAAGCAAAATAGTTTACTAAAGTAACTGACCAGCACAGCTGCGGAAAAGCACTAAAGCGCAATTTGCCGCAATAAGTCTGCCGTGTAAATGCAACCCAGGGTTTGAATCCCCACTTGGCCACTGACCATGTCACACTCTCTCAGCCTCGGAGGAAAGCAAAGGCAAAACCCCTCTAAACAAATCTTGCCAAAAAAATCCCATGATAAGTTTGCCTTAGGAAACAACTGGAAGGCACACAACAACAACAATTCACATTTGATGAAGTAGACTCAGTCTACAAAAGCTTATGCTACAAACGTCTTTCTCTCAGTTAGTTTCAAAGGTGCTACAATACCACTGAACAGCAACAAGTGTTACCAAACCTTAAACTAAAAGAGCTGCATATTCATTCCATGTTTAAACCTGCTTCCACTTCCCTTCCCTCCTGTTTTCTTCCTCTGGGTCAAATTTTAAGTTGTATACTGTGCAGGACATGGACCTATCCTCTTGTGTACACTATAAAGCCACCAGAAATACCGATACTTTTCAAGATGAGCAACACAGAAAAACAAACAGATAGGGTCTGGTTATTGGTGCTTGGAAGCAAATGTTTTTTGTTTTTTGTTTTTTTACTGTAACCCCCCCACAAACCCCATAGTCCACTGTGCATGCTGGCTGTGGAAACTGGGAGAGCTGTCGTCCAAAAAATGAACTGTTTCCAGCTGTCAGATTAGGCCATGCAGCTGTCTAAATTATCACTGGATCACTGTAAAGAAACAAGGGAGAGCTAAAGGTACACAAAAACTACAGGCCAGGCTCCTCAGATGCTTCCAGAGTGATGTAACTATGGGAATACTAGGCTGAGGTTCAAAGCAGACAGCCAGAACAAACTGCTACAAAATCATTTACTCAGTGTCTGAGTCCTAGAAACTTAATCTGACACCAGAAGAAAAATCTCAGGCTTACATTTGGTTGACAAAACTCCCAAGTGCAACCAAATACTACTAAACACTACCTTTTATTTTCCCAGACTTTTAATCTCCAGTGAGTTTCAATTGCTACTGAAACTGTTTTAGTTGCTGCTTTTAACTGTTATTTATTGTTGATTTGATTATTGTTTCACTTACATGTTGTACATTGGCCTGGGAATGTTTCTAAAATAAAAAAATGGTATAGAAATACTCAAAGAAGGAAAGAAAGAGACTTTTCTTAAAATATGCAGTTGGTTATACAGTACTTCATTTTGTGCATCTAAAACAACTACCTTGCACAGAATGCTTCTGAAGTTCTTAATTTTTTGACAATCAAGTAAGATTGATACAGAATGTTGCTGTAAGAAGAAATATGCCAAGGGTGCATTTCTACAACACAACCCAAGATCCAAGGCAGAGATGGCAGCTGGTATACATGACTCACAAATCCCAGCCTACCACTTCTCATCCTGGAACCAACCAGGGAGAACCCCAATTCATGTTCAACCATCCTCTCCATGAGCAATCTGTCAGTGTCCTCAAAGCTGTTTCTATTCCTTTCCTTTGAACATTTACTGACTTGACTTTCACTTTCCTGGGCATCACTCTGTCATGACATGTTTTAACTCTGTGCTGAAATGAACCCACTGCTGATAACAACTGAGTCTTTAAGAGGACGTTAGTCTATAACTGAGAGCCAGTGTGGTATAGTGGTTTTTTCAGGCTTTTCTTCCTCTGTTTCCCCTTCATCATCAGGTATCACCTCCCCTCCATTTGTAGGACTTTTGGGAGTTACTGGCACATTCCTTCCCAAGGGAACAAACACCTCTTGATTGCAATGCAATCTGTCCCATCCTGTGTGGAATTCCAAATTTGCACTCCTGGAGAACACCACCTTTTCAGGGTGAACAGAAAATCTGTACTTATTGCCCTCATAACCAAGGAAACACAGCCTTCTGGTTCTAGGCTGCCCAGGTTTCCTTAGGTTTGGGGGCTATTTGCATACTGGCCAAATATGCACAGGTGTTTAAGGCAGAAGTTCAGGCAGAACTAGAGTGCTCATTCCTAGGAGGTCTAGGAGAGTTAGAAAAGCTCATGACAGGTTCGTTGTCCAAGAGGCCAGATTGTACAATGTTGTGGCCATAAGTACAACAGAAGCTGAATTCACTGCCTTGTCTGAGATGGCAAGTGAGGTACAATGGTTAAGGCAGATGCTAGCAGTTTTTGGAGGGCTGTGCCACATGCCTGTTGAGGTGCACGAGGACTCCCAAGACTGCATAGCAATGGCAGAAACAGAGAACCTGAAAAGTAGGACAAAATACATTGCGGTACGCTACCAAAATGTGAGGCAGTTAATACAGGAAGGTGTCTTGTGTCTGCGTTACTGTCCATTCAAGGACGGCATTGCAGACCTGCTCATGAAAGCCCTTCCAGCAGGAAGCCATGTTGAGTTGGCAAAGAGGCTGGGCCTTACAACTAAAGTGTAAAGTGGAGGTGTCATAAGGGAAGGTCAACCGAAAGACGAACGATGTCTTACAATGTATGTAGACGATGTTGTTATGTTGTGATGAATAATGTGTCCTACGCAGTAGTTTGACCATTTTGGAGAGGATTGTCAGGAGTCAGAGACTGAACTACTTATAAAATGGCCAGACAACTGCCAAGTTTGTCATGCTAGCCAAGGCCAAGGCCAAGGAACAAGCCTTGAGGCCACAGCTGCACAAGAAGGTTACTGCAGGGCATTGCATCAGGCTATAGTGTGGGGTGCACAACAGAGTCTGGTGTGCAAAAACTGATGTCATGCACCCATGTGGTTGAGGGAGCCAATGCCCTGTGAAACTGCATAAAAGATGGCTCAGTCCAGAGCACATTCTCTCTTGAGAAACATTGATGTTTGGCGTAGTAGTTTGTCAATCTGCTGCATATATCTGTATATATTGCAACTGCCTTGAGCTTGAAGATAAAGTACCTCCTATTGTTTGGATGACAATCACTCTCTGTGCGAGTATTCTTGGAATGGGTTGCTGCTTAGTCTACTGAGATATTTTTGGCTTCTGCCGGGGACTGAGTGTCCTATCATCCCCCAACAGGTTTGAGCACTGGACAACAACTCTGGAGACCAGGATTCGACAGCCGTGGAAACCCAGTGGGTGACTTCAGGCAAGACACACTCTCTCAGCCTCAGAGGAAGGCAATGGCAAAACCCTTCTGAACAAATCTTGCCTAGAAAACCCCATGATAGGTTTGCCTTATGGTCACCTTAAATTGGAAATGACTTGAAGGCATGCAACAACAACAACATTCTATAATCAAGGTGCCACAGAAGAGAAGTCCCTCTCCTACATCTTCTTACAGTGTATTACTCCCATAGGAACACAGAGGAGTGTCTATCCAGCAGACCTCACTACTCAGGCAAGCATATAAAGGGAGAGGTCCTCCTTCAAGTATTGAGATATCAGCCCATAAATGTTATTACCAGCACCTTGAAATCAGACTTGGAACATAGGGGCAGATGGTTTTATACGGTTTTGATATAATGTCATAGTCAGCAATCTAGCTCCATTTTACACTAGCTGCAGCTACTGAGCCATCTTCAAGGGCAGTCCCGCATAGACTGCACTGCAGTAGTATAACTGGGAAGTTAGCAGTGACTAAGTTATTACTGTCCAGAAAAAAAAGCAGTTGATGGACCAGCCAAAATTGTCTTTAGGCACAAGTATGAATTACCCCAAATTTATTCCCATTTTTCAAGTCCTGCAGCTGTAATCTGATGCTGGTATTTATTGTCAATCAATATAGTTATCTATATTCTCACAACTGTTTACAATAATTATTTGCATGTATAGCCTAGAGCCTCACAGTCTTCCAGAATGACATATTTACTGGCTAGCCAAGTAGCAGCATGCAGTGGTGCCATTAGGCAAAGATCCAGCCCTCACTTGTCAGGAGGGCCCTCAAGGACAGCAGATGTTGAAGGACCACTTTTCGAAGTGAAGACTTCCCCTTTAAGGAAGGAGGCCCACGTAAGACCACTACGCCCTGTGTCTAAAATTATCTCAGTGTCCCACTGGAAATGTTTAAGCACTGTGTAAGAATGGCATCAACCAATTATGTGACACGAGTACTTAATCCTAATAGAATACATAGATCCCCCCCCCTTCTTTTAAGAACAAAGCACACTGAGTCAGCTTTTTAGAAAGCTATTACCTTCATGTATACCCTGAAACCATGGTAATGTTGTCTTGCAGTAATATCCTTATGCCAAATGTGAACCTCTTAAAAATGAGGAAGTCACTGAAGATCTTTCCAGAGGGAAACTTTACCCTCAACTGAAATAGGCTCTATGCTATTAGGTAACCATAACAAACACACATCCAAATAAACTAATTTTGTCATTACGGCAACAATCCAAGACAGTGTGAATTTATGAAAATAGCTGGACATGAGACAAGGCCTAATTGGAACACCTTGCAGTCTCACTCATGAGCAGTATTGCTATAAAGGAAGTTCGCCAAGCAATAAAACAGTGTTCTTAAAGTTTCTCTGGGGGAACACTATTCTTTCAAATCTATAGCTGTTATTATTAAAATGGCCCTATTATCACACACACACACACAACTTTCAAAACACCATGTGATATGTATTCTACAGTCTTGATCTGCTTTGACCTCATCCTAAAGATATTAAATTAATCAGGTCTGGTGCCAGCATCCAGTCATGCTGAGAAGCCACCTCAAGCCCAAGACCAGCCAAATGGCCCTCCCACTACAAGGTTTCCTAAGATCCATGCCAATTGCAATCTCAGTTGCCTTCTTTTCCAAGTCCACTATGAGACCTTGATTCTAGATCTCCCACTGAACATCAGACAGGCATTGTGGGGGCCTCTGAAGGACCAATATCCCATGACATCTTGGATTTGAGCCTGTAATCTTGACATTACAACTGGAGGCCAGAGACTGAGAGACTATTACCTGTGAGGATTCAGTGGGGATTTTAATTTTGACCCAGATGTTACACCTTACCAGCTACACTGCTGTTATATACTAATACAGCTACCACTTATAGTTCCCAGAATCTGCATTGCAAAAAAGTATCTTTTCCAAGCTCTGTCCTGATAACTTGCACCTCTTCTGAAAAACTTCCAAAACAACAGGAAATACAAGTGCACATATAAAACCAACAATGCATAAAAGTTGCAACAGCATTGTGAAGTCGAAGGCTTTCATGGCTGGCATCTATCCTTGTTTGTTTTTTTCCAGGCTGTGAGGCCATGTTCTGGAAGAGTTTACTTTGGACCTTTCACCTGCATCTGTGGCTGGCATCTTCAGAGAATGGTTGGGTAGGAGTGTGTGTGGAGTTTATATACGGTGCCTCTTTGCTGTTAGAATGTGTGGTATGGTTTCTGTGTCTCTGCATCGTAACAAGAAAGTTAACAAACAGAGTAGATGTGCTCTCCTGGTCCAAAGTTTTTCCAATCTCTGGGTGTCTTGGAACAGTTTCTCCCCATAGAGATGATCAATTTGAAGTCGAAGGCTTTCACGGCTGGCAGTTTACTTCTGATGTTTCACCTGCATATGTAGCTGGCATCTTCAGAAAATGGTTGGGTAGGGGTGTATGTGTGGAGTTTATATACTGTGCCTCAGATGCAGGCGAAACATCAGAAATAAACTCTTCCAGAACACGGCCTCACAGCCTGAAAAAAAACAAGGATTCACATTGAACGTCTCTATGGGGAGAAACTGTTCCAAGACACCTGGAGACTGGAAAAACTCCGGACCAAGAGAGCACATCTACTCTATTCACTAACTTTCTTGTTATGATGCAGAGACACAGAAACCATACCACTTTCTCACAGCAAAGAGGCACAGTATATAAACTCCACAAACACTCCTACCCAACCATTCTCTGAAGATGCCAGCCACAAATGCAGGAGAAAGGTCAGAAGTAAACTCTTCCAGAACACAGCCTCACAGCCTGGAAAAAACCTAAGGCTGCAACAGCATCTTTCACATTAAGTGATAAAGAGGATCAGAATACACATTTTCTTTCTCTTTATGCACATGAAAAAAATGGACTGCTGCCAATAGGCATGGGGGGGTCAACATGCAGCCCCCAAGGCTGTTTTTGTAGACCCTAGTCTCTTCAGGTTGCCCTTTTTATGGCCAAAACAAAAAGAAGAAGAAAAGGGGGTGGGGAACCCAAGCCAGAAGCCTTTGTCAGGAGGAGTAATTCACTTTCAAATGAGACACAGGGCTACCTTGTGCTAATGTCTAAAAATGCCCATTTTTGAAAAACAGATGTGCACATCTGTCCACTACTGGGTTTCTCTCTATGTCCGGTATAGTCTGTGAAAACTCCAGAAGGGTTCCTCAGGGTTCGTGTCATGCCCTGTGAGTCTGATGAGGGTATGGGATCAGAGGAGGAGTATATGGCAGAGAATGGCCCTATGGACCCTGGCACAGGTTTATCTACACCTGTGCCAGAAGGGAATCCTGCCAACCTAGAGGCTCGAGCAAAGGAAGAGCCTGGCCCTAGTGGGTTGGTACCAGTCCCAGCAGAGAGTCCTACGATTTCAGATAAGGATGAAGAAGAATAGACAAACTTACCTCCACCATCATACAACCAGTGGCTATCTCAAAAGGAAGCTTGAAGGAAATTGCTGGGACTTTATGAGAAACACCTGCTCATCAAGAAGCACCTGGCAAAGCCTTGATTGCTATATATACGCTTTGGGGAAATGTGGAGGCTTTGTCAGAAATCAACTGATCTTCCTGGAGAGAGCTTTGTGTTGGATATCTCTGACTCCGTGCCTTGATTCCTGTTGCCTTGACTCATGTTTAGACCTTGGACTATTCCTGACTACACTGTTGCCTGATCCTGCTGACCCATGGACCTACCTCTTGACTACACTGCCTTCTGTAACCCTTGACCTTTGGACTATATTCTGGACCCTTCTCTGTGTGCCTTCTTGCCTGTATTGCTGCTTCTCCAAGAAACGGAACCTTGCTTGTTCTGAACATTATCTGGCTCCCTTTAATTGACTTTATTATCACTGGGAGTTGGCTGCTTTCCCAGACCTTGTTTACCCTGTCGCCAGCATTGGGCGGGGGGGGGGCTGCTTTCTCAGACAGTTCGGTTTTGTCCCCTATGCTGTTTAATATTTACATGAAACCGCTAGGAGAGATCATCCAGAGTTTTGGGGTGCGGTGTCACCAGTATGCTGATGACACCCAACTCTCTCTCTGTTCCATATAATTCCAAGGAAGCTGTCTTGGTACTGAACCAAGGTCTGTTGTCAATAATGGACTGGATGGTGGCAAACAAATTGAAATTTAATCCAGACAAGACAGAGGTGCTCCTGGTCAACCAAAAGGCAGATCAGGGAACAGGAACTCAGCCCATGCTGGATAGGATTACACTCCCCCTGAAATCTCAGGCTTGCACCTTGGGTGCTCTCCTGGACTTAACTCTGAGCCTGGATGGCCAGATCTCAGCAGTGGCCAGGAGTGCATTTGCATAGTTAAAACTAGTGTGTCAGGTGTGCCTGTTCTTCAAGACATCAGATCTGGCCACAGTGACACATGCTTTGATTACATCCCGTTTGGACTACTGTAACACACTCTACGTGGGGCTGTCTTTGGAAACTGTTAGGAAACTTCAGCAGGTCCAGAATGCTGCAGCCAAAATGCTGACCAGGACTAGCTATAGGGATCATATCACTCCCGTGTTAATACAGCTTCCCTGGCTGCTGGTTCATTTGAAAACACAATTCAAAATGCTCGTCATGGCCTACAAAGCCCTATATGGCTTGGGTCCAAACTATTTGAAAGACTGTATTTCCCAATACGAACTTGCAAGAATTTTAAGATCATCAGGGGCAGGCTTTCTCTCGGTCCCACCATTATCCCAGGCTCGCTTGGTGAGGACATGAGAGACAGCCTTCTCGGTGGCGGCTCCCACCCTCTGGAACACCCTTCCTCAGTAGGCTAGGCTGGTCCCCTTCCTGTTTTCCTTTTGCTGGCAGGCAAAAATATTTTTATTTCGGCAAGTTTTTAATTTGTAGCTGCAGACAAAGAGGCTTTTATTGGGGTGTGTTTTTATTCTTTTAACTTGCATATGTTTTTAATATTAATCTAAATTGTTATATTTTGATTGTTTTTAACTTTTAATTGTCTCATTTTTACTTGTTTTTATATGCTGTGAGACACCTTGGGTCCCATTCTGGGAGTAAGGTAACGTAAAAATAAATACATAAATACAAATATAAATAACTGTCCCAAGAGAAGGAAATTGATCCCTGGACTAGATGAACTTGCCTATGTCTTGTACCACATGTATCATCTATTCATCTCTAGAGTACTACAACATAATGGAAAGGTACACATATAGCCCAAGCATGTAGGATCTACAGGTGGCAGAGTGGAGGAGGAAATCTTAGGATGCTTCATGCTTGCACCCAGGTGCATAATCTTTACTGACGATTTGGAGCACATTTTACATACTATACCAGTGATGGTCAACCTTTTTTGCTTGGTGTGTCAAACTTCACCAAAAAACTGAGCATAACTCAAGTGGTGTGTCACTTTGAGGAAAAAACATTATTTCGTGATATATATTGTATAATAACATAAATGTATACAGTTGCCCCTCCACCTTCTCAGCTTTCACTCTCACGGTTTTGATTATTCGCAGTTTGCTCAGCAAGCACCCCATTTAAATCAGCTTCTCTCCTGCCGACTCAAGGGAGAGGAGCTGATTTAAATGGAACACTTGCTGAGTATGCCAGGCGCTCAACTCCTCGCTCTCCTGGGACTTGGCTTCATTGGGGGGGGGGGAGCCAAGCCCCGGGACAGCGGGGAATTGGTGGGAAAGGCACTTTTTAGCTCCCCCGCCCTTCCCAAAGCCGCTATTGAGCTTTCTAAATGCGGCTTTGGGAGAGTAGGGGTGGCTGAAAAACCTCTACACCGCGCTCCCTCCACCCCTCCCAACCTTCCCGAAGAGGCTATATGGGGCTCTCAATCCTTCGGGAAGTCCAGGGAGAGGCCAGCCAGACTCCCGCCCACCCTCCTGTTGCCTTCTCCAGCCTTCCCGAGGCAGCTCCGGGGTTTCAAAGTCCTGGAAGCCCCTTGGGAAGGCCGGGGAGAGGCCGGGGAGATTCCCGCCCACCTGCCCGCCACCTTCCCCGGCCTTTCTGAGGCAGCTGCAGGGCTTCAAAGCCTCGGAGCCCCCTTGGGAAGAGGAGGCTTCATTGGGGGGGGAGCCCAACCGCCCACCACCTTACCCAGCCTTTCAGAGGCGGCTCTGGGGAAGCATGGCAGCCCTCGTGGGGGTGCCCAGGTGGGGGGAGGCTCCACCCTTCTGCCACCCTAAAGTGGCAATCGAGGTTTCGTAGCCCCGCCCACCACTTTCCTCCACCTTCCCACCTTCCCTAAAGTGGTGATCGAGCACCACTTTAGGGAGGGTGGTGAGGTTGCAGATGGGGGGGGAGGAGGCATATGGCCACGTGTCAGCCCAACAGTGCTGACACGTGTGTCATAGGTTCACCATCACTGTACTATATAATTAATCTACCATTTTCTCCCCCCCACTTGTGCTTAGGCTCCTCTCCATGCAAATCTGTGCTCAAGTCCATTCAGCAATTCACCTACCTGGGAAGCATCATCTCCTCAGATGCCAAGATTGACAAAGAGATTGATCACCGATTAGCAAAGGCATACAGCACATTTGGAAGACTTCACAAAAGAGTCTGGAGTAATAAACACCTGAGGTGAAGCACAAAAATCAGTGTGTATAGAGCCATTGTACTGTCTATTCTCCTTTATGGATCTGAAACATGGGTCACCTATCGCCACCACCTACGACTCCTCGAACACTTGCATCAGCACTGTATATGCACAATCCTAAATATACACTGGACTCATTATGTGGTGAATGTTGCTGTCCTTGAGCAAGCAGGGATCACCAGTATTGAGGCCATGATATTGAGAACACAACTGTGCTGGGCAGGGCACGTTTCTAGGATGGAGGACCATCGCCTCCCCAAAATACTACTCTACGGTGAACTTGCCACGGGTCAGCATAAGAGGGGCGCTCCAAAAAAGTGATACAAGGACTCCCTGAAACAACATCTCAGGCTCGGCCGAATTGATCACCAACAATGGTCCGCCCTGGCCTCACATCGGGAGGCATGGAGATGCACGATCCACAATGCTGCAGCCTTATTTGAGAACTCACGCCAAACAAGTCTTGAAGAGAAACGACAACGCAGAAAGAATCACAAGCCAGAAACATCACCCAAGGAGACCTTCTGCTGTGCTTTCTGCAACCAGACTTGTTTATCTCGGATTGGCTTTTTTAGTCATCAGTGCGCTTGCAGAGAGCACAGGACAAGTCCTTCCTGAATCTTCGTTTGCGAAGAAAAGCCAGAGAGAGGGGTGTGTGTGCTTAGGCAGAAGGATTAGATAGTAGAGAGCCTAATTATTTTGGGCAGCTTTCTCTAACCTGGTGCCTGGTAGTTGTTTGGACTTAAGTTCCCATCAGCTACTGCCAATATTGCTAATGGTCAAGAATACTGATAGTTGAAGTAAAAAATGTCTGGGGGAACCGGGGAAGGCTGATACAAGCATCAACTGGTTTGTGAATGGTGCTGACTACGGCAGGCTGGAATCCTACAGATATTGAAGGGTGGCAACCTCCATCAATTGTAGCTGGTGTAGTCAGTGCTGAGGAATGCTGGGACATGGAGTCTAACACCATCTAGAGAGTTAGATTATTATATATGGCGTATACAGGATGGCGTATGATCTGGAGATGTATTCCTGTGGTCAGTCATACATACCTTTCTTTTCATAACAGCTTCACTATAATCAAACTAGATTGTATGGGTTTATTATTTATTTATTTTATATAGCACCTAACTATTATAGATGCTTTATAAACAACATTGTATAAAATAATTTCCATATTGCCTTTAAAAATAAAAATCCCAAGGCAGATTACCTGATAAAAAAACCCAAGACAATGCAACTGCAGTTTCAATAAAATTAAATAAATTAAATCCATAATAACATAATAATGAATCCCAAGGGTCAACACTTCTTTATAGTCAATGGTCCACATATTTTGACTTCAGGCTTTGTAGCAAATAGTATTTCTAACAGTCACAGAGACTCAAGTATAAAGACATATTGATAAATATCAAGTGTAAAGACATATCAAAATACCAAAATCAGAATCATCCAGATCATGGTTTTTCTGATCTCTATGTGTAGTTGTGAAAGTTGGACAGTGAAGACTGCTGACAGGAAGAAAATCAGCTCATTTGAAATGTGGCACTGGGGAAGAATTCTATGGATACCATGGACCGCTAAAAAGACAAATGAATGGCCCCAAGAGCAAATAAAGTCTGAACTCTTATAAGAAGTGAAGATGACTAAATTGAGGCTGTCGTATTTTTGACGTATCATGAGATGGTGTGACTGGTGGCACAGTGGTTAAATGCCAGTACTGCAAGCCACAATGTTATGAGTTCAGTCCCAGAGGGCTCCAAGGTTGACTCAGCCTTCCATTCTTCCATAGGTCAGTAAAATGAGTATCCAGCTTGTTGGGGGCAATTTGCTAACACATTATAAAACTGCTTAGAGAGTGCTTTGGCACTGATAAGCAGTATATAAATATCAATGCTATTGCTATTGCTGCTGTTATTGGAAAAGACAATAATCCTTGGAAAAGTGGAAGACAGTTGGAAAAGAGGGACACCACATTATTACAAGGTAAACTGATTCAATCAAGGAAGCCACAACCATGAGCTTGCAATACCTAAGCAGGGAAGCTGATGACTAGGACTCTCGGAGGTCTCTCAGTCATAGGGTTGCCATAAGCCTAAGTTCACTTGATGGCACATAACAACAACAAAAAGGGAGATTCAAGTCCTTTAAAAAGAAATTCTCATTCATACAATCAGAATTGTTCCAGAAGGAGAGGCAGAACCAGACCTTTGAATCCTATCTTCCATCACATTCTGAAGATCCCTCCCCTGAAGATCTTAAAACTCAGGCAGGCTCATAAAGGGAGACAGAATCTTTCAGATACTCTTTGGGAAATATAAATTGGTGCTTTAAAAACTGGAGTATTAAAAAGCCATGAGGAGGTTATTTATTGAAGCAGTGAGAGGAACTGTAAACTTTTCCTGTCACCTCATCTGATAGCTCTCTCCTGCTGCCCAAATCCAGTAAAAAGCATTAAAGTATTAAAGCATTAAAGTAAATAATGCATTTGTGTTAATGCACAGCTCATCAGGAAATGTATCAGATTCTACTAGGGCTGATCCTATGCTGAGGAGTTTATTGGCAAGATGAGTCAACTTTTTAACCTTTGGAATGCTAGATCAAATTCTTCAAACAAAATGTATCCTGAGGTAAACATTCACATTTACATACACACCTCTTGCTCACAATCCTGTCTTCCTACACACAATACTCTTCCTCTCACACCCATACAGTCTGACATAAATCCATTTGCTTTCATGAAACTGTTACAAAGCACAAGGAGCTCAACCCTCCTGTTTGTTTCCCACTTCAGCAGAATGTATATATGGCCTCATACAGGTGGGGCACAACATCACTGTGTTTGCTCTGAAGAAGCTATGGCTGGTTTGAATGTTGATCAAAGCAACAGCAATGGAGAAGATCCCCGTCCCCACTTTTCCACCTACAGCATCCCTTTGCTTTCAAGGCAAATCCCAAGTCCTTTGTGAACTGTCATCCCCCACCCCCTGTGTGTGTATGCCTTCGAATCATCAAGTGAATTATGGAACCCATGAATTTCATAGGATTTTCTTAGACAAAGAATAATCAGAAGTGGTTTTGCCAGTTCCTTCTTCTGAAATACAGGTTGACTGCCATATTCACGGATCTGGTATCCACGGTTTCACTTTTCCATGTCTGAAAAAATATGTTCTCTCTAGGCATTTCTAGGTCCTCGAATGTGATTCTGTGGTCAATGTCTAGTGTTTGTCTCACTGAAAATAATAGGGTTCCCTATTATCCACGGTTTCACATATTCATAGGGGTGTGTGTCTTGGGAAATATCCCCCGCAGAGACAGGTGCTGACCTACAGCACCTGGTATTTGTTGGTGGTCTCCCATTCAAGTGCTAACCATGGTTAACCCTGCTTTGCTTCCAAGATCATTCGGATCTGGTGCCTTCAGGGTATTTATTAGGCCCTCCCACCCCCTGCCCTATTAAGGAAAAATACATGCAAGATACAAGCTTATGTTTTCAGGCATGATACATAAGCTTGTCCCCTAGCACCACAATGCTAATTAACTGCCTACACCCACTGCCCCGTGGAAGATCCAATCACTGAACGCTTGTGTTCCATCTCTTTTGGCCCTCAGCTTTGTTTGAGCTGCTAGTCAATTAATTTCAGACTAAACAGAGACCTAGATGTTGAAAGGAAGTAACATAGCAAATGTAGGGATTTAAAAATCATCTGGAAGTTGCAGGGTTCAGTTGGACAATGCTGAAATATGCTAAGCTGTTTACTCAGGGCAGAATTCCAGGAAATGGAGAGCTGCCATCTAAATCCAAAAATGGCACTCTTATGTCAAGAGTCTCCTTCTGCCATCTGTAGTACAACTTTATACCACTGTCATTAATATGTATGTTCCCCTCTACCATGCCACTTTACTGGCTGCTGACCAAAGACAAACCAGCCAAGTGCTATGGCTTGTCAGAGGCTTGACAGCCTCTTCCATGTCCCTGTTGTTCTCAAGAAACTAGAAGAATTATCAATTTAACAATTGTCGGTTTTTAAATTTGTGGGCCACAAATTGTGCAGACTTGCTATAAAGGCATCTAATGCCACAACAGTTTGGCTGCCCAATAAACACTGCTTATAGCCTTCACCAATCTATCATAGAGCAGAATGCAGTGCTCACATGCAGTGTGAAAGTCAGTTCCTTAATTTGTTCCCTTGCCTCTTCAGTCAGATATGCATACAGACTAAATAAGTTTAATAAGCCCAAATGTGAAGAAGCTTCCAGAACCCACACAAGAACAACTTTGCTCATTTCTTTGGGCATGTGAGGAAACAAACCAGGAACCTGAATTTTCCTTAAACCCAAACCAGGCAACTATCCATACTAGTTTCCATAAGCCATTGGGAAATCAGAATATGAAGCCATAATTTAAAGTTGGTTTTCATATCCTGGCTTGTTTGAAAGTCTTTAATCATTATCCCCTGATTCAGACATCAACAGGAAGTAAAGGTCAGCAGCAGCAGCTTCCTGGCTTGTTTTCCCATTTGCACAAAGGAAAAGAACAGAGCAGTTTACAGTAGATTATTTTAGGCCTTGTCTACACTATGTGCAGCCTTAACCCTAATCTGGTGTGATTAATCTACAAACCATACAGCTCCGGGAATACCACCTTAATCTGGTGGTATTTAGAATTTTAGAAATTCACAGTTTTCTATGGATTTTGCTTGAAACTCTGGAGAAAACTGTAGTGTAAACAGTCCATCCGCACTGGATTTGGGGTGGGTGGGTGGGGTGGGGAAGAAGGACAAGCGCTGCTTCAGGTGCAGCCATTTCCCCCCCTCCTCAGCACCACTTCCTCATTCCGAAGGCAGAGCCTTGGCACTAGTCATTTCTCTGAGGTCAGAAGGAGTGGCGAGCCCTGCCATCATGAGGCTGGTTGGTTGTTCTGACCTCAGAGAGAGTGACTAGCACCAGGGCTCTGCTTTCCCAGTGCAGAGTTGCTCTCTGTGAGGTCAGAAGGAGCAACCACATGATCAATTGTGTGCTGGGAAGGCACAACCCTGTTGCTTTTCTAGCTTGCACCACCAGCAGCAGCTGTGGACATACCTGGCTAGGCAGCAGCGGTGGACCCACAGCTTCACTGTGGTAAAAATCTGAATGAATAATTATTTAGACAAGCAATGCAGATTCGGAGTTTGCCCAGGTAATGTGTGGCACTTAAATCCAAGCCAGAGTAGTCCAAATTTCATACATCACAGCTTCAGGACAAAGTAGTCTGAATTTCATCTGGATTTTTACCCCTGTGTAGACAAGCTACACTTGGGTAGACAAGCTTCACTGAAATGACATGCATAACTCTGGAAGCCATTTGGTTGAAGCACATTTGAAGGTCTTTTTAAAATATCATCCTAATAAAATGAACCAGGTACTTTCCCACCATTCTGCTCATCCTATACTTTCAAAATCAGCCCTGTCTTAAAAAAAAGGACTTTCCTAGCTCCTTTCCCCACTCTACTCTGGGGTCACTGAGCAAATAGGACAGCTGGCTTTGAACCCCACAACAGCCAACTTTTTTCAAGTCTGCTGTTGACTAGCACTGCATTGCTTTATCAGTCCAAATAAGAGACGAAAAGAATATTTGAAAATATTTGGAAAAATTGTTTTCCCTCCTCTTTTTATTACATCTCAGTTTCCTTTTATAAGTATACAAACATGTTTGGTTATCCTTAATTTTCTATATCAATTACATAAAACATAAGACATAAAACCAACAAACCTAAATTGATAATATACAAATAAAACAAAACAAAACAAACATACAATCAAACTGACCTCTAACACTCATTTTGTAACTTTATGAGGATTACTTCTGTCCTTCTACTTACTTAAACTCTTTCATTCAATCTTCTTTCATTTCTTCCATTCAGTCTGGCTTCCTGTCTAGCTTATCCAACTCTAATTGCTCAATACTCAATGTATCTTTTTCTAGAGTAAAATTATTTTTGTATGCTTCATTTATTTATGTCCTACTAAAACCTTATATTTCCAATGCATTTCTAAATATGTTTTTCCTCCTTATCTCTGAAGTATCTATCTGTCTATCATCTATGTAAATATTTTTCTCTCTATCCTTTCTTTATCTAGTCCTTTTCTCTGTAACTTACATTAAATTATTACTCTTTGCCTCTAAATTGTGATTGCTGCAAATTTACCCCATCTATTTTCCAGATATCTTGACAATTTGGTCCAATTTTATATATGTCTTTCAATGCTTTCCCCTTTTAGAAGCATTGTTAACCTGTCCGGTCCCATTACTTTGTATAGTTTTTCTAGCCACTGATCAATCGTTGGATATTCCTTATTTTTCCAAAGTTTGACATATGTTATCATTGGTGTTGTCAGTATATAAAATAGTAGTTTGCCGTGCACCTTTTCAACCTTTTCTTCTGCCATTCCCAATAAGAATACTTCCGGTTCAAAAGGAATAAAAGTATATAATATTTCTTCAATTATTTTTTTAATTCCTTTCCATTATCTTTTAGCGATCTTGCAGCTCCACCATAGACAATAAAATGTTCCCTTATTTTCTTCGCATTTCCAGCAGTTGCTTGATATATTTGTATACATTTTTGACAACTGGTGTGGTGACAAGTGCCACCTAAAATACATTTTATACAAATTTTCTCTAATATCTTGACATAAAGTTAGTTTCATCTGAGCTGTCCACATCCTTTCCCATTGTCTAAGTTCTATAGAATGGCCTACATTCTGGGTCCAGAGTATCATATTTTCCTTTACTACTTCGTCATTGGTATCCCATTTTAGTAATAATTTATAAAATCTTGATATCAATTTTTTATTTTCCCATTCTGATTTCTTTGTGTCTATTCCTTGCAACTTGAGATCCATCTTGTATCTTTCTTTTAATTGTTTGTATAGATACCAATGGTATGTAATGTTATACTTGCTCAGTTCTTCTTGGGTTTTCATTGTATGATTCTCTCCTGCTAAGATTAATATATCTTTATATATGATCCAGTTTTTGGATGGTATTCCTTTTCTACTAAATAGAGCTTCATGTGATGAGGCCCACAATTGAATTTTTGGACAGATTCTGTTCCTGTATTTTTTCCAAGCTTTTAGTAATGCTCTCTTTATAAAATTATTATTGAATTCTTTATGTACTGTTTCCTTATTGTAGAAAAGATAGGCATGCCATCCAAATTGATTTGAGTCTCCTACCAATTTTAATGAGTTTTCATCTTCTAATGTAACCCAATTTTTTATCCAAGTTAAACAAATAGCATCATAATATAGTTTCAAATTTGGTGCACTTAAACCTCCTCTTTCTTTTGGAGAACCTTCATCTTTACTCTCGGCTTTTTACCCGACCAGATGAATTTGGAAATGTCTGCTTGCCATTGTTTGAAGACTATATCATTGTGAATAATGGAGATCATTTGAAAAAAGAATATAAATCTTGGGAGAGCATTCATTTTTACTGCTGCTATTCTGCCTAAGAAAGTGAGCTTCAAATGTTTCCATTTATCTAAATCCTTCTTTATTTCAGCCCATGTCTGTTTATAGTTGTTTTGAAATAGATTATAATTTTTATTAGTTATATTAATTCCCAAGTATTTTGTTTTCTTGACCACCTTAAAACCCAATTTTTCTGTTGACTCTGACTCTTCTTTTTTGGTCATGTTTTTTGTGATTATAACCATTTTTTCTTTGTTTACTTTCAATCCAGTTAATAATTCAAATTCTTTCAGGATAGTCATAAGAATTAAAATTTCCTCTGTTGGATCTCCTAATGAAATTACCACATCATCTGCATACATTTTCAACTTGTATTGAAATTTGCCAATCTTTACTCCCTGTATTCCAGGTTCATCATTGATTCTTTTACTGAAAATTTCCATGATTAACAGGAAGAGCAGTGGAGACAATGGGAATCCCTGCCATGTACCTTTTTGAATATGTATGTCCTTTGTTTTTCCTCTGTTTATTATCAATCTTGCTGATTGGTTGTTATAAATTGCTTCCATCTAGGTTCTGAATTTCTCTCCCATATTGATTATACTCATAATTTCTAACATTGTCGTCCAATTGACATTATCGAATGCTTCTTCAGCATCTATAAGCAATAACGCTAATTTTTTATCTTTATGGTTTTTGTGATATTCAATGAAACTTAATACATGTCTTATATTATCCCTCATATATCTATCTGGCAAAAATCCTCTTTGGTCTTCTCCACTCCAATCTTTAAGTGATTTCTTAAGTCTAGATGCCAATATTGATACGAAGATCTTATAATCTATATTTAATAGTGAAATTGGGTGGTAATTTTTTGGATTTGAGGGCCACAGTTTTCTTTGTGAATTAATATTATATTCGCTTCTTCCCATGTTTTAGGAAATGACCCTTTTTTTATAGCCTCCAATGTTTTTTAAATGGTAAAAGTAGTTGATCTTCCATAATTTTATAGAATCTAGCTGTAAACCCATCAGGGCCTGGCGCTTTCCCCACTTTCAGATTCTTTATCGCTTCTGTGATTTTGGCCGCTATAACTGGTTGATTCAAACTCTGCCTTTGCTCCATTGTCAATTCTGACATTGAATGATCTTTTAAGAAGGTTTGCATATTTCCTATTTGGTTCTTGTTCTTTTTATATAATGATGCGTAATATTTTTTTAAAAAATTGTTGAAAACAAGGCTTCTCAAGTGTTGGGAAGGTTTGATGAGAAGAATCCTAGACAGGGAGAAATTGTTGCCATTCAGGATTCATGTTGTAAAAAAAAGGCACATGATTTTTGTGTGTGCAGAATATTAAAAAAAATAGCATCTGTAATTAAAATAACATGTTTGAAAATAGTATTTACTGTGCAGGAGACTTGTTTTCTGCAAATAAAATGTCACTTTCTGTGCAACCCCCTGCCAAACAAACACAGATGCATTTTATTTTATTATTTTTTTGCTCAGCATACATCCTGATCTATGAATAGTCTTCGAATTGAAGTATTTTTATGTCTTTTTACAATAAGGAGAAAAATTGTAAAATTATTCATTCTTGCATATGGGAATGAAATTTATATTTTTTTCCAATATGAACCCACAGTTCTATTTTGAATGGAAGAGAATATAATACTGGCTTTGCTCAATCAGAAGATGATTTTGCTGGGTCCAGAATTTTCTTTCTAAGAAATGCCTATGGGAAACTCCAAAGCAAGACACAAACATAGCAAACATGGATCAGTAGATCTACTACAATTAGAAAACCATGCTGGGAACACTTTTTCTTAAGTAGTACCTGTCCCAGGTTATCCAAAATTATCTGTGGCCTACCCAAAGCACCTTGGGTCACTAACCTTTAAACACAGCAAGCTTGTCCCCAGGCTACACCATGCTTGGGAAATTAGGGCAGGGCCCACTGTTGGGTCTAAGCTGCTGTTCTGAGTTTTTTAAGTGCCCTGGAGCACTAAGAAGGTATTTGATGGGGAGCACTGGGTAAAATTTTAAATGTGAACTCTCTCTCTCTCTCTTTTGTGAGTCTGAACAGCAGAGAAGGGAGACCAAGAAATATTTTTTAAAATGCCTGGCACTATAGCATCTTGGAACAGCTGAGATGGCATCAGTAGGACCCCTTCACACCAAAACCTGCTCAGTGGGGCCCACTAGTGGAGGAGAGACCACTGCTAAGGTCATTCTGCTGACTGTTCCTCAAACCTGGAGCTGGCCTTCAAGCCTAAGAAACGTCAGTTAAATTACAGCTTCTAAGTAATCTCCAACTTTCCAGCAGTAAGGCTGAAAGAAACCACATGCTAAGTTTTGGAAAAGCAAGGAAAGTTTGAACTGTAAGTGAATAACAGCTGCTGTCCTTATTTCAGACACTATTGCTGCTACATTGCATCATCTTTCATAGCACTATCATTGTGATGCTTCTGCCAAGTTCAGTCTGTCTGACTTCTAGATGAACACTGCAGCAGCACCTGCATTGTTTAAGAAGGAAAGGGAGGAGGACTGCAGGTTTGCACCAGCTCAAATGCTTTGATAAATGCATTTCAAATGCTCTGAGGACTTATCATCTAGAGTTATCTACCTAACTTCAAGCATCCTTTACTGCAGATACTGCTCTTGCCTATACAGTATTGACATAACACCACTGCAAGCAGGTACTGTGACTGCCAGCTTTCTCTGTTTTCTTTTGAGACAGAATTTTTGCTCTTAAAGAAACCAGTATGTAAGCTGATCAACATATATCTGAATAAGCCTCCTGTTGAAGCATAACTGTCACCTATCTTTCATTACAGCAACATCAGAGAGTAATGCCCACAGATATCATTTATTGATCATATGAAGAAAAAATGTTCTTAATACTACTTTTGAGCAAAACAACTAGAGGAATATAGTTTTGCCTTTGGCATATGGGGGATTTCTGAACCATCTGGTTTACTAATATTAACTTTTGAAGTTATGGGTCCCAAAGTGCAGGCCTCAACAACTTGCAACTGTTCAGGCCAAACACAGTCCATCATTCCTTATATTATGACCTGCCACTTATTACCAATACCTCTTTTTTGAGAGTTCCAAACATCAGCAGGTCAGCTCTCAGTGGGACAGTGGATTGCATTTGGCTTGGTCCATCACCTCTCAAAAAGTAAGGAAGCTTCACCAGGGAAGACATGCACTACATACTCCCTAACATCTCACTTTGTCTTCCAGTTGCCTTGTCTGTTTTTATTAGGCCAACAGACTTCAGATCTCTATACAAAGACACATCAATGTGCTTGATGAATGAACGATGAATGTGTCAGGGAGCAAGAACAATTACCTTTTTGTTTCATAGGATTCTTAATTAGGCTCCACCACTGCAACTTATTTGCTAAATATGGTAAGTGTTGTAAGGAAAAAGCATGTAATATTACCAAACCTTGGGTTGCCCTCAGCTCTCAAATCAAATAGATGGCCATTTCAGCCTGTGCAGACCACTGCACCCTGCCAATTTCCCATCATGAAAATGTTTCAGACCACGCAAACCATAGCTTCCTATTTGTTTTCTGATCCTCCATACCATTCAGAAATTAAACCTCAGTTAGTGCTCACAGAGCGTTAAAAAAAAACACACTGGAAAAATGGTGCAGAGGGCTTTGTTCTGTGTTGCTTCAGAGGTTAGAAGTAGACCCAATCAGTAAAAATTACACAGGGAAACAGATTTTGGCTAAACATTAGGGGAAGTATCCTAGCAAATATTGCTCAGCTGTGAAACAAGCTGTCTTGGCAGGTGATAGGTTCTTCATTGTAAGTACTTATGCAGTAGCTGGATGACTATCTAACAGGGATGCTATGACTGCATCTTGTTCCAAGCAAGGGTTGAAACTAACCTCCAAGTTCCCTTCAAGCTCTATGATTCAACTAATGGTTAAAGGTAATTAATTAATTTCAAAGGTTAAATTAGGTTCAATGAGATCCTCTGACTGCATTTAGTATCACAATAACCCTCCTTTCCAGTTTCTAGAAGTAATAAAGCTGGGGGAAAAATCAACATGCAGTACCAAGTGACTAGTACAAACAACTTGGGAGGACAACCAAGGCATTTTGGAAATATCAGAAGTTCAATTAACCAAGATACTGTTTACACAAGGGTTATTCAAACACAGGGTGATGTAGAGGTCACACTATGTACTCAGATAACAAGATGTTTCAGATAGCTGGATTAAACTAATGGAGGCTGTGCCATATCTTCAAATAAACTTTGTGTTCTTCTCCTGCATCTCTAGAGACTTCTCACCCAACCCTCTCCCTCTGCTAGGATGGTCAAAATTTTCCATTTAGGAACAACAACAAAAAAGTCAGAATACTGCTCTTACTATACATACCTAGCTGCAGTAGCTCATACTTTCAGATGCCGGAACAACTGAAGAGACATGCAAAACTACAATACTTTTGCTGTTAACACAAAATCTAAGTGGTGTACATCAGCTTTCTCAAGGTGAATTTAAACAAAAATAAGTATCTGTAAACAAAAGGAAATATCAACAAACTTTAGAATTAGGTCAAACCAGAACCAAGCAATTTACAATCCATCAAGCTAATGCATCTAATGCATTAGGATCAGAATAAACTACACTCCCTCTCACAGGGGGGAATAGATGACTTTTTGTTCAGCCACCCTTTTCTGGAGTAAAACTAAAAAGTTTTGTTTGTTTTAAAACATTCCTCTGAAATCTGTTTCCATGTGGGCTGGAGAGATGGGCTTGTTAAGCAGTGGCTCCATACAACTGGCGGGCATGCATCAGACAGGCAAGGATGCCAACCATAAAGAAGAAACAAGCTGTTCCATCCCTAATTCAGACTACAGTTGTCCCAACACATTTGTGGGTTAATCGTTCATGAATTTTATTAATATGGTCTCTCTAGGCATTTGTAGCTTCTCCAGCACTATTCTATGGTCAACTTGTATCAGGATACAGTGCAATTCTATGGTCAACTTCTGCTGGAAGTTGACTATAGAAGTGTGCTGGAGAAACTAAAAATGCCCAGAGAGGTGTCCTCTCAGGTTAAAAAAATAAGCTTATATTCACATTTTTTCCACTTTCATAGGGCTGCTGTGACCCTAACACTAGCAAAAGTTGATGGCCGACTGTATTTTGAAAGATTCAGTCATCACATGGGAAAAGCCCTTGATGTTATATTGTGACTTCTGGAAAGACTACAGTACTTTTGAATGACTGTTTTAAAATATGTGCACAATGGATGCCCAAGTATCTAGCCCTGGGATGTACAATATGTGGCTCTTCAACTGTTGCAGGACTGGCCTGTAGTTTCAATCATCATTCACTGTTGGTCCTACTTGTTAGGGCTGATGGGACTTGCAGTCTGACAACATCTGATGGCCACAAGTTGCCCATCCCTGACTTAGCCCTTCTTTTTTCAAAACATCTGGTTCTAGAATCCTGTACCAATGATCTACATGGCTTGATAGGAACACAAACCTATTCATTTCTCTCAACAGCCACTGTTTAGGAGGGATCTTTGACACTGCTGCTATCCTGTTCTCTCTAAGGTGAGAGAGTGGGAAATACTGTAATGTTACTTCTCTTTTTAACTGTAAGCACAAGTTTCCTGCTTTAATGAAAAGGGCAGGCTGGAGCAAACGTCTGTACATGTACAGAATTACTGGTTTTACCAGCAGCATCTCTTCAAACTTGTCCTTGTCAGAGAGGAGCACGGTAGTACAGCAACACAGAGTTGGATATCCCATTTTTGTGTCCTGGACAGAACTGAAAATTCATTCAGCAACCACTAAAATAAAAAGACCAACATCAGCAAGCAAAATCCAATTCTAAAGGCCTACCACTGCCGACACCAAAGTTCTGATAAGTGCAGGGTAGCTCACATTATAATTACCAAAAATGCCCTGCAACAATGTGATATCACTGTGAATACTGTAATTACAATGGCAGCCACCCAGTGCTTATCATAGGAACAACTGTGCTGTCACTCCCTTCTTCTTCTATTCCCACATTAAGGAAGAATTAAATAGAAGATGAGTTGCCTGCTGAAATGGAGGGAGCGGAGAGAGTAACCAGATGCCAAAGGCTCCCACAAAACCAGAGATGGCCATAAATAAACCACTGTTGTATTGATTGAACTCCATCAGTGCATCTGAAGAAGTGGACTGATATCTATAAAAGCTCATGATACAATAAATTAGCTGCCTTTAAAGGTGCTACAGTGGGCCTTTGGTATCCACTGGGTTTAGGTTCTAGGACCCCCTGTGGATCCTAAAATCCATGGATGCTCAAGTCCCATTATATACAGTAGCATATAAAATGGTGTCCCTTGTATAAAATGGAAAAATCAAGGTTTGCTTCTTGGAATTTTAAAAAAATACTAGCTTTACTTGGCGTACCATATGCCGTTAAAAAATACTCCCCCAAAAACTGCCTATAGACCTCACGATAACCCTGTAAGGTAGGCCAGTGGATTTAAATTCCTCCTCCCCGTTCTCAGCATTACACACTTTTCCCAGAATTGCTGAGGATGACTCGTTCTGTTGCCCTGCTGCTGCCGCCACTGCCGCCGCCACCACCACCATCAGTTAACTAACTGGGTCCCAATCTGGGCCACAAATTGAGTGACAGGAATCCGGGCCACGGACTGAGTGAAAGGAGTGCATTGTGAGGTGGAGAAGGAATTTGCATGTGGGTGGTAATTGGTTCGGTGTGGGTTGGGTGTGTTTCCTGAACAGCCAATTGGCATACTGGGAAAGGCAACATACCCAAAAGAATTATATATATATATATATATATATATAGAGAGAGAGAGAGAGAGAGAGAGAGAGATTTTCAAGCTATGGATAGTGGATCTGTGGATACAGAGGGCTAGATTAGCTCTCCCCACTGCCCTGATTTCCCTTTTTAAAACCAGTGAAGAGAACACTTTGCTCCTCTAATTACCCCTCTTGCTGGCCCAATGCTGTGCTTTTAGAAAATGAGTCCAATAATGGAGCTTCATAGAGCCAACAAAAAGCCAACTAACCCTGGACATTTAGTTCCCTGGGGTTACTTGGAAATAAGCTGCATCCATCTATTAAGCTTATGATCATCCAAAGTGTTGCTTATACTTTGCTGTTTAGTCTGAGCAGTTTCAATTTTGTGAGCAGGCATGTGGACTGGACATCTTGGGCACCAGTTACACATCTGTCTGTCACTGCTAAAGCCACACAGTCATAACTGCAAATGTAAAATCATTACATTCCCCACTTCTGTTCATTTTTGCACCTTCCAAACTCTACTGTAAAACATCCATGTGAAACCATGAAATTAATAATGCAATATGCTGTGAACTCAAAATTCAGTCTGCAGTAAAGTGCTTACTTGGATTACCTTTCTACTTGATTGTTGGACTCAGAGCCCAAGGAGGTGGTTTCTCTCAAGAGAAAAGGGGGGGATCAGTCTTTTGGCTAAGAGGGTATACTCTGAGCCTGTAAAATATGGTGACAGTCAGAAGTGTACAGAGGTGGGTGCTGCAAGAGCCACATATCTATTGGCTCTTGGTCATACAAATATTTTGGTATTTGGGGCTGAGACCACAGTTTCTAACCTGCCACTATTACACATCTACCAACATTACTGACTGAAAGACTAACATCGTATATAATACAACATCCCATTGCTGCTTCTCACTTCACTGCATTAACAAGACATGACAAAACAAGCAAATTCCAAGGGAAAAGATTATCTTCATCTTCCAATCAAATTTGCTTCTGACTTCAAGATTCTCATTTTCACTCCTTACCACTCTCACATGTTATTTCTGGCCAAAATTCAGCACATCCTGTGGTATCTGCTGGCACACCCTAGAATATACAGCCTAGGCCTTTTATCTGTATTGCTTACACAAACATACCATTCAACTAAATTTGGCACACTCCTTTTTTAAAAAAAAATTCTTTACTATTCATTGTTTATTCTTTTAACATTTATTACTGTATTGCATTTTTATTTTATTTTTTTAAATCAGCAGAGTCGCAGTATGCTACAGCTTGTAACTTAGATATATTCTTCCCTTTTTGTTATTAAATTTGTTCATCTCTATTCCACCAGCAGCAAAAAGACAAATTCATCTCTTTAGGATGAATGCCATTATTTACAGGTCTTTCTGCACACACCCAGAGAGTGTCTGCTATAGATTCCAAATGCTGAAAACCACAGCAGAATGTGCCCATTTTATACAAGAAAGTGAAATAAAATTTCTGTTGGAATACACTTGCATAGGTATACAGTTGTCCCTTCATATTCGCTGGGGTTTGGTTCCAGGACCCCCCATGGATACCAAAATCTGTGAATACTCAAGTCCCATGATATGCAGTGGCATAGCAAATTGGTGTCCCTTATATAAGATGGCAAAATCAGGGTTTGCTTTTTGGATTATTATTTTTAAAAGAAAATTTTCAAGCCATAAATACTTAAATCTGTGGATACCAAATCTGTTGATACAGAGGGACAACTGTATATTCAACTGGATAGATAGGTTACTTTCCTCCTTTTCTGAACTACTGTACTTGAGTTATTTCTCCAGCAAAGAGCTTTCTGGATGGAGCAAAGACAGGTGGCAAAAACTCCAAAAGGAAGAAGCAGGCAGGCAGGCAGGCAGGCAGACACACACACACATGCAGTTCAGACTTGTCACTACAACCAAAGATGAGGAATGAGCCACAAGATTGGGAAAGTGTTCCTTTTTCTCCTGCCCACAAACCATTTTTAACACACATCTCTCCCCATAGGAGGTGGAGTGGTTACCATGTCAGACTTGAATTCAGGAAATCCAGGTTCATCATATCCTTACTTGGCCATAAAATGCACTGGAGGATCTCAGGAAAATCAGGATCTCTCATCCTAACTAATTTCTGCCTCACAGAGTTAATGTGAAGATACAACTTGGGGTGGGGAAGAGAAAGAATCACCTTGACAGATCACCTTAAGAATGGTGGAATGTAAATGTGATTAATAATAAATAGTTTGGATTCAACAGAAACTGGGTATTTATTGAAACCAGATTGATCAAAGCTGGATTCTCAAAGTAACTTTGTGTTTTCAAGCTGACCCAGACAGAGTAATAAAAATAATAATGTTTTAAAAATTCTGTCCATGCTACAGATGAGACTCAAGCCTCCAAAAATGAATGGAAAAGCTGGAGGAAAACCGTGTGTAATCCCACACCCATTCCTGACTCCTAAAGCCTCATTTCATGTTAAGGTTGAACTGAGCAACACCATTTCTACTATCATTTAATATTTTTTGTTGTTTCTAAGAGCTAAGAATCTGCACCAGTCCAAGGGGAAATTCAAATGGCTACCTTTGATCAATAATCAATTATTCTCCATTAGTCAATGCTTTCAATTGCTGTTTTAAAGGTGGAAAAGACACTGCATCTTTTTTTAAAAGATACAATCTGTTCAGACCCAGCATGGTGTAGTGGTTTGAGTGTTGGACTAGCACTCTGGGAGATCATGGTGTGAATCCCCGCTTGGCCATGGAAATTCATTGGGTCACCTTGGGTAAATCACACTCTCTGCCTCAGAGGGAGGTAATGGCAAAAGAAAAAAGAAAAACACCCTCTGCACAAATCTGGTTGAGAAAACCCCATAGTACGGTCATCTTAGGGTTGCCATAAGTCAAAAACAACTTGAAGGCACACAACAACAAACAATCTAACAAGTGCTAGACACATATCAACTAGTATCCCAAGGCCTGATTTCACATCCCTTCAACCCGTGGTCTGTAATCCTGGTTTGTATGGAACATTCACTCTACTGTTTCCTGATTTGGTTGTTGCAAAAAAACCTGTGGTTTTACAAACAGGGAAATCTTCTATTAAGCAAGGCACATTAGGAGAAGAGAAAGAGGGAAGAGCATCCTGACATGCAGTGTAATAATGATAGGGCAAACCACAGCTGGTTAAAGCAGGAATGTGAAGTCTTCCCTAGGCTTGTGTTTTATAATGAAATTTGTGCACATTGTTCACCTGCAAGTCATTAAATGAAGAGAAATCAAGAGATCTACACACATATGTAGGTCAGCTCTTACAGAAGCAAATGCAGCAAAACATCTCTAACTCACACTTTGCTAATCTATACAACCCATAATTGAAAAATTGGAATCTCCATCCTTTTCTGTCTGGTCAGCAAAGATTTAACTGCTTATTGCTGTAATGAGGTTTCATATTACCAGGGCAGAATTACTGTGCTGCTATAAATATAACCATTTTCAGCAACAAAGTAATCTCAAAGATGTATGACTGAAACAATGCATTTCAGACTCAGAAATAAAGTTAATTTCATGCTGCATGACACCAGTGTGGCAACCGATCTTAAATTGCTCCGTGCTATACATTTGGCAATATGGTAATTCTTAGGTAATGTAAAGTTAAGCAAATAGTCCTACAGAAATCTTAGATAAATAACATTAAAAAGTCCTTGGTGGAATTGGGTTTAATTTTCCCATTTCAAAAATTAGTCAGGGAATATTTTAGGGATATTAAAGTTACAGAAAAAAGGGTGTGGGGGAAACGACTGAGGACACTTTAACTGAAAAGGGCAATCAGGGACATGGTTGGGGGAATGCAATGTCTAATGCTATACATTTGCTCTAGCTTACATATCAAACCCATTGGGGCTTAGGCCCAATAATTCACGGGACTGCAATCAATAACAGTGTAATAGTGCAATCCTTAACATATTGACATAGAAGTGTGTCTCTCTGAGAGCAGTGGATCCGCACTGGAAAGTGGGATTATGACTGCACTGCTGTAATAGGAACTGAGGAAGCTACCTATATTCAGCCAGACCAGTGGGCCATCCAACACAGGGTTGTCAGCTTTGGCTGACAGCAATCTTGAGGGGTTTCAAGCAGAATGCTTTCTTTAACCTTGCCTAGACATCCCTAACATTCTACCTGGTGGCTGCTCATCCAAGGTCTAACTGGGCCTGACCCTGCTTGGCTTCTAATGAACTTGGGTGCAGGAAGGATGGTAACGAGGACTGACCAGTTCTCCCTGACTACACTCTAAAATGGTCAATTCATCCAAAAGCTTACATATATACACATCAACACAACACTACAGAACTGCTCAACCCATTCAAAAAAATCCCCAGTGGGGGCCATACTTTTCCTTAAATAAAGGTTATAATATGCATCATTTTCTATGAAGTGGGCACATACAACGGAATGTGCACAGATGTGGAAGGGATGAAATTAAAACGACGAGTGCACGTAAGGAAATTAATTGGACAAGAGCAGTCTACGTGGGAAATGTATTGCTATAGTACTGCTACCTTGTAATGTTTTTTGTGACAGGGAAAGAGAAGGATGGAAGGGGAGTGTAGGAATATCTACATGCTGCAGAAGATGTTTTGAGGAGGCAAACATAAAGAGTCAGGATAGTCCTTTGGGGCAGACACAGGAGGCTCCACAAAATCATCAGGCCTGGCTTGCCACATTTAAAGTAATTAACTAATGCACATTTAAAGGGAAGGGGTAAGACCATTAAATCTAGAGTCTGAAATGTATTTAACTGCGCCACTTGATATTTGTTTTCAAGAAGGAGGAAAAACCTGAGATCTCCCATAAAACAGCTAATAAGAATTAAATTAGTTTTATTTTCCAACTACCAAGGTTTCTCTTTATTTCCCCTTTCAGCTCACTCTCAGGTCCTATCTGGGCCAGAGCTTGGAAAAATTACTTTTTCAAACAATTCCCAGCCATTCTTGGTCTTGTTCTCCAGAGAAGTCACTTTTTCTGAGCTCCAGCCTTGGCAACTAGGCCCACAAGTCCAACATACCCACCCACCCACCCCGCCCACCAGATGCTTGGTCTGCCCTTCCAACTTTGGGCATCACTGCCACCGCCGGGAGAGAAGCCAGGTTGCCATTCCTCCCCTTTACCTGCAGTAGACCAAACACTCCATGTGGTTGATCTCCTGGTCTGAGCGGTAGCGGCTGTAGTCTTCCCATAAGTCCTTGACTGCGGTGACGGCCAAGATGAAGAGCACCGGGGCCAGGGCCAGCTCCGGCTGGAAGGCATTGACAGCGGGCACGAAGTTGAGCAAGGCGATGAAGACGAAGTAAACATTGGCCAGGCGGTGGAACTGCTCGAAGAGGTTCTTGGGCAAGAAGGAGAGGGCGGTGTACTTGGTGGTCTTGAGTCTGTTGCTGGCTGGCGGAAGGGGACTGTCCCCTTCAGGCCAAGGTAGCAGCAGGTTGGAATGGACACTCCGGGTCTGGCACCCATCTTTCTTCTTCCTCCTCCTCCTCCTCTTTGTCTTCCTTTCTTTCTGCTCCTGAGGAGACTCTCCTCCATCTCGGCCTTCTGTCATGATCTTCTCCCCACCAAAAAAAGGCACACAACAAACTCAGGAAATCAAAGTGTGCACTTTCCAGCACATGGAGGAAAGAACCCACCCTCTCTCCCTCCCTCTTCCTTTGCACTATGTGATCATCTTTGCGAACTTAGTCATCTCTTCACTCTCCCCCCCCCCTTCCTTTTCTCTCTCAGTGAAAGGAGGGGGTGCCCGCGCGGGTGGGGGGGGAATCCTCCTCCCACTCTGAAGCCCTCCGCTCTGGAAAAGTTTGTGGAGAATTCAGCTCTCCCTCTCCGAGTTTGGGAGGAGGCACTTCCCCTCTTCCTCCTCCTCCAAACTTTCTCTGTTCCTCCTTTCTCCCCACAGCCGGGTGCCTGAATGCCTCAGCCCGCTCTCGGAGGCTTCTGGAGGCGCCCGGGACTCCTCACAAAGTCGCCCTTGTCTGGGGAAGGCATTGCTCACCAACCCGTTTCCGCTCCACCGCCAAAAAACACACACACCCGGGGCTTCGCTTATGACGGGGAGGGGAGGGGAGGGGAGAGCAGCGCGACACGTTGGCGGGAAGCACACGCTGACACCCACCCCCGGGCAGGCCAGGGAGGCGCGGGGAGCTCCCACAAAGCTTAAAGAGAGAGAGAGTGTGTGTGTGTTTTTGTGTGGGAAGGGTTTTTCAAAAGGCCCGAAAAACTTTCCTGGTCTCCAACCTGTGGCTCTCCAGGTGTTTTGGACTTCAGCTCCCCGAAGCCTGAGCCAGCTGGCCCCAATGGTCAGGAATTCTGGGAGCTGTAGTCCAAAACACCTGGAGGGCCACAGCTTGGACGCCAGGGCTTTTAATCCAATAAAAGCGCGGAGGGCGGGAAAAAAGAGGTGTGTGGGGGGGTATAGAAAGGCAAGGCCCACCCGACCCCCGCGCGCGTGCCTGCCAATAGGTCCACGTGCCCGGCGGCCCTCTGGGCTTGACTAAGTGGAAGGGGAGCCCACCCGTGGCGGCTCCTGTGGGGAGGGAAGCGCACGCGCGGGGATGGCTGAGCCATGATTCCTCCTAAAGAGTTCGCCCAGGACGCGCAAGGCAAAGAAAGGGGTGAGGGGGTTGTGACTGTGGGTTTCCCAAAGCGGAGCCACAGCACACGTGGAGGCATCATCGTCTCGTTTAGACGTCGCCAGGCCTCGTGGTTCTTCTTCCACTTTGCAAAGTTGTGTCCCCCCCCCGCAAACCTCCCAGCCCCCCTCCCTGTGTTTGCTCCGGGATAAAGAAGTCTCTTGTAACGGTCTCGAAACTGAGTGCCGTCCGAGAAAGGGGAGGATCCCCTCTTCGCTTGCCTGTTAAGTTTCGATTTATCGAAAACCATAAAGGCCCTCGAACAGAAAGGGCGGGAAAGCTGAAGGCAGATCTAAAGATAGAGGGGCGTTAACGGAATTTTCCAAATACTGTATACAGGGCAGAGCCAAGAACAGAAACCACACGCAGCCACCAGTTGCTGGGAGGAAAGGGACTAATTACAAGCTTGGAGTCTCCCCCTTTGCAGTTTAGCCGGGGGCATCCACATTAGAGAAATAATCCAGGTTGAAACTGGATTATTTGCCTTGGCTCCTTCCTATAGAATCCTGGGATTTGTAGTTTGGTGAGGCACTAGCACTATTTGTCAGAGAAGGCTAAAGATCTTGCAAAACTACAACCCTCAGGATTCCATAGGAAGGAGCCATTCAAATAATCCAGTTTCAAACTGAATTATTCTACAGGATTACTCAAAAAGTAAATCACATTGCACTGAGTTGAGGCTTGTGGTGTCTGTCGATTTATGGCAACCCCATGAATTTCATCAGGTTTCCTTAGGAAGGTAATACTCTGAGTGAACAGTGGGTCTCCCATCCAAGTACTAACCAGGGCTGACTCTGCTTAGCTTTACAAGATCAGGCAGGATCTGGTGCTGTTAGGGTATTTAGGCAGCTCAGTGGAGGCTTATTTCCAGCTAAAGGGGCATGGAATTGCCATCCAAGCAATGTTCTGACAGTATTTTTGTATCACCAGGGGCCTATTCACAAGACTAAATTATAGCACTATGAATCCACTTTAACTGCTATGATTCCATCTCATGGAATCCTGGGATTGCAATCTAGGGAGGGGTATTTAGAATTCCCAGCCAGAGCTTCCCATTACCTCTCCAAACTACAAACCCCAGAATTCCATGAGATGGAACCACAGTATAATTGTGTAGTGTGAATGAGCCCTTGAACATTCCAACATTATGAGTAACCTTCTGCTGTTCGTAAACTTATACAGTATGTACATCAATTGTGATGTTCATGTACATATAAACTAACCTCCGTATGGGACTATTGTTTTCATATAATTTATGGAAATAAATGTGTGTTAGACATAATACATGCATGGATAGCCTAAGACATTTTGCTACCTGAGGTGGAATAACAAATGGTGCCCTTCAGTTCTCATGTGAAAGTACATGGTACCCAAAACCAGGAAAATTATTCTGGCACACGTGGCAGGAAACCCCAGAAGCACCACGCCCCATACCAAGAAGTAAACGCAGTAGTAACAAATCAAGAAGCAATTTGCTGCCATCTCTAAAGTGCTGCCTGAAGCAGCCACCATGTATTACCTAATGGTAAGATCAGCCCTGCATGTGAACATAAACCTTACCCCAGGTGTTAGTGCAAACTTGGATCGTGAGTATTTGTGTGACACATGGGATGGTTACAGACATTTTGTATAAATATATAATTGCACATGTAGAGTGATTCATGTACAGATGTAAAAACATACATTAGCACATGAAGTGACATCCTACACCCATGCCACAGAGATTAGCTATGTAACATTTGGCAAACAGCAATTGCTAATCCACTATAAGGAGATTTTCAGATGATCCTTGCCATGCAAGGATCGCCCGGGACAGTTTCGTCGCAGCAGTGTGGCAGGGGGTCGATTTCGGATGACGCCATTGCTGCTGCGATATCATTGGTCCCTCTCGCGCTAAGGCTTGGAGCCTGCCACACTATATTCACCAAGACTTTATTCACTGAGGTTGTCTGTGAATAAAATCTTGGCAAATATAGCACAGCAGGCTCCAAGCCTTAGCGCAAGAGGGACCAACGATCTCACAGCAGCAACGGCATTGTCCAAAATCGACCCCCTGCTGTGCTGCTGCAACAAAACTGTCCCAGGTGATCCTTGTGCGGCAAGGATTGTCTGAAAAATCTCCTAAGATTCGGATCACATACAAAACCAAACACTCTGGAGATCAATTAAGACAAATGGCATAATATCACATAATAGTTTTATGAAGAGTTATTATTTAAAGCACAATGAGTTAGCACCCACTTATTTTCCTGTCTCCTTGCCCTAACCCACAGCCAGGAACATGGGAAGTTATCAGCACAGCTGAAATTTCAACAGCTGAATCTTCTTTGTGCAAAGGGAAAAGATTCACCAGTAGTATTTCTGCTTGTCATGCTGCTATCAATTGCTCAAATGTTTTGCCAAAAGAATAATAAAAAAGTGGTAAAACTAAGGGGAAACACCTTTCCCCCTTTTTGTCTGGGAATACCGTTGTTCACTGGGAAACCAAAACTGCAGACTGCAGTTTCTGATCATCTTTGGAAGCTGCACAAGCTGGCAGCATGTGTACATTGAGAGGATCAAGTGCACTGAAATCCAATATGCAGCACCATTCATGGGGTACTTTCAGACAAGGTTCTCCTATAGGGTGGCCATACATCCTCCTTTTCTCAGACCTGTCCTCTTTTTTAGAGCTAAAATTTCTGTCCAGGTGAAATGGACAAAAGTAAAATGTCCAGGACCCTATCAAAAGCTTTGCTAGGAGAAGGGATGGAGATCAGCCCAGCAGACAATAACTTGGGAGTGGTGAGGAAGAAGAGAGACAGAGAGTGAAGATGATCTAGCTGATCTGCCTGAGGAATCCACTGGCTATGTGTGAGTAATGGAACAGCACAGTGCATAAGATGGTTCTTGAAAAAGGTGGGAAAGAGGAAGGAAAAATGGTTGTTACAGTATTTAAATACAATGAAGGTTAGGAATAGATCTTATAGCAGTTATCACAGCTTATATACCATGGGATGACATGACTCACTAGAAAAGACAATAATGCTTGGCAAGGCAGAAGGCAGTAGGAAAAAAGGAAGATCACATTACAGGTGGATAGTTCCAGTCAAGAAAGTTATAGCCTGAATTAGCATGACCTGAGCAGGGCTGTTGATGATAAGGATGAATTGGAGGTCTCTTGGTCATAATTTTGCCACAAGTCAAAGTCGACTTGATGACAGTTAACAACAAGAACAACATATAACAGGATTATTTAAACTGACAGTCATCATAGTGCTTGGTGGTTTGAAGCTATCATTTGGTACATGTGTCTTTTTTTTTTTGCTTTCCTAAATATGGTAACCCTAGTCTCCTAGGATCCAAAAGGCATTGTATACCTATCAGGGGTATTTAAATCAGGGGTGGCAATCATGCAGCCTGTAGGTTGCATGGAGCCCCCACCCAGGGGGTCCAGTGTGGCTTTGAGCACTCCCCCAAAAGCCTCCAGAAACCCTACCCTACTTTTTTTCTGGCCAAAATGCACATCGTTTTTTGGCTGAATCCACCCCCCTCTCACACACACTTCAATTAAACCAACCAATGAATTCATTAAAGCCAAATAATGCTGTTTCAGGGTACCCATCCTTTAAAAATGCTCTAAAAAGAGACCAAAAGTGACACAATGTCATTTCTGGTCACCCAAACTGGCAGCTGCAAAACTGCATGGTGGCACTTTGGCAGTCTAGAGGAGACCAAAAGCCTAGCCCTCTGGGAGTAGTGGTATATCTACCCCTGCCTTATATCCTATTAATAGATATTCTGTGGAAAGAAAAAGGATGGATGAAGCAGTGGAAAGACTTAGGGGTGTTAGAAATGGAAGCTGATGACATTGGATTCTGCCCTGCCATTAAATTCCATGACTGAGGCAGAATGATTGCCCAATAAAAGCATCGCCTGAAATCACCCCTGTAGTGGCAAATCCCAGTTTTTCTCTTGACAAATGGTACTGATATTTCTGATTACTGTGGACAAAGACTTACTGTGTTTCCTATTGATGTTAAGCATATAGGCCAGAATTCACTAAGGCAATTATGAATGAATAACCTAGAGTTGCACATTCATGATTGGTTCATTTTTCATGATCCCTCTGCATTCACTGCTTTAGGAGGAGGAACCATGAAAGTCCCTCAATCGCCACTTACTGGTCAGTAGCTGCTGTGATCAACAGGGGGCTTTTCCCCTGTTGATCAGGAAGCAACTGACTGATGTTCCCATCCCCTCTTCCACAAGCAGTCTCAAGTGCAGGGGGGAGGATGCACCAGAGATGTTCGTGGGAGGGGGTGCGACCATCTGTCAGATACTTCCAAAGCAACAGGGGAACACCCCCATCAATTGTAGTGGCTTATGCCCTTACCAGTGGGGACTGGAGGGGTCAGGCTGGGAGTCACTGCATAGCTATGTAAGATGTAACTATGTAGTGGCAATGTAACTAAGTAGCTGATAGAGTATTTCAGCCATATACAGTTGTCCCTTCACATTTGCTGGGGTTTGGTTCCAGGACCCCCCGTGAATACCCAAATCCATGGATACTCAAGTCCCATTATATGCAGTGGCATAGCAAAATGGTGTCCCGTATATAAGATGGCAAAATCAAGGTTTGTTTTTTTGATTATTATTTTTTAAAGACTATTTTCAAGCCGTGAATACTTAAAACCATGAATGCCAAATCCGTGAATGTGGAGGGACAACTGTATTACAATTTTGTTTAATAAGTTCTCTATTTAGATCCCTAGTTACTTATGGATGTCTGTTTTGGGAGGCGGGGAGTGCTTATCTTTTCATATGTCCTATGGAGATGCAGAAAGAAAGTAACTCATTCCTACCCTTTGAACACCTCTAGAATCTGGATACATTTTTGACTAACACTGATATGTCAAATGCCAGCAATTCAGCAGCCTCCTTTGGGCATTGTATGATCATGTAAAAGCGCTGTCATACACAAACAGGCTAGCTCTGCTTCTGATATCTATGTTGCCCACACTTATGGTATTGGTCTCAATGGGGCCTTATGCACATATGGATGAACACACATAGAAGTAACTGGCTGGAAACACACTCTGTTCCACACTCTACTATGGATACTGTCCCTCCCTTTCTCTTCTCCCAGTCCACAACTAGAGAGGAGTTATCTTTTCCAATCTCCGATAAGAATCTCATTTCCCAGCTATCAGAAACATCACCTGTCATTAGCTCTCATTGATGAAATTGCAATTAGTGAACAATCATCTCTACAAAAGCTGGTGATCAATCAGCAGTTGTATCAATACATTGGCTTTAGTTTCAAGGTCTGGACAGTTTTCTCTTGATTATAATGATTGCTTAGGGCCTTAGCAATAATTGTTTGGAATGCAGTTACATTAACTACACTGTAGCTCAGCATTGTTTATCCTCAGCATGTGCTAATTTTAATTTGCAAGGACCCACCCATGCCACCATTGGTTATTCTTTTTTTTTTAATGTTGTAAAACAATTTATGCTGTTTTGCCTAGATAGAAACTATCCCTCCATGCATTTTCCTTTGTTCCCTTAGTCCTGTATTTAATAATTACTACTTCTTTTCAGGGAAGTATTTAATATGGGCTTTAAAAACTAAGTTGGGACAAAAAGTGATATCTATGGCTTTGGGCAAAAAGAATTTACTGTCTTTTGCACTAATAAAAGAGGAAGACGGTCACCATGGCTCTTCTGCAGAAGTGCATTAAACCAGAAATGCTGTGTGCTGCTCTGTGAAACTGCTCTATGAAACCAAGATCTAAATATCTTGGCATGTGTTATAATAGATTATGGAAATGAAGTGGGCCAAGAAAAAAAAAAGTGCAAACACTGCGGTAGCATCATGTTTCACACAATTTTGAGACTAACTTAATAACTTTATTACTTTTCTGTTGCTAATGGATTTGAAATTTTATTGCCTCTGTTTTACTTCCATTTCTTCCCAGTCCCCATGCGGTCAAGAAGGGAGGTGGCCTCTGCCTACATTGAGATCCCTCCAGACCATCTTAACAGAATCTATCAACAGACAACAGAAGTATCATTTGGGACAAAATGTAGGCCTCTGACTCTAACATTGTTTTCTTCTCCTCTATGATTTTAATATCTTTGCCTGATGAAGAAGCCAGTGAAGCTTCCAAAGCTTGCATGATGTATTTCTGCAATTTGGTTGACTGTGCTGTAAACGGGGGTGGCTTAGGGTGCTCACCACCTCTATTGGCCTCTCCCAGGATCTACTGAGAAGCCCCAGCCAACAATAGGCCTGGGTCCAGCAGAAGCAAGCTGCCAGACAAGAAAGCATTCGACGAGGTGGTGAGGGCAGGAAGGTGAAGAAAGAGAGCTCCTGGGTGAGAGGGAGGACATAGATATGGAGGAAGGGGTGGGGCCAGGCAAGACAGCAGGGAATTTAAAGGGGGAAAGCTGAGAACAGGGAAGGGAGATGTGGAAGTGGAGATATGGAAGCAAGAGAGGGGGGGAAGAAAGAATGGAGAAGAAATTGGACTAGGAGAAGACTGGATGAGGGAAGAGGGGCCCACAGTGCTGGAAGAACGAGGTGGTCTGGAGGCCAGAATAAGCACAGGGACAGGCAGACAGAGAAGGGGGGAGTGGAGGTCAGAGCTGGGGTTTAGGACAGGCAGACAGAGTCAAGAAATGGGCAGGCAAGGTTAAAGACACAGAAGAGAAACTGCTAGTCTGAAACCTTGGAAGCATTTGAGTGATGGAAGGAGAGTTACTCAGTGTCCATGGGAGTGTATGGTCTGAGGGGTTCTTGGGAGTCCAGAGTTTTTTGAAAGGAGGAGGTGGACCTGTGGCAGGAATGTAAGGAGGGCAGAGAAAGCCGAGTGGAAGGCCATGAAGAAGGAAAGAAGAGCCATGGCTGAGGACTTATAACACGAAAGGGGCAGGGTAAGGTCTGGTGGGACAATGTGCCTTATTTGCTTTTTTCTATAGCCCTGTATTCACTAGGGATCTTTTGGGTTCAAGTGTATAAGAAGCCTGGTAGGCCTTAGTTCTTCTGTTCTGTGCACAAATACTCACCAAACTCACTAAACCCCTGTTCGTAATACAGTGTCTGTGTGTCAAGTGTGCAACTGTTGGCGATGGCTCCTCAGATCAGAGGGGGTCTGCTCCCCATCCCAAGGAAGGGGGAGCCACAGTGGTGCAGAATGCAAGCACGATGCCTGGGAGAGGGGTTATAGTGGCCTTACCCGAAAATTTGTTTAGCTGCTTCATGGAGCAGCAACAGCAAATGTTGGAGCAGATATCTACCCAGTAGGCACAACTACTCAATCAGATCTTTGTAGCCCAGCAACTGGCCCAGTGCTGGCTATGGGATCAGGTGGCAGGAGTTTTGAAAGCACCAATAGTTACAGTGACCATGGCTGGCTCTAAAGGGAGACAGTTGGACAGATGCTAATAAAGATAGCCAAGATGGGGCCCAATGGAAGCGTTTCTTAACACCTTCAAGAGAGTGGCCACAGCTGCTAAGTGACCCACCACTCAATGTGCCCTGGCTCTTATCCCATGTCTAACTGACTCCACTCAAGAAGCAGCTGGCACCTTAATTCCTGAAGAGGCATGTGACTACACCAAGGTTAAAGAAGCCATCCTCAACATGCTCAACATCTTGGAAGAGACTTACAACCATCAGCTGCAAGAACTCCTGTGTAAGCCAGGGCTCTATCCCTGGACTCCTGGGCAGAAGATATGCTCCAGTGGTCTACGGTGGCTGAAACCAGCCATCTGGTCAGCAGCGAAAGTGGTAATGGTTGAGTAGTACGTGATGGCCCTGCCGAACATGGTTGGGTAAGGTGCCATCAGCCAATATCATTGGATGCCACTATCACTTTAATTGAGGCCTTTGCCAGAGCAGAAGAGACAGAGACCTGGAAATGGAGGCTAGGACGGGAGAATCATCTGTCCTGCTTCATGATGCCTATGGCACATTTTGTGGGACCCAGCGCAACAACAAAACCAGAAGCAGGGGAAATCATGGACATGAAGTCTCACTTTGCCAGCAGAAGTGGGAAACCACCTCCATGCATGAACCTCCTCCTAAGCCATACTGAGACAGCTAGCATTCGGGAGACCCTGAGGAAACTGTTAATCTGCTTTACCTTTGGGATGGAAGTGAATGTTTGAGGTGAATGCCCAGTCATGAAATATTTCTGGGCAGATGCATGGGAGGCTGTGCAGGTAAGTGTAGATCCACTTGGGAGCTGGGAGGTGCCCATCTGAGTTAACCACAAGGAGATGGTGGCACTAGTAGACACTGGGTGTAGCCAGACCTTGGTGAAGGAAACCCAGGATGCCCTATCCCAGAGGTGATAATGGTGTGGTGTATCCCTGTGGATGTGAAGCTGTATGGGATGACCCGGGCCCAGGTGGAAGTGAGGGGGATGCTCTGAAACAACGAGGGTGTGAATAGTCCCCTCTTTGGGAAGGGAGGCTATCCTTGGATGTGATTGGCCTCACCTACATGCATTAGTCTCAGGAGGCTCAGATGATCGCCGGGGAGGACAACAGTCTTCTGCCAGAGCTAAGAAAGGTAACCAGGGCACAGGTGGCCATGTGGCAGCAGAACAACCCCTCACTCCAGCATGCACTACAATAGGCTATTCCTGAAGAATTGAGGGAGAAGGAAACCCATGGGATCTAGTTCAAAAGTCAAGGGGTCATGATGTATAGAGTCAGTCCTCAACTACCTATGAGGGAAGCACCAAGCCCAGCTGTTAGTACTCACATCCCTTAATCAAGAATTATTGCAATTGGCCCATTACATCCCTGCAGCGGGACACCTGGCCAGTGATAAGAGCTTGCCAGGATAATTCATTGAGGTTTTTTGGTCCAGAGTGGTTGAACAAGTTTGGTGCTATTCTGCATCTTGCCACCACTGTCAGAAAACTCAAGCCAAAGGTCCTCCTGGAGGACCTTTGATTTTTATGCCACTGATGGAGGAACCCTTTGAATGCATTGCCATAGATATCATAGGTCCTTTGGAAAGGTCAGTGGCAGGTCACTCCTATATCTTAGTTATACGAGATTATGCCACCCAATATCCCGAGGCCTTCCCCTGAGGAACACGTCAGCTACACGATTGGCTCAGGACTTTTACTGATATTTTCCCAAGTAGGATTCCTAAAGAGGTACTAACTGATCATGGCACTAATTTTATGAGTCAAATACTGCAACAAATGTGGGTCCTGCTGTGGGTGAGGCCCTTGAGGATATCGGTATACCACCTACAGATGAATGGGATGGTGGAACAATTCAACCAGACCCTCAAATGAACGCTTCATAAGTTTGTTCATGACCATCTGAAGCAGTGGCACAGACTGACAGGGCCTCTTATTTGCTTCTCGGGAAGTGCCTCAAGTCTCCACAGGATTTTCACCTTTTGAGTTGCTATATGGAAGACACCCATGAAGGGTATTAGATTCGATTAAGGAGGGTTGGGAGTAGGAGCCCCCATCCTCCCAAACAGCTCTTCAGCACAGGCTAGAAATGTGACAACATTTAAAGGAGATAGCTCAGGTAGCCTGGGAAAATATGCAGGAGGCACAGGACAAGCAGAAAAGATGGTATGACAAAAAGGTCGAACCCTGCCATTTTCAGGTAGTCCAGAGGGTACTGGTGTGACTTCCCCTCTCAGCTTCCAAACTCTTTGCACAATGGCAAGGACCTTATAGGTGACTAAGCAGGTGGGACCAGTAGATTATGAGGTAGAAGTTTTAGGCCGAAGAAGTAGTGTCAAGTCTTTCATGTTAACCTCCTTAAGGATTGGCGTAAATGTGAAAGCCTTTTGGCTCAGGTGTCCAATGAGGAAAAAGACAATCAGCTGTACCAGTAACACAGGACAGGAAGGAGGCCTGAGACCTCCAACTTGATCCTCAGTTAAGTCCAGACCAAGAAGACTAGGTGAGACAGATCGAGTTAGAATTCCAGGATGTGTTTTCAAAAACCCCATGGTACACTACCTTAACCCATCAGATCATGACTGAACCCAATGCCCTGGTTCGAGTACCCAACTGGACATGGCCCTGGAAGCTTCAGGAGGGTATTAACAAGGAGATAAGGACATGCTGCAGTAAGGGGTTTTGAGGGGTCTTGTAGTCCCTGGCATAGTCATCCAGTGTTGGTGCCCAAACCAGACAGGTCTGTACATTTTTTATTAGATTTTCAGAGATTTACTGCAGTGTCCAAATTCAACACCTATCCTATGCCAGGAGTGCATAATTTACTAGAGAACCTAGGCCAGGCCCAATGTCTTACATCCCTTGATATGACAAAAGGGTACTGGCAGATACCTTTCTGACTCCAGAGGCCAGAAAGAAAACTGCATTCTTAACCACACAGAGATTATACTGTTTAATGTCTTTTTATGGGGAAGGGTGGGGGTGGGTGGTACTTTTAGCCGGCATTGTAGCATTTTGATTGTTGGAAGCCGCCCTGATTGTTTTTAACAGAGGGGCGGGCTATAAACAAACAACAACAACAATAATTATTATTCCAGTTCACTTGTACACCCTTTGGGCTACATGGAGTGGCAACCACATTCCAAAGGCTTTTTTTCCATAATACTTTTTATTAATATTATTGCCAATAACAACTTATCACCATTATAGGACTTCCCCATCTGTCGAATCCCAGTTTAGTATAACAACATTCTTTTCTCCCCTTGCATCTCCATAAACAATAAAATAATTTCCATTATGTATTCTTCCTATTATTCTACTAGCAAATAACATATTTCTCTATCTTTGCAATACCATATATACAATACAATACATATAAAACAAATCTTGCTTCATCTTCTTTTAAATTCCATAAGGAGAAGGCCAGTTTTTAATACAAACCATATGCTATATTGCGTCATATTTACATATGACTTCTAATATATTCCTGTACCCTAAATTCAATTCTTTAATTTTCCATTATCGCGTAGGACTATATATAATTTTCAAGTTCCCCCCTCCTGTATATGAATCCACAAGCGATTCCACAATTCAAGAAAAGATTTATCCATTTTGTTCTCCAAAAGATAAGTAAGTTTATCCATTTCAGCAATTTCCAATAGCTTTTCGAACCACTCAGTTTCTGATGGAATCTCCTCTTTTCTCCAGTACCTAGCATATACAATTCTAGCGGTAGTGCACATATGCCAAAGTAATCTTTTTGTTTTTCCATTTCCATTTGCAAGATTAGTATTCTCATAAATACCCAACAGGAAAATTTCTGGTAACAAATCTATTTTTTTATTCAGGGTCTTTTGGATTTTTGCTCGAATCCCAAAATTTCTTTGCTTTTTTGCACCCCCACCATTGATGGAAAAAAGGTACCCTTCCCTTCTTGACATTTCCAACATTGGTTGGAAGCACCTTGAATCATTTTCGCAATCCTCAGTGGAGAAAGATAACCACCTTAACATTGTCTTTAAGGCATTTTCCTGCAAGTTATAAGATCTTGTAAATTTTGTCACTCTATTCCAAGATGCTTCCCATCCTTCAAATTCTATATTCCGACCAATATCTACGGCCCAGTTCACCATATATTCTTTAACTACTTCCACTTCTGTATCCAACCTAAGCAGGAAATGATATACTCTTGATAGTAGGTGCACGTTCGCTTTATCCAAGATCTTTTCAAAATCAGATTTAGCAAGCTCAATACCCCCTTCTGTTATATCGCTCTTAAATCTCTCCTTTATTTGGAGATAGGGAAACCATTGTATATTTTTCCCTTCTTGATTTAATTGTAAGCTACTCTTTAAATTAATATTCTCCTTAGTACCCAGGACCAAATCTTTATAGGTCAACCATTCCGTTTCATTTCTTAAGCTCCTAATTGATAACGCTTTCGCCGGAGAAACACAACTGGGTAGTTTTAAGAACAAACAGGTCTTATACTTAATCCATACTTTATACAATTATTTTCGGATAGAGTGATTATTGAACTGTTTTTGAGCTTTCACTTTTTGATACCACAGAAAGGAGTGCCACCCAAAATAGAGCTCATGACCTTCTAATTGGAGAATTCTTGAGCTATCTAGAGTAAACCATGGTTTCACCCACATCAAGCAGCTCGCCTCATAATAAAATCTCAAATCTGGAAGCCCCATTCCTCCTCTACTTCTTATATCTGTCAGCACTTTAAATTTTATTCTAGGTTTTTTTCCCAACCACAAAAATTTAGTCAGTTCTCTATTACATTCTTTAAACCATTTTGGTGGAATTGAAATTGGGATCATTTGGAATAGGAATAGAATCCTAGGTAAAATACTCATTTTAATTAAGGATATTCTCCCCATTAAAGACACTTCTAACTTTTTCTAGACTTCTATTTTATTTTTTATTTGGTGCCACACTGGGCCATAATTATTTTGGAAAAGCTGCCTGTTATGTCCGGAAATTGTTACACCTAAATATTTCACCTTCTTTATTGCTTTAATGCCCCACATTTCTTCCAATTTGTTCTTCTCATCTTTCTTTAAGTTTTTGCTCAAAAATTTTGTTTTTTCTTTGTTAATCTTGAATCCCGCCCACTCTCCAAATTCCCTTATTATTTCCATTATCTTCCCTCCTTGCTGTAGCAGACTTTCGAGGTATAGTACAACGTCATCAGCGAAGGCTTTATAGATAAATTTTTCTCTCCCAATCTTCACTCCTTTTATTGATTCATTGAACCGAATTTCTCTTAGAAGCACCTCCAACATTAATACAAATAACAATGGGGAGAACAGGCAACCCTGTCGTGTGCCTTTCTGAATAGAAAAACTATTTGATCTTTCCGCATTGACAATTAGATGGGCCTTTTGTTCATAATAAATCGCCTTGATCCATGCTATAAAATTTTCTCCAAACCCCATAGACTCAAGTATTGTAATAAGAAAGTCCCATCTCACATTGTCAAACGCTTTCTTTGCGTCCAGAAAAAGCAACACTCCTCCTTTATCTATATGAAAGTCTAAGTATTCAATAATATCCAAGGTAGTTCTTACATTGTCCCTCATCTGTCTGCCAGGAAGAAAGCCCATTTGATCCTCTCCTATATATTGAGGTAATACCTTTTTTAACCTTTGTGCGAGAATAGAAGTAAAAATGTTATAGTCTTCGTTGAGGAGTGATATTGGTCGGAAATCTTTAGCTGCTAACTGATCACCCTCACTTTTTGGAATCAAGACTATATTTGATTCTTTCCAACTTTCTGGTAGTTGTTTCGTATCTCTAATGACATTTATAGTTTCTTGTAGGGGTTTTAACAACTGATCCTTAAAACATTTATAATATTTTGCAATTAGACCATCTGTTCCTGGTGCCTTATTCGTCTTTGATCTTTCAATAGCTTCTTTAACTTCCTCTATGGTAATTGGTCTATTCAAAATTTCTTTATGTTCCTCCTCTATATGAGGCAGTTTTTTGGATGCTATAAATGACTCCAATCCCTTCCTATATTCAGGTACTTGTCTTCCATATAACTTTTGGTAGTAGTTGTATAAAATCTTTTGTATTTCTTTTCCCTTAACAACGTGTCTTGACCCCTCTACCAATCCACTAATCATGTGTTTTCTCTTTTCTTTATGTACCTTATACGCAAGCCACCGCTCCGGTTTGTTCGTGTTCTCAAAAGGATTTCTCTTAACAAATTTCAATTTGGTGTTTATTTCTTCTACCGTTACTGATGACAACAGGTTTTGTAATAATTTCACCTCATTTACATATCTTTTATTATTTGGTTCACGTTTAAGCATCTGTTCCTTTTCTCTTATTTTTTCAATAATATCCTCCATCTTCTTTTTCTTTCTCTTTTTCCACTCACTCATTTTCTTGATAAGGATGCCTCTCATAACAATTGTATCTTAATTGCATTATGATCACTGAAGGATTTGGGCAAAATTTCTGAAGATTTGACCATATAACATAGAGAACCCAATAGCCGCACCATATCTATTCTTGACCAAGAACGCTGACGGTCTGAAAAATATGTAAAATCTTTTTCTTTCGGGTGCTGAGTTCTCCAAACATCCTTCAGTTGGTATTCCTCAATCAAATGAGAGCATTCTTTAGAAAGGCGGCCGGTAGTCTTACTCCTAGTTTGTGAGTATTTCCTGTCTAGGTTTTTATCCACTACTTCATTAAAATCCCCTAATAAACACACATGTTCATAAGAATATTTTACAAGATATTTTCTTAAGTCAGCATAGCATTTTTTGTTTCCATTACATGGGACATAGATACCAATCAACAAAATGTGCTGGTCATACAGATTAATATCGATTCCCAAAAATCTACCTTCTTCATCCCTAAAAATCATTTCAGGAGAGAAATTGGGTTTAATAATAAATATCACCCCTCTCTTTTTCTCTTTGGCCGAAGCACAAAATAGTTCTCCCATGTTCGGAAATCTTAATAAAGTCTCATCTTTTTCTCTAATATGAGATTCCTGGAGACAACTAATGTCTGGATTAATTTTCTTTAACCAATGTACAATTTTATTTTGTTTAACTGGTGAGTTCAAGCTGTTCACATTCCAGGAGACAAGCGTATACATTGTTCTTTTTTATTACTCAAGGTGGCCAATTCGTCTATATCCAAATCCAACAAACTCACATCCGGATTAATCCTTTTTTCCTTCTCATTTGGTTTCTCCTTCTCCTTACATTCCCTCATCGATTTTCCTGGGGCCTCTGATTCATTCCCTAATCTCTCCTCTTTCTTGGTCTTTGTAACCATATCTGACTTAGGTGTAGATTGCCTTTCCCCTCTTAGAATTGGCCCATACCTCATCACAAAATCTCTTGCTTTTTCAATTGAATTTAGACGGAATCTTTGTTGTTGAAAGTTAAAGATTACTGCCTCCAAACGATCCCATCTAAAAAGAATATTGTTAGCTTTCAATTTGGAAACCAAAAAATCATATTCTTTTCTTTTTTTAGGATTCTTATGGGAATTTCTCTCACAACTGATAATTGTTTCCCATCTACCATAACTGGTGAGCTATTATGTTCCTCTAGGATTCTTTCTTTAGTTGATTTTTTTTGCAAATTGTACCACTACATCTCTAGGAAGTTTTTTGCATTTCGCTATAGCTGATTGAACTCTACACCACATTAATCTCACTTTTTATTTTTTTTATTTATACCCCGCTCTTCAGCCACAAGGCTATCAGAGCGGCTTACAAATTGTTTCAAGCAATAGCAATTTACACATCTACACTGCATTAAGCAGTTAATATGTAGATGTGTAAATTGCTATTGCTTAAAACAATTTGTAAGCCGCTCTGATAGCCTTGTGGCTGAAGAGCGGGGTAATTTCACCTTCCATAAACTCTGCCAAAATAGTCACAATTTTCTCCTTTATACTTTCCTCTTTATCCTCTTCCAATCCTCTAATCCTTAACCAAGAATCCATTTGCTTCTGCTCTATCAAAGCCAATTTATCTAGTTGTTTTTCCACCTCTTCAGAGGACCTAAGTGATTTTTGTTTAAGATCTGAAATTTCTTTTTTATTAACTTTGATATCCTTCTTATTGATCTCCACTTCTTTCTTAACCTGTTCCAATGATTCCTTCATCTCTCCTACTTGGGATTTTAGTTCACCTATGTCTTGTTTAATTTCTCTCATGAACACTCTCATCTCCTCCATAAATTTCTTATGATACTCTGGAGATTCCTCCCATGAATCCCTTCTTTGTTGACCCAGTTGATCCATACCCCGCATTTTCCCTGTCCTCAACTTTGACATACTTGAACGATAATATCAGTTATCTTTCACTATACAGTACTTCAGACTTTTTCCTTATTATGTTACCACTTAAATATAATATGATTAAATCAACCAATATATTTAAATCAATCAAATATTCCCAAATTCATTCAATTCCCAGTATACTTAATTCAATCAAATACTCCCAAATTCATTCAGTTAGCTCAATTATCTATTAGTTTACCAATTATTTATTAGTTATGTGTCAATTAATTAATAAATAATAAGAGTCATCACATTCCCTACCATTAATCTGTTATATCTACTTATCTATTGATGACCTTCCAATTAATTAATAATCAATTGAAAAATTAATAACCAATTGACAATTGATACTCAAAAATTAACCCTTACTTGTATAATTAATTAAATTTAATTATTTTAAGAAAATTAATTAAAGAAAAAAACCAATTGATTAAACAAAGTAAATAACTTAATGTACTCGGTGTACTCCAGAATTTCTAATAATTGCAATTTCTGATTTCTTATATCAATAGGTTTGTCCAATTCATCAGACTAGTAATCAGATCGGTAATTAATTCTTTAAATTTCCCTCTTCACTATTCCTCTTCCACCTTCCTTTACTAGTTAAATTTCTTAATAAACAGTTATTTCTTCCCTTAAAAAATTCATCAATACCTTCACTTCAATACTTTCCCCTCCTTTACCTTCCAATTATCATTCTCTAATATTTACCCTCTATTACGTACAAGCCAATTTCTTACTTTAAAAAAAAAATCACTTCCTTTCTCTCATTCAAACACTCCTCCATCCTTCCCCTTTTATCCTTTCAAGTTTATAAAAACTGTAACTCCAATTCCCTCCAACCAACCTCCCAGCAGATTTGTATCAAAGTCCTTCCTTGTTTCTTCTTTCTTCCTTCAGTTTCTATCTCTCCTTCTTACTATTATTTTTTCCTCTTTCCTCTTCCTCCTGATCTTCCACAATGTTCCTCAATCTTCCACTTTTCCCATATCCCGGTATAGAATCTGCACTTGAACTTCAATCTCCTTCTCTTTCTCCTTCTTCTTCCTTCCTTCCTTCTCTTCTCTAGAACAAACAGGCTCAAACTGACTTCCTCTTTAGTTTCTTGGACGCCTCCGTCTTAAAGGGGTAATGCATAAAGAGAAAGGGGTTCAATATTCACACTCCTCAGGTTGCAGTTCACTGGGATCGTATAGGGTTTCTATCTTTCCTTCCTGCTGAGTACGCTGATAAACAAGTCACCATTCCACCAAAACAAATCAATCCCAAAGGTTCAAAAAACTATTCCTTTAACTCAAACAGGGTGGGGGGGAAATACCACCCGCAAAGCTGCTTTTCTCAAGGTAAGCTATCTGGGGTTCAAACAGTTTTTTCCCCTTCTTCTTCCTGGTGCCTCACTTCATAAATTATTTACTTCCCCCAAGTCTCCTTGAGTCACCACAAAAAACAAAAACCTGTCAACCAAAGAAATTCGGCGGCTGGGATCGATGGTCGGGCAGTGCCCTTCCCCCGCTCGCTACAATGAGTGCTATGTATTGGCTGGTGTCCTTTCACCCTACTCTGCTCCATTGACCCACAATTGCTAGTCAACAGGGCTGGAGCCCGGGCATATTCTCCAGCCTCATCTGGCTTTCCTCCTTTCTTCAGAGGCCAAGACAAACCACTTCTCACTTAAAATTTACATGCGGTAACTCACTGTAGTGGTGAACCCCCAGCAGAGTGTTGGAAGTTCGTGACTCCCTCGCTCACATCCCGAACTGGAAGTCCCACATTCCAAAGGCTTTTGGATAAAGTATTACAGCCAATAAGAGACTGTGCTGGCAAGTATATCGATGATATTATTATTTACAGGTCCTTCTGGAAGGAGCATTTGAGACACTTTGCCAAGTATTGTATGCTCTTCAAAAAGGCTGGGCTCACAGCTAATCCAGCCAAGTGCAACATTCTCCCCTCAAACAAGTTCTGTATTTAGGTCACTTGGTGGGAGGAGGAACAAAGTACATAAACTGTCCAAATGTGTCCATCCACACACCAAGCGGGAAGTACGCCAGTTTTTAGGATTGACAGGCTATTATCGGCAGTTTGTCCCATGTTTCTCCCACCTGGCCTGTCCCTTAACTGAATTCAGCTGCAAGCACACCCCTAGATTTGTGAAATGGGGGGGTCTCATTTCACAAGCAGCATTTGAGCCGCTGAAAGAGCGTCTATGTAGTTATCCTGTTCTCTGAGCTCCATATTTTTCAAAATCCTTCATAGTACAAATGAATGTGTCAGACCTGGGTTTGGGGGAAGTGCTAGCACAACAGTGGCCTGATGGGGAGTGCCCCATACTATATCTCAGTCGTAAATTGACTAAACCTGAGAGAATGTACTCAGCTATTGAACAAGAAGCTCTGGCTGTCAAATTGGCCATCCAATCTTTGAGCTTTTAGTTATAGGAAATTCCCTTTACCTTTGTCACTGACCATGCCCCACTTAAGTAGCTTGCCTTGGTGAAAGATGCTGATCCCTACCTGATGAGATGGCACCTGGCCCTTCAACCATATACCTTCCAGGTAGTTCATCAAACAGGATGGGTTCATGTTAATGTAGATTTCTTTTCTCCACAGAGACCCTGGGCTGCTGGCAGCACAGCACTCCTTTTACCCAGGGGTAGTTCTGTGACACAAACGGGGGAGGCTTTGGGGTGCTTGCTGCCACCACCAGCCTCTCCTGGAACCTACCGAGAAGCCCCAGGTGATGATAGGCCTGCAAGCAGAAGCAAGCCACCAGAAAATAAAGCATCCAACAAAGCACTGGGGGCAGGAAGTCAAAGAAACAGATGCCAGATGAGAGGAAGGAAGTAGGGGGTGGTGCCCGGGACAATAGTGGGGAATTTAAAGGGGAAAGCTGAGAACAGGGAAGGACGTGGAAGTGGAGATCTGGGAGAGGGGGACAGAGGGAAGAAAAGATGGAGAAGAGGACAGAGCAGGGGACTGGACAAGGGAATAGGGGCCCCTGAGGCTGGGGAGAAGGTGATCTGGAGGCCAGAACAAGAAGAGGGATGGGTGGACAGGGAAGTGAGGAGTAGCAGGTATTTCTGGGGCTTAAGACAGGCAGACAGAGTCAAGAAATGGGCAGGCAAGGTTAAAGACATGGAGGAGAGACTGCTAGATTGAAGCCTTGGAAACATTTGAGGTGTGGTGGAAGGAGAGTTACTCAGTGTCCATGAGAGTCTACAGACTGAAGGGTTCTAAGGAGTCCAGAGTTCAAAAAAGAAAGGAGGAGGTGGACCTGTGGCAGGAAGGTAAGGAGGGCAGAGAAAGCCAAGTAGAAGGCCATGAAGAAGGAAGGAAGAGCCATGGCTGAGGACTTATAACATGGAAGAGGAAGGGTAAGGACTTGTGGGACAATGTGCCTTGTTTGCTTTTTTCTGTAGTCCGTATTCACTAGGGATCTTTTGGGTTCAAGTGTATAAGAAGCCTGGTAGGCTTTAGTTCTTCTGTTCTGTTCATGAATACTCATCAAACTCACTAAACCCCTGTTCATAATACAGTGTTTGTGTGTCAAGTGTGCACCTGTTGGCGGTGGCTCCTTAGGTTAAAGGATCCGCTCCCCATGCCAAGGGAGTGGAGAGGAGGCACATTGACCAATAAAGGTGTGACGAACTAAAGGACAGCTGTGAGCTGAGAAGACCAGAAGGCAGCTGACCAATCCGAAGACAGCTGGAGATAGCCAATGAGAGAGCAGCTGGGAGCAGATAAATAGCCCAGGCTGTGAGGGAGAAGGAGGAGGGACCATTTGTAGAGAGGATAGGAACGGTTCTTAGAAGAGATAGGAACTGAGAGAGTTCAGTGAAGAATCAATTGGTCAGAGTTCCTGAGGGAACTAAGTTTTAAAAGGATAAGTGTGGAAGAAAGGATAACTCTTACAGAACGAGGGTCTGTGTTGTTAGGTTGTAACAGTCAGAAGAGATGAAGTATTGTAAATGAAATAGCTACATTGGATATGAACCTGTAACTCAGAACTGTTATTACCAAGTTTTAGTTTAAAAGAAATACATCATTCTACTGTTTTATTAAAACCTATATTGTCCTCTGAGTTAGTATTTGAAAACCGCAACCATAGTTTTATCAGTAGATTATTGACGGGGAGGTGACAAGAGCCAAGAAGCTGGTCACTTAAGATTTTAAAGAGAAATATTCGGGGAGACAGTGGTGGTTTACCACATAGTGTATAAGAAGCCTAGTAGGCCTTAGTTCATCTGTTCTGTGCATGAATATTCACCAAACTCACTAAACCCCTGTTCATAATACAGTGTCTGTGTGTCAAGTGTGCAACTGTTGGCGGTGGCTCCTTAGGTTAAAGGGGTCCGCTCCCCATGCCAAGGGAGTGGGGAGGAGCCACATTGACCAATAAACAGATCACTCTTTTCTGGATTTTGTATTTTGTTGTACAGTCAGCCCTCCACATTTGTGGGTTTAACCTTTATGGATTTGATTATCTGTGGATTATACCCACCTTCCTTCACAAGGCAGAAGCAGGCAGCTGCCAGGCCTTGCTGCCCCTCCACTGCTGCCCTACACCATTTTAATATTGACTTGCAAACCTCACTCCATGTTCACAGTCTCTTGCATCTCTCTCAGTCTTGTGTCTCTCTCAGCTTCCAGAGAGACTGAAAGCATGATGGAAAACTTATAAATCCCTATTAAAAATGGTGTAGGGCAGCAGCAGAGATGATACTGTATGTCCAGGACCCTTTATGTATAACAAATTTTGTGTACGATTGCTAACACTACTTTTTTAACATGAGAGAACACTTCTCTAGGTATTTTTAGACGCTCAAGCACAATTCTATGGTCAACTTCCTACCACAGAATCATGCTGGAGAGCCTAGAAATCCTAGAGAGAATGTATTTTTTTTCAGTTGTGTATATCTGAAATTACATTGAAAGAACCCACATTAAATGGGGTCCTGTATAGTTTGTGAGGCTTAAAAGATATACAGTTGCCCCTCCACATTCGCGACTTTCACATTCGTGGTTTTGATTATTTGCAGAAAGCTGCCTGCCTCCCCTTCCACCCCGTCCCTTCCCAAGGCAGCGAAGGGTTTCTCATGAAGCCCGTTGCTGCCTTGGGAAGGGGGGATGGAAAGCATCCCTCCCTCCTGCTCTCCACCCCAGTCCCTTCCCAAGGCAGCGAGGGGCTCCTGTCACCACTTTGGAAGAGGCGGGGGGTGGGAGTGAGTGATGACGGGGGCTTCAGGAGCCCCCATCGCCACTTTGGAAGAGGCAGGGGGTGAGTGGCGACGGGGTGGGTTGTTGCAGGTGGGTAGGGGGAGGACTATTATTATTTGTGTTTTTTTCACATTCGCGGGGATCTTCCCCCCCTAACCCCCACGAATATGAAGGGACGACTGTACATGGTTTTCCACTTTTATAGGGATCTTGCACCCCAACCCCCACAAAAGTTGGGGGCTGACTACTTTGCTGTGTGATCAATACAGCTACCCTGAATATGTTTCATAACCTTGTGGTGGTGGTGATTGGTGGGATCAAATGAGCTCACAAAAAAGACATGAAAGAATTGTAGGACACGTGTCATCTGTGTAGTCCGTAGCTGCCCCTCCCCAGCAATGCACCCACTGGCCACACACTCCCTTGGTCAAGCACTTGTGAGTGTGAAATGAAACTACATAACATGCTGGTGTAAGTGGACACTACTAGTCCATAAATGGGAAGAGGGGATTCTGAGGTACAGCCATTGGACATGTATTTACTACCCTATGGTCTTCCTTATCATTAGACAGGAGGAGATAGCTGCTTCGGTAGCAGATTGGGAGTATTGTGAAGAGAAATAAATATCATTGTATCTGTATTGCTGGGTAAAGGAAGAGGGATCTTCTTTCCTCTTGTGGGATTTTCTGCCTCAGGGGCCAAAATAACTGCTGTCTTTGGGTACTGTGCAGCTTGACGTGGATGGGTGGTGCTCTGCCTCAGACAGTGAAATGTGTTGGTCTTGCACCACATTACCCCCTTCAGTGCATGAGGATTTAGTGAATTGTGTTTGTGGCAGACTGGCAAGATTTTTCTTTCTTTCTTTTTTTTAATAGTTGGGCTTCTCATTTGTCCCATATACAATTTTTATAACTACATACATATGTGTGTGAACTAGCTTGCTTTAAAGCCCATGTTCCATAGCTTTTTTTTGGTACTCTGCTCAAGTTACTAGGACATTATCAGATGCACCAAATACGGTGTCATAACGATGCCAACATAAAAGTGAAAGAATGCGCATACCAGATGATGTCGCCCTTTCATGTTTATGTACTGGCCAAAACCCATCCTATTTTATTGACGGCTCAAGCCACCAATTGATTCCCCCATTGCGCTTTAGTGCTGGCATTGCCGGCTTGTGAAACCTCACACCATTGTACTCACATGAATGCAGCGCCAATGGCTGGTCTGGCCAGAACACTTCCAGGTGAGATTGTGAAAACCAGGTAGGTGACACTCTTTTTATTAATCTCCCTATGTTGTACTTTTAAAGGTGTGTTTATGTGCTTGTGTAAACATTTTCTGTTTTCATTTTATTTTTTAAATTTAGTTATTTATACCCCGCTCTTCAGCCACAAGGCTATCAGAGCGGCTTACAAATTGTTTTAAGCAATAACTATTTACACATCTACACTGCATTAAACAGTTTTCAATGTGTGTTAGCTAATTGCCCCCACATGCTTGGTACTCAATTTACCGACCTATGAAAGGATGGAAGGCTGAGTGAGCCTTGGAGCCCTCTGGAATCAAACTTGCAACATGGTGGCTTGCAGTACTGGCATTTAACCACTGCACCTTATTATTTGAATTTGCTGCTCACGAGAATCAGCAAGATCTCTAACCAGGAAGTGAATGGAGCTGTGTTAAGTGCTCCATTCATGGCTGAGCTGTTTTTTAATGCTGCCAGAGGTATTGTGCCATGACAGGAACAGGTTTGCTAATAGTGGGACAGAAACGTTAGTGTGTTTTGTGTCTGATGAAGTCCTTAGTAAAAAGGCCTTAAGCCTAAAGGTAAATGCAGCCAGAGTGATTGTACTAGTCCTGGGGCTGGTTTACACGGCAGGTTTTATTGCGTTAAGTTGCACTTTAGCGCTTTCCCGCATCAGTGGTGGGTAGTTTACACGGTATATGTTTACACAGCTATATTCTGTGGCTCTTTGATTTTTTCCGCTTTGAGGTTCACACAGCCAAAAGTGCTGGGGGCATGGCCAAGCATTGGAGAGGGAAAGGAATGCCATAGGAATGTCTGCCCTGGCCCCATGTCCTTAACAGCTTAGAGGCAATCCCCCCCACTCCCTTTCCACAATTCAAACGGAAGGTTTTCTTCCTTGCTTAAAACAGCATGTTCTGCCAAATAGAGGAAAGCCAGAGAGAGAGAGAGAGAGAGAGAGAGAGAGAGGGAAAATAACAGCTTAGAGGCAGTCCCCCTCCCCCCACTCCCTTTCCACAATTCAAATGGAAGGTGTTCCTCCTTGCTTAAAACAGCATTTACTGCCAAGTAGAGGAAAGCAGAGAGGGGGGGGGAGGGGGAAAATAGCAGTTCAGCTTGCTACAACCCTTCGTGAAATGATTTCTCTCCCTCCCCCATGCACAGGATAAAAGGTGATGAACGAGCTTTTACATACTTTCAAAACAGCAGAGAGGATGAGAAGGAATGCTCCCTGAATGAAAATTGTTGGAAATCCTTTTTGTTTGCAAACTGGCTTGCAAAATAGCAGAGAGGATATTTGCAAAGTTTCCTCTAATCGCTGCTGTCTTTCCCTCCCTCCCTGCCCCTCTTTTAAGCCCACCCCTGCATCATCAACCAATCACAATGCAGCTGTGCTTTAACCCTTAGCAGAATGGTAGTTTACACTGCCAATAATGCACTACATTGCAAATATACCGGCAAAAGTAGCGACATCCCTTGGCACGCTATATTTGGGTGTTTTACCTTCCCCCCTTCTGAATGAGGCAATGCTGTGCTGCGATCCATGGGAACTATGAGCTATCTTAGCGGTATATTTAGAGGAATATTTGCCCATGTAAACAACCTCCTGGTGTTGATACGAAGTTCTCTCTGAGAGCAGGAATTTTCCTCCTTCTGAGTCTCAGGAGGAAGGAGGAACTACACATCTCCTGAGTCTCTTAGTATCATTTCATAGCTTCTAGAAGGCTTACCCTGTTAAGGTATATAACCCCATCTGAGAAGGATTTCATCTGTCCTGGTCTGGAGATGGAGAAGCACTGGTATCATGCCAAGAGATTAAAATCCCATCTGTAGCAAAAAGAACAAAGTAATTTTTAGGAGTGCAAACCTGGGGACTATCTGCACTTGAGGATGTAACAGAGTTCCAGCTGAAGGGACATGAGAACACTTATATTTTCAGTTTTGGAATCATTTACTTTTTTTGGGGGGGGTACTAATGAAACTACAGTATAATTCTCAGACTTAGTCTTACTTCAGAGTATCCTTGAACCTAAACTGAGCAGGAACTGAGTGTATCAGGCCCTCCAGATCAATATGGAAAGGTGTTGGTTTCATTTGTAAGCAGGGGGCAGGGGGATAGAATGATAACTCAGTGACTTGAAGTGTTTGTATACTGGGAGAAGTAATAAAAACTGAAACTGGGTGAGAGTGCCAATGGCAAAGGCCCCAATGTAGCCATAAGGATACAGTCCATGCACCGGAAAAGGTATCATCAGCAAGGTGACTAGAAGCTGAAGAGGACAGGGCACCTGCACCTTTACATATCAAATGTTTGCATACTGAGAGTAATGAGGAAACCTGATAGCTGGATGGGAAGGGCAATGGAATGGTTGAATTTTTAAAAAAGTCAGGGTGGAGTGATTGAAGTGAGGTCTGAGCAAGAATGTGAGAAAGATGTCTGTGTGTATATACCTCCAAGTCACTTGTCAACTTATGGGAACCCTATGAATTCCATAGGCAAGGAATACCCAGAGCTGATTTTGCTAGTTCTTTCCTCTGACGTAGAGCCTACAGCACCTGGTATTTCTTGGCAGTCTCCCATCCAATTGCTAATCAGGGCTGACCCTGCTTAGTTTCAAAGATCAGACAGGATCTGTTGCCTTTAAGGTATTTAGGCAGGCTGGAGAAAGAGATACACAGATACAAAAAAAGGTTGATAGAATCATCTTATTGTCTGGTTAGGTAAAATTACGGCTCATGTTAAGAAGGCACTTTAAACTGTCCCTAGAGGTGGCTGACTGTAGCTATCAGTGGAGATTTTTTTTAAAAATGTAGCAAGGAATATGCACACATTTGCAAACCCTCTTTAGTCAAAAAATGGAAGAGGGGAAAGCAAAACAAAATGAAACAGCCCCCACCAGAAATCCCAATGAGGATTGAGTATAATCAGTAGGTACAGAATGTGGATGAGGAGTGAGGGAATTAAAACTGGGGAGAAGGACATAAAGAATCATTGGAACAGATACACTCTAGGAGGCAACATTCTGTTCCAAGACTCCACCTATGTATATACTGATGTAGCAACTCATTGTCCCAGTGTGAATCACTCTGGGCCCTGTGTAGCCAAAATGACACAACTCATCCACAAAGGGAAGTTATTATAAGCAAGGTGACCAGATACTAAAGAGGACAGGCCTCCTGCACCTTTATTAAAGGTGTAGAAAATACATTTTCACCATGTTTTTAAAAGTGCAGCAGTCTCATCTTCATTTTCATCAGGCCATCCTGATGAACACAGCAGCTGAACTCCTGTTTGGCACAGTATAGCAAGATAGTTCCACATACAGTGCTACACTCAGCTAGCCATTTAACCCCCCCTCCCACACACACACTTACTGTTTTGCAGTTGCAGCCTTATCCCAACACCCATTCTTTGGCTGGCAGGAGCAGGGGTGATTGGAGAGATGTCTGGCTGTGTCCTCCTAGCCAGATGCAAAATAATTACATCATCAACTAATGTCCACTGGAGTCCTCCAGAGGTGTCAGTGGATGATGTAATCATTTTGTATCTGGCTACAGGAAAACAGCCAGATGTTTCTCTGGTTCTCCTCCTCCCACTCTTTATCTACCATGGAATTGCTGTGAGGAAGGCTATCAGTGGCCACAGGATTCTGTTGACTGTTGGGAAAATTAAGGAATGGAAAAATCAAGTCAAAGAACAGAATAGAGTACTGTATATTGGAAGATGGCAAGGCTGCCTAGCTGGAATAATGAACAGAAGCACACCACATGCCACACATCTTGTAGATCCTTCTGGTAGAAGTTACAGGTCCCCCATTCTTGATCATGAATGTTAAGTCCTGTTATGTTCAGTGGGTAAGTGTACGTAGGATTGCAGATATAAGGAGTAAATCAGATGTCGAAACCCATCCCTTTTTCAATCAGAGATCTCAACATTTCAAATGTCATTTGAGGACACACAGAAACTATACTCCTCTGAATGTTTTCTCTCTCTGTAATACAACTATCATGTGTGGATTAGGATGATATATTGCAGGGTCTGAGTAGGGTATGAAATCAAAACCCTTTTTGTTTAAAACTGAATGCTGACATTTAAATGCCTCTCCAAAGAGAAATTTAATAGCCTCTTAGTTTTGCCTTAGGCAATAAGTACTACAGAACTGTACATATGGGACAAAGACAGGCAAAGGGTATATCTTTGCATACATTGCAATGTCAGACCTGGTGGCGCTTCATGCTGGACTAATCGAGGTCAGTTTTTATGACAGTGAAAGTAACTTGAATAATATTTCCCTTGTTGTTATATGTTCAGTTTAACATATCTTCAAAGGGAATGAGCCAAGGAATCAGACAAGGGAGTCATCTAACTTCCCAGTAAGCAGCTGTAAGCTTACATGGTCTGTGATTACTTTCAGCAGGTTTTTGTTTTGGGGCTTATTTATTGTTTCATTTACAGTATATCCTGCCTTTTCTCCAAAGAGGTCAAAGTGGCATGTATGGTTCCTGCAAACCCTCCCAATTTGAGCTTAACAATCTTATGAGCTTATTTACTGGAAGATGATGACTGGCCTGAGGTCACTCAGTTTCAGCTTCCTGGTTTATTAGGAATGTGAATTTACATCTCCACAGTTCTGGTTTGGGACCAAAACACTTATATCTAATCCCAGGGCAAATAGTACAGTTCTTATAACACTGAAAAAAAATTGTTTAACACTAATTTCTTACAATGAATTCACCAAATGACTTTCCAAGAACAGGCATGGACACTATCAATGGGTGAGATATTAATTCATTTTGCATTTTAATGTGCATATCCCCAATCCAAGAAATCTTGGTCAAGAAATCTCTGTTTCTGAATGATGTGATATAATAATTCTGGGAGTAGGGGCAGTATAAGGAAACTTAGGGCTTATCTAAATGAGGTGATATAATCCGGATTTCTGCACATTATTGCAAATTCACAGCAGCGTTCATTTGTCTCCTTGGTATTTTGGCAAGATCGCTGATATGCGAAGTTATTTGTGTTTGATGTTCATACCTGCATGCCTGTGAATCAAGATGGTGGGTGCAAGTGAATTACTCACATTTTTATTCTCCACAACTTGCCACTGCCAATCATCATCATCATCATCATCATCATTATTATTATTATATTATTATTATTATTTTACAGTAAATCTAAGGTGCAGAAGTGTGGCCTTCCACTTAAACAAGCATTTTAAAAAACCTGTTTCTTCGCCTCTGCGTGATTGCTACCGTGAAAAATCAACTTGGCAACTCTGGCCACTTTGTTGCCAGCAAGCTCTGCCCCCCCCCTGCCACAGCTGGCCAATCAGCTTTCCACTTCCGCTCTTATCAGGAATGTACAGTGATCAGAATAAGTTGTCCCAATGAGCAGGGATGCACATTTCCCTCACATTATTTTTAAAACTTCAGGAGAAGGCACAAAGGCTTTTCCCATGCAATATATGGTGTTTTTGCCCCCCTTCTTCCAAATTTGGCAAACAACCGCAGAAGCCCATTTGGACAAAAGGTATTCTCTATGAATTCTATGAGGAGTATTTTCTCCATTTTGACAAGCACTTAGGCATGGAAAAATGCATAGATAAGAGATGTATGCTAACATATACAAAGCATAATGGGGAAGCTGATGAAAAAAATGAATAGCAAAATGTGGCCATTTAAGAAACACTCTCAATAATATACGCATTTTAAAAATTTCTCTGTGTGGGGCAAAAAGGCTTGCAACCTATTGTGGACCACCGTCAAAGCAAGCATGGCATTGGGAAAATGTCAAACTTGAAAGATTTATACATCCTACTTGGATGTGTGTAACATAGGTGGAAAGGAAGAAGCAGAGCCTGAGCTGGTACAGACCACTGACATGAGAGGAAAGTAAATAAAAATAAAATAAAACAAGAGAAGATAATAATAATAATAATAATAATAATAATACAATTTATTTATACCCCTCCCCTCTGTTAAAACAATCGGGGCAGCTTACAAAAATTAAAATACAATACAGATAAAAATCCCTAAACACCCCCCACCCTCAACCTCCCCCATAAAAAAATATTAAACAAATATAAATTAAAAGCAACAGTTTAAAATCACATTTAAAAACAATAAATACAATAAATAGCCAGCGGATGAAAAGAGGCCAGGATCCCCTGAGGCCGGGATCTACAGATGCCCCTCCACATTCACGAACTCAGCATTTGCGGTTTTGGATATTTGCGGTTTTGGGGGGGGCGCCCTCTCAAAACCATGGCACGGGGCTTCCGGAGGCCCAGTAAAGGCCCGGGGAGGCAGGGGGGAGAGCCGGGGAGGCCTCCATGGGGCCTTCGGAGACCCTCCGGAGGCCCTGTGAAGGCCCTGGGAGGGAGCAGGGAGGCCTCCACAGGGCCTTCGAAGACCCTCCGGAGGCCCCATGAAGGCCCTGGGAGGGAGGGGTAGGGCCGGGGAAGCCTACACGTGGCCTTGCGACGCCCTGTGAAGGCCTTGGGAGGGAGGGGGAATGGCGAGGGAGGCCCCCACGGGGCCTTGTGAGGCCCCATGAAGGCCCTGGGAGGGAGGGGGGATGGCCGGGGAGGCCTCTATGGGGCCTTGCGAGGCCCCGTTCAGGCCATGGGAGGGAGGGGGTAGGGCCGGGGAGGCCTCCACAGGGCCTTGCGAGGCCCCATGAAGGTGTTGGGGAAAGGGGGGATGGCCGGGGAGGCCTCCGTGGGCCTTGCGAGGCCCTGTGAAGGCCCTGGGAGGGAGCGGGGATGGCCAGGGAGGCCTCCACGGGCCTTGCAAGTCCCCGTGAAGGCCCTGGGAGGGAGGGGGTGGCTGGGGAGGCCTCCACGGGGCCTTGGGGAGGAGGGGGAGGGCCGGGGAGGCCTCCACGGTGCCTCGGGAAGGTCTCCTGAGGCCCCGTGAAGGCCTAGGAAGGGACTGGGGAATCCGGAGAAAGTGACTATGTGTCCTCCGGAGGCCCCATGGTCGCTTTGGCAGAGGAGGGGGAGGGCAATCATTATTCAAGGATTTTTCACATTCGCGGGGGTCTGGGGAACCTAACCCCCGTGAATGTGAAGGGACAACTGTAATTAGAAAAGGCCTGCCGAAAGAGATACGTCTTTAGTGCTTTTTAAAAGCTATTCAGGCTTGTCATCTGACAGATCTCGTTCAGCATGTCATTCCACAATTTGGGGAGGATTACCGAAAAGGCCCTCTGGGAGGTTGCAGACAGCCTAGATATTTGTGACTGAAGCAAATTCCTCCCAGAGGACAGGAGTGCGTGGGGAGGATTGTATGGGAGGAGGCGGTTCCGGAGATAAGTTGGACCCAAGCCATTTAGGGCTTTAAAGGTAATAACCAACACCTTATACTGGTTCCGGAAACTGATAGGCAGCCAGTGAAGAGATTTTAATACTGGAGTTATATGGTCTCCGAGATGTTCCCGAGACCACTCTGGCTGCCATATTTTGTACCAACTGAAGTTTCCGGACCAAGCACGAGGGCAGCCCCATGTAGAGCGCATTGCAGAAATCTAGACGAGAGGTTACCAGCGTGTGCACCACAGTCTCGAGGTCCCTTACTTCCAGGAAATGGCGCAGCTGGCGTATCAGCCAAAGCTGATAACAGGCGCTCCTGACTGTCGCATTCACCTGACTAGGCATCTGAAGTGATGAATCAAGGAGCACCCCCAGACTGCGAACACAGTCCTTAACGGAGAGTGTGACCCCGTCCAGGACTGGAGATTGCAACCCAACTCCTGGTTTTGGGGCCGCTACTGTGAGCACCTCCGTTTTGTCTGAATTTAATCTCAATCTGTTTTTCCTCATCCAGCCCATTACTGCTTTAAGACAATCATTATGAGGAGAGATGCCATCGGAATTCAAGGCCGATGATTGGGACAAGGAGAAATAGATCTGGGTGTCATCAGCGTACTGATAACACCCAGCCCCATAACTCCGAATAAACTCACCCAGCGGTTTCATATAGATGTTAAACAGCATCGGGGACAGGATGGTGCCCTGCGGAACACCACACATAAGCTCCTTTAGGGAGATGGGGAAATGTGTGCTCCTAGACTACTCTGGTAATAAGCCAAGACTTTGTTCCAGAAGACTCCACACATGGACCTCACTGACAGTCTGGAACCCATGCATTCTCATAGAAAGAGAGGGGACTTTACTCAGCCCTTGCCTTTCTTGGTCAGGAAAAGTGAGTGGCTAATGCAGACCACTGAGATGATGCCTCAAGGAGCCACTCCTCAAAGTACCAGCAGTGGTGTCATTCAGCCAATTCACACCAGTTCACCAGAACTGATAATTAAAATCCGTGGAAGCTGGGGAAGTTAAAAGGGGGACCAGGAGTAGCAAAGTGGAGTGGAAGGAGAAGACCAGAATAGACAAAGAAGATGGAGAGGTGAGAAGGTCAGAGGGAGGGAAGAACTAGATCCTTCAGAGCTATGGGGTAAAGCTGAGGACAGAAACCAGTTGTTAATTATTTTGAATGACACTACTGGGTACAGCTCGGTATGGAGCTGGCTTTGCCTGCCCCTTGCTTTTTGTCATGATGGAAAGTGAGGACCAAGTGAAGTTCTGAGGTGGCTGCCTGAGATGTGGTCTCAGTTGAGAGCTGGGTTGGCTCTCCCCACTTTCCTGAACTCACAATAGCAAGTGCCTGAGGAGCAACAGGGTAGGGACGCAGGATCAAAAGAATAAGGTGTGCAATCTTAGTCTGTTACCAGTTGTCCATACTAGATGCAAGAGCCAGTCCAGAGGTCAATCACCAATTGTCCATACCAGATACCAGGGAAGTCGATAGCCAGTCCAGAGGTCAATAGAGTCAGGTCTGATGTCCAGGTACTTGGTCAGCAAGGGGTTCCTTCAACAGTCCAGAAGTCAGTCCAAAGCCAAGGCAAGCAGAAACACACAAAGAATGCAAACAACTACAATAAACAGTTGTCAGCACTGAAACTGGGAGTAGAAACACTGGGAGATTTATAGCCAGATCCTTCAGGTTCAGCTGAGACTCATCAATGAGTAATCAGGTCAGAATTTAGTATTTAAATAACACTGGGCATGGCATTTCTCCCTCCTGCATTCAGAGAAGGAAGGTAGCATATCATCTGGATCATCCATCATGAGATGGACTATTTGTTCTTCAGGGTGAGCTATGTTTTCTCTATCTGCTTCATCTGCATTCTCTGCTTCCTCCTCCTTCTCCTCCTCGAAATCCTTGGCAAGGAGATTCATGACACATACAACCTTCCCCAGTTGGGGAAGACTAAGCTGCAGCCATAAGATATGGCTAAACTGCAGCCCAAGATATGGTGGGTTCAATTCAGACCTGGTTTTGCTCCTCTCCAACCTTTCCATTTACTTACTGTGGAAAGATAAGGGAAAGGAAGCCAACTGAGCCATGGCCTTAAAGAGCACTCCTTGGTGAGGAGCAGGAGCTGCTCTCCCACTCGCTTCTCTCTTTCTTATAGGGGAGGACTTTGGAGAAGGGGAAGATTTTCCCCACTGGGCTGGGCTGAGTTGAGGTGCTTGGCTAGCTGAATTTGGTCATAGGCCAGAGGCTCCCCAGTTATGGTTTAAATTTCTCACTTCACAGCATGAGTTCTGGCAGTCATTCCATCCTCATGACCCTAGACAGAGATGTAGGAGTTCAAGGAAAACACTTCTAGACTGGGGTTCTCTTCAGATATTGCTGTTTTTGTGGTTGTCATACGAAGCAAGAAAATGTGGATTGGTGTGAAGTAATGTCAATTTGCAGCAGCTTCTGTTTGTCTTAACAGGGTTTGGTTTTTTTTTTGAAGATCGCAGGTATGCAAAGCTATCCGCTTTTGCTGTTCCAAAGGGCATGCCTGAAAATCAAGATGGTGGGCATAAGTGAATTACATTGTTATTTACCTCAACTTGCCCCCACTAGTTAAAAAAACTAAATCCAAGGTGTGATCTGCTTTAACAAAGAAGTGAACAAAAAGGGCTGTTTTTTCTCTGTAGCACATGATCACTGCCATGAAAATCCAATGTGGCAGTTTTGGGCAATTGCCTTGTTAGCAAGCTCCACTTCCTGCGCACATCTGATCACTTAGCTTCCCACTTCCACTCTTATCAGGAATGTACACCAACGTGATTCCAATGAGTGGGAATGCACGTTCCCCATGGAGCTTTTTTTTAAAATACAGAGAAAGCCGCAAAAGCTTTTCCTGCATAGTTTTTGCCCCCCCTCCTTCCGAATATAGTAGATTGATGTGGGATCTCATTAAGACAAATCGTCTTCTCCTCAAATTCTATGATGAGTATTTTCGCCATATAGACAACCCCTACGTGTAGGGCTGAATGAGGATACGGAGAGGGATTGTGATATCTGGGACTCTACCCTTGACATCATGCACTCCCAACTGTTGGAGGTCTATGCCTTTATCACTCTCTCTCTCTCTGGCTTTTCTTTGCAAACAAAGATTCAGGAAGGACCCATCCCGCACTTTCTGCAAGTGCGCTGATGACTAAAAAGGCCAATCCAAGATAAACAAGTCCGGTTGCAGAAAGCACAGCAGAAGGTCTCCTTGGGTGATGTTATACCATCTGCAAAAGGCATACCATTTTTCTGATCTAAATTACACACATGCACACACTAACTGTTGGGGCAAATACTGGCAACAATACTGTTACCTGTCTCTTACTCAGATTAGTTGCAGGTTTAGTTGCTGTGACATAGTTCCCTGTTCTCTCACATTCTCTATTAACCATGTGGTTGAGCAAGAACAGCCTCTGCTCCACAGCAGCCAAGGTCATAGAATTATAGAGTTGGAAGAGACCACAAGGGCCATCCAGTCCAACCCCCTGCCTTGCAGGAATACACAATTAATGCACAATCATGAACAGAAGCAACCTCCTTTCTTACCTTTCTCTCAAACTAACCACGTGTCACTGTGCACATGTAAAGGTCATGAGTAAACTATTTTATATCCATGTTGAAAGTGCCATCTTTCCCCAGGGGTTCTTTGGGGAGAATTTGGGGCCAATTTTTTTTTAAAAAAGTGATGGTGCATGGCACGGGTGTGAGGCCTTCCAAAGTTGTATGAAGGCCCTAACACTTGTTGCTTACCTGTTTTCTGCTTTTAAAACTGTAATAGACTCATATACATCTAATTCACTTTTTCTTTTAGCTATAGGATTATCTGCTGGATATTACAGTATATCTTTTAAATTTTTCAGTTTAGAGGCCTAGACAGCTCAATTACCATACTCACTAAAGATCTTTGTACCACAACACTTATTTGTTTCAGCACAAAAGGAACTGTCCACTCAACCATGTTAATTTATAGCTACACTCTCTGGAGCCACTTGCAGAACTAGCTAGAAATTTATCAGGATAAATTAGTTTTTGCTGACTATTTGAATTCATTGGAAATAAAGAGCATTACATGGACATTTTTCATTAAAATTCTACTGTTTCCTACCCTAAAGTTATATAATGAAACCTCTCTCCATGCTTTCAAGATTCAGTTTATAAAATCTTCAGATGTTTGAAATTCTGTGAAGAAGGCAACAGGAAGTGTTAGAAAGTAGCACTTCCTAGTTTGTGTTTTTCCTGAGCTTCATAATATCTGAGATAGAAGTTCATGAGAGATGAGTGAACTGAGAAGAAAGAGACCTGCTTCTTTACCTTCTATGTCCCAAAGCTGCATGTGCCAGAATTTCTTGAATTTTTTGGCATGCATATACACATATGTATATGCAAATAAAGAAATAACAATGCTTGGCTAAGGAGGTACTTATCCCAGAAAAGGCCCTCTTAAGGTCTGGCTTTCAGGTGCAGGTGAAGTGTGCCTTTTAGCCTACACTGGTGGAAGAAGGTTCTATCCAGCAGGTAGGAGATGCTACAAGCTGAAGCCGTAGCACTGGTGAGTGCGGGACTGGTGGCTGTTCACTCTTTCAGCTGATCAGACCAGGTCTGGAAGGGAGGGAAAGGAACTAAGGGCCTCCAGTACCTTGGCCATTTTGCTTCTGATCTACTCTGTTCCTCTTACCCTCTTGGTTATATGCTCCATCATACGCTCCAACTGTCTTGATTTGTCTGGGACAGTCCCTTTTAAACTCTCTGTTATCCCACTTTCCCAGCTGCTTTTAAAATGTCCTAGTTCCTCTTTTTGTCCTCACAGTTTCCTGCTTCATCCTTCATTTACTTCAACTGGTGAGTTCAGAATGTGTTTAATTAACTCAGCAGTGGGGAGAGGAGAGGAGGTTGTCCTTTCCCGTAGACTCAGGCAAAAGCAAACTGTCACAACCTCTCCTAGCTTGTTTGTTCTTCCTCATGAATAACTTTTGCCATCTCAACCACATTCCAATGTTGTCTGGTGGCACATGTCCCAGTTTTCATCTGTGAACCATTGGAGGATATGCTACATCATAAAAGTATGTGCACATATTGCTTATTTGTGGGATTATTTTGACCCCTCCATTGACGCCCCCTTGTCGTGGGAGAGAGGCTTGCGTACCCTAATGATGTTTTGAGCTATGCTGGCGGTGGCATAATAGCCACTGGTAGGGTCTCCCATGCCAGACAGGTCAAAACCGAAGGGTCTGACAAAGAGCGTCAAAGGGCAGGATGGGCTCTCTAGCCTTGTGGCAACCGTCCTAGGAGAAGGAAAACTCTAATCCCAAACCCAGGCAGATGGTGCTCGTCCAACCCTGTAAGGTCAACCATCTAAGAGAAGGAAACTCTAATCAAACCTACGAACCGAGGACCTCGCTGCTACCGTCCATGCTTGTAAGGCCAGCAGACGAACCTTTGGTTTAAAGGGTGAGGCCAGTTCTGTGCACGCTGCGTTCCACCAGAAAAATCCATTGCTCAATTTTGACCTCATGTTTACTACTGGTTGTCATGGGTAGGAAGGGTTTTTAACAAGGACCTGATATGGCTGTAGTGGTCTAGGGGTCTCTTCCTTCCTCATAGCAATCCTTGTTATATACAGTGATGTGGATCCATACATTAATACCTTTTGTTATAAATAAATTAGAACAGCTTACACAAGGCCATCAGGATGGAATTTCCTTTGTCAAGGTGTGGGGTTCCTGCTCCTTCACCCAAGGGACCCTTCAGAGGACCTTGAAAGTACAACTTTGTTCTATCCCACCTCAGGTGGCCATGCTAAGAGCCAAAGTTAGGCCATGTTAAGAGCCAAACTTTTTCGTGGCTGCACCCATCTCTCTACAACATTAATGATAGGACAGACCATGGATCAGCAGAAACCACATCCTTTCTGTCTTGCCTTGTCATACCTTGCCCTCTTGACGACTGGCCTTCATTTGCCCCAAAAGATATATCTGGGCATGTCCTTTCTTCCCATATTTATGGCCCAGTATTCTCACCTCTGGGCTCACTGGGACCTACTTCCAAGTACCCTCACATATGGTTGCACTGAAAATGAACACATTTGATGAGAATTAGATTACTATTTATCAATTTCTAGATGAGGTATATAAGTCACCAGAAGGATTTCTAAACTTTCTTTAAATACCTCCATAAACTTGAGCTCATTTTTGATGAGGGAAATAACAGACATGTTCATTCTTATAATAAGAATATTTGTGGTTGCTACATTACTTGTACAGGAAGCCCACACCTTCTGATGGCTCCTTATCAGATGACTTGTTCTTTCAATACTTGCAAATTAAGGACAAGTTCCATTCATTCAGTGAGGAATCAACTCCTTTGACAGTTCTTGCCTATGGAGGCTTGCTTAGGACTGACCACACCCATGTGTTTTACTTGCAAAGCAAGCTGAGAAGGAGAAAAAGTCACCAAGCTGACTTAGAGACTTTGCAAGTAATAGGCTCCTGCAGGCACGCACAAGTAGTCCCAAGCCACTCTAATTCCCTCATGTTCCCTACATGGGTTCTGCTTTTTGAACAGTTCCAGTTTCTGACCCTGCTGCAGTCCCTAACCTGTTGGATAAGTGGGGGCTTCCTGTACAGTGTTGTAATACAGAAACATGAACTGTGAATTCAGGAAGCATGAGATGTTTCCTTTCCACAGATCTGACCACACAAAATTTCTCTGGAGACTGTGTTAATTGTTTTGCTCTTTCCATCTTCTTTCCATTCCTTTTTTCCCCTCCAATTTATGAAAGTAATTGGGAAAATACTATTCAATGGTCAAGCAGTTATCCCTACCCCACTGCTAATTTTTGCTACCATCAGCCAAGCAGAAGCAGCCAAACACAGCACCCTAATATGTGAAGCAGGACTTACCCATGCTCAGGAATGCTCTTCCTGAGATGAAGTGCTCTTTAGAACACTGCTGGTAATCTAGAAATAAGTCATTGTAGGAGCACAGGAATACCTCAGTTAAGAAAACCTCTGAGAAAGAAGCTCCTTTTTACAAAGTTTTTTCCCTCCTAGTCCTCTCTCTAGTTGGACATTTCTTTTTAGCAGCACCAGCATTGAGAAAACAGAGAAGGAATGCTGGAGAAACTTGATGTTATCTACAGCAGGGTGACTGCAGTAAACAGCACAATAAAATTTGAGCTGGGAAATCATACGGTAGTTGCATGTGCCCACTTACCACAGACAAGATGAACAATAGTTGCCTCCAAAATTCCTTACTGAGTGTGTGTGAACAGTGAAATGGAGAGAGAAAAGGTGAAAGAGATAAGCCTGCCTCACCAGCTACCCTTAGCATGTTTTTTTAAAATCATAGATTTGTAAGTCTGGCCACCAAAATTGAAATCTTAAGAAAAATGGAGGCTGGTGAAAGAAAAAAAATGTTTATGTTAATCTATATTATGCAAAATGAAATTTTAAAAAATCTTTACAAAGTTTCTAGAGAGAGTTTATTAAAAATTAAAAACATTTTTAAAACATGTTTGGAGGGGAAAAGATGATTAAGAAGATGGGGGAAAGGGGGTAGGGGTGGGGAACTGGAACAGGGACAAATGGGATATGAATCCATTTTCTCTCTTCCCTATTCACCTCCATCCCCTTGCCATTGCTGCTCCTTTAATTCCTGGAAAAAAGATGATTTGGACAGAGAAGCAGCAAGAAGTGATGTGAAAAGATATGAGACAATTGCTATCTAGACAAACCTCAGACTGCCTATGGAATTCCAAGAAGTCATCTGGACACCTGTGACCAGTTTTGGGGAGGTGAACAATGCAAGGGCTGACCAGGTTTGGAACTGACAACACCATCCAGTGAGTCAGCTGGATGTGGCAGCTGAGAGGGGTTATGTAGAGAGAAAACAGAAGGAAGGTGAGAAATCCTGCTGGGGAAGGCCAGGATGGGGAGACTTGGCTGGGGAAAAGTTAATGAGGGAATGGCTGCCAGGAAAAGGCAGGATCTTTTGACTCAGATAAAGAAGAAAATCCCTGTGGATGGGGAAAAAAGATAGTGGTGTCAGGGAAAAAAAATCCTCTCAAGCCAGGGAGTGTAGAAGCAGTGCTAAGTATGAGGTCAGTCAAACTCAGAAGGACCACATGTCCTATTTTACAGAGGAAAATTCTGTATTTAAAGAGCTGTCATAGGATGTCTGTCAGGGAATCCAGGTATTTGAAAAGCATACTTCAAATACCTGAACTTGAAGGTAAAAGGAAAAACCATAAGAAAAGTAATAGCCTTGGTGTTGTCCATCAAGACTGAGCACCTGGTCAACAGATTGGTCACATGGTCACAGTCTTTCCCACTTGGGTGACATTTATCTACAATAAATATACAGGTAGACCCCCCATATCCACAGATTCAGTATCCACAGTTTCACTTATCCACATCCCCCAAAAATGTGTTCTCTAGACATTTCTAAATCCTCCAATAGGGTTCCCTATTATCCATGGGTTCAGGTATCCATGGTGTGTGTGTGTCTTGGAACTTATCCCCTGCAGAATCAGGGGTTGACCTGAATACATTTCTAAATGCAGCATAGTAATGCTTTCTAAATTTGCATCTAGACATGTAATTTAACATACATAATTCCATGTCCTCTTTTGCTTATTGTTGGAAACAAATAACAATTAAAGCAGATCAGTATTGAACTGCATCCTGGTGTGACTTTGTGCTTGTTTAAGTGTGCTGTGCTGTGGCTATGGGCTCTTGTAATGAGCTGCCTGCTGCTAGCCGTTGGCAGGGTGACTCCAGCTGAGCTTCCTGGTGGGTGAAGGTGGTGGTGTCTGTTGCTGACTCTCCATACAGCTTGCGCAATTAACTCTGCAAAGACATCTCTGATCCTGGCAAGAGTTCATGACATCCCCTGTCTAGTATACCCAATATATAGAACTGCTCAGGAACTCGTGCCCTTGTTTTTCACGGTTAATCCAAAGTCACTGGATTCTCTGACATACATCTTGCTACCACTTAAAGCCCATGTTGCTCTGCCAGCTTGGCATTGGTCTGGGATTTAGCATGACAGAGAGGTTGGAGCATCCTGATATTTACAGTCTAAACACAGCAGCTATTTCCCCTTAATTGTAGAATCACCATGGCTACATTAAACACCAGGCACCTCCTGTTATATTTTCAGTTCCACCTCACTACTTCTAACACATGAACTAATGTATCTCTTTCCTTTTTTTGTGCCGTCTTTTTTCACTGTAGAAGTAGGGACCAAAAAGAAATAACTAAGGCAGCAATGAAGTACAGTACTGTTCCTCACTAAAACCCCAAATGCAGGACAACATTGTAATTCACGGGTTACTACCTTACTCTGAAATCATTTTGCTGCATATTTAGTTGTAGTCTCCACTGGGCTGGGATATATGCCCCAGTACCCCTCCCTGCAAGAATCTATAACTGGCAGACTGTCAGTTGAAGGTCTCAATGACCTGAGATGTGTCTAGAAATATAGTGGTGGGAAAACCCAAGTTAGGATTAAGTGAAAAGCCCCCAAAATGGGTTTATACTAACTACCCAGTTGTTAAGGGGTATGTGCTAATCCTTTCTCCCAGCCCTGGGTATTGGAAGCAATAATTCAATCAAGTGACCATTCTTCAATCCATACCCTACAGAAACTTCCCCTCACACACACCCTGTCCATGCTTATAAGGTTGTTGCAAAACCAATGTTTTACCTCTCTGCAATTCAAACAATCAGTTGAGTTTAGGTTCCTTTTGTCTATTCTGTGGGAGAGTAATCTAAGCTTTGTTATTACTAACTCATCCTCCAAAGCATGGAATAGAGTATAAATATCATAACCCCAATCATATCAAGGTGTGCCACAGTGTATGGATATGGTCACTCTTTCTCAGCATGCCTTCCTGTGCCACCCTCAGACAGCTGCCTGAGTATTTTCACTGTATGGAACTCTCTTCTCTTGAAGACTGGTAACTATCACCCTATCTTCCCAGAATTCTCTCTCTATCCAACCTTTCTGTTGTACTCTGCTATAGCCTTGTTTGGTTCATAAGAAAGTATGTTATGTATATTTGCTTGCTTTCTGTATTATTCCAATAAAAGATTTTGTTTTACTTTAACGGGAGCCTCCTCTACAGTTAGTACTGATATACATAGGTAGAAAGATCCCCAAAGTTACCCTCCTCATTTTTTTTAAAAAAACCCTTTTTATTATATAAAATACCAACAATACAATATCAAAATGACATTCAAATATATATAGACAAACAAATGACATATAGTATATATACATTGAGGCCATGATATTGAGAACACAGCTGCGCTGGGCAGGGCACATTTCTAGGATGGAGGACCATCGCCTCCCAAAAATACTACTCTACGGTGAACTCGCCATGGGTTAGCGTAAGAGGGGCGCTCCAAAAAAGCGATACAAAGACTCCATGAAACAACATCTCAGGCTTGGCCAAATTGATCACCAACAGTGGTCTGCCCTGGCCTCACATCGGGTGGCATGGAGACGCACTATCCACAATGCTGCAGCCTTATTTGAAAACTCACGACGAACAAGTCTTGAAGAGAAACGACAACGCAGAAAGAATCACAACCCAAAAACATCACCCAAGGAGACCTTCTGCTGTGCTTTTTGCAACCGGACTTGTTTATCTCGGATTGGCCTTTTTAGTCATCAGCGCGCTTGCAGAAAGCGCGGGATGAGTCCTTCCTGAATCTTCATTTGCGAAGAAAAGCCAGAGCATGACTCTCAGCTCTGTATACAAAACATATTATCACATTTGTTTTCTTTATTCACAATAAAAAAAGAAAGAAAAATAAATCATTAAAATTAACAAATATTAACCAACAACCTGAGGAAGAAACCCTGCAAAACTCGTGGGGGGTCTCAACTTGTATTCTCTGATTTAGCCAAGTTACCCTCCTCTTGCAGGTCTCCTGTTTGAGCTAATAATTCCCCCAAATATTAAAGGAGATTTTGGCATCACGGGTGGGACTCTAACATACCCCCACCTCTTGGGGTAACACCATCCATGGCACAGGAAGGGAACTCCTCTCTACACAACCTCCAAAACTGCTGCAGAGGGTTGACAAGCAGATCCTCTGGAGCAGATAGGGGCAGGGGAGGAGGGGATGCAGTGGACAGGAGAAAAAGTGAAAGACCCACTCAACCAAAAGAAGTCTGCTCATGCAACATTGGATTTTTCTGCAAGCATGTAAGTTACTAAGTATGAAAAATGTGGTTTTTGATTTATTTTTTAAAAAAACTTCTACAAGCACACACGGTGATGCCATCTCTAATTTAATTTGCAAAACCATATGCTGTTCAAGTGAAGCTTAAGACACATTGACAATACAGATTACTGCATCAATCATGTGGGTGTCATTAGTTCAATTGGCATTCAGAGTTGGGGTTTTGTTTGGTGGCATTGTTGTTGACAAACCTATCTCTTATATTAAGCTTCTCAGTAATCTCCCTAAAGAGCTACTGATGCAGTAACTTAAAGGGGTTTGAAAGCTTTTATCATGCATTGCCTCCCTTCCCCCATAAAACTTCATTAATTTTGGTCCCTTACAATATTCATTGCCTGTAGAGAACTGATATCTTTTTCACCCCTTGGGTATTCATGTAAGTCAATGAGTGTCAAAGGCAACACTGGTAAAACACAAGTAATTTAGATCCTGATACATCACAAATGCTTCAGCCCACAGCAGCAATATTGGATTTGGTCTCAGCAATGTTTCCTTTTAATTAATTGTACATAACCTTCCCCTCTGTAATGATCACTCTAACATCAAAGTAAGTAGACCAAGAAGATGGGAGAGAGCCTGCTGCAGCAGGCCAATTTGATCTGTACAGAATGTCATTCATTTCTACATTCCTTCTAATGGTACATATGCAAATCCTTTTTTTCAACCCTCTAGGGTTGTTGCATCTTTGAACCTTCTGCATCAAATGGAAAAGGATTAAACTAAAATTTATCTTCAATCCAGATTATATTAATGAATAGAGCTGCCTCCGTACTCCCAACAGAAGTTGGAAAACCTTTTAATCTGACATATATACCTATATCAAGTAGGACGGACTCAAGATATTTTGCTGCCTGACTTTGAGAAGCAAATGATGCCTGCCTACCATTCACCTAAATCAAGGTGCAGAGTATCTGAAGTCATCCTGCCATGCCTTCATTGGAGGGAACATTTTCAGAGATGGTTCCTCACTCTTTAGGACCAGGTGGTACAGAGTAGCAGACCATGTCTGAAAACCCTTATCATTTGGGAAGAGGGTGGTAGAATATGCTCCTGAAAAGCAATGGAGCCCAGTCCCTGAGTTAGAAGAGGAAGCAAGAGCTCTCCCAAACTCAAAAGCACAGCACAACATAAAAACATGAGCAAGTTTAGAGTGCCTATCTGCAAGAGAGTAGGGGCCCCCACCAGAGCAGGGGCCATTATATAGAAGAGGACCCTCTTCCTAGGAACACCTCAAGCTGAAGTGCTTTCAGCTGAGCCCTGGTGGGACTCAAGCAACTAAGCTGCAAAAAGCTTCAGTCTCAGGCTGGAGGAGCTGCTGAGAACAATATTTGTGTCTGGCTTTTGGATCTTGTCAATGACTGCCCCCATAAATTCCTGGACATTGACTGAGTTTGACCCTGACCTTGAACCACTCTTTCCTGCCTCACATAGGACTTTATCAGATGCTCCAAATATCGTGGCATTAGGATGCAACAATAGCAGAAATGGCTGAAATTATCAGATGACATCATTACTTACCCATTCCCACTACATCATGCTGGTGTGAATGGGGCATCATTTTTTATTAACAGCTTAGCCCGTCAATAAAAAGTGATGCCTCATTTGTGCCAGTGCAACATAGCGGGAACATGTAAGCGCTAAGAGCACCTGGTAATGGTGCCTTTAGTGCTATTGTCGCATCCTAAATGACACTTTTTTTGGTGAGATTTGGCTCATCTGATAGAGTCCTCAGTCTTTAACTGGACTTTAGTGGTTTGACCCATGGTCTGTTCCTGGACTGTGGTTCTGGATCACCCCCATCTACTCTGATAAGTTCCTGCTTGCTTGGCCATCACACTACCCCCTGATTTTGCTTCTGTGTTTACCATTCTTTGGACTGATCACTCTTGGCATATCCCTGCCCAAGACCTTTGCCCATTGAGGTCTTGTAGTGGAGTTTGCCATGCCCAAAGCAGGATTTTTCCATGTCATTTTGGTATTCGAAACAGAAAATCCCACAACTACAGTTCCCTATTCCTATCAATAAAAACACAATAACAAAAAAGTAAGAACTAATAATTTGCTGTTCTTTCCTGCTGTCTGAAGCACTCACTTCACCTTGCTGTGAAAGCAGCTCCTCCCATGCTACTTTGGTGATTTATGGACAGTGCCTTAAGTGTAGACCTTTGAAAGCTAGCATAGCACTACCTTTCCATGGTGGTGGGATTATGTGCTCTTGTGGTACAAGAGGCAATGTTGACAGCAGCAGTCAGACAGGCTTTTGCTAAGCAGCCGGACTAAATGTGCCAAGCAGCTACCAGCCAGCAGTTATGGAAGGGGGCTGACACTGGCAGAGGATCTCTCAGAGACAATAACAGTAGCACCATAGCTAACACTTGCTAGTACTGCACAGAAGGAGACACAATAAGCCTCTTTTGAATGTATTTGACCACAAAAACTATGATGAGACAGTTGAAAAGGAAACAAAAGATAGCATTTAACAAGCTACTGGGATAGAACAGAGGACAACTACAAGTAGCACTGTGTCTAATGACACAACTGGACTCAAGCCGAAATGATGTTCAGCTATTGATGTGCTCAGAGGTGAAAGGAAAATCTGAAGCTGCACAACACATACTGTAGGAACATGGAATGTGAGAAGCTTGGATCAGGGAAAGCTAGACATAGTAAAACAAGAAATAGAATGTATAAACATTGCAATACATGAGATGAGTGGGTTAAAGTGGACAGGAATGGGACATTTTGATCCAGAGAATTACATAGTGTTTTACTCAGGCAATGAAAATCTAAGAGGAAATGACACTAATAATGAGGAGCAATGTAGCAAAAGCAGTCAAAGTATGTAATGCAAAGTCTGACCAAACCATATCAACCAGACTAGGGAAAAACCATTAACATAACCATAATGCAGGTTAATGTTCCAGCTTCAGAGGCAGAAGAAGAAGAAACTGATCATACACCAAAACAGGAGTTTTTGTTAGTCATAGGTGACTGGAATTCAAAAGTTGGAAATAGAGCAGAATCGAAGATTGAAGGAAAAATTGGCCTAGGATCATGAAATGAAGCAGGAGAGTGACTGACTTTTGCAAGGCCAACAGTTTGTTCATCACAAACACATTTTTAAAGCAATCAAAGAAGTGACTGTATACATGGGTATCACCTGATGGCCAATATAGAAATCAAATAGTCAGAAGCAGAGGGTGGAGAAGCTCCAGTCTCTCTGCAAAAACAAGACCAAACAGATTTTGGCATAGACCATCCACTGCTAATATAAAAAATTAGAGTAAAGCTGGATTTCTGGGTTGGCATGGAAAGGCACTGGTTGTCCCTTTAGCTGAAGGGACAGCCACCATTTGTGGTATTTGCTGGTTTGGAGATACCAGGACCAGTGAAAATTGTTCCCTTGACACGGGGGACTTGGAGGAAGATCGCAAGCATTCAGATCCTGCCCCTGGTGAATCGCTGAGGCATGTCTCACAGAGAGGCACAGTGGGATGAAGGGGACCATGAACAAGACCAGCCACACCTGGCCACCAAGATGACAACAAGCTCGGAAAGCCAATTTTAAAAAATTACCAGGGATATTACAGAACAGCAAAATAAGGAAGCTTCCTAGCTGATGGGTATAAATAACTTCTACTCCCAAGGCATGCTTTATACTTCTATGGAGGAACAGTGAGTAAATTGTTGACTTGTTAAGAAATGTGCATACTATTAAAGCTGAGAGAATAAAAATCTTTGTCAGATACCAGGCTTCTAAACTCTAAAAACTGACTGGTGAAAAGTATGGTAGCTGGAATACAATATATGTAAAGGGCTTATTTTGGAACTAAAATAAATTGAGATTGAAGTGAAAGTCTATAAGAAAGATTCTTTACTTACTGACTGAGCAATAAGTTCAAGGTTACCATCTGCCATGTGCAAAGGAATGACCAAAGAGGAAATTAACTGAATTTGACCTTTACCAATTGAATTCTGGTTTCTGACTAAAGGCTTTACTATCTAGTTAGGAGTTGGGAGAAGATGGTGGAGGAGGCAGATGGATAGCCAGAGAGCTCTTGCCTTTAATCAGAGAACTCTAAGAGGACATCCACACTAAAGAACCACAAAGCAATCTACTAAAGAAAGAACTGTAGCAAAGAAACAACTACTGTACTAGCAACTGTGTTTTTATAAACTTGCTGTTCTTACAAATTTGCTGTTAATCCTTATCTCACCACCTAACATTATTTTGACTGTGATACAATGTATATCTCCAGAGTGATATGTCCTATTTTCTGGGAGACAGAAGACAAAGAAGAAGATAGAAGAAAATTCTAAGTACAAGAAGTAAATTGAATACAACAAGCAAGTTGAAAACAGGAATATGTGTTTATTACTAACTTGTAGAAGACTGACTGGGACTGTGAGGAGCATCTAAAAGGCAATTAAAGAGACAGTAAGACAGTTGGTTACTTATCGTTGCTTAATTTTCAGTGTGCTAATTTTTTCTTGTATTTTTATTTTTACTTTTTAATCTAATACACAATGGAGTTTATCCATTAAATTAGCTTTGTTAGGATGGAGCAAGCTTGTTTTCTGCTGCTCCAGAGACTAGAACACGGAACAATGGATGCAAGCTCCAGGAACAGAGATTCCTGGATGTTGAGACAACTAACATGGATCCTTCTCCTAACAATCTTGCTCTTGAGATAGCTTTAGGAGAGAACTTACTCCCTCAAAGATGAGTAAAACATTAGGAGGAACTTTCTGACAGTAAGAGGTGTTCGGCAGTGGAACACACTCCCTCAGAACGTGGTAGGGTCTCCTTCCTTGGAGGTCTTTAAACAGAGGCTGGATGGCCATCTGTCAGGGATGCTTTGATCGTGATTTCCTGCATGGCAGGAGGTTGGACTGGATGGCCCTTGTGGTGTTTTCCAACTCTACAATTCTATGAGTCTATGATTCTATGAGTTCTACAGCTGGGCACCTAAGAATGGATTTATGACTTGAAAGATAAAAATCTGAGTAATACATTCATTCCCACAATGTTGGAAACTTTTGATTACTGAGAAAACTAATATAAATAGATACAAATATGATCCTTACCAGAAGTGATTATAAGATCTTGGGAATGGTGCCACTGCTTGAACTGACTTCACATAAATGATATAAACAAATGAAAATTGCACAGTTTTACTCCCACAGAAAGAGGAAGAAATATAAAGAAGTAAGTGCAGTAAGTGAAGAAACTTCCCAGCACCTGAATTCAATTTTAGATTGGTCATTGGTTACTAAAGGAGATGTTGAGATAACTGACATGGATCCTTCTCCTAACAATCTTGCTCTTGAGATAGCTTTAGCAGAGAACTTACTCCCTCAAAGATGAGTAAAAACCTCTGTGAATGTTCCATCAAAGCAGCTAGATGAGCTAATAAGTTAAAACAAGCTGATGAATTAAATGAAAAAAAGAAACCAGCTAATCTAGAAGAGGAAATTAATAAAAAATGTGTTGCCCTCCCAGAAGGAACAGATAAAAGAAGATCTGCCAATTGATGGATGGCTCCTTTTAATGATAAAAGACATAGCATTAATAAGAAAAAAATGAACTGAGTGCAACAACTTGTTGACCACTTTGGTGGAAATGCAAATAAAGACAGGGTCATGTCCCAAAGATGAGGGACTGAGGAATGAAAATAACAAAGCCCCCTCATTAAATAATAAAGCCCCTATAAAAAAAATTAAACCAATGGAGGGGAGCAAAATTGATTTAAAGAGGGTTGTTAGGAAGAAGGGGGGGGAAAGTGATGAAGCCTAAAAATATAAAAAAATCTAACGTTCCAACGGTATAGTAAAATGATTTTTGCTGAATTGTTTAAGCTATTAGATATAAGCTTAAAGCAGAAAACAGACTCAAAGAAGCCAATGCAGAATAATGATTTTTTTTTTTTTTTTTTTTTTTTTTTTAGTAAAGGAAAATATTGGAGAATGTATTAATCCTCAAGTGGAAAAAGCAACCTGTCCCTACACTTTGCTCTCCTCTGCATTCCTCAAGTGATGTTGAGATCCTGGAGAAACAGAATCCATGGGACTATGTACTTTCATGCCCTAAACTGCCCCAAGAAAGTTTGACAGATAATAAAACATGGTGCTTAGTACTAGATCGGCAAAAATTGATGTCGTCTAACTACCCTAAACTCACTGGCTACCTCACACAAATTGAGTGCAAATTACATCTTTTGGAGAGTCTAAATGGGATCTCTCAAGGTCTGTTCACTATTGGTGATATATTACAAGTGGAATATCTGTACTACAACAAAGTTTGTGCACATGTGTTGGCTATCTTTTGTGGATGGGAGATAGTCAGATTAGTTTGTTAAGTATGTTGGGTCTTGTTTGTAGGCCCTAGCCCAAAAGATTGGTTCACATTGGTTGAAAGAAGCACTAGGCCTTGTTTTCCTGTGGAATAGAATGGGCCAAGGGCAAGTTTCTGTTTACAGCTGAAGATGGGAGGAGTGAGTGAGCGTCATTCCCTCAGCCTAGGAGATAAAGATGTTTGGATTTTATTGCACCTGGCATGGCTAATTGGCCTGAGAAAGTTTTCCCTTGCTAATGAGCTAAGTTTCCTTTCTCCCTCATGCTGCTTGTGAAAGTTTAACTCATAGAAGAGGGGAATAGATCTGGGGTGGGGCCTTCTTTTCAGCATGCGAAGCTCTGAAGGGTTAGTGGATTTTTCTCTTGCTTTTTGACTCTTCTATATTGGTTATGTCTTTTTGCTTTTCTATTTGCTATTCTCACTAAAGTAGCCTACTTCAAGCCCAGAACTGCTGCATGTTTATTTCTGTCTACTTCACACTCTCAATCCAGCAGGACCCCAAGCCAGGGCGGCATTATCAGTATATAATAAAGTATGAAAAAAAATAACTACCCCTCATAAAGGCTGGGAATTAATTGGCCAGGAAAAGGACTTACAGTCAGTGTGTCAAGCTCAAGTGTCTACCTGAGAGTATAAGTCACCACTTTTAATTGAGGAGAGAAGGTTATTAGACTCTTGTTGTGCATCATCACAAATAACACAAAATGAAATACAGTTGACCCTCCGCATCCACAGATTTGGTATCCATGGATTTAAGTATTCATGGCTTGAAAATATTCTTAAAACATAATAATCCAAAAAGCAAACCTTGATTTTGACATCTTGTATAAGGGACCCTACAATGATGGGGTTCCCTGCGGAGGCTGACACTGCTGGTGCCTTAAACCGGCCCTGTCAGTTAGTATGGAATATCACATTTTGGTGAGCTCTTGGGAATCCCACTTCAATAATATATATATGCAATACGACAAAATGGCCTATTGCATATGTAACTTCCCTGAATGCCCCCCTGTAACTGTTGCAGAAATTAAGAATCTTATTTCTAAACTAAAAGTGGTAAGGCACCAGGGAATGATAATATTCCACCTCAAGTATTTAAATCTAATACAGAGTGGTAGGCTTCTGTGCTGGCGGTTTTATTTACAAGTATAGATCACTCAGCAAATATTCCAGAAGACTGGGGACTTACCATAATTGTCCCCATCTATAAAAAAGGGAAAATAACAGATCCTGGAAATTATAGACCCATTAGTTTATTAAATATCATTAGCAAGTTATATGCCAGCCACCTACTGGAAAAACTGCAGAATTGGTTGGAATAGGAAAATATTATTAATGATGAGCAGACCAGATTTAGGAGCGAGTGATCTACAGTGGTTCATGCCCTAGTTTTGAAACATCTAGTTGAAAAATATGCAGGTACATCAGGGGGAGTTCTCTATGCTGCTTTTATCAATTTTAAATCAGCTTTTGATCTTATACCAAGAGATAGATTGTGGGGAAAAATTAAAGCCACTAATATTGATCATTATTGATCGACTCTTATCCACAAATTATATGAGAATACCTGACTGCCGGTGAGATGTAATAGTGCAGATAATCTGACCAGGCCTATCCCTACTTTCAATGGAGTGAAACAAGGTTGTGTCTTAGAACCCACTCTGTTTAATTTTTATATATATTCTTTCATTAAAAGCTTAGCAGAGGTATGCTCTCACCACCCTAGTTTGTCTAACAGACCCCTGTCAATCCGACTTTACACTGATGGCGCAGGTCTTTTATCATTGACAAGTGTCGGATTGAAGCATCTGCTGAGGGCCCTTGACAATTACAGTTGTCCCTTCACATTCGCTGGGGTTTGGTTCCAGGACCCCCTGTGAATACCCAAATCTGTGAATACTCAAGTCCCATTATATGCAATGGCACAGCAAAATGGTGTCCCTTATATAAGATGGCAAAATCAAGGTTTGCTTTTTGGATTATTGTTTTTTTAAGAATATTTTCAAGCTGCGAATACTTAAAACCATGAATGCCAAATCCGTGAATGTGGAGGGACAACTGTACTATAAAAATATAAAACCAAAGTAGTAGTGTTTTCTAAGAAGAGGCCAAAGCATAATTGGCAAACAAATGATCCTAAAATTGAACAGGTGCTTACATATGTAATTAGGAATAATATTTCACTCACTAGGAACATGGAGGGCACAGCAAAAAATAAAAATGTTATTGCAAAAGTACAGAGGAGCACAAAAGCACTCCTCTCCTTTTTTTTTTTTAAATAACAAGGGAAGACAATATATCCCGTTAGTTATTCAGGGTTTTGTTGCCAAGTTATTAGCTCAGTTGCTATATGGTCCAGAAGTGTGTTCATTAGAAAACCCTGCTTCATTGGATGCTGTGCAAACTAAATTTTTGAGAGTGATATTCGGTATTCCCAGTTGTGTTCCTAATGCAATTTTACGATTAAAGGCTGGGCAAATTTCAATAGAGGCCCGTATACAGCAGCACAAGTTCAATCTCTGGCTGAAAATGTTATTTATGTCTATAGGATTGGCTCTGTTAATATTAACTGATTCCTTCCAATCAAAAGGGGAAAAGCTACTAAATATGAAACTTTTAATCTTAGGCTTTTCTTCAACTGCTATCTTAATCTCAGGGTATGCCAAAGCAAAGATAGCCATTATTCTGCACATTAGAGACACTGAATTTCAAAACCATTTAAATCAAGCAGCTTTATAACCTTATTTTTGGGATAACAGAGGATTATTTGCACCTGCCAACTATCTGATAAATTTGACTATCCCTAAATTTAGAAGAGCATTTATGCTAGCTAAACTAAGTGCCCTGCCTTCTGCTTTGCTGGAAGGTAGATTTAAAAAGATTCCATATGCCAAGATTTCCCCTTGTGGACTAGGAGAAGTAGAGACACTGAGCCATGTATTACTTTACTGTACCTTTTATCAAGATTGTAGAACCTCGCTTATAACACCATTTATACCAATAATAAAATGATCATCATCATCATCACCACCACCACCACCACCACCATCGAGGTAAGCAGGATAAGTTTAATTTAGAGTATCTCTTGTCAGACCTAAATGCTCAGATTATAGCTAAAGTTGCTAGTTTTTGTTCAGAAGCCAAAAATTGTTGCAGAGATGTGGAAAAGTAATATTGTTATGCATTTTGTAAATGGCTTCTTCATACTTGTCTCTCATTGTTACTGTTGCAGTTTTAATTGTATGTAACGTACATATGTAAATGTAATGGCAATGTTTGTTTTTTATGTCTATTTTTATTTTACTCTGCTGGCTATTTGCCCTAATAAAATATTGTTGTTAATTGTTGATATCTAGTTAGGGAAATAGAGAGGCATGACAACATCAATTTCTGGATGGGAAGAAAAATTACAACATAGGGTCTGTTCACTGTTTTTTGCTCACTTACTGTTTGACAGCAGTCAAAATATATACTAAACATATGAAATTTGTCTAGTAATCAGCTAATGCAATGGATATAACAGTAGAAATCTTTGTGGAAGTGAGAAGGGAAATCAAGTGGATAAGACTTGATTTTAAGGATTAGAGAAATGATATATAGGGGATATTTAATTAGAAAATACAGTATATTGTTTCCATTGTCTTTTATTTCTAATTGGTCATATAATGTGCTACCCTGCTCATCTTAGCACATCCTCATTCTTGGTTTAAATTTCCCTTTGTTTTCTCAGATTTTGTGGAAGAGGTCTCTTCTTCCTTTTTGGTCGTCATCTTCTATTTCTCTGCTTTGATTATTATAGTAGCTTTCCTTGTCCCTGCACATAAGTCATTGAACAGTTGTGTTCAGCGTTCTAACTTTATTTCTGTCTCCTTTTATGTTTGTTTCTTGTATGTCCTTAATTGCTTCAAGTTTCATCTGTCATCCATTGAGGCTTCTGTTTCTTTTTGGCCTCAGAAAGTGTCTTTTTGCATTCCTCCATGACAATGTCCCTGGTTTGAGTCCAGAGTTCTTTTGGCTCCAGCTCAATTAGGCTTAATAGTGCACATTTATAACTTTTTTACATTATCTTTGAATTCTATGGGGAGGTTCTCTAAAGGGTTGTCTAGATGGTAAAGAAATTCCTTGCGGAATGTGAGGGGAATACCTTCTGTCCCAATGGGATCCTGTAGCGATTTGACATATTGTGAAGGAGGGGAGAAAAAACCAACCAACCAACCAACCAACCAACCCCCCCCCCACAAAATTCTGTGCAGGGAAAGCCTTCAGGAAAATGCAGGAAATGTGAATACCTGCTCATTGGGACAATCATGTGATTTATCTTGCAGTCAGGAGAGGGCAAAGCTGACCGCCTGATTGGTTGGACTTGCATAGGCATGGGTTTCCCATCAAGCACCCAGAAGCGCTAACGATTGTGCCTCCAATGTTGGCTGCAAATGAGCAGGAGAAGCTGCCTGGCCAGCTGCTGGGAGAAGGAAGAAGAGGGTGTATCTTTGCTGCTCTGGTTCCATCTTTTTTCTGGGCTGGGCTGCTTCTCCTTTCATGCCTGTCTGCTGAGGACAGGCATGAAAGAAGGAGCAGCCCAGCCTGGGATGACGAAGAGCCATTCTCCTCTTCCTTCTCCCAGAGGCTGGCCAGGTGGCTCCTCCCTTTGCAGCCAGAATTGGAGGCTGCCGTCATCTTTCTTCCCTCCAGATCTTTCTCCTTCCATTCCAGTTCTTTCAAATCCATCTCAGTCCATTTTAGCAAAACTCCTTCTTTGAATTTCCCTGCAGATCCAATTCTTTAGTCAGCACCACTTTCTTCTCTTTATCTATCACCACCTCATCCGTCTCTTCTCATGTAGTTGTACTGTAGTTCAATAAGGATGATGTTGTGTTTCCATAATAAACATGTTTTTTTCTGACAGCACAGATTATTACTAATGCTTTAAATTGTACTGCATGTATTACCACAGCCAGCCTCCAAAATAACAGTTACAATTCTTAAAAAGGAAATAATCTGTGAATTATAGATTTTCCTTGGGTTTTTTCCAGGCTGTGAGGCCGAGTTCTGGAATAGTTTCCTTCTGACATTTCACCTGCATCTGTGGCTAGCATCTTTAAGATGCCATCATTAAGATGCCAGCCACAGATGCAGGTGAAACATCAGAAAGAAACTATTCCAGAACACGGCCTCACAGCCTGGGAAAAAAACAAGGAAAATCTATGGATGCTGGCCACGAAAGCCTTCAACTTCACAATCTGTGAATTTTAAGTGTGCTTTAGCTTCAAGAAGTGAATGTGAAATAATGTTTGCGAGGGGAAACAAAGCTGTCTTCAAGCACTGCTTTTCTTGAAACCAAGGATCTGTGCAGTGTGATGAAGCCCCTTTTCCTCTCAGATGATGTGTTCTTTTTAGCTGTCTTTCTGATAGCTACTAACCACCTGGTTTCCACGTGGCATGTGAAAAGCAGGTTAATTAAAAAATGGAAATCTAAAATGGTCTCATGGCTGCAGCTTGTTAATGTACAATACTACGTACACATACCTGGGAATAGACCTCTTCAAATCCAATGTGGATTTACTTCTGAATAAACATGTTTTGGATCAGGCTACAAGTCTATTTATAAAAATAGTCATGCTTCTTGAGTCTGTGAAGCTCTGTGAGAGTTCTTAGATTTCAGTCTGTTACCACTAACTTCTAAAAGAGAAGTGTAGAAATGTTTGGTATGTGAACCTTGGAGATAGTGTTGAAGAAAAGCGTGCCTTTTTCGTGAAACCTTCCAACTTACAATTGTTGCAGTTAATACATTGGGGGGTTGGGGATGGCTGTTGTTTTTCTCTGGATACAATTTCTCCTTAATTTGTCTCTTGAATTAGGAATTCATTCTTTTTCTTTTGCACCTGAGATAACCTTTAATGATAGCATATCATGGCCTTAGTTCTTCCCAAACAATATTTGATACATTGTGGATGTAGTAAAGGCAACAGCTATTGTCATTTTTTTATAAGTTGATCAGACATGGGAATGAAGACCTCTGTTGATATTGAGGTGGAAGATTAACATCACCTGAAAAACCTTTGAGTAAAGTTTTTGGATCATGCCAAAACTTGACAGTGTCTTTGCTAGGGAACTGTATCAAATGGTTGCATTCACTTCTTCCTCTTGAATTATTTGCATCCTCTTCACATACTAGACAATGTTGGGGTTTGTTCTCCACAAGGCATAGCATTCTCATGACCAGTCTCCCCTCCCTTTACCACCTTGTTTTGGATATCATGTGAGTCAAGGCCACCACATGATGAGTTGTTCAGGAGCAGTCTTCCTTAACCTTCTGCCTTCTAGATGTGTGGGAATACCCAGCTTGGGGTATCTTAGTTTTAACATATCTGGAGATTAATAGGTTAGGAGAGACTGTTCTTGATAGTCAGCCAAATTTCCTAGTGGGCTGACCATTGTTTCCATATGCTTTAAACTTAAAAATACCTTATACAGGTAAGAGGAATGAAAATCTAATAACCATAGAGCAGACAAATGCCACAGGCCAGGTCTGGAATGGTTTACAGTGACTTGTAAATTAAATTGTGTGTATCATTCCATGACTTAAGAAATCACCTCTCCTTGGATTGAGCTTCTTTGCTGGCGTTTTATATTCACAAAACCTTAGTGACAAAGGGCATGCAAAATAATATCCTCAGAAGGACTGCCCTGTTGTATGGATCTGAAAATTGAATGGCTTGAATGGCTCATACATAATGAAAAAGACTGGTAGCTGCAGCCTGGCAGTTACAACTGGTATGTATATACTGATATGTATTTGAATATAGGAAAGACAGAATGAATCACAAGGGGAGGTAAGAAGTATTATTTATCACTAACATCATTTAAAATTGATGGGCTGAATCCAATGAAGCTCTTTATGGCCAATTGCACTTGGTGGCTTACATGACAGTGAGACAGTTAATCCATTTTGGGTTTCTGTCTGAAGTTTAAGGGAGTTGTTCACTGTGTTGAAATTGTTGGGGGAATAGGGTTCAGCATGCTGTGCAGCTTTTTCAAAATGCAGACTAACACCCAGAGCAAATTCACCTCCCCACTGGCATGGAAGCCATCCGGTCTTCTGCTTGCTTAATTGGATTTGCCCATTTGCTACTGGTCTCCATTCCTACTGCTGCTCTCTTTGCTGTACAGTTTTCTGTTCTAAGAAGGTTCTCCAAACCTGAGAAGCAACTATTTGGTAGAGATGGGGCAGAACCATTCAAAATCAGATGCCCTGACATAAATGAACAGAAGTACTTTCTGCCAAGGCAAAACCACTGATGAAAGTAGAACATCCAAAGCAATAAAGTAGAAACAGTATCAAAGTAACTAGACAGGACAGGATGGATGGATTGGTAGAAAACTGATTGGTTTATAGAAGACTGACAGAAAACAGACAAATCTTTGTTGGTGTGTGTGTGTGTGTGTGAGAGAGAGAGAGAGAGAGAGTGGGGACGGGGAGAGAGAATGACATGTCAATAACTCTCAATATTGCTGCGATTGCAGCATTTCCCTTTGTGTGATAAGATACTTCCGTGGCAGTAACAATATGAAGGATGTCCCAGGGCATCAGGGGCCCACATGAATTCATCTCCTCCTCCCTCACCCCCATCATTATTCCAAGCCAGTGAAAATGGCTTTTTCTCCATGCATTTCTTCCCTCCTTTTTTTTATTTTGCCATGCTTTCATACTTACAGGGAAGCGATGAAATAATTTTTATCATTTCCCCATAATTATGCAATCACAGAAAAAAAAAGAAGAAGAAAAAGGAAAGAAAGAAAGAAAGAATGGAAATTAAAAAGAAGTGCAGAGTGGTGGCATTATGGAGCTGGTGCGATAGGATGGAAATTGCCAAACCAGCACAATCGGAGCACACTTGTGCAAGTGAAGAGGAATTGCGATAGTTTTGGCTTCAATGTTCCCATTTGCTTCACTAACACAATTGCTGTGAGAAAGGAGGCTGGTGTGATAATGTCCTTGGACATTCATTACTTCAGTCTTTCTGTGATTATAGGATCGTATGGTGCTTGCATATGTATAAAGATATAGACACACATACCCACACTCACATGTATATATATTTCAAATAGGTTCATTCATTAAATGCATCCCAGCATGTTGGCCAAGATCCCCGATCAGGAATGTAGAGCATGATGCTCTGAACAAGGAGTTCCATGCTTTCGATCCCTAGCAGCTGTCAAGCCACAGCGCCACTGCTGCAGCCATTAAAGGGTCAGGTTTGTAATTGGAAGGGAGGAGACCAAGCTGCAAGGACTGTGGCTTTTCTGGCTGCAGTTTCTTCAGAGAGAGAAAGAGAAGCAGCAACCTGATATCCTTTTCAAAACAAGGCTTACATGTGTATATCCTTCAGATACTCACATATGTCACCAATAGCATTCTGGCCTTGAAGTTACTTTGTACTAAGTAGTTCAGTACCCCAAGTTTCCTTTAGCTGGAGAACTAAGATTATCTGTGCACAGAGCAGTTTGCCATGTATGTATCTTCCCACTAGTCCATGCCCTCTGTTATTTTGAATACCAGATGACACATTCATGGTATGGGGATTTTAATTCATGCCACGTTAGTTTATAACACATGGATAACTGAATAATTTCAGAGCAAGAAGCATCTACGTGTGTATATCCATGGACAAAAAGATCACTACAAAAAGAACATCTCCCAGCCCTGATTAGAAGGACCAAAAACTAGTAATTTGGGGCAGGGGGGATGATGCCTATCTTTATAACCTCAGGTCACAATATTCATCATACTGGAAGACTGCAGAGATATCGGCTGCGAGACTCACCTTGTGGCTGGAGTTGCTGCTGGGGAGCCCCCCGCTGCATCGCCCACTTGTGATGGTGCCTGGGTGCCACCATCTTGGCTGTTATCCTCTTTCCAGCTGGCTCAGGCTGGCTGGAAAGAGGACATCAACCAGCCAATCGGGGAGAGGCTGCTCTTCCCCGATTGGCTGGTGAGCAGCCGCCCCGACCAATCAGAGGCACGGGACTACCGGGGCCTCTGATTGGTCAAAGGGGAGGAGACTGCTCTCAGCAGTCTCCACTCAGGTCCGGCAGCTGGGGATAAATCCCTGGCCCTCCGCTGGACCTGAGCAGTTGGCTCTGAGGAGCCGAAGACCCACCCACTCTGCCTCCCTTAGACAGGATTGCCTTTGTATTAGTTAGGTTTTCTTCTATGCACATTTGATTGGTTTGTATCTTTGTCACAACTTTTTGGGGGGTTGGCAGTGAGCATGGGGGGTTATCTAGACTTGGGGCTAGGGGTCTCCGGTTCGGGGCCAGGGTTATATTAAGGTCAAGTTGAAGTGCTTGGCCAAGGAGACCCTAGGGGGAAGGGGGCTGGTTGTGCCCCTCCCCTTCCGGGTCTGGATCACGTGACCTGGTCACAGGTTCCCATCATGTAACTGGTTAGCCTACAGACTAACCAAGAAGCCATCAACCAGCAGTCGGGCTGGTTGATATCTGTTTCCAACCCTTGCTCATGCACCAACCAGGCAACTATCAGCTTGTCAAGTTGTGGCCATTTTCTGCCAATTCTTATACATCCTTTGTATCAATACAACTTTCCGCATATTTCTGCTTGTTGTCTTTATTGGGGTCATCTGGGAGGTGGGGCGACCGGTAGGGACCTATCTCACTTCAGCACCCAACTGTGTTTGCCTGGGCTGTCAAGTGAAAGCTTCTGGAGCAAGGATTGTGTAATATTTCCCACAGGCTTTCTTAAGCCTTCTCTGTTGGGGAATGCTGTATTCATAGAATCATAGAATCATAGAATTGTAGAGTTGGAAGAGACCACAAGGGCCATCCAGTCCAACCCCCTGCCCCACAGGAATCATGATGAAAGCATCCTTGACAGATGGCCATCCAGCCTCTGTTTAAAGACCTCCAAGGGAGGAGACCCCACCATGCTCTGAGGGAGTGTGTTCCACTGCCAAACAGCTCTTACTGTCAGAAAGTTCCTCCCAATGTTGAGGTGGAATCTCTGTTCCTGGAGCTTGCATCCATTGCTCTGTGTTCTAGTCTCTGGAGCAGCAGAAAACAAGTGTGCTCCATCCTCAATGTGACACCCCTTCAAATACTTAAACAGGGCTATCATATCGCCCTTTAATAGTCTTTTTTTCCAGGCTAAACATACCCAGCTCCCTAAGTCTTTCCTCATAAGGCATGGTTCCAGACCTTTCGCCATTTTAGTTGCCCTCCTCTGGACATGCTCCAATTTGTCAATATCCTTTTTGAATTGTGGTGCCCAGAACTGGACACAGTATTCTAGGTGAGGCCTGACCAAGGCAGAATAGAGTGGCACTATTACTTCCCTTGATCTAGACACTATACTTCTACTGATACAGCCCAAAATCTATTGATGCAGCCCAAAACTGCATTGGCATTTATACCCAAAAAGAAGTAGGATATGACATGAAGTTCTTCCAGTATATTTGAATTCATGTCACCACCTTGAACTCAACCAGTTCTGTCTTAACATATTTTCTATCACTAACAAGCATTTAGATGTTTGTACTCTGAGCAACTGTTCTCCAAAGGTAGCACACACTTTCTTTGGGATATGGCCCTCTCAAACATTATTATTAAATAAAGGACCACTCCTTTTAAATGTCTCATTCAATTAATGGACAGAAAATATGTTATTCACCATCTTAATGAGGACACCTGTTTTTTTCCAATATATAATAAGACAGATTCCAAATGGCATGAAAAGAGATGGTTTGGACAAATCTATTTTCCCTCTCTTGATGCAACCAAATTTATTCATTTCAGCCAGCCAACATGTTTTAACAGAATCATAGAGTTGGAAGAGACCACAAGGGCCATCTAGTCCAATCCCCTGCCCTGCAGGAATACCCAACAAAGCATTCCCAACAGATGACCATCCAGCCTGTGAATGGAAAAGAGCTCTTGACACTTAATTGAATGTCTAATGTCTAGTGTCTAATGTCTAAATAAATGAAAACCAAATTTGCTCTCTCTGTGCCTTTTTGCCTGTCATTTGTCTGGGGAAATCTTAAACACTGCCTGATTAAACAGGACCTTTAGGTGGTCATAACAAGCCTCTGTTTAAAAACCTCCAAAGAATGAGACTGCACCACACTCCAAGGCAGTGCATCACACTGCCAAACAGCTCTTACTGTCAGAAAGTTCTTCCTGATGTTTAGATTGAATCTCTTTTCCTGTAGTTCGAGACCTTTGTCTGTGTCTCTGGCAGGGCCGGTTTAACCTGTCTGCCAGATCCGCATTGGCGGGGGGCCCCGGGGGTGAAGGGGGCCCCCTGGTGAGTGTTGTCCTTATCTGATGAAGGAGACAGCCAGGAGACAGCAGCCGGCTCCTCCGCTCCTTTGGAGCCCCTTCCCCCTCCCTCCTCAGGCAGGGCATGGCAATAGCACTGAGCTAGTGCGGGAGAGAAAGGGCTTGCTCTTGGGAAGTTGTAATTTGGAGACAGTCCCTGGCTGTATTGCTGCGAAGGAGGAAAGGCAGAGCAGCTGGCCGTGTGAGTGACTGTCTTCAGGGGGCCACGGGGATCTTGGGGGGGGGGGTCTGCCATGCACAATGGGGTGGTTATTTTACTTTTTAACTTGTTGCTGGAGTCAAGACAGATGGCTATCCAGCCTCTGTTTAAAAACCTCTAAAGAAGGAGACTCCACCACATTCCCGCCCTTCTCCAAAAACCTGCTGGCTTTTTTTTTTTTAAAATGTCTCCAAAACTAAAGAGAAAGCGAAAGAAACAGCAGCCCTCCCTGGCAGAAGCTGGAGGGAGTTTGCTGCTACCGCGGAGACGGTGAGTGTGTGTTTATGAGAGAGACAGGGAATTTGAGCGTTGTCTCGGAAAGGGCTTCTTTCTTCCCTTTCCTTCCCTTCCCTTCCCTTCCCTTCCCTTCCCTTCCCTTCCCTTCCCTTCCCTTCCCTTGCCAACTGAGTTCAGCCTGCATTTGTGTGTGTTTGCCTATGTGCCTTCAAGTCATTTCTGACTAAGGCAAACCTACCATGGGGTTTTCTAGGCAAGGTTTGTTCAAAGGGTGTGTGCCTTTGCCTTCCTTTGAGGCTGAGAGAGTGTGACTTGCCCAAGGTCAGCCAGTGGGGTATTCATGGCTGAGTAAGGATTCAAACCCTGGTCTCCATAGTCATAGTGCAATGCTGAAACTTTTACAACACTCTTAACTCTTTTAACAGAAGAATACTGTATAAAGAATATAAATTAAAATTTGGAGTAATATTACTGGGAACAATGGTTTTATTGTTGTCACTAAAACACCAATATCCAGTAGTGTTATGTGAGAGGCATTGGCCTAGAGAGGTGGATCTTAACCTTTTCTTTACCAGGGACCCCCTTTAAATATCTTTTGTTGCCCCAAGACTTAACTCAAGATTTAAAACCCTAATAATAATAGCTAACAACAACAACAATACAATTACACCATCCATTAAACTTTCCCTCAGAGACACTCTTGCTTCTTGCTGCAAGTTTGTGGCTGGAGTGGATTGAATGGCAATGTGCAGGCCAAGCCAGCCAGCCTTTGCCTTGGTTCCTGTCACATGGCTACTCCACTACAGGGAGGAGGTGGGCCAAGCAGTCTTCAAGCCTTTGTGGACCCCCTGTGAGGACATTGCGGACCCCAAGTTAAGAACCACTGGGCTAGAGAATGCTGTAAAAGGAACAATGCAACCAGATCTTGAGAAGGGTGCTGGCAGGGGGATTCTGGGAGGTGTAAACCAAGAGTAACTTTCCCAGTCTCTGAATGCAGCCTAGAATCATAGGGCTGGAAGGGACCCCAACAGCCATCCCATCCGATTGGCTTCTGCCCTGCAGGAACACACAATCCAAGCATTCCTGACAAATGCCCATCCAGCCTCTACTTAAAAACCTCCAAAGAAGGTGAGTGCACCACACTCCCAGGCAGCAGAGTATTCCACTGCCTTACAGCTCTTACTGTCAGGAACTTCTTCCTAATGTTTAGGTAGAATCTCTTTTCCTATAGTTTGAGTCCATTGCTCCGTGTCCTAGTCTCTGGAGCAGCAGAAAACAAGCTTGCTCCTTCCTCAGTATGACACCCCTTCAAATATTTAAACATGGCTATCATGTCCCCTCCTAACTTTCTCTTCTCTGGGCTAAACATGCCCAGCTCCCTAAGCCGTTCCTCATAGGGCATAATGGCTTCCAGACCTCCCAACATCCTTCTCGGTATCTTTCTTGAATTGTTGTGCCCAGAACTGGAAACAGTATTCCAGGTGAGGTTTGACCAAAGCAGAATGGAGTGATACTATTACTTCCCTTGATATAGACACTATTAATGCAGCCTAGAATTGCATTGGCATTTTTTGCTGCTGCATCACACTGCTAACTCATGTTTAGCTTGTAGTCCACTCTTTCTTTTCTTTGAGGAAATCTACATCATTACATTAATTGCTAATAAACTAAACATATTATGTTAGTGCCTATAATATAGTTTTTAAACTAAATTATTGGTGTCAAATTATGTAATACAGTAGGCCCCTCTTATCCACTGGGGATTGGTTCGGGGGGGTGGATTCTGAAAACCATGAATAATAGTGAACACCATTGAAAAAAATGGTACTTCTGGTTTAAAATACCATAGAGTTGCCTTGGAGGGCCTAGAAAACCACTAGGGAGGACACATTTACTAGGAAGACTCTATGGTAGGTGTGCTGTTCTGTGTCCCATGGATAATGAATCCATGGATACGGGGGCCCTACTGTGATCTGAACATCCTGTACGGTGAATAGGTTAGGTTACACTGACCTGAGATAAACATATGGGGGCCCCAAAATTCCTTAAACCGGCCCTGGTCTCTGGAGCAGCAGAAAACAAGCTTGCTCCATCCTCAGTGTGACATCCCTTCAAATATTTAAACATGGCTATCATGTCCTCTATTAACTTTTTCTTCCCCAAGCTAAACTTACCCAGCTTCCTAAGCCACTCCTCATAGGACATGGCTTCTGGACCTCTCACCATTTTGGTTGCCCTCCTCTGGACCCATTCCAGTTTGTTTTAACTCAGTGTTTCCTCTGTAGGCAATGTTATCCTCTTCCCCATTTTGGCAAGTTTAATTCTGGCATGGTGGCCCTAATTAATACATTTCCCAGAAGAGTGTAAACTTTTGTTGGAAATGTACTGTCTACAAAGCCAAGCAACCACAGAGTATACAGTAGATATATTTCAATGCCAAATATCTTGTATAGCACAGTATTATCTTGAGTCTGTTCAATCTGATCTAAGGGCTTGTCTGCACTGGCCACTTAATCAAGGGCTAGTCCAGAGCATTATGCTCAGGACTGGCCCCAGATTGACCATGATGATGAACCTGGTGCAACAACACATCATTGTCCACATGGGCTAGCTGGGCTGACACTGCATCAGCCCTGCTGACCCATCTCCTTGTCCCTCACCAGCCAAGTAGCTCCCTGAAAGAGCCTGGCTGGCACCAAACCTCTGCTGAGGCCAGAACAGGGTGGCCAGACATGTGTTCAACAAAGAGGTAGTTGCTCTACCCCATCCTTGTTGATTGCATGGGTGCCCTGTTTCTGCCCTCAGCAGAAGTGACCACATCAGGCAGAATTTTCATGGATGCTTTGCTGGAGAGGCAGTGATGGTGGGAACACAGGGGAGGGGATAGATCTCATTGGAGCTGCTGTCTCCTCTCAAACAGGAGCTCCATGGAAAGCCTGCCCACTGCACCACTGCTTGTGATGACGTCAGAAATGGGGCACCCATGCAATCAATGAGGAGGAGGCAGAGTGATCCCCTCTTTGTTGATCACATGTCCAGGTACCCATTTCTGGCCTCAGCAGAAGTGGTGGTGCACCAGGCAGGCTTTTCACAGAGCTCCTGCTTGAGAGGAGGCAGCAGCAACTCCAAAGGAAGGCCACTCCCTTTCTCTGAATAAGGAAAGGAGATGGCACAGCTTTTGCTGTGTAAACAACTGGATTGGCTGAATTGGATGAGCCAAAAGAACCGGAAGCAACTCTGGGGTTTCTGGAAAACATCAGACTTTTCCCCAACTTTATTTAGTGCAGGGCAAAGTTAGATTAAGGGCTAAAAACTGCATTACCTCCCTGGAAGTTACCATACATCGTGAGGGCTGCCAGCACTGGATTCAGAGTGAGTACTGTGTTTTCGTCCATGTGGACACAGCCTAAGATGCAAGAAAATCTGCTCTAGTGCAGTTGCATTCTCAACATGTATTTATCCAGTCATAGAATCATAGAGTTGAAAGAGACCACAAGGGCCATCCAGTCCAACCCCTGCCCTGTAGGACTACACAATCAAATCTTTCCTGACAGATGGCCATCCAGCCTTTGTTTAAAAACCTGATTAAATATATTAAAGGAGTAAGTTGCTCAAAGCAGAGCATGCCATTGAAAATACTTTCCCCATAGGTAATGATCCAAATTTGCAAAAACAATCCCATTATTCCAAATATATGTTTCTCTCCCAGTCAGATTTAGATGGCAATGGTATTTTATGCCATGCTACTTCTAGATAAAAATCTTTCATAGGGGAGCAAACTCCTCAAGAGAAAATATCACCCTTGTATGCTTGAGTAGAGACAACTGATTGGTCAATCACAATATGGAAATTAATGGATATTTTAAAAGCTCATACAATAGGTCCCAGAGCAGGCTATTTCTGTTTCATTTCTATAAACCCATTGTAAGAGGTGAAGACAGCTGTCAAATTTGAAATGAATTTACTGTAGGTATTCAAATAACAGATAAACCAGAATTGGTGACGCTTCCAAGAGCCTGACAGATTTGAAGCTGACAGATTTGATTCTATGAGGCTGACAGATTTGAATTCTTATGGTAATACAAAATACTGTCTTCCAGTGTGGCACCATAATAAATACACTGAGCTGAGCATTTTCCATAGATTGGAATTACATGCCACTATTTCCATAAATTTTATTTAGATGGGCCATATTCATTGTTTACTTTACAGATGCTCATCAGCTGTGACTGCCTTCAAAATAAATTTGATTAGTAAAGCTAGTAACTTGTAAATGGGGGAAAATGGTATAAGTTTTCACCTACTTTTGTAGCTTTCTGCTCAGTGTACTACATACTAACATGTCCAGGGTTTCTGTTGCTCCTAGAATCTAGGAATAAGTGAGAACTTTGCAAGAGTATTTCAAATAATGTCTTTGAGTCAGAACCAATTTGAGTCAGAACACAAGTTGAACATGAGTCAACAGTGTGATGCAGCAGCTAAAAAGGCCAATACGATTTTGGGCTGTATCAGTAGAAGTATAGTGTCTAGATCAAGGGAAGTAATAGTGCTGCTCTATTCTGCCTTGGTCAGACCTCACCTAGAATACTGTGTCCAGTTCTGGGCACCACAATTCAAAAAAGATATTGACAAATTGGAGTGTGTGCAAGAAGGGTGACTAAAATGGTGAAAGGTCTGGAAACCATGACTTATGAGGAGAGACTTAGGGAGCTGGGTATGTTTAGCCTGGAAAAAAGACGGTTAAGAGGCGATATGATAGCCCCGTTTAAGTATTTGAAGGGGTGTCACACTGAGGATGGAGCAGGCTTGTTTTATGCTGTTCCAGAGACTGGAACACGGAGCAATGGGTGCAAGCTCCAGGAACAGAGATTCCACCTCAACATGAGGAGAAACTTTTTGACAGTAAGAGCTGTTCGGCAGTGGAACACACTCCCTCGGAGCATGGTGGGGTCTCCTTCCTTGGAGGTCTTTAAACAGAGGCTGGATTGCCATCTGTCGGGGATGCTTTGATCAAGATTTCCTGCGTGGCAGGGGGTTGGACTGGATGGCCCTCGTGGTCTCTTCCAACTCTACAATTCTATGATTCTATGATTCTATGATTCTATAAGTTAGAAGCAATCCATAACTATGTATTTTCTCAGACCTGACTCCCCAAACCTCCATTAATTTTCAGCAGGTAAACTGAGTGACAGAAGTCTGTTCTGCTGGTGATCAGGGCACAGCAATATGATGTTTCCAGGCCCTTCCTGCCAGTGTGCTGTGGTGCAACAAAGAGTTGTGACAAGGATCCTGCTTCTGATTGTCATGCTGCAAATTGCTGCTGGGAAGGGGCTGGAAATGTCAACCTTTTGCACCCTAATTGCAACAGAACAGATCTCCATCATGCAGTGTGGCTACTGGTTGTTAAGGGAGATTGGAGGGAGGCATTTGTGATCGTGGCAACAGTGTCATGTGTGTAAACAGGTATAAGGTGTAAATCTAGTTTCTGCATTCATAACTGATTGACTGGATGTCAGCCATTGTTTTTTTAATTTGTGTAATTTTTAGGTCAGGTCACTGAGAACTCATAGTCAGTACCAAGTAAAAGCAGGGCTGGTTTAAGGAATTTTGGAGGGCCCTGCAACACTTTATTTTTGGGGGGGCCATATGTTTATCTCAGGTTAATGTAACCTAACCTAACCTATTCTATTCACAGTACAGGATATTCAGATTATTACTAATAATGTTTTTGCAGGAGGAGGGTTACGGTGCCTCCCCCCAATGATGGGCCCCCCTGCAGCTGCAGGTGCTGCAGAGCCCTTAAATTGGCTCTGAGTAAAAGTTAAGGATGGGGAAGCATTTTATAGGTCCATATTTTAATTTGATCTAATCCAGATTTCCTGAACTAAGAGGCAGATTGAAAGTTAGTTTATAAATTTAGATTATACATTTTTTGAATTATGTGATGTGATTCATGGCTGAAAAACTACATACAAATGTGCAGACCTTGGAAAGGTTACTTTTTTTATTACCGCTATCAGAGATAGTGGGAGCTGTAGTCCAAAAAGGTAACATTTCCAAGCCCCTCAAAACTGTGTATACTAGGGAAAGCTGTATATAGAAATGTGGGTACTTTGGAAAGTCTTATTGAAAAGTTTTATACAAAAAATATGTTAGGGAAAATTGCACATGAAAATTAATGCAATTTTAATATTAAAAAAAGTCAAGCTAATGTGGAAAATGATTGGTGGCTGAATACATTTGACACCAATTTGGACTTTACGTAGATGGACTGGTCCATTTATCACTTAGTAAAACTAATCTTAAATTATATCTTAAATAAAAATGAATGGAATGCTTATTTGAAAACAGTCATTTTTTGTGAGCAAATGTTCAGTCATCCCTGATGATTAATTAAAATAAGTATTACAGCTCTAGTAGGTTATACTCCAGTTTAAACAGTGGATTTGCAGAAGCTAGTTGACAAGTAGCTACCAAAGAATGGTTGCTATACACCATCTGATCATTTTATCAGATGATTCAGCACAGAGCTAGTTTATTGCATGTATTGACTCGATTGCCTCTCCATTGACGCCCCCTTGTCGTGGGAGAGAGGCTTGCGTACCCTAATGATGTTTTGAGCTATGCTGGCGGTGGCATAATAGCCACTGGTAGGGTCTCCCATGCCAGACAGGTCAAAACCGAAGGGTCTGACAAAGAGCGTCAAAGGGCAGGATGGGCTCTCCAGCCTTGTGGCAACCGTCCTAGGAGAAGGAAAACTCCAATCCCAAACCCGGGCAGATGGTGCTCGTCCAACCCTGTAAGGTCAACCATCTAAGAGAAGGAAACTCTAATCAAACCTACGGCCCGAGGACCTCACTGCCACGTCCATGCTTGCAAGGCCACGGCAGATGAATCTCTGGTTTAAAGGGTGAGGCCAGTTCTGTGCACGCTGCGCTCCACCAGAAAAATCCATTGCACAGGCTCGAAGGACAAATCCATTTCCAAAAAAGCCCTGTAGCGACTGGCGAGGGACGAAACCGGCAGGTGTAAAGATGCACTGGAAGCCGCAGCCCCAACCCTGCATGCAGGCGGTTCAGGACATTGGTCGCTCAAGCCTGACCCGGGAGATGACAGTCTTGTTCGGCAGCATTCTGAACGACCAAGCAGCCTTTTTTAAGGAGAGCACTGCTTGCTCCTCATGGAGAGGGGCCTAGAAAAGGTGGCCTAAAGAAAGCTCATCCCCAACTACCTGGTTGGCTAGCCGCGGCCAACGGGAATCTTCTGATGCGGTCAAACCAAGGCAAAGAAACAAAGGCACACACCGGCCTCCAAAGGTGTAAATGAACTGACACTTGCATGCTGGAACATCAGAACCATGCAAGACTCTGAAGATAGTGGACGGCCTGAGCGTCGTTCTGCCCTAATAGCCCTTGAACTATCACGGCTTAATATTGACATCGCTGCTCTTAGTGAAGTTCGCTTCCATGAGGAAGGCAGCCTTAAAGAACATGGCGCCGGCTACACACTTTACTGGTCTGGCAAACCCAAAACCGAAAAACATCTGTCAGGAGTAGGCTTTATGATTAAAAACTCCATTGCCTCCAAACTCGAAACCTTGCCAACAGGACACTCTGATCGCATTATTTCCTTACGCCTCCCACATGTTGTTCTCTTTAGTATATATGCCCCAACTATGCAAGCTGACCCTGTAGAGAAAGACAAATTCTACACAGACCTACGCCAACTCATACAAAAGTCCCTGTAGAAGATAAAATTATTATCCTTGGTGACTTCAACGCCAGAGTAGGAAAGAACTCCGAAGCCTGGAAAGGTGTCTTAGGCAAGCATGGTGTTGGAAATTGCAATGATAACGGACGCCTCCTGCTAGAGTTCTGTGCAGAACAACAGCTGACTATTACAAACACAATCTTTCAGCAGAAAGATAGCTTGAAGACAACCTGGATGCATCCCCGATCCAAACATTGGCACCTCATTGACTACGTTCTAGTCCGTCAGAGAGACATTCGTGATGTCCGTCATACCCGAGTGATGCCCAGTGCAGAATGCCAAACAGATCATCGCCTTGTCAGATGTAAACTAAATCTTCATCTTAAGTTCAAACCTAAGAGGGGTGGCATCTTAAAGAAGAGACTCCAAGTCAACAATCTTCAACAAGCTACCATGAGAGACAACTTCCAGGCAAATCTACAAACGAAACTTGAAGACCACCCTACAGATCCTTCTCCTACAGTGCTTTGGCAACATATCAAAAACAGTATCCTCCAGTCTGCAGAAGAATCCCTCGGGTTCTCCCACAAGAAAAATCAAGACTGGTTTGATGAAAACAACCAAGAGATCCAGGAACTGTTGGCAAGGAAGAGAGCTGCTCACCAGGCATACCTCGCCCAGCCAACCTGTCATGTAAGAAAAGCAGCTTTCCGCCTCACATGTAGCAAACTACAACAAAAACTCCGAGACATGCAGAACAAGTGGTGGATCAGTATAGCAGAAAAGACACAACGCTGTGCAGATCTGGGTGATCATAGAGGATTTTATGAAGCTCTTAAAGCAGTGTTTGGACCTACTTATCAGGTCCAAAGCTCCTTATACAGTACAGATGGTCAAACATTAATTACTGATAAAGCCTCCATCCTAAATCGTTGGGCTGAACATTTTCAAAGTCTCTTTAGCGCCAACCGAGTAGTCCAAGCCTCAGCTATCCAAGATATGATACAAAAACCAATGAAAAATGAATTGGACATAGCTCCCACTTTGGAAGAGACATTTAAGGCCATACAGCAGATGAAAAACGGCAAGGCAGCTGGGATTGATGGAATCCCACCTGAAGTTTGGAAACACGGAGGTCATGCACTCCACGAAAAATTCCACGAATTCCTTGTGAATTGCTGGGAAAAAGGGGAACTGCCATCAGACCTCCGAGATGCAGTCATCATCACCCTGTACAAGAAAAAAGGAGCAAAATCCGACTGCTCAAACTATCGAGGCATAACACTGCTCTCTATTGCTGGAAAAATCCTTGCAAGGATACTCCTGAACAGGTTAGTTCCTGCTATTGCAGAAGAACTTCTCCCTGAAAGCCAATGTGGCTTCAGAGCCAATAGGAGTACTACAGACATGGTATTTGCCCTTAGGCAACTGCAAGAAAAATGTAGGGAGCAGAACAAGGGTCTCTATGTAACATTTGTCGACCTCACCAAAGCCTTTGACACTGTAAGTAGAAAAGGTCTGTGGCAGATCCTGGAAAGACTAGGATGCCCCCCCAAATTCCTTAAAATGATTATCTTGCTACACGAGGGCCAGCGTGGTCAAGTCAGATATGGCGATGCTCTTTCAGAGCCCTTTCTAATAACTAATGGAGTGAAGCAAGGTTGTGTTCTTGCACCAACTTTATTTACAATCTTCTTTAGCATGATGCTCCAAAGGGCTATGGCAGAGCTTGAAGAAGACGACGGCATCTATATACGCTACCGTACTGATGGTAGCTTGTTTAACTTAAGCCGTCTGAGGGCTCACACTAAGACTCTAAACTATCTAGTCCGTGAGCTGCTCTTCGCCGATGATGATGCCCTTGTTGCCCACACAGAAGGAGCTCTGCAGCGCCTAACATCCTGCTTTGCAACAGCTGCAGAGCTGTTTGGGCTAGAAGTCAACCTGAAGAAAACAGAAGTTCTTTACCAGCCTGCACCACAGGACGAACACCACCATCCCCACATTGCCGTCGGCAAATCAGTGCTCAAGTCCGTTCAGCAGTTCACCTACCTGGGAAGCATCATCTCCTCAGATGCCAAGATTGACAAAGAGATCGATCACAGATTAGCAAAGGCATATAGTGCATTTGGAAGACTTCACAAAAGAGTCTGGAGCAATAAACACCTGAGGCAAAGCACAAAAATCAGTGTGTATAGAGCCATCGTACTGTCTATCCTCCTTTATGGATCTGAAACATGGGTCACCTATCGCCACCACCTACGACTCCTCGAGCGCTTTCATCAGCGCTGTCTACGCACAATCCTAAATATACACTGGACTGACTATGTGACGAATGTTGCTGTCCTTGAGCAAGCAGGCATCACCAGCATTGAGGCCATGATATTGAGAACACAGCTGCGCTGGGCAGGGCACGTTTCTAGGATGGAGGACCATCGCCTCCCAAAAATACTACTCTACGGTGAACTCACCACGTGTCAGCGTAAGAGGGGCGCTCCAAAAAAGCGATACAAAGACTCCCTGAAACAACATCTCAGGCTTGGCCAAATTGATCACCAACAGTGGTCCGCCCTGGCCTCACATCGGGAGGCATGGAGACGCACTATCCACAATGCTGCAGCCTTATTTGAGAACTCACGACGAACAAGTCTTGAAGAGAAACGACAACGCAGAAAGAATCACAACCCAAAAACATCACCCAAGGAGACCTTCTGCTGTGCTTTTTGCAACCGGACTTGTTTATCTCGGATTGGCCTTTTTAGTCATCAGCGCGCTTGCAGAAAGCGCGGGATGAGTCCTTCCTGAATCTTCGTTTGCGAAGAAAAGCCAGAGGGGGTGACTCGATTGAGGGACTATATCTCTTGGGCATACAGAGGGGAATAAACTGGGCTCGTCTATATGCGGGGGGGGGGATGCTCCACAGTAGTAATAATTTGCAGCAGCTGCAAACTGTCTTAATGGTTTTATAGCCCCCATAAACTTCATATGCCCCACAGCCAAGATGGCAGCCACAAGTGATTTACTTGCATCTTTAAATCTGCCACTGCCGAACTGGTTTTTTTTTTAGAAAAAAACTTTACCATAGTGCACACAAGTGATATTTCACATTTACAAAAGAAAAAAAAAAGAGGAAAGAGAGGAAAAGATGGCCATTTTATTACCAATTGCTTGCTAAGCTGAAAAACCAACATGGAGGCAGTGGGTGCTTGCCCTGTTTGCAAGCCCCATGTCCCACACTCGTCTGGCCAATCAGCTTGTGCTGCTTCTCCTATGGAAAAGTACAGAGATGTGAATGCACCTGTCTTAACGAGTGGACATGCACATTCTCTATGGAGCTTTTTAAAAACTTAAAGAAAAGCCGCAAAGGTTGTCCAGGCACAGTTTATGGAGTTTTTAGCTGCCCCCTTCCAAATATGATGCATCAATGTGGATTTCAATTAAGACAGATTGATTTCCAAGCAAATTCTATGAGGATTATTTTGGCTGTTTGGACAACTCCTCAGTTCTCTGTATTAAGACATCTCATAATGATACAGACTCAAATAACTAACTCATTAAAAATGAAACAGTAGTAAGAAGGTTGCCGAATTGGTTGCAGAAATCTCCCCATATTTATCTGTCTGTCTAATGTTTCTGACTATAAGTTAGCAGAATGTGAAGAAGGATTCAGGGCTGGCCTGCTCTCATTAATCTAACAAATAAAAGGATTTCATACATTGTAGAAGTTATTGTGGCTCTTTTTTTGTTCTTGTTGTTTGCCTTCAAGTTGTTTATGGTGACCCTAAGGTCCATAAAACTATCATAAGGTTTTCTTGGCAAAATTTGTTTAAGAGGGGGTTTGCCTTTGTCTTCCTCGGAGGTTGAGAGAATGTTGCTGGTCTACTAATAAAAAACAGACTAACTGCTTCATCACTCAACATTCCTATCAGATGTGCTTGCCTATATGTTCCTCCAGGTCCCCACCACTCCTAATACTAGATATCTGTCAACCCAAGGATGTAGCTCAGATCAGTGAAGATAGAAATATTTTGTTTCGTGCTGTCACATTCTTGTAGACACCAAGTTCATACGTGATCACTTCCATAAGGCTTTTCATATCTTTGTTTCAATTGGAATGGTTCACCTATGCTCATTTCTGATATTGACTCTGATGATTTTGGTATTGAATATCAGGATGATATGATCCTGGCAGTGATTAACAGAACAGATTATATGAGTTAGAGGCCATTGTTGTTCTATGCATTCAGGTTGTTTTCAACTTACGGCAACCCTAAGGTGGGCACATCATGGTGTTTTGTGACAGGTTTGTTCAGAGAGGGTTTGCTTTTGCCTTTCTCTGAGGTTGAGAGAATGTGACTTGCCCAAGGACAACCAGCAGCTTTCCATGGCTAAGTGGGAATTCGAACCCTGATCTCCAGAGTTGTAGTCCATTGCACAAACCACTACACCACACTGGCTCTGTAGAGGTCATACCCAAAATTTTATACTCAGAAGCCACAGTTAGTGTTTCTACCCCTGTAAGGGATTTAACAATTTGAGCCCTTAATGCTTGTTTAAAGGCAAGTGAAATACCTCATGGATCCACAACTGGCTGGCCTGACCTGGATGCAACAATTTTAGCTTTTCCTCAGGTCTGGAATTTAAATCATTAAACATATCCCTTTGGTCAGGGTGGTAATGTGTGCCCCTCTAGATGTTGTTGAACTGTAATTCCTATTAGCCCTAGCCAACATAGCCAATAGCAAGGGATGCTGGGAGTTGCAGTCTAATGTCTGAAGGGTTCCATTTTTCCCACTGTTATTTCCTACAAGTGTTGGGAAATCCATTTTTTGTACAGGCAATTAATAATGGCAAATACATTGGGCCCCTGGTATCCATTGGGGTTTGGTTCCAGGACCTCCTGTGGATAACAAAATCCATGGATGCCCAAGTCCCATTATATACAATAGTATAGTAAAGTGAAGCCCCTTATATAAAATGGCAAAATCAGGGTTTGCTTCTTGGAATCCCCTCCCCCACCCTGAATATTTTCAAGCTGTGGATGGTGGAATCCGTGGATGCCAAATTTGTGGATGCAGAGGGCCGGATGAATTCTTTTTATCTCTACACCATGGTCCAGAGTAATGCAATGTGTCACAAGTGGAAGACAAGAGTGAGGAATAACTCAAACACATGATCTCATTCACTGACTACACATTAATTGAATGCACCTAGTGCTTAATAAACTAAGTAAAGTGTAATTTACATATGTTTATATTTCTCCTACAGTTCAATCTAGTACAATGTACAGTATGTGTACGTATGACTGAAACACATCTTTTCAGGTTCAGAGTTTTAATTTTAACATCACATTTTGCTGGCAAAAGGCAACATTTGAATTAAGTCACTAACACTTTTGAAGTGCAATCCTACACATGTCTCCTTAGAAACATGTCCCAATGAATTCAGCAAGATGTACAGCTTGCTTCCAGGTAATCTCATTTAAAGTGAAATTGTTGATGCCAGCATTACCACAGATCATGAGGACTTGATCAAGAAGTCACTTGAGATGATTTCTTACATTAGAAGCTAAATCCTAGTATTAGTTCCAACTAGAGTAGCTCCATGGAATTAATGAGCTTTACCTCCATGTTGACTCATCATTCAATATTTGATTTACTAGTTCTATTCTTTTTTTATTATTATTATATTTGTTTATCATTTTTCCATACAACAACCAGAAAGGAATTTCCACAATTTTACAAAAAAAAAAAAAAAAGATAACTTAGGTTACAAACTCATAATATATTTTGCACAAACTATATATTTTATCTCTCATTTTTAACCAATAAATCCCCACTCCTTTCTTTTACAGCCTTCACTCAGTTTACTTCCTTTCTCCTCGACTTCCTCTGATTTACTCATCCAAAAATTTGCTTTCATTCCTCACTTTGTTCCATTTCTCTTTGCTTCCTCCCTTTATTCCTTATTTCTTCATGTTATAATATATATCCTTGCTCCATAAACCTCTATATTTTGTCATTCTCGTTCTTGTCTTCAATACACCCTTGAATTTGCAACTTTCCAAAGAAATTCCAGCATTCTTACATTCATTTATTCTCACCTATATAAGTTTCCACCGTCTACTCAGGTATTGCGTTACTGCCTCCCATTCATTATTAAGCTCCTCTATATTCCCTTTATTTACTATTCTGGTCAATTTATCATTATTTTCATCTCTAAAAGTTTCAATTTGTCATCTCTAAAAGTTTATTTAACCAGTCCTCTACCTCCGGAGCCTCTTTCCTTTTCCAGTTGTCTGCTATCTTAAGTCTCGCCGATGAGATTAAATATAATAATACTCTCCAGTATTTCCTCTCTATTTGCTTCTCTAACACCGTTGTCATGTTTAATAGGTATAACTTCGGGTCTATAATAAAATTTATTTGTAACATCTTCTGTATTATTCTATGTATTTCCCCCCAAAATCTCTTTATAATTGTGCACCCCCACCACATATGATATAATGATCCCACTTCCTTTTCACATCTCCAACATTTTTTGCTTTTATTTTTGTATATTTTATTTATCTAACTGGCGTGAGGTACCACCTGTTTGAAATCTTAACAAAATTTTCTTTTAAATCCTGGTTTGCCGTGAAGCGATTTGATTTACTCCAGGCATTTTCCCATTCCAACAGACTTATCGTATCTCCTATGTCCTTTGCCCAACTCACCATTGATTCTTTAATTGTTTCTTTCTCTAGTTCCCTTTCCAACAAAAGGTTATAAAATTTCGTAATTTTTTTCCTTCCTTTATCCCAAATAATGTTATCAATCTCATTGTGTTTCCTCTCAAAACCATATTTAATCTTATCTTCTCTGTATCTATTTTGTATCTGATAAGAAGTAAACCATTGGATATTATAACCTTGTGTTTTCATTTCCTCTTTTGTGTTCAGTTGATGCTCTTTTTCATCGGTCCACTTTGTTAACTCTTTATATCTAATCCATTCCTCCTCCTTTAGCCATCTTTCATGAAACACTTCTACCAGTGATACCCACATGGGTATTCCATCATAAAACTTTTGCTTTACATTCAGCCATGTTTTCAACAAAGGTCCCCTCACCATATGATTTGTAAATTCCTTGTCTATTTTAGTTTCCCCATACCATAAATAAGCGTGAAGTCCAAACTTTAAATTACAACGTTCAAGATTTATCAATCTTGAATGTTTAAGTTTTATCCATTCACTTAACCAGTTTAGACTGCATGCATTATAATATGATTTACTAGGGAACTAGTAAATCCCTGTTCTATGTGGAACTAACCAATAGGATTCAGGCTTAGGATTGCCCTACTCTCTTTGTAATGTGGGTTGTGCTGGAGAATCAGGAGTCCTCTGTGGTATCAGGTTCTAACCTGTTTTTTCATACACCTTGAATGCCCTGAAGTTCCGCTATTTCAACAACATAGATAGGTTCTGCACCAATAAAGATTGCAATTCTTACAAACTACCATTGTGTTATAGTTGCTGTGGCCAGTTTGTTATCTGGTGGCTAACCTTCTGGTGATAAGCCTCTGTGTACTTAGCTTGGCTGGCTCTTGGGCAGCAGTCACACAGTCTTGCACTAGGGCTATACACACAGCTTTATCAGCCTGATACCTTTCTTTTTTTGGCTGTCAGAGTTTTCCCTCTACCTGTACAGTCTTTGAAAACATGCCAGAGGTTTCAGTCTATTGGCATAGTCTTTATGAACCCAAGATCACATCCATGCCATGTTGCAGCGACATGGTGCAACATATTTTTGGTGACTTTTTCATAGACTAAACAGTAAAGTGCAAAAAAGGCTTTCTGGTGGCTTTTTCATATGTTAAAGAATAAAATGAAAAAAGGAAAGCTGTTTTTTTTTAACATGGCATATTTATGTTTTTAAAACCCATAATCACCAGAGACAGAGGTGATCCCATGTGGTTTGAACGGATGTGTGTGTTCTTCTCACCTTTCTCCTAAATGAAACTCATGTGGTGAAACTATTACACTGGTGTTCTCTTGAGCAGGTATTTTTGTACTTTAGTTTTGTCAGAAGCAGTGGCATGTTTTCTAGTCTAGGGCAAGGGGAACCATGTGCTAATTTTATAGGAAATGAGAGGGGGAAAAGCCTTCCCTTTCTCCTTCAAATGTCACCTGTGATTTTTTCCTCAAGTGCAAATAACAACTAATCAGGGCCTATAGCATTATGTCTGTAGCTTGTGTGAGATATAATTGCATCCAGATAACATTTTCTCACCTTCGCATGAAGGCTCCTGACAGCCGCATGTTTATTCGGTGAATTCAGACCTGCATTTTCTGCTGTCAGGTTCCCAGGTTCATTGCAGATTTGGCAAGAAGGAGGCTTACTGGCTTGCACTGTAATCAATTTGCGGCCCATCTGGAGCCCCATTGCCTCGGTGGCATCCCCCACAGCCACATGGCAGCCGCCATGGGTCCTGCCATGTTCCTCTTCCTCTTTCCAGCCTGCTTTGCAGGCCAAGGAGAGGGTGCAAAAGAGCAGCCAATCAGAGCAGGCCTCCCCCACTCCGATTGGCTGATTTGGGATGGGGCGGGACTTCCTCTGCCTTGGGGGCTGTTATAAACCCATGCAATTGGTGCCAACCATTTGCAGCCATTAGAAAGTTGTGGCCTTTTATTGCCAATATTCAAATACTAATTATGTACCTAATCTTCTTATGTTTCTCATATGTACTCAATACAATTTGTGAAGATATATTGGTATTGTGTATCATTTCTTACAGGAGAGAACGGGAGCATCTGGGCTTGGTCTGCAAGCTCCACCTTTCTAGAGATAGCTTAGTTCCAGTGATCACAAAGACTCTCTAGAGGCAGCAGGAAAGCACTGTAAGTTTATGTTGCATGGTGGTGCATTCATCTTTGGGTGGTGAACACAGAGACAGATCATCATTATTGAGGATATTGAAGAAGGTTTCATTATTGATGTATTTCATTTGCCCTACTTCCTTGCATTGGTTATAGCAGTTTTAGAATCATTACAATTTGCTGTGTGTGTGTGTGTGTGTGGGTGGGTGGGTAAATCATTCAGCTATCTTCCTGAATTTATACATGTATAGATTCAGTGGTGCAAATTTACACAAAGAGATTTTCCAGTTGACAAAGGGGGCAGGACAAGAGCTAGAAAAGGACACCACAAGATTGTGGTCTGGGCAGAAGAGAGCAAAATCTGCTTCTTCAGTGTGGTGAGTCATGTTGTAGGAGGAAATAAGTAAGTGAACCACAAAACAGCAAAATAAAAAAAGTAGAGGATGCAGATATAAGCAAAGATGACATTTTACTTCCATTGTAGCCGATAGTTATATATCACTTGCAAGCAAGATATTATTGCTCTTTAATTCTGCCACCATTTATCTTCTTATAAATTATTATTATTTTTGTAAAGTATTAGCAATGTAATGAGTTCTAACAACTGCTGTGTGATACAGTATACAGTTATAGCAGTTTGATACTGCTTATAACTACCATGGCTCCATTTTACAGAATTCTTAGATTTGTAGTTTGGTGCAGTACGAAGACTTCTTTGCTAAAGAGGTATAAGCATCACTATAAACAGCATTCTAGTATGGTACTAGAGCTCCCTTACAGAGAATTCTAACTACCTCACCAGACTATAAATTCTAGGGTGTTGTCTAGATGATGAAAATACTCCTCATAGAATTTGAGGAAATACTTTTTGTCCCAACATGCTGTGAAAAAAATTAATGGTATTCAGAACGAGGGAGGCCAAAAACTCCATCTACTGCATGGAAAAAGCCTTTGCGGTTTCCCCTAAGGTTTTTTGAATAATGTACAAACTCAGGCATTAGCGCATGTCTGGACATCCAATTTGGGATGCTGCACATTCTCAGTGAGGGCAGAAATGGAGAGCAGATTGGTTGGATGCATGTGTGGGTTAGGCTTGCTGACAAGTAAGTGGCCAGAAATGCCATTTTTTATTTTTGCATTATTGTGTGTGTGTGCTTTTTTGCTGCGCTGAGGTGACCAAAGAGCTTTTTATAAGTGGAATGTCACACTTGTGCATCTTTGATTTACAAGTACAAAAAAAAAAAATTACTGTGCAGTGACTACAACACATGTGGAGAATAATAATGCACTATTCTCTTGGCCACCATCTTGATTCACAGGCCTGGCTGCATGTGCACTTCAAATTCAGGTAGCTTCACATACAATAGTTTTTGCCAAAAGACAGTGGAGGCAAATGAGCACTGCTGCGAATTTGTGATCATGCAAGGCCAATGCGATTTTGAGCTGCATCAATAGAAGTATAGTGTCTAGATCAAGGGAAGTAATAGTGTCGCTCCATTCTGCCTTGGTCAGACCTCACCTAGAATACTGTGTCCAGTTCTGGGCACCACAATTCAAAAAGCATATTGACAAATTGGAGTGTGTGCAAAGAAGGGTGACTAAAATGGTTAAAGGTCTGGAAACGATGCCGTATGAGGAGAGACTTAGGGAGCTGGGTATATTTAGCCTGGAAAAAAGACGGTTAAGAGGCGATATGATAGCCCTGTATAAGTATTTGAAGGGGTGTCACATTGAGGATGGAGCGGGCTTGTTTTCTGCTGCTTCAGAGACTGGAACACGGAGCAATGGATGCAAGCTCCAGGAACAGAGATTCCACCTCAACATTAGGAGGAACGTTTTGACAATCAGAGTTGTTTGGCAGTGGAACACACTCCCTCGGAGTGTGGTGGGGTCTCCTTCCTTGGAGGTCTTTAAACAGAGGCTGGATTTCCATCTGTCGGGGATGCTTTGATCGTGATTTCCTGGCCCTCGTGGTCTCTTCCAACTCTGCAATTCTATGATTCTATGATTCTATGATTCTATGTCAATCCGCATTATATCATATGTGTAGACAAGCCTTAGGATATCATAGGATGAAAACATGCCAGTTAAAGTGCTATCAAACTGCTATAACTACACTTACAAAGACTAAAATAAAGGGATTAAAATGTAGGAAACCTAGGTTTAAATCCAAGTTCAGCTGTGCCAGCTCACAGGACTGCTGTAATTTTCAGCTCTGGTACCACAGTTCAGTAGACCTACAGGGTGGTTCTCCTCATGGGTCCTTAACAGGTGCTGTTTTTCTCCCAGAGGCCTCTGCTGCTCCCACCATCTGAACCCCTGTTGGGCATTTTGTTTGGGGAAATTTAATGTGGCAGTGCCCTGAATCTGAGCCAGTATTGGTTCTGCTACCATACTAAGCACCACCACTAGGTTAAACTCAATGAGGGGGAAGTGAATGGTACTGAAAGCAGCAAGCAGCTGCTGCCATCATGGCTCTGATGGTGCTGAGGACTACAGGATCATTGGGTCTAGGGAGAAGATGAATAAATGACTTAGAGAATTGACATGATTTATCATGGACCACCTTTCCGAAGAGGAGCAGCAGGAGGAAGCAGAGAATGCAGACGAGGCAGAGGGGGAATGTCTGGCTCAGTCTGAAGAAACAGAAAGAGACAACCTGGCTCAGCTCAAAGATACTGCCCTGGCTCACCCCCAGAGGGCAGCTGAAGCAGATAAAGAAAACATACCTCATTCTGAAGAACAACCAGTCAGTCAGCCAGTGATGGGTGATCTAGACACCATGCCACCTCCCTTCTCTGAATGTAAGGAGGGAGAATTGCCACACCCAACACTGCCATTTAAATACCAAACACTGACCTGCTTCCTCTTTAATTAGCTCCACCTGACCCTGAAACTCTAGCTATAAATCTAGAAGAAGTTTTCCTTGGAAACTCAAAGTTGATAACTGCTTATCTTAAGCTGCTGCATTCCTCCTGTGTTCCTGTTTTGCTTTGGCTTTGGATGGACTTCTGAACTACTGCATTGACCCCTTGCTGACCATGGACTAGGACTTTGGACTTGATTCTACTGAACTCTGAACTGGCTATTGGCTTCCCTGACATCTGGTATGGACACCTGGTAATTTAACTCTGGACTGGCTTTTGACTACACTTGCATCTTGTATGGACTATTGGTGACTGACTGCTGGACTGGCTCTTGACTTCCCTTGCTTCTGTTGTGGACAACTGGCAACAGACTTGAACTGTTCTCTTTATTCTGTTTCTCATGCACCCCTCCACTGTTGCTTCTCAGGCACTTGCTACTGTAAGTTCAGGACAGGATTGGCAGTGGACCCTTCTAGGCCCCCAGGACTTCAGCAACTGCCCAATCATGTCACCCTCTGATGTTAGCCCTCGTGCTTTTGTAAGGCTAAAGCACTGTGCTGAACTCCCGGAAGAAATACAAATCATTTATGGCTAATTCTATTGATGAATGGCAACACTTGCCTCATAATTCATCTCTGTGTTCCCTCCCTTTGTTCTTTACCACTTTATTGCTCTACATTTTTTTTATTGTTGTTTCATGATTTTTCTGCAACTTTATGCCTAGCACCTCTTCCAGTAATAGGTTATGTACCATTTCAAAAGAATGCCTCAGAGGTTACGCACATAATCTATCATTTGTTCCACCTCAGCCCATGCTGCATTGAGCAAGGCCAGCATATTTGGAAAGCTCCATTGTATAATGGATTGGATAGACACAAAGATTACAAATGAAGAAAGGGATGCCGAGGGAGGATCAGCAGTTTTGTGTCCTTCCCTTATTAATATTCTATGACAACCTTTAATCTCAGGTTGGTTTTCCATAAATTCTCACATTTCCCCACTGCCGAGGCTGCAGAAATTTGCAACTCTCACAGAGAAAGCAGAAGCTTGATCAAGCCAGGGTTATTTGTTCATTTCTCCCTCCCTACTCCAAGCTTTCTCATGATTTCAAGCTAAATACTTAATTAATACTAGAGGTCTCTGTGTTAACTTTGGGGAAGGGGGTTGGCTTGGTTTTGTTTTTGCTTTACTTAACAGTGATGCATTCTAGCTTGGCTGCCTCTGAAAAGCATTCAGAAACTTTTAGTAGTTTGCAGTGGTCAGGTTATGACACCCTCTACTTGTTCTTATTTATTTATTTGGTTTATACCCCAGCTTTTTCCCAATATAAGACCCAAAGAAGCTTCCCATATAAGTTAAAACAAAATAGCTCAAACAGTATGTGGTACAAATGTTTAAAAAGCACTAAACAATCAATCTAAATGAAACATTAATTTTCCAAAATTAATTTGAAATAATTAAAAGAACATAAAGCACACATTACATATTTTTTAAAAAAACAGAACACCCATTGCACAGACTTCTACTCCAACTAGGTAAAACCTGAAGGCCTGTTTAAATAAAGTCTTTGTCCAAGGCAAAAAGCAGGAACTCATGAGGGAATTCCATAGCGTAGGAGCTGCCTGTGAGAAGGATCTTGCTTGTGTTCCTCACCAGATATGTTGTTGATCATATTTCTTCACTACTGGGCATCTGGTGTGTTTCTAGGACCATATTTGACCTATAAAACCCCACATGACCAGGGTGTTTGAAAGACAGTTTACTTTTGGATTGCCAAAGTCTCAAACCTGAGACTTTGGACTTTATCAGAAACTCAAAATACGGCATCATAATGATACCATATAACCACGAAAGGGTGCATGGATCAGACAAGATTGCCATTTTGAGGTTAAAAACAGCCCCAAACCCGTACCATTTGATTGACGGCTTAAGCCGTCAATAGATCCCCCTGCCACTTTTGTGCTGGCATTGCCAGCATGTGAAACCTTGGGCCATTTAACTCTTGTACTTACCCCAACAATGGCTGGTCTGGTGCGAACACTTCCGGGTGAGATCCAGACATCCAGGTAAGTTTCCCTCTTTTTATGACCCTTCCTTTTAAAGTGTGTGTGTGTGTGCACTTTTTAAAACTTTAAATGCTTTATTTTTGTTTTTAATGTTGCATTCCTGTGTGACAAAGTCTCATGGGATTTCAAGTGAGGAAGTGAACAGGGCTCCATTCACTTCCTCTATTGCCAGAGCTGCCTTTGCCAGGAAAGGAGGTAAGTGCAGGGGACAGCGTTCTTTTGCCAGCATTAAAATGGTTTTTTTTATGCTGGCAAAAGAATGTTTTAGGGACAGCATTTGATAAAGTCCTTCATCTTCTGATGATATCATTAAGCATTATACATTAAGGAGCAACCACAGTTGTTCACAACATGTCATTCGAACATACAGATGGAGAGAAAGAACACATTTTCCTGCTTGGAAGTAAAGACAGAAATCTTTTTAAAAAATCTAATAAAGGGGCTATTCCCAGATCAAGGCGGAATGAGGGGAGTATTCTTTCTTACTGATTTAGAGAGATGGGATAAAGAACATTTCATCTAGCTTACTTGCTTCCAGCCAGAAGGTGGATGCAGAGTGGAGGTTGAGCCTTGGTTATCACAATGACTGGGAGGAAAGGAGGAAGCTAACTAAATAAATACTGTACACAGATCTCTAATGTACAGGCTAATTTCAGTTCAAGAACATAAGCTATCAGCAGGTTCAGAAAAGCTTTCTTCCACAAGCAAATTTGATCACAGCACATAGACATTGTCAGGACTGAAGATTTTCAGTTACATAGTGTACTTAAAGCACAAAGCAATTCAGGCCACTTTCCCCAGGCTTATGCATCCATGTATCTGTCAACCAAAACAACCTGTCTTCTCTGACAGACCCCTCCTTTCCTCCCATACCAGGCTTTCCCACAGGAATGACCTTGACAACTTGCAGTTCACTTATTTTCCCAGACATCTGCTCACTCGCCCCAGCCTAGAGAGATAAGTAATTCCCATTGGTATTGTATAACCCATCATCCAGAATAGCACAGCATAATGAAAAGCATGTTTAACAAATATGGCAGGACTTATGATCCCGACAAGACCCCATGAAGAATGTTTACAAGCTGCAGCAACAAAGCAATTAAGCCTTGCTGTTTTCTACAAGCTGCTATTCTACTAAGTGAGCTGGAGATTTTCATACATCCCTTTCCACTTGCTTAGAGATAAGCCCACTAAAACTGGAGAATCATAGAATCATAGAATTGCAGAGTTGGAAGAGACCATGAGGGCCATTTGGCACTCTTGTCTCCTGCCTAGCATGGCATAGTGGTTTGAGTGTTAGACTATGACCTGAAAGACCAGGGTTCAAATCCCCGCTTGGCCATGAAAAACCCACTGGGTCACACACACTCAGCCTCAGAAGATCCAATGACAGGTTCACCTTAGGGTCACCATAAGTCAGAAATTACTTGAAGGCACACAACAAGTCCTGCCTGGAGATGACCCATGAAAATCAGAGACTCAGAGCCAAGCCCTGAGATCTGGCAACCCTAGTTTATTTATCAGTGAGCTGGTTGAAATAGTAAGAGTATCACCTTTGAGTGAAGGTGACGACATTGAGCACCAGTGATACAGTCTGTTTTAGTCACTGATTATGGGCCATGCATCACAAACATATTTCTTCCTTCCTAAGATTTATAAGTAATCCTAAAGCAAAGAGCTCTCTGGGCGACATAAAATAAAGGCACACATAAAATCCAAAATGCACATAAATCAAATCAAAAACAGCACAATAAAACCATCAGTTAAAAGCAGCAATCAATTCAGAGCAGCAGAGGCTAAAATGACAGGCAATACAATGAAACCTAAATATAACACAGAGGTAAAACTACTTAAGAACCCAGCATGGCAGTGGGAATAGATATGGATTGGAAGGGGCTGAAAGACTAGAGAGGTCTTTGCCCAAATGACAATAGACAGCAGGAGAACCTCAACAGAGAGGTTATCCTTTAACCGTGAAGATGACCTTGAGGCTCAGGCAGGAATATATGGATAAAAAGCACTCCTTCATATACCATGGTCCCAGGTTGTGAAGGGCTTCTTGGTTTAATGCTAACATTTTGAATTAGAATCAGCAACTATGCCAATGAAGATGGCACAATACTAGCACAATACAACCATAACAACCAATTCTAGTCAGTCATCTGGCTATCATATTTTGTACAAACTGAAGTTTTTGGAGCATCTTCATGGGCAGCTCTGCATACAGTGCATTCTTTCACTCTCTCTCTGGCTTTTCTTCACAAATGAAGATTCAGGAAGGACTCATCCCGTGCTTTCTGCAAGTGTGCTGATGACTAAAAAGGCCAATCCGAGATAAACAAGTCTGGTTGTAGAAAGCACAGCAGAATGTTGGGTGATGTTTCCAGGTTGTGATTCTTTCTGCGTTGCCGTTTCTCTTCAAGACTTATTCGGTGTGAGTTCTCAAATAAGGCTGCAGCATTGTGGATAGTGTGTCTCCATGCCTCCTGATGTGAGGCCAGGGCGGACCATTGTTGGTGATCAATTTCCAAATGTGCTATATGCCTTTGCTAATCTGTGATCGATCTCTTTGTCAGTCTTGGCATCTGAGGAGATGATGATACAGTGCATTACAGTAATCTAAAAGGGAAATTACAAAACACAGATAATTGAAGCTAAATAGGGTTGGAGGTGCTTGGAATCCCAAAGGATCCTTGTGCCTCTAGTAATAAAGATGGGCTTACAAGCTAAGAATGTCGCTTCTTTAAGGCAGATCTGAGCAACTCTGATGGATCGGAAGGCCAATTTGGATATCTGTGAACCACACCTCTGCCAAAAAGTGTGTCTTTAAAATATTCTTTCCCAAACTGGAAATGACCAAAATTTAACTTCTGGTTTGGTGGGGGGAATATAAAATCTGCCCACCACACTCTTAAAACAAAGGCATGTCTCTTAAAAATATAGTATACAGTGTTGCCTTAGTAGAGAAATGCTGTTTCTGGAATCTCCAAGAAGATGCAACTCTACGTTTGGATGGGGGAAAAACAAAACAAAACAAAAAAAACATCAAGCAGGAATGAGCAGTCAAGGAGTTTCTAAGGTATGTCCAAGGGTGCAAAAATGGGATGGGGTTTGCATCTGGTGCATGGATCTTCTGTGGTTCACACCTAGTTTAGGGAACGTCTAACCCCTTTCAGAAGGTTAGACACTACGCACTGCACCTGGACAGATGAACCAGCCACTAACATCACTTCCATCTTTGTGTGGATGGACTTCTAGCTTATAGGTCCTCATCCAGAACACTTCCACAACTGGGCACTGATTAAGTGCTTCTATTGCTACAACTTGATGTGATGAAAAAGAGATTTAGAGCTCCCTGTCTTCAGGACATTAATAACAGTGCTGTAACTGTAAACCTCTGGATGACCTTATTCAGCTTTTTCAAAGAGGTGTTAAATAATATAGAGGATAAGCTAGAACCCTGCAAGAATGAAAAGCATAAATGCTATGGGGTCAAGCAGAAATTACCCAGCACATCCATCCAGAAATATGAATGGAACCGATGCAAAGCTGTACCACACACACTCAATTCAGACTACACTTGAGGCATTAGGTCAGTTACATCCTCTTTTCTTTAGCACTTGGTAATATAATTATGGAGTGATCGTAGGTTTTGCCCATTGTTAATGTCTCTGTTACTGATTTATCTAATGGCTGTCTCTATTATGGATTTTAAAGCATTCTATGTTTTTATTAACAGTGCAATTCTCTACATATTCCTCTATATACGTCTACTCACCAGTAAACCACATGGAGTTCAATTTTACTTACACCCTGCTAAATGTATATGTGATTGCATCTTTATTTTGTATGTGTTCTACATGGTAGACCACTTGTAGAAATGCCAGCTATAAATCTTTATTAAATTAATCTTTTAAGTAAAATGAAATAAGCAAGCAAGTAGCAATTATCAGGACTGTGTGAGTCCTAACTATGGTTGTGGTTCTTCTACTGTTACATTTTATACAGCTAAAGATGAAATAGATAAAGATAATCCAGTCAAGTTTTATCCATTCTAAAAAAATAATAATTTCTTGCTATATAGCTATCACAATTCCCACGTGTGTGTATGTATGTACCTTCAAATCACTTGTTGACTTACGGTGATCCTATGAGAATTTAATAGAATTTTCTTATGTAAGGAATACTCAGAGGTGCTTTTGCCAATTCCTTCCTCTGACATCTAGCCTACAGCACCTGGTATTCATTGGCAGTCTCCCATCTAAGTACTAACCATGGCTGACCCTGCTTAGATTTTCCTTGCATTTTTTCCAGGCTGTGAGGTCGTGTTCTGGAAGAGTTTGCTTTTGACTTTTTGCCTGCATCTGTGGCTGGCATCTTCAGAGAATAGATGGGTAGGAGTGTGTGTGGGATTTATATGTTGTGAACCCCTGTTGGGGAAGATATGTAAATTTGTGTATTTGAATGGTTAGTTTCTGGGTATAGAAATGCAATGATGATTAGTGTCTGTTTGGCTAATGGTTGGTTGATGGCCCATTAACTGCTGAAATTCCTTCTGTCCCTAAGTGTTGAGTTTTTATTCTATTGTTTTTCAAAACTGGGAGCCAGATTTTGTTTACTTTTAGGGTTTCTTCTTTCCTGTTGAAGTTGTCCAGGTGTTTGTGGATTTCAATAGCTTCTCTGTGCATTCTGACATGATAGTTGTTGCAAACACGAATCAAGGAACATGAGAGACACTGCAGACTAGGCCAGCCAGAAAAATCAGAGGTAGCAGAACATATTATAAACCAACCTGGAAACAAAATATTATTTAAAAACACAGACATTCTGGACCAGGCCAACAACTGTCATGCTGGAATTCCAGCAGTTAATGGGCCATCAACCAATTGATATAATTTATTGATATTGATATAATAAATTGATATAATTTATTGATATAATTTATCAATATAAATTCATCTCTTTCAAGTTGTACAGTGATCTTGTTCAAAATAAACCCCAATTTTATGGAAAAGATATAATGATGACAGTAAGGTAATAGTAGCAGTGGTGAAAAATCAACTTTGATATTGCTCTTAACCTCAAATTTGCCAGGTTTTCATGCTCTGCTCACTCACCTGGGAATCAGCTGTATTAAGCTGAACAGGACTTACACCTGATTAGAAATGTATATGTAATTGTTCTTCCAGTTTCAGATTACAGTAGTTTAAATCAAGCCAGCCATAGGCTAAAGTATAATTTACTCCAATTAAATAAATACATTATTTTATTAAAGTCCCCCACTTTAAGAAGTATCCTTTCTGTAAGACAGGGGTGGAAAACTTGCCGCCCCCATTGGTTTGGGGATATAACTCCCATAACTGGCTACACTGGTTAGGACTGATGGGAACTGTAAACCCAATCCACACTATTGACGAGCTTAAGTAGCTTCAAAAAAGCACTAAAGACGGCTGTCTTTCAGCAGGCCTTTCCTGATTAGATCCCGGCCTCAGGAGCTGTGTCTCCTGGCCTTTTTTAGTCTTGTTTGTATTTGTTTTTAATGTGATTTTAGCTAGATGGTTCTAATTTTATATTGTTTAATGTCTTTTTATGGGGGAGGGTGGGGTGGGTGGTCCTTTTAGTTGGCATTGTAGAGTTTTAATTGTTGGAAGCCGCCCCGATTGTTTTTAGCAGAGGGGTGGAGTATAAATAAATATTATTATTATTATTATTATTACTACTACTACTACTATTAAAAACCCGAATCCCCCTGCAAATTTCCCGAATCAGGCAACGATCAGGCCACACAATGTATGTCCTTTTTCCTGAATCTGGGGCAATTAGGCCACATGACACATGGCCCAGGTTCAGGGCATTTGGAGGTATTTTACCTTGATGTGGAGTTTTTGGATTTGGAGTTTTCTCCCCATTTTCATCTGCTAATGCCACCACTAGCATGACCATTTTAAAGCTCATGAGGTAAGTTTCTGGCTGAAGGGAGAGGTTTTCTCCCTTCTCCGGCTTGGCAGCTCTGCCTGCATCCCCTTGCTTACTTTCCTGTCATAGGAAGAGGTGCTTGAAGCAAGCAACCGGTGAGTGGAGAGCTGATGGAAGCAGAGCTGCCAAACCAGGGGAAGGGAGAAAATGTCTCTCTTCAGCCAGGAACTTGCCTCTTGAGCTTTAAAATGGTTCTGTTGCTGGCAGCAGCAGTGGATGAAAATCTTCAGGGACAGTGAAGACAAGTACCTGATGTCCCTGAGGAGAATAAATACTGCCTAGGGCCTCGGTGCAAATGCAGGGACATGAGAGAGAGGACTCCATTCAGACTTTTGGCCCTATGTGTAGGCAAGCCCTCAGAGACAACATTTTGCCACCTTGCTTTAGAACAATCTAATTTTGTTCTGTGTGAGACATGGAGGACATTTCCCTCTATTCTTACCCCAAACTGTGTAGTAAACCTGCATGTAATAACATAAATTAACTCCAGAAATGCTCTGTCAGCTCAATTATTCCAGTACGAAGCAAGGTTGCAGGCATCACAGATGCTTCAATTTGGCAATATGGTTCCTCACCTTTATATTTTCTCACCCTCCCACTAAGCCAAGTGTATACAACCAAACACGGTGATGTATCAGTGTTTCCAGTGCCACTCTCAAGCTCCAGAGTGCTTTACAAAATTACAAACCATACGCACTTCATTTATAACAAAAATTCAAGGACCTCTGGGTTGGAATCCGACAACCATGTAATAGCACTAGCAGTGCTATTTATCAGACTTAGGAGAGGGAAAGATGAAGAATGCATTATCTAGGGATTTCTAACCACCAGAGGAAAAAAAAGTAATTGTCTGAGCTGGAAGCTTGCCAGGACACCAGGGTTAACATCTTTCAAAAAAAGGAGAAAAAAGATGATTTTCAATTCTCAAATGAGTACAGTTAATTATGCTTCAATGAAGAATTGCCCATAAAGCAGCATGCATCAACACAGTAGTAGTAGTTCTACTTTGTGAGTCCCAATGTCTGACCACTTTCTGGAATAAAACAAAATAGCAATTCTCTTAGGCTGTCAAAAGGAAAGGGTGAAAGGGGTAGCAGCCAGGTGAGTAAGTCAATGTAAACTTAACTGGGAGTAAGCCAATGTTGTTTAGAGTTACAACTTAAACTGGCAGTCCCAATCCTTACTAGGAAATGAGCAACTTCACTGAATTAAGTGGCAATTACTTCTAAGTAAACTAGTGAAAGACTAGAGTGCACAGATGCTGTGTACTTTCATATAAGGCTTTTATTGTGCAATTAGTCTACCTTAATCACAGAATTTAATAGAAAGGCTCCAGACGACATCATCTTTCATGTCCCATAATGCATCCCTCTCTGTTCCCCCCACTGCTTCTCACTTCTTCTTTCTTACCTCAAACATAACCCATTGAGGAGGAAAAGGAAAAAAAGCTGTCAGTTACCTTTTGATTTGGCAGCACTAGGAGTGCTCTCTTTGGAAGCATCTGTAATTTTAAGCATATTTACCTGGAAACACCCTCTCTGCTTTATAAATTGTGGAAATATAGAGTCAGTGGTCATGGATGGCTCAAGTGTCAATGGGGCAGCGAGTTCACTCCAGACTTTAGTAGGATTTAGTAGGATAATGTGGATTGCTGTGCATTAACACAAATTCACAGCAGCCTTCATTTGTCTCCACAGTCCTTTGGCAAATCACTGGTATGTGAAGCTATCCATGTTTGAAGTTCACATGCAGCCATGCCTGCAAATCAAGATGGTGGCCAAGAGTTAATTACTTGCATTATTATTCTCCAGAAATTGTCGCTGTGGCACAGTATTTCTTTTTAACTGCAAAGCAAAGGCACACAAGTGCGACCTTCTGCTTAAAAAATCTGTTTGGTGGCCTCAGCGCAGCAAACAAATGCATTATCGGCAATATGAAGCTCAAAAATGGCACTTCCAGCCACTCCATTTCTGGCTGTGCTGGTGTATGACCGTAACAAAGATTCTTCTTCTTCACTCCATTTCTGGCAAGCCAACCCCCTGCGCATGTCCGACCAATCAGCTTTCCACTTCACCATCACTGAGAATATTCTGCGATTCAAATTGGTTGTCCAAACGAGCGGTAATGTGCATTTCCAAGCATTATTTTAAAAACCTGGCTTGTGGGGGCAATTAGTTAACACATTGGAAGCTGCTTCTTGCAGTGTAGATGTGTAAATTGCTATTGCTTAAAACAATTTGTAAGCCGCTCTGATAGCCTTGTGGCTGAAGAGTGGGGTATAAATAAATAACTAAATAAATAAAATAAATAAAACCTCAGGAAAAGCCACAAAGGCTTTCCCCCCACAGTTTTTGGCCCCCTCCTTCTGAATAAGGCAAATCAGTGCAGGATCTCATTGGGACAAAAGGTATTCCCTGCAAATTCTGTTAGGATTATTTTCACCGGCTAGACAACCCCTAGCTATGTGAGATGCTGAACCTATGGGGCAATAGGGTTTAGCACCTTTGATAACTCCTCTGAAGTTCAGACTACAACCTGGAGTAGGTTTACTACCCTACTAACATCAGAGACTGTAGGAAGGTAATGAGTCTAAAAATAAAATTGCAGGATCTAGTCCTTTAAAAACAACAAGAATTATCTCCTTTTTAAAAAGGTAAAATCATTCAGTCACATTTGACTTCACGCTTTATGCAGAGTGCGATTAAGAAGCAGACTTAAGCTCTATTATCATTTGAAAGTGTATTCAGAGATCTGGGATCCCCCAGTTAAATTAGACTCATTACAAAACAAAGGAGTCAGTTTAAAATGCAAAACAAAGTTTACTGAAGGTATATCAGTCTCAATCTACATACTAAAACAAACTTAAGAAAAGGTCCCTAAACTGACTAAGAATGGGTAGGAAAGACTCACCAGCCTTGGCTGGGTTCCGATACATCATGGCATGGTTACAAGAAAGCTTAGGATGCCTCCATTCTCATGGAGAGTCAGATTCAGAAGAAGAAAGTTACACAAAAGCAATAAAATTCAAATTAGGTCATGTGTGAATCATCCAGCACTTCTAGTTGGCTAGAAGTGCCCAGTGAAGTAAGAGAAGGGAATTTTGGGAGAACAAAATGCATGCAGGGAAAAACCCTAGACTTACCTAAGATTGTGAATGAGGTACACAAGATTGCTTTTACATTACAATGATTATTTCCCCACATACTACAATCCCCTTCTCAATCATAGGGTGCTTCAGGAACAATCTTCATTCCTTCTCATAGTCTAAGGAAACTGTCCTTAGGGAGAGGCTTTGTTAAAACATCAGCTATCATTTCTTCTGAGTTGCAGTACTCCAGTTGAACAAGTTGACTCTGGCACATTTCTCTCACCTTGTGGAAAGCAATGTCAATGTTCTTCTTCAGAGGCTTGTCACTCTGAGAAATCTTGATACAGCTTTGATTGTCTTGCATCAAAATGGTTGGCTTGGGTTCCTCTATCCCAAGATCCAGAAGCAAATTCTGCAGCCATTTGATTTCATCACAAGCTGTTTTCGCTGAGACGCACTCAGCACCTGTGGAACTATCTGCCACTGTACTCTGCTTCCGACTTGTCCAACTTACTGCTCCACCACCGTAGAAGATGATGTTTCCACTGGTAGATTTTCTCTCCACCAAATCACTGCCCCAATCAGCATCTGCATAGGCAATCAGTCGTGGCTTGTCACATGCTGGCAGCATCAGTTTGAAGTCAGCAGTCGCTTTTAAATATCTTGCAATTCGCTTCACTGCAGTAAAATCTCGAAGAGTAGGAGAATTAACCATTTTTTATTTTATTTATTTTTATTTAGGTATTTATACTCCGCCCTTCAGCCACAATGGCTATCAGAGCAGCTTACAATTTGTTTTAAGCAATAGCAATTTACACATCTACACTGCATTAAACAGTTTCCAGTGTGTGTTAGCTAATTGCCCCCACAAGCTGGGTACTCAATTTACTGACCTACGAAAGGATGGAAGGCTGAGTGAACCTTGGAGCCCGCTGGAATTGAACTTGCAACGTGGTGGCTTGCAGGACTGGCATTTAACCACTGCGCCACCAGGGCTCCAGTATTAGTATTGCTTAACCATTCTACATAAGATGCCAACAGCATTTGCAATATCAGGTCTGGTGAAGTTTGCTATGTACAGAAGTTTTCCAACTGCAGTTCTGTACTTTTCACTGTCTCTCAAAGGTTCAGATGCCTCATTGCTCTTTAAGAAGCCCACTTCCATTGGCGTTAGAGCATCCTTTGCATCTCTTAAACCAAGACAGTCCAAAAGATCTACAATCTTTTGCTTTTGATTAAGAAAGAAGCTTCCATCACGGTCTCTTTCAATTTGTACTCCAAAATAGTGTGAGATATCTCCCAAACTTTTAATATCTATTTCTTTCTGGAGATTCAGGAGTATCTCTTGACTATCTGCTTTGTCTTGACTGCACAGAATCAAATCATCAACATAACTTGCAATGTAAGTCCATCTATTGTTTCTGAATCTTTTGTAAACACATCGGTCAACAGTGCCTGGGGTAAATCCTTCTTTGATAAGGAGCAGATTTAGCTTTTCGTGCCACTTTTTGGCAGCTTGTTTTAATCCATACAAGCTTTTCTCAAGTTTACATACTAGATGCTCCTTTCCAGGTACTACAAATCCCGAAGGCTGTTCCATGTACAATTCCTCATCTAGATCTCCATAAAGAAACGCTGTCTTCACATCTAGATGTTGTACATGCATTCTCTTGGAAGCTGCAACAGCCAATAGGGTTCTAATAGTTGTGTGTGTAACAACTGGGGAGAAAGTCTCATGAAAATCTTCTCCAAATTGCTGATTGTAACCTTTAGCTACAAGTCTGGCTTTATATCTTTCAATCTCCCCTTCTGCATTTTGCTTTGTTGTAAAGACCCATCTGCAGCCAATTGCCTTCTTGCCTTTTGGCAATTCTGTCAAAGTCCATGTTTTATTCTTATATAAGGACTCCATTTCCTCCATTGCTGCTTTCACCCATTTTTCAGAATCAGATTTTGGCATCCCTTTGATCTTCTGCCAGTCAGAGGGTTCCAGAAGGCTTTCCCCTGTGGTTAGGTAGATGAATTTCAAAGGAGGCACTCCCCTGTTACCCCTCGCAGACTGTCTCACCTGGACTTGAGTTCCTGGCTCTGCTCATGGCGCGCCGTCCGGTCCTCCATCCTCTGGTAAGTCGTGGGCTGAGGGAGCCCCTTCTGGATGCGAAGCACTTGCAGGAGGGTGAAAGAGCTGCACACGCTGTGGCTGCCGCTGAGAATCAGGGTCAGGGTCTTCATCCACTGCAAACACATCTGAATAGAAATCTTCGTTTGGATTAGAATTAAGTTGAGGTCTTTCATCAACATAAATAGCACTTGTTATTCTCATTGTGCGTCCATCAGGGTTTAGGATTTTGTAAGCACCTTTGGCATACCCAATAAAAATTCCCTCTTCACTTCTACAGTCCAGTTTGTCTCTTTTATGTTTGGGAATGTATGTATAAGCTTTTGATCCAAAAACCCTTAGATGGTTGAGTCTGGGTTTCACACCATGCCACAACTCAAATGGAGTAACATCTCTGGATCTGGTTGGAAGTCTGTTGTATAAGCATGTGGCTGTGAGAATTGCCTCAGACCAATAGGCTTTAGACATGTTAGCCTGCACAAGCATTGCAACTGCCATTTCCTTTAAGGTTCGGTTCATTCTCTCTGATACACCATTTTGTTGAGGACTATAAATCCCAGAAGTCTGGTGTCTGATGCCATGTTCCTTTAAGAACTCATCAAATTGATGATTGACAAACTCAGTCCCATTATCCGTCCTCAGATTCTGAATTTTGTAATTAAATTTAGTAGTGACATAATTAAAGTACTCTTTGAACTTTTCAAAAGCTTGACTTTTCTCCTTTAGGAGGTAAGAGTGGGTATATTTGCTGAAATCATCTGTGCAGGTGAGAAAATAGAGGTTTCCACCAACTGATTTCTGTCTAAATGGCCCACAGATGTCAGCGTGTATCAGTTCAAGAGGTTTGGTAGATTGCCTTTCTGTGAGAGGCTTGTGTGAAGGTGCAGTAGCCTTGACTTTAATGCATTCCACACACCTTTCATTCACACAACAGTTCTTGAAATGAAAGTCTCTTGCTAGCTCTTGGTTAGCCAATTTCTTTATGCATTCAACATTTCTATGAGCAAACCTTTTATGCCATAAATTTATGCAGTCTTTGTGTTTACATTGAGTGGCAACATTGGCATTTGAGTCACTGATCTCCATGTGATAAAGGCCATCATCCTTTAGAGTGCCTGAGGCTTCGGAATCTACGACAAAAGTATCTCTATATTCATTTCCAGAAGCTTGCATTACTTTTTCATAAGACATTCCAATGTGAAACCTCTGTTTAGCATCAGCTCCTGTGTTACTAGCTCTATGTGCTTTTTCATTCTGTTGCCTCTGGCCAGTCATCTCTTGCTGTGAGAATGACTGCCTGTTTCCCTTTGAAGCTTTAGTGTTTAATTGCACCCCATTTGGCTCAGAAGAGGAGGGGGGCTTAGAGTGGGCTTTAAAATGTTTCTTTTCCTTTCCAGCCAAATTTACTTGCTGGTTAAAGTTAGAATTCCTGGATTCAACTTTGTCATTATGCATCAAATTCTGCCTATGTTGAAATTCCCTTATTTGAGTATAAGCTTCTGTTAGGGTTAAATCATTCTTTAATTGCAAAGTATTTATGATGGGATTGTAAAACTTTGGTAAGCTTGCTAAGAAAATCCCAACTTGCATAGCCTTTGGAATCTCTTCTCCAGGAGATTGCAATTCTGCTAATGTAGCTCTAAAATCATTAACGTGTTCATCTAGACATCTTGGATTAGAAAGTCTCAGGTTCACAAGTTTAATCATCATTGCAATAGAATTTGCCATGGATTTTGTACCACACAAATCTTTCAAAGTGTCCCAAGCATCTTTTGCTGTTCTCTTATCTTTGATTTCAGAAATTAGTGCCTGATCAGTTGTTAAAAGTATGAAGGCTAGTACTTTTTGATCAATCCTATCAAAATCAGTCCTTTCTCTGCCCTGAGGAGGCCTGGGATTGTGTAAAACATCAATAAATCCCATTGCCTTCATGTATGTTTCAAAAGAAAATGCCCATCTTCTATAATTCGGCCCACAAAGCTTTTCCATGGCTAAAAAGGCAGGCAGGGTAGCTTCAGCAGCCATGTTGGTTTATTGGTTTATTGCTTTACTGCCTTTGTGTTCAAGCCGAGAGGGAGACCAAAAGTAGCAGCTCTGAGGTGATCAGATAAAAAATAAAAACAAAACTTTTGCAAAAACAAAAATTAAATTGAGCTTTTAAGTCTTTAAATCTGGGCACCATTAACCCTTTTTGTAGGAAGGTAATGAGTCTAAAAATAAAATTGCAGGATCTAGTCCTTTAAAAACAGCAAGAATTATCTCCTTTTTAAAAAGGTAAAATCATTCAGTCACATTTGACTTCACGCTTTATGCAGAGTGCGATTAAGAAGCAGACTTAAGCTCTATTATCATTTGAAAGTGTATTCAGAGATCTGGGATCCCCCAGTTAAATTAGACTCATTACAAAACAAAGGAGTCAGTTTAAAATGCAAAACAAAGTTTACTGAAGATATATCAGTCTCAATCTACATACTAAAATAAACTTAAGAAAAGGTCCCTAAACTGACTAAGAATGGGTAGGAAAGACCCACCAGCCTTGGCTGGGTTCCGATACATCATGGCATGGTTACAAGAAAGCTTAGGATGCCTCCATTCTCATGGAGAGTCAGATTCAGAAGAAGAAAGTTACACAAAAGCAATAAAATTCAAATTAGGTCATGTGTGAATCATCCAGCACTTCTAGTTGGCTAGAAGTGCCCAGTGAAGTAAGAGAAGGGAATTTTGGGAGAACAAAATGCATGCAGGGAAAAACCCTAGACTTATCTAAGATTGTGAATGAGGTACACAAGATTGCTTTTACATTACAATGATTATTTCCCCACATACTACAGAGACAGGAGCTACCTATAGCCTCAAAATTTGCAATTCAATGGGACATTTCCAGGTAAACACACACTGACTAGTATACAATCTATCATGAACATTTCCTGAAAAATAACAATTTGATATAATACAAAGATATATAGAGCCACAAACTCACACAAATTCCATCCATTTTTATGGACTCTAAAAGAGAGAGTGTGTGAGAAAATATTGTACTTGCTGCTTCCCCCTTACCACTTTAAATACTTTCTTGTGGGATTTTGCAAAGCCTTTAATACAAACCATCATGGATATTTATATTCCTGAAATTCATTTATATGTAAACTGGCACTTTTAATGAACTACTGGTTAGTTAAATCTAACAAAACAAAAGGAAAGACATTGTACCTGGCGAGGCCTGTGGAGGAGCAACTGTATAAATATAGGAGGCCAAGGCTCATTAGCTCTTCTAAAATTCAACATCTGCAGTAGAGTTCCCTTACTCTGTATGAATCATTAACCTGAAGCCTTCCACGGATGAAAAATTAAAAGTGCAGAGTGCAATCCCATTTTTTTTGAAAAACTATTTACAGCACAAACCTCTTTCTAGTCTCCAGGGCTCTGTTCATTATTACAAAGTGCTGGAAAGAACATGCTTAGCCCATCAGATTATTTGGCATGCAGGCAGAACCCCAGCACCCTTTCCAAAAAAATTCCACACTGCTGCTATGAAGGAAGAAATCCCAGAAAACTAATTAGCATACTGTAGTGCAGCTCACAAACCAAAAGAGGTCTTTCTCTTTGTGTTCTCATTTCGGGGGGAAATGTCCCTTTGCCAGCTGTTTTTGCATTTTTTTTGAAAAAAAATAGCAGCCAAACAATAGGTCTTCAAGGGTATTCCTCCAATATCAAGTACAAGCTTTAAATAATAGATCTTCCATACTGTGTGGCAGACAAGCTTTTGCTGAATGTTCATGTAGGCCAACTGTGCGATATGATGAGGCATTCAGAAATATACCACTAGGGGAAGAATCATACATCCAGAGACTGCTATTATGTGAAGCTGTGTGTTTCAGTGGCATTATTTCTCTCTCAGATCTGTTTTCTGGGGAATGCTAGAATGGCTTTAGCCAGATGAAACTTCTCCCATTGTAGCTCTGCAGTGGGAGGGAACTTGCATCTGTTGGAGCTTGTGACCACTTTCCATGCCTTTGGTCGGAAAAGACATTTGCATTTCCTTACGGAAATCAATATTTCATACCTCTCCAGACTGACAGTGGGACAAAGTGCATTGGGAAATGTGTATATTTGAAGAAAAATACACACAGACATCTTTTGTGAATAAGAAAAATGAACAAAATTCTGTCCATTAGTAAAAATAGATACATGGGGTGTGTGTGCACAAAAATGCATGTGTATATCTGTACAGGACCAAAAATAAAGTCTTGCATCCTGATATAGAACTGGGATGGATGAGAATGCAAATAGGATTCTGAGAAATGCTATGAAAATGAGACTGATTTCCACATTCATATTTAGAGCTGATTCTAAGCATGAACTATGCCAAGAAGAACCAAATGCCGTATATTCCGGTGTATAAGATGACTGGGCACATAAGATGATCCCCCAATTTTTAAGTTAAAATATAGAGTTTGCCCCCCTCCAGCCAGCCACCTGGCTGGAAAGCCTGAGCCCACCAGCCAGCCAGCTCAGTAGCTGTAGATGATAGAATAGGCTGTGAAATTAAAGGACTGAGAACAGCTAAAAAAGCATGGGATACTTTGAAAAATCTCTGTGGTGTTCAATCTTTGGAAAGTAAGGTTTCATTAATAATGAAGTTGGTTGATATGAAGCTATAAATCCTAAATTTTTGAATGAGCACATTAATGATTTTAGAGCCACATTGGCAGACTTGAAAACTCCTGGAGAGGAAATCCCCAAACCTATGCTAATGGAAATCTTCCTGGCAAGTTTACCAAAATACAATCCCTAAATGGAGGGCTATTTAACACTTCAAAGGCAAAGCAGTCATTCTCACAGCAGGGGGAAGGATCTGCTGGGAAAACTGCCCAGGCGATTTAACACTTCAAAGACAAGGCAGTCATTCTCACAGCAGGAGAAAAGATCTGCTGGGCCTATAAGATGACCCCCCCCACTTTTGAGGAGATTTTTAAGTGTTAAAAAGCAGTCTTATATGCAGGAACATACAGTAGTTTGGTTTTTTTGCCAAATCATGGTGTTCTTTCTGTGTCTGATGATTATTCCTGCTGTTCAGGTGCCTGGTCCCATCAACTTGGACCTTTGTTGCTGAGTTGAATCTACCCAAAGATTGTTATATCAATTGGGGAGAGAAAGCCTTTTCCTCATTAAGGTATACTGGTCACTCCACCCTCCCATATCCACGCAACCAATATCTGCAGTTTCAGTTATCCATAGCTGAAAAAATAGGGACATACAGTTGTCCATCAGTATCCACGGATTTGGTATCCACGGATTTAAGTATTCATGGCTTGAAAATATTCTTTAAAAAATAATAATCCAAAAAGCAAACCTTGATTTTGCCATCTTATATCAGGGATACCATTTTGCTATGCCATTGCATATAATGGGACTTGAGTATTCATGGATTTTGGTATCCATGGGGGGTCTTGGAACCAAGCCCCAGCAACTATGAAGGGACAACTGTATACCATAGAGTCTCACTGGAAATACATAGAAAGTTGTCCTCTCTAGGGAGATTATCAGACAAGGCAAAAACTGCATCAAAAGATCACTAGAAGAACAGGAAAGGGTGACCTTACCAGATGACATCATCCTCGAGTGTCCCAGGGGTGTGGCGCTGCTGTGAGTAAAGCATTCCTTTTTATTAGTGGCTTGTCAATAGAAAAGTGAAGCCTTGTCCATGGCAGCGCTACACCCCTGGAATGGCTGAAGGACACGGGTGTCCGGTAAAGTCGCCCTTTCTGTTTTCATATCGATCTTCTGACATGGTTGAGAAGGCGGTTTTTGGCATGTTCCTCTGCATCTGATAATCTCCTTGGAATCACTATTTCCTCCAATGCAACTCTATAGTTATATTTGTACATGAACTCCTTTATTTTAATAGGGTTTGCTATTATCTGCAATTTCACTTATAAATGGTAAATCCAGGAACGTAATCCCTGTGGATATGGGGGGGGGGTGACCGGTACAGAATTATTTGATGTGCTAATGACCCACCACTATCTAATAAGATTATATGGAAGCACAGTCTGCTCTGCTTTGTCCCAGTTATTTTTGCATGGAGAAGAATTTCCTGTTAGGCAATTGCTGAGCAGAATGGAATAATTAATAATGGCCACTTCTGTGTGCTTCAGTGTGGCCATTTCAGCACCACCACTTCAGCCCAGCTGATTGACTACAGCCCTTTCAGCATGGCCAATAGAGCGCAGCAGATGGTTCAAACCTGTCATTTCAGTATGGGGTCATTTCAGCACCAATCACTGCTCTGCTCTGTTTGCTTTCACACTTTTTCTGTCTCCTAAGAATGGGGAGGAGGGAAAGGCAGTGCTTCAATGCCTTCTCTTAAGAATCCCTTTCAGAATGGATGAGGTTCTTTTTCACAAGTCAGGGAAAGGTTAACCTTGGTTTTCTTCATTGGTGATAATGATGCTAACCTTGGCTAGCACAGCAGTGGGACTCAGAGGCTATGGTAGCCTTAAAACTCACCAGTTAGTATTAGAGAGGGATAGACAGATGTTGGGTTACAACCTCCAAGTCCCGTTGATGTGCCAGCCTCAAAACTAGCTCAGCAGGTGTGTCTGGCTATTAAAAAGACAAATCCCATTGACGTCCAATTGCAAGTTAGTGGTGTTAGTCTTTCTCTTGACCACCCGCATCATCTCAGTCATCACCATCATTTACAAATCTTTCCTTTGCCTGGTGCTCCCACCCTCCCAGTCCCCCAACTCTGCTTCCCCCATCCAAATAAAAGGCACCAGCTGTAAGAATCACCACACACCCATGTCCAGAGGGCTTGGCCATGATTTATGGAAAGGGTCTCAGATACTCCAGAGCCACTGCAGATGAATGATAGAAGGGAACCCAAGGGTCATCTTGTCTATCCCCTGGCAGTGAAGGAATCTCCAGTTAAAGCAGAGAAACAATACTTCCTTTTGGTAGCTTGGAACTAGAATGATTCTACCAACTGGACAGAAACAAGGCTGTCATAAACCTGTTACAGAGCAATCGTCAGGCTGTTTACTGCCCATTCAGTTGTTGTTCAGTGCCTTCAATTCATTTCCGACTTGTGGCGAGTCTAAGGTGAACCTATCACAAAGATTTCTGAGGCTGAGAGTGTGTGACCTAGAAGATAGGAGCAGAAGGAAAGGCAACAGAGCGGAGCAGCGATCCGTGCTGAAATGGCCTTGTGCTGAAAGGATGGCTTTGAACTGTCCTCTGTGCTGTATTGGCCACACTGAAAGGGCTGAGCTCAATTGGCATGATCAACTGTTACCTGAATAGGTGGGGGTCCATGGGGACTCCACTCATGACACTACATTTAAGTTATTAATTGGGGGAATTATTATAACTCAAATGGATGGCTTTGAGAGGTTGAGTAACATTTGGAAAGTAAGGTTTCATTAATAATGAAGTTGGTTGATATGTATACTGGTAGTAACTACAGAGACTCCAAGTTAAAATGGAATAAAATTATTTTTATTGGAAAATAGCACAGAGGCATTCACACACACACTCATGCTCCCAAGAACCACACAAGTCTAACAAAGAGTTAAGGAGGAAAGTTTGGATAGAGGAATAGTTTTGGGAGGAAGTGTGGTAATTACCAGTCTTGGAGAGAGAGAAGTGAAGGACCCAGATCAAAATGTGAGGGTGGCACTGGAGGGTTTGATCCACGGGTGGCCGACAGAGTGTCCAGGTGTCATTCACGGTGGCACACCTTTCTATTGTTCAGGGACTAATATTTATACTGGATTTCATGTCCTGAAGGGGTGTTTTTAAGTTACAAAAATAGAATCATAGAGTTGGAAGAGACCACAATGGCAATCCAGTCCAACCTTCTGCCATGCAGTAATACACAATCAAATAATTCCCAACAGATGGCCAGCCTCTGTTTAAAACAGCCTCTGTTCAAAAACATCCAAAGAAGGAGACTCCACCACAATACAAGGCAGTGTATCCCACTTCTGAATGGCTCTTACTGTCAGAAGTTCTTCCTAATGTTTAGGTGGAATTTCTTTTCCTGTAGTTTGAACCCATTGTTCCATGTCCTAAGTCTCTGGAGCAGCAGAAAACAAACTTCCCCCATCCTCAGTATGACATCCCTTCAAATATTTAAACATGGCTATCATGTCCCTTGTCAACCTTCTCTTCTCCAGACTAAACAAGCCCAGCTCCCTAAGCTGCTCCTCATAGAACATGGCATTCATACCTCCTACCATCCTGGTCACCCTCCTCTGGACATGTTCCAGCTTCTCAATATCCTTCCTGAATTGTGGTGCCCAGAACTGGACACAGTATTCCAGGTGAGGTCTGACTAAAGCAGAATAGAGTGGTATTACTTCCCTTGATCTAGACACTATACTCCTATTAATGCAGCCTAGAATCACATTGGATTTTTTAGCTGCTGCATCACACTGCTGACTCCTGTTCAGCTTGTGGTCCACTAAGACTCTTAGATCCCTTTCACATGGACTGCCATCAAGCCAGGTGCCACCCATTCTGTATCTGTGCATTTCATTTTTACTGCTCAAGTGTAGTATCCTACATTTCTCCCTGTTAAAATTCATTTTGTTAGTTCTGATCCAGCTTTCTAATCTGTTCAGGTCATTTTGGATTCTGATCCTGCCCTCTGGGGTATTAGCTACCCCTCCTAATTTGGTGTCATCTGCAAACTTGATAAGCATATCCTCTATTCCCTTGTCCAAGTCATTGATAAAGATGTTGAATAGCACTGGGCCCTGTGGCACCCCACTGGTCACTTCTCTCCAGGATGAAGAGGAGCTATTGGTGACTACCCTTTGGATTCGGCCCATCAACCAATTACAAATCCACCTAACAGTTGCATTGTCTAGCCCACATGTTACTACATTTTTTGGAAGAATATCACTGGGGACTTTGTCAAAAGCCTTACTGAAATCAAGATACACTACATCCACAGCATTTCCTTCGTCTATCAGGTTTGTAACTCTATTCAAAAAAAAAAAAAAAAAAAGAGAGAGAGAGAGAGATGAGATTAGTCTGACATGATTTGTTTTTCAGAAATCCATGTTGACTTTTAGAGATCACTGCATTCCTTTCTAAGTGGTTACAGACTGTATGTTTCATGATCTGCTCTAAAATCTTTCCTAGTTATTGAAGTCAGGTTGACTGGGCTGTAATTATTTGGTTCTTCTTTTCCACCCTTTTTAATGATGGGGACAACATTTGCCCTATTCCAGTCTGCTGGGAACTCTCCTGTTTATAGGAATTCTCAAAGATTATTGACAGTGGCTCTGAGAGTACTTCTGCCAGTTCTTTTAATACCCTTGGATGAAGTTCATATGGCCCTGGAGACTTAGGAGGTTTTCACACAGGGGAAATAACCCCTGGGGAGATTGCGACAGAAACAGGGATGTTCCAGTAGCAGTACCCCGTTTTGCACCCCCCTTCCTTCTCCTGATCTCCTGTCATCCTCCCTCCATGCTGCTTCTATTTCCCTCCCACTATTTTTTACTAACAAAAGTTCTTTGTTAGTAAAAAATAGCTGAACATACCGGGAGGGAAATGGAAGCAGGATGGAGGGAGGATGCCGGGAGATTGGGAGAAGGAAGGGGGCGTGTGAAACAGAGCGCTGCTACCGGAACAGCCCCATTTCTGTCCTGATCTCCCCGGGGTTTATTTCCCCCATGTGAAAGTCTCCTTAAACTCATTTATACTGGCCAGGTATTCCTGAACTACCTCTTTACCTATTCTGTGTTATATTTCCCCTACTGCATCATCTGCTCCATTTCCCCCAGGTTGAGCATTGTTCCCCCTTTGGGAGAAGACTGAAGCAAAGAAGGTGTTAAGTAGTTCTGCCTTTTCTCTGTCCCCTGTTACCCTTTTGCCATATTCTCTATGCAGCGGCCTTACCATTTCCTTGTTCTTCCTTTCACTATGTACATAAAAAAACCCCTTTTTATTGCTTTTTTACCTCTCTAGCAAGCCTGAGCTCCATCTGTGCCTTAGCTTTTCTGACTTTCCTCTTACATGAGCTGGCTATTTGTTTGAATTCTTCTTTGGTGATCCCCCCCCCCTTTCCATTTCTTGTACATGTCCTTTTAAAGTTTTAGCTCAGTTGAGCGTTCTTTCAACATCCATACTGGTTTCTTTAGACACCTGCCATGTTTCCTCCTCACTGGAACTGTTTGATGTTGAGCCTTCAATATCTCACTTTTAAGAAACTCCCATCCCTCACAAACACCTTTCTCTTTTAGTATTTCTGACCATGGGATCACCCCCAGTAATTCCCTAAGCTTTCTGAAATCAGCTTTCTTAAAGTCTAGAAGGCATGTCTCACTATGCTTGGCTTCGCCTTTCCTCTGTATAACAACCTCCTGGAGAACATGGCCACTCCCCCCTAAGGATCCCACTCCTTCCACTTCATTAACCAAGTCATCCCCATTGGTTAGGATAAGATCTAAAATGGCTGATCTCCTTGTTGCCTCTTCCACCTTCTGGACAATGAAATTGTCTGCAAGGCAAGTGAGGAATTTGTTGGATCTTAAATTCTTGGCAGAGCTGGACTTCCAACAAATATCAGGATAGTTGAAATCCCCATTACTACTACATCTCTCCTTTCTGAATGTGCGGTCATCATTTCCAGTAAGGCAACATCCAAGTCCTCAGTTTGGCTTGGAGGTCTGTAGTAGACCCCCACAACAACACCCTTGCTGTTTCCTCTCTCCCTTGATTTTTACCCAGATGCTCTCAACCTGGCTTCCAGGATTTAAGTCACGGATCTGTTCACAGGTGTACACATCCTTAATGTATAATGCTAGAACAATGTGTAATGTATAACGCATAATGCTAGAAACTTAGAATAAAGCTTAGATGGGTTTCCTACCATTAAATAAAGGAAACCACGACTCCATTGATTGTCGTTGATGGCTGTGATATTAGAATTGATGGGTTTATGACAACCATGATAGGAAAGGTGAAAGGAAAGGCTTTCTGGGGATAATGGTTGTTTTGGTCACTGGTTTGTTTGTGATTGATGACTCATTGTCAATGTGTCCAAGAGGAGATTAGCACATACCTCTGTGATGGCATTGTTTACTAGGGGCTTTGCTTAATCCTATCTTGGGTGTGTCTGACATAGTTTTCCACAATAACTTCTTTTAGGTCCTGGTGACCTCCATCTGATCTCACTCTTGGTCCACTCCGGTCTACTAGACCCTGTGAAGTGTCTCAATATTGCCAGATTATGAAATATTATAGGGAGGCATAAGGCATGGTACCACAACCATTCAGACTGAAGTGACCGCATTGAAGTGGTCATGATTAATCATCTTAGACCCTTGCTGAGACAGTAAAAAGCTATCCATACCCTGCTGTTTATACATCCCATAGCTCTTAAGTGCACTCCAACATATTTAATTCATTTCAACAGAATTATTTTAAAATACTTGAAATCTGAATATGTCCTGATATAAAGTGTTTCCTGCTAAACCTATCATGTTAGGACTTCATACTGTTTTTACTTGAAAGAAAGTGGGACAACAGGGGTTGTGATGTCCAGCCAGGACTGTTTGAATCTTCCCTGCATTTTCCTTTGTTTTAGTTCAGGCCTCAGTATGTCTGAGCACAGGAATATTGCATTGTATTCGAGTTGTGGGAGGACCTGAAGAATTCCCCTGCATTTTTCCAGGTTTGGTTTGTCCTTTCCCAGCAAGCTGTGTTCTAGCTAGAAGTTTTTAGTTTTTTTGCTCAGTCTTTGCTGTGAGCTTGCAGGGAGCTGTTTTATTGGTGGCAAACAGGCCCAGACAGCTGGAATGGGCATTTCTTATACCATTTAGCCAAATTAGTTACCAGCAACAAATAAGTCAAAGGAATCACGAGCTGAAAGACCCTGCACCAGCTTCATTGAGTGAAGAGATCAAACCAAGATCAAACCCAGAGAGATGACACCCTGAAGATTGCTGAAACTCAAACTGTAAAGTACCTTTTATTTCAAACTTTTAGAGCTGGGGAGGAGAAAGCCCTTTACTTTTGTTCTTTAAAATAAACTTCCCCCTATTTTGAACTTTATATTCAGCACCAGAGCCTTTTTGGGTAAAAGAGTTTGATCTCACCAGGGTACTGGCATTGCACACCCAAACCTGCCACCACCATTAGTTGGGTGTGTCTTCACAGGGGTGTAGTAGACCCAGGGCTTGCAGGGTTGGAACACCAGGACTTTCTGATCATCAGGGACCATGATGTCATCTGCCAAATTCCTCAGATTTCCTTATGCCCTTTGAGCTCAACTACAATCTTCACTAGACCTGGAGGAGAAAATTGATTTTCCCACCAGCCATATATTGTTGTGAGCTATCCCTATGGTAATGTAAAATATTTTGATACGCCTTCATCCTCAATGGGCAATCAGGCTCCCTTGTTATACAAAGCCCTTCTCCTGGGGGAAGATAGAAATCTGCTAGAATAGATCAATGCAGCTGCCTGCATTTGTCAATTCTCTTTAGAGGCATGGCATATGTGGACTGTTATGAATAACATATGTGATTCAGAATTAAGCACTACACCAATGTGGGGGAAACCTGACTTTGCATGCACCTTCAGGTTCAAACCTAGGACCAAGAAAGTAAGGAACAGATCATACTTTATGGAACATTTTTGATAAAAAAAATCAGACAGAGAACTATAATAATTCTTGGTTGTTGCATACCTTCAAGTTGGTTCCTACTTTGGGTAACCCTAGGTGGAACCTATCAAGGGGATTTCTTGGCAATATTTGTTCAGATGGGAGCTTTCTTTACCTTCCTCTGAGGCTGAGAAAGTGTGACTTGCCCAGTGAGTTTCCATGCTGGAATTTGAATCCTGATTTCCCATTATCCTAGTCCAACAACTCAAACCTCAACACCCTGCATGATCCTTGCTATGGAGAGACAAAAGCTATTTGAAGTTCTTTACAAGTCTTTTTGTAAATTTTAATCAGTATAGACTCTTCAGCCTCTTCAGAAAGGAAATGCAACAACTGATTTAAGAGGACCTGTCACTTGTGAATACAGCTTTAGAAGTTACCTTTGCTTTGATTATTTTGAACCAGCTTACCTCCACTGGGAAAAAAAGAACACAGTTACCAAGAGATTTAGTATTTTCCACTCACTTGTGCAAATTTGTACAGCACTGGAGCAGAAGAAATTGACTATAGAGAGCTTGGCTATTTAAAGGGGGGAAAACATACCCGTTAACTAACAGGGCAATGATTTATATCAGGACTTAGCTACTTTGCCTTGGGAACATTTCTACAACACACTCTTGGTGGGAAGGAAATTCAATGATTCTTCTCCAAATAGTTGGCACCAATTAGATGACACTTGCTTTCTAGGACAAAATACAGCTTGCAGGTGCAAATCTTTCTCCATCAGCCTGAACAACTCCAGTTAACATCTTTGAAAAAGTCTTCTATTTTCACCAGAGACTTAATTAAGGAACAATCCCCATTAGAAATACCTGGTCCAATCATGGGGTGGGAGGGGAGTGTTCTTTGATAATTAGTTCACATTTCAAATCTTCACCTTGGAAATTTCTTTCCGAATATCAGCAGGGTGGCCTCCTACCTTATGTTTTTATAGGCACTTACAGAAAATGGATACTTTGTTCTCAGATTCTTGTAGCTGCACAGTGCTTCTAATTACCTGTGTATAGCTAGGAGGAAGGTGGATTCTGGAGCAGCCCTGGTAGTCAAAACTCCTCATGTTCTTCAATCCAAGCCTTATTCAGTTTTCATTCGGTGGTGAACCTCACCTCCTTTTTCCGTGCCAGGATGTCAGGCATGCAGCTTAAGCCTGGCCTTTTGCCTAGGTTAGTAACTGCTTATCAGAGAGTAGGATGGATAAAGGGGAATGATGTGACTTAGGCCTCTGGTTCTCATGCTTCTGATAGCTGCGCCACACTGTCCTCCACCCCTGAATTAATATAAGAGGTCACTTCACTTTTAAATCTCACCCCCCATAAAGATTGACTTACTGTGAGGTTACAGTAAGTGCTACCACTCCATGGAGGACAACTTCCCCCTTTTCCCCAGCATGAGCACTGGTGTAGTGGCCCAGGATTTGCAGAATGAAATCACTGGAATATTTTTATTAGCAAGAATGATAGTGTCATCTCTGACCCCTGCCCACTTCCTTGCTCACTCTATGCTTTGTTGTACATCTCAAAGTATCTGGCAGGTAGAGGTGGATTTTCCTAGCAGCAGTATATTGTTGTGCGTAATTAAGACACCTTAGCTTTATGCCACACCTGTGCCTTGTACAGATGAAATTTGCTAGAACTGGTTGGCCTGCATGGATTAAACTGCATCTTCAAACTTTCCAGAGCATGGTTTTGGTGACTGTCCCAATGAGCTCTTGCCCTTACCACTGTATGTGAGCCAATCATACTTTCTACAGAGATGCAGCTGAACAATCCCCAGTCCACTAGACATGCGCTCAAAGAAGAAGAAAAAATGAAGCAACTGATCATTTTGAGTAGCAACCAGGCCTGATTCCAACATGTGGTAGCCTTGCACAACTGCCAGGGTTCCATCCTCAACCAGCCTCCCCCCCGCCATTTCATTAACGTGAGCCAGCACTGGTCAGCTAGGAGCTGCTTGCCAATTTAATTTTGTACAGCCTCTGACACGGTTCCAACCCCAATTTAATTATTGGTGGGAAAGGAATCATTCAAAAGGATCTCATGGCCTGTAACTATTTACTGTCAAGCTCTAATTGCTTGTGAAGCAGGGCAGGATTATTCATTTGCACGTCCAGGAGTAAGTTCCTCCCTGTTTGAAATAACATATCAGCACATATGATATAAGAAAGTGGAAGAGGTAGGCCACAACTTTTATTGGTTATGGCTGTTGATACGGTTGGCACATACATGGGTCCAGATCTAGGCATCAACCAACCTGCCTGTTCTCACTGAGCCCAATCCTCCAGCCCACTGCTGGAACCTTTGGGATGACAAAAAAGAATCCACCTGAGTGGGTCTCCCAGCATGGTTCCCCTGCCACCAGTGGTACAGGAAAGGTGTCCACCCCTGAGTTGGGCAACACCAGATCTGCCCCACAATCCGAGTCCCTGCTCCACACCCCAATATGTTACCAACACCAGAGAGACAGTGGTAATCAATATCCCAGATACAGGACCCACGCCAACCACCACAAAAGGTGGGCAAAGTGGGGGGAACCCCCCACAGCCCACCTTCCACCAACCTACTGCAGCTGCAACCAATGAGCAAATGGCCCAGAAGCCTGAACCCCAGCCTGCACCAGACCCACCACCATACCGCAGTGTGAAGAGGATTCCCCCACTCAAGATGCTCAAAACTAAGTCTCTCGAAAGTCAATTCCAGTATGTGGCCCTTGTGTGACTTCATGGCCAGACGTTCCTTGCCATGGTGTCATTCCTCAGCTTCTGGCCCTGCCTCTGCAGTCCTGCCAGTTCCCGTCAACCCCTGATTGCTGCCTCTGCTGCTAACCATAGTGACTTCTCTCCGCCTCACATGTGCTCCACTGCTGCATCTCTCTCCTGGTTGTGCCTGCAACTGAATAAAGGGAACCTCATTGAGTGTCCAACTGCAGACCCAGCCGAATGTACCCTGCATAAACCCTGGATTTCCATCTTCCTACCCATTTGATGGATGCCACCAGAAGCCTACATGCTATGGCCATCGTTACAGGGCCTATCCTAAATTAGTGGCCCCATATATTCAACTATCAGGAGCCCCAATTGACCCAGGACTGAAAGCAGAACCGATATCAGCTGGTACTGCATAAGGAGAGTATTATCCATGTGGGCAAAGAGGGGGACAGGCTCTGAAGGCTGCATGCCCATGAACTTGTGTAATGTTTTTACTGGGCAATGGCCTGCTCCATCTAGACTGTGAAGCTGTATTACCGACCCCTGACCCAGTTGATCACACCAGGAGCATCTCACCTGAATACTAACTGCATCCCTTACTAAGGTAACATCTGCCACCCATAATACTAGTCCTGACTTATCTGTCTTGGACCTGTACACCAGTTCATCCACCTTCAATGCCCTGAACAATAGGCAACAGTGAAGGCTGCTTTGAACAATTCTGGCTTAAATTTTGAGTGACAAATAGTGGGCAGCCGCCCTGCCACTTCCCTGAGCAGCTGAAATGTGATGAGCCTCCTGTTACCTGCCCTCCTTCTTTCTTACCATGAACAAGGCACAAGGGTGTCCAAATCCTTCCACCTTACTGAAAAATTATACACCAGCCAAGTGAAAGGACATAGACTGCAGAGCCATGTCTTGCTCCTTTAAATAAGCCAAACAATACGAGACTTGCTTAGATGCAGGCCACTCCTCCTGCTAACCCTCCCACCTTCTAAAGGCAAAGAACTTTCCCACAGCACTGCTGTAAGCTTTAAATGGATGAGTCCTTCCTGAATCTTCGTTTGCGAAGAAAAGCCAGAGAGAGAGAGAGAGAGAGAGAGAGAGAGTAGGCTCCACCAAGTTCAATACTCCCTGCATCACACTATGCTCCCAAACTGTCACAGGTCATCCAGGAATGCCATGGGCTGTGGATCCATTTATGACTCCATTGTGTGAAACCAGTCTTCTTGAAGTCAAGACAATGAATCTGCAATTCCATTATCCAGTCCTGGAACATAACGAGCTGAAAATATTATGTTAGCCAACAAGCATATCAGCATAAAACTCCCCACTAACCTCATATCCCTCCCCCACCGAGAAAACTGCCTGTTAATGAAAGTTATCACTGCCTGGTTATCACACCAAAACACACCCTCTTGTCTCTAAAACTATCTGTCCGGATGGAAACAGCTACAAAAAATCAGAAAGCACTCCAGGAAGGTAAGATCCCTATGTCACTTTCGAGCCAGCTCATAAGCCACCCTTGTGCACACAAGTGCCCCCAAAAGTAGACCCCAAACTCAATGATCCAGTCCGCACCCAAGTGTACCTGTAACCATGCACCTGGCTCCCAGGCATCCTGCCACAGTGATACCCCTTTATAGCCATCAAGGAACCTCAACCATACCCTTACGTCCTCTCTGACCCCCTGTGTGGTGAGGTACATATCCGGTGATGAGGAGCCTTGATGCCAGATGTAATTCTAGCCAGATGTTAAAAAAGGCCCTCCCAGGGACACAACCTTGCAAACAAATTTGAGATGTCCCAGCAAGGCCTTGCACCTCCTTAAGAGAAGCTTTCTTGAGTTGCAGCAAAGTCTGGAGCCAATCCCTCAATGCCTCCATGGACAAACAAGACACCCCCACACTGAATCCAACAAAATACCTAAGTACACTAATGAATTGGTAGGCCCTTCTGTCTTCTCCCCAGCCAAAGCCTGAAACAGATCCAGTAACTTACCAAAGCCCCCTGTACCAGCCTTGCCTATCATCAAAAAATCATCCAGGTAATGTGTAATGAAAAGGGACCCACCCCTGAATTCGCCCACTTGAAGAAAGTGCTAAAAGTCTTAAAGTCTTCACAACTAACTGAGCACCCCATCAGCATGGCTTAATCATAGTACCACTGACCCTGAAATGTGAATCCAAGCAGATTCAAGTTGTCCGGATGAACTGGGAGGTGCCTGAATGCAGATTGAATAGCACATTTTGCCATGAGCACTCCAGGTGCACTGCTTGATTAAAGGAGGCATAGTGAACAGAACAGTACTTCATCGGAATGGCATAACTGACTGATACTCACCTTTGATACAGGAAGATACTCACCTTTGATACAGGATGAGCCTAAACTCCCCCGGGGTCTTCTTGGGTACCATTCCCAGTGGGAATACCCACAGATTCTTCATGGGAGGTGACATGAATGGCCCTTTCACCTGCCCAGACTTGTACTCCTTTTCTATCTTAGCTGCTAGTTGATTGCCTGCATCAAAAGCTACCTGCACTCACCTCATGGTCCATCGCTGTCTCATTTGCTCTGCTGCTCAACCTCTGGCAGCTCTTATTCTTTCCCTTCTTCTTGGGCCCACTTGCCCTCTCTGCCCTTCCTGGCTATGAGCTGGTGTCAGAAGAGGTATCACTGCTGCTTCTGCCACTGCTGCTGCTGCTGCTGCTGGATGGTGAAAGGGGATCCCTGGGAAGAAGAACCTAGCAGACATCATGCTAGGAGGACTTCCACTGCTCTGCTCCTGCCCAGAACCATAATGATGCCACCCAGTAAGTCAGACAGCACATTTATGTATGCTAAATAAACAGGAAAGCAATGGCAAACCTCCTTTGACTAAATCTTACCAGGAAAACACTAGGAAAAAATAGATGTAAGAGTTGACCTGAAGTCAGTTAACACCATCTGCACCACCACCACCACCACAAACAATGACAACAAAGACAACAATCACCATTTTAAATAGCCTTCCATGCTCACAGAAATGAAGCCCAACAGATTAAAACAAAAATATAGCCAGCTAAAAACTATGATTATAATTTCAGAAGATTTTTTTTTTAAAAAAACAAGCTATCCTATTAAAAGCAGCACTAATTTAAAAACAGTTTAAAAACATTTAAAATATAAGCAGTGGAATAAAATTGCAGCTTTGCCTCATGTTAAAATACCTTTCTTCAACAGACCTTTTTAAGACAGGGCAAAGCTTGTCTTAAAAAGGGAGGGGGGTGCCTGCATGTGGAAGGAGAGCAGAGGAGCCAAAGTAGTCTCCTGTGAGCAAGTACCTCAGGGCTTCTTGGGATATGCTAAAGTTTTCATGGCACTTTACTTCCCTCTCCAGATATATGCACCATCTGTGGCATTGGAAAGGATCTGGAAGTGTGTGTGGTTTTATTGCGGGGGGGGGGGGAGTGAACAATGATAGTAATTTGCTTTCCATTGGATGGAGGGGGGGGAAGAGTACAAAAAAAAGGGGGGGGGCTTCTGCTCATGTTTTCTGTGGCATCTACCGGCATCAGAGTGCCAAGAATGATTGATGCATTCTCAGTATGTTTTAACAGTCAGGTAAGGCTCAGTGTCTCAGTGATGAAGAATTTCCTACCAAATCATAAAGTTTTTTTTTATTTTTATTTTTCAACCTTCTGTTCCTGCTAGATTAAAATGTCTCCAAAGTCCTTGACAAACCCTAAATCACCAGCAGTGAGCTGTGAACATTTTTTTTTTCCTGCTGAGACTTTACTATTAATATCTTTGCTGCCTTATTGGGATGCAGTTGGGAAAAAAAAAAGAGGCTTGACGGTATTTTACTGTTATGGTCTGCTTCTCCCTTTGAAACTAAGCAGATTTTGAAGCCTTCTTCAAGAGAAGTTCTTCTCCCAGGCTGTGTTCTTGTCAGTTAACAAACTGATTACTGATTTTTAACAGCCTACTGCTCATGATATGAGAATATTTTGCTATAATTCATCGCATCACTCAGACATGACTGGAAATTTGACAGCATTTGGAGGCTTAAACCACAATGAGGGGAAGGACCAATTAACAGAAGGAGATCAAAGGAAAACCAAGAAAGCTTCCTTGGGGATTGATCTAACCACTGGGATTAAGCAATAGTAGTGATGTAAATATAAGGGAGAAATGACAGGGGTATAGGAATGAGCAGTGATGTAATGGAGCCAAGGCTCACAAGGTTGAAGAGCCAGGACTTCTTGTTTAACAGGGATGTTATTTATAGATTTTCCTTGGTTTTTTCCGGGCTGTGAGGCCGTGTTCTGGAATAGTTTCTTTCTGACATTTCACCTGCATCTTTGGCTGGCATCCTCAGAGAATGGTTGGGTATGTGTGTGTGTGTGGAGTCTATCATTAATACCCATTAATGATAGTCTCCACACACACACCTACCCAACCATTCTCTGAGGATGCCAGCCACAGATGCAGATGAAACATCAGAAAGAAACTATTCCAGAACACGGCCTCACAGCCCGGAAAAAAAACAAGGAAAATCTATGGATGCCAGCCGTGAAAGCCTTCAACTTCACAGGGGTGTTATTGCCAGTTGCCACACCCTGGGTTTCCCTGTTGCCTCTGAACTTAACTACAGTACCTGGGCACAGGGTGGGGGTGGGGGCAGCTAGAACTGGTCTACTGACTTTAAGATAAAATGCTTCTCCCTGGTGATGGGAAATGAAACTTGAAATCTTGAATTTGATGTATATGTGTGTGTGTGTGTGCCCACACACACGCACACACGTATATCTCTCACACACGTGTTCTTACGAACAATAGATGGATCAATTCAGCTGCTTGGAGGCATGGCTGTAGGGATGGCTGTAGAGATAGCCAGAATGAGAATCTGTACTTCAGAATGTACCACTACACTACTGGAAACCGACATAATGTATATTATTCTTCTGCAGCTTCCTAACTTAGGGATAGGCAAACCCCAGTCTTAGAGATCTACTTCCTAATGTTCTAGAACCACAACCTCAAATCCCAAATCATAGCTCAGAGGCAGACATACAATTAGCAGAATTAAGGAACAGTGTGACTTCAAAACAAAGCTTTGAAAGGTAACATTGTTTTCAACCACAGTTCCCACTGACCATGCTATTGGGGGATTTTAGAAACTGTTTTCCAAAAAATACATTTTTCAATCCCTGGTCCAAACACATACTCTGAATAAGAATTAAATGGTATCAGAGCTGAACTTGCATATGTTTTTGTGACAACTGAACTTTTCACCAAAAGAAATCCGTATCAGATTACCCCATTACACCCCACAGTAAGCTTTCTTTCTTGCTTTTGTGGTTAATGGCCTCATGCTTATTTACCTTGCTATTACTATAGAAGTATAGAACTGCATAGATAGAACATGAGGGAAAAGGAAAATAAAATAGTCAAAAACCTTGTTGCTGTGTACAAGTCATTTCCAACTTATAGTAACTGTAATTGAACAATACCATGGGGGTTTCTTGGCAAGATTTGTTCAGAGGGGTTTTGTCTCTACCTTTCTTTGAGGCAGAGAGAGTGTGACTTGCCCAAGATTCACCCAATCAGTTTCTGTGGCCAAGTGAGGATTCAAACTCTGGTTTCCAAAGTTGTAGTCCAATGCTCAAACCACTGTGTCATGCTGGCTCTCAGTCAGAAACTATTAGAATCTATTTCTTGTAGTACCTGCTGAAATGCAAGGCATTTCTTTCACAGAATAGGATATGGCAAGGCCTCCAAGATCAAGTGAAGTTCTGGCAGAGGAAAAACAAAGGAAATATCATGCCTCCAGTTATATTTATGCAGTGTGTGGGTCATTCAGAAATTGGAATGGAAAGGCCATCCAAAGTCAAAATAAATATTATCAACATTTTCCTTCCTTGAAGGATCTTATTCTGAATTGTATGTTAACTCTAAATCCTTTGTTCTTGTTGTTTTTAAAAAAGTATTGCTGTGCTATAAACATTTAATAAAAATACATTTAAAAACAGAAGCAAAATATATGTAAGACTTTATCAGAAACACTAAATATGGCATCACAACAACACCACATAAACGCGAAAGGGCGCATATATCATACAACGTCACCCTTTTGCATGTATATCCCTTCCAAAATCCATCCTATTTTATTGACCGCTGAAGCCATCAATTGATCCCCTGTGGCACTTTTGTGCCGGCATTGCCGGTGTGTGAAACTTCACGCCATTGTACTCATGTGAATGCAGCATCAATTGCTTGTCCAGTATGAACACTTCCAGGTGAGATTGCGACATCTAGGTAAGTGACACACTTTTTATGATCCTCCCCAGGTTACTCATAAGTATTTAAGTGTGTGTATGTGCTTTTAAAAACTTTTTTATGTGTTGTTTTTGTTTTTGAATTTCCAACACAAGCATCTTCTTGTGAGAATCCATGGGATTTGAACAAGGAAGTGAATGGAGCTCTGTTCACTTCCTCTTTCATTGCTGGGAAGCCTTTGCCAGGAAAGCAAGGTAGGTGCAGCATGGGGAGTTCTTTTGCTGGCATAAAACTGGCAAAGTTATGCTGGAAAAAGAATGGACTATTTGGGGGTAGTCTGATAAAGTCTCTAGTTAGAAGGAAAAAAAAGTAGTGCAAGTTAGGAAATACTGAGTTAGTTGTTGTTGTATGCCTTCAAGTCATTTCTGACTTCTAGCGACCCTAAGGTGAAACTGTCATGGCGTTTTCTTGGCAAGATTTATTCAGAGGGATTTTGCCTTTGCCTTCCTCTGAGGCTGAGAAAGTGTGACTTGCCAAAGGTCACCTAGTGAGTTGCACAGATTTGGGTATCCATGGAGTGTACTGGAACTACCCCCGGTGGATACCAAGGCCCACTGTACTTTAGCTGGGGTTAGCAATTTAAACCTTGATTTAGAGTTTTGTGGGAACAACATCGTACACACTGTGCGTGTAAGTAATGTTGGAAAAGATTGCAGCATTCTCTTTTCCCTGCACCCTCTTGCTTTTAGAGCAACTCCTCAGATACTGTAGTTAACATGCTTCTGTCTGCCCTGCTTACTTTTTCTTGGGCAGCCATCTTCTCCTTTTGTAAACTGGTGGGTCAGGGATGACTCTTCTCTCCGTCACCTCATTTAAGTTAAGTTTATTGAGTTATTTAATCTAAAGCTCTGTGGGGTTTTTTTTGTTTGTTTTTTTTGGTCATATATGGTTCAGGGGAAAATAATGTGCACATGAGCTATGCCTCTAAGTCTAAACGGACATTCTGCTGGAGGGAAGTTAAAAGAATTTATCTTTTAGCGTCTCCAATACAGGGCAACTCTAATTCTCCCACAAGTACAAACCTGCCAGAGCCTTAGGATCCTTGGGGGAGGGCTTTCTCTCGGTATTGCTACCATCACGAGCCTGTTTGATAGGGATGTGGCAGAGAAGCTTCTTGGTGGCTGCTACCTGCTTTGGGGATTCCCTTCTACTGGAGGCTAGGCTGCCTCCCCTACTCTCCTTTCACTGGCAGACAAATATGTTTTTATTCAAAAAGCTTTTAATGATTGCTTGCTTGCAGGGAGCCTTTTATGGGGTGTATACATTGTATTTTTAACTTTATTGTTATGTTTTTAAAATTATTTTATACTTTTAAAAATGTAATGGTGTCATAATGCAATGATTGTTTAATTGTGTTTTTAATTTTTTTGTTATCAGATTTTTGGGGCCTTACCACACTCCAAAGAAAAGCAGTAATGCAGCAGGAACATTCTATCTTCTGCACTGCCTTACTGCATGATGTTGTCCTTCTTCCAGCATTCTTTCATTCCGGTCCCATGGGGGACCAAGATAAAACTGCATCTTTTTGGAATGGGTTTTTTTCTGGTTAGGAAGAATATGTGGTTTTGCCAAAGTCCCTCATGGGACTGGAATGAAAGAATGTTGATGTCTTGTGGTGTTTGTTTTTTTCCCCTTCACAGTCTCATAGGGTTTTGCTGGTCTGAAACAAAAATGTTTGCTGAAACATATAGTGTTTTGCTAGAGGATCCCATGAGATCACCCATGATGATTTTAGGCAGAGATGATCTCCATGTGTTTCAATGTACATTCTCTATCATGTATAAAATAGAGCATCCACTTATTTTGCCACAACAGTATAGACATAAGAAGTCATACCATTTGCCCATTAGGTGCCTACTGTGTCTGGAAGTAGATCTCCAAGATGCTGGTCGCAGGAATTTATCAGGCCTAGCACCTGACATCAGTATAGCTAGAAATGTCAGTGTTTGAACTTGGACCTTGTACATACAATGCATCACAAGGCCAATGGAGTGATGACACTCTCCCACTACCAAGGTTAGGGAAAGGGCCAGGATTATTCACAGGCTGCTTTCTCTATAAACATTTGGAAGAAGGTAGGTATGAGCTGCTTCTATGCTCACTGATCAAAGTGGGTAAAATATTTTTACTGAAACCCAAGAATATTTGGACAGTCCTGCATCTCAAACTTATGATGGCAACAGTGATGGAGGGCAGACAACTGCAGGAAGGGATAGAATCCTGGGAAGAGTGTAACTTGTCTGCCCATTAGTCAAGATGGGCAGAAAGCCCACTGCCCCATCATCTTGAGTGACTGTGAGGAAGAGGCTCTGTTTCCCGTTTCATAATATCTCTGCCTGTTCATGATTTTGTGAAGGTGCAGAGATATTATGTTCTATTCCTCTTTTTTAAGTACAATCTAGAAATCATTGCATGCACCATATGGACACGAACCTGGACTACTGCCGGATCCCCTTTTACTATGATCTACTACCCCTCCCTATAATATCTCATGATTAGAAACATTTGACACTTTATAGGGATCTAAATAGACTGGGGTGATCCAAAGTGAGGTCAGATGGAGGTCATAAGGACCTGGGAAGGTGCCTTAGAAATATTTCAGTAAATACACCCAAGCTAGGATTAAGCAAAAACCTTTAGTAAACAAAGCTATTACAGAGGTATGTGCTAATTCCTTATTGGGCCCCTTGGCAATGAGTCATCTAAACAATCAAAGGACCTATATACCCCAAATCCCCAGGAAGTATCCTTGGTACCCCCTCCTTGTCCTACAATGTGAGGTTTTCATAAACCCATCAATTCCTATCACCCAGCCATCTAAGATAATCAGTGGAGTTTTGTTCTCTGTTGTTCCTCCTGTGAGAGAATCACTTAGCCATTGTTGTAGCCAAAACATTCCTTCAAGGGATGAAATGGATTATAAATATCCCAGCCCAAACAATAGCAGAGTGTGCCACTGTGGACAACACCTAGCCAGTCTCTCTGACAACGTACCCCCAGATTGGAGTTCCAGTGCTACCCTCAGATTTCTGTCTGAGCTCTTCGCTACTCTTCAGACTGGTAACTAGCACCCTATTTTCCAAATCTATTCCTTTATCCAACCTTTCTGCTTTAACTCTTCAATAGTCTTGTGTGGTTCTTGTGAACATGTGTTGCACATGTGAATGCTTTCTATGTTATTTTCCAATTAAAAAAAAACATTTATTTCATATTAAACTGGAGTTCTCTGCAGTGAGTACTGGTATACACAGGTGAAAAGGTCCCAAAGTTACCCACCTCTCACAGCATTCCATTTGAGTTAATAATATTTCCCCCAGCTAATAATAGATCATGGGTAGGGCACTAAAGCATCTCCACCTCTTCAGGTAACACCCCCTAACCCTGAAATTAGAGTGTTTAAATGCCCCACTCCCCGAGATGAAAAAAGTATGAACCATTAACATACCTGTGGATTTCTGATCTACAAACTGAATTCCTGCAAAGCATAAGAAGAGTTTTGAACTGTAGCATCCTGCCCCAACAGCATTTTTCAAAATTGTGTAGTAATCTAAGTTTCTTGAACTTCTTATTCACCTTTTTTTGGTGCAAGCAGATGTGTAATTTAATCTGTTGCAAAGGTTCTCACAGCAGGGATAACCTTGTAAGTAAAGATCACTTGTCCCAATTAATGACCAGACTTCATTTTGCAGCATATTTTTTTTTCTGCTTTAAGTGCAGAAAACTGCTAGTTGCTATATCTAATGTGAAATCATACACCTTGGGGATCTTTTCTGCAGTTTTGTTGTTGTGAGTTTTATCTTTTTAAAACAAAGCTCAGCTAAATGTTCAATTCTTATTTCCACTACACTCCAAATTTAAAAATAAGCCACATGGGAGGTAAAAAAAGGCCCTCTAATGACATTGAATTTCCTCTCTCCAAACCACCAACTATTCAGTGGAAATATTTTCAAAGTTAAACTCACTGGAACACTGCAGTCTTTGGCCCTCTGAATGTTTTGTGGTACAACCCTCACAATCCTCACAGGAATCTTGTGAAGTAGGTCAAATTGAGAAGGAATAGCTAGGCCAAGCACAACCAGTAAATCCCAGAGCTCAGTGGAGAGTGGAAGCCAGAGGCCCAGTCCAATACTCTAAACACTATATCATACTGGCTTTCATCTATAAGAGAACACACCTATCGTGCTGTTGTTATGTCTTTAGGTTGACTTCAGTTATGGCACTCTATGCAAAATTTATTCAGAGGAGGTTCGCTATTGCCTTCCTCTGAGAGAATGTAACTTGCCCAAGGTCACCCAGTGAGTTGCTATGGCTCAGTGAGGATTTGAATGTAGAATCCTAGTTCATCAGTCAAACATCTTCACCACACTGGCCTCAGGAATAGACATACAACATTGATTAAATTCTTAGAAAATGTGATATGTGTATGAGCCATAAAAAAACAACTTTTTTCTTCTTGGAACCCCTTTGTGTGAGCTCAAAAAGTTACTTTTTCGGACTACAACTCCCAGAATGCCCCAGCTAGGATTCCCACAAGCCATGCTGGTTATGAGATTCTGGGGATTATAATCCCCCAAAGTAACTTTTCCAAGATCTTATGCATTCTGTCCTTCCATGCTCAGAATCACTTTTCTGTTTAGCCCATGGTGAAGGAATTATATATATGCACATTCCTTACATCAGATTCTATTTGTAAAAATAGAAATTCTGCAGTTATTCCATTGAAAAGTAAGAGAACACCAATCTGAAGGTAAAATACTTCCTAATGTTTTTACAGCAATTCATTCCCTTCTGATCTAATCCATCTCCACTGGTAGCTATTTGATATCATAGAACAAGTGTTCTATGGTTGCTTATATCTTGAAGTTCCAATTCCTATAAATCTTCCTGTTGAGACTTGCATTTAATGGCTCATCAGATGTGGGACAGGATGTGTCCTGCAGAGCACAATTTGCTGTTTTTGGAAACAGACTAACTAATCATGTGTGTCATCACTGACTTTCCTACTTTTGTAAAATGCCTCCCTATTCTTTCAATGAATAATTCCATTACCATGGCCATTTATCACTGGGAGCCTTTGGATGACATGAACACCACAGTGTTTAGTGGCAAGAGGACTTACAAAAATGCACCAGCATTTTCAGAGTAGGGACTGGATTGGCAGGTTGGGGGTTTCCTAAGAAAGCCCCCTAATCCTGCCTTCCCCCCCCTAAAAAGAGACATAGGACTGTAAGACATCACCACACTTCTGCACTGTGCCCTCCAATTCTACTGTACCAATCTCAGAAGAATCAGAATAATAGGAAGAGACCATGAGGGCCACCCAGTCCAACCCCCTGCCTTGCAGGAATGCACAACCAAAGCACCCCTGATAGATAACCATCCAGACTCTATTTAAAAACCTCCAATGAAGGAGACTCCACCAAACTCCAAGGCAGTGTATTCCACTGTCAAACAGCTCTTACCATCAGGTAGTTCTTCCTAATGTTTAGGTGGAATCTCTTTTCTGTAGTTTGAGTCCGCTGCTCCATGTCCTAGTCTCTGTAGTAGCAGAAAACAAGCTTGTTCCCTATTCAATATGACATCCTTTCAAGGATTTAAGCACCACAATCATGTCACATCTTAAGCTTCTCTTCTCCAGGCTAAACATACCCAGCTCCCTAAGCCCCTCCTCATAGGGCATTTGACACCTTTCACCATGTTGGTCACCCTCCTTTGGACACATTCCAGCTTGTCAATATCCTTGAATTGCGGTGGCCAGAATTGGACACAGTATTTTAGGTGAGCTCTAACCAAAGCAGAATAAAGTGGTACTATTAAATCCCTTGATCTAGACACGATTGATGCTCCTATTGATGCAGCCCAGAATTGCATTGGCTTTTTTAGCTATCACATCTAGTCATTTCTGACTTAACCCATTCAAACATGGTAATGAAGTCAGTTAGAAACTGAATTTACTGTTGCTATCACTATCCTGGAAGCATCTGATGCAGATGACAAACAGAGCCTGGAGAGGTTATTCCTAGAATACCACCCACAATCAGGGCCACCGAGAGACAAATCTATTGACCTACACAGTATAAGTGTCTGATAGAACATTAATAGTTAAAAATATATTAGGTATGGCTGAGCTGCTTCTTTGTTTTTGAAGGGTGCTCTGTTCTTCAGCGAATAGTTTCAGAGCAGAAGTCTCATTTTGCCACATAGGCAGACATCAAAGCCTGAACTTGGCCTACAAGAACAATTTTCCCATCTCTATTTATTATCACTCTCTGCTCCCAAATTATGATACTAAGGACTTTAATCTCCTAATACTAGGGCAAGTTACCTGGTTTGGCTCCTGTTGACTTTGTTGTTATTTATTTATTTATTTATTTATTTTGCTAGTACGCCATCTAAAATAATCTCTGGCTCTCAAATCTGAAGGATGGCTCCAGAATTGTGGGGCAGAGAACACAGTTTTAATGACAGCTGTTTAGTTTTAAGAGCAACTCTGCCAGAAATGCTGTGGGTTTGTACGGGAGCTCTCCAGTAGGAAGGGAAAGAATATTCAAAAATATTCCCAAAAAAATGGTCCAAAAGTATGTGTTTCTTGACTATTAGGAAACCTTGACAAGGGGAATCCTGGACTGACAAAAATCTTCATAGTTTGGGACATAGTTGGTGCAAAATTCCCATGTGGTTCTTTTCTTCTTTTTTTTTGGCACAGAAAACAGCACTTTATGTGCAGAAAATAATATCGAGGCATTATAACACTTATTATCACATGTCACTGTAATCACATGAAAGAACTGCCATGGAATTATCGCACAACCACTGGCACTTTAAGAACAGGAGTTTACTTCTGCGATTTAGTATGGGCAAGATTTTGGTGGCTCTCAGGAAAAGAAACAAGCGCACTTAAAACTCCAAAGACACCTTAATTAACAACGTAAACAAACACAGAAGCACTGAAACAAACACAAAAACATTGAAACTAAACAGGACAGTTCATAAAAGAGCACCCTGTGCTTCATTTTCACATTCTCACCTGGAGGTTTTCTTGCTGAGGACTACCCATTCATACAGTAGTCTTGTGATTACAATGGGATGTGGGTTCATATGCCATCAATACCATGGAAAAGAGCTATTGATGATCTATTGATGACTTGTCCCATGAATTAGAAATAATTCCTTTTTTGTGGCTGGTGCACGGAGTAACCACATGAAGATGACAATGTTGTATGATAGCAGGGCCCATTTGCGCTACCATGATGTTGTAATCCCATGATTTTTGTCATGATTGATAATGTCCCTAATTTTAGCAGCTGGATAGCTCCTACACAATTCAGAGTAGCTGTGCTGGAGATGCTGTTGAAACCGGGCCTGAATTCCCCACCCTAGCAGGTATGGTGGCCACAGGTATGGTGGCCGCGGATGGGCAGCTGGCCGAGCTTGGGGCGCGGGCAGTGGCCCCAGTTGGACAGTGGGCTCCAGGGGGGCAGAGGAGGGGGGGTTGGGCTGCCATCGGGCGGCGCCTTGGCTGCTCCCGCCTCTGGCTGTGGGGCGGAGAAGGCAAGGGCGATCGCCGATTCCAAAGCGGGCAGTGATGCCTCTGGGCCAGGGATTTGGGGCCCCGGCAAACAGGCCTTTGGGGCCAGAGCCTCGCGGGTGGGAGAAGGCAGGGAGCCTCCCTGCAGCTTTGCGGGGGACCAGGGGCAGACGAGTGGCGGTGTTGAATAAAGTTTAAAAAACACATAAACAAACACAACAGATACAGATCTGCAAGCATCAATGTCACACAAGTGGCACAACACCTGCCACACAAAGGGGTTGGGAGGCCTGTGGCATATGCCATGGGGCCCAAGAGAGCTTCAAAACAACGGCATGTGGAGGAGGAGCGGCCCCTGCGGGAGGCAGCAATGACAGCCGGAAGTGAGGGGCGGGGCAACCAGAGCAAGGGGGAAGCAGTGCCACCAGCCAGTTGGCAGACCCTCGGCCCCCAGTGGAGGCGTTTGGGCAATCAATCCCCACCCTAGCCAATGTCATGGGGGCCTTGTCGGTAGTCCTCCAGAGAATGGACAAGGACACCCCTTCTGGTAGCCCCAGTAATGTGCCTGGGGTCACCGAGGTGCATGAGGCAGGGGATTCCAGTACCTTTTCCAGCCTAGGTGCACCCAGCAGCAGCCGGTCCAGGCATTCCAGGTCCAAGGAGAGGAGCGGTTCCAGAGAATCTGGGCAGTCGGGATCCTGAGGCTCCTCCTCAAGGCGGTGCAGCAGGTCCAGCAGCAGGAGAAGCCCCCACAGGAAGTGCACACGATCCCGTTCGGGTTCCTCGTCAGGTGAATCATCGGACGAGGATAAGTACAGGTATTGGGAGAAGGGAGCCTTCAAGCCGGGCCTGCCGGCATGGGCCCTCAAGCTCAGGAGATCTAGGGAAAAGGCAGGGGAGGACAGGAAGATGGAGGGAAAACACCCTGAAGGGGAGGAGCTCCGGGAAGCAAAATCTAAGGAGGACCCTCCTGGGGGCCACTTGGATCATAAGGTGCACTCAAAAATCCTGCAAGGTTATTATGTAGACGTGTTCACACTGGTGCCACCCCCTGGGGCTGAGGCTAGGGTGCACAAGAGCGACAAGAAAGATGCTGACAAAGGTAATGGGGAACCATCAGAGTGCACCTTTGCCAATTGGCTCAACTGGTACATGGTCTTCATGGGGGTGGTTGCACTCGTCTTCCCAGAGTGGGTCTGGCACTTGGTCAATCACCTCTGACAGGTCCTGATGGTGCGCCAATGCCATTTTGTACACCACTGAGTGCAGGAAAAAGGTATCTAGGTCCCCCACGCACAGATGGGAAACTGTTGACTACCCCATGTGGTTGCAGGCCATGGGGCCGGGCAGGCGGGAAAAGGGGGACCCACAAAAGGCAGCACGCAAGAGGAAGGGAAAAAGCCGGTGTTCTGGGAGTACAATGGAGGCAAGTGCTCCAGGTATAAGTGCAGGTTTGACCACTCCTGTGACAGTTGTGTGGGGGGGGACACCCGAAGGTGAATTGCACCCGGCAGGGCAGCGGGGGCCAGTCCTTTCGGAGCAATCGCCCAACAGCAGCCGGCTCCAAGAAGGAGGCAGGATCCAACAGCACCTCCAACAACGGCACCAAGTGAGGTGCCTGCAGGGGCGGGGGGCGTATGGCTTTCACCCCAGTCAAGCTGGAGGCCATGCGCCCTCTCTTAGCAGCCTACCCCAAGAAGCAGGCAGCTATTTATCTGGCGGAAGGTTTCGAATTCGGGTTCTGCATCCCCTTTCGAGGCAAGAGGGCAGCCACTACCTCAGGCAACCTAAAATCAGCAGCACAGCTGCCTGAGGTACTGGCATGCAAAACTGCCAAAGAGATAGAGGCGGGGCGCATAGCGGGCCCTTTCGAGCAACACCCCATGCCCAATTTGAGGATTTCCCCATTGGGGGTGGTACCCAAGAAGGCCCCGGGTGAATACCGCCTCATTCATCACCTTTCCTATCCAAAAGGGGAATCAGTCAATGATGCAATCCCACAGGAACTTTGCACAGTGAGATACGCATCATTAGACTATGCAGTCTGCCTCTTGCAGGGCTGTGGTCAAGGGGCACTCATGGCAAAGTGTGACATACAGTTGGCTTTCCGGCTGCTTCCAGTGCACCTTGAGGACCACTGCCTGTTGGGCTTCAAGTTTCAGGACAAGTGGTACTATGACATGGCATTGCCCATAGGTTGTTCCGTCAGCTGCTCCGCATTTGAGACCTTCAGCACATTCCTTGAGTGGGCCCTACAGCGCAGGGCGGGTTCCCCCTTTGTCACTCATTACTTGGATGACTTCTTGATGATGGGCCCGGCTGGAGAGGGAGGAATGTGGGTTTCTGCTCTCTTCCAGGCACTCGCCAGTGAGCTGGGGGTACCATTGGCACCTGATAAGACCATGGGACCAACGACATCCTTGGTGTACCTGGGTATAGAGCTCGATTCGGTGCGGGGGATCTCCAGACTTCCTGACAACAAGATCGAGGGCCTACGGGTGTTACTGGACAACATCCTGAGGAAAGAAAAAGTCACCTTGAAGGAAGTTCAATCACTCTTGGGGCATCTGAACTTCGCATGCCGGGTGGTGTCCCCCGGGAGGGCTTTCTGCGTGCACATTGCCAGGATCACCGGGGGGGGGGGTCAGGGCACCGCATCACTGAATTCACCTCACAAGAGGGTTCAAGGAAGACATGAGGGTGTGGATAGCTTTCCTCGAGCACTACAATGGGATCACCACATGGCAGGGACGCCTGGAGCTGGGGGGTACCTTGCAGGTACACTCAGATGCAGCAGGCAGCCTGGGCTTCAGGGTTTACTATGCAGGTCATTGGTGTGCTCAGCCGTGGCCTCCTGAGTGGGCAGCCAGGGGTGTGACCAGAGACCTCACCTTCCTAGATGTTTTTCCCATTCTGGTTGCCATCACCCTGTGGGGTGAGGACTTCAGAGACAAGAAGGTTTGTTTTTTGGTGCGACAATCAGGCAGTGGTTAAGATCATCAACAGGCAGTCCTCCAGGTCAGAAAGGGTCATGTGGCTGGTACACAGGTTTGTGTTCACCTGCTGGGAGATCCCTGTGCCACCTTTTTGGTGAAAAAAGCATTGGAGGGTTGGAAGAGGGCGGCACCGAAGGCACCAGATTTGAGGCGACCGGTGTTGCATGGGATGCTGGCACAGCTGGTCGCCCTTCTGCCATCCATCTGCCACTCCAGTTACGAGGCACTGCTATTTGGGGCAGCCTACACGATCACATTCTTTGGCGCCTTGAGGGTTGGGGAGGCGGTGTGAGCCTCCAAAGCAGACAAGTCCAGCAGGGCATTGCAACTGGGAGATGTCACCATTAGTGAGAATAACTTGGCCCTGTGCATCAGGTGCTCGAAAGCAGATCAACACAGCCGCGGGACCACCCTGCACCTGAGGAGATTGGGGGAATACACCCCTTGCTCTGTGGTGAGCATGAAGGTTTATTTGGAAGTCCGGGGCCGCAACCGGGGGCTGCTGTTCCAACATGCAGATGGGGTCCCTCTTACCAGATTCCAATTCGTGAGCGTCCTGAAGATGGCAATCCGGCAGTTGGGGCTGCCAGCGGAAGAATTCGGCAGCCATTCATTTAGGATAGGGGCCGCAACCATGGCAGCAGAGGCTGGCCTGTCCAAGGAGTCCATCATGCGATTGGAGCGATGGTGATCCAGGGCATTCGCCAGTTACGTAAGGCCTGGGAGGGTACTGCCTGAGCAGACACAGGGCCCGGATGACCGGTAGGCCTGCCTGTTGATGGGGCAATGGTTGGCGGAAGGCGGTTCCCATGGGGAACTCCTTGGTGGTGGATGTATTGGGTTGTGATAAGGCAGGATGAAAGAGGGGGGGCTCCAGCAAGTTCAGGTTCAAGCACAAAGCCAAGTTCAAGTTCAAAGGAGGCCCCTCCCCGCTTATTTGCTAACATTTAATTGTTTACAGGGGAGGAGAGAGCGTCAGGCGGACGGCCCAGCCATTTGGTCCTCTCCTCTAGGAGGCGGGTTGGGATGGACCAACCCGCCATTTGGCCCACATGGATGGGCATTGCGGATGTCATGACCCATACATTGCTGCCAACCATTCAGTTGCAATTTGCGGCCAATTTTATTGCCAAATGTTAACATATAACTCAAACATGTATCTACCTCTATTTTGTATTCACTTTACTAACCTGTACCTAACCTATTTTCTGAAGATCTAACCAATACAAAGTTGAAGAAAATGTGTGTCTGTGCATCATTCAGGAGGGCAGGGGGCAGTACAGCTTGGGTCTGCAAGAAAAATGGTGCTTGGAAATTTCCCACACTTTGTGGGAACTTTGTTTTTTTGTTCTTGGCAGACAAAACAGTGCAACTTGTCAACTCTGTGCAGCCTGAAAAGCACCACCATTGGAATCCAAGGCAGAGTTGCACACCTATACTAACCAATACTGCACAATTTTTTATAAGTGTCTGAATGGTTCAACATTGAAAAGGGGAGAACAGAGTACAACATTCCTTAAAAGATAAGCGCTAAACTTGGACACTTTAACTGTGAAAACTATGACTACTTTCTTCTCTAATTCACTTCATCCCTACCAAGGCTGTTCCTCTTCTACCATCCCTTCTTGGCTGGTTTTTAAACAACTTGTTCTCTGAACTCTCTAGGCTCTGAGTCTGTGCTCCCTTTCTTTCTTGACCTGCCTGCCTACTCTGATTCCTTGATTTCTTCTCATCTCTGCTAATTCACTTAATCTCTGCCAAAGCTGCTCCTCTCCTGCCACCCCGCTACTGCTCTTTCTTGACTGTTTTTGTTGTTGTTTTGAACTTATTCCTGAAACTCTCTGGGCTCTGGGTCTGTGCTTCCCTTTATTCTTGATCTGCCTGCCTACTCTGATTCTGAGTAGGCCACTGAGAAAAAGAAGCAGCAACAGAGCAGCCTTGGTGGGAAGGAAGCAAATTAGCAGGGAATGAAACGAATTGAGGAACTGAAGTAGGCAGGCAGTGTCCAGAAAGAAGGGAGTGCAACCCTAGAGCCCAAAGTGTTCTGGGAGCAAGTTGTGCAAAACAAACAAACAATCAGCCAAGAAAGGGCAGGGTGGGGGGCGCAGGAGAGAAGCAGCCTTGGTAAAGTGCATTCATGAAATAAATTAGCAGGAATAAGAAAGAATTGGGGAACTGGAGTAGGCAGGCAGGTCAAGAAAGAAGGGGAGCACAGGTTCAGAGTCCAGAGAATTCAGGGAGCAAGTTACAGAAAAACCAGTTGAGAAAGAGCAGCAGAGGAGGGAAGGCAGGAGGGGAGCAACTTTGGTGGGGATGAACTAGTAGGGATGAGAAGGAATTGGGGAATCAGAGTAGGCAGGCAGGTCAAGAAAGAAGGGGAGCACAAACGTAGAGCCCAGAGAGTCAGTTGTTTGGGAGGGTCCTTAGACTAGAGGGTGAAAGGGGATTGATGCTGGTGATTTTTTGCTGCAAGCCTTGGCCCTTCTATCAAGCAAGATGAGAAAACCTGCCCCCAAACTCCAGTATACAATGCACCTTTATTTATTAATTCCTGGTATCTAAGCCATCAATTCCTGTGTTGTCTTGTCCCTCTTTCTCAAAAAGTTGTGCAAAATGAAATAGTCATGGACAGAGGCAGACCTACAACTGTGCAGCTGTTCTTCAGAAAGTTGTGCAGTTGGAAACCTGGAGAAGCACAACCAGTGCTTCGAGAGTTCAGCCAATACTCTGAGACTTAGGGCCCCTGTTTAAGATTGCAACCAGCGGGAGACTCCTTTGTGTAGTATCCAGCACAGGACTACTGCTGGTGGAACCTCAGAATCCAGAGGAAATGGAGAGGCAATTGCCCTCCCCATTGCAGATCCTGGTACACTCAAAAAACAGCTATCGTGGGCAGAGTTTTCAGGTAATGCAGTCTGGTGTGAGGGAAAGGGGAGGGAGTTCTGCCAGTGCAATCCTGGATTTAGGCCTGGGGCTTTAACATCAGCTATATTTTTTCTCACTGACACTCAACACACATTTTGCTTTGTTTACCCTCCTGCCTGAAGAAGAAAGACTTCTGGAGAACTGAAAAGCTTGCACAGCATTTTGTGACCTTTGAGTTGATTTAATAAAAATATTGCCCTGTTGTTTGGGAATTTTTCTTTTGGCTGACACTTCTACCTTCCCTTTTAAGATTTAGCTTGAATGTGGTATGGTGTGTGGTTTAGGAGTGGAAGCCATGTAGGATTAAGACCGCACTATTTTAATCTACTCCATGTCTGCTATACTTTCACCAGTATCGTTTTGCATTATGGGGATGTAATCAGCTCCCCCCTCCTCCTTTTTCTTGCATACCTTCAAATCAACTCAGACCTACAGCGGTCTTATCATAGTGTTTTTTGGCAGGATTTATTTAGTGGTTTTCCATTGCCTTCCTTAGATGCTGAGAGGGTGTGACTTGCCCAGGGTCACCTGGTGGGTTTCCATGGATGAGCAGGGATTTGAACCCTCACCCACCTGAGTCCTAATCCATCACTTTTGCCAATACATCACACTTCCTATGAAATAGGGTAAACCTTATAAACAGAAGTTCCCCAGTGGCATGAAATAACATTTTGGTGCTGTTTTCCCTAGAGAAATATTTATTATGGCATCTGTAAAAGAAGAATGGAGGCAGTTGCAACCCCCCTTCAGGTTTTGCCTCCTCTCCACTTTAAGTGTTATAAACAGGTTTCAGAGAGTTGTTATGAAAGCATTTGCTATAGTTGGGACTGGAATTTCTTCCAAAAGAAATACTGGTGTTCCTTAACCTTCCTATCCTTATTTATTAAGCTTCCCCCACCCCCGCTCCTTCCAGACCCACTTATTGAATAAAAGTTGTTTTCATACTAGAACATTTTAGCATGGATGAAGTGTTGTTGTTTTTTTCATAGTCAGCGGCAGGTGGAATTAAAATGGTAATTCCTTACGAGAAGTTAATATAGCATAAGATTACCCAATAATGTCCCTGTAACTATAAAGAAGCAGCTTGTGTCATGTCTGCTTGCAAGTAAGATCCATTCAACAAAGTCACTTCAAATGTTAATTGAAAGCTTCCTGTTTGCAGATCTTACTGTTTTCCTGTTCAACATAGTTCAGGAAATTAGTGTTGACTTACATTTTTCCTTAAGTTCCCCACAAATTATAGATATTTTGCTTTTACATGCCACCTCAATTACAACAGGTGAACTTACTTTGCCCCAGCTGTCAAAGTATTCCACCTCCTGTCATACTTATATCCCAAAGATCGGTCTCATCTTTGGGATAAAAACACCATTTGGAACATCAACAGCAACACCAGCAATGCCCTCCATGCAGAGTTCTCCAAGATTTCTGACAAGCAAACAATGCATCTGGTTTTCTAAATCAGAGAACAAAGAACAATAAAGATGATCAGACAATCAAACAAGAGATCAAATGCCAGAGTGTCTGCTTCAAAAGGCATCGCAAGAGCCAGCTGGAGTGGCAAGAAAAGAGAAGAGGGTGGCATAAGAGGGAGAAAGGCCATGATGGATGAATTTACTATCACTGGGGATGGGACACAGCAGTGGAAGAGGAGGAAAACATTTCTATCAAAGGGGAGGAGAAAGAGGAGAACACAGCACTAGTTACTTTTTCACCTATTGAGGGGAGGAAAAGATGGGGGAAATGGCAGTCGGTGGGAAAAAATGGAAGTGGTCACTGCTACTGTAGTTAATAGTTCCTCTGTTAGGAATGGTATGTCCACTCTGTTTTCTTAAAAGTGCAATCCTAGTGCTTAACCTGTTTCAGGGATAGGCTTCAGCACCTTGGATAACTGCTCTGAAAAATGTACTAAAACCCAATTGGGTTTATCACCCCACTGACATAGAAGCCACTAGCAGCTACTGGTCACTACTCACTAGTTGCAAAGGAAGAAAACAGAAGTGGAGGCAGCATGAAGATAAAAAAAAAAGGTGGCAGCCACTGCTTTTGCACCTATAAAGGATATATATCTTTGTACATGGGAAGAGGCAGAAAATAGCAGAAGTTGCTTGAACACCAAGAGAAGGAATGCTTGCAGTTGTGGCAAAGGCCATAACAACACAGAGTAGCAGCTTGTTGGGTGCCATCCATAGGCTTCTCCACACAGGGAAGGCAAGGAGAGAGCAAAGAGTCACCAGTCAGAGTCCAAGCTGGAGAAGCTCCAGAGAGTACTTAGGCTGAGGATCTGATGTCAGGAGGTTTGGTTCCTCAACCCACATCCTCGGAGTGTAGGGTGGAGACATCATGCCATTCTTGACCAAGAAAGTATCCCCTATCTTTATGGCTTTGTACTAAATTGCTGTCCAACAAGCCCACGCCCTATGTTCCTTTGACCCCATGAAATTAATCATGTGATTTTAGGATTCTAGCTAATTTAGAAGTATATTTTATCCCCTTCATTTTTCAATTTAGTTGTTCTTCTTTCTCCAATCAAATTTGTGAACAAGCCATGTTTAATAGGATGGAACCTTGCTAATTCGTGCTAATGATCCATTGCAAACTATCACATGAAGTGGATAAACAATAATAAAGCTAGCGAGCCTTGAGAGGTGTGCTGCCCATTCATTTTGCCATGTTCAAATTCCAGCAGTTATTTCTGGCATGTGCAGATATACTGTATTCCACCTGGTGTTCACAGAAATGAATATTAGGAAGGAAATAAACCCTCCTTTGGAACTGCATAGTGCATGAAAATTCTAACTCTGTATGTACTTCTAAAAGCTGGAAATGAAAATGAAAATTTGCAAATACAGTATTTTGTACAAAGCTATTGATATCTGCATAATTCATAATTGCAGGACTGAAATTTTCTGGTTATAAAGTTTGACATTACAGTGAAGATTTTCTGAATCTATTTTATAAAATGTGCAATTAGCCAAGTGCACCTCCTGTGCTATGGATGCTACATTATATAGGGAAACAATTCAGACTTAAATGGTTCATCCTCTCTGCAGTAGTAAGAACCCCTTGTAATGAAGTAAGAGAAAGGAGCAGCAGTTAAATACTGCAAATTAGAGGTTAATGTGTTCTATAAAACAATCCTTTGGATTTGTTTTGGAAGCTCAGAACAATTTCTCTCTGTTTTCTAAATACTGAAGTGGGGAGGGGGAGTATCATTATTTGGCTTGATTTCTACAGTGGAAGTCAGATTACCACTGCAGAACATTACCCAAAATAGCAAGAGTAACCTTTTCTAACATAGAAGAAGAATGCTTCTTTTTAACATTCAGTGAGAGAGGAAATAAAATGGGGTGGGGAAAATGCAACTCACAGACCACATGTGGCCACCGTACTCCAGTTTTGTGGCCCCTGTACTCCAGTTTTGTGGCCCCTGAACCCCCTGCCAGTCCCCCAAATAGGTTTGCCAGGTTAAAAACTGGAAATGGCTCCTGTACCTTTAATATTCCTGTAGAAAAGGGGATTTCAGCTGCTGTTGCTTGAAACTGGGCTCCTGGTGGCGCAGTGGTTAAATGCCAGTACTGCAAGCCACCACGTTGCAAGTTTGATTCCAGCGGGCTCCAAGGTTCACTCAGCCTTCCATCCTTTCGTAGGTCGGTAAACTGAGTACCCAGCTTGTGGGGGACGATTAGCTAACACACATTGGAAACTGTTTAATGCAGTGTAGATGTGTAAATAGCTATTGCTTAAAACAATTTGTAAGCCGCTCTGATAGCCTTGTGGCTGAAGAGCGGGGTATAAATAATAATAAAAAATACTAGGTTCTACTACCAGAGGTCTACTACTCAAGCTTAGCAATTCTCTTCTCAAGGTGTATGTTGTGATTTGCCATGTTTAAATCATATTACTAAGTGCTTATAGAATATGGACAAGCTAAGATTTAGCAGCAAACGTTATGGCAAGTCTCTGGTCTAGATATCAACATTTATTTAGCAAATAAACAGGAAAAAAGGAAGAGGCATTGCCTTCTGAGAACTCCAGTGTACTCACAGGCAGTGGGAGGGTGACAGCTCTTCTTTTTTCATAGTTGCAAAAGAGCAGCCAGACTATGTCCCCACTGGCTCAGCACCATCAATCAAAGCTGCATGTGGGGCAGAAAGGGAAGCCCGAGGGGAAGAATAAGGGAAAAGACTTATCTTAGTTTGGTGCTTCCAGTGTCAGTGTGACAGAGGAGCTACTCTGGGTTTTAGTCTGAACTTTAGAAGAGGTATCCTATGTGCCGAATGCTGTCTCCAAAACACAGATACAGCACCTTGGTCCTTTAAAATTCAGACTAAATTCCAGAGAGGAATTACCACCCCGCTGACATCACAGCCCCCATCGCTCTATCCACTCTCCAACAATGCTGATAGACCTCCATCTTTCCTCTCTGCATTCTCTAAGGCACAGAAAGAGTGATCTGTATGCTGTCAGACCTGGAAGCTGAGCTCCAACAAGTAAACTGAACCAGCAGGAGGAGGACATTAGAAAGATAGCCAGCATCCCCTCCTTCCTGTCTTTACAACTAACCACTTGTTGATATATAGGTTAAACTTAGGTTCTATTTCCTCTCTACTTCTTCTCCAGAAAAGTCAGTGGTTGTTCTTTCTTCATCCTAGGAAAAGGCAGCACGTGTCTCCTCCATAAAGGCTACAATCACATCTGCATGAATGAAAGCCAGCTCTAGGGGCTTTTGTACACTAAGTTGGGATGTCTCTTCTGATCTGTTTCTGAATGCATTGCCAGAAACAATTGCATGCACATTTTTTTCTAATTACCATTCCTCAGTGTATTTCTTTTCTTTCAATTGCCATAGGGTCATCACCAAACTACTATACTCTGCTACTATAAATACCTAGTATTTTCCTATTGTTGAAGGTAGTGGTTCCCCCTTTTTCCCTTGCTTTTCCATGCTGCAGCCTGTGGTGAGTGTAGGAGTGGCATATTCCAAAAGCAAAGGCACATTTTGACACTAGCCATGTGATGAGCTTCCCATACACTCAATTTAGCCCATGAATGGTGAGGCAGCAGCATGGATCCAGCATAGAATGGTACAACAATAGCTGTACTATGGACACAGCACTTATAACAGGGAAGAAGGAATGTGTGGCCCTCTAGATGTCATTGGACTACAGCTCTCATCAAACCCAACCGTTGGCCATGCTGTCTGGGACAGATGGGGGCTGTCATCCAACAAATGGAAGGACATATGTACTATAAATATTTCCCAGCACTGTTCTGTAGCACTGGATACTGAAGACAAGGCACTATCTGATTTCATCTGAAAAATGTTTTATAGCTCCACTGCCTTACTGACACAATATGCTTGTTCTTCTGAAAACACATTAAAGTATGACATCTGTCCCTGAGGGCTTACAATCATGCAAGGTAAGTTCAACATCAGGGCAACAGAGATCCACGGTTTACAATCTAGTCTAATTTTCGGAACAGTATTGGTTTCACATTTCATTGTTTTACATAGCATTTCTTGGGCTTGCCCATAAGAAACAGTCAAAAGATTTGTTGTTTTTAATTAAGTCCTCTTGCATTTGTCATCACTTTCTTTTAATACCATATATTGTCATGTTTGAGAAATGATGGATTTGACTTGACAAAGAAATGAGTAAAGGCTTCTTTAATATTAAAATTGAATCAGCTGGAATGTTCAAACTTTAGCAGCACCAATAACTGTAATTTTTTAAAACAAAACATACCCCCCCCGAAGTGATAGCAAATTAATGCATTTTACCCCCAAGATTTGGGATGGAGTCAAAGATCCCTTCTTGCCTAAACAATTCAAACCCTTTTTGGGTGTTTCCCTTTCAGAAAATGAAATACACTCTAATGACACTCTAGCTGTTGTGTGCCTTCAAGTAATTTCCAACTTATGGTGACCCTAAGGCGAACCTATCACAGGTGTTTACCTAGTAAAATTTGTTCAGAGGGGGTTGCCATTGCCTTCCTCTGAGGCTGAGAGAGTGTGACTTGACTACGATTACCCAGTGGATTTCCATGGCTGAGTGGGGATTCAAAGCCTGGTCTCCATAATCATAGTCCAATGCTCAAATCACAATACCACGCTGGCTCTAATAGAAAAGATAATTTGCCTCTATCATACAAAGCTCTCTTGTTGCACTGGGTAATGTGCAGGAACAAATAGATATTGACACTGGGTTTGTCTACACCAGCAAAAAAATGTGGACTCACTCCAAATCCAGTGTTGTCAGTCCAGACAATATATGGCTACGTCTGGGAAGGAACTACATTTTTTTTGCCCTTAACCTGATTTTGCTCTGAATTACGAAAACTCCGGGGTTTCCCAGAAACTCCAGAGTGACCTTGGATTCTTTTGCTGTCTGGACAACTGGATCAGGTTCGATTAGGTCCAATCCAGTTGTCCACATGCATATTGTTACCGTGGCTTACACCCGCTCCCATCAATATTTCATAATTTGGCAATATTCTCAATGTGGTCTAGTAGATTGGGGAGGATCACAAGTGAGGTCAAGTGGAGGTCATCAGGACCTAAGGGAGGCGTTGTGGGAAAGTACTGGCATCCACACCCAAGATAGGATTAAGCGGAGCCCCCTAGTAAACAAAGCCATCACGGAGGTATGTGCTAATTCTCTCTTGGACACATTGGCAGTGTGTCATCTATCACAAACAGTGACTGGAATCTCCATGATCCACAAAACACCTTTCCCTATCCTACAATAAGAAGCTTGTCATAAACCCATCAAGTCTAATATCTCAGCCATTAGCCACAGTTAATGAAGTCGTAGTTTCCTTTGTTTAACTGTGAGAAACCCAATTCAAGCATTGTTTTTCAGTCAAACACCCCTTCAGGATATGAAATTGGGTATAAATATTAGCCCAAATAATAGCCAAGTGTGCACAGTTATATTGACACCATCACTCTGCTGGATTGTGGGTCACCTTTAAGTTCACATCTGAGTCTTTTTTGATGCCCCAAACCTCTGCTCTTCAGGACTGGTAAATATCACCCATACTTCCTTGAATCTATTCATCTATCCAACCTTTCCTCCTTGACTCTTCATTAGCCTTGTGTGGTTCTTGTGACTGTGAGTTCATATGTGAATGCTTCCATGATTATACTCCAATAAAAACATTTTATTTCATTTTAGCTGGGAGTCTTGACAGTTAGTACCGGTATACACAAGTGCGTAGGTCCTGCAAGTTATCCGACCTCTTGCAGCCATACATTTGAGCTAATATTAATTTCCACAAATCATATTGCAATCTTGGAATTAATTTCCAAATGCATATTGCATTTGGGTAATACATATGTGGCACTGTCTCCCTTACTATGCACTGACAGTGCAAGGAAGGGGATGGATTGCTGTTGGAACCACGACCACCACAGCTGCTGTCTTGCCAGCCAAGCAGCTCCCTGCGAGAGCCTGGCTGGCATTGTCACTTTTGCTAAGGTCAGAATGGGATGCCCATGCAATCAACAAGGAGGGGGTAGAGTAATCCTCTCCTTGTTGAGCACTTTCTCCCCAGCCCATGTATTGAGGCTGACTGAACTGGCATGGGAATCATACTTGAAACAGGTGGCAGGCTAGTAAAATCAAATAATCAATAATAAAAATCCATCCCACCTGAGGCAGCCAGCTACTTTATGATGGCTAAGAACAGGATAGGGTGTGCAGTATAGAAAGTTCAGTCCTCCAACAGAGAAATAGCTGGGACATCTAGAAGGAACAGCTGGGAGAGTACCATTGCTGCTCCTCAGCCTCTGCATACATATAGCTTTCTAGACTGAAGTCATATGTGCAAGGGAAAATAAGCACACATTCAGCAGCCCTAAGAGGATATTTTAAAGTGTTTTTCAAACTGAGGTTCTATGGGCAGCTAGAGCACACAGGATGGCAGAAGTGGTAAAAACAACCCCTCAGACTCTAATTCTGTGCCTCCCACACTGGTGTCATTGAAGCATGGCACATGATCATGTGTAATCACATGATTCCCCCCAGAAGGGAGAAAGGGGAGAAGCTGATGTATGGTTGAAACCTAGGAGTTGTCTAAACAGTGAAAATACTCCTCATGGAATGCAAAGAGAATCCTACCTGTCTTAATGGGATCCTGCATCGTTATGGCATATTCAGAAGGAGGAGGTCCAAAAACATTAAAACTCTGAAGGAAAAGCCTTCACAGCTTTTCCTAAAGTTTTTTAAAAAAACAGCAAGGGGAATGCACATTCCTGCTTGTTGGGACAAGCAAATCGCTTTGAATCACTTTCCCATACAAGCGGAAGTGCAAAGCTGATAGGCTGGATGAGCACAGGGTGTGGGGCTTGCTAACAAGGCAAGTGCCTACAGCCGCCATGTTGGATTTTCACCTTAGTGAGTGATTTCTAAGGCGATATTTTTTTTTTCCTTTTTAGTAAAGGTGAAACATTGTTCTATCATAATATAGGATTTTTTAAAGTTTGGCAGCAGCAAATTCAGGTAAGTTAAAACATGACTAATTTACTTGCAGCCACCATCATGACTGGTGGGCATGTGAAGTTTTGGGGGACCAAAAAATTTAAGATAAATTGCCATTATTGTAGAGCAATCCGGTTTATTTTGGGGGGGGGGTTGCCTCATATACTGTAGACGGGCCCCAAGTAAGAACTACAGAGGTGCCTCTTGGTTTGCATGGCTAAGGCAGTGGGAGAAGATTCAAAGGCCTATAGAAGTAATGTGGTCCAATGTGGCTACTAATTTTAATCTGCAAAGAATACTGAGTAGCTCTTTCATTATCTCAGTGGGAGGTGAGAAATACTTTACTGATGCAGAAGGAGGGCTGAAGCAGTTTTGTTTAATGCTTGTTAATTCATCACACTAAAGTCCTCAAATGAAAGGTGCAGGCCAGAAATATGAACTGACTATCATGGCTGAATAAAAAGGTGCAAACAAAGCCTATTCATTTTTTCTCCCTAAGGCATCATCATCTCTGACCATTTACTGCAGTTGAATGACACGTCCCACCCTCTCAAGCAAGCTGCTCTTCTACAGAGTAGCTAATTGCAATACTGCTTTATACAGCTTACCCTCAATGGATATATCAGAAGCAAGAGGGAAATGGGAAAATATTTGTCTCTATTGTGTTTCTGTTTCAGTAATGAACTAGAAATTATTAGACATTTCTAAAAGCACCATAGTTTTAAAAGCTCTGCAGTTTGCTGTATCTGAATCCCAGCTCTTCACAATCCAAAAAGGTTAATGGGATCTTTGCAAGATCAAGTGTTTATGCACTAGTGAATTAACCTTTGTGTTGAACCTGGTTTTTAAACATCTCAGGTGTAAATCATGAACAGATGCAATATTACAGTGCCATGATGTAACCATGTCGTTTAAAAAATAACATTTCTAGTATCTTACATGCTAGCTGGATGTTGCTGTTGTTGTTGTCATTGTTGTTGTGTTCAAATCATTTCCAGCTTATGGTGATCCTACAGTGAAACTATCATGGGGTTTTCTTGTGAAGATTTGCTCAGAGAGGATTTGCTATTGCATTCTTCTGAGGCTGAGAGTGTAGGACTTGCCCAAGGTCATCCAGTGGGTTTCCATGGCTGAGCAGGGATTTTTATCAATACAGTTGGCCCTCTGTATCCATGGATTCCACCACTGACAGCTTGAAAATGTACTTTAAACAACTCGAAAAAGGAAACCTTGCTGTTCACCATTTTATATAAGGGACACCATTTTACTACACCATTGTATAATAATGGGACTTGAACATCCACAGATTTTGGTATCCACAGGGTGTCCTGGAACCAAACCCCAGCAGATACCCAGGGCCCACTGTATGGACATTACACATGGCATTTGAGTATCCATCTTTGGTTGTAGCTTTTTTTTAGATTTAAGTCTTTTAATACCCAACACATCACAAGAGTGAACTATGGACACCACTTTTCATCCCATATCTGAGAAAGTCTTACTAATAAAAGTACCACTCTGACCATGAGTCGTTGGGTGACATAAGCAGAGGTTAGCTCTGGTTACACACACCCATATACTTTGAGGGATGTAGCAGAAGAAGGTAAACGACACCCATTTGTACAAAACTACTCATCCTGGCTGCACAACAGCAGGGTGGTTTGTCTGTGTCTTCCTGGTCACAGCTCTGACCCCGAGCTAATGCTCAGTTGCAACAGTTAGCCTGGGTGTGTTCCAGCTGGGGAGGCAGTGCATTCCATTGCCAATCAGCTCTTACTGTCAGGAAGCTCTTCCTAATGTTTCGGTTGAATCTCTTTTCCTGTAGTTTGAGTCCATTGCTCCATATCCTTGTCTCTGGAGAAGCAGAAAACAAGTTTGCTCCATCCTCAGTATGACATCTCTTCAAATATTTAGACATGATTTTCATGTTGCATCTTAACCCTCTCTGTTCCAGGCTAAACATACCCAGCTCCCTAAGCTGCTCCTTATAGAGCATGGCTTCCAGACATTTTACCATTTTGGTCAAACCTCTTTTGGACATGTTCCAGCTTGTCCATATCCTTCTTTAACTGTGGTGCCCAGAACTGGACACAGTATTCCAGGTGAGGTCTGACCAAAGCAGAATAGGGTGGCACTATTACTTCCCTTGATCTAGCCATTATACTCCTATTGATGCAGCCTGGAATCACATTGGCTTTTTTTTAGCTGTTGCATCACACTGCTGACTCATGTTTATCTTGTGGTCCACTAAGACTCCTAGATCCCTTTCGCATGTACTGCCATCAAGCCAGTGTAGTATCCTACATTTCTCCCTGTTAATGCCCCCATTTTCTGCTTCTGTAGTGCTATGATTTTCTGTGTGAAAGATCAATTCTGATCCTAACCTGTGGGTTATTAGCTACCTCTCCTAATTTGGTGTCATCTGCAAACCTGAGATGCATGCCCTCTATTCCCTCATCCAAGTCATTGATAAAGACGCTGAATAGCACTGGGCCCAGGACAGACCCTGTGGCACCCCACTAGTCACTTTTCAAGGTGAAGAGGAGTCATTGGTGACCAGTTTCAGGCCAGAAGAGATTCTGCTGACTCATTCCCAGCTACAACGAGGACTCTGCTGTAGCTATTATTGCCTTTGACCTTACAAGAAACAGCTGGCACTCTTTAGATTTTTTTTTTTTGGGGGGGGGGAAGCATATATAGTTTGTGCACCAGCTCTACTGGACAGACCCAGCCTTTCCTCCAGAAAAATAAAGCTAGGCTTCCAAGCATATTTGTTCAATGCACCTTCTGTCAGTCATTTGTGTCCCAGAAGCACTTATTCCCTGAACACAGAACAGTGGATGCATATAATCCACTGAGTACCAGTCATATGTTCTAAGGAAATTGCAACAACGTAGTAAACCTCCTTGTAAAGTTTTGTTACAATTTTCAGGCTGTAGCTTTCACCTGTGATTGGCAAAGCTACTTTTGTTGAACGACAACTCCCAGGATCATACCACACAAACATAACTTTGCCAGAATCTGGTGTCTATAACCTATCATTAAATGAATTTTCAGCTCTGAATCTCCTGGATACTTTTTTTCAAAAAGCAAATTCTGAACATAATAGCTCTTGAAAGACATCACTGTCTTTCCACTTCCATCACTGCCAGAAGATGAGAAACACTGGGAGATCAATGCTTCAGAGTCAAAGTTTGAAACAGAGGCATTTTGACAGCCTGGCTCAGCTAAGGGCAGTGACAGATACTTAGGTTCTTTCATTCAGAAGAGGGTAGGACTGATGTGGGCAATAGTGTTCTTTTGCCCAGGGACCCACCAAATCCCAGCTCAGATGGATTTAGGAAAGGATTAGGTGATTTCATGGAGGATCAGTCAATTAATGCCTATTATCCATGATCACTAAATGGAATCCCTATGCACAGAGGCAGCAAACCTGTGAATAACAGATGGTGGGGACAAAACAACAAGGAAAAACAGTGCCTTCATAACCTATTTGTACGCTTCCCAGTGGCATCTATTTTGTTACTGTTGTAGACTAAATGCTGGACATGATGGCCCTTGGATCTGGTCTCTAGGGATGTAATGTTCTTGAGTTGTAGCTGGCATTGAAGATATGGCTTAGGGAAGGGACCAAAGATATTTTCTGGACAGAGTGGCCCAGCCAGTTATTTTGGGGGATGATAGAGGGACAAAAGTTTAAAAAGTAACTTTGATCACTGTTTTGGGGTATTTATTCCCATAGTATACCTCCTCCACTTGCTATCACTTTATTCAACTATGTAGGGTTCCCCCTTTTGCTCCCTTCATAAACTTTGAGGAGAAGTGGCATGAATATGAACCTCAGGGCTCTCAGCATTTGGTCCTCCAGATGGTTGGGACTTCAGCTCCTAGAATTCATGACCATTTGCCATGCTGGCTAAGACTTCTGGGAGTTGAAGTCCAAAGCATCTCAAGGACCAAAGATACTCTAAGTGGAACTAATTGAGAGCAGAAAGGAGGGAGAGGAGCAAACAAGGACCTATTTCACTCTATTCTTTTACATCTCTCTCTCTCCCCGCAACCCTGCCTATTCTTACTTCAGTACCAGTATCAACACCCAGCATTCTTGGGAGGCTGCCATCATGCTATCACCAAGTAGGGCTGAGTGATGCCTGTCTTTGGACTATCCTTTCCTATTCTTTTCTCATGCTGCTAGCCCATGTGAATCAGCCATTTCCACAATGCTCCCAATGGAGTGCCCCTCCATGTCATTGTGGTAAAATACAGTGGTGTCCATTGCTGCAGGACCACAAGGGGCCATGCTTTTAATTTCCTGCATGCCTTGCAGTAATATATACCAGGGGCATGATGGAAACTTAAAATGGTGGCTAGACCTTGCTGCCTGTTTGAAGTACTACATGGATCATTGTTTGCAGCTGGTTGGCCAGTGCACCAGGCAAAGGATGCATCACAACCACCACCACTCCTCCAGAGAAGTGATGTTTGTAGTTGGTCCACTATCCCCACTTCCAGCTACTCTTGCCAAGGTCAACCAGTGGAAGGGAGGGTCTATCAGAAAACACTTTGCCCTTGCCCTCCTCAAACTGGACACACTTTTTATCTCTGCTTTCTTATCCATTCTCACAAGCAAAAGTGAGCAGCCAAACATGAGCCCTGCTGATGGGAAGAATGTAGAGACTGAGGACTTTATCAGATGTGGCAAATATGCCATCATAATGATGCCTACTGATTGTGAAAGGGTGCACATATCAAATGACATTGTCCTTTTTCAATCATGCACTGTCAATAAGGCATACTTTTTATCAATGGGCCAAGCCATCAATAGATCTCCCGTTCCGTGTTTGTGCTGGTGTTGCTAGTGTTTGAATCCTCACACCATTGTGCTCAGTGAATACAGTGTCAATTGTCAGAACTCTTCCAGGCGAGATCAGGACAGCCAGGTAGGGGACACTCTTTTTTTCTTTTTTTTTTTACCTCACCAGTTTACTTAGGACTTTTAAAGTGTGTTCCTGTGCTTGTGTGTATGTTTTATCTCTTTATTTTACTTTAATCTTTGAATTTGCCACACTCACATCTTCTCACGAGAATTGGTGAGATTTGAAACCAGGCAGTGAATGGAGCTCCATTCACTTTCCATTAGTACCTGGGCTACCTCTTTAATGCAAGTAAGGTAAGGTCTGGTGTATGTGTGTGTTCTTTTGCAGGCATAAAAACACCACAAAATATGCCAGCAAAAGAACATGAATGGAGGGTGGTCTGATAAAGTCCTGAATGTAGACAAAAATAATTTGCTTCTCCCTTTTCCCAGCCATTTCCTGATTCAGATATCTGGATTCCGCTGCTAGCCACAGATTTTCAGTTTCTACATTGTCAGTGGGAAAATGGACAGGTTTATACTTTGAAAGAATACATTTTCATACAGAAGCATACACACACACACACACACACACACACAGCATATATTCTGCAGTCACTTTATATGTATGTGTGTTCGGCAGTCAATCTGTATGTTTGGAATAAACATCTCTGATAATAGGAATGGGGGCTAGTTTTTAAAGGGGGGATTGGGTTCTTCTCCCCATATCTGTACCTTTGATGTTAGGTCTCCATGGTAACTGCTCTACAAGACAACAGGAACGGGTGGATCTCCCAAGAACCTCTGGAAAACAAAGGCTTGAAAATTCTGTTTCATATCCAAAATCAAAGTTTTTAAAAAGAAACATTAAGTTCTTACTTGCTTTGTGTTTGGAGTGGGGAGTGGGGAAGGGGGGACAGGGAGGCCTAGATGTTAATTCACACTGTTCTTTCTTTTATTTAGGGATTTTTGTGTTCTAAATTAAAACTGCAGACATTAAAATTTCATGATTCACTTCGAAGAAAAGTGGAATGATTAAAAGCCTGCCTGATCAATCCAGCAAGAGGCTATGGAGACCTGATGAGAATGCAGTAAGGGAAAAATGTGTTTGCTTCTCAACCAATTGGGACCTTCCCTTGAGAGACTTGCTGAAATAGACCATTCTGAACAACTCACAGTTCTGTTCCATCCAAAGTCTAGGGAGAAGTCTTAGCAATGTTTTTTAATTAGTGTACATTGTGACTGAGGAGTCAGATGAACATCAAAATCTGAAACATATACTACTCCAGCTTTTCTTTTTCAGCATCATCATTATTTATTTTTGAAAATACTGCCTTTCCACCAAGAATATTAGGGCAGCATACCTGGACACCCTCATCCCATTTTATCATCACACAAACTGGGCGTGATAGGTTAATGCAGAGAGACGGGGATCCCTTAGCTCATCCTAAATAAATTTTTAAAAAATCCAATGGTGAATACCTTCAAGGTGAAGTATAATACCTCCCTGGGCCTTTTCACACTACATTGTTATAGAGATATGATTCTGCTTTAACTGTCTTGGCTGCATGCTATGAAATCCTGAGGTTTGTGGTTTGGTGAGGCACTATTGCTCACTGGCTGAGAATTCTAAGTACCTCCTACTTAAACTGCAAATTCCAAAATTCCATAGGATGGAACCATGGAAGTTAAAGCAGAATCATACCCCTATAGCTGTGTAGAGTAAAAGGATCCCATGTCAGTTCAGTTTTAAGTGATACCAGCTAGAGTAGTATTTTAGGCTAACAATGAGGTCCATGTTTGTTGCGATCCTCAATGAAATGAAGCAAGAATACCATAACCAATACCATTTTAAACACTATTAAAGACCTATCTCTTCTGGCAGGCCTACCCAGTTGATTTTAAACTATGAGTTTTAGGCTGTGTTTCAATGATTTTATGTTTTAGTTATATATTGTATTTTAATTCATGTTGTACCATGCCTCGAGCCTTGGGGAAAGAGCAGGTAAGAAATGATGATGATGATGATGTTACCAAGACACCAATCTGAAGCAAACAGAACTTGGAAAGATTACATTTTGGAATACAGCTGGCAGAATCCTTCAACCAGTATGGGCGCTGGCCACATTGGCTGGAGAATTCTAGTTGTTGTCATCCAAAAATGGTGTTTTCAAACTTTGGAAGGAAGACATGCAAAGGGTATTTTACAGCTTTCCTAAGTATAAGTGCTGCCTTACCAAGAAAACTCTTAACTCTTTAATACTTAAGGGAAATGGAGGAAAGGGAAAAGAGATTGGTAGGCAATGTACTTTGGAGACTGGGAATTGCGGAAGACTGGCAGTGAGGGCAGTTATTTTCTGTGCCTCGGAATGGCTCAGTTTTCTTCTCTCTTTTCCAGAAATAACCCAGTGAATAGCCAAGTCAGTCTGACACAGATGGGAAAAATGTTAAATATGCTGATTCATGGCCAGCCCTACCATGAAGCAAAGTAAGATAGCTACATCAAGTGGCAGGTGCTGAGGAATAAATTGTGATGAGGTGTTGGAGGACAGAGCTGTGTGTGCCACATGATCTGCCCTGTTTTGTCTAAGCTAACAAATGTGGTGGATGATGCTTTACCATCATGAGTACTAAATCAAAAATAAATAAATAAACCATCTGCCTGTCCTTTCAGATTTTTTGCATGGAAAAGAAGGGCGTGATCTTGTCCTTCTCTTCAGGCATCAGGTCATGGGGCAGCTCTGGGTTGAGAAGACAAAGGAAGGAGGAGACTGCCTTGCAAAAGCCCCATAGTTATTTGAATGTTGAGGCCATTTCCTTCTGCCTAGTCATTAAAAATCCACCAGTCACACTGACATATCCATATGACTGTCTGAGACAAACTGATGGCAGATGGTAATGGGAGTACCCTAATAAAAAGCAAGTTATTTTTAGATGTTCTTTCTGTCTTTCTCCTTCTGAGATTATCACACTACACTGTTATAGAACTATTATTCCACTTTAGCTGCTCTGGTTGCCTCCTGTGGAATCCTGGGATTTGTAGTCTACAGGGGGTCATTTAGCATTCTCAGCCAGAGAGCTCTTAGGCATCACTAAACTACAAATGCCAGAATTCCACAGGAGGTGGACATAGCAGTTAAAGTGGAGTGATAGCACTATAACAGTGTAGTGTGGCAAAGTCACACAGTCTGTGGTACAGCCCAGATCAGTGTGAGGGGTATACATCAGATCTTGCTGAATGCTGGCCACATTAGGTCTCTTTAAATTGGTTCTGGTGTTCCCCAGGTGGAAATGAGCTTTCTCTAAGTGTGTGTGTGTGCCTTCAGGTTGCCTATCAGCTTATGACAACCCCATGAATTTCATAGGTTTTTCATAGGAAAGGAATACTCAGAGGTAGTTTTGCCATTTGCTTAATCTGAAATATAGCCCACAGCACCTGGTATTCATTGACAGTCTACCATCTAAGTACTAAGTAGAACTGATCCTGCTTAGCTTCCAAGATCAGATGAGATCTGATGCCTTTAGGGTACCGAATGTAAGTAACCAGAACTAAAGTTGAGCCCACACTGAGCTTTGACATAATTTAGGGCTGAGAAAAGCAGGCTGCTTGTGTTCAAAGGGCAGGAGGGGGGTTATTTTAAGGTATCCTTTTCCTGAGAGCCAGTGTAATGTTTTGAATGTTGGACTAGGGCTCCAGGAAACTAGGGTTCAAATCCCTGCTTAGCCATAACAATGAACTGGATGACCTTGGGCAAGTCATACTCTCTTGGCTTCTAATGAAGACAATGGCAAAACTCATCTGAATATGTTCAGGGGGCTGCCTGATAGTTCTGTGTTGGTTACTTTAACTTTATGGCTTTCTTCTTAACCTCTTCCTAAATTCACAATTCATTTGAAACAGTTCCTTATAGCTTCCCTTATTGTTTTCTTTATTCCTTTCATTATTATTATTTTTTTAAAAGTCTTAAACTGTCAGCATCATAACTTCCTAGCTAATACACTTATCCTACTGAAATTGATTGCTGAATCCTTTTGCAGATTTCTTGACTGGGGAGACCTCTATGACGTGCAATTTTTCATACAAATCACTCAAAAACAAACAAAAAAGAAACCCAGGGAGAGAGAAAGGAAAACAAATTTGAGGATCCCATTTCCACACAAACCGCTACAGGGTTGCCTCTGTGCTGTCAGTTTGATAATAATGGGCCACAAAAAACCCAAAAAGGGAATAAGTATGCCCTTTTTGGGATAATCACCAATGAAAAGGCCACTCTCTTGCACAAAAATTCCATCACTTACTCATCTGAAATTTGCCAGCCTTGATTTTGTCAGAAGAAGCAGCCATGCCTGCACTTATTTCAGTTCTGGTGTTTGCTAAACAGAATATTGGGAATTTTATTTTATTTTATTTTTAAATCAAACTTTAAAGAAACACATAAAAACATGTTTCCTGTATCTTTCTGGATGAAATTTGGTGGATTGCATTCCCTGCATGAAATCTGTATATGTCATTCTATTTTGTCAAACCATGAAAAGGAGGCATCTTTTTGTGGATTTCCCATGAGAGTGTGTAGAAAGTATAAATCTTTGGATTCCTGAATCTCACTTAAGATTTGAGAACTCAGTTGAATCAAATGACCTCCAACTTGGTCCAAGACATATCAGGACATTGAACTGCTGAGTTGGAATCTGAACCAAATCTTGTCATTGATGCACACCCCAACTCTTTGGAATAATAATAATAATAATAATAATAATAATAATAATGGGTTGGAAAGCCACAGTTCTAATATGAATAATCTCCTTATATTAGTTTCAAAAGCAGAACATGAGTAAATTTTATCATAAAATAAATTTTTCACTTTCTGGATCTTTACAAAGTTTCTTTATCATCTCTCTCTCTCTCTCTCTCTCTCTCTCTCTCTCTCTCTCTTGTAATCTTAAATCAGCAGCCACTGTTCTCTTTCCAGATAGTAAGGAAATCTATTCATTTAGAATTCAGTGTGTTATATCTGCTTCCCTGTATAATTGTAAAAGGTAATATATGTGCAGTGGAAAAATGCAGTCTGAACAGAGCCTCAAGTCACTTTTCCAATGCAAAATTTATCACTGAAACTTGCTGCATAATTGCTCTGGGCAGTGCACTAAGTAACTGAAAGGTCTGGCACTTCACCTGAAATATATGAATATAGTTTATGGGTGAGTTATTTATGCCTTCCTTCAGGGAAATGTAACTGATAAAACGATTTCTGATGCTGGAATAGGCAATTGTCTCCTTAAACAGGGCACCACAGTACTTCAATATGGAGGATATGAATTCACTGACAGCTTCAAATCATAGAATCATAGAGTTGGAAGAGACCACAAGGGCCATCTAGTCCAACCCTCTGTCATGCAATAATGCATAATGAAAGCATTCCTGACAGATGGCCATCCATCCTCTGTTTAAAAACCTCCAAAGAAGGAGACTTCACCACACTCCCTGGCAGTGTATTCCACTTCTGAACAGCTCTTACTGTCAGGAAGTTCCTCTTAATGTTTAGGTGGAGTCTCTTTTCCATTGCTTCGTGTTCTAGTCTCTGGAGCAGCAGAACACAAGCTTGCTTCATCCTCAGTATGACATCCTTTCTCTTAACCCTCTCTTCTTGAGTCTTAACATACCCAGCACCCTAAAGCTCTCCTCAAAAGGCATGGCTTCCAGACCTCCTATCATTTTGGTTGCCTTTGGTATTTTGCTTAGATAACTATTTTGGTGGAACATGTGGACTGAGCCACACAATTTGAGAAGCCCATCACTAGATCTTCTAAGGTTCTGAATATAGTTGCAACAGTGTCATTCAGGGAGGCTTTATTTAACTATTTCCCACCAGTTCTTTTTCTGATTGAAAATCACCTACTCACAATTGCTGTTAGGACCATGAGGGTGAGAAAATACAAATGCAGATAAGGCTGGCACCATCATTAGAGTGAGTCAAATTTGTCAGGCAGGAGATGCTGAGGGCAGCAGTGGTGGTAGCCCTCTGGCTATTCCTGATGAACTTCCTGGCTAATTCTCAGAGCTGGAAGACAAAACTGTGTATGTTATACAGTCTGTCCTGAATGAGCCCCTTAAACTGGGCTTCTGCCTCAAATGTGATGGGGGACACTGTCATGTCAGTAAGGTTGAAATAAGGTTCCCTTGCCAGTCTACATGAGTTCCATATGTAGAAAAGGGAGGGGGGAATCTTGTCCTTTGCCTTAAAATGCCTTGGGATCACCCTGTTACAGATATATGTATAGATTTCTACTTTTGTGTGGACAAATTATTGAAAAGCTACATCAGAGACAAACATAACAATATTTTGAATAGAAATCATTTACTCCAGAAATTCAGCTCACTATAAGAACATCAAAATGAAATGGAGTACCAGAGAAGTAGGTCTTCTCTCCCTCCTTCTTCTCCTCTCAAAGTTTTTCCAAATTCAGGGCTCAAGGCTGTTTACAACCATTAAAACAAAGATAGCTAAAATTTCACCTCATACAAAAGTTAAAATTGTAATTAAACTATGAATAAAATTAAAACCTGTTAAAAGCATAACCATTAGAAAGAAACAACAAATAGACAATACAGTGCTTTATGCAAGGTCCATTACCTTGAACAATCAGTCTTCAAAGGCCTGCTGAAATAAAAAAGTTTTTACTTGCCTGCAGAAGGAGAGTAAGAAGGGTATCAGTCTAACGTCTCTAGGAAGGGACTTCCAGACCCTAGGTAGCAACCACCACCAAGACCCTTTCCTGTGTTTCCACCACATGTATCTGTGAGGGTTGTAGGACAGAAAGAATGGCTTCCCCAGAAGATCCCCAAACATAGGTAGGCTCATGTGGGAGAATACAATCCTTCAGATAACTGGGACCTCAACTGTGTAGGGCTTTTTAGGTCATAACCAGTACTTTGAATTGTACTCAGAAGTAGACTGTCAGGCAGTGGAGCTGTTACAACAAGGAAGTTGTATACTCCCCAAAGCCAGGCCCAGTTAACAATCTGACTGGAGCTCTTTGGACAAGCTAAAGTTTCCAAACACTTTTCAAAGGAGCCCCACATAGTGCATGTTCTAGTAATCAAAACAGGATGTAATTAAAGAATGGTTCACTGTGCCTAGATACTATGGCTGTGACCACATTGCAGAAATAATGCAGTTTGAGACCAGTTTAACTGCCATGGCTCAATACTATGGAATTCTGGGATTTGTACTTTTGTGAGCTATTTAGCCTTTTCTGTCAGAGATCTTTGGTGTCACAACAAACTACAAATCCCAGGATTCCATAAGATGAAACCATGATAGTTAAGGCGTTGTCAGCATCCTATGATCTCCAAGATCAAGTGCAGCCTTAACTGTGCAAATGTGGCCACCGCTGAAAACTGAGCTTCCATGCTCAGGGCTGAAAAAAAGCTTCATCAAAAAGCTTGGATTAAAACTGAACAAGTTTTAAGTTCCATTCTGAGTTATAACCGGAGACACAGGGGTGGGGAAACTTTGGCCTTCTAGATGTTTTGGACTTCAACTCCCACAAGTCATAGTTAGCATGGCCAGTGGTGTGGAATTATGGGAATTATAGCCCAAAACATCTAGAAGGCCAAAGCTTCCCGGTGCTTGTGCCTAGAGCAATGAAAAGATCTGAGACTGTTCTGAAGGTAGTGAAGGCAAGGTATCAAGTGAGGGTTAGAATCAGACTAACTTCCTTTCCCCCCACTGTATTTGGCACCAGGTTAGAGCTACATAGCCAGTGCCAGTCAGAGTCAAAAGGACAGCTGGGGAAACCAAGAAAATACAAGCCGACTTCACAAAGTTATATAAAATCGAAGGCTTTCACGGCTGGCACCCATAGATTTTCCTTGGGTTTTTTCTGGGTTATGAGGCCATGTTCTGGAATAGTTGCAGAAAGAAACTATTCCAGAAGATGGCCTCACAGCCCAGAAAAAAACCAAGGAAAATCTTATATAAAATCAATAATCAACTATTTGTTTACTTATTTATTCATTTTTTACCCTGATTTTCTCTCAAAATGGGACTCAAGGTGGCTTTCAATTAAAACAAAATTGTTAAAACAATGAGATAGAAAAGTTTTAAAAGCATTAAATAACCAAACCAATTAAAACAAGTATTTTCAGAATACAAGTATTTAGTTAAAACAATTAAGAATTAAAAGAACTTACTTACAATACATTATAAACAACACATGCCCAGCACTTCTTTCTACCCCAAGCAGTTAAAGGCTGAAGGCCTATTTAATTAAAAATGTCTTTGCTGGTGAAAAGAAAGCAGAGAAGGAACCAACCAAGCTTCCTTTGGGAGGGAGTTCCATTGCTTGGGAGCAGCTACCAAGAAGGCTCTCTTCTGTGCCCTCACCAGACAAGCCTGTGAGGAGAGGAGGAGAGGAGTTGTGGGATGGAGAAAGAGCCCTTCCTCAAAGATTGTAAATCATGCTGACATTTATGTTTGTATGCTTCAAGAGAAGCAAAACCAAAAATAATCCAGGATTGACTCCAGTTTAGACTGGGCACTAGTCCTTTAACTCGGCTTGCTATGGCTTCCAATTTGGAATTAAAATTAATACCTGCCACCCTAACTTTAAATAGAGATGTTAGAGCAGGGGTTGGCAATCTGGTCCCCTTTAAAATTTTTGGACTGTAACCCCTATAAGCTCCAGCCAGATTGGCCTATGGTCAGAGATGAAGGGACTTGTAGTCCAAACATCTGGATGACAGTAGGCTTCCCACCCTTGTGCTATGTACTGTGATGAGAGAAAGTGTTCCGCCACTGAGTACATCCTCCCACTTCTTTCATTATTTTCTTTTTTAAAAGGATATTATCATGCTGGTGACTCCATTAAAGTTGAGTCAAAATCTCCCAGAAGACATTTCTCTCACTAAATTTCTAACATTTTTCTTTCTCTCCCTAAAGACAGAGAAGCAAATGTGCAAATATTTTCCACCACTTCTTTGGAGCCATCCCCTCTAACACATAAAGTCAATACTGCAGAAATATATTTATACCGTACTCAAGGTTTGTGTGTCTAAATGGCAAAAATACTCCTCGTAGATAGATTTTCCTTGGTTGTTTTTTCCCCGGTCTGTGAGGCCATGTTCTGGAATAGTTTCTTTCTGATGTTTCGCCTGCATCTGTGGCTGGCATCTTCAGAGAATGGCTGGGTAGGAGTGTATGTGGGGTTTATATGCTGTGAACCCCTGTAGGGTAGTGTATGTAAATTTTTTGTAACTGAGTGGTTAGTTTCTGGGTATTGAAATGCAAGGCTCGTTAGTGTCTGTTTGGCTAATGGTTGGCTGATGGGCCATTATCTGCTGGGACTCCCCTTGTCCCTGGGTGGAATTCCTTTGTAAGTGCTGAGTTTTTATTCTATTGTTCTTCAAAACTGGGAGCCAGATTTTGTTTACTTTTAAGGTTTCTTCTTTCCTGTTGAAGTTGTCTAGGTGTTTGTGGATTTCAATAGCTTCCCTATGCAGTCTGACATGATAGTTGTTGGCCTGGTGCAGAATTTCTGTGTTTTTAAATAGCATTTTGTGTCCAGGTTGATTTATAACATGTTCTGCTACAGCTGATTTTTCTGGCTGGCCCTGTCTGCAGTGTCTCTTATGTTTCTTGATTCGTGTTTGCACACTGCGTTTAGTGGTCCCTATGTAAACTTGTCCACAGCTGCATGGTATGCAGTAAACTCCTGCAGCTGTGAGAGGGTCTCTTTTGTCCTTTGCTGAGCGTAGACTTTCTTGGACCTTCTTAGTTGGTTTGTAGATTGTTTGTAGACTGTGTTTCCTCATCAGTTTCCCTATTCTGTCTGTGACTCCTTTGATGTATGGTAAAAATACCTTCCCTTTGGGTGGCTGGTTTTTCTTCTTCTTCTTCTTCTTCTTCTTCTTCATTCCTGTGTTTTTTTCTGGGTCTGGCTGCTCTTGTGATGTCTGATCTGGAGTAACCATTAGCCTTTAGGGACCAATTTAGGTGCCTCAGTTCGTCCTCCAGGTAGTGCGGTTCGCAGATCCTTTTTGCACAGCCTACCAATGTTTTTATTGTGCTTCTTTTTTGTACTGGGTGATGATTGGAGTTCATGTGCAGGTATCTGTCTGTGTGTGTGGGGTTTCTGTATAATTGTGGCCTAACCGTTGGTTTGGTTTGCAGATAACTAGGACATCCAAGAATGGCAGTGTTCCTTCCTTCTCTCTTTTTCCATCATGAATTGGATATTTGGGTGGATGCTGTTCAGCTGGTTCAGGAATGAGACCAAATCTTCTTCTCCGTGGTTCCAAATGGTGAAAGTATCATCCACGTGTTGTGGGCTCAACATTAGTCAAAAAATGAACACCCAAGACTGGGACAAAATTGACAACCTCACCTACAGAAAAATGGAAAAAAAGAAAAAAAAGAAAAAGAAAAATGGAAAATGATATGGTGATTGGTCAGATGTTTGCAGGGGTCAGAGCTTGCTAACAAGGCAAGTGCCCAAAACTACCATGTTGGAGTTTTGCCGCAGCAGTTGAGTACTATGGCAAGAAAATAGCCTTTTTTGTTTGCTTCTTTGTTAAAGTGGAAGATCGCACCTTAGAGTTAGTTTTTTAAAAAACTGTTTGGGGGTGGCAGATTGAGGTATATAAAAACCCCAGTAGTTCACTCATGCCTGCCATTTTGATTTACGGGCATGCCTGTTGGAACAGGGAAAGCAGATAGCTTCACATGCCTGCAATCTTAAAAAAAAACACCATTAAGACAAATAGACGTTGCTGCAAACTGGCATTACTGTGCACCAATCCACATCTTATTGCTTCATATAGCCAAGCCCAGGGTGTTATGAGGGATAACAAAAACCAGGTAAACTATTATCACAGTTGCTGTTGTTGCCACTCCTCGCATCCCCCCCCCCACCCATGACTTGGTTGGGAGGAGATATGTTGCAGCCACTGGTGATGGCAAAACCTACTTTGAGAAATTCCCTGGAGAAATTTAGTGGAATGATCCCTGCAATGCCTCCACTTAGAGATAATTTTGAGAGACTGCATGAAGTTCTTGTCTTGATTAATGTGGGGAAAATAGTCTCTTGGTTGAAAAGGTAAGATTCTGTAAAAGGAATGTTTAAGGCTTTCTGTAAGCAAATTTTATTATTAATTTTTCCTTTCAATCTTCCATTCATCTGCTTTTATCATGAGGATAGCTTACTGTGTTATTATCTGACTATGCTATGATTGAAGGAGAGAGGGGTGGGGGTGGGGGAAAACTAAATTCTGAACACATCATTAAAGAGAATCATTTTCTCTTTGATCAGCAAACCATGGAAACCTGCTGACTCTTTTTAGGCACTAAAGCTCTTTTAATTAACTTACTTCTAGCTGTTCTATTATATAAAATTAAACCACTAAAAGGTATGTTAAATGGTATCAAGCATCTCACTTCAGCTCACCAAAATCTGAGAAATGATGACTTGTGGCAGGAGCATGCCCATTACTTAACTAAATTATGCAAGAGTGCTGTAGCTTAACCAACTACTATTTCCACAAGGCACTTCTTAAGTAGCAATAGAAAGATGCATGACAGCGAGGAAAGGTTACCAAGCCATGATCCAGAGATCTTTCCTGTGCTTTAAAGTCCATTGTTTGGATGAGGCTGATAGAGGCAAAGAACAAAATGGTACCCACATTCTTGCCATCCATTCCATGTACAGAAACTGGTGTACATACTATATTTCAATTCTGGTAAGGGAACAAGACATTCCACCACACCTGAGAGAACAAAAATGGATGAAAGATTGCAGGAGAGGATGTATAACACACACGCCATTCTGCTCCAAAGATAGAAAAGGTCAGGGAGCTAAGGAGGAGCAGCTAGGTAAGGTTGTCACTACTTCCCTTCACCCAGCACCTGCTGTTGGAGGCAGTTGCCTCCTTTTCCCTAAGAGCAGAGCCGGTCCTACAGTGACAGCAATGGTTCATCAGCGGATCGTTCTAGACACCTGCGTCTTTTATCCTTCTGGAGTTCTCTTCTCCAGTTCCAGTGGTCAGGGAACTGAGAATGTTGATGGGATAGTGGAAAGAATAATTAGGAGAAATTGTCATTGTCTCATGTTCTAAGGAAACCTCAAAAGTTCAATCCAGCAACTGTAACAGCAAGCAAACAAGCAAGCTCTGATTGGCTACTAGAGCAAAGTGAAATATTTTAGGATATAGACACATAGGAGATTATCAGACAGGAACAAAAAAAGTGTTCCTGTCCCACAATCTCCACTCCTGCCACAATCAACCTCCCCACCATACTTACCTTGTCTCATGTTGACAGGGCAGCCCAGGAGCAAAAGGAGGTCTAATGGAGCTCCATTCACTTCCTGGATTGAAATCCCGGAGATTCTCATGAGAAGACACGAGCACAGGAAATTCAAAAATAAAAATACCCCCCCCAAAAAAGTGACAGCAACCACAAAAACAACAATTTAAAATGTTTAATTAACCCAGGGAGGGTCATAAAAAGTGTGTCACTTACCTGGATGTCATGATCTCACCCAGAAGTGTTGTGGCAGGGACCTCCCATTGATGCTGGGTTCTTACCAGCATAATGGGGCACCTTGTCGCATGCAGGCAAATCTGTTAGAGAAATGGAATGGGGGATCTATTGATGGCTTCTTCCATCAGTAAAAAGCAGCACTGGCAGAATGGGAGCAGAATTGGTGCATAACAAGGGGGCCAATGTTGTCTGATAAGGGAGCTCTTTTGTGATCTCCTGGCATTGCTTTAACACCACTTTTAATACATCTGATAATCTCCATAATTACAGTTGACTCGTACAAAGGCCTCCCAGTGACACTTCATATGAAATCCTGTGTTCAAGTTCCTGGCACTGAGAATTCAACCAAGAGCTACAAATATGATAAATATCATGGACTTATGCATATGCCCCAAAGTAAAGCTCATTCAAACTAATGGTACTTGCATTCAAGTAAGAATACTTGTCAAAGGTTGCCCCCTACTATCTACTCAAATAGAGCCTGTTTATATTTTCCTTATGGGGAAGAGGATTTAGTTTCAATTAACTAGTTATTTATAGGTAGATACTTAGCACTGTATTACTTTGTGGCAATGAAGATGTCTGACAGTATCTAGGAGAAGAAACCCAAAGACATATTGTATGAGAATGAGCAAAAGTGATTTGATTACTATTTGATCCTTGGCATGTTTTCTGAAAAGTGTGTTGCAATGAGTTTAATGGACCTAATTCCCACACAGGGGTCTAAATCCTATTGTTAGCACCAAATAGAGTGGAGCCATTGAATCCACTGGATGTACCTATGTGTTAAACTCACAATTTAACAGTCAATTCAATAGGTCTCCTTTAGTTGGGACTAACCAAGAGGTTCCTAGCCAAAGACATGACTTTTATAAGAGAAAAGAAGGAAAATACACCACTATTTTCCTATTCTACCATAGATCTCTGTGGTTCTCAGTTAGTGAAGTTATCTTGGCAAAGGCATTTGTCATTGCTCAGTGCATTGGGAAGTGATGTTCATTTCCAAGTATTTAAAGCAAAATGAAGTTAAAATTTCCCAGAGCATTTGAGCAGGAGAACATTTGGACCAGAGAGACTTATATTCACTCTGCATCAGCCCAACCTGAATAATAGCATGATTAAACAATCTTCTTTTGAGATCTATGTTTATGAATTGTTACTGGTTGCATCTTGGCTTTCTTCCAGTGCACTCAAGGTGGCATATCATCACCTTTTCCCTTTCCCAGTTTCTATTCATGACAACCCTGTGGGGTAGGTCAGGTTGAGGAAGAACAACTGCTTCAAGGTCACCCAGTGAGTTCATGACTGAGTGGGGAATTGAACTTGGATCCTCTAATCCCCAGTCTACAACTCTAACCACTATCCCACAGTGGTTTCATTGACAATTAATCACACCATAGCAAATACAGTAATAGTATCATTAATGGTAGTATGCTCAGTGACCTTGGCATTTTGCTTAGATAACATATGGTCTCTGAATTATCACACTGCATTTGTATATATGTAGGTTGACAACCTGGAAGCTCTCTCAGACATCAAAAATGCTGCCTCATTTCAAGCCATGACAATTGGAAGTCAGGGATTATAAATTAGAAGATAATATGGACTAGGAGGGATCAAGAAGGATGCTTAACTGTTTTACCTACTATTTGTCTGTGTTTATCATCATGTTCTTGTTTCAGAATTTTATTCTATTTTACCAGTAGTTTTAATTACTGTGAGCTGCCTGAGTGGAAGGATATATGTTTTTGGCAGGATAAACATTTTTGGATAAATAAATAAAAATATGGGGGAGGGGGAGAATAATTCAGAAATAATTTTGCCTAAATTAAAGCCCAGAAGGAGGTAGATTATGTTTGTAAAAAGAAATATGGAAAAATCACTAAGAAGGTTTAATTGTCTAAAATAAACAATACATACAGTTCTCTAATGGCATATCCAATGTAGATATATTTAATATTCACAGTGCATGAGAGAGCAAAACCAAACACATTTCGACTAAAAAGTCTTCCTCAGTGGAACATAAAGCTACAAATTGGAAAAATGTAAATAAATAACATAATTAGTACATACATTAATAAATGAAGACCATATTGTAAAGTAAAGATCTAACAAATATACCTGTTGTATATTGTAAAAAATAATAACTTTTTTCTCCCTTATGCTTTAACTTTATGATCTTCTGTATTATATAATATGACTGTGGTTGCATTGAGGTTGTAGGTTTGATAGAGCTTCGCAGGGTATGTATCCCTAGCAAAGTAACTTGAATTTTTTGTAACAGGTGGGATAGATTGGAAATTAGGAGGATAAATAAAGCCCTACACTTGAAACACCTAAAATAGTGTTGCAATTTATTGGAGCATCCAGAATATATTGAGTATGGAGTAATAACATCTTTAATAACTTTGAATATTTTTATTAAATACTAAACATATATACATGTTTATATATACTTTATACAGGAATTTATTGCCTGATATAATCCTTACTTATACTGGATGACTCCGTGCAAGAAGGCAATCTATTGAGCTGTTACAATAGGTATATTTGTTAGATCTTTACTTTAGAATATGGTCTTCATTTATTAATGTATGTATTAATTATGTTTTTTTTTTACATTTTTCCAATTTTTAGCTTTATGTTCCACTGAGGAAGACTTTTTAGTTGAAACGCGTTTGGTTTTCTTGATATTTGGTATCTTTTGTATTTGGATATATCAACATTGTATATGTCATTGGAGAGTTTTAGGGGCTTATTGTTATTATGCATCCTTTATAGAACACATTCTTGGAAATGCATATATCATATATTCTGGTGTATAAGATGACTTTTTCAGCCTGTAAAATCAGCTGAAAAGTCAGGGGCCATCTTATATGCCAGATACAAGTCCGAGATGAGCTGTGCCAGCCCCATCTCAGACTCGGAAAGACGGAGGTGGTTCGCTGGGCGGGGGAAGCCTGCTAGCCACCTTATCCCCCTCCCCGCCCAGTGCAGCTGCATGGGGGGGAGCCTTGCTGGGTGGGAGGGAGTCTTCTCCATGACTCTGAGTCATGGAGAGGATCCCCTCCCAGCAAACAAGGCTGCACGGGGAGGTAAGCCTTGCTGGGCAGAAGGGTCTGAGCCTCTCCCCAGACAGACAGCCATCCCCCGTGATTCCCCAAATCACCAGCCTCCTCATGGGTTGGGGAATTGCAGAAGGTGTCTGAGCCTCCCCCCAGCTAGCCAGCCATCCCCCGCAATTCCTCAGCCAGCTTCGGTAAGCCTTCAGGAAGGGTGGCTGGCTGGAGGGGGGAATATTTCCAGCCACCCTCCGCACACCCCGAAACCATGAAGGGGAGCCTGATTGTGGCTTTGGGAAGGGCGGGTGATGGGGGTTGTCTTATATGGTGAGTATACCCTAAAGTCTATATTTTTAGTTAAAAATTGGGGGTCTGACAAAGAGCGTCAAAGGGCAAGATGGGCTCTCTAGCCTTGTTGCAACTGTCCTAGGAGAAGGAAAACTCTAATCCCAAACTTTAGTAGTAGTCTTTATGATTAAAAACTCCATTGCCTCCAAACGCAAAACCTTGCCAACAGGACACTCTGATCGCATTATTTCCTTACGCCTCCCACATGTTGTTCTCTTTAGTGTATATGCCCCAACTATGCAAGCTGACCCTGTAGAGAAAGACAAATTCTACACAGACCTACGCCAACTCATACAAAAAGTCCCTGTAGAAAATAAAATTATTATCCTTGGTGACTTCAATGCCAGAGTAGGAAAGAACTCCGAAACCTGGAAAGGTGTCTTAGGCAAGTATGGTGTTGGAAATTGCAATGAAAACGGACGCCTCCTGCTAGAGTCCTGTGCAGAACAACAGCTGACTATTTCAAACACAATCTTTCAGCAGAAAGACAGCTTGAGGACAACCTGGATGCATCCCCGATCCAAACATTGGCACCTCATTGACTATGTTCTAGTCCGCCAGAGAGACATTCGTGATGTCCCTCTTACCCGAGTGATGCCCAGTGCAGAATGCGAAACAAATCATCCCCTCGTCAGATGTAAACTAAAATTTCATCTTAAATTCAAACCTGAGGGGTGGCATCTTAAAGAAGAGACTCCAAGTCAACAATCTTCAACAAGCTACCATGACAGACAACTTCCAGGCAAATCTGCAAACAAAACTTGAAGACCATCCTACAGATCCTTCTCCTACAGTGCTTTGGCAACATATCAAAAAACAGTATCCTCCAGTCTGCAGAAGAATCCCTCGGGTTCTCCCACAAGAAAAATCAAGACTGGTTTGATGAAAACAACCAAGAGATCCAGGAGCTGTTGGCAAGGAAGAGAACTGCTCACCAGGCATACCTCGCCCAGCCAACCTGCCATGTAAGAAAAGCAGCTTTCCACCTCACATGTAGTAAACTTCAACAAAAACTCAGAGACATGCAGAACAAGTGGTGGATCAATATAGCAGAAAAGACACAATGCTGTGCAGATCTGGGTGATCATAGAGGATTTTATGAAGCTCTTAAAGCAGTGTTTGGACCTACTTATCAGGTCCAAAGCTCCTTATACAGTCCAGATGGTCAAACATTAATTACTGATAAAGCCTCCATCCTGAACTGATGGGCTGAACATTTTCAAAGTCTCTTTAGTGCCAACCGAGTAGTCCAAGGCTCAGCTATCCAACATATGATACAAAAACTGATGAAAAATGGATTGGACATAGCTCCCATTTTGGAAGAGACCCTTAAGGCCACACAGCAGATGAAAAACGGCAAGGCAGCTGGGATTGATGGAATCCCACCTGAAGTTTGGAAACACGGAGGTCATACACTCCACAATAAATTCCACAAATTCCTTGTGAATTGCTGGGAAAAAGGGGAACTGCCATCAGACCTCCGAGATGCAGTCATCATCATCCTGTACAAGAAAAAAGGAGCAAAATCCGATTGCTCAAACTATCGAGGCATAATACTGCTCTCTATTGCTGGAAAAATCCTTGCAAGGATACTCCTGAACAGATTAGTTCCTGCTATTGCAGAAGAACTTCTCCCTGAAAGCCAATGTGGCTTCAGAGCCAATAGGAGTACTACAGACATGGTATTTGCCCTTAGACAACTGCAAGAAAAATGTAGGGAGCAGAACAAGGGTCCCTATGTAACATTTGTCGACCTCACCAAAGCCTTTGACACTGTAAGTAGAAAAGGTCTGTGGCAGATCCTGGAAAGACTAGGATGTCCCCCCAAATTCCTTAAAATGATTATCTTGCTACACGAGGGCCAGCGTGGTCAAGTGATATATGGCAATGGTCTTTCAGAGCCCTTTCTAATAACTAATGGAGTGTTCTTGCACCAACTTTATTAGTGAAGCAAGGTTGTGTTCTTGCACCAACTTTATTTACAAGCTTCTTCAGCATGATGCTCCAAAGGGCTATGGCAGAGCTTGAAGAAGACGACAGCATCTATATACGTTACCGTACTGATGGTAGCTTGTTTAACTTAAGCCGTCTGAGGGCTTACACTAAGACTCTAAACTATCTAGTCCGTGAGCTGCTCTTTGCTGATGATGCTGCCCTTGTTGCCCACATAGAAGCAGCTCTGCAGCGCCTAACATCCTGCTTTGTAACTGCTGCAGAGCTGTTTGGGCTGGAAATCAACCTGAAGAAAACAGAAGTTCTTTACCAGCCTGCACCACAGGACGAACACCACCATCCCCACATTGCCGTCGGCAAATCTGTGCTTAAGTCCGTTCAGCAGTTCACCTACCTGGGAAGCATCATCTCCTCAGATGCCAAGATTGACAAAGAGATCGATCACAGATTAGCAAAGGCATATAGTGCATTTGGAAGACTTCACAAAAAAGTCTGGATCAATAAACACCTGAGGCAAAGCACAAAAATCAGTGTGTATAGAGCCATTGTACTGTCTATCCTCCTTTATGGATCTGAAACTTGGGTCACCTATCGCCACCACCTACGACTCCTCGAACGCTTTCACCAGTCCTGTCTACGCACAATCCTAAATATACACTGGACTATGTGACGAATGTTGCTGTCCTTGAGTAAGAAGGGATCACCAGCATTGCGGCCATGATATTGAGAACACAGCTGCGCTGGGCAGGGCACTTTTCTAGGATGGAGGACCATTGCCTCCCAAAAATAGTACTCTATGGTGAACTTGCCACGGGTCAACGTAAGAGGGGCACTCCAAAAAAGTGATACAAAGACTCCCTGAAACAACATCTCAGGCCCGGCCAAACTGACCACCAACAGTGGTCCGCCCTGGCCTCACATCGGGAGGCATGGAGATGCACTATCCACAATGCTGCAGCCTTATTTGAGAACTCATGCCAACCAAGTCTTGAAGAGAAATGACAACGCAGAAAGAATCACAATCCAAAAACATCACCCAAGGAGACCTTCTGCTGTGCTTTCTGCAACCGGACTTGTTTATCTCAGATTGGCCTTTTTAGTCATCAGCGCGCTTGCAGAAAGCGCGGGATGAGTCCTTCCTGAATCTTCGTTTGCGAAGAAAAGCCAGAGAGAGAGAGAGACAGTTTTTTTGTTTGTTTGTTTAGGAGAACACCCTTCCTGCTTTGACTGTAAAAAGAAATATGCCTTTTATCATTACAACCCACTTTGAATAAACTTTTCATGCATTGTCCAAGAGCCCCCAATCTGCAAGGTGAGGTCTACATTGTTTTGTTTCTAGAGGCTGGTTTTTAATGCTTGCCTGAAATGAACTGACTGTAGCTCTGCAGGAAAAGTGGATGAATATAGGTAGGGGGTTGAGAACAACAACAAAACTACTACTATTATTATTATTTTCCTATGGTTTGACTCAATTGACTACATGATGGGACTGTCAAAGTGCTGATGGCCTTTTATGCTTGCACAGACATCATGCAATAATTAATAATCTATTGCAGTGGCGCTTAATCTTTTCTTTACCAGGGAGATCCCCTTTAAATATCTTCTATTGCTGTGGACCCCCAAGATTTAACTCAAGATTTAAAACAGTGGTGGGCAACCTTTCATGCTTGGTGTGTCAAATGTTGCCAAAAAACTGAGCATAACTCAAGTGGTGTGTCACTTTGAGGAAAAAACATTATTCCGTGATATTTATTGCTTAATCAACAATATTATTAATTGTTAATTAATAATTAATGAGTTGTCACAACTCATGTGACAACTGAGTAATCAAAATGTACAGTCGTCCCTTCACATTGTGGGGGTTAAGTTCCAAAGACCCATGCGAATGTGAAAAATCCGTGAATAATAACAGCTCCCTCCGGCCTCCTGGAAGTGGCGACGGGGCCTTCAGAGGCCCCGTCACTACTTTCCCACCACCACCCCGCCAGCCTCCCTCTGACCCATGGGTTTATTTTGGGGGGGATACCTCACCCACGAATGAAGCAGGGAAAGATATAAAAGAGGTGGACTTACCTGCTGGAGGTAGAGGAAGGCTGGGGGGCATGGTAGCGAGTGTGGGAGCAAGGCGGAGTTGGAGACGAGGAGGCAGCCTGAGTTAGCCATGGAGCAGAGCATGGGTTGCCGGCTAGCCTAGGAGCAATTACACGGGCAGCTCCTTGGCTCCTAGACCCGCGGCTTCTTCCTTTCACACCATTTACTCCCCCTCCCCACAATGCCACGCACACACACACACGCGCATGTGCATTCTCACCCCTCCCTCTTTTGGCAGCTCCCTTGTGCAGAGCTATTTAGGAGGGCTCCATTGGAGAAGCTGCACATAGTGCCCTGGGCTCAAACAAAAGGCTCACCTGCCCGCCAGCTTCCCCAGCCTTTCATGAGGCGACTGCAAGGCTTCGAAGCCTCAGAGCTCCCTCGGTAAGTCCGGGGAGAGGCCAGGCAGAGTCCCTCCCTCCCACCCACTGTCTTCCCCGGCCTTTCTGAGGCAGCTCCGAGGCTTCAAAGCCATGGAGCCCTCTCTGAAAGGCCAGGCAGCCACCCTCCCACTTGCCCACCACCTTCCCCAGCCTCCCTGAGGCAGCTCTGTGGCTTCAAAGCCACTTCAGGAAGGCCAGGAAGAGGCCAGGCAGCCACGCTCCCACTCGCCCGCCATCTTCCCCAGCCTTTCTGAGGCAGCTCTGAGGCTTTGAAGCCTCGGAGCCACCTCAGGAAATCCGGGGAGAGGCCAGGCGGCCACGGTCCCACTCACCCGCCCTCTTCCCCTGGCCTTTCCAAGGTGGTTCCAAGGCTTCGGAGCCCTCTCGGGAAGGCCGGGGAGAGGCCGGGTGGCCACCCTCCCGCTCACCCACCATCTTTCCCGGCCTTTTCAAGGTGGTTCCAAGGCTTCGGAGCCACCTTGGGAAGGCCAGGGAGAGGCTGGGGGGCCCACCCTCCTGCTCACCTGCCGCCTTCCCCGGCAAAGTCCTGCCCACCAGCCACCTTACCTGGCCTTTCCGAGGCAGCTCCGGGGAAGCACAGCAGGCCTCAGGGGTGGTGGTGGCCAGTTGGGGGGGGAAACCCACCCCCGCCTCTGTAAAGTGGCGATCGGGGCTTCATAGCCCCGGCCACCACTTTCCTCCACCCTCCCATCCTCCCTAAAGTGGTGATTGGGGCTTCGTTGGCCCACCTGCCACTTTCCTCCCCCCTCCCTAAAGTGAAGCTTTGAAGCCCGGATCACCACTTTAGGGTGTGAGTTTGCGGTCAGGGGGGAGGAGGCCTATGGCCGCGTGTCAACACAAATGGCTACGCGTCAGTGCTGACACGCATGTCATAGGTTTGCCATCACTGATTCAAAACAACAACAATAACGATTTTGCAATTACACCATCCATTAAACCTTGCCTCAGAAGCACTGGAGGGGGAGGGAAGACTTCTCCTGCTTCTTCCCTCAAATTTGTGGCTGGAGTAGATTGAATGGTAATGTGCAGGCCAAGCCAGCCAGCCCACCATCCTTTGCCTTGGCTACTGACATGTGGTCACTCCACTGCAGGAAGGAGGGGGGGCTAAGCAGCCTTCAAGCTTTTGCAGACTGCCTGTGAGGATATTGTGGCCCCCTGGGAGTCTGCAAACAACAGGTTAAGAACCACTGATCTATTGCATTTCTGAAAACTGATTTTGGGTTTATAGTGAGATGTGAACAAATATGACAATATGAAGCATCTGATGTATCCAAAACCAGCCACTCACACAGGCAGGACAGAACTGGTAAATGCTGCTAGTGACTTGTTTTGTTAGTCGTGGTACACAAAGCTGTAGAACAACTCTAGAAATAATACTTAAGTGGGTAAAGTCATTGAACAAAGACTGGTATGTGAAGACAGGATGCTGCCTTACCCTGAACTGGACTACTGGCTTATCTAGATCTAGTATGGCCTGAATCAGGGGTGGAAGTTAGTGGTTCTCTACATGTGGTTGTACTGCAATGTAGCCAACATAGTGAATGGTGAGGAATGCTTGGAGTTGCAATTCAATTACTTTGAGAGGACCACACAATATCCATTCCTGACCTTAATCCATATGCCAGTTTCAACTAATGTACTGTATAGATTAAATTTGCAAGAGTGGGATATACAGAGGTATTGGCCTACTGTTCAACAATTTATTCAATTTGTCTTCTCTAGCTGGGGTTGGAAATTAAATGGAGGGCATGAACATACTATGGCTCTCCGGGCTTATACTGTAGATGGGAACCCTTCCCTGCTCACCCTGAGCATGCCAGACTTGATCTTTAAGCTCTTTCCATGCCAACCATGTGTTCTGCCACTGAGCTATGGCTCCTCTGATGAGAAAACAGAGGGGTAACTCCACCTCCAATTCTCTAACCACATATATTTATTAGATGTTACTCTATGTCCTCATTCCTATGCACATGTGAACTTTGATGTATTTCAAGTTATCAAGAGGAGCTTTTCCAGAAGCAGGGTGTGCAGACAAATTTATGCATTATTTCTCAACAACACAGCAAATGGCTTCTTCTAAAAATGAGGACATTTGCTCAAACATTTAGAGTCCCAAAGTATAGACTTTATTTGTACAGATGTTGATCTTAATCAATCCGTGCACATATTACAAAAGGGCACAACAGCTTGGACAGTAAGTACATCCTTCCATGGGCCAATACTCTTAAAAGGTTTCATGCCTCCAATGCAAGACTCTTCCAAATGAAGCTGAGCCCTTGGGGTCAGTGGAACAATGACCATTCAGTGAGCCTTGCAAAGTTTGGACATTCCTGGATGCAGGAAACTGACCTCCTGGGCGGAGAGACATTGGATTGCCTCCATGTTCATGAGATTAAGAAAAGATAAAGACAAGGCCTTAGTTTGAGACCATCATAAAAAGTGCATGGTTTCAAGGAAGATCTCCATAAGAGTAGAGGCTTTTTTGGAAGCAAGGGGCTTCCTTGAGAATACACTCTTCTCACCAAGGCCTAAGGTTAATGGCTTATACCTTAGCCTTGAAAGGTAGCCAGGTTTAGTGCGGAGAGCAGCTATGTCATTTTGTTTGGATTAGTGGCAGCCAAGGTGTGTATTCTGGATTGCTGTTGACTATTCTACTGCACAGGACGTTGAATTGTTTATCTTGTTTGGCATGGGATTAGTCTTTCTTTCTTATTGCTCTCCCCTGTTGACTTGTTGATTCTGAACTGTTTTGATCTTTCCTCTAGCACTCTCTGTTTTGGACAAATGTACTGAATGGTATGACTTGGTTTTGAGTGCACTGCATTCCTGACTGTGCCTCTCTAGGGATGTAATTCATTGCTAATTTTCTTCTCAAAATAAGCAATGAATAATTTTAGCAATTTTCTTTTCACTGTGAGAAAACTACCGGTATGTTTTTTGAAAACTATTCACAGTTAGGACTTAGTTTGCTTAAAATTTGCACATGCATTTTTGGCACATCTTCTGGCCAGAGCATAATATTGCTGTGTAGAAATATTATTTTCTGTGCCCAAAATACTGCTTTTTGTGTAAATTTTGCAAAGAATAAGTCCCCAACTGCAAATACTCTCATCAGTCCATGGCTAGACGGTGAAAATAATCCTAAAAGAATTAGTAGGGAATACCTTTTGTCCCAACGAGATCCCATGGTGATTTACCTTATTCAGAAGGAGGAGACGAAAAACTCCAAAAAATGGGGGGAAAGCCTTGCAGCTTTCCCAATTTTTTTAAAATAATGTGTGGAAATGCAGATTACCACTTGTTTGGACATTTGAATCATAGTGCAGCACATTCTCAGCGAGGGTGGAAGTGGACAATGGATTGGTTGGACATGCACGGGGGTGGACTTGTTGGCAATAAAGTTGTCAGAAGTGCCATTTTGGAGTTTTGTATTGCTGATTGTGCACTTTTTTGCTGCGCTCTTAGCCACCATGTTGATTTGCAGGCATGGCTGCATGTGAACTTCAAAAATGGATACCAGTGATTTTGCCAGAGGACTGTGGAGACAAAAGAACGCTGCTGTGATTTTGCATTCATGCGCAGCAATCAGCATTATATCTTCTCATCTAGACAAGCCCCATGATTCTTCTTGTCAGTGTTTGTCGAAACCTGAGATACATTTTAAGAACCATTGTTTCAAATATTTTCAAATATTCTTCCTATCCTATTTGAGTTACCCTTTTTTGAACTGTGATGGAGTTGCCTGCCAATTCAGGCTGTACTGTGTAGAATATGTTATAGGACTTTGACTTGCCAGGAAACAGAACAGGAAAATAATGATAAAGGTTTTGCAAATGTCTTGACAAACACAAAGTATGAAAGGTGGAGCTATGCCTATGGATAGATAGATAGATAGATAGATAGATAGATAGGCCAAATGGCAATTTATTTTAGAACAGGCAAGATAGAGAATTGGGGCTCTGTGTGGGCATCTGAGCTCAGATACTGGTGACAATGGTAAATAGATTTAAATGAGAAGGAGAAGAAAGAGATCACACATGCTGATAGTTACCTGGCTTCAGATCATAAGATCATAATGAGCTTGTCCAGGCCCTGAGATCATCAGAAGAGGCTCTTCTCTCAGTCCCACCTGTATCACAAGCAAGGTTGATGGGGATGTGAGAGATGGCCTTCTCCGCAGCTGCCACTAGACTCTGGAACTGGCTTCCCAGGGAGGTCAAAATGGCCCCCTCCTTGTTGTCCTTCTGTCAGCAGGCTAAACCCTTTTTATTCAGACAGGTTTTAAAACAGAAATTTTTTAAAGAAAGGTCTGAGGGGTTCTGTATTGCTTTAATGAAAATGTTTTAATTAGCATTTTACCTTAAAATTGCATTTTATTCTTTTACCTTTAGTGTTGAATTATTTATCGTCATCATCATCGTCGTTGTTGTCGTTGTTTATTTATATAGTGCCATCTATGTACATGACCATTTATATTAAAACAGACTTTACATTAAAACAAGCAAACAAAACAAAACATTGGGTCCTGCCAAAGGCCTACAATCTAAAATAACTGTATACATAATCATACACAGAAGGAAGGAAGGAATAATAAACATAAGGCTATGAAATACAATTGCAAAACAAATTATCCAGATAACTACTACAAGAAAAATATAGTATGAAACAGCACAAAAATATAAAAACGAAACAAACTGACCAATACATGTGATCAAATATGAAACAGCAACATATATGTATATATTATAAATAATATAAAACAAACTGGTTTTAATACTGTGAGTAGTTTGATTTAATGTTCACTTTTTGTATGCTTTTAACTGTATTGTTCTTTTAAATTGTGAGCCCTTAGAGTCCCACTTTTCAGAAAAAATCAGGATACTACTACTATTACTGCTACTACTGCTACTACTACTAGATAAGCCCTCTCCCCGCATGGCTTCTGGGGGTGTGATTCTCCATTTTTGGCCTACCTTCTTCAGTGATGAAAACATGTTGAGGGGGGAATGAGGCCCTTGGTGGATTATGAAATTCCCAGACCTACCTGACAATTTAACAAATGTATGTACTTAACCAACTTTACAAGTTTATTTAAATTTATTTAAAGAATCACACATTTACTGCAACATTAAACTGCTTATATCCAAGAAAGCTCATGCTAAAATAAAAACCAGTTGGTCTTAAAGGTGCTACTACATTTCTTCTTCCTCCCCCTTCCTCCTTTTTACTGAAACTACTTAGGTAGTTTTCATTTATCAAGAGGTGTTTAAACAGAGGCTGGATTTATGACTGAATGCATGTGAAATTGACACAAATTGAAAATAGGTTGTCCACACATAATCTGTAACAGCTGGGAATTGAAACTGGGACCTTCTGTATATATTTGACCAATGAGCTACAGACCTTCTTGGAGATAAACATGCCCCTTTCTCTTTTTGCAGACAGAACTCCATTGGGAACTATATGAGGAACAGTATCGGGGTAGAGAGTGCTCTCTCAGGCATGCAGCTTATACAGAACCCAAAGTACAGTGAAAATCAAAATGCAACATGGAGCATCAGTAGAATTAAAAGACATAGCTGTGTTAGTCTGAATACCAGTATGCAATAGATCTTGTAGCACCTTTAAGACTACTTGAGAGAAAAAGTTGTAGCATAGGCTATTGTAAATTTAGGACTTTATCAGACTACCTTCCAGAAATGTTCTTTTGCCGGCATAATTTAAACCATCTTTATGCTGGCAAAAGAATCCCCTTTATCAGACCTACCTTAAAGAGGGAGCCCCAGCATAAACAGAGCAGGAACAGAGCTCCATTTACTTCCTGGTCTGAGACCTCACCAATTCTTGAGAGAAGATGCGAGCATGACACATTTTAAAAAATAAAGCAATATTAAGACATAAAACTTTCACACAAGCACAGAAACACCCTTTAAAAGTTAAAAGTACACCAGGGAGGTTCATAAAAAGAGCGTTCCCTACCTGGCTGTTGTGATCTCATCTGGACGTGTTCTGTCATTGATGTTGTATTCACGTGAGCACAATGGCGCAAGGTTTCAAATGCCAGCAATGCTGACAAAAAGGCACCATGGGAGATCTATTGACAGCTTGGTCCATCAATAAAACGGAATGGCTTTTGGACAGTACAAAATTGCAAAAAGACATAATTTGATATGCACACCCTTGTGCATTAATTAGGCATCATTATGATGCCCTATTTGCTTGGTCTGATAAAGTCCTTAGCCTACTTTCTCAGATGCATGGAGACTCCTTTGCATACTGATAGAGCATCAGTGTCAATGACACATACATTTATAAATGTAGGATAAACATGTGCATGTTTCTTTTTGGATGGGGTAGAGGGAGTATTCTCTAGCCCTCTCTGCTGCATTCAAAATGTTGTTCAAGCCCCAGAAGAGACTGCTGCTGCTACCACTTGGTGGGGAGGGGAAAGGAACATGGAGGCAGGTCAGTTTATGAGGATGTGGCTGGTCCAGGCTTAGAGGGGAAGGTAAATGATAGTGCATGTTATCTATGCATGTACCATTATTTTCTGAGACCAGCCACATCTTCATGATCTCAAGCCCCTTCCCACTTCCCCACCTCCTCACAGTAAGCTGCTGCTGCCACCACATCTTTTCCTGCGGCTTGACAGCTACTGGTGCAGGGGGAGGACACAAATCTACACAGATGGAGCATTATAACTGCTTGATGTAAGATCTTGGCCAGTGTGTAGATCCTGGCCAGATCTTGCCATTTTCTTTTGCTTGTGTTCTCAGTGGCATGCTCAAGTAAATAAAATGGTCCTCAGCAGGTCCTAGAAAAGTTACTTTTTAGATCTATAGTTCCCAGAACTCCAGCCAGCTGGAATGCTAAGGTGAAGTTCTGTGAGTTGTAGTCCAAAGCAGTCATTTTTTCAAGCTCTGATCCTGTGTACTTGGCAAATGCTTTTCCCTGCAAGGGACATGTGATACTAACTAGCGGGAGGGCAGGGGACCTTTCCTCCGTTCTCCCAACTCCCAAGCAATTTCATTTTTGATAGGAAGTGAAACATAATCAAATAAAAAGGGCATCTGAAAAAACACACAACACCATTTTGCCTATTTTAACATCTCTGTCAGTTCTCTTGAAACAGTTTTCTGGGGTTATGCTTGCACTGAACTGCTGCCCACTCTCTTTTGTGAAGTTCTATAGGAACTTTGCCTGGGGGGTGGTTGATGCAGAGAGAGTGGGGAAGGCTGGAGAGGGAGAGAGAAGAAGCCCTGGCTGATTAAATGCAGCCTGAAACAAAGGAAAAAAGGGGGAGGGAGGGGAGAGGGAAAGATGGCTCCCCTTTGTACACCTTGTTATTTTAAGCTCCCTGCCCATGAGCTTCTGGGAGACAACTAGGTACATAACAAAATTAATAACAGCTCATTGCCACCAGCTGCTCACAAGGAAGAGATGCGACTGTGGAGCTCTTTAATCAGCTATTCGCTTTGCCCATATCTACTTCAGTCAGAAGAAAACATGCCAGGAAAAATGCAGCAAGTGTATATGGCTTCAATGAGGGCAGGATGCTAAAACTCCATCCTTTGAGTAAGTCCTATTAAAACACAGTGGGTTGAATCCAAACCTAATCAGGCCAGGTCTGTGAAAACCTGACTAACCTAAATCAAATGCATTAAATGGGCCTGCTCTTACAATAGCTGAGATGATCAAAGGCCAGTTGAGCTGACACTAGGCTGGCTGAAGCTGTGCTGAATGTAAACCCCTCTCAGCCTAGGGATGTTGGAAATTAAGGACTACCTTCCTCCAGGCCTAACTTTGTGTCAGCAATCTGGCTGTGTCTTTCGCCTGGAGAAGATTTGGATCCAGTGCAATTCGGCTACTCCCCTCCTCTGATTCTGCTCTACCTTCTTTTGGACTCTCCTGCTAGCATATTTTAGCCGGCAGAGATGTTCTGTCAGCAGACTGCTCCCCCCACCCCTGGCAGATCACTGAAGCCAGCTGACAGAAAGGCAATTCTGTTGGCAGAAGAGCTTGCAACTTGTGCCTAATCTTAACTCTCCTGCAGCTGACACATATCTGAATTAGGGCCACACTGAGTGTTTGAATCCAACCCAGGTTGACTAATTCACTCATATGCTTGCTTATTCAATTACAGCAGTAAGCACTATATGGCACAGTGAAACCACAGAATAATTTGGAGTCTTTCATGAGAATCCTAAAATATAGTGCATTTTTGTCTTCATTTCCAGCCCTGAGTAAGAATCATCTCAAACATGAATGTTTATCACTTGACAAATACAACATCAAGTGACACTTTCAGGGTGTGAAATAGTTATTACAAATCCAGGAGACAGATTTAAGCCTCTTTTGTTGCTTCACACAATCCCTTCATAAATAGAACCTCTGAAGACAAGGAGCAACTAGTGGCAACTAGCCACTGAGTGATACTTGTGCATACGCAAATAAGCACTCCTAAACACTGCAAATCAACCCAAACACATCCAACCTGTTCAATTCTTAAGTGGAGCTCATGACTCAGATGGTCATCCTACAGGATGAATTGCTTATGCAGATACCCAATTCAGATGAATGATTTTTCCCATGTCTCCCTATCACCTGAAATTCAAGACTTCAAAATTAAGTCACTTTACTATTTCACAAAGAGGAATCAAGCAGCACTATTAATTCATTACATATCAGACTAGTTCACATGTGATTTATCTGTGGATAATATACCTTGCCATAATTAGGATTGCTAGACTGAAAACTGAAAAGGACTCCTGTACCTTTAATGGTTGTGTAGAAGAGGAGATTTTAGCAAGTGTCTTTTTTAACTTGGTTTTCAATCTGAAAACTGTAGTTATAATCCCTGAAGTAGAATCCACATTTATGTCTATGGGATGAATGGAGACAGAGGCAGCTGGTGGTTTTCATGTCAGTGGACTGGTGAGTCCACTCTAGGCTGTAGTCTAAAGAAGCTGTCCAAGGTTCTGAACTATCTCCCAAATATGCTTAGCCTCTTTGATATCTATTTCCCTGCACATCTGGCTTTTGGTGCTGGTATCATGGAGATTTTCAGACCGGCAATTTAATCCATGGGAGAAATGGAACAGGGTCAGTTGGAAAAGAAAATGTTGACACTTTTCCGTGTCCCCCCCATCCTCATTCCAGATTTCCCTGTGATATTTTCATCATGGAGAGACATCGTTTTTGGTCCACCTGTTCCATTGTACTAATAGAATCACAAGTAATCTGAAAGGTGTCCCTTTTTTCTCCCACGATTACAGCTGTGGGGGGGGGTACATTCTGAACACTTCCGGGCAGGAACAGGACAGCCAGGTAAGTGGCACCCTTCCCCCCCCCCCGGGTTGCTTTTATGTTTTTGTATGTGTTTTTGTGTTTGGTGTACAGTTTTGATGTTTTTTTGGCGGGGGGTATTTTTAAATTTCCCTCCCGCCATTCTCTCATGAGAATGAGCGGGATTTCAGTTCCGAGTTGTAAAGTCAGCCTTACGATGGCTGCATTTATGGCTGGCCAGCTTGGGGAGAGGGATGATGTGCCTGCCGTGGAATAAAAGTAAGTGAACATTTTCCCTTTATTCCGCAGCAGGAATGGGATTGGGGCTTGCAGGGCAGGAACGGAGCAGTTAGTCCTGTTTGAAAAAGTCCCATGACTTGTTTTAAGTTCAGCTTCCTTCCTCTTACATCTGGACTGGAAAACTATAGTTCATTCTCTGCTTGCTAATTAGGCTATGAAGCAGGACCATGAACAGTGAGCACAGGGACACACTGTTTATTACATCCAAAACAGGGCACTAAGCGATGTATGCATATGTGTACATCATTTTTCCCCACTGCTTGATGCTTTTCCAAATTGCAGTGAGAGAAATTCAGGATGAAAATTGTAGCTGACTGTCCTGTTCCTTGTTCGAAAGAGCACTCTGCTTCCACTTGCAATTACCTTCTGTGTTGAAGGGGTTGCCCTTTGGCCACTATCCATCAACACAAGGGCCACTGGAAGATTGCACCCTGTGGCTCCTTCCTAAGAACATGATGGCAAGGGAGATACCAACCAGGCTTCTTCTAGTGGCATCAGTGCTCCCCCTGCCTCTTCTTTCCCCATTCCTTTTTCCTTTGTGTCATGTTTATTAGCCTGTGAGCATATAGGTCCTATATTTTAATATCTGTTCAGTGCTTAGAAAATGTTACACATTTCATAAGTATAATGGCCAAAGCCAGCTCCATTGTTTTTCTGTTTTGTTTCTCTCTCTCTTTTGTCTTCTGTGTTAGTGACTCTTGCTCTGCTGATCCCATGCCAGAATGATCCTCCCCAACACACCTCCAAAACCTATTTTTCAACAAATACATCACACAGACACTGCAGCCACATTTTTATCTGTGTCTTGACCTGCTAGCAGCCTAGGGCTGTTCTTATGTCATGCTCAGTAGTTTTTATGAAGCCCTGCCCTCTTCCTTCACCTTTGGAATGTACATCCCAATTGAAACTGTAAGTCATGGAGACCAGCTGGGAGCAGGACATTTTAGTATTATGTTCAGTATTTAAATGCTATTAATCTTAAATGAGAGTGGGAGAATAAATTGGGAGTTGGAAAGCTAGTGTGGTTCAATGTTTTAAAGTAGAGGACATGCACCGAGGATGGGAGGGCCATTTTTAGAGTCTCATTCCTCAATAGGCCACATTGGAGGGGTTTGTGGTGACCAGAAGGAATACTTCAAGCACTTGGAAGTCACTTCTGATCATGTTGACAAAGCATTGTTTTGCTGTTTCAGGATGGAGCCCAACAGAATTTCATTGGTAAGCAAAATTCACTACAGAGTCTATTTTGAGCTGGAAAAAGTATCTTGGGCCCCATGACTGCCAAATCATGGGCCCCGTAACTGCCACCCCGCGATGGAGCTTTGGACTGGGTTTCAGAAGATCCAGTTTCAATTCTACAATTACTTGTGAAATTCACTAGATGACCTTGAGCTAGTAGCTACTCTCTCTCTCTCTCTCTCTCTACCTGACCTACCACAAAGGGTTGTCGTAAGGAAAGAAAAAAGAAGAGGAGACCCATATACACTGTTTCTCAGTCTGTTCAGGCAACCATTCTCCATGCCTTAAGCACATCTTGATTTGACTACTGCAAAGATATAATGCAAAAGCAGTGAGTAGTTGCAGGTGATGTAGTTACTAGTAACTAGTTACTTTGGGGTAACACGGGCATAATGAAGTTACATTTTAAACATAACATACTGAGTAAGAGAGAAGTTATTGTTCTGATGCAGCATGTAACTTTTTCTCATTAACTTCCACATTCACTTTTAAAGAACATTTCCAGAATCACCTTTGACAGGAATCTTCACGGTTTTATGCCATGCTGTTACCATCCCTAATATTTTTCACTTCCAAAAAGTACTGGAAAGTAATTGAAAAGCAATAAGTAGTGCAACTAAATGAGTTACTTTTCAAACACTGCAATAAGTAATAGGAATTAATAGTTTTTGCAAAGTTACTTTCCAAACTCTGGATTATTGCAATGTGCTCTATATGTGGATATCCCTGAAGAGTGTTCAATAAGTGTAATACATGTCAATTAGGCTCCTAAACAGCATTGGGGTCCTATCCTCTCAGTAACTGAAACACCAGCACTGGTTGCCATTTCAGGTGTTTTTTGTAATCATTGCAAGATGTTGGTTTTAATTTTTAGAGCTCTAAATGACTTAGGTCGTGGCTGTATGATAGTCTGCCCATCTTGGTATGAACCTGTTTCATTATTAGGATCAGTGTAGGTGATATTTTAAAAGGCTGTCCACTATCACAGGTCAACTTACTGGACTGGAGAGAAAGGGCTTTCCCCTGTGCTATTCTGAAAATCTGTAATACACTCCCTTTCCAGGGATGAATTGTCCCCACTTGCTCTCCATTCAGGAAGGGTGGCAGCTTCTACCTTTTAAATCTGTTTCTATATTTTCTATTTTCTATTTTTTTCATGTATTTATGGGACTATTGTTCTTTTTTTAAAAAATTTGGGTGCTATGCTGCCATGATGAGCCTCTGAAAGGTGGTACAGAAATGTCACAAACAAATAAATAAATGCCAAAGTATGGCTAAATTGATCTGAGTTATCAGTATTAGATTATAGTGTTTTTTGTAGCTCTAAAACACCAACTATTATTCACCCAAATCTAGTTCTTTAAAATCCCATTAGCTTCCAAAGGAAAATTAAGGGTGCTAACCGCCCAATATAGATGGCTGCTAAGCAGGGTCAGCCCTGGTTAGTATTTGGATAGGAAACCTCCAACAAATACCAGGTGCAGTAGGCTAGATTTCAGAGGAAGGAACTGGCAAAACCACCTTTGAATATTCCTTGCCTAAGAAAACCCTATGAAATTCATGGGGCTGCCAGAAGTTGACAGGCAACTTGAAGGTGCACACACACATGCACACACAGTTAGATGGTGCATCAATGCCTCTCCACTAATCTTTGCTGCTAGAGTGGAGGACTGCTAATGGAGGGGAAGAGCAAGGTTTGGCTGCCGAGGAGGCCCCTACTGCACCTGAGTTACTGGAAAACTACTGATGGTGGTTCTCCTGCTGGCACTAGCAGGTGGAATGCCTCAAAACAGGGCATGCCATAGATGGAGATGGGTGGAGAGGGTCTATCAATAGCTTAAGGGTTCTGGGTTTATGGGTACTTCCTGAAGTTTTAGTAAAGTGCTATGTTTCCCTGGTCTTGAACACAAGGTACTAGAGGAAGAGGGGAAAGTTAGGCTTTGTGTGTGAAGTGGCTTTAAAGCTTGGGCATCCATCCCCATCCATTCCCAGCTTGCTGGTGCCAGAGCAAACTGGTGGTTTGTATGTGTGTTCACTTGAATAATGTTGGTGCATCAACTTCTGGTGACAGCGGCAAGACAAATGGCAGCTAAGTGACATAGTTCTATCACTAACCACCTACAGACGTGGTGAATCTGGGGATCATTCCTGGGAGCCTTCACTCCGGGAAGAGAAGAGGCAAGTGGGGGCTCGCAGGAGGTCAGATGCTGTCTCCTCTCAGTTGTCAGGAACGGAGGTTCCTGAGGAAAAGAGCTGAGATAGCTTAGACCGAAGAGCAGCCATAAATGCAGGAGTAGTCCTTCGGAAACCAGCCTCACCTGCCACCAATGTTTTCTTTCTGGCGAAAGCCAACAAGTGAAGCTTGGACCAGCTTTTTAAGGCTACTTTAAATTTACTTTGGTGAGGGTTTTTTTTTTTTTAATCCAGTGTGTAGATCACAGCAGAGGGGATGTTACTGATCTGTCCCAGAGGAGGAAAGTGTCAACAAGTAAAGCTATGGACAGTACTACCTTCCCATCTTTTCTGTCCTGGGAAGAAAGCAAAACAAAATGATAATATTGCTGGATTGACTATATACAGGAAGGGGAAAGAAATAGAGTAAAACTGGAAAAAAAATAGATATTATGGACAAATATTATGGGTCAGCAGGGGTTTTGGGGTTTTTTTGGAAAATAACTGAATGAATAATGAATGGATATGAAGAAGAAGGGTCCAAACAAACAATTTATGTACTTTCCCCTTGTTAATTTTGTAGTTTATTGATTTTAAATTTTGTTCACTTACTCAAAGTAAAGCTGTGATATGTCAATAATCTTACCTTAAAAGGCTGGAAATCATATAGGAAGTCAATAAGAAGTGAAGATGTATAATTTACATATTTAGGAAAACACATTATATATGGATTGGAAAATGGGAATATTATAATTTGTGAATTTTTATCAAATTCATAGGAAGAGAAATCTACTATAATGTATTATATAAAAAAACAAAAAACAAATTCATGTAGGCTGCCAGACAAATTTTCTGAATGAGAATTATATTTTATTGTAAATCTTCATGAAAAATAATAATTAAATAAAGAATAATGTTGGTGCATCCAAAATTTAAAGTAGCCTTAAAAGGCTGATCTGACAAAACTAAAGAGCAAGGGGAGGACACTGGGCAGACAAATGAGGGAAACCTCCCTTTACGCCCATCATGCAATTTTGAGCAAGGAGTAAAGGAAATAATTCTATAAAAAAATTCTTCTCGAAGGAAGCAATGGGAAATTTTAACAATTTTCTTCCTGCTGTGAAAAAGTTTTCAAAAACTATGCAGTTTGGAAAGCCTGTTCGCAAATTGGGAGTTATATTGCACAAAATGTATAGTGCTTGTTTTGCACAGAAAACAGCATTTTCTGCACAGGAAATAGCATTTTGCCCAGAAAATAATAGGGCTATGCAGAAATATGATTTGCCGCATGGAATATGCTGTTTCCTGGGAGAAAATATTTTCTGGGCTGTTTCCTATAGAGAAAATATTTTTCTAGGCATGTGTGAATTTTGAATAGACTTTCTTGCCAGTTATAACCTTTTTGTTCAGGAAACAATATTTTCTATGGAAGAAATAAAGTTTCTGTGTAGAAATATTATTTGTGTTTTCTGTACAAAACGACCATGTGCAAATTTTGTGCAGAATAAAACCCCAAACTGCAAAGATGCTTGTCAGTCCAGGATTCCTCTCATCAGGGTTTCCCAACACTCAAAAAACAGGTTTTTCAACCATTTTCTAAATATGTTTGAATCTTCTTTTTGTCCCTAGCAAGGCACCTTCTTGTTCTACAGCAACTGCCCAAGAGTTCCTGACAAACTCCATACATCATGAAAACTGTGAGTCTAGCAGTAATGGGAGCAGTCACTTTTTCTTCAGGGTGCATGCTGCCGTTTAGACACTGAAAATGTGTCCTCCTTGATTCTGGATTGTTTAGCTCAGTATTACCCAAATTCTGGGACTATTTACCCAGATTGTCCTCACTTCCTTTTCTACAGTCACTGATCCATTCCTGAACCACCTGTCAACCATTTTGTGATGTCACAAGCATACATCCTTATGACATCATAAGGGTCCACTCTTGATACCTCATACACCCATCCTGGGTCTCAAGTTTTGACTTTGAAATCTCAGGGAATGGGATGTTGGCAACTTGCTCCCATTTGCAGGTACCTTAAATTCTTTTGGCCTCTTATGCATCACTTATAAACCATTTTATAACACTTCAAGTGGCCCTAATGACCATTAATACCTGTCTCTGAATTTTGTTTTTCTATCATTATTATTATTATTATTATTATTATTTATTTTCCATCATGATTAAAATACATATTTACAAAATGAAGTCTTATTTTCCCCAGTACATTGTAAAGTTTCATTTTTTATTTGCTTTACATCTATTATGTCCTTTATATTTAATACATATGTTACATATCCTTTATAATTCATACATTTATAATTGATAATTAAGAACTCATTCCACATTTTCTATCCTAATGTATATGTTCTTTATCATAGTTGTACTGAGCTTACTGTATGTTATCTAATTATACTTCCTTTCTGGTGACTTTGTGATGTAATTTTTAACTATTAAAACTATTGCTGTACAGTGGAATTTTTTACTATTATTTTCGGTTTCTTTATTTCTAAGAATATTTTCTCTTTCTCTCAGTTTCTGGATTACTTGCTTCCAAACTTGTCTAAATTTGTGTTTAAGAATCTCTTTTCTTAACCGGGATTTTCTATTTTCTTTATATCATGTATTAGTGTCCACAACTGTTTGTCCCCATCTTGTTGTAAGGTAGTCAATTATCTTTTGCCAGTCTTTTGTATGTTTCTCCATATCTTTCGCTCTCAGTAACATTGTTAATTTGTCCATATGTATTGTTTCTTGGAGTTTTCCTAGCCATTGATCTGCTGTGGGTCATTCTTTATTTTTCCATAGTCTAGCAAAGGTTATCCGTGCTGTAGTTAACATATAAAAAATTATTTTCCCGTACTCTTTTTCTATGTTTTTTTCTACCATACCTAACAGGAATATTTCTGGTTTCCTTTGTATTTTGATTCCTAGGATATCTTCTGTTATTTGTTGGACTTGATTCCAGTAACTGGTAGCTTTTTTACAGTTCCACCATAGATGATAAAATGTGCCTTTCTCTTCATTACACTTCCAACATATATCCGGTGATCCTTTATACATTAACAATAGTTTGTGTAGTGATAGATACCATCGGAAGTAGATCTTGTAAATATTTTCTCTTATACTTTGACTTAATGTATAATTTATCTGTTTTATCCACATCCTTTCCCAATTTTCTAGGTCTATGTCTTATATTTTGTGCCCATACAGTCATGTTATTTTTAATTAGTTTGTCTTCAGTGTCCCATTTTAAAAGAAGATTGTAGATTCTTGATATTATGTGTTTATTACCTCGTCCAATAATAGTGTCCCATTCTGTTCTGTGTACTGTAATTCCTGTTAGCTTCATGTCTATCTTATATCTTTCTTTCATCTGGATATATAGATACCAGTGACAGTCTATATTGTCTTTTTTCAATTCTTCTTGAGATCTCAGTTGTTGACAGTCTTCTTTGGTGGTTAATAGATCACTGTATCTTCTCAATTTTTTTGTCGGAATTCCTTCTTTACTGAAAAATGCTTCATGTGGAGAAGTCCATATTGGTAGCTGTGGGAATAATCTTGCTTTATATCTTTTCCAACTCTGAATTAATGAATTTCTAATAGTGTGTTTATAAAAATCTTTATTTACCAAGTCTTTATTATAAAAGAGATAAGCATGCCATTTCTACCATTTTCCTTCACCTTCTACTGTCAACAGCTTCTCATTTTTTAATGAAGTCCACTCTTGGATCTAAGCCATGCAACAGGCATCATGGTAAAGTTTCATATTTGGCAAATTTAATCCTCCTCTTTGTCTGCTATCTTGCAAAATTTTCATTTTAACTCTTGGGTTTTTATCAGACCAAATGAATTTGGCTAAATCCGCATGCCATTCTTTAAATATTTTTTGAGATTGGATAGTCAGAATCATTTGAAACAAGAACATCATCCTTGGTAAAATGTTCATTTTAATTACATTTATTTTACCCAAAAAAGAAAGTTTCAAATGTCGCAATTTCTCTATATCTTTCTTAATTTGCGTCCAGACTTTCCTGTAGTTATTATAAAAAAGATCCGTGTTCTTATTTGTGATATTAATGCCCAAATATTTCACCAATTTGGCCTCTTTGAATCCTGATTTCTCCATCAAATCTGTTTCTTCTTCTTTTGTGAGGTTTTTAGACAATATTACTGTTTTGTCTTTGTTCTAAGTCCGAAAAAAAATTCAAAGTCATTCAGTATAATCATTAATAGTGTTATTTCTCCTGGCAGATCACCTAGGGAGATAACTAAATCATCAGCATACATTTTTAGCTTAAACCTGTATTTTTTTTTAATCTTAACCCCTTTTATTTTATCTTCTCCATTAATTTTTATACTTAACATTTCTATTATCAGTATGAATAAAAGTGGTGATAGAGGGCATCCTTGATGGGTACCTTTCTGAATTTGAATGATTTCTGTTCTTTCTCCATTAATTATTAATTTTGCTGATTGATTATAATGTATCCTCTTGATCCAATTTATAAATTTTTGACCCAAGTTTATCCGATGTAAGATTTCAAACATTGTATTCCAGTCAACATTATCAAAGGCTTTCTCTATGTCCCAAAATATCAAAGCCAATTTTTTATCTCTGTGTTTTTCATGATATTCAATAAAGTCCAAAACATGCCTGACATTATCTCTGATATATCTGTCTGGAAGAAAACCTCTTTGATCCTCTCCAATCCATTCTCTAAGTGTTTTTTTAGTCTATCAGCCAATATTGTCGCAAAAATTTTATAATCAACATTTAGGAGTGAGATCAGGTGATAATTTTTTGGATCTTGTGGGTCTCTATTCTCTTTATGGATAATTATAATGTATGTTTCTTTCCATGTTTTGGGGTATCTTCCTTCTGAAATGGCCTCCAAAATACTTTTATGGTAACAATATTTGATTTTCCATCACCTTGTAAAATTTAACAGTGAGCCCACCTGGGCCAGGTGCTTTCCCTATTTTTAACTTCCTAATACCCTCAGTTATCTCTGCTATTGTTATCGGTTGATTTAATATTTCTCTTTGTTGACTTGTACATTTTAAGATTTGGTTGTCTTTTAGAAATATTTGTAAATTTTTGAAATTCACATTCCGTTTTTTGTATAATTCTGTATAGTATTTTTGGAAGACTTGTTTAATCTTCTGTTGATCAATGTAAATATTGTTACCAACTTTGATTTTATCAGTAATGTTCCTTTCTTTTTGTTTTCTTAATTGGTACGCCAGCCATTTCCCTGATTTATTCAAGTGTTCAAAATTCCTTTGCTTCAAAAACTGCGGTTTCGTTTGAATTTCTTCTGTTATGTCCAAATTCAATTGTTCTTGTAAGGTTTTAATTGCTCTTATCAACTTTTTATTCGTCGGGTCGTTTTGTAGACTTAGGTCTCTCTCTCTTAAATTCTCTTTAATTTTTTCCTGTTCTTTCTGTTTTCTTCTTCTTCAAAATGGCATTTTGTTGGATAAAAAAACCACACATTACAGCCTTAAATGTATCCCATATAATAGTTATGTCTGTGTCCCTTTCCAAATTTGTTTCAAAAAACCATTTTATTTCTTGCTTGGCTTTTTGAACTATCTCTTCATTTTGTAATAAATTGTCATTTAATTGCCATGTTCGGTCAACATTCTTCTCTTCTTTTAATTCAAGTAAGACGGGATTGTGATCTGACCAGATTTTTGGGAATACCTCAATTTTATGAATAGTATTACCAATATTTCTTGATGTCAGAAAAAAAGTCTATTCTGGAGAAAGAGCAGTGTCGCTCAGAGTAATAAGTGTAGTCTCTTGCGTTTTTATATTTAAATCTCCAGATATAAATTAGAGACAGATTTTCCATCAAAGTTTCAAATATTTTGGGTAGCTTTCCTTGCTTCTTTTTAATTTTCTTTTAGGATTTTCTATCTAGGATGGGTGAAATCACCCTGTTCCAGTCATAGGCTTGAACAGCAGAAAGTACCTACTAAGGAGGTACTTCCTATCTCCTTGCTTCATACAGAGGCTTGTGTGATTTTAACAGCTTCCCTTGTTAAGAGATGCTTTCTTTTAATTTATTATTTAAGATTTCCTTACATAGGAGGCATTGAAGTGTGCTGTAATCGTGCAAAGCAGGTACACCACCATTTCTGTACAATATTGTTAATATTCAAAAGGGTATTCTTTAGTCAGGAAAAATGCAGCCGCTCTGACAGCACAACAGCAATGCAAGTTTCATGAGGCATAAAAACAAGATTTAGATGCTTTCCAGTGAGACCAGCTTAATTATTTACTTTCAGACTTACAAGAAAAAGAATACTATGTGTATGTTCAACAGCACCAAGACAATGCATAAATAAGGGGAATAAATCTGTAATGGAAATACCATTTTTTATCATCCTTCTGCAATAACAATAAGTGTTAACAAGGACGTTTGTAGAACTGGATGACTAAATTAATATGAGTCTTTCCCTTAACTGGGGGTAGTGACTGTGTGGCCCTCCAGAGACTGCAACTCATAGCATTCCTCGCCATGGGCTATGTTGGCCTAGGCCTGGGATTTTCACCCTACGATTCTCACCCTACCTTAAAAAGCATGGGTGGGAAACATGGTCCTCCACATATTGTAGAACTGCAGCTCCCTGCAGCAAGTAGACAGCTCCCTGTAGTCATAACCAGCATAGCTAAAAGTGAAGAATAATGAGGGTTGCAATTCAATCATAGAAAGCCACCAGTCTCTCTCCCACTGACTTAAAGGGGGTATCCCTGCTGTACACTGAAAAAAAAAATAGCATTTCTATAGCCAAATCCTTAACAGAAAGATAGCTGCCTTTTCCCTTCAGTGTGGTAGGTGCAACCCTGTATCTGGCATTGGCATTCATTTCTCACAGCTTGTAAACTAGGAAGTCATCTGTGTAATCCTAGTAAACCAACAGAAATTAAGGAAATTCTGCAGGGCAAGACACATCATTGTTGCAAAGAGTTATAACTCCCGGCATTTCTCACTGTTGACTGTGCTGGCTAGGGTGGCTGGGAGCTGCAATTCACCAATATCTGGAAGGCTGCATGATATCTTCTGGAGATAATTTCCTTGCATATGGGAGCTTCCTTCTCCATTACCTGCTTTCCTATCCCACTGTTGTGTGAGTCTTAAGAGAGATAAGCTCTGCCTTTCAACCAGATTTGTTTAAAGTGTAGTGTTTCCCTGGTGGATTAGTGGAACTGTTCATTTCGGAGTCAAAACCTAATACCCATGGATGACCCCTTGTGATGTCCCAGAGTGTTGTTAAAAGGGATAGACCCTTTTATGTGATGCCATTAAGCATAATACCTTAAGCATCAAATGCAGATGCTCAGGGTATGTCATTCAAATAAAAAACACCAAGTGTAATACATGAGAAAAATATACAGCACAGTCCAGACACACTGTTCAAGGCAGCACTCTCACCCTGAGATTCTCCCCCCTCACCCTGAGGACTGGAGAAGGAGGAGGAGGCCCGAGATCTAGGAACACTAGTGTGTGCATGTATGTGTGCTTGAGTGACTGGAATCAATCTACTAAGATACACTAGAGCCAAGGTTATTCCTTATATGTGCCTAATATTATATAAATCTGGTGAGGACACTTATCAACATTGTCTTGTACATGTCTATGGGCAAAAGTAGTCTGTCTACCATACTGCAACCTCATAATCGTCTCTTATAATAATCAACAACATCTAGTTTAGAAGGAAGAGTTCTGTCAATACTAGCTAGACCCAGTGTGCCATATGTTGTTAAAAAATCTTCCCCCAAACACCTAGTAGACATCACAACAACCCTGTAAGGTAGGCTGGTGGATTTAAATTCCTCCTCCCCCTTCTCAGCATTCCATACTTTCCCCAGAATTGCTGAGAGTGACTCGCTCTGTTGCCCTGCCGTCACCACCACCAGTTGACTATCTGGGTCCCAATTTGGGCCACAGATTGAGTGGCAGGAGTGGATTGTGAGGTGGAGAGGGAATTTGCATGTGGGTGGTGATTGGTTGGGTGTGTTTCCTGAGCAGCCAAACAGCACACTGGGAAAGGCAACATACCCAAGAGAATTATATATAGAGACTGTCAAACGTCACAGAGTCATTGCCTCACTTAAAAAACCTCATCTTTTCCCCACTTGATGGATGGAGCTGATGCATATGGCTTAGTGGGGCCACCTCTCACATGCAACAAAATGTGAAAGTCATTGATGAAGGAGAATCTTTTTGATGCTATTACTCTTGTGGCATAAGAGAGATGCTGAGGTGCACTAGAGCATGCATGCTGAGGCATTGGGATGGAGCTGCTGCCGAAAGTGAATCAGTTCTAGCATGTTCCAAATGTAGCTTACACAGGCAATTCGTATGAGTCATAGATATTATGAAGAAGAAATACTAATTTGCTTTTGCCCCCAAGACAAATAGGGAACCAGGACTCTGGCTTGAGGAACTGGTGGAGTTTAATGCTAAAACACAGCACTGAAAGCTGGATTGGCAGCTGGGGTGTGTCTGTACAGAGATCAGAGAGAATATTTAAAAAGCCAGTGGGATGAAGCAAACTTCACTCCCATTGATAGGCTGCTGTATAGTACTTTGATTTTATTACTGAATAACAAAAATCCAGAGGTTAGACTCATTATTTAGAATCATAGAGTTGGAAGAGACCACAAGGGCCATCCAGTCCAACCCTCTGCCATGCAGGAATACAAAATCAAATCATTCCTGACAGATGGCCATCCAGCCGCTGTTTAAAAACCTCCAAAGAAGGAGACTCCAACACACTCCAAGGCAGTGCATTCCACTGCTGAATAGCTCTAGCTGTCAGGAAGTTCTTCCTAATGTTTAGGTGGAATCTATTTTCCTGTAGTTTGAACCCATTGCTCTGAGTCCTAGTCTCTGGGGCAGCAGAAAACAAGCTTGCTCAATCCTCAATATGACATCCTTTCAAGTATTTAAACATGGCTTTCATGTTACTTCTTAACCTTCTCTTCTTCAGATTAAACATGCCCAGCTCCCTAAGCTATTACTTATAAGGCATGGCCTCCAGACCTCTCGCCATCCTGGTCACCCTCCTCTGGACACCTTCCAGTTTCTCAATATCCTTCCTGAATTTTGGTGCCCAGAACTGGACACAGTATTCCAGATGAGGTCTGACAAAAGCAGAATACAGTGGCACTATTACTTCCCTTGATCTAGGCACTATACTCCTATTAATGCAGCCTAGAATCACATTGGCTTTTTTAGCTGCTGCATCACACTGCTGACTCATGTTCAGCTTGTGGTCCACTAAGACTCCCTTTCACATGTACTGCCATCAAGCCAGATGTCACCTATCCTATATCTGTACTTTTCATTTTTACTGCCCAAATATTGTATCCTATATTTCTCCCTGTTGAAATTCATTTTGTTAGTTTTGGCCCAGCTTTCTGTTAAGGTCATTTTGGATTCTGATCCTGTCCTCTAGGGTATTAGCTGCCCCTCCTAATTTGGTGTTATCTGGAAACTTGATAAGCATTCCCATCTAATCCCTCATCCAAGTCATTGATAAAGATGTTGAATAGCACTGGGTCCAAGACAGAACCCTGTGGCACCCCACTAGTCACTTTTCTCTAGGATGAAGATGAGCCATTGGTGACTACCCTTTGAGATACTTCTGTAAACTCCCCAGAATAAGTCATGAAGCAGGTGGAATAAATGATAACAACAAGATAATCCCAGGAGATTATCACACAAGGCAAAAAAAAAAGTGGAATGAAAGCAGGATAGTAGCTCTATGGCTGAACCTTATCACATGATGTCCTTGCTGTCCTGTTGCTCGTGTGTAATCACCCTGTTAATGTTCTCCTTTTCATTGATGGGGAAAACCCGTCAATAAACTCCCAATATTGGTGCTATTCCAGGAGTTTGCTGGTGAAATAAGCATCTTCACTTCAACACTGGCATTAGAACAGTCACAGGGGCCTGATTTTCCTACCTCCCCCTCGCTATTCCAGAGCCAGCTAACTCTGTGCCTGTCAGTTTTTAAAATTTGTTATTTTGCTGTGTTTGCATAATTATGGCAAAATGATAAAATATAAATCATTTTAAAAACATTTTTGCCATATTAACGCAAACAAAGCAGAGATAAAAATAAAAAACTAAAAGGCATGGAGTTAGCCTGCTTTGGAATTGTAAGGAGAATAAGGCCTCATCCTGCCACGTGACTGCTATAATGCCAGCAGTGAAGAAAGAGACTTATCACATTAGGGGAGTTTGCAAAGCAGAGCAGTTGTGTGAAAGAAGAGAGGTGTGATCCTCAACATTTTCAAAGCAGTATGTTATTTGTTTCCTTTTATAATTCTATTGCTCCGGCAAAACAGCCTGGTGTGATAATCTCCCCAGACACATCTCTTGACCATGACAGAATTTTCATGCAATACTATCTCTGTATAAGCATGACTGTTTACATCAACCAAGTGCACAGATCTCACTTGCTTTATTGAGAGTAGCAATTTAAGAAGTTTGCAACACAGCCATAAAACTCTTTTTACATGTTTTTCAGAGCATAGAACTTAATTTCTTGCTAGATTAGCTCCAACATTAAGATATGACAGATATTTTATAAAGGTTGGAACAGAGTTGATTAACATGGAAACTTTCAGATGTAATTGGACTACATTTCCCATTAGCCCTAGGAAGAGTAACTAATGGTGGGGGATGATGGGAGGTGCAGTCCACCAGTAGCTGGAGGTCCACCTGTTCCTCATCCCTGGACTATAGAAAAATGGTTTGAGTGAATAATCACTGGTCTCCATGCCCTTTGGCACAGAGACAGAGGTAGCTTTCCATTGTGCTTTGTTTGAATACACAATACACATTAAATGCATTTCTTTTGGTATATTTGGAAGCACTTAAAACATTTGTTTGAATTTTATTGATAAGCAAAAAGTTATCATATTTTATTTATTTATTTATTCATCCATCCATGCATACATAAAGGGTGATTTGTATTATTCATTTGAATGCAAAGAGCTGTCTCGTTTTGCTCTAAAATGAGAACTATGTTTGTTCTAAAACGAATCCTTCCAGCAGGGGGATGTAGAATCTTAGTTTCAGATGTGGCAGGAGTCCCCCTCCCCCAGCACAGAAGAAACAGAAATGCAGCAATTTCAGTTATGAAGAAAAAGGCGGGCAGGAGAAGAAGAGACAGCCTGAAGAATTACACGTTCACTGCTTGTAGCCTGAATAAATTAGGATGTTGAACACTGTTAAGCTAAGTGGCTGATGTATGCCCCACAAACACCTGAGGCAAGTATTCTATAAAACTGTTTGAACAACAAAGTAATGCAATTAATATATAATTTAGATAGCCTGGGACAGCTATATTTTGTCCCAAATCATCATCATAAAAAAAAAAAAAGAGTTGCTGAATATCACATTTCAACTCCGTAGCTTTGGAGATCATATTACACAAAATGGAAACTACATTTTAAAGCAGATTGGCCACAGTTTGGGCTAGCATGCTTAAACACATCAAAATCAGTAGTTTTCCAGCATGCTTGATTCTGTATGGAATGGTGACCAGTAGCTCTGTTTGGGAAGAAAAAAAAAAAGAGAGAAACCAGAAGAAAGGTTTTTTTTTTTTTTTTTGGAGCGGGGGAAGATATGCTGATCGATCAGAGAGTTGCTGCTTTGATAGAACAAATTATTTTAAATAGCTGATACCCTCTAAACACAAACACACATACAGAAAGAATGAATCACACTTATTCATGAGCTGGGGTTGTGGCATAACAGTTCAAAGAGAAATTGTGAATCAGAGCTGGCTGTTATCTTTGATTAGGATGGTTCTGGCATTGTTCCCTTCAGGCCAGCCAGCAACTTTCCCTTCAAATCAATGGTATGCCCACTACCACTATTCCACACACAGCAAATTCCAGTGGAGTATGTTCCTCATATGCTTATCTGTGTTTCCATACAAGTGTTCTTTGGCATGATGCTATTAAATCCAAGAAAAGGCATTACTATAAATTTCTATCAAATTCTACAAAGGAGAAAGAAAAACACAGTCATCATGAAAGACAAGGAACTATGTCATGCCGTTTGCAAATTAGAAATATAGTTTCAATTTTCCTTGGTTTTTTTCTGCACTGTGAGGCCATGTTCTGGAATAGTTTCTTTCTGACGTTTCACCTGCATCTGTGGCTGGCAACCTCAGAGTATGGTTGGGTAGGTGTGTGTGTGGAGTTTATATGCTGTGAACCCCTGTTGGGGAGTATATGTAAATCTGTGTAATTGAATGGTTAGTTTCTGGGTATAGAGATGCAGGGCTCATTAGTGTCTGTTTGGCTAATGGTTGGTTGATGGGCCATTATCTGGAATTCCACCCAGGGACAGGGGGATTCCCAGCAGATAATGGCCCACCAACAGACACTAATGAGCCTTGCATTTCTATACCCAGAAACTAACCATTCAATTACACAGATTTACATATACTCCCCAACAGGGGTTCACAGCATATAAACTCCACACACACACCTACCCAACCATTCTCTGAGAATGCCAGTCACAGATGCAGGTGAAACATCAGAAAGAAACTATTCCAGAACACAGCCTCACAGCCCAGAAAAAAACCAAGGAAAATCTATGAATGCCAGCCGTGAAAGCCTTAGACTTCACATAGTTTCAATGTCTTTAACAGAGGTGAGATCCTGCCCCAGTATTAGGAATTTTTAATTTTTACAAAATTTTTATAACCCTGGCCACAGCCCAACATGAAAATGACGAGTAGCTCACCACTCATATTTGCATTCGTTTGAGGGGATGGGTGGTTTTTCTGATTCCTTGCAGGTCACTCAGAGCATTAAGGCAAGCAAATAATTCTGGATGGGCACCAGAGGGCAAATGGCCACATTATAAAGATGGAAAAACCGAACTGAATCTAGTTACCCAGTTCTGCATTTGTTTCTGCGTGTGTCAAAAAATGTCTTCAAGCATTTTTCAAATGTTTGAGTAATTTTGATACAGTTGAATAATTGGCACATAGGGACAGGGGCAAGAACCCAACAATCCAACAAGAGTAAAAACCCAGCACCAGTGGAACACAGAGGTACCTAAAAGCATGTTCCTAAAATAAATTTTCTAAAGTATTTCCTGATTGAATTGGGTTACAATGAGAGGGTTCCTTGTATAAAGCTTGGCTCCAGGACATCTGTCCATATCACCCTTAGTGGATCCTTCTTCTTGACTGACTTGTCCTGGCTCACCCTACCTTCTCACCCAATTGTCCCTCAACAGACAACCCAGAGCTCTCTACACACCCCCTCCATCTATCTCCTTCTTATGCATTTACCTCCTATGTGAATTTTCATATCCAGTTGGAAGCTCACCCTTTCCATGATATCAACTGTGATGCAATGGCTGGAATGCTGGCTTTGGATGTGGGAAATTAATCTTCAAATGCTTATTCAGCATTTGTGCCATCCCAGAATCACGATTGCTTAACTTATTCTACCTCACAAAGACTGTTGGACAGCTAAAATGTGACCCTGAAGCAGAGTTTTCAAGAAGCATGTGTGTGATGACATGCTGAAGCTATATACAATGGAGTAGTGGTAAGATGGTATTCTGTGTCCTAGAGCATCCTCCTATCACCACTGCTCAGATATGCTTGGCTTCAACATGTAATAGATTTTCTTCTTAAACGCAACTTTCAGAGGTCTGCCCTGAAACCCTTGGAAGATGAATGGGGTTTGCAGCATTTACCCAGCATTTTTCACCAGTCCTTTTACTATGATTTATTTCAGCCCATTGACTCCTCCTGGTTGCTCCTTCTCTCAGCTTTGTAAAATTAATAATACCATTTGTATAGCCCTAGCAAATATACAAAGCATTTTACATGTATGATCTTGTTGTAGGAGATTTTCAGACTGGAACAAAAAAAGTGTGCCTGTCCCAGAATCTCCACTCCTGCTCCTGTCCTGTCACAATAACAAAAATTTTCAGACCTACCTTGAGTAGCATCGACAGGGCAGCTCAGGAGTAAATGAAGCTCTAACAGAGATCCGTTCACTTTCTGGAGAGAAATCCCACAGATTCTCACGAGAAGACTTGAGCACGGGAAATTCAAAAAGAAAAAGAAAAATACAGAAGAAAAGGTGACAGCAAGCACAAAAACACACTTTAAAACTTCCAAGTAAACCAGGGAAGTTTTTTTTTAAGTGTGTCACCTTGATGTCCTGATCTCACCCAGAAGTATTCTGGCAGGGACCTCCCATTGATGCTGGGATCTTGCCAGCATAATGGGGCACCTTTTCACTTGCAGGAACATCCATGACAGAAATGGAACAGGGGATCTATTGCCAGCTTCTCCCATCAATAAAAAGCAGCACCAGCAGAGCAGCAGCAGAACGGGTGTATAACAAGGGGGGAATGGCATCATCTGAAAAGGGAGCCCTTTAGTGATCTCCTGGCATTTGTTTAATGCCACTTTTAACACGTCTAATAATCTCCGTAGATAATAGAGTAAGCAGATTTCGTATTCCTGTATTACACAGCTGGCAGGGTGAGGGAGGCAGACTGAGGGGCAGCAGTTGCCTTAGGCATGGGTGGGAAACCTTTGGCCATGCACATGTTTTTGACTAAAGCTCCCACATACCTTACCATGGGACATGCTGGGTGGGGATGATGGGAGTTGCAAGTCAACACAGATGGAAGTTTCCCACCCTTGACCTAAGGCCATCAGCCCTATTGAGTACATGATAGAGGTAAGATCCAAGAAGTGTTGTCCTTGTTCTGTAGCTCAGTCTCTTAGCCATTATTTACCAGCTATAAAATGAATCTGTTTCTTAAAATGTAAAACCCAGTCAATTGAACTTGTTAACACATATATCAGGCTCAATGTACTGGTGCCAGTTGAGAGCCAATATAGACCAGTGGTTAGAGTGTTGGACTAAAACTTGGGAAATCCCAATTCAACCCCCCATTCCACCAGTCAACGAACATGGTCTCTTTGCCTACCTGACTTCACACAGTTGTTGTGGAGATACAAAGAAAAGGAGGGCAAACAGCCATGTGGCTTAAACCATGGCTCAAGCATGTGGCATAGAACAAAGGGATTCAGAAACTTAAAAATCCTTTGTTCGTCTCTGATTGGTTCTGCATTGCCAAATCTGAGTGACTCTCCAGGCAGGTGATGTGATACCATGTTTTGGCAATGAGGGGTCCCACCATCTACAATACCTGTTGCTATGGAAAGCAAAGAGTGGAATTTTCCAGTTGCTGTAGATTTTGTAGATGAACTCACCATGATGGCTAGTCATCCCATCATGACACCCCCTTATCCATGGGGGATATGTTCCAGGACCCCCATGTATCCCTGAAACTGCAAATAGTACCAAACTCTATATTTTCCCTTCCGGTGCCCAGGAAAAGTCCTCCCCCACTCACCTGCTTCCCCACAGAGGGTGACGGAACCAATCTGCTCCCAACTTTCTTCTCGTGGCTTCCTCAATAGATGCTTATACTATAATGTCTGGTTAACTTCCAGCCCAAGCATACCATAAAATCCACACTGGAGGACTGAAAGATGCCCACAAACTAGCAGCAACCATGGGTAACTGAAACTGGAAAATGATCCCACAGATTAGTTGGTGTGTGTATGTGTCTTACTGTAATACCTTGAGACCCTTGGGAAAAAAAGCTGTGTGTGTGTGTATAAAATAAAACCAAAAACAATAAATACATTTAGAATGATGATAGGGAGTGCAGTATTGATAACATTTATTTTGGGTGCCGTTCTCACTGAAGACAATGGTAAATGTTCTGTTAATTTAAGTTCTCAGTGTGCTTTCTGTCTGCTCACCTGTCTGCTCAGTATCAATCACTGCACAGTTTACCAAATCAGGATGTTCAGCTGCAAGATTTTTTTTAAATCACATTCTGTATGGAAGGCAATCTAAAACAGTCAACTGTAGTAACAGAAAATTATTGAAGGCACAGGTTTCAAGCAATAGCCTAGAAGTCAATCATTGCTTTAAAGGAAAGTGATATGACAGGGATGGTAGCCCAGATCAATAAATATGGCTGTGAGGAGCATGCCGTTGACAATCATGCTTTCATTTATAAATTAAGGTAGATCCTCAGGGGCTTAATTGTCTGTTGAGTTATATCGAAAGAGACATTATTGATTTCAGTAGGGTTACTGGGAGAGCAAATCACCCATTTGGGGTCTGAGTTCCCTTGGAAACAAGGAACAGATTAATTCTTGCTAGCAGAGAGAAGTTCCCTGGGAGGGACAGAGGGACTCTCTAGAGTCGTACTATCTATAAGAAATTTGGATTCACAGTAAGAAGAGGAGGAGAAGGAGAAGATATCAATTTGATGCATATCCTGTCTTTTTCACAAACTGATACTCAAGAGAGTTTCCAACAAGATTAAAAAGGAAAACACACAAAATGATATGAAAACTAGAAATAAATTATAACATTATAACAGAACTGCATTTAAAAACAATTAAAAACACATCAATAAAGGAAACACAGTGCCTACCCATTAAATGCCACCCTTTCCTGCAACCAGTGAATTTCCAAAAGCCCACCTGAAGACAAAAGTCTTTGCTTGACAACAAGGTGATGGGCAGTCTAGTCTCCCATGAAATGTAATTCCACAGCCTCTCTACCACAGATCCAAGCATTACTTTTGCACTTGTAGAACCTGAATACTTGTTCCATTTTGGATATATGGGATCAGGATGGAAAGAACATTAGGAAATCTAGAGCAGATTCTAGAGCAGATCATTAAACAGAGAGTCTGTGAACATTTAGAAGGCAATGCCATAATCACAAAAAGTCAACATAGGTTTAAGAGAAACAAGTCATGCCAGACTAATCTGATCTCTTTTTTTGATAAAGTTACCAGCTTGGTAGATGAAGGGAACGCTGTGGACATCACATACTTTGATTTCAGTAAGGCCTTTGACAAGGTTCCTCATGACATTCTTGCAAACAAGCTTGTAAAATGTGGGCTAGACACGTTAACTGTTCAATGGATTTGTAATTGGTTGACCGGCCGAACCCAAAGGGTGCTCAGCAGTGGCTCCTCTTCCTCTTGGAAAGATGTGACCAGTGGGGTGCCACAGGGTTCGGTCCTGGGCCCAGTGCTATTCAACATCTTTATCAACGACTTGGATGAGGGAATTAGGGGCATACTTATCAAATTTGCAGATGACACCAAATTAGGAGGAGTAGCTAATACCCTAGAGGACAGGATCAAAATTCAGAATGACTTGGATAGACTGGAGAGCTGGTCCAAAGCTGACAAAATGAAATTCAATATGGAGAAATGTAAGGTACTGCACTTAGGGCGGAAAAGTGAAATGCATAGATATAGGATGGGAGAGACCTGGCTGAATGAGACTACGTGCGAAAGGGATCTAGGAGTCCTAGTAGACCACAAGTTGAACATGAGTCAACAGTGTGATGCGGCAGGTAAAAAGGCCAATGCGATTTTGGGCTGTATCAATAGAAGTATAGTGTCTAGATCAAGGGATGTAATAGTGCCACTCTATTCTGCCTTGGTCAGACCTCACCTAGAATACTGTGTCCAGTTCTGGGCACCACAATTCAAAAAGGATATTGACAAATTGGAGCATGTCCAGAGAAGGGCAACTAAAATGGTGAAAGGTCTGGAAAGGATGCCTTATGAGGAGAGACTTAGGGAGCTGGGTATGTTTAGCCTGGAAAAAAGACGGTTAAGAGGTGATATGATGGCCCTGTTTAAGTATTTGAAGGGGTGTCACGCTGAGGATGGAGCAGGCTTGTTTTCTGCTGCTCCAGAGACTGGAACATGGAGCAATGGATGCAAGCTCCAGGAACAGAGATTCCACCTCAACATTAGGAAGAACTTTTTGACAGTAAGAGCTGTTTGGCAGTGGAACACACTCCCTCGGAGCGTGGTCGGGTCTCCTTCCTTGGAGGTCTTTAAACAGAGGCTGGATTGCCATCTGTCGGGGATGCTTTGATCAAGATTTCCTGCGTTGCAGGGGGTTGGACTGGATGGCCCTCGTGGTCTCTTCCAACTACAATTCTATGATTCTCTGATTCTATGAAATCTTCAAAAACCTTCAGATTTCTTGAATGTTGGGAAACCCTGGCAGGGAGAATCCTGGAGTGATGAGAATCTTCACAGTTTGGGACTTATTCTGTACAATATCTGCATCTGGGTTTTGGTGCAGAAAATAGTATTTTCTGCATGGGTATCTGCATCTTCTGTGCAGAAAACAGTGTTTTCTGGAACTTTCCAATTGTACAACAACCCCATGACCCAAGAAAAGAGATTTAGATACTGGACATGAAACTCCGCTATACAACAACGTGCTCAGTCCTATCCCACCACCTACCCAGCCTGCTCTACCAAGTCCCAGGGTTTTGTTTGCTTTTTCTTGGACTGTCTTTGCATTTGTACATTAACCAGTCTTCAAGATGTAAGTGAATAATGTTTTATGTAAAATACCTAATTCCTTTGTGGTTCAAACTGTCATTAAGCCTGATTATTCCACCACATTATTAGCTTAGTCAGAAGCAGAAGGGGAAACACATTGTCCTTTGACAAGAAAGGGGGAACAAGGGGTGTGTGAGGCAGGCAGGCAGGGAAGAGATTGCATAACAAAAGGCAGAGTTAATCCTACTCCTGCTTGTCTGTATTTATCACTGTAATGCCATGCACTTTGCTGGAGTTACTCCCTTTGTAACCAGAGGCAGAATTTGGCCACCTCCTGTAGGAAAATCTACATCTCTGTTGTTGTTATAGCAACCAAAGCTTTCAAAGATGATACAAGCCAAAGACAAGAGCTGTTGTGATTGACACATTTGAAAAGGTGAAATAGAGTTTCCTCCCATTGGCACATTTTCAGTTGATGATGGGTTTTGTGTGGAAATGTCACCCAGCGGACTGATGTTATTAAATCAGCACCGTGCTGCAACCAGTTTGGTGCTCTGACATTCTAATAGTTGTGAAACGAAAGGGATGACAGAGATGGCCTCTTGTTACGAAAGGAGATGGGTGGGTTTGGGTCACTGAGTGTCAAACAACAGATGTAGACACACTGCTTTATTCTCTCACTCATTTCTGAAAAACAGCTGCTTTCCAACAGAACTAATCAACATAAAGTAGAAGAGAGGTGTCTTCTAGAAGGCTGTTTTTTTAGTTTCTTCAGCTAGGTAGAAACTGGAAGGAGCTTCCTCACCTATGAAAACATTATACTGCCCAAGCTGAACTTCCTTTGGTGTGGATTTGCAGGGCCGAGGAGTATTCATGGTGTTTTGTTTTGTTTTTACTTATTTTGCTTATTGCTGGACCTGGATGGACTGGGCATTTGGCATCCAGTAAGTATCTGAATGAAGGGGCTAAGAAACACTGGAAAGAGAAGTTGTAGTCAAGCAACACTGTTTTTTACTGGTAGTCCTAATGAGCTGATCATCTAAGATGAAATGGAGACCTTGTGGCCTTCCAGCTGTTGTCAGATCACAAGTCCATCAGACCTAGCCAGTGTACCAATGATGAGGGATGCTGGAAGTTTCAATCAATTTCTAGAGGACTACACATTGTCCACTTCTAATCAAAGAATGATTTCACAGCTGCCTCTTGTGGTAGACTATATAGTGTGGCAGATGACATACTGCCTATGTACATGATATTTTAGGCAGCAAAAGCAGGAAAAAGAGGATTTAATGAGATGAAAAGAGAGGGTTTAATTTGTGCTGTGCCTCACAACAACCAACTCCCAGTTCCTTCCTTCAGTACAGCATAGAAAAGTTACTTTTTGGACTACAAGTCCTCAAAAGGTGACCTTACTTTAAGTGCCAAGGCCCAGGATTTAGCCTAATAAAATGAAAGTCAATAATAGATTAGCAGACTGTCTTGAGAAGTGCAGTATGTGTCACTACTAACTACAGATTGTTATCAAAGAAGCATTGAAGGCAGAGGTGGCTGACATGAAATTTCCATGCTACTACACAAAGAAAGGCCTTCCCTTTCTGTAAAGAAGGAGACACTCTTCCCTGCAAGTCTATGAAAGGAAGGACTCCTGGCACACTCCTGCACAATAGAGAGCCTCCACAGTTGCTGCCAATTTTGGCAGCAACATTGGCAGCAAGAACCTCAGGAGCAACTGCTAATTTGGGCAGTGATGGAGGAGCTCCCAGTCAGGTGTATGGGACCTCTAATACCCAAAGGTATTTTCCCTTGGCTTAAGGAGATAATCCATTAGACTAGAAGGTGGCTTTTAAAGACGTTTTCAACATCTTTCCTCATCATTATCACACAAACCAAAAATCAGGAGCTGGGGAAGATAAAAAACATCATTATTTTCAGTTCCAGCCCTAATTTTACATAGACCGAAGCAGTAGATGCCAGGGGACAGATCAGCGGCCCCCTGGATATTGTTCCTCATCATTTTCTGCTGGAGGATGAAAACTTGTGTGGCACATGGCTTGTCCTGTGTCTTCTTACACTGGCCTGCTACTCTTAGGTTTCAGGGAAAAGGCTAACTTATCAACAATGTTTATTTGTTTAGTATACCCTGACTTTTCCCCAAGACATAGACCCCAAAGAGGCCTCCAACATAAGTTAAAGCAAGATACAGAAAAAAGAAAGAAAGAAAGAGCAAACCTCACTGGTAAAACCGGAAAAATAATAATTAAACAAGTTGCCATATTAAAACACCACTAATTTAAAATGGTATAAGAGCATTTTAAAAATCTACAAAAAGGCTAAAAGTACAGCACACTCATCTCATGAAAAGGCTCTTCTGCACGACAGTTAATTGCCAACTGCAAAACCGAAAAGGGACCAGCCTAGTCTCTTGAGGAAGAGAGCCCCACAGCCTGGGAGCAGCCATGGAGAAGACTCTCTCTCATGTCCTCACCAGACAGGACTGTGACCATATTGGGATAGGTAGAAAAACTGAGGACCTTAAAACTTGAGCAGGATCATATAGGAAGACCTAAGCTATAAAGGGCATTACAGATCATAACTGGCACTTTGAATTTTACAGTGTTGGTTAGTACCTTTAAAGCCCTACATGGTTGGGGTCCAGGTTACCTTCAGGATCACCTCCTCCCGTACAATCTGCCCCATACACTCAGGTCCTCTGGGGGACATTTACCTCAACCAGCCAGGACTAGACTGGCAACTGTCACCCAAAGGACCTTTTTGTCAGCCACCCCCAGACTGTAGAATGCCCTCCCAGAAGAGATTTGACAGCTAAACACACTGTTGAAATTTAAAACGTTACTAAAGACCTACCTCTTCCGGCAGACCTACCCAGTTGATTTTAAGCTATGATTTAATTGGTATTTTAAGTTTATGTTTGTAATGATTTTAATGTAATGTCTGTTTTAATCCTATGTGTTTTATTTGTGTTTAAATGGTTTTATGTCATATATTGTATTTTAATTCATGTTGTACCCTGCCTTGAGCCTTGGGGAATGGTGGGTAAGAAATAAATTTTATTGGTTGTTCTTGTTGCCTGGAAATTGACTGGTAGCTAATGAAACTGTTTCAACTGGTAGCTAATAAAGCTGTTTCAACAATAAATATTGAATATGAGGGTGGACAAAATGCAGCCTTCCAGATAGTGTCAGACTGCAACTCCCATCATGCCTAGCCAACAGAGCCAATTGGAAGGAGCTTTGGGAGTTGTAGTCCCACAACATCTGGATGATGGGTAAGACATCCTTTTGCCCACCTACCTAACAGTCCAGTTGCAGAAGAACAATCAAAGTCAGAAAAATACTGGATTTGCCACCAATAATGTATCTGCTTATTTTATGTCTTCAGTTGCTCTGGGCCAGCGTGAGGGTCTCTAACATTGTTCACTAACAATATTTATGTTTCTGAGTGATACTTCCTCTCTCAAGAAGTAGAGATGTCTAAGGAATTCCAGTGGTCTGTTTGCCAAAAGTTCTGCACCTTGTCTATATTCTGGTCCAAAGATTTCAGAGTGGTATAAGTAATATACCGTACATCTCAGTACACAAGTCCAAGTTGTGTTACCTGGAAAAGCTTTCAAGTGATTTTTTTTAAAAAAAAATTAGCACTGGAAGATCAATAAGTGTTAGAAGATGCTCCCCTATGAAATTTAAGAAGTATGTACCACCACAGTTTATGTTTCTTTGCAACTCTGATAATCAACTTTTGCATATCACACCAAAATGCTACCACTTAGTAGAAGGGACAGAATTGAATTATAAATGTGATCTCTCACAGCTAGAAGCACTTCTCTTCCTGATTTCATCAGCCAATTAAGGATATAGATGAGAGTCTAGCAGGTTTTATTTACTGAATAATCCTTTTTCATACGAGTTCTATAAAGCAATTAAAATCTTGATGGAACAAGAATGTCACGGAGAGGATCTATACTACACAGCTCCAGCAGTTTGGTGCCACATTAACTGTCATGACTGTATGCTATGGAGTCCTGGGATTTATAATTTGATTTAATTTGTTTAGAATTCTCTAGCGGAGAACTGAAGTTTTTCAAACTACAAATCTCAGGATTCCATAGGAATTGAAAGAGTGCCTCTCCCTATAGACGTCTGCCTAGTGCTTGAGTTCTATTGGAGGGGTCCTCCTCTGTGTCCCATCAGTGAGGACAATATATATAGTCTTGGAGGATGTGGAAGAGGGTCTTTACAGTCCAGAAAAAAAACACAAAAAAACTATGGATGCTGGCCGTCAAAGCCTTTGACTTCACAAAAACATGTCTGTTTGCTAAAAGTTTGGGGGTATGATTGATCTCGTCCAAATTTGCATGTGTCAGTGGTTTTACGTGGTTTCAACTGCTTTTAGTCAGTCCTGTTTTAAGTGTAAAATGAGTTAATAAGTGTTTAGCCTTTAAATGATACTTACTGCGTTTAATTGGTTTAAGCTTTTCAAATTGGAAATTTGAAAATTTTGAAAAAATTGGAGGTTGGACTGGATGGCCCTTGTGGTCTCTTCCAACTCTACAGTTTTATGATTTATGACCACTGAAGTGAGATCAAGCTGCTGGAGTTGGGTATTGTAAATCCTCTCACAATTTATGGGTTAAGACCACAGTCTTGAAGCATCCTGACTTAGCATTAAACCCCATATAATTCAGCAGATCTTACTTTTAAGTAAAGATGTATAGACAGACTGCAAAGTATAGGCTCATTTGTAATTAGAGAGCAGAGCTAGGGAACCTGTAGCCCTTTGGACTAAAACACCCATCATCACTGATCATTTGCTATGCTGGCTGAAGTTGATGAGAGTTGAGGTCCAAGACCTCAATAAATAAATATAAAAGACCCTCTGGACAGCTACTGTAAATGTGACTTACTTCTGTGTAGACATGCGCTGGATTTTCTTGCTACACTCAGCTGTGTATTACTATATAATGATTGCAACCATAAAAACACACATTTGGGGCAGGGCAGCTACATGCAATAGAAGATAGGACTTATATATCTTTAATGTGTAGAAGAGAAAAATTTAGGAAGTACAGCTTGCGTGACAACTCCCCCTTCTATGCAACTATTAAAGATGCAGGAGCTCTGTCCTCTCTTACATCTGGCCAATATAAATTGGAGCACAGCATCAAAGTGAAATCTTCAACATTTTCTCTCTCTCTTAACACACACACACACACACACACACTTAAAAAATGGCAGATGTAGATCAAGAAAGCTGCATGAAATATTACTTTGGCCTGCATACATACTAAGCACTGGAGCTTGTGAGGATTCTTCTCTTGTGAGCTCTGGGACAAGTTCATTTATCACAATACGTAGAAGCAAATGGCAACAACAACAAATAATAAAACAAAAAGAAAGCATATTACTTGCTTTCATGTTTGCAAAGCTTCTAAAATATGTATGTCCCAATTTTCCAAGGAATCTGTCAGATGTGACTGAACTCCAAAATCTATTTCATATGTATATTTGCTGAGTTGTAATTCATAAATTTAAGCTGAAGGGGACTGTTATTATAGTATACTGGAAAGGCTTATTGCTCCTCCCCCTCCTCTTCTCTTTATGGAGTTATGTAAAGTTATGTAAAAACCATGCATTTGTTGCTTCTTAGGAGATTATCAGACACTGTAAATATGGTGTGATAATGATGCCAGGAGACTGCGAAAGGGCTTTCCTTTCAGACAATGTTGTGTCAGAGTCGTCATGCTCCCGTGATACTTCTGTTCCACCATTGTTCCTTTTAATTCACAGGCTAAGCTGTGAATAGATCACCCATTCTGTTTCTGTAACGGAATGACGGGTGAGTGAAAAGCTGTCCCATCAGTGGGAGGCCCATGCCAGAACACTTCCGGGTGCGATCATGACATCCATGTAAGTGAAACCCTATTTTGTACCTTCCCTGTGTTACTTGTTTTTTTTTTAAGTGTGTTTAGGTGCTTGGTTTTACCTTTTGACGTGTATTTTTCTTTTAAACTTTGAATTTCCTGCGTGCTTGTCCTCTGTTCCTGGAGCTTGCATCCATTGCTCAGAGATTGGAACACGGAGCAATGGATGCAAGCTCCAGGAACAGAGATTCCACCTCAACATTAGGAGGAACTTTTTGACAATAAGAGCTGTTCGGCAGTGGAACACACTCCCTCGGAGCGTGGTGGGGTCTCCTTCCTTGGAGGTCTTTAAACAGAGGCTGGATGGCTATCTGTCGGGGATGCTTTGATTGTAATTTCCTGCATGGCAGGGGATTGGACTGGATGGCCCTCATGGTCTCTTCCAACTCTGCAATTCTATGATTCTATGATTCTCACAAGAACAGCTCGGGATTTCAAACCAGGAAGTGAATGCAGCTCTGTGAGAGCTCCATCACTCCTGGGCTGCTGGAGGGAGAGAGCGACATGCAATTAAAGTAGGAGTGAAACTGTTTGCTACTGTGCCGGAACGGGGTTGGGAGGGGAGCAGGAGAGGAGATAGCAAGACAGGTTTGCAATTTTTGTCCCCAACTGAAAATCTACTTAGATCTACACTTGAAGAGCCTCTTGAGCTTAGTGGTGGCCTGGTGCAAAGATGACTGGGCTGCTGCACCTTTAACAGCTGTGCAGAAATTAGAATGTTAGCAAGTGACTCATACAATTGAAGTTAGTGAGAGTGACAAGACTGCTACACAGTGGCAGCACTAGTGGGTGCGGAGAAGTCTTAGTAATGCCACAGCTGCTACACGATTTCTCTAGAGCAGGGGTGGGAATCAGGTTGCTTTCCAGATGTTCTTGTCAGGAATTGGTGACTGAACCCTAAGTTTTAAAATGGCCAAACAACTGCAGAACCATGCTGCATGAACTACCAAGTCATGCCTAGTCAGGCCACTAGGGGACAATGTCATATATATATATATATATATATATATATATATATATGTGAGCTCAGAACAGAGCTTCACTTCCTTCTTCCTGTGAATGCTGAGGCCTGGTGAAGCAGTTTCTCCTTGGATTGTAAATATTTGTATATATTGCAACTGTTTGAAGATAAAAGTGCCTCCTGCTTATTTGGACGTCAAACACTCTTTGTGTGAGTATTCTTGGGAAAGGGTTGCTACTGAGTCTATTGAGACAGTTTTTTTTGCTTCTGCTGGGAATTACTTGTCCTATCATTCCCTGACAGTTCTTAGACTCCATCTCTTAACATCCCCCAAAACTGACTATGCTAGCTAGGCTTTCAGAGACTGCAGTCCAATAAGATTTATAGGGACACATTAATCTTACCCCCTACTCCAGATCAAATGTCTTCATTGTTCATTAGCATCAGCAAACATTAAAGACAGAGTGGAAAACCTTGGTCCAGATGTTTGGGACTTCAACTTCCAGATGTCCCACTCAGCCACTGATAAGGCATTTTGGGAATTGTACTCTAAGTAATCTGGATGGTTAAATATCAGCTTCTCCTCATTTAGGCAGTTCCAAGTGCTGAAGGACTGCAATAATGAAATGTTCTCCACTGGCAATGCTGACTGATTCTATATCTGAGGAAGAATCAGGCAGCTGTCTAAATGTTGTTGAATTGCAAGTCTGAACGTTCTTCACCATTGGTTATGCTGGTTAGGGCTGATGGGATGGGAAGTCCTATAACATCTGAAGGGCCATATGATCCCCATCCCTGTTAAAAATATAAGCAAGTATTCAACTTTTGATATTCATTTCAATAAAAGTGCTGCTGCTGCTGCTGCTGCTACTACTACTACTACTACTACTAATTGGCTTGTTTCATCTCTTTGGTTAAACTTTTGTGACTAGTCTACCTGATTACTTCAAGAGGTAGGGAAGTCTGTTAGAAATACATGATCCCAGTAGCAGATGCCAAACTAGGGGAGAGAGAATGGATGACTCCTTTAGTTGCTGTAATTGTGAAGCTGTGGGAGAATAGCAGCTCATCTGCATACTTTTCCCCATCAGCCTTGGCTGAAGTTGCTATGAGCAAAAAAAGCAGTCAGGTGAGGAGAGGCAGCAAGCTTTTGATCCAGTGCCCAGTTATTTCCCACATATGCCATATAGATATTACAGAGAAAAAGGGGAGAGAAAGAACCACAGAGATGGAGGCAGATGGATCCATACCTGTCTGCTGCAATGAATGTGCAAGGTTTGTCTTCTTGCGAGAAAACACCACCAACTACCTCTGCAGCAAGTGCAAATTGGTAGCTCTTTTGGAAGAGAAGGTCAATAAACTACAGCTATGCATTGAGTCCCTTCCATGCCTCAAAGAACACGAGGACTCCCTGGATAGAACACAGGGAAAATTGATCTTATAGGACCAACAGGAAGAAACTGCCAAGGAAAATGAAGAGTCCTGGAACAGTGAGGAATCACTGTTACTGTCAGGAGCAGACCATACAGAAGGGATTCAAAACCTCTCCAACTAAACAATTACTTCCTACATCTTCATGGGGATAAAAGCAGTGAAGATGCTCAAGCAGGAGCAACAAAGGACACCACATGCCAAGGGAAGAGTCAAGGTAACCACAAACAACAACAAATAGAAAAGAAAGGTGCTGGTGGTTGGGGACTCATTGCTTAAGGGTCTAGAGGCACCTGTATGCTAGCCTGATAAGATGAATCATGAAGTGTGCTGCCTTCCTGGCACACATATCCAGGATGTCACTGACAATTTGCCAAAACTCATCTAGAATACAGATCAGTGCCCCTTTCTCCTTATTCATGTAGCCACCAACAACACTGCCAAGAACATCTCTGAGCAGATCACCTGTGACTATGAAGCTTTGGGCAGGAAGCTGAAGGAGTCTGAGACATGGGTGGTATTCTCGTCACTTCTCCCAGTGTGAGAGAGAGGACTACACAGGGACAGGAAGATACTAAAAGTGAATGATTGGCTATATAGATGATGTAGACAGGAGGGTTTTGACCATAGTCTTCACTTCTTACACAGGATTATTGGATACAGATGGGCTGCACCTCATGAAGACTAGGAAGAATGTCTTTGGTAGTATCATGGCAAGTCGGATCACGTCTGCTTTAAACTAAATCCTTGGGGATGGGTTGGAGATGATAGTTCAGACATCAGCCCAAAGACAAGCTCTAAACATAAGGCTGTGAATCCTAGAGGAGAAACTGAGGGAGAGAATGCAACCCACAGAAATACATTGGAAGCCTTGTTTGTTCTCACCTATTAATTCATTGTTTCAGATACATTTACTGTTTCAGATACATTGATTACATCCTGATTGGACTACTGTAACATGCTTTATGTGGGGCTGCCTTTGGAAACTGTTTGGAAACTTCAGCGGGTCCAGGATGCTGTGGCAAGAATGCTGACCGGGGCCAGTTATGGGGAGCATATAACGGCTTCACTGACTGCCAGTTCATTTCTGGGCACAATTCAAAGTGCTGGTCATGAACTATAAAGCCCTATATGGCTTAGATCCACATTATTTGAAAGACAGTATCTCCCAATATGAATGTGCCAGAATGTTAAGAACTTACCAGAGTTCTGAGATCCACAGGGAAAGGCTTTCTCTTGGTCCTACCATCATCACAAGCTCACTTGGTGAGGACATGGGAGAGTGCCTTCTCAGTGGCTGCTCCCACCCACTGGAACACCCTTCCTTGGGAGGCTAGGCTGGCCCCCTCCTGCTTTCCTTTCACTAGCAGACAAAGATGTTTTTTATTTAAGCAGGCTTTTAATATATAATCTATATGTGGGGGAATTTTAAATGTATGTTTTCTTTATCTTTTCAAACTTTGTTTAAAAGATTTTTTTTTATCTGAGATTTTAACTGTTTTAAATTTTATTTTAATTGTTTTAATTGATGATTCTTGGAAGCTGCCTTGAGTTCCACCTTGGGAGAAAGGTGGCATATAAATGAAACAAACAAAGAAAGAAATATTTAAGGCAAGAGAATGGCCAAGGAGACAGTGGGGCTATTGTTCATTAAGGATGATAAAATGCTAGCAGATCACAATTAAAAGGCAGAACTAGTCAATACTTATTTTTCTTCAGTTTTCTCCCAAAAAGAGAACAGTGTGCTTCCATGCAGCAGCAGAGACCTTGGCAAGGTATCTAGATTGCAAATCAAGATTGATAGGGAGTTAGTCAGGAATCGTGTAGCTAACCTACAGGAAGTTAGTTAGGAATCACGTATTTGACCTAAATGAGTTCAAATTTGCAGTGCCAAATGAACTGCATCCCAGAGTACTGAAGGAATGTACTGATGTACTCTCTGAGCCACTTGCCATCATTTTTGAGAAATCTTGGCTAACAGGTGAGGTGCCAGAGGCCTGAAGAAGGCTCTCTCTTTGAAAAAGGCAAAAAAGAAGATCTAGGAAACTACAGACCAGACAGCCTGACCTCAATACCAAGATAAATATTAGAACAGATTATACAGGAATCTGTCTGCAAGTATGTTGATGACAATGCAATGATTTGTAGAAGTCAGCATGGGTTTGTCAAGAACACATGCTGCCAAACTAATCATATCTTTTTTTGATCTGGTCACTAGTTTAGTAGATAATGGGAATGCTGTGGATCTCATTTATCTAGATTTCAGCAAAGCATTTGATAAGGTCCCACATAATTGTTTTTATTTTTAATAGAAAAAAATTATACAGTTAAATATGTTACGCATAACAATATTAAAATCTAGTAGTGACTTCCTACCTACTCAGATCTCATATAGATGGCTGATATATATCGCCCGTCAATTATTTCTCCTTTCTTTATAATATTTATGCTAATCTACTATTATAACAACTTTTACCAATCAAATAGTCTTCAAAAGTTTTATTTTAAATCATAATTATTCTTCAAATACTCTTTCCACTTTCCCTAGATTTTTTGAAAATTCTGTGTTTATTTTCCTTTTAACTCCCATAATATTTTGATTAGCAAACTTATAAAATGTGGACTGGATGGGAACACTGTCAGATAAGATCCATAATTGGTTGGGAAATCATGCTCAAAGAGTCGTCATTAATGGCTGCACTGCAAGCTAGAAGGAGGTCTCGAGTGGAGTGCCTCAGGGTTCTATCCTAGGACCTTCAACATTTTGTTAAAAATCAATGACTTTGATGATGGAGTGGAGGGAATCCTTACCATGTCTGCAGATGACACAAAACTGGGAGGAGTGGCTAATACATTGGAAGATAGGAACAGAATTCCAAAGGACCTAGATTAACTAGAAAATTGGGGAGAAATTAATAACATGAAATTCAATAGAGACAAATGCAAAATTCTACATTTAGGTCACAATAACCAAATGCACAGGCGTAGAATGGGGGATGCATGTCTCAACAGTACTATATGTGAAAAAGATCTTGGGATTATTGTTGGTCATAAATTGAATATGAGCCAGCAGTGTGATGCTGCACCAAAGAAGGCAAATGCTATTTTAGTTGCATTAATAGAAACATAGTTTCCAAGTCAAGGGAAGTACTGTAATAGACTCACTATATTCTGTGCTGGCCAGGCCTCACCTGGAGTACTGCATTCAGTTCTGGGTGCGCCATATTAAGAAGGTTATAGACTCTGAAGTTGGAGCAAGTTCAGAGAAGGACAACAAGGATGATAAAAGGTATGGAGAAAAAAATGAGAAAAGGATGAAGGAGCTGGGCCTGTTCAGGTTCGTAAAAGAAAACTGAGGACTGACATGATTGCACTTTTTAAATACCTCAAGGGCTGTCACTATGAGGAGGGGACAGGCCTGTTCTTTGATGCCCCTGAGGGTAGGACCACATCTAATGGTTTAATGTTACAGGACAGTAGATTTCAATTAAATATTAGAAGGAACTTCTTTACTATAGAGTAGTTTGGCAATGGAACCAATTGCCTAGAGCTGTGGTGGGGCCTCCTTCTCTAGGAAGTCTTCTAAAAGAGGCTGAATAACCTGCTGGGGCTACTTTAACTGAAGATTCTGCACTGAGCAGGGGGGTGGGCTCAATGGCCCATGAGGCCCCTTCATATTCTATGATTCCATGATTCTAATCATTTAGTTGCTAATCACTGTCATAAAGAGGGTTTAGCACTTTATCTATCTGTTTGTTTATTCCCTCCCTATCACACACACATCATTCCTCCTGCTGTATTATCATCACAGCCTTGTGAAGCAGATACAGGAGAGAGAGTGAGGACCCATTTACATTACACAATTATAGCACTACATTCCACTTTAACTGTCATGGCCACACCCTATGAAATTTTTGAATTTGTAGTTTGGTAAGGTACGAGAGCTCACTTTAGCTGAGAATTTCAACTGTCTCTCCCTAAATTCCAAATCCAAAGATTCCATAGCACTGAATCATGGCAGCTAACATGGAACCATAGTGCTATAATTGTTTAGTGTGAATAGGCCCACTGAGCATGAGCGAAAGAGCACAACTGGCTGAACAGCACCCAGCAAGTTTCATAGCTGAATAGGGATCTGCACCCAGATTTCCAAATCTCAGTCTAACTTTCTCCTAACTACACAACACTGTCTATTGTAGTGAGGTAATAAGATGATGAAAATGATGCAAAACTTTCTCTCTCACACACACTCTCTTTCTTTTCTTTATGAGCATAGCTTTCCTCATCCATCTTCCTATAACCAGCCCTTTGGTCTCTGTTAACAAAAGGTATGAAATAAAAAGATCTCTGATTATCTGTAGCAATCATGGCCAATTCCCATGGTGTAAAACTGTGGAATAAATAACTCATCACTTTAATAGTAGCTGTATCTTTTCTCCCTCTGAACCTGTCCTAACAGTAACCCCTGTACGTGTTTGTTTCAGTAGATTGCTAGAAGCACAGTTTCTTGGGATTTGACAAACAAGGAGTAAATAGCAGAAGATTGTCCTATTTATTTGTTTGTTACCTTTACTTTGGGGGAGCAGCACAGCCATCAAAGCACCAACTTATGGCAATAGAGAGCCAAAGTAATGGCGCATATATATATATATTTCAGAAGATGAAAAGAATCACTGATTGTTTAAATATTTCTAATTAGCAGTTTTACTAACCAGAAATAGGGAACCAGCCAACAGAGCCCACCATTTTCTTTCCCAAGTCTGCCACTGACTATTAGTAATCCAGTTCAGTTTATCAGTTTTCTCTTTATGAAACCTTCCTCTTTCCCTTAAGGTACATGATTTACCTAGTGATCTCACAATTTCTGAATGAGAGACCCAAGACAATGATGGCAGTGCAGATAACAGAATGAGGAGTAACAGCTTGGGAAAATGGAATGGTCTATAGGCTCCATCCATCTCCTCTCCAGATTAAATTTATGAGGTAGTGAATAATGGGAAAAAGCTCTGCCTAAGGCCTGGGACACTACTTAGCAGCCACCATTAACAACGTTGGGCTAAAGAGGAACAAAACAACTGGTCCTGGTATAAAGTAGTATCCTATGGTGATTGTGTCCAGACATTAGGCCTTTCCTAATTATATCCTGGCCTCAGGGGATCCTGGCCTCGTTTAGTCCTCTGGCTATTCATTGTAGTTATTGTTTTTAAATGTGATTTTAGATCAACTGCTTTTTAATTTATATTTGTTTAATATTTTTTATTATGGGGGAGGGTGGGGGTGGGGGTGTTTAGGGATTTTTATCTGTATTGTATTTTAATGTTTGTAAGCCACCCCAATTGTTTTAACAGAGGGGCGGGGTATAAAGACATTTTTTTATTATTATTATTATTTATTATTACATGGTCACCTGGGAGGTATAACACAGGGGGGAGTATTTTACAGCCCAGCACAATGCTGAACTGCAACCCCTAACCATTGGCAATGCTCGCTAGAGTGGCTGGGAATTACAGTTCAACAACATTTGGAAGGGTTTACAATTCCTGTCTCTGATATAGCTTGTAACCAGGGGTTGGGGTTGGGAACCTGTGTAGTACAGCTTGTATCTGTCTTGACCATTAGCCAAGCTGTCTGGGATGATAGGGAGCAACATTTGGAGGACCATAGACTTCTTACTCTTGATGTAAGTATAAATATCAGAGCTCCCTTTGGCAGAATATGGCCTCATTTTCTTCATTTAGCACTGAATGGTATTCAGGGATGCTGCCAGTAAGGCAAACACAAGAAATAATGCATTTTATAAAAAAATTAAACTTACAGACTTTCATATTCAGTTACAGGTCAAAGATACAATCAAATAAAGAAAGTAACTACACCTAGAAATCAAATAGATTATCCATTCAGCTGGATGTTGTATTAAAATGTAAGATTTAGATCATCTTCAAGGTACAGAGTATGGTGAGAATTACTGACACGTTTATGGCCTAAGAAATCAAATTTGATACGTTAATTGTTTCTTCATCTTCTGATTTGTCAAACTTCATACTCCTTGTTTCTCTCCATTGTGCCCATTTACTATAGATAGGTTGGAATTGTATAATGCAGCAGGCATAAGACCATAAAGCAGTGTATATTATAAATCACATGGAGCTTTCTTTCCTACAGGGAAATGCACATATCTTCATGTTGAAATAATGAAAAGTCATATCCTATAATCATACAATACAACATATATTTTCCTGCAGTGCAATCCATTTAGTGGCTTATCAGATAAGCTCTAGTACCAATATTTACATCTGGATTGAGGAACAAGCGGAGTGCAGATGTGCAGGGTGGGGGAAAATGAAAGTGTTGCCCCCCTAAATAAGAATTTTGCCCCCCAAATAAAATATTTCTGCATTACAGAGGAAAAGCCCAATTTTCTAGAACTGCAGAGCATGAGACACTGAAGATTGTTCACACCTAGAACTCTTATATTTGCTGGGTTCTCATCCCCTTGTTAACTTAGCCTGCCTCTTTTCTTTAGATGCTTAAATTGTATTTCTAGACTGAAGGAAAATTTCATGGGAGGGAGGCAGAATTCCTATTTGGACAGGGCTAGTGCTACCATGAGGTAGAGTAAGGTGGCTGCCTCAGGCAGCAGAGCCCCTAAAGTGATGAATTTGCCACTCCATCTTCACTGAAAGAGGCCACTGCTGCTCTAGGGAGCTAATTCCAGAACTTCCTAAATATCTGGCTCTGAGAACTCTTCAGGGGAGGGTGACCTGGAAAAATTGCCTGTGCCATGGCCAAGGATTTAGAAAGTCCCTGAGTTGTGCTGGTTGCTTTTTGTAACCAGTACAGCTAGGCAAGCAAGGCTCCTGGGAGTGGGGAGGGAGACTGGAGTATCATGCTGCCTCCTTCCCTGCTGTGATGTAAGCTTTTGCCTACTCCTCTACATCCTTCACCATTGCTGCAGAGTGAGGGAAAGGACCACACTTGCAATATGGAACATGGCAATGCTGCTCATTGTGAAGGGCAGTGCTTGGCTTCCTGCCTCCGGTAGAACACATGCTTGGCCCTCACTGGAACCCCACACTCCGGGTATTGCTTGGCTGCAACACCCTTTAGCTCTGTTGCAGCTGCTGTGGTTGTTACATCAGTTTCACAGATATCAGGTACTGCTGTCTGGAGTTTGGGATCATCAAAGGTTTGGATTCTGCCAAAGAATCTAGGAATCAGTTAGATATTGTCAGATAATGTGGCATGTTTCAAGCAGTATCAGTTTTTATAATTTTCCTGTTGTGAATCTATCTATGGCGATTTCATTCAGGTGTTTTTTCAATCCGCTTGTAAGTGCTCCCTCGCTAGTGGAACCACAGTTGTTTTCTTTTCCCAGAGGCACTGACTCACAATTTGTATAGTCCTGATATTTCATAATCTCTATTATTATTATTACTATTGTTGTTGTTGTTGCTACTACTATTAATTGGAATCCTGTATCACAGTTATGAATACATAGCCTGGAGTGGTGTGCACTTGTGACTGTTATGTATTCATGGTCACTATGTGGGCCCTGGTTTAGGAGCTACATAGGGACTGTGAAATTTTCCCAATCCACACTTGTGCCAGGATTCAGTGCATCACCCCATAACTATGGTTCTTATGTATATGTAAAGACCAGACAGAATTATGGCCATTACTATTATTCCCAACTTTTAAGGACCAGTGTGGCAAAGTGGACTGAGTGTTGGACTACAACTCTGGAGACCAGGGTTCAAATTCTTGCTTGGCCATAAAAACGTATTGGGTGATCTTGAGTCAGTCACACCCTTTTAGGAGATTATCAGATGCTGCAAAAAGTGCCTTATCCAAACACCAGGATGATGTTTCTGTCCCACGAATGGGACCCAGTTTCAGCCAATGTCCTCGTTATGTTCTGGTCCTGTGCTGCAGCAGTTAGTAAGGTGGTGTTTTTCATTGGAGGTCCCGTCAATGAAAAGTGTCGCCTTACTAACTGTTGCAGCACAGGAGCAGAACATGATGAGGACATCTGAAACTGGGTCCCATTCATGGGTCAGAAACGTCATCCTGGCATTCTGATAATGCACTTTTCAGAAGCATCTGATAATCTCCTTAGCCAAAAAAAAAAAAAAAACCCATTATAAGTTTGCCTTAGGGTCACCATAAGTTGGAAACAACTTGAAGGCACACAGCAGCAGCAACAATAACAAGACATTAGAAACATACAAAAAAAAAATCAGATCTATAGATATACAGTGGGTCATCAGTATCAGCTGGGGTTTGGTTCTAGGACACACACACACACACCGTGGATACCAAAAACCATGAATTCTCAAGTCTCATTCTGTCCAGTGGCATAGTAAAATGGCATTCCTTGTATAAAATGGTGAACAGCAAGGTTTCCTTTTTGGATGTGTGTGTGAGAGGGGGGGTACTGCACTAAGACAGAAAAAAATGAAATGCACTGCTATAGGACAGGTGACACCTGGCTTGATAGCAGTGCATGTGAAAGGGGATCTAGGAGTCTTAGTAGACCACAAGCTGAACATGAGTGAGAAGTGTGATGCAACAGCCAAACAAGCCAATGTGATTCTAGGCTGTATCAATAGGAATAAAGTGTCTAGACTGAAGGAAGCAATAGTGCCACTCTATTCTGCTTTGGTCAGACCTAACCTGGAATACTGTGTCCATTTCTGGGCACCATAATTCCAGAAGGATGTTGACAAGCTTTCACCAAAATGGTGAAAGATCTGGAAGCCATGTCCTGTGAGGAGCACATTAGGGATCTGGGCATGTTTAGCCTGGAGAAGAGAAAGTTGAGAGGTGACATAGCCATGTTTAAATACTTGAAAGGATGTCATATTGAAGAGGTAGCAAACTTGTTTTCTGCTGCTCCAGAGACTTAGGAGATTTTCAGATGCGATTTTCAGCAGGATATATTGCAAAACAGCTCTGTTGCTGCCGCGCGGCAGGGGAGCTGTTTCAGACAATGCTGTCCCTCTGACGAAACCCTCCGTGTCACTTCCGTGACAGAATGGAGGAAACCGTGTCATATTTCACTCACGGGCAACAATCGTAAATGAAATATGACGCGGTTTCCTCCATTCTGTCACGGAAGTGACACGGAGGGTTTCGGCAGAGGGATGGCATCATCCGAAACAGCTCCCCTGCCGTGCGGCAGCAACGGAGCTGTTTTGCAATATATCCTGCCGAAAATCACATCTAAAAATCTCCTAGGACATGGAGCAATGGATTCATAGAATCATAGAATCATAGAATTGCAGAGTTGGAAGAGACCACGAGGGCCATCCAGTCCAACCCCCTGCCACGCAGGAAATCACAATCAAAGCATCCCCGACAGATGGCCATCCAGCCTCTGTTTAAAGACCTCCAAGGAAGGAGACCCCACCACGCTCCGAGGGAGTGTGTTCCACTGCCGAACAGCTCTGACTGTCAAAAAGTTCCTCCTCATGTTGAGGTGGAATCTCTGTTCCTGGAGCTTGCACCCATTGCTCCGTGTTCCAGTCTCTGGAGCAGCAGAAAACAAGCCTGCTCCATCCTCAGCGTGACATCCCTTCAAATACTTAAACAGGGCTATCATATCGCCTCTAAACCGTCTTTTTTCCAGGCTAAACATACCCAGCTCCCTAAGTCTCTCCTCATAAGGCATTGTTTCCAGACCTTTCACCATTTTAGTTGCCCTTCTCTGGACACGCTCCAATTTGTCAATATCCTTTCTGAATTGTGGTGCCCAGAACTGGACACAGTATTCTAAGTGAGGTCTGACCAAGGCAGAATAGAGTGGCACTATTACTTCCCTTGATCTAGACACTATACTTCTATTGATACAGCCCAAAATTGCATTGGCCTTTTTAGCTGCCGCATCACACTGTTGGCTCATGTTCAACTTGTGGTCTACTAGGACTCCTAGATCCCTTTCGCACATAGTCTCATTCAGCCAGGTCTCTCCCATCCTATATTTATGCATTTCATTTTTCCGCCCTAAATGCAGTACTTTACATTTCTCCGTATTGAATTTCATTTTGTTAGCTTTGGCCCAGCTCTCCAGTCTATCCAGGTCATTCTGAATTTTGATCCTGTCCTCTAGGGTATTAGCTACTCCTCCCAATTTGGTGTCATCTGCAAATTTGATAAGTATGCCCCTAATTCCCTCATCTAAGTCATTGATAAAGATGTTGAATAGCACTGGGCCCAGGACAGAACCCTGTGGCACCCCACTGGTCACATCTTTCCAAGACGAAGAGGAGCCACTGCTGAGCACCCTTTGGGTTCGGCCGGTCAACCAATTACAAATCCATTGAACAGTTAACTTGTCTAGCCCACATTCTACAAGCTTGTTTGCAAGAATGTCATGGGGAACCTTGTCAAAGGCCTTACTGAAATCAAGGTATGCAATGTCCACAGCATTCCCTTCATCTACCAAGCTGGTAACTTTATCAAAAAAAGAGATCAGATTAGTCTGGCATGACTTGTTTCTCTGAAACCCATGCTGACTTTTTGTGATTATGGCATTGCCTTCTAAATGTTCACAGACTCTCTGTTTAATGATCTGTTCTAGAATCTTCCCTGGTATTGATGTCAGACTAACTGGACGATAGTTGTTGGGATCCTCTTTTTTCCCCTTTTTGAAGATGGGAACAACGTTTGCCCTCCTCCAGTCTGCTGGGACTTCTCCTGTTCTCCAGGAGTTCTCAAATATTATTGCCAATGGCTCTGAGATTATATTTGCCAGCTCTTTTAATACTCTTGGATGTAGTTCATCTGGTCCTGGAGATTTAAATTCATTTAGATTAAGAAGGTATTCCTGTACCACCTCTTTACTTATTTTCAGCTGGATTTCCCCTATTGTGTCCTCTGTTCCATTTTCCTCAGGTTGGTCCTCCTTTTCCTTTTCTGAAAACACTGAGGCAAAGAAGGTGTTGAGTAATTCTGCCTTTTCTCTGTCCCCTGTTAGCATTTTGCCATCTTCTCCACGTAGTGGCCCTATCATTTCCTTCTTCCTCCTTTTGCTGCGGACATACCCAAAAAAACCCTTTTTATTGTTCTTAACCTCCCTAGCAAGCCTGAGCTCATTCTGCACTTTAGCTTTTCTGACTTTACTCCTACACGTGTTCGCTATCTGTTTGAATTCTTCTTTGGTGATTTCCCCCCTTTTCCATTTCCTATACATGTTCCGTTTAAAACTTAGCTCCATTGAAAGTTCTTTAGTCATCCATCCTGGTTTCTTGAGACACCTCCCATTTTTCTTCCTCAATGGTACTGTTTGAAATTGTGCCTTCAGTATCTCCCTTTTGAGAAAGTCAAAACCGTCTTGAGGTCCCTTCTCTTTTAGTATTCTTGACCATGGGATCATCTCCAGTATTTCCCTGAGTTTATTGAAATCAGCTCTCCTAAAGTCAAGAATGCGTGTCTGACTATGCCTGGCTTCTCCTTTCCATTGTATAACAAACTCCAGGAGAACATGATCACTCTCACCTAAGGATCCCACCACTTGCACCCCATTAACAAGGGGGTGCAAGAAAACAGGTTTCACTTAAACATTAGGAATAATGTCCTGACTGTAAGAGGTGCTTGACAGTGGAACACATTGCCTTGGAGTGTGGTGGAGTCTCCTTCTTTGGAGGTTTTTAAACAGAGGCTGGATGGCCATCTGTTGGGAATGATTTGATTGTGTATTCCTGCATGGCAGAGGGTTGGAGTGGATGGCCCTTGTGGTCTCTTCCACTTCTATAGTAAGAGGAAGAGCCAGAGGGGAAACTATAAAGGCCCCACCTTCACCATCAGCATTGAGCAGCAGTGAGAGGGGTGTGGCCAGGAGTGGTGGGCATTTTAAGCCACTCCCACACACCCCAGGAACACCAGCCAGCCAGCCAGGAAGACCTAAGCTTGCAATTGGACTCAGCTGAGGCTGGGAATGGAGTGGGGGGGGGGCGAAAATTGGAGTTGTGCTGGAGAAAGGGAGGTATGGTCGGAACAGAGTGAACAGATGTTACGAAAGAAGGCGGGATCGCTGTTTGTTAGCTATCCCACCTTCAGTTCACCCTGTTTCCCGGAATGGATTGGAGAGTGTACCTACCATTCCACAGAACCTCACTTTGCTCCTCTGCAATGCCAGGTTGGTTAAGAATAAAACTCACATTATTTACAATCTTCTTTTAGATGAGGATGCCAACCTGGCGTGCTTCACAGAAAACTGGCTGGAAGAGGATAGCGCTGTCACGTGGATGCAGGCCCTCCCAGCCGGGTATTCTGTCAGTGAGCAGGTGAGGGGAAGTGGGCAGGGGGGGTGGAGTGGCTCTAATTTATAAGGACAATCTGACCTTGACCAGGATACCTGTCTGGAACACAGTCCACTTTGAGTGTATGTACCTTAGCCTGAAGCCCAGGAATAGTTTGGGGATTCTGCTAGTATACCAACCACCCCGTTGTCTAGCAGACTCCCTAACCGAGCTGATACAGCTGGTCTCAGAGTTGCTGTTGGAGTCGCCCAGACTTTTAGTTTTGGGCGACTTCAACATTCCACTCGAGACCAGCTTGACAAATCTGACTGGTGCAGCTTGGGAGTTCATGGAAACCATGACAAACATGGGCCTATCCCAAATGGCCGTCAGGCCCACACATTGTGCGGGTCATACCCTTGATGCAGTCTTCAGTACGGAACAGGAATATCCGTGGGCAGAGGTTATTAAAATCACCGCATTGTCATGGATGGATCATTTCCTGGTCAAGACTGAACTAAGAGTCTCTTTCCGCCCCACTGGGGGTGGTGGACCCATTAGAATGGTCTGTCCCCAAAGGCTAATGGAACCAATAGGATTCCAGAAAGCCTTGGAGGGGTTAATGGTTGGTAATGCCGGTGACCCTGTCGAAGCTTTGGTTAATACCTGGAACACCAACCTTACCAAGGCTATCGACACGATCCCTCCCAAGCATCCTTTCCAACCCGCCCCCAACCATAAGCCATGGTATACATCAGAGCTTAGGAAAATGAAGCGTGTTGGACAACAACTAGAGCGCAACTGGCGGAAAACTTGACTCTTATCCGACAGAACTCGTCATAGGAACTTCCTTTGGTCCTATCGAGAGGCAATACGTGCAGCGCAGAGATTTTTCTTCTCTGCACGTATTGCATCTGCAGAGTCCCATCCAACAGAGCTGTTTAGGGTGGTAAGGGAGATGATGCAGGTTATACCTGCGCAGAACTCATTGCTTAACCCAACAACATCCTGCTGTGACGCATTTAACAACTACTTTGCAGATAAAAGCTCTCGGATAAGAGCCAACTTAGATGCCAGTATTTTGACAGAAACAATTGACGAAGTGTCCAGCAACTCCGTTGATGTAAGTTTACTGGATCAATTTCAATCCGTGAGTACTGACAAGCTACTTGGTAGGGTGAGGAAGATGACCTGCCCTCTCGATCCTTGCCCATCATGGCTGGCCATCGGGGGGGGGCTTGATGGTGTTCCTTAGGGACATCATCAATGCATCCCTCAGAGAAGGGTGTGTTCCATCCTGCTTAAAGGAAGCTGCCTTTAGGCCGCTCCTGAAAAAACCTTCCCTGGACCCCCTGGACATGAACAATTATAGGTCGGTTTCTATGTTACCATTCTTGAGCAAAGTGAGCGAGAGGGCAGTTGCGCTTCAACTCCAAGTGGTCTTGGATGAAACCAATTATCTAGACCCATTTCAGACTGGCTTTAGGATGGGATTTGGAGTTGAGACTGCCATGGTTGCCTTGACCGATGACCTGCGTCTGAGCATCGACAGGGGTAGTGTGACCCTGTTGGTGCTTTTGGACCTCTCAGCGGCTTTCGATATGATAGATCATAGCATCCTCTTGGATCACCTGAGTGGGTTAGGAATCAGAGGCACTGCGCTCCAGTGGTTCTGGTCCTTCCTCTCGGGCAGATCCCAGAGGGTGCTGCTCGGGGACAGCTGCTCCAGCAGAAAGGAGCTTACTTGTGGCGTTCCGCAGGGCGCCATCCTGTCCCCGATGTTGTTTGACATCTATATGAAGGCACTGGATGAGATTATTCGGAGTTATGGGGCTGGGTGTTATCAGTATGCTGATGACACCCAGATCTATTTCTCCTTGTCCTAAATTCCGATGGCATCTCTCCTCTTAATGATTGTCTTAAAGCAGTAATGGGCTGGATGAGGAAAAACAGATTGAGATTAAATCCAGACAAAAACAGAGGTGCTCACGGTAGCGGCCCCAAAACCAGGAGTTGGGTTGCAATCTCCAGTTCTGGACGGGGTCACGCTCTCTGTTAAGGACTGTGTTCGCAGTCTAGGGGTGCTCCTTGATTCATCACTTCAGATGCCTAGTCAGGTGAATGCAACAGTCAGGAGCGCCTGTTATCAGCTTTGGCTGATACGCCAGCTGCGCCCTTGCTGGAAGTAAGGGACCTCGAGACTGTGATGCACATGCTGGTAACCTCTCGTCTAGATTTCTACAATGCACTCTACATGGGGCTACCCTCGTGCTTGGTCCGGAAACTTCAGTTGGTCCAAAATATGGCAGCCAGAGTGGTCTTAGGAACATCTTTGAGAGACCATATAACGCCAGTATTAAAATTTCTCCACTGGCTGCCTATCAGTTTCTGGGCCCAGTATAAGGTGTTGGTTATTACCTTTAAGCCCTAAATGGCTTGGGTCCAATTTATCTTCCAAACTGCCTCCTCCCATACAATCCTCCCCGTGCACTCCGGTCCTCTGGGAGGTATTTGCTTCAGCCACAAAAATCTAGACTGTCTGCAACCTCCCAGAGGGCCTTTTCGGTAATCACCCCCAAATTGTGGAATGGCCTGCCGAACGAGATCCATCAGATGATGAGCCTGAGTAGGTTTAAAAAAGCACTAAAGATGGATCTCTTTTGGCAGGCCTTTCCTGATTAGTTCCCGGTCTCAGGGGCTCCTGGCTCTTTTTAGTCTGCTGCTTATTTATTATTCTAATGTGATTTTATATCAGTTGTTTTAATGTATTTGGTTTAATATCTTTTTATGGGGGAGGGGGAGGGTGGGTGGTGTTTGGGGATTTTAAATTGTATTGGTATTTTAATTTTTGTAAGCCGCCCCGATTGTTTTAACAGAGGGGTGGGATAAAAATGAATGTTGTTATTATTATTATTATTATTATTATTATTATTATTACAGTTGTCCCTTGACATTCGCGGGGGTTACGTTCCACGGACCCCCGCGAATGTAAAAAAACCGCGAATATGGATTGCCCTCCCCGGGGCCTTCACGGAGCCTTCAAAGGCTCCGTGAAGGCCTCCGCGGCCTCCCCCCACCCTCCCCAGGCCTTCACGGAGCCTTCGAAGGCTCCGTGAAGGCCTCCCCCCACCCTCCCCCCTCCCTCCCCGGGGCCTTCACGGAGTCTTTCAAGGCCCCGTGAAGGCCTCCACGGCCTCCCCCCACCCTCCCCAGCCCTTCACGGAGCCTTCGAAGGCTCCGTGAAGGCCTCCCCCCACCCTCCCCCCTCCCTCCCCGGGGCCTTCACGGAGTCTTTCAAGGCCCCGTGAAGGCCTCCACGGCCTCCCCCCACCCTCCCCAGCCCTTCACGGAGCCTTGGAAGGCTCCGTGAAGGCCTCCCCCCACCCTCCCCCCTCCCTCCCTGGGGCCTTCACGGAGCCTTTCAAGGCTCCGTGAAGGCCTCCGCGGCCTCCCCCCACCCTCCCCAGCCCTTCACGGAGCCTTCCAAGGCTCCGTGAAGGCCTCCCCCCATCCTCCCCCCTCCCTCCCCAGGGCCTTCACGGAGTCTTTCAAGGCTCCGTGAAGGCCTCCGTGGCCTCCCCCCACCCACCCCAGCCCTTCACGGAGCCTTGGAAGGCTCCGTGAAGGCCTCCCCCCACCCTCCCCCCTCCCTCCCCCCTCCCTCCCCGGGGCCTTCACGGAGCCTTTCAAGGCTCCGTGAAGGCCTCCGCGGCCTCCCCCCACCCTCCCCAGCCCTTCACGGAGCCTTCCAAGGCTCCGTGAAGGCCTCCCCCCACCCTCCCCCCTCCCTCCCCGGGGCCTTCACGGAGCCTTTCAAGGCTCCGTGAAGGCCTCCGCGGCCTCCCCCCACCCTCCCCAGCCCTTCACGGAGCCTTCCAAGGCTCCGTGAAGGCCTCCCCCCATCCTCCCCCCTCCCTCCCCAGGGCCTTCACGGAGTCTTTCAAGGCTCCGTGAAGGCCTCCGCGGCCTCCCCCCACCCTCCCCAGCCCTTCACGGAGCCTTGGAAGGCTCCGTGAAGGCCTCCCCCCACCCTCCCCCCTCCCGCCCCGGGGCCTTCACGGAGCCTTTCAAGGCTTCGTGAAGGCCTCCGCGGCCTCCCCCCACCCTCCCCAGCCCTTCACGGAGCCTTCCAAGGCTCCGTGAAGGCCTCCCCCCATCCTCCCCCCTCCCTCCCTGGGGCCTTCACGGAGCCTTTCAAGGCTCCGTGAAGGCCTCCGCGGCCTCCCCCCACCCTCCACAGCCCTTCACGGAGCCTTCCAAGGCTCCGTGAAGGCCTCCCCCCACCCTCCCCCCTCCCTCCCCGGGGCCTTCACGGAGCCTTTCAAGGCTCCGTGAAGGCCTCCGCGGCCTCCCCCCACCCTCCCCAGGCCTTCACGGGGCCTCTGGGGGGTCTCCAAAAGCCCCGTGAACGCCTAGCCGGCCCTCCCGGCTCCTTCCCACAGCTTTCAAGGGGCCTCCGGAGGCCCCTTTTCGCGGTTTTGGGGGGGCCCGGGGGGCCCTCCCAAAACCGCGAATAATTAAAACCGCGAATGCTGAGTTCGCGAATGTGGAGGGGCAACTGTATATGATTCTATAAGGCTGCTTCCCTTCCCTTGTGCAATAAGCCTCTTCTTCTGCTTACAGCAGGTATGGTGGTGAACTTTACAGTTTCTGGGTATTAAAATCCCAAACACCTGGAGTGTCAAAGTTTCTCCAGTCCTAGTCTGTGCCAGGAATTGAGATGATTGAGATCTGAGACTTTCCTATTGGCTTATGGGAAGAACAAACAAACAAACAAAATGGTGAATGATATATTTTTGTAGATGTAAAATCCAGCTGTGCTCAGAAGCTAGGTAAAACACATAGGTTCCTTAAGGGCAGAAATCCAAAGTAAGAAAAAAAACCCCACCAGTGATTATATTAACAAGACAAGATAATTGTGGATGATGCACTGGTGTTTTTCCCCCAAAAGCCAATAAAAGACAAATTAGGTAGCTTTACATAGTAGCGGAAGAATAAAGTCCTAGCTTTAGGTGGTGTACAACCCTCATGTTCCACTATAGGATTCAACTCTTGAATGGCAAAGGGAAATTATTGTTATATAATGTAATCCCAATAAAGGAGACATCTGGAGATCTTAAAGCAATACCAGGCTAGGGATTACTGTTATAAGGCATCTTCCTATGACTGTGTAGGAAAAAAAAATTAATACATTGATATCCAGTCCATATGAACCACTAATAATTATGTCAACAAGAATGAAAAGATCAGAATCCTATTGTTAATGGAAAGATGATTCACAGGGTCAGTCCATGGTCTTAGCAGGGGTTGGGCACTCACTCTGGAATGGTGGGGTACACCTCTTGACTGGACCACAAGCCACTGGTGATTGTTTATTCAGAAGAACAATTGATTATTTGAATTCTCACCTGCAGGCTGAAGTGCTACACTCAATTGGCCTCAGTGAGAACTAGTCCTGAATTTCAAGGCAAAGGTTAAAGACTAAGGGGCAAACATGAAACTTATAAACACATGGGGGGATTTTGCCACCAGCATACCATGGTCCAAGAAGGCAAGGTACCTCTTCCCGCAGTGGTGGAATGAGCCCTCTGCCCCTGTTAGGTGTGTAACTCTAGGTTATGAATCTGTGACTGCAATGTAGGATGCCAGCCAATGTTAATACCAATAGCCTGTGCAGTTAGCAAGTAAAGCAAGATAAATAACCACAAGAATACAGACCTGAATGGAGTTCCAGCACAGATTTTTGTTAGACCACAGACCACTGGATGTTTATCCATATATTGTATTCAGACTAATCAAGTGCAATTCTTAAGTATATCCACTCTTTTGTGGCTAAACAGAGGTATGAGGCGCCTGCATAGGAGTTTTGCCACACTATCAGTGAGGTCAATTTATCAATGATACTCTTTAAAACATGTGTATAAATTGTGTGTAGAATTATATCAGGGGAAAAAAAAACTATACCTTTTCTCTTCAACAGCATAGTTCTCAGCAACAATACATACACCTAGCTCTCTTGCAACAAATGTACAATTATGCATTCATTGCATTAATAAACAGATCATCCCCAAAGGTCCTAAAATGTTTTTATGAGAAGGTTCAATAGCTAGAACTATGAAGCCACTTCAGTGCTCAGTAAGCAAAACTACCAATACATCCTCCAGGGGGCTTTCCATACAAGCCATTTATTCTTATAGTACAAATAAAAATTAGCCCTACCTCAAGCACTTCACTGGCCCATTTGAAGTCTGCAATGTTTAATTAGAAACATCAATACTTTTCTCAGCAGGGAGCACACTTGCAACTTGTACCTCTGATACTACTTGTGGCAAAGAGAAAGCACCAATATCATTAAGGTTAATAACCTAGCCGTTTACCGGAGAAGCTCTGCGTCTTAATTTGAATTGATTATCTGAGCAGATTCATTTGGGAAAGGAGGCTAACTGCATCCAATGCATTGGTTGGCAGTGCCCAAGATGAATGCATTTCCTGTGTGTTGCTGATGGCACATAGATTTACAAGTTATTTTGCAACCACTTGAGCAAAATCAAGGCTGCCCCTCATAAATCCTCATGGGTAGATTTTAATGTTAAATAACTGCAGAATGTTCAGAATCCAACATTTGCTGTTGGTGTTTGACAGAGCTTGGGATCTCTACTTTTGGATAACAACTCCCAGAATCACCCAGCCAACATGGGAGTTGTAGTCTAATAAGTAGCAATTCCAAGCTCTGGTATTTGATTTCCCCAAACTGCTTGCAATTTGAACCAGATTGAGGTTGGGCTCACCCATTTTTAGAAAGGAGTTGTCCTTCCATTTGGCAGCTTATGAGGTATTTGTCCATTTTTTAACCACCTCCTACTCCCTCTTCTACATTAGCAGGGGTAAGCTTACTTATCACATAACCCCATGTTACGCAGAAGGTTAAGCAGATGGTTTCTATGAACCGAGCTGCTGTTAAAGGCAGAAGGGTATGTCTCCAAAACTGGGATAATCATGCCCACATAGCAAACCATGCCCACACAGTAACAGACACATAGCTTACCCTACTGGGGAAATGCCATTTTGCCAGCCTGCTCCTGTATGAGATCATGTGTGGGATTTCTTTGGAAAAGAGCAAAACAAAGGTCAGCATAGAAGCTTCAGAAAACACCCACTCAAAGAAGGGTCACATTTTTGATAGGACAGCAGAGTACAGAAGGGCAGAAAAGGTGAAGAGCTCAATGCTAACAAGAACAATATTCCTAGAATGTAGCAACTCTGCCAACCCCCCAGATGTTTCTGGACTTCAGCTCCTATAATTGCCAACTAGGGTAGCTAGGGATGCTGGGAACGGTAAGCCAACAACACCTGGAGGGCCACAGTTATCCACCCCATTGTAAAAAAACATGGCCACTAAATGTGCAGGACAGCAAACTATATTCCTGTGGGGTCATAGTGCATGCCCATAAAATGGAGAATTTGTCAAGAGCATATCTCTGCCAGTGAGTTATGGACTACAGGTTTGTTCAGTCACACCATATGACTTTCATATTTTGTTTTTCTGAAAGTTTCCATCAAGATGTTTTAAGGCCTCTGTCCCCCCATGAAAAATCTGAGGAAGATGGTGGAGGGGAGGAGAAGGCACCTTGTGGGGTAGTTGTTGTGTCTGTGGTGGGGAGGACCTTTTGGACCTTCCAGGCTGGAAAATGTTGCTTTGTCAGATTCCTCATACTTAAAAACCACTCTACCATTGCAGCCCTCATCACCCTTACACAATAATCATCAGTGGCTCCACAATTGAATGGTGGCCCTTTAGGGGCATAGGCAGCTCTTCAGAGGCATGTCAAGAACAGCCTTCATAAGGTACCTGCATCTTACTGAGTAAAAAGCTTTTCTTTGTGTGGATAGGAAAGTTCCAGCCAGCCCACCACCAAAATATCACCCTGAACACACCTCACCCTGTCTGACTTCAGAAGCTTACCAGGGCCAGTGAGAATTACGATGGGAGACTGCCAAAGGTCCCTGTAGAAAGAATCCTTCCTGAAATACTGGAGAGGTGCTACTGCCAGTCAAAGATGATGACTACTGGGCTCAATGGGCCAATGGTCTGACTCAGTATGAGGAAGCTTCCTGGGTCCCCTTGCACAGTGAGTTGTCCAGCTAAATGTCAGACTTCAGGTTCATTCAATTGGCTTCCTTCCTATTGCAACTTTGCCTTTTCTGAATGTGACTTTGCTCTACCTGACTTTGGCACAGATGTAACTCTCTCTTACATTATGTAATTCTCTATAAGGAGTTGCCTTGACTGTAGTCAACTTTCCATATCAACCTTTGGCCTGTCATTTTCGCTTAGCTGAATCTAGCTTACAGGCTTGTTGTGAAGATAAAATGAGAAGCAGGGGATCCACGATGTTGCCCAGAACCCCTTGAAGTAAGGTCAGGATTCAAACTCAATAAGTATTATGTTATGGAATTCGGAAGAACACACAATAGTGCAGTTCAACATTTATTTGTTATTGGTTCTAAGACGTGATACATGCTTCACAACAAGCTCTTCTTTGGTTTGCATTGCTTTGTGGGTTTTGAAAGGCTGCTTGGTGACCTGCTTCTTGTACAATATTTAAATCACAGCAATTAAAATGCCCCAGTCACTGGGTAAAGCCTCTGTGATGTTTAAGTTCTCTTAATGTTATTGTTCCCAAGATTATACAGCAAGCTTGCCAGCACAGTGCCCCCTAATTATCCCAAAGAAGGTGTAGAGGATGTCACGGGCAGTTATCACAACTTTCTGAGCCAGATCAGTTAAAGTGATATAACTGAATTTCACTCACTGTAAATGCAGATTTAACAATGGTTTGATGCATGTGCTCTGCCTTATGTGCAGCAATGAAAACTCCATCAGGCTAACGTAAACCCCATTTGTTGGAATGGAAGTTGCTTCCAGGTAAAGTGCAGTTGGCAATCAAACACTTGTCACAAATATTAATGTGTTGGGATTGGGAAATATGCACCATATTTTCTTTCCAGAGTGCTTTTACTAGCAAGCTGCAGAATCTCATAACTTAGACATGAGTTCTTAATAGTTCTCACCTGCCTTTCCTTTTCTCTTCATGCCCCTTCTTCATTCTGCATTCTGTCTTTTGCAGGCACCATCTTGTTTTTATTTAAGACATTCTGAGAACCTTTCCAGATGCAGAATGGAATCTCAGTGTTATTCATTGATCCAGCCACCATCTATAATATTAAGAGAAACGAAGAGAGAATTAGTAAGTTCACCATAGCTCCAAGACCATGAAACTAAACATCAGAAATTTGGCATGGATCCTAAAGGGATCCTTAGTGTGTACATATCAGAATTGTTTTATTTTAAAAGTAGATTGATTTTATTTAATTAAAATTTGTTGTTAGCTTGAAGTACCACATTGAGTCACTGGGTGGCAGACACCAGGCTCCTCAGAACTAAGAGGGCTTTTCAAGATTAGCTGTCTCCTCAATGGCAGAAAGCTTGGAGTTTGATCCAAATATTTGCAGCATGAGGCTACCTAAATACCCTAAAGGCTCAAGATCCCATCTGATCTTGGAAGCTAAGCAAAGCAAACTTCTTGGATGAGAGACCACCAACAAATACTAGGTGCAGTTGGCTATATTTCAGAGGAAGGAACTGGCAAAAAACACCTTTGAGTATTCCTTGCCTAAGAAAACCCTATGAAACTCATGGGGTCAGCATAAGTTGACAGGTGACTTGAAGGCACACACACATAGTTTTGTACCTAGTTGTTGCTATATGCATAGTTGCCAAAGCTTTTATACTGATAGAAGAACATTGGTCCTACTTCTGTATTAACCAGTTGTCTAGTGAATCTTGCCTGTTGCAGACTCCAAGTGTGTGTGTAATGTGTGTATATGTATGTATGTACAGAGAGAGAGAGAGAGAGAGAGAGAGAGAGAGAGAGAGAGAATGAGAATCTCTGCTGCCTGACACATGTTGGGAAAGGCTGAAAACACTGGGACAGTTGGAAGTCGAGGAGAACTAGTGAGAAAGAAAAAGAGTGGCATTTGCCATTTTGCCCAATTGACAAAGTCTTTATTGGATTTTAGCCATGCTACCTGCTGACTGTTTAAACCATTAGCTGGCTTGGATCCCCAGCTTTTATTGTTTTAAAGGCCCTAAGTCTCTAGTCATATAGAAGTTGAGATATGAAGCAAAATATTGTCAATGTTCTGCCTAATTTTATTCCAAGAAACAACCCTTTTAGTGCTTTTCAGCTAGCTTACCCAAACAGTGTAGTTGCAGCCATGACTGACATCACATGTTGGAGCCTTAGCGATTTAGAGTTGCATATTGGCCAAATAACCTCTGCATTCCAAGTGCACATGCTCTGTGCAGTTATACTCAGTGGCATTGCTTTTAAAGGTTTAAAGTGAAAGCCTTCAACCATGAATGCTAGAACAGCCCAAACAAGTGTCAAGGGAAGATGAAAATTAGGTGATGCTTCCTATCTTTTGCTCCTTGTAAGTACCATATATTCCGACGTATAAGATGACTTTTTCAGCCTGTAAAATCAGCTCAAAAGTCAGGGGCCATCCTATACACTGGATACAAGTCCAAGATGGGGCTGTGCCAGCCCCATCTCAGACTTGGAATGACGGAAGTGGCTGGCTGGGGGGGGGGGGAAGCTTGCTAGCCACCTTATCCCCCCCGCCCAAATGCAGCTGCACGGGGGGGGGGGGTCTTCTCCATGACTGAGTCATGGAGAAGATCCCCTCCCCACCAGCAAGGCTGCACAGGGGGGTAGCCTTGCTGGGGGAGAGGGGCTGAGCCTTTCCCCAGCCGGGTAGCCATCCCTTGTGATCCCCCAACTCACGAGGAGGCTAGCCAGCCTCCTCATGGGTTGGGGAATCACGGGAGGTGGCTGAACCTCTCCCCAGCTGGCCAGCCATCCCCTGAGATTCCTGAACTCACGAGGAGGCTGGCCAGTATACCCTAACGTTTATATTTTGACTTAAAAAATGGGGGGGTCGTCTTATATGCCCAGTCATCTTATACACCGGAATATACGGTATTAGCTTTTTGTAATTTCCAAATTTTGCTCGCAATGGGACGCACACACAAATTTACACACCCTCTGAGAGACAGTGGGGTAGAAGTAAATGTCCTCTTTCATGATCATGATCATTTTGTCTTTCAGGCTGCAATCTACTTACCTAGGAGTTATCCCCATTAAACTCAACAGAAGTGGCTTTTGAGCAGATATGTACAGGAGTACTCTGTTAATTGAGTTTTGAAAAGATAGCAGCATTATTAATAACAACATTTAGCATTTGGAGTGTGTCTTTGAACAAACAAAACACTTATCCTATATTAGCTCAGTAATTCTAAAAGTACCTTAACTCTGTCACAGCAGGGAGAAGTTACTTTAAATACAGCTACCAAAAAGTTGTAGTACTGTACATATCACACAGTTCTTTCATATCACACAGTTACAACACTATGATTCCACTCCCCCTACCATAGTTTCATCCTATGGAATCCTGGGATTTTTAGTTTGGTGAGTCACCAAAGGAGTTATCTGGCTGAGAATTCTAAATGCCACTCCATAAACTGCAGATCCCAGGATTCCATAGGATGAAACCATGGTAGGGAGAGTGGAATCATAGTGCTATGTAGTTTGAACGGTCTCAGCTTATGAGCTTTTGCCATCTTATAAGTCATGTGGAAAGATATGACTGCTAAATTATAAGCTACCTTCAATTCCAATTTTGGGGAAAAGGTGGGATATACATATGGCCCATATTCTACATTGTCTACTTAGTTACATGTACATAACTAAATAATGTCCCCCAGCCTGACACACATACCCCAAGCCTACTTTACCAAGCATCAGTCACATTGGGAGAAGGAGTTATGTTTAGTTGGTGATCAAGACATGGGTGGATGATATTTCCACCCTCCTCCTGCCAGCAAATGAGGCTATGACAAGGAATTGTGACAGGGGCCCTGCTTCCAATTGTTCCAGCCTTGCTCACAAGTGAGAGGGGGTGGGAATGTCACCCACCCATGCCTTGGTCACCAGTAGAGCAGACCTTCTTCACCTGATGTGGCTGATGCCTGGTGCAGTAGGTTCAGGAGAGCATTTATAATCATGACAATAGTGCCATAATCATGACTTGATAGGGATAGTGTATACAGAGCAGTGATAGATGCATAGCTCTAGGTTTGATACAGGATGACAACCAATGATAATGATAATGATGATAATGATAACAGTAATGATAAATGACCAGAATCCTCTATGGAAGTTATGAATGCAGAACCTCAAGTTACATTCTCGTGACTGTTAGGTATTCATCGTCCCTTTGTAGCCCCCATTTTAGAGGCTATGTAGGGACCATGAAAGTCCCCCAGTCTTCACTAGATCAATTAGGGTTTATTCCACTATCTGCCGGGAAGCAGCTAAGAAGGGAGAATTGCCACAGGACCCCACTTCTGCCTGTCACATTGTAGATCATTCATGGGAGGGGTGGAAATGGCAGTCAGCTGTTTCCTGAGTGACCTGGAAACAGATCCCCATCAAACACAGCAGCTGCTTCCCAGTAAGTGAGGATGGGTGTGTGTGTGATCAGATCAAGATTCACTGCACAACACTGTAAATATGGTACTTACGCATCCATAAATCCCATACAGGATTCTGGCCAACAATAATAATTTCTAATATGATTAGGGCATCTCATCAAATTCAATTCTCTCTTCTATTATCTGGAAAATTATCTGGAATAATTGACCCACATAGGTTTGGACTTTGAGACAAGAACATTCAGCATGATACTCACATGCAGTTGGGATGCAAAATGTCCACACTGGGAACTGTTTTGATGCAGTCTGTGCAAGTCAATGCAGCTTGACCATTTCACATCTTCTTCAAAGGATTTCCCAATCTTCTCTTCTCTAGCAAAGAGAGAAGGGACTACCACATCCCTGCCACTCCTCCCCCCGCCGAGGAAGAGATGTAATATTTTAAGAGCATGTTCATGATTGTGAAAGTGGATATAAGCATCCTGGAAATCCCAAGTCTGCTTTTTGCAGCATTTGTATGGCATGTTATAAGAAAGTGGTCTGCTTCCATTTCTTTAGCACTCCCTAAATAATCTGGGGTTTAATTGTAGTGGGCTATGGATAGTAGTTAAACCCCACTAGAGAGCAATGATTATCACAGTCAGAAGGAGCTCGTAAGAGCTAACTTACATAAGAGCTGAACTTTTAATTTTATCTGCTAAACCACATCTTTCTTCCCAAAGCTGTCTTTTAGCTTTTATTATTTCTCTATTCAGATTTATGCAATATTTTTCTTTTCATGCTTTATCACCATAGGCCATTCTTAACTTTAAATTGCATCTATATTTTAACCAAAAAAAAAAAAACCCACTTAAAGTGAAGATGTGTTTACTGCATGGCAAAGGTTAATTGAAGGATTTCATGCCGTCTAATTGATTGTGTAATTGTGCTAATCAAAGGCACTGCATGGTTTTCAAAGGAAAACTGAAAATGAGGAATTGCCAGTAAACATATGCTGACAGGGTATCTATGTGTTTCTTCTGATAATTGATGGATTCAGTTTTATACATTATGTAACTTGTTGGAAATGTAGCAGTCAGTTGTAGGATGGAAGGTTAATATGTTTTATTTTCCCTAGTTAACTATTTACATGTGGCAGAACTGGGCAGTCTGATCCTATGAGTTTCAGAGCTGCCGTCTGCTTTGGAAAGTGTTACAATGCTCTCAGCATAGCTCTTAGCAGCCATTCAATCAAGAACATGAGAAATCAGCAAGGTCAGTTCCCATAGCAACTGTGTAGCATCCCTATTAACCATGATGTTTCCTGTGGATTAGGCAATTTACCAGGGCTGGCCCTACCATTAGGCAGGGTGAGGTGGTTGCCCCAGGCACCAAAGTTTGAGTGTGACAAAGGACATGAAATTGTTAGTTATTTGATTTCTTATTGTTGCATTTTTTTTAAATGAGGGAAAGGTGCTTGTGGGATTTTTCTGCCTAATGTGCCAAACAAACATGGCTGGCTTTGAATACTATGTACCTTGACTCCAGGGAGTGAGGAGGGGTGTCATTTGCTGCTCTGTCTCAGACAGCAAATCATCTTGGGTGAATCTGACACTCTGCAGAGCTAACCCAAAACAAGGCCTACCATGGTTAGCTAAAAGACACCAGTGGTATAGAAGTACAGTACAACCCCCATGTCCATGGGACTCGTACCCACAGATTCATTTCCCTGTGTCTGGGGAAAAAAAGCTCTCTTTAGGCATCTTCTAGGTCATCCAGCGTGATTCTATGGTATGCTTCTGATGGAACATGACCATAGAGTCACACTGGAGAACCTAGAAGATACCTAGAGAGGTGTTCTGTCTAGGAATCTCTATGTCTTCCAGTAAAACTCGATGATATGGTTGGGCAGAAGTCATTCATTTTAATTGGGCTTGCTATTATCTGTGGGTTCTGGTACCCATGGTAAGTGCAGAATAGATGGATATAGGGTCATACTTTACATTCTGAACTGCAGGCCTGTTTCATGACATTCTTGTTAGCAGCACCTCCAAGGACAGTCCAAAAATTCAGACAGCTGTGTTGATCTGCATAGACAGAAAGACTAACATTTCTAGCATTTTTATCCCCACCTGGAATAGGTCTTTTGTAAAGCTAATAGGTCTTGCCCACTCAAGACTAAGCCAACCTAAAGTCCTATGAATTATAACAGGGATGGTGTATGGCAAAATGATGTTGCTGGGAGAATACGTTTCAATTCAATTTTTAATTTTAAAGAAAATTCAATTAGGTATTTATACCCCGCTCTTCGGCCACTAAGGCTCTCAGAGCAGCTTATAATTTGTTTTAAGCACTAACAGTTTACACATCTACACTGTATTAAGCAGTTTCTAAAGTGTGTTAGCTAATTGTCCCCACAAGCCAGGTACTCATTTTACTGACGTATGAAAGGATGGAAGGCTAAGTGAATCTTGGAGCCCTCTGGAATTGAACTTGCAACATGGTGACTTGCAGTACTCACTGTGCACCAGGGCTCCCTTCAAGCTACTGTGCCAATTTTAGCTAAATTCAGAGGAACTGGAGAGTGTAGGTGAAGAGTAGCAGTTGATGACAGAGAACCTTCTAAACAAAACAGTCCCAGCCCTGGTGTGGTGGTGCCTTTGTTAATACATAGTTGGTCTCATGCTACCAACCTCAAAGGAACCCAGTCTTATGACACCCAGTCAACAACATTTTACCCTACTTCACCCTTAGAACACTCTCTGGCTGGCTTTTCTTCGCAAACAAAGATTCAGGAAGGACTCATCCCGCGCTTTCTGCAAGCGTGCTGATGACTAAAAAGGTCAATCCAAGATAAACAAATCCAGTTGCAGAAAGCACAGCAGAAGGTCTCCTTGGGTGATGTTTCTGGGTTGTGATTCTTTCTGCGTTGTTGTTTCTCTTCAAGACTTATTCGATGTGAGTTCTCAAATAAGGCTGCAGCATTGTGGATAGTGCGTCTCCATGCCTCCAGATGTGAGGCCAGGGCGGACCATTGTTGGTGATTAATTTGGACGAGCCTGAGATGTTGTTTCAGGGAGTCCTTGTATTGTTTTTTTGGAGCAACCCTCTTACGTGGACCCGTGGCGAGTTCACCATAGAGTACTATTTTGGGGAGGCGATGGTCCTCCATTCTAGAAACGTGCCCTGACTAGCGCAGCTGTGTTCTCAATATCATGGCCTGAATGCTGGTGATCCCTGCTTGCTCAAGGATAGCAACATTTGTCACATAATCAGTCCAGTGTATATTTAGGATTGTGCATATACAGCGCTGATGAAAGCGTTCGAGGAGTCATAGGTGGTGGCGATAGGTGAGCCATCTTTCAGATCCATAAAGGAGAATAGACAGTACAATGGCTCTATACACATTGATTTTTGTGCTTCACCTCAGGTGTTTATTACTTATTACTCCAGACTCTTTTGTGAAGTCTTCCAAATGAGCTATATGCCTTTGCTAATCTGTGATCTCTTTGTCAATCTTGGCATCTGAGGAGATGATGTTTCCCAGGTAGGTGAACTGCTGAACGGACTTGAGCACAGATTTGCTGACGGCAATGTGGGGATGGTGGTGTTCATCCTGTGGTATAGGCTGGTAAATAACTTCCGATTTCTTCAGGCTGACTTCCAGCCCAAACAGCTCTGCAGCTGTTGCGAAGCAGGATGTTAGGTGCTGCAGAGCTGCTTCTGTGTGGGCAACAAGGGCAGCATCATCAGCAAAGAACAGCTCATGGACTATCTAGTTTAGAGTCTTAGTGTGAGCCCTCAGACAGCTTAGGTTAAACAAGCTACCATCAGTACGGTAACGTATATAGATGCTGTCGTCTTCTTCAAGCTCTGCCGTAGCCCTTTGGAGCATCATGCTGAAGAAGCTTGTAAATAAAGTTGGTGGAAGAACACAACCTTGCTTCACTCCATTAGTTATTAGAAAGGGCTCTGAAAGAGCATCGCCATGTCTGACTTGATCGCGCTGGCCCTCATATAGCAAGATAATCATTTTAAGGAATTTGGGGGGACATCCTAATCTTTCCAGGATCTGCCACAGACCTTTTCTACTCACAGTGTCGAAGGCTTTGGTGAGGTCAACCAATGTTACATAGAGACCCTTGTTCTGCTCCCTACATTTTTCTTGCAGTTGTCTAAGGGCAAATACCATATCTGTAGTACTCCTATTGGTTCTGAAGCCACATTGGCTTTCAGGGAGAAGTTCTTCTGCAATAGCAGGAACTAATCTGTTCAGGAGTATCCTTGCAAGGATTTTTCCAGCAATAGAGAGCAGTGTTATGCCTCGACAGTTTGAGCAATCAGATTTTGCTCCTTTTTTCTTATACAGGATGATGATGACTGCATCTTGGGGATCTGATGGCAGTTCCCCTTTTTCCCAGCAATTCACAAGGAGTTCGTGGAATTTATCGTGCAGTGCATGACCTCCTTGTTTCCAAACTTCAGGTGGGATTACATCAATCCCAGCTGCCTTGCCGTTTTTCATTTGCTGTATGGCCTTAAGGGTATCTTCCAAAGTGGAAGCTATGTTCAATTCATTTTTCATCAGTTTTTGTATCATATGTTGGATAGCTGAGTCTTGGACTACTCGGTTGGCACTGAAGAGACTTTGAAAATGTTCAGCCCATCAGTTCAGGATGGAGGCTTTATCAGTAATTAATGTTTGACCATCTGCACTGTATAAGGAGCTTTGGACCTGATAAGTAGGTCCAAATATTGCTTTAAGAGCTTCATAAAATTGTCTATGATCACCCAGATCCGCACAGCGTTGTGTTTTTTTCTGCTATATTGATCCACCACTTTTTCTGCATGTCTCAGAGTTTTTGTTGAAGTTTACTACATGTGAGGTGGAAAGCTGCTTTTCTTACATGGCAAGTTGGCTGGTCGAGGTATGCCTGGTGAGCAGTTCTCTTCTTTGCCAACAGTTCCTGGTTCTCTTGGTTATTTTCATCAAACCAGTCTTGATTTTTCTTGTGGGAGAACCTGAGGGATTCTTCTGCAGACTGGAGGATACTGTTTTTGATAGGTTGCCAAAGCACTGTAGGAGAAGGATCTGTAGGATTTTCTTCAAATTTTGTTTGCAGATTTGCCTGGAAGTTGTCTCTCATGGTAACTTGTTGAAGATTGTTGACTTGGAGTCTCTTCTTTAAGATACCACCCCTCTTAGGTTTGAATTTAAGATGAAGATTTAGTTTACATCTGACGAGGCGATGATCGGTTTGACATTCTGCACTGGGCATCACTCAGGTATGACGGACATCATGAATGTTTCTCTGGCTGACTAGTCAATGAGGTGCCAGTGTTTGGATTGGGGATGTATCCAGGTTGTCTTCAAGCTATCTTTCTGCTGAAAGATTGTGTTTGTAATAGTCAGCTGTTGTTCTGCACAGAACTCTAGCAGGAGGCGTCTATTATCATTGCAGTTTCCAACACCATGCTTGCCTAAGACACCTTTCCAGACTTCGGAGTTCTTTCCTACTCTGGCATTGAAGTCACCAAGGATAATAATTTCCATCTTCTACAGGGACTTTTTGTATGAGTTGTCGCAGGTCTGTGTAGAATTTGTCTTTCTCTACAGGATCGGCTTGCATAGTTGGGGCATATATACTAAAGAGAACAACATGTGGGAGGCGTAAGGAAATAATGCAATCAGAGTGTCCTGTTGGCAAGGTTTCGAGTTTGGAGGCAATGGACTTTTTAATCATAAAGCCTACTCCTGAAAGATGTTTTTCGGTTTTGGGTTTGCCAGATCAGTAAAGTATGTAGCCGGCGCCGTGTTCTTTAAGGCTGCTTTCCTCATGGAGACGAACTTCACTAAGAGCAGTGATGTCAATATTAAGTAATGATAGTTCATGGGCTATTAGGGCAGAATGATGCTCAGGACGTCCACTATCTTCAGAGTCTTGCATGGTTCTGATGCTCCAGCATGCAAGTGTCAGTTTATTTACACCTTTGGAGGATGGTGTGTGCCTTTGTTTCTTTGCTTTGGTTTGACCGCATCAGAAGATGCCCGTTGGCCACAGCTAGCCAACCAGGTAGATTGGGATGAGCTGTCATTAGGCCACCTTTTCTAGTCCCCTCTCCATATGGAGCAAGCAGTGCTCTCCTGAAAAAAGGCTGCTTGGTCATTCTGGATGCTGCCAAACAAGACTGTCATCTCCTGGGTCAGCCTCGAGCGACCAATGTCCTGAACCGCCTGCATGCAGGGTTGGGTCTGCGGCTTCCAGTGCATCTTTACACCTGCTGTTTCGTCCCTCGCCTATCACTACAGGGCTTTTTCAGAATTGGATTTGTCCTTCAAGCCTGTGCAATGGATTTTTCTGGTGGAGCACAGCGTGCACAGAACTGGCCTCACCCTTTAAACAAAAGGTTCATCTGCTGTGGCCTTGCAAGCATGGATGGTAGCAGCGACGTCCTCGGGTCGTAGGTTTGATTAGAGTTTCCTTCTCTTAGATGGTTGACCTTACAAGGTTGGACAAGCACCATCTGCCCGGGTTTGGGATTAGAGTTTTCCTTCTCCTAGGATGGTTGCCATAAGGCTAGAGAGCCCATCCTGCCTATTGACGCTCTTTGTCAGACCCTTCAGTTTTGACCTGTCTGGGATGGGAGACCCTACCGGTGGATATTATGCCACTGCCAGCATCACTCAAAGCATCATTAGGGTATGCAAGCCTCTCTCCCAGGACAAGAGGGTGTCAATGGAGAGGTAGAACACTATACTGAAGTGTAAAAAAGCTAGAGTCCCAAGTGCCTTCATAAATCAGTCAGTATTTTAGGTAGTGTGTTCTCTCTTCCAGTAACTAGCAATCAACTCAGTCTGAGTCAACCACTATAAAACAAACAGTAACTTTTATTGAAGAAAGTACACTTGTAAAATATCTTATGTGAGTTGTTCCAGGCTCAGAATGGTTATATTAAAATCGAACATTTGGCAGACTTTAATCATTCTCTATCTATCTTCCTTCTTATAGACACACATTTCTGTGTAAGCTGCTCAGCTCTCGCAACTCTTTCCTCCTCCACCTTTGTCTACAACCAACTTCCCAAGTTTCTCTGTTAATCACTCCCTTCTCATCCTTTCCATACTACACTGTTATAGCACTGTTATTCCACTTTAACTGCTATGGCTGCCTCTTGTGGAATTCTGTGGTTTGTAGCTTAGTGAGGCCTAAGAGCTCTCCAGCTGAGAAAGCTAAATGCCCCTCCCTGAACTGCAAATCCCAGGATTCCACTGGAGGCAGCCATAGCATTTGAAGTGGAATAATAGCACTATAACAGTGTAGTGTGATAAAGTGGAGGCTCCTACCATTGTATACAACTGAACTAGGTTTCGCTCCTCCTGTGTTGCCTGTTGCCTGGCAACCAGCTATCAGGCTGCCCTTCACCCCAAAGAACCAGCTCATACAGTAATTTCATTACACCTGGCTCTACCATATCACTTGCAAGGAATATGAGATTTTTCTAAGTGATACGCACACTCAGTGGAAGATCAGGCTCCTATACTTTACTGAATTATACCTGAACCTCAGTGTTCTACCAGGTTGTCAAATATGCCATGCCTCTCTCAAGCAGCCACAATGCCACAATACTGCATAGGTGTGTCATCCCTCCCACTCTTGAGGGCTTGTCTATACAAGACAAAAACGTATAGATTTCTCTGCAGTAATGGCAATTCACAGCAGCTGCTGTTTGTCTTAATGGGTTTTTTGGCCGATCGCAGGCATGCGAAGATATCTGTGTTTGCTGTGCAAACGGGCATGCCTGCAAATCAAGATGGTGGCTGCGAGTGAATTGCTCACGTTTTTACTTACCTCAATTTGCTGCTGCTGGACAGACTATTTTTTTTAAAAAAAATATCCAAGGTGTGAAAGAGTGATCCTTTGCTTTAACAAAAAAGCAAAAATAAAAAAGCCATTTTACCACCTTTGTGCTTGTTCGCTAAGGTGAAAATCCAACATGGTGGCTCTGGGCACTTGCCTTGTTAGCAAGCTCCACTCCCACATACACACGTCTGACCAATCAGCTTTCAACTTCTGCTTATATAGGGAAAGTGAATCAAATTGAATTGCTTGTCCCAAGGAGCAGGAATGCACATTACCCCCACTATTTTAAAAAAACTTCAGGAAAAGCCAGGAAGGCTTTTTCCCATGCATTATATGGTGGATTTGGCCCCCTCCTTCCCAATACACTGAAATGATGCTGATTCCCATTGAGACAGATCATATTCTCCTCACATTCTGTGAGGAGTATTTTCACCGTTTAGACAACTCCTGAGTCTGAGGCGTCAATATGCAAATATTGAATTACCTTGCTCATTCAGTCCACAATCAAACCCATCTGACATTTGGGCTCTCACAGAGCTAGACAGTGCAATAGAAATGCTATAATGTCTTGCCTTTTCAAATGGGCAATAGGAAGATTTTGAAACAATGCCCACCCCTCTGGGCCATGTTAGAGAGCAGAGAAAGGGAATTGCAGGATCTCTTCTTGCAACTACTGTCATCCTTTACCATTGATTCTGGTGGCTAGGACTGATAGGAGGTGCAGTCTAACAACAGGTAGAAGGCCATAGGTTCCAACTCTTGTCAACAGAGATTTCCCAAGCAGTTGCTATGTAAGGCACAGTATTCTTCTGATGACCCAATATTCAAAGTGGAAAGAGTTTAAAAGTCATCATGAAGATGAAACAACAAAGAGTGTTATGGCACTTTAAAGACAAACAATGATGAAGGTGCCATAAAGTTCTCTGTTGTTTTTGCTGTAAGAAACAAACATATTTATTTCCTCCCCATCCTAAAAAGTATGAAGATGTATATGCAATAATGAAAGATATGACAAATGGAACCATTTGGTTCGGAATTCCCAGTATCTTGTCCCTCCCCATCCACTGCAATGAAATAATTGAAATGAATTTACACTGCTCCCCTCCACATATATAATCACAGTATAGTTTTGAAGACATTGATTTAAGCAACTAAACCATGGGGGAAAAATACCCATATGCACTCATCTCCTTGACGTCAAAGTAACTAGAGTTATGCCACAGTAAGGCCACAATTAGTATAATTACATTCATGAATATTTAACACATGCTTGAGCAAAGAGTTTCTTGAAGCGAGCAGCAGGAGGTGGTTAATTATACTAATTAATAATCTAATTCCAAATGACACTTGTTTGAAGTATTGTCCACTTATCTATTAGTCTGGGGTGCTATGTGCTAAGAATAACAGATGATTTTTAACTTGCCACATTTTGCTCAGTTAACATTATGTAGGGAGATTATCTACAAAACTACTGAAAATGGGACTGAGAGAAAAATCTAAAAGTTAAGAAGACAGATGACAGGAGGCACTAGAGACTTCTTTTGCCTGCAACACTGGCAGCAACATTAGTGGATGCCATGAATGGAACTGCAGCTCCTGAGCAAACAAAGAAGCTTTCTGTGACCACTCCTGCTATTTCCATGACACAAAGATTACATTCTTTTTCTTCATCCTCCAGTCTTTCAGCTTGTGCACCTTAATGTATGGCATCTGGGAGATCATTGATGCAAGCAGAACTGAAACTGAGGAGATTATCAGACAGGAATGCAAAAAGCATTCCTGTCCCACAATCTCCACTCCTGCTCCTGCCCCTGTCCTGGCACAATCACCCTCCCCACTGCACTTACCTTTTATTGTGTCCACAGGGCAGCCCAGGAGTGAACAGATCTCTAACAGAGCTCTGTTCAGTTCCTGGATCAAAATCCTGCCCGTTCTTGTGAGAAGATCTGAGCTTGGGAAATTCAAAAATTAAAACAAAAATACACACACACAAAAAAAGTTTATGAAAAGCACATACCCACACTAAAAAATTACAAGTTACCTGGGGAGGGTACAAAAAAGAGGGTAGTTTACCAGGATATCCCAATCTCACTCAGAAGTGTTCTGGCAGGGACTGCTCATTGATGCTGCAATATCACCAGCATAATGGGACAACTTCTCGCATGCTGGCAAATCCAGAACACAAAACAGAATGGGAGACAGCTTCTCCCTATTCATAAAAAAATAATGTCCTTGTAACCAGAGCCGAACAAGTGCATAATGATGGAGCACAACATTGTCTGGTAAGGAAGCCCTTTTACGATTTCCTGGCATTGTTATAACACTATTTTTGATGCATCTAATAATTTCCTATATCAGCATTTGGAAGAAATAACTTTCTGCAATTCCCAGTCCAAAATTAATTTGTCTAAACTCTGAACTAGATACACCTTGGCCTGATCCAGAAAGACAATTGGTCAGCAAAATCAGATGAATGCATCAATTTTCTGTTCAGGAAGTGTGAATAGAATTTAGCATTGCAAAACCCTTTACCATGGAATAAACTGAATTCACACAGGGTTGCTGTTGCATGCTCTCCAACATTTCACAGATGAAAACCTGGACACATGTGGCTGAACAACATCAGAGTGTGGTCAAAAGGGTATGGCCAGGCAACAAGACAACAAAAATGATTAATGAGTAAGAGCACACAAAACTTGTATTTCAAGCAGAGAAGTCCTGGAACTTATGTTCTGAGTTTAGGAAAGCCTGAAAAGGGGGGAGGTCCCAATGGGCCTAGTAGGAAGGGCAAAACTCCATCCCCCGCCTCTTCCTCTGGCTGAGTTAAGTGAGCAGAAACCATTTTTTAACTTTGAATTTGGTTTGCAGCAAAGTAGCTGGGGATGAATGAGAAAAGGAAGAGAAGGAGGAGAGAAACCAAGACATTTTAAAAGCAGCCAAGAAAGTGGGACAGTAGAGGATTAACCAGGATCATCCCTACTAGACTGGGACAGTTGGAGGGTATACTGTTGGGGAGTAACACAAACCTGCAAAGTCCTTTGACTGTGACAATATTCACCTTTTTAAATTGTGAGACTATTTACTTGTTTGTTATACAATCTATTACTTTCTAATGATTTTTTCTGCCTTTTAGTGGTGGCTTTAAATTTCTTTTTTACTGAATTAGTGGCATGAAAATTCAACCCACTCAAAGAGAGCAAACTGAATGAAATGATGGTATGCTCTGTAGCCAGTGATGTCTGTTTCAGAAATGAATAGAATAAAGGTAGATTGGGATCTATTGCTACACTTCTGGATAGTTTTCTGACTTTCAGAGGTTTTGGACTCTCAATTGGTCAACAGAACAACAACACATTTGCCTCCACCACACTTAAATTAGGCTGATAAAATGAAGAAAGCTTGGGATAACCAGAGATGCAGTTGCATGAGAAAGGACCATGCAGTCAGTCTGATCACAGTACTGAAAACTGAAAGCTAACGTTTAGGCAGAGGTTTAGGGTGTTATTCTGAATGTCACCTCTTTTGCACCTGGCTATATGGGTCGATCCCCATATCTATGGGGATATGTTCAAGGACTTCCTGCAGTACATGAAACTATATTATGGAATGCTCTATTTTCATGCTCAGAGCAAAACAAAATAGAGCATTTGCTACCCCCCCCCACTCATGTGCTGCCCAGTGCTTCATCACTTGGGAGAAAGTGGGGCGGTGGGGTGCATTCTCCCCAGCAATGGAACTCTAGCTGTGTTTCATTGCCTGGGAAAGAGCAGGGCAGTGGGGTGGATTCTCTCCAGTGACAAAATGCTTGCAATGTTTCATTGCCCAGAAAAAGGCAGGTGGGAGGGTGAATTTTCCCTGGCAATAAAATGCTTGCAGGGTTACCTCACCCGATCTGCCCTTGCACGGTCTGGTTGGTGCCCAGGGGCTCTCTGTTTCATCTCCCTGTTGGTGACTAGCCTTACTGCACCTTTCTGGGCAGAGGAAAGGGGAGAACTCTTCTGTCTGCCCAGAGAGGCTGGCCTTCCACTCCTTCCCTGCTGACCTCCTTCTCTTGTCCTTGCCACAGCTGATCCATTTTGCCATGACTGCCACTTCCCTCCTGGCCCCTGCCAGTGTGGCTCCTCCATAACACATGAGGGTATGGGCTGCCAGTCAGCTCACTTGCACGTGGGGAACAGATGGGCAGGGTGGGGGTGGGGTGGGATTTTCAACCATGGGTAATTGAAAGGTGACTGTTCAGTAGCAGAGTAGATCTAAGATTGCCCATCCCTTGTGCATATAGAATCATAGAAGTGGAAATGAGGACTACTGAGAATAACAACAATGATTCCTGGATCAGTCACATGGATGATCCCAACCAGTCAAGGATTCTGCAGTACACAGTACACTTCCCCTGAACTATATGGCTAATCCGATTTGGCTGAGTGCCGACGTCATCAGGGCTAAACTATTTGAGAGAGAAGGAAAGAGCAAGCAAGAGACAGTAATGTAAATGAGCAGGCAAACATTTTCACATTCACAGGCATTGCCAAAGTATTGTCAAAAGATGAAGGTTTGATACTGCCAAGAAAGTTTCTTGGAAAAGAGTGGGTGGTTTCAGTCTTGCTCTATTACTGAACAGTTTCCCTGAGGGGGAAAAAATCATGTTTGGGAAAGAAGCATCTTCTCCTTCCATTCTGTCATACAGTATGGAGGTTCTGTTTTTCATCTCACTGGGTGACTCTTTTCCATGCACAGTTCACTTACAAGCAACATTCTCTCTCTCTCTCTCTCTCTCTCTTTCTCTCTCTCTGGCTTTTCTTTGCAAATGAAGATTCAGGAAGGACTCATCCCACGCCTTCTGCAAGCGTGCTGATGACTGACAAGCGACATTACAGAAAGGACCAAAATATGTTCCTGCACGAGCTACATCCTCACTTAAAACATTTTTTTGGTCATTGAGTTCTCTGTATTCCCACAACATTTCCTTCTGTGGCAAGCCACTTTCCCACTTACAAACCACTCGGAGGAAGCAAAGTTGAAGGCTAACACTCAGCCCTACAGCACATAGCCATATTTGTTCTTGCAACCAAAGTAGACATGCAAAGAATCACAATTTGGACAGCTTTAATGCTACAGAAACTATTGTACAGTGTGTACAGTGCAGGAAATCAGAGAGCAAAGAAATGAGAGGACTTGCCATTTAGCGAAATGGAAGAGGGAGCTTTTATATAAGGGATAGAGCCCCTTTGGCACTCCTAGTGTTCTGGACCTCAATTTCCATTAGCCCTGCCCAGCAGAGTCAATAGAAATTGATGATGGGAGTTGGTCCAAAATATCTGGAGGGCCAAAGATACCTGCTCCCATATCATACATTCCTGTTTTAATGTTCCCAGCTGCCTGTGACATTGGCTGAGATCATAGAATCAATAGAATTGCACAGTTGGAAGAGACCACGAGGGCCATCCAGTCCAACCCCCTGCCACGCAGGAAATCATGATCAAAGCATCCCCGACAGATGGCCATCCATCCTCTGTTTAAAGACCTCCAAGGAAGGAGACCCCACCACGCTCCAAGGGAGTGTGTTCCACTGCCGAACAGCTCTTACTATCAAAAAGTTCCTCCTAATGTTGAGATGGAATCTCTGTTCCTGGAGCTTGCATCCATTGCTCCATGTTCCAGTCTCTGGAGCAGCAGAAAACAAGCCTGCTCCATCCTCAACATGACACCCCTTCAAATACTTAAACAGGGCTATCATATCGCCTCTTAACCGTCTTTTTTCCAGGCTAAACATACCCAGCTCCCTAAATCTCTCCTCATAAGGCATCGTTTCCAGACCTTTCTTTAAATCTATGCCCATAGAACTGCACGTTGGTTGTACTACACTAAGCTTGTTTTGAAAGCTGACAGTGTGCTGTCAGTTATGTTTCTGCCAATATGCTTGCTTATTGTTGCATTGCACAATGGAGAATGTGTAATAGCACTCATATGGTATGATGTGATGGTTCAGGCTGTCTCTGCAATTGCAGTGAATCAAGCGGGGAAGTGAATGCAAATAGTTATTCACTGGCTGGGATTCTGCAAATGCATGTGCAATGGTTACACTTGCAGAACTACGCTTAGACAGACATGATCTGAATATGAATGTTGTGAGGGAACTTAGAAACACATATGGCACTGATAGGAATCCTGAAATAGTTCCTCTTACTCGTGCTTATCCTCCTTGGCTCATTAGCTTAAAAATTCCATCCCTTCCATCTGAAACTAAGCAAAGCTGGATAGGAAAATATAAAATCAGCCCTCAAAGGCAATGGCAGTAGGTGCCAACATAAAGTCTATAGCAACTGAATCCAACCAATCTTACACAGTAGGACCCCTGTATCCACTGGGGATTGGTTCTTGAGCCCCCCACGGATACTGAAAACCATGGGTAATAGTAAATACCATTGAAAATAATGGCACTTCCAGTTTAAAATGCCATAGAGTTGCCTTGGAGGACCTAGAAAATGGCTAGAGAAGACACATTTTCCAGGAAGACTCTATGGTAGGTGTGCTGTTTTGTGTCCTGTGGACAATTGAATCAGTGGATAATGAATCAGTGGCTGCCGGGGTCCTACTGTACTCTCAGATATTCCACATAGTATGCTACATTCAAAAATGAACCCAAAAATAACAGCACCAGGGTTACAGACCACTGTAAGCCAAAACTATAAGAGGAATTGTGTGCGCAGTTCTCAAAGGTAAAGTATTACAACAATGATGCAACAGTATAACTTTTAAGTATCTGTGTACTATATATACTTATGATGATCTACAGAACATATATGTTACATACAATCACTTCCACAAAACATCTGTATAAAGCAAACAACCACATCCACAATAATAAGTCCCGACACTTCCAATCCAATTCTTCTGGGTCCTTGCCAATACCTCTACCAGCGATGAATCTTCTCTTGGTGGAATTCAACCAGTGTGTTTTCACCACGCCTTTATGCTGGAACTTCACAATGCTGTTATCACCAATTAATGTACAAAGAACTTCAATGGGAGGAATGTATCATGAACCCATATGTCACACATTCAAAAATGAGACACCTCTGGGGCCAAATGACACATGTGGTTAAATGTGTCTTTGCAACTAAGGGCTTGTCTACATGGGCAAAACAACCCAGATTCACCCCATATTCATGGCATAGGTTACACACATGGTACAGGTGACATACCAAGTAGCCCTGGTGGTGCAGTGGTTAAATGCCAGTACTGCAAGCAACAACATTGCAAGTTTGATCCCAAGGGCTCCAAGGTTCACTCAGCCTTCCATCCTTTTGTAGGTTGGTAAAATGAGTACTCGGCCTGTGGGGGCAATTAGCTAACACACATTGGAAACTGCTTAATTTGGTGTAGATGTGTAAATTGCTATTGCTTAAAAAACAGTTTGTAAGCCACTCAGCCTTGTGGCTGAAGAGTGGGATATAAATAAATAAATCTGTCTCTCTGGCTTTTCTTCACCAACGAAGATTCAGGAAATAAATGAATATTACTTTAAAAATTTGTAAGCCGCTCTGAGAGCCTTTGTGGCTGAAGAGTGGGGTATAAATACCAATACCAATACCAATAATAATAATAATAATAATAATTTCAATGAGTTGCATCTTCACAGGGTTTTCTGCAGGAAACTCTGGATCTGGAAGATTTGTGGTTTTCTCTGCATTTGAGGGGAAAACCTAGATTTTTCACTGTGTGCTGGTTGAGATTGGCTTCAGGGCAAAGGTGGGGTGGGACTTCCAGTGATGGGACTCAGTTCTGCTGCTTTTATTTTACTTTTTGATTGTATGAATATCTGGATAAGTGTATCTCTGCTTATCGAGTAATACAGTACTCTGGACCACATATATTCATTTATTTGCATGAATGAGTGAACAGAAAAAACAACAGAGCAGCCCCAGACATGGGCTACAAATTGTATGACATATAGGACACATGATTAGCATAGTACAGTCGTCCCTTCACATTCGTGGGGGTCAGGGGCTGAAGACCCCCGCAAATGTGAAAAAACCACAAATAATAATAGTCCTTCCCCTACCCACCTGCAAAAACCCACTCAGTTGCCACTCACTCCCACCCCCCGCCCTTCCCAAAGTGGCGACGGGGAGCCCCTATTGCCACTCACTCCAACCCCCGCCCTTCCCAAAGTGGTGACAGGGGCTTCAGGAGTCCCCGTCACCACTCATTCCCACCCCCACCCTTTCCAAAGTGGCAACGGGGGGCCCTCACCGCCTTGGGAAGGGACTGGGATGGAGAGGGGGAGGGAGGCTTTCCATCCCCCCTTCCCAAGGCAGCGACGGGCTTCGTGAGAAACCCTTCGCTGCCTTGGGAAGGAATGGGGTGGAGAGAGGGGGGGCAGGTGGCTTTCCGCAAATAATCAAAACCACGAATGTGAAATTTGTGAATGTGGAGGGACAACTGTACTGCCTTTTTACTCTGACATAGATTACTCCAATCTACAATCTGACAAGCCCAGTGTGTGTGGCATTTATGGGGCCATTGTGGATCAAAGAAACCTGAAATAGGTGCAGGGTTTCCTGCCATTGTATACTAACCCTAACTTAAAAGTTAAATTCATCTCTGCATCTATGAAAACTTTTTAAAAATTGGATCAGATTAAAGAGTGGTACTGATAATGGATGAGATCAGAGCAATCTTGAAGAGAGGTTAACTTTTTCCTTTCCTGATTCAGTCCTCACTCACAAGTTTTGTTACCTACCCCTGGGTGTTTCTCCACCATCTGAAGAGAAAGCTGGATATAATGATAAGTATCATTATAAGTATTTTGCCTGTGTCCTCCTTACCATCACCCAGCTCCAAGCCAAACTGAAGAGGCTACTGTGGCTTTTTCCCACCAAGGCAACAGTTGAGGCAAGGGACTTGGACTGAGGGTGGGGCTAAGTCTGTGAGGCTTTATTTTGCCTGTGTCCTCCTTACCATCACCCAGCTCCAAGCCAAACTGAAGAGGCTGCCTGGGCCTTTGCTTACCAACTTTGACCTATATTTTGGCTACTATTTAAGGAGTCTTGATAGACTGGCCTTCGGCCATTTAAGGAGATTATAAGGTATTGGTGGGATGGAGGGTCTCGAGTTACATCAGGACATATGTCCATTAATTGATGGTTCTGGGAAGAAGTTGGATGTTTTCATCGGAGTGGCAATTCAAGTTGTGCGGGGCAATGGAAGATATGACATTAGCAGGGCGAAAGGTCATTACAGAGGAAGATATGATAGATGCTTGATATCCATCTCACCTTCCATTCGCCCTGCTACCCTAAATTATTAGGTGAGCATGCCTAACCAGCCACTGAACCTTTCTCTGCTCCTATGTAATGCCAGGTCAGTGAAGAATAAGTCCTGTATTATCTATGACTTACTGATAGATCATAGTGCTGACCTGGCATGTATCACGGAGACCTGGCTGGGAGCAGATAGCATTGTAACCTGGGCTTAAGCCCTTCCAGCTGGATACTCTGTCAATGAGCAGGTAAGGGAAAGTGGGTGAGGGGGGTGTAGCCATGGTCCATAAACACAATCTTGCCTTAGCCAGGATACCTATCTGTGCATTAGACCACACAAAATGCATTTACCATAGCTTGAAGACCAGGGAGAGTCTGGGGATCCTGTTGGTTTACTGTCCACCCCATAACTTAACAGACTCCCTAGCCGAGCTGATACAACTAATCTCGGAACTGGTGTTGGAGTCCCCTAGGTTATTAGTACTGGGTGACCTCAACATCCCCCTCAAGCCTGGTCTGACTAATCTTAGTGGTGCAGCTCAGGAGTTCATGGTTTCCATGACAAACATGGGTCTCTCCCAGATTGTCTCTGAGCCCACATATTGTGCAGGTCATGCGCTCGATGTGGTCTTCTGCACAGATCAGGAACATCCGTGGATGGAGTTAATTAGCATCTCTGCATTGTCATGGATGGATCATTTCCTGGTTAAGGTTGGACTGAAGGCTAACATCCCTCCCTCTGGGGGTGGAGGACCAATTAGAATGGTCCGCCCTCGAAGGCTGATGGAACCCATTAGGTTCCAAGAAGCCCTAGGGGGCTCTATGGTTGGCAATGCCAGTAATTCTGTTGAAGCTCTGGTTAATATGTGGAATAACAACCTTGCCAGAGCTGTAGACATAATCGCTCCCAAGCGTCCTTTCCAACCTGCAAAAAATTGTAATCTGTGGTCCACTGAAGATGTTAAACAAATGAAGTGTGTTGGACAACGACTAGAGCGCCGTTGGCTGAAATTTCAACTCTTGTCCGACAAGACACTTCATTGAACTTTTCTTAGGTCCTATCAAATGGTGATAGATGCAGCTAAGAAATCTTTCTATTCTGCATCTATCACGTCCAGCTGAGCTGTTCATGGTGGTGAAGAATTTAATTCAATTGCCTCTCACCCAGAATCCTCTATTAGAACCAACTACAGCTTGCTGTGATGCTTTTAATGATTATTTTACAGATAAAATCTCTCAGATAAGAGCTGATTTGGACACCAACTTTAAGTCAGTAGCAACTAGAGAGGTATCCAGCACCTCTGCCATTACTGTTAGACTGGATCAATTTGACTCAGTAAGTACTGAGGACATGGACAAGCTCCTTAGTAGTTTGAAAAAGATGACCTGCCCTCTCGACCCTTGCCCAACTTGCCTGGCAATCCGGGTGTGTGTGTGTGATACTATCAAGCTGATGCTGGGAAATGTAATTAATGCATCCTTCAGGGAGGGGTCCCTGCCCTCTTGTCTTAAGGAAGCAGTGGCTAGACCACTCTTTAAAAAGCCCTCCCTGGACCCCCTGGACAGAAATAAGTATAGACCTGTTTCACTGCTGCCATTTTTGAGCAAGGTGATTGAGAGGGCGGTCACCAATCAACTACAAGTTGTCTTGGAGGAAACTGATTTTCTGGATCCATTTCAAACCGGATTCAGGATGGGATACAGAGTGGAGACTGCCATGGTTGCCTTAGTCGATGATCTCCATCTGAGCATTGGCAGGGGAAGTGTGACCCTATTGGTGCTCTTGGATCAATACCATGGCTTTTGATACCATCGACCATGATATCCTTCTGGAACACCTGAGAGAGCTGGATATCGGCAGCACTGCTTTGCAGTGGTTCTGGTCCTACCTCTTCAGTAGGTTCCAGATGGTGTCACTTGGGGACAGTTGTTCGGCCAAGAGGGAGCTCAAATCGGTTGTCCCTCAAGGTGCAATTCTGTCCCCAATGCTATTCAACATTTACATGAAGCCACTGGGAGAGATCATCCGGAGGCATGGGGTGGGGTGTTATCAGTATGCTGATGACACCCAAATATATTTCTCTATGTCTCGGACTGATACAGTGACTAAGGATAGCATTTCTCCTCTGAATGCCTGACTTGGGGCAGTAATGGACTGGATGAGGAAAAACCGACTCAGGCTGAATCCAGGTAAGATGGAGGTACTTGTCATAGGAAGCCCGAACCTGGGAAAGGAGTTATGTTAGCCAGTCCTGGATGGAGTCACACTTCCCTTGAAGGACTCTATCCGCAGCTTGGCGGTGCTCCTTGACTTGTCACTTCACTTGAGTGACAGGAGCTCCTGTTATCAGCTTTGGCAGATACGCCAGCTGCGCCCCTTCCTGGAGAAGAGAGACCTTGAAACTGTAGTACATGCACTGGTAACCTATCAATTAGACTTCTGTAATGTGCTCTACATGAGGCTACCCTTGTGCCAAGTTCAGAAACTTCAGCTTGTACAAAATATGGCAGCCAGGTTGATTACTGGTACTTCCCATAATGACCATATAACACCGGTCCTGAAGTCCCTTCACTGGCTGCCGATTAGTTTCCAGGCAATGTACAAAGTGTTGGTTATTACCTTTAAAGCCTTACATAGCTTGGGACAAGAAAACTTAAAGGATCACCTTCTTCCATATTGTCTGTCCCACACACTAAGGTCCTCGGGGAAGAATCTACTTCAGCTAAAAAAATCTAGGCGAACATCAGTGAGCCAGAGGGCCTTCTCCACTGCTGCTCCAAAACCATGGAATGACCTGCCAGAGGAGATCCGTCACATCACACATTCAGAAAAGGAAAAGGAGGACCAACCTGAGGAGAATGGAACAGAGGACACAATAGGGGAAATCCAGCTCAAAATAAGTAAAGAGGTAGTACAGGAATACCTTCTTAATCTAAATGAATTTAAATCTCCAGGACCAGATGAACTACATCCAAGAGTATTAAAAGAGCTGGCAAATATAATCTCAGAGCCATTGGCAATAATATTTGAGAACTCCTGGAGAACAGGAGAAGTCCCAGCAGACTGGAGGAGGGCAAACGTTGTTCCCATCTTCAAAAAGGGGAAAAAAGAGGATCCCAACAACTATCGTCCAGTTAGTCTGACATCAATACCAGGGAAGATTCTAGAACAGATCATTAAACAGAGAGTCTGTGAACATTTAGAAGGCAATGCCATAATCACAAAAAGTCAGCATGGGTTTCAGAGAAACAAGTCATGCCAGACTAATCTGATCTCTTTTTTTGATAAAGTTACCAGCTTGGTAGATGAAGGGAATGCTGTGGACATTGCATACCTTGATTTCAGTAAGGCCTTTGACAAGGTTCCCCATGACATTCTTGCAAACAAGCTTGTAGAATGTGGGCTAGACAAGTTAACTGTTCAATGGATTTGTAATTGGTTGACCGGCCGAACCCAAAGGGTGCTCAGCAGTGGCTCCTCTTCGTCTTGGAAAGATGTGACCAGTGGGGTGCCACAGGGTTCTGTCCTGGGCCCAGTGCTATTCAACATCTTTATCAATGACTTAGATGAGGGAATTAGGGGCATACTTATCAAATTTGCAGATGACACCAAATTGGGAGGAGTAGCTAATACCCTAGAGGACAGGATCAAAATTCAGAATGACCTGGATAGACTGGAGAGCTGGGCCAAAGCTAACAAAATGAAATTCAATACGGAGAAATGTAAAGTACTGCATTTAGGGCGGAAAAATGAAATGCATAAATATAGGATGGGAGAGACCTGGCTGAATGAGACTACGTGCGAAAGGGATCTAGGAGTCCTAGTAGACCACAAGTTGAACATGAGCCAACAGTGTGATGCGGCAGCTAAAAAGGCCAATGCAATTTTGGGCTGTATCAATAGAAGTATAGTGTCTAGATCAAGGGAAGTAATAGTGCCACTCTATTCTGCCTTGGTCAGACCTCACTTAGAATACTGTGTCCAGTTCTGGGCACCACAATTCAGAAAGGATATTGACAAATTGGAGCGTGTCCAGAAAAGGGCAACTAAAATGGTGAAAGGTCTGGAAACCATGCCTTATGAGGAGAGACTTAGGGAGCTGGGTATGTTTAGCCTGGAAAAAAGACGGTTTAGAGGCGATATGATAGCCCTGTTTAAGTATTTGAAGGGATGTCACGCTGAGGATGGAGCAGGCTTGTTTTCTGCTGCTCCAGAGACTGGAACACGGAGCAATGGGTGCAAGCTCCAGGAACAGAGATTCCACCTCAACATTAGGAGGAACTTTTTGACAGTAAGAGCTGTTCGGCAGTGGAATGCACTCCCTCGGAGCGTGGTGGGGTCTCCTTCCTTGGAGGTCTTTAAACAGAGGCTGGATGGCCATCTGTCGGGAATGCTTTGATTGTGATTTCCTGCGTGGCAGGGGGGTTGGACTGGATGGCCCTCGTGGTCTCTTTCAACTCTGCAATTCTATGATTCTATGATTCTATGATTCTATGATCTCTACTCTTACAGCCTTTTAAAAGTCTCTTAAGATGGATTTCTTCCAGCAGGCCTTCCCAACTTAACTCCTCTCCCTGCACAAGGTGATCTACGTTGCTCTGTCCACCAATTATCTCCCTTTTTAAACTTTTGTGTTCTTGTTTTTAAACTGTGTTTATTTAATTGTAATTTTAGTATTGGGTTGGGGGGGGTTGGGAAGGGACTAATTTTGAATTTTATTGTGTTCCACATGTTTTTATTGTTGTAACCCGCCTGGATTCCTTGTGATTGGGAGGGTTATAAATAAATAATTTATTATTATTATTATTATTATTATTATTAGGCTGCTGTTGCAAACCACAGCAACCCATCTCACTCACTGCCAATTACCAAGTAAACTCTAATCAAACTTACTTAGTGTCATAATATTCCACTGTAGTGGATGAGGCAGTTGTCACCAAGATAAATTGTAATGAATATATGGACCATTCCCAAATATTATGGCACAGTCTGAAATGCACATAGAGTTATCTTGCACATAGAAAACACCACATCTAAGCCTCCTTGGACTATTCATGCTGGAATGGCATTCCTTCCAGGACATACGGAGGTGAGATCACAGGTTTCCTGTGGGAAGTTAATGGCCCTTGCTCCCCCACTCCACCCACACTCCATTTCTTGGCATAGCTATGAGAAGCAAGGGGAGATCTTGTCATAGTTGCTTCTTTGACCAGCTACTCAGGTACCCTATATAAGCCCTGATTTATTGCCACTCCCTCAGCAGTCCCCATGGCTTAGAATACAACACCTGCCTGGGGACATGTTGGCCTCCAAAGGCACACATTTCATAATCTGGGGTCCTCCAAGACAGAACTGATTTGCTTTCTTTCATATGAAACACCTGCTGCATTCTTTAATAATTAATATAAAAACCCTTTATTTACATGAGTGTCTCATACTACTCTTGGTAATATACAAATCACTGGCAGAGGCCTGGAATGGATCCATACTAGGTTATAAGAGTCACTACCATCACCAGCTGATAATGATAAATAAAGGCAGAATATTTTGATGTCAGAAGCCAAGAAATATTACAGAGTAATCTTGTTCTAGAGAGATTGCTAGGGATGTAGTTGCTAGTTTTTGACAACAGCTATATATTTAGCATCATAGCTATCTAGTTTCAGACTAAGTGATTCTTAAAGATACTGTAATTGCCAATCTTTGGACAAAGGCAGGCTATAAATCCAATAAATAAATAAATAAATAACAAATGTGTAACTCAGTAATGCCTCTTGGGCCAACCAGCTCCCCAATCCACCTTAATAGCCAGTATACAGAGTGAAGGAGATCTGCTCAGCTGGTGATCAGGGCACAGGAGGACATTTCCAGCTCCCTCATGCCATCAAGTGAGGCTGTGATGAAGAATTGCAACAGGAATTCTGCTCCTGATTGTTGCAGCCTCGCTTGCTGGCAGGAGGGGCTGGGAACTCTTTGTGCTCCAGTCATCAGTTGAACAGACTTCCTTTGTTCAATGCAGCTGCTAGCTGTTAAGGTGAATTTGGGGTGGCATTTATGATTGTTGGAATACTGCCGCAATTGTGACTACCTAGTATTACTGAGTATGGATCAGTTATAGATCCCTAATGTTAGGTTACAAATCCGTAACTGCAATACATAATGACAGTTAATATTACATAATAATATTTCTTGGCCATTAATTCTTTTTCCTAAGCATTCCTATTTAGATGAAGCTTTCCATCAATATCTTTTGGAAACCAGTATCTAATGTTAATGATGATGTTAATAGCTGCAGTGTTAGCTTTATGAAGAAATGGCATATTGATTCATTTCACATTAGCTTCATTATGATTCTGTCTTGAATTCTTTAATGGAATCTACCAGTAATTGTTTTGATTCTGTTTAATGGAAGAGACATATACAGTACATGCACAAAGGAAGGATGCTTCTTCCATTGACATTAACATAAAAGGCACATGCTTTCCAATGTACTTTTGAAATTTTGAAATACATGTGAGGTTGTGAATGAGAGAATCATTGATATGCTCATCTAAGAAATAATAATAAAAGACCTTTAAAATGGAAGTAAGATAATTTCAGTGAGCATTTGAGGATGAGGGCTATGTGTAGGATTGCAGTCCAAAGTGCACAGAAAATGTAGCTAATGATATTTTTCCTTTATACAGAATAGCATTTATTCATATATCATTAATGTATATCTTATATCATTAAAGTACTATCTCTCCTTAGCAGAAATATTCCAAGGTTTTTGTTTTCCTGCTCTCAGAATTTGTTCTCCATCACTATGATCTGCTTTAACTGAGACTCCCAAGGCATAGACAGAGCCTTCTTTTTCTTTCTCATTTGTACTACACAGACCTTGGTAAATCCAGGTACTTTTCTTCTTCATTTTCTTTGGTATTTAAACCACACAAAGCTTGCCAAGTAGAAATCTTTTTATTTATTTATTTTTGTCTTAGATATCCTTGCCTGTTCAAGATATCTTTCCCCTTTAGATTTTCATGGATTCACAAGCCTTTTGATAAAGCATGTATTAATAGGCCCTTGGCAAATGGTATGCTTCCAGGGCTTCACTTTAGATGCCTTGCCTGGCATTTAATTGCTACAGTACTCCTGCCTCTACAATGCCTCCAGGAGCCATTCATCAAGGGACAGAAGAGTGCTTCAGCAGTTGGCTGCATCCAAACACCGCCTGGATTTCAAGGCTCTCCCATTCCTCTTGGTGGTGCTGAGGATGTCCTTGTCCTTGTAGTGATCATTCCCCAGAGAGAAATCTTTCAGGCAATAAGAAGACTCTACATTAGGGCATGCAAATACTTAAATTATGGCATGCAGATCAATGACAAGAAAAAGGCCATCTATTTCTGGAAACATGGTGTGTGTGTGTGGGGGGGGAATTTATTGTTACGAGCCGAGGTGAATGGAAGGTGAACTCCTCCCTTCATAAGTCTCTTCATGTATGCATTAGCTCATCTGCGAATGCAAAGATTGACTTCTAGATAGTTGGGCAATGGTAATTCAGCTCTATTGCTATGGAGCATGGTTCAGCTGAATGAAGCTGGGGAGCATCTGATTCTAAACTGAGCACCAGGAATGGTTTGTTCCAATCAAGAACTCAGTAACCTCTCCCTGCTGGAGGTTCTTGTTGCTTTCCATTTGATTTCTTTCTTTGCTGTAGTCAAGTGTCAAGATGCTTGTGCAGAATTCAGTTGCATAGTGTGAACATTCTTTCTTCAGTCTAGCCATCACTTATGGGTAAACATACACAGCTGATCTGGGACATACACTTTGGTTTAGGCTTTTGTGATTAGTTTTTTTTTTAAACGTGAATTGCACATCAATATACAAATAGGGAAACGGTTTGTCATAATTGTTCCAGGACAGGGATGCAACAAATACTTATAAATGTATATATATATGGTGGGGTGGGGGTGGAGAAAACGTGGAACAGCTTCTATGTTCTTCATACCAGGCCTTTTATTTTTTCAGAATTGATTTCCCCTACACAATTTTTACTTTCTAGCAGAACATGTGGTGGACGGGGGGAGGGTTGGTATGGAAAGCTTGTTTTCTGCACAATGTGTCCCCCCCCCATATTCCTCTACAGAAAATAGTGGGTTTTGAGCAAAACATATGGTGTCCTGTGCCCATGTTTTCTATGAAAAAAGAGCACATAGAACCATAGAGTTGGAAGAAACCACAAGGGTCATCCAGTCCAACCCCCTGCCATGCAGGAACACACAATCAAAGCATGCCTGACAGATGGCCATCCAGCCTCTATTTAAAAACATCCTAGGAAGGAGACTCCATCACACTCTGAGGCAGCATATTCCACTGCCAAACAGTTCTTACTATCAGAAAATTCTTTCTAAAACTGTGGAGTAAAAAGTGATTTGTTGTTGTTTTTTAATCACATTAATGCCTAAAAGAAGCACTTTCAGCTGTACATCATGTGTTCCTATAGCACTGGAAACCAGGTGAGTACAATTCTTTTTGCCTATGTAGTCAAGCTCTAAGATGTAACTGAGCAGTCTGCTTTTAGTTAAAGAAAAATATAATGGTAGAAATCTTAACAGAGCTCTGTGTATCATGCATTTCAAGCTCCACCATGAAGCCTGCAGGGCTGAGCTTTTCTACTGATACAGCAAACATTGTAATAATGGCTAGCATAAATGAGTCAATTCAGAAGACATCTTTGCCTTGTGAAATGTATAAGGAAAAACAATATGGTACTTTACACAGTTTAGACAAAGTGACCTCTGCTTCAAGAAGGACTACATGAACCTTATTTATATGGAACTTTGTCTGCATTCCAACTGGAGAGGCTTTAAGGTGGTGTCATGGTTAGCATGCTGACATGAGATTTGGGAAATCCAAATTCTAGTTCCAACTGCATTGTGAAATTCAGCAGGTGATCTTGAGCCAGTCATTCTCTCTCTCTCATCCTGACCCATCTCACAGGATTTGGGGGAAGATCAAAGGGGAAGGATGAGAGCCCAAATATGCTCTCCTGAACTCATTGGAGGAGATGTGAAATATCAGCGTAAATAGATGTTTCTTGTTACGTTTCTTCTGGTTGAGTCTGACTTATGATTTCTCCATCATAGGGTTCTCTTGGCTAGATTTATTCAAAAAAGGTTTGGCATTGCCTTCCTCTAAGGCTTAGAGAGTGTGACTTGCCCCATATCACCCAGCCAGTTTCTGTGCTTGAGCAGGAATTTGAATCCTGGTTTCCCAGATTTCTAGTCCAATACTCAAACCACTACATCATGCTGGCTCTCTAAATGTAAATAATCAGTCATAAATACATTTAGCATTGACCATTAGTAACCATTAGTAACCAATGTCCTGAGTAATATCCCTGACCACTGTAGTGCTTGCATCAAACTCAGTGCATAGTTGGTTGCAGTGAACAAATATTATTTTTCCTCCTCCAGCTTTATAAAGGAAACAAATGGAATGGTAATACTCATCATCCTCCATGAAACAGAACTACTGTTTCTTTTTAACACTTGTCTGAATGAGTAACTTGCTCAATAACGTTTTGCTGATTTTTGGTTCCAGCATCTTGACTTCAGCACTTTCAGCAAACATTTCATGTGAGGTACAAAAAGCTGATGCCTGGGATTCTCTAATTAATAGATTTCGGTCTCTGTTGAGTGGCTTGTGCAGCAGCCAACATCTTGACCAATACACAGGAGAAAAGAAAAAAAGATTTCCAGAGTCAAATGCATAAAACCTGAAAGCTTGGGCTGAGAGCTCCCTATACACAAAACTGAAGAGACTGAGAGATCAAGCTGTATCAGGCACTGCTGTTACTGATCACAAGAATCTACCACCACACAGGATGCACTGAGTCCATTACAGGAAGGTAGCCCACTCATTTGAGGGATAACAAGGGATGTGTCAGAGGTGTAGCAGAGCCAGGGCACACACAAGTGAAGTGTCAGGGCTTTTTGATGAATAGAGATTAGTATCACCATTCACTCCTCAGGCTTCCCTGTTCACGGAATTTTGCTGCAATCCTCATAGTACTGGAAGGGAGAGGAGGAGGTATAGCTGTAGTAGCTGTGTTGTCTGACAACTCTAACTTCTAACCAGGAACTAACTTCACCATGGGTCTCCCTACTACTTCCTATCACAATACTTTCCAGTGTGATGTAGAAGGAATTTATCAATTGAGTAAGATAAAAGAGAGAGAGAGAGAGAGAGAGAGAAGTAGGAAAAAAGGACTTTATCAGACCATGCAAACATGGCATCATAAAGATGCCTAATTATCACAAAATGGCACATGTACCAGATGACGTCCTTTTGTGATCATGTCCAGTCTAAAACCCATCCTAGTTTATTGATGACCCAAGCTGTCAATTGATCCCCCATGGTGCTTTTATGCCAGCATTGCTGGCATTTGAATCTATGCACCATTGTACTCAAGTGAATGCAGCATCAATGGCCTGTCCAGCCAGAACACTTCCAGGTTAGATTGCGATATCCAGGTAGGTGACACACTTTTTATGACCCTTTCCAGTTTACTTGGGACTTCTATAGTGTGTTTATATGCTTTTATGAACTTTTACTTTGTTGTTTTTGTTTTTATTTTTGAATTTCCAGTGCTATGTATTTTCATGAGAATATGCAGGATTCAATAAAGGAAGTGAACCGAGCTCCATTCACTCCTCATTCATTGCTGGGGAAGCCTTTTCGTGCAGGCAGCAGGTAAGTGTGTCATGGGGAGTTCTTTTGCCAGCATAAAAATGGCAAAAGTTATGCCAGCAAAAGAACAGGTTTAGGGGGTGGTCTGATAAAGTCCCAAGAAAAGAAAACGAAGGCTAGAACTGTTTTTCATTCATTGCAAGTGCTTAACTCATTCATCTGAATTTTTACATATACAGTCAGACCCCCATATCCATGGGAGTTCATCTTCCGGACTCACCAAAGATACTGGGAATGGCAGATAATAGTGAATCCTATTAAAACAAAGGACTTCCAGTACAAACATACCATAGAGTTATGTTGGAGGACATAGAAGATGCCTAGAGAGGACACCTCTAAAGGCATTTTCCAGCATGACTATAGTATATGTCCCTATTTTTTTCAGCCACCGATAACTGAAACTGTGTATATTGGTTTTGTGGACATGAGGGTCCAACTGTACTTCTATTTGTATATACATTCACCCTAAAACAACAGCAAGCATTTGCAAATCTCTCCCCTTCAAAAGGGTAATGATTCTGGGACTTCTGTTCAGTGAATGGCAAGATGGAGAGGCTTTCTGAGAGGCTCCATGAACCACAGAGAAAGTTCCTCACACAGTGTGGTGAAGAGTCAAGGTTTGACTAAAATCCCCCCTCGAGGAGCGAGGGGATCAAAGGGTGCTCACAGAGACTCGGTCTAGCTACTTTACCCACCTGAAGAATTGTTAAATTTGAAGAGGCAGGGAAAGTGTCTAAAGGAGGCAAGAGCCGAAACTACCGTGTTTGCATCGCCATTATATGGCATAAGACTTGCTGCCGATTTTAAACAATTAAGGACTAGCTTATATTTTTTCCTTTCTCAAAGTAAAATCAACAGCTACAAATTTTGAACAGGACATTTAATTATAAGTTTCAAACTTTTTATTTAGTTGAAATAAGTACCCCAAAGAGAAGACCGCGGCAGAATATAAATTATGGAGGAGGGGCAGAGAGTAAAACAGCAAGTTAAATAAACGATTGTTAGTTAATACTGGTTAAAAAAAGTGGGACAAGAAATAAAAAATTGAAGATTGAGAAGTAGAAGAATCAACTGACATTGCTGGAAACAGGAAAATAAAATTGGATTTACTGAAACTGACAGATGAAGAAATTGGATAGAAACTACATGCTACTCAGTAAGAGGGTAAAGTGAAGTCAAGAGGGAAGCTCCATAAAACATAAAGTGTTGAAGTGCTGTAAAGAAACATAGTAACAGTGTAGTAAAAAGATTGAAAGAAAATTGAGGAAGAAATAGAAAGCGTCAAAATAAGAGTCAACATAAAAAGAAGACAGAAGAGAGACAAAGACTGAAAAGTAAATTGAGGAAGAAATAGAAGGTGTCAAAATAAGAGTCAACATAAAAAGAAGATAGAAGACAGAAGATTGTTGTATATTATATACCATTATTAGTGTTATAGCAATTGTTATTGTTTGTGTTATAAAATTATAAGTGAATATAAAAATATAAAAATATAAAGACAAAAGGGACAAAGGATAAAAGAATAAAATTAAAGTAAAATAAGGGGGAGGGGTAGATGAAATTTGAGGTAAAATTGAATGAAACTGATGAGCTTAAGGGGGAAATCAATGGCTATTAGGGGATAAGGAAAGGAAATAGGAATTGAAATTAAATTAATATAAGTGATTGATTCATAGGAAATAGAGATATTAAATATTGAAATATCAGGAATTTAAATGAATTAATTTTGAAAGGCATTTTGAATGAAGAATATTAATGAAAGAAAATAATTTAACTCAAGGAATAGAATTTTATGAATGGAATTTGGGAAGAAGAAAGATTTATATTGAGATAATGTATTGGACTTATATTAAGTTTGTCATTGTGAAGAAAGCTGATAGAGTGTATACTGTGTATAGAATATAAATACTAAGTGAAGATTGGAATTGAAACTGAAAGAGGGAAGTAATATTTGGACACTGATAGATATTGTTAATTACTGAACATTGATATTGTGAGATTGATGTTGATAGATTTGGAAATTTAATGATTGTTTATATAGTAAGCTTCAGATAGAAAGTTAATATTATTTTTTATAAGGAAATAGGAGAAGATATAAATAGGCAGCTAGGGAAATCTAGAGAGGGATGCAGAATGTCAAGAACTACTAGAAAGAAAATAGAACAAGCAACACTACAATTTTCAAGAAGACCATCTTTAGAGGCACCTTTAAAAATGGCAGAACAAGCATCATTGTAGGAAGAAGTTAGGAAAACAGGGCAAGATTTACAAGATGAAGAAAAGAACTTAGGAAAGAGACGAGAGATTTAAAAGTGGAGATAAAACAGGAGATTAGAGCTGAGATTAGAGAACTGAACAAAATATATAGATGATGTATGAACCATTTAGAAAAAACTGGCCAAAAAGGAAATTTACTAGATGAAAAAACAAAGAAACTTGAAGAAAAAGTAGAGAAAATAAATGATAATATATCACAACAGATGGATGACAATCTTATTAAAGACTTGAAACAAAGAGAGCATTGTATAAAATTGAGAGGGCTATCAGAAAATGAAGAGAAAAATCTCACAGATAGAATAATACCACAGTTAGCTGAATTCTTGGATAGAAGTACAGAACAATTTGAACTGGAGATTGATAGAATTTTTAGATTACAAAGCAGAACAAATACCCAAAGGAATTTTCCAGGAGACATTGTCATATTCTTCGTAAGGAAAAAAGTTAGAGATTTAATTGTTTAAAAAATTACCATTCTAGATTCCAAATAGAAGGAGAGGAGGTGTTATTGTTAAAAGATATACCAGCAGAAATTTTAAGGGAGAGGAAAGATTATAATTTTTTGACATTTCAGTTATGGAAAAAGAACATAAGTTATAGATGGGAAAAGTTGGAAGGTTTATCCTTCAAATATAGACAAAAGAATGTTAAAATAAATAATCTCATTGAAGCAAAGGATTTTTGGAGAAAATATAAATAAGACTTTCAAGAGAAGGGTGAGGAAAGACCAGAAAATGAGGACGATCACACTAAAGGAATTATGGGGGAAAAGGAATTATGGAGATAAGGTTTAGCAAAGAGAAAGAGAGAGACTGGAGAACTGAAAGAGAAGAAGAAGAGGAGGAGGAGGAGAAAGGGATAGAGAGGCAAAGGGAAGAAGAGGCATAAATAGTAAATGAAGGAAATCTAGTATATATAATCAGATTTAATAAAGTGTATTAAGAATGGGAAATTTAAAAATATTATCATGGAATATTCAATGTTATATTATTAAAGGAATAATATTAAATAAAATTATGAAATATTATTATTATTAAAGGAATAAAATTATTAAAGGTTATATATTAAAGGAATATTAACTCACCACAAAAAACAAAGCTTGATTTTTCATTATTTAAACAAAGAAAAATTGGACATGGTCTGTTTGCAGGAAACCAAAATTAAACAATCTGACAAAAAAATCAGTTAAACAATCTGACAAAACAAAGAAGAAATAAAGGCTTAGGTGATGAATATATGTCATTGGCAAGATCAAAGAAAAGGGGTAATTCTTTATCTCAATATAAGATTTGACTCCAAATAAGTCTTTAAAGATTCAGAAGGATGCCAAATTGGAGTGGAAATGATAATTAATAATAAAAAATGTCTAATAGTGGGAATATATGGACCATTAGTGGAAAAATCAGAAATTCTACTCAGAGTTGTCGAAGGTAATAAAATCCCTTTTGTTTGGCCAGTTGTTAATTATGGGAGATTTTAATGGGGTCATTAATCCAAAGATTAATAGACAATCAGATAAAAATGTTTAAAAGGAGCAAGGAAAACTTCTGTAATCATTTTTTCATCTGATAGAACTTTTAGCTCTAGTAGATATATGGAGAATAAAAAACAAAGAATTTAGAGACTATACCTTTTTTTCAGATTGACAAAGCTCTTTAGCTATGCTGGACATGTTTCTAATATCAAAATCTTGGGCATTGAATGTAAACAAAGTAAATATTTTACCTAGAAATTTATCAGACCATAATGCTATGTCCTTATCTATCTTAGGGGGAAAAAGGAAAATTTAATTGGAGATTAGATGAGACATTATTAAAAGATAAAGAAATCCTAAGGAAAGCTAAAGAAACTTTAAACTTGTATTTTAAATAAAATAATACAGAAGGAATGGACATACAAACAATATGGGAAGCTGGAAAATCAGTAACACATGGCTTCCTTATACAATAAAAGAATATAAAAAATAAAAAGAAAAAAATAAAATAAAAGAATTAATTAAGGAAAAAGAAAATGAAGACAAAACCCCTCAAAAATAAAACTCAATGAAAATATAAACATTTTACAAAACCAAATAGAGATTATATTAGCAGAAGAGCTTGGGGAAAATTGAGACAAAACAAGCAAAAATATTGTGACCAAGGCAACAAACCTAGTAACTGTTTGACACAGCAAATAAGGGGGAAAATGAGAGAAACACAATTATGGGAATTAAATTTAAAGGAAAAGACAAATATGACCAAGAATCAATAAAAATGCTTTCTATAAATTTTATTCAGACTTATTTAGAGAAAGAGAAATAAAAGAAGAAAAGTTGAATGAATTTATAGAAGAAAATACAATATTAAACATTTCCGAAGAGCAGAGATTGGAATTGAATAAACCTATAACTATGAATGAAATATCAGCAGCAATAAAAAGAGGGAAAATATGTAAATCTCCAGGCCCAAATGGCCTTTCAATGATGTATTATAAAGCTTTAGAAGATCAAGTCTTATCCCCCTTGCAATTATTGTTAAATAATATTAAAGATAAAGGAATCCTGGAATCTTGGGAGCATGCACAAATCGTTTTGATTCACAAAGCAGGTAGAGATCCTCTCTCTTTGGCTTTTCTTTGCAAGCGAAGATTCAGGAAGGACTCATCCCATGCTTTCTGCAAGCGCGCTGATGACTAAAAAGGCCAATCCGAGATAAACAAGTCCGGTTGCAAAAAGCACAGCAGAAGGTCTCCTTGGGTGATGTTTTTGGGCTGTGATTCTTTCTGCGTTGTCGTTTCTCTTCAAGACTTGTTCGTCGTGAGTTCTCAAATAAGGCTGCAGCATTGTGGATAGTGCGTCTCCATGCCTCCCGATGTGAGGCCAGGGCGGACCACTGTTGGTGATCAATTTGGCCAAGCCTGAGATGTTGTTTCAGGGAGTCTTTGTATCGCTTTTTTGGAGCGCCCCTCTTACGCTGACCCGTGGCGAGTTCACCGTAGAGTAGTATTTTTGGGAGGCGATGGTCCTCCATCCTAGAAACGTGCCCTGCCCAGCGCAGCTGTGTTCTCAATATCATGGCCTCAATGCTGGTGATCCCTGCTTGCTCAAGGACAGCAACATTCGTCACATAGTCAGTCCAGTGTATATTTAGGATTGTGCGTAGACAGCGCTGATGAAAGCGCTCAAGGAGTCGTAGGTGGTGGCGATAGGTGACCCATGTTTCAGATCCATAAAGGAAGATAGACAGTACAATGGCTCTATACACACTGATTTTTGTGCTTTGCCTCAGGTGTTTATTGCTCTAGACTCTTTTGTGAAGTCTTCCAAATGCACTATATGCCTTTGCTAATCTGTGATCGATCTCTTTGTCAATCTTGGCATTTTAGGAGATGATGCTTCCCAGGTTGGTGAACTGCTGAATGGACTTGAGCACAGATTTGCCGACGGCAATGTGGGGATGGTGGTGATCATCCTGTGGTGCAGGCTGGTAAAGAACTTCTGTTTTCTTCAGGTTGACTTCTAGCCCAAACAGGTCTGCAGCTGTTGCAAAGCAGGACGTTAGGGGCTGCAGAGCTGCTTCTGTGTGGGCAACAAGGGCAGCATCATCGGCGAAGAGCAGCTCATGGACTAGATAGTTTAGAGTCTTAGTGTGAGCCCTCAGACGGCTTAAGTTAAACAAGCTACCATCAGTATGGTAACGTAGCAAACTACAACAAAAATTCCGAGACATGCAGAACAAGTGGTGGCTCAATATAGCAGAAAATACACAATGCTGTGCAGACCTTGTGATCATAGAGGATTTTATGAAGCTCTTAAAGCAGTGTTTGGACCCACTTATCAGGTCCAAAGCTCCTTATACAGTACAGATGGTCAAACATTAATTTCTGATTAAGCCTCCATCCTGAATCGTTGGGCTGAACATTTTCAAAGTCTCTTTAGTGCCAACCGAGTAGTCCAAGCCTCAGCTATCCAACATATGATACAAAAACCAATGAAAAATGAATTGGACATAGCTCCCACTTTGGAAGAGACCCTTAAGGTCATACAGCAAATGAAAAACGGCAAGGCAGCTGGGATTGATGGAATCCCACCTGAAGTTTGGAAACACGGAGGTCATGCACTCCACGAAAAATTCCACGAATTCCTTGTGAATTGCTGGAAAAAAGGGGAACTGCCATCAGATCTCCGAGATGCAGTCATCATCACCCTGTACAAGAAAAAAGGAGCAAAATCCGACTGCTCAAACTATCGAGGCATAACACTGCTCTCTATTGCTGGAAAAATCCTTGCAAGGATACTCCTGAACAGATTAGTTCCTGCTATTGCAGAAGAACTTCTCCCTGAAAGCCAATGTGGCTTCAGAGCCAATAGGAGTACTACAGACATGGTATTTGCCCTTAGGCAACTGCAAGAAAAATGTAGGGAGCAGAACAAGGGTCTCTATGTAACATTTGTCGACCTCACCAAAGCCTTCGACACTGTGAGTAGAAAAGGTCTGTGGCAGATCCTGAAAAGACTAGGATGTCCCCCCAAATTCCTTAAAATGATTATCTTGCTACACGAGGGCCAGCGTGGTCAAGTCAGACATGGCGATGCTCTTTCAGAGCCCTTTCTAATAACTAATGGAGTGAAGGAAGGTTGTGTTCTTGCACCAACTTTATTTACAATCTTCTTTAGCACGATGCTCCAAAGGGCTATGGCAGAGCTTGAAGAAGACGACGGCATCTATCCTATGGAAGTGGTTAACTATAGGCCTATCTCATTGTTCAATGAAGACTATAAAATATTCACAGATATGTTAGCAAAAAGATTAAAGATAGTATTATTGGATTGGATCAAAGAAGACCAAAATGGCTTCCTTCCAATAGGCAAATCAGAGACAATATGAGAACAGTATTAAACACAATAGAATATTATAGAAAACATCCCAATATAAAAGCAGCATTATTTTTTTTTACATTTAAAAAGCATTTGATACTGTCAATTGGCCCCTGATAATAAAGATACTAGAAAAGATAAATTGTGGGAGTGACTTTATAAATTGGGTTAGAGCTATATATACAGAACAAAATGCAAAAATAAATATCAATGGAGAACAAACAAATCAAGTGAAATTTCTGGAGGTACAAGGCAAGGATGTCCTATTTCCCCTCCTCTATTTTTGCTTGTTATAGAATTATTAATCAATAATATTAAAAATTCAAAAATAAAAAGGTTAAAGGTTAAAAAAAAGAGATAAAAGTTAGAGCTTATGTGGATGAAGTGATTGTGATTTTGGAAAATCAAATCTAAAATATAACATTGATGAAATTATAAAAATACTGAAAGAATTTGAGATAGTGTCAGGATTCAAGATAAATAAAAATAAAACATCAATGTTTCCGTTTAATATATCAAAAGAAGAAAAATGAGATATGACATCAAGATCAGAATTTGGCTGGGAAAAGAAGATTAAATATTTAGGAATTACTTTATCTAAGAACAACAGTGATTTTATAAAGAATAATTATGAAAAAATATGGAAAGAAAGAAAACAACTTTTGATAAAATGGACTAAAATGAGATTTTCCTTGTGAGGAAGAATCTCAGTAATAAAAATGAATATCCTACCCAAATTCTTATTTCTTTTCCAAGTGATACTTGTTATAGATAACAATGATATCATTTATAACCGGCAAAAGGAAATTGGCAAATTTATCTGGTTGGGGAGAAAACCATGGATTAAATTAAAATACCTGCAAGACATAAAAGAAAGAGGAGGCCTGGAATTGCTAAATCTTAAGTTATATTTTCATGCTAGCTGCCTAGGATGGGTAAAACAATGGATAGATCTAAAAAATGAGAGCCTATTGGCAATAGAGGGTGAACATTTAAGATATGATTAGCACACATATGTGTGGTATAACAAAGAAAATGTCAACAAGGATTTTAATGATCATTTTATTAGATGATATTTACTTCGGATTTGGAAAAAAATATAAAGCAAGCTGTATATCTAAAACCTCTATCTCTGGCTTTTCTTCACAAATGAAGATTCAGGAATGACTCATCCTGCGCTTTCTGCAAGTGCGCTGATGACTAAAAAGGCCAATCCGAGATAAATCCAGTTGCAGAAAGCACAGCAGGAGGTCTCCTTGGGTGATGTTTCTGGGTTGTGATTCTTTCTGCATTGTCGTTTCTCTTCAAGACTTGTTCGGCGTGCCGGGTTGTGATTCTTTCTGCATTGTCGTTTCTCTTCAAGACTTGTTCGGCGTGCCGGGTTGTGATTCTTTCTGCATTGTCGTTTCTCTTCAAGACTTGTTCAGCGTGAGTTCTCAAATAAGGCTGCAGCATTGTGGATATTGTGTCTTCATGCCTCCCAATGTGAGGCCATGGCGGACCATTGTTGGTGATCAATTTGGTCAAGCTTGAGATGTTGCTTCAGGGAGTCCTTGTATCGCTTTTTTGGAGCGCCCCTCTTACACTGACCCATGGCACACCAACTTGGATATCACCACACAAAGTGTTTTATAGATGATAACAAATGCCAGGGACAAAATCGTTAAAATATGAAGGCTTAATAATATGGAGAAATTCTCAACCAATAATAAAAACTCAAGATCAGTTAAATACTGAAGGCATAATATGTCATTGGTGGCTATTTAGGCAAATATGGGTAAAATTAAGAGCTGACATCAAAATACACAGTATTAAACAAAATAAATTGGAATTAGAAGATATACTCACCTCAGAGAACTCCAAATACCTTTCCAGAATCTATAAAGTGTTGTTTGAATGGGATTGTGAAAATGAAATAATTAAAGAACCAATGATTAAATGGTTTCAGAACATTAAACACCTAATATGCTTGATAGGTCAGAGAAACTTTGGAATAAAACTATAACAATAATGGCTTGCCAAGATCGAAACGAAAATTGTTGGAAAATGTTTTATGGATGGTACTTGACACCAGACAGAATATCGCAGATTATAAAAATCCCAACAACAAGTGCTGGAAATGTAAAATAGAGGTTGGTACATTTTTTCATAACTGGTGGTCATGTAAACAAGCTCACAAGTATTGGACACTGATACATAAAGAGATAGAATAGATAATGAAAATCCAATTCCAAATGCACCCAGAAACATATTTGTTATGCTTATTTGAAGAGAATGTTGGAAAATTACAGGAAAAAATGTTATTTAATTTCATATTAGCATCTATAATAGTATATGCAAGACATTGGAAATTAGAAAGCATCCCTACAATGGAAGAGTGGTCTTCTAAAATAATTGAATTGGTTTATCTGGACAAATTAACAAAAGTTATAAGAGGAAATAGTGTAGACATTTGACATTTGAAGAAGAGTAGAAAGAGGTTACCTCAGTGAGATATTGGGTAATTGGATTAAAGTGGGGTTTCTTATTTAGAGGTCAATATAAAATAATGATTGTACCTGTTCCAAATAGAATCCACAATTAGTTATTGTAACAATGTGAGTTATTGTTTAGAAAGGACATAAAGCACTTATATAAAACAAGATGTGAAACTTAATAGGAAGTAATGAATGTTGTATGAATGAAGTGGAGGAAGGATGTAAGATATACTTAGAAGTTTGGAGGAGGAGAGAGGATAAGTTTTATTTAAATAACAGTAAAGTCATAAAGTGTAAATAAGATTAGTTGAGAGCAATTTTGTGAAATAAGACTATTGAATAAGTATTATAATAAATTATTTTCTTATGTGAATAAAGATGATATAATAAAAAAAAGGTAATGATTCCTAGTACATAAAAATACACTGAGAATTTTGCATGGTCCATATTTTCAAAGGAACAAACATAATTCACAACTTCTAGACAGATACATGGATTGGAAGACTGTCTATCTTTCCATTTTCACCCTTGCCCAAAACATAATAAAATGTACATGGAATGTGTGTTTTAGGATAAAATGCATACAAAACCACATGATTCAGGGTAAAATGTATATAAGCATGCCTATTTTATGATTAAAGCATGTAAAAATGCATTTTAGTGTAAAATATATACAAATACATTCAATTTTTTTAAAGAAATGCAAATTGATGCAGAAATGGGTCATCACAGACTTTAGAATGGAAACAAGCAATTTTGCCATATAATCTGCTACAGATAAGGAAGGTCCATTATGCTTCTAAATACAGTATTCTAAGTATTTCTTTTTAAATCACCAGCTCTTTGCAGGATGGAGTAAAGTCAGTAAGAACAAGACTGATTGCATGTATACCAGTGAATATGTGCATGTGTATGAGAAACATAGGACTTTATCAGACATCCCAGTTTAAGATGTTCTTTTGCTGGCGTAGAAAAACCCATTTCTATGCTGGCAAAAGAATGCTCCCCCCATTCACCTTTTTCTCCCAGCAATAAAGAAGAAGTGAAAGGAGTCCTGTTCACTTCCTCGCTTGAAACCCCATGAGACTTTGTTGCATGGGAAATTTTAAAATAAAAAAATATACACATAAATAGTAACACCAAGCACCTAGACACACTTTAAAAGTCCCAAGTAACCTTGGGGGGGGTGTTATAAAAACAGCAAAACTTACTTGGTTGTCCCGATCTCACCTGGGAGTGTTCACACCAGACCAGCCATTCTTGCTGCAGTGATGAGAGTTAAATGGCCTGAGGTTTTGCATGCTGGCAGTGCCAGCACAAAAGCAGCAGGGGGATCTATTGACAGCGTAAGCCATCAATTAAAAATGATGGGATTTTGACAGGGCATAACATGAAAGGGCGACATCATCTGATATGTGTGCCCTTCTGTGTTTATGTGGCGTCATTATGACACCATATTTTGTTCATCTGATAAAGCCCATTGTTTTGAGGATATTATTTAAGCAGTAATATATAGCATAAAGGCAGTAGTACGATGTCTAGAAATGTCCAAGAAAAATTGGAATGAGTTTTGGATGATTGAATAGTCAGTGCAGCTAACATTTGACTTTATTGTTGTGTGTTAAATCTATCCCCATAAGAGTGGAAGCCTAGAGCAAAAGCAAAACATTTCAGAGCACTCCCTATGCATGAGAAAGGGACACTAAATATTGCTTGAAAACCAAAATTACTTTGTTTCCCTGCTCGTTCCTTGGGAGGAAGTGAATGTACATGTGTGAGAGGTGGAGGGGGTAGGGGCTGTGTAGATTTTCTTTCTACTGACACTAGACTCAGGAGATTATCAGACGAGCCTCTAAAAATGTTCTTGTCCCACTATATTTAAAAGTGTAAGTATCCTGGCACAATAACCCTTTTTATCACACATCGCTGTAATAATGAAAAGAGCAGCCTCAGCATGATCGGAGCATGATCGGCAGCACTGTTTACTTCCCTGTTTGCCAGGGCATGTGATTTCGCTTGTTTTTGCAAGAAGACGCGAGCATGCTTAAAAGTAAAAAAAAACACCAAAACACCAAAAGGGAGATACTGAAGGCACAATTTCAAACAGCACCATTGAGGAAGAAAAATGGGAGGTGTCTCAAGAAACCAGGATGGATGACTAATGAACTTTCAATGGAGCTAAGTTTTAAACGGAACATGTATAGGAAATGGAAAAGGGGGAAAATCACCAAAGAAGAATTCAAACAGATAGCGAACACGTGTAGGAGTAAAGTCAGAAAAGCTAAAGCGCAGAATGAGCTCAGGCTTGCTAGGGAGGTTAAGAACAATAAAAAGGGTTTTTTTGGGTATGTCCGCAGCAAAAGGAGGAAGAAGGAAACGATAGGGCCACTACGTGGAGAAGATGGCAAAATGTTAACAGGGGACAGAGAAAAGGCAGAATTACTCAACACCTTCTTTGCCTCAGTGTTTTTAGAAAAGGAAAAGGAGGACCAACCTGAGGAGAATGGAACAGAGGACACAATAGGGGAAATCCAGCTCAAAATAAGTACAGAGGTAGTACAGGAATACCTTCTTAATCTAAATGAATTTAAATCTCCAGGACCAGATGAACTACATCCAAGAGTACCGTATATTCCGGCGTATAAGACGACTGGGCGCATAAGACGACCCCCCCAATTTTTAAGTTAAAATATAGAGTTTGCCCCCCCCCCAGCCAGCCAGCCAGCTGGCTGGAAAGCCTGTCCCCCACCAGCCAGCCAGCTCAGTGGCTGTAGATGATGGAATAGTCTGTGAAATTAAAGGACTAAGAACAGCTAAAAAAGCATGGGATACTTTGAAAAATCTCTGTGGTGTTCAATCTTTGGAAAGTAAGGTTGCATTAATACTATAAGTTGGTTAATATGAAGCTATCAAACCCCAAATTTTTGAATGAGCACATTAATGAATGAGCACATTAATGGTTTTAGAGCCACATTGGCAGACAAGAGAATTTCACCATAGACAAAACTTGATGCAAAATGAGAAGTTGAATCCAGAAATTCTAATTTTAGGCTAACTTATCCTGAAAAGAAACATCATTTTGACTCTCCTGAGCTAAATAGAGGGCCATTTAACTCTTCAAATGCAAAGCAGTCATTCTCACAGCAGGAGGAAGGATCTGCTGGGAAAACTGCCCAGGCCATTTTACACTTCAATCATTCTCACAGCAGGGGAAAAGGTCTATTGGGGGTATAAGACCACCCCCCCACTTTTGAGGAGATTTTCAAGTGTTAAAAAGTAGTCTTGTATGCAGAAATATACGGTATTAAAAGAGCTGGCAAATATAATCTCAGAGCCATTGGCAATAATCTTTGAGAACTACTGGAGAACAGGAGAAGTCCCAGCAGACTGGAGGAGGGCAAACATTGTTCCCATCTTCAAAAAGGGGAAAAAAGAGGATCCCAACAATTATCGTCCAGCTAGTCTGACATCAATACCAGGGAAGATTCTAGAGCAGATCATTAAACAGAGAGTCTGTGAACATTTAGAAGGCAATGCCATAATCACAAAAAGTCAGCATGGGTTTCAGAGAAACAAGTCATGCCAGACTAATCTGATCTCTTTTTTTGATAAAGTTACCAGCTTGGTAGATGAAGGGAATGCTGTGGACATCGCATACCTTGATTTCAGTAAGGCCTTTGACAAGTTTCCCCATGACATTCTTGCAAACAAGCTTGTAAAATGTGGGCTAGACACGTTAACTGTTAAATGGATTTGTAATTGGTTGACCGGCCGAACCCAAAGGGTGCTCAGCAGTGGCTCCTCTTCGTCTTGGAAAGATGTGACCAGTGGGGTGCCACAGGGTTCTGTCCTGGGCCCAGTGCTATTCAACATCTTTATCAATGAGTTGGATGAGGGAATTAGGGGCATACTTATCAAATTTGCAGATGACACCAAATTAGGAGGAGTAGCTAATACCCTAGAGGACAGGATCAAAATTCAGAATGATCTGGATAGACTGGAGAGCTGGGCCAAAGCTAACAAAATGAAATTTAATACGGAGAAATGTAAGGTACTGCATTTAGGGCGGAAAAATGAAATGCATAAATATAGGATGGGAGAGACCTGGCTGAATGAGACCACGTGCGAAAGGGATCTAGGAGTCCTAGTAGACCACAAGTTGAACATGAGCCAACAGTGCGATGCGGCAGCTAAAAAGGCCAATGCGATTTTGGGCTGCATCAATAGAAGTATAGTGTCTAGATCAAGTGAAGTAATAGTGCCACTCTATTCTGCCTTGGTCAGACCTCACTTAGAATACTGTGTCCAGTTCTGGGCACCACAATTCAAAAAGGATATGGACAAATTGGAGCGTGTCCAGAGAAGGGCAACTAAAATGGTGAAAGGTCTGGAAATGATGCCTTATGAGGAGAGACTTAGGGAGCTGGGTATGTTTAGCCTGGAAAAAAACGGTTAAGAGGCGATATGATAGCCCTGTTTAAGTATTTGAAGGGATGTCACTCTGAGGATGGAGCAGGCTTGTTTTCTGCTGCTCCAGAGACTGGAACACGGAGCAATGGGTGCAAGCTCCAGGAAAAGAGATTCCACCTCAACGTTAGGAGGAACTTTTTGACAGTAAGAGCTGTTTGGCAGTGGAACACACTCCCTCGGAGTGTGGTGGGGTCTCCTTCCTTGGAGGTCTTTAAACAGAGGCTGGATTGCCATCTGTCGGGGATGCTTTGATCGTGATTTCCTGCATGGCAGGGGGTTGGACTGGATGGCCCTCGTGGTCTCTTCCAACTCTGCAATTCTATGATTCTATGATTCTATGAACAAAGAAGACGAATACACAAGCACTGAAACATGCTTTACAAGTTGCGAGCAAAATGAGGGGTTCATAAAAAGAGTGTCCTGTGCCTAGTTTTCACATTCTCACCCAGCAGTGTTCTGGTCCATTGACACTGTATTCATGAGAACATAATGGGACACTGTTTCAGATGCTGGCAATACACTGGATTTCTTCGATCCACAGCAGCCATGTAAATGCCATACTCACCAGGCTTCTCCAATTGTAGATCAGAGTATCCTGCCACACTGCTAATTGTGTCAGAGTAAAAAATCAGGCCTACGCTGATCACATGTCCTATAAGTCATACTATTTCCAGCCACATAGCCGGGACTGCTCTGTTGTTGTTTTTTCTTTCTGTTCACTCATGCATGTGAATAAATGGATATACGTAGTCCCAGACTACTGTATTACTGGATAAGAAGAGATAAGCTTATCCAGATATGCACACATTTATTTTATTTTTAAATTGTTTTTTAAAAGCACCAGAATGGAGTCCTGTCCACTGGAAGTCCTGCCTCTGCTTTGCTCCAAAGCCAATCCTTGACCACCCACATGGCCCAAAATCCAGGTTTTCCCCTCAAATCCAGAACAAAGGGAGAATCTTACAGACCTGGGGTTTCCTGCAGAATCCCCAGTGAAAATGCACATTGTCAAAAATGTTGTGTGTCAACTCTGCCGTGAATATGGGGTGAGTACGAGTTTTATTGCCCATGTAGACAAGCCCAATTGACAAAGAGATCGATCACAGATTAGCAAAGGCATACAGCGCATTTGGAAGACTTTACAAAAGTGTCTGGAGTAATAAACACCTGAGGGGAAGCACAAAAATCAGTGTGTATGGAGCCATTGTACTGTCTATTCTCCTTTATGGGTCTGAAACATGGGTCACCTAACGCCACCACTTACGACTCCTCGAACGCTTTCGTCAGCGCTGTCTACGCACAATCCTAAATATACACTGGACTGACTAAGTGACGAATGTTGCTGTCCTTGAGCAAGCAGGGATCACCAGCATTGAGGCCATGCTGCACTGGGCAGGGCACATTTTTAGGATGGGGGACTATTGCCTCCCCAAAATAGTACTCTATGGTGAACTCACCACGGGTCAGCGTAAGAGGCATGCTCCAAGAAAGCAATACAAGGACTCCCTGAAACAACATCTCAGACTTGGCCAAATTGATCACCAACAATGGTCTGCCCTGGCCTCACATCAGGAGGCATGGAGACGCACTATCCACGATGCTGCAGCCTTATTTGAGAACTCACGCCGAACAAGTCTTGAAGAGAAACGACAATGCAGAAAGAATCACAACCCAGAAACATCACCCAAGGAGACCTTCTGCTGTGCTTTCTGCAACCGGACTTGTTTATCTTGGATTGGCCTTTTTCGTCATCAGCATGTTTGCAGAAAGCGTGGGATGAGTCCTTCCTGAATCTTCGTTTGCTAAGAAAAGCCAGAGAGAGACAAGCCCAATAACAAACACTGAGTCACCTTTATTCATTTGCAATGATGTTTTAATACTGTTAAAATTGTTGTTGTTGTTGTTCCTTGAACCTCTGGAATTGGATAGATAATAAGTCAAGATAAGTATTTCACATCAGAGCCAGCCTAAGATGGTTTCCCTGCAGAGGCAAAAGACAGAATATCTCTTGTTTCATGTACAAAAGTGTACCATGTCCTGGAAATCAGTAATTTTAACTTAAGTTCTGGTGATGGGACATTGTTCTCCACTGCATCTGAGAGCAGCAGGTGGTTTAGGAAGAGATGCACACACAGGTCAGTCTTACAAGAAGGGGGGGAATGGCTGGGTTTTTTCCGAAGGGATGGCTGGGGCTGCTGCCTTACTGTACCATATGGCAGGGCCAGCCACTTCTCACATGTGCTTCATTTTTCTATAAAAAGAAAGCACCACCAGCAAAGCTGAAGCTGGAAAATATTCTGTAAATTGTGAAGCCAGTGAGATATATTCCTTGCATTCAACATCCAATAATACACAGAATACTAAATGCATCTCATTGCCTTTTGACGAATGCACTAGTAAATATCCCTGCTCCTTCAATCTCAAATCAAATTGTGAGCAGTAGAGCAGCTCTAAAACATAAGCAGTACAGCAGAAAACTTGAAGGCTTTTAGAAACTTGGAATGAAATTGAGCTGAAACTATTGGCTCACCATTTCTTAATAAATATTCATGCTTCAGTAGCAGGCTATTACAGTTTTCCCATAAATGCATCATGTGCGTGAGTTAGCATTAGCAGGTCCTCTTTCAGAAATGCTCTGCATCCATTTTAGCCATCAGGCACATAAATATTTAACTTGCATTTGTTTAATAGCAAGAGAGAAAGAGAGAGAATGCAATATCAATAAGGCAATGAAACAGGACAATACAGCTGAAGTTAGCCAGTCCATTGATAAAACCACTGAGGAATGTAGCACATTCTAGATATGAACTTCTAATGGGCAGAAACACTGGCAATCTATGTTGGTTAACTGCTATCTGTTGTAAGTTACAAATGTTGTTTTTGGTGCACTCCATGTTTGAATCTTGGTGGCTATCCAGCACCAGTATTGACCCATGCTTTTGACAATGAATAACTCTATTTTGCAATTCAGCCGTCTTTCAAGAATAAAACCTTACCTTTAGATCCAGAGCTATTACCTATTGGATTTAAGTCTAATTTTTAAAAACATTGCTGGCACCACTGCAGCTAGCTTAAATGTTTGAGAACCATTAACTGTGAATGTAGGCAATACGATTCCTAAGAAGCTATAAGAACAGATTACAATGCCAATGACGCACTGCATCTCCGAGCAGCATACACATCTGTAAAGGCATCTCGGGCCTACTGTTAGAAATAGAAAGCTCAGCAGCATAAACAGACCCATAGCAATGTGAATGAGACAAAATGGATGCCATTAGGTGGGACGGGGTTTTTCATCATCTCCATGGCCTGTCACTAAAGTACAGTATTAGCTTGTATATCAGCATTCCTCTTGGGAATTTAGCACATCCCTAGGAAAAGAAAAGAAAAAGAAAGATTCAGTCTGTGTGCCCATTTACTGCTTAAATTATTTATCTTAAGGTCATTCACAAAGATATTCACTTTTTCACATTTTTACTCAACCTATAAACTCACTGAGTGACCTTGAGTCAGCCAGCATCTCTCACTCCAACCTGTCTCACAGGGTTGCTGTGAATAATAAATGTAATGAAAGTGAGAATAGTGTGAGATATGGATGTAAGAAGAACAAATCAGGATGCTTGGGAGAATATTCCCATTTCTGGAATGAGTATAGTGTAATACAAGCGAACATCTTGACTCATTTGGAAAGGATATCTAATGATGGTGTTCCTGTGGTTTATTTGCTTTTTAAAAATATTAATGCAACCCTAAAGCTTTTGTGTAGATATGGGTTCCTAGCATAGGCTTTGTTACTTTATGGAACTGTATGCATTAAATAAATGGACATCTACATCCGCAGCTCCAAAAAGTCTTAGAAGGGCGAAATGAATATCACATTATAAATTGGCACTGCATTTTTAAAGCTTACTCATATTTAGCCTATAGGCATGCTAGGAAATTTAAAGCAGTGACATATCCAGGCCATTCAGAAGCAGGACAAGGTTAAGCCTCCAATGGTTCCTTTTATTAGTCTCAAGCCCCAAACCAAAATCCCTAAACATAGAAACTTTGCTTTATAGTGTGTCAGAGAATTGGCCCATCCAGCCCAATATTATCAACTCTGGCAGGGAGCGATTTTGCCGTATTTCAGGCGGGATTTTTTTTCCTAGCTATACCTGCCAATTCCTAGTATTACCTGATGGTCTTCCATCCAAGTACTAACCAGGCCCAATTCTGCTTAGCTTTCAAAATATGGCAAAGGAGATTTTCAGAAGGGAACAAAAAAAGTGTCCCCATGTAACAATCTCCTCTCCCACCCTTCTCCCGTCCCCGTCCCAGCACGGTAACAAAAAGTTTCAAACCTACCTTTGCCTTGCTTGCCTGGCAGCCACAGAGCTCCGTTCACTTCCTGATTTGAAATCCCAGCTGTACTCGTGAGAGGATAAGCACAGGGGAAATTCAAAAATAAAAAAGGAAAATAAAGTTTAACAAGTGACAGTGAGCACAAAAACACACTGAAAACATAACAAGTAACCCAGGGAAGGTCATAAAAAGTGTGTCACTTACCTTGATGTCCTGATCTCACCCGGAAGTGTTCTGGCACAGACCTCCCATTGCGCCACGGGAATGGGCATCTTTTCACTTGCAGGTCATTGTGTTACAGAAATGGAACAGGGGATCAATTCATGGCTTAGCTCGTGAATACAAAGAAGCGCCAGCATAATGACAGCTGTATTATGCTGTATGAAGACATGGGAATGATGTCATCTGAAAGGGAAGCCCTTTAGCAATCTCCTGGTGTCAGTATCACACCATATTTAGCCCGTCTGAAAATCTCCATAGTCAGGTCAGCTCAGTGTGGTATGTTTTGTCTAAAAGCCGTTGACTTGATTGATAAAGTAAATTATCTTTAAATACAGTGATAGGAACTAACTAGTTAAAAATCAGCTAAGTTAGACATGAAATTTGACATTTTCTAACCTAAAGGGCAACTTTTTCAAACTTATTTGATTTTTAATTTTTATTTGTTTTTATTGATAAGAATTATGGTACCCCATTATCAGAAATGTGCATGACTACTGATTCCTATGAACAAATTATTTCATGGCAGTCCTTCTATTCAATAATTTCCTGATTTTGGAATACAGTATGGCCAAAATGCCATATTCATTGATGATGGTCCTGAGTCCAATGTTAAGTCCAAAATATGAGATAAGAGTGGGTACCATGTTTCTGCAAAGTTGTCCTTTGCTATTTCTTCCTTCACTAACTTTTGTTGCCAATTTTTCAGTGAGAGCAATCCAACAAAGTCTATAAAACCAATGTAAGAGAGATAGTCCTTTTGAGGTTTTCCATGAACTTACTTCCCCATCAAAAACATATGGTATTAATAAAGATGATGATGCTTGTTTCCATCCAGCAAATTGCTTATATTCGGCCTTGTGTTTAAAATGTGGGTGTTCTAAAAAGGGGGCAGAGTGGGTGAAGCTAGCAATTTTCTCTTTGGTTTTTTTGTCAAATAGCACTTCCATTGTAAATGGGTTTCTTAAGTTTGTATGGTATTTGCTAGCATTAGGTAGGAAGACTGAATAAATGTCTCTTTATATGCACCTGTGGCCTTGTCTACATTGGCAGTTTACCCGCCTTGCCACCGTCTTGGAAGCCTGCAGTCCTGACAATGCAGGGCTTTTGCCCCATTTTCCCCACAGTCAGTCTTCATGACCCCCAGGGTAAAATAGGGGAAAGGCAGGGTAGGGCTCATTACAGCACTTAAAAAAAATACCTGGTAAAATCTGTTCCAGCTGGCAAAGAAATGGATTGGGTCCCACATGATGGCAGGAGCCCATTCCAGCATGCCAGCCCATCCTTGCAGGTGCCCTCTGCTTCACTCTTCTGTAAGCAGGAAGGGGGCCTGCAGCATGTGACCAAGGCTGATCACGTGCTATGGTCCTGCTTCTTGGCTGTAGGGATGGGCTGGTGTTCTTGTCTGGACTCCAGCCCATTTCATACTGGTAATGAGCCAGATCTGCAGATGGAATACATAAATAGGGAGCTGGCATACTCTAGCCCATGTAGATGAGCCCCAGGTAACTGTGTTATTTGCTTTAATGAACTTCAATAATTGTGCCAGGTGGAATGCTTCTTGTATTTAAGGTGGTGTGGTATAGCCAACCCTCCTTTAGGAAATGGTCCATATCTAATTCCATTTATGAATCCCCATGATGCATTTGAGGCAATGACTTTTTTCAACAGATTTTTGCCATCCTTTAAAAATCTCTACATTAGGGCTTTGTGGAATAGTTTTAAAGAGAAAAAGAAATCTGGGAACGATAAATGCCTTAACCATGGCAATCTTCCTTAATAAGGACAGCTAGATTTTTGCCCAGTTTTTATTTTTATTTTTATGTAGATATTTAAATATTATTTTGTATGTGAAGTCGAAGGCTTTCACAGCCAGCATCCATAGGTTTTCTGTGTTTTTTTTCCAGGCTGTGAGAGTGTGTTCTGGAAGAGTTTATTCCTGACATTTCACCTGCATCTGTGGCTGGCATCGAAATGTCAGGAATAAACTCTTCAAGAACATGGCCTCACAGCCCGGAAAAAAACCACAGAAAACCTATTATTTTGTAGTTGCTGAGTATTAATTGGGAAGGATTTTTTTTTAATTAGAATTCTGAAGCATTTCACTCCTGAAAAACAAAGCTCAAATCTGTACGTTTTTTCAGTTCTTTTTGAACTTCCAATGATAGACTCAGACACAATAATTTCAATTTGTTGTAGTTATTTTTTAGTCCAGTATAGGTCTGTAGTGCCTATACTGTAGCGCCTAGTGTTATGCACTCGTAACTGATAGATATTCACATTTCTCCTGTATTTAATAGTATGAGAGAATATGTAGGGATCATAAAGTTTCCCCAATCTTGACTATCTGGGCAACAGCCTCTGTGAGTGATGGAGTCTGTTCTCCTGTCAGTTGAGATGTAGGGCTTCCAGAACACACTCTCACAGCCTTTTCACTCAGAGCTAAATTTTCAATTATGTTCTTGACATAATATGCAGTGCCTTTTACATCCTGCAGATTTTGACTGTTCAGCTCCCTTTGTCTTTGGAAAACTAATCCTAACATCACATAGAGGTTTACCAGGCGCACTGTGGACCAGGGCACTTTCCAAAAACTCTCAGCCACGGAACCAGACCCCTTCCTCTTCCTCTTTTGGGCTACTGACTTTCTGGGTCCCCTGACACCCTCCAGAGGTTCAATCCCCAAAAGCGCTGTCCCAAAGCCTGCTGTGCCAAATCTGGCCAATCCAGGACCTGGGCCACCTCCTCCCATGTTTCCCAGGCACTCGGGCAGTCCTGGACAAAATGCCTGATCATCTCCTTCTGTGCCACGCCACTCAAAATCTCAGCCTTTTTACATTTCAGATGAGGACAAGTCTGCTCATCCTCTGCAGTCTATGGTCTCCTTCCCCTCAGATTAAGAACCTGATGGTAGAGTCTCCACCTCAAATCCCACAACTTTTTGGGGACCCTTTGTCCATGAAATACTCAATTGGGTTAGTCTGGTGATTTAGGTACTCCGATGAATCTAGTTTGGCCTGACATTTTTGCAAACATGGGTTAACGTAAATCTCTTCCACTATTTTCCTATACAAACCTCTCTTGAAGCTCTTGATGCTCTGACATGGTCTGTCTTCCCCCTTCAACTCCTCAGCATGAATTCTATATTTCTTCATGTAGAAAACAAAGTCTCTCAAATAATCTGGTGCTTTCAATTTTCCAGGCAAAGAAAACCTAAAACTTAATGAGCCTTCCTCCCACCAAGTCTTTCCCCATCTAGTCCCCATCCAGCACTCACAAAATAAAACTAGCCAAGCCTGAGGTTGAATCTGACCCTTTTGCAACAGAGAAACTTTCCCAAAATTTTGGGCAGAAAAGATGGTGATGAACTTAGGTCCCAGGGCTGGGAAGTCCAGGCCCCCTTGTTCTACATGCTCATAAGCCACTGCCCTTGCCAGGGGGAACGTGGCCATTCCCCAAAGGAACTTGAAGAGAACTCGATCAGCTTCTTTAATCACTGAATCTGGAGGTGGGAAAGCAGCCGCCAAGTTGGCTGCCACCGGAAGCAGGTAGGTATTTACAAAAGCGGCTCTCTGGTAAATGGTCAGCTTCCATCTCTGCCAGAGGACCACACTCTCCTTCACTTTTTCCAACCAGCGATACCAATTTTCTTTCCATCCTTCGGGAGCCACTGCAAAATTCAGCCCCAGGATCTTCACCCTATCCATCTTTGCCTCTTGCTCTGCTTGCCACCCTTCCTTTTCTTCAACTACATCCTTTAGAGGAATAGCTGCCATCTTGTCCTCTGCAGCAAAAATTCTGATCAAAAAAACTCTTTTCCATGGTAAGTCGAGCACCCGAAACTTGACCGTAGGCCGCAAAAGCATCTTTAATCTTTCTAACTTCCATCCTGTCCTTAACGGAGAGGGACACATCATCAGCATGGGCAACAAATTTAACGATTCACACTGAACCAACCTCGAACTGTCCAATGGACGTGTGATTCGGATCCCCGAGATGCTGTTGTCTAAACTAATCTTACACAGGATAGCATCCAAAGCAATAACATACAAGAGAGCGCTCAGTGGACAACCTTGCCTCACCCCAGAATTTAACTTAATCCTCTTTCCTCTATGACCATTGACTTGCAAAACCACCTCTGCATCCCTATAAAACAATTTAACTAAAAAAATAAATCTCTCTGGCACTCCTTTACACTTGAGGGCTTCCCATAGGAACGTATGGTCTGCATTGTCAAAAGCTTTCATCTGGTCAACCTGTAGGATTTGACCCGTCCAAGCTCTCTCCTTGCTGAGTCGGAACACTTCCCGAAACTAAGAGAGTCTACCATAGTCCTACCCGGCACAGCACTAGACTGTGCTTCCATCACAATCTTATCAGCCACCTTAGCCAACCGATTGTTCAGTATTTTTGCCAACATGCGGTAGTCTACGTTGGTCAGAGCTATGGGGCGCAAGTTTTTTGGGAGGGTAGGTTTTAGTGGAGGTTAGTCCAGAAATAAACTGCCTGCCTGGAACCAGGGCCAGCTTAACCATACCGCCAAATCAGCATCTGCGTGGGGGGGGGGGCACACAGGCAGGGGGCCCCATCTGGACCTGACACTCCTCCTGAAAAACCTCCTGCTGTCTTTTTAAAAAAACAAGCAGCCTCTCCCAAACAGAAAGCGAAAGCGAAAGTGAAAGACGGAGCTTTCTTTGTGTGGCTGATTCTGGAGGGAATTTGTTGTTCCCTCCCTCCTCCTCCTCCTCCTCCTCCTCCTCCTCCTCCTCCCCGATCATCATTGTCAAAAGTGGTGAATGTGTGTGTGTGTGTATGTGTGAGAGAGAGGGGGTTGGGAGGGAAGGGGGGGTCATCTCTTGTTTTCCCCTCCTCTATCTTCAGAAAAGGCTTCTTCCTTCCTTCCTTCCTTCCTTCCTCCCTTCCCTTCCCTTCCCTTCCCTTCCCTTCCCTTCCCTTCCCTTCCCTTCCTTCCACATAGATCCTTTCCAGCTCCTTTTAACCTGTCTTGGTTCCTCTCCCCTCCCTTTCCCCCTTTCTCCTCAGCTTCCTCCCCTTGCTGCCAACTGAGTTCAGCCTGCAAAAGAAATGTGTGTGTGTTTGCCTATGTGCCTTCAAGTCATTTCTGACTAAGGCAAACTTATCATGGGGTTTTCTAGGCAAGGTTTGTTCAAAGGGGGTCAGCCTTTGACTTCCTTTGAGGCTGAGAGAGTGTGACTTGCCCAAGGTCACCCAGTGAGTATTCATGGCTGAGTAAGGATTCAAACCCCGGTCTCCATAGTCATAGTGCAATGCTGACACTTCTACAACACTCTGGTTCTTTTAACAGAATATAAAGAATATAAATAAAAATTTGGAGTAATATTACTGGGAACAATGGTTTTATTATTGTCACTAAAACACCAGTATCCCATTAATGCTATGTGAGAGCCATTGGGCTAAGCAGTGGTTCTTAAACTTTTTTTAAAAATAATTTTTATTACAATTATTATCCATTATCAAACACTTATATACAAATCATACAATTCACACATTTCTTATATACATTAATTTAAAATATCTGACTTCCTCTGTAAAATAACTCAAGGGATTTTTTTTTATTGAGTTATTTTATTATGACTTCCATTCGTACTCTATAAATCATGTTATCAATATCTAACTCTGGTGTCACTCTCTTTAATCACCTTTCATCTTTATTGTTACCTATATTATTTTATAGGTCATTTACCCTTTATTACATTCATTCCTTCTATATCTAGACACTCATAGTGATATTCCACCTTTTTCTACAATAGTTGGTTAGTGGGGACCATTCCATTTCTAATTTCTCTGTTGGTTTTTTATTTAATATGAAAGTTAGTTTGTCATTGTCTCTCATTTCTAAGACGTTTTCCAACCAGTCGTCTATTTTCGGTGTTTCTTTGCTCTTCCATTTTGCAGTGGCGATTATACATGCCGCCGTGCATAAGTATAACAGTATTCTCCAGTATTTCCTCTCTGCTTCCTTTTCTATCATTCATGTGATGTTTAGCAAATAAAATTTCGGATTAAAGCCAAATTGTATATTTAGTATCTTTTGTATTATAATATGTACTTTTAGAATCATAGAATTACAGAGTTGGAAGAGACCACAAGGGCCATCCAGTCCAACCCCCTGCCACGCAGGAAATCATGATCAAAGCATCCCCGACAGATGGCCATCCAGCCTCTGTTTAAAGACCTCCAAGGAAGGAGACCCCACCTTGCTCCGAGGGAGTGCGTTCCACTGCCGAACAGCTCTTACTGTCAAAAAGTTCCTCCTAATGTTGAGGTGGAATCTCTTTTCCTGGAGCTTGCATCCATTGCTCCGTGTTCCAATCTCTGGAGTAGCAGAAAACAAGCTTGCTCCATCCTCAACGTGACACCCCTTCAAATACTTAAACAGGGCCAGTATTTGCACATATCCAGACAGTGCCACCACATGTGCATTAATGTGCCTGTTGCTTTCTCACATCTCCAACATATTTTTTTTCTTTTGTTCCAAATATTTTGTTCAGTTTTATTGGCATTAAGTACCACCTATTACTCATTTTAAGATAGTTTTCCTTCCGTGCCTGGCACGCTGTAAACATTGTTGTCTGTTTCCACGCCTTTTCCCATTCTTCCATAATGATTACCTCCCGAACGTCTCTGGCCCATTTAACCATTACTTCCCTCACCGTCTCTGTTTCCACTTGCCTAGATAGAAGTAAATTGTACAATTTAGCTATTTTCTTTTTTCCGTCTCCCCATAAAATTTTATCCAGTTCCGTCTGTTCTTCCAAAAAGACAAAACTTCCTTTATCCTGCTTATATCTATTATTTATCTGATGATATGTCAGCCAATTTATTTCCCATCCATCTTCCTTCAACTCACCGTTTTGTTTTGATTTCTACTGCTTCTTCATTCTTTTTAAGTAGATCTGCATATCTAATCCACTTATTCGTTCTTTCTGTTGTTCCCCATCTACCAAGAAAAGCTTCCACTGGTGACAGCCAGTGCGGTAGTTTGTTATAAAAAAGCAGTTGGATCCTTTTCCAATTATGCAGGGCTTTCCTTACAATATGATTATTGAAGTCCTTATGAACCACAACTTTCTCATATCCCAAGTAGGCATGCCAGCCTAGTCTTAAGCCAGCTCCTTCCAACGTGAGTAATTTATAATCCTTCAATTTAATCCATTCTGAGATCCATATCAAACATTTAGACTCTATAATATAGATTAAAGTCAGGTAGAGCCGTACCCCCTCTTTCCGATCTTTCTAACAAAGTCTGCCATTTTATTCTTGGCTTTCGACCGTTCCAAATAAATTCACTCAAATCCCTTTTCCAGACTCTGAATGACTTTTCATTTGTGAGAATTGGCAGGTTTAAAAACAAAAACATTAATTGAGGAAGCACCGACATTTTAATTATTGCTATACGACCCATCAATGACAGGTTTAATATTTTCCATTTTTTTAGTTCCACTTTTATTTTCTCCCAAGTTTTCTTATAGTTATCATAAAGATCTAGGCTTCTTTTAGTGATCCAAATTCCCAAATATCTCACTTTTTTTTTCAATTTTACATTCTGATAATCTTTCCAAATTTTCTTCCTCTTTTTTTTGGTAATGTTTTTAGTCAGTATTAAGGTTTTATCCCTATTAATTTTGAAGCCTGCAAATTTCCCAAACTCCACAATGGTTCTCATCAGCCTATCCTCATTCTCTAAGGGGTCTTCCAGCACTATAGCCAAATCATCAGCAAATGCCATGGCCTTATATTCATGGTTTTTATTTTTCAGTCCCTGGATTGCTTTATCATTTCTAATTTTATTCATGAAGATCTCTAGGACTATAATAAATAGCAGTGGTGATAAGGGACAACCCTGTCTTGTTCCTTTTTGGATCTCTATTTCCGATGTCTTTTCACCATTTATTATAATCCGTGCTTTTTGTTTTACATATATTTTTTCTATGTTTACAGACATGAAATGGCCAAATCCTATTTCTCTTATTGTCTGGGTTAGGCAGCTCCAATTTATGTTGTCAAATGCCTTCTCCGCGTCCGCAAAGATTATTGCCGCTTTTCTCTCGTTATTCTTCTGCAAAAACTCGAATATATTCACTACATTACGAATGTTGGTCGATAGTGTTCTTCCTGGCAAGAAGCCATTTTGGCCTATATATATGATATCTTTTAGTATCATCTTTAACCTGTTAGCAATCATGGTGGCATAAATTTTGTAATCTACGTTAAGGAGGGAAATCGGGCGATAGTTCTTGACCTCTGTTCTATCTTTCCCTTCTTTCGGTATCACCACAATGTTAGCTGTCTTCCATGCCTCTGGCATATCCTCTACTTGGATCAAATTTATCACCTCCAGCAGATATGGCACTACTTCATTTTCAAAAGTTTTATAGAATACATCAGTGAAGCCATCTGATCCTGGTGATTTCCCCTTCTTAAGGTCTTTAATAGCTGCCATAATTTCTTCCTTGTTAAATGGATTCATTAAACCCACTCTTTGTTGTTCCGTTAATTTAGTGAAACTATTCTCCCTTATATAAGAGTTCAACTCCTCCTCCCAGCCATCTTCTTGAATATCTGTCTTATACATAGAGGAGTAGTATTCAAAAAATGTTTTTTCTATCTCTTTTTGTGTCATTAATAGTCCCCCTTCTGTTTTGATTTCCGTAATTCCACTTCAATCTTTTTCTTTTTTCAATTTATATGGTAGCCACCTCCCGGTTTTATTCACATATTCAAATTGTTTCTGCTTAGTTCTTTTTAATTTGTTTCCTATTTCTTTGACCATTTCAGAGTTAATCTTATTTTTTATCACTGTTATTTCTTTTTGTAGAGTTACGTTTTGGGGGTTTACTCTTAATTTGTCCTCACATTTTTTCAATTCTTGTAGTAGTTCTTGACTCCTTTGTCTCTTGCTTTTAGCAATCTCTGCTCCTCTTTGTAGTAGTACCCCCCTAACTGTAGCTTTAAATGCGCCCCAGATAATGCTTATCTTAGTTTCCTCTTTCTTATTTTCTTTGAAGTATAATTTAATGCTATTTCAAATTTTCTCTACAAATCTTTCATCTATTAACAGGTCCTCCTTCAGTCTCCAAATGAATTCTTTCTGGGTAATATCATTCTCATTTTTATGGGGTTGTGATCAGAAATTAATTTTGGTATTATATCCATACATCTTTTCTTGGGAACCAGGGTCTTTGATATCCAAAACATATCGATCCACAACATCGTATTGTGGAAGTCTGAATGGAAGGTGTATCCTTTTTCCGATTGGTACATTTTAGTCCATAAATCCTCTAGATTGAATTCTTCCATGAGTTCAAAGCAGATCTTCAGCAATCTTCCTTGTTTTTCTTTGCTCATCTCTGATCGATTTCGCCTACCATCCATTACTCCATTAAAGTCTCCTGCTAGAATTATACTTCCTTCTTCTAGTTTTGCCATCTCTTCTTGAAGTTTTATAAAGAATTCCCTCTTATTCTCTAATGGGGCGTAAATAGCAATCAAATATATCTTCCTATCAATAAGATTAAGTTTCAAACCTAACAAATGTCCTTCATTGTCTGTAAATATTTGTTTTGCTTCGTATTTCCTATCCACGTATATTACAACTCCCTTTTTCTTGTTAACTGCTAGGAAGAAAAATTCTTGACCCAGCTTGAAATTCTTTAAATATTTACTATCACTTTGACATATTCTTACTTCTTGTAAACATGTGATCTCAGCTTTATTTTTCTCCAAGAGGTGGAACACTCTTCTTTTTGTTACTGTATTTAGCCCCTTAATGTTCCATGATGTTATTTTCTAAGACATTATCCTAAATCTTCAGCATCATCTCCTTCGTTTTCTATTTCTTCTTCATTTTCATCTTTGTCCGTCTCCTGGTCTTGAAGTTCTGTTCCCATCTTATCTGGGTTTCTCTCCATTTCTTCTTCTTCATCTAGATTTTTGTTCCCATTATCGTCCCTTCGTTCTCTCTCATCCTCCCTTTCCCCTTGCCTCCTCCGTCTTTTCTGTTGGTATCTCTGATTTTCATCATTAAGTTTCCTCATAAATTCCTTCGCCTTATCTGTTGAGTTTATTCTGTATTTCTTCTGTCGATATGTGCACGAAATGCCTTCAATTCGTTCCCATCTATAATTTATTCCCAACCTTTTTAGTGTTTGCATAAGTGGTTTATAAACTTGTCTCTTCTTAAGGACTTCTACCGGGGTGTCCTTATATATTTGAATTTCTTTACCCTCTATAATTAACTTTTCTGTATAATTTTTCAGGATTATTTTATCTCTGTATTTGGATCTTATAAAGGAGATCACTATATCCCTAGGCAGTTTCCGTTCTTTTGCTATGGCAGAATTCGCCCTAAAAAGCTTATTAACTTCCTGGCCAACGTGTTCCTCTGGTTCATTAATGTAATTCGCCAAGAGGGATATTATCCTTTCCTGCAAATTTTCGTACATTTTTTTCCGGAAGACCTCTTAATTTGATACATTTCTCTCTGTATCTAATATCTTGTATAAGACTGGCATGTTTTCCTTTCTCCAATCCCATAGTGAATTTTTCTGTTTGATTTTCCAATACTGTAGCTCTGCTCTTCACACTATCTACGTCTGATTTAATGTCTTTTAGCTCCGTAGACATCTTGTCTAACCTCTTGTTGATTTTCTCCAAATCCTGCCTTATGTCTTTTTTAAATTCTCTCAGCTCCTCCTTTATCTCTTTCTTAAATGATCTTAACTCATTCAGGATTTGAGCACTCATGTCCATCTGCTTAGGTGGCATTTCTGTCGATCCCCTTCTTACTGTCGTCACTTGTGAAACCATATATGCCCTGGGTCTTAACCCAGAAGCCATCTACTCCCCTCCTTTATAAGCTATTTGTTTCACTGGTCTGTTACTTTCAATAATAAAGATTGTTAGCTTATGACCCTCCTTGTTCGTCAGCCAGAGGATCTATTTCAAATTTCTAAATATCCACTCCGCAAACTGCCCCTTCTGTCTGCTTCATCTCACTCTGTCCACTCTCAAGACACCTTCATAAACACCGTCCCCTCTATCAGTTCCGTCCCACACTATCGACTGCCAGTTGTCCACTGTGCACTCTGACCACTCCGTCTGCTCCGTCCCGTTCTGTCTCTGCCAAACACTCTCACACGCACCGTCTCCTCCGTCCACTCTGTCCCGCTCTCTCTGCCAACATTCTCACATGCGCCGTCTCCTCCGTCTGCTCCGTCCTGCTCTCTCTGCCAACACTCTCACATGCACCATCTCCTCCGTCTGCTCCGTCTGCTCCATCCCACTCAGTTACTCCCAAACACTCTCTCACGCACCGTCTGCTCCGTCCCACTCTCCGTCCTGCTCTCTCTGCCAATGCTCTCACACGCACCGTCTGCTCCATCCCACTTTATCACTGCCAAACTCCCCCACTCGCACTGTCTCCTCTGTCTGCTCTGTCGCACTCCGTCCCACTCTCTCTGCCAACGCTCTCACATGCACCGTCTGCTCCGTCCCACTTTATCACTGCTAAATGCCCTCACTTGCACCGTCTCCTCCGTCTGCTCCGTCGCGCTCCGTCCCGCTCTCTCTGCCAACACTCTCCGTCTGCTCCGTCTGCTCAGTTACTGCCAAACGCTCTCTCATGCACCGTCTCCTCCGTCTGCTCCGTCCCGCTCTATCGCTGCCAATCACATGCACCGTCTGCTCCCTTTTGCCCTCTGTCAATTCCGTCTCCCCTCTCCTCTCCTCCCCACTTTCTCCCTCAGCCAGCCAAACACCTTTGAAAGTATAACTAGTCCTTTTGTTTCCAACTTCCACCTCTGACCCAGCGTATTCCTCTCTACGTCTCTCCCACTCAACTCCTCTGTCCTCTGAAGACTCCTCCCCACCACCGCCCTTCTTTTCTTCTTTTTTTTCCCTCTCCTCCCTCAAAGTCGCGTATCTAAGTTCTGTGTAGTAGAATCACCCACGCAGCAAAATTATCTCTTTTCAGAGGTGGCTGTTCCTTTATTTTGGAGGTTTTAATATATAGTCTCGTTAATGTCTTGCCCTGAGAGGGGATCCTCTTTGATCTCTGTTTTGCTATATATCAGCTTATTGTAGCTCATCAATTTCCACCTCGCTGGCAAGGCACACCATCATGGTTTTGTGGTGTGTTTTTTTTTTTACCATAAACACTTTTCTTTTCTCATTTTTCCGTATTTTTAGCCTCAAATGAAAGGCTTCTGCTGGAAGTAAGTCTGACTCCCTTGAGTTATTTTTTTTAAGTCTTTTAATTTCTAGCAGATCATCTGCTTTAAATAGTAAGGAGAAAATGAAGACTAAATGCTCAAAGGCTCCAGGAATGGAAATGGCTGCTCAGCCTGCCGTTTGCAACTAGAGGGGTAGGGCTCCCCTTAACCCCCCCAATACACAATTGGCAGCTACTGCAAGCCCCAAATCCCCTTTACCTTCCCAGATTAAAGGGTTGTGGTGGTCTTCCCACCAGACCCCACTTGTCACCCCTGGATGACCGACCCCCACGGAACTTCATTTGAGCCGGTCCTGCATCTTCGCTCCCCCTGCTGGAAGTCCGGAACAATGGTTTTATTATTGTCACTAAAACACCAGTATCCCATTAGTGCTATGTGAGAGCCATTGGGCTAAGCAGTGGTTCTTAACCTTTTCTTTACCAGGGACCCCCTTTAAATATCTTTTGTTGCCCCTAGACTTAACTCAAGATTTAAAACCCTAATAATAATAGCTAACAACAAAAACAATACAATTACACCATCCATTAACATTTCCCTCAGAGGCACTCTTGCTTCTTCCTGAATGTTTGTGGCTGGAGTGGATTGAATGGCAATGTACAGGCCAAGCCAGCCAACCTTTGCCTTGGTTCCTGCCACATGGCTGTTCCACTACAGGGAGGAGGTGGGCCAAACAGCCTTCAAGCCTTTGTGGACCCCCTGTGAGGATATCATAGAATCATAGAATTTAGAGTTGGAAGAAACCACAAGGGCTATCCAGACCAACCTCCTGCCATGCAGGAAATCATGATCAAAGCATCCCTGACAGATGGCCATCCAGCCTCTGTTTAAAGACCACTGGGCTAGAGAATGCTGGAAAAGGAACAATTCAACCAGACCTTGAGAAGGGTGCTGGCAGGGGGTTTCTGAGAGGTGTAATCCAAAAGTAACTTTCCCAGGCTCTGAATGCAATCTAGAATCATAGGGCTGGAAGGGACCCCAACAGCCATCCCATCCAATTGGCTTCTGCCCCGCAGGAACACACAATCCAAGCATTCCTGATAGATGGCCATCCAACATATGTTCAAAAAAACCCAAAGAAGGAGACCTTCTTTGGATTCTGAAAACTGTGGATAATAGTGAACACCATTGAAAATAATGGGACTTCTGGTTTAAAATACCATAGAGTTGCCTTGGAGGGCCTAGAAAATGGCTAGGGAGAACACATTTTCTAGGAAGACTCTATGGTAGGTGTGCTGTTTTGTGTCTCATGGATAATGAATCTGTGGATACGGGGGACCTACTGTAATATGAACATTCTGTACTGTGAATAGGTTAGGTTACATTGACCTGAGATAAACATATGGGGGCCCCAAAATAAAGCATTGCAGGGGGCCCCAAAATTCCTTAAACTGGCCCTGCCTGGAACCAACTAGTCTGGGCTGATGTTTGTACACCAAACATTCACTTTAACTTGTGCCAAAGCCTTTTATTATATTGGTATGCCTTTTGGACTAATAGGGATTAGGATGGTATCTGCATCGTTCCAAAATTAGCTGTGCTGAAACACAAAGAGGGGGGGAGTACCCCAGAACAATCTAAATTATTGCTCCCTGGTTACTGAAATATTTCTGCAATACCCTCATTTCAACTATGAATCATCACACTTAATGGCTTGTTCACACATGTATAGTTGATTACTGCAATATCTAATGCTCACATAAAAGTGTGAATGGCCCATCACAGTTACAATATCAAAGACCGTCCCTCCTCTCTCTCTCTCTCTCTCTCTCAGTAATACAACCATCATCAATATTTTGTTTCGCACATCACAAACACAAAGTTTGTCTTCTCTTTCAGCTATTAATCAAATGGCAGACAAATCAAACATCCAGACATCTCAAGTAGCAAACAAGAATGAGTGAATCAAGTTTAGTGTTGGTCAGAAATTACAGTTCTTATTTTTCACATGCCTTCTTAAGCATGTGCAACATCCAGCAATAAGCAATGTCCAGGCTGTGAAGTACTGGCATGGGGTACAGTACATACCTGGGTGGAGTTTTAAGAACATAAGAAAAGCCCTTCTGGATCAGACCAAAGTGAAGAGAAGGCTGGTATAAAACACTGTAATTGAATCACCTTCCTGTTAAGATTTCTTTACACATTTCCTAAACAACATTGCAAAACTAAAGCACACTAAACCATTAAACCATACTAAATTACAACTGAATAGATATCATTTATATATGGAGGCATTGCCCTTCTTTGGCACTTTATGTGCTTTCACTTAAAATAAAATAAAACAATTATAAAGGGGGTGTCTTTCAAATATTCCCAGAGGGCCTTTTTTATGACTAACACATATAATGAGTTGTAAGGTTAGGTATAGAATATGATAACCTACACACTGGACAAATTTCTCTTCTTTTCAGTGTTTCTTTTACTTCTGCTCTCCCTTGGCCTAGCCGCAGCCTTCAAAATCAGATGAACAAACAAAAATGAAATTCGCAAGGGGGGAGATATGGGGAGGAATTAAGTAATTGCCTCCTCAAATAAGAATTCTCTCCCCCACCTAGAATTTTTTGTTCAGTCTCCAAATTTCTAGCAGTTCAAGGAGTGAGACATTGAAATTCGTTCACATCTAGAATGCTTATATTTGCCGTATTCGCATTCCCTTGGTAACTGTACTTGCCTATTTTCTTTCAATTTCTAAATTGTATTTCTAAATGCTTGATTGTCATTTTAAGTTACTACAATGGTAGAAATTTGAGGAGTGAATGGAACTTTCATTGGGGGCAGAGTTCTTATTTGGGGTGGCAACGTCCACATTTTCCCCGCCACCCTGTAGCTACACTTTGGGAATGCCCATGACTGATAGGTAGAAGTAAACATTAGATTTCGGGATTAGGAATCTTGGGGGGGGGGGAATTAGGAATTTTTTTATTGGAATAAGGCCATTCTACTGAAAAATATACCTGACCGTAAAAGGCTGTAACAATAACGCCAAAAAAAATAAATATGTTTTCTTCTTTTCTTACTAAAAGATGTCTAGATGGGCCAAATGAAAGGACCTGCCCCCATTCCTGTGGCCAGAATGCAGGGGGTTTGCCCCGTTTCTAGTCTGAACTGTCCCGATGATGCCTGGGCAGTTCTGACAAGAATCCAGGGCAAATACCCGTTAGAACAGAGCAGACACATGGTAAAAAGCCCTCATCATTTCTACAGCTTTCTGGAGAAAACTGTGAGTTTCATTACCACAACGGGGTGAGTGTCTGCACACGTGGCCTGCACGGTGCCCAGTACAGCCATTTCCTAGGCAGGTTGCTTGTGTTGCATCTGTTCAGGTCACTATGAGGTGCCCAGCACCATGGCAGAGCACCTTGTTCCTGGTCTCAGAAGGTCTGACCAGCAAAGGGAAGAGACGTGTTGGCTCACACGTGGGCCATGAGTGTGAGGACTCCCCTCTGTTGCCACAACAGAAGGGCAGGTAATGGGAGGGGGAAATGCTGTGGGCCCCGGGCTGGAATACTCTAGCCAGAGCGTGAAGCGTTCTGCTGGTGTAGACAAACCCCTTGCCTTTTGCAATGGGCCCAGTCACTTTCTTCCGATTCAGTCTCCATGCCAAATGTCTGCAGCCTTTGCCCAGGTGTTTCTGTCTTTTTTTTCATAATTTTTATTCATATTTTCAAACAATTAAAAACCATTCATACATTCACACAATTGATTATTAACACATAAACTTTGGGCAGGTTCTACACAACACAGCCTGTCTATATTGTACCGTAAAGTTCCATATTACACACTCCTCACTTTACTTCCTTATTTACTTTTTAACCATATTGTTTAATTTATGCTTAACTTTCCCTTTTTTTTCTCAATCTCAAACCATCTCTGTTTTCCTTCATTTTATCTCTAAGGTTTTTTTCCAATTCTCTCTTATATCCCATTCTATCCCCCATCTTTCTTTCCAGATGGGTTTTAGAATCTCCCATTCTTCCAAACCTTTTTGTGTTTTCTTCTCATCTATCAAAATCGTCAATCTATCCATTTCAAACATATCGTGAAGTTTCTCTAACCATTCTTCTGTCGTTGGTATCTCTTGTGTTTTCCAATATTTAGCATAAGTTATTCTTGCTGCTGTCATTATATATGATAAGACCTTCCAATACTTAATTTGCAGTTGTTTGTCTATCTTATGAAACAGATTAAGCAGATAAATCTCTGGGTCTAATGGAAAATTTGTGTCAAATATTTTTAGTACTGTTTTATGAATTCTTCCCCAGAATTTAACTGCTTTATCACATCTCCACTACAGATGAAGGTATGTGCCTACGGCTTTCTGGCACTTCCAGCATTGGTTTGTCATATTTTTATATATTTTTGCTAAATTTACTGGGGTTAGGTACCATCTCATCCACATCTTATACATATTTTCCCTTATATTGTAACTTCTTGTGAAGGATAGACCTTTCCCCCATAGATCTTCCCAATGTTCCAATGGTATTTTGTAGCCAAGATCTTGTGCCCATTTTTTCCTATAATGTTTTGTATTTTCTTGTACTTGTTTTGATTTCATTAATAACTTATATAATTTTGATAAACTCTTTTTGTTATTTCCCTGGATAATTTCATCAAATTGTGTTACTTCTGTCTCTATACCCACAAGTTTTTTATCCATCTTAAATTTCTCAAGAAGCTGTTTATATAATAGCCAATGACTTTCCTTGTTGTCCGCTTTTAATTCTTCCTGAGTTTTCATTTTGTATGTATTTCCTTCCTTTTTCAATATATCTTTATATGTTAGCCAAATTCCTTTATGTATGTCTTCTCTTTTATAAAATGCTTCATGATTTGACAACCACAAGGGTATTTTCGTATACAATTTCATTTTAAATTTTATCCAAGTCCTTAATATTGCTGCTCTAATATAATGATGTTTGAATTCGCTGTGCACTGTTGTCTTATTATGCCACAGATAGGCGTTGCCAGACAAACCTTGTGTTAAATCCTTCTAATGTTAACAGTCTGGAGTTTCCTAGTTTAATCCATTCTATCAACCATGTCAGTACACTGGCGTGGTAGTATAGTTGTAAATCCGGTAATGTTAAACCCCCTTTTTCTTTTGTCTCTGTCAATGTGTTCCATTTTATTCTGGGCTTTTTGCCTTTCCAAATATACTTTGATATATCTTTTTTCCATATCTCCATCACCTTATCATTCCTTACAATTGGTAGATTTTGAAACAAGTATAACATCTTTGGTAACACATTCATTTTGATTGATGATATTCTTCCCAATAGCGATATATCTAGTTCTTCCCATTTTTTCAGATCTTTCTTAATATCGCTCCATATTTTCCCGTAATTATTCTCAAACAGTTCTGAGTTCTTACTTGTGATAGTGATACTTAAATATTTAATTTTCCTCTCTATCTTAAATCCAGTTGTTTTTTCAAGTTCTTGTTCTTCTTGTTTTCTTATATTCTTTGTTAACATCACCGTTTTATCTCTATTTATTTTTAGTCCTGCCAGTTCTCCATATTCTTCAATCACCTCCACTGATCTCCTTATACTTTCGTTTGGGTTGTCTAATATAAAGACTAAATCATCTGCATATGCCTTATATTTGTACTCTTGTCCTTTCCACTTCCACCCCTTTATTTGTTGATCCATTCTTAATTTCCTATTTAGAACCTCTAGGATAATAATAAATAATAAGGGGGATAACGGGCAACCTTGGCGCGTTCCTTTTACTATTTTAAATGGTTTGGTCTTTTCACCATTAATTATTACTTGGGCTTCCTGGTTTCTATAGATCTTACTTATCCAATCATATAAATTTTCTCCTATATTCATTCTCTTTAAAACTTCCAGCATGAACTCCCATTTAACATTATCAAATGCTTTTTCAGCATCTGCAAAGATCAATAGTAATATTTTCTCATTGTGTTTTTCGTAAAATTCTATCAAATCTAGGAGGACTCTTATGTTATCTTTTGCTTGTCTGCCAGGAAGAAAGCCACTCTGGTCTTCATATGTCCAATTTTGTTAGGACTTTTAAAACTCTTTCTGCCAATATATTTGTGAATATTTTATAGTCTATGTTCAAAAGTGATATTGGCCTATAACTTCCAGGTAGTGCCAGATCTTTCCCCTCTTTTGGTATTAATGATATATCTACTTTACCGCAGGTGTCTGGGCATTTTCCTCTATTTATATTGTTTAGTAATCTACATAGTGGTTCCAGCAGTTCTTCTTCAAGTACTTTATAATAAAATACTGAGAAGCCATCTGGGCCAGGAGCCTTACCCGTTTTCATTTTCCTTATTGCTTCCCTGATTTCCAGTTTTGAGATTTGTTTATTCAGATCATTTTTTTGTTCTTCTGAAATTTCAGGTATTCTTTCTTTTTCTAAATATTCCTTCATCTTAATCTCAAGATCTTTTATGTTTTCATGTTTTTATATAATCTAGCATAATATTGTTTAAATACTCTGATTATATCTTTCTGTTTAGTATACCTTCTTTGTTCATCTTGTATTTCTGTTATTAGCTTTTTCTCTTTCTCCTTCCTTAGCTTATATGATAACCATTTACCTGGTCTGTTTGATTGTTCGAAATATTTTTGATGAGCGTATTTCATTCTATTCATAATTTCCATTATCATATTACTTTCTATTGGTTTCCTCAAAATTTTTAATTCCTTTCTTGTTTTCTCATCACCAGGTCTTCTCTTCAAGATTTCTTCCTTCTTTTGGATTTCTTCTTTAAGTTCTTTTTCTCTTTTTTTTCTTGTTTTTTTTATATTTGTGTTCCAGTTTCATAAATTGCCCTCTTATGACAGTTTTTCCTGCATCCCACACGATGTCTATCTTTGTGTCCTTATCTAGATTTTCCACAAAAATTGTTTTATAGCTATTTTTAAACTTTCCACTGTTTCTTCTTTTTTCAGTAAAAAGTCTTGAAGTCTCGAATTATATTGCTTTTTCCTAAATACCAGTTCTAAAATCACTGGGGCATGGTCAGATATCAATTTCTGTTGAATTTCTACTTTTCTTATATTTTTCAGCATTGCAGTAGATACCAAGAACATATCTAATCTGGACTATGTTTTGAATCTATCTGAGTAAAATGTATAGTCTCATTCCTGTCCATGTAATATTCTCCAACAATCTTTTAACGATAATAACTCCATCATGTCATTAACTTCCTTTGGTAATTTCCCTTGTCCCCCCTTTTACCTATTTTAGCAGATCTATCCAATGTTAAATCAAAAACACCATTCCAATCCCTGGCAAGAATCAAGTTATCATAATCATATTTCATAAGTTCCTTTCTAAGATTTTTATAGAACTTCCCCTTGTTATTCTGTGGACCATATACCCCTAACATCATGATCTTCTTATTTTGCATATTTATTTCTACCCCTACAAAGTAACCATTTACATCATTTATTATTTCTCTTGATTCATATCTTTTATTTATATATATTGCCACCCCTCGTTTCTTTCTGTTATACTTTGTCATATATAACTCTCCCAGAACTTTATTTCCTAGTAGCTTCCTATTTTGATCTCTAATATGCGTCTCTTGCAAACACATAATCTCTGGTTTTTGTTTTATCAGATAATGTAGAACCAAACTTCTTTTATTTGGACTATTAAGCTCATTAACGTTCCAATTTGTAATTTTCCCTTCCATTTTTATTTAGTTTTATTTAGTTTCTTAAATTAACTCTTTCTAATCTATTTCTTTCTCCTCTTCCTCCTCTTCTTCTTCTCCTTTTCCTAATCCTCCCACTGCATATTGTATCTCTTCTTCTTCAGTTTCAAATTCATCCAAATCTTCTTCTCCTGTTTCTGTCTCTTCTTCTTCTTCATCTCCTTCCTCCCCTCTCAACATTTCTTGGTCTGCCATTCTTACTCTTCTTTCCTCTTCAAGGGTGTCTTTTGAATTTACTTTATTTATTACTTTCTTTGAAACCCTAGATCTATGTTCTTTTTGTTCATTTCTCTTTTTTGTCTCTTCTTCTTCTTCTCTCCAATTTATTGCTTGTTCTTTTTTATCTTGATCTATATCCTCTTTTCTCCTTTCTGAATTTATTTCATCCCCTCTCTCCTTCTCTCCCCTCCTTATTTTATTACCATTATCAACATCTTTGTGTATCTTTTCCAATAGGTTCTTTGCTTTATTTATTGTATTTATCAAGTATGTTCTCATTTGGTAAGTAACTGATAGCCCTTCTATTTTATTCCATTTGTACCCTATTTGTCTTTCTCTCAGTACTCTTGTTAAAAAGTTATATTCCTTTCTCTTTTTCAACACTTGTGTAGGTATATCCTTATAAATTTTGACTTCTTGAACTTCTATTACAAGATTTTTTCTAATGCTTTGCTGAATTATGATGTCCTTCACTCTTTCCCATACTAAGGAGATTTTCAGACCTGCAAAAATTCATGTCTGCCGCGCGAGCAGCCTCCCGAAACTGCTGCGCGGCAAGGGTCTTCTTCGGACGATGCTGTGCCTCTTGCGAAACCGTCCGTGTCACTTCCGTGAAGCTTCGGACGGCTCGGCGCCATATTTCAATCTCGGGCAGCCTCCGTGATTGAAATATTGCGCTGAGCCGTCCGAAGCTTCACGGAAGTGACACGGACGGTTTCGCAAGAGGCACAGCGTCGTCCGAAGAAGACCCTTGCCGCGCAGCAGTTTCGGGAGGCTGCTCGCGCGGCAGACATGAATTTTTGCAGGTCTGAAAATCTCCTAAGTATACTATTACATCCCGTGGAAAATTGTTTTTTTTTTTCTTCGCTATCCAGGAATTTATTCTGAACAGTTTATCCACCTCTACATCAAATTGCACCTGGTCTCAATTTATAAACTCCGCTAACACTGGAATCACCCTTATTTCCAGATCTTCATTATTTATTTCTGGTAGACCTCTAATTTTGATACATTTTGTTCTTTTATAGCTTTCTTGCAATAATTTTTGGGTATCTTCTTGTTTACTTTTATTTTCTAGTGTTTTGGTTCTTTCTTCTAGATTATCCATCTTTACTTGTAGTTCTTGTATATCTTTACTCATTTTATTTATGTCTTTCGTGACCGTCTCTAACTGCGCTCCAAATTTTTCCAGTTATTTCTGTAAATCTGTGTTTATTTCTCCCTTCAGCTCTTTCATTTCTAATTTCAAATCTGAGCTTAGTTTTTTAAATTCTTGCAGTAATAACATAATTTTATCTCCCACTCTAGTTTGAAGTTCAATCGATGACCTTCTGACCTCTTGGGTTTGCGATCTTGTCTGGGCCATCGTTCTCTTTGAAATTGGCATTTCCTTTTTATCTGTCCGTCAATTTAAATTCCCTTATAACTATGTTTAATTTCTCCCAAATTTTCCCTTGTATCTTCCAAATTTATATTCTTATGGAAATTTCTTTGTGGTTTTTCTACCTGTTATTCTCAAATTCAATTAATTAAATTAGCTGAACTAAACAGCGTAACTTATCAATTTTGTGAATATATACATCCCATATATATAATTGTACCCCTGTCTTCCTCTTTTACTCACAATTAACATTATCAAATTAACAGTTATACAATTTTATACTTATAGATTCCAAAGTTGATTAGTTAATTCCCCCTGCATACCATTTTTCCTTTATATATACTCCCGTTTTCCCTTTCCAATCTCGGTTACTATTATACTGATAATTTATATGATTTATATGATTTTACGTCATTCAGCTTAATTTGAAGATCTCATCAAAACCAGTCCTAAATTAATTCAGCAATTAATTCAAAAATGATCCAAAATTCATTCAAGATAATTTTCTCAAATTAATGATTTTACATCGTTCAACTTAGTTCATAATTCTCATCAAAACCAGTCCTAAATTAATTCAGCAATTAATTCAAAAATAATCCAGAATTCATACAAAATAATTTTCTCAGAGTAATCAAAATATTCAGTTAATTCTATTAATTCAAAACCTTTCTGGCTGTTCAATTCGTATTCAATTCATATTTCTTTCATATTTGTATACCACAACCAGCAAGGTAAAAGTTCATATGGTATCTGCTTTTTACAGTTTACAATATATCTCCCAACCAATTTTTGGCTCTAAATGATTCTTTAGAGTCTTTTACACACTTAATATTTTCACCAAACACAAGATTACCGTACCTTATTTTCTGTTTCCCTTACATGCTCAGTCATCAAACTTACACCCTCCTCCTTCTCTGCCTTTCCCCTTTCTTTCACTTTCCCCACTCCTTCGCTTGTTCTACGGCGTTGATTTCCCTCCGCGTTCACTTGTTCCTTACTTACTACGTCGTTACTGTCCACAGTAGAGAAGGAGGTTCAGGGATAAGTGGAGTGGTGTGGGTGTATTACTCTATTCTGCTTCAGAAAGGCTGCACCCTCTGTTTTCTCTGTTCTTTATTCTCTCTCCTATACTTATTCTCTGTTGCTAAGACTCCATTGTTACTTTCGTTTTCTGGTTATCCCCGTCCATCTTTCTGCCACCTTCTTCTCCTCTGGTCTTGTTCCTTCTCTCTTAGTTATCCATCTCCACTTATTCTACGTTTTCATTGTATTCTCCGCTTTCCACTTTTCACTTTCTTTCAATGTATTTTCAGTCTCTTTCAAATCTCAAAGTCCTTTCAAATTCCCCTTTTCCTCGCTATATTGTTTGTCATAGAATCATAGAATTGCAGAGTTGGAAGAGACCACGAGGACCATCCAGTCCAACCCCTGCCATGCAGGAAATCATGATCAAAGCATCCCCGACAGATGGCCATCCAGCCTCTGTTTAAAGACCTCCAAGGAAGGAGACCCCACCACGCTCCGAGGGAGTGCGTTCCACTGCCGAACAGCTCTTACTGTCAAAAAGTTCCTCCTCATGTTGAGGTGGAATCTCTGTTCCTGGAGCTTGCATCCATTGCTCCGTGTTCCAATCTCTCGAGCAGCAGAAAACAAGCTTGCTCAATCCTCAACGTGACACTCCTTCAAATACTTAAACAGGGCTATCATATCGCCTCTCAACCGTCTTTTTTCCAGGTTAAACATACCCAGCTTCCTAAGTCTCTCCTCATAAGGCATGGTTTCCAGACCTTTCACCATTTTAGTAGCCCTCCTCTGGAAACGCTCCAATTTGTCAATATCCTTTTTGAATTGCGGTGCCCAGAACTGGACACAGTATTCTAGGTGAGGTCTGACCAAGGCAGAATAGAGCGGCACTATTACTTCCCTTGATCTGGACACGATAATTCTATTGATGCAGCCCAAAATCGCATTGGCCTTTTTAGCTGCCACATCACACTGTTGACTCATGTTCAACTTGTGGTCTACTAGGACTCCTAGATCCCTTTCGCACATAGTCTCATTCAGCCAGGTCTCCCCCATCCTATATCTATGCATTTCATTTTTTCGCCCTAAGTGCAGTACCTTACATTTCTCCGTATTGAATTTCATTTTGTTAGCTTTGGCCCAGCTCTCCAATTTATCCAGGTCATCTTGAATTTTGATCCTGTCCTCCAGGGTATTAGCTACTCCTCCTAATTTGGTGTCATCTGCAAATTTGGTAAGTATGCCCCTAATTCCCTCATCCAAGTCATTGATAAAGATGTTGAATAGCACTGGGCCCAGGACAGAACCCTTTGGCACCCCACTGGTCACATCTTTCCAAGATGAAGAGGAGCCATTGCTGAGCACCCTTTGGGTTCGGCCGGTCAACCAATTACAAATCCATTGAACTGTTAACTTGTCTAGGCCACATTTTACAAGCTTGTTTGCAAGAATGTCATGAGGAACCTTGTCAAAGTCCTTACTGAAATCAAGGTATGCGATGTCCACAGAGTTCCCTTCATCTACCAAGCTGGTAATTTTATCAAAAAAAGAGATCAGATTAGTCTGGCATGACTTGTTACTCTGAAACCCATGTTGACTTTTTGTGATTATGGCATTGCCTTCTAAATGTTCACAGAATCTCTGTTTAATGATCTGCTCTAGTATCTTCCCTGGTATTGATGTCAGACTAACTGGACGATAATTGTTGGGATCCTCTTTTCCCCCCTTTTTGAAGATGGGGACAACGTTTGCCCTCCTCCAGTCTGCTGGGACTTCTCCTGTTCTCCAGGAGTTCTCAAAGATTATTGCCAATGGCTCTGAGAGTATATTTGCTAGCTCTTTTAATACTCTTGGATGTAGTTCATCTGGTCCTGGAGATTTAAATTCATTTAGATTAAGAAGGTATTCCTGTACTACCTCTTTGCTTATTCTGTGCTGGATTTCCCCTATTGTGTCTTCTGTACCTTTATCCTCAGGTTGGTCCCCCTTTACCTTTTCTGAAAACACTGAGGCAAAGAAGGTGTTGAGTAATTCTGCCTTTTCTCTGTCCCCTGTTAGCATTTTTTCATCTTCTCCACGTACTGGCTCTCCCATTTTCTTCTTTCTCCTTTTGCTGTGGACATACCCCAAAAACCTCTTTTTATTGTTCTTAACCTCTCTAGCAAGCCTGAGCTCATTCTGTGCTTTAGCTTTTCTGACTTTACTCCTACATGTGTTCGCTATCTGTTTGAATTCTTCTTTGGTGACTTCCCCCTTTTTCCATTTCTTATACATGTTCCGTTTAAAACTTAGCTCTGTTGATATTTCTTTAGTCATCCATCCTGGTTTCTTGAGACACGTCCCATTTTTCTTCCTCAATGGTACTGTTTGAAATTGTGCCTTCAGTATCTCCCTTTTGAGAAAGTCCCATCCATCTTGAGGTCTCTTCTCTTTCAGTATTCCTGACCATGGGATCATCCGCAGCATTTCCCTGAGTTTATTGAAATCAGCTCTCCTAAAGTCAAGAATGCATGTCTGACTATGCCTGGTTTCTCCTTTCCATTGTATGACAAACTCCAGGAGAACATGATCACTCTCACCTAAGGATCCCACCACTCGCACCCCATTAACCAGGTCATCCCTGTTGGTTAGGATCAGATCAAAAATAGCTGACCCCCTTGTTGCCTCTTCCACCTTTTGGACCATGAAATTGTCTTCCAGGCATGTAAGGAATTTGCTAGACCTTGAAGTTTTGGTTGAGTTAGATTTCCAGCAAATATCAGGATAGTTGAAGTCTCCCATCACTACTACATCTCTCCTTTCTGTGTGTGTGTTCATCTGTTCTAGAAAGGCATCATCCAATTCCTCTGTCTGACTTGGGGGTCTGTAGTAGAGTCCCACAATAACATCCGTGTTGTTTCCCTCCCCTTTAATTTTTATCCATATGCTCTCCACCTGGCTTCCAGTATTTTTGTCATGGATCTCTTCACTGGTGTAAATATCCCTGACATATAATGCTGTTCCTCCTCCTTTCCTGTTGGGCCTGTTTCTCTTAAAAAGGTTATACCCCTCTATTCGTATATTCCAATCATGGGACTCATCCCACCAGGTTTCAGTAATGCCTATTATATCATATTTGTTTTGTAGTGCTAGGAGTTCAAGTTCACCTTGCTTATTTCCCGTGCTTTGTGCATTAGTGTAGAGAGATCTAAGACCATGTGTTCCCTTTACTTGCTGCCTGTGCAAGTATTTTTGCCTCCCACTGTTGGGTCCATGCGCTGTTTGCCTTATTCCCTCTATGACAGCTTGACTATTTTTTCCAGCTCTTTTGCCTTCCAGAATACTGTCTCCCTCTCCCATATGACTCAGTTTAAAGCCCTCCTGATCAAATTCTTGAGACTGTAGGCAAAAACGTTTCTGCCAACTAGTGTGAGATGCACCCCATCTCTTGCCAGAAGTCCCCCCCTCATGGAAGCACAGCCCATGATCCAAGAATCCAAATTGTTCTCAGCGACACCATCTACGGAGCCAGTTGTTTACATCGGCTATTTTCCTCTCTCTTCCTGGACCATGCCCTTCAACTGGCAGAAGAGATGACATGACCACCTATGCATCCATTTCTTTCAGCTTCCTCCCCAGAGCCTCATAATCTCTTCTGATCTTCGGAAAGCTGTGCCTTGCCGTATCATTGGTTCCCACATGGACCAAAAGGAAGGAGTAATGATCCGCAGGCTTGACGAGTCTTGTCAGCCGCAACATCACATCACGGATCTTTGCCCCAGGGAGACAACACACCTCCCGAGACATCTTGTCAGGCCCACAAACCACTGCTTCTGTACCTCGCAGCAAGGAGTCTCCCACCACCACCACACGCCTCCGCCGAGGCTTCACAGCTGCTGTTCCTTGCGGTGGTCCTCTCAAGGTCCCCTGCTCTGTCCCTGAAGTGTGTCCATGCTGTTCTTCCTCATTGTCCTTGATAAGAGAGAGGGCTTCGAATCGATTCTGTAGCTGCAAGCTGCTTGAAGTATCCGTGGATTTTCTTCTTCTGTGTGTGACATTCTTCCAGCTGTCTACCTCCTGTGTCTGTGAACTGTCCGTCTCCTCCCCAGCCAGTTCCTCTGTGCGGTCCCCGTCCAAGACTGTTTGTTCTGTTCTGTCCAGGAAAACCTCTTGCTCCCGAATCTGTTGAAGTTTAGCTACCTGTGTCTCCAGTTGCTGGACTTTCTCCTCCAAGAGGGCTCCCAACTTGCACTTGGTACATGTGAAGTTCCCCACATCTATAGCCAAGAAGACAAATATCGCACAAATATTGCAGGTGACCGCCACAGTCCCCTCAGTGTCCATGGTGAGAGTTTTTAGGTAATCTAAGAACTCTTAGTTAATGCTGAAAACTGTATGCTGTACTTTTAAGTATGCTTTTTTTTGGGGGGGGGTTGGCTACTGAAACTGGCGTGCTGTTAGGCGTGCGCCTCTGCAACAAGCAGCCTCTCCCAGGTGTTTAAAAAAATTCAAACTCACAGAAGCTCCACCCACTGCAACAAGCAGCCTCTCCCAGGTGTTTAAAAAAATTCAAACGCACAGAAGCTCCACCCACTGCAACAAGCAGCCTCTCCCAGGTGTTTAAAAAAATTCAAACTCACAGAAGCTCCACCCACTGCAACAAGCAGCCTCTCCCAGGTGTTGTCTGCCTTCTTCTCTCCAGCTTCCGTGTTTCCACTCCGCCTTCAGTTCTTAAGGTCGTACCTTAAGTTTTCCTTCCCAGACTGAGTTAACTCACTCATTTGGTTGCTTTTGTCACTACACAGAATAACAGAATTTAAGAAAGGCATTTTATATGGCAAAAAAGAAACTTGCTTAAACCAAATTATGCTTTATTCTAGTTCTAAAAAGTGGTGGCGTCGCTTCAGCCTAAACAAAGGTAGCTCCACCTGGGTGGGTTATGGCACCGACCTCCCCAAGTTTCTTCTGTGGGTAGAGTTAACCTCCTTAACCCACATAACTTGGCCCAAAGTTGGTCTCTTGCTGCCTCCTCCGTTTGTCTAATTCCTCATGCAAAAATTTCCTTCCAAAAGTTGACTTAAGGGAAGGTTTTACCCAGGTTTTGCGGTCACTTCTTCAGAGCTCCTAAAGAACCAGCCTATTCTCACACTGTCACCACCGGAAGTCTGGAGAGGCTGCTTGTTGCTGAGGGGGAGGACCTTCTGGGAGTTTGAATTTTTTAAAACACCTGGGAGAGGCTGCTTGTTGCAGAGAATTTGAGTAACCAAACAAAAATGCAGCATTCCTAAAAGTACAGCTTAGAGTTCTCAGCATTAACTAAGAGTTCTAAAAGCTCTCACCATGGACACTGAGGGGGCTGCTGCAGTCACATGCAACACTTGTGGGATGTTTGTCTTCTTATCTACAGACATGGGGAACTTCACATGTACCAAGTGCAAGTTGGTAGGCCTCTTGAAGGAGAAAGTCCAGCAGCTGGAGACAAGGGTACTTACACTTCAACATATTCGGGAGCAAGAGGTTTTCCTGGACAGAACAGAACAAACAGTCTTGGGCAGGGACCGCACTGAGGAACTGGCTGGGGAGGAGAGTGTCACTCCACAGACACAGGAGGTTGATAGCTGGAGGAATGTCACACACAGAACAAGAAAATCCTTGCCTACAGTCTCAAGAATGTGATCAGGAGGGCTTTAAACTGAGTCATATGGGGGAGGGAGACAGTATTCTGGAAGGCAAAAGGGCTGGAGAAAATAGTCAAACTGTCATAGAGGGAACAAGGCAAACAGCACAAGGACCCAACAGTGGGAGGCAAAAAAAAAAACTTGCACAGGCAGCAAGTAAAGGGAACACATGGTCTTAGATCTCTCTACACTAATGCCCAGAGCATGGGAAATAAGCAAGATGAACTTGAACTCCTAGCACTACAAAGCAAGTATGATATAATAGGCATTACTGAAACCTGGTGGGATGAGTCTCATGATTGGAATGTAGGAATAGAGGTGTATAACCTTTATAAGAGAAACAGGCCAAACAGGAAAGGAGGAGGAATAGCATTATATCAACAGGGACTCATCGTATATGAACCCCACACACCCACACTGCCACCATTCTCTAAAGATGCCAGCCACAGATGCAGGTGAAATGTCAGGAATAAACTCTTCTAGAACACAGCCTCACAGCCTATAAAAAAACCCCACAAAAACCTATAAAAAGGTGAAGGGTTTTTTGGGGGTGAGGGTGGCATCTTTTTAGTGACATATGCCCATGTAAGTGCGGCTTGCATATGTTTATGTCTCTTTTTTGGATGATGTATAAGGAGCTATTTTCTAGCATTTGTACCCCATTCCAAACTTCTACACAGCAACTGTCAAGCCTTGAGACCAGCTGCTTCTTCTTCATTTGAATTTTCTCCATCCCTCCCCTCCCTACTGATAAGCAGCAGAGTCAGGGGCTGCTCCCAGGGTTTGTCAGTTGCCAGGGAAATCGGGGAGGGGGCACAGAGAAATGCATATGTGGAACATTGGAACACCTGCTCAATGTAGGATCTCAACCTTTGTTTACTGGTATAATCCTGCTTCTAGGAGTCTTCTAAGAGAGCAACACCATTTGTAAACAAGAGCCTTGACCTAGCAACTGGTATTGAGGAGTACATTGCCTATAATATTAGTGGTAATATTAGCTGTCATGACTAGTTGTCATTAATAGCTTTATCCTCCATGGATTTGTTTAATCTTCATTTAAAGCCATCCAAAATGACAACTATCGCTATATCATGTTGTAAAGAATGCAACAATTTTAATTATGTACTGTGAGAAGGGGTACTGTCACTTATCTAATGTGGATCTCCCTCTATGCAGCTTTAGTGGGTAAACTCACATTCTAATCTGTTGGGAAAAGGAGAAAACTCTATCCATTTTCTCCCTGTGTTTAGTTTTATACACCTGTATCAGGCCCCCTTCTTAGGGCCTGTCTGCATGGGCCAAATAAAACCATCCCACCTCATTGTCACAGCAAGCCACTCAGATAATATTCAGGATGATTGGGATGATTCCAGGTCTTGTCAGTGCCTCAGGGCTTAAATCCGCACCAGAAAGAGTTGGGATTTACTCTGGATTTGAGCAGAAAATCTGGGTATTTTGTGTGTGTGTGTGTGTTTTGTGTATGGACTGCACTCCATGGCAATGTCAGTGTGGGGCCAGGGGGAGAAGCTTTGCAGGTGGGTAGAAGAGTTCAGGAAGAGGCTCCCTGGGCCAGGCGATCAACTGACAAGGAACTGACCCACAAGGAAATACCTCTTTCTCTTTTTCAGTGTCACTTTGTAGCAGTCCTTCATCACCACTTATAGGTGGCAGTTGTTCAGAGAAGTGCATACCAGCATACCCATATCTATTGGCACTTTGTGCCGATGTGGACATAGGTATATTCACATGTATGGTGGGAGGGGGCACCACCAGAACAGCTATGGCCATATGGCTGCACATACTGTGATTTATTGGACTGGGGTGACTTTGGAAGGGGGAACTGCATGGCCAGTGCTCCCAAACTCACCCTGTTGTGTGTGGTGACCATGAGGACAATTCCGTGGTCACTGCAGACCAGGGAAACCCGAAGGTAATCTGGATTTCCCTGTCAGTGTAAACATGCCCTTACTCACCTTTTAAAGCTAAACAAACCCAAATGTTGTGACCTTTCTTCAACTTCATCTTTGATCAATTTGGTTGCCCTTTACTGCACTTTATCCTTTCTGAGGTACAGTGATGACTTCTGTACATATTATTCCAAATGTGGTCTCATAATAGAATTGTAAAGGTATTGTGCTATTTGCAATTCTATTTTTGGTTCCTTTCTTAAGATTCTGAACACAGAATTTCTCTTTTTCACAGCCAGTCAATATTTTCATTAAGCTATCCACTATGACTGAAATAGCATTTGCCTACTTCTCAGTTCAGAACCCATCAGCAATAGCATGGAGGGTTGGCAGTTTCACATGTGAATCTTTCAGTGTGACTCACTTCTGAGCAAACACAGCTTGGAGGGTTGCACTGTCACTCCCTTTGAACACTTAATAATTTGAAAAGGAGCTGCATGATATTGCAAAGTGCTAATGAGCTTGTAGAAGAGCCAACCGTGTTGCAAAGTGATTCGACTTGATCTAGCCTCGGGTTATGGACAATTCCATGCTCCAAAACAAATCCCAAAAAATGGAAATCCACTTAAGCAAAGAACAACTGTCCAGAATAAAAAGCGGATATGATGCTTTCAGACACTGGGAACTCTCACTCAAAATAGAAGAGACTGGACCTAAAGAAAAGGTGATGTTGAGAGAGTATAGTAGGAAAAAGTATATTCAGGGGTAGCTGTATTGGCCAAAATAAAACAAAATCCACAGGGCACAAAAGAGCAGCACCTTTATTGGCCAACCAAAATGCACCAAACATATCATGTAAGCTTTTGAAGCGCCACTGGCTTCTTCATCAGACATAAGTTGTTAAAGAGAGAATATCTGATATTAAAGAGACAATATCCGATACAAAATGTAGGCCTGTGACTCCAACACTGTCACTTTTTTCTTTTTCTTTCTCCTGTATAATTTTTAAACATCTTTTGTCTGATGAAGAAGCCAATGGACCTTTGAAAGCTTGCATGATGTGTTTTCTGCATTTTGGTTGGCCAATAAAGGTACTGCTCTTTTGTGGGTTTTGGATTTTGTTTAATTATGGTGGTTGAGGCTCCTATCAGTGGCCTGAAATGAAAAATATCTCAGTGCTTCAACATTTTTAAGCTTCTCCTTTTGGAAACACAGAATGTCAAGCAGGAAAGTATTACCTCATGGAGCACACATGTAAAAAGACATCCACTCACCGCCTAAATTCCTCATCAGATAAAACTGGTATTTATTTATTTATTTATTTATTTATTTATTTATTTATTTATTTGGTGCGCTAGGCATGGTGAGAGAGCATCTGGGGAAAATTGGCCCTGCCCCACATGCAGCTGCAGACACCTGTGTAAGACAGACAGAAAACATGATAATTGTTGCTTGGGTATGGTTGTGGCCAAAATAGCTCTAATTAGTCTATGCACATCTGTTGCCACCATCAGCAAGCCATTTGTCTGTGCCTCTTATAGAACAAGTTCAGGTAAGATGCTCACCAAGCATATGTAACAAAAGGCTCTAAATCTGTTACATTTATTCAATAACCAGTGATCAATGGCTAGTTATACAAGACTATGCCAGAAGGGAGCAAAAGGCTGAAGCTTCCCTTTCTCATTGTGCTACTTATAAAGGCTGTGGGAGGTGACTGTCCCTTACAAGTGTCAAGATATATTTCCTTGTATTTTAAATGTCATTGCCTGAGATTCTTTGCTACAAGGGTCAGTCTTTTTAATCCACAGACAGAATCTATTGTATAATATTCAGCTTGGGGATGTGGTCATGTGGACCTGTCAGGAAATTAAGGATGTAAATCTTTGTAAATTTAATCCTCACAGGCAAGAACAAATACTGTGATTTTACCATTTTTCTCTTTGTGGCAAGAAATTTGTTTAAAATGGTAGTTTTCAAAAACCAGGGACTGTATCACACAAGGCTGCTAAAGTGGCATTTCAGTGGGATAATAATGAATTTGGCCAGTACTTATCAGACGATGTTGTGACTATCCTGTTCATGCTTCACATTCTGGTCTGTTGTGCACCTTTCAATTGATGAGAAAACCCCATCCATTCCTACCAATATCAGTATTGTTCCGCAGCTGCCCCTGGTGTGATAGGTCCCTTTGCTTCAGTTCTGGGATGACTGTAGTCATGTGGCATGAGGGGGCCTGATACTTCTCCTCTACCCCTCCTCCCCGTCACTATTCCAAAGCGGCAGGGGGGAGAGAGAGGGAGAGGAGGAGAATCAGGCCCCCTCATGCCACGTGACTGCAGTCATCTGGAACTGAAGTGAAGGGACCTACCACACCAGAGGGGTGTCAAAGGAGCACAGTCGCACAAATGAAAAGTGGTATAATAAAAATAGTTTTACAACCTATATGGTCCTGTTTATTTTAATAATGTGTTTGCCATGAGATATAAGGCTGGTGTGGTAATGTCTAATGTGAAGTGTGCAAACAAACATATGTGTAGTGTGTAAAAAAAAATACATGTGTGGTTTTTTGTGCAGAAAACAGAATTTTCTGCATGGAAAGAGCTGTTTTCTGTGTAGGGAACTTGTTTTCTGCATAGACATATTGTTTTCTGTGTAGAAAAATGCTTATCCCCCCCCCAACAGAACTTGTTGTTTTCTATTGGAAAAACTCCATGTGCATTTTTCCACCCAAAACACATCCTGAACTTTAAATATTCCTGCTTGTAAAGAATTTGCCTTGTCAGAGTTCCCCAGCATACAAGAAACCCACTTTTTCACCATTTTCATTAAAAAAATCTTTCCATTCCTACAGGAAATGCTGCCTGTCTATGCACCATTGTGTAAAGAGTCCCATACACCAGGGATGGATGTAAAGTGAACACACATACAGAGAGAGAGACCTCCCCCATCTATCTTGTACATTTAAGGAAGATGAAAAGCCCTTTTTCACTTGTCATATGAAATATCATAGAATTTCTCTACTTTGCCAGCCTTTTCCAAGTATTTTGCTTTCTTAGATTTTCCTTGGGTTTTTTCGGGGCTGTGAGGCCATGTTCTGGAAGAGTTTCTTTCTGACGTTTTGCCTGCATCTGTGGCTGGCATCTTCAGAAAGAAACTCCTCCAGAACACGGCCTCACAGCCCCAAGGAAAATCTATGGATGCCGGCCTTGAAAGTCTATGACTTCATATTTTGCTTTCTCTTTCCTCCATACACTATCAAAAATTGCTGAGTGAAATGTTCATTTCACAATTATTCGAAATTTCCCCATGATTGGAAAACTAGATTAGTCAGTGATCCAGTCACAGGATGGAAGCTAAGTGTATCCACCCCAGTATGGGAATAATCCCTCCTCAGATCTTGTCACTCAGTGCAGGAAAGGAATGGGTTGAACCAGGTTAACAGGGGGCCTATCTACATTGCAGAAATGCAGCAGTTTGACACCACTTTGTCTACCATAGTTTGATCCTATGGAATCCTGGTATTTGTAATTCTGATAGGTGTTTAGCCTTTTCTATCAGAGAATTCTGGTGCCTACATATACCTGGTTTCCATAGGACAGAACTATGTTGGATAAGGTGGTGTCAAACTGCTGTCTTTCAGCAGTGTAGACAGGCTCAGGAACATTGGAAAAGGGATTTTCCCCATAGTCACTTCAAACGTGTGCACATGCATTCTTTTAGGGCAAAAATAAGGAAGGAAGGTTGATTCTAATTAGACCACAACAAATTCAAAGGAAGAAAACTGCCACTGAGCCCTAATTATAATCATTCCTAGTTGACATAACTGATCACTTTGTTAGTTCCAGGATGGTTATTGTTTATGAGATTGCAAGCTTTAATCATTTTAACCAAATCGGTAATCAACTAAAGCTTTAGCCCAGTGGCTCTTCACCTTTTCTTTAACAGGGCTCCCCTTTAAATATATTTTTTTGTTGTTGCTGTGGACCCCCAAGACTTAACTCAAGATTTAAAACAACAACAGTAAACAACAACAACACCATTCACCATTCATTAAACCTTCCATCAGAGGCATTGGAGGAGAATGGAAGACTTTTCTTCTGCTTCTTCTGGTAAGTTGTGGCTGGAACAGATTGAACACATAGGCCAAGCCAGCCAGCTTTTGCCTTGGCTCATGTAACATGGCTGCTACACTGAGGGGGGAGGTGGGCCAAGCAGCCTTCAAGCATCATGGACCCCCTGAGAAGATATTGTGGAGCTCTGGGGTTCACCGGACCACAGGTTAAGAACCACTGCTTTAACCATTTCCTCAGGCCCAGCCCTGTATTGGCAGTAAGAGGAATGCTTGGGGTGTTATGAAATGGCAGCAAAGAATTAGTTACTTCCTTTATTATTCTTCTATTTTACTGTTAAAGGTGAGGAAGCGTGCTTGTGGGATTTTCTGCCTCATTTGCCAAAATAATATGGCTGACTTTACTGTACCTAGGAAGATGGGGGGGGTTGCCTTGGGCCAACTCTATGTTTAATTGGTAGAAGCAATTTTAATCACATAACCTGTGAACTGGAACTCTTTAGTACATTTGTTAATGATGAATTTCATAAGACTGTGACTGTGCTTGAGGAAGGGGCTAGGGTCTTCAGAAGCATTTCTGGTTTTCTAAGCTATTAACCTTTTGTAGCATTTTCAATGATTTCTAAAGCACAGTTGAATGGGATTTCTATGATATGGTAATGATCTTCACAATGAGATCCATGACAATAAGATCTGAGAAGGTATGACTAAAGCTGCCTGCTGGCTCTCTTTGAAGATCTCTGCATAAAGTACACAGAAGAAGGAAAGAAATTCTTGTCTGGGCAATATAATTCTCCCCCCCCCCATGTGTGTGTGTGTGTGTGTGTGTGTGTGTGTAGATTCCAGTCTTTGAAAATAAACATGGCAATCAGAATGGTATGACTGATTTGAGATAGGAGAATACCATGATGTGGCTGTTTTCAGGTGATGTAGCTTCATGGGCAATCCTTTCCTAAGAGTTTAAAATCCACAAAAGAGCAATACCAGAAAAAAGTGAATAGTCACAGACCAACATCAGAATAACATCTAAGACATGCATCTGAGGAAGTACGTCAAGGACTTTATCAGACTAGCATCTAAAAATGCTGTAATTCCGCAAATGAGGAAAGCTGAAACATAGTGGCATTATTACATTTATTATTGCACATTGCTGTAATTGCACAAAAGAACTGCCACATAATTATCTTACAACCACCACTAGTGCTTTAAGAATGGGACTTTACTTCCATGATTTAGCATGGGCAAGATTTCGAAGGTTCTCATGAAAGACACGACTATGCTTAAAAACACCAAAACCCACATAATTTGCAAAGTAAATGAACACACAAACACTTAAACCTAAAAACAAGCAAACAAACCAGGACAGTTCATAAAAAGAGCATCCTGTGGATAGTTTTCACATTCTCACCCAGATGTTTTCTCACTGGGAACGGGGAGGGGGGAAAGAGGACTACCTATTCACAGTGTAATCTTCCAATTACAGTGGGATGTGTTTACGCACACACTTCAATACCATGAAAAAAAGTGATATTGAGAGCTATTGATGGCTTGCCCCATCAATTAAAAGCAACACCTTATTTGCAGCTGGAGCACAGATTAATCACGTGTGATAGTGGAAACCATTCGTGACACTGTAACATTGTAATTGTCATGATGGGGTTCCCATCATGCTGCTTCAAGGTTGACTGCAACTCCCATCATTCTGCCAGACAACTACATTTCTCTAAATTTGCAAATGGTATTGTCATGCCTACATAGCATCAGGTAACAAAAGGGTTAATGGAAGGACAGGTCTCAACACCATCTCCACAGAAGCTAATGAGATGACATCATCAATGATATCACATCACCAGACCTGAAATAGCCAATCACAGCTCTAGACCCGGGAACTCTAAGATATAACTGCTTTCGTGTGAAGCCATTTTGCCAGACTGAGACCATGTGGCTTTGAACAAAGACTGACAATGGCTGGTAGAGCTAAGCCACCCAGCTTATCTCCTAGCTTGCCCTGATACCATCTGAAGGCAACAGACTGCAAAGTAGTGAGTAGGAATTTTAGAGCCTGTTTAGATCGTGTTAGGGGATTTCTTTTAATTTCTCCAGTTTTGATTGGATGTAGTTAAATTTAGTAACTGAATATAACTTAGAATAATTGAATGCTTTGATTTTTAATACCTTGCTATTTCTGTAACTTTAAGCATGCCTGGGGCATGGGAGAATGCTGCCTCATGTGAGATTGCATGACTTGAACTCACATGAATAAAGTAAACTTATTAATCTTCCTATCCTGATGTCTACATATGCCTATATCTCTTGATCATGCTACTCTGACATCTTTCTCTGGGGATAGGAGCATGGAGTTAGTTGATTCATAGTGGCAGGGAGTTCCACTAGTTATCAGGGACCTTGCACAGCTTCTCGCTGTGCTGTGCATGAAAAAGGGGGGAAACTCGGCAAGCGGTGGCAACTTTTTTGACCTGCAGGGGGTGCTCTAGAGTGAGGATACTTGGGGCTACCCCTACAGGGAAGCTAATCTGGGGTTCCAAGGTGAGAGAGCCCCAATTTTAGCTTATTACATGGTGGCAGCGACGGTTCCAAACCATGGCATCAGTTTGGGAAGTTAGTTGAAACTGCATCTCTCTGTCTCTTTGCCTTGCCTTGTCTTTGAACTCAGAGAAGAGGGGTTGGGAGACTGGGGGGGGTGTGCTGTAGTTTTGGCTTGTTCAAGTGAGGAAGGGAGAGAGGGGTGTGTCTGCTTGCCGCATCTGATAAAGTTCCAAGTCTACGAAAGCTTATGCTGAAACTCCTTTCTCTTGGTTGGTCCCAAAGGTGCTAATATATTCCTTTCCAGACTAATACACCTATGCCTTTGAATCTGAAGCAGATGCTGGCCAATATAAGCTGCAGACTTTTGTGGATTACTTGTCTTTGTCCCTGACCCTCACATGGCCAAACAAGGATTGGCCCCTACCTGTGCTGAAATCTCTCAATAGCATCTTAACTGACATCAGTAACATCTGTAGGCCTGTTACTCTAACATCTTCCCCTTTTTTTCTCCTGTATGATTTTAAACATTTTTTGTTTGATGAAGTAATGGTTTATTCTCTGGTGCAGCATATTTTCTGCATTTTGGTTGGCCAATAAAGCTATCACTCTTTTGTGGGTTTTGTTGTATTTTGCAATATGGCCAACGTGGCTAACCCTGAATAGGTTCCCTGGATTTGAAGCTACTGAATTTTGCTGCAACAGGGGAAACTTTAATAAGACGGAGCAATGGACTGGGACTTCATTCTTTGAGGTTTTTACCTCCAACAAAGGAGATTATCAGATGCTTCAAAAAGCCCAACAGGAGCACGCGAGGATGACATCACTTTACTAGGAATGGGTCCCAGTTTTGCATGATGTCATCAACCTTGTGTGCTGCCTCCATGCAGACTCTGTGCTGCAGTGGAGAATAAGCCATTGCTTTTCTTTGATGGAAGTTTCCACCAATGAAAAGTAATGGTTTATTCTCTGGTGCAGCACAGAGTCTACAGAGAGGCAGCATGCAAGGATGATGACATGTGCGAAATGTCATGGTATGGTGACATCATCCAAACTCTTCAATTGGACTATAGTTGGCAAGTTTTTATTTATACAGCAGCTAAAGGTTTTTTTTTCAGACTCTGTAACAGGACAGAGATATCTTGGGAAATTCAATGTTCTCTACCTAAGAAAGGAGCTGTTAACTTTGCACAGGGCAGAGACAGTGGATCTCAATGGAAGTTACTTTTTCTGTTGCTAATGGAGTTGAAATTTTATTACCTGCCTTTTATTGCCCTTTGTCCCTGGTCCTAACATGACCAAGGAGATTATCACACCAGACCCTATAAACTGTTCTGTCCTGCTACCCCCCCACCCACTACTACACTTCCACCACACTCCCATCCCTGTAATGAAATTTTAAAAATTCAACCCTTCCCTTGCTGCACAATCTGGAATGTGCTCTCCCTCCCTTTGGCAGTCCGGGCATGAATGGAACTGTTGCAAAGCTCCATTCATGTCCTGGAAAGCAAATCCCACCCGTTCTTGTGAGAGAACGATCGCACAGGTATTTTAAAAATAAAAATACAAAATACAAGAAAAAAAGTGACAGCATGCACAAAAACACACTCTGCACTTACAAAGCAACCTGGGGAGGGGGGAGAAAGGGTGACATTTACCTGGCTGTCCTGATTGTACCTGGAAGTCTTCAGCATGGACTTCCCGGTGATGTCACGTGTCGTTGGCATCGCGCCAGCAGAACGTGTCATCTTTTCACTCACCTGTCATTCTTTGTCTATAATGTAACGGGCTTCTTATTGATGACTTTACTCCATCAATAAGAGGAAGCGGGAGGTGAACAGGAGCAGAATGGGAGCATCACAGGGCAGGGGCGATGTCATCTAAAAGGTAAGCCTTTTAGCGGTCTCCTGTTGTCCCTGTCCTGGGATGTTTCCCCCGTTTGATAATCTCCCAAGAAGGGGAGTGGCCTTTTTGGGTGGATTTTGTATTTTGTTGGATTTTGCTGTATGGCCAACACAGTTACCCCTGAATATGTTTCAAAGGGCTTGTCTAGATGAGAAGATACAAGGCTGATTGCTGCACATTAATGCAAAATTGCAGCAGTATTCTTTTGTCTCCACAGTCCTTTAGCAAAATTGCTGGTATGTGAAGCTATTTGTGTTTGAAGTTCACATGCAGCCATCCCTGCAAAGCAACATGGTGGCCAAGAGTGAATTACTCACATTATTATTCTCAGCAATTTCTTGCTGCTGCACAGTATTTTTTTTTTTTAAAAAAACCTGCAAATCAAAGATGCGCAAGTGCAATCGTCCACTTTAAAAAGCTATTTGGTCACCTCAGTGCAACAGAAAAGCACACAATCAGCAATGCAAAACTCCCAAATGGCGCTTCTGGACACTTCATTGCTGGCAAGCCTGCTTCACACATGTCCAACCAATCAGCTTTCCACTTCTGTCTGGTGCTACAATATGAATCAGTTGTCCAACTGAGTGATGATGTTATTTTTAAAATTTCAGGAAAAGCCATGAAGGCTTCCCCCCATAGTTTTTGGAGTTTTGCCCACCTCCTTCCTAACACCATGAATCTTGTTTGCTTCTTGTTGGGACAAAAGTTATTCCCTGTGAATTCTATGAGGAGTATTTTCACCATCTAGACAACCCCTAGGAGTTTGAAACTTCACTATTTATATAGGTCTGATTTTCAATGGAAAATGAATTCCTGGGTGGCACTGCCATTACTGCCTCATTTTGGGGCTGATCCCTTCAACAATGAGTGGGGCAGTCGAAGTTCAAAATACTGAGGTGCTAAAATAAGCAGACTCTCAACACCTTGGTGGGAGAAAAGTGAATGGAGGAAACAGCTGGTCTACACTCTTTGGAATCCCCTTGCGCTCACAAAATCAGAACTCATCTCCCACTGCCCCCTTTCCCAAATTGTTTAATCACACAGAAATGTCATAATCATGTCTGGAAGACCTAGTGGTTGTCAACCTGTGTTTGTCCAAAACCACTGTGACAGCTACAATGACTATATACTCCATCAAAAGCACCGAATCCCTAGACCCAGAAATGCAGGTGGCACGTGTCTCTTCACAACACTGTGTACGTGTGTGGTATAGATGATCCTATATAGATACAAAGATTTCCTCCATGAAGTCTGGCTCCACTGCCTTAATGTGCGATGGAAGTGCCCTTGTTTTCTGGTAGCCTATGGCACCAAAGTGTGAGCTTTAGCAGGCCAAGGGTTCGGTTAGGTTTTGGGTAGGACATACAGGCAGACTGTGTGTCTTTTGCATGAGGACCAGCTTGGCTTATGTACAGAAAGGTTTCTTAGGAGAAAGTTGACCACCAGGTGATGAAATAGGTCATACCAGCTATGCATGGATCCCTTGTGGGTTGGGAGGTGATACAAAAATACAATAATTAAATAAATAAAGTTGTCATCTGCAGATCTTTTCATGCATACGCAAGTACATGTGATATATGCTACATATTATGTAATACATAGTATATTATTTAAAATATTAATTCATTCAGTCATTGTACTTTTAGAGCACCTCAACATCAGCATTCTCAGATGCATGTAAAATATATTAAAAATGTAAAATGCAAACACAAAATATTGTGAGAAACCAGCACATAATAAAATCAAGGTAAGGTTAACAGGGGACAATAAGAAATATTGCAGCACATAAAACCAAAGCTCTTTCTCTGGCTTTTCTTCGCAAACAAAGATTCAGGAAGGACTCATCCCGTGCTTTCTGCAAGCACGCTGATGACTAAAAAGGCGAATCTGAGATAAACAAGTTCGCTTGCAGAAAGCACAGCAGAAGGTCTCCTTGGGTGATGTTTTTGGGTTGTGATTCTTTCTGCGTTGTCATTTCTCTTCAAGACTTGGTTGGCATGAGTTCTCAAATAACCCTGCAGCATTGTGGATAGTGTGTCTCCATGCCTTCCGATGTGAGGCCAGGGCGTACCACTGTTGGGGACCAATTTGGCCGAGCCTGAGATGTTGTTTCAGGGAGTCCTTGTATCGCTTTTTTGGAGCACCCCTCTTGTGTTGACCCGTGGCGAGGTCACCGTAGAGTACTATATTTGGGAGGCGATGGTCCTCCATCCTAGAAACGTGCCCTGCCCAGCGCAGCTGCGTTCTCAATATCATGGCCTCAATGCTGGTGATCCCTGCTTGCTCAAGGACAGCAACATTCGTCACATAGTCAGTCCAGTGTATTTTTAGGATTGTGCATACACAGCGCTGGTGAAAGCGTTCGAGGAGTCGTAGGTGGTGGCGATAGGTGACCCATGTTTCAGATCCATAAAGGAGAATAGACAGTACAATGGCTCCATACACAATGATTTTTGTGCTTTGGCTCAGGTGTTTATTGCTCCAGACCCTTTTGTGAAGTCTTCCAAATGCACTATATGCCTTTGCTAATCTGTGATCGATCTCTTTGTCAATCTTGGCATCTGAGGAGATGATGCTTCCCAGGTAGATGAACTGCTGAACGGACTTGAGCACAGATTTGCTGACAGCAATGTGGGGATGGTGGTGTTCATCCTGTGGTGCAGGCTGGTAAAGAACTTCTGTTTTCTTCAGGTTTACTTCCAGCCCAAACAGCTCTGCAGCTCTTGTGAAGCAGGATGTTAGGCACTGAAGAGCTGCTTCTGTGTGGGCAACAAGAGCAGTGGCATCAGCGAAGAGCAGCTCACGGACTAGATAGTTTAGAGTCTTAGTGTGAGCCCTCAGATGGCTTAAGTTAAACAAGCTACCATCAGTACAGTAACATATATAGATGCTGTCGTCTTCTTCAAGCTCTGTCATAGCCCTTTGGAGCATCATACTGAAGAAGATTGTAAATTAAGTTGGTGCAAGAACACAACCTTGCTTCACTCCATTAGTTATTAGAAAGGGCTCTGACAGAGCATTGCCATATCTGACTTGACCATGCTGGCCCTCATGTAGCAAGATAATCATTTTCAGGAATTTGAGGAGACATCCTAGATTTTCCAGGATCTGCCACAGAACTTTTCTACTCACAGTGTCGAAGGCTTTGGTGAGGTCGACAAATGTTACATAGATACCCTTGTTCTGCTCCCTACATTTTTCTTGCAGTTGTCTAAGGGCAAATACCATATCTGTAGTACTCCTATTGGCTCTGAAACCACACTGGTTTTCAGTGAGAAGTTCTTCTGCAATAGTAGGAACTAATCTGTTCAGGAGTATCCTTGCAAGGATTTTTCCAGCAATAGAGAGCAGTGTTATGCCTCAATAGTTTGAGCAATCGGATTTTGCTCCTTTTTTCTTGTACAGGGTGATGATGACTGCATCTCGGAGATCTGATGGCAGTTCCCCTTTTTACCAGAAATTCACAAGGAATTCGTGGAATTTATTGTGGAGTGTATGTTCTCCGTGTTTCCAAACTTCAGGTGGGATTCCATCAATCCCAGCTGCCTTGCCGTTTTTCATCTGCTGTATGGCCTTAAGGGTTTCTTCTAAAGTGGGAGCTATGTCCAATTCATTTTTCATCGGTTTTTGTATCATATGTTGGATAGCTGAGCCTTGGACTGCTCGGTTGGCACTAAAGAGACTTTGAAAATGTTCAGCCCATTGGCTCAGGATGGAGGCTTTATCAGTAATTAATGTTTGACCATCTGTACTGTATAAGGAGCTTAGGATCATTTATGATCACCCAGATCTGCACAGCATTGTGTCTTTTCTGCTATATTGATCCACCACTTGTTCTGCATGTCTCAGAGTTTTTATTGAAGTTTACTACATGTGAGGCGGAAAGCTTCATTTCTTACATGGCAGGTTGGCTGGGCGAGGTATGCCTGGTGAGCAGTTCTCTTCTTTGCCAACAGTTCCTGGATCTCTTGATTGTTTTCATCAAACCAGTCTTGATTTTTCTTGTGGGAGAACCTGAGGGATTCTTCCGCAGATTGGAGGATACTATTTTTGATATGTTGCCAAAGCACTGTAGGAGAAGGATCTGTAGGATGGTCTTCAAGTTTTGTTTGCAGATTTGCCTGGAAGTTGTGTCTCATGGTAGCTTGTTGAAGATTGTTGACTTGGAGTCACTTCGTTAAGATCCCATGAACTTAAGATGAAGATTTAGTTTATATCTGATGAGGCGATGATCTGTTTGGCATTCTGCACTGGGCATCACTCGGGTATGACGGACATTGCGAATGTTTCTCTGGCAGACTAGAACATAGTCAATGAGGTGCCAATGTTTGGATCGGGGATGCATCCAGGTTGTCTTCAAGCTATCTTTCTGCTGAAAGATTGTGTTTGTAATAGTCAGCTGTTGTTCTGCACAGAACTCTAGCAGGAGGCGTCCGTTATCATTGCAATTTGCAACACCATGCTTGCCTAAGACACCTTTCCAGGCTTCAGAGTTCTTTCCTACTCTGGCATTGAAGTCACCAAGGATAATAATTTTAATTTCTACAGGAACTTTTTGCGTGAGTTGGCCTAGGTCTGTGTAGAATTTGTCTTTCTCTACAGGGTCGGCTTGCATAGTTGGGGCATATATACTGAAGAGAACAACATGTCGGAGGCGTAAGGAAATAATGCGATCAGAGTATCCTGTTGGCAAGGTTTTGCGTTTGGAGGCAATGGAGTTTTTAATCATAAAGCCTACTCCTGAAAGATGTTTTTCGGTTTTGGGTTTGCCATATCAGTAAAGTGTGTACCCGGCACCATGTTCTTTAAGGCTGCCTTCCACATAAAGGCGAACTTCACTAAGAGCAGCAATGTCAATATTAAGTCGTAATAGTTCATGGGCTATTAGGACAGAATGACGCTCAGGCCGTCCATTATCTTCAGAGTCTCGCATGGTTCTGATGTTCCACCATGCAAGTGTCAGTTTATTTACATCTTTGGAGGCCGGTGTGTGCCTTTGTTTCTTTGCCTTCGTTTGACCGCATCAGAAGATTCCCGTTGGCCGTGGCTAGCCAACCAGGTAGTTGGGGATGAGCTTTCATTAGGCCACTTTTACTAGGCCCCTCTCCATATGCAGCAAGCAGTGCTCTCCTTAAAAAAGGCTGCTTGGTCATTCAGGATGCTGCCGAACAAGACTGCCTTCTCAAGCGGGTCAGCCTCGAGTGTCCAATGTCCTGAACCGCCTGCATGCTGGGTTGGGTCTGCGGCTTCCAGTGCATCTTTACACCTGCCATTTCGTCCCTCACCTATTGCTACAGGGCTTTCTTGGAACTGGATTTGTCCTTCGAGCCTGTGCAATGGATTTTTCTGGTGGAGTGCAGCGTGCACAGAACTGGCCTCACCCTTTAAACCAAAGGTTCATCTGCCGTGGCCTTGCAAGCATGGATGTAGCAGCGAGGTCCTTGGGTCATAGGTTTGATTAGAGTTTCCTCCTCTTAGATGGATGACCTTACAGGGTTGGGCGAGCACCATCTGTCCGAGTTTGGGATTAGAGTTTTCCTTCTCCTAGGACGGTAGCCATAAGGCTGGAGAGCCCAACCTGTCCTTTGACGCTCTTTGTCAGACCCTTCGGTTTTGACCTGCCTGGCATGGGACACCCTACCGAATGGCTTTATGCTACCACAGCATAGCTCAAAACATCATTATGTTATGCAAGCCCCTCTCCCATGACAAGGGGGCGTCAATGGAGAGGAAAACCAAAATAAACCCAATAAAATAGAAGAGTTTGGTGTTGTGTGCCTTCAAGTCGTTTCTGACTTATGGCGACTCTAAAGTGAACCTATTGTTTGGTTTTCTTGGCAAGATTTGTTCAGAGATGGTTTGCCTTTGCCCTCCTCTGAAATTGAGAGAGTGTGACTTGCCCTTTGTCACCTAGTGGGCTTCCATGGCCCAGCAGGGATTTGAACTCTGATTTCCAGAGTTGTAGTCCACTGCTTAAACTACTACTCCACAGTGGCTCTAGAATAGTGCTGATATCTTGTAAACACCTTAGGAACACCTATGTAGTTCCATGTGAGCCTATGAAGTGCACATCTATGAAGTATTAGGTAAGCCTTTCTGGGGGAGGGATTTTGCAGACAGGGTGCAACCACTATAAAGACCCACTGTCTTCTAATCGCCAACCACACATCATTTGATGAGGAAACTAGGGAGGAATGCTTGGATTATGACTTTAAGTTTACAATTCTGTGTGTACTAGCAGTGTCAGTAATAATAAAAATAATTAATGGTAGCATTAATAAAGTCATAAAACTACATACTCTGGAGTAATCTTTGTAGCGCATATAAGGAACACTCATCTAATTCAGCTCAGATTTCTGCTGCTTAACTTGCAATTTTGCCAGAATAATATGCCCCATTTTAGGCTGATCATTTCCTGATCATTTGGACTGTTCTCTTCTGCTATGAACTGTATTGTTATTGTTATTATTTTCTACTGTTTTTTGATGCTTTGTGGTGTTGATAGCCGCTTTGAATTTCAAGAGGAGGAAGAAGAGAATACATTATGGACTCTGTGTGTGTTGTTTTGTTCAAAAGAATGGAAATGCATAAAGCATCATTATACAGTGTCATTTTTTGTATATAAGCAAAATAGAAAATCTAGAACTTTCTGAAGTGAACATTCTGTGTAAAATGATTCTTAACACTCCATGTTGCATAGGTCTTTCTGTTTGTTCTGTATCAGATGCTATAAAAGCAGGTGGTGTTGCGATCCAGTTGGGGTTTTTGTTCAAACTTTTATGTCAAGCATCAGATAATTTCTTTAAACTTATATATAAAAGTTGTATTCTCCGCCAAAGATATATTCTTCATGGTGGATTCTATCTCCTGTCTGACAAGGCAAAGGGGAACAAAGGTTTCACTTTCAGAAGTCTCTTCCTATTACTCAGTCTTCTATGACTCATTGCTATTCTTTTCTGCTATGCCTTTTGTCACAGCTTTGAACAGTCCTCTTTTCTGTTACCAGCTTCAGGATGTCACTTCCCTACTATGGCCTTGTCTCAGAGTTCTGTGTCTCAGAGCTGGCATACCTTAGTTTTAAAGGAAGACAGATTAAATAGCTCCTCACTAAATCTGTCTCTCTGTGATTCCAATCATAAATTATCCCTGGAGTGTTTGTACGTTAGCATTTCACTTCCTCATGTTCATTTAATTTTTCTTGAAGTACCCATTCCAGGTTTAAAAGCACATTTTTGTATCTAGACAAATAATGGCCTTCAGATTAATTCTGAGCATCAAGCAGGGTAGATTATGAATTCCTATACCTGTGAAATATATAGTGTTCAGTTCTGGGTAACTGCCAGACATATGTAAACAGAAATGAAAAATATAGGCCTGAATCCTACTGGTAGCCCCAACTAAAGAAGAACCATTGAATCACTTGTTGGATGGTAAATCAACACTTACATAAATTCTACTGATTCAATTGGTTTACTCTAGTTGGGGCTATATATAGTATCCAGGACATAGAATTACCTCCCATGGACGCTGATGCTAGGTTTCATCAAGTTTCATGTGACAATGTTTGTCTAATTATGAAGCAACACTCATCTGAACATAAACAGTACATTTCATTGACCTTAAGTTCCTACAGAGCAGTTATCAGGCCTACTGTCCTCTCTTGCTTGAACCTACACACTATGAATGCTTCCTCCTCCATCCTTTCTAATCCCTCTTCAAACTTTACCTCTGTACTGTACATGCTGGTTTCATTTCTGAGACTTATACAAATTGTAACACATACCAGAACCACAAGGCGTGCCTTGCCTTGCAACCATCTAACCATTATCATAGGTATGTTTGGTGAAGACACAGAAGAAATCCTTCTTGGTGGCTGCATCCACACTGTGAATTATCCAGCTTGAGTACACTATGAGTACCCAGCTTGTGGAGGCAATTAGCTAACACACATTGGAAACTGTTTCATGCAATGTAGATGTGTAAATGGCTATTGTTTAAAACAATTTGTAAGCCACTCTGATAGCCTTGTGGCCGAAGAGCGGGGTATAAATAACTAAATAAACAAATAAAAAAAAATAGGTTAATACCTTCTCTGCATTTTTTCAGCTGGCCAGCACAAAGCCCAGCTTTGGAGATTTTCAGACCTGCAAAATGCCGGTTTGCCGCGCGAGCAGCCTCCCGAAACTGCTGCGCGGCAAGGGTCTACTTCGGACGACGCTGTGCCTCTCGCGAAACCGTCCGTGTCACTTCCGTGAAGCTTGGGACGGCTCAGCGCCATATTTCAATCACGGGCAACCTCCTTTGTGAAATGGTTCCTCTCCCTCCCCCGTGCACAGGATAAAAGTGACGAACGAGCTTTACATACTTTCAAAACAGCAGAGGATGAGAAGGAATGCTCCAGGAATGAAAGAAGTTGGGAATCTTTTTTTTTTTTTTTTTTTTTTTTTTGCAAACTGGCTCGCAAAATAGCAGACAGGGTTTTTGCAAGTTTCTTCTCTAATGGCTACTGTCTTTGCCTCCTCCCTGCCCCCCTTTTAAGCCCACCCCTGCATCATCAACCAATCACAATGCAGCTGTGCTTTAACCCTTAGCGGAATGCTAGTTTACACTGCCAATAAAGCACTACATTGCAAATATTCCTGCAAAAATAGCGACATGCCCTGCCACGCTATATTTGGGTGTTTTACCTTCCCCCCTTCTGAATGAGGTGATGCTGTGCTGCGATCCGTGGGAACTATGAGCTATCTTAGCGGTATATTTAGGGGAATATTTGCCTGTGTAAATGACCCCCAGGTGTTTGTTTGTTTTACTGTTAGCTGCTGTTGCAGAAGACTGTTTAATTGGGGAGTGCTATATTTTTATTGTTATTATTATATTTTAACTGCCTTTTTAACTGTTTTAAATTAATTTTTGTAAATATATTTGTTTATTTAATTGTGCCTTTTTAAAAAAATGTATTTTCCATTATTTTGTTTTAACTTCTCTTGTGAGCCACCTTGGGTCCCATAAATGGAGATAAAATTAAAATAAAATAAACCATTTTTGGAATCCTAATGACACTGTGTAATGTGCATAGGATAATAAAAACAGTGCTGCTAAATGTCAACAAAAACAACAATGATAATGCAACAGTATCATGTGGTTATTCTTTGTAGCTACACTTCCTTGTGAATGCATCCTCCACATTACAAGATTGTGGTTTTTCCATATTGTAACTTGCAGATACGTTGACAGCAGAAGATGGTAAATGACCGACCAATGTTCAAGAGAAATATTAGTTTAAGAAAATGGGAAGGACTGAACTGTAGTGACTGTTGTGCTAATAATTGAGGTGACCATTGGACCAAGCAATGGCTGGTGTCTGGTTAGTGACATAACAGCAGTGTAGCCCTGGCATAGATTTTTTTTGGTCAACACTAAGGGAGGAATTCAACATTTCTCTTGTGCAACAGCCCTCACCCCCTTAGAACTCATTTTCTCCTGTGATTCCCTGCAACGTGGGCATGCAGTGACTAGGAGAACATGGGGGCTGAATTCAAAGACATAGCAGTGTTACTTTGGAATATCAGCATGCAAAATATCAGTATGATCTTGTAGCACCTTCGAGTCTAACTGAGAGAAAGAAGCTGTAGCATAAGCTTTCACAGACTTCAGTCTCAAAAGTGCTACAAGACCCCTTTGCATACTGGGAAAGCATGGGAGGCAGTGAAGGAGCACCTGGCTATGTCCAATGCCATTCTCCTGGCATTCCCTTCGTTATGCACCCATTATGCTGCCATTCCACCGGTGCTGCTTTTTATTGGTGCGAGAAGCTGTCAGTTGATCCCCCATTCCATTTGTGTTCCAGATTTGTCTGTGTGCAACAAGGTGCCCCATTATGCTAGCGAGATCCCAGTGTCAATGGGAGGTCCCTTCCAGAAAACATCCGGGTGAGATTGGGACATCCAGGTAAGTGACACCCTTTTTATTACCCTCCCTGGGTTACTTGTACATTTTTAAGTTTGTTTTTTCTGCTTGGTGTTACCTTTTTTTTGGTTTATTTTTATTTTTATTATTGAATTTCCCATGCTCATGTCTTCTTGTGAGAATCCACGGGATTTCAGTCCAGGAAGTGAATGAAGCTCCATTAGAGCTCCTTTCACTCCTGGGCTGCCCTGTCAACCAGAGAGGAGGTAAGTGTGGTGGGGAGGGTGATTGTGGTGGGACTGGGATGGAACAGGGCCGGGAGTGGAGATTTTGGGACAAGAATGCTTTTTTCATTCCTGTCGAATAATCTCTGTAGCCAGACACTGTTTTCCAACCCTTGCTTTCCCCTGGCCAACATATAGCTCTGTGGTGGTGGTAGGGAGTCATAGGAGGAAGGTGAATCCTGCATGAGGAGAGAGAGGAAATGAGCTGTAGTTCTTCCTTCTCTCCTCCCAATGCAGGATCATAGCCAAACAGTGCAACAGTATAACATTTTGTAATTCTCCAGGAGAACATCAATTATCGGGACAGCTAGATGAACAGAGTAAAATGACCATTGTTATTGTGATGGTTTTTAAACAATAAGCTTTTTTCTGTGATTCCCAGATTTATTATCCCATGGTCACAGCCAATAATGCTATACAGAGATTGAACTGGAGTTCAGTTAAGACACAGAACAACTTTCCTCAACCTGAATCCCTCCAGATCTTTTCACTGTAACCCCTGTCAGCCCCAGCCCCAGGCACCTCCAATTTTGGAGAAGACTGGCATACCTATTTCTGACTGGAAGGAAAGATACTTCATTATCATGGTTCTTTGTATGGCCATGCTATGAAGTGATCAGGCAGGCTGTTGTTGATTTATATGCAGTGCACCTTATTCTTATTTGTTACACTAGGAGAAGACATTAAGATGAGCTGGACCATGTCCAGAGCAAAATGGTGGGAGGTTTGGAAGCCATGCCCTATGAGGAGTGGCTTAGGGAGCTGGGTACGTTTAGCCTGGGGAAGAGAAGGTTAAGAGGGGACGTGTTAGCCATGTTTAAATATTTGAAAGGATGTCATACTGAGTATGGAGCAAGCTTGTTTTCTGCTGCTCTAGAGACTAGGAAATGGAGGAAGGGACTCAAACTATAGGAAAAGAGATTCCACCTAAACATTAGGAAGAACTTCCTGACAGTAAGAGCTGTTCAGCAGTGGAATCGACTGCCTCAGAATGTAGTGGAGTCTCCTTCTGGGGGGGGGGGGCGGGGTTTAACAGAGGCTGGACGGCCATCTGTCAGGAATGCTTTGATTGGGTATTCCTGCATGGCAGAGGGTTGGACTGGATGGCCCTTGTGATCTCTTCCAACTCTATGATTTTTTGATTCTAAGAGATGTCACAGCTGCTTGCATGCCAGAGAGAATGGTCGGGATGAGGTGAGAGACTACATTTCCCAGAATGTGACTGTTTTGCTCTCAGGTTCTCTAGAACATGTTATCAGCCAAAATATTCATTAAAAAATCATCCTTGTGGCATCATTTGAAGGTTAAATGGTTGCCATCACTATACAAACCAGCTTTGATCTTCACTTTATGTGTCAGTCTAATTCTTCTTGAATGTATGTTGTTGAGATTCCTGTTCTGAATCATTCAGCCAATGCATTATGCTCAATACAATTTTCTTCCAATTAGGTGTGGGGGGGGGGGCAGAACCGGAGGTTGGGGGGAGTTAATCTCCTTTTAATAGAGATGCTGTAAAGAGGCTGTATAATCCCAGCCCTGTGGATTTTGCAATTTCAGTATTGGTGTTTATTGCTAAGTATGTGCCTGTGTGAAGGAGCATTACAACCAACACTCTCTGCCAGCTGAGAGATTAAGAGAACATTATAATGGAGTTTTGCATCCATGATAGTTATCTGGAAGCACAGCCATTCTCTTGTGGTTGAAACAGAGTTGTGTGTTGCACTAGCTGTTATTAATTTATGTGTACTAGATTATAAATTGTTTTTTTTTTGTCCTATAATGCAGACAAATAATACTGTGAGAGAATAAGGGTCCATTGGGATGAAACAACTCATCCAGGACCTAGGGATAAGAGCTGCGAGTCCTTTTCACGCTACACAGTTATAACACTATGATACCACTTTAACTGACATTGCTGCATATTATGGAATCCTGGGATTTATAGTTTGGTGAGGTACTATTGTTCTCTGGTTGAAATTTCCGAGTATCCCCCTTAAACAGCAAATCCCAGGATTCCATAGGATGGAATCATGGCAGTCAAAGTGGAATCATAGTGCTATAATTGTGTAGTGGGCAAGTGTCCCTGTTTTGGCCTGGAAGAGTAGGAAAGAAGCCGAGGAAACTGGCTGAGGCAGCAGGACAAAACAAAGAAATGGAAAGCACATAATGACAGTGAATGAATGAAAGGAGACAGAGTTCTATGTTCTATGGGATGGCCAAAACCTTTTGTTTTTCAAAAAGGACAATGTGTTTTCAGCGTTAACACCAATTGGCAGTCTTCAGGGCTATTCTAAAAAATAAACAGAAACACATTTACTATGAGGCAGCAGGACAGTCATCTAGAAGCACTACAGGGGACTGACTGTAAATGCAGATTAGTAGTGCCAAGCCAAATATTTGGCAGTTGACATTTCCCTTTGTGGAAGATAGTTGTTACTGTTGCCCAGTGATATAGTTTCGAGTCAATTGATTCAGACTCAAGTCAGACTCAAGTTGTTTCAGTGACTCGACTTGGACTCAACTCAGCAATAAACGACACACTGACTCCTGCGTGGCAGGGGGGTTGGACTGGATGGCCCTCGTGGTCTCTTCCAACTCTGCAATTCTATGATTCTATGACTTGCTACTTGTATACAGTTGTCCCTTCGTAACCACGGATTTGGTATCCACAGATTTAAGTATTCATGGCTTGAAAATATTCTTTAAAAAATAATAATCCAAAAAGCAAACCTTGATTTTGCCAACTTATATAAGGAATACCATTTTGCTATGCATATAATGGGACTTGAGTATTCACAAATTTTGATATCCACGGGGGGTCCTGGAACCAAACCCCAGTGAATATGAAGGGACAACTGTATTTTTAGTAACCAGCTTGCTGGCCTCACATCTTAGCAGACCAGTTTAGAAGATGAAAATATTATCCAAGTGAGCTGCTGCTACCCCTAGCACCTGCCACTTGAGAGAGTTGCTTCCCTCTGTCTAATGGTAGGGCTGGCCCTGATTATGAAACTTTTTATGGATTTAAAGATGCATGCTTTAGAATGTATTGTGTAAAATGAAGTTTCACTGGGAAAACAGAACAAGATACGGCTCCTTCTACCTGTCATATTGCATCCTGCTGAGTCTCTTCATTGCAATTTCTATTTATGTAATTCACAGATGTATTATTTTTAAAATTCAGTTGCTTAGGTAATCTTGTTTCAAATGTTCCTCCCATTACCTGTGTTTTTTTCCTGCCTCTCTTACTAGAACATTTTCAATTAGAAAGAAAATACTCCACAGTAATATGAAGATGCAGCTCAGCAAGAGGCAAATACAGTAAATATCAGTTATCACAATGATTCCTAATAACTAGTCTGTGCATTTCCTTTCTGCAGATTAATCAGAGGGGCTAGGATGGAATTCAAAGGCAGATGTTCCTCATCAGTTGTCAGATGAAAAGTTGCACAGAAATATAAAGTTGTTGTTTACAAAGAATTATTCAGATCTTGAGTATAACCCACATCCCACTGAAGTCACTGGTAAAACCACCTTTGGCTGTTGCAGGATAGGAACAGCAGCAAATTCACCAGTTAATGGGAAGGCTAGTCCTGGGCTGCCACTCAAAGAAATTATAAGAATATGCAGAACAAAACTATATGTGAACTCGGAACTTTGGACTTTATAACACGAGCTGAAATCACGCAATTACAACATGATAGTTTCACAAATGGGTTTCTGTTATTGCACAACATCACCAGCCTCCTGTGGTCCATGTGTGCTCCACCCATTAATTAGGCATAACTTTTCATTGATGGGCAAAACCCATGAATAGCCCTCAATATTGCTCTTTTTTTTCAATAGTGATGAGCATGCAAAATCACATCCCACTGTAATCATGTGATTACAGCAGGAATAGGCAGTCTGCTTTTCCCCTTCCCCTTTTCCAATGAAAACACATAATTAAACTTCCAGGGGAGAATGTGAAGAGGACCTACAGGATGTTCTTTTAATCAACTGTCACCTTTTCTTGGTACCTTTTAATGTATATGTGTTTATTTGTGAATTCTTTTGGTTATTTATTTGATTTTAGTGTTCTTGCACCTTCTCATGAGAACAGCTGAAATCTCGCCCATGAAAAATCACAGAAGTAAAAGAAAATTTTTCTTAAAGGCACATGCACCGGCCAGCATAAAGCATGAATACTCTATCATTAGAAGGCAATGTGAAGAGAAGTGTTGCTATAGTGTAAGCTGAAATCCCATTTCTAAACTGCTAGTGGTAGTTGTAGAATAATTCCATGGCAGTAGTATCACGTGATTACAGCAATGTGCAATAATTACTGTGATCATGCCACTATGTTTCTGCTTTCCTCAAGAGGGGAATTACAGCATTTTTAGATGTTGGTCTGATAAAGTCCTTTGTCTAATGCAGCTGCAGTCATTCTCTGTGCTGAAAAGATAAGGTGACTCTTCAGCAGTGGGGGGAAGGCTGAGCAACATCATCAAACAAAGTTCTGCTGAGTACATGGTTAGCCCTCCCCAAAAGCATATTGCTTCTTCATGTCTCATAGAATTACCTTCTTGATGAAAGAAGTAACACAAGGTAATGTGAGGATTCTATAGCTGCCCCCTCAACCGTAAAATGCAGAACTCCAATGAATTCCAGTAAAACTCTGGGGAAATATGTAAGAGAATTTCAGTGGGTAATTACAGCTTAGGTAGAGAGACTGACGGATGAATAGTGTGATAAAAACATCATTCCAGACCATGAAGTAGCAATTTTGGTTCTTGATCAATTAGATGTTCAAGGATACAGTCTTTATAAAAAACTTTGGAAGTCAACCCCATCTATATGGTGGGAGTTATTTCACCAAGACAGTATTGTGTTGTACAACTTTAAAATGTGTTAAGTGTTCTTTTCAGTTGCTGCAGTGGTACTGTACCTATCAATACCCCTACTTGTGTCTGCTTGCACCTGGGAAAGCTGAATAGAAGGATTGGAGGGGGCGGGAATCTAAGTTGTTTACTGTATGCTTGCCAAAAAGTATATACATCCACATTTTTATTTATTATTCATTTATTCATTCTTTTTATATCTTGACTCTGTACCAAGGAGCACTCAAAGGAGCTCCCCCTACTTTTTTTCACCAGTTAATGAAAGATGACTACTACCCTACCAAATATAATCAAATATTGCACCATGACGTAAAGATGTCAAGGTTATTTTTAAATGTTGGCATTTTTTATTTCTTGCAAAATAGAAGGAAGGGAAGGGAAGGGAAGAAAATATGACAGAAAGTAAGGCACAGAAGATCATTTCAGACAGACCTTAAAAAAAACTTTGTCAAAATAAACTTTCAAAAAATCAGATTCCAGCATCATGACATCAAGATGTTCAGGACCTCTGAATGATGGACTGATTCCCCACCCCGCTCAAAAACTGGATCCTATTGTTATTTTCACTAATAACAATTTGGGCAAGGTATGAGGCTAATCTAGATTAAAGTGGAGGTAGAGGAGTCCACTCATTGTCAGGATTGGTCTCTGATGGTACCCAATCCTGCCATTTTCAGTTATTTTTCTGTAACCTTGATACTCATTGTGTTTTGTACTTGCTAACGAGTGTTCTTTGCCAATTGTGGAAGGAGGAGGTAAAGGTTAAAGATAAGAATGCAGCTGTATTCTTCCACCTGGAAAGAAGGTTGGCCGGTGTGAGGGAATGTCATGTCAGAGGATGATGGTTAGCCAGTGTTATGAGAGCCCACCAGATTTTACAGACTGTAATATGCTTTTATTATAGTGTGTAGCTTTTCAGTTTCAATTTTCCTCAGCAACAACCTTGTATGGTATTCTTTCTGGATTTCTTTGCCAATAAAGTTTTCTGATCCCTCTGAAACTGTTAGTCACTGTGTCTAGGAATGCAAGTACAGTTGTCCCTTCATATTCACTGGGGTTTGGTTCCAGGACCCCCCGTGGATACCAAAATCTGTGAATACTCAAGTCCCATTATATGCAATGGCATAGCAAAACGGTGTCCCTTATATAAGTTGGCAAATCAAGGTTTGCTTTTTGGATTATTTTTTTCAAGCCGTGAATACTTAAATCCGTGGATACCAAATCCATGGATATGGAGAGACAACTGTACATGACACTTGTTTTCCATACCACCAAACAGGAGGTCTCCCACCCCAACACACACACACCATTTCAGGATAAGGCCCCTTGCTTGAGGACTCAGTGTACTAGCTACCACTGCCCCATACTATTTTCTCATGGAACTCCTGCCTAAGGGTGTGAAGATTTATCAGCTTCATTTTCATTGCATTTCTCAGTATCTTAGGACTTTATCACTTGAGGCTGCTTCAGTGGAATGGTAATGAATTTGGTCAGTACTTATCAGATGACATTGTGGCTATTCTGTTGCTGCTTTGCATTCTAGTTGTTACTGTTGTGCCCCTTTCAATTAATGGGGGAAATCCCATCAATATCTGCCAATATCACTATTGTTCTGCTGCTGCCCCTGGTGTGATAAGTTTGGAATAGTGAGGGGGAGAGGAGGAGAAGAATTGGGTTCCCTCATGCCACATGACTGCAGTCATCCTGGAACTGAAGTGAAGTGACCTGTCACACCAGGGGGTTGCCAAAGAAGCACAGTGGTGTGAATGAAGAGAGGTGTGATAATAAACATTTTACAACTGGTTTGTTCCCATTTCTTTTAATAATATGATTGACATGAGACATGAGGCTGATATGATAATGTCCTTACTCACATTCCCTTTCCATCCTAGTGCCATCTCAGGCTATAACACTTTCCCCCTCTTTCCCCCATGAAAACTCCAGAGCATTTTGATAGGCGCATATTTATGTGCCTTCCCCTTATTGACTAAAGTTACTTAATGGAAAATTTCAAAACCTGCAGTACTGTAGTATATTACAAACACTCAATGTACAACGTACAAAATGAGTCATTCAATCAAACAATTAAGTGACCATTTCCAAATCTATTCCTACAGAAATATCTCCTATACTCCCTACCTGACCATTCATTAAGATGTGGCTGCAGAACAATCAATGTTTTGTTTTGCTGGAATCAAAGCAATCAGTTGAGTTTCATTTCCTTTGTCTATCCCTTGGGAAAGCCATCCAGGCTTTGTCATACCAGAATACCCCTTCAGGATATGAAATAGGGTATAAATATCCTAGCCCAGACCCCGACACTCTGCCAGATTCTCTGTGCCACCCTCAGACACCAGTTTGAGCATCTTCAGTGCGAGGAACTCTTCTCTTCAAGACTGGTAACTATACCCCTCTCTTCCCAGATCTCTCCCTCTATCCAATCTTTCTGCCTTACTCCTCTATAGCCTTGTATGGTTCTTAGGAACATGTATGAATGCATTTTGTGTTATTTCCAATAAAAATACTTTATTTCACTTTAAACTGAAGTTCTCTGCAGTTAGCTCTGCAGTTAGCTCTAGTATACATAGGTGAAAAGATCCCTGTAGTTACTCGCCTCTTGCAGGCATCCATTGGAACTAATGATTCCCCCAGCTAGAGATTTTGGTATGGTGGGTGGGTCTCTAAAGCACCCCCCCACCTCTTATGATAACACCTGTTGTGTACCCAGGATGAGAGGCATTGCACAAGAAGTACAGGATACCACCTTCGCAACAGCCCCCCCCCCAATACATATACAGGCGTAACTTGGGAGCGGGACTTCCAGGGGCTCTATCACTGTACTATAACCAGGAAGTATAGCATTCCATGTGACCTAAATTCCAATTGCCTGGTTTAAGGCTTTGGCTGTTGTAGGGCTGAGAGAGGAAGCCTCCATTTGCCTCAGCGCTGCTATTTGGATAATTGTCATTCTGAAAATTTCATGATCAATTATGCAGTGGCCTCTGCAGCTGCTTCTTGTTGTTGCTATTGTTTGTTTAATCATTAACAGATTTAATTAGTGTCAAAGGGCTACCAGCAATTGGGTCCTGAAATACAGTTTTCCAAAACGTTCTGCTCTATCACATGGTTGTTGTTTGTTTGTTTGATTGATTTTTAACAGACACAAATAAGCAAGGGGAAGAGATTCAGACTGTCTAGAACTAAGACATCAAATCCGAGGGGAAATTTCAAACAAATCCAGGGACTTCCCTTTTTGGAATGTACTGCAAGGCATCCTACCTTGTTTTTTGTCCATTTCCCAAATAGCCTATTACATGATCCTGCCAGAGAGACAAAGCTCGCAATAGATTTTCCTTGGTTTTTTTCTGGGCTGTGAGGCTGTGTTCTGGAATGGTTCTGGAATTCAACTATTCCAGAACACGGCCTCACAGCCCAGAAAAAAGCCAAGGAAAATCTATGGATGTCGGCTGTGAAAGCCTTCAACTTCACAAAGCTCGCAATCTTAACCCCTTCAGCATCCAGCCAAGAGTAACTATGATTAGGTACAGATGGGGTTACCAGGACTCAGGGCCTGGTTGCCCTTCACCAGTCTTCAGAAGACGAAGGAGAAATATCTGGGTGAGAATACTGCCTTGAAAATTAGACACAGACATAAACTTACTGTCTGGTCTTGATCTGCTGCTGCAGAATTCTTTGGAATGGCTAAGGTAGATGGCTGTTCACAGCAAAGTTCTGTGGGTTGGACTACAATTCCTGTGCACTCTTAAAAGCAGTGCTTGCAAAGGTGTAAAAGACAACATTTGGGAAATATGCTCCCCCACACACACACACAATTCAATGCAGAGGTTGGAAAAACTCATTTCCTTCCAAAGTAATATCTTCCCATTTGCTGGACTTGATGGTTATTTGAATGACAGTATGATCCCCATAACCACGGGACCTGTATCCATGGTTTCACTTACCCACATGTGAAAAAAAATGTCCTCTCTATGCATTTTCTAGGTCCTCTAACATGATACTATGGTACGCTTCCACCGGAAACTGACCATAAACTCATGTTGGGGGGCCTAGAAGATGCATAGAGAGGAGTTCTTTCTAGGAATTGCTAGGTCCTCCAATGCGACTCTATGGTATGCTTGGGCCAGAATTAATTTATTTTAATAGGGCCATGGTTTCTGGTATCCATGGTTAAGTCCGGGAATGTATCTGGTTACAGGGATTGTACTGTACATGCTCTGAGCAACAGTGGTTGATTCCTAATGTATTATGCTTATAGTGATGTCAGCAGGAGATATTGCTAGCTCTCAGGTTCTAGTCCTAAAATCTTAGGGTGTGGAATGCTCCTGAATGGGCAACCATAGGCACAGGTAAATCCTCATTGGCATGGAAGAGGCATATCTGACATGAAGAGCTCAATGTATGCTGGAGATGCTCCATTGATGCAACTGTCCCACCATCAATTTTCCTGTTGATGATGGGCCCCCAGACAAGGAATTTCAGAAGCAATGCTAGGTCCAAGGTATTTGCCCCTTGAATTCCGTCCCTCACAAAAAAATCTGCCTTGAAGGTGTGGAAGCTGAGTGGAAGTGGTGTGTATGTGTGTGAGAGAGAAAAAGAAAAAATATCCCCTCTCCGCAGAATGAATGGAGGGTAAGAAATTAAGAAAGGCCAAATATCTGCATAGAGGAAAACATTGACGTATCTACACACACACACACACACACACACACCTCTTCCACCCTGGCTAATACAATCTGGTAGAGCTCTAGATGTTGCAGCTGATGTGATGTGTGTAGGTTTGCCATATGTCCCTTATTTTAAAGAATGTCTCTTATAGGAGAGCTGGAAAACTTCTCCCTTATAGGATTGGCAGGTGTTCCTTATAAGGGACACCCCTTGTTTGAGTGTTGGAAAGCTTTTCCTTCTATACAAACAATATACCCCCAAAATCCTATCATTTGGGGTGTGGGCAGAAAATGTCTACACCATTAATTTATGAACATGGACAATATGTTAATTTTACAGAGAAACAGGTTAACTGGAACCAAGACTTTCACTTCGTATTTCAATAGAACACAGATTTGTCAACAGCTTATTCCTGATTATCAACACTGCATGTCATGAATTTTGACTGTCCCTTTTTGCTGTTTTGTAAACCTTGCAACAGTAGATGTGGGTGCAGAGTGGCAGATCAGCAGCATGTTCCAGAGCTCTTCTACTTTGCACACACACACACCTCCCATAACATAACAACAACAATAATTTCCTACCCGCCTCCCCCTATGAATCGAGGTGGGGAACTACAGATTTATACAAACATCTAATATCAATTAAAATACATATCGGTTAAAATATATAAACCCATTAAAACATGTAATATCAATTAAAAGAATAAAACCAGTACATATTAAAACAGTTTACACTCACAGTTTAAAAATCATCTGGATAGGCCTGATGGAAGAGACTAGTATTTAATGCTGTTTTAAATTCAGACAAAGTCCTCTGGGTGACAATTGCCAGTCTATTCTGGCTGATTGAAGTAAACGTCTCCCAGAGGATCTGAGTGTACAGGGCAGATTACATGGGAGAAGTGATCCCATAGGATTGCAATGCAATCTTTTCTTGTGCCATGTCTGTGTTAGCTTTAAAAAGTTACCATGATGAGTCTCCCAAGCCTTCAAGCTTTATTAACCTGTGCATGAACATCCTCTCTTCCTTGAAGCACCCTCAACATGGATACAAGAACAAATGTACTCTTTGGGCTTTTTAAATATATCTATCTATCTATCTATCTATCTATCTATCTACACATACATATATACATATATATATATTATTTATTAGTTTTTTATTAATATGTATACCCCATCTGATAACAAAACAGCTCATTGTGGAGTAAAGGCAACCAAAACCATTTAAAATAATCTTTAAACAAATATAACTAGATAGGGGAAAAATCAAATAATTTAAAATAGCACACAAATGACTGTTCAATATCTCCAGATTACAGCTATACATTCTGGGGGGTAGGAAAGGAAGGAAGGAAGAGAGGGGAAGAAGGAAGGGGTAGAAGAGAGGCAGCAGCATTGCACTTGGGAAATCCAGCATTCTCCCTGAAGAACTAGATTAAAGGAGCAGGAAAAGAAGGAAGTGGGGGAAAGATAACCTATACACTGTAAGATCCACTTCTGACCTTATTAATGTGTGCATATCAGTAAGCATAACAGTTCACTATCAAGGGTTTACATGGTCTCCTGCAGTATGTTTACATATATATCTGAAAACACACACATACACAAAATGTTACCGCTGCAGGGGCTGTTGCACAAAGGAATGGAGAGCCACTTCTGGCTCCACTGAACTGTATAATGAGATGATCGCGACTCTAATCACAAGAGAAGCAAGAATGAAATGTACCTATGTATCCTATTATGTAAGGAGTTTCATGGCTGATGGGAGCTGAAAGTACAGCAAAAGCATCTTTCATCTGCTACTGTAGATGTTACTTCTGTTATGTTTTTGAAATGCGTTTGGTGGATTTTTGTAGCACATTGCAATGATTACTTATTAGGCATCTATTGTTATACACATATATATTATATACAATTTCACTACAGAAGATTCTTAGCTTTAAAAAGAAAGGCTTACAATAATTCTTTTATAGGTATTAGGTGAAAGAACCAGAAATCTAACAGACTCATTCTGGACTTTATCAGACAAGCCTCTGCAATCATTCTTTTGCTGGCATATTTTAAAGCATTTTTCTGCCAGCAAAAGAACCCGTCCTACCAGACCTACATTCCGTAGTGTTCAAAGGCAGACCCTCAGCATGAATGGAGCTCTGTTCACTTCCAGGTTTGAGATCCTGCCAATTCTCAGGAGAAGATGCGAGCCCAGTAAATTTGAAAAATACAAAAAAACAAAGATACAAAAAGTACACACAAACACAGGAACACACTTTACAACTTAAAAGTAAACTAGGGAGATTCATAAAAAGAGCATCCCCTACCTGGATGTTGCAATCTCACCAGGAAGTGTTCTGTTTTTGATACTGTATTCACGTGAGCACAACGCCATTCAAACGCTGGCAATACTGGCAAAAAAGTGCCATGGGAGTTCTATTGGGCCATCAATAAAAAGGAATAGCTTTTTGACAAGACAAAATCATGAAAGGATGATGTTGTATGATATGTGTGCCCTTTCACATTAATTAAGCATCGTTATGATGCCATATTTGCTGCATCCGATTAAGTCCTCTGTCTACTCAGGTAGGCAAATTTATAGTATTTAGTAAAGGTTTATTTTCATGGCAACTATCTGACAACCAGAACCTGTTTGCTTTATTCTAGTGACTTAACTGGAACTGAGATGGACAACCTGTGGCCCTCCAGAAGTTGTCAGATTGCAACTCACATTAGGCCTAGCCAGGATAGCCAATGGTGAAAACTGCTGAGACTTGTACTCCAAGGAGACTATCAGATGAGAACAAAAAAAGCATTCCCATCCTGCAATTTCCTTTCCTAACCCTCTCCCGTCTCTTTCCCAGAACAATTACAAAAAGATTCAGACCTACCTTTAGTGGCATCACAGGGCAGCCCAGGAGTGAATGGGGTTCTAATGGAGCTCCTTTCACTTCCTGAATTGAAATCTTGGCTGTTCTTGTGAGAAACTGAGAGCATTGGCAAATTCAAACTTAAAATGAAAAAGAAGCTGGAAAAAGTTACACCAAGCACCTAAACACACTTAAAACTTTATAAGTAACCCAGGAAGGGTACAAAAAAGTGTGTCACTTACCTGGATGTTCCTCATCAGGAAGTGTTCTGGCACAGACCTCTCATTGATGATTGGATGATGCCAGCGAAACAGGCATCTTTTCACTCACTGTCAATTCCGTGACAGAAACGGAACCAGGGATCCATTGACGGCTTAGTCCATCAATAAAAAGCAGCACTGATGTAACAACAGTCGAACAGGGGCATTACGAGAGGGGAATGATGTCATGTGAAAGGGAAGCCTTTTAGAGATCTCTTGGCATCATTATAATGCCATATTTAGAGCATCTGATAATTTCCTAAAATCCAACAAAATCTTGAGGACAGTGAGCTGCACACTGTGATCTAGGTAGTTCTCCTTTGATACCAATTCTTAGCATTTAGTCTTATCCCTATTTTCTAGCTCTCCAAATGTCACACAGAGATTGGGCAGAAATAGAACATCTTTCTATAGGAAAGGAGGGGAATCTCCCACTTTTGGAAAGGAAATTGGATGGTAACAAAATCAGGAACTCACTGAGTAGAAAACAGGGACAGCAGATTAAGATGAGGTGGGGGGTGGAGAATAGATACTGCATGAGGCTGAGCATGTTCATTTGCCATAGGCTTCTTAGGGAGATTGTTCCAGAGTCTTGTCTAGACCTGGAACTTGACTTGGAGGTGGCCCATCCCCTCCCCAGTTACCATGACAAAACAAGCAAGAGTCCACACACACACATTGACCAGTACTGGCAGGTGCCTCCCCTGCTGTCACGTGTTGCACTCTCTGAACCGAGGAAAGAGGTCCTCAGCATGTATGTCATCAAGGCTGGTCAAATTCAGGGGGCTTTGATCATGTGCTTGGGGCCTCCTTCCTTGTTGCAGGGTGGCTACAGAGACCATGGCAGGCTACAATGGAGTTTGGCATGCAGGTAAAGACTCCGGCTTCCTGTGCCAGACTCCTTGTGTTTTCCCACATAATGGGTATTTTATTAAAAATGTTTTAAAGGGCTTTCCCCAGGCTTTCTCCTGGCTTTGCCTCAGGTGTTTGTCAGAACTATCCAGAGACAAAATGGAGCAACAGCCCTGCATCATTTGGACTTCAGGGCTCCAAGACAGGGGGAAGCTGGGATAAATAGCCCACCTAGACAAGCCCTAGGGCAGTGCCATCTTGTCAGAATATGTACTCCGGGGAGGTGACCAATGCTCAACATCTCTTGAGTGTGCTTCTGTGTCCCCACTGGCAGAGGTAATCAGATGTGCACATATGAAGTGTGTGGTTGGATTAGCCTCTCTTTTTTAAAAAAAATCAGAGCTGTGCACAAATGGAACCTCAAAGTTCTACCCTATTTGTGGGAAGAAAAACTGAGGGAGGCATTTCACCACAATTCCACTTAAGAAATAAGTGAATTACTCTGTTTTTCTGCAGGTAAATTGTGCTGGCTCTTATTGGTGACTTGCTTGTTAGTCCTGTGTTGCTGCCTATCATGGCTGCTAAGCTGCCTCCTTGATGAACTACTACTCCTTAACTCTTACTACTACTATTATGGTAGTCATTTGGCTGCATTTACTCTGTCTCTTGTCTGCCCTAACCTATGAGGTCTGTCTATGGAATAACGAGACTATGTTTCTACCTTTCAGGCAAAATAGGGAGAACTGATTGTGAACGCTTGAGTGGTGACCTTGAACCTGTATGACATCAACACTCTCGGCCAGTCAGTTAATTGTCAGTCATAATTTAAAGCGACTGTGTTGTCTCTTGTGTGCCAAAAAAATACTAAGTCTAAAAGCTGAGCAAAGTGCCATTCTGCAGCAACTTAAGGCGGACCCAAATCTTTTTCAAAAAAATCATCACTTGTGATGAAACCTGGTTCTCTCAGTATGATCCTGAGACAAAATGACAGTCATTGCACTGGAAAACACCATCATCACCAAGAATGAAAACAGCATATCAAAACAAGTCCACATTCAAATCCATGCTCATTGTTGGGTTTGTTTGTTTGATACATCAAGGGTGTAATTTTAGCAGAATGGGTTCCAGAAGGCAGAACAGTGAACCAGCATTATTATACGGAAGTTTTGATAAAGCTGAGAGAAAGAGTCAGGAAAAAAAAGGCCAGAACTGTGGAAAAATGGATTCATTCTTCATAAAGACAATGTGCCTGCTCACACAGCACTTTCTGTGAAGCAGTTTTTGGCCAATAAATGCATTACTAAACTTGAACATCCTCCATATTGGCCAGATTTGGCACCATGTGACTTTCTTTTCCCAAAATAAAATTGGTGCTTAATGAAACGTGTTTTGAGTCAATTGATGGACTAAAGAATACAACAGCAGATGTGTTGAAACAGCTGACAGAAACTGATCTTCTCCACACCTTTGACCAGTGGAAAACAAGACTGCATCAGTGTGTGGGTGTGAATGGGGACTATATTGATGGGGACAAAGCATTAGAATTGAAATACATATAAAAAAAGATAGGTTATCAGTCTTGTTATTTAATATACAGATCCAGGACAGTTCAAGCTGCTTTTCAGATCTTTTAACCCCCCTGCCCCCAATAAGCTATTACTATTATCTCTTTTTGGAAGTTGTAAAATAGTACTTCATTAGCTATCACAACTTGTAAACCTTTCCCTTACTTTATTAAACAACAGGTACTTCAGTCAGGAAAATTTAGGTAGAAATTATATATAACAATATATAATACTATACTCTCTCTCTCTCTCACACACACACACACACACATATGATGCAACCTTTTGAAGGAAAAGCTGCTTCTTATTTTAGAAGAATCAATACTATTATGTTTGTTTTCTTTGATAGTTTTGACAGCGTTTGAATATATTAAGACTGTTTTAAGACTGTTGGCAGTGTTTGTTCTTTTGACCCACATCACAGTCCAGTACTGAGCACCTGAGGGCAAATTCATTATCAAAATAACACGTTCAAGTTGTTGTTTTCTTTGTAGACTTTTGGTTGCCACTGCTTTGTAGACTGACTGAGATTGAGAGGCTTTGTAGGTAAGGAGCCAGTTCAAGGCTACCAAGCAAGTCTGTGACTTAGCAGAGAGGGAGCAGAGACATCAGGACAGAATCATTAGCTAATAAATGCATTCAGCTCCTGAGGCAGGACCACATGATAAAAGCTTATGCTGACCTACCAGCTTTCTGCGTGAAGGGATGTTGATGGTGTGTGTGTTTTCAGAGAAGCAAACTCCCATGTTTGTACTTTTTGAGTTGATAACATCCACATGAGCTTCCTGAAATGGATTCTTAGAATCATGGAATTAGAAGGTTACCATTTGGATTCCTTCTACATGTCATCCCCTACGTCCTTAAAAATCAGTCCAGAGAGCAATACAAGCAAAAAGGAGGAGCAAAGAAGATAAATCATGCCAAAGATCACACAGAACAGACGGCACTATGTGGTGAAACCATTAATTGACATTCACTGTACAACACTGCTATCCACCAAGGCATGGCAATGGAAAGGGAAGAAGGACTCTCCAGATGTTATTTACCCATGTTGAATGATGCCAGGACAGAGGGTGGGGTGGGGACTGAAACAGTTACCACCATGAAACAGCATTGTTGCTAAGTAGATGATTGTTCTGGCATGAGGGCATGACTATCCACTAGGGATGGAAAGAATATTCCAAGATGGTGAAAATTTGGTTTCTGAAGTGTTGTAAAACCTGGACTAGGGGAATCCTATGTAAAACTTGGACTAGGGGAATCCTAGATGGCAGAAAATCTTTGCAGTTCAGGACTTTTTCTGTGCAAAAAAGCATGCAGGGTGTTTTTTTCTTTTGTGAAAATCCTGTCTTCTGTGCAAAAAGTCCATAAGTTTTCTTTGCATAGTATAAGTCCCAAACTGCAAATAGATTTGCAACACACCTGGGGACCGTTTACATGGCAAAATAAGTCCTCAAAGAATGCGACAAGAAGCCTGATAGTTCCCATGCATTTCGAAGCCACAGCACCCTTTTCAGAAGGAGGGGGTGCGAAAAACCCATAAGTTGTGCAGTATCAGCTTTTGCTAGTTTTCCAGACTTTTTGATTAAGTTTGTGAAAATGCGCACAAATGGTCGTGGGAACTTACCATCCATGTGAACTTGCATTGACCTTTTTGAATTAGCATGAGCAGAGTTGAATCCTGATTGGTTGGAGTGACCATTGTGCCTTCTCCAAATAGACAGAAGGGTTGGAGAGAGAAATCCACCAAGCCTGCCTTTTGCCCCTTCTTCTGCTCGTAGCTGACTTTGGGAAATCTGCTCTGAGCCCTTCCTGTCTGTTTCAAAGGAAGGCTTTGGGAGCAGGGAAGACAATCGGTAATGGGACTAGCCCCCACTTGGGTAGTATGTGTGTGCATTCGTGCATGTGTGCGGCAACCAGCCGATCGCACTTTGTTTATTTGTGCTTCACTTTAGTCATTTGTCTTGATTCAAGGCTTTTGGGGCAGCAGAACTTAATCCTAATTGCTTCAATTGACCAAGCAGGGAGGGGGTTTGACTTGCAAGAGATGAGTCTGGAATAAAAAGATCCAGCTAGCCGGCTTGCTTTCTAGCTACTGTTTCTCCCTCGCTCCCTCTCTCTCTCTCTCTCTCTCTGTGTGTGTGTATGTGTATGAGAGAGCGATCAACTGGCTGATCGATAAATCATCCTTTTGTTTGTTTATGAGTGCATGCGTGTGCACGCACGCACTCTGGAAGGGATCTCCTTTCAGCTGCTTTCCTTCCCTCCAGCTGCTTCTTTTCTGTGTGCACACAGGCTTCAGCTGCATTCCAGAAAAAAAGGAATCTCAGCAGATCCTTCTTCTGTGTGTGTTTGCTTCCCTCCGGCGGGGTATAAATACAATTATTATTATTATTATTATTATTATGCCATGTAAACTATGAAACTCAAAACTCATCACATTTTCCAACTTAGCTTAGCAAAAACTCATGTGAACTGGACACTGCTGATGCAAAAGAATGGTAATCCAGAATTTCCCGCACTTTAAACTCCCGTGTAACTGGCCCCCTGGAAAATGTGTGAGACTGGAGGAATGCAATGTTTAAATGACAAAAAGAATACTTTTGGAAAAGCCAGTACAGTTTTCCTTATCCATAATTCTGAAATCCAAAATATTCAAAAACCCAAAATTACCCACATGCATGGCTGAGATAGTGCCACCTTTGCTTTCTGATGGTTCAATGTACACAAACTGTGTTTCATGCACAAAATTAGTAAAAAAATATTGTGTATAAAATTACCTTCAGGCTATGTGTATAAGATGCATATGAAACATAAATGAATTTGTGTTTAGACTTGGATCCCATCTCCAAGCCATCTCATTATGTATATGCAAGTATACCAAAATCCAAAATATTCCAAACTCCAAAATACCTCTGGTCCCAAACATTTTGGATAAGGGAGATGATGGGCTTGTCTAGATGGTCAGTTTAACCCATCTTCCCCCTGTCTTAGAGCCCTGAAGTCTGTATGACACAGGGCGTTTGCCCTTTTTTGCCCCACCCCCACCACGGGCAATCCTCACAATCCCCAGGGTAAAGATGGGGCAAAGATGGGGTAAGGCCTATTCCACCATTTTAAAAAAAATACCAGGTAAAATCCACTGCAGCCAATATAATACAGATCAGGCCCTGCATTGCCACAGGAGCCCAGACTGCCACACCAGCCTGTCACTGCAGCTGCCATCTGCCTTGCTCTTCCATAGTCAGGAAGGAGTTCTGCAGCTGACATGCTGCAGGCAGGCTTCCTGGCTTTGGAGAGTGGGGCGTGAGTGGCTTCAGCTGCAGGGATGGGCTAGTGTGCCAGTCTGGACTCCAGCCCATTCTGTGCAGGTAATGGGGGAACAACAGGCCAGATCGGCAGGAAGCCAGTGTATTCTGCCCATGTGGATGAGCCCTCTATCTCCATATCATTCTTTGTGAATCCCATGCAATGGGATGAAAGCAATGGCTTAAGGAATGAATCAATTTACACTAAATTCAGTGAAATAAAAGATTTCAATTATAAACATTAATGGCAATGAACAAAGCTCCCTATTTCCAAAATTTAACATTAATGAATCAATATGAAAACCTAATATTTCAAGCTGTGACAACAACAATGAAGAATTGACAACAGTCTGAAGGTATCCACAGGCAGGGGTGGGCAAATGTGATGTTTCTTGTGGCCAGTATTCAGATGGGGGACACACAGACTGCCAAAAATATTTTAAAAACAAAAACAAAAGTGGACAAAAGTCCATTTCTGCTTTTGAAAAAATTGTTGTTGTTGTTGTTTTTTAAAAAAACTATGTTATACAGTAAAGGGGGACTTGCAATTGAGGTAAGCTGAGGACAAAGGCAGACCAAGTGGGAAGAAGAGAGAAACCAGGGATATTATTATACCAGCCTCCTTTCTCACAGCAATTGCATTAGTGAAGCAAATGGTAACATACCGGTATTGAAGCCAAAACTATCACACCACCTCTTCACTTTCATGAGTGTGCTGCGATTATGCTGGTTTGGCAACTTCCATTCTATTGCACCAGCTCCGTAACACCATCACTCCACACATATACGCCTTTTTGTGTCCTATTAGCTGGCAACAATGTGTATCACACTGAAGGCAAAATTTGCTTTGGCTGCTAATAAGATAAAAGCCAAACATCAAAATTATCAATAAGAATTTTACTGCGCTGTTATGAAACCTGCTTTCTACAACAATGTTTTTTATTATTCGCATATGTCCTAATTTGTATGGCTTTGAAATTGTGTGTGTGTTTTAACCTATTTAAAGTAATCGCATTGCAACAGCTTACAGATTTTACCAATAATAAAGATTTATTCAAATATTCATATGTCCCTTTCTTTTTCTTCTTTTTGCCATGATTGTGTAATTACAGGGGGATTATTTAAAGAATTTTTAAAATAATTTTCCCATAAGTACACAAGCACACCAGAGAGAGAGAGAGAGAGAGAGAGAGAGAGAGAGAGAGAAAGGCATGGAGAAAAAAAGCAATTTTCATCAGTTTGGAATAGCAAGAGGGAGGGGGGATAATGAGAGGAAGTCATGTGGCCCCCTCATGCCAAGTGACTTCCTTTATATCACTACTGCCACAGAAGTCTCTTATTGCACAGAGGGGAATGCTGCCATAGCAGCGAAATTGGGAGCTATGATGGGTTTCCCCCATCATTGATAAAATGTGCTACAGAAGCAGATGAACAGCAAGACAGCAACAGGATAGAGATGGTATGGTGTGATAAGTAAGGGCCACATCTACTACTATCTTGCTCTAATTCTTGAATGCAAGCATCATGTGATAACATCCTAGGACATTTTAAAAGCAACTGGAAGGCTGGGATGACAGAAAATTAATCGGGACAGTTGGAGGGTATGGCATACTGAAACCTGGGGCTGGCACTTTCAAATAAACATGTCAGGGACTAAGTTGTATAGTTGAAGACTATGGCACAATAAAGACTACACACCTCTGAACTTAGCTGGATGTATATCCTAATAAACATGGGGAAATGAATTTGAGGCCTACTCAGAAAGTTCCATCAACACAATCACAGTTAAAGGCAGCTATCCAACCTGGACATGCAAAGAATTTTCTTCTGGGTGTAGTTGCATAGTATTGTGTGTTATTCTTTTTTATTATTTAGGCTTCAAAATAAGGATCCTTGAAAAAGTTATTATAGCCTGAAACAGTGAAAATCAGGATGTAGTTTGATACCCAGGCTACTTCATAGTTGTTAGTGGTGTTAGATTCCAAAGCTTTCAAGCTCACATTCAGTCAAAGAGCACTCTCCCAAATGTGCTAAGATTTCTGAGAGAAAAAGTGGTACAAACTGCCAGCCAGATTTCATTTCAGCACCTGGATCATTGTTATTTGCATTCTCTGGATAGTGGTGACAGAATATTTACTAGAAATTTCACATTTCTGATTTACTGCTTCCTATTCCTCATCCAGATGGACATTCATCTGTACAGTGATCATGTCTACAATCCAATATATGAATGATTTCAAGATCAGACACATCAAGAATGGTGTTATAAAAATGCCAGGAGATCGCAAAAGGCCTTCCTTACCAGACGACGTCATCCCCCATTGTTATGCAGTCATTCTGCTGCCATTCCATGGACCCTCTTTTTTTAATTGATGGGGAGAAGGTGTCAATAGATCCCCCATTCTGTTTCTGTTACGGACTTGCCTGTGTGTGACAAAGTGCCCTGTGCTGTTTGCAAGATCCCAGTATCAATGGGTGGTTTCTCCCAGAATACTTCTGGGTGAGATCAGAACATCCAGAAAGTGACACACTTTTTAAAAACATCCCTGGTTTACTTGGAAGTTTTAAAATGTGTGTATGTGCTTTTTGTAACTTATTTTTGAGTATTTGTGTTTTTATTTTTGAATTTCCCCGGGCTCACATCTTCTCATGAGAATGGGTGGGATTTCGATCTGGGAAGTGAACAGAGCTCCATTAGAGTTCCATTCACTCCTGGGCTGCCTGAACTACAGGACAGCAGGTAAGTGGACAGAGAAGGGTGATTGTTGTGGGACAGGGGTGGGAGTGGAGATTGTGGGACAGGAACACTTTTTGCATTCTTGTCTGATAATCTCCATAATGACTTATCTCTCCCCCTGTCCCTTCTCCTATATGCTTACTTTGATATAATAAAGAAAATATGATAAACAAAAATAGACTATGGGTTGATTGTTTTACACCCCAGTCCTAGATATATCTCCTCAGATAAATACCCCATAGAATTTTGTGGAACTTACTTCCAGGAAAGCATGCATAGGCTTCTAACCCCAAGTGCTCTTTGAATCAAGGACTGGGGACCAATCTTCACGTCTAAAAAAGAGTGCCAAAGCAAGCCTAGAATGGTGGTGCCAGAGCTTGGAATGTTTCTTTTAAGAAGGATGAATATAAGTAAACAGAGCTAGAATGATTCTCTGGGATGTATCTTCGTAAAGGTAATTTTCCAAGCTCTGACTTCTCAAGTAATCCCCTCCAGATGTATTGGACTACAACTCTAATCATTCCCAGTTACCACAGCCATGGTCATACTGCTTGTGGATGACAGAGATTATAGTCTAAAACAGTGCTACTCAAAGTGGTGATCCATGGGTTGGTACCAGTCTGCAAACCATTGGCTGACAGCAGGAAGTTTCCTCAAAAGAAGCAGTTGTAGCCAATGGGCACAAATATTGTGCTGCGGCACATTTTGGGAGGACAAAGCCTGTCAGTCCGCTATATCAGATAGCTCATGAAGCACTGGTCTAAAACATCTAGAAGCTACAGGGTAGGGAAGTCTGGGCTAGCTACTTTTGCTAGTTAATTCCAAACATTTCAGGATCCTGAACATATTCTGTGCATAAATATCAGATTTTTGCTGTTTGGGAGAAGACAAAGAATGAATTGGTGTGTGTGTGTGTGTGTGTGTGTGTGTAGACATTCTTCTGAGATGCAGCACTCCTTGTAGTCATGGCAATTGTTAATAAAGAACCTTAAAATAAGGTGCAGTTCCAGCACTTTCATCACAGCCCTTGATGTGTCATATTAAGTAGTCACTGAATAATAGATCCAGCAGTTAGCATCACGACACACCATGGCTATGAATATACAATAACTTTTCTCTTCAACGGTAGTATTTTGAGATTGTTCCGGGGTTTTTTGTTTTAAAGATACTTATATGCCATTTTTCAAGAGGTTGACACATTATTTTTGAAAAGTAATTTGAGGTTTGCTGTTCATTACTTTTTTCAAAGTGACCCATCAACCTTCATTGTTCATCATTATTAAAATAGTAACAAGTCACTAACATGTTACAAGTGCCTTATCTTTTTTTAAAAAAATGCACATACAAATAGCCCTCAAACCCCCGGTTTTAGGAATAATGAGTAAATCTTATTACAATGGTATGAGGCATTCCATTGCTTCAAAAAAAGAATGTTGTAATACTCTCATTACCTCAAAGGTAATGTGTTACTTCCCATGGGCTCACCAGGCTGTAGTCTCAATGGATATCATTTAGCTGAAAGTGACCTACTGGGATTGGTGGTTTTAGTTTTAAGAAAGTCAGTTTCAGAGTCCTTGGGTAGTTTCTAGTGATCAGGAACCTGACAGGGCAGAGGATGCAGTGTGTGTACGAAAATGCTGTTTTGTATCTGTGCCCACTTTGCTATATATGCCAGTAAGCAATTGTGTCAATCCATTGGCACAAATTATATTGCGCTCAAAAAATACATCTACACTGTAGAAATAATGCAGTTTGATACCACTTTAACTGATGTAGCTCCACTCTACAGAACCCTGGGGTTTGTAGTCTTACAAAGGTTTTAGCCTTCTCTGCCAGAGTGAAGATACCTCACAAAACTACAAATCCCAAGATTCTGTAGAATGGAGCCATGGCAGTTAAAGTGGTGTCAAACTGCATTAGTCCTAAAGTGCAGAGGCACCCAAAGACAGCTTGTTCTATACTATATGCAGGGAAGGAATCCAATGCAGTTTCCTGATGCACAGACATTTGTACAATTGGCAGAACATTTGGGGACTAGAAGAACATGTGTACAACTGCCTGCACAACTGGGGAAAAATGCGGCTATAAGAACATGCTATTTTCCATCACTCGTGTTATATTTGGTTCAGACCGTGAATGCTGGCAGCAAAGAAGGCATGACATTATGAGTAGTATGCATAAAACCAGAATATAATTAGATATACAGCATTCTAGTCTTTTAAACTGATTCTAGGCTGGATCATTGGATGCAATTCACCAGTATTCCCCAAATCCTTCATTTATAATTCCAGCAATACATTCTTCTTTTAAATATTTTAAACATGTAGATGTTTGTTTGCTTTTAATGTGCAACCAAAATACTGGGCTCTCCATACTGGAACTAGAACTTTGGATTTTTTAATTTTATTTATGCATTTTGAAAATTTGGGGAAGGGGGATATTTCATTTGTGCAAAAACCATTGTATTTTACAGAAATACAACATGGGGGTCGTTTACACGGCAAAATAAATCCTCAAAGATTGTGACAAGAAGCCTGATAGTTCCCACGCATTTTGAAGCAACAACGCCCTTTTCAGAAGGAGGGGGTGCAAAAACCCCATAAGTTGCGCAGTATCAGCTTTCGCTAGTTTTCCAGACTTTTTTTGATTAAGTTCGTGAAAATGCGCATAATTTGTCATGGGAACTAACCATCGTGTAAACTGACATTGACCTTTTCAAATTACTGTGAGCAGAGCTGAATCCTGATAGGTTGGAGTGACCATTCTGCTTTATCCGAATAGACTGAGGAGTTGGAGAGAAGAAATTCACCCTTCTTCTGCTTGCAGCCCACTTTGGAAAATCTGCTCTGAGCCCTTCCTGTCTGTTTCAAAGGAAGGCTTTTGGGGTTAGAAAGATGATCGGGACGAGCTCCTGCTTCGCCTGTGTGAGTGTGTGTGTGTGTGTATTCATGTGTGCGGGGAAACAGCCGATTGCATGTTCATCCTTTTGTTTGTTTGTCCTTCCCTTCACTTGCCTTTATTCAAGGCTTCAGAGGCAGGGAAAACAATCAGGAATGAGGCTAGCCCCCTGCTTCTGTGGTATGTGTTTGTGTGTGCATGTGTGAAGGGAAAGGAAGGGAAGGAGATCGCTCCACCATGCTTTTGCTTGTTCGTGCTTTCATTCACTCCTTTCTTTATAGAAGCATTTTGGGGCTGGGGAAGACGGGGAAGTTGACAGATCGCTCTTTCGATCTCTTGTTTGTTTGTCCTTTTCTTTCCTCTCATTATTTATGGTCTCCATGACCCCCTCCTTGCTCCCTCCCTGCCTCCTGCCTGGCTTAATCATCTGGAGGCGATCCCCCCCACCTTTGCCTGTGTGAACTAAGGAAAACTGAAAGTGGCTGCATCTGGCTGCATCTTCCGAATATGCCAGGATTTGTGTGATTTATGCGCTCCTGATGCGAAAGAACGGTAATCCGGAATCTTGCGAACTTTTTCCTGTCATGGAACTGGCCCCATGGTTTTCACAAAAAGTCAAAAAATACAAATAAAAACCCCATTTTAAAATGAGCAAAATCTCTGGTAATGAGATGTGTTGAGACAGTCTTTCTCAATGAGGATGAGAAAATCTGAAAAACATTCTTTACATCCATACAGAATAAAAACTTTTAAACCAGAGGGCAGATGCCTTTCATTCACATTATCATGTGTGTTGATGCCATTTGCTCTATTGGGAAGAGCAATTAATCCCAGGATAGTACTTCCTTAGAAGATAGTTGCACTTGCAGGAAATAATAAAAAAATGAACCTTAATTCAATGATTTCCTTGGTGCCACATTTAGTGCAATAAATTAGCTTACTACAAATAGATTTGAATACATATGGCCACCCAACTCCACCTTGAAACCACTGCTGGAATAATTGTTTGATATTATTTGAAGTAGATTAAGGTGCTATGGTAATTCATCACTTTGTTTTTTAATTAGTTCTGCATAATAACTATGACACTATGTAGAATGTTTATCTAAACAAATGATACTAGTTATTAGAAGTGAATTTGTGATTTGGGGGAGAAAAAAGGTCAGCTCCATGCAAATTGATTTCCCCCCTCTTTCACAGTGACAAATTCAGTTTTGCATATAACAGTTTACACCACTTCAATTTAAGTCACTCCCAAACCACCAGGAAGGAAGTCATATGTATCCTGTGATATTTGTATGTGTTAATATCAAATGTGAAAATGGGATTTGTGTTTTTCACATCCATCTTTAATGGACAGGCCCATATAATTGTCAATAGAAATCATCATTCTGTCTCAAAAAATTGAACTGGCCAGAAATCTATGTGTTCCTAAAGATTTGTGGTTTGTGGCATGTTGAAACATGTAGGTCACCTCATATTGGCCTCCCTAAATGTTACTCCATCTATGTTGTGTAATTGATTTTAGAATCCCATGCTGTGACTTTTCTGGAAGTCACATAAACTGGAACTCAATAGATTTAATTCTGAGGCTGCAGCTGTGGCCAGATTTAGAATCTGGTCAACTTCTAGATTCATAATTTTTCTTTTCAGGATAAGCAAAACAAGGGCCAAGATCATACATCACCAAGCCCAGCATAAATGTTTAGCAGATGGAACTACATTACAGCTTCTTTCTCACCACTCCCAGGACTCACTCTTCCTCTGTGAAAGCCTGTCCTCCACAGCCATTCAGTGGCTGGTGAAGATGGAGACATGACAGAACAATAGCACTGGTGTTACATGCCCTTACATCCCCTCCCATACAATAATTGATTAATTGGCAATAATTCATAGACTGGCAATAACTGGCAGTTCATAGAGGTCCTGGGAGACCAGGCCATCCTCAGATGGGTTCATGCAAAGGTCACCAGAGATCTAAATGAAGTTGTCTTAGAAATTCTCCAAAAACAGGCATGCCCAAGTCTAGCTATGTAAAGCCCCCTTACACATAGCTTAGGGAGGAATGTGCTAACCAACTCTGGATGTACCTGGCAATGAGTCATACTCCAACACAAACAAATGATTGGAAAACCCATTTTTCTGCAAAGGTCTTCCTAATACAAGGTTGCCTCAAACCCATCAGTCTTAATGTTTCAACCATTAACAACAATTAACGAAGTTGGGGCTTCCATTGTTTAACTCTGGAAAACTCACTCAAACATGGTTCTCCACTCAAAAGACCCCTTAGGGGTACAATATTGAGTGTAAATGTTACCCCAAAACATGACCAAAGTATGCACAGCTCCTCCCACTTCATCACTCTGCCAGTTTGCTGTGTGATCCTCAGATCCAAATCTGAGTCTTTTCTGCTACACAAACTCTATTCCTCTATCCCAATACTTCCTCCTGATTCTTTGCTAGCCTTGTGTGATTGCTTGAAGCAAGAATACATGTGTGAGTGATTCTGTGATTATTTCCAATAAAAACCATAAAAACCATTTTTACTGTTTGGCTTGGAGTCTTGTCAGTTAGTACCAGTATACACAGGTGCAAAGGTCCTATAGTTACCCAGCCTCTCGCAGCCTTATTTTGAGCTAATTAAAATCCTCCAATTTAATATCATAATTTGAGTGTCACCAGTGGAACCCATGGCACCATGCAACCTTCACAATGACCCCAAAATTACACATGCATGTGTGCACTGGACTTGTCTATGTTAGTAACAGGATGCTAGCCAAGATATGAAAGCCTGCCCCTTGCTTAAAGGAAATGTAGCATTCCTGCGGACTTCCATGAACAGCAAGTCTCCTTTCGAAAGTGATTTTTTCTCTCCAGCTGGGGTGGCTTAAGGTTTCTAAAACATTGGGAGGCCTTGTTAAAGTGCAATCCTAAATACACTTGCTAGAAACGAAACATCACTAAACACAGCTGGGCTTATTCTTGAGCCAACTGTCATGGTCAGTCAGGACTCTGAGGACTCAGAAGGCAAGGAGGCTGAGCCAGTAGCAGAAGAGCTGGCTGAGTCTGAGTCTAGCCCTGAAGAACCCAGGGCTCAACTGCCTAGCCCCCCCCCAGCTCAGGGTCCAAGCCTGGGAGACATAATGGAGCAAGAGCAAGAGGTAGAAGAACAGGTACCTACCTTTAGCCAAAGGAGAGCAGAGAAGGCGTGGCTTCGTCATTCCCAGAGATTAAGAGACAGAAGCTCATCAATCACCCCGCAGCTGGGAGTGGGAGCTGGGTCAACATAAGCAGCTGGGGGAGGCTGAGTTCCTTGTTTCAGGCAGTCTGCGTTACCTGGAGGAAGACTCTGCCTGTGACTCTCCTGGAACCTTGCTATCTTGAGACTTCAGATATCTTGACCTTGGACTGCCTTCGTTGACCCACCTGCCGGAACCCTTTTGACCTTGGACTGCCTCTTCGTTCTGCACTCTCTCTCTGTGTGTACTTCTGAGCCTGTAGGACTGCTACTGACAACACCAGGTACTGTGCTTTTCAACTGGGTTGTTGCCGAGCCGGGCTCCTTATCAGCTATTGAGTTGGCTTCTCGACACCAACCTGTATAGGATTGTTCTGTTATTATTGCTTCCTTGTTGTTTAAAAAGCAACAACCCACAAATGAATATTAAGGATACTCCACATGGGGAGGGGGGAAAATAACAGAAAACTGCAAATAAAAATAAACTTGTTTAAAAACATCTGTATATACAAATATGCTCACTATATTACAAATGCCATAAACTGCAGCAATTATAAGAGGACACAGCCCCTGACAGAAGAACAATCAGAAGGGATTCAAGTTAGCTAGTTTCTGCTGCATTAACTCTGAATTATAATTGATCTATGACAAGCAGAGAGAGTGAGTCAGTGCACAAGCGCTTGGTAGTGTATGAGAGAGTGTATTTTATGCATAGGAGTGTGTATATGTGTGAATGGCTACATTCATCAGGGTATAATAAAATGTTGATTACTCCTAAAATATAAACAAATCTTGGGATTTACCACTCCAAAGTGGTACGTTCTTCTAATTACACCTTTGATGAGATTGACTTCACATAGGCTGCAGGGTAAATAAAATAAACCACTAAGCTCCATGCTGAGTGCACCAATAAAAAGGATTAGCCAAACAAAACAATGTACTGTAATTGGGGAAAAAAGTCATTGAAGTAAAGACATACACACCCAATACAATATTGCACAAAACAACTCTGGTTCTTTACCCACTTACCTGAATATGGAATAACATGCTTCCAATGGAACATACCGGTACACTGTCTCACTATGGCTAAAAGGATATGGCAGGCTCAATAATTCATCAAGCCAAATTCTGTCAACAGCCCCAGGTCTTACTGCCTGGGAGTAAATAGAGTGGAGAAGTGTTACTTTATTGGACTACCATTCTGGTAGCTCAGCTGGCTGGGGGATTCTGGGAGCTGTAGTATTTAAAAAGGAATGTTTCCCAAGTTCTGTTAGCAAGTACTTAGTACACACCCCACTGCAGGGGTTTCTTTGCAAGCTATATCATCCTTGAGCAAGCAGGGATCACCAGCATTGAGGCCATGATATTGAGAACACCGCTGCGCTTCTAGGATGGAGGACCATCGCCTCCCAAAAGTAGTACTCTACGGTGAACTTGCCATAGGTCAGCGTAAGAGGGGCACTCCAAAAAAGTGATACAAGGACTCCCTGAAACAACATCTCAGGCTCAGCCAAATTGATCACCAACAATGGTCCACCCTGGCCTCACATCAGGAGGCATGGAGACGCACTATCCACAATGCTGCAGCCTTATTTGAGAACTCACGCCAAACAAGTCTTGAAGAGAAACAACAACGCAGAAAGAATCACAACCCAAAAACATCACCCAAGGAGACCTTCTGCTGTGCTTTCTGCAAGCGGACTTGTTTATCTTGGATTGGCCTTTTTAGTCATCAGCGCACTTGCAAAAAGCACGGGATGAGTCCTTCCTGAGAGAGAGAGAGAGAGAGAGAGAGAGAGAGAGAGAGAGGATATCGTACTATACTAAAGTCATAATGGGAACTTTCCAGTTTGGATTCTGACATGTTGCAATGTGTCCAGAGGAGGGCGACCAAAATGGTGGGGTGAGTGGAAGCCATGCCGTAGGAGGAGCAGCTTAGGGAGCTAGGTATGTTTAGCCTGGGGAAGAGAAGGTTAAGAGGGGGCATGTTAGCCATGTTTAAATATTTGAAGGGCTGTCATACTGAGGATGGAGCAAGCTTGTTTTCTGCTGCTCCAGAGAGTAGGGCCCTTATAGCCTGTTTCTGTCCTGCTACCCGCCCCCCACCCACTCCACTCCCATTCCTGCTGTGGAATAAAGAGAAAAGTTTCACACAGCTACCTTAAATCGTGGCAGGAACGCTCCCCCTCCCTTCACTGCCTGTCATAAGGCTGCTTTTATGACTGGGAACTGAAATCCCAGCTTTTCTCGCAAGAGAATAGCCGGGAGGAAAATTCAAATTTTAACCCGCCCCAAACGTCAAAACAGTTCACCACACAGAAAAAAAAATAAAATTAAAAGCTACATGGGGAGTGGGGAAAATGTTTTACTTACCTTATTGTCCCGATCACACCAGGAAGTGTCTAGCACGGATCTCCTGGTGACATCACGTTCCGACATCATCCAGGAGCAGAACAGGGCTCCTATTCACTTTCCTGTCATTCCATTATGATAACGGAATGGGCTTCTAATTCATGGATTTTACCATGAATAAGAAGAAGCAGGGGAGGAACAGGAGCAGAACAGGAGCATCCCAGGACAGGGATGATATCATCTAAAAGGTAAGCCTTTTAGCGATCTCCTGTCATCCCTGTCCTGGGATTTTTTAGCATCTGATAATCTCCTAGGACATGGAGTAAGGGATTCAAACTACAGGAAAAGAGGTTCCATCTAAACATTAGGAAGAACTTCCTGATAGTAAGAGCTGTTCGGCAGTGGAATGCACTGCTTTGGAGTGTGATGGAGTCTCCTTCTTTGGAGGTTTTTAAGTAGAGATTGGATGGCCATCTGTTGGGAATGCTTTGATTCCGTGTTCCTGCAGGGCGGGGGGTTGGACTGGATGGTCCTTGTGGTCTCTTCCAACTCTATGATTCTATGTTAGTGCAAAGCCTTGAAGGTGGTACTGTATTATTGTACTTACATTTATGCACGCTGATCTATTTGATGGCAATGGCACACAAACAGCCTGGGGAAGTTACTTTTGAAAATTAATCTGTTTGTTTTACATGTTATACTGTTTGAGAGTAGCAGTTCATTGCAGCTACTTGTTCAAGTATTCTAAATGCAATGCAATGCCTTAGGGTCTTTGGGGGAATTTTTTTGGGTGTTATGCTGAATGCTCAGGGTCCTTAAGGACCCTCCAAATATCAATATTAATTGGGGGAATTAATATACTCAGCTTGGCTACATAAGGGGGGGCAACAGATAGCAGGATCTTTTAACCTATATTTACCAGTACTAAGGAGGAGAAGTAAAGCTAGATAGTGCAATGATTGGTCTTTATTTGAGAAAATAATAATAACAAAATTCACACACATTCAGGCTTCAAGCATTCACACAAGACTAATGAATAAAGTAGGAAATATTGGGATAGAGGAATAGCAAAGGGAGTTGTTTGTGGGAGATACAACACCTGTCCAGTAGAGCAGATGTTCCTACAGCAACAGGGTCTCAGAGTTGTGCTCTGAGTGTCTGTCAGCAAACCGGCAACATGGATGCAGGAGGAGGAGCTGAAGAAAGTTTGATGTTGTTTTGAAGAGATTTTTATAGTCAATAACTGCCTTCAAGGGATGGGATTTACAGTGGAAGACAATGCTTCTTGGAGTTACTCAGGGAAAGACAATGAGCATTCCAGATATGCTAATAGTTTTTAATGTGTGGATACTTTGTAACTGAATGGAAGAAGCAACCTTCTTTGTTTGTGGAAGGGTAAAGGTATGAGGATCATTTACAGGTTTCAGTAACCCAGCTTTAGCTGATAGGATTAGCCAAGTGTTTGGACACATAGTTGTCTTGCAAATTAGCATTTCTTTGGAATTTGGGCAGCCCCTCCTTAAGTCCATATATGACTGACCAGTGTTTATCTTTGGGATTCCTAGTTGGGGAATTTCCCAGGTTTAATGGTCACGCTACAGGGAAGGCCACACTACCTAATTATTAAATATTGCCAATTTATTATAGATATGGAGCTGGGGCTGTCAGTGAAGGTAACGGGGGCATTTGTCATTACTTTGGTGCTACTTTTTGATTTTAAGAAAACCTTAGAATTTATGCGTGGCATAAAACTTGAAAAATTCCTATCAAAAATGCCTCTAAAATGTTTTCAAAAGTAAAATTTGCAACAGTTGCTTATTATACCAGTACCAAAATGACAAAACGCAGGGTGTGGCTATGGTGGGGAGGGCTTTGGTCTTAAATTAGAAAAGGTAATTGTGAATCAATGTCCCCATTTCTTTCCCCTCCCAACTCCTATTACCCCCAACAAACAGGCTTTCTGTTCCCCTGCAAAAATAATAATAATCATAATAAAAATCACCCCAGGACTCAGTGTATTGGTGCAGTCTGCCAACAGCTACATGGGTTGCATTAAAAGAGATTTCTGCATTTTTTTTAAAAAAACCACTGTTTGGGAGGAAATGCATTGTTCAGAAAGCAATTATTTTTGGTCAGGGATCAGTGTATTTTGCACAGTCCCTCCTGAACAAAGAATTGTTGTTTTGTGCGGAAAGCATGTTTTCTGCCTCAAAAGATTATGTCTGCATAGAAAAGCCACATGTACTTTTGTACAATTTTTTTTGTAGAAACTTTTTGTACAAATTTGCAGATGACACCAAATTAGGAAGAGTGGCTAATACTCTAGAGGACAGGATCAAAATTCAAAATGACCTGGATAGACTGGAGAGCTAGGCCAAAGCTAACAAAATGAAATGCAATATGGAGAAGTGTAAGGTACTGCACTTAGGGCAGAAAAAACGAAATGCCTAGATACAAGATGGGGGAGACTTGGCTGAATGAGACTGCATGCAAAAGGGATCTAGGAGTCCTAATAGACCACAAGTTGAACAGGAGTCAACAGTGTGATGCAGCAGCTAAAAAGGCCAATGTGATTTTGGGCTGATTCAATAGAAGTATAGTGTCTAGATTAAGGGAAGTAATAGTGCCATTCTATTCTGCCTTGGTCAGGCCTCACCTAGAATACTGTGTCCAGTTCTGGGCACCACAATTCAAAAAAGATATTGACAAATTGGAGCGTGTCCAGAGGAGGGTGACTAAAATGATGAAAGGTCTGGAAACCATGCCTTATGAGGAAAGACTTAGGGAGCAGGGTATGTTTAGCCTGGAAAAAAAGACAGTTAAGGAGTGATATGATAGCCCTGTGTAAGTATTTGAAGGGATGTCAGGCTGAGGATGGAGCAAGCTTGTTTTCTGCTGCTCCAGAGACTAGAACACAGAACAATGGATGCAAGCTCCAGGAACAGAGCTTCCACCTCAACATTAGGAGGAACTTTTTGACACTAAGAGCTGTTTGGCAGTGGAACACAGTCCCTTGGATCATGGTGGGGTCTCCTTCCTTGGAGGTCTTTAAACAGAGGCTGGATTGCCATCTGCTGGGAATGATTTTATTGTGTATTCCTGCATGGCAGGGGGTTGAACTGGATGGCCCTCGTGGTCTCTTCCAACTCTACAGTTCTATGATTCTAAGTCTCCTAAGCAAGCCCTGAAGTTAAACAGTGCTTGAAAAATTGCACAGAAACATTTTTATTCCTACAGAACGGAAAGAAAATGGTTGGGATTATTGTTCTTGCACGCAGTGAAGATTTACATCTCTACTATCTGATGATGTCTCAGGTCACATGGTTACAGCTGATCCTGAAATGTGGAGATGCTGACCTATAACTGACAACATAGAGCAAAGCTTGCTCTTCTGATCCACAGTATGATGTACTGACTAGAAATTATGTGTTTTTAAATAGGTCTGTGGGTCAATCAGATCCAGAAATGCCTGGTCAAACTGCAACCCCACTATCACCCTAGCTATTATCTTATCCTGAAAGTCCATTTCATAGGCTATTCTCTCTAAATGGTGTCTAACATACGAATACATACTACTACTGTTTTTATAGCATCATAAAGAATCATAGAGTTGGAAGAGACCACAAGGGCCATATAGTCCAACCCCCTGTCCTGCAGAAATATATAATCAAAGCACTTCTGATAGATGGCCATCCAGTGTCTGTTTAAAAACCTCCGAAGAAAGAGATTCCACCACACTCCGAGGCAGTGCATTCCACTGTTGAACAGCTCTTACTGTCAGGAAGTTCTTCCTAATGCTTAGGTGGAATCTGTTTTCCTGTAGTTTGAGTCCATTGCTCTGTGTCCTAGGAGATGTCCCACAATCTCCAATGCCACCCCTGTCTCAGCACAATAACCTTCCCATCAGACTTACTTTCTCTTCTGTCAATAGGTAGCCCAGGAATGAACGGAGCTCTGTTCACTTCCTGGACTGAAATCCCACCTGTTCTCGTGAGAAGACATAAGCGTGGGAAATTACAAAACAAAAAGTAAAATAACAAGAAAAAGTTTTTTAAAGCACATAAATACACTAAAATAATAGCAAGTAACCCAGGGAGGTTCATAAAAAGAGGGTAGCCTACCTTGTTTTCATGATCCCACCCAGAAGTGTGTGTGGCAATCTATTGATGGCTCGGCCCATCATTAAAAAGAAACACCAGAATAATGACAGCAGAATGCAAAAGGACAACATCATGTGATATCGGCATCCTTTTGCATTCCGATGTCATTATTCTGGCACCACATTAGGCACATCTGATAACCTCCCTAGTCTCTGGAGCAGCAGAAAACAAGCTTGCTCCATCGTCAGTATGACATCCCTTCAAATATTTAAACATGGCTATCATGTTACCTCTCAATCTTCTCCAGACTAAACATGCCCAGCTCCCTATGCCACTCCTCATAGGACATGGCTTCCAGATCTTTTACCATATATTCCGGCGTATAAGATGAGTTTTTTTTTATTTAAAAAAAATATTATTATTTTTTAAAATTCCATTTTCCACCTGTACAAAACTTCAAAATTGTTGATCACAAAAAACTTCCACCTCATCAGTGTTTAGGTCAGTTTTACATATGTGAAATTTGGTTTCTATTAATACATTAAAGAAACAAATATTCCAATGCTATAATGCTTAACTCCGTCGTAGGGGTTATCATTACAGTGTCCAAATATCTACTATAAGTCATTATTGTTATCCAAGAGATCCATTAGCAACCAATTTTAATCAATCATCCATATATTCATATACCCATTCCACTTTTTTCCCCCCAAAATTGATTATCATTTCCCATTCCTCTCTAAAGTCTTCCACAGCTCTATGTTTAGTCCAACATGTCAATAATTCCATTAGAGCCACCTCTCTCAGTTTTATCAACCACTCTTCCTTACTAGGAATCTTATCTTGCCTCCAATATCTCGCATATACTATCCTGGCCGTGGTGGTCATATAAAGCATAATCTTTTTGGAATTTGAGGGGAAACCCACATCAAAAATATTTAGTAAATATAATTCAGGTTTTAATTTGAAATCTCTCATAATAATTCCCCTAATCTCATCGTGTTTATCACTCCAGAACTGTCTAGCAAATTTGCACGTCCACCATATGTGGAAATATGAACCGTTTAAGTCCCCACATTTCCAACAATTTCCTTTAACTTGTTTATACATTTTTGCTAGTTTTATAGGTGTTAGGTACCAGCGAAATTGCATTTTATAGCAATTGTGATGTACACAGAACACAAACTCTGATATCTTCAACAAAGTTCTTTATTGGAATAGAAGCATGTGTAAGGAACAGTGGCAAAGCTGCAAACTGAAGAACAAGCTTACAGTGGAGACAGATAAGGTACACCCAGCGTGAGAAAGCAGAAAAGGGAGGGTAGTACTTCAAAGAACACTTTGGAGGAGCGAGATTTGCCAGGCCATCTGGCCGGCCTTGAGCTCCCAGGATGAACAGCGTTCCCATGGTAACCAACATCTCCCAGACATTCCAGAGGCCCAAGGCAGAACCAGTCTCAAACCATGAAACTGTCAGAATCCTCCATGAACTCCACTCTATGCCTTAGAATTCATGGATGACCCTGACAGCAATTTTCTCTTAATTCATTATTGATGAAAAATCTCACATTTTTTCCCACAAGGTTTCCCATTCCTCCATTAAGATGCTTCGCCCCACATTTCTAGACCATTTTATCATGTATTCTTTCACTGTTTCCTGTTCTGATTCCAGTTTCAAGAGTAATTTATATACCATTGATATCTTAATTTCTTTATGGTCAAATAGCAGGTCTAATTCAGTTTTTAAATTCTCCACACCTATTTCCTTATTATCTACTTTAAACCTTTCAAAAAGCTGACGATATTGAAACCAAGTACATTTTATCTGGCTTTGTTCCAATTCTTCTTTGGTTTTAAATCTACAGCCCTCTTGTTGAAAGGATAGCAATTCTTTATATGTCCACCACTTCTCTTTATGAATCATCTCAGTTCTCCTGAATGCCTCTTGTGGGGACACCCACAGGGGCAGTTTAATATAGATCTGTGGTTTAATCCTTTTCTTAGGAGAGATTTTCTAATGAAATGATTATTAAAATTTCTATCCATTTTTTCCTTGCCATACCACAAACATGCATGGAAGCCGAATTTCATGACAGCGCCTTCTAAAATTAGTAGCTTATTGTCTTCTAGTGTAATCCAGTCATACAACCAAAGAGTAATGCATGCTTGATAGTATAACTTCAAGTTTGGCAGGGCCAGCCCACCTCTCGCCTTTTCGTCTTGCAGTATTTTATATCTTATTCTTGGCTTTTTGTTTTGCCAGATGAATTTCGTTATATCTCTATTCCAGAGTTTAAAAGGATTATCATTTTGCATTATAGGAAGATTTTGAAATAGATATATCATCTTGGGTAAAACTGTCATATTTACCGTGGCTATTCTGCCTAGAAAGGACAGATTTAGGTATTTCCAGTTCTCCATATCTTTTTAAATTTCCAACCACTTCTTTTTGTAATTATTATCAACAAGATCCACATTGTTTTTTGTAATTATAATTCTTAAATACCTAATTTTCTTTTCTACTTTATAACTCGTAAGTGCTTTAAGTATGTCCTCTTCTTTTTTGTCTAAATTCTTAGTTAATAACATAGTTTTCTCTTTGTTTATATTAATACCAGACATTTTTCCAAATTCCTCTAGTACTCTCTGTAACGTTAATATAGATTTCAGTGGGTCCTCCAAATAAATTGCCAAATCGTCAGCATACGCACAAATTTTATATTTTTGATTTTTAATATGAACTCCTTGAATTTCTTTTTCTATTCTAATCTTATTGCATAACACTTCCAAAACCATAATGAAAAGTAATGGGGAGAGGGGGCAGCCTTGTCTCACCCCCTTCTCCAAGCTTATACACTTTGTTTTTTGGCCATTAATTATGATTTGTGCCATCTGTTTCTTATAAATAGCTTTAATTGCATTGAGATACTCATTTCCTATTTCTATTTTTCCTAATAACTGAAACATGAACTCCCAATTGATGCTGTCGAAAGCTCTTTCTGCATCTAATGCCACCATGGTGAATTTTTTGCCTGGGTGCTTATCAAAGTATTCAATGAGATTTAGTATCTTCCTGATATTGGTACTGATATGCCTATTTGGGAGAAAGCCTGTTTGATCTTTGTCTATCCATATAACTTTGTTAATCCATTTAAGATGACTTTTGAGCACTCAACAGTGCCCTCCAAAATTGACAGTCGTATAATATGCTGGATATACTTTGCTTCGCCTGCCCGCCTATCTCCTGCCTCTTCGCAAACTGAACGAATATGCAGGAAATGGGGCAGGGGGGTGAAGCAAAGTGTTTTGAAGTTCATTCACCCCCTCCTCTGCCTTCTCCCCTTTTGGGGAGCAACAGAGACAGAGGAGGGGGGTGAACGTTGAGGTTTGCCATGGCCACCGCGTGATCGCCTCTGCAGCTGCTGAGGCAAACCGCTAGATTTGCCCTTTTCTCCCACCTTCCATGAAGGTGGAGGACAAGGGCGAAAATGCCCCGTTTTGCTCCGTGACCTCGATCTCTACTTCTGGGCTCCCTTCTGAAGGAAGCCCAGGAGGAGGACGCGGGGCCGTGGAGCCAAACCCTGGGATTCACCCCCTCCTCCCAGCAACCCGCCCACCCTCTGCCCATCCACCCCCCCTTCCCCAAAGGCACGGAATCACGGCTTTGGGGAGGGGGGGTGGCTGAGAAGCCCCCTCCTCCCTGCCACCCGCCCACCCTCTGCCCATCCACCCCCCTTCCCCAAAGCTGCAAAATCACGGCTTTGGGGAGGGGGTGGCTGGGAAGACCCCTCCTCCCTGCCACCCGCCCACCCTCCGCCCATCCACCCCCCTTCCCCAAAGGCGCGGAATCGTGGCTTTGGGGAGGGGAGTAGCTTTGAAGCCCCCTCCTCCCTGCCACCTGTCCACCCTCCGTGCATCCACCCACCTCCCCAAAGCCATGGAATCGGGGCTTTGGGTAGGGGGGGTGGCTGGGAAGCCCCCTCCCCCCAGCCACCCAGCCACCCTCTGCCCAGCCACCCCCCTTCCCGAAAGCCTCACTTTGGAGAGAGGGTGGCTGAGAAGCCCCCACCACCCAACCACCCAGCCACCCCCTTCCCCAAAGCCGCGCTTTGGAGAGGGGGTGGCTGAGAAGCCCCCTCCCTCCACCCCCCCAGCCAGCTGGCCATCCCGCATTCCCCAACCCACCAGGAGACTGGGCAGCCTCCTGTGGGTTGGGGAACTGTGGGAGGAGGGAGCCCAGAAGGAGGGATCGGGGCTGTGTAGTTAAATCCCTAGATTCGCTCCCTCTCACTTGACGGTGGGGAGAGGGGGAGAATTCTGGGGTTTGGCTCCACGGCCCCGCGTCCTCCCTATGGAGCCAAACGGGGCATGTTAGCTGCTTCTCCCCACCTTCCTTGAAGGTGGGGGAGGGGGAGAATCTAGGGGTTTGCTGAGGCTGCCCCCGCTTCCCCCACATTGGTCCCCTTAGCCAAGACGGAGGAAAGGGGGCTGCTGAGGCAAACTGGGCATTTTTGCCCCTTTCCTCCACCTTCAAGTCCAATTTGACTGGAAGGTTGAAGAGAGGGGCGAATGTTGCCCTGCCAGCTGATCCTGTTCGCTTTCCCAACTCCCAAGGAGATCCTCATGAGTAGTGTAACCAAGAGGATCAGCTGGCAAGTCTCCCCCAGCCAGCCAAATTGGGGTGGTGGTGGTCTTATCTGGCGAATATATGCCTAAGCCTAGATTTTTGGCTGGAAATTGGGGTGGGGTCTTATACGCCCAGTCGTCTTATACGCCGGAATATATGGTACCATTTTGGTCACCCTCCTCTGGACACGTTCCAGCTTGTCAATATCCTTTATGTATTGGTTAACTCTCCTGTAACTGGCCTAAATGCACAGGCACACAGACACTCTATTCATGCATCCAGAAAATATGAGAGATTAAACTTGGAATGGGGAAGGGACCACACTGGTTCCTCCCAAGGGTTGTAGCTATGGGATAGGGGCAAAATGAGGACATTGCCCTCCAAATAAGAATTCTGTCCCCTTCCCCAATGAAATATTCCTTCAGTCCACAAATGTCTAGATTTACAGAGAGTGAGGCACTGAAAACCACTCACACCTAGAATTCATATATTTGCTGTGTTCACATTGCCTTGGTAATTTTGCATGTCCCTTTTCTTTCAAAGACTAAACTGTATTTGTAATGTTAAAATACAGTGCTAGTAATTTAAGGCCTGAATGCTAGGAATTTCATGGGAGGGTAGAATTCTTACTACTTGGGAAGGCAATGTTCCCATTGTGCTCACCTGTAGCTATGCCCATACTTCCCTCCCCCAGGTCCCTATGTGTTCTACCTCCTCGGTTCCCCAAACTTCCCCTGTTTCAAGGTTTGTAGATGTGTTCTACTTGTGTTCTCCTGAACACATGTAGAATACCAGACAAAACAGAATTCCCAGCTATATGGCATGGGTGAGGAACACAGCAAAGTTTTAGGAGTGGCCTATGCATATAGCTCTCTCACTATCTCTGTTTTAAACCAGTTTAAGTATAGGGTAAGATTGTCACGTTTTACCCTGTAAAGTCTTAATTTATCAGCAATATGAAGGGTGTCAAATGACTGATGGAAACAAATACTCTTCCTGTAATGCACTTTAATTGTTATAATTGAGCAAAACATTACCTTAATATTGATGACTGCTGGCAAACAGCAGATTGATGTCAGACTAACTGGACAATAATTGTTGGGATCCCCTTTTATTCCCCTTTTTGAAGATGGGGACAACTTTTGCCCTCCTCCAGTCTGCTGGGACTTCTCCGGTTCTCCAGGAGTTCTCAAAGATTATTGCCAATGGCTCTGAGATTATATTTGCCAGCTCTTTTAATACTCTTGGATGTAGTTCATCTGGTCCTGGAGATTTAAATTCATTTAGATTAAGAAGGTATTCCTGTACTACCTCTTTGCTTATTCTGTTCTGGATTTCCCCTGTTGTGTCTTCTGTACCTTTATCCTCAGGTTGGTCCCCCTTTACCTTTTCTGAAAACACTGAGGCAAAGAAGGTGTTGAGTAATTCTGCCTTTTCTCTGTCCCCTGTTAGCATTTTGCCATCTTCTCCGCGTAGTGGCCCTACCATTTCCTTCTTCCTCCTTTTACTGCGGACATACCCCAAAAACCTCTTTTTATTGTTCTTAACCTCTCTAGCAAGCCTGAGCTCATTCTGCACTTTAGCTTTTCTGACTTTACTCCTACACGTGTTCGCTACCTGTTTGAATTCTTCTTTGGTGATTTCCCCCTTTTTCCATTTCCTATACATGTTCCGTTTAAAACTTAGCTCCGTTGAAAGTTCTTTAGTCATCCATCCTGGTTTCTTGAGACACCTCCCATTTTTCTTCCTCAATGGTACTGTTTGAAATTGTGCCTTCAGTATCTCCCTTTTGAGAAAGTCCCATCCATCTTGACGTCTCTTCTCTTTTAGTATTCCTGACCATGGGATCACCTCCAATGTTTCCCTGAGTTTATTGAAATCAGCTCTCCTAAAGTCGAGAATGCATGTCTGACTATGCCTGGCTTCTCCTTTCCATTGTATAACAAACTCCAGGAGAACATGATCACTCTCACCTAAGGATCCCACCACTTGCACCCCATTAACCAGGTCATCCCTGTTGGTTAGGATCAGATCTAAAATAGCTGACCCCCTTGTTGCCTCTTCCACCTTTTGGACCATGAAATTGTCTTCCAGGCAAGTAAGGAATTTGCTAGACCTTGAAGTTTTGGTTGAGTTAGATTGCCAGCAAATATCAGGATAGTTGAAGTCACCCATCACTACTACATCTCTCCTTTCTCTGTGTGTGTTCATCTGTTCTAGAAAGGCATCATCCAATTCCTCCATCTGACTGGGGGGTCTGTAGTAGAGTCCCACAATAACATCCCTGTTGTTTCCCTCCCCTTTAATTTTTATCCAGATGCTCTCCACCTGGCTTCCAGAATTGATGTCATGGATCTCTTCACTAGTGTAAATAGCCCTGACATATAATGCTATTCCTCCTCCTTTCCTGTTTGGCCTGTTTCTCTTATAAAGGTTATACCCCTCTATTCCTACATTCCAATCATGAGACTCATCCCACCAGGTTTCAGTAATGCCTATTATATCATACTTGCTTTGTAGTGCTAGGAGTTCAAGTTCATCTTGCTTATTTCCCATGCTCTGTGCATTAGTGTAGAGGGATCTAAGACCATGTGTTCCCTTTACTTGCTGCCTGTGCAAGTTTTTTTTGCCTCCCACTGTTGGGTCCTTGCGCTGTTTGCCTTGTTCCCTCTATGACAGTTTGACTTTTTTCTCCAGCCCTTTTGCCTTCCAGAATACTGTCTCCCTCCCCCATATGACTCAGTTTAAAACCCTCCTGATCAAATTCTTGAGACTGTAGGCAAAAATGTTTCTGCCAAAGGTTGTGAGATGCACCCCGTCTCTTGCCAGAAGTCCCCCCTCATGGAAGCGCAGCCCATGATCTAAGAATCCAAATTGTTCTCAGCAACACCACCTACGGAGCCAGTTGTTTACATCGGCTATTTTCCTCTCCCTTCCTGGACCATGCCCTTCAACTGGCAGAAGAGACAAGATGACAACCTGTGCACCCATTTCTTTCAGCTTCCTCCCCAGAGCCTCATAATCTCTTCTGATCTTGGGAAAGCTGTGCCTTGCAGTATCATTGGTTCCCACATGGACCAAAAGGAAGGGGTAATGATCTGTAGGCTTGACGAGACTCATCAACCTCTCTGTCACATCACGGATCTTTGCCCAAGGGAGATAACACACCTCCCAAGACATCTTGTCAGGCCCACAAACCACTGCTTCTGTACCCCGCAGCAAGGAGACCACCACCACCACACACCTCTCCGGAGGCTTCACAGCTGCTGTTCCTTGCAGTGGTACTCTCAAGGTCCCCTGCACTGCCCCTGAAGTCTGTCCATACTATTCTTCCTCGTTGTCCTTGATAAGGGAGAGGGCTTCAAATCGATTCTGTAGCTGCAAGCTGCTCGAAGAATCCCTGGATTTTCTTGTTCTGTGTGTGACATTCCTCCAGCTATCAACCTCCTGTGTCTGTGGAGTGACACTCTCCTCCCCAGCCAGTTCCTCTGTGCAGTCCCCGCCCAAGACTGTTTGTTCTGTTCTGTCCAGGAAAACCTCTTACTCCCGAATATGTTGAAGTGTAGCTACCCTTGCCTCCAGCTGCTGGACTTTCTCCTTCAAGAGGGCTATCAACTTGCACTTGGTGCATGTGAAGTTCCCCATGTCTGTAGGAAAGAAGACAAACATCCCACAAGTGTTGCAGGTGACCGCAGCAGCCCCCTCAGTGTCCATGGTGAGAGCTTTTAGAACTCCTAGTTAATGCTGAGAACTCTAAGCTGTACTTTTAGGAATGCTGTATTTTTGTTTGGTTACTCAAATTCTCAGCAACAAGCAGCCTCTCCCAAGAGTTTAAAAAAATTCAAACTCCCAGAAGGTCCACCCCCCTCAGCAACAAGCAGCCTCTCCCAAGAGTTTAAAAAAATTCAAACTCACCCACTGAAAATGGCTCTCCAGAAGCTGCTCTCCTTCTTCTCCCTGGCAGGAAACTGGCCTGGAAAGCCTCTGCAAGGAGTTTATATAGAGCTAGGCTCCCAGCTCCACCCCCTAGTGACTCACAGGTGTGACTCAAAGAAGCTCCACCCCCCTCAGCAACAAGCTGCCTCTCCCAAGAGTTTAAAAAAATTCAAACTCCCAGAAGCTCCACCCCCTTCAGCAACAGGAGGGAGCAATGGAATCATGGAGAAATCTTTGGAGCCATCTGCCTAGGAATTTTTCCAACTTTCAGCTTGGTGTTTTCTTGTCAACCCAGAAGCCCACAAGCTATTCACTAGGAAATCCCATTGTTCCCTCATAACTCAGGTGCACGAGCACCAGTCTCAAAGTGGGCATATCTGTGTGTCCTGCTACTATGCAAGCAAATGGAAAACTAGCATATGTTCACCTCAGGATTCATGTCAGCGACAAGGACTGAGCTGAAGTGCACTGTGAAAGAAAGCTCATTGAGAAAACATGCCCTATTGAGATACTTTCCTATGTGCTATTTTCCAATATTAGTTTCAAATGAAATGAAATATCTCCACTGATGTTCTACTGATGTATTGTATATCCAAATGCTTCAATACAGTATGAATGCTGGCTGGGGGATTCTGGGAATTGTAATCCAAAAATTAACCTGCCCATACTATGCTCTTGGACATCTGGCTCCCTTTTATAACATACAGTGTTTAAGCTCAGTTAAAACCTGTATAGCTACCAGCCTAAGAAGACTAGAGTTAGATCTACTGAGGTATCTATTGAGATATCATTCCCATTGATCCATAAAAACAAGTATCTCTGTACGTATTTCAGCTCCTGAAGTGTGCAAAGCTGAAGGAACAATGTCCCACTCTGTTAACTGTTCCATTTTTGTCCCTCTGCAGTAAGCAGAATGCAGCACCAATAGCTGTTAAATCAGCATGATACTTTAAATGAAGGAGCTGTTTGGAAATGCGTCCTCAGCACGATGCTTTTCTCTTTAAAAAAGAAAAAGCATCACTCCCTTTTATCTGCTGCAGATCAAATTTTATTCTGGATGCAAGCATTTCTTTTCCTTTCGCCTTCTTGAGACAAATTTATTTATTTACTAGTTATGTTTATATCTCAATGCCTTTCTTCCATTAACCACAAAGTGGGGTTTACATGGATCTCCTCCTCCCCAATTTACCCTTAGGCAGTGTGTGTGTGTGTGTGTGTGTGTGTCTGAAGATCATCTATTTATCAGTGGGGACTTGAACCTGGATCTTCCAACATACAGTCCAAATCTCTATTATACCACTTTAGGTCTGCTTCTCTTCCTCCCTTCACTTATCACTTGTAACCCCCCTACCATTGCTCCAGATGTCAAAACTCTCTCACATGCTGAAAGGATATAAAGTTTTCACAGCTGTTTTCAAAGTATCTACAACATTCACCTCTTTGCTCTGCTAATGTTGCTTTCATAAACTAACCTGAATGATGATCAAGGAGAACCATTTTTCCCTATGATGGGTTTCATTTCGGAAAGGACTGCCTTCATAAGTTATCTTGGTTCAACATAAGAAATGGATGCACCAATACAGATGTCAGCAATTCCAGCCATCACATCCTGGGGGCTATTGGCTGACAAGACACAAGAGCTCTTTATTACTCCAGAATGATAATTTTGAACTGAAGCAGAACAGCATTGAGCAACATTGCCAGGTTTTCTGCAGAACAATGTGGGATGTATGAGGCAGGCCTATATAAGATTGCTTCAAGGCTCATGAAAAGGAGAGTCTCACACAAGATCTCAGGGCTCCTGAGAGCTCAGATTCCAATGCAAATCTTCTTACAGGATGCTAGTGACCATGAGGTAAGAACGTTACTCTGCTGCTTGTTGTCAGCCCTGACAGATAGAGAGGAAAAAAGCAGTGCCATGTGAGCCACAATGCTAGCAAACAGGCCCCTGGCATTTGGCATATAAGGTCTAGTCGCTGCATATTTTTTTTAATTTTATTTATTTATTTATTTATACCCAGCTCTTCAGCCACAAGGCTATCAGAGCAGCTTACAAATTGTTTTAAGCAACAGCAATTTACACATCTACACTGCATTAAGCAGTTTCCAATGTGTGTTAGCTAATTGCCCCTACAAGCTGGGTACACATTTTACCGACCTACGAAAGGATGGAAGGCTGAGTGAACCTTGGAGCCCACTGGAATTGAACTTGCAACGTGGTGACTTGCAGTACTGGCATTTAACCACTGCTCCACCAGGGCTCCATACATGCCAAATGCTCTCAGGGGTCAGTGTGGTGGGAGTGTGTCTGGTGTCCACTCTCAAATATGGATCTAGGGTGCCCCAATTAGCTTGACTTTACAAGATTTTAGAGGCATTGAGGAATGGGGGAAATCTATCAATTCCACTTTCTCCGAGGCCTTGTCTACACTGGTCAAATAAAACAATCTCACCTTGTTGTATCGGCAAACCGTCCAGATGTACGGCTTGAACAGGGCTTTAATCCACTTCAGAAAAAGTGGGGATTTACTCCATATCCTAGTGGAAAATCTGGATATTTGCAGGTGGGTGTAGACCAGTGATGGGCAACCTTTTGAGCTTGGTGTGTCAAAATTCGCCAAAAAACTGAGTATAACTCGGGTAGTGTGTCACTTTGAGGAAAAAATTATTTCACGATATTTATTGTTTAAATAACATAAATGTATACAGATGCCCCTCCACATTCACAGCTTTCACTCTTGCGGTTTTGATTATTCGTGGTTTGCTCAGCAAGCACCCCATTTGAATCAGCTTCTCTCCCTCCCACTCAAGGAGGCTCCATTGCAGGGGGGGGAGCCAAGTTCGTGGGAAAGGTGCTTTTTAGTCCCTCCCACCCTTCCCAAAGCCGCTATTGAGCTTTCTAAGCCTTGTTGCGGCTTTGGGAGGGTAGGGTGGCTGAAAAGCCTCTACGCCATGCTCCCTCCACCCCTCCCAACCTTCTCAGAGAGGTTTTATGGGGCTCTCAATCCCAAGAGCCCCTTCGGGAAGCCCGGGGAGAGGCCAGCCAGACTACCTCCCATCCTCCTGTCATCTTCTCTGGCCTTCCCGAGGTGGCTCCGGGGTTTAAAAGCCCTGGAGCCCCCTTGGGAAGGCTGGGGAGAGTCTGGGCAGACTCCCTCCCACCGCCTTCTCCGGCCTTTCTGAGGTGGCTCTGGGGTGTCAAAGAACAGCATTGAGCAACATTGCCAGGTTTTCTGCAGAACAATGTGGGATGTATGAGGCAGGACTATATAAGATTGCTTCAAGGCTCATGAAGAATTGCTTCAAGGCTCAAGGCTCATTGCCTGCCTGCCTGCTGCCTTCCCCGGCCTCCCCGAGATGGCTCCGGGGCTTCGAAGCATCAGAGCCCCCTCAGGAAGGCTGGGGAGAGTCCAGGCAGAGTCCTGCCCACCCGCCACCTTCCCCAGCCTTTCTGAGATGGCCCCGTAGCTTCAAAGCCCTGGAGCTCCCTCAGGAAGGGCGGGAAGAGGCCAGGCAGACTCCCGCCCACCCGCCTGATGCCTTCCCCAGCCTTTCTGAGGTGGTTCCGCAGCTTCAAAGCCCTGGACCCCCCCTCAGGAAGGCCGGGAAGATACTGGGCAGACTCCCACCCACCCGCCCGCCGCCTTACCTGGCCTTTCCGAGGAGGCTCCGAGGAAGCAAGGCAGGCCTCGGGGGGGTGGCCAGGTGGGGGGGGGGCTCTACCCCACCGCATCCCTAAAGTGGTGATCGCGGCTACGTAGCCCCGCCTGCCACTTTCTTCCACCCTCCTACCCTCCCACCCTCCCTAAAGTGGCAACTGTTTGCCACTTTAGGGTGGGGGAGGTTTCAGGCAGGGGGGAGGCCTACGGCCACGTGTCAGCCCAAATGGCTACGCGTGTCAGTGCTGACACGTGTGTCATAGGTTCGCCATCACTGGTGTAGACTGTCCTCCATTGCAATGTCTCTGTGGGGTCAGGGGAGGAGTTTTGGTGGGTGGGTGGAAGAGATGGCCCTTCCCACTGTTTCAATTTCACTTTTTAGCAGTTTCTTTCTTTTTATGCACACATGGCCGTTGTTGGGGAAGTGCATATAAGCATACCCATATCATTAGCTGCATATACCTCCACTTAATAGGATGCCAAAATCCCCATGAACCATGGGAAAAGACATACATACATTCGTATGCATGGAGGGGAGGTTAAAAAACAGAGTGGCCACAGCTGTGTGGCCATACATACTGTGATTTATCAGGCCAAGGTGAGTTTGGAAGGGGGAACTGTGTGTGGACAGTGCCCCTAAACTCACCTCAGTATGTGTAGTGATTGTGCAGACATACCTGTGATCAGTGCAGACCAGGGAAACCTGAAGGTAAGTTGGGTTTTCCTGTTGGTGTAGATATGAAGAACTTTGCAAATATTTGCTACATTTTCTCAGAACTGAATTGATACAAAATCCCCACCAATTCCAAGTTGAAATACCATCCACTTGATAGTTTCAAGACAGTTCTCCTAAAAACAGATGGCAGGGGGTTGGATTGGATGACCCTCGTGGTCTCTTCCAACCCTATTATTCTATGAAGCTTCCTTTCATTCCTACTTGCCCTGTAGAAGAGATGGTTGTATGGTTACTCTTCTTTAGCTTTAAATAGTGAGTCTTTAAAAAGAAAAAGAAAAAAAGAACACCCCACAGTACCTCCCCTTCCACCTAAATTATAGCTGCATATTTGTTACTAAGAATAGCTTTATCTCTCTATATGGAGATTTTCAGACAACACTGTTATTTGCTATGGCTGCCTCCTCTTGAATCCTGGGATTTGCAGTTTAGGGAGGGGCAGTTACAACTCTCAGCCAGAGAGATCTTAGGCCTTACTAAACTACAAACCTCAGAATTCCACAGGAGGAAGCCAGAGCAGTTAAAGTGGAATAGTAACACTATAACAGTGTAGTCTGAAAATCTCCTAAAATAATTGTATGCATGGTGATGTCATGCAATTCTGTAATCCCCACACCCCACACCATTGAGCAACATTGCCAGGTTTTCTGTAGAACAATGTGGGATGTATGAGGCAGGCATATATAAGATTGCTTCCAGGCTCATGAAAAGGAGAGTCTCACACAAGATCTCATGGCTCCTGGGAGCTCAGATTCCAATGCAAATCTTCTGATAGGATGCTAGTGACCATGAGGTGAGAATTTTACTCTGCTGCTTGTTGTCAGCCCTGATAGACAGAGAGGAAAACAGGAGTGCCATATCATCTACAATGGTAGCAAACACAATGCTAGCATAAATAAATAAATAAATAAATATCAGAAAAGCATTTTTGGCAGCTGGTCAGGTGGCAAAATGTGCCCAGTAACTGAGACAGTTCCTTTCATTCCTGCTATGCCACATGTGATACTAAGGAAGTAATTCTTCATTAATTTCATTCTCAGGGGAGAACAAATAATTAATTCAGTTTTCTCCACACTGAAAAAAAATTAAATTATTGGGCCAATGGTGAATCATGAGCAAGGCTTCACAATCTTCTATCACTCCTCAAGTATGCTTAACCACAAGACAATGGCACCTTCTCTGGGAACAAGAATGAAAGAATGCTGTATCCTTACATGGGGCATATTTGATAGGAAGGAAAATAACTTCCTGGGGTTGTCAGGAGTGTTCAAAACCCAATTTTGCCTTGTGGTACATTTATTCAAGTATGGACTGAAACACAGCCATATAAATGAAAAAATCAACAAAGTTGAAATCCATAGTAAATGTCTTAGGTTGGCGAGACACTTTTATACATCTCACCATCCTCTGAATGTGGCAGGTAGGTGGGAGAGAGACTTTCTTCTTGCATGCATGGAAACCTGTCTGGTCCAAATCCTTGTGATAGGTCACCATGACCTGAAAGGTTTCTTGTTCCAACCAGGCTCTAATCTGGCCATTGGATTTTTACCACATTGCCATTACCAGCTACATTGCCATCATCTTCTTTGATGTGAGGTTTGCTTTTATCTACTGTTCTTGGTCTTTATTACCAATTTGTTGATTTCTTTTCTTCTTTGTTTAAAACCATGACCACCTGTGAGTCATGCTCTCTCTCTCTCTCTGTTTAAAATGGAAAGGCAGGGTATAACTGTCCCAATAATCAAAGAAATAAATGCATTTGTCACATAGCTCTAGGGTGCTGAAGTAATTAAGTGTAGTTCAGTTTCATTTAAAATATTGCAGTGAGTTATTTTAATGGCTAGTATTACTTTCAATTGTAGCTGTAAACTTGTTTTATAAATGGAAATTAATTTTTGACTTCCGGTGGTGAGGGCGTGGTGAAAGGTTGAGACACATGGAGCTCGTGAGTCTCAACGGTGCAGTGTGGGAGAAAACCCCTAAGAAACTCTTTAAGAACTTGAAGAAAGGGGGCAAAGTTTGCCTGGGGAACAGGCAATTGGAGGGGGCCAGCAAAAACCCTGCTTACCAAGCTAGCGAGCTGAAGAGAAAAGTAAAACCTATCCCTCAGCCGCAGACACCTGGGCAGGTTCGCTTACCACACCCACACTGCTGCTACTGCCTTAGGCTTAGGCAGACAATGACGCCACCACTTTTAAAAAAAATTAGAAGACTTCAGAAGCTGCAAGTAAGCGACTTTACTTTTGTGATTTTGTGGGGAGACACCCTGAGTTTGAGTTAATTTTGGTTGTGGGACAAAACTCCCGAGTGACGCAATTCAGAGAGTAACCAAAGCAAAGGTGTCTGTGAGAGCAGGTGAGGTGGAGCAGCGGAGTAGCGGGGATGGAGTGACAAGAAGGAATAAGCAGGAAGAGATACAAATAAATAAAAGATATAAATTAAGGACACAAATACAGAAAAGAGGACTAAGAGGAGCAAGAATTAGAGTTGGAGCCCCAAAATAAAGCAACAGAGACCAGAGAACAGAGAGTGGAGAACGGAGAATGGAGAGCAGAGGACATAACGCGGAGGTTGGAGGGCTAAGGAGCAAGATAGAAAAAAGCAAGAAAGAACAAAGAATATAATAAATAATAAGAAAAAACCAGAAGAAAAGTGGAGGAAAAAAAAGGAAAGAAGGAAGATAAAATAAAGGAGCAAGAGAAGGGAAAGGAGGAAGAAGAATAGAGAACGGAGAGACTGGTGGAGAAACGAACCTGTAGAGTCTGGTGGGGAAACAAACTAGAATTTGGGTAAAAGGAGGGAGAACTAATGTAATGTAATGTATTGTAACTAATGTACTTGGTGACAGGCTCTGGGAAAATTAACTTAAAAAAACAAAATTAGAAAAATAGGAAGCAACAGAAATATTTGTTTCAGAATTGGAGGAAGGTTTACTCTATAAGACTGAAAGGTGGGATACTCAAAGGAGGGCAAAGGAAGTAAGGGGTAGGAGGTGAAAGATATAGTTGAAGAAAGGATATCAAAATTAGGGTGAATAAGATAAAGTCTGAGAAGAAATAGAAGCTTTTGATATCTACATCATTTGCATATTAAATGGGAAAGACTAAGACTGGTGACTTATAAGAGAATCTTATAGTTTGGATGAAAGTAATGGAATATTGAAGGAAGGGGATGATATAAGCTAGCTAAAGGAAATTAATAAGAGGTGTGAGGGTTACATGGGGCATGGTAAACTGAATTTAATGTGCTAAGGTTAATACAAAGGTGGAAGGACTCTTATACCCTTGGTTATTGAGTCTAATAACAAAAATTAATACTAGTGGTGTTAAAAGGGATACTTATTGATACTAAGTTGAAAATTGAATTTAAAAATATCTTAATACAATTTGGAAGAATACTGAATGATAATATATTGAAGTGAGTTGTGAAAGGGGCGTGGTAAATTTGTTAATCTGAGAAGCAGAAATTTTTGAAGTATTAGGAAAACAGAACATTGAGATACTAGGGAAAGGATTCAGGAAGAACACGTTAAACAAACAGGGTTATTGATATTAAGAAAGAAGTGAAATACTAGAACTAAGTTAAAAACAGGTTAGCCAAAGTATGCCAACCTCGAGGAAAGCTTTAGCTCAGGCTCAAGCACAGATACAAACTACAAGAAGGACGTCTATAGATATGGCAACAAAAATAGCAGACACTAATCAGATGTTGCTGAGTGAGTTTAAAAAATTAAGTAAAGAATTAAAAACTGAAATGAAAGATCTAAAAGGAGAAATAAAATTTGATATTCAGAAACAATTAGACAAATTTGGGATGGAGTTAGAAGTTACAAAAAATATAATTAAAATAAATAATGAAGTACAGGAATTACAAATTAAGACCGGAGATTTGGGAAAACGAACTAAACAGTTAGAATTTCAAGCAGAACAAGAAAATAATAGGAAAACAATACAAGATATAAGAAACAGGTAAAGTGTGTAAAGTTAAGGGGGTTAAGGGAATTACAAAATGAAGATTTATCAACGAGACTTATACCTGAATTAGCTGAATTTATTGGATGGTCCCCTGAACAGCTAGATGTAGAGGTGGACAAACTTTATAGAATTGATTCGTGGATTGCAAGAATGAAAAAATTACCACATGACATTGTGATATACTTTCTATGAGAGAGAGTAAAAGATATAGTCATACAACAAAGTTTTAAACAAAATCTAGTTATAGAGGGAGAAGAGGTTAAAATATATAAAGATCTGCCAACACAAGTTTTGAGGAAGCGGAAAGATTATAGTGTAATAACACAGGTGTTACATAAGAAAGAAATTCCGTATAAATGGAACAAAGTAGAAGGCATAACATTTATATATAGAAACAAGAGTTTTGTGATTAACTCCATAGCAAAGGCAAAAGATTTCCTAAAGAAACTACAGGGAGAATACATAAATAACAAGGAAGAGACAGATCAAAGGTTCAAAGGAAAAGAACAAACACAACAACTTGAACAGAAGAGATATAAGAAGAAAGCTCAGGAACGGGAAGGGGAAGCTAATCAGGAAGAGTTAAGTGAACAGGGTAAGGAAATTCAGGAAGAAGAGAAAGAGATACTAAGAGCTGACCCAGGAGAGGAGGAGGAGGAAGTAGAAGAAGAGGAGATAGAAGAGTCGGAACAAGAAGGAGACAGAGAAGTAGAAGATTCAGAGGAAGAGGTTTTTGAATAAGTAACGGGTAGAGAGTTAAGAGATATTAAATAACAACAAAAAAAATAGAGATGAAATAAAGAATAATAACATGGAACATTAGAGGTCTAAATATACCATCCAAAAGAAGAAAAATATTTCACTATTTGGAAAAACAGAGGGTGGATATTACATGCTTGCAGGAAACACACATCAGGAAATAGGAACAGAAATATATAAGAAATGCAAAATTGGGAGAACTATATACAACAAATTATGACAAGAAAAAAGAGGTGTGGCAATATATGTTAATAATTTTTTTTTATCAAAAGAGATATTTAACGATGTGAATGGACACTACTTGGCAATAGAGATAAAATTTCCAGAGAGAAAGGTATTGTTGGTTGGAATTTATACGTCCCAAGAAAATAAGAAAGATATTTTTTTAGGAAATTACTGGAAAAAATTATGGAATATGACTATTTAGAATACATATTAGCAGGGGATTGGAATGGGGTACTAGATTTACCACTAGACAGATCTACAAGAAATGCCCCAAAGAAGAATAACCAAGGAAAACTCCCAAAAATAGTGTTGGAAATAATGGATCGGTTAGTGGTACAGGATATTTGGAGGATAAAACATAAAACAGAAAGAGATTATACATATTTTTCAGACCACCATAAATGCTGGTCTAGAATTGACATGTTTCTAATATCCAAATCGCTCCAAAAAGAGGTAAAGAGAGTGGAGATCCAGCAAAAAATAATCTCAGATCACTGTCCAGTGATAATGAAATTGGGAAGGCAAGGAAAACAATACAGTTGGAGGCTAAAAGATATATTAATTAAAAATGACTTAATAATAGAAAGAATAAAAAAGATATTGAAACAATATTTTGAGGATAACTTGGACAAAGGAGTAGATATAAGTACAGTGTGGGATGCTGGAAAAGCAGTAATTAGAGGCCATTTTATATAACAAAATGTGGAGAGAAATAAGAAAAAGAAAAATGTAGAGAGTAAGCTCTTGGAGGCGATTACCGAGAAATAAAAAGAAATAAAACTAACACCAGAAAATGACAAGTAAAAAAGGAATTAGAAACGCTTAAATGACAACTAGATATAGAAATGATGACAGAAATATGTAAAAAATTAAGCTACACCAACCAAAGATACTTTGAATATTCGAATAAGCCAGGGAGATGGCTGGCATACAAATTGAGAAAAGAGAAAGAAAAAAGACTGATCATGGAGATTAAAACTAATAAGGGAAGCATCACTAGACAAAAAGATATCATGAGGATCTTCTATGAATATTACACAAAACTATATGGAAAACACCCAGATACAAAAGGAATTGAAGAAGAGATAAAAAGATACTTAGAGAGAAAAATTACCACTGATAATGAATGAACATAGATTGGAATTAAACAAACAAATTACAAAGGAAGAAACAAGGAAAGTGATAAAAAATATGAAAATAGGCAAAGCCCCAGGGCCAGATGGCTTCTCAGTTCTATACTATAAAGTCTTTGAGGAGGAACTGATAAATCCGCTACATAGGCTATTTAATGAATTAAATAAGGTGAAAATCCCAGACTCTTGGAGGTATGCTAATTTAATTCTGATACCAAAAGTGGGAAAAGATATAACATCTATGGCAAAATATAGACCAATATCCCTCTTAAATATTGACTATAAGATATTCTCAAATATATTAGCAGAAAGACTCAAGGGGGTACTAAAAGGGTGGATTGGGGAAGATCAGAACGGATTCCTGCCAAAAAGACAAACAAAGGATAACATAAGAGCTTTGTTAAACATATTGGAATATTATGAGAAGCATAATGAAAGGAAGTTAAGTTTGATATTCGCAAACGCTGAAAAAGCGTTTGACAATGTACGTTGGGAATTCCTCTTTGAGGTGTTAGAGCAGATGAAAATAGGAGAAAATTATATAAATTGGGTACAGAAAATATATGACAAACAAAAAGCACATATAATAATAAATGGAGAAAAGACAAAAACATGCCAAATTAACAGAGGAACCTGTCAAGGATGCCCATTATCACCACTACTGTTTATAATGGTGCTAGAAGTACTGAATCGAAAAGTAAGATTGGATCAAGATCTAAAAGGATTGAAAATACAAAAGCAAGAGTTTAAGTATAAAGCCTATGCAGATGATTTGGTGTTCATCTTAGATAATCCTCTAGAGAATGTACAGAAGCTTTTGGTAACAATAGAAGAATTTGGGAACCTAGCCGAGTTAAGGATAAATAAAGAAAAGACAGTCCTACTAAACAAGAACCTAAGTAAAAAAGAAGCACAAAAATTAGAGAACTAACAGGATTCAGAATAAAAGATGAAGTAATGTATTTGGGAATAATAATAACAAATAAGAATTCAGACTTATTAGAAAATAATTACACTAAAACATGGAATAAAATAAGGGAGGACCTAAACAAATGGAGCAGATTGGAACTTTCACTACTTGGAAGAATAGTTACAGTAAAAATGAATATCATGCCGAGGTTACAATACCTGTTCCAGAATATCCCAATTATAACAAATGATAAGGTTTTTATGAAATGGAATAAAGACCTACAAAGGTTTATCTGGGTAGGGAAAAAGCCCAGAGTGAAGAGGGAAACCTTAATTGATGCTAAAGAACAGGGTGGGTTAGGTCTCTCAGATTTGCGAACATACTACTACGCAAATAATTTAGTATGGGTTTTAGAATGAATAACTTTAGAAAACAATAGACTCCTGCAATTGGAGGGCTTTAATTTACGGTTCGGTTGGCATGCTTATTTATGGTTTGACAAGGCATCAGTCCATAAGGAATTCAGCCACCACTACATAAGATGTGCATTACTAAGAGTCTGGATGAGGTATAAGATCTTTGCCCTAAGATACCTTTGAGTGCATGAGGCTTTTCATAAAAGGGAAAATTTATATAATAACAGATGGCTGACGTACAAAGAAGTTTTAAAATGGGACGGGAATACAGTTAGGATGAAGACACAAGAAGAACTAAAGGAGGACGCCATAGATTGCCACTGGTTCCTCCATAGACAAATAACAGAGAAATTTAAGAAAGATATTAAGACAGAAGAAATAGAATTAGGAACAACGGAGTTAGATAAAATCCTGCAAGGAGGAAGGGAGAAAATTGTGTCTAAAATTTACAAATTGCTTCTAAAAATTAATTTAGAACAAGAAAGAATAAAAATATATATGATAAGGTGGGCTCAAGATGTAGGGCATGAAATCCAACTTGAACACTGGGAAAAATCATGGAGTAAAAATCTAACATTTACAAGAAGCTACAATTTAAAAGAAAACTACTATAAATTGCTGTACAGATGGTATTTGACACCAGAAAGAATATCAAAAATATATAAAAATTCCTCAGAGTTATGTTGGAGGTGTAAGAAAAACAGAGGTACCTACTACCATATATGATGGAGATGTGAGGAGATAAAGAATTATTGGAACAAGATCCATAAGATTATTACAAAAACATTAGACGTGGATTTCTGCTGCGAGCCAGAGGTATACTTATTAAATGTATATGATGTAACGCAATGGAACAAAGGGAATTTCTCAAAGATCTTACTATATATGATAACAGCGGCAAGGATTAATCTGGCAAAAAACTGGAAGAACCAACAAACTCCAATAGGAGAGAATTGGTTACTTAAATTATATGAGATGGATGGGATGGATAGACTGACGATGTTGTTGGAGGGGAGGAAAACTCATAAAAGTTATGAAGATTGGAAAATTGTAACCTCACTCTGGGAAGGAAAATGGGGAGACTGTATAGTTGTAAATACAGTGTTTTAATTCTCGAAGGGAAGAAAATGAAATATAAAATATAAAATCGTAGGTAAATGAATGGAAGTTATCGAGTTGAAGCCACAGCAGAATCAAAGACAGCAAGGTAGATAAGAGGGGGAGAAGAGGTATGTAATTAAGACACAAGATAAAAAGTAAAGAGGAAGTAACGGCTACAGATGTGGTGATTGTAGATATAAAGGTTAATGTATGGTGGAATTATGTATAATTATAAGTAAACAAGAATGGGAATTATAGATACGGATATGATTGTATAGTATGATTGTATAGATTGGATGGAAATGTACAAAAGTGATACGGATGGAAATGTATAAAAGTGAATGGGTGGTTTTATTTAATTGAAAAACGGATAATAAATATATATATACAAAAAAATTAATGGAAATTAATTTTTAAAAGGCCCAAAGTTCTATTGGTTATTCTGAACATTGAATCAACTGCTGAATGATGACTCACCACATAAGTAAATCCCATTACTTTAATAGGACTACTCCAGTAGGAGGATGAACAATAAATAGGATTCAGGCTTAGATATTCAATATCAAAAAAGATACTGAAGAGCTGTGAGAGTCAGTTAAGTTTGGTCAGAAGAATCATATTAAGAGTGATATGACAGCCATCTTCCAATACCTGAAGGGCTATGAGATAGGAGATGAAGCAAGCTTTCTTTTCTTTCTGCTCAAGAAGATAAGGCCCAAATCAATGGATTCAAATAACAAGGAAGGAGATTTTGACTAAACATTAGGAAAATCCTCCTGTTTGTAATAGCTGTCTGACAGTGGAATAGAAGATGGTGAATTCTCTTTGATGGAGCTTTTTAAACAGAGTTTGTATTGGCACATTGTAGAGATGATTTAGCTTGTAGATTCCTGGACAGACATAGGTTTGAACTAGCTAGGGTCACTTCTAGCTCTATGAGTTGAAAAGTTCAGCATTAGTAATCTCTGCAGCATTACAAGGGTTTCTCACATGCATTTCTCAGGTCATCTCTCTCTCTCTCTCTCTCTCTTTCCCAGAAAACATGTCCTCAACAACGACTTCCAGAGTCTGGGAGTAGCCACCAAGAAAGTCCTTTTTCAAATGGCTTGGTCTCAAGCAGCATCTGTTTAGGGCAACAAAACTACTTAACTATTGATTAAGGGTTGGTGGGTTTGGGTCTGTGCAATGGGTCTATGCAATGGTCTGTGGGCCATAATGGGTTTGGAGTGTGAAAAAATAATCCACCACAGACCTCTGGAACTTGACCAGTCTTGGTCTAGATTCACATCCACATTTAATTGGGCATCTCCCTTGCTGGATGGAGCTGACTGCATTTTGGTACCGGTTTGATGATATCCAGCTCTCTGTGACCACTTGCACAATAAGGAGTTCTTTTTTTAGCAGGCAGAAAGTACCCCTTTAAGAAATGTAGCAATCTTTTTAGGAGATATTAGAACATCAAAAGTCAAAAGAAAAATAGACACCCTGACAATTAGATACCTCCAGGATTAGATTTTGTCTGGTGAGAGAAAAATTAAATGATTTAGTGGTCTGCTTGGGGAAAATGGATTTAAATAGCCTCCATTTGTATTGCTGTCAGTGGAGGTTTGACAAATTTATACACAGAGAGCAGGGAATTGTATAAGTATTTATGAGTTAATGTGGGTGTCATTATACCTTTTAAATCTCAGCTACAAGAACCATTCATTCAGACGAACAAGCTTTGAAATACAGTGATGAAATTATGCTAAAGGGTGCACATCACATGGCAGCACTTACTACAAGCAGCCTCCTTGTAATTTGCAGCAGCCACATAATGGCTTTGTGGAAAAGCTACTTCAGGAGTGTATACCTTTTAAAATATGCAGGAAAACATTACCCCCATGCAACACAGTGGGACATTGGAATCCCTCTGAGTCATTTTTTCATTGTAGAATCCACAGACAAATAAACAGGAATCCTGTGGCCTTGTCACCAAAACAATGATAAACTATTTCACCACATTTCACCCACACAGCCCAGATCCTGTATTGTTCTGTCCAGGCAGAACTATACCAGGTCTCTTCTCTCTCACAGGACTCATCTTTCTTCTGCACCTTTAGCATTTCTCAACAGAAATGGCTTCTGTCCACAGCCATTTAATTACCTCTGGAGAGTGGGGGACATTGGAGAAGTAGCTATGCCCTATAGCCAGGCACACAATGATGATAACACCTTCTGGGACTTCTGGAATACCTCTAAGAGGTCCTAGAAGATGTATTTGCCATAACCTCACACCCTCAAGCATAGGACATTCTATCCCTTGCCAGGGAAATTTAACTGCCAGTCCAGTTGCCCTTCCTATGCCTGGAGGTGGCAAATGCCAGAGAAGGAAGGTAGGGAGAAAATGATTACCAGAGAGTCAAGCCAGTTCGGGTCATATATGGAATCAAGGGAATTCACTGAAGACAGAGGGAGGCGCAGAAGTAAAGTCTCAGCCATTCCAGAATCCATCATAAGAAGCCAGCAGTCATGATAATCCAAGCAAAAGATAAAGGGATGTAAAACTTGTGCCAGTCCAGAAGTCAAGAATCCAAATAAATCCACAAATGCAAAGCTAACTGAGAATGGCAGAATGAATAATGGACAAGAACTCCCAGCAGCTTCTGGGAAATGTATGGCTGCCTGATCTTGAGACACTAGGTAGTCAATTGCTTAGTGTTTCCTATTTTAAGTTTCTGCAAGAGACATTACCCATTCTGACAGGGCTCTTTCTCCCCTCAGTGTTCCATAAATGATGGGAGTGCCTCATCAGTATCCGTCAGTTTTGACTGAGACAGTACCCCACCTTTCTGGAGTTCCCATTGACCATGGCTGCATCTGCACTGCAGCAAAAATCTAGTTTCACACCACTTTAACTGCCATGGCTCAATGCTATGGAATCCTGGGATTTGCAGTTTGTTGTGGCATCCGAGCTCTCTGACAAAGAAGGCTAAATAGCTCACAAAACTACAAATCCCATAATTCCATAGCATTGAGCTATAGCAGTTAAAGGAGTGTCAAACTGGATTATTGCTGCAGTGCAGATACAGCCTATATCTTCCACTAGCTAATCTGACTTGGGGATGGAGCCATCATCTGGAGCCAGATGCCTTTCCATCACCACCACCCTTTGTGTCACATTTTTTGGATTTCACAGAATGAGTTTTGACACCAAGGTGATTTGGTTTCTGGAAGAAGGGAGATGCCATTTTCTTCTTTGCCTAAAATAGCAAAAGATCTGGTTCAGACCTAGCAGTAGAACTGAAATGGTTGTTAACAACCATCTCCATTTTCTATCGACTTTTTCTGACACAGAAAATACGGCATCAAAAGGATGTCACATAACCACAAAAGGGCGCATGGACGACGTCGCCGTTTTGCAGTTAAAATCAGCTCCAAACCCATACCTTTTAATTGATGGTTTGAGCTGTCAATAGATCACCCTGCTGGGTTTTTTTCTGGCATTGCCAGCATGTGAAGCCTCTATCCCTTTAAATCTTGGACTTACCCTGACAATGGCTGCAAAACCTCTGGGTCAGACCGGGACATCCAGGTAAGTGACTTTTTTTTTTTTACCCTCCATAGGTTACTTGTAACTTTTAAAGTGTGTGTGCGTGCTTAGTTTAACTTCTTGACATGTATTTTTATTTTTGAATTTCCCACATGATTTCATTGTGTGGGATTTCCAAAGAGGAAGTGAATGGAGCTCTGTTCATTTCTCTTTATTGCTGAAGGAGCTTTTGCAGGGAAAGGAGGTAAGTACAGGGGGGGGGGGATGTTCTTTTGCCGGTATAAAATTTGATATTTTTTTTTATGCTGGCAAAAGAATAGTATCAGTGGGACGTCTGATAAGTCCTATTTTTGGTTGCATGGTCATTTCTTATTGTGCAGCACAAGACATTTTCTCTTAGTGTTTCACTTTTTTACTTTGTTAAAGGATGGGAGGATAGTCCCCAACCACACTCACACATCCATCAACAAACAGTGGAAGGCTATACTCCTGTTGCCGCTCCTCTGGCCTTTCATCTACTCTCCATACCAGTTGGTCCAGCAGCTGTTGCAACAGAGAGAAGCTTCTGCCTCTTCTCATTTTGGTGCTACATGTGTGTGCCTGCATCTGTATCTCTGAAAGCTTTTACTGAAACTCCTCTAGCTAGCACAGAGTTTCAAAGCATGGAAAGCAGTGAGAAATCAGAGAAGGCTTGATGAAGGGAGGATAACATCCTTCCCCTCTTACCTATACCTGCTTTAGGGATCATCACAACCCCAGCCCAGCCCCAAAGCTCAGTGCTTCAAAGACTACAACTATGTAGATATCACACATTGATTTGCTGTACTGGTTGTTTTTTGATGGGACAAGAAAGCCTCCTTTTGAAACACTTGTGATTCAGCCTTCAGCTTAACTCCTGTTCTTCCTTGGAGTTGCTTTCTCAAACACCCATTTCCCAGGAAATTTGCCAACACCACCACTGCCCAAGTCAGAGGAATCCCCTTTGACAAGGTGGAACCTACCATGAGATAGAGTTAGAAGCCAACTCAGTAGTATTTCATTCCCAGAACCAAAACCTAAGACCAGAGAGTAGGACTTTGTAATGTCACAGAAGACTGAACTGCTTGAAGGACAGCTGTTTGTGGAAATGGGCAGGAGGGCAGTTGAGGAAACAGAGCCAGAGTTTATGAAAAGTCCATCTGGTTAGGTGGTACAACAACACCAGAGCAATAAATAAAAAAATAACAATCAGAAAAGCATTTTTGGCAGCTGGTCAGGTGGCAAATGTGCTCAGTAACTGAAACAGTTCCTTTCATTCCTGCTATGCCATATATGATACTAAGGAAGTAATTCTTCATTAATTTCTTTCTCACAGGGGGGAACAAATAATTTATTCAGTTTTCTCCACACTGAAAAATAATGAAAACTGTACCATTTTTTAAGGCATTCTTGGTGTTCAGCACCGGGGTCTGAAAGAGAAGGGACACTTCAACATTACAGCAATGCACATACAGCAGGGATGGAAAGAATATTCAACTACTTGAGGATTAAAAACAAAAACAAGAAAGGGAGTTTTCAAGTGTCTGAAAATCATGACAAGGAGAATCCTCCTCAAGCTCCTTTCTCCCCCCCCAACTTGAATTTTTGAATAGAGGACTTCTACTCTCCACCCACCTCACACTCAACTATTTCCTCCCCACCACAATACAGGAAGACGGAGGGCAGCGGCAGCCCAGCAAGGCGGATTGTCATGGGCTGAGTTTAAGTAACTAGTGTACAGCAGTGATGTCTGCACCATTAGTGAACCAGCTATCAGAACACAGGTGGTGAAGATAAAGCCTCCGTGATCCCTGCCAGCTTCTCCCCACCCCCTGGTGACATACTATAGCCTCTCTAATCCTCACTTGGTTTTCCTCCTTACCAACATTGCACAGGGGTGGATGGTGGGAAGGTAGGAGGCAAGAGAGGATTGTGCAAAGCTATAGCTTCCCTGACCCTTGCCTAGTGTCCCCCTACCTCCCTGATGTTGAGCAGGAGGTGGGCAGGTAGGGACAACTGAGGCTTCACACACACACACACACACACACACACACACACACACTTACCCTGCAGAACATCAGGAGGGGAGAAGCCAGACTAGCAAAGATCCTCACTCTCCTCCCCCCACCCTACTTATTTTGTGCAGGGGTGGGAGAAGGGATCCCACACACATACACTCTGCTCTTGAATACTTTCTCTGCTCTATGAGATTTCTTTGAAAACTGTATTGTTTTCAAAGACATCTGGCAGTGGGGAGAAAACTGATTAAATTATTCATTTTAAATTATTCATTTGTGGGAATGAGTAATTTAACACAGCATATCCCTAAAATTCAAATCTCCAATTAAAGTATCTAGTGAACCGGCTGATCCTCACTACTCAAACGACTACAAAGTGAAACATAATTGTTCTGGATAAGTAGGGGGACAGAAGAGAAGACAGAATAGCTCCAAGGTACACAGTTAGGAAAGAAAGAACCATTTTAGCAAATAATTATGGAGCCAGTAACTTTTCCTTTGCCACAAGGGTGGAAGAGAGAATGAAAGTGAAATGGAGATTAAGGTGTTTTATTAGATAAGATGTGGAACCACAGTCGTGATTCCACTTCTAGATTATTGTACAACAGCAGGGCTTCAGTAGGGGTATGGGGCTCGAGCCTTGAAGCAGCAGTCCATGTGAAAGACAGGAGTCTGTGGTATTTCCAGTAGCAATTTAAAGAGAGTCAAATGACAGAATTTCACTCTGAACTGTTGCTGGATCAGTTTCAGGCACTAGCAAACAGCAGAGGGTCTCAGCCCTTTGGTCTTCCTTGCAGCTGTTGTGAAATCTACAGACGATCATAGAGCAAACACACAGTGGAAAAGATCTCTTATTAAATGAATTTGTCAGTGCAGTGAGAGGAAGTAGAGCTGATGTCAAAAAATCAGCTGTTAGTCATTGGCATATAAATAAAATCAGAATAATTAGCCACAGTGTACTTGTTTGTGAAGAACTGCAGTGGCTTCCAGGCAAGGAGAGACAAAGAGTCTTTGAGCTTTTGTGTTAACATTTAGAATGCAACTCTTTAACAATACTTGCACAGAGCAGATGGTGAGATTCCAGCTCGAGCCATGTCCTGGCAATTCAGTCCTGAACTCCTGCCCGCACTTGAGCACCATTTTGAAGAAAGATGAAACCTCTGTGGACAGGAAGAGTTTCTGGGAAGTTCAAATATATTTTAATACATTTTTTAAAAAATGACCACCCTAAGGCCACTTTCTAAAGTGTAGTTCAGTCACTCATAACAACTAGATCTCTCTCTCACACACACTCTTTCTTTCTCTCATGGTGTCTTAGAGAAGGCAATAGTACTGGCAAGGCAAAACTATTGGGGAGACCTCTTTTCACTCAGCAGAATGAGCAGGAGGGGCCCTAAAACCAAAAGGGCTAGCTTCTCATGTTTGTACTAAGTACAATCCATCCTTTACCAACTTGGTGTGAGAAGGGAGCATGTATGAGCACTAAGTGGAGAGAATAACATTATCTAACTGCACCATGGTGGGGTTGAACAGGAGAGTCCAGAAGCTGGGGAAGTTACTGTTACAAACTGCAACCCCAGTTGCCATGCTAGCTAGGGAGTTCTGGGAACTGTAGTCCAAACAGGTAATGTTGCCAAGTTGTAAAAAGACTGACATCTCAATAGCAACCTTGTTCCCTTCCTTGTTCCACATGAGCAGTTCCTTGAACAAAAGCTGGGTGCGAATGTGAATAAATGGATCCTAAGAACGCATCTACATTGTAAAAATAATTGCAGTTTGACACCACTTTAACTGGCATGGCTCCATCCTACAGAATCCTAGGATTTGTAGTTTGTGTGAGGAACCAGCACTCTGGCAAAGAAGGTTTTGTAAAACTACAAATTCTAGGGGCTCAGTTAAACGGTATAAAAAAACCGTGAAGAATTCGCTAAGTGTTCTAATTGTTTACATGTTTTGCGACTCTAAATCGCCTCTTTCAGAAGGACGGGTGGGAAAAAACCCATCTGTAGCGTATTTTAGGACTTCGTATTTTTTCCCGTCTTTTTTAAAAAGAACCGAAAATTATCGCTAAACCGATGATGTGAACTACCGTTGCGTTTTTAGATCGATTCCCAAAAAAGTACCGGAACCGCATCCAAAGGGGTGGGATATGGGAGTGGTTTCATATTCACAGCAGAGCAGAGCTGTGTGTGTGTGCGTCTTTCCTCCCTCACTCCTTGGTCTCTTCGAGCTTGGCTGCAGCCAGCTGAAGAATTCCAAGGTTGCCTTTCAGTCTCTGTGTGAATGTTCTTCGTCTCCCCTCCCTCCCTCCTCCCTCTCTCTCCCTGTATGCTCCACCAGCTGATCTATCAACGGATCGTTGTTTTGTGTGTGCATGTTTGTGCACGCTCGCAGTGCTGGCATGAGAGAGGGAGAAAAAACAGTCTACTGACATAGGAGAAATGCACAGCAAAGAGAATTCTTTTCCTTCCATCCTTTGTCATTAATCCTTCCCACTTCCTTGTCTCCCTGCTTTTTAGTTGCTTTCTGGTTTTCTCGCTGAGATCAAGCTGTGAAAGGTGATACTGTTGCTTTGTATACAAATCCCTTCTGAGGAATGCCTGCAATTAAAGCCCTTTCAGAGGAACTATTACCCCCAACAAGCCCCTCCTGCTTCAACTGTGTGTGTTTTCAGTGAGTGGCTTTAAGAGGCAGGTAGGCACGCCCCCTGCACCTTTGCCATCTGAACTGAGAAGCGAAAAAATAAACAACACAACTGAATCCCTTATAAATCATATGAACTATCCATCACTGCTGCGAAAAAGCGCTAAACCGCAAATTGCCGCATTAAAAACTGTCATTTAACTGACCCCTAGGATTCCATAGGCTGGAGCTACAGCACTTAAAGTGGTGTCAAACTGCATTATTTCAACAGTATAGGTACACCCCAAGGTCCAGTCTAGATGGTGAAATAAATCCTCTTAGGATCCGGAGGGAATCCCATGTGTCCAAGTGGGAGCCTGCAGCAGTTTGTCATTTTCAGAGGGAGGGGGACCAACATTTGGGAAAACTATGTGGGAAAAGCCTTTGTGGCTTTTACCAAAATTTTTAAATAACCCTAGAGGAAATGCACACCCCTGCCCACGGGTACATACAATAGCATCTAATCACATTCCCGGATAAGAGTGCCACAGGAAGTACATGACAACAGGGGCAGTCAATCACACATGCACAAAGCTGATTGACAGTTTTTTAAAAATAGTGCAAAGTACATACCCTATTGGGATGGTAAACACAGCACAGTAAATTACTTTTTGACTTCACCTTGATTCACGTCCCACTCCATTTAGACAAGAAAAAGATGGGTTGCCTTGATTTCCCACAAGTGGTCCAAAATACCATTGAGACACTTGACCTCTGCTCTCATTTGCAATAATGCACTTGGATCAGAAGTATAATCCCTCGTGTAAACCAGCCCTAAGACTCCCTCGCCTTCCCCAGTTGCATATTTCACCATTAAGATTTTTTGCTAGCACTTTGCTTGACCCCGCACAAAAAAGGTCACCACTGGCCTCTTGTTAGCACAGCATCAGAGTGAACTCAGCTCTGCTTCTTGCACCCAGAATAAGAAATCATGTATGCTATCTAGAGATGAAAAGAATATTCAATGCTCATTCAAACTCAAATGAGAAAGGGGCTTTCTGATTGTCCGAAAACCCCAATGAGGAGAATTCTCTCCAAGCCCTTTTCTTGTGTTCCACCCCAGTTCTCGAATAAATTCACCTTCTGATATCAGGTGGTGAGCAGGCATTGGAGATCCAGAGAAGGATGCTGGAAGGCTACAGCCTACAGATGTACAGCTACTCCCCCCTCCTCTTGATATCATGTGGGGCAGGTGATGGGAAAAGGCTACAGCCTTCCAGATTTATGGCTGACTCCCCACCCCCTCCCAGTGTCATGCAGGGGTGGGCCAGGAGGATCTTCCATTCACCCACCCCACTGCAGGAGAATTTATTTCCATGAGAGACCCTTTTGAAAACTGCATAATTTTGGAAGATGCCTGGCAACAGGGGGGAGAAACTGGTTAAATCCATTGTTCTCCCTCATGAGAATGAATAATTTAACACAATAATAATAATAATAATAATAATATTTATTTATACCCTGCCCGTCTGCTAAAAATAATTGGGGCTGCTTCCAACAATTAAAACACTACAATACCGACTAAAAGGACCACCCACCCCCACCCTCCCCCATGAAAAGACATTAAACAATATAAAATTAAAACCACCTAACTAAAATCACATTTAAAAACAAATATAAACAAGACTAAAAAAGGCCAGGAGACACAGCTCTTGAGGCTGGGATCTAATCAGGAAAGGCCTGCTGAAAGAGATCCATCTTTAGAGCGTTTTAAAAGCTACTTAAGCTCATCATCTGACGGATCTCATCCGGCAGGCCATTCCTTAATTTCGGGGGCGATTACCAAAAAGGCCCTCTGGGAGGTTGCAGACAGCCTAGATTTTTGTGGCTGAAGCAAATTCCTCCCAGAGGACTGGAGTGCGTGGGGAGGATTGTATGGGAGGAGGTGGTTCCAAAGATAAGTTGGACCCAAGCCATTTAGGGCTTTAAAGGTAATAACCAACACCTTATACTGGGCCCAGAAACAGATAGGCAGCCAGTGGAGATATTTTAATACTGGAGTTATATGGTCTTTCCGAGATGTTCCCGAAACCACTCTGGCTGCCATATTTTTTACTAACTGTAGTTTCCGGAATAAGCACGAGGGTAGCCCCATGTAGAGCACATTGCAGAAATCTAGACAAGAGGTTACCAGTGCATGCACCACAGTCTCAAGGTCCCTTATTTCCAGGAAAGGGATCAGCTTGCGTATCAGCCGAAGCTGATAACAAATGCTCCTGACCATCACATTCACCTGACTCATCATCTGAAGCGATGAATCAAGGAGCACCCCCAGACTGCAAACACGGTCCTTAACAGAGAGCGTGACCCCATCCAGGACTGGACATTGCAGCCCACCTCCTGGTTTTGGGGCTGCTACCGTGAGCACCTCCATTTTGTCCGGATTTAATCTCAATCTGTTTTTCCTCATCCAGCCCATTACTTCTTTAAGACAGTCATCAAGAGAAGAGATGCCATTGGAATTTGAGGCCGATGATTGGGACAAGGAGAAATAGATCTGGGTGTCATCAGCGTACTGATAACACCCAGCTCCATAACTCTGAATAATTTCACCCAGCGGCTTCATATAGCATCGGGGACAGGATGGCGCCCTGCGGAATGCCACAAGTGAGCTCCTTTCTGCTGGAGCAACTGTCTCCGAGCAGCACCCTCTGGGACCTGCCCGAGAGGAAGGACCGGAACCACTGGAGTGCAGTGCCTCCGATTCCTAAACCACTCAGGTGATCCAGGAGGATGCAATGATCTATCATATCGAAAGCCACTGAGAGGTCTAGAAGCACCAACAGGGACTCATTACCCCTGTTGATGCTTAGATGCAGATCATCAGTCAAGGCAACCATGGCAGTCTCAACTCCAAATCCCATCCTGAAGCCAGTTTGAAATGGGTCTAGGTAATCAGTTTCATCCAAGACCACTTGGAGTTGAAGAGCAACTGCCCTCTCAGTCACTTTGCTCAAGAATGGTAACATAGAAACCGGCCTATGTCTAGGGGTTTCAGGAAAGGTTTTTTCAGGAGCGGCTTATCCGCCGCTTCCTTTAAACAGGATGGAACACACCCTTCCCTGAGGGATGCACTGATGATGTCTTTAAGGAAAACCATCAAGGCACACGCACACACACACGGATGGCCAGCCATGAAGGGCAAGGATCAAGAGAGCAGGTTGTCTTCCTCACTCTACCAAGTAGCTTGTCCACATCCTCGGTACTCACAGATTGAAATTGATCCAGTAAACTTACATCAACAGAGTTGCTGGACGCCTCATCAATTGTTTCTGTTTCTGTCAAAATACTGGCATCTAAGTTGGCTCTTATCCGAGAGACTTTATCTGCAAAGTAGTTGTTAAACGTGTCACAGCAGGTCGTTGTTGGGTTAAGCAATGGGTTCTGCACAGGTATAACCTGTGTCATCTCCCTTACCACCCTAAACAGCTCTGCTGGACAGGACTCTGCAGACGCAATACATGCAGAGGAGAAGGATCTCTGCGCTGCACATATTGCCTCTTGATAGGACCAAAGGAAGTTCCAATGATGAGTCCTGTTGGATAAGAGTCGAGTTTTCCACCAGTCGTAGTACATCCCTAATAGCAGCTTATGCTCTTCTGCCCCCCCTTTTTATTTTCCTATTAAATCTACCTTTGCAAGAATGCTGATTATAACCCCTGCTCCACTTTGAGTGAGACCTGAATCAGTCCCATTTTACTGCCCTGATATCCACTCTTGGCATCCAGGAACTCACGGCTTAAGTTGTGAAGCTGCTGGTTCTGAAACTGTAGTTCTCTGATTTAAAAATGGAATGCAGCTTTGTAAGGAATGAACATTTTCATATTGCCAAACATAGGCTAGTGTGATTGTATATTCTGTAAGCTGGTTTATCGAGAGAATGACGAACAGTGGTAGCTGTTGAGTGAGGTGATTCTCTAGGCCGGTATTTCTCAACCAGGGTTCCCTGGAACACTAGGGTTCCCCAAGAGGTCACTAGGAGTTCCTCAAGAGATTGTGATTGTGTCGGGAGAAAGCAATAGCAGTATATACAATAATGTTTATGCAGGGGTTCCTGAGATCTGAAAATTATTTCAAGGGTTCCTCCAAGATAAAAAGGTTGAGAAAGGGTGCTCTAGGCAAAAACTGTGGCTGATATAGGAGACTATCAGATGTGGCAAAAACCATGTCAGAAGATCACAACGAGAACAGGAATGGGGAATATTACCAGACAACGACATCTTTCAGCATCAGTGGTGTAGCACAGCCATGAGTAAGGTGTCCTTTTTTATTGGCGGCTTGTCCCCATCAATACAAAAGTGAAGCCTCACCAGTGGCAGCTGAAGAGATGGGTGTCTGATAATGTTGCCCTTTTTGTTCTTGTCGTATTCTTCTGACATGGTTGGGGACACTTTTTTGCTATGTTTCACCATGTCTGATAATCTCCATAGTGATGGGAAAGGAGCTGCAACTACAGCGGGAGACCTACCTGGCCTTTCTCAGAGGAGGTGATGGTAGTGGTGGAATCAGGGAGTGTCATAACCAGTACCTTCCAACCTATGGGGGCTGAGTGGTTTGCTACCCTGTTGGGGATAGATTACTGACACCATCTAGGTGACCATTAGCTTTGGCCATAATGAATAGCTGTGGCACTCATGGCTGAGATCCCACATTGAACAGGTAGAGCGTAAGACTGCACCATGCAGGTCTTTGTCCCCACATCACCCTGACAGCTGTCAGACCCTAGGAGAGACCCTTGCTGTTGCCCAGTGGAGGGGGCGTTGAATGTGAGTCAATTGAGACAATAAAGGAGCAGGTTGTCTCAACTCAGAGAAGTGAAGAAACTAGGGTATGCTCACAGATGGAGTTCACCTTCCTTTACTTCCCCTGGAAGCCAAGAGCAGCTGCATCCCCATTGTCTGAATTTCATGCCCCTCCCTGCCCTCCACACCAACAAGCAGGAGCAGCAGCCTCTTCTGTGTTACCTACCCTTACACTCCTCACTCTTTCAATAATTCATCAATTGGCTATATTGCATAATTTAGCATATTATTTGCACTCCATGTGGTTGGTAGTAGACCAGGGCCTCCCACATACAAGAACTCAAGGTGTGGTCAGAAAGTCTAAGGAAGTATTCAGCTCAAATTCCTAAAAGACACGCCTGGGTAGTAATTAAGTGACCCACCCCTTGAACTAATGAGTTAGGGAGGAAATGGGTTAATTCTCCTGGACATACATAAAAGTGAGTCATTCACTAATCCAATCAAGGTAGCTGGACACTTATTGCCTTGCAAAACTGGTTTTTCCTTGCACCTTTCCTAAAACAATAGAGAGTTGCCTGAGACCCATCAGTTCCAATGTTTCAGCCATTAGCAATCATTAACATGTCTGGAGAATCCATTGCATTCCACGGTTTCAGCCATTAGCAATCATTAACATGTCTGGCACACATTGCATTCCACGGGTTCCATGCTGACTGGCAGGTCATCATGACACCCCTTCAGGGGGAATATCAAGTATAAAAATCACCCCAAAATACAGCTAAGGTGTGCACAGCTTTTCTTCCTCCAATCACTCTGTCAGTCTGTGTCACCATGTTCACAGTTTCTCCCACCTCGTCATTCTGCTGGTTTGATGCGTGACCCTCAGAGCAACATTCTGAGTATCTTCTGCTGCACAAATTTCTGCTCTTCAAACCCTATTCCTCTATCCCAATACTTCCTACTTTTTTCGATAGCCTTGTGTGAGTGCTTGAAGCCTGAGTGTATGAATGTGTGCATTCCCCTGATTATTTTTCAATTAAAACCATTTTTATTTCATCCGCAGGCTTATAGTCTTGTCAGTGAATACCAGTATACACAGGTCAAAAGATCCCGCCATTACCTGACGCCTCGCAGCCACTATTTGAGCTACTTAAAAATCCCCATAGAATTATTGATTTTTGGTAGACACATGTGGAATTTCCACAGACCTCAGTAATTTGGGTAACACCCGGGGCTTGACAGCTGTTAGGGGGCAGAGGTTGGGGGGATGCGCAAAGGGCTAGCTGCTGTGATGATCCAGAAAGAGACATCATATCTCCAGCCATTTGGCACTCAAAGGTAATGGAAGGGAAGGGTCTTTCTGTTTATTACCATGTTGTGAAATCCAGCAGTTTGGCCTCACCAGCTGCCTCACTGGCCTCTACTGACTCCAAGTTTCATTGTCTTATGCAAAGTTTTAGAAAGTTGCTTTTTGGAATGAAAACCCCCTCCCCCAATCTCTGGGTATGCTGTTTGGGGGATTATGGCAGTTGTCATCCAAAAATAACCTTTTCAAGCTCTCATCTTATATAACCAAACAAGTCACTCCATAACTGGCAGCTGAAAGTAACAAGTAGGTGTTCAGGTAAAGGACAGTACCTTACATTTTAAAACCCTCCTAGAAATAAAGCTATTAAATCATGTAGTTAATCCTGACAGATGGTCCCATTTTTGCACTGTTAACGCACATAATTTTAGGAGCAAGGAGATTATATTCTCCCTTGTGCACCAGTGGAAAATATGACATTTTGCCTCACTCTAGAGACCTGCTCCTGAGTCTAGGCAGATACTGATGCTGTGTCACTCTTGAAACTCAATATGCCACTTCAGGGAAATGTTCTTCTCAAGTGCTGTGCAGGGTCCTCTAATACTCTTGAAAATTTCCAATTAAACACTTTTTCTAAATTAGTGTAATAATTCTCCCCCTTCCAACCCCATGATTTCAGCTCATACAGATTTTGGAGGGAATTGTGGAGGTAACAGAGGCATAAATAGAAAGGACACTATAGAAACAGATTACGGATTCCATGAATACATACTCAGGGCTAGTTCACATATATCCATACATGAAGGAAGGCCGATAATTTCACATGGTTCATTTTCTGGACTTTCAGAAACTTCGGAAACTTCCAAAGTTCATCATCAATTTACAAAAATAACTTGACATGAGAAATAAATTCAAACAGTGGAAGAAAACAAAACTCGTAGAAGCTCCTCATCCAGACTTGGAGGACTTAGCTTTTAAAAGGCTAGTTTCAAATTTCTCTGTGTTGTGTCTTCTGATATGACAATTCCAACCCACCATTTCCTGGGAACACCAGTGTACTTCCTAGGGAGTGTTGGGTTGCTTCAATTCTCTTCTCCCAGTGTATCCCTGAACATCCTGTGAAGTGCTTTGGTGATTCCAGTTACTGCTGAGTCACACTCAGGAGAAGAGAGGTAGTCCTGCCACAGGATCCTTTCTTAAAACATTTAAAAAGAAAAGAAAACATCCATCAGCTGCTTTGTATGTAAGATAAGGTAGCAATACCAACTACACGAGTAAAGCAATATTACTAATGAGCAACATAATCTTTTACTTTTCTCCCCTTCCCCACCCCATGGAATAGGAACAGGAATGGGATTGGGTAGAATATAACACTAACATGTCATATTCAAAGAAATAGCCATTTTAGTCCATATCAATATACAAAGGGAACTCATATATTTGAGACCAACTGTGAGAAAGATGTTTGGAGCATAAACTTTTGTAGACTTCACTCTACTTCATCAGATACAAGAAACCAGATGAAGTAGACTGAGTCTATGAAACCTTATGCTACAAATGCCTTTCTCTGTGTCTCAAAGGTGTGACTAGTTCTCTTTGGATAACATAACGTGCTATTGCAAAGGTACCCCAAATCTGAGCCTGAAGTACAAAATTCTAATAATCTCCACAACAGGGAAATTGAATCCAGTCATTTCAGATGGATCCAGAAATACAGTGCAGATGGGTGATATCCATTTCATTGTGGGTATCATCCACCTGCCCAGCATTATTTTCAACAAAATCTTCATTCCCATTCTGGATGCAGATGTTGTCACTCTTCATTGCATTGCTCCCAGTGAGACACACATCCCACTGTGCTTATCTCAATTTACATTATTTAGCACTTACCCATGTATAATTATGCATAACTAGAGCTACACTGAACCAAAAACCAAAGCCAAACCCCCTCACTTTCTCTTCTCATGCAGTGCCAGAAAGCAACAAAACTGCCAGTAGAGCAGGTCAAGGAAGAGGGCATCAGCATATTTGGGTAGGCAATGGAGATATATTCCATGTCCCCACTCCTATTCTGGAAGGTGAGAGAAAGGTTTTTCGTTTTGTTACTACATGTATTTTTATTCATGTCATTGTTTGCTCTTAAAAATCATAATTCCTTCATAAATCAGCCATTGTGAGGGTGGCAACTGCTTTTTGTTTTACTGAGATCTTGGTTGTCTCCTGGCTTCATTGAATTTCAGTTCCTTCTGAATCAATGTGTACCCCACCTCAAAAACAACAGAAGACTGCTGTAACAACAACACCATTGCCCTCCATTTTGTGTCTGTCTCCCAATACTCTGAAATAGTCACTTCCGCAGGGAAACCAAGCAAGACAGAGCTCAAGGGTTGTCAGGACTCCTGTACCTTTCATAGAGCTTACTTGCTGGTGTAACAACTTCCAGAATCCCAAAGCCATGATGGTCACTGGTCATGTTGGCTCTTGGAGTCCAGGAGTGATAGTTCCAAACAACAACAACAACAACAACATCCACAAGCTCTGCACCTTTGTGCGGTTTCTCTGCAACTTGCCTTTCATAGCAGGATTCATCTGTGGAAAAACACTCATCTGCAGAAGAAAGTGGACAATTTGGACTGGAATGTCAATGTTCTTGGTTGTGTAACAGAATTTTCAATTGGAGAGTGGAGAGAGGAAAGAAATCTCAACCACAACCTGTCATCCTCAGCAGCACCCTAAATTTCAAGAATTTTGGAGGAACACAATTTCTCTCTTCCTTGGCATCTCATGCCATCCTTCAAACCTAATCTAATAAAGTCAGTTCTGAGATCTGCATTCTCTCCTCTCTTGAGAAAACAACAGTTTCCTCAGTGATGCTTCCTGAGAGAAGCAGCCTACAATTTATCTAGACTGGAGTGGACAAATAAATCACCTTCAGCTGGTAGATTATTGGGCCAACATTTACAGTAGATCACCAAGGGCCACCAGTCCCCAGGTGTTGTTTTTTTTTAAACAACTATAGGTTGGGTCTTCCTTAATCCAGAATTCCAAAATCTGAAATATTCCAAAATCTAAAATTGTTCACATGAGTATCTGAGATAATGACACCTGTGCTTTCTGGTGGTTCAATGTACACAAACTTCACTTCATGCACAATTTTTTAAAAAATATTATGTATAAAATTACCTGATTATGCATATAAGGCATATATGCAACATACATGAATTTTGTGTTTAGACTTGGGTCCCATCGCAAAGATACCTCATTATGTATTTGCAAGTATTCCGAAATCCGAAATATTCCAAAATACCTCTGGTCCCAAGCATTTTGGAGAAGGGAGATTCAACCTGTATAGCAATCTATTGTAAGGTATAGAGAGTCCTTGTATCTCAGATGGCAATTTGTATTTTTGAATGTAGGAAATCCTAGTGTATGGTTCATGGGGTTCAGTAGGTAATTGGCTCTGTTCCCTGAGGCACCCATTTTCAATCTGGCTCCAGGTGGTGGACCTTCTGGAGCTCTAACACACACACACACATGACGCCCCACAAAGCTGAAGTCTGCCTTCCCCTGAGCTAGACAGACTGATAGGGAAGGGATCCCCTACATCATACTCTGCTGCATAAATCACATATGTACACCAAAAAAAAAAAAAAAATCTCTAACATACTTTTCTGTTCACAGCTTTCCTTGAGAGTTGCTAGCCCCTAAAGATTTTATATATTTTTTTAATTTTATTTAGTTATTTATACCATGCTCTCCACCCACAAGGCTATCAGAGCAACTTACAACTTGTTTTAAGCAATAGCAGTTTACACATCTACACTGCAATAAGCAGCTTCCAATGTGTGTTAGCTAATTGCCCCACAAGCCGGGTTCTCATTTTACCGACCTACAAAAGGGTGGAAGGCTGAGTGAACCTTGGAGCCCTCTGGAATCAAACTTGCAATGTGGTGACTTGCAGTACTGGCATTTACCCACTGCACCAGATGTGGAAAAACTCTAATTCCTGGTTTTATTGTCACTTGCATTCTCATCTCACTCTAGAAAGGACAAGATGGTGCCCAAGTAAATTGGCCTGCCATTTGAATCTTACCTCAGATTCAAATAAGAGAGTCCTCCATTGTTTCTGAGAGAAATGAGCTACTTTAGGCTATTTGGCACATGCAACTCTGTTGTCCAAAAGAGGAGAATGGACAGGGAATTCAGGAAGAACAGCTGAGTGGCTTCTCCCTCCCCAACATTTGCCAACTGATATGGCTGACTCACTCTGCTCAATGGAGGAGCCAACCAGGGTTCTGAGCAGCCCTGAGTTCACATGTATTTGCATGTGGAAGCTCAATATACCCTTAGCCTAAGATCACATCTGCACCACACAGTTAATTTCTAGGTTCTTGAGGCATTTGGAATTTTCAGATCAAGGGCTCCAGTGCTGTAGTTCAGGGGGAAGTTGACTAGAGCTTTCTAGCAGAAAATTCTAAGTTCCTCTCCAAACTATAAATCCCAAGAGTCTGTAGGATGGAACCATGCCAGTTGAAGTGCTATAACAACAATGCCACATGGATATACTCCAAGACTCTGAAATGAGCACATGAATCTTCTCACTAGTGTGTATGGTTAGTGCGATTTGACACATAATTTTTTGTTCTAAGTTTTGTTATTGTTTTCCTGGAAATTATGATTAAACTACCCATGGACATTAATGATTTGTTTAAAACTGAAGCTAGAACTTCTGCTTATATCATGTTGATCTGAATGAGTTTCAGCCTCATTTCTTGCAGCACTTTCAAAGGTTTGCAAGTTTCCCTCTTCTCCTCCCCCCCTCCATGTTTTGAATTAATGAAAAGAGATTACTTTTACTGAAAAAAGTATTAATAGTATTTAGAGATCCCACTGGAGTGGTCATGCACTGTTTCTGGCAGAGTTCTCACATCATTTAGTTAATAGCTCTAGTTTCATAAATTGTTGACCTGGAGATATCTTCAAGGAGAGGGAGATGGAATTAATTTCCCTTCTAATCTTTGATTAAACAGCCCAATAATTTACTTGGGTTGTAACATGATTTAGAAGGTCTAAATCAGGAAAACAGAAAGGGGTAAAATGAGACAGTATCTTCCAGGTTGTGTTTTTTCCTTCTTCTTCTGCATATTTGTGCCACTAAAATTTTGGCTGCATGGTGAGTTGCGGGTTGGTACATAAACAAATGCTTCTTAATCTGACATTAAGCCAAATGGTATACAATTTAGTTTGCTTGTGACGATGAAAGGTATATTATATCCCATTAACTAGGCTTTAGGAAATGCCCAGAGATGAATTTAATCTAATTAAGGGAATGCCATGACATTTCTTCAAGATTATCACTTGTTTGTGTGTCTGCAGCCATGTGTGTGCGCATGTGTGTTAAACAGCTTGTTTATTCTGAGCCAGGGCAAGGAAATTAGTGAATCAAATAAATTCTGTTCCAACTGGAATGAAATTATAGTAAAAGAAGTCCTAACAGCCAATGAAGAAATAAGAACAGTAAAATTAAGAATGCTAGTACACTGAGAGGATTGCCCCTTCCGTAAATTTAAATTCCCAGGGTTGTGCTCATGTTCACACATCCAGAGATCTATCTGCAAGAAGACTAAATCTGAAGTCTCAATAAAATGGCCAAATGTCTATTATGGTATTTCCAAAAGCTGTGAAAAGAAATAGATGGGCTTGATGGAATTTGTCTGTGTGAAAATGGTGCATTTAGGCTGGCATAAAAGTGAAGGGTAAGTTCTAATGTTTTACACTTTTTCCATTGGCCTCCTTGAATTTTCTTTATAAATACATGGCATTTGTTTAAAAAGGAATCTTATTGGCATCACCTATGATAGTGATTCTTAACATTTTGAGGGCTGTGGAGCCTTTTGAGGATTGGATGAAAGCTATAGACCCTCTTGAACTCAAAATTTTCTGAGTAACCAGAGTAAATTTCTTAATTTTATTCTTTAAAATTAAGTCCATGGTCCCCCTGAAGACCATGCATAGACCTTCTGGGGTGTAAGAACCCGAGGTTAAGTACCTATGATGATCAGAATAAGTGCTAAGGTTTATCTCTAACCCCATTCAATATTTTCTCCCTCATTTCCATGACCCCAAATATATTCTGCTAATCTCCAGTTCCTTGGATTTAATTTGAGCTGCGTATTCAAATTCTGAGTGCATAGAAATAGGTAAAACACTGGGCTTGTATAGGCAAGAAGATATAATGTTGATTGCTGTGCATTAAAATTCACAGCAGTATTCATTTGTCTCCATAGTCCTTTGGCAAAATCGCTGGTATGAGAAGCTATCCCTGTTTGAAGTGCACACATAGCCATGCCTGCAAATCAAGATGGTGGCTGGAAGTAAATTACTCACCTTGTTATTCTCCACAAGTTGTTGCTGCTGCACAGTATTTTTAAAAAACTAACGATACAAGGACTCCCTGAAACATCTCAGGCTCGGCCAAATTGATCACCAACAATGGTCCACCCTGGCCTCACATTGGGAGGCATGGAGACGCACTATCCACAATGCTGCAGCCTTATTTGAGAACTCATGCCAAACAAGTTTTGAAGAGAAACGACAACGCAGAAAGAATCACAACCCGGAAACATCACCCAAGAGACCTTCTGCTGTGCTTTCTGCAACCGGGCTTGTTTATCTCGGATTGGCCTTTTTAGTCATCAGTGCACTTGCAGAAAGCATGGGATGAGTCCTTCCTGAATCTTCATTTGTGAAGAAAAGCCAGAGAGAGAGAAATCAAAGGTGCACAAGTGCCACCTTCTGCTGAAAAAAAGTTGTTTGGTTCCCTCAGTGCAGCAAAAAGTGCATAATCTCTAATGCAAAACTCCAAAATGGTGCTTTCAGCCACTTCATTGCCATCAAACCTGCCCCCTGTGCACGTCCGACCAATCAGCTTTCCACTTCCACCTTTGCCTAGAATGTGCTGCAATGCAAACCAGATATCCAAACAAGCAGTAATGCACATTTCCACCTATACTTCAAAAAACTCAGGAAAAGCCACAAAGGCTTTTCCTGCATAGTAAACTGAGTTTTTCACCCCCCTCTTTCTGAAAACCACAAATCTCGGTCGGATCTTGTTGGGACAAAAGCTATTCTCTGTGAATTCTATTAGGATTATTTTCACTGTCTAGACAACCCTTCTGATGTTTACAATGAATTTTTATGGAACTAAACACTCCTCAGTTAAAAGACAAGTCACTGTGTGCTGAACTCAACACCCCTGAAATCTAGCTAGTAATGGCTAATCCTACACTAGTTACTACTGCAGCTAGAAAGGACCATTTCTTGATTGCTTCTCCATTTGCTCCCCCAAATTTACCTGGTGAAGAGAGAAGGGCAGGGAGAGATGGTAGTCATGTGTGCCCTGGTAACAAAGATTTAATCTTTAAAGTCTGGGAGCCCCTGGGGAACATCTAGTCCTGCCAGGGAATCTAGCTAATAAAATACCCAATGTAGCTTTGATGAATGAGTTGAGCCTGGGATCAATGGGGAATTCCATTTTCCAAGTTCTCTAGTGGAATGATCACATTGGAAGAGTGACCAAGCCTTCAGTACAGGGTTGTGGCTGCTGCTAAAGTGCTACATGCCACCTCTCCTTCCCACCAATGCCTTCTTCACCATGCTATGTTTAGGGAATGAGGAAAGCCCCAGGTTTGGTCAAATTTCTCAGAGAACAATTAAAATGACAACTAACTGTTCCTGATAATTCTCTTTTTTAAAAAAATGCTTAAAAATCAAGCTAATTATGAGGTTTGGTGTGGCAGAGGAATTTTTAATGCAGGGCATAATATTTCTGCATATGTGGGCTGACATTATGATATTACATTTGTAACCAAATGTCTTACTACCAATAGTTAAGATAATAGAATTAAACTATGAGGTCAGAAGACATGCTTTCCAGGCAAATTCAAGTGCTATTTATTCTCTTAAATTTTTTAGAAACACTGTTTGCGTTTACTCTCATCATCCTATCGCTGATGAATTTGGGCTGACCTTGACAAAGGTCTAGAGAGTTCAGTTGGTCCAAAGCCTGCCACCAGACTGCTGTTTAGGGCTAGCAAGATGACCCATAGTGCCAGGAAATGACATGGAGGTGACCACAAGATGGAGCTGTAAGCTTAGTAATGAAAGTAGTTAAGCTCCAGTGGCAGGTGTGTGTGTGAGTCAGCACTTGAGAGTATGCACACCAGAGATGCCTGATGTAACAGGCATTGTTTAACTGCCTATAAAAAGGAGATGGGAATTATCTCCAGCGTGGGTTTGTTGTGGATGGTGGTTGGCGAAGCAGTTTGTTGGTTTGAGAGAGATTTATGAGTATTAGAGACGGCTGTCCTATACTCTGTATATATATTGTAAATATACTGCAAACAAAGATTAAAGCCCTCAAGTTGAGTGAAGGCTGGCCTTGGTGCTATCTTTATTTGGCAAGCCAGAGCTCAAGGCAGTGTGCTGGGGTGAAGAAATTTTTCCTTCTCAGCCTGAAGTCTTTTTGCAGAAGTCTCTCCAGAAACCTTCTCCTTGGTGTCCTGTCGATGTGGAACAACTCTGCAGGTGGTCGTGGTGGACACAGCATGTCTTTCTATGCCCCCAACAAGGGTTATGGGCGCAGTGTCCGCGTGGACAATGCTTGAGAAGCTGTGGGAGATATAGTTCTGCAATTGGTGAGCTGTTTTGTGTTCCTGGAGGGCTGAAGAGAAAAGTCCTGGAAAGGAGTGAGTTAAGTGTGTCTACTCATGGACTCTGCTCTTATATGTTTGCTTGGGAAACTAATTGTTTTTGGCAGCCTGCTTGGACTGTTATCAGTGTGTTTGTTTGCATCTGTTTAAGTCACAGACTAAGTGCAAACATGGAAACAGCAGTCAGGTTTGAAAAGCTGTCTGAGAAGAACTATGCTTCCTGGAAAATTTACATGCAGGCTTCACTAATAAAGCAGTACTTATGGGACTATGTAAAGAAACAACCTGACCCTAATAATGAGGATGAATTAATAGGTGACGAAAAAACTGGAGCAACAATTTTTTTGGCTTTAGAACCGAATCAGCTGAATAATATAAGAGATAAGAGGTCAGCGTTTGAAGTCTGGAAAGCTCTTGAGAATGTCAACCAACCAGCTGGAGCTTTGATAAAAATGCTGTGCAGCAGAAAGCTGTATTGTTGTAAACAGCAGGAAGTTGAATCCGTGTTTGTGCATTTAAAAAGGATGCAGGATAATTTTGCAGAGTGCAGCAAGCGTGGCATCCAAATAGAAGAAACCCAAAAAGCTTTTATACTCCTGAGTAGCCTAAACAGTGAATGGGAGTTTCTAATGTACAATCTCCAAGGAGTAGCTGAAGCTGATTTAAATGTTGACCTCGTGGCATCCAGAATATTGGAAGAGGCACAGAGGAGAGACTAAGAGGAGAGCTTCAAGGGAGTGACCAGCTGGAGGAGACAACCAACCAACCAATCCACGTCCTTGTCTGAGGAAGGGAATGCTGCTGTCTGCAGAACACCGATATGTTTTTCCTGTGGAGAGACCGGACATTTGATAAAGAACTGTCCTAAGGTCTTTGCAGCAAAGAAAGGACAGAACTCGCAAAGAAAAAGAAAAGACAAGCCCCAAGATGGGAGGGGGTTTGCTACTACTGTAGAGGGAGTTGTAAATGAGAAAAAGGACCAGTCTGTCTGGATTTTGGACAGTGGGTGTCTCACCATATGACCCCTGATAGGGAAAACCTACAGAGCCCAAAACCAGCACCAGTGGACACTGTGGTATTTGCAGATGGTGAATCTGACTGTGTAGAGGTTCAAGGGTCTCTATTAACTTCTGGTTTAAACAAGGTATTTCATAATGTACTGTGTTCACCAAAACTACAAAATAGCCTTGTAAGTGTGGCATGCCTAACCAGTGATGGATATGAAATCCTTTTCAAAGGAGATGAGGGGATTGTGTCCAAGGAGGGAGTAGTATGTGGTAAAGCCATAAAGAAAAATCACATTTATCAAATGGTAGCGCAGGTGCAGTGCGGGAATGTAACAAATAAGCCACTGCATGATGGCTGTGCTCATTACCTTCATAGAGTTATGGGCCATATAAGCTGCAAAGGTTTGAGAAACCTAGAGAAGGTTTACCCAGAGTTCAAGGTAGAGAACTGTAAAAGTTACCTGGACTGTGCTATTTGCAAAAAGGTAAAGGTCAAGGCTTACCCTATAGCGAAGGTGAGCAAATGCATAACCCAGAGGCCTTTTCAGGTTGTACATGCAGATTTATCAGGGTCGCATCAAGTAAAGAGTATAGGGGGTAGCAGGTATACCCTATTGATAGTAGATAGGCATACCAGATTTACCTATGTGGCAATGCTCAAAACCAAAAGTGAGGCTGCTGATATGATCAAAAAATGGGTCAATTCTGTTGAAAGGGAGTTTCCCTACAAAGTTGGCACTTTTGTGACAGACAGAGGTGGGGAATTCTTAAGTAGTAATATGCAGCAGTGGTTTGAGTGGAAAGGGATCCAACATACAACTACAAATCCCGGATGTCCAGCTGAGGATGGTTTGGCTGAACGTAGGATTGGGATGATAAACCAAATAGGGGATTGTATGCTAGAGGATTCTGGAGCGCCAGCTAATTTGTGGGGAGAAGCAACAAGAACCGCTTGTCATATTGTAAATAGGTCATGGTGCAGTGCGATAAACCAAACACCATACTACTTATTGTATGGAAGAGCACCAAATCTAAAGTACTTAAGAGTGTTTGGACAATTTGCATCAGTGTACATTCCTCCTCAGTTCAGGAAAAAGAATCAGCCCTAAAACCAAAGGTTGTGTTTTGTGGGCTATGAGGGGAACAAGTCCAGGTTCCTAATGGATGGGAATAGGATTTTGTACTCAAGGAGTGCTAAGTTTGAGACTCATGCTGGGTGGAAGAGAGTATACCCTGACCAAAATGTTGTTGTAGAACTGAAAGCCAGTGTGGTAGATAAGAACAAGGGAAATGGAGGGGCACATGCATCCAGGGATGTCTTAGATGAGAAACCAGGTGTGTCACAACAGCCTGGAATTTCGAGTAAACAGGGCACTTTGAAGGTGCCTGGTACTCCAGAAGAGCCTAGCACTTCTTTAGACTTGCAACCAAAGCCAGAGATAGTGACTGTGAAACAAGAACAAGTTGAGACTCATGGGCAAGACACTCAGGCCAGTGTTGGTAGCAGTGACACTGAGGGTGGTCAAGGTACATTCCTGATACCCATGAGGTCTCAGAAAGGAAAGTTCTTTGTAGTAAAGCAGGGACAAGCCTCTTCTGTGACAGCAGTAAAAAGAACTGAAAACACTCCAGAAAGAGCCAGGAGAACATGCACTAAGCAGGAGGGGTGGAAGAAAACCAAAGCTCTGATGTGTGTGGCAGAGTATAGCCAGGATATGTTTGGTGGGATGGTAAAGCCTGTAAGTAAAAGGAAATTGACAAATGATAGCACCAGGGAAGCCAGAGCCGGGTGGGTCAGTAGCATGGGCTATCAAGGTCTAGGAAAACACTGTGACATTGTAAATAATGGGAATGGAGTCTCACACTCTTTAGGTACCAATGAGTAAGGTCACAGCATATAAAAGGATAGGTGTAAATGACACATGGGACACACCACATGTCATTTGGAGGGGAATGTCAGGAAATGACATGGATGTGACCATAAGATGGAGCTGTAAGCTTAGTAATGAAAGTAGTTAAGCTCCAGTGGCAGGTGTGTGTGTGAGTCAGCACTTGAGAGTATGCACACCAGAGATGCCTGATGTAACAGGCATTGTTTAACTGCCTATAAAAAGGAGATGGGAATTATCTCCAGCGTGGGTTTGTTGTGGATGGTGGTTGGCGAAGCAGTTTGTTGGTTTGAGAGAGATTTATGAGTATTAGAGACGGCTGTCCTATACTCTCTCTCTCTCTATATATATATATATATTGTAAATATACTGCAAACAAAGATTAAAGCCCTCAAGTTGAGTGAAGGCTGGCCTTGGTGCTATCTTTATTTGGCAAGCCAGAGCTCAAGGCAGTGTGCTGGGGTGAAAGAATTTTTCCTTCTCAGCCTGAAGTCTTTTTGCAGAAGTCTCTCCAGAAACCTTCTCCTTGGTGTCCTGTCGATGTGGAACAACTCTGCAGGTGGTTGTCGTGGACACAGCGCATCTTTCTACGCCCCAACACATAGCACTCTGGTCCTTTGTGATCATCATCAGTTACCTTATCTATTTGTTTCTAACTCCAATTCAAGATCTTCACTTTTAAGTTTTAATTCACAAGGTTCCATTTCACTTTTAAAGGCCTAAATGGCTTGAGACCTCTTTGGGCCTAAATGGATTGGAAGCTCTGTATGCTCTGGTGGCTACTGAAGGTTCTTCTGTTAGCTAAGATGCAGAAAATGAATAGGAGAGCCAGCACTCCCCCCCTCAAGAAGAGATATTACTGCTTGAGCAACAAGACAAAATGGCTCCCCATCCTTCACTTGACCTACAGAAGTTCCCTGGACTGCAGACTGATCACTGGCCATGGAAAGCATCCTCCATGGCTGCCATGCCCAAGGACAGTAGGTCAGCTTAGGGGAACAGGTCGGTCATGTGGCACACACAGCTTTATTCTCAAATGAAGCAGAAGGGTCAGGAGGTACAGGAGAAATATCTGCTGCACCATCACCACCTGCCACCTAAGGCAGTTTTCTCCCTCTGCCTAATAGTAGGGCTGGCTCTGTTGTCCAGGTAAACCCAGCTTCTCCTTGCTTTATTTTCTTTTTAGTGTCTATTTAAAACCTGGCTTCTTCAGCAGGTTTTTAATGAATGATTACAGGAAGTAGGTGGTGGTGGGGAGAGGAATCCCTTTTCATCATTGACTGTTTTGGATTTACTAGTTTTTATTTTGGGTTCTATTGATACTTTGATTATTGTTTTTGATTTATTGTCAACCAAATGTTCTTGGAAAGAATAGCTGGAACCCCACCACCACCAAAAGCTTCATCAGTTATCAGTCATTATATCCCATTCTTGTTGTCTGTTGCTCCCTACCAGTTTTTGTTGCTATTGTTGTTGCCATTAGTCAACAATCCTAAACAGCAGTTATAGAAAAATCTATTCCATATTTGGTTTTTAACTGAAATATGTTCCTACACATTTATCATTTGAAAGCAGAGCGGATGCAGTGAAGGAATGTAGGTGAGTTTCGCTGCTCTCCCTTGTCCTTGTGTTGCACAGAATACCCCTTCCTCCATTTTATTTCTCTTCCTACAAAATTGACCAATGCAGAATGATAAATGATGTAACTCTCAAATGAAGCTAGGAGATTAATGATCATTTAAAGTAAGTTGCACAGTTCACAAGACTTTTTAATGGAGAAGCTCTTTGGGACACTTGCAAACAACTGAAGACAGTGTTGAAACAACAGAACAGTTTAATTGCTTTCTGAAGTGAGAACATTTCAGAATCTATTTTTTGTCTCTGATACTTCCATAACACTTACACAGAGAACTAAAGAACTGGTGGGGGGGAAGTAACCTTATGGAGTCTTCAAGAGGAATGCAGCCAACTGCAAATCCACAGGAAATATATAACCCCACAATGTTATCCATTTTTATAGGCCTTTTTGCACGGAGTTTTTCTAAAAGAGATGGATACTTTCCATTAACATGTATTTTCAATAAAAAATAAAAATAAAGCTCAGGCCATATTTTCCTAGAGAACTGTTCCCTTTAACCCTGGCTTGTTTTTCCATAGAGGTGCTTGAAATATCTGGTATTTCTCCATTGCAAAGCAAAACAACAACAACAACAACAACAACAACAACAAGGTTTATTTGTATCCCGCCTCTCCCATCAGGATTGGGGTGGCAAACATCATAAAATGTTGGACAACAATCCAACATGTTAAAAAACACAAATGTTAAAACGACACAACTGTTAAAATGATACATATGTTAAAATATTATTCACTAAAACATCTCTACAGTAGTAGATCAATTACATTTAAATATAAAATACAGATATTAAAATACACTTAAATGAAAAAGGCATAAAATGGGATTAAAAGTAACAAGGTGGAGAGTATCAAAGTAATGGCAGGGGATCTGACCTAATGTGGAAAGGCCTGCCGGTAGAGATCCATCTTAACAGCTTTCTTAAAAGCATCCAGATCATCAAGGTGCCGGATCTCCTCTGGCAAGCCATTCCACAATCTGGGAGTGGTAGTGGAAAAGGTCCTCTGAGTCACAGTGGTCAGCCTAGTTCTCACCATCTGAAGTAAATTTTCCCCAGAGGAGCAAAGGGTACGGGGCAGATTGTGCAAGAGAAGGCAATCCCATAGGTAGCCTGGCCCGAAACCATAAAGGGTTTTAAAGGTAATGACCAACACTTTATACTTTTGACCTGGTTGGCACCTCAAATTTATCTGTACACCTCTCTCTCTCTCTCCCCCCCCCCTAGTCATAGCTCCCATGACAGTGGCATTGCTTATCTACTCTGGATTTTAGTCTGAACTTTAAAGAAACTATTGAAAGTGCTAAATCAATGTTGGAAACATGTTTCAGCCCCCTTGGCCAAGTCACACTCTCTCAGCCTGAGGGAAAGGCAAAGGCAACCCCCCTCTGAACAAATTTCGTCAAGAAACCCCTGTGATAGGTTCGCCTTAGGGTCACCTTAAGTCAGAAACAACTTGAAGACCCACAACAAACCTAGGAGAGATTCAGTCGACTTAGCACTCTCCCTCTCTCCCCTCTCTAAATTTGTCTCAAAAACCCCTGTATCAAACTGCATATTAGTATGCATATTGTATGATTTAATATATATAGAAATCCATTGTGGTGGTGATGGTGGTGGAGGTGTGCCTTTCTGCTAAAATTTTCAAATGGGGTTTCGAAATATCACAGTGGCTGGAATTCTGTTAGAGACATCCGCATGTGTAAGTTTCCCTTATGGATATGAATGTCCCTTATTTGAGCACTGCAGGGGCTGACATTCCCTTCCTCCTTCCACAGTGCCCCAAACCCTCCTCCTACTTATTTACATTTTTAGTTGGCGCATAAAGATTTTGCCTTTGACAACCACTGATATGCATATCCGGAAGATTTCTGCAAGCAAGACCTGCTCTGGTGCCTTATTGAGTGCATGGAATTTTAGGGAATATATAGACATGCTGTATTCATTTGTGGAGTACGCCCTGCTTTTGTTTTTTTGTATCTTTTGAAAATAATGGCTGAGATCATGGATCACATTGGCAAAACATAACTTTCTGTCAGGCATAACTCAGCCGCCTTCCTCTGCCCCACACTCTCAGCCTGCCTATCACTGCCAGGGTACTGCCCCATCCCTTGGCCAGTTACTCCTGAGGGAAGACACAGGGTGGCCATACAGGACCTGTCTGCAGTTTAGCAGCCAGCCACAGCAATATGACATCATATTCTCAGATTACTGGAGAACCTCCAGGAAGTCTGGGATTCTTCTAATGTCTAGCTATTGAAACACAGCTTGCTGCTGCCTGGATGACAGCAGATACATACGTTGGAGTTGTGAATGGTGGTGCTGAAAACCTGTCTGCAATTACCATGAAAGGACATACATTATACCTGAATACGTCATCAACAGGATTCCAGCCACTGTAATAGTCATTTATGAAGAAACCCCCTTGGATCCAAGACAGTGGTACATTTGTGCTCCTGTCTTCAAACCTCTGCTCCCAGGCAGTCTCCTAACAGTACTGTGAAAAGAACACATTTTCTTCCTGCAAAGAAACAAGCACAAGAACCCTAACCAATAAAGTTGATAAATGTGTGTGTGTGTACGCGCATGCATGTTCTCATGAAAAATCCACAAATTTTGCTCAACCAAGGCAAATTTTGGTGAAAGGCCTACAGTCAGGCTCTGGAAAGTAATTGCAAGCCTTTCACTCTGAAGGCATCAAAGCAAATAGTTCTTGGGAGGAGGGAGTTCATATATGGTGATAACTTGGCTCTTAAGTATCGCTGCTGTGGGTGTTCCTTAAGCTCCCAGTGTCATTCATTCCTTACAAAGTCTCTTTTGCATAGATTTTCCTTGTTTGTTTGTTTTTCCGGGCTGTTAGACCATGTTCTGGAAGAGTTTCTTTCTGATGTTTCGCCTGCATCTGTGGCTGGCCACAGATGCAGGCGAAACGTCAGAAAGAAACTCTTCCAGATCACGGCCTCACAGCCTGAAAAAAAACCCAAGGAAAATCTGTGGATGTTGGCCGTGAAAGCCTTCGACTTCTGTTTTGCATACCTCACCAAACAGCACAGAAGGAATGCTTCCAGTAACTAAGACTTCCCTCGTCATCAATTAACGGCATGCATTCTGTCACCTAATGGTCTGGTAGCAACATCATTTACTTTAAAATACTTTCCCCAGAATCCCTCAGGGATGCATTCTGTTTTGCCAGACAGGCAGCAAATGCACATGGTTATTGATCGCTGCTGGGCTGATTGCTTAACTGCAAAATCCAAGAAAAACTATGTCAATTTGACGTTGGAAGCCTGACTGGAATAGTCGAGAGAAATGCATTTTTCAGCTGAGGAGAGTGCTTTCTTTTTTGATCCCAGTGGGGGTCATATCTAAGTATATCTGGCAGGCAAGGAAGGTATGAATTTAAAAAATGTCACTTAGGGATTTAATTACAGAAGGAAGGGATACCCATTCTTCTTTTCTATTCAGCCAGTGGCAGCTGATGGATTCCATGTCGATGGAACAGTAAATCTGGTCTGATTCTCAGTCTTAATTTTAGAGCAGCTATCTCAATTGCATAATTCTATCCCTCAAATAGCTTCAGCACCTTGGAGAGATCCTTCAAGTTTAGACTAAAACCCAGGGCAGATTTACAACCCCACTGGTACAGGAACTACCAGCCACTGCTATATTCAACTTGCATGATTTGGATGTAACTTCAAAAGCCTGGAAGATTTAAGCCTGAATCTTTTTATTAGTTGTTTCAAGTGGTCAAGGATCTTTTTCATACTGGCCCTTGAGAGAAGAATCCAGACCATTCAACAGTCCATTGTGAGTAACATGTCCGGCACTTTGTAGATAAAATTGCAGGTCTGCTCTGAAAGTACAATGCATACTGTACTTAGCACAAGCCAGTGCACATAGCTTTGACTTCTGCTTCTCCAGTCATCCTCTATGACTGGACAAGCAGCAGTTTTCAATATATACAGATCAAGGATGTGAACAGGAAGAGGTGAGGGCACCATATGTACATCAGATGTGAACAGGAAGAGGTGAGGGTACCATATGTACATAATTTAAAAAGCCAAGAGTGGCTGAGTAGGTAGAGGAAGTAGTCATTGCCTCACTAAAACAAGACAGAGTTCCATCATGCCTACAGGAGGTAGTTATAAGACTAATGTTGAAAAAACCCCACCTGGATCCCACCAGACTGGACAAATACTTTCCAGTTTCCAACATTCCATTCTAGAGGTTCTAGAGTATATGGTGGCCTCCCAGCTCCAGGAGGCTCTGGATGAAGTGGATTATTTAGATCCATTTCAGTTTGGTATCAGGCCTGCCTACATGACAGAAATAGCTGTGGTCACCTTGGAGCATGGCCTGTGCTGAGTCTTGGGCAGAGGGAGTGTGTCCTTGTTGCTTCTGCTGGACCTCTCAGTAGCTTTTCATGCCATCAACCATGGTATCCTTATAGGTCATCTTGTTTGGATGGGAGTGGGAGACACTGTTTTACAGTGCCTCTGTTCCTTCCTGGAGGGATAAACCCAGAAGGTATGCTGCTTAGCCTCTTGGCCATTAACCTGTAGTGTCCTTCTGGGTTCAATATTTTCCCCCATGCTGTTTAACATATACATGAAACGCTGGGAGAGGTCACCTGGAATTTTGAAGTCTATTGCTCCTTTCTACCTCAGTCCAAGGAAGCTGGCTGCCATCAGTAATAGTCTGGGTGAGAGCAAACACATTGAAACTTAACCCAGACAACACAGAAATGCTCCTGGTCAGTTGGAAGGCAGATCAGGGAACAGGGATTCAGCCTGTGATGGATAGGTTACAGTCCCCCTGAAGACTCAGGTTTGTAATTTGAGAGTTTTCCTGGATATAACCCTGACCCTGAAAGCTCAAGTTTCAACAAGTTTTAACATTTGCACAGTTAAGGTTTTTAGGCCCATTTCTAGAGATGTTACAGGTGGCCGTGGGGATACATGACTTGATTATATTGTGCTTGGATTACTGTACATGCTATATGTGGATTCAGAAGTGTATTCAGAAACTTGAGTTAATCCAAAGAGTTTCAGTCAGATTGCTAACCAGGGATGGCTACAGAGAGCACATCACTCCACTGTTGCAACAACTGCCCTGGTTGCCAGTCTGTTTCCAGGAGCAATTCAAAGTGCTGGTTATGACCTATAAAGTCCTATACACCACAGGTCCATGTTATCCAAGGACTGTATTCTCCCATATGAGCTTGCTTGTACTCTGAGATCTTCTGAGGAGTTTCTGTCTGTCCCATCATCCACACAGTTACATCTGGTGGAAACATGCAGGAGGTCTTTCTAGGTGGCTGCTCCCAGGCTCTGGAACTGGTGGACCACTGCTTGGTGGCAGGAGGAGACTGAAAACATCATCCAGCACCCTGATCGCCAGCAGAACAGACTTTTATCATTCAATACAGCAGCTGCAGGCTGTTAAGGTAGGTTTGGGGAGGGACATTGTAATTGTGGCAATACTGACATAGTTATAAATATGAATACCAAACAATTACGAAATGCGTAAGTCTAGCTTACACATTTGTAACCTGTCAGCAGGTGTCAGATTACATATATATTAGAGAAAGCTGCATTTTAAAAGGAGTATTTGTGGGGCAGTTGCCCAATATATATGTGGGGAAGTTACATATAATATGTGTATAAAAAACAAAACCCAGAATCCACCAAAAATGATCTTTCATTGGCCAGCTAAACTGCAAAACACATGATGCAAGCTTTTGAAGCTCTACTGCCTTCTTCACCAGGCAAAAGATGTTAAAAAATAAAAGAAAGAAAAGTGACAGTGTTGGAGTCACAGGCCTACATGTCATTTCAGATGTTGCTTGTGTTGTTGTTCAGGTAGGGATCTTATGCTGGCAGAGGCCACTCCTACTCCCTGGCCATCTGGTATGCTGAGACAAAGGGCTTTCTGCATAAAATGTGTATGTTAGAGAAAGCTGCCTACAGAAATTAGTAGAAATTCTCTCTCTCTCTCTCTCTCTCTCTCTCTCAGTGTGTGTGCGCACATGCGCATGTGTGTGTGTGTGTTTTAATGACAAAATGGTGTGGAAATTAGATGGCATGAGTTTATGATGAAATATATGTGTGGAATGCATTCTGGTATTTTCTATGGACCAGAAATACCCTGATTTGAGCCATCTGAGCAGTGGCCTCCATTTCATGTTGGTTGGCAGCCTGTTAGTGACATAGGAGATTATTGGATGGGGACAAAAATAGCATCCCTGTCTCGCTATCTCTTTTCCTGCTACCCCCCACTCCGAACCTGTCCCGGCATGGTAACTAACTGTTTTGTACTTATCTTAATCACACATTTGTCTGCTCCCCTCAGCAGCCACAGAGTGAATGCATTTACTTCCTGGTTGAAATCCCGGGCTGTTCTTGCAAGAGCATGAGCCTGCAGGAAATTCAAAAAATAAATGCCAAAAATACATCCAAAAGTGACAGCAAGCACAAAAACAGACTTAAAACAATACAAAGTAACCCAGGGGAGTGTAAAAAAAAAAAAAAAAGGATGTCACTTACCTGGATGTCCCGATCACACCCAGAAGTGTTCTGGAATGGACTCCCACCATGGCTGGCATTGCGCTACAGGAACAGGGAACCTTTTCACTCGCCCATCATTCCATCATAGGAATGGAACGGGCAATCTGTTCTCAGTTTAAGCCATGAATAAGAAGAAACAAGGGCAAAACGGGGCCGGGATGGGAGCATAACAAGACAAGGATGTTGTCATCCAAAAGGAAAGCCCTTTGGTGATCTCCTGCCATTCCTGTAACTCCATATTAAGGGCGTCTGATAATCTCCACAGACAGACCTCTGTACAACTTATGCATATATATGTCTCCTTGGGCTGTTGCAAAAGGAAGAATTCACTATCTCCTTAAGACAATGACCAAACCCCTCTCAAAAACAAACTTTTTAAATGATTGGTCTCTTCCCACACCCTACCATGGCCATTTACTGGCCAGTGGAAAGCAGGGGGTGGCAGAGGAGCATCAAGCTATGTGCCAATAGCTGGATGCACAACAATGATGGCATCCTCCAGTCCTCCTGAGGATGATGCCATCACTGTGTCCTGGCACATAGGCACATAGCTTGATACTCTTCCATTGCTCTCCACTGTCCACTGGCCAGTAAAAGGCTGCATTGGAGATCAAGCATGAAAAATGTGGGTTTTAAGGGAAAGGAGATGGGAGACAAAGCATCTATCTGTGGCCAGAGGAAAAAGGAGGTTGCTTTATAGCTGGGATGTACAGTGCAAAGCCAGGGGCCATCTGCATTTCCTTTAAAGCAAACAATGTTTGCTTCTTCAGGCATGTTGATGGGATTTGCATGGGCCACTGCTTGTATTCTCTGTGTTAGTACATGCTTTGTTTCAGAGCAATCAGGTTGTCTTTCCTTTCAGAGGAGATTGGAAAATGTTTGGGGGGTGGGACAGCAAAGTGTTATTATAGCCATCATATAACACAAACTCATTCTGTTGTTCATATCCATCTGTTCCTCTTCTTCTTTTCTCTCTCTCTCTCTCTCTTCATCTAGGGGAAACATGGTTTGTTCTCCAGAAGCAGACTGTCTGTTTACCCTCAAACATGGATGAATCAACTGGGTAAAATTGTTCTACCTATATTCAGCCTTAAGCATTTGAAAGAACTCATTTTAATTTGATGGTCTGGCAGGATTCTCCAGCCTAGTGTGAAGTGGATTTGCTGCTTTTACAGAGATCTATCCAAACACCTGGCATTATAGGATTAACCATGAAATAGACTCCCTTCATCTACTTCCAGGTGAGATGGAAGGATTATCCTTGGATATCCTGAAGCAAGAGACCCAAATAGTCTCTTCACAAGTCATGCCTCTTGCAGTCACTGCAAGAGGTACACCATCTGTTAACTCACGTCACCACAGTTTAAGGCATGGATGGGCGCATGCACCCCTGAGCCCCACTTTTGTGGCCCTCAGAGTCCTCTGGCAACTCCTGAATCCCCCTACATCTTTTACATGTTTTTATTTAAACATTTTCATGCCAACATTTGAGTTGTTGTGATCATCATCATCATCTTCATCATCATCACCATCATCGTTATTTTGCCTGCAAACTGGCCAAAACTGGTTGCAAATGCAGCAGTTTATTTCCCCAGAGCCCTCTCCAGATACTCCCAAATCAGCCAAAAATTGGCAAAAATGGTGGCATGTCAAAATGGTGTGGTCCACTGTGGGATGTGGGGGAGGGATGGCCACTCCCTCCTCCACAGTTGACCACCTCTGGCCTAAGGTAAGGGTGGGAATCAACAGGCCCTGTGGATTATACTGGACTACAAGTGCTATCAGCCTACCCAGGATAGATAATGATGAGGAATGCTGGGATTTGTAGTTCAACAACTTCTAGAGAACCACATGATTTCACCTCAGGCCTTTCCTTATCCAGAAACCTTTTTCAGCTGGCCGCCATGTTTTACACCTTTATAAGATGTAGGCCATCAATAATCACAAATCATAGTGGCTACATGTCAGGGGTTGTTAAGACTTCAGACTCATAGGGTCTACTTTGTTATTGTTTTAACTAGAAACCCGAGATACAACAACTACAAGCAGAAGACATATACTTAACATTAAATACCTCTGAGCCGGGAGGTCTTTTCTCTTAGAAGAAAAATCAACTCAAAACTCCACCTTTCATCATTCTACCCACTCAACCCCATTATCACAAGCCCCTTTCTTTTTTACCAGTTAAATTTGGGAGATTTGGGGAGTTGTCTTATTGTTACCACAGCTAAACAATTGGAAGTCATTTTCAGTATCAGAGGCAGAATGTCTCTGTGTATCAATTGTTGAGAGCATGAGATGAAGGCTTTACTCATGTTCTGCTTATGGGCTTCCCAAAGGCAACAGATTGACTACTGTGTGAACAGAGCGTCAAACTCAATAGGCTTCTCACCTGATCTGGCTACAGCTCTTCTAGTGTTTTTATATCAGTCCAAGGGTTGAAGAATCAAAAAACATTCCACAAGTTTTAAAAAGTACGCTCAAAATTAAATAGAAAAATAAAGAATGTAAGAAAATATAGCCCACTGATTTGAATGGGTCTATTTAAATATCTTAAAGGCACCAGATCCTGTGTGATCTTGGAAGCTAAGCAGGGTCAGTCCTGATTAGTACTTGGATGGGAGATAGACAACGAATATCAGGGGTTGTAGGTTATATTTCAGAGGAAGGCACTGGCAAAACCTTCTCTGAGTATTCCTTGTTTAAAAAAAACCCTATGAAATTCATGGGGTTGCCAATACTTGAAGGCACACACACAAACACACACTCACCTTAAATATGGTTAAGTTTGGATTCCAAAGCAGGAGGGCATAATACATTTTTAAATATTTCTTCATTTGTTTGTTGCAGTATTGACTGGATACTGGTCTTCTTTCTTTTAAAATAAAGAATACAGGAGAATATAGTTCACTGATTTCAATGGGTCTAGTCTAAATATGATTAAGTTTGGATTCCAATGGGTGGGGCAATAATACATTTTAAACATTTCTTCATTTGTCTGTTGTAGTGTTGTCAGAGGACTGGTCTGCTTTTTTTAAAAAAATAGAAATTGGTTTTCTGGTTTTAAAGATGAATGACAGTATGGAGAGTCCATGTAGACTGTTACTCATTGAGATGTGTGTGGGTGATAGTAGTAGCAGGGCGGCGGGGACAGGGGGGACCTGACCTGGGGATTTCCCAGGTCTTTCTCTTCAGCTTCTTCAGTAGCTGCATACTAATATACCTGAGTGTGCAAACGTTTTAGCATAAATGGCACTAAATGCCTTCAGAAATGAAACAAATGACACAGGCAGGCCCTGAGCTGAAGGCTATTATGGGTTAAATTGTGATTTATGGTGCCCAACACACCATCATTTTCTGTCAAATGACAGCTTCCACATTTCAGTCATGGCACCTTAATGAAGGACCATGATAGTATCTCAGAGTCTGCAGTGCCATAATGGGCCAATTTGTACACTAAATGACAGCAAGAGAACCAGGAGAATGTTTTGTGTAATATTTGATAATGTAATTGATATTCACAGAGGTTTATGAATGTAAATGTTGGGCCATTGGTCTTCATTGGGGTCATTTTTCTTCTGATTATTGGGAACCTGTAAATTGAAGGAACTTTATCCTTATCAGAGCATTTGGAAAAAGAGTTTTCAACCCATGTTCTCCTGGGGAAAACACATTCTAACCTTTTATATCACTACTTTTCATCTTCTTCAGGATGTAACATTTCGCACTCACTCGCTGGAAAAGCTGTTAACATTAATTAACATTTGCAGTGCTTAGGGAAGATTGAGAAATGCTAAAAAGGTGCTAAGCCTGATAAAGGGGAAACATTGGCTTTAATATCTTGTGAATATTTTACTGTTTTGGAGAGAAGGTGTCTGACTGGGCTTTTAATGCAAAATTTCTGCTGTATGTGCACCAATAGTCTCTCCTCTAGTCTAACTCTTTTCAGTCAGTAGAAGGATTTCTGCCCAAGAACCTATACACTTGTAGTATAGCATAAGCACATGACAGGCAGTCCAAGCCCAAGAGAGGCCATTCTCTCAGTCTCAGCACCTTCACAAGCATGGTTGGTGGGACACTTGATAGGATGTTCTTGGTGTAGAATGTTCTTGATGTTCTCTTAGGCTGTAGAATGGTCCAGTCCTTGCTGTCCTTCCATCAGCAGGCAAAGGCTTTTTTATTACAACAAGTTTTTGAGAACTGAAGGTTTTCAAGAAAGGGCTTTGAACAGGATGCACTGCCATTTTCATTGTACAGTTTTTATCATTTTAATTCTATTTTGTAAATTGTTTTTAATGTAATTAACAGTTTGATTCTATCTTGATGTTGATTTTGTGTATATTTTAACTGTATAGTATTTATTTTAATTTGTAAGGTGCTGGATCCCACAGTGGTGCAGAACTGAATGCATAACAGGTTGAGTTCATTCATTGTTGAATAGTCAAAGAGCTCCGCACCCACCAAGTCAAAAGTGAGACAAAGGTATTATCTAGATGGTGAATAAAGTCCTCTCAGAATGTGAGTGCAATGCCTTTTGTCCAGATGAGCTCCCACAGCGATTCACCATATTCAAAAGGGGAGTGGCAAAAACTCCAAGTACTTCACAATAACAGTCTTTGATGTTTCTCACAAAGTTTTTTTTTTTTTTAAATACACAGAAATGCACATTCCAGGTTGTTTGAACAACCGATTCAAATTGGGGCACATCCTGGAAGTCACAATGTAATTAGTCAGATGTGCTTAGGGGCAGGTTGCTGGCAACGAAGTGACTGGCGTGGACATTATTGATTTTCACGGAAGTGATTGTGCGCTATTTTTGAGTGGCAGAGAAAAAAGAGCAGAAGATCACTCTTCCACATTTCTGATTTAACAAGGTGGGGACAGAAGGGAAACGGAGCTTTTGGGGAATTATAATGTACATAATTCACTCACCACCACCATCTTTACTTGTGGGCATGCGCCATGTGAACTTCAAACACAGATAGCTTCCCATGCCAGCGATCTTGTGAATGTATTGTGGAGACAAATGAATGCTGCTGCAATGGTGAGTTAATGTGTTATTTTCCACAATTAATTCTCCCATCTAGCTGAGCCTAAAGAGTGCTGTGTATGATTTCAGAATGACAGGCTACATGAGAAAGCAAATGTATGTAAGCTCTGTAAAAACAAAGCCACTTTTGTAACTATGTTTATGCAAAATCCCAAATAGGATTTTGGGCCAGGGATAGGGGAACCTTAGCCCAAACATCAGTCCCAATCAAGCACTCAGGGATTCCTCAGGTGACCATGCCTGCTTCCTCATTGTTTGGTGTATTCCCAGCTTTTCTACTCTAAAGAAACAATTAAAATGTGTTTTCTAAGGTTCAGTTACTGGCAGGAAGAGCTTTAGCTAAAATATGCTGGCATTTTTGGTTCTACACTTTTAGTTTTGGCCCCACGCTCCAACCTCTGGAATGCAGCCCTTATGAAGGAGCTCTGAAACTAAATTTTATGCTTTCAGAGAAGCTAAAAGAAGTTTCCCACCTTTTGTCTAGCCATTCATCCACACCATGAACCAGATAGTCACATTCTGCATCAAAATGTTCCCTTTCCAAACAACCTTAAGTGGGAGAACATAGGGCATTATACAGCGCATAATGATAGGTCATCCATTCATTGTTGCAGCTGCTGTGCTGTGTTATGCATGTACCACAATTGGCCTTTATTGTATTCATCTGTTTGGCATGGGTGGTGACAGAACCTGGTAAGGTCCAGAAGGTCTTGAGACCCACCAAGTGCTTAGAGTTTCAAGTGAATTTCTGACACTGATCCTGAGCCCACACTTTCTGCTGTCTGTCAAGTACCAAGAAAGCAACATGGTAAGAGAGGAAGAATTAAGCATTTCCCTAGTTACAAAAGTGTCTGAACGGAATGTTCCACAAACAGGCCACCAGAAAGGCCTTTCTCCAGGTTTTCTTATCATAAGTTCTATGGGTAGAAATCAGGGAGAAGACCGTTCTAGTACTGGTGCCCCATGAGTGCTATGTCCTCCCCAGTCACATTCGTTTTCTGGTTTTAAAGGTGAATGGTAGCATGGAGAGTCCATGTAGATTGTTACTCATCAAGACATGTGTATGTTATGGTAGCAGCGGGGCGGGGGGTTGGGGCTTGGGTGTGTGTGATCAGAAGGCTGTTTGCCCTGAAAAACGAATTGAGGGCAGTAAGGTAGTCTAGAAAATCCCATTGGATGGAGGTAATGTTTGATTGCGCCTGATTTCCCCCATTCCTTAGCTTTGATTCCTTTGCCATCAACTACCAGTTAGCCTTCTCCTGCCCCATTGTGACAACATTACTTTGCAGGCCAGGTAGGTGGCAGAATCTGTTGTCAGGTGGGAGATCTCTGTGTCTAGCTATTCACTTTCCCCCTTATGCCTGCTTCTTTTAAAATGCCACCACAAACGTGAAACCAGGGGAAGGAACTTGGGGGCCTCCAACTGCCCCAACCAATGTAACCAATTGCCAGGGATAGTGGGAGTTGTAGTGCAGCAACATCCAGAGGGCCACAAGTCCCTCACTCTTGTGTTAGACCAACCCTTGACTTCTGCCCTAGCCCCAGCCTCTTGTTCATTTTCACTTGTTCCTAGCCAGTTGGGAACTGTACTACAAGCGGTAATTCCTGTAGCATTATAATGCAATATAAACACTGTAACTAACATAAGCCAAGAAGCAATGCAGTGTTTACATGAGTCTGAAGACTGGGTGGAAGGAGGAATTGGCAGCTCAAGTTCCCTTCTATGCTTTTGATACTGAACAGTAACATATGAGTGAAGCCCCCTAACATATGAAGGGGCTTCTCCCAGTGACTTCTGTAAACATGACATTTCACTCTTTCCCATTCCAAATACCTGCAAATCATCCCAGTAGGCATTTTCTCTGATGAGCAGACTAAAGCTAATGTTCATGGCACTAGGCCTTTATTTGCAAGAAGTCACTTTACATGATGTGCAAGTGATGAAAAGGCAAAGCCTACAGATAGGAACTGAGTACAAATGTTGCCCTAATGCCACCCTTTTAAAAGTGTTTTCCACTGCTACAACCCTCCTAAAAAGTAGGGAGGAAGAAGAAGGAAGGAAGGGGGGGGAGAGAAGGTATCTCAACATAATCTGAGATCATGAATTAAAAGTAGAAGGAGCACTATAAAGAGAGGAGGAGAAGATGGAAAGAAGGAGAAATATCAGGGAAGAAGTGAACTAGGCCACAAAATACTGCTTTTATTTTTTTATTTTTTTCATTTTTCATTTTTTGTCTTCTGGGAACTGAAAGTGAATGTGAATTGGCATTTTGTTTAAAAAAAAGGAGAGAGAAGGAAATGGGTGGAGTTCAAATAACAGATAGTCACAAAATGAGGGGTTTTATTCCTCATATGGTTGGAAGTTATATTCAGTATTTCCCTACTAGTTTAGAAAGAAACTAGTTACCAAACACCTTTCCATCTTATGGTCAAAACAACTATGGCTCCCAGAGTTTGAAGCAGATCACTGTAGGAGCCTTTTCAGTTCCCACTGTTTTTAGCAATTGGCAGGAGACAGCCAGGGTGGGAAGCACATGAATGCATCCCCTCCCCTGCACATAGACTGAAAGAACACAGGGGGATACTGCTGAATTGGGTGAACTAGACACAATGCCAGGGCTAATGTGCTTAGCAGTCATGCCCCCTGCCCCAAACACAACTTGCTTAGAAGCAGAAGTTTGGAAAAGTTCCTTTTTGGACTACAACTCCCACAATCCTCTTTTCCAAGCTCTACATCCTAAGCTCTGCTTCTAAGCTTCCTTCCTTATGAACTATGTAATTAATTAATTAAATCACACACCCCCATTATAAGATATCAGGGCAGCATACAATTAAAACAATAGAAACAGTTTAAAACCATTCCAGATAAAAACAATCTAATAATTTAAATAGGACCAAAGCATATTAAGCAGATCACTAAGGACTTTATCACATTTATCCCCCATTAATGTTTCTGTCCCACAAAAGTTAAAGGTGAACTTATCCTGGCAAAAGCACCCTCCCCTGCCACCAGACCTACCTTGAGCAGCATGAAACAGTAACAGAGCACGAACAGTAACAGTAACAGTAACCTGGCAGTAACAGAGCACGAACAGAGCTCCATTTACTTCTGGGTTCCAAATCTCAGAAGATGCTAGCACGGTAAATTTGAAAAGAAAAAGAAAAACAAAGTCTTCAAACATACAGCAAAGCACAAAAACACACTTTAAAAGTCCCAAGTAAACTAGGGGGTTTCATAAAAATAGTCCCCTACCTGGCTATCACAATCTCAACTGGAAGTGTTTGCCCATTGACGCTGTATTCACAGGAACACAATGGTACAAGGATTCAAATGCTGGCAATGCCAGCAACAAAGTGGAACGGGAGATCTATTGATGGCTTGGGTCATCAATTAAAAAGAATGGCTTTTGGACTTGACATGATTGCAAAGGGACAACATTTTTTGTCTTCTTGCAACAACAAAGTTGCAACAACAATTAAATTAAGACTTACAGGTTGTAGCAAGCTGCTACTCTACTAGCTGATCTGGAGATTTGCACGTAGCCTTTCTCTCTTGCCCAGAGCTGAGCCTGCCAAAACTCGAGAATTTGCTCCCTTATCTCCCTCCTGGAGATGATCTAAACTGAAGACTCAGGGCCAGGCCTTGAGATCTGGCAACCCCACCTGAAGAAGCTCTATGTACTTACAATGGGAAGCAGAGCCACCAAACACATTTGAGGTGCGGAGAGGGCAGGTCTAATCATCAGAGCCCTGTGATATAAAGCCCTTCATCCATGAATTCTTTCAATGCAGATTATTAGTAGGCTGAAGGGCCTGTGGATGCCCCCTCACCATAATATGTCTCTGTGAATGCCCTCTCTTGTAGGGAGAGAATTGTATCATGCCATGCACTATGGAAGAATCTCAGTGATGTCACAAGTCCTCCAGGATAAAAAGTAAAGGGGAAGCTGAATTCAGGAAGTGCCAGCCTTGCTGGGGGTGGATGGAGTCAGTCCATCAGGAAGTCATGCAAACAGCACAAGAATCAGCAAATATAACTCTAATCAGCAACTGCTAATTTATTCTGGAGGACTGTGTATCAGGTGATAGGTGTGAATATATACAGCCAGAGTCCCATTCCATCCCCCTCTCCCAAGTCTCCTGCAACCAGCAAAGCCCACACCACATCTTCAAGGTGGGGTGTCCATGTCTTTATTGAATGAGTGGAAAAGTAAACCACCCTGCCAAGACCGGTCATTGCCAGTCACCTTTCATTCTCCTTTTGTTCATCTTGCACATTTCTTTGCAACTGTAAGAAAGGTGTGCCTGGATAGTCTACAAAGTTCTCCCCATCACCAAACACTCTAAAGAGCCCTGGATTCCAACATCCTTCCTTCCTTTGTTTACCATGTTTCTTGGGATACTAACCTTTTGACACTCCAGGGGTTCTCATGTCTTCACTAATTCTGATGAGTTCTTTACTGAGCTAAATCACTTGCTAAGGTACAATACTTGTTCAGCTCAATCTTTAGCTGAAATTTACTTTTCAGCTACAGGTTCTGTGACTTTGCTCAAAGACCTCATTAGCTGGTCCTCTTTAAATCCACATTCTGGCCATCCAGGACCCAATTGGCAAGATTCCTTTATAGTGTGACTTCTTTTCACAGCAGTTGCCAGATTTTCTGTGCTCTCCACTTCCCCTTCAGGAAGGACCACCTGGCAATGTGCACAGACAGGGATCTTTGAAAATTCTATCCCTGTTCTGAGGATCTTTCCCTCCAAATTATGGCCTCCTCCCACATACTCTTTTCTACTGTGCTTGCTTAGGGTGAGATTAGTTCTACCTTTAAACCAGTTTGTGGTGAGGTAGTAAGATACTGCACTTTCCCCCCCTAGCAGTCTCATGGGAGACACATAGCCAGAATTCCTGTGAAGGCCTGGTCTTTCTAATTGTCACCGCTAGTCCTGTACCCTAGTCTTTGTCTTGCCAAATTCCTTCAGAGGAGCTTATTAAGGCAGAAAATGTAACCTGGAGAGGCACTTGATTCAGGGCTTAGCACTCTCCCGGGAAGATGAAAGAAACCTTGGCAATGCACACAAGGCATCTAGTCCAGAATGACTATGTGCAGAAGCAGCTGGTGGCTTTTTTGTTTTAACTTTGGGGTGGTAAATGCATGGAGCTATCCAAGCTGTCCAGACCTCTTCTTTAAATAAGTTCAGCACCTTAGATAGCAACCTTAAAATGGGAAATAAATCATGAAAAATCCACCATGGATTCACCACTCTGAAATAATGGAGGGACAGGCTACTTCTGAGCACGTATTCTGAGCACTTTTTATCATGAAAATCCTATGATGAGACAATCCAAAATGAAACAAGTGATAGTGCCAGAAGGTGAAACTTCCAGGTCAGGCAGTTCACAACAAGCTACTGGGATGCAGCAGAAGACAACTACGAGTAGCCCGGTGGCTAATGATGCAACTGGACTCACGCCAAAAGAACACTCAGCTATTGACATGCACAGAAGTGAAAGAAAAATCCAAAGCTGCAGAACACATATTATAGGGATATAGAATGTAAGAAGCATGAATCAGGCAAGGGTGACATCTCTCTCTGGCTTTTCTTCGCAAACGAAGATTCAGGAAGGACTCATCCTGCACTTTCTGCAAGCGCGCTGATGACTAAAAAGGCCAATCCGAGATTGCCTTGGTTTGACCGCATCAGAAGATTCCCGTTGGCCACGGCTAGCCAACCAGGTAGTTGGGGATGAGCTTTCGTTAGGCCACCTTTTCTAGGCCCCTCTCCATATGGAGCAAGCAGTGCTCTCCTTAAAAAAGTCTGCTTGGTCGTTCAGGATGCTGCCGAACAAAACTGTCATCTCCCGGGTCAGCCTCGAGCGACCAATGTCTTGAACCGCCTGCATGCAGGGTTGGGGCTGCGGCTTCCAGTGCATCTTTACATCTGCTGTTTCGTCCCTCGCCTGTCGCTACAGGGCTTTTTTGGAACTGGATTTGTCCTTTGAGCCTGTGCAATGGATTTTTCTGGTGGAGCGCAGTGTGCACAGAACTGGCCTCACCCTTTAAACCAGAGATTCATCTGCCGTGGCCTTGCAAGCATGGACGTGGCAGCGAGGTCCTCGGGCCGTAGGTTTGATTAGAGTTTCCTTCTCTTAGATGGTTGACCTTACAGGGTTGGATGAGCACCATCTGCCCGGGTTTGGGATTAGAGTTTTCCTTCTCCTAGGACGGTTGCCACAAGGCTAGAGAGTCCATCCTGCCCTTTGACGCTCTTTGTCAGACCCTTCGGTTTTGACCGGTCTGGCATGGGAGACCCTACCAGTGGCTATTATGCCACCGCCAGCATAGCTCAAAACATCATTAGGGTATGCAAGCCTCTCTCCCATGACAAGGGGGCATCTGACATAGTAAAACAAGAAATGGAATGTATATACATTGCAATACTTAGGGTGAACAAGTTAAAGTGGACAGGAATGGGACATTTGGAGTCAGGTAATTACATAGTATTTTACTCATGAAATGAAAATCTAAGAAGAAATGAGGTAGCATTAATAGTGAGGAGAGATGTAGGAAAAGCAGTCAAAGGATATAATGCAATGTTTAACTGAATCATGTAAAAAGACTTCAGGGACATCTTATCAATATAACCTTAATCCAAATTTATGCTCCAACTACAGAGGCAGAAGAAGAAACTGAAAGATTCAATGCTGGAGTCCAGAAGGAAATTGATTGCACACCCAAACAGGACTTCTTGTTAATCATAGGCAATTGGAATGCAAAAATAGGAAACAGAGCAGAATAAAAGATTGTAGGAAAATTTGGCCTAGAATCAAGAAAGGATGCAGCAGTCTTGGAGGTCTCTTGTTCATAGGGTCACCATAAGTCAAAGTTGACTTGATGGCAGTTAACAGCAGCAGCAACAACACACACACCCATAGTAATTCTTTTTATCTCCTTCTGCCTTTTAACCCCTCCTTCATTCCCTTTTCATCTTTCCCTTCTGCTTCCAGAAACTTTAGAACCTCAAATCAGTTTAGTCCCAAGTCCCAAAACCTCCTGATGCTGTAATTCAACCCACTGTATTCTTGTACTGGTCTCACTATCATAGACTGGTCTTTTAAAATCTAATAATTCCCATTCTCAGAGCAATTGTCCAAGGGTAGCTGGTACCTCTCAGGACTGCAGTAGGTGGGGCTGACTAAATATGGTTTTCTCCGCTTCTACATCCCTTGTAGTGATACAAGTCCTTAGCATTTATCATCTAACTGAATGAAAAAAAGAAGTTTCTTATATTGGTTCAGTAGGCCTCCATACTATCATACTTGAATTATTTCTGGGAAGGAAAATGTTCTACCTCATAAGTGATTATACGTGAGGAAGTAGGCAAGAAAAGACTGGGAAGGAGGAGACAGCCTGGAGAGGGGCATACTCTAACTGATGACCCTCTCTTTGAAGGTGTAATTTTCTCCACCATTATTCCGTCCTGATTCATGAAACTTGATGGGCTCACTTATCTGTTTGCCTAGTAGAACTGGAATACTTCTCATCACTGATGTCCTGTTAGCATTTCTGCCATCATATTGGCTAATCCATGATGCAACTGTAGCAGACAGTTCTTTGAGCCCTGGGTATTCCCTACACTCTTTGAGAAACAGCTCTGGGTGAGCATACAATGCTTGGACCAATCTGCTAGGATGCAGGATTGCAAAAGGTCAGCATATATCAACAGAATGTGTGTTAAGTTTATATACATTTTGGGTCAGCACACCTGGATACAGTGGGGGTGTGTGTGTGCATAAATCGTCATACTGTTTAGGTCCATGCTACTAATAACCTTGCTTGCCAATTTCTGTATATAAGGAAAAGCAGAGGTGCAAACTCTCTCTCTTCCTCTCGGACACTTTGAAATCCTACATGAAAATATAAAAATAAGGAGGAAGTCACATAATAAAACTGGATAGCATAGTTTTTAAACATTGAATTGGAATAAATATACGGATCTTATACTGTATTCTATTTTCTTTTTACTCATTTCAGGTTCATTTATGGTTCAAGAGAACAACCAAGATAGGAAATCATCATCATCATCATCATCATCATCATCATTATTTAGCCTATATTTAATTTGTATAACCTCATAGCACTTAAATCAACCATGTTACTTTATCAACAAATATGGATGGTATCAATACAGCTTCAAAGAGGGGATTGTCCCTTATAAAGAGGGACAGACACTAAGATGTCCCCTGTTATAGTCCACATTGATTAGCTTGTGCATTCAGTACTTAAGATCAGGTCAGACAGAGAGATGAAGTACAGTGATTACAGATCAAACAGTGGATAAGAGCAATATGTAATGCCAGAGATCAAGCTAGCCTCCACTGTGGCATGTTCCTTCCCTTTCTCCTGCAACTCAGCTTCTACAATAATGGCAAGCCATGAGCCTTCTTCAGGCCAAGTAGAATCACCATCTACATGTGGGAAATCCTGTGCTCAGTTATGCTCCACACACTTTCATTTCAGCCAGTTGTACCTTGGCTCAGAAGTGTGTCTGGTATGACATCAAGGGGGGAAGCAGTTAGCTTTATGTGTTCCTGGATGCATCTTAATGGATTTGGAAGTGAATTCTTAAAGAAGGCTATGTGGAATGCTGAGAGGGAACATGTCACCTGAGCTTCAAAGAAAGGACTGTCCTCTCTAAAGCAGGACAGCTGTGTACTGGAAGGGTGTTTTTGTTCCAGCACTAGGATCCTCTTCACTTCTCCACTGTTTATTTCTCCTGTTCCCTCACCCTCCAATCAATAGGAAAGGCCGCTTTCTTTTCCCAACCTGGATAACTGTATTTTTAGGCCAAATGATTTTTAATCATTTCCAGTCTATACACTTTTAATGGAAAGATTCCAGTTATTCAGTGTTCAGGTGCTGGCTTTGAACACGCATGGGGAAATAATATACACATTTAAAAAACAGGTTTTCAGTAAATCAGACTGTGAAAAACTGTGTAATTTTCTGTTTCGTCATCATTGCTTTTTAATATCTGTGGAAGATTTAACTTGACATTTATCATCTTGTTACAAGTAGACAATGCTGTGCTTGACAACTAGTGTTTTAATTGAAATGTGCATGACACAGCCTTTATCCAAACTGCCTTAGCACATTAATGCTCAAAATGGGAAGGAAGCTTCCTTCTGGAGTTATGGGTGCTGTAATAACAGTAGGAAGAACAGGTTTGAGTGGGTTCATAGAGAAGGAAAATTCTGAGGACCCCAACATTGAATTGAAATCTAGATCAACCACCATTTTGAGTTCAGTTGTGGTAGGAGTTGCAGAGTATTAAATAAAGTATGCTTGACTGGCATGTCAGTTTCCAGTAACACCATTTATTGTAAACAACAAACAGTACAGGCTTATCGGAAACTAGTAAACAGCCCACAGCATCCTTGATTTGGTCGAAAGGCAGAGTGCTAGCCTAGGAAATTAATTGCATATATATGGCATACACATTTTTTTCCTCCAGTTCTCAGTGCTGGGAAGTTATGTTTTTGAACTTCCAGAATCCCCTAGCCAGGCTAGCACTCTGTCTGTCATTTCTGGAAATTGTAGTCAACAAATTAACTTTCCCAAGCTCTGTCAATTCTGGAAAATGGAAAGAATGTTAGGCTAATCTGTACAAGAATTTATGTTGTCTTCCAGATTCATTAAAGAGAAAAATACCTCAGGTTATTTCTGTCACATTGGTGGATTTGGATAAGTTTGTATAAAAAGATTCAGTTGTTGTTGTTCTGTGCCTGCAAGTCATTTCCAACTTATGGCGACCCTAGGGTGAACCTATCACAGATTTTCTGAGGCTGAGAGTATGTGACTTGCTCAAGGTCACCCAGTGGGTTTTCATGGCCAAGCAGGGATTTGAACCCTGGTCTCCAGAATCATAGTCCAACACTCAAACCACCAAGCAATCCTGGCTGGGGGAAAAAAAACAACAACTAGGACTACAATAAAATTCTCAATTATCTTGTTTTGGACAAATTCAATCATCTGGGATGGAGTTTTAAAAATTGGGGAGCCTGTCAGGGGTGGGGGAAAGGGGTGGGAAGAAATCAGCACCACAAATATGGATATGTACACCAGCAATCAGACCCAAACTGCTGCCCATGAAAACCTATGCCACATCAACCTTGTTAGTCTTTCAGGTACTACAGAACCCTTGTCACTTATGCTGTAACAAACTAACATGGCTTAATCTAGAAAACACATGAGGAAGTTTTGACTCTGAAGGGCTGGAGGATGGAGCAACTATTGCATTGACTCCAGGCCAGGGAAGGCTTGCCTTTCTTAGTTTATGTTAGGGTCAGTCACTGTAGGTCTCTGTATCATCTCTTTACCAGATTGTGGCTTTAAGCTGCCCAACTTCACATTTCTCAATAATTTATTTCTAGGGGTGGTTGCAAACCATGGACTTTTTCAAGTGGGGGGAAAAAAACCCAAGGAGGTTGGGAGAAGAACGGGGCTGTTGCACTTACAGTGCCCCATTTCAGATGCTGCCATCTGCCTCCCGACCTTCCTCTGTGCTTCCTCCATGCTGCAGGTGCATTTTTATTGATGGGGGTTTTCTGTCAATAAAAAGCGGCACCCACAGCACAGAGCAAGCACGGGGAAGGTCGTGAGGAGGAAGGTCATGAGGAGGATGGTGTTGTCTGAAACAGGGCGCTGTAAGTACAACAGCCCCATTCTTCTCCCGACCTCCTGGGTGTTTTTTTTCCCCATTTGAAAAAGTCCCATGTAAGCAACCTTATAGGATAACCTGGTCAGGGCTATCACTAGGCAATGTAGGACATACAAAATCGTATGGAAACCTGCTACGTGGAAGTGTGATGGGGAAGGCATATCAGAAGTCTAGTCCTGTATGCTTACTTCTGAATGAAGCCTATAGGATCATATGGAAGAAATGTAGATGATCCTGAGCATTAGCCACACTTGTAGCAGGCAGGCAGTCTTGTAAGTGATTCCATGTTTCTCTGGATTCTGTCAACATACTATTCATATAACCATGCTTTGTTGAATGCAAATCTACAGAATTGTATTCAGCCTCTATGTATCTTGGCCACTGTTTTTCTTCCTAATCAGAGATAGTAGAGCAAGTGTTAGTGACAGCAGTACATTGTGTGAAAGTACTCAAAATGTTTGTTAGATAAAGCTAGCAGCAGCCACACATTTGTTTTCTTTTCATTACAGCAGAGTATGATAAATGCCACATGCATTGTGGTCTTTCGCTCAGTAAATGCCATTTGGAATGAGCAAATTATTGAGGTGGTACTGAGATTTCCCTCCCCACCCTGTCTAAGATGGATTGAAATGGAAATGTCTGTAGATAATGTAATTGAAGCTCTATGGCTAGGAAGAAATCCATAAAAGTGCTAATTAAATAGAAGTGTTGAGCCTGGGTTCTATAGATTTATGTAGACCACCCAAGGAAAATGCATCAATTGGCTGGTGTCATGTTTTGGATCTGCAGAAGTGGTGCCATCATCTTCTCTTCTAGCAATTTTCATATCAAGATTGGCTCCCTGCCCAGGTTTAAAACTTTATTTTATTTTAACATAGTTATTAGTGATGTTTGCATTCCTTCTTTCCTCCAATGAAAGGAAAGACTTTCTCATCCTTGTGAGCAAGTCAAGCTGAAAGAGAATAACTAGCCCAAAGTTATTAGCTCTGAATTTCATGGCCCATTGAAGACTGGGACCTGGATCACCCTCGTTTCCATCTGTATTGTAAGATTTGGGAAAACACTAGAAGATTTGGGGAAGAGAGATAGCTTAGATTTTTCTCAGTGTCAAAACACAGTGTCTTGTTGTAGCTGTGGAAGAATTATATTGCTGTATATAGAGAGACAAGCATGGCTAGCTGAAAGTATGAACAAGCTCAGCTGCTGTGGACTCCTCTTCCCAGTTAGTTCATATCTGAAATACGAATGTTTATATTCTTTCCTAAGGCTGGAATTTCTTCCCCTCTTGCCTGCTGAAAGGAATGATCTTTTTTCCCCTTGTGTTTTCCTTCTGTTTTCCTTTATACAATCCACAGCAAGCTTTTCCTTCCCTAGCTTTCCCTTGGAAGGAGAAGTGTGGGTGCCTGTGGAAGATCCTATGCCCTGGAGTGGTGTCTTGGCACAACGTGGAAGCCCCATGAGACTGAGAGACACATCTAAGTTGGTTTTGCTTTTATTGTTCATAATCTTCACCCATTTGCCATCATTGTAATCAATAAACTTCATGTACTGTATTTCTTCTGCTCAAGTGGTTTTGTTTCTTTTTGCTTATCCTCAAAGTTGGTTCAATGGAATATTGAGTAGATCAGGCTTCCAGTTTAATGCAGCCAAGTACTCTGACTACTACACTACAGTTACTGAAATGTGCATACACCATCAGAGTTTTCATCTAGTTTAGCATTTGCTGAAGCCTAACAGCAGCCAGGCAGATGGTCCTCTGGGTACTTTCAAGGTGAATAGACAATAATCCTTCCCTGTTATTTTCTACCCTTTGGCATCCAGAGGCATACTGTCCTGGAAGAGGATGGCCTTACATTCCCAGTATGGGTAATAGACATATACAGCTATCCCACCCACAAAGCTGTCCATTCTGTTTAAAGTGTCATCACCTCATCTCATAGTAGTGAATGCTCTAACAGTGCAATCCTATACATGTCCACTGAGAAATAAAGCTCATTCGTTTACTCCCAGCCAGATGTAGGATAGCAGTTTGAGATAATTAATAGCATGATCCTCTGCAGATTTTACTCAGAATTAAGTCCCACTATGTACAATGAGGCTCACTCCTAATGTGTTCAGGACTCCAGAGGCAGAGCAATAATATGGGGGAGGGAGTACCCACAGTAGGAGCAGTGGTGGCTGGTGGCTTCCAAATCTGTGGGGCAATGAATTCACTCCAGGTTTTCATCCAGGCTTTAAACGATCCAGTCTTCAAGATACAGAAGTCTAATTCTAACCATATTCAGTACTTTGGACAGCTCCTATAAGGCTAACCCAAACTGGCCTGGATTCACTGTCTTAATAACATGGGAGCCACCAGCCATCCGGGTGGAAGAATCATTTCATCCTGGCAAGGGAGAAAGAGGGGGATTGGGCCTCACTCTTCTCCTTTTAACCTATTTGTCACACACAGCTAACCTTTCTTTAATATTATATCCCCTGCTGTTGATTCTGGTGAGAAGGAAAAGAACTACACCAGTTTCAGGTTGCTATATCGGCCTTTGGTTCAGTATGTCAGGGAAACAGAAGAAGTTTAAATCCCATTAGACCCCAAATGTACCCAATCTACCCTGGAAGTCAACCTGAAGAAAACAGAAGTTCTCTACCAGCCTGCACCACAGGACGAACACCACCATCTCCACATTGCCGTTGGCAAATCTGTGCTTAAGTCCATTCAGCAGTTCACCTACCTGGGAAGCATTATCTCCTCAGATGCCAAGATTGATAAAGAGATCGATCACAGATTAGCAAAGGCATATACTGCATTTGGAAGACTTCACAAAAGAGTCTGGAGCAATAAACACCCGAGGCAAAGCACAAAAATCAGTGTGCATAGAGCCATTGTACTGTCTATTCTCCTTTATGGATCTGAAACATGGGTCACCTATCGCCACCACCTACGACTCCTCGAGCGTTTTCGTCAGCGCTGTCTACGCACAATCCTAAATATACACTGGACTGACTATGTGACAAATGTTGCTGTCCTTGAGCAAGCAGGGATCACCAGCATTGAGGCCATGATATTGAGAACACAGCTGCGCTGGGCAGGGCACATTTCTAGGATGGAGGACCATCGCCTCCCAAAAATACTACTCTACGGTGAACTCGCCACGGGTCAGCGTAAGAGGGGCGCTCCAAAAAAGCGATACAAAGACTCCCTGAAACAACATCTCAGGCTCGGCCAAATTAATCACCAACAGTGGTCCGCCCTGGCCTCACATTGGGAGGCATGGAGACGCACTATCCACAATGCGGCAGCCTTATTTGAGAACTCACGCCGAACAAGTCTTGAAGAGAAACGACAACGCAGAAAGAATCACAACCCAAAAACATCACCCAAGGAGACCTTCTGCTGTGCTTTTTGCAACCAGACTTGCTTATCTCGGATTGGCCTTTTTAGTCATCAGCGCGCTTGCAGAAAGCGCGGGATGTGTCCTTCCTGAATCTTCGTTTGCGAAGTAAAGCCAGAGAGACCCCCAGCACCTCCATTTATAGCGTCTTTTTCTGCCAGCCCCAATGGCAGATTACTGAGGTGGTAGAGCTTTCTGCTGCCTAGATGAGGAAGCTTGCAGCTCTGGTCTCTTCTTCCACTGTGACCTTCCTTCTTCAGACTGAGTGGGAAGTAAATATAGTCCTCGGATTCCTCCTATGGATTTTAAGATTATATCCCAAACTAGCTGGACCTGGCGTACCATGTGCCGTTAAAAAAACTCCCCCAAAATGCCTGGTAGACCTCACGACAACTTTTTAAGGTAGGCAGGTGAGTTTAAATTCCTTGTCCCCATTCTCAGCATCCCATACTTCTCCTGGAATTGCTGAGGGTGACTCGCTCTGTTACCCTGCTGCAGCAACCACTAATTGACTGCCTGGCTCTGGCCCAGTGGCAGCAGCAGCATCCTGCTGCTAGCACCAGTTGATTGCCTGGATCTCATCACAGCCTGTGACTGATGAGTGGCTGTGGGAGGGAAGGGGAGGGTGGGGCTCTTGTGAAGCGGTGATGCAGACTGAGTGGATTGTGATGTGGAGAGAGAATTTGCATGTGGATGGTGATTGGTTGGGTGTAGGTTGGGTGTGTGTCCTGAGCAGCCAATCAGCGCACTGGGAAAGGCAACATACCCAAGAGAATTATATATATAGATGTTGCACAGAGGAGAATTTTCTTCTATCACTCTTGAACCGGCAGTCAACCAGCTGCACTGAGTGACACCATTTTTTCCTCCTAAGTTATTCTTTTGAGTGTGTGTGTACGTGTATGCATGAAAGAGAGAGGCAGAAAGAGAGATGGTTTCTTACCTTGCTCTTCACATCCTTTGTAACTGTATAACCCTCCAATATGTGTTGTTCTCATTCCAGCTGTCTTTTTCTAAACTGGAAAGCTCCAAATACCTTTTCTGTACTGTTGTCAAGGTAAGCATGGGGAGCATTTATACAGTAACATTACCGCTGAACTTTTCCAATGAAGGGAATCAGTAACAGAATCTTTCTCTGTTTCTATGATATTTTATTTTTAAAACAAAACTCTTTTCATGGAACATTTGGAGGGGAGAACATTAAGGGGTCCAAGGGACAATATTTTTACCCCCAGGTTCCATAACAGGCTGCAGCAGGACTGGAAATAACTGCCCCCCCAGTGCAAAATGATCATGATCATCACCAATAGCAGCAGCTGTAACAACAAAACATGGCTCATGGGCTGCATTTTCCTCCTTTCTGCTTCCTTACTCTCTCCCCCCACCCACCCTACTATAATAAGGTGTTGTCCTTGGAACAATTTCTATTTCCTCCCCTTTCTGGATAATATATGGGGTACCTATCACAGCTTCTTGTTAGGGAGAAAAACCTCTGGAGCATAATTGTGTCTCTGCAAACCATAAGGAAAGGTTACAGAGACTGTGGTCCTTGCTAGATGTTGCTGCAGCACAACACCCAATATCTCTGACGAATGGGCAGAGTAGCTGAGCATGGTGGGGGCTAGATTCCAATATTGTATGAACGGCCAGAGATTCCTCAGCTTTGCGCCAAGGAAAGGATGCAAATGGGTATTTGCACCTCTAGCAATGCTTTCCTTCCACTCTTTCAGACACCACATTAATTTCCCATTTTGTTTTTATTCCCCCCTCATCAGCAGAATGTGCTATAGATTTTGTTCCCCGAAAATGATGGCTTGAAGCTTCTAGTTTAAAAAAATAAATCTGAAGAATATATTTTTTAAAAAAATAGTCACTGATATCCTACATCAGTTACTCAGTTATGAATCAGTAACTAGGGGCTTGTTGAGATGAGAAGAAATAATGCAGATGAATTCTTGCAAATTCGCAGCAGTGCTAATTTGTCTCCACATTTTTTGGGCAAAATCGAGTGTATGTGAAGCTATCTGTGTTTAAAGTACCCATGGAGCCATGCCTGCAAATCAAGATGGTGGCCAAGAATACAGTGTGTTATTATTACCCACATGTGTTATTGCCACTGCACAGTGTGTGTGTGTGTGTGTGTGTGTATATAGTAAATCAAAGGTGCGCAAGTGCAATCCTCTGCTTATAAAAAGCTCCTTGGTCACCTCAGTGCAGCAAAAAAGTGTACACTCGATAATACGAAATGTGAAAATGGTGCTTCCATCCCCTTCCTTGCCAAAAAGCCCACCTCCCCACCTGCATTTCCAACCAATCTGCTGTCAACTTCCGCCTTCACCAAGAATTCAGTGTTCCAAATTGGATGTCCAGGTGAGCGATAATGCACATATCTATTTAAAAAACTTTGCAAAGATCTGAGAAGGCTCTTCCTGCGCAGTATATGCCGTTTTTGTCCCCCCCTCCCAAATACCACAAATCTCGTTCGGAACTCATTGGGTAGTTTCTGCGAATTCTATGCAGAGTATTTTCACCAACTAGACAACCTCTAGGTAACATCTCCTGGCCCAACCATCCCAAACTTATCCTAACAGCTAATGTAGCAGCCACACTAAACAAAGAAGGTCTGTTCAGGGGTCAATCAGGATGGAAAGAGGAGGGTGTTTCCAAGCTCCTCCCACCAGCAAATGAGGCTGCAATGAGGAATTGCAACAGGGGTCTTGCTTCTGATTGCTGCAGCCTTGCTCACTGGCTGCCATCCTCCATGCACCCAAATCACCAGCTGAACAGATCTCCTTTTCTTGATGTGGCTGTTGGTTGTTAAGGTGGGTTTAGGAGGGGGGCATTTATAATCATGGCAATATTACTGATTACAGAATAGTTACAGGTCTGTAACTCTACGTCAGTGGCTCTTAACCTTTTCTTAACCAGGGACACTCTTTTGTTTGTGTGGATCCCCAAGACTTAATTCAAGATATAAAAGCCTAACAACAACAAAAACACTAATAATATAATTATACCACCCATTAAACTGTCCCTCAGAGCACTGGAGGGGGAGAGAAGACCTTTCTTCTGCTTTGTCCTACAACTTTGTGGCTGGACCAGATTGAATAGCAGTATGCAAGCCAAGCCACCCAGACAGCCAGACAGCCTTTGCCTTGGCTCTTGTCACATTGTCCCTATCCCTACCTCCTTATCCCTTGTCACATTGAGTGACAAGGGATCACTCTACTGCAGGAAGGAACTGGGCCAAGCAGCCTTCAAGCCTTCACAGACCCCCCTGTGAGGACATCACAGACCCCTGGGGGTCCCCAGATCACAGGTTAAGAACCACTGCTCTAGGTTACAAATCCGTAACTGTGATATAGATTGCCAGCCAGTATGAATTAGAACACAAAATGTAATAGCAGAAGAAACAGTAAAATCAGTGGATAAAAACAGCAGACTCCAAAAATTTCATTTAGAACCAACTTAAATTACATACTAGAAAGCCTGAGCAAACAAGAAGGTCCCCATTGAGTGCTGAGAAGATACCAAATGCTGACTAAGACTGGAATATATTAATAGAGGTAGGGATAGGGACAATGGTTTCTTGGCACTGTCATGTATTAATATATGTGTTTGCATCACCATTACAAATAGAACAATAGAATTCTCCCCAGACAAATTTCCCATTGCAAGAGAACTGTTAGGTAAGCATAATTTATTGCTTTCACATCTCAGGGCTAACAGACTCCAAATTCTCATACTGTCAAGCTGCTTCACAGATCTTTGGAGGGTCACCATTGGCATCTGTCTGTATCCCATAATGCTCAGATCCCTCTCCCACAACTCCATTAGTGTATCTGAAGAAGTGGAAAGAAATCCATGAAATCTCACACTAAAATAAATCAATTCATCTCAAACACTGCTAGGTTCTCTCCCCACCACCCTGTGCACACTCCCCCCTCCCCCCCATTCTTATGGTGACACATAACATTTTATGGTGAGACAGACTAGCATGGCTATCTCTTTGAAACAATAACATTTAATAAGAATAAGAAGAATAAAGAAATAGTCAAATCAATTGATAAAAACAGCAGAGTCAAAAACTTTCCATTAGAAGCAACATAATACTAGATACTAGTTAACATACAAGAAGGTTGCCACCAAGCGCTGAGGAAATATCCAGTACCTTCTTGTGCAGCAATCCCAACACACAATCTCATCTCAGCCATATGTGTGTGTGTGTGCGCGCGCGCGCACCCTGCCACCATCAAGCTATGATGTAAATCTGGGAGCCTAGCAGCTCAGCAAAAGCTCTACAGAACAACACCGGTGGACGTTTACTCTGTGGTAGCACCTGAACAGTATCTTAGCCTCTGCTACTACTCATAATTTTCCTAAATTTACAAACTAGGAGGACATGTCTTTTATAAAAGATATAATAATCCCACCATTTTGTGCAGTTTTTAACAGGATGCATACAAAATGCACCTAAACTGCTCTTCAGCTGACTGGGGAGAGAAGGTAATGAACTCTTAGAGTAGAAACAGCTCACAAATTAGTGGTTAATGATGGAGTGTTTAAACAAGCCACTATTGAGCCAATAATGTGATATATCCCTGATTTTTGAAGCCACTCTTGTGGCAAGAGTCTCGATCCAGCAATGACAACCTGTTGTACATGTAACTGAGACAATAACAACTATATTCATTTTTGTGATACATGTTTTGATATCAGTAAGTAATTATGCCCTCCCCGAGGCTGATGGAAGAATAAGTAGGGCTGAGGTCATTGTGGAAGCAGGACTGGAGCATGCTAGCGGCACACATATGAGTTAACAGGACAGGCCATTTCTTAGTTCCTTGGACATGAAAGCGGAACCTCTTTGAAGTTTGCCAAAATAATGCCATGTTTACCTGAGAAGGCACCAGGAGGACACATCCTTCTTACCAGTTCAAATGTAGGTTGGAAATCTCATTGTTTAGTAAGGTCTAGTTTCCTGATCACTCAATCTGCATTCCAAAGAGAGAGCTGTCTGTCATCCATCAGTCAAAATCTGCCTTTTCCTGGAGCACTAGCTCGTCCCTAACTCCTTTGTTTTTAGGTTGGGAATCTTCCGATAAACAACTTATTTCCTTTGTTAGACTGCACTTTCAAAGGAGATTTTGCATATAAATATGCCCCAAAATCTCAGTTTAGCCTGCTAAAATTCCCATTCCTCTTGTGTCCATGCCAGTCTGTTTTCCCATTTCCCTCCCCCCTTTTCCTCTCCTTTTGATTCTGTCTCTCTCCCTGTTCCTTCCTCCACTTCTAAGGTCTCCTTTCCCCCTTGCTTCTGCAGCCACCCACTTGTTCTACTCAAGAGTAATTTCTGCTTACAATGCTTCCTCATGAGGAGTTCCTCTCTTCAGGATCGGTACAATATTGCCTCAAAGAGTCTAATTCTAACCCACCTCTTAGATTGTCTGCTTTTCCTTGATAGTTCTTGTGAGTGTGCTGGATGGATGCATGTGGTGAGAATGCAGTTTCAGTTCATTTCCAATAAAGTTTTCTAAGGTTATTTTTGGTCTCTTCTGACTCTTTCCCAGTGAGTACTAGTATACACAGGGTTAAAAGATCTTGTCCACTTACACAACCTCTTGCTTGCCAATTTGAGCTACTTTAAAATCCCCCACAGTAAGATCACTGACATGTGTGGATTTTCATGCATGCTAGCATTTCACGTAACATACAAATGACAATCATACAGGTTGGAAGGTATGTCATTAGGAATTGTGCACAACACTGAACAGATAACTGAACAGTTTTTATAATCATTCAGGGAACACTGGCATGGAGACATTGATTTCAGAACTCTAACTCTTTCAATGGATGATCAGTATATGACTGAGTGAATCATTTGTTTGGTCTAAACAATCCTACACATCTCAATTGCATGCATAGCCAACTGCTGAACTCTGGCTCCAGGCCCATCACTTACAGATAATCTGCCTGAGGTTGCAGTAAGTGATTCTTTTGTCAGTATGACTCTATCGAGTGTCTGCACTTTCAAAGAAGCGCCTGATTCATGTTATTTCCAGATCTTACTCCATTTGCTCAAAAACAGCTCTATGCTCACCCAGGCCTCTGTGTTCTAGAAAATGCTCTGGCCTTGAGTGTGAACCATTGTGACATCTTGCAAGAAACCAGGAGCTTGTGTGGATCTATAAACATGCTCAGAGGGAGCAATTACTTCTAGAGTGTGAATGATGGAATCGATATATCCACATCCTGAAGAGTCTTGGCTTGGCATGCCTAGTAGGTGGAGGGGATTATTTTTAGAGAGGCTGGTTGTCTGTCAAGGTGGATTTTTCTGCCTAAATTACAACTGTGAGGGACAGAGGGAGAACAGGACAACGTGGTCTTGCCTGGGGAAGAAACTCATTGTTCAAAAGGAAAAAAAAATATGCATCAGGTTTGCAAGCCTGGGGATAATTTAATTAAAATATTTCTTCCTGCCATTCTGATGTTCACGAAAGCAAAACAATGTACTTAAACGTGTCCCTAGGGGTCAGCCCATGCTTTGCTTTCTGCCTTCTTCTAGTCATTGTGACACTCAAAATCCCACTCCTAGGAATATCCAAATGATTGGACAGCAAGGAAGCCATTGCCGTCACAATCTCACCCTTGATGTCACTGTGCTGTTTCCCTTGAGTGGTTGCTCCTTTTTTTGCTTGGGACACAGTGTGCCTTGTGGCATTGGAAGTGGGGCTGCAGAAAGACGCTGCAACAACTTATGCTCAAAGGCTGGCAAACATCTTTCTGTACTTTCTGTACAGCAAAAGACAAGACCTAAATAAAAGATACTTTGCAGCAAAGGATCCTCATAGCTTAGGAAGTAATAACCAGGATTTATATTCCTCTAAAACATCAGACAGTAAGGAAGTACTTTGAGGGGGGTTCAAAAGCCTGAGGTCAAACTGTATATTGAAGAATGCTTTCGCAGTTCCTGAACTCTTTCCCCTGCTCTGTATGCTTGGGAGCTGTTGACTGCTTTAGGCTCAATCATCAAAACAAATTCTATAGCCTTTTCTAGTAGCTATCTGTTTCATTGGCCAGCTACCCTTAGCATTAGATGATTTATTTGAATTATGGAACTTTTCTCCTCTTGTGATTTAAACCTGCTTCTTGCCTCTGGCAGTGCAAGACAGCCATAACAACTGATTATAGGCAGACACCAAAGCCTAGCCTGCAGATGTTTTGTTTTGTTTTGTGTGGTCAGACTACTGTTTTGTTGATTGTTTTACAATCATAACAACTATTTAACCATGTGAAGCTTTTTATAAAGTGCACTTAAAGCTAAAGACTTCCTATTTTTTCCCCTTCTCTTTGTGGACTGAATGGCTATGTCCCTGCTTGTGGGGAAACCAGCTCAATAGCAAAGTCTAAAAAGGAACCCAGGAAGCTGTATCTCAGGCCTTCCACAAGGTTGGCAGTAAATGGGGATGCCCCAAATGCCAAGGCTGGAGTCATGCTTAAGGGCACGTGCAACCTAAGGTAGGGCCTTCTAAATTCCTCCAAAGGTCACATCTCCAGGTAAGGATTATGCAGAAGTCCCAGAAGACTGCTAAAATTCAGGTCATGGTGGCTGATTTTTTCTGGGCACTTCTGGAAGTGAGACATTCACAGATCACATCCAAGGTAGCTGGATTCTCATTGCCATGTGAGATGGGGATCTTCCTCTTACAGATCTCCAAAACAACAGAAGGCTGCCTGTCACTCATCAGTCCTAAAATATTTCTTCCTTCAACTATCGTTAACACATCCAGGGATCCATTGTTTAACTCTGGGAATCTCTGGCAAACAATGTCTTCCTTTCAAAATCACCCCTTCAGGGGAAATATTGACTATGAATACCACCCCAAAACTTCACCTCATTGTGCACAGACCCTCTTCCTCCTGTCTCCATGCTAGTCTGTGACACCAACCCTCCTTCCTACTTCCCATCTCCCCCCTCTGATGGTTTGTTGCTGTGCACAGACCTTTTTCCTCCTGTCTCACCAATCTTCCTTCCTACGACCTCTTTTTGTCAGTTTGCTGCCTGACCCTCTGAATGCAATAAACAAACCAACAAGCAAATAAAAATTGAGACTTCTCTGCTCTTTGGATTGGTATAGTATAACCTTTCATTCCCTCAGTCTATTCCTCTAGCCAACCACTTCCTACTTTCTTTGATAGTCTTGTGTGAATGCTTGATGCTTGAGTGTTGCTGCGAATACTGTTAAGCCCATTTCCCAATAAAGCTACCTTTAGTTATTTGATTTGGGGCTCGAGCCCATCTAGTGAGTATTGGTGTACACAGGTCAAAGATCCTGCGGTTACCCGACCTCTTGTACACTAATTTGAGCTAATTAAATTCCCCAAATCATGATTCGGGCAGGCATGGAAATTCCATGGATCGCAACAATTCAGGTAACAATGTTTTTCCCTGAAATTTACAGGAAAATGCATGTAGATACACATTTTCATACATGTGGACATCCAAATTCTCATTGCCATGCATTTTCACTCTATTGCCCTTTATCAGAGCACGCAGACTCTCCATTCGAATAGATGCAAATCAATAACAATAGGCCAAAAAAAAATAATGGTGGAGACAAAACAGCGTCATTGCGAATGGGCAAAAATGCACACCCACTCTCATTATACCATCATGTCTAGACAAGCCCTTAGTTTAATTATATTTTTTAATCTTTGTATAACATGAATTTTAAAGCTGTATCTCTTTTAGCCTTTGTAGGCCACCTTGAGTCCTGGACTGGGGAAAAGGTAAATGATTGTGATGATGATGATGATGATGACGACGACGGTAATTTCACCAAGAATTTTCCACCCTTTCCCAGCCTATCCCAGTGTCCCCAAAAGCCAAAACATGGGGTCAAATTGTAAAACATTTCCTAGAGGGACACCTATGTTTTATAATTCAGGGCAAAACTAGACAACAAATAGCCTGAATCCTCTGAATCCTCTAGAGTAGACCCACTGAATCAATTATTGACTGTCAAGTCAACACCTAGGACAGGATACGCTATAGAGAACATCTTGATTCCTATGGAGTGGCAATACGTGCAGTGAAGAAGGCTTTCTTTTCTGCACACATTGTATCTGAGAATTTGCATCCAGCAGAACTGTTTAGGGTGGTAAGGGAACTAACTCATGTACCTTCCTCCCAGAACCCATTGTTAGAACCTTTTGTAGTTCACTGTGATGCTTTTAACAATTATTTCACAGATAAAATCTCTTGGATAAGAGCTGACTTGGATGCCATTTTCACAGGAGAGGTTAATGATGAAGTGTCCAGCAACTCCGCAAGTAGGATTACATTGGATCAGTTTCACTTGGTGAGTGCTGAGGAAGTGGACAAGCTGCTTGGATGTACTAGGAAGACAACTTTGCTCTCTCGATCCCTGCCCCTCATGGATGGTAATCCAGGGAGGAAATGCAGTTAGAATACAATTAAAACACATTGTAAATGCATCTCTCAGGGAGGGTAGTTTTCCATCATACTTAAAAGAGGTGGTTGTACAGCTGCTTCTAAAAAAAAGCCCTCTCTGGATTCCCTGGACTTTGGTATTATAGACCAGTTTCAAATCTTCCATTTTTGAACAATGTGATCAAGAGAGCAGTTGCCCTCCCACTCCAGGCAGTCTTGGATGATACAGATTATCTGTACCCATTTCAAACCAGTTTCAGGGCATGGTATGGAGAGGAGACTGCCATGGTCACCTTAGTGGATGATCTTCACCTGAGTATCAGCAGGGGAAGTATGTCCCTGTTGGTGCTTCTGGACCTCTCAGTGGCTTTCGATACCATCAACCATGGTATCCTTCTGGAACGCCTGAGGGAGTTGGGCATTGGGGCACTGCACTTCAGTGGTTCCGGTCCTATCTCTTGGGTAGATTCCATATGGTGATGCTTGGGGATAGCTGTTCCTCTAGGAAGGTGCTTATGTGTGGTGTCCCACAAGGCTCTGTGCTATCCCCAATGCTGTTTAATATTTACATGAAACTGTTGGGAGAGATCATCCAGAGGCATGGGGCAGGGTGTTATCAGTACACTCATGACACCAAAATATATTTCTCTATGCCTCTGGCAACATCTGCATCTAAAGACGGTGTGTATCCCCTGGATGCATGCCTTAGAGCAGTAATGGGCTGGATGAGGAAAAACAAACTGAAGCTCAATCTGGACAAGACGGAGGTACTTGCTGTTAGATCTCCCAAACTAAATTTTGATGTGTGTCAACTGGTTCTGGATGGGGTTACATTCCCCCTGAAAGACTGTGTTCACAGCTTGGGAGTGCTCTTGGATCTGTCACTCCAGATGAGAGCATAGGTGGATGCAACATCCAAGAGTGTTTACTATCACCTTCGACTGATATGTCAACTGGGCCCCTTTGTTTTCATTTTCCCCTTTCTTTTTTTAATAGGGTGAAATGTATTCCTTTAAAAGGGTGAAATGTATCCCTCCAAATGTTTGTGAAGAGTTTTAACTTGTATGCTTTGTTTAAACATATCACACACACCCATGGGCTAAAATGTGTTATAGCAGTGTTTCATGCTCATTTGAAATGTGCACATTGTTCTTCTATGTGCACATTGAAGATGTGTGCTCTCTTTTCAGAAATGTCCACAACCATTTGTCGTATGGGGGTGGGGGTGGTTATGGAATACAATCCAAAATCCGGCCTGGACACAATTGGTGAAAGGTAGACCAAGGCATGTTCATCAGATCTTGGACTTAGATCAGATTCATCACATATCCATAGTGATCACTCCTTTAATTGGCCAGCTTGTTTGGTCCTCAAGGGGTAGAAAAGTATTGTTTTACTAAGGATTAGTCAGAAGCACATGTCAGGCATGTATTCTGACCCAAAGTGTGACTTGCGCATTACTGGCTTGAACCAGAGAGAACCATCTCTCTCTATATAAAAAACTCTTAGGTATGTTGCCCTTCCCAGTGTGCGGACTGGCCGCTTAGGAAACTTCCTAACCAATCAAAGCTCCCCGTCGGCTAGCCAATCAGCACACTGGGAGTGGAAACATGCAGAACACTTCCAGTAGCTGCAGGTCCTGAGTGTGCCGCTGGGCAGGCCCGCAGGGGTTTGTGCGCAAGTACAGTAAAGCGTTTGTAACCCCCTCCTCTGGGCTGTTTAGTCAAATACTGCATACGCTGCCAGAGCCAGGTTTCTTGCAGCTGCCTTGGGGGCCTGAGCAGCAATCCTGGGTGGGTTTACTCTAGAGTAAAGCCTGACTAGGCTTCCTTTCCTGAGGAAGTGGCAGGACTTGGTCTCCCCCCTCCCATGAAGTGTGTTGGAGGAATGGGATAAGATAACGGTGTATGTTACATTAGATACAGCTAGTATGTCCTTTAATGGCAGATGCCACACAGTGATAGGTTGCATTCTGCAGGAGTAGAACAACTGAATACCCATCAATTAACCCCTGATTTTATACACTAAAGTACATTGTTTATTATGCACTGTGCTGCCACCACAAAATCTGAGACTACTAGGGGCACAAATATCCCCCAAACCATTTGTTCCCCCTCAGAATGGTACTGCTTGCATAGGATTCATGTCAGTGGGGCTTTTGCCAGCAGGTTTCTAAGGCTTGTATCCAGGTCATGTCTTTTGCAGTGGAGGAGATGTACCTTGCTACATTTCTCCATATTTTAGGAAGAAAAGAAGAAGCCAGAGCAACTCTTTCCCTCTTCCCCAAGAGGAATTTACTAAAAAGTTGGGAATCAAGCAGCCCATTGAGCCACACACACCCCACCAAAAAACAAAACAAAACAAAAAAAACATTGGAGGAAGATTAGGCCACTTGCAAACTATTTCAGGAGGCATCTATTCCAATACAGTCTTAATTTGCCATAAAATAGCAGATGAAAATGCAAAGTGTCACACCTAGTCCACTTAAATGGTAGCTGTGAGCAGTTATGGTGGCCCTCTGGAACAGCCCAAAATGGCAGCATGCAGTGCTCCAGGTTGAGTGTTTTAACACATGGCCAGCTCTGCCATAAGGCAAAATGAGGTGCCTTCCTGCTGTTTGGAAGAAGAGCTGTGAATGCTACACAACCTGTCCTTATCCTGCTGCACTAGCCTGTTGTCCTCAGATTTGGCAGAGGATCTACTCTCTCACCGATACTTATTTCATTCCATTCCATTTCTACGCCACCTTTCTCCCAGAATGGGACCCAAGGCAGAATCAGCTAAAATCTATCAATAATCAGCTAAAATCTATCAATAACATATTAAACACAATGACAAATCATCACATCAAAACGATATGTATGCCACCATTTAAAACAGTATACAATCATTAAAAAGCATACAAATAAAGAAAGCTCCCTGCAAGCCCTTACACATTAAAAGCCTGCTTGAACAAAAAGGTCTTTGCCTGCTGATGAAAGGAGAGCAGGAAGGAGGCCAGGCTGGACTCAGGCAGAATATTAGAATATATTCACACACCAGTCCAATCAGCTTCTGAAATGGGAAGGGGGCACCATTAGGTCCTTTTGGTCTCAAGATCATCATCATCATCATCATCATCATCATCATCATCTTTATGCTGCCTTTTTCTCAGAATAGACCCAGTATCTTGGGCCAGCTTTCTTCCCTCAATGTGCTGTTAATGGTCTAAATCAGGGCGTCTTAAACCTTTTCCTCTTGCAAACCCTTTTTGCCCAAGAACTTTATGCAACCCCTGATATATAGATATATAAAATAGGTATACAAATCAAACATTTACTCCAGATAAATAAAAAAAGAAGTTGATTTTCTTTACCAAATAATTCTTTGGTATACATATAATTTTTCGTGACCCACCTTATTCAGTTACATGACCCCATATGGGGTTATAACCCACAGTTTAAGCAGCTTTGGTCTAAATCAGTTGTGGGCTACATGCCCACATGCAACCCAAAGGGTAGTGTTTGTTGCCTCCAGAGCTCACCAGGATCAATTCTTTTGAATTTTGGTTTTAATTCAAAAACTTATTTTTTGCCCCAAAATGTTTTCTAGGGACCTGAAGGCATTTTTGTTACTTTTCAGGAGATTATCAGACAAGTTTCTAAACACATTTCCCCCCACTATATTTTACAGTGTAAGTATCCTGGCATAATACCACTTCTTGTCACACGCTGCTGTAATCATGAGGAAGAGCCACCCCAGAATTATGGCAACATGACCACTCATGTGTCATGACTTACTTCTGCGTTTTCGCATGGGTGAGACTTCAGCAGTTCTTGTGAGATGACGCGAGCACACTTAAAAGTCTAAAACACCTAAATTAACAAACAAAATGAACATACAAGCACTGAAACACACTTAAAAACTTTCCAGCAAAATGGAGAGGTTCATAAAAAAGAGCGTCCCACACCTAGTTTTCACATTCTCACCTGCAAGTGTTCTGGCAGGGACTGCTCATTGATGCTGAAATCACGCCAACAGAATGGTTTAGCTCAGAATGGTTCAACTCAGTTTAGCACATAAGCAGTACCATGAAAAAAACGTCATAGGAGATCAATTGGCAGCTGTGGCCCACTAATTAAAAAGAACACCTTTTTCACAGCAGCAGAACATGAGAGGATGACGTTGTGCAGTAGGGGGGCCTTTTCGCAGTATCCTGACGTCACAACCACGCTGTATTTGCCACATCTGATAATCTCCCCAGACCATTTTAGGCCTGGGATAAGCCTTTTCCTAAAACAGGAAATTTTAAAAAAGCCTTTCCTCAGCCTAAAATGGGACAATTTTTATTTTTATTTGGCATGAGGTGATACAGTGGAGGGTCGTGGCTGCCCCAGTTGTCCTGGGAAGCTAATGGGGCCCATCAGCCTTCCCATAGCAGCTCATACCTCATCTAAATCGTCTGGGACTCTACTAAAAAACCCCAAGTCAGACGGAGGAATTGGATGATGCCTTTCTAGAACAGATGAACACACACGCAGAAAGGAGAGATGTAGTAGTGAAGGGTGACTTCAACTATCCTGATATTTGCTGGCAATCTAACTCAACCAAAACTTCAAGGTCTAGCAAATTCCTGACTTGCCTGGAAGACAATTTCATGGTCCAAAAGGTGGAAGAGGCAACAAGGGGGTCAGCTATTTTAGATCTGATCCTAACCAACAGGGATGACCTGGTTAATGGGGTGCAAGTGGTGGGATCCTTAGGTGAGAGTGATCATGTTCTCCTGGAGTTTGTTATACAATGGAAAGGAGAAGCCAGGCATAGTCAGACACGCATTCTTGACTTTAGGAGAGCTCATTTCAATAAACTCAGGGAAATACTGGGGGTGATCCCATGGTCATGAATACTAAAAGAGAAGAGACCTCAAGACGGATGGGACTTTCTCAAAAGGGGGATACTGAAGGCACAATTTCAAACAGTACCATTGAGGAAGAAAAATGGGAGGTGTCTCAAGAAACCAGGATGGATGACTAAAGAAATATCAACAGAGCTAAGTTTTAAACAGAACATGTATAAGAAATGGAAAAAGGGGGAAATCACCAAAGAAGAATTCAAACAGATAGCGAACACATGTAGGAGTAAAGTCAGAAAAGCTAAAGCACAGAATGCGCTCAGGCTTGCTAGAGAGGTTAAGAACAATAAAAAGGGGTATTTTGGGTATGTCCTCTGCAAAAGGAGGGAGAAGGAAATGGTAGGGCCACTACGTGGAGAAGATGGAAAAATGCTAACAGGGGACAGAGAAAAGGCAGAATTACTCAACACCTTCTTTGCCTCAGTGTTTTCAGAAAAGGTAAAGGGGGACCAACCTGAGGATAAAGGTACAGAAAACACAACAGGGGAAATCCAGCACAGAATAAGCAAAGAGGTAGTACAGGAATACCTTCTTAAACTAAATGAATTTAAATCTCCAGGACCAGATGAGCTACATCCAAGAGTATTAAAAGAGCTGGCAACTGTAATCTCAGAGGCATTGGCAATAATATTTGAGAACTCCTGGAGAACAGGAGAAGTTCCAGCAGACTGGAGGAGGGCAAACGTTGTCCCCATCTTCAAAAAGAGGAAAAAAGAGGATCCCAACAATTATCGTCCAGTTAGTCTGACATCAATACCAGGGAAGATTCTAGAGCAGATCATTAAACAAAGAGTCTGTGAACATTTAAAAGGCAATGCCATAATCACAAAAAGTCAACATGGGTTTCAGAGTAACAAGTCATGCCAGACTAATCTGATCTCTTTTTTTGATAAAATTACCAGCTTGGTAGATGATGAAGGGAACGCTGTGGACATCGCATACCTTGATTTCAGTAAGGCCTTTGACAAGGTTCCCCATGACATTCTTGCAAACAAGCTTGTAAAATGTGGGCTAGACAAATTAACTGTTAAGTGGATTTGTAATTGGTTGACCTGCCTAACCCAAAGGGTGCTCAGCAGTGGCTCCTCTTCGTCTTGGAAGGATGTGACCAGTGGGGTGCCACAGGGTTCGGTCCTGGGCCCAGTGCTATTCAACAACTTTATCAATGACTTGAATGACATAATTAGGGGCATACTTATCAAATTTGCAGATGACACCAAATTAGGAGGAGTAGCTAATAGCCTGGAGGACAGGATCAAAATTCAAGATGACCTGGATAAACTGGAGAGCTGGGCCAAAGCTAACAAAATGAAATTCAGTACGGAGAAATGTAAGGTACTGCACTTAGGGCGAAAAAATGAAATGCATAGATATAGGATGGGGGAGACCTGGCTGAATGAGACTACGTGCAAAAGGGATCTAGGAGTCCTAGTAGACCACAAGCTGAACGTGAGTCAACAATGTGATGCGGCAGCTAAAAAGGCCAATGCGATTTTGGGCTGCATCAATAGAAGTATAATGTCCAGATCAAGGGAAGTAATAGTGCCACTCTATTCTGCCTTGGTCAGGCCTCACCTAGAATACTGTGTCCAGTTCTAGGCACCACAATTCAAAAAGGATATTGACAAATTGGAGCGTGTCCAGAGGAGGGCGACTAAAATGGTGAAAGGTCTGGAAACCATGCCTTATGAGGAGAGACTTAGGGAGCTGGGTATGTTTAGCCTGGAAAAAAGACGGTCAAGAGGCGATATGATAGCCCTGTTTAAGTATTTGAAGGGGTGTCACGTTGAGGATGGAGCAAGCTTGTTTCCTGCTGCTCCAGGGATCGGAACACGGAGCAATGGATGCAAGCTCCAGGAGCAGAGATTCCACCTCAACGTTAGGAGGAACTTTTTTACAGTAAGAGCTGTTCGGCAGTGGGACACATTCCCTCGGAGTGTGGTGGGGTCTCCTTCCTTGGAGGTCTTTAAACAGAGGCTGGATGGCCATCTGTCGGGGATGCTTTGATCGTGATTTCCTGCATGGCAGGGGGTTGGACTGGATGGCCCTCGTGGTCTCTTCCAACTGTGCAATTCTATGATTCTATGATTCTATGATTCTAAATGTTTATCCGTAACTGTTATCACAACATCTCGTGTTTCATTCTCAGAGTTTTTTATCTTCCTAAATCCTTGTTGATCTTTGAATGAGAACTCAGAAATATATAATTAATGATGAAAAGAAACCTCAAAAGGATTGGGAAGCTGCTTAATTGCATTTAACATGACATAGAACATTATCAGACACACCAAATATGGCATCCTAACAATGGCACATAAACGCGAAAGGGCACGTATATCAGATGTCGCTCTTTTGTGTTTATGTACTGGCAAAAGCCTGTCATATTTTATTGATGGCTCAAGCTGTCAATTGATCCCTGTGGCTCTTTTGTGCCGGCATTGCTGGCGTTTGAAACCTCACACCATTGTACTCACGTGAATTCAGCATCAATGGCCTGTCTAGCCAGAACACGTCCAGGTGAGATCGCAACATCCAGGTAGGTGACACACTTTTTATGACCCTCCCCAGTTTACTTACAAGTTGTTTAGTGTGTTTCTGTGCTTCTTTTACTTTTTGAGTGTTATTTTTGTGGGTTTTTTTTAAAAAAATTCCCAAGCAATGTATTCTTGCAAGGATATGTGGGATTTCAATAGAGGAAGTGAACGGAGATCCGTTCACTGCTCTGTCATTGCCAGGAAGCCTTTGGATGGGAGGGAAGGTAAGTGTGGCATGGGGAATTCTTTTGCCGGCATAAACACAGCAAAGTTATGCTGGCAAAAGAACAGGACTTAGGGGGAGTGGTATGATAAATCTTTTAATGAAGCTTTTTTCTCTATGCCTAGCCTTAGCCATTTCACTCACAACATGCTAAAAATTGCCAAGAAGCAATTTGATCCTATTCTCCTGACAGTAAACATAACCCTTAGCTCAAACTGGCCTCTTTGAGGCAGAGATAACCATGTCTCCAAGGAAAATAAAGCAGTTAACCTAGCTACCTAAGATTCACTCTCAAGCTTTCTGAGTAGTGCTCTTCATGTGATTCAAGAATGTGGTGAAGAAACAGTGAACACTATGTGCACACACACAAACATGCACACACACTCCATTCTCAATCATTTAATAGAGGTCTTACTTAACCCAATGGAAAATTCTTCAGACTTACTAGGTGTTTAAATTTCAATGTTGGTCTTTACAAAATATCATGACTTACCTGCAAAAAATGCTAGTAAGAACAAAACAGCCTCAGAGTTAAGAAGAAATACCTCCATGTACACAGTTCATTTAGAATGGTCAGAAACACTCTGAGGCATGGAATGCCATATTTGGCTGCTCTGAGACCCCAAAGAGCCACACTATACACTTGTCCCTCCACATTCGTGGGGGTTAGGGCTCCAAGACCCCCATGAATGTGAAAAAAACGTGAATAAAAAATAGGTCACGCCACGTCCTCCCGGAACCCCCCCTCCCAGAAGCAGCAATGGGGGCTGCTGAAGCCCCTGTCACTGCTCCTCTCCACCTCCCCCCACCCTCCCAGAAGCAGCGATGTGGGCTTCTGAGACCCCCGTCGCTGCTGCTCTCCACCCCCACCACCCTCCCAGAAGCAGCAACGGGGGCTTCTGAGACCCCCGTCGCTGCTGCTCTCCACCCCCCGCCCTCCCAGAAGAAGTGAAGGGAGATTATGAAGCCCCCATCACTGCTCCTCTCCACCCCCAACCTCTCAGAAGCAGCAAAGGGGGCTTCTGAGGACCCTATCGCTGCTCCTCTCCACCCCCCGCCCTCCCAGAAGCAGTGAAGGGGGATTATGAAGCCCGCATCACTGCTCCTCTCCACCCCCCAACCTCTCAGAAGCAGCAAAGGGGGCTTCTGAGGACCCTGTCGCTGCTCCTCTCCACTCCCCCGCCCTCCCAGAAGCAGTGAAGGGGGCTTCTGAGGACCCCGTCACTGCTCCTCTCCACCCACCCACCCTGCCCTCCCAGAAGCAGCAAAGGGAGCTTCTGAGGCATCCGTCATTGCTCCTGTACACCCCCCACCCATCCTCCCAAAAGCTGCGATGGGGATTCTGAGGCCCCCTTTGCTGCTCCTCTCCACCCCCATCATCCCAGAAGCAGTGATGGGGGCTTCTGAAGCCCTGTAGCTGCTCCTCTCCACCCCCATCATCCCAGAAGCAGTGATGGGGGCTTCTGAAGCCCTGTAGCTGCTCCTCTCCACCCCCCACCCATCCTCCCAAAAGCTGCGATGGAGCTTCTAAAGCCCCATTGCCACTTTTGGAAGGGGGCTCCCAAAAACCAGGAATCATCAAAACCATGAATGTTAAAGCTGCAAATGTGGAGGGGCAACTGTACTATTGTAGCTGCCATTTTGGCCAATGAGAAGTTACATTTCATAATTCCCAGCCACTTTTAGGTCAAGTTGCCGTATGCCTGGTCTTGCATACTCTAGGATTTATCTGGATTCTAGAGATTTCTCCTGTGTCCATCTGGACCATCTGGCCTAGATTCCAAGCTTCCTTCCTTCCTTCTTTTTTAAAGTAAAGACTTTAATGCTTGTAAAGTGCAATTGTGGCAGGATAACCATTTTTGGTGGGGACTTATCACATGACAATTGTCTCTATCCTGTTGTTGAATTTTATTTTGATCATTATTGGAAAAACCCATCAATGACTGCAATATCACTGCTGTTGGACTATTGATTTCTGCTGCAATCATCGGTTCTGCTGCAGTTGCATTATTATAGCAGCTATGCAGTGTGAGTGAATATGATTTCCTTCTCCCACTCTAGGATGTACTTCTGAGAAACCTGTTAGTTATTGGGTTGCCACTGGGCTTTTTCCTCCTGCTTAGAGCAGAAACTTGTACAGCTATAGCTTTTCCTGAGGCAGAAAACATAAAGTTGCAAAAGAGTAAACCAATCATGGAAATGTATTCATGCATAAGTGTGCAGGAACCACCAAAAGTGCAGCTTGCCTTTGAGTAAATATGCCCTCTCAATGATTAATCCCACAGCCATGAGTTTGGTTTCCCTTGTAAATAGGCGCTACCACCAAGGGATTTGAAAACCGGTTGGAGAGGGCCAGTACACTTCACTTCTCTATGCTTGACATGGGAGGGGTGTTCAGAAGGGGGGGCATGTTAGTTTATGGGGAAAGTTCTTGATAAGTCAAGTCAATCACCTCTGGGTCTTCCCCCTCCCTTCCAGGACCCAGCAACTGTTTGGAGGAAGACCCATGAAAAGCTCATGCAGATGCTCCCTGGGCTTGACACAAACTGGTCAAGTAGAATGGGAAGCTCATCTCTTTGCCACCCCATGCAGCCACACAGGGGAAAGAAACCAATTCTTCTCCCAGGGGGATGGGAAGGGCTAATGTGTGATGAGGACACCAGCCAGGTCAGTGAGGCAGTGCAGAAGACTTATAGCGGATCACACATTACCAAAGCATCACCATAGAGCAATTGCAGAGAAGTATGATAAGAATTGTTTCCATAGTGGTATATTTCCATTTCCTTGAACAATGTAATTGCTTTGAGAAAATAGGCTGGTGTGGTAATATCCTAAGTAGGTAGCTCCAGTAGAAGCCAAGATATGGGGCAAAACATAGAGGCACTCTGTAGTCAAACTGTTCTGCAAAAAACAAGTTCACGTGGGAATTTCAGATGTGATGTAAGAGAGTGTGACCAATGCAAGCAGTGGAGAGCAAGAACCATAGGGATGGGTGCACTGAGAGGTTGGGAGGTGAAGTGAGGAAGGAAGTAGGAGACATGGGATAGTGAGCCATAAGAGTGGTGGAGTGCAAGAAGCAAGACACAGTGCAAGGGTGAGGTGAGACAAAGGAGGGAGTAGGAGGGATGGGAGAGTGAGCAGTGTGAGCAGTGTAGTGCAAGAAACAAGGGAGATGTACATAGCAAGGTTGGGAGGTAAGGCTAGGGAAGGAAGAATGAGCAATGTAAATGTGAGACTGCAAGGAAAAAAGAAGCACATTGCAAGAGGCAAAAGAGTGAGTAGGAGGGAAGGGAGAATAAGGGGAAGGAGGTGGAAGGAAAAGGAAAGGAGGGAGAGAGTTGGCATGGCAGAGTGGAAGGAGCAAGAGAGAGAGAGATGATGTCACAAGGTGAGGGAAGCAGGGAGTCAGCAGCAGAGTGCAAAGAAGAAGAGGAAAGGGGGAAAGCAGGACAATCGATAGAAGCTTATCAAGGTAGAGGCTTGATGTGAATAAGGTAGCATCCCCCTATCCATGGTGGATTGGCTCCGCCCCCCCCCCCCCCGCAGATACTGAAATCCATGGATAACAGCAAATGCCGGACGCCACCCACCACCACGACCCTACTGCCAGAGCCCTCCCACAGGAAGGGGGAAGGGAGATGAGATCTGTCTGCTCCCTCCCTTCCCCTTTCATCCCCACCCCCACCGCCACTGGAGCCCTCTCAGCAGAAGGGAGGGGGAAGGTGAGATCTCTACTCCCCCTTCCTTCCCCCTTCCCCCCTCTTTTGCTAACTGTGGGTAAGTGAATCAGTGGATGGCAAATAAGCAGATAAGGGGGTGCTACTGTATTCAGAGTTTTGGGACATGGATCCAAACAACAATAAAGAAAAGATAAAGCCTAACTCCCCATTTATTTGTCTCAGGAGTGTGGTATGGGCATTTGAACAGTCTCCTCAGACACATGTGCTACTAAGCTAAATAAGAGATGAATGCAGTTTACCTATATAATGTAAACTCCATCAGGGAAACAAAATAGTCACTACAAAGTCAAATATGTTTGTTGTTGTTGTGTGCCTTCAAGTTGCTTCCAACATATGGTTACACTAAAGCAAACCTATCACAGGGTTTCCTTGGCAAAATTCATTCAGAAGAGGTTTGCCTTTGCCTTCCTCTGGGGCTGAGAGAGTGTGACTTGCCCAAGCTCAACCAATGGGCTTCCATGGCTGAGTGGACTCTGGAGACACTGGTCTCCAGAGTCACAGTCCAATGCTCAGACCACTACACCACACTGGCTGTCATGGTGAAGATGCAGAAAGGATTAGTTCTGAGAAGTACAAGAATGGTGCTAAGGGGGAAACACATCTGCCACATTAGATTGCTTTGAAATGTTTTTTCTTACACCCAGGAATACCTTTCAAAGTTTTCAAGGGGGTAGCATTTTTAGTCTTTTGCCAGAAAACAACAGAATCTTTGAAGACTGAGGCCCAGTTCATCAGATGCAGGGAAAGTTGTCTCAGTTGGCAGGTATTTATACACATGGTTGGGATGGAAGAACGTAGTTGGTGAAATAAGACCTGAACTAGAAGAAAGGTGTGACAGGCACAAGACGATTGCACTAGTACCTTCCTTATATGCTTGGACTGGCAGGTGGAGAGGGTAGTTTACCACCTGCAGCACATCTTTGGACTGTGGCAGTGTCTGGGCCATTTTATGATCTAATATATTCCTGATAGGAACTGGACTTTAAAAAGGAATTTGGTGAAAGATCCAGGATATGAAAAAGCCAAATTAAAGAAGGGAGAAACACAAAGATTGTCTCCCTATTCCCTTCTTCAAATGCACATGAACGTCTGTCTGGGATCCAAGACGTTCTTTGATTTGTCTAACAAAAGAACTAGAGCAGTCAGAGGCTCTTCGTCAAAAGGCAGCTGTGCACAAGGCAACCCATTCATATTTTTATAGGATGTGTTACTTCCTTGCCTTCTATCAGTCCAACGGTTTACCTTGGCTTCAGAAGATGTGAGCAGCAGCTGCAGCCAGCCACACATGAAAGCCCATTGAGTTGAAGATGTGGCTAGATTCTGTGAAAGTCAAACTGGCATTGGCTTGTTTTCAAGCCATGGTTTGGATGACCCTAAGAACAAAATAACAGCATTTTGTTCTCATCCAATGTGTGCTTAAATAAGTGTTGTTCTCTTGTACTGGTGAAGCTGAAAAGTTTGTTTTGCCAATTTTACCCTGAAGGCATGTAGCATAACAAGATTTTGTCATAAGCATAGCTGAGTGTATCATTCCCTTCCTCTTTTCCCCTCCCTGTGCTGACAATAAATGTAACATTTTATGAGCAATTTTCTTCTGTTTAGCTGAGCTGGTTAGAAAAAACAAAACAAAAAACAAAACCAACGTGCCATCAGTACTCACAAGGCTGATTACCACAACCTCTTGTGCTTGTTGAGCATTATACAGTCAACAACAACAAGAAGAAGATAGCCTCAACTTTGCCTGTTTTCAGAATTCAGCCAACATTTATCTATCTAATCCAAAAATACATGTGGCATGTACAGTGGGCCCTCCCAACCTGCAAGTTCCTAAACCATGGTTTCACAGTCCTATGGGTCATCAGATCCTATACCTAAAATAGTAAAGGTGTGCACACAAACATGCTGATACATCCATGTGCACGTTGCTGCCATTTGATAATATGGGACACAACCATCCATGTTTTTTGCCATCAGTGGGGGGGGGGTCAGAACTGAGCCACTGTGAATCTAGAGCACCCACTGTATTGCTGTTTCATGGTCTTTGTTCTCACTGGCTATGCTAGATAGGGTTGATGGGAATTGTAGTCTGACAATATCTGTAGCACTGCTTGATTCCCAGCACTGCCTTGGTTAGAAGACTGTACTCCATTACAGCTATAGGTTTGTGAATATTTCTCACTTTAAAAGGGTGCTTTTGAAGAGGGGGGGCAGCATCAAGGGGGTTCTGAATGAATGACATTTCACTGTCCCCATGTAATCAAAAAGGTATTTGAGGTGAATAAATTACACAACTACTTCCTAAGTCATCCTTTGGTAGAACACTCATGATTTTTCTGCCTTGGGAAATCTCTTTTCTAGCATGGGAGCTGGTGCACTACATTTTTGACTGGGCTGTTTCCTGATCCAGAAATCAGGCCTGGCTCAGTTAGTTAGAAAGGCTGTAGTCTAAACCATAAGAACTAATTGAGCAACCAGTTACCTCTCAGTAATGGGCTGGGAAAACTGCCATGTAAATCATCTAATGATTTATTGTTTTCCTCTGAAAGAAGAGTACGAGTGTGAAGAAGAGCATGAAGTATGAAAACCTTCAGTTTGTTTAATAAAGTTGTTAAATATTTATTGATTTTTAGGTAAGCAATTTACAAATCCTTGCTTAAAGGTCAAAAATCATGATTTTTTTATAGAGGCATACAGACGTCTTTCACACTTTATAAAAATTAAGGCTGAATGCAGACTGCACTTAATCACATCTAAACAGGGGCATTATTTATGTCCTTAAAAGATTTAGGGTATCCAGATTTAAATAATATTTGCATATGCTAATGTTTACACATAGATAAAAATTACAAATTATGACTACAACTTAAATTTCACAAAAGACAACCCATTAAATGTGAAGCTATGACCATCCCAATTCAGCACCATGCACTGCTAGCAAAGAAGGGTCTAGCGAACCAAAGCCCAAAGAGGAGGAGGAAGTAGCAATAGTGATAGTAGGAGTTTGACAACCTATGAAGCGCTCTTTGCCTTGCCAACTTCCCTGTGAATAAAACTGAGCTGGTTCTGTAACAGTGCAGTGGTTGGCAGCTGCACACTAAGGCTGTTGCCACGCTGCAGAAATAATGCAGTTTGATACCACTTTAACTGCCATGGCTCAATGTGATGGAATTCTGGGATTCGTAGTTTTGTGAGATATTTAGCCTTCTCTATCAGAGACCTCTATTGAAACAACAAATTACAAATCTCAGGATTGCATAGGAGGGAGCCATAATACTTAAAGCAGTGTCAAACTGCATTATTTCTGCAGTGTGGCAGCAGCCTAAATCTGTGGCTCTTCTAGATTCAGCCCTCTCCACAAAATAAACATTTTAAATTGGTAGAGAATAGACATCATTTGACTTAGGACAAGCTAAACCTTGAGCAGAAAATGCCTCTAAACCAACCTGATATTTTGAAAGCTGGCTCATGCAGCCAGTGGAGAAAGGGAATATCTATTAAAGAGTGAGAGATGATTCCTGACTGCTCCTTCTCTCCTAGGCCAGGTGCTTCTCTCATTTCCTTCTGATTCAGAGAGATGGGAAAGAAGGAACATAATTCACAACCACACATTCTCAAGCCCTAAACTGAAGGTGCAACAGAGAAATGGCAGAGCCCTCAGTTGACTTTGTAAGCTATGTGCAGTAATGTTCAGGGCCCAAGAGATCTGGGATGCTCAGGAAAAGATCCACGTCTTATCCATTGGTACCTCTAAGCCACCAGTGTGTACATTAGCCTCTGTAATACATTGATAGGCATTCTGCATGCATACATGAAGATTGTTGAATCTACATAGTCCAGAAAACAACCTTGTCTTCATTTTCTGGTATCACATTTTTCAAACCAAGCAATAATTTATATATAGTCATGCATGGACCGACCTGTATTAAGAGCAAGGGAGCTTACATCAGGTCAGCATGTACTTGAATTCCACCTTCTGAGAAAGTGGGAAGTTCATCTTTTTATTAAAGCCAAGGAATAAAAGCAACTGTCCCTCTGGCTTTTCTTCACAAACGAAGATTCAGGAAGGACTCATCCCGTGCTTTCTGCAAGTGCTGATGACTAAAAAGGCCAATCCAAGATAAACAATTCTGGTTGCAGAAAGCACAGCAGAAGGTCTCCTTGGGTGATGTTTCTGGGTTGTGATTTTTTCTACGTTGTCGTTTCTCTTCAAGACTTGTTCGGCATGAGTTCTCAAATAAGGCTGCAGCATTGTGGACAGTGCGTCTCCATGCCTCCCGATGTGAGGCTAGGACAGACCGTTATTGGTGATCAATTTGGCCGAGACTGAGATGTTGTTTCAGGGAGTCCTTGTATCGCTTTTTTGGAGAACCCCTCTTCTGTTGACCCGTGGCGAGTTCACCATAGAGTACTATTTTTGGGAGGCGATGGTCCTCCATCCTAGAAATGTGCCTGCCCAGCGCAGCTGTGTTCTCAATATCATGGCCTCAATGCTGGTGATCCCTGCTTGCTCAAGGACAGCAACATTCATCTCATAGTCAGTCCAGTGTATATTTATGATTGTGTGTATACAGTGCTGATGAAAGCGTTCAAGGAGTCGTAAGTGGTGGCGATAGGTGACCCATGTTTCAGACCCATAAAAGAGAATAGACAGTACAATGGCTCTATACACATTGATTTTTGTGCTTCACCTCAGGTGTTTATTACTCCAGACTCTTTTGTAAAGTCTTCCAAATGCACTATATGCCTTTGCTAATCTGTGATCGACCTCTTTGTCAATCTTGGCATCTGAGGAGATGATGCTTCCCAGGTAGGTGAACTGCTGAACGGACTTAAGCACAGCTTTGTCAATGACAATGTGGGGATGATGGTGTTCGTCCTGTGGTGCAGGCTGGTAAAGAACTTCCATTTTCTTCAGGTTAACTTCCAGCCCAAACAGCTCTGCAGCTGTTGCAAAGCCGGATGGTAGGCACTGCAGAGCTGCTTCTGTGTGGGCAACAAAGGCAGCATCATCAGCAAAGAGCAGCTCAGGAACTAGATAGTTTAGAGTCTTAGTCTGAGCCCTCAGATGGCTTAAGTTAAACAAGCTACCATTAGTACGGTAATGTATATACATGCCGTCTTCTTCTTCGAGCTCTGCTGTAGCCCTTTGGAGCATCATGCTGAAGAAGATTGTAAATAAAGTTGGAGCAAGAACACAACCTTGCTTCACTCCATTATTTATTAGAAAGGGCCCTGAAAGAGCATCGCCATATCTGACTTGACCGTGCTGACCCTCGTGTAGCAAGATAATCATTTTAAGGAATTTGGGGGGACATCGTAGTCTTTCCAGGCTCTTCCACAGACCTTTTCTACTTACAGTGTTGAAGGCTCCTTACACCTCCCACAAAAAGCAACTGTATGGCATGATAAATGAATATTCTGTATTTATTCCATTCAACCCTCCTTTGTGGTTTTTTGGTGTGGGGTTGTCTGTTTGTTTGTTTGTTTGTTTTTTGCATCTGGATATTCAGATCTAATTATCAACACAAGAATGACACCTTTGTGCATGTGAAAATTCTCATTGGTGTTCAGGATGTTGAAGATAAATTTAGCACTAGTGTGCAAGCTTGGGAAATGTAACACTTTGTGCAGCAGCAAGTGTATTTTTTGCAACATTATAAAACACCTGCTAATGAGCCAGCTGACAACTGATGTGATACAAGACACTCAGTTCCAACCCCACAGTATCTCTAGGTAGTTTTGTCAGTCTATGGACTGAAAATGAGTGGTTTCAAAGTGACCACAATAATACTATACGTTGACCAAACTGAGTGATTACCTAGCTAGGTACAATTTATCATTTCTGAATGATGTGGACTGGAATCCCATTGGTGTCATATGCATGGATAAGTTCTCCCATGGAAGTGGTTTTACATATTTGTCCAATGCAGAACATCTTTATTCAGTTCAAGGTCACAGAAATTGAGTTTTGTGTGTGCATGTGCATGCAGATGCATATTATGTGGCTACTCATGGCTGTACATGGAATGAGCATGCATGCAGATGCATCACATGTATATTTAGTGTGCATTCATTTATACAATGTTGGCATTCAACACAAGGGTCATGTAGCACGATTAACGCATAACTCCACATGCAGAGATTTATGCCATGCAACTCTGACACAGAATCTCTCACCTGCATGCTTATTTATTGGTTGAACCAGAAACTGGAGCAATTAGGACAGGTGATCCCTACACACTTCTCGTTACCTGGCTAAGGAAATTATCAGACACATCCCAAAAACTTTAGAGGAGAACATGAGGACGATGTTACTGTTCCATGAATGGGACCCAGTTTCACACATCCTTGTCATCATTCCGTGTTGCTTCTGTGCTGCAGCCATGAATAAGGTGTAGATAAACCTGTGCCAGGGTCCCTAGGGCAGTTCCCTGCCATGTCCTCCTCCTCTGACTCTGACTCTGTAGCCTCATCAGGCTCACAGGGCATGACACTGGCCAACAAACCACTGTATCTGTTCCCCTCGACAGGGAGTCCCCTACTACCACCCCACATCTCCTCTGGGGATTGGCAGGGGGAACTTTGTGTGCTGAATCTTCCAAAGTCACCTGCCTGTTCTCTGTGGATTTACACTGTTGCTCTTGTTCCTGTTCCTTGTCACCACTGATATGGGAGAGAGCTTTGAATCAATTCTGTAGCTCCAGACTCACAGAATGATCCCTGGTCCTTCTACTTCTATATGTCACATTCCTGAAAATGTCTACCTCCTGTGTTTGGAAACTGACCTCCTTAGAGACACCCCCTGTGTGTCCAGGACAGTCTGCTCAGCTCTGTCCAAGAAAACCTCATGCTTCCCAATATGCTGAAGAATAGATACACGGGCCTTAAGTTGCTGGACCTTCTCTTCCAACAGGGCAATCAACTTGCACTAGCTGCAGGTGTAACTACGCACATCCTCTGACAAGAACACAAACATACCACAGCTGTTGCAGGTGACTACAGCAGCTCCCTCACCATCTATATTCAAACTTATAAATGATTTATCTCCATGGAACCCTTTAATAAAATGCCAACAATTTATATGATCTGAAGCAAAACCAAGAGGTAACAGCACCCTCTCAGACCTACAGTGAAGATGACACCAGCTCTCTTCCCCTGGCTGCAGAATTGCACCCTGGCACTGCCTGATTGTCTCACACTATTCCTCCTTGGCCAATAAATAGCAATAACATTTATATTTCTATAATGCTTATCAGTGCAAAGTACTCCCTAAGCAGTTTACAACGGGTTAGCTAATTGCCCCAACAAGCGGTTTACAATGTGTTAGCTAATTGGCCCATTTTACCAACCTATGGAAGGATGGAAGGCTGAATTAACCTTGGAGCCCTGTAGGATAGAACTCGCAATATTGTGGCTGCAGTACAAGCACTTAACCACTGTGCCATCACTGTGCCATAAATGGCCATGGCAACATGTTTCAAGCTCAAGAAAACCATCCAGGGTAAAAGGGTAGACTTTGTGCAAGGAGATATTGAATACCTCCTCTGCAATATCAGAAAAGGGGCATGTGTGCATGTAATTTAGGATTCCACACACGTATGTCACCAACAGGACTCCAACTGTTCTTCTGAATAACAGCGCTTCCAGCACAATGCTATGTATGCCTACTCAACAGTAAACCTCATTCATTACAATGAACTGTGTCTACATCCTGGTTGTGCAAACAAGCCCATTAACTACTTCAGTTTCAGTATCAAAGATAGTAAGTCAGTTTCTGACATAATGAACAGTCCAAGTAATGAAATGGATATTAGGCTCATTTGCAGCCCATGCTAGTAGTACAGATCTAGAAGTGGAAAGAGAAGAAGGCCCATTGTGGTAAGAGGGTCAGAGGGTCAAACTAGGACTTGCAGATTCAGATACAATGTAAGTTCCCACCTTGCTAGGAAACTTGCCAGCTGACCTTGGGCCAGTCACTCTCTCTCAACTTCACCTATGTACAGGGTTATTGTGAGGATAAAATGAGGAGAAGGGGAGCTATATATACAGTTACATTGGAGGAAATGGATACTTATTATAGAGGCACTCTGAAACACTAAAATAGAATTAACTTATTAGTTCATAGAATCATAGAATTGTAGAGTTGGAAGAGATCACAAGGGCCATCCAGTCCAACCCCCTGCCATGCAGGAATCACGATTAAAGCATCCCTGACAGATGGCCATCCAGCCTCTGTTTAAAGACCTCCAAGGAAGGAGACCCCACCACACTCCGAGGGAGTGCGTTCCACTGCCGAACAGCTCTTACTGTCAAAAAGTTCCTCCTAATGTTGAGGTGGAATCTCTGTTCCTGGAGCTTGCATCCATTGCTCTGTGTTCCGATCCCTGGAGCAGCAGAAAACAAGCTTGCTCCATCCTCAATGTGACACCCCTTCAAATACTTAAACAGGGCTATCATATCGCCTCTTGACCGTCTTTTTTCCAGGCTAAACATACCCAGCTCCCTAAGTCTCTCCTCATAAGGCATGGTTTCCAGACCTTTCACCATTTTAGTCGCCCTCCTCTGGACACGCTCCAATTTGTCAATATCCTTTTTGAATTGTGGTGCCTAGAACTGGACACAGTATTCTAGGTGAGGCCTGACCAAGGCAGAGTAGAGTGGCACTATGACTTCCCTTGATCTAGACACTATACTTCTATTGATGCAGCCCAAAATCACATTGGCCTTTTTAGCTGCCGCATCACACTGTTGACTCATGTTCAACTTGTGGTCTACTAAGGCTCCTAGATCCCTTTCACATGTAGTCTCATTCAGCCAGGTCTCCCCCATCCTGTATCTATGCATTTCATTTTTCTGCCCTAAGTGCAGTACCTTACATTTCTCCATATTGAATTTCATTTTGTTAGCTTTGGCCCAGCTCTCCAGTCTATCCAGGTCATTATGAATTTTGATCCTGTCCTCTAGGGTATTAGCTATTCCTCCTAATTGGGTGTCATCTGCAAATTTGATAAGTATGCCCCTAATTATGTCATCCAAGTCATTGATAAAGTTGTTGAATAGCACTGGGCCCAGGACCGAACCCTGTGGCACCCCACTGGTCACGTCTTTCCAAGAGGAAGAGGAGCCACTGCTGAGCACCCTTTGGGTTAGGCGGGTCAACCAATTACAAATCCACTTAACAGTTAATTTGTCTAGCCCACATTTTACAAGCTTGTTTGCAAGAATGTCATGGGGAACTGACAATGGCTCTGACAATGCTAGAAATGGGCCTATAAACAGATAGGTGTGAGATTCTTCAAAATCTAGCCCTCAGCATAGTCTAACATCCAAGGAATGAATATTCACTGTATGTATTATTTTGATATTCTTAAGGTTACAGTTCAATATTATCTCATAGGAATGAACCTCACTGAACTCAATGGGATTTACTTTTGAACTGACATGTATATGATTGCACTGTAAGGAAATAAAGTACTCATTTCTACAAACCATTAGCAAGTATTTGTTTATTAAACACACACACACACACACACTTAGTTTCAGAAGTCCAGTTGGGTTTTAGTTGAACTACTTATGTCCATAAATTTGTTGTTGGGTTAAAGGGCAGAAAATATAACAGCAAATTGAGAGGAAAATTACTAATACTAAATCTTCTTTATTTTGCTGTTTGAAATGAAGTTGAACTTTTTGCAAAGACTCCAGGAAAAAAAAATATTGTTAAAGCAACAGCCTATATTTACTGAGCTTTGTCTGATGCCCAGAGGGAACCGATGATGATGATGATGATGATGATGATTTTAGTCTACTTTTGTTTTCCTTTTATTCTCTTGATGGGTTTGGCTGTTCCTCTTCAGGCAATATAGGGTTGTGTTAAAGGATTTTGTTTTGTTTTTTGAATACCTAAGAAAAATATTGTGTCTATAGGTTGAGATTCATAGTCTCTCCTATCTACTATCAGTTATTACTTGGGGTAAACCTGACTTATCAAGAAAGCTGAGTGATGAAATCAGTATTAGCAATAATTTAAAATGTCATTTTACTTATATGATCCTAATACCTCTTTAAAGTCTCTCTCTCTCTCTCTCTCTCTCTCTCTCTCTCTCTCTGGCTTCTCTTCACAAATGAAGATTCAGGAAGGACTCATCCCGCGCTTCCTGCAAGCGCGCTGATGACTAAAAAGGCCAATCCGAGATAGACAAGTCCGGTTGCAGAAAGCACAGCAGAAGATTTCCTTGGGTGATGTTTCCGGGTTGTGATTTTTTCTGTGTTATTGTTTCTCTTCAAGACTTGTTTGGCGTGAGTTCTCAAATAAGGCTGCAGCATTGTGGATAGTGTGTCTCCATGGTTCCCGATGTGAGGCCAGGGCAGACCATTGTTGGTGATCAATTTGGCCGAGCCTGAGATGTTGTTTCAGGGAGTCCTTGTAATCGCTTTTTTGAAGCGCCCCTCTTATGCTGACCCATGGCGAGTTCACCGTAGAATACTATTTTGGGGAGACAATGGTCCTCCATCCTAGAAACATGCCCTGCCCAGCGCAGCTGTGTTCTCAATATCATGGCCTCAATGCTGGTGATCCCTGCTTGCTCAAGGACAGCAACATTCGTCACATAGTCAGTCCAGTGTATATTTAGGATTGTGCGTAAACAGCGCTGATGGAAGCCTTCGAGGAGTTGTAAGTGGTGGCGATAGGTGACCTATGTTTCAGACTCATAAAGGAGAATAGACAGTACAATGGCTCTATACACACTGATTTTTATGCTTCGCCTCAGGTGTTTATTACTCCAGACTCTTTTATAAAGTCTTCCAAATGCACTATATACCTTTGCTAATCTGTGATCGATCTCTTTGTCAATCTTGGCATCTGAGGAGATGACGCTTCCCAGGTAGGTGAACTGCTGAATAGACTTAAGCATAGATTTGCCGACGGCAATGTGGGGATGATGGTGTTCATCCTGTGCTGCAGGCTGGTAAAGACTTTGTTACTCTTTAACAATGCATCTTGGAAAATCTGGGAGATCCAGTCCTCCCCTTTCTGAATTTTCCGTTAGAGTTTCCCATTCTATCATAGCCTTTCGACCGTTCCATATAAAGTCACATAGGTCCTTCTTCCAACTTTTAAATGGTTTGTCATTCGTTATAATTGGCAGATTTTGGAAGAGAAACATTACTTTCGGGAGGATGGACATTTTAATAGCAGCTATCTTCCCTGTTATACAGAGGTTCAGTTTAGACCAAACCCTCAAGTTACCTTTTATAATTTCCCAAGTTTTTTCGTAGTTGTTTTTATATAGATCCAGATTTCTATTTGATAGCCAGATACCCAAATATCTCACTTTTTTTCCCAATTTACATTCTGATCGTGTTCTTAATAAATCTTGTTAATTTTTAGGTAAATTCTTTGTAAGGATTATGGTTTTTTCCTTATTGATCTTGAAACCCGCATATTTTCCAAATTCAGCAATAGTTTCCATTAAGCAATTAACATTTTCTGTGGGGTTTTCTAATACTATAGCTACAGCATCGGCGAATGCTCTGACCTTATATTCTTGGGTTTTGATTTTCAATCCTTGTAACTTCCCCCCCCCCTGATTTTGTTCAATAGAACTTCTAATACCATTATAAATAACAGCGGGGAGAGCGGACATCCTTGCCTGGTTCCTTTTTGGATTATAATTTCTTGGGACCTTTCTCCATTTATAATAATTGATGATTTTTGTTCCGTATATATTTTCCAAACTATTATAAAGCATGCAGTTTGCTATGGATAGGAGAATGGCTCAAATTGGAAGATCAAAGAACATTAGCAGGATTGAGGTTGGGCTGGCACGCGTATTTAGGATACGATAAAGCGACAGTCCACAAAGATTTCAATAACCACATAATAAGAAAAGCATTATTAATGGTATGGAAGAAAATTCACAAACTGTACTTTGGTAAAATACCAAAATGGATTTCTCCTGTGGAAGCCTTTATTGGAAGGTGGGGACAACTAGGCAAGCCAGACAAATGGATTACATATAAAGAACTGTGTAAAAAGAACAGCGAAAGCAAGTGGGAAATAAAAACAAAAGAAGAGTTGGAACATGAAGGCTGGTTATTTAACTGGTTTTCATATCAACAAATACATAGTATATTCAATAAAGATAAAGAAGACTCTGGTTTCTTTGAGGATGAAACAGAGCTGGAAAAGATAATATGGGATAAGAAGGAAAAGAAGATTGCAAGACTATGTAAAATACTTAAATCCAAACAACTGGAGGTAGAAACAGTGAGAGATGCGATGATCAAATGGGCAAGGGATATTGGAGAAGTGATCGAAATGGAAGAATGGGAAAGTGCCTGGAGGAAGACAAAAAAATTTACGGCTTGCCAAAAGCTAAAAGAGAATCACTTTAAAATAAGCAACAGGTGGTACCTAACTCCACAGAGGCTAAACAAAATGTTTGGAACTAAAGACAAAAACTGTTGGAAATGTCAAAAAGTAACAGGCACTTTAAAACACATGTGGTGGACATGCCCATTAGTACATAAATTCTGGATGAAGATACACAAGATCATTCAAGAAATATTTAACACACAGTTCGAACTAAATCCGAAATTATATCTACTAAATATTACATCGACATTGACAAATGAGATAGAAAAGAAATACTGGCGAGTACTATTATATCTTTGTACAGCAGCATGTATAACTATAGCAGCAAAATGGAAGACCAAGGAGGAGCCATGGATAGAAGAATGGATTGATAAAATACAAGAAATTAAAGACAATGATAGGCTAACGCGCACATTAAACTCAAAACTAATACAAAGAACAGAAATAGAATGGCTACCAGCAATCAATTATTGTAGGAAAAGATGGAGTATAACAGCAGATATCGAAATTTAGAAACAAATCGATGTAGGAAAAAGCGAGGAGTCAATAAGTTGATAATTTACAGAAACAATACAGAGGAGAAAAATAATGGGAGAGGAGATAAAGAACAAATAAACAAACAAAAATAGGATGAGAGGAGTTAAACACAAGTGAACGATGAAAGCTAACTAGAAGGAGGAGATATAAGGAGTAAAAAGGAAGACATGGGGAAAAGAGGCTGGGAAAGACAAATCCTTTGGGTTATTTTTACGTAGGAAGTCAATTTTATCTTAACATTAATATTGCTCTATGTAGAGTTGAGAATCTGTTTTGTATTTATGTTTTTTTATAATCTGTGCTGAAAAAGCAATAAACATATATTAACAAAAAAAAGTAACAATGCATCTAATTCTGTGCAAGCCCATAATAGTTCCTTTCTACAGTACCAGACTCCCCACCCCCAGTGAAATATTTCTAGCAAAAATGAAGAACTCACCAAGTCATGTTTTATCACCAAGTTATTTCCTACCCATGGATAAAATATGGGTTTTCATTATATACGAAGGGTCCCAATTTGTGCATATGTTGGCTACTAATATTCTGCTCCTCTCCTGAAAATGTCAGATGATTGTTTTTGTATTTTCTGAGTGACATACCCTGTAATAGCAGTAAGGCCATTAGTGCAAACTTACATGGGAGAAAGAAAAGGAAAAATGAGACACTTCCATCTACATAAATCACTGTAACCCACCTACCACTGTGCCTGTAACTGCTATGTGTACTGAAAAAAATTTAAAAAATGTACTGTACGCAGCTCTCTCTATCATGCACCAATAATAATGAAGATCAACATTAGCAAGCCCTATGAGTGTGTACAAATACAAGGCTTTTGTGTGACACAGAGAGGAACCTCAGATGTCCCAATTCAGGGCATCTAATCTTTGCAAATTATTCAGGACATCTAATTATTGCATTAATTAATGTGCACAGTGGTCTTCCTGCCCATGTAGCAATAAAGAGTAAGTGTAGCAATAAAGAGTAGCAATAAAGAGTAAGGACAGCAGCCATGAGTAAAAACTGTGGACCACCCTGGTTCAGTTACACAAATAGTTGCTGAATTGGGGGCATGTGACATACCACACAGCAGCAGCCAGCAATAAGAGGGTAGCATAGTGCAGCAAAATTGGGAGCAGCAACCTTGGCGCAATGGACACGCACACACACACACACAAACACCTTTCTAAGGGCAATGGGAAGGGTTTGACTGCATCTGCACTGCAGAAATAATCCATGCTTTAACTGCCATGGCTCAATGCTATGGCGTTCTGGGATCTGTACTTTTGTGAACTATATAGCCTTCTCTAGCAGAGAGTTATGGTGCCACAACAAATTACAAATCCCAGGATTCAATAGGAGGGAGCCATGATTCTTAATGCAGTGTCAAACTGCATTATTTCTGCAGTGTGGCAGCAGCCTATGATATGCCCTAGCAATCGCATCTATACAGTCTAACCAGTTATGTTATCATGTTAACTATATAATTCCTGGGATAATGTAGTAAAAGGGAGAGCAGTCCAAAATTACTAGTGCAGTGTAGGATTAGAGTGTTGGGGTGGAATTTAGGAGAGCCAGATTCAAGTCCCCATGAGCTATGAAAAGTTAGGTGCATGTCATATAAGTACAACACATCATAAAATAATTAATAAATAACATGTTCAAGTGGCAGCATAATGTGAATGTGAACAGCCACCAAGCATTTGGAAGATCAACAGTATTGGGAATTTTTAAAGAAAGCTGTTTCTACCCCCTTGAAAGACTGCTTTTCACACTGAACCTTGTGAAAATTCAGCTCAGCACTCAAATGTAATCTGTAATACTGATCTTTATTATAGGATTGTTAGAAGAATAGTTGAGCAAATGTATATGTTCTCTGAGCACTTAGGGAAAATACTGTGTAAATATGAAGTACTGTCATTCCATTGCTTGTCATAAAAATCAGCAATACAATATCAGAGAGCTTCTAAGAACAGAATATTTTCTCTAAAATTCATTCACTGACATATTTTTCTCCCAAACCATTCAACTGGGGTATACTTCAGACCTTAAGTATATTGTGGTACTTGTGGTACTTCATATTTCATTTCCTGCTGTTCTATTTTGCTGTTGTGAAGAAAATAGCATACCCAAATGTGTGTGGCATTCTGGCAAACAAAAGGGGGCAAAACAAAAACAAAGCATGTTAATCCATCATTTAAACAGTAACAAATACATATGAGATCATTTTATTCAATTTTATGCAATAAAATTTATGCAATTTTATTCAATTTTATGCAATCTGTATCGTCATACCCATTGATCCCACTTCCATTGCACTGATGTTTGATGTAGCCTGTTTTCAAACAAACCCAGCATTTTGAAACAATTTACTGTTTCAGATTATAAACCTAGTTATAGTATATGGCTGAGAACAAGAAACTACTTGGTATTTAATGCTCTAGTGAAGAACAAGTACACTGTCTTGAAGAAATATGAATTACAGAGGATATACTATGGTCTTCTCCATAGATCTTCGAAGAACTGTAAATCTGACAGCACAATCCTTGGCATGATCTTTATTTTTAGATAACTTATGAATAGGATTGTAGCCTGAGTCATGCTTAATTTACAGCGATTGAAATGAACAGAACTAGGAATTTACAGAATTTAATTTACAGATCATTCAAGATTACCGCTCCAAAAATTAGGAATTTTAGTTGAAAAAAGTAAATATTGTGATCTCTGTTACTTTATGAGTTGGTAATTTCATACTGAAACCATATATATGCAAAGGTACTTTAGAGAGCAATCCCAAGCATGTTTATCCAGTGGTAAGGCCAATTGAGGCCTTGCCTACACAGGCCAAAAATACCGTACTCATCCCAAATCCAGTGCTGGCAATCTGGACAACATACAGCTACTTCTGAGGAGGAACCACACTTTCTGGCCCTTAACTCGACTTTGCCCCACACTGCGTAAACTTTGGGGAAAGTCCAGTGTTTGTCAGAAACCCCGGAGTATCTACAAGGTCTGTTGGCATGCAGACAGCTGGATTGGGTTAGGGTTAGTGATCCAGCTGTCAGCCCAACCACCCACCCAGCACATCGTCCCCACTGGCCCATCACCTGCAGTTCCACTGCTGCTGCCACCACAGCTACCTTGCCGGCCACCCCACTAGCTCTGTCTGAGAGCCTGGCATCTCCCATCACTGCTCCCCCTCCTCTTGGATAACACAGGCGCCCTCTGCTTACCTCACCAGCAGTGACAGGAGATGCTAGGCTCCTGCATAGAGCTGCTGGGCTGGTGGGTGAGGCAGTAGTGGCAGAGGCACTGAAGGTTGCACCAAGTGTGATGGGGCAGAAGGACCAATGCGGTGTTGGCCTGGCTGCCCCATGAGAACAAGAACACACCCTCACACTGGTGTGTGCAGACACCATCGTGGTCCATCTGGGGCCAGTCCAGAGCATAATACTCTGGACTATAATGTAATAAATAAATAAAATTTTATTTCTATCCCACCCCTATGCAATGCAATCGGGGCAGTTTATAATATAAAACTCCATAGACACAGTACCCTAGCCCACCCACCTCTTAAAATAATATTAAATTATAAAAGATTAAAACATACAGTAATTAAAATATATAAATTAGACAGAAAAAAATTAAAACATACAATAGTTAAAAAATCTAATTGCAGCTCAGAAGGACAGCTGAGTCTTGGGCCAGGATAGTTATTCAGGAAAGGCCTGCCGGAAAAGATCCGTCTTGACAGCTTTTTTAAAGCTGTCTAAGGTGGTAATAAGACGGATCTCATCCGGCAGGCCATTCCATAATCTGGGAGCAGCAGCAGAGAAGGCTCTCTGGGAGGTCACCGACAGCCTTGCTTTCATAGGCTGTAACAGATTCCTCCCAGAGGACCAAAGTGCGCGGGGAGGGTCGTACGGAAGGAGGCGGTCCCGGAGATAAGTTGGACCCAAGCCATGTAGGGCTTTAAAGGTTATAACCAACACCTTGTACTGTGCCCGGAAACGAATAGGCAGCCAGTGGAGAGCTTTTAACACAGGTGTTATATGCTTTCTTCTGGAAACACCAGAAATCAACCTGGCTGCCATGTTCTGAACTAGTTGAAGTTTCCGAGTCAAGCACAAGGGTAGCCCCATGTAAAGCGCATTACAGAAATCCAGACGGGAGGTTACCAGTGCATGTACCACTGGCCCCAGATTACATGAGTAGTGCAGATAAAATCTGATTTCTAGTGTTGAATTCAAGGACTGCATCCTTTATTTATTAAATGAGCAGAATCTTCAAGGTAAGGGTAATATCTCTCTCCTTTGATCTTGTAGCACCTTTGAGATTAACTGAGAGAAAGAAGCAATAGCATGAGCTTTCAGACTAAGGCTTCATCTACACAGGCCAAATACACCAGCTCCTCGCCAGTGTATTTTGATCCTGGATCACACCTGTTGCTCCCCCATTACTGGCATGACATGACATGGACTCCAGACCACCACACTGGCCTATCCCTGGAACTGCTGCCACTTTTCCAAAGCTAGGAAGCTCCCTCCTGCATGTGATGAAGGCCCCCTGCATGTGACCAGTCTTGGTCACATGCTGTGGGTCTGCTTCCTGACTGCAGAGAGTGTGACACAGATGGCAGCTGCAGAGGTTGGCTGGTGTGGCATTATGGGCTCCTGTTGGCCCACAGGGCCTGATCAGTTTTTTTTCCAGCTGGAATAGTTTAACCTGAGTATTTTGCGGAAACATTTTATTGGGCTTTACCCCATCTTTTGCCCTGCATCTTTACCCTGAGCGTAATTATGCGTGCAAAATGGGGCAAAAGCCCTGCATTGTCTGGACCGCAGGGCTCTAAGGTAGGGGCAAGATGGGGTAAATTGCCCATCAAACAAGACCTTAGTCTACTTCCTCAGATGCATTACAATATTTATTAAGCGTACTAAAGGTCATGCTACAGCTTCTCTCAGTCTCAAAGGTGCTTCGAGATCCTTTTGCATACCTATATTCCAAACAAACATGGTTATGTCTTTGAATTCTTCCTCTCTCTTTAGAAAATGAAGGCATGATTCAACCAGTTTGGCCTGTATATTTCACTGGGCAAGAAGAAACTCATGCTTAACTAACTTACTTGTGAGCTAATCAACAACCTAGTTGAAATACGTGCTCAGTCAGGAAGCTCACTAGAAGACTGTTGGGAAGCCAATTTCTCTCAGATTAAGCCTCTTTGCAAGATTGGTGTGAAGATTATATAGGAGGGGAGCTAAGGCTCTGAGAATTGGGGGGAGAGGGGTGCAGTAGGTACTAATTCTTATTGTTTGCTCTCATATAATTTGCAAATATATTTTTTTGACATGTGAAATAAGATTATTAAAAATGATTTCAGGTCCCTAAGATAATGAGGTGTGTGTGTGTGTGTGTGTCAGATACTTGAAAAAAATATTCTCAGGGGCATTGATGTCCTTAGGACCAAATTGTTGTTTGTTTGAAGCAAAAAAAAATTTTAAAAAATACTTCATTATGATTTTTTTTAAAAGGTAAGCAGTAATAAATTCAACAATTATTTCAGGATTGGAATGGAGTAACAAATCAACAACAGGAAGAGAGAAAGAGAGCGAAAACAGAAGGCTCATCAACACAGGCCAGGATACATCAGCTCTTTGCTGTTGTACCTGTCTGCCAATCAGGCTCATTTCTCTTCTGCTACTGTCTCCATACAGGAGGAGTCCAGATGGGCACGCTTTCCCATTGCTGCAGCAACCACTGCCATCTCTCTCACCCTCCTGGAAACTAGGAATCTGGCCTGCAACATGTGACCAAGGTCCCCTGCATGTGACCAGCTTGGCTACATGCTACAGGACTCATTTCTGCCTCAAGGGAGCCCTGGTGGCACAGTGGTTAAATGCCAGTACTATAAGCCACAAGGTTATGAGTTCAATCCTAGAGGGCTCCAAGGTTGACTCAGCCTTCCATCCTTCTGTTGGTCAGTAAAACGAGTACCCAGTTTGTTGGGGGCAATTAGCTAAAAAAAACACACATTATAAACTGCTTAGGGATTGCTTTGGCACTGATAAGCGGTATATAAATATCACTGTTATTGCTATTGCTTTGGAGACCGCAAGGCAGACCAGCAGCTGCAATGACAGGACAGTGTGCTACAATGGGTTCCTGCAGTCATTGCAGGGCCAGATCATTTTTTTGTTGGCAGGAATGAATTAGAGCATGTATCATTTGAAAAGGCTGCAGCATCTTCCCCCCATCTTTGCCCTAGGGGTCATGAGGCCTGCCCAGGGGCAGAATGGGGCAAAAGCCCTGCATCGTCAGGACTGTAGGGCTCTAAGATGGGGGCAAGACCAGGGATATAGCCAATTTAGATAAACCAAGAGAGAGAGACCTTAGAGAAGGGACTGTTTTGGACATCCATCTCCTAGTAATTCTCAACTAATCTGGATAGCTCTGAAAGGAAGCAACTGAACTCCTCCCCTGACAACCGCAATGGCTACATGATGGATTTTACCCAATACTAGTTATCTTGACTTTCCTTGGCCTGTACTGAATTATGTAATTGTGCTAACACTAGCAGTAGAGTATTTTCAGAGTTAGTATATGAATACTATCCCAATTTTTATTCCACAAGCAGTTCTGCAAAGCAAGACTGGTTGTGCAAAAAGCTGCACAAACTTTTGTAAATCCAGTTGAAAACCGAAATTTTCATTTTGTTAGTATTCAAGTAGACTTAAGCCCATGATTTTGCATCTCTAGTTTGTTATGTTAGTAACATTGCCAGGTGAAATAGAGGATAGGTCTCCTGTCCCTTTAATGCTTGTGTAGAAAAGATAATTTCAGTAGGTAACAAGCAACTCCTGTTTAAATTTCCTCTTTTACACAAACAACAAAGGGACAGGAGGGTCTTTATCTCACCTGCCAACGCTAAATATTAATACCATGACGAAATACACAGAATCAAAGTTTTGAACTCTTGTGCCTACCCCACCAATATATATGCCCATAGTAATTTGACAAACATTGGGTTAGATTCAGTGTCTTATTTTTATGCCAAGAAGCATAAAAGCAATATTATTTCATCAATGTATTGCATAGTTTTTGTCTGCAAATCATATGACTTGAAGTTTCATTTCTATATCAAATGTTCACATAGAAACCCCATGGTTAAATTTTGTACAGCGGTTAAGATGAGGTCAGAGATGTGCAAATTCCCTGAGGAAAATTTCACTAAATCCACAATAAAACTCTTTTCACTTTCCTAGAAATCCCTTACAAATTTATTTATTTATTTATTTAGCATTATTGGAGGTTTTGGCTTCAGTTTCATCTCTCCAGCAGGCTGATTCTGGATGTAGTCCACATCCACCCCAGCTGTTGCCCCTGTATTTTAATCTGCTCGATCCTACCAGTTTCAGTGAGATTAAGGTTTTAATTCTAGATACCCCTTCAGAAAGTAACGCTCTGTAGGACCTGTTTCAATGTAATGCAATTAGGACTGGAATAGCACATTACAGACAGGAAGTTCATTGCAATTAGTTTGAGTGTCACACTGCCTAAATAAGGTTAAATCCCAATGTAATTAGAAGGTTGCTGTCATTCCTCTGCAAAGATTTACATTTTAACCTTTTATTTAGAGATGACCCTTCAATGTTATCATATCGTTTAAACATTTCACTACAAATCTCCATATTCTAAAGGAATGATCTTCATACAAGTGTTGTACTCGATTTTTTGTTCATATTTATACCAACATTTTGATATTTTAGATAAATATTTTCAGTGGATGTTTTGGTAAGGCAGAAAAATGAACCAGACTGCTAAGGGGAATTTTTGGAATAGCTTTAATTTATACACATTCTTCTGGGAAAGTCGTGGACTCAAGTAACTCCAAATTCCCAACATATCTATGTTGTTTGCAGAAGCAGATGAGTGTTCGTTGAAGCTGAACCAAATTCTGTGAGTTTCAGTTTTCGCATCAGACTTGTTCTTTTGGACAAGATAAAACATTTTCCCTTCAAATCACCTGGTGCACTATGTAAAACATCAGATTTCTTCCCCTCCCCACCCCACAAAAACAGAACTGTTTCCCAACTTGAATGAAATTAAACTAGAATGGTCTCGTTTTAGATCAGCCTCAGTATAAACTTTGTATGGTATCCCATAATGTTCTCCTGCTGACAGAACTGATCTGTCAGCAGAATGGAAAGGAGGGTCATTTCCCCTTCCCTCTGCAATCCTCCATGTCCTCAAACTTTCATATAAAGGCTTGGGGGAACCTTCTAGGCCAGACTGGTGTGTGTGTGTGGGGGGGGGGGGGTTGCAGCAGCTGCAGGGGAAAGGGAAAGAAGTCCCATTATGAGTACGTAATTTCTGCTTGTGTGAGACATGATTTCAATTATTTCCTATTGTATGTTATTATATGTGGGAGTGACATGCAAAAGGCATTCACATAACAAGTGGTCCTTTAAATGTATATCAGGGTGATTCTTCTCCTCCATATCCTTAGGGCTATACAAAACTTCAAATGAGCCCATATATGCACACTACCATAATGAAATTTATGTGGTGTACAGGGGTGAACTGCACAAACATCTTCACCTTTCTAATTCCTGTTCATTCTATTTTCCTTTAATGCCTTTTGAGCTTCAGTCCTTTAAAGATCAAAATAGATGTTAGGGGGTGTGTTTTTTAAAAACAGTCCAGACTAAGTGCAAGGTTCTTGGGTGTTAAGTGCCCTGACTGGATCCCCTTCATTAGCTCAAGGGTTTTGGTTTGTTAAAAGGTGTACTTTCATACTTATTACATGTCTATTGCAATAAATTCTATTTATGGGTACCATTTTTTTGGAGATATGAACACTCATTGAAATATTTTGTTCAAAATGTTTTGAAAATGTTTTGTTCAATGCAATGTTATTTGCACTGAAATGTGTGTACTCTAATTACTAGGATCTTCCATTTAGGAAAAGTTTAGAACCAATGAAGATGAGAATCAGAATGAAAACAAAAGTGGCAACATTTTGCAAAGGAAAATGACTGAATGTATTTAATGCTCAAGCAAGACATTTGTTCTCTATTGTTTATGGTTTGTGAATGCAGCATATCAACTATACTAGCAATTTTAGTGTATATAATATATGTACAAAATAGACATGAAAATGTTCTGTTACTGATTTTATACAATAGAAGCAGTCTATTGGCTTAGTGCTAGAGAAGAAAAATGATAACATCACAGAAACAAAAGTATGATATAACATGCAGTCACAATAGCAAGTGTTAGAAATAAAATTTGGATAAAATATTAATATATATGCATATAATGCAAATATATATTATATTAATCATGTTATAAGAATGTTTGGTGATGAGAATACATTTTCCTTAAAAACAAAACAAAAAACAGAGCTGGACAGTACTCTGTTAAAACAACTAACCCGAGTGTCTTCTAGATTATCATTGGAATGGTAATCTATAGATAAACATTTCAGATTAACAAATTGTATCTTGGTTGGCATTCTTGTTATTTGAAAAGCTCCACACTATAGAGAGAAACTCAAGGTCAAGTGAGATGCTAAGAGGAATGCATATTCCTTACTACTAATCTATTTAGCCCAATTTCCCTCCTCAGAGATTTGTGCTCAGAAATCAGATTTGCAAATTAAGCTCATGTTTACCTTGCACTGATTAGTCACAAAACAAACCACACTAAATGCAATCTACATAGGTGAGAAAAGTCATGTGCTATGACATATTACAGCACTTCAGGGAGCCCCTCGTCCCTCTGTATTCACAGATTTGGTATCCATGGATTTAAGTATTCATGGCTTAATTCTTAAAATATTCTTTAAAAAATAATAATCCAAAAAGCAAACCTGATTTTGCCATTTTATATAAGGGACAACATTTTGCTATGCCATTGCATATAATGGGACTTGAGTATTCACAGATTCATTGCGGGGGGGGTCCTAGAACCAAACCCCAGCGAACATGAAGTGACAACTGTATTAATATTTTCCTCAGAAAGACTTTCCTCAGTTTATAGTAGCCCTGAATGGGATGTGCATTATTAACTTTGTTTAAGAAACAGAGCTTGAAAACATCAGTGTTAAAGCTGATGTGCTAATGTTAATTTGAAAATTAATTCATTGATGCCAATAGTTTTAGTGAAAATTATTAAAATATTTCATTACATTAAGCATTAGTAATCCATTAGTAACATGTTATCTTTAAGACAAAAAAACTCACAATTAAAATGGCTATAAATGGCCAAAAATGACCAAGCTCCCCCAAAATTAAAAAAAAAAAAATGACCAAGCTCCCCCAAAATTGCAAAAGCATGATTCATTACCCAAACTGTTACTTTGGTTACTGTTAATACGATTAAAACAACAATGTTTTAAACAACTGCTAAGATAATTAAATAAGAGAAAGAAATGAATTTTTAACAAATTACTCCCAAGCTCTGATAAGAGAAAAAAAATCTGAGAATGTCAGCAGCAGTTTAATTTCAAATTGTTATTACTGCAGCAATAAGTAGCTGGGGTTTTCCCCTCACCAAAATAGAAAAACAATTGGGAAAAGTTCAAATTAAAATATTGCATTGTGCACTGAAGTGTGGCGTGCTCATAAGAAACCACACCCTTTTCTTGTTAAATTGATCCTTAAGGTGGATGTATTAAAGTCCTATGAACACTAAACAAACCCATCTCTTGAACAATATTTAAGTTACTACAACAGAGGAAACACATGATTCATGAAAAATGATATCAATTTAAGGAAGTTAACATTATTTATGATAACATGTAAAACAAAAACCATGATCAATATGGCCCAGTGATTGTAAACTTGACATTAAATATAAATTACTTTTTAAAAAAACACCTTACCAGTGCAATTTTATCAGTTAATGAACAGTGTAAATAATAGCTTTTTGCAAACAATAACACAGAATTCTAAGAATATGGAATAGAGATCTGACAACTCTTTAGGTGGTCTTATACAACACTTAGCTTTCTTAAAGTCTAATATATTGAGAAGAATTGCCTCTCCATTTTTTAAAAAGTTCATTAATGTGCATTGTGTGTTAAATTGTCCATTATCATCTAGAGAAGGAGCGAGAGAGAGAAAAAGAGTGTGTGTGTATATATATATAGTGTATATGTTTATGCACAATGAGTATAATACACATTCTTTCACATTATATGTACACACATAAACAGGATTTTAAATATATATATATATGTATATACTATATATATATATATATATATATATATATGGTGCAAAAGTTCTTATGTACATATACAAAATAACAGGCAGAGTAGTATTTTGCTTGTTGAAGTCTTTTGTTAAAAAAGTAGAAGTCAATTTAGTTGACATAGTATAGCCAGTAGATTAAGTTGAAAAGAGAAAATGTGAATGGGAACACCATTCTTGACCATCTGTCTATGGCATTCACATCCGTTAGGTCAGGAATTTTTATCTTTAGCTGTGACGACCTTCTCCGTAAATGACTCTTCTTGGTATGGGTGCCAGTTCTATCCAATGTACGCCTTCCGAGATTTTCTCGATGTGAGCTCTGTTTTCTGTACTGGATACCTGAGTTGTCAAAGGATATTGTTGAATTCTGAGGATCGGTGACACTTGTAGTGACCTCGTTGCTTGCAACTTCATTGTGAATCTCGAGGGATGTTAGCAAAATGTTCCCATGCATGTCCACCTAGTTAGAGACAAATTCATAATGATATGGTTTCAAATTTGTTTTAACACATAAAAAAATGCATAGCAGTGCTTCATCATTAGAAAGCAAGATATAGCCCATGGACATTCAATTAGTCCTTTTGGAAATGAGTTGGAGGTGAGTTATCCTATTTAGTTAACAAGGATTAGAAACTGTTCCAATTGTATGAACATAAAACAATATAAAGAGGAAGAGCAAATCTTGGTCCAGATTACACTCATCTAAATGAATACAACTTGTTAATATCAACTAATTTAAGTTCTGTTCATTTAATACATTGACTCTAAGTAGGATTAACATTGCTGTACACCCACCAGTTCACCTAAAATGTTGCTGTATATCCTCTACTTAGCCAATTAGCCATGCCCTTTTCCAGGATACTGTGAGCTATAAGGGGCTCAGATATGCCACTGATTTAAAGAACGTTTTCTTTTTCTGCACCTGACATGATATGCAGATATCTTTTTCTTGGTTGTCAATGGCTCTATTTGGGCTTCAGTTCTGCCAGCGTTGTATGAGTTCACTATTACAGAGCATGATCACTGTTTCATGTGTCTGTACAAATAAGAAATGGTGCCTAACATTGGACGTGGAAAACAAAAGTCAAAGTAGAACTATGGCATATCTCCTCCCTCACCCTCTCCAAACCCAGCTTTTAGCTGATGCAGCCCCCTTGCTCCCAACACAGCTGTTTACAAGCCAGTTTGAGGGATCTCCTATGGATTGACTCTTGCAATGTGAGACTGAAGTTGCTGTATCTCCAGCTACAGGAACAGAGCTGGATGCTTCTTCATTGCTTTCCCATTTTCTACCAGCCAGTAAACAACTGTGTTTGGGGGGGCTTCAGCAGCTAAAAGGAGCCCTGGTGGTGCACTGGTTAAATGCTGGTACTGCAGCCACAACACTGAGAGTTCTATCCTACAAGGCTTCAAGGTTGACTCAGCCTTTCATTCTCCCATAGGTCGGTAAAATGAGTACAGTCCTCCCTCCACATTTGTGGCCTCCACACTCTTGGTTCTGCATATTTGTGGTTTGCCGCAAGGGGAGGCTGGGGAAAGCGGTGACAGGGCCTCTGAGGCCCTGTCACCACTTTTGGGAGGGTGGGGGGAGGCGCGGGGAAGCGACAACAGAGCTTCTGGAAGCCCTGTGGTCGCTTGGAGAGGGCGGCAGGAGGCGCAGGGAAGCAACAATGGGGCCTCCGGAGGCCCTGGGGTTGCTTGGGTAGGGCGACGGGAGGCACAGGGAAGCGACGACGGGGCCTCCGGAGGCCCCGTGGTTGCTTGGGTAGGGTGGCGGGAGGCATGGGGAAGCGACAACAGTGCCGCCAGAGGCCCCGTGGTCACTTGGGTAGGGTGGCAGGAGGCGCGGGGAAGCGATGATGGGACCTCCGGAGGCCCCGTGGTCGCTTGAGGAGGGTGGCGGGAAATGCGGGGAAGTGACGACAGGGCCTCCGGAGGCCCCGTCGCCACTTTCGGGAGGGAGCTGGAGGGCTGTCATTAGCAGAATTTTCACATTCGCGGGGGTCTGCGAAACCTAACCCCTGCGAATGTGGAGAGACGACTGTTCTCAGCTTGTTGGGGACAATTAGCTAACATACATTTGTAAACTGCTCAGGGAGTGCTTTGCATTGATACGCAGAATAGAAATATAAATGTTATTACTATTGCTATTGCTAAAAGGTGGGTTTTGAGGGAATGAGGAAGATTTGCCATAATTCCACCGGACAGAACTTTACAGTATGCCTTTTTGATCCATGATCTACTACCTATTGAAGCTTTAGGAACTTCTCCCATATTCTACCTGACAATCCTACTTTGAAGAGCATTTGTATGAATGCTTCTTCTATTATTGTTAATGCAGTTATTATTATAAGTATAAATCTAGTATTCATCAAATTGATTAAATGAAGAGCCACTTCTGAACTTCATTATAGGTTGGGCTTCTGCTATCCATCAACAGCAATCTGTTCCAGATTTCTGAAGATTATCATAAGAATAAAAGAAGACCAAAGGCCTATCTTCTGCAGCACACCGTTTCCCAGTTTATTAGTTCAATCCTCCCGGGAGGTTCCAAAGCAGGACTTTGATTTACAGTTAGTATACAACTATCAAAACCAGTCACCACTGCAAGCCAAGGCTTAGAAAATGCAAGCATGGTTTATTTGGAATACAACAGCACTCCCACAGCTTCCATTTATCCCAGTCACCTTGCATAACTGAGGAAGTGGCCCACTACATCCAACATGTGATGCCCAACAGGAGTGGTTCAGAAATAGAGGCATTCAATATACTCAGTTCTTAGTTAATGGGGTGGAGAAAGTTCCACCTGCCTCAGTATGCTATTACTGCTTTCCCCTTTGAGAAGAGCTTTACATGGCTAGAAAACAATTCTACCTTGATTTCTGAAATGTATTAAGAGAAAGGTTTGGATCTGTATTCAAAATTGCTTTCAGTATAGCTCTATACAGCAGATCTTTTATGCATGAAATTCATTATTGTACTGTATCTCATTCAGAATCGTTACCACACTAAAGGCAATGTGCAGTCCTAAGTGGGTACTGTTGCTCAAGTCAGGAATAACTGGCAGAATAATTAGTATTGTCCTTCCTTATCACCCCAGCCCACAGATGGAGGCACAGCTACCACAGTCTCCTGGCTCATTACAAAGAACAGAACATCCCACGCACATCTCCCACATCACCATACAGCCCTCTCTCTTGCCTCGGTGCAAGTAACAGCAGCTCTTCATATACAATAAATACAGTAGCATCCTTGTATCCACTGATTCAGCATCCATTGATTCAGTTATCCATGCAGTTGGCGATATCAGCAGACAGGAGGAGGAAGGGGAGACAGGCGAGGAAGAAGGACTGGGTGGGATTCCTTCAGATCCTAACTCTGCCAGGCCTACCTCCACTGCCGTCATGACCAGGAGTCCATGAGCAGCCACCGCAATGTGGTGTTCTCCACCTCTCCCTCCACGGAGCCCGCTCCACCTGGCACTAGGGACAGGAGCGACTGCTGTCACCGCCACCATTAGACTGGGCCCAGCCTGGTGTCTCTGACTGAAAGGAGGGACTGTCAACTGTGTCAGTTCAGCTCCATCAGGTGAGCGCCAGAGGGCTGGTGTCGGGGAGCAGCTGGGCGGCCAGGCAGATGTGGTGGAAAGAGTGGCTGTTGTGTTGGACGGGCATCATGTTTGTGGCCCATGTATTGTTCTGGCCAGGAGAGCCAAAGAAGGACAAGCGAGCAAGGGAGGGAGGACTTGAGTTGAGGGAAGAGTTGCTGGGCCTGGTATGGAGGGGTGCAGCATTGAGTGGCCTCCAGTGGGGGCTATTACAATGGAGGAAAGTGGTGGTGGGAATGGCTGGACAGCCCAGGAGGAGGAAAGCCCTCCACATTCTAGGAGCTTCTCCCCCTTCCTTTTCGATGGTGAAAGCCTGGGAAATGGGGGGTACTGCCAAGCTCTCCATGGTCCCAGGCATTCGCTGTTATCTGTGGATTTCAGTATCTGTGGTGGGCCCCGGAACCAATACCCTGCAGATACGGGGGCCCTATTGTACATTGCATTTGCCTAATCTGAATGTAACTGTATGTAAAGTTGTAGTTCATTTAGAAATAAAATCATAGTTCATAATCAATGTTTTAACTGAGTGTGACAGTTCCGCTAAGGACAAAAATCTACTTGTTCCTTGATATTCCTAAAATGTAATTACAGAATGCTATATTTAAAACAAGTGGTTCTTGAAGAGCTCATGAAGAGAGTAATTTGCAATTACTAGAAATTGATTTTGCTGTGTTATAGAAAGTGAGTATGTGACAGAGATGTCAGTGAAACAGACATTAGGTGCCAACTTCATCTTACTGTCAATGACAAAATCCCCATTGATTTTTTACAGGCCAGATATTAAAACAATTGGATTTAACAGATACTGAACAGGGCATTATGTGATCATTCCAGCCTTAACACCATTTTCTAAGACATTTTTAATTGTGATGATTTTTAATTAATTTATTTTTTTTAGAAAGCCTGATTTACTGGCTGGTCATTCATGTCAGGCAAGGCTGCATTTTATCACCCTATCTGTTTAACTTGTACAGTGAAAGCACCATTTGCAAAACTGGATTCGACTAACACAGTAGGCTTATCATAAATCCCAGAAATTCCCAGATTAAAGGGATAGAAGGTTGCCCCATCTCGCTGGGCTGCTTGAAGCAGCAGATCCCAGATTCTGACTCCAGGATCACTGTCTGCAGGCTCGGGGGTTACGTGGTGGGAGAGTGAAGTCTACGCGGGAGAGTGCAGAAGGCGGGATTTGGGAGAGTGCCGACAGGCAGCAGCAGAGAGAGCAAAGGAAAGTCAGAGGAAAGAAGGCCAGTCGCAGAGTCAGAGTAACTTTACTTGCATGTGCGTGGTGAGTCTCTGGCCTCCTAGGCCACCCTCCCTTGGATGACAGGCCAGTGGCTGAACAGAAAGAGGCTTCAGAAGGGGAGGGGGAATCTCCCTTCCTTTTCCAAGCCCCATAACAGAGCTGGAAAGAGTCTTGAAATTGTAACATCCATAATTCCTCTTGCACTTCACAAAACATAAAGGCTACTCTGCATAATTTGCATAAAATTATGCCTAACATTTTATCATCCTTACTTAAAAAAAAAAAACACCTACTAGACATTTTTGGTACCCAAGATTACTCTAAGTGGCACTTGAACTTAAAACAAGAGCTTTGAGGTAGTAAAATAGGAGCATCTAGGGCTCTTCATCTGTTCCTCTTTATCATCAGAAGCAGAGCTTAGAATGTTAGGTTTGAAAATTAATGTGTTATTGTTAAATGTCATAAAACAAGGAGATTAATTTATTGCCCTGCTGTTAACAATTGAAATTATACAAGAAAACAAACTAGCATTAATGAACTCATGACTTAAAATTAGTTTCCAGTACAGACCACGAGATTTACAGAGAATGGCATGGAACTTGTTGTGGATTCTTTTCCATTTTTATAGTCCAAGGATTGGACAAGATCTTTGGAGAAGTCAGAGCCACTATATGTCTGCTAGATCTTCACCCTTCTTGGCCCATTAAAAGGATTTAGAGCAGTAGTTCTCAACCTGTGGGTCCTCAGATATTGTTGGACTACAGTTCCCAGGAGCCCTCTGAGATCTCACCTTGACAGCCAGGTGATCCTCCCAGTCATTGAACTCACAGCCTCACTAATGACTGGGAGGACCACCTGACCGTCAAGGTGAGACCTGCCCAGCACAGCTGTGTTCTCAGTATCATGGCCTCAATGCTGGTGATCCCTGCTTGCTCAAGGACAGCAACATTCGTCACATAGTCAGTCCAGTGTATATTTAGGATTGTGCGTATACTGCGCTGATGAAAGCGTTCGAGGAGTCGTAAGCGTTGGCGATAGGTGACCCATGTTTCAGACCCGTAAAGGAGAATAGATAGTACAATGGCTCTATACACACTGATTTTTGTGCTTTGCCTCAGGTGTTTATTACTCCAGACTCTTTTGTAAAGTCTTCCAAATGCGCTATATGCCTTTGCTAATCTGTGATCGATCTCTTTGTCAATCTTGGCATCTGATGATGCTTCCCAGTTAGGTGAACTGCTGAATGGACTTAAGCACAGATTTTCCAACAACAATGCGGGGATGATGGTGTTCGTCCTGTTGTGCAGGCTGGTAAAGAACTTCCATTTTCTTAAGGTTGACTTCCAGCCCAAACAGCTCTGCAGCTGTTGTGAAGCAGGATGTTAGGCGCTGCAGAGCTGCTTCTGTGTGGGCAACAAGGGCATCAGCATCAGCAAGAGCAGTTCACAAACTAGATAGTTTAGAGTGTTAGTGCGAGCCCTCAGACACCTTAAGTGAAACATGGGTCATCTATCGCCAACACTTACGACTCAGTATGCTGATGTTACATAACTATTTCTTCTTTCCACTAAACTTCAATGAAGCTGTTTTGGTTCTAATTATCTGGCTGAGTATGTGGCATTGGTGATATATTGGATGAGGGTAAACAATTGCAGCTTAAGCCATACAAGACAGGAGTGTTCCTGGGCAGATGAAAGGCAGATCAAGAGATAGGGATTCACCCTGTACTGGATGGGATCACACTTTCCCTCAAGATACAGGTTTGCAGTTTGGGTGTACTCTTGGATTTAGCCTTGAATCTCGAGCCGCAGGTTTCTGTGATGACCAGAAGTTCTTTTGCATACTTAAATCTAGTGTGCCAACTGTCCCCATTTCTGAAGATGTCTGATCTGGCTTCAGTGACACATGTCTTAATTACATCCCATTTGGATTAATGTAATGAAGTCTAGATGGGGCTATCTTTGAAGCAGAAACTTTAGTTGGTACAAAGAGCTGCAGCCAGAGGTTGGTTACATGGATGGTCGTATCTTTTTCTACCAGCCCCACTGGCTGCTGTTCTGTTTCCAGTCACAATTCAAACTGCTGATTATGATGTATAAAGCCTTAAGTCCAGGCTATCCGGCATGCTGTATGACCATATATGAGACTGTTCAGCCCTGAGATCTTCCAGAGAGGATCTACCTTCACAAGCACAATTGGTGAGGACTTAATATAGGAGCTTCCTGGTGGTTGCCTGCAGGCTTGGGAACTAGAATGATCCCCTCCTTACAGTTATTCTGTTGGCAGGCAAATACTTTATTTTGACCAGCTTTTGAAAGAAAGGCATTTAAGAAGGTACTGTACTGTTTTAACTTTTTTAAAGTTTTTTTTTAAAAAACCCTGATTTTTATCATTTTACTGTACATTTTAAATTGTTTTTAAATGGTGGTAAGTTTGGTTCCACTTTAATGGTGATCTCTTATACATTTTAACTTTGTTGTATTTTAATTTGTAACCTGCCTTGAGTCTTTGTTTTGGTAAAAATATGGGGTATCAAGTTATTAGGGAGGAGGAGAAGGCAGCTAGCTGACAGTCAGAATGTACCAGAATGGGCTACCAGACCATTTTTGTCCATCTTGGTGAAAAATCCCCACATATGGTTGCCAGACCAAAACTATTTATTCACCATCTACCTTTTATTCTTATGGAAGGGCAATAGCTTAAATGATTTGGGAATCACAATATATGTGTCACTTTCTAATAACTTTAAATCCACTATTGATAGATTCTGCCTCGCCCAGGGCATTGAATCAACCTGATTTGAATCTGATTCCAAGTCTTCAGCCATTTTACTAGAATGAACTACTATTTTAAGCTTTCTACCATCACACTACTGCACACCATAAAAATGTATGCTCAGCCTGATTCATGCTATCCAGCTAGAAGTGTCATTCCTCTGATTCAATCCCTTGTCACAGTGATAATGTTTGGTGGAAGAACAATGTTAGCGTAACAGATGATATGGCTCCTTCTCATGTGAATTTTGTATGGCACCCTGGAAGAGTGAACATTATTTAGCTCATCAGACGAGTATGGCTTCCCCAGTCTGATGAGAACTGGGAAAGGGTCATGAGGGAAAGATTCCCATGGTGTTGCTGCATTAGCATTTAATCAGAAATCATGAGAGACTTGTAGCTGCTATTACTCCGTGTCTCATAGCCTGTCTTCCTTGTAACTTCTAGATAAAAACAGTGTTACATTACCATCATTGCAGAGATGAGCACCACCCTGCTGTCTTAAGTGTCAGCTAGTTAGATGAGGTGGACAAAGACAGAACAATGATAGATCAACAGGGTGAAAGATGAAGCATGGACCAGTAGCTTCTCTAGTTAAGCCCTTAATTCTATGTGATTGATGAATAATAATTACACCAGATGATAGCTTTGTTCATTTCCAGTCAGAAGACTTGAGGAATGATCTGTCTTTGAACAATAACTAGTGAAATACTATTTGTCACAGTGTAACATTTGGCTTCATTTTTATTTGTATATGAGAGGGGGAAGTCCTTCTAGGTAGACATTTGGGAATGGAACGAGAAGATGCTCATCCAGCTAGAAGCAGTCCAAAATAACTTCTTGCAGACAATTTTGGTTCTTTTTCAGGGTACTCCCACACATTTAAGACTGGAAACAGAGCTGGCTTCAGTTCACCTGTAACTGCTAAAATAAGAAACTGGACTGCCTCTCTGTAGACCATATAGTTAAACTGTACTTTTGGCATCTCAGGGAAGAGATAAATAGATCAGTATGCTGTTGTATGTTGTATAAATGCATTCCTTGCCTTCTCTAGAAATCATCAAGCTCTGTGATATATGTAAAAAAAGTTTGTAATTGGCTATTTGGCTCAGATGCTAATCAAGATGTCAGCTTGGTTCAGCAGTCAAAGTTTTCCATATTGTACCCTCATTTTAAGAAGAACAAATGGATTTCCCCTTACCTTACTGATCTTCAAGTGCCTTATTATGGAAGGCATTTACAAGTTTATTTTTTAAGAGCATGCCCTCCCTGTTTTTTTGAGGGCAGATTTCAAAAGGTCCCTGCAGAATGCCATCTTTGTCACTGTGGGCTAGGCCAAATGGATATTAAACATTATGTCTTACATTGGCCTTTTAGTAGCAACATAAGAGGGAGATTTCTGAGCCAGATTATTGCAAGATTCTCCTGGGCATGAATAGGAATATATCAACTATTTACTGATAGATGCTTTCTTATACATTACTTATCAGGTGACTATTTTTAACTTTTTTACCTCCTAAAATTAGAAACAGAAGACAAAGATGAGACTTCTCACTCCCTCCTACTGAGAAAAGAGGAATACTGGGATGTGTATGCATGTACATTCATGAATCCCCTGACCCAGGATCACATATGATTTTTGTGGATGAAAAGCCTGTTCTCCTTCCTTCCCCCCGCCACCCTTTTGTTTTTTTACGACCCAGAAAGCATGATAGAAACATTTTTTAACTCTGTAACAGTATTATCAGGACACCAATGTCCAGTAAAGAGAAATTGTATAACTAAGGGGGCTGCAGATGATAATAAAGTGCTGCTGACATGTACCTGCAAACACTATAGAGTCCGTGTATGTAATTTCCATAAACTGTAGAGAGTTGAAATTATACTCTGAGTTACTCCTGAGTTAAAACTGCTTAAATGTATGCTTTGCAGTAGATGGTTATTAGGAGACCTGCTACCTCAATAAACTCAAATTTGCTCCTCCCACTTCCATTTACTGCTTGCCTTTATACATAATATTCCTAAACAGCTTAACTGAATCCAACACCAGACCTGACCACTACTAAGCTGTGAAATCAGAAAAAGAATGAAGGAATTCTTAGCTTTTAAAAAAAAAAAATAGCTCCAAACTGAAAACCTCCTTCCATCTAAAAAAGCACAAGACAATGAGTTTGTTGTGTGCCTAATAAGGGGAAGCTATCACAGGAGATTTTTTTTTTTGCATCATATGTTCAGAGGAGGTTTGCCATTGCCTTCCTCTGAAGCTGATAGAGTGTGATTCGCCCAAGTTCAGCCAGTGGGCTTTCATGTCTGAGCAGGGACTCAAACCCTGGTCTCCAGAATCATAGTCCTACACACAAACCACTATACCATCTAGCTCTCAGGATGATCCTGTAGGCTCTTCACACCTACAAAATATCTAGGGATTAAACACTTCTCCTAATTGATTCCTCACATAGCTCCCACTTTGGAAGAGACCCTTAAGGCCCTACAGCAGATGAAAAATGCCAAGGCAGCTGGGATCGAAGGAATCCCACTTGAAGTTTCGAAACATGGAGGTCATGTACTCCATGGTAAATTCCACGAACTCCTTGTGAATTGGTGGGAAAAAGGGGAACTGCCATCAGATCTCCAAGATGCAGTCATCATCACCCTATACAAGAAAAAAAGGAGCAAAATCCGATTGCTCAAACTATCGAGGCATAACACTGCTCTCTGTTGATGGAAATAACCTTGCAAGGATACTCCTGAACAGATTAGTTGCGGCTATTGCAGAAGAACTTCTCTCTGAAAGCCAATGTGGCTTCAGAGCCAATAAGAGTACTACAGATATGGTATTTGCCCTTAGACAACTGCAAGAAAAATGTAGAGAGCAGAACAATGGTCTCTATGTAACATTTGTCGACCTCACCAAAGCCTTCGATACTATGAGTAGAAAAGGTCTGTGGCAGATCCTGGAAAGACTAGGATGTCCCCCCAAATTCCTTAAAATGATTGTCTTGCTACACGAGGGCCATCATGGTCAAGTCAGATATGGCGATGCTCTTTCAGAGCCCTTTCTAATAACTAATGGAGTGAAGCAGGGTTGTGTTCTTGCTCCAACTTTATTTACAGTCTTCTTCAGCATGATGCTCCAAAGGGCTACAGCAGAGCTCGAAGAAGATGACGGCATCTTTATACGTCACCGTATTGATGGTAGCTTGTTTAACTTAAGCCGTCTGAGGGCTCACACTAAGACTCTAAACTATCTAGTCCATGAGCTGCTCTTCACTGATGATGCTGCCCTTGTAGCCCACACAGAAGCAGCTCTGCAGTGCCTAACATCCTGCTTTACAACAGCTGCAGAGCTGTTTGGGCTGGAAGTCAACCTGAAGAAAATGGAAGTTCTCTACCAGCCTGCAGCACAGGACGAACAGCATCATCCCCACATTTCGTCGGCAAATCTGTGCTTAAGTCCATTCAGCAGTTCACCTACCTGGGAAGCGTCATCTCCTCAGATGCCAAGATTGACAAAGAGATTGATCACAGATTAGCAAAGGTATATAGTGCATTTGGAAGACTTTACAAAAGAGTCTGGAGTAACAAACACCTGAGGCGAAGCACAAAAATCAATGTGTATAGAGCCATTGTACTGTCTATTCTCCTGTACGGGTCTGAAACATGGGTCACCTATCGCTACCACTTACAACTCCTTGAACACTTTCATCAGCACTGTATACACACAATCCTAAGTATACACTGGACTGACTATGTGACGAATGTTGCTGTCCTTGAGCAAGCAGGGATCACCAGCATTGAGGCCATGATACTGAGAACACAGCTGCGCTGGGCAGGGCACATTTCTAGGATGGAGGACCATTGTCTCCCAAAAATAGTACTCTATGGTGAACTCGCCATGGGTCAGCACAAGAGGGGTGCTCCAAAAAAGCTATACAAGGACTCCCTGAAACGACATCTCAAGCTCGGCCAAATTGCTCACCAACAATGGTCCGCCCTGGCCTCACATCGGGAGGAATGGATACGCACTATCCACAATGCTGCAGCCTTATTTGAGAACTCATGCCGAACAAGTCTTGAAGAGAAATGACAACTCAGAAAGAATCACAACCCGGAAACATCACCCAAGGAGGCCTTCTGCTGTGCTTTCTGCAACTGGACTTGTTTATCTCGGATTGGCTTTTTTAGTCATCAGCGCTTGCAGAAAGCGCAGATGAGTCCTTCCTGAATCTTCGTTTGCGAAGAAAAGCCAGAGAGAGAGAGAGTAATTGATTCCTCAATTATCTTCCCCACAGATTTATTTCCCATTTCCTTCTTCACATATTTAAATGCTTTCTTTTACCAAAGCGATTACTACCATTGGACAGCCTCAACACACCTCAAGAGTGGGAGTGAACAGAGGGGAAGAGGAGCTTTCTAAAAACATCAGAAAATCCCTCCTGGTACAGTCAAACAAAAGGCCAGTCTAGTCTAGCATTCTTCCTTCCATAAAGACCCATCTGATGTTCCGGGGAAAACCACAAGTCAGACATAAAAGTAACAGCTCTATTTTGCTATTGTTTTCCAGGAACAAGGGCTAAGTATTTAGCATCCATACAACTGCTTTATCCTTATTAGTACTCTTTTAACTTAACTGTACCTGAATCTTCGTTTGCGAAGAAAAGCCAGAGAGATATCCTAATAACTTAATGGTGAACTATCTCCCTAGCAGGTTTCCTGTTTCTAATGTATTTAAATGATTTTTTAATTGTTCTTGATGTTTTTAGCAAGTCATGTGCCCCTTGAGGTTTTTTCTTTTTCTTTAAATCTCTTATTGTCTGTTTCTATTTCTTTTGACAAAGAAGCTTGTTGTTATTTTTGGTTATCCTCATTTTAACAAGGCTTAAGTCTTCTTGCTTCTGGTAGCTTTCTCAATCCAAAGTATTCTGGAATGATTTGATTCCTCCCCGCTTAAAAAAAACTTTCTCTTTTGAAGTCAAATCTGGCTTCCTTGGCACTTCCCCATGTTCACAGAATTGAAACTGATAGCACTGTAGTCACTGTTTTCAGTTAGTGGAAACAAACAACTCTTGGGTCTCACAATAGGTCCTGAGTGCCCCCTAAAATTAAGTCCTAGGTCATCTTCCCTCTGTGTTTCCATGACCAGTGTACTAGGGCACAGTAGTTGAAGATCTCTAGAAATTGTATCTCCTTATCAAACCCAACATACATTTACCAATCTGTGATACATTGGATATCATATCTTCCATGCCTCATTGCTGTATTTTCCATCACAAAACCACCCTGAGCATTTTGATTGTGAGAAGAGGAGACATTTGTCCCTGTATAACTTTTAAGCCCAGTGTTGCTGGAGCCCAGTGTTGCTCCTTCAGTCATTCTGTGAAGGAATCTGCCCCTTTAGAGATTTCAAGTTTGGCTAACTGTTTTCTAATTGACTTACAAAGCAATTTCAACTCAAGTATGGTGTTCTCTGGCCTTCCTATGGATTTTGTATCTAGAGATGCACATTCAAGGATTTCTCTCTATTAGACCCCCCCTCCTCAATTTCACTCAGGGACTTCTAACATTAGCATAACAATATGTATATGTAGTATCCTTCTCCATATTTCTTCTCAATGCCACATTATCCCTTATAGTACTTTGGTGTCATATCCCACTACATGCTTATTGTGTAATTCTACCTGGTACCCATTTGGACAATTATAACCATTCTTATCATCATCCATTCAGTATGATTCAGTTGGAACTGTGTGCACCAGCACCTACTGGATTTTCTCCAGGACTGGATTTAGAAGCTTCTCCGTACTGTTTCTGATAGTAATTGCAAGGAGTCTGGTTCCATTTGCTTCATATGGAACCCATCCCTTTTGTAAAGATATGACTCATGCCCAAGTGTTCCCCTGTGCCAGCCAAATTGAAACCCCTCTCTCTTATATCACCACTTCATCCATACACTGATCTTCTCAGCTTCATTGAAACAGGTAGTTAGTTTAAGCATCACATTTAGGCAGTATGGTTCTCAGTCAAGAAACCCTGCAAGAGAAGCATCTAATAAAGTATCGGATGCAATTCCCAAGAGTCACTGGAGTAGTCAAATTAGTTTTAAATTGACTCAAATGTTTGATGTTAATAAAAGAAAAGGTATGGACCTAGACATCATTCCCCCTCCTACATTAGAGTACACATTAAACATTTTAACAAAAAAGGTATGGTGACAAACACTTACTCCCCTGAAGTCACAATCTACAGGGATCACTTCTCACTTTATTATTTTATTTAATATTTTATTTAATTAAGATATTTTATTGAAATATTTATATCCTGTCCTATATTCAAGGAGCTCCACTTGTATCTTATATGCACTGGAACCACACTCACAAAATGTACCTAGGAACATCTTGATAAGCTTTCTAAATAAAATGTGTCCCCATACCTGCATAGATGAAAGGTGCTGTGGGAAAGGAGGGATCTGATGACCTCCCTTTATAAAGACCAGGTTGTTTTGTGCTTGGCACATTTGCACCAAGTGGATCACGTGATGGAGTAGAGGGTTTTTAAACTTCAGCTGCCCCCTTGCATGCTTCTTTCTCTGATCATCACAACCCACTCACCCTCATTCTTTGCAGTGTGAGCTTAGCTGGTTGCTTTGGGGATGGGTAGGATCCCCCCTGTTTTACCTGTTTTTTTCCCATACACCATACTGTATCTGTGGGATTGGGTTGATTGCCTAGGGGTGGGCTATTCAATGGGTCTTCACATGGCAGGCTTGGTAATCAATACCTTCTGCACTGGTACTGTCCTACTTATGCTTTGAGGCACAATACTCAGCTGTCTCTCCCACTGCTATCAGATGAACATCTGTTATGATTGCTCAGGGTGGTGACTTGTAAAAATATAACTAGGGAAAAAATGACCAGTACACAGAGGAACATAATGCCTACACTTAAAGTTTTCTTGGTTCTTTAAATCTTTGCCTCATATTTAGGCTTCTCTTTTCCACAGCAGAAAGGGAGATATTGTTAGGCTCTACATGGCTATATACTTGCAGTACAGCCTTGAAGAGTAAGGTTCCTGATCTCTTACTACAACAGTTTCCTTGATCTATACTAGTCAAATGTAATTCCATTAGCATCACATCATAAATAGCTTGTTGAATTAAGTGGCAACATTCAGAAAGGAAAGGCAAACATTTGCACCCCGCCATCTATTTCCCCTACAAATACCCAAATCAGGAAATTAGTGCCCCCCCTTTTTTTGTTAATGAGTAAATGGACATTTTGTGTTTATAGCACATAGAAAGACAATACCCAAAAGTAAATGAAAAATCTTGAATCTTTCCTGCTTTTACCTGCTAAAAAAGACAGATTATAGCATTACAGGTGTGACTGAGCTATGTGATACATTTTCCCTTTTATTCTTAAAAAAAAAGCAACAATGTTAGTGGGTGAAGCAGTAGCACAGCTCAGTACTAAACAAAAGTGCTTTCACACTGAATTAACTAGTTCCCTGTCCCAGAGGCATGCCAAAGGTGGTTCAGACAACAGAACTACATTGAGTGACAACAATGAAAGGAAAAGTTCCCAAGTCTATGTAGCCTTTGCTGGTGTCGTTTACTTATGATACCAATGTTTCTGAATCTGCAGTATCCTAAAAGTTTGTTTTGCAGCAGTTCTACAAATTTTCACTCCAGTCCTTTCCCCACTCTCTTTGTTCTAATGGTGTCGTATATGACTAAGAATATATTTATAAAAAGTGATGGATGTGGATGTGGTTCCACAGAAGCTAGTAATACAACCCAACATGCAAGGTATGTGCATTTAATCCTACTGATCTGAACTAACAAGAGAGACTTATAAACAATGTGAAGAATCCTACCCGGTTGCTTTCAAATTTAGAGCGATCGTTGTTTGCTTTGGCTGTCTTTTCAGCGAGTTTCTTCTGCCGTTGAGGGCCTTTCCCAAAGAAGATGTAGTTAACAAAGGCATATTCAAGTAAGGCCAAGAAGACAAACACAAAGCATCCCATAAGATACATGTCAATGGCTTTGACGTAGGGAATCTTGGGCAAAGTCTCTCGGAGATGAGTGTTGATAGTAGTCATAGTAAGAACAGTTGTTATACCTAAAAATGGCAAGAAAAGCAAAGATATTAAGATTTTCCATGCATTACTCCCCTAATTTATTCTGAAAGCTATTACCTTTTGAGTGTTGTGAGGAAATTGGATGAAACTGACTTACGAGCATCAAAATTATTTTGTTCGTTTAAATTCATATCCTACCTTTTCCTCTAAGGCATTCATGCGTGGTAGCACAAGTTGAAGGTATTATAAGGTCTATGATGAAGTTCATAGTGGTGTTTTATCCAAGATTTCTTGGATGTATGATCTATTAAGATCAGTGTGAGATGGAATAAGGAAAAACAAAATGTAGAATAAGGTAAATACCTTTTATTAGGACCACTAAAATGTTACAATAGTATATATTGAATTGAAGAATTTGCACCCAAAATGCCTATGCATGACTTAACTATAAAAGTGATTTTGCTGAACTAAAATAACATCAAAATTGTGATATGTGAAGTACCTTGAAAGAGCTCAAGGTGATACTTAGATGAAATGAAAAGGAATTCCATTTAAAATTCCTTGAACAGAGAGAACAGCTATAGCACAGTTGTTTTCAGTCTGTGTTTCTGTAATTCCTTCAAAACTGATCACTGATGCCTCAATGAAAGGTATGGAAAACAAGTTTCCTTGAAAGACACATTGTCTGCCACTACCATGTGCATCCAATTTGACAGTGTTGGAGTGTGCTGTAGGGTTGGTAGACATGCTGACATGGAAAGGTTTATTTGAAATAAGAATATCTAAAAAGTAATGAAGTTGCCAATATTTTGTATGTGAGAGACAATAACAGGACTGTGTGCAAATTAGGGAAAAAATCAAAACTTTATTTTCCATAGTAGGGAATGGGTCTTAAACATACTGATCTTACCCTAAGTGTCCCCAGCTTTGCAAACATATCTAGCAAGAGGGAATCCATGAAGAACTGGGGAGAAGAGGAGGAAACATAGAACCATTTTAATTCCTTTCTTCACTATGTCCCTCCAATAATTCAATAATTAAAGGAGGTCTTTTAGCTTCCAAAACTTTCTTCAAATTCAGCAAAACTTTAAGGGTGACATAATCTAGCTCTATTTGGGGAATTAAATGGGAGAATTAACAAAGGCTGTTACACAGCTGAGGAATGAGTATACTGCTGAGTTGCTGTAAAATGAGATTATCTTTGTACAACAAATCTTGGATATTATCACGTTGCAATCACTGGCAACTTATATGCATTATGACACATGCAATGTCCCACTTATCTTCATTCCATACCAAGAGCAACTCTTGCTGCTGATGCATCATAATTGATCCAGAATGACACCCATGATAAAATAGTAATCAGTATTGAGGGCATGTATGTCTGGAGTATAAAATATCCAATATTCCTCTTCAACTTAAAACTCAGTGACAGTCTTGGATAGGCACCTGTCAGAAAGGGAGGTAAATCCACAGTAGTTAGTATTTTCCCCTGAAGTAGAACCTAATAGACAGAATACTGTCATCTTCTACAGAAACTAAAACACATTCGATAGACTATTTTTATATCTGTAGGACAATAAGATATTATACCATATTCACTTTGAAATGAATGTATAATTTTCAGAAATCTATTATTCTTGTGAGCAGATCAGTCAATCTTTTGAAGCTGTCTGAATAATAAAAAGGTATATTATCTCTGAATTCTTAAATATTTATGTATTATTTGTATTTATCAAACAGCTATGAAATGCATTCTCTAGGTAATGTAATTTTTTAAAAAGACCAATAATAAAATACAAGAATCTCAAAATCCAACTATAGAAAACCAGGAGATGCAAAAAGTTATATTTGATCAATACACAGTCGTCTATTACTTTGTTTCTTAATTAGCATGATTAATACTACACAGTCATACTTGCAAAAATTTAATCAGGAGAATTCTGATTGAGGACTTGGCTCAGAACACAGTGCATTCACATTAGGCAGTTGCTCCTGTATGAATACTGATTGCTGTATCAGTTGAACCAATTTATTTCATTTACGTATTGCTTCTATTATCATTTATCTTTACTGCCCCCAAACTGCCAATTTTGCACATGCAACAACTGGCACCATCTTTAGGTAGTTTGGGGAGAGGCATTTAATAGTAGGGCAGAAATTTTTATTCAGAGATTCAGTCACTGGCATCTTTAGTTAAAAATACTTTGTTAGCACTCTCCCTAATGTACCTAAAAGACCTGATCCAACAAATTTTAAATTGCTGTTACGGGATGCTACCTGTCTATCTTGTTGTTTTCTCAAGATTTGTACAAACATTATTAACATGCCAGTTAATTTATTTCAGCCACTATGACATCTAGGGTGGCTACCCAATGTTCGTAATTTCTGGCCACATAAAGACAACGATGGCTATGTACATGAGAGCTAACAATGCTGGAAATTTTTCAAAAAAAGATGTACTTGCCTGTGGCAAAGACAACATTCCTGGATACAAGTTTGTACTCCACAATAGAAAACTGAGGAAGTTCAATTCTCTCCACCCCAGTTACTGCATTATCCCCACCTCTCCAATAAAACTCTATGTCATCTGTTGTGTATCCATCTGTTAAGAAAGTAGAAATTATTTACTGTCTTGATTATTAAAATTATTAAATTATTAAAATGTAAGATTGACAGTTGTTATAGCAGGTGCAAATTCTTCATTAATTTTTGCAGCCAAAATTTGCTTCATTGACCACCCTCCCAATCAGTGCATTCTGGTGTTCCATACCACACACACACGCACACAAATAATGCAATATATCTATCCGACTACTTAGGTTTTCCATTGCTCAGAAACCATAAAAACAAGCCATGGGCCTATTAGACCATGATTCTGTCTCTTTTCCTCAGATATACCTAAAACATCTATCAGCTCCTTGAATGAGAAAGAACTGCCATCTATCTTTCTTTTTGTCTGAATGACTGTTTTTGTTGGTGGAGCAAAACCTTTGGCTTCATGCTAAGAATTCAAGGTGCAATGATATTTCCACAATAACCTAATTTATATTTATTGCAGGATTGTTTTCCCCACCCCCAATATGTGAGGAGTTTACCTTCAAAAATAATGTAAACTTTGTGCAATAAGTTGAAAGATACAGATAGTCAAAATGAGACAAAACAGGAGGTTTTGTATAAACAAAGGGGAAGAGGAATCAGAACAAATAATAAAGAAGCCAAGATCACTCAGGCAAGGGCAGAAGGCAGCTAGTAAAAATAAAATAAAATAAAATAAAATAAAATAAAATACTTTTGCAAGATAGTTACTTCTGCAACAAAATACTTGGGCGAAGACTTTCTGCATAATCCTCACTATAAACAGGCTTTCTCTATAAATAAAAAGGAAAGTCAGGGTCCTCTCCCCCTTTGTTTATACAAGGGTCTTCACATAGACTACAAGATCCCCATCCAATCAACACAATGGCACCATGACACTGTGATGATGCCATGTAGGCAATTATACTTGGAACAACTTCACAAAGATTTGATGACCAACCCCAAAATAATGAGACCAGACAGAGAAGACTGGGTTAAATACGGTCCACTCTATTTGACCCACTCTATTTTTTGAAATATCTAATGAAATATTTTATTTTATGAATAAGTCTCCCCAGAATTGTTTAGCCATAGGGAAACTAAATTTATATGCACTTCTGTTTCAATACAAAAACAAAATCAAGAATATAGGAAATGGCTCTTGAAAGCATATTTTTTAAAAAGAAATTGGGAAGCCATCTAGTCCACAATTATTGATAGTCCTCAGTGCCAAAAGGCAATCACTGTTGCTACCTGTAGAATCCTGGCTAGCACATAGGTAGTGAGTTAATTAAATGAAAGGAAAAAGAATATTCAGTGCCCTAAATAAATCTGCATATATGTACCTAAAACACAACTACTTCAACAAGGAAATCCTTGCAGTCTCATTGAAAAAATAAATCAGGAGAACATTTCAGCAAATTTGTGTTGCCAGACAAATTTGAGACAGATGGTCTAGTTCTCTCCTTGAAATCCATGGCAAAGGTCCCATGAACTTTAAGAGGACTGGGAACAAGCCAAATGAAACTCACACAAAAGATTTCATTAGTGTGTATTGATATTTTATGTATGTAAAAATTCCCCTTATACCCACCAAGAAGAAAGAGTAGGCCTCTTATAACACAAATTTAAATGAGATGAACACTCCAATTACCAGAAAAACAACTAGATTGAAGAAAGAGATTCTTCTTATTCTGTGAAACTGAATTTCTAATCATAAGTAGGTCTATCTGACAGCCCAGGGGGGCTGTAGCAAGATCATTCATCCATAATAAAGTACACTGAAAGCAAATTGAAACTCAGTGCTTGCTTTCTTCAAAGTGAATCTGATTAAAACATGAACACTAGTTCTCTTGTGTTATAGATAAGGATCAAGTCATTGCTCTTGCCTAATCAGAGTGGTGTTTCACTTTTTCAAGCCTTTCAGTTTCATATCTTTTCCACAACAGATTCAAAAACATGTGAAAGGAAGCTATTTTTCCAAATATAAAAGCAAAAAATAATATCCCATTTATTTCGAAGAAGGGATAAATAGAATGTGCATGAGCAATCTAAACAAAGTTAAACACTTTTAAGCCCCCTTGACTTCAAACCATATGGAAAACATTTATACATGTACTTAACTTGCTTACTTACACAAATAGAAGCTAAAATGCTTGACTTATCTAGATCTTAATCAATAGGTATAGTAATAGTAATTAGTATTTTCTCCTAAGTTATTCTATAGTCCTGGGTCCAGGGTTTGTTTGCTTAGCTTTGGGGGTATAGCAAGATGGCTTTAGAAATAAGCCTTCCTGAGTAGCCCAGCTCCTCTTCAACTGACTTGCTGTTGCCCTTTTGCTTCCCATATTTTCCTGGGGCCAATTGACACTATCACTACTGCCCAAATGGAAAGGTCCAGGCAAGCTGATGGCTGGTTCTTCTCCATGCTCCTACCGCTATTAACTCTCTTGGGAAAGGCACATGGAAAGGAACAGGAAACAACACCAAGGAAGGGCATTGCAGGGGCTGGGAGTAACTCTGGGGCTTTGGCACTGGACAGCTGTCTAGGGTGTGAGCTTAGGCAGATGCCTAACAATGCTGATGCCCTTGATGACACATTTACTCCTACCCAGAGACATTAGAACATGGTATGAGTATATATGGGAAATAACTCAATAATGCATGGTAAATAAAAAAACAAATAAATAATGCATATGACTGAAACAAGTGAAATAAGCACATTTGTACATACAACTTTCTATTTCCAGTGTACAGTTCTGTTCATCTAGTGGGTATCTTCTCAAGTCCATCATGCAAGCTGCAGTAGTTGTGATCCTGAAATAAAAGAAAACAGAATGAATGAATGAGTAATAATAACATGGGCTTCAATAACATGAGTTACCAAGTTGCTGTCTATTTCTGAACTGGGATTTATTGCTTCCCTTCCTACATAAGCAAATACAAGCAATAGAGGATTTAACATTCATTAAGAAATATTTTACTTTGCCCTATCCAAAAGTTTCAGAACAGTTTACAAAGTATAAAATAAAACATCAATAAAAAGCAGTTCTTGCTAGTGTAGGATTAGTACTTGTTTATTTACTATACATATAAACCTTTTCTGAAAAATATTTTACAAAGCAGTTTATGTTGAGAATTAACAATACAGAAGAACTTTAAACAGTGAATTAAATTTCAAGTTACTGTGGGTGCATCTACACAACAAAAAACAAAAAAAATGGCAAGAATGTGGGCAGAATACCATTAGTTTAGATGAGCCCCTGCTGGGATTCAACGTGAATATTCAGCATATTCGTCATATTCAGAAGGAGGGGGGCTGAAAACTCCACATAGACTGTGATAACAGCTTTTGCTGTTTCTCATGGTTTTTTTTTTTAAGTGTACAAAAATGCGCATAATAGGTCATCTGTACAACTAATTCAAGTGGAAAATAGCTCTTCCGCATCTGTCATTTTTTAAAAAAAGGGGGGGGGAGAATGGGGGGAGATTTTCCAGACACAACTCACTCGCGGCCACCATTTCTTTTCTGGAATGTAAACAGCAAACTATTCCCTTCCAGCAAGCTTGCAAATTAGCTGTGGGCACAAATGGGCACTGCAGTGATAGGGAGGTAAGGCAATATTTATCGCTACAAATTCTCCCGTCTAGCTGCGCCCTATGATTCAGCAGCTGATTACCAAAGATAACACAAAGCAAGTAAGAATTTGTCAAATTCTGGAAAGCAACCAAGTATAAGGCTGTATGTATTTTCCACAAGAGTTTATTCCACATTGATGGGATGACCTGCTTAATCTCAGTGGGGGCCAATATGTCATCAGTTAAAATAAAAAAGGAAATGTGAGCAAGGTGTTTTGCAGGCAGGCACTGTCTGATCTCAGCAGAGGTCTTGGCACTAAATAAGACCCCTTCTCCAAGTGGACTGGAACTCTAATGAGACCTTACGGGGGCTTTAACACTCTTGCCCTTCCTATGACTCCAGTTTGTATCTTGGGGGTTGTTTTCACGGGCAAATATTCCTCTAAATGTACCGCTAAGATAGCTCATAGTTCCCATGGATTGCAGCACAGCATCGCCTCATTCAGAAGGGGGGAAGGTAAAACACCCAAATATAGCGTGCCATGGGATGTCGCTACTTTTGCCGGTATATTTGCAATATAGCGCTTTATTGGCAGTGTAAACAACCATTCTGTTAAGGGCTTCCACAGATCTTTACTGTGATTGGTTGCTATGATGCAAGGGGCGGGCTTAAAAGAGAGGGACTGCATTCAGTAGCATCAGGAAACTTTAAAAAATCCTCTCTGCTAATTTGCAGAAGGTCTGCCAAGAAAAAGGATTCCCAAGACCTTTCAGTCATAAAGTTCCCATCTGTTAGCTCTGCTTGGGGGAGGGGGAGAGAGGGAGGGGGAGGGGTGACTGAGGGAGGGAGAGTCAAAAATCCTCTGCTATTTTGCAAGTCTGTGAACCCTGACTAAACAAATTGTGCTGGAAAAACTTGTGATAGGTTCACCTTTGGATCCACAGCATGGCAGCAAAGTCTTTCCCTCTGCTTCAGGGAGTGAGTTCATTTACAGGCTGATTTAGAGAAGAGACAGAGCCACTTCTTTGATCTCCCCCCCTGCTATTTTGGCAGTCTCGGAAATGCAAGGCTTCAAAGGAGGGTCTATGCCCTTCCCCATACAGCCTTTGTCTGCTTGGGAGGCCACACACCCCACACTTTTTCAAGTCTGAACGAAAAAGCGGCATAATTAGAAAAAAAACCTGACCGGCACAGATGCGGAAAAGAATTAAAGCACAAATTGCCGCAATAAATCTGCCATGTAAACCAGCCCAGGGTTCATATTCCTACTATTTACATTGGGAAGTAAGTTTCTGTTGGTGCCCTGAATGTGCCCTGATGTGGACTGCAACTCACAATGCTACTTGTCCAACAGCACTCAAATATGGATTTCCCTTCCCCACCATAAGCCCAATGGCTACTGTCTGCTGCATCACATAAATGGGGTTGTGTTTAATTTGGCCCTGGATGGTGCTCAGGATTTAGTGCTGAGATTTTGTAAGTGCTGCTGAGCTGACTGCAAAAAGCAATCACAGTGCTATCATATTTAACATATCAGTAAGTGAAAAATATCTCCCAGAAAGCACTGCAAAGTCACATTTATTTGCAAAAGATGAAACATCTAAAAAAAAATGAGACTGGTTAAACACAGTGAGGAATGGTGTTGATAATCAATTTATGAACATCTGTAGAGAATTCTGGAGAAAGTCACTACAAGTGTTCTATGAACAGAAGAGCAACACAGCAGCAGCAGCAGCAACAACAACAACAACAACAACAACAACAACAACAGGAAAGAGAATAGAAAACAGGATGCTGGACTGGACACACTTTATAGAGTGAAACACAAGAGAGGTTGCTTACTTCTAAAATCTGAGGGCAATTTTAATGATGGATGCTGCATCCAGGCTGCCCAAAGCATATAACCTTGGTGCTGGATGTGGCAGAAATCTCTAAAAACTCTTAACCTATACACCACTCCATTCAGCTGAAGCATACATATATTACTGCTGCTGACATTTGGACCAAAATATTCAGGCACAAATGCCGATTTCTTATAGGCCTCTCAACAGAGCTTTATAGCCTTCTGAATGTCATTCCCATTGCACTGAGCACTGGCACTGATAAGTACTTTTTGGCAGCCTCCTTCTAGCAGCTGTTATGTTTATATTGCATCTTAGAGTCTAAGGCAACTGGGAGGGGGGAGATATAAAAGTGAAGGAAATAGTTTACAAGCAAAACCGAGCTAATATGGAGGTCCTTTTAAATTTTTTTTAGAAGGGTTAAAAAAAGAGTTCAAAGGAAGATGTGACTTTGAGGAAATATCTGGAAGAAGTTTAAGTGTTTAAAACTGAAAGTGGTGTAATTTTGAAACATAAAAGAATGAAGGACAAAACAGGAGAGCTAGGTATATAGGACACTTATTTGGTTTTGGCCCATATAGATCTTTTTTTCCCCCAGAGCTCAAAGTGACCAGACAGCCACTTTTTGTTTTGATAAACCTATAAGGCCCCAAAACTTGGCAGGGAAACTAAAAATGGGAGAAAATGGACAATTACCCCCCTCCAAGTGTTAGAAGGTACATTTGGACATTTTTTTTTTTTTGCTTGAAAAAAATGTGGGGGGGTTGTGAGGTCCCTGGTCCTTTGGGATGTAAGAATGGTTTGGGGGGGGGGTGCATACAACCTAGAGGCTCCAGTTTGCCCAACCCAGTCTAGTTGAATAATTTAGGAGATTATCAGACTGGCTTAATAATACGGTACAGGGACACCACAGGATCGAGAAAGGGCTTCCTTTTCCGTCGACATCGTCCCTGTCCCGATATGCTCTCGTGCTGCTTCCATTCCATTCTGTTTTGTTGCTGCTGCTGATGATGATCAAAAGCTGTCAATAGATCACCTATTCTGTTTCTGTAACAAAATCACCGGTGAGCAAAAAGGTGCCCTGTTCCGGTGGCACGAACTTGGAGTTCTATGATGAACACTTCCAGGTACAATCAGGACATCCAGGTAAGTGACAGCCTTTTATGTACCCTCCCCTGTTTACTTGGATTTTTTTGACTGTGTTTAGGTGCTTGGTTTAAGTTTTTGACATTTGGTTGTCTTTTTATTTTTAAATTTCCTGTGTGATGCTGGCCTCTGTAAAGTCCTGGAAGGTCTGTACAGACCACTTGCAGTGGCAATCGAGACATCCAGGGAAGTGACATCCTTTCTTGTACCCTCCCATTTACTTGTTTGTTTGGTTTTAGTGTGTTTAGATACTTGATTTAATTTTTTAACGTTTATTTTTATTTTTGTACTTCCTGTGTTTTGCCGGCCTCCCTGTAAGATCCTGGAAGGTCCGTGCCGAACACTTCTAGTACCGATCAGGACATCCAGGTAAGTGACAGCTTTTTTTCTCCCCTCTCTGGGTTACTTAGAATTTTTTTTCTGTTTGCTGTCATTTAAAACCCTTTCTTTTAATTTTTTTTAAAAAATTTCCCACACGCTCATTCTCTCGTGAGAATGGCCCAGGATTTCAAATAAGGAAGTGAATAGGGCTCTCTGTGAGAGCTCCATTCACACCTGGGCTGCTGTGGGGAGGAGAGGCCTTTTAATACCACAAAAAGGTAGGTGTCTGAAAAAAAAATATTCAATTACAGGAGAGGGGCGGTATTTAGATGGTCCCCGTCTGATAATCTCCTTACTCACTAACTGGTAGCTGTTTTCCAGAGTTTTAGGCAGCTATCTTTTCCAGTTCTATCTGAAGATGTCAATGAATGAACCTGGCAATTGGTGGCCTATGATCCAAATAGGGAAAGTGCCTTACCCTGAAATGGTGGGGTAAGATCCCCTCCCTGGCTGCTCCACAAGATGCCAGTGAAAGCATATGTTCTGCCACTGGCTGCAGAAGAGCATTAAGCAAAGTGAGTCATCTAGAATCAGAACAATGCTCTTGTGGTAAAATGTTCTTATGTACCCAAAAATCTAAGAAGAAAAAAAAGATTCTTGATGAATGTAACAAACACGGGGTACTCCAGCCCAACAATAGTCATGCCACAATAGGACACAGTTTCCTTGTCTTGACATATTGAGACACTCTGCCAAACAACAACAATCATGAAATCTTTTTTTTTTTTTTTTTTTGCATTTTGGGACTTTTTAAATGAAAATGTTATTTGCACAAAAAGGCCTTATCTCTGCAAAAGCTGTTTTGTAACAGATAATATTAAATTGTGGAAATATGCAATGTTTTGTGCAAACAAAACTTCCACAAAAAGGTCTGAAAATGTGGAAAATATTTGAAAATGTGCAAAAATATATGTAATCTCAGCAGTGGGGAGAACACATTTGAATGTTTCCCTGCAAGAATGAAATAAGTAAAGATTTCTATCCTTATGCTTATAACTGACCTTCTGACTTACAGTGCAAGCCTACACTAATCTACTGAGAAGAAAACCTCACTGAGTTCGGTGGGGCTTACTCCGGGGTAAGTAGGCACAAGATTGCCACCTTATTCATGCACTTAACCTGCAGCTTTTTGAATATGCTTAGAGGTTTTGTCAACCTGGGGGCTTAACTAGTTGATTCGGTCAGCAAGTTTTTCCAATGAAGTTCAAAGTAGACATTTTCATTAAATGAGGAAAAAGAGACTGATTAGTATCAGCACAGCCAAAATGGAAGGGGAGATTTTTGAAGTTTTTTGAAGTATTTAAGACAGTTTTATGCTGCATTTCACTTCAAGAAATCCCAAAGCAATCTATAAAATTAAAATATGGAACCCAGAAAATGAAATAATATAGAGCATTAAAGCAATAAAACAGTGATAAAACAATAGGAATGTAAAATATTTAAATATTTATTTTTAACTATTTCACTGACACACATGACAGAATTGGGGATGGAGATAATTTTTTTAAAAACTTCATAAGGACTCTTTGCAGCTGGTCTGTGGCTTCTGGGAAGAATTCTTCTTTACTAAGCATCTGCCAGTGCCCAGCTAATTCCCCAGGCAATTTGCTCAGGACTATTTACTACAGGGAGACTACATTTCTTCAATATGACAGCAGCAGCTGTGACTTAGCATGTACAAGTAACACCAAATTATTCCTTCTACTTCCCCACAAAAATCATTCCATCTGAAACTAAAAGGCAATCAAAATAATTTTTAACATACACCATCCTTTCACCCTTTATATATCAATATCCATTTTAAAAGCAACAAGAAACAAAATGATTTGCTTCAATGAACCAAATGAAATAATTAGTTTATTTAAACTAATTAAAGTTCAAGTTTAGCCTTTAACTTGAATTTGTATACTAATGTATTTAAAAGCAGGGTTGGCAAAAAGAAATAAAAAATATGTGGGCACACACATTTTTAAGTTATATTCTTTTTTTACCCATAGATGCTACAACAGTGAGGTGAAAGGCTCATACTTCTACAGTTCAGTGTAATGCAGTGGTTCTTAACCTGTGGCCTGTGGAACCCCAGGGGGCCACAATGTCCTCCCAGAGGGTCTGCAAACGCTTGAAGACTGCTTGGCTCACCTCATTCCCACAGTAGACTGGCCACATGACAGGAGCCAAGGCAAAGCCTGGCTGGCTGGCTTGGCCTATGCATTGCCATTCAATCTACTCCAAACACAAAATTGCAGGAACAAACAGGAGAAAAGTCTTCTCTCTCCCTCTGGTGCCTCTGAGGGAAAGCTTAATGGATGGTGTAATTGTACTATTATTATCAAGCATTATTATTATGGTTTTAAATCTTGAGTTAAATTTTGGGGATCCATGGCAACAAAAGATATTTAAAGGGGTTCCCCGGTAAAGAAAAGCCACTGGTATAAGGTATATCACACTTTGTATCCCTTTAAGAAGAATCTCCAGATGAGTTATGATTACAGAAATGCTTAATTTTTGTAAGCTGCCCCGATTGTTTTAACAGAGGGGCGGGGTATAAATAAATTTTATTATTATTATTATTATTATTATTATTACAGAACAATGTTAGCCCTTAAGTTTCATTCCCACATCAACTGTGAGTTTTAAAATACATTTTGTGTACTCAGACCTAATTCCCACTAAAATATAATGGGACTTACTCTGTAGGAAAATGGGCTTGTTTAAATGGTGATAATAATCTTCTTAGAATTCACTACCTGTCTTAATGGGATTCCACATAATTCTGCTGTATTCAGAAGGAAGAGGGCCAAATCCACCATAAACCCCAAGGGAACAGTCCTCGGAGCTTTCTCAGATGTTTTTTAAAAACTCCGTGGAGAATGCACATTAGTGATCATTAGGACAGGCAATCACATTTATTTGCATACCCCAGAAAAGCAGAAGTAGAAAGCTGATTGGCTGGATGGGAACAGAGGGTGGGGCTCTCTTAGAAGGCAAGCGTCCCAGAACCACCATCTTGGATTTTTGCTTTGGTGAGGGAGCGATCATGTGATGAAACAGCTTTTTACTTTTATTTTTTATGTTTATTTAGGTGGACTAGCATACTATCACACATCCGTACCTTAGATATGCCTTTTTAAAAACAAACAAACAAAACAAAAGCATTCGGCAGTAGCAACTGCTGAGAATACAAACATGAGTCGCGACCACCATTTTGAATTGCATGCATGAGCGTTGGGACAGCAAAAGCGGATCACCTTGCATGCTTGCAATTTTGCCAAATACCATTAGGACATGTTGATCCTGCTTCAAATTTGCGTGAGTTTGCGTCAATTCACATTTCTTGCTCCCTCATATACACAGGCCCTTCATTTAGGATAGTCTTTACATATATGTGTTCATACATGAATGCTCCCTGCATTTGCAGACTGCATTTTCAAGGGATGAGTTGATGTGTGAAATGGTCTCTAAATAATTATTTATAACTAGACAGTTTGTTGGGAACACTGTCCCTTTAAATAAGGTTAAAATGCTTTGTATGGCTGGGAAGGGTGTGTAACACCATGTTTTAGCCCTGTGTAATCACCACTGTATATCAGAGTGCGAAGACCCAGAGTTTGTGTGGGTAGGAGTGGATTGTTTGTGAGTTATTGTGTATCTGCTGAGAGTAGTGAGGTAACTATATTTGCATCATACCAGACTGGTGGAGAAAGTCAAAGGAGGTTTGTATCTTGTATATATTCTGCAACAAGAAGATAAAGATCCTCCAATGACTTCGGAAGAACCCAACTGTGTCTGTGCTTCATTTCAAGGTTGGTCAGTGCCATATTGCCAAATACTGGTTCTATGCTTCCGCACTCTGCTGTTATTAGCTACTGCTGGGGGCAAGCACCTCAGACAGTGCTTTTAGTTGGCTTCTCAGTGGGTCTAGTTTTGGCATTTGTCGCAGCACACTTTGCAGGACATAAAAGAGAGCCAACACAGTTGCCCCTGATTGCCTATGTCATAATGAACTTGGTGCTCTTTAAGATGCTATAAGATTCTTTGTTGTTTTCACATCTTTTCCGTACAGTTTTAAGATGTAGAGTTTAGTAACATAAACATATTGGGATCCAACTGACTGTGTAGTATGGTTTTAAATCAGTAAAGGATGGAAACTTTTGAAGCTAATGTCAGAGTTTTATTCCGTTTCACTCCATTATCAAGATTTTTCTTTTTGACACTTGCCTCATCTCTTCACAAAGCTTGGGAGAAAGGCAGGATATAAATCTAATAAATAAATAAAATGCTATTTTTTAAAAAACTAAATAAATACATCTGTCAATTAGCCTATGTTTGCCTCACATTTCTTCCATTTCTTAAGTCCCTGTGACCTCTTTCTTTCAAAATGTGCAAGCTTCTATATTTCTGGCATTATCTGTGCTTCATTACTTAACATTGCATTCATCATGTTTTATGACCATGATAACTACTTTGAAATATAGTGAAAGATAAGATATAGACAATTTGAAATATACAGACTACTTTGAAACATAGTGAAGGATAAGATACAGACAACTAGAATATGTGTAATATCTGGGAGGTCATGTCTCTGTGTTGTATGCTACACTGTTAAATAGTGATATGCGTATGGATCCTACAGTTATGCTTTTGACTCCTATGCACCAGATGTAGGGATTTAAAACAAATTCTCTCTATAACAGAGTGTTGTTTATTCAAATCAATCTATAAACAGGGATAGGCAACTTCACAGGGTATCAATCCAAAGAAAACATCAACCCACTAGGATCTCCGCCCTACTGCTGCCATGTTGTTCAATTTCAGTGGCACGGTAGGAGCAAAAAAGTTATTCTGTCCTCTCAAAATAAGGTGCAAAGGAAGAACTCACCTTGTTTTCAATCAAGGTGAATGCTTGATTGAAAATTAGATTGCTTCCAGGAAATATCCAGAAGTTCATTCTTCATCAAAACAAGGTATGTGCTCCTGCTTGACTTTCCTGTGGCCGAAATATGCTAGTGCAATGCCATTTTTTTCAGAGGCAGGAGGCAATAGGGATGCCCAAAACAGGCAAGAAGACTCCACATTCCCCTTCCCTTTATATGAAATCAACTGTAAAACTTATCAATATATGGAATTTAGGTAAGAACTCACACCTTGCCTCCTTTAAAGGTTGAACAATCTTATGAAATTATATCTCCACTTCTAGATTCCCTCTGTGACATGAGAAGAATGTAAAACTCACCAATTTATTGTGGAGAGGTATAATTGTACATCACTCCTGATACACACACAAAAATGCTACCTGCACAGTTTGGTCATCTAAATCAGCAAATGGGTTAATGTGAATGATGTATGATTTTTGATTAACTAGTGATGGTGGGTGACCCACAGTACCAGTGAAGCAGTGACCCCTGGTTTTACTCCATACTTCAAAAGAGCTATGTAAGATGCTGAACCAATTCTCTTCCTCACCCTAATCTCCTAAATCATGGATGCTATCTCTTCTAGAATATGATACTCCTTTATAAGTATCTCTGTATAAGTATTATCCTTTATAAGATACTCTCTGTTTTTGAGAGTATCTTCACCCATTTCTAGAAAATGCTGTCAAATGAAAACATTATTTCCATACTCAATGAGATCTGAAATGTTTCAAGAGAAATTAGCATACACATAAGGTACTAGCTAAAAATCATATTGCAATAATATAGAAATATGATGATTTGCTATTAATAAGGCCTGCTATTTAAAACTGTTCCCAAATAGCAGTTTGAGATGGCTTTAAATAGAAGACCTTACTCTGTGTTCACTCTGTATTGCATCTGAAGAAGTGAGTTTATCTGCCATATTCCTTTTTCTGGCTCCCCCTCCCTTCCTTCTTTTTATGCCCCTAATAGAATATTGTACCATGGATCAATATTATTAGTCACACAATTAGATATATACTACATTTATACTAGAAACTAGTTTAAAGTGAATGCCCATGAGCAGTTTCCATTTCTACAGAAGTATTTGTAATTTGCATCTACTCAACATGTTAAATAAAATTCTGAGGCTAAATTGCAAAGAGAATTTATATTCAAATTATCTCTTTAACTATGGTGATCAAAAGTAAACAGTTATTTGCTTTGAGCAATTTATCTGGCATTTCTGTTTATTTGCTGAACTTACACATCAAGGGTTGACACAGTAAGTTCAAATTTCACAGTGTCTCAGTGCTGCTGTTTGGCTCTGTTCAATGTGAAAACTGCTTCTGTTGCTATCTTTGTGGCAGGCCTGACCTTATGATTAGGGAGAGAGAAGTGGCTACCACAGGCAGAGATTTGGAAGGGCAGCAACTTGTTAATTTATTTTTTCTAACTCACTACTCTATTTAACTTGGCTGGCCTTGAGTACTATGGACCATATCCTGGATGACTGGAGGGCATCCTCGATTGATCTGCCTCAGTGATCAAAGTGTCCTGGACCAGCCATACTTTGCACTACTATAGTCATGAGTATAGAGGCAAAGGAAGAGAACCTGGATTGCTCATCTTTTCTTTGGGAATATTTTATGACCAGGAATGTAAGTATCATATATCTTAATGATTTGCCAAATATTTTGTTCTTTTTACAAAGGAGTCCCCTAGCAAGGGGACTATAACAAGAATAAGATGCTTATACTGTTTTTCCTGAAGCTCAAAGTCTCTCAGCTGCATTGTTCTGTTTCTGAATACAAATCCACCCCAACACACACATTGGTACGATGGGATTAAATAACCTAAATTAGGCTAGGGAGATGGACCTTAGCCCTTTGCATCTTGCTTTGGCCGCTATCTGAATGAGGAGAGGACACTCACTATTTTCACTGTACAAAATGTCCAGAATTTTTCAGTGGGGACTTTTTTTTAATCAATGCAAACTGAAGGTAAAAGTTTGCAGGGAGACTGGGAGCCCCAATCTGGACATAGTTTATAGTGGGGGCAATGAGGTAAAGATCCCCTACTCCCCACACTTGAGCCCCAACCCAGTTCAGAGATCCTTCTTAAGCAATTTGTTAAACTGGGAGACCTTTATTTATATGCTGCTGGCTAAGGTGGATAATATTGAGCTAGCGGACCAATGATCTGACTCGGCATAAGTCAGCAGCTCCCTGTGTTCTAGATAGGTAATATTTTGTCAAAGGCAATTGACAGTGGGTTGAGCTCCACATGCATGCATGCACACATTCAGTCTTCATTGCTTTCCAAATGGCCCCAAATACAATTTACAGCAAGCCATATACACACACTTTTCCTCCCATCTATCTCAGTGTATATAGAAGTTTAAACTCCATCTCCATGGGTGATGAGATGCTTTGAAAAGCTGGGAAAAACATGATCTGGGCTTTCAAGGGCTCTTATTGCTGAATTGGATAAGAACAGACCATTCTTCAGATCAGCAGGTAGAGACTGAGCAACTTTCAAAGTAGCAAAAGTTTGTTTGTGGACTAAAAGAACGTTCTCTACAGAAAAGTCTAGGATTTTTTTCCCCATGCCCCTTTCTCCCCAGTTCTCATAATCACTCTCCTAAAGAAAAAGAAACCTTGGCAGACTATGATAACTGTGCTTTCTCATACTCTGGAAAATGTACAGTGGGCTGAGAGGATCACCATCTATATGGTGAGGAAAATAAACAGCGTTCCTGTCAGCAACATACAACACCTGAATACTCAGAAGCTTTTATTACAAAGAACCAGAAACTTAAGAAAACCCCTCTGTGTTAGCCAGATGCCGCAGCAGTAATTTTTCATCTTTCTCCAACCCCTAACTTACAACATTTGAGAAAGGGTGAAGATGAGGATGCAAAGTGATATCTAAGAAAGATGGTGAATCTGAGATTCTCCTCCTACTTTCTTACAAAGAACCATTCTATTCAAGATGGAGGATCTAGAATTGCCCAGCACGACATTATTTTTAATGAGTAACATTCAATGTGAAATTAAAAACCACATTTTATTAACTCTGATCTGACTGTGGAAGACAGGAGGTTGCAGTGCTATGGCCTACCCTTTGGAAAGTCCACTCAAAATGTTGCAGTTTTCTTAAATTCCTTTTATTTATTTATATATTGTTTATATAATATAATAATTCACCAATATCCTGCATTTCCTCTCACAGGTTCAAGGATGTGTACATGTCTTGTCTTCCTCCCTGCTGTGTCCCCATAACAACCCTGTCAGAGAGGTCAATCTGAGAAACAGTGATTTGCCCAAAGTGATGCAGTGAGTATTAGGGCTCACCAATGACTTCAATCTGGATCTCCCATGTCCCAGACCACAAGCTAAAAAGTACCCCATACTGGCTGTCATGAGGACGGTAACATTTTCAAAGCTGTTTATTACATACAAGCAGCCTGAGCAAATGAAAGTTTCCCTGCTGCCATTGGTGAGGAGACCTTTTATATAACTGGACCAATCCTTGAGACAATCAGCTTTCAAGTATTAAAATCACAATGCAGTGGTGTTTTCAGCAGCCTCCCACATATTAGAATCAATATAAGTGTTATTTTACCCCTGATTCATTATCAGTGCTTTGGATATTCCCTGCTAAATTTATGGTACAGTTTACTTGGTCCTTAATCTTGGGATGCTGTGGGGCGAAATCAACACAGTCAATAAAGAGGAAAATAAAGGCCTGCTTGGTTGGGAAAAATTGCCCCATGGCAGCAAGGACAGCATAGCTGTGTTGTGGTAGGATATACAGAAACAAGGCAAAGATATGAATAAATGTTTATGCAGGAGGAATTAATGCAGATCTGAGAAATTGAATTTCACATATGTTCATTATCTCACTATTCCAGCATGGTGAAAGTTCCAACAAGACCACATGCCTTTCAAAGAAACTTTAAGCTGGCAATTCAGATTCTGCTATCTAATATTTGCACTATTGTAACTCTTATTAACAAATGAAACCTGTCTGAGGACACAGTTGGCAAAGTTAAGAAACACTAACAATGTCATTTATTCTCTGAAGGTATCTTTCAGAAAAGCAGGGATTCATGATATGTGGCAAAAGTTCTGTTGTTGTGACCTTGCACCAAGAAAGCAAAGATCAAGATTACAAAAGTATAAACCAATGCTGGAGAAATCAAGATTGCATAGCTACAAACCTGAGGCCATACAATACTGTGCCATCTGGATGAAGGCGAATCATTCGATTCTTAACTGTAACACCATGCACAAACGACTTCTTGTCATTTAGAAAGTAAGTATCAGGTACCCAAAGTTGATCTGCTACTCTGTTATCAAGCGTAAGGTTGAGAGGAATCCCCGCATAGGCTAGTCTTTTATCTCTCCAGTATTGTTGAAAATACATAGTTAACGTGTAATCCTGGTGGAGAAAAGAGGAGAAACTGAAGTTAAGTCTTGCTTATTATATACATTGTACTTCTTGAATAAGCTATAACATCTTTTTATATAATACAATTCATCCTAAACCTAACTAAAAAATCTATACTGAACGTGTTTTAATATTACAGTGCAGGTTTATGTGAGTGGATAGATTCTCCCAAAGAAAATATCACTAGTTATTTCAAAATATGCTATGAAATGTTACTTACTGTTACTAAAAGCCATCTTTTGTTTTAAAGTTTTCTTCCAAGAGAATATATTTGGACTAATTCATGGTCCTGTCTATATGAGGGAGAAAAAATATGAACATGTCCCAAAAAGCAGGCATTTGCAACGATGTGACCTGTCTTCATGGTCAAAAGAGCCCCCCTATACTCCACATGACCCCTAGCCAAGATGGTGGCCCCGAGTGATTTACTTGCAATCTTAAATCTGCCACCGCCAATTTTTTTTTTTAAAAAAAACAGTTTCCCATGGTGCGCACAAGCAATAGTTCATATTTCCAAAAAAGTATAAAAGAAAAAAAAAGTACACAGTTGCCGTTTGATCAACTTACTGGACTCTCGCTTACCCGAAAATCCAACATGGCAGCTGCAGGTGCTTTCCCTATTTGCTAGCCCCACCCCCATCCAGCCAGTCAGATTATGCTGCCTGTTCATGTCTGTGAGAATGCAAGTGTTCAAACAATTGCACATTTGCATGTTGTACGGAGCTTTTTAAAAAATCTGTACAAACCCCCAGACATGATGCACATGGATTTTGTGGTGGATTTGGCTGTCCCCCTTCCTAATGACACGTATTTGTGTGAATGTTTGTATGAACAGATCCTTCTGTTTGTACGCTGCTCATATTATTTTGACTATATAGACAAGACACATATCAAAGGACTCAGTGGAAGGGTCCTCTACAATCAAGAGTCCTCCAAATCAGACATGAGTTTCTCAGGAGAATGAGACCCACCATTCTAGCTACCTTTGCCAGGGACTAACTGTAATGACTGTTCAGAGAAAAAGCATTATTTCCCATGGACAGTTTCTATTGGCACATCATCACAAGGACAATATGCCTCCTGTTGGTTTCTGCAGTTTTCAGTTGTAGAGGGTAGGAACAAATATGTTCTCTACTAGTGATAGCTTAATTAAAGCTTGTTTTTTTTTAGCAGTAATAACATTACAAAATAATTTTTATTGGCCTTAAAATAGACTAGATTACTAAACCCCCTCAGGTATACATGTGTGTTATGAGAAAATCATATTACAGTACAATATTAGTAATTTGATTAAATTTGAAACTGTGTAAACACCCTATGTCATTGGAAAAGAGAATAGCAAAAGAAAAAAAAATCCACAGATATCTTGCACTGTCCCTGGAGTATCATCACATTCTAACAGGCTGAAAGCATTGCATGCTTCAAGAGGAAGAAAACAGGGCTTCTTACCCAGCAACAAAAGACTGAGGTGGCTCTGTAGCTGTAAAATGGTAAGTAGTAACCTTCCCATCTGTATGAGTCATTGGACCAATGGTTAAACAGATAAAACAGAGAGATGCTTATGCTTACTTCAAGCTTTACTTTACTGCATTTTTACACACAAAGGAAAACAAAAAATATAATTATCATTCCTTTGAATTGTTACACTAAATAACATAGTTGGTGGTGGTGCTGTGTGTGTGTATATAATTTCTTCATGGATAAGTTACACCATGTAACACAGTATGCAAAGGGATCGTGTAGCACCTTAGAGACTGAGGAGATTTTCGCACAGGGAAATTATTCCCCCGGGAGATCGGGACAGAAATGAGGCTGTTCTGGAAGCAGTGCTGTGTTTTGCATGCCCCCTTCCCTCTCCCAATCTCTCGTTGTCCTCACTCTGTGCTCATTCCATTTCCCTACTGCTAGGTTCCGCAATTTTTTATTAACGAGGGTTCATCGTTAATAAAAAAAATCAAAAAGCTGAGATTTTAGTGAATCTAGAACTTCTTTATAACATAGAACTGCATATTAAATTTATTACTTACATGTTTATATAAATTGCTCCCTCTTAGGGATGGGAATCATTGGCCTTCCAGATTTTGTTGGACTGAAACTCCCAACACTCCTTACTGTTGGCTGGGCTGGCTAGCACTGGTGGGACTTGCAGTTAAAGTCACCAAAGTGAAAACAGAAGATGGTTCCTATTACTTTAGCTGGGTTGTGTAGAAGATGGAATTTCAGCAGGTGTTGCTTGCCATGCAGCCAGACAGCAAGCAGCACCTGCTGAAATTCCCTCTTGTACACAACCATTAAAAGTAGAGGAGTCCTTTCCACTTTTCACACTGGCAACCCTCCCTGCCCTCCTTGCTCACCTTCTTTTTTGGCCTGAGTGGCATTCAACAACAATGTGATGGAGCCATCATTTGGGTGCTTGAGAGCTGCAGTGGCCATTTTTAATAAGGGCTTACTCTGCAGAGAGACTTGGTAGGCATTTTTAATAGGTGCTTACTGTATACGCCTTGTGAGGCTGAAAGTCTCTCTGCAGAGGCTCTGTTCCACCTCAAGTGTCCAAAATGGGAAGGAGGGGGGGCTGCCTTTTTTCCTCCAGTTTGGGCATGGAAGGGGTAATGAGGTGGGAGTACTGCTTCCACACCCTGCCATTCCAAGAGGGGCCTCTTGCCTCTGCCTCTCGTCACTGCCTTCATGCTGGGTCCCTAACAGAGGAAGGTTGCTTTCCTTGCCCCTCCCCCCCGGAGCTATTTTTCATTCTTTTTCCTCAGTTATATTCCTTTCCCTATCTGTATTTGTATAGATGTTGACATTTTAAGCAGTGCAATTTACAACCCTTCCCCAATTGTAACCACTCAAATAAACAAATCCGCTCCTTCTCTTTAGCTCTTCCTAATATGCTCCCTCTATGCATTTTTAAAATGAGGAAAATATTTGTTTGTTGAAAGCCCCTACGTTTTACGCACAACTTATCCACGGGTCATAACAAAATCCATAATTTAGCCCCAAAACACGCCCTCGACTTATACATGAGATCAACTTCTACACAAATATATATGGTATGTCTACAGCTTTGAGCTAATCTCCATTCTTCCAATGAGGGCATGCATTTATGGAACAACACAATTAGCAGGGCATGTTCTTGTTTTGATATTCATACAGAAATAGATTTGTTTGTAGTTGGGAGAAAGCACCTGCTACTCCACTGTCATGGGTGGGAATGATGCCAATCTTGAACCTGTGGAGAGGTGAGGGGCCTTATGGCTATTATTCCCAAGAGGGTTCTAATCAGCTTTCAGAAAACTATCAGCTGACTTGAAAATATTACTTGATGATAATTTCTAAAACATGGATTTGACCATGTATATAGCTATGTGGGGAAGGGGCTGAAATGAAGGCATTGCTTCTTCAATAAGAATTCTGCTATGAAATTTTCCTTCAGTTCCCAAATTTCTAGCATTCCAGAGAGTTAGCCATTGAAAATCATTCCCACCTAGAACTCTCATATTTGCCTTATTAACTTTGCCTGCCTCTTTTCTTTGGATGCCTTTGGACATGATTTTCTATATGTCAAACTGAAGTTTTAACCTAAGGCAATGCTAGAAATTTGGGGACTGAAGGAAAATATCACTTCGGGGCCAATATTATTTCTGGGACTAAAGGAAATAAAATTGTTCTGAAACCAGCTAGAATGCAAACAGGAAACATTCACATTGAATGCAACTGGAAATAGCATAGAGTCCACCTATGGACCTATTCAGTGGCAATGTTGGCAGTGAAGAAATCTTCTCTGCCAACACTGCACCTGCATACTGCTCTCTGGGATGTTTATCAGGGTTGTTAAACTAATCCAGCATTGTAGAACTGGATCATTGGAACCATTAGTGGTCTGCTGTCTGTTTGCAAACTGTTTGGAAGCTAAAGTTCCCTGCATCTGTTCTGACCTGAATGCTAGATAGTTGCACAATCTGTATTGGAACTGTCCTCCCCATACCAGGCATATTTAATCATGTAACAGCAATCACTTGTGGGCAGAACATCTAGAAGGTTGGGGGAGGAAGGATTACCATCACTGTCACTTTACAGCATTTCCTTCCTCCCCCCATATCTCCTCAAAGTAGGATTGCTAGGTGAAAAACAGGACAGGGTCTCTGTGTCTTTAATGGTCACCTTTAATGGTTGCCTGTACCATTAAAGATATAGGAACCCTGTCCTATATCACCTCTCATGATGATGGCAGCACCCACTAAGTCCAGAAATACATTGAGTGCTGCTATGTCCATAGTACGCTCAGCAATTACCATTCTCTAATCCTACAGACTATTTTCCATACAAATCTTCAAATCATGCAGTTCCAGACAAGATTGTTGAAATAAGTTCTAATTTGGTGTTGATAGTTGCTCCTGAGGCAAGTACATATGTGTTTCCTAACCAGATATGTGAAAGCCAGGAAAAGGTGGAGTTGTTAAAATAAATTCTAATTTGGTGTTGACAGTTGATCCTGTGGCAAACACATATGTGTTTCCTAACCAGATACGTGAAGGCCAGGGGAAAAGAGGGAAAGGTGGGATTGGGGAGGACAAATTTTCCATTTTCCCCTTGAATATTAGCATTAGCTAGGTGATGGACACATATCCTACTCACCTGAACATGTATGTGTCTTTCCCACAGGAGCAACTGCAGTAGAAATTGAAGGTGGGGGGAATGGGAAACATGTACAAGTGTCTCCTTAATTGCAGAACCATAACACACAATGCCATTTTGGTTGTGTTCTAGCAGATGTAATTGGCAATGGGGAAATTTGTACCCAGTTACTATATTACTCAGTTACAAGATGACCTAAAATAAACTAACAGTTTCAAGTTACCAGCAACACAAGTTACCAGCAACATAAAAAGCATGATGTCCAGGAGCTCTGCAACCCAGTCCTAAAATATTCACAGAGACAAATGTCCCACATGTTAGAGTGGAATTTGCTTCTAAATAAATGTGCTTATATAAATGTAGCCATAAGGAAACAAGAAGAACAAATGCAAAATGTTTCTCCCAATATGTGGAGTCACTAACCAGGGACCATCAGGCCCTGCAACCAGGGGACAATCCAGAGGACCTCTAAAGAGATGCTGGCCAGCAGCAAATATGATATGGGAGAAGAGTGTTACACCAGGAGCCAAGGCTGCAGCAACATAACATTTTAATTTAAATAATTATACCCAATGTGAAAGAGGTAGTCCATTCAACCGATCAGGTTTCTGAGCCCTTCACTTGCGGGCCCAAGCCAGGCTGTTCCCTCCCCCATATAACAAAGACACTGACACAGTATATCTTCACCAAATACAGTTGTCCCTTCATATTCGCTGGGGTTTGGTTCCAGGACCCTCCCTGGATACCAAAATCTGTGAATATTCAAGTCCTATTATATGCAGTGGCATAGCAAAATGGTGCCCTTTATATAAGATGGCACAATCAAGGGTTGCTTTTTGGATTGTTATTTTTTAAAGAATATTTTCAAGCTGTGAATACTTAAATCCGTGGATACCAAATCCATGAATATGGAGGGACAACTGTAGATTTGCAGTAGCATTGAGATCAAAGGCCCTGCCGCTATTGGGGGAGGCAACAGAGTCCAATTTATTGAACTTTTGTTGAAAAATAAGGCTGCTCCTGTTTGTTCTACTACTTACACAATGTTTGTATGGGTGTTTACCTCAGGGAGTAGGGTGCTTGGCTTTGTGAGGGACTTCATTTTGCCCTGCCTCTATTCTATCTAGCTGGCAAAGCAGATAGGAAGAAAATTGTGGCTAGTTGGCACATACTTAGAAACAAAGCACTGGACTAGCTGACTCTGAGGTTGCAGTCATACAGTTTTGATAGGGATTTAACTCTTCACTAAGTTTCTTCTTGAATGTAGCAATGAGTAATTTCCTTCTCACTGTGAGAAAGTCTTCAAAAATGATGCAGTTTTGGAAGGCTATTCACAATTCAGGACTTATTCTGTGCAAAATTTGCACATGGTTGATTTGCATAGAAAACAGCATTTTCTTCAAAGGAAACAGCATTTTCTGTGTGGAAAATAATATTTCAATGCAGAAGTATTAATTCTTGCACAGAAAATGCCATTTTCTGCGTAAATCAACCATACGTGAATTTTAATCAGCTTTTTTTCTGTGTAGGAAACATTATTTTTGTATAGAAATTAATATTCTGCGTTGAAATCTTATTTTCCATGCAGAAAATGCTGTTTCTAAAACAGAAAATGCTATTCTCTGTGGAAAAACAACCATGTCCAAATTTTGCACAAAATAAATCCTGGTGTGCAACAATTCTCATCAGTCCAGGAGTCTTCTCATCAGGGTTTCTTGACACTCAGAAAACATGTTTTTGACCATTTTCCAAATATTTTGAAATATTCTTTCCATTTCTTCTATTTAAATTGAAAACACTGCTCGGAGTCACAGTTACATACCACCGTTGGGGGGGCATGACCAGTGAGAGCATCATAACGGTGTTTAAGCAAGGCGGCTGCTGGGCTCAGTGGCTTTCCAGTTTGCGGCCTGGCCAGCTCCCAGAGCATGGGTGGCCACCATGTTGAGCTCCTTCTTCCCAGCCTGCCTTGAAGGCTGGGAAGAGGGCACGAAAGAAGAGCCAATCCGGGCAAGGCTCCCCCACCCTGATTGGTTAGTGTAGCGCGGAGGGCAGGTCTTCCAGCCATCGCAGCTGAATGACGCTATTTTTTTTATTCGTGTTTTTTTCACATTTGTGGGGGTCTCGAGGACCTAACCCCCATGAATGTGGAGGAAGGACTGTATTCTCTACCTCATGTATTCTACCTTATACATTTGTCCGTCCGTATCCATGGTTTTGGTATCCACGGATTTAAGTATTCTTGACTTGAAAAATATTCTTTAAAAAATAATAATGCAAAAGGCCAACCTTGATTTTGCCATCTTATATAAGGGACACCATTTTGTTATGCCATTGCATATAATTGGACTTGAGTATTCATGGATTTTAGTATCCATGGGGGGTCCTGGAACCAAACCCCAGCAAATATGAAGGGACAACTATACTGCTTATCTGTTAAGGGATCAGCAGTCACTGCACAGATTGGGCATCAAACAGCTATGAGGAGATAAGGTCAACCCAGTCAAGAAGCCAAGGGCTAAGAAAGAGAAAAAAGATGATATTTAGGAATCTGAGGGAGCAAGCTATGGACATATAGGACTGTAAATGATCACCAAACTACAATATCCTGTGAATGAAGATTAGTATGTGCTTAATAAACTACATACTTTAGCGTTAGTGCATATAAAATAAAATAAAATATATAATGAAATTTAACATAGTGTTTGCTTTAGCATTAGTACATGTTAAAAAAAAGTGCAAGTAAGAACAGGAGACTCTGGCTCTGACACACTGCAGAAATAATGCAGTTTGACACTGCTTTAACTGCCATGGCTCAAAGCTATGGAATTCTGGGATTTGTAGTTTTGTGAGTTATTTAGCCTTCTCTCTCAGAGAGCTCTGGTGCCACAACAAACTAAAAACTCCAGGATTCCACAGGATGGAGCCATGATAGTTAAAGCAGTGTCAAACTGCATTATTTCTGAAGTGTGTCAGCAGCCTCTATGTATTAAATAAATATTGCTGATATTTCTGTTTGGAAGGTGTCATTGAACTTCACATGTGCAAAGGTATCGCTTACACAGGTGCAGATATCATGCTGTCTTCTAGAGGCTGTTAGACTGCAACTCACAGTAGCTCAGGCTAGCATACCACTGAAGTTACAGTCCAGCAGTATCTGGAGGACTGCATGATGTCTTCTGTGTATATGCACATGAAACAAATATAATTGTCTTTGGTGTGAGGAATACTTCCTCTGAACTTTTTTTTTTTTTTTTTTTTTTTGCTTTAGGTTATAGTTGGTTCATCAACTTTTCTGTCCTGAGACTTTGAAAGGCAGTGTGTTGCTAGACATAAAAAAGAAAATAAATCTGCACAAATGGAGTCTTCTTTTATTCCAGGCATGGGTAGAAATAGCCTAGGAAAGAATGTCCTACAAGCACCAAAATTGATAGCAGTTAATGGCTCTTATTAACAGTGATATACCAGTGCCAAATCACAGTTATTTCTTTCCATTGCTTGTGTTTAATCAAGGGGTTCAGAAAATAATTTTGAGTTGGTTTACTTATTTTAGAGATTAGATTTCACTAAATATGCTGAGAAAAGCTGCCTGTGTTTGCTGCAAATGTGCTACTGGGCATGCCAATTCTTTCATAGGTCTAGTAAGTGTAACGAGAAAGGTTGCCATATCAACCAATTACAGACACCACAAACAAGAGGTTAGTTGGCATAGCAACCAAAACCACAATATCTTCATTTTGGCACATGAAGAGAAACTGACTGTAATAATCCAAGAGAGAAACAGAGGAGATGAGACAATACCATGTTTTCATCATGCCATACTGTCCTATTCTTGAACTCAAGAAGTTATTCATAAACATTTAAGATGCATCCTGGCACCTCATCTAGTGGCATTAATTCATAATAAGTAATTTGACATTGTGGCTACTAATGCAGTTCCAATTTCTGAGATTATATGAGTGAACATAATCCATATATTTATTTTATCAACAGTGCCTAAGGAATGTCCCCATTGTATGCTTATGTGTAGGAGGTTTTAGAAGTTATTACTGCCTTACTAAGACTAGTAAACTAAGTTGTTTACTAAGAGAACTTACCTTATTTGAAAGAGGATCCTCTTTATCAGTGAAGATCTGTATTGATTTGTCCATGTAATAATGCAGAAGCAAAACTATAAACTGATGTAAAAATTCCTGAGTAGTTACTGGTTTTCACAGGAAATCTATATATCGCCCTTCATCATTTAATCCCAGGCAATGCCCATGTCTGGTTCTTAGCTGAAGAACATAAATATACCACTTAGTGGCCCTTAGTTTAAGCATGCAAGTCACAGACTTCAAACTAAGAAATTTTCAAACTGAAGACAATGCCAGTAAGTTGAGAAAAAGTGTGCATCAATAGGAGTATAGTGTCTACAGCAAGGAAAGTAATAGTGCCACTCTATTCTGCTTTGGTCAGACTTCACTTTAAATACTGTGTCCAGTTCTTGGCACCACAATTCAAGAAGGATATTGACAAGCTGGAACATGTCCAGAGGAGGGCAACCAAAATAGTAAAAACCATGCCCTATGAGGAATGGAAACCATGCCCTATGAGGAATGGCTGAGGGAACTGGGTATGTTTAGCCTGCAGAAGAGAAGGTTAAGAAGTGACATGATAGCAATGTTGAAATATTTGAAGGGATATCATACTGAGGATGGAGTAAGCTTTTTTCCTGCTGCTTCAGAGATGAGGGAGATTATCAGATGAAAGAAACAAAAACTGGGAGGTTGGGAGGAAGACGTGACTGTAGTGCTACAGGCTGGTGATACTGCACAACACTGTCATCCTCTCATCCTTCATTCGTTATCCCTCCGTGCTGGAGGGACAAAAAAGGTGCTGCTTTTCATTGATGGAAACTTCTGTCAATGAAAAGCAGCACCTTTTTTATCCCCCCAGCACACAGGAAGCATGGGGGAAGGATGGGAAGAGAACACGATGTGTGGACCGCTAGAAGCTGGACAGTGGCATCTTCCTCCCGACCTCCCCAGGTTTTTTGTTTTTTTTAAGACAGTCTGATAAAGTGCTTTAACACAGAGCAATGAGTTCAAACTACAGGAAAAGAGATTCCACTTAAACATTACAAAGAACTTCCTGACAGTAAGGGCTGTTCGGAAGTGGAATACACTGCCTAGGAATGTGGTGGAGTCTCCTTCTTTGGAGATTTTTAAGCAGAGGCTGGATGGCCATCTGTCGGGAATGCTTTGATTGTGTATTCCTGCATGGCAGAGGTTGGACTAGATGGCCTTTGTGGTCTCTTCCAACTCTATGATTCTATAATCTCCAAAGAATGTTCAAGGATATTGCTACTTTTGGTACATGCTATGGATACAGATTTTGACTTATTTTGTTTATGCACAAGAAAACAAAAATAAAATAAAAATGTATTTACAGTGGGTGACATTACAATAATTTTTGTTCCCTTTTCAATGATTTTTTTCACATTTATGAGCTTTCTGTGAAAATTTCATATGAACAACAAATGATTTTTTTCTGCATAAAACTCACTCTCACTAAAGGACAAAAAACAAACATTGCAGCCACTGATGTCAACTTATAGAGATTACTAAAGACAACCAAACTTTTGAATATTCTTTACATCCCTATAGAACAATTCTATGCATGGCTTCTTAGCAGTAAGCTGCACTGAGTTCAATTAGGCTTACTCTCAAGTAAGCGTATATAGACGTAGTTCAAGAATGTGCAGTATGTTTTTGTCCTACACAGGTTTTAATTATTTTATAGTTACAGACAAAGACCATCTAGAGAGTTTCATGGCTAAGTGGACATTTGAACTCAAGTCTCCCTAGTTTCAGTGTTATAGTCCAATGCTATGTAGGTATACAGTTGCCCCTCCACATTCGCGAATTTAGCATTTGTGGTTTTGAATATTCGCGGTTTTGGGAGGGCCTCCCCCCCCCGCCCTCCCCAAAAGCAGCTGCTTCTGGGGGAAGAGAAGCAGGCCAGGGGTGGGAGAGGTGGGGAGGGGGTCTTTGGAGGCCCCTAGCCACCTTAGGAGGCCGGGCGGGGGTGGGAGAGGGGGTGAGGGGGCCTTGGGAGGAAGGGTGGAGGCCTAGGGAGGCAACCATGGGGACTCCGGAGGGCCTCCGAAGGCCCCGTGAAGGTCTGGGGAGGGAGGAAGGAGGCCTGGGGAGGCGACCACGGGGCCTCCAGAGGGTCTCCGGGGGCCCTGTGAAGGCCTGGGGAGGGACAGGGAGGCCTGGAGAAGTGACCACGGGGCCTCTGGGGGGTCTCTGGAGGTCCCGTGAAGGCCTGGGGAGGGGGGGAGGCCTGGGGAAGTGACCACGGGGCTTCTGTAGGCCCTGTGAAGGCCTGGGGAGGGAGAGGGGAAGCGGGAGGAAGTGACTATGGGGCCTCTGGAGGCCCCGTGGTCGCTTTGGCAGGGGAGGGCAGGCATTATTCGCTGAATGTTCACATTTGCGGGGGTTTGTGGAACCTAACCCCCACAAATGTGAAGGGATGACTGTAATTGGCTGAATCAGCCAGATAAGAGATATAGGACTGCATCTCTAACCATTACTTGCACACAGGGAAAGTCAGTGATTGGAAGACCAGCATTCAAATCCTGATTAAATTCATCCAGCAGTTTCTAGAGTTGTGTATAGGTTGAGCCTCCCTTAACCAGAAATCTGAAATCCAAAATATTCCAAAATCCAAAATTGTCCAAATGAGTGGCTGAGCTAGTGAAGTGACGTCTTTGCTTTCTGATGGTTCAGAGTACACAAATAATAATAATAATAATAATAATAATAAATTTTTATTTTTAACTCGCCCCTCTGCTCGGCAACCAGGGCAGCTTACAGCAAGATTAAAACAACATCAAGTTAAAACAATCCTTCCCCATCCTATCCTCCCACCCCTTAAAACTAAATTAAACTAATGGAGAGTTAAAACAAAGATAAAATACAATAAATAAATACTTTGTTTCGTGCATAAGATTATTAAAAATATAGTGTATAAAATTACCTCCAGGCTATGTGCATAAGGTGTATATGAAACATAAATGAATGTTGTGTTTAGACTTGGGTCCAATCTTGAAGATATTTCATTATGTATATGCAAGTACTGTATTCCAAAATCCAAAATATTCCAAAATCCAAAATATTCCAAAATCCAAAATACTAATGGTACCAAACATTTAGAATAAGGGAGACTCAACCACATTCCTAAGAGGATATTTTCAGATGGGGGAAATAATCCCCATGGAGTTCGGGAGAGAAACGGGGCTGTTCCGCTGCCAGCGCTCCATTTCATACACCCCTGTCCTTCTCCCGACCTCCCTTCATTCTCCCTCCGTCCTGCTTGCATTTTCCTTCTGTTATTTTTTACTAACGAAAGCTCTTCGTTAGTAAAAAAAAAACAGCAGAAAATAGCGGAAGGAAAATGTAAGCAGGATGGAGGGAGAACAAATGGAGGTTGGGAGAAGGATGGAGGGTTATGAAATGGAGCGCTGGCAGCTGAACAGCCCTGTTTCTCTCCTGATCTCCGCGGGGGTTATTTCCCCCATCTGGAAATCTCCAGAATAAGATATGATGGGGTTTCCAGCTATGGCTGTAATGGACAACAGTTTTATTGACTGAAGGATTATGGGTGTTCCCACACAGAGGTACTCCTAATCAAACATTGTCTCTCCCCGCCCCCATAATCTGGTTTCCTTTTTTTTTAACCCTCTTTTTTCCATAACTTTTTTCTAATAAGAAAAAAGACAAGAAATAAGACACAGGAGGTTTACAAATTGATATTGAAAATGACTTGCAAAGCCATGAAAAATTTGGGTGAATGAGGCAGGCCAGTTTCACAACTGGAGTCCTGTTTGGAAGCATTCCATGGCCCTTTCTTTTGCTCCTCCTTCTTTCCTACACATCACAATAACAGTCACACCAAATAACCTGCAGCCTGCTCCTTATAACCCAAGCACTGCTGAAGCAGTAACAGGATGCTTGACATAACTCCACAGCACACCTATCCTCTTATTGCCAAATCAGGAAACAGGAGGCAATGTGGACCTTTACTACACGTGGCAAGGACAGGACGTCCAATGGCTGGCTATTATCTCAGGCAATTCTAAATTAACCACAGTGTATTTAAGGGTGCACATTTGTTATTCATATCTTGTGGGTTTGCTGCAGGAACTCTTCAAGGAAGGACTTTTTCGGACAAGTAAAATGCAATGGAAGCAGCCTTGCCACGTTGCGAGACTGCTGCGCTGCAGGGCATCCCTTTTCAGATGATGCCCGTCCCTGCCGGTACTGTTGCGGTACCGCAGGGACATTTGAGTGTAATCTTTTGGCGATTTTTACTCACGATCAACTTTCGTGAGTAAAAATCGCCAAAATATTACACTCAAATGTCCCTGTGGTACCGCAACAGTACCAGCAGGGACAGGAGTCATCCGAAAGGGACGCCCTGCAGTGCAGCAGTCTCACAACGTGGCGAGGCTGCTTCCGTTGCATTTTACTTGTCCGAAAAAGTCCGAAGTAACATTACCCCATACAACATGGGACATCTTAAAGATTGCATTTAGAGACTTTTAAAAATTTAAAATGCACACAAATGAGATTAGGGAGATTTTTGGATGCCTCTTCAGCCTCTTGCCGCACAAGCAGCCTCTGGTGCAGTAACGAGGATGCTGCGCGGCAAGGGGTCCATTTTGGATGACGCCGTTTCTCTCTCGGTGTCGTCCGTAACTGTTGCGGCTAGCATTGGAGGCGGCCGCACTGTTTTTTACTCACAGACAACTTCCATGAGTGAAAAACAGCGTGGCCGCCTCCAATGTTAGCCGCAACAGTCACGGACGATGCCGAGAGAGAAACAGCGCCATCCGAAATGGACCCCTTGCTGTGCGGCAGCCTCGTTGCTGCACCGGAGGCTGCTTGCGCGGCAAGAGGCTGAAAGAGGCGTCCGAAAATCTCCTAGGTGTATGGTTGTGTTATTCAGAATTCGGGATTTTATTTGGCAAGAAACATCATAAAGTTCAGAAACCTTTGCTAAAAAGGAAGGAAGTGCAAAAGCAGAGTTTCAGTTGAATATTAAGCGGAGGGGGTAGATGATTTGCATAACTTTAAAGTGGTCAATAAAGACATCAGAGCAGTAGAGTGTTAGTGTAAACCTACACTGCAGGAGGTTTGACTGGATGGCCCTTCTGTGACCAGCGGTTGATGGAATGCTGCTGAGTGAATGGGAAGAGAGCATGAGGGAGCCAATCCCAGAGTAGGAAACTGTGATTGGAGAGGTTTCGGATGTTTTAAAGGTGTGTATGACAGTTGAGAGAGTCAGTTTTTGTTCTGTTTGCTTTTGAGTTTGGTTAAGTGATGACAGTGTGCAGTATGGTCTGTGTGTAAGAGAGTGTTGAGGCTGGATGGATTATAGAGTGAGTGGAAATTAAGAGTGTAAGAAAAGAATGATTGAGTCTGGTGTTTATCTGGTTTTATTATTAAGGGCTCAAATAATATTATCTGAGCTTCTATATGTAATTGGTCACCACAAATTGGGACTAAGAGACTTTAAGCAATTAACAAAATTGGAGGCACTGTACTTGAAGCATTGCTGTTACAGGCATACAGTTAATAAAACCAATCTTTGTGTTTGTTTATAAAGTCTAGACTCATCATGAATTCTTTCCTGCACTGACAACTATTAGACACGCTTACCAATAGAGTCCACACAATCACATATTCTATCCACAGAAAGTCAGACCCCAGTCCAAAGAAGGGAAAAGGGGAAACTGAAAAGAAAGTGGCAGTGACTGTGGACAGGCTGAATAATTGGGTAAATTCAGCTGGCTCGTCCTCCACAACTTTCCACCTTTTTCAACTTTAAGATTGTATGACTATGTGGTTTTTCTATATGTTCACTCAGACATTAACCAAAATAGAGACTGTAGTCAAGAAATCAAAAGAAGGATAAGACTTGGAAAGACAGCTATCAGGGAACTAGATAAGATCCTCAAATATAAAGATATATCATTATAAGCAAATGTCAGAATCACCATGCCATAGTATTCCTGATTTATATGTATGGTTGTGTGATGCTAGACAGTGAAGAAAACTGATAGGAAGAAAATAAACTCATTTGAAATGTGGTGCTTGAAAAAGTTCTATGGGTACCACAGACTGCTAAAATGACAAATAAATGGGTTATTTGAATGGGTCCTAGAGCAAATCAAGCCTGAATTCTCACTAGAAGCCAAAACTGAGGCTATTATACTTTGCAGAGAGCCAGTGTGGGCTAGTGTTTTCAGCATTGGACTATAACTCTGGAGAGTAGGGTTCACATCCCTGCTCAGCCTTGGAAACCCACTGGGTGGCCTTGGGTAAGTCACACTCCCTCAGATTTAGAAGAAAGTAATGGAAAACCTCTTCTGAACAAATCTTGCTCAGAAAATCCCATGAAAGATTCATCTTAGGGTCATTATAAGGTAGAAACATGTTGAAGCCACACAGTAACAATTGCACTTTCAAGACAATATGACTCATTAGAGAAGACGATAATGCTTCATAAAGTGGAAGGAAGTAGGAAAAGAGGAACCTGCAACATAATTTGACAAAAGAGGCCATAGTCCTGGCTTTGCTAGACCTGAGCAAGGGTGTTGATAACGCTCTGGCTTTTCTTCGCCAACGAAGTTTTAGGAAGGACTCATCCCGCGTTTTCTGCAAGCGTGCTGATGACTAAAAAGGCCAATCCGAGATAGACAAGTCCGGTTGCAGAAAGCACAGCAGAAGGTCTCCTTGGGTGATGTTTCCAGGTTGTGATTCTTTCTGCGTTGTCGTTTCTCTTCAAGACTTGCTCGGCGTGAGTTCTCAAATAAGGCTGCAGTATTGTGGATAGTGTGTCTCCATGTCTCCCGATGTGAGGCCAGGGCGGACCATTGTTGGTGGTCAATTTGGCCGAGCCTGAGATGTTGTTTCAGGGAGTCCTTGTATCGTTTTTCTGGAGTGCCCGTCTTACGCTGACCCATGGCGAGTTCACCGTAGAGTACTATTTTGGGGAGGCGATGGTCCTCCATCCTAGAAGCATGCCCTGCCCAGCGCAGCTGTGTTTTCAACATCATGGCCTCAATGCTGGTGACCCCTGCTTGCTCAAGGACAGCAACATTCGTCACATAGTCAGTCCAGTGTACATTTAGGATTGTGTGTAAACAGCGCTGATGGAAGCGTTCGAGGAGTCGTAAGTGGTGGCGATAGTGACCCATGTTTCAGACCCATAAAGGAGAATAGACAGTACAATGGCTCTATACACACTGATTTTTGGGCTTCGCCTCAGGTGTTTGTTACTCCAGACTCTTTTGTAAAGTCTTCCAAATGCGCTATGTGCCTTTGCTAATCTGTGATCGATCTCTTTGTCAATCTTGGCATCTGAGGAGATGATGCTTCCCAGGTAGGTGAACTGCTGAACGGACTTAAGCACAGAGTTGCCGACAGCAATGTGGGGATGGTGGTGTTCGTCCTGTGGTGCAGGCTGGTAAAGAACTTCCGTTTTCTTCAGATTGACTTCCAGCCCAAACAGCTCTGCAGCTGTTGTGAAGCAGGATGTTAGACGCTGCAGAGCTGCTTCTGTGTGGGCTACAAGGGCAGCATCATCAATGAAGAGCAGCTCACGGACTTGATAGTTTAGAGTCTTAGTGCAAGCCCTCAGATGGCTTAAGTTAAACAAGCTACCATCAGTATGGTAACGTATATAGATGCTGTCTTCTCCTTCAAGCTCTGCCGTAGCCCTTTGGAGCATCATGCTGAAGAAGACTGTAAATAAAGTTGGTGCAAGAACACAACCTTGCTTCACTCCATTAGTTTTTAGAAAGGGCTCTGAAAGAGCATTGCCATATCTGACTTGACCGTGCTGGCCCTCGTGTAGCAAGATAATCATTTTAAGGAATTTGGGGGGACATCCTAGTCTTTCCAGGATCTGCCACAGACCTTTCCTACTCATGGTGTCGAAGGCTTTGGTGAGGTCAACAAATGTTACATAGAGATCCTTGTTCTGCTCTCTACATTTCTCTTGCAGTTGTCTAAGGGCAAATACCATATCTGTAATACTCCTATTGGCTCTGAAGCCACATTGGCTTTCAGGAAGAAGTTCTTCGGCAATGACAGTAACTAATCTGTTCAGGAGTATGCTTGCAAGGATTTTTCCAGCAATAGAGAGCGGTTTATGCCTCGATAGTTTGAGCAATCAGATGATTACTGCATCTCGGAGATCTGATGGCAGTTCCCCTTTTCCCCAGCAATTCACAAGGAGTTCGTGGAATTTATCATAGAGTACATGACCTCTGTGTTTCCAAACTTCAGGTGGGATTCCATCAATCCCAGCTGCCTTGCCGTTTTTCAACTGCTGTATGGCCTTAAGGGTCTCTTCCAAAGTGGGAGCTATGTCCAATTCATTTTTCGTTGGTTTTGTATCATATGTTGGATAGCTGAGCCTTGGACGACTCAGCTGGCACTAAAGAGACTTTGAAAGTGTTCAGCCCATCGATTCAGGATGGAGGCTTTATCAGTAAATAATGTTTGACCATCTGTACTGTATAAGGAGCTTTGGACCTGATAAGTAGGTCCAAGCACTGCCTTAAGAGCTTCATAAAATCCTCTAGAATCCCCCAAATCTGCACAGCATTGTGTCTTTTCTGCTATATTGATCCACCACTTGTTCTGCATGTCTCTGAGTTTTTGTTGAAGTTCACTACATGTGAGACAGAAAGCTGCTTTTCTTACATGGCAGGTTGGCTGGGCGAGGTATGCCTGGTGAGCAGTTCTCTTCTTTGCCAACAGCTCCTGTATCTCTTGGTTGTTTTCATCAAACCAGTCTTGATTTTTCTTGTTGGAGAACCCATGGGATTCTTCTGCAGACTGGAGGATACTGTTTTTGATATGTTGCCAAAGCACTGTGGGAGAAGGATCTGTAGGATGGTCTTCAAGTTTTGTTTACAGATTTGCCTGGAAGTTGTCTCTCATGGTAGCTTGTTGAAGATTGTTGACTTGGAGTCTCTCCTTTAAGATGCCACCCCTCTTAGGTTTGAACTTAAGATGATTTAGTTTACATCTGACGAGGCGATGATCTGTCTGGCATTCTGCACTGGGTATCACTCGAGTATGACGGACATCACGAATGTTTCTCTGGCGGACTAGAACATAGTCAATGAGGTGCCAATGTTTGGATCAGGGATGCATCCAGGTTGGCTTCAAGCTATCTTTCTGCTGAAAAATAGTGTCTGTAATAGTCAGCTGTTGTTCTGCACACAACTCTATCTAGAGGCATCCGTTATCATTGCAATTTCCAACACCATGTTTGCCTTAGACACCTTTCCAGGCTTCGGAGTTCTTTCCTACTCTGTCATTGAAGTCACCAAGGATAATAATTTTATCTTCTATAGGGACTTTTTGTATGAGGTGGCGTAGGCCTGTGTAGAATTTGTCTTTCTCTACAGGGTCGGCTTGCATAGTTGGGGCATATATACTAAAGAGAACAACATGTGGGAGGCGTAAGGAAATAATGCAATCAGAGTGTCCTGTTGGCAAGGTTTCAAGTTTGGAGGCAATGGAGTTTTTAATCATGAAGCCTACTCCTGAAAGATGTTTTTCGGTTTTGGGTTTGCCAGACCAGTAAAGTGTGTAGCTAGCACCGTGTTCTTTAAGGCTGCCTTCCTCATGGAGACGAACTTCACTAAGAGCAGTGATCTGAATATTAAGCCGTGATAGTTCATGGGCTATTAGAGCAGAATGACACTCAGGCCGTCCACTATCTTCAGAGTCTCGCATGGTTCTGATGTTCCAGCATGCAAGCATTAGTTTATTTATACCTTTGGAGGCTGGTGTGTGCCTTTGTTTTTTCCCTTGGTTTGACTGCATCAGAAGATGCCTGTTGGCCGTGGCTAGCCAACCAGGTAGATGGGGATGAGCTTTCGTTAGGCCACCTTTTCTAGGCCCCGCTCCATATGGAGCAAGCAGTGCTCTCCTTTAAAAAGGCTGCTTGGTCATTCAGGATGCTGCCAAAAAAGACTGTCATCTCCCGGGTCAGCCTCGAGCGACCAAATCTTTAACCGCCTGCATGCAGGGTTGGGGCTGCAGATTCCAGTGCATCTTTACACCTGCTGTTTCGTCCCTCGCCTATCGCTACAGGGCTTTTCTTTTTTTTTCTTTTTTTTGGAACTGGATTTGTCCTTCAAGCCTGTGCAATGGATTTTTCTGGTGGAGCACAGCATGCACAGAACTGGCCTCACCCTTTAAACCAAAGGTTCATCTGCTGCCCTTGCAAGCATGGACGGTAGCAGTGAGGTCCTCGGGACATAGGTTTGATTAGAGTTTCCTTGTCTTAGATGGTTGACCTTACAGGGTTGGACGAGCACCATCTGCCCGGGTTTGGGATTAGAGTTTTCCTTCTCCTAGGATGGTTGCCATAAGGCTAGAGAGCCCATCCTGCCCTTTGATGCTCTTTGTCAGACCCTTCGGTTTGACCTGTCTGGCATGGGAGACCCTACCAGTGGCTATTGTGCCACCGCCAGCATAGCTCAAAACATCATTAGGGTACGCAAGCCTGTCTCCCACGACAAGGGGGCGTCAATGGAGAGGTGTTGATGACTAGGGGTTGTATAATCTGTGAAAATGAACATCATGGAATTAGCTGGGAATTCTACCTGTCTAAATGGGGTCCTGCTGCAATCTACAGTATTTGGAGGGGGGGGCAAACAGCAAAAACAATGCTGGAAAAGCCTTTGTGGCTTTTCCCATAGTTTTTTAAAAACAGCAAGGGGGTGCATATTCCTGCTTGTTAGGACTGATTTGCTTTGAATCACTTTTCCATACAAGTGGATGCACAAATCTGATTGGCTGGGTGAGTTGGGGGTTGGGTCTTGCTAACAGGGCAAGTGTCCGCTCTTGCCATGTTGAATTTTCATCATAGTGAGTAATCTCTAAGGCAATAAAATTGGGTGTTTGTTTTTTCTGTCCTTTTAACTCAGAAAATCACTCAATTGCTCCAGCGAACCTTAGACAACATTTTTTAAAAAAATATTCAGTGGCAGCAATGTGCTAACGCAAGAAAATAACTCGTGGCTGTCATCTAGCATGCGAAACTTCTGGGGGTTTCTGGGGTCAAAACCACCATCAAGACAAGTCACTGCTGCTGCGAAATGCCATTATTACAAGGTACTCCATTCCCCCCCCACACACACACCCATATAGATGGTCTCTGGGGTTCATGGAGGACTCTCATTCACATGTCAAAGTCAATTTGATGGCAAATAATAACAACCAAAAATACAAATATTTCAGGGGAAGAGACAGCCAACAGGGTAGAATGTTGTTGCTGGTTTTGTTCAAAGGTTAAAAAAGCTATAAATGCTTAAAAAAACCTTCTATAAATTTGAAAGACAAATAGCCATAGGCTCAGCAAAGCACTGAACCTGCTTCTTGCAGCAAACTTCTTCCCCCTTTGAGCTCACATTCTCAGGGGAACTGGTAGATTAATTCTGAATCACTGTAACTACTTTTAAAAAATGAACAGAATGTTCAAAGACATCTGTATCTGAACCTGTGGCCAGAGGAGAATGTACCTTTGCTTTGGACATATGGAGACAAAGCTCTTTGATTTTATCTTCCTATTTCTGAATGATACTATTAGCCATATTTTTTCAAGTCCTCCACTATTGCATCAATAAAGTTTAGAACAATGATTCTTAAGCCATATGAAGTGGGGGACCAGCAGGTTTCCCCCACACACTATGGGCCTGGGACCAACACCATTTGTTCCTATTTACTATAACTATGTCTTTCTTTGAAACTCAGCATGGACTGGCTTCCAATAGTTCAAAGATCAATATTAATCTAAGGACCACCATTTCGAGTAGCACTGCTTTAGAAACTATTAAAGTTTCTCAGCCAAATCTTTGTATGCTGAGGTATTCTGAAAATAATCCTACCTCTAAGAGTTTGTCTATATTTACCAAAAAATCTGCAATGGACCTGTAGTTGCTGCAATCAGTTCACACAGCATACTGGAGGATTCAGAGGGAATGCAGTTTATAGGGCTTTAAAACTCACATTTTAAGCCAGACTTTCTCCCCAAATCTGGATAATCCTGTGTGTAGCCGGCACTCCCAAGGTAGCTTTGGTGTAGAGTTGGGGGGTGGGAGGAGTTTTGGTGGGTGGGACTGGTTGGGTCTGGCAAGTGTGGTATGAGTTGCCATTTTTACAACTTTTTTTTTTTAACTTCTGTGCTGGGCACAGCCAAGCCAAGACGATCCTCCCTAAGAGCCTTGTGACACCATTTCCCCCTGAATGTTGGTATGCAGATATCCACACAAGTGAATAAGTGAAGAGCCAACCAGCATTTGCACTCTCCCTCCCCCTGCATTCACTCATTCACTTGCTAACTCATGGAGAGATCTGCATACCAACATTTTTTTAAAAGGCAACACAAGACTGATGGGGGGAAGGGAAGTAGCCCAACCTATTCCCTCACCATTGAAGTTATGGCTGAACATGTTAAAAAATATGAATCAAATAAAATTTTATTTTTCTTTCTATGTGTGTGTGTGTACATTTGAAGTTCCTCCTTCCCTCCCGCATTGGACCAAAAGGGGGGAACAGGAATTGGATGGGGGAGGCATCCATTTGGAGTGGTTCAAATAGATTGACAGGAAAACAATAATGCCTATTGGTTGATAGGTCAATGCACACATGCTGGGAAGGGGGGAAACAGCAGAGCAAATAGAGGAAGTATGTGGTTGGTTAGGCTGAAGTCACCTCAAGGTATCCTCTGTGTGTAGAGTTAACAAGGTCACTGCGGGGTCACTACAAACTAGGAAAATGTGAGATGAGGCTGGATTTTTTTTTTCCATACTGTAGTTAAACCCTAAATTGTCATCTTTGTCCTGCATGCCACAGTACAGGTCAACCCCCCCCCCCCATATCTACGAAGGATACATTCCAAGATCCCCTGTGGATATCTGAAACCATGGATAATACAGAATCCTACTATTTTCAAAGTAGGAATGCTGGAAGTTGATCACATCATCACATTGGAGGACCTTGAAATGCCTAGAGAGAACATTTTTTTGGATGTGGATAAGTGAAACCATGGATACTGAACCCATGGATATGGGGGTTGACTTGTAATATTCAGATTAGGTTTACCACAGTATGCTTAACATGGAAAATGTACTTTGTACAACATACTATAGCCAAGTTTCTGATTCATTGACTGTATAAATCATATTGTTTTATATTGACATTTTGTTTTGTGGATCACACTAAGATGCTGTTGCTAACATTTACGCTCCAAATGATGTGGTGGCAGGATATGTGAAAGGTTACATCATCCTACATGTGCCTACCAGTACTCTTAGGTGAACATTTGAGCTCTGTGTTGCTAGATCTTCTTCAGAGTCAAGGTGACAAGTGATAAGTCAGAGGGCTTCCTCTGTCATGGTACTATAATTTTGAGATGCCCTTCCAAGTCTTTCCTGCCTGGCATAATCTCTTCCTACTTTTCAGCAGGTATTAAAAACAGACCTAAATGGTCCTTTAGGAAAGAGTGATGATGCTGGATCTCTCTCTCTCTCTGGCTTTTCTTCGCAAACGAAGATTCAGGAAGGACTCGTCCCGCGCTTTCTGCAAGCACGCTGATGACTAAAAAGGCCAATCCGAGATAAACAAGTCCAGTTGCAGAAAGCACAGCAGAAGGTCTCCTTCGGTGATGTTTCCGGGTTGTGATTCTTTCTGCGTTGTCGTTTCTCTTCAAGACTTGTTCGGCGTGAGTTCTCAAATAAGGCTACAGCATTGTGGACACTGCATCTCCATGCCTCCCGATATGAGGCCAGGGTGGACCATTGTTGGTGATCAATTTGGCCAAGCCTGAGATGTTGTTTCAGGTAGTCCTTGTATCGCTTTTTAGGAGCGCCCCTCTTATGCTGACCCATGGCGAGTTCACCATAGAGTACTATTTTTGGATGTAGTCCAGCTATAATATCTTTCTGCTATTTAGTACAGTTTAATTAAGATCCCATCCTTCTACTGACTAGGTGGATTACGACATATGTTAAAACAATATATGTTGCACATATACATATAATACAGAAAAATACCTAATATAAAATAAATTAAACTAGCTTATTAATGCATGCATGTGCCTACAAATCCCTTGTTGACTTATGGCGACCGCACATATTTCATACGGCTTTCTTACACAAGGGATACTCAGAGGTGGTTTGCCATTGCCTGACTCTGAAATCTAGCCTACAGCACCTGGTATTGATTGGCAGTCTTCCATCCAAGTACTAACCAGGGCTGACCCTGCTTAGCTTCTAAGATCAGACAGGATCTGGTGCTTTTAGGGCATTTGGTTTATCAAAATGTAACTCATTTTAAAAATATACAAGCGTTTTTTAAAAACATAATTAGACTAAAACTACAGCACGCATTTTCCTTGTTAAAAGATGCCCTCTAAACATCCATTTAAGCACCAAATATCTGTTTAAATAAAAGGGTCTTTATCTTCTGGCAGAAGGAAAAAAGGTGGCAGCATAGCCTCCTGCATAACAGAATTCCAGAGCCAGGGAGCAGCTACAAAGAAAGACCTCTCTTTTCTCCTCATCCATTGGGCCTTTGACAATGGTGAAACTCAGAGAAATCCTCCTCTGAGTATCTTAAGGCTTGGGCAGGCTCAAATAAGGAGATACAGTCTTTCAGAGAGTCTGGCCCTAAGTTTTACGGGACTTTATAATCTCCAACCAGCACTCTAAATTGTGGTCACAAACAAACCAGTAGTTATTAAAGCTGTTTGAACAAAGCAGGTACTGTATACAGACCTGAAACTAGTTAGCATTCTAGTTGCAGCATTTCATACCTTCTTATGTTAGGCAGCCCCATGTAGGAGATTTTCAGATGGGGACAAAATAGCATCCCCATATCGCTATCTCCTTTCCCTCCCCCTCCTGCCACCCTCCCAGCACACGAACGAAAACATTCACACTTACCTTATAGTGAGATCCTCTCTTCCCTTCAGCAGCCCAGGAGTGAATGCAGCTCTCACTTCCTGGTTTGAAATCCCGGACCATTCTCGCAAGAGCACGAGCACGTGGGAAATTCAAACATTAAAGAAAAATATACTTTAAAAACATAAACCAAGCACCATACTTTTAAAAAGCCAAGTAACCCAGGGAGGGTACAAAGAATGTGTCACTTACCTGGTTCTCCCGATCACACCAGAAGTGTTCGGCATGGACCTCCCACTGATGCTGGCATTGTGCCAGCATAACGGGGTACCTTTTCATTTGCCTATCATTCCGTCATAGAAACAGAATGGGCGATCTATCAACAGCTTAGCCCAGCACAGGAGCAAGATGACTCGGAAATAACATCGCCTGAAAGGAAAGCCTTTTCGCGATCTCCTGGCATCATTGTCACACCATATTTACAGTGTCTGATAATCTCCATAGAGTGTGGGACACAATCAAGGCATGTGTCACTGTGGCCATACTGTTTTACTGATATATTTGTTCTGCTTAAAACTAACTTTTATAAGCTACCTTGTAGCCCAAAAGTGTGGGGCTACAAGAGAGAGAGAGAGGCAACATACAAATACATTTAGTTTTTAAAAGATACTTGATAAAGATCACAGTATGTTATGTGCACTCCTGAAAGCATCCCTGAAAGATGCCTATTCAACCTGCATTTAAAGACTTCCAAAGATGGAAAGCCCACTGCCCTTCAAGGCAATCTATTTGACTGTTGAAGAATTCTTAAAGTAAAAAATGTTCTCCCTAACATTTAGGTATAATATTTTATCTTGAAATTTGAATTCACTGGTTCAGGTTTTAGTCTCTAGCAGGAAATAAGTTTGTTCCATCTTCTACATGACACCAGTAAAGATTAGAAGCCTCAGCCAAACTCCTAATGATCCTGTAAACTGTATAGTGTAAAGATCAATGCACATTTGGCAGCAGTGGTTAAGGAACTATTTGTTTTTCAAGCTTAGTACATTTTCTTATGTTAGATTTTGTTTATTTTACCATCTTCACATATGTGCAGACAGTTTGAAATTTCATACATGAAATGGATGAAAAAAGTGGAACTGAGTGGGGCTTATATGGAGATAGTAATTAATACTGCATTTCTTTCAGTTTTGTGCAGCATATTAGACACTGGGGCCACAAAAATGTTCCTTTCACACATGTGTTGTTCAGCCTGTAAAACAGCTCCACATAGGAGCCAAGCTGTATTCAGTCCTCCCCTTCTACCCCACCACTGCACAAGGAATTGCCAACCTGGTGACCCCACTGCAATCCATTCACCTCAAGCAGAGGCCACTTTCATATTTTATGCAGAACCACTCGGCACCCACCTAATGTACACCCCACTATGGAGTCAGTATGTCAAGTGTCCATCAGCCATGGAAGTCACCAGGTGACTTTGGGCCACTCATAGTCTGACACAGCAGGTTTCTGTGAAGGATAAAGTGGAAAAGAAAAGACCCATGCATGTGGCCTTGAGTTTACTGGAGGAAAGTAAGAATTTAAATGTAACTAACCCATAAATAAATAACACATCATCACCATCACCATCTATCTCAGATCTCTGAAGGGCAGAATACTTACTGCCTGAATAATAGAAAGATATTTTCTTCCTGTACATGAAGCTCTAGGTTACTAAATCATGGTGTTTGGAGGTGGGGGAGAAATCAGCTGAGGAGGATATTCCCAGTTAGTACCAAATTCTTAATTACAGAAGCATCAACAATGTGACAATTTCAGTCTAAAATCCAAAGACATTCATTTTTATGAAAACAGCGTATTAAATATTGCTGTTTTTTTTCTTAAAAAAAGAAAGCAGCCAAGGGTACTAATGATTGATCATGAATTCCTTGAAAATTGAAGAATACTTATATACTTTATTTTGAAATGATGCTGAGTATATGAACAATGTAATTTGCTTAACATCTGCTTGTGGTAAATGTTAACAGATGTTCCTCATTATTATCTTTCAATACTTGTGTATGCACAATGTGAAAAAAAAACACACATGATAAATTAAGCTTGCATGAAAAGAAGGTAAAATAAGTAACGTGCAAACAACAGTATGTAGCTGATGAAAATAGCTGTGCTTTTGTTCCAAACTTAGAAAATAATTACAAAATGCTACTATGTTAAAAGTACAAATGTTTGCATTGTATTAGAATTTACTCAGAATGTACCACCAACAGATATTTGTGAAATATTGACCATATCTAAAACCCTTGCCTTCCTGACTGTTCATCAAAATATACTGTTGCAAGACTCTTTGATGGGTGAAGCCTGGGATGGGCAATATGTGACATTCCTGCTTCATTTTGTATCCTCTGAGCTCCTCCAAAACAGCAGTGCCCCCCCCCAAAAAAAAGTCTTTCTTGCAGAATTACAGCAACTGTAGAGAGAGAAAATTGTGCCTTTTTTAAATGCCATCCATATGGGTCGATGGGTGTGTGTGTTTACTTCCAATGTGGCCTTCCCATTTTGAGTAAGTTGCCCACCTCTGTTTTGAGCATTAACATAACATCCAGTTCTTTTGATGCAGCAGAATGTTAGAAGGTAAATCACAGACAGTTGCTACAGACGCAGGATAGGTTACACATACACACTGCCTTGAAAGGATTAGTATAGATCTTGATAGAGCTCACCTTCTGATCCTGCTCTGCTCTTTGGGAATGCATGTGTCCCAGCATGTCAGAACAGAAGCCAAGGATATGCCTCCCACTGAGCCTCTTTCTCATCTTCCTTTCTCCATTATTATGTGTTGAACTGCATGTTACTATTGGTCTGGGGCAACTATTGCCAGTTGAAGGATGGGCCATTATTTGCAGGTTTATATTTCACAGAATATATTTTTCAGGTTTAAAACTGGTAGTGGAAGATGACTTTTTGTTCAAAATACTTAGATCTTATTTTACATGATGCTTAGGATCAGGGTTTCTGATGCTGAAGTGCTGAGTAAACAGTGTGATCCAGTCAGGATCTAAAGTTTTATACTACCAAGCAAATCTTTTAAGATTTCCCTTTTAAAGACTAATTCAGAGACAACTCGATAAAAACACTGAGTGGGAAGAAATACTTTTGCACATTAGGATTTCTTTTTGGTTCACTGTTAACATCCTTTTTAAAAAAACCTGGTCCAAGCACTGAATAAGTAAGGGCTTGTCTATACAAGGGGGGAAAAATGTGGATTGATGTGTACTAATGCCAATTTGAAAGCAGCTTCGATTTTTCTTAATGTTTTTTTTTTGGCAAAAATTGCAGGCATGCAAAGCTATCTACTTTTCTGTCCTAATGGGCATGCCTTCAAATCAAGATGGTAGGTGTGAGTGAATTACACATATTTTTATTTTCACTGAACAGTATTTTTAAAAAGTGTATCTAAGGTGCAGAAGAAAAGAAAAAGGCTGCCCTCCACGCTGCCACTCAGATCAGGGAAGGGATGATGACTCTCTTCTCCTCTTCCCACTGCCCACGGCTGCCCTCTGTACCGCCACCACCTCTGGGATCAGGTAAGGGATGACAGCTCTCTCCTCCGCTTCCCCCTCCTCCTGGTTGCCCTCTATGCTCATGCCTGTCTGCCCAGGAAGGCAAGATTAACCTATTTGGTCCCTTTAATTGCAGCTGGGAAGGCAAGATGAATCTCTTCTGCCAGACTGCAATTAAAGGGATGGAAGAGGTTCATCTTGGCTTCCTGAGTGGACAGGCATGAGCAGGGAGGGCAGCTGCAGGGAGGGGGAAGAGGAGCAGAGAGCTGTCCTCCCTTCCCCAATCCCTTCACTGATTCCTCCTCTTCCCCCTTCCCGTGGTTGCCCTCTACTCCACCACCAGGTCCCTTCAATCAAAAAAACTAATCACAGGTAAAGTGCTCAATCATGCCAGCGCACCCCCAACTAATTGGATGGTCTGCTCTTCCCCCTCCAGACCGTACAACAATTTGCATGGTTGTCTCAATGGTTGGAGGGAGGGTGCATTTCTCTCAGAGTTCTTTTAAAAACTCCGGGGAAGTCCCCCAAAGTCTTCTATCACACTGTTTTGTGTTTTTTGGCCTCCCTCCTTCTTTTAGACAGGGATTCCTTATTAATTCCCTGAGGATTATTTTCACCATTTAGACAAGCCATAAGGCTCCAATTGTCAAACCACTTGCTCCAGACTCTTGTCACTAAAGCACTGAAACTGACAATTGTATTCCAGAGTTGCTCTAGCCTCAGCTGCTACAGCTCCTACATAATCAATGTTGTGTGGTCTGCTTCTGCAATGCAAACTGCTGACATTGGACTCTTCTGTACAATTGCAAAGTATCTGATATAAGCAGCTGTTATACTGCATTCAACCACACTCCCTAGTCTTGAGATTATTCCTCTTTGCCTCTCCAGCCCAAGGTTAAGACCCAGTGCAGAAAATAGGAGCTAATTTGTCACCCTTCAAAATAACACTAAGGACTTTATCAGACTAACATCTAAAAACAATGTAATTCCATGAATGAGGAAAATGGAAACATAGTGGCATTATTACATTTATCACATGTCACTGTAATCATGAAAAAGAACCACCATGGATTATCGCATGACCACCACTAACACTTTAAGAATGGGACTTTACTTCCATGGTTTAGCATGGGCGAGATTTCAGTGGTTCTTCCGAGAAGACATGAGTGCGCTTAAAAACACCAAAAAAACAACAAACAAACCCTAATTTGCAAAGTAAATGAACGCACAAATACTTAAACAAACCTAAAAATGTGCAAACAAACTGGGACAGTTCATAAACAGAGCGACCTGTAGATAGTTTCCACATTATCACCTGGACATTTTCATGTTGGGAACAGGGAGGGGGGAAGAGGACCACTCATTCATGCTGTAATCTTGCGATTACAGCAGGATGGAGATAATCAGACAGGGACAAAAATAGCATCCCCATCTCGCAATCTCCTCTCCCGTTCCCATCCCGGCACAATAACTCAAAGTTTCACACTTACCTTGTTTATGCAATCCTCCCCTCCCATCAACAGCCCAGGAGCGAATGCAGCTCAAACAGAGCTGCATTCACTTCCTGGAATGGAAATCCCAACCATTCCCATGAAAGGACAATCACACAGAAAATTTAAAAGTATATTATTCTACTTGGAGGAATATAATGAATTAAATCCTTCCAGTCAAATACTATTTAACTCAGCACTGACTAATAGTGCAATCCTAAATAGGGACAAGGTGTAGCAAAGGGGGTAAATCTACTATTTCATCACAAGTTTGCTGCATTGTGCTGACTGGAGTGAAAGCTGGAGGGAGCAATGGAATGGATTGACTATGGAGATTTTCAGATGGGGGGAAAACCCGCGGAGGTCGGGAGAGAAATGGGTCTGTTCCGCTTCCAGTGCTCCGTTTCACATGCCCCCTTGTTTTCCTGACCTCCATTCATTTTCCCTCCGTCCTGCTTTCATTTTCCTTCTGCTATTTTTTATTAATGAAAAATTCTGTTACCTGCTCTAGGCTGAACTTCCGTTACCTGCTCCAGGCTCAGTGTGTGTATATGGGGTTGTCTAAATGGTAAAAATACTCCTCACAGATTGCAAAGAGAAGATGATCTGTCCTGATGGCCATCCATGTTTTTTCACCTTATTGTGAAGGAGGAGGATTAAAAAAAAAAATACTTTGAGGGAAATGCACATCCCTGACCATTAAGACAGACCCTGTGAATCATTCTGCAGTCTAGAGGGGTAGAATAGACTTTCTGATTGGTCAGGTGTGTGCAGGTTTTCTGCTCTTTACCCTTTTTTTGACACATGGGATCCTCAGAGGGAAGCCATGGGGAGGTGGAGGATGGCTCTCCCCCCCTCATGGATGCCTTCACACTGCTGCCACTGGGACCAGGGGGAGGGGGAGGATAGCTCTTTCCTCCCTGCCCCCTGCGGAAGCCTTTCTGCTGCCCCTGCCACTTGGACTGAGAAGGGGGAGCATGACTCCTCCCTCTGCCCCCCCCACAAAGGCCTTCCTCAGCACCACTGGGACAGGGGAGGGATATGGCTCTCTCCTCCCCCCCCCCCACAGAAGCCTTCCTACTGCCATGACTGGGACCAAGGAGGGGGAGGATGGCTCTTTCTTACCTCTCCCTCCTCCTGTGTGGAAGCCTTCCCGTCACCAGGACTGGGGATGATGGCTCTCTCCTCCCTCTCCCCTCCCCCTGCAGAAGCCTTCCTGCTGTCCCTGCTGGGACTGGGGAGGGGGAGGATGGGTCTTTCCTCCTCTTCCCTCTTCCCACAGTTGCCATCCATGCCACCCGCAGCTTATGGGGACCAATAAACCCCCCATTAAGATAAATAGCTACTGCTCCAATTTGTCATTACTGTGGAGTAATCCAATTGGGGGGGCTCATATAAATAAGCCCTGTGTGAGAGAGACTGTGGAAGGAGGAGAGAAAGGGGAAGAGATGAAATGAGAAATGGGGAAGCAAGTAACCAGCCTGCACACTCTTGACTTTTAGAATTTTGTCTGTAGAGGGGGAAATGGGGTTAGGAGACCTTTGGTATCTTTTAGAAACAGTTTAGGAGCTTGGTTTTGTGAATGTGTTACGTAGTAAACTACAATACAGTGTCCCTAATGCACAATTGACAGAGCCTGAAAAATACAGTACTACAGTCTGTCCTGAGCAGTCTAGGAAACAAGATCTCATTGCTCTGTATTTCCTCTGGGATATGTCACCACCCAGGATATCAAAGAAAGTTCCTATACTGAACCTGAGCCTAAAACTAGACTGCAATACATCCAGGAAATCAATATCATCCAACAGTGTCTATGGCTGTGCATCAGTCACCCATCCCAGCACCTTTTCCAAGAAAAAGATATCAGTCTGGGTTCAGAAAGGAGTAACGCAGGAGCAGTCTCATGACCCCCTTCTTTAATACATCTGGAAACTGACTCTCTCACACAATACCCACTTGATCAGCACCGCAACCTAAATGATATAAGCTGAGGGCAGGTGATGAGCAAGCAGATGGAAGACCACACTTCACCAAGCACCTTGTTTACATCTTCAGCCGAAAATAGCTGAAATCCACACTTCACATCAGGAGCAGGAGCAATTCTGAATTGAAAAAACAGAAATGGAACCAAGACAAATGCAAATGACTTAATCTTTAAAGTACTTAACAAAACAAACCATAGTGGGCCTTTATGCTTATTTGTATGTCAGGCTGGAGAAGGCCATGAACCAGCCAGAAAAGGTTTACTGCACAACAATGCACAGACATACCAGAGAAGTACTGCTTCACTGCTACCATTTACTTACTTATTTACTTACTATTCTACCTTACCCCCCCCCAAATGGGCCACAAGGTGGCTTAAAACATAGATTAAAACAAAGCACAACTAAGATCTACCAGAGCAGTTAAAAAAAAAAAAACAATAGAACACACTGTCACATTAAAAACAGCACTGACTGCTGGCTTGTCTACATTACTGGGGAAAAAAAAATCAAACTCCCCCCAAATCTGGCCTGATAAGACCACACTATGTGAGGCCTTTCCCCCAATCTGGGGTGTTAAATCCACACACTGTATGACCTTATCCATACCAAGCTTGGGGTGTACAACCTTAATCTGTATTTTAAAAACTTGCAATTTTCTCCAGCATTTGCTTGAAAGTCTGGAACAAACTGTAGTGTGAACAATGCATTCACCCTGGATTTTCGGGGTGGGGAGGCAGGACAAACACTGTCTATGGTGCTGCCACTTCCCCCCCTCCTTGGCACCACTTCCTCATTCTGAAGGCAGAGCCCTGGCACAAAATCACTTGCTCTGTGGTTAGAATGAGGTGGCCAGCTGCACAAGGTGGGACTGGCTGTTCATTCTGACCTCATAGAGTGCAACTATGCAGCAGGGCAATGTCTTCCCAGTGTAGAGTCACTCTCTCTGAGGTCAGAAGGAGAGGCCAGCCATGCCATCATGAGGCTGGCTGCTTGCTCGGACCTCAGAGAGAGAGAATCTGTGCTGGGAAGGCAAAGCCCTGGAGCAGAGTCAGTCACTCTGAGGTCAGAACAAGTGGAAGGCCGAGCCCTGGTGCATAGTCACTCTCTCTGGGGTCAGAACAATTGGCCAGCCATACAACTGATTGTGTGCTGGGAAGACAGAGCCCTGTCACTCTTCTGACCCACACCAGTGGCAAAAGCACCATGGAGTGTCTAGCTAGGTAGAGGTGATGGTTCCATAGCTCCACTGGGGGTAAAAATCCAGATGAATTATTGTGTAGACAAGCCAGGCTTTAGCCAGGTAAGGTGTGGCATTTAAATCCTGGCCAGAGTAGACCAAACTTTATGTGGTGCAGCCCTGGGCCAAAGCAGTCCAAATTTCATCTGGATTTTTATCCCCATTGTAGACTTGGCCTTAAAAACAGTTTAAAAGCTATAACCACAAGAGAGCAGTTGTATCTGTACCTTCAAGAAACTACCAGAGAGACATGTGGCACCTTTAAGATTAAAAGGACAATTTAAAACTGCAAGACAGTATGTTCAGTGATGAGCTGTGTCTGGTTACATTCACCACAATATTTCCATCTCTTGCTTCCAAACCATCTTCATAATGGCTTCCTTGTCTCACTTCCTTAATAAATCAAAGAGCTGAATGGATTCCCCTCAGTGGGAAAAAGGATGCTTAGGAGCAATAGCATCAACTGTCCAGTTGATCTCCATAAGCAAGAGTGACATGAATTTTGACAGGAGCACCAGCTCTACTAACAGCAAGCTCCCAAGGGCTCTCAAAATCCTCCATCCATCAGCCTTCAGGATGGCCTATTCTAATAGATTCATCACCACTGCCGCAGAGGGAACAAGTTGCTATAAGCCTAAAATTTACCAGGGAGTGATCTAATCATAACAAAGAAGTCATCAACTTGCACCATATCATTTACTTGCACCATCTTTGTGCCTAGATCAAAACACCAAATGAAGCATGCAACTTGCCAGATGTCTGGGGCAAATGACATTTTGAAATAGCTCTGTAACTCATGATTTCACTATCATTTCTGAAATATGTACTCTGCTGTTCTAATGCCTGAATCAAAGTGGCATCGAGCACTTCAGAACCAGTACTTCTTAAAACAACAATATAAAACAGTAAGTACAGTCAATAAAAGACACAGAGACAACAGTTGAAAGCAAGTCATAAAAAAAAACACCACTGTCCTCTATACATGGCAGCCATGAAGTCCTGAGTTGAACCAGACAATGCAGCAAAAATGTAGAGCCAAGAACTTTATTTGCACATATTGATAGATAACAGCATCCATATGTTAAGCACCACCATGCATTAATTCTGTAAACTACTTCAGTGTAAAAGTTATGTTAAAAACATTTAACTTAAGAATTAACTTAAAAACAACAATTATAAACACATTTGTACTGCATTTGTATAGCACCATACAAGCACAGATCACAAAGAATTAAATCCTTCAAGACGATAAAAACACTTTGGCTGCAATCCAGCAAAACCTGCATCCAAATACATAACCAGCTCTGCATGTCCACGGAAGAACTGATCTCCTGGTTTGTTTGAACAGCAGTTCCTATACTGCCACATAGCAAACCTCTTCTGAAACTGAGAGAACTTCCACAAGTAGTTTCTGATCAGACCCTAGAATAGTACTTTTCAAAAGTAAGTAGTTACATTAGTCATTACTCTGATCACCCAACCAATGAACATTACTTTTTGTTGATACTGAGGTCCAGAAAGTAACTTGATGGATTAGAGTCGTCCCTCCACATTCACGAGATCCCTGCGGATGTGAAAAAAATACAAAAAGGGCTCCCCCCACCCGCCCGCAAACCCCCCACCATTCCAAAGTGGCGATGAGGATTTTGGAGTCCCATCACCACTTGGGGAAGCGCAGGGGTGGCTGAAAAGCCACGTGGCCGCCAACCCCCCCTACTGCCTGCTGCCTGATGTGCTTCCCGAAGTGGCTAAGGGGCTCTCAAGCCCCACACCCACTTCAGGAAGGTTGGGGTGGAAGCTGCTGGGAGGTTGGTTGGCCTCCCCCCGGCCTTCCTGAAGCGGGTCCGGGGCTTTGAAGCCTCGGAGCCGCCTCGGGAAGGCTGGGGATGGTGACGGGTGGGTGGGTGGGCAGGAGACTGGTCAGCCTCTCCCTGGCCTTCATGAGGGGGCTCTGGGGCTTTGAAGCCTCGGAGCCACCTCAGGAAGGCTGGGGATGGCATCGGGTGGGAGGGAGGGAAGGTGGTTGGCCTCTCCCCGGCTTTCACGAGGGGACTCCAGGGCTTTGAAGCCTCAGAGCCACCTCGGGAAGGCTGGGGATGGTGGCGGGTGGGCGGGAGGCTGGTTGGCCTCTCCCCAGCCTTTGTGAGGGGGGTCTGAGGCTTTGAAGCTTCAGAGACGCCTTGGGAAGGTCGGGGACGGTGGCGGGTGGGTGGACGGGAGGCTGGTTGGCCTCTCCCTGGCCTTCGTGAGGGGGCTCCAGGGCTTTGAAGCCTCGCAGCTACCTCGGGAAGGCTGGGAACGGCAGCGGGCAGGAGGGAGGGAGGCTGGTTGGCCTCTCCCCAGCCTTCAAAAGGGAGCTCCAGGGCTTTGAAGCCTCAGAGCTGCCTTGGGAAGGCCGGGAATGGCAGTGGGTGGGAGGGAGGGAGGGAGGCTGGTTGGCCTCTCCCCAGCCTTCGCAAGGGAGCTCCAGGGCTTTGAAGCCTCGGAGCTACCTTGAGAAGGCTGTGGACAGCAGCGTGCATGCATGCAGGAAGCTTGCTGGCCTCTCCCCAGCCTTTCTGAAGGGGCTCTCGGGATTGAGAGCCCCATAGCTGCTTTGGGAATGTCTGGAGGGGTGGAGGGAGTATGGCGGAGAGGCTTTTCAGCCACCCCACCCTCCCAAAGCCTCGACAAGGCTTGGAAAGCTCAATCGCGGCTTTGAGAAAGGCGGGGGGCTAAAAAGTGCCTTTCCCACAAACTCCCCACTCTCCTGGGGCTTGGATCTCCACCCCAAATGGATCCAAGCCCCAGGAGAGCAGGGAGTTGGGCGCACGGTTTGCTCAGCAAGCACTCCATTTAAATAGGTTCCTCTCCCTTGTGTGTGAGGGAGAGAAGCTGATTTAAATAGGGTTCTTGCTGAGCAAACCACGAATAATCAAAACTGTACGAGTGAAAGCCACGAACGGGGAGGGGCAACTGTACTTATTACTAAAACATTGCTGTTACAATTTTACTGTCCCATTGGACACAAAAACAGGAAAATGTTGTCTAGGAAAATTATGATCATTATAATTCTGAGTGGATTTCCCTGCCTGGACACTGCCTCCCTGCCACTCACTTACGCACTTGCACTCCACACAGATACTTTAGGTGGACATGTAAAACAATCACTCATTCAGTAACTCTTCATTTCCATTCTCTTTCACACAAGCAATTGCTTTAAGGACTTTATCAGACCATTCCCCATTATTGTTCTTTTGCTAGCATATTTTAAAACATTTTTATGGCGGCAAAAGAACATCCTCCTACCAGACCTACCTTCCGCAGCATTAAAGAAGCATCTCAGGCACCAAAAGAGAGTGAACAGAGCTCCATTCACTTCTGCACTCATGATATCTTTGAATCTCAGAAGACCCCCAAGTCAGATGGAGGAATTGAATTCTATGATTCACAGAATTGTATGATACCTTTCCAGAACAGATGACCACACATACAGAAAGGAGAGATATAGTAGTGATGGGTGACTTTAACTATCCTGATATTTGCTGGAAATCTAACTCAACCAAAACGTCAAGGTCTAGCAAATTCCTTACTTGCCTGGAAGACAATTTCATGGTCCAAAAGGTGGAAGAGGCAACAAGGGGGTCAGCTATTTTAGATCTAATCCTAACCAACAGGGATGACCTGGTTAATGGGGTGCAAGGGGTGGGATCCTTAGGTGAGAGTGATCATGTTCTCCTGGAGTTTGTTATACAATGGGAAGGAGAAGCCAGGCATAGTCAGACATGCATTCTAGACTTTAGGAGAGCTGATTTCAATAAACTCAGGGAAATACTGGGGGTGATCCCATGGTCAGTAATACTAAAAGAGTAGGAACTTCAAGACGGATGGGGCTTTCTCAAAAGGGAGATACTGAAGGCACAATTTCAAACAGTACCAATGAGGAAGAAAAATGGGAGGTGTCTCAAGAAACCAGGATGGATGACTAAGAACTTTCAACGGAGCTAAGTTTTAAATGGAACATGTACAGGAAATGGAAAAAGGGAGAAATCATGAAAGAAGAATTCAAACAAATAGCAAACACATGTAGGAGTAAAGTCAGAAAAGCTAAAGCACAGAATGAGCTCAGGCTCGCTAGAGAGGTTAAGAACAATAAAAAAGGGTTTTATTGCCCATGTTGAATCTGCCCTCTACCGTCTCCCAGAGGAAACGGCAGAAGAGATAAGAGGAGAAACAGCTAGGATCCTGAGGAAGGCAAAACCACCACCCAGCAACATAACCATAAAAGAAAGAAAAGCCATAAAGGATCTCAAAGCAGACCCAGAAATCATTATTCTTCCAGCAGACAAAGGCAATGCCACAGTAATCATGGAAACAGAAAAATACAGACAAAAAAAATAAATAAATAAGGGAACTCTTGGACCCTGAAACATACAGAAAACTGAAGCAAGGCCCAACCAACAAAATCACCAGAAAAACAAATCCCTTGATCAAGAACAAGTATTTTAAACTAGTTTTAGTTTGTTTTGATGGAGTTTTTGTTCCTGCCAAGAATGAGCTCTCTAAACTGTAAGTAAAGATGCTTTTGTACTTTTTAAACTAACTTTTGAGTCTTGAGTGGTTATTTTGCTAGTTAAACAACTTGGGAAAAGACAAAGGGTGTTTGGTTATTTAATAAGCTATGTATGCTAACATTCTGATGCTAGATGCTGCTGCATTTGCATTAAACTCTGCTAAGTTGGCTGTATTCTCCACTAACGTGTGAAGTACAGTGTGGGTGTTTAAACAGGGACAACATACCCTGATATTTTAAACAGTGATTTTTCACACATTCCAATACTTACCACAAGTTACTTGCAGTGGGATAACAAATTCTACGAACAGTTAGATGGGGTAGCCATGGGCAGCCCCCTGAGCCCAGTGATAGCAAACATTTACATGGAACATTTTGAAAAGCAAGCCCTGGAAATAGCACCAAAAAAGCCCACAACATGTTTCCAATATGTGGGTGACACTTTCACCATTTGGAACTATGGAGAAGATTTGGTCTCATTCCTGAACCACCTGAAGGGGCATCCACCCAAATATCCAATTCACGATGGAAAAAGAGAAGGAAGGAGGAACACTGCCATTCTTGGATGTCCTAGTCATCCGCAAACCAAACCAATGGTTAGGCCACAAGTTATACAGAAAACGCACATACACAGACAGATACTTACACAAGAACTCCAATTATCACCCAGGACAAAAAAGAGAAGCACAATAAAAACATTGGTAGACCATGCAAAAAGGATCTGCGAACCCCACTACTTGGAAGACAAACTGAGGCACCTAAACAGGGCCCTACAGGCTAATGGTTACTCCAGATCAGACATCACAAGAGTAGCCAGACCCAGAAATAAAACACAGGAATGAAGAAGAAAAACAGCCACCCAAAAGGAAGGTATTTTTACCATACATCAAAGAAGTCACAGACAGAATAGGGAAACTGATGAGGAAACACAACCTTCAAACAATCTATAGACCAACCAAAAAAAAAAAATCCAAGAAATGCTACGCCCAGTGAAGAACAAAAGAGACCCTCTCACAGCTGCAGGAGTCTACTGCATACCATGCAGCTGTGGATAAGTTTACATAGGGACCACTAAATGCAGTGTGCAAACACGAATTAAGGAGCATGAGAGACACTGCAGACTGGGCCAGCCAAAAAAATCAGCAGTAGCAGATCATGTTATAAACCAACCTGGACACAAAATGCTATTTGAAAGCACAGAAATTCTAGGCCAGGCCAACAACTATCATGTCAGAATGCACAGAGAAGCTATTGAAATCCACAGACATCTGGACAACTTCAACAGGAAAGAAGAAACCTTAAAAGTAAACAAAATCTGGCTCCGATTTTTTTCATTGTGTAGATTACCCCTAGCAGTCACTCACTATTTTTCTTTCTGCTTCTACTGGCAGCAGGAAGAATTTCTTTTATTTGGGCAGAACAGAGGAAGGTAGCCACCCACATAAGCCTCCCTTCTCCTGCTCCCATGGCACTGACCAAACTAGAACATACTCAGTAAAGAGAAGCATTATGTTACAGAAAGTAATTAATTGCAGCACTGGCTGTTACAGGCAACAAACAAACAAACTAATTAACATTGCTGCAAAAAGTAGCTAGTTACCAAATAAACCATTACAAGTAACACATTACTGTACTTTAAAGCTGCGTTCCTAGAATAGCATAAGGATTTGCTTGTTTAAGGAAGTAAAGTCAATCACACATGACCTGAACATGGCTAGTGTGGCTCTTTGGATCCTGGCCCTTAAACAAAATGCTTTTAATCCATGATAGATAGTTATAGCATTACTTCATATCACTTGTCAATGTGAATCTATATATAGTGAAAAAAACTGGGTAACATTCTTAGGAGATTTTCACATAGGCGATATATCCCGTGGCAGGAACAGAACAGGGTCGGGAAAGGTTTTCCCTTTCAGATGACGTTGACCCTGTTCTGTCCTGCATCCATCCTGCTCCCGTGATTGTTCCGGAACAATGTAATCATGATTTTTCATTATGAATAGACCTCCCTTTCCGTCGCTATCACACAATCACGGGTGTGCGAACAGGAGCCCCGTTCCTGTTCTGAAATGACAGCCATGGAGCGGAGGTCCGTTCCAAGCATTTCCTGTACTATCTGGACATCCAGGTAAATGGCACTCTTTATTTTACCCTCCCTGTTTTGATTGTGTGATTTAAAGTGTGTTTTTGTGCTTGGTTAACTGATTTTATGTTTGGGGAAGTTTTATTTTTTAAATTTACTGCCTGGCTGTTATCACACGATAATGTGATAACGTTTCAGATGGCCGGTCATAAAAGCAGCCTTATGACGGCTGCATTTATGGCTGGCCAGCAAGGCAAGGGGGAGCCCGTTCCTGCTGCGAAATTAAAGTAAGTGTGTGAAAGATTTACGTTATTCTGTGGCAGGAACGGGAGAGGAGGTGGTGGGGCAGTAACAGGGCATTTTGGCCCCATGTGAAAATCTCCTTAGAATAGGGTAGCTCACCCTGGTGCTTAAAAAAAGCAAAAACAAAATGGGAGGGCAGAAGATATGCTACTGACATGTGAGAGAGCACGCAGGCTCCAAACAACTAAAGAGAAGAAAATAACATGAATTGCAAAGCTGATGGTGGTGGTCATAGAACTGGAGAAAAGGTTAGGTAGGTGTCATGGAACTACCAGTGGCAACTTGCTATTATACAGGTAGAGTACTTGGATGGAGAAATCAGGTACTGCATCAATGGTGGTAAAGGGTAATTCCCCTGTAAATTCATGTGCTAGGTTGGAGAATGATGTCCCACAATAGTTAAGAATAAATCAACTACACGGGGGATTGGTTCCAGAGGGGGGGTTTGGCTTGGATACTGAAAACTGCAGATAATAGTGAACACCATTGAAAATAATGGGACTTGCAGTTTAAAATATCATAGACCTGCCTTGAAGGACCTAGAAAATAGCTGGAGAGTACACATATTCTAGGAAGACTCTATGATAGCTGTGCTGAAACTGAAATCACAGATAACTGAATCAGTGGATAATGCATCAGCGGATATGGGGGTCCTACTGTATTGAATAAAAAAACCCAAAACCCTGGAAATTCCCTTATAACAAACGATTTTTCAGTGTTAGTGCCACTCAACTGCAGTCTACTATGTATTATGCATGCTGTCACAGTCTTATTTAAATTCATTATTATGTATAAATTTAAAAAGAAAGTTTTGTAAACACCTTATTATGTACATTAGCCAAAGTATGTGCATTAGTCTTCCAAGTAAAATCAAGGAAGCTTTACAATGATAAATTTAGGTTGAATTGTAATTTTACACTTATCTATTATATAACAAGACAAGGGCCACTAAGAATAAAGTGGCTTATGATGAAGAATTAAATTAAAAACAAATTGTTTTGCAACCAATATGTGTTTGGGTCATTGCCTATTGCACTTGCATACTTTGAATAATAGCTGTCATTTTTTCATATTGGTATAATATTTTGAAGATCTTATACAGGCTTTTTATTGTAAACTTTGTGTATCATACATAAAGCATCCTTTCCTTGTTTGCTGGAAGTATACTTCTGTTATTGGTGTAGTATACAGGTGTATACACAGCAACCAATTCCATTGCATGTATTTTGAAAAAAATATTTTGATTTTTAGTTCCTTCTGCTTCAATGATTCAGAACAAGTAATTTCTTTTTAAAGGACTGATCTAAAATTGACAGGCTAAATTTATATGATGAATATAAATTTATAAGATGGGTATAAATATAGAAAGTACTATAGAATGGTGTGATCTTAACCTTCCTGGTAAGTACCACATCAAAGTCCCACTTACGGCAGGGCGACCTAATCAAAATGGAACTAAGATATTAAATGAGTCTTAACCAGAAGAAGCTCATTAAATGTACAAAACCTCTTAGAAGTAAGCCTACTAATTAAGTGTGATGTAATTAACTAGTTGCCTAATGTGGTTTGATTTTTCAAGGTCACTGAAAATATCCAGTGTATCCCAGAATGAGGATCACAAATATGATAGCACCTATTGGCTAATTCAGGATTACTGAATTTGGGATGTTTTCTGGTCTTTGTAGAGCTTAACCTAAGTTACAATGCATATTTTGAGGATTCAAGGAAAGGGCGTGTGGGGAACAGGAAGTCATTATTAAGATGACAGAAGCCAATGTGATTCTGGGGTGCATTAACAGGAGTATAGTGTCTAGACTGAAGGATGTAATAGTGCCACATTATCCTGCTTTGGTCAGACCTCATCTAGAATACAGGTGTCCAGTTCTGAGCACCACAATTCAGGAAATATATTGACAAGCTGGAATGTGTCCAGAGGAGGTTGACCAAAGTGGTGAAAAGTCTGGAAGCCATGCCCTATGAGGAGCGGCTTAGGGAGCTGGACATGTTCAGCCTGAAGAAGAGAAGTTTAAGAAGTCACATAATAGCTGTGTTTAAATATGGTTTCCAGCCTCTTTTTACCAGAACTCCATTATTCTAGCCCTCTGTCCATGCTTGCTAGCAATCTAATGCTGCCCCCAGTGACAGAATGAAGATTCAAAGCCATTTAAATCTTGGTGTCTTTCTTAAATCTTTGCTTCTTTTTGTGGAGCTACCTGCTAAAGATAAGATGCACCAGCTTTTACAGGGATGCCTTTGAGCTTTGATCAAGGATTTGGTGACTTTCAACTTTGTTATCTCTTGAATGTGTAAACAAGCTAGAGGTTGGAGTGAGTTCAAGAGTTACTATCTCAGGATAATGCTTTTGCAAATGGCTCTTCATGCTGTGAGATATACATGAAACTGATTAGTCTGACAAGGCTAATGAGAGCATCTTTGCAAATCTTAACATGAAATGCTTCAGAGATTTCTTGTACAAAAATAAGAACACTCCTAATCTAGATATTATTTGTTGAAAGTAGCAGGTGAAAACACCTATTTCTTAAGGGATCAAAAGCAACCATCTCAGACTGCAGAAAACAGAAAGCAGCAAAATGTCATCTGACACAATTCATTCCTGTGAAGCTGCAGTGATATAACTCGGCTAGAGCAGAGATGTCATATGTGAAATTGCTGAAGGCATTAGTTTTACAATACAGTTCAGTTTTTTTTCTTTTATTTATATTTTTAAAACAATTTGGTATATATTATGTATCTTTATGATCTCATCTTCTTTTCTGCATTTCTACTTTGCCACTGCTCATTAACACTGATGTAAAAGAAACTGTGTCAGTATAATAGGATCTGGTGTTTGTTATTTTAGTATTTTGCTACAATAAAATTTTAGCTGTCCACCCCAAAATGATGGATCAGCTAGTTGTAGTGGCCTTCAGGCTCTGCTATAATATCAATTATTACTTTTTTAAAGGCCCCATGTTGTGAAGAAGGCATAAAAAGATTATGTTGGTATAACAAGAAATATGTGCACATAACTTATATGCTGATCAATTAATCACTCCTTTGTTTCCAGAAACTTCACTTAAATTTGATCTTCTCTTCCTTCTTTCCATAACTAACACCAACTTGATAGAAGAATAAAATATGTCTTTCCTGCTACATATTTACTTCTAGCCCCTCTACCTGTTTTTACTAACACCTAAACTAATGCAATGCCATGGACACCATATTGTCACGAGAACACAGCATATGAAATTATTTTAGATTTATTTTACTCAGAAAGTAACAATTTCACTTGAGGTTTTGGTGGGTTTTCCTTCTGACTGCTCCCATTTGGATACCGTAATTTCTCCAGCTAAGGATGGCAAATGGACTGCCCCGCTCACAAGAGAGTGGGCCTTGCATAGCTGGATGAATCTGAAGGAATGCTGAAGTCTGATATAATGGATGGGTAGGTGGGAAAACCACAAGGAGGCAATGTCACAAAAGAATAAAACAGGATTCAGGGCTTATGCACTAGGCTTCTGAAAGCTATGCAGAGTTCTGTTTGGGCATGCTGGGGGCAGGGGAAGGAAACAAAAGCATGAACAGAGGAAATGGTAAGAGATCAAAGACATTCAAGAGGGAGGGGGCTGGAACAGAGACAAGTTAGAGGAGAAGGTAGGGTATGGGTAATCTAAACAGAGACTAGAACAATGTGGGGCAGGAGAAGAGGTGGTCAAACAAATGAACAAGAGAGGTGGAAGAAGATGCAACCGGGAGCAGCAGGTAATGTAGAATAAGGTGGATGGAAGTTGAAATGTACATAAGAGATGGTTGAAGTGACATTGGGAGAAGCAAAGAAGCAAATCTGTGAAGACACACGGTGGAAGCAGAAGTGAAAAGAGGGGGGAATGGCAGAAGTGATAGAGCAGAGCAGTGTTTGAAAAATAAAAGATATAAGATAGGAGGCACAAGAGGGAGACAACAAGAGGAATAACACACATAAGAATGGAAGCAAGAAATATAGGCTGTGACAAGCCAGAATTGCTACGTTATTCCAAAACATTGTGAAGAAAGCAGCATGCTTGTACATGCAGCATATTCACTCCTGCTTGTTTTCCTCTTCACATAGATGAATAAAACAAACTATAAATGAATTGTTTATAATGAAGTCTGAGAATAGGATTCTGATTTGTTTCTCTTAAACAAGCCACAATCATAAGCTAACAACAAACCAGGGATAGTATTAGCTTGGAAATCCTAGCAATTTTGAGAATAACAAACCAGGATTCTGGGTTCAAGACATGAGGATAAGCTATCCATGTTTAATTTTATCCATTCATGCAAAGGAAGGAGCAAACAAGCTGGGTACATCAGTATGTTTCTTTTTCTTAGTAAACCAAAATATTTCAGGAATCCCAATATACTGATACATGGGAATGCAGTCATAAAAATGTAGAGTTGTGTGGTGTACAACTTAATGAATCCATTAAGTAATTCACAAAATATTTTGTTTCAAGTCCCACCCACACAGATATCTAAAACCAATACTCATAAAGTTACTGAAAATAAACATCTAAATACAAAAACTTATTTTGCACTAATAAACAAAACATGGACATGGACAAAACTTTAGGAAAGTGTCAGTGTAGTGCAGTGGTTATCATGCTGGAACAAGGATGGGGACAACCAGGATCAAATCCCCTTGCACCCATAAGAGAGTTTAAATTAATCTCCTTATCAGAGTTGTTGTGGGAATAAAAAGGAAGAACTATGTAAACTACTCTGGAGAAAGGATACATTCATTATAATAAATTAACAGGTAAGATAGAATAATGAATTTCATAGCTCAGTGAGATCCAAGACATGTCCAAGAAACTAATTCCTTCCCTAAAGCCAAGCAGAACATAAAGGACAGAATGCCTGTAGCTACTGAAGCTGAAGACAAACTCCTTAATATGTGAGACTACTCCAAATGCAGCTCAGAAATATATAAAGGCCATAGTTTGCCTGAACAAGCACCACCTACAAAGAGAGAATGCTGTTTGTTAAGGGCCCCAAACACTGAATATTTTCAGAACTAACAAGTGAGGGATGATTTGCATGTTTTCTGTCACCTGGCATTCCAATGTCATGTCAAAAATCATTCTCACCTCCATCCCTTGAAATACAGTTATCCCTCCATATCCAAGGATTTGGTATCCACGGATTTAAGTATTCACGGCTTGAAAATATTCTTTAAAAAATAATAATCCAAAAAGCAAGCCTTGATTTTGTCATCTTACATAAGGGACATCATTTTGCTATACCATTGCATATAGTGGGAATTAAGTATTCATAGATTTTGATATCCAGGGGGGTCGTGGAACCATATCCCAGGGAATATGAAAAAACAACTGTACAGCATTCTAACCTTCTATGTGTGCTTGTTAGTTTTTCAGCTAAAATTATAGATGTCTTGAGCCAATGGGGTTATTCATGCTTCACTTATAATGTAACATCCTATCTGGAGATTCAAGTGTGGCATCATGGATGGCCCACTGTTGTCTGTAATTAATGAATTTGCAAGCTTGTTCTAAGGATAATATTGCAAGTTTAAATGAAGTAAATGACAGATTTTTGAAAGCTACTGCAATGTAGTGCTTTGAATGTTGCATTAGGACTCTGGAAGGCAAGTGTTTTAATCCAGTTCAACCATGGAAACCTAACTGGGGAGTCACTCTCTCTCAGCCTGACAAGGCAGCAACGGCAAACTCTCTCTGAACAATGCTTGCCAAGAAAAAACCTAGGATAGAGTCACCATAAGTTGGGGCCAACTTGAAGGGACATAAAAATAACATAATGGTTGATTTAACTATACTGAAGTAGACATATACAAAGAATGATCTGAGCCAGATTCTTTGTTTTAGGAAAACTGAGCACAGAATCTTTGAAATGCATGCCGTTCCTTGATTTACTGTAGAATTTCCAAGGTAGTATTCAAACCTTTTAGATTTCACTATTGTTGGGGGATGATAGGACACTCAATCCTCAGTAAAAGCCAAAAATATCTCAGCAGATTCAGCAGCAACCCGTTCCCAAGAATACTCACACACAGAGTGATTGTCATCCAAACAATAGGAGGTACTTTATCTTCAAGCTCAAGGTAATTACAATATGTACTGATATATACAGCAGACAGACAAACTGCTATGCCAGACATCAATGTTTCTCAAGAGAGAATGTGCTCTGGACTGAGCCATCTTTTATACAGTTTCACAGGGCATTTGCTCCCTCAACAACATGGGTGCATAATATCAGTTTTTGAACACCAGACGCTGTTGTGCACCCCACACTATAGCTTGATGCAATGCCCTGCAGTAACCTTCTTGTGCAGCTGTGGCCTCAAGGCTTGTTCCTTGTTCCTTGGCCTTGGCTAGCATGACAAACTTGGTAGTTGTCTGGCCATTTTCTAAGGAGTTCAGTCTCTGACTCCTGACAATCCCCTCCAAAATGGTCAGACTACTGTGTAGGACACATTTTTTTATCACAACATAACAACATTGTTTACATACATTATAAGACATCATTCGTCTTTTGGTTGACCTTCCTTTATGATGCCTCCACTTTACACTTTGGTGGCAAAGCCCAGCCTCTTTGCCAACTCATCATGGCTTCCTGCTGGAAGGGCTTTCGTGAGCAGGTCTGCAATGTTGTCCTCGGTTGGACAGTAACGCAGACACAAGACACCTTCTTGAGTTAACTGCCTCACATTTTGTTAGCACACTGCAATTATTCTGTCCTACTTTTCAGGTCCTTTGTTTCTGCCATTGCTATGCAGGCTTGGGAGTCCTCGTGCATCTCAACAGGCATGTGGCACGGCTCTCCAAGATCTGCTAGCATCTGCCTTAATCATTGTACCTCACTTGCCATCTCAGACAAGGCAGCGAATTCAGCTTCTGTTGTACTTATGGCCACACAATTCTGCTTTCTGGATCTCCATACTATGGGACTCTCTGCTTATCTGACCACTAACCTGGTCATAGACTTCCTGTCAGAGGTTTCTGCTGCAAAAGAGCTATCTACATAGCATTCAAGGGTCATCTGGCTTCCTGCCACCTTCAGACACATGTCCCTAGTCCCCTTGAGATACCTGATTACTCTCTTCAGGGCTTTCCAATCTGCCCTCCTAGGTTTGGAGACCCTCCTACTAAGTACACCAACAGCAAAACCTAGGTCAGGTCTGGTATTCTTGGCAATGAACAACAAACTACCAACCACAGAGTGATACAAATCAGGCCTTTCAAAAAAAATTCTGTATCTAAATTCACAAAATCTGTAGTCATGCAGGTTCTGACTACCTTGAGCTCACTTAGCCCACATTTGGTGACAAGATTGTCTATCTTTTCCCTCTGGCTCAGGAAAAACTCACCAAGACGGGTTCTTTCAACTTCTACACCTAAATAACATTTTAGGCTGCCCAGGTCCTTCAGCTTGAACAGTCTTTCCAACTCCACCTGCACATGCTTCACATCATTGGCACTCTTTGCCACCATGCAAAGGCCATCCACATAAATCACTAATATGACAGCAGTCACCTGCCCCCTTGGTATATACACAAGCATCAGCGACACTTCTTGTATATCCAAGTGACACCAAAACTTGATGGATGCACCTGTTCCAACAGCGTGCACTTTGCTCAAAGACATAAGGTGCCTTGCACAACAAGTACACTTTACTCTCTCTTGCACTATCATACCCAGGGGCCTGTTACATGAACACTGTCTCCTCCAAATCACCATTCAAATACGCTGTCTCAAAATCAAAATGCTGCACCACCATCCGCCTTTTGGCTGCAACAACTAACATTATCCTCAGACTTTTTGGCTTCACTGTGGGAGAAAATGTCTTGGTGTAGCGCTCTTGCGAAAAATCCTTTGCTACTAAATGTGCCTTACACTTCTGTGTTCTATCAGGCATGTCCTTAAGCTTATACACCCACCGGCAATCAACAACCTTTTGATTTTGGGGCCTTCCAACAACTTGGAACACTTGCCTATCAACCATGACTCAAACTCAGAGTCAGTCCATTGCTGCATTCCATTTCTCTTGCTCTTCATGAGGAAGCTTTTGGAGTTCCTGAAAGCTCTCAGGTTCCTCTGCCACAACATTGCACTATCTGGCCTCTTGAACAACAAACCTGTAAGGAGCTTTTCTAACTCTCCTAGACCTACTAGGAATGAGCACTCTAGTTCTGCCTGACTCATCTTCACTTGCGCTAGTGCTACTACCTCTCTGTGTGTCAGGCTCTCTTTTAAGGAACATGTCAGGCTCAATGCTTGGTGGTGGTGGTGGTGTGTGTTGGAGTGGCATGGAAAGTGCCAGGCTTTTCTTCCTGTTTCCCCTTCATCATCAGACATCACCACCCCTCCATGTGTAGGGTTTTTAGGAGTTTCTGGCACATTCCTCCCCAAGGGAACAAACACCTCTTGCTTGCAATGCAATCTGTCCCATCCTGTGTGCAATTAAAAGTGGAGTGCACCACTTTTCAGGGTGAATAGGAAATCTGTACTTATTGCCCTCATAACCAAGGAAACACAGCCTTCTAGTTCGAGGCTGCCCAGGCTTCCTTAGGCTTGGGGGTACCAGGACATTTGCATATTGGCCAAATATACACAGGTGTTTAAGGTTTGGTGCTCTACCATATAATAGATAATATGGAGTCTGACTGACACTAGATGTCCATAATTGATTCATATGGTAATTAGCAGTCACCATTGCTTCGCCCCATAGCCCAGCTGGGCTTGTGCATCTTCCATCATGCACTCCTGCATTTGTTTGAGCATTCCAATTTTTCTCTCTCCAAGACCATCCTCCCCAGGAGATGTGGGGTTTGTGGTTTTATGCCTAATGCCCCCCTACGCATCCATGTCTGCAGACTATCAGACAAGAATTCACCTCCCCTGTCTATTACCAAGCTGGCAACCTTGTAGGGGAATTCCCTTTCAACAGAGTTTATCCACTCATGGAACCTGTCTGCAGCCTGACTTTTCTCTTTAAGCAAGTATACATAGGTATACCTGGTGTGTCTGTGCACAATCACTAGGAAGTAGTGGTTTCCCCCATCAGTGGGCTTGTAGGGGCCGGCTAAATGCATGTGGACAACCTGAAAAGGTGTCTGAGTGACACGCTGGCTTCTTTTTGCAACTGGGAAAGCTTTTACTTTTACTTTCCTGCACACTCACGTTCCAGAAACCTTGGGCAACTTTTCATGTTCAAACCAGGGCAGACTTTTGCCAGCTCTTTCAAACCTTTATAGCTAGCATGGTCCATTATTCTGTGATAACAGTGGACACTTGTCATACAAGGGCACATTATTTGCAGGGTTCATGTTTGGTACTTTTCCTTTGGGCAACATGTAGTACAATCCCTGTTTCTTCAACCCTTTGGCACTGATATTATGTTTGTCTGTTACTGTACAGTGTTCATCTTCAATTTATCTCTCTCTGGCTTTTCTTTGCAAATGAAGATTCAGGAAGGACTCATCCCGCGCTTTATGCAAGCGCGCTGATGACTAAAAAGGCCAATCCGACATAAACAAGTCCAGTTGCAGAAAGCACAGCAGAAGGTCTCCTTGGGTGATGTTTCCGGGTTGTGATTCTTTCTGCGTTGTCGTTTCTCTTCAAGACTTGTTCGGCATGCGTTCTCAAATAAGGCTGCAGCATTATGGATAGTGTGTCTCCATGCCTCCCGATGTGAGGCTAGGGCAGACCATTGTTGGTGATCAATATGGCCAAGCCTGAGATGTTGTTTCAGGGAGTCCTTGTATCGCTTTTTTGGAGCGCCCCTCTTACGCTGACCCATGGCGAGTTCACCGTAGAGTACTATTTTTGGATGTAGTCCAGCTATAATATCTTTCTGTTATTTAGTACAGTTTAATTAAGATCCCATCCTTCTATTGCAGGAAATAGCAGAGTACTATTTTTGGGAGGCGATGGTCCTCCATCCTAGAAACATGCCCTGCCCAGAACAGCTGTGTTCTCGATATCATGGCCTCAATGCTGGTGATCCCTTCTTGCTCAAGGACAGCAACATTCATCACATAGTCTGTCCATGTATATTTAGGATTGTGCGTATACAGCACTGATGAAAACGTTCAAAGAGTCGTAAGTGGTGGCGATAGGTGACCCATGCTTCAGACCCATAAAGGAGAATAAACAGTACAATAACCTCTCCACTGACACCCCCTTGTCATGGGAGAGAGGCTTGCATACCCCTCAAATTATACCTTGTAACCATCAGTTGTCATTTTGGACACACTTAATATATAGTTCTCTAGATTAGTGACACATAACACATTTTTAAACTCTTTACCAAAAGCTGGCACATACACAGTGCCCATTTTTTGCACCTTGCTGGGAGCACCATCTGCAAGGGAAATATTTGTTATGGAAGCATTTTGTACATTCCTTAACAGTCTCAAATCATTCACCATGTTAAGAGTTGCACCACTATCCAGCAACCACACTACCCCCTCAGCACCTTCAGGGTGTTGCTTTGCTACAAAAGCATGGCCAGCAGCCTGAGAGGATGCACCTCTCCTTTCCTTGTGGCTGTGCCACCCCTCCTGTTCAGTGCAGGCATTTTACAGTCTCTCTGAAAATGCCCGGGTTTCTTGCATCTGAAACAGCGTCTCACATAGCTACAGACTCCCTCCTCCACTTCAGATGCCTCTGGATGTGTTGCTGTGCTCTCTTGATTACATCTGGTTAACTGTGGCTGTGTCCTTCCCTCTGACTGGGAGTCAAACTGTTTGCATTGGACTTCTTCCAGAATGTACCCAGCTCCTAGCTCTACAGACAAATCACGTTCCCTGGTAGTCTGCAAACTGTACATGAGGAAGTCCCAATCTTTGGTTAAACTGCCCAGGAGTATAAAACACTTATGGGCTTCTGCAATATCCACTTCTCTGTTAGCAACCTCCTGAAACAGCTGCCTCATCTCCTTCAAATGGGCTTTCACACAGCCCCCAGGACACAGTTTTGTGAAAAGTCTATTTGTCCAAATCATCTTGGACAGACATGAAGAACTCTGATGCACTGCCTTTAATGCCTCACACAATTTATAAGCAGTTACGGCTTCAGCAGCATAAATCTGCTGGGAAGGGCTGAGTGATAAGAGGATAGCAGCTCTAGACTGCAATTTCATCCTCCAACCCCTCCAGGACCACACTTTAATTCTCCAAAATGTGTCACAAATTGTCCTTAGTTAATAAAGCCTGCATATACACACTCCAGGCCTTATAATTGCCATCTGCAAGTTTATCAAAACGGACAACATTTGACTCAGCCATCGTGCCAATTTTCCAGCCAAAAACAAAAACGGGCTGGCTGCACTCCAAGGCCCTCTGTGTGATAACATCTATGCAGAGAAATCTGACTGGAACTTAACTGTTTCACAGCCAATTTGCCAAATCACAGAAAAATAGGCAAAAAGTATCTGGGAACATGGTCAAGTGCATCTTATCTTATCTGAGACCAACAGACTGGGCTATAACCAATGTTGGGGGATGATAGTACTGTACACTCAATCCCCAGCAGAAACCAAAAATATTTCAGCAGCAAACCATTCCCAAGCATACTCACACACAGAGTGATTGTCATCCAAACAATAGGAGGTACTTTATCTTCAAGCTCAAGGCAGTTACAATATGTACAGATATATACAGCAGATGGACAAACTGTTATGCCAGACATCAATGTTTCTCAAGAGAGGATGTGCTCTGGACTGAGCCATCTTTTATGCAGTTTCACAGGGCAGTGGCTCCCTCAACCAGATGGGTGCATTACATCAGTTTTTGCACACCAGACTCTATTGTGCATCCCACACTATAGCTTGATGCAATGCCCTGTAGTAACCTTCTTGTGCAGCTGTGGCCTCAAGACTTGTTCTTTGGCCTTGACCTTGGCTAGCATGACAAACTTGGTAGTTGTCTGGCCATTTTCTAAGGAGTTCAGTTCAGAAGCTATAGGATTCTGTTATGGGACAGAAATATTTATTTTTCTGCTAGATACCTATATGCAAGTCTAAGAGGATGGAATACTACCTTGGAAATAGAGTAGAGTTGTCTAATTGTGCATTTAAACTATAAAGCAGGGTTTTTTTTTTCAATCATAAATGTACAGTTGATTGAGTCAATGTATTTTTTGTTAAAGTAGTTATTTAATTTTGATTAGGGAATATTTGTGAACTGGTCTTGTTGTGTGTGTTGTTGTTGTTGCTATTGTTGTTGATGATTGAATTTATATCCCACCTTCCCCCAGAAAATGGAATTGTTGTTTTACATGTTTGGAGGTTATAAAATATTCCTTTAAGCACACATAGTTACTGTTTACAAATGAGCAAGCAAATATTTCCGATAACTTGTGAATGTACCATTATGTAAACTAATGGGACACTTAATTACATAGGCTGCACAAACCTTCATTATGCCCATAATTCCATCTGAGCACTTTGGTGGAAAGGTGAAACTGAGTAACATATGAAGTTACTAAATTGCACTGTGAAAAACATTTTCTGTTTGCTATTCATTGCCTTTATGAAGCAGCTTCAGAAATTAAGATTGAAGAATTGTAGTGTCAGTATATGGGGCAAATTTTGGGAACTGTGCAGAATAAGCTGAGCCTCTCCTGGCCAAAAAATGTACCTTTAGTTCTCATTCCTCCTGGAACTGTTCACAAAACATTTAGTCCAAAAAAATCAAGGCTGCTAAAAGTCCTCTAATTGCTTAATCAATTAACTTTCTTTGCAGTGCTGGAAGTAGCTACAGCATACTGCAGGGAAATTAAAGAGAGTTACCTCATTTCCCAGGCAATACAGGAGAAAAGATGAAGCAACATTAAAAGATACTGGCAGAGCAAGAGTGAGAATCATGCATCCCTCCAGATCTTGTTGAACTGTCACTCCTAGCATTCCCAATTCCTCAGCTAGCACTGCTGGTATTTAAGCAAAAACTGGAAGACCACACAATCCTATCCCTGTGATAGAACAAAGGTACAATGGAAGAGGTGGTGCATGAAAGTAGGAAATGATTATATTGCGAAGATCATCCAATGTGTCATGACAAAGAACAAATGATTTTCATGTTTCTCATTGCAGGCCATCAGTTCAGACAATTAATGCACATTTAGATTTCTTCTTTCCCTGACACACTGGGCACAATTTACAATTTTTGTAGCACCCCTGCCAGGGATTATCCAAAGAGATACTGTAATTCAGTTTTGAGGCCCATGAAAGATATGGGTTCTGTTTTAGCTCGGCCTTATTATGAATGAAAGACACAAAAAAACATGTCAGTCTCTCATTATCATGAAGGCAGATTCATACCTATAAGGGCCCATCAAAACAGCTTGTCTATGAATCATTTTGCTAGAATTTACACTTCAGTGTCTCAAGGAAGAAAGTGATCACATGTCAATGGCTTCACTCAATTTGGAAGTATTGATGAATGATCATATGCACAGACACACAAACCACAAGGGGAAGATGCTCTTTTTTATCTGCATGAAAGAAAGATTCTAGCAATAATGCCTTTTAATCAAGTAATTTTATGAGAAACATAAACAAAAAATTAATAATTTAAACCAGTGGCTCTTAACCTGTGGTCCGGGGACCCCCAAGGGGCTGCAATGTCCTCACAGGGGGTCCGCAAAGGCTTGAAGGCTGCTTGGCCCACCTCCTGCCTGCAGTAGAGTGGCCACATGACAGGAGCAAAGGCTGGCTGACTGGCTTGGCCTGCACATTGCCATTCAATCCACTCCAGCCACAAAATTGCAGGAAGAAGCAGAAGAAAAGTCTTCTCTCCCCCTCCAGTGCCTCTGAGGGGAAGACTGAATGATGGTGTAATTGGTGTTGTTGTTATTCTTGAGTTAAGTCTTGGCGGTCTGTGGCAACATATGATATTTAAAGGGTGGCCCTGGTAAAGAAAAGGTTAAGAGCCACTGATTTAAACAATGTTAAAACCACTTTGTTCTAATGAAAGTGTTTGGGAGTATTTTTCTGAAAACAGAAGAACATATACTCTATATCAAGACATCACACACAGCTAATATATAAATACAAATACATATATAAATATAAATACATCGATACATCACTGTCACGTCCCTCTTGTATAGTCTGCAAATCAGTGTGTGAGATAGCATTTATGTCTCAAACCCACAAGAAAGCACTGAACTGAAGAAAATAAGAAGCACAATTTTTTTATCATTCCACAACCCCCCCAGTCATATATTATTACAGTAATAGTCTTACAAAGCTGCTCAGGTGCATTAGAGAAAACATAATCTTGATTACAAGTAAATAGTAAATACCACTTTTAACACATTCTGTAGGCGGGGCAGACTTCCCTCCATCCTACAACCTATGAACCAGACTGAGGTGTTAATTAGAAAGGATAATTAAATGACCATCATGTTAAAATGGGCTGGGAAAAATGCCTATAAACAAAGTCTGCATTATTTCACAAGTTTTGATATCAATATTTGTTGTGCATATGGAATGCAGGGTTTGTGCTGTCACTGTTGTGTACATATAAAAAAGAGTAGCATCAAATTTTGACAACTACATTATTCAGATACTGCATATCTAAGTTTTATAATCCCTTAAGGCTCTACAGTATGTCAAACACAGTTAAATTCTCAAGCTTAATGACCCCAAAATGTGTATTTTTGTGAACATTATGTAAATACACATTTTATGTAAAGTGGATATACTGTAACTCTTTAAAGTGCAATGTCTCCATTAAATGAGGCACCTGAACCCCATGCATTCAGTTGAATCATACAATGGGGCCTGTAATCCTTCAGTCACACATTTATATAAGAATCAAAGGAACAGGAAAGCAAAACTATATATCCCAAGTGTACAGACACAAAATTCCATTTTCATTTTTCTACTTATTATTTAGCCCAATTACACAACTGAAAAGGGGTATGCCCTTTATTTGTATTGTCACAAATACTAAACATATGTTGTTTTCTTGAGTGGGGGGAGATAATCAAGTTACATTAGGTCATTAATAAATTACATCTAGTGTACTCCATAAACTATTACGTACACAGACACAGGCCATGCAATTGTTTTGATATTAGTCATGGCTGTAAATCCTGACCTCAGTATTTGTACAGTATACAGTCTATCTGCTCAGGTAGTCTGTCCCAAATGTTGAAACCAACATTACTGTATTGTATGTTGTATTGTAAATATTACCGGTAGAATAATTCAACACATACAATTTTCAACAATATACTGCACAAAAAAGGTAGTGTATAACATAATTGAATAGTGATCCTTTCCTTCATGCAAGGTGTTTCTGCAAGAATAAACTCCTCATCCAAAGATTCGTTACAGACACATATAGGATCAAATCAAATGATGAATACTATGTCATTGTCATCTGAAGCTAAAGTTAAAGCTACATCATTCATGCGTGATTTGATCCTACATTTCCAGGTCTACAAAAGGAAAGTTTATGCATAGATGTATAATTACAAGTAGAAGTGGCTCTGAATTAAGCAATGAATCTCCTACATATATACTTATACCCAAATACAGGAAGAAACCTCCATGATCTAGACCAGGTTTGAGAATTATGTTGCCATCCAGATGTTGTTGGATTGAAGCTCCCAGCATTTCTCCCTATGCTGGGTAGGGCTGATAGAAATTAAAGCCCAACATTTGAATGGCTACATGCTTCTATCTCTGATACTGCCCCCCCCCATTCCTCACAAAAAGACTACACACTTTTCTCTTTCCATATTGCATACTAAAAATTAGTTCTAGGGGACTAACAACAGAATATGCCATCAGCAATACAGACTGAACTTCACCAGGCTAAAAAGAGTAAATATAATTTTGACAAGGTTGTGCCCAGTGGTGGCTGAAATCTTTGATATCAGCAGGGTGGTAAATATACTTCAAGTTTTAGCCTGAAATTTAAAGGAGTTATCCAAGGTACTGAAGGTACTGAACCCTATCTTCAAAACAGGTTCAGTACTTCGAAAGAACCCATAGTGGATTCACAATACCACCGGCTTGGTAAGTACCAACCACCAGTACTTCTACCAAACATTCAAGGGTTTCTTTTAACAACAATAACACACAGGCACACAAATAGGAAGGGCTAATATTATGTAATGGATCCATCACTGAGGTACCCCCCCCCCCGATATAATAGCCAGATGCAAAGCTTGTGTGTATTCTATGTAATCTAATGGTACTGATTTGCCCAGTAGAGTACAAAAAACTGTGTCCCTATTGTATACTGCTGCTCATTTAAGAGGCAAATCTAGAAGGCTTCAGTGCTCAATTGGGGCCTGCTTCACCTCTTTAGAAGCAAAGACAGTCCCCTTGGCCTAGCTAGATGCAATAGAGATCAAAGGAAACCTTTTCAGTTAGGTTCTAATATTTCTTTTGAGTCAGATGTTGCTCTGTGTTTGAGGATATTTGCTTAAATAACTGTTGAAGACATCTCTGTGTAGTGAGTGCTGTTTCTTATATGTAAAACCTGCCCTAGGCAAATGTGTAACACCTAAATCTACTGGTAATCGAGCCAGGAAAACCTCTTGAGAATTTTTCCTAAATTTATCAAAAGTCTTTCCAATTAAGATGTCATACGGATTACAACTAGACAATGAATGTGAACGTGCTATACAAATATAAAGTATAATTAATGTCTCAGTTGAGTTCAGTCACTTCCTATAACTGTTACCTTGCTGTCTTCTCTTGGAAGTAAAATCACTTTTTCTACCCTATCATAGAGAAGAGTGGAGATGGGATCTTTTTATGCCTCCTATCCTAGCTTGATGTTGGACCACATGCGTTCTTTTTCACTAGACATCTTTATGGTGGTACTAGTGTTATAGTGGCATCTGGTGACAAACTGCAAACACTGCAATAAAATCTTTTTTAAAAACCAATATATGTTGGGAGGGAAAACTAAAAAAAGTGCTCACCCATTTGTTTTTCAGAGAGGGTTGGTCCTGTAGACCAGCATTATTATATTTTAAGGAACATCTGTTACTGGCATTTGGGAATTAGGTACACTGCTGAGCTTATACAGTTCATGACCCTTAGGAGCAAAGCATCTGTTTCAGCTTAGTTTTACTTTTTGTTATTATTGTTGTTAGTTGTAGCTATCCAGGAGAAGTTATGCCATGGCTCTACAAAAGTTCTGCATTCCTTTTCTACTACATATTTATTACAAACATATACAACCTAATCCATATACCCAAAAGGGGGGTATATTTATTTGTTTATTTTACTTGCTACATTTTTATCCCAAGGAGCTCACTTACATGTTTCTCCTCTCTATTTTTATCCCAACAAAAACTCTGAAAAATAAATGGGGGTATTGCCCATGCTGATCCAGGGGACAGTAGGGATTTTAACCTGGTTCTCCCCAGTCCAAGTTCATTATTTGGAGTGACCTGCTTAAAAATTCTTGGTAAAATAACAATATAATAACTTTATAAAGTCTGGAGTGGGCAACTGTGGAAGACAAGGGGGGCACATTCATTCTCAAGGAAACCTTGGAGGAACATCTCATCATAAAAATTAACCATTTTTACACCTAACACCAACTATGAGATACAGAGGCATTTATGGGGCTTCCTGGGCCCTTAGTGGGCATCTGGGAACATTTTGAGGCCAAAAATGGTTTTTCTGAAAATTTTGCAAAATCTGGTTTTAACCCCAGGGGCTCTGGGTGGGGGTGGGGATCCAAGCATGTTGAAATGTCCTCTACAGCCAATAGAGATCATTTCTGGGTATTTTAGAGCTAATTCTTTAGAATTTTTTGTTTTACCACTTTGTCCACCCCTGTTTATAAGTAGTAATAATAACATTATAAATGGTAAAAGACACCAATTTATTCATACAGATATAGACATTAAAAGTTAAAAGCAAGTGCAGTCCATTGCTCCTGTAAAAAACAAACAAACAAAAAGAAATAAATAAAATCGCCCATCCTAGCTAAACGCAGGCTCAAAATTCATCTGGCATATCATATTTTTCAAAATTCAGTTTCCCCAAAGTATGGTAGTAGCAACTTAGATTTTATTATCTACACATATCTGACAATTACAGTGGAGCAGTGGGACCTAGTTCAATCTCAGAACTAGGTAATGTGAGGTAAACTGTGCAGGCCAGAATGGTTTTCCATCTCAAATAAGTTTGATAAGTAGACTTATAAAAAATGATTCAAACAGTATAATAATTGGGAATAGGCTGGAAGAGAGTCAGTGAACCAAAGCTCAGTCCTGATAAAATGGAATTGTTGGGGGCAGTCAGTTCTCTAATTTAGATAAAATCTCATTTAATCAGTTCTGGGTGGACTTTATTCTTCTTAAAAAGTAGGTTTGTAGCCTAGGGATTTATCCAGTATATGGCATTGCAGCCTGATACCTAAAACGTCCCTATATTGCAGAGTTCTGAAACCTCTGGCCAATACACCTCCTTTGACTAAGGAGATTTTCAGACAGGAACAAAAAAGTGTTCCCATCTCACAATCTCCCCTCCCACCCCTCTTCCTGTCCCTGTAACACAAAAAAATAAAAAAGTTTTCACAACTACCTTAATTGTGGCTCGTTGCCTTAGCAGGGCAGCCCAAGAATGAATGGAGCTCAAATGGAGCTCCTTTCACTACCTGGATTTAAATCCTGGCTGCTCTTGCGAGAAGACAAGAGTGTGGGTAATTCAAAAATAGAAAGCAAAACACAACAGTAAAAGTGACACTAAGCATCAAAACACACTTAAAACTTAATAAGTAACCCAGGGAGGGTACAAAAAATGTGTCACCTGTATGCCCCGATCTCTGTGTTCTGGCACAGACCTCCCATTGATGCTAGCTAGCATCGTGCCCGCATAAAAGGGCACCTTTTCAGTTGCAGGACATGGCAGAAACGGAACAGTGGATCTACTGACAGCTTAGCCCATAAATAAAAAGCAGAGCCGGCATAACAACAGCCAAACAGGAGCATAATGCGAGGGGAATGACATTGTCTGATAAAGAAGCCCTTTAATGATCTCCTGGCGTAGTGAAAACATCATATTTAGAGTGTCTAATATGTATTCTATTAATAATAGATATAAAATAATAGAGTGTCCTAAGTATTCTAAACATATCCAGAATGAAGATATTTCCAGTTGGAGCAGGAGCAGAACGTGCTGCCTGAACTTGTCTTTGCATCCCTCCCCCTCTCCCCTGGATTCCTTCCCACTGGTAATGACATCAGCATACAGAGAACTAGACATTATAGAGATTTTTTAAAAAATGTTATGATGAGGAAAGAAATTGATACACTACTGCTATTCAAAAACATCCCAGGTTGTGTGTGTGTGTGTGTGTCAGTGTTTTGTTGTTGTTGTTGTTGTTGTTGTGTGATGTTCAGTTCTGCTCCTTTTTCTTGCCAGAAATGGAATAGTACACTTGTAGACAGGAAAAGCACATTAGGCAATGAGGATGGGATGAATAGCAACCCCTGCTTCCTTCTGTTGATTTACTGCAAACATAGGAACCCATCTTTCTACGTAGCCTGGATTTGATTCTTTAATAAGGAAGCTCAATGAAGCTTTCCAAGGAATCTGGCTGTCTTTATGTAGCTTGCCTTTATCAGTGGAACTGATGCTAAAATACTCTAAAATATTTCTGTTTTTGACTGAAATTGAGTTTCAGTCAATTAAAACTGTCAAAACAATTATATCCACAGCAGACTAAAATTTCTCATGAAAAAGCTATGATTTTTCCATAAAGACCAAAGTCAACAGTTCTGAAAAACAAACAGACCTTTCCTGTCATTCCCCTGTAAATTATAGGAGATGTGGTATACAGTGTGGACATCCACACTAGAGAAATAATCCAGGTTGAAACTGGATTATTTGCATGGCTCCTTCCTACGGAATCCTAGGATTTGCAGTTTGGTGAGGCACCAGTGCCCTTTGTCAGAGAAGGCTAAAGACCTTGTAAAACTACAAATCCCAGGATTCCATAGGAAGGAACTAGATAAATAATCCAGTTTCAAAGTGGATTATTTGTGTCATCTGGATTCCCCCAGTATAAAGGAGAGGATGGTGTTTTTTTTTAAAAAAAATACAGCAATATACCACAATATATTAATTTTATTATGCAAAAACATATTTAGGAGAAGTAATAAATTCAGCTTTGCTCTTAGCGATACTCAGTTTAGTAAATTTTTATTTTACTTTATTTAAAGTATTTATTTGTTGCCTTTCAGCCTGCCAGGGCCACTGAAGCAATGTATAACAACTAAAAATATTATTTAAAGAGCATTGGCTATAAACAGACAAAAATATTAAAAACAGGTTAAACACATTCCCTAAAAATAGTTTTAAAACCAACAGCCAGAACAGCCACCCCTGTTCTTAAAGACTGAAGGCCGTACAAAATAGATAATTAGCTGCGCACCATAAGCTCAAGAGAAATGGAGCCTGCCTGACTTCCCTTGAGAGGGAATGCTAATTAGTTTGGTGGTACAGAGAGTGCCCAGTCACAGGCACTTAACACCTAACCTCTTTAGATGGTAGGAGGTTCAACAGAGCCTCCATTGAGGATCTCAGGTGTTCAGATAGACTCACATGGGAGTCTTTCAGGTATCTTTGCCCAAGCTTTTCAAAGGCAGTATTTAAAAAAACGGAAGATAGTGAAGCAGTAGTAAAACCAATGATATATGGTTTCTGAAGCACACAACTGACAACAATCTGGCCATTAGGGATGTAATTCTTCACTAATTTCTTCTTGAAGGAAATGATGAGTAATTTAAGAATTTTTATTCACTTCACATGAAAGTCTTTGAAAAACTCTCAGTTTTTGAGGGCTATTCACAATTTGGGACTTATTCTGTGCAAAACTTATTCTGTGCAAAACTTGCACGTGGCTGTTTTGCCCCCCAAAACATCATTTTTTGCATGGAAAAATAATAGCTCAGAGCATAAATATTAATTCCTGTGCATAAAATGCTGTTTACTGTGCAGAAAATGATGTTTTCTATGCAAATAAACCATATGCGAATTTTACACAAAATAAATCCCCAATTTCATCTCTCCATATTCTATAATATTCTATGAAATTCTCTCCTAATTGAATATGGAGAGATGAATCCTGGGAAGAAACTGGCTCTGATTCTGTTGGACACTGAAAAAAGCATTCAATAGTGTGAGGTGGCAATATATGAGAGCAGTCATGGAGATAATTCAATTAGGAGAGAATTTCATACAAGGTATTAAAGCAATCTATAAGAGACTATTGGCTCAAATTATAGTTAATGGACAAAAACATTTGAGATAAAAATAGAAAGGGGAGTAAGGCAAGGATGTCCATTATCTCCGCTACTTTTTATAGTGAGCTTGGAGGTATTATGCAGAAACATCAGAGAGGATAAAGAAATAATAGGAGTTAAAATAAAGAAACAAGAATATAAAATATTGGCATTTGCAGATGACATAGCGTTAACTTTGGAGGATCCTGCAAAGTCACTTGGAAAGCTGCAGGAAAAGTTGCGGGTATTCGGGGAGGTCTCGGGAATAAAAGTTAATAAAGAAAATACGGTATTAGTAATGAAAAATTTACTAAAAAAAGAAGACAAAGAGCTTAAGAGAATATCAAACTATGAAATTCAAAAGAAAGCGAGATACTTGGGTATAATGATAACAAACAATAACCTTGATTTATTGGGAAACAACTATAATAGAGTATTGAGAGAGATAAAGAAAAGTTTAAACAAATGGGAAAAATTAAATTTATCAATTATGGGGGAAATCGTGGTGGTAAAAATGATGGTTTTACCAAAGATGTCGTTCCTATTTCAAAATTTCCCAATTTTGTATAATGGTAAATTATTTAAAATATGGGATAGAAATATATCAAAGTTTATATGGGCAAATAGCAAACCAAGGGTAAGATGGAAGGTGTTACAAGAGGAAAAGGATAAAGGGGGTCTGGGTGTTCCAAACTTGAGAGTGTATTATAACTCATCCACCTTAATGTGGTTATAGGATTGGTTCCTATTAAATAATGATAGGATATTAACTTTAGAAGAGGTAAATATGAGATTTGGCTTTCACACATACCTATGGTATGATAAGGATAAAATTGATAAGAACTTTAAAAATCACATCTTCAGGAGATCAATGCTGAATGTTTGGAAAGAGATTTTTAAAAAGTTATACTCAAGGCTTCCATTATGGACATCCCCTCAAGAAGCCTTTAGAAGAATGGAGATGCTGAATAAAGGAGGGTGGTGGACCTATAAAGATCTGTTGAAAATAGAAGGAAACAAAAGTAGGCTAAAAACAAAAGAGGAATTAAAGATGAAATAGAATGTAATTGGTTCCAACATAGACAAGTGCTGGAGAGGTATAAGATAGATAATAATCTTCTGGGAATAGAATACAAATAGATGGATTTAGACAAGATGTTGATAAATCAAAAAGCAATGAAAATTTCAAAAATATATAAAGTATTATTGAGCTTGGAATTAGAAACTATTAAGGAGTATATGGTTAAGTGGGCACAGAACATCGGGTATAATATGCATTTAGAAGATTGGGAAAGGCTGTGGAAAAGAAATGTTAAATTCATGCCATCTATGGAACTGAGGGAGAACTGCTATAAGGTAATGCTCCGTTGGTATATGACACCACAAAGATTAGCTAAAATCTATAAGAACAAAGAATCTAAATGCTGGGAATGTGGAAGTGAAGTAGGATCTCTTTACCATATGTGGTGGTCATGCAGTATTGTAAAAAAAAATTGGATAAACATTTATAATTGGATCAAGAAAATATTAAAAACAGAATTTAGATTTAATCCAGAGATCTTCTTATTAAATTTAGCTGACAATGAAGTTCTAAAGGAACAGAGAAAATTAATGCTCTTCATGATCACCTCAGCTAGAATTGTTCTAGTCAATATTGGAAACAAAAAGAGTTACCAAATACAGAGGAATGGATTTTGAAATTAGAGGAAATTGCGAGAATGGAGAAACTCACTTCGTGGATCAAGTACAAAACAATAAATACATTTAGGAAGGATTGGGAGAAATGGATTGATTTCTTGAGGTCAGAATGGAGTGATTGTGCAGTTATTTGGCTCACTGATTAGATGAATATTTGTTAAACATATAATGTATAATAATTTAGTTTAATAGTAGGAGACTAGAATAGAATGATGGATTAATGGAATACAGGGTTCAAGAAAATGCAATTAGAAATTGAATTAACTCTGTATGTACATAGATACTGTGTAGAAACAATACGCATGGGTAAATGAACTTAGGTTAGGCTTACCTAAGAAAGGTTATATGAGCAGAAGTAGCAAGTTCTTGATCCAGAATGGTAAGGAAGTAAATTAGATGTTTTGTAGGGATTTATGTGTTTGTTTGTAATTTTAATTATCTACTGTCAAATATATTGTAACATCTGTGTGTTGTATGTTATATGTTTGTGTTTGCATTGTATCTATATTGTGTTGTATTTTGTTTTGTTTTTGTTTCTTAGTAAAGAAAAACAAAAAAACCCCAATTATAGCATTTTCTGTGCAGAAAACAGTATTTTCTGCATGAAAAATATTTCAATGTAGAAATAGTAATTCCTGTGCATAAAATGCTGTTTTCTCCACAGATAATTGTGTTGTCTATGCAAATCAACCATCTGCAAATTTTACACAGAATAAATCCCCAATTACAGCATTTTCTGTGCAGGAATTGCTATAATATTTCTGCATTGAAATACTATTCTCCATGCAGAATATGCTCTTTTCTGTGCAAAACAACCATGTTCAAATTTTGCGTAGAATAAATCTGGAACTGCAAAGATTCTTCTCAGCCCAGGATTCTTCTCCTCAGGGCTTCCCAACATTCAAAAAACATGTTTTTCAAGCATTTTACACATATTTCTGAATATTCGTTCTATCCCTTCTGGCAATTACATTTTGCACTAGTTTTAGCAGCTGAACACTTTTCAAAGACAGCTACATATAGAACACATTACAGTGGTCTAATAGGGAGATAATGTCAAATTCTGTGCATTCTAGGAAGGGACATTGCTGGTGCACCACCTGAAACTGGACTTTAAAGGAATAATGCTTGGTTCAAGACCACCTCCAACCTACAACCTGATCTTTCAGAGGGAATGCAACCTCATTCAGAACAGATTTGTAATCCTACCTCCAGGTTAGTGGCTTCTTCAGACCAAGTTACCAGCAGTTTCAGAGTTAAAAACAGAAAACTTTATTATCACAGTAATCCAAAGAGCTAACTCTACAACTTCATTGCTCAGAATGAAACTTAATAAACAAGCAGTAAGCTAAAAGCATTCAACAGTCTACAAAATCTGGCAGCCTATGCAGTCATTGGCTATCCAAAACAACAAGGAAGTGTGATAATATTTTTTTTCTTTATATAACTAGTTTGTTAATACAATGCTATTTTTAAGATGATTAATTCAATTTAAAGCAATACAACCACAAAAGACTTTTTTTCAGCATGCAAAACCCACTATGCCAGCATAAAGCTTACAATTTTTACATACACAAATAGCTTAATACAGCATAATGATCCTCACTAACTTAATACAGAATAATTAGAACCAAAGACCGCTCTTTTTCAGCAATTGTTGACAATACCAACATAAAATTTGACAAATATTTTTACATCCACAATTGGCTTAATATATTATAACCAAAAATAACTCTTTTACAATAAATATTAACAATACCAGTATGAAAGTTTGACAATATTTTTACACCCACAATTGGTTTAATACAAACAAACAACTTTTATCCGGATTCTTTATCCAGTTGTTTCAATCCTACTTGGATCTTCATCAGTGTCTTTATCACCAGGATATTTAATGACTGTAGTATTCCTTCCCACATTAATATTAAATGAATTATTTTAACTAGTTAAACCATTTAGCTGTATTAAGTATCTAACCATAAGTATTTCAGCTGTGCTTACCACAGTTCATCATAAAAATGGGGTTAGCAGTTACTATGGTACTGCATCATTGAGAGAAAAATACTCAGGGCAGTCAAGGTAAGCCTAACTTCCATTACATATAAAACACATAAGAAGCAAATTTCTTTAGAGCATTATAACTAACAAAAATGTTTTTTAAATGAACAGACTGTAAAAATCAAGGTCCATGCTGCAGAAGTGGGGAAAGGGCTCACAGCAGTTTAAAAACAGTGGTAAGCACAGCTGAAATACTTATGGTTAGATACTTAATACAGCTAAAAGGTTTATTGAATATAAATAAGAATATGTCTTTCCTGAGCCACAGTTCATTCACCCAAATCAAATTTAATGCATGCTAGAAAACCTGTGCTTTTCTGTATGTAATTATCTCCTGTTATCAAAGGAGATCATTGGACTTTGGTACAGGTCAAAGCTATCAAATGTGATCGTCTGATGTCCCAAAGAAAAGGCAGAATGAGCCTCTGAAAATAATGTATATTTTGGGAACCTAAAGAATAAACAGAAAAACCTGAAGGGAATTGTAAATTAACCAAATAAAGCTTTCAGATGGATATACTCATTATGTATTCAGTTCCAAAATAAATAAATTCCTGCTTGCTGTTCTTCTGGCTAAGGGATAGGGACAACCGTAACAACTTTTAGGGCGTAATCCTATACTGGAAAAAGCACTGCTGTGCCAGCAGAATACAAGATACATTGTCACTATGAAAAATACACTGACAGAACACTTCAGATATGTCAACAGAATGAGTAGGATAGGGCAGAGTTGGACGGGATGTATACTACTTCACTCCATGGCTATGTTCTTTGTCCAGACCTTACACAAATAAATTGCCTTGCCACAAATTTCAGTGAGAGAGGGGTTTTTTTAGAGTTGCCCAACCCGAATCACTATGATACATATAGCAGGTACAACTTAACTTCCAAGACAACACACCACCACTAGATGTTGTTGGACTGCAACTCCCAGCATTCCTCATTAATGAACTAAATGAATTCTAGTCTCCAGGGCCAGATGAACTGCATTCAAGAGTAATAAAGAGACTTGCAAATGTAATCTCAGAGCCACTGTCAATAATTTTTGAGATTTATAGGAAAACAGGAAAAATCCCAGCCTATCTTCTAAAAGAGAAAAAAAGAGGACTCAGGTAACTACTAACCTGTCAGCAGAATGTCGATACCAGCAAAGGTTCTGGAACAGATAATTGAACAGTCAATCTGTACACTGTAGATTTTCCTTGTTTTTTTTTCAGGCTGTGAGGCCATGTTTCTGACATTTCACTGGCATCTGTGGCTGGCATCTTCAGAGAATAGTCAGGTAAGTGTCTGTGTGGAGTTTATATGCTGTGAACCCCTGTTGGGGAGAATATGTAAATTTGTGTAATTGAATGGTTAGTTTCTGGATAAAGAAATGCAAGGCTCGTTAGTGTCTGTTTGCTAATGGTTGGTTGGCCATTATCTGCTGGGAATCCCCCTGTCCCTGGGTGGAATTCTTTTGTAAGTGTTGAGTTTTGATTCTATTGTGTTTCAACTGGGAGCCAGATTTTGTTTACTTTTAAGGTTTCTTCTATCCTGTTGGAGCTGTCCAGGTGTTTGTGGATTTCAATAGCTTCTCTGTGCATTCTGTCATGATAGTTGTTGGCCTGGTTTAGAATTACTGTGCTTTCAAATAGCATTTTGTGTCCAGGTTGGTTTATAATATGTTCTGCTACTGCTGATTTTTCTGGCTGGCCCAGTCTGCAGTGTCTCTCATGCTCCTTAATTCGTGTTTGCACACTGCATTTAGTGGTCCCTATGTAAACTTGTCCTCAGCTGCATGGTATGTGGTAAACTCCTGCAGCTGTGAGAGTGTCTCTTTTGTTCTTCACTGAGCATAGCATTTCTTGGATTTTTTTTTAAATTTTTTTTTTGGTTGGTCTATAGATTGTTTGAAGGTTGTGTTTCCTCATCAGTTTCCCTATTCTGTCTGTGACTCCTTTGATGTATAGTAAAAATACCTTCCCTTTGGGTGGCTGTTTTTCTTCTTCATTCCTGTGTTTTTTTTTTTCTGGGTCTGGCTACTCTTGTGATGTCTGATCTGGAATAACCATTAGTCTGTAGGGCCCAGTTTAGGTGCCTTAGTTCATCCTCCAGGTAGTGGGGTTCTCAGAACCTTTTTGCATGGTCTACCAATGTTTTTATTGTGCTTCTCTTTTGTCCTGGTGATGACTAGAGTTCTTGTTTAGGTATCTGTCCGTATGTGTGGGTTTTCTGTATACCTTGTGGCCTAACCATTGGTTTGGTTTGTGGATGACTAGAACATCCAAGATGGCAGTGTTCCTTCCTTTTCTTTTTCCATCATGAATTGGATATTTGGGTGGGTGCTGTTCAGGTGGTTCAGGAATGAGACCAGATCTTCTTCTCCATGGTTCCAAATGGTGAAAATGTCATCCATATATTGGATGTTGAAAGCAAGCCCTGGAAACAGCACCAAAAAAGCCCACAACATGGTTCCGGTGGTGAAAGTGTCATCCACATATCAGAACCATGTTGTGGGCTTTTTTGGTGCTGTTTCCAGGGCTTGCTTTTCACATCCAATATGTGGATGACACTTTCACCATTTGGAACCACGGAGAAGAAGATTTGGTCTCATTCCTGAACCACCTGAACAGCATCCACCCAAATATCCCCTCTCACAGACCCTCTCACAGCTGCAGGAGTTTACCATATACCATGCAGCTGTGGACAAGTTTAGATAGGGACCACTAACACAGTGTGCAAACATGAATCGAGGAACATGAGAGACACTGCAGACTGGGCCAGCCAGAAAAATCAGCAGGAACATGTGACAAACCAACCTAGGCACAAAATGCTATTTGAAAACACAGAAATTCTGGACCAGGTCAACAACTATCATGTCACAATGCACAGAGAAGCTATTGAAATCCACAAACACCTGGACAGCTCCAACAAGATAGAAGAAACTTTAAAAGTAAACAAAATCTGGCTCCCAGTTTTGAAACACAATAGAATCAAAACTCAACACTTACAAAAGAATTCTACCCAGGGACAGGGGGATTCCCAGCAAATAATGGCCCATCAACCAACCAATAGCCAAACAGACACTAACAAGCCTTACATTTCTATACCCAAAAACTAACCATTCAATTACACAAAATTACATATTCTCCCCAACAGGGGTTCACAGCAAATAAACTCCACATACACTCCTACCCAACCATTCTCTGAAGATGCCAGCCACAGATGCAGGCGAAACATCAGAAAGAAACTATTCCAGAACACGGCCTCATGGCCCGGAAAAAAAACCAAGGAAAATCTATGGATACCAGCTGTGAAAGCCTTCAATTTCACATAAATCTGTACACTCTTATAAAGCAATACTGAGACTGCTAAGAAGCAGCATGGGTTTCTCAAAAACAAGTCATGACAAAGTAATGAAGAGTCACTCATCTCCACATGCAAGTAAACAACCTTTTGAGAACTCCATTCAAACAACTTTAACTGCTGTCCAATCACTATTCATAAGCATTATTGATCTGATTTCCTAAAAAAAATCAAAGGGGTCACTAAACTATTCTTTCTTCTCTATTAGCTCCCTCAGAAATAGCTACTGTACTTCCAAGTTCAGCAATTCTGGCTACTGAAGGAATAATACAGTTTGAAACCACTTTAACTATCATGGCTGCATCCTATGGAATCCTGGGATTTGTAGTTTGTTGTGGCACCAGAGCTCTCTAACAGAGAAGGCTAAATAGCTCACAAAACTACAAATCCCAGAATTCTATAACATTGAGCCATGGCAGTTAAAGCAGTGTCAAACTGCATTATTTCTGCAGTCTGTAGCAGCCTATGTCTTTCAACTGCTGGCCATTTCTTTACTACTTTGACAGTTTCTCTCCAAATGATGATAATCCCCACAAATAAATTTTTGTGCCAATTACGACTGTTACTGCCTTGTTCCATTGACTTTTGAGAAGTATAAGCACTGGGGTTTGTTGAATGCATCTCACTAGTAATCCTATCCTTCTGTGTTTGCTGTACATAAGTGTGCTTTACTTAACAAAGGGGGAAGAGGTTACTTTTATGAAGATACTACTTTTTAGGCTTTTTGTACAAATTTCAGAGAAACTGAGGGGGAAAAGTACTCTTGATTTCATTCTCATGCAGGAGTTGGAAAACCTTGCTGCAACTGTGTTTTTTTCAACATGGTGAAGACATCCTTTTTTAAACCGAGCTTTAAAAAGTAACTAATAGTCATTCAACCCCGTTTAATGCAGACACTCAAGCATTGCCCAAAAAAGAGAGAAGAAATACATCAGACTATCTATCCATCTGCTTGGGTATGTAGAACTTGGAAATAATTACTATAATTTAAATAGAAACACAATATATTGTACTATACAGAAAGCCTGATCTGGTGACATATGTATCAGCTCAGTCTTCTGTCCATTCTTATGCTTCGTTTGGTCCAAACATCCCTTCAAACAAATGATGTCTTAGAACTTTATCAGATGTGGCAAATATGGCATCATAATGACACCTAATGATCATGAAAGGGCATACATACCATACAATGTTGCCCTTTCACAATCACGTCTTCTCAAAAAGCTGTCCCTTTTTATTGATGGGCCAAGCCATCAACAGATCTCCTGGCATTGCCAGCATTTGAAACTGTGTGCCCTTGTACTCACAATTAATGCAGCATTAATTGTCAGAACACTTCCAGGTGAGCTCGTGACAACCAGGTAGGGGATGCTCTTTTTATGACCCCCCCCCGTGTACTTGGGACTTTTAAAGTATGTTTCTGTGCTTGCACCTACATTTTGTGTGTTCATTTTGCTTTATTTTTTGAACTTGCTGCATATGCATCTTCTCATGAGAATTGGCGAGATCTCAACCCCAGAAGTAAATGGAGTGCTGTTCATGCTCTGTTACTGCCAGGGCTGCCTTTCTAATGCTGCTAAGGTAGGTTTGGTGGGGGGGGGTGTCTTTTGTTGGCATAAATAAGCCACAAAATATGCCAGCAAAAGAACATTAATGGGGAAATAATCTGATAAAGTCCATAGAAAACAATTTTTTTGTGAAGTAGGATGCTGTGCTATGGGCACAGTATCACCAGAAGGGAGGCCCACTCCATGACCGGCTAGGATACTCTCATCTGTTCTTCTCTGTGGTTGTTAATCTGTTCATACCAGGTAAGATGATGTAGGCATGTGAGCTTGATTACAGAATGCTGTGCAATAGGTGAAGGTGTTCTACCATAGAGTTGGTATCATAAAGAATACTGCACTTGCTATCCTCCTGTCTGTTAATTCACTATCCAAGGCACAAAACTATATATGTCTTGTGCCTTGGATAGTGGCTATAGCCTACTATAGTGGCTGTTTGGCAACCCTCATCTGTCTTTCTCTTTAAGGAGAAATTTCACATGGGAGTTCCAACTATTGGTTGGATACTATTTGGACCTGGTGAACTGCTTGTAATTTATCAGTAAGCTCCGCAACATTATTTCTTATCACCACTGTTTGCATCAGTTCCTCAGACTCTCTTCCTAAGAATATTATTTCAGGCACAGGTCTATTTCCTATATCCTCTGCATTTTGGGGAGAACGTCTCTACTTCAGATTCATTTTATTGCACTCTTAAAACAAAATTTGCTTTATAAGACCCAAGAAAGAGTAGTAAGATATAAATAAATCATTATAAATTGCTTAATTTGCATCTTGGTAGTGAATAAATGGCAGCAACCTAACAGGTAAACATTAAGCTAATCAAGATGCTTTCACTATAATTTTATCATACGTCTCTCAGCACACCTGTCATCAAGAAAGGAGAGCACACTGTATGGGAGGGAGGCATAGAAATGAAGAACTGCCTTTTACACTGAAGACAGACTGCATCTGGAAAAAAATAACATCTAACCCAAGAACTGTTAAAATAACCAGAATAAATTTGATGTAAAAATGAAGCAGAGTGGAGGAGAGATGCAGAATAGAAAAACATGATGTTCTGACATGAGATCAGGAATACTGCTGCCTGGGAACTGAACCATTCTTTATATCTTTGAATCACTACCTACACACAACCTGTGAAGTGCTCACACACATCTACCTGAGGAAGGGGATGATTCTATTTTTAGCCTTGAGAATTTCCCTATTGGAGAAAGCTAAGTAAAGTCATTGTAATTAAATCTAATAGTTATATATGGCACTATTGTCGTGCTGACTCTCAATAGGTGAACAGAAAATGCAGTGGAATTGAAAATCCTGTAGCTGAAAGCAGTTACATAAAAGAGCCATTTGCCTGTTTGCGATCATTAATCAGATATATTTAGAAGACAACCAGTCTCCCATTTGAGATTATTCTTTTCTTTATGTAACATATCATTTCAGCTAAGATTCTGGACATGGTACAGTAGTTGACATTTCTTAAGAAGGCTCTGACCTTTCTCCAAGATCGGGGGAAATACAATAATGTATGTGAATTATCCTTTAAATTTTTTTAAAGGATGGGCAAATACAATAACCTTTGTTTAAAAAAGTCAAGTTTCATTATGCTCAGTATGACAAATGCCATGTTTTTAAAGAAACCAATACACTTTGTTATACAAACTGTTTTGACAATACCTAGCCAGGCACACAGATGCATAATATAAAATGAAAAACTGGCTGATCACAAATTGGCTAACAACAATTTCTGGGATTTTGGCAGCAGTAACAAATAAAGTGACAGTGTGATTGTGGAAATTTCTTGTCTTATCTTTGATAGCCTGTTGTACACCTTGACAAAGTACATAACATTTGGAAGGCTTCATGTGTAGCCAAAAATGTTTAATGTGAACTTGGGATGATATATCACTCCATGATTTTATATTGATATCCATCATAAGTTTCACCTGGTGTGCAGGGCTTCTTTTTCCTCCTACCAGAACAGAAGCATTTTTCACTGCACTCAGTGAATGCTCCCCTCCACCTTATAGTGAAGTAACATAATCAGAGCTTCCAGATCATCACCATGACAGACATGAAGTTTATGTATGTCTAAAAGAAATACAGAATTGGAGAATTCCAAATTCTTTATCATGAAAGTAGGTGTCTGAGAAGTGCAATGGTGAAGCCAAATGGTTCTTTTGACATAATGCTGGATAACCTAACAGAATAGCAAGCTAAGTGTTGGGTTTTTAGGTGTAATTGGTGTTTTAAAAAAGCATCTACTATATCTGGGCTTTACTTGTGATTAAACAACTTCTAACCACAATCTGAATATCCTATATACAAGAAGTGCATGTCTTGGAAAGTTACCTGATTTTTTTAAATCCCATTAGAAACCATGCTCTTCAACTGCAGCTCTTATATTTATTTACTTTTCAATTTATTGCAATAAAATTGTACTTTTTTTCCTGAAAAACCTTTAGCTCAGTACAAAGAATGCAAATAAGCAATTTAAACCACCACCATATTAAAATGAAGTGAAATTACAGCAGCTCTGAAAACTGGAGTAACAGTGTAGTATTTTAATATAACTCAGGAAACTGCTCTTCTAGTGTAAAGAAGTCATTCTAATGATTGAGTTTGTTCCCTGTGCAATTTTCACAGCAGAATTCATGTAATTAAAGTTGTTTATTTTATTAAACATTTAATAGCATGCAGATATTTCAGTATTAGGTTCATGGAATTTTGAGTTTCAGTCAAATTCAAGCAATGTTGGAAAAGAAAACCTATCATAGCCAAAGAGTAAGCTGTTTTTTCAGTGTGATGGCACACAATTGGATTTGCCTTGAAGTACAGCTCGGTCAGTGCTAGACACACTAGACTGCTTTCTAGAACAATATATGAACTAATATGTGAAAGTGATCTGAGGGGAAAGGGATGCAATGCCCCTCTTTTTTTAATTAAGAGTTTTCCAAACACAAGCTACAAATAATTAAAGAAAAGAAAAAGCAGGATATAAAACAAAATATAGAGAAAAGGGAAAGTAGCTTCCAACTTTCTTTTCAGTGGTTATACATACCCAGATATTTTTAGCCTTTTCACATATCCACAATATATGGTAAAATGTCCCTTCCTGTTGTTCACATTAACAACATACATTTGAAACACCTGATGAGGTAGCGTGTACAGAGTGGTTACAGAAATGACATTAACAGGGAAATAACAGAAATGACAGATGAAACCAAGCAGTCAAGGACAGACAAGAAGTAAGGGGACAAAAATAGGTTCAGAACCCTGAATGCAACTGTTCAGTGAGTTGTGCACAAGGACAAAGAGAACTACTGTGATAATCAATGCAGAAAAATAGAAGATGACAACAAAAAGGAAGAACAAAGACCTCTTCCACAAGCTCTGAGAAATCAAAGGGAAATTGAAACCAAGATTTGGGATACTCTATGACCAGCAAGGAAAGACATTGCATGATCAAGTACAAATAAAAAGACTATGGAAACACTATACTGAAATGAAATGAGATGAAAAGGTGACAGATTTATTCAAGGAAGAACCATTTGAAGATGAACCTACAATTTTAGAAAGCGACATGGAAGCTGCACTCAGAGCACTTGGGATAAATAAATCACCAGAAAGAGATGGCATACGAATAGAACTGCTTCAAAATACAGAGACAGAATTTATTCTAGTTCAAATTAAAATTTGTCAACATATATGGAAAACAAAACAATGGGCCCACAGGTTGGAGACACTCAATATACATTCCAATCCCCAAGAAAGGAGATAGCAGAGATTGCAGTAACCATAGAACCATTGCATTAATTTCCCATGCAAGCAAAGTAATGCTCAAAGTTATACAACAAATGCTTTTTACCATATATGGAGTGAGAAATGCCATGTCCAAGCTAGGTGCAGGAAAAGAAGATCATATTAGGGATCATACTGCAAACATACATTGAATCATGGAGTGTACCAAAGAATTTCAAAAGAAAATCAGTCTGTGCTTTTTAGATTATAGCAAAATCCTTGAAAAATCATGAAAAACTTGGGATCACTCTTAAAGAAATGGTGAACCACAAAATTTGATTGGCCTGATGTGTAACCTGTACTCTTGAGAAGATGCTATCATCAGAACAGAATACGCAGAAACAGAATGGTTTCCAACTGGCAAGGGGTCAGGTGAGGCTGCATTTTATCACCCTATCTCTTTAACTTGTAAGTTGAAGATATCATATGTAAAGCAGGATTAGAGTCAGAGAAAAAAACATGAAAACTGGATGAAGAAACATAACGGAGACTTGGAACAATTACTGAAGAATGTCAAAGAAGAAAGTGCAAAGGTAGTTTTACAGTTGAACATTAAGAAAACAAAAATAATGACCATAGAGGATTTTCAGAACTTTAAAGTAGAAGATGAAGACATTGAAATAGTTTGAGATTTTCTATACCTTGGTTCAGTCATTAATCAGAATGGAGACTGCAATCAAGAAATCAGAAGTACCAGGACTTGGAAGGGCAGCTATGAAGGAAATAGACAAGGTCCTGAAGAAGAAAGATGTATCATTGGATACTAAAGTTAGGATTGTCCATGCCATCATATTTCCAGTTTTGGTATATGGTTATGAAAGCTGAACAGTAAAGAAAGCTGATAGCTGATAGAAATGTGGTACTGAAGAGTTCTACAGATACTATGGACTGCTAAAAAGACAAATAAATGGGTCCTAGTGCAAACGAAGCCTGAACTCTCTCTAGAAGCCAAAATGATTAAACTGAGACTGTAATACTTTGGACATATCACGACAAAATATGATTTCCTAGAAAAGGCAATAATGCTGGGTAAGATAGAAGGCAGTACAAAAAGAGGAAGACCACATTACAGATGGATAGACTCAATCAAGAAAGCCATAGTACTGAGTTTTCAATATCTAAGCAGAGCTGTTGATAATAGGGTGAGTTGGAAGTTCTCTTATTCATAGGGTCACCCTAAGTCAATGTTGACTTGACAGCACTTAACAACAACATTGCTTGAGTCATGAGAAAATCTAACTACGTTATGAATTGTTACCTTATTTGCAAAAGTACTACTATGTATGATACAAACACTTATAAACTGTGCATTGCTGAGGAGGTTGCCAAATATTAGGGAAGCTGGGAATGTTAATCTGGTAACCAAACATACAAAGCCACCTGCAGGCAATGGTCAAAGAGATTCAGAGACAAGTTCAGGATATCTGAAAAAGTGCCTCCTCCCTTATGAGCCTGCCCAAAATTTGAGATCCTCTGGAGAGGCCCTGTTACGTGTCCCATCACCTCAGAAGACTAAGCAGGTGGATAAACATGGCAGGGCTTTCTCTGCAGCAGCATCATAACTATGGAATTTCCCCCAAGGGGGTTCAGGCTAGCTCCATCCTTTTTGAGTTTCCGGTGGGCAACCAAGACTATGTTATTTTGCACGGTCTTTAGTCTTTAAAACCATGGGTGACTCCTCTGGCTATTTTAACGTTGTGTTGTTGCTGTTTTTAAATATATTTAACATGTCATTTTAGTCAGTTTTCAAATGCTTTCATTTGTATATTAATTATTTTAAACATTTTTATCTTCTGTACATCTCCTCTGGGGCTGTGAAAGGCTGAAAGGCAATAGATAAATGCTATAACTAAATAGTTAAATGAATCTCATTCTATAACCAAGGATTTCAGGGTGCATTCAGCTAAATCAATTTAAATAGCTTCAAATAATTTAAAACAGTGAGAATAATTTAAATAGACTAAAATATATTTGACCAATGGAAAAAATATTAAATAGATTATAAACAAAAATAAAATAAAAATTGAAATATCTGGAATCTATGTGAATGAGTGAGAGTTGACTTATTTGGTTATTGTTGTGTACCTTCAAGTTGTTGCTCACTTATGGCAACTTTATGGCAGAATCATCTTTGAAAAAGACATATTATTTTAAGTCTCATGTGCCCTTATTAAAAGAAATGCACAGGAGAGTTGGCTGGAGAAAATACAAAATGTAGTTGTTACATATGTTTTTCTTCAATATTTGAATTTTTCAACAATCATGAAACTCTGCCTCCTAAGGTCTTAGATAATCCTATTGAAAGTATTACAGTGCTGAAGGATAACATGATAGAATTTGGTAGATTGGCAGGTTGGAAGTAAAACAACTATGATAACAAAAACCCTAAATAAGAAAGACGAACACCAATTGGAAGAAATATTGGGATTTAAGGTAGAAAAGAAAACCAAGTATTTGGGTATAATGTTAACAAATACAATCTTAGATTTATTTGAGAACAACTATGTAAAAGTTTGGAATAAGATAAAAGAGGATTTAAAGAAATTGAATCAATTAGGTTTATCTCTTCTTGGAAGGATAGCCACAATTAAAATGAATATTCTTCCAAAGTTATTATACCTGTTCCAAAACTTACCAATTGTAATAAACTACTCTCTGTTTAAATCTTGGAGTAAAGAATTAATGCAATTTATCTGGGCCAGTAAAAAGTCTAGGATTAGAAGAAAGATTTCACAGGATGCTAAAGAAAGAGGAGGGCTGAGTCTACCAGATTTCCAACTGTATTATCACGCCAGCTGCTTATCTTGGATATTATTAGAGAACACTAGACTTCTAAATTTAGAAGGGTTCAATCTAAGATATGGTTGGCATGCCTATATATGGCATAATGAAGCTGCCATACATAAAGAATTTAATCATCACTATTTGAGGAGGTCATTGTTGTGAAGGTTTGGGTAAAATATAAAGACACTTTGTCCAAGGATTCCCTTATGGGTGTCTAACCACAAAGCATTCTATAGAAGAGAAAATTTGTATAAAAATAAATGGATTTCATATAGAGACATCTTAAAACGAGAAGGGAAAACATATTGGATGAAAACCCAGGAAGAACTGAGAAGTGAAAACAGAGTGCCACTGGTTCCTTTACAGACAGATTTCAGAAAAATATAAACAAGACACCAAGTTTGAAGGAATAGAAATAGAGAATACATAATTACAGTTGCCCCTCCACTTTCGTGGCTTTCACATTCGCGGTTTTGACTACTCGCGGTTTGCTCAGGAAGCACCACATTTAAATCAGTTTCACTCCTTTGCATGCAAGGGAGAGGAGCCAATTTAAATGGAGTGCTCCCTGACCAAACCGTGCTGCCTAACTCCCCGCTCTCCTGGGGCTTGGCTCCATTTGGGGTGGAGAGCCAAGTCCCGGGAGAACGGAGAGTTTGGGGCAAAGGCAATTTTCACACACACACACACTGCCCTTTCCCAAAGCAGCCATGGGTTTCTCCTGAAGCCCATCCTACCTTGAGAAGGGTGTGTGTGAAGAGCCTCCCTCCCAACCCCCTTCTCTTCCCAAGGCAGATCGCTGTCTTGGGAAGGGGGGTGAAAACCTCCCTCCCACCCCTCCCTTCCCTTCCCAAAGCAGATCACTGTCTTGGGAAGGGGGGTGAAAACCCTTCCTTCCACCCCTCCCTTCCCTTCCCAAGGCAGATTGCTGCCTTGGGAAGGGGGGTGAAAACTCTCCCACCCCCAGTTCATATCTTATTCGTGGTTTTTTCACATTCATGGGGGTTTGCTGCCCCTAACCCCCATGAATATGAAGGGATAACTGTGGATGAATTCATATATGATTAAAAAAGGGAGGTTATTATCTAGAATTTATAAGATATTGTTAAATTTAGAGCAGGAAAGAATAAAACCACATATGGTGAAATGAGCACAAAATTTTGGTCATGTAATTCTTCTTGATCATTGGGAAGCATCATGGAATAAAAACCTGGCATTTTCTAGAACCTAAAATATAAAAGAAAATTATTATAAGATGCTATTTAGGTGGCATCTAACACCTGAAAAGTTAGCAAAAATTTATAAGACTTCTTCAGATGAGTGTTGGAGATGCAGGAAGACAACTGGAACATTTTACCGTATGTGGTGGAAGTGTGAAGAAACTCAGAAATACTGGCAGAAATCACATTATCTTATTACTAAAACCTTTACTATTAACTTTAAATGCAAATCCAAATTATATCTACTGAACATATTACACAATATAAATAAAACAGATCAGGAAAGATGGTGTAAGATACTTTTGTACATGATACCGGCAGCAAAAGAAGAATTTGCCAAAATGTGGAAAAATTAATGGAAACCATTAATGGAAGAATGGATGCGGAAACTTTATGACATGTACGTGATGGACAGAATGACAATGATGCTAGACAATAAGAAAATAACAAAAAGTATAAAGGGCTGGCAGATTCTCACCCCACTGTGGAGAGAAAAATGGGGAGAAACAGCAACAATGAGCTTTGAATAAAAATAGCACCAAATGCTAATTGTAATAAAGGGAAACTAGAGGGAATTAAAGTAGAGAGAGAAGGGGAATTATCATTATGTAGATATTAACACTTGATGGGAAGAAAGTAGGAAGCTTTTTTCTGTTGATGTTTGTTTAGATGTTGACTGAAATGTGTATGTAAATATGGTGGCATTTTTGTTGAACAGTTTCTGCTATTTTATGTATTTTATGTAAAATAAAGAAGAAGAAGAAACTCCACCTCCAATTCTTCCGAAATATATGCATTATAATTTATCTAAATGTATTTGTATTTTTTCTTAGGCTTCCTTTTATCTGAAACTATCATGAATCCCTTGGCTGAGGACTCAGAAAAAGATGAGGAGGAGGAAGCAGAGAATGCAGACAAGGCAGAGAGGGAAAGTATAGCTGAATATGAAGAAGCAGAGACTGCTCTGGCTCCCTCCGAGAGGGCAGCCAAACCAGAGAAAGAAAACATTCCTCACTCTGCAGAACAAAACAGTCAGTCAGTCAGTGATGGATGATCAAGACAGCAGGCCACCTTCTTTCTCTGAATGCAGGAGGGAGAAACACCACACACAGTGCCTTTTAAATACCAATACTGACCTGCTTCCTCGCTAATTAGCTCCACCTGACGTTAGAACTCTAGCTATAAATTTTGAAGCAATTTCCTTTTGAGCCCCAGTGCTGACAACCGCTTATCTTGAGCTGTTGCACTCCTCCTGGATTATTGCTTGTCTTGACTTTGGACAGACTTCCAGACTATTGCAGTCACCCCTTGCTGACCCCAGAATTGGACCTCGGACCTGACTCTACAGAATTCTGGACTAGCTACTGCTTTTCCTGGCATATGATATGGACATTTGGTAACTGAACTCTGGACTTGCTTTTTGACTACTCTTGCATCTTGCATGGACGATTGGTGACTGACTTCTGGCTCTTGGTTTCTCTTGCTTCTTTTGTGGACAATTGGCAACAGACTAGAACTGCACCCCTTACCCTGTTGTTCCTGCATTTCTCCCCTGTTAATCCTCAGACACTTGCTACTGTGAGTTCAGGACAGAAACTCTATCTAGACCCCCTCCCTAGGCCATGTTCTTGAATCTGTTGTCAGAGCACCTTCAGTGAAATCAGTACAGCAGAGTCTAGTTCTCCTGAGGCTATTCTACAATTCCACTTTTAGGCCAGTGTGTAACTCATCTGATGGTTAAACCAGCAGTGGCAGCACTAGGAGTATGTGGACAGGCCAAACCACACCAGGTGACACCATCAGGTGGGAGGGGTGACACCAACCTTAGTGACACCACAGTAAGCCAGTCAGTTGCTGAAATAGCATAAAAATGTATCATGGTGGCAGGAAAGTCATAAGATGCAACATTTACAAAAAATTCTGTGACTAATAATTAATAAGCCAGACTCAAGAATATTATTACTTTGATCATGACAAAAACATTTTGAAAATCAAAGATAAATACCAGATCTCTACAATGATTTTTAGACAGAAGAGTAATCTGACTTTTCCTTTCTCCCCACCCTCAGTCATTCCTGTGTTCTCAAGCTGACATGAAGCTTCCTCAGCCCATTCATTTGCAGTGACTACAGTTCTAGCCCAATCTTAGAAAAAAAATTATTTGTCCTTTTTGTCCTTTCTACAGTTTTTCTCTATATTGTGTACAGATCTTCCTGAGGGGCCGGATGAAAGTTGGACTAATTTCAGCACTGATTGGTTGGTTGGTCTCTCTCTCTCACACACACACACCATGCACACACACATGGATGATTTAAAATATTTATAAAACACCTTTAATCAAAAGTTGGTCTATGGTGGTTCAAAATAATAGTTTTAAAACACAGCCCAAATAAAGTTGTAACATACAGAAATAGTATTGAGAAAATTGAGAAAAATTCACAGATAAACATTTTTCAAAGCCATAGATGGGAAAGAATTAAAAGACATTTTTAAATAGATCTCCTTCCCTGATATTGCTTTTCTAGTTACTACAGAAATATGGGGCATGGGGAGACAGGTAAGAGGTTTCTGCTGTATCACTCTCTTCATGTAAATGAATAAAGTGTCCCACTGCCTTTTGTTCAAACCAAAACAAGTGAGTAGTACCTACCTCCAGCCTTTCCTGGGCTGGGCTAGAATAGGGTTTTTTTGGGGGGGGGGCGCGGAGAAGGGAGGACATCCATAGAGACCATTCCTAGTTCTATCAAGCAGAAGGCAATGTGCAGCTGTTCTGTCCCTTCCTCCTTAACATTTATTTTCCTAATTTTGTGTGTGTGTGTGTGTGTGTGTCGAGAGAGAGAAAGAAGTAGGAGAAAATAGGAGCGTTACAAACTGAGCACAACACCATCTGGACCCCACATACAATTATGGCAACAGACAAGGTGACTACACAATAAAAACCTCATTTGGAAGCTCAGAGGGTTGTTCTTTTCATGAACTGACCTCTATTAGAGGACATTATCTTTTCTGAATCTCTCTCCAGCTATCATAACTTGAGGCCTATGGAACCTAATATTTAAGACCTAATAGCTCCCAATTAGGGAGGACCTAATAGCTCCCAATTGTAGGAAATACACATACTCATCTATACAAGCTGCTGGGTCTACTTGCAGTATTTCCACAGGAGAGATATTCCCTACTAATCCATCCAAAAAATTCTTATCTGTCTCAATTTGATTATTCTTTATCAGTAGGACACTAAAACAGAACCATCCATAAACCACATATTAAAGGTTTCTGCATAGTTTGGGATTCCCAAGGTGGACACACATACATACACCAATATTTCACAAATGATTGTGCAAGATTTAAAAAATCTTCAATATAGAACATCAATTATTATCACTGCTACAAATGCCGTGTTTTCTCCTTCATATTGTTATATACACCTGTAAAGCAAGATACAGTAGGACCCCTGTATCTGCTGGGGATTGGTTCTGGGCAGTGGAATGGATATCAAAACCCATGGATAATAGCTAATACCATTGAAAATAATGGGGCTTCTAGTTTAAAATACCATAGAGTTGCCTTGGAGGACCTAGAAAATGGCTAGAGAGGACACATTTTCTAGGAAGACTCTATAGTAGATGTGCTGTTTCGCGTCCCATGGATAATTGAATCAGTGGATAATGAATCAATGAATATGGGGGTCCTACTGTATATTTTTGCACCAGTTAGTATATCTTATACATTAAAAATGATGGGGGAAATATTGTACATTTCAACATTAGCAGTTAACTTTAGGGAAAACTGAGATAGTAGATTATGGAACTTTACTAACTAGATTTTCAGACAACACTGTTATAGTGTTACTATTCCACTATATTTGCTATGGCTGCCTCCTGTTGAATCCTGGGATTTGCAGTTTAGGGAGGGGCATTTGCAACTCTCAGCCAGAGAGCTCTTAGGCCTCACTAAACTACAAACCCAGGATTCCACAGCAGGAAGCCAGAGCAGTTAAAGTGGAATAGTAACACTATAACACTGTAGTCTGAAGATAATATGACAGTACTATTGCTTTATACATATCGTAATCAGGCCATGTATTTCAGGAAAGTTGCTATACTAACAAAATAGTTGAAATAATTACTCCACTACCACATTTCTAGTATGGGACTAGGCAGACTGTGTTTCTTTCCACTAACAGTTTTGCCAGTCAGAGTAAAATGGCAACATGCATAAAAGTATGGTGACACAGAAACAAGACCTCCAATTAATTCAGGTTAAAGCTGCTATGAAGTCAGTCAGTAAAGCTATATGAAGGATGACTCTGGCCCAATGCATTTAATTAAGCAGCATCTAGTATACTGTTTATTCTGTAGCATGCCAATTTCTCTTTTAAATAGAAGCTTTATTCAGAGAAATGTTGAGGCAGCACAAAATAAGCAAAAATTTCTTGCACAGTAAAACAGCAATTACATGCAATGCTTGTTGAAGCTACATATCCATTTTCTTTAGTCGTGCAACAGAGATTACCACAGAGAACCCCTTAAGGTTTCTGGTATTTTAATCTCTGATTAAGCTGAAGGCATTGTGCTGTGTTTTTGTTTTTAGGAAGAATGATCACATGACCAACTCTTATTAGCATTCTGCTGCTCTGTTTACCAGAATGTGTTTTGCTCTCACAGCATTTAATTTCCCAGTTCTGACTGAAAGTAAGTTATTCTTAGTGGAACTGTTTTGGACTTGGCATCAGCTTTTTAAGCAATGCCTGGGGCTAAAGACAATGATTAAACCAAGTAACCCAGAGCAATAGTCCTAGCAGGAGAGACATGTTAACAGGCAATCTTCTCCATATTTCCCTGAGGGGCAGTGAGAGAAATTTGTTATTAGCCTACATTAGTAACAAGTTATTTCAATTCCTCTATCACCTCATTCATGCCAAGCTTCCTATAAAAATGCAGCATGAACCTCTATGTCAAGTAAGGGTCTCTTCCCTTCAAAACAAAACAGAATGAAACAAAACAGTTTAAGGATAAAATGTTTCTTGTGAAGTCAAAGGCTTTCATGGCCGGCATCCATAGATTTTTCTTGGTTTTTTTCCGGGCTGTGAGGCTGTGTTCTGGAATAGTTCTATTCCAGAACACGGCCTCACAGCCTGGAAAAAAACCAAGATGTTTGTTACTTACAATTCATTTAATTTTATGGCAACCCTAATTCACACAGTATTTCTACTCTAACACTCAATGAAAACTTAGAATTTTGCAACTTCAAATGACAGTAAGGCTTACTTACATTCCATTCCATTGGTTCATAATTGTTTGTTAAAATCAAAGATGTCACCTATTGGCCACAAGCACGTCTCTTGAAAATCATTTATTCCTTCCCTTCTCAAAGGAGGTCTGTTTTTTCTCATGTCCTCCTTTCCCTTTCATTTTAGGCTTTGTGAAGCCCAAATTTTAGTCAGGTTAAACCTACCTCAGAAGGCCCATCTCCTTTTCTTTAGTAATAGTTGGTACCATACATAATCAGGCAGACATTTGCTGGGGCACAACTTGCCTTCCTGTGTGCTCGCCATGCATTAACTAGCTGGTAGTGCTGTGACCAGCCACTCCAATGACTTGTTCTCTGGCCTTCCTAATCATAACTGAACTGCAAGCAGTATCTCAATAAGGCTCAGCCTCATAGCCAGCAACACTCCCTCCATTCCACTCCATTTGAGTTTCTTTGTGCACTCTGGCCTGTGCACTACTCCTTCTGAATTCTTATTTAACTAGGGTCATTTCTAGAATTGAACTGTGTAGTTTTGCCTCAGCTTTCAGTTGCTTTTTTAGATTTCCACCTCTTCCCCACTTTATAGTACCAGCACAGATGGGTGTATTGATAAAACACTACCGAAAAGAAAAAGTAAAAGACATGATACTCTCCCATCCTCCATTTCAAATAAAGCAGCTGACAGAACTGACTTGGAAAAAAGTAGTATCCTCCACCAAATGACAATGGATAAGTTAATGGGGTGCAGGGTAAGGTTTATGACACAAACAACTCTGTCCTTCTCTATCCTTCAACAGAGGTGAAGGGCCATGATGTTCATATGAGAAGTCAAGAGACTATAATTATTGCCTCCAGCACCTGTTACCTGATGTCGCTACCTCTTCGTAATGGCACGTCCCGGCCTCTCCCTTCATATCTACAGATCTAAGTTCAGGGCTCTCCACATATCTTAACAGATAGTGCTACTTCTAGCTTTGGAAACACCCAAAGCAAAATTCAGCACTCCCCATGCACATTCATTATCTCCCAACTGAAAAAAAAAATCAAAAAACAAAAAAACAAAAAACAAAACAGGTATTACGTAATTAGTCAGTTACTTAAATGTCTGATTTGGCCAGAATTATGCAAGATGGAATTCCAGTTTCCCTAGAGGAAACTGATTGAATCCTATATGTACCTTGCCATTTCTGGTACATATACATGGCTGTCTCACTGCACACAGTTTCTCCCATGAAATTCTATATGAACATCTTTGCAGGAAATTTACTGTTCTGTGAAGAAGGGCTTGGTCAATCTGAAATGTTCTCAACAATGACAGACCTCTCTTTAAGCATGAACAGGTATCAGACACTCCCAAGCCTATTAATGATTTAGTTGAACACTCAGTTTTAATAAGTGATTCCTCAAAACCCTCCAGTTCCCCAAACTCTGTTGCACCTTTGGCAAAAATCCATGCAAATTATGCAATTGCAGTGGCAACAGTTTTATACCCAAAGAATAGGTCATTTGAGTACTGTATCCTAACAAATTTTAGGAGACACAGTATTTAATACATCTCTCTATCATTCACTCACTCACATACACACAGTCACATGTACATACTTACACTTAAAAATTAGAGAATACTTACTACTGATAAATAAAGAATAATCAAATTGAGACAGATAAGATTTTTTTTTATTTATCAGCACACTGAAAATGGCAACATATCCAAAAGAATTATATATATAGATGACTGTGCTCATTTACACTGAGTGAATTTTTGCCACTGGTTTGATGAGGTCAAATTGTTCTCCTGTAATGTTCATTGTTCTGACATGCCACTGGAACCAGTCATAAGGTTCCACTGATTTCGGTGTGTCTAAGCATTTACCCATATTTACCATATTATGATTCTGACACTCCTCCTCTCTCCTATTCTACCTTTATCACTTCCTTTTTTAAAACTGTTGTAGCTCACAAAACACTCATAATACTGTAATAACACTTCGAAAAAGAAATTCCATACATAGTATTATGTGATTCTCACTCTGGCTTTTCTTCGCAAACGAAGATTCAGGAAGGACTCATCCCGCGCTTTCTGCAAGCGCGCTGATGACTAAAAAGGCCAATCCGAGATAAGCAAGTCCGGTTGCAAAAAGCACAGCAGAAGATCTCCTTGGGTGATGTTTTTGGGTTGTTATTCTTTCTGTGTTGTCGTTTCTCTTCAAGAATTGTTCGGTGTGAGTTCTCAAATAAGGCTGCAGCATTGTGGATAGTGCGTCTCCATGCCTCCCGATGTGAGGCCAGGGCGGACCACTGTTGGTGATCAATTTGGCCGAGCCTGAGATGTTGTTTCAGGGAGTCTTTGTATCGCTTTTTTGGAGCGCCCCTCTTACGCTGACCTGTGGTGAGTTCACCGTAGAGTACTATTTTTGGGAGGCGATGGTCCTCCATCCTAGAAACATCCCCTGCCCAGCGCAGCTGTGTTCTCAATATCATGGCCTCAATACTGGTGATCCCTGGTTGCTCAAGGACAGCAACATTCGTCACATAGTCAGTCCAGTGTATATTTAGGATTGTGCGTAGACAGCGCTGATGAAAGCGCTCGAGGAGTCGTAGGTGGTGGTGATAGGTGACCCATGTTTCAGATCCATAAAGGAGGATAGACAGTACAATGGCTCTATACACACTGATTTTTGTGCTTTGCCTCAGGTGTTTATTGCTCCAGACTCTTTTGTGAAGTCTTCCAAATGCGCTATATGCCTTTGCTAATCTGTGATCGATCTCTTTCTCAATCTTGGCATCTGAGGAGATGATGCTTCCCAAGTAGGTGAACTGCTGAACGGACTTGAGCACAGATTTGCCGACGGCAATGTGGGGATGGTGGTGTTCGTCCTGTGGTGCAGGCTAGTAAAGAACTTCTGTTTTCTTCAGGTTGACTTCCAGCCCAAACAGCTCTGCAGCTGTTGAAAAGCAGGATGTTAGGCGCTGCAGAGCTGCTTCTGTGTGGGCAACAAGGGCAGCATCATATGTGAGTAGGGTTTGCAGAATTGTAGGCAGCATGCAGATTTTTTTTTTTAAAAAGTCTTGCTACATTGTTTCTAACACATTTGCAGTTAACTGTTCAGCTGAGCAGAAGATACATGAAGTATAAACAAAAATTTTAATTATTTGATTTGTATTCTGCCTTTCTTCCAATATAGGGCCCAAAACAGCTTATACATATACAAAAGAAGAAGCTTAGAAAGAGATTGGTATATGCAAAGTAAAAGAATGGAGTACTGGAGATTTAGCAATTAGATGTGTAAGACAAAATTGAAATGTGCTCTCAATTTTTCTTTTTCTGATAGAAATGGAAGCAAGAGAAAAAGTCTGTATATATGTCTATATGTGTAATAGCTGTTGTACCAGCCATAGGTGAGGAGAAACAGTTTACATGCATTAGAGATGCAATTCTTCACTAAGTTTCTTCTGGAAGGTAATAATGAGTAATTTCAATAATTTTCTTGCTGCTGCAAAAACACACAGTTTTCAAACACTATTCACAGTTTGGGACTTATTCTGTGCAAAATTTGCATGTTGTTGTTCTCAGAAAACAGAATTTTCTGCATATGAAACATTATTTTCTGTATGGAAAATGTTTCAATGTAGAAATATTAATTCCTGTGCAGAAAATGCTGTTTTCTGTGAAAGTCAACCGTGTGCAAATTTATGCAAAATAAATCCCCAATAATAGCATTTTCTGCACAGAAAATGCTGTTTTCTGTGCAAGAATTAATACTTCTACATTGAAATATTATTTTTCTTGCAGAAAATTCTGTTTTCTGTAAAAAATAATCATATGTGAATTTTGCAGAGTAATTCCTGAACTGTGAAGATTCTGGTCAGTCCTGGATTCTTCTCATCAGGGTTTCTCAACACTCAAAAAACATGTTTTTCAACCTGAATATTTTCAAATATTTCTTTCATCCCTAATATGAATGTTAACTTGTACATCAGTTAAATAAATCCTGTCTTGTGAACTTGAAAAGAGAAAAACATTTACTACTTCTGCATCTCAGTCATCTTGCAAAGTGCTTCAATGTGGGTGTTCATATACCTGTTCCCCATCCTGTCCTCCAAACTGTCCTCTAAGGTAAGTTAGACTTGTAGACTGTGAGTGGTCAAACCTCACCTGGAATACTGTGTTCAGTTCTGGGCACCACAATTCAAGAAGGATATGGACAAGCTGGAACAAGTCCAGAGGAGGGTGACCAGGATGGTGGGAGGTCTGGAAGCCATGCCCTATGAGAAGCAGCTTAGGGAGCTGGGCATGTTTAGTCTGGAGAAGAGAAGGTTGAGAGGTGACATGATAGCCATGTTTAAATATTTGAAGGGATGTCATCCTGAGGATGGAGCAAGCTTGTTTTCTGCTGCTCTAGAGGTTCAGACACAGAGCAATGGATTCAAACTACAGAAAAAGAGATTCCACCTAAACATTAGGAAGAACCTCCTGACAGTAAGAGCTGTTCAGAAGTGGAATACGCTGCCTCGGCATGTGGTGGACTCTCCTTCTTTGAAGGTTTTTAAACAGAGGCTAGATGGCCATCTGTTGGGAATGATTTGATTGTACAGTATATTCCTGCATGGCAGGGGGCTGCGCTGGATGGCCCTTGTGGTCACTTCCAACTCTATGATTCTATGGTTCTATCTACTTCACTTTTTCTTTTGTAATATTCCGTGTTAACTATCTGACCCTAAACCCAATCGCTAGCCCCAGTTACAGTAGAACCATTGAATCTAGGCCCAGAGACCAAGTTAAAATTATCACACCATTACTGTAAATTCACTGTTTCCATTTGATCCACATGAAACATATCCTTACAGCTTAGCCTTTACACCTTCCATTGAAATGACAAAAAAATTCATAAAACACATGATATTGTACACAGTTGAAAAGGTCCTTTTAAGCCACAAATTGAGAAATATTTTTAGCCATAGAAAATCAACTGGTAGCATTGGATGTTTGATCCAGCAACGGGGTATCCTCAAGTCCCTAGACTTCCTTATTTTTCTACTTCTTCTATAGCTTTCCCCTGTATGCACATACAGAGAAAGAGGCAAAAGGCTAGCAACCTCCTGCTTTGGATAAATTGGAAGAGAAGAGTTAACAAGCTGAGTTTCATAGTTGCAGTTTCTGCTAGTGTTCCCATTTCCAGTTCCTGTTTGTGTTCCCATTCAGGAGGGTGGGCTAATAGTGCCCACACATTTGTGTGTACACTCAATGCATGTGGAGAAAGGGGTGTGATCACAACAATAAGTCTCCCCTCCTTCTTCAGCTCAAGATTAGAACAGACTTGGGGTTGTACATTCCATTCAAATCACATGAGGAGAGCCAATCTGAAATATAATTTGCAGGGCAGCAATGACAGCATGTTAGTCTGTCAAAGCAAAAACAACAAAGAAGTGTTGTCTCACCTAAAACATTGACAATTTTCTTGTTAAGGCATACATTTTTGTAGACTACAGATGACTTTATCAAATTCCAAAATAACATTGTACATGCAACAAGATCCTTTTTGATATTCAGTTGAACAACTATAGGCCACAGCTTGCCATAGCCATCTGATGTATACCATATCAGTGATCAAATACATGGGGTGAGGGGGAGGTGGAAGGGGCCTGGCCTCCCCACCTGGTGTGTCAGCAGCTACTGTTTTCAGATGGCTACAGTAGGGCATGATTTTGTCAAAAATTGGATGAATCAGGTGGGTTTTTTAAGTTTAATTAATGAGCCGCCTACTGTTGTTGCCATAACTGAAGGACTATCCCAATTGTTTTTACTGCACATACAGTTTATCTTGGGGGCAGGGGCAATGAGTCCTGGATTTAATCCATTTATTTCTTATCTATTTTTCAATGCCATTGTTCCCACAAGATAGCCTACAATATGATTCAACAAACATGCTTGACGTTTTTCCTTGATTATGTCTTTGGTTGCAATGAGTAAATCCACTGTTGTTGCTGGCCCTTCATCCTTCCGGAATTCAACAATTAGTTGGTAAGATGCTGAACTTTTCCTTAAATAGTGAAATTTTAAGTCTAGATATCTGATCTCTCAGCAGAAACATCATCAAAAGGAGAATTCCAGATGCTATTAGAAGAATTTTAAATATAACCCATCATTCTAATAAACATAAGGTTCTCAAAGCATTACTTCCTCTGGATGCTCTAAAAGCCTTTGATCATTTGGAATGGAAATATCTGTTTAATTTAATACAATTATGAATTTTGGGAATAAATTTGTAACATTGCTTAAAAACCTGTATTTGAAATCTTCTGCCACTATTTATGTTAATAGGAAGGATTCGTCACACATCCATTTGCTACGTGGGGCCAAGCAGGGTTGTATCCTCTCTCCTTTGCTTTGGCAACTGAACCCTTGGCAGAATGTGTTAGAGATAACCCAGCCATTAATGGACCAATTATTAATGATGTTACTCATGAGACTGCATTATAGGCTGATGATGTGTTGATCTATATGACCAGTCCTGACATCTCCTTCTTGAAGTTGAAAAAAATATTACACCAGTTTGATCAGTATGCTGGAATTCACATAAACCCCCCAAAGTCTCAATTATTATGTTTAAACTCCCTGATAGAGTCCCAAAAGAGATGGCATAAATTATCTGGCTTTCACCTCAATCTGTCTGGGTCTGTATACCTTTGTGTGCTGCTTTCTAAAGACCTCCCGCAAGTTATACCTAGGAATTATAAACAGATTACCAAGTGGCTACAGGCAAAAATCTTTACCTGAAAGGATTTTCAATTATCGCTGCTAGGAAGAATAACACTTCTTAAAATGTTTTTCCCCCCAAAGCTGTTCTACTTATTCTAAGTCATATCATTATCCCCTCTGGGATACTATTTTAAACTATGGCAAGCCATGATGCACTTCTTTATTTTTGCAAATAAACATTCCAGGTTTTCAAATCAGGCTAAATTTGTGTGATCCTGCAATGTCAGGTTAGCCATTCCACACTTAAAATCCTATTTTGATGCTTTCAAAATTATTAATCTTATTCAGTTAATTTGGTATAATAATAATAATAATAATAATAACTGGGTTCGCACTGAGTTAAAAATATAAACCAGACTTAGAGCTGAGTATGCCCTTCTTACATAAAAGTACCAAATTATGTCCTTGTATAACAAACCTTTTTCTTTGCACATCATTAAATGTTTGGGTAAAATGGAAGCATCTGTTAACTCCAGATCCCTCCCCTGTTTGCCCTTTCTTAACACATCCCCTCTTTATGGATTCAGATAAAATGATCCAATATAGATATCGGACAGAAAACAGTATTTACATTTTATTTATTTATTTATTTATTTATACCCCGCTCTTCAGCCAGAAGGCTATCAGAGCGGCTTACAAATTGTTTTAAGCAATAGCAATTTACACATCTACACTGCATTAAGCAGTTTCCAATGTGTGTTAGCTAATTGCCCCCACAAGCTGGGTACTCATTTTACCAACCTATGAAAGGATGGAGGGCTGAGTGAACCGTGGAGCTCGCTGGAATCGAACTTGCAACGTGGTGACTTGCAGTACTGGCATTTAACCACTGCACCACCAGGGCATGGTCGAAGCCCTGTTCTCGAATGGGAACCTTACATCAAAGGAAGAAATATTAATATCTCTTGCCCCTTTTCATCCCAACTGGTTGCAACTACATCAAATCATGGTGTTCCAGAAAGCCCTGGTTAGTGTTGAAGGTCCACCTCCCCCACACTCTAACTCTGTTTGTACAATGTTAAAGATGCTATAATGTTAAAAGGACTTTCTAGCAAATTTTAATAATTTAACCATGGACAATATAAATGATAATGGTCAATCTGCAAAAAGGGGATGGGAATTAGATGTAAACATAACTATTTCTGATATTGAATGGTATAAATTTGGAGTTCTCCTCCCTTTCAATCTAAACCAGCTTCCATTAATAATGCTCCTTGAAGGTGATATACAAATGGCATCTCACTCCAATTAAGTTAGCAAGAATTACAGGCAATATATCTCCCAACTGCTGGAGGTGTTGTGATTGTAAAGTGAAATTTTTTACACATGTGGTTACATTGTGACAAGATCCATCAATTTTGGCTCTCTGTACTTTCACAAACCGGATTCTTGCCCCTTGCCCTGTGTTGGGTATCACAAACCGGATTCTTGCCCCTTGCCCTGTTTTTTAACTTTTGTCCACATTTATTGGTAACAACAAGAATGTAAAGCACATATTGGAGACAGAACTCTTGCAGATAGCATAGAACTGGAAGACTGCCTGCCTGATCATGGAGAACAGGTGCCAAATGGTCTGGAATACTTTATCAAAGGAAAAGCTATCCTACAGGATTGACAGTTCTACTTCATGTCATACTTCCTTCGAAGAGAAATGGTTTCCCTTTTTGTCCTTTGTTAATTCTTTATAACATCCTCCTTTGCCACTGTCTCAACATTTGAACTTATGGAATTATGTCACCCGATCTGACCCGCCTGCTCCAAGACATGCATGCATTATAGTCATGAATTTTTAACTCCTTTCAATGGATTAAGAACTTCCATAACAGCATCAACTCGATGGTTTTATTTCATGTTTATTGAGTTATGGTTACATTGTAACTTTTCACGTTTTTGTATTTCGTAGTTTAAATTTAAAAAGAGAAACATCATCAGTCTGTAGCCAGTACCACAAATCCAGAATGTGAGAAAAGCAGACTGAAATCTTATTTCTGACTTTAGGTATGAACTTTGATATCACTGACTTTAATGAGACTGGAATAGAAGTAATACTGCATTATTGATACAGGCCAACAATATAATGGCTTCTTTTGGCACAGTCTGAATTCTTATCCTTTTGGCATAATCTGAATTCTTATCCTGTATGTTTTGCTTTGTTCTGGAGGCACTATATTAGGCAAATGTAACCTGTTAGGATTCTTCTCAGTGAGCATGCCAGTGATTTAAAAAAGTCAAAACAGTATTACCCAGAACCCTTCTATGTTTGTACTATTTTCAAATAGATAAATCTTAATCTCAGACAGACAGAACTTAATTGTCCTTTAAAAAAGTATAGCATAGGAATATGAAGGATTTTGAGAAAGAATGGAAAGAGACGAAAGAATATTTTTATGGAATATGGGGAAGCAGGATAGATATTGGGTTCACTATGTAAAAAAAGTGAATTAAAAGAGGAAAGGAAATTTGAGAAGCCCCCATCGGTCAGAATAGATCAATATGGACTCAAATTGTTGTGAATATTAAGCTGAAATGAAAAGGAGGCAACATAAAATTAGATGAGACTTAATGGGAAGTAACGGATGAGGAAGAATGAGAAGAAGGTAGGAGAGTAAATGGAAGAGTGATAGAGAAGATTTTTAGTTAATGAAAGAAAGTAAGAAAGGATAGAATGAATGTAATGTGGAATGTGTAGTGATATTATGAAAAGTTAAAATGTAATGAGTATGTATAACAAACTGTCTGAATGTACTTAACTGTGGAGAATTGAACAATAAAAATTATATTTTAAAAAAAGTATAGCATAGATATATTTACTTCACATGATGAACACAGCTTTTGTTAGAACATTACAATGTATGCTGCCCATATATACAGTATATATGTATTAAATATTTGCATGCAAGCAAAGGCACTTCCAGTGATTTAAAATGCTAATAAGCACCAAAACCATAATGATCTATGTAGATAATGAAATACTTTTGAATAAATATATACCACTTGGAATGTAGACATGGTATTAAACTCTTTAAACTAGTTCTTGCATTACATCAGTTTTTACTGAAATTTGTCAGGACTTTGATTATTTTCAGATACAGTCAGCCCTCCGTATCCATGGGTTCTTTATCCAGGGATTCAGTCATCCACAGATTGAAAGTATTTTTTAAAAAATCCAAAAAGCAAACCTTGCTGTTTGCCATTTTATATAAGGGGTACCATTATACTATGCCATTGTATATAGTTGGACTTGAGCATCCACGGATTTTGGTATCCATGGCGAAGGGTCCTGGAACCAAATTATACCAAAGACTCCACATAGTATTTTGGCCAGATATTTTTGCTCCAGATAGTATTTTAGCTCCACACAGTATTTTGACCAATTATATTGCTTGCATTCCTTAAACCTTCATCTTGTACACATACACACACAACACATATACACACACCCTTTTCTCGATACCAGGAGTGGGCAAACTGTGGCTTGTGGGCTCCATGTGGCCTAGGAATCCCACTTTTGTGACCTCTGAGGACTCTTAGCAGTTCCCCAAAGACCCCAAGACCAGTTTTTTTTAAAAAAAAATCAGTGTGATTTTCACCATTTTAAACCCAAAAACTGTGCAGAAAGGCCACAGAATGTGCAAAAACATCCTCAGCCCCCACTATTAGTTCCCATTTTGGGAAGGACCCCAACAAAGGTAGAGGTATTTGGGAGCACTGTTGGGGGTGCAATCCAAATGTGTAAGGAGGACTTTGTCTCCTATCTTCCATACAGTTGCCCACTCTTGTTCTACAAATGCATATATATATCTAATTTGTCAGGTAATCAATTCTAACAAAAGAGTTATCTTACTTATAAAAACCTACACCTGTCATGATGTTATAAAAACCTCCTGTCATGATGGTGTCCCATCATGCTTCTTTAAGGTGCAACTTCCATCATTCTGCTAAAGAACTATAACTCCCTTTGTAAGTAAACAGATTGTCTTGCCAGCATAGTATCAGGTAAGATAAGGGTGAATGGAATGGAGGGTCTAAAACACCACCTTCACAAAAGCTAATGAGATGACATCAAGGACATGACACCACCTGACCTGGACTGACCAATCACAGCTCTAAACCTGGGAACTCTGATGAAGATTTAACTGCTTTTGTGTGAAGCCATTTTAGAAGATGGGGAGAGATTTTGAGAAAGAACAAGACTGGCACGTGAACAAAGACTGATATGGCTGGTAGAGTAAAATGCCATTCCACCTCTGGCTTGGAACTCCCAGCTGCCTGGATAACATCTGAAGGCAACAAACTGCAAGTATTGAGTAGGAATTAGGGCCTGTTTAGTCCAGAAGAATTAGTTGCTGAAGTTGTTATTTTAAGATAGCAAGATTAACAGCTATGGACTTATTTCTGGATTCTACCCAGGCCTCAAGTTCTCAGGTTACTGCATTAGTGTGTTTGCACAATTAAAGCTAGTATGGCAGCTATGCCCATTTCTGAAGATGTCTGATTTTGGCCATACCAATGTATTTGGATTCCCACAACACACTCTCTGTGGAGAAACTTTCTAAGAGTGTTTGGAAACTTCATCTGACTCCAAATTCTGTGGTGAGACTACTGGCTGGAAATGGTAACAGCACGGGTGGGGAAAATAAAACCCACGGACCACATATGATTCCCCTAGGTTGTTTTTTGAAGTCCACAGCCCCTACTGGCACTCTGTTCTCAAACCTGCCTCAAAGCATGGGGAAGAATTTTGCCATGTTTCCTATTTTACTTGCTTTTAAATAATTTTTAATTCTGTTGTGTTTTAATATTATAATTTGTTCAGTCCTGTTTTAATGATATAACTTATGTGGGTTCTTGTTTGTTTGTATCTATTTTCAGCTCATGTTGTGGGCCATCTTGAGTCCTAGTTCTGTGTGAAAGAGGAACATAAAACAAATAAATCAATAAACACATTTCATGACTTCATAACAGCATAGCTTTCTGGTACAGAGTCATGGACAAAGTTCACAATAAGACCATCACATTAAGATAAATATTGCTGTGAAATGAATTCATGTGTTATGAGGTTTTGCTCTAGATTTTTCCATATAACTGAATAAGGCTGCAATTATTACACAGCGTTCTACTATGAGATTTAAGTCAACCATTTTATTAATGGAAGACAACTTTCACACTGGGAAGAAAGGCCTCCAAAACATGAACAGAGGTCAGCTCCCTTATACACATATATCTGTTTTTGAACATCTATATGCTTGAAGCTATTTAATTTCATTTGTGATCTACAATTATGAAAAGAAGACTCTCAGTCTGAGACCTTAAGTATCATTTTAAATTAAAGAAGAGGTTTAATTCTGTAGAAAAAAAATATTTTTATAGGTGAAAATCAGCTGAAAATGAACAATGATGCAGAGAAAAGTAAACAAGTAAACAGGCATCACTAATGCAACAGAATATGAAACAAGAACATTCATTTCATCCCATTAAACTGTACATCTATGTCAACAAAAATATATGACTACTTCTGACAAGTATATAAAGACTGCTATAGATGGCTCATGTTTCTTACCATCACCTTAATTGTGTAAAGTTAGAAACCTAACTGCAGCCTTGCTCTTTCAAACTGTTAATTGGATCTACATTAAAGGAGTTATATCCTAGAGGTGTGGTGGTGGGGAAATCCCATCGAGCAGACGCTGTCTTAACAAAGGATTAATTCCCACATTGCCAAAAAATGCCAGTAATATTTTCAGAAGATGAGGAAAAATACATTATTATTTTTTCCATTTGAGGAGGCTTATTTATGATAATTATCAATATTTCACTAAAGTCTTCAATAGTTTGTATGGAAATCTACACTCTCAAGTAATCTCTTTCTGCTGGTTCATCTTGTAATTAATACATTTTGTCTTTCTCATTATTTATTTTTAAGAGCAATAAAGTTTTGCCGCAGCATATAATGATATTAAAGAATTAGCTATTTGGAAACTTTTGATTAGTCATGAATCTTTATTCTACAGGGACTATGCTCCATTAGGAGGAAGCAACATTCTGTAGTAGAGGTAACTTTGGCCCCTGCTTGTCCTGTGGTAATTTTCAATTTCTACAGCCTGAGGATGTGGACATGACCCTTGGAGACGAGGAAAACACCACATGTGTGCTGGACCTATGCCCTTCCTGGCTTATAAATACAATTGTCTCTGCATATTTGCAGGTTAAGCATTCACAGATTTGATGATTTGATGATTTTAATATGGTCTCTTTAGGCATTTGTAGGTCCTGCAGCATGATTCTATGGTCCATTTTCACCAGAAGTGGACCACAGAGCAATGCTGGAAGAACTAGAGTTTCCTGAAGAGAACAATTCTCTGGGCATGTGCAGGTCCTCCACTATGACTCTATGATCAACTTCCACCAGACCTACAAATGCCTACAGAATTGTTCTCTCAGGTTAAAAAAAAAAAGCATTTGCTATTTTTATTTACAGGTTGACCCCCATATCTGCAGGGAATGTGTTCCAAGACCACCTATGGATACCTAAAACCATGGATAATAGAGAAGCCTAATATTTTCAATTAGATGAATGCCAGAAGTTGACCATAGGATCACATTGGAAGACCTAGAAATGCCTAGAGAGAAGATCTTTTTTTTCTGATGTGGATAAGTGAAACTGTGGATACTGAATCTGTGGGTCAATCTGTATATTTGTGTTTTCCTCATTTTCACAGGGGTCTTGTGCCCCTAACACCCGTTACAAAGACAAGATGTAATCAAACAAATATATACTGTAATTCAATTAGGAAACACTATAACTCTAGTCATATATAGTGAAGGATAGCAGCTCTATAGTCTCACCACTGCAGTCCACAGCAATAGAAATACACTATAGCATACAACAGAAGGGAAACCAAACTTACATTTAGATAAACTTTAAAACTAATGCCTCCAATATCTGTAATGAAAACTAAATTGCCAAGTACAGGATGATAATGACATGTTCACTTTGCAAACTTAAAAGAGCTTCCCCCCCCCCCAAAGTGACAAAATTGGAGACAACCAAACTGTTGGGGGATATTTTTAGAAAGCTGGTAAGTTAAATTGGAAAAATAATTCCTCCACTTTTAGGCTAAGATACACTCTCTCTCTCTCTCTCTCTCTCTCTCTCTCTCTGGCTTTTCTTCGCAAACGAAGATTCAGGAAGGACTCATCCCGTGCTTTCTACAAGCACGCTGATGACTAAAAAGGCCAATCCAAGATAAACATGTCCGGTTGCAGAAAGCACAGCAGAAGGTCTCCTTGGGTGATGTTTCTGGGTTGTGATTCTTTCTGCGTTGTCATTTCTCTTCAAGACTTTTTCAGCATGAGGTCTCAAATAAGGCTGCAGCATTGTGGATAGTGCGTCTCCATGCCTCCCGATGTGAGGCCAGGGTGGACCATTGTTGGTGATCAATTTGGCCAAGCCTGAGATGTTGTTTCAGGGAGTCCTTGTATCGCTTTTTTGGAGTGCCCCTCTTATGCTGACCCATGGCGCGTTCACCGTAGAGTACTATTTTTGGGAGACGATGGTCCTCCATCCTAGAAACATGCCCTGCCCAGCGCAGCTGTGTTCTCAATATCATGGCCTCAATGCTGGTGATCCCTGCTTGCTCAAGGACAGCAACATTTGTCACATAGTTAGTCCAGTGTATATTTAGCATTGTGCATATACAGCGCTCATGAAAGCGTTCGAGGAGTCGTAAGTGGTGGCGATAGGTGACCCATGTTTCAGATCCATAAAGGAGGATAGACAGTACAATGGTTCTATACACATTGATTTTTGTGCTTCACCTCAGGTGTTTATTACTCCAGATTCTTTTGTGAAGTCTTCCAAATGCACTATATGCCTTTGCTAATCTGTGATCGATCTCTTTGTCAATCTTGGCATCTGAGGAGATGATGCTTCCCAGTTAGGTGAACTGCTGAAAGGACTTGAGCACAGATTTGCCGACGGCAATGTGGGGATGGTGCTGTTCGTCCTGTGGTGCAGGCTGGTAAAGAACTTTCGTTTTCTTCAGGTTGACTTCCAGACAACCCAAACAGCTCTGCAGATGTTGCGAAGCAGGATGTTAGGTGCTGCAGAGCTGCTTCTGTGTGGGCAACAAAGGCAGCATCCTCAGTGAAGAGCAGCTCACGGACTGGATAGTTTAGAGTCTTAGTGTGAGCCCTCAGACAGCTTAGGTTAAACAAGCTACCATCAGTACGGTAACGTATATAGATGCCGTCGTCTTCTTCAAGCTCTGCCGTAGCCCTTTCATAGAATCATAAAATCGCAGAGATGGAAGAGACCACGAGGGCCATCCAGTCCAACCCCCTGCCACACAGGAAATCACGATCAAAGCATCCCCGACAGATGGCCATCCAGCCTCTGTTTAAAGACCTCCAAGGAAGGAGACCCCACCATGCTTCTGAGGGAGTGTGTTCCACTGCCTAACAGCTCTGACTGTCAAAAAGTTCCTCCTAATGTTGAGGTGGAAACTCTGTTCCTGGAGCTTGCATCACCTTTGGAGCATCACGCTGGAAAAGATTGTAAATAAGTTGGAGCAAGAACACAACCTTGCTTCACTCCATTAGTTATTAGAAAGGGCTCTGAAAGAGCATTGCCATATCTGACTTGTCCACGATGGCCCTCATGTAGCGAGATAATTATTTTAAGGAATTTGGGGTGGGGACATCCTAGTCTTTCTAGACCTTTTCTACTCACAGTGTCAAAGACTTTATTGAGGTTGACAAATAGATAATAAGAGCATGTTAGATACACCTATCTAATGAGATGACATCTTTTCAGAAGCTTCACATTAGAAATATCATTTGTTCCTTGAAACATTTCATCCTGTGGACAGGTTGTAACCATGACAGTAGTTACTTGATAACAATGGAAAAACACTACACTTTAAAGCCAAAGTATTACATTTGTCATTGGACCCAGGTGATTACCTTTCAGGGACCCAAGTAACTTTCAATCTGTTTCTACAGAAGTGCAGATAAATCGTTTCCCATTTTGCCTATTATTTCCACCATAGCACAAAACATTCAGCCACACATTATCAAAAAGACAGCCATTAGCCAATGATGACAGACCTTAAAGCAAAGTGAATACAATTCTTACAGTCATTCTGTTAGTTCACAGGCTTTGATAGCACATACCTTAACTTTCAAAGTGTCATATAATCCTTTACTAGATTTTAAATATAGAAAACAGTTTGTGAGCATCACCTAGAACTTAGGCACAACTGGGGAGTGGGCAAGTGGTCAAACAGAGACAGACAGGTTTACCCACTGCACCTGGCTGTGTAGGAAGGGAATGTGTCCTCATATTGCTAAGGTAATCAGATGGTGTTGCATACCTTCCCAAATGAGTATGTTCAGTTTCTTTGAAATAATATATCTGCTAGTATATCCACAACCTGAACAGTTTGGTAAGCAAGGACCAGCTCATACATTCATCACCACCAAATGGTAAAAAGTTATTCTCTATTGGTTTAATGAAGTGTGAGCATCTCCTATCCAAAGAGAATCGAATCAAATCAAATCAAAATAAACATACCTGATTGGGTTTTGACATATTTTGCTGGTTGTTGTCACCTTCACATTTACTTGTTCTATGTCAGTTCTCCCTTTTTCATTCTTTTGGGGACCTGTTTGTCACTGAGTGCAGTGATTTCTTGCATCTGAACTAGGGCTCTTCTGTGGTTTTTTTTAAACTGGTGATCTGATTTGCTTTTATTAGGGTGGTGGTCCTATGTTTTAAAAGGCAAATTATGTCCTCTTTGATTTTTTTTTAAAAAATTCTTACAGTTATACTATTATAGTGCCAAAGTGCAATTTCACTGATGCACTTATGCACAATAGCAACAACAGAAGAGGACGGAGAAGAAGAAAAGGAAATGGAGTTCAAAGAAGAAATGGTATTTTCCCTTCCTACCATTTATTCTGAAACAGAAGTAGCAAGTAAGGAAAGAGGAAGTTCAACCAGCATGCAAACACTGCAGGCTACATCACTATACACATCATTAGCAGGAGTGCCCACCAAACCAGAATGAACCAGAACTATGTTGTGCAACATGTGCAAGGGTGGGAATAAAAAGATGTAGCTGGTGCTGGGAATTGACAGAAAATAGTCCAGGATAACAAAAACATCATTTGGGGCTTGTCTATACAAGGCAAAAAAATGTTCATAGTAGCTGCTACAATATTTGTCTTAACAGGGGTTTTGGCAGATCACAGGCTTGCAAAGCTATCCACGTTTGCTATGCAAATGGGCATGCCTGTGAATCAAGATGGCAGCCATGAGTGAATTACTCGCATTTTTACTTACCTCAATTTGCTGCCACCAGACAGTATTTTTTAAAAACCATATCTAAGGTGCAAAAGAGTAACCTTTGACCTTAACAAAAAGTCAAACAAAAAAGCCATTTTATTGCTTTAGTGCCTGCTCACTAAGGCAAAACTCGAACATGGTGGCTCCGGATGCTTGCCTTGTTAGCAAGCTCCACCCCCCATGAACATCTGACCAATCAGCTTTAACTTCTGCTCTTATAGAGAAAGCGAATCAAATTGAATTGCTTGTCCCAGTGAGCAGGAACGGAATCCTCCTGCTGCTTTTAAAAAACTTTGGGAAAAGCCACTAAGGCTTTTCCTGCACAGTATATGGCGGTTTTGGCCTCTATCCTTCCCAATACGTCAAGATGATGCAGAATCCCTTTGAGACAGATCATATTCTCCTTGCATTCTGTGAGGAGTATTTTTACCATTTAGACAACCCCTTGGATATTTTGAGGGAGGGAGGGAGGGAGGGAGGAACAAACATTATACTGTAGTAACAAATGCAACAACCTCCAGCAACCTCCCATCACATTATGTCCAGCTGGAGAAGCATGCCATTTCAAGCACATTTTCCTTAAAAAGTTATGGCTGTATCCAAAAGTGTATATGTTTTCCACCAGCTTTCCTCTGTGAGCCTCTTTTCATATCCAAATCTGCTCCAGAGGGTTTTACAGTGGCGCCCATCATGTGAGCAAAAATCTAATTGCATGACACTGAATACAGCCTTGTATTTTTAGACTCTTCCCTCACAAAAATAAAAATAATTTAAAAATCAGAGGGAAATTTAAGCAAAGACACCATTTATGGAGACCACTTCAAATATACATTATTGATAACATTTCTGAAATTTACTATAGCAATAAAAACTATCATGAGGTATTTAAAAAAAAATAGTAAAAAAAAAAGTAAAAGTAAAAATCCTCTTGAAACAAACTGCTAATTTGAAATTTAATCCTGAATATGTACAGTAATGGATATGTTCAAAACCTAGGTAACATTAAAATCCTATGCATGTTTATTCAGAACTAAGTCCCATGGTATGAATGGGATTTCTTCTCATGTAGATTTTTATAATATTAAACCCTAAGAATATTGTGTTCTCCTCCTACATGTTCTGCATTTGTGTGTGTGTGTACGCACACACACCTTTAACTTACCTGTCAACTTATGGTGACCCATGAATTTCATAGGGTTTTCTCTGGCAAGGAATAATCAGAGGTCGCTTTGACAGTTCCTTCCTCTGAAATCTAGCCTAAAGCACCTGGTATTCATTGGCAGTCTCCCATCCAAATAATAACCAGGGCTAACCCTGCTTAGCTTCCTAGATCAGACAGGATCTGGTGCCTTTACAGTGTTTATGTTGGCTTTTACATTAGTAGTATGAACTACTGCAAAATGTGGTAGAATAATCAGTCTCTAAAAAACAATTACACATTACTTTCATGACAACCAAGAAAGCTATATTCTCCATGTCATTACTGTGCCAACCAAGAAAGCTACGCATATTCTTTCTCTCAATATATAAAATTAACAGCCACAACACATCAATATAGGATCCCGCACCCCTGCAAATAAAAATATAGAGAGAGAGACTACAGCAGTGCTTCTCAAGCCAATTGATGTGGCTGACTGGAATTCCGCCCCCACCCCTGTACCAGGGACTGGTATATTTGTGCCCTGTTATCACTGCATTTGCAGAGCTTCAGTGAAACTGGTGACAGACTGGCAGCCAATGGCTTGCAGACCAAGACTGATCCAAAGACCATAACTTTGAGTGACACTGAACCACAGTACTATGGACCATGGTTTAAAGATGATGCTTGTGTTTTCTTTTATAACTTAGTATGTTATGCTTTATAGTTTAATCCTTATCTGCTCAGTTTTGTTTTTAATAATTTTATTATATTGTAATAGCTTTTGACTAAAAGAAGAAAAGATGCTCCCAATTCACTTGAACCTTGTGATTCAACCAGTCACCTTCTGGACTGTTTATCTCTTTCAAGACTAGTTGTGTATTTTCCAAGTTTATAATTTTTAAAAGACAGAAGATACATCAATATGTGTATTTCATTAAGTTATAAATAAAAATAAATAAAAAGGAAGTAATCATTGAGGGGAGAAGTCTGTCTTAGCTAACCATGGGATCCAAACAGACACTATTACTCTTCTGTTAAAATACAGCACAGCACTACAGATTAAGTGTAGTTTTAAAACATCTCATCTGAAAAATCCGTGTCACTGCATATTTTATGAGGTCATATTTCATCATAGTTAGGGTTCATGCATAATAAAAATTACTTAGTTTGGAAAAGGCAACAGAACTAAAATTGGGAATTACACACTGCAGTTGATGGTACTTGGTTGCACAGGGAAGAATTCTGCAGAAATCTACATTGCAAGTCTGCCTCCTTATTTGCAAAAAGTTGCAGAACTGACTAAAGTTGAAAATAAAAGGCATAGCAGAGTGATTTTAAGGGTTCTGCTGTAGTATAAGAATTAGGTATACATGGCTTAGTTTTAAATAGAGTAAATATTGGCATGGGACCCTTAAACTGTCTGCTTTCAAGTGCTGCTCAAAGTGCTGTCCACAGACCATAGCTGGCCCCTAAGCCATTGGCTGCCAGTCCCTGGCATGTTTCCAAGAAAGAAAGAAACAGTTGTAGTCAACAGGCACAAATATGGTACTGGTCTGTGTTACTCTGGAAAAAAAAAACTCACCCTCCTATCTTCCCAACTCTAGGATTCTATGTTTATATCATGCATATTCCTGTAGGGCAGAAGGGAGTTGGACTATTTGGCCCTTGGGATCTCTTCTAGCTCTAATGATTCTATCATTTTATCATGCGTATTCCTGCAGGGTAGAAGAGGGTTGAACTAGATGGCCTTGGGATCTCTTCCAGTTCTAATGATTCTATGATTTTATCATGCGTTTTCCTGCAGGGAAGAAGGGGGTTGGACTAGATGGCCCTTGGGGTCTCTTCCAGCTCTAATGATTCTATATCACATAGTTTGAGATGCATTGTTCTAACCAACACTACAATGTATCATTTGATAATAACTCAATCAGTCCGCTATCAGACACAGACATACAAATCATGAGCAGAAAATGTATGTGTAAATCAATTGAAGTTGCCTCCCAAACCTCCCTCATAGCTTAAACTGTCTCCTCTCAGCATTTTTTAAAAATCCCCACAGCCAATTGCACATTTCATTTGATACACCCACAGGTAGACCCCATAAACTTTCAATATTTCCTCTTACTTTAAATTAAGCTTTATCTTCTGAATTTTTTCATAGCCTCAGGTTTATCCCTGATTTTATTTCTGGAGACTCAGGTAGAAGTTCAGCTTTGTCCCTTACCTAGAGACAAAGAACCTTGACATAATAATGTATACCTTAGTGAACGAAGGGATGAACTAACTGTGTAATATGCTCTCCATGAGTCTATCTGGAGAGCTGTTAGAAAACTGCAGCTAGTGGAACATGTGGTGCTCCCTTGTAGTCAGTGGGAACACATAACACCTATTCTTGCATTGATACTGACAAGTCGAGAAGTTAAAAGCTGAAGATTAAAAATGCAAAAAGTTATTTAAATGCCTGGAGAAGTACAAAAGTTTTTACCTGGCACCAGAAGCTAAAAAGTTGTGAGTCTCTCTAAGCTGGAGACTAAAACAGAGGTGGCTTTTTTTTACTGATAAAATATCCATCAATTGAGCACCTTGAGATGCGTCTCTGGTTTCTTCTGCAAAGATAACAGAGATGGGCAAATGCTGTGGGGTGTAGAGGAGTTTTTAATCTTGTGCTACTGCCACAGGCCAGAATACTGCATTTTCAGCTGAATATTGACTGAAAATGTTTGTTGAGAAAAATGTAGGTCTACTTCTGGTTTATACTTTTGATTTTTGACTATTTTTGTGCTTAGGGGTGGTCAGTGAGGGTGCTTTGAAGGAATCCACCACTCTAGGCAGCATTTGTGGGGATCAACCCAAGGGGGGGCATAGGTTTTCAGGATGTTGAGATGGGCTTGAGAGTTGCAAAGAATGGTCACATCTGTCCTACATCTACACATCTGCATTTTCTCTAACCTTGGTCTAAAGTGAGACTGCAAACCACAAGTGAGACAGTCTTGTTTCTGAGTACCTTCGAATTCTTTCCTAACAGACCTTGATATAGGACGTAGAGGAGAACTTCCCTGGACTCAATCAATATGCAGGGAAGTTCTTATGAGAGATGTTTCTCAAGTTTTCTAAAAAAAAATTGATATTTCTTTCCCACCCCTTTTTGAAATCCTACATAATTTTGACAAGTTTGCAGGGATTCACATCAACTTTATAAAATCAAAACTACTTTGTCTGAACACTCTCTATGAAACAGAAATGAACTGGCACAGAAAATGTGGGATCCTATTAAAACCCTCAGGTTTCTCATATTTGAGGGTCCAAATTACAAACAACCAATGCCAACTAATTTTCCTCAATTACAGTCCAGTGACTATATGGATGAGGATGAAAATGAACACATGGAGGGAACTCCCACTATCCTTATTAGGTCACATTGCTCTTGTCAAGATGTTCCTCACCTGTAAGCTGTTATTTTTAAAAAAATTCCAGACCAGCCCTCTAATTCCTCCCCCTTTGTATTTCATAACAGCAATCCCTAATTAATTCCTTTATTTTCAGAAAACACAGGTCCAGGTTCTCCAACCATAGCTGCTTCACCAGCTCCAGAAATGGAGGCCTGGACATCCTCAATAATGTACTTTACTTTGTGGATTTTCAGTTGGCTCAGGTCTCCTGTCTAATTCACCAATCCTGAACGGCTACATGGACAAAATTGGAAATAGCATCACATGCCTCTCCTGACGTAGATTTGATCTTTTCCAGGGCTTCTGCCTAGGATATTGGAGAGACCCAGAGCCCTTTCCTCAGGTCCTCTTTATTTGTCTGGTGGGAGAAAGGCTTATTGGCACTAGAACCATCCTGTTAGGCTCTTTTTGACCCTATCCACAGTTTGAGTGTCCTGACAAATTCAGTCAACATTGGGAGTGGCCAACTAAGGGTCTATACACAATTTGAGATCTTTTTGTAAATGGTAAACTCAAAACTAAAGCACAAATAGTTGAGCAACTTAAAGTGGTACAACCTGGTTGACTGTAGATTCACCAAGTTGTAGCCTTCCTTACATGCTTGGTGAGACAAGGGGCACTTCTCTGCTCTTTAACTATATTAGAGCAACTTTGTATTTCATATGATGCCAGCTCCAAAGGAATGGTAGCAAAACTGTATGGTTGGCTTGTGGAACACAAATACGGAAATGGATTCACATATAAGAAAGGATGGGATTAGAACTACAGGTGAAAATCCCAGATCCCACTTGGCGGAGTATTTGGTCCTCTATACCTTTTAGATCTACTTCTGCCCTACTCTGATAATGTTCCCTAAACCTCAAATGGTACCTCACCCATGTAAGAATGCTGTGATCACTAAAAGTCAACATGGGTTTCTGAAAAACAAGTCATGGCAGACTAATCTTATCTCTTTTTTTGATAGAGTTACATACTTGGTAGATGAAAGGAATGTTGCAGATGTACTGTATCTTGATTTCAGTAAGGCCTTTGACAAAGTCCACCATGATATTCTTGCAAAAAAGTTAGTACCAGTAACATGTGGGCTAGACAAATGTGATTGTTGGGTGGATTTGTAAATGGTTGACCTACCAAACCCAAAGGGTAGTCACTACTGGCTCCTCTTCATTCTAGAGAGGAGTGACCAGCGGGTGCCACTGAGTTCTGTCCAGGATCCAGTGATCTTTATCAGCATCTTTATCAATGACTTGGATGAGGGAATAGAGGGCATTCTTATCAAGTTTGCAGATGACACCAAATTAGGAGGGGTAGCTAATACCCCAGACGACAGGATCAGAATTCAAAATGACCTTAACAGATCAGAAAGCTGGGCCAAAACTAATAAAATGAATTTCAACAGGGAGAAATGTAGGATACTACACTTGGCCAGTAAAAATGAAATGAACAGATATAGGATGGGTGACACCTGGTTTGATGGCAGTACATGATAAAGGGAATTAGGAGTTTTAGTGGCCCACAAACTGAGCATGAGTCAGCAGTGTGACATGACAGCTAAAAAAGTCAATGTGATTCTAGTCTGCATTAACAGGAGTATAGTGTCTAGATCAAGATAAGTAATAGTGCTACTCTATTCTGCCAGACCTGGGATACTGTGTCCAGTTCTGGGCACCATAATTCCAGAAGGATATGGGCAAGCTGGAACATGTCCAGAGGAGGGCAACCAAAATGGTGGGTGGTCTGGAAGCCATGCCATATGAGGAGCGGCTTAGGGAGCTGGGAATGTTTAGCCTGGTGAAGAGGAGGTTGAGAGGGGACATGATAGCCATGTTTAAAAATTTGAAGGGATGTCATACTGAGGATGGAGCAAGCTTGTTTTCTGCTGCTCCAGAGATTAGGACACCGAGCAATGGACTCAAATTACAGGAAAAGAGATTCCACTTAAACATTAGGAAGAACTTCCTGACAGTAACAGCTATTCGGCAGTGGAATGCACTGCCTAGGAATGTGGTGGAGTCTCCTTCTTTGGAAGTCTTTAAACAGAGGCCAGATGGCCATCTGTTGGGAATACTTTGATTTTGTATTCCTGCATGACAGGGGGTTGGACCAGATGGCCCTTGTGGTCTCTTCCAACTCTATGATTCTATGGTTCTATGACTAGCCAGAATTACAAAACGAAACTCTGGGAATTGCTGGAAAGAATGTGGAACCAGAAGCACCTATCTTCACATGTATATTGAATGTCCCCAAGTGAAACAATTCAGGCTTACAGTGCTAAATCCACTTTAGGAACTCACTATCCCCCACCCCCCAAAAAAAAGATTTTTGCCAAGTTCTTCTCTTTCTTGCGAGTTTTCTGGGAGAAAACAAAAGTTTAAAACACAAGAAATTGATAATGTTTTTCCTGACAGTCTTGAGGACTGAGATAGGGGGAAAAGTGAAAACAGGAAACTTAAAGATAAATACCTGGTGGATCTGGGTTTGGGACACTTTACTCATAGAAAAATTAGTAATGTAATCCAGAAGAAGACAGGACCCTAAACATTCTGACAACTTTGTCATGAAATAGTTCCCTTTCTTGAACCACTTAAATGGCAACTCTTCACAACTAGTATTGCTGGCCCACTACTTGAACTTCTGGCAAGATGTCTTACTACAGTTTATTGAGGCCAATGGCACCTAGCAGAATCATATGTAAAGACTATAGAGATTATCACAGGAACCTAATAATCTGGGACAGGGACACCACAAGATCATAAAAGGGCTTCCTTTTTCGACGACATCGTCCCTGTCCCATTCTGCCCCTGTGCTGCTTCCGTTCCATTCTGTTTCTTTTTATTGACGGGCAAAAGCCGTCAATATATTGCCCATTCCGTTTCAAGTAATGGAATCACTGGCGAGAGAAAAGGCACCCTGTTCCCATGGCATCCAGGTAAGTGGTAGCCTTTTTTGTACCCTCCTGTTTACTTGGTTTTTTAAAAAAATGTGTTTAGTTACTTGGTTTAATTTTTTGATGTTTATTTTTGGTTTTATATTTGTATTTCCCGCACAATGCCAGCCTCCCTGTAAGGTCCGTACAGGACACCTGCAGTGTCGATCGGGACATCCAGTTATGTGACACCTTTTTTTTGTACCCTTCTCTGTTTACGTGGTTTGTTTGTTTTTTAGTGTGCTTATGTACTTGGTTTCATTTTTTGACGTTTATTTATGGTTTTATTTTTGTATTTCCCATGTAATGCCGGCCTCCCTGTAAGGTCCTATAAGGTCCATACAGGATACCTGCAGTGGCTATTGGGACATCCAGGTAAGTGACACCCTTTTTTGTACCCTCCCCTGTTTATGTGGGGGGTTTTTTAGTGTGTTTTTGTGCTTGCTGTCAGTTCTTACCTTTTATTTTTATTTTTGAATTTCCTGTTTGATCGTTCTCTCACGAGAACGGCCAGCATTTGCTTTCCAGGAAGTGAATGGGGCTCTGTGAGCTCCATTCACGCCTGGGTTGCCGGAAGTGAGGGGGGCACTTTTAATTGCACTGAAAAGGTAGGTGTCAGAAAAAAAATCTTTTATTCCATGACGGGAGCAGGGAGGTATTTAGAAGGCAAGACATGGATGCTATATTTGTCCCCGTCTGATAATCTCCTATATCAGACTTTTCTGTTCTTAGAACCAATATTGCATACATGGTTTTGATTTTACATTTGTTATTTATTTGGTTTGTTTGTATGAATTTAACAATAACAAAGTTTTTTTAAAAAAATAAGTTTGCTAAATCTTGAGACATTTGGCCTGCAATCCTGTGCCAATTTTCATAGAATCATAGAATTGCAGAGTTGGAAGAGACCACGAGGGCCATCCAGCCCAACCCCCTGCCATGCAGGAAATCACGATCAAAGCATCCCCAACAGATGGCCATCCAGCCTCTGTTTAAAGACCTCCAAGGAAGGAGACCCCACCACGCTCCGAGGGAGTGTGTTCCACTGCCGAACAGCTCTTACTGTCAAAAAGTTCCTCCTAATGTTGAGGTGGAATCTCTGTTCCTGGAGCTTGCATCCATTGCTCCGTGTTCCAATCTCTGGAGCAGCAGAAAACAAGCTTGCTCCATCCTCAACGTGACACCCCTTCAAATACTTAAACAGGGCTATCATATCACCTCTTAACCGTTTTTTTTTTTTCAGGCTAAACATACCCAGCTCCCTAAGTCTCTCCTCATAAGGCATGGTTTCCAGACCTTTCACCATTTTAGTCACCCTCCTCTGGACACGCTCCAATTTGTCAATATCCTTTTTGAATTGTGGTGCCCAGAACTGGACACAGTATTCTAGGTGAGGTCTGACCAAGGCAGAATAGAGCGGCACTATTACTTCCCTTGATCTGGACACTATACTTCTATTGAAGTATACATTTCCTATGAATCATTCCCCACTGAACTCACTGGTATTTTATTCAGCACTGAAATGTACAGGCTTGCACTTTTTCAAATTTAAGAATTAAAGAGAATGCCTTGAATTATGATCAGAATCCCTTTTAGTAAGGAAAAAAGCTTGAAGAAAGAAAAAAGAACTGGGGAGGGGATCTTCTCTCAATAATGTCAGACTGATATGCTGCTTTTAATCTCGCTAATGAAGATGTACAAATCAGTATTAGAAAATATTCAGCCTTTCTGCTTCAACACATACAATTGTAAAAAGAGACTGACATGAAATGACTCTGAGCACTAAAATCTTAGTGGATGAAGAATATGTGATTCATTTGCAATCTTTATATAAACACTACTGGTCAAAACAAGGGACTAGATACTCCTTTCGGCAGAATACATGTAAGATTGATTTTTAAACTGTTAAAGAAAGTATTAACTAGAATAAAATGAGTGGAAACCAAAGACTGACAGGATGAATAATTAGTGGAAGAGAAAGCCAGAGGAGAAAGGTAACTACCACCTAAGCTCTGACATGCTTTTTGTGGCATTTGATTACAGAGTGAACAGAAACATATAAATGAAGCTGAGATTCAAGGAAAACCCATTTTTTCAAAAAGGTGCCTTGTCATACAATAAAACAACATATTGCTTGAGGCCACATGGCAACATTCCACTCTGCTGAACTGACATGAGTTTGACCACAGTCTTGGGATTCATATCAGCCAACATTTAATGAAGGAAAATAGGGACACATTTGGGTATGAATGAGTGGAAGTAAAGGCAGAGGCTGCTAGACCCATGGCATGGCCTGCTGGACACTGTGTGACTAACATAATCCAGACTCATATATGCCACAAATACAAAGCAGGAGCTAAAATTTTGTGCAAAACTGATGGCTTACGATGACAAAATGTAGTGACAAAAACTATAATACATGACAAACCAGACATATAAAATATACACCCAAGTAATATCACATTGATAGGACAATAGTCCTTTTTTACACCTGTGAAACAATAAAGTAGAGAAATAAGTGGTTAGCCCAGTGTAAGTCACTGAATTAAGAACCAGGATTCTTGAGTAGAAATACTAGTTACAATAGAGTTACAACAATGTCAGAGTACTCTGGGCATTTGCAGAATTGTTTCAGCTCAACACAGAACAACCACAATCTCCTGCTTCCTTACATGCCAAGAATTAAGAATTTACAATATGAGAGTGTATTTCTCAAAAAGAAATATAGCAGCACCTCTAGGAAAGATGAAGAGGGGAATACAGCTGACACTTCTTTCTGATATCCTTAAAATGTGGGGCTTTTATAATTGCTATTAGTCTTATGAATTACAGGACAACATCCCTCCTCTGAGAGTACAAGTCTCCCATAAAGCAGGACACCAACTAATTCAGTACTGTATATGGAAAACATTACAACATCAAAAATGTGGGAGTCAGTGTGGTGTAGTGGTTTGAATTATGACTCTGAAGACCACAGTTCAAATCCCCACTCAGCCATGGAAATCAACCTTGGGCAAGTCACTCTCTCTCAGCCTCGGAGGAAGGCAAAAGCAAATGGCCACTGAATGAATCTTGCCAAGAAAACCCTGTGATAAGTTTACCTTAGGGTCACCATAAATTGGAAGCGACTTGTGTGAAAAACACAACAACAACAAACATTTCTCTATAGGCCAGCATAGTATCTATTTCATGAATGAACACCAATTTTCTTAGGAAAGAAAATGAGTCAGCTGCATTTAAAAGGGAAAAAAATAGATTGATTTATTTTCTAGAAACAGTAAATTCGATATGCTGTAAAGGTGAAAGTTTAATCACCTAGCAGAGAAGGAGGAAGCAGATGGTAAGAGAGAAATTATATTTAAAAAGTAAAAAGACACCATTGTGGTACAGAAGTGGCCGCAATTCTATTGCTTAAAGCAGTTAGAGCTGTAGTACAGAATAAGACAATGGATCCAAGGGTAGGAAACTGCCTGCTGGCCAATGCAAATTTTTCATCCCAGCCTACCTGCTGGGGGAGCCCATGAGATGGCAAAAGAGGGAATTTACATGGTCATAAACCACTAGGTGTTTCCTTTGGCATCTGGGAATAAAGCAGGTCCAAGAGGTCCTGATATGGTCCTGTCCCTGAATGCTTCGACCCCAATATCTGTTAAGGGAGTCCCCAAAATGGCTTCCCCCAGAATGGATCCAATTCAAAAGCAACCTGCCAGCAATGCAGTTGTGACACAAAGATATTTAAACCAAAGAGAAAATTTCATTAAGTAATATCTGCCACTTAACCCACATGTAAAGCCTGAGCCAAGTGAAGAAGAGTGGAGACAGCTGGGAGCAACTAACTGCTGGTTGTGTTAAATGCTCCTCATGTGCACCAGAGATTAAATTTCTACCTCTAAGTCTTTACCACCAAACCAAACAAATCTGATTCCTGATTGGCTAGAGAGGTAGCCCTGCAGGGGCTGGTGTAAAATGCAGAGGCCTTTGGGGAAACCCATTGGCAGCAACTCTGTGCTTTGGCCCTTCCTCACAGCCAAGAAAGGAAGCTCAGCAAATCCAGATCCTGTGTGTTTATTTTTGTTATAAACATAGCCTGTGAAAAATCTTGATTACTCAAGCAAAAAGAGCTTAACTACTAAAAAAAAAAAATTAAAAATACAAAACCTCAAATATTTTTGAGGTATGAAGAGTCCCCCCATCTTTTGGTAACAGGGGTGAACATGCATTTATTAAAATAAAAGCTAGATATTTGTTAATCCCTTTTCAGCGCAGTAGGGTTTCCAGAGTGGTGCACAATAAAACAAAGGTGTGTTCATTGTGGCATTATGCAAAAATAGATGGCAAAATGTCATTTATAGAGTGAAGAGACACCAGACACCAGCAAAGACAGTTTCCCAACTGAAGGAAAAACAAAGGTTATACAGTACCCATTTATAGTTATCATGGGATTAGAGAATCATAGAATCATAGAGTTGGAAGAGACCCCAAGGGCCATCCAGTCCAACCCCCTGCCATGCAGGAACACACAATCAAATCATTCAAATCATTCCTGTCTGATGGCCATCCAGCCTCTGTTTAAAAAGAGACTCCACCACACTCCCAGGTAGCAGATCCCACTGCTGAACAGCACTTACTGTCAGGAAGCTCTTAATGTTTAAGTGAATCTCTTCTGATGTCATTGTCTCATTTCTCAGCTTTTTTTTTCTTATAAAAATTAGATAATTTCAAAGGTATATAAATGTGACAGTTTGAATAAAGGTGTTAATATGTGCGAAAGCTTAGGGTTTTTAGCAGAATAGCTAGCTTTTTTAATGAATGATATTTTTATGACTATCGTGATTATTTAGGGGTTAGAGAGGATTTCACAACCTAGAAAAAAAAATGTGACCAATGAGTGACATTGGTTAATGGGAACAACTCATTAAAAGCAGAGTTTGGAAAACACTTTTTTTGCTTGAAAAAGTTCTTAGGTTGGACTGTATTCTGTGTTGTTAAAACCAGTGTTTTCAATTGTGTTAAAAACAGAGCTGGTAAGTTTGTTCTGTTTGAAGGAGAGCTTGAGGAAAAAATTCCAAATATTTTGTCATTTGTTAGACTTCGTAGTTTTCTTTTTTGATGACTTGTTTTGAGCAACAGTGAATGAAGCTTAATTAATTTATAATGCTTAAAGGCATCACACTGATCTGTCCCCTCTGATGCCACTTGGAAATGTCAATCACTTTTAGCCCTGGAACATCAGGGCCTGCAATGTTTCTGACCTGGCAACTCTAGTGCAGATGAACATCAAGTAGAAAGGTAGCACTGGTGGCTTTATTAAGAAATTCCTGTCTCTATATAACTCAACACATGTACAGCCCAGTATACATAGACTCTGACAGTATGTTCTGTATCCTGAAAAAAATGGAGGTCACAAATCAAAATCTACTACAGATATCCATATGTATAATCTACAGATAGGACCTTAGACACATGGAGGCCAAAGGTGGAACCAGCAACACATCATCCCAGTCTGAAACCCTCCATATGTAAAAATAAATCAAACATATTAAAGTATTACAAATAAAAAATTAGAGAGAAGAAAAATTATGAAGCTTTCTTTAATTCATACTAGTTCAAAATTAGGTTCAATTCATGCCACTTTATAATTAGGTTTTGGTTGGATTATGACCGCTCATAACAATCCAGTTAAATTCTAGACATTCCTACATATTTTTCCCCCTACAGAGTTGAAATAGTTGTTTTAGCGTAGGAGGTTCCAAGATTTTTGCTAACGAGGCACTACAGTGGACCATTGGTATCTGCTAGGGTTTGGTTCCAGGACCTCCTGTGGATACCAAAATCCATGGATGCTCCTAGTCTCATTATATACAATGTGTAGTAAAATGGCATCCCTTATATAAAACAGCAAAATCAAAGTTTGGTTTTTGGATTTATTTATTTTTTAAAAATATTTTCTAACCGTGGTTTGTTGACTCTGTAAGTGCAGAATTTGTTGATATGGAGGGCTGACTCTACATACAGTAACATGCAAACAAAGGTATATAGCCACAGAAGCTGTGTAATGTGAGAATTGTTACATCTTCCAGCACGGAAAGCCTTTAAGAATTCCAACATTTTCTGTCTAGAGGAATTCAACCTTCTTTCCAAAGACAATAGAATCTTATTCAAATATATTTCATTACTTGAAACTTTCACATTGTTGTACTTTGTAGTCTTAAGAACAAATAAACTCTGGTTGCGTACATGCACTCTCTCTCTCCTCTCTCTTCTTCCATCTCTTTCTCAGTCTTTCTCATTCTCATGCACATCCAAGAATTCCAAATATTCCAAAGAAAGAATGGGTATGGACTGTCACAGTTAATGCTGAGCAGACAGAATAAAGGAGGTTAAAATTGAATGGGTGTGTGTATGCCTTCAAGTTGTTTGTTGATTTGTGGTGACCCCATCGATTTCATAGGATTTTCTTAGACAAGGAATCCTCAGAGGTGGTTTTGCTAGTTCCTTCCTCTGAAATATAGTCTAGAGCACCTGGTAGTCTCCCATCCAACAGAGCTAACCCTCTTTAAAACTAAACTAGAAATAAATTCATGTTGTAAGCACCATTAAAAATATTACTGTTTTTAGAAAAACAATTATTTGTAAATAAGGAACAGTGAAGAAGAATGAGGAAGATATTCTTGCAGAAGCATGGACACAAATGTCATTGTATAGGTGCATTTAAAAAAAAATAGCATGGCACTTTTTACTTTGATTGCCCTCATCAATTCCATATCCAATAGTCTGCTCACTCTTGCAATGATCATTTGTGAAAAGTAAATATTTTTTTAAAAAAAAATTGGCATTCATCGCTATGTTAAGTGAGAACACCCCTCTCTGGCTTTTCTTCGCAAACGAAGATTCAGGAAGGACTCATCCCGCGCTTTCTGCAAGCGCGCTGATGACTAAAAAGGCCAATCCAAGATAAACAAGTCCGGTTGCAAAAAGCACAGCAGAAGGTCTCCTTGGGTGATGTTTTTGGGTTGTGATTCTTTCTGCGTTGTCGTTTCTCTTCAAGACTTGTTCGTCGTGAGTTCTCAAATAAGGCTGCAGCATTGTGGATAGTGCGTCTCCATGCCTCCCGATGTGAGGCCAGGGCGGACCACTGTTGGTGATCAATTTGGCCGAGCCTGAGATGTTGAGCGCTTTCATCAGCGCTGTCTACGCACAATCCTAAATATACACTGGACTAAGTGAGAACAACCATCTTGTAAAATTAGTAGAGTTACCATACCATGTCTCTGTTTTAATTGTAGTGATCAGAAGTAGACTGTTAGAATCAATGGATTTTAAAATACTATTTTATTAAAGATTCACTATTTTTCTTATACTAAAGTAGGTAACCCAGCCGTACATATGAACACACTGACAACAGGAGAAAAAGAACATTATGATAGATACACAAGAGTGGCTTCTGTGATTATATTTTGTATTCTGGCATGGATAACCCGGTACACACTGTATACATGGCTTCATCATTTTTGAAAAGCATACATGTCATTTGCCAATTTCATCTTTGAAATGAACACATGACCTTATTAGGAAAGATTTGTTTTTTTCAGCTATGCATAAAGGAGATGTTTACACATTCATATCCTCCTCTGGTTTTTCTTCGCAAACAAAGGTTCAGGAAGGACTCATCCCGTGCTTTCTACAAGCACGCTGATGACTAAAAAGGCCAATCCGAGATAAACAAGCCTGGTTGCAGAAAGCACAGCAGAAGGTCTCCTTGGGTGATGTTTCCGGGTTGTGATTTTTTCTGCGTTGTCGTTTCTCTTCAAGACTTGTTCGGCGTGCGTTCTCAAATAAGGCTGCAGCATTGTGGATAGTGCGTCTCCATGCTTCCCGATGTGAGGCCAGGGCAGACCATTGTTGGTGATCAATTTGGCCGAGCCTGAGATGTTGTTTCAGGGAGTCCTTGTATCACTTTTTTGGAGCGCCCCTCTTATGCTGACCCATGGCGAGTTCACCGCAGAGTACTATTTTTGGGAGGCAATGGTCCTCCATCCTAGAAACGTGCCCTGCCCGGAGCAGCTATGTTCTCAATATTATGGCCTCAATGCTGGTGATCCCTGCTTGCTCAAGGACAGCAACATTCATCACATAGTCAGTCCAGTGTATATTTAGGATTGTGCATATACAGCGCTGATGAAAGTGTTCGAGGAGTCGTAAGTGGTGGCAATAGGTGACCCATGTTTCAGACCCGTAAAGGAGAATAGACAGTACAATGGCTCTATACACACTGATTTTTGTGCTTCGCCTCAGGTGTTTATTACTCCAGACTCTTTTGTAAAGTCTTCCAAATGCGCTATATGCCTTTGCTAATCTGTGATCGATCTCTTTGTCAATCTTGGCATCTGAGGAGATAATGCTTCCCAGTTAGGTGAACTGCTGAATGGACTTAAGCACAGATTTGCCAACAGCAATGTGGGGATGATGGTGTTCGTCCTGCTTTGCAACAGCTGCAGAGCTGTTTGGGCTTGAAGTCAACCTGAAGAAAATGGAAGTTCTTTACCAGCCTGCACCACAGGACGAACACCATCATCCCCACACATTCATATACACTTCATACATACTTGACATAATATGTGTGCTTTTTTTTTCTACGGACTTTGCATAATACTATTAGACCTTGGGAAAGGAATGATGTTCCTCCAAGCTCTGTATAATGTTAAAAACTGGTGGTACATTGCTAAATAAAAGTACCAGGAGAAGTAGAATTTTAGACATGCTCTTTATAGTTTACACACCTTGTACAAAAAAAGGAATAAAAAGTCAGAATAGATCACAGATATCCATGGGGACTCTGCCTATGAGATCTCTCTAACAGTAAGCTTGCATAAACCCAAGACCAGAATCCAGTCCAGGAGGGTGTAATTTCCTTCATTTAGCCCTCAGAGACTCCCCCTCCCCCCATCAAAAAACCCTGTTCCATATATGACTTAAATGAACATACACTGACAAACCTAGGGTCTGATCGCCTACATATGTATATTGAATATACAGTTGAGCAATAGAATTGCATGTCTGTGACTACACCTATACAAAACATATTAACTTAGTTTTGTATATGTATATGAACTGCATATAGGCACTGGACCAAGGCATGAAAGTCTAAGGGCTTGTCTATATGAGGCAAAAGGAAGTGGATAGCTCCACAGTAAAGGCAACTCGCAGCAGCTATGATTTGTCTTATTGGTTTGTGTGTGTGTGTGCATGTTTTTAGGTAGACTGCAGGCATGTGGAGCTATTCCTGTTTGCTGTGCAAACGTGCATGCGAAACCTTCCCTGCCCCAGCAAAAGCTGAGCTGAAGAGGTAAAGTTCCACCTCCATTGTTTCCTGGGCTGTTTGCAAGATAGCTCCTTACATCACTGTAGGAGCTGCATTGCAAACTACCCAGAGAAGGCACAGGACGGGAGAAAGCTTCTTCTCTTCACTGATTCCGGTGGTGGTGGCAGCAGCATGGGGGGGGGAGGGCATCTGCAGGGAGGGGGAAGAGGAAGAATGAGCCATCCTCCTTTCTCTGATTCCTCCTCTTCCTCCTCCCCGTGACTGCCCTACGAGCCACCACCAGGTCCTTTCTGTAAAAAAAGAAAAAGAAAGGTAAAGCCCACAATCACACCTGCACACCCCCAACCAATAGGAAGGTCTGTTCTGCCCCCTCCAGACCACTCAACCATTTGCACGGTTGTCTTAATGGTTGTGGGTGTGCATTAACCTTGGAGCTTTTTTATAACTCTGGGGAAATACCTGAAGTCTCCTATCACATTGTTTTTATGGGATTTGGCCCCCTCCTTCTGAATACTGCAATTCAACATGGTATCTCATTTGGACAGAGGAAATTCACCACAAATTCCCTGAGGATTATTTTCACCGTTTAGACAACCCCTAAATGTTCTCAATTGGAAGATGTGTGATAAATGGTCATTTCATAGTTTGCTGCATATGTGTGATGCCAGACAGGAATGGGAAACACACAATCTCACTACATAGTCAATATATACCTGTGGGTGAAGCTGTCATTAAGCATAGATAATGTGCTTATCTCTTAGGCACAACATGGATTCCCCCAGTGAAAGTGGCCTCTTCATTCCCTTCAGTGGTTTATCCAACTAGAAGTGCCCCTTCTACAGAAGGAACAGATATGTGTGCCCCTAGCAGAAAGAACAAATTACCTCCCCACTGGAAAAAAAATGCTGTCAAGTCAATGGAAATAAAAGATCTAACATTTCCCAAAGCTCTTAAAAAGTTCATTTCAGAACTCTGGAGAAGGTACTATTAAGCAGTTGTGTACCTGACTTATGTCTAGATGTGGTCTGCTAAGAAAGATCAAAGTAAGATGAATAGTGTGTATGTGCACCTTCAAGTCACCTGTTGACTTATGGTGACCCCTGGATTTCAAAGGATTTTCATAGGGTTTTCAGAGGTGGTTTTGCCAGTTCCTTCATCTGAAATATAGCCTACAGCACCAGGGATTCACCAGTGGTCTCCCAAGTATTAACCAGAGCTGACCCTGCTTAGCTTCCAAGATCAGACAGGATATCATGCCTTTAGGGTATTGAAGACCAACAAAATACTTCTGAAATGATATTCTTGATCTAGTGAAATGAACAGGCATTCTCTTGAACAGAAGAGGTACTGTATCCTCCTTTTATATACCAGAGACAGGGCTGTGAAGATTTGCAGGACAGAGAATAATGTATCTCTCCGCAATTACTCAGAAGTGGTTTTGACAGTTTCTTCTTCTGAAATATAGCCTACATCACCTGCGATCACTGGCAGTCTCCCATCCAAGTACTAACCAGGGCTGACCCTGCTTAGCTTCCAAAATCAGACAGGATCTTGTGCCTTCAGGGTATTTAGGCCCCTGAGATGAATAGTATTTGGTATTAATTGTATACCCTTTACAGTTTTTTTAATAAATACAGAAGATTGTATATAATAAGCTTATTACTAAGCAACATCAAAATTAACTTTTAAGACAATCAATTATTATGTGATAAACCAAAATACTTTAATTGGAAAAAAGAACAATACAATCAAGATTTTTGTTAGCCTGATAATTAATTTAGTCCTTTTTCAGAAAACAGGATTATATTGTGACAGCTGAGTGATAAATGAACAGCTGTTAATCAGTTGTTCCAGGGAACCCTGGCATCTTTGACAATGTGCTCTTATTGTGGGGTATCATATTTTCTTAGTGATCAAAATATAATGTGGAAGAATGTGATTCTTCCCCCATCCCTCCGAGAGCCAGCAATTATATTCTGCTACATACTTATACAGCATTACTATGCTATTACTATCAATATGAGTCAGTCCAAATGCCTGCCAATACAGGAAATCCACTCCATTAGCTTCCCTAATAAGATGACCATTCAATCTCTACGTTAAAAGAGCCACTGTCAGGTAATTTCCAAATCAAGAGTTTCTTCCTAATATGTTATCAAAATCCCCTTTCTTGTAGTTTGAACCCATTGGTTTGAGTCCTATGTCTGAACCTGTTTGTTTTAGTACTATGCAATTTACATGACACATCCTCACAATTATTTGATGTTTAAAATCATATCATCTCTTAGTGATCTTTTTTCTTGGTTAACTATAATCAATTTTTTATAAGACTAACTCTCCAGATCTCTCCCACCCCCACAACCCAATGCCAATGGATCTTTTTCACTGTCTTTTGGATATGTCCCTCTTTATCAATATCCTTCTTTAATTGTTGTCTCCAGAAAGGTGAGGCTTGACCAAAGCAGTGTAAAGTGGTAGACTAGACTGCACTACCATGACTTCTTACAATCTTGACACCATACTTGCAGCCTAGAATCACACTAGCCCTTTTAGCCATCAAGTTGCATTCCTGAGTCATGTTTAGGTTGTAGTCTACTAAACCGGCTAGATCTTTAGACCCTTAGATATACTGCTGTCAAGCAATCCATGCTACAGCAAGACTATCCTCTATGGATGGAAACAAGATTAACCACTGAGTGCAAATGGGTCTTATGTTTTCAGGTTGAAGCCCTGAAGGTTTTTTAAAATTATAAAGATAAAGAACACATCTCTTGTTAATGGATAAGAACATTATTTATGCAAGCTCTTGATTTCTGTTTTGGAGCATAAGCTCCTTTATGTAATTTTAAAAGCAATTTATAATGCCACGTGGGCAGACATGCCAGGAGAAAAAAAAGGTTTAGAAGGAGCCACTTTACAACAGATCAAAAGCCTCGCTGCCTATTTTTCTAGAAACTTCATTCCACAACTCCGAGCTTTGTTGCTGGGTTAACCATAAGTGGGCACATTATTGAAGTGGTTCCATTGTAAAGATGAGATGGTCATTTCTCAAATGTATTTTCTAACTCCTGGGCATCTTTTCCCCCTCTTTTACATACAAAAGTTACGTTTGCCTTTTGGCTCAAACCTTTGCAAATTATAATAACAGAAGGTAAGAAAGGCATGGCGTATACAGTCACTGTTTGAGTTTGGGTTTTGGTTCCCCCATCACCCATGCGGGATCCATTCAACTAATCAAGACAGCCTTATAATTGAAGGTTTAAGGCTTATGACTACAAGATCTCACAGCTGGTCACCCCTTAACTTAAGGTGGTTCACAAGAGGGCCATAGCTGTCATTTTCTTTCCCTTTCTAAACATCCTCAGAAGGAGTGCACATAATGGGCCTGTCAAACTGTCAAAGTAATGTTGTTATATGAAGCACAACATTAGTGCTGAGTTTTCAGTTTCTTTGTGTAGTTTACCTGGCAGAATATCCACCAGTGGTTTCTCCTGTGGGTGGGTGGCCAGGCAGATGCCAACAGATGTCAACAGCTACAGAATACTGATTAGAAGTCTGGAAGAAGAAAATTACTGAATGGCAATTAATCTATTTTTGGAATTTGGTCATGGAAAGGGATAACCTAACCATATTCCATGTGTTTAAATTGCATGGGAGTATGTGTCAAACTAAATGTTAAGGCGGGTGTATATTACCTACAATTAACCCACTTTGTGCCTCTGCAATCAGATTTACAAATTAAGCCCATATTTGCTTTTCAACAACCAGTCACAAAACAAAACAAAGTATGTTAAATGCAAGAGACATAAGTAAGGAAAATCATTTGCTATGAGAAACAGAAATCTTTTACCGCTTGGAGAAGCACCTCTGCAAGAACATGATACTGTATAAGTATAATCTAACCTGACTCTGAGATGCAGAAAGTGTGCTGTTAATTCTTCCTCCTATTCCTTTCCCCCACTTTTCCTGCTTTCATGTTTCAGGCCTTACAGTGCTTATCTATGGAAGATTTTAATCCACTGCAAAATGACAAAGATGACCAGAGAAAATGGGTTAGAGATAAAGAAAGTGAAGAAAGTGAAAAAAGAAATGGAAAGCAAGTATACATGCCTTACAAGACTGAAGAAAAAAGGAGAAAGAAGGAGAAAGGTGGGTATACAAAATAAAGTAAGTAATCCATGCTGCAAAATGGGTTAAAAGTGGTTTCTTGGTCTGGAAAGGAAAAGAGCTGATAACTTGAGCTGTTGTAAAGCGGGGGAAATTGCATTAAAGGTTCTTCTCTTGTAGTCAGATGAAAGTAATCCTTTCATCTTGCCAGCCAGGAAGACCCAAGCCTGCAGCAGCTTCTTTTCCCCCACTCCAAAGGGCTAGAAGGCTGCAGAGGGCCCTGAGGACTTCCAGGAGCAGGTCAGCAGTGAGAGGGGGCATGGCCACTCCCACACCGCTCAGGAACACCAGCTCACCAGCCAGGAAGACCCAAGCTTGCAGCAGCCACTTTTCCCCATTCCACTGGGCTAGAAGGCTGCAGAGGGCCATGAGGAATTCCAGGAGCAGGGCAACAGCAAGAGGGGGTGTGGCCAGGAATGGCTGGCAACATATAAGCTACTCCCACACCCCTCAGGAACACCAGCTTGCCAGCCAGGAAGACCCCAAGCCTGAAAAAGCCTCTTTCCCCCCACTCCACCGGGCTAGAAGGCTACAGAAGGAACTCTTTACTATCTTAACACCAATTAGAGCCTTGAAAGGATGCTCTGCTAGCTAGCCCGACCACCGGCAACAGCGGTAGCATCATTTTGAATTGGAGTCAGCTGAGACTGGGAATGGAGTGGGGGCGGAAATTGGAGTTGTGCTGGGGAAAGGGAGGTATGGTCGGAACGGAGTGAACAGATGTTAAAAAAGAAGGCGGGATCACTATTTGTTAGCTATCCCACCTTCAGTTCACCCTGTTTCCCAAAATGGATTGCAGAGCGTACCAACCATTCCATAGAACCTTACTTTGCTCCTCTGCAATGCCTGGTCAGTTTTTTAAAAATGCACATTATTTATGATCTTCTTTGGAATGAGGATGCCAACCTGACTTGCTTCACAGAAACCTGGCTGGGAGAGGATAGCACTGTCAAGTGGACACAGGCCCTCCCAACCAGGTATTCTGTCAGTGAACAGGTGAGGGGAAGTGGGCGGTGGGGGGCGGACTGGCTCTGGTTTATAAGAATAATCTGACTTTGCCCAGGATACCTGTCCAGAACACAGTCCACCTCGAGTGTACGTATCTTAGCCTGAGGACCAGGGATAGTTTGGGGATTCTGCTAGTATACCGACCACCCCGTTGTCTAGCAGACTCCCTAACCGAGCTGACACAGCTGGGCTCAGAGTTGCTGTTGGAGTCGCCCAGACTTTTAGTTTTGGGCGACTTCAACATTCCACTTGAGACCAGTTTGACAAATCTGACTGGTGCAGCTTGGGAATTCATAGAAACCATGACAAACATGGGCGCAATTGGTCGTCGGGCCCACACATTGTGCGGGTCATACCCTTGATGCGGTCTTCAGTACGGAACAGGAATATCCATGGGTGGAGGTTATTAAAACCACCACATTGTCATGGATGGATCCTTTCCTGGTCAAGACTGAACTAAGAGTCTCTTCCTGCCCCACCGGGGGTGGTGGACCCATTAGAATGGCCAACCCTCGAAGGCTAATAGAACCAATAGGATTCCAGAAAGCCTTGGAGGGTTTAATGGTTGGTAATGCCAGTGACCCTGTTGAAGCTTTGGTTAATACCTGGAACACCGACCTTACCAAGGCTATTGACACAATCGCTCCCAAGCGTCCCTTCCAATCCACTCCAAACCGTAAGCCATGGTATACATCAGAGCTTAGGAAAATGAAGCGCGTTGGACAATGACTAGAGCGCAATTGGTGGGAAACTCAACTCTTATCCGACAGGACTCATCATAAGAACTTTCTTTGGTCCTATCGAGACGCAATATATGCAGCGCAGAGATCCTTCTCCCCTGCACGTATTGTGTCTGCAGAGACCCGTCCAGCAGAGCTGTTTAGGGTGGTAAGGGAGATGATGCAGGTTATACCTGCGCAGAACCCATTGCTTAACCCAACAACAGCCTGCTGTGACATGTTTAACAACTTCTTTGCAGATAAAATCTCTCGGATAAGAGCCAACTTAGATGCCAGTATTTTGACAGAAACAACTGACGAGGTGTCCAGCAACTCCGTTGATGTAAATTTACTGGATCAATTTCAATCCGTGAGTACCGAGGATGTGGACAAGCTACTTGGTAGAGTGAGGAAGACGACCTGCCCTCTCGATCTTTGCCATTAATGGCTGGTCATTGGGGGGGGGCATGCCTTGATGGTGTTCCTTAATGACATCATCAATGCATCCCTCAGGGAAGGGTGTGTTCCATCCTGTTTAAAGGAAGCGGCGGTTAGGCCGCTCCTGAAAAAACCTTCCCTGGACCCCCTGAACATGAACAACTATAGGCTGGTTTCTATGTTACCATTCTTGAGCAAAGTGAGAGCAGTTGCTCTTCAACTCCAAGTGGCTTTAGATGAAACCGATTATCTAGACCCATTTCAAACTGGCTTTAGGATGGGATTTGGAATTGAGACTGCCATGGTTGCCTTGACCAACGACCTGCATCTAAGCATCAATGGGGTAGTGTGACTCTGTTGGTGCTTCTAGACCTCTCAGAGGCTTTCGATACGATAGATCATAGCATCCTCTTGGATTGCCTGAGTGGGTTAGGAATTGGAGGCACTGTGCTCCAGTGGTTCCAGTCCTTCCTCTCAGTCAGGTCCCAGAGGGTGCTGCTCAGGGACAGCTGCTCCAGAAGAAACAAGCTTACTTGTGGCGTTCCGTAAGGCACCATCCTGTCTCCGATGCTGTTTAACATCTATATGAAGCCCCTGGGTGAGATTATTCAGAGTTATGGAGCTGAGTGTCATCAGTATGCTGATGACACCCAGATCTATTTCTCCTTGTCCCGATCATCGGCCTCGAATTCCGATGGCGTCTCTCCTCTTAATGACTGTCTTAAAACAGTAATGGGCTGGATGAGGAAAAACAGATTGAGATTAAATCCGGACAAAATGGAGGTGCTCACAGTAGCGGCCCCGAAACCAGGAGTTGGTTGCAACCTCCAGTTCTGGATGGGGTCACGCTCTCTGTTAAGGACTGTGTTCGCAATCTGGGGGTGCTCCTTGATTCATCACTTCAGATGGCTAGTTAGGTGAATGCAACAGTCAGGAGCACCTGTTATCAGCTTTGGCTGATACGCCAGCTGCGCCCTTTCCTGGAAGTAAGGGACCTCGAGACTGTGCTGGATGCGCTGGTAACCTCTCGTCTAGATTTCTGCAATGCGCTCTACATGGGGCTACCCTTCTGCTTTGTCTGGAAACTTCAGTTGGTACAAAATATGGCAGCCAGAGTGGTCTTGGGAACATCTCAGAGAGACCATATAACTCCAGTATTAAAATCTCTCCACTGGCTGCCTATCAGTTTCCGGGCCCAGTGTAAGGTGTTGGTTATTACCTTTAAAGCCCTAAATGGCTTGGGTCCAACTTATCTTCAGAACCGCCTCCTTCCATACAATCCTCCCCACTCACTCCGGTCCTCTGGGAGGAATTTGCTTCAGCCACAAAAATGTAGGCTGTCTGCAACCTCCCAGAGGGCCTTTTCAGTAATTGCCCCCAAATTAAGGAATGGCCTGCTGAACAAGTTCCATCAGATGATGAGCCTGAGTAGCTTTTAAAAAGCACTAAAGACGGATCTCTTTCGGTAGGCCTTTCCTGATTAGATCCCGGCCTCTTTTAGTCTCTCTGGCTGTTGAGTTTTGTATTTGTTTATTTATGTGATTTTAGTTTAGGTGGATTTGATACTAGTTTAATATCTTTTTATTGGGGAGGGTGGGGTGGGTGGGGCTTAGGGGTTTTAGTCAGTATTGTTGTATTTTAACTGTTGTAAGCCCCCCCGATTATTTTTAACAGAGGGGCGGGGTAAAAATAAATAAATATATATTATATATATTATATTATATTATATTATATTATATTATATTATATATATATATATATATATTATTATCCTGACACAAAATCTGCCATAGCAGTAAAAAGGAGACATCCACATTACTAAGGTGTGGATTGATTTGATATGAAACTACTAACGTTAAGTCTATTTGAGGTGGTCATACCACCTGAAATCCCATGAAACATTAGTACCACTAAAGCAGCACTAGACATGTTAAATTAATCACAGAATTCTGCTCCTCGCAGAGCCTAAACTGAAGCAAGTATTTTTAAATGTATAAAATATTTGTCTATTTCTTGTAACTTGGACCTTGTTGTTGTTGTTGTTAAAATCATTTTTTAATCATTTTTTTTACTTATGGCTACACTTTTAATCATTTTTTTACTTATGGCTACACTAAAGCAAACCTATCACAGGGTTCATAGGCAAGATTTGTTCAGGGGAGACTGCCTTTGCCTTCCTCTGAGGCTGATAGAGTGTGACTTGCTCAAAGTCACCCAGTGGGTTTCCATGGCCAAATGAGGATTCGAATCCTTATCTCCAAAGTCATACTCCAAAGCTCAAACCACTACACCACACTGACTTATACCTACAGATTTAAATAAACCATTTTTAAAAGTTAAAAAGAATACTTTCCTCTCAAAATAACAGAATAAACAAAATAAAGAAAAGCTATGGTGCCCTAAATAGGGAGAACCAATTTCTGGATGCTGTCACTGGTTCATTTTGCAGTCTGGCTTGCATTTTAAAACACGAGAGTAACATTTTGAGGAATCAACAAACTATATTGTCACATTGGTATCTTGACATACAACATGTCTTTCCTGACCAAGCATTTCCAACAAGTGGTTGTGTATTCCATTTTCCATTTTAAGCTTCCTTTACTCAGAAATGGAGTCACATTACAGCTTGGGTTACAGTGTCATCATTTAAGCTTTACTCTGTTCTACAAGCCCCTGAATTCTTCTGGCTTCTATGATCATGATTTTGCTCATGGGCCAAGTACAAATGTGCTTTGTTCCGTTGCTCTTTCCCTATTAAAGAGTAAAATCTCTGTTGTCTAGGAGATTCAGGTTTCAGAGTAAGATACAGTTGGAGTTTCTTGCTATGGAGTTAATTTCTGCTCTCTTCATACTCTAGCTATCATGTGCTCAGCCCTCATGCTTTGTGGGCCTGAAAATTTTGAAGATAGGTTTGTTAACTCTTGGAATCCTGTGCAAGTATATGTCTTGTTCTTTCATATCCTGTTAGCATAAACAAAGAGCACTTTTTAGCCAGTCTTAGTCATGACTATTTTTCTTTTACATTTGAATGCCTAGTGATGATTTTCTAATGAATAAACCTACTTTTATCTATTGCATAATGTGGCTAGGGATTTAAACTCTTTATGCCTACTCATGCTTAAACACTCTGTCTTGCTACCTTTTCACAGATGAACAGGCAGTTTGAGCATGCTTGCAGTGTTTTCAGAATGCAAGAAGGCAAAAGGTAAACATTTTCCAATGTGTTGGCAAACAATAACTTTCTTTCTACAGCTTGCAATTTTTCTGTATTATGCGAGTATGTTAGAACTATCGAAACCTTCAAATTATCTGGAAAACTCCTGCCTGATTTTAGGAGCTTCCACTACTACTACCACCACCCTTGAGAGCACCTGATGGCAAAAAATAAAATAAAATAAAGCAAAAATCAGTAAATTGCCTTAATCTATATAATTTCTTCTTATGTGTACTGCTAACTCTCCTGATCTTTTTTTTTTTTTTCCTTTCCTTTTTCTTCCTTTTACATAGTGCTGGCAAATAACAGGCAGACTGACAGCCAGGCTACAGGGCTATATAACAGAGATGGCATACTTTGTTTGTGTTCCTTCACCCTTACAAGATCTGATCATTTTCTGGAATAGCACAGATCACAGAGTTGCAAATTAAAAATGTGTCAGTCACTATATGCAACACTTATTGCTAGCAATGTTTGGAATTATATTCCTTGTGCACTGGATGTGAAATGCATGCAAAATATTTTAAGTGTCCAGTACAAATAATAGAACAAAATGTTTTGTTTTGTTTTTGCTAAATCAGAATGTGTCATTGTTTTACTCCAGTAATCCTAGAGATTACAAGGATTATAGATTCCTCCATAAAGTCCACAGTGAAAAACCAAATTAAACAATCAAGTAAAAATGTCAGCATAATACCCTTCAAAAGCATGTAACCGGTATATACAACATAGAAATACAAAACATCATACATAGAGAGACAGCAATTATGCTGTACCAGTATTCACAACAGTCATAAAGGTTAGGTATTTTATTAATAATATATATTCATAATATATGTCAGCAGAAATGAGGAGATGTTATACTTGCAGCATCTCCTTTTTAAAAAAGACTGAATCCTGAGATCTGCCCAGTGGTCCCTTATGCAAAAGACACACACTTTAGAAATGAAGAATTCTGTGCCTAGGAAATTGTTTTGAGTGTCATGAGTAAGCAGAGCTCACATACTTTCCACTCAAACTGCCCTACTGATAAACCAAAGCTTTAATAATAATTATTATTATTATTATTTTTAACCCGCCCCTCTGCTCGGCAACTGGGGCAGTGTACAACAAGATTAAAACACAGCAAGATAAAACAATCCTTCCCAATCCTAACCCCTTAAAACTAAATTAAACTAACAGAGAATTAAAACAAAGATAAAATACAATAACTAAATAAATAATGGCAATAGTGGCAGGGGAGCGGGTAAGTAATCAGTTCCACTTGAGCCGGGAAATTATTCCAGGAAGGCCTGCCGGAAGAAATCCGTATTTAGCGCTTTCTTGAAGCTATCAAGAGTAGTCATAAGACAGATCTCGTCCGGCAGGCCATTCCAAAGTCTGGGAGCCATAGAAGAGAAGGCCCTCTGGGAGGTCTGCAACAGCCTAGTTTTCATAGGCTGCAGCAGGTTCCTCCCAGAGGACCGAAGCGCGCAGGGAGGGGGATCATATGGGATGAGGCAGTCCCGAAGATAATATGGACCCAAGCCTGTAGGGCTTTAAAGGTTAAAACCAACACCTTGTACTGTGCCTGGAAACTGATCGGCAGCCAGTGGAGAGAATTAAGCACAGGTGTTATATGCTCTCTCCTAGATATACTTGTAATTAACCTGGCTGCCATATTTCTTTATTTCAGCACTTTAAATTTAAGGAGGGATGGTAGGGAGTCATTATAGTGTTGCTATTCTTACACAACTGGAGTCAGAAACCCAGATATCTACCAGTGTTCAGATTTACAGTGTTCATCTGTCCACCCATAATGTACATGTAACATTCAAGATTACATTCCCTACTGTGAGGATGGTCCTTGATGAAGTCAGATGGTATGTCTCTGTAGTGTACAGGAGATTCTAGGAAAGAGTGATCCTGTTGTAGTAATGTTCAGTTAAACAACTTTGCAGTTCTTTAAAAATTCATACTGATGTTTCTCCTCACTCTGTGTGAATGTGTTTGTTTTCAAATCAGCAGATCAGCTGTCTAGGGATGTAGATAAGGAGTGTGTGTGTGTGTGTGTGTGTGTGAAGTGCCTTCAAGTTACCTGTCAACTTATGGCCACCCCATGAATTTCATAGGGTTTTCATAGGCAAGGAATACTCAAGAGGTGGTTTGCCAGTTCCTTCCTTTGAAATATAGCCTACAGCATCTGGTATTTGTTGGTGGTCACCCATCCAAGTAACAACCAGGGCTGACCCTGCTTAGCTTCCCCAAGGGGATCTGGTACCTTTAGAGTACTTACGAGCAAAACTTTAGCATGGAAGAACTCTAGAAGACAAGTAGTCTGACTCATAGACAGTGCTTCTTGCAGGGACTATTTTCCACAATTACTCACCACCCAAATCCAGCACTTTTTTCCTACAGCACCACATCACTGAATACTTCCCATGCATACACAAACACATTTGTAGTTTACCAGGATATAACTGGACCTACAAAGTAAGCCATGACATGTAAAATTCTACAGCCAGAAATTTAAAGTAGTCTGTTTACATAGTCTCTCACTTGTGTTCACTAGGTCCTCATTAAAAATAATATGAAACAAATCCATTTTAAAATAGACATTGCTTCTAAAATTAAAAGGTACCTTGCACAGGTTATTACAGTTTCTTCAATAACTTGAATAACATCTAGCTGTATCAAGGCTTACCAATATTTGAATTTTACATTTAATAAATTCTTTTCAGAAGAAGATGAATAATCAACTATTCATCAAGAAGAAGACGAATAATCAACTATGCTGAACGAGATCCATCAGATGACAAGCCTGAGTAGCTTTTAAAAAGCACTAAAGACGGATCTCTTTCAGCAGGCCTTTCTAATTAGATCCCAGCCTCAGGAGCTCCTGGCCTCATTTAGTCTGCTGGCCATTTGTTGTATTTATTGTATTTATTGTTTTAAATGTGATTTTAGATTAGTTGCTTTTTAATTTATATTTGTTTAATCTCTTTTTATGGGGGAGGTGGGGGTGGGAGGTGTTTAGGGATTTTTATCTGTATTGTATTTTAATTTTTGTAAGCCGCCCCAATTGTTTTAACAGAGGGGTGGGGTATAAATAAATTATTATTATTATTATTATTATTAACTAAAAAATCAGTCAGTTGAAACTCTCATATGTATATGTATCTTTATTTTCCTCATATATATTGTTTTCATCTCAGTCTTTCTGTCTCTGCTATTTTACTTGTTTTACTGCCATCTCTCCATCCTACTGAAACCATGGGAGACATTTTAGCTGGTGTTTAATACTGCCACTGAAGTCATTCTCCCCAATCAAGCAGAAGAAAATAGACTTGTAACACTTTCACATGTGCTGCTAAATGTATATAGATATGCATCTCAACCAAAACTCAATGTTCATATGAGTCCTATAGAACTGCATGAATATAGCTAGTGATATGAAAGAGAATCCATACTGTTACCATGTCCTACACCCCCTCCTATAATGTCTCATTGGGTCTAGTAGACCGGGGTAGACCAAAAAGTGAGATCAAGCAGAGGTCACCAGGACCTGAGGAAGGTGTTGTGGAAAAATACAAGCAGACACACCCAAGATAGGATTAAGCAAAGCCCCTAATAAACAACGCCATTAAGGTGGTATATGTGAATCCCCTGTTGGGTACCCTTGGCAATGAGTCACATATTGCAAACAAACAAGTGACCAAAACAACCCTTATCTCCAGGAAGTATACTGCATTGGCTCCTCCCTGTCCTACAATACAGAGGTTGTTATAAACCTATCAATGCCTATCAGCCATTAACATCAATCTGCAAAGTTCTGGTCTCCTTTGTTTAAACAGTGGGGAACCCATCTACACTTTGTTCTAAGCCCAAACACCCTTTCAGGAAAAGAAATACTATATATATATATGTATATTAGTATATTAGTACCAAACAATAACAAAAGTGTGCCACTATGGATGACACACAGCCACTCTCTCTGTTAGAGCGCTCCCAGATTGGATTTCAGTGCCATCCTCAGACTCAAATCTGAGTACTTTGCTCCCCTCTCTCCAGGACTGGTAAGGACTGGTAATTATTGCCCTATCTCCAGAATCTATTCCTCTATCCAACCTTTCTGCCTTAAGTCTTTGTTAGCCTTGTGTGGTTCTTCTGAGCACTTGTTTCATATGCGAATGCTTTTTGAGTTATTTTCCAATAAAAACCATTGATTTTACTTTAACCTGAAATTCTCTGCAGTGAGTACTGCTATACACAGCTGAAAAGATCCCCAAGTTACTTCCTCTTGCACCATACCATTTGAGCTATAATAACTCCCCCCAAATAATATTAGATCATGAGTGGGCTCCCATGAACTGCGCCCCCCCAACTATTCGGGTAACAATACTTAAGACCATCAACTGCTGCATGTAAAACTATTTGCTTACAGCTACAGATAGGTGTTGCAATTGGTCATAACTCTGGTTCTATTAAATGAATAATAAAATGGCTTGAGTTCTGTAACAAACCACCCTTACAAAATGTGTTTATTGAATTATTAAATATTATAAAAATGTATTCAAGTATACAAATATATAAATATATTCCAATAAGCTACTGAACTGAGAAAAAAATGTTCATTCATATACTCAAATATTTAGGTCAACCAAAGCTACCTCTATTTTCTTCTTACCATTCACTATTGTGAGGATATGTAATAAGTGATGCTAAATGCAGTAAGATTCAGCAAGATTGCGAGAGAAAGAAATAATTTGTTACCTTTAACCAATTCAAAAATAAATTTCTGATTCCAAGTACACAAGTACTAATACCCTTCAAAAACAAGGTAAATATATCAATTTTTAAAATTACTGTAGTTATTTATACCCCGCTGTTCAGCCACAAGGCTATCAGAGTGGCTTACAAACTATTTTAAGCAATAGCAATTTACACATCTACACTGCATTAAGCAGCTTCCAATGTGTGTTAGCTAATTGCCCCCACAAGCCGGGTACTCATTTTACCAACCTATGAAAGGATGGAAAGCTGAGTGACCCTTGGAGCCCTCTGGAATTGAACTTGCAAAGTGGTGACTTGCAGTGCTGGCATTTACCCACTGCGCCACCAGGGCTCCTTGGTTTAGTGTGGTAGCTTTGAACTCATTGTATTACAGTTGTCCCTCAGTATCCACAGATTTGGTATCCATTGATTTAAGTATTCACGGCTTGAAAATATTCTTTAAAAAATAATAATCCAAAAAGCAAACCTTGATTTTGCCATCTTATATAAGGGACACCATTTTGCTATGCCATTCAATATAATGGGATTGAGTATTCACAGACTGTGACATCCACGGAGGGTCCTGGAACCAGATCACAGCAAATGTGAAGGGACAACTGTACTACATTATCTCCAATACTGAAATTATTAAACTATGCCAGTATATATGTTATTGTTGAATTCCTTTTAATTACTTTACTATTTTGGATCCATTGCTCCAAATGACAGCTAAGATAGATGTGATGGCCAGGAGTGCTTACTACCAACTTCGATTGTTACACCAGCTGTGCCCCTTCCTAGAGTTGGAGGACCTAAAGGTGGTAGTGGACGCACTGATAACCTCAAGGCTCTGTACCAAGTTCAGAAACTTCAACTGGTTAAAAGAAATGGCAGCCAAATTAGTCACTGGAACATTATTTTGTACCTATAATAAATAAACAAATAAATATCCAGGAGTGATCATATCACACCATTATTAAAATCACATCACTGGCTGCCAATTAGTTTCTGGGCAAGATACAAAGTATTAGTTATTACCTTTAAAGTCCTACATGGTTTGGGTCCAGATTACCTATGGGATCGCCTTCTAATCTGCCCTGTACGTTTAGGTCCTCTGGCAGACATTTGCTTCAGTCAGCCAGGACTAGGTTGGCAACTGTCACCCAGAGGACTTTTTTTCAGCCACCCCTAGACTCTGGAACAGCCTCCTGGAAGAGATACAACAGCTGAATATGCTGTTGGAATTTAAAGCAGCATTAAAGACTAATCTCTTCCAGCAGGCCTATCTAGATGATTTTAAATTATGAATTTTAAATTGTGCATTGATTGTTTTAAAATGTATTGGTTTTACTTGTTCTTTAATTAATATATGTTTTTAACCAACATTTTGTTTACATGTTAATTTGTTGTTCCCCGCCTTGATCCATAGGGAGAGATGGATAAGAAGGAAAAGAAGAGATGGGTAATAAGAAATAATAATAATAATAATAATAATAATAATTCCTACAAATGCAGTTCCATTATTATCATGTAGGAAGGTGGGGGTTTAATTTAATTAAGCCACAACTATAAATGAACAAGAAAAATGCTAACGAACCACTCTCTAAAAGTATCTAGTACAGTACTGTACTTATACATTAAGGAAACACAGTGCATAATATTCAAGCATCATAACATATTTTTTCTGGCATCCAGTTTGAACATAACACTCATAGCCTTGAACATACCTTTGAACATAGCCTTGTGGCTGAACAGCAGGGTATAACAGTGGTACCAATAAGACTACTCATTATTACAAAATATTCCTGCAAAAATATTGGTAAGGTTGCTGTCAAAGTTGAGTGCTTAAGGTGCTAACAAAATGTACCACATTATACTACTGATTAATTATTGTTTTTTTTAGCACACAGACTAACAATGGAAATGAATGTCAATTGAGATGCTTTATGTAAATGCTTTAAATGTATCACACATGGGTTGCACTCACTGCAAAAACTTCCAGTACTATCCCCTGGTTTAATTTTAGGGCTTCTCAGAGTAGCACTGTGAGAAATGTTGCTACATTTATCAAAACCCTTGTTTGTTTTCCTTCAGCACTCCTTATTGCATCATCTGAGCAGGATTCACTTCCTCATTTTGCTTCAAATACAGTTGACCCTCCACATTTATGGATTTGACATTCACGGATTTGAGTATTCACGGCTTGAAAATGTTCTTGAAAAAAATAATAATCCTAATAGTAAACCTTGATTTTGCCATCTTATATAAGGGACACCATTTTGCTATGCCATTGCATATAATGGGACTTGAGTATTCACGGATTTGGGTATTCACGGGGGGTCCTGGAACCAAACCCCAGCGAATGTGAAGGGACAACTGTATAGCCCTCATGCAGAGTCGTAGAGACAACAATACTAGAAAATACTATAAAGCTTCTAAAAATAGCAAGATCTTGGGGCTTGTCTAAATGGGCATTATATCCCATCTCGCCCCCGTCTTAATGCCCTGCAGTCCTGACAATGCAGAGCTTTTGCCCTATTCTGCCCCTGCACAGCCTTCACCATCCCCAGGGCAAAGTCAGGGCTAAGATAGGGGGAAGACAGAGTAAGTCCCTTTACCGTTGTTTTTTTTTTAAATACCTGTTTTAAATAATTCCCACCAGGAAGGAAGGGATCGGGCCCCAAATGTTTTCAGGAACCAGTCCTGGCAGGCTTGCCTGTCATTGCAGTTACCAGTCTCCCTTGCTCTTCCAAAGCAGGAAGGGATCCTACAGCATGTGACCAAGGCTGGCCAGCTTCCTCACTTCCAGAAAAGTTTGAAAGATGATGGAGGCAGTGCTAGCAGCGACAGTCCAGTTTGCCTGTCTGGACTCCAGCCCTTTCAGAGGCACTAAGGGGGAAGAACGGACCTGAGCTGTGGCTAGGATATGCTGGCAGGGAGCCATCATATTCTGGCTCATGTAGATGAGCCCTCAATTTCTTTTCTGAAAGATCAGAGCTATACAGGGAGTTTCCTTCTAAATACATTTACCTCTGATGTCTATCCAGAGGATTACAACCATTTGTTGGTTCTTTGGACACCATTCTTATGCAGGGACAACATTAAAATATTTTATACCATAACAAATACTTCTTGTCCTTACAACAATGAAAAATGTTGAGAAAATGTTGTCAAACAAACAAACTCTCTCCCATTTCGGAACCAGAAATATATCTTTAAGGTTGTTAAATTAATAGGCAGAATAACTACTTTGTCTTGTCAGACTTTGTCAGAGTACCGTATACGGTGTATAAGACAACTGGGGGTATAAGGTGACCGCCCAATTTTTGAGTTAAATATAGAGTTTTGGATATACTTGCGGTATAAGACGACCCACCCACTACACCCCACTACCCACCCTCCCCAAAGCCGCGATCAGGAGCCCGCATGCTGGTTGGGGAATTGCGGGAGATGGCTGGCTGGCTGGGGAGATTCCCCAGTCCCACAATTCCCCAGTCTCCCAGCCACCTCCCACGCCTCCCCATCCTCTGAACAAAGCTGGCCAAAAAAGCCGCATGATATGGAAACTTAGGGTCACCATATGTTGGCTACAACTTGAAGGCACACAACAGCAAGTTAGAAATCAGTCAGTTGGTTGACTTCAAAGTGATACACACACACCTTGCTGGTCAATGGCCTTGCCTTTATTATTTTGCCTCTGCCCAGGTGGGCACACCTTGCCACATCTTAGCTCAGAAGCAAAAAGAAAGAAAGGGTGACAGGAAGTCCCAGGTACCCAGAGTCTGCAGGGGTCAGCTGAGCAGAAACGGGGCCCTTACAGCAAATACAAGCCTTGCCCTGCTCCTAGAGTGGAGGGCTGGGGACCACTGAGTCTTGGGTAACTCCCAAAAAGAACAGGAAAAGCCCTCCCTTGTGTACATAGAGACAAGAGCAGCATTTAATGGTAGATTGCCTCTGAAAATGGAGGCTCCATTGTGCTACCAGGGATGCTAACACCCACTGACAGGCACACTTGTCACTGAATGTGGGCAGGGGAGGAGAGATGTGGGCTGCCTGCCAAGGGCCCAATCCTGCCATGCAGGAACAGATGGGATGGCCCAAAGCTGGCCCCCTCCCAAAGCCAGCCAGTGGCCTGACTTCCAAGCACTGGATGCCAGCCTGCCCAATGGGATTGGGGATTCTGGGAGTTGTAGTCCAGCATCTGGGGAATGGATGCAAGGTTTTAAAAACATGGTCTTTGCAGGCAGGCTGAGAGAGGCTGGGATCAGCCACAGGCAGTCCAGGCTTGGGGGCACCTTGGGAGGCGAGGGTCCCAGGGGTCCTAGACGCACCCCAAACGAAGCTCCTTCTGGGCAGGTGGGGGAATGAGGGTAGCCCCGTCTCCCACACATGGTCCCAAAGCCCTCCCTTCCCAGCCAGCGGAGTGAGGAAGGCATTCTGCATGCCCTCAGGGGCCCCCTTCATGGTGGCCTGGCCTTGCCCCCTGCCTGCCTGCCTGCCCCTCACTCACTCACCGTGGCCCATGCTCCGGGGGCAGCACTCACCCCTACCACAGGGAGGATCATCCCAAGGCAGGCGTGGGGCTGGGCTGGGCGGCGTTGTGGCGAGTCCTGGGCTCGGAGGGGCCGAATCGGGGCCAGGCGCTCTGGCTCCGGGGGGGAAACCGCAGCAGCTACCTTTGCCTTGGCCACCTTCCCTGCCTGCCTGCCTGCCCTCCGTCTCTCCCTCTCCTCCGCCTTCGCTTCCTCCTCAAAGGGGGTGAAGATGGAGGAGGGGGCGAATATACCCACTTTGCCTCACCCCCACCCAGTCTCCTGTGTCTTCGCTCCTTTTGTGAAGGGAGCAAAGACACAGGAGATAGGCAGTGGGTGAGGCAAACCGCTGCATTCTCCCCCCTCCTCCACCTTTACTTCCTTCCCAAAGGGGGCGAAGGCAGAGGAGAGGGGCGAATATACCTGCTTTGCCTTGCCCCCCGTCCGGTTTCCTGTGTCTTCGCTCCCTTTGCAAAGGGAACGAAGACACAGGAGATGGGCAGCGTGTGAGGCAAATGCTACATTCGCCCCTCTCCTCCGCCTTCGATTCCTTCCCAAAGGGGGTGAAGGTGGAGGAGAGGGACAAATGTACTGGTACATGCTTTGCCTCACACACACACTCCACCTGATCTCCTGCTTCTTTCCCTTTGCGAAGGAAGCGAAGAGGCAGGAGATTGGTTGGTGGGTGAGGCAAACCATATACCCGGTGTATAAGACAACCACCAACTTTTGAGGGTATTTTTCAGGGTTAAAAAGTCATCTTATATGCTGGAATATATGGTACGTAAAGCCAAATTCGACCTTCCAAATTCAAACTCTGGATCTGTGCTTTCAAATCCAAATGCTGTAACAACCATAAGGTGAAAACTTTTTACTGCCATAAAAGAGAATGCATGTAAACAGCTATATTTATTTTTCCAAGCTTTTCTACATATTCTCAATTTTATTTAGAATGTTAGAAATCAAAACTTCATTTTAGGAAAGAGATATTTCAGTTTATTTTGAAAACAAGGGATTAAACATAGCCCTACCAAGATAAATTCATGTGGTAAAATAGGTGATTGATCTAAAGATGGATAAGAATACTACCAAATCCATCACTTAAAACATTGCTGGCACCGGGCATCTTTCTGGGCCCAGGATTCAATTTTCTGCCCAGGGCCTTCCGGGGATTACAGAGATTGCCCAAAATGCCACCCCCTCCCACCCCCGCCCCCCAAAAAACAACCAAGGAAAATGCCAAAATGCCTGAAGTTCATATATGGGTTGGGGTGGTGGTGGCATGTTTTGATATTAAACAGTTCCAGGTTGAGTTGGGGACTCTTGTCACCTATTTAAAATGAGTAAAGCTCTTTCTAGTGGCTCGCAAGATTGCAATTTTTAATTTTTTTCTGGTGGCTCGCAAGATTGCAAGTTTTTTTTAAAAAATGGACCCAGAAAAAGTGCAGTGAGGGGCCACAAAAACTGCTGTGGGTATCACTTGCAACTCTAGGACTGTACTTCAGTCAGTCCTGACTGAAACTATTGTTTTAATAAACTGGAACAGCAGGAAAGCCAGCAGTGAAATATCACAACCAGGAAACATGCAAGGGAATACACAAAATTTGCAACTACTAAAATGCTTGATTTTCAAAGGCTGGAGTCATTATGGCCCCTTTCCCCATCTAAGATTCAAATATAGCCCTTCACTTTTCCCCACATAACTGAATGCATGTAATACATCTATACATGAACTGCAGAAGTATTAGATTTTGATACAGGTCTGCAAAACCTACCTTCTAATGAGGTGAGAATGCCTGTAATCCAAATAAAACATTCAGTGAATCCCTGCTTACACAAAATTTACAAATACTTCTAAGCTGCTTGATTTTCAAAGGCTGGAATCCTTATGGCCCCTTTCCCCATCTAGGATTCAAATATAGCTCTTCACTTTTCCCCACATAACTGAATCCATATAATACATATATACAGGAATTGCAGAAGTATTAGGTTTTGATACAGCATTGCAAAACCTACCATCTAATGAAGTGAGAATAGTAGTAATCCAAATAAAACATTCAGTGAATCCCTGCCTATGTATATACACAGCCAATGTTGACAATTCTACTAGACCCTGTTAAGAATATACTGTACAGGTACCTTGCCACATTATGCCACTAGAGAGTCAGCGATAATGATTCCAATTGATGTTGTCATTAACCTAATCCTAATTTAGTTCGTATATTGCAGAAGTGCCCTAGGTTATAATATTTGGGCAGGTTGTATGAGAGTTAGGGTTAATTTTACTCTGTCTTCTTCAATGAATGTTTCTTGTAATAATTAAACCTGTGATATAACTCTGTTCTCTGGGAACAGCCAGTACTTTGGATTCACAGTGAGCTGTTATGGTGGACATATTCACTAGTGTGCAATACTGAGAGTTCCCAAATTTCCCCTTCAGTGGAGTTTGGGTTTCATAGTATGCTAATTCCTTGTAATAAAGAAAAAAAATAAGTGGTAATCAACAATACACTGCCCAAAGACCTTCACATTGTTTTTATTTGTCTTGAAATTTGAAACACTGAAATAACAGGTGAAAGCCAATATTAGTCCTACATGCAGTACATCCACTGAAATGACTGGAACTGGAACTTATTTTACTCTAGTGGTCCCCTACATAAAACAATTAATGCTCTCTTTTTCTCCAGTACAGCAAAATAGACAATAAGGGGGGGGGGTAAAGAAAAGTAATAGATGAAGTATATAACTGATCTCCAGACTAAAATAAGTCCCATTCATTTCAGTGGTGTACAGTCGGCCCTCCGTATTCACAGATTCTGCATCCATGGATCAACAGTTTGAAAATATTTTTTAAAAAAATATTCCAAGAAGCAAACCCTGCTGTTTGCCATTTTATATAAGGGACACCATTTTACTACGCCATTGTATATAATGGGAGTTAAACATCCACAGATTTTGGTATCCACAGGGGGCTCCTGGAACAAAACCCCAACGGATACCAAGAGGCCTCTATACTCTGATCTTTTGTTTCTAGTTTTGAGACAAATATAAATGATAGTAATAACAACAATAAAAATAATGCCACATACTTCAGAAGGCAGAAATATTCTCCTCATATAGCCTCATGAGTACACTGTTGTTGTTGTTTTCCGCCTTCAAGTCATTTCCAATTATGACAACTCTAAGGCAAACCTATAATGGGGTTTGGGGGTTTTTTTGGACAAGATTTGTTCAGAGGAGATTCCCCATTGCCTTTCTCTGAAGCTGAGAGAGTGTGACAATGTTCCACAATTTTTTACTAATTAAGACCTTTCATTAGTAAAACATAGTCGGAGGTAAATGGAAGCAGCACGGAGGGAGGATGACGGGAGATCGGGGGAAGGAAGGGGGCATGTGAAACAGAGCTCTGCTACCGGAACAGCCCTGTTTCTGTCCCGATCTCCCCAGGGATTACTTTCCCTGTGTGGAAATCTCCATAGGCATAGGTAAGTACAATTGAAAAGTTTTGATAAAATCCTATTGTACATTTAGAAGTTCATAAACTTATTATCTTTAAAATTTACTGAAAAGTATGCATTAGCAAAATAATGATAGATTACTTTTTAAAGCTAAGAACTTGGGATAGATTATATATGCTACCATACTTATAACAAAGTTGTAATGCTATTGAGAACCAATTTGTGTTCAGTATATATTTTTTTAAAAGTCATTCTAGTAACTTGATTTATTTTCTTACAGAATTTTAACCCTCTGTTTTAAATATACAACTGGTTTTTTCATGGACTAATTAGGCAAAGGCTTATTCTAATGACTGGATTTAAATCAAGAAAATTATTATTACTACTATGAATAAAATGCTTTAATAATTATTGAGATTAAAATTTTAATACCTGCAATATCTTCATGGGTTTACATGGAACTGATTAGTAATTCTAATGTGGACAACCAATAAGATGTTTCAACTGACTTTCTTTAAAGAGAATGTTGTTGTATTGAATCAAGCACTCATCTTTATATTCTAGGGTGTCTTGAAGCTTAATTATATGAATATGTGGTATGACAAGCAAAAAATCCCTGGGATGTAGTTGTGCAACACTCTTTACTGTCAAAAATAGCATCACCTAGTAAATGAGAAATTTGAAAACTGTCATCATAAAGTAAATGTAGCAATAATGTGTCAGTGATTCCTAATATTTGCCTGTTCTTGGTACATAATTGCATATTTCAGTAAATATTGTACTGTGTTTAAATATTCCTTTTTATTTTGCATTTTTGTTGAGACATAGTTAATACTAGTGTTGTGCATTTTAATGAGCTTTCTAATAAATAAGACTGCATATAGGAAAAATGTACTTAGCAAAAATCTCACGAAAAAAGTTAAGTCCCAAAGACTCATTACATTAAGTAAATACACGCCATGAAGGAACTATGCATTTGATGAAGGGGCATGTGCAAAAGTTGAAAGTCACTACTTTGGAAAACAGCTCCCAGAATCCTTCAGTTATGGTGGTTGAATTAGAAGAGTTATAATTTAAAAAAACTGGTACAAGTTCTTGGCAAGGCCATACAGAAAAGGGACAGGCTTGATTCTAAATGGCTCCCATTAAGTTCTATAGGGTAAGATCAGCAAACTACAATCTGCACCTCTTTCCTCAATATCAGCAAAGTACTTGATATTTATTCTTGAGAAGTAATGCATGAACCTTAGGAAGAGGGATAAAACTATGGTGGAGGCCAAAGAGAAAGAAAGAAATCCCACAGGCAAGCATTCTACATCCCAGTGGTTCTTGTATTATACCTCCATATTTCCCATCTATCATAAAAGCCCATTTTTGGGCCTCTTCCCACTTAACCATGATCGAGCTCTGGTTTGAGGATTGTTTCATTCTTTCCCCCCCCACCCCTACCCAAAACATTTCCTGGTAACTATAACAATTTAAAAGATTTCTCTCCCTCTCTCTGCACACATTTCTATAATGTGATATGGAGGCTATCAGAACAGAATGGATCTGTAGAGTCTACTCCAGTGGCTCTTAACCTTTTCTTTACCAGGGACCCCCTTTAAATATCTTTTGTTGCTGCAGAGTGCCAACACTTAACTCAAGATTTAAAACTACTACTACTGATGATGATGATGATGTAATTACACCATCCATTGAAAACCTTCCCACAGAGGGGGAGGGAAAACTTTTCTCCTGCTTCTTCCTACAAGTTTTTGCAGCAGATATTGGAATGGCAATGTGCATGCCAAGCCAGCCAGCCAGCCTTTGCCTTGGCTCCTGTCACATGGCCACTCCACTGCAGGGAGCAGGTGGACTGGGCAGCCTTCAAGCCTTCATGGCCCCCTTGTGAGGACACTGCAGACCTCTGGGGGTCCAGGGACCACAGGTTAAGAACCACTGGCCTATTTCATATTCTGTTTTGCATGGTTATATGAACCATTCTCTCACCCACACTACCAAGAGACAATGATTTAAACCAGGAACAGGAAACCTTTAGGCCTTCATAGGTTTAGCCTGACAACTCCTACCAGCCACTCCTACCACAATCAGTGGTAAGGGATTGGAAGAGTTGTAGTCCAAAGTGTCTGGAAGGCCAAAGGTTCCCTATGTGAAGGTCCCTGTCTCTGCTATCATCCTAACAGGCACTCTCTAAATAAAATCTGAACACCTTAACCTGTCTTCTGTGAATAATGGGAGTGCACCATAGAATTAAGTACCAGCCATTATTTCTTTGAAGGTGTCCTGCTTTCTCTGTGCAGTGAGCCAATAATCTTTAATCTTTATCCCAGGATTCTGAACATATAGCATGAAGCAGCCAGCCATATGTGTTAGACATTTCAAGCATTTCAACATTTCAACTAGCTCCCAAGGGATCATCAGAACAAGACTAGAAGGCATACATGTGTTCTACCTCAGTCATGTCTGCATTCATAACTTTAAACATATATTTTGAACATCCCATTCATCATGCAGCATGGTCAAATAAATGAGCAGCCTGGCAAATTTCAAGAACCCTAAAGAACACATTTAAGGAAACATAAAGCATCTAAACATGTAAAGTTTTCACAGACACACACATTTTTTTAATCTATGGACTGTGAAACAAGCTATTTGAAAAATGAAACAGATTCAGAGTTGTTCACAAAATACACAGTGTATGGAGATAGAAGTTCTTTTCTCCCATTCCCACTCACTCTGCAAATACTCTGGGGCAAGGTAGGCAACATTTTCTTCTGGCCAACCTCTTCTTTCCAGTCGCAAAATCACAATAGTAAAATTCCAGGCAAATCAGAAGTGCTTTATTGCCCATTCAAAATGAATTCTTGCCCTGACTAACTGTCATTTGAGATCAATTTACCAAGTGCTGAGGCTATTTCTATCCCCACTATACTTTAGAATTTCTCAGGAGCAAGTAGTTGTCCATGGTTGTTGTTTTTTAAATAATAAGTTACATGGACCACATGAGTCAGCAGTGTGACACGGTAGCTAAAAAAGCCAATGCAATTCTAAGCTGCACCAATAGAAGTATAGTGTCTAGATCAAGTGAAATAATAGTGCCACTCTATTCTGCTTTAGTCAGACTTCAGCAGGAATACTGTGTTCAGTTCTAGGCACAGCAATTCAGGAAGGATATTGACAAGCTGGTACGTATCCAGAGGAAGGTGACCAAAATGGTGGGAGGTCTGGAAGCCACATCCTATGAGGAGTGGCTTAGGGATCTGGGTATGCTTAGCCTGGGGAAGAGACGGTTAAGAGGGGACATGATAGCCATGTTTAAATATTTGAAGGGATGTCATATTGAGGATGGAGCAAGCTTGTTTTCTGTGACTCCAGAGACAAGGACATGGAACAATGGACTCAAATTACAGGAAAAGAGATTCCACCTAAACAATAGGAAGAACTTCCTGACAGTAGAATCTGTTTGGAAGTGGAATATACTGCCTTGGAATGTGGTGGAGTCTCTTCTTTGGAGGTTTTTAAACAGAGGCTGGATGGCCATCTCTCAGGAATGTTTTGATTGACTATTCCTGCATGGCAGGGGACGGGACTGGATGGCCCTTGTGGTCTCTTCCAACTCTGTGATTCTATGATTCTATGACATGTCAAAAACAAATACAAGATAAAATGGACCTCTGATCTGATCATGTACCAGGTCTTATTAAGCAAATACACAAAGGCTGGTGCAAATGAGAAGCAATTTCAAATGAAAACCAAAGATGGACCGACCCCCATGGCAGCACCACAGTGTCACCTAAAACAGAATGGCATAATTTGGTTAACAGAATACAGTGGGCCATCCATATGCACAAATTCTGCATCCACAGATTCAACCATCTACGGCTTGAAAATATTTTTTTAATTCAAATAATCCCAAAAGCAAACCTTGATTTTGCCATTTTATATAAGGGATACAATTTTACTATGCCATTGGATATAATGGGACTTGAGCATCCACAGGTTTTGGTATCCACAGTGGGGGAGGGGGGGGCTCATGGAACCAAACCCCAGCAGATACCAAGGGCCCACTGTACTTTCAATAACCTATTTTAACTGCTTGATTTCTAAGGCACTGTTTTCTTAAAAGATGCTAGCCAAACAATGATGGGACAATCCAGTGAGCACCCTTTCTTTCTGCTGTTCTCTTCAACTGTAAACACAGGAGAGGCTTGAGAGGGAGGGAGGGCTAGATCCTTAAAAAAGGAAGTACACACTGACTTTTGCTTATACCTAATGTCTGGTTTACTGTGATCCACCAGTGTCTAAGAACAGAGAGGAAGAAAGGGACTCATTGTGGGTCCTATCATGATCATATCTCATGGGTGGAACAGAAGCACCCCTAGAATGATAAATTGTCACTCTTTAGTTTAACTAGAGGCTCTAATTTTGCCCCAGTTTACATGAAACAGGCCACTAATAGCTTTTATTTATTTCCTTTTGCTCAGAGCTCAGACTTAAGTAACATATTCCTTTTGGGTGCAACAAGCACACAGCACCACTTTTGCAAAATAACATAGCAACTAACAACTTCATGTGCAACAAGTAACATTTACCTTACCAAGGGGCATTCTGAGGGTTTTGTTTTCTGGATTTTAGACCATTTTCTTTCAAAGGTTTGTTTTGTTTTGTTTTGGAAGGGAGCTTTAAAATAATGAGTGATGCAAGTGGTATTAGGAGAAATTGAATAAAAAGTAATGATTCCTTTTAGAAAGGAACCTTCCCAGATGTTTTTTTTTTAAATTTAACCTCCTTTTCTTTTAACTAATCTAAAGTAACAAAAGCAATACAAACAATAAAAGCTAATTAAACTTGCACATATAAACAGCAATAGGTAAGTAGTTACAAATGATATTTGTAACATCAGCATCCACAACCAAAGCAACAAATGCATATGAAAATTATGATCTTGTCTGCTCCCAAGCTCTCCAAAAAGCCTCATTTTAGTCTGATGAGGGGGAAGAACTATGCATGCTTTCCCAATAAGGAATTTCACAATTTGGCACAATGACTGAGAGGGATATATACATCATTATCCACCGTGTCAGAACTCAGTCAACAGGGAAACCAGGAAAAGGACCTCTGAAGTTGATTATAGAGCAAAGAATTGAACTTACAGATGGAGATCTTTAAGGACTTTTAAGGGCCTGTGTACCAAGCATTTTAGTATTTTAAAGTAAGAATTAACACTTTGAAATGATCCTAGAAATTAATATGGAACCAGCGAAGGTACAATGTAGCTTTATCTTCCCAGCCTCAGACAAATAGTCAACAAGCAGCATTTTGGATTAATGAAGAATCAGAATGCTTTTCAAGGGGAATTCTACTTAGAGTACATTGTAACCATTGTATCTAGAGGTTGCTAAAACATAAATGAGCATGCCATCTGTCTACTCAAAACAAAACAAAACAAAACACAAATTCTTCACTATATTATGGCAAAGAAGGTTCCCCCCTCCCAGTTTCTTGTTTGCCATGAAAAGGTGGAGCAAGTTAGGATTTATATCCCTGACTGTTCTTGGTTGTTAATTGACATCAAGTTGGTAACTGTGTATTGAGACCTTAAGAATGAGAGACCCTATGGATGAGAGAACTCCAAGATACCCTCTTGTTAACAGCACTGCAAAGCTCTTACAAGCTCAGGGTTGTGTCTTCCTTGACTGAGGGCATATCTAGATAGCTATTTAGCTGTCTTGGAACCCTACAGTCCACAAGATTCAGGGCTTTTGCCCCATTTTGCCCACAGGGCAGTCCTGATGACACCTGGGGCAAAGACAGAGGGAAGATGGAGCAAAGCCCATTACACCATTATATTTTAACACACAGGAAAAAAATGTCTCATTAGGAAAAACAAAAACAAATGGGGCCCTGAAGGAATATAGGAGAACACAACACACCAGACGGCCCAAACACTCTGCCTCTGCTGCCACCCGCCTTGCTCTCTCTGAAGCTAGGACAGAGGCCCACAGCATGTGATCAGGCCCCCTGTGTGTGGCCAGCCTTGATCACATGCTGCGGGCCTCCATCCTGGCTTCAGAGAGAGCGAGGTGGACAGCAGCAGAGGTGGACACTGCTACAGGCTGGCATGTCTGTGCAGACTTCCTCCTGTTTCATTTTCATTCAGGTAACAAGGGGGTTGAAAACGGGCCTGATCCAGGGCCAGAATACAAGGGCTGGAAGCCTGCATATTCTAGCCAGTGTAGACAAGCCCCGAGACTATCCATCTGTATTGCAGCCTTCCTCTTTTCCTACAGCCTTTGATTTTACCAAGCAATTGGTATTTAATGATGTATTTGGTATTTAATTATATATTCCCTAGCTACAGAGCTAGAATTGACCCTACTTGTGGGCAAAAAGATACTGCAGGTGTGAACTGATGTGCTTAGGAAGGTGCTGACTCCCATCCTGCCTATCTTTGTTGTAAACTGTCTTCTTGTTCAAGATTCCCATTGTCTTGGGGTGGGGCAACACTTGGGGCCCTGTGTCTACGAAGATAACAAGCAGTTCTGCCCTAAGTTGACAGTAATTATGAGCACAGAACATCTGTACTGTATTGTACTGTTAAACAATTATTCATGAATTCAGCTTCCCTTTTAATTTCATTTGGAGCTGGATATTTCAGAAAATCAGCATTACTTATTGTGGGAGTCTTTCTGCCAACAATTCTTTTAAAATTCTTTTAAAAATATTCTGGAAATATACACTAGCATTTCCTGAAGTCAGAGAGCTGTAACCATCTACACAGAAGCATATCACATAGGTCAAGCTGTCTGAGTCTTAAGATGCAGTTCTGCACAGATTTACTCAAAACTAATACCATTTACAAATACTGGAATACAGAATTTACAATAATTAACAATAAGCAGGGTGACAGGAAGTGCAGTTCATTTGTTTCCTACTCCCTGAACTTTTCCATCACATCCAAAAGAAAGCCCTTCATTTTCAAGCAAGTATTATTAAGATCAGAGTGTTAAATGGAGAACAGTATCAGGGAAGGGAGAAGAAACTGGATGGCCCTCGTGGTCTCTTCCAACTCTACAATTCTATGATTCTATGAAACCACAACTGTTATTTTCCATGACAGCTCAAGTTGTGCATTCAACATAATATTTTAAAAAACAACATGGTATCATATCTGTTACCAGCAAATAAATATTTTTGTCTCCCAGTTCTTTTTAGTCTATCATACATCACTAAAGAACACTTCCTTTTAAACTTAATAAATTTGAAACTCAAAATCAGTTTGCAATGTAGACAGGCATTAAGTTCAATAATAAATAACTTTAATGTCTTCAACTAGTCAGTAACAATTCATACACTGACATTTTAAAATCAGATTGTTTCTTCTGCACAAAATATACAAAAATAAAATTGTACTTTAATCCTAATCATAACTGTACCAAAGAAAAAGTAATCTCTTGGATCAAATAACTATAATATTTGTAACATATTCTAAGCCTAATAAAGCACAGCAAAATGGAAAACCCTTAAATATTTTATCCATTTTTGCAAGAGACTATACGTAACCTGAATAATCTTAAATTGTTCCATTTTCCTCCATTCCATTTATTCTTCAAAATATATGTGTTGTGTTTACATGTACTTATATGTGTTCTGTTTGCATTATTTCCAAAGACTAGTGCACCCAACATATTTATTACTAAAAATGTCCATGTAAATGTGAGTCAAATGTTGACCAGAAAAAAGATATGGCGATGAGAGTACTATATATTTATGTACCATTTCATATTTATGTTGTGTTTCTATGTCTTGTAGAAACCACTTCTCTAAACCAGATTACACCATAAAACATTTCAACAAGACTGTAGAAAGAAAAATAAACATATATTGCATTGACTATTCAAGAGAAAATTTCCCTGGGTGTTAGCAAAACTTCTCTTCTATAGCCATCATTTATTTTTCAGTAAGATAATAAAGCTGCCATCCTGTCCTTGCTTATCTAGTACTTCACACTGAACTCACTGGGCCCTACTTCTGTATAGGTTTGCACAGCTAGTCCTCACACACAAGAGGAGATTAAAATAAAGTTAACTTTAAAACAACACAGTTACAGTTAGCTTAGCCTGTCAATAAGCCCACACTTTTCTTACTTTATTACACACTCTGCAGTGGTGACAAGCAATATGGCTTTGAAAGTACAACCTGGTTGTGATTTAGACAGTGCAATTCCTCTTTCACACACAATAAAAACTGCATAGTTTAAAAACTCTGATTATGGTGACATCTGCAAGCCCAACAAGCAGCAACAAGAACGGATGTGATCTGAGCGACAGAAGTTTCCTTTCAGCACCTGAGACAGCACGCCAGAATCTGGCTATATTCCCTTTAGTATGCTTCAGCAGGCCGTCTACTTTGCAGCCATCAGCTGAGCACCCACATCCAAGTAGTCCTAACTGCATATGGCACACCCAGCCAGCCATCCTGCTGGCTTTTGCTGCATTACAACTTTCCAAATCAACAAGAAGTCCTTGCTCAACAGAGAAAGGCACCACCATAAATCACCTTTGGGGAGGTAGGATATATCACAGTGTCAGGAGACCTCGTTGACAAGGAAAAACAAAAGGCTGCATGCAGGAACTTCAAGCCTGGTGACTGAAATGCTGCTGGACTGTTGCCACTAAGAGTCCTTCAGCAGCAGCAGCAGCAGCAGCAGTGCTCTACTGTCCTGTCCGAAAAGGTCCTCTTCTTCAGTCTATCTCAACCTAACACCCCCTCACCCCTGAACACACTCTAGCCCCCTCCCCACCACCATCTCTGAGCAGTTCTTTCCAATGACCATAAATACAAAAGCATTTTAAAATAACAACAACAACTTTAGTGAAAGACGACAACATCCCAACCCATTTCACCCTCAAGTCACCAGAGACCTACTCACCATGTTGACTTCAGACACCATGTCTATACTGGCAATGTCTATGTTCATCCCGACGTTTACTGGGGGGCCTAAGGAAGAACAGGAGACTCTGTCACTTCGCCACACCACTGCTAGGGATGCAACAGACACCCACAGCCACAACACCCACACACACATCCACCCCTACAGGGACTCAAAGACAGGAAGGCAAACAGCTCCCAGAGCAAGACCCGGCAAGCATTCACAAGACCTCTCACCTCCAAAATCCGGTCTGAGGCGAATGTCGTAGCCTTTCAGCAATTTATCCACAGTTTCTTTCACGAAGGACATGTTCCCAGGATCGTTCACACTGTGGGAGGAAAAAAAAGCGGGGGGGGGAGTTTTGAGGGGAAAAGAGGGCAGAAATGGAGCGGGAAGTCAGAAAAGGGGAAAGCAAGAGAGAGAGAGATGGAGATAGAAGTCGTGAGGGGAGAGCAAGAGAGCGAGATGGGGCAGAGGTCGGGGGAGAGCAAGAACAAGGAAAGGGGCGGGGGACGGAGGGAGGAAGAAAAGGGGCGAGGGAAGGGAAGGGAGGTTGGGAAGGGGGCAGGAAAGCGCTGGTCAGTTGGGTTGCTCAGCGAGCCGCAGCCCTCCCTCGCCGCCCCGTCTCCCCTCCCCTCGGCTCGCCTCCCCTCCCCACCAGGCGCCGCTCCTACCTTTGGGCGCAACAGACCACGGCCACCAGGACGGGAGCGGAGAAGATGCCGAAGAGCCTGCCTCCCCCAAAGCCCCACATCCCTCCGCTCGGGGCTCTCGCTCCTTCGCTCGCTCGCCTCCTCCCCGCGCGCGGTTCCGGCTCCCGAAAGCCGTGGAGGAAGAGGCGAGGCGACCGCCTCCCCCCCCCCCGCAACCCTCCCCCTGCTCCGACGCTTCAGCCCCCTCCCTCCCTCTCCCTCTCCCTCCCACCGCCGCCTGTCCGGCGCAGGAGGCTGTGGCGGAGCTCCTCAAGAGGAGGAAGGCGGCGGAGAGGGCTGCTCTCTTCCCGCCCCGCACGCGCTCGAGGAGGCGCCCCTTCCTCCCCCCCCCCAAAAAAACCCGGCCGCCCGCCTCGCCTGAGGAGGGAGGGCGCCCTGGGCTGCGCTTTGGCGCTCGGACTTGCCCGCTCAGGGCACTGGCGAGCTGCGGCCGTGGGGCTCCAAGGGGCGCCTCCTCCTCCTCCTCCTCCTCCCCCGAGGAGACTCTGGGCGGCTCTGGAGGGCGTCCATGCCACGGAGGCACCCCAGAGCCGTCTCTGCCCGGACACCTTTCGCCCGACTGCAGCAGCAGCGCCTCGGTCACCACCACCACTACCAGCCGCCTTCCCCCCTCCCTCACGCCTTCCCCGCCACCGCCGCCTCTCTCGCTAGTGCCGCTGCCTCCACAGAAGCTGCTGGCTACACAGCCAATTCCGTGCGCGCACTCCGCCGCCGGCCGGGCGGAGCAGCCACCGAGCGCCAAGTCAGACGCGGGGCAAGCGGGAGCAGCCGCCTCAGCCGCCGCCACAGGTGCAGCTTGGACGGAGGCGCCTGGCGGACGCGTGGGGCCACCCTTTCCCGCGCTACTCCTTGCCTGGAGTGGTGTGGGGTGCGGGGGACGAGGCGAAGGGTGGATGGCGAGAGGCGAGGAGCTGGGCCTGGTGAAGCCCGCACCGCCTGAGGCGCCGACTCCCTCTCGGCCTTGCTAGCTGAGGGCGGCTGTTGTCCTGACACACAGAGCAAATCGAAATAGCCTGGGAGTTCTCTCAGTCTCGGCACACTTCTTGTGGCTTCCTCAGCAGTGCCGGTGGTCTCTCCTTAAACAAAGTGACGGTGGGCTACAGATTTTTGGTCTTTTTTTTTTTTAACAAGACTAGAGTGTTAGCATCTACTTGAATCGTCTTGCTTTTTTAAAAAAATCCTGCTTATCTCAGAGATTCAAGTCAGCCCAGCAGGACTGACACAATACGTTTTGATGCTTGAGTTAGAACAGCAAACAATGCCCCCTACCCACTTAACATCTTGATACACAATACCAAAAGCCAGCCAAGTTATGTTGAAAGTGGGACAGATAATCGTGCACATTAAAACCTCTCTTCCTTCTTAGCAGTAAAAATGCAGTGATAACAAAGGAAATAACTAACAGTATGCTTCTCTTGCGTAGTACCCCAAAACTGCTGACGGGGGGGGGGGAACCTAATGGTAGGGGTGGCCCTGCAGGTCATGGTAATAAACTCACAGTAGAACAAAATTACTTGCCTCTCCAGTGGTGCAGATAAACTAACTGAACTTAAACATCCAGCAATTAGATGGTAATTAGCAATTAGATTAGATTAGTATTTCACCTCCATGGTTTCAAAATGTTATACTTCAGAATGTGAAAGCCCCTTTCCCACCACCGCTTCTTCTGTTGAGTGGGACCCAGAATTTCTGTCCCCAAATCCTGTTCGGGCAGTACTTCTACTCATGACTTGTGAACATCATTCTTCACCATCCCCTGGAACAACGGTAGCCATCCCACAGTTGTCCTGTGGAGTGTGGAGCCATGTGTGGGTCATATTTTCAGCACTCTATGGAATGCTTGGTGGCTGCAGCCATGAGTGTGCTATGACTATGGAGATTATCAGACACTTTAAATATGACATTATCATGACGTCAGGAGATCGCTAAAGGGCTTCCCTTTCACATGATGTTGTTCCCCTCTCGTAATGCTCCCATTCACCTCTCGTTATGCTGGTGCTGCTTTTTATTGCTTTTTAAAGCCATCAATGGATCTGCTGTTCCATTTCTGTCATGGAATGTCCTGTGAGTGAAAAGGTGCCCGTTTCGCTGGCATGGTCCAGTGTTAATGGAAGGTCCATGCCAGAACACTCCCTGGTGAGATCGGGACATCCAGGTAAGTGATACACTTTTTTGTACCTTCCCCAGGTTACTTGTAAAGTTTTAAGTGTGTTTTTGTGCTTGCTGTCACTTTTTCTTTTTTACTAGGGTTTTTATTTTATTTTTTAATTTCCCACACTCACATCTTCTTGCAAGAACCGGCGGGATTTCATTCCAGGAAGTGAATGGAGCTCCATTAAAGCTCCATTCACTCCTGGGCTGCCATGGAAGCAGGAATAAGGTAGGTCTGAAACTTTTTGTTCTTGTGCCAGGACAGGGAGAGGAGATTGCAGGATGGGAATGCTTTTTTGTTCCCATCTGATAATCTCCTATGAGTCTAGCCACAAAATCCTCTAGTGGCTTAGTTTCTGCTCCCAGATCCATTTGTCCTTTTGATATAAATCCTTGCATTAAGCCTTACCCCAGTTATCTCTTGACCCTTGCATCCCACTGCACTTGTGTTCATTACTTTTGTTCCTCTATTTCCATCATCCATAGCCATTTGATGGTTTCCTGCTCCCTCAAGAGAAGCTACTCTTTCTCCCTTACTGCCTAGCATATGTTTGGAACTATCAGCCATGCTTAAGAACACATCTGTGATGCCAACTCTCAAATCCCTCCTTTAAATACAGCACTTTTCCTTAAAGCCTTTAGAATAGCTTGTTAGTTCCCAGACATTTCTTTAACCAACAGCCAAATGTTGAGGGAAGCTGGAGAAAAAGAAGTATATGAGAAGTGGGTGAAGGGGAGAAGGAGGTGGAGAGGAGCAAAATGAAGAGGTTGAAGCTCTATGTATATTCCATATTTCCTACAAGGAGCTCAAAAGGTAGACAGTCCTCTTTCACATCTTTATCCTTGCAGTAACTGGGCAAGATAAGACAGGCTGCAAGAGGGTTACTTGCCCCAAGTGACTTTCATGGATAAATGGAGATTTGAGTCACAGTCTCATGAGTCCTAGGCCAGTACTCTAACCACTACACTATGCTGGAGTCATAGTAATTTCTTCCATGAGCTGTATGTGGGAAAGCGCTCTATGCCCCTAATGTCACAAGGCTCCTGATGTCCACATATGTGCTGGGGAAAAGGAAGCCTACACACAGAGCTGTATGTCCATAGGCTTTGCCCTCTATACACATCCATGATCACTGAACATTTAAAACAATTGTGCAGAAAGCCCCATGACTTCATAGGCACGGTCAGCAAGTACATCTGCTGCCCCTTTAATCACATGGAGACACTTTAAGTGTATACGGCAGGAAGCAGACTTCACAGCATACATCCTTTTAAAAGATTTAAATAACAGCTTCTGGGGACCAATTGGAGGAACTGCAGCACATGGAATGTGGGATACACTCATGCTTCCTGCAACATAGTCAAGATAGTCACACAGTCCTTGCTGAGAAAACAAACCACTATTGTGAAGTTGTATGTACACTGGCCCAGAGTCAGTAGGAGATTACATGACAGGCACCAGAAGTTGGTAGTTGAAGCAGAGGGGTTACCTTATCCTCCTGTCTGAAACACAGCCTGCCCCTGATGTCAGGAAGGATAATAAACATTGTTGTAACTATAGCAAATAAGATGTTTTGGACTGCAACTCTCATAAACCTTTTCCTGGTTGGGACTTCAAGAAGGTGAAGTACCCAAAATGTCTTGAGTACCAGTCATTCCCCTCCCCTGCTGTAATCAGTGGCAATGTCAGGTTTTACACCTCATTGCATGAAGGGGTAAACCAAAACATTTTAGATCCTCTGGTTCCAAATTCAAAATTGTTGCTCCATGATGTGAGATAGAATAATAAATTAAACAATTGGGTCTTCCTAACTCTTCAGTGACATCTAAGATTCATGCTTACTATGGTGGCTATTCATCTATGCCCTGCTAACCTGGAGTAAAGTTAATGGAGGATTAAAATAGATGCTGTATGTAATGTGTAGCATCCAGGAAAATCTTTTTTAAACACTAAAACCTTCAAGTGAGAATGCCAGTACTCCCCCTGGAATTGTGCCAACTGAATCCCCCCCCCCCTTTTGCTCATGTGCTGGGGGGATGGTATAGGAAAAACAGGTGCAGAGAGGTCTAAACAACAAAAATTGCTGCTGCTGCTGCTATATACACACACAGAGAGAGAGAGAGAGAGAGAATTGCAAGAAGGTAAGAATCAGAATCATTTGAGGTGGAAGAGACCCCCAAGGGTCATCTAGTCCAACCGCTTTCTGCCCTGCAAGAATACACAATCCTAGAATCTTAGAGCTTGGAGAGACCCCAAGGGCCATCTAGTCCAACCCCATTCTGTCATGCAGGAAGACACAAGCCTAGAATCGCAGAGTAGGCTTCCTTGCACCTTGTCCAAAGGAAGGAAGGCTTCCCTACATGCAGATGGAACATGATTCCCCACCTGCTCAATTGTATGCATGAAAAGGTGGCTGGGAGAAGAGAGCTGACATTGCCCTCCCAGGTCTTCAGTGAACATTGAGAATTGTAGCTGGATACTAGCTGGGTGTCATTCACCTTTCCCAGTCAATACAACATCCCAGAAAGCACATATGCTCCATAACCCTATATGCCAGAAATAGGTTTCTGGCTACTGCATATTTAAAAAACAAAACAAAAAAAAATAGGAAAGGTGCAGAAAACAAGTGCCCAAATTATCAAACGACTTCAGCAATTGTCCTACTAGAAATGTTTACAAGATATTGTGTGTGTATGTTTAATTTAGAAAAAAAGATGAATAAAGGGGATCTGATAGAGGTGCACAAAATTATCCATGGTATAGAAAAAGAGAAGATGCTGTTTTTCCGTGGCTCATAATATTAGAAACTAGAGTTATCCAATGAAGCTGAACAGTGGAAGATGCAGGATGTCCTTCTTAACACAGTCCGTAGATAGAGGGAGGGATGTCAAAGACAGTCCCCTTCACAGGGAGATATTCAGTTCACGCAGCTGCCAGCAGGAGGAGCAGACAGCTGACAATACTTGTCTGTTGCAGAGTGGCTTTGAGATGTCTAGTACATTGAGCCGTGACAAACTTCCCACCAGCTGAACTAGTGCATCTGCAGGGATCTGCTTGCAGCCACGAAGGTTTAGTGACAACAGATTCCTGCAGTGCACCCTCATTGTCAAAGCAATACTCCTCGTGACCAGGTTTCGGCAAGTAGTCAGGTTGAGGTCCCTCATTTGTGGTACAAGGAGCAGATGCAGCATGGGAGGGGTGAAATCGTTGTTCTTCCCCAGGAACCAGGTCAGCTCCTGGACATGGAAGAAAGCCAGGTCATCTTCCTTGCAATCCCCAATCCAAGTGCTTTCTGTTCCAAGCCAGCACCTCCAGCACATCTTTTCCAGTGAGAGGATCTTCCATCTCTTTGGCATGGAGCCCCCAAGCTAGAGCGATTGCTACACCCAAGGCGAAGATGCTCAAAGTAAACCTGGACACCACCTGTGCCTCCAAAGCTCCTCACCTTCTGTCCACTACGTGGAGAATCAGTCCAGAGATAAACTATGAATTTGCTTCCAAAAGATGCACAGATGGTCACAGATTTGGACAGCTTTAAAAGAGAATGAGAAGACAGTACAGTTGTCCCTTCATATTCGCTGGGGTTTGGTTCCAGGACCCCCTGTGGATACCAAAATCTGTGAATACTCAAGTCCCATTATATGCAATGCCATAGCAAAATGGTGCCCCTTATATAAGATGGCAAAATCAAGGTTTGGTTTTTGGATTATTATTTTTTAAAGAATATTTTCATGCCGTGAATACTTAAATCCATGGATACCAAATTCGTGGATACGGAGTGACAACTGTAGTTCTAACCATGATGCCTGTGTATTACCTCTAATATCCGAGGTCATATACCTCCAGAACAGCTGTTGGAGAACATGAATGGGTTCTTGCACTCAAATCCTGCTTGTGGGCTTTCATTGGCTCCTATGGGAACAGAAACAGAACTAGAGAGGCCTTTGATCTGTTTCAGCATAGTTTCTCTTAGGTTTATTCAGCTTCCTCTCTGAAATTTATGTACATTGTTTTCTGAAATGAAGATTTGCTTGTCATTAAATTAGATTATCTTATTAAGGAAATATATATCATCAAACATTCTGTTTCTAAGTAATGCCCTATATAGGCAAATTAGATGGAAATGTAAGGTGTGAACAAATCAACACTTGTGCAAAATGTGTAAAATCTGTTATATTTATCCAATTAAGGTCATTTCTTCCATTCAGCATTACTGTGAAATTTCTATCTTTTGCTGATAGCATGTGAGAAGAGGAAGTTAATTTATTATAGATATGGCACATTTGCTTGCTTCTCTGGATTGATATTTCCATGTGATGCTTTATAAATTTGATAGTCCTGATGTGTTCAGTATTATTTGAGTATGAGATGTACATTTCTTTGACTAGACAGAAGTCTATTGAAAAAGACACTGGAATATACTCAGTGATTTGGGAGTTTTCCTTTATAAAAATTAATATTTTACTACTTTTTGATCCAACTTGTCTACTTGTCATTTGCAGGAAATGATCCTATGAACATGTACACCTCAACATTCTTGCATTTGTCTTCTGGAGCATCTGAAGTCTGATAGGGCCCTTTACTGCATTTTAAGAAACTACCTGGTTTGATCCATTTCTGCCAGATTGGTTCGCTTGTGCCTGCAGGAGCCCATCACAGAACACTACTCCTCATTGCAACTGCCAGATGCCAGGCATGGGTCCTACAGCACATGACCGAGGCTGGTCACATACAAGGGGCCTGCAGTCACATGTTGCAGGACCCCTGCCTGGCTTCTGCATTACTGAAAAAATAGTGGCCTTGGTGGCTTCAGCAATGGGCTGGCATCCTGTTTCGACTCTGGCCCATTTTCTGCAGGTAATGGGGGGGGGTCTGCACCTCTGCAGACAGGATATACCAGTGGGGAGTTGGCCTTAGTTGGCAACTCAAGTGCATAGGAGAAAGAATTTGTTTCATGTCCTATGTAGTCAAAAAATGTGACCAGAGTATCCCCATCTTGGTAAACTTTGGACCAAGGAGGATCATAGCCCTGTTGGTAACATTATTCAAGAGAGGCATGATTGCCACAATCTGGTGGTTGCTTCACATCATTCTTGTTCCAGTTTCTTCTAACCACTTGGTTACAAAAGTGAATCATGTTTTTCTTGCATACCATGATAGCAACATATGCATCCCTGTGTGGTATGCAATCACATAAGTCACATAGACAGAAGTTGTGGATTCATTTAACATACAGGCTTCATCTTCACTGCACTAGTTTATTACTGCTTTAACTGCAATGGCTCAATGCTATGGAATCCTGGGATTTGTAGTTTGTTGTAGCATCAGAGCTCTCCGACAGAGAAGGCTACATATCTCACAGAACTACAGATTAGTTCTGGATTATTTCTGCAGTGCAGATGCAGCCACAGTCTCTGTAAATGAGAATCTATTCCATGAATATGGTGTTCCCTTTTAAGACAAAGAACTGCTTGTGATTTTACCCACTTTCAGATTAGTATGTGCCTACCAGAAAGTCTTCTGGGAACACTACATTTTGCACTTGGCTTCTGTGACTAGAAGCTCCTTGGTCAATTCAAAACTCCTGAGATTTTGAGAACTTCTGCCTAGCCTTTTGTCACTGGTCTAGAGTCTAAAGTAAAGAATACAGTATCTGTCTCAACAGAACTGCTGCAGGTCGCCTTGAAAAGTCGTGGGGGGCGGGGGGAATCACATAACATGATTTTTTAAAATATAGCATTGCTGATTACTTGATGACTGTCTGACATGCATTACAATTCTTACACAAGAAGATGATAAATGTGGGGCAGAGATAGCAGTTTACATGCTGGCCCATCATTCCCAACTCATTTTTCAAAATGGTACTCCATGAAAGTGTGTTGCTTGTCAAGGTTCTCCTTATTAAATCTGCTGTATTTAATTCTTCTACGAGTCTGACTCTTCACCTGTTTTCTGTTGCATTATGGTAATTTCTTGCCTGTTGATGAACACTGCATTTGCTAGTCAGGGCTCAGAAATTAATCAGTGGTACAGACTTATACTGTGATCATAAAAATGTGGAATTTTCTACTGCAGACTTTGCATTCTCTAGAGCATATGGCAAGACGGGTGCCAGTGTCAAAATTTTATTACATAGAATATTACAGGGCATATAGAATGAAACTGTGCCTGGATATGCACTTTATTTATGGACAAATAAAGAACACACCAAATCAGAAGGTGCATGACATGCTTTTAACCCCCTGTCTTCTTTTTTTATTTTTAGCTATTTTATTTCGTAAAGCATTACCATGTCTGATAAGCTAATATGTTATAAACACCATCTTGGTCTCTCGCCAGAAAACCATCAGTCACAGGCACAAGTTCTGAGGAAAGCAAATGTCAGCATCTATGAATAGCCATGCGCTCTGATTAAAACACACACATAGGCCATGCATCATTTTCACTATCATTTTCCTGCTTCAGGGCCAAACCAGTCATGATATGCAGTCCTGTGTATCTTCTTCCTGATTTTAGATTTCTTTTCTTTTCTTTCCTTTTTTTAAAATACCAAAAACAGTATCAGGAAGATACATCTATGAGAAGGGAGCTGCTTAACTCTTTCTCCATCACCACCAACTTTCCACTTAATAGAATGGGGAATACATGCATACAGTATAGCTCTGTGTTTTGTAAGGAAGCTGTTCTTAGCGGAGGTACTTTCAGTAGAAAACATCTCACTGGCCCACCTTGCTTCATGGCTTCCTGCTATGAAAGAGCCACACATATATTACAGGAACAGTAAAATGGGGTAGAAACAGTGATTTGTTAGCACTCCCTGCCCCCATCAATACACATTGATGGAAAGATGCATGTAACACTTTGACACATAGTATTTAGGCCCCAGATTTTCTTTTTTTTTTTCCTTCTTTTTTTCCTTTTACTGATCTTTTAACATTAGAAACAAAGAAACATTAATGGAAAATACTGGCAACCTTCTTAAACTGGAGGAAAAATGTTTGAAAATGGTTGGGGTGATAAGATCAAAGGAGGAAAGGCATTCTTCTCCAGTTAATGTAAGAATCTCAAGTTCTACATCAGGAATCACCAATAGGGCTCTATAGTTTATTTGCTGTCCTGAGTAGCCATGCCAAAACTTCTCATTATCAGGTGGTGGTGGTTTCTCCTCAACCTCTTCTTCACCCCCTCCTTGGATTGGGTTTCATTGATGCTCCATAGAGTTTTCTGAGACCTCAGTGAAACAGTGATGAGGAAAGTCTCTCTGATTTCCTTCCCTGTTCTGGGCCAAGAAAAGAAGAGGGCTTTCATGCTTGGACTTGCATAGCAGAGGCTTTCTGAGCAAAATGACTATTCACTTGCCAAACCAATTCTAAGCCTTTCCCCACAAGGTTGGTGCTGGGAGAAGAGATAGGTATCACCACATAACTGCTGAAGTAACCTTGGCTTACTCCTGTGGCCTCTCCTTTGGAATGAAAGCTGGTCTTCTATCCCACTTGCCAACAGGGAGAGACCATTTTGTCATGGTAAGCTGAGTCAGACCTTGGAAGACCTAGTATTTTGTATTATAGTTCTCTAAGTCTGTGAGGTTTTTTTTTTTTTTTTAAGGCAACTTTAACAAATTCTGGGGCTTGATAAATGAAGCCTTTGTCAAATATTTCAAAGCCATTTGAAATATATTGCAAACTTGTTGATGCTTCATTCAAGTATGTCTTCAACTTTAAGACTTAGAATTGGGGCATTCTTAAACTGGCATGGAATAGGAACATTGCAGTGATTTTCAGGCCTCTCATTGGAGGAAACTGAAAGGCCCTATTTTTATCCATATAGTCAAAGGCTTTCCTTTGCTATGCCATAAAGTACTAGACTACTCAGGTTAGGGGAAGGACAATAGTTCACAACTCCCATCTGGCCCAGCAATTGATTGAGGACTTGCAATTCCAAACATCTGGAGGGCAACTGGTTGTTTATCCCTCACTTAAGAGGATCAAGGCTGCTAGTCAGTCTTCTCATCTGAAGAAGTAACTTTCCATCCCCATTAAGAATTTAGCCCTTTATTTTTGAATGAATGTAACCACAGAAGATAGCTGCAATGCAGAGAGAGACATTCCAGTGTAACCCCACTGATATTCTTGCTCTTGGTGGGATGCAGTTTAGATGCAAGAACAGTGTGTGTCTTTAGTTGTGTATATATGTCGTCAAGTTGCATGTTGACTTATGGTGACTGCATGAACTTCATAGGGTTTTCTTAGGCAAGGAATACTCAGAGGCGATTTTGAAGTTCCTTCCTCTGAAATATAGCCTACAGCACCTGTTAGTGGTTGGTGGTCTCCCATCCAAGTTCTAACTATGGCTGACCCTGGTTAGCTTCCAAGATCAGATGGGATCTGGTACCTTTAGGGTAATTGAATAGGGGTGACATAATCACAAAGTTTCACTTTCCTCCATGTTCTTTTCCTGAAATCTCTGGTTCTTTCCATAACATTTACTAAGAAATTTCCAAATACTGGAAATTCTTATTGAGAATTTATTAAAAAAATATTCTCTTCTGCCCCTACTATGTAGTGCATATATTTATGCATATAACATGACATTTCATGCATACTAATTATTATTTGTTTTCCTTCGACAAACTTTAATCAAGATCAATGCATTTAGAAAGCAATTTTATTACTCACCTTGTGTCATAAATCGCATAGAGTTTTTTGTTCTCTTCAACAGCATTCCTAAAAAACAAAAGAAAACATTCCTTAGTCCATATTTCCATGTCCATTTTTTAATTGGTTGCTTCACCTCTATAGTTTTGTTTTTGTTTTTTGAGGTTTTTTCCCCTGTTTTCCTATTACTCGCTTGCATTTACGGTATCTCCTTTCAAGAGCCCTGGCCCTTGTTAGCCTCAATTAGAGTAGACCCACTAAATCATTTGGATTCATGTACATATTCTCTTACCATTCAGCAATTGATTGAGCCTACTCAAGATGAGAGCAGCCACTAAATTTAAGCCCAGGATTCCCAAACTGAGGGCCTTCGCTTCAAAGCATTACTCAGAGTCTCACCTTGCAACAACAAATAAAAAGTTTTTAGAGGCATTAATCCAATCTAATTGTTTGATCAATGCTTGAAAAACCAGTAAGCAAGGGGATCTTGTAGCACTGTTGAGACTGAGGATGCATCTACACTGTAGAAATATGTAGTTCGACACCATTTTAATTGCCATGATTCCATCCTACAGAATCCTAAGATTTGTGGCTTTGTGCAGCACCAGCACTCTTTGGCAGAGAAGGCTAAAGACCTTGCAAAACTACAAATTCTAGGATTCCATAGCACTTAAAGTGATGTCAAACTGCATTATTTCTACAGTGTTGGTGCATCCTAACTGAGAGAAATAAGCTGTAGCATATGCTTTTGTAGATTTGGCCTGCTTCCTCAGATGCATGGTGTAAACTGGTGCCTAGAAACAGATCTTATAAGCAGGCTGTTCAATAGCCATAGAGATGCAAAACTGTGAGTGTGGTGATGAGGTGACAAGTTCAGTTTAACAATGGTCATTGAGGGATAAAGGCAGCAGGAAAGATGTTGCCTAAGGCCAGGGAAAGTTAGGTTTGAAAATTAAACTGTTAATACCAGCTGTTAGAAGGGATGTGTTGTGTGTGTGTGGGGGGGTGTGTCGGTGGCTAATTTGTTGTCATCAGCACCAGTAATCAAAATAATTTAATTTATTGAATTGATCATTAATTCATCAGATAAAATGTTGATCTTTGTAAAGGACCATGGAGTTTATCGAGAATGACATGAAATTTGATATCACTGATCCTAAGGGCACACTTTGTTTTGGCACCTTCAAAAGGAGCCAAAGAGCCAAAAGGATTGCTTTCCCTCAAACTGGGATATTTTCACCAATGGACTACAAATCCCCTAAAATTTGGGCTTTGGCTGGGAAAACTGCCCTAAAGTATGGGATCCCATCTTACAACTTATCTAGTCAAGTTTTCTTACTGACATGCATCTCTCTTCTTTCCACCCCCTAACAACATGTGCACTGTTCACTCACCCTTCAAACACCTTGTTGTTAAATATTAATAAGGGATGATGTTAAAGTTTAGTAAGGAACTATCTGTTGGTTTCAAATAGAAGACACTGAACCACCACAAAGCCAACAATAAGTGGCTGGTTACAAAATCAGTCAATGAATCACAGGTGGAGAATTCTTCATCAGAAATGCTTCAACTGCGTCTGAGCATATGCAGAACATGTGTTTGCACCACTGATCAACTGCATATTCTCTGCCTCCCTGATCCCAATCAAAAAGTGTGATATACAGAGATATGTAAACATTTTATATGTAAGAACTAAGGATCCCAAATTCAGCCCATGGCATCTCCAATTTGAAAACCAGATAACAAACAAGCTCACTGTTCTCTGCATGAATCATACCTTGGTATTGGTTTGTTTAAATCTCTTAACCTTGCACTGCTGAGAAATAACGTGATACTTGCCCTCGTTCATGTAAAGCGCATTAGAAGATTGCTAAAAGAGCAGGAAGGGATAACCTTACCAGATGATGATGTCCTCCAGGGTTCCGGGGACATAGTGTGGGCATCAGTAAGGTGTTCCTTTTGGTTAGAGGTTTCTCCCCATCAAAACAAAAGGGACACCTTAATGATGCCTGCGCTACGCTCCTGGAACAGTAGAAGGATGCAGGCATCTGGTAAGGTTACCCTACCTGTTCTTGTAGCAATCTTCAGACGCAGTTGGGAATGCAATTTCTTTGCATGTTCCCCCACATCTGATAATCTCCAATGTTTCACATGACACATGTGAAGTCTTACCAGACCCCTCAATGTTTTTGACCCATTGAACCAGGAGTGGGTGATGGAGTGGGATTGGGAGAAGCTTAACTAGAAAGAGATGGGGTTCAGGGATAAGGAAAACCTTCCATTTAATTATCCAATTGACCAGCACTGTGGGAGCAGGAAACACACTAAAGGAGCTAATAACAACTTACCCAAATTGTTATAGTCAAAATCAGAAAATAAAATCAATAAAAAATAGAGGAGCACTCACAACCTTGGTTCTCACACTCCACCCAGAAAGACTCCAGCAACTTCAATACAAGCCAATACATGGTGGTGTGTGGGAGGGGACACCAACCTTCAAATCTAAAGGCCATGACAGTCTGAAGGTCTCCTGAGTCCTGACAAGTAAACAAAGGACACCCCTTCCCATTTCACACAGGCCTCGCATATATATAATACTTAGGTATGTTTCTTTTCCCAGTGTACTGATTGGCTGCTTAGGAAACATACCCAACCAATCTCCACTCCTTCCAGTCCCTCAGCCAATCACCACCCACATGCAAATTACCTCTCCACCTCACAATCAACTCCTGCAACTCAATCTGCATCTACACCCCTAGCCTCACAAAGCCCCCTCCCTCCTTTCACTTCCTCAGCCACTCACCACCCACATATAAAACAATGCAAGATTTTTTCCTAAAATAATAGGATAGAGATGAACCATGTGAATCTTTCAAATCTACTATAATGGCATATGTTATGCTGGGTACAGCTAGTTTAACAAATTAATCAACATTTTTCCAAACTCTGTGTTTGGTTGACCAGTTTGGATAAAGAGGAATCAATTAACCAGTTTGGGTCTGGGGGACTTATATCACTGAGATATCACTGAGTTCTTTGTGGATTCACATTATGAGGAGAAAACTATCTACTGACATTTGTTCTATCAAGTAGACTGTTTCTGTTATGCTGTTTTGTTACTGCATTTTAAGATAATTATGTAATAGCAGTAAGCAGAGAAGTTCAATATAGAACTAACTATGCCCCTGCCTAGCTCTTTTTGTGCACATATCTTTGTGTATTTTTATACTATTTGTTTGTTTGATTTTATTTTGGGGAAGTATACTGTTTCTGCAATTGAAGCATAAGGAACATTCAACCTTTTAGCTAAAATACATTATAATTTTTTAAAAACAAACATACACATAAATTGTTCCCTATGAAACATGTGCCTCATATTGATCTACCCCAGAAGCTGTTCCCCCCAACTAGCTGGACCTGGCATACCATATGCCGTTAAAAAACACTCCCCCCAAAACACCCGGTAGACCTCACAACAACCCTGTATGGTAGGCCGGTGGGTTTAAATTCCTAATCCCTCTTCTCAGCATTCCACACTTTTCCTGGAATTGCTAAGTGTGACTCACTCTGTTACCCTGCTGCAGCCACTACCAGTTGACTGCCTATCTCTGGCCCAGTGTCAGCAGCAGCATCCTGCCGCCGCCACCAGTTGACTAGATCTCATCACAGTCCATGACTGATGAGTGGCTGAGGGAGGGAGAGGCCCTTGTGTGGCAGTGATGCAGACTGAGTGGACTGTGATGTGGAGAGGGAATTTGCATGTGGGTGGTGATTGGTTGGGCGTAGGTTGGGTGTGTTTCCTGAGCAGCCAATCAGCACACTGGGAAAGGCAACATACCCAAGAGAATTATATATATAGATGATCAACCTAAGCCTGCCCTGCCTCTGTGATATCACAAGGATCCCCCTCTCAATATCACAAGGGTCCGCCACTGTGACATTATAAGGACCTGAGTCACTGTCTCAGGCTTTGGCCCTGAAATTGCAGGGAATTGCATACTGCTGACCTGGCAAACCCTAGTTGCCCCCTTCCCATGCTGCCACCACCATTGTTACCATTTACATCCTTGCTTGCTTTTCTGCTCGAGGCACTCTTCTGTTGAGGGACTGACTGTATAATGCAGGTGCAGCAGCTGTTTCTATGTGCATGTGTTGGGAAGAGTACTTGCAAGGAGGTGAGTGGATATGATGGCAGCAGTAATTGAAAGAGGGGAAGACATTGGGAGATACACAGACCACAAGTGAGGGTTCCCTGATCTCCAGGTATTACTCCTCCACCCAGTGAACTAGCTTTATCTGGTCATCTCCACAGTAATAATAGCAGCCTACGGTAACTATTTAACATGAAATGTTTGTGTCTCTTCTCAGGTCTTGGCCAGAGTGAAGGAGACTCACTTCCCCCCCCCCCTCTCACAATTAATGCTTAATATGGCAGTTCCTCTTCCAAAGCAGAACAGAGAAAGCACAAAATGTGCCAAAACCAAAATGAAGTAAGATTGTATGAACAGAATAATGTATTCAAAACATCTATGACATATAGAATGCTAAAAACATATATACAAGACAAGAGGGGAGAGAATGTAAACTTTCCAGTGTTAAATACCACCACCCCCCACCCTCAACTTGATCAGTAACAGAAACCACTGAAGCCCAAATCAATCTGTTCTATGCACTGGGAAAATCCTTCTCTCTGTGTGCATTTTGTCTCTCCAACAAAGCAGTAACAAAGGACAGAAGTACAGAACAGTAAGCATCATGATTACTATTAAAAATTATTCAAACCCATAAACCCATATTACACTAGTTCATAACAAGCATGTACTTATTATGAGGCAATATTATTAAGCAGGGAATAACAGTGGGCAGAAAGGCATGTTGTTTCTGATGGTAAATCAAATGGAGAACATATGGCTTGGCTTTTGCTACCATCAGCCGTGCTGTGATGCTGAGAAAACCAGTGTTTTATGATTCTGCCTATGACTCACAATACAGATTCAGTTTTAACGAAGTAAAATGAACACACACCTCTATACATGACAGAGGGAACTGCACTGTATTTAACCAGTACTATGTCTAACGTTTATGGAACATCCAGGAAACTGGGAACTGCATCAAAACAGGCTTTCAGGCTGCCATCCAGGAAATACATGATGTACCTTTGCCTTATTAGCTCTGAGCCTAGTCTTCAGACAAACCATTAATGCCAATGCAGCCCTTTTAACAGCATCTGATTGAGGGAAGTGCATAATAATAGCAGGACTAACTTAAAGAAGATGACTGACATATTAGTTCAGTGCTGTCAGCTTGCCTCCCCATTATGAAAAAACTAATGCTTTCCTCCCTTGGTGATCTTATTTCAGAGTGGGGGTGGGAGTATGAAATATATAACCATGTCTGAACTGTTCTAATCACTTGAGTATATTTATTTAAATTGTATTTATGTATATCTATCCTTCCTCCCAAGGAGCTCTTACTGGTGTACATGATCTTCCTCCCTATATTTTCCTCACAAAAGTTGTGTGAGGTAAATTGACAAATAGTGACTAGATCAAAATCACCTATGAGGTTCATGGTCAAATGAGGATATGAACAATGGTCCACTAGTCCTAATCCAGCGATCTAACCACTATACCAGAGTAACACAGAGTAACAGTTTCCCCCCTATTACAACTGTGCGCAATGAGACATATTTTGGGGGGTCTTTTATGCCTCCAAATACACTTGAGGGGATTGGTTGCTTCATGGGTTGAAACAATGAATTCCATGAGCCTCCATGGATTGCACAATGAGTTTCCTGGTCTTGACAAAAGGTGAGAAAGATGCTAAATGTGTTTTAATGTCCAGTGATTGGATTTTAACAGCTTTGGGCAGCTTCTTTTAAGGTTGGGAGCTGAGGAGAGGAAATTTCACAATCAGCAAATACAAAAGGGTTTCTCCATCCATTAACCTCCCATTTATGTGGAATGTGTCTTCTTTTGGCCCTTCAGCCCCAGGCCTTCCTTTCCAGGGAAAAACCAAAAATGACCTTTTCTGAGACCATCCTGTCTTTTACCCTTGAAAGAGGCCACATTAATGAACCAAGCTTGGCCAGTCTCTGAGGCCTGTGAAAATGGGGTGTAGGGCAATGCTAACATTCCAGAAGTGGGGTGCTTTGGAAGTGGGGTTACAAGGGAGGACTGGGGAGGCGACCACAGGGCCTCCAGAGGCCCTGTGAAGGCCTTGGGGGGGAGGGGGAAGTGACTACGGGGTCTCCAGAGGCCCCATGGTCACTTTGGCAGGGGAGGGGGGGAGGGCAGTAACTATTCACTGAATTTTCATATTTGCGGGGGTCTGTGGAACCTAACCCCCGTGAATGTGAAGGGACGACTGTATATATATATATATATATATATATATAGAGAGAGAGAGAGAGAGAGAGAGAGTTAAGGTACAGTACTTAAACTGGCCCATGGATAAGTTGACCCAGGTTTGGGGGGTTGATTTTTTTGTCTAAAATGTCTAGACTTGTACATGAGTATGTACAGTATGTGTTGCAAGAGGCTTTAATTGTCAGTTTAGATAATACTATGCGTTAACATATATATATATATATATATATATATATATATATGAAAGGATCCATCCTCTTCTTTGAGTAGAGTGGTGAAAGCCCTTTTTGAATGCCTGGGTGGGAAAATGGTGGCGGCAGCAGCCAATAGTAGCTGTCCCTCTGAGGCAGTGCTAGCACTTTTCCCTCTCCATGGAATGACCCTTGACCTATCCACAGGTCATATCAAAATCCATAATTTTGGCCCCCAAACCCGTGTTCAACTTATACATGAGGTCAACTTATACATGAATATATAGTGCAGTAACATCCAACTTTTTTGTAAAAAATGAAAAAAATAGCACCCATCTTTAAAGAAATGGCAATTTAATAAGCCTGGTACTGGCCTGTCTTAGTGTCTGAGGAAGTGACAAAATCCCCAGCTACTGTTAGCTTATGTCCCAAACTAGAAGCATTCCCTTCTGTCCCACCCATAAGACATACGCTCACTGAGGTCCCCTGGGCTCATCTCTTAAAGAGACAGTACACAACAGGCCTAGCAAGTGCACAAGGGAGCCCAATACTGGGAGGACTGCTCTGCCATTTAAAAACCACTCTTCCCCTTGTGTTTTCCAATTGTGCCTTGTAAGGGTCTTGACAGCACACCAAAGAAATTCTTAGGAAGGTTTGGCAACCATTGCTGACCTGTGGAACTGCAGCCACTTGCAACACTTTCAACCCATCTTGGCTCATAAGAGCAATCCATTATGTGCTATTATGTGCTAAAATTGGGAACCAGTGCATTCCAAACCTATGGCAGGTATTGTAACCAAAACTGCTTTCCATGGCAGGGGGCTGTCTTAAATCTCCCCATGAACCATTGGGCTTCTTAACATCATGTCTGTTAAGACATCTTCAGCTGCATTTGTTCATATGCTTTGTGTCTGAATGGTTGGGTGCAACCATCTCCTTAAACAAGTATCAACATCTCCGACATGTCCCTTTGTGTTAAGCAAAGGACAGCTGGATCAACACAGAAAGGGCTAAGGCCCCCTCATTTTGGATTTCTTCTCAATTTTTAGAGACTAAGGACATGCCTGCACTGTTGGCTGCGTACTAACTTGAAGTTCATGTAATTAAAACGGGGAGGTGGGCTGTTACATTTCTGGTTGAGTTCAGAAAATGTGACACTGTGGACTAATCATCAGGCAAGAGGAAAATCCTGGTTTTCTGGATATGTACCAAAAGAATGCAGGAAGGAACAGAAAGTACAGCTTGCACTAAAGATCCCAAGGAAAGTGGACTGGTGCAAAATATTCTATAAGAAGTGAATGAAAGTGGCATAAAGAGACTGAAATAAATGCAATAAAAGAAAATTGGCTGTAATTTCATGTGGCACAATATTTGTGAAATAGGTTATCATGACCTCTCTGTTTCTAAAATCCTTAACAATATATTGACAATGTGTCAATATTGGAATCTCAGTGAGATTCCTAAAAAGATCACTCTCTTTACCGAATCAAATACTTCTTCATTCTGATTTCATTGGCATTTGCTCGGTAAGAATTATTGGAATGTTACTAATGATCTGAATGTGAATAACACTGAAACATTTTTCAAGAGGCTAGCTTTCTCATTTTATTTTTATTGATACATGTGTAGGAAAATGGGGGGAAAGATATATCTCTAACAAAACCAACAACAACAACACTCATATTGAAGGATTATAGCCCTATTAAGCCAGTCGGCTTCTGGGAGGTTTGCCAAATGTATGCCTGAGATTAACAGTGCCCTGCAGTGCTAACCTTTAGATTGGGCTACCACAATGTGTTGTACGTGGGATGCCTTTGAAGACGGCTCAGAAAGTTCAGATAGCACAAACTGCTGCTGCCAAGTTCTTACTTGGGCTGGCTTTATGAAACACATCTCACCAGTACTTAAAAGGCTACACCAAGAGATAGTTTCCCTCTGGGCGCAGTTCAAAGTGTTGATCATCCTGTATGAAGTCCAGCTTGCAACTTGGCAATCTGAAGGAGACTTTCCTACCATATGTGCTTGCCCCAGTTCTTCTTACAGCCGTCATTAGAAGCTTTCTTCTGCACAGTGGTAGTAGATGGTATTTGTGTCAACAGAGGGCAATGAATCCAAGTTGGGTTTTATTTCAGACTTTAAAAGAGACATCTAAGGAGCTGAACCTATTTTGGGGAGAAGGTTCAAAACCTTGGACTGCTCCATCAACACAACCTTGACATGGAAGCCTCTGCCAACTATTACAGTCTGCATTCCAGTTCAGACTAATGGTAAGAGGCAGGTTTTTTACCAGTAATGTTGACATGGATTTGGAATGCCTCCCAGCACAGAAGTTCATTTACTCTAACACCAATACTGCTTTCATACCAGTATTGAAGACTTTCTCCCACCCAGGGAAATCATGACTAAGCTGATTTGCCTCCAAAGCCTTCTGTGATCATCTAGTTATCATCTGCTCCTCTTGAGAACTTGCTTTTTAAAAGCTTGTTATTTTTAAAAGTTGTGTTTCTTTATACTGTTTCTAACTTTACCCTGCACTAAAGAGCTACTTGTAAATTTATCAAATAAATAAATACACCCCATTTTCTCAGTCATGGTCAAGAAGATTTCTTTAAAAGAAAGGAAGGGTCAACCCAGTCTTTTCTTTTCTTTTCTTTTCTTTTCTTTTCTTTTCTTTTCTTTCTTTCTTTCTTTCTTTCTTTCTTTTTTTTGATCCAGTCCAATGTAAAATTCACTCAGCTCTACTACTCCAGTTCAGAGCTTGGCTCCCGGGAATTGTCCAAAGAAGTAACTTTTCCAAGGTCAGCTGAGATCAGTGGAATGAATCAAGTAACTAAAGCTGAAACCATCTAGTCCCTTCCAGCAGCTCAATACTCCTGCACAGCATCCTACAATCAGTTGGTCAAGTATGGCTCCAGTCCAACATAGACTTGAATGCACTTGAGCCCAGTGAAATCAATTTCATCTCACTTATGATCAAAATGGGGGATACTTGACATTTGCACCAATGAATCTCACTGTGTACTTACTGCTGCTGGGGTATAACAGGATCAACACCAGCAATGCGATTACAGTCTATCATGCAAACACTTCAGTTCTTTTACAATGGACAGAAGCTGATTAGTTTTAAAGCTTAAGAGACATATCAAGGGGAATCAGCCCTTGCAATAGCAAAACAGCAAAGCAAAATATTCAAGTTACATGTAAAACATTCAGGATATTAAAAACTCACTGGCGTTCATTGAATTATTGGTGGAAATGGGTGACATGGCAATGAAGCAGTTTTGCTTTGATACAGATTTACAGATCTCCCTCTTTATGGCACCAGTATGTGTTGGGATGTGTGTGTGCAGAATATTCTGAAATCTTTATGTATGAGGAGCCTATAGTTCTGGTAACTACTGAAAGGTTTTTTAAAGAAAGAAAGAAAGAAAGAAAGAAAGAAAGAAAGAAAGAAAGAAAGAAGCAACATTTATTTGATATTTTAAAAGCATTCAGTATGGTTTTAAGTAATTCTGATGCCTAACATATATTTGATTATGATATTATAACTTTGATGGATGTTTTATTGCACCCTCCCACATTGTTTAATCCCATAAATACAGCAGTAAACACAGTCAGATGCACTATCACAGAATCATCTGTGGGATATTTGGGAGCATATTGCTCCATATTTGGGAGCAATCTTGTAACTTAAAAAAAAGTTCCCATTCACCACCAAACAAAAGGACTCAACACCTTTCTTATAAGGATGAAACTGCAAAGGATTATATCAGAACTATTAAACATCTTTATCTGGGTGGATGCTGATTCATGCCATGTGAAAAAAAAGTAAGGCTGTGAAAGTGTGTTTGTTCCATGCAGTGCATTTTGATGTGTTGTTTGCTATTCCAAATATCTTTAAAATGGGCTTGTAAAGAAATTTATTCCAGCTTAATTACTGTATATGCAGATCATTTTTTTCTGATTCAAATATTTCCTTCAATCTGCTGATCTCTATCCTGAAACATATGAAAAAAATAAAACAGAGTCTGGAAAAGTTATTTTTCCAGTCCATGCTGAGTAGGAATTTCTGAGAGATGTAGTACAATAAAGTAACATGTCCAAACTCTGGAAAAATAACTCCCTCACAAAAACCTCGGGTTATTGTTGTTATTATCGCTCTGTGTACAGTGGACCTCTGGATCCACAGGCTCTGGATCTGTGAATTCAACCAACTGCAGATCATCATGCTCCATATTATTAAATGGCAGTGAATGATGTGAATGTGAATGATGATACACAGGAATGCACACATTCATATTCATTTAATAATATAGGGCACGATCATCCATAGTTTTTGATGCCCACATGGAGTCCGGGAACTAAACCCCTACAGATCCAAACAACCCACTGTATATGCTGTCATGTGCATGTATTTTTAAGGGCTTGGTATATATGTCACCTTTGTATGTTTGGACAACAACCAACACAAAAACAGAGTTTGGACATGTTACTCTTTCAGCTACAACTCCCAGAATTAGCATGACCAGTGGCTTGGGTGGATACTGGATTCTTGGAACTGTAGTTGAAAAAATAACTTTCCCAAGCTCTAAATATGACTTTAGAAACCCCAGTTCATTTGATTTTGCAATGTTCATCATGTCCTTGAATGATCTAGCACTGTTTGCAGCCATGAAAATGACCCAAGATCTCAATTCCCAATCCTGTTTTTGATAGTGCCATTGCTTCAGTGAAAGTGGGAAATGGTTTGTAAGTACACTGTTGTTGTTTTTCTGACTAGCGTGATATGACTGAGTTTCCTGTGCTACTTCCACTCTCATCCTCTTCTCTTTGCCAACTGTTCATTTTCAGCTGCTGCTATCCTGTGAGACCGTTATTTTACTCTCCCCGGAAAACCTTGTCACTGGACAGCAGGGCATTAGCAGAAGCCCAGCTGTAGCTAAAAGCTGCTGGCACAACTGAGAGGTTCAGAACAGCCATCTGGTTCTTCAGAGCTTAGCGTTCGTCCCACCACATTCAGCTTCAGCTTATTTCTATATGTCCATATTTGTGAGAACTAAGAAGATGATCTAAGAAGATGATTGTGAAGTCGAAGGCTTTCATGGCCGGCATCCATAGATTTTCCGTGGGTTTTTTTCCAGGCTATGAGGCCGTATTCTGGAATAGTTTCTCTCTGACATTTCGCCAGCATCTGTGGCTGGCATCTTCATAGAATGGTTGGGTAGGAGTATATGTGGAGTTTATATGATGTGAACCCCTGTTGGGGAGTATATGTAAATTTGTGTAATTGAATGGTTAGTTTCTGGGTATAGAAATGCAAGGCTCGTTAGTGTCTGTTTGGCTAATGGTTGGTTGATGGGCCATTATCTGCTGGAACTCCCCCTGTCCCTGGGTGGAATTCTTTTGTAAGTGTTGAGTTTTGATTCTATTGTTCTTCAAAACTGGGAGCCAGATTTTGTTTACTTTTAAGGTTTCTTATTTCCTGTTGAAGTTGTCCAAGTGTTTGTGGTCTTCAGTAGCTTCTCTGTGCATTCTGACATGATTGTTGTTGGCCTGGTCCATAATTTCAGTGTTTTTAAATAGCATTTTGTGTCCAGGTTGGTCTATAACATGTTCTGCTACTGCTGTTTTTTCTGGCTGGCCCAGTCTGCAGTGTCTCTCATGTTCCTTGACTTGTGTTTGCACACTGCGTTTAGTGGTCCCTATGTAAATTTGTCCACAGCTGCATGGTATGCTGTAAACTCCTGCAGCTGTGAGAGGGTTTAAAAACACAGAAATTCTGGACCAGGCCAACAACTATCATGTCAGAATGCACAGAGAAGCTATTGAAATCCAGAACCACCTGGACAACTTCAACAGGAAAGAAGAAACCCTAAAAGTAAACAAAATCTGGCTCCCAGTTTTGAAGAATAGAATCAAAACTCAACACTTACAAAGGAATTCCACCCAGGGACAGGGGGAGTTCCAGCAGATAATGGCCCATCAATCAACCATTAGCCAAACAGACACTAACAAGCCTTGCATTTCTATACCCAGAAACTAACCACTCAATTACACAAATTTACATATACTCCCCAACAGGGGTTCGCAGGATATAAACTCCACATACACTCCTACCCAACCATTCTCTGAAGATGCCAGCCACAGATGCAGGCGAAACATTAGATAGAAACTATTCCAGAACACAGCCTCACAGCCCAGAAAAAAACCCAAGGAAAATCTAAGAAGATGATATTTCAGACCTATTTGGCAAAAATTACCCTTGTTATACGGATAAAGCCAGGAAAAGATATTTTCTTGCTTGAGGTGAAGAGTAAGGTGGAATCCACACAAAATCTCAGTAGCCTGCTAGTTACAGTACATTTTTACTTTAACACTTGTTACGGTCCAGGGTAAAAAAAACTAGTCTTAGTTCTTAAGTTAGGAATGGGCCAATTTTCTGCCCCAGGACCACCTCTCACAAACCCAGTCATAGCTAGAAATGCTAGTTATGAAAAAAAAAAAAAGATAGTTTTTGAAACAGTACAAGCAGCTCCTGCAACCTATTTAAACATTAAATTTCTACCCCTGAAGGCTTTCAGAAGAGGCAGTTCAGTTTTGGGGAAGGCAGAAAGGGATAGTCCAGAGAGTTTGGATGAGTCAAATGTCCCCAAAACAGTCTGGGGGGGGGGGAAACACATGTGACCCAGGGCCTGATTTTCTCCACCCCATCTTAAAGTCTATTGGCCCTTTAAGAGAGAAGTAAATTAGAGATATTTTTCTTTCCGTGTCCATACAGGCTAGTAGCCATAGACACTGGGTTGCGGGGAGGGGACTGCTGCAGAAACATATTGCCTACATTGGGCAAAGATATTTTATTTCCTCAGACAGAGCAGCAAAAAGCTATGTACCCTCAAGCAAGGAGCATAGTACCTAAAACCAGCTAAGTTATTTTGGCATTATCTGAATGCTACTTCCTACCTGAGGCAGGTACTTCAGTATGGAAAAGTGCTGAGCTTTTTCAGGGCTTGTTCTGCAAAATGGGGGGGGATGTAACCTCCCCTCACAAATATGGCATGATAAGGCTACACAACATGCAGCCCTATCTGCACCAAACTCAGGGTATACTACCTTAAACCCGGGTTTTAAAAACTGCCAGTTTGTTCCAGAGTTTGTTGGATACGCCAGTGTTTCCTGTACTGTGAACAATTGATCCACCCTGAATTTGGAATGGGGAAGGTAGGTAGGTAGGCGGATAGATTGCTACCTGGCAGGTGCTGCCAATTCCCCCAGTGACTGGGCCAGTTCCAGCGTGAAATGGTGAAGAAAGTTTGTTCCCTCCTCAGTGCTGCTGCCACTGGCACACAGTCACTTGCTCTGAGGAAATGACATGCTCAGCCATGTGATCTAGGTGCCTTGGCCTCAGATTAAGTGACTATGTGCCAGTGGCAGTGGCATTGAGGAGGAAAAATTCCTTTCCATCATTGAACTGGACTGGGCCCTGAGGGAAATGGCAGTGCCTGCCAGGCAATAATCTGTCTTTACTCTTCCAGGGAGCTGAGAGGGGCAGGCAGCAGTGGTAGACCTGAGCAACATGCAGATGTGGGGACACATGTAGATAATCTGCCCAATGTCACTGTGGAATGGCAGGCAGTGAAGCCACCCCAGTGTGGCTCCGGGGCACAACCTGCAAGACTCCATTCAGAGTCCATGCTGAGCAGTCTTTCCTTCACTGTTGGGTCTGAGCAAGCCAGACCCATCTTTAATTCTGTTTCCTTTTACAGAACTCTTCCACATGGCCTTTACAAATGATTTATTCTGCTTGTTGCCAATACCGCATAGAAAGGAGAGTCATATTGCCCAGTCGGACAGGTTTTAGCTAGATTCTAGACATGCCTGGTGCCTGTTCGTACAATTCTGCCCTGGGCTCCAAGCTTTCAGCTACTGGTTTAGTGCCAAATTTCTAGCCTTCCTAGAAGCTGAGTTATGAGGCAATATATTTCATCACCATTTTGCATGAAGCAAGGCTGCTACTGCTTTTCAGTGTCTTTGGCCAGAGATTGAAGTTTGATTTCTATTTGCAGGACCTCACAGATTTATAATAGTAGAGTGATACATCCTTCTCTGTGCTGCAAATCTGCACAGCCCTGTCTCTGATATGTAAAAGGAGCATATCACTTCTCCTCAAGAGAATTCCTGTTCACTTCACTAGATTGAGAATATCCTTTCAGAAGTATTTTATTGGGTTACAATCCATTTTACCCAGCAGGAATAATCCCAGCTCAACTCAATGGTACTTACTTCTAAGTAGACATATACAAGATTACTTTACAATTGACTTTTTAAAAAGAAGCAGTAAATGTGACAGAATGTGATGTTATTTTTTTTTAACTTTACTTTTCACTGTTTAAAAAAAGTTCCCAATGCCTTTTTGCCAATCATGCAATGTTTCAGGCTATTTCCCCTCCTTTTATGAAGCATTCTGAAGTTTTTTATTCCTACTCCAAAACCACTTTTTTAACCAGTACATTTGGTTGTCACATGCTTTGTGATTACTAGTGTGTGCATCTGATTCCCTATTTTCATGATGTTTCTTCCCTTGTTCCCTTCTCTTCCTCCATGCCTCTTTTCCTCAGAATTCAAGTACGAGAAGGTTCAATAACATATTTCTCCTCCCCTTCCCACTGTATATGTTTTTAATTTTGAAAACTCTCTCCAAAGCCTCTGTGATAAGGATGTATGGTCACAAGGTCAGAAAGATCACCACCACCCCACTTCTGACCCATGTACAGAATACAGTAGGACCCCCGTATCCACTGATTCATTATCCACTGATTCAATTATCCATGGGACACAAAACAGCATACCTACCATAGACTCTTCCTAGAAAATGTGTCCTCTCTAGCCATTTTTGAGGTCCTCCAAGGCAACTCTATGGTATTTTAAACTGGAAGTCCCTTTATTTTCAATGGTGCTCATTATTATCCATGTTTTTTGGTATCCATGGACCCCACGGAACCAATCCCCAGTGGATACAGGGGCCCTACTGTAGTCAATTTCACCTGGTGTTGAAGGTGTAAGATTGAGAAAAGAAAGAGGTGTTGATAAAGAGAGTATTTTGCTTTGTAATGCTACTCTGCCATCAGAATTTCCTGTAACCTGCAATATTGCAAGCACTGACTTTGATGGTATGTTGGTGCTTAAAATTGTTTATTTGGCTAAGTGTCTGGTGATCTTAATACTGAGCATTATTATTTTAATTTTAATGCTTTTTAATGGCTGTATGATAATGTAGGGTGGTGTGTATGTGTGAGAGAGACTTATATGCTCAACTCCTGCACTTCCAATGGATACCTTGTACCACAGTTAAGAATATTAAGTGAACTGAAGGTTTAATCCACACTAGTCTCTTGTATATCTAAACAGAGCGTGTCCACCAGCACAGATGATGCAACCCACATAGCTGCCTTTACAGTCTTGTAGTACGGGGTAGTATCTTTACAGGGTTGTAGTAGGGAAAGATGGAATTCCTTTCCCCAGAACATTTCTCACAATGCTGGTGTGATATCAACTTGTGAGCACAGGAAGCTGTTACATAGATGTGTCTGTCCCGTTAGCACACTGATGGCCTCTGACCATGTCAAGAGGGTCAGGCAACAAAAAGTTATAGCAGAGTTTTCATCCTCCAGACAGAAGAATAAACACACAGTCACAAGTTTGTGTCTACAAACTACTTCTCTCTACTATAGCATAATAAAGATATTTACAATGTCACAGAGAATCCTCTCTGAGAACCATATATTACACCATTCAGCAGAGAAACATCTTCATACTGCAAAGCCCAGAACAGAACTGAAAACACAGCCACATAGGGTAGCCAATTACCTAGCTTGTTCTTATAAAAATAACAAACATTCTCTCTAGCAGAGATAACAGTCGCTCCAGGCTCCAAGGCCAGTGCTTGTCAGGCCATTAATCTTGTCATACAGGCTAGCTGCTGCAAGATTCTGCTTGCTCTCACTGCTGCACCCTGTAGGCCATTCTGGTACACTTCAGCTCTTTACAGCATAAAGATTGCATGTGTTTAATTTAATTGCATGTCCCAATATCCTTACAGTGTCCTCCTATTAATTTACATCCTGGTTATTTGAAGGTCTGGTCAAAGGGGAAAATTAAATGACCATAGATCCTGGTCTTCACAGTTAAGAAGAGTTTAGAATGGGGTTGTCTCCCTTGGGAACTCTATGAGCATCACGTCTTAGCTGAAGGCCTTTGTATCCATAACACTTATTTAAACATCAGAAAGTCTAGGGGCTCGTCTACATGAAGGGGGAAAAAACAGATTGCTCCACAGTACAATAATAGCAAGTCGCAGCAGCTACGACCTGTCTTAATGGTTTTACATCCCCCATAAACCTTGCATGCCTACAGCCAAGATGGCAGCTGCAAGTGAATTACTTGCATATTTAAATCTGCCACTGCCAAACTTTTTTTTTTTAAAAAAAACTTTTTCTATGGTGTGCATAAGCAATATTTCACCTTTCTGAAAAAAAAAGAGAAAAAAGATAACACAAACTGATTACCTACTGAGGTGAAAATCCAACGTGGCAGCAGTGGGCACTTGCCCTGTAACCTAGCCCCGCCCCCTGACTCATCTGGCCAATCAAGTTTGCACTTCCTCTTGTATGGGGAAGTGATACATATCAAATTGCTTGTCTTAATGAGCAAGAATGCACATACCACATGGGGCTTTTTTAAAAAGTTGGGGAAAGCTGTGAATGCTTTTCTTGCTTACTTTTTGCTCTTTTTGGCCCCCCTCTTTCACAATACGCTGGGACAATGTGGGATACCATTAAGACAGCTTGTTTCCCAAGCAAATACTGTGAGGAGTATTTTCTCCATATAGACAACCCCCTAGGTCTAAAGGTCCTCAAGCTCAGCACTGTGTCAATAACAGCATTATTTATCTCCTCATTCTGTCTACTTAACATCAAGTGTTGGAGAAGGGAGAAGCTAAGTGCTCCTGGCACTGTGTGGACAAGTGAGAAAACACTTTGGGCTTGTCTAGAGGAGACGATATAATGTGGATTGCTGCACATTAATGCAAATTCGCAGCAGCATTCATTTGTCTCCATTTATATTTTACAGAATTTTAAAACATGGATATGAATCAATTACTGTATTGAGGAGCATTTAAGTGGACTGGTATATAATAGAGCATTTTCAACTTCAGGGCAAAGTGGAATTTTTCCATTTTTTTACTTTAAAAAATGCTGAAGATTATGTCTTCTATCAGTTAGGTGACTTTTCTTTCCTTTGGCATAACCATTATAACAAACTAAAAGAAGAAATCATTGTGGATGCATATACGCACAAGGAAATGGTAGTTCTTATCTCTTTTTCCCAATGCAGTATGATGTTGCAGCAGCCCCTGTGGGTTCTGATTCTTATGGAAGAAGGAACACTGATTGCAGTGTCCATGTGGAAGCTTTTCCTACCCTCCAATCTGCTTGTTGTAACATCTTGTCTGAGGAATGTATCTGAAGATTTCTTTTGGGCTCACCCAAAGAAAGATGTTAAACAAGGATTTTAAATTTCTCTTATAGCCAGATCAGCCAGCTCTGCTTTTCGTGGAAGACTGCTTATTTATAGTGTGATTTTATACAGGTTCAGAAGTTTTGTGAAGGAAAAAAAAATCGCAAGGAAATGGCAACAAGAAGAACAGATGTAGACTCCAAAAGTAGGAAGCTCTGAGTAACACAAAGCATAAGCTCCTGCACAGTTTTGAGCAACCAACATCTTATACCTGACCTACAAGTTCACAGGAAGCTGTCTTATACTGAGTCAAACCATTGAACCATCTAGTTCAGTACTTTGTACACTGTCAGCAGCTGCTTTCCAGGAGTACTGTATTTCCCAGCCAGACTTGGATAGTTCTGGAAATGAACCTCAGACTTTTCTGCATGCAAAGCATGTTTTCCTCTACTGAGCTACAGGCTTTCTTCTTCAGAACAATGACACAGTACAATCTGTTAAGACAGCTGCCAGACTCCTAGAGTGATTACTTATATATCACTAAAAAGAGAGGGGGTATGTATATCCTCATCCCAAAGAAAAGAACAAAAAAGGAGATGGGTATGCATAGGATTCCAATAAACTAATATATATGCATTGATGCTCTTTTAGAATTACAACAATTTAAAAAGAAATAGGATACTTCTCACCAAAGTAGGAAAAACTTGGATCCATTGGCCTATGCCTTATGTGCCTAATCAGTTTTCTGTTTTGATATTGAAAGCTGAATGGCAACGTCAAAGCCCTGCTCTCCCTTCTTGGGCTCTTTTATCATTCAATCAGACCTAGACTTCACAAACATTTAAAGAGAGGATGCCTTCAAACAGAGGGCTGCCACTTTGCCAGCTCTTCTGACAAAGAACTATCCTTTTAAAAGTACAGAGTCCTAGTAGGCAATCCTAGATATGAGAGACTTTCACATACAGGTCCCCCCGTATCCACAGGGAATATGTTCCTAGACTTACTGGTTATACAGTAAGTGAAACCACGGATAAAAGCAAACCCTATTAAAATAAAGGATTCTGGTACAAACATACCATAGATTTGTGTTGGAGGACCTAGGAATTCTTAGAGAGGATACCTCTCTAGGCATTTTCCAGTGCAACTCTCTGGTATGTGTCCCTATTTTTTTTCCAGCCATGGATAACTGAAACGACAGATATTGGTTACCCAGAAACTGGGAGGGGGGGAATCGACTTGTGCATAAAAACAAATGATTCCCCCCACCTTAACTCTGAATTACCCCAATCCAGTCTGACTTGTGCCTTAGATCCTATGTGGGGAGAAAGGTGGGATATAAATTAATTACATAAATAAAATTAAGAATTGTGTAGCTATTCTGATTGTATAGACACAGTTCATAAAACTTATGGTTTTCTAATTCACATCTGCATTTTTACAGGAGTGTGTGACTTAGGGGCATAACTATTTGTAAATTTCAATCCTGCAGACAAGAATGAATAGTTTAACCATGTTTTCCTTGGTGTAAGAAAGTTGTTCAACCTGTGCAGTTTTCAAAGATTATTCATTATTCAGCACTTACTTTGTGCAAAAAAAAAGAAAATAATTTTTTTGAAGAGAAAACAGCATCTTCTACACAGAAAATAATAATAAAGCTGTTTTCTGGGTAGAAGGCAGCATTTTATGTTCCAGAAAATCCCCAACCATGTGCGTTTTTCTGCAGAATAAGTCCCAAACTGTGAATGACCTGTAGTATGCAAAAACCTTCTTCATCAGACAAATGGAACAAATTAACATGATGGCAGTGGTGTACCTAATATATTTGATATCCAGAGAAGATCATTTTTGCTGTTTTTATTTTCTCCTCTCCTTCCCTTTTGCTCATTTGAAGGAGGGAAGGTCTCAGTGGGTCTCAGTTCCTTTTTTCATTTCCTTCCTCTTTGACAAATATGCAATTTCAGGTGCCTCAAATGCCACCCAGTTCCAGGTGAAGAGTCATTTCTAGTCCTTCATGGGATTAAAGGGTGCATGATGAAAGAGCAACAGTGGGGTCACAATGTCTGTACTTGGGGACCCTCACTCAGCTTTCCTGAGGCAGGGGCACTGAATCCACCTCCATCAACCCCCTTGCCCAGATCCGCCCTACCACCCAGTGACAACTAGTGTATTTGCAGACAATGCACCCCCTATTGATTGCACCCATGGTGGACTGCTCCCACCACTCCTCCCTTGGAACACTACTGCATTATGGTACAGCTGGAGAGTCCAGATGGAATTAGTAATTACTCATTGTGGCATCGAAGAAGAAGAAGGAATAATCAGCTCTGTTATTTTCTCTTTTAGAATGCTATGTTCTTCTAAGTTTTACAATTGCAAAAAAGAAAAGAAAAGAAAAGAAAGACTGGGGTTGCCTAAATGGTGAAAATAACCTTCAATTCATTTGCTATGGCTGCCTCCTCTGGAATCCTGGGATTTGCAGTTTAGGGAGGGGCATTTACAACTCTTAGCCAGAGAGCTCTTAGGTCTCACTAAACTACAAACCCCAGAATTCCAGAGGAGGAAGCCAGAGCAGTTAAAGTGGAATAGTACTATAACAGTGTAGTGTGGACATCTCCAATGTCTGTAGAAAGAGGGTTTAAGCTTAGCATTCCTGATTGTTGTGGTGCTTCTTCTATGTTCCTAAGTATCCCCCCACCACATACACAGTAGAAACAAGTTTCTACAACAATAGAAATCTAATGCACCATTTATAAGAATCATTCATTTATAAACAAATTTCTTGCTACCAGTCCACTGTAATTAATCCTTCATATACAGACTAAGCAAGAGCTGCAAATGTGCGAATATGGAGACCTTTTTGATACTGAGACCTTTTCAAGTTCTTCCTTGGATAGTTATTGACTTTTCTTACATGAAGTCTTTTGTGTTGTAATGTTTAAAGGATGTTTTTAATATGGTCTTTTGTATTGAATTGTTGTACATTATCTTGAGATCTTTTGGAAAAATGTCTAAAAGTGATGTAAGCAATAAATGTTATTTCAAACTACAAGTTTCTCTTTCTGGTAACAACTTACAATAAGAAACAGTGGTGCTTTGGATTTGAAGAATTTTGTATTCCAAACTTTTGAACAGATATGGGAGACTGTGAAGTCGAAGGCTTTCACGGCTGGCATCCATAGATTTTCTTTGGGTTTTTTTCCAGGCTGTGAGACTGTGTTCTGGAGTTACAGACAGAATAGGGAAACTGATGAGGAAACACAACCTCCAAATGATCTACAGACCAACCAAGAAAATCCAAGAAATTCTACGCTCGGCGAAGGACAAAAGATACCCTCCCACAGCTGCAGGAGTTTACCGCATACCATGCAGCTGTGGACAAGTTTACATAGGGACCACTAAATGCAGTGTGCAAACACAAATCAAGGAACATGAGAGACACTGCAGACTGGGCCAGCCAGAAAAACCAACAGTAGCAGAACATGTTATAAATCAACCTGGACACAAAATGCTATTTAAAAACACTGAAATTATGGACCAGGCCAACAACAATCATGTCAGAATGCACAGAGAAGCTATTGAAATCCACAAACACCTGGACAACTTTAACAGGAAAGAAGAAAAGTAAACAAAATCTGGCTGCCCGTCCTGAAAAACACTAAAATCAGAACTCAACATTTGCAAATGAACTCCACCCAGGGACGGGGGATTTCCAGTACATAATGGACCATTAGCCAACCATTAGCTAAAGAGATACTATTCCTCCTTGCATATGTCCACCCAGAATACACAAATACACAAATTTACATATCTTCCGGGGTTCACAGTAAATAAACCCCACACACACTCCTACCCAACCATTCTCTGAAGATGCCAGCCACAGATGCAGGCGAAACATCAGAAATAAACTCTTCCAGAACATGGCCTCACAGCCCAGAAGAAAACCAAGGAAAATCTATAGATATGGGAGACGTTCACATTGAAATAGGCCTTTGAAGTGGACTAAATCTAAATCTGACCACTCCTGAAGATTTATTAACAACTTGGGTTCAATAGAAACCCTTGAATAATTGTCACATTTCTTCCCAAGTTCTCCCTAGTTTTTATGTGAAAGGCGATGGTGGAGAGAGTGTTGAGGGCAACACAGGGTTTGTACATGTTTACTGAGGTATTTTGAAAGTTGTAATTGATAAAAATAATTTTCCTAATTTCCGAATGTATTCTGTTGTCATAGAAATTTTCACTGAAATTATTGGAGGGGGTAAAGGAAAACACATAAATCTTTTACCCAAAGTGACCTCTCCCTTCTTTCCAAAATTCTGTGCCTGTCCTTCAAAATTTTTAAACCCTTCTCTGTTTAGCCTTATAAGGTTGGAATACAGAACTGTCCCCTGCCTACACACACAGAAGACATACACATAAGCACACAAAAACCTAAGAGGATAGGTATGTCTTTTCTTTTCTTTTTTTGGAATCTGTCATGCTGTAAAGGTTGCTCTTGCATAAAACCTTCTACACAATCGTTGCCCTGCACCTCATTCTATGAAATGAGGTAGATAAGCTTATAGGTTTGCAATGTGTAACTTGTAGGCTTGACATGTGCAGTTCACATAAGAATCGGAAGGAGTGGAAACCACGAAAAGACAGAAACTCGTGAATTTTTTAAAATGGATTGTGACAATGATTATGCAAAATTCCAACAAAATTCCAGAAACAAAGTGGGGAAAGAACAAGAGAACCAGTATCAGAGGTGGCTTAAGAACAGTAGTTCTATTAGCGCACTCCAATAGCTGTTGTTTAAATGTGAAGGATGTTTTATACTGATGGGCTAATACCTATGCAAGGCATTTAAAAATAAATTTGAAAAGCACAGTGCAATGTCAGCATCTACTCAAGCATTTAAAATTATCTCTGGCCTTGTTACTATAAAGACCAGCTTGTTCCTTTCATTTTGCCATTGATAAAGAAGTCAATAGATTTGCCTAGAATTGAGACAGATCTGAGTTTCCAGCTGATCTCATATTTGTAGTATGTGGAGAAATCATCATTATAATGTAATACAATCTTGTGTATTCCCATGCAAAGTTCAGTCTAGGCATTTACCCTGCATGCTTCAGTTCTCCCAACTCCCCCTTCTCTTATTTCACTAGGCAATTTCCGCCAACTGGAGCAATGGGTCATTCAACACATGACCTAATTTAAATATTATTACTTTTTGTTTAAGTTCCCTTTTAAGTTAAGTCTCCATGCGGCTGAAGCCATGATGTTGTTGGTGATTATTGCAGTTGTTGTTTTCAAGTCACCATGTAGCCCACTCCGTTCAAAGGCTGGGTGAGTCTATTCTACCCTAAATCCTCTTAATTAGTTAGGAATCTTTTAAAGTTTGTTTTAATATGTAGATTAAGATTGATATACCTTCAGTAAATTTTTGATATGCATTTTTAAACTGACTTCTTTGTTTTTTTTAATGAGTCTAATTGATTGGGTGATCAGACCACACATGTAAATGTTAATTGAGCTGTCTCTGCATTCCTAATGTGTCACTCTGCCTTGAATTTGAAATAAAAGGTTTTTACTTTTAAAGAAGATATTTTTTATTCTTTTTAAAAAGGGCTAGATCCCTGAAATTTTTAAAATACATTTTTAATTTTAGACTCATGCCTCCCTACAATATTTTCCAATAATAAAAGATCAAACGTTTCCTTTTTTTGTTTTCCTTCCTACTAGGAATTGTTCTTGGTGAGTACTAAAACCATTGTATCACGTGGTAGAACCCTATTTGAATATTAGCAGAACTGTCCTCTTCTGTGCCATTGTAGAATGCCATGCAGACCAGATAGCCTAAAGGCAATGGCTAATCGCAGCTAAATCAGACCATTTGGACCAATGATATGTACATAAATGTGGGCTTCCTGTTCAGTAGTTGATCCAATGGACCCATATTAGTTGAGATTTAGGCCTTGTCTATACTGGCCAGTGTATGTTGTCTTCCCAGCCAGGAGCTCACAAGGACATGCTAGCCCATCTCTGCAGGTGGTGCTTCTTCCATCCACGTTGTACTCTCCAAAGCCAGGAAGGGGGCCCGCAGTACATGATCAAGCCCCCCTGCATGTGACCAGCCTTGGTCACATGTCGTGGGCCTGCTTCCTGGCTTCAGAGAGTGCAATGAAGATGGTGGCTGCAGAGATGGGCCAGCATGGTGGTAGGCCTCCTGTGGACCCACAGGGCCTGATCCATTTTTAATGGAATAAGACAGTTTCCCAAATATATTTTGCTGAAACATTTTATCAGGCTTTGCTCTGTCTTCCCCCTATCTTTGCCCCAGGCATCATGAGGACTGCTGAAAAGCAAAGCAGGACAAAAGCCCCATGTCATCTGGGCTGCAGGGCTTTAAATTGGGGGCAAGACAGGGTAAATAGCCCATCTAGACAAGACCTTAGTGATTGGACTTAGGCCCTTGAGCTCAGCATTAATTCTGTGGTTGGCATCCTGTTCAGTAATTATGATGTTGTAAGTATTTCTTCTGTAATCAGAATTCATTATTACAGTCATTACACACACCCCACAGATGCCTGTCACAGCACAGAACTTCCTGATGGTAACAGCTGCTCGACAGTGGAACGTGCTGCCTCTGAGTGTGGTGGAGTCTCCTTCTTTGGAAGCTTCTAAACAGAGGCTGGATGGCCATCTCTTGGGAGTGCTTTGATTGTGTGTTCCTGCACAGTGGGGGTTGGATTGGATGGCCTTGTGGTCTCTTCCAACTTTATGATTCTACTCCAGGTACAGGAAGAAAATTGGATGTGTGTCCACTCATCCCCATATTTTATGTCCTTTTGATTGGCCTAATAAAGCTATAATGCAAATATAAAAGTAAGAGTTATTAGCATATACTCCTATGACTTTTAGCAAACCAACTATATTGCTTTTTTTTCAAGGATGGTAAAAATAAATAGAGATGGTAATGCAATGTAATGTAAGAAAGACTGTTATAAGCAGGGATAAGAATAGTACTTGAGATTCTCTTTAAACTCTGAAATCTCCAAAAAGAATAACGGTGATTAACACTGACATCCTGCATTTACTTTGGAGCTGTTTTTGGAACTGATGGTGATTTAGTATGTTGAAAGCCAAAAGGCAACCCAGCTAAAAGTGAAAACTGTTCTTAAATTAGGCAGATTACTTATTTTACAGACTCTACAGATTTGATCATATACCATTTAAACTGAGGCCATGTTAGGGCATCCGGTTTTTTAAGGAATGCCAGTATACTTCTTTTGTAGATATCATTTTGGAAAACCCCAAAAGAGGCTTGATTTGTTTCTTCATCACCCAAAGGAACTCCTAGTCTAGCCAGAGATGTATTTAGCTGTCTCTTTATAATGTGGGGGCAGCTAAAAGAGAGTGAACCAGATAGGAATTGACCTTATCCTCCAAGGAGTCCATGGAAAAACAATGATAAAAAGCAGAGCTAGGAAAAGTTGCTTTTTAAGATTACGATTCCCAGGATCTCCCAACAAACACAACTACTATCCCCACCCCCCGAAAAAAATTCCCCTATACTCTGGTAAAAAGTGGGAGTATGCCTACAGAAGAGCTCATTTGTCAATAACTGAAAAGGAGATTTATCCCAGGCCCCTTTAAGAGAGATATAAGGTGCATCTGCACTGTAGAAATAATACAGTTTTATGAGGCACCAGCACTCTTTGTCAAAGAGGACTAAAGACCTTGTAAAACTACAAATCCCAGTATTCCATAGGATGGAGCTATAGCGCTTAAAGTAGTGTCAACCTGCATTATTTCTACAGTGTAGATGCACCCATATCCACAAGGAAGAGAGCTTTTTCCTGTGGTGGCACAATGGCTTTGGAACCCGGTCCCCAAAGAAGCACATTCAGACTCAACATTACAGTCTTTTAAGTACCAGGTTAAGCTTTTTATTTTTATTTTTGTTGTTGATGAAGTTGACATTTTATAAAGTTCTCTGTCTCCTGTGTGTGTTTTAGTTGTTATTGAGGTTTTATTGCATATTGGCATGTTTTGTTTTATTCATGCCTGGAATCCATTTGAAATGATAGCAATATTTAAAATGGCAGAAGTATCCCATTTTGCTCGGGTTCAAATGTGCTTTCTGACCCCACCCTCACTGCAGTACTATTTTTTTTACCACAGGACTCATTCAATATCAGTATCACAATACCACTATCAGATTTAGAATCATAGAACTGTAGAGTTGGAAGAGACCACAAGGGCCATCTAGTCCAACCTCCTGCTACGCAGGAATCACGACCAAAGCATCCCTGACAGATGGCCATCCAGCCTCTGTTTAAAGACCTCCAAGGAAGGAGACCCTACCACGCTCCGAGGGAGTGTGTTCCACTGCCAAACAGCTCTTACTGTCAAAAAGTTCCTCCTCATGTTGAGGTGGAATCTCTGTTCCTGGAGCTTGCATCCATTGTTCCATGTTCTAGTCTCTGGAGCAGCAGAAAACAAGCAAACAAGCTTGCTCCATCCTCAATGTGACACCCCTTCAAATACTTAAACAGGGCTATCATATCGCCCCTTAACCATCTTTTTTCCAGGCTAAACATACCTAGCTCCCTGAGTCTTTCCTCATAAGGCATCATTTCCAGACCTTTCATCATTTTAGTCACCCTCCTCTGAACACGCTCCAATTTGTCAATATCCTTTTTGAATTGTAGTGCCCAGAACGGGGTCAGAAGCCACTGAGCTCTTTGCATGCCTTTCCACTTCCCTTTCTTTCTTTCTCTCTCTCTCTTCTGCACCCACTTCACTTTTTCTTTTTTGTGATCTTTCTCTTTGCCTCCTTCAACCTTTCACTCTTCTAAACTCTTCTTCCCATCCTTACCAGGAGTCTCCCTTTCTCTCTCCCTCCCACCCTTTTACACACAATCTCTTTTACAATATGGGTTGCCATATTGTAGTTCGCAAATCCAAGCAGCCACATATTGTACGTTATTTGTTTAATGATAAAATCATATAGTAGATCATGACAGGACCCAACAGTGCACATGCAGCCACAGACACACACTACTAATTTCCCACTCAGAAGCTTTATAGATAGGGAAGAAAAGATTGGAGTTTCTTATCTTCTTTGCAGGGGGTGCCCCACCTGCAGGCCAAGAAGTTTTGAACATACCCATGACTCCTCTTTACCATTTTTTTTCCTTACAAGGCTCTTGTGGACTTATCTACACAGGCCAAATACCCCAGCTTGCCCCTGTTCCAAAACCCTGAAGTCCAGTTGATGCAGGGCATTTACCCCAATCTTATGACCCCTAGGGCAGATGCTGGGCTGGAATTGGGGGGGGCAAGCTGGGACAGGACCCTTTACAGTAATATAAGAAAATACCCAGTTTGATCGCCCCATGTGTCTGCAGGAGCATGTGGTTCACGGCTGCCAACTCCTGGCTCTCCTGGAAGCCAGACAAGGGTCCCTCAGCATGTGACCAAGGGGGCCTGCAGTCCCATGTTGCATGCCCCATTCCTGACCTTGAGACAGCAGGGGAAATGGCAGCGGCAGTGGCTGGAGCAATGGGCCAGCGTTCTGTTTGGATGCTAGTCCATTTTCTCCAGGTAACGGGGGTGGAACAGGCCGGAGCCAGAATCAGGATACACTGGTGGGGAGCCAATGTATCTTGGCTAATGTAGATAAGCCCTATGACTTAAACAATTGCAGAAGATACAGACGTTCAACATCTATAGCTCTCTTAGGAATGGGGGTACCACTAAGTTTGGGATCCTGCTTGAGGCATGTAAAATTATATAATGGCATCTTTGCTCAGCCTGAAGTTCATATTCTCGCTGGAAAATGGGAAATGGGAAGAGTCACACTAGCTGGCCTGAGGATTACTTTGTTAATGTAGAAAAAGTGCTTTGTATGTTCAGAAAACAAGCAAACAAAAAACATAGCTTAAAAAAAAACCCTACTGTTTTATTGTCACTCAAAGAATCACTTAGTCTGCAAGGGCAGAGATCAATGAGACAATCTAAAATTTGAAATTTAAGGCCCAAAATGTGATATTAGTCACAGTTGTGGTTCATTCATCGGCTAAACACACTTAAAAAAAAAAAAAACCACTATCAAGCTAATTTCTTGCAAAATGGTTGGGCAGAGTAGCCTCATATCTCTGGAACACATAGAGATATAAAGTGCATGTATTCTACACTTTTATTAGTTTTATATCACTTCAGTCATCATGGAATTCTGAAATTTGTACTTTGATCAGGTACTTTGAATTTATGGCTAGATACTTTGAACTACAGTTTTCAAGATACCTTGAGTGCTGTCTTTACTGCAGAACTCAATTATTTTCTTCCCAGGGTATCTTGGTATTTTTTAGGTGCTTCACCAAACTACAAATCCCAGGATTCCTTAGGATGGGATGATTAAAAGGATATGAAACTGATTTAACTGTGCAGTATGATGCACTTTTACTCACTTTTTTTCAGTATACATTCATAAATACACATGCATGTCTATGCATGTGCACACTTGGAGCCAGGAACAAACATGGTTCACCAGGCAACTGAGTTACACAAAAGCAGCATCTGTGTTGCTCTTGAAGTGATACAGTCCAGGGGGCCGTTTACACGATGAAAATGTCCTGGGAAGAATTTGTGTCGATCCCTGGCAGTTTACACGTACATCGGGTCGGGTACGTGATTTTCGGAAGGGGGGCCACCTTTTATCCCTCAACCTGCGGGACTTCCAGTCCCGCGGTTTGTGCCGGTTTTAAAAAAAGTCATGGGAGGATTCGGAAAATCGGAAATGTAAACAGCCTGAGACAAAATGTCTCGGTACTGGGATGACTGGAAATGGTGACTGGGGGCGGGCTTAGAGCTCAGGGACCAGAAAAGGAGGGGTCAGTCACCCGTTCTACAGATCCAGCCTCACCAGCTGAAAACAAAGGCATCCCATCCAGCTGCACGAAGGTTGATGTGTGTGTGTGCGCGCGTGTGTACTCAATCACCTTTTTAAATGGATTTCTACACTGCAAACCGTTCAGCTTTAATCTCTTCCTCAACTGCATGTTACAGAGAGATGGTCACCCATTCATCCCCTGCCTTGATCACCTCCATGGTATTCCAGCCTCTGAGCGAATGAACACCCTTTAATTCCCCCTCTGTGCCTGTGCCTTTCACATTGTCTGTCTGTAGCTGGTTTGCTGTAAGGGTTAACATTTTAAAGGGGAAACCCACCCACCCCCACCTCACTCGGCTTGATCTCCCTGCTTCTGAGCGAAAGATCTCATTCTGGGTCTTTCAAAATGCCTAGCCTCTACTCGGCTTGCTTTCAAAAGGAAAGGAGATGGTTTAATTGTTCCTCTGTCTGAGGTCTTTGAAAAGTGCCTTCTGCCTCTGTTTCAAGGGTTAACTTTTTAAAGAAGCGAGGGGAATACCAAACCTCTGCCCCTCTGTCTCCCCCCCCCCCAGCCAGCCAATAGCAGCGCTCGTGGCACGGAACTTTAAAGGAAGTGTGTCACCGAGGTTGTGAAAACACGAGTAATCACATACTTGATTGACAGCCAAAAAAACCCCCTACAACCTAAAAAAACCCCGGTACTTTGGACGTGTAAATATCAGTCACGGGACCACCTGGGATATCCAGATCAGTGACATAAATCGTATAAACAGCAAGGGGCGGATTCGTGATCACAAAATCACGGTAAGCACCGTGACAATTTCTGTCGTGTAACTGGCACCCAGGGGTTTAAATAGCCTGATCCTCTGGTAAACCCAATCAAAATAGACTCAAAGCATTTGGACCAAACCGCAAGACTCCTACACCTGAGGAACTTGCACCTGCCATTTAGGGGCCTAATTAATCAGTGTCGCTCAACATCTCAACATGGTACTTTGGCTTGTCTCACTTCTGGAGTAATACAGACACTGCAGACAGATTTGAAATAATTAAAATCAATTAATGCATTTTTAAAAAGCACACATAATAAACCTGAGATGCACAGCGTCAGGGTTCCCTTAGTATACATGCCAAGTTTCAGGTTCTTACGTTTCATGATTTTGAAGATATGATAGAAATGGGCACACAAACATTTATTATTGATTACATTCATTTATTTGCTTCCTAAAAACAAATATTGCAATATCCCTACTCCTGCTTAACTCTGGAGCAATAACCTTTAGAAAGGTTACTTTTTTGGACTGCAGCTTCCAGAATCCTCCAGCCCACATAGCTACTGGCAAATTCTGGGAGTTGTAGTCCAAAAAAGGTAATTTTTTGAAGCTCTGGCATACTGTTGTCATAATAGAGTAAAATTTTCTTAGCAAACCACATCCCCTAGGACCAAATTAGCTGTAATGACAACTGTTCCACTTGTTTAAACACAGACCTGTCTCAATAATGCAGAAATTGGGCATGGGGAATCTTTTTTTTTTTTTTTTAACCAAAATCCTCCCTCTAGTGTGGCTTCTCTCTCTCTCTGTATGGCACAGCATGGATCCCCGAAGAAAGAAGGAGAAACAAGAGCACACCTTTTAAATGTGAATACTACCCCATATCTTTTGGGACTCCTGCCATCATGTAGCCTTTGTTCAGAGCTGGTACAAAACAAGTATTACATTTCAAAAAGTACACAAATGGTTCAGATTTGAAACAGCATAACAGCAGGAAAGAAAGTTAGCCCACAGGGTTATTTGAACTCAAAGTCTTGGAGGACAGGTATCAAGGGTGGGGATTGGAGGTAATATTTGACAAACTGTCTGACAGATTAATGGAATATAAAAGTTACAACAGTAGTTAAAGAGTACACACATATCAAACTAGATATAAACATCTTGGCCTAAAAGAATAGAGCAGGCAAGATAGCAACTGAGATCCAAGAGCGGTTAAGTCAATGAAATGCAAATCATATTTCCATATCAGACAGATCGTATTTCTATGGTCATATCACATTTTCCATCTGTAATTCTGGCTCAAGAAAATTCAAATTCAGTAGCCACATTATTTTACCAGGAAGACAGTTTTCTCTTGCTGTTTTCAAGCTCTGTCTCAGCCTTTCAAATATACATATGTGTTGGGGCTATGTTAGGGAGGCACTGGGTAGCAGCTTTTTGTTTCTGCCCAGAAGCTGACATTTTGATGCAACAAGCATTCTCACCCAAATCTCCAAAAGTATGATGGCATCAGGACCAGCCTGGACCATTTTGATCCTGTGTACTAGACAAGATTTGCAATCCAGGTGCTCAAAGTGGTGGCAGCTAATTTTTACATCAAACTTTACTATGGGATGGCATCTTCCAATATGTCTGAGGAAGGAGGTTGGCTTAGGAGGATCTGAATGGGTTGCATGGCATACACATCCATGGGTTACAGCCAGACAGTACATAATGAAAAGAAGGGAGGCTCCCACTTCTGTTCTTCAGTATACTTTTGACTGATGTAGTAATCTGCCTCTATGTAACTGTAGGGCCAGCTCTGGATGCAGTTGCCAAATGCTGCTAAAACAAATGGATGACACCTGACCTGCTGTAGAAATTCTGGTTCTTGACCTCTTAACCACCTCCTACATCAATCCCATGAAAACTAAGCAAGAACCATGGTATGTTTGTTAATGTCTCATCAACTCAGTGCTTAGGAAAGCTTGGTTCACTACCTTCAAACTTTCTTTAGACACTGTATGACTCATTTTCCTTAGCAATGAGATGTGTTTGTGGTGCTTTGCAGTCCACAGGGTAAGGTGAGCTCATTTGTAGCTGTGGCATACTCAGCTAGGGTACTGCAAAGAAATAGGCCACAAATAACATCTGCTTTCCTAGATTCTGTCTCTGGCTTCCTAGGAAGCCTTCCTTTGTAATCATTGTTTTTGGGGCACCTACTTTTGCTGCTTCAGAGGATGAATAAACAAAGCTGAAGGAAAGATATGTGGTCTGATGCTACTAGAAGATAAAATGGACTAGGAAATAGATTAGGGATCCTAGCACCAGTATGTGAGCCCTCCCCCCACATGGACTATGACCATGGCATGAAATGTGCTGTCTGCTTCCTAAATAAACATAAAAAGAGTTTTTCCTAATTAGAAAAGATCCATCTCATCCACCTTTTTGTTTACTCAAGCAGGATACTTTCATCAAGTTTTGAAGCAGGGCTGGAAAACATTTTATTTTTATTTTTTTTACAAATACCTGGTTTTCAGAGGAACACTTCTTTGAAAGTAAAGGACCTCTCATCAGTGGTCTGGATGTGGGCAGCTGTGACCTTACATTCCGCTCACCAGTCACTCTCCATTCTTCTGCCATCTGCCTCCTCAGACCACACAACCTCCTCCTCCAATGCCACATCATGGGGTCACCTTTCATATGGCAGTAGTCTACATTTCAAATCTCCCCTTATCAGCTCTGGCTCACCCTCCTCCATCCTGCTGCAGATTTCCAGTTCAGCTTCTTATATGCTAAATACGGTGATAAACATGAATAAAATGTCCATCCATCCCTTCCATTATCATCAATGTATTTCAGTAAAGTACATAGAATTTTCTTCTGCTTCAGTCATAACCAAGTGCAATACAAGCATTGGAAGTATGCAAATACCCTTTCTATTCAGTTTAAATGAGTTTGTGACTTTATGTTGTTGTCATTGTTTCCAAAGAAACCAGCTGGAATGGAGAGAAAGATGAAATGAACTGAGTATTGGGGAGGAGAGCCTAATGTTAAGGCAAAGGACAAATTACTTCCCTTGTGAAGGTGTCCCCAGTAATAGCAGACTTGTTATTTTCACTCTGTATAGGATTTTATAAGGTCACCAGCCACAGTATTACCTGAGTCCTGACTACAAACACAGTAACAGCTCTGCTTTAATATGATGTTAACTGTCACATCCATAATATCACTTCTCCCATGATCACAGTGAAGCATGGCTACACTACCTTTTGGACTAAAATTCATACAATCTTGCAGCTGCTGCTTCATACCATTGTTTCTTTTTTTAAAAAAAATTATTAATTTTATAATCATACATTATATTATCCAATCAATACTTAGTATAACACATAAAATAACTATAAACATCGCAATTTTTCTATTAACTAATTTCAAAGGTTAACATAGATTCTTTACTATAATTCTATTCAAAAATATTAATTCCCCTACCCCCCCACCACCTCAGTGCTCCCCTTCACCGGAGCCATTATCCCTTACCTAATCTTTCCAGAATCTCATTTCTTCTCATGGAGGTAACCTCCCATCTTTTGTCTGTAATACTTTTTTAAAAAATACTTTCCAAATTTTATCAAAATCACTTTCTTTCCAACTTCCTCTTACTTTAATTCTACATGTTAACTTAACATTTATTGCCATCTTCCAAACTTTCATACCATTGTTTCTTAGTTCAGATTTTCAGATAGCTTTAAGAACAAAGACCATACCCTACAAGTATCCTGATTTGGCAGGGACAGTTCTAATCAATCCTTTGTTGTCCCACTTTTTCAGCTGCTTTTAAAATGTCCGTTTCTCTCCCCTCCTCCCACACCCTTCCCCTTGCCCTTGGCTTTCTTCTATCAGTGCAAACTGAATTCAGAGTGCAAGAGTGGTCCGTACTCAGTTAACTCAGGCTGCACCTGCACTGCAGAAATACTGTAATGCGGTTTGACACCACTTTAACTGCTGTGACTCAATGCTGTGGAATTCTGGGATCTGTAGTTTTGCGAGCTATTAAGCCTTATCTGTCAGAGAGCTCTGGTGTCACACCAAATGACAAATCCCAGGATTCCATAGCACTGAGCCATGGCAGTTAAAGCTGTGTCAGACTGGATTATTTCTACAGTGCAGATGCAGGACATTTTAACAGTTGAACCCCACCCCTGAGGAGGTTGGGAGAAGAACAGGGCTGTCACGCTTACACAGCCCTGTCCTCCTCCCAACCTCCTCCCAACCTTCCCCTGTGTTGCTGGAGCCTCTTTTTATTGACAGACAACCCCCATGAATAAAAAGCAGCACCAGCAGCATGGGTGAAGGTCAGGAGGAGGACGGAAGAGGACGGGGCTATCTGAAATGGGGCTGTGTAAGCACGACAGCCCCATTCTTCTCCTGACCTCCTTGGGTTTTTTTCCAACCATTTGAAAAAGTCTGCAGCCTCACTGGCAGGAGAGCAGAGGAGAAGGTGGGATCTTTTCCTTCCCAGTAGGCTCAGGCAGAAACAAACTGCTGCACCATCTCCTTGCTATTAGATTTCCCCTCATTAATAATTTTTGCTGTCTTGATCAGACTCTGATGTTGCTTGGCCACATGTGTCCTGGGTTTCATCTGTGAAATCTTGGAGGGCATGATAGCCTTGGTATAAAACATTACTGTTGAAGTTCCCTTATCACAGTGCCTGCAGTAGATAAATTAAATAACAACCAGTTCACTTTTCCCTCCCATTTTCCACCCATCTACATCAGTCTTAAGGTGTAATTTAACAGTGCAAAATGATTTAGAAAAGCCCTGGATAGCACTCAGAAATACAAAAGCAACGTGGTGCAATTACAAACTAATAACTTTAGTAACACACACACAAATGCATATACATAATGACTACAATAATGAATGAAGCATGTGAATACAAACTGTCAAACACATGGATCTAACAAAATATATGTAGACATATCAAGTGTCCTTATATCATCACGACTACTTCAATCCATTTTTCACGAGAGTGGTAAGAAAGTCCAAGGGCTTATTTACACGGCAGGTTTTCTTACGTTAAGTTGCGCTTTAGCGCTTTCCCGCATCAGTGGTAGGTAGTTTACATGGTATAAGTTTACACAGCTATATTTTGTGGCTCTTTGATTTTTTTCCGCTTTGAGATTCACACAGCCAAATGTGGTGGGGGCAATAGCCAAGCATTGGAGAGGAGACAAAGGAATGCCATAGGAATGTCTGCCCTGGCCCCAACTCCGTGGTTAACAGCTTAGAGGCAATAATGTCACACTTTGCCTCTCCCCCCCAGCTCCCTGCCCACAAATCAAACTCCAAATGGAAGGTTTTTTCTCCTTGCTTAACAGCATTTTCTTGTCAAATAAACAGACTGCCGAAATAGGGAAAGAGAAGTTTCTCTCTCTCTCTCTCTCCCTCTCTCCCCCAATCACAGTGCAGCTCTGGGGCAGCCCTTAGTGAAAAGGTTTTTTCTCTCTCTCTCTCTCTCCCTCCCCCAAGCAGAGCTGATGAGATGGGAGCTTTATGGGCAGAAGAAATCTTCCCCTGACTGAAAGGTCTTGGGAATCCTTTTTCTTGGCAGACTTGCAAAATAGCAGAGAGGATTTTTCAAAGTTTCCTGATCGCTACTGAATCTCCCTCCCTCAGTCCCCCTCTTTTAAGCCCACCCCTTCATCATAGCAACCAATCACAGTACAGCTCTGCTGCAGCCCTTAGTGGAATGGTTGTTTACACTACCAATAATGCGCTACATTGCAAATATACCGGCAAAAGTAGCGACATCCCTTGGCACGCTATATTTGGGTGTTTTACCTTCCCGCCTTCTGAATGAGGCAATGCTGTGGTGCGATCCATGGGAACAATGAGCTATCTTTGTGATATATTTAGAGGAATATTTGCCCGTGTAAACAAACCCCAAGATAGAGGTGAATGATGCAAGTGAAGATGAGTGTTCACTATGGAGGTAGCTGAATCAGAAACAAAGAGGGCAGTTTTTCCCTGGTCTTTGAAACTGTTTCACCTTAAAAGACTTCTTCAGCTTCTTCATATTAACTATATATGGGTTCCTGTTGCTTACATCAACAAAGGGGAGAGAATGGTATAATATTTTGAAATGTACAGATTTGTTCTTAAGGTATATAGCTAATAATAATCCCTGCATTCACAGGACAGCCTTTCCCAAAATCTTGGCCTTTGATTTGCATTGGGACAACACCTCCCATCATCCCTAGCCAGCATCGTCCCGCCCTCAGTGAGGTGAGTGGGATTACTGCAGTACCTCAGGTGTCTGGTGTGCTCTCCTTGACTGTTGTGTGCTGTTCTTTTATTTTAGCTACAAAACAAAGTACCGTTTGTAAGCAAGTATTAATGTTAATGCCAATCTGTTTCAAAATGAAGTCAGGGTGGGGGAGAGGGAATCATATTTTTGTGCACACTGATAAATCTGCAGCATGATGATGGGAACATATAGGTCAGCTGCCCTGGGTATAATCTGAGTTCCCATCCAAGTACAAAATGAGGACAGGAAATGATGGGGTTGTTAGTGACACAAACAAAAATAGCAAACATTTCTTTTTTTTTTCTTGATTTGAGACCGATCTAATATGACACATACACATGCTCAGAAGTGTCATTCTAGCCAAGCTGGGGATTTATGGAAACAGTGAAATTGTAGAGGCAATGTTTTGTAAGAACAGCAACGACCTTTAAGACCTCTTTTTTATATATCACACAAGAGATAAGTAGCAGATTAAAATCCCTTGACCATGACCAGCATTTACTCCTGACTACTGCCTATAATTTTCAAGATACACATTTTATTAATAGTTAAGGTTATTAACTGTTACCAGACTCCCCATGGTGTACCAGTTTATTCTTCCCAAACCCATTGACCCAAGTTGATGTGATATCATGGAATGGTAACTAATATTCTAAATTATGAGGAGAATAGATCAGCCATCAAAGAACATTAAGAGATGGCACCACTGCTCTGAAAGAAGAATGTTATATGACCTATAGACAGAAGAGTTTATTTGCTATAAGAAAGAAATGTGGCGCACTGTAGAGGTGGGGAGGGAACAAGAGAAATAGGATAACTATAAAAACTGCATATGTTGTATATAGGGACTGGGACAAAGGGCTTGTCTACATGGGCTAAACGGCCTGTCTTGCTCCAGTCTCAGTGCCCTGCAGTCCATATGATGCAGGACATTTGCCACAGTCTGTCCAAGGACAGTCCTTACAACCCCCAGGCCAGATATGGGGCTGAGATGGTGGGGGGGCAGGGAAGGGCCTGATAAGACATTTTAAAATAATACCTGCTTAAAACCATTTCTGGCAGCAAAAAAACAGATCTGGCCCTGAAAGACGGCAGGAGCCTGTCCCTGCAGGCTGGCTGCACTGCTTCTGCTAGTCTGCCTTGCTGTCTCGGAAGGCAGGGAGGAGTCCTGCAGCATGCAGCCAAGGCTGGTCAAATTCAGGAGGCCTTGGTCACATGCTGTGGGCCCCCTTTCTGCCTTCCAAGCCAGAGAGGAAAATGGCAGCTGCAATGATAGGCTGGCATCTCTGTCTGGACTCCAGCCCATTTCGTTGAGGGAATGGGGGAACAATTGGCCAGAACCACAGCCAGGATATGCTGGCCGGGAGCTGGTGTATCTTAGCTCATGTAGATGAGCCCAAAGATGTTGAAAGTATAGTTGGTGGGAAGCCAAGGCTGACATGCACAGAGTTAAAGGCAGATATTGTTGTTTTTTTAAAGGATGGTCCTTGCATTTTGATTTAAATAACTAGATAAGTCTTTGCCTGAAAATCCCATGTTGGAAGAGTAGTTATAATGCATGCTATTGCATATCATCATTATTAACTATCCTTAGCAATATGTTTATGACCACATATGTATATACAACAATATCTCATAGTTTTTTTTGGGGGGGGGATCACTCTCATTTTCTCCTTCACTGAGTTTTTTTAAAATGTAAGTTCTTTACATCCTGAACAAGAAGAAATGAGAGAAACTGATAAATTCTTTAAAAGACCCTGAAACAGCTATTCTCAGCATGGAGAGAGTCATGTTGTCTCTCCCTGTCAGGTAGATGATTACGACATGAAGCCTCTCTGAAAGCAAGCAAACAAAAAGAGCTGGCAACTATAATTCAGCACTAATTCAATACCCTGGTTGAATACATAAGACTCAAACCCATATTCTCAAGAGTTAAGCACTCAAAATCCAAGGAATAAATAAGTGAATTCCTCATACATTTGACTAGGGACATTATCAGACACGGCAAAAATCGCAGGATTATGACATCAGGGTAGAGCAAATGGACCCCGCTATCACACGTCATCATCGTCGTCATCATCATCTTCACATTTTTACTCCATGCTCCAGCTGCAAAAAAGGCATTCTTTCTCATTCACAAGAAAATATGTTAATAGATCATCAATACCGCTGTTTTTGCACTACTGACTGCGTGCAAAACCATGTCCCATTGTAATTGCAAAATTTCAGCATGAATCCTAGTCCTTGGCAAGAAAACATCTGGGTGAGAATGCAAAAACCAAGCAAGGACACTGTTTTTATGAACTCTCCCCTTTAGTCTGCACATTTTTGCGTTTGTTTTTGTGCTTGTGCATTCATTTACTTTGTTATTTAAGGGGTTTGGTGTTTTAAGCACACTTGCATCTTCTTGCGAGAACTGCAAAAATGTCAGTTCCCATGCCAAATTGCAGAAGTAAACTCCCATTCTTGAAGCGCTAGTGGTCTTTGTGCAATAATTCTGTGGTGTTTCTTTTGCATGATTACAGCTACATGCCATAATAAGTGTTATAATGCCATGATGTTCCTGCTATCTTCATTCGCAAAATTACAGCATTTTTAGATGCTAGTCTGATAATGTCTTAGTTTTCTTTTTCTTTGGTGAAAAAAAATAGTGGTCAAAAACAGCCGCAATTATGAATTGGGATCCTATTCCAGTTGAAAGTACTGCTACAGCTGCTGCAGCAGCAAAAAACCAAATCAAATCTGTCCCGTACAACTCATTCACTGGATTAATCCATGGCAGTGTATTGTATCTAGTCAGTGCATGCACAGTTCCATAGACTCTAGATATCTAAATAGCTTTCTATCAGATGGATACCTGAAAGTATCAATTTTTTTTTATGAATGAAGAACTTGTTGCTAGGATATCAATTTTCTTGATGCTGTCAGACTGATCTTTCAATAAGCATCTCCATAGCCTGTTTCCTTTATTACTACCCACGGAAAGAGGTCAGTCATTGTTCATTAAAACCTTTCACCTAGCAGGGATCTTATTCCTTTAGGCTAGTGTTTCCCAGCTTTCTGATTAAATAATCCTTTAATTTTAGTTCCTTGTCTTACTCCAGATTGGGAACACAATTTATTCCTGGAAGATTGATGGGTGAAGTGAACAAATGGGAATGGGCAGTCTTTTTGGTGCAATGTAAAACTTTATCAGACACATAAAATACAGTGTCATAATGATGCCACATAACTGCGAAAGGCACACATATCAGATGATGTCATCCCTTCATGGTTATGTCCCTGCCAAAACCCATAGTTTTTTTATTGATGGCTGAAGGCATCAATAGATCCCTTGTGGCACTTTTGTGCCAGATTGCCGGCGTGTGAAACCTTGCACCATTGTACTCATGTCAATGAAGTGTCAATGGCTGGTCTGGCGTGAACACTTCTCATAAGTGACACACTTTTTATGACCCTCACCAGGTTACTTGGAAGTTTTTTAGTGTGTTTTGTTGCTTGGTGTAACTGTTTTAGTGTTGTTGTTGTTTTGTTTTTTAATTTCCTGTGTTATGTATTCTCATGAGAGGATTTTGAACAAGGAAGTCAACGGAGCTCTGTTCACTTCCTCTTTCATTGCTGGGGAAGCCTTTGCCAGGATTAGAGGTAAGTGCGGTGGGGGGCATTCTTTTGCTGGCATAAAAATGGACTTTTTATGCCAGCAAAAGAACACTTTTAAGAAGCTTATCTGATAAAGTCCGTAGTGTCATGCCTCTGCAGTGGAGTGACCAGATGGTCTCTTGTGTGTGATATGGAGACTGGGCAGAATTGGATACACCCAGTGATACTGCTTAGAAAACATAAAGCCAGAGAAGTGAGTCATATAGAATGGCAACAGAGTTCTGCCATGTTTCTACATCGGATGATCAGCTGTGCCCTCCCTATGCAGAGATGCAACAGACAGGACAGGAACTCAATGGTGATGAGTAAAATTCAAATGATATTTCCACATGGGATACTTACTATGGAGTCCTACACCTCCCATTACAAAATACAGGCCTGGGATGAGGTATAGCTATGGAGAGGCAGCAAAATACGGGTGTTGCCCCCCACCCCCGAGAAAGCTGCTACCTGATATGAAATTTCCCTTCAGTCTTCATGTTTATAGCATGGCACTAACTTACAGCTTCACTTGACCTTTTAGAAATACAACTCAGGAATCCAAAGAAAAGGGGCAGGCAGAGTTTCCAAGGGAATGTGAAATTAACACAGCAAATGTAAGAGTTTCAGGTGTGAATGATTTTCAGCGTCTCACTCTCTGATATGCCAAAAATTTGGGGACTGATGGAAAATTTAGTAGGGGGGGGCAGAAATCTTATTTGTGGAAGTAATGCCCTCATCCCCCCATAGCTATGCCCCTGACTCAGGAGACCTGGGTTCAGAGAATCACCCATAGAGTTGGAAGAGACTGTAAGGGCCATCCAGTCCAACCCCCTGCCATGCAGGAATACATAATTAAAGCACTCTTGACCGATGGTCATCCAGCCTGTGTTTAAAAACTTCCAAAGAAGGAGACTCCACCACACTCCACGGCAGTACATTTCACTGCCGAATAGCAGTTTCCATCAGGAAGTTCTTCCTAATATTTTCCGTAGGTGGAATCTCTTTTCCTGTAGTTTGAACCCTTCATAGGATACCAGCCCTATGAAGTTCAGGCCCCAAATTATTCCTTACATGCAAATCTGTGTGATAGTAGACAAATGCCCACCCCTTTTAAAACCAGGAGCAGCCACTTTGTAGTGGAGGCACACAAGGGGGAGAGAATCAGTGGAGAAATAGAGCATGAAATGTTCACCATCAGAAATGTCCCCAGAAGTATCCTAGAGGCTCACTTCCAGTTTCAGAGGAAAAAGTTGTCATACACCTAAAGCAGGCTAAGGGGGTGGAAAGAAATGTGTAATGGCCAAGCACATCACTTAGACTTTAGTCCTAGAGGGTATGTTTGGGGCAAAATAGATGAGATCATTGTGGATATTTTGAGGCTTACAGGCCACACTTTGCCCAGTCCTGCCCTGGAGGCATTTCTCATTTCACAGTTCTTAAATTGCGTAAATCCATTTCCCCTCATTCATTTAAAAACTTACAGGGAATGGAGGAGGGAAAGAATCTAGAACAGTGAAATGGCAACTAGGGCAACATCAGCACCATTAAGTCCCTACCACCTCCCTGCATCTCAATACCTTGACCAAAACCAGCTTTTCCTGCTATCCAAGGGCTGTTGAGTTCTTATTCCCTGCCTTTCCTTATGACATAGTTTGGTCAGGCTCTGAAGTCTGTGGCTTTGCCCAAGCCAACATATCTACAAGATAAAATAGGATGACCCCCATATGTATTATTCTGTGCTCCTTGGAACATGAACAGGATATAAATATGAGAGATGGGCAGACAAATGAATGAATGTCCCACAGTGAATAAGTCTAATTCAGTATGCCATTCAAAAGCACCCAGGGGATATTCACTAGGTTAACTATATTACTGAAGGAAAAACTAGAACAAGAACAGCTAATGTCATTTATAGAATACCTCAGCTCCTGGACATGCAATGACGTACGTGATCATACTGACATTTCACCCTATGTTCTGAAATGCAAGTGTATTTTTACACATATTTGCAGGATAAGATATTCTGCAACTAGTGGCCCCTAGGCTATAGCAGGGTCCTGATTCATGCACTTGGCCCTCGAGTTATTACTTTGAGGTGCGGTGGGCAACTGCAAAGGTGCTTGATGCCTTTCTCCCCCATGACTCCCCTGTGGGCCATATCACTGCTCCTGGCATGACTGATAGTGACATCACATCCCTTCACTTCCAGTTCTGGGATTTGTTTGGAAAACGGCTGATTTTTATAGTTTTTCTAACATTTGGGAACTGGGGGGAGGACAATTTGGTTGGGTTTGGGATATTTTTATGGCCAAAAATTTGGCCAATTTTTTAATTGGACGGAGGGTTGAAGCCTTCAGGGTTCTTCTGCAGAGGTTCAGGGGACACAGAATACATCTCATGGGCCACAGGCAGCTCATGGGCTACTTTTCCCCCTTTGCCTTAAGGGGCAAAGTTTCAAAATGTATTGCAGCAACAGATGTGAGCATGCCCCTCTTCAAGAAGTGGGAGTTAGGACCTTGGCCTTGTGCCCCCAACATCATTGTCTGTAGTTTTTGACCAGAGATTTCTTTAAAGTATGTGTTCGGAACAAGCATATTAAAAATGAAATGACAGTATTAATGGCATTGGCCATCTGAGTCCAGTTTCCTTCAGCTGAAGAAAAATATTGCTCATTTAAAATATACACACACATCTTTGGATGCTAAACACACACATGTGTATCTCCTCAGCTACAATTTGTTTCAACATCAATTTCTTCTCTCAAATAACTAATCTAAAACCTTACGGAGCCTTAAGTTACAACTCAGGTAGTAAAGTTAGGAGAGGGTTTCAATTTCAATACAGCTAATTACAGATTGATCAATTTGAAAATTCTTTGCTCCTTTAAAACTACATTAATTATAGTAGTCAGATGTGTAGAGCCTCAGTGGAATTTGGAACTGCAGAGTACATTTATTTTAGCATAACACATGCCAATAGACGCAAAGGAAAAGCTCTCTAGTGGAAAGTTTTAAATAAATGCCTCTGCAGTTTTTGAAAGGTTATTTGTTATATCTCCCCCCCACCAGCTGCACCTAAAGGCAGGATGACAGGTCGACACTAAAGCTTACACACACAATGTCCCATCTGTAGAAACAATTTTGGTCACCAATCATTATTCAGTGGCAGTGCTGATCATCAGCAGAAATAAGAAACCTTTACATTGCATTCAGCATACAAATTCATGAGTGACACAGTGAACAAAGCATACTATCAAAAACAACATGAAGATTAATTGAAGCCCTTTGGCCATGAAAACATTGTGGCAACATAACTAATCAAACAGAACAGAAGGCATCTGTAGTAAACTTGCCATTGGAGATGTGTTGAACAACAACAACAACCCATTCTGAAAACTAGCCTTATCTTCCCAAAATTATTTGGCTCAACTCCAAAGTCAAACGAATTGGGCCTTGAGTTTAGCAGGGCCCTGCAAATTCATCACAAAGTTCACTTTAGTTAAAATTCTGTAGTGTCTCTATTTCCACAGCAGCAAGTAAGAGAACCCAAGCAGAAACCTTTCAAAGGAAACACTCCTGCCACCTTCACATAAAAGAATCTCAGAGAGTACAAATGGAAATGTCATTCCATTTAGACCTTTGAGAGCTGCTGAGAGTCTGACCATGAAATTTTGTACATCAGGAATGGTGGACCCTTGGTCATCTATATATTTTGGACTGTAGTTCTCACCATCCCTTAGCATTGGCCATCGTGGGTGATGTCCGAAGGCTCTGGAAATTTGTCCCACCAGCAGATATTAGGGCTATGGAGACACCCTGGAATTGGGTAGAAATTTAGCTCGAAGGTCTCCCTGGGAAGGATGGTACAGATCTCTGAAGCAGCATCAGGGTTAGGCCATACTGTCCCCAGATCATGGCAGGTTATATTGACATAAAATCATGGAAGAGAGTTACGGCCACTGCATCCAGAACAAGGAGGATACCAATCCAGAAGAACAGTGAAGCACTTCCCTTATCCTTTTCCTTATGAAGCTCAGGTGTATTGAGATAGGGATTTTGTGGGTAACCCCAAGAGGTCACAAACCACCCAGACTGGGGGGTCCAACAGAATCACTGCAAAACTGCTGCCTCTGGGCAGTCCCAAGTCCCTCCTGAGGAAGTGCTTTCCCTTCTGGCTGCAATTAGGATTGCACTTGCTGGCCAGATATCAGGAAATAAAAATGTCTGATTCCTACCCTTGTTGAATACAAAGGGCCGAACTTAAAAGGGGCAGAGCCAATGAAAACACACCTATATGAGACACTTCAGAAGAAAGTCCTGTGGTGTTTAGGAGGGCTTATTTCCAAGTATGTAGCTATAGGAGTACAGCCTGAACACTCTACAATAAATTCAAGAATGTGTTCATATATTAAAGAAGAACACTTTCTTTTCCCCAGGCACATGAGAACACTGCCATGACAATCTGCTCTTCTATGTATACACTATGGCCACCTGAGAGTCAGCTTTAAAACAACCACCTCCCAGCAATGTTCCTGTGACTTTAGCAGCAGTTTGATCTGTCCTCAAGGGTGGTAATCATGTGGCCCTCCAGATACTGGACTTTATCACACCAGTGTGCAATCACACAAGTTTAAGAATGGAAGCATACTGGTTTGGCATCATTTATCATCACACTTCCTCTGCAATACCGCTTTGGCACAGCTTTGATGACCCATGGTCTCACAATATATTTTCTGTGCCACGGCCATAATGGTGTCTTCTGACTCCTATATGCCCTACCTTGCATGTGCATGTTTCACATTATTTTATTTTACTGCAATTTTGAAATTACAGCAATACTAAAATAAAGAATAGAAAAGAAATTGGAAATAAAAAGAAAAGAGCCTGCTTGGGAATAGTGGGGGGAGCGGGGACGGGATCAGAATCATGTCCACCCATACTATGTGACTTTCCAAGAAGCAAAACTGCAGTGGGGAGCACTTATCACATGGAAATCCATACTGGAAAAGCAGCACAATTGGGAGGCTGCATTGGTACTCTTCAATGAAAAAAAGCACTCCAGGAATGGATTGCACACTAAGCAACTACAGGACAGACATGGTGTTATGTGGTTAGTAATGGCCAAAGATATCATTATCTCATGGAAATAGCACTTTAACAGCTTCATGTTAGACTGCAAGTTCTAGCAGCCCTAGCCAGCATAGTCAATGGTGAGAAATGCTGGGAACTGCAGTTAGGGATGCCAAGTGAAATAAGGGGCAGGGCTCCCATTCTTTTAATGGTTGAATAGAAGAGGAAATTTCAGCTATGTCACACCAGTCACACCTGATGAAATGCCCTCTTCTCTGCAACAATTAATGGGACAGATGCCCTGTCCCCTATTTCACCTGGCAATTTGAGTTGCAGTCCAATAATATCTGCAGCACTGCATGAACCACAACCCTATATTTGGTGATTGCAGTCCTTACATCCATGCTGTGGAATTTTAGTCCAGATATTTTGTAGTTAACCATCAACCATACTGCACATTCAGTGGAAGTGTAAAGGAGCCCAATGTATGTATATATGGTCATATCCATAGATTTCATAGGCAAACAGGAACCCTAGGCACTTCTGTACCTATGTGGGAGCCCTGAAAATGCTGCTTCAATGCATCTTTTACACAGTTAATGTTTCCATGTCATATGTTAAAGGCAGAGAGGCAGGGCTGGGAGGGGGGAACCCCCAGTTTTTCTACTTCCCAGATTATCCCCTGATAATCTGGTGCCATGGAAGAGTGAAAGTATGTTTTACAAATATACAAAATACAGAATTAGTAAATTAAACATGCAGTATACACCAAAATATGGTACTGTTTGACCCAATGTATGTATCATATCATCATATCTGGGAGGGACTGTATTGGAAATTCACAAATCACATAGCTCAAAAGTCAAATAATGCAGAAAATAATTAGTTTCTTAAAATATTAAAAACCAAGTGCTGGATGAATATAAAAACTCTCTTCAGTAAAGCTTACAGCATCAGAAGGGAGGTTTTTTAAAAGCTAGAAGGTAGGATAGGGCTGGGGTTGTTGGACTCTAATTCCAAGCTGCCTCCTCCAGCATGACATAGTGAAAACCCAGTGACAGATAGAGGGCCATAAGGTTCCCCTGAGGTAGAATGACCAAAGGAAAAGGACCAAGAGTCCGAATACTCATTGAAGAAGTTTTTCTCATGTTTGCAACATGATTAAGACAAGTCATACCTATTGGAATTATTTCATTTGAACAGCTATTAGAGGTACAGGAGAAAACCTTCTTTCTAACTGGCCACCCAAAAGAGACTGAGAGCTAACTCCTGTGAGTTTTCCAAATTGTTCCTCTTGGCTGGAAAGCATCTGTTCCCCATTACGAATAAAATGTTTGCAATACAATTATATCATGACAAAATGGCTGTCAGAAGCTACTTTATAATGCAAGCTTTGAGACATAATGGGAACATAAAATCTACTGCGTAGAACCAATAGGCCAAAGCTATCCAGACATGGTAATCTCTCATTTGAGTGAATGTATTTAATATATGGATGTTTTTCATCTAAGCCATGCATTTCCCCCTCCCCTGAGTGACAAATAACAAGCCATAAATGCCTTTTTAAAAAACACAGAATATTGTATGTATTTTTATCTCTGGGATTGGGTAGAATAATTGGATGATATCCAATGGAAAGCATATAACATTTTTGTCATTGATAAAGTGCTTTTTGTCTTTTGCTTGTTTTTTGTTGCAGTTATGGAGAGCTACACATGCATGTGCAGGTCTCAGACCCCCTGCACAGAAGAAATCAGCCACATCACAGGCAGAGTAAGTGCTCCACCATCAGTTCAAATGGCTGCACTGGTCTCAGCAGCAGGTCTGTCGGCTTTCCATTCTGTCTTGCACTGAGTTCTATGGAACTTTGGTACCCTCTAATGGTTCATTTACCAACTGCTCCTATTCTTTCATCATGCTTCCTCCTAAATAACAGGAGGAAAATACTGACAGAACAGATGGGGTTTAGCAATGTGTGCCTGCAAGCTGGTATTTCTCACGGCAAGCACTAGCTCCTAAAATTAAATTGATATTTATTGAATGCCCCCCATCCTTCTTATTTTTTGTATCAGAATGTACTTTTCCCATGTTCTTTTTCTAGAGGGCTTTTAAAACAACAACAACAACAACAACAACAACAAATCATCTCCATGCCATTTGACATTAGATTACCATCCAGTTTACAGAATCTTTCTTGCTAATGGTTTTCTCTCTTGATTTTTGTTGAATGAATATTCATTTCAACCATGTGCTCTGAGGAAAAGATCTGACACATTAAAAGAAGTGAATGTTGGACTAGATCAAAGTTGAAACTGAAGCAGGGAACTAGACAATGGGGCTCATTTCCAATTTAAGGAACAAAAATTCTAGGCCAGTGTACTTATTTGCAATTTTTATATTTAATGATGAGAGCATTTATTTATTTATTTATTTATTTATTCATTTATTTGTGGCTATCTCATCTTGTGGCTTAGTTAACCTACATTAGAAATCTAGGCTAAAATAAAAGTGCTCATTTACATGTGCAAAAGGAAGGAAAGTCTCATTAAACAATATTCTCATCTCAGCTTATTTTGGCCAGGTGATTTAGAACACACAAAAATTTGTGCTGTAATTAATAAGTTCAAAAATGGTTTCCTCATTAGTGCCAATGAAGGGCACAGTATCTAAGTTAACACCTTTTATTATATTCCTCTTCTATTCCTAAAGAGATGTTTTGAATAGTGCAGAAATTTTCTACCCAGTCAATTTAGGTGGCCCAACAGAAACACACAAACAAGCTTTCAATTAACAAGCATTCAAAACCCTTTGTCAGTCTGAACTCCTATATATGCAGTGTTTGAATCCTGGTATCAACAGAGTTGAATATCACACTAATGATATTCAATTGGTCCTCTGTATCCATGGGTTCTACATCCACAGATTCAACCAACCAGAGCTCAAATATATTCAGGATTCCCCCCCCCCCAAAAAAGCAAAGCTTGCTGTTCACCATTTTATATAAGGGATGCCATTTTACTACACCATTGAATATAATGTGACTTGAGCATCCATGGATTTTGGTATACATAGAGGGTCCTGGAACCAAAGCCCAATGAATACTGAGAGCCCACTGTATTCACATTTTGGCTTAAAGCCAGCATATAGTTAGGTGAGTTTAGATCAATGAATATCAATGAGATTTTGAAGCATGTGTAATTCTGAATAGGGCTGTGGCTATTAAACCTGTCATATGGCAAATGCAGCTTTCACTTCATTACACGAATATGTGAAACTGCTCTCTGGATCAGTTACTTTGGACATTCTTTCTTATTACTTCAGACAGTTATATAATCATGGAAGGATACCTTGACACTCTTTGTAACTCATCATGTTAACTACCATTCCCTCACATTCTTTGTGTCTGAGCTTCCCTTGAAGGTTACAAATTGGGCTGCAAACTGTAAATTGTGCTTGCTTTATAGATTTTCATTCAGACTATTTTGCCCTAGTTCGTAATCCTGACAAAGCTTCTGGTGTTACCTTTAACACACCAGAGATCCATTGTCATGTCATGATGCTCTTCTCTTTCTTTATCAATGCATTATTGCTCCGCTGCCCTAAACTATATTCTCCAGATTAAAGGAATCCTTTACAGTCTGATGTTTGAGATTAACTCAGTATCTTAAAAGAAATATCAATATATCAACCAACCTGTTTTCTTCTTATTTTTTAAAAAAACAAGTTGAATAGTTCCAGTTCATATTACAAACATTAATAGTGCATGTTGATATAGTGTTTTTTATTTTGTAACAATTTTACACCAGTTTCTAGCCATCTTGATAGTTTTTTTCCAGTTTCTTTTGAATAATGCAAGCAACATACTTTCCTCCACGCCTTTCTCGCATGTGCATGTGCATACTCTCATTCATACCAAAACAAACAAACAAACAAACAAAAATGATGAAAGCAACCACACAATTTTTAAAATTAGAAATTCAGCAGATTTTACATAGTTCTGCTATCTAATAGAGCTAATGGCAGGATTTTTAAATCTTTACTCCTGTCTCTGCAAACAGAAGGAAGAAAACAACATAAAGATTAAATGAGAGTGGTAAGAAGCAGAGGCATCAAAAGGATAGCCATTTACTTCCAAGAAGGCACTGGCATGTCCAGAATCCCATGACAGGTTTCAGAAGGAAAATCTTCATTAGACAACTCTCCTTAGAAAAGCAACATGGCATAGTGGTGTGAGTGTTGGACTTGGACTCGGGGAGAACAGAGTTTAAATCCCTGCTTGATCATGGAAACCCACAGGGTGGCTTTTGGCAAGTCACGCTCTCTTAGCCTCTGAGGAAGACAATGGCAAACCATCCCTCTAAAAAAATCTTGGCAAGGAAAACCTGTGAAAGGTTCACTTTAGGGTCTCTATAAGTGAGAAATGACTTGAATGCATACAACAATAACAACTTTTCTTCGAGCAAGCAGACAGGCTGTCTAATAGAAGAGATTACCTTGGCTGTTTTATGGGAGATCATTAGGATGTGTAAACTGGAAAAAGAAGCTCAGGTTGGTTTTTATTTTCAAATCATTTTAAAATTAGCAAATAGGTAGTAGCAGTATGCCAGTATCTGGCCTAAGTTAGTTTGTCATCCACTGATTTGGGATGTGAGAAGGAAGTTATAGTCAAAGTAAAGAAGAGCATCCTTTCCTTTTCCTTCAAAATGTTGTGGTCTCAGACTTTCCCCTGATCTTGCATGGTATCATCCCCCCAACCCCCATGACACTGCAAATAAGTTCCATATTTGGGTGACAGACAATAATCAGATTTTCAGATATGGTGCCTTCCTGAAATTCCATTGCAAAGATGAAGAAGCTGAGAATGCTGAAGTCTGTGCATAATATTACACTTCATAATACAGTATTGTGAAGTTTAATACAGTGCTTTAGTGCTTTAGTGCTTTAATAAACTTTAGCATTCTGAGAATCTTAACTTTCTTCTTCATTAAACAAGCAAACAAACATTCTAGCCCCTAAAGCTGAGAGAAAGAAAAGAACAAAAAACAATCTGGAAACATGAATACACCACCAGGTGAAATCTCAGACATCTGAGGCATCAGGAGGTGTGAACAAGATGACCTGTGATCACAGAGGGGTCGAGTATTCTGCATCATTCTTTCCCCTTCTTCACAGCTAAAAGAAAGCAGATCTGTTTCAACCCTCAGGGTGTTCACAACGCCCATTCCTGATTTCTGTTTCAAATTGTGGGTGTAATTTCTGAGGGTCTGAGGGTCCTGTCTTCCCCCCTACACTTACTCAAAATGTTGCTCAACTACAGCTCCCATAATTCCTGACCATTGGCCATGGTGGTTGGGATAGATGGGATCTGAAATCTAACAACATCCAAATGGCCCCAGGTGTCTTGCCCTTGAGCTAAACTTAGCAATAATTACTCAGAAATAAGTTCAATGAGACTTTCTTCTTAGTCAACATGCTTCAGATTGTGTCTTTTGGGTTAGAAATTGGGTAGGGGGCAACACTGCAGCCTAGCATCCTTTTCTAATTTGCCATCATCAAGCTTTTTAACTCATCCCATCAGTGTTTTCCCCATCCACCCTCTGATGGTATTGTTTCAGTATGCCCGTTCTGCCAACTTTACCTTTGAGATGTGTTGCCCTTAACTGCCACCAAGTTGGCTTCAACATATGGTCAGCCTATGAATGAGGGATTTCCAAGTGACCTGATCTTCAACTGCCCTGCTCAGGCCTTTCAAACTATGGCATCCTTAATTGAGTTTATCCACCTGTAATGTGGTCTTCTTCTTTTCCTACTACAGGTTCCCCCCTGCCCTAATATCTGCAGGGGATATGTTCTCAGACTTACTGTGGATATGTAAAACCATGAATAATAGCAAACAGTAAGACAGTAAGTGCCTCAGAGTGTGGTGGAGTCTCCTTCTTTGGAGGGCTTTAAACAGAGGCTGGATGGCCACCTGTTGGGAATGCTCTGATTGCTTCAGGGCAGGAGGCTGGACTAGATCCTTGTGGTCTTTTCCAACTCTATGATTCTATGAAACCCCATTGAATTGAATGACTTCTGGCCCAACTTCCAGTGGAATCATAACATAGAATCATGCCAGAGGACCTAGAAAATGTCCAGGGAGGACTTTTTTTGATGTGGATAAGTGAAATCACAGATACCAGTCCGGTGGAAAAGGGGATCAGCCTGTACCTCTCATTTTACTAAACATTATCATCTTTGTGAAGTCGAAGGCTTTCCTGGCCAGCATCCATAGATTTTCCTTGTTTGTTTTTCCCCTGGGCTGTGAGGCCGTTTCCTGGAATAGTTTCTTTCTGACGTTTCGCCTGTATCTGTGGCTGGCATCTTCAGAGAATGGTTGGGTAGGAGTGTGTCTGGGGGTTATATACTGTGAATCCCTGTTGGGGAGGATATGTAAATTTGTGTAATTGAATGGTTAGTTTCTGGGTATAGAAATGCAAGGCCGATTAGTGTCTGTTGGGCTAATGGTTGGTTGATGGGCCATTATCTGCTGGAACTCCCCCTGTCCCTGGGTGGAATTCCTTTGTAAGTGTTGAGTTTTGATTCTATTGTTTTTCAAAACTGGGAGCCAGATTTTGTTTATTTTTAGGGTTTCTTCTTTCTTGTTGAAGTTGTCCAGGTGTCTGTGGATTTCAATAGCTTCTCTGTGCATTCTGACATGATAGTTGTTGGCCTGGTCCAGAATTTCGTTGTTTTTGAATAATATTTTGTCTCCAGGTTGGTTTATCACATGTTCTGCTACTGCTGATTTTTCTGGCTGGCCCAGTCTGCAGTCTCTCATGTTCCTTGATTCATGTTTGCACACTGCATTTAGTGGTCCCTGTGTAAACTTGTCCACAGCTGCAGGAGTTTACTGCATACCATGTATTCTGCAGGTACTGGCAAGGACCCAGACTCAACCATGGCTGAATGGTGTACACATTTGTAGTACAATACAAAGCAGCCTGGAAGGCAGGAGGGAAAAGGAAGAACACATTAGGGAGGGATTGATTCAATCCAGGAAGCCACAGGCCTGAGCTTGCTAGACCTGAGCAGGACTGTTGATGACCAGGGCTCATGGAGGATTCATAGGGTCACCATAAGTTGAAGCTGACATGTTGGCAAATCACAACAAACAAACAAACAAACAAACAATCACTGTTTATTCAGAAGACAATTCAGCCAGGAGTTCTTTCCTGGGAAGGCATGATTTCCACCCTGGGTGCAACACATTTGCCACTGCATTGTCCTCAGCAGCAGCAGCAGCAGCAGCGGCATCAAAATAGAATATACAGTATAAACAATTCTAAAACTTGGGAGAGCAAATAAGATTTATAAACTCTATAGTATAATAAAGCAAACTAGAAAAGGTGGTCAACTAATGGAGATGCGAAATGAGTACAGATCCCCTCTTAGAAGAAAAACAGCTATTTTTATTGTTCGTTTTTAGTATTTATTAAGTATGTTTCTGTAAGCCGCCCTGATTGTGTTTTGTAGAGGGGTGGGATACAAATAAATATTATTATTATTATTATTATTATTATTAAGGATGACAGGTTATTAATTAATCCGTTTCCACCCTGACTAGTCAGGTTTCTTCAAACTTTAGAAAATTCTCCAGTCTAGTCCATGCCAATCCAGACAGTCCAGGTTCTTCCTCCTTCAAAGATCAACATCCGCACATACAGCCCTCACTGCTTTGGGGGATCCCAAGAGCATTTAGCAAGCGCCTGGTTTCGCCATCTCGAGCTCTGGCTTCAAGAAAAGGAACGCAGTGCTTCCTACGGCGCTTCGGTCTGCCGTGAGTCCAGCGACCCCTGCTGGCCCAGGGGAGCACGGCAGCCGTGCCGCTCTCCAGCCTCGGAGGAGCCATGTGGAGGCTCGAAGATCAAGAGGACTAGGGGGGCTGTCGGAGGAGATCGGAGAGGGAAAAGGAGCCAAGGAATCGTCGCACAGCGTTGGGAAAGGGGTGGCAGGAGGGGTCGGGACCGTCCCCGGCTTCCTTTGGGGGCGACGAGGGGGGGCGGTCGGTGGTGCCGCGCGAATACCTTTATTAACAGGCGTCAGGAAATCGTTGGCAACAACCCTCCGCGCCAAAAGAGGATCGAGACGAAATTTTCTCGCCCAGGAGGCGCTTCGTCCCCCCTCGGCAGTTGGTAAGCTGTTGGGTTTGGGGTTTCCCCCCCTCCTTTCCTTCCTTAGCCCGAAGAGGCAGGCGGCCGGAGGACCCTGGGGCTGGCTGGCTGGCTCCCCACGGGGGAGAGAGGGAAGCCGGGGAGGCCAGAGGGAAGCCAGGCGCCCGGGCGGCGGGTCTCCCCTCGGGCCCCCCGGCTGGGGTGGCTCGCCTCAGAGAGGGAGCCCCAACGCCAAACTTTCCCCGGCCGCTCTGGCTCTTCCAGCGGGACTGGCGACGGCTGGCTGGCTGGGATTTGGATGGCGGTGGTGGTGGAACGGGTCCCCCCCTCTCTCCCTCCCTCTGTCGAAGTCTAAAGAGAGGGGGACCCGGGAAGACGGGGAGCAGCAGAGTCCCTCCTTTGGAGGCTGTGAAAGCAGAGGCTGGGCGTGCTTGGATTGTGCGTCCCTGCAGGGGGTTGGACTAGATGACCCTTGGGGGTCTCTTCCAACTCCATGACTCCATGAGAGGGCGAGAGTGGCCCTTGGGCTCTCCGGCCGGACTTTGCAGGAGTTGCGCGTGCAAGGGAGGGAGCCAGAGCGAGAGAGCGAGAGGCGATCCCGGCGCCGGAGGGGCTTCGTGGCAGCGCGCGGTGCGGGACGAGCAGCGAGGCGGCGGCGGCAAGACAGCCAGCCAGCCAGCCAGCCGGGGCTGCCTGCGCGGATCTGGCTTGCGGGGACAGGGACGGATTGCTTCTCCTGCAGAAGGTTGTGCCTGGCAACTGGGCGGCCGGCTCGGTGGCGGGGTCCGAGCTCAGCCTGCCCTGGGGGGGGGCGGGGGGTGTACGCGGCTCAATCCCGAGGAAGAGGGGGAGGAAGAGGGGGAGGGAGGGGAGCAATGGCAGGAGGGGCCAGGGGAGGGGAGAGGCGGCTGCGGCTCAGGCTGCAGTGCCCTCCTTCTTTGGCCAAGAGAACGGGAACGATGGCAGTGGGGTAGAGTGGTTGGGGATGCGCTCTCCCATCATCCCAGGTCGAGAACGGGAGCATCTTTTTGGAAACCGACCAAACAATACCACTATGGCTTTTATTGCATCTGCGCCTAAACTGCGCCCAATCTGTCATTCCTGGTCGATCATGTTGTCCCCTGGCTCTGTCTAATTAGCCGCCAGGCCTCTGAAAAAGCAGCCCACATGCCAAGGCCTCGGCTCTTTCCCCCTACCGGAGTGCCTTCCGTTTGGGGATGGGATGGCTCATCTTGGATAGAGTTGCAAATAGACCAGAAGCAAGAAAGAGCTCGCTGCCTTGGAAGGGCTCTTTTCTTCTCTCACATCTGTATCAGTCACCCTTCCTGTCCCAGTCAAGGAATGGTGTGAAATATTCCCCTCCAGTCTGGAGTCACCAGGATTTGCTTCTTGAATCACGCAGGCAGGCAGGTTTCCAAGGCAGGCCAGGTGATTTTGCAAGCAGGTATTGCTCTCCTGCCTCCTTCCACCAGCCCCAACCCCAGCCTGTGTCCCTTCCTGCCAAGTGTGCCCTTACTGGGCTCTAAAGGAAATAAGGCCTTTGCTTCACTTTTTATTGGTCTTATTTACAACCTGAATTTCTGTATGGTTATCTCATTGCTTGCTGATCTTTTTGAAAAGGGGTAAGACAAAAGGATGATATATGGAGAGAGAGAAAGAGAGAGAGAGAGATAAAAAGGAAGCATTCACTACACATTTAGTTACTGCACACTTCAAATAGATAGACAAGTAAGAACTGTGGGGATTTCTTATTTTCCTGATGGGTTTGCAGATCAGAGCTCAAACACACCTTTTATATTAGCACATCTGCAGAAAGTAAGTCCATTGCATAGTAACTGGTTGTAACCTCAAAAGATTCCCAATATGCTGGGCTCATCTAAGCAGCTCAAAATTTGCTTCTGTGTCCTTCATAGGGAAAGATGCTCGCACAGCCTAAACCCCACACCTCAACCCTGCACCTCAGTGACTTGGGGTTGTTGGAATGTTTTGAATAACTCCTTAATGGGCTAGTCAAATGGCCTAATGCTTGGTATCTGACCTGCTTAATGGCATAAGTTGACACTTAATATGTGTTTCTCCCTCTCTTAACTGCTACAGCTACAGAACAAAGGTGGCAGAGGTACATCCCTGCAAAGTCAGCTGCTTCTATTAATAATTTCACTGGGAATGGACAATGGGATGCCCTCTGGTTTTATCATGATCAAAAACTGCTTCCTGCTCTGCTTTTCCATGAATTTAGCCAGCCATTTTGGGTAAGTTACTACAAATATGTCCCCGCCTTAAAACTACTTTTATTAGGCTTGTACATATTTGCTTCATGGTTTTAAAAGAGTTTTTTCCCCTCTTTTTTTAAATGACACTGTTTCAAAAAGTAATAAAGAGGAAACATCTTAATGCACACTTCATATTAAGACATTGTGAGATATCGTATAATTACAGAGGGTTGGATTTGGACCAATCTGGATTGAGGACTGAGGAAATGTATGGCCCTCAGTTTCTCACTGATAAAATAGCAACAGTCTGAATCTAATGTGAGGGAATGTTCTGAAATCAAGTAAGATATGAATGGTAAACATGTGGCATTAAAAAACAACAACACTATTAATATTAAGATTGCTGTTGTTGTTATCCTTTTACAGTGTATTGGGATATACCATATGATAGATATTGGAAAAGAATGTGAACCAGTGAGGGAAATCTGTGCCACTGAAGGGTTCCAGGAAGTAAAGTAGATACATGTGTGGTTTGGTCATTTGCTTTCCTGTTACTGTTGAACCAACCAGAAAGAGAATTGGGGCATTACCCAGATGTGTGTGTTCCATGTGTTTGAGTTGCATGCTCCAAGGCAGCAAAGCAGAGGTACATTTGTTCCTCCTTCACATGCTGCCTGGAAAGGGATGTCCCTTGCACATCCATTTCCCATAGCTTCCACTGGTGGGCAAAGCAATCCCCAATTTTGCCAAGCTATTGTTGCAAGCCCCAATGCACACAACTTAACTGTATGAGCATGTTTCACTTCTTGAATGTGTAGCTATAATGGCCCCCTCTGAGTCCTTCTATTAAGGACCAGGAGGGGGCCATTCAGTGAAGTGAGGGTAGGTAGACAGATCTCCCACTCCCCACTTCTGTTTCAGGTTTGGCCTAGTTCCCTGACAGGCTGAACCAAACTCAGAATGGCTTTCACCCTCTTTCTTCTTGCGTTTGCCCTGTTTTCCCTAGTGATACAATTAGGTAATTTTAGACTGCTGGGTTTAATGGTCCCAAGGGAACCCTCCTTTTTAGATGATAACACAGATTCATTGTTTGAAGGTGTGATGAGTCAGCACTGCTGCACATGAAGCCCTCCTGCCCAGTTGAGCCTTTGACAACACCTTGGAAGAGGTGGAGAGCAAGGCTGCTTCTCACTGACAAATGATACACTCAAAATAAGTTCTGTCCCTTGCAGTGGTGGCACGGGGCAGGGGAGAACTGCAGAGAAGCCAAACTGCACCAGGTTGACACCGTTGTAGAGAGGTGTGACTTGCCTTAGTAATGCCACAGGCCCTGTGGACACCATCTTTAAAGTTGAGACTGCCCCTCCAAGTCTCCACCTGCCACTGCATGGGGCATGACTACAAACCTCATGATCTCTAGCCTCCTGGTTTCTGCTGGCCTTTACCAAAGGCAAAGGATGGAACTTGCAAATATCATTTTTGGAATACAATTCCCAGAGTCTCTCAAACAGCATGGCCAGTGGCTGTGCTGGTTTGCAGATCCAGGGAAACATAGTCCAAGAAGGGACATTTCCAGGCTTTGAGGGTGGGGAAAGAGAAGAGGCAGAGCAACTTGGGTGAATGGGAGTGAGTGTGGCCAGCTCTACTATTAGGCAAAGTTAGGTTGCCATCTCAGGGAGCAGATTGTAGGTATTTTGGAAAACTTTTATTTTCTTCATTATTGTATTTTTAGTGTTAATGAAGGAGGAGAGGTATTTGTGGGATTTTTTGACATGTGTGTCAAATAACTGTTGTTGTTGTTCTGTGCCTTCAAGTTGTTTCTGACTTAGGGCGAACCCAAGGTGAACCTATCGTGGGGTTTTCTTGACAAGATTTGTTCAGAGGGGATATGCCTTTGCTTTCCTCAGAGGCTGAGAGTGTGTGACTTGCCCAAGATCACTCAGTGGGTTACCATGGCTGACCAGGAATTCAAACCCTGGTCTTCAGGGTCATAGTCCAATGCTCAAATGGCTACATCACACTGGCTCTCTCAAAATAACTTGTCTGGTTTTAAATACTGGGTAATTTAACCCTTGACATGACTTAGGTGGGTGGCAGAAATAGGGAAAGTTACTTTTTTGGGGATACAAGACCTAGGGTCTTCTATACAAGACAAAAAACCCCAACAACCCCGGACTGTCTCTCAGTAATGGCATTTCGCAGCAGCAGCAACTTGTCCTAATGGTGTTTTTGCCCCCATAAGCTTTGCATGCAAGATGGTGGCTGCAAGTGATTTCCTCACATTTGTAGGTACTTTGCTGCCAAACATTTTTTTTAAAAAAACAACGATGTTCAAGGTGTGCTACAGCGACTTTTCAATTTAATAGGAAAACACCCCCCACCCCATTTTATCACCTTAGCAATCGCTTGGTACGGCAAAAATCCAACATGGCAGCAGTGGGCTCTTGCTCTGTTAGTAAGCCCATCCCCCCACACTCACCAAGCCAATCAGCTTGGCACTTCTTCTCTTATGGGAAAGTGGCTCATATCGAATTGCTTGTCCCAATGAGCAGGAATGCACACTCCCCTTTCTGTTTTTAAAAAACTCAAGGAAAAGCCACGAAGGCTTTTCCTGTGGTGTTTTTGCTGTTTTGGGCCTCCTTCTTTCCAGATACAGTGGATTGATACAGGATCCCATTTAGACAGATCTTATTCCCAGGGAATTCCATGAGGGTTATTTTCACCATTTAGACAACTCTGAACCAGTAGGGCCAGGGGGTTAGGAGTTGTAATCCAAAAAATTGCCCAAACTTTGACGGTTAGTGCCACATTCTGCTCCACCTCAGGTACTAAAAATACCTTGGGATCACCCTAAAGGTAAGAGCCCAGCTAATTGTCTGTTCAGGGTGGTTGGCTTAAAACACACATACACCACCAGCAGGACAGAAACTTCTTGAGTTCTTGTCTTGAACTGTCAAAACAGTTCAAATGATTTATGGGTTAAGCAGGCAAGTGCTCACCTATTCTCAGTTAAGCAGAGTCAGGCTGGTGCTCTGGTACTTTGGGGATCACAAAGTCAGCATCACTGTATAAATCACCTGAAAGAAAGATTGCCTGGAGTACTTTTCAAGCAGTAGGTGAACTGAAGGTGGTCGTATGCAAAGGGATCTTGTACCTCCTTTGAGACTGAGAGAAAGAAGTTGTAGCATAAGCTTTCATAAGAGTTAGTCTATTTCCTCAGCTTTCATAAGACTTAGTCTACTTCCTCAGATCCATGGAATGAGCTCCTGTCTAGGAATAGACCTTTATGAGCAGACTGTATGAATAGCCATAGAAATGCAAATCTTGTGGGTATGGTGATGAGGTGACAAGTTCAGTTTTGTCAGTGAGGGACAAAGGCAGGAGGAAAGATAGTGCCTAAGGCCAGGGTGGGTGGAGAACCATATGAATTGAGTTATTGGAATCTAGTATGAATCTGGCTGGGAACCAGAGAGGAGATGTGATAAACTGGCCAAGAGCACCCTCGTGAAGCTGGGGTGTTAACTAGTGTTATATATAATATGTGTAGTATGCCAGAAAACCATTGTCTCTGTTCATCCCACTGTTAATAGATTGGAGTTAGAGGATATAGTCCAATTCAGCTGTTTCTGAAGGTAGCAGAAACACCTTTATGACAAAGGGCACTAAAATTAAAATGGGTATTTCTGAGGAACCCTTCCCTCCTCTCAGAGTTTAGGGAAACACAGTCACTTTTATTTTCAGGGTAAATAAACAGCCTTTTGTTTAGCTTTTTGTTGAATATTTCTGAGACCATTAATGTATTAGGTGGACTTGGACAAACTGCCATCTCAGAGCCTCAGTCCTCCATGTAAAATGTGGAGATAAAACTGATCTATCTTTTGGAACTATTGAATATCGGTGTTTCCAGGTAGACATGTATGGAATTTCAACTGTGTGGTAACATGAAGTATTCTGTTTTTAAAAAAGCCTTTTAAAGTCTCAGCCTCATCACTGTTATTGTTAGTCTGCATCCTCCAAAGCTATTCCACTGAAAAAATTGAGACCAATCCCTTAGGTACTAACTCATTTTTGTGAAATAAAAGAAAGTATTTAGAAACATTATGAAAAACCTAAGGCTGCTAGAGTCTTATTTGCGTACTTATTGTGGGAAATCCCTAGGGCGTCTCTTCCAGTAATGACAGGTTTAAGTTGAAATCTCAGTTTCAACAACTACAAATATTTAGAAGTTTCTGTTTTTAAAATGCATTGTCATAATTTTTGGCAGTGCTTAGCAGAAATCATATTGTAAAGAAATCAACATAATAGTAAAGACCGATCAAACAGCAGGATGCAGATGGCAAACAAGCTGTATGCTGCAGTCCTTTGGATCTCAGTGTCTTGCATGTGAAAACCCCCAACATCTTTTCATTATATCTGATCCATCTTCCCCAGTTCTTCATCTAATGAAGCCACACAGACAACTGAAAGCAGATAAAAACCCTGGTCATTACTGTGTCAGTAGAAACTCTTGCCAGACCTTGGTGGGAACAGAGCATCAATGCTGGGAGGGGCTCAGATGAGCTGCAGCAGACAACCAAGAAGAGAGCCCAACTAGCCCTGGCACTGTTGGGTTGCTGGGGCAACTGTGATTTGTGCCAGTGGCATTGCTTATTTCATCTTAAAAGTAGCTTGTAGGCCCGGTTGCCTAGGTGACCATGACACTTATCCGTGTTCCTTCAAGGCGAGAAGTCTTATGGTAGTTGAGGGAGCTGAGACAGAGAGGATATATAATAGGTGCAGAGGGTTGAAAGAAAGTGGTAGCCTAATCTGGGGATAGCTTCTTCATGACTCTGAAGACCATAGTGGACCAGGAAAAAAAAGAGGTGGGGTGGGACCAACCCAGCCTCACTTATTAAAGGAAGTGGGATAGTAAAGGGCTTGGCCTAAACACAGGAGTGTAGTAGTAGGTCAAGTCTCATTCATACCATTTTGTGCCCACAGACTTAAACTGGTTTCATAGGCATTCCATTTGCACAAGGAACTGTAATTCTATGCAGGAGGTTAGGAGTTGCTAGCAGAAGCTTTGCAGCAACAAAGTACAATTCCTAGGATTTTTTCGGGGAAGTCAAGACACTTAAACTGATCTTCTTATTTGTAGCATGAATTCTAGATCATCTCTCTTGTCTTGTATATTACATCTGTGCTTTCCAGGGACAAAGAAGGAATGTGAGGTAGAAAGAGGTTTTAAGTGTTATTATCAAGCACTTGGGCCAATGAACTGCGATGGGCACCTGGGGTGGGTGCACCACCTGATACCTTTGAACTGTCCCAATTTGACAGGAACAATCCTAATTCATCCTGTGTTGTCCCACTTTTTCACCTCCTTTTAAAATGTCCCAGTTTCTTTCTCCTCTTCCTACTTTCCCCATCCTCAAGTTACTTCAGTTGCTGCAGACTGAGTTCAAAATACAAAAGTAGTTTACACTCAACTCAGCAGGGAAAGAGGAGAGGAGCCGGAAGAATCTTGCCCTTCCCAGTTGTCTCAGCCAAAAGAAAACTGCTGTGGCCTCTCCTAGCTTTGTCTGTTCAACCTCATTAATAACTTTTGCCATCGTGACCACACATGTATGCCAGTTTTCATCTGAGAAACATTGGAAGGTATGCCAGCTTCAAGAACAAATTTCCAGGTGGTATGGGTTTGGCACTTAGGATTCAATGTGAAGTTGAAGGCTTTCATGGCCAGCATCCATAGATTTTCCTTGATTTTTTTTCTGGGCTGTGAGGCTATGTTCTGGAATAGTTTCTTTCTGACGTTTCGCCTGCATCTGTGGCTGGCATCTTCAGAGAATGGTTGGGTAGGAGTGTGTGTGGGGTTTATATACGGTGAACCCCTGTTGGGGAGGATATGTGAATTTGTGTATTTGAATGGCTAGTTTCTGGGTGGAGATATGCAAGGAGGATTAGTGTCTGTTTGGCTAATGGTTGATTGGTGGCACATTATCTGCTGGAAATCCCCCTATCCCTGGGTGGAATTCATTTGCAAGTGTTACAAAACTTTAGAGAAGTTATTGAAATCTATAAACACCTGGACAACTTCAACAGGAAAGAAGAAACCCTAAAAGTAAACAAAATCTGGCTTCCAGTTTTGAAAAAACAAGAGAATCAAAACTCAACACTTGCAAATGAATTCCATCTAGGGACAGGGGGATTTCCAGCAGATAATGGGCCACCAACCAACCATTAGCCAAACAGACACTAATCCTCCTTGCATATCTAAACCCAGAAACTGACCATTCAAATACACTCCCCAACAGGGGTTCACAGTATATAAAGTGCACACACACTCCTACCTAACCATTCTCTGAAGATACCAGCTACAGATGCAGGCGAAACGTCAGAAGTAAACTTTTCCAGAACATGGCCTCACAGTCTGGAAAAAAAGCAAAGGAAAAACTTTGGATTCAGTTGAGACTTGGAGGATTCTGGGTTGTAGTTCCAGTTCTAATCATTACCTCTGGCTGGTAGGCTGGATGGTGCTAAATTGAAAGAATCTATGCATGAGCTCTCAGGCTCACACTTTTATCTCTCAGCACTTAACAGCTTGTCTTATAGTAAAGCAAAAGGTTTAACTAAATAGTCCATCTTCTGAATCCATTCAGCTATTGCTGTTTTTCGTGCAGGTCAACATTTTCTTAATGATTTTAAACCTTGTATTTTTTTGTGTTTTACACAGTACTGTAAACATGAAGTGGAAATATGTGGTTAATTCATGACATGTGGAACTGGTAAACAATGGACTGAATTTCATCTAATCTAATTCTACAGAATACTGAAATGAAACTAGGAAAATTGTCCCTGTTTTATGATTCCACATAAAGCTTTTCTCAATGAACTGTAAGAAAGTGAGGCTTTTAAGCACTACACAAGCTCAGCAGAGAGTGGCATCCATTCTGCAATATGCCATTTGTCTGTAAGGTTTTAGTAAAAGGAGTTTTTAAATAGGTAAGACTTGCCAGGCAAATCCCCATGATCAACTGCAGGGGTTGGTTCCAAATTCACTGCAATGTTGGCTATAGATTGTTCTGATGCTCAACTCTCTTCCTCGGCAATGCAGGGGTGTGTGAAAGTGTGCATAATGTAGCAAACATATTCTGTGCTCATTCAGCTGTGGTTTAGTAACTAGCTTATGAAATGTTTGGGGATTCATCTGGAATGCCATATAGATCTTTATAAGGTTTGGTCCAATAATTCTAAGCAGTGTTTTCAGTGTAGTTGTTTGACACCTATTGTGGCAATTTGTAACAACCAGGCACTTCTGTAATTACTTTTTGTTTTATGGTGTATTTTGTAAAAGTAGTAAACTAAAATCCAATAGACTCTAAAGTGCTTCAGTTTATGATTTTCCTACTCATTGCAGAATTCAGAGAGGCCTCTTGATTTCATCGAGTACTGTGCAGCTAAATTCTTTGCAGGACACTAGGACAGTCTTTATTGGAAATGAATCAATATTTGGGAAAGTAGAGTTGTGACAGAGTATCTTGTAAATCTGAATTGTGGCTGTGGTTTTTAAAACTAATTGTTTGAATAAATGCACATTCCCAGTTAAAACTTTAACATGGGAGAAATCTCCCCCCCCCACCAACATCATTTCAACCTTAGTTTAATATTGTAGCAGATCTATATAAGTGATTTCCAATCATCATCCAGAATCACTGATATAGTTCTGTTCATTGCTTATATCAATGCATCTTTTTTTCATCACAAAGGAAGTCTGTAATATAAAAATAAGTTGGCAATAATTGTATGTGTGTCAGGGAAGGGAGGTTAAGTGGCAGATAATCTGTCACTTGTGAAGCTTTGCCAGCTCATGCCAGCCAGGGTAGGGATGGGGGTAGTAGTTTAGTTGCTTTCCTTTTGGAATTGCTCTTCTCCTTCATTGGTTTCAAGGAGGAGGAATTAACTAAAATTGCTGCAGGCTGTCCTAGTTGAAGGGCCCAGTACTGGACTGTGTAGTGGGAATGGATAGTCTGCATCTCATAGAACCAAGGCTGTCTTGGCTGTGCTTCCAGAATGCAGAACAATTGCAGGTGGTAGATTTGTGCCCAAGGAGCTTTCCAAAAGTGTTACTGGGTCTTTCAGGGTAGATGTGCTTCCACACATCCCATCCCCACCAAAGAGAAGCTGGTACGTCCTAACTCTCTCCACTGAGATGATCTGTAGCCTAGTATAATATATTTCTTGCTTCTGAAGAAAAAAACAAGACTGCTGTATGATGTATTGGCTGTGGCTAAAACAAATAGCCATTCACTTAAATTTGAGCAGGTGTGATTCCTACATCACTCACCTGTTCATTAAGAATTCCTCTCCTCTCCCATCCTGCCCAATCAAATCCATGACACTTCACCCAAAACCTATACCACTCTTTTTTAAAATTACATTTTAAAGTAGTGGATATCCACTTGCAAATGCACTTGGGGCAATATTTTCTACTGTTCTACTGTTCTACTTTTCTACTGCTTCTACTGAGCCATTGACTATGACCTGAAGGCAAAACATTGCATGTGCTCCCACTGAGATCCTTTCGACAAACAATCCCATATATAGGAGATAGAGCTATGAACACATCATAGTGAAAAGCCACAGGCCTGCAGATCTGTTTCTTCCTGTACAAAGTATTGGAGGATCACGGGATGCCGTTGGGCTATAGGTCCATCATCCCCAACCAGCAGGCCAACAGTCAGGGATTATGGGAGGTATAGTCCAACAATATCTGGACAGCTACAAGTTTTCCTGAGACAGAGGGCTTGTCTACACCAGCAAAAAAATGCTGACTCACCCCGAATCTGGCGCTGGCAGCCTAGAAGACATATGGCTACTTCTAGGGAGGATCTGATTTTTTTGCCCTTAACTCAACATTGCTTTGAACTAAGTAAAGTCAGGGAAAGCCCCTGGGTTTCCCAAGGCTTGTCTACAATTGGCTGCATAAATCCAGGGCCAGTCCTAGACCGTCCATACACACTGGGCCAAATCTAGTCTGATGGCCGTCATCCACATGGGTCAGCCGGGCTGACACAGCATTGGCCTCGCTGGCCCATCCCCTTCTTTCTGAGCTGTTGGACATGTGATCAACAAGGAGGGGGATCACTCTACCCCCTTGTTGTTGATTTCACAGGTGCCCCATTCTGACCTGCGCACCAGGCAGGCTTTCCACAGAGCTGCTTGACTGGTGAGGAAGCAGCAGCAGTGGCTCTGAAAAAAGGGTGGACCAGTGGGGCCAATGTGGTGTTGGACCAGATTTGGTACATGGATCAGGTTTGGCCTGGTGCATGTGGTCACCATTGTGGTCCAAGATTTAAGTGGCCAGTGTAAGTGGATGAGCCCAGAGTCTCAAGGTCTGTATAAAAGATTTAATTTCTCAAATTAGCCCAGTGTGTTTCAGCCAGAAATATGTTGGGCTAACCTGAGAAATGAAATCTTTTATACCTCCTGAGATTTCGTCGCTCCTTTCTACATCTTTCATTGGGTGTGTCTATCTCCTTCTGCTTCTACAAGTTCCCCAGCCCTGTGTAGATACTCTAGTCTACACCATGACCTTGTGAAGCATGAATATTCAAAGGAGGTGCACATTTCACCTAAAGACAGACACAGATTGGAGTGGCTACTGAGTTTTTATACTTTTAAAAATTAGGTATCAATCATTGTTTTTTTAAAAATTCCTGCAACCCCAAGGACACTCCTAAGACAAATGAGAAGCCACCACAACTTCTTCTAGAGCTTAATCTGAATGTTTGCAGCCTCTCACTTTCTATTTTAGGAATGTGAATAAAGTCAGATTTTGTGACTTCAGTATCAGCCAATCTTTTTCCTCCCCTGATTGCTCTATCTGCCATAGCCTGATGAAGCATTCTGGGGAGCTTGAAAACTTGCATGCTTTTGGCTTGACCTAAGTGTTGGTATTATCCAAGAATGGATTTTGAAATTCAGAAAAGTGGGACCAGAGGATACTGACTGACAGAGTTCACTGACTGGTATTTCCATTGATATCAAGTTGATTTCAGATTTGGTTCTAAGGGGTATCTCTTTTCATAGGGTTCGTTGCATTTGTATATAGATAACATGTGCACAAATTGCCCATTTAGTACAGAGACCGAAAAAGTACTTCTAAAAGTAAGTTTTGACCAAAACATGACCAAAATTGGCTGGGAGATTCTGTGAGTTGTAGTCTAAAAAGTAACTTTCACAAGGATTGGTTCAGTATGCCAGTGCAGCAGGGCAGAGTCCTTGGGGACCTTTTGCTAGTCAGCAAAGTTACTATTGTGCTCACTGGAATACTAGTTAGTCTGAGAATAAGGCAACCAAGTCCATTTTTTTAAAAAAATATCATCTTCTGTGCATAAATTTGAACTATTAGGATAGCTTTACTTAATCTGGAAGTCTCCAAAAGGTTTGGACTTCAAGTCCCACCAGACCAAGCTGGCATGGCCAGAGAACAGGGAAGTTAAGAATTATAGTCTGAAATGTCTAAAGGATGGCAGATGAGGGAAAACTGCAGTGGGCTATAGTTAGAAGCCTACATAACTTTCAGCATTTCACAGATTAAAAACTGGGAAACATGTGGCCAAGCAACAGGGAAGTATGGCCATGATGGCAAAAATTATTAATGAAGAAGATCACACATGCTGGAGAATGCCGCAGCAGTTTGATTTTGCCTGAATTTTTTGGGGAGGGCAAGATTCCACCCCTTCCTCTCCTCTCCCTCTCGCTGCATTAATTGAGTTCAGACTAGTTTTTCACTTTGATGTAAGTTTGCAGCCACTGATGTGAGCTGAAGACAAAGTGGGAATGGGGGAAGAGGGAATAGAAACTAGAACATTTTAAGAGAAGCTAAAAAGAATGGGATGGCAAGACTGTCTCTGCCAAATCAGGAGAGTTGGAAGGTATGAGTAAAGTAAGGTATGAGTAAGAATGGGACGGCAGAAGATTAATCAAAACTGTCCCTGCCAAATCAGGAGAGTTGGAAGGTATGAGTAAAGTAAAGTAAGGTATGAGTAAGAATAGGATGGCAGAGGATTAATCAGGACTGTTCCTGCCAAATCAGGAGAGTTGGAAGGTATGAATAAAGTACAGGTCGGCCCCTGTATCCACAGATTCAGTATCTATGGTTGCACTTTTCCATGTCTGAAAAAATGTTTTCTCTAGTCATATCCTCAATGTGATTCTATGGTCAACTTCCAGTGTTCGTCTCATTGAAAATAATAGGGTTCCCTATTATCCAAGGTTTCAGGTATCCATGGGGGATCTTGGAACATATCCCCCATGGAGATAGGGGCTGGCCTTTAGTAGAGCAGGGACAATGCTAGCCACAGGGGCACAGTGAGAGCTAATGTAGCTGGCCAACAGCTAGCCCTGATCTGGACACATTTTGTGGATTTTGCCTCTTTATGTATTGTACCTTTATTCACCTATAAATGAAAAATTGATCCACCAGGTTTAAGTTCAGTTAAGAAACAATCCCTCTTTAGCAAGGATGGGCAACTGAATAGGTCTGGGGCCAACTTTAGGCCCCAGGACCCTCACGGACTCCCAAAAGTGCTAAAAAATTGAAACAAAACCAGAGATGTCTAGAATTGCACTTGTGGTTTTGAAAAAAAAAATGGCAATTTTATTAGCATACAATAAGGGAAGGAGAGCCACATCCTATATAAAGGACGAATCAGTGCTCAGGTACGATGGCAGAGTACATTATTCTTTCCCTTCATTTTTTCTTACAAGAATCATGGGAGGTAAAATAAGCTGAAGGATAGTGATTAGTTCAAGTTCATCCTGTGCACTTTTGGGCTGAGTGGAAATTTGAACCTGGGTCTCCCTTACCTAAGTACAACACCCTGACCACTACACAACACTGTTTGCCAAAAGGCAATAATTTTTTAGGTAGTTTAATGAAGGATCATAGCTAATGATGTGTAGACATCCCAGTGGTGAAAAGAATTATGCAGGTTTTTAAATTGTTTTAAAACCTGCAAAATGTGTGTGATCAGATTTACACTGTGAGAAGTAGTGCTTCTCCAAAACCACCTTTCGTTTCCTTCAGAGAGGTAATCTGTTTCGAGCCATACCCTCCATTTAACAAGGTATTTTAAAATATGACCTCTGCCTCTTGTTATTTTGCCTTACTTCAGTTTAGAGACAGATGCTGCTGCCACACTGCAGAATAATCCAGTTTGACACCACTTTAACTGCCATGGCTCAATGCTATGGAGTCCTGGGATTTGTAGTTTTGTGAGATAATTTAGCCTTCTCTGTCTGAGAGCTCTGGTGCCACAACAAACTAAAAATCCCTTGATTCCATAGGATGAAGCCATGATAGTTTAAATGGTGCCAGACTGCAATATTTCTGCAGTTTGGCAGTAGCCAGTGTAGCACATTTATGCAGTGAATGAATCATAGAAAAGTCATAATTTTCATAGCATTCCAGAAGTGTGTCTGTGCTGGGTGAAGCCACTCATGAGAGAACTGCAAAAATGTCTACTTTCCTAAGTCTGTGAGATTTCTGTCTCCAGGAGTGTGAAATATGCATCCCAGAACTATCTGTGAGAATAAAAAATTGGTTCAGGGCCTACGTTGAACTTAATGTCAGAAGTAATTGATCAGTTTTAATCTCAGAAATGGAAGAAGTTCATTAGGTGCAGTGCCTGCTGTGGAATTCTCCATGGAACATTTACTGCTGTTTTAACAATTTCAAATGAGAAGTTTTATAGTCTTCCATAATCCAGCAATAAATAGACCCAAGACTTTCTTTTGGATCTGATGAGACTGCTTTCTCTATTCATATAAATCAACCCCTTCCTGTATGTAACTATAAATATCTCTCCTGTTTCCATGTCATGAATTCACAGGACAGGTAACAAGAGGGACATGACTGCAGTGTGGAATCCAGAAATGCAATTCAATTCTTCCTTAATAACAATGAATAAGAATTTGACTCAGTTCCTTTTCTTGACAGGAACTTCCAAAAAGAACTTTTGCAAATTTATCCATAAATTTGAAAATGTTTGGGGTTTAAAAAATTGCATGTGGAAACTGACAATTCAGTTCTCCCATCTAGACAGAGGTCTTTTGAATGCTTGGCTCTTTAATTTTTTATTTGCTGTGCATTCAGCCACATTTGTGGTGCTGAATGAGGAGTGACACTTTTTTTCTTCCTGGCAAGCTCCTCATCCTTCATAGCTCCAAGACAGGCATATACAAAAACATGCACAAACAGCGTTGAGGTGCAACTGAAATGCCTCACTGATCTCTGTGGAGGGTTCAAATGTAATAAGTAAAGTTGTCTCTCTGTATCCATGGATTTAAGTATTCACAGCTTGAAAATGTTCTTTAAAAAATAATAATCCAAAAAGCAAACCTTGATTTTGCCATCTTATATAAGGGACACCATTTTGCTGTGCCATTGCATATAATGGGACTTGAGTATTCATGGATTTTGGTATCCAGGGGAGACTTGTAACCAAACCCCAGTGAACTGGTTAATGGGGTTAATGGGGTGCAAGTGGTGGGATCCTTAGGTGAGAGTGATCATGTTCTCCTGGAGTTTGTTATACAATGGAAAGGAGAAGCCAGGCATAGTCAGACATGCATTCTCGACTTTAGGAGAGCTGATTTCAATAAACTCAGGGAAACATTGGGGGTGATCCCATGGTCAGGAATACTAAAGGAGAAGAGACCTCAAGATGGATGGGACTTTCTCAAAAGGGAGATACTGAAGACACAATTTCAAACAGTACCATTGAGGAAGAAAAACGGGAGGTGTCTCAAGAAACCAGGATGGATTACTAAAGAAATATCAACAGAGCTAAGTTTTAAACGGAACATGTATAAGAAATGGAAAAAGGGGGAAATCACCAAAGAAGAATTCAAATGAATAGCCAGCACATGTAGGAGTAAAGTCAGAAAAGCTAAAGCACAGAATGAGCTCAGGCTTGCTAGAGAGGTTAAGAACAATAAAAAGGGTTTTTTTGGGTATGTCCGCAGCAAAAGGAGGAAGAAGGAAATGGTAGGGCCACTACGCGGAGAAGATGGCAAAATGCTAACAGGGGATAGAGAAAAGGCAGAATTACTCAACACCTTCTTTGCCTCAGTGTTTTCAGAAAAGGTAAAGGGGGACCAACCTGAGTATAAAGGTACAGAAGGCACAACAGGGGAAATCCAGCACAGAATAAGCAAAGAGGTAGTACAGGAATACCTTCTTAATCTAAATGAATTTAAATCTCCAGGACCAGATGAACTACATTCAAGAGTATTAAAAGAGCTGGCAAATATAATCTCAGAGCCATTGGCAATAATCTTTGAGAACTCCTGGAGAACAGGAGAAGTCCCAACAGACTGGAGGAGGGCAAACGTTGTCCCCATCTTCAAAAAGGGGAAAAAAGAGGATCCCAACAATTATCGTCCAGTTAGTCTGAGATCAATACCAGGGAAGATACTAGAGGAGATCATTAAACAGAGAGTCTGTGAACATTTAGAAGGCAATGCCATAATCACAAAAAGTCAACATGGGTTTCAGAGTAACAAGTCATGCCAGACTAATCTGATCTCTATTTTTGATAAAATTACCAGCTTGGTAGATGAAGGGAACACTGTGGACATTGCATACCTTGATTTCAGTAAGGCCTTTGACAAGGTTCCCCATGACATTCTTGCAAACAAGTTTGTAAAATGTGGGCTAGACAAGTTAACAATTCAATGGATTTGTAATTGGTTGACCAGCTGAACCCAAAGGGGCTAAGCAATGGCTCCTCTTCATCTTGGAAAGATGTGACCAGTGGGGTGCCACAGGGTTCTGTCCTGGGCCCAGTGCTATTCAACATCTTTAACAATGACTTGGATGAGGGAATTAGGGGCATACTTACCAAATTTGCAGATGACACCAAATTAGGAGGAGTAGCTATTACCCTGGAGGACAGGATCAAAATTCAAGATGACCTGGATAAACTGGAGAGCTGGGCCAAAGCTAACAAAATGAAATTCAATACGGAGAAATGTAAGGTACTGCACTTAGGGCAGAAAAATGAAATGCATAGATATAGGATGGGGGAGACCTGGCTGAATGAGACTACGTGCGAAAGGGATCTAGGAGTCCTAGTAGACCACAAGTTGAACATGAGTCAACAGTGTGATGCGGTAGCTAAAAAGACCAATGCAATTTTGGGCTGCATCAATAGAAGTATGGTGTCCAGATCAAGGGAAGTAATAGTGCCACACTGTTCTGCCTTGGTCAGACATCACCTAGAATACTGTGTCCAGTTCTGGGCACCACAATTCAAAAAGGATATTGACAAATTGGAGCGTGTCCAGAGGAGGGCAACTAAAATGGTGAAAGGTCTGGAAACCATGACTTATGAGGAGAGACTTAGGGAGCTGGGTATGTTTAGCCTGGAAAAAAGACGGTTGAGAGGCGATATGATAGCCCTGTTTAAGTATTTGAAGGGGTGCCACGTTGAGGATGGAGCAAGCTTGTTTTCTGCTGTTCCAGAGATTGGAACACGGAGCAGTGGATGCAAGCTCCAGGAACAGAGATTCCACCTCAACATTAGGAGGAACTTTTTGACAGTAAGAGCTGTTTGGCAGTGGAATGCACTCCCTCGGAGTGTGGTGGGGTCTCCTTCCTTGGAGGTCTTTAAACAGAGGCTGGATGGCAATCTGTCGGGGATGCTTTGATCGTGATTTCCTGCATGGCAGGGGGTTGGACTGGATGGCCCTCGTGGTCTCTTCCAACTCTGCAGTTCTATGATTCTATGAATATGAAGGGACAACTGTATCATATTCTGATTTTAAAAAACCCAAAACTTTTCAGTCATCACTCCAAAGGAAGTTTGCACTAATTGTTGCTAGACTGGATAGGCTATCTAGATTAGTTAAGGAAACACCACCACCTAGCACCAGATCTTCAATTTTCAGGGATGCCTCTTCTTAGAGGCAATTCTCATCCATGCTTCCTCCTTGGTACAGTTAGCATCAGGGCCATATAGACATGTCCTTGTAGAATAAGATAAAGTTGACATGGTGAAGACTGAATCTTGCAGCCGAAAGGAACGTTATTGGGCATCAGTCCCAATCAGGGCCTGAACCTGATCATATCCATCCAGGGAATAAATCAAGCAGTGCTATGTTCCGGGAGTCAGTCCTGGCATACAATTGCTGTGCTTTGTCCTCAGATGATGAGACAGTATGCTATTTGATATTACATTATTGCATTATCTTTTGGAAACTTATTTATCACATAGGTCTAATATTTTCCTTGGAATTCTGGAGACACGGAAAGAAACATGCTCATTTTGCCAGATCAGAAGTGGGAATCATAATGGTTCTCCAGTTGTTGGGCTGCAAGTCCCATCAGCTCCTAGATAGTATAGCCGAGTTTGAGAAGTGGAGTTACAATCCAACAACATATGGAAGGCCACATGATTCCCAACCTTGTGCTAAAGCAACACTTAGCATCTACCCAACAATAGTCTGTATTTCATTGTGGTAAAAATAGATCATCTCTGCTTGAGCTGGAGATTTAGAATGGATTTAGAGAATCATTTAAGACAATGGTGCTGCCAGGGTTGGCTCTCTGGGCACAGATCTAGAAACCCTAAAAGTCCAAAGAGTCCTTTAGTGCCAGTACTGTTTATTTTCTGCTTTTGTCTTTTATTTATTAAACTTCACAGGACTTCTAGGGTTCAGAGAGACATTCTGGGGAATGAAGATGATGGATGTGTCTGTGGAGATTTGCTACACAACTGCACACCCAAAGGCAAAAAAGTAAGAGGTGGTGGCCATGATAGGTCAGGCTAGAACTCCTTTGTGCATCATGCCCTCTCCCCATCTGTCTTAACAGGCAGCACTTAGGCAGTATGTGCTCAGCCTGGTGCTGCCTCCCACCTCACTTGCTTGTCCAGCCTTTCTGTCAAAGATCAGGCATGACTGTATATGTTAGATTGGATGGAGGTTGCTAAGAGGAAAACTGGTCCTGCTCCAGAGCCTGCTCAGTGGTGGCCAAACTGCCTGTAATCTGGCAAGGAAAAGAATATGGAGAGGATGGTGACCTCCCTCCTTTTCAGACATCTCATCCAACTCTTCCTGAGAGCTGGTGATGCCACCAATTTGAGTTAGTGACTAATGTGGCTCAATTACCACAGGTTGAATTTGGGTTGTGGTTACTAGTCATTGGAGGGATCATCACAGGTACAAATGGATGGCAAGACCATGAATGGTAACTTCCTGCTTTGGTTTGCTATGCTTTTGAAGTAAAGGTGAGCTGACCTGTCAGCATGTGTCTGTGACCCTAGATGGAGTAAGAACATGCCAAACAGTGTTAGCCTGTAATGAGTTTACCACATCTATCAATAGTTCAGGTGGTTCTCTGGATTCCATGACAATTGCACATGCATATGTCCATGTCCAAAGGATCAGCAACATGGTAGGAGTTTAGTGGGTGGAAATGGAACAACTTTGTACAAGAAGAATAAGGATATGTAGGAATTGTCCCATTATGCTAACCTTCTTTCTCCCAGCAGCCTCTGCAGTTTTAGCTGATGCTAAGTTTAGGCCTTCACAAATATTAAACTTCTGTAATCTTGGCATCTAACTATGCTTGCCATGACCACATGCTTGGAACTTGGAGCAACCACCTGTTAAGAGGCATTCCTAACTCATTAGACATAAACAGCGATAATCAGTTAGCAGAATAACTATTATTAATTAATTTGTTTAGAGAAATACATACAGATGCCATTAGATACAGATGCCTTTAGTCAGAAGCATTGCTCCTTCAGAGAATGGTTGTGATTGAGTTACAAAAATTTATGTAATCCAGGGTGCCAGTTACATGACAGAAATTGTCGCGGTGCTTACCGTGACATAGTGATCACGAATCCGCCCCTCGCTGTTTATACGATTTATGTCTCTGATCTGGATATCCCGTGTGGTCCCGTGACTGATATTTACACGTCCATAGTTCCGGTTTTATTTAGGTTTCAATTTTTTTTTTTGGCTGTCAATCAAAGATGTGATTACTCATGTTTTCACAACCTCAGTGACGCACTTCCTTTAGAGTTCCGCGCCACGAGCGATGCTATTGGCTGGCTGGGGGGGGGGAGAGAGAGGGGGCAGAGGTTTGTTATTCCCCCTTGCTTCTTGAACATTTTAACCCTTCCAGAAGAGGCAGAAAGCATTTTGAAAGATCCAGACAGATCTTTTGCTCAGACGCAGGGCTTTCCTTTTGAAATCAAGCTGAGTGCTTTGAAAGCAAGCTGAGTGCTTTCCTTTTGAAATCAAGCCGCTTGGGTTTCCTCTTGCCTCTTTAAAATATTAACCCCTACAGCAGGCTGCAGAGATTTCAAGCGGCTATAGGCAGGCGTTTTGAAAGACACAAACACAGAGAGGGGGAATTAAAGGGTGCTAATTTGCTCAGAGGCTTGAATATTTTAATGTGCCAGGGAGGTGACCAAGGCGGGGATGAATGGGCTACAACGATCTCTCTGTAACATGCAGTTGAGGAAAAGGTAAAGCTGAAGGGTTTGCAGTGTAGAAATCCATTTAAAAAGGTGATTGAGTACAAGCTCGCACGCACACACACATCAACCTTCGTGCAGCTGGAAGGGATGCCTTTGTTTTCAGCTGGTGAGGCTGGATCTGTTGAATGGGTGACTGACCCCTCCTTTTCTGGTCGCTGATCTCTAAGCCTGCCCCCAGTCACCATTTCTGGTCATCCCATTACCGAGACATTTTGTCCCATGCTGTTTACATTTCCGATTTTCCGAATCCTCCCGTGACTTTTTTAAAAACCGGCACAAACCGCGGGACTGGAAGTCCCGCAGGTTGAGGGATAAAAGGTGGCCCCCCTTCTGAAAATCACGTACCCGACCCGATGTATGTGTAAACTGCCAGGGATCGACACAAATTCTTCCCAGGACATTTTCATCGTGTAAACGGCCCCCAGGAAGCCTTTATCTTAAAAAAAAAGGAAAGGAAAAGCCCTGTCAAGTTGCCCTCAGGCAGGTTGGTGAAGAGCAGAAGACCCAGCATAGTGCCGGGGTTATTGGCCAACATCATTGTCCTGGGTTAGTTCCATTATTATTTCTCTGAGCTCCCAACAGTTGATTAGAGATGTGAGTTGCTCTTGGGGAGGATGCTTGGTTTAGGTAGAGCCTTTAATATCTGTAAGCTTTGTGTGTGTGTCTCTGTGTGTGCACCTTCAAGTCAGCTGTTGATTTATGGCAACCCTATGAATTTCATAGGGTTTTCTTAGGCAAGGAATACTCAAAGATGGTTTTCCCAGTTTCTTTCCTCTGAAATATTGCTTACAGCACCTGGTACTGTGGCAGTCTTGCATGCTACCTAATAAATCTGTCATACTTTTCACCCATTGTTGTGTTTATTGCTTCTGTATCCTGAATGAACCAGCCTCATTTGGTGAAACAGGGAGACATAGCATGTGGAGACTTTGCAAATAAGTACATCATTATCACCACCCATCACCATGTTTTGTTTTGCATGCCACTTTCTTAACCCTTTCAGACATTTGACATAGAACTAAAATGTGAATTGTGAGCAGAGATACACCCTGAGTATCTCTGTCTTCAGCATCACACATCTAAAGTAGCTCTTCTCCTTGATGCCCATACATATAGTGGATGCATCTGCAAAGAGGAGGCTTTCCCAGCTATTTCTCCATGTCCAATATCCATATTGTGGATTGTACATATTAACATCAAGGAGAGAGCTGTTTTATGTGCATAGTTTGGGATATAGAGCTCCTTGGTACAGCCTTACTTTAACCCTAAGCTGAATTCATGAATAGGACTATGTCTTATGCAATCATATTTTTTTGTGTTTGAATTAGAAAATGGGAAAAGTGGTCTAGAAGAGATTTTCCAAATGGCTTAAGAAGATAGATGTGGTCTTTACAAAGTTAGCAACGGGAAATTATCAGTAACAAAGTTTCAGAGTCACAACCACTACATTCCCAAGTGCATTTAGAGAGCTCAAGTGGTATTCCTGAAGTACAATTGGTGCTGTATTTAACCAAGTTTTTTACCTGACCTTTCACTGGAGCTGACAGAACCAGATTATACATATGGTTACTTTGGGCTGAGCTCTTTTTCTGAACTAGAAGACCTTTGGAATTTTTTTTTTTTTTAAAAAATCAAACAGCACACAATTCATGCAGGTAAACAGGTGCTGATTCAGCATCAGTTGAACGTGCATTATTCAGCTGATTGAGTTAGAGCAATCAGTTCAGCTTCACTGAGACTATCAAAAATGTCCAGCACAAACAAAATCTGCTGTTAGATGGGAAGGTGGGCTGACATCACTCACAGGGAGAACTAAATCCTCCACATTCAGCACCACTGTGTCCGTTAATACTATTTGGTGCAGAGGTTTTGAGATAACATAGGGAGGTTTGTGATGGTGATGATGAAGATGATGATGATCAGATACAACACACAAGAAAAGGGGATGGCAGTAGGGGAGGGGATTAACTCCAGCAGAAACGGCCTCTTCTTTTCTCCCTCCAAGGCCAGGCCAGTTGCAGTTGGGGTGGAGGTAAGGCCCTTTATCTGCTTCTGGGGTTTGGCAATGATGGAGCCATGCCGGCTTCTTTTTCTCTCCCTCTGAGGCCAGGGCAGTGGCAATTCGGAGGCAGGGAGGGCCTTTTGTCTGCTTCTGGGCCTAGGCATAATGGAGCTGTGTTTGGGGAGACAATAATGTTCTGGGAGTTGGATGGCAAGGCTTCCCATATGAAGCTACACTGAATGCTGGAAATAACTCTGAATTGGTAACTCCAGACTCTGCAGTCTCCTCCTTTTTTTGTTTTGTTTTCAAAGTTGTTTCCTTATAGGCAGCTTTAAATAGAATGAAAATTGCACCAAAGACCTACATAGCCATTACAATTTGGGTAATAAAAGATAATTCACTGGCAGACTTCCAGACTGTCCAGGTACATGTAGACTCCTTTCAAAGTAACTCCTTGCTTTTAAATAGTTTTCCAATGCAGTGGCCTTAGTTGTTATATTACATAATGTAATTACCTTGATGCAGTATTGGGAGTGGAAGAATGTCAGGCTAGAAAAGAATGATGAGCTGTTCTCAGCTTTGGTGTTTCCTTTAAAGAAGAGTACATGTTTTCCCATCCATTGTGGTAAATTACTTTATGATAGCTTCTTACTGTAGTGAAATTGCACAGAAGCTTCAGTTCCTTCCCTGTTTCAGTCTCACTAGCTGAAACTGTTAAGTACCTTAGTTGTTTTTTTCCTCTCTGGTCTTCAATTACTGGCATGCTGCTTCTAAAGTTCTAAAAAATCTGTCTAGATTTTACCACTTCAACCATACACAATAGTTAGAGGGCATTTTATAGGCTCTTTTCAGGAGATAAAAACTTAAAACCAGATTTCAATTCTTAATAAGATTTAAAGTTCCATTTAGGGTGAGATACACTTCAAAGAAAAAGATCCAGGTCATGTTGAAGGGGAAAAAAAACCTCCACATACAGGTATAACAGGGCTTTAGCAGGGCTGGCCCTGACATTAGGGAAGGCAAGGTACCCCACCCTCCAGTATCAGATTTAGGATGGCGTGAACAGACAGCAAATTGTTAGTTATTTAATGTGTTATTACTGTATTTTTAATTTTATTTTTATTTGCCAGTGATGGAAAGAGATCATATAATCATAGAGTTGGAACACATGATAAGGGCCATTCAATCCAACCCCCTGCCATGCAGGAATACATAATCAAAGCACTCCTGACAGATGGCCATCCAGCCTCTGTTAAAAACCTCCAAAGAAGGAGACTGCACCATACTCTGAGGCACTGTATTCCACTGCTGAACAGCTCTTACCGCCAGAAAGTTCTTCCTAATGTTTATGTGAATCTCTTTTTCTGTAGCTTCAGTCCATTGCCCCTTTCCTCCTCTCTGGAGCAGCAGAAAACAAGCTTGCTACTCCTTCAATATGACATCCTTTCAAGTATTTAAACATGGCTATAACGTCACCTCCTAACCTCCTCTTCTCCAGGCTAAACATACCCAGCTCCCTAAGCTGCTTCTCATAGGGAATGGTTTCCAGACCTTTTATCATTTTGGTTGTCCTCCTTTAGACACGCTTCAGCTTTTCAATATCCTTTTTGCACTGTGGTGCCCAGAACTAGATACAGTATTCTAGGTGAGGGTCTGACCAAAGCAGATTTGAGTGGTACTGTTATTTCCCTTGATCGAGACACTATACTCTTACTGATGCAGCCTAGAGTCACATTGGCTTTTTTAGCTGCTGCATCACACTGTTGATTAATGTTCAGCTTGTGGTCTACTAAGACTCCTGAATCCCTTTCACATGTACTGTTGTCAAGCCAGGTGTTCCCCATCTTATATCCATGCATTTTCTGCCTAAGTGTATTAATTTACATTTCTCCCTATTGAAATCCATTTTGTTAGTTTTGGCCAAGCTCTCTAATCCGTTAAGGTCATTTTGAATTCTTATCCTGTTCTCAGGGGTACTAGCTACCCCTCCTAAGCTGGTGTCATCTGCAAATTTGATAAGACTGCCCTCTATTCCATCATCCCAATCATTTATAAAGATGTTGAATATCGCTAGGCTGAGGATAGAGCCCTGTGGCAGCCCGCTGGTCATTTCTCTTGAGGATGAAGAACAAGCATTGGTGAGTACGGTTTGGGTTTGGTCAATCAAGCAATTACAAATCCCCCTAACAGCAGCATTGTCTAGCCCACATTTTACTAGCTTTTTTTTTTTTGCAAGACTATCATGGGGGACCTTGTCAAAGGCCTTACTGGAACCAAGATATGCTACATCCACAGCATTCCCTGCATCTACCAAGTTTGTAACTATAAAAAAATAGATAAGATTAGTCTGGTATTAATTGTTTTTGAGAAACCCATGTTGAGTTTTAGTAATCACAGCATTATTTTCTAAGTGCTTACAGACTGTCTGTTTAATGATCTGCTCTAGAATCTTACCAGGTATTGATGTCAGACTGACTGGGCAGCAATTGTCTGAGTCCTCTTTTTTCCCGTTTTTGAAGATGGGGACAACATTTGCCCTCCTCCTGTCCACTGGGAAACATCCTGTTTTCCAGGAATTCTCAAATATTATTGTCAGTGGTTCTGAGAATACTTCTGCCAGTTCTTTTAATACACTTGGATCTAGTTTATCTGGCTCTGGAGACTTGAAATTATTTAGAGTAGTCAGGTATTCTTGTACTACTTCTTTACTAGTTCTGTGCTGCATTTCCCTTGCTGCATCATCTACTCCATTTTCTCCAGGTTGGACACTGTTTTCCCTCTGGGAGAAGTCTGAGGCAAAGAAGGTGTTGAGTACTGTAATGCCTTTTCTCTGTCCCCTGTTAGCATTTGACCATCTTTTCCACACAGTGGCCCTGCCATTTTCTTGTTTTTTCTTTTGCTATGGACATAACTGAAAAAGGCTCTTTTTATTGTTTTTAACCTCTCCAGCAAGCCTGAGCTCATTCTGCACTTTAGCTTTTCTGACTTTCTCCCTACATGTGCTGGCTATTCATTTGAATTCTTCTTTGGTGATTTCCCCCCTTTTCCATTTCTTGTACATGTCCGTTTTAAATCTTAGCTCAGTTGAAAGGTCTTTAGACATCCATCCTGGTTTCTTTAGGCACCTCCCATTTTTCCTCCTCATCGGGACTGTTTGAAATTATGCCTCCAATATTTCACTTTTAAGAAAGTCTCATGCATCATGAACTCCCTTCTCTTTTAGTATTCCTGAGCATGGGATTACACCTTGTATTCCCCTAAGTTTTGGAGATACATCCCTAAGTTGGTGGTGGGATTTTCTGCTTCATGCCTCAAATGAACATGGCTGACTTTTGGTACTATGTACTTCAACATGGATGAGTGGCAGGAAGGGAGGAAGAAAGCACCATTTTCATTTTCCACTCTGCCTCTGACAGCAAAGTATCTTGTGCCGGCTTGGCACTTCAGAACTGTTGTCGACTGGCAGTGCTAGGAGATGCATCTCCTGCATTTGTGAGCACATCCCTACAGAACTGGACCTAATAGAATGGCCATCCATCCACAGAATTGACATCAGCAGTGGATTGATTCCATCTTTTCTCTGTCAGTCCACTGTGAATCATCTAAATCTATTCCAGAGCATTGGGGAACTCAGGAGCACATTTAGCAAGTATGGAGGAAGGAAGAAGGATTCCCATCGCAGGAATAGAAATTTTCTTTTTTGATGCTGGAATTAGCTCTGTCTCTACTCTTAGCAGTTGCAGTTGGTGACATCCAGTGGAGTCACTAGGGGGTGAGAGGGATGCAGATTGCACCAGGTGACACCATCAGAAGGGGAGATGCCAAAATGATTGTTTATAAAAATTCTGTACAGTATTTCAGCAAAAATTTATCATTTTCTATAAAACATATCCCTGGCACCATGTCTAGCCAGGTGAGCCTTCCTTCTTGTTCCTGTCCTGCATGTAGGTTTTCAGTGACCCTCAAAGTCACATGCAGATCGCATAGATTGCTGGGGTTACTAAGGATTCTGTATCGTCTGGTACGGGAGGAGTCAGTCGTGGTGACACCATGAGTTGCCACACTGGGTGACATCAGCCCTAGTGACACCACTAGTCACATCCATTTCAGTGCCCAATAACCCCACCCCTGGTTGTTTAGTCCAAATTTCAACTAAACTATCCATGGTTTGGATCTGTATTGGGGATAGGGTTCAACACCTTAGGTAGGTTCTTTAAAGTTCAGACCAAAACCTGGACTGAACTGGAGTGGATTCCCCAACCCGCTGACATGAATTGTGAACTGCTTTGAGTCCTATTTTGGTAGATAGGTGGGATATTAATCAAATAAATAAATAAATGGGAGCTACCAGCCACCACTGACTATGTTTATAGTCATCTCCAAGGGTGGTCTTATAATGATCAGTGGTGCAGCTCAGTAATTTTAGATCTTGTACTTAATGGGCTTATTCGGGGGTGGGGGTGGGGGGTGGCTTTAGACAACCCTCTGTATTACTTCAGCTGTGGAGCTCACAGCTAACATTTCTCTCCCTCACTGTTCACTATCCCATAGTTTACAGCTGCTCTGTAACTGAATGTGTTACTGAAAAACAGAAAACATCCTTTACCAACCTTGATTTTAAAAAGGAGAGAAAGGAAGACTTGAAACATTCCAAACTCATGAACATTATACAGGAATAAAATGCGGTCCCCTGATGCTGAATACATTTACTTGAGAATATGTGCCATTGTGTGATAGTAAAGAATGATACCTGTTTAGTATTAGAATACCATTAGGATAAGATCTGCAGTAGTATGATGTTTGATATAGGGGAAAATGATACAATAATATTTGTTCTAGAAAATAAAACAGAATTGTTGCAGAAAATCAAAGAATTGCAGGAAAAAATACTTGCTTTAGAAAAAGAATATATTTAAAAATAAAAACAATAAAAGGTAATCATGCATATGCCCACCCAGCTATCCCATCAAAGTTTTTTTTTGTTTTTTTTAAAGGCAAAAGAAATGACGGACATCTTTCAGAATTGCTTTTTTGCATGACAGGGGGTTGATTAGATGACCCTTGTGGTCTCTTCCAACTCTAAGAATCTATCATTGCCAGCCCAGGAGACCCCCGGTTTGCCCTGCTTCCTGGCCCTGGTGCTGATATGAGTCCTTTTTGATAACAACTGGCATCTTATCACCAGTTGTTCTTTTGACTGTAATTGGGCAAGGGTGTCCCTGAGGTTGGGATTTTGTCCCACAGTTTATCTTTTATTTTATCACCGCTTATGAATAAAGAGACAAGAGAAGCTGCAGCTGCTAGAAATGACGATCTAATGTAGTAGTGCTGTAAGAAGTGTTATGACAGTGGTTGAAACTTTGACAGTTATTGGTTCAGAGATGGAGCAGACAGAAGATAATTCTAGCTGTCTTCAGTTGAACTGATCATAGAGAGATGTAAGAGAACCAGAAGCACCAAGGAAAGGGGGGAGCAAAAGAAATCGGAGATGGAACCTGAGAAGACAACAAGGAGGTCAGAAGGAGGTTTCTCAGAGGAGAAGGAACACTAGCTAGAGAAAGAACAGACAAGAGAGGCACACATGGCCAGAAGCTGAAAGGAAGGCTAAAATTTCTTTATTGATTTGAAATGATCAGTCAGATCTCTAGTTTGTAGGTCTCTCGGGTTTCTTCTAAAGCAGAGCTGGGGAACTTTAGTCGCTCTGGATGTTGCTGGACTCCACACCAGGCCCAGGAAAGCCTGGGTAGTTGTGGGATACAATAGGAAATAAACCTTGACCGCACATAAATGGGCCAGCTGTTCTTGCCCATATTTGGTTTGTGCTTGTTCATTTGAGATAGTAGAAACTGCTTGGCTTAACCTTTCCAATCTTTGTTCATTCAAGATAATAGAGACTGCTTGGCTTAACCCAGGTGTGGGGGACCTTTGGACTTCTAGATTTTTGGACTTCAACTCCCACGAGTCATAGTTAGCATGGCCAGTGGTGTGGAATTATGGGAATTGTGGTACAAAACATATAGAAGGCCAAAGGTTCCCCACCCCTGGTTTAAACCTTCAGGCTTTTAATATGTAGCTGTGCCCACAGAGGCTTTTTAAAATTGGGGTGTGATTTGATTTATTTTTTTAAAAAAATCTTTTACATGTTATAATTTATGTTAATTTTTAAAATTGTGATTTTAATATGTTTTGACGTGATTTAATTGATGTCTTTTGTGAGAGTCCTTGGGTCCCACTCTGAGAGAAAGGTGGCATATAAATCAAATTGAATAAATAAATAATTTCCATAAGGGTGTCTGGTATAACACTAAACTATGATTGACAAGTTTATATTCCTGTTATTCCTAATTGTAATCAGCTGGTAATGACATGCCTGGAACAACTTCTTTTTGTCCCACCTGGGGCAATGTTTCTTGCCTTTGTTAAGTAAGAATGACAGTAGAGTTGAACATGAAGACCTAGAACCAAATCCAATTATTTGTTTCACTTAATATTGAATAAATGTAACAAATGGGACTTGTTAAGTCAACACTTATGCAAGTCCCATTGATTCAGTGTGCCTCCTTTATATGGATTTAATCCATAGATTCGAACATGGTTTTGCTCAATATATGATGCTTCAGCATTAAATATTATTCTAGCTATCACACTGTAGCTGTTGTCATTACTATAGTAGCAACATTTCCGTAGGATGAAAATTTTGCTAAAGGTTTTGTGTAGCAGATGACAGTATGTGTTCTTCTGGGGACAACTTAATTCAATGGCATGCTGATGTGCATAGGATCCGTCTGGGAAATACTGGCTTTTACTCTGTAATGTAACATGATCAATTCTAGTGATTCAAGAATTCTAGTGAAAAACCAGCCAGAAGTGCTGGCGAGCAGAAGATGAGGGCAAGGAAGAAAGAACAACAAAGAATTTAGAAATTCACGGTGCAGATCAGTAGGAAATACAGAACATAATCCAATAAAAAGGTTTTTTTTTTAAAAAAAAATCCATACACCTTTTAAAAAAAGACTGATTAGTATTAATTTAAGCCTAAAATTAGATTATTCTTAGATTTAAACTAATTTAAAAGATTAGATAAGAATTAGACTGATCTGAAATATTAGATAAGACTTGGGCTAAGATTTAAGAGGAGTCAGTTGAGGCTGTTATTTCAATGTGGAAAGTCCTAACCTTCCATTTATGTTGGTGGGATGAGCTGTCAGGGATTGACCAAGAAAGGGAATTCAGAAGTGTGGTGGATGGCTTGGTGAATATGTCAATCCAGTGTGCTGTAAACAAACAAACAAACAAAATGCAATGTACATTTTTGGCATAATTATAAAAGGATCAAAATGATTAAACAACATCTTTGTACAAATCTGTGGTGCAAAGTGCAGTTAGAACACCATGTATAGTTCTGATTACCTCAAAAAGAATTTTGTAGAGCTAGGAAAGGTGCAAAAAAAGTGTGACCAGAATGATCAAGGGATTGAAGCCACTCCCTTTTGAGGAAAGATTCCAATGTTTGAAGCTGTTTAAGTTAGTAAAATAAATAAATAAATAAATAAAATGAAAGAAGGGAGACATGATCAAGTGGTGGCACTAGGGGGGTGCAGAGATGCCGAACCACACCAGGTGACACCATCAGGGGAAGGGGTGACACCAGTTTTAGTGATGCCCTGGACATGATAGAGCTGAATAGAAGTGTGCATTATAAAGAGTGGATATGGGGAAGTATTTCCATTCCCTGCTATAACACTAGACCCTGGAGTCATCCATCGAGGTTGAATGGTGAGAGATTTAGGAGAGAGAAATTTTGTTGCTCAACACATAATTGAAATATGGAATTTGCTGCTACAAGGGGCAGTTGATGGCTCTCAACTTGGACATATTTAAGTGTGAATTAGACAAATTAATGGAGGTTAAAGCCATCAAATGGCTACTCAAATACTTTCCCCAGCATTGGCAGCCTGATTTTATATACCAGTTGCCCGGGAACATGAGTGGGAGGGCACTCGTGTCCTGACATCCTGCTGATGATCTCCACAGAGGCATCTGATTACCCTGCTATGGGAACAGAATGGTGGACTAGATAAATCTTTTAGCTCTAGCACTGGACTAGGTAGGTCTTTTAGATTTTTAATTTTTAAAATTCTTTTTAGCTATTTTGAGAAGCTTTAACAGATACTTTTAAATATTGTATTTATTTACTCCTTCCAGGTGCCTTTCAACTATAATTATCTTTTTTTCCCCTTTCTTTTTTCTTTCTTTTTTTTTCGTAACTTTCCAAGCTCTGATAGAAATCCTGTACAAACAGAGCATGAGCACCTAAGATGTTTTCTGGAGGTTGTCTATACGGTGAAAATACTCCTCGCAGAATTCACTCAGAAAACGAGCTGTCTTAATGGGATCCCACATTCTCTCGTCATATTGGGAAGCAGAGGCAGGGGGCAAAAAGAGGAAAAACTACATGAGAAAAGCATTTGTGGCTTTTCCCAACTTTTAAAAAAAGCTCCAGTGATATTCACATTTTTGCCCATTAAGACAAGAGATTCGACATGAATCGCTTCCCCATACAAGACAAAGTGCACACCTGGTGGCTGGAAGAGCACAGGGGGTGATGCTGGGTTATAGGGCAAACGCCTGCTGCTTCCATGTTGGATTTTTGCCTTAGCAAGTGATTGCTAAGGTGATAAAACGGGTATTTGTGCTATCTTTCTCTTTTTTCCCCAGAAAGGTGAAATATCGCTTGTGCGCACCATAGAAATAGTGTTTGTTTTTTAAAAAAAGTTAGGCGATGGCAGATTTAAAAATGTGAGTAATCCATTCTAGACCACCTTCTTAGCTACAGGTATGCAAAGTTTATGGGGGCTGTAAAACCACTAAGACAGGCCTCAGCTGCTGCAACTTACTATTACTGTGGAGCAGTCTGTTTTTTCCTTTGTGTAGACAAGCTTTACATCTTCCTTTACATCTCTTCAAAAATCCAGTCATAGATGCTTACAGACCAGTGCAACCTCTAAGCCTTGAGCTTTCTCTCCCAATGTATTACTTATATCATCTCCACCTTTCCCTGTCCTCTTTTGAACAGCTTCTCACAAATGCCGACAGCTACAGGGAAATATGATACCAATGACAATATCACCATATTCACCAGGATTCTGGATGGCCTGTTGGATGGATATGATAACAGACTTCGTCCAGGCTTGGGAGGTATGTTAGCTGTTCCTGCAAATATATGTATTTTGGAATTGGAAATTAGGGTCCTTATCTGTAGAGCCGTCTCTTCTTTTTGGTAACTGCACTGAAATGAGAGATTGTTCTATCCATCTGTTTTTAGTGAGTTACATATTAATAAATGTTTGACAGTGGCAATATGTTGTGAGGTTGATGGGATGTATGTTGCACTGCCTTCAGTTCAAATCTTCCAGGATTTCAGAAGAAGTAGAAAATGGCTGTGTATCTAAATAGTTGGCAAACTCTCCAGTTCATTAATGACCTAGGAGTTATTATGAGGCAGTTATTCTGGGAAACATGAAAGAATATGGGCCAGGGACCTATGAACAAGCTGTAAGTTTTGTTGAAAAATTATGTAACTACCTAATTGGAGGACCAGATTTTGGAGGATATAAACCACCAATTCTTTTTAAGAACTCCATGAATACTAATAAATGTAGCCACCTGATAAACTTTGCACCCTGGTAAATCTCAGTTTTGCAATTTAAGCTCTTCTCAAAGCCACACAAACAACTCCTTGTCATCTTTGTTTCATACCTAAACACTGTATGTCACTCCAGTGACTGGTGGTACTGGGACACTTATGTGGGTACATAGTTTATCTGTCCTCTAAAATATATCTATAAATTTGATTGGAAGGGCCACTGTCTTGTTGTATCCCTTTATGTACAGGTAGATGTCAAGGAGCCCATGTATTCACGAGCTGGAGATTCAGTCTTATGTTTGAGTTATGTATGAGTTTACCCCCACTGAAATGCAGAGGTTCCTCTTCTATGTTGGCCTTGTGAGCCAAGTGTTCTACTGGTTCAGTTATTTCCCAAAGCCTGGAAATGTTGGCTGGAATCCTATTAGGGAGTTATAAATGTGTAACGATGGAACTACTGTGCTACGTAGTGACCCCTGTCCTGGGTGGGGGGAAGATTAGCCATCTGCTTCCTGATCAACAGGGAAACAGACCCTCATCAATTAGTAGGTGGTGATTGTGGGACTTTCATGATCCCTCTATATTTCATAAACTGCAGGCTACATGGAGATTATGAATATGGAACAGTTAATAAGTGCATAACTGTAGGTTACACATTTGTAACTGTCCATTCCAGCGTTACCATCTGGACTACAGTCCTACAGTCTCGCAGCAAACATAGCCAATGGCTATGCTGGCTGGGGAACTCTGGGAGTTATAATTCAAAACCAAATTCTATTATTTCTGTTTTGCTATATATATTTAGCACTAACGAGATTACGTGCTATATTTACTATAAAAGTGATAGAATTATTGCTCACTCAAGCCAAATCCACACTATACAAATAATCCTATGTAATCCTGGGATTTGTAGTTTGGTGAGGCACCAGCCATCTTTGGCAGAGATGGCTAAAAGCATTGTAAAACTACAAATCCCAGGTACAATAGGAAGGAGCCATGGCAAATAATCCAGTTTGAAACTGGATTATTTGTGTAGTGTGGATTTGGCCTCAGAGGGTGAGTAGCCTCATATGATCTGATCTGATACAGGAGGAGTGAGGACAAAACTTCCTTAGCTTATAAAGTGGGGTAGGGAGAGTTACTGAGGGCCGGTGTAGTGTAGTGGTTAGTATGTTGTACTGGGACTTGAGAGATCTAGGTTCTGGTTTCCCCTGAGGCATGGAACTCACTGGGTGACCTTGGGCCAGTCACTTTCTTTCAGAGTACTTCATAAAATGGGGAAGAGTAGCATAATGTCCCCCACCTTGAGCTCACTGGAGGAAAAGTAGATTGTAACTGTAATGATTAACTGAATGAGGAAAGGTTTTCTGTCTAGGGCTGCTTTATCTCAGGCATAATCTGATGGACACTAGGTGGTGGTGGTGGTGGAAGAGGCCAGAATCAAAGTGAGCAGGCATAACCTTTTTTTTAATTTCTTTTTTCCATTCCCTTATCTTTAAACCTGCTATCTCCTTCTCTTCCCTCCTCCCTCTTCCCACCTCATTTTCCTCCCTTCCCCCTTTCTTCTTCTTTCCTGTACAGTGGGTTGCATGGAAGGGACAAGTTACTCTTCCCAGAGTAACATTTGTAGAAGGCTTTTGAAATAAGGCCAAGGGCTATAGGCTGTGGCATCACAAAGGCTGGTGTTACCCCTCCCCCTGACAGTGTCACCTGGTGTGGTTCGGCCTTTCCACACACCCCTAGTGCCGCCACTGGCTGTAGGTCATCCACCCCTGTTTCAGGGCTCTTTAGTTTCACTGTGATAAGATTAGATATTCCCATGTAAGTTCCAAAAATTTCCTCTTGATACAGCAGCTGCTGATTTGCTGTTTGCATTTCTTTTGTTGCAGAGCGAATAACTGAAGTGAAAACAGATATTTATGTTACCAGTTTTGGTCCCGTGTCAGACACCGAAATGGTGAGTTGCCTTACAAATATTCTAAGTACCTCTTGTTGTTGCTGCTGGGGTAAACTCGAAACCCAGAGCTTGGAAAAGTTACCTTTTAGAGTACATCTCCAAAATCTACGGCTGGCTGGAATCTATGGCTGGAAAATTATGGGAATGGTAGATGAAAAGAGCAACTTTTCCATACTCTTTGGAAGATTGATCCATTCTTATGGAAGCTGTGGAGCTTACACAATTTGTCTTTGTTTTACACCAGGAATATACCATTGATGTTTTTTTCCGACAAAGTTGGAAAGATGAAAGGCTTAGATTTAAAGGCCCAATGGAACGTCTCCCTCTTAACAATCTCCTTGCCAGCAAGATCTGGACTCCAGACACTTTCTTCCATAATGGTAAAAAATCCATCGCTCACAACATGACCACTCCCAACAAACTTCTACGCCTTAAGGATGATGGGACCCTTCTGTATACGATGAGGTGAGGATGTTGCTTGTTGACTTCTAAAAAAAAATTCTCCTTCTGTGTTAAGTTCCCACTTGTGATGCACTGTGTTCTTCACAAGGGAGTTAGAGGAAAAAGTATGTTACATATATTTATGAGAATATCAAAAGAAAGTGGGAAGCATAATCACCCTTTACAACTAGCAATTAACGTACAGCTTCTGAACAATGCTGATTTTTTTTATTTTTTAGAAAAAAAAGATATTATCTGAAGGGCAAATGATTCAGACTACCCCTCCCCTCCCCTTGAAAAACACCCAGCAGATTGCCATTTTAAGTATTTGTAGCTGATCGGCTGATTTTGATCTAAGCCAGAAAGCTGAATCTGTCACTTTTTTGTTACATTAAGAATGATAAAAGCGTAGGGTTTGCTTGTGGGATTTTTAAAAAAAAATCTTTGGCAATTCTAATGCAATGAAGACGGAATGTAGGTGGGGTAGAAGGGAGGCATTATTTTAGCAGATACCTTTTCTGATCAGGTAAGTGTTTGGTTTTATTCTTTGTGAATTTGATTTATTTTCAAAGTTTTGGTGATGCTGACGGTGGCATACAAGTTCCTTCATGACTCGGTAATTTTGTCTCTCACTGCAACTACATGTTCTGTACAAGATGGAATATAAATCTCATAGAATATCTGATCAGGTAGGCAGAAATGCAAAGGATAATTGAAAAGATGGGCAAATGCATATCATCTGAAAATGTGTATACCATGTACAAATACAGTCAGACCCCCATGTCCGCTGGGATTCAGTTCATGAACTTACTGTGGATACTGAAAGCCATGGATAATAGTGAGACCTATTAAAATAAGGGATTTTTGGTACAAACATACCATAGAGTTGCATTGGGGGATCTAATGTTTCCTAGAGAGGACACCTCTCTAGTCATTTTCCAACATGACTCTATGGTGTGTGTCCCTATTTTTTTCAATCACGGATAACTAAAAGGGCAGATATTGGTTCCACAGATACAGGGGTCTGGCTGTATCCACAAAAGTTGAGTGATGGTGGCAAACTTTGGAACTGGATTGACTTGTACTAGTGAACGGACAATTTGTCCTCATCTTTTCTGAAATCATTATGAATTAAGTCCAAACTTTTATGGTGTGGCCCCTGGCTTATAATGTACTCCTCTGCACTATCACACCTGCTAATGTCAACATCTTTTCCCCATCCTTTTGAACTTATCTGGCAGTGGCTGCAACAATATAAGGCCTCCCTGTGAGGGTTCCTTTCTATCTTGGATATTTTCTCAGCTGGGGTCATTCTCAGATCTTAGAAAAGTTCCTTTTTGGACAACAATTCTTAGACTCCCACATTCAGCATGGCAGCCATGAGGGCTGGTGAATTCTGATAGTTGTGGCCCAAAGAGTGACTTTTCTAATATCTGACAATAACTCAATAAGAGCTGGTATAGATAGCATAATGGCTAAGGGTACTTTCACATTACACAGCTAAAGCACTGTGATTCTATTTTAACTTCCATGGCAACATCCTATGGAATCCTGGGATTTGTAGTTTAAGGAGGGGTATTTAGAATTATCAGCCTGACTGCAAACCCCAGAACTCCATAGGGTGTTGTCATGGCAGTTAAAGTGGAATCATAGCACTAGAATTCTGTAGTGTGAAAGAGCCCTAAGACAGTGAGTTACAAATCATGGAGGGCTTGTCTACACTAAGAAAATACACTGAACATACCCTGGACCTGGTGCGATGCGTCCAGACAATGCACACAATGAATTTGCTTTATTAAGCTGTTAAGAAAAACTTCAGAAGACTCTGTAGTTTCCAGGAAACTCTGGAGTACCACCAGTTCTTTTTCTGTCTGGACAGCTAGATCAGGTTCAGTTCAGCCCAGTATAGTTGTCCACATGCAAACGTGGCACCATCTCCCTTACCCTTTACTGAGCAGTGCAGGGAAGGGGATGGATCCTTTTTGGACCCACCGCCACTGAGGTCAGAATGAGGCACCTGTGCAATGGATGAGGAGGAGGTAGAGCAACCCCCTCCTTGTTGATCACTTGTCTGGTCATCCTGTTTTGACCTCAGCAGGAGCAATGGCAGCAGCCAGGCTCTTGCTTGGAGCTGCTTGGCCAGTGAGTCTGGGGTGATGGTAGCCCTGCAGAGAGGACAGGGCACTGGTGTTGATGCTTTGTCAGCCTGGCCAGCTATCTGGACTGCAAGATGGCTTCACACCAGTACATGTGGTGCCCTTGTGGTGAATCTGGGGTGGCTCAGGACCAGAATATTCTGAATACCATGTGGATTTTTGCCCTGGTGTAGATGAGCCTGAAGTCCCAGGCTTGAATCTCATCTCTACTATGCATTTACTAGGTGGCCATAAGCAATGCACTATCTCTGTTTCATTTTCCTCCTCATCTGTAAGATGTTTATACATAGATTTTTGTAACAATTATAATTAGATAATACATACAGCATTCTTTGAACACTTGCAAATGCAGTACATATATTAAGTCCTATTAAATACAAGTGAGTTCTGCTTGTAGTGTGGAGTGTTTGTTGATCATTCTGACCTGACTTATTTATACATTTATACAATCCATACATAAATTCATTCATGAATCTGTGTATTTGTCCATGATTGTAATAGTGGGAAGCAATATTGGGGAACACAGGTCTGTGACTTTTTTTTTTCAGAGGAGGAGAGAAACCTCTAGAGCAGCAGGAATAATCAATAGATTCTTTTTGTTCTGAGAAATTAAAGGGGTGATAGAAAGCTTTTCAAGTGTTACTGTTTGTGACCAGATTAGCAACAGACAGTCAGAAAATAGGGGAATAATCAAGTAGAGGTTGTGTGTTTAGGGCTGTTTTTTTTTTTTAATTTGTTCAGAGTTCCTACACAGAGACGTGAAAACCTGGAGGTGGGAACTTGAAAACTGGAGTGAGCGCTCTTTATGTTTTAGTGGGGAGAAACAGGGTGAGAAGGTTTATCTTCCTGTCTTCCCACTTTTCCTCATCAACATTTTACTTAGTTAAAATGGTAACATTTCTTTGCATGACTGTTTGCATTTCTAGGTAAAGGTTAAATGTGGATGGCTGAAGATCTTTTGTTAAAGCTGATACATTTTATGCCTTCGGTCTATGCAGTCAGAAGTAAGCACTATAAATTTCAATGATGCTTATTGCCAGCAGGGTAACTGTGCATAGGATTGCAGCCATGCCCTGAACATTTAATTATGAGATTTGGTTTAGTGGTTTCTTTGTTTTTGGACATCATGTTTTATAAATGAGTTTTGAACCAGAGGGTTAGCTCCTTTGAGCATAAATTATATAGACAAATAATAAATAATAGACACCCAGATGTTTCCCACTTTCTCTCTCCTGAGAGGTACATATATGACGTTGGATTCTCCATGAAAGTGTGCCTAGGAGGGCATCATAATAATCTCCTGAGTTCAAAACATACCACTGCAGGAAGCTCCCATCTTACAACGACTGTTGTACAATTATCTGATGATTCAGTCTTTTTTGTGCTTGCAAATTAAGGACAAGTTCCATTCATTTGACAAGGAACTCACTCTTTTGATAGTTCTTGTGTATGGAGGCTTGCTTGGGACTGACCGTGCACACTTGTACTACTTGCAAGGCGAGCTGAGGCGGGGGGAAGTCACCAAGCCAACTGAGAGACTTTGCAAATAGTGCATGCAGGTGCAGGTGCCCACAGATGCCCGCAGGCAATCCCAAACAAGTCATTGTAGTTCCCTCATTTTCCCTATATGGGTTTTGCTTTTTGACCAATTTTGGTTTCTGACACTGCTGCAGTCCCTAACCTGTTGGATATGTGCTGGCTTCCTGTATATAAAACACAACACTAGCTAGCATTGGTGATTCCACACTCTGCCATAACACCTTTGCTGTTTGTTAAACAGATCTTCTTCAGTATTGCCAGGTTATGACATTGGACGCTCTGCATAGTACAGCTGTAGCAGAACTGTATATCTTCAGAAAGTGTGATAGCATCGGGGAGGTATGAATATAAAATAATCTTACTACCTTTTCATACTAAACATATCCAGGGGAACAGAGACATTTTAGCTGGGGTTTCTTTTTTTGGGTGGGGGTGGGGGAGATATTTAAATCTTTGGTCTCTCATCTGAAGTGTGAAGTACTATATACAATTATATGCAACAGAGAACTGAAGCATGCCTGCTGATTTTGTCTGTTGCTTTCTGAAGTGTTTAATTGTTGTTTCCTAAAGTGATGCACTGAACAGCATTGTGAGATACAGGGAGCCAGTTGGTGAGATTTTAGCAGAATCTGCAGTTGTGTCTCATTGAGGAGAATCCTGCTAAATCTCATGGAAATTATATATTGGGGTGGTAACTGTGTGGCTGTCCAGATGTTGTTGAACTAAAACTCCTAAAATTCTCCACCATTGTCTACATTAGCTGTGGCTAATGGAAGTTGATTCCCACACTTGAACTGCATGATTCCTTTGCCTTTACTATAGGAAAAGGAAGTGTGTGGTTAACACAGAATAGAACAAAAAGGAAACAAAGGCATGAATCCTGTTAGTCCCAACTACACTATCCTCATTAAATCAATAGAATTTACTTACCATATATACACTTGTGTGTAAATTGACCTCATGTATAAGTCAAGGACAGGTTTGGGGGCCAAAAGGATGTCTTTTATATGACCCATGGATAAGTAGAGGGTCATTCTGTGGAGAGGGGAAAGCACCAGCATGGCTTTAAGGGGCCAGCTGCCCCTGGCTGCCACTGCCACCATTTCCCTACTCAGGCATTCAAAAAGGCCTTCTCCACTCTGTTCAGAGAAGGGGATGGATTCTTTTTCTTTTCTTTTCTTTTTTTAATATAAACTAAGGCACAGTATTAACTCTTATCAAAAAAGGAAATATCTCCTCTGAGTAGAGTACTGAAAGGCAACCCCCTTACTTTCTCAGGGCTCCTTTCAGGGGAAGCACCAAAGAGCTGCCACCATCACCATTTTCTCATCCAGGTATTCAAAAAGGCCAGAAGTGGCACCAGGGTGGGGAGAGTAGAGGAGGTCATTGCTTTTAGGTTCTTCCAGAATGGACAAAGCTCTCACCTATCTCCACTCTACTCCAAGAAGGGCATGCCTCCTTTTCTGATAAGGTACAGTATTAATCCTTATCAAGAAAGGATCCATCCTCTTCTGTAATAGAGTGTTGAAAGGTGAGAACATAGTCCATTCCCAGGAGAACCTAAAAGAAGCATTGAGCCCCTCTACTCTCTTGGTGCTCCTTTGAGGGGAAGCATCAAAGGGCTGCCACCACTGTTATTTAAAAAGGCCAAAAGCAGTGCTGAGGTGGAGAAAGTAGAGGGAGGTGAGTGTTTCTTGTAGGTTCTCCTGGGACAGACTAAAGCTCTCACCTTTCACCGCTCTACTCAGAGAAGGAGATGATTTCTTTTTTGAGAAGATTTAAGGTACAGCACGTACATTGACCCATGGATAAACCAAGTGATTCAGTAGATTTAGTGTAGTTAGGAGTATCTAAAGGGATTCAGGCCAAAATGATTGATTAGATCCTGGTTGGGATCCTAACTGGGTAGACACAAGGATGGACAAGTCTGCAGTTTAGCTTTCTCCTGTATGTAATTTTTTAAAACCTTCAAAACACCTCCTATTGATTTTATTAAAGAGATTTGAGAATGTTGTTATATTTTCACCAAGAACCAGCTAAAACAAATTCTCACCAGCCTCCTCCAGTAAAATTCAGTAGGTACAGCTTGGACAAGGCCATCTTGTACCTTCCTACCATGTATTTGGTACAAGGAAGAGCCTATCAGTACACAGTTTTGCTTTGTTCTACTTTTTTTTTAAATTCTTTAGTTCTTTCCTTCCTGTTTATGAAGATATTCACAGATTTTGGGGAAATCTTATCAGAAAGTGAACCAAATGAAAATCTCACCATTCCCTACTAGATTATCCATATCAGATTTTATCACTGGGGAAAAGAAAATTTCTCTTATTCCATTCCTTCATTGTTAGTGTAATCTACTCTGGTTATATTCTTGAATTCTAGTTATTGGAATTAGTCCAACATTATTTCACAGATTGACAGCAAGTGCAATTTGCCCATGCTTTTCAGTTCACTTGCATTTCTCTCCCTCATGTATTGCCACATGTACATTCATGAAACACTTCAAAAATCCTAATTTGAAGAGATTGAGTCAAAGTTGCTTTTGTGCAGTGTTTTATCAATGCACTCAGAAAAGAACCAAGCAAAAAAATCTTAATGCATATTATGTACTTGCGGTTTTTCCACAGTGTTTTATCAGTATACATAAGTGCATATGAAGATCACCATATAATTGAGAACTACTGATGAATTGATATGTATAGGCACAATTGCTCTTTTGCAGTGCTGTATCAATCTGCACATGCTAATCAACAATCACCTAAATATATGTACCGTATATTCCGGCGTATAAGACGACCCGGCGTATAAGACGACCCCCCCAATTTTTAAGGTAAAATGCAGAGTTTGTGATATATTCGCCCTATAAGACGACCCCCCTCTTCCAACGCATAGCCCCCGCATGCCCCTCCTGCGCTCCCTTCCAGGAGGGAGCGTAGGAGTAGGATGCGGAGGCTGTGCGCCCAAAAGGGGCACGTTCGCCCCTTCTCCCCACCTTCCAGGAAGGTGGGGAGAAGGGGCGAATCGCGGTTTGGCCGTGCAGCCTCTGCATGTCCCTCCTGCGCTCCCTTCCAGGAGGGAGCGCAAGAGGGGGTTCCGGAGGCTGTGCGGCCAAACGGGGCACGTTCGCCCCTTCTCCCCACCTTCCAGGAAGGTGGGGAGAAGGGGCGAATCGTGGTTTGGCCGCGCAGCCTCCGCATGCCCCTCCTGCGCTCCCTTCCAGGAGGGAGCGCAGGAGGGGGATCCGCAGGCTGTGCGGCCAAACGGGGCTTTGGGGAAGGGGGGAGGCTGGGCGGAGGGTGGCTGGGGGGAGGGGGCTTCGCAGCCACCCCCCCTCTCCAAAGTGAGCCTTTGGGGAAGGGGGGTGGCTGGGCGGGGGGTGGGCAGGTGGCAGGGAGTAGGGGGCTTCCCAGCCCCCCTCCCTTTTGGGAGGGGGGGGTGGATGCGCGGGGGGTGGGTGGGGGGAAGGGAGGAGGGGGCTTCTCCGCCACCCCCCTCCCTGAAAGCCGCGGTTCCGCGGCTTTCAGGGAGGGGGGGTGGATGCATGGGGAGTGGGCAGGGGGAAGGGAGGAGGGGGCTTCTCCGCCACCCCCCTCCCTGAAATCACGTTTCCGCGGCTTTCAGGGAGGGGGGTGGATGCATGGGGAGTGGGCAGGGGGAAGGGAGGAGGGGGCTTCTCCGCCACCCCCCCCTCCCTGAAAGCGCATTTCCGCGGCTTTCAGGGAGGGGGGGTGGATGCATGGGGAGTGGGCGGGGGGAAGGGAGGAGGGGGCTTCTCCGCCACCCCCCTCCCTGAAAGCCGCGGTTCCGCTGCTTTCAGGGAGGGGGGTGGATGCGCAGGGGGTGGGTGGGGGGAAGGGAGGAGGGGGCTTCTCTGCCACCCCCCCTCCCTGAAAGCCGCAGTTCCGCTGCTTTCAGGGAGGGGGGTGGATGCGCGCGGGTGGGCGGGGGGAAGGGAGGAGGGGCTTCTCCGCCACCCCCCTCCCTGAAAGCCGCGGTTCCACTGCTTTCAGGGAGGGGGGTGGATGAGCGGGGGGTGGGCGGGGGGAAGGGAGGAGGGGGCTTCTCCACCACCCCCCCCTCCCTGAAAGCAGCGGTTCCGGTGCTTTCAGGGAGGGGGGTGGATGCGCGGGGGGTTGGTGGGGGGAAGGGAGGAGTGGGCTTCTCCGCCACCCCCCCTCCCTGAAAGCCACGGTTCCGGTGCTTTCAGGGAGGGGGTGGATGCGCGGGGGTGGGCGGGGGGAAGGGAGGAGGGGGCTTCTCCACCACCACCCCTCCCTGAAAGCCGCGGTTCCGCTGCTTTCAGGGAGGGGGGTGGATGCACGGGGAGTGGGCGGGGGGAAGGGAGGAGGGGGCTTCCTAGCCACCCGCCCAAAGCCGCGGTTCCGCGACTTTCGGGAGGGGGGGTGGAAGCGCGGGGGGTGGGCGGGTGGCAGGGAGGAGCACTTTGCTTCACCCCCTGCCCGATCTCCTGCCTCTTTGCTCCGTTTGCGAAGAGGCAGGAGATAGGCAGGCAGGTGAAGTAAAGTGTATCCGGTGTATAAGATGACTGTCGATTTTGGAGGGCACTTTTGAGTGCTCAAAAGTCGTCTTATACGCCGGAATATACGGTACAATGATATCAAGGTAGCTTTTTAAAAAAAGTATGCGTTCAAAGTCACATGCACATTCCATGCAGCACACAATGTGCTGCTGCAATAATTTGTATCCTGAAACCAAGAATGTTTTCTTGCAGTATTTTATAAATGCACACACATGCATTGCTATTTTAGAGGAAGAAAAGACACAAATCAACTGAAGGAATTGAAAGCTGTGATAAACAATGCATGCCTGGTACAAAATTTGGAAATGAAAAATGAAGCACTGGAGAATTCCTACTGCACGAGTTCCTTTTTGGAAATAAGATCATATAATTCAAACCTGAAAAATTGTCAGTGGGGGTGGGGAGAGGGACAAATGAGTGGGGTGAAGTTTGATTAGGGAAGATTTCAGAAGCATCACTTTTTTTGTTGGTTTTCATCCACTGAGTAGGAAACATTATGTCTGCCAGCTCTGCTGGATGGAAAGAAGATATATCTCATGTTTATGTGTCCTGTGAGGAAGGGCTTAATGAACTGATATATTTAGACATTTAAAAAGAAAACTGAGCTGGAATTTGATGGCTCTATTCACATATTTTTAAAAATATTTTAAGATAGAAGGAGTGTCCTGTTTAGGTCAGCTCAGCACTGCAGATGCTAGGCATGTTCACCAAATTTAGCTACATTCCTGGTGGTTTGTAACAGGCATAGGACTAGCTCCAACTAGAGTAAGCTCATTGAATCAATGGGATTTACATACCTTTTGACTTTCCATCCAGCTATTAATTCAATGGATAGTTGGGACTAGCAGTTGGACTTAGGCCATAGGTACCAAAAGCTGGGGAGTTAGTGAGGGAGAGAGCTTTTAGTCAGCTGCAGGGATCAGTTATGCCCTATACAACTTTTAAGGGCTATAAGGCAATTTGCACTAGTGAGTTCAAGAGGCTAGAGTACAGAGCTTCCTCTCTGAACCAAGGCTTGTGGCCCTCTGCTCAGGAGATAATGAAATCTGAAAGAGGCTGCATTCATTTGCTGTTGTATGCTTGACCCTTTAGTTGGGTTAGCCCATAAAGTACGGGGAACAGGGTGTTCTAAGTGGTGGGGTTGTGAACTTCTTGGAGCAGGAGTGGGCAACATGTGTCCCACAGGCTGTGGGACACCCCAGGTTTCGTGTTTCCTCTCTAGATTGCTGTTTTCCCTTTTTAAAACCGTGCATGCTCCTTTTTTTATAAGGCAAATTGGAGTCCTAGAAGCATGATTTTATCTTGTAAAGAAGGAATGAACATTGTGTGCTTGGGAAAACATGTAAAATGAAAAATAAGGTAGCAACATCCTTTCATTTGAAGATAGCCACCCTCTTTTCACTGTTGTTGCCACCATGTTGACAAATTCAGTGATCATGTGATTGGAAGACTCCCCAGTGGTAGTAGCAGTTCAGAATAGGTATGTTGGACATCACAAAATAAACAGGACAGTTTTTGCTTTTGAGCAGCTCCGCTTGCAAAGAGGAACCAACACACATACAGGTGTTGTTCTTGATGAGTTTCTTTCAGACTGTTTTCAGTGTCACAGTCTCAGGTTTAGATTGTGAAACCCCTTAGTTATACACAATCATCTCAAAATACCTCAGCAGAGCCGTGCCCCACCAAGAATGACATTTCTTTCATCAGGAGTGTTCTTGTGATATTTTCACTGGCAAAATAAATATGTTAAATATGTGCACTCTGCACTGGTTTGTCCATTGGGAAATAGTGGAGAGCTGTAAAGTGTCAGGTTGCAAAGTGTGATACGGAGAAAATAGATCAACAAATATCTTATCCTCACATGCATAAACCATTGTGCAAATTGACAAAGACCTTGTAATTCCTCAGAATAAGAAGCTTCTCACATCAAAGAGCATGAGTAATCTTTTCCTGATTCAAAAGTCAGCTAAAGAAAGCCAAGTGGAACAATCCTTGTGCCAGAACTGATTTGTTGTCATAAAGCTCAGGCTGAATTTCTTCACGGATGGAGCTCAGTGCAATACCCTATCTCCACTTCCCCCAAAACATGCTTGAACTTTATGTCATCCAATGATCATCAAGTGGATCCTACAAGAATTCCTATGATATTGATACAAGTCAGAAAGAACCTTTATCTGTGAATTGGAGTACAGGTATACCTCAGTTAATAAAGTAGATGTGTTCCTGGACATTACTTCTTTAAAAGAAAATTTGGTACCAGAGGCAGAGATAACATGGAAAGAGTAGAGATAGATTCTTACAGCACAAAAGAGAAGATCATCAAGTTTCAGCAAACCTTTTATCCAAAAGAAACAACCAGGTCAGGTAAGCCTTGCATAAATAAACAAAAAAAAAAAAAACATTTTGAACCTTCTGGGGACCCCTTAGAAGCTTCTTCCAAAATATTTCCAGGGATGATTTTGTCTTTCACCAACCTCCACTTCTCATATGATTTCCAATTTGGTGGCGAAACTTATAGATCTATGTTTTTTTTTTGTTTTTGTTTTACCTACTGTTGGTAGCTAGTGAGAAAGGCATATCTGCTTTCCCCCTTTCTCTTAGTTTTGCTGTTCATGCATGCTCTATAAGGGATCCTGGAGGCAACTGCTCTTTAGCTTGCCTGTTGTAGGCAGATGTACAAAGGCTACAGTAGGACTGAAAAGAGTAGAATGCCATTATTTTCCAGCTCAAGCTTTAGCTCAATGTTTACTACAAACATATTTCCAGCCTGACTCTGAAATTCTGTGTTTCTCCAAAACTTCTTCTCCATGCTTCGTAAAAACACCCAGCCAATAGATCATGAAGAGGAAAAAAGGGGGACTGAGGGGTATAACTACTTTGTAAAAGGGAGCATCTTTGCCAGAGGCATTGTTAACTGAGGTATGCCTGTACTGATACTTTAAATATATTTATGAAAATTAAACTAAAAACAAAGATGCATATATAAGTGTATGAGAAAAACCTTTAAAAAATCAAACATGAAAAAGGATTGAAGAAAAAGTCTGACATTGATCACTAAGGACTCACCTACATGAGCCAGGATATGCCGACTCCCTGCCGGTGTATCCTGGCCACAGATCAGGCACATTGTTCCCCTGTTCCCTCCAAGGAATGGGGGGAAGTCCTGGCAGGCACACCAGCCCATTGCTACTGTTGCTGCCGCTGCCATTTTCCTTGCTGTCTCAGAAGGCAGGAAGGAGGCTCACAACATGTGACCAAGACCCTCTGCACATGAACAGCCTTGGTCACATGCTGCGGGACTCCTTCCTGCCTTCTGGGCTTCAGTGAGGGCCAGCCTGCTGGGACGGGCTCCTGTACTCTTGCCTGATCTGTTTCCTTCTGATGGAAATGGAGTAAAACAGGTGTTATTCTGAAACATTTTATTGGGCCTGCCTTGCCCTGATTGGTGCTGGCTTTTGTGCCCCTTCCCGGCCCACGGAGAAGGCCAGGAAGGGGAAAGAGCATTGGTGGCCCCCATGTTGGCAGCAACGTGGGCCGTGGGGGCTGCAGGATACAGAAAGGAGCTGACCAGGCTGCAAAAGAGCTGCTGGGCAAGAGGTAAGTCTGGCAGCTCAATTCCTGCAAAGTTTTTGGAGTTTTTGCCCCCCCCCTCTTCCAAATACAGCAGTTTGATGCGGGATCTCATTAAGACAAATCGTATTCTCCTTGAATGATATGAGGAGTATTTTTGCCATATACACAACCCCAAACATTTAAGTTCTGACATATTTATATCTATAATTCCAATATGATAAAAACAAATTCTAAACCCATAGCAAACTCAGTAGGGGTACATGTATTTCCACCAAATGTTGATCATACACATCAGACCATTTTTCTCTTATACAGGCACCTTTACAACCCTCCTCATTTTTGTTTTTGTTTTTAATGAGGGAATTTTCATAGGCTTCCAATTTTATGTAACAATCATATAAGCCTTGATAGAATCTGAGCAAGAATCTTGGGCTGCTGCCACACTGCAGAGATAATGCAGTTTGACAGCACTTTAACTGCCATCACTCTATGCTATGGAGTTCTGGGATTTGTAGTTTTGTGAGACATTTAGCCTTCTCTGTCATAGAATCATGGAATCTAGAGTTGGAAGAGACCACAAAAACCATCCAGTCCACCCCCCTGCCATGCAGAAATACACACTCAAAGTACCCATGACAGATGGCCATCCAGCCTCTGTTTAAAAACCTCCAGAGAAGCAGACCCCACCACACTCTGAGGCAGTGTAGTCAGAGAGCTCTTGTGCCAAAACAAACTACAGACTCCAGGATTCCATAGCATTGAGCCATGGCAGTTAAAGCAGTGTCAAACTAGATTATTTCTGCAGTGCAGATGCAGCCTTGGTCTCTTGCTCAGAGATACTCTCTCCCCACACCTATGTCTGCCAGGAGTATAAAGTCTAACATAAACCTAACATATCTTTCATCCTTAGATTTTTTTTTTTTTAAACACACACACACTCAAAACAAATAACTGGTGCAGAGAAAAGGCTGGGGGGAGGTGAATGGATTAAAACTAGTGTGTGTGTGTGTGTGTGTGTGTGTGTGTGTGTAGAGGAGCTTGAAATGGCTTCCCTACATGGCAGTCCAGATACAAAGCAGGGACCTCAGACCACCTACTGCAGTGGGAGAACATTTCCCTTTGGTGCCAATGGAATCTTTACTTCTACAGTAATTAGTTGATCCAAACACTCTTGGTTTGAATCAGAACCACGGCAGAGGCAAACATCATTCCTTTCCATAGCCACCATAATCTCAGTCCAGTTCTGATGCAGAAAAGGGACAAGAGTGGTTTATTATTGTTGTGTAGCGTTATTGTAAAAAAAAAAAATAGAATAACAGAAATAGATAATTTTGGTTCATGAACATTGTTACTGTCATGGACATTCATATGTGACTATAATTATTTATAGGAAATATATAAGGTTACAGACTCATCCAATCATATAACATATTTAGTTGTTTTTCAGTCCAAGTTGTTACCGGTATTTATAGGACTCAATCCAGTTCTCCCATTCTCTCTCTCTCTCTCTCTCGTACACTCACACACTGCAATTTATTTGTAAAAATATCAGCCATGCACAAGCTAAAAGGGTGAATAACACCACATCCCATCTGTCCTTGTGTGGTTCCTTTCAGAGTGTTCCATTTTCTTTTGACTACAGACAGGTAGACACAAAGGCTTGAAAAACCATATGACTCTGAATCAATAGCAACTACTATGATCCTTTTCATCCTGAGCTTAGTATAGGATTGAATTGAACATCCTTTAAAACACACATAATAGGAGAACATAAGAGCTGAGTCCATTGCCAAGTACTGTATTGTGTCTGAGAGCATAGGATAGTTTGGTCTGTGGTGTTTCATCCAGAATGACAGGTTCATGTATGCAATGTAGGTTCACTGATGTAGGTTCATTATTTGACTACTGCAGCTTGTCCAAATCAATTCATAGTTCTGTTTATTTTTTTTAAAACAAGAAGAATGTGATCAAAGCAAGCCATTAAAGCTTCACTTTAAAATATTATTTTGCTTACTGGGAAAGGAATGAATATGTTTTGGATTGGCCTGCAAGTTTGACTAATCCGGTATTTTTGTAGAGTAAAAATGATCAGCTAACCAGTACCATGAACTTTGTGTATTGTAGGGGTTCATGGACTGCAGGTAGTGGGGCTGCATTTGTTCCTCCAAAGTCTTATGTGTGGCTCCCATGATTCTTCCACACCTTCTTACTGCCTGTGTGTGGCATGCTAGGAGTAAGCAACTTCAGTGAGTCAGTGGAATCAATGTGAAGTCGAAGGCTTTCATGACTGGACCAGCATCCATAGATTTTCCTTGGTTTTTTTCCAGGTTGTGAGGCTGTGTTCTGGAAGAGTTTATTTCTGACGTTTCACCTGCATCTGTGGCTGGCATCTTCAGTGGAATCATTTTGGCCCCTGACACCTCCTCCAGGTTGCAGAGACTCAATGAATTCCAGTAGCAAAGTAGGAAAACCCCATTGAAACAAGCAGGTAATTCCTGCCTAAACGGGGCATTTCCTGGTTTGCTGCTGAATTTCAGAAGTATTGAGAGTGATTTTGGGACAGTTGCACATAGATCATGTACCGCATGTTGCTCATTCTGAGTCTGTGGCAATAGGTGTGCAAGCCCCCATTGTTGACACCAGATCTAGTTTTCAGGGTTCAAAAGGTTGTGTACTCCCATGTATTAGTGGTATTGCTAATATAGTTGTCCCCTTCATATTTGCTGGGGTTTGGTTCCAGGACACCCCCCCCCCCCGTGGATACCAAAATCCATGAATACTCAAGTCCCATTATATGCAATGGCATAGCAAAATGGTGTCCCTTATATAACTTGGAAAAATCAAGGTTTGCTTTTTGGATTATTATTTTTCTAAGAATATTTTCAAGCCGTGAATACTTAAATCTGTGGATACCAAATCCATGGATATGGAGGGACAACTATACAGGTAATCCAGACTGATGGGATGAATTTGAGACTGTATTCTCCTTTCTGCCCCCTAGAGGGGAGCATTGTCTGTCTTGAAATTTGGAACCAGCTACAGTATTTTCACAAAGAACATCATCTGTGTTTCAGAACAGATTTCACCAGGGGATAAAAAAAAACCCAGTGCCTGTATTTCTATAGCATTAAGGTGGAATATTCTGATTGGTGAGGTCTACAGAGTTCTTTCTATGTATGTTTACAAAGATAGATTGGAAAAATAGCAATGGTAACTTCTTTCTGCCCAGCACTGTAGCTTTGCATAACATACAGGGAAGGAAACTGGTAACTTGAGAAGACAGTCCATACTCATTTATCATCTTATATATGGTTTAGAGGGAAATGATTAAGTAATTCTCTTACCCTGTGGCGGGAACCATGCTCACTCAACTGAACTGCACACAAGCAATGCTTTGATAAACATTTGAAAATCCCTTATAAAACTAACTGGGCCTTTAATTTGCCATTGCATTTGGTTATAGTAGAGCTGTATTATTAACCAGGCCATTGTAAAGAACTAAACACTCCATACGGCACATAATTAAGACTGTTCTACTTACCTCATTTGTCCTTTCGTGAATGTATAGCCACAGAAAACATTTTAAAACAAAAAAGCCAGCTGCAAGTGGCTGCAATATGTATAATAGCCACTTGATGGCAGAACAGCCTTACGTTTGGTTAGAGTGATTTGGTCCAAGAACAGTGTTCATTAGTGGAGAAAAAAAAAGTATATATTCCATTAAGACTTTCCTACTTTGTTTCATTTAGGTATGTATGCGTGTGCACATAATGTATGGATCAGATGTAGTTCGGTTTAGGTTCCTGTTATGTATTTAATAGAAAACTTATAGGCACTGTAATGTTTACTCCATAGTTAAATTAATTACTGTGGAATTAAGGAGTTATTTTTAGTGCCCCTGTTTTTTTTCCTCTTTCCCATTAAAAAAAAAAATCTTAATTTTAAATCTGGTTGGTTCTCTACAGAGGGAAACTAGCATGCCAGATGTTTTCCCTGCCCAGCTGTGTAATCCCTTGTTGGGTGTTTTGTGGCAGCTAACCCAGCTGCACTTCATTGAGCACCACTGTTATTGCCGTCAGTAGCTGCATAAACCAAAGCTCTTTTATTTAATCAGCAGAGGGTTTTCTCTTTTTTAAAAAATGCCCTCAGTTTTGTTATTAGTCTTTCACTAGCACATGATGTAATCACAGAAGATGGGATGAGCCAAGAGACCAGGTAGTAAAAAAAGCAGAAGGTAAAAGAAGTTATATTGGCACGTTATGCTCCAACCTGACTCGTGGAGACAAAGATTCAGGGGCTTGGAGGAGAAAAAAGATGAGCTCATTCCTGTCATAAATTGTGAGGCAGGATAGGAGAAAGCTGCCCGACCCCCAATTGGACACCCATATCTTAATGGTGAATGTTTAATGTCCCTGGCAGCAAAGGATCAAGAGGTTCTATCAAAATGGCTGTTTGTATACACAAAAGATAGACATTTACTCCAGTTCAGTCTAGTGTCTCAGTGGCAAACATAAAGGCATATAATTAATCCATTATGTTCATTGGAGTAGAAGACTCCCAGTGAGTCTTCCTAGGCCTGAAGATGAAAGCTAAACTTGCTTTGCAACTGCCTCGGCTATTTATCTTTTCTTTTATTTGTTACTGTAGTGCAAGGATTGGCAGACTACAGGTTTGCTGGATCTACCTTGTTTATAAGATCACTAGCATCACACATGAGTCTAGGATGTTTCAGCTATCAGTTGATACACAAGCAGAACCTCAGCACATTGAAACGGCCGCACTGAACTGGTCACTCTGAACTGGCCACGTTGAAATGTCCCATTCCATCACACACACAGACACAGACACACAGACACACACAAAACCTGAAACTAGAGCTAGGAACAAAATAATAATAATAATAATATACAGGTGGGGCAGCTTCCAACAATTAAAACATTGTAATAATGACTAAAAGCACCACCCACCCTCCCCCATAAAAAGACATTAAACAATATAAAATTAAAACCATCTAACTAAAATCACATTAAAAACAAATATAAACAAGATTTAAAAAGGCCAGGAGACGCAGCTCCTGAGGCCAGGATCTAATCAGGAAAGGCCTGCCGAAAGAGATCCGTCTTTAGTACTTTTTAAAAACTACTTAAGCTCGTCATCTGACGGATCTCGTTTGGCAAGCCATTCCATAAATTGGGGATGATTACCGAAAAGGCCATCTGGGAGCTTGTAGACAGCCTAGATTTTTGTGACTGAAGCAAATTCCCCCCAGAGGACTGGAGTGTGCGGGGAGGATTGTATGGGAGGAGGTGGTTCCGAAGATAAGTTGGACCCAAGCCATTTAGGGCTTTAAAGGTAATAACCAACACCTTATACTGGGCTCGGAAACTGATAGGCAGCCAGTGGAGAGATTCAATACTGGAGTTATATGGTCTCTCCTAGATGTTCCCGAGACCACTCTGGCGGCCATATTTTGTACCAACTGAAGTTTCCGGACCAAGCATGAGGGTAGCCCCATGTAGAGCGCATTGCAGAAATCTAGACGAGAGGTTACCAGTGCGTGCACCACAGTCTCGAGGTCCCTTACTTCCAGGAAAGGACACAGCTGGCGTATCAGCCAAAGCTGATAACAAGCGCTCCTGACGGTCACATTCACCTGCATAGTCATCTGAAGCGTTGAATCAAGGAGCACTCCCAGACTGCAAACACAGTCCTTAATGGAGAGTGTGACACCGTCCAGGACTGGTGGTTGCAGCCCAACTCCTGCTTTCAGGGCCGCTACCATGAGCACCTCTGTTTTGTCTGGATTTAATCTCAATCTGTTTTTCCTCATCCAGCTCATTACTGCTTTAAGACAGTCATTAAGAGAAGAGACGCCATCGGAATTCGAGGCCAATGATCGGGACAAGGAGAAATAGATCTGGGTGTCATCAGCGTACTGATAACACCCAGCCCCATAACTCCAAATAATCTCACCCAGCGGCTTCATATAGATGTTAAACAGCATCGGGGACAGGATGGTGCCCTGCAGAACACCACAAGTACGCTCTTTTCTGCTGAGGCAGCTGTCCCTGAGCAGCACCCTCTGGGACCTGCCCGAGAGGAAGGACCGGAACCACTGGAGCACAGTGCCTCTGATTCCTAACCCACTCAGGCGATCCAGGAGGATGCTATGATCTATCGTATCGAAAGCCTCTGAGAGGTCTAGAAGCACCAACAGAGACACATTACCCTTGTCGATGCTTAGATGCAGATCATCGGTCAAGGCAACCATGGCAGTCTCAACTCCAAATCCCGTCCTGAAGCCAGTTTGAAATGGGTCTAGATAATCAGTTTCATCCAAGACCACTTGGATTTGAAAAGCAACTGCCCTCTCGATCACTTTGCTCAAGAATGATAACATAGAAACCGGCCTATAGTTGTTTATGTCCAGGGGTCCAGGGAAGATTTTTTCAGGAGCAGCCTAACCGCCGCTTCCTTTAAACAGGATGGAACACACCCCTCCCTGAGGGATACATGTCCTTAAGGAACACCATCAAGGCACCCCCCCCCCCCAGGATGGCCAGCCATGAAGGGCAAGGATCAAGAGGGCAGGTCATTTTTTTCACTCTACCAAGTTGCTTGCGCACGTCCTCGGTACTCACGGATTGAAATTGATCCAGTAAACTTACATCAATGGAGTTGCTGGACACCTGTCAATTGTTTCTGTTTCTGTCAAAATACTGGCATCTAAGTCAGCTCTTATCCGAGATATTTTATCTGCAAAGTAGTTGTTAAATCATCACAGCAGGCCGTTGTTGTGTTAAGCAATGGGTTCTGTGTAGGTATAACCTGCGTCATCTCCCTTACCACTCTAAACAGCTCTGCTGGACGGGACTCTGCAGACGCAATACGTGCAGAGGAGAAGGATCTCTGCGCTGCACGTATTGCCTCTTGATAGGACCAAAGAAAGTTCCTATAACGAGTCCTGTCGGATAAGAATTGAGTTTTCATTCAGCCAGTTGCGCTCTAGTCATTGTCCAACCCGCTTCATTTTCCTAAGCTCTGAAGTATACCATGGCTTACAGTTAGGAGTGGGTTGGAAAGGATGCTTGGGAGCGATTGTGTCGATAGCCTTGGTAAGATCGGTGTTCAAGTATTAACCAAAGCTTCAACAGGGTCGCCGGTGTTACGAACTATTAAACCCTCCAAGGCTTTCTGAAATCCTATTGGTTCCATTAGCCTTTGGGGGCGGACCATTCTAATGGGTCCACCACCCCCGGTGGGGCAGGAAGAGACTCTTAGTTCAGTCTTGACCAAGAGATGATCTGTCCATGACAATGCGGTGGTTTTAATAACCGCCGCCCATGGATATTCCTGTTCCGTACTGAAGACCGCATCGAGGGTATGACCCGCACAATGTGTGGGCCCGACAACCAATTGGGATAGGCCCATGTTTGTCATGGTTTCCATGAACTCCCGAGCCGCACCAGTCAGATTTGTCAAGCTGGTCTCGAGTGGAATGTTGAAGTCGCCCAAAACTAAAAGTCTGGGTGACTCCAACAGCAACTCTGAGACCAGCTGTGTCAGCTCGGTTAGGGAGTCTGCTAGACAACGGGGTGGTTGGTTTACTAGCAGAATCCCCAGACTATCCCTTGTCCTCAGGCTAAGGTACATACACTCAAAATGGACTGTGTTTCGGACAGGTATCCTGGTCAAGGTCAGATTGTTCTTATAAACCAGAGCCACTCCGCCCCCCCTCGCCCACTTCCCCTCACCTGTTCACTGACAGAATACCCGGCTGGGAGGGCCTGTGTCCATTTGAAAGCTCTATCTTCTCCCAGCCAGGTTTCTGTGAAGCAAGCCAGGTCAGCATCCTCATCCAAAATACATAAATGAAGGTTAATTTATTGATAATGAACAGGTAACTCACCTTTCTAGAAAATGTAGCACTCAGGGTGGTTAATGATACACAAATCTTATAGGTAAAACATAAAAACACACCAATTAATAACAAACCCAGTTATAACTCATCACACACACACCCCACACAAAAAGGATTCAGAGTATCAAAACTCAGCAGTGCTCAGGGTTAAATCATACAATATTTTAAATATGTATTGTGCAGTTTAAGAACCCCCTTTTACACTCTTGGAAGTCTGTGCAACACTCCACATGAGGACTAGTGTGTGGTGGTGGTTTCCTTTCCCCACGTATTTCCCCCCCCACTATTACTTGTGGCTTGAACTGGAGGGAGGCTTGCATTGATAGTGATAGTTCCTTCACCCTTCCCATTCTTTAGCTCACATGCAAAGGGAAACAGGAAAAAAAAAAGCAGGAGGAAGATTGACATACTGGCCCCAATCTAAATTGAAGGTGTGTGTGCTTACTAGAGGGTAAAAAAGAAGAAGAAAAGAATTGTAAAGGCATGATGCAGTGTTAACAGATTTTTTTTCCATTTAACTTTCTTCATAAAAATGTACTTTCTTCCTTTTAGGCTCTGTTCATTTTAGTGGTAGAGTTTACTGCAGCACCAGGGGGAGGGGAACATATTTTTGTTGCTACTCTTGTTGAACAGTTGGGAGTCAGAAATCTTTGACAATCCTTTTGAGATCACTCAGAGATCAGTCAATATATCTAGAGCTAATCTCTGTCCACTTCTGCTACCCTGAGCCATCTGAAGATACTGGAAAGATCCTTAGAAGAAGCAAGTACTTTTTCAGCTGAGGTCGTTCTTGTATAGAAATGGGGAAAAGTTATGTCTGCATGTACGTACGTACCTACTACTAGTCTGTTAATCTGAACCTTTCAACCTCAATATTCTGAAGCCTGCTTCCTGTATTTCCTGTTTTTTGAGACTGCAAAATGTAGAAGGAATTACAACAACAAAGTAAGGAGAAATAGTACAATATACAGACCCTCTCACATTCCAGTGGCTAATATATCTGATATTTAGAATCATAGAATCTTAGAGTTGGAAAGGACCATGAGGGCCATCTAGTCCAACCTGTGCCATGCAGGAGTACACAACTAAAGCACTCCTGAAAGATCCCCACACAACCTCTGCTTAGAGACCTCCAAAGAAGAGTCCACTACCCTCTAAGGCAATCTATTTCACTGCTAAACTATTCTTACAGTAAAAAAAAGTTCCTCGTAAAGTTTAGCTGGAATCTCTTTTCATGTAATTTGAACCCATAGCTTTGTGTTCTGGTCTCTGGAGCAGCAGAAAACCAGGTCAGTCCATCTTCTACTTCTACATGACACCCTTTCGGATACTTACAGAAACTACCATGTTACGTCTCAGTCTTTGTTTCTCTAAGCTAAACATATCCAGTTCCCTAAGTCATTCTTCATAAAGCTTGGTTTCCAGATGTTTAATGTTTAACTACCTTGGCTGCCCTTCTCTGGACACATGCCAGTTTGCCAATATCTTCTTGGTACCCAGAACTGGACACAGTATTCCAAATTAGGTCTAACCAAAGCAGAATACGGTGGCACTAATATTTCCCTCAATCCGGAGCCCTTACCCCTGTTGATGCAGCCTACAATGGCATTGGCTTTTTGGGCACTGCATCACACTGTTGACTCATGTTTAGTTTGTGGTCTACTAAGACCCCTGGACCTTTTTTTACATGTACTGCTTTCAAGCCAGATGTCACCCATCCTATATTTGTGCATTTCAATTTTCCTGCTTAGATGTAATACCTTACATTCATCTCTTTTGAAATTAATTTTGTTAGTTTTGGCCCAACTCTTCAATCTGTCTAGATCATTTTGAATTCTGATCCTCTCTTCTGAGTATTAGCTACCCCCCACCAAAATTAAAAAAAAAATGGTGTCATCTGCAAATTTGATAAGCATGCCTTCTATTCTACCATCTGAGTCATTTAGATGAACCCTGAGGAACCCCACTAATCACTTCTCAGAATGAAAAGCAAGCATTGGTGAGTACTTTCTGGGTTTGGTATGTCAGTTACAGATCCATCTAACTGACACTGTCTAGCTCATAGTTCACCATCTTTCCTGCAAGAATATAATGGAGGACCTTGTCAAAAGCCTTATTGAAATCAACATCATTCCACTGATCATCTACTAAGCTTGTGACTCTGTTTTGAAAAGTGGGGAGGGAAGATTATTTTGGCATGATTTGTCTTTGAGAAACCTATGTGTCTCTTAGTAATCACCACCTCTCCCTCTAAGTGCACACAGACTGATTGTTTAATGTTCTGCTCTAGAACTTTTTGATGTCTGGCTGACTGGTTGGTAGTTGTTTGGGTCCCCTTTTTTCTCCTTTTGAAGATGGAGACAATGTTAGCCTTCGTCCAGTCTGCTGGACCATTCCTGTCCTCCATGAATTCTCAAAGATTATTGACAGTGGCTCTGAGATTACATCTGCAAGTTCCTGTAGTACTCTTGGATGCAGCTCATCTGGCCCTGGAGACTTAAATTCATCTAGAGTAGCTAGGTATTAGCAGTAGCAATAACATTGATATTTATATACCTCTTATCAGTGCTGAAGCACTCCGTAAGCGGTTTACATTGTTTTTTAGCTAATTGCCCACAACAAGCTGGGTACTCATTTTACCAGCCTACAGAAGGATGGAAGGCTGAGTCAACCTTGGAACCCTCTGGGCTCAAACTCATAACCTTGTGGCTTGTAGTTCTGGCATTTAAACACTGCACCACCAGGGGTCCCAATATTCCTTTATTGCCTCTATACTTATTCTTGGTTGTACTCTCCTTACTGCATGATTTATTGTATTTTCACCATTTTGAGCACTATTTTCCTTTTGGGAGAAGCCTGAGGCAAAGAAGGTGGTAAATAGTTTGGTCTTTTCTGTGTCCCCTGTTAGCATTTCACCATCTTTGCTATGCAGTGGCCCTACCATTTCCTTATTCTTCCTTATTATTATTGTATACCCACCCTGATGTCTTTAGACATCTCCCACTTTTCCTCCTTGCAATTGTTTGCAACTCTGCCATCAACGTCTCACTCTTAAGGAACTCCCATGTACCATGAACTCCTTTGAGTATTTCTGACCATGGGATTTCACCCAGTATTTTCTTAAGCTAAAAACAGCTTTCTTCAAGTCCAGAGTGAGTGTTTGACTACACTTGGCTTTCTTTTACCTCTGTATCACAATCCCAAGAGGACATGATCACTCCCACATAAGGATCCCACTATTTCCACCCCACTGACCAGTTCATCACTGTTTTCCTTTTTTCTCTCTCTCTACAAATGAAAGACTTAGCAGTGTAGTTTTAGTTTTGACAAGTAGTGCAGGTTTAGGGATTGGAACTTTTACTGAAAACAAACTAGTAACTTTTTAAATATCTTACATTGATTGGAATCTAAGAAGATTTACACCAAATAAACATTTTCCATATTTAATTAACACTTTTTTTAAAAAAATAAGGCCACCTTGGATGCTGCTGTTTCCCCCACCACCACCTTCCCTTCAACATTTCACAGATGAAAACCAGGATGTGTGTGGTCAAGCTACATCAGAATGCGGTCAAGGTAGCAAATGTTATTAATGAGGAAGAATAGATAAGCTAGAAGAGACTGCAGCAGTTTGCTTTTGCCTGAGTCTACTGGGAAGGGAAAGATTCCATTCCCTCTTCTTCCCTCCCTTCGGTTGAACTGAGTACAAACTACTTTTACAGTTTGAACTCAGTTTTTAACCACTGAAGTAAGTTGAGGACAAAGAGGGGAAGTGGAAGGATAGAGAAACTGGGACATTTTAAAAGATGCTGAAAAAGTTTAATGACAGAGGATTAATCGGGACCGTTCCTGCCAAATCTGCTGAGTCCCAGTAGCTGTATTATTTTGAAACAGCATTAAATCAATAAAACACATTAACAGAAATGCTAGGCATATTGACTCAAATGTAAGTCCCACAGATTTCAATAGAATTTGCTCTCAGGTAAATATAAATAGCAGGGATGGGAATACTGTTAACTTCCAGAAGCTATTCAATTTCTAGATCCATCAGCCCTAGCCAGCATAGCCAATGATGCCAAATGGTGAGAGCTGGAATGCAAAGACATCTTGAGGGCTGCATGACACCCACCCACCCACCCCGCCTTCAGTGTATAGGACTGAAGACTTGATGTGGTTTAAGTGTTCCATTTTGACACACTCAAAGCTCTTGATAGGCAACATTTCTAATATAATAATTGTCTGCTAGAATAATTATTTTACTGGAATAACTATCAACATTTTAAAGATGTGACAACACCACGAATCACATTCATACTGATTTTGTAGTATGTGGGGAAATAATCATTGTAATGTAAAAGCAATCTTGTGTACCTCATTCACAATCTTAGATAAGTCTAGGGTTTTTCCCTGCATGCATTTTGTTCTCCCAAAATTCCTTTCTCTTACTTCACTGGGCACTTCTAGCCAACTAGAAGTGCTGGGAGATTCACACATGACCTAATTTGAATTTTATTGCTTTTGTGTGACTTGTTTTCTCTTCTGAATCTGACTCTCCATGAGAATGGAGGCATCCTAAGCTTTCCTGTAACCATGCCATGATGCATCGGAACCCAGCCAAGGCTGGTGAGTCTTTCCTACCCATTCTTAGTCAGTTTAGGGACCTTTTCTTATGTTTGTTTTAGTATGTAGATTGAGACTGATATACCTTCAGTAAACTTTGTTTTGCATTTTAAACTGACTCCTTTGTTTTGTAATGAGTCTAATTTAACTGGGTGATCCCAGATCTCTGAATACACTTTCAAATGATAATAGAGCTTAAGTCTTCTTCTTAATCGCACTCTGCATAAAGCGTGAAGTCAAATGTGACTGAATGATTTTACCTTTTTTAAAAAGGAGATAATTCTTGTTGTTTTTAAAGGACTAGATCCTGCAATTTTATTTTTAGACTCATTACCTTCCTACAGATTTCCTATTTAAGGGGGGTGGGAAATGAAGACATTGAAAATATTTAACATAATTTTTAGCATGCCGCATAAGCTTAGTATTTAACAGATGGTGGAAAGCATGAGAGATGCTCCAGTGTGGAGGAATTGTCTTTCCCCATGTCCAGTTGGCTTACCAACAGCAGGACAAAAAGTGTCTGTGTGAAGTGGAATGGCTATTCCTCATCTCCCTTTTTGGCCTTTTCTAGCCATGGGGTTTTGCTTTTGTGTTTTGAAAAATATTTTCCTCTCCCAGTCTTCTTTGTGAGAATGGGTTTGGAAAATGTGAGGGCTTCTCAGGATCCTATGGATCCATCACTTCTCCATGTACATCAATGTGATACATTGTCTTCTGTCTTCTCCAAAATCCACATTCACACATAAGAGAAGTACCAGCTACATACCTTGCCATAACCTCAAGTAAGAGGCTTATAGCAATGGAGCACCCTATAAACCTTTCCAGCCCGTTTGAGAGAGGGCGATCCAAAATATCCTGTGGCCCTTCAAATGCCCTGTCAGAGACCAGAGGCTTGGATCCTACATGTGTTTTATGTGCACTCAGGTTTCCTAGTGTGAGTCACTAGTCAATTAGAACATGGAAACAGTTTGACTCTGATGATGTCCATTCATTCATTAATTTTTATGAAACAGTGCATGTTTCCCAGAGCAGTGGAAAATTTTCTACTTCACATCACTCTTTTGGGACATCTTTAAATATTTGTTTTTTGTTATTTATTGACAGTAACTACAGCCGGCCCATTGAAGTGGTGTATATAGAAAATAGTTTGTGTTTACTGTCATTGATAAATGTGTAACAATAATAAATCCACAGCTTTTTTTTCTTGGTTGAAGATCAGCAGCATATAGGGATTTTGTAGCAGCTTCTCAGCAAATGCCATGATTCCATGGGATGTCATGGCGGTGTCAACTTGGGTAATTTTAAAGTTGGGGAGGGATTGGGCAGATTTGTGGAGCGTTTAGTATCCTCTAAATGCCAGCTGCTAAGGAACAAACAAGTGGAAATCTGCTACTGGTCTCACGTCCTGCTTATGAACTTCCCATAGGCATCTGCTTGACTGCTATGGGAGCAGTACCCTGAACCAGTGATACGGTTTTCTGGAAAAAGTAGAAATTTTCCAGAAATTTTTCTGATGCTCTAAATAATGTTATCTGATTCAGCACATTGGGTTTAAATATTCAAACACATTCAGAGCTTTATATAGAATTTGTTTAACTGGAATAGTTGTAATAATGTAAAGAGACAGAATATACAGTTGGACCTCCGTATATGTGGAACCAATATCTGTGGTTTCAGTTATTCGCAGGACACAAAATAGGGACACATACCATGGAGTCATGCTGCAAAATGACTAGAGAGGTGCCATCTCTAGGCATCTTCCAGGTCCTCCAATGCAACTTTATGGTGCGCTTTTATTGGAAGTCCTTTATTTTAATAGGGTTCCCTGTTATCCACAATTTCCAGTGTCTGTGGTAAGTCCAAGAACTGAAACCCTGTGGATACAGGGGTCTGATTGTACTTCTCTTATATTTAACAAAAACAAATACAATTGAAAGAATATTGGCCACAGTTCTAGATCAGCTTCATAATAAACTGTACTTAACTAAGTATACTTTCTCATGGACCAACCCCTTCCACCCAATCCTGATTTACCAGGCATCAGCAATGGGAGCCTGTTCTCTTGTCAATGGGGCATGGCAGACTGTTTCCACCCCCTCCCACCAGCGATCTCTGATATGACAGTCAGAAACAGGATCCCGGTTGCAATAATTCCTCACACTGAAGAACGCTCATGGGAGAAGGGTGGAAATGTCACCGCTGCATCCCGATCAACAAGAGAACAGAACCCATTGCTCTTAGCAGCTGGTGCCCAGCAAGTCAGGATTGGAGGACTTTTATAATTCCTACCTATGCCCAAACTGACTACAAAGAGATTGTGAATATGAATCAGTTACAGATATGTAACTCTAGGTTGTGCATTCATAATTGCGATTGTGAATTTCAGCCAGTGTTTTTTTAAAGTCACGTATCTAAAGAGAGCTGTACCTGATATATCTTATAGCAACAATTTAACTTTCTTTTGCTGGGGTATAGTTATAATACCTTCCACTTCACTCACTCATTTTCTGTGCTATCTCTCAGTTCCATTTCAAGTTGAGAAAAAAAATCATTCAGTACAACTAGTTCAACATTTTATTTCACTAAAGGATGTATGCGAGTCTGTGGTCACAGGCAACTTAACACATTTTGTCTTGACTACTTGTACTTGTGACTAAATGAAAAGCTGAGATTTTGTGAAATAGAAACAAGCTTAGCAGTATGTTCCTCTGTTAGTCTAATCCTCAGAGCACCAGGGTTTGTCAGTCCTTGTTTCCTTAGAACAACCAGAAGTTCATATCCTGTATTTAGCCCATCTAATGTGTTAGATTGTGGTAAAACCACCAAGACTAACTATGAGCAACTATGAAATTTCCCATAAAAATTTCTTCCCCACATCTCTGCCCCAAACTAGACAGGGTGTTGGTTTGATCCAGCACAGCTTTTCTAATGTCCTTACATTGTTAAAGGGGATCTTATAGAACTGGAAGCTTTTTGCATTTGTATATATAAAAAAGGCACTGCATTAATAACATTCAGGTGTGGATCCAAGGTTTTAATTGGCACTTTGATATCCATTTACATTTTGTAGTGTATTTTGAGTTAGGATAAACAACCAGGTGTAAAACAAAATTCACAGTCTTTTAACATGCGTCTGAGGAAGTAGACCAAGTCTATGAAAGCTTATGCTATTACTTCTTTCTCGCAGTTAGTCTCAAAGGTGCTACAAGACCCGCTTACTTACAGTCTTTTAACAGTTACATTGAAGGCGGAAATCCAGAAGTTGTTGTTTGTCATGCAAGCCAAAGACAGTTGAAGAGAAGAGGGTGGGAAAATGCAGTGTGATGACATCAGCACATGGGGTAAGCTCTGTTATGTGGTTCAGAAAGACATGTGGCTGCTATTTCCATATAGTTCTGTCCTGGATAGTTTAGTCCCTCTGTGTCACATAGACCACACCAGTTAGTGCTGGATTGCACTGTATGGTATAGGTTCTGTTTCTGTTCATCATTTGCATATATGGTTTGAAGCTAGTTGTCGTGGTCATAATATATATAGGGGCCAGTAGAGCTTAGATGAGAGCAAGCATGCTATAGTAGTTTGAGCGTTAGAGTAGGACACTGGAAGATCAGGGTTCGAATCCCCACTTAGCTATGGAAACCCACTGAGTGACCTTGGGCAAGTCACATTCTCTAAGCCTCAGAGAAAAGCAACCCTCTCTGAACAAATCATGCCAAGAAAAGCCCATGATAGGGTCACCCTAGGTCGGAAATGACTTGAAGACACATAACAACAACAGAGTTAAGATTCCCCTTCTGCACTAATGAGATTGGGTTTGGCTCAGCAGTCATAATGAAGGTTCCCCTGTAATGGCAGTACCTAATTACCTGCTGTGCTGAAGAGACACCTGCTAACAATAATAGGAACAATATTTTGCCCTTCTGGAGCTCCCATCACTTGAGATTTTGAAACCACTTCATGAAAATGTACACATGGTAATTAAGCTTCATCACAGCTCTGTGGTTGCAAAATAATCACAAGCATGTTTTCTAAGTGTGGAAATATGGACAGATTGTGGTGATGAGAAGGAAACGAACAGCAGCTTCAGATTCTGAATTCTGAGTGTTCATTGCCAGGCTGTCCTCCTGATCAACCATCAGCACAGCATAAAAAGGAACTGCCAATGCAGGCAGTGGAAAGCTAGTAAAGGAGTCAGGATAAATATAGTCCAAGTGGTGACGTTTGCTTCACTACAGAAGGCCTCAGCAAGATTTATATGGCTGGAGTCCCTTAAGGTTTAAGAAGGACTTAACACTGGCTAAGAACAAAGCAGGGAAGTTTGAGATTAGAGGAAAGTGGACAGTTTCTAAGTACGCAAATATTGAACAGTGAACCAAAAAGAAATGAAGAACCAGTTTGGTGACATCCTAATGTTTCACCTGCTGTGTTCCTTTCATGGTTATACAAGTACAAAGTCAAAAAACAGCCAGTTTATAATTTCAATCCGCAAAACTGTAAGCATCCTAGAGTATGCATGTTTCAACTGAGAGTAAGGACATGTAAAATCCCATTGATTTCAGTGGCAGAAAACTGGGTAGTTTCTTTATTTTGCTCTACTGCTTTTTATATGTGAGTTTTGATTTGGGAAAAAAATCATATAAGCCTTTTTTTAAAAAAATCTTATATATGGTTAAATAAAGATATTTATAGGTCTTTCTGACAAACTTGACAGAAATGTGCCAGTAAATACCATTGCCTATAATCTTGTCAGCCAAATGCTATCCTTTGGATTATATTCTCATTGAAATAGTTGCATAGAGATGAAACACCTAGTCACATTTGAAGATTTCTTTGCAATATAAAATTACATGCTGCCCTCTGTATTGACAGACAAAATGTTGCCAGCTTCTCACAATCTGGTCCTCTCTAGATGTTCTAGCATACAATATTGTCCATGCTGTCTGGGGCTGATGAGAGCTGTAGTCAGAAACATCATAGGACACTATATGTTAGGGAACGTGGCATAGTCTGCAGAAAGTCAGAGCTTGGAGAAGTTACTTTTTTTGGATAAGAATTTCCAGAATCTTCCATGGAGTCTGAGGGATTCTGGGTGCTGCAGCCCAAAAAGTAATTTTTCTGGACTCTACCGAAAGGACAATAAGTACATTTCAAGAACTGTGGAATATGTCACAGGGTTACAGAGGTTCTGGTTTATCAGAGTACTGGTTCATAGAGCCTGCTCAGTCCTGCTTTGCTTCTTTCATTGTGAAGTCAGGAAAAGCCAACCAGGAAGGCATTGGTTATTGTGATGTCTGAACTATTTATTTATGGCAGGGATGGGCAGCATATGGCTCACAGATTGCATGTAGTCCCCAACCCATGTCTCCAAGGGTCTTCCATGATCACTCCTGCCACCAGTTATGCCATTGCCAGCACAGCAATGAAGAAAGAGTGAACTCACTTTAAAAATATACAGTATTTCCCCCCTTTAAACAAGGCACGTTTTCTGCACACATTTTGTTTCATGCTTCCAGGTGTTCTAGGGGTCTCCATCTATTAACAGAGGAGGGACATGACCTTGCTCATTGCATTCACACCTTTTTCTTATTTAAAACAATCACCACCACCACCATCCTACACTTTGAAAGGGAATGCTGCTTCCAGGTAGTGTTGGCAACATTGATCTAAGTGGACCAATGTCCTGTTTTGATATAATGCAGCTCTGTGTTACCACAGGAAGGGTAATCATGGCAGCATTGCAACTCTCATCCATCTCCCAAACATAGCCCTCATCTTGAGGTATCCGAGTGGGGTGGGGGGAAGAATGTGAACATAAGTAAACACTAACCAACAACATCAGCCTCCACATGAAAATAACCTATGTTCTAGTTGCCCATTCAGTCCCTGTTATACTGGAATGCCATGAAAGCAAAAAGACATCATTAAAAAGGCAGATGTGTGCAACATATTTCAGTAATTTGGGAATCTGACTTGTTCTAATTGATTTATAGCCACATAGTGTAACTGTATTGTAGAGATCTGGAGAAAAAGTATCAGATGTCAATTGGGAATATAGACTCTTTCCTGAATTTGTTTTCTTTTTCTTTTCTAATGACTCCTGCAATGTTTGTGTTTGAAAGCTCAGAAGAATACTTCCTCCTTTCTGCAGATTAGTGTTGCATCACAAGGATGTATTCCCCACCCCCCCACACACACAAGGCTGAAGTTTTGTTGATATTAGATAGAGTAGTTCGAAGATAGAGTTACCCATTCATCTACAGTGGATGGACCTTGCAGCTTGCTCAACCATTAGGCAGAATGAGGTGGCTACTTCGGGCAGATGATTTTGAACATCATAAAAAGTTAGAAAATTTAATGTATAGTGCCCCCCCCCACTGATGGAGAGTGGAAGATCAGCTTTGGGGAAGGTCTGCCTCAAGAATCAAAATAATGTGACTGATCTTGAGTATTATGTATATTAAATGTGGGGTAGGGTGGGGTGAGGAATATGTTTTTGCTTCATCTCTTTGGAGTTGCATTGAGTGGATATGTGAGTAAGGAGTAGAGAAGAGTAGAATGGGCATACCTAGGAAACTGCATGTCCCAGAGCAGATGGACAGATGTTATCCAAGCCTAAAGGCATTTCATGTCAACTTGCCAGATTATTTGATATACCAAAATTACCATGAGATGGAGCTATAGCAAATACTACAGCTACCATAGGGATCTCAAAGCAGACTGTCCCATGACAAGTGGGCCTTGCTATCCTAGCCATTGCTCAGAGATGGTGGGAATTATAGTCCCAAAACTCAGGGAGAAACCATGTTAGAAAAGGCAAATCTAGAGGGATTTATTACGTGGATCACCACTCTCATATGGGCACCCTTCTCTGATCTCTACATTCCCAGGTGGCATTGCTGGAGGTGTGGAAAGTCTCATAATTATTAAGGAGATTCACATTATAAATTATGAACAGGAAGCACTTTCCTGGGCATAAACTTCCTGGAAAATACCAACCGGATTTTCTTATATTCCTATTCTAAACCATATTTGTATGAAAGCAAATGTCAGTGAGACCAGGGGATTGTCTAAATGGTCAAAATAACCCTCATGGAATTTCCTGGGAATCATATCTGTCTAAATGGGGTCCCACATAAATCCACACTATTCTGAAGGAGGGGGGCCAAAACGGCAAAATCAGTGCAGGAACAGCTTCTGTGGCTTTCCCCATAGTTTTAAAAAAAGAAAAACCGCAAGGGGGCACATTCCTACTCATTAGGACAAGTGATTCGACATGAAGCACAAAGCTGATTGGTCAGGGTAGGGTTTGCTAACAGGGCAAGCACCTATTGCCGCCATGTTGAATTTTTGCCTTAGCAAGTGATTGCTAAGTTGATAAACAGGGTGGGTTTTTTTTCCTACCCCTTTAATTAAAAAAATTGCTATATTTCTCCAGCACACCTTAGATGACTGGGTTGTTTTTTTTTTTTGTTTTTTTTTTTTTAGAAAAGAAGAGTGTGGTGGCAGCAAATAACTAATGCAAGTAAATGACTTGTGGTCTCTATTTGGCATGCGAAGCTTCTGGCGGCTTCTGGGGCCAAAAACACTGTTAAGACATGTTGCTGCTGCTGCAAAATGCCATTACTATGAGGTACTCTGTTTGCCCCCCCCTTTTATAGATGGACCCAGGGAGGGATCATTCACCATGGATGGAGCTATTCTAGTGGCCTTCTCATAACAACCGTGGCTGTGATCTGCCTTTCCATTAGTTAATAATAAACAGACTTCATAAGTGTGAAATTAGATTTGGAGAAAATTCAAGTTTCATAATGACTAAGAAGGTTGCTTCAAAAAGTTTGCCATTTGGTTCAGGTCTATTAAGCACTTGTTATTTGGTGGCTGTAGGTTGAGTTTAGCTGGATCAGCAAAAGAAAGTACAGTCATCCCTCCACATTCACGGGGGTTAGGGTTTTGAGACCCACACGAATGTGGAAAAACCATGAATAAAAAAGGTTCCTCCCACAACACACACACACGTGGGAGGGAGGCGGCGGGAGGGAGGGAGGGAGTCTGGCCAGCCTGGCTGTCCTCTCCCCGGCCTTCCTGAGGAGACTCTGGGCCTTAGATGCCCCGGAGCCCCCTCTGGAAGGCTGGGGAAGGCAGTGGGAGGGAGGAGGGCTGCCCGGCCTCTCAGCAGCATTTCTGAGGGGAGTCCGGGCTTTAGAAGCCCCGGAGCTGCCTCTGGTAGGCCAGGGAAGGCATGGGAGGGAGGGAGGGAGGCTGCCCAGTCTTCCTGAGGGGACTCCAGGCCTTAGAAGCCCCAGAGCCCCCTCTGGAAGGCCGGGGAAGGCGGCGGTTAGGAGAAAGTGAGGCTGCCTAGCCTCTCCCTGGCCTTCCTGACGGGACTCCAGGCCTTAGAAGCCCAGGAGCCGACTCTGGAAGGCCAGGGAAGGCACGGGCGGGAGGTTGCCCCACCTCTCACCAGCCTTCCTGAGGGGGCTCGGGGCTAAACTGCGAATAACCAAAACTGCGAGTGTGAAAGCCGTGAATGTGGAGGGGCAACTGTAATTTATCTCCATAATATGTTCTATGGGTGAGTGGGTGGGTAGGGAATTCCCTGAAATTATTTTTCATTTCATTGGATACATCACTAAGAGGGCTGTCACGCATTGTGGTGCACTTCCAACTAATTCAAGGTGCAATAGAAATAACTTCTTTCAGCCTGACAGTGCTGCATTGATATCAAATTTCATTGTTTGGATACATGCAGGGGGGAAAAACCATTGCATTCAGTTAGAATGTGGGTGCTGATATCTACTCAGAGCCAGGGCATCACACCTTCAACTTGCTGCTTCCACTTAATTGGAAGTGATGACAGCATCAGTACTCTTGGCAATTGAAATGAGACATATGGGGGTGTGCATACTTTATTTTTTAAGGTGGACCACACTCCTGAAAGCCCCCAGGAAGCACATCCACCTTATAAACCAAGATATATGCCCTCTGGATCCTTGTTTTGTTATGTGCCCTGAAGTCAACTCCAACTGACTGGTGACCCTATCATAGGGTGTCATTGGCAAGATCTATTCAGAGAAGGTTTGCCATTGCCTTCCTCTTAATGCTGAGAGCATGATTTGCTTAAGGTCACCCAGTGGGTTTCCAGGGATGGGAGGAGATTAGAACCCTGGTCCCCCATAGTCCTACTCCAACACTAAAAAAGGTGTGTGTGTTTTTCCTGCTGCTGCCAAACAACATCAACATTTTGACTTTTTTTTAAACAAATTCAGAAGTGTCATAGGCCATATACCTAGTGTTCAAAGGTAGATTTTACAGTATGGAGGCTTCCAGAAGTGTGGTTTACCTTAACAACAAAGTGTGTTTCTCTCCCACACTGTGTGCTTTATTTGCATTGCAGAAAATTCTGAATTTGACAGCACCAGCAGGCAGTAGGACTGGCAAGGACCCTTGTATCCCATGGGCTGCATATGGCCCAACCTTTACCTTGACATTTGAACAATACTTTCTCTCCTTCCCTTCCTTCCTTCTCTCTCTCTCTTTCTTCCTTCACCTAATACTTGAAGTACATGTGGGATGCCTGATTACTCCACATGGATTCAGCTCACAGTTTTATTGCAGCACAATGTACAGGGTGAGGATGAAGATTAGGAGAAATCTTCCCCAGCCACCACCAAATTTCAAGTGCATGAACATCCCTCAGTGTCTTATAGCTTGACACTTAGCAATCTGAACATCTTTGAGGTGAAGTGTTGTGACATTAAAAGTCTCTTTACAGAAATCTAATGTCACTGCTATCATCCGTACCCATACTTCGAAGGGGAACTGACTTCAAGTAAGAGACTAGGAAGGGATCTTGAGGGTAACCAGGACCTGTGCTTTGCCAAATGAAAGAATTAATGGAATAATATGGGAACAGGACAAGCAAATTACAAGTTAACCTATGGTAAGAATTTATACAAACCATAAAATAAACAAACTACTGACTTTTTGCCAGACAACTTTATTTAGAATTAATTAAAGACTGAAGCCAGTGTTCTATATCATCTCCCTTGGCCCAACCCCCTTCAAAGTTGACATAAATATCATTCACCTATGCTCTGATCGCAGGCAGAATGGACCTCCTTCTCCCCATGCAGCTGATGCTCAGGGGCAGGGGCTGTAATCATAGCAATAGCATCACAGTCATGGCTTAAGTAGTGATTGTGAACATAGAACAGTTACAGGTGAGTAAATCTAATGTTTTGTATTCACAATTGCTACTTAATTGTGATTGTGACACTATTGCCATGTTTGTAACTCCTCCCACTCTGCTTTACTGGGCATCAGCTGCATGGGGAGAAGGAGGCCCATTCTGCCAGCAATTAGGGTATAGGTAAATGATGTTTCCATTAGGTGGGGGTGGGTTGGCCAGGAGAAATTTTACTTAGTTAAGTATACAGTAGGACCCCTGTATCTGCAGAACAAATATCCACAGTTTCCGTTCTCTGTGGGACACAAAATAGGGGCACATACCATAGAGTAATGCTGGAAAATGCCTTGAGAGGCATCCTCTCAGGTATCTTCTAGGTCCTCCAATGCAACTCTATAGAATGTTTTTCGTGGGAGTCCTTTATTTTAACAGGGTTTGCTGTTATCTATGGTTTCAAGTATCGACAGTAAGTCCAGGAACCAAATCCATGCAGATATGGGGGTCTGACTGTACTTAACAAAGTATATTTTGTTAGGGCATAGAAAGACATGCTGTGTCCACCACGACCACCTGCAGAGTTCTTCTACATTGACAGGACGCCAAGGAGAAGGTTTTCTGGAGAGACTTCTGCAAAAGACTTCAGGCTGAGAAGGAAAAATTCCTTCACCCCAGCACACTGCCTTGAGCTCTGGCTTGCCAAATAAAGACAGCAACAAGGCCAGCCTTCACTCAACTTGAGGGCTTTAATTTCTGTTTGCAGTATATTTATAATATATATACAGAGTATAGGACAGCCATCTCTAATACTCATAAATCTCTCTTAAACCAACAAACTGCTTTGCCAACCACCAACCACAACAAACCCACACTGGAGATAATTCCCATCTCCTTTTTATAGGCAGTTAAACAATGTCTGTTATATCAGGCATCTCAGATGTGCATACTCCCAAATGCTAACACACACACACACCTGCCACTAGAGCTCAACCACTTTCATTTCTAAGCTTACAGCTCCATCTTGTGGTCACATCCATGTCATTTCCTGACATATTTAACTATACTTAATTAGTTATGTACACTTAACTAGGTATACTTAACTAAGTAGCTGATATAAAATACTTTACTGACTATTGATAATAAGGAAGTGGTTAAATTATGCTGATTTTTTTTAAAAAAATCATCAATAAGTTAGGAAAGATTTTGTTGGTAGCCTAGAAATAATTTAATTACCAGGAGAATGATTTTTTTAAAACCCACATAGATATTGCTGGTGTGGTTGAAAGATATGTTCCTATAAAATCTAAAGAAACATCCTCTCTCTTTCTCTCTCTCCCCACAGATTAACCATCTCTGCTGAATGTCCGATGCAGCTAGAAGACTTTCCCATGGATGCCCATGCCTGCCCACTAAAATTTGGAAGCTGTAAGTTTTTCATTCCTTTGAGTGAAGTCTAAAAATAAGATGTTCATGAGGTTTTGTGTTCAGTAAAGGGTAGCTGAATTAAATATGAGGAATTAGATACCACACTTCATTTTTTATGCATGTTCTTAATATTTCTACATTCAGTCTAACCACAGGAGTCATAACTTTCTCTTGCTCAGGCATAACCATGCTTGAAGGAGTTGATCTTTGGAAACACTTATTACAAACTGATTTGATCTACACCTCCTGGACTTATGTGCCAATTGAACATTCCTATCCATTGTGTGTCGTACTTCTCCATGTGTTGCAATCGAGTTTTTAGCTCAAAAATACATTGAAATGCCTTTGCCAATGTGTCTTATGATAACCCATGGATTTTCATGTGGTTTTTTTTTTAAAGAATATGGATTAATGTGGGAACAGGATAGAACCAAATTACAAGTGAACCTATAGAAAAGTGATGGAGACTGGAAATGAATCAATTCATGCCTCCTTTCTCAGGTCACTATCTATTCCCATAAACCCAATTGCAATCACCCCAGCAGCAAACCACACTCACATTTTATGTTTCAGTGACTTTCTAGCTAGCAGCCAGAGGGATGAATTGACCTCATCAAAAATGAACCAAGTTAACAGTCATTGTGCTGTGGGCCACAAGCAAAGACATCCAAGGGTCATGTGCACTGCCATTTGGGAGATTTTGCTGGGGTTACAAAAAAAGATTAGTAGGCTGTCATTGGTATTACCAAGATTTCATCCTTTCTGCTTGCCTCTCCTTGCACCTTATCAATGTGAGAAATGGTATTTGGGATGCATTTAATTTCATAATGTGAGAACCACCATGTGGCACACTTATCCTTTAGGGACTGAAAGCAGAGCTGCTAGTTGATGAGTGGCTGGCAGATATGTGGCCTGGGGTTTTTGTATCTGTGTGAAAACAATAATTCCATTAAACACCAAATTGTGTTTGTACAGTACTTACATGTGTACCGTTATGTAATATTCTGAGAAATGTTTAGCTTTTCTGTACAGACACAGGTCTTTGTTGTATATTCCAGCCAGAGAGTCACACTGTACCTCTTTCTCTCAGAAACACATCTACAAATTGAATTCTTCTATAATATAATCCCAATCTAGACAGAAAGGATTGAGAATCAGAACGGGTTATGGTGCACATTAATTCAAGTCTATCATTTTGGGGACATGTTTGGCTCTTTCTGATTTGGTAGCATTCGTAGTGATGGATGTAGATAAATGGAAAAACACCTATGTGTCAAGCTGCAGTATGGCAAAAAATGCATAGCTCCTTGAGCAACTCCATAGAAGCAATAAAAAGGTGTTGCAAAATTTCTGCCAATCTACTCACCTTGTCACATACCTTTACTTGGTGCATGATGTGTGGCCAATAAAAGAACTTTACTTGCTACAGTAGGCAAGGAGAAAAGGAATGTAAGAATACCAGAAGTAGACTAGAGTTGGGGGAGGAAACACATACAGAAAGAGCAATTACAGTCTGCACCTGCTCTCTGGAATCAGAATTAGCTCAAGAGCTAGATTACAGTCATCCCTTCACATTCGTGGGGGTTAGGGGCAGCCAACCCCTGCGAATGTGAAAAAATGATGAATAAGAAATGAGTGCGCGGGTGGGAGGCTTTTCACCCCCCCCTTCCCAAGGCAGCGATCTGCCTTGAGAAGGGAAGGGACGAGTGGGAGGGAGGCTTTTCACCCCCGCCTTCCCAAGGCAGCAATCAGCCTTGGGAAGGGAAGGAACGGGTGGGGCTTTTCACCACCCCCTTCCCAAGGCAGCGATCTGCCTTGGGAAGGGATGGGATGGGTGGGAGGGAGGCTTTTCACCACCCCTTCCCCAAGAAGTGATCTGCCTTGGGAAGGGAAGGGAAGGGAAGGGAAGGGAAGGGAAGGGAAGGGAAGGGGTGGGAGGGAGCTGGAAGGCTTTTCAACCCCCCTTCCCAGGGCAGCGATGGGCTCCACAGAGAAGCCCATTGCTCCTTTGGGAAGGGCAGGGGGGTGGCTGAAAGGCGCCTCTGCCCTGAACTCCCCACTCTCTCGGGGCTTGGTTCTCCACTCCAAACAGAACCAAGCCCTAGGAGAGTGGGGAGTTAGGTGGCACGGTTTGGTCAGGGTTGTGTGCAAGGGAGAGGAACTGATTTAAATGAGGTGCTTCCTGAGCAAAGCGCGAATGGTTGAAACCGCGAATCTGAAATCTGTGAAAGTGGAGGGACAACTGTACTTTAAAAAAGAAATTAGTTACAATTTACGGCCCAAGCCTCTCAGTAGGTATCATCATGGTTGCAATTTTTAAAAGGAAACTAACATTCTTGTTAGTGAAAAGTAACTAAAAGAGTTACTTTTAAAATCAGAATGCCAGTGAGGGGGTTACGGTGGGAACATGCTACACGCTCTGACCTGTGACAGAAAACACTTAAATAGTTAGGCCATCCTTATAAGTATAAATGTAATTTAAAATAGTTATAGTTACACCATAGGAGTGATACTATTATCCAGTATTACATTATAATTGTAAGATAATTAGGGCTTATCTATACCAATCAGGATACACCAGCTCCCTTGTGTTGTATCCTGGTTGTGGAGGTGGTCTGTTCTGCTCCTGTTACCTTGATGAAATGGGCCAGAGTCCACACAGGAGCGCTGGCCCATCCCTGCCACCACCACCATTTTCTGTCCTCTCAGCAGCCAGGTGGGGCCCCTGCAACGTGTGACTGCAGGCCCCCTGCATGTGATAAGCATTGGTCACATGCTAAGGGACCCCTACCTGGCTTCTGGGAGAGCCAGGGAGTTAGCGGTGGCAGCAGGGGTTGCCGTGCTTAATGTGCTCCTGTGGATATGCAAGGCCCATTCTAGGCTTTGGCTGATGGTAGTGGATTACACTGGGTATTTTGCTGTAACTTTTTATAGGGCCCTATTCCCTCTTACCTCTGTCTCAGCCTTGTCTTAGCCCCGGGGGTGGTGAAGACTGCCCAGGAACAGAACAGGGCAAATGCCCTGCATCACATAGACTGCAGGGCTCTGAGACGGGGGAAGCAACAGTATTTAGCCCATGTAGATAAGTCCTTAGACTCTGCCTCTATTAGTGGGGGAAATGAATTAAACATAATGTGTTATTTACAAGTAGTTACTTGCAAGCACTGAGCACTACCTAATCATAAGCCTTCACCAGCTTTTATTATTCCACAGAATGAACATAGGCTGAAACAACAGTGGGACTAAATGCACTGGTCCTTCCATAACTGTCCTGTTGCCTGCTAACTCTCCCATGACATTTTGGCCCATGCATTAGTCAAACGTGCACCGGGAGCAGAGCTTGCTAACAAGACAAATGCCCGGAACCACCATGTTGGATTTTTGCCATAGCAATTGTGGCTGACGTGACAAAACAGCCTTTTTTCTTCTATTTTCTATTTATTTAGGCAGAATATCGTACTTTTGCACTTTAGATATGCTTTTTTTTAAAAAAAAAATTGTTTGGTGGCGGCAACTGGTGACAATGAAAATGCTAATAATTCACTTGTGCCTACCATCTTGATTCACAGGCTTGCCCATTGAAACAATGAAATCAGATAGCTTTGCATGCCTGCGATCTTGCAAAGAAATACCTGTTAAGACAAATAGAAGCTGCTTAAAATTGGCCTTATTGCTCATCAATCCAGCTCTCTTAGCTTGTGTGTTCCTCCTCATTAATAACTTTTACCATCTTGACCACACTCTGGTGTTGCTTGGTCATACATGTCCTGGTTTTCCTCTGTGAAATGTTTGAGGTTATGCAGTTGGAATGCAGAGGCTAGCAAAAAAAAACAAAAACAAAAACAAAAACAAACAGAGCTAGTGGAAGACATTACAGTGGGGCAGCACTTATATATATATATGTGCTACACTCTTTCTCCTTGTCATGTGGAGTGATAATAATAATGACTGAAAAGGGCTATAGAATATGTCTACAGTGCCCACTCCACCTTCTATTTGCACTTGCATTAAAATCATCTGCAGTCTAGAAAGAGTTCATTCTTAAACCAAACAACATGATATCTGCTTCCTTCTTATATCATGACATAAGAAGCACTGTGATTCTGATTTGCAGAACATGTTAAAAGGGGCCCATTGTGATTTTGTTACAGACATTAAGTGAATCTACACTGCTTGGCTATAGTAGTTTTATACCAGTTTTAATATAGAATTCTCTGCTAGAAAGCACTTGTGCACTCTTCCTAAACTATAGTACTAGAGTATCTAACAGAGAACTTGAAGTAGGTCAGCAAACTAACAATGTAAGAGGGAGTCACGGCAGTTAAAGTTGTGTCAAACTGCAGTAACTATGTAGTCTAGATGCATTCTTGAAAGAGGCACTTTGAAGACCTTCAGAAAAATTGCATTACAGACAAGTCTCCAGCCTGGAATGTTATCTCCAGATTGTTTAGCATGATACCGTAGTTAATCCAATGCTGTACAGATACCATGCACACACTTAACTATACTGGCATGTGAAAATGTCAGCCTGTTTATCTTCTTCCTTGCACACTGAAATTTCTTGTCTTAACATAACAGCTACCATGTTTTGGCTACTTGTTAATCCAGCCCAATACCCTTTTGTCAGCAGTTTACTTCCAAAATAACTGGGGTGGGGAGGAGACTGTAGGACTATTTAGACACAAAGTATAAACTAGGTTACTGGGGTACTTTTCTTGTACACTAGTAATCAAAACAGAAATCCTAGTCACAGTGGAAATCCCAGAAGGCTTTGGAAGATTTGCCAGGAAGTTTCAAAAACAAGCTCATGGTAACATTGCTCCAAATATTTTCTTCCCTCAATGGTACTACTTTAGATATACATAGCTTGTTGTGATACCTGGGATATGTGTGTGTGTGTTTATATGTGTCTTCAGATCACTATGAATTTCATAGGCTTTTTACAGGCAAGCAATACTTAGAGGTGGTTTGCTATTGCTTTCTTCTGAAATATAGGCTATAGCACCTGGTATATTTCATAGAATCATAGAGTTGGAAGAGACCACATAGAGTTGGAAGAGGCCATCTAGTCCTATGCCTACCCTGCAGGAATAACACAATCAAAGCATTCCCAATTTGGATACAAAGTTATGCCCATCACCTCCACTGAGAGAGGTGCCTACTCCATTAGCAGCCATTACTCCCTCCTTTATTTGTAGTTTGCTGACCTACTTAGAGTTCTTTGTTAGAGAGTTCTAATACCATAGTTCGGGGGAGTGCACTAGTGCTCTTCAACAGTGAATTAGTTTGAAACTGGTATAAAATGACTGTTGCTGTGTACTGTAGGTACATTTCATCTTTGTAACACATCCACATACGTGTGAGCCAGAGATGGGGTAGGCCTCAGTGTCTCCTCTTATGCCAGTAGAACCCACCACACACTTGATTTCGAGTTTATTCAAGTGAGAATATGTTCAACTTACACTTTTAACAGCCCAAGCCCTTTGTGAATGCAGAAGAGCACCCTGCACAAATATCATATGTGCTGTACTGGCCTGGGCCTCAGGAGGTGGGTGAATTTTACTCCATCTCCAGTCTCTCTGCTCAACCAACATATCTTCCTTTTCATTGAACTGTGGGTCAGAGAAAGAGAATCCACCATACAATATTGCAAATGTGTGGGGTTTTTTAAAGGTGGAACCCCCAATTTCCATCTTCCAGGACACCAGCTTGACATCTTTTAGTCTCCAGGCAGGGCTTCTTGGCATCTGTTCAGATACAGAGAGGGGTGTTTTGAAACCATGTAGTGCTGTGGATTTGAGCTCATAAGGATCTTTCAGTTTGTCAAGAAAAATCAAAGGTGTCAGTAACATTACTCATGTGTTCAGTGGCCCTCTAGCTCTTAACAACTGTTGTATTCAGTCTGTAGCCTAATAATTTGTTTCATTTTCAGAGGCCATGGGTTATCTTTCAGATATTTCCCACTGTGTCTAGACTTTGTACCATTTTGCACACAGGAATATCACAAGTGCTAGAACAAAAGTCAGGGAGGAAAGAACCCTGCTTGCCTTCTGAATTATTTTGCTGATGATAAAATATCAGGCATGTCAACCTAAATAGAATCCCTGCATGCTAAGGGAAATGGCAGCCAGCTGAGTTCTCTGGTATGTTTTTCATCACACAGCCTTTTCTTCCCAAGCCCAACGTGTTTTTCTCCTAACCCACAGCATAGTGGGCTTGTATGAAATTAACCCCATCAGGAGTGCCATGCACTGATGTCAAATCTATAAGACTTTTCTGCTTAGCCTGCAAGGACAGTGGCCTTCCTCTTTTTGCCTTTCTCTTAGAGGCTTATCACATGCCAGAGTAAAATGGCAGTGCAGCTGTAAAGTTCCACTTTCCATGCTGCTGTACGTATTGCATGACATTGTCATTCTTCCAGTGTTTTGCTGTTCTGGTCCCCATGAGGGACCAAGGTAAAACTATGTCTTTTTGCCAACCAAACCATTAGCAAAGAGTTGTAGTTTTACCTCTGTCTCCCACAGGCCTGGAATGGAAGAACAACAATGCCATGCAGTAAAGACAGCATGGAAAGCAGAACCGTCTGACTTCCCTGCCACTTTACTTTGGTGTATGGTAAGCCTCTTACTGTCTGATCTCTATCCCCACCAGCCACCCACTCTCTTTTTCTTTAAAATGGCTTCCCTAACAAAGATTTCCAGGGTTTTTTCTTCCCCCAGTATATTTTGGAAAAAATGTGGTATACAGATGTTGTGGAAGTGAGTTCTGCATTAAAGCTGTTCTGACGAGGTGGTGACAAATCAGGCTGTAAGTTGGCAGACCAACAATAGGAAGACAACATGAGATGTGAAGTAGAGTAGGAAAGATAGATAGACATGGTGGACAAAATGAATAAGATACTACAGGTTGAGTCTCCCTTCTGCAAAATTCCAAAATCCAAAATATTCCAGAATGCAAAATGTCCACATGGGTAGCTGAGATAGTGACACCTTTGCTTTCGGATGGTTCAGTGTACACAAATTTTGTTTCATGCACAAAATTATTTAAAATATTGGGTATAAAATTACCTTCAGGCTATGCATATAAGGGGTATATGAAACATAAACAAATTCTGTGTTTAGACTTGGATCCCATCTCCAAGATATCTCATTGTGTATATGCAAGTATTCCAAAATCTGAAATATTCCAAAATACCTCTGCTCCCAAGCATTTGCGATAAGGGAGACTCAACCTGTACAAGATCATGTACATGATGAACCAATGGGTAACTATAAGCACAATGTGATGTTTGCAAAATGTACTAAGAATAATTAGGAGTATTTCCTTTGGTATTCTTAAACCAATATCTTAACTAATGACAGAGCTTGGAAAAGTTACTTTGTTGAGTCACACTTCCTAAAATCTCTTGGCCAGCATGACCATTGCCCATGCAGCTGGGGACTGGGGAGATTATCTGTTTACAAAGTAATGTCTCCAAGCTGTTATTAGTAACATTAAGTGAGATGTACTCCCTTGGATCAGAATTTTACAAATCTACCATCCTGCTTGCCACAGTGGACAACTACATGTCCAAAGAGGATGCCTGAAAAAAGGAGATGAAGGTAACAGTGTTCTCCTGATACTGTTCCCCAGCAGCTGGCAGTCAGAGGCATGAGCCTGCTTATCTTGGGGGAGGTAATGTCCTAGACCTTGTGACAGCCATTGATAGCCTTATTCTCCATGAATTTGGCTAATCCCCTTTTAAAGACATCCAGGTTGGCAACCATGTGGATTCAATCCATTTAACTTGGCTGTTTGAGAAGATGGATTTCCTTTGTTCTGTTCTGAATTACCCTCCATTCAGGGAATCACTGAATTGTTGAGATGGAAGGTACCCCAGAGATAATCCAGTCCAGCCTTCTGAAATGCAGGAACCTCACAGCTAAAGCAACCCTGGCTGATGGGCATACCAGTTTTCTAGCCTAGGTTCTGTAAGATTAGGAGAGAGGAAGAAACAGTATTCTCCCTGTAATACATAAATAGCCAACGACAAACAGCATGAGAATAAGCAGTTGAATGAGATCCGTCAGATAACAAGCCTGAGTGGCTTTAAAAAAGCACTAAAGACGGATCTCTTTCGGCAGGCCTTTCCTAATTAGATCCTGGCCTCAGGGGATCCTGGCCTCTTCTAGGCTGCTGGCCATTTATTATATTTTATTGTATTTATAGTTTTAAATGTGATTTTAGATTAGTTGTTTTAATTTATATTTGTTTAATGTTTTTTTATGGGGGAGGGTGGGAGTGGGGGTGTTTAGGGATTTTATTTGTATTGTATTTTAAATTTTGTAAGCCGCCCCAATTGTTTTAACAGAGGGGCGGGGTATAAATAAATTTTATTATTATTATTATTATTAGTTTTGCAATATTTATGTCAGGGCACAATCAATGAAAAATGAATAAGATGCTCTGTTCTATTGATTCATCTTTTAGTCAATGAACAGATGTCCAGGCTTTATCATTCTTTCTCTTTTCCTACTGAATTAGCTATCTTTACATCGTTTTTAATGAAAAAAATTTCTGTAATTTGAGGTTTACGTATTCACACACACACACACACACACACACTCCAGCAGCACTTCTTTTGCTGTTGCTGCCATGGGAACTGAAGAGTAACAAAGTTCTCTCTTTGAAACATTTTCGTGGCCCACTTTGGATAGAGTATTTGGTGGCAGTCGTTTTTATTTCTTCCATTTCAGCAGAGTCTTTGGCACTTCCATTGGCCCAATAGGAACTCTTCAGAGATGGAGTCAGGCTTTCAGCAACTCAATAGAAGCAGGTAAATAAGATTAAGATTTTGAACAAACAAGCTATTTGGAGCAGAAAGAGGTTAATTAACTTTCCTTCAGGGTCATGCCAGCTAAGTAATATTAGAATGAGGATTTTACTCCACTTCTTGGGTCTACTGAGCAAATGTCTAATCCAGACAAAAGAGCTCCCATCCCCACCCACCCCATCCAGACAATTGACTTAGCTCCTAAATCTTATTTTGCACATAGTGTTAATGATACTGCATTCCCCTCATGCAAAGAGGAATTTGCTAATGGGTGCTACCATTTTGATAGTGTACAGTGCTTGTAATGGAATCTTGCTATGATTGAAGATTTTCAATTTTACTTTCATCTAAAGGCTTTCCCAAATTTCCCACAGGACAGACATTTGTGAGTTTGCTTTGCAATTGACATTCTAAAGTCCATGATTTGTATGCGTTTTCTGGACAAAAATATGATCTGGGAATATGGGCTGGAATCTCGTTTGGTCTTTAAGTATGCATAAGCATTGCAGTTATGGTGCTACACAATGAATTCTAGTGTGACCCCCTCCCAATCTTGACTTAACTAGGTAGCAGTCACTGCAATTCATTCCCCTGTCACTCAGGAAGCAGGTGGCTGCTATTCCCACCCTCTCCCATGAGCAATCCCATTGCAACAAGCAGAAACAGGGTGCCTAGGCTCGTCTATATGTGGGGCAAAAACTCTGAATGGAGTTTTGACTGTATGTCCATGCATTCAATCCCCACATTGCACCTGAAGCCCTGTGTATCATTATACTCCGCAGGGACATGTCTTCACTGTCCCTTTGGAATTTCAGCTACTGCTGCTGCCACTGCTGCTGCCCCTGCCATTGACACTTAATGTGACCAATTTTAGGCTCCGGGGACATTTCCCAGCTGAAGGGAGAGGTTTCTTCCCTTCCCTAGCTCAGCAGAATGCCTCTATCCCAACGGAAGCACTCAGAAAGTGATGGATGAGAGAGCGGCTGGAGGAGGCAGCGCTGCTGAGCTGGAGAAGGGAGGAATCCTCTCCCTTCAGCCAGGAAATGCCTCCAGAGCCTAAAATTGGTCACAGTAAATGTCGGCCACAGCAGTGGTGGTGGTGACGGCAGTAGAGGCTTCAGACAAAAGTCCACAGAAAATCCCAAATCCCACATACTGTGAATGGTAGTCATATACACAGAATTTCTGCAAATCTGGGCCATGCCACATGTTGCTGGATAGCCCCAGATTTGGGGGAAAAGTCATGCCATGTGTGGCCTGAATGCAGCAGTTTCAGGGGCATTTAAAAGAGGATTTGGGGTATTTGAGCCCCCTGTCATAATTCCCCTGCACCAGATATTGTTCATAGGGGCTTTCATGGTCTCTGTATAGGCCCTAAACCATGAATACATAACAGTCATGAGTGCGTATCTGAAAGTTACACATTTATAACTATAATACACAGTTCTGGCTATTGATACCTGTTGTTGTGTCAGTCTGAAGGAATAAATAATATTTTTAAAAGCGTAAGTATTACCTTTTTTGTTTTAGAGTGGGCATTATATTTTCTCTTGTAGAGTGGGTATTACTGTACTTATCAGAGATGTGCACCCTTCCTGGTGATAAGTTCTATATAACTTCAAAGCTTGCACCTTCTTTCACCTTGTTAATTCTCCCACCTGGCATTGCTTAAAAAGTCCCCACTCAGAAAAGAAAAAAGAAAAGAAAAGAAGAGCAATATACGTGTACATGGATAGATAATCTCTGTCATAACGACACTAAGAAGTCTTAGATGTAATGATAGTAATTTATTAACATACTTTTCTTATTCTGATATTGACATTCTGTGTACCACTAGCTTGGGATAAGTATGCAAGCACCAGTCCTACATTAGATCCTATTTTGAGATCTAATACTGTGCCAGTGCTGGGGCCAAGGTGAAATTCACCCTTATTGCTTTCTAACTCTAGACTCTTGAGCATTTGAAAATTCACTCTAAAGAACCTTTAAACCTCTCAGCCATTAAACAATCATTGGATTAGATGCAGTGATATCACTGAGTGTGATATCTCCTGATTTGGAAAGTTACTTTTGGGAACTAAAACTGACTATGCTGGCTGGGGGATACTGGAAACTGTAGTGAAAGAAAGTAACTTTTCCAAGCTATGAAGTCTGTGTGGTTCACCATGACTTACTGGATGAGCTTATTTAAACACAGAGAGGGAGGAAGCTGTTTTTCTATTTGTGCTTACCTGACTGGTATGAGGAACAAAAATAATAATACAAAGGCGTAGCTATGTTAGTCTGGAATATCAGTATGCAAAGGGATCTTGTAGCGAGAGAAAGAAGACAGAGAAAGGAAGAGACTAACTTTCTCTCAGTCTCAAAGGTGCTATAAGATCCCTTTGCATAAAAACAATAATATCATATAAAAATGCACATTACTGTTCAATGTAATATAGAGTGAGAAACAGCAAAATACCACTTACAGGTTTACCATATCTGTAATAAGGCAGGTTCAAAAGAGAAGACTGCTTGTGAGGCCTTCAGTGGATGTGAAAACTTTATCAATAGGATATTGTTAGCATTTGAGCCAAAATCCCTTTAAATTTTAGATGGGCTCATGTATAAGCCAAGCTAAAAAGGCCAATGCGATTTTGGGCTGCATCAATAGAAGTATAGTGTCTAGATCAAGGGAAGTAATAGTGCCGCTCTATTCTGCCTTGGTCAGACCTCACCTAGAATACTGTGTTCAGTTCTGGGCACCACAATTCAAAAAGGATATTGACAAATTGGAACATGTCCAGAGAATGGCAACTAAAATGGTGAAAGGTCTGGAAACCATGCCTTATGAGGAGAGACTTAGGGAGCTGGGTATGTTTAGCCTGGAAAAAAGACGGTTGAGAGGCGATATGATAGCCCTGTTTAAGTATTTGAAGGAGTGCCACGTTGAGGATGGAGCAAGCTTGTTTTCTGCTGTTCCAGAGATTGGAACACGGAGCAATGGATGCAAGCTCCAGGAACAGAGATTCCACCTCAACATTAGGAGGAACTTTTTGACAGTCAGAGCTGTTCGGCAGTGGAACGCACTCCCTCGGAGCGTGGTGGGGTCTCCTTCCTTGGAGGTCTTTAAACAGAGGCTGGATGGCCATCTGTCAGGGATGCTTTGATCATGATTTCCTGCATGGTAGGGGGTTGGACTGGTTGGCCCTCGTGGTCTCTTCCAACTCTGCAATTCTATGATTCTATGTTCCAAGTTGTCTTGGCCTCTTCTCTTTTTTTTTTCTTCAGAAATATGGTTGTGGCTGTTTATGTATGTGTGTGTGTGTAGGCTACAAAAGGGAGAACTGCTTCTTGGTCCTTTGGTGGCCCTCAGAAACAGTCACTTAGATTGCTCTTTGACTGAGTGTACCCTCCTTGAGGGTTTGATTCCCTTTCCTATGAATCAAAGGTCTGGAAGCCTTTGATAGTTATCAAAAGTCCCATTAATCAAAAGTCCTATGTTAATCAAAGTCCGGAATTTCATTCAGATATGTCTGTAATTAGAATCAGTACCATTAGAATCATGGTTTGGGAATGAAAAGAATTTCAGAGGGACTTTGCTTTGGTGAGATGGAAGGCAAACAACCAGACTTGAAGCATTAATAATAGAACATTTACTGAAAGGCCACCATCTCAACACTTGAACAGGTGGTGGAGGTTTGTATTTCAAGGAGAGATGACACAGCCTTTTTGATAAAGCGTAGCTGTGGTAATGCCTAAGGCTTTGGCAATGGTGTAAACTTTCTGAATTACACACTGGATTAGGAAGTCTTGGCACTGACTTTCTGCTTCTGGCCATGGGAGGTATCAAGGAATAAAGATCTTGGATATTTCCTAGGTCTTTCAAAGAGTTTTCTCACATGTGACTTCAAACCAGACACCACAATGCACTAATCAGCCCATCTGGTAGGATCAGATTTACCTGGGGCTGTAGCTTGAGGTAGGCAACTATTCGGAGTAAATGGGTCACATTCCCCCCCCCCCGGAATCTTAGTGACCTGTATCCCTTAACATCCCATCTTTTGGCAACCAACCACAGACCTGCATATGCGCTTCCAGAATCATAAGTCTGTTATTCTATCCAGAAAGCTAGAGCAACCAGTGGGTAGGCATTTCAGCTCAGAGAATCACAGCCTCTCTGATTTGTCCCTGTTTGGCATTGATATGCTATCCCCTTCAGACATTTTAGACAAAAGGGAGAATTATTGGATTTATAAACTAAAAACTCTGATACCACATGACCTCAACTTAGAGGATAATATCAACAGCCCCTAAGGAAACTGGTAACATAATGTTCTAAACTGCCACCTAGTATGTAGTCCAGATTCATCTTTGGCAACTGAAGAAGGTGGAAGCTGAAACGTTTTGCTCTTGATATGTACAGGTATTTTAAAGTTTGCTGTGTTAATCACCTCAAGTATGTGTGTGTGTACAGCTTGCCCAGTCCCCAGTGTATCTCTGAAACCAGTACCCATAGTTTGAGTTATTTGTAGCTGAAACAATGGGACACATACCATAGACGTGTTCTGGAAAATGTCTAGAGAGGTGTCCTATCTAGAAATTGCTAGGTCCTCCAATGCAACTCTATGGCGTTTGTACTGGAAGTCCTTTATTTTAATAGGGTTTAATAGGGTATCTGCAGTTTCATGTATAAATGCTAAGTCTAGGAACATATCACTCATGGATACTGTGGGCGGGGGTGACCTGTACACTATATGTATATGTGCGCGCACACACACACACACATACATATATATATATATATATATGAGAAGCCAGAATAGTATAGTAGTTTGAGTGTTAAAGTACAACTGTGGAGACCAGGGTTCAAATCCCTGTTCAGCCATCAAAACCCACTGTGTGACCTTTGGCAAATTATACTCTCTCAGCCTCAGAGGGGAGCAAACGCAAGTCCCCTCTGAACAAATCTTGCCAAGAAAACCCCATGATAGGTTCATTTTAGGGTCACCATAACTCAGAAATTACTTGTAAGCAGTGCAACACTTTAAATCCATCCTCACTCTGAGAGGCCTGTCTGGGTTTGGATGACAATACAATCTCTCTCTCTCTCTCTCTCTCTCTCTCTCTCTGCTTCCAAATGCCACCCCAATGCTCCTAAGGGGATTGGAGGCAATTTTGCCACATTTTTGGTCCTCTCTGGACCATTTTAGAACCAGGAGAGGCCCTTTTTCCACAAGAGGTACTGAAACATGGTAAAATATCCCCACCCCACACCAGATATTTGCATGGCGTTGCATTTGGGGTGTGTGTGTAAATCCACCAACACCACCCCAAAATTGGACCCTGGGTGATATAAAAAAGGTCCTTGGAACTTTCTCCACCCCTGCTTTAGTTGGTCATCCATTTAGTGGCCAGGAAAGTATTTTTCGTGCTTTCTAGAGTGACACAATAACCATACTTTTCACCTTCCCATATCACCTTAGGGCTGCAAACATATGTAGTGATACAGAACATAACTTTCACAACTTTGGCAGTAGAAGAAAATTGTATGGGGAAAAATAATGGCTCAAAAAGAGTGACATTAGACATCTCCATACTAGTTCAGAAAAGGGACTGTAAAAAATGAAGGTGCTGAGTGAGGCTACTTTTCTGTGAGAAAAAGCTTTTTAGCTTCAGGGGAAACAGAAATAAAAAGGAGACTGGCGGCTTGGGCAGCTGGATAATCTCATGGAAGATGTGGCTATCTGTGGTTACTAGTGATAATGGATACATTTTTGCTTCATTATTAAATGCAGTGTATCTTTGTATATTAGTTGCTGATGGAATGCAAGTCTAGGGTACTATTACTCTGTGTATGTTCCTTCAAGTTGCTTGTCAACTTATGGTGACCCCCTGAAGTTTATAGGGGTTTCATAGGCAAGAAATATTCAGAGGTGGTTTTGCCAGTTCCTTCCTCTGAAATATAGCCTAAAGCATTTGGTATTCATTGGCAGTCTGACATCCAAATACTAACCAGGGCTGACCATGCTTAGCTTCCAAGATCAGATGAAATCTGGTGCTTTTAGTGTATTTAGGCCTGGAGACAAGGTAGATATGTATAAAGTCATGCATGGTGTGAAGAAAGGCAGTAGGGTGAAACCTTTTCCCCTCTGTAATAACAGTAGTATCCTGGGTCATCCACTTAGGTAGAATATTGGGAGATTCAGGACAGATTAAAGAAAGTAAAACATGCCACAATATGTAGTGAAGCCTGGCAGCTTGGGCAGGTGGATAAACTCATGGAAGATGTGGCTACCTGTGGTTACTAGTGATAATGGATATATTTTTGCTTCACTACTAAATGCAGTGTATCTTTGTATATCAGTTGCGGAGGGAATGCAAGTCTAGGGTACTATTACAGTTATGTTTTTCCTATGGGCTTCCCATAGAGACATGGACAAGTGGTTGGCCACATTGTGGACAGAATGGTCTTTTGAACATCTATCAAGCATAGATAGATGTCTTTATGAGACACAGACATGGAATGGGAGATTACTGAGTATTATTCTGGACAACCTTTGAATTCAGAAACCCAGTGTGATGTCAAATTTTGGGCTTCACCATGAACTTATTGTCCAAGGAGCCAAAAGGAACATGGACAACCAGCTTGTTGGGCAATTATGGCTTGTATCAACCACGGACTTCTTCTATCATGGTCACCTTGTTTCTTTTTTAGAACATGGACAACCAGCTTGTTGGGCAATTATGGCTTGTATCAACCACAGACTTTTTCTATCATGGTCACCTTGTGTTTTTGTTTGTTTGTTTGTTTTTTGTTATACTTCAAGACTGATGTCCTCCTTTCTTTTGGCATCCAGCAGTACATGGGGTTTGTAAATCATAGTCACACTCCTGAAAACAGATGCTGGTATATTTTTAGAGCTTTAACCTAAGAGCCAAGTTTATGGAATGCTAAGCACACTAAGGACTTGTCTATAAGAGGCAATAAATGTGGATTGGTGTGCAATAATGCCAATTCTCCTCATATTGGGAAAGTGCATCAATTCACATCACTTGTCCCAACGAGCAGGAATGCTCATTTTTATGCAACACACAAAGCCTGATCCACAGAAGAAAGTTGCCATAGTAGCTTCCTTGCTATGAAACAGAAAGTACTGTTCTGTCAATATATCATTGATTTTGAATGACAAATCCTGTGGTGGAATAAATGATCAGAAAGCTTGATTCTTGTTTATGAACCATGCATAAAGAAATCCACATAGATGCTTCTTTGCAGTGAAAACCACTTTACTTTCTCTATGGGTGAAAAAAGAAACATGGCAGGAAATCATACCTTTTAGAACATGTTAATTGGTTAGTGTTTTTGGAGATAAATGTCTGAATTGTAGACACTGAATCTTGGCCAGTATTCACTTGACCTGCCAGTACCAATTTTCATCTCATCATTTGTTCAAAATGTCCTCATAGACAGCTCACAAATAAATAGCCCATGACCCCACACCAATGCACGAAAGGGAAATGTTTCTACACATTAATGGGGGAGGGTGATATTGTCTTTTGTTGCTACTCTTCAAAAATTTGTGGGTATTTCAAGGAGCTCTGGCATTTAAATAGTTGGGATGAGGGAGGTTGCAGTGGAATGAGAATTGAAATGCTCTTGTGTGCATGTAGAATACCATCCACAGTGCTTTGGATATGGTGGCTATACATTTTACTTTACAGAGGACCTTTCAGGGGTTAGCCCACCTGTAACCCTCAGGACCCACTCCAGCCCTATAGCCCCCCTAAAAAAATTATTACCCAAATGTCATATTAACCATTTAGCAACTTTCTGTTAAAGTAATCCTCAACACAAATCTGACAGGAGCCCTGAACAGTTAGCACCCAGGCAGTAAACTGAACAGGCAGTTACATAGGTTATCTAGTCATCATCTTGTCCACTATGATGAGATAATTTTGTGTTTAAATTATTACAATTGTTTCTAAATTCTTTGTGTATGTACAGATTTCAAAATTGGTGCCTAATCCAGAAATCTGAAATCCAGAAACCAAAACCTTTTTCTATCAACCACCTCCTCCTTCAAGATGGTGGCTGCAGTGCTCCTGCTCATTCATCTCTCAGATCCTCAGTCTCTCTCCAGCTTCATGACTCATACACAACACAAGTAGCGAACAAACAAGACATGAGGCTGGAGAGAGATGTGAGGATCTGAACAGTGGGAGGCATATGTGTCTATTTATATGCAAATACAGGTATTCCAAAATCTGAAAAAATCCCAGATACGAAGCACTTCTGGTCCTAGGCATTTTGGGTAAGGGATACTCTACCTGTACTACAATTTTGAATAATAATACTTATTATAATTTAAATTAGGACATGCTATTTTCATGCAGATTTTTGTTCTCTGTCTTGACCACCCTAGTTTTGGAGTCTACCGAATGGGCTTGATGTCAAATCAATTCAAGCTCATCAGCTGTTATACCCTTGATTAAACATTGGTTCATGTCATGCAAATTTGAAATGAAGCACTGGTTGTTATCAAGTATGATTCGCTCACATCCCTCCTGCTAAAATAATACTAGTAAAAAAAAAAATTAAAACTGCAAATCAAAATGTGAATGTTGCAAAATGTTTCACTTTCTGTGTTTGTGTTGTTTTCCCTTTACATTATGCAGCATTGTTTTATAGTTTTGCTACATCACAAATGTCTACATTATGATCTACAAAGAATTTAGAAGTGGTGAACTCAAATTTTGACATTACGGTATGATGTTTCCAGTGCAATCTGTATTGCTGTACAAACACTTCTACCTTTTGCATTCAGATACATGAAATAACCTTCTCTATTGCAGCCCCTGCAGTACTGCTCCACAGTAATAGCTATTCTCTAATGAGCAGCTTTTCCATTTGTTCAGACAAGTGTTGTCTACTGATTACTCATCTCATTGAGCCCCAGTGCTTCTTCAGTTTTGTTCAGAACAATAGTTATAAACAGATGAAAGCTACTGACCCTCAGCCTTGGGGCAAAGATAAAGCTTTTAAATCAAATTAGGTAGGCTCTCAAGATGAGTTAGCCTGACATAGCACAGCATCTGCCAGTTCCAAAGTCCCACAATTCTGAACCTCCTGCTGTGGTAGGAGAAGCATTTTAGGAGTGGTGGGACAAGTCAGGCACTCTTCCATGAACAACAGACAGTGCTCTGCTGCTGTCAAGCCTCCAAACTGTCTTTCATATGGCAAATATAATCAGGAGTGTGTCTGATTTTTTCCATATTTGGATGAAGATGCAAAATGTTCTTCCCAAACAATATTGTCCAGTATTCCTTACCAGCTACTTAGTTTACTAAATATGCTTAAATCTGCTAAGTATACTTAACTAAGTAAACTCTCGTGGCTCAAACGTCCCGTCCCCCCCCCCAAACAAATACCTGATGGAAATGTCAATCATCTGTGTTCCAGTTGCCAGCATGCAGCTGATGCCTGGTAAAGTAGGGGGGGGGGGAGTTACGATTGTGGAAATGGTGTCATAATAACAAGTAAGTAGTGATCATGAATACAGAATAGTTATCTAGATTTATTCATCCCTATCTGTTTCAAATTCACAATTGCTACTTGGTCATGATTGCAACACTATTCCCATGATTGTAACTTCCCTCAACTTACTTGACAGGCATCAGCTGCATGGGGAGAAGGAGGTATGTTCTGCCAGCATTTGGAGCATTTGAGAATGACATTTCCATGAGGTTTGGGGGATTTGGGCCAGGAGAGGTTACTTAGTTAACTAAGTAGCTTGTAGAGAGTACTGGCCATTTTTTACCACTGCTTTTCAGATCAGCAGTTCTCACATCCTCTTTTTCGTTCTACCTTGGTGCCTTCCCCTGAATCACACCTGTCTCTTCCTGAGTGATCCCAAACAATGAGACATTGCATAGGGAATGGTTATATGAGTCCATTGCTGAGGGACTTTAAAGTTAGTCCCTTTCCCTCAATATAATGTAATGTGAAGAAGTTGCCCCACCTGTTACCCAGTGCTTGAAAAAGTAAATAACTCTCCCAAACCCTCAGCCACCAGGACAGTGGCCATGATGGCTGAGGCATTCTGGGAGCCATTTCTTTACAGTTATTTATTATTCGAAGCCCATTTTTCACTTTAGAGTCCCAGTCCAGGATACACATCTATATATTTTTAAATAAAGTCGTACAAAACAACATAGAAACACTACAGAATCTCAATTCTGATTACAGTCCAATTCATCATTCATGTCACAAATTCCCTACAGGAGAGAAACCATATAATCTGTTTCCAAAGGCCTGAGTAGAGGTGTGCCTCAACTTGCCAAAAATGCATGTAATGAAGGTGCCAGATGTACCTCACAAGGGAGGAAGAGAGTAGTAAAAGTTAGGGATTGCAACAAAAATCCATGGATGCTCAAATCTGTGGGTACCAGGCCCATGGGTACTGAGGGTCCACTGTACTTGTAACTAAGTCAGTGATATAGGATCTCAGCAGGGAAGTGCTCTTGAGAACAGAGCATGTCACAGCCTTTTCAATGGTAGGTGATACCTCCATGTACTGAAATGAAGCACCCACCACTTTCAGGACCCATCCATTCTGCCTCTGTTGACTGAGTCCTATTAACCACGAGAGGAAGACTTGTAAGAAGGTAAGGTGTTGGCCAGCTCCTTAATGCAGTTTGTCCACATTGTCAGGCTTCAGTAACTGAACTGATAAAATCTAATCAGACGAGATGTGGTCCCCTGTTGTATTGTAGGGATTGAAGTTGTGCAGTCCTACAAATGTTGCTGAACTCCCCAATGGCTATGTAGACCAGGGTTAGTGGGAGACATCTAGGCCTTTTCATACTACACAGTCATAGCAGTTTCACTTTACTTACCATGGCTGCACCCTACTAAGGAATTCTAAGGCTACTTATACTTCTCAGCCAGGGAACTGTAGCGCCTTGTCAAATACAAATGCCTCAGGATTCGATAGGATGCAACCAAGACAATTGAAGTGGAATACAGCATCATAATTGTGGAATGTGAAAGGACCTGTGGAGGGCCCCATAATTGTCTTGCTGATGTATTGAAGACAGCTTTCATGGAGGTCATGAAATTCTGAGCCAGCATAATTTTTGCTGTTCCTTACAATTCTTCTAAGAAAAAAAAATCCACTATAGGTAGGTGGCAAATAAATACTTCTTTACCCAATCCCAGTTTCTGAAAACAAGGAAGACAACCAAGTGCAGAGGTTCCTTGGTTGTATAAATATTACAGACTTTGCTATACATTCACTGCAATGACTACAGAGAGAAAGAAGTAGGATGTATGAGACCCTTCCACTGCAACTTTGAACATGCGTAGGTGTAACTTTTACAGTATTTTATAAAAGATTTATATTCTGCCTTTCAGCTTAAAAGCTTCTAAGGTGCCTAACAGGTGAAAAAAATTAAAACCATCAGTTTAAGCACAAGACACTCAGTCCACAATAAAGCAACAGGAAAAGCAGAACTAAAAGGAATAAAAGCAGAGATATCAATGAACGAAAAGGTAGCAATAAAAACAACACCAGTTGAGGCAACGACAGATACATAATCCATGAAAAGTATGGGAGACTTCTTTTTAATTGTTGCCTAAAAGCTTAAAAAATAGTCAACTAAATATCAGTGGGGAAAGCATTCCACCAGTGATGTGGGTTTTCCAGAAAAAGTAGAACTGGGAAATGTTCAAATGCTCTTAAAGATGTTATCTGATTTAGCACATTTGGTTTCACTGTTATATACAAGCACATTCAAAGTTTTATATGGAAATTATTTCATTAGAATGTTTATCAAAACATAAAGAGACTAGCATATGTTGTTGTGGTGTGCCCCCAAGTCATTTTCTATTTATGGCAACCCTAAGGCAAACCTATCATGGGATTTTCTTGGCAAGATTTGTTCAGAGGAGGTTTGCTGTTGCTTTCATCTGAGATTGGGAGAGTGTGACTTGCCCAAGATCACCAGGGGGTTTCTGGGGCCAAACAAGTACTGTACTCAAACCATGGTCTCTCCAAATCCTATACTAGCATTCAAACTACTACTACACCTCACTGACTCTCCAGGATAGATTAATATATCCTTCTCTTATACCAAACAAATAATGACTGCAGCTGAATGAACACTGGTTTTAGGGCACATACCAAAAGAGAGCTGTACCTCATATCAGCAGTTGAACTTCCTTTTGTTGAGGTGTAACTCTGGAGACCAGGGTTTGAATTCCCGTTTGGCCATGGGAACCCACTGGGTGACCTTGACAAGTCACACTCCTCAGCCTTAGAGTAAGGCAATGGCAAACTCCCTCTGAACAAATCTTGCCAAGAAAACCCCATGGGTTGTCATAAGTCAGAAATGACTTGAAGGCACACAACAATAATGACAACTGTGCTAACTTGTATTTCACTCCACTTGCTCACTCACTAAACTACTTATCAGTACCATTTCAAATTGAGAAAACATTCTGTCTCACAAAAGGGCAGATCTGAGTCTGTGGACAAAAGATCACATTTTATCTTGACTACTTGAACTTGTGACTAATTGAGAAGCATGAGATTTTGTGAAAAGAAACAAGCTTAGGAGAGCATTCATTTGTTAGTCTGTTTCTCTGAATACTTTTGTTTGTCAATGTTTGTCTTCTTAAAGAATAACCAGATGTTCATATTCTATATTTAGCCCTTCGAACATGACTGTTTGTAGTACAATAGCCCAGACAACTGTGGATAATCATGTGTGCATATTGTGGAAAATTTTCCATGGAAAAATATAGCACTGGAAAATTTTCCACATCTCTGGATACCACCACAAGGAACATCATATCATTGTTCCCAGATCTTGGGGGAAGTTACTTTTTGGACTATACCTCCCAGAATGCATCAGCCAGCATGCAAGTTCATAGAATCATAGAATTGCAGAGTTGGAAGAGACCACGAGGGCCATCCAGTCCAACCCCCTGCGATGCAGGAAATCACGATCAAAGCATCCCCGACAGATGGCCATCCAGCCTCTGTTTAAAGACCTCCAAGGAAGGAGACCCCACCACGCTCCGAGGGAGTGCGTTCCACTGCCGAACAGCTCTTACTGTCAAAAAGTTCCTCCTAATGTTGAGGTGGAATATCTGTTCCTGGAGCTTGCATCCATTGCTCCGTGTTCCAATCTCTGGAGCAGCAGAAAACAAGCTTGCTCCATCCTCAACGTGACACCCCTTCAAATACTTAAACAGGGCTATCATATCGCCTCTTAACCATCTTTTTTCCAGGCTAAACATACCCAGCTCCCTAAGTCTCTCCTCATAAGGCATGGTTTCCAGACCTTTCACCATTTTAGTTGCCCTCCTCTGGACACGCTCCAATTTGTCAATATCTTTGTTGAATTGTGGTGCCCAGAACTGAACACAGTATTCTAGGTGAGGTCTGACCAAGGCAAAATAGAGAGGCACTATTACTTCCCTTGATCTGGACACTATTTTGATCCTGTCCTCCAGGGTATTAGCTACTCCTCCTAATTTGGTGTCATCTGCAAATTTGGTAAGTATGCCCCTAATTCCTTCATCCAAGTCATTGATAAAGATGTTGAATAGCACTGGGCCCAGGACAGAACCCTGTGGCACCCCACTGGTCACATCCTTCCAAGATGAAGAGGAGCCATTGCTGAGCACCCTTTGGGTTCGGCCGGTTAACCAATTACAAATCCATTGAAATGTTAACTTGTCTAGCCCAAATTTTACAAGCTTGTTTGCAAGAATGTCATGGGGAACCTTGTCAAAGGCCTTACTGAAATCAAGGTATGTGATGTCCACAGTGTTCCCTTCATCTACCAAGCTGGTAATTTTATCAAAAAAAGAGATCAGATTAGTCTGGCATGACTTGTTACTCTGAAACCCATGTTGACTTTTTGTGATTATGGCATTGCCTTCTAAATGTTCACAGACTCTCTGTTTGATGATCTGCTTAGAATCTTCCCTGGTATTGATGTCAGACTAACTGGACGATAATTGTTGGGATCCTCTTTTTTCCCCTTTTTGAAGATGGGGACAACGTTTGCCCTCCTCCAGTCTGCTGGGACTTCTCCTGTTCTCCAGGAGTTCTCAAAGATTATTGCCAATGGCTCTGAGATTATATTTGCCAGCTCTGTTAATACTCTTGGATGTAGTTCATCTGGTCCTGGAGATTTAAATTCATTTAGATTAAGAAGGTATTCCTGTACTACCTCTTTGCTTATTCTGTGCTGGATTTCCCCTGTTGTGCCTTCTGTACCTTTATACTCAGGTTGGTCCCCCTTTACCTTTTCTGAAAACACTGAGGCAAAGAAGGTGTTGAGTAATTCTGCCTTTTCTCTATCCCCTGTTAGCATTTTGCCATCTTCTCCGTGTAGTGGCCCTACCATTTCCTTCTTCCTCCTTTTGCTGCGGACATACCCAAGAAAAACCTTTTTATTGTTCTTAACCTCTCTAGCAAGCCTGAGCTCATTCTGTGCTTTAGCTTTTCTGACTTTACTCCTACACGTGTTCGCTATCTGTTTGAATTCTTCTTTGGTGATTTCCCCCTTTACCCATTTCTTATACATGTTCCGTTTAAAACTTAGCTCTGTTGATATTTCTTTAGTCATCCATCCTGGTTTCTTGAGACACCTCCCATTTTTCTTCCTCAATGGTACTGTTTGAAATTGTGCCTTCAGTATCTCCCTTTTGAGAAAGTCCCATCCGTCTTGAGGTCTCTTCTCTTTTAGTATTCCTGACCATGGGATCACCCCCAGTATTTCCCTGAGTTTATTGAAATCAGCTCTCCTAAAGTCAAGAATGCGTTTCTGACTATGCCTGGCTTCTCCTTTCCATTGTATAACAAACTCCAGGAGAACATGATCACTCTCACCTAAGGATCCCACCACTTGCACCCCATTAACCAGATCATCCTTGTTGGTTACGATCAGATCTAAAATAGCTGACCCCCTTGTTGCCTCTTCCACCTTTTGGACCATGAAATTGTCTTCCAGGCAAGTAAGGAATTTGCTAGACCTTAAAGTTTTGGTTGAGTTAGATTTCCAGCAAATATCAGGATAGTTGAAGTCACCCATCACTACTACACCTCTCCTTTCTGCATGTGTGTTCAATCTGTTCTAGAAAGGCATCATCCAGTTCCTCCATCTGACTTGGGGGTCTGTAGTAGAGTCCCACAATAACATCCCTGTTGTTTCCCTCCCCTTTAATTTTTAACTAGATGCTCTCCACCTGGCTTCCAGTATTGATGTCATGGATCTCTTCACTGGTGTAAATATCCCTGACATATAATGCTATTCCTCCTCCTTTCCTGTTTGGCCTGTTTCTCCTATAAAGGTAATACCCCTCTATTCCTACATTCCAATCATGTGACTCATCCCACCAGGTTTCATTAATGCCTATTATATCATATTTGTTTTCTAGTGCTAGGAGTTCAAGTTCATCTTGCTTATTTCTCATGCTCTGTGCATTAGTGTAGAGACATTTAAGACCATGTCTCTACACTACCCTTTACTTGCTGCCTGTGCAAGTTTTTTGCCCCCCAACTTCACTGTTTGCCTTGTTCCCTCTATGACAGTTTGACTATTTTCTCCAGCCCTTTTTCCTTCCAGAATACTGTCTCCCTCCCCCATTTGACTCAGTTTAAAGCCCTCCTGATCAAATTCCTGAGACTGTTAGCAAAAATGTTTCTTCCAACTGTTGTAAGATGCACCCCATCTCTTGCCTGAAGTCCCGCCTCATGGAAGTGCAGCCCATGATCCAAGAATCCAAATTGTTCTCGGTGACACCATCTATGGAGCCAGTTGTTTACGTTGGCTATTTTCCTCTCCCTTCCTGGACCATGCCCTTCAACTGGCAGAAGAGACGAGATGACAATCTGTGCATCCATTCTTTCAGCTTCCTCCCCAGGGCCTCATAATCTCTTCTGATCTTGGGAAAGCTGTGCCTTGCAGTATCATTGGTTCCCACATGGACCAAAAGGAAGGGGTAATAATCCGTAGGCTTGACAAGTCCAGAAGACCAACTTTTCCGTGGCTGTTCAACATCCACTGAAGTTAAGACATCAGGGAGATCTGGAGCAAGGCATCTTGCAAAGATCCTAAATATTCATAGGAGAACATGTAGTCCTTCACAAGAACTGGTTCTGTGGTGAGAAGAGCTTCATGGGCTTATAATATAGGTCAAACCAAGCACCTTGAATTGTGCTCAGAAACAAACTGGAAAGCACTGAAGTTTATTTTTTAAAAATACAGAAATTGCCAGGTGGGCATGCTGTGTTAAAGAGTGTCACTAATAATAATCAGTTGCAATAGGCTGATATTTCTCAGTGGAAGCATGTAGCCAGGGCTACGTTCCATTTATTTGCAAGATGGAGTCTGAGATAATTTGTTGTTCAGCATGGGAGTATTGGTTGAAAGTGGAAGGAAATGCTGATTGGACACAGATTTGAAAAATCCATTATCTTATTGTTTCCAACTCTGAAATCTTATTACCTCAGCATGATTCCAATATACTTTTGCCTATTCCTCCTACTCCTCCTCCTTCTGTTATCGTTGTTGTTTCTATCCCCCCCCCCATTTTTCTCAGTTTGGAACTCAAACTGGCTTACATCATTTTTTTAAAAAAAATCATTAAAAATCTACAAGCTATGAAAGTTAAAATGAGAATAAGCATTCCAAAAATTAAAACCATATTAAAACATGTATCATTAAACATGCAGGTGCACAAATGCATACCAGCATAACAGTTAGCAAGATCCAGCACTTTATTTTGGTCAATCATCAAAACAGAAACAGAAACAGAAAAGTCTTTACTTCTCTGTGAAAAAAAAGTAGGGAGGGTACCAGTCAAACTTCTCTGGGAAGGGAGTTCCAGATCCTGGGGTCAGATTTACCTGTGAGGATGGTGGGAAAAAGAGAAGGGGAACCCCAACAGATCTCAGAGCACAGGCTGGCCGTACACTTGCAGTGTTAAAAAGGCAAGTTCTTGTGGGAATGCAGAACCTTTGTAAAACTCAGGGTGCATCTACACTATACTATTTTACTCGTTTCTTAAAACTTGAACTGCTATGTCAGAGAACTGTTGGACTTGCCCTTTGTGAATGTACTTAGATTTCCCTGTGGACAGAGACTGGAGTTTTCTAGCAGAGAATTCTGAGTATTTCCCCAAACTACAAATCCCAGGATTTTGTCAGGTGGTCCCTCGACAGTTAAACTGGTATGAAAGTGGTATATCTGTAGTGCAGATACATCCTCAGGCTCTTCAATCATTATCATCTTTTCTTGAGGGTTGTCTTAGTGGTGAAAATATTCCTCATAGAATTTGAGGAGAATACCATTTGTCTAAATGGCATTCTGCATCAATCGGCTGTATTCAGAAAGAGGGGGGACAAATCCACCGAAAACTCACAGCTTTTCCTGAAGTTATTAAAAAGCTCCATGGGGAATGCACATTCCAACTCATTAGGACAACCAATTCACAGCCATTCACATTTCCAATAAGAGCAGAAATGGAAGGCTGATTGGTTGGGTGTGCGCAGGGGGAGGAGCTTGCTAACAAGGCAAGCCCCTGGAATTATCATGTTGGATTTCTGCCTTAGCAGTTGTGTGCTGAGGCAATGAAACTGTCTCCCCCACCCCAATTTAGACAGAATATTGCACTTTTGCATCTTAGTCGATATGCTTTTTAAAAAATACTCTTGTTTCCCTTATGATTGCAGGAATCACCCAACTAATAGAGATGACTGTGAGTTTAGAAACAATTGGTTTTGGAGATTAGGATGGACCATTTTCTGATTCCAACATTCTTCTAATCAAGCATGTGGTTATGACACTGTGAAAATTTGTATTTGTAGATGTTTGACAGATTTCAATGCAATATGCAAATTAAGTTATTTTGTAGACTATAAATGTATTATCAATCTTTTTCCTTGATGTATACTTTAAACACAACAGAACAGTCCTTTTTAGTTAACATCACTACAAAGTAAAATGATACAGAATTCTTGACTCTATCAAAGTGACCTGCAGTCTTTGACTTGGCTTTTAAGTCAGTGTTCTGTTGTCTTGGTCACAAGACTTCCAGTCTAGATATTTTCAGCTTCTAAAGATATTACTCAAAAATAGTCCTCCTACAATGCCCAACTACCATGGCCCTTTGCAAGGGAAGATTTATAGTCACAGTAAGTCGACAAGCCAAGCAGGAGAGCACACAAAAGGAAGACAATAGCAGCTGAAATAACTTATTCCGGCTGCTTCCCTTCGAGAGGTAATTATACAGCTGTCCTCAAAGCACAGTTCAGAATCAATTTTCAGATTCATTCCAGATCAAATATTGCATCCAAAAATAAATGCACCAGTATAAATGTTAACATAAGTGAGCAAAAGGAAGGAAAGGGAATGGAAGGCCTTGGAGGGAGAGAAAATGAGGCAGGCACATCTCCACCATGCCTAGGCCCAGAAGCAGATGAAAGGCCCTCCCTCCATCCCAACTGCCACTGCCCTGGCCTCAGAGGGAGAGAAGAACCAGCAGTAACTGTTGGACTTCATTCTCTCCCTTACTGCCATCTCCTTTTCCTTTAGTGTCATGTTTTAATTGGAATGTAAGCCTGAGGATAGGGAATTGCTTTGTTGTTCTTTTACTTTTTATCGTGTACAGAGATGATGATATATAAATAAATAATAGTAACAACAACAGTAATAAGGGCATGAGCCATTGAAGCTCAAGTGGAACACAGGGCAGGAACACTCTTAGTAAGCAGTCCTGAGTTAAAAGTCACACTGGGAGGACTAATTTCATCTGGAGTGAAAAATCACAAGAAAATATGCCAAACTGGAGTATTGGTCTGGAACTGTAGGCAGTATTACCACAATCTGAAATGATTTTGTCTGACCAACTTCACAGTCATCAAGAAAGTTGTTTTGTGGGATAACTATTTAAGTAGAAAGAATTTTGCATTCTTGTATTACCTGTTTTCTCTTAACAATTTATAATTTATATCTTATATGCCAGGCCCGTCTTCTTCTTCTCCTTTTTTTTTTTTTTTACACGCACAGGCATTAGAATTTGCCTGATCTCAGAAGCTAAGCAGGGTCAGCCCTGGTTAGTACTTTGAAGGGAGAACACCAGGGAACACCATATGACGTTGGCCATATTTAGAGGAAGATAGTGGCAACACACCTCTGAACATTCCTTGCCTAAGGTCTTGTCTGCACTGGCCAGAATGCGCCACATTCTGGCCAGAGTATTCTGGCTGCAGAATTGCCCCAGAACCTCCCCCCCCCCAATTACCTTGCATTCCATGGTGGGAATGGGCAGCTGCCTGCATACATGAACTCAGCTGTATTGGCGGGCACCTCTGCCACCACTTCTGGTGTCATGCATCACACTCTCTGAGGCTGGAAATTGTAGTATGTGGGGAAATAATCATTGTAATGTAAAAGCAATCTTGTGTGCTCATTCACATCCTAAGATAAGTCTACGGTTTTTCCCTGCATGCTTCTGTTCTCCCAAATTCCCTTTCTCTTATTTCACTGGGCACTTCCAGCCAACTGGAGTGCTGGGTCATTCAACACATGACCTAATTTAAATTTTCTTGCTCTGTGTAAGTTCTCTTTTAATTTAGAGTCTCCATGAGGCTGAAGCCATCTTAAGCCATATTATCTTTGTTTAGGCATCTTTCCTGCCTAAACACCATGCCATGATGTTCACCATGCAGCCTCTTACCGCTATAGGCTGGGTGAGTTTTTTCTACCCTAAATAGTCTTAGTTAGTTAGGAACCTCTTTTTAAAGTTTGTTTTAGTATGTAGATTGAGATTGATATACCTTCAGTAAACTTTTGATTTGCATTTTAAACTGACTCCTTTGTTTTTGTAATGAGTCTAATTTAACTGGGTGATCTCAGACCTCTGAACATACTTTTTTAAATGTTAATTGAGCTTAGTCTGCATTCCTAAGTTGCACTCTGCATGAATTTAAAAGTAAATGATTTTTAACTCTCTTTTTTAAAGAAGATAATTCTTGTTGTTTTTTAAAAGGACTAGATCTTGGAATTTTTAATACAATTTTATTTTTTTAGACTCATTACTCCTACAGAAATGAGGCGCTCAGCCTTGATCACATGCTGGGGGCCTCATTATGACCTCAGAGAGCATGACACACAACAACAGCAGTGGCAGAAGAGGTGCCCACCAATACAGCCAAGCGCCTGCAGGCAGACAGCTACCCATCCCTGCCATGAAATGCTCTATTTTTCCCTGCAGGATCTGGTTTTCCCCAGGTATTTTCTTAAGTCATTTTAAGGGGGTTTTGCCCCGGTTTCTAGTCACCCAGAAAGTTCAGACTAGAATGGGGGCCAAAATCCTGCATCATCCGAACAGCTGGGTGTGGTAATGGGGGGGGGGTTTCATTCGGCAGACAAGGGCAAAGAAAACCCTAGGAAATACGTGGGGTCACTGTAAGTCAATAGGTGACTTGAAGGCACATACTTTACTTTTATTCATAGCCATATTCAAAAATGACACTCAACTGAGAAATTACTAATGAGAACAGAAGCTTGACTGCAAGTCCAATGATGCAGTGCAGTCCTGAACAGCATGGACATGCATGTATAAAAATGGCAAACTGTATTTTAGCAGGAATACAAAGAATGCTCACAAATTTTCATGTCCTCAGTATTTCAATGGTAACTCAATATATCAAATGGTGTCTCAATATATCAAGACACTGTGAAGAAATTTTTTTTTAACTTCTGTAAGATTTTTCCTAGTCATGACTTTATCTGCATAAATAAATAAATGAATGAATAAATAATTTGTGTGGGGAAAGGAAAAATAAACCCTAGTGTTTTTTCACTGAACAAACATGATTTTGTGCAAAACCAAGGTTTCTTTTTTGAAAACAAAAAAAATTCACAAAGTGAAAAAAAAGCACCAAGTTGTTGCTCAGCGAGATACTTGCATATGAAAATGAAGTACACAAAGACTTGTACAGTTGTCCCTCCATATTCACGGATTTAAGTATTCACAGCTTGAAAATATTCTTAAAAAAATAATAATCCAAAAAAGCAAACCTTGATTTTACCATCTTATATAAGGGACACCATTTTGCTATGCCATTGCATAAAATGGGACTTGAGTATTCACGGATTTGGGTATTCACGGGGGGTCCCGGAACCAAACCCCAGCAAATATGAATGGACAACTGTATTTCTATACTTTAGGTCTTAATGATCTTCATGTCTATTCCCCAGTACAGTTGTAAGGAAATCCAATTGTTAGTTCCAACTAAAGGGTAAGTTAACACTTCTGTAAATCCCACTGAATGGATCTACTCTAGTTGGGACTAGGAATTGTTTGGATTTAGGTCTTTAATTTAACTATCAAGAAGCAGTGAATGTGACAAAAGGTAATGTGGATTGGACTGAATTTTGAATCTACCAGTTCCCATCTTGTAAAAATCTTCATCACTATGATAGGAAAACAGTAAGAAAATGTTTCCTCTGGGTTTTGAATATCCCTAGTTAATATTCTCCTTCCAAGACAGGCACAGAGGAATTTACAAATGCTCAACACACAGATAGCCTATTTAAAATATCACTGTTCAGAGTTATTTGATTCATTCTCATTCATTCATTCATTCATTCATGTAGTGTCTACCTTTCTACCAATACGGGACCCAAACTGTCTTACATTTATTGAAAAAAAAAACCAATCATAATGATAAAAAAAACAAAAAACACCAATCTGATTAAAAACAACACTAATTTAAATACATTTAAAACATAACAAAGCGAATAAAAGTATAGTACTCCCCATTAAAACAGTGTCCCACAGTAACCAGTTAATAGCCAACAGACCATCAGAATAAAAATGGTTTTACTTCTGGCAAAGGGGGAGTCAAGCCTGTCTCTCATGTGAAGGAGTTCCACAACCTGTACCACACAGTCTATCCCCTAATTAGCCCACTGCCCTCAGGTGTTATGGATGATGCACAATCTTCTCGTCCTTCAGGCAGCAAAATATCTTGGACCTATCTTGAATATGTAGTCTACAAATTGGCTAAGTTCCTCGACATAAGGCCTTTGAGTTACAAAGCCCCTACTTAAAACCAAAGCCAATCTCCTGTTTCCCAAATTACTGGGGGTGTGTGGGAACCCCACCTCATGTCAGATATTATTAATATGGGGGATTTTAATTAGCTCAATATGGCAGTGAGAGGCTGGGTAACTACAGTATCTTTAGACCTATTTATACCTGTACTAACTGTGTATGTGTGTCATCTATTTATACCTGTACTAACTGTATATCTGATGAGACTGATGAGACTCACAGCTGAGAAAGAAATGAGTAACAAAGCCAACTTTTTAGTAACAACAAATGGGATAGCAAAACCATTTTTTTTCTCATGCACCAGTACAAAAATGGGGATAATAATGCTCTTCATGTGTAGTTTGTTATAAGGATTATGGCAGTAATTTATGGGATGCACTTTGAATCCTCAAAGTGCTTGAAATACTAAGCAACTTTGTTGTTAGCATTCATACCACTACAACTGTTGTTGTTAGTAGTAGTGCTGGTGGTGTAGTTATTTACATACGTAGAAGAAATCCCCTGAGCATTAATGGTGATATTACTGGCACTTAACAGCATTTAGAATTTGGATGTTACATGTTCGTGCTATATGTTTCAGTAAGAAACAGACCCCTAGAGATTACTTGTTACCTGAATTGCTGGGGGTCTGTGGGAGACCCACTCATGACACTAAAATTACAATATTATTTACGGGAATTATAATTAGCTCAAACGAATGGCTGCATAAGGTCAAGTAACTTGCAGGGGGGGGGTATTTCACACCTGTGTATACCAGTGCTCACTGCCAAGACTCCAAGTTGAAGTAAAGTAAAATGGTTTTTATTGTAAAATAAACACAGACGCATTCACACATGCACTTGCATCACAAGAACCACACAAAGCTAACGAAGAACTAAGGCAGGAAGATGGGATAGAGGAATAGATTCAGGGAAGTATGGGTGATATTTGCTAGTCCTGAAGAGCAGAGGTTCATGCAGCGAAGAAGATTCAGATGTGAAGCTGAGTGTGACACAGCAATCTGGCAGAGTGACAGCGTCAGTATAACTGTGCACACTTGACTATTATTTGTGGCTGAGATTTATACCCATATCCTGAAAGTGTGTTTGAGTGTAGAACAATGCTTAGATGGGTTTTCCACCTTTAAACAAAGGAAACTGTGACTCTGTTTATTGTCATTAATGGCTATGATATTAGAATTGTTGGGTTTTTGACAACCTTCTTATTGTGGGATAGGAAAGGTGTAAGGAAAGGCTTTCTTGGGATAATGGGGGTTCCAGTCATTGTTTGTTTGTAATAGATGACACATTGACAGTGCATGCAAGAAAGAATTAGCAGATACCTCAGTAATGGCTTTGCTTACTAGGGGGCCCTGGGGGCTTTGCATAATCCTATCTTGGGGGTGGATGCCAGTACTTTTCCACAACATCTCCCTTAGGTCCTGAAGACCTCCAGTTTACTTCACTTATGGTCCTCCCCAATCTACTAGACTATGTGGAGCATCTTAATATTGCCAAATTATGAAATATTTATAAGGAAGGGGTGTACAACATCGTAACACAGTAGCTTGTTAGAAAGAAGCTGTACATCCAGTGGTGGTGCTAGGGGGTCCAGAGAGGCCAAGCAGCACCAGGTGACACCATCAGGGGGAGGGCTGACACCAGCCTTAAGGATGCCACAGTGCACATCCGAAGCAAGTCTGAGGAATACTGCTGAAAACTGTAAAGCTGAAGTGGTCAAGTGCAGCAGGTTTTGGAGGCCAACACTCCAGGGGCTTCACAGAATGCCATAAATGCCAAAACAACAACAACAACAATGAAAGAAAGTGACTGGAAGTCCACTTTGGTTTTTGAAAAATTTAATTTTTTTAATGTTAAATGTGTAGAGAGTCTACAAGGGGAATTACTGCTTCTGGGAGCTTCCACGAAAGGCAATTGACCTTTTCATCAGCCAAAAAATGGGCAATCTGTGGAATCTAGAGTGGTCAAGGGCTCAAAAATAAGTTGGGTTATTTTTTTACTACTTGGTTCACTGAAGCTGCAGGCATATTCAAGTGCATTTGCAAGTTAGTAAAAAGAAATCCAATTGTATACAGATATCTGCCCAACCAGTGCATGGCTAAGTTATTGTTATTCAGGTGCTGCCTGAGTTTAAAAGAACTCTTCCAGAAGACCTGTTGTTATGGGGCCACAGCCCCAACTTCTGTGCATTCACACAGGCACAGATTTTAGAGGCGAAGCTCCCGCGTTTCAATCAGCTCAGGAGTGCTTCTGCCGAGAACTCCTACGCTGATTTATCTGAGACACACTCTCACAGATTCCTCTGGCCTGGAAATTCCAGAAATTATGTCTCTCTTCCAGTAACTGCCACCACTCACTGGGCTCCCTTGTTTCACACACATAGTGCAGCAAGAAGCCATGCAGGGTCTCTGAATAACCAGTGGAACCACTGCCACTATATAACTAACCAACTCCTCCCTCCTATCCCCAGAGAGAGAGAGAGAGAGAGAGAGAGAAATGTAGCAATGACCAAGAATAGGCACATGAATGCATCAGTTATAGGAAAATTAGAAAAGGTATTTTATTCAAACAGAGCTTAAGAGATAAATCATTTCATGAAGAAAGCCCTTCTTCCTTCAGGTCAGACACTTAGAATTACAAAGTATTGAAGTCAAGCATTCAATTATTTTGAAGCTACATTCATTTAACAAAGTTCAGCTACATTCAGCCAGAGTTTAAGAAAATAACATAAGGGTCCCTAACACCATTCTAAAGCTACTTACAGTAATGCAATCTTCTGTTGGATTCAAATGGAAGCCCGGAGCCAGTTAGAAGTTCAGACTGACTCAACAGCATCTTCTAGTCATCTTTCCATGGGACATGAAGTGCAGTCCCCAGATGTTCCTTTTGTCTCAAAACCGCATGGTCTGACCCCAGCCATGTGTTCAGAATGAAGAAGTTATACCTTATTTTAAATTACCACGCAAGCATTCTTGATTGGTCAAGCCTCCCCTCTGGCAATCTGATGTCACTGATGATGCTGAATCAGGGGATGTCCTTCACCACCCACCTTGGTTCCTTTAACCTTTAACTCTTTGTTTACCTGATGTTATGCTAGCAAGACAATTGCTGTTTTCAGATAATGGGAATTGTAGTTCTTGCAGAATGACGGGAGTTGCATCAACCTTGAGGCAGAATGATGGAACTCCATTATGACACCTGTCCATGTGCTTTTTAAAAGTTTTAAAGTATGACTTGACTAGTATTTTTTTTAAAAAATATGTATTAGTTTTATTTGCTCTTTTAACTTGATTTTAATTGGTGTTATGTATCCAATCTGTTGTTATATTTTAATCTGTTGTTGTTCCCTGCCTTGATACATAGGGGATAATGAGGATGAGGATAGACTACACCTCCCAGAATCCCCTATAAGCATGATGAGTGCTAGTCATGCTGGCTAAGAGATCTTGGCAGTGCAGACAAATAAATTTTCTAACACACATAGTGATGATATTTTCATTTCATTATGCATAGCGCTTCCATAAGTTACCAGCACTGTGTGCCCCTCAGTAGACAAGAGCAAGGGGTGGGTTGGTGCATTTAGCAAAGAAACAATTCTTACAATTTTTTTTACCCAGTATTGAGGCTTTCTGATTTACTGAGGCTAGAAATACTTGGTTTAAAATGAAAACCTCAATTCTCAATTAAATGTCCATGGAAGATTACATTTGCTACTCTGATGTTCCAAGCCTTTTACAAAACCATCCTTCAGATTTATTATATATCAAATAATCTCAGTCTAAAAGAAGCCTTAAAAGGTAAACATGGGCAAACATTGTGTTATCATCCTTTTTATGCTTTGTAGTTATTACAGACCAGTGGTCGGAGAGTAGAGTTAACCTCTTTTGGACCATGGACCCCATTGGGAATCGCCTATGGACACCATTTCCCCCAAAAACCAGTTACATACAATTTTCAAAGAATAATTTTTTTTCCCAGGGGTAGCCCTTTTTGTGCCTCTTTCACAGACATCACCCCTTTGAAATATATACATGGACCCCTAGGGCTCTATAGACCATGGTTTAAAAACTGCTGGGTTAAAGGATTTGAATTCAGGCTGCTGTATGCAGTACAAAATTCCTAAATGTGTAACCATTTTAGTGTGAGTTTTAACTTGCAATCCACAGAAAGGATACTTTATCCTTCATATAGGTAAAATACAGTGCTCAAATCCCAGTGATGCAAGCAGTTGCATACGTACTTTGTAACTCCAGGTGGTTTCATTATGCCAGGTAGTATTTGCAATAGTTTTTTGTCCCACTTTCTGCAATAGCTAGAGGAACATGTAACCACTAGCAGAATGGCACCACTCTTGTACTATTTCTGCTAGTTTTACATTGTTTACAACTCATTATTAGAAGGAAGAGAAGCAATAGCCTCAATTACAAAACCAGGAGATTTGCATATAAGTATTTTGATTAGTATGTACATTTCTCCCCCTCACCACACACACAGGTAATGTAACAGCTGGTAGAAATAACTCTTTCACCAAACTAGTACCGAGAACATCTTTGTTGTCATATTGTAATTATCTAGACAAACCTGTACGGTAACTAAGTGGGCATAAAGAGACATTGCTGATGTTGTTGTTGTTTTTCTCACAGCTTTCAAGATAACATAGGTTGCTTTATTAAATAGCATCTCAAAATGCATGAAGTCACATAATGAAGTCCTGAAGTGACAGCAGCAGTAACTGTTTTGTTTATGACTCTGTACTACCTTTTTAGCAGAGATGCAATTCCTTTCCTACTTTTAAACTGCTTGAACTTGTATGCAAGGCAGTGGTAGTATTTGCAGTCCCAGGCAGGTAGCAAACACAAGAAGTTTATTGTTTCCTAGATGGGCTTCTGAACATGGCTTCTGGGCCACACAAAGTGGTGTTGCATGGTTTGGGCACCCATTGGAGCAAGGAAGGAGGCAACCATCCACTGTATATAACAATCAGCCATCCGTGCTTAGCCTCATACACTTGCTCAGGTGTATACATAAGATAATGATACATAAGATGATATGCATAAGATAATGATACTTTGACTGTCAGGATGGGTACAGTGGTACCACCATTAAAGTAGAAGACTGAGTTTCAGACTCACTAGTTTGGCTAGGTCTGAAGGAGTAGCAGCTAGCTACCATAATCTGTAGAATCCTGCCCTCCACAGTTGACTAGCCAGCTAGTTGCAGTCCCACTGCCATGGATCCCAGGTAGGCATCTCAGTAGCACACATGGAGAATTGGAAACATGAGCTCCAGACTGACAAGCCCATCTCTTCAGAGGCCTTCCATTTCTCTCCACATCCCATTCTCTCTCTTTCTCTGCACAAATTACATTCTAGTATAGAAAGAAGGCCTGCTCCCATCTCTTCCTAAGCTTATAAAATCCATGAGCCAACTTGGATTACAAACTGTGTAGGTCTGACATATCATATTTCTGACACCTTCACATTGATTATAATTTTATCCTGAAACAAATTCAATAAAAGTATTCCCCCTCCCCCCAATGTAAAGAAGCTTTTTTACAGATAGACCTCTAGAACAGAAATAGAACATAATTATTTTGCTATATGTAGTGCAGAGCTTGTTAATTTTTTGGACCACAACAGTGGTCATTTGGGCTGTGGGATTCTAGGCGATGTCATCCAAACATTTTTTAAAGAAATATATGGTTTAAATATCAATGGAAATGGCTTTCGGTGTAGGAATTCTGTAATATTTGGAATGGGTTTTGCCCATTGGCTAATTGGCTCTGTAAGATTTACTGTACTGTTTCTTGGGGCTTGTCTACAGGGGCTAAATATCCCCATTTTGCCCCCATCTTAGAATCCTGCAGTTTGTATGACACAGGGCTTTTGCCCTGTTCTGCCCCCCCCCGGCAGTCCTTACCACCCCCAGGGCAAGTACAGGGCTAAGGCAGGGTATGGGTCAATAGGTCATTTTTTAAAAATACCCAATTTGTTACCACTTGCAAAAAACAGATTGGGCCCTGCATGTCCACAGGAGCCCATCCAACATGCTAGCCCTCACTGCCACCACCATCTCCCTGGCTTTCCCAGAAGCCAGGAAGGAATCCTGGGGGACCTTCAGTCACATGTCGTGGGGCCCCTTTCTGCCATGTGAGTCAGCAAAGAAAATGGTGGCCACTGCAGCAACAGGCCAGCATTCTTGTTTGGACTCTGGCCCATTCCGTGGAGGTAACAGGGGAAGAACAGGCCAGCTCTGCAGCCAGGGTTCTCCATCTGTAAAATACTACAGTTCATCTTTGTGAAGCTTAAGGAAAAATGAACTATGGAGCTACTTTTATGAACCCAACACCTAGGTATAGAATACACCTATTTGCATGGTGTATGTGCATGTCACTGCTACTGCTGTTAATCTATGCTTAGCTATAGCCACAAAAAGAGAGTTGCTGGGATCTAAGAACCATTGGCGGCACTAAGGGGGTGTGGAGAGGCCGAGCTGCACCCAGTGACACCATCGAGGGGAGGGGTGACACCATCCTTAGTGACATCACAGCTAAGGACTCTCTTTCAAAAGTACTTCTTTTTGTCCTCTGACACATAAGAGCTTGCCCTAGTCATCATACAGATTTTGATTCTTTGCTCTCACTTCACCCATCCCAGAATGAAATCCTGTCACAAGAGATTCTGGAGCCTAGCTTTGTCACAAACTAAGACCTGCTTATCATTCAAGATTTCAGTGCACATATATTAAACTTGTTATGTTCTCTTTTCCCCTACCTCCAGATGCTTATCCCAATTCTGAAGTGATCTATGTGTGGACTAACACACCAGCCACATCTGTGGTGGTAGCAGAAGATGGGTCTAGGCTTAACCAGTATCACCTAATGGGACAAAGTGTAGATTCGGAAAACATCAGTACCAGTACAGGTGAGAGCGTCTTTTCCATTACAGTAGCCAATAAGAACGTTTTAGTTTCACCCTTAGACATTTCTGATGTGTCTATCACATTTTCATAACAGCTTGCCAGTACTTTTCTGTTTATACTTAGATTTCCCCTCTGGTTAAAGTAATACTCTCCTCCCCTTCCTGGTCTGTTAATGAAATGTTTGGGTTGTGTATCTGAGTTGTTGTTGTTGCTGTTGTGTGCCTTCAAGTAATTTCTGTCTTTTGGGAACTGTAAGGCAAACCTATTGTGGTGTTTTCTTGGCAAGATTTGTTCAAGGTGGTTGGGTGCCTTGCCATCCTCTGAGGCTGAAAGAGTGTGACTTGCCCAAGGTCATCCAGTGGGTTTCCATGGCTTAGTGGGGATTCGAACCCTGGCAACGATCAAGCAACTACACTATGTTGGCTCCCCATGGCGCTGACTAGACTGATCTATCTGTGCATGTACATCACTCGATCACTCATAGTAGTTGATCACAAGCAGTAGAAAATCATGATCTAGAACAGTGGCTCTCAGATTTTGGTACCCCAACAGGTTCATGGTATAACTTCCAGAAGCCTGACTACTGATTATGCTGATTGGGGTCTCTGGGTGTTGGAAGTCAAAATACAGTAATCTGAAGGACCAATGGTTCAGAACCCTTAATCAAGAAGTTGTATTTGTGGAATGGTGACTGATTCACTCGGCTCAAGTCATCCCTGTAATGCTCAAGTGAGGACCATGTAGGTCAGGGGTGGGCAACTTCACAGGGAACAGTGGACACTTTGCCCCTTCCAGTGCCTCCATGGGCTGCACCCCCCACAATTGTGGTCCCAAATACTTCTAGTGTTGTCCAAGTTATTCCCAAAATGGTAACTGCAAGTGATGTTGCATCACTTCCTGTTGTCATTTTGAGAAGGTGTCTAACAAAAAATGGAAGTATGGAGGCATGCTCAGGGTTCTGGGGATTTGTCTTTGTGTGGCCGGGGCTCTTTTTGGTTATTTGAGGGGCTTGCTTCATGGTTTTCAGACAAAAAAAAAGTGTCTGAGAAGTGCACCAAAAACTGCAGCTCCATGACCTGCAAAAGTGCAGTCCAGACCTGCAGTCCACAGAGCACACTTTGTCTACCCTAATGTAGGTGTTCAACACCTAACCATCAATGTGGAATTAGGTGACAATTCATACTTGTTACACAGTCAGTGATGCCATTCATACAGTCTCTTTCTCTTCACTATATAAACATAAAACATTAATGTGGGAAGCTTGGAGCCCTTCAAAGGTTGTTAGATTGCAACTCCCATCATCCCACTCCATTATCCATGCTGGCTGACAGGAGTAGCAGTCCAACATAAGTTTGAGAACCACAAGTTGTCTACCTCTGACCTAGGGGAACATGTGATGTAAGGTGTACCATTTGAAGGCCCCTGGGCATGATAGCATTATCAGCATGTTTTCTTTCCTCTAAAAAGAAAGAAAAAAGAGGAAAATTGGGTCATCAAAGATATAGACCTCTGTGTGCATCACTGCCTATCTCACATATTGTTTTAGATCAGAAATTAGCAAGTGGTTCTCCAGCTATTGTTGGAGTACAACTCCCAGCATCCCTCACCATTGGCTATGCTGCCTAGAGCTGATGCATGTTACAGTTTGAAAGCATTTTCAAGGCCACCCCTGTGCAAGGGGATTGGGCAGATACCACTACACTCTCCCTGTCTCCATACATGCTATAGTTTTTCCCATGTCACTAGTATGTGGTGACATTATGCAAGTTTGTCTATGGATCTATAGGCAGCTCTAGATAATCTGTAAAAAAGGCATTTATTATGCTTAGTCTGTGGGATGACATTCAGGAATAAGAAACATCCTCTAAAAATTAAGACAACCTAACATAGAAAGACTATCTTAAATATCTATCCCACCACCTGGACGATAGCTTTTACTGATAAAAGAGCAGCAAAATATTTGGCAGGTGCTACATTCCTGCACCCCTGTTCCTGGGTAACACTGTGCCTGTTAATTCCTGCCTTTTTCTAAAGGCACAGATTCATCATCAGGAAAAGGAAGGAAGGAAAAAAGGAAGATCAACAGTCCCACATAACTGGTGCTAGGAAAGGTACACCCCCCACACACACACATACACACTGCCTGAACTCCAAAGGGGAATTGGGGACAAGGTATGCAGGCTTCTGCATTTACAGAGGCCTCTCTCTTGCTGGTGCTGGCTTATTTCCTCACAGGAGGCAAACATCCGCCTACACACACTGATCTATCCCTCTCAGAGCTTTCAAATGATTCGTTTGATGAAAGCATTGGGGAATGTTCAAGTAGGGGAGGGGGGGTTGAGGAGGGAAAGTGGCAGCTGTTGCCTGGCTTTGCAGTGTGTCCAGGGGACCACGTGGCCTGAAAGGAGGTGCTAACCCTAAGGGTTCCCATTTCCTCCCTAACTGGAAATGGAGGCGCCAGATGTGGCAGCATTAGGGAACCAAAGAAGCTTTAATCCCAGCCCAGCCACCCACGTGAGCCCCCCTTCTCCCAGCTATAGGCTTCTGTGTCAGGGCAACTTGGTGCTGCAGTTGGAGGGGGCACATGTGGAGAGAGAAGAGAGGGAATGGCTGAGGGGAGTGGGGATTGTCCAGGCCCGAGAGTCACATGGGGCTGCAGACAGAGGCTCCTACAGAGTTACATAATACACTTGCCTTGCTTCTGGTAATGAGGTAAAAGCTGAGGTCTCTGATAATTAGAAACAAAGCATCTCATGGGCTTGGGGAGAGAGAGGAGGGGGAAAGGAAAGGTGGCTTCATGCTGTGTCTTTCTCCAGAGACTTCAAGGGGATACCAGTAGACAGAAGAAGGAGCCCGGAGGAAGTGCTGTGCCTATTTGCTGTGTTTACAGCATACATTCTCAGCAGAAACCAGCAGGGGCCTATAGAGGGAAAAGGTGTCAGCTGCCTCTTATGACATCAAAAGAGGGGACAGTTAAGCAATTTTTAAAAATAGAGAAAGGTGCACACATGTACATAAAAATACACGGTTTGAAAAGATTAAGGAACAACTGTGTTTCGAGTCATTTCTGTTCAGTCAGTGAAGGAATTACAACTTACTGAGAAGCCAGTTGCCTTCTTTTTGAGGCCAAACAATCTCAAAAGTACAAAAATGAAAGTGGGACAGACATTTTCACCAACAACACAAACTTTACAGTTGTCTTGAAACAAACAGAGTAATCATCACACTATTTATTCTCCCCCACCCCCCGTCCACTATGTGTATACATTCAGTGCTCCACACAACAAGAAAATTCAAATCCGGAAGTCAAAAGCCACAGGCTTGGTTTTGGTAGGGGGGCTGGGGACAGGGACAGAAGGGAGAACGATTTCAGAAGTCACAGCAATAAACCTTGTACGCGGACAATGCACGGGCCAGTGAGAGCAGAATAATAACATAAATCCTGAAAGTTCCTTACCAGTTCACCATCATCGCTGCATTGTTTTCTGCAATGAACGGCAGCTCTCCCCTTGCCTTCAAAATGATCAAGAGAAAAATCCAGAGGGTGTTCTGAGGCATCTCCCAGAATTGTGTCCAACAGCTCCTTGGCATGAGATGACTATCCAAAGCAAGCGGTGGGTGCTTCCAGGTGGTCCTGTGCTTGCTTGCTTTCACTGGCGCTCACAGAGGTCCTTGCTCAGCTAACCCCAAGGAAGTAACACATTCTCAGGAAGAATCCCCACATTGGTGTCCCTGAGGTTTCCTAAGATTTAAGTTATTGAAGGATTTGTTTTTCAGTATCAAAAAGTGTTTTCTTTTTGGTCTTATTTTTCCTCCCAGTCTCCTTCTTTTTGCTAATGTTCCAGGTTACAGCTGGGCAGGCTGGATTCAGATTGCAGGGTGGATCACAAAGAGCAGGACACAGATTGTAACCAGGGATTAGCAAAATACAAAAATCCGATTTTACACAGGGAAAGCATCAGTCAGCTATGGATTTTCTGGGCTTCATCAAGCTCACAGGAGGCCTGTAATCAGGGTTACTTGTGAACGGATTTCTAAGACATTCTTTCCTTCTACAGAGCTGCAGAGTGTGCAAATAAGAAGTGAAGCTCCATGAAACAATCCCCGTTGGTGTGTTTTTCCCATTCCCTTTTTGCTGCAATCTCCCCTTTTTAAAACACAAAACAAAACAAACAATAATGAATGTGTTATTTTGATTTTAAACCACAAATAAAATACATGCTGGGGGAATGCTGCAGTTGTTTCAGAACCAACTCCAAACCATTTTCATAACAAAATATTTTAATTGGTTGCTTCTGTTTGTTTTATTGTCCTCTCCCTTTTTTTTTAGTTGTTCTGGTGACCTATTTTTTTAGTTATTTTAATAATATCTTAATTGTTTTACTTATATTTTATTGTTTTAACTCTGTTTGTACATTGACCTGGTAGCCATAACAACAACAACAATACAAGGGCAAAAAGAATTTCCTTTCCTCCTTTTACTTCTCTCTCTGCTCTGTGCCCACCTCCATTTGATTGATCCAACTAAGCAGGAAGCTGCTTTCCAAAGGCATTTCACTTGCTGCATCAGGGACTGAAGGCAAAATAGTTATGTGGCTCCACATGCGCATTTCAGTGTGCTTCCCGTTGTCATAAGTCACCCTCTGGACAATTCATATGAGGAGGAGGCAGCAGATGGCCAGGAATCTGCAGCTCTTGATCATATGGGTCCCTTTGAGTCTGGGGACATGGAGGCTGAGGCAGTAGGAGGCCTGGCACTCCACCAGGAACTGGCAGACGACAAGTTACACACACAAACCCTTCCTTTGCTTGAACCTAAGAGAGCAACATCAATCTCAGAGGCTATTAAGTACAAGATTTTGAACTAATTGGACACCTGTGTGCTGCCCATAAATCTCACAGCCACTTCTGGGCAGCTTTGTTGCTTTCAACTCTTCTACTTGGCTTTAGCAGCACTTCTTTGTGTTCCTGTTTCTTTGATCCTTGGACTGACACAGTCTATGACTCTGACTTTAATACTGACTGACTTTGCTTATCTGGTCTATTACCTTGCTGAACAACTTCTGGACTGGCTGACAACCACTCTCATGCTTCTCCCTTCAGTCTGTTGGATACTCTGAGACTGACCTGGACTGGATCAACCATTCAACAGCTTGTGCAGTCCTACCACTTGTTTCCTAGGGCGCTTGCTCACTGGCGCATAGGACCCCTATGTGCCTTCACTGTGTTGCTTTCTATAGCATCTGCAGCCTGTAGGACAGCTTCTGGACCTGGATAACCTTACTTGGAATGGTTGCCTGGCTCTATGCAAAATGCTTTTAGAACAGCTGCTACAAGTTGCAGTCACTCACTTACACTGAGAAACACTTTCTACAGCTAAGAAACATCTTCAAAGATAGGTTCCACACTGGGTCTTTAGTGGAGAGAACTGGCCTTGTAGGATCCATCACCTGGGGGCCCTGTCAGGCTAGAGTTTTCAGATGACTCTTTAAAAACATGTTGATACTTCTCTGGCACCTTCCCTGCTATCCTTTCACAGGCAGGTGAAGACTCTTTTTTTAATTTCAGCAAGCCTTTGAAGGTTCATTGTTCAAGGGGAAAGGGCCCAGCATAATGTGCAAGGCTGTTTTCTTTTTAACATTTGTGCTTCCTTTTTTAACAGTTATAGTCTTAACTGGTTTAACTTTGTGTGAGTGTGTTTGTGTGCCTTCAAGTTGCCTATCTACTTATGACGACCCCATGAATTTCATAAGGTGTTCTTTATAACTAGAGTGACTGCTGTATTCATTTTTGATACATGTTTAATTGAAATATATTAATACAAGGCCCACTGCAAGGCTGATGGAAAAATTCAGGTTAGGGCTAGAGCACACTCACCCCACACGTACACGCCAAAAGACCGACTGTTTCAGGTTCCTCAACGTGTTTCCCAACTCAGGTATAGGTGAAGTGGAATTTCTATGAAGTTTGCTATAACAGTGCCATGTTTTCCTGAGAATTTGCCAGGATAAAGCATCTTTCTGACCACTTCAAAAGTTAGCTGAAAATCTCATCATTGTGTGAGGATTAGTTTTCCTTTCTCTCCATCCACATCCCAAAGAGAGAGTTGTCTGTCATCCATCAGTTTGAAAACTTTCCTTTTCCTACAGTGCTAGCTCATCTGAAGTTTCCTTTGCTATAATGTTGGGAATCTTCTGAAAAACAATTGCTTTCCTCCCTAAATTGCACCTTCAAAGGCGATTTTGCTATAAATATACCCCAAAATCTCCCCTCAGCATGCTCAGTCCCCACTTTCCTCCTGTCTCTGCATCAGTTGGTTTGCTTCTACCCCTCCACTCTGCTTCCACCCCCCCTTTTTCTCTCTCCTTCCAACTCTCTCCTTCTTTGTCTGACTTAATCTCTCTCTCTGTGTGTGCTGGACAAAAGCCTTCTTTTCTCCCATTTCTAACTTCCCCCTTCCCTTTCTCTTTAACCATTCTCCACCTGTCTGAACAAGCTATCCAAGAGTAATTCCCTCTGCTGCACTACTCACGAGGAGTTCTTTGCTTCAGAGCAGTACAGTATTTCCTCAGTACGCCATAAGCTAACCCATCTTTCAGATTCTTCCTACTTTTCTTTGATAGTTCTTGGGCGTATGCTGGATGGATTTATGTGACGTGAATGCAGTTTTATTCATTTCCAATAAAAATTCCAAGGTTATTTGGTTTCTCTGGCTTGTTCTCTCCCAGCAAATAACTGGTATACACAAGGTACAATGTCCTGTGCAAGTTACATGACCTCTCATTTGCCAACCAAGTTTATCTACATTGCCCAAAGCAAGATCTTTACATGTGTGGATTTTCCATGGACACTAGCAATTCACGCAATACCCCTAAGAAGATGAAACAGTAGCATGAAAACTGTGTTGTCTAGTTTCCCCTAATGAATACTCCCCATTGCAGTTATCATTTGAGGAAGTCCTTATGCGAAAACATGTTTTACAGCTTCTTCAGATTGTCTATAATATGTGGTTTGGCTGTGACCCTTGGGAACTATATGTTGACAACAACAGTGGTGTAGATAGCAGGGCTGAATACAGCAATACAGACTGAAATGTCTGAAGTGGCCAGCAGAATTTGGATCCAAGGCCCATGAACATAAGAAGCAAAGGCCAGCCTTACTATTAGGCAAAGTGAGGGAGTGTTTCAGGCAGCAGAATTTGAGTGTCGTAAAAGGGCAGCATATTGCTATTTGTTTTCTTCTTACATTTTTAATGCTAGGACTGATGGATGGGGAGGTGTTTGTGGAGTTTTCTGTCTGCAGTGCCAAAATAATTCACCTGGCTTTGGACTCAATGCACCTTGAATTGGATAGGTGGGGGCACAATTTGCTGCTCTGCCTCAGGCAGCACAACAACTTGAGGCACCCTGTCTGAGTCCAGAAACAAGCTTTAAGTGGACAATCCCTGACTTTTTGAAAGGAAAAGGGGTCCTGGTTTATATCAGGGATGTAGCAGGGGGAGATACATAAAAATCAGATCATTGCCTCCCTCCCATTCAATTTTCCTTCAGTTGCATTTAGAAATACAGTTGAGGCATCAAAAGAAAAAGAGCAGGCAGAATTACCAATGAAATATGCACACAACAAATATGAGACTTATAGAAGTGATTGATTTTCAGTGTTATTCTCTGTAATGCTAAAAATGTGGGAACTGCAAAAACCTTTCATTTGGAGGAGCAGAATTCTTATTTGGGGTGCAATGTCTTTATTTTTCTTCCCACCTCTCCACCATAGTTACAACCTTGGTTTGTGTGTAGTGATGTTGAGGCCCAGCCAAATTACTAACATGCTTTCTAGTAAATAAAACACCTCCTCAGTTTAATTCTGTGTTTGGGCTATCCCAGGAATAAGTGGGGAAACCATGAAACAGAAAGGGACTGTATATGAACTCATACTGTAAGTCTATCAATATCTGTATCTTCCTACCCTTAGGTGAATACACAATAATGAGAGCACACTTTCACTTGAAGAGAAAAATTGGTTATTTTGTCATCCAGACTTACCTTCCATGCATTATGACTGTGATCTTATCCCAGGTATCATTTTGGTTAAACAGAGAATCTGTCCCTGCCAGAACAGTCTTTGGTAAGTTACTTTACCACTTTCCTTTTTGTTTTTGTTTTTTGTTTCTGTTTTTTGGTTAACATCCTTTATTCTAAGCATTTCCAACTGCCATGTTTCCCTCATGACACTAAACATGGCCAGCCTTACCATTTAGCAGGGTGAGGAGGTACTTTAGGCACAAGATGCTGGCCATTGGGGAGCATCATCAAGGCTGTGAAGGACCGTGTGTGCCACAGAACCTGTCATGTGCTTGCACACAGAGTTAGCCTGCTGTCCTCTGGTGCTACGAAGGACATAGTTCTATTTCCAGTACCTAAGTAAGATTTAGCTACCAGCCTGGTTGGCTGCTGTATGTGGAAGGGAGAAGTCATGAACTCTTGTCCCTTACCTAAGACAGCAGAATGTTTTAGGCCTAGAGAAAGCAGGGAAGAAATTGTAAGTAAAGTGCTTAGCAATTGCTGCCAGCGAATTCTCCCTCACCCCAGAGAGTTTACTATTTCTTTCCCCCTCACAAATCCACCCACTGACCAAACAAGGTGTGAAACTAGAAGTAAGCCTAGCTGTGGGAGTTTTCTGGCCACTTCTATGGATGTATTTCAGTTGCAGAAGTTGGGAAGCATAACATCCAAAGGGACCATGGGATGGGGTAGGGTTGTATGAGTTCGTAGCTTATGGGAAAGGCAAATAAACTGCCTCTCAAATAAGAATTACCCCCCTCCCTGGCTGAATGAACATTTCCTGCCATCCCCAAATTTCTAGCACTGCAAAGGGTAAGATACTGAAAATTATTCACACCTTGTGCAGCTATGTCTGCACTCCTTGGTAACTTGGCTTGCACATTTTCTTTGGATGACTAAACTCTAATTCCTAATGCTCAACTGAAGTTTTAAGTTACTGCTGTGCTTGAATTGTGGGAATTGTAGGAAAATTTATTTAGGGGAACAGAGGTCTTATTTGGGTCAGTGCCCTCATTTTGCCCCCACACCCCAGCTACACTGCTGAGACAGGATATCTGTATATGTACGTTCATGCCTTCTAGTCACCAGTTAACTTATGGTGACCCCATGAATTTTATAGGGTTTTCTCAGGCAAGGAATACTCAGAAGTGGCTTTACCAGTTTCATCCTCTGAAATATAGCCTATAGCACCTGGTATTCTTTGGCAGTCTCCCATCCAAGTACTAGCCAGGGCTGGCTCAGCTTAGATTCTAAGATTAGACAGGATCTGGTGCCTTTAGAATATTTAGGTATGTTACTAAATGGTCAATAGACTTCAGTCACTTTCTGATCCAGTTCACTTAGACAGCAGGTTTATTAGTGATCCCAGACTCCACATGTCACTGTCTACCTGCTTGATGGAATTAGTAACCACATAGTATGAAGAAACTTCCAGGTCTCCCCCCCCCCGCTTTATGTATTTCAAAATAATCCAGATAATCTACGTGCCGGTAGGGTCAACAATCACCATAATTCAAAGCCGACTTGACAGCAAATAACAGCAGAGCTATGGCCAAAATCCAGTGGAGATAGTTTTTGTTATTGGGACTGGGAAAAGTGATTCCCTTTCCCCTGATGCATCCACCCACCCCAGCCTTCTGTGTGTGTATGTGCCTTCAGGTTGCATGGGAACCCCATGAATTTAATAGGGTTTTCTTCAGCAAGGAATCCTCAGAGGAGGCTTTGCCAGTTCCTTCCTCTGAAATATAGCTGAGAGTACCTGGTATTCCTTGGTGGTCTTCCATCCAAGTACTAACCAGGCCTGAACTTGCTTAGCTTCCAACATACTCTAAAGGCACCAGATCCTGGTGCCTTTAGAGCATGTAGGCCCTCTGTTCCACTTTAGAATCTACAGACTTTCCTAGCTCTCTACAGCAGAAATTGATGTTACGCAGGGCAGGGGAACAAATCCCCACTCCCAGTTATGCAGATAAAATTGGGGTGTTGTTGTTGTTGTTGTTGTTGTTGTTGTTTAAATTAGCAGAAGTACACCTTTCAGTCCTGGACTCATATTCCCACATTCTATAGCGTCCAGTTTTTTCTTTGCACAGCACATATTAATTTATATCATATTGGTATAGCTAATGATTTCAATACGGTATATCTAATGATTTCAGAAGAAATGCCCAGAGCTTGATGACAAAGTTTTAAATGTTGCCAGCCTAAAACTCCAGTTGTAAACTACCCAACTTTTACAGGTAAATCTCAGTGTTGTCATTTTCTTTTTCTCTTTTTAAAGGTGTCACTACAGTCCTTACCATGACTACTTTAAGCATCAGTGCCCGAAACTCGCTACCAAAAGTGGCCTATGCTACTGCAATGGACTGGTTCATAGCCGTGTGCTATGCCTTTGTTTTTTCTGCGCTGATTGAATTTGCCACTGTCAATTATTTTACAAAAAGAAGCTGGGCCTGGGATGGCAAGAAGGCTTTGGAGGCTGCAAAAAAGAAGGTGGCTGTTATTCACATCTTTTTGAAGAGCTAGAATGCTAATCTGGATTGGGGTTCCTTGGTTTAGGGAAAAAGCCAGGGGCCTTGATCTGCTGGAAAGTTATATTACACAAATTTGCTTGAAATAAAATGCCTGTGATTGTGCCCTGTACCCACATACTGGATTGTGGGTTGCCTTAATAAGCCTATATAGAATTGTTAGCCCCACCTAGAATAAATCCATTGATTCAATGGGAATTTAGCAAATCAACTCTTATGTAAATTCTGTTATTTCAATGGGTCTTCTCTCACTGGGGCAAACAAGTAGATTAAGGCCATAGTATCAAATAACCTTATATAATTGAATGAACTATCATACTGGCTTCACTGAGACAATCAATGTGTGCTATTATTTACATGACCTGATATCAGGATTTTTAGTTTAGATTACTGCTGTTGTTATAATCTGGTCTGCACCAAAAAGAGTTCTCCCCCCCCCTCTCTTTTTAATTCCAGTTCTTTTATATATTAGGTAAATTTTAGGGTAAAAACCTAGACCTTTACAATGTTGTCTCCCTTGGCCAGTAATCATGCAGTGGAAAGTTTTTGGCAACCGCTCTGAAAAGCGGCACATCAGGAGTAGCCAGTTGTGTCTGGCAACTCCCATGGCAGTGGATCTGGTCTGGTCTGGGTTTTAGTCTGGACTTTAAAGGAGCCCTGCAAGGTGCTGATCCTGTTTTGGGGATAGAGTTAAGAACTTTGACTTCAAGGAAGCCACCAAAGAAAGTAGCTAAGTTTTGTTGATTTGACTTGTTAAACTCATTCATACATTTCTGAGGTGAAAATTAGATTGACCAAGGACTGTAGCAATGTACATGTTAATCCGGGTTTCAGTCCTCTAGTCCCTAACCACTGGTGTCCTGAATTGTTTGTTTGTATATTTGGTTACAGTAACAAATAATCACTTTGAATTTCTTGGTTCTCTCTTCAAATCAGAGGATGTAGAAAAATAATAATAAGGATGAGGACTTGGAAAAATAATAATAGTTTGGCCAGTACTCAATGCTATCATTTCACTAGTGCATATTCCATAATGCTAAGGGAAGCCCCATTCTAGAGTATGCACAAAGTGGGGGTGGGGGTGTGAATCCAGTGCTGTTTTTATTTGTGCAGTCTTAAACCAGTTTTTCTCCTTTTTTTTCTCTTTCTCATAAATAATTATGTACACATAAACATGTGTTGGGATTCCCTTAAAAGTAGAGACACTGAGCAAATACCTGATGTACAGTATCTTTTCCAGTAATGCAGTGTGGCCAACTAGTTCATGCATATGCTAAGTTTAAGCAACAGGAGAATGTAATGCAAATCCATTTGGCAACTGTTTGTCCCCCTGTAAAGACTACAGTTCCACAGTTACCACCTTTATGTCAAACTGCCCCCTTATTCCTTCCTTGGACTGGGGTTTCACTTGCTATGGATAGCACTTGCATTGGTGTGTGTTTAGTCACAGGGCTAGCATGCCAAATAAATACTAGTAAGTAAAATACATCATGAGGAGTCTCGATTTAATAAACAAAACATAAAGATGGGTTTGTTGCATAAGCAGTATAACAGAAATGCTTTGAACTTTGTCTCCTGCTTGTGGTGACCATGTAACTCCAGAGTCAATAACAAGTGATTAAGTTCTTTCTTTCCTCTCACTCTGTATTTCAATTAGCCTCTATTCCTCTGAACAATATTCTCACTGCCCATACATTCCCTCAGCTCCACTCACAACCATACACACATTCCAGCCCTCTCCACATCCCATCACATCTTCAGCTCCCCCTTTCAACTGTCATCTCCTTTCTTTCACTCTAGGAGACCCCTCCCATGCCAGTTTCCTGCCACAGGCTTGGCTCCTTCATGCTCTCTTTCCATTCAATCCTCAACAGTTCATCAGACACTCATCACATGCTCTCAACACACCCTCTAATATATATGTGATTTAGGCCTTTCTGATTTTTACCAATTAATTTACATCATGCCATATGACACTTCACAGAGGAGCAAAAACAAAGGGGGGAACCCAAGGAACTTCCAGTCTAAAAATTAAACTAGAGGTAGAAAGATGAAAGAAAAGGAGTCTGTGTTAGGGCCTGAAGAAAGAGCAAGTACATCACACATGTGTTTTGGGACGAACTTTGGGTATCAACAACATCTTCCTCCTCATTGTCTTCTCTGTTTATAAAATGCATTACAGATATTGTTTTCTTTTTTGGACAACAACTCTTAGAATCCACAAGCTAACAAACCCATCTGAGGGACTATGGTGGATGCTTTTCCATTGTAAAATTACAGTCAGACAGCTGTATCCATGGAACCAATATCTGTAGTTTCAGTTATCCACAGGACACAAAATAGGAACACATACCACAGAGTCATGCTGGAAAACACCTAGAGAGCTATCCTCTCTAGGCATCATCTAGGTCCTCCAATGCAACTCTATGGTATGTTTTTACTCGAAGTCCTTTATTTTAATAGGGTTCACTGTTATTAATGGTTTCCGGTATCCACTGTAAGATGAGGAACCAAACCTCCATGGATGCAGGGGTCCGACTATAATCCCAAGTGAGGAAATTAGGAATGGGCTGTTTGATTTCCATAGGATCTAAACCACTAAGATACATTTTCCACCTTTGACTTAAGAATTCATTCTCTGTGACCAACCTATTATTGACCCTTTAAAATACTTGCTTTCCATACAACTGTAGTGATATGCTAAAATGCTGGGGGGCGGTGTTAACCTCACATATGTGGATGCATATTGATGGAAATATTTCTTCTTTCACTTAATTTATAAAACCTGAGAGCCCTTGCAGGTTTTAGGATTAGAATCACCCTTCCATCAAAAGAATGGAAAACATGAACCCTTTTTGCAAGCTACCACTATTAAATTGTACTGATTGTGATCAAGGCAATACGAAAATGTAAGGGATCTGAGGTTTTGTATGACTCTGTGGTAATCTTGTTTCATGTTTATCTTCCCCACCCCCACCCCTGTGGTTTTCCATTGTCTTACAGAAAAAAGAACGTGAATTACTGGCCAAAAAAGCCATTAACACATACACTGTTGGAAGGATGACCCCCACATTAAACATGCCAAAGGACTCCGCCCCTTCAGTCATCGCCAACATTGCTTCCGTTCCTGTAAAACCAGTTGAAAAACCCGCCGAAAGCAAAAAGACCTATAACAGCATCAGTAAGATTGATAAGATGTCCCGAATAGTTTTTCCAGTCTTGTTTGGAACTTTTAACTTAGTTTATTGGGCCACATATTTGAACAGGGAACCTGTTATCAAAGGTGCTGCTTCTTCAAAATAAATGGAAGGACTTCCAGGTCAAGTTTTAGCCATACTTGCAAAAACATACACTACCAAGGAGAATCTGAAGTTCCAAATGACTTTCTACCTTTGGGCAATATTCTTCAGGAAGTTTTTGCATGTTTAATAATATGTATAAAATTATTCTTGCCTTGATTTGTTTCTACATGTAACCTCAGAGAAGTATCTGACAATTACATTAATGGCAGCAGACACAGATCTTTCTTGGACAACAGAAGACATGGGATGTGGCTTCTACGCTGCTGCAGAGTATCTTGCATTGATAGTTTACAAATGAAATAGGGTATATTTTTAAACTGTTTGGGCCTATTGCTTACCTGCAGGGTTTTTTTTAATATACTTTGAATGTACAGTTGTGCAAATAGGTGGAGCACTATGGACTCTGCAGCTGCAGGAACATTTATACACACTATTTTAGTGTTTGTCAGCACAGGACCTTTCTCACTAGACGTCCCAACACTGCAGGCTCAGAATTTGCACACACAAGGGGATGCACAACACCTCACACTAGCAGGTTTCAGGATTAGTGGCAGATTGCACAGATATACACTTCCACCATGATCATTTGGATGTGTAAAACAGTTGTCACAGCTCAGACATCACAACTACAGATGCCATTTTGCCTCCTATCACTTCGTAGTGCTACACCTTTCAGTGACTCCAGTCAACAGTTGGAAATCCCTGAAATTTGTGCCCCATTTTTTACCTCCCTTTATAATAAGCAGGTGTGCAAGACTGGCTACATGCCTAGCCATGAGTGTTACTAAGTATTATTGATCACTGTGGAAAATGGAGGATGGGAGTACTGATCCCTGAAGTAACTATAATATACAATCCTCTTCACTCTTATGGCTACACCTGGTGGCAGCTGCGTGTGTCTTGCATATTGACACACATGCACGGACACACACATGGCACCATCTTGCTTTCACTGTTTTGTTTTTTGTTTGTTTGTTTGTTTGTTTTGGAAGAGTGTGCTTTCATCACTCTTCTGTCTACTCCGACAGCAGCACCTGAACACACCTTTCACAGAGTCATAGAGTTCTCTGATGACACATACCAGTACTTCTCCTAAAAGACACTCTGACCTTCAACCCCTCAAAACGTGCTCAGCAGAGCCTGGGGGCATCATAATTAGCAGAGGCAGGAGGGACAAAATGTTGAGCCAATAGGGCAGCAGATCAGGAGAGATTGGTGACAGCAAATATAGCAGTGAATTCAGCTATGGAAACAGTGTCAACAGGGTTGTGGAGGCTTGCACAGGAGGCTTGGGGTGGGGTGGGGTGGGGCAATGCTGCCCACATGCCACAGGTTGTACACTTCTCTACATGATCTTATTGAATGACAAGATACTGACTAGTGCAGATGTTTGTTAAGTGCACCATTGCTTTCTTCATAGGGTGGATTTAAGCAAGTTTTAGTGGAACACTATGGACTCTGCTTTTGGACTGCTTTTCCAAAACTCCTTCACTGTTGTCTAGGGCTGATATGATTTGCAGGCCAAAAATATATGAAGGGCTGCAGTTAGCACCATCTATTTGGGAGACTGAAGCCATGCTACAAATTCTAATGGCCACAAAAGCCTCAGGCAGCTTCAGAGTCTGGGTCTTAGAAAGAGTGATGGCCTCAATGCATTCTTGCACTCAGGATAAGAAAGGAAGGCCACCACCCTTGTTCCTGAAGACAGGAAAATGATGCCTTTTCTGGAACATGCCACCCAAAGCAGGCTCCTTCTCACAGCTTCCATGGTAAGACCTGGCGTGGCAGTATAAGCTTGGTGTCTCCTTCACTTCACCAGCTGCTAAGATTCCCTTTTCTTTGTTCCTACAGTGTGATACACTGCTGTCCTACAGCTTCCTTCTGAAAAGCCATCCCAATCTCTGTCAAGAAATTTCACATCCTCTGACAAGCCCAGACAACATCCATAGCAGGCATGTCAATTTAGTTAGCTAGTTAGCTGATGTTAGTTCATATTACTTTTGAATGCAGCACTATCAGATTATCACAATGTACTTATGTTGTTCTCTATTTTTGCTATTTAATAATCCTTTCCTCTCCCATCTAAATGCCAATAAACACTCCCAGTTTTATCCCTCCAAAAAAATTGCACAACATCCAACAATCAATGCATAAAATCAATATTATCTCAGCAGCATTATGACACCATAAGGATAAGAAAAGTTCCTTATGGAAAAATCAGCAACCCAAGACACTACTATTCTTAAAGATAGCTTTCTCAAATTTGGTGTCCTCCAAATTGGTTGAGCTGCAGCTCCCATCATCCTCAGTCAGCATGGGCCATATTGGATAGGGATTGCTGACAACATCTGGAGGGTCCCATGTTGGGGAAGACTGCTCGGAGGTTTCCAAGGCCTGGCGAAAAAAGGGAAGGTTTACTGATATAACAATTGGCTAAATCCTAATTAGAACTATACTTGAGTTCTGAGTTCTGTAACAAACACAAACCTGCAAAAATCCTGGGTGAGTAATCAAATGATGATATCCCTTTTCATTTCCAAGGCTGGGTCTCCTGTTTGAAGAATGTAAAGGCTTTGTTTGCCACACAAACTGGCTTTGTGCAGAACTGATCACTCCTTGCACATGGGACTAAGCAAAACCTTTACCTCTTTTCCCACCCTCATAGCAGGTTGAAAACACATCATACAGAGAGGAAAGATTTTGCCCTTGTGATTCATAGTGGACACAATTTACCAGGGATTTCTGTCACAGAACTCCATTTTAACAGCAGAAGTACAAGAGCCATGTAACTGTTTGTCTCTGTTATCCCACTTCAATAGAATGTATGAAGGAGCAAGTTCATTGTAGAACTAGGGAAAGTTACGTTTTTAGACTACAACTCTCATAATCCTCCATGTGGTAGAAGGTCTCTCTTTACACAGGCAATGCCATTGTCCCAGATTCTCAACCATTCTGAGTATCGGCATTGTAATATTCATGGAGCTGTTTTAATATGCACTTGCTGAGAATCTGGTTTATGGATTACTTGACTAATAAGGCCACTACCTATGTATTCATTTGAAATGGCAGGAATTTTGCCTTTCAGGGAAATAAATACTTTTGTTCAAAGTCACACCACTTCATGGAATCATCATTGCTCAAAAAAAAATAAATTGAGACATGTAATGCATGAAAATACCTTTGAAAAGTAGAATAGAGCTACATATGCCCAATGAAACAATGGCTGTTCATTTCCATTAGGGTAACAAACATTTTTAGAGGAGGAGAAATGCCTCTTAAATCATGACTTCCAAGAAATAAAAGGATGGAAGTAAACAGAGAGAAATTCTGCTTTGTTGAAGCCAACTGTTTGTGGTGACTTTTCCAGTGTTTCTTTAGTGCCATGCCTTTTGGAAAATTCTATCATTTGCTTCATTAGGTTGGTGATTAATGTTGCAATACTATACACACTCACCTGAAAGCAAGTACCATTGGTGCTTACTTCTGAGTAGGCATGTATGGGATTGTACTATCATGCTGCAATCCTATGCACACTTATGACCCTTTCATATGACACAATTATAGCACTATGAATATGGTATATATATATATATTAACATTAGAGCTCTCTGGGAGAGAATTTGAAGTACCCCTCTCTAAACTGCAAATCTCAGGATTCCATAGGATGGATCCATGGCAGTTAAAGTGGAATTATAGTGCTATAATAATTTTAAGAGTGCAAAGGCCTTTACTTGGGAGTTAATACCACTGAACAAAGTAGGACTTGCTTCCATGTAATCATGACTAGATCAGGCTGCATGTGTAATCTGAGTTATTTTCAGCATTTTCCTACATAGATTCATTGCTCCAGTAGCTTTTGTAATTTTATCTTAATGTTTAAATTAAAGAATACATTTGATAGTCAGTTGCAAAGTGTCATTTTTTTCCCCCAAATGCATTGCTCATAGAGAGAAGAGCCTATAACAAAATGTTTCAGTGCACTGTTCCTTTTCAGGAAAAGCCATTTCATTCCCCCTTCCTCCCAGTTTTCCATCCCACCCCCCAACCCTTGAAACAGTACTCAGCATTGTGTGACCAATGAATATCTTCAACTTGGGTAATGTGGAAAGGTTCCCCCCCAGCAAAGATTACAGGGATCTGTAATCTTACAGGGATCTGTAAGTGAGCTGTTTTCCCTGAAGATTCTTGGACTTCTGGAAACCTTGGAATTTAATGAGCCAGCTGATACATCCCTCTTGTGGTGAACAGTGATATATTCACTTACGTAAGCAGTAGCACTTGTTTCTGAACATCAGAAATACTCAAGAGAATGACTTCTTTATATATATTGCAAACACAAATTGACCTAAATCCAATCGTTAGTCTCAACTAGAGTAGACCCATTGAACCAACTGCTGAATGGCAAGTCAGTACATACACAATTGTTGCTTTGGTAGGGATTGGGATTGGCAGCTCAATTTAGGGCGTAAATTGAAAGGTGAAATTATGATTGTTGTGACTAGGAATAGGCATGTACATGAAGCTCCTTCTTGTTATTACATGCCTTTACAGTGAATGTGACTTATGACAACCCTGGGCCATGCCCTTCCACTGGAAGGACAGATGAAATGACTATCTGTGCATCCAGGTCCTTCAGCTTCCTACCCAAAACCTCATAATCCCTTGTTGTATTCTGAAGTCTCATTGGTCCCCATGTGGACCAAAAGGAAGGGATAACAGTCAGGGGCTTTGACAAATCTTGTCAGCCTCTCTGTTACATCTTGAATTTTTGTCCCAGGGAGACAGCATACCTCTGAGACACTTTGTCAGGCCTGCAAAATACTGCTTCTGTTCCCCTCAGCAGGGAGTCCCCTACCACCACCACCCTCTGCCTCCAGAGTCTTTGCAGAGGCCATTCCATGTGCTGAATTTTCCAAGGTCCCATGCACATTCTCTGAGGACTGAGTCTGCTGCTCTCCTTCCCGTTCCTTATCATCACTGATAAGGGAGAGAGCTATGAATCGATTCTGTAGTGCTAAACTCAGAATTTTCCCTAGTACCTCTACTTCTACGTGTCACATTCCTCCAATTGTCTACCTTCTGCATATGGGAACTGACTTCCCCTTCAGAGACATTCCCTGTATGTTCTTCATCCAGGACAGTCTGCTCCACACTGTCCAAGAAACCCCTCTGCTGCCTAATATGCTGAAGAGTGAATAAATGGACTTTATGTTACTAGACCTTCTTTACCAATAGGGCACCCAACTTACACTTGCTGCAGGTGTAGCTATGCACATCCTCCGTCAAGAAGACAAGCATCCTACAGGTGTTGCAGGTGACTGCAGCAGCTCCCTCACCACCTATATTCAGTAGTCTTAATTAGTCACTGAAACAGAACTTTGGGTTTCCCCCTCAAACTCAACTAATGCCCCCCCCCAATGCCTTTTCGCCCAGCTTGTTTGGAGAGCTCCTGTTTTGCTGTTAGGTTACAACTGTGTGCCACAAGGCTAACATTGAAAGCCTGTGATAGCTGTTATATAAAACTACTGGCTGCTAGCTCTGCCCCCAAGCAGATCAGTGACTCAGCAGAAGTCCCTCCCCATTAGACCATGTGATCAGGGAGAGCACACATCCCGAAGCAAAGAAAATCCCCGACACAAGCATTTAAGAAAAACAAAAGTAAAAAAAATAACAGTCAAAAGGTCAAGGATGCCCCCCAAATGCCCCCAAACACAGCTCACGTTCTGCTGGCTCTCCAAGTCTCTTGGAGGCATCACATTCATGGGGTTGCCATGAGTCAAACTTGACTCGAGGGCAGTAAACAACAACAACAGGAGCTGAGTGCCATTCCCCCTAGTGGGTGAATCATTGTTGGAGGAGGATTTGGAGGTCCCCAAGCCAAGTATATGGGAGAAGCAGCCCATGTCACAGGAGCTGTTGGTAGACCAGGGAGACTTGGAGATATTACTGGGGATAGTTGAAGGAGTGTCACCTCACAAAGTGTGGATTGTCCCCTCTCTGATCTGCAGTGGACACTGAGTGAGCATCTAGCCTTACAGTAACTAAAACATACTCATATAGGCTAAACACTGAAAAGCCGCCTGATGGCAAAGGGTTCCTTGTTAATAGGCCACTTCTATTGAGTAGACCAGTTCTTCAGGTAATTCTGATGGCCTGTGGCTATGCTCTGTCTGGCATTCTGAAGGTTTAAAAGGCTTCAGTTCTAGGCACAGAGTACTGGGACAAGGTCATTATACCAGCTCTCAAGTAAAAAGGATGTGTGGATAGTCCTCTTACTACCTAATGGGTTCCTGAAAATTTCCTGCCATGTTCAGACTGTGCTTCTTATGCTGATGCTATGTGTGATCCTTGGGACTGTGAATCTAGCAGTAACATTTCTTAAATAATAGCTGCCCTGCTATCTGAGCTAGAACAGCCCAGTCCTGCTGCCTTGGGCAGTAGATATTGAAAGGCAGAGAATAGCAAATGTTGTTGAATAAAACATGACATAGTGTAATATGTCATGTGTTGTTGTTCCCCTGAGGTGATATTTACCTAATTTTAAGACCTGCTAAGGCACAGATGATGATTATTATGCCCTGATATGTAAAACCATAGAATTCAAAGAGGGTGTACTTTCTTTTTCACATGACTTTATGCTGCAGGACTCCTGCCTGGATCTGGAAGAGCAAGGCAGACAGGCAGCTGCAGTTACAGACTGGCCTGCCAGAATGGGCTCCTGCAGACATGTGGGGCTCTATCCATTTTCCCCCAGTAGCAGTGGATTAAAGCAGGTATAATTTTATGAAGTTTTATCAGGCCCTATCCAGTCTTGCCCTCATGTTTGCCCTGGGGATCATGAGGGGGCAGAATGGGACAAAAGCCCAGCATCGTCAGGACTGCAGGGCTCTAAGATGGGAGCAAGACAAGGTATATTGCCTGTGTAGACAAGCCCTAAGATATTTGTTTATCTTTGAATCTTGGCTGTAGAGGTTTTTTTAATTGCTTCCAGCAACTCACACAAAGCTGCTTCTCAGGTGAATTTTATTTAACAAGAATTAATTAAAAATATCCACAATAATAACTTCTTATGAATTAAAATTGCATAGGTATAATTCTATACCATTATAATTCTAACAGAATTCAAGATTGATGTTTTCAGTGTAATTGTCAGTTTCATTTCCAACTTTAAAAATTGTTAGAAGCTGTGAAGTTTTTCGATGAGAAATGCTGGCTTCTGTTGAAATGCAAGCAGACTGAAAATCAGACTGAAGAAACCTGCAAGTCATATTCACTAAGGAGTATTATGCTGATGTCACAATAAACTTGCATGAAGTGAAATATCTGCAAGCAATTAATTTGGCTAATTGCAATGATTGTGCTTTGGACACACTGAATCTCCTAAATAAAATTCATAATCTTAATATTTCAAGTTAATCTCAAGTGTTTGGGTAGCTCTGCATATCTTTTTCACTCCTCTAATGAATGTAGTTGAAGCAGAGTGGTCATTCAGCTTTCTAGTTCCTATTAAAAATTGCCCCAGGCCAACAACTATATGTGAAGATTTGAGAACCTTGAAATCAAAAGTTTGCAAGAAAAATAAACTCTGCCAATAGAAAAGTCTGAAAAGCACTATTAAATGGGCTGTAGACACATGGCTGCTGATCAGTCACAAACAGTGTGCTTTCACTCAAATGCAAAAAACCTACTTCAGTAGTGTGATAGTACTAAAATGTGCAGTTTATGTGTTTTTTAATTTGGTTAACACACATTTGAGCAATCCCTTTCTGATAAATGCTTTTCATTGATTTTCAGTTTAACTCATGCAAAATTAAACCTATGCCATGTAAAAAGTTGTTTAAAGAAAGTAGTATCATTTGGTTTGTAGAAAGATGGAGGGAATGGGGGGAGAAGGCTGATCATGCATCTTGCCTCAAGCCCTGTGCCAGCTTTCAGTGTCTGTGCATGATGGAGCTGGGTGCTTTGGAAGAGCAGGCTAATGAGGTTTTCTGGCATAAGCCCCAGGTTCTGTGTCAAAGTGATTTCAGCAAAGTGGCTTCAAAGGGACTTCAGCGAGAAGCCAGCAAATTCATCAGGAGCTGCAGTAATGACAGGGACTTGATCTGATGGGTACGATGAAAACAGCAGAACAACTGGGCACTAAAACCCAGAACCTATGTAACATTGGGACATTTAACTCCCATAGCACATATCTTGATCTTGTTGACCTTGTTTATGGTTTGGATGAAACAAAAGCATAAATGGAAGTGCCTACTGTCTTTAAAATTTGTTTCAAACCAAGTTCTGTGCAAAATGGGCTCAAAACAACAATCCCCCACCTCCAAATAAAAATAAAAATAAAGCTGAAGCTTGCTGATCAGTCTTGAAATTGCACACATTTCAATGTCAGCTTTGTGAAAATATCAGGTTGGGTCAGCATCACCTTGTAAACGTGCAGACTTTGTTATGGTTGCATTTGGTAAGACGTTTTGTGACTCAATGATCAAGCATGTTGATTTGTATACCACAACAGACATACAAAACACACTCACAGCATTGGATTTTCACAGGCCCTTTCCTCTGCAGCGCTCCATGCTAAGCAACCTGGGAAAAATGATGTACTTATCAAGTCATCAGCAGCCACACTCATGACTGTAGCAAGGGAGCAGTCAAGCTCTTGTGAGGGAAGCTGCCCATCAACAGATTTTAAACTTCTTCTTCTGATAAAAAATTTGGAATTTTTCAAGCTGTATTTCCCTTCCAAGTATGTAGGATTAATAAATGCCAATACTGCAATCCACCACGTTGCAAGTTTGATTCCAGCGGGTTCCAAGGTTCACTCAGCCTTCCATCCTTTCGTAGGTCGGTAAACTGAGTACCCAGCTGGTGGGGGCAATTAGCTAACACACATTGGAAACTGTTTAATGCAGTTAGATGTGTAAATAGCTATTGCTTAAAACAATTTGTAAGCCGCTCTGATAGCCTTGTGGCTGAAGAGCGGGGTATACATAACTAACTAACTAACTAACTAACTAACTAAAATTAAGGATTGCCTAGGCCCAGCTGCAGCTGAAAGCCTGTCCTTCCCTTTTCACTATGTACCATGTCTTATTTAGATTATTAACAGAAACTTCTGTTAATAAAAAGTGGAGGAGAAAAAAATGAAAGCATGATGGAGGCAGAATGAACGAAGGACAGGAGGAGGATGGCATCATCCAAAATGGAGCACTGGAAGCGGGACAGCACCATCTTCCTCCCGACCTCAGCAGGATTTTTTTTACCCTGTTTGAAAAAGTCCTAAGTCTGAGGTCAGGGAACTGTCAAATTAATAATGAGTAAGCTACTCTGAGGGCCTTTGTGGCTGAAGAGTGGAGTATAAATTCTCTAAATGAATAAAATAAATAAATAAGGGGCACTTACTTGGCATTAAGCACTCTGAATGCACTCGGCATACTACCGAGGACATGACCATATGAGTACTTTGCTGGTCTCTGCCAAATTGTTGCAACCTGCCCTCTGCTCTTGGAGCAGAGCATGATAAAACTTGAAATAAGCAGGGCTTAATAAAGTACTTAGAAAGCACCCCGTGTACATATATAGAAGCATGGCTTCTCTCTCAGTCCTGCCACTATCACAGGCTTGTTGGGTGAAGACACAGGTGAGAGCCTTCTCAGTGGCTGCTCCCATGCTCTGGAATTCTCTTCCGTGTGAGGCTCAGTTGGCCTCCCTGCTCTCCTTTTTGCCAGCTGGCAAAGACCTTTTGGTTCAAGCAGGCTTTTCATGTGTAATTACTTGCAGAGGAGGTGTGCTTTATTTATTTATAACTTGCATATGCTGTTTAATGATTTTATCTTTTGTATAACCTATTGTTTTTAATGTGGTGATGTTTAATTGTGTTTAAAATTTTATTGTTTAGGTTTTAGCTGATTCTTTTTCTGAGGTACCTTGGGTCCCACTCTGAGAAAAGCGGCATGTTAATGAATTTGCAACCTGGATTCCTGACCATGTGGATGTGGTTATTTCAATTGCATCCCTCTAGGATTTATTAATGGTTCTTGAAAGATGTCCTCTGCAGTTCTCAAGCCTTAGTTTAAAGGCCAGGTCAATGACATGTCAATAGTGTTCTCTTGACTTCCACACAGATCAGGTATGGGTATTATCTCAGCCCAACTGATTTAAACAGTCTTTGCAGTGGTTTACTTAGGAGACAGAAAATTAAACATGAACTGATGTAAGACATGAGATGCTTTAGCCAAGACACAGGCATCTTAAATATTTAACTAGCCTTTAAATTAACTGGAGGAGTGTGTGTGTTTCCTGGAGAGTATGGTGATCAGAAATATGATTAGGCTTTACATTAATACAGCAAAGGCTCAATTTGTTTGAAGTATCCTCTAGAAACTCTTAACCCAGTTCTTATCAATCCAATTTTTTAAAAAAAAAATAGAAGAGTCAAATACAACATTCTTGATCTTGATTTTTAATTAACATGGAAAAAGCTGTAGTTGCAATAGTATGAAACTACTTCATTTTCAAATGCCAATCTATAGCTGTGCTTTTGAAAAAGCACAAATTACAAACTAGGGAGATTACTGGTGGTGGGTAAGGGGTTGTCTAGATGATGAAAATAATCCTGATAGAATTCTCAGAGAATACCTTTTGTCCCAAGGAGTTCCCACAGTGATTCGCCTTATTCAGAAGGAGGGGAACCAAAAACTGTCAGGGGGCCTTTGTGGCTTTTCCTGAGGCTTTTAAAATAATCTGTGGAAATGAGCATTCTGGCTCATTTGGACAACCGGTTAGTGTCACTGCACATTCTTGGCAAGGGCAGAGGACATGTGCAGGGGTGGGCTTTCTGACAATCAAGTGTCTAGAAGTGCCATTTTGGAGTTTCACGTTGCTGATGGTGCACTTTTTTGCTGCGCTGAGGCAACCAAACAGCCTTTTTAAGCAGAAACCAAATAACCTTTTTAAGCAGAAGGTCATACTTGCATATCTTTGATTTGCAGTTAAAAAAAAATAATACTGTGTAGTGGTGACAACTTGTTGAGAATAAAAACAGAAGTAATTCACTCTCAACCACCCTGTTGATTCGCAGGCATGGCTGCGTGTGCACTTCAAACACAGATAGCTTCACATACCAGCGATTTTGCCAAAGGAGCATGGAGACAAATGAACACTGCTGTGAATTTGCGTTAATGCGCAGCAAGCCACATTATATCTTCTCATCTAGACAACCCCCTAAGTCCATTTTAACACAGTAAAATTGACTTCCAAATATATGTATATAGGATTGCTTTGACAGTTATTAGGCAGAATGCTTCAAAGAATTAGGAGTATTTGAGGTATAACATTATTGTTTAGAAATCTATTGCAGCCAGACCATAAATATGGAACACAGTGCAATTTGTAGTTTTATTAGTAGGGCCAACTAATCAGTAGAAAAACAATATTGCAGTCATTTATGTGTTTGTGTGTGTGTGTATGTGCCTTTTTCCTGTTGATTTATGGTGACTCCATGAATTTCATAGGATTTCCTTAGGCAAAAAATAGAGGTGGCTTTGCCACTTCCTTCCTCTGAAATACAGCCTACAGCACCTGGTATTCATTGGCAGTCTCCCATCCAAGATGTAATCAGGGCCGGCTCTGCTTAGCTTCTATAATCAGATAGGAGCTGGTACTTTTAGGGCAGCGATTCCCAAACTTTGGTTCTCCAGGGGGTCGTTTACACGGCAAAATAAATCCTCAAAGAATGCGACAAGAAGCCTGATAGTTCCCACGCATCTTGAAGCAACAGCAACCTTTTCAGAAGGAGGGGGTGCAAAAAACCCATAAGTTGCGCAGTATCAGCTTTCGCTAGTTTTCCGCACTTTTTTGATTAAGTTCGTGAAAATGCGCATAATTTATCGTGGGAACTAACGATCATGTAAACTGGCATCTGCCTTTTCGAATTACTGTGAGCAGAGCTGAATCCTGATTGGTTGGAGTGACCATTCTGCTTTATCCGAAAAGACTGAGGGGTTGGAGAGAAGAAATTCACCCTCCTTCTGCTTGCAACCCACTTTGGAAAACGGAGCCCTTCCTGTCTATCTTTTGGGGGGTGGGGGGGTGGGAAGATGCTTCGCTGCTTTGCTGCTTCGCTGGTGTGTGTATGTGCTGGAAAACAGCCGATCGCATGTTCGTTCTTTTGTTTGTTTGTCCTTCCATTCACTTGCCTTTATTCAAGGCTTCGGAGGGAGGGAAACCAAACGAGGCAAGCCCGAGTTCTGTGGTGTGTGTTTGTGTGTGCATGCATGAAGGGAATCTGCTCCACCATGCTTTTGCTTGTTCGTGCTTTCATTGACTCCTTTCTTTACAGAAGCCTTTTGGGGCTGGGGAAGATGGGGGAATTTGGCAGATTGCTCTTTCAATTGCTTGTTTGTCCTTTTTCTTTCCTCTCATTATTTATGGTCTCCATAACCCCCTCCTTGCTCCCTCCCCGCCTCCTGCCTGACTTTAATCATCTGGAGGCGATTCCCCCACACACACCTTTGCCTGTGTGAATTAAGCAAAGCAGAAAGTGTCTGGATCTGTCTTCATCATTCGAAAATGGCAGGCATCGTGTGATTTATGCACTCCTGATGCGAAAGGACGGTAATCCGGAATCTGGCGAACTTTTTCCTGTCATGGAACCGGCCCCCAGGTGTTTTGGACTTCATCTCCCCAAAGCCCTAGCTACCTTGGCCAACAGTCAGGAATTCTGGAAGATGAAATCCAAAACATCTGGAGGACCAAAGTTTGGAACCACTGCTTTAGGGTATTTAGGCATACTAAATACCCTACTACTACCAACTCAGAAATAACATCAGTTGATTTCTATATTGCTTACTTCTTTGAGAACTCACACCGAAAAAGTCTTGAAGAGAAACGACAACGCAGAAAGAATCACAATACGGAAACATCACCCAAATAAACCTTCTGCTGTGCTTTCTGCAACCGGACTTGTCTATCTCGGTTTGGCCTTTTTAGTCATCAGCGCACTTGCAGAAAATGCAGGGTGAGTCCTTCCTTTGCAAAGAAAAGCCAGAGAGAGAGAAAGAGACTTTTATGTAAGGAGGAATAGGAATCCAGTCTAATTCATGCTATTCTATAAATGCTAAGGGAGCTATCCTTGGAGCTGCTGTATTATCACATCAGCAATAGGTAGAAGTTGCTGCCATCCCAATCCTGTGCATATTTTCTTAGAAGTAAGTCCCACTGAGCTCATACAGGGTATCAACTCTCACGTAAATGTATGGATTTGGGGTAAGCCACATGAAAATGAGAATAAGGCTTCTGCAACTTTAATGGATTTCCAGCTTGTCATGCAAGATACTCCTTTAAAGGTAGAGGAGTCCTATTCTGTTTCTCATGTGGCCACCCTAATAGGATTAGAGTCTCATAACAAATGTGCAAGATGATTTGCCCAGAGTAGGAGTGGGCAGAATGTGGCCCTGTGACCCCATGTGGCTCAAAGACAGGGAGGGGGTGGCTCCCGGCCTGCCTGTGCTTTCTGACCAAAAAAGGTTATATCTCTTGGATGCCTCTGCAAGCAGAAATTCCAGATTTTCCCCACCCCACCCCCAATTTGTGGGGTATGCTTGGCAGTCTGAGCAGCCTTCAGAGGTCCCAGGAGGCAGCAAAGTCAGGCCTGCTGAAGTTATCCATCCCCGCACTGCAAGGTATCAGTGAACAGGAAACAAACACATATATCACAATGTATGATAAACTGTTAAGTGTACACATTTCAACATGGTTACATGTGGTTGGATACCAGCTAACATACTACTCTACCTTCTCCTCTCCTCTCCACCCTGTTATTTCATTTTACATTCCTGGTATGTTGAGAAGTGGCCCTTCAGTTGTTGTTGGATTGCAAGCCCCAATAGCTCTAGTTAGTGTAGCCAAAAGTGAAAAATGTTGGGAGATGTAGTCTAACAATATCTGGAAGGTCACATGATTCTGAGCACTATGTTGGCACAACTAAGTATAAAGCAGTTTTCCACCCACACTTTTTAAAAAAGAGAAACACTCAGAACATGTGCAGTTTTCCATTCTTAAAGTCATTTATACTATAGCATCATCTTGACTACTGGAATAAAATGGAGTTTTCTCTTGCTACTCTGATGCCTAGAATGCATTTACCATTTTGTTATAGAAAATGATAATATATATTTAAAGTAAATATAATGAAATAAGGATCTGTAATCATGTTCATGCCTGGCACCCACATGATTAGTAAGGCCATTTTTCAAAATAAGAAAGGATGTTGTGGCAAGCAGTATCACCTCTGTTTGGTCCCTGGCAGGCCCAGATGCTTTGGGCCAATGTCCTACTGTGCCCATCATCTGTCACTCTGGTTGATCATTTGTCCCATCAACCTCACCAACCACTACCACCACCAGTCCCTGGACATTAGTCCTGAAGTCTAGCCTTAAAGACTACTGAGGCTGGTTGAAACATGTTTAAGGGAAATGTCTTTTTTAGTTTCCCTGTCTCCTGTCAGAAAAAAATTTACTTGAAGTAACTGAAACAAATTTCTTCAAGCTCCCCCCTCCCCACACTTTCCCCCCTCCTCCTCATTGTTCCACAGTTTAGTGTCCCAAAGCCCAGCTGATGGTAACTTGTTATCTATCCTGGAATATGCAGTTTTTCCTGAATTTCATTCACTTGGAGTGTTCCTTATTTTGCAAAGAATTACAAACCCTGGAATAAAGGATCCTTTCATCTTCCATACCCTGTATGGAAGAGATACACTTCTAAGTATCACACTGTATGGATGTATGGAAGACATCACACTGCCTGTGGAAATTCAGTGAGTGTCAGCCTCTTTCTAGCCAAGTTGAGGTGTATAGTCTCTACATTTTGGCATGAGGCAAAATAAAAATCTCTCCCTATACCTGGCAGTAAAAATACAACCACTACCAATTAAGGACCTAACAATTTTCTTTCATGGCACTCACAGTCTGTTATCTGAGACAGCCCTAGAGAGAGATTAAAACATCTAGAGGCCTTAAAGTATATCAGGATTAAGAGGACCTAGGTATTACCCACCTCCATTTCCCCCCTATTTTTCTGTTATTATTTTTTTGTATTTATAACCTGAAGGTCTCCCATATTTCTCCCTGTTCCTAAGCCTCATCTGCAAGCCTGAAATAACCCAAGCTTCCTCAGGATGGTGCCTTCCAGAAGGTTCAGACTGCTACAACTCTCATCAACTCTAGTCATCACAGGCAATGGACTGGGTTGGTTGGAATTGTAGTCCTGCTAGTTTGAAGACATGCCTTATGGAGTAAGGCTGTAGGAAATGCGACTATTACAAAGCTAAGTTCTTTCTTGATAGTGGATTCTATTGGTCTCTTCCCTCCCCACTCTTTCATTTGTACATTCTCCTTTTCATCTGGCATTTGGAAGAGCATTTTTCTTTCTGGTTTTCAAATTATAGTTCAAGATGGACACATCCTATGTCAATCATTTATTTAACTTATATGTAGTTAATACTGTTTACCTGGTTTGGTGTTGGGTTTTGTAGACATCCCCTCTCCAAGCTTAAAATCATGAGCCGTTCTACTCAAGCTTTAGGATTTGCTTAGAACAATGTTGTTCTCAACAATGTAGGCAACAATGGGAGGCTCAGGAGTTATATTAACCTCCTAGGAGAGTTTGGGGGCACCCCACCACCACCCTGCTACAAAACCAAAACATTTTGCCCAAAATGCCCTTTAGGGTCAGTGGAGGGCATTTTTGCCATGTTTTTTTGGTCTCCCTGGGCCAATTTAGGCCCAGGAGAGGGTTTCCCCCCTAAACCCCCCCCCAAGAAGTGACCGGGTGTCTGGTTTTAACAAAGGCCTTTTGTGGGCCCAAATGTGGTGAAAAATGCCCCAATGCCTAGAGAGTATTTGAGGGCTAAAGATTTTTTGACACCCTGGGGGACCCTGAAAATCACAAAAATGGCCTTTGGGGGCACATGTAGCCTACAAGCTGCAATTTGCCCACCCCAGTTTAGAAGAATACATCTGGAGTTACTGAGCTACTTTCTGACTATTTAAGGCACTACATGATCTCCAGTGTGTCACTTCGAGCAGGTTCATTGAAATCAATGGAGCTTACACTGAGCATGATTATTTCTCACATAATCCCACCTTTCTCCCAATAATGGGACTCAAAGCAGCTAACAACATATTTAAAAACAATACAGATGAAAAAAATATACACAATCATTAATAAAAGTATAAATATACAAGTTATTTAAAAGCAATTAAACAATTTATAAAATTAAAACATTAAATAAAAACATTAAAATGTATTAGAATCTTAAAACAGCACTACGCAGCAGTATAACCCCACCCTAGTCAGTTTCTAAAAGCCTGATGGCATAAAAATGTTTTGAGTTGCTGACAGAAGGAGAGCAAGGAAGGAGCTATACTAACCTCACTAGGAAGGGAGTTCCAAAGTCTGGGAGCATCCACCAAGAAGGCCCTCTTCTTTGTTCCCACCAGCCTGAAAAGGTGGTATGGCAGAGAGAAGAGCCTCTCCACATGATCTTAAGAGATCTAATGGGCTCATAAAGGAACAGAACAATCCTTCAAATAAGCTGGACCCAAGCTATAGAAGCTTTATGCAAAGGTTTTACGCAATGGACCAAGTCTGTCTAGATCATCCTGCCCAGGGTTCCTCACATGGGTTCTGTTGGAGTTCTTTCCAATGCTTTGCATAAAAAGTCTTCTTCTCATGCAATTTCCAAGGACTGGCTGCTTCAGAGCTTTTGTGGTTTACATGTGGAATATTGGCAAGTGACAAGAAGCCTTTCCATTGATTTTTCCCTCCCTCAGTGTCCATGTCCTATAAACCTATTGTTAAGCCAATGATCTACTAAAATGTTCTCTGCCTTGTACTCTTCCATTCTCTGTCTAGATATCTTTAATATCCTGCTTAATGATACTTGTGGACCCATTTCTTGTTATATTATGGATTCCCACAGTCCTTCTGAAGCTTCTTATGGTTTCTGTTTACAGCCTACTTTGTTGATAGACTGTTTCCCTTGATTTCTACTTAGACTGGATTTCTCACTGGGAGCTCTACTTATGGGTTATTTCAGCCCCTTGTAGGCATCTGGTATGAACTGTGACAAATGCTAGCCTCTGTGTGTGCATGTGTGTTTTACAGTGACTCATGATTTACACTCTGGAGGGAGAAAATAATCAAATATATAGTTTGGTCTGATCCTGCAAAAGTCAACAGAACCCTTGTTTCTGCCACTTGATTAACTTCACACAGCCTGTGAACTATATATTGTTCTATCACTTTCCTTACTGAGTGAAAGAAAACATTATATTTCATATACATTGTTGTACTCCCTAATTCCTGTGCTGGCTTCCTTTATCCACTAGATGGTTTGCTTTTGTTAGTAATGATCTGCTTATCATTCCTTCTTGTCTGCAGGCTTAATCTAAAGTCATTGAATAGAACAGAGAATGTGGTCATAGGCCTCAGCCATTTCTACACATCATTTTTTTGAAAAGATGCCACTAACTTATCACTGATACTGATGAAATTGCTTTCAACATTATACTACATTATGCCATGTTCATTTTACAGGCAAATGTTAAGATTTGGTTAGGCGGCACTTTAACAGGCATCCAGTTGTTTGTGTGTGTGTTTTGGTAATTCTGCAATGCTTGCTTAATAAGAGTAATTAACTTTCCCACTTCAGGTTTCAGGCTAATTATTGGCTATTGTCAGAAAAGTTCTTGTCTTCATGTCTCTGTAGTTAGGTGTTAGAATAGCTTTAGTCAGCAGTTTATTGCAATGTGGATACAGACAGATATACATTTCTGAAAAGATCCCAAGAACAAATTCCAGTAGAAGGGTCAAAGGGAGAAGTGAAGAGGGAAGGTCAGAAAGAGACCATTAGGCCTAAGTAAGTTAGAGTTATGCTGCCATAAAGTCTGCTTAGACATTTTTAAAAGTTGGAAGCTCTTTGATTTCATGTTATGTGAAACATATACAAAGCATTCTGAGCCTTCTCCTGAAACATCTTGACATCTTCTGCTGATAAAAAAATACCAGAAAGAATACCTGTGTTCTAAAAATAAACAATTGTGTTTGGTCTGTAATAGACACCTGAACCTTAAAGGGTTACATTTCCCTTACTTACATTTCACCTTAGGGATACATTGTAGAGTACAGGTCACCCTCCATATCCATGGGATATACATTCCTGGACTTACTGTTTATAAGTGAAATCACGGATAATAATCATTAAAATCAAGGATTTCCAGTACAAACATGCTGTGTAATTGTGTTGGAGAACCTAGCAATTCTTAGAGAGGACACCTCTAGAGGCATTTTCCATCATAACTCTACAGTATATGTCCCTATTTTTTCAGCCATGGATAACTGAAACCACAGATATTGGTTCTGTAGATACATGGGATGACCAGTAAATAGAAATTCATACTCAGAATCAAATTCCCCTAACCTACAGATCCAGTAACTAGAGGAGCTTAGGATGGGAATGAATGGAAGTACTTTTCTGTTGACAGGCACCCTGGATGCCTCATTAGATCTATGTAAAGCTCCATAGTTGTAGATCTACCACTTGTATGCATGCGGGGGTGTCTTCCAACAACAAACTTAAGACATTTCATTACTCTGAGAGTTCCCAAGATCAGCCCCCTTAACTACACAACACTGGAATCTTTGTAGATGGTTCTACTACTACCAACCTGAAACTAATGGGGCATTTAAAAAAAAATGCTCCAATATAAACAGAGGAAAGTTTGTCCATATTCTCTGCACTGTTTGACATGAGCTGTCATAGCTTTGGATGGTCTGCCACTTGCTTGCCTATAGGGTTTGAACCTTTTCAGAATTTCATAGTCAGACACAGTAATACTAGTAGTTCTGTCTTGTTTTGAGTCCTGCTTTCTGAGGGCTTGTCTAGATGAGAAGATACAATGCAGATTGATGCACATGATTCAAATTCTCAGCAGTGCTCATTTGTCTCCACAGTCTTTTGGCAAAATCTATTGTATGTGAAGCTACCCGCATTTGAAATACACACACAACCATGCCTGTGAGTCAAGACGGTGGCCAAGAGTACAACCCATTATTACTCTCCACACGTATTGTAGCCACTGCATGGGGGGGGGGGTGAGGGTGTACTTGTAAGTCAAAGGTGCACAAGTGTGGCATTCCAATTACAAAAAGCTCTTTGGTTGCCTCAGGTCAGCAAAAAAGCACACACACAATAATGCAAAAATAAAAAATGCTGCTTCTGGTCACTTTCTTGCCAGCAAGCCCACCCACCACTCACATGGTGGAACAATCCGCTTTCTACTTCTGCCCTTGCTGAGAATGCACAGCATCCCAAATTTGATGTCCAGATGTGCATTACACATTATTAAAAAAAAAAAAAAAACCTCAGGGAAATCTGTGAAGGATGGAGTGTTTGGCACCCCTTCCTCTGAATACCATGAATCTCATTTGTGACATGTTAGGATAAAAGGTATTCTACTCAAATTCTGTGAGTAGTATTTTCAACATCTTGACAACCCCTGAGTTCTGATCAGTGCTCTCATCTGAATTCCATAGGATTTAAAGGTTGGAAGAACGATTATTTGATGATGGTGACAACAGTTCTTCCTGATCTCCTGGATCACAGGGCAATAGGTTCTAATGGCCTCTGGAAGAAGAAGGATCCAGTAGCTGCTTGAATTAGAAAAAAGCTTCTCAGTGAATTGCTGTAAGGATTAGATTCTAATCACTCATATCAGGCTCCCTCCCCACTCCTCCCCCCCAAAAAAAAATTGAAAAAAGAGGAAGGAGGAAGAAAACAAGGAAAATGTGGCCCATGGATTTTCTAAATCTTACAATTGCAGCTTTGACCTCCTGATTCTTTGGGTTTGCTTTCACTTCCCCAAGCTGTAGTTAAATAGGAAGTGGCTTCAGAAATACATTTTTTGTGAACTTGGAGAATATGAGAGCACCCATGCTGGACCAGAGAAACACCTAGTCCAGCATTCTGTTCACACAAACAGGGCTAATCAGTTGCCTATGGGAAGCCCATAAGCAGGATGTCAGTGCTACAGAATTCTCCCCTCTGTTCTCTTCAGTAACTGCTACATAGAAGCTGGTTGTTTTCAGTACTGAATGAGAGCTATTATTATGGGGTTATTGTGCTTAGAATAATCCCTTCCTCCTCTGATGGCATAGCATTATGATGGCTGTGCCAATAGCCAATTGTTTACTCAGTCCAATTCAAGGTGCTGGTTTTCATTGTTAAAGCAGTTTGGGCCCAACTTCCCTCCTCATTTTAGGAGATTATCAGATGCAGTAAATACCGCATCAGAAGATCGCAACAAGAACAGGAATGGGCTCCATTATCAGATTATGCTGTCCTCCAGTGTCCCAGGGGCATAGTGCAGCTATGAGTAAGGCATCCCTTTTTATTTATGGCTTATCCCCATCAATAAGAAAGGGAAGCCTCATCCATGACAGCGATATGCCTCTGGGATGGCAGAAGGATGCAGCGTCTGATAACGTCTCCTTTCCTGTTCTCCTCCTGTTCTTCTGGTATGGTTTGGAACATGTTTTTTGCCACATTCTACCACATATGATAATCTCTTGAGTCTTGCCTATGAATATATGCACTTGATTCCTTTTCTCTTGAGAGAGTAGATAGCTAGAGATCGATGACTGACTGGTTTTATTTGTTCTGCTTTTCTTCAAAAAATGGGACATAGGCACCAAAAATACAATTAATAAAATTATAACATTCAAAACACAACTGGTTTTAAACAATCTAAAATCTTATGAACCTCAGCCAGCATTGCCAATGGGAAGCGATGATGGGAGTTTTAGTCCAACAACAGATGGATGGCCACTGGTTGTCCAGTCCAATCCAAGGTGATCTAGTCAGCCTATCTTTCCAAAGTTTTAGATGTATGTTAAAATGTACCTAGGCTTTTAAATAGCTATGCTATTGCAAAGTCTTTGTATTCTTTACCTTGAATATTTTATTGCCTCACATTTGCAATTGTAATTTTTCTTTTGCATCTCCCTGTTGTGTACTACTGAAACACAGAAATTGTAGCTTTAGAGGCAACACCCCCCATGAATACTCATCACTCAATTACTGCAAAATCATATCATCTTCCATCTGTGAAACAGCCATCACAGATCTAGATACTAGACTCCAGACAGGTTTCATATAACTGGATGTCACTTCAAACCCTTTTCAGTGGAGTATTTTCTTTGCTCAGCTGCAGTGGTGAAGTGCTGGGTAACCACGTAGTGAGATACCAAATGATGTATATGTTTGTGGGTGGCCATTTTCTGCCTGCTTCACTTAATGGGATAGGCTTCATATCTCTCTCTGTGGCTTCATTTTTTGGATGGGAGAGAAGACTACCCATGTTTCTAACCTTACCTGACGGGCATTTAAGAATTTCTATTAAAGTACAATGTTCCAAAGAACACCTCAAAGCTGCTGTCTTAAGATCGATGGCAAGTTTCCTGTAAATAGAACTTCCCATAGTTTGCTTCTAGCTGAATTGAAAAGAGGGGAGGAATGGGCTCAGCTGGAAATGACTCGAAAGCAACAAAGACTTTCTGAGATGTATTTCATAGATCATCCACAAGAGGATCCTCTGGCCAAGCAAAAACTGTGAATGTGGTAGCTCCTTATTGCCTTTTGTCTGAAACACAATATTTTCCTGATCTTAGGAATAGGGAGCCAGTTCCTTGGGTACCATGAAATCTACTTACCTGTAAAGTAGCATTCTTGGTTGCTGTAATTTCTGGCTGCTGAGTATCGGAATTGGCAGTCTTATCTATACATGAGAATTTATGTAAGTTATATGATGATAAACTGTCCTTGACAATAGATCCTACATTTCTACCAAAATATATTGGTAGTAACTCAATGCCAGCCACAATCCAGATTCAATAAGCCAACAACAAACTGCTTTATGCCTAACTTGCAAACTACCTTGTTTGGGACTAACAAGCCAGGAACCTCAGTTCTATTATGAAACAAAACCCTTCAAATATTTTTGGTTTGTTTTACCTGCTCACACAAAGGGAAGAGTAAATAAGCTGCATGCTGCTCTTGATAGTAAACCAGTGTCCCATCTACATGAGAGGTAAAAAATACCAAATACCGCATACTATTGGCATCTCTCAGCATCAGTGACATGTCCAAATGTTTTTTCTGGCCTCGGAAGTCCCTGTAAGCCTCACATTCCAGAGGGTGGTCACGAGTGATTTACTCATGTTAATTCTTCACTACCCCCCGGGTTTGTTTGGTTTTTTTTTAAAAAAAGTCATCCCAAGGTGCGCTGGTGTGATAAAGCAATTCTCCAAAGCAAAACAGAAAATATTGATCCTTTTATCGTCTTAGCGAGCAATTGCTAAGGCGAAAATCCAACATGGTGACAGTGGGTGCTTGCCCTCCTAGCAAGTCCCACTCCCACTCTTTTCTGGCCAATCAGCTTTGTGCTACCCTTGGGTACCATGAAATCAGGCTGTCAATTTATGGGGGCATAGCTCTGCACTGAGTATTATCTGTTGGAGTGAGGAAGCATGTTAGTTACAGATCTAAACGGGGCCCTGGTGGCGCAGTGGTTAAATGCCAGTACTGCAAATCACCACGTTGCAAGTTCGATTCCAGCGGGCTCCAAGGTTCACTCAGCCTTCCATCCTTTCGTAGGTCAGTAAAATGAGTACCTAGCTTGTGGGGGCAATTAGCTAACACACATTGGAAACTGTTTAATGCAGTGTCGATGTGTAAATAGCTATTGCTTAAAACAATTTGTAAGCCGCTCTGATAGCCTTGTGGCTGAAGAGCGGGGTATGACTAACTAACTAAGTAACTAAATTTAAAAAAATCTTCTTTAGCTGCTCACTTTTATGCATATCAAAACCATGCAAAATTTCCCAAACATAGCACAATTACTGTTCTAGGCAGTTTGTTGTGGTTTGGGAGCTGTCCAGATTTCAAGTGCTGAAAGTGGAGTTTGGTAAATGGAGAAGGATTCTCACTCTGAGACAGGGAATGACCAACGTGTGTCCATTCCCCGCCCCCCCCATAACTGGAACACCAGCCTGCCAGTTTACAAAAGCTTTTTTTTTTTTTTTTGCTATTTCTATGTTACAAAAAATGGTGTGTTATACCAAACTAAATTCAGTTAATACTGTACTGTACTATTTATAGTCTATGAAATTTAAGAAGTTTATTGAAACACCTTATTACAGTTCCACTTTTATATTTAGAAATCTATGGTTGTTGGGTTTTTTAAAAAGCTGTAGCACCTCTCCCACTATTTTAGCTTAAAATGATGAATTAATTTAAGGTAAGAAATGGGATGTGCATATCAGTAAGAAAAATACATCGCAGAATGAATATTCAATAATAAACCAAGGTCTGGCCAGTAGGTACATAATACAGACACCTGGGTCCAGCCACTCTTTGATGATAAACCACCTGAGGAACCCCCTAGAGAAGGAAAAGCCAACATTCTGATGAAACCTGGGGAGCTACTAGGTCAGTGGCGGGAAAGGTATGGCCTAAGGATACATGCAGTCCTCAGATTACAATTTGAAGCCCCCCAAAACCCCTAGAGTCCCAAACAGTTTTTAAAAAAAGATCTAGTGATAATTTTTCCCTTCAAGAAATATGCCCCAAATGGTTGCAAAATGCAGCAATTTTGCCCCTATAAGCTTTTCAACCCCCTCACATATTTTTAATCCCCCCCCCATGCTGTAAATTGGTAGAAAACGAAACCAGAAGTGTGACAGCATCATTTTGGTCATGTCACATGTGCCAGTGTGGCCCACTGGGAGTGAAAAATGGCTGCTGCTCACAGTTTTCCATCCCTGTACTAGACAGAAGGACCCACATAACACCCATCAAACAACACTGCACAACTATTCTGACCTTTTCTCCTCCTTTTTTTCCTTTTCTGTTAAGAAAAAAGATGGAAGATGGTAGAAGATATGAGGCAAGTTCAGGAGAATTGCAGATGGGATCACATTGTCTGGACCTTCGGTAAAATCCAGTGAATGAGGTCATCCAACCACACAATAAAAACCTCACCAGAAAGCAGCCCTGGAAAGCAATTTGCCAAGCAGAGCCTGCTGTCACCTTCCCCCTCCAAAAGATGTGTGAATCATGCAGTTTACTCTCCCTCCCACAGCCATACGTAGGTTACTGACACAAGAGCAGGCAGACTGTCCAGCAAGCTTATCTAGCCCACACAGAACTCCATGCCTCATTTAAACAAACAATGGAAGTACCAAATTAGCATGAGGCAAATTGGTCAAAGCAACAAAAACAAGCAAGAATAAGAAGCCTCAAACAGCAAGGACACCTGTGTTTTGACCTGGATCCCCCTTCTGGCAAGGGCAGACAAATGGAGCTTTTACAACAAGTAATTCTTGATTGGCATGAAATGTAGTGAGATATCCAAACCATGAGGAGAGCCTCCTACATGGAAGCCACAGTCTGAAGGACTCCACTCCAGCATTACTTAGCCACTGTTACTTCAGCTTTGGAGATAAAAGAAAATGTACCATTGGAGTAGTCTCAAGTCTGCAGTAAATTGCTGTGACTGACCTGGAACAACATTCTCATCTGTCTAAAATATACCAATGGCTTCTTTATCATTCAGACCCCCAGCAGCACCATCTTATATAGAAAACCCACTGGCTGCTATGCATACTTCCAATTTCCAATTCCCACCATGTCACAATACCCATTGTATCCAGCTAAGCCCTATAATGCAACTGTGTCTGTTTAGACAAGAGGTGGGAAATCTCTGGTCATCCAGCTCTTATTGAATTGCAACTGCTGGAAGTCCTACCCAGCATAAACAATGGTGAGGAATGCTGAGAGTTACAGATCAATAACATCTAAAGGACCTCATGATTCCCACCCCTAGTTTAGACAGATTGGACAGTAAACTTGATTTACATCAGACAATTGCAAAATGCAGAATATACCCCCCCCCTGCAAAACTGCTGCTGAGAGCTCTTCTCTCCAGCTTTCAGCTGCTGATGGTTTGGCCACAAAGGGTGCCGAAGAATAAACAGGCAAACCTCCATTGTGCTGGACTAGCTGCTGCTGAGCTTCATTTTCCTCTCCTCCAGACTCATCCCTTTTCCCTTGGGCCCTGTCTTATAAGCCTGAGCGGAGGGGCTTTTCAATTATTTGTAAGCCACTCTGGAAGCATTTTTGGCTAAAGCCTTTTTTTTGCTAAAGGGCAGGGCATAAAGTACTTCAAGTAGGTAACCTGAGTTTTTTTAAAAAAAACAAACACCCAGATTATCAAGGCCACATTGGTTGCAAGGAATAACTTACTACAAGACAGATGTAGCAGACAGAAAAATGTCAGAACACCATCTGGTGTCACCTATAGATGAAGCTATTCAGATGTATGAGTGATGTGCACAGTCGTGGCTGGTGGCTCCACTCTCAGTGGAGCAGTCAATCCACGCTGGGTTTTACATGAGCTTTAAAGGAGCTATCCAATGTTCTGAATCCATTTTCCCTTTAAAATATTTTATTAAACGATTCATCTTAAATACATCAACACAGAACAACAAAGTAAACAAATAGACAATTTACAAACAACTAAACAATATCATAACTCAAAAACATACAGAAAAAAGATAGAAAAAAACAAAGAAAAGACAAACAACACAAGCATTAAATGACCCCTCCCACCCTTAAAAAGACTTCCCTCTTATTCTCCAAATACTTCCTTAAATCATTGCTTAGTTTCAACCTCTATAATACCATTATATTCTCTCTGGCTTTTCTTCGCAAACGAAGATTCAGGAAGGACTCATCCCGCGTTTTCTGCAAGCGCGCTCATGACTAAAAGGGCCAATCCGAGATAGAGAAGTCTGGTTGCAGAAAGCACAGCAGAAGGTTTCCTCGGGTGATGTTAACAGATTGTGATTCTTTCTGCGTTGCCGTTTCTCTTCGAGACTTGTTCGGCGTGAGTTCTCAAATAAGGCTGCAGCATTGTGGATAGTGCGTCTCCATGCCTCCCAATGTGAGGCCAGGGTGGACCATTGTTGGTGATCAATTTGGCCAAGCCTGAGATGTTGTTTCAGGGAGTCCTTGTATCGCTTTTTTGGAGCGCCCCTCTTACACTGACCCGTGGCGAGTTCACTGTAGAGTACTATTTTAGGGAGGCAATGGTCCTCCATCCTAGACACATGCCCTGCCCAGCGCAGCTGTGTTCTCAATATCATGGCCTCAATACTGGTGATTGCTGCTTGCTCAAGGACAGCAACATTCGTCACATACTCAGTCCAGTGTATATTTAGGATTGTGTGTAAACAGCGCTGGTGGAAGCGTTATTACCTAATACTAATACTTAATACCTATTAAATTCTAAATAAATATCTTCAATCTATAGATCAACATTCCTACCTATAATCTAAGAAATACTTCCTTAAATCATTGCTCTTAGTTTCAGGTCTGAATCAATTTTAGTTATATAGTTTACCATTTTGGCTATCCAACTCCTTTAAAGTTCTGACTAAAACCAGCAACAGTGCATCTTGAGCAATAGAACTTCCCTCCCACAGGCACTGAGTGCAAAGGCTCTGCTAGCTTGCAGGCAGCCCCTAAATCAATAGCAGCTACTCACTAGCAACCACAGATCACAAAGCAGTTACAAACACAGGGCCCAGACCACCATGCAAACCCAGCAGTCAACCCTGTCACTGTATCTGCTCTATCAATAAGTAGGCCCTCGGTATCCATCACTAAATGATCACTAAATGATCACTAAAGGGCTTCCTTTTTAGGTGATGTTGTTCCCATCTCATCATGAACCCATGCTGCTGCTGTTCCATCGGTGCTGCTATTTATTGACGGCCTAAGCCGTCAATAGATCCCCTTTTCTGTTTCTGTAATGGAATGTCCTGTGACTAAAAGGGTGCCCAGTTATGCTGATGGAATGCCAGCGTCAATGGGAAGTCCATGCCAGAAGACTTCCAGGTGAGATCGGGACATCAAGGTAAGTGATACACATTTTTGTAACTTCCCTAGGTTACCTGTTATGTTTTAAGTGTGTTTTTGTGCTTGTCACTTTTTTCCTTTTATTTTGCTTTTAAAGTTTGAATTTCTGGCACTCTCATCTTCTCACGAGAACAAACCAGGAAGTGAAAGGAGCTCCGTTCGAGCTCCATTCACTCCTGGGCAGCAATGAAGATGCTACCAAGGTAGGTCTGAAACTTTGGGTGATTGTGGTGTGACGGGGATGGGAGATGGGTGGGAAAGGAGATTGCAGGACAGGAACACTTTTTTTGATCCTGTCTGAAAATCTCCATAGACAATGGCATAATAAAATGGCATCCCTTATATAAAATCACAGAAAGAATCACAACCCAAAAACATCACCCAAGGAGACCTTCTGCTGTGCTTTCTTCAACTGGACTTGTTTATCTCAGATTGGCCTTTTTAGTCATCAGCGCGCTTGCAGAAAGCGCGGGATGAGTCCTTCCTGAATCTTCGTTTGCGAAGAAAAGCCAGAGAGAGAGAGAGATAAAATGGCAAACAGCAATGTTTCCTTTTTGGAATCCCACCCCCAAATATTTTTGAGCTGTGGTTGGTTGAATCTGTGGATGCAGAACCCATGGATATGGAGGACTGAATGTACTATCACAAGTGGTAATGACAGCTGTGACATCTTCATTCATTTGCATAGCTCCCAATGCCACCTTTTTTCCAGAAATGCCCTTGTACAGTCAAAACAGTATGGTCCTGTCTAAATGATGAAAACAATCCTCACAGAAATCTCATGGAAAGTGATCTCTCTAAACAGACATTCACATCCATGCATCTCATTCAGAAGGGGGGCAGGCAAATCCAGCATAAAGCTCCACAGGGAAGCCTTTGGAGCTTTCCCCAGAGTTTTTAAAAAGCTCTGTAGGCAATGTGAATGTCCAGTTATTAAGACAGTCACATTTGTGTTGCTGTGCTGATTGGCAGGATGAGCATGGGGCGGGTCTTGCTAACACAGCAAGTGCCCGCAGCCACCATTTCCCCCCCACCAGGGACTAGGTAAGGGAGAAGGGCTGTCTTGTCCTCTTCTCCCTTCCCCAGTCCCACTCATGCCACTGTCACTGCTGCCAGGAACAGAGAGGAGGATGTGACAGTCCTCCTCCCTTACCTGGTCCCCCCCTGTGCCAATGTCATTGTCGTCCCCAGGGACCAGGTAAGGGAGGAAGGCTCTCTCTCCCCCAAGTGATTGCTAAGGTGATAAAATGGGTGTGTGTGTCTTTTTTTCACTCATGGCTGCTATCTTGTGGCTAGAGGGCATTCAAAGTTTATGGGGGCTATAATACCATTAAGAGAAGTTGCAGCTGCTGCAACTTGTCTTTACTGCAGAACACTTCTGGTTTTTTGGGCTCGTATAGATGATCCCAGTAAATGGCCAAGCCCTGGGCAACCTACAGGTCTTATCCACATTTCATGAGGTTTATGTCAGTTCTATTCTACTTAAGTATATTTTCCAAGTTCTGCTTTGGCTCCACCCACTGCTGGCTTTGCTCACTGTTGGCAAGGAGCCCTAGACAAATATTCCCTGTAGGAATGTGGCCTACAACAGGGGGGGAAATGCCCACCCTTAGTGTATAGAAAAGAATGAATGGGTAGCCATCTGGCATTAGAAATGGCAACAGCAAATACCAGTGGGAAAACAATTCTATCTCCCAGAACACTCTTAAAGCAGCCATTAAGAAAACAAAAACCATGCAAGCACTTCAAATGGAGAGTAGATAACAAGAAAGAGATTGCTGAGTTACAGTTCATCAGGAAGTTCATGTCTACCACCAAAGGTTTGAATAGGATAAAGAGTCTTATCATACATATTACATGCATTAATTCACTTATAATAATAGTATGTGTATGTTATTGACAACAATGGTTTTTGTGTGTGTGAATGGTCAGTATTAGTAATGTCATTGTGACTGCCTAGAGTGTCTGCACTTCTTTTCCCTCCAATCTCATTGCCCTTCCCACCTTATACCTTAACTATATATGCACTGGGTGACATTTCATGCTTCTGATCTATTCTGCTCTGCTCCACAATAATTTTGCTATAATAAATCTGTTAATGTTTAATGTGTCATGGGATTCTTTGTTTTGCTTTTAATTTTGCTTTTCCTGCAGTGGCTACCCCTTTGGAAATGATAAATTCCTGCAAAAAGTTAAGATTTTGGAGACAAATTATGTTAATGCTGAGTTAGTGCATGAATACACACAAAAGAGCAGGAATTATTTGACACATCACTCTGCTTATAGTACTACTATCTACCTGTGAAATGCTGGTTATGTTCACTGACTATTGCATCAATTTAAAGGGCCAGCCCTACCATTAGGTAGAAAGGTGACTCCCTGGGACAATATATGCTGGGAAGCTATCACTTTGTCCCCAGCTGTGCCTCATTACCTGTCATTGTACCCCTCTATTGGAGGGCATAATTGTGTATTATAGAACACAATCTCTCCCGGGCCTCCTAAACTAACCTGCTGCCTCAGGTGTGGTAGAGGCCATGATCCCATAGCCAGGGTTAAGAGCCTGCTTCCAGCATAGTCAGCCTCTACACACAAACTTAGGAAGAATAATTTTGTCTTTGACCTTAGGCAGCAAAATGTCTTTGGCTGGCCTTGAAAGATCAGGAGCATCAGCTACAAAATAGATTTTCCTTACACTGAAATGAATGAATCTACAGTGTTATAATTATATGTAAGTACATCTATTTCTGAGTAGATGGAAGGCTTTTTAGAAAGCTAATTTTCACTGTAATGCACACCTCAAACTCCTCCACCCATTTTTCTAGGTAGATTGGGAGCTAGTTCTGCAGTCCTGTATAAGAGAGCAAGCTATTGTCATATACTTAAAAAATAAAATAAAGGCTTCATAGTCCATGAACTGTGCTTGTGCATGACTTTTTCATTTACTGTGCATTTGTTTAATTGTCTTCATTGAAATCAAGGTACAATTCTACAGACCTTAATCTTAAACAGCAATCCCATTTAATCCATCAATTCTCATGATAAAACAGAAATGGGGGCAGCAGCAGCTTTAAGACTAACTGATTTTTTTCAGTATGATCTTTTGTGGATTTCAATCCACTTCTTCAGATGCACTGCCAGAGTTAATATTAAAGCCAGTGATATGTTAGCAGTTCTGTGATTATGTGGGGTGATATAAGGGTGTAATAGGATATAGGAAGATGCATATTGTGATCCTGGCTCTAAACCTTTGAAAAGCTGTGCAAGATGGTATAAGTCTGTTAAGCAGCTGGTCTGGTAATCTTGAGGTATGAAAACTATCAGTCTTCTTATAGAAAGCCAGTTCCATTGAATTTATGTATTTATTTATTTATGCAATTTCTATGCTGCCTTTATCCCAAAGTGGGACCCAAGGCAGCTCACAGAACAATTAAAATCACAATTAAAACCAATTAAAAACATACAAAGTAAAAAAACAGATAAAAACAACATAAAAAACCACACCCCAATTAAAGCCACAATTATTCCAATAATAAACTTTTCTGAGGAGAATTGTGAGAATTTGTGAGGACTTATATTTTTAATACATGTAGTGCTAGTGAACCATTATCTCTGTTCATACCTGTGTTATTGGACTGAAATTTCTGAACATGTTCCAGTTCAGCTGTTTCTCTTTCCAATCTTACCTTGCTTTTTTTGTCCCAGTACAGTTACTTGAAGATCATTGATTGTATGTCCAGGAAGATTAAAATGTTCTGGTACTGGTTTGGGGAGACAGTGGGTATTACCATTTCTAATATCAAATTTGTGTCCATTTATCCTGTAAAAATGCCCTGTGTGTCCAATGTAGAAAGCAGAGGAGCACTGCTGACAGAAGATGTAATACAGAATATCACATTAGAGGATGAGCAAGTAAATGAACCTCTGAAGATGTGGGTGACATTATTAGGAACTGGAATGTTGCTGCCAGAGTAGCTGTGGGGACAGAACTGGCATTTGGGTTTGCAAGATGGTCATGTTGTTGTATTTCCATCCATGTTGTGTGTCATGTTATAGGTGGTTTAGCTGTTTCAGGTTGAGAGGCTGTCTGTAAACAAGTAAAGGCCTGCCACATAGAACCTGTGAGAAGGCAGTATCATTTACCAGAATTGGCGATAGCTTGTTGATGATGTATTTGAATAGTCTCAGCTGAGAGCTGTAGGTGAGAACTAGAGTGTTATGTCATTTTCTGTTTTTTGTCTGCCTTGTAGTAGATTGTTTCTGAGTCTTGCCCTGTTTCTTTTTTCTTTTTTCACTGCATTGAGTAGGAACTGTAGTCTGAGAAATTTCTGCTGCAAATACATGAGTTTTAAGCCCTTGTCTTGTGGACCTGAGCAGATGGAGTAGAAAAATGTTTTTGGCTGCATGAGATGAGGAAGCATTGTTCCAGTCGGTCATGAAAGTTATTTAAAACTTTCTTTATTTAAAAAACACAGAAATTCTGGGCCAGGCCAACAACTATCATGTCAGAATGCACAGAGAAGCTATTGAAATCCACAAACACCTGGACAACTCCAACAGGATAGAAGAAACCTTAAAAGTAAACAAAATCTGGCTCCCAGTTTTGAAATACAATAGAATTAAAACTCAACACTTACAAGGGAATTCCACCCAGGGATAGGGGGATTCCCAGCAGATAATGGCCCATCAACCAACCATCAGCCAAACAGACACTAATCATCATTGCATTTCTATACCCAGAAACTAACCATTCAGTTACACAAATTTACATATACTCCCCAACAGGAGTACACAGCATATAAACCCCAGACACACTCCTACCCAATCATTCTCTGAAGATGCCAGCCGCAGATGCAGGCGAAACATCAGAAAGAAACTATTCCAGAACACGGCCTCACAGCCCGGAAAAACCCAAGGAAAATCTATAGTCATGAAAGTACTAGCATACTCTGCTGCCATGCAAGTGTCCCATAGAATGCCATTAATTTAAGGGTACATGTTATTTCCAAAAGTTGTACAGTTATAGTGAGTACAAAGTCACAAAGTTTGGTGGCTAGGTTTGTTCCATGCAGGGCGGTATGTTTTGGTGGCTTGTAGTATATTCTTGAGTGGTATAGTGGGCTAGGATGGTGTTCCCTAGGAAGCTGTGGATGAACTGTGTTTTCATAAAGACATCAGTTCTATCCTTCACATAGCCTTGAGTATTGTGACATATCACCAAAAAAAATGAGTACTATCCAGATGTACCAACAGTGAAGGTTCCAGTGCTTAAGACAACAGGCCATCTTGCATTGCCTACTTTATGTATTTTTGGTAGTAGAGAGGAGGTGCCTGGTTTAGGCTCCCAAGTAAGTAATTAGGAACACAGAATCACAGAGCTGGAAGGGACCGCAGGGATCATCTCATCCAACCTCCTGCCATGCAGAAAACATAACTAAAGCACTCCTGGAAGATGTCCATCCAGCTTCTATTTAAAGACCTCCAAAGAGAGGGTCCACCACCCTTGGATGCAATATATTCCATTGTCAAACAGCTCTTATAATAAAAAAGATTTTTCCTAATGCTTAGGTGGAATTTCTTTTCTTGTCATTTGAACCCACTGGCTGATGTTCCAATCTCCGGAGCAGCATAAAACAAACTGGCTCCTTCTTCTACATGACATTCCTTCACATAGTTAAAGACAGTTATCATGTCAGTCAAAGTTTCTCAATCTTCTCTTCTCCAAGCTAAACATACCCAGCTCTCTGTCAACAGAAAAGTAAAATTTTCAGCCTGGGTATGAATCATTACAAATATTCTTTCCACCCCAGTGTCAAGATAGAGGTAGAAAAGGCATGGAGAAGTTATGCCTTGGATATAATACAGCAGGGGTGGGCAGCTGTGTCCCTTTGGATCTTTTTGGACTGCAACTTCCATAACCCTTCACTATTAGCTGTGCTGGCTAGGGCTCACGGAAGCTGAAGGCCAAAGACATCTGGACAACCACAGTTCTCTACCCTGCTGTTAATAAAATAGTTAAGTGAGTACTGCAACCATGTACTCACTTGGGAAATCCTGCTGTCCTTAATATCACTTAAAGGTGACTAGAGGTACATAGTGCTGAAGATTATTGGGTGCTCATTGCAAAATGTTTTCACAAAAACAAAGTAGGACAGAGCAGCATTGTCCATTTCTTCCTTTGAGTCAGATTAGAGTTATTTATATTGTCTATGAGAAAAGTGGCCACTGCCTATTTGCTTCTGTGTCATTTGGGGCAATCTGAGATATTTGTAATGCACACAAATTACCAGATTAAAATGTATAGAACATTCTGAATTATCGTTTTAGGACTGAAGCACCATGTATCCAAGGATTTCACCATGAGCAACACCAGCATCCCATCTCAATGAACATGTTTCTGTGTGTGTTTTGGTTTTAAGGTAACTCCTGAATGAGAGTGCTATGGAACCCTAAATCTTACATTACTGATTTGTGACTTTTAGTTGGCCCTAAGAAATGTATTATTCTTTTATAGGTACTCAAGATCTTTCCTGGTATAACCATTTTAATTTTATTTAATATTTATTCTTTCTTTTCACACGCCTGTGAAGGGTTATACAGTTGTCCCTTCATATTTGCATATTTCATATTCACGGTTTTGCATATTTGTGGTTTGTAGCTGCTACTCAGCTAGCTCAAACTCCAAGACCCCACCCTCCTCCCCTCTCCTCCTGTCCTGGCAACAAAACAACTCCAGCTTGCTTTTATATCTTGCACTAAAACATCACTGCCCGTTATTTTAAACTTTACTGGTTTAAATGGGCAGCACTGTTTTGGTGCAAAGTAAGAAAGGAAGCTGGAGTTGTGCTGTTGGCAGGGCAGAGGGAGGGAGAGCTGGTGGGGGGACGAGTGTGGGTGAGGGGCATGGTTTGTGTGCCTGGGGGCAGATGTTGTTACCTTGGTGGCAGGTATTGGCAGTCCTGTTGGAGTCTACAATACTGTGGTGTAGTATGCATGCTGGGGGTGGGGCTTAGTTTATTCGCATTTTTCTTCATTTCTGTGGTGTGCTCTGCCCCGAACCCTAGCAAATATGAAGGAACTACTTTACTAATATCAGCCAACAAATCCATTAAAATGTGAAGGAGCAGAAATTCTCGATCATGTGACATGATAGCCATTTTTAAATATTTGAAGAGATGTCATATTGAAGGATGATTCTATGATTCTATGAGGAGCAAGCTTGTTTTCTGCTGCTCCAGAGACTAGGGAGATTTTCAAATGGCTAAAATCAGCCTCTTGCCGCGCAAGCAGCCTCCGGAGCAGTAACGAGGCTGCTGCGCGGCAAGGGGTCTATTTTGGCTGATGCCGTTTCTCTCTCGGCAGCGTCTATGAGTGTTGCGGCTAGCATTGGAGATGGCCGTGCTGTTTTTCACTCACAGAAGTTGTCACAGCGCAGCCGCCTCCAATGCTAGCCGCAACACTCACGGACGATGCTGAGAGAGAAACGGCGTCATCCAAAATGGACCCTTGCCGCGCAGCAGCCTCGTCACGGCAAGAGGCTGATTTTAGCCATCTGAAAATCTCCTAGGACAGGGAGCAATGGATTCAAACTACAAGAAAAGAGATCCCACCTAAACATTAGGAAGAACTTCCTGACAGTAAGAGCTGTTCAGTAGTGGAATGTGCTGTGATTGTGTATTCCTGCATGGCAGGGGGTTAGACTGGATGGGCCTTGGTCTCTTCCAGCTCTATGATTCTATGATTCTAAATACCCCTTTGAAAATTTGCAAACTACTCTTTTGTCCTCCTGACTTAATTAGGAACTCTCACCTATAGTACCTCCACATACCATAGAAAGAAATGGCAGAATGATTGCATTTGAATGCTTTCACCTGTGCCTGTGACTTCTAGCAAACAAAACTCAGGGAGCAGCAGGCAAAGAACTGGGATAGAATCAGTGGTGTAGTAGACCCAGGGCTTGCAAGGTCAAAATCCCAAGGTTTTCCCATGAGCAGGGGCTATGATAACATCCGACACCTTTGGACTCTCTTGTTCTCTCTGTAGTCCCCACAGTAACTGGTGGGGAAATGGCTTTTCCCAGCAATGATTAATTGCTATGTGTTATATTCCTATTGCAATCCAAAATATTGGGTGGTGGTTTTGCCAATGACATGAAAATGGCTCAAAATTACTATAGATCAATCTAGCTATCTGCCGTTTTGGATTCTCTCTCTCTGGACATTATCAGATGCAGCAAAAAGTCCAAGACCAGCATGTGAGGACAGCGTTACTGTCTAATGAATGGGTTCCAGTTTCAAATGACATTGTCGTTGTCATTGTTGCATGCGGCTTCTGTGCTGCAACCATGAGTAAGGCATTGCTTTTTAATGATGGGACCTCCCCATCAATGAAAAGCAATGCCTTATAAGCAGCTGCAGCAAAGAAGCAGAATGCAATGATGACAATGTCTGAAACTGGGACCTGTTTGCGGGACAGTAATGTTATCCTCGTGTGCTGCTCTTGGAATTTTTGACAGTGTCTGATAATCTCTTTCTTGCTCTCTCTCTGGATGCTACAGAGAGTGACCTAATGAGGGCATGAACCTCAAAATTTACCACCAAATCAGCTGAATACAACCTTTCTCCCTAGTATGATCGATACTAGGGCATTCTGCACAGTGGAGTACACTCATAATGTTCAATCAAAATCTACTTTCCTGTAACTTAAAACCATTAGACCTAGTTCTACCCTCTGGGGGCAACAGAGAACAAGCCTGCACCCCTTCTTTGTGGCAGCCCTTGAGATATTTAAAGAGTGTGATCATGTCACCCCTCAGGCTCGATCTCAGTTAGTATAAGGCAACTTTCTATCTTGCTAAACCTCAGACCATCCCATCACCCCAGTTCATGCAGTCTCCTTGCAATAGCTACAGAACCTTCCTCCTCCATGTCACCCGAGGACACCATGCAGGCAACAATGGCGTCAAGATCAAGTCAGGGTTCCTTCACTCCACCCCTGCCTGCCAACCTGCTTTTTGTATCATCTTTCCTGATGAAGAGAACTGAAGACCTTAAGTTTGCACACATTCTCCCCTTTGGTTTAACCTAACAAAGGCATTATCCTAATACCCTATATATATAGGCATTTTAAAAATAAGCACCCCTCTGCTTCAGGGTACCTTCTGGTCGCTGTCAGTGGGATTTAGCGGAGACTAACTTTGGGTGGATTGGCACCCCTTTCTCCCTGGGTCCGAGGGAACAAAAGCGGGCGCCTTAGAGGCAGCGCCAGAAGGGATTTCGAGGACTTCGGAGCGCCTCTTGGAAGCCCGGGATCCCTTTTTGGGGGGGGGGGCGGAGAGGGAAGCTGGGGGTCTGGTCCCGGCTGTTTCGGGGGAAGGGGCTGCTTTTGCCAGGTAGCCCAAGCCCGCACCCCTTGCCACAATAACCGGGCTCAAGTCCCGTTAGGCGCGGATCGCCCTCAGTCCGGAGTCGCCCCCAAAGCCTGGCGCATTGTTGGGGGGCGAGGTCGAGGGCTTGCCAAAGGAAATGCGTAGAAGCAGCCTGGCTTCCCTTCCTCGGTGAAATGTGGGTGGCGGGGATGCTGGAGCGCAAGAGTGTCTGTCCCGTGGGTGAGGGGTCCCCCTTTCCTAGGGGCTAGAAAACCCCACCCCGGTGGGCCCGCCTCGGCGCTTTTGACCCGCAGGGTTTGACCTTCGAGGGAGAGGGGCTCCTATGAATGGGGCGTCCCAGCCGAGCTTGGCTCCGGAGGCTCTGACGCCTCTCCAGATCAAACGGGGCTCCGGCTTGGTTTGGTTTTTCTCCTCCCCCTCGACTCGGATCCGGGATCTCCGTCCTCCCCTTTCCCCGTCCCACGCCGTCGCCACCTCCCTCGAGGATGGGGAGCCACTGAGAGCGCGGCTGCTCGGGCGCGGGCGGGGGGGGGGCTGCTGGCTCCGCGTCCACGCGGGTGGCCTGAGCGCGAGTGGGGCGGCGTGGACGCCGGGAGGGGCCGCCGGCGAGGGGTTGCCGGTCCTCTCCGGGCTCGGAGGCCTCCCCCCGGCGCGCCCCCCGCCTCCGCCGCCTCCGCCTCCTCGCCTTGGCGCGCCTTCCCCCTCCAGCCAGGAGGCAGCGCCGGCTCGGCTCCGACTAGCCCGGGCTCCCCGAGAGCCACCAGGAGGGACCTGTTGGCCGGCCAGGGAGTTTCTCCAATGCGGAGGGACCTCGCCTTAGCCCCGGACGCCGCCGCGGGAGACCTCGGGAGCAGGCGTCCGCCCCCGCCGGGGACCGGGGCTGGCCTGGCCTCGCCCAGCAGCGCCTGGAGGGCTCCCCGCCGGGGCCGCCCCTCTCCCCGCCAGCCCCCGGGGCGCATGGCTGGGGCGACCGCTCTCCGGGCCAGCCCAAGTCGCCGGGGGCCGCTCCCCTCGGGCTGCTGATCGTCCCCCGGGAAAGAGCGGGCGGGCGGGCGGTCAGAAGGAGGGGAGGCCGGGAGAGAGGGCGGGCGGGAGCCCCTCGGAGCCCTCTCCCCGGCGCGCCAAGGACCTCGCCGGCCAGCGGGAGCCAAGGGGGAGCTCGCCTGCGACGCCCAGGCAGGGAGACAGAGCCGCCCCGCAGCAGCCAGGAGAGTGCCGCCCCCTTGCTTCAGCCGCCCCCGCCGCCTCCTGCTGCTGCCGCTGCCGCCCTTTCTGCCCGGCGTCCCCCCTCGGCTCCCCGGATCATGTCCGCTCGGCTGCTGCTGGCTGTCTTCCTCCTCTCCGTGCTCCAAGCCTGGTAAGTCGCTCTTCCCTGGCCTGCCTCCTTATGCCTCCCCCCGCCAGCCCTAGTCTTTCTTGGGATGTTGAGTTTGAGGGGGCAAGAGGCAGACAGGCAGCCCGGTGATCCCGAGGACCCCGCCGTCGCCGCAGGGCTGAGGGGGAGGAAGCCTCGCCCGGTGCCTTGGGCTGTCCCGGCCGGACCCTCTCCTGGCTGGCTGGCTGGCTGGGGAGCGGCCAGGGACCCTCGGGGAGCCATGGCGCCACCGCCGGGGGTGGGTCACCCCTCCGCTTCTCACCATACCTTCCCGGGGCCGTTTTGAGGGCTGGAGCCCTACTTTTCGTCCCCCCTCCCCGTCCGGGCTGAATCCCACCCCCCCCTCGGATTTGGCGGGAAGTTTTCGCCTGACTTCACTGGGCGGAGGGGAGCCGAGAGCCAGCGAGCCCTTCCTCCTCCTCCTCCTCCTGCTCGGTCGGGAGCCGGGCTTCGTCCTCTGGCCTCCGGGGGCTTCTTCCCCTCCGAAGCTGGCCGGGCGGGAGCGGGGGACGGGGCCAGAGTCGTCAAAAGGGAGGCTCGGGGGGGGGGAGAGGGAGGAGGCGCTGCTCTCCACTCAGGCGTTCCCGCTTCCCGAAGAAAGCACCCTTGGGTGCCGCCAAGCTGGGGGAACCAGTAACGGGAGAGGCGAGGAAAGCGGCTCAGACTCGCCGGCCAAGACAGCCGTCGAGCCAAAGGGCCGGCAGGACAGGGAAGCCCCGAGGGAGCCGGCGCGGAGACGCCGTTGGGCAACTGGCTCCCTTAAGCCGTGGGTGGGTGCCTCCGATTGGGGAGGGGGGCCTTGCGAGGCTCCTTCCGTCGGACGGATCAAAGCCGTTGCCTGAACAACTTCCAAGAGAGAAGCCGCCCAGATGCTGCCTCCCTGTGATCCTCGTCTCCCGCGCGTCCCACGTCGAGAATGCCTTAATGCGCCTGCTGCCTCCGCCTTACCGCGCAATGCCCGGGCCATGGGGTCCCCTTCTCCCCTTCTTTTCCAGCCCACCTCACGGAGATCCCCCCCCTCGCCCTGCAATCGAGAAAGGGGCGCTTTGATCAAGGGAAGGGCTGCGTGATCGCCCCACGTTAGGGGACGAAGGCAGGGTGGCTGCCCTTGCTCGGCACCTTTAGCCTGGTGGCTTCACTCTCGGTGGAGCAGTCAATCTGCTCCAGAACGGAGTCTGAAAGCTATCCAGAGTGCTGAACCTCTTTTGAAGCTAGGGTTCATCCAGCACCTTGACCAACTGCTTCAGCCTACAGACCTAAGACTCAGAGCGGATTCACCACGACGCTGTGGTGGGGCCCTCAGCACCTACCACCCCTCCATGAAGATTGCATTGTTGTTGTTATTGTTGGTTGCCTTCAAATAGATTCCCAGTGAGAGAAACCCTATCCTAGGGTTTTCCCGGGTGGATTTAGAGGAGGTTTGCCATTGGCTTTTTGTTAAATATAGCCTACAGCACCTGGTACTCCTTGGTGGTCTCCCTTCTAAGTACTAACAAAGAATATATTACACCTTTTTCTCTTCTGAATTGTCCCCCAGTACAGATAAGCAGCCTTTAAAATAGTGATTCAGTGGGATGGCTTTAAAACCAACCAGGGATGAAACAAATTAGTTGGAGATAAACCATATCCATGGCTACAAGAATGGAGATGACCTTGAGTATAAGAGACAGCATGTCTTGAGCATTCATTACTGGGGGACATGGACAAAGATAGCTGAATTTCATAGGGGCCCACATTCAAGAGCAGCCCACCCCCCAAAAAAACTCACTGGCAAAGAGCTTGTGTAATCCTGCAGTCATCCAAGGCTCACAATGCCACAAACAGGATGGGGGGCATATATACTTCATTCTTGCCATCCACCTCTTTAGCAAGCCATCAAAACCAGAAATTATCCAGATGTGTACATGTATTTCTACCATCACATACTGTGGGACAATGCACAATGAATGTACAGAAATATCTGTCCTCCCCACTTAAGGGATAGAGGGGGACACAATTGCGTGTGATGTGGCTCACAATGATTTGGATAAGTCAGCCCTCTCTAATTTAGTGCCCTCCAGGGATTTTGGATTTTAGTTGCTGTCAGCCCCCCAAGGAAGATGACGAATGGTGAGAGATTGTGGGAGATGAAGTCCAAAACATCTTGAGAGCACCAGCTTGGGAAACTCTGTTGATGTGACTGAGATTCTGTGCTCCAAGGATCAATCATGGTTTAAAAATTGGGCTTGGTGACTAGTAATCAGATTCTTGATGAATACAGTTAGCAGAGTATAACCAGAAATGCTGCTATATTTAGAAGTCATCTGTTCAGTTGTTCACTCTCATACCCATCACATGATTCCTTCCCTTGTCAGTCCTTAATCTAAAGCAGCATTTTGAAGTTGTCTTTCAATGTTAGGGTAACAAGCTGTGTGTGGAATAAGCAAGGTGAGAACCTATGAGTGAAAACTGGATTCTGTCTCTCCATTTCACAAACCCATGACCAATCTGACACTTCTGTCTGGCTTTTAAGTGTTGAAGAAACCAAAATTAGCAACAACAACAAAAATAACTCCCCAAAAGAGGACTCCGGAAGTAAGATCTGAAGTGCACCATTTGTCAGACCCCAGCTCTTTCATAATACAAGATCCCGGTTCCTTCCAGTCAAGCATTCTGCTTCCTGGAAGCCTAATGCAAACAAAGACAACATTCCCTTGATACATGTGCACCCACCAGCTAAAACAGAAAGAGTGACTTTGAACATGGAGGTTCAGTATATTGGAAAGGTGCCTAATTGTTGAAACTGTCCTCATAAATTTGTCTAACTCTCAAGCCAGTTGGGATTATTGCCATATTTTGTAGCAGTGAATTCCATAAATAAAATGTGCATTGTACGAAGAAGTACTTTGTCTGTCCTCCCAATCTTTTTTATCGGGGGACATGGAGTCCTAGAATTATAGAAGGACACAAGTTCCTCTACATCTACTTCTCTTTGGCAAAGCTCTTTCTTGTGCCCACATCCTCCATCCATCCATCACTTTATTTATTTTCCAACTTTCTCCCAGGCTGAAACTTGAGGCAGCTTACAAAAGACAGAATACAATCAAACATGTGCAGTTAAAAACATACAAAATCAAAATTAAAACAGTATTAAATAACAACAGAATTCTACTTTAAAATAGATTTAAAACTTCTGCATCTCTTTGAACTCAAGATCCCAACTAATTTTTACCTTTCTTGATAGGGAAGTTTCTCACCATCACCTTGATGTGTTTACTTGTTCTTTTCTGAACATTTTCCAGCTCTGTGATATCCATTTTGAAATGGGGAACCTAGAGCTATTATTCCAAACACAGCCACAACATTAATTTATTTAAAGGCAGTATGGTACTGGTTATTTTATTTTTTAACTCCCTTTGTATTCACCTGTTGAATGACATTTGGCACCTCTTTTTAAAAACTGCTGCTTTAAAAACAAACACACAACTCCTCACCCACTGAACTGAGAATTTCATTGAACTCTCCTTCAAAGCTCCAAGATCTGTTTTTGGTTTTCTTGTAACTATTTCAGATCTCAACAGTGTGTAGCTGTAGCTGAGTATTTATGGCAAAATCTACATCCATTGGCACTAGCAGTGAATATCATATGCCGTTTGGATGCCCATTCACCCAGTTAGGAGCAGTTTTGGTTTTTTTTAAGCAAAGGGTTCTTCACCGCCTGCTATGATTTCACTCCTTGAATAACCAGGGATCACCTACAAATTTTGCCATCTCTCTGTTCATTTTTGACTCCTGACTTAATGAACAAATCACCTATTACTGACTCCTACCTACCCTACTCCCAGCCAGGGAGGATGTGTGAGCATTTCAGTTCATTTCAGTTTTTGATGTGTATTTTTCCAAATTCGCACATTGCTTCACATTTGGGATGGAAAGAACTTGAGAATTATACAGTCTGAATGTGGGAGACACCCAAACTGTTAGATTTAGCCATTCATTTATTCACTGAGTGATTCTCTCTTAAGTCTAGCTTTTAATCTCTATGTGTATGTAGTCATGTTTCTTGGCTAAATTAGGGTTGTTGCCTCTTCTTTTTTTTTTTACCTGAGAGTATTTACATTTTTTTTTAAAAAAACCCCTCTTTTATTTAGAAATACATAAATACAGGAAAGTAATAAGCACAGAGCAGGCAGGAACAAGACAGTCCTCTCCATGCTGGAAATAGCTGTACCTACAGAAGTTGGTCAATGCAAATGGGGAAGAATTTTATTTCAGCTTGGTTAAAAGAATATATATCAAAAATTACATTTCCCTCATATTCAGGATGAAAATATCATTTTAAAAGTGGTTTTACCATGTTTTAAAAAATGTGGATATTCTATAAAGTGAATCTCATCGATGTTCTCATCCTTACTACAAACAGAGATGCTTAGAGGAAACTCAGCTTCTTACTTCTCTTTATGGTCAAACCTATCCATTTGCTTCTTGGTTTGTTTTCACCATTGTCCAGTCCACAAGAAGTCCTATTCACATATTCCATTATTTCTCAGGAGCCTCTTGTGCTGAATTTTGTTTATAACTTTTGGACATAAATATCATGGTCAGCACCCCACCCCCACCAATTTGTTGCAGTCCTACAAACGTGATCCAGGCAGAAAGTATTTCAGGGGTAGTTGTCTGGTCATTAACCTCCCTCTGATCCCCCACAAGAAAATCCAAAATCCAGCGAAAAGGTGCAAAATACATCATACTAGCTTTGGAAGTATATAGGCTTCTTTATCAGGCAAATATGATAATAATAGCATATAAGGGAAAATAGCAATAGCAATAGCATTGATATTTATATACAGCTTCTCAGTGGTGAAGCACTCCCTAAGTTGTTTACATTGTTTTGGGTTGTTTTTTTTAGCTAATTGCCCCCAACAAGCTGGGTACTCATTTTGCTGGACCTTGGAGCCTTCTGGGATTGAACTCATAACCTTGTGGCTTGCAGTACTGGCATTTAACCACTGTGCCACCAGGGCTTCTATAGAAAAGAAGGGACAGTTTTGTAGTCCTGATGTTTATATTTTGGACATTAGAGGAAGTATATGTAGATGAAAAATGACCCCCCCCCATCCCCACAATGGCTATGTAGGAACAAAGGCAATAAAACAGAGAGAGTTGGGCTTCTCCATTTGAACACCTTAACTGAGAACCATATTTGAATTTATCTAGTATGAAGCATGTATGATGGAAGAATGCAAATAATATCTCAGGAAAGTCTCTGTATTCTCAGGTATGGAGATAACTTTAGATGGTGGAACAGGCAATGTCTATTAGTTTGAAATTAAACAAGTTGCTTTATCTGGTGGAGGAGTTAAACCTTAAGGAAAACCATTCTCAGTGTATGATAACACAGAATCCACTTCTTCAAATATTGGATCCCCTTGGAGTTTAGTATCTCCAGATTAGAAAACATTTTGGGGTAGTTGTGTTGTACATTTAAAAAAAGAACCAACAAATTCTGAAAGCTGTGCTGTGATGATACCTTTCTTTGGCCATCAAAAAGATGCAAGAGATAGATCAGGGATGGTTCAGTCATGCCTGAAGTCAGCAATGTGTGTAAAAGATTCTAGGGAGCAGATGAAATCCAGGGAGCTTTCACTTTGTACAAATGTTCTAAGGAGGAAGAGTGGGAACTTTCTTCTCAGTCCAGGTCCACACTATTGTCTATATAACAAATACTTCAAAATTTGAAGTCAGAGACCTATCTTTGCCTTTCCTTCAGCTTTCTTCAAGCCAAGGGTCACTTTTGTGCTGTTCTCTAACTGCCACTATCAGATATATATATATATATATATATATATATATATAGGTCATAACAGAAACTTACACTCCTAAAAGACTCCAGAAGCAGAATTTATCTTCTAAAGGATTCTTTTATCATTAAAAGGAAAGCAAAAACAAAAAGGAAAACAAAGCACAAGTGAATTTCTGCTCATGTCCATGTTTGAAAAGTAAAATACCCCTACACAAATTTTGGGTCAGAATGCCGCCTGGGAGAGGTTCAAAATTGGCTCCTGGGACAGTTATGTATAAAAAACCAACCATCTCGAACCAGTACAATCAATGGTTAATGATGGGAGCTAAAATCCAGCAAGATCAGCTGTAAATTGTTCACTTCTCTATAGAAATAATATCAGTGCAATCTGAAGCTTCTCATTCTTACAACCACCCCCCAAAAAAATCAGAAAGAAAAAACAACCCTCAAGTCAGTTTCTTCCATTTTAAAATCAGCAGCTCCTGTATGTATTTATAGAGTTAATTCATTTTCTTGTCTCTCCCACCCACATGTAAGAGCTCATTACCATAAATGGTTTTTTTTTTTAAAAAAAAACCCACAAAAGTTGACATGTTTATCATGAATGTAGGTGTGTGTGTTTGAGAGAGGGAGAGACTGGAGGGAGAGGAAGAGAGAGAGAGGGAAAGATGGCCCTATTTTCCTTTCAAAGCATTGTTTGTAGCAGACATCTTTATGAACAGTTCTTTTTCAAAGTATTTAACAGCTTTATGTATCTGAGAAGTGGGGAAATCAGTGCCTCTGTGGAAGCCCTTTTACCCTGTACAATTATCCAGCTATGATTTCACTTTAACTGCCATGGCTTTGTCCTATGGTACCCCTTTAGCTGCCATGGCTCCATTCCTATGGGAATTTGTGTCTGCAGTTTATGGAGGGTTGTTTAGAATTCTCTGTCAGAAAAATCTCATGTCTCAGCAAACTATAAACACCAGGATTTGATAGGAGGCAGTAATAGCAGTTAGGGTGAAATCATAGTGTTATAATTGTGTGGTGTGAAAGGGCCACGGTTCTTGTTCACTTCACCCTGGTAAAGTGGGATGGGAATAGTTAGTTCCTCAACATGTGATGGCCCAAAGATTTAGCACCTTTGATTTTTCATCTTATGGCTTATGGAACCATTGAATCCAATTGTGGTTGTGGGAGAGGATATTTCCTGCAGAGAAACCTGTCATGTGGGAAGCTATGATACCACTAACTTAAGGCATTTTGCTGCCTGAGGCTGAGCAGCAAATATACCCGCCCTTATCACCCAATCAAGGCACACAATACTCAAAGCGGCAAAGTGCACCAGATGCCAACATATGTAGATGGGCTTCATTGTTGACTGGCAGCAACAATATAATAACAACAAATTAAACAACTAACAATTTGCTCTCCTCTCATGACACCCTGAATCTGTTGCTTGAGGCAGCCACCTCACTTTGTCTCACAATAGGGATGGCCATGAGTGATGGACCTAAGTTACTGTAGACTCTGGACTGAATGACAAGGAGCTCTTCAGCATCTACCTTGTTCAAAGTGTAGTCTCTCTCTCTCTCTCTCTCTCTCTCTCTCTCTCTCTCTCTCTCTCTGCATGTGTGTGTATGGAGAAAGGCTGTCACCCTGTTCATTCTGCTGAAAGAAATCCACCCTCAGTTTCTGCTCCAAAGTCCTGCCCTGCTGGCACCACTGAAAAGAAGCTGGGATTCCAAAGCCCTATGTTTACACTATCCTGGACTGCGATGCATGAAAGCCTGTTTGAGTGGAGATACACAGAGAGCAGCTGGAGGAAGGCTGAATTTGCTGAGAACCCTTTCATATCTCATCCTAGAAAGCAAATGATTCAGTTAATGTCCCCTGATCAATCCTAGGTGCCAGCATTTGAAGGAAAAAAAATATCAGTCTTACAAATGAACCAGTAAGAGCCACGAGGAACAAAATGCATCTTCCTTCCATCCCTCTCTCTCTCTCTCTCTCTCTTTCTCTCTTTTTTAAAAGAAAGCTCAAATATCCCAGCTATACTAAACTGTAATTTAACTTAGGCAGCTCTCACATCCAGTTGCTGGCTGGTAGAAAATAGAAATAAAACAACGTTGCAGCCAGCTCTGAGAGAATACGAGCAAATTAACAAATATGGAAATCTGGAAGAATGTTCAAGGATAGACAAAATGGGAGGGGAGAGAAGGGATTAAGCAAGCTCATGATTTGGGGACACTGTCTCAGTAGTGGCCATTGCTTACTACAAATCTCTACAAACACTGAGGAAAGGACTTAAATATAAAGCATGGCTCTTCATCTCTAAACCCACACTTCATCTGCACTTCATGTCAGGGGAAGGGGATAATGTAACTCTCCAGACTTTGTTGGACTATAGCTCCCAGACTTCCTCGTCATTGGCTATGGTGGATAGGTCTGATGGGAGGTGTCATCTAACAACAACTGGAGGGCTGCACAATGTTCACCACTACTTTAAGTCTATCAGCAAACATTGTTCTCTCTCTCTCTCTCTCTTTTTTAAATGATGTGCCTTCTACATTGATCAGGTTAATCATGCTTTCTCCATAGGTAGCTGCCTTGTCACAGGTGAAATATATTTGTCCATCAAATCCAGAAGATGGAAAAGTGACTTTGGAACTGCAATTCCCGAAAGAACCCAACAGGAAACTTTGTGAATTGTAGTCCAAAAATCCAAGATCCACAAAACAGCGATACCTTTATTTGGCCAACTAAAAAGCACAAAAGACATCATGCAAGCTTTCAAAGCTTTGATGTTTTCTGCTGCATAGCCAACTCAGCTACCCCTGAATATGTAAACCAAAATTACATTCTTAACCTCTGGTCTAGCCAGTGTGGTGAGAACCAGCATGGTGTAGTGATTTGAGTGTTGGACTAGGAGACTTGGATTCCCCACTTGACCATGGTAACCTCAGGCAAGTCACAGTATCTCGACCTTAGGAGATTCTCAGACAGGGATGAAAAAAGTGTTCCTGTCCCAGAATCTCCACTCCTGCCCAAGTCCCATTCATGTCACACCACAATCACCCTCCCAACTGCACTTACCTCCTCTCCCGTCTTTCCGACAGCCCAGGAGTGAATGGAGCTCTAACGGAGCTCCGTTCACTTCCTTGATCAAAATCCCACAGATTCTCACAAGAAGACGCGAGCACATGAAATTCAAAAATAAAAATAAAAAAGAACACAAAAAATGACAGCAAGCACAAAAACACAGTTTAAAAGCTAGAAGTAACCCAGGGAGGGTTATATAAAGTGTGTCACTTATCTGGATGTCCCGATCTCACCTGGAAGTGTTCTGGCAGGACCTCCCATTGATGCTGGGATCTCGCCAGTGTAACAGGGCACCTTTTTGCTTGCAGAAACATCCATGACAGAAATGGCATGGGGGATCTAATTACGGCTTCTCCCGTCAATAAAAAGCAGTGCCAGCAGAACGGCAGCAGAATGGGTGCATAACAAGGGGGGGGGGAAATGTTGTGTGAAAAGGGAGCCCTTTCACGCTCTCCTGGCACTTGTGTAACACCACTTATAATGCATCTAATAATCTCCTTAGAGAAGGGCAATGGCAGACCCACTCTGAACAAATGTTGCCAAGAAGATTCAGCAATAGTTTCATCTTCGGGTTGCCATAAGTCAGAAATGAAGGCACAAAACAACAAAGGCCGGCATTGCCTGCTGTAAGGAACAGGAACTCAAGCAGAATTCTTTATTGTTCTCAACTATTTTATTCTTTCACCTGGAGAGCAAAGACCGAACCTCTTGAGAACTTCTATGTTCAAAGTATGTGTTCTGTTACTGAGCTAGAATTCCTACAGTTATGGAACTTTGTACAAAAATGGCAGACTTTATGTTCAAATTTTTCTCTCCTGGAACTACAGATTCCACAGTAGGGGTTTAATTCTTCACTAACTTTCTTCTCAAAGGAAGCAATGAATAATTTAGCAATTTTCTTCCCACTGCAAGAAAATCTTCAAAAACTGTTTTGTTTTTTGAAGCTTATTTGCAATTTAGGTTTTATTCTGCACAAAATTTGCACATGTTTGGTTTGTAGAGAAAACGGCATTTTCTGTGCAAGAAATGACATTTTCTGTACAGAAAATGATGGTTCTTATGCAGAAGATGCTGTTTTCTACACATAATCAATTTCTTAATTACTTTAATTTATATTAATTTAGGCACAGAAAAAAGTGATTTCCTGCACAGAAAGTGCTGATTTCTGTGCAAATCAATCATGTGTGAATTTTGTGCAGAAAAAGCCCCCAATTACAGAATGTTCTGTACAGGAACAGCTTTTTCTGCACAGAAAATAATATTTCTTCATGGAAAATACTGTTTCCTATACAAAGTTCCATTATCTGCACAAAATAACCATGTATGTATTCTGTGCTGACAAGCCCCAAACTGGAAAGCTTTTTGTCAGTCCAGATTCTTTCTGTCAAGGTTTCTTGATGTTTTTTAAAAAAACATGTTTTACAACCTTTAAAAATATTTTAAAATATTTCTCCCATCCCTATTCTATAGTTCTCTATGCCTTGTTTACAAATGTAGTAGAATGAGTTAGATTTTGAGAGAATAGAACTAATAGCGTAATTTCAAAATCTATCGAGGGCATCATTTTTTCCCCATTGAATAAGAACTCTCCTGCAGGTAGAAAATGAGTACAGCAAAGAGAGATGTTCTAATGCAGTCCATCCCTTTTGGTGCTTATTCATTACCCATAATGGGACTTTTAAAAAAATTAGAGGAACATTTAAAAATGAAGACCAGAATCCTGTATCAACTTACATTTAACTAAGTACTTAACTAAGTAACTTCTGCTGACTCCCCCAAACCTGATAGAAACATCATCCATCCGTGCTCTAATGGCCCTTCTTCTCCTCGTGCAGCTGATGCCCAGTAAAATAGGTTTGGGGTGGGGGAGCTACAGTTATGGCAATAGTATCCAAATAGTGACTGTGAATATGAATCAGTTACCTAGCTGTAACTGTTTAGTATTCATGAGCATTACTTAGTCATGTTCAGTTATATTTTCTTCTGCATCCTTGGGCTCTTTCAGATGGATTGAAGAAGCAGGAATCCTTGCAATATAGCTTGTTTGGTCTGACTGGGTTTTGACAATTGTTGTTGCCTCTGCATCCACCTGTACCATTCTTTGGGGTGGCTGTTTGTAGCAATTTCTTGGATGTGGTCTAGTGCTCTCCCAAAGTTTTCTTTAAAAATAAGGGTGTGGTATGCTGAGATGATCCTATGGTTTGAAGGCTACAGTTTCTCCTTCTGCATTAAAAAAATTCCTAGCATTGCACTATAGTGCAAATGTGTCAATTCACTGATGCACTATAACTCAAATAAAGTTTTTTTTTTTTAAAAAGAGAGAAAGCAGAAAGAATACCCCCAACATGCCTCAGAATTATAAAGAAACCCACTTGAGCATGGGAATAAAATGTAACTGGTGCCAGGAATTTCCAGAAAATAGTTCAGGACAACAGAAATATAATTTGGTTATTTAAACAACAACAACAACAACCAAGAACTACAACAACAAATACAGCAACCTCCAGGAACTTCCTGACATATTTGCTTCATCTGGAAGAATCCTTTATTTTTCTTTCCTATAGAAATGGCAAGGAGAGAGGGAGTAATTTCCCCCAATCAGACCTGCATGCTAACTTAAATTAATGTGAAGAGGTATATTGAGGAAGGTTCCTGTCTCTTCCTCCACTTAGCAATCCATAAGATAAGACCATCTAGCCTGCTCCAGAAGGGTTTTCCATCTTACGGAGAAATTTGGTAACAGTTGCAGGTAGCTTCAGGGTAGAGAACAGAAGGTGGAACTTTTCTTCTGTAAATGTCATTAAATTAATATTTCTTAGGTTTCAAGCAAATATGTTCTGATTTAACTTCCTAATCCTTATTTATATTATATATTGGGATTCTGAAGTGTAAGAATGATTAATATCTTGAAATGGTGTGAAAGGTTCTGGAAACGCTAGAATGTCTAAATTTTGAATATTTATCACTGTGCAAAGATGAATCAGCATGTGTTATAGAAGCCATATTTGATGTTCTGCATGGTGCTCTTTTGCCATGAGCTGCAATTGCAAATTAGAAACAACAACTCCACCTGTGATCCAATATACAGAATATCTAACAATGCTTGCAATATTTTAAAGAATGATGTATAGATGAAATCTACAAATGAACTTATAAAGCAGACATTTGGTCAGCTTTTATAGAAACTTATTATTAACCTGGTTGTTTTCCTTTCCCTTTCTCTTTTATTTTCTTTTTGTGTTTTCATTTTTATGCTTTCTTATATTAGAATATTATAGTATGTAACCAAAAATCTTCCTTATATACTGCCATTATGCATTTAAAAATTTAACAATCTTTTTTAAATTTGGCAACAACATAAAATAAGGCATCATATACGTAAAGAAGAAAAATGGCATTTATTTATCCCCAAATTCATGATCTGGTGTGAAATAATGATGTGAGACTGTGCAATTATTTTCTATTAGAGTGCCCTAGTTAGACTTTCATCTGTGACAGGAGGAATATATAGATACACACTCATATATATATATATATATATATATATGAAATAACAAATAATTCAGAAGCTTCCCTGATTACTGATGAAAGGAAGATATGCTTAATTTCTATGGAGTATTATTGTAAAACTGAGCATTAATGTTACTTCCTTGGTTTATTTTTAAATTGCAGCTCGAGAAAGGTCGAAGAAGATGACTTTGAGGATTTTACAACAAACCAGAAATGGGTAATGTCTCCAAAAACACACGACACTGATGTGACACTGTTGCTAAACAAGTTGCTAAGAGAGTATGATAAAAAGCTGCGGCCAGACATTGGAAGTAAGTGCTTTTTCTGTACTTTTCTGCAGCGGAGGTGACAAATGTCCATATTATTTATTGCAGATAATTATATTCATGTTTGCTTTTTAGTGACTAATTTGAATGCTTCAAGAGGTATACCTCTTATGTTCAGGCTGACTACAATCTGCATGATATATGCCAGTCAATGGAGAGTACAAACAATGGAAGAGTAAGCATCGTTATAAAAGTATATACAGTACATTTATTGAATGGCCACATGGAGACCAATTGTAGATGATAATTCTTGGTAAAGAGGAAGGCAGTAAGAAAAGAGGGAGAGTGCACTACAGGTGTATTCAATCAAGGAAGCCATGTCCCTGAGTTTGCAAGACCTGAGCAGGGCAGTTGAGGACCTAGGCTCTTGGAGGTCCCGCTCCATAGGGTAAGTTGAAGTCCACTTGAGAGCAAATAATAACAATAACAGCAGCAAAGATTACTTGCATTTTAAAGTTTTGTTGTCTCACTCTCTCCAAAATGATATTGTAAAGCTGAACAAAATATAGGAAAAAAATAACTAAAATTATTGTGAGGGCAACAGTATCTTCCCTGGAATGAAGCTGTTGGGGACACTTAGTTTAAGCAAATGAAAACAAAAGATGACTTGATACTGTGCTTGGACTGGAAGCCTGTGGCCCTCTGGATATTGCTAGACTACAGCCCCATCTGTCCCAACCTTTGACTGCACTGACTAGGACTAATGGCTGCTGGTGTCTAAGAACATCTGGAGAGTCATTTGTTTCCTTTCCATGGTTTAAAGGAGGCAGCCCAGTGGAAACATAAAGGCAGGTGTTTGAGTTAAAATTTCAGAATATTTGTTATACAGATTGCATTGTAGCGGATGAAATTCTCCAGTCTTCCTCTTTAGGGCATTTTCACAGCAGGCTAAATCTGACTGTAGATGTACTGAGTCAATGGAACATATGTATGCGATACAATTGTTAGTCCCCACTGAATCAGTGAGGATTGATCAAGTCTCATTGATTAATGGACCTTGTGTAAGTATTGCTTGACCAAGGAGATTTTCAGACGCCTCTTTCAGCCTCTTGCTGTGCAAGCAGCCTCCGGAGCAGTATCGAGGCTGCTGCGCGGCAAGGGGTCCATTTTGGACGACGACGTTTCTCTCTCGGTGTCGTTCGTGACTGTTGCGGCTAGGATTGGAGGCGGCCGCACTGTTTTTTAGTCAAGGGCAACTTCCATGAGTGAAAAACAGCACGGCCACCTCCAATGCTAGCTGCAACAGTCATGGACGACGCCGAGAGAGAAACGGCGTTGTCCAAAATGGACCCCTTGCCGCGCAGCAGCCTTGTTACTGCTCTGGAGGCTGCTTGCGCGGCAAGAGGCTGAAAGAGGCGTCTGAAAATCTGCCAAGTGTCCATTGATTCAATGGGTCTACTCTAGTTTGGACTAACAATTGGATTTAGTGCTTGGCCACAAATTGCTGAACTGTGCTAGAGATTTATAAAATTATGAGTAACTAGAAGAGAACTAATGTCAATTTTTAGAATCCTTTCATAATGCTAGAAAAGTTTCATGAAATTGACTGGAAATTGGTCAAGGACTACTTAATTTGAGTGTTGGACTAGCACTCTTGGAGAACAGGATTCAAATCCCTGCTTAGACATGGAAAGCCACTGGGTGACCTTGAGTTAATCATATTCTCACAGCCTAATTGGAGGGCAATGGCAAACTCGCCTCCAAATAAATTTTGCAAAGAAGTCAGAGTTGAGATGAAGGCACATAATGATAACAAAAGTCAGAAATAAGACAAAATATTTAATTATTTTAGAAAATTCAGTATCAAAGATGCTATAATGATTGATTTAGATCACTTTTTCAATAGATTAAATTTTTAGATGATTAATAATGATTTGTATCTATCATCTATGATAGTTAAGAACAGAATTTGCATGTTCAGAGGCAGTATATCTGGAACTTCATGGTGCTGGGAATGGAAGACAGAGTGTAGCTTATTTATCACATCTAGCTTCTGGAAAAACAACTTAAGCCTGCAGCAACAAAACCATCAAGGAGACTTGTGGCATCTTAAAGACTAGCAGATTGATTATGGCATAGGATTTCATGTACTAGCAGAGCCCATCTTCTCAGATGTGTGATGTTTTACTGTGTTGATAGATGCACAGACAAAAACATGATCATATAGAGGGACAAGAGTGTAAACAGTGAAGTAAAGTGGCAACAAGATGCAAAAATATAGTTTGTGTGACAATTGTGTATGTGAAGTTTATAAACAGCGATAACTGGTGATAACAAAGGGCTAAATCCAATTGCAAGTGTAAGCTAGTGTAGACTCACTGAATCAATGGAATTTACATAAGCATTAACCTACCATTTAGAAATCATTTCAAGGAGTACTGTAGTTGGAATTAGTGCTTGCATTAGTCCCAAATCATACTTGTTAGTGAGTTTCCCAAGTATATTTAAATGGCCACTGCTGGGGCAAGAATGATGGACAAGGCAAATCTCTGATCTAATCCAGCAAAGAATCTTCAGGATTGAATGTTTTGAGATAGTTTCAGTTTATAAAGCTCAGAGTTGCATTCTCCATGTGTTGTGTGGTCTTCCTTGACTTCCCCTTATGCTGCAATTCTCCCATGTCTCCCCCCAACCAACATTCAGCTTGCGCCATTATGTGAATCAGTGGGTAGATACCAAGCTTGTGGATTTTACTTTGTGTTTTCCTAGAATGCTTAGATCTACTAAGCAGAGCATGGTGCAAGTCACATATACCCCATCTCATGTCCCCCAGTGATAGGTACACAGAGACATATTACCTCAGATACTTAAGGTGATACACATCCATTTGTTTGGTAGCCGTTAATGATCCTAACCTCCAGTATATTATTGTAAGCCTCAAAATAGGTGTAAGGCAGAAAATTTACTAGACATTTGGAACAGACCTCTAACTAAAAGAAAAAATGGTGGGCATGCTAAAGGTCCACTAGGTAAATGAAAGTAGGGTGAGGGAAAGTGATATCTTTTTAATGTTTATGTATTTATTTCTTAACTTTTGGAAAATCTTAGGTTGTTGGTTAATGAGGTATGTAGACATTATTAAGTTGCCTTGATCCAGCATGCACAAATATATTCAGATGAGGTACAAGATGTTATTTGTATGTCTAGGTACACATAGATTAGGAACTTCAGTGTTGTAATTCTCCTGTGGTGTAATGGTATAAATCTGGGTTAAGAAGTATAGCTACCTCCATGGAGAAGCACCCCCCTACTTCTCCTTCATAGGAGGTGATGGTTGCTCCACAATTATGCTGCCTTCAAGTCCCATTATTAGAACTGGAGGAAGATTTATCTGCCACTCCAGCTGGCATTTGTATGTGGAAAGGGAAGAGAGTGCCATCTTGTTCTTAACCAAAACAGCAAAATCTCATTAATAAGGGCAATAATAAGTGGAGGGATGGGGAGGGTTGAATTTGTATTTTCCTGGCTATTTCACCTAGCTTCATTACTATAGACAAACATTGTGGTTTTTCAAAGGAGAAAAGTTAATGTTTGTATTTCTTTCATAAACAAGGCCAGATAGGAAGCTCTTTAACACCTGACAGAGCAAAACTCTTCAACTTGTAACAATAACATGGTTCAGAGCAATTAACAAGACCTGCAACAAAATTGCAGGACTGGTATTTCATTTTATCCTGTATATCCACTCCACAGGTCACTAGCTTTGGAAATAAATCATTTCTCCCACACAGACTCTGAATGAAGAGATGAAATTATGTTATGAATCTGTAGGGAACTACCTAATCATAAAGTGAGTTTCCATAAGACTAGCTGCGGCCACACATTATCTCCAACACTAGAAGACCGTCCTTTGGCAAAATAGTTTCCCATTATATCCCACTACACATTTGTAAATCTCATCTTAGACCAAGGGCCCAAATTATTTGGAATGTATGAGAGGTCAAACAAAACAAAACAAACATATACTGGCTTCTTCAGACACAGTGACCAGCAGTTTCAGAGTTAAAAAAAAACAGAAAACTTTTATTATCACAGTAATTGAAAGAGCTAACTGTATAAGTTTGTTGCTCAACATACTCCCTTTTTACAGGCAGGCTACCTACCCATTAGCAGTACAGAAAGAATGCAAATACAATTAGCTGCAAGGTTATACAGCAGAACTGAAAGGTCACATCCGGGACTGATCCTAACAAAACCTATCTCCCCAAATCAATCATATATATCTGGAGTCTATACAATTTCTTAAACAACTTCAATGGACTTAAGCTGTTTTTAAAGTATTTATCCTTGCAGAAGAAAAAAGAATAATCTTTGATGTTGTGGTCTAGTGTATACGTAGGAACCATCAGCACATGAACCAGAGCTGGCCTGCTGCTTGATTTCATGTTGCCTGCCAATATATTTGGGAGAATATGAACCTTGTACATTGTAATAACCCTTCAAAAGTTAATTTCCCTCCTCTTGCTCCTCTACCATCTCAGAATAATACCTATTTTATTGCTTTAACAGAAGGCAAGCAGCAGTTTGTCCTTGTCATGATATAAGACTCTATGTTTGATGTTTTCAGGCTGCTTTTACCACCCTCCTTTGTTTGCACCAATGGAGACAGAGTCCTTAGCTCAGCATACACATAAATGTGTTTCCATCATGTATATATGTGTTATGGGGGGGGGGGTGATTCAAGCCCTACTTTTCTAGAGGTGGACAGAAAGAGAAGAGGCTTGACTTGAAATCCTGTGAGTCTGAGAGGGAGAGGAGTACCAAAAAAGTCATGAACCAACTGTTTCCTGCGAAGAGTTTCCAGAGGGAGGGTATAACCAAGACCCTCATTGCCTAATCTTCTGAGATCTTGGCTACTAGGGGCAAAGAGCCTGGAGGCTAGCAGGGAGAAACGGCCATATAGATTCTGTGGGCATACTACCCATTCAATTACCCCGAAGACTCCCTATCTGAGCTGGCAGAGATGGATTTGGACCTGTGTTAGGGATCCCCAGACTTTGGGCATTGAGGCATTTCAACATTCATACTGAGGTTCTTTTGTGAGAAGCTGCTCTGGGGCTTTTTTACACCACAGATTTTATCCCGGGGAGAAGTGAGATATCTTCATCCCGAGTTCAACTCTTATTGTTTACACGATTTGTCATGGGTAGCATAAGACTCATTTTTTTGGATTTGTTGTTCTGAGTACCTCCGTCCCAGGATAGGGACACATAGCAGAGCAGTATTTTGATTGGTTGGACTTTGGAGGTGACGAGCTTGCAAGGGAAGCCTGGCAATTCTGGATCCACCATTTTTGGAATGGTCACTCTCAGAGAACCACCCCCATCCCTGCCGGCCACAACTACCCTCACCTCTAAAGAGAACCCCCATCCTCTGCCCCCACTTCTTTTCCTTCCAATAGAAAGCAATGCTTTAAGTGCTTTTTGTCCCACACCACTCTTCACCCCCACTGCTTTAAGCGAGGCTGAGCCACAGCCTGGAGGAGCAGGAGGGAGGGGCCAGTGGCTCTCAGCTGGGCCACAGCTTCTGCCAGTCAGGCATCAAGAATTGCAAGGCTTCCCTTGCAAGCCCGCCCCCTCCAAAGTCTGACCAATTAATATTCAGCCCATGGCCCAAGATGGTTCCTGATTGTTCAGACAACCAATAGCATGGGTTGTCTCAGACCTTCCTAAAAAGATCCAGAAAAATAGAGGGGTGGAAAGTCACGGGTTAACTGGGCTCTTTGCTACCCCCCTGCTGAATAGCCCGTGATGTGTGTGAACTACTAGGGATTGCCATGAACTCTTCTCGGGCTTTTTTTGTCATGTAAACATTCCCCTGGATTTTGTGGCCACCATGAAAACCATGGGACTGTAGAAGGGTGCTTTGGGGGTATAAGCACATGACAGGTCATAGACTTGAGCTTATATTATCAGCTGGCTGAAATGCCAGTGATTTGAGAATGGGGGACATGCCAACAACTTCCTTCTATGGACAAATGGGCACTTGTAAGACTCACTGAAGCTTCAGATCTCTGCAGCATTGGATAACCATTTAAGTTGGCTTTTTCCCTGAGGCAGATGGTGCTTAGAAAATTACCTTGGAGAACTAGGAAACCCTAATTAGTCTGTAGGGTAAAGAAATGGGTCAGTTGGTTGCTATGATCAGTCCAAAACATCCTCTCCCATTGACTAGGTCCGACTGTGTTCCCCAGTACACCAAGGAAACTGGGACGGTGAAGCAATAGTGATGACAGCTAGAAGAGAGGTGGAGGAAAACTTACACAAAATCTGAGCGAGTATGGGCTAGCACTCACTTTAGGGCTCACTGATCTTGTCATCATTTTCCTGCTTTGGTACCATCTGGCTTAGAATACTGTAATGAACTCTATGTTGGATTGTCTTTGCGGTGGGGGTGGGGGAAATCCTGGAAACCACAGTTTTGGAAACAGTGATGAGAATCCAAATGTTTGGAAACAACAAGCAGAATGAACTGCCCAGGTTATTAAGTGGGACTTGATGATATGAACAGTGGGACATAGCTAAGCCAAGTGTTTAAATAGCTGGCTTTCTCCCACCTGGGCTGAGTTCAAAGTATTGACTTCTAAAGCTTTTAATGGTCTTGATAGCCAAAGGACTGCCATTCCCCATATTATATGGCATATGGCAGTGAGACCAGAGCTTGGAAAATCATTTTTAAAAATGATATGATGACATAAATGTTCAATTATGAATGGCTTCAGAATGTCAATGTATTCATTCTTATGACTAACTTTCTAGGCTCTGGACTGGAGACAGGATCTTTTCAGTTCTGAGGAGTAACTCTAGTCTTTTCATATTATAGTTTATGCTACATAGGTCCAGGCTATTTGAAGGACTGTATTTTCCTTTATGAGCCAATAAGAACTCTAAGAGCTTCTGGAGAGGCCTTTCTAAATGCTGCTAGCTGCACTGAGTCTCATTATTGAAAGAAAGGCAAAATATACTAAATGAATCAAGTAGTAGTAGTAGTAGTAGTAGTAACAGTGTAACTTTCTGGTGCCAGATAAGAGAAATATTATTCAGGTGAGCATTTGGGAAAGGAAGCATTTTAGCATTTAATTGCTATCTTTTCAACTTTAAACTATTATAGATTTTTCATATTTTAATTTGGGATATTGTAGTATTCTGTTTCTTTATAGGCTTACCCACCTGGAATATTTGAGTAGAGAGGCAAAACAGAAGAAAATTAAATACATTTGATATTGACTGAAAAATCTAAATGTTGGATAAGCTCATATGGAGAAAATAGACAAGGTAGTAAACCAAGGCTCAGAATGCTATCTGCTAGGTCACAGAATCATAGAATCATAGAGTTGGAAGAGACCACAAGGGCCATCCAGTCCAACCCTCTGCCATGCAGGAATAACTAATGAAAACATTCCCAACAGATGGCCATACAGCCTCTGTTTAAAAACCTCTAAAGAAGGAGACTCCACCACACTCCATGACAGTGCATTCTACTGCCAAACAGTTCTTACGGTCAGGAAGTTCTTCCTAATGTTTAGATGGAATCTCTTTTCCTGTAGTTACATCATCAAGTTTATTTGAATGTAGCATAACACCCATTACAAAATATTACAAAAAGGTGTAGGAAAGTTATAATAATACAACCAACATGCTTACCAGCAAAGTATCTACAAAATACAAGGAGAATACAGGAATAAAATCAATTAAAATTACTAGGAAAGATGTCAGGGCGACAATAGGGCTTCAACAACTGATCCCCTTTGCAATCCACTACTGCTGTTTTTAGAAATTTGCAGCAGATATTTTGGGCTTCTACTGTGAAGGTGGCCACCTTAAGTGCAATAAATTTGGAGTGGTCTGCCAACAGATCACAAATAATATCATGCAGCATCCAACCTGCCCTCGCTTTCAAAGGGTCTCCCAGGAGATGGTTCCTGGGGTCCCTATACAGTGGGCAGTGTAAAAGATAATGAACTAGGTCTTCCATGTCCCCAGAGCCACAAATGCAAAAACACTGTGTGTAAGGGATCCCTTTATACCTATCCTCTAAGTGAGCTGAAGGCATTGTCTGAAAACGGAGGGCAGTAAAGGCTTTACCTAGTGCGACAAATGTTAAGTCTTGAATATACTGCTGGAAATATTATTCCCTCTTTATAAAGCTGCACCATGGAGAGAACACTTGCTGTTGACTGGGAAGCATATTTTCAGAGGAATCCAACTCAAAAATCTTATCTCTAATAGAATATTTTCCCTTATGAATGATGGAGGTCTGGACATTTAGAAAATAGGAAAGGGGCAATGTTGTCCAAAAGTGGGCCCATCCTCCCTTAGCAAGTTGTTCAGTAAAACATGGTTTTGCAAAATTACAGTCATCCAAGCTCATCAATCTTTTCCCATAAAGTATAACTACCTTGTGAATTCGAGCCTTAATTGAAGGGAGATCCACTTCCAGTCTTAGTAATGAAGAGGGTGCTCCTGGAGGAAGAGCTAACAGTTCTTTCAAGAATCTGTTCTGGATGGTTTCGGCTGCTGCAACATGGACCTGTCCCCATAGCTCTGCTCCATAAAATAATTGGGACAGGACTTTAGATGTAAGAATGGGGCCTACCAGGGAACCTCCAATGACCTTTCCAAAGGTTAGTATTGTTTTTTCTGTCCTCCAAGCTAAAAGTTTTGCTGCCTCTAAATGACATTTCCAATTTCTATTATAGGAAAAATGTACCCCTAAGTATTTGAAACTATAACATTGCTCAATCAGGTGACCATCTACGTACCATTTGTGGGGGTGCTTCCTTTTAGAAAAAACCACTACTTAATTGGTTTATAACCAATTCCTGTATTCTGAGTTCACTGCTCTGTATCCTAGTCTCTGGAGCCACAGAAAACAAGCTTGCTCCATCCTCAGTATGGCATCCCTTCAAATATTTAAACATGGCTATCATGTCCCTCTTAACCTTCTCTTCCTCAGGTCCCAAGTCAAATGGCTAACTCTCACCCTTTTTCTATTGAGGAACACTTTCCAGTTTTAAAAAACATTATTAAATTACCATCTATATTCAGCCAACATGTAGGATTTCGAACAAACATCTGGTGTACATTTTTTAAAAAAACAAAACTAAACAAGGATGACATGAACATTAAAAAAAATCCTGTGGTTGTCCTTACATGGCTAGTTAGCTAGGTTAAGTTATATATTTCTTGGTAAAATTGCATTCTGTCTGGATTGGAATATATGGAACTCCCCCCCCCGCCCTTCTTTTGGTCAGGATCTAAAGAACTGCACAACAAACACCTACAGTGTCTCTTGATTTTTGATTGCTCAGCAACACCCAGGACATTTTTGACCATATTACACAGAAATCCACTTATGAGGCAAAGGTGTATTCTTGAAATCAGTTTATGGGAGTGAAAGTAAAGGGGTATCCAAAACACCTCTTTGGATTTATGTGATAGAGAAGAACTAGTTCTTAAGATGCCATCATTTGATATACTAAATAACAGTTCTAATACTTGGTTTATATCAGGTGTCACTGTGGTACTGTTTGCATAGCTAACATTGCACTATCATGGAGGGACGTGGTTACTTGAAAACAACTGTTCTTTTATTAATTTCCTGTGGTACTGTGCACACTTTCCTGGGCATTAACAGTGAAGTACCTGAGTAAACACTGAGCTTTAGACCAGTGGATCTTCTTCACCTTTTCTTTAGCAGGGACCCCTTTAAATATCTTTTGTTGTCATGGGACCCCAAGACTTAACTCAAGATTTCAAACTCCAACAATAACAATAATACTCAATGATGATGATGACGATGATGATACAAGTACACCATCCATTAAACTTTCCCTCAGTGGCACTGGAAGGGGAGGGATGACTTTTCTCCTGCTTCTTACCGTAAGTTTGTGGCTGGAGCAGATTAAACAGCAATGTGAAGGCCAAGCCAGCCTTGGCTCTTGTCATGTGGGCTGAGCAGCCTTCAATCCTTCACAGACCCCCTGGGGGTCTGTGAACCACAGGTTAAGAACCACTGCTTTAGACTGTACTGTAAGCTCCCCAGGTCAAGACAATATTTTTAAAATATAAAAAAGTGGGATATGTCTAATACTTTTTCTACTGCCAAATCAAATGTAGTAGATGTAATTTGGGGATATAGGAGTTTTGCATGAAGTATATCATGATTTCAGAAGAGATTATGAATAAGGTTTACCATTTTATTTAACAACAGATCAGTAGCAATAGAACAGATCAGTAGCGAGGGAAGCATAACAGAGATTCAGGCTGCTGTCACACAGCAGAAATAGTGCAGTTTGATACCACTTTAACTATCATGACTCCATAGTATGGAAACCTGGGATTTGTAGTTTGTTGCGGGCCCAGAGCTTTCTGGCAAAGAAGGCTATCTCACAAAAATCCCAGAATTCCATAGCTTTGAGCCATGGCAGTTAAAGCAGTATCAAACTGCATTATTTCTGAAGTGTGGCAGCAGCCTCAGGCTGTCAAACAAAGGGCATTAGCACAGAAAGTCTCATTTTCCAAATATCTTTCTACATAGAAATATCTGTTGAACAAAGAACTTTTGAATGAACTGAACCATAGTACATGATTTGCTTACTTGTCTCATTTATATCACACTTTTATATTTAGTTGGGTCCTCAAGACAGTTTATAGTAGCTGTCAAAAGCATTCCAGAAAAATAACATCAAGTTGTTTTGTTTTGTTTTAAACAGTAACCAATGTAACAGCCAGCCATTCTAGAAGTCGCCAGCCATAGTCCCATGGGTAGGGGAGTGGCAAATGGAAGAAAAGTGAAAAGGCTGTACACAACAGTAGAACAGGTCCCTTGCCTCCAGCTTATGAACATAATGTATCAGACATGCTTAGCATGTCATAAATAATGAAATTGTTTATAGAAATAAAATGTAGCCTATAGAGAAGGAAAAGAGGAGGTGTGAAATATTAAGTGTACTTCATCAGCTAAAATTCATAAAATTAAGATTCAAGTACTTGTAGAATAGAGGTAATATAAAAGCAAATTTTCAAAGCCCTTATTTGAAAAAAAATGATATTTTATAAGGATCATTTACCAGATAGGTTTGATGCAATGAAGATTGATTTCAAAGCCCAAGTGGCAATTTTTTTTAAAAAAATAATAAAAATAAATGTATAGGATGTTAGAACTTACCACATGTATAAGATGTTAGAATTTACCATAAGAAATTGAAGAATGTGGAATCGAGAGTAGAGTAAAAGCAGGGAGGTTAATAGAAAACTTAATTATAATTATAATATAGTATCATTTTAATTTTATTTTTATTTTTTATTCAATATTAATTGAGCTTAAAAAAAGAAAGAAAGAAATTTAAGCAAGAGGGAAATAATACAATTTTTTCTGTCACAACCACTCAATAAGATAAATAGGAAGTCATATGTTTTATGGAAATGGAATGATTAGGAAAGGATTGTGGAATTTTGTTAACTAGATAGTTAGAAGGATAATTAGAAAATGATATGTTATAAAAAAGGAAAAATAAAAAAAGATTATATCAAAAGTAAAAATTGGGAATAGAGAAATACAGTCGTCCCTTCACATTTGTGGCAGTTAGGGGTGGAAGACCCCCGTGAATGTGAAAAAACCATGAATAATAATAGTCCTCCCCCCACCCCATTGCCACTCTCCCTCACCCCCGCCCTTCCCAAAGTGGCTACGGGGGCTTCAAAAGCTCCCGTTGCCACTCTCCCTCATCCCTCCTGCCCTTCCCAAAGTGGCTACGGGGGCTTCAACCCCCCCGTCGCCACTCTCCCTCATCCCCCCGCCCTTCCCAAAGTGGCTACAGGGGCTTCAAAAGCTCCCGTTGCCACTCTCCCTCATCCCCCCCACCCTTCCCCGCCTCACTGCCTTGGGAAGGGACTGGGGTGGAGTGAGGGAGGCTTTCCATCCCCCCTTTCCCAAGGCAGCGAAGGGATTCGTGAGAAACCCTTTGCTGTCTTGGGAAGGGACGGGGTGGAGTGGAGAGGGGGTGCAGGCAGCTTTTCGTGAATAATCAAAACTGTGAATGTGAAAGTCGCGAATGTGGAGGGGCAACTGTAACAAATGATGAAGAAATTCAAAAAACGTTCTACAATTATTTTAAAATGATATATCAAGAACAGGAAAGTACCAGTATGAAGATGGAAGAATACATTAAGAAAAGTCAACTTACTAAACTCACAGAACTACAAGAAAAAGATCTAAACAAGGAAATCACAACAGAGGAAATTACAGAAACAATTAAAAAAATGAAAATGGGAAAAACTCTGGGCCCAGATGGGCTACTGGCAGAATATTATAAGAAGTTTCATATTGAATTGGTGAAGCCACTGTCAGTGGTCTTAAATGGTATTTTAGAAAGCAACCAAATCCCTAATAGTTGGGAGGAAGCCAGTATAACACTACTACCAAAAGAAAACCGAGATGAGAGACAGTTGAAAAATTACAGACCTATTTCCTTATTAAATGAAGATTATTAATTATTTGCGGTGATTCTAGCAAATAGGTTAAAGATATTTTTAAAAGATTACATACATAAGGATCAAAATGGGTTTTTACCTAAACAACAAATTAGAGATAACATGAGGGTAATAATTAACATAATTGAATACCTATACTACCATAATCAAATTGAGGGAGCACTAATATTTTTGGATACGGAAAAAGCATTTGATAATCTAAAGTGGCCCTTTCTGTTGACAGTGATAGAAGAGATGGATTGTGGATAAAATTTTAGTAAATGGATCCGGGCCATATATAGGAAACAAAAGGCAAAATTAATAATAAATGGGAAATATACAGATTTATTTAAAATAGAAAAAGGCACTAGGCAAGGTTGCCCTCTATCCCCCTTATTGTTTATTCTGGTCCTAGAAATATTGAATAACAAGATAAGGAAAGAAAAGGAAAGAAAAGGAATTAAAGCTGGCAGGGAGGAATACAAATTACAGGCTTTTGCCGACGATTTAATAATTATTTTGGAAGATCCATTAAATGGAATTGAGAGTCTACTTAGAATAGTAAATAAATTTGGAAAGTATGCCGGTTTTAAAATTAATTCAGAAAAAAAACAAACATCTTAGTTAAAAATTTAGACAGAAGAGGAAAAGAAAATCTCTATAAGATAACTAATTTTGAAATAGTGAAGAAAGTGAAATATATAGGTGTGAATCTAACAACCAATAATCAGCAGATATTTGAGAATAACTACTCCAAATTATGGGAAGAGATTTAAAGAAATGGGAGGACTTAAATTTATCTCTGATGGGGAGAATTTCAACTATCAAAATGAATATTCTACCCAAATTAATGTTTTTGTTTCAAGTGATCCCAATTAGTCACACAAATTATGTGTTTAAGAAATGGCAGAGTGATATAAACAGGGCAGGAAGGAAACCAACGATCAAATGGAAGCTCCTAACAGACTTAAAAGAAAGAGGAGGTCTTGATTTGCCAAACTTACAATTATATTTTGAAGCAGTGTGCCTATCTTGGTTGAGACCATGGATTTTATTAGAGAATAGAAGAATTTTAGAATTAGAGGGGTATAATATTTTGATGGGTTGGCACAGCTACTTATGGTACGATAAGATTAAAATAAATAAAAAAAATTAAAACCATGTGATTAGGAAATCCCTTTTTAGAATTTGGTTAAAATATAAAGATTGATTATGCCCTAAAATACCGGGATGGATTTCAACTCAAAAGGCTTTTGAGAGAAGAGAACTAAGAAGCCAGAATTGGTTGAGATACAGAGATTTAATGGTGAAAAAACTAGGAAAATGGGAAATTAAGGAATGGGAGGATTTGAAAAAAGAAGGGAAAAATTCAATGGTTAAATGGTTAAAGGGCTAAAATGAAAGAAGAATTAGGGGAAAAACAATTAGAAGAAGAAATGGCTGAATTTGAAAAAATATAAAATTCTGAAAAGGGTCAACTAATAAGCTCCTTATATAAAATATTATTAAGATTTGATACAGAAGATGAACAGGTGAAACATTGTATGGTTAAATGGGCTCAGGATCTTGGTGACAATATCCCCATGGTACAATGGGAAGATGTATGGAAGAGAGGTCAAAAATTTACTTGCTGTTATAATCTTAAGAAAAACTTATTTAATATGATGTATAGGTGGTACTTAACCTCACTTAACATAGCTAAAATAAATATGAAATTTTCCGATACCTGCTGGAAATGTGAATCTCAGACAGGATCTTTCTATCATATATGGTGGAAATGTAATAAGACCAGGAAATACTGGTATAAAATTAACAAAGAAATTGAGGAGATGATGGGCTTTGAAATAGGATTAAGATCAGAGCTGTATCTATTAAATATGATAAAGCTAGAAAATAAAAAGGAAAAAGAACACATGGATTTATTAACTTACCTAATCACTGCCGCAAGAATTAATTTTGCAAAAGGATGGAAGTCTAAAAAAATTCCTACATTGTCAGATTGGCGAGCAAAAGTAATGGAATCGGCTAACATAGATAAATTAACAAATTTAGTAAGAGGGAACCCAAAAGAAAAGTATCTTAAAAAATGGAAACCATTTATAGAATTTATACAGCAAAAGGAAGGGGAAATTAATATAATTGGATTTGACAAATAAGCGAATGGATACAGGGGAAGAAATTAGGATAAATAAGTAATATCCATAGAGGAATAAAGTTTTAATGATAGGAAAGATACTTTTAAGGACTTGATATGGAAAGTTATTAGTAGAAGTAGTAAGAAAGGCAATATGAATGGGTAGTAATGTCTATAGTTTAGATAGGATAAAAATAAAACATTTAGTTATAATTTCTATGGATAAGTTACTAAAGTGAGAAATGAAAGGGAAGTCATGAGAGAGGGAGATATATATTTATAGCTTGGTGTAATACTTATTCTAGGATACCTTATAAGTGAGGAGTAATAAAAATTATAATTATAACTACAAAGGATCTGACATTGGTAAGTGGGAAGTCATTTTAAATTTATGTGTTTAGTGTAATGTCACCGGAGGGGGGGGGTATATGTAGGTGTTCAACTGTAATGTTTGTGGTCTGGATGAGTATTTGTAAAAGTTGTAATGTTATGTTACCTTGTATATGTCCGTGATGTGTGTTTGTATATGTTGTACGCTTAACTTTTATATAAGGAATAAAGATTATTTAAACTAAAGAAAATGATATGTTATAAGGCAAGTTAATGTAATGTGAATTGTTATTGTTTGTGTTTTATTCAAATATGGAAATAAAAAGTATTATTTTTTTTTTAAAAAAAGAACTTACCACATCATGTATATGAGACAAGACTCAACCATAATAGACAGGTAGGGAAAAATATTTAATCATGCAACATTATACAAGAAATTGATCAGCTCAAATTCATCAGATGAGATCTGATTGGTTACAAAATTAGAAACAACAGCTTTTAAAACTCTGGGTGACTTTCATGACCACTTAATAGCATCAAGTTTCCATTCATGTGGAAAAGTTCAGATAATTTAGATAGTTATTAATGAGGGTATTGACTACATTTGGGAAGAGAAATAGAAAGTGTAACTATTAAATAAGGATATTTATTTATCCAGGAAGTTCAGATCTTAGTTTGCTTCTAAATGCAAATTAAATAAAACTCTTTAGCATCCCTACTTCTTAACTGCTCCACTAGTGCTGTGTTATTTTGTACTTTAGCTAAAGCTGCACCCACCCTCACCCCCCCACCAGCCATGAGCCTAATGCTTTTTTCTTCATCTGGAATGCCACATCTTATTAAAATTAGTACTAACTTTTATTTTATTTTTGTTTCTCATGCAATGCCTATATTAGACAAAAGGGGTAGAATTATTATTATGATTTTAATGTTGGAAGGATTTATGGGAATGGTGGTAGTCCAGAGTTAAGTATCAGGCATCCCCCATGCCTGTCTTCCTCAGTGAAATGCCAATGCCAGCTACAAGGCTGGATTTTCAGGACAGTTTATTCAGTGCACAGTGACATTATTTATGTCCTGCCTTTCTGCCAAGAAATGGTGCTCAAGGCAGCTAGCTGTGGTCAAATTACATCAAAATAACAGCAATTAAGACATGGAAAAACAGATTAAAAACACAATTGAAAAATGCGTCAATAAAATGAAACAAGATCACCCAACCAGAGAAGAATTCATTTCAACAACAGCTGAGCTTAGATGCCAAAGTCCTGTCTGAAGAAAATGGTTGTTGCCTGCTAGCAAAAAGGCAATAGCGAGACAACCAGCCTAGTCTCTCTTGGCAGAAAGATCAAGAGCCTGAGAGCTGTGCCCAGAGAGCCCTCAAATGTCCTTTCCCTCAGCTGAACATTTATTGCACTGAAATATCTGTGTCCAGTTCTGGGTACTGCAATTCAAGAAGGATATTGACAAGCTGGAACATGTCCAGAGGAGGGCAACCAAAATGGTGAAAGGTCTAGAAACCATGCCCTATGAGGAGCAGTTTAGGGAGCTGGGTATGTTTAGCTTGAAGATGAGAAGGTCAAGAGGTGATATGATAGCCATGTTTAAATATTTGAAAGGATGTCATATTGAAGAGGGAGCAAGCTTGTTTTCTGCTGCTCCAGAGACTAGGACAAGGAGCACTGGACTCAAACTACAGGAAAAGAGATTCTGCCTAAACATTGCCTGATGGTAAAAGTTGTTCGACAATGTAATACATACACTGCCTTGGAAAGTGGTGGAGTCTCCTTCTTTGGAGGTTTTTACTCTCCATCTCTTGGCAGTATTTTGATTGTGTATTCCTGCATGGCAGGGGGTTGGACTGGATGGTCCTCGTGGTTTCTTCCAATTTATGATTCTATGTGATCTTGGCATTCAGCTGTGTTACGGCTGACATAATAAGCCAGAATGATGAAGGGACAAGCATTCCTAGTTTGTTCCCATGTCTCCAAAACTATTGTCCATATCCTCAAGTATTTTCAAAGTCTACAAGGAAAAGTGACATGACATAAAAGTCCTGTAGCTCAGAGGATGGCAATAGCAAATCCTCTCTGGGAAAAAAAAAACTTGCTAAGAAAACCCTGTGATACGGTTGCCATAAGTCGAAAATGACATGAAGGCACACAACAGCAAACAACAAAGCACCAGTCATCTATTTAGTAAGAGAAGAAGGAGCACTTGGATGGCACTAAGCACCTTTGTTCCTTTTCATAGCCCTTGGCAGCACGCCTCTGATTTGGGGAAGCAGTCCTCAATATGTTCTAATTCCAACTGCATTGGAATTGCTGGTATTTTCTTTACGAAGCCAATGCATTGAAGATAATCCATGTTGAGCAGGAAGCAGATTTTTTTTGCATGTATCATTCATGCTGGATTGGCTCCAGGCTTGGGAGTCCTTTCTTCCATTACTGACTGAGAGTTTCTTATTAATGCTAATGAATGTAATAGGAAAGATGTAAAGAAATGTATAGATAGTCAGGCTTTTATAGAATGATCAGTTTACTTGATTAGTTAGGGTATGCTTTCATACAATGACCTGTTAAATGTGACGTTTGTGAACAATCCATGTCATTAAAAAGAGCAGGGAGTGGTAAAAAGAAACTTGACAGTATATGGAAAAAAAATCAAACTCATTGAAAAATATACACCCTCCCCCATGAAGTCTACTTGTTTGAACTGGGGGTAATTAAGCAAAGATTATTAATTTACATCCCCTGTGCATTTTAATGGACCTTATAAGGATTTTTTTTAAAAAAAATCCACAAAAACATATTTCTTTCTTTAGTAAAGTACAGCTTGTCTCAAAGCTGCATAAAAAGAGTAAAATTATTTTACTGCTTCAAAACTAAAGGTTCGTGGGAATAGTCTGAGTGTTCTTAAAACTTTGTTTTTATAAACAAAACAATTCTGTTTACTTTGTGGGAGTAAAGACATCACTTCACCATCACCATCACTGGTTTGTTTGTAAGTCACTTTCATACAAAAAAATGTGCACAAAATAACAACCAATAACTATAAATATAGCAATAAAGATAAAAATATTTTTTAAGAAAACGGAACAATTGTAGGAATATTAATGAGTAACCTTATAAACCCTATTCAGATATTCACAGAGAGGATGAAACTCAACACATGGGGGGGGGAGTGAGGTAGCTCTGCCACCTCTGCTATTTCATATGGAAAGAGATAGTCTGCTACATGTGGAGGTTCTCCACATCACATGCACAGGGTTCATACATAGAGGATTGCTCTTCCTATGATCCTGAGGTGCCTGGCGTAAACACTTTGCTTGTATATACTGAAACTAAATAAAGGGGGAAGATGGTGCCGGCATGATAGGAGGTGTTTTAATGAGCTCTGATGTTTTTGTTTCTATCTTGGTCTTCCTGCCCTGAATACTTAGGGTTTTTTTCTTTTCTTAACTGCTGTCCTTCAGTGCTCTGCAGCATTGTTTGTTGCTTTCCCCCCTTGTTATTTGGTTAAGATATTTAAGTGGGCAATAAAAAACATCATAGAACAAGCCCAGGGACAAGCAAGCACAACAAGGCCTCCAAACAGCTCAAGATTGACGATTTATTTGCTAGTGAGGAAACTGTGAGAGTATTCCAAACTTAAACTCAGAGTTTACAATTCCAACTGCTAACAGCTTCTCTGCTTTGGATAAAGAAAATGAGTCTCTATCTGAGCCTTTATAGAAATTTCCCGCAATGATTTGGCTGCTTATTGGGAAAGAGTGTCCTTGGAGCTAAATGAGTCTGTATGGGAGAAATTGCCTGATACTGAGAAGAAACAATTTACTGAACAACATTCATACCCCCCTGATTTTGTGACAAAACAGTGCCTTCTAACAGCTCACACTATTTCAATTTATGAACGTTTACAAAAAATTGTTAATCAACCTGAGCTCCTTAAACTTTCCTTTGAAACTTTTATGCAGAAGCAAACAGGTTTAAAAGAGAGCATGGCTTATTCTAATAGTGAAACATCTAAAAGGAGGGGAAATTGGTGAACAAAATATTCACCATAAATATTCCCAGGGGCAATTCACTAGCAGTTCCAAAGGAGCCAGGAAAAAGAAACTGCAACAGATTTTTACAAGCAAACCAAGTAATGCTGCAAATTGCTTATAATAGAATAAACAATGGTAGATGGAGGTCATATAGAGCCATCAGATCTTCTTTGGGCCAACTTTTACAGATACACCCTCAAAATATTGATATGCTTGCTGTAGAATGGCGTCCCAGTATATTGGCACATAAGCAAATTTTTGTTAACATTTGAACAGCCTACAATACCTCTTATGTTGATGAAAATGAAGTTTTTTCTGTCTAGCTTTCAAATAACACCAGTATGGGTCTTTCGAGACTTAACTACAACTCCTTTAATTATTCATAAGCACAGCAGTGGAGTGTCTACAGAGGAAAGGAATACCTGCTTGTTAATTTCCAAAGGAGCTTCTAGCAAGACCACACAGAAGCCTAGTCCAGCCAAAATTTCTACGACTATAGCAGAGAAGCAGTTTGCAGGTTTGACTGACTTAATAATCAATGAAGAACAAAAAGACATTGCCTCTAGATTGGACAATCTTAAGAACATGCTGTTTACTACCAAGGACTTGGCCAAACCATTGGTGAATTTAGTATCTGCTGATGAGGTTCCTCAAGCTGAGAGGGTTCTGGATCAGGGCTGTATTGATGCTTTATTAATAATGAATGAAGAGGACTTCATAACTACAATTCCACCACAACCCTTGGAGCCTAAGGACTTTTTTGGACAAGTAAAATGCAGCGAAAGCAGCCTCGCCATGTTGCGAGGCTGCAGCGCTGCAGGGCGTCCCTTTCGGATGACGCCCGTCCCTGCCGGTACTGTTGTGGTACCGCAGGGACATTTGAGTGTAATATTTTGGCGATTTTTACTCACGATCGTTGTGTAAAAATCGCCAAAATATTACATTCAAATGTCCCTGCGGTACCGCAACAGTACCGGCATGGAAGGGTGTCATCCGAAAGGGACGCCCTGAAGCGCTGCAGCCTCGCAACGTGGCGAGGCTGCTTGCACTGCATTTTACTTGTCCGAAAAAGTCCTAAGAGGGTTAACAACATACCTCCTCTGCATCAGTTGTCTCCCAGTCAACCCCCCCCAGCTCAGATAGAACCCTTGGATACCTGCGATGATATGGACTTGTCTACACCAGCTTGACAATTAAGTTTACTATGTTGGAAATATCATGGGGTGGGGAAATAAGTTCCATGATGCAGGTTTTGCAATCTATCTTCAAAACTTTAAAATTCTTTGTTTGCAAGAGACATGGGCCCTTGAAACTAACTTGCCATCTCTTCATGGATTTCAATCATTTTCTGTTCCAGCTGTTAAAACTTGCACTAGAGGCCGTGGCAGTGGTGGCCTTACTACATTTATCTCAGTTGACTTGCAAGCTGAGATTCAACCAATAACTACGAAGTGCTTTTTCGCAATGTATATAGGTCCTTTCCATTAAGAGCAGGCATTTTGGTTCTTTAATTTGTATAAATGTCTATTTTCCACCCAACTTAGCAAAGAATGTAGGCCCTAATAGCATCTGGAATAGTTTATCTGAAACCCTGACCCTCCTGGAGAGTCAATATCCCCCCCACAAGGCTCCTATTATGTGGAGATTTTAATGCTAGAATTGGAGATGGTTTGAAACATGTGGAGAGTACTAACTTTGGGCAAGTCTCTCATGCTACACCTGTTGCTAGGGTCTCCCAAAATATAATCATAAACAAGCCAGGTCTGAAGTTTATAGAAGTCCTCTCCTTGCACCATTTGCAATGCCTTAATGGAACCCATCATGACATAACATTGGGTACTTACACCTATGTCACCAATAGGGCAGCAAGCACAATAGATTATATTGCAGTTTCTGCTACTCTGGTACCTGATATTTTTAGATTTGAAGTGAACAATCGAGTTGAAAGTGATCATTTTCCTCTCTCATTGCTATTTAATTTTGAGGTGCTTCACCCCCCATGTCCTTCCCAAAATTTAAATGGAATTCATATGGGAGAACAGAGAATACTGTGGCCAATCAAGCTGGGCACCTCCATTCTTCACATATTTGAGAGTACTACTTTTAAAGCCCTCCATCAAGCCATTTAAAACTCTAATTTAGATATCTTACATGCTTATCAAACCATTATTCAAAAGCTTAGACCCAAGCTAGTGTGTAACAAACAATTTAATCCCTACAAGGTAGCAACTAAATTTCAATGTAGAAGTGCTAGAAAAGCATTGATGGATTGCTCTCGACAGGCACTTAGAAATAATGATGTTTCTCCTGATATTTTAGCTTCTATGAAGTCATTGTATAAGGCACTTTTAAAACAAAAAAAGGACACATATCTTAGAACACAATGGAAACAATTAGCTCTAGCTGTGACAGATAAGAATGAGAAGCAGTTTTGGGACATCATTGCTTCTGGTATGAATATGGTCAGACCGATAATCATTGGGCATATTACATCGCAGCAATGGTACAGCCATTTTAGTAAACTCTATGGAGCTATACATGCAGAGAATCACTCATCTATTGTCTCCAAAACTACTTGTTTGCCATATTGGTCTCCCGTGTCAGTGTCTGAGATAAAAAAGTTGATTGTAGCTCTTGCATTGAGTAAGGCCCCAGGAGAAAATATGATGCCTCCAGAAATATTTAAATACTTTGCTGAGTGGTGGGCACCAATATTAGCTAAAGTGTTTACCCGAATCAACAATACAGGTATAACTCCAGTGGGCTGGAAACAGAGTGTAGTTGTTCCTATTTATAAGAAGGGTGATAAGCAAGATCCCAATAATTATCAGCCTATAAGCCCTTTGGATATTGATTCCATGTTATACAGTAAATATTTGTTAAACAAATTGGAGGATTGGGAATCTACTAATAAGATCAGTCATGCTGAACAGACTGGATTTAGGGAAGGCCAGAGCACTATTGACCATTGTTTGACTCTTTATTTTTTAGCCCAGCAAGGAATTGCTGGCCCCACAAAACATTTATTTGTTGCCTTTGTTGATTTAGCAGCAGCTTTTGATTCAATCAATAGAAACTTGTTGTGGCATAAACTGGCCAACACTAATATAGATAAGCGTCTATTGTTTTTAATTAAGGGGCTCTGCACCAATACAACTACTAGAATAAGAGTTGGCATTTCTGGCTCATTAACTGATCCTATCCCCACAAATAAAGGAGTAAAACAAGGATGCCTGTTAGCACCATCACTCTTTAATTTATATCTGAATGACATCATCCCAGCACTGTCTGGCCCAGAATTTTTTCCACCCTCACTTGGGTCAAAAAAGATTTCTATTCTTTTATATGCTGATGATATGGTTTTAAGTTCACTTACATATATAGGTCTGAGAAGGCTGATTTCTAAGCTCAGTGTATTTTGTTCTAAAGAAAAGTTGAACATTAACTATAACAAAACAAAGGTGATGGTGTTTGGAAAAAGACATTCCCATTTTCGTTGGTCTATCAATGGTCACCAGATTGAACAATGTCAGGAATGTAAGTACCTTGGTATTCATTTCACAGAAAACCTCTCCTGGAAGTCCCATATAGAAGCCACCAGGGCAGTGACTATGAGATCTATTGGAGCAATCCTTAGCTTTTACAATAATGCAAAACTGCGAATAATCAAAACCACAAATGCCGAGTTCGCGAATGTGGAGGGGCAACTGTACATTTTTAACCATGGTGTTCATTTGGACAGACAGGCTATTAACAACTCTAAATTTTCAAAATGGTATAGACTTTATAAATTGGACCATCAAAGGGCAGTTTACCTAGTAATGCTTACATTTCCAAAACTTAGGCAAGCTTTTACAGTCCTTCGTTTTCAAATAATGCCCACACCTATGATTGATGGCAGATATTCTCATACACCTTTGGCCTTTCGTTTATGCATTTGTGGTTCCCCAGAAATTGAGGATTTGCCTCATTACCTATTTTTCTGTTCATTATATTCAGAACCAAGAACCAAATTTCTGGGGTCTATTCTGTCTCATTTACATTCTAACACTGTTTCTGAAAAGATTTTCTATCTTCTGTCTGATATTGACTCTATGGTAACTCACAAGGTTTCTCTTTTTGCCCTGGCAGCGATGAAAATTCATGCAAGACTTATAGCTGATATTGCAGTTGATTGCTATGGGGATGACCTTACTTAATTTCAGTATTGTCGTTTTTATTCAATGTGTTTTAACTGTATTGAATTTTGTCATTCTAATGCACAATTTTTGATGCCAGTTATTTTATATAGCACTTTTATAATATTGTATTTTCTTATTGTTCTTATTCACTGTGTATGCAAATGGCCTTTGGTCTAAGCATTAATAAACTCCTCTTCTGGCTTTTCTTCGCAAACAAAGATTCAGGAAGGACTCATCCCGCGCCTTCTGCAAGCGCGCTGATGACTAAAAAGGCCAATCCAAGATAAACAAGTCCGGTTGCAAAAAGCACAGCAAAAGATCTCCTTAGGTGATGTTTTTGGCTTGTGATTCTTTCTGCGTTGTCGTTTCTCTTCAAGACTTGTTTGGCGTGAGTTCTCAAATAAGGCTGCAGCATTGTGGACAGTGCATCTCCATGCCTCCCGATGTGAGGCCAGGGCGGACCACTGTTGGTGATCAATTTGGCCGAGCCTGAGATGTTGTTTCAGGGAGTCTTTGTATCGCTTTTTTGGAGCGCCCCTCTTACGCTGACCAGTGGCGAGTTCACCGTAGAGTAGTATTTTTGGGAGGCGATGGTCCTCCATCCTAGAAACATGCCCTGCCCAGTGCAGCTGCGTTCTCAATATCATGGCCTCAATACTGGTGATCCCTGCTTGCTCAAGGACAGCAACATAATAAACTACTACTACTACTATTACATAGAGGATTTTGTCTTCTTCAGACTCTTCACACGTGGTGAATAATGATGGAGGGCCAAGTATGCTTCTCTCCTTTCATCTCAATTATAACCTTTTAAAAATGAATGCTCAAAGAGAAGACTAAAGGGGGAGTTGATATGATTGTTGTTCTTATTGTGTGCCTTCAAGCCATTTCAAACTTATGATGACCCTAAGGTGAACCTATCACGGTATGTTCTTGGCAAGATCTCTTCAGAAGAGCTTTGTCTTTGCCTTCCTCTGAGGCTGAGTGTGTTTGTGACATGATCACACTCTTTAAATACCTCAAGGGCTGGTATAGAGAGGAGGGGGAAGGCCTGTGCTCTACTGTCCTGCATGATAGAACTAGGTCTAATGGTTTTAAGTTACAGGAAAGTAGATTTCAATTGAACATTAGAAGTAACTTCTTGATAGTAAGAATGGTTCAGCAATGGAACCAATTGCCTAGAGAGGTGGTGGGGTCTCCTTTCCAGAACTTTTTCAAATAGAGGCTGGACAGCTACCTGCTGGGGATGATTTAGCTAAAGATCCTGCAACAAGCAGGGGGTTGGACTTGATGACTTATAGAGCCTCTTCCAACTCCGTGATTCTATGATTCTATGGCTAATATGAGAATCATAGAATCTAATATGTCCAGCTGTGACATATAGTATTCATAGAATCATAGAATCATAGAATTGCAGAGTTGGAAGAGACCACGAGGGCCATCCAGTCCAACCCCCTGCTATGCAGGAAATCATGATCAAAGTATCCCCGACAGATGGCCATCCAGCCTCTGTTTAAAGACCTCCAAGGAAGGAGACCCTACCATGCTCTGAGGGAGTGTGTTCCACTGTCGAACAGCTCTTACTGTCAGAAAGTTCCTCCTAATGTTGAGGTGGAATCTCTGTTCCTGGAGCTTGCATCCATTGTTTCGTGTTCTAGTCTCTGGAGCAGCAGAAAACAAGCTTGCTCCATCCTCAATGTGACACCCCTTCAAATACTTAAACAGGGCTATCATATCACCCCTTAACCATCTTTTTTCCAGGCTAAACATACCCAGCTCCCTAAGTCTCTCCTCATAAGGCATGGTTTCCAGCCCTTTCACCATTTTAGTCACCATCCTCTGGACATTCTTCAATTTGTCAATATCCTTTTTGAATTTTGGTGCCCAGAACTGGACACAGTATTCTAGGTGAGGCCTGACCAAGGCAGAATAGAGTGGCACTATGACTTCCCTTGATCTAGACACTATGCTTCTATTGATGCAGCCCAAAATTGCATTGGCCTTTTTAGCTGCCATATCACACTGTTGACTCATGTTCAACTTGTGTTCTACTAGGACTCCTAGATCCCTTTCGCATGTAGTCTATCCTGTATCTATGCATTTCATTTTTCTGCCCTAAATGCAGTACCTTACATTTCTCCATATTGAATTTCATTTTGTTAGCTTTGGCCCAGCAATTGAGGTTATGCCATTGATGTTAAGGGACTAGTAGCTTAAATGGTGCTGTGAATTCAGAGACCACAGCCTGCATGCATCTTAGGGGGAGGGAGGACCCATCAGAGTTGCATACAAGAAGCTCAGGGAGCTTTCATACCAAATGAGTTGAGTATGGTCCCATTTAGGTATCTTTCCTGCTTAAACTCAAGGGTGGTGTGTTCTTGATCTCATTAACTTTGTTACTGTGTTCATCTAAACATTGCTATAAAAACCTCTTCAGCCCCTTGCATTCAATGTGTGAAGATTTAGGATACTGCCAGGTCTATGCGGACATTTGAAGGCAGGGTATATGGGCGTGCTCACATCCCCACCACCCACTTAGTTCTTCAGGTAAATAGGGCAATGTCTGAACCGGGCTTTATGTATATATTTATAGTGGCTTTCCACTATGTTTCCAAGCCCTACCTTGAGATGGTGGGAGTTGATACTATAAACTTCTGTGCTCTACTTTGGGGTTATGACAATTTTCTTTTAAAAACCCAACTTTTTAAAATTTAGTGCATCATCTACAATGTTCCCCTGCCCAGGTTATATGGAGGACAATTTTACTGTGCCTTGGGAGGGAGGCTGGGCTGTTTTAGGCCTAGGAAGGGATTTTACAAACATGTACTTTCTAGTTGGGTGGGGGAAAAAAAGAGGCTTCTCTTGGTTGTAAAACAGCCCAGTGCCCCTCCATGGCAAAATTGCCCTCTGCACTCTTTAAGGGTGTAGTAGCATTTTTAGTTAATTTTTGTGTTTGAAATGTTTAAAAATATAATAAATTTGGAGGGTGATGAGACATGGTGAGGGTATAGCCCTCCAACGTCCTGCAAGGGGCCATTCTGGTTCCCCAACTCCTGGCAGTTCATCTTTACAGTGAGCACATTCAGACTCATTGAATATCAGCCACATTATCCTTTCCACTTCATTTTTTTCCTTTTGTTTAGTAAAATGAAAAGTTCTGATGAATAAAAATCTTTTCTTTTTTTTGTCTCAAAATGTCCCACACAAACCCTGTGGGAGGCAGTTCTGACATGCTTCCACCATCTCCCCGTGAGTTGTTTAAAGTCCATGAGACACCTTATTTCCCAACAGGAAGTGACATAAAAGCTGGCTTCTAAGTCACTTCCTGTTGAAAAAAAGAGCTTCAACTGGGCCTAAAATGGCCAAAGGTGCAAAAACAAATAAATAAATAAATAAGTCATAACATTTTCCCCACAACCCAGGGGATGTTGGGGGGTGTGGGGAGCAAATTTGGGTGTGTGTGTTTCCAAGACTATTGCCCCAGCCCACAACGCCTGCCCACATCAGTCTAATGTTTTGTACACTTTTAGTGTTAGTCAATATCATTGTTTTTATGAAATACTCAGAATCTTACAGGGACAGTCATTTAAATGTGTGGATAAAATTAAATTTGTGGATAAATTTGAGATCCATCATGCCTAGTCCCAGAAGCAGATGAAAGGTCCTCCCTCCATCTGAACTGCCACTGCTCTGACCTCAGAGGGTGAAAAGACAGTTTCTGCTGGTGTGACGTCGAAGGCTTTCATGGATGGCATCCATAGATTTTCCTTGTTTTTTTTTCCAGGCTGTGAGGCCATGTTCTGGAATAGTTTCTTTCTGATATTTCGCCTGTATCTTTAGCTGGCATCCTCAGAGGATGCCAGCCACAGATGTAGGCAAGACATCAGAAGAAACTATTCCAGAACATGGCCTCACAGCCCGGGAAAAAAAACAACAACAAAGAAAATCTATAGTTTCTGCTAGATTTGCTTAATTCCCTCCTCCACTGCCATCTCTTTCCTCGTGTGTTCTATCTTAAGATTGTAAGCCTAGTGCAGGGAACTGTCCCCCCCCCCTTGTAAAGTACCATGTACAGTGATGGTGCTATATAAATAAATGATGATGATTATAAATTCTCTTCTGATAATGATGGGCCATGGTCAATGTTGACCATAGGAAGCATATTGATTCATAACCCAAGCCAATAACCAAACTGCAACCACAGAGACACATATCCCTGTTTCCCCCTTTAGTTTTAGTTAGATAGAGAGCCTGTAAAAACATAATATGCAACAGCTCTATGTTATTAACAACCTTTTGTTATAGATGGCACATGTTTTAAATTATGTAACAGCTCCTAGAGAAAACCAAGACTGATTTATTGAGTGTAGAGTGGAAAATATCTATGTAAGGCACATAAGAAAAGCCCAATTGGCTTGCATCTGAGTAGACAGGAGTAATTTGTTTCTATCTCATTCTCTGTGTTGTTTTTAAAAATAAAAATAAAGTAACACTCCTTATAGGATAGGCTTTATAACAGAGAAAGGATGAAAGTGCTTCAGATTATCTTCACGTTTGCCTGTCCAGAGAACTGCACATCTACCAGTGCTCTATACATTTGTTGCTTAATTGATTGCTTGCATGCACTGTTACGCAGTAGGTCAATTTCATCATAACGGTTAAATTCCATCTTTTAAAACCAGCATGCAGAAGTACTGTAGTCTGGGCATCCGTTTACAAGATTAAAGTGATACTCAATTTAGTTATTGCTAATGAACTCAACATAAATTCCCAATTTAATTTTTGAATTATTTCTTTTAGGTACCCTGGCTGGATAACTTGGTGTATCTAAACTGTCATGCTCTAAATATATTCTAAGATTTCCCCCCCCCGCCCCCCAGTATTTTTAATCTTGGGGCAGTTGCTTAATGAGGTTACTTCAATCTTCCAAAAGAATAGCACACACAGAGACACACAGACATAAACTCATACAGACACACCCAACCCCCCTATTATTATAAATATCTCGCTATATCTATACATATACATCGATACAAATATGATTTCATCATTGTCCTCTGAAATTGTATCTATCTTTTTTTAATTTGTACCCACAGACTTGAAAAGTGTAATATTCAAAGTGCTGGCATATTTTTATACTCTGTGGTATTGTAATTTTAATGAAGGAAGAAATAACTTTTCAACAGTGTGGGTCATCTTATGTACATTGTCTAATCATTAGCAAGCATGAAGAGGACTGAGAGAAAGAACTCAAGAAAGATGAATGTTTTTTAAAAAACAAAACACCTACAGGTGAAGCATCAATGGAAACATTGCAGGTTCAGTAGAAAGATTAAATGAATCCAATTTAAGCCAAACTCCCAGAAACCAAAACTTAAAAAAAGAAGAAAAAGAAAGCACAGAGTTAAAAGCAGCAGAAAGATCTAAAGGTATAAGAGCAGGGGCAAAAAAGTCCCTTTGCCAAGAGAAGATCATTAGAAATTATATTAAGTTTCAACACAGTGAACAAGGCTAAAGCCAGAATAAAAATGGTGACAAATGAATTATTGGTAAGATTTTGGAGACAGCTGGAACACTCTTAGAAGATTCAGATAAAAATGAAAGAAAGAGTAATGGGTGATAGTAATGGGTGATACATGAACAGAAATGATGAATCAAGAGAGTTGGAATCTGTTTGCTCTTAGCAAAAAGAAGATAAATATTACCTTCTTCTAAGAGAGAAAGCAATAAACATAGGAAGACAAATTAGCTGAACAAAGTGATTTGGTTTGGCTAGACCACTTCAGCATTTCATTTCATTGTAATATGACAACTCTCTTGAACACTGAGATATGACACCCACCACACACAAACACATGCCCAGGACACCATTATTTGTTTTATTTGGGAACCCAGTTTTGACCACATACCCATTTTTCAAAGGATGTTGGAAAAACATAAAACATGTTGCAACTCCTGATCTTCCTTAAAGACTGAGATACTGGAAAGAATAGTGGTGATCAAATTTAAGGCTGCGATCTGTGCTTCCATAAAACATACTGTAACACAATCTCTACATGGTCCTATTGTGCCCATGGTTCTCAAATTTGGCTTCCCAGATGTTGTTGGACTGAGTTTCCAGAATCTTTGAGCATTGTCCATTTTGTAGCTCTATGAATCACTGGACAAATCCACACTACACAAATAATCCATTTGGAAACTGGGTTATTTGCCATGGCTCCTTCCTATGGAATCCTAGGATTTGTAGCTTTGTGAGGCCCCACCCCTCTTTGGAAGAGAAGGCTAAAGACCCTGTAAAACTACAAATCCTGGGATTCCATAGGGAGGAGCCATGGCAAATAATCCAGTTTCAAACTAGATTATTTGTGTAGTGTGGTTTTGGCCACTGATTTAGGTAACAGAACAACATTTATTATGTACAAATTTGTCAAAATATTTCATTTGAAATTCAAACACATGCTCTAGTGTTGTACCTTATTGTCAGAGGCAGGGAACAAAATAAGAAAAGAGGTTGCAGAAGAATATCTGAAGCAAAACCTCTTGAAGAATGCTAATACTTGTCCTGAACTCACAGTAGCAAATGCCTGAGGAGCAACAGGGGAGGGATGCAGGAACAACAGGGTAAGGGGTGCTGTTCTAGCCTGTTGCCAATTGTCCACAAAAGAAGCAAGAGAAGTCAAGAGCCAGTCCAGAAGTCAGTCACCAATATAGTCCATACAAGATGCAAGAGTAGTCAAAAAGCCTGTTCAGAGTTCAGTTACCAAATGTCCATACCAGATCCCAGGAAAACCAGTAGCCAGTCTAGTGTTCCGTAGAGTCAGGTCCGAGGTCCAGTTCTGTGGTCTGCAACAGTCTGGAAGTCTGTCTAAAGTCAAGACAAGCAAGAATCCAGGAGGAGTGCAACACCTCAAGATGTCAGCACTGGGATTCAAAGGGAAACTGCTTCCAGATTTATAGCTAGAGTTCCAAGGTTAGTTGGAGCTAATTAGTGATGAAGCAGGTCAGTTTTTGGTATTTAAATGATGTTGGGTGTGGTGTTTCTCCATCCTGCATTCAGAGAAGGGAGGTGGCATGTTGTCTTGATTATCTATCAATGGCTGACCTACTGTTTGTTCTGCAGGGTGAGCTATGTTTTCTGGTTCGGCTGCCCTCTCGGAGGAAGCCAGAGCAGTCTCTGCTTCTTTGGACTTGGCTGTACTTTCTTTCTCTGCCTCATCTGCCTCCTCCTCCTCCTCCTCTGAATCCTCAGCCGGAAGTTCATGACGATAATCCATAAAGGAGAATAGACAGTACAATGGCTCTATACACACTGATTTTTGTGCTTCGCCTCAGGTGTTTATGGACCTGAAACATGGGTCACCTATCGCCACCACCTACGACTCCTCTAACGCTTTCATCAGCGCTGTATACACACAATCCTAAATATACACTGGATTGACTATGTGATGAATGTTGCTGTCCTTGAACAAGCAGGGATCACCAGCATTGTGACCGTGATATTGAGAACACAGCTGCGCTGGGCAGGGCACGTTTCTAGGATGGAGGACCATCGCCTCCCAAAAATAGTACTCTACGGTGAATTCACCATGGGTCAGCATAAGAGGGGCGCTCCAAAAAAATAATACAAGGATTCCCTGAAACAATATCTCAAGCTCAGCCAAATTGATCACCAACAATGGTCCGCCCTGGCCTCACATTGGGAGGCATGGAGATGCACTATCCACAATGCTGCAGCCTTATTTGAGAACTCACACCGAACAAGTCTTGAAGAGAAATGACAACCCAGAAAGAATCACAACCCAGAAGCATCACCCAAGGAGACCTTCTGCTGTGCTTTCTGCAACTGGACTTGTTTATCTCGGATTGGCCTTTTTAGTTATCAGCGCACTTGCAGAAAGCGTGGGATGAGTCCTTCCTGAAACTTCGTTTGTGAAGAAAAGCCAGAGAGAGAGAGTAGCAAAAGGAAAGATGACACCTAACAGTAGTGAACTGGAAAAACAACAACACCAAGGGTACATTTATTCTTAGACATCTCTAAATCATACTTATCGTGAACTCTTGTGCTGTTTTTCTCAAGGAAATTCTAATATATTAGCATTTGGACAAAACACAAAATGAGATTGGATTTTGCAAGCATAAACTACCACCACCACCACGACTACTTTTTCTTCTATTAATATTTTATTGATTACCTGCTAAGATGTTTATCTCTTATGTCCCTCTCTGAGCAAAATAAGAACACACTTGATGAAATATGGATGAGTAAACTCAGGAGTGTAAAGAGACGGCATGGTGTAGTCCAGCATTGGACAACAGTTCTGGAAACCAGGGTTTGAATCTCAGCCATCAAAACTCACTGGATGACCCTGGGCAAGTCATACTCTCTAAGCCTCAGAGGAGGGCAACAGCAAACCTCCTCTGAACAAATCTTGCCAAGAAAACCCTGTGATACGTTCGCCTTAGAGTTGCCATTAGTTAGAAATAACTTGAAGGCACACAACAGCAACAAACTCAGGGAGAAATGGAGAAGACAATAAAAATGGAAATAGACACAGGACATTTTCAGATGCCCCAAACTGCGCAAGCAGCCTCCGGAGCAGTAATGAGGCTGCTGCATGGCAGGGGGTCCTTTTCGGACGCCGCCGTCCCTCTTCCGGGATCATTCGTGGCTCGTCCGTGAAGCTTTGGAAGCGGCCGCGCCATATTTTAAGCACAGAAGTTGCCCGTGCTTAAAATATGGTGCGGCCGCTTCCAAAGCTTCACGGACGTGCCACAAATGATCCCGGAAGAGGGACGGTGGCATCTGAAAAGGACCCCCTGCTGCGCAGCAGCCTCGTTACTGCTCCAGAGGCTGCTTGCGCAGTAAGGAGTGTCTGAAAATGTCCATAATCTCAGAAGGCTCAAAGAAGAAAAATGCACAATTCTCCTTTCTGAAAGGGAGAGCCTCAGTGGTGGTGACAGGGAAGCACATATGAACATGCCTTATAATGACACAAGACATGGTTGTGTATAACCCCATATTACCTACTCTTTTTGGTAGGATCTCTTCAGGGTCCACAGCAGAGGTCTTTCCTGCTTACCTGACCATTTAACTGGAGATTTCAGAGACTGAATGTATGATGTTCCTTCAGTAAGGAAAGGATAGGGACAGAGCTTGGTACTAAATCTAGTTAATGATTGATGAATGAAATAACGAGACCACACACAGAAGATTGGGTTGAAATACGGGCCACTTTATTGATATATTTCCTATTTATTGTGACTTTCTTGTGGTATGTCAAGTATGGAAAAGGGGGGAGATCCCTCGTGGGGGCATGCACATGGGCAGTTGGTCAAAAGTGATCTAACTCCCAGCATCCCTGGGCGACTCACCTGAGCCCCAAGGGGGATCCCGGTGTCAGGGGTTCCCCTTGGGCGCCATCTGCTGGAGGGCCCCGTACCAGGAAGGAAATCCCTAAGCCATGTAGCTTCTGTGAAGGATCTCCCACCCGACACTGGCCCTAAGGATACCCTACCTCACTGCACCCCATCCATTGAGATGCCGGTACAGCTCAGTGAAGGATATCCTACCACTCAATTTGAGGTTGCCATAGGTAAATGCCAAATCATTCACTCCCCACTCCCTGCCACAGATAGGGGCAAGTGTCTACTTAGCCCCTATCCCCCACAAGGGAAGCTAAGACAGCCCTCACCTCCTGACGCATACCATCAAGAAACAGCTGGATCCCCGTGTCTGACAAGTGGACCCCATCAACCCGATAAAGCTCCGGGAGTTTATATGAAATGCCCGGGTACTGGATGAAATGGCCAAGGCCGCCATCCATAGCCCTGTGAACCGCCTTGTTCACTTTCTTGCGGGCAATGTCCAACAGCTTGGGGGCACCTTCACCTGTGTAGGAGAGACGTGGAACGATGTCAGACCAAATCAGAGAGGTTTGCGGCCACGCCGCCTTAATCCATCGCATGTCAGCCAGGGCCTGTATCATCAAAGCCCTGCCTTTCAAAAGGCCGAGATCATTGCCGCCAAGGTGGATCACCAGGACATGCAGAGGAGGTCCATGACGCTCCTGAAACAGGAAAGAGATAAAACCATTCCACCTCAAGCCCCGTTTGCCAAGCCATTCGATCGAGGCAGTATCTCCAAGACCCAGATGCGGACCCAACGGGCTCCTCTTGGCATGTCGTGCTGCCCAATACACAAAGCTGTGGCCACAAATCAGTACCTGGTATCTCATATCTGGAATGAAAGCACAATCACAGAACAGGGGCAGATACATAGTCAATTGCACAGTGGGCGGACATAGACCTTGTAGGCAGCCGACTTCCAACGTCCCAATCTTTTAATGGCCTCTGGCTGCATACCCATAGCTGCGGCCGTCGAAGCTGCTCCAATCCTAAAGGAGTGCGAACAGAAACGTACGCCTCCCAAACCCAGGCGAGTCAAGGCTTTATTCGTGACGGACCAGAATTGATACCTTGTGAGTGGAGATCCATTGGCGTGGCAAAACAGCGGACCAGGTGTAGTAGGGTGCAACTTCAAATACTCACGAAGGGCCACCACCGGGCAGAGGGTTGGGTCGTGGCACTGGCGCAATGTAATGTTCATACCCTTGCCCATCTGATCGGTCTTGGACCGCCTAATCGTTATAGTGACCACCTTGGAACCCAAGGTGATGTCCCCCACGCTAAGGGCCAGGCCAGCAGAGTCCTTCTTAGACGCCACCACCAGCTCGCTGATGCGTAATGCCCCAAAAAAGGCCATCAAAGAGGCGGCATGGAGCAATGCCACCTCAAATGGAGTTGTACATATGCTGGGCCATATCTGGAAAAGGCCCTTGAGAATTGCTGGGGAGAGAGGCTGCCTATCATCATTTGCCTTACCTCGCTGCCTGGCCCAACCCTCCAGTGCCTTCCGAATCCTAAAATCTGAAGTGTTGTCCTGCAGGCCTTGAGCCTTACTCCAAAAGGCCAAGGCGGCCAATCTGGATCGAATTGACTGGGGGGCAAGGCCTTTCTCCTTAAGGGAGACACAGAAATGTAGAAGGTGAGGGACTGGAACTGGCCAGGAATTGGGTAGTCGCATATTGTCCCAAAAATCAAAGAATTCCTGTATGGCCTGCTTGTATACCCTCCTGGTGCTTGGAGCAATGGAGAGGCTGATGGCCTTAACTATTTCACCAGTCCAAGCTCCCACAAATCCTCCGGCATCGGGTCTGGCATCTCGGCAGCGCCCGGAGCTAATTGCCTGAAGCGGTCCATCTGCAGACGGGAGAGAGCATCGGCAATGCCGTTGTCCACTCCCGCCACGTGGGACGCAGTAAATAGAATGTTAAACTTAAGGCATTGGAGGGTAAATGCTCTAACTAATGTCATGACCCTTTTGGACTTGGAGGTGAGAGAATTTACCACCTGAACAGTGGCCATGTTGTCACACCAAAAACGGACCGTGGAGTTGGCAAATTCATGTGGCCACAGCTTAACTGCAACTAGTATCGGGAAGAGCTCCAAGAAGGTAAGGTCCGCTGTGATGCCAGCACCAACCCAGGTACTAGGCCAGCGCTCAGCGTACCACCTCCCCGCAAAGTAGACCCCAAAACCCAGTGAACCTGCCGCATCAGAAGACACCTTAAGGGCATCACCCAAACGCAAGTCCTCCCTCCAAAAGGAACCCCGTTGTACTGATGCAAAAAGCTATACCATATATCCAAATCCAGCTTAATTTCACGGGTGATCCTGACCCTGTGATGTGGTTGCAAGACACCAGCGGTAGCATCACATAGGCGCCGGAGGAAGGCCCTGCCCGGCGCAATTACCTTGCACGCAAAATTCAGGTGGCCAATAAGTTCTTGAAATTCTTTGAGCGTGGCTTTGCTACATTGGAGAAAACTAATGACCCTGAGCAGGAGATCACCTATCTTATCCGAGGGTAGCCAGCAAAATTGATTCACTGTATCAATTTCAATACTGAGAAAGGCCAATCGTTGACTCGGGCCCTCTGTCTTTTCCTGAGCCAGAGGAAACCCAAAGACCACCATAAGGTCTTGGAATTGCTCCATCAAGGAATGACAGACCCCAGTGCCGAACTGCCCCACAAAGAGGAAGTCATCCAGGTAGTGCACTACCCCCTGATGCCCCGTTTGATGCTTAATAGCCCACTCCAAAAAGGTACTGAACTTCTCAAAGGCTGCACAAGAGACAGAGCAGCCCATAGGCATTGCCCGATCCATGTAGTACAAGCCATCAAATGAGAATCCCAGTAGCTCGAAATCATTGGGGTGGACAGGCAAGAGGCGAAAAGCCGATTTAATATCACACTTGGCAAGTTCAGCACCAAGGCCATATCGCTTAACTACTTTGACGGCTGCATCAAATGAAGTGTAGTGAACAGTGCATAATTCTTGTGGGATGAAGTCATTAATGGATTGCCCCCTCGGATAAGACAGGTGATGAATTAAACGAAATTCTCCTGGCGCCTTCTTTGGAACAATACCCAAAGGAGAGACCCGCAAGCGAGAGGAGGGCGGGTCCACAAAGGGGCCTAGGACCCGACCTTCCGTGACCTCCTTCTGAATCTTCTGTCTGACCACATGTTTTAAACCCCGTACTGATTTAAGATTGGGTGCCATGTAAGGCCTGCGCACACCTTGGTAAGGTATGCGAAAGCCCTCATGGAAACTGTCCCGGAGGTATTGAGCTGCCGACTGGTCCGGGTACACGCATAGCCAGGCAGCCAAAACCTCCAGCCTAATTGGGCTGGGACCCTTTTCCCTGAGGGGCAGGGTTGTTCGGTCCCTTTCTCCCTCCCTGCTGGTCCTTACGAAACTGTCCCCTCCCTTTTGGGCAATTGTGGAATGAGTGTCCCCCGCCACAGATGGAACACTCGTGGCGAAAGGCGCACGGGCGGCGAGAGCAAGCCCCTCTGTACCCAAACTCCCAGCATAACAGCCGGTGATTTGGCGTAACCGGCTGATTAGGCTGAGTAGATTGGCGTGGTGAACCACCAGGACGTGTATTCTGCAACAAGTGACCACACTGTGCTCTTTCCCCCAATATGGGCCGGCTGGGAGACATAATCTGCAGCCACAGGTGTGAATTGATAATATCCCACCTCAAAGTTGGATAGGAGGCTGCCATTTGCCGAAATGCTTCGTCGTATTGAAGCCAAGCTGGGCCCGCAAAATCAACATAGGCCCTGTATATAATATCTAGATATCTTATGAGGGCATAAGATTTGTGAGGCTGGCTGTGGGAGACAACACCAGCATATATGAGGAAGCCCGCCAACCAGTTGGACCATGTCCTGTCAACCCACCTCAGTTTAATTTTCTCTTTTTCCCTGTTGTCCAATTCATCTTTCTCCTTCTTGTCCAGTTCACGGAAAAGAAGGGAGAAAATGTCCACATACTCCCCTTTCAAAATTTTTTCTTTGGTAGCCTGGGCCAAATGCTCCCCTAAAGCAGGGGCCTGCTCCAAGGCCATGGGAATGTGAGGAAGACCACTGGGGGTTTGACCACCTGAGGGAGGCGAAGCCAGTGGGTTCACGGAGTAGGGGGAGCCCAAGGGCATCGGTGGGTACCAACCAAACATCGCTGTGTCCCCCTGGTCTTCCAATGCCTGAATGCAAGCAAGAAGTTGGTTAGCGACATCATTAGAAAGGTCCCCCGCATTATCCCTGGCAGGACGCTTCGGAGGCCTAGGAAGGCGCACGTCCTCCAAGGCCTGTAAGCGATCCAAGATTTGCTGCAACACATTCTCAACCGTATCCCTAGGGCGGGCAGATTCAACTGGCTCCACTGGGTCACGAGGGTGGGCGGGCTCCGCTGGCTCCTTACCCTTCCCGCCTTTCTTGCTCCTCTTCAGGGTCTACAGCAGAGGTCTTTCCTGCTTACCTGACCATTTAACTGGAGATTTCAGAGACTGAATGTATGATGTTCCTTCAGTAAGGAAAGGATAGGGACAGAGCTTTGTACTAAATCTAGTTTTGATTAGTAGTGTATTAACTAATTAAGTTATTAGGTTGCAATGAATTTTTTAGCCATTTCCTTCAACTCATTAGATTTTTTAGTTAACACTGAGGTTTAAAGTACTCATTAGTGTATGAGGTCATTAGAATATTACAGTTCATTAGGGTGGGTGCCTCTCCCTCTGTCACATTCAAGAAAACAGGAAGGCCTGCTGTTAAAAGAGAAAAAAAATTAGAATTGGAGGAAATGCATCATATGGATCTGTTGTTAGACAGGCTAATCTGTGTGATTCCTTTGGGAAAACAGCAGGGAGAATGAGGAGAGAGAAAAAGAGAGAGAGAACTTTCTGGAGCTCAAGTCAGAGCAGAAGAGTTGAGCATGGGAAATCAAAAAAGGAAAAGAAAAATGGAAAAGAAGAAAAAAAAGTCTTGGAATAGAATGGGAGCAGTGATGGTGGTGGGAATAATTTGTTGCAGTGGACCAAGGCCTTCAGACAGGACTTTTTCTGAAAGTTAAGCCTTTTAAGCCTGAAAGGCAGGTGGGCCCCGCCATCCCCCATGGACCTACCTGCATGGAAGGAAAGTGTTTGGAATCTTTCTGGGGTTGGTGAGCATTGTGACTCTCTGCAGTAACTTATCCTCTATTTATTATATTCTGGACTGGTTTCTATCATATACTACGGTATAATATCCAGTTTTCTATAGTATTATTTAGGGTGAGTTATGATTAATCCCTTTGTAATGTACTATGCATTTGGATAATTTCGTCAAAAGTTTTCCTTATATCCATCTCCTATATTTTTTTGTTGGCTTCTCCCTTTTTGTCCCTCTGCATGCTTCCCATTTTGGTGTTTACCACCATCATGCTTGCCCCATCAACTTTTAATCGTATAATTAAGATGTAAAAATGTTCTGCATAGGATAAGAGGCTCTTAAAAGTTCAGATTAAGAATTCTCCACTCTTGATTCACTGAACAATCTTTGTAGGTATCCATGAAATGAAATAAATCACTCCACATTCACCTTTAAAAACAACAACAAAAAAGCATATAACGAGTGAGTGAAGTATACAAGGTGGTGGGAATGGAAAGAAAAGTGAGATGCAGATGAGCGCCAAACTGAATGAAAGAGGCTGTAAAATGAGATCCCATGCTTTTGGATTCCACCTGCCAGATGCTAGACATGTTGGACTCCCACCCTGCCAAGACAACAATCCTTTTATGGGCTTTCTAGTCCATATGGGGGGTGGAATTCTAGGTTGGAGGAAGGCAAAAAGAGCCCTTTTGAAGGCTCTAATAACAAAATGTGCTCCCCTAAGGTCGAAAGTGACAACCTACATGCCATTCTAGGGAAATGTCATAGGACTTTATCAGACAGGAAAAATACGGCATCATCACAATGCCACATAATGGCGAAAGGGTGCGTGGATCAGAAAACATTGCCCTTTTGTGGTTATGTCCTGGCCAAAACCTGGGTTTTTTTTAATAAATTGCTTAAGCTGTCAATAGATCTCCCTGTCACTTTTTTGCCAGCATTTCCAGCATGCAATACTTCGGGCCATTTAAATCATGTACTTACTCCGACAATGCCTGCTCCAGCGCAAACACTTTCAGGCGAGATCGGGACATCCAGGTAGGTTTCACTTTTTTATGACCCTCCCTGGGTTACTTGGGACTTTTAAAGTGTGTATATGTGCTTTGCTTCACTTTTTGATGTTTATTTTGCTTTTTATTTTTAAATTTCCACATGACAAAATCACACAAGATTTCAAGCAAGGAAGTGAATGGGGCTCTGTTCACTTCCTCTTTATTGCTGGGAGCCTTTGTTGGGATTAGAAGGTAAGTGTGGGGGAGGATGTTCTTTTGCCATCATAAAAATGCTTTTTTTTTAATGCTGGCAAAAGAACGTTTAAAAGGGATGTGTCTGACAAACTCCAGTCAGACCCAACACCAATGTTTAAATCAACAAGTTAATCAATGATAATATAACCAATTACATGATTTCAAGTAGTAGAGTTTATGATAGTGAATAAATTCCTTGATTTTTAACAGTGAACTTTATAAAAGTAATTAAATCAAATTATAAGAAAAGAGATCCCCCCCCAAACATCAGGAAGAACACCTTTACTGTGAGAACTGTGCAAGTGTAGAATTGACTGCTTCAGAAGGTGGAGAGAACTCTCTTTTTAGAAGTCTTTCAACAGAAGTTGGATAAGCATCTTTCAGGAGTACAGTAGGACCCCCATATCTGGTGGGGATTGGTTCGGGGGTGGTGGTGCTGTGGATACTGAAAACCGTGGATAATACTATTGAAAATAATGGGACTTTTGGTTTAAAATACCATAGAGTTGCCTTGGAGGACTTAGAAAATGGCTAGAGGACACATTTTCTAGGCAGACTGGATGGTAGGTGTGCTGTTTTGTGTCCCATGGATAATTGAATCAGTGGATAATTAATCAGTGGATACGGGGGGTCCTACTATACTTTAGTCACGTATTCCTGCTTGCCAGGGAGTTAGATTAGATGATCCTTATGCTCCTTTTCAGCTCTGTAATTCTAATTTTCAAACTTAATGTTCCAAGGCCTGCCCAGGGGACTTTGTTCAGACAAAGACTGCTGACACACGGCAGAAATAATGCAGTTTGACACCGCTTTAACTGCCATTTGTAGTTTTGTGAGATATTCAGCCTTCTCTGTCAGAGAGCTCTAGTGCCACAAGAAACTACCAATCTCAGGATTCCATAGGATGAAGTCATGATAGTTAAACTCATGTCAAACTGCATTATTTCTGTGTCAGCAGCCATAGGAACTGCATTCTCACATTGACAGCTTGGGAAGCTACTTCTAGAAAGTAATTTGTTATACACCTTATTATGTAGTCACCAATAACTTTCTACTGTCAACAGCACAAATATTGTTTTCATTCCTTTTAGGATCTCTTTTGAGAAAGGTCTGGCAGACCAGATGGGAAGGTGTTGCTGAGCTAACTGCATCTCATTCATAGACCAGAGATTCCCCACATCTCCTGTAAAACATATGCGTTAGCAAGAGCTTCTGAATGACAACCCATAGTGAAGGTTTTGCCAAAACAGACTTGATTTGGTTATAAAGACATAAAGAACACATAGAGAGACACAGCTTAGCTGAAGAGAACTCTGAACTCTTTTTCTGAAGATCAGTCCAGAAAAAATATTTCTAGCTTAGTTGCTAGGCAACATCACCCTGTCTTTGTACCCAGGGCTTTTCATTATCTCTGCACCCTCAATCAAACCTCCTGGACCATGTATTAACTGCTGCAAAACTTTAAAAACAAGGTAAATCTTTAAAGGAACTTTTTCCTAGAGTGGTCCATTTGCTGCCACTATTCCCACAATGCACTTTATCACTGATGGTCAAACTAGATAATACATTTATCCCTTTGTTCCAGAGCTGCTCACCCAGGTGGTGAACAAAGGCTCCCATAGCACTTGATTTTTCCTCACCTACATATCATTCATTTAACTTATTTTGTTTTGTGATTGATCATTGGAAGGTAAATGTGGGCTTCATTTGCAAAGCTGATTACTGAGACACTGTATCTCTGAGGAAATCCTATTATGGGAAAGCAAATGGATGGTCAGTCATATGGAATATACACTCCCCTTAATTTGGTTTAGTCCTATGGCACTTTCTTAAGGAACTAATGTCTAAGGAGATTATCAGACAGGAATGCAAAAAGCGTTCCTGTCCCACAGTCTCCAGACCCGTCACTCTCCTGACACAATAACCCTCCCCATTCATCTTATCTTATCTTATCTTCCACCCAAAGGCAGCCCAGGAATGAACAGAGCTCTAACGGAGCTCCATTCACTTCCTGGACTGAAATCCCACCCGTTCTCGTGAGAAGACGTGAGAGTGGGAAAGTCAAAAAGAAAAAGAAAAATACACACACACACACACACAAAATCAGAAAAGCACATACACAAACTAAAAAACAACAACAAGTAACCTGGGGAGGGTACAAAAAAGAGGGTAGCCTGCCTGGTTCTCAGGATCCCACCTGGAACTGTTCTGGCAGGACTGGCCATTGACGCTGGAATCACAAGTCAAAAATGGCATGAGGTTTCAGACTCCAGCAATGCCGGCACCAAAACAGGATGGGTGATCCATTGATAGTTCCGGCCCATCAATAAAAAGAAACAGCAGAATAATGACAACAGAACACAAAAGGACAACATTGTGTGATGTGATATTGGCATCCTTTTGTGTTCCACTGTCATTATTCTGGTGCCACATTAGCTGCATCTGATGATATCCTAAGTGCCATTGTGTCTTCCCGGTGATTACACTGGATCCTGGAATATCTGCAATCTCTTTCTTCTTTATAGGTTTGACATGGTAAGCCTCTGACTCTCTGAATGCTGTGGCCCACTCTTTTTCCAAATTGTCCTCAGAATTGTTTCTTCTGTGTGTGTGTGTGTGAGAGAGAGAGAGAGAGAGAGAGGGAGAGAGTAAGTGAGAGACAAGGAGAGAACAGATGAGATGAGAGGGGATAGGGTACAAAGACAAAAAAAAAAGGTGCTATAAAATCCTGCAGAAACTCTCTGCTTTTGACTCTGGTTTTGCCCACCATTGACTGCTGAATGCTCAATTGATTTTCTGTGTAGGTTAGTGGCCTTTCATGGAGAAATGGTTCCCCTCCCTGTTCCAAGTCCTCCTCCTTTGCTGAGAACCTATGGCTCTACCAGCATCACGATTATTCCAGAGGCTGTGATGGCAAAGAACAGAAGAAAGAGGAGGAGAATGTAACAGGAAGATGAATAAAGGGATTATCACACATGGTGAAACATGGCAAAAAACCATATCCCAAACTGTGTCAGAAGAACATGATGGCAACAGAAAGGGTGACATTATCAGATGCCTGCATCCTCAGCTGTTTCCAGGACGTAGCACTGCCACGGACTAGGCTTCCCTTTTTCATTGATGGGGCTAAGCCACCAATACAAAGGAACACCTTATTCACTCCCACGCTACACCCCTAGAATGTTGAAGGACGTTGTCATCTGATAATGTTGCCCGTTGCCATTCTTGTCTAATATTCTCCTAAGAAAGGGATAGGGGAGAATGTGGACCACTCTGAGCTGGACCACTCATATTGCCTTGGCTTTGATGAGCTAACTAAAGACAGTCAGTCATGGAATAGGCATCTTGAAGCAAGCCTTTTCCTTCTAACTGCTGCCACTGCTACTCTCTCACTTGTGTGAATGGGGAGATTGCAGACTTAGCTGGTCTATCCTGCAAATGGTTTGCCGCAGTAGGACCCTGGTCATTCGCTGCAATTCTGCTGGTGCCTTACGCTGGCAGAAGTTACTTTCTTGATAGATGTGTAGTAGTGGGAGGGTGTTGATGGCAGCAAAAGCCATCATCATCAGGAGATAAAGCTACAGCACTGTCTCTCTTGAAAGTCAGGAGATGGCAGAGCTGCTTCATATCCTGGCAGGGACAGCTTTTGCTCCCATTGCATCATCACAGCACTCATGGCCCCTTTCCCTCTCCTGTCACCATGTGGGAGCCTTCACTACACCCTTCACCAAAGGGTTCCCCAGGCACTCTGTTTTGTATGGGACATCCTGTATTTTAGGGCTGACATTCTCCAAATCCTGTATTTTTGATTTCATGTGAATGGGAAGGGCAGGAACTATTCACACAACAGACGAAGCCCCCCACACAGGGTATGCAACAAAATTCCCCCCAATTACACATCAAATACTGAGGGGGAGGTACACTCTGTTTGGAGCATATTTAGAATCATAGAATTACAGAATTGTAGAGTTGGAAGAGACCACGAGGGCCATCCAGTCCAACCCTCTGCCATGCAGGAAAGGCACACACTTTTCCTGTTCTCAGCTCCCCAGACCCAGGTGACTGAGGTGAGTGCCATGTGAGGCAGGCCTATATAAGGTGTACCTCAATCTTCACAAGAGAATGACCCTATTTAGACTTGCATCACATGAGCTGACCAGTTTACACTTGGTCTGGCCACTGAGTAGACTATCCCATATTACTGTTTGGAAAACCTGGCAACACTATGGCCTCCACCGGTGGCTGAGTTATGTTGAGAAACAGGATCTTAGCTAACTAAAGTATGTGCCAACAAGTCACTCTTTGGTGACCCCATGAATTTCATAGTGTTTTCTCAGGCAAGTTGTTGTTATAATATCTTACTCAACTCTCCCCAAGGATTGAGGTGGGGAACAATAAATATATACATAACAACTGATCTCAATTAAAATACATATCAGTTAAAATACATAAAACCGTTAAAACACATACAGTAGCACCCCCGTATCCACAGGGGATTGGTTCCAGGGGCCTCCACGGATGGTGAATTCCACTGATAATAGTGAACACCATCCTGGGGGCTATCTAGCCTCCTCGCCTTCTCCTTTCACCCCTGCCATGGCCCCACCCCAGTGACAGGAGCTGTCACAAGGGAAGTGGGGGTGAGATCGCTTCTCCCCCTCCCTTCGCCCCCGCCATGGCCTTGCTGCAGCGGTGATCAGGGGGGAAAGGGGGAAGGGGCTAGATCGCTCTTCCCTTCTCCCTTCACTCCAGCCATGGTCCTGCTGCAATGACAATTGCGGAGATGAAAGGGGAAGAGGAGGAGGCTAGATTGCTCTCCCCTCTCCATGCCATGACCCCGCTGCAGCAGCAATTGCAGGGGTGAATGGGGAAGGGGCTAGGTCACTCCCCCTTTTCCCTTTGCCCCCACCATGGCCCCACTGCAACGGTGATCGTGGGGATGAAGGGGGAAGGGGAGGAGGCTAGATCGCTCCTCCCTCCTCCCTTCCCCCTTTGCCCCCACAATCACCATGGCAGGGACCACAAGCCCTCCCACAGGAAGGGATGGGAGAGGTGAGATTCCTCCTCTCCCCTCCCTTCCCCCGCCATTGCCAACCGCAAATGATTGAATCCACGATTGGCGAATCAGCGGATGTGGAGGTGCTACTGTAATATCAATTTGAAAGCACAAATAAAACCAACATGTATTAAAACAATTTAGAATACTCAGAGGTGATTTGCTATTGTCTTCTTAATACAGCCTAATATGGCCCTGGTATTCCTTGATGATCCCCCATCCAAGTACTAAAGAGGTCTGACTTTGTTTAGCTTTCAAGATCAAAAGGGATCTGGGGGTTCTCAGGGTATTAGGTGTTTACAGAGCAAAATATTGAGGGTGGGATGCATTGGAATCCTTGCTAAACCAGGGTATTCAAGATTGTGGTTATTATTTTCTGTGGTTAGGTGATCCAAAAGATGCTCATGTTCTTGTTGCAATTTGAGATTTAGGGAGCAAAGGAATCCTTACTTTTAAAAAGGGAAGAAGGAAGCAAGGAAAGAAAGGAAGAAAATTGTCAGGCATCTTTCCTTCATCCCCCTATGGGCTTTCAATTAACAGAATAGATATATCAAAGTCATAGTCATTTTTTAATGTAATCTGTTAAAGGGTGTGTAAAAGAATTTGAATCAGAAAGTGTAATACTGTCAAATCCAGGGAGGCTTCTGTAGATCTGTGCTAGCATAAATGCAGGCAGAATTTATCCCCAAGATTTATTGCTACAAGATCTGTGCTTAGTGGAAATTGTCAGATACATTTTGCCAGCTTTTCAAGTAAGCAGGGTAACCTTCATTCATGTTTTCATTAGTTTCATCAATGGCCTTTTTAATTAACACCAGGCTGTTTGGATAGTACAGCGTATGTGAACAGGAGACAACAGTTCTAAATATTTGTCATTTCATGCTACCAGATGACAGCCTGGCACTGTTGAAATTTGGACATGTTTATTTCCTTCAACCATTTCTTTCTTTTACAAAAATAACCATCCTGTATTAGGAACTGTTTCAGAGAAGTTGATCTGAGAAGGCTGATATATCTGTTGACAACCTTTAATCACTCTTCTGCTTATAATATACATATAATTCTAGGGTTGCTGACAGTACTTTCAAAGTATTTTTGTCTGATCGTTCTAACAGAACAGCACCAGGGAGCTGGATATACATTTACAATCTGATTGACAGATTTGTGAAACTAACAGGACATTCTCCTTCCTGCCCAGGCAACATGACTATGGAGAATGACTGTGGCTATATGACAGAGAGCTCGAAACATGGCTAAATAAAGCCTTTTAAAAATAACAACAACAATAACAACAACAACAACAACAACGGTTAGCCCTGCCATTAGGGAGAGTAAGGATGCTGCCTTATAGAGTGTAATCCTAACTGACAAAGATGCCCTTGGGGCAGCTGAGCCTTTACTAGGCCACCTGAAGCTATGCTGAGTCCACACCCTTCCTACCTCATTGAAAATTAGGATGACTTTTACACTGGCCTGACTTTGTGCTGAGATTGTGTCTGTTTCCCTGGGATGGAGGGTGTTTGAGTCCTTATCTACATGGGCTAAATACCCCAGCTTGCCTCTGTCTCAGAGCCCTGCAATCCATATGATTCAGGGCATCTGTGCCATTCTGCCCCCGAACAGTCCTCACCACTCCCGGTGCAGATATGGGGCTGAGACAGGGGCAAGCCAGGGCATGGCCCAATTAACCACTATAAGAAAATACCCAGTTTACTCCATTACCAGCAGCCAAGAATGGATTGAGCTCTGTGTGTCCACAGGACCCTGCCTGGCACGCCGGCCCTCACTACCACTGCCATCTCCTGGCTCTCCTGGAAACAAGGCAGGGTTCCCACAGCATGTGGCTAAGGATCACATGTTGTGGGCCCCCTTCCTGGCTTCTAAGACAGCAGAGAAAATGGTGGTGGCAGCGGCTGCATGGACAGTGTTCCTGTGTGGACTCAGGCCCGTTTTGTAAGGTAAAGGGGGAAGGACGAGACAGCTCTGCAGCCATGATATGCTGGCAGGGATCTGGCATATCCTGGCTGGTGTAGATAACCTCTTGATCTGGTATAACGTGGCTCTTCCCAACCACACTCTTTCTCTGCTTTCCTTTTTGGCTCTTCTGGCAGCAGATCTTGTTGTTGCCTGCCTGTTCTGCAACTGATTAAATCTAGTTGGAACTAAAAATTGCATTTAGGCTCCTGGCTTCACTATAGCTAGGTGGTAGGAATGGCTCTGGGACTAAAAATGTTTTGGCAGGGTTTACCCTCATATCACTGATAAATGAAGGGGGAAACGTTGTGATCCAAGCTAGGGCCTTGTCTTTTCCATTTTGACCTATAAGGAAAGTAATTGTTATTGTGACATGCCTTGTTTGTCATCCTGTCATGAATGCTGTAAGAATTCTGGTCAACGTGAGATTTGTGAGAGAGTTCACGTTGTCCCTATAGAAGATCTGAAGCCTCGTAGGAACAGTAGCTCTGCTGGCCTGTGCTTTTTTTGGCCCATGTAATATGTCCCATAATTACATCTATTATAATTTTCTAGAGTTCCCTCTATTATTTCATTTTGCAACATCAAGTCTGAAGAGGAGTAGCAGCAAGATTGCCATTTTGTTTTCAGTTGCATTACAATCAGGGTTACATTAATCAGCTGTATTTGTTCAGTGGAGTTGAGAATCCTTTTCTGATTGCTCAAGCCAGGGCTCCCATTCATCCAAGGCTATTCTTTAGGTTCAATTTGAATTTTTGATTTTAATTAACTCTTCCAAATTGTCTGAGAGCAACTGCTCTTTAATGCCATAAAATTACTTGAATGTGAAATTCTGGATTCTGGATTATGTATTTATTTTTAAAACCTGTGGTTATAGCCTTGACTGATCTTTTTTAAAAAATAAACTGTCAAACACATTAAGTTTTTGAAATGCATGATCATTACATTTAGATTGAGTTTTAATTTCTGACTTCAGTTAGCTAGTCAAAATGGTTCTATAGTGAACATTTCTTAACAGTATTGAATTTTTGTAGATGAAACAATATGACCTAAGTATTATATATTCCTGACTCATTTTTTCCACTTACGCTTTTGTTTTTTTTTAAACTGACCAGCAATATCAGGTTGTAGAAATACATAGAAATTGCAGCTACATAAGAATGCATTGACATTTTTATTAGAGAAGTGAGCTCAAATCTACACTTGTGATTTAAATGTACTCCTTGTCCACTTCTTCTTTTTTTTTTAATGAGCATTGACTAAACAGTATGTGTGAAGGGATACTAAGACCTAGGGCTGCATTGCTGTATCTGGACACTTCCATGAGAGACAATTCACCCTTTTTAATGGCTAGTAAAAGGGCAGTCTGTGTAGTCTGGAGACACTGAGCGCCATAAAATGCTTCGGAGGACCAAATGTAGCCTCAGGGCTTCACTTTGCTCACCCAAGCTTAGATAGATATAAAAGATAGCTGGATATAGATAGATAGATAGACAGATAGACAGACAGACAGATAAACAGGTAGGTAGGCTTTTAATGGAACAGGATTAACTTCAACCTCCTTTATTATTGTGAATAATAACTACTTTTTGTAAGGTTTTCAATTACTCTTTGTAGTGTTTTTTTTTTTTTTAAATTCATGCATTGCATATCCTGGCTGGAATCTTGTTGGGGAGTTATAAATGTAAGGGGAACAGACCTCTATCTATCGCAGCAGCTAACTGCTGCCTGGTAAGTAGGGACTGGGGAAGTTCCCCCAGTTCCTACTTATCAGACAGCAGCCACTGCGATAGATGGGGGGTCTGTTCCCCTCTTGATTGGCAAACAGTAACTAATGCTTCCACCTGTTTATGTGAGTGATCTCTGGTGCAACAGGCAGAAGCAGGAACCCTGTCACAATTCCTCCGCACTCCAGAGATCTCTCCTAGGGGTGGGGGGGAAACTAGTCAGCTGCTTCCCTATTGAAAGGGAACAGACCACTGTTGCTCACAGTGGCTGCTGTCCAGTAAGTGGGGATTGCAGGACTTTCAGTCTCCAAGTATCCCCTAAATTAGGGGCTACATAGGGGTCATGAATACAAAATAGTCACAAGTGCGTAACACTAGGTTACATATTCATAACTGCCCAACAGGATTCCGGTCCCTAGTCTTTTTTTTTAAAATTGTTGCCATTAGTCAATTGACAGTAACTCTGGCTGTATATTATATTAGGCTGCCTTTTAAAATGTTAATCTCTGAGTACTCTCGTCCAGGTTTTGTGACCTGCCAGGTGTATAGTGTGAGGCAGATAGGAATGGGAGTCAGCTTGTGGAGCCACTGCTGGGCATGCTTGGTTTCATGGATCACAAATTGTATGGTGATTTAAGTGTGTGGCCAATGATGTCATCTGGATTCACCATTCAGTTTGGCCCTTTCACACTACACAATTCTAGCACTATATTCCACTTTAACTGCCATGGGTACATCTTATGAAATCCTGGGGTTGACAGTTTGATGAAGCACTGGAGCACTGTGACTCAGAGTTCTAAATACTCCTCCTTAATAGGAATAAAATATAATCTTATTATTTGTTTCTATGTGAAAAAAACATGTTTCCTAACAGTTGAGAAACTCCATTGGGAAGAATAATAGACTAGTGAGAATCTTGCTCAGTTTTCTCCTAAGCAAGATTCTCACTTGTCTATTATTCTTCCCAATGGAGTTTTCTAACTGTCAGGAAACAATGTTTTTTTGCATGTCCTGAAGTGTTATTCCATTTAGAAAAACATGGAGGTTTGTATGTGTGCGCGTGCATGTATGTGTAAAAACAAAACATTTTTTTTTCTGAGGAAAAACCCATGAAGCCCAGGAATTTTTTGGTGTGCGCAGAAAATAGGATTCTTGCACAAAACCCATTGTTTTCCTACACAGCATAGTTCATTTGAAATATGTCAGAATGTTCAAATATGGGAAGAATACTGTGGAGGAATACAATGTGGAGTCTCCTTCATTGAAGGTTTTTAAAGAGAGGCTGGATGGCCATATGTCGGGAATGATTTGATTATGTATTCCTGTATGTCAGGGGGTTGAACTGGATGGCCCTTGTGGTCTCTTCCAACTCTATGATTCCATGATTCTATGAAAACTACTATACTATAATTACTTGTCCTTGTATATGATGATGAAATTGCCAAGGTTTTACATCCCCATACCCTAAACTACAAATTCCAAGATTCCACATGATGGAAACATGGCAGTTAAAGTAGAATTGTATAACTCAACATTGTCAAAGGGCCCTGTGTCTTCCACCACAGTTTTTACCAAGCCTGTGGAAAAGCTTTATTTGTGAGTATGCCCTATCTGTTCTATCTGTACCATGCTTTTAGGCCAGGTCAGCTGTGAAAATGGCTTACAACAATTAGGCTGAATCCTGAACCCATTTATCTAATAGTAAACTCCTTTGAATTCTGTGGAACATACTTCAGAGTTAACATGGATACGGTTGCACTCCTAAGGGCTGATGTAGATGAGCCAGGATATGCTGGCTCCCCACTGATGCATCCTGGCTGCAGATCAGGCCCATTCCTCCCCTTTTACATGGATGGAATAGACTGGAGTCCAGACAGGTATGCTGTTCCATTGCTGCAGCTGCAGGCAGTGGCATCTTTCTCATTCTCTCTGAAGGCAGGAAGCCAGCCCGTAACATGTAACCAATGCCCCCTGCATGTGACCAGTCTTGGACACATGCGGCATGCCTGCTTCCTGCTGTGGAAGAGTGAGGCAGACTGGCAGGTGAAGTGACAGATTGGCCTGCCAGAATGGCCTCCTGTGGTCATGTGGGGCCCGATCTGTTTTTCCCTGGTGGGAACAGATTGAACTAGGTATTATTTTAGAACACTTTAATGGGCCCTACCATATCATAGCCCCGTCTTTGCCCCATGGGTCATAAGGACTGCCTGGGGGCAGAATGGGGCAAAAGCCCTGTGTCATCAGGACTGCAGGGCTCCAAGACAGAGGCAAGATGGGGTAAACAGCCCATGTAGACAAGCCCTAAAACAGTGGTGGGAATTATGTGACTCTGCCAGATGTTGTTGGGCTGTTGCTACAATCAGCCCACCAATAATATCTGGAGGGCTGCAGGATGTTCACCCTGTACTGAATGGTACAATAAATTGTATGTACCATATGGAGTGAGTGGGTGGACCAAACTTATTTGGTCAGACTGGTTTAGCTCTGAAATAGTACAGTTTCTTGTGCTATTTCATCCAGTGAAATAGATGCAATCTGTTCTATGGGGCGCTTACCTTTGACTATTCCCCCCTTAATAGTCTAAAAATAGTATATTAAGATTAATAGATTGATTGTCTAAAATAGCCTTTTCTCTTCACAGTTAAAGAGAGAGAGAAAGCAAGACACCAATGCTTCCTGCAGCAATTGGTAATCATCCATATTCTCCTCTCAGAAGGTGTGCTGCTATGGGGCTCTGTTTTATGTTTGGCATCAATAATACCTAGCTGTAGCCCAGAGATTTCTGGAGGAGAATGTGCCCCACAGCTGATTGCTCTTGAGAGCTCACACTGTGCTGCTGTGCAGAGATAGTGACAAGGATTAGAATCGAAGAAGAGCAGGAAAGTTGAAAGGACCAGTCTTACCATTAGGGAAGGTGAGGTGCTTGCCTCATGCAGCAGATTTTGAGTGTTATGAAAGAACAGCAAATGGCTTGCTATTTAATGTATTATGACCTAAATCAAATTGCTAGCCCTACTCAACTAGAATAGAACTATTGAATTAGCTGTTGAATGGTCAGTAACCCCCTTTGTTACAATGAGTCTACTACTAACTGGTTTGTATTTTTATTGTCAGCAAAATGAAGCAGCACTTTTGAGGCTTTCTGTCTACAGCTGTCAAAATAATTTGACTGCACCTTGATTCTGGAAGCAGGGTGGGCACCATTTGCTGCACTGTCTCAGATGACAACCAGTCTTGGAATGACCCCAATAAAAAATGTTATTATCTTTATTTCTATCCTGCTTTTTTTCCAAATTTGGGGACTTTATCAGATGCGGCAAAAACCGCATCAGAAGAATGCGATGATAACAAAAATGGGGGACATTATCAGATGATGTCATCCTTCAGCTGTTCCGGGGGCATAGCACAGGCATGAATAAGGCATCCCTATTTATTAGCCCATCAATAAAAAAGTGATGCCTTGTCCACACCAGCACTATGCCCCGGGAATGGCTGAGGACGTGGGTGTTTGAAAATGTTGCCCTTTCTGTCATCATCCCATTCTTCTGATGCGATTTGGGATGTGAGTTTTTTGCCACATTTCCCTGTGTTTGATAAAGTCCTGGGACTCAAGTTCCATCTCCTGCAGATGCTCTCCTTTAAATAAGGTGATGAAATGGAGAAATCAATTCTAACTCAGCCCTAATGTGAAAGTGTTTGTGTCAGCATATGCCTAAATATCCTAAAGCAGCGGCAGCACTAGGTAGGTGCAGAGAGACCAAATCTTACCAAGGTGACACCATCAGAGGGAGGGCTGACACTGGCCTTGGTAACATCACAGCTCTAACAGTACCAAATCCTGTTTATTCTTGGAAACTAAGCAGGATCATCTCTGATAAATACTTGGATGGGATACAATCAACAAATACCAGGTTGTATAGGGTATATTTCAGAGAAAGTAACTGGCAAAACCACCTCTTCAGTATTCCCTACCTAAGAAAACCTGTGAAATCCATGGGGTCACCATAAAATGTCTAGTGATTTGAAGGCATGCACATGCACGCATTAGCGCATGCGCACAACACAACACACACACACACACACAGAGATAGTGCTATCATATAATTTAGCCACTAGATTGCAATGGACCTAGTCCTAGTTGGCTGGCTGGGAGTCCTGTCAGTCTTCTTTTCTTATACATTTGTTGTCTAGCTTTCTGCCTGGTGTGTTCTCAGATCCTTCCATGATACAGTTGCTTCCCTGTACTAGGCAATTGATGTCATATTTCCAGAGGAAAGACAGAAACAGGTGCAGATGGACTCAGGGACTCAGGGGCTGGCTGAAGGAAAAGAAGCTGCCAACTCACAGATGCAGACCTCCTGGTGATCCAGAGCATCTTCTGGTCTCTGACAGTTGATGGCACAGTCCAGGTTCTTCCAGCTGGTAGAGCAAGAAGGCACTTCAGACTGAAATATATACATGCATAAATTCCAAGGCCATTCCTTTAAAAGAACGAGCCTATGAAAAGGGTTCATCTGGTCAGTTAGGAAGGGAATATTACCTATGCTGTGCTCTTGTTTCACAACAGATTTAAATATATGAACACTGTAATTAGAAAAATGTTTAATATGATTCTCTGTATTGTCTCTGGAGCAATATTAAATACTGTTTTCCCCCTGTTTCTTTCCCAGTGAAACCTACTGTCATTGATGTTGACATCTATGTTAATAGCATTGGCCCTGTGTCATCAATAAATATGGTAAGTGTCTCACAGTCAGTGATTTTATTGGCACCGCTGTTCTTAGCATCAATATCTGAGCTCCTTAATTTATCTGAAACAGGAGATGAGGTGAAGTGTTATGGCTGCTGAGGTTGTTCTGTTCTCTGATGTAGTTCTGCTTTCCTGACAATTTTGTGTCCCTTTGCTAGGGGGAAAAGAATGCTCAGAAGTATTTACAAAATGCTTGTGAATTATGAATATTCAGTTTCTCTTTGGAAATACAGAACTGACACAGTGTTCTCTATACTATAGCCAGATAAAGTATGTTCAATAGTTCCATGAAGTTGCAAGCAATAGTGAGACAATGTGCTGGCTTGATAAAATAATGCAAACTAACAGCATGGTATTTTATCAGAATTATGCCCCATGGGGCTTTATTCACAGACACATTTCTGTAGGATTCCAGTTTTAATTGTTAAATTTAAAAGGGTTTTCATGTATTCTGCCACTGAACAGCTGGCCTGATGGCTTTTGGAAGTTCAACTTCATGTTGCAGTGGCTAACAAACTGTAGCTGTACTGGATGTTGATCATTATGTTCAGGCTTAAAGGTCCAGGTTGTTTGAGGAAACACTTGTGATGTATCTGCTCTACACAACCAACATTGTTTTCTATCACCTTAATTGCCATGGCTCATTTTGAAGGAATCCTGGGATTTGTAGAGGTATTTAAACAATACCAAAGGTTCCCCAAGAAGAGGGACTGAGGATCAAATCAGTTTAACTCCATCATGTAGAGAGGACTGTAGTTCAAGGAAAGGGAGGAGGCTCAGCAGAGAATTCTAAGTACCATAGTTCAGCAAAGTATAAACCCCAGGATTCCATTATATGGATCAATGGCAATGGAAATGTTGTAACTGTCTATCTAGATACACCTCTGGTCCCAAATAAATCTTCCCAGATGCCAAGGGAATTGATTTAGTTTTCCTGTGACAGCCTTGTACACTGAAATCAGGCTATAATTCTTTGCTTCAAAGGCTTTTCAAGATTGCCTCCCTCTTAGTCTTTAGGAGATTAGTCACCAAGAACTTTTTATTTTGCTAGGCCTTTGAGGAGGATAACAAAACATTTTTGGTATTACTGATTTTTAAAATTCTGCTGTAAATGTATCAGAATTCTACTTGCTTATGTATTGCTGTTTCATTGCTTTGATTTGATCGTCCTTTGTGTTCTTATAACTTTAAATGATACTCATACATAGTTTTGTGTGTTCATAAAGAAATATGTTTAACAGGGCAGTCCTATGTATGTCTACTCAGAAGAAAATTTTATTTTTCAGTGGGGCTTACTCTCAGTTAAGTGTGTCTAGGAGTGCAGTTGTGATTACATGGTGCTTTATCTGGAAGTAAAAATACACTTGTGCTCTCATCCTTTCTTTTCTGCCTTATTCAAGGAAATTTGAAGGGAGTGGGGAGGAGACTGGCTTGTGTGGAGGACAGTTGTGCCTGCTGCTCAGTTCATGTTCCTTGCAGCTGAAACCTTCTTCTCTTTTCTGGCACCTCAGTGAGGTGGTGGTGGGTAGAGTAAGGAGCTACCATTGCTGCACCTCCTTATGTTTTGCACCTAGGGAGGAGTGTTCCCCCTTTTGGTCTGCCATTGTCCACTTGGCAAGAGAGCAATGAATAAGTCTGTGCCTGCTGGTGAGAGGATGGGTGAATAATGGCACTTGCTGAGATACTAAGTGGAAACGGCAGATGGCACAAGGGTGAGTTTGCAGGTCCCTTTATATCTCTGTGCCTCTTCCTCTTTGGACACTCCATTCCATTTTTCCCTCTGGCTCAGTCAACGGTCTGACGTTGACAGACTGCAGGGGATGCTCAGAAGTACTTTCCCTACTTCTATGAGATTTGCTATGCTTTTTTAAGGGTTGCGGTGAGAGGAAGCTTCTTTGTGGAGGGGAGAGATAAAGTGTTTTTTTGTGTGTTTTTTTTAACTTGTGTTAACCTCAGAATTGTCTTCTCCCAAGATAGCACTCAAAGAACTGAATTTGTATTTGACTTTTGCAATCCAGTAAATTTATGGAATTGACCTACTGGACTATATAGTAGGGAATTTAATTCTGTTTTCAGCTAAGCTAGCCAGGTTTGACTTTGGTTGTTAAGGGTTTTAATTTTATTTTTATTTATCTATTTATTTGCAGTTAAGCTTTGCAGACATAAAGGCCTAAAAACAATTGTTAGTCCCAACAAGAGTACACCCACGCTTATGAGCAGAATTTACATAAATATTGACTTACCAAGTTCCCATTGATTCTGTGAGCCTACTCTACTAATTGGATGTAGGCTAATGAGTACTGGCAAGTAAGTCTCATTGAAGTAAGTGGGAGGGTCTTCTGAATAACCCTATGCACACTTACCTGGCACTAAACTCAACTGAATGTTGTGTAGTATATATTTGAATAAACCTGCACAGGATTTAGGGATTGTTTAGAGAAAATCAATAATTGGTTCAGGAAGCACTTCAGAGCCTTGGGCAGGGAATGTTTGGGTTTAAAGTTTTACTTTGGTTTGAATATAAAATGGAATGTTGGTTTTGTGTATTTTCTGAAGTTTTGAATATATCCCCTTTCCCTCAAATAGGGAAATAAACAGATGCATATACTATTTATGTTTTGTCAGAACTGAGTATACCTACTTAGAAAATTAGCTATGGCAGAGTTTGTGCTGGGCACACTTAAAATGTGATTACAAATAAAAATATAACATACTGGTAGTACAGAACACTTCTGATATGTTTGGTTCAAAATCTTCCCAAAGCAATGTGATTGTGGAGCCCTGATAATATAATTCCCAGATTGGAAAATGAAACTATGAGTTACAAAGTTGCAGCGCATCCTGTCTCTTTTCCCATGTCTGACATTTTTCTGTTATGAAAAGTTTGGTAAAGGTTCCATAATGTGTCAAGCTGAGCTTAAAACCCCCGTTCCACAGCAGGCCTGAAACTTTATGACAAACACATTTGAACTGGAATTGTTTCACTTTGTACGTTTTGTCTCTCTGAAGTGGGCCACTTTACTTCAGAAGTCAGGTTTATCAGAACAGATACAAGCCTGTAGTAGTGTTTTGGTATTAACTCAGTTTTGTTTTAATAATGTGCAGGATATTGTGTTGGTAAAATAAATGAATTTGGGGCCTAAGTTACAGTTCAATTTATTTTATTGTTCTAAAAATGTTTGGTAATGAGTTGTTGATTTTGTTGATTTTTAACAGCTCAGTCTTACTCATGTCGAAAAGCTTTTATACCAGTAGATTTATCTAGAATCAACAGTCATGAAAAGCTAAATAATGGCCTTTGCCAAAAAAAATTGTTGACACTTAAATATAGTGAAATGAATGAAAGATGTTAGTCACCAACAAGATATTGTTGTTTTGAAAGCATTGGTTTGCAGATATGTGTGCTCTTTCTTTATGTGATCATTATCTGAGAAAGGTATGTAAGCTTCTCTGAATGTTGGGGGGCAGATAGAAACAAAAAAGAGGGTTTATCAAACACTCAACAAGTGCATTCAGTGAAACTTCAACCTGATCTCCTGGAAATTCCTCCTTTCCTTAATTTCGTATTGGTGAAAGACATAAGACAATATAAATTCTCAGTGCCACTTACTGTGTATCAGGGATAGGAAGAATATTAGAAATAACCACCTGGTGGTGCAGTGGTTAAATGCCAGTACTGCAGCCACAACATTGCAAGTTCATTCCTAAGGGCTCCAAGGTTCACTCAGCCTTCCATCTTTTCATAGGTTGGTAAAATGAATATCTGTGTTATGGGGGCAATTAGCTAAAACACATCGGAAACTGCTTAGAGAGTGCCTAGCATGCCATAAAAGTGGTGTAGATGTGTAGGTGCTATTGCTTAACAATTTGTAAGCTGCTCTGAGAGACTTCATGGCTGAAGAATGGAGTATAAATACATACAAATAAAAATAAAATAAAATAAATTTTAAAATTGTCCACCCCCCCCCCCCATATTTCCTGAGTGTCAAGAAACCTTGATGAGACAAATCCTGGACTGATGAAAATCTGCACATTTCAGGACTTAATCTGTGCAAAATTTGCATGTGGCTGTTTTGCACAACCCCACCCCCAGCGTTATCAGTGACAGAACTGCTGTTTCCAACACAGGAAAGGCTGTACAGTAGGACCCTCGTATCCATGGGCAATTGGTTCCAGGCCCCACTATGGTGAATTCATCACTTCAGATGACTAGTCAGGTGAATGTGACGGTCAGGAGCGCCTGTTATCAGCTTCGGCTGATACGCCAGCTGCGCCCTTTCCTGGAAGTAAGGGACCTTGAGGCTGTGGTGCATACGCTGGTAACCTCTCGTCTAGATTTCTGCAATGTGCTCTACATGGGGCTACCCTCATGCTTGGTCCGGAAACTTCAGTTGGTACAAAATATGGAAGCCAGAGTGGTTTCGGGAACATCTAGGAGAGACCATATAACTCCAGTATTAAAATCTCTCCACTGGCAGCCGCCTATCAGTTTCCGGGCTCAGTATAAGGTGTTGGTTATTACCTTTAAAGCTCTAAATGGCTTGGGTCCAACTTATCTTCGGAACCGCCTCCTCCCAAACAATCCTCCCTGCACACTCCGGTCCTCTGGGAAGAATTTGCTTCAGCCACAAAAATGTAGGCTGTCTGCAACCTCCCAGAGGGCCTTTTTGGTAATCGCCCCCAAATTATGGAATGGCCTGCCGAACGAGAGCTGTCAGATGACGAGCCTGAGTAGCTTTTAAAAAGCACTAAAGACGGATCTCTTTCGGCAGGCCTTTCCTAATTAGATCCTGGCCTCAGGAGTTCCTGGCCTCTTTTAGTCTGCTGGCTATTTATTATTTTTTTAATGTGATTTTAGATTAGTTGTTTTTAATTTATATTGGTTTAATATCTTTTTATGGGGGAGGGTGGGGATGGGTGGTGTTTAGGGGTTTTAATCTGTATTTGTATTTTAATTTTTTTAAGCTGCCCCAATTGTTTTTAACAGAGAGGCGGGGTATAAATAAATAATTATTATTATTATTATTATTATTGTGAATGCCCTCACTGGTACGACCTTCTCCCTCTACCCCCATGCCAGCCATGCTGTGCCACTGGACCCCCCCCCCCACATGGAGAATGGAGAAAGGAGGTGAGCTCAACTCCTCCCTCTCCCACTAGCTCTGCTGTGCCAAAACCCTCATCCTGCTTGGCTGCTGTGCCGGAACCCCCACACACACCAGAGAAGAGGGGGGAGATGAGTCCGACCCCTCCCCCCACCTGCTTGCCACGCCAGAACCCTCCTCCTGCCCCATCAGAATCCACCCACCACCCTCCAGCCATGCTCGACCCCTCCCTCCAGCTCAACCCCTCCCTCCCCCACCCACCCTCCAGCGATGTCAGAACCCACCCCAGAGAAGGGAGAGAGAGGCTCACCTCCTCCCTCCCTCCCTCTCCCCCTCCCCCCACCCCACCATTGCCATCTGTGGATAACTGAATCAGCGGATGACAAATCAGCAGGTGCAGGGGTGCTAATAATCTGTATTCCATGTAAAACAACCACATGTGAATTTTGCATAGAGTAAGTCTGAAATTATGACTACTCTTTGAAAAGTGTAGTTTTCAAAGACTTTCTTGCCTGGGAGGAAAATCGCTAAAATTCCTCATTGCTTCCTTTGAAAAGAAAATCAGTGAAGAAATACACCCCTTTTGTATATTCAAGATGGAAGTGCAGAATTCCTTAGGTAAGGAGCAGAGGTCTATTTCACTTTGACAATTTACTTGGATTATTGACCTTACATCTGTCCCACATTGATTACAATCCTTGTTGTACTGGGGTATTACTGTCATTGTAGTATACTGCTAAGAATATTTGCATTCAAAATCTCACTCAGTTGTGAAACTCACTGGAGGAATTTGGGTCCATCACTGTAGAGAAGGAGATAATATTTGAAAATATTTGAAAAATTGTCATAATGTGATTCTGAAGGATTCTCTGGAAAAAAGAATCCTGGGCTGATGAGAATCTCTGTAGTTCATGACTTATTCTGCACTTAATTGTGTGTGTTTGTACAGAAACAGCATTTTCTGCACAGGAAACTGCATTATCAGCCCTGCAAATAATATTTGTGTGCAAAAACTGCTATTTCCTCTGCAAATTTTGTACAAAATAAGTCCTCAACTACAACAAAAGGAGACAGCCTTTTTTATACAGAGAAGAGTATGTCTGCACAATTTTTTCTCTCTGCAAAAAATGCTGTTTCTGTCAGGGAATGATAGGACAAACAATCCCCAGCAGAACCTAAAAAAAAACTGTCTCAGTAGACCCAGTAGCAACCCTTTCCCAAGAAACTCACACAGAGACATCCAAATAAGCAGGAGGCACTTTTATCTTCAAACTCAAACAGTTGTAATATATACAAATATTTACAATCCAAGGAGAAACTGCTTCACCAGGCCTCAGCATTCACAGGAAGAAGGAAGTGAAGCTCTGTTCTGAGCTCTCATACACACACACACACACACACACACAGGACATTGCCCCCTAGTGGCTTGACTAGGCATGACTTGGTAGTTCATGCAGCTTGGTTCTGCAGTTGTTTAGCCATTTTAACACTTAAGGTTCAGTCACCAACTCCTGACAATCCCCTCCAAAATGGTCAAACTACTGCACAGGCACATGTTATCATCACAACCTATCATTATTAACGTACATTGTTGGACATCAATTGTCTTTCGGTTGACCTTCTCTTTTGACATCTTTCACTTTACACACTAGCGACAAGGCCAAGCCTCTTTGCCAACTCCTCATGGCTTCCTGCTGGAAAGGCTTTTGTGAGCAGGTCTGCAACATTGTCCTCAGATGGACAGTTCTTCAGACACAAGACACCTTCTTGTATTAACTGCCTCACATTTTGGTAGCGTACCGCAATGTACTTTGTCTTGCATTTCAGGTTTTCTGCTTCTCCCATAGCTATGGAGGCTTGTGGTGTACCTCAGCAGGCATTTGGCACGGCTCCCCAAGGTCTGCAAGCATCTGCCTAACCCATTATACCTCACTTGCCACCTCAGACAAGGCAGTGAATTCAACTTCAGTTGTACTAATGGCTACACAGTTCTGCTTTCTTGATCTCCACAATATGGGGCTCTCTGCATACCTGACCACCATCCCAGTCACTGACTTCCTGTCTGAAGTCTCAGCAGCAAAAGAGCTGTCCACATAGCACTCCAGGGTCACCTGACTTCCTGTCAGCTTCAAATACATGTCCCTGATCCCCTTGAGATATCTAACTACCCTCTTCAGGGCTTTCCAATCTGCCCTCCATGGCTTGGAGACTCTTCTGCTGAGCACCCCAACTGTAAAACTGATGTCAGGTCTTGTGTTGTTGCAATAAACAACAGACTGCCTACCACTGAGTGGTACAGATCAGGCCTTTCAAATTCCTGTTCTGCTTCCAAGGTCACAAAATCAGTGGTCATTGGTGTCCTGATCACCTTAGCCTCACTAAGCCCACACTTGGCCACAAGACTGTCAATCTTCTTCTGGCTTAGGAAATATTCTCCAAGGCCGGTTCTTTCTGCCTCTATGACTAAATAGCATCCCAGGCTGCCTAAGTCCTTTAACTCGAACTGGCTTTCTAACTCCACCTGCACATTCTTGACATCACTGGCACTCTTTGCTGCCACACAAAGGTCATGCACATAGATAACTAGCATGACAGTACTATCACCTGCCCCCTTGGTGTATGCACTTGTTCCAGCAATGTGCACTTTGTTTTAAGCCGTAGAGCGCTTTGTGCAATAAGTACACCTTGCTTTCACCTGCACTGCCATACCCTGGGGCCTGTTCGATGAACACTGTCTCTTCAAGATCAGCATTCAGGTATGCTGTTTCAAAGTCAAAGTGTTGCACAACCATCTGCCTCTTGGCTTCTACAGCTAACACTAACCTAAGACTTTCTGGCTTTGCTGTGGGCGAAAAGGTTTTGTCAAAATTGGTGTAGCGCTCCTGCGAAAAGCCTTTTGCACCTAAGCATGCCTTACACTTTTGTGTCCCATCAGGCATGTCCTTAAGCTTGTATACCCACCTGCAACCAACAACCTTTTGGTCTTTGGGCCTCTCAACTACCTGGAACACTTTCCTCTCAACTAGTAACCAAACTCAGAGTCCATGGCTGGTGTTCCAGTTCTCCTGCTCTTCCTGGGGAAGTTTTAGGAGATTCTGAAAACTTGCAGGCTCTTCTGCTATGACATTGCATAGCCTGGCTTCCTGAACAACAAATCTGTCAGGAGCCTTTCTGACCCTCGTTGACCTTCTGGGGATGAGCACCCTAGTTCTGTCTAACTCATCCTCACTTGCACTGCTGCTGCTATCTCTCCTTATGTCAGGCTCACTGCTTGTTTGTGGTGGTCTGTGTGTTGGAGTGGCATGTGAAGTGTCAGGCTTTTCTTCCCGTACCTCCCCTTCATCATCAGGCATTACCACCCCTCCATTTGTGGGACTTGGGGGAGTTGTTGACACATACCTCCCCAAAGGAACAAACATTTCCTGGTTTGCAATGCAATCTGTCCCACCCTGAGTGCATTTCAAAGTCTGCACTCCTGGAGAATGTAACCTTTCCAGAATGGAGAGAAAACATGTCCTTATTATCCTCATAGCCTAGGAAATGCAGCCTCCTGGTTTTAGGCTGCCCAAGCTTCCTTAGGCTGGGGTGAATCAGTACATTTGCATATTGTCCAAAACCCCGCAGGTGCTTGAGGTTTGGTGCTCTGCCATACAATAGACAATATGGGGTCTGTTTGACACTAGACATCCACAGTCTATTTAAATCATAAGCAGCAGTCTTCACTGCCTCCCCCCACAGCCCAGCTGAGGCTTTTGTACTTCAACATCCCAATGTTCCTTTCTGCAAGCCCATCCTCCCCTGGAGATGCTGACTTTGTGGTCTTGTGTCTAATGCTCCTCCTATGCATCCAGGTCTGCAGACTGTTGGATAAGAATTCCCCTCCCCTATCCGTCACTAGACTGGAAACCTTATGAGCAGGAAATTCATGTTCCACCACATTCACCCACTCACAGAACCTGTCTGCAGCCTGATTTTTCTCCTTCAGTAAGTATACGTAGGTGTACCTAGTGTGTCTGTCCACTATCACAAATAAATAGTGGTTACCCCTTTTCAGTGGGCTTATAGGGGCCTGCTAAATCAGCAAGGACAACTTCAAAGGATCTGTTGGTGACACACTGGGTTTTTTTGGCAATAGGGAATGCCTTCACTTTAACTTTCCTGCACACTGCACATTCCAAGAGCCTTGGGCAGTGTTTCATGCTTAAACAGGACACACTTTTGCTAGCTCCTTTAACCCTTTGTAACTAGCATGGCCCATTAGCCTGTGGAAGTAATGAACACACTTATCATGTAGGGGCACATTGTCTGCAGGGTTCACATTTGCCACCTTCCCTTTAAGCAACATGTAATACAACCCATGTTTCTTTATCCATTTTGCACAGACATTATTCATGTTATGACTTTCTGTTACTGTACAGTGTTCCCCCTCAAATATCACTTTATAACCATCAGTAGTCATTTGGGACACACTTAATATACAATTCTCTTGTTTGTTAGCACATAACGTATTTTCAAAATCTTTACCAAAAGATGGCCCATTTTTTGCACCTTGCTGGGAGCACCATCTGCAAGGGTAATATTGGTTATGGAAGCATTTTTAACATTGCTTAACAACTGTAAATCATTAATCATATTGTGCATGGCCCCACTATCAAGTAACCAAATTCTTTCCTCAGTACCATCAGGATGGTGCTTTGCTATGAAGGCATGGCTTGCAGCCTGAGAGGATGCACCCCTCCTATCCGGTGCAGGCATCTTACAGTCCTTCTTAAAATGTCCAGGCTTTTTGCATCTGAAACTGCATTTCACATAGCTGCAGGCTCCCTCCTCCACAGGTGCCTCTGTTTCAGTGCTCTCTGAATTGTGTCTGGTAATTTGTGGCTGTTTATTCCCCTCCATCTGGGAATCAAATTCCTTGCATTGGACCTCTTCCAGAATATGCCCAGCTACCAGGTCTACAGAGAAATCACTCTCCCTGGTGGTCTGCAGAATGTACATTAGGAAATCTCATTCCTTTGGCAAACTGCCCAATAAAATAAAACACTTATGGGCTTCTGGAATGTCCACCCCTCTATTGGCCACCTCTTGAAAAAGCTGCATCATTTCCTCCAAATGAGCTTTCACGCAGCCTCGAGTAGACAGTTTTGTGTTGTACAGTCTCTTAGTTAGTCCATATTATCTTTGAGAGGCAAGATGAATTCTGATGGACTGTTTTCAATGCTGTCCAAAGCTGAAAGGCTGTCTTTGCTGGGGCCACATGTATTAACTTGGAGGGGCTGAGTGATAAGAGAATTGCAGCTCTTGACCTCTGGTCTGCTAGTCTAAACACTGCTATTTCATTTTATGAACCCTCTGGGATCACACTTTCATTCTCCAAAATATGTCACAAATTGTTCTTAATTAATAAAGCCTCCAAAGTATAAACTCCATGCTGAATGCCACCTTTTCAAAGTGGATGAAACTATTATCTGCCATTCTGCTGATTGAGTCAACAGTTCTCCAGCTATGAAACACAAACAGCTGGCACTTCAAGGTTGCTTGAAGATATTACAGGGCCTGGCTGAAATTTAACTGTATCTCAGCCAACTAGCCAAAAACACTCAAAACAAAAGAGTTTCTGGGAATTTTTTTTAGGTGCACCTTATCTAATCTGAGATCAACCAGCTGGGCCCATAACCACTGTCAGGGAATGATAGGACACACAATCCCCAGCAGAAGCCAAAAAACTGTCTCAGTAGACTCAGTAGCATACTTTTCCCAAGAATACTCACACAGAGAGTGTTTGACATCCAACTAAGCAGGAGGCACTTTTTTCTTCAAACTCATCAAGGAGAAACTGCTTCATCAGGCCTCAGCATTCACAGGAAGAAGGAAATGAAGCTCTGTTCTGAGCTCTCATATATATATATATATATATATATATATATACAGGACATTGTCCCCTAGTGGCCTGGGTAGGCATGACTTGGTAGTTCATGCAGCATGGTTCTGCAGTTGTTTGGCCATTTTAAAACGTAGGGTTGAGTCATGAACTCCTGGCCGTTTCTTGCAAAGAAAAAAAGCTGTTTTCTGCACAAAAAAGACCCACTTATGGATTTTGTGCAGAATAAGTCCTGAACTACAATTTGTCTTTGAAAATGTGAAGTTTTTGGAGAGACTTTCTTGCAGGGGAAGAAAATTGCTAAATGCTTTTTAAAAGAATGAAATTAGTGAGGAATTAAATCTGTGGCTTCCCCAACTGTCATCACTCTCTCCCAATGTTAAAAAAACCCCACCATATATTGTGAGAATAAAATGGGATGATCTCTATGTACACCCTCTCTCCCATTCCCCAAAGCTCCTTTATGTAGGGTAAAGATGGGCTGAAACCTGATTAGTATATTAACATAAGGCTACAGTCACTTAGAGCTAAATCTGGGAAAGGGTAAGTTTCTATAATTGTAGCTGTTTTATTTTGACTTGAGGCTGCAGTGATTTGAAGCTATTTGATTATTTGTGTGATACTCTTCTGAGCCTTAAAGTATGAAGATACCCTCTGGATATGGTGGATTTAACTATATATCTGCAACATCACAGAAATTCCCAAGAGTAGGATATTAAAGTCACCAGTGCTACCCATCTTGATTCCAGTTATTATTTATTTGTTTCTTTTGTATTCCATCTTTTCTCCCAGACCTGGGAGTTTGAACTTTGGGGCTCAGTTACACGACAGTTTTTATCCGGGGGAGAAGCGAGATATTTGTTTACATGATTTGTCACAGGTAGCATAGGTCTCGTTTTTTTGGATGTGCTGTTCTGAGTACCTCCATCCTGGGATAGGAGCACACAGCACAGCAGTATTTTGATTGGTCGGACTTTGGAGGGGATGGGCTTGCAAGGGAAGCCTGGCAATTCTGGATCCACCATTTTTGGAATGGTCATTCTCAGAGAACCACCCCCACCCCTGCTGGCCACAGCTACCCTCGCCTCTAAGGAGAACCCCCATCCCCTGCCCCACTTCTTTTCTTTCCAGTAGAAAGCAATGCTTTAAGTTCTGCCTATCCCCCTACTCTTCCCCCCTACTTCTTTTCTTTCCAATAGAAAGCAAGGCTTTAAGCAAGGCTGAGCCACAGCCTGGAGAAGGGGGAGGGAGGGAGTGGCCAGTGGCTCTCAACTGGCTGCAGCTTCTGCCAGCTGGGCATCAAGAATTGCAAGGCTTCCCTTGCAAGCCTGTCCCCTCCAAAGTTTGACCAACCAACATTCAGCACATGTCCCGGGATAGTTCCTGATTGTTCAAACAACCAACAGCACGGGTGGTCTCGGACTTTCCTAAAACGGTCATGAAAAACAGAGGAGTGGAAAGTCATGGGTTAACTTTTTGCTACCCCCTCCTTCTGAATAGCCCATGATTTGTGTGAACTACTAGGGATCAACACGAATTCTTCTCGGGCTTTTTTTATCATGTAAACGAGCCCCAGGTTTCCATCAGATTGGTACCAACAGTGACAAAATAATACATAACATTCCACACACCATGTAAACATGGAATACAGCTGATTTGGTTTTATATTGATCTATACTGATCCCAACCACCCACCCAATCCCTCAAAGACCGGTAGTACAATGAGCCTGATGTGTAGATTCAGCTCTCACAGAGTCCTTTGCTTTCACTAGAACAAAAGATTCTGTCTCATGCCCTTTAAGCAGAATACTTGCTTATTTTACACACAGAGATCTATGAATCACAATAATCCATGGTGTACCCAGCTTGCACAAGTCACCCTGTTGATTTGTAGTTTGGGGTTAAGAAGATAATTAGCTGTTTGATATTCCTAAGCCTGAAACAGATGGTCCTGTTGCTTGGCATTCTTTGCCTTACCTGGGGGAAAGAAATGAATCAAATATTTCACTTTGACTAAATATATGGCTGTCAGCTGCTCCACTGCTCTCTCTTTGTTTTTGTTTTTGTTTTTTTGTTTTTTGTATTGGTAGTTTATGAAGAGTTTTCATGATCTATATAACCTCCTCATTTTCTAGCTAATTTTTGCTTTTTAATAAAGTCTCCAATATCAATAGAAGAGCTGCAACCTTTTTAATGACATTAGCTAAAGCCCATAAAGTTATTATAATGTGTTCCCAAAAGTTTGGCCCCTATGGTTTCATTTTATATATTTAATTCATATCACTAATATTAATAATACTAGAAGTGGTGCTGGAAATTTTATATCCTATATTATATTTTAATTTTAACTTGGTTATGAAAAGAATAGAATAGAATCTTTATTACGGTCATAGACCTGCACAAGTAAAAAGGGATACAGAATAAAAAGAAAGTAAAAAACGTAAAAACACAAGATAAAAACAGGATAAGAGCAGTATTTAAAATGACCCTTCAGATTATATAGCTCCAGTATAACAAGACAAGGTTGGTACTATTCTACTGCGGAGGTCATTGTCTGTCGAATTTTAACCACAGCTGCGCAGAATCTGGCAACATTATATATTGTTCCAGAGTTGGTAAAAAAAAGCGATACAAGGACTCCCTGAAACAACATCTCAGGCTCGGCCAAATTGATCACCAACAATGGTCCGCCCTGGCCTCACATTGGGAGGTATGGAGACGCACTATCCACAATGCTGCAGCCTTATTTGAGAACTCACACTGAACAAGTCTTGAAGAGAAATGACAACTCAGAAAGAATCACAACCCAGAAACATCACCCAAGGAGACCTTCTGCTGTGCTTTCTGCAACCGGACTTGTTTATCTTGGATTGGCCTTTTTCGTCATCAGCGCGCTTGCAGAAAGCGCAGGATGAGTCCTTCCTGAATCTTCATTTGTGAAGAAAAGCCACAGAGAGAGAGAGAGGGTGTAGAATTGTCCAGTGTGCCCTTGGTATTTATGCAACGGGGTGAAATAAGGCTGAGACGTATGTCCCTGTAGTATGAGCACTGGAGTGATACATACTCTGTTGTTTCTATTTGGCTAGAGTTTGGGGACATAGACTGTCTGAGAAGAGGATCTTGTATCAGCCTTCAAGGACTGCTGAGGGGAAGGCATAACACCGTGCTAGAGTAAAAGCCCTTCGATGTTTAGGTATTTCAAGTGTTGCTAAGTATGCCATAGGAGAGGCCAGATATCTGTTGGAGTCACTAGCAATAAAGGTTGGAGCGCTGGCTAGATCCAGTTGTCGCTCTATAAGTTGGTTATGTGATATTTGTATAACCACTCTGTTTCATATTGTGATGACCAATGGTTTTAAGCAATTAAAATCTGGATACTGGGTTTTCCTGCTAAGATTGTTTTGTTTTTGTTTTCACTGAAAGGACAAAGTCTTGAATTTTTTGGGGTGGCTGGGCCTTGTCTGACTCCCTCCTGACTTAGAGCTCTGCTGTCCAAATGACACAGGGCTCTTGTCCTGTTTTGCTTCTGGGCAGTACTGATGATGCCCAAGGAAAAGCCACGGGGAAAACCACGGTAAAGCCTTTTAAAACATTTTAAATTAACACTTGAGAAAACCTGTGTTATGTGGGAAAACCCAGGTGAGTCTGGTGCAGGAACAGGGGGTCTTTACCTGCACACTGGCCTGGATATCCAGCTGCTGCTTGAGTCACTCTGCAGTTAGGACGGGGGGCAGCATATGATTAAGGCCCCCTGCATCAAGGCCCTTTCCTGGCTTCAGAGAGTGTGATGCACAACAGTGGGGGAGGTGTCCTCCAATACTGGCCAGCCTGTGTCTCTGGACTTGTGCCTGTTTCGTCTCAGTAACAGAGTGGGAAACAGGCCAGCTCTGGGACCAGAATACAGTGTCCAGAAGGTGGCATATTCTGGTTGGTGTAGACAAGCCCATCATCTTCTGAGGGCCAATAATGCATAGTTCCTCCTGTAGTTCTGTGTGACTACAAACAGTCTTGATATGGTCAACAGGCAAACTTTTAATATGAAAATAGGCTAGTAAATGGTATTTAATTTTGTCTTACAAAAGGTGTGGTAGGGCTTTCGCCAATAATGCTTGTTCAGAAAGAAGAAAAAGTTCTCTCAGAAGAATACTGAGCACTAAGCCATTAGAAAGTAAGTGACTCTGTAATAAGGTAGAGAACATGTGGTGGAGGAGGGTTTTACATCTGCCACAGTAAATTTGGTAGAAGTAATGGCAGGGGTTGCAGTCCTCGGGGCCTCTTGATTCCTGCAAGTTGCCCATCCTTGACCAGCAGCAAATTCTTCAGGTATATTTGCACAGGCTTTTTTTGTACTTCATCCTGAAGTGCATTTTCTGAGCTATATTTACTCTTACATATCATTTACTGGTTTTTCATAACATCTTTTGTAAGGCAGGATCTAAAACAACTGTTTTTATACTTGAGAATATTGGATCAAGTGGATGAATGTATTGTTGTTATGTCCTTCAAGTTGACTCTAACTTGTGGTGACCCTATTAGGTTTTCCTTGGAAAGTTGTATTAATAGGATGTTTGTTATTGCCTTCCACCTAGACAGAAAGAGAGTGTGACTTGCCCAGGCTCACTTGGCTGGTTTCCATTGCTGACTGATCTCCCAGAGTACTAGTCCAACACTGAAACCACTACACCATGCAAGCTCCAATAATCATTTTCTAGTATAGGCTTTTCTTCTCATTTCACATTTTTGATCCAAGTTACTCAGACCATCTCCATATGCTAACAGTGCTATGATCCTTCTTATGTTATCTTATTTATGAGAGACTGTACATTTTCAGTTTAATGGTTATGGTGTTATTGATTTTAAGGGCAACGGGAATCTATATCAGCAATTGCCTTTGCTGAACCACTCTGCTGTCTTTCTTGATTCCTGTGGTTGTATTGCTGAATCAAGACTGGATCAACCAATTTGTTCTTTCTTTCAGAGTGATGTGAGGTGTGGTAGATAACTGAGTTCAGTGAGTTCATTAATGCTAATTGATTCAGAGCTCAACTGAGAAATGAATGCCACTGCTCCTCTGATGAAGCTCTGGACATGAATCGAATGACATTGTTCCTCTGATCAAGCTTCTTGTTAGGGCTGTGGATGCATTTTGGGGCTATTTCACACCTCTCAGATTTGTACAGATATCACTTCAACTCCTTTTTCACTATGGGTTGATACATAAAGCAAAACTTTGATAAATCAATATGTTGGTGATTTTCTTGTCAGTGTGCATATATGATTTTCTTCAACCATTTACCAAATAAGAAATTGTTCCAAATAATGCAGTCTTCAGTAGTTATGGCTCAAGAGGATAAGGTAGCATTGCTCTGGATCCTTCTCTTTGGTTTTAAAATAAGAAAATGCAGAAATGTAGGATCAAATTAATGTTATATGCTCAAGGGCTGGGCTGTTTCAATATATATCAGTTTCCTATCTCATAAGTGGTCTTTGAACACTGAGCTTTCGTTTTTGCAATCAGCGGGTGGCAGTGAGGAATTCTTTTTTTATTTTGCTTCCTTTGATGCAGCATTATCCAATCCCACTTTGCTAAAAATCACCTCATCCATCAGGGAAGCTAGGTAAATACTGTATTTTAAATCCAATGGGCTCTGTGGAACTAGAAGGCAGTTGGATGAATTTGTGAATTAGGGAGAAATTCTTAAAATGGAAGACACAACTCCCTCCAAAAGAACTATTTTTAATTTTTTTTTTCCCAGAAACTGGCATCCTTAATCCTTATGGACACACGTGCTGTTTGCCCTTAATCTGCTTCATATAGTAAGGTTACCTTTTAAAAAACTTTCCTCATATAATCTGTTTCTAGATAAACTGGATTACATTTGACATAATGTCAGAGATGGGGACTGATGGGTTGATGTTAATTATGTTCATCATGGGTTGTTTGTTTTTCTAAACCCAAGCATAAAGTCCCTTTCCCCACCCACATAGTTTAATGTAATTTCAGGAAATTTTCCTGAGAATAATATGGGGATAGTCTTTTTGTTGGCTACCTTTGTTTCCTCAACTCACCCTAATTCCTGCCATCATTACACTTTTTAACTCCATGGTGCCAGTTAGATGCTGGCACCATGTCGCGGGGCATCCTGGGACCTCTTGACATATTGTCGCGGGGCATCCTGGGACTTCTTGATCCCGTATTTGTCCCTCACTGTTTACAAGATTTTTGTCTCTGAACTGGATATCATGGGAGGATCATTGTTTACATGGCATCACATCCCGGGATATGTATCTTCTCCCACTATATACTATCCAGTTTTTTTTTTTTACATGCGTTTATGGTCCCAGGATTTTTTTTTAGCTGTCAATCAAGGATGTGATTACTTGTTTTTTTCACAACCTCAGTGACATACTTCCTTCAGAGTTTCCCACCACAAGTGATGCTATTGCCTGGCACAAATGTTTGTTCAAGCTTCTGCATTGGGGATGAGGGGATGAATGAGTGATCCGTGCAACCAGACCCTTGCTGTCTCTTTAAAATTTAAATCCACCATGGAAAGCAAGCTAACGAGGGGATGAATTAATGATCTGTGTGACCATAACCTTGCTGTCTCTTTAAATTTTAAATCCACCATGGAAAGCAAGCTAAATGAGTGATCCCTGTGACCAGACCCTTGCTGACTCTTTAAAATTTAAATCCACCATGGAAAGCATGGTAATGAGGGGATGAATGAGCAATCCGTGTGACCAGACCCTTGCTGTCTCTTTAAAATTTAAACCCACCATGCAGGGGAGGGACAGGTTAAAGCTGAAGGGTTTGCAGTGTAAAACAGGGTGACTTAGTGTTCAGACATACACATAAACCTACGTGCAGCAGGAAGGGAAGCCTTTGTTTTCAGCTGGTGAGGCTGAATTTGTTGAATCTATTGAACTGGTGACTGACCCCTCCTTCTCCTTCTCTGGTCTCTGATCCCGCCCCTGGTCACCATTTCCGGTCATCACCTAGTACCGAGATATCTTGTCCTGGGCTGTTTACATTTCTGATTTTCCGAATCCTCCCGTGACTTTTTAAAAAATCGCCACAAACCGCGGGACGGAGAGTCCCACTGGTTGAGGGATAAAAGGTGGCCCCCCTTCTGAAAATCTCAGGACCATCACGATGTACATGTAAACAACCAGGGATCAACATGAATTAATCCCACTACATTTTCATCATGTAAATGGCACCCATAAGTATCAGTGGTAGAAGCTGTGAGTGGCAGGAAGCATGACAAACAGCAATAGAACTGGAGGGAAGCTTTGGAGGAGCAGAGAGAGGGATTGCACACAGGACAGTTTTTTGCTCCGTCTTGTGAATTTTACTGTTTAGCACTAGCTGTTTCATCCTGACCACCACACATAAAAAACACACATTTTTATGCCGGCAAAAGTAAATTCCCCCCTGCACTGACCTTGTAATCCTGGCAAAGGCAGCTCTGTGAATAAAGAGGAAGTGAATGGAGTCCTGTTCACTTCTTCAGTCAAAATCTCGTGTGATTTCATCGCATAGGAAATTCAAAATTAAAAACAAAAATAAAGCATTTAAAGTAACACCATGTACACACACACACTTTAAAAGACCCAAGTAAATCAGGGAGGGTCATAAAAAGAGCAAAACTTACCTAGATATCCAAATCTGACCCAGAAGTGTTCGCGCTGGACCGGCCATTATCAGGGTAAGTACAAGATTTAAATGGCCCAGGTTTTGCATGCTGGCAATGCTGGCAAAAAAGCAGCAGGGGGATCTATTGACGGCTTAAGCCATCAATTAAAAGGTACAGGTTTTGGGCTCTTTTTATCCACAAAAGGGAGACATCATCTGATCTGCACACCCTTTGACAGTTCAAATTTTGGTAAATTATGAGCAAACTTAAATAAAATGCTTCCCCAATTCAGTAGATACCACTTCTTCCAGCATGGGGAAGACTTAAACAGGCATGGTTCCATACCCCGTTTTCTTTAGACTGAAGGATTGAGAGTCCTTTGCCATTTGTTAGCTACCGTAATCTGTCTGTATCTGGGGTCCCTTCTGGCTTCCTGGGCATCCAACTTTTGACCATGGTAAAATCTGAGCAGTCAGAGTTAATATCAACACTACATTCAAGTATTCTTAAGTGTTGGAATCTCAGGATATTTATATGGGAGAATGAGCATGCTCTTTATTAATCTTTTAGCTTATTTATTATAGGCAATCCTGGATTTACAAGCATACACACTTCCATTAGGGGGAAACATAGACATTTCCATGTTGAAGCACATTGCTTCTATTACATCATATTGCATGTAAGGCACCATACATTCATTTTGTTACATTATATGGCAGGTAAGATATTACACTTTCATGAGGACTGAACCTTTATCTGTGCATTTCTCTAGCAGGCTTCTCTATTGTTAACACATGGAGAAACTTTACCCTCTTAAACAATATGATTTAGCCATTTATCAACTAAGGCATACCATCTCATCTGTTGAGGAACTATACATCTCTAAACAGGCATCTGTGAATGCACAGGCTTCCATGGGCATTGCTACATGTAGCAGCATCCATTACTATTTCTATCAGAATGGAAAATACATTTAGCATAGTCTATTAGATAGCAAAAACTCTCTCTTACCAGCATAGCCTATCTCCATTAGCATGTCTGCATTGTCAGCTGGGAATAGCACAGATGTTATCAACAGAATTCTTCTACACTGCTCTCAGCTTGTTTTATATCTTTCCTAGCCTTGTCAGTTGACATAGTAAGAGACTCTTAGTATACTCCATTTATACAAATATTGCTTTCCCCCAATCAGTCAAGTCACATATTGTTTATACTATCATATCTTGTTTGGCATTCTGCCTGGAACCAAGCTACCTCTTGACTCTTGGTAACACACATATGTCAATACACATAACTTTATATTTTACATTTTATATACCTCATGAACCCATTATCTACATTTCAAGACTTAGATTCCAAAAACGTTAACCCAGATCAGCATGCAGTCCACATCAACTCCATGTTGCACTGGCCCACTGCATAGGTGTTAAAGCCCAGGAGCCTCTCAGGAAGAAAACATGGCAGGTCTAAACCATCATTAACATCACTCAATCCACAGGAATTCAAATGTGTACTTTTATGCACTCAAAACCTTGGGCCTTGATGGAGAAATCTGTCAGAGCTTATCAGTCTGTCCAAATTTAATAACATTTGCAAATGTTTTCATCTTTCAGCTGTGTTACCCAAAATGCTCCTTGGAAAATTCCAAGAAAATATCAAGTTTCTAATATGTTGGGGAAATTAGCAGCAACTTGACTTTAGCTATGCAAGAGGAGATAACAACGGAATCTGCAAACCTATTATACCAGTACTAATCTGGATGGAATACATACACATTTAAAATTAAGTATGTTTTTTTTTTATTAAGGAGTTAAAAAATAACACCAAACACACACACATTCACCCAAAGAAAGCATTCACACAAGGCTATAGGAAGAAACCGTAGGAAAGCTTGGGATAGAGTGTTGCAAGAGGGTTGTGCTGGGGTAATAATATCACCTGTCCTGTAGTCCGTCTGGCAGAGTGGATGGAGAAGCTGGATGTGGCTACACAGAATAACAGAGTTTCCCCCCCCTGTTACAACTGTGCGCCATGAGGCATATTTTGGGGGGTCTTTTATGCCTCCAAATACACTTGAGGGGATTGGTTGCTTCATGGGCTGAAACAATGAATTCCATGAGTCTTCATGGATTGCACAATGAGTTTCCTGGTCTTGACAAAAGGTGGGAAAGATGCTAAATGTGTTTCTTAATGTCCAGTGATTGGATTTTAACAGCTTTGGGCAGCTTCTTTTAGGTTGGGAGCTGAGGAGAGGAAATTTCACAATCAGCAAATACAAAAGGGTTTCTCCATCCATTAACCTCCCATTTATGTGGAATGTGTCTTCTTTTGGCCCTTCAGCCCCAGGCCTTCCTTTCCAGGGAAAAACAAAAATGACCTTTTTCTGAGAACATCCTGTTTTTTTCCCTTTGTAAAATTCCACATTAATGAACCAAACTTGGCCAGTCTCTGAGGCCTGTGAAAATGGGGTATAGGGCAATGCTAACATTCCAGGAGTGGAGTGCCTTGGAAGTGGGGTGCAAGCTTATGCTTACAGCTGGAATCTAAGTTTTAAAAGGCTGAAAATGGGAGAACCTGAAACTGAGATTTTATATATCACACAAAGTTAATAGCACTTTGATACCACCTTTATTCTGATCGCCTCATCATACAGAATCCTGAAATTTCTAGTCTGGTGAGTTTCTTGGAATGCTTTGCTAAGGAAGCTTTCTTAGAAACAGAATTTACTTTTATTTATTTTTAAATGTTTATTTGTAAATGGAGCAACAATCTTCTGAACTGTACGGAACCTCTTTGGTTTTGCTAGTTCATGTGGAGCAGAAGAATAGTAACACAAATAATTCACTCTCAGCCACCATCTTGATTCACAGGCATGGCTGTGTGTGTACTTCAAACACAGCTTCACATACCAGTGATTTTTGCCAAAGGACTGTGGAGACAAATTAATGCTGCTGCGAATTTGCATTACTGCACAGCAATTCACATTATATCTCATATCCTTCCCAACAGGGGTTCACAGTATATAAACCCCACACACACTCCTACCCAACCATTCTCTGAAGATGCCAGCCACAGATGCAGACGAAATGTCAGAAATAAACTCTTCCAGGACACAGCCTCACAGCCTGGGAAAAAAACACAAGGAAAATCTATGGATGCCGGCTGTGTAAGCCTTCGACTTCACAAATCACACTTTTCTCCTCAGAATCACTTGTAATGTGAAAATGCTTCCATATGCTAGATGTTGGTCTCACCATTTTCCAGAGGGGAGTAGGAAAGAAAAATAATTTAGTGGCTAGCTTGCAAGAAAACACTAAGCTATTGTTGGAGGAAGTAAAGAACCAGATTAGTAGTAATACATAAAGGTTATAAAGATATACTAATGTAGCTAAAATATGGTTCAATTTTCTGAAATCAGATAAATTTAAACTATTACCTTTTTAAATTAATTATACATTAAGGTCCTTTTTGTTGCTCTGTACTTTCAGTGCTTTGAGGCCTGGTGAAGAGGACAGAACAGAACCAAACAGACCCATCCACAAACAAAAATGAAACTGAAACCCTTTTCTTCTCTTGTGACAATAGCAGTGTCCCCTAAAGGAAGAAATGCGTCTTGCTCAGTTTGTAACATAGGACTTGCTTGTCCTCAGTGCATAGAAATTAGAATAATCTGATACTGTACATAGTTTTTAGAAATGATTTGGAGAATATATAAACACCTTGTCTTAATATTTTATTCATCATGCTAAAATAAAACAGTCCATAATCAATTTTCTTCCTTTTTTTCATTTTTTTAGGAAAAATAAAACAAAACAAAAGGCTTCAGGGAAAAAAATGAAATACCCTGTTTTTTTCTGAATTTTTCCAGTTTTTTCCCCCAGGCCTTCACATCTCTAGTTGGGCCATAAGACACATAAACATTCTCTCTCATATTGCTTTTATATGAAAACAGTCTGTTCCAATTGAGATTAATCAATGTTCTCCAAATCAGCTTTAAAAAGGCAAATGCTTTATTCTAAATCAAGAATGTGACCTTCATAGAAGGTTCTGTAATGGTTTGGGCTTCACAGGTGTGTCTGACCCTTCTACGTGGTGAAGGTTCTAATAGTTGATGGGGGAAAGTAAAATTTCCATGTGCTTTTTGATTCTGCTTCAAGTTCAAATTCCAATTCCCATGGTTCTTGTCCTCAGCCCTGCCTGGTCTTCTAATATCCCCACAGATACATAGGATCATGAAGTCAGCACAGAGATGACACATGTTGATGCTGTCGACAATCTTGGCAAAAAACAAATGTGTTAATTTGACTGCAACATACATTCTGTTTTACCAGGGGCTTCATCCTAAATTTATTCTTTCAATGTCCAGATTTACCAGTAAGCGGTGTAGGTACATGCCTTAGGGCTTCAAGATTTTAGAGGATGCCTGCTAAAACATGGATGAAGCACTTCTTCAGAACAAATAATGTTGTACAGAAAAAAGGCTTTCATAGCAGAGAAGGTTTTTAATCCATAGTTTACAAATAACATTATAAATAATCTAGACTAAACTGACAGTGTTTCAGGCCTCCATGCCTATCACAGTCAAAACAACCTGGGATTGCTTTTCAAAAAGAAACATACACACACACACGTGTCCATGCCTCATTGCTATAGCTTTAATAAAATTTGGATAATAATGATAGTATGTGAGTATGAATGTGGAATGAGGGCTTCCATTTGTTTAGGGCATTTATAAACTTGGATCTGGGTCACCTGATTTCACATTTTGGCAACCCCAGAAAACTCATTTTCATAACCAGTCTATACATGGCAGGGGGAGAGGGAGCTTGGAAAGTAGCCATGCTAGCTGGAGCATTTTTGGAGCTGCAGTCCAAAAAGTAACTTTTCCAAGCAGTGGGAAAGAGAGGGGAGGAGTGCCTGTATATACTCCTTGTTCAACCCATGCATTTATCCGCATGCCCAGTACCTTTATACCATTACATGGAGCTAGCACATCTTTAAATTTGACATTTCTGTGTTTTTTTATAAAACCCACCCTCCCATATTGTGTGGTTTGGGCCTATGTGCAGTGATGTCATTCAAAACAATTAACAACCAGTTCTGTCTAATTTTTCTAAAATATATACATGTGTAAATGTGTGCCTCTAGTTTCCCTTCTCCTGTGGACGTTTGTTGCTCCCCCTTTAACCTCCCCAGCTTCTGTGTCTTTTAACAATTTTAACAACTGCAAACCAGATGAATCAGACCACTGCCTATATGGAAATGGATGTTTTTGTAAATACATATGTGGATGTGAGGGAGGACACTGGTGGTGCAGCAGGTGAGCCGGAGAGTGGAAATATGCAACTTACTTCCCAGTATGCGATAGGCTGGATCAGAGAAAATGCTATCCAAACTGGCTCTGTATGTGGCTGTTAACCACATGTGTTTAGCAAGTCTAGATATATACAACCTCCTATACAGTTTCTATACAAGTACCATTGCCTTGCTCATCCACTGGATAAGTGCTGATTCACTCATTTGTATATGCTTATCGATGTTGCTCATGTGAGTCTTCTTTTGCATTCCTTCATCAGCTTCTGCTTTTCTAACCAATTTCTACTCCCACATATATTTTATGCAGGATCTGTTTCCACCTCAGGCTTTTGTTCACAGTTCAGATTTGCCAACCCGCTACATTTAAGAAGATTCCCATGGAATTCTTCCAAGTTTAGTTTTCATATCCCTGCATCCTCATTTCTCTTTTGTGCCCAAGTTGCTTTCTACTTTTGAAAACAGATGTCTTAAAATGACTGCTTTCTGGTTAAACAATATTCTGTTCCCATAATGAAATCAGCATATTTCCCTTTCTCTCTTTCTTCCTTTTGCCTTTGACTCCTTTACGTAGACCCCAAATATACTGCAGAAGCATCTGCAGCTGTAGAAACATCAGCAGATGAATATGCTTTGGCAAAATGTTTTTTTCAATGAAAATGCTACTCGATTGCTATTCTATTTATTTCCGAATTATTGTTTGGACTGGTTATAAATCACTCTTTATCTAGACAGGCCTCCTTTAACTGTGATGGAAATGGCATCTTTCCACCAGAACTGATGTGCAGAATTGTTACCCTATAAGTGGGGGTATGTTGGAACCCCACCCATGATGCCAACATCGCCTCTAATATCTAGGGGAAATATTAGCGCAAACAGGAGGCCTGCGAGAGGAGGGTAACTTCAGGGATCTTTTGACCTTTGTATACCAGTATACTCACTGTAGAGAGAACTCTAGTTAAAGTGAAATAAAGTATTTTATTGAAATAACACAAACATGTACAGTACTAAAATACACAACAAATGTTCTTAAGAACCATACAAGGCTATAGCAGAGTAAGGCAGAAAGACTGGGTAGAGAGAGAGGTCCAGGAAGATAGGTTGATAGTTACCAGTCTCAAGGAGCAGTGAAGATACTCAGACAGGGCATGAGGGTGGCACAGGAGGTTCCAATCTGGGGAGCACTGAGAAAGAGAGGCCGGATCTGTCCATTGTTGCACACTTTACTATTGTCAGGGGACTAATATTTATATGCTATTCTGCGCCTTTGAGGGACACAGTTGGTAATAACTAAGTTTGGATGACTCTCCCATGGAACAGAAAAAGGAAACCAACACTCAATTGATTGCTTTAATTGTGGAGAGATAGAAATTGATGGGTTTGCGACAACCTCATAGGGTTGGACAGGAGGGGGTATGAGAAGAGATTTCTGTAGGGTATCAATTAAGGAATGGTCACTTAATTGCTTGATTGAATAATTGCTGAAATGTTCAAGGATGGAAGAAAGGATTAGCACATGCCCCTCTAATGATTGCGCTGTTAGCATAAACCCATTATGGATGCCTCCTGCTAAATCCTAATATGGGCTTTCAAACCATTATATTTCTAGACACGTCTTTGGTCATTGTGACCCCCAATTGACCCCCCCCAGTCTGCCTAAGCCAACCTGACCTCCAAAAAGTTCCAATATTTCCAGTTATGAGATACCGTGAGGAGGGGGTTAGTAGGGCATACTAATAGAATGGAACTTATAGTTTACTATAACCAATGAGGAACATCATGTAATGAAATTATAATTCATGTTGTTGCTCATTAAAATACCTATGATATATAAACAGGGATACGAGGTATATGCATGGAAAGAACTAGCCAGCTTTCATCAGCATAAAATGTGAAATAATAAAGCATCCAGGCATGAGAAAATAATTTCTATAAATAAATATTTAATATGGTTCTTTCCTCTATAGAAGAGTATTATAGTGCTAAGATTACATCATCTTGCACTGTTTGTGTTAATAAGATATAACATAACTGGGAAACTGGATATTTTCCAAGTAGGTCTTGCTGTGAGTTCAGTCACTACCCAGTCCAATCATCGCTGTTAGCTCTATCTAGCAGCAATAGCTCTCCAGGATTTCAGGTCTGCTTAGCTTTTGAGATCAGATAAGACTGGGTGTGGTCAGGGTAGAATGGTGATACACAGTATTATATTTATCGGATCTATAAGGTGCTATTGTGCTTGAATCTGCCTGGTTGTAAATATTGTTCTGCTTTGTACTATCTCTGTGTATCTTAGAAAGCAGTGTATACAATGAAGAACTTTAAAACCAGCAATATAAGAACATTAAAAGCAGATTTCCAATAATTAAAATGCAATATCCAGCTAGCATTGCAATTGTATGTACAGTTAGAGGAAATTCACATGAACACATTAGAAACTGCTGGGAAGTAATCTGAAGGTATGGCTAGAATTTTATCTGCTAATCTTAGGAAGCCTGTGAAAAACATAAATAGGAGTCTAAGGCAGTTTTGGATAGATGATCGTGGCAGCTAGATCTCATTGGGGCTAGTGAAGTGGTGGACAGGGTCATCAGAACAGAGGTTGGGAAAGATACCTTTTGGACTACAGCTCCCAGAATTCCCCAGCCAGCACAACTGCTTTTCCACTAAAACACTTCTTTTCCACTAAAACAGTACTTTGCACAGATGTGTATCCACTAAAGCAGCCATACAGAAAGGGCAAAGAAGGTGATGTTGGGAACATCTTTATAAATGACTTAGATGATGGAACAATAGACATGCTTATCAAATCTAGAGATGACACCAAATTATGAGGAGTAGCTAATACCTCAGAGGACAGGAACAGAATTCAAAATGACCTTAACAAATTGGAGAGCTGGGTCAAAATTAACAAAATGAATTTCAACAGGGATAAATGTAACTTACTACATCTAGGCAGTAAAAATGAAATGCATAAATACAGGATGGGTGACACCTGGCTTGAAAACAGTACAGTACATATGAAAAGAAGCTAAAGGTCTTAGTAGACCACAAGCTAAACATGAGTCAACAGTGTAATGCCAATGAGATTATAGGCTGCATCAATAGGAGTATAATGTCTAGGGACTTTATCACACGAGCATCAATAGACACTGTAATTCTGCAATTGCGGAAAGTGGAAACATCGTGGCATGATTACATTAATTTTCATACCTTGCCACAATCACACAACACTACCGCTAATGGAACATCGCATAGCCACCTACCTGTGTTTTAAGAACAGGATTGAAGCTTGTGCTATTGTAACACCTTTTTTTGCATTGTGTTGGAATGACACTGCATTGCTGCTTCAAGATGGTCTGCGTATATACCTTTAAAAAATTTCTCCTACTTCTGCAATTTTTGTAAGAACAAAGTTTCAGCTGTTATCACAAGAAGGTACCACTTCAATTAAACAAACCAAAAACAAAGAAATTAACAAAATAACAATTACAGAAATTAAAAAATGTACTGAGAAAAGGCAATGGTTCATTAAAAGAGCATCATGGAGGTCCTCTTCATGCTCTCCACTGGAAGTTGAATTATGTGTTCTTGTTGGGAATGGGGAGGGGGAAAAGAGGGAGAAACACCCATTCACACTGTAATATTGGAATTAGAGCAGGACTGAATTATCGTATGCTTGTCAATAGTGGGAAAAGAATAATATTGACAGCTATTCACAGCTTTGCCCATGAATTGAAAAGGTGCACGAAAGTAACCATTAGAGTGCACACCAACCACGGTATAGCAACAACACCAAATGATAAAGGTAGCCATTACAGTTACTATCCCGGTGTAATTGTGCAATCTTGGCATTGTGTGTAAAGTCCCAAATCAAGGGAAGTAATAGTCCCACTCTGTTCTGCTTTGGTCAGACCTCACCTGGAATACTGTGTCTGGTTCTGGGCACCAAAGTTCAAGAAGGATACTGACAAGTTGGAACATGACTGGAGAAGAGCAACTAAGATGATCAACGCTCAGGAAACCAAGCCTCATGAGGAATGACTTATGGAGCTGGATATGTTTACCTTGGAGAAGAAAAGACTGAGAAGTGACATGGTGGCTATCTTAAAATATCTGAAGGGATGTCATGTTGAAGATGGAACCAGCTTTTTTTCTGCTGCTCCAGAGGCTAGAACACAAATCAGTGGATTCAAATTATAAGAAAAGAGGTTCTACCTAAATATCAGGAAGAACTTTTTTTTTTTACTGTAAGAGCTGTTCCAACAGTGGAATAGCCTGCCTCAGAGGGTAGTAGACTCTTCATTTTTGGAGGTCTTTAAACAGAGGTTGGACTAGCATCTTTTAGGAATACTTTAGTTGTATATTCTTGCATGATAGGGGGTAGATGGTCCTTGTTGTCTCTTCCAACTCCAAAATCAGATTCTATGATTCTTAGGCAGGCAGAATATAAAGCACAGGCAGCAAATTTTAAGCATTCATAATATAAATGCCAACATGAGCTTCTTCAGTACAACTAGCCTTCGACCTGCTTACTTAGAAATAATACTGAGCAGCAGCAAAGTACAAAAATCAAACTTATCCTTGTATACTTGTAAATAAGAAGAAACAGATTGCTCAGAAGTTAGGATGGGTAGCAGGTTCTGAGCATTCAAAGTCCACTATCGTACCACCATTGTTCATTTTCCCTTAGAAATACCAGTGAAAGGCAACTCAGTACAGTTTTTAGCTTATGTATGTCTTCTCAGAAGTAAATAGGACTGGATTACTTAGGAATAAGCATGGACAGTAAGTTCTGAAGTACCCTCCCCTTCCTCTGTTTGCTATTGATATCCTCAAAATAGAAAACTTGACAGGGAAAATGAAAATGAAGGTAGAATAGCTAGTTTCAGAATGAGACCTTCAGGCCATGGTTAATTATTGGATAGCCCTTCACATGATGTTTTGTAGTTAACTGCCTTGAGTCACTTAGACTCATGGTGAATGAGACACCTCCAAGACCCCCTGTCCTCAACCGTTTTACTCAGGGCTGTGGCCTCCTTGATTGAATCTATCCATCTAGTATGCAGACTTCCTCTCTTTCTATTACCCTCCTAGAAATGTGCCCTGCCCAGCACAGCTGTGTTCTCAATATCATGGCCTCAATACTGGTGATCCCTACTTGCTCAAGGACAGCAACATTCATCAAATAGTCAGTCCAGTATATATTTAGGATTGTGTATATACAGTACTAATAAAAGCCCCTCCCAAAAATAGTACTCTACAGTGAACTTGCCACGGGTCAGCGTAAGAGGGGTGCTCCAAAAAAGTGATACAAGGACTCCCTGAAACAACATCTCAGGCTCGGCCAAATTGATCACCAACAATGGTCCGCCCTGGCCTCACATCGGGACGCATGGAGACGCACTACCCACAATGCTGCAGCCTTATTTGAGAACTCACGCCGAACAAGTCTTGAAGAGAAAAGACAACTCAGAAAGAATCACAACCCGGAAACATCACCCAAGGCGACCTTCTGCTGTGCTTTCTGCAACCGGACTTGTTTATCTCGGATTGGCCTTTTCAGTCATCAGCGCGCTTACAGAAAGCGCGGGATGAGTCCTTCCTGAATCTTCGTTTGCGAAGAAAAGCCAGAGAGAGAGAGAGAGAGAGAGAGAGAGTGAGATTACCCTCCACCTTTCCTAGCATTATTATCTCTTCTAGTTAGTCTTGCCTTCACATTATGTGGCTGAAGTATGACAGTCTCAGTTTTGTCATCTTGGCTTCCAAGGAGAGCTCAGGCTTGATTTGTTCTAGGACCCATTTATTGGTTTTTTTGGTACTCCATGGTATCTGTAGTACTCTTCTCCAACACCACACCTCAAATGAGTTGGTTTTCTTTCTATCAGCTTTCTTCACTGTTCTGCTCCCACTTCTGTACCTGATTATGGAAAATATGATGACTTGGACAATCCTAACTTTAGTGTTCAGTTTTATATTTTTGCAGTCTAGTTCTTTCATAGCTGTCATTCCCATTCTTAGTCATCTGAATTCTTGACTGCAATCTCTGCTCTGATCAATGATTGATCCAAGGTTTGGGAAATCTTTAACTATTTCAATTTTCTCATTGTCTATACTGAATTTATGTAGATCCTCTGTGGTCATTATTTTTGTTTTCTTAGGGCCTTACTGCACTCCTAAGAAAAGTGGCAAAGCAAAAGGAACGTTCCGTCCTTCCTGCTGCCTTACTGCATGGCATCGGCATTCTTCCAGCATTCCTTTGTTCTGGTCCCATGGGGGACTGAGATGAAACTGCATCTTTTTGCAGATGGACTTTTCCAGTTAGCAAAAAGATGCAGTTTTACCTTGGTCCCCCCCAGGACAGGAATGAAAGAATGCTGACATCATGCATTCCTTGCTACTCCCTTACTGCTTTTCTTCAGAGTGTGGTAAGGCTCTTGATGTTCAAGAGTAAGCCTGCCTAGCACTTTCTTCTTTGACTATCTTAGTAATTGTTCCAAGCCTTCGTTGTTTTCTGCTAGCAGTATGGTGTCATCTGCATATCTTAGATTGTTGATATTCCTTCCTCTGATCTTCACTCCTTCTTCCTCCGAGCCTAAACCTGCTCTGCATATGATATTTTCTACATACAAGTTGAACAAATAGGGTGATAGAATGTAGGCTTGTCTGACTCCCTTTCCAATTGGGAACCATTCTCTTTCCCTATATTCTGTTCTAATGATAGCCACCTGTCCTGAGTAGAGAAGATCTCACCATTTCCAGCCATTCCACTGCACCCTGGGGAAAGCTAGTCTATAGCCTTGAAGTCCTCCTGGACTTGGATTATTTGTGGAAACACAGTTTGGAGGGGAAAGTTAGTTGCTAGGGGTACTTTTTACTACCTTTGGCTAATTCAGCATCCGAGCTCTTATCCAAATAAGGTGAACCTTACCACAGTTACTATTCATGCTCTGCTTAACTCCAGATTAGAGTACTCTGGTGGATACATTTCAGATGGTCCAGAATGCTGCTGTTTGACCACTTGTAGGAGGGAAGGTAACTGAAACATATGAGCTAGAATTCTATATTCAACTAGAGTGTACCCATTGAATCACTTGTTAGCAGATGAATTAATATAGAAATAAATCCCACTGGTCTACTCTAGATGAGACCAACAATGGAAATCAGGCCATGACCAGCTACGCTGGTGCTGGTACATTTTCAGGCCCTCCATTAAAGCCAGATTGATAGTACAAGAGATGGGCTCCAAATGGATGGTGAGTCCATCTTTGAAGAATTCTATACCCTTGATGTATATTTTCCTGTTTCTTTAGCTGTTTTCAAGCAGACCATAAAAACCCTTTTGTTACTGATGGCTGGTCAGTAACAAAACTGCTTTAAACTGCTGCTTCTTATTCTTTTATATTATGTTTTCTGTGGGCTGCTGGTCTTGGTTTTATGTTGTTTTATTTTTAATATTTTATATGTGTGTTGTACCTTTAAATTGTCTTTCTGTTATTTTATCTCCTTTGAAAGCACTTTTCTGCCCTGAAAGGTGGCATAAAACTATCAAAATGATTAAGATTTGATTTTAATGCCAAGTTGGTTGTTCCACTTGCCATTGAGAAGGTAACGCTAACTGTAAGAATGAAAGGGATAATATTAGCAACTTCTGGTGGGATTTTCTCTTCTTTGGCTTTCTGAAAAGTACAAGAGCTTTCTTAGTATTTGACTCTAGCAACCCTACATCTAATAAAGGCTCTCCTAGTGGATTTTGTCATACCTTCTATGTATATTTTTAGTAATGACAGTAGCAGAAAATAGCTTTTGGCACCATAACAACAAAGACTACAACAAGCTTTTGTCTGCTTGACAATTTTTAAATTTAATTTTGCAGTGGTGGTCACCACTGCTCTGTGGCTATAAAATATTTTAAAGGACTAGACATCCCTGCCTAGTTTGTTTCTCTAAGCCAGGAATGACTGGTCCATGGGAATTGTCTGCTTGTACAAAACTTCCTATTTGAACCTTACCATTGGCTTCCATTCTGCTGTTCTACCCTTCAGAGTTTATCATCTTCTGTCAAGCTTGCCTTCTTTCTAGATTCCTCCAGACTCTGTGCCTCATTTCTCTATCTGTCAGGTATTGATGTCACCTGTATTCCATTTCAGTTTCTTTTGAATATATTCACCTTCATAAGCTCATTCACAAGGTCACTGGCTCCTCAGCTGAAAAAAATTGGTTGTACTGCATAAATCATTGCCCATATTGTACTTACTAGGGCATATATTCAGAAAGAGGGGTTTAACCTGACAGTTCTGTGATGAATGCATGCATGCTCAATAGCTCATAAAAGTTACTTTTTGGAGTACAACTCCTAGTAATGCTGATGGAAGATTCTGGAAGGTGGCCACTTATGCATTGCCAAAAAAAGAGAGGAAGCATATCCTCCTTGAAAAAGGGACACAGATTTGCATAATATTCACATGTAGTAATGTATTTGAATAGATACAAATGTAGAACTTCTTACTGTACTATGATTTCACCATAGGGGGCGAGGAGGAAGTAGATGTGACCAACTGGCCTTTATTGCCTGCTTAACCTTCTATCCAGATGGTTACTTTCACTGGTCAAGACACCAGCTTTTCCTTATTCTGGTTATTTATCTTTAAGAAGGACCTGGATGGACAGGCCATCATACAGAAGGCTGTCTTCTATAAAGACAAACATATGTCCATCCCTGTCATGGTAGCTCAATGGTACCTCTGAGCATGTCAAAAGGACCAGGCAGCAAAAATTGTTGTAGCAGAGTTGCAATCATCAGGTGAAGAAATGACCACACAGACAGAGACGTGTGTCTAAACAACTTCTCTACTAAAACATGTTGAATAAATATTTACACTGGGTCTGAGACTCCTAGCATACAGACTGCATAACACAGCACAGTGTAGTACAGTGCAGTTGTGCACTGTACAGCCCAGATTGAATGCGCACAGTCAAAGTGCTGACACTAAGTCAAGTCAAGACAAGTGAAAAGACAGTGAGTGGGGTGATCTAGTTACACAGTACAGATACAGTACAGTCATGGGTTATACAGTTAGTGGTTCCAGACATAATCTAGATATGCTAGCCACCTGCATTTTGCCTGCTCACTGCTAGTCCCTGGCTGCAGGCTGTAGCACATTATACCATGCCAGCTCTTTACAGTATATATTTCCAGTGACTATATAACCCATCACCTTCAAAATCCCTGCAGTGTGTAAGATACAGTTGGGAAGGGGAAATCCTATTGGAACAAGGCACATGAAATTTGACTGACTGAATTAAATAGGTACATCTGATTGAATATTCTTGTCATTTTTCTTTTAGTTCATAATTTTTTTTCTTTTAGTTCATAAAAACTTACCGTGAATTTTACACCAGAAGTGCCAATGATTTTTCTACAGGACAAGAACCCACTTTAAAATCAACAAATTGTTATGAAATGGATTTAATGACATTGTTTTCTAACAATTATTATTTGGACAGAAGGTCTTTCTCTCCCCACTCTCAGTTTACTATTTTACTTACATATGCTGGTATTCCATAAACCAATGCTTGCTTGTTTATGTTCATTTTTTTTTAACAGAGGGTGGATGGAAAGAGAATTACAGTCATCCCTTCACATTTGCGGGGGTTTGGTTTCACAGACCCCCCGCAAATGTGAAAATTCCGTGAATAATGACAGCCCTTCCCTGCCCTCCTGAAAGCGGCGACGGGGCCTACAGAGGCCCCGTCGTCGCTTCTCTCCACCTCCCTCCTCCCTCCTGAAGCAACCATGGGGCCTCCAGAGGCCCCGTTGTCACTTTCCCCGCCTCCCGCCTCCCTCCCGAAGCAACCACAGGGCCTCCGGAGGCTCTGTTGTCACTTCCCCCACCCCCCGCCTCCCTCCCAAAGTGACCACAGGGCCTCCGGAGGCCCTGTCGTTGCTTCCCCCTGCCTCCCGCCTCCCTCCTGAAGTGACCACACAGCCTCTGGCGGCCCCCCACCTCCCGACTCCTGCCTCCCTCCCGAAGCGACCATGGGGGCTCTGGAGATCCCGTTGTCGTTTTCCACGCCTCACCCCTCCCTCCCGAAGTGACCACGGGGTCTCCAGAGGCCCCGTCGTCACTTCCCCTTGCCTCCCACTTTCCTCCTGAAGCGATTACGGGGCCTCCAGAGGCCCTGTCATCTCTTCCCTGCCTCCCTCCCGAAGCAACCACGGGGCCTCCGGAGGCCCTGTTGTCACTTCCCCCCGCCTCCCTCCTGAAGCGACCATGGGGCCTCCGGAGGCTCCGTCATCACTTCCCCTGCCTTCTGCCTCCCTCCCGAAGTGACCACAGGGCCTCTGGAGGCTATGTCGTCACTTCCCGTACCTCCCACCTCCCTCCCAAAAGAGGCCCCATCACCACTTTCCCCATCCTCCCCTCATGGCAAACTGTGAATATGTGGAACCGCGAGTGTGGAGTCCGCGAATGGAGGGAGAACTGTACACTGAATTGTCCATTCTTGGTTTTGAGTTTTAAAAAGCATTAAATAGACTGACGTGCAAGCACAAGACAGCACATTATTCTTAATGTACAGGTAACCTATATTTCATAGGAAGGAATTGGCAAACCACCCCTGAGTATTCCTTGCCTAAGAAAATGAGATGAAATTCATGGGATCGCCCATAAGTCAACAGGTGACTTGAAGGCACACACACATCTGTGATGATAATATTATGTACACTTGAGAGTGGGACTTGCTTGTAAGTATTCATGTGTAGTCTTGGACAGGATTCAAAGTGTAGACTTTGATGCAATAGCTTTGTTTCATTTTATTATCTTCCCTATTAATTAAGGTATATAGCATTCACCTAATCAAAAATGAAAATGTTTTCATTTTGCTTGCATGAAACTAACTTAACTCCTGAATGGCTCCTTGCATTACTTACATAAAAATGCCCACAATTTTATTGGAATACTGTTGCTGCTCGCTAGGAAGGGTTTTTAATAACAATTGTATTGTATGTTGATTTTAATTTGTATTGATTTAATAATGTTTTAAGTGGGGGAGAGATTTTGAGTTGTTTTATATTATGTATTATTTTATTGTTGTAAGCCACCCCAATTGATCGCAGAGGGGCAGGATATAAATAGATATTATTATTATTATTATTATTATTATTATTATTATGAATGAAGCTATTTGGATTGGGAGACTTGGGACACATACTGCTGCCACACTGCAGAAATAATGCAGTTTGACACCATTTTAACTATCATGGCTCCATCCTATGGAATCCTGGGATTTGTAGTTTGCTGTGGCACTACAGCTCTCTGACAGAGAAGGCTAAATATCTCATCAAACTACAAATTGCAGAATTCCATAGCATTGAGCCATGGTAGTTAAAGCGGTGTCAAACAGCATTATTTTTCAAGTGTGGCAGCAGCCTCAGTGTCACCTGACTTTGGTTTGTTGTAGAGAGAAATTCCTGTAAGGCAGGAGTGGGGTGTTTTGTTTTGTTTTGTTTTGGCCTGAGAGGCGAATTCTTGAAGGCTGTATTCCAGCAGTGGGGGCAGTTTAAGGGCACAGGACAGAGCCCAGTCAGTGGAGATATATATTATTCTTTCCAAATTGGATATTTTCCAACCTGAAATAAAATGCAGATTATTTCCTAGGCATGTCTACTAGGACTAAGTGCAATGTCTTCCCTTTCTGCAAACCCCAAGTCAGGCCCATGCCGGAATTTAACATTAAAACAACCTGATATACTCTTATGTCCCATCACTGACTGGTGATAACAACAAGCAACAACCTTGTAGCTAGATGGGGAGAGGTTCTCCCAGTCTTTCTGCAAGCCTTTCTTATATTCCTATTTCCCCCACCCTTTGTTTTGCCCTTCGAAGTCAAGCATTCCAGTCTTGCATTCTCATCTTGCTTTTCTTGAGGACCAGACACACATATAAGAAAACTGCCAGGTAAAAAAACATGACAAAAGCAAAACCAGGTTGCTTTAAGGCCGGTGTAAGTATGCAACTACAGCTCAAAGTGACACCAATAAAGAAATCACTGTTATAGATAATTTTAAAATGGGGGCTATGTGAATTCATGGGAGTGGTATGTGCGTGTGCACTTATGATAGAAGTGTGTGCTGTCTTATTTTATCGTATTCTCCTCAAATTCTAGGAGGAGTATTTTCGTTGTATAGACAAGCCCCTAGAAGATGCATGGCAGACTGGAACTTTGAATTTAGATCTCTCTAGCTGCAGTCTGACACTTGAACCACTATACTTTTCTGGCTATATGATATTTATCATATATTTAGAAGCAATATATCTCTGAATAACTTGGGACAGGGTGCAGGGGAGGGCTGTTACACATATTTCCTGCTTGTGGGCTTTCAACGTGTCTTTAATATTCCGTGGTGGGGGCTGCATTCCAGAAATTGTTGAAACTAAGAGCACAGTGTGCAACCAAAGCAAGGTAGGCCAGGCCATATATCACTCTTACCAATTTGATCATTTGCCCCCATAAGCATGTAAAGCACAGATCAATATATTGCATGTATATCTCTGTGTAAAACTTAGTGCAGAAGCCTTCTGCATAGCTGTGTTTGATGTACATTTTCTCAGGAGTAAGCCCAAGTGGCACAGCTTCCTAGGCAGAAAAACACAGTTCAGTTACATGGAACAAACAAAACCTTCCAGACCTGCCAACCATAAGCTCATTTCCATGCAAAATCTCCCTGGCCTTTTAAAAAAACCAAACACCCTCTAGAGAGTTATTGGAAACAAAGGCAAAACAAGCTTGCAGCAAGATGGAGCATCCCCATGGGCTGCATCCAGCCAGAATGAAATTGTACCCATCCCTGCTCTGCAGATGGCTATAACACAGCTTCTGTGATAACATTTAATAAATCAGAGATTAATTAGTCAGAGTATTCAAATTCTAAATGATGCTGTGTGTCCCCCCCTTTTTTTTTAAAAAAAAGCCCACTCAATGGGATGATAGACTGAGATGTAAGTATAATAAAATGTTTCTTTGCCAATCAAAATCTCTTTTCTTCCCTTATGTTCCTTTGGGGTGCAAACAATTAATTATTCCTTCATTTAAGTGGGCCTCGAGTACTAATACTTGCAGAATAGTGCAAAGCAGCCACATAACAGTCCATAGGAAAGACTTTCTCCATTTCTTTGCCATCTCTCTTTGATTTGTTTCCTTTTTCTGAACAGCATTGTTCCTTGATCACATGATCACAAAGCATCTGGCCATCTTTAAGGTGAAGTAGTGTCAATTTTTTTAAATTGCGCTCCATGCATTGTGCAAACATTAATTCATTAGATGTTGTGAAGAACTATCAAGCTATATTGTTGGCCAGGATACTCCAAGCTCCTCTTCTCTGTTGTTCCCCTCTCCTGCCGCCAGTCCTCTTGCGGACCCAGACCGTACAACCCTCCCCCCGTGCCCTCTCAATCAAACACAGACACTCCATTTCTTTTACATTGTATTGACTACATATTCAGAATACATGGTTAGGTACAGGTTAGTAATAGATGAATACATGTTACAGTAAATATATTAGAAGTAGAAATATTTGGCAATAATTGGCCGCAACTTGCAAGCTAAATGGTTGGTGGTAATGTATGGGTCGTGTTTTCTTGTATTGACCACCATGTGGGCCCAGCTGAGATCGGTCCATCCCGATCCTCCTTTAGAGGAGAGAGCCAACGGCCGGGCCGCCCGCCTGACACTCTCTCCTCCCTGTAAACAAGCTCAGGTTAGTGAACATGAATTGGGAGGGGCCTCCCTTGAACTTGCACTTGAACTTGTACTTGATGGAGGCCCCTTTTCCCATCTACCTTATCACAACCCAATACATCCGCCACTAAGGCATTCCCCATGGAACCGCCTTCCGCCAATCATTACTCCATTAACAGGCAGGCCTACCGGTCTTCCTGGAGCCCTGGCCATGCAGGCAGCGCTCTCCCAGGTCTAATGTAAGTGACGTAGGCCCCGGAATGCCAGCGCGGCTAATCTCATGATGGATTCTGCGGACAAGCCTGCCTCTGCTGCCATGGTCGCTGCCCCTATTCGGAATGAGTGGCTGCCCAATTCTTCGGCTGGCAACCCCATCTGCCGGATCGCTATCTTCAGCACACTCACAAATTGGTACCTGGTCAGGGGCAGCCCATCTTTGTGTTGAAACAGTGGGCCCTGTCCCATGCCCCGCACTCCCACAAAGTCCTTCATGCTCACTACGGGGCACGGTGAGGAGCCTGCCACCTTCTTCAAATGCAGGGTGGCCCCACGGCCCTGCTGGTTAGCCTTCGAGCGCCTAATGCTCAGAGACAAGTCATTGGCACCGGTAGTGAAATCGCCAATCTGCAGTGCCTTGCCTGACATGTCGGACTTGGAGGAGCTCACCAGCTCCCCCACCCTCAGGGCCCCGAAGAATGAGATTGTGTATGCCGTGCCAAACAGCAGCGCCTCATAGCTGGAGTGGCATATGGATGGTAAGAGTGCCACTAGCTGTGTCAGCATTGCATAAGAAACCGGCTTCCTAGCATCCAATGCCCTTGGCATCACCCTTCTCCATCCCTCCATAGCTTTCCTTACCAGGAAGGAATCGCAGGGGTCCCCGTGACCTGCTGCTTTGCTGAAGAAGGAAATGCCTGCCGCTGACCAGCTATGGTCTTTGATGCCAGCCCCTTGTCTTTCAGTGATGCCAAATAATGCAGTACCTCCCATTCCGATGCAGGGCCCGCCGACCTGTAGCCATGCAGCCGGCGGAAGTTCATAAACTGTGATGCCGCTTTTTCGAAGCTGGCTTGTGTAGAAGGTGCCAAGGAGTTTGCTACACCCTGGATCACGGTTTGCTCCCAAGGCTCCAAAGGTCTGCTGGGAAAGGAACTGCCGCCTTGTCCGCGTCCGGCGCTAGAGTACGGAACCAGTCACGCTGAAATTGAGACAAGGCATCTGCGATCTCGTTATCCACCCCTGGGATGTGCCGAGCGTGGAAACTGATGTTGGCCTCTAGGCAGGCTAGCACAAATCTGTGTACCAGCTGCATGACCCTTTCGGACCTGGAGGACTGCCTGCTGATGATCGTAACCACCGCCTGATTGTCACACCAGAAGCAAACCTTCTTGTCCCTGAATTCCCTGCCCCACAGTGTGATGGCTACCAGTATGGGAAAAAATTCAAGGAATGTGAGATCCCTGATCACACCTTGATCCGCCCACTCCATTGGCCATGGCTAAGTGCACCAGTTACTGTCATATTACATGCCAAAACCAAGGCTGCCCGCCTCATCGGAGTGAACATGCAAACTTCCTCCCAGCTCCAGCCACCCTTGCCATGTGGTGACCCCATTGTAATGTTTGAGGAAAGACAGCCACACTCGCATGTCCTCCTTTACCCCTCTCGTGATGTGAATGCAGTGATGCTGTGCCCTAACCCCCCTGTGATTCTCTCAATTCTTGCACAGAAGGCCCTACTGGGGGAAACCACACTGCATGTAAAGTTCAGATGCCCCAGAAGTGATTGCACTTCTTTCAATGTGGCTTTCTCTTTTCACAGGAGGTCAGACAGTAACGCCCGAAGGCTGTCGATCTTGTCATCAGGCAGTCTGGATATTCCCTTCTCCGAATCAGGTTGTATACCCAGGTACACCAGGGATGTCGTCGGTCCCACCGTCCTGTCAGGAGCCAACGGTACCCCTAGCTCAGCTGCTAGAGCCTGGAAAGAAGAAAGCAGAAACCCGCACTCCACCTCCCCCAGCTGGGCCCATCATCAGGAAATCAACAAGGTAGTGCATGACAAAGGGGGAACCCGCCCTCTTTTGCAGAGCCCACTCCAGAAATGTGCTGAAGGTCTCGAAGGCGGAACAGCTGATGGAGCAACCCATGGGCAAGGCCATGTCGTAATATCATTTGTCTTAGAACTTGACGCCCAACAGGCAATGGTCATCAGGATGCACTGGCAGGAGCCTGAAGGCCGATTGAATGTCACATTTTGCCATCAGGGCACCTTGTCCACAATTCTGTGGGAGCAGCACTGCATAGTCCAATGATGCATGCCTCACTGTGCAAAGCTCTGGTGGAATTGCGTCATTGACCGATGCTACCTTTGGGTAGGAGAGGTGATGAGTGAGGCAGTATTCCCCTGGGGCCTTCTTGGGCACCACCCCCAATGGTGAAATTCTTAACTTGGGCATGGGTTGATGGTCAAATGGGCCTGCTATGCACCCAGCTTCAATCTCTTTTCTTATCTTTTGGGCCAGCACTTCAGGCAACTGCACCGCTGATTTTAAGTTGCCTGTGGTGGAAGCCTCTCTTGGGCCTTGAAAGGGGATGCAGAACCCGACTTCGAACCCATCTGCCAGGCACCTTGCAGCCTGTTTCTTGGGGTAGGCTGCCAATAGAGAATGCATCGCATCCAACTTCACCAATGTGAATGCCATGCACCCCCCACCCCCTTACTCGCCTCATTTTGCGGCACCGGTGTTGGTGTTGCCGCCAGATCCCCCCTCCTTTCTGGTGCTGGCCATGGCTGAGTGGCTGCTCCGAAAGGACTGGCCCCTGCCACTCTGTTGGGAGCAATTCACCTTCAGATGTCCACCCCCGCAGTTGTCACAGGAGTGCTCGAACCTGCACTTGTACCTAGCACACTTGCCCCCATTGTACTCCCAGCACACTGGTTTTTTCCCCTCCTTCTTACGTCCTGCCTTAGGGGTTCACCCTTGTGCCACCTACCCGGACATGTGGCCTGCAACCAGGTGGGGTAGTCGATGGTTTCCCATCTGTGCATGGGAGACCTAGAAGCTTTCTTCCTGCATTCAATGTCATACAGGATGGCATTGGAGTCACCCACTTGTGCCCACACCAGCAGGACCTGGCGCAGGTGATTGATCAAGTGCCAAGCCTGCTCTGGAAAAACCAGGGCTACCACCCCCATGTAGACCATGTACCGGTTGAGCCAGTTGGCAAAGGTGCGCTCAGCTGGTTCTGCACTGTTCTTGTCACTCTCCTTTTTATCGCTTTTATGCACCCTGGCCTCAGCCCCAGGAGGCGGTGCCAGAGTGAAGACATCAACATAGTAACCTTGCAGAATCTTAGCCCGCACCTTATGATCCAAGTGACCCCCGGGAGGGTCTTCCTTGGATTTGGCCTCCCTGAGCTCCTCCCCTTGCAGTTGCTTGCCACCCACCTTCCGGTCCTCCCAAGCCTTCTCCCTGGCTTTTCTGAGCTTGAGGGCCCACCCCAGCAGCCCCAGCTTGAAGGCTCCTTTTTCCCAATACCTGTACTTGTCCTCATCTGAGGACTCACCTGAGGAGGAAACCGAATGTGACCATCTGCGTTTCCTACTCGGGCTCCGCCTGCCCCTGGATCTGCTACGCGGCAGCGATGAGGAGCCATGCGAATCCAACAGTCTCGATTCCCTGGACCTGCTTCTCCCTTTGGACCTGGATCGATCAGACCATGCGCTGCTGCTGGGAGCACCTAAGCTGGAAGAGGTACTTAGCTCCCCAGTCTTGGCCACCTTGATGACCGCCGGGGCAGCCTGCTCTACTGTGCTACCAGAGGGGGATTCCTTGTCCATCTTTTGGAGGACCACAGACAGCACCCCCATGAGGTCAGCCAGGGTGGGGGTCGGTGAACCAAACACCTCTACTGGAGGCCAGGGGGCCAGAGGTTGGGTAGTGCCGAGGCTGGCTCCTTGCCCTTCCTGCCCCTCCCCTTCGCCGCCAGCTCCAGCTGCCTCTACCTGCATAGGCCGGGGTTCCGTCGGGAGGTGCTGTTTCAATGTCCGTTTGGGCCCCATTGTGTCCACAACAACCACCCAGCTCACACTAACTGGGAGATGTGCTTTTGGTGTACTTTGACAGTGGGGTGTATTATTTTTTTTTAAATTAGTTTTCACCGACCGCCGCCCCGCAACCCGAAACCTGTAGAAGGAAAAAAACTCTCCATTGCATCCAGCCTGTAGTGTTGAAGCCTGATGCTCCCGCACCCCACCCGTCGTGACACGTGCAAGGCATAGGGAATGACTTGGGCTTCCAGGGAGAGCTAACACCAACTGGGAGAACTGTATTAAATTGAACTATATTAAACTATAAATCAAGTACTGAACTATAAATCAAGTGCTAATTATTAAACAATAACCATGTGTACACACATACATAGATTAATTCACAATCACATATGGTGATGTTTTTGTCTATAACATATCAAATGAGCTACACTATAAATCAAGTGCTAGCTAACTTTACATAACCAGTATCACAACATGAATGGATTGAGAAATAGTCACTTATGGTGATACTTTTTGACTTATTACGTACACAATGTTTTCATGAACATTTAGGAATACAATTCAAAACCACATGTTGTATAGTTATATAAACTGATTCCCAACTTTAGAAAGAATTCTCTTTAGCAAGCACTTGTACAATTATACATAAAAAGTCAACAGTAATATGTTGTGAAAATTCCTTACATTTCCCCTCTTTCTCAAACACTACTCACAGTCATGGACTGTGTGAATTTTTAACCTTATTTATAAACAATAATCACAACATATGTTACTACATCAGTCCACTATGTGGTGAAACAGGCTCTTACAAGCATAATTACAATATCTAACAATACATATGTGAAAGCACCACTAGTGACTTTAATAGCTACAGTTACAGAGATAATTTTCTAAGACAATTAATTTCATAGTAACCTTAACAAAACATTCCACTGTCCTTGGCTGATATGTGAGTATCTGAGGCAATGCAAGTTTTTTCAGAATGGAGAAAAGAAGTCTTGCTAGCAGCTGCTTATGGAAACAATAGCAGGCAGACTTGGTAGTTTTGCAAAAGGAGCCTTGCTGGCAGCTGTTTTTGGAGGCTATAGCAGGTAGATTTGGCAGTTTTGACAAAGCTATAGCAAGCAAATATGGCAATTTGGCATGGCATGCCTTACTAGCAGCTGCTTATGGAAGCTATAGCAGGCAGACTTGGTAGTTTTGCAAAGGGAGCCTTGCTGGCAGCTGTTTTTGGAGGCTATAGCACGTAGATTTGGCAGTTTTGACAAAGCTATAGCAAGCAAATATGGCAATTTGGCATGTCAGATGGACAAGCAGCCCTGGGAACTGAAAATATCTGTGCTGTTTCGACAACTTATTTTGTCTTCCTCAGTGCTGTAAATATTTTTTGCATTCCATTTATCTGCCATAAAAAATAAAGGTAAGTATCCACACTGAATATGTTAGTAAATTTTTAAATTGTTAAATGAAGTAATGCATTTACCTTAATGCAATTGTTTCCTGAGCCTTCTTTTGGGTCAGTGGTTTCAAGCAGCAGTGGGTGAATGTAAGACCCACAATTGAGTTAATATATCTTGACTCTAATTGAATGTGAATGATTGCTCTCATTTCCTACTCTCCCTCATGTGTAGAACCCCATCTTGGCTGAATTTTTAAAGGAATGCTGTCCATTCTATCCATTCATTTAATCCATGTGGGCTATAGGATCGTAGTTTGTAAATCCAGTGGGCTTCACTCTGAAGTAACTTATTATGAATATTAATCCTGTCAAAAGGTTTTCTTGTGATAACTTCTAATACACATAATTTAAAAGAATCTGGTGAGTGATTATGACTGGTAAAATGTTCAACCAAGGGATTTTCCATATTTTTATTGTATATGCAGCTCTTATGTTCTGCCATTCTAGAACGGACCGGTCTACTAGAAAGTCCCGTGTAAATAAGGCCACAGGGGCACACAATAGCATAAACAACATTTTTAGTACTGCAATTAGAAAAAGATTTTAACGTGTATTTTCTTTGTTGGTGGGATGTGTGAAAACCTTAGTGTTGTAAGATTGCCTGCAATATGTGCAGTGGCCACAACTGAAATGACCTGTAGTTTGTCTTGTGTCAGATGTATCTTTTTGTAGGTCAGTGTGGACTAATATGTCCTTGATATTGTTTGTTCTTCTATGCACTATTAAAGGGGCCACAGAACATCCTGGGAGACTCTGAACAATATGCCAATGTTTTTCTATGATAGATTTGATTTTATGAATGGCATGATTGTAGTTGAATGTAGTAATGATCGGGTCAGAAATAGGCTGTGGCCGTCTTGCCCAAGCACCCTGCGCCGGAGGCTGGGGTAGCCCGTGCCAAACTCTAACCAGCCAAAAAAGGGGGGTCCTCCTCCCCTGCATCCCACGACCGTGTGGCTGTGGAGAAGCTGTCCTGCTGGTGCCGAGGATGGCCCACTGATGGCCACACGCCTCACTGGGCGGACCGCCCAGGTGAACGACCCCTTGCCATGCCCTGGGGTCCCCACCTCTGTGGCTCATAGCCTCAAGGCCTGCAGCTGCGCCCCCCCATGGTGAACAAACCCTTTGCCGCCCCAGAGATCCCCGCCTCCGCAGCTTGGAGCCACCCGCCCGAGCGGCGAGGGGCCTGCAGCCGCCCCCTTCCCCAGTGCCGAGCCCTGAGCTGTGTGGCCGCCCCTAGGCCGGCATCCCCACCGCTTTGACACCAACCCTCATACCTACCTCTGAGGGGGAGGGTGTGTGTGCAGGCATCCTGTTGAATGGCCGCAATGGAGCACCTTGCTGCCACCTCTATCACCACCTGGGATCTGGGAGGGCTGTGGCTTGCCACAGCCTTAAATCTCCCAGATTCCCACACTTTTCGGACCAATCAGGGCACTGCAGGCCCGCTCCTGATTGGTTCGCTTTCTCATCTCCCTCCCAGCCGCAAAGTCCGCTGGGAAAGAGATCCCAAAATGGCGACGCCTGTGGGCTTGCAATGTGGCCGCCACCCCCCACTGGTGACACCTAGCGGGGGTGGGGTGGGGCAGGAGGGCTGGATGGGAGGGTGGCCGGCCGGGCTGCAAAACAGCCTGCCGGCCAGTGGCAAAACCCCTTTCTCCTGCTGCTGACTTGGAATCATCAGGGATACTGATTCGTCTAGTTTCTCTCCTCTTGTGGTACAATGAGAGCATCACAAAAAGCTATTACTGTACTTTATAGAATTTTGGGGTGGATTGTATATGAAGGTCACTGAATTCAACATCATTCTCTGAAGAATCATTCTTTATAATCAATTTTCCTGATAAACTGGTAAATAAAGAGCAGGATTGTTGGCCAAAACTATGTGTGGTAACATGATACAAACCAATGGAAAACTTCCCATATAAACGATCTCATATTTTGATATTCACAACCACTGTCACTTCAAGTGTGACATTCTAAAGGCTAACTGATTTCAGCATGAGCTTTCATGGACTAGAGCCTCCTTCATCAGATGTAAGAATGGCACTGAATATATACGCCATGCATCTAAAGAAGTGGGCTATAGTCCATGAAAGCTCATGCAAGAATCAAGCTAGGGTTCCAAAGGACTCTGAATTCTATAGAAGTGCAGGCACTTTACATATTTATTGCACTTTGACACTACTTTGACTGACATGGCTCCATCCTACAGAATCGTAGCATTTGTAATTTGGCAAGGTGTCATTAGGCATGTCACACTCTTTCAGGGGAAAGCAGTGGCAAACTATCTCTGAATAAATCTTGCAAAGAAAACCCCAAGCTGGAGTCATCTTAGAAGCATCGTGAGTTGAAATGACACAGCAACAGCTCTCTCTCTCTCTCGCTCTGGCTTTTCTTCGCAAATGAAGATTCAAGAAGGACTCATCCCGCGTATTCTGCAAGCACGCTGATGACTAAAAAGGCCAATCCGAGATAGACAAGTCCAGTTGCAGAAAGCACAGCAGAAGGTTTCCTTGGGTGATATGTCCGGGTTGTGATTCATTCTAGAATCATAGAATCATAGAATTGCAGAGTTGGAAGAGACCATGAGGGCCATCCAGTCCAACCCCCTGCCATGCAGGAAATCACGATCAAAGCATCCCCGACAGATGGCCATCCAGCCTCTGTTTAAAGACCTCCAAGGAAGGAGACCCCACCACGCTCCGAGGGAGTGTGTTCCACTGCCAAACAGCTCTTACTGTCGAAACGTTCCTCCTAATGATGAGGTGGAATCTCTGTTCCTGAAGCTTGCAGCCATTGCTCCGTGTTCCAGTCTCTGGAGCAGCAGAAAACAAGCCTGATCCATCCTCAGTGTGACACCCCTTCAAATACTTAAACAGGGCTATCATATCACCTCTTAACCGTCTTTTTTCCAGGCTAAACATACTCAGCTCCCTAAGTCTCTCCTCATAAGTCATGGTTTCCAGACCTTTCACCATTTTAGTCGCCCTCCTCTGGACACGCTCCAATTTGTCAATATCCTTTTTGAATTGTGGTGCCCAGAACTGGACACAGTATTCTAGGTGAGGTCTGACCAAGGCAGAATAGAGCAGCACTATTACTTCCCTTGATCTGGACACTATACTTCTATTGATGCAGCCCAAAATCGCATTGGCCTTTTTAGCTGCCGCATCACACTGTTGGCTCATGTTCAACTCGTGGTCTACTAGGACTCCTAGATCCCTTTCACACATAGTCTCATTCAGCCAGGTCTCCCCCATCCTATATCTATGCATTTCATTTTTTCGCCCTAAGTGCAGTACCTTACATTTCTCCGTATTGAATTTCATTTTGTTAGCTTTGGCCCAGCTCTCCAGTCTATCCAGGTCATTCTGAATTTTGATCCTGTCCTCCAGGGTATTAGCTACTCCTCCTAATTTGGTGTCATCTGCAAATTTGATAAGTATGCCCCTAATTCCCTCATCCAAGTCATTGATAAAGATGTTGAATAGCACTGGGCCCAGGACAGAACCCTGTGGCACCCCACTGGTCACATCTTTCCAAGATGAAGAGGAGCCATTGCTGAGCACCCTTTGGGTTCGGCAGTCAACCAATTACAAATCCATTGAACTATTAACTTGTCTAGCCCACATTTTACAAGCTTGTTTGCAAGAATGTCATGGGGAACCTTGTCAAAGGCCTTACTGAAATCAAGGTATGTTATGTCCACAGCGTTCCGTTCATCTACCAAGCTGGGAATTTTATCAAAAAAAGAGATCAGATTACTCTGGCATGACTTGTTACTCTGAAACCCATGCTGACTTTTTGTGATTATGGCATTGTCTTCTAAATGTTCACAGACTCTCTGTTTAATGATCTGCTCTAGAATCTTCCCTGGTATTGATGTCAGACTAACTGGACGATAATTGTTGGGATCCTCTTTTTTCCCCTTTTTGAAGACGGGGACAATGTTTGCCCTCCTCCAGTCTGCTGGGACTTCTCCTGTTCTCCAGGAGTTCTCAAAGATTATTGCCAATGGCTCTGAGATAATATTTGCCAGCTCTTTTAATACTCTTGGATGTAATTCATCTGGTCCTGGAGATTTAATTTCATTTATATTAAGAAGGTATTCCTGTACTACCTCTTTGCTTATTCTGTGCTGGATTTCCCCTGTTGTGTCTTCTGTACTTTTATCCTCAGGTTGGTCCCCCTTTACCTTTTCTGAAAACACTGAGGCGAAGAAGGTGTTGAGTAATTCTGCCGTTTCTCTGTCCCCTGTTAGCATTTTGCCATCTTCTCCGCGTAGTGGCCCTACCATTTCCTTCTTCCTCCTTTTGCTGTGGACATACCCCCCAAAAACCCCTTTTTATTGTTCTTAACCTCTCTAGCAAGCCTGAGCTCATTCTGTGCTTTAGCTTTTCTGACTTTACTCCTACATGTGCTGGCTATTCATTTGAATTCTTCTTTGGTGATTTCCCCCTTTTTCCATTTCTTATACATGTTCCATTTAAAACTTAGCTCTGTTGATATTTCTTTAGTCATCCATCCTGGTTTCTTGAGACACCTCCCGTTTTTCTTCCTCAATGGTACTGTTTGAAATTGTGCCTTCAGTATCTCCCCTTTGAGAAAGTCCCATCCATCTTGAGGTCTCTTCTCTTTTAGTATTCCTGACCATGGGATCACCCCCAGTATTTCCCTGAGTTTATTGAAATCAGCTCTCCTAAAGTCAAGAGTGCCTGTCTGACTATGCCTGGCTTCTCCTTTCCATTGTATAACAAACTCCAGGAGAACATGATCACTCTCACCTAAGGATCCCACCACTTGCACCCCATTATCCATGTCATTCCTTTTGGTTAGGATCAGATCTAAAATAGCTGACCCCCTTGTTGCCTCTTCCACCTTTTGGACCATGAAATTGTCTTCCAGGCAAGTAAGGAATTTGCTAGACCTTGAAGTTTTGGTTGAGTTAGATTGCCAGCAAATATCAGGATAGTTGAAGTCACCCATCACTACTACATCTCTCCTTTCTGCGTGTGTGTTCATCTGTTCTAGAAAGGCATCATTCAATTCCTCCGTCTGACTTGGGGGGTCTGTAGTAGTGTCGCACAATAACATCCCTGTTGTTTCCCTCCCCTTTAATTTTTATCCAGATGCTCTCCACCTGGCTTCCAGTATTGATGTCATGGATCTTTTCACTGGTGTAAATATCCTTGACATATAATGCTGTTCCTCCTCCTTTCCTGTTTGGCCTGTTTCTCTTAAAAAGGTTATACCCCTCTATTCCTACATTCCAATCATGAGACTCATCCCACCAGGTTTCAGTAATGCCTATTATATCGTATTTGTTTTGTAGTGCTAGGAGTTCAAATTCACCTTGCTTATTTCCCATGCTCTGTGCATTAGTGTAGAGACATCTAAGACCATGTGTTCCCTTTACTTGCTGCCTGTGCACGTTTTTTTGCCTCCCAGTGTTGGGTCCTTGCGCTGTTTGCCTTGTTCTCTCTATGACAACTTGACTATTTTCTCCACCTCTTTTGCCTTCCAGAATACTGTCTCCCTCCCCCGTATGACTCAGTTTAAAGCCCTCCTGATCAAATTATTGAGAATGTTGGCAAAAACGTTTCTGCCAACTGGTGTGAGATGGACCCCATCTCTTGCCAGAAGTCCCCCTCGTGGAAGCGCAGCCCATGGTCCAAGAATCCAAATTGTTCTTGGTGACACCATCTACGGAGTCAGTTGTTTACGTCGGCTGTTTTCTTCTCTCTTCCTGGACCACGCCCTTCAACTGGCAGAAGAGACGAGATGACAACCTGTGCATCCATTTCTTTCAGCTTCCTCCCCAGAGCCTCATAATCTCTTCTGATCTTCAGAAAGCTTTGCCTTGCCGTATCATTGGTTCCCACATGGACCAAAAGGAAGGGGTAATGATCTGTAGGCTTGACGAGTCTTGTTAACCGCTCCGTCACATCCTGGATCTTTGCCCCAGGGAGACAACACACCTCCCGAGACATCTTGTCAGGCCCACAAACCACTGCTTCTGTACCTCGTAGGAAGGAGTCTCCCACCACCACCACACGCCTCCACCGAGGCTTCGCAGCTGCTGTTCCTTGCGGTGGTCCTCTCAAGGTCCCCTGCTCTGCCCCTGAAGTCTGTCCATGCTGTTCTTCCTCATTGTCCTTGATAAGAGAGAGGGCTTTGAATCGATTCTGTAGCTGCAAGCTGCTCGAAGTATCCCTGGATTTTCTTGTTCTGTGTGTGACATTCTTCCAGCTGTCTACCTCCTGTGTCTGTGGAGTGACCCTCTCTTCCCCAGCCAGTTCCTCTGTGCGGTCCCCATCCAAGAGTGTTTGTTCTGTTCTGTCCAGGAAAACCATTGGCTCCAGAATCTGTTGAAGTGTAGCTACCCGTGTCTCCAGCTGCTGGACTTTCTCCTCCAAGAGGGCTACCAACTTGCACTTGGTACATGTGAAGATCCCCATGTCTGTAGCGAAGAAGACAAACATCGCACAACTATTGCAGGTGACCGCCACAGTCCCCTCAGTGTTCCACAGTGAGAGTTTTTAGGTAATCTAAGAACTCTTAGTTAATGCTGAAAACTCTATGCTGCACTTTTAAGTGTGGTTTTTTTGGGGGGGGCTTGGCTAACGGCGCGCGCCTCTGCAACAAGCAGCCTCTCCCAGGAGTTTTAAAAAATTCAAACTCACAGAAGCTCCATCAACTGCAACAAGCAGTTGCCAGACCAGTAAAGTGTGTAGCCGGCGCCGTGTTCTTTAAGGCTGCCTTCCTCATGGAGACGAACTTCACTAAGAGCAGCGATGTCGATATTAAGTCATGATAGTTCATGGGCTATTAGAGCAGAACGACACTCAGGCCGTCCACTATCCTCAGAGTCTCGCATGGTTCTGATGTTCCAGCATGCAAACGTCAGTTTATTTACACCTTTGGAGGCCAGTGTGCGCCTTTGTTTCTTTGCCTTGGTTTGACCGCATCAGAAGATACCCGTTGGCCGTGGCTAGCCAACCAGGTAGTTGGGGATGAGCTTTCATTAGGCCACCTTTACTAGGCCCCTCTCCATGTGGAGCAAGCACTGCTCTCCTTAAACTTCAACAAAAACTCCGAGAAATGTAGAACAAGTGGTGGATCAATATAGCAGAAAAGACACAATGCTGTGCAGATCTGGGTGATCATAGAGGATTTTATGAAGCTCTTAAAGCAGTGTTAGGACCTACTTACCAGGTCCAAAGCTCCTTATACAGTACAGGTGGCCAAACATTAATTACTGATAAAGCCTCCATCCTGAATTGAGGGGCTGAACATTTTCAAAGTCTCTTTAGTGCCAATTGAGTACTCCAAGGCTCAGCTATCCAACATATGATACAAAAACCGATGAAAAATGAATTGGACATAGCTCCCACTTTGGAAGAGACCCTTAAGGCCATACAGCAGATGAAAAACGGCAAGGCAGCTGGGATTGATGGAATCCCACCTGAAGTTTGGAAACATGGAGGTCATGCACTCCATGATAAATCCCACGAATTCCTTGTGAATTGCTGGGAAAAAGGGGAACTGCCATCAGATCTCCGAGATGCAGACATCATCACCCTGTACAAGAAAAAAGGAGCAAAATCTGATTGCTCAAACTATCGAGGCATAACACTGCTCTCTCTTGCTGGAAAAATCCTTGCAAGGATAGTCCTGAAGAGATTAGTTCCTGCTATTTCAGAAGAACTTCTCCCTGAAAGCCAATGTGGCTTCAGAGCCAATAGGAGTACTACAGATATGGTATTTGCCCTTAGACAACTGCAAGAAAAATGTAGGGAGCAGAACAAGGGTCTCTATGTAACATTTGTCGACATCACCAAAGCCTTTGACGCCGTGAGTAGAAAAGGTCTGTGGCAGATCCTGGAAAGACTAAGATGTCCCCCCCAATTCCTTAAAATTATTATCTTGCTACACAAGGGCCAGCGTGGTCAAGTCAGATATGGCGATGCTCTTTCAGAGCCCTTTCTAATAACTAATGGAGTGAAGCAAGGTTGTGTTCTTGCACCAACTTTATTTACAATCTTCTTCTGCATGGTGCTCCAAAGGGCTATGGCAGAGCTTGAAGAAGACGACGGCATCTATACACGTTACCGTACTGATGGTAGCTTGTTTAACTTAAGCCATCTGAGGGCTCACACTAAGACTAAACTATCTAGTCCGTGAGCTCCTCTTCGCTGATGATGCTGCCCTTGTTGCCCACACAGAAGCAGCTCTGCAGAGCCTAACATCCTGCTTCGCAACAGCTGCAGAGCTGTTTGGGCTGGAACTCAACCTGAAGAAAATGGAAGTTCTTTACCAGCCTGCACCACAGGATGAACCCCCCCCCACCCCCACATTGCCGTCGGCAATTCTGTGCTCACGTCTGTTCAGCAGTTCACCTACCTGGGAAGCATCATCTCTTCAGATGCCAAGATTGACAAAGAGATTGATCACAGATTAGCAAAGGCATATAGTGCAATTGGAAGACTTCACAAAAGAGTCTGGAGCAATAAACACCTGAGGCAAAGCACAAAAATCAGTATGTATAGAACTATCATACTGTCTGTCCTCCTTTATGGATTTGAAACATGGGCCATCTATCACCACTACCTACGACTCCTCGAACGCTTTCATCAGCGATGTCTACGCACAATCCTAAATATACACTGGACTGACTATGTGATAAATGTTGCTGTCCTTGAGCAAGCAGGGATCACCAGCATTGAGGCCATGATATTGAGAATGCAACTGCGCTGGGCAGGGCATATTTCTAGGATGGAGGACCATCGCCTCCCAAAAATACTACTCTACGTTGAACTCGCCATGGGTCAGTGTAAGAGGGGCGCTCCAAAAAAGCGATACAAAGACTCCCTGAAACATCTCAGGGTCGGCCAAATTGATCACCAACAGTGGTCCGCCCTGGCCTCACATCAGGAGGCATGGAGATGCACTATCCACAATGCTGCATCCTTATTTGAGAACTCACGCCGAACAAGTCTTGAAGAGAAATGACAACGCAGAAAGAATCACAATCCAAAAACATCGCCCAAGGAGACCTTCTGCTGTGCTTTCTGCAACCGGACTTGTTTATCTTGGATTGGCCTTTTTAGTCATCAGCGCGCTTGCAGAAAGCACAGGATGAGTCCTTCCTGAATCTTCGTTTGCAAAGAAAAGCCAGAGAGAGATATGGAGCAAGCAGTGCTTTCCTTAAAAAAGGCTGCTTGGTCGTTCAGGATGCTGCCGAAGAAGACTGTCATCTCCCGGGTCAGCCTCGAGCGACCAAATTCCTGAACCACCTGTATGCAGGGTTGGGTCTGCAGCTTCCAGTGCATCTTTACACCTGCTGTTTCGTCCCTCACCTATTGCTACAGTGTTTTTTTTTTAATTGAATTTTTGAGCCTCTGCAATGGATTTTTCTGTTGGGGCACAGCGTGCACAGAACTGGCCTCACCCTTTAAACCAAAGGTTCATTTGCTGGCCTTGCAAGCATGGACGGTAGCAGTGAGGTCCTCGGGCCATAGGTTTGATTAGAGTTTCCTTCTCTTAGATGGTTGACCTTACAAGGTTGGATGACCACCATCTGCCCAGCTTTGGGATTAGAGTTTTCCTTCTCCCAGGACAGTTGCCATAAGGCTAGAGAGTCCATCCTGCCCTTTGATGCTCTTTATCAGACCCTTCGGTTTTGACCTGTCTGGCATGGGAGACCCTACCGGTGGCTATTATGCCACCGCCAGCATAGCCCAAAACATCATTAGGGTACGCAAGCCTCTCTCCCACAACAAGGGGGCATACAGCAACAGCAATGTAGTTATATTTATCTGCTGTAAAGCTCTAGTACAGCAGTTCTAGGGAGTAGAACTCTCTTGCAGAGAATTCAAAGTACATGGGCCCTCGGTATCTGCTGGAGTTGGAGAGTGACTGGATGGTCTCTCAGGGTGCATCTACGCTATAGAAATGATGGAGCTTGACATCACTTTGAGGACTTTATCAGACGAGCCCCCTTAAAGCATTATTGTTTTGGCATAAATAAAGTATGTGGGCTCTCAGTATGTGCTGGAGTTGGTTCCAGGACACACATACCCCCCATGGATACAAACATCCATGGATGCTCAAGTTCCATTAAATACAATGGTGTAGTAACATGGTGTCCCTTATATAAAATGGCAAACAGCAAGGTTTGTTTTTTTGGACCCCCCCCCCCCAAATATTTATGAGCTATGGTTAGTTGAATCTGTGGATTCAGAACCCATGGATACAGAGGGCTAACTGTATTGTTATTTATGAGGTCATTCTATTAAATACCAAGACTGATACAATAACCCATCTTTATTTATATATATTACAAGTCTAATGCTTATTTCCTTCAATATACTCCCCAGTCACACTCACACACCGATGCAGTCTTGTTTTCCACTAGTCAAAGGTGTGGAGATCACTTTCTGTCAGCTGTTTCAACACATCTTCTGTTTTCTTCTTTACTGCATCAATTGACTCAAAACGTATTCCTTTAAGCTCTGATTTCATTTTAGGGAAAAGAAAAATGTTGTATGGTGCCAAATCTGATGTATATGGAAGATGTTCAAGTGCGGCACTCTTTTTGCACTGGCACGAGAACCCTAAGGACCATCTTGGCACAAACTTCTCATGTCAAGGTCCTCATGCAAAATTTTCCACGCAGTGTCTTTGTCAATATTCATGGCTTCAGCTATCATTTGGACACTGAGTCGGCAGTCTTCATGAACCATCTGGCTGATTTTTTCCACAGTTTCTTCGGTTTTTGAAGTGGAAGATCATCCAGGGTGTTCATCGTCTTCCACATTCTCATGTCCTTCTCTGAATCATTTGTGACACTCAAACACATGCATGAGACATGTAGTCTTCCCTGTAGGCCTTAGTAAGCATTTGAAAAGATTCCATTGGTGTTTTGTTCAATTTTACTAAAAATTTCAAATTGACTCATTGCCCAACTTTAAACTTAGAACTTTTCTGGCACACAACAGACAACACAGCTCCTTTAAATGAGGAGTGACAATTAACTGAATGGCTGAGAGTGTTTATGTTTGTTATGCAGGCTCAGAAATATTCAAGGTCACCACTCAAGCATTCATAATCAGTTTTCCCTGATTTGTCTAAAAGGTAGAAACTGTCATGGTCAGCCAGGACTCTGAGGACTCAGAAGGCGAGGAGGCTGAGCCAGTAGCAGAAGAGCTGGCTGAGTCTGAGTCTAGCCCTGAAGAACCCAGGGCTCAGCAGCCTAGCCCTCCCCCAGCACAGGGTCCAAGCCTGGGAGACATAGTAGAGCAAGAGGAAGAGGTAGAAGAGCAGGTACCTACCTTTAGCCAAAGGAGAGCAGAGAGGGCATGGCTGCGTCGTTCCCGGAGATTAAGAGAGAGAAGCTCATCAATCACCCCGCAGCTGGGAATGGGAGCTGGGCCAACATAAGCAGCTGGGGGATGCTGAGTTCCTTGTTTCAGGCAGTCTGTGTTTCCTGGAGGAAACCTCTGCCTGTGACTCTCCTGCTTCTTGGAACCTTGCTATCTTGAGACTTCAGATATCTTGACCTTGGACTGCCTTTGTTGACCCACCTGCTGGAATCCTTTTGTCCTCAGACTGCGTCTTCGTTCTTCGCTCTCTCTCTCTCTGTGTACTTCTGACCCTATAGGACTGCTACTGACAACACCAGGTACTGTGCTTCGCAACTGAGGTGTTGCCGAGCCAGGCGATCTTATCAGCTATTTAAGTTGGCTTCTTGACAGAAACACAGTCTCGTTATTTAATAGACAGACCTTGTATAACATCAGAGGAGGACAGTTAATAGGAACCTGAGAATTCTTGATTCCACCATCTCTGTGCAGAATTGGGATGCAAATCCTCACTTGTTTTATTTTTTTTCCATATGTCAAGATGAACCATTGTCATTTGTGGTGATTTTGTTGCATTTTGGGATTTTTTTAAAGCAAAAAGTTCACAAATTTTGCATGACGTTCAGAGGATTTTTTCCAGCCTTCTTTTCTCCCCCACGGCTGCTTGTGATGGCAAGATTACTGGCCTTTCCCTCTTGAGTGGAGATGAAGCAGGTTGTGGCAGTTAGCAGTTTTTCCAGTAGGGTATCTTGCTATGTGGAAATAGGTAACCTCATTGTTGCAGATCTTGTGACGTAGAACAGGTCAGTCATCAATTGCCAGGAAAATACATCAGAACCTGTGGGTTTTGAATATGAAAATTACACAACAAAAATAACACCATGAATCCCATTCTTGGCAGAAAGGTGGGCTATCAGCTGAATGAATGAATGCATAAACATATTTTCTCTTGCTTCAAAATGATACCAAAATTTGGGAGGGCAGAATCCTCTAATGCTTTTTAGCCATAGTTCATAGTGTACATAGAATCATAGTTGGAAGAGACCACAAGGACCATCTAGTCCAACCTCCTGCCATGTAGTAATATCCAGTCAAAGCACTCCTGACAGATGGCCATACAGCCTCTGTTTAAAAACCTCCAAAGGAGACTCCACCACAATCCCAGGCAGTGCATTCCACTGTCAAACAGCTCTTACTCTCAGGAAGTTCTTCCTAATGTTTATGCAGAATCTCTTTTTCCTCAGTATGACATCCCTTCAAATATTTAAACACAGCTATCATGTCGTCTCTTAACCGTCTCTTCTCCAGGCTAAACATACCCCATGTTGTTGCATTCAGGTCCCCCTTGTGGACCTCCCATATGCATCTGGTTGACAGTTGGACAGTTAATATTTGTAATGTTATTAAATTGTTTGGAAACAGGTCTAGGCCTACGAATGTTTCTTAGGAGATTATCAGATAGGAACAAAAAAAGGGTTCCTGTCCCACAATCTCCCCTGCTGCCCCTGGCCCGCCCCAGTCCCACCACAATCACCCTCCCCATGGCACTTACCTTATCTCACATTGACAGCGCAGCCCAGGAGTGAAAGGAGCTCTAATGGGGCTCTGTTCACTTCCTGGGTTGAAATCCCACGGATTCTCATGAGAAGATGCGAGCATGGGAAATTCAAAAAGAAAAAGAACCAAAAAAGGTGACGGCAAGCACAAAACACACACTTTAGAATGTTCAAGTAACCCAGGGAGTGTCATAAAAAGTCTGTCACTTACCTGGATGTCCCGATCTCATCTGTAAGTATTCTGGCAGGGACCGCCCATTGATGCAGGTATCTTGCCAGCATAATGGGCACCTTGTTGCACACATGGACATCCATCACAGAAATGGAATGGGGGGATCTATTGACAGCTTCTCCAATCAATATTTTTAATTTTTTTAAAAAAATAATTAGGTACTTATACCCCTCTCTTCAGCCACAAAGGCTATCAAAGCAGCTTACAATTTGTTTTAAGCAATAGCAATTTACACATCTACACTGTATTAAGCAGTTTCCAGTGTGTGTTAGCTAATTTCCCCCACAAGCCGGGTACTCATTTTACCTATGAAAGGATGGAAGGCTGAGTGAACCTTGGAGCCTTCTGGAATCGAACTTGCAACATGGTGACTTGCAATACTGGCATTTAACCACTGTGCCGCGAGGGCTCCCTTTTTCAATAAAAAGCAGAACAGGAGCAGAATGGGTGCATAATGAGGGGTGATGACATTATCTGATAAGGGAGCCCTTTTGTGATGTCCTGGCATTGCTGTAATGCCAGTTTTGACATGTTTGATAATCTCCTTAGTGTATTCATTTCTTCTATTTAGCTGAAAAGAGAATGGAAACAGGAGATTTGGGACATATCCCAGATTTCCCTTGTTACTGTAGCTGGATATGCATATTTCTCTTTCTCTCTCTTTGGCGTTTACTGTTAGGCAGTATTAACTAGTCTCTCTCATTGTCCTGTTAAAAAGAAATTGAAACAGAAGATTTGCAATTGTCTCTAGGCATATTAGTATACTTTTATACTGGGACACAGACATGGCTGTGGTCTCCTCAATACTTGCCATTTCCCACAAATGAAAAGATTAACTACCATGAAGCTCAATTTAGATAAGGATTTAAACCCAGACTGGGCTGAAATGAAATGATTTGTTTTCCCAGTAGCACAATCATTTATCATCAGGCAGGGCAATGAATGCTGCTCTGTAAGAGCTGTTTATGGAGAAATGTTCCCTTTGGGGTATATTATTACAACCAGTGATTTGAATGAATGAAATCAACACTATATATGAAATGAGTGGCCCTATTCCAAGGCTCTGTATGCACTTTGGTCTCCACCTGGAACATTCTTACCTGAAGCAGCAGCAGCCCTTCTCAATACAGGGAGATAGGAAAGTGCAGTGGCCAAAGCAAAATCAGATGTGTGCTTCAGGACACTGCTGGATTTGGGTAAAAGTTTAAAGAGATTTCATCCATATTAGAGATGGATGAATCTGTCAGGTTTGGTCTCTCAGGGTGCATCTACACTATAGAAGTAATGCAGCTTGACACCACTTTGAGGACTTTATCAGGTGAGCCCCCTAAAGCTTTCTTTTGTTGGCATAAAAAATCCATTTTATGCCAACAAAAGAATGTCCACCACCACACTTACCTTCTCCCTCATTCAAGGCTTGCCCAGCAATGAAAGAGGAAGTGAACGGAATTCCATTCACTTCCTCCTTTGAAATCCCTCAAATTATCGCGAGACTTCATCGCACAGGAAATTGAAAAAACAAAACAAAAATAACACTAAAAAGGTTAAACAAAGTAACCTAGGGAGGGTCATAAAAAGCGTGTCATTAAACTAAGTGCCCTTTAGGGACTCCCTGAAAAGAAGGGCAACATTAAGAATGTGTGAAAATGAGGTTTAGTGATTGTCCTGTTCTTTTGAATACTGAGGTACTGTTAGCTGACAGTGGTACATTTCAATATATGGACTCCTAAATCCATGTTAACTTGTAAGCAAAATACTTTTAGGTCATTTTTATGATATCTACACTTTTTCTTCATCCTTAAATTATTTAGTCCTCTCGCAGCAACGATAAGAGTTCCTAAGATCTAATTGAGTACAACCTATATTCAAGTGGAGGAGATACTTTATGAATAATGCATATGCAGCAGTAAACAGGGTAAAAGAATGTTCTTGGTCCACTCTTAGGAAGAGAAGAATTTAAAAAGAACATCCACAAACCCTGCAGCAACAATAAAAACAACAAATTATCTTTCCATCAATAAAAAGCAGCACCTTTGCCATCCCTCCAGCATGAAGGGTGAACAAATGAAGGATGGGAGGAGGACAGGGCATGAAGTAGCAACTGATGGAAGCGGGACAGTGGCATCCTCCTCCCGACCTCCGCGGGAGTTTTTTTAGAGTGTCTGATAAAGTCTGTAGTCCAACACTCAAACCACTTTGCCATGCTGGCTCCAAGGTGGCCACTTACATATGGCAAACAAGAGGACAAGAGACTTGCCTGTGGTAATTTATGTATCTCTATGCAAATTTAGAGGTAATTATCATTATATCCAACTAGTATGCGATGGACTGTGATCAGGACACCTGTGTGCCTGCTCAGTCTGTCGTCTGGGTGCTTGTTGTTGAAGACTGGTCAACATTTCAAATGCAGGATGCCTCCAAATACTCATACATTTAACATTTTGGTTGTTTTTTCCCCACTGCATATTACCTTAGGGGCTCTGATGTATGGCAAGGTGATGCATAAATGATATAAATAAGTAAATCAAAGGTGTATGTTCTCTAAAGTAAGGCATGCTGCCACCCTAGATTTCTAGCAAAGACCCTCTTCATCAGGTTATGATTTCCTTGTCTTGAGAGAAGGACAAGGGAAGACATGATTGGTAAACTGGTACAAAACAATCTAAATGTGTGGTGTAAAATGGCCCTCAGAAGATGGGTGTAAGTGACACAACCCATAACACTGGGTGTCTTCTCTTTATCAATTAAAGACAGCAAACTTGTGTCCAATTTCTATACTAAAAATACTAAACAGAATTTTAGAATGATATTCCTTGAGACGTCACAGGTTGGCTGGCAATTTATTTTGGTTTATACATTGAAAAATGTTTCCTTTATTTTCCCCCTTAGATACAGAACACAGTGGGTGAGGGAGGTGTTGGACTTGGTAACAGAGGCCACAGTTGTATGTGAGAAAATGTCCCCTTGCACCCATTTTCATGCACCCATTTTCTGGTTTGATTCAATACTTGTTTTCAGCATGCTTATTCTCTGTCCCAAACAAAGAGCTACTCACAATGCTAATCTATTTTGTACTTATTCTTCTAGCCCAGGGTGCGTGATTGCCAGGGCTCAAAGTGGGGCAGATTGCAGGACCTCAGAATACCACACTCATCTGATTCTATTCCCCTCAGCATTTCGGGGAGGGGGGTGCTCTCCTTTTTTCTGCTGAAAAATGTTCTCAACTAGGCCTTAGGCCATCTTTCTCCATTTCTCATACTTCCTCTCCCCATTGGAAAAAGGTATAGGCACCACTGAATAGTAACCAGGAATACTTCTGAGTAGGCAGGCACAGGAGGAAGAGAAGGATCGAAGGAGGAAGAGGGGAGAGATAGGAGGGGGTTGGGGGCATTGTAAGGCTGTTTGTAGCCCATGTTTCACATTATTCATACCCTTGATGTATACCTTCAAATTCAGTATCCCCAAAGCAACATGTTAATGCTGACTTCATTAAGAAGACAAAATTCTTTTTTGGAATTCCCTTTCTTCCTTTCATTGGGTCCCGCAAACCCTAAAAGCCTCCCCCCCGCCTCAAATTGATATCTCAACATTAATTGCAATGCACGCTTCTTTAATTATAGATAACTAGGGGCCTCTAGTTTGAATGTCTGCAAACATTCCACTGCAACTCTGCATCCAGAAGGGGCTCAAAACAAAAATATTTTATCGAATTAGTTTGTGTATATCTACCTGCAGGCCTGCCTATCTGTTTGCCTGTCTATCTACCCATCCATCAGTGATCTGAAATGTTAATGTACTGAGAGCTGGGACAGGAAAATCCCACCTATCCCCATTCTCTTTGCAGCTATATTTCTAGAGAGAATAGACCACTTAATTCTGACTCATCTTTATGTTGAAACTAACCTGATCTATGGCTGCAACCATAGGGGAAAACTTTAAAAAAAACACCTGTATGCCAAGAGACAGCAGAAGAAGAATCAAGTGCATGCTGGATATAACTGCCCTTTAAAAATAATACAGTGTATATTCTGCAGGAAAGGGATGTTAGCTGCCATCATCAAAACAATTCCATCTTCCCTCACGCAGTCAAGGACTCCATCATCATCTTTCAAATTAATGAATGCACTAGCAATTTAAATGTATCCCTCTGTTACAAAGACACTTTTGTTCATGGTAATATACTTTACTAATATATGCAGGTTAACTGTAAATGAGGAATACAAAGAAATGAACTCATACATTGCCAAGCAGATGTGCACACACACACACACACAGAGAGGTTTATGTTTAACCGTGACTGTCAAGTTCACACACATTATGCCTATTACAAAACAGACCATTGCCTTGAGCAACTAGCATTAATATATTGCCAACACACACCTGTATGACTATGACTGGAGTCATGGATCTGTCTGCAGAATGGAGAGGATGAGAAGAACAAAAAATAGAGATCACACAGTGATTTAGAGAAGGGAAATTTCTGTACCCCCTAGCCATGGTTCAGAAACTGGACTGCAACTTACACCATGCTGGCCTATTCATTGCAGAAGTCAGAATTAAATCTTATCCCTCTTTTATAAATTATAATGATAGTGGTGAGATGTCTATCTGTCTGTTTGTCTAAAAATGAGAGCCAGACAAGATGAGATACTGAATATCAGAGGTTGGGGAGTAGGAAGGCTGATCTCTTTAGATTTTTTGTAAACACATCTCTGGTAGGGGTACTGAATTCTGAGTGTGGGGCTAGTAAGTCCACTAAAAATTAAGTAGCTTTTTGGAGCTTTCCTGAAGAGGAGCGCAAGAAACCCAAGTGGAAACTCATTCTAGAGACGGGGAGCAACTACCAAATGGGCCTTCACCCTTGCTGTTCTTTCTCGATTTGATTCATTCCCTCCTTTGGGCCAGAGCTTAATTGTGAGACACAAAGTTCTAACTCTTATTTTTCCAGATGACAGGAAAGCAATCTGCCACAGACCTGAGATATGCCAAAGCATTAGAAAAACTGATGTGTAGACACATATATGAGATAATCTTTCACTTAGATTCTGATGTTGTACCTTCATTGAATAATGCATCTGCTGTATCTTCATGAGACGCTGTTGTTGCCTGTAGCTGTTTCATAGATATAGTTGAAAAAGGAGTCAGTTTTGTGGTTCACTTTCAACTATATCTATGAAACAGCTACAGGCAACAAGTGTCTCATGAAGATACATCATGAGTTGAAGTCAACTTGAGGGCAGTTAACAACAACCTCCCCTTGCTTTCTCACATTCATCAGCATTCCAGGAGCTGGACTTTCTAGGATTTCCCTCAGCCTATGTAGCCTAATGATTTAACTCTTTCTTCTTCGTGGTCTCTGTGAATCCACGCATAAAGGGTTAATCCTGCGCCTGCACAGTAGCATTCGGAAGTCGTTAGAGTCAATAGCTATCTAATTGAATTTTTGGCGGTAATCCCGCCCACCATCCCTCCAGGCTATATAGGCCCTCCTCGAGCCCGCCTTCTCAGTTCCTTTTTTTCCGCCGCGTTAGCAGCACGAGGAACGTTGTTGGAGTCATTAGTCTTTAGTCTAGTATTTCTCCTCCCCCCCAACGGTTTTTATACCCTGGTTTGGATCTTCAGACTGTCTTTGGTAATTCTTCGGATTCTGGACTGTATTTTGGCGATTCTTCTCGGTACGACCTCAGAATTGATCCCGGACTTCGAACTCGTGAGTGTCCCCTGTTTCTGTTGATGATGGCGTTGATGGGCTTCTTTAAGACCTGTTTAACCTGTGGGGCAAAAATGCCTGAGTCAGACGGGCATTCTAACTGCTTGATGTGCCTGGGCGAGAGACATGATGTCCGCTCTTGTCGCCACTGCAATGCCTTTACCCCTCAAGCAAGACGTAACAGGGATAAAAGGCTGAAGGCCCAGCTGTATGAGCACGTTTTGTCGGGCTCAGACTCCTCATTGGCCCAGAGAACCCCAGCACCGTTGGGTTCGTCACAGGCCCCTAAACAACCATCTAAGGAGACGTCCAAGCCCAAATCCCGGGACCGGGGAAAGGTGGAGACTAAGAGCACATCCTCAAAACCAAGGAAGCCCGGCTCCGATACTGCGGACAGTACCCCTTCAAAAGGCACCTCTGGTACCGCTCCTAGCCACGCTACGCAAGAGTGGCCGAAAGACAAACACAAAGCGGTGAGACTTACCTCGCCGAAGGCCACGCCTCAAGAAGAGCCCCCTAAAAAGAGGAAGAGGAAATCTGATGATCCTCTCCCGAGTGGCATGCAGAGAGGCTGAACCCCGGCACAACCGGACCGCTCCCCAGGCATGAGGTCCCCGGTGGTCTCCCCGCTCAGACTCAGCCTCTCCAAGCTCCGACCGCCGTCGAGGGAACGAACTCTGACATCTGTAGTGGATGATCGGGACCAAGAACTATCGGAAGGCGAACTTCAGGAACCGTCCCTGGATCTTAGAATCGTGGAGGTGTCGACCAGTTCGGTTGAGAGGGATGGATGCCGCTGGTCCCGTTCAAAGTCGGCCACCCTGGCATCCCATCGGTCCCGCTCAACTCAGATGATACTGTCTCGATCTGCCTCACGCTCCAGGTCCCGCTCGGCGCAGTCCCACTGGTCGCCCATGCCACACTGGTTTCTGCACCACTCCCGGTCCCGCTTACCAGGATGACCCCGCTCTCCAGAAGAATCCCCACGACGGTCTCTGACACCCCGGCGGTCCCGCTCACCGAGACGATCCCCGCATTGGTCCCGGATGCCTCGGCGATCCCACTCACCACGGAGACCTCGCAGATCCCATTCTCTGAGACGAAGGCGTCGGTCCCGCTCACCACGACGACCTCAGTCTCGGTCGCTCTCATCTGGTTCATACATGTCTGACCTGGGCACATCAGAGGAGGAATGGCTATGGGAGCGATACGGCCGCCTATACTATGACCGCCCGCCTAGATACCACCGGTATCACCCCTTCAGCCACTACTGGGACCACGACCCTCAGCACGCCTACTATGAGGATACCTTCAACCCCTCACCACGCTACAGGCACAGAAGGCATAGGGACCCCCCTCGGTCCCCACCGCGCATGCCGGAGAAGGAGCGCCACCAACCCACTAGGCCACCAACGGAGTCTACACCAAAGTTGGGGACCAGTACCGCACCCACAGATTCTGGGAAAGAAAAGGAGCCTACCCCATTGAGATCGGTCTCCAGGTCACCCTCTAAAGAGAGGCCGATCCCTCACAGGTCTCCCCCACAAGACTCACCATCAGGGGCTACAGTACCGTCCAGGCCACATAGGAAAAGGCGGCCAGATCCCCCGGTATCACCGAGAAGGTCACCGTCGAGGACCCCCTCGGCTCACTCCTCGGAGTCGGAGTCCCGGTCCTCTACTCCATCCCCGAGGCCATCACCAGTTCCAGAGGGAGCCCGCCCGGACCCGCCGTCCCCCATGGACAATATGAAGGCCTTCGCTGACTTTATAGTGCTGACTAGCCAGCACACTGGGCATTAAAACCACTCAGCCTGGAAAGGAAGTGGATGATCCTATATTCGAGGACTTGCAACAAAGGGCACCGTCCCTTCCCTCCCTGTCGATCTCCCTATACTTCCTGCAGGTGTTGAAGTCATCTTGGACGATGCCCTCCTCAACCCCACCCACATCCAGACGCCTAGACCACCTGTACCGCATGTGCACAGATTCGGCGCTGTGGCTTTCATTCCACCCCAAACCTAACTCAGTGGTGGTCGAAACAGCCCAGATGAAAACCTCTCAGAGGTTACATTCGACCCCATCAGACAAAGAAGGCAAGAAGTTGGACGCAATAGGGCACAAGTTCTATTCATCTGCCTGCCTCCTCACTAAGATGACATCTTATGCGGCATGTATGGGGGCCTACCAGACGTTCCTCTGGGATGCATTGCCTGTCCATATCTTGAAGCTGTCGGAACAGGACCAGAGGATCGTCAATTCCTTCAGGGAGGTAGGCCTAGTGCTGGCGGGGTACCAGCGGCAAGTCGCCAAACATATAGCTGAGTGTACGGGGAAAATTGTGGCCAACTCCATTGCGGTCCGCCACCACGCTTGGCTCCGATCATCGGGGCTGTCCCATATGGTGCGCTCCATCATTGAGGACCTCCCTTTCGATGAACTGGGCCTGTTCCATGTGGACACTGACTCGAAGCTGGAACATGCAGAGAAAATGAGGTCAACGGCCAAGAAGTTTGGTCTGCCCACCACCCATCAGTCTTTGAGACCACGAGTGCCTTTTCGCAGGCTGGGATCCTCCTACAGGAGTAGATTTAGCCCGCCGCCCACCCAGACACGCCAATCGTCTTCCTACCAACCCCACAAGAAATTCCAGTCTTTCAAGCCCAAACCACACTTCAGTAAAAGGAAGACGGAGTCAACCAAACAACGGGCTTGACTCCGAAGGGCCACTACCACCCTCTAGCACCATCCCCCCTTCACTCCATACTTCACCTTCCCCTGCCAGCCACCTCTATGATGCATTCCACTCATGGCAGCTTATAACTTCAGACCGCTGGGTCCTGAACATCATACGAAGCGGGTACTACATAGACTTCGAGGAACTCCCACCTCCGGCGCCCCACAGGGTAACCCCACCCTCCCTACCAATCATAGAAGAAGTCAACAGTCTCCTACAAAAAGGCACCATAGAGCGAGTTCCCCGCTCAAAGATGGGAGGCCTATTCCTCTCCAGGTACTTCGTGATCGAAAAGAAGGATGGTGGATTCTGTCCCATCCTGGATTTAAGAGACCTGAACTCATTTGTCCATCCGCGGAAGTTCCGCATGGTTACACTCCCATCCATCCTCCTTCCTGAGAAAAGGAGACTGGTTCGCCACCCTGGATTTGAAGGATGCTTACTTTCACATCCCAATTGCACCCTCCCACAGGAGATTCCTCGCCTTCGCAGTTGGCGGTATGGCCTTCCAGTTCAGAGTTTTGCCGTTTGGCCTCTGTACAGCTCCAAGGGTCTTTACAAAATGTATGGCGGTGGTAGTGGCCTGGCTCAGACAAAAAGGTGTCGTAGTGTTCCCGTATCTGGACGATTGCCTTTTTACAGCTCCCTCAGCCGAAAAACTGGACAGAGACATCAGAATGACCCTTACCTGGTTGCAACGCCTAGGACTGATGGTGAACTACGAAAAATCACACCTTCAGCCCTCCCAAACTCTCAGGTTTATAGGGGCCCCTCTAGATTCCATCACAGGAAAAGCGTACCTCCCAGACAACCGATTTCAGATGCTACGCACAGCAGTACAGAAGTGCATAAGACGAAGGAGATCCACGGTGCGAGACATACAACAAGCCTTAGGCCACATGGCCTCCACCACGGCAGTCACACCTCTCGCACGGCTCCTCATGAGGCCTCTACAAAGCTGGTTCATCACGAAGTTCAAACTGTTTGTTCACGGTCCACTCAAACTGCTCACCATTCCCCGCCTGCTCAGGAAGTCCCTCCTCTGGTGGACGGACCCTCGTGCAGTCCAGCGGGGCTCCCAATTCGAGCAACTGAATCCCACGAGGGCCATCACAATGGACTCCTCGCTGTCGGGCTGGGGAGCGCATTCTGACGGTCTGTCCATCAGGGGGCGTTGATCACAGAAAGAGGGAGCCCTGCACATCAATGCCCTAGAGCTACTAGCTGTGTTCAAGGCCTTAAGGGCGTTCGAACCTTCCCTGAAGGGTCAGGTGGTACAGGTGGCCTCAGACAACACTACTGCAGTGTTCTACATAAACAAACAGTGAGGAACACACTCACGGACTCTGCTCTGCCTCTCCCTGGACCTTTGGGAGTGGTGTGTAGAACGAGACATCACCCTAATGGCCATACATGTCCCAGGTCAGAGCAACAAACTGGCGGATGCACTCAGCAGATCGAGCACCAGCAATCACGAGTAGTCGCTGAATCATCAGGTCCTTCTCTCTCTCTTCTCGCAATGGGGCACCCCAGCGATAGACCTCCTTGCCTCCAAGGACAACACAGTACACCCATTATTCTGCTCCAGAGGCCTCCGGTCACGGGACAGCCTAGGGGATGCGTTCCTATGGCACTGGGAAGGCCCCCTGCTTTATGCTTTCCCTCCCTTTCCCCTCATACCCAGAGTGATCTCGAAGGTACAACAGGACAAAGCCAAGTGCATCCTGATAACCCCATGATGGCCTCGCCAACATTGGTTCGCACCAATGCTCAGAATGGCCTGGGGGCGATACAAGTGCCTCCCACAGACACTGGACTTGCTGTCAATGGCGAATGGCCAAATCCTTCACCTGGACCTCAAACTGATCAACCCAACGGCCTGGCTGATCACAATGTGAATTCCCTTTCAGATGCAGCACAAAAAATCATCAAGGCGGCTCACCGTCCATAAACAGTGAAACAGGTAGATGCATCTGATGAAATGGGCTGCTGTCTGCAAAAGCTTATGCCAAAGAAAGCTTATTAGTTTTTGGGTGCATCTACACTATAGAAATAATACAGTTTGACACCACTTTAACTGCCATGACTCCATCCTGCAAAATCCTGGGATTTGTAGTTTTTTTAAGCATCAGCACCCTTGGGCAGAGAAGGCTAAATACCCTGTAAAACTACAAATCCCAGGATTCCATATGATGGTGCTACAGCACTTAAAGTTGTGTCAAACTGCATTATTTCTACAGTGCAGGTGCACCCTTTAAGAACAGATACTACTTCTGGGCTGGACTGACTATGTACACTGACTATATATACACTGGACAGATTATGTGACGAATGTTGCTGTCCTTGAGCAAGCAGGGATCACCAGCATTGAGGCCATGATATTGAGAACACAGCTGCGCTGGGCAGGGCACGTGTCTAGGATAGAGGACCATCGCCTCCCAAAAATAGTACTCTACAGTGAACTCGCTACGGGTCAGTGTAAGAGGGGCGCTCCAAAAAAGTGATATAAGGATTCCCTGAAACAACATCTCAGGCTTGGCCAAATTGATCACCAACAATGGTCCACCCTGGCTTTACATCGGGAGGCAAGGAGACACACTATCCACAATGCTGCAGCCTTATTGAGAACTCACGCCGAACAAGTCTTTAAGAGAAACGGCAATGCAGAAAGAATCACAACCCAGAAACATCACCCAAGGAGACTGAAGTATGCCTGTAAGTGCCAATCCAATCCCAAGTGACAGATATGTCCTCACCATCCTCATAGTTCTCTGCAACATAAATCCTTTCTACATACTCACCACAGTTGCCAAAAAAGAGAGACATTTTATATTTTCTTTATAATTCTTTGGATCCATTTCCAAAAATGTGAGCATTCACATCAAGAATCTACCCTACAAAGCTTCTGTCTATCTTCTCCTCTGGCCTTTTTACACAAAATAGCATCATGAAAGCAGCGCAGTGGAGCAATGAATTGCACTGTTCCTCTCCTCCTGTTGTTGTTGCTCAAACCTTGACCCCTTTCTGTGCTGCTAACTTGCCCACTCCCATTCTCCCCTCTCCCAAAAATCCCTTTGGCTAAAAGTTAGGAAATGTAAAATATAGCAAAGTAAACATACAAACTAAAAACAAAAATATATTGTGGTGATGACTTTTTTAGGCTAATCAAAGGTGCAAAATATATTATGCTTGTTTTCTAAACTCACAGGCTGCTTCATCAGGCATGGGTGTTACAAGTTGTTTTAGAGGAAAATGTGATGATGGAGGGTTGCAGATCTTTCTTGAGATGTTCAAGCTAAGTTTAAGATGGTGATGGGGGGAGGTTTGATGAAGGTAAGCCTTCATTAAGAGGTAAACCTCTTAGTGGAAGCAGCCATGCTGGCTAGGGGTCTCTGGGAGGTGAAGTTGAAAAAGTAACTTTTCCAAACTCTGATCAAATCTGGGAAAGTCCTTTCAGGAGACCTCCTGCTGCCAATCAGAACAGACAGTATTAACTTGGTAGACTAATGTTCTGTCTCCAGATAAAGACCAACACAGCAAATGAAGAGACACAGTTGTGTACAAAAAGTAACTGTAATGCACAAATGCAAAAGGTTGAAAACATATAACTGTGCATATCCCAAGTAAATATCCCAACCAGTTATGGATCACCAATAGAAAGTGTGATTCAACAAAAAGTGGAAAGGTTCATCATTGTTGAAACTGCTGGTAACCTCTAATTGGTACTTTTTTTAAAAAAAGTATTTTATTTTAATAAAGTTTTCATCAATAAAACCAAGCTTAAGTAGTCAATAGTTTGTTACAGAACTCTTTCTATAACTGCAATAACATATATAAATCAAAAACAAAATATAACAAGTAATCAGAGAAGGGATGAAGAGTTGGACTTGTTATGAAATCATAGTACTTCAGTCCATACATACGGAATCAAAGGGAGGGGACAGAAAAGACATCATTCCACATTTTGCCGTGATGTGCTGGAGGCAGTGCTGCAGCTTCAGTTTCAGAAAGATATGTGACTATAGGAAACCAGCATTTGATGAAGTTTTCAGTGTCCGCTTCAGCATTTGATACCCGCATAGTAGCGAAGTTTTTCCATGAACCAAATGTCCCAGAATTTATCCCACCAAGCATTCATGTTAGACATTTCTTTTTTCCAGTTTTTAGTGATCACTATTTGGGAGATAGCAAGTAGGAAAACGATTTTTTTTTTTTTTATGCTTTAAACTTTTGTTAGAGTTGGTGAACAAAGACAGCAACAACAATTCTGGAGAGGGATTTATGACCTGAGTAGTAATTTTGCTAGCCATATCCAGTGTAGAGGTCCAAAGCCTCCAAACACTCGAGCATTCCAGCCACATGTGCACATAGATACCTAATTGGGTACATCCCCTCCAGCACACAGGAGAAGTGGTTTTAGTCATCCTGGTCAGTTGTACTGGTGTGAGATACCACTTATAAAGCAACTTCAACGATGTTTCCTTCAGGGCGATTGAGAAGAGATTAAAAGTTGGTGATGTCCAGAGTTTTAGCCAATCTGTCTCATGAATGGAAACATTCAGTTTGCTTTCCCAAGTTGCTTTATAAGATACATTACTCCCGAAAGTGTTGTCTATTAACCATCTGTACATCCGAGCCGCCCAGCCTCTAGCTGGTGCGGTGGATGACATACAGCTGTGTTCAAATATCATAGGAGAGCACAGGATAAACCCAGAGGCTACTAGTCTAGTTAAGAATGTACGGATCTGACACATTTGAAACCAATTGGGAACATATGGGGATAGGTCCTGGAGAAGCTCATTCACAGTTTTTGGCTTAGCGTTGATAAAAAAGGTCTTGCAAAGCATATAAACCACATGCCTCCCATCCCAAGAATTGGTTTAATTTATCTGGATCAAAAAAAGAGGAATGCAGGACAAATGGTTGAATGGGCGATGGGGAAAGCACGAGGACATGTATCCACTTATGCCAAATTAAAAGGGATGTACGTAAAAATGGGTTGTCAAGGCTATTCACCTGTTGGGTAGTGGTTTTGGAAAAGAAATATTGAAGGGCCAATGGGTGCTGTAAGTCCAATTCAAGCATAACCCATCTTGCTGTTAAGCTTCTTTGGAGAAGAGAGATAATTTGAGAGAGTTGGAAAGCTGCAAAATAAATCTCCAAATCAGGAACACTAAGACCTCCACATGTTGGTAATTGGTACTTTGTAACATGTAATGAGATTTAGGATTTACATAAATCTACTGTATATACAGTTATTGCTGGTGATTTCCATATCAGTGAGAGTGATGAATCCACTGGATTAGAGCCTGAATTTTAAAGGTGCCATCCATATCCAAGATGTTGAAATCTTCGCCCCAAACAGATTTAGAATTTTGGATAACTTCAGGTTTCAGCTAAAGCCAGAGTAGGTTTACCACCCTGACACAGGGTTTAAATGGGAATATGAGAACCACCAACTGTAAGACTGTATTTCTTAAACATGCTATGTGTATATACCTGAGTCTCTTCATTTGCTGTGTTGATGATTCTGATGAGACTCACACAGTGTGTATTGTTATCTGACTCAGCATACAGCAGTGTCACTTGAGACTGACAACTATGACATCATATGCTTTGATCGTGATTTCCTGCGTGGCAGGGGGTTGGACTGGATGGCCCTTGTGGTCTCATCCAACTCTACAATTCTATGATTCTATGTATTGATTCATTTGTTTAAGTATGTGTGTACCACCTTTCAAAGCAAAAAAAAATCCTCACAAATTAAAAAAATATCATAAGGTACTAAGAATATAACATGCAATTGTCTAAAAGCGTAGCCTGAAACCATTCTGTTAAACTAGCAATTATCCACAGACAAATGGAATAAAATGCAAGAAATACCTGATTAAAATATCAACAACAGTATCATTAAGCTACAATGGTTTTTTTAAAAGGCAGATAAGTATATTGACCACCATATATGAATTGATCCCATCTGCAGATATATAGGTATCAGCTGTTTCCTCCCCTATGGTATTAAAGATAGTCACAGCTGTCTATTAACAAGAGCACTCTTTTACCGGTTGGTAATGGCGGAACGAACAGACCATTACTGAGAAGCTCTCAGGGGGTCTAGCCTCCCGTGGTTGTTATCCGGACTTTTGGAACAGCAAAAGTGGATGGAAATTTCCCCCTGGCACGGGGGAATTTGAGGGGCTCCTGGAGATCCATTTCCCGTCCAGCACCACTGAGGATCGGACACTGAAGCAGAAGCAGAAGCAGAAGCAGACCTCAGAAGGAAAGGTACGGAGGGGATCAGAGCTAAACCACCACCACGTGCAGCTGAGCTCCAGCTCAACACGAGTCCTGCCACCAATTTTAGATAAATCAAATTAATTTAAGCTACAGATAACAGGTATCTGGCAAGAACCAGCATTATTTAACATCTCAGCCAAGCATTTCATGGACTTGAGCAGCCAAAAAAAAAAAAAAAAAAAAGGAAAGACAATAGTAAGTTAAAAATAATAAGGAAGACTGGGGGCTGCATACAAAGCCTACGAAAGGCAATAATATAAGACTTAAGACACACATTACCTTTATTCACTTTCTTTTTGTTTCTTGATGCTTTTTGAAAGGAAAAACAACAATAATAAAAAGTAGAAAAGTAGAATTAAGAGAAGAGAAGGAGGGAAAGGAGGGGCGAGAAGATTGAAAGTTTGGGAAAGAACGGACACTCTGTTTCTTTGATTTTTTTTTATTCGCAAGACAGTTACAGACAATAATAACAAAGAACTGAAGAATTATTGTTATTACTGCCGCTTGGAATATATGGACTATTGCTTTTTCTTTTTTCTTCCTTTTTTTTTTCTTCCTCTGCTATACTGTCTTTACAGTTTATAAATTAGTGTCCTCTCCCATAGAAAGGCTGGCGTAGATGCCATATTAGAGAAAAATCATAATCCAAAAACACATTCACCACGTGGTGTCTATATAACAGGAAATTACTACTCAATCAATATTTAACACTATTTTGCAATAACTTGACAATAATCTGGAGTATGAGACTGTGCCTGGTATAGAAGAAGCAAGAATTAAGAACTTAGACCCTGCCAGCTGCAAAGAAGTTGCGGTGAAGTGAGAAAAGGTCCGAGAGGAAAGCAGAGAGGGAAGGCAACGGTGAAGGAACAGCTAAAGGAGAAGGCGTAGGAACAACAAGCAAGCAATGAGAAGAAGAGATAAAGGGGTGGGGGGAATAGAAGTAAAGACAGCTTTCTTTCTTTGGGCTGTATTAATTATACAGTCATTTGAGCTTTCACAACAACAGGCTCTTTGTTGTCATTATATTTGAACAAACCGATAATGCGCATGCATGTGTATTTCCTAATTAGGCAATTCATATTCCTCCCCGCTCCATTCCTAATGCAGCTTGATGAACATGAGATGAGTTGTCAGCACAGGATCTTAGAGTATGACTTGCTATCAATAAAACTGGGGCAATGCACACTTGGAATTACATGGTACTTTTGTTTTTTGTTTGTTTTTTCAGAAAAGCATATGGCTGGCAGTTCCTTTAGACTGAAGTTTTGGGCTGTTCACATTCTAGCCTTGTTCTTCTGTGTGCTGGATATGTGGATGACAGTGAGCAAATGAATCTGCTGCATCTGACACCAGTGTGTGTGTGCCCCATGTCTAGTAACATAGCTACACTTGGGGGTCTGGAGAATGAAGACATTGGCTCTCAGAATTCTGCATCCCTAATGAAAATTTTATTCATTATCCAAATTTCTAGCATTGCAGAAAGGCAGGCCATGAAAATATTTCACACTTAGAACTCTTCCATTTGCTATGTTTGCATTTTCTTTGGGTGCCTGAACTGTATTTCTAAATGCTGAAATGAAGTGTTAAGTTACTGCAATGCTAGAAATTTTGGGACTGAAAAAAGATTCTTTTTTGGGGAGTGGACAGAATTTTATTTGGGGGAGGACAATGTCTTTATTTTGCCTTGCCCTGTACCCAATCACTACCCACATCAACTGTTTGTGGGTTGAATGCATGTGCAGGTTAGAAAATACATGCTCAGAGGAACCAGTCTGGAGCTTGGCTGCCCCTGCTATGCATTAGCTATATGTTTGGATAAGAAGAAATCTCCAAAGGGGAGCTAAAGTGAGCTGTTGCAGCTCAGCTACACACCACCATGTGTTAACTATTTGTTTGGGTTCAAAAGCTTGTGCTCAGTGGAGCTGGTGTGGGCAGCTTGTGTCTACACTTGGAGAAAGCCTGGAGAGAGAGATATAGAAACCAAACAACAAACAGACCTTTGTGAAGTCGAAGGCTTCACGGCCGGCATCCATAGATTTTCCTTGGTTTTTCCCCGGGCTGTGAGGCCATGTTCTGGAACAGTTTCTTTCTGACATTTTACCTGCATCTGAAACATCAGAAACTCTGAAGATGCCAGCCACAGATGCAGGTGAAACTTCAGAAAGAAACTATTCCAGAACATGGCCTCACAGCCCGGAAAAAAACCAAGGAAAATCTATAAACAGCCCTTTACTCTTGGTGAAGTTTGCTAGATTTGCTGATGAGTCAATACACCTGCTCCAAAATCTTTTCCACAAGACCACACGGGTTGGGGACAGGACATGTACTGGTGCTTTGTTTTCCAAAGTGTTGATGGTAGCATAAAGTCATGATTGAATGTTAGGCTCGTGGTCAGAGACTCTTCTCCAGGTGCTTCCACCTTCAGAGGTTTACCAGCCAGCAACCAACAAAAAGGCTTCTCTGTGGCAGTGCCTTGCTTTGAAATGTTTTTCCCCCAGTGTGACCCATCCAGCATTTGTTTTGATAAGCTTAAGGTTTATCAGTATACAATCTTTTCATTCTTACATGCTGCTGGTCAGATTGGCTGCTGTGACATCCTGCACTCTCCATTGTTCTTAATGCCAGTTAGCTGGTTGAATATATGTAGGTATATGTGCACAGCATTTTTTAAACTATTAGTTTTGTTTTTATTGTTTTCTTTTACTAGCCACTCTGAAAATGTTAAATGAAGGAGCATGACACAATGTCTTTAAAATAAATCAGGAATGTGACTTCATTGTCCATTGTGTGCTCATTTCGCCCTGCTGTCAAGATCTCATGTAGAATTCTTCTGTGTCCTAACTATAGTGGATGGACTGTTGATGGGGATGAGAAAAATGCTTCAGTAGCTGGACTGAAGCATCAAAAACCTGTCCCCAAGAGGTTGGGCTGGTGCCTTCTTTGATTGTGTTCTGCCATATGGCAAAGAGCAGGTGTTTTCTTCATCAGTTTTATCAATTGTTCTTTTTGTATTCTTAATAGATTATTATTATATTATTTTGTATTTTTATTGCATTTATTATTGGTTTGAATGTCACTAAACACCCAAAAAGACGTGTAAATAGAAGAAGTTGGAGATATATGGTTTTGGCATTGATTAATTAATGTCAAGGTGGTTGTTTCTCTGTTAACAACACGTCTAGGGCTAAATTGCTGTCCTCAGCTCTTCAAATGAGGAGTAGGATGCAAATATAAGGAATGTTTTTAAGCCTCACTTAGGTTAATGAAGTCTCCTTGAGCTTGAATGATGGGAGAAATGCATGCAATTCTCTGTACTTGGAAGACACTGAGTTTTCCCTGTGCTTCATACTTGTTTGAAGTATGTCTTGTTAATAATGTATTGCACTTAATGAACTGTGAGTGATTACCTCTCAACTATATTTCTCTCTTAATTATAAAGTAATTTAGTTGTAAAGTATTGTGCTAGAATGGGGAAAAATCTATATATTCCTTTTAAAAGAAATGGGTTTGTTTTGGTTTGGACTGGGTGATATTGTGCAGATATTGTGCAGATGTACTTGCCTGCATGAGCTGAACATCATTTTGTACCCAGTACCCACCCAAGATGCCTCCATCAGAGATGCTTCACCAAAGGCAAACAAGTATATACAAAATTACAGCTATGTCATGGCAGGGCTTGGGAGATTGGCCAATGGTCTTTTCTCATAATTTTTTTGTGGGTTTTTCTGGGTTGTGAGGCCATGTTCTGGAAGAGGTTTTTTCCCCTGACATTTCACCTGCATCTGTGATTGGCATCTTCAGAGAATGGTGGTGAAGGGGTGTGTGGGGTTTATATAACCACAGATCCCAGCCACAGATGCAGGCGAAACATCAGGAAAAAATCTCAGCCCACAAAAAACCTATGGATGGCAGCCATGAAAGCCTTCAACTTCACACTGAAGGTCTTATTTCAGTTTTAAACTGGGCATTTAGACTAAATTTTGTTCAGTGAGGACAGATTGGGTTAGAACCAGACTTACCCCTCTGTAAACAAAGAAAGGCTCCTTCCTTTTATGGAAATAACTGGAAACAATTGGAGGCTTACCTCTGAAGGACGTGGTCATGTGGCAATCCACATCCTACCACCTTCTACCTGCAGCTCCACTACAATCTCCCACATTGTTGTAGATGGATATGGCTTCCCAGACCTCTCAGAATGAAACATGATCTTGGGGACTCTGGTGGATCAAATGGGGGAAAACACCACCCTATCACCTTCCCCCCCCCAAAAAAAAGAAAAGAGCAGGAGCCAATCTATTGTCATTGCCACAAGCCATAGACATGGAATAAAGTTCAAGTGCTGGTACAATGTTTAGGGTCATTAATATTTTTTAATTTTTTGTTTTGTAACAAAATCAAAGTTACAGTACCAACTGATTAGAAAGAATGGTGAAGATTTCATTCCTGTTGCTGTGGAGATTACTCAGACAGAAGCATAAAAAGAGAATCTGTTGCCATAATGTCTCAGTCCAGCAATTGCCCAAGGATGTTGAATGTACAGCTTCCACTGAAATGAACAAGTAAGGTCATGCTCACACAGAAGGTCAGAGAGTACTTAAGAATATATATAGACTCTAGATCAGGTGATTCCCTATTTTAGGGAAACTTAAGGTGTCAGGGGGGGAAAAAACCAACATGACAATGTCAACCAGCGGAGAGGACCAGTGGGTCATCCTCCATGCCATCTGAAAGCCACCGTTACCATGGTAGCAGGCCCCACTGGCCAGAAAGAAGACAAATGACTGTCCTTGTGTGCCTTTCAACCAATCAGGAAGACAACTCAAAGTGTTGCTGTGACAAGGTAAATTTGAATGAGCACATTCACATAAAAGCAGCCAGAATGTATGTGTAGGTTCAGGCAGAAGAACATAGCATGGTCAAGGAGCAGGAAATGGAAAGAGAAAGTAGGAGGGAGACAGTTTTAAGAGAGGGGAATGAGATGAACAAATACGTGATTGGAAAAGCTGGTAAAAAAAATGAACAAGTGAAGGGAAAAAAGATGAGAAAAGTTGTGTTGAGTCAGTCCAAAGCCATATCTAGTCCAGCCTCCTGGTCTCACTTTGGCCAACCAGAGGCTGACAGGACGCCAGTAAGTGGGGGAGTAGTAAAATAGTTACAATAGCAACCTCACATCCATGTTTTCTGGCAGTTGATATATGGAGGCCCAGAAGTTGGAGGAAATTTATAGCCACCATGATAGCTACTGATAGCTTTCTGAATGAAAGAGAAATGAAAGCATAGCTATGGCAGAAAGAAGGGGAAATAGCACCGAGAAAGAGCTTTCCTTTCCATACCCCATGAATGTCAAAGTTGGGTTTGAGAAAAGCACTCTTTTAGAAAATGACCATGCTCATTGTTAACCTTCAGAGATTCCCACCTACCTAATTTTCTAGTCTTGTTCATTTATATTTCACACCATTGTTTCAATGGCCCATTAAAATCAACAGGATGTAAGTTAGTCCTGACTAAATCATGTCCCAATAACTTCTGTGGGTATTCTTTAAGTATGATGAAGTCTTAGGAGATTTTCAGACAGGGCCTTTTGCCCCGTCCCTGCCATGGAATAAACAAAAATCTTTCAGACACTTACCTTGATCTCGCAGCAGGAATGTCCTCTCCCTCCCCTCACTGGCCAGGAGTAAATGCAGCCTTACGACAGCTGCATTTATGACCCGGAAATGAAATCCCACCCGTTCTCATGAGAGAATGATTGCATGGGAAATTTTAAAGTAAAAGTCAAACAAAAAAGTTTAAAAGTAAACAAAGCACAAAAGCACATTTAAAAACCAGTAACCTGGGGAGGGGGGAAAAGGGTGCCACTTACCTCCTCGTCCCGATCTCCACCAGAAGTGTTCTGATGGACCTCCCCCCCCCACAGCTGGCATCACAGAACAGGAACAGGGCTCCTGTTCACACACCTGTGATTCTGTGACAGACACGGAATGGGTGGTCTATTAATGATGTTTCATCTTGAATACAATATTCCAGGAGCAGCACGGAGGCAGCATGGGATGGGTCGACATCATCTGAATGGGAGACCCTTTCTTGATCCTGTTCCATGCCTGCCTTGGAATAAAAAGCCCATCTGAAAAAGTGCCTAAACCCAATATTTTTTAGTACTAGTAGTTTGTGTACAAGAAATGGATGTAGCATAGTTCTTTGAAGGAGCCAATGTGATGTAATGATTTGAGCATTGGACTACAACTCTGGAGACCAAGGTTAGAATCCCTGTGTGGTCATGAAAACCCACTGGGTGACCTTGGGCAAGTCACATACTACCAGCCTTGGAAAACCCTGTGATAGATCTCTCAGAGATCACTTCTCTCCCCTTCCTTCCCCCTGCCACTGCATTCACACTGCAAACAGAGCTCTCCCGGGGGAAGGGAGGGGGAAAGCTTAATCACTCCTTCCCCCTCCGTCCCTCCCTCATCACCATTGCCCCCCCCCCAAACAGAGGTCTCCTGGGGAAGGGAGGTTCAGGAGATCCCTCCTCCCCCTCCCTTCCCCCCACCATCACCACCTGCAGATAATTGAATCAGCAGTTGGCAAATCAGCAGATGTGGGGGTGCTACTGTACAACCTTTCAAGGCTTGTCTATACAGATAAAAACAAAAAGAAGAACCCACACTCACCCTGTATTTGCAGCAGTTGACATACATTTTTGATGATGTGTATTTTTGTTCCACATTTGAGAGTAAAACCTGGATTTTTGGCCATGTGGTGACTGAGGATTGGATTGCGACCAAAGCTGGGGTGGGACTTCTGGTGGATGCGATTCCATTCTGCACAATTTAATTTAATTTAATTGTGTGCATACCTGGATAAGCGTATCTCAATTTATCCAGCAATACAGTACTCTGGGACCACATATGTTTGATTATTCGCATGCATGAATGAACAAAACAAAAAGGAAAACAAAAAACACCAGAGGAGCCCCAGCTGTATGGCCAGAAATAGTACAAAGTATAGGACACGTGATCAGCACAGGGTCAACCTTTTACTCCGACGTGGATTACAGTGTGGTGGGATACTCTGCTTTATGATCAGACAAGCCTGATGTATGTGGTGTTTGTGCAGCTGCTGCAGATGAAAGAAATCTGCCACGGCTGCAAGGAAAGTGCAGGGTTTCCTGCCAGTGTAGACAAGCCCTCAGTTTGTTGTGCTGGCTGGTGGCTCTCGTAGGGTAGGAAATTGGGGTAGGAAATCTCCCTAAATTTTAATCTAAATTGAAAGGAACTGTCCAAGGTGCTTAAATCTCTATGGGGATATGATTCAGCTGCTTGGGTAGATCATTAAAAGTCCAGATTAAAACCTGGAGTGGATTCCCTGCCCACTGACATAGAAGACACCAGCTGCCACCACTGGTTGGTCCACAGTATGTCCATACCATGGTTCTGGATGCTTTCTGGAAGTGAACATCTCAGTTGTTGTCAAAGCATTTCCTCCATATGTGCATTCTCTCATTAGAGGTATGTGTGTGTGTTTGTTGTATTCAGCCTGGGAAATGCATGTTGTACCTGCTGGGGTTTGGTTCCAGGACCCACTATGGATACCAAAATCCATGGATGCTAAAGTCACATTATATACAGTGGCATAGTAAAATAGTATCCCTTATATAAAATGGCGAAATCAAGGTTTGCTTCTTGGAATTTATTTTTTTGGGAATATTTTCAAGCCATGGATGGTGGAATCCATGGACTGGATGGCCCTCGTGGTCTCTTCCAACTCTGCGATTCTATGATTCTATGATTCTAAATCCATGGATACAGAGGTCTGGTTGTATTAATGTCTGAAACCACCAACATTTATCAAAAATAAATAAATCTTGAGATCAGACAATGGAAAGAATCAAAATGTAAGGCGTTTGTCTGAGGATTTCCCCATAGGTTCAACAGCTTAATTATCCTTGGTGTTATTGGACCCAACCTATATTGATGTCTACCCTCCCACAGAGAATGATAATTCATATGCAGTCAGCTCAGGAATATATATATATATATATATATATATATATATATTCAGATTTTGTTTCAGATGGAGTCAGACAAGAAATTCTTTACTCCTAAGAACACATGGTGGGTATAAATTTAGCTTTGTGTTTTACATACAGATGTACATAGTTTAATATGTAGAGTCTCCATAGCTTTCATAATAATTCATTTTTTTCAATTTATAAAATTATTATGTTTTTTTTTAAAAAAAAATACATTCAAAAGGGATCTCAGTTGCATACAACAATGTTCTGGTATAACAAAAGCAGGAAAATAAAAACAAAACAGGAGGGAAAAATAATCACATTAGTCATAAGTTTTTATAAAAGCAAACCAAATGTCCAAATATATATTCATTAGTAAATTTCATCTATACGTTCTTGTTTCAAGTTTGTGTTGTTAGATATTCTATCCATTGGATCAGGTAGAGAAAAATCTTTCCAGTAACAAAGTATCAATCTTTTAGCAGTCAAAATGGTGTGAGAAATCCACATTTGTTGGCCATTTGTTAATTTCCAAGAAAAAAAGGTAAATAATTCAAAAGAACATGCACGCCCCTGACTATTAAGGAACTTTCCAAAATGAAATTTATTTGTGTTATTACTTCCTCCCAAAATTTTGCTACTATGTATCTGGACAACAGGTCCTGGTCGCACCAACAGAACAGAAATTGTGCACCTACTTTCAGATTCTCACGTTCATAGGGACCATTCTTGATTCCATGTTCAGGTGTTTCTTCTGCTTGATTGAGCTTGGCCACTTACCCTGTCATGGCTCAGACTCTTTTGCCTCAACCATGATGGTGTCCCCATGTGCAAGACTGTGCTTCCATCCACTGTGGTTGTGGTGCCTTTGTCACTTCAACCCAACAGTAGACCCCCTTAACAGGAGATTGGCGATCCCACCTTGGGTCCTCTCCATGACACAATGGTGGCTCTGGCTCCATAGCTTGACCACAGGCATGCAATTTCATGCCAAAATGTATGCATTAAGGAAGCATTGTGGCAACTCGAAAGAGCAATTTCTAATGTATAAGACATAACTAGGCTGATGTGTAGCACCTTGTTGCTACATGAGAGAACCTCAATTGTCCCAGATGCTAAGAATTGCTCAGCTAGTGATAGAATGGGGATGCATACTATGGGTCGTGCTTCCCTTGTATAGAACTCCTTCTCATTGATGTCCAATGGACTATTGGGAGGATTATTCAACCATGGGGAATAGGTCCTTTTGAATCAATAGGTCCTTTTGAATTAATGGGCAGGAGGAGCCCTTTCACTGTGTTAGGGGTTAAGATCTCCATGCATCCATGCATCTATGCATCTGGGTCACGCTCACAAGACAGCACCAATACCAACTCAGCCAATTATTCAAGATGATGATGATTTCTTACCCACCTCTCTCTATGGATTGAGGCAGGGAACAACAAATTAACACATCAACATAATGTTGGTTAAAAACGCATATCCATTCTAAACATATATCAATGTAAAAGGACAAGTAAAACCAAGACATTTTAAAAAATCAATACACAATTTAAAATTCACACTTTAAAATCATCTTGATAGGTCTGCTGGAAGAGACTGGTCTTCAGTGCTGTTTTAAATTCAGACAGAATATCCAGTTGTTGAATCTCTACTGGCAGGTCATTCCAGAGTCTAGGGGCAGCTGAAGAAAAATTCCTCTGGGTGACTGTTGCCAACCTAGTCCTGGCTAGCTGGAGCAAATGTCTCCCAGAGGACCTACCGGTAAGTGTATGGGGCGGATTATACAGGAGAAGGCCCCCCTCAACCAGTCAGTCAACATTATCAGTCACAGACTTCCAGCACTAAGAGCAGTCATATGCAACTGGTTGAGTCACCTACTGGCAAACTTGGTAAGAAAGAGCCAAGATGTTTTTACAACTGGCTGTTAATCTGTCCATTTGCGACTATCATGGTCAAAAACAGATCCAGATCCCTCATCCAGAAATGAATGGAATGCATTCAGGAATGCTTGACACTGTCTTTGGTAGAAATGAGTGACTGATATTTCCAATAAATAAAAGGGCAAAAGGCAAGAGATACCAGTGGTATTTGGGGAGGACAATTAACCTTATATTTGATGAAGGAAGTACCATATCCTATGAGGATGAATACTATTCATACAGTTATCTGGATTTCTCTTGAAGATTCAGGTCCACATACCTGTCTCTCTCTCTCTGACTTTTCTTCGCAAACGAAGATTCAGGAAGGACTCATCCCGCGCTTTCTGCAAGCGCGCTGATGACTAAAAAGGCCAATCCGAGATAAACAAGTCCGGTTGCAAAAAAGCACAGCAGAAGGTCTCCTTGGGTGATGTTTTTGGGTTGTGATTCTTTCTGCGTTGTCGTTTCTCTTCAAGACTTGTTCGTCGTGAGTTCTCAAATAAGGCTGCAGCATTGTGGATAGTGCGTCTCCATGCCTCCCGATGTGAGGCCAGGGCTGACCACTGTTGGTGATCAATTTGGCCAAGCCTGAGATGTTGTTTCAGGGAGTCTTTGTATCGCTTTTTTGGAGCGCCCCTCTTACGCTGACCCATGGCGAGTTCACCGTAGAGTAGTATTTTTGGGAGGCGATGGTCCTCCATCCTAGAAACATGCCCTGCCCAGCGCAGCTGTGTTCTCAATATCATGGCTTAATGCTGGTGATCCCTGCTTGCTCAAGGACAGCAACATTCGTCACATAGTCAGTCCAGTGTATATTTAGGATTGTGCGTAGGCAGCGCTGATGAAAGCACTCGAGGAGTCATAGGTGGTGGCGATAGGTGACCCATGTTTCAGATCCATAAAGGAGGATAGACAGTACGATGGCTCTATACACACTGATTTTTGTGCTTTGCCTCAGGTGTTTATTGCTCCAGACTCTTTTGTGAAGTCTTCCAAATGCACTATATGCCTTTGCTAATCTGTGATCGATCTCTTTGTCAATCTTGGCATCTGAGGAGATGATGCTTCCCAGGTAGGTGAACTGCTGAACGGACTTGAGCACAGATTTGCCGACGGCAGTGTCGGGATGGTGGTGTTCATCCTGTGGTGCAGGCTGGTAAAGAACTTCTGTTTTCTTCAGGTTGACTTCTAGCCCAAACAGCTCTGCAGCTGTTGCAAAGCAGGATGTTAGGCGCTGCAGAGCTGCTTCTGTGTGGGCAACAAGGGCAGCAGCATCGGCGAAGAGCAGCTCACGGACTAGATAGTTTAGAGTCTTAGTGTGAGCCCTCAGACGGCTTAAGTTAAACAAACTACCATCAGTACAGTAGCGTATATAGATGCCGTCGTCTTCTTCAAGCTCTGCCATAGCCCTTTGGAGCATCGTGCTAAAGAAGATTGTAAATAAAGTTGGTGCAAGAACACAACCTTGCTTCACTCCATTAGTTAAAAACATTTTTAAAGAAAACAAATATAAACATTTATATCAAAAGCATTAGTCCTAATATTACTCTCTCTTTCAGAGGGCATTTGAGAAAGGAAAACTTTTGAGAACATTCACATGTGCAAAGCAGGAGAAAAAATTCTATTGTTTTTTTTAATGGAGCAGGAGGCTTACCAGTCCAAGTGGCAGCAGAGAGTTTGATGATTTTCCACTTCTTTTCATTGACAAACAAGCAATGAAAAAGATAATTTCCTCTTTGCTACAGATCTATAGCCTGCAACCCAGGAGTATTCTTCATTAGATCCATAAATATTCTCCAGAGTAGGCAAGTTGTAGCTTTTCCAGGTGCATCACTGTCAACCAGGATCACTAGAAGTGATGATGGGCTTAAATGTCCAACATTTGGAGGTATCCACCCCTGGTTTACTCTTCTTATTCGAAGCCCCAGGATAAATGTTCAATGTACAGATTACAGAGAGAGCCAGCATAGTGTAGTGATTTGGGTGTTGGTCTACTGTGGTCTTCCTCTGATGGTGAAGCCATATGGATGGGGGACCTATTTTGGGGATGGACCAGGTTGGAGGCCTGATAATCTGGGTAATTGGCACATGCCAATTACATAAGCACAGGGGGCAAGGCCAGTGGCTTTATACGGAGCTCCATTCACTTCTTGGACTGAAATCCTGTCCATTCTCACCAGAAGATGTGAGCGTGGGAAATACAAAAAGAAAAAAGCACAAAAAAGTTCAGGAAAGCACATACACACACTAAAAAAATAATAAGTAATGAGGGTACAAAAAAGAAGGTAGCCTACCTGGTTCTTGCGATCCCACCTGGAAGTGTTCTGGCAGGACGGCCCATTGACACTGGAATCACGAGTCAGAAACGGTGTGAGATTTCAGATGCTGGCAATGCCAGCACCAAAATGAGACAGGCCATCCATTGACAGCTCCACCCCATCAATAAAAAGAAACACCAGAAAAATGACAATGGAATGCAAAAGGACAATGTCATGTAATATTGGCATCCTTTTGCGTTCCACTGTTATTTTGGTGCCACATTAGCTGTGTCTGATAATCTCCTTAGACTCTGGAAACCAGGGGCTCATTTACACGGCTAGTTTTATTATGATTATTTGTGCTTTAGTGCTTTCCCGCATCAGTGGTGGGTAGTTTACACAGTGTATGTTTACACAGCTATATTTTGTGGCTCTTTGATTTTTTCTGCTTTGAGATTCACACAGCCAAATGTGGTGGGGGCATGGCCAAGCATTGAAGAGGAGACAAAGGAATGCCATAGGAATGTCTGCCCTGGCCCCAACTCCGTGTGCTTAACAGCTGAAGGACGAAGAATGTCACCCTTTGCCTCTTCTCCCACCCAAGCTCCCTGCCCACAAATCAAACTCCAAACGGAAGGTTTTTTCTCCTTGCTTAACAGCATTTTCTTGCCAAATAAACACTGTCAGAATAGCAGGGAGAAAGAAAAGTTTCTCTCTCTCTCTCTCTCCCTCCCCCAATCACAGTGCAGCTCTGCTGCAGCCCTTAGCGGAATGGTTGTTTACACTACCAATAATGCACTACTTTGCAAATATACCGGCAAAAGTAGCGACATCCCTTGCCACACTATATTTGGGTGTTTTACCTTCCCCCCTTCTGAATGAGGCGATACCGTGCTGCGATCCGTGGGAACAATGAACTATCTTTGCGGTATATTTAGAGGAATATTTGCCCGTGTAAACGAACCCCAGGGTTCAAAAACCTGCTCCATCACAGAAACCCACTGGGTGACCTTGAGCAATTCACACTCTCTCAGCCTCAGAGGAAGAGAAAGGCAAACCCTCTCTGAACAAATCTTGCCAAACAAACAAACCCAACAACCCTGTGATAATTTCATTTTAGGGTTGCCAACAATCAGAAATGACTTGAAGGCACACAATGGCGACAACAGCCACCACCACCACCACCAATTACAAAAAGGCCCAATGGGAATGATGTTGTGGCATGACTGCCTAGAGGGAGTAATCTTTTTCCCTGCAGTGGTGCTCCTGGGAATGATACCGTGGCCATTTTCATGGTAGCTCAGTTGCTGCTTAAAGCAATAGGGCAGGGGTGGGTGGCTGGGATGAAAGAAAGAACAAAACTCTCATCTGATATACCGTAGTCTCTTTCCATGAACAGTAATCCCTTTCTCCATTCTTTTTCTCTAAGACTTGTTCTCTAAGACTTGCCCCCACACCCTAATTTAGTAATTTAGAAGCCCCCGGGGCAAATACTAATATAAAATCAAACCTACAGCTCAAAAGTCCCAATTTACTCCTTCACATTATCCCCTGGAATGACAGCAGACTATTAGGCACTTCTGAGCACTGGATATGGATTAGCAAGCATATGTCAGATTATTTTACAAATCTAATTATGATACCTTGCTGAATTACAGAGAGCCCTTATAATCAGGAAATGTAAAGGAGAAAGGGGACAATTGTTCTGTTCCATCCTTCAAAGATACAATGTCTTGATGGATCTTACAACAGAAGGAGTGACTAATGAGCTTTTCATTATTGAAACTGGCAATTCACAGGGGTGTGATCAACCTGTGCTGCAGAAATGCCTGCATTAACAATTTGGCTCAGATTAATAACTAAGTGTTCTATAACGGTAGGTTATTTTTGACATCTAAAAAGAATGCAAAGCTTAGGATCAGCCTGCATATGCAAGTGAGGCTTTCCCTACAATATTGTGTGCTCAGGTACAAATTTGAGTGTGGACTTACTAGAGACATGTAATTAGAGCCATTTCCCCAACCATTTCTCCTTAAACTGCTGGGTGAATCTCACAAACTATTGGTTAACGTACTGTTTCTCCATAAGAGATGCCCCACATTTACTTCCCTGTGCAATGAAGGCTGTCAGGGATCTCCAATAATGAATATGTACAAAAATGCAGCTGACATGGTTCTGTAAGTGGATAGTGAGGAGAGATGGCTTAAGGGAAGTAGTTTGGACAGTAGGCAGCAGCTTGAAAACTGTTGTGGTAGGTGTTCATGTAGCATCCTGCCATGCAGAGTATATAATCAATTAGCAAGGGTAACTGAATGGGAGAATAACATGACTTTGAGCTAAACTGTGATAGATTTCCCCCTTACTTTCCTGGTTCATAGACACCCTGACCGCGGGGTAGAACATAACTTTCCAGGGGAACCACCACATCATCTCAATCAAGAAGTTAGTGCATCTGTGGAAACTTTCACAAATCCTAGTCCAACACTCAAACCACAATGCTCTCTGAAAGGGATGAGACCACATCTAAAATGAGTGTGGGCAAAATGTGGTTCATGGGCCATGAGTGGCCATCCAGGGCTCTTTTAGTGGCCTCCAATGCCCTCTGTGTGAGTCAAAATTGGTGGTGGGTTTTTTTTTTGTTCAAAATTGATTAAATTAAAAAAAAATTGTTCCAAAATACCCTTAAGAGCCCTGTAGGGGGATATGGAGGGCATTTCTACCATATTTGAAGGACCCATGGGTTCCCATTTCATTTTTTTTTTTGTCCTCAAATTCCCTTTAGGAGGGTGAGGGGAATTTCCACAACCCTTTGGACCCACCCTGTGCTAATTTAGGCCCAATAAAGGCCATTTTTCAAAACAGAAAGTGACTTTCACTCACTTCCTGTTATTAAAAATGGCTTCTGGTGGGCCTAAAATGGCCCAAGGTGTGCCCAAAACATGCTGGAAATGCCCCCTTGTCCTTTGGGGGGGGGGCAAAATTGGATTTTTTGTGAGAGCATTTGTGGTGGATGGTACACCTCCTCACCAGATCTCCTGAGGGGCAAATACAGTCCTCTACCTTTCTATAGTTGCTCACCCCTGATTGAAAACTATGTATACCCCTCATTTTTAGAATCATGATACCTTGAAATGAGGCAGAAACCTATCATGGAGTCTTACTACAAAACTGAAATGTTTATTTGTTAGAAGGCCTATCAAATGCTTAGTGGATTTTAGCTTATTAATAATTTGCCAGTTAATTAACTAATGTGTTAGTGAATTAATTGACTAATCAATTAGTTAGTATTAAAGATAGACTTTCATACTACCCATGATAATTGGGTGCCATTATAAGATTTTCTTTTCACTTCCAGTAATATAACAAAACAAAACAAAACAAAGCAGCTGCACAGATTCAAATTTAAAGCAATGAAAGTTTGCAGCCTTTCTGAGGAGGCATTCTTCTACCTGGCTCTCACTGTTGTCAGGTCAGGGACATAGGAAACAGTTTAGTTGTCTGGGTGATGCCCTAAAAATGTGGTGTTTTTAAAAATTTGCTTAAACATTGAGGTTACATCAGTTATCATGCATTAATATTGAGAGGACATTTTGGTATGATCTAATGTATACTGTTCTTTATCGTATAGGCAATAGTGGAACGAAGCAATGAAATAGGAGGCTCCTGTGGTGGCCAACAATACTATCAAAATGCTATATAATATCCATAAAGATCACTAGTATCTCCTTTCTTTATTTAACTGGGCATTGTTCCTGCCTAGTTTTCCTGAATGAAAACAACCAAGAGATCCAGGAGCTGTTCGCAAAGAAGAGAACTGCTCACCAGGCATACCTCATCCAGCCAACTTGCCATGTAGGAAAAGCAGCTTTCCGTCTCACATGTAGTAAACTTCAACAAAAACTCCGAGACATGCAGAACAAGTGGTGATCAATATAGCAGAAAAGACACAACGCTGTGCAGATCTGGGTGATCATAGAGGATTTTATGAAGCTCTTAAAGCAGTCTTTGGACCTACTTATCAGGTCCAAAGCTCCTTATACAGTACAGATGGTCAAACATTAATTACTGATAAAGCCTCCATCATGAATCAATGGGCTGAATGTTTTCAAAGTCTCTTTAGTGCCAACCGAGTAGTCTAAGGCTCAGCTATCCAACATATGATACAAAAACCGATGAAAAATGAATTGGATGTAGCTCCCACTTTGGAAGAGACCCTTAAGGCCATACAGCAGATGAAAAACGGCAAGGCAGCTGGGATTGATAGAATCCCACCTGAAGTTTGGAAACACAGAGGTCATGCACTCCACGATAAATTCCACGAACTCCTTGTGAATTGCTGGGAAAAAGGGGAACTGCCATCAGATCTCCGAGATACAGTCATCATCACCCTGTACAAGAAAAAAGGAGCAAAATCCGATTGCTCAAACTATCAAGGTATAACACTGCTCTCTCTTGCTGGAAAAATCCTTGCAAGGATATTCCTGAACAGATTAGTTCCTGCTATTGCAGAAGAACTTCTCCCTGAAAGCCAATGTGGCTTCAGACAAATTGGAGTACTACAGATATGGTATTTGCCCTTATACAATTGCTGTCCCCACCAAATTCCTTAAAATGATTATCTTGCTACACGACGGCCAGCGTGGTCAAGTCAGATATGGCAATGCTCTTTCAGAGCCCTTTCTAATAACTAATGGAGTGAAGCAAGGTTGTGTTCTTGCACCAACCTTATTTACAATCTTCTTCAGCATGATGCTCCAAAAGGCTCTGGCAGAGCTTGAAGAAGAAGACGGCATCTATATACGTTACCATACTGATAGTAGCTTGTTTAACTTAAGCCGTCTGAGGGCTCGCACTAAGACTCTAAACTATGTAGTCCGTGAGCTGCTCTTCGCTGATGATGATGCCCTTGTTCCCCACACAGAAGCAGTGCCTAACATCCTGCTTCGCAACAGCTGCAGAGCTGTTTGGGCTGGAAGTCAACCTGAAGAAAACTGAAGTTCTTTACCAGCCTGCACCACAGGATGAACACCACCATCCCCACATTGCCGTCGGCAAATCTGTGCTCAAGTCCGTTCAGCAGTTCACCTACGTGGGAAACATCATCTCCTCAGATGCCATGATTGACAAAAAGATTGATCACAGACTAGCAAAGACATATAGCGCATTTGGAAGACTTCACAAAAGAGTCTGGAGTAATAAACACCTGAGGCGAAGTACAAAAATCAGTGTGTATACAGCCATTGTACTGTCTATTCTCCTCTATGGGTCTGAAACATGGGTCACCTATCGCCACCACTTACGACTCCTCGAACACTTTCACCAGTGCTGTATACGGACAATCCTAAATATACACTGGACTGACTATGTGACGAATGTTGCTGTCCTTGAGCAAGCAGGGATCACAAGCATTGAGGCCATGATATTGAGAACACAGCTGCGCTGGACAGGGCACGTTTCTAGGATGGAGGACCATCGTCTCCCCAAAATAGTACTCTACGGTGAACTCACCATGGGTCAGCGTAGGAGGGGTGCTTCAAAAAAGCTCTACAAGGACTCCCTGAAACATAATCTCAGGCCCAGCCAATTTGATCACCAACAATAGTTTGCCCTGGCCTCACATCCGGAGGCATGGAGACACACTATCCACAATGCTGCAGCCTTATTTGAGAACTCACACTGAGCAAGTCTCGAAGAGAAACGACAACACAGAAAGAATCACAACCCAGAAGCATCACCCAAGGAGACCTTCTGTTGTGCTTTCTGCAACCGGACTTGTTTATCTAGGATTGGCCTTTTCAGTCATCAGTGCGCTTGCAGAAAGCGTGGGATGAGTCCTTCCTGAATATTCGTTTTCGAAGAAAAGCCAGAGAGTTCCTGCCCACCATACAAAAATCCATTTGGTTTCAGAGGTTTTTTTATTATTCCTTTTAACCAAATCCCCATGGGAGGACTGCTCAGACTAATAGCTAAGTGCTTCATTTTCTGGCCTTGCAAAATCGCATTTCCCCCAATGATACAAATGTCAGAACTGCTTTAATACATTTGTTTTGTTGTATAATTAACAGGCAGTTTCCTAAGCAAGGCTGCCTTTCCATTCCTTTGAACTTGCAGCCTGCTGTCTATGTTAGCATGTAATTAAGCTGGGGTGTAAAAGATAGATTGTGTGGTCTGTGTGCAGGTGTGGGTGTAAATTAATTCCAGCAACTGGAGAATACTCTTTTGATGCCCTTTCAGTGTCCTGTCCATAGAACAGTTACAGCATAATCCTAAACATGTTTACTCATAAACCAGCTGCAATGGTTGAGGAAATTTGACCTTTGTGAATTCTGATATGAAATGATCATTCACTCCTTTTAGGGACAAAAAAAAAACAACAACTTCAGAGTTATATTTTGAGACAAAATACATTTGCAATGCAATACTGTGTCTACTCAGAGGTAAATCCTATTGTAGTCAATGGGACTTACTGTCAGGTAAGTAGGCATATAGGTATACCTCAGTTAACAAAGTAAGTGTCTTCCTGGACATTACTTCTTTAACAGAAAATTTAGTACCAGATGCAAGAATAAAAGAATAGAGAGATGCTCCTACACCACAAAAATGTAGTTCAGCAGACTTTTAATTCCAAAATAACATACATGTCAAATGAAACAACTAGGGACTTGTCAAGACTGGCCAGAATATGCCACCTTCTGGCCTGTGTATTCTGGCCCTGGAGTTGGCCCATATCCCCCCATTACCCAGATAAAATGGGGGGGGGGAGTCAGCGTGCACACACCAGCCACTGCATGCATATGCCAGTCCATATCAGCAGGCACCTCTCCCACTGTCATGCATCACGTTCTTTGGGCTTGTCTATATATGAAAATAATCCAAATAGCAATTGTATGGAAGGCGATCTGTACAAACAAACTTTGACATAAATACATTTCATTCAGAAACGGGAACCCAAATCCACTTTAAATGCTGTATGAGAAGCCTCTGGAGCTTCTCCTCGAGTTTTTAAAAAGCTCCATATGGCATGCAAATGTGCAATCGTTAGGACAGTCACATTCACATTGATGCGACCAGTCAGCATAATCTGATTGGCTGGATGAGCAGGGGGCAGGGCTAGGAAACTAGGAAAGTGCCTGCTGCCGCCACCTTGGGTTTTCAGCTAAGTGAGTGTCCAGTAAGTTGATAAAATGGCCATCTTTTACTCTCTTTATTTTTCTTTTTGAAAATACAAAATATCGCATGGTAAACTGTTTTAAAAAACCCAGTTTAACTGCAGCAGATTTAAAAGCGTGAGGAAATCACTTGTGGTGGCCATCTTGGCTAAGGGGTCATGTGAAGTTTAGGGGGGCTCTTTTGACCATTAAGACAGATTGCAGCACTGCAAATGGCTGCTTTTTTGGAAGAATTCATATTCCCCCCTCCTCATATAGATGGGACCTTTGAAACCAGGAAGGAGTCCCTCAGCATGTGATCAAGGCTGGTCACATGCAGGAGGCCTTGATCACATGCTGGGGACCTCTTTCCTGGCTGCTGTGTGACTCCAGCTGTAGCAATGGTGACATCTAGTAATGCAGACTGACATGCTGGAACAGACCCTGTGTTTCCCATGCTAGACCCATCTGGGTTTCCCCGCATGACATAGGTTTTCCCGAGTGTTTTATTAAAATGTTTTTAAAAGCTTTACCCAGGCTTTCCCCCAAGTTTTGCCTTGCATGTTGTCAGGATTGCCCAGAGGTGATATGGGACAAGAGCACTGCATTGTTTGGACTGCCGGGTTCCAAGATAGCGGGGTGAGGGAGACAGGGTAAATTATCCATCTAGACAAGCCCCAGGTCAGGTAAGCCTTGCAACCTTCTAAAGACACATTTAAAAGCTTCTTCCAACATACATCCAGGGATGAATTTTTCTTTCATCAGTCTCTACTTTTCTTATGATTTCTAGTCTGCTAGCTGATTTTATAGATCTATATGTGTGGTTTCTTTTAGTATGGTGGGGATACTGGTGAAGCAGGTTTATCTGCTCTCCTCTTTTCTCTCTGCTTTGCTATTCCCCTTTGCCTGTTGTAGGCAGGCATTGGCTAGAGTAGAATCCCATTCTTTCCCACTTCAATCCTTCTTACACCTTTTACTGCAGACATCTGTCACAACCTAACACTAAAAATGTTTTTCCAGCCCTCCTTCACCATCCTCCCAATGCTGATGGTGATTTAAAAACTTCCTGCTAGATTTAGGGCCGGGCTAGATGAGGGAATACAATATGAACTGAGGTGCAGAAATGCCAATTTGCAGCAGCTGTCATTTGTCTCAACAATTTTTTGGCAAGATCGCTGGTGTGCGACGCTCTCCATGTTTCCTGTTCACACGGAGCCATGCCAGCAAATCAAGATGGTGGTCATGAGTGAAGTACTCATGATTTTGTACTCTCCAAGTTGTCCTCACCAAACAATTAAAAAAAAAAACTAACTTCAAGGTGAGGAAGAGTGATCTTGTGCTTAAATAATAAAAACAAGGAAAGAAAGCCTGTTTCATTGCCTCAGCACATGATTGCTATGGAGACAATCCAACATGGCGGTTCCATAATCTGTCGTCTTACGAAGCTCCACCCCCTGTGCACATCTGACCAATCAGCTGTCCTCTTCAGCAATGTGATGCAATGTGATTCAGTTGTCTTAACAGGCAAGGGTGAACATTTCCATCAGGTTTTTTTAAAAAATTCAGGAAAAGTCCTGGAGGCTTCTGCCACAGACTTTCCCCAACTCTTGCTCCCCCACCTTCCGAAAAGGATGGAATGCTGTGGGATGCTATTTGGATACATGGGATTTCCCGCAGATTCTAAGAGGGTTTTTTTCACCATCTGGACTACCCTAGAGGAAAAGTGCAGGCTGGGCAGTCATAAAAAAGTCTTTGTAAAAAGGAACTTCTTTCTCAGAAGCTTTGTTAACTGTATTTGCTTGGCTGTATTACTATAAGTTTAGAAATGCATTTAAGTGGAGCTGGAGATTATAGCCTGTAAGGAAAGGAATGCTCCAAATATACAGAAGTTGGGAGTAATTAATTTTGGAATGAAATAACTTGAATACATTGGGCCCTCAGTATCTACTGGGTTTTGGTTCCAGAAACACCCCACCTCCCATGGATACCAAAATTTGTGAATGCTCAAGTCCCATTATATACAGTGCCTTAGTAAAATGACATCCCTTATATAAAATGGTAAACAGCAAGGTTTGCTTTCTGGAATTTCTCCCCCTGAATATTTCTGAGCCATGGTTGGTTGAATCCATAGATATATAACTCATGCATCTGGAGGGCCAACTGTAATTGTAGGTTATAAAATGTCTATTGGATACTCAAAATTAAACAAATGCACCAATGTGCAGAGCAGTTCTACATGGTTTGGGGATTTCTTTTGACATGGATCAAAATAACTGTGAATGAAAGGAACATTGCCACTAGTGGTATTCTGCAAATGCTTGGTAGGTAATAACTACATAGGTTATCTCTAAGTTTTCATGCTTCCCCTTACACAGGAGGTTGCACAACCAGAATAAGTTCCTTTGATTTCTTCTTACCTTTTTTGTGAAATGTTCCAGTGTGAAATGGGCGGGGGAGAACCTTCTATGAGCAGAAGTCCCATGAAGCCTTGCCAGGCCCAGTTTAAGGAATTTTGGGGCTCCCTGCAATGCTTTATTTTTGGCCCCCCATATGTTTATCTCAGGTCAATGTAACCTAACCTATTCACCGTACAGGATGTTCAGATTACAGTAGGACCCCCATATCCATGGATTCATTATCCATGGGACACAAAACAGCACACCTACCATAGAGTCTTCCTAGAAAATGTGTCCTCCCTAGCCATTTTCTAGGCCCTCCAAGGCAACTCTATGGTATTTTAAACCAGATGTCCCATTATTTTCAATGGTGTTCACTATTATCCACAGTTTTCAGAATCCATGCCTGCACAGAACCAATCCCCCGTGGATAAGGGGGCCTACTGTATCACATAATTTGCCACCAATAGTTTAAAAACTATATTATAGGCACTAACATAATATTTTTTGTTTATTAGCAATTAATGTAATGGTGTAGATTTCCTCGAAGAAAAGAAAGTGTGGACTACAAGCTGAACATGAGTTAGCAGTGTGATGCAGCAGCAAAAAATGCCAATGCAATTCTAGGCTGTATTAATAGGAGTAGTGTCTAGATCAAGGGAAGTAATAGTATCACTCCATTCTGCTTTGGTCAGACCTCACCTGAAATACTGTTTCCAGTTCTGGGCACAACAATTCAAGAAAGATACTGAGAAGAATGGTGGGAGATCTGGAAGCCATTACGCCCTATGAGGAAAGGCTTAGGGAGCTGTGTATGCTTAGCCTGGAGAAGAGAAGGTTGAGAGGGGACATGATAGCCATGTTTAAATATTTGAAGGGATGTCATACTGAGGAAGGAGCAAGCTTGTTTTCTGCTGCTCCAGAGACTTGGACACAGAGCCATGGGTTCAAACTACAGGAAAAGAGATTCGACCTGAATATTTGGAAGCACCTCCTGACAGTAAGAGCTGTTCGGAAGTGGAATACGCTGCCTTGGAGTGTGGTGGAGTCTCCTTTTTTTAAACATAGGTTGGATGGCCATCTGTCAGGAATGCTTGGATTGTGTGTTCCTGCAGGGCAGAAGTCGATGGGATGGGATGGCTGTTGGGGTCCCTTCCAGCTCTATGATTCTATGATTCTAGGCTGCATTCAGAGCCTGGGAAAGTTACTCTTGGATTACACCTCCCAGAATCCCCCTGCCAACACCCTTCTCAAGGTCTGGTTGCATTGTTCCTTTTCCAGCATTCTCTAGCCTAGTGGTTGTTAACCTGGGGTCTGTGATGTCCTCACAGGGGGTCCACAAAGGCTTGAAGGCTGCTTGGCCCACCTCCTCCCTGTAGTGGAGAAGCCACATGACAGGAACCAAGGCAAAGGCTGGCTGGCTGGCTTGGCCTGCAAATTGCCATTCAATCCAGTAATATTACTCCAAGTTTTAATTTATATTCTTTATATTCTTCTGTTAAAAGACCTAGAGTGTTGTAGAAGTTTCAGAATTGCACTATGACTATGGAGACCAGGCTTTGAATCCTTACTCAGCCATGAATACCCACTGGGTGACCTTGGGCAAGTCACACTCTCTCAACCTCAAAGGAAGGCAAAGGTACACCCCCTTTGAACAAACCTTGCCTAGAAAACCCCATGGTAGGTTTGCCTTAGTCAGAAATGACTTGAAGGCACATAGGCTAACACACACACATTTGTTTTGCAGGCTGAACTCAGTTGGCAGCAAGGGGAGGAAGCTGAAGCAGACCAAGGGGAAAAGGGAGGGGAGAGGAACCAGGACATGTTAAAAGCAGCTGGGAAGATGGGCTGAAGGGGATCTATGTGGTAGGAAGGAAAGGGAAGGAAGAAAGAAAGAAAGAAAGAAGCCCTTCCAGAGGGAAAGAGACAACCTTCAAATTCCCCCTCTCACACACACACACACACTCACCCGTCTCCATGCCTGGCTGGCTTGCATTTTACAGCAGCAAACTCCCTCCAGCTTCTGCCACTGAGGGCGGCTGCGTCTTCCTCTTCCTCTTTTGTTTTTTTTAAAAAGCCAGCAGGAGGTTTTAGAGGAGGAGGGTAGGAGGGGGCTACAAAGCAGCTGCTCCTCCCTGGTCAACAGGGGGCCCTGTTGACTTCGCCCCCCCCCTGCCAATGTTGATTTGGCAGACTGGTTAACCTGGCCCTGAGCCTTGCAAAGCAGTATCTTTGGCTACAGCCCACTGTGGGATATCTGTGAATTGCCAATGCCTTGCTGTGTTTTAAAAAATTGATTGGTACACATTTTTATACTACCAGCTATACATGGAGCAAGAGAATCAGGCTGCAATTCTGTACACACATCCCTGGGAATGTGTTTTATTGGTTTGTGTGACGTTTACATTCAAGTGCTCATGATGTCAATATGCATGGTTTCATATGCTCTTTTAACTATTATGTGTTTAATTTGTTGTTCCCTGCCTTGATCCATAGGGAGAGGTGGGTAAGAAATAAAGATGATGATGATGAGTGAATGAGGCTTTCATTTCTAGATGTTTAAACTGGAGACAATTAATACAAACTTAGAGCACCATGTTAAGTACACTCAACAATTGATTGGGAATAGGGATAGAAAGAATCTTAAGATGTATTTGGAAAAAGGCTTTAAGAATGTGTTTCTTAAGTGGCAGAAAATCATGATTAAGGAGAATCTCTGAAATTTCGGGACTTATTCTGCACAAAGTTTACACAGTGGTTTTGTTTTCTATGTGTGTATTTTTTGCACAGCAAACAGCATTTTCTTTGCAGAAGATAATACTCCTGTGCAGAAATATTAGTTTCTCTGCAGAAAATATTATTCTAGGCACACAAAAAAGGTGTGGATTTTGCACATAATCCTGAACTGCAAATAGTCTTCAAAAACTGTGCAGTTGTCCATCTGGAACAAAATCTATACAATTACTAGCTGCTTCTTTCAAAAATTAAATTAGCAAAGAATTATATCTCTAATTAAGAGGTATTCCCATAGAGCTACTTCTAATGTACTGAGGAATTTTGTTAGGGCAATGAAAGTAGATGAAATGGATCATAGAGCTGACAGTTGGGAGGGAGAAAAAAAAGAAGTAGGTACTGTAGTTGTCTTCAGATTGTTCTGTACTGGTGAAACAGCTGGAGAAAATCTGCCAGAGCTGAGACTGCTGTTCATCAGGCACCTTGAGCTGCATGGCAGGGACATTTCAAACTGACATTTATGATTAGAAAAACTGTCTGGGGATCTTGCAACCTAATGAAACATGCAAAGTAATAATTTTATTTCATTCTCTATATCAATATCTAGTATGTGAGCTTTTGTTGAAAAGTGCTTTAATAGTACATCTGAGTGAAGACAAATATTTATTGTTATTGAAGAAATATATCACAGCACGCTAAAGTAACAATGGGAATTATCACTTCTGAGACAGAAAAGGCAGAGAGAGAAAATTAAAATCAATGAGTTGTACTGCTTCCAAGAGTGATGAACAATAACACTTTCCAATATGATTAGATTTTTTTTTAAAAAAGAAATTGTACTGCCTCAATCCTATCCTTTCAATGTTTCCATTTCATTGGTGCTATTACTGATTAATCAAAATTAGTTTTCCTGCTAAGTTTCTAATTGAAGCCAACTTGTCTACAAAATTGGATCTATAATGTTCATATTCAAGGGAGTCAGTTGTGGTTTATTGAACCAGAGAGTAGAAATTGAGGCTGGTATAACTCTAGCATAGCAAAAGTGATAAAACATATTTAAACTATCTGCATATACCACAGAAACTCCGACAGAGGTGCCATTTAATTTCATTTAAATGTGAGGACTCTTTCCTTATCAACATATGTTTATGAAATGTTACAAAAAATCCAAAAAGTTTTGGTAAGATTAGCCAAATTTATCAGAGAGGGGTTTTTTGTTTTTGTTTTTTGTTTTTTTGCATCTCTAAGTGAGACAGAACTTAGAACTAAAGACTTTATCAGACCAGGCAAATATGGTGTCATAGCAATGCCTAATGAACATGAAAGGGTGTGCATATCATATGACATCGTCCTTTTGTGATCATGTATTGTTCAAAAGCCATTCCTTTTTATTTACGGGCCAAGCCATCAATAGATCTGCCATGGTGCTTTTTTGCTGGCATTGCCAGCATTTGAAACTTCATACCATTGTGCTCCCGTGAATACAGCGTCAATGACAGAACACTTCTGGGTGACATTGCTACAGCCAGGTAGGGCACGCTCTTTTTATGAAACCCCCATTTCTGTGCTTGTGTGAATGTTTTATGTCTTAATTTTGCTTTATTTTTTTAATTTGCAATTTGAGATCTCAAACCAGGAAGTAAATGGAACTTCTTTTGTGTTCTGTTTATGCTGGGGCTGCCTATTTAAGGCTGCTCAAGGTAGATCTGATAAAAAGGGGGTTGTTTTGCCGGCATAAAAACAGTTCAAAATATGCTGGCAAAAGAACATTTATGGAGGGTGGTCTGTTAAAGTTCTAAGACTTGCTTGAAATGTGTAAGGTCTATGATATGAGATATCAGTACATTAAATTTCAGTTTTTCCATACATTTAAATATTAAATAAAAAGACAATATAAATGTAGACAATGGCAACAGACAGGCTGGTAAAAGGACGGAAGTGTTCCTCCCCCACCTCCTGTCACCGCTAACCATGTAAACAAAGAGGAAACTGGGAGCTAAATGAGAAGATGTTTTGGCAGAATGAAGTTTCAGTGAGGAGAACAAGGGGCAGTCTAGGAAGGTTTCTTTGGGTTAGACTTCATCCCAAGCTGAAGAAGAGTGGTTTGGTTTTTATTTTGTTTTGTTTTGTTTTGGGTAAAACTCATATCTACTTAAAAGCAGTCTCCCCTGCCCCGGGCTTGGATTAGGAAAACATGGTTGGTATTTGTGAAGTCAAAGGCTTTCACGGCCGGCATCCATCCATTTTCCTTGGGTTTTTTTGGTGGGGGGGCTGTGAGGCTGTGTTTTGGAATAGTTTCTTTCTGACGTTTCGCCTGCATCTGTGGCTGGCATCTTCAGAGAATGGTTGGGTAGGAGTGTATGTGGACTTATATAGGCTGTGACCCCCTGTTGAATTCCTCCCAGGGACAGGAGGATTTCCAGCAGCAGTTAATGGCCCATCAACCAACCATTAGCCAAACAGACACTAACGAGCCTTGCATTTCTATACCCAGAAACTAACCTTTCAATTACACAAATTTACATATACAGTACTCCCCAACAGGGGGTCACAGCATATATAAGTCCAAATACACTCCTACCCAACCATTCTCTGAAGATGCCAGCCACAGATGCAGGCGAAATGTCAGAAAGAAACTATTCCAGAACACGGCCTCACAGCCCGATAAAACCCCAAGGAAAATCTATGGTTGGTATTTCTAATAATAACTGCCATTGGGGGAGTTATCTGAGAAAAAGAACATACACCAGCATCTGCTGGACTCAACCCCCTCCCCCACTGCAGTACCCCTTTCCTTGTGTTTTGTGTCTTTCTAGATTGTACGCTTTAGGGCAGGGAATTCTCAAATTAACAATTTGTAAGCCACTCTGGGAGCCTTTTTGGTTGAAGTACAGGGTATATATTACCTGCCCTGACACCCCCAACTTTCAATAATTCATCAATTGGCTATGTTTCATAAATTGGCTTCTTTATTGATGCTTCACGAGGTTAGCAGTAGATCTGGACGTCCCCAGAAATAAAGGCTGAGCAAATGCTTGCTAAAAACCTAATAAAGAGGACTTTCCAAATTTGCCCCCAAACACACTTGGATAAGTAATTATGTGAAACCCCACCCCCTTGGATAGTGACTTAGGGTGGAAATGTGCTAATTCTCCTGCATGTACCTGGAAGTGAGTCATTCAATCAAGCGGCCTGAAAACTCATTATTCTGCAAACTGGTTTTCCTTCACACCTCTCTCCTCAACAATAGAAGGTTGCCTGATACCCATCAGCCTTAATGTCTCAGCCATTAGCAATTGTGAAGGCAGCTGGAGCCTCCATTGTCCAACTGTGGGAAGCTCCAGGAAACATTGTATTCCACTCAAAATACCCCCTTCAGGAGGGATATCAAATATAAATATCACCCCAAAATACTGGCAAAGTGTGCTCAGTTTCCCAGAGGCTCTCACTGTGTTGATTTGCTATTTCTCCCGGTGTGCATAGCCATTCTTCTTCTCTGCACGAATCTCTGCTCTTCAGACAGGTATAGTATAGCCCATCATCCTGAACTCTAATCCTCTATCCCAATACTTCCCCCTATTATTCATTAGCCTTGTGTGACTGCTTGAAGCTTGAGTGGACGTGTGTGTGTGTGTGTGTGTGATTATTTTTTCAATTAAAAAATGTTTATTTTATTTCCTGGATGTGAGTCTCATAAGTTAGTACTGGTATACATAGATCAAAATATTCCTCAGTTACCTGACCTCTTGCTACCATATTGAGCTAATTAGAATTCCCCATATTAACATTAGACATGAATGGGTTCTTCATGAACCCCACTCAGTTTGGGTAAAATATAAATGCTCTAAACAAAATAAAATAATAAGTGGCATCCCTCCAGGCTGTTTGCCATGTAATTAGTGGATGAGCACTAGTGTCTTGGTCAACAAGTATAATTCTCATAGCATCATAGAGTTGGAAGAGACCATGAGGGCCATCCAGCCCAACCCCCTGCCTTGCAGGAATACACAATCAAAGCACTTCCAAAGGATGGACATCCATCCTCTGTTTAAAAACCTCCAAACAAGACTCCACCACACTCTGAGGCAGTATAATCCACTGCCGAGCAGCTCTTACTGTCAGAAAGTTTTTCCTAATGTTTAGGTGCAACCACTTTTCCTGTGGTTTGAGTCCATTGCTCTGTGTCCTAGTCTCTGGAGCAACAGAAAACAAGCTTGCACCTTCGTCAGTATGACATTATTTCAAATATTTAAACATGGCTATCCTATCACCTCTTAACCTTCTCTTCTTCAGGCGAAACATACTCAGCTCCCTAAGCCGCTCCTCATAGGGCATGGGTTCCAGACCTCCCACCATTTTGGTTGCCCCCCCCCCTCTGGACATTATCCAGCTTGTCCATATCCTTCAGGAATTGTGGTGCCCAGAACTGGACACAGTATTCCAGGTGAGATCTGACTAAAGCAGAATAGAGTGGCACTGTTACTTCCCTTGATCTAGACACTACTCCTATTAATGCAGACTAGAATCACATTGACTTTTTTAGCTGCCATGTCACACTGCTGACTCATGCTCAGTTTGTGGTCTACTAAGACTCCTAGATCCCTTTCACATGTACTGTTGTCAAGTCAGGTGTTACCCATCCTATATCTGTGTATTTCATTTTTTCTGCCTAAGTGTAGTACCTGACATTTCTCCCTGTTGAAATCTATTTGGTTAGTTTTGGTCCAGTTTTCTAATCTGTTAAAATCATTTTGAATTCTGATCCTATACTCTGGGGTAATAGCTAACTCTCCTAATTTGGTGACATTTGCAAATTTGATAAGCATTCCCTCTATTCTTTCATCCAAGTCAATGATAAAGATACTGAATAGCCCTGGGTCCAGGACAGAACCCTGTGGCACTCCACTAGTCGCTTACCTCCACAATGAAGAAGAGCCATTGGTGAGGATCGTTTGGGTTCTGTTTGTTAACCAATTACAAATCCACCTAACAGTAGTATTGTCTAGCCCATATTTTACTGGTAGCTTAATTTCAAGAATATCATGAATGACTTTGTTGAAGGCCTTACTGAAATCAAAGTGTGCTACCTCCACAGCATTCCTTTCATCTACCAATCTTATATATATAGATAGATAGATAGATAGATAGATAGATATATGAGATAAGATTAATCTGGCATGACTTGTTTTTCAGAAAACTTTGTTGGCTTTTAGTGATCAAGGCATTCCTTCCTAAGTATTTACAGACTGGCTTTAGCAATCTGCACTAGGATCTTTCCTGGTATGAATGTCAGTCTGACTGGACGATAATTGTTTGGGTCCTCTCCTCTCTCTTTTTGAAGAGAGGGACAGCATTTTCCCCCTTGAACCTGCTGGGACCTCCCCCATTCTCCAGGAATTTTCAAAGATTATTGCCAGTGGTTCTGAGATTACTTTTGCCAGTTCTAATATGCTTGGATGCAGTCACATGGAGCATGCACAAACAAAGCAACACTAACCTGGTGCTTAGTAACATATCATATTCAGATAGCATGGGTACAGGTGAGGACATCTTTTATTCACACTGCTGACGTTGTTTTAGTACACCTGCCTATTTTAGTACATCTTTTCATTCCAAGGTCCCATCTAAATGGTGAAAATACCCCTCATGGAATGTGCTGGGAATCCTACCAGTCTAAACAGGATCCAGTGCCAAAAATCCACACTATTCAGAAGGAGGGGGGCAAAACAACAAAAACAACAGGGTAAAAGCCTTCTCAGATTTCCCCATACTTTTCCACAAACTGTGAGGTAGGTGTGCATTTTTGCTCATTTGGACTATAGAACAATAAAAACATTGACGAGAAGCACAAAGCTGATTGGCTGGTTGAGAGCTAGGAGGGCAAGCACCCGCTGCTGCCATGTTGGATTTTTGCCTTAGCGATCACTTGCAAAGGCAATAAAAAGGATCAGTATTTTATGTTTTGCTTTGGAGAATTGCTCTATCACACCAGCACACCTTGGGATGACTTTAGAACAAAAAGGGTAATGAAGAACTAATGCAAGTAAATCACTCGTTGCTGCCATCAGGAATGCAAGGCTTATGGGGGCTTCCGAGCCCAGAAAAAATATTTGGACATGTCACTTCTGCTGAGAGATGCCAATACTGTGACGTATTTGGGAATTTTTTTTCCCTTCTGTAGATGGGCCCCAAGTCTCAGGTTGTTTACAGAAGTTCAGAACTAAGTAGCAGGTATTTTTATTCCTATTCAAAACAAAGGGAATAATATCCACCCAACAGAGTATGTATGGTTAGAGGAAATACTTCTGGGTTATGTATGAATTACGAGATGTCAGTGGTTGGTACGTGTAACAAGATAATGAGTAAGGCTGCGGTCCTATGCCCCTATGCACTTGGGACTAATTCCTGATTAGTTTTGCATCACATTGTACTGTAACATACTTATTAAAACAGATGGGTAAGGAATATGACAGAGATATAGATTACAGCAATTTGAAAAATAAATTAATGAAAATATTTGAAGAGCATACATATAGAAGCACCCAACTGTTTCCATCTGATTCTCGTTGTCTAGCCTCTTTTGTTGGTGGTACAACATCCCTGTGGTTTCAGCAATGTGCCAAATGCTCTTAGTGTAGAATATACTTCCAGCAGTAGCAAGTGTGTCCTGGAATAGTATACTGGAACAAATTTGCTCTGCAGGATAGCCTTAACCCCCTGTTGCTAAAATAACAGCTTGGACTTCAGCTTGAGAGAGTACAGCTTGTTGATTTGTACTATGTAGCTACTTTGGTCTGCCTTATATTTGGGAATCTCTCTCAGTTAGGAATTGAACTGCTCACAGTCTGTGAGATTATTAGGCTAACAGCTGTGTCAGACAGTTGGTCCATGGGATAATGAGACAGGAATATTTCCAAGATATAGTTTCCAATGTAGAAGGGACATGTTAATTCTAAGATGAAGGCAGAAGCATCACTGTTGCTGTCATTATTGTATTTCTCCACTAGCACTGAATGTGGCAATCTGGACAGTTTAGTTTCTGATTCCAAATGTGTCTCGTGCACATTTTTAGAGTTTCCCTCCACTGTGATTCTTGCTACTACCACAAGCCATTTCAGTTATCATCTTGTGAGTCTTAAATGCACTTGAGTGAGCACATTCAGTTATTCAAATGGTCACTGTACCTCAAGATGTCAGAGCCCATGGATGCAAAAATCTGTAGACCTGGCAAAAATAGAGGAAGGAACTAGCAAAATCATTAAGAAGCATAAACAATTTTCTTACAAGGAAAAGCCAAACAGGGGGAAGGAGTGAGGATTTTTTTGGGGGGGGGGCTGACAGAAAGAATTACTGGGGGAAATATGTTCTGTTGTAGGCATCTGAAGCAAAATGGGTGGATGGATGCAAAACAGGTAAGAGCTTCATAACTTCAAACTGGAGGTGCCAGTTTCTTTGCCTCTGGTTTTACTGCCCTTATTCCCAGTTTCACTAGGAGAGGCCTCACTTTTATTCCACGAAGTAAGTCTGAATTTCAATCCAAAAAGTAACTTTTCCAGCTCTAGTTTGTACAATGGCTACTAGCCATAACATGAAACATGCATGTTAATGGACTTTTGGTTATGTATCACAATGACCCCATTGTTCACTGGCACACAGATGTCAGTCACATCTAGCCACAGTGGCATATGCTTTAGTTACATTCTTGTTGGATTACTGCAACACACTCCATGTGGGGCTGTCTTTGAAGAATGTTGAGAAACTTCCATTGACCCAAAGAACTGCAGGCAAGCTGTTAGTCAGGTCTGGATACAGGGAGCACAAAATCCCCTTGCTGGAACAACTCTACTGGCTGCTAGTCTGTTTCCAGGCACAATTCAAAATGCTGGTTATGACCTACAAAGACGTATATGGCTCAGGTCCAGGTCCAAGAACTTTATCAGACGCAGCAGTTATGGCATCATAACGATGCCTAATGAATGCAAAAAGGGTGTTTTGTTGTTGTTGTTTTTGCTGTGATTGCGAGCATCAGAAACGGCACCCTGCTCTGTTGGTGTGTTTCCAGCGTCAACGGGCAGCCCCCGCCAGATCATTTCCAGGTGGGAATGCATAAACTAGCTATGAGATGCTCTTTTTATGAATCCCCCCATCTTGCAGGCAAGTTTTTAAGTGTGTTTCTGTGCTTGTGTGTACATTTTTTTTTTAATGTAGCTGTTTTTAGACTTTTAAGTGTGCTCACGTCTTCTCCTGATAACCACTGAGAACACGCTCGGCAGTGAATGCTGAGGTATGGGGCTTCCCTTTAACCCTATTGTGGCAATGTTTGATAGAAAGTTTGATATAAAATGTTTGATATAGAACAGTGTAAAATATGATGGCAAAAGAACATTTTTAGAGACTTGTCTGATAAACGCCCAAGTCATCTGCAGCACCCTATCTTCCCCATATTAGTTCTGCCCATGTTTTGAGATCTCCTCTCTGTTCCACCATAGGTACATCTGATGGGAACATGGGGGAAGGCCTTCTCTGTGGCTGGTCCCAGGCTCTGAATCTCCCTACTGTGAGATGTTAGAAAGGGGTCCTCCTTGCTGGCCCTTCATAGGCAGGCAAACACTTTTTATTTTTTGGCAGGCATTTGATGGCTGACTACTTAGGGAGAAAGACCCTGTGATGGGCTGTGTTGCTTATATTTGTTGATCTTTTTAATTGTTTGTTTTAACTGCTTTTCACTTTCTTGATAGTTTAATTATATTTTTAACCTTTGTATAATGGGATATTTTTACTTGTATCTGTTTTCACTTTTGTAAGCTGCTTTGAATCCCAGATTGGGAGTAAACTGGGATATATATACAAATATGCTGGTGGTAGTAGAAGGAGGAGTAACAACACCAACAATATCTTCCAACCAATGATCGGGCTCATAGGGTACAATTCAGAGGGTATAATTCACCCTCTCAAGCCATCTGCTTTGAATAGCAAGGCCTGAGATCAAACACAAACGGCCCATGATAATGTGAGGACAGGAAACCCATATAAGTATCCTGTGATTTTCTTTATTTTGCAAGTGAAGGGCAAATGTGGACAGATACTCACACCTTTTCATTCCTTTTTTTTAAAAAAAAATTATTGAAACTTTCTGATACACAACCACCGCAAAAAAAGATTAAACAAACAGAAAAAGCAAAAGAAAACAAAAAGAGCAGACGAGTGATAGAAAGACAAAGACAGAGAAAATAGTTTTTATATTGACTTCCAACTTTCTTAACAAAGGTTATATATAATATCTAAAATGTTACTTCTCCAGCTATAACAATATTTTATACTTCTTCAGTCAAGCTAAACCTACTGATAATCAAAACCTACAGTTAATATATTATTCTCTTGGTTCTGCAAAATGACAGTAACAGGTTTCCAATCCTTCGAAAAAGTCTCTAATGACTTTTCTTTAAACAAAATAATTTATCCATTTCAGTTAATTCAGTTTAAACAGCCAATCTCCTTTCATTGGGATAGTGGTGTTTTTCCATTTCTGTGCATACAACAGTCTTGCTGTTGTTTTCTATATTGTAGTAAACTTCCAAATTATTTTCCCCGCCTGGTTGTCCATCAGTCCCAATAGGAACAATTCAGGCTTTAACTGAACATTCACCTTCAACATCATCTGTTATCAAACCATGTATCTGATTCCAGAATTCTTAGCTTTCTCACAAGACCACAATGTAAGATAAAATGTCCCTTCATGTTGTTCACATTTCCATCAAACATTAGGAATCTCTTTACGCATCTTAGCCAATTTTTCTGGAGTAAAATATCACTAGGATATCATTATATATATATATATCCTTAAGATTACGTATAACACAATATAAATTTCAATCCTTTTGACTACATCGTTTCCCATTGTTCCATATGTATGTTATAACCAAAGTTTTGCCCCCACTTTGTCATGCAATCTTTAACTTTTTAGTCCTCCAGTTGAAATTTTAAGAAAAACTTGTACATCTTATCAACCAAATGTTCATCCTCCATACTAAACTGTAACTCAAATTCAGATTTTTTTCAAAGCCCTATTTTTTTATCCATTTTAAATCTTTCAAATATCTGTCTGTAAGGGTACCATTGAAAACCTTTCAATAATAATTCCTCATTGGATTTAATTCTACAGTATATTGTTCCTGTTCAAACACCAACAGATCTTAGTAAGTTAACCACCTTCTGTTTCTTTTCTATAGAGTGCTTTTTGTGTTGAAACCCATAAAAGCATAACCTTGGTTTGTATCTGGTCCATATTCTTAACAAGGCACATCTTACAAAATGATTATTAAAATCTACATAGAATCCTTTCCATTTCAAAGCTTTTCCTTGGTTCTCTTTCCTCCCTACTGGTAAAAATATACAGATTTCTGTATTTTGGACAAGCAGGGAAAGGATTAAGTATGCTTTCTACTGCTGCCCTTTATCAGCTTTTGATTACAGGCTCTTGTGTCTAGCTTTCATTAAAAGAAAAAAAATCAGGATAAAATGTTGAGCTTTCACAAATTGACATGGTTTGTTTCCAATAATGCTCTCTTTTATACAGTATTTGGATGAAATATTTCAACCAACATTACCTGATTTAGTTGGCAGCCCACTTTAGGCAAAGAACTTGAATTTAAGTATTTCTTGGACACTGCAATCCTATACCTGAATGCTCAGCAGTAGGCTCCAGGGTTTCCACAGTAGGTTGCTAGGGGTTCCAAAAAGGATTGTGATTGGGGGAAAAAATAAATAAAATGAAGTAGGAAATTTTAAAAAGGAAATACTGAAGTTTCTTCTGCCTACACTACTGATTTACGTTAAGAGTTGATATCCTTTGTGGAAAGAGAGAACCACACACAAAAAATCAGGCTAATGAGTTCGATAAAATAAACAGATCCATCACAGAAAAATAACATTCAGTACTCAAAAAAGCATTGACAATTGTTATTGGATTATTATATCTACAGCTTACTGATCACACCAATATATACTATGAGCTATACATGTAAAAAAAAAAATGCTGGGGTTTTCTGAGACCTGAACATTATTTCAAAGGGTAAAAAGGGTACCCTTTTGCCTGGGTAAAAAGATTGAAAGGCTGGTTTAGGGAATCTATAAATCAGAGCTTGAAAATGATACATTAAAATAATGCATGTTATTTTACACATTATTATCTTAGGGCAAGGGGAAACACGTTTTTTTTTAAAAGAAAAAATGCAATGACGACCAAACATGCAACAAATAACATTATTTGTGGGGCTGGGAGAAGTGCTGTCTAACCTTACATACAAAGTAGCTAGATGGCCTTTTCTTTCATTCCCCTTTGTTTGTTTGTTTTAAATACATTTTATTAGTTTAACAATCTATAAAAACATAGAAGGCTGTGGGGCCTTTAAACAAACAAACCAACAAACACATCATTCCTAACAAACAAAAAGACACTAAATATCTAAATACCTACTTAACAACACCTAAACAAAACCCCTATATATAAATTTACAGACACACCTAGAAACATATATCCTAAAAAGACTTCCCACCTGTTCTCCAATTTCTTGTAGCATTATTTTCTATTACATCCTCTATTTTACTTATATATCACTAAAAATATACTACCATTTAGTAATAACCTCTTCTTAAATATCTTCAAAGTATTTACAAATTATTAATATACAATCCTGACAGTCTTCAAAAAGTCTTACACTAGAGCTTTGATATACTCTAACCACATTATAACATTATTGCAAAATATTTTGACCTTAACAACTTTCTTAATTTTCAAATCCCTCCACATATATATTAATATTACCCCTTACTTTTTAAAAATATTCTATAAATAGTTTCCATGTATTCATAAAATTCCTCTATTGAATTCCATTTCACGTAATTTGTCAATTTATCCAGTTGTGCCATCTCTGATACCTTTTCAATCCAGTCCATAGTTGTTGGGATATTTTTGGCTTTCCATTGCCTTGCTAAGACCAATCTTGCTGCTGTGACCAAATAACAAATTAATTTTCTATTTTGTACTTCTTTCTTGTTTTCTAAATCAATCATATTTAATAGATAGAACTCTGGTCGCATGGAGAGATTGAATCCTTTTCTAAATTTCCCTCTTTATTTTGGCCCCAAATCTCTGAATTTTCTTACACTCTTCCCAAACATTACAGAAAGTTCCTATCTGAATTTCACATTTCCAGAACAAATTAGAAGAGTTTTTATACATCTTAGCCAATCTGTCTGGGTATAGATACCACTGATACATCATTTTATAGAAGTTCTCTTTCAAATTATAAGAACTAGTAAACTGCAATCCTCTGTTCCAAGCATCCTCCCACTGATTCATATTAAGGTTGTGTCCTATCTTTATCACCCAATTTATCATGCTTTGTTTGACCTGCTCATTTTCAGTTTTGAACTTTAGTAATAATTTATAAATTTTACTAATTACATGCTTCTCTTCAGAATATATAATTTTCTCAAATTCAGTTGCTTGATCACTGTATCACCAGGATTTTAGATCCTCTTTAATCCTCTCTTTCAATTGCAAATATCCTAACCAATGTATTTTAAACCCCTCATTTTCTAAATCTTGCCTTTCCTTAATTTTCCATTTGTCAGCCCTTATTTCATTATTTAAAATCTCTAAAGCTAAAATAAATAATAGGGGAGACAGGGGACAGCCTTGTCTAGTTCCTCTTTCAATTAACACTGATTCATATGCATTCCTATTTACTATTACTTTGGCAGACTGGTTAGAATAAATTGCACTTATCCATTTAAGGAATTTCTCTCCCAATTCCATTTTTTCCTTTATATTTAGAAAAAAATTCCAATTTAAGCTATCAAAAGCTTTTTTCTTATTCCGAGAAAATAAGGGCTCCCTTGATTTCATTGTGGAAATGTAGGTATTCAATGACATTCAGAACTGATCTAATATTAGTCTTTATTTGTTGCCCTGGTAAAAAAAAACATTTTGATCTTGATGTATACACTCTTGTAAGAATGATTTTAATCTGTTTGCTAAGATTTTAGCAAATATTTTATAATGCTCATTTAAGAGAGAGATTGGCCTATAGTTTTTCAACAGTGTCAGATCACGTTTTTCTTTGGGAATTAATATTATGTTCAGCGCCTTCCAGCTATTTGGGATGCTTTGGTTTTCGAGTATATCATTCATTACTATTAATAAAGGGTCTGCTAATTCCTCCCTATTTTTTTTTTAATTTTTTTTAGTATTCTGTTGACAGGCCATCTGGCCCTGGTGTCTTCCCTTTTTTCATCCGTTTTATACCACTAAGTAACTCTTCTTTTGTTATTTCTTTGTTGAGCATATCTCTTTGGGTCTCCAAGGCTTTCTTGAAAACAGACACACACAAACACACACACATATTTGTTCCTGTTGAGTTATATATTTTTATATAATATTTCAAAGTAATCATGGAATAATTTTTGTATCTCTTCTTCATTTGTTGTAGTTCTATCTCCTACATTTAGTTCTGAGGTTATTCTTCTTGATCTTTCCTTCTTAATCTGTACACCAACCATCTCCATGGTTTATTACCCCATTCAAAATTTCTTTGTTTTAAGAAATCCAGGTTTTTTTCCCATCTCCTCAGACATCATCACATTTATTTGATTGTGAAGTAATTTTAAGTGATTTTTTAGTTTCTTGGTTGTTGGAAAGTTTCCATTTCTTACTCTTTTAATCTAATTTCCTCTAAATTTTTATTATATGATTCTTAGAATCACAGAATAATAGAATTGTAGAGTTGGAAAAGACTACAAGGGCCATTCAGTCCAACCCCCTGCCACGCAGGAAATCACTATCAAAGCATCCCTGACAGATGGGCATCCAGCCTCTGTTTAAAGACCTCCAAGGAAGGAGATCCTATCATGCTCTGAGGGGGTGCATTCCACTGCCAAACAGCTAAAGGTTCCTCCTAATGTTGAGGTGGAATCTCTGTTCCTGGAGCTTGCATCCATTGCTCCGTGTTCCAGTCTCTGGAGCAGCAGAAAACAAGCTTCCTCCATCCTCAATGTGACACCCCTTCAAATACTTAAACAGGACTATCATATCACCCCTTAACTGTCTTTTCTCCAGGCTAAATATACCCAGCTCCCTACGTCTTTCCTCATAAGGCATGGTTTCCAGACCTTTCACCATTTTAGTTGTCCTCCTCTGGACACGCTCCAATTTGTCAATATCCTTTTTGAATTATGGTGCCAAGAATTGGACACAGTATTCTAGGTGAGGCCTGACCAAGGCAGAATAAAGTGGCACTATTACTTCCCTTGATCTAGACCCTATACTGCTATTGATGTGGCCCAAAATTGCATTGGCCTTTTTAGCTGCCGCATCACACTGTTGACTCATGTTCAACTAGGTCTACTAGGACTCCTAGATCCCTTTCGCACATAGTCTCATTCAGCCAGGTCTCCCCTATTCTGTATCTATGCATGTCATTTTTCCGCCCTAAGTGCAGTACCTTACATTTCTCCATATTGAATTTCATTTTGTTAGCTTTGGCCCAGGTCTCCAGTCTATCCAGGTCATTTTGAATTTTGATCCTGTCCTCTAGGGTATTAGCTACTCCTCCTAATTTGGTATCATCTGCAAATTTGATAAGTATGTCTCTAATTCCATCATCCAAGTCATTGATAAAGGTGTTGAATAGCACTGGGCCCAGAACAGATTCCTGTGGCACCCCACTGGTCACATCTTTCCAAGAGGAAGAGGAGCCACTGCTGAGCACCCTTTGGGTTCAGCCGGTCAACCAATTACAAATCCATTTAACAGTTAACTTGTCTAGCCCACATTTTACAAGCTTGTTTGCAAGAATGTCATGGGGAACCTTGTCAAAGGCCTTACTGAAATCAAGGTATGTGATATCCACAGCATTCCCTTCATCTACCAGGCTGGTAATTTTATCAACAAAGGGATCAGATTAGTCTGGCATGACTTGTTTCTCTGAAACCCATGTTGACTTTTTGTGATTATGGCATTGTCTTCTAAATGTTCACAGACTCTGTTTAATGATCTATTCTAGAATCTTCCCTGGTATTGATGTCAGACTAACTGGACGATAATTGTTGGGATCCTCTTTTTTCCCTTTTTGAAGATGGGGGCCGTGTTTGCCCCTCCTCCAGTCTGTTGGGACTTCTCCTGTTCTCCAGGAGTTCTCAAAGATTATTGCCAATGGCTCTGAGATTACATTTCCCAGCTCTTTTAATACCCTTGGATGTAGTTCATCTGGTCCTGGAGATTTAAATTCATTTATATTAAGAAAGTATTCCTCTTCTATCTGTTTACTTATTCTGTGCTAGATTTCCCCTGTTGTGTCCTCTGTTGCATTATCCTTTGGTTGCTCTCCCTTTTCCTTTTCTGAAAAAAACTGAGGCAAAGAAGGTGTTGAGTAATTCTGCCTTTTCTCTGTCTCCTGTTAGCATTTTGCCATCTTCTCCACGTAGTGGCCCTACCATTTCCTTCTTATTCCTTATGCTGCAGACATACCCAAAAAATCCTTTTTATTGTTCTTAACCTCTCTTGCAAGCCTGAGCTCATTCTGTGCTTTAGCTTTTCTGACTTTTACTCCTACATGTGTTTGCTATCTGTTTGAATACCTCTTTGGTGATTTCTCCCTTTTTTCGCCATTTCCTATACATGTTCCGTTTAAAACTTAACTCCGTTGAAAGTTCTGTAGTCATCCATCCTGGTTTCTTGAGACACTTCCCATTTTTCTTCCTCATTGGTACTGTTTGAAATTGTGCCTTCGGTATCTCCCTTTTGAGAAAGTCCTATCTGTCTTGAAGTCCCTTCTCTTTTAGTATTCCTGACCATGGGATCACCCCCAGTATTTCCCTGAGTTTATTGAAATCACCTCTCCTAAAGTCTAGAATGTGTGTCTGACTATGCCTGGCTTCTCCTTTCCATTTTATAACAAACTCCAGGAGAACATGATCACTTCCACCTAAGGATCCCACCACTTGCACCCCATTAACCAGGTCATCTCTGTTGGTTAGGATCAGATCTAAAAGAGCTGACCCCCTTGTTGCCTCTTCCACCTTTTGGACAATGAAATTGTCTTCCAGGCAAGTAAGGAATTTGCTAGACCTTGAAGTTTTGGTTGAGTTAGATTGCCAGCAAATATCAGGATAGTTGAAGTCACCCATCACTACTACATCTCTCCTTTCTGTGTGTGTGTGGTCATCTGCTCTAGAAAGGCATCATCCAATTCCTCCGACTGACTTGGGGGTCTGTAGTAGAGTCCCACAATAACATCCGTGTTGTTTCCCTCCCATTTAATTTTTATCCAGATGCTCTCCACCTGGCTTCCAGTATTGATGTCATGGATCTCTTCACTGGTGTAAATATCCCTGATGTATAATGCTATTCCTCCTCCTTTCCTATTTGGCCTGTTTCTCTTATAAAGGTTATACCCCTCTATTCCTACATTCCCAATCATGAGACTCATCCCACCAGGTTTCAGTAATGCCTATTATATCATATTTCCTTTGTTGTGCTAGGAGTTCAAGTTCATCTTGCTTATTTCCCATGCTCTAAGCATTAGTATAGAATCATCTAAGACTATGTGTTCCTTTTACTTGCTGCCTGTGCAAGTTTGTTTTGCCTCCCACTGTTGGATCCTTGCACTGTTTGCCTTGTTTCCTCTATGACAGTTTGACTATTTTTTCCAGCCCTTTTGCCTTCCAGAACACTGTCTCCCTCCCCCATATGACTCAGTTTAAAGCCCTCCTGATCAAATTCTTGTGACTGTTGGCAAAAACATTTCTGCCAACTGTTGTGGGATGCACCCCATCCCTTGCAAGAAGTCCCCCCTCATGGAACCACAACCCATGATCCAAGAATCCAAATCGTTCTTGGCGACACCATCTATGGAGCCAGTTGTTTACATCGGCTATTTTCCTCTCCCTTCCTGGACCATGCCCTTCAACTGGCAGAAGAGACGAGATGACAACCTGTGCATCCATTTCTTTCAGCCTCCTCCCCAGAGCCTCATAATCTCTTCTTATCTTTGGAAAGCTGTGCCTTGCAGTATCATTGTTCCCACATGGACCAAAAGGAAGGGGTAGTGATCAGTAGGCTGGACCAGTCTTGTCAGCCTCTCTATCACATCATGTATCTTTGCCCCAGGGAGACAACACACCTCCCGTGAAATCTTGTCAGGCCCACAAATGACCGCTTCTGTACCCCTCAGCGAAGAGTCCCCCACCATCACCACACACCTCCACCGAGGCTTAGCAGTGGCTGTTCCTTGCAGTGGTACTCTCAGAGTCCCCTGCTCTGCTCCTGAAGTCTGTCCATGCTGTTCTCCCTTATTGTCCTCGATAAGGGAGTGAACTTTGAATCGATTCTGTAGCTGCCAGCTGCCAGAACAATCCCTGGTTTTTCTACTTCTGTGTGTGACATTCCTCCAGCTGTCTACCTCCTGTGCATGTCAAGTGATCCTCTCCTCCACAGCAAATTCCTCTGTGTGGTCCCCGTCCAAGACTGTTCATTCTGTTCTGTCCAGGAAAGCTTCTTGGTCACAAATATGGAGAAGTGTAGCTACCCAGGTCTCCAGCTGCTGGACTTTCTCCTCCAAGAGTGTTACCAATTTGCACTTGGTGTATGTGAAGTTCCCCACCTGTGTAGACAAGAAGACAAACATCCCACAAGTGTTTCAGGTGACTGCAGCAGTTCCCTCAGTGTCCATGCTGAGAAGTCTTAGGTAATCAGTGCTTCTTATGCTGTACTTTTGCTTGGTTGATAAAGTTCGTGCGCCTCTGGAAGGAGTTACATAGAGCTAGGCTCCCAGCTCCACCCCCTAGTGACTCACAGATGTGACTCACAGAAGCTCCACCCTCTCAGCAACAAGCACACTCTTCCAAGAGTTTTTTTAAAAAAATCAAACTCACAGAAGCTCCACCCCCTCAGCAACAAGCACACTCTCCCAAGGGTTTTAAAAAAATTCAAACTCACAGAAGCTCCATCCCCTCAGCAACAAGCACACTCTCCCAAGAGTTTTTTAAAAAATTCAAACTCACCGAAGCTCCACTCCTTCAGCAACAAGCACACTCTCCCAAGAGTTTTAAAAAATTCAAACTCACAAAAGCTCCAGCCCCCTCAGCAACAAGCAGCCTCTCCCAAGTTTTTTTAAAAAATCAAAGCTCCCAGAAGCTCCACCCCCTCAGCAACAAGCACACTCTCCCAAGAGTTTTAAAAAATTCAAAGATCCCAGAAGCTCCACCCCCTCAACAACAAGCAGCCTCTCCAAAGAGCTTTAAAAAATTCAAACTCACAGAAGATCCATCCCCTCAGCAACAAGCACACTCTCCCAAGAGTTTTTTTTTTAAATTCAGACTCACTTCTTGCTTTTTTCTTTTCCATTGAGTATTCAGCTGTATAAATATACCTCTAATTACAGCCTTACTGGCATCCCAAACTATATTATTATCCACTCCTTTTCCTAGATTCAGTCCAAAATATTCTTTCAATTTTTCTTTACACTCCTTCGCTATTTCCTAATAACTTAATAACCAATTTGTTTAATCTCCATTTTCTTGTTCCACTACTTTTTCTAACTCCTATCATAACAGGGTTATGGACCGATAGCAATTTTGGTAGAACTTCCAATGTTGAAACATCTTTCATCAGTTCTTTAGACATCCAAATCATACCAATTCTGGAAAATTAACTATGCACCTCTGAAAAAGAAAGTATATTCTCTCTTATAATTTTCTTTGTATCTCCACACATCCGATAATTGAATCTCTTCTACCATATCAAAGAAATCCTTAGTTAATTTACCTTGATTTTTCTTTATTTTTTTCTTTGTTGAAAATATTTTTGTGGATTCACCACTCCATTAAAATCTCCTAGAAGACACCATCTGCTATAATCTAATTCTAGAATTTTATTTTTTAGTTCTCTAAAGAAAGTGTCCTTTTCATTAACAGGGGCATAGATACCTAACATTAGTGTTCATACATTATTCAGACTGACTTCTACCGCAACAAATCTCCCTTTCTTATCCGCAAACACTAGATTTGGTTTAAGATTTTGATTCACATACAGCACCACCTCATTTCTTTTTTTTCTTCCCTAGTGAGGTAAATTTTATTCCCAACTTTTTTGTTCCAAAACATGTTCATGTTTCTTTTTAATTCGGATTTCTTGCAAGCAGATAATATCTGCTTTTGTCTTTTGGAGGTAGTGGAAAGCCAAATTCCATTTTTTATTTAAGTTTAATCCTTTTATATTCCATGTAATGCAATTTATTTTCATCATTGACCAACAGACAAATGACAACCCCCAACAGCTGATAACACTTAGCTAATGCATATTTCTTTTTCTTTATTCTATTTTTTACTAATTAATTTAATGCAGTAATAAAACAACTACTCCCCCTTTTTTACTGTTTCCCTCCCCCTTTCCCCTCCCCTTCTATTTCCTTTTCATACTAATTTCATCTTTCCATCCCTTTTCCCCTCCTTTTTATTAATTTTTTTTCAATTGATTTTATTCACATACATTCAGGTCAAGTAAACTCATTTCCTTATGCTCTTTAGTTTCTCTTCCTTTTCTAGAGTTCCCCTTTGGAGCAGGAAATGTGGGCCACAGAGGAAACAATTAGTGGGCCAACATTACACAATGCTGCAGGTTGTGAGTCTGGCTGCAGCGGCTAGCAACACCTCCTGGGAGTGTCTCAGGGCTTACCTGCACAGGCCAGGATACATTGACACCCTGCTGGTGTATCCTGCCTGTGGGTAAGGCCCGTTCCTCCCCCATTACCTGGACAAAATGGGCTAGAGTCCTGATGGGCACACAAGCCAGATTCACATCCTGCCACCACTGCCTGTGTCCCACTTTCTGGATTTAGGCAGGAGGCCCACAGCACATGAGCAAGCCCCCCTGTGTGTGACCAGCCTGGTCACATGCTGCAGTCCCCCTTCCTGGATCCAGAAGAGCGAGGCAGCTGGCAGCTACAGTGATGGGCCAGCATGTCAAAATGGGCTCCTGTAAACATGTGAGGCCCAATCCAATTTATTTCAGCTGGAACACATTTAAGCAGGTATTATTTTAAAATCTGTGCTCAAGTCCGTTCAGCAGTTCACCTACCTGGGAAGCATCATCTCCTCAGATGCCAAGATTGACAAAGAGATCAATCACAGATTAGCAAAACCATATAGCGCATTTGGCAGACTTCACAAAAGAGTGAGGCAAAGCACAAAAATCAGTGTGTATAGAGCCATTGGACTGTCTATTCTCCTTTATGGAACTGAAACGTGGGTCACCTATCGCCACCACCTACAACTCCTCAAACGCTTTCATTAGCACTGTATATGCACAATCCTAAATATACACTGGACTGACTATGTGACGAATGTTGCTGTCCTTGAGCTGTGCTGGGCAGGGCACATTTCTAGGATGGAGAACCATCGCCTCCCAAAATAGTACTCTACGGTGAACTTGCCACGGGTCAGCGTAAGAGGGGCGCTCCAAAAAAAAGATACAAGGACTCCCTGAAACAACATCTCAGGCTCGGCCAAATTGATCACCAACAATGGTCCACCCTGGCCTCACATCGGGAGGCATGGAGACGCACTGTCCACAATGCTGCAGCCTTATTTGAGAACTCACGCTGAAAAAGTCTTGAAGAGAAATGACAACGGAGAAACAATCACAACCCAGAAACATCACCCAAGGAGACCTTCTGCTGTGCTTTCTGCAACCGGACTTGATTGGCCTTCTTAGTCATCAGCGCGCTTGCAGAAAGCACTGGATGAGTCCTTCCTGAATCTTCATTTGCGAAGAAAAGCCAGAGAAAGAGAGATTTTAAAATGTGTTATCGGGCCTTACCCTGCCTTCCTCTTGTCTTATCCTTGTCGTTGCTCCAGGAGGTCATGAGGACTGTTTAGTGGTAAAAAGGGGCAAATGTCCTATGTCATCAGGACTTCAGGGTTCCAAGATGGGGGGGGGGATATGGTAAATTGCCTGTGTAGATAAGTCCTCAGTAATGGAACATTATATGCATTTCCAGGAGTGTGATAGCAGCAGCTAGACTCACTTCGTGCTTCATTGTCATGCTGGCCTCCTAATTATTTCCAACTGGAGGCAGTGGCAGCAGCAACAGCAGGGTTCTTGGCTACTTTGCAGTACAGGAGCCTTGTTTACAGTTGGCAAGGGAGAGAGCCTCTGGACAGCTTATAAGATGAAGCACCACCAGTCATTGATAAGAATTGATGCAACACATATTGGGGCTTTAAAATCCTTATGATGATTCAAAATTTAATTATCATCCCTTAAAGTGCTGCTTCCCAAGCTCTGGTCTCTCATAACCATCTTAATCTGGCCTGGACTTCTATAGTATAAAATGTGCACAACTGTGAATACAGAGTGGAAATCTATAAATATGGACTTTGGCCTGGGATTCTATAGCATAGGATGTGCACAACTGTGAATACAGAGTAGAACTATATAAATATGGACTTTGAAGGAGAAATTCTCCATGAGCTTGAATAGAACATGAGGTTGCATTTTGTGGCTGTTAGGATTATGGCTGATTTCAATAGACCCAATGTTGTTTGCTGTCAGAACAGTCTTGTATATATTAGATAATTGACTCTGGTTCTCTTGTTTTGTCATTGTTGACAAGCAGTTATGTTCTATGCCACATTTTGTAGCTTTTGATTTTAATGTTATAGCCTACAGCTGAAACAATTAATAAAAGCACTCACTTAGCTGTACTTCTATTTACTAAGTTCCCTAGGCCAATGCACATAACATGGTTTGCAAAAATGAAATCTTCATATAAGTACTGTATAAAATTCTACAGTTCTGCTTGCTGCCATTCATTTGTCACTTCCCACACATCAACCTTGTTGTGGACAATGGGAGAACTCTAGAAATTACTCATGCTTAATGTGACTCAAGTTTAGACATTAAATTTAACAAACAAGGCTGTGTTAGCTACATATGAAAGGGTTTGTTTCGAGTCTGCCAAATGTAATAAATATACATTTTCTAAAGCTGACATGTTCCACTAAACTGGAAAACAATGTTTACTCAGCCAGTGATAAGGCAAAAATTATCATTTTAAGACAGATTTATGGTAATACTGCAGCTTTTATGTGTTAACTGGAAAACCTCAGAGAGCTTTTAAACTTCTTAACTTAATAAAATGTAATTGAAACAAGTTATTATTTATCTTAAAATACATACAATTTAGGATTTCCAGATGAAGCAATAATAACAGAAAATTGTTTTGTCCCGCACACATGCACACACCTGTGCAATAATAATAATAATAATAATAATTGTATCCCACCCCTCTACAAAATGCAATCGTGGCAGCTTACAACATTAAAATCTACATACACACCCCTCCATCCCACCAATGCCTTAAAATACAATTAAATAATTAAACATTTCAAATATACTTAATAAATACTAAAAATACTAAAAAGAACACAATAAAAAGCTGGATGGGATCGGACTAATAAGATTTTTTCTCTCTGATGGCCAAGTATCTATTAAGGAAAGGCCTGCCGGAAGAGATTCATCTTAAGAGCTTTTTAAAAGCTATTTAAAGAGGCAATGTGACAGATCTCATCTGGCAGGCCGTTCCATAATCTGGGAGCAATAGCCAAAAAGGTCCTCTGGGAGGTCGACAAGAACCTAGTTTTTAAAGGTTGCAGCAGATTCCTCCCAGAGGACCTGAGCGCACAGGGGGATTATATGGAAGGAGGCGGTCCCGAAGATAGGTTGGACCCAAGCCATTTAGGGCTTTAAAAGTGATAACCAACACCTTGTACTGGGCCTGGAAACTAATGGGCAGCCAGTGAAGTGATCTTAAGATCGGTGTTATATGGTCTCTTCTAGATGTACTCGAGACCAGTCTGGCTGCCATATTCTGTACTAGTTGAAGTTTCTGGACCAAGCACGAGGGTAGCCCCATGTAGAGTGCATTACAGAAATCAAAACGGGAAGTTACCAGAGCATGTACCATGGTCTCAAGGTCCCCAACTTTCAGGAAAGGGCGCAGCCAGTGGATCAGCCGAAGGTGATAACAGGCATTCCTGACCATTGCATTTACCTGATTTGTCATCCGGAAAAGGATTGGCCTTTTTAGTCATCAGCGCGCTTGCAGAAAGCGCGGGATGAGTCCTTCCTGAATCTTCGTTTGCGAAGAAAAGCCAGAGGAGAGGAGCATCCGGAACCACAAGTCCAGGAGTACCCCCAAACTGTGAACACAGTCCCTGGAAGAGAGTGTGACTCCATCCAGGACTGGAAGTTGTATCATAGTACCTGGGTTCGGGGCTGCTACTGTGAGAACCTCCATTTTGTCTGGATTCAGCTTCAATTTGTTTTTCCTCATCCAGTCCATTGCTGCACTAAGACCATCATTGAGAGAAGAGACACCATCTGAAGTCAGAGCCAATGACCGAGTCATAGAGAAATATATCTGGGTGTCATCAGCATTCTGATAACACCCTGCCCCATGCCTCCGGATGATCTCCCCCAGCAGCTTCATATATCTGTTGAAAAGCATCGGGGACAGGATGGCGCCTTGTGGGATACCACAATTAAGTTCTTTCCTTGCAGAGCAACTGTCCCCGAGCATCACCCTCTGGAATCTACCCAAGAGGAAGGAGCGGAACCACTGCAACACAGTGCCTCTGATTCCTAACCTTCTCAGGCGATCCAAGAGGATGTGGTGATCTATTGTATCAAAAGCCGCTAGAGAACCAGTAACACCAACAGGGTCACATTACCTCTGTCGATGTTCAGGTGGAGGTCCTCAGCTAAGGCAACCATGGCTGTCTCAACTCCAAATCCCGTCCTAAAGCCAGTTTGAAATGGATCTAGATAATTGGTTTCTTCCAAGACAGCATGGAGTTGAAGAGCAACCACCCTCTCGATCACCTTGCTCAAAAAAGGTAATAAGGAGACTTGCCTGTAGTTCTTCATATCCAGAGGGTCAAGGGAAGGTCTTTTTAGGAGCGGTCTAACCACCGCTTCTTTCAGGCAAGATGGAATGTGACTTTCCTTAAGGGATACATTGATGATGTCCCTAAGGAACATCCTCAAGGCATCACCCCCGTGGATGGCCAGCCACGAAGGGCAAGGGTCAAAAGGGCAGGTAGTCTTCCTCACTCTACCAAGGAGCTTGTCCACATAATTGGTACTTACAGATAGAAACTGATCCAGTATAACCTCATCAACGGAGTTACTGGACACCTCACCAATTGAATCTGCTCCAACCCCGGCATCCAAATCGGCTCTTCTCTGAGAGATTTTATCTGCAAAGAAGTTGTTAAATGTATCACAGCAGGCCATTGTCGGGTTTAGTAATGAGTTCTGCACAGGTGGAACCTCTGTCAGTTCCCTCATTACCGTAAACAGCTCTGCTGGGTGAGACTCTGCAGATGCAATATGTGCGGAAGAGAAGGATTTCCTCGCTGCATGTATTGCCTCTCTATAGGAACGAAGAAATTTCCTATGATGAGTCTTGTCAGACAAGAGCCGAGTTTTTTGCCAGATGTACTCTAGTCGTTGTCCAACCCGCTTCAACTTCCTAAGTTCTTCAGTATACCATGGATGGTGATTTGAAGCGGGTTGGAGAGGATGTTTGGGAGTGATCATGTCAACAGCCTTGGTAAGGTCGGTGTTCCAGTTATTGACCAAGGCTTCGAAAGAATCACCGGTGTTACCAACCAATAAACCCTCTAAGGCTTTCTGGAATCCTATTGGTTCCATTAACCTTCGAGGGTGGACCATTCTAATAGGTCCTCCACCCCCAACAGGATGGACAGTGGCTCTGAATTCAGCCTTGATCAGGAAGTGATCTGTCCATGACAATGCAGTGGTTTTATTCACCTCTGTCCATGGATATTCCTGTTCTGTACTATAGACCGCATCGAGGGTATGACCCGCACAATCAGTGGGCCCATTGACCAATTGGGATAGGCCCATGTTTGTCATGGACTCCATGAACTCCCAAGCTGCATCTGATAGCTTTGACAAATTGGTCTCAAGTGGGATGTTGAAGTTGCCCACAACAAACAGTCTGGGTGACTCCAACAGCAACTCCGAGACCAGTTGTGTCGCTCGGTTAGAGAGTCTGTTAGACAGCGGGGTGGACGGTATACTAACAGAATCGCTAGGCTCTCCCTGGTCTTCAGGCTCAGGTACATACACTCAAAGTGGACCATTTTCTGGACAGGTATCCTGGTCAAGGTAAGGTTATTTTTATGAACCAGAGCCACTCCGCCCCCTCGTCCACTTCCCCTTACCTGCTCACTGAGAGAGTACCCGGCTGGGAGGGCCTGCACCAAAGTTATGGTGCTATCCTCTCCCAGCCAGGTCTCAGTAAAGCAAGCCAGGTTGGCATCCTCTTCCAAAAGAAGATCATAGATAATGTAGCTCTTGTTTTTTACCGATCTGGCATTGCAAAGGAGCAAGGTAAGGTTCTGTAGCATTGTTGGTATGCTCTCCAATCCATTTCGGGGAACAGAGTGAACTGAAGTTGGGATAGCTTTCAGATATCTATCCTGCCTTCCTTTGTAACAAACTTTCACTCTGTTTCTGCCATACCTTCCATTCCCCTGCACCACCTCAATTCTTGCTCCCAGATCATGCCCGGCCATGTATATTTGTCCCTTGATTTTCCAGTTGGTGAAGGGAGGAGGGCGTGGAGCCCAGTTGGAGTCTCAGCCTTCATTGCCAAGTTCCAGACACTCAGCAACAGCAGCCTTTCTTATGCTTCTGGGTGGAGGAGGGGGGTGTAGCACCCAGCTGAAACTCACCCTCCACAGCTAAGGTCCAGACACTCAGCAACAGCAGCAGTTCTTATGCTTCTCGGTGGAGGAGTATATGTTGTGCAGAAATCTGTTCCACAGTTTCCCAAGGTTTTTTTCCCTCATGAAGATGCTTCAGTTTTTCTGTCTCATGCTCAGGGTTTTTTTGGTTTTGTTTTTTGTTTTGAGCAAATCCTTGTGAAGTGGTCCAAGTGGCTGTTTAGACTTTTTCTTCTAATACAGATGTCCCTGTTTCCTTGCAGCTTCCCCAACTTTCCATGTTTCCTAATCTGGAGAAAATAAAACATGGGGACGACTTCATTACATCTTTCCCTGGGCTTTAAGTGAAATGGTGAAGGCACAGAAGGCTGCAGACTGCTAGAAAGACAATTCTCCCATGAAAGACAAAACATACAGTATCCTTCCAGTTTTCTTGTAACTAAGTTTAGTGATACGAATCCCCCACAATCCATTTCTTTTCTATCAAACTGAATGTGGATGCTGCAAAATTTTCAGTGCAGCCTTCTTCCAGAGATTGGCAGAAGGAGGCAGTAATGGCAAGACACAACATTAGTGGCCTCATGCTGGAGGAGAAAATGATCCTAGCAGAAAAGTACCAGAAAAATCAGTGTACATCTCAGACTCCCCTTCCTTTTTTCTTCTTTGGGAACCACAAAGTGCCCAAATTCCATAATTCAATCAGAACATTGAAATTAGTTACCTCAAAGGAGCAATCCTATGCTCCATGGCAGGGCTGCTAAGGGGCCACTGGAAGCTGTAGACTTACCCAGCCTCACTCACAGAAATCATCTCTGGGTATTGATGGAGCTTTCCACTGAGATGACTGCCCTGCTGTCAGTGAAATATATTGTGGGGGCAATCCTCCCACCAAAACAAAACAACAGCAGCAACAAGGGCAAACCAAAACAGGGTAGTTTTGGTCAAACCAAACCAAAACAGGGTAGTTAATAAAATAATAATAATAATAATAATAATAATAGGTTATACCCCACCACTCTGTTAAAACAATTGGGGCAACTTACAAAAATTAAAATACAAATACAGATTAAAATCCCTAAACCCCACCCACCCCACCCTCCCCATAAAAATATATTAAACCAATATAAATTAAAAACAACTAATATAAAATCACATTAACAAAAATAATAAATAGCCAGCAGACTAAAAGAGGCCAGGAGCTCCTGAGGCCGGGATCTAATTAGGAAAGGCCTGCCAAAAGAGATCCATCTTTAGTGCTTTTTTTAAAGCTACTCAGCCTTGTCATCTGACAGATCTCATCGGCAAGTGAAGTCTCTTGGGAGAGCCAAGGACCCTCCTCATTCCACTTAACATTTTCTCCAACAGCATTGAAAGCTACATCAGGCCATTAGCTGATAGAGCAAATTTTCTCCCACTATTTTCAATCTGGGGGAAGACGCGGGCAACCACCTTTATCTTCTGTGCTTAAAAAATGAAGGTTTCTTCACCATGGATGTCAAGTTTAAGTCTGTAGATCCCATAGGACAGCAAGAAGATAGAAGCACCAAGAACAGCTCCTAATTATCAATAATGGCTGGAGCTGAACTGCAGCTTCTTCTACTCCTGGCCCAAGTGCTCCCTCTGGCTCCGCCCCCTCCCACCAATAGGAAGTCTTAAAGGAATGATTCTCTGGCTCCAGGAATTCCCACTGGGCATGTAGGTGACTTTAGTATACCAACTCCCAGGATGATGGCGCTCCTGCAAGAGAACTGACTGATGCAGTATTGGGGCCAGATTCCAGACTTGTCATGGTCATAGGGCCTATAGGTAAAGGGATATCACAGCTAGGTCAAGGATGGAACCTGGGCCCAATGTCTCATCATCCTTTGAGTCAACACTAGGATTCCCCAATGTAACAATGGACCTCTGCCATGCATTAGGAATATTATACCCTTTACTTATCCATGGGAATTTCAATTGCAAATAACAGGTCATCACTCTGTAACATCTGTTATACCAGACACTATTAAGAAGCCATACACACTAACTAAATAATTCCTGGGCCTAATATTTGATGCTCATTCGTTTACTGGTTTCAGAATTGATCAAAATCCTTCCCCAATGGACAGTAATTTGACATTTGGTATACACAGGACTCAAGACATTTTTATGTTTTGGTATTTATCCTGAAATACATGGTTGGCTTCAGAAGTAATACTAAACTATAGTTCAGCATTTTGAGAACAAGGCCTAAGATTTTTCCTTGGTTTTTTTTTTTTTTTCTGGGCTGTAAGGCCATGTTCTGGAATAGTTTCTTTCTGACATTTCAGGGGGAGTTCCAGCAGATAATGGCCCATTAACCAACCATTAGCCAAACAGACACTAATGAGCCTTGCATGTCTATACCCAGAAACTAACCACTCAATTACACAAATTTACATATACTCCCCAAAACTAACTACTCAATTACACAAATTTACATATACTCCCCAAAAGGGGTTCACAACATATAAACTCCACATACACTCCTACCCAACCATTCTCTGAAGATGCCAGCCACAGATGCAGGCGAAACATCAGTAAGAAACTATTCCAGAACACAGCTGTGAAAGTCTTCGACTTCACAACAAGGCCTAAGTTAGCCTTGGGCCCATATACTTCCTTCTTCTCTGCAAGGAACTAATATGGAAGCTTCATGTTAATGAGCATTTTCTGTTTCATCTGAATTTGACAAACTGCGGTTAGTCTCAACAATGTGTTACTGAAATAAGCCAACTTCAAAACATACTGCAGCTTTTCCTTGTAACACTAAAGTATGGTTTAATATTATAGATGATCCAGAATGCTTTGAATCAAACCTCAAAATAGCAATCAGCATTTCAACAGCTAGAAGTAGGCATGGAAAGAACATTCAATAATATTTGGAAAACGGTTGAAGAACATGCATTTTAATTGTTGAGAAACTCTGACAAGAAGGATCCTGGACTGACAAGAATCTTTGCCGTTCAGGACTTATCCTGCAGAAAATTCATCTGTGGTTGCTTTGTGCAGGAAAAAAAAAAGCATTTTCTGTGCAGAAAACAGCTACTAGAGTCCTAGACTGGCTACAAGTCAAGAAGATATAACTAAGTAATGTCTGCTAGCCTGACTGCCTCTCAGTCTACCTTAAGAGCCAGCCACTGCATCTGGTGAAGGAGGTCCATTCAGCTGTCAATTGAAGTACAAGGCAGTGGGTGTTTCCACCATCTCCCACCAGCAAGCAAGGATGTAACAAGGAATTTGGAACAAAGATCAGCTTCTGATGGCCACAGGCTTACTGTTTAGCTGTAGGGGGGTGGAAATGACATCCTTCTTGCACCCCAATCACTAACTGAATGGACCTCCTTCACTCAATCCAGTGGTGGGTTCTTAAGGTGCAGGACCGGTTTAAGGAATTTTGGGGCCCCCTGCAATGCTTTACTTTGGGGCCCCCATATGTTTATCTCAGATCAATGTAACCTAACCTATTCACCGTACAGGATGTTCAGATTATAGTAGGACCCCCGTATCCCTGGATTCATTATCCATGGGACACAAAACAGCACACCTAGCATAGAGTCTTCCTAGAAAATGTGTCTTCCCTAGCCCTTTTCTAGGCCTTCCAAGGCAACTCTATGGTATTTTAAACCAGAAATCCCATTATTTTCATATTAAGGAGGCCAACACGGGGCCCTCTCTTGACCTCGGGGCCCCCTCTTGACCTCGGGGCCCCCTGCCAATGCTGATTTGGCAGACAGGTTAAACCGGCCCTGTTAAGGTGGACTGGGGGCTTCTGGCTGCTGTGACTACATAGGATTAGTGAATACAGAGCAATTACAGAACAGTAACTGTAGATTATGAATCTGTAATTGTGCTATTAAACACTCACCTATGGTTTCTGTGCAGAAAATAATATTTCCACAGAGAAACATGATTTTCTGCACACAAAAGCTTTTTTTTTTCCTGCACAGAAAATGCTGTAATTAGGGACTTATTCCGCATGAAATCTGCATATGTTTTATTTGCACAGAAAATGGCATTTTCTGTGCAGGAAACAGTTTTGTTCTGTACAATATATATATATTTCTGCAGAGAAATACTTTCTGTGCAGAAAATGCTGTGTCTAGAGATAATGCTCTTTGGTGCAAAACAATCACATATAAATTTTGTGTAGAATAAGACCTGAATTGTGAATATTCAAAAATTGCACAGTTTTCAAAAGAAAGAAAATTGCTAAAATTACTTGCTGCTTTCTTCTAGAAAACAAAATAGTGAAGAATTACTGTACATCCCTAGCTAGGAGCCAAGCACCACAACGTACAGCACACAGGCTGATCTGACTTCCCTCTACACACATATTTCAACAAATCTCAATCTGGGGGAGGGAGGATTTCCAGGGATAATGGAGCATATGGTTTCACACAGAAAGCACATTTACTAGCACAACTCAAAAGGTAAAAAGAGAAGATACTGCAGAGTCCTATCAACACCAGCTAAGTTCACTGATATGCATGTGGGCTAACATGTTTCAAACCAGATTGGAAGTGGGTTGGCCATTATTTATTTGCTTTGTTGGTTGATGCTCATTTTCAATTGCTCATTACATGGAAAAATGCAGTATTTCTTTCATGTGCCTTCCAAAGATCTAATGGCACATTAACATTTAAAAGATGAATAAGAGCCACCCCAGCTTGAATTTAAAAAGTGACAAATACAAATGAGAAAGTACAAAGAGTAATCCAACCACTTAAAAAAACCCCACATAATGATGAGAGGACGCTAGTATTTATAAATGGAAACATCTTCGGTCTGATAGCATCTATTATCATAACTTAACTTATAAGTCTGTCTATTCCATAAGCTTTTCCTGACCTAGGGCTTTACATCTGTGTTAAAATACAACTCCCATCATCCTCATACAGCACTGGCAACTGACACTGGCTGTGGAAATTTGGATTTGTGGTCCAAAATACTTGTAGAATGTGTTGGTTTAGGGAAACATGATCTATGCAATGTTCAGTGGAATAAATGAATGAAAAACAGTAAGTGTTTCGCCCCTCCTTTTTTACAACATTACTGCAATTTGATTCTAAAAACAGAACTTTGTTTTTATAGCTTCTCAAGAGCATGACTAAAAAGAACATAATTTTGAAACAGAAGTGTGCAAATGATTTTGGTCTGTCATTCATGTCACACCACATAAATTGCACCCCTGCATCTGGAGGAATACACCTCATTTTTCTTCTACTTCAATGACATTGCACACTTGATTGTATAGTAATTTGTTTGCAGGGGGGGGAAGACAGGTGAAATATTACAAGACTTCTATTTAATATAATATGAAAATATGATACGACCAATATATGCTGACATTTGCTTGTTTTCCTTTACTTTGCGGGAAGGGCAATATTTGCTTCCATGTTTTCATCATTTTTATTTTGCATGCCTTCACTCATCAGCCATTTGACCTTGGATAAGTCATTCTGTTCATCATTTCAGACTTCAAAATAATTGGACTAATAATCTGTAATAATTAGAAGGGCCATGAGGCCTGACTAATGATTTGAAAAATGTGTTAGACTTTACCATAAGAACTGGACTCATCAGCAGTAAAAATTGTTCTAAATAATGATACTGACTCTTCTGAATGACTTTAAAAATAATGCAGGTTGTTCCAAGTGCACACTGACAACAATAAATTGTTTAACTTATACAGTATATTGGTCTTTAAGGAATGACTCTGAATGCTTTAGTGGCATTTCATTGCTCATCAACACAATAGTAAAGATGTCCTTCAGAACATGTAGAGAAGTAAAGGTATGAATTATAAAGTACCAGGGTGTTCAAAAAGTGCACATTTCCAATTCTGATGGCTATCCATAAGGACATGTGATGAGATTCTCTAAAGCAGTGTTTCTTAAACTTTGATCCTTCAGGTGTTTGGACTTAAACTCACAGAACCATAGAACCATATAGCTGGAAGAGACCACAAGGGCCATCCAGTCCAACCCCTTGCCCTGCAGGGAGATACAATCAAAGCATGCCCAACAGATGGCCATCCAGCCTCTGTTTAAAAACCTCCAAAGAAGGAGACTCCACCACAGTCCCAGGCGGTGCATTCCACTGCTGAACAGCTCTTACTGTCAGGAAGTTCTTCCTAATGTTTAGGTGAAATCTCTTTTCCTGTAGCTTGAGTCCATTACTCCATATCCTAGTCTCTGGAGCAGCAGAAAACAAGCTTGCTCCATCCTCAGAATGACATCCCTTCAAATATTTGAACATGGCTATCATGGTCCAGGCATCCAGAAGCTCCAGACCTCTTGGCCAATGGTCAGGCCTAGTCTCAAGCTTCCACCCCGGACAGAGCAGGGAAGCCAGAAAAATATACAAGCCATGATTAGAAAGAAAAGGTCATAACTTTATTGGATGCAAATTGGCATGGGATGAGGCACAGATTCAGGTATCAGATAACTAACCTGTCATCCTAAACCTATCTTCCACAGCCCATCTTCCAGAAAGGTTATCTATGGGAAGATAGTTGAGAAATTCATGTGAGCACATTACCATTGTGTGGATTTCCTTGCTGGTGGGAGGGGGTTGGAAACGGCACACACACACACACATCCCATTCACCAGCAGAATGAACCTCTTTCTCTTGGTGGAGATGTTGCCTAGTAAGGTAGGTTTGTGTAGGGCAGGAGACCCTAGTTGGTTATGCATATGGAACTAAGTAGACCATGTAGAATTACTGCCAGGGAAAGGCAAAGGAGTCCTACAAACTGAAGTCAGTGCCATTTGGAATGGGGATATGAAAAAAGTTGTGTACTTGATTACTTTGATTCCCACCTATGCTCTCATCCAAGGGTGCAAGGCTTTGAGCTGAATATGTTAATCCCAATCAATGGGATTATTCCAAGGATCAATGAAATTTACCTAGGTGTTGATTTACTAAGTCTCATTCATTCTATAAATCTACTGTAATTGGGACTAACACTTGGATTTAGCACTATGCTTTTCTTCCTCCTATGGAAATTCATCTGTATTTTCTCCTCTGATTAAAATCTGTAGGTGCATTCCCCCCCCCCAAAAAATGCTGTTTTATTATCTATTATGAGTCCAATAAAAAACAGCATCAGAACGAAAATTCAAGACAGATATGTCCCTAACAATTGGGGAATACTTCAGTGCTGGAATCCCATATCTGAAGTGAAAATGAAAGTCCTTGTTGGGACCTTTTAAAAAAAGTAGAAGTGGAAGCAGGAAGAAATTAGAAGAAAATGGGGCCGCCCTTGGAATCTGTCCCTAAATGAGACTCATGAATTCAGCACAAAGTTAGATAGTCTCCTTTTTATCAGTGTTGTGAAATGGAACATGTGAACTATTGCTTGGAAACTATGGCTTCACAGATGAATATCAATGTAATCTGAAGCAGGTAGCTGCTAAGGAGAGGACCTTCTTGGTACATCACCACAGATACAGAAGAGCCTCCCCAGAAAGGATTATGGCTTTCCCTTCATATTCACTGGGGTTTGGTTCCAGGACCCCCCATGGATACCAAAATCTGTGAAAACTCAAGTCCCATTATATGCAGTGGCATAGCAAAATGGTGTCCCTTATATACGATGGCAAAATCAAGGTTTGCTTTTTGGATTATTATTTTTTTACGAATATTTTCAAGCCGTGAATACTTAAATCCTTGTCGGCCGATTGTGGGAATAACGAGACCACACACATGAAATGGGGTGAAATAAAGTATTTTATTAAATTCAACCTTTTTAATATCCTCTAAGATCTTCAGCAGGGGGAGGCAATCTGGTGAGGGACCAGCTGAGGCAGTAGGGCTATGCTAGACCACACCCCTCAGCCTTTCTGGGTGAACACCTGGGTCCTGGAGAGGAACCCCAGTTGCCTGGGGTTGCTCACATCTGGCCCACATCTGGAAGGTCAACCCAAAAGTCCCTCAGCCAAGCTGCACGGATTGGGGTGAAGGATTATCCTTTAGGTCAACCCCAAGGTGGGTCTCCTTCTGTCCCCTTAGGCTACACGACCTGAAGTGGCTCTTCCAGAGACCCTACCTTCACCGAAATTGGTGCCAAGGTGCCCACCGAAACTACGCCTCCCCCTTCCCCGCCATAATAAGAGGGGATTAACCTATTTAGACACCACCCTGGCCAACCAGGCAACACCGTCTGCAACATTCTGAGGGGTCTCTAACCCTCCTCAGCAGCAAAGGTGGCTCCCTCCCAAAACAGCTCTGCTGATGTGGGGGGAGCCGGAATGGATACCAAATCCGTGGATATGGAGGGACAACTGTACCTTGTTCCCATTTATTTTATTTATTTATTTTCAGTGCCAGGTCAAGATTTTTCTATTGACCCAGGCATTTTCTACAGTCCTTGTTTCTCACTTTTCAATATGGCATTTTTAACCTGGGCTTCCTAATGTTTTATGCTGTCTCTGTTAGAAGGAAAGATTTTTATACTACAGTTTAACTTCATTGTTGCTTTTAATGATTGGGTTGTTTGAAAATGTAGTAATAATTACAGCAGGAATCAGAGAGATTTTGGTTAGCCATGAACCACATAAAAAAGTTACAATGATTTTACTAGCTTTACTCCAAACATGTATGAGCATATCTGAATTCAACCTATGGTATTTTCTGTTTTTAACTTTCTCTCTCTCTCTGTGTGTGTGTGTGTATACCTTTAAACTGACCAGATGGGCAGCCAGATAAATATATTTGTCAATTGAATCAACCAATCTCAAAACAAAAACAGTGTGATTTGATTTGGATGACATTGGATCAAAGAACACTGAACAATGAAACCAAAGTTCCACAATATAATTTATTATTATATGGATTAGAAAGATATTTGCATAAAATGTTCATTGAACAGATGCAAATACATTCATAACCACCATCCAATACATGAAAAATTCATGAGAGGAAAATTTATCAGTTACCTTTTTATTGCTATTGTTAATATTAAAGTTAGCTTGCCAACTTTAATTATGTTTGAACATTCTGGAGAAGAGGGGGAAAAAAACAGGGTATTATGGGCTATCACTTTTTTTTTCCCCTGAAGTATATGATAGGAGGTTCAAGAATGATATTAAGAGAACCATTCAGATTCAACTTGAGCTGCAGCAGCTGGTGCAGTAAGGTATTTTCCAAAAGTCAAGAAATACCATTTTTAATTTGCTTGTCTAGTCAACTGAGACAATGATCACCCCCTTTTTGTTACAATAAGTATTAGAATATATCTGCAGTCGATCTTACAGCATACTTGTCTGCTGCATATTTCAAAATCCAACTGCATGTTTTAGCTTTCTCATTAATTGGGAACTGTTACTGGGAGATAAGAAATGAATTTAGACAGCATGGGGCTCAATCTCCCATTTTCTCTACTGACAGAAATGCAAAAACACATGGAGCAACCCAGGCATCTGTAAGCAGCACAATTGTTTATCTCTGTGTAGTTGCCATCTTCAGTACCTTTGTCTCTGCATAGCTACAGTGATGTTCAGTACCTTTGATGCTACATCTGCAACAACATCCCATGTCTCAAAAGGAGAGCTGTAAAAAGGCAATGGAGCTAGGACTCACAGGGTCAGACTGCTGCAGCTTTTTAATTAGCAGAACAAGAATGTCATCTGCCATCTACTCACTCAAAAGGCTTTCTGGCTCTCTCTCAGAGTGGCTGCAATACTGTAACTGTTGTGGAGGAAGAAAGTAATTATCTTAGTAACAATATGTTGTGAGCTATCCTTGTTATAATGCAAAGCCTATGGGGGATGGAGTGGCTTGATCTTGGACAGATAATTAAGACCCATTAGCTTTACAAAAGACCTGTGCCTGGTGGTGATGCAAAATGTTAGAACTTGTTTGTTGTTATGGATCAACAAAACTGTTTTCACTTCTGACTGTTTTGTGGGAATATGGCTTGGAAATTGTCATGATGAACACCCTCATTTCAGACTCAACTGTTAATGTCATTTTATACCATCCTGTCCTATTACATTTATGATACATGTTCCTTAATATGAGGAAAAGGCATGTGGTTTAGGATGGACATTTTAGGCTATAATAGCTATGTTCTTTTATTGGAACTCTCCTTAGCACAATAAGGGGACTTACCTGTCAGATCCTTTGAGGTTTGGAGAAGGCCATGACAGCTGGTTTCGCCTGGCATGCCGCCATGCCAGGTGTCTTCTTCCCAGCAGGCCACATAGCTGCTGTTGCAAAGAAGCCCCATCCCAGCACAGCCAATCAGTTCAAAGCTCACACTCTGAGCTGATTGGCTGGAGAAACCTCACTCTCTGTCTGGCTAGAGTTCCCTCTGGTCTGGCGACCGGGTATATTTTCCCAGTCACTTCACTGCTCCCTTCTGTTGCTCTGGGCGAGTTGCCCCATCCAACCACCGTTTGGTCACCAGTTGGTGGCTTCGTTCATTTTGTTGCATGCATTTCATCTGTAACAACTTCAGAAGTGGTTGGCATGGCTCTGAATCCAGGGACATCAGTTTCCTATGCCTTGACACTGGGAGGTGATGGAGGGTCCTCCCACAGGACCCGGGGATGCCAGTTGGGAAGGGTATGCCACGTTTAGTTCATGCACCTCCAGGGTTGCCCCTGGTAGGGTAGCGGAACCCCTATGGGCAACAGGCCCAGTTGGAAACCCCTCCTTGCTTCTGTTATGCTGGCAGTAGGTTGGCAGCAGGCTCATTGGTCAACAAGAGGGTTGGTCGATGCCTGGATCTGGACCTGTGTGTTTGTGCCACCTATCTACAGTTGTAACCCATAAAGTTGTGGCCAATTTTTCCAAACATATACTGGTGTCTGTGCTTTATTTCTGGGATGGCCTCGCCCTTGGACACACAAATCACTTATACACCTATATTTATAAGGGTAGGAATTGGCAACATGTGACACTAAAGATGTTATTGGACTGCAGCTCCACCAAGAGAGACAATGGGAGTTTTAGTACATGTAGAATAGAGATGTTAATTGTGTTCAAATGATTGTCTGCTGCCAAAGCATCAGTTTATTACTCTTACCATGATGGCTCATCCATACCTCAGGGAAGGGGACTTGATCCTTTTAGCTTATTAAACTATGTAGTTCCAAGGGATGCAAAATCAATAAATGCCACTCTCTGAGCCCTGGGGTACCCTGCCTTGATATAGAAGATGATTGGAAAGAAAAAGAGGCTCAAGTGAAAGGTTAAAGAACATATATAGATTGAGATCAGGAGTAAAAAATAAAAGTGAAGAAAAGAGTGGCTATTCTGAGGTGTGGCTAAATCTCTAGTTGGGCATGATGGGAAAAAATACTGGACTAAATGTCCCTTTGTTCTCATTCAACACAGCTTGGGAGAAAAAATGAGGATTTTTTTCTCTCTCACTCCAGAGCACATGCTGTGCCTGGGCAGCTGCTATTGTACCAGCCCAGAATATTAACTTCTCATTAAAATATGACCAATAGGTCTACATGGTATAATTCAACTTGCATTAGAGTTAAGTAAAAAGCACTGAAAGGCTTCAGAAGAACTCTTTGTCAGGTGAAACTGTTGATTTACTCTGTGTTAGACCCTTTCCATACCAAACTCCCCACCAGATCATAAAGCTGGACCACCTAGATTCCAGTTTTTAGAAGTTTCCCCCCTCCTGGGAAAGAAATTCAATCAACTGATTTCTCATCTGCAGTCTGAAGCAGTACAGTCCAGGAACTAGTTTACTAGGTGAAGTGCTGTTTCTCTAGGGATCAAGTGGACAACTGTGGTTCTTCAGGTATTTTTGACCTCCAACTCTTATCAGTTTTAGCCAGTGTAACTAAAATTTTGTGTGATTAGCAATCTAAATTCTTTTGGAGTGCCACACCTGGTCCAGAGGCTCTAAGAATCTATTAACATTTACCTGGATGTCAGGGTCCCCACCCAAAAATCCATTGCACAATAATCTCTCTGGCTTTTCTTCGCAAACGAAGATTCAGGAAGGACTCATCCCGCGCCTTCTGCAAGCGCGCTGATGACTAAAAAGGCCAATCCGAGATAAACAAGTCCGGTTGCAAAGAGTGCAGCAGAAGGTCTCCTTGGGTGATGTTTTTGGGTTGTGATTCTTTCTGCGTTGTCGTTTCTCTTCAAGACTTGTTCGTCGTGAGTTCTCAAATAAGGCTGCAGCATTGTGGATAGTGCGTCTCCATGCCTCCCGATGTGAGGCCAGGGCGGACCACCGTTGGTGATCAATCTGGCCAAGCCTGAGATGTTGTTTCAGGGAGTCCTTGTATCGCTTTTTTGGAGCGCCCCTCCCACGCTGACCCGTGGCGAGTTCACCGTAGAGTAGTATTTTTGGGAGGCGATGGTCCTCCATCCTAGAAACGTGCCCTGCCCAGCGCAGCTGTGTTCTCAATATCATGGCCTCAATGCTGGTGATCCCTGCTTGTTCAAGGACAGCAACATTCGTCACATAGTCAGTCCAGTGTATATTTAGGATTGTGCGTAGACAGCGCTGGTGAAAGCGCTCGAGGAGTCGTAGGTGGTGGCGATAGGTAACCCATGTTTCAGATCCATAAAGGAGGATAGACAGTACGATGGCTCTATACACACTGATTTTTGTGCTTTGCCTCAGGTGTTTATTGCTCCAGACTCTTTTGTGAAGTCTTCCAAATGCACTATATGCCTTTGCTAATCTGTGATCGATCTCTTTGTCAATCTTGGCATCTGAGGAGATGATGCTTCCCAGGTAGGTGAACTGCTGAACGGACTTGAGCACTGATTTGCCGAGGGAAAAGATCACATAGTGGACCATCTCATGTAGACAGTAATGTTGGAGCCATATGCTTGCTTTGAATGAAGCTAAGAAGAAGTTTCTATGGTATCTAGATAATATATGTGCCAGGTTTTACAAACATTTTTCATGAACTGGATACCAGCTGAGTAGTTGGGAAAAGGCAGAATGCAGGAGAAATGAAGGCTAAGGTGGAGAAATTATCTTTGGTTAACTTGTCACTTCCTCACAGTCTATGCTGCCTGATTTAACTCAGTATTTTCTATTTTGGTACATGTCCACAGTAAGGTACATAAAACAATTTAGCAAAGTAACCAGAAGAGCACCATGACTTGGTTCTTCTTCAGTTTCTCATACATTCCTGCCCTGACTGAGTCCTCTGTTGAAATGCAAATAAGGCGTTGGAGTAGAATTGCCTCATCTCTCAGCTGAAAGGCTATGCTACCTAGGGGAAATAGTTACTCACTGAACAGAATCTTAATGTTCTACTAAAGCATAAAATGTGCCTGTATGTTCACCTGGCTCTTCACCAGTAACTGATTGCCCTTGAATTTGGCTCTTGCCTTTTTACTATACCACCCCATTGTGATTGTTTGCTTTTAGTTAAGGCAACCAAGTGGTGCCAGAAGTTAAATCCAAATGTTGCTGAGAAATGGGTTACAAATTAATAGTAGCTGGTGGGGTCTGCATACACAATTACATTATTTGCAGCTGAAGGATCTTAAGCACTGAAAAGGGCTGGCTCCTAATTCTGGCTCAGCCCTTGAGAGCTGAGTGTTTTTCTGTTTTTCCTGGCAGAGTTTGTCCAGCACAGTGGAGAGTAAATACCGGTAAATGGCTCTGTGGGCTGGACAGGCAGTGAATAGGCTGGTCAAATCAAGAGATGTAATGAGAGGAGGCAGACCCAAGTCCCCTACTGCTCAAATGCCTGGCAAGAAAGGCATAACAATTAACCACCTGAGAGGCAGTTGAAAGAGGGGGAGAAAATATTACAAGCTGCATAAAAGAAACAGGTTGGACACCACAGTTGTAACTGGCAAGTTGAGAAATTCCTCAAGGAAAGAGAGAGAGATGCAAAGAGAGAGAGAGAGAGATGCAAAGAGAGAGAGGGGGGGCTTTATCAGACCAGCCTCTGAAAATATCATGCTATATTTAGAAGCGTTTTTTCCAGGTACAAGAACCTCTTTTATCAAATGTTGCTGTTACAACATTAAAAATCAGCCCCAGCATTATTGGAGCACGGATGTTAGGGCTGCCTACTTCTGCGTTCGCAGGGGTGCGTGTTCTTGGCAGTTCTTTGTTCTTTTTTGCAAGATTGCTACTTTTTGCATAGGAAACAGCAATCCGTGTTGTGTTGTACAAAATTTCAGTTTTCTATGTAAGATTTTTATTGTGCAATATTTTTCTTGTGTGTGATTGCTATCAAAACAATCTTGACAAAAATACTCCATGCACATGACTGTCTGAAAACAGTGCAGCTCTTTATACAGTGCTCTTGCAAAAAAAAAAAAAAAAAAACCACATGTATTTTTGCACAGAATAATTAATTTCCCAAAGCACTTTGAAAGTGTTAATAGTTGATGAGAACTGCACAGAATTATTTATTTATTTTCCACAGTGGAAATTATTTGTCCTCATTTACAAGGACAAAATAACCAAATATTAACATACCTACTAGTGACAGGCATCTGACAGAGGAATGGAACTTTGAGAGTATGCCCACACCTCCCAGTCCTCCTTGCATTAACAGAGAAACACCCAAATAGACCTGTAGTGCCAAGCTCAAATGTTTTCATTAGAGATGAAAAAGCATTTTGAATAGAGATGAAGAAATAAGTATTCTCACCCAAATCACCTATTTTGCACACATACATCTAAGACTTTTTGTGAGACAAAGTGATTTTGTCTCAGAAATTTACAGTTATGAGGCTTGCTATACTTTTCATAAAGTCAGACATGCATTTTAAATATGTGTACAGATGTGTTCAGAGCTGGAAAATGTACACAAGCAGGGTGGCCGGTGGGTTCCATATCAGTGGGTTGATCAATCCACTCTGCTCCTTAGTCTGAACTAAGTTATCCAAGGTACTGAAGTGGGTCTGAAAGTAGTTTTGGCACCATGGACAGCTCCTTTAAAGTTTGGAGCAGATTCTCTGACCCACTGCACCATTGTGCACAGGTTCACTTTAATCACTGGGAGTGGGGGGGAAACACACGTATCAAAGCACACATATTAGGAAAAATGCACAAAGAAATAATATATTAGGAAAATGCATAAGGCAAAACGATATGAATTTCCATGTGGAAATTAAAAATGAACACCAATATAGTACAGTAGGACCCTCATATCTGTTGATTCATTAACCGCTGATTCAGTTATCCATGGTTGGTGATGGGCAGTAATGAACAGTAAAGGAGTCAAATACAGTGCATTGTAAAATGGAGAAAAATATGAAAATCCTTACAGTACTGTGTTTAAAGTGAGCATGCTGTACTGCGGGACTCAAATCGCTGCTGCAAACCATGCTGTAAGCTCCACCCAGCCCTTTCCTGTTCATGTGATACAGAGAATGAGGAGGAAGGGAAGTTTCAGAGAGTTTTATGATTGAGGATTCACACCAGCAGAGCCAGAGCAAGGGTAAGCTTTCTATTTTACTATGTTACGTACAATAATTAGCTCGATAGAACTAGGGCAGGGGGGTCTTTTCTGTACTTTAAAATAATTTTGGGGGGAATTCTATACATGCCAGTTCAGAAGTAAGGATCATGCTATTAGATTTCTTCCCAGGTAAATCAGTTTGCTACTATCTGCAGATTTCGGTATCCGCTGGGCCCCCTGGAACCAATCCCCTGTGGACACGGAGGTCCTACTGTATATTACCTACTTTGTTATGAATGGATAATTAACTACCATCTCCTGGCCTGAGCCCCAAAATCTGCCTTAACATCCAGCAGCCACATCACACAAAGGAGATCTGTTCAGCTGCTGTTCAGGTTGCAAGGAGGATCACAAGAGGGAATTATAACAAGGGTCTTGCTTCTGAGTGTTGCAGGCTCATTTGCTGGTGAGAGGGGACTAGAATTGTCATCCTTCTTTCACCCCACTCAAAAACTGGACAGACTCCCACTTGATGTGGCTGCTGGCTATTAATATGGGCTGGGGGAACTTTATAATCATGGCAATAGTGCTATGATTGTGACTACTGTACATATATTACTGAATACAGAGAAGTTACATATCCACAATGCTAGGTTACGTATCTGTAACAGCAATACAGAATGCCAGCCAAAGTCACTTTCCCTAATAGCAACAAAAGATGGGATAGGAATACAGATAGGTTTCAAAGAAATGCAATGAAATCAAGAATGAATGATGTTTTTATTTTCTTTCTTGAGCAAAAACTACACATAGGATAGTGAAGTTCACTGCCCGCTGAAATCCCAGGCACTTTCTGAATCACAACAAGAGAAGAAATTAGATATTTGAGCCACTCAAGTGATATGAAGTGCATCTAACACTCATACATTTGAAAAAGGATTGCACAAAAAGGAGAGAAATGAGACTGTAGTGAGATCAGCTAACACAATACAGGTGAACAGTGTAGGTTCTCATGGAAAACCATGTGAAATATTGCTGCTGTTCTGCTGATATTTCTGTCATGTAAAATGATGTTTTAGTAAACATTGAGCAATTGTTTCTAGGGGCTTTCCTAGAACTTTAGTTTACAGGGGTGTCTGGTGGCTTCCATGCTGGCAGGGCAGAAAGGTTGCTTGTAGTTTTCATCTCAACATTAAAGGAGCTATCCAAAGTGTACAACCCCCAAATTGCTTCAGTGCCTTTCACAATTCCTTCACATTGCTTATCTCCTATGTGTGTGTGGTGGTGGTGGGGGACTGAGACATTTGCAATACTAAGAGCATCAGCTTGCATTGCTATCTAAATATCTTCAATGGCATTTTATTTTTAATAGCCACAGATTTTAAGTCACTCAGATGGAAACTGATTAACTTGGGTCCCAATGTACTGGGAGACAGACAGGATAAATAAATAAATAATCTCTGTAGAAAGTGGCTCAAGTTGGATGGAAAACAATTGTGGCTCAAAATGTACAATTGGCAGGGGGGGGGCACTAACCAAAGGGGAAGATGCAAAAATTGGGCAAAATGCCCAAATGATGGTGTGCATTAGAAAAATAAGTTAAAAGTTGCATATGTTTTCCCATGTGGAAACCCCACCCCTCCACAAATTCACACAACTAGATACAAAATTAAAATTAAAATCAGTGGAACTGAGACTCAGAGATTTTCAAAGCCATTGGCTCAGGCTGGCACAAACCTATGAGAAGCAACACTAAGATGATCCTGGAGCTTAGACAAGCCAAATAAGAACACAGGCAGCATCAGCTGGTGTAGTAAGATCTCTTAGAAGAAGGATTCATATACAACAAAAGTCAAATGGAATACAGAAGACTAGTTTGCCCCACAGAGTAAAGGGAATGGACAGCAAGGACGCTTAATCTTCAGACATCCCAACACACATTATTTTTCGTCACATGGGGAACACTGATAATGTCAGTATAGGGATGCTTGAGAAATTCATTAGAACCTCAGTTTGAAACAAACACACCTGAGCTAATATGTGGACTGGAGAATTTGCCCTTCTATGAATTTGGCATGCAGATTTTGTCTCTTCCACCTGTGGCGCGCATGTGATGAATGTCTGATGGAAAGCTGATGAGCATATGGGAAGAGAGCATAAAGGAGCCAATCCTGTGGCAGGAAACTGGCATGGGAGGGGTCTCCTAGAATGAAAGAAAGGAGATGACAGTTGAAAGGGGGAGCTGAAGATGCAATGTGACGAGGAAAGGCTGGAATATGTATATGGCTGTGAATGGAGCTGAGGGAATGTATAAATGTTCAGAGGAATAGAGGCTGATGGGAATATAGAGTGAAAGGAAAGAAAGAACCTCACAAGTTGTTATTGAGTCTGGCAGATTGTGAAGTTATATGGTCACCACAGAGTGGGACTAGCAACCAGTTTGAAATTAACCAAGTTGGAGACAGAGTTCAAAGCATTTCTGTTATAGGAGATTTTCAGACAGGCAAAAATCGCTCCTTGCCGCGCGAGCAGCCTCCCGAAACTGCTGCGCGGCAAGGGTCTTCTTCGGACAACGCTGTGCCTCTGGCGAAACCGTCCGTGTCACTTCCGTGAAGCTTGGGACGGCTCCGCGTCATATTTCAAGCACGGGCAGCCTCCGTGCTTGAAATATGACGCGGAGCCGTCCCAAGCTTCACGGAAGTGACACAGACGGTTTCGCCAGAGGCACAGCGTCGTCCGAAGAAGACCCTTGCCGCGCAGCAGTTTCGGGAGGCTGCTCGCGCGGCAAGGAGCGATTTTTGCCTGTCTGAAAATCTCCATACTGTTTACACAATAAACTTTATGTTTTATTTATCAAATCCAGACTCCTGATGAATTATTTCCCTTACTAGTATTTATTTGGCATGCTAGCCATGCAAGTAAACACACGCTGATACAAGCACTATCCAGATTAAGTCAAAGCCCAGTCCAAGGAAGGGATAAGGGGGAAGTTTGACACAAAGGTGGCAACTGTGGAACTGTGGTCTCCACAGATATTTATTTGGTGGCAGCATTAGTGACAAGGCAGCCAGGCTGAACAGTGATGTAAATTTGGCTGGCGCACCTTCACGTCACCCCCCTCACGCACACACACACAAAAGCATAACAAATGCACATGTAAGGATAAAATGCTTAATTGGAAATTGTATTTTGAGAGAAAAAAAACATTCAAGAATAGGAAGTTAAATGCAACTCTTTTTGGATATATCTTTTTCCCCACTATCATCCCCAAACATATTAATGCAAATCAAAGACACAATAGCCATGCCATATGGCATGAAAACATGCCAAATGGGTGCCCCCCGGAAACAAACTGATCCATTCATCTTTGCATCAGGGAACAAAATAGATAGGGATAACAAAATTGACAACTTCAACCAGTGTTTGTTTTACTGGTATACCAGTTTTAAGACTATGAGGAATACATTAGGTAAATTCCCTTTGTATTTTGCTTTTGATGTAATTGTGGTTGAATGGACTGAACAAGTAAGGTTTTTGCAATGGAATTCTATACATGCCAGTTCAGAAGTAAGGATCATGCTATTAGACTTCTTCCCAGGTAAATCAGTAAAGGATGACAGACTTTGAGAAGTCGAAGGCTTTCACTGGCATCCATAGATTTTCCTCTGGTTTTTTTTGGGCTGTGAGGCCATGTTCTGGAATAGTTTCTTTCTGATGTTTTGCCTGCATCTCTGGCTGGCATCCTCAGAGAATGACAGACTTTGTTTGCATTATTGGAGATTTTCGACAACACTGTTATAGTGTTAGTATTCCACTTTATTTGCTATGGCTGCCTCCTCTTGAATACTGGGATTTGCAGTTTAGGGAGGGGTATTTACAACTCTCAGCCAGAGAGATCTTAGGCCTCACTAAACTACAAACCCCAGAATTCCACAGGAGGAAGCCAGAGCAGTTAAAGTGGAATAGTAACACTATCACAGTGTAGTCTGAAAATCTCCACTGTTTCATTTACTCTATAAGTATTTGAGTCTTGACAATGTAATGATCACTCAATATTTCTCTACCAGATGTTGCTATTGCTGCAGTTTATTTGTGTAAAAGTGCTGATGACATATTAAATCCTGAAAGCCAGCAGAAATTATTTGGCTTTCATTTTATCAGAGACATTTACCCTTCCCTTCCTAGAGTGAACTTTTTTTAAAGAAAAAAAAATCATCCTCTTTTAATTTTATTGGCACTTTACTTTCATGGCAAGCTTAGTAAGCACTTAAAATACTCCACATAGCCACATCAACAAAGGTTCCTTCTGATTTCACCTTTCTTGTAAGGAAAAGTGAAAAATGTGTATGTTGGAAGGGTGACATTGATGCAGGAAGGACATTTTCTACATCATGAAAGGTTGAATTTTTATTTTATTATCATGTGAGCAGAAAGGCATTATGTATTTTAAGAGAGCAATCCAGGACAGTGCCCCAGGGCCCATAAGAAGGAACAGAAATCCCCCCAAAGTCTGGGACTAAAAATAGAAGAATATTGTAAAGCTTCTACTGCTAGTAGCTAAGCCTTTGGAGAACCCTTTCAAACTTTTCAAATGGAGAAACAGCTACATAGAAAACCCGGGAAAGCATCAAATTAGGTCACAGAGGAAGGGCTGTGGCCATCAGAAAAAGCCAGGGAGATAGATTGGGACCCCAGCAGGATGTGGTTAAACTTCAGGATCCAAACATACCCACCTCAAATGAGATGAAACTCCAGTGGTCATGCTGTCTGACCAAATATTTCTAAAAGGTTACATTTACAAGTTTGGGATTTAGGGCATGGAGTGGAGTGGAGTAATCCCATGCAAATCATTCTTCTTCTTTGACTCTTACCTCTCTTTTCTGTTTTCAAGTTCCTCACAGCTCTGAATTTATTATGAGATTCTCTTTTTTAGTATCAGATTATTTACACCAAGAAACACTGGTGTTTAGATCAGGTAAAGTAAAAAATATGATTCATACAGTACTGGAGCTGGCATTGAACCATTTAAGCAATGGCAATGCAAAGGCATGGACAACTAACTCTTAACTATTAGTGCAAAGGGTTTTGTTTTGTTTTGTTTTGTTTGCTGCAAGGACTTTATGATGCAGGTACAGAAGACCAAGGACTTTGAAAATTTGCTGTGCTCCAAAGTGCAGCTTCATATTTCAACAATAGAACAGTTGATATGTAGTCATAGCCCATGGATAATGGCGTGCACCAACAAAAAAATCAGAAGAAAATGAGCCTGTGCTTTATAGATTATTGCAAAGCCTTTGATTGTGTAGATCATGAAAAAAATATAGATTGCTCTTGAAGAAATGTGTGTGCTGCAACATTTGATTGTCCTGAAGCATAATCCATACACAGGACAAGAGGATACTATCAGGACAGAATATGGAGAAATTGAATCATTTCCAATTGCCAAGGGTGTCAGGAAAGGCTGCATTTTATGTATGACCTTATCTGTTTAATTTGTATGCTGTACATATCATATGAAAAGCAGGATTAGGCTCGAAGGAAGGAGTTATGAGCAGGTGACACCATACTACTAGCAGAAAATAGCAAAGACTTGGAATGACTACTGAAGAAAGTCAAGGAAGAAAGTTCAAATGTACAGTTGAACATTAAGAAAACAAAAATAATAACCACAGATGATTTACATCACTTTAAAGTAGATTATGAAGACATGGAAATAGTTAAAGACATTGAAATACTTAAAGAGATTCCATACTTTGGCTCAATCATTAATCAGAATGGAGACTCAAGAAATCACAAATAGACTAGGGACTTTTTTGGATGCATGAAATATACCACAAGCAGCCTTGTCGCGTTGCGAGGCTGCTGAGCTGCAGAGCGTCCATTTCGTATAACGCTTGCCCCTGGCGATACTGTTGCGGTACCGCGGGGAGAGTTGAGTGTCATATTTCCTCGCGTTTTAAGAATGAAAGTTGATCGTTCTTAAAAATCGAGGAAATATGACACTCAACTCTCCCCGCGGTACCACAACAGTACCGCCAGGGGCGAGCATCATACGAAACGGACGCTCTGCAGCGCAGCAGCCTCGCAACGCGACAAGGCTGCTTGCGGTATATTTCATGCATCCGAAAAAGTCCTAGGACTAAATAAATAGGTCCTAGAGCAAATTAAGCCTGAGCTCTCCCTAGACAAGAAATCAAGACAACTAAACTGAGACTTTCATACTTCGGACATATTATGAGAAGACTTGACCCACTAGAAAAGACAACAATGCTTGTTAAGGTAGAAGACAGTAGGAAAAGAGAAAGACTGTGGACTTTTTCAGATGGGGTAACACCCCCCCACACAGAGATCGGGAAGAAGACGGTGCTGTCCCGCTTCCAGCGCTCCATTTCGGACGCTGCCGTCCTCCTCCCATCCTTCGTTTGTTCTGCCTCCATCCTGCTTTCATTTTGCCTCTGTCACTTTTTATTAATGGAAACTTCTGTCAATAAAAAGTGACAGAGGCAAAACAAAAGCAGGACAGAGGCAGAATGAAGGAGGGATGGGAGGAGGATGGCGTTGTCTGAAATGGTGCGCTGGAAGCAGGACAGCACCACCCTCCTCCCAACCTCCATGGGTTTTTTTAACCCTGTCTGAAAAAGTTCTGTATTACAGATGGATACACTCAATCAAGGAAACCATGAACCTGAATCTGAAAGACCAGAGCAGGGCTATTGATGATAGGGTGACTTGGAGCTCTCTTACTCATAGGGTTGCCATAAGTTGAAGTTGACTTGATGGTAGCTAACAAAACCAACATGGCCTAGAAATAAACACATACCGTCATAAGTATGATAGATGTTGCTGACTTTTTGTGATGGAGTCATGGGACTTTATCAGATCACTCCCCAGCAAATCAGATGAATTGCTGGCATATTTTGTGTTGCTTTTATGCTGGCAAAAGAACTCCTACCAGATCTACCTTTAACAGCATCAATGAGGCAGCCCTGGTAGTAACGGAACACAAACGGGGGTCCGTTTACTTCTGGGATTAAGAGCTCACCTATTCTTGCAAAAAGATGTGAGCATGGCAAATTTAAAAGTTAAAGCAAGACAAAGACATAAAACGTACACACAAGAAGAAAAACACACTTAAAAATTACAAGCAAACTGGGGAGGTAAAAAGAAAAGAAAAGGATGTCCCCTACCTGGCGGTCACTATCTCACCCAGAAGTGTCCTGATAATTGATGCTGTATTTACTGAGCACAATGGTGTGAGGGTTCAAATGCCAGCAATGTCGGCAACAAAGCCCCACGGGAGATCAATTGATGGCTTGGGCCATCAATAAAAAAGAATGGCTTTTGGACATTACATGATTCATAAAAGGACAACATTGTCTGGTATGCGTGTCCTTTTTGCAATCATTAGGCATCGTTATGATACCATATTTGCTGCATCTGATAAAGTCCATGATGTATGCAAATGCATAATGTCAGAGATGCTAATTGGATCGTTTTATTTTGCTGTGCTGAAGCCTCAAGGGTAAAAAATAGGCCACACAGAGAAAGCCTACCAGGAGTGCCTTCTCTGAATTGCTAGCTCACATCATTTACCTGCTTCATCTGTTTCACATAAACTATTGGTATAGTATGCTTACTGCTTTTCCATAAGTGGATCCCATACTACCCAATGAATGCCTGAAAAAGAAAATTAATTAATTATTTAATTGGATTTATACTCTGATTTTCTCCCAGGATGGGATCCAAGGTGGCTTCCAAAAGTTTAAAACAAAATTAAAATCTCATTTTATAAAAGTTTTAAAAAGAATGAAATAACAATGAAAGCCAACAATTAAAACAATCAAAAGCATATGAAACAGAGTGGGCAGGATATCTGACAAGAGTCCACATCAGTGTTGCTGTTGTCAATGGTACCTTGTGGTTTCCATGTCAATGGGGCATTAATTCTGCTTTGGGTTTTAATGTGAACTTGAAAGAAGATATCCAGGTGTATAAGTAATTCTGGGAAAATGTTTCAGTAAAACCTCTATTTTTTTTCCTGTGAGTTGTAGTGTTATAGTGCAAAAATGCCATTTTACTGATGCACTATTCAGGCTGAGTCTCCCTTATCTGAAATGCTTGGCCCCAAGAGGTATTTAGGATTTTGGAATATTTTGGATTTTGGAATACTTGCATATACATAATGAGATACCTTGGAGATGGGATCCAAGTCTAAAAACAAAATTCATTTATGTTTCATATACACCTTATACGCATAACCTGAAGGTAATTTTATACACAATATTTTTTAATAATTTTGTGTGTGAAACAAAGTTTGTGTACATTCAACCATCAGAAAGCAAAGGTGTCACTATCTCAGCCACTCATGTGAACTACTCTGGATTTTGGAATATTTCAGATTTCAGAATTCTGGATAAGGGAGACTCAACCTGTAATGCTAAAACATTAAAAAAGAAAGAAAGGAGGAGAAGAGAAGGATACTTTTCCATCATGTCTTAGAATTTTAAAAAAGCCTGCTTGAGGGTGGGAATAAAATGTTGCAGCCAGAAAACAGTTGGAACAACAGAAACGTTGTTTAGAGTTTAAAAACACACACACAAGGACTATACCAACAAATACTGGAAAATCATGACACATTTGCTCCATCTGAAGGAGCCCCTAGCCTAAAGAAGAAAATGATTATAGGTAGAATCAATGAGTATGTTATACTGCAGAATAAATACAGTAACTGGATTAAAAATCAAGTATGTGTAATTGTCAGTCCTATGAGCTGTTGCAGTAAGAAATTATCATCCTGTCATATGATCATAACAGCTCATCAGATTTGGAGAGTGAACATAAAGACATAGCTACAGATATGGGTTTATATTATCTCAATTATATATATTTTATCTTATCATCATACACATACCTTTTGAATGTGTGTGTAAATACATTTGGAAATGTAAAGCCATAGCAACATATCAAACTGGCATGACTTAGGAGATTTTCACACAGGGAAATTATTCCCCTGAGAGATCGGGAGAGAAATGGGGATCTTCTGGGAGCAGAGCTCTGTTTCGCACGCCCCTTTCCTTCTCCCGATCTGACGTCGTCCTCACTCTGTGCTGCTTCCATTTCTCTGCCAGTATCTTCCGTCATTCGTTAGTAAAAAATGACGGAAGATACTGGCAGAGAAATGGAAGCAGCACGGAGTGAGGACGACATCAGATCAGGAGAAGGAAGGGGGCGTGCAAAACGGAGCTCTGCTCCTGGAAGAGCCCCATTTCTCTACTGATCTCTCAGGGGAATAATTTCCCCGTGCGAAAATCTCCTGGGTGTCAAAATGTAGTTGGAGAGCACATCAACAAAACAGTGCAGAATCATTTTTGTATAACACATATTACATTTGTATGCAGCTGCATTCAAAAACTGACCATGTGGGAAGGCCAAGTCAGTATTTTTCTATCCAATTATTCATGTTATGCCCAAAATATGGAGCGTGGGCAAGTTGCAAATGTTGTGTTCTCTGCAGATAGAAAAGAACCTTGAACATTGATTTCAAGATGAAGACAGATTTCTGTACACTTCCTAGAGTTTTAAGAAACATGTACAATATGAAAATGCTTCAAACAATTACAGACAATAGAATATCTACTGATGTGGATGGCTGCAGTAGCAGAAAATTTAATGTGTCATGGATTGCAATGGAGTGAAGTTGAAACATTCACTTTGGATAATAGAATGCGATAAATCTATGTAAGGCACCAAAAACAGACTGCCTGTGTATGCAAGACTTTTTTTGGAGGGGGGTACACAAATGTTTAAGAGATTGCTTCAAGGCTGCTACTTCTCATACATGAAAATCTTAGATGACTATCTCACAGCTTGCCATCTGGAACCCATAAAAGTTTTGGTATAGAATGTCTTGAATTAAAATATTGCCTGACTGAGCACTCTTGTGTGGAAATAGTCTTCACTGAAATCAGTGAAATTTACTTAAAAGCAATCATGTGCAGAACTGGGACATAAGAAGAGACACTTTAGGATCCTGCTCTCTCTTTCTTTCACTCTCCCTCTTTCTCTCTCTCTTCTGGTTGGATTCCTTCTTACATAATAACAGAAAAGGGATTGTATGAGTAGGATGCCAAAACCAACACAACTTGCAACCCTCAGGATTCCATAGGACAAAACCATGTCAGTTAAAGTGGAATCACAGGGCTCTAACTATGAATAGTTGGCCCTACACATTCACAGAGAGGGGGTATAGGACCCCCACAGAAGTGGAAAAAATATCTCTAGCCTCTCCAAACCTTAACTCTTGGGACTTTATCAGAGTAGCATGTAAAAATGCTGTAATCCGGTGAGTGAGGAAAGCAGAAGCATAGTGGCATTATAACACTTTTGCACGTCATTGTAATCATGTGAAGAAATCACCACAGAATTATCACATGACAAGCACTAGGACTTTAAGAATTGGGGTATACTTCCACATTAGCCAGGGTGTGTGGTCTTGATGGTTCTCGCGAGAAGACACAAGCATGGTTAAAACTCCAAAAACACCTTAAATTACAAAGTAAGTCAACACCCAAGCACTGAAACAAATCTAAAAAGTTGTCAGCAAAATGGGAAAGTTCCTAAAAAGAGCATCCTATTAATCATCTTCATGTTGCCAGCCAGATGTTTTCTCCCTGACAACAAGGGAGGGGGAAAGAGGACCATCCATTCTCGCAATTACAACGGGACGTGTTTTCACATGCCTTCAATACCACAAAAAACAATATTGACAGGTTAAGCCATCAATAAAAAGTGTTGCCTTATTTGTGGCTGGCACACACGATGGCCGCGGGACAAAGACAACATCATCTGATAATTTCAGCCCATTATGTTATCATATTGTTATGATGTGATTTTTACCTTGTTTTATAAAGTCCTTGATACTTTTGACCATATTTAACACAAAAAGTAAAACAATACAACTCACAAAGATGAGAGATTTATGTATATGTAATGGGATTTACATATCCGTAAGTATTATAGTTAGGGTTCTACGCAGTGAATCCCAGTCTGATTCCCCCAGTTGCCACTTTCTGGGAAGCAGCCACTATAATCGATGGGGGTCTGTTCCTCTTGTCAGGAAATGTCATGGATGTGATCACAAGATGGAGCTGTAAGCTTAGAAATGAAAGTAGTTAAGCTCCAGTGGCAGGTGTGTGTGTGAGTTAGCATTTGAGAGTATGCACATCTGAGATGCCTGATGTAACAGGCATTGTTTAACTGCCTATAAAAAGGAGATGGGAATTATCTCCAGTGTGGGTTTGTTGTGGATGGTGGTTGGCGAAGCAGTTTGTTGGTTTAAGAGAGATTGTCCTATACTCTGTATATTTATTGTAAATATACTGCAAACAAAGATTAAAGCCCTCAAGTTGAGTGAAGGCTGGCCTTGTTGCTGTCTTTATTTGGCAAGCCAAAGCTCAAGGCAGTGTGCTGGAATGAAGGAATTTTTCCTTCTCAGCCTGAAGTCTTTTGCAGAAGTCTCTCCAGAAACCCTCTCCTTGGCGTCCTGTCGATGTGGAACAACTCTGCAGGTGGTCATGGTGGACACAGTGCGTCTTTCTACGACCCAACAAGGGTTATGGGCCCAGTGTTTGTGTGGACAACGCTTGAGAAGCTGTGGGAGATATAGTTCTGCAATTGGTGAGCTGTTTTGTGTTCCTGGAGGGCTGAAGAGAAAAGTCCTGGAAAGGAGTGAGTTAAGTGTGTCTACTCACGGACTCTGCTCTTATCTGTTTGCTTTGGGAAGCTAATTGTTTTTGGCAGCCTGCCTGGACTGTTATCAGTGTGTTTGTCTGCATCTGTTTAAGTCGCAGACTCAGTGCAAACATGGAAACAGCAGTCAGGTTTGAAAAGCTGTCTGAGAAGAACTATGCTTCCTGGAAAATTTACATACAGGCTTTGCTAATAAAGCAGGACTTATGGGACTATGTAAAGAAACAACCTGACCCTGCTAATGAGTATGAATTAATAGGTGACAAAAAAGCTAGAGCTACCATTATTCTAGCTGTAGAACCGAATCAGCTGAATAATATAAGAGATAAGAGGTCAGCGTTTGAAGTCTGGAAAGCTCTTGAGAATGTCAACCAACCAGCTGGAGCCTTGTCAAAAATGCTGTGCAGCAGAAAGCTGTATTGTTGTAAACAGCAAGAAGGTGAATCCGTGCTTGTGCATTTAAAAAGGATGCAGGATAATTTCGCAGAGTGCAGCGGGCGTGGCATCCGAATAGAAGAAACCCCAAAAGCTTTTATACTCCTGAGTAGTCTAAACAGTGAATGGGAGTTTCTAATGTACAATCTCCAAGGAGCAGCCAAAGCTGATTTAAATGTCGACCTCGTGGCATCCAGAATACTGGAAGAGGCACAGAGGAGAGACTCAGAGAAGAGCTTCAAGAGAGTGACCAGCTGGAGGAGACAACCAACCAACCAATTCACATCCTTGTCTGAGGAAGGAAGTGCTGCTGTCTGCAGAACATGGAGATGTTTTTCCTGTGGAGAGACTGGACATTTGATAAAGAACTGTCTTAGGGTCTCTGCAGCAAAGAAAGGACAGAACTCACAAAGAAAAAGAAAAGACAAGCCCCAAGATGGGAGGGGGTTTACTACTACTGTAGAGGGAGTTGTAAATTAGAAAAAGGACCAGTCTGTCTGGATTTTGGACAGTGGGTGTTCTCACCATATGACCCCCGATAGGGAAAAACTACAGAGCCCAAAGCCAGCACCAGTGGTCACTGTGGTATTTGCAAATGGTGAATCTGGCAGTGTAGAGATTCAAGGGTCTGTATTAATCCCTGGTTTAAACAAGGTATTTCATAATGTACTGTGTGCACCAAAACTACAAAATAGCCTTGTAAGTGTGGCATCCCTAACCAGTGATGGATATAAAATCCTTTTCAAAGGAGATGAGGGGATTGTGTCCAAGGAGGGAGTAGTATGTGGTAAAGCCATAAATAAAAATCACATTTATCAAATGGTAGCACAGGTGCAGTGTGGGAATGTAACAAATAAGCCACTGCATGATGGGTGTGCTCATTACCTTCATAGAGTTATGGGCCATATAAGCTTCAAAGGTTTGAGAAACCTAGAGAAGGTTTGCCCAGAGTTCAAGGCAGAGAACTGTAAAAGTTACCTGTGCTATTTGCAAAAAGGTAAAGGTCAAGGCTTACCCTGTAGCGAAGGTGAGCAAATGCATAACCCAGAGGCCTTTTCAGGTTGTACATGCAGATTTATCAGGGCCGCATCAAGTAAAGAGTATAGGGGGATGCAGATTTACCCTATTGATAGTAGATAGGCATACCATATTTACCTATGTGGCAATGCTCAAAACCAAAAGTGAGGCTGCTGATATGATCAAAAAATGGGTCAATTCTGTTGAAAGGGAGTTTCCCTACAAGGTTGGCACTGTTGTGACTGACAGAGGTGGGGAATTCTTAAGTAGTGATTTGCAGCAGTGGTTTGGGCGGAAAGGGATCCAACATAAAACTACAAATCCCGGATGTCCAGCTGAGGATGGTTTGGCTGAACGTAGGATTGGGATGATAAACCAAATAAGGGATTGTATGTTAGAGGATTCTGGAGCACCAGCTAATTTGTGGGGAGAAGCAACAAGAACCGCTTGTCATATTGTAAATAGGTCATGGTGCAGTGTGATAAACCTAACACCATACTACTTATTGTATGGAAGAGCACCAAACCTAAAGTACTTAAGAGTGTTTGGACAATTTGCATCAGTGTACATTCCTCCTCAGTTCAGGAAAAAGAATCAGCCCCAAAGCCAAAGGTAGCATTTGTGGGCTATGAGGGGAACAAGAACAGGTTCCTGATGAATGGGAATAGGATTTTGTATTCAAGGAGTGCTAAGTTTGAGACTCATGCTGGGTGGAAGAGTGTGTACCCTGACCAGAATGTTGTTGTAGAACAGAAAGCCAGTATGGTAGATAAGAACAATGGAAATGGAGGGGTACATGCATCCAGGGATGTCTTAGATGAGAAACCAGGTGTGTCACAACAGCCTGGAATTTCAAGTAAACAGGGCACTTTGAAGGTGCCTGGTACTCCAAAAGAGCCTAGCACTTCATTAGACTTGCAACCAAAGCCAGAGATAGTGACTATGAAACAAGAACAAGTTGAGACTCACGGGCAAGACACTCAGGCCACTGTTAATAGCAATGACACTGAGGGTGGTCAAGGTACATTCCTGATTCCCATGAGGTCTCAGAAAGGAAAGTTCTTCATAGTAAAGCAGGGACAAGCCTCTTCTGTGGCAGCAGTAAAAAGAACTGAAAACACTCCAGAAAGAGCCAGGAGAACATGCACTAAGCAGGAGTGGAAGAAAACCAAAGCTCTGGTGTGTGTGGCAGAGTATAGCCAGGATATGTTTGGTGGGATGGTCAGGCCTGTACGTAAAAGGAAATTGACAAATGATAGCACCAGGGAAGCTAGAGCCAGGTGGGTCAGTAGCATGGGCTATCAAGGTCTAAGAAAACACTGTGGCATTGTAAAGAATGGGAATGGAGTCGCAGATTCTAGAGATGTCAGCGAGTAAGGTCACAGTATATAAAAGGATAGGTGTGGATGACACATGGGACACACCAGATGTCATTTGGAGGGGAATGTCAGGAAATGACATGGATGTGACCACAAGATGGAGCTGTAAGCTTACAAATGAAAGTAGTTAAGCTCCAGTGGCAGGTGTTTGTGTGAGTTAGCAGTTGAGAATATGCACACCTGAGATGCCTGATGTAACAGGCATTGTTTAACTGCCTATAAAAAGGAGATGGGAATTATCTCCAGTGTGGGTTTGTTGTGGTTGGTGGTTGGCGAAGCAGTTTGTTGGTTTAAGAGAGATTGTCCTGTACTCTGTATATTTATTGTAAATATACTGCAAACAAAGATTAAAGCCCTCAAGTTGAGTGAAGGCTGGCCTTGTTGCTGTCTTTATTTGGCAAGCCAGAGCTCAAGGCAGTGTGCTGGAGTGAAGGAATTTTTCCTTCTCAGCCTGAAGTCTTTTGCAGAAGTCTCTCCAGAAACCTTCTCCTTGGCGTCCTGTCGACGTGGAACAACTCCGCACGTGGTTGTGGTGGACACAGTCCGTCTTTCTACGCCCCAACACCTCTGTCATTTGGGAAGCAGGTGGCTGATGGTCCCATGTCCCCCCCCCCAGTATCCCCTTATGCAACAATCTCCAGTACAAGGGGGAACAGTGATTGGGGTTCTACTTCTGTCTATTTCACCTCATGGGAGGGGAGGGGAGCATCAACCAGCTGCTTCTCAATCAAGAACAGACTCTCATCAGTTGCAGCAGCTGCTTCCCTGTAAGTGGCAATTGGGGGAACTGGTCCAGGATTCACAGTGTAGCACTCCAACTGTGCTGCTTACACATACATAAATCCCATATAGGCTTCTGACCCATATTAATATACCTTGATATGCTGCAAATTCCTCCAAAGAAATTCCCATGAAAAATTCCCACAATATTCCCAAATCCCTGAAAGTCAGACCCGTAAAAGTTGAGGTTCGACTGTAGTGTGAAAGGGTCCCTGGTTCTGGCACACATTCTATGGCTTTCCACTGTAAGGTGGACTAATTAAAAAGAGAAAAATGCTATGAAAGAGAACCAATGAAACAAATATCGGATGAGACAAGGATTTATTGGTATTGCAGTGCTTTTCACCCACAGGTCATACACAGAGCTTGGAAAAGTTACTTTTTTTGACTTACACATTTCTGAATCCTCAACCCTTAGAGCTGGTCATTCAATTACTTAATAGTCCAAAAGGGTAACTCTCTTCCAAGCTCTGCTCAGATCCTATTGCTCAAAAGCAGATGTGATCAGATATAGATAGGAGATGAATGCAGTATATGAATTTCATATAGTAAATAGTTTCACTTTGCCTTTCTCTCTAAAGTAGCAAGTGGAGTACTTTTTCTGCAGATTTTAGTGAGAAAACTGACAACTTAACATGTTTCTCACACCATTCACAATGAAACAAAACACACATAATTTTTACATGCATATTCAAAGAGGAAGCATCAAACAAGGCAGGTTGAATTGGCTATTATGACTGCAGGTAGGAGATTAAAGTTCAATAAAAATCAACCTCCACACTCAGGAGATTATCAGACAGGAATGAAAAAGTGTTCCTGTCCCACAATCTCCACTCCCGTGCCTGTCCTGTCCCTGACCCACCACAATCACCCTCGCCACCGCACTTACCTTCTCTAATGTTGTTCTGGCAGTCCATTGATTTCCTAGATTAAAATCCCATGGATTCTCGCGAGAAGATGTGAGCACAGGAAATTCAAAAATAAAAATAAAAATATGAAGTCGAAGGCTTTCGCCTGCATCTGTGGCTGCCATCTTCAGAGAATGGTTGTGTAGGAGTGTATGTGGAGTTTATATGCTGTGAACCCCTGTTGGGGATTATATGTAAATTTGTGTAATTGAATGGTTAGTTTCTGGGTATAGAAATGCAAGGCTCATTAGTGTTTGTTGGCTAATAGTTGGTTGATGGCCCATTATCTGCTGGAACTCCCCCTGTCCCTGGGTGGAATTCCTTTGTTAAGTGTTGAGTTTTGATTCTATTGCTCTTCAAAACTGGGAGCCAGATTTTGTTTACTTTTATGTTTTCTTCTTTCCTGTTGAAGTTGTCCAGGTGTTTGTGGATTTCAATAGCCTCTCTGTGCATTCTGACATGATAGTTGTTGGCCTGGTCCAGAATTTCTGTGTTTTTAAATAACATTTTGTGTCCAGGTTGGTATAACATGTTCTGCTACTGCTGATTTTTCTGACTGGCCCAATCTGCAGTGTCTCTCATGTTCCTTTATTCGTGTTTGTACACTGCATTTAGTGGTCCCTATGTAAATTTGTCCACAGCTGCATGGTATGCGGTAAACTCCTGCAGCTGTGAAAGGGTCTCATTTGTGGACAAGTTTACATAGGAACCACTGAATGCACTGAAGATATTGAAATCCACAACACCTGGAATCTGGCTCCCAGTTTTGAAGAACAATAGAATCAAAGCTCAACACTTACAAAGGAATTCCACCCAGGGACAGGGGTTGTTCCAACAGATAATGGCCCATCAACCAACCATTAGCCAGACACTAATGAGCCTTGCATTTCTATACCCAGAAACTAACCATTCAATTACACAAATTTACATATACTCCCCAAAAGGGGTTCACAGCATATAAACTCCACATACATTCCTACCCAACCATTCTCTGAGGATGCCAGCCACAGATGCAGGAGAAACGTCAGAAAGAAACTATTCCAGAACATGGCCTCACAGCCCAATTAAACCCCACAAGGAAAATCTAAAAATAAAAATAACCAAAAAAGTGACAGCAAGCACAAAAACACACTTTAAAATGTAAAACAACCTGAGGAGGGCCATTAAAACGTGTGTCACCTACCAGGATGTCCTGATATCACCTGGAAATGTTCTGGCAGGGACTCCCATTGATGCTGGGATCTCACCAGTGAAATGGGGCACTTTGGCACACGCATGGAAATCCATGACAGAAATGGAACGGGAGGATCTATTGGCAGCTTCTCCTGTCAATAAAAAGCAGTACTGGCAGAACAGGAGGAGAACAGGTGCATAACGATGGGGGCTGACATCATCTGATAATGGAACCCTTTTGCGCTCTCCTGGCCTTCCTGTATCAGCACGTTAAATACAGCTGATAATCTCCTTACTAAGGGACTCTGCTGGCTGCTGCAGGTTCTTCTCTAGCTGTAGCCATGGCAGGAAGAAGGTTCTTTCTTCCTCTTCCAGAGTGACTGTTGTGACTCAGATAGCGGGGAAGGAGGATAATATATTTCTGTCGTCCTTCTCTGCACCACTATCCCCATCTATCCGCATTCAATTTCTTGTCTTGCTTCCTCATTTTTCTTTGACTCTTACTGAGGATAGGTAAAGATTTTGTTAACTTGGTTTTTTAATAAGGCCTTTCCAGGCAGTATAAATGCCTTGCCACTGAAAATAAAAAATGGAATGTAGCAGAACACATAGATGGATCCCATTCTGACAGGAAACTTCCAATCCTTAGTTTGTAAAGTTTAGTGTTGAATCCCTGTGTACTTAGGTTCTTTTGTGATGCTAAATTAGGAGTTTCTATCTCTTCCCCACCCACCTTCAGTCTCCCCATCATTAACAGCTAATTGGGAGCAGGGAAATTAATTATTTTTGCACCACAGAGTCTCTTAGCAAACAGGGCCAGTGGTCATGCTGACCAGTGGATCCAGGGAGCTATAAACCAGACAACCGCTTTGCATGTTTGAGGCACAGAATGGTGCTCTCCATGCTGTGAACAGTTGTTCTTGCTCAGTTTGGCTGGTAAGAGGTGGGTGAGAATTTAATTTGGTTATACAGGTTGATCAACAGATCTGTGGGGGATATATTCCAAGACACCCCCATGGATACTTGAAACCGTGGATAATACGGAACCCTATTATTTTCAACGAGATCAACACCATAGTTCATCTCATTGCTCACCACAGAATCACATTGGATGACCTAGAAATGCCTAGAGAGAACATATTTTTTGGATGTGGATGTTAAACTGTGGACACTGAATCTATAGCTATGGGGGTCATCCTATTTTTTTTTTTAGAAGAACTTACTAACATCCACACATTTCTTTCTTTATAAACTGGATGTAGATAATTTAAGATTTAAAAAAATAATTTAGGAGATACAAAAATAGATAGGTTTATTGATTGCTATCTCTTATCCTCCCAAGCATCTTTAGCACCTGAAAAAAAAAACTGTTAATGACATATGCCAATGTAATGCTGGTCTATACCTTGTTTGGTCATTGTAGGAGGAGGGGGAGAATTCAACATCTCCCAGCCCCCTCAAAACTCACCTCTCTCTTGCTGCCCACCCAGCCATTTAGTGTCTCATATGGGGGGGGGCAGTGGAGAAACATCTGGCTATGTCCCTATAGCCAGACACACAATGACAAAATAATTCTCTGGCACCTCCAGCTTCTCCCCTCCCCCGGGAGGTCCTACATGCTTAGCTGACCACATACCCAGCCGGTACTTCACATTTACTGGCAATGGTGGCAGCAGGAAGGGACAGTGGTCAGGCTATCTCCCTTTCCCTATTTCTCTATTCCTTTCTTATTTCATTCTGTCCCTCATCTCCATCCTTGACACATGGATTATTGGAAAATGTGGGCCAACATCCTGCACAGGGAGACAAGGCATAAAGTTCTACCAAGGTGGAACAGTACCCTGCCTGCCCTCTCCCCTCCCACAGGACTCACATGTCTTCTGCTGCTTCCCTCCCCACCCCACAAACAGCCATTTAGTGTTTGTTAGAGTGTTTGGGGAAGGGTTAAGGATTGTCTCACTATGGCTTTATAGCCAGAAGCACACTTGCAGCATAGCTTCTTCATTAAGTGCCTGGCTATAGGGACAAATGTATTCTAGGTTGTAATGCTTGCCTCAATGTTGAGATAAATCCAGCCAGCCCTCATACCTACAGATTCTGCATCCATGGATTCAAGCATCCACAGTTTGAAAATATTCTTTAAAAAAATATCCCAAAAGCAAACCTTGATTTTGCCTTTTTATATAAGAGACACCATTTTACTATGGAGATTATGAGACATGGAGAAACACTGCAAAAAACCACATTCCAAACCATACCAGAAGAACAGGAGAACAGGAAGGCTGACATTATCAGACACAGCATCCTTCTGCCATCCTAGGGGCGTAAGCGCTGTCGTGGATGAGGCTTCCCTTTTTTACTGATGGAGACAATCTGTGAAGAAAAAGGGACACCTTACTCACGGCTGTGCTATGCCCCCAGGATGCTGGAGGACAACATTGTCTAATACTCTTGCCAGTTCCTGTTCTTGTTGCAATCTTCTGACCCAGGATTTGCTGCATCTGATAATCTCCTATGCCATTGTATAGAACTTGAACATCCATGGATTTTGCTTTCCATGAGTCGGAGGGCTTGGAACCAAACCCCAGTGGGTAGCAAGGGCCCTCTGTAATGGGATTCATACCCTAATCCAAGGAATATCAAAATTCAGCAACTTCTTTAAAGAAGGAGCCCTGAACTATTAAAAAAAAAAAAGGACTGAGAGTTGAATTAATGAGTGTTGTCCATTGTTGTCCTTTCCAAAGCTAGATTCTTAAGTTTTATGATGAGGCAAACATATTTACAAAGAATAAGCAACTCAACAGTAAGTGTTCTGCTTCTGGATTAAACTTAGAACATTACCTATTAAAGTAAAAGTCCATCCCTTGAGGTAACACTCACTAATATCTTATGCTAAATTTGGCTCTTTGATACAATGAAATCAATTTTTGTAAGGCACATCTCAATGCTGAGATTTATTTGATTCCTCGCCTAATTGTGCCCATGGGAAAAACCATATATTGTTTTGCTGATTGCAACAGTTACACAGACAAAATGATATATTATCTTCTCAAACATTGTGCGGCAATTTAATTATTTGCACCAACATATCCCACTAGAGTCTCCCAAACAATAAATGACTGAATTGTACTTCAGCACTATTTTTTATCTCAAATCAGTGCAAAAATGTATATTACCACTTATTGATATGCTTTAATAAATATTATTGTACATCATCTGAGCTATTTTGCATTGATTAACATTTAAAAACTAAATGTACAGAAATCATTTTTTCTCTACTTTTGTACATTTATGCTTTCCATATTTAAGTTCCATTTAGTTCAATGGAAACAAGTTGATCATTTTACAGAATATGTAATAAGCGTTTTGAATCAGTGGTCCTTAAAGGTTCTACGCTTTTGTAAGATTGGTCACACGGTTTTACCCATTGCAAGGACAAGCCTGATGAAATTGGAAAATGTGGTAACTGTTGCCCTGTTCTTTGAAACAGAAAAGCAATAGCACTGAGTGGATTGTTTGCACAGTTTGATCAACCAGCCCATCCTTTTGTGCTTGCTATGTCTCTTTAGATTACACTATTATAGTGCTATTATTCCACTTTAACTGCTATAGGTGCCTCCTATGGACTTCTGGGGTGTAGTTTAATGAGGCCTAAGAACTCTCTGGCTTAAAATTCTAAATGCCCCTCCTTAAACTGCACAGGAGACAGCCAGAGTAGTTAAAGCGGAATAATAGTGTTATAACTGTGTAGTGTGATAAAGTCCTATGTGTATAGCTTCAAAAAGAGAAAAAGCCCTGGTTTTCTTCAGAGACATTTTCCACAAAATGCAGAATATATAATGGGGAGGGGATACTTGATGTTTTGGCTTCTCATTGGAAGCAAGATCTCATGAGAAAATTGGTGAATCCAAATCCACAATATACAAATAATCTAGTTTGAAACTGGATTATTTGCCATGGCTCCTTCCTATGGAATCCTGGGATTTATAGTTTGGTGAGGCAAGACTAAAGACCTTGTAAAACTACAAATCTCAGGACTCCATGTGAAGAAGCCATGGCAAATAATCCACTTTCAAACTGGGTAATTTGTTTAGCATGGATTTGGCCCTAGATAGGTTATCCCACCATGCCAAGATGATCTCTATCAGTACAAATTTGAGCAATGGGATTTCCCCTCTGTACTCCTAATGCGTACAAACTGTGTTTTTGCTACATTGTTAATCCAACAGAATTCATTGTACAAAACACATTCACCTTGTCTCACTCCTTAGTTATATCCACGTTTTAGAAGATGTTTTTTACAAGTCTCTCTCTCTCTCTCTCTGGCTTTTCTTTGCAAATGAAGATTCAGGAAGGACTCATCCTGCACTTTCTGCAAGCACGCTGATGACTGAAAAGGCCAATCCAAGATAAACAAGTCTGGTTGCAGAAAGCACAGCAGAAGGTCTCCTTGGGTGATGTTTCTGGGTTGTGATTCTTTCTGCATTGTCGTTTCTCTTCAAGACTTGCTCGGCGTGAGTTCTCAAATAAAGCTGCAACATTGTGGATAGTGCATCTCCATGCCTCCTGATGTGAAGCCAGGATGGACCATTGTTAGTGATCAGTTTGGCTAAGCCTGAGATGTTGTTTCAGGGAATCCTTGTATCGCTTTTTGGAGCATCCCTCTTACGCTGACCCGTGGTGAGTTCACCGTAGAGTACTATTTTTGGGAGGTGATGGTCCTCAATCCTAGAAACGTGCCCTGCTCAGCGCAGCTGTGTTCTCAATATCATGGCCTCAATGCTGGTGATCCCTGCTTGCTCAAGGACAGCAACATTCGTCACATAGTCAGTCCAATGTATATTTAGGATTGTGCATAGACAGTGCAGATGAAAACGTTGGAGGAGTCATAAGTGTTGGTGATAGGTGACCCATGTTTCAGACCCATAAAGGAGAATAGACAGTACAATGACTCTGTACACACTGATTTTTGTGCTTCGCCTCAGGTGTTTATTACTCCAGACTCTTTTGTAAAGTCTTCCAAATGCGCTATATGCCTTTGCTAATCTGTGATCAATCTCTTTATCAATCTTGGCTTTTCTGCTCCGATTGTGGAATCCCCTCCTCTTAGAGGCCCAGTTAGTGCTGTGTTGGCTTCATTTTGGTGCCAAGTTAAAATATGGCTCTTCATTGAAGTTTTTTGGGGCCTAGAGATCATGGCTTGACTAAGTTTTGGGGCTTAAATGGTTTTCAGTTGTTTCATTGGTTTACATTGATTGGTCACCTGAGATCTTTTGCTATACAGTGGAGTACAAAAACTTACATCTAATTATTAGTCCCAGCTACAGTAGGCCTGTTGTATCAGTTTGAAAAATAGTTCAATAAATACAAAATAATATATTAGCAATTGAAAGAGGTGTTCAGCATAATTTATTTCACTTAAAATGATCACCAGTATCTCCTAACATTAAAAAGTGATGTGAATTATGATGGGGAGTGTATGAGACAGCAGTCTATTTCACAAGCAGAGTAAGTGGACATCATCTGGAGGGCTGCACTTTGCCCGTTACTAATATATAAATTACAGATGTGCTGCTTGTACCTATCCCTGCATCCCTCTTCTCATTGGCACAGTGTTATATAGATCCCTTTCTGGACTACAGTGCATTTGTGAAAACATTCTGGTGTATCTACATCTATAGGTATGCTGATAGCGTTCTTCTCCTCATCTCAGTTACCCAAGCCTCGTCACTGCTTCCTCCCATCCACTCCCCCCTCCCCCCCCCAGAAGCAGCAACCCAGTTTTTTGGATAGCGGGGGGGGGGGCAATCCCAAACCCACAAATAGTCAAAACCGTGAATCTTAAAGCTGCGAATGTGGAGGGGCAACTGTATATCCACCTTCAGTTACTAGTTTCCATGTTGTGGAATCCAGAACTTCTTGTTCCAGATAGACCCCTCCTTTCCCCTGAGTTAGTTTTAAAATATAGTAAAAAATTATTATCTCATACCATTGCAGATATACAACAGTCATCAATTCCACTCACACCCCACAAGAGTCCTTGACACTTATATTAGAAACTCCTATTATCTTTAATGCACAAAGCCTCTATCAACTGGAAATAATTGCCCTTCCCTATTTCTTTGTTTTTCTTTCAAATCAGGGCTCCTCCCCACTATTGAAAACAAAAAGCTGGCAGTATCCTTCCATTAAATTTCCAATACTGAACATAACATCTTTTTAAAACATCTTCTTTTTAGGGGCAGAGGTGTCACCATAACATCTGTATTTCTCACTGCCTTCCTCCCATTGAGTCATCCAATAGTGTTTGTGTGTGCTTTTAAAAAATAGTCTTTAACTTTCTAAACTCAGGAGTACTCAACAGTTCATGCATATTTTTACTGAGCTCCATAGTCCATTTTAGGCATTTTCTGTTTAAACATTCAACTGACCTCAATAGAATTGCCTATACTGTTGTTTAGAATGGATATCCCATACTCAGAGCTTCCAGATCAGTTACTAGGGACTGATGATCTCTAAAATAACGTTAGGGCTCATGAAACCAGAAATCATTATATATCACTACTTCCCATATTATAAGTATATTCTCCAAATAAGCTATTTAGAATCAACAATTTAGAATCTACAAGACTGTCTCTTGCTTAAACTAAATGAACTTCACATTTGTAGCATTAATAGTTTTATCATTAGTTTCTTTCACAAATGCCCCATGCTTTCTCATTCATCTTTTTCTCATTCTCCACACACCAGTCTTTTGTAGTACAGACTAAATAAACATTCAATTTCTTGGATATACAGTTGTCCCTCCATATTTGAGGGTTAGGCATTTGCAGATTTGATTATTCACAGATTACTGTATTTATTTGCTGCCACCTCCACTGCTGCCCTAATTGGGACCGAAAAAATATGTTCTCTCTAGGCATTTCTAGGTCCTCCAGCATGTTGGAAGTCAACAATAGAATTGCACTGGAGAAGCTAGAAATGCCTAGAGAAGTGTTCTTTCGGGTTAAAAAAAAGGTATCTTATATTTGCAGTTTTCTCACTTTTGCAGGGATTCTGTGTCCCTAACTCCTGTATAAACTGAGGACCAACTATAGTTATCCAAGCATTATACTCTCCTAAAGGACAGACTTTCAAGTTTCAAAATATTCTCTTCCAAATTATTGCAATAAACCGTATCTTCTTTTTTAGTTTTCCTTGGTGGTATGTATGTACTGTATATATGCATTTATTATTAACATTTTTGAATAACCCTTTTCAAACAACAATGATGCTGCTATTACCTCTTGTGTGGAAGAAGACTCTGGAAATCAGAGTGGATGGTATAAACAGTCTAAGGTCAACTATCGTGAGTAAAATATGACGGTAAAATCAAAAATATCACGGTCAAATGTCTCAGCGGTACTGCAACAGTACCGCTGGGAAGGAGCGTCATGCGAAACTGATGCCCTCTAGCCCTGCAGCGTCGCAACCTGGCAATGCTGCTAGCGTTATTTTTGGATTGTCTTAAAAAGTCCTAAGCAAGCCTTTGCTCTACATTCCTTATGGTCTAATGCAATTACTATAGAATGACTCTTAAACCTGTTCGGTACTACTTTCTCCTTAGACCATGTTCCCACAGACAACAAGCTATCAAAATTCCAAGATTTTTCATCAGAATCTTATCTAAGCAACCCCCAACATTTCAGCTAAATAATTTGATCATGTAATTTAAAAAGTTCAAGTCTCTCTTGAAGTTGGAGACAGAAGATTAATAGGTAAAAGTATACATGATAAGGTAGACACAGAATTTTGGCCATAATGTGCAAATGGAGGAAATGAAAAAAAAATGTGGACCAAATATATAAAATTTACTCTATGTAATGATTTTGAAATAAAATGTGTCTAAGATTATGTATAGATATTATGTGGTATTTAACCACAAATAAGTTGTCAAAAATGTCTCAAGAGTGTTTCAAATCCTTGTTGGGCCTTCCAGGATAAGGAAGGATCTTTTTTTCATACATGGTGGACATGTAAGAAGGTGAAAAGTCATTGGTTTAAGATTTATATGCTATTTTTTTAAGGTAGAGTTTGTAATGTCACTAGAAATGTTTCTGTTGGGTATTACTGATAAGGAGTTGGACAATAAACATGGACTACAGATGCTGTAGGATATATATCAGAGGAAGGAACTGGCAAAACCACCTCTGAGTATCCCTTGCCTAAGATAACCCTATTAAATTTATGGTGTCATCATAAATTTATGGGTGACTTGAAGGCAACCCATGGGATGGGGCTCCTTTGATACATGATAACAGTGGCAAGGATATTATTCACTCAAATGTGGAAACAGACTGAAGCACTGAAAATGGAAGAATGGGTGGCCAAGGCTGCAGAACTCACCCAAGTTGCTAAACTGATGCGGATTTTAAAGGATAAACCAATTGAAGATTGGAAATGTTTTATGGATTTTTTGAGCAATAAGACAACCAATGATGCAATAATTTGTGGTTATTGTGAAGTCAAAGGCTTTCATGGCTGGCATCTATAGATTTTCCTTGGTTTTTTTCTGGGCTATGAAGCCGTGTTCTGGAATAGTTTCTTTCTGATGTTTCACCTGCATCTGTGGCTGGCATCCTCAGAGAATGGTTGGGTAGGTGTGTCTGTGGAGTTTATGTGCTGTGAAACCCTGTTGGGGAGGATATGTAAATTTGTGTAATTGAATGGTTAGTTTCTGGGTATAGAAATGCAAGGCTCATTAGTGTCTGTTTGGCTAATGGTTGGTTGATGGGCCATTATCTGCTGGGAATCCTCCTGTCCCTGGGTGGAATTCTTTTGTAAGTATTGAGTTTTGATTCTATTGTATTTCAAAACTGGAAGCCAGATTTTGTTTACTTTTAAGGCTTCTTCTTCCCTATTGAAGTTGTCCAGGCGTTTGTGGATTTCAGTAGCTTCTCTGTGCATTCTACATGATAGTTGTTGGCCTGGTCTAGAATTTCTGTGTTTTCAAATAGCATTTTGTGTCCAGGTTGGTTTATAACATGTTCTGCTACTGCTGATTTTTCTGACTGGCCCAGTCTGCAGTATCTCTCATGTTCCTTGATTCATGTTTGCACACTGCGTTTAGTGGCCCCTATGTAAACTTGTCCACAGCTGCATGGTATGCGGTAAACTCCTGCAGCTGTGAGAGGGTCTCTTTTGTCCTTCACTGAGCATAGCATTTCTTGGATTTTTTTGGTTGGTCTACAAATTGTTTGGAGGTTGTGTATCCTCATCAGTTTCCCTATTCTGTCTGTGACTTGTTTGATGTATGGTAAAAATACCTTCCCTTTGGGTGGCTGTTTTTCTTCTTCATTCCTGTGGTTTTTCCTGGGTCTAGCTGCTCTTGTGATGTCTGATATGGAGTAACCATTAGCCTGTAGGCCCAGTTTAGGTGCCTCAGTTCATCCTCCAGGTAGTGGGGTTCGCAGATCCTTTTTGCACCGTCTACCAGTGTTTTTATTGTGCTTCTTGCTACCAACTGCCAACAAGATGCCTGTCTAGAACAGATGAACACACACACAGAAAGGAGAGATGTAGTAGTGATGGGTGACTTCAACTATCCTGATATTTGCTGGAAATCTAACTCAACCAAAACTTCAAGGTCTAGCAAATTCCTTACTTGCCTGGAAGACAATTTCATGGTCCAAAGGGTGGAAGAAGCAACAAGGGGGTCAGCTATTTTAGATCTGATCCTAACCAACAGGGATGATCTGGTTAATGGGGTGCAAGTGGTGGGATCCTTAGGTGAGAGTGATCATGTTCTCCTGGAGTTTGTTATACAGTGGAAAGGAGAAGCCAGGCATAGTCAGACACGCATGCTTGACTTTAGGAGAGCTGATTTCAATAAACTCAGGGAAATACTGGGGGTGATCCCATGGTCAGGAATACTAAAAGAGAAGAGACCTCAAGACGGACGGGACATTCTCAAAAGGGAGATACTGAAAGCACAATTTCAAACAGTACCATTGAGGAAGAAAAATGGGAGGTGTCTCAAGAAACCAGGATGGTTGACTAAAGAAATATCAACAGAGCTAAGTTTTAAATGGAACATGTATAAGAAATGGAAGAAGGGGGAAATCACCAAATCACCAAAGAAGAATTCAAACAGATAGCGAACACATGTAGGAGTAAAGTCAGAAAAGCTAAAGCACAGAATGAGCTCAGCCTTGCTAGAGAGGTTAAGAACAATAAAAAGGGTTTGTTTGTTTTTGTATGTCCGCAGCAAAAGGAGGATGAAGGAAATGGTAGGGCCACTACGTGGAGAAGATGGCAAAATGCTAACAGGGGACAGAGAAAAGGCAGAATTACTCAACACCTTCTTCGCCTCAGTGTTTTCAGAAAAGGTAAAGGGGGACCAACCTGAGGATAAAAGTACAGAAGACACAACAGGGGAAATCCAGCACAGAATAAGCAAAGAGGTAGTACAGGAATACCTTCTTAATCTAAATGAATTTAAATCTCCAGGACCAGATGAACTACATTCAAGAGTATTAAAAGAGCTGGCAAATATAATCTCAGAGCCATTGGCAATAATCTTTGAGAACTCCTGGAGAACAGGAGAAGTCCCAACAGACTGGAGGAGGGCAAACGTTGTCCCCATCTTCAAAAAGGGGGAAAAAGAGGATCCCAACAATTATCGTCCAGCTAGTCTGACATCAATACCAGGGAAGATTCTAGAGCAGATCATTAAACAGAGTCTGTGAACATTTAGAAGACAATGCCATAATCCCAAAAAGTCAACATGGGTTTCAGAGTAACAAGTCATGCCAGACTAATCTGATCTCTTTTTTTGATAAAATTACCAGCTTGGTAGATGAAGGGAACTCTGTGGACATCACATACCTTGATTTCCGTAAGGCCTTTGACAAGGTTCCCCACGACATTCTTGCAAACAAGCTTGTAAAATGTGGGCTAGACAAGTTAACAGTTCAATGGATTTGTAATTGGTTGACTGCCGAACCCAAAGGGTGCTTAGCAGCGGCTCCTCTTCATCTTGGAAAGATGTGACCAGTGGGGTGCCACAGGGTTCTGTCCTGGGCCCAGTGCTATTCAACATCTTTATCAACGACTTGGATGAGGGAATTAGGGGCATACTTACCAAATTTGCAGATGACACGAAATTAGGAGGAGTAGCTAATACCCTGGAGGACAGGATCAAAATTCAAGATGACCTGGATAAACTGGAGAGCTGGGCGAAAGCTAACAAAATGAAATTCAATACGGAGAAATGTAAGGTACTGCACTTAGGGCGAAAAAATGAAATGCATAGATATAGGATGGGGGAGACCTGGCTGAATGAGACTACATGTGAAAGGGATCTAGGAGTCCTAGTAGACCACAAGTTGAACATGAGTCAACAGTGTGATGCGGCAGCTAAAAAGGCCAATGCGATTTTGGGCTGCATCAATAGAAGTATAGTGTCCAGATCAAGGGAAGTAATAGTGCCTCTCTATTTTGCCTTGGTCAGACCTCACCTAGAATACTGTGTCCAGTTCTGGGCACCACAATTCAAAAAGGATATTGACAAATTGGAGCGTGTCCAGAGGAGGGCGACTAAAATGGTGAAAGGTCTGGAAACCATGACTTATGAGGAGAGACTTAGGGAGCTGGGTATGTTTAGCCTGGAAAAAAGACGGTTAAGAGGTGATATGATAGCCCTGTTAAAGTATTTGAAGGGGTGTCATGTTGAGGATGGAGCAAGCTTGTTTTCTGCTGCTCCAGAGATTGGAACACGGAGCAATGGATGCAAGCTCCAGGAACAGAGATTCCACCTCAACATGTGGAGGAACTTTTTGACAGTAAGAGCTGTTCGGCAGTGGAACGCACTCCCTCGGAGCATGGTGGGGTCTCCTTCCTTGGAGGTCTTTAAACAGAGGCTGGATGGCCATCTGTCGGGGATGCTTTGATCGTGATTTCCTGCATGGCAGGGGGTTGGACTGGATGGCCCTCGTGGTCTCTTCCAACTCTGCAATTCTATGATTCTATTCTTTTTTGTCCTGGGTGATGATTGGAGTTCTTGTGTAGGTATCTGTCCATGTGTGTGGGTTTTCTATATACCTTGTGGCCTAACCGTTGGTTTGGTTTGTGGATGACTAGGACATCCAAGAATGGCAGTGTTCCTTCCTTCTCTTTTTCTCTCAGTGGTTATGACTATTAGTAACTCTAGCAAGTTGACTTAGTAAGATCTGTAATGATAAAATAATATATATATTTATTAATATATATTAATATGTATTAATATTCATAAAGTTCCCCCCCTCATTACAGTTTTTGTGTTTGGGATGTGTGAGAGAGACAGGGTTCTTTTGTGTTTAAGTTTTAGTTAGCTCGTAAATAGGTTGTGCTTATGGAGTTATTTAGTTAGTTCTGTGTAGTTAGTTTAGTTTTAGCCTTACACAGGTATTACGTATGTATAGATTGTTTCCCCCTTTCTTCCTTTTTGTGGCCTTTTTTCTTTCTTTGTTCTGCTTTTGTATGTTGACTATTTGTTCTGATTGGGTTTTGTGATTTATTCTGCATGTTTTAAAATCTAATAAATATGAACATTTTTTAAAAAAATTACCTCTCTGTGTGTGAACAGACTGTGTGTTAATTATCCTCCCTGCAACCTGACTTGCCTAGGTGCATAGTGGTATACTTCAAAGAAGGTTTCCTTCATTTCAAAGGACCCTTTTGAACTTCTCTAAAGTATAAGCCTTTTAAACTTAAAAAGATAAACATCCCATTTAGGTAAACTGCAATGTGTTTATACCTTGATGGTGTATTTTAAATTCTGCATGTCTACCTATACCACCATTATTCTATGAATGTTTCACTCTAGCAGTGTGCTAGTAATTATTTTTCCTTAAAGGGATTTCCTACCACCACTAAGTATAATATGGCATTATGACAGACACATATAAGCCCTAGACAAAGGGTTGGAAGCATGTGGCCCTCCAGATGCTATAGGACTCCAAGTCCCAGCAGCTTTAATCCAGCATAACCAATGGTGAGGAATGCTGGGGGTTACAATCCTACAATATTTTTAGGGCTCTGTGATCCCTATCCATGACCTGTACTGAGCACACCACATTGTACCTCATCTGTCCAGCATCACAAAACCTTCCCAGTTTACCAACCAACAGAAAATGGCAAAGGTGCCAAATTAACTGTGTTTTTTGTGTGCCTTCAAGCCATTTCTGACTTATGGTGACCTTAAAGTGACCCTATCGTGATGTTTTCTCAGCAAGATTTGTTCAGAGGAGGTTTGCCATTGCCTTTCTCTGATGCTGAGAGAGTGTGCCTTGCTAAAGGTCATCCAGTGGGTTTCCATGCCAGAGTGAGAATTCAAACCCTGATCTCTCCATGTCCAACACTTAAACCACAATTCTGCACTGCCTCTCAAATGGTCTTTACAGGATAACATATTTCATCATCTGGAGAAAGCCATCATCTAAGTATTTATTTGTCCCAACCTCTTATGCACCACTATAGGACAGAGAGAAAACTTCTCCAGCATATCTTACAGAGAGGGGAGGCTGGGTAAGTGGGGTGTCTCTTAATGGAAGCATTCCAGTTAGAGGAATAATTTGTTAGAAATCTGGCCCTAAATCCACTCTGTTTTAGCAATCCCATTTTCCCCAACAATCCAATTTCTGCAAGTAGTAATGCATTGCTTCTTCTCCTTATGTAGGGTTACCATATTTTGAAAAAGCAAAAGAGGGGCACATTTACCAGCTGACTACTTCAAACCATCAATAGCTATGACAATTCTCACTTTAAATACTTCTTCTATATATTTTTTAGCTCTGAAAAAGATGTCATGTTCAGGAAAAGGAGGATATATGGTAACCCTACCATAACCAGGGCTTCTTCTTTCTTTTCTTTTTTCTTTTTTCTTTTTTTTGTCCTTAAACCAGTTCTGCAGCTGGGTTGTATAGCTGGTTGTGTACAACTGGAAATTGTGTTGGATTCCCCCTTCCTCATACTGTAGTCTACTACATAACAAAGTGTCCACACATGCACAATGCTTTGCACTAAAGGAATGACTGTTAAATACTGGCCATGTTTTTTTTTTTCTGTAGTCTTCTGAGGAACCATGAACTAAGGAGAAATGACTCATCCTCAACTTCCTTTTTAGAGAGACACAAAGAGGGCAAAGGGGTAGGGATGGATTAATCTGTCCTTTTTGCTTTCTCGTGCATTTTTTTTAAAGTCACGTTCTTTCCATTGTGAAGAAATGTAGGTTTTAAAAATCTCAGTAGCTTAAAAACCCAGGTAAAAGGAGGAAGCACTGTTGATAAGTAGTTTGAAAATCAACCCTGGCAGAAATATATGTCTTTTGATATAAATGTATGAGGTATCTTCTGCTTAAGCATTTTTATATCATCTTGTTCTGTCAGATATCAAACCTCATGTACACGGGACCCTCAGTATCTGCTGGGGTTTTGGTTCCAGGACCCCCAGTAGGTACCAAAATCCGTGGATGCTCAAGTTCTATTATATGCAATGGCATAGCAAAATGGCGTCCCTTATATAAAATGGTGAAAAGCAAGGTTTGATTTTGGAATGATGATGTGGATGATCATGATGATGATCATGATGATGATTGGAATATTTTCATGCTGTGGTTGGTTGAATTCATGAATAAAGAATCCATGGATACGGGTGGTCGACTGTATTATACTTGTAAAGAAGGTTAAGAGTGGCAAGCAGTATGAATAGAGGGTGTATGGTATCAAAATCACAGGGTCCCATTATTATTTTAAAATACTGAATCAAACAATTAAAAGTAGAAAGGAGTAAAGGAGATATCCTTTAAGATTATACTACACTAGGTTGAAGTTTTAGTGTGTCAGCAAGCAGTATTTTCACTTAAACAGGCTTAATAAAAAGATCAATGAGATTGGAGGGAATGCTGGGAAATGATGATGGAAGCACATGATAGAAGCCATTTATGTTTCTCCATTTAGAGCAGCAAGTTTGGAAGTGTTATTTTGCTTGCCAAAGCTATGCTTCACACCCTCTGGCACAGAATCATTTCCTTAAGTAACATGCACAGAGCAAAAGCTATGCCAGAGGGAAATGTTTTATCTTAAATAACTTTTTTCAGGGGGTGGGGGAGAGCTGGCACTAAGCTTCTATTTCTTAGCAGGGATGAAGGAATCTTGCCAGTTTTAGTATCCTCTTCATTTTTAAAATCTTCAAGTTAGATCTGTTTAGAATATTTAGAACAGAATATGAAGCATACCCTCCAACTGTCCTGATTTGGCAGGGATGGTCCCAATTAACCTCTATCATCCCCCCCCCCCGCTTTTCAACTGCTTTTAAAATATCCCAATTTCTCTCTCCTTCTTCCACTTTCACCTTTTGTCCTCATCTTATTTTAGTTGCTGTAAACTGAGTTCAAAGTGCAAAAGTAGTTTGCATTCAATTAATTCAGCAGAGGGGAGAGAGAGAGCTGAATCTTGCCCTTCCCAGTAGGTCAGGCAAAAGCAAACTGCTGCAGTCTTTTCTAACTTGTCTGTTCTTCCTCATTAATAATTTTTGCCCTCTTGAACATGATCTGATGTTGCTTTGCCACTTATGTCCTAGGACTTTATCAGACGAGGGAAATATGGCGTCATAAGGATGCCACATAAGTGCAAAAGGGCACGTGGATCAGAAAACGTCACCCTTTCTTGGTTATAAAGAGGCAAAGTCACATACTTTTAAATTCATGGCTTAAGCCATCAATAGATCCTCTTGCCACTTTTTGGTGGCATTGCAGGCATGTGATACCTTGAGCCATTTAAATCACATACTTACCCCAACAATAGCCGTTCCAGAGCGAACACTTCCAGGTAAGTTTAGCTCTTTTTATGACCCTCCCTGGGTTACTTGGGACTTTTACAGTGTGTTTGGGTGCTTAGTGTAACTTTTAGATGTTTATTTTTGTTTTTAAGTTTGAATTTCCTGCGCGATTTCGAGATTTCAAATGAGAACAGGGCTCCATTCACTTCCTCTTTATTGCCGAGAGCCTTTGCTGGGATTACAAGGTAAGTCTGGAGTGGAATGTTCTTTTGTCAGCATTAAAATGCTTTTTTTTAATGCTGGCCAAAGAATGTTTAAAGAGGCTGTGCCTGATAAAGTCCCTAATCTTCATCTGTGAAACATCAGAGGGAATGATGAGGACATGAACAAACATGACTACATTGCTCAAGAATTAATTGAAAGGAAATTCTCCCTGTCTCACTATTCCTAGTATGGAGAGGACTATATTGCATCTGCCTGCTATTTAGGAATTAAAATGAGGAGCCTCTCTTTTTTTTTAAAAAAAAAATGATAATATCAATTCACCTGTAATGTGGTTGAATATTCAGTGATTCAGTCCTAGATTCATGAGAGGCGTAGATGGGAAAATGAGTGCATTTCACTTTTCCTACCATATTTCAACTTTTTAACATCTCAATGTCTTTCCATCCTGAATATGAAGAATTTTTTTTGGGGGGGGGGAAATATTCAAAATTACCTGGAATGAAATTCTTGCCCATCTGTAATCTGTACTAAAGCAAGATGGGCAATATGATACTTTATCAGACAGGGAAAATACGGCTTCATCACGATGCCACATAACCGCGAAAGGGCACGCAGATCAGATAACATCGCCCTTTTGCGCTTATGTCCTGGCCAAAACCTGGGTTTTTTAAATGGTGGCTTAAGCCATCAATAGATCTCCCAGCTGCATTTTTGCTGGCATTGCTGGCTTGTGATATGTTGGGCCATTTAAATCATGTACTTACCCCAACAATGGGTAAATCATGTACTTACCCCAACTCTGGCATGAACACTTCCAGATCAGATTGGGACACCCAGGTAGGTTTTACTCTTTTTACGACCCTCCCTGGAGTACTTGGGACTTTTCAAGTGTGTGTATGTGCTTTGCTTCACTTTCTGATGTTTATTTTGCCTTTATTTTTAAATTTTCTGTGCAATGAAATTGAGCAAGATTTCGAGCAAGGAAGTGAATTGGGCTTTCTTCACTTCCTCTTTATTGCCAGGAGCCTTCGCTGGGATTAGAAGGTAAATGTAAGGGGGAATGTTCTTTTGCCGGCATAAAAATGCTTTTTTTAATGCTGGCAAAAGAAGGTTTAAAAGGGATGTGTCTGATGAAGTCCGTGGTTTATATGGGCTGCATGAGGTGAGGTGAGTTTCATGCTGTAAACCATGATGGGGGGAAAATATCAGTCTAGAAAGGGGATCAATCAGCTGCTTCTTCAGGCGCTGTGGGGTTTGCATATAACACATTATAGTCACACCCCAACCTCTAAGCTCCCAAAATCAAAAGTGGAAGTGGGCATCTAGTCACTCCCAGTTTTGATGTTTTGTTAAGTATTTTTTTTAATATTTGTAGGCCTGATGCTACCTGTAGACGGTACTGAAGGCAAAAATTTGGCCTCAGTTTTGGCCCACCAAAGTTGTCTGCTCCTACTGTAGCTCAGTACTATTGAATTCTGTGAATCTGTAGTTTTGCAAGCTATTTAGCCTTCTCTGTCAGAGGAGATTTTCACACAGGGCCAAAATGCCCCGTTACTGCCCCGCCACCTCCTCTCCTGTTCCTGCCACGAAATAACATAATTTTTTCACTCACTTACCTAAATTCTGCAGCAGGAATGGGCTCCCCCTCCCCTCGCTGGCCAGACGTAAATGCAGCTGTCGTAAGGTTGCTTTTATGACCGGCCGTTATCACATGATAATGGCCGGACGGTAAATTTAAAAAATAAAACTCCCCCAAACATAAAATCAGTTCACCAAGCACAAAAACACACTTTAAATCACATAATCAAAACAGGGAGGGTAAAATAAAGGGTGCCACTTACCTGGATGTCCAGATCGTACCAGGAAGTGCTTGGAACGGACCTCCCCTCCACGGCTGTCATTTTGGAACAGGAATGGGGCTCCTGTTTGCACACCCGTGATTGTGTGATAGCGATGGAATGGGAGGTCTATTCACGATGAAAAATCGTGATTACATTGTTCTGGAACAGTCACAGGAGTAGGATGGATGAAGGACAGAACGGGGTCAACGTCGTCCGAAAGGGAAAACCTTTCCCGACTGTCATGGTCAGTCAGGACTCTGAGGACTCAGAAGGCGAGGAGGCTGAGCCAGTAGCAGAAGAGCTGGCTGAGTCTGAGTCTAGCCCTGAAGAACCCAGGGCTCAGCAGCCTAGCCCTCCCCCAGCTTAGGGTCCAAGCCTGGGAGACATAATGGAGCAAGAGCAAGAGGTAGAAGAGCAGGTACCTACCTTTAGCCAAAGGAGAGCAGAGAAGGCGTGGCTTCATCATTCCCAGAGATTAAGAGACAGAAGCTCATCAATCACCCTGCAGTTGGGAGTGGGAGCTGGGCCACCATAAGCAGCTGGGGGAGGCTGAGTTCCTTGCTTCAGGCAGTCTGCATTACCTGGAGGAAGCCTCTGCCTGTGACTCTCCTGGAAACTTGCTATCTTGAGACTTTGGATATCTTGACCTTGGGCTGCCTTCGTTGACCCACCTGCCAGAACCCTTTTGACCTTGGACTGCCTCTTCGTTCTGCACTCTCTCTCTGTGTGTACTTCTGACCCTGTAGGACTGCTACTGACAACACCAGGTACTGTGCTTTTCAACTGGGTTGTTGCCGAGCCGGGCTCCTTATCAGCTATTGAGTTGGCTTCTCGACACCGACCCTGTTCTGTTCCTGCCACAGGATATATAGCCTGTGTGAAAATCTCCAGAGAGCTCTGGTGCCACAGCAAACTACAAATCCCAGGATTCCATAGCATTGATCCATGGCAGTTAAAGCAATGTCAAACTGGATTACTTCTGCTGTGCAGAGGCAGCCTAAGAGAGTAAAATGGGTGATACGACTTTTGTACTGAGCCCTTTTGCTTGCATTAGTTTTGAGCATTCTGATGGAACAATAACAAGATTTCCCAAGAGTGTAAGAAAAACATGATCATGCATCTGTTTAGATCAGTAAAAGTAGTATCCTTCTCAGAGATGTTGGGGAGTTCAGAAGCAAGATATAAAAACAGAAAGGAAGCCGGGGGGGGGGGGAATCCCAGTTAGTGTATTTGATTTTTAACATTTTTTAATTACTCACATAAACATTAAACTTACATGTGTAATTAGAGGCTATGAATGTTTGTGAAGTATGGAACTGCTCACTATGATTTAAGTGGATGCAAATCTGTGTTTTCTTGTGGGGGGAGATGTCCATTTAAAAAAATCCCTATTCTCTGTTGATTGGCCAAAAAAAAATCAAGTTCCACACATTTGGTTATTGACATTAATGATATTCTGCACCAGTTAAGATTGAATTTTACAGGGTTACTTCTTTCAAAGAAAGGTGTTATTGCAGGTAAAGTGTGGAATAAATAATTCAGTCTCTGTACAGATTCTCCTTTTTTTCACTTTATTCTGCAAATCCTCCAGAGGCACAGTGGTTTCCACTGTGCTAAAGCTGCTGAAATTGGATTCAGAAGTGAGCTACAATTTAAAGAGAATAAGAATGCCACATTTGCTGTCTATTTGCTATAGAAGTCCACTTTAAATGCAAAGACCTCTTTTAAAGATTTGTTTAATCATCTTGAGAGAGAGAGAGAGAGAGAGAGAGAGAGAGAGAGAGAGAGAGAGAGAGAGAGAATGTTTGATGATCTGGTTAACAGAGTGAGACTTTCAATTCATATGACATATACCATCCAATTATAGTCTCCTGATCCTTCATTTTTCTGGTAGTGATATGATGACATGTGTTAAGCTGTGATGGCTAAAATAATGTTAAAGAACTATGTTCAATTTATGGGAAAATGCTATTGGCAAATATCAGGCACGGGTATGGGTTGCAAGTTTGCCCTAGATCTGGCTAATACCTATATGGACTGGTTTGAGCAAACATATGTAACACATGAAAATAGCCCGTTTAAAGAATATTCTGTATCATGATGCACAAAGTATATTTAGATGATATTTTCCCGATATGGAAATTAGTGAGGAATGCTTATTACAGTTTGGGACATACCTTAATTCTATTCATACCAGCATCAAGTTTGACATGATATATAACTCTAGAAGCATTCACTTTTTAGATATTGAAGTCATTACCAATCCGAGATTGTTTATCTCGGATTGGCCTTTTTAGTCATCAGCGCGCTTGCAGAAAGCGCGGGATGAGTCCTTCCTGAATCTTCATTTGTGAAGAAAAGCCAGAGAGATAGACATGACCAAATACGGCTATTTACTTACTGATATTTATAAGAAATGTACAGATGGTAACTCTTTTCCCAAGATATGACCGTTATCACACTTCACACCTCAAAAGGAATTCTCCATATTCACAAATGTTGGGGATAGGATGAAATTGCAACAGTTTAAAATCTTTCTTCAAACAAGCTAACATTCTTGAACAGCAACTTCTAGAAAGAGATACCCCCTTAGAATTTTAAAGTAAGTTATGTATAAGGCAACAGGAACAAGTAATGTGATCTTTTAAGAAATAAAACAAGGAACACGAACCTAGAAGGATTATACCATTGACTTACGATACACATACCGCTCCAGTTAGAGAAATCATACACAAATACTGATTTTTGTTGCAGGATATTACCAGAGGTAAACAAGTCCCCATAGTCACTTTTAAAAATGGACAAAACTTGAGGGACATGCTGGTTCACAGCAGCATGAGATACCCTGTAAGATTAATGGATATTGCTATAGATTGGAGTTGATCTGGAAATAGCTGTGTGTGTTCTAAATGTTGTAGGTTAAAACTATTCAGTAACCCATTGGACAACAAACACTGTCATCTTAACCAGTGATTTACTTGCAACACACAAGGAGTAATTGCGTGTCCAGAAGTGAGTTCTTCCCTGTATGAAATAACACACCAAGGCACATGATATAAGAAAGTGGAAGAAGTAGGCCACAACTTTTATTAGTTACAGCTGAGGATGGGGTTAGTGCACAACATGGGTCTCAACACAAGCATCAGACAACCCACCTGTTGATCAATGAGCCTGATCCTCTAGCCCACTGCTGGGACCTTTGGGATGACAGAAGAAGACCCACCTGGGCAGGTGCCCCAGTGTGGCCCCCTTGCCACCAGGGGGGCAGGAAAGGTGTTTCCCCCTGAGCCTGGACCTCGCCAAATCCCTTAAGGGGATGCCAATACATTACCAATGCCAGGAAGACACTGGTAATCAATATCCTGGATCCAGGACCCATGCCAAGTGTTCTCTAAAAGTTGTGACAATAATTAGCAACATGCCCACAATACACCACATATGTTACAAGATTACAAGGTTAAACAGACGGAGGGTGGGTGGGATGACACTCAGTGAAGAACTGCTGAGTGTGCAAGCAGGCTGCGACTTTATATACCCCCCCTGACCAGAGTGAAAACTGCAAGCAGCTCATTCCAGCCCTGCCTACCAGCCAATGAATTCAAACCCAGGTTTAAATTCATTGTCTGGTACTTCCCACCTCTCCCCAGGGCTGTGCCAAGCCACACAAAACCCTGGAAAGATGAAGCCCATGAACGCCATGCTGGGGGGACCAGTGGCACTCCATTTCTGTCCCTGACTGCAAGGATGCTACCAGGTAAGTTGGTCCACCCATTCTATGTCATACAGTGCCCCTGTAATCTATTATATGTAGGAATGACAATAAGGGAAATAAGGATTCATATTTGTGATTATAATAGTTGTATAAGTAACGGACATGCATCATTAGTGAAGCATTTTTATGATTTCAAGCACAAGGAGAAAGATATTAGGTTTGGTGCTTAGAGAAAATTGTGGTTTAAAGCAGAGAACAATATAATAAATTGAGAAAAAGAGAACTAATATATAATGGATATAAACTGAATACTCTAATTCCCAGTGGTAGAAATGAAGACATAGGCTGGAAGATAGGATTCTAGCCAGTCTCATCTTCATTGTTTTCTGCTTTTGGCTACTTAACCAATAGTTTGTATAAAGGTGTATACTTGTAATTACTATCACGTTGCATGTATATGAAGGTAATCTGTAGTATTCATATTTAGAATGCTTGTGTTTCAAGTACTTGCAGAATTGTTGTTATGATATAGGAATTATAGTGTTAGTTAACATTGTCTGTTCCTTTTCGAAAGATGTCCTTTGCATTGTTTTATTCCAGTGTCTTATTATTTTTGTTTGAAAGTGTATTATTTTTATATGTGGTATAGTGGATTCTAATTTAATTGTTATCTATAGTTAACCTATACAGTCATGTATTTGAAGAAGGATCTGTTATCTTTGTGGGCTCAATAACTGCAAGTTCACACTGGATTGTAGCCTTGACTCCATAGCTAATGACACATGAGGCATGGAGGTTGTAGTGGAAGTCTTAGTATATAAACAGAGCCTCTGAGTGTTGTACTTTGAATACTATTATGGTTATTGATGCTTTTTAATTCAACACTTCAGCCTTTTGTCTGAATAATATAAGATTTACATCAGCCACTGCTAGTTGAAACATGTCTGGCTTCTGTTTAAATGAAGAATTGGATGAGACCTTAAGCCATCTCTTTTACTTCAACAGATGATTTACATCCTAAAGACATTTTCTCATACTGATATTTCTAGTGTGGACCTGTAATGTATTTTCTAGGTCCCTCTCCATTGACACCCCCTTGTTGTGGGAGAGACGCTTGCGTACCCTAATGATGTTTTGAGCTATGCTGCCGGTGGCATAATAGCCACCGGTAGGGTCTCCCATGCCAGACAGGTCAAAACCGAAGGGTCTGACAAAGAGTGTCAAAAGGCAGGATGGGCTCTCTAGCCTTATGGCAACTGTCCTAGGAGAAGGAAAACTCTAATCCCAAACCCAGGCAGATGGTGCTTGTCCAACCCTTTAAGGTCAACCATCTAATCAAACCTACAACCCGAGGATCTCACTGCTACCATCCATGCTTGCAAGGCCACAGCAGATGAACCTTTGGTTTAAACGGTGAGGCCAGTTCTGTGCATGCTGCGCTCCACCAGAAAAATCAATTGCACAGGCTTGAAGGAAAAATCCAATTCCAAAAAAGCCCTGTAGCAATAGGCGAGGGACAAAACGGCAGGTGTAAAGATGTACTGGAAGCCATAAACCCAACCCTGCATGCAGGCGGTTCAGGACATTGGTCGCTCGAGGCTGACCCGGGAGATGACAGACTTGTTCGGCAGCATCCTAAACGACCAAGCACCCTTTTTTAAGGAGAGCACTGCTTGCTCCTTATGGAGAGGGGCCTAGAAAAGGTGGCCTAATGAAAGCTCATCCCCAACTACCTGGTTGGCTAGCTGCGGTCAATGGGCATCTTCTGATGCAGTCAAACCAAGGCAAAGAAACAAAGGCACACACCGGCCTCCAAAGGTGTAAATAAACTGACACTTGAATGCTGGAACATCAGAACCATGCGAGGCTCTGAAGATAGTGGGTGGCCTGAGTGTCGTTCTGCTCTAATAGCCCATGAACTATCACAACTTAATATTGACATCGCTGCTCTTAGTGAAGTTTATCTCCATGAGGAAGGCAGCCTTAAAGAACACGGTGCCGGCTACACATTTTACTGGTCTGGCAAACCCAAAACCAAAAAACATCTTTCAGGAGTAGGCTTTATGATTAAAAACTCCATTGCCTCCAAACTTGAAACCTTGCCAACAGGACACTCTGATCGCATTATTTCCTTACGCCTCCCACATGTTGTTCTCTTTAGTATATATGCCCCAACTATGCAAGCCGACCCTGTAGAGAAAGACAAACTCTACACAGACCTATGCCAAGTCATAGAAAAAATGCCCTGTAGAAGATAAAATTATTATCCTTGGTGACTTCAGTGCCAGAGTAGGAAAGAACTCCGAAACCTGGAAAGGTGTCTTAGGCAAGCATGGTGTTGGAAATTGCAATGATAATGGATGCCTCTTGCTAGAGTTCTGTGCAGAACAACAGCTGACTATTACAAACACTATCTTTCAGCAGAAAGATAGCTTGAAGACAACCTGGATGCATCCCCGATCCAAACATTGGTACCTCATTGACTATGTTGTAGTCCGCCAGAGAAATAGCCGCAATGTCCGTCATACTCGAGTGATGCCCAGTGCAGAATGCCAGACAGATCATCGCCTCGTAAGATGTAAACTAAACCTTCATCTTAAGTTCAAACCTAAGAGGGGTGGCATCTTAAAGAAGAGACTCCAAGTCAACAATCTTCAATAAGCTACCATGAGAGACAATTTCCAGGCAAACCTTGCAAACAAAACTTGAAGAACATCCTACAGATCCTTCTCCTACAGTGCTTTGGCAACATATCAAAACATAACAAAAACAGTATCCTCCAGTCTGTGGAAGAATCCCTTGGGTTCTCCCACAAGAAAAATCAAGACTGGTTTGATTAAAACAACCAAGAGATCCAGGAGCTGTTGGCAAAGAAGAGAACTGCTCACCAGGCATACCTCGCCCATCGAACTTGCCATGTAAGAAAATCAGGTTTCCTTCTCACATGTAGTAAACTTCAACAAAAACTCTGAGACATGCAGAACAAGTGGTGGATCAATATAGCAGAAAAGACACAACGCTGTGCAGATCTGGGTGATCATAGAGGATTTTATGAAGCTCTTAAAGCAGTTTTTGGACCTACTTATCAGGTCCAAAGCTACTTATACAGTACAGATGGTCAAACATTAAGTACTGATAAAGCCTCCATCCTGAATCGATGGGCTGAACACTTTCAAAGTCTCTTTAGTGCCAACCAAGTAGTCCAAGGCTCAGCTATCCAACATATGATACAAAAACTGATGAAAAATGAATTGGACATAGCTCCCACTTTGGAAGAGACCCTTAAGGCCATATAGCAGTTGAAAAATGGCAAGGCAGCTGGGATTGATGTAGTCCCACCTGAAGTTTGGAAACACGGAGGTCATGCACTCCACGATAAATTCCACAAACTCCTTGTGAATTGTTGGGAAAAGGGGGAACTGCCATCAGATCTCCAAGATGCAGTCATCATCACCCTGTACAAGAAAAAAGGAGCAAAATCCAACTGCTCAAACTATTGAGGCATAACACTGCTCTCTATTGCTGGAAAAATCCTTGCAAGGATACTCCTGAACAGATTAGTTCCTGCCATTGCAGAAGAAGTTCTTCCGGAAAGCCAATGTGGCTTCAGAGCCAATAGGAGTACTACAGATATGATATTTGCCCTTAGACAACTGCAAGAGAAATGTAGAGAGCAGAACAAGAGTCTCTATGTAACGTTTGTTGACCTCACCAAAACCTTTGACACTGTGAGTAGAAAAGGTCTGTGGCAGAAACTGGAAAGACTAAGATGTCCCCCCCAAATTCCTTAAAATGATTATTTTGCTACATGAGGGCCAGCGCGGTCAAGACTGATATGGTGATGCTCTTTCAGAGCCCTTTCTAATAACTAATGGAGTGAAGCAAGGTTGTGTTCTTGCACCAACTTTATTTACAATCTTCTTCAGCGTGATGCTCCAAAGGGCTACAGCAGAGCTTGAAGAAGACGATGGCATCTATATACGTTACCGTACTGATGGTAGCTTGTTTAACTTAAGTCGTCTGAGGGCTTGCACCAGGACTCTAAACTATCTAGTCCGTGAGCTGCTCTTCGCTGATGATGCTGTCCTTGTTGCCCACACAGAAGCAGCTCTGCAGCACCTAACATCCTGCTTCACAACAGCTGCACAGCTGTTTGGGCCGGAAGTCAACCTGAAGAAAACGGAAGTTCTTTACCAGCCAGCACCACAGGACGAACACCATCATCCCCACATTGCCATCGGCAACTCTGTGCTTACGTCCGTTCAGCAGTTCAACTACCTGGGTAGCATCATCTGCTCAGATGCCAAGATTGGCTAAAAGATTGATCACAGATTAACAAAGGCATATAGCGCATTTAGAAGACTTCACAAAAGAGTCTGGAGTAATAAACACCTGAGGCGAAGCACAAAAATCAATGTGTATAGAGCCATTGTACTGTCTATTCTCCTTTATGGATCTGAAACATGGGTCACCTATCGCCACCACTTACGACTCCTCGAACACTTTCATCAGCGCTGTATAGGCACAATCCAAATATACACTGGACTGACTATGTGATGAATGCTGCTGTCCTTGAGCAAGCAGGGATCACCAGCACTGAGGCCATAGTATTGAGAACACAGCTGCGCTGGGCAGGGCACGTTTCTAGTATGGAGGACCATCGCCTCCCCAAAATAGTACTCTACGGTGAACTTGCCACGGGTCAGCGTAAGAGGGGTGCTCCAAAGAAGCCATACAAGGACTTCCTGAAACAACATCTCAGGCTCGGCCAAATTGATCACCAACAATGGTCCGCCCTGGCCTCACATTGGGAGACATGGAGATGCACTATCCACAATTCTGCAGCCTTATTTGAGAACTCATGCCGAACAGGTCTTGAAATGACAACGCATAAAGAATCACAACCCGGAAACATCACCCAAGGAGACCTTCTGCTATGCTTTCTGCAACCAGACTTGTTTATCTCGGATTGGCCTTTTTAGTCATCAGCGCGCTTGCAGAAAGCACGGGATGAGTCCTTCCTGAATCTTCGTTTGTGAAGAAAAGCCAGAGAGAGTAATGTTATTTTAGTGATTTATTATATTTTTATATACCTTCACAAACACAAACACACAAATATGTATATGCACATTTATTTTATTTTCATATCCTAACTTTCTGTTCACCTTTCATTATTTCAGTGAGTTAGGTCTTATCTCTTCCATTTTGTCATGTGTTAAGCTGTGTGCCACTGATGACCCCAAGTGCTTTCAAGTGATCCATCTGTTACACTTTAGAAATGTATCCTTGCATTTTTTAAAAAATGTCTCTTTTGTGTAAAAACAAAAAAACAAAAAAAGCTCAGCCAGCTAACTGAAACATACACACTTTCTCACACAAATTTCCTTTCTGTAATAGAGCAGCACATTAGGAAGTGGAACATGCTAAAGCTTTCTATTTGAGGTAATGTGTTTTTCCCCTGACACATTAAGGCATTTAAAAATTGACTCTCCACCTGAAATTTGTAGTAACAGAAGCAATAATTTTAATAATTTCTCAGATTTCTGCCTCAGTTGGTGGCTCTTAGTTCATTCATGCACAATTAGCTTCTGCTTTTTTAAAATTTCTAATTTGAATGCAAGAGCTATGTTGTATAGAGAATAACATTTTTATTATTATTTAAAAGGCTTTCCATTAATGGACAGTTACTAAGGATACTAAAACTACAAGCTTTATTTAATGTATTACAATGAATGAGTTGCAAGACAACCAGGAATATTTTTTTTAAATAAAATAAAATAAAATAAAAATAAAACCCATCAAATGACAGAAAAGAAAATGACAAGCAAATTTATTTATGAGACAGGGCAGGTGGTTGATTGGGAGCTGTGTGCAGTTGGTATAGGATGGTGAGGTTGGTGGCGAAGTATCTGAGGGGAGAATTCCAGGAAACAGTTTAGAAGAGAAACAGTTTCTGACATCAAAATACATACTGAACCAGTTTGCATGCTTTGTTTTTTTTTTAAATCCCATGATTCAGTAAACTTTTGTTGTTGATATTATTTTATATCTCTTCCTGAGGGTCATTCTACTGAGGGTTGTGAAAGGAAATCAGTCACATATATACAGTACAAACCCAAGTCCACAATAGGTGATCACCCTCACAGGTGCAGTGTTGTAGCTCCATTAGGTCTCCCAAATAATAAAGCCAGAGAGTGGTTTAAAAGTTTTAGGGATTGTGGGTGACAGGAGGCCAGGGTTGGTTTCTGTGTGAGTAAACTGGCAGGGGTCACTTACTAAAAAGTGATCACACTTACTTTTTAGGATGATACATTCTGAGATTCTGTGAGCTGTAGTCTTTAAAAGTAGCTTTGGTTGATCAATCGGCACAATTATTAGTGAATGGCGAAAAAACAGATAAGTTTAATATAAAAAAGGGCACTAGGCAGGGTTGTCCACTCTCCCCCTTGCTATTTATAGCCACCATAGAGATATTAATCGATGCAATTAGACAGAAGGAAAATATTAGAGGTACAAGAATCAAGACTTACGAATACAAAATTAAGGCATATGCAGACGACATAGTAGTAATCTTAGACAATCCATTGGATTATTTAGATGTGTTGGGAAAGACCATCCATGAATATGCAGAGGTTTCGGGGTTCAAAATAAACAAGGAAAAAACAGCGGTAATTACAAAGAATATAGACAAGAAACAAGAAGATTTCTAAAATAACAGGTTTCATTATTGAGAAAAAATTAAAATATTTAGGCATCTGGATCACTAAAAGGAATGCAGACTTATTCAAAAATAATTTTGAGAGATTATGGAACGAAATTTAAAAAGATATGAAATGGTCAAAAACCAAGCTTTCTCTGCTGGGGAAAATTGCATCGGTGAAAATGAATATACTTCCCAGATTCATGTTTATATTTCAGAATTTGCCCATTCTAAACAACGATAAATATTTCAAGATATGGCAATCTGAAATATCAAGATACATCTGGTCAGGCAAGAAGCCGTGTATTAGGTGGAAGCTACTTTTAGATAAAAAAAGAGAAAGGAGGTTGTGCGTTGCCAGACTTACAATTATATTATCAATCCTGTTCACTTCTATGGTTAGAAGAGTGGATATTTCTTAAAGATATCAAATTGTTAACATTAGAGGGATTAGGCAACAGGTTTGGGTGGCACGCATACCTCTGGTATGGGAAGATCAAGGAGAACAAAGATTTTAATAATCACTATGTCAGGAAAGCCCTTATAAAAACATGGTTGAAACTAAAAACAACTTTTTATAGAAAGATTCCACTTTGGATTTCAACTGAGGAAGCCTTTTTTGGAAGGACTAAAAATAAAGAAGAAAGCTGGTTAACTTAAAAGGATATTGTAACAAAGGACAGTTTACAAGTTGGGATAAAGACGAGAGAGCAATTAGAAGTGGAAGGTTATACTATGAATTGGTTCTTATATAAACAGATTTATGAACGCTTTAGGAAGGATAAGAAATTAGAAAACTTTGAAATGGATAAAAATCAATTAGATGAAATTATTTGGGATAATAAAAAAAAATCATATAAAGAAATACTATAACATCTTACTAGAAAGGAAGCTAGAAATGGATTACATTAAAGAACCAATGGTCAAATGGGCCCAAGAGATAGGACATATTATTGAGTTAGACAGATGGGAGAAACCATGGACCAATACGCATAAATTTACTATGTCCCAAAATTTAAAAGAAACATTTTTGAAGATGTTTTATAGGTGGTATTTGACCCCCATAAAACTTCATAAGATGTATAATACATGCAACAATTTATGTTGGAAATGTGCGCAAGCCAAGGGTACTCTAATCCACATTTGGTGGAACCGTCAATGGGCAAAAAAATTCTGGAAGAAAATTCACTATGCTATTTCTGAGATGTTAGGAATAAGATTCTCTATGGAACCTGAAATATACCTATTAAATATGGTAGATAAGATTAAGGAGAAAAATATCAACTGTAAATGGAAAATTCTATTATACTTGATCTCAGCAGCAAGAATAACCTGCGCCTCAAAGTGGAAGGCGAAAGAACACCCTACGCCTCAAAGTGGAAGGTGAAAGAGTGGTTAATTAAATTACAGGAGATATGGATATTCTAACTGCTACAATAAAAGAGAGGATGATCATTGAAATTTAAAAAAGATTGGGAACCGATAAGAGATTACTAGAGGAGGAAATGGAAAAACTTAGAGAAATTAGATTTATAGATTAAAATTTTACTGATAAGAGTATGAATTTAAGTCAAATTTGGTGTTTATCTAAAGGTTAGACTTAGAAGAACAGTAAAATATGCAAGGAACGGGAAATAAGATTTAATTGTACAATGATAAATTACTTCGGGAAAGAAGAATGGTCAGGAGAAGTATGATTTTGTAAAACTAGAGAAAGAAATAGCATGAATATATGATGTATAATATATGATATAGATAATGGTGATAAGAAGAATTTGTTTTAATATTGAAATATATGTATGGATTATGTTTGTGTAATCTCTGTTGTGACAACTTTATAAAAAATCTTAATAAATAAAAAGTAGCTTTGGTTAGCAAACCCCACTGCTCATGCAACCAAACATGTGCAAGATTTAATCTAGATTTTTGACCCATTGTGAGAACTGGACATGAATATATCTCCCACAAAAATGTCATATACAGTTGTCCCATTGTATTCGCTGGGGTTTGGTTCTAGGACCCACCCAAATCCATGAATACTCAAGTCCCATTAAATGCAATGGCATAGTAAAATGGTGTCCCTTACATAAGATGGTAAAATCAAGGTTTGCTTTTTGGATTATTAATTTTTAAAGAATATTTTCAAGCCATAGATACTTAAACCCATGGATACCAAATCCGTGGAAACGGAGGGAGAACTGTACATTCAAAATGTCAGATATCCTGTAGAGGCATGAGAGAGTGTAAACTGGTTGTTAGTGTACATCCACCTACTTTCATGGTAATTAGGCAACAATGTAAACCATTGATCTTCAGTGTGTTTTTATAAGAATATGGGGATACCAGAAGCATTTTCAATGAGAAGTCGAAGGCTTGCATGGCTGGCATCCATAGAAATCCTTGGTTTTTTTTCTGGGCTGTAAGGCCTTGTTCTAGAATAGTTTCTTTCTGACATTTTGCCTGCATCTGTGGCTGGCATCTTCAGAGAATGGTTGGGTAGGAGTGTGTGGAGTTTATATATTGTCAACCCCTGTTGGGGAATATATGTAAATTTGTGTAATTGAATGGTTAGTTTCTGGGTATAGAAATGCAAGTCTCGTTAGTGTCTGTTTGGCTAATGGTTGGTTCATGGGCCATTATCTCCTGGAAATCCCCTTGTCCCTGGGTGGAATTCCTTTGTAAGTGTTGAGTTTTGATTCTTCTGAAATCCTCAAACACCTGGACAACTTCAACAGGAAAGAAGAAACCCTAAAAGTAAATAAAATCTGGCTCCCAGTTTTGAAAAACAATAGACTCAGAAGGATTGTATCCTAAAAGAGGTGATAACTCATTTGATAACACTTGATATACACAGGGCCGGTTTAACCAGTCTGCCAAATCAGCATTGGCGGGGGGCTCCATGAAATCAAGAGGGCCCCCTAGTGGAGAAAGATAATGGATTTGCTCTTGGTACTAAGTTGTAATTTGGAGACTGAAATTTGGACAGTCCCTGCATTGCTGTGAGGCAGTAGAAGGAGGAAGGGCGGAGAGAGAAGGCGAAAGGGCGGGGAGAGAAGATGGTTGTGTGGGTGAGTGACTGTGACTACTAGGGCTGGCTTCTCAGGGGCCCACAGGGGGGATGGGGGGTGCCATGCACGGTGGAGTGGTTATTTTACTTTTTAACTTGTTGCTGGAGTCAGAGACTCAGTGGCTGCTGCTGGACTCCTCCCTGCAGCGTTGTGTTGCTTGCAGAGAGGTACTAAGTTAGAGGGGGGAGCACTGAGAAGATGCCTGCCTAATACTGATACAGTAATTTGGAGACGGTCCCTGCATGAGCTGGGAGGGGGAAGAGAGAGAGAGAGAGCATTTTCTCTGAGGCATAGAGAATGAGAAATGGGAGATAAAACTCACTGGGATTTTTGTGTGTGTGCACATGTGCTTTCAAGTTGCCTTTTGACTTATGGTAACCCCATGTACTCCAAAAATAAAAATGAGTTGTGGGTGTTTATTCAGGATGCTACATTCATTGAGAAGTAGTGGTGATATAATTCCTCCATAAGTGGTATGTTCCTTTGCTTAATTAGACAGTAGCTAGTTTGATTCATGAGCTACCTTATGTATTCTTAGTTTTAGCATAAACCTAATACCTAAAGCAAAATCAGCTGCACTAAATAGCATTGTAGCATGAAGTGTACATCTTCTAGACTGTTTTGCAAAGTTGAAAAATGAACACAGAACTCACACACATCATATTCTTTAGGTAAAGGCTGTAAATGTTTCAGTTTCTCTTACCATGGCAGCACCTTTTCATTGCATTAGACTCAGTGCATTTTGATTATATTTCTTATTTACTATATGTTCAGATAATCAGAAACATTTTTCTCCCTGCACACATGGAGATGTAATTATTACAGTGGCAAAACACTCATGTCGTGGTTACTTAATTTTTGTCCTCCTCATCCTTTCCATCCTATAAATCACAGAGTTGGAAGAGACCTCAAGAGCCACCCAGTCTAACCCCCTACCATGTAGGAAGACACAATCAAATCATTCCTGACAGATGGCCATCCGGCCTCTCCTTTAAAACCTCCAAAGAAGGAGACTCCACCACTCTCCCAGGCAGCTCCGTATTCCGCTGCCAAACAGCTCTTACTGTCAGGAAGTTCTTCCTAATGTTTAGGTGGAATCTCTTTTCCTGCAGTTTGAACCCATTGCTCCGTGTCCTAGACTTTGGAGTAGCAGAAAACAAGCTTGCTCCATCCTCAGTATGACATCCCTTCAAATATTTAAACATGGCTATCATGTCCCCTCTCAACCTCCTCTTCTTCAGACTAAACATGTCCAGCTACCTAAGCCACTCCTCATAGGGCCTAATGGCTTCCAGACCTCTCACCATCCTGGTCACACACCCTTCTCTGGACAAATTCTGGCTTCTCCATATCCTTCCTGAATTGTTGTGCTCAGAACTGGACACAGTACTCCAGGTGAGGTCTGACCAAAGCAGAATACAGTTGTCCCTTCACAGTCGCTGGGGTTTGGTTCCAGGACCCCCCGTGAATACCCAAATCCGTGAATATTCAAGTCCCATTATATGCAATGGCATAGCAAAATAGTGTCCTGTATGTAAGATGGCAAATTCAAGGTTTGCTTTTTGGATTATTTTTTAAAGAATATTTTCAAGCCATGAATACTTAAATCTGTGAATGCCAAATCCGTTAATGTGGAGGGACAACTGTACAGTGGCACTATTACTTCCCTTGATCTAATGATGAGTCAATTTGTTATTCAGTTTTCTTACCTACCCTGACACCCCCAGCCCCATAGCTATAGTAACATCTATAATAATAATTGGCAATATTTAATAATTTGGTCAATGTGTGGCCTTACATGCAGTGTGGCCATTAATAAAAACCTGGGAAATTACATCTAGCAAACCCAAAGACAAGCACAACAGGGGCCCTTTGTGGCTATGGGTGCTGGGGGTGCCTTGGGTTTCTAAATGGCACTAAAACCTCATTCTGCTTGTGTGTGCATGCACGTGTTTGCCTTTCAATAATTAAGGTGCAGAGGGGCCCATTTATTTATAAAGGGGCAGGTTTGCAATTTGCAGAAGGAACGTCACACCCTTCCTGCAACCTGGCTAAAAGAGGAGTATATCTTTCTTCTGAAGTACTACTTACCTCATGAAAATAATTTAGCAGCAATTTATTTTTCAAAAAAATGCAGAGTGGCTGATGGGAAGGGGGTCTGGTATATAGCTTTCCCTGACACTGGGATAAACATAGGGAGCCCCCAAAACAAACCATTGCAGGGGGGCCCCAAATTTCTTAAATCGGCCCTGGATATACATATTGATGCATGCAGCAGTTTCAAATTCAGCTAAACTAGTGTTTTCAAGATCTCTTGCATACAATAATATGCAGTCACTTTACAAACAGAAGTCTCCCCTACTTGGGAGAAAGGTGGAATATAAATTCAACAAACAAGCCAGTATCTGGATAGCCCTTTTACAAAGCAGGATTCATATAGATCTCTATGCTGAATCTCAACAGAGAGAAAACAAGTTAGAAAACTGAACTCATTCCAATTTGGAATTTGGAGTTCTCTCCCTTTAAATCTAAATCAGCTTCCCTTAAAGAATGCTCCTTGAAGTTGATATACAAATGGCACCTCACTCCAATTAAGCTAGCAAAAATTACAGGCAATATGAGGGGTTGTGATTGTAAAGGTACTTTTTGCCCATGTGGTTTCACTGCAACAAACACCACCAATTTTGGCTCTCTGTATTTTCATTTATCTCGAGTATCACAAACCAGATTCTTGTCCTTTGCCCTGGTTTCTTACTTCTGTGTGTATTTGTTGGTAACAATAAGAATTTAAAGCACAAATTCATTATTTGTTTTTTTCCCCCTTGCCATCACTCACTTGGAAATAGCACAGAAGTGGAAGACTGCCTGCCTGATCATGGAGAACAGGTGCCAAATGGTCTGGAATACTTTATTAATGGGAAAGGTATCCAAGAGGATTGACAGTTCTACTTCATGTCATACTCCCTTTGAGGAGAAATGGCTTCCCTTTTAGTCCTTTGTTAATTCTTCAGAGCATCCTTCTTTGCCATTGTCTCAACATTTGAACTTATGGAATGATGTCACCCGATCTGACCCTCCCGCTCCAAGGCATGCATTGTAGTTATGAATTTTTATCTCCTGTCAGTAGAATAACAATTTCTATACCAGCATTAATTGGGTGGTTTTATCTTATGTATATTGGGTTATGGTTACGTTGTAACTTTTCAAGCTTTTGTATTTTGTAGTTTAACATAAAAAAAGAAAAGAGAACTGAACTCATTGAAATACATCATAGGAGATTATCAGATATGTGAAAAAAGCTCTAAAGGAGCTCCCAAGAACAACGTCACTGTACTGGGAACAAGTTCCGGTTCCACACGTGTCATCATCATGGTGTGCTTGCTCCGTTCGCCTAATAAAAGTGGCACCTTTTTTGCTGTGTCAGCATGGAGGGAGCATGGAGCAAGCACACAAGGAGGAGGATGTCGTGCAATATCAGGACCCGTTCCTGGTACAGTGACGTCATTCTCGCGAGCTCCTTTGGGGCTTTTTCAAGTGTCTGATAATCTCCATAATCAAGGGTTCAGAAAATCTGTCAAAGTAGTCTATGGTCCCAAGAGAATTTTAGGTATGTCCAACATTGCAGCATTGCAAATTATTTCTGTAACTGAGAGGTGTTACCGAAGCATTAAAGATATGGAGATTAGCTAATCAAGGGATTAATTGTAAAAATATTCCAAAGTGTTCTCCATATCCTACCTGCAGTCTTTTGTTCCACTTTCCTTAATGAAAGGGATCATACCTCTGCTAGGATATGGATTCCTGTATTTTTGCCAAAAGTTGATACATACATCAAGCAATTCAAACCTCTTAGTTATTAAACTTGAGGATTCTGGGAGTCCTAGTTCCCTTCCCTCCCCCAAAAAGCTTTTCTAGACTCAGGACAAAGTATGAATGGGTGAGAATTTTGCTTCAGCTCATTTTTGATAAGAATTGACCCAAATTTGTAAATTTCATCATGTTCAGATTTGATTATCAGAATCTGAGATTAAAATTATTCAAATGTGGGAGAAATTAAAACAACTAGATATTCCTTAAGTCAAAAAGGTGTACATATACTACAGGGTAAAACAAATGTGCATCTAGGGAGATAGGTTATTTGTTCATGAGACAGTATATAGCAGTGGATAAATTCCTGGATAGAAATTCTGATATCCTATATGAAACTGAAATGTGTATGTTTATGATGGAGTCCTTGATCATTAAGCATCAGGACAACAGCTATCTGCATTTGGTTTTGCAGCAACTGGCTGACATGTGAGCACTGATTCAGTTTCATAATAGGAAAAAGCATCCTAACAACTTATTCTTTAAAAAAATAGCCTCTGTTAGTACCTGATCAATGCAAGGGCAGTTTTTATATCAAATACACTTTGAATATACTGTGATCCTTTTAAGTGCCTTTGCAGTTTCCCACAACTGAATCTATTTTCCTTTAAATAGTTGAGAGGAAATAACTAATTCACACTCTGAAGAAACCCCTTCAAAAAACCTGGAACACTCTTGATTTTCTCCTCTCTCTTTCTCTCTCTCTCTTCATTCTTTTTCCATTTTCATAGAGATCAACCTCAGATAGCTCTTCAAAATGCAACCCTAAAAATAAACGCCACAGATTATAAGCCTTGATTTACTATGTACAGGCTCTGGTTCTCAAAAATACTCAAAAACATACCCCCCACTCCGTTTGTGTCTAAGCTAGTCTGTGTAGGCTATAAAAAAAGCAAAACTCCTATCTATTAAATTTAGATGCTGTTGAACAAGCAAGAGCTGAAGTGGACTGTCATCGTACTTAGCACCTGCTATGAGCTATAGATTTCTCTGAACTCTTCTAAGTAGTCATGCCAGCAGCTCTGTAAGTTAGGCTGGTAGTAACAAATACTGGGTGCTGTAGGTTGTACAGTTGTCCCTTCATATTCGCTGGGGTTTGGTTCCAGGACCCCCCATGGATACCAAAATCCGTGAATAATCTAATCCCATTATATGCAATGGCACAGCAAAATGGTGTCCCTTATATAAGATGGCAAAATCAATGTTTGCTTTTTGGATTATTATTTTTAAAGAATATTTTCAAGTCATGAATACTTAAATCCATGGATTCCAAACCCATAGATATGGAGGGACAACTGTATTTCAGAGGAAGGAACTGACAAAAATCACCTCTGAATATTCCTTGCCTAAGAAAACCCTAGGAAATTCATAAGTCGACAGTTGACTTGAAGGCACGTACACACACACAAACACACATACATGGGTGAACATTTCAGTTCAGTTAATTTTTGGTAAGATTTATATCAGAATTCACATATTTCTTCATACTCCAGATGGAAAGGACTGGAATTTATCCACCATGGCCAAAGATTCTGAGTACTCCACTCTTTAAAGTCTGGTTTGAATCGTATCAACCATGTTATTGTGCAGTGAGGGTTCCTACTATTTCTTACTGGCTCTTCATCATAGAAGCAAGTTCAACAGGATTAAGTCGAACACAGCTGTACTTGTTGAAGATGTATCTATTGAAGCTGTAGATGAAGATTTTGTTTCAGCTCCCTTTTGAGGAATTTACCACAACCTGCAAATTTGTTTGCATTCAAGATGGAAAGATCCCAAGGTTTAAAAATCTGAATGTGAAAGAAAGAAAAACTGACAGATTTTCTTATCCTTGATCAATAGTATTTTCTTGACATTGCAGAAGAGATGCTGAACCTGATAGGTGATGAAATTTTATTTATTGATGGATTGGTTTTAGGTATTTATACCCCGTTCTTCAGCCACAAAGGCTCTCAGACTGGCTTACAAATTATTAAGCAATATCACTTATACATCTACAGTACTTTATAGCATGCTAGGCACTCTCTAAGCAGTTTCCAATGTGTGTTAGCTAATTGCCCCCAGAACCTGGGTACTCATTTTACTGACCTATGAAAGGATGGAAGGCTGAATGCACCTTGGAGCCCTTGGGATTGAACTTGCAACATTGTGGTTGAAGTACTGGCTGCTGTGCCACCAGGGCTCCCTGGGAATCAGTTACTTGACCTGTGTGTTTCTACTGTCTCAGGCACAGTAAAGGTGGCAACTAAGTAAACACAGCTATTGCTTCCAGGACACAGATTCAGCAGAGATTAAGTGAGGAAAATAGGAATGCTAGCACTAAAATAAAGTTATCCAATGCTTAACTAGTATAATATCGCTAAAACAATTTAGCACTTCAAGTATAACTCCTGAATTTTTTTAAAAAAAGGCTCAGTGGAAATTTGTGAAAAAAATCTGAAATGATGTTACACATGATCAGCAAGAAGGGAAGGAGGAGGACATGAGGGGGGGAAGTAAACCCAGCACATTTCAAGAAAGGACTATATGCAGTCCGATGAATATGCAGGTACAGTGGGCCAAGATTACTTACAGTGGGACCTCAGTATCTGCTGGGGTTTGGTTCCAGGATCCCCCGTGGATACCAAAATCTGTGGCTGCTGAAGTCCCATTATATCCAATGGCATATAAAATGGTGTCCCTTGTATAAAATGGCAAACAGCAAGGTTTGCTTCTTGGGATGTATTTTTTGGGGGAATATTTTTCAAGCTGTGGATGATGGTATCCATGGATGCCAAATCCATGGATAGAGAGGGCTAACTGTATAATCAAAACAAAAAGAATACTCTTAGTACTGATTTGATGTAGTGATTCGAGTCTTGGAGTGTTGGACTAGGGAGATTTTCACACGGGCTATATATCCCGTGGCAGGAACAGAACAGGGTCGGGAAAGGTTTTCCTGTTGGGACGACGTTGACTCCGTTCTGTCCTGCATCCATCCTACTCCTGTGACTGTTCCAGAACAATGTAATCATGATTTTTAACCGTGAATAGACCTCTCGTTCCATCACTATCACGCAATCACGGGTGTGTGAACAGGAACCCTGTTCCTGTTCCGAAATTACAGCCATGGAGGGGAGGTCCGTTCCAAGCACTTCCTGGTACGATCTGGACATCCAGGTAAGTGGCACCCTTTATTTTACCCTCCCTGTTTTGATTATGTGATTTAAAGAGTGTTTTTGTGCTTGGTGAACTGATTTTATGTTTGGGGGAGTTTTATTTTTTAAATTTACTGTCCAGCGTTATCAAGTGATAACATGATAACGTTTCAGATGGCTGGTCGTAAAAGCAGCCTTACGACGGCTGCATTTACGGCCAGCCAGCAAGGGGAGGGGGAGCCCGTTCCTGCTGCGGAATTAAGGTGAGTGTGTGAAAGATTTATGTTATTCTGTGGCAGGAACGGGAGAGGAGACAGCGAGGCAGTAATGGGGCATTTTGGCCCCGTGTGAAAATCTCCTAGGACTCTGGAGACCAGGGTTTGCATCTTCACTTAGTCATGGAAACTGACTGGGTAACTTTGGGCAAGTCACACTGTCTCAGGCTCAGAGGAATGCAAAGACAAAACCCCCTGTGAACAAATCTTTCCAAGAAAACCGCATGATAGGGTTGGCTTAAGGTCATCATAAGTTGGAAACAACGTGAAGGTACACAGAAACCCAACATTCATGGTGAAAGTGTGATTTGAGGTCCTAATACCCTAAAGGCACCAGATCCTGTCAGATCTTGGAAGCTAAGCAGTTAATACTTTGATGGGAGACCACCAATGAATACCAGGTGCTGTAGGCTATATTTCCGAGGAAGGAACTGGCAAAATGACCTCTGAGTATTCCTTGCTTTCAACAGGCAACTTGAAGGCACATCAGCACACCCACACATACTGGAGAATGTTGTTAGGTCTTTGATTTTAAGGAAAGTAAACTTTTATGTGAATCTAAACACTATTGTTGGATTCCTCAATTGTCTGAGTTTTTTTATGTAGTTTAGTTGGCTCAAAAATGTATATAGAACTGTATATATTTAATAAAAGTTCTCTATTTATTTCCTGCCTTTCCTACAAGTAGCTCAAGGTGACATATAAGGTTCTCCTCCTCATTTTATCTTCAAAACAAGGCCACACCCCCAATTCTGTCCCCATGTCCTCCCCACTCACCAAAGGTCTGGGGGAGATGAAGTTTTCTTTTTATCAGATAATGACCAGTAGTATCTTCTGAGCTCCTTGAGGGTGTGTGTGTTGGAGTGGCCAGTTTGTCACAATTTTTGGTGTACTTAGATTTTCCTTGGTTTTTTTTTCCGGGCTGTGAGGCCGTGTTCTGGAATAGTTTCTTTCTGACGTTTCGCCTGCATCTGTGCCTGGCATCTTCAGAGAATGTTTGGGTAGGAGTGCCTGTGGAGTTTATATATTGTGAATCCCTGTTGGGGAGAATATGTAAATTTGTGTAATTGAATGGTTAGTTTCTGGGTATAGAAATGCAAGGATACCCAGAAACTAACCATTAAATTACACAAATTTACATATTCTCCCCAACAGAGTATATACACACACACACACCTACCCAACCATTCTCTGAAGATGCCAGCCACAGATGCAGGCGAAACATCAGAAAGAAACTATTGCAAAACACGGCCTCACAGCCCGGAAAAAAACTAAGGAAAATCTATGGATGCCGGCCATGAAAGCCTTCAGCTTCACATTTTGATGTTCTACTACCTCTGTCACCAGTAAAAGGCTAAAAAAGTGAGAGGGGAGCAACTTTTCTCCAAAAGATAGCTACAGATTCTCTCCCAAGATTTTTACTCCACATGAAGAAATTGCTTTTCCTTCAGTAAAATAAAATAAAACAATGATTACTTATGGTCTTTAAGAAGGGGCTATTTTCAACAAAATAGAAATTGATCTTTGTCAAGAGCTACATAGGCCTTTAATCTTGTCCATTTAGTACTTGAAGACTGATGGCTAGCTCTAGAACAAGGGTGGGAAATATGCAACATCTAGGGCTGCATATGACCTCCCAAGAAAGCTTTGGCAGCCTGTGGCTTTCCCAGAATCCTCAGGCTACCCTTTTTCCTGCCCCATAAAAGATGAACTGCCTCTCCTGAAAGCCTCCAAGAAAGGCAATTTACCTTGTACTCTTTGCCATTAAAAACATTTAGTCTTCCAAATCAGAAGTAGTCTGGGTGGCCACTGGAGGAACCCAGAACAAATAAATGGCCTCCAGACTCATCTCACTTGTCCATTGTTCTAGACTAAAGTGGACACTAAGTGATCAGATTAGTTTTATCAGAACTGTGGAAAGCACTTTAAAGTACAGTAACAACAGAAAAGCAAAATACAGCAAAATCCAAAATCACAAAGCAGCAATACCTTTATTGGCCAATTGAGATCCATAAAATACATCAAACAAGTTTTCAAAGCTCCACTGGCTTCTTCATCAGGCAATTTTTTAAAAAAAAAACATATAGAAAAAGAAAAGTTGGAGTCACAGGCTCACATTTTGTCTCAGATGTTACTCTGTTGACAGTTAATATGGTCTGATGGGATCTCAGTGCAGGCAGAAGCCATTTCCTTTCTTGGTCATGTGGGGACCTGGAACACAGGGCAGTAAAACACAGGCAATAAAATTTCAAATCCATTAGCAGCAGCAAAATAACTTCTTCAAAATAATTTTATTTTCTAAGAGTTTTCCAAGGCCGGGAAAGGTATTGCAGATCACATCACAAACTTGGGAGTATATTAGGGATGACCAGTAGGTCTACTAACAAGGGAATGGTGAATCCATTCTGGATCTTACCACCACTTATCCTGAAGCTGTTCTGAGTTTAACGGGACTTCTGCCACTGCCAAACTGGGGTCCAGCACCAACAGAGCTCCTGATCAACTTGAAGCCACCATGGAAGGAGTGCCAGTAATATCTGGAGTGGATCCAATGCCCTTGCTGCCTCAGGAATATAGGAATTTTGAAATGTAAATTGCATCAAATCTGTAGACTTGAATCAAGTAATGCATTATTAAACCTCAAATCCAGTGAAAGTGGAAATCTGATGAAAATCACCACGTTTTGGGGTCCAGCCTACAGTAATATCTCTTCTAGTTGCAGTGAGGAGAATTAATAATACTGTAATTCTGTCAGTCAATGTGAAAATCTAAAGCTTGTCAGGAGGTTGCTGTACAAACTACTGCCACTTTCCATGCAAGAAATGCAGAGATTGGGGAAAGTTCTTGTTTGGACTATAGTTCCTAAAATCCCATGATCACTATCCATGCTATCTGGGGGAGTTTTGGAAGTTGTAGTCCATGAAAGGAACTTTCCCAAGCACTGAATTTAGGGCGGAAAAATGAAATGCATAAATATAGGATGGGAGAGACCTGGCTGAATGAGACTATGTGCGAAAAGGATCTAGGAGTCCTAGTAGACCACAAGTTGAACATGAGCCAACAGTGTGATGCGGCAGCTAAAAAGGCCAATGCAATTTTGGGCTGTATCAATAGAAGTATAGTGTCTAGATCAAGGGAAGTAATAGTGCCACTCTATTCTGCCTTGGTCAGACCTCACTTAGAATACTGTGTCCAGTTCTGGGCACCACAATTCAGAAAGGATATTGACAAATTGGAGCGTGTCCAGAGAAGGGCAACTAAAATGGTGAAAGGTCTGGAAACAATGCCTTATGAGGAGAGACTTAGGGAGCTGGGTATGTTTAGCCTGGAAAAAAGACGGTTTAGAGGCGATATGATAGCCCTGTTTAAGTATTTGAAGGGATGTCACGCTGAGGATGGAGCAGGCTTGTTTTCTGCTGCTCCAGAGACTGGAACACGGAGCAATGGGTGCAAGCTCCAGGAACAGAGATTCCACCTCAACATGAGGAGGAACTTTTTGACAGTAAGAGCTGTTCGGCAGTGGAACACACTCCCTCGGAGCGTGGTGGGGTCTCCTTCCTTGGAGGTCTTTAAACAGAGGCTGGATGGCCATCTGTCGGGGATGCTTTGATTGTGATTTCCTGCGTGGCAGGAGGGTTGGACTGGATGGCCCTCGTGGTCTCTTCCAACTCTGCAATTCTATGATTCTATGATTCTATGAATGAATAGATGCCATGACTACATTGGCTACACCATGGTTTTGGACTTAACATGCCAGTGTGTTATAAACTGCGCTTCCCAATATGCCTACAGAGAAAATCCCCACCCAAATATAGTGTAACATATGTATGAGAAGTCTCCTTCTTTTCTGTTGCCCACCATATTCTGGTTTTTCTTTGGAGTCCAAAGCATCCATCTCCATGTTGGGCCAACTATATGTTCAATCAGCTGGCAAGGAGGAAAATGGCATTGTTTTGCTTCCTTTTGTTGGAGAAAGATATGTCCATGGTCTAATGTAACAATTGTCCCTGGTGTTTTTAGAATAAAAATCATGGCCATAATAGCAGTAAGTGACTCAGATCTACAAACTGACTCTTCAACAGCTATTTATCTGGGTGGAAGAGTGAAAAGAAAAGGAAGAGTAGAAGGGAGCAGTGTCTGTTTACATGCTCTGTTGTACATTAAATCAATGGCTCAGAATCGGAGAGAAACACAATAGCAAGCTGTTCAGCTAGCCTCCACAAAAATAGCTCAGCACTTTACCTAAAAGCAAGCCAGACACCTCTCTGAATGGGAACAGCAATCACCAATAGCCTGGCATTATGAACAATAGCAAGCTACCCAGCCTATTATGACCTAGAATATCTAAAAGTACTGTACATGCAAATGAATCCTTTAGAAAATGCTTCTCTTCTGTGGATACGTATCTGCAATATGCAGTATCACATTTTGTACATCTGTAGTGGCTACTATTTTCTTGGGGGTTGTCTAGAAGACAGTGAAAATAATCCTAATAGAATTCGCACAGAATACCTTTTGTCCTGAGATCCATCCGAAATTCACAGTTTTTAGAAGGGGGGGGACTTCATATATTGTGCAGGAAAAGGCTTTGTGCCTTTACCTGAGTTTTTTTGAATAATGCGTGGAAATGCGTATTACTACTCTTTTGTAAATCTGATTTGCAGTGCAGCTCATTATTGGTGAAGGTGGAAGTAGAAAGCTGATTGGTCAGACATGTGAGGGGGTTGTCTTGCTGGCAACGAAGTGGCTGATAGTGCCCTTTGGGAGTTTCATGTTATCAATCGTGCACTTTTTTGCTGCACTGAGATGACCAAACAGCATTTTTAAGTCAAAGGTCTTACTTGCACACCTTTGATTTACAGTTTTTAAAAAATACTGTGGGGGCAACAACTTGTAGAGAATAATAACATGAGTAATTCACTTTTGGCCACCATCTTGATTTACAGGCATGGCTGTGTGCACACTTCAAACATGAATAGCTTCACATACCAGCAGTTTTGTCAAAGGACCATGGAGACAAATGAACACTTCTACAAATTTGTGTTAATGCACAGCAATTCATATTATATCTTCTTGCCTAGACAAGCCCTTGGGGGTCTAATATTTTAATGGTGAATTCGGGTTGGCTCCCTATTTATCTGGCTTGTCAGGTACACTGGTATCCATGGGCTCTACATTACAGCTCTTCCATGCCGGTCATCACCAGGGATATACTTTTTTACTAGTTTCATTCTCAAAAGAGAAAAAAGTAATTTTAGCTGCTTTCTCATTGCAAGAAAGTCTTTAAAAACTTTTTTTCAAAAAACCTATTCACAGTTCAGGACCTGGGGACTTTATCAGACATTCAAAATATGGCATCAGAACGATACCACATAACCACAAAAGGGCGCACACAGATGATGTTGCCCTTTCATAGTTAAAATCAGTCCCAAATCCGTATCTTTTAATTAACGGCATAAACCATCAATAGATCCCCCTGCTGCTTTTGTGCTGGTATTGCCAGCATGTGAAACCTCGGACCATTTAACTCTCGTACTTACCACAACAATGGCCCATCCAGTGTGAACACTTCCGGGTGAAATTGGGACATCCATGTAAGTTTTGCTCTTTTTATGACCCACCCTGAGTTACTTGGGATTTTTAAAGTGTGTGTGCTTGTTAAATCTTTAAATGCTTTATTTGTTTTTTGTTTTGTTTTTAATTTCCCACGTGCCAAAGTGTCATGGGATTTTGAGTGAGGAATTGAATGGGGCTCCGTTCACTTCCTCTTTAATTCCAGAGATTCCTTTCCCAGGAAAGTAGGTAAGTGTGTGTGGGGGAGTGTTCTTTTGCTGGCATAAAAATGTTTGGGTTTTTTTATGCCAGCAAAGGAAAGTTCTAAGGGGCTAGCCTGATAAAGTCCTTATTCTGTACAAAAAATCATAAGTCGAGGGAGTTTGCACAAAAAAACTTTTTGCCCAAGAGACAGAATTTTCTGTATATTTTTTATTTATGCACAGAAATATTTTCTCCACAAAAAATGCTGTTTCCTGCACAGAAAAATGCTATTTTCTGCACAAAAAACCCAACAACCCTACATGTGAACTTAGCATAGAATTAAATCCTAAATTGTAAAGATTCACATTGGTATAGAATTCTGCCCATCAGGATTTCCTATCACTGTATAAACAGAACTTTGCTTCACAAAGGGACAGAGGACTTTTTCAAATGGGGTAACTCCCCTCCCAAGGAGGTTGGGAGAAGAATGGGGCTGTTGTGCTTACAGAACCACGTTTCATACAGCCCCGTCGTCCTCCTGACATTCCCCCATCCTTCCTCCATGCTGCGGGTGCTGCTTTTTATTGATGGGGGTTCTCGGTGAATAAAAGTGGTGTGTTTCTCATGTAGGCAGCATGGAGGAAGGATGGGGGAAGGTTGGGAAGAGGATGGGACTATCTGAAATGGGACTCTGTAAGTGCGACAGCCCCATTCTTCTCCCGACCTCCTCGGGTGTTTTGTTTGTTTGTTTGTTTGTTTTTTACTCTTTTGAAAAAGTCCAGAGACATGCTGATTGCCAGAGAAGTTCCTCAATGCTGCAAAAGGATTTAAATTTTACTGTCTTTTGTCAAACTCCACTCTAAACCCCCCATGGTTTAATTTAAGTCGGAGACCTTATATGACTTTACAATCTCTGTCCAAAAACGATCAATTAATTGTGAAACCAGCTGATAAAGGAGGTGCGATAGTCTTGCTGGATAAACAGGATTATTTATATGAAGTTAACAGACAACTCAGTAATACTGATTATTACTTACCCATACAGAGTGATCCAACATGCTCCATTCACTTCATAATCAAAGTAATGATCCTGGAAGCTGTCTCCTTGGGCTATATAGATTCTACTACTGGCACGTTTCTTATAGAAGAGAACCCAAGAGTTCCTGTATTTTACATACTTCCTAAAATTCATAAACCAGGACATCCTCCCCCTGGACGTTCTATTGTTTCAGGGTCAGGATCCTTAACAGAACCATTTTCTCAATATCTAGATTCATTTCTATCTCCATTTGTACAAAAATCTGCATCATATGTTAGGGATACTGCACATTTCATTCAAAAAGTTGAGAATTTACCAGTAAAATCCAGTATGTGTTTAATTACTCTTGATGTTAATGCACTTTACACATCCATTCCACATCAAGAAGCAAGGGAAGTTATTGAACATTTTTTAGTGAGTAGAATTGATCAAAACCCACCTACACATTTCCTTTTGGATATTCTGGATATTATTTTGGAGAAAAATTATTTCAGATTTCTTTCACAATTTTATTTACAGATAAATGGGGTAGCTATGGGCTCAGCTGCCACCCCCAGTATAGCAAATTTGTATATGACTGATTTTGAAACCAAATACATAATTAATCTCACAAGTAACCTATACTACAAAGGTATCGCGTTATATTACAGATATATCAACAATATTTTTATTTTGTTTACAGACATTAAGAAAGTAGACGAATTTTTTATGTGGCTAAATACAATCAGTTCTCACATAAAATTTATTTGCCATTACCACACAGAAAAAAAATCATTTCTTGATGTGTTAGTATACATAGACAATCATACTATTAAAGTATGTAATTTTAGGAAACCTACAGATCGGAACAGCTTACTTCATTATACAAGCTGCCACCCAAGGAGACTTAAAAATAATTTACCTTACTCCCAATTTCTCAGGTTCAAAAGAAATGCAACAAATATATCCCAATACCATGATGCAGCAAACCAATACCAGCAAGCATTAATTGACAGACATGGACATTAATTGACTATCCACGGAAAGTCATATTAAATGCTTGGCATAAAGCAGATACAAAAGATAGTTCCTCTCTTTTTACATCAAAAACACCATCAAGAGAAACAAGGATTATATGTCCCATAGATTTCAACCACGCAGCACATAATATTAAACAAATCATACATTGACATTGGCATTTGATTAATAATATTCCAGGATGCTCAGAACCTCCCCTGGCAGCATTTAGAAGAACTAAAAATATTAAAGACATTCTTGTTCATACAGATCTAATAAGGAGAAACAGAAAAGCAAATCTGACAGGAAATTTCAAATGTGAGCATTGTTTGTGTTGTCACCAGTTACTCAATATAAAAGTGTTCATCCATCCACAGATTCAAGAATGGTATACTCTAAAGCAATTTTCAAATTGTAGCACTAGAAATGTGGTTTATGTAATATCTTGCCCATGTAACAAACTTTACATAGGACAGAGTTTGAGACCTATTCGTCAGAGGATCTCTGAACATAAGAGTAGGATTAGAAATAACAATTTAGAAAGCCCCTTAGTTGAACATTTTATAGAGGCAAAACATTCACCAGAATCTCTCAGATTCTTCATTATTGAGGTAGTTGAACCAGTTCCGTATAATTATTATAATATAGCTATGACATTATCACAAAGAGAATCTTTTTGGATTTACAGACTAAAATCATTAAAACCTAATGGGTTAAATGAACAACTGGATTTATCATCTTTTCTTTAAAACCTCTCATCCTACCTAGCTGAAGTCCTCTGTTCTACTCATGTGCAATACTGGTATAGGTATTATCCTTTCTTTAAAACATTTCATCCTACTCACTTGTAGTCCTCTGTCCTACTCATATGCAACACTGGGTAGGTAACTAGGTTAAAGGTTGTCCTCATTTACTGAGTCAGATACAGGATAATTCAAATAACAAGGGTTCTAATTAATAGCCATATCTTTGCCTGAGTTAGGGTATTACCTACAAGTAGACACTTGATAGATAATTAAGGAATGGAGTTTCCTAGTTCACTTATTTAAGTTACCTCATGAATGGTCTCTATAAACAGTGGACTTAAATTCACCTCAAAGCAAAAAAGTTAGCATTCGCAGTACCATTAGAAGTGCACATTAAGGTGAGTTTGTAATGGATTTTCCCATTTGATACTTTATAACTTAAGAATTCAAATTATATATTATTTATAACAGTAAAATTGTAAAACTGTAATCCTTTACAGCATAAAAAGAAAAAGAAGTTGATCCCCATGTTTTCTAGGCTAGATAACTAAAAAAGGTAGGCTAAGCATTCAGTGCTTAAAATCAATTCTAAGTAGAACAATGATATTTGAAGACATTGTAATATAGCGTATGCTTTATTTTATAAAAAAACAGCCTCCTATCCATTGAAAAGGGTCTTTGACCAAAACAGGTAAAAATAGGAACTCCGGAGGAGCCGTCTGGATTCCTCTTGACATACAAGTGTTTCAGCCAAAGACTCTGTGGCTGATCCAGAAATTCTTAGCACGGGTTCACATTTGGGACTCAGCTTTGAGATACATATATGTACAAAAGAAAAAAATCCATTTTTGAAGTGATTATAGTGTATGTATCCTTGCAATTGTGTAAGTAGAATACTGCTGCTTTGATGTTGCTCAAATTTCTTCTTATTTTTTAAGTATTTTGTTACTGTTAAAAGATTAGCATAATTTTATTGTTTATTTCATTGGATGTTGCATTGTTTATTTCATTGGATGTTGTATACTTCATTATGTTCTATATGTGTTAATATCTTGTGTATCCTCAAAAAGTATATGGGATAAATTACATGAGACCCCTCACCTGAACAGTGCAAGTAACATCTAAAACAGTATGTATGCCTGTAATTCCAACATCGTCACTTTTCTTTAACAATTTTTTAAAAAATATCTTTTGCCTGACAAAGAACCTAGTAGAGATTCAAAAGCTTGCATCATGTGAAAGGGATCTAGGAGTCTTAGTGGACCACAAGCTGAACATGAGTCAGCAATGTGATGTGGCAGCTAAAAAAGCCAATGCTTTTCTATGCTGCATCAATAGGAGTATAGTATCTAGATCAAGGGAAGTAATAGTCTCGCTCTATTCTCCTTTAGTCAGACATCACCTGGAATGCTGTGTCCAGTTCTGGGCACCACAATTCAGGAAGGATATGGACAAGCTGGAGTGTGTCCAGGGGAGGGGGACCAAAATAGTGGGAGGTCTGGAAGCCATGCCCTATGAAGAGTGGCTTAGGGAGCTGGGTCTGTTTAGCCTGGGGAAGAGAAGGTTAAGAGGGGACATGATAGCCATGTTTAAATATTTGAAGGGATGTCATATTGAAGATGGAGCAAGCTTGTTTTCTGAGGCTCCAGAGACTAGGACACAGAGCAATGGGTTCAAACTACAGGAAAAGAGAGTCCATCTAAACATTAGGAAGAACTTCCTGACAGTAAGACTATTCAGCAGTGGAATGCACTGCCTGGGAGTGTGGTGGACTCTCCTTCTTTGGAGTTTTTTTAAACAGAGGCTGGGTGGCCATCTGTCAGGAGTGCTTTGATTGGGTATTCCTGCATGGCTGGGGGATCCAACTCTATGATTCTATGAGCCTATGTGTTTTGCATTTGGTTGGTTAATAAAGATCATTTTTTGTGGATTTTGGACTGTATAAACATGCTTTTTAGCCATTTGTCAATTATTTTTAAAGTATTCTGTCCATCCCTACTCATCACTACATAGATCCTACTAACGGTTCTGCAGTGGTGGCTGGTTGCAGCAACTGCAGCTCCTTGCCATTGTTACTAGTGCACCACTTCTCCCTTCTGTTTGGATCTAGTAGCAGCTACTGCTGCTGTGGTGGGTTCTGCTGCAATTTTTCCCCATTGGGTCTGGAAACAGGAAGAAGAATAAGTCACCACACATCTGTCACCAGGACAATTGCCATAAGTCGAAGTTGATTTGATGACAGTTAACAACAACAACTTCCAGCTAGGAGTGCTTAAATGCAACCTGGAAAGTACTGTAGTTCATTCAAAATGAGATGAATGGCACTGTAAATGCTTACATGAGCAGGACTGTTATTCATTCAACTAGAATCATAGGAACTCAAACGAGGGTGGGTCAAGTGGAGCAGTGAGCTGGGAGTAAAATCACCTTAGCCCCCAGTTTGAAAGGAACTTATATAATCAGCCACTTCTGAACCAAGATAGCTAAATTCCACACTAGTCCTACTCAGGGTAAAACAATTGAAATAAATGCAGTGTGGCAGTTACTGCTGACTGTCATGCAGTTGAATACAGAGTTAACCAGAGAAAGCCTAATGGTACAAGAAAGACAGTTGTTACATTTGAGTTCTGCCTCACCCTCTTTTCAGAATCTAAATGTATAACAGCAGATGGACCCCATTGTTTCAAAATGTGCTGCACTAAATTTTCACTGTTCACACTTCTCAGAAATAGTACATTTTCAGACATGTCTTACTGCGCTAGAAGCTTTCAGGAGAGCTTCGGCGCTGCCGCATGGCAGGAACTCCATTTCGGATGATACTGTCCCTCTAGCGAAATCGTCCGTGTCACTTCCGTGTAGGATTGGAGGCGGCAGCACCATATTTTATTCACGGACAACTTTCGTGAATAAAATCTGGTGAAATATGGCGCGGCTGCCTCCAGTCCTACACGGAAGTGACACAGATGTTTTTGCCAGAGGGACAGCATCATCCGAAATGGAGTTCCTACCACGCGGCAGCGCCAAAGCTGTCCAGAAAGCTTCCAGCATGGTAAGATGTGTCTGAAAATGTCCATAGTTTCTCTTTTTGCATTCTTCCTGTTCTGACCTAAAACTACATAAGGTGTAAAATATGGTGAATGAAGTCAGAATTTCCAGTTCTCATAGGACTACAAGTTGTTTATTATGAAGAAATACTATGTACTGAGATTGTTTGCAAGTTTCCTGTAAGTTTTAAGAAATATAGTCAATCTCCCCCTCTCCCACACACACACCTTGTGCTATGGCTCCCCCCCCCCCGTGTCGGTCACAAGCCAACACATAGGGCCAATTCAGACATAACATTTCATGCTTAACAAATCAAAGAAGATTGGAAATCAGGATTAGTTTGCATGGCCCCTCTCATTGCAGCTTAGTTTCTCATCTTCTTTGGACTGACTTCAGTACAGTCAGCCCTCCGTATCCACGGATTCTGCATCCACAGGTTCAGCTATCCATGGCTTGAAAATATTACTCCCCCCTCCCCCAAAAAAGCAAACTTAGCTGTTCACCATTTTATATAAAGGCACAATCTTACTATTCCCTTGTATATAATGGGACCTGAGCATTCATGGATTTTGGTATCCACAGGGGATATTTTCTGGTTACCAAACCCCAGTAGATACCAAGTGCCCACAGTTTTCCATTACATCTATCTGAAACAGGGAACTGTGATTTACACGATGTTCCTATACATTTCTATTAAAAAGGAATATGTACAGTTGGATTCAGCTGTAGATATATTTGAAAAGGATGCAGCTTGAATCCTGGTTTATTACTAGAATCTTAAACAAAGATCAAACTATATTATTTTTACTGTGGTAAGTAAATCAGAATTAAATATTTCCCCCATTTGGCCTTTCCCATAATGGGAAACTGCATTTTAAAGGAACAAAGCTAGTGTGAGGAAGGAGGGAAAGAAAATCATGTGGACCTCAACTCTCTTGCCCATCATATGAAAAGCATAAAGAACCTTGAATTCTTTTAAGACCACTAGATTCAGTTAAAAGACATAGCCGTGTTAGTCTGGAATATTAGTATGCAAAAGGATCTTATAGCACCTTTCAGACTAACTGAGAGAAAGAAGCTGTAGCATGAGTTTTTGTAGACTTAGTCATGCATCTGAGGAAGTAGACTAAAGCTGTGTCCGCACAGGCCAAACATGTCATACTCACTTCAAACTTGGTGCTGGCAGTCCTCATGCTGTACAGATGCTTCTGGGGAGGTAATGTGGTTTTTAGCCCTTAACCGGATTTTGCCCCACACTAAGCAAAGTCAGGGAAAAGTCCAATGTTTTCTGGAAGCCCAGGAGTGGCTTCACATTCTGTTGGCACCTGGACAAATGGGATCAGGTCTGATTTGATTGAACAGTGCAGGGAAAGGGGATGATAGCCTGCCTTTGGAGCCATTGCCACATCCTTCTCACAAACAAGAGCTCCGCTGAAAGCCTGCCCAGCGTGCTGCTGATTCTGCTAAGGTGGGAAATGGGCCCTGGACATGATGGGATCAACAAAGAAGGGGTCACTCTACCTCCTCCTTGTTGATCACATGGCCGTCCCACTCTGCCCTCAGCAGAAGTGATGGTGCACCAGGGAGATTTTCCACAGACCTCCTACTCACAAGGTGGAAGTGGCTCTGATGAGACCCATCCCCTTCTCTGTGCTCCCATTGTCACTGCCTCACTGGCCAAGTAGCTATGGGAAGTCTGCCTGGTGTGCTGCCACTTCTACTGAGGGCAGAACGGGGCACCCATGCAATCAATGGGGGAGGGTAGAGTGACCCCTCTCTTTGGTGATCACATGTCTGGGCACCCATTTCTGGCTTCAGCTGAGGTGATGCCACTGGCCAGGCTGCTTGGCTGGCAAGGTGACAGTGGCACTGGTTACAAGGGGATGGGCCAGTGGGGCTGATACGGTGTCAAGCCCAGCTGGCCTGTGTATAAAATGATGTGCCACTGCACCGGATTGTGTCCAATGCATGTGGCTGCCATCACGGTTGATCCTGGGCCAATCTGCAGCATAATGCCATGGACTGGCCCCGGATTAAGCAGCACATGCGAACATGGCCTAAGTCTACAAAAGCTCATGTTACAGCTTCCTTCTCAAAGGTGCTACTAGATCCAATTATTATTAGGATGAATTTTTATGTACTGCATTCTGTTTCATCTGATGCATCTGAAGAAATGAAGTCTAGCCTGCCCATGGTTACATTATAATAAAATACTTGTTCTTTAAGATGCTATGTATACATTCCATGTGTTGGGCCAGACTCATAGATTCCATGTGATGGACAAAGATACACTTAGTTTATCCTTTGTAATACTGAATGATTCTCTTCTTGAGGTTTCAAAATTTATCTTCAGAATTCTTATGAAATTCCATTGTCAAATTATTTTTATGGCTCTTTGTAGATTTGCATTTCTATAAAGTTCCCCTAAGAATACTGCAGCCTCTTTGCCACACTCTTAGCAAAAGAGAAACTATTATTCTACTGTAACATCAAGAAATAGACTGAGTTAAGACCCAGTGTTTTGTGTTATAACACATAATTATATGTGCTGGAATTAGCTGGGTTAATAGTAGTAATTATTTGTCACAAACTTTCTACAAATTCTGAAGTGCTTCCAGCTCGACATGTTCCAATTCCTATGAATGCATCTTTCCCTCTTATTTATTATTTTATACATATACATATTCATGGCAAACTGAATCCTGTACATGCATTAACAGTGATTTTGAGCCGTCTAACACATTTGTGCCATACAGCAATGTTAATGTGGGATGGAAAATGGAAGAGAGCAATCTAAGTAAAAAAGAACAATTTACACCTCATATGTTAGGAATAGCTTTCTAACATATGAAGCAGAACTTAGACTCTGATGGGTCATTGAGAATGCACTGATATTTCCATAGTCTTAACACATTTTTCAGGTCATCCTACTGTTCTGCCTTTAACTGCTGAAGTCTGTGTCACAAATTAAACTTGCGAAGTCCTTTGTGCCATTTCTCTCCATTGATCAGACTGCTATTAAAGTCACAAGAGACAGATCAGTTTAAAAAATGGCAACTTTATTTCTGCAGTATATTGTAAAGACTTTATCAGATGCACTAAATATGGTGTCATAACAACACCACATAAACACAAAAGGGGGCACATATCAGATGACATTGCCCTTTCACATTTATGTCTTGTCCTTAAGCCAATCTGTTTTATTGTCAGCCCAAGCTGTCAATAGATCGTCTGTGCCATTTTTTTGCCGGCATAGCTGGCGTATGTAGCCTTGCATTTTTTTTTCACGTACTTACCTTGTGAATGGCCGGATCAGCCAGAACACTTCCAGGTGAGATTGCGACATCTAGGCAAGTGACACACTTTTTATTACCCTCCCCGGTTTACTTGGAAGTTTTTAAGTGTTTTTATGTGCTTAGTGTAACTTTTTTTGTGTTATTTTTTTGTTTCATTTTAACATTTCCTGTGCAATGAAGTCTCGTAGGATTTCAAATGAGAAAGTGAACGGGGCTTTATTCACTTTTTCTTCATTGCCAGGGAAGCCTTTTACCAGGAGAGAAGATAAGTGTATGTGGGGAGAGCATTCTTTTGCTAGCATAAAAATGGATTTTTTTATGCCAGCAAAAGAATATTTAAAAGAGCTAGTCTAATAAAGTCCTAAGAAAGGTATTAAAACAGGGCTGGAGACATGTGTCTTCCAGTTGGTGCTGGAATCAAATTCCCATGAGCCTGTCTAATAGTAAAGGTTGATGGGAGTTCCGTACCTTAAGGCTATACATTCCATAGCTCCACACCTGAGAGCCAGTGTGTTGTACTGGTTAGAGCACTGGACCAGGACTTAGGAACTCTAGATTCAAGTCTCCACTAAGCCATGAAACTCACTGGTGAGCTTGGACTTGTCCTTTCTCACCTTGATTGACATCCCAGCATTATTGTGAGGATAAAGTGGGAGAAAAGGAAAGCTATTTACAGCCACTTTGTACTCATCTGAGGGAGGAACGACAGAAGCATAACTAATAAATCTATAATAATAAAAGAGAATCCTCGCATGCATGTCTTTGTGGCAGCCAATCACTTTTTTATATCCTGCTTTCCCCCCAAGGAAGGGACCCAAGGCAGATTAAAAGAAATACAAATAAAGCTACACATAACCAAAAACATTTTTAAAAAATCAAGATTAAAATAATATTAAACTATCCATAAAATTAAAACTTTCGAAAACATTAAAAACATAGAGTCAATCAGTCAGTTTATTGTGTTTCTTTTTAAATAATATTTTTATTATCCACATCAAAGTCAGATTACAGTTAATATCAAACTATAATTTACAATTATTTTTCTCTTCTCCTTAGCTGTACATTCTATATTTATCTATAATAAACTTCATTGTACATTCATACATTTGATCATTTACTATAACAAAAAAGTAAAGAAAAGATTAGATAGTAGCCGCATTACTCTAATAATAATACTATTTAACAAAGTTTCCCATGACTTCCTAAATGTTTAACACTTTTGGAGTAAATTAAACTTTTACACCTTTATGTTTTTTGACTTCTGTTTTCTATGAACTTTACCAAATGACACCCTGCATTTTTAATGAAATATCTTACATTACCTCTTTTTCTAAGTCCTTCCCTTTTCCCCTAAAAAGTTATAAGATATATCTGGTCATAATAATAACAAGTTTGGCATATCATAGCCCATCCTTCTTTTTTCCCAAAGCTCTAATACTGGTAGCCACTTTTCTAAAGATTTCTCTTTTGGTGAATTATGTATTTTGGCTGTAAGTATATCTAGTTCTAACATTTCCTGAGTTTTTTGATTCCATTCATATATAGTAGGTGGGTTTGCTGTTTTCCATTTTTCAGCTATTGTTATTTTAGCAGCCGAGATCAAATATATTTTTTTTCCAATACCATAACTCATCTTCTTTCTTTAATACATTTGCCATATTCAACAAGAATAATTCTGGTTTAGCCTTAAATTGAATCTGCAACATATTTTCAATTATCCTATGTATTTTGGTCCAATATTTTTTAATCATCTTACAGCTCCACCACATATGTAGTAAGGAGCCAACATTGTTTTGGCACTTCCAGCAATTTCTATTAATCAGTGTATTCATTTTGTTAAATCTAGAAGGAGTATAACACCACCTATGAGTTATTTTCAAGTAATTTTCTTTCAGATGTTGGCATTTCGTAAACTTGTTGGTTTTCTTCCTAGCATTTTCCCAAGATTCCATTTCTAAAGGATATCTCAGATCTTTCTCCCAACTGATTATAAAAAAAAACTTTGATATTATCCATTTCTAAGCTTCTATTTAATAATAGCGTGCATGGTTTGGTAATCTTTTTCTTCTTTTGCTCATCCGAAATGAACTTGGGACGAGTTTACTGTGTTTCAAGCAAGTAGCAGTTTGCACAATTGAAAAAAAATAAAACAAAAACAAAAAAGAAACCAAGTAACTAAGAATAACTTATAATAGAAATAGTTGAGCTTCATGAGTAGGGACACTTCCAAAATTGATCCTGGACTGTATGGAACGTATTTGCATAGCCTTAACTAAGGATACTTTTTTTTTTTTTTTTTTTTGCATCAGACAACAAAAAGCAAACCTTGGCATGAGAAAAGCATAGAGTGAAAAGGGTATAGCACGCTAAAACAGAAATCCCTTCCACATAAAACAATCACTTCCCAAATGCCTGCTGGAATAGGAGGGCCTTCACATGCCAATGAAAGAACAGTAAAGATGGAACCAGCCTAGCCTCCCTAGGAAGGGAGTTCCAGAGTCCAGGAAGAGACACAGAGAAGGCCCTCTCCCATGTTCCAACTGAGTCTCTGGAGAGTATTAGACGCGGCTAATGTGGTGCCAGCAGAACACAAAAGGACGCCAATATCAGATGATGTCCTTTTGCGTTCCAGCTGTCAACAGAACCTGAAGCCACTCCTTGGTTTCCCGAAAACATTGGGCTTTTCCCTGACTTTGCTTAATGCGGGGCAAAATACTGTTAAGGTTAACTGCCATCAAGGGGTTGTCTATATCTGGGGGGTGGGTGGATTGCTTTGCAGTAATAGCAATTTGCAGCAGCTGTGAACTGTCCGAACAATTTTACTGCCCCCATAAACCCCAAAAAGGTATTGTCCTCACCCAAGTAACAGTGGACAGTTTTAAGCTAGAATTCTAAATTAGAGAAAGTGGGGTGCAGTTTCATGGAGGTGAACTACTGGCAAGGGATATGTTGCACCTCACAGCAGTTGGCAGGAATGTTTTTGCTAAGAGTCTGAAATATCTTATTAGGGAGACAGTATTCTTGAAGACAGGAGTCCATCAAGTGCTAGAGATAATAGCCCAAATGTTATTTAGAGAACAAGGCAAATAGTACAAGAGCCCAACAATGGGAAGAATAAAACATTTAAAAGACAGATAGCGGGAATAGCCCATGGTCTCAGATGTCTCTATACGAATGGACAGAGCATGGGAAATAAACAGGATGAACTTGAACTCTTAGCATAGCAAAGCAAATATGATTTAATAGGCATCACTGAAACCTGGTGGGATGAGTCTCATGATTGGAATGTAGGAACAGAGGGGTATAGCCTATTTCAGTGAAAGAGACCAAACATGAAGGGTGGTGGAGTAGTATTATACATTAAGGATGCATACACCTGTGAACAGATCCATGACTTAAATACTGGGACCCAGGTTGAGAGCATCTGGGTAAAAATCAAGGGGGAGAGAAACAGCAGGTATGTCATTGTAAGGGTCTACTACGGACCTCCAAGCCAAACTGAGGACTTGGATGATGCCTTCCTAGAAGAGATGACTGCACATTCAGACAGAAGAGATGTAGTAATAATGGGGATTTTAACTATCCTGATATTTGTTGGAAGTCCAACTCTGCCAAAAATTTAAGGTCCAACAAATTCCTCACTTGCCTTGAAGACATTTTTATGGTCCAGAAGGTGGAAGAGGCAACAAGGGGATCAGCTATTTTAGATGTGAACCTAACCAACAGAAATGATCTGGTTAATGGGGTGGAAGTGGTGGGATCCTTAGGGGGAAGTGACCATGCCCTCCTGGAGTTTGTTATACAGAGGAAAGGGGAAGTCAAGTGTAGTCAGACATGCATTCTTGACTTTAAGAAAGCTGATTTCAGAAAACTTAGGGAATTGATGGGGGTGATTCCATGGTCCGAAATACTAAAAAAGAAGGGAGTATGTGATGGATGAAGTCAAAGGCTTTCACGGCCGGCATCCATAGATTTTTCCTTGGTTTTTTCCCAGGCTGTGAGGCTGTGTTCTGGAATAGTTTCTTTCTGACGTTTCACCTGTATCTGTGGCTGGCATCTTAAGAGAATGGTTGGGTAGGAGTGTGTCTGGAGTTTATATGCTGTGAACCCCTGTTGGGGAGTATATGTGAATTTGTGTAATTGAATGGTTAGTTTCTGGGTATAGAAATGCAAGGAGGATTAGTGTCTGTTTGGCTAATGGTTGGTTGATGGCCCATTATCTGCTGGAACTCCCCCTGTGCCTGGGTAGAATTCTTTTGTAAGTGTTGAGTTTTGATTCTATTGTTTTTCGAAACTGGGAGCCAGATTTTGTTTACTTTTAGGGTTTCTTCTTTCCTGTTGAAATTGTCGAGGTGTTCATGGATTTCAATAGCTTCTCTGTGCATTCTGACATGATAGTTGTGGGCCTGGTCCAGAATTTCTGTGTTTTAAAATAACATTTTGTGTTCTGGTTGGTTTATAAAATGTTGTGCTACTACTGAATTTTCTGGCTGGCCCAGTCTGCAGTGTCTCAGATATTCACATATACTTCCCAACAGGGGTTCACAGTATAATCTCCACACACACTCCTACCCAACCATTCTCTGAAGATGCCAGCCACAGATGCAGGTGAAACGTCAGAAAGAAACTATTCCAGAACACAGCCTCACAGCCCAGAAAAAAAAAACCCAAGGAAAATCTAAGTCTGTGAGCACTTAGAAAAGGATGCTATGATTACTAAAAGTCAACATGGGTTTTTGAAAAACAAGTCATGCCAGACTAATCTTATTTCTTTTTTTGATAGAGTTACACACTTGGTAGATGAAGGAAATGCTGTGGATGTATTGTATTTTGATTTCAGTAAGGCCTTTGACAAAGTCCCCCATGATATTCTTGCAAAAAAGTTATTAACATGCGGGCTAGACAATGCAACTGTTAGGTGGATTTGTAATTGGTTGATGGGCCAAATCCAAAGCGTAGTCACCAAAGGCTCCTCTTCATGCTGGAGAGAAGAGACCAGCGGGGTTCCACAGAGGTCTGTTCTGGGCCCAGTGCTATTCAACATCTTTATCAATGACTTAGATGAGGGAATAGAGGGCATGCTTATCAAGTTGCAGATGACACCAAATTAGGAGGGGTAGCTAATACCCCAGAGGACAGGATCAGAATCCAAAATGACCTTAACAGATTAGAAAGCTGGGACAAAACTAACAAAATGAATTTCAACAGGGAGAAATGTAGGATACCACACTTGGCCAATAAAAATAAAGTGCACAGATATAGGATGAGTGACACCTGGCTTGATGGCAGTACATGCAAAAGGGATCTGGGCGTCTTAGTGGACCAGAAACTCAACATTAGCCAGCAGTGTGACGCAGCAGCTTAAAAGGCCAATCTGTTTCTGGGCTGCATCAGTAGGATTATAGTGTCTAGATCAAGGGAAGTAATAGTCTTGCTTTATGCTGCTTTAGCCAGACCTCACCTGGAATACTGTATCCAGTTCTGGGCACCACAATTCCAGAAGGATATGGACAAGCTGGAGCGTGTCCAGAGGAGGGCGAACAAAATGGCGGGAGGTCTGGAAACCATTCCCTATGAAGAGTGTCTTAGGAAGCTGGGTATGTTTAGCCTGGAGAAGATAAGGTTAAGAAGGTACATGATAGCCATGTTTAAATATTTGAAGGGATATCATAATGAGGATGGAGCAAGCTTGTTTTCTTCTGCTCCAGAGACTAGGACATGGAGCAGTGGACTCAAATGATAGGAAAAGAGATTCTATATAATCATTAGGAAGAAATTCCTGATAGTAAGAGCTGTTCAGCAGTTGAATGCATTGCCTGGGAGTGTGGTGGGGATGACAGGTTAGTTATCTGATACCTGAATCTGTGCCTTATCCCATGCCAACACTATTTGAACTGCATACAATAAAGTTATGACCTTTTCTTTCTAATTATGGCTTGTATATTTTTCTGGCTTCCCTGCTCTATCTGGGGTGGAAGCTTGAGACTAGGCCTGACCATTGGCCAAGAGGTCTGGAGCTTCTGGATGTCTTGACCATGATAGCCATGTTCAAATATTTGAAGGGATGTCATTCTGAGGATGGAGCAAGCTTGTTTTCTGTTGCTCCAGAGACTAGGACATGGAGCAATGGACTCAAATGACAGGAAAAGAGATCCCATATAATCATTAGGAAGAACTTCCTGATAGTAAGAGCTGTTCGGCAGTTGAATGCATTGACTGGGAGTGTGGTGAGGTCTCCTTCTTTGGAGGTTTTTAAGCAGAGGCTGGATGGCCATCTGTCGAGAATGCCATGTTTATTCCTGCATGGCAGGGGGTTGGATTGCATGGTTCTCTATGATTCTATTATTCAAACAGCTGCAAATGTGGTTATTTACTCCCTGCAAGCTTCTCCAACTGCAGTCCAAATCAAATCACCCAAGAATCAAACAAATTGGCAGCCAGAAGTGATGTCACTTCTGTCATGTCAAAACACAGCAGTGTAGTCCGCTGGGGGGGGGGTTCAGGGAAAAATAGCCCCCACTCTTCTACAGTTGCCCACTCCTATAGTAGACATTGGGTTGACATAAAGCGGGTGGCAAATGGTTGCTTGTTTAATGCTTTGGAGGCTGTGTTTTCATTCTAAGGAGGAGGTACTTGTGGGGAGTTACTTACAGAATTTTTTGCCTCTAGTGCCAATATGACTTTTTTTAGTTTTGAAACAAAATCCAAAATCAACAAAAAAAGTGATACCTTTATTGGCCAACCAAAATGGAAAACACATGATGCAAACTTTCAAAGTTCTACTGGCTTCTTCATCAAGCAAAACATGTTAAAAAATAAAGTGACAATGTTGGAGTCACAGTCCTACATGTTGTGTCAGATGTTAGCTGTGTTGTTGTTCAGGTAAGGGGTCTCATATAGGCAGAGGCCACTCCTACTTCATGGCCATGTGGAGTTGAGACAAAGGACAATAAAATTTAAATTCTTTTGCAGCAGTAAGGCTGCCTCTCTGGTATCCAGATGCCCCTGTTCCTTTGTGAAGCCATGGGCTCCTTCGTTAGGCAGAGATTATTGGATTTTTCAAGAAGTCTCTGTACTGCTGCATCTAGAAACAACTTTTAGGTGTTGTATAGGTAGAACTAGTCAATTATAGTCTGAAAGAGAAGTTTTACCTTTATTGGAGGTAGAAACCTCAGAGAGTTTAGTCTCAGTCCATATTTCCTTCTTGTTTAGATTTTCCCTTATAGCAGCAAAATGAGGTGTCGTCAAATACAGGAAACACATTCGGAGGTAGCCATGTTGGCTATGCAGCCAACAACTTTTATAGTTTTGGTTATTGATCTGTCCTGAATTGCTGCTCTGTCTCAGGCAGCAAAAGCATCCTAGCACTGCTGACAAAGTTGATGATTCAGAAACAGGAACTCTTGGATCCAGTTAACCAAGTGTCTTCATGCACTACAGCTATACACAACTTATTGCTGGGATTGGGCTTGCCTATTGTTTACCCCCGTGCCTTTAGTACCTGCAGGACATTGAAGAACTCTACTGATGATTGTTCTCCATGTCTACAAATATATGCTGTGGAAGGACATTATCAGACTAGCATTTAAAAATGTTGTAATTCCACTATTGAGGAAAGTGGAAACATAGGACTTTATTAGATGCACTAAATACGGCATCATAACAACACTACATAACACGAAAGTGCTCATGTACCTCACGATGTAACCCTTTCATGTTCATGTCCTGTCAATAAGCTGATCTATTTTATTGATGGGACAAGCCGTCAATAGATTGGCTGTGCTGGGGTTTTTGCCGGCATTGCCGGCGTATGAAACCTAGCACTTTCCCCCCCACATACTTACTCCGTCAATGGCCGGACTAGCCAGAACATTTCCAGGTGAGATTGTGACATCCAGGTAAACGAAATACTTTTTATGACCCTACCTGGGTTACTTGGAAGTTTTTAAATGTGTGTATGTGCTTTTAAAAACTTTGTGTGTGGTATTTGTGTGTGTGTGTGTTAAATTTCCCATACGAGCATCTTCTGGTGAGAATCCATGGGATTTTGAACGAGGAAGTGAACGGAGCTCCTTGCTGGGGAAGCCTTTGCCAGGAGACAAAGGTAGGTGTGGTGGGAGGTGTACTTTTGCCGGCATAAAAATGACTTTAATTATGCTGACAAAAGAACATTTTTAGAGGCTCATCTGATAAGGTCCATAGTGGCATTATTACAGTAATTATTTGCATGTTGCCATAATTGCGTGATACTATGCTATAATTGCATGATACTACTGCCACAGAATCATTACACAACCATCACTAGCAGTTTAAGAATGAGATTTTACTTCCGTGATTTTGTATGTGTGAGATTTCAGCTGTTTTTGCAAGAAGACACAACTTTGCTTAAACATACCAAAAACACATAAATAACGAAAGAACCTCAGAAATGAACACTTAGACAGAAAAACTTACCGAGAAAAGGTGACAGTTCATTAAAAGAGTGTCCTGTGGTCTTGTTGGGAAAGGGGAGGGGAGGAAGGACAGCCCATTCACACTGTAATTGCGTGATAACAGTGGCACGTGATTTCACATACTTGTCAATACTGCGAAAAGAGCAATATTGAGGGCTATTCATGGAATTTCCTGTCAATGAATAGTGATGAGCAATTAATAGATGGAGCAACATTGACCATGGGAGGATAACAACATTGTGCGATAATGGGGACCCCTTTACAGTACTGTTATTCTGTAGTTCTGCCATTACAACCCTATCTGATGAAGTCTGAAGTCATCCTGGTTTTATTTCTAGTCTACAAGACAGCATCTGTTAGGGGGGGATATGCAATGTTGACTTTCATAGATAGATAGATGCATGCATGCATGTATCTATACATGGCAAATGTGCTCAAGTGAGAGACTTTGATTCAGCTGATTCTTTTTGAGTGTGGGTGTCGAGCCTAGCATTCATCTTTCTGATCCATCCACCTCACATCACTGCTGTTGGTTCTCTGTCTCAGAAGACTATTGTTACATGACACATTTCCCACTACTTTGATCAATGAACCTGACTACTCTTTGTATTGTTTAGTTTTTAGTTCCAGTATCTCAGCTCCTACCAGACAGAGAAAGTAGACAATTACCTTTAGAAATTCAGATGCTCTATACATAGCCATCTGGCTTATTATTTCCAGAAACTCTGATTTTTAACAGATATAGAAAACAAGCAGAAGCTAAACTCCATGAACTATATCCTATTTCTGTATCTGTTCAAAGCTTCATTGTGATGTCTACAGTTGTTTGTCAACTACCAGCATCATAGAAAATAGCTGGAGGGCGGGGATGGGCATGGTGAATAACCTGGGCCAAAGACAAAAAATAAGTTGGTTAATATTTCCAGGCAAGTGAGCTTCTTACTAGACATTATCCTTTCACTTGCTCACTCTATTATCTTTGGATAGATCTAAGATAGGAATAAAGAATCATTTGCAGCCTAGGGAGATTATCAAAAGCACAAAGTATCCCAGCACAGGGATGAGAGGAAATTGCTAAAAGGCTTCTGTTTCAGACGTTGTCGTCCCTGTCATGTCATGCTCCCATTATGCTCCAGTCCCCCCAGCTCCCTCTTATTAATGATTTAAATCATTAATAAATCACCCATTCCGTCTCTGTGATGGAATCATGGGCATCTGAAATGGAACCCCATTATGCTGGTGCCATTTCCCCAAATCTGTGTATTGTGGAAATTAATTCTAATTATGCATATTATTCTAATATGCATTCTAGTTATGACATTTAAAATAATTAAGTGCTGCAGTTTTATTGCCATGATGTTTCAGCACTGATAGTGGTTTGCCACTGGCCGGTAGGCTGTTTTGCGGCCCGGCCGGCCACCCCTTCTACCAAGCCCTCCTCCCCACCTCCATGTTACCTGGCCGGGGGAGGGGCGCCGCATGGCGAGCCACTGGGTACCGCCATCTTCCCGTCTCCTTCCCAGCGGTCTTTGCATCTGGGAGGGAGGGAAGAGCATGGGCCAATCAGGAGCTGGCTTGCCTGGCCCTGACTGGCCCAAAAAAGGGTGCAAAATTGGGGCTTAAAGGCCATGCTTCGGCATGGCACAGCCCAAAATTGATTTTTTCCCCTACTATGGGGGTGGGGCATGGGCAGCAGATGGATCCAGAATGTGGTGGCCATGTCCATTTTCCCAAATCTGTGTATTGTGGAAATAAATTCTAATTATGTATATTATTCTAATATGCATTCTGATTATGCCATTTAAAATAATTAAATGCTGCAGTTTTTCTACCACAATGTTTCAGCATTGATATCATTTTTATAGTATCCACAGGTCTAAGAGAACCAGTATAGTGTGCCTAAATGAGGGGATACATAGGGATCCTGAATACAAAGCAGTCACAAATGTATAACTCTTGATTACACATGTGTAATTACCCACTAGGATTATGGGCAATATTAATTGCCAGTTACTGCAATGAGATAGTCCCATTTCTTTGGTACTTGGAAATGATGTATCAGTTGCTTATTAGACAAGAGAGCCAAGGCCACAATTTCAGAGCAACAAGACACAACTTACAAACAACTAAGGGCATAATGGTTTATCAGCAATATGATTCCCACCCCCTCCATTTTCCCAAGTTTGATTTTCAAATATTTCATGTGTATGTAATTTCACAAAAACTGTAAGAGAAAAATGGCTAGGGTTAGCACTGTTTGGTTTTAGATGATGAATGCATGTTCCCAGTGTATGTTTTATTGTGGAAATAATCTCTGAAAGTATTTTTTTTAACACATGAGAGAAAAGGGGAATACATCTTCTAGGATACTGACTTAAACCCATTGCTTTTGTAAAACACATTACAAAATGATCTAGTGGCCAATTGTTTAGGGGGACCTTTTTATTTCATTAAGTGGTTTTAATCAATTATTCCAACAAAGTAATTGACTAAACACAGGAGCCCTACAAACTCTCTTTTATTGCAAACAAACAGAGGACTGGATTAGATTTAAAGGCAAAAATGAACATTTTCAGCCTTCATTAATCTTATGCTGATGTCTAAGTGTGCGTTGGCTATATTAGACTTAGCTAGAAATGCTGATTCTACTAAAAGTTCCCAAAACTGGATCATTAATTTGACTAGAAATGTTTCAGAGAATCAATCAGAGCAACAAGCTTTGACTCTGTGCATCAATAAATACACTCTATTCCCATATAACCTATTGGTCGCATGGGAATGGCTATTGTCATACCATTGTTATTACCTGCTATATACATATAATTCAATGTACGTATACACACATATTTATATATCTATACCTATAGATACAATATATATATGTGTGTGTGTGTGTGTGTACACTCACACACATATATGCACATATATAATATTAGAATTGTATAATTGCCCTTACTATACAGTGGGTCCTCCCTATCGGCAGGCTCTGGACTTGCAGATTAAACCAAATATGGATCAAAAATAATTTTTAAAATATTCAAATATTCCTTTTTAAAAAAAATACAGTATTATTTTTTTTTAAAAAAAAAAAGCAGTGTGGGATGTCTCATCTCTCCCACACCCTGCCTGGTGGCCTTGCAAGAGGACTGTGATGGAAACTGTTCTATGGCACACCCTTGCTGAGAGTGAAGACGCCACTAAGGCAGAGTGGGGGAGAGGGGTGGTGAGGCTGGGGGTTCCACCACCACATGTGCAAGTTGTAGCCTCCCCTTACCACCCTGACACTCATTTCCCACTCTTCAGCTCTCACTCTCTGCCTGGTGCACACACTGAAGGCAGCTGGGGCAGAGAGTGAGAGAGGAAAAGAAGGTGGTGAGTGTTAGGGTGGGGAGGGGAGGCTGGGGTTGATGTGTTATGTGGTGGCAGCTGTCTTCGGGGTGCATGTGGGGGTGGTGGGGTGGAAGAGATCAGGTGTTGCTTGAGTTTTATATACTGTAAAGTTCCTTTATATAAGGGACTTAAGCATCCACTTTTTTTTGGTATCTGCAAGGTTATCCTGGAACATCGATCCCTGTGGATATGTATTTCTCATATAATTATATTGAAAACACTTTGCCATACTGGTGTATTGAAGACTCAAAGCAATTTAAATTATTCTTTAGGGGTGAAAAGATTACTTGAAAATATTTGAAAAATTGTTGAAAATCATGTTTCTCAAGTGTAAGGAAAGCCTGGTTGATGAGAATATCTGCAGTTAGGGACTTATTCTGCACAAAATTCACATGGCATGGGGCTGCATAGCAAACAGTATTTTCTACACAGAATATAATATACACAAATTATTTATTATTTCCTTTGGTAACAAAATTAGTGAAGACTTATATCCCTATAAAATTCTTCTTGAGTAATATCAGATATTGAGTAACATTGTATTCTTATGCCCTATCTATCTGAAGAAATGGATGCTGAATGTGGTAGTACCTGAACCATCACTGATTTTTTTGTTTTATTATCTTTTTCACAAATATAACGGAGTCAGAAAGATATTATTTGTGAAATCATCTTGCAAAAGAATTTGTATTCCCTAACACAGCAGGAACTCGGTCTCTCTTGGCATCTGAAAATAGGACTAATTTATATGCATGACTTTTCTGCTAATTATGTTGTGATAAATTACCGCGCCTTTAATATAATAATAGTGACTTCATTGTACAGTAAATGTTAAATGGAAATCATCTAAGCGCTAATGTTTTGAAACTGTAGCATTGTGGATTTAATGAATTAGAACCATCAAATAATTCATAACAGTTTCTGAAGTTCACTGGGAGCGCAGTCAAAAGCACACCCCAATTCCCAAAACACCTAACCTGAGTATTTCATAATGAATTGTTTGCAGAACAAGGCAATAATCTTCACAAAATGAGGGAATAATGTAACTTCACAACCTTTGTTCAATGGATCTTCTGCTACTGAGATTATGAAGATTTTGAACAGGACATCACTTACACTTTTGTCTCTAGCTACCATTCCTACAGTTATATGATGCAGGAAGAAGTCCAGCCAGATACATTGCTCCTATGGTTTTGACTAACCAATATGACTCAACCATCTGAATTTAAATATAATGCACCTACACAGTGAGCCCAGATACTGCACATGATGGACAGTTGTCATGAATGGTATCAGTTTGTAGGGCTAATGCACAGCCAGTGCCCCCTTGAGTCTTCATGTTTGCCCCCAACACTATGCTACATTGGCTATTTTGCCGATTTGTAGAGTTAATACTTTAAGTAATGGCAATCCTCTGACATTTATAGGTAAAAAGAAGATGAAGGAAGGGAAGGAAACCTACAAAAATAATGCTGAATCTAAAGATACTTAGAAGATGCTTTTTCTATACCTTTGCTATTAACTTTCTTACATGCCTATTTTTAGTTTTCCCAGAATTTCTGTGACGTTTTCTTTAGAGGTGGGGATTATTTAAAGGACTTTTTTGTCCAGTTTTGCAAAATGTTCATTTCTTGAATTAATAATTCAGGTCATCTTTTTTTTTATGTATGTCAAACTCACCATGCTGCCCCACCTGACCTAGCTTGGGTACTTTCACACTGCACATTTGCATCAATCTAAAGATAATATATTTGCATATTTATAAAGGCCTCACTCTCTCACCCACCTCAGACGCAGTTTTATTTATTAATTCTAGCATTGTAAGCCTTGGATATTATTGATATGGATATGAGCTATTTATAGTGTGACAGACATAGACGAAAGAGGTATATGTTTAATTTTTAAAAGTCTGAACTTGAATACATGAATGCATGAAATATTCGTACCTGAGCTAAAATGACAATGGTTGATCAAACTGTATTTCATACAATCTACATAATACACTCAACTGGCAGAAAAGAGGATCTTTCAGAAAGGTTTTTGAATTTTCCGTTTCTAAATATTGCATTAATACCACAGAATGCTCTAGCTGTCTACAAAATACAGATTAACAAACACCTACTTACATTTTGAGGAAATCTCCCTTCCCCAATCCTATAAGCAGTATAAGTAAGCATTGCAGACTTGTTTTGTCTCCTCCTTTCTATTAAATCACAGCGCAAACAAACATAAATATCAAAACTATATTTATATTCATTTTGTTAGAACATTGTGGCATACAAAAGAATCTTTATGTAGCAGTCAGATTTTCAAAGCAGCAAGGACTACAATGTTATTTCTTGATAACAATGTTATTTCTTGTTAAATATCTGTTTTTTTATATCTACAAATTCAGCATGGACATTTGGCTATGTCACAGACCAGGGTTCTAATACAAGCAGAGTAAATCAGCTAGCTCTCACTTTCTACTTAAGAACTTATCTATCATCACATTTTCCCCACAACTAATACTAAAAGGCTGAACACATCAAGAACAGACATGAGATGCTTATCTCAGAAGGCACTGAGACCATTCTTTTTTACAGTTTCCACCAAATGAAAGGAAAACAAAAGGGAAACACAAGGGTAATGAAAATATGACAGGTACATCTAAAGATTTTCTTCATACAGTAGGACCTCTGTATCCACTGGAGATTGGTTCCAGGACCCCCTGTGGATATAGAAAACTGTGGATAACAGCAAACACCATTGAAAATAATGGGACTTCTGGTTTAAAATACCATAGAGTTGCCTTGGAGGACCTAGAAAATGGCTAGAGAGGACAGATTTTCTAGGAAGATTCTATATGGTAGGTGTGCTGTTTTGCATCCTGCAGATAACTGAATCAGTGGATAATGAATCAGTAGATACGGGGTCCTACTGTATTTTTGTCATATTCCTTCCAAATAGCCTCTAACCTGTCCAGAAAAGCAGCTCAATATGCCAGCCAGATAAACAAAGGCTGGGAAAGCAGCCAAGCCTCAGTGATAGTTCCATTTCTTGGAGAAGCAGCAATACAGGCAAGAAGGCACACAGAGAATAGTCCAGAATACAGCCCAAAGGTCTAGGCTTACAGATGGCAGCATAGTCCAGAAGTCGGTCCGTGGGTCAGCAGGATCAGGCAACAGGGTAGTCAGGAACAGTCCAAGGTCAAGACACGAGTCAAGGCAGCAAGGATTCAGGCATTGAAGTCAGCAGGAAGCTTTCTCCAGGGAGATCAGTTGTTCTCTGACAAAGCCTCCATTTCCTCTTCCAGCCTATATAAAGCAATTAAGGCTTTGACAGGTGTTTCTTAAAGAGCAAGTTCTTCTCATAAGTTCTTACAGACCTCCTTTGAGCCTCCTTTTGAGCTTGCTGCTGGGTATATGATGGTGGAGGTAAGTCCCTCTCCTCTTCTTCTTCTGTATCTGAGTGGGCAGGACTCGCTGCTGGAACTGATGCTAGACCAGGCTCTTCTTCTGTTCGAGACTCCAGGTTGGCAAGGTTACCTGCTGGCACAGGTGTAGATGAACCTGTGCCAGGGTTCCTAGGGCCATTCCCTTCCATGTCCTCCTCCTCCTCCTCCTCCTCCTCCTCTGACTCTATATCCTCATCAGGATCATGGGGCATGACACAACCACACTATCTACATATATAGTTTATGCAGCTACCAGGACCTGAGTTAAAACAATCTGGAATCCCCAAGAGTAAAATACAAAGGTAGTAGGGTTGAGGAAGGAATACAAATACAAGGCTGTCTGAGGTGATGTAGCTCATAGTCCCTAGAGATCATGCCAAGGTAAAATGCATGACTTTGGCTGGGCCTTTCATTAGATCAATACTGAGGTTGAAGTGGTTGTGGAAACCTGTTCAGCATCATAGCCACCCTACCCACAGAACTTCACTCTGGTGAACAGTAGCCAGTGGTGGTGCTAGTGAGGCAGTAGCATGTATATTACCCCCAGCTAACTTCATGTTACTGAAGTCATTGCTAAGAGGCCATGAATTTAAGCCCTGTCTATAAGAGGGGTGGGGGACAGAGTGCCTTGCAGTAATGGCATTTCGCAGAAGCAGTGACTTGTCTTAACAGTGTTATTGCCCCCATGTGAGATGGCAGCCGCGAGTGATTTACTTACATTTGTACTTACCCCAATGTGCCACTGCCAAACTTTTTTTTTAAAAAAAAGATGTCTAAGGTGCATGAGAGCAATTTTTAGATTTAACAGAAAAGAAAAAACACACCTTCTATCACACTTTAGTGATCACTAGCTAAGGTGAAAATCCAACATGGTGGCAGCAGGTGCTTGCCCTGTTAGCAAGCCCTGTCCCCTCCCCGCTCAACCAGTAAATCAACTTTGCACTTTCTCTACTATGGGAAAGCAATTCATATTGAATCGCTTGTCCCAATGAGCAGGAATGTGTACCCCCTCGCTGTTTTTTTTTTTTTTTTTTAAAACTACAGGAAAAGCTGTGAACAATTTTCTTGCACTGTTTTTGCCGTTTTGGGCCCTCCTCCTTCCGAATATGGCAAAATAATGCAGAATGCCATTAAGATTATGTCATATTCCCAGCGAATTCCATGAGGGTTATTTTCACTGTTTAAACAACCCCTCAGTAAACTAGTTATAGTTCAGCAAGAAAGTGAGCCAGATTCTTCACACCTATACAGCATAGGCCCTTGAGTTACAAAGACTTGTGCTAGTATGACATCAAAGCAAAAAGAGATAAAAGGTATTAGCAAAACAGCTCTTTTTCATGGAAATGAGCACAAGAGAACTCTGCTATCACAAAACATGCAGAATTTGGCCCTTTCTGATAAAGTTCCCCCACACAACCTAAATAACTTCATTTCCTACAGGAATAAATATTATTATACAGATAAAGAGTTTTGATGAGTGGAGGAGTTTTGAAAGCCCAAGCAGGTTATCTGAAGAGAGATTTGGATAACTGTTGCTGTTAAGAAATGAGCCTATTAATTTAGAGATTAGTGAGCTTCTGTTCTGGGAGAAATGATGGAGAGGTATGGAAAATATCTTGTCCTGGAACATCTTTCATAAAGAGTAATAGGGATTTGTCTTTGTTACCAGTGATTTGCACAGAATATGACAGGAGAGAGGAACAACACATAATCTGCAGATGTATAGAATCCTTTGTCATTGAGAATATTTTTATAGTATAGCTTACAGGCAAAAGGATTACATCTCAGGATAATCTTCTAGGACAATCTTTTTTTTAAAAAATACTATTTATATGATTTTTTTTACTACTTATAGACTTCCCTGTTGTCTTTTGACTAAGGCAGGAAATACGCACTGAGAGCTACAAGCAAGGACTATGAGCTGGAGGGTCTTTCCACTGCTGAAGATGCTTCCATTAGCAGATCTGGGGTGGGAGGAGTGATTCCCACTACATTATTGAAGTCCCCTTTGTGTGTATCCTTAAAACTTGTGGGATGTAGAACAGGATTCAGGGCAAGGTGCTGCAAAGGGGAAAGGAAGAAAATTCCATTGTACCAGCTGGACATCTGCTAGTCTGGCTTTAGGCCCATGAGTGCCATCCAAAGATGGCAAAGCATACCACAATAAGGATGCTGTTCTTCACAAATTTTCCTCTTGAAGGAAGCAATGAGTCTTTAAAGCAATTTTCCTCCCACTGTGAGAAAATCTTTGAAAACCATGTAGTTTTTGAAACTACTGTGGGACTTAGTTGGTGCAAAATTTGTAGATGGTTTGTTTTGCCCAGAAAACAACATTTTCTGTGAAAAAACAACCAAGTAGAATTTTGCACAGAATAAGCACCAAACTGCAAAGATTCTCATCAATTCCAAGTCGACTTATCAGAGTTTCTTGATACTCCAAAAACATGTTTTTCAACCATGTCTCAAATACTTTCAAATATTCTTTCAATCCTCAAACCAGGCTGAACAAATCAGGCTGAACAAAGGGGAAGTGCCATCACTTTCCAATTCAATGGCATTTAGGCATTCATAACTATTACTGGATTCCACCAATAATATTGTTCAAACAGGTCTTCTTGTCTATTAGTCAGAATATTAAGATCATGTTGTGAATCTTCACACTACACTTTAAAATCTTTAGGAGAGATATGTGGATGTTTGATTTAAATCAGCAGAGTTTTACGTTTATTTCAAATCATTTTTTAAAATAAAAGCAGTGACATTTATAGCAGCCTCCTAGTGACCAAAACCACCCAGCTCTTAAGTTCACAGAAGCCTCCAACTTGATGCTGTTGAGCCATGCAGAATGAAAAAGAGGAAGTTAGATTCTGCTCCTGCAGGCATTGTTATACTGTAAAGGAGAGATATCAAATGGTTTGACTTTTTAACCCTGAAAGGCACAATAAATAACTATATTCAGAAAATGTTGAGACATGTTACCTGTGATACAGACTTAGAAACATTTTTGGATAGCAACTGTCTGCACTCCTAGTTTAGACTGTAATGATTCAGAGGGACAGGCAGATACATGTTTGCTGTGGGGTACCCCTATGCACACAGAAGCAGGCCAGTTATGCAGATGCCTCATTCCTCCAGGTCATGTTGTCAGATGGATGAACAAACTGAAAGGCAGCACAGGCTAATAGTGTTCATACATCTGCATATTGCATTTGCAGCTTCCACACATCATAACCATATCTGATCACTAAAAGAAATTGTTATGGCTTACATCCAATTGGCAATATATAAACTGAGTGCCATTCAGATGTGCTCTTAACCAGAAAGCTGAAATGGGAACATGTTTTATCCTTGCAGTTACAAGATCACAAATGGTAATTTGAATGCCACAGGAAAAAATGCAGAGGCAATACAACATGCTTTTGATAAAAAGCAACGTGCATACTAAAAGTTAAATTTTCCCAAGGGGATTTCACTGTTCCAATGAATATGCTCACATCAGTTTTCAAAGGCAAAGATTGTTGTATGCTTAAATGTCAAGGAATGCACTGAGATAGTGCAGTTGATCCTTTGTGAAATATTAACTCATCCCTTTAGTAACGTCCTGTGAAAGTTTAAGTAAATGAGAAATATCTTTACTTATATCTGATAAATGACTCTCATTCCATACATACAGAATGTCCATCTCTGACCCCAAACACTTTAAAGTGGTACTTTACAATCACACAACTAATAAAACATGCTCATAGAAGGAGGACAATTGGACAAATATTTTCCTGGAATTTTTCGTTCTCATTAAAATGTATCTTCCATTTGGATAATTATTGGTTTCTTTCATTGTATTTCCACTCATTTTAACTTTATTAGTCTACAGTTTATACTCATTTTCCTGGATATAGATATGTTACCCTAAGAGGTGGAGGTGTGTTAGAGCTCAACCCATGATGCCAAAATCTCCTGTGATATCTGGGGGAATTATTAGTTCAAATCTGCAAGAGGAGGGTAACTTTGGGGATCTTTTCACCGATGTATACCAGTAATACCTGTAGGGAGCACTCCAGTTAAAGTAAAAAAAGTATTTTTATTGGAAATAACGCAGGGGATATGCTAACATATAAAACATATACTCATAAGAACCACACAATGCTATTGGAAATAAAGGTGGGAAAGTTGGATAGCGAGAGGTCTGAGAAGATAGGGTGATAGTTACCAATCTCAAAGAGCAATGAAGATACTCAGACAGGTGTCTAAGGGTGGCACAGGAGGGTGAGAAATAATGGAAAGAGAGTGGCCAGGTCTGTTAACTGTGGCACACCTAGTTATTGTTAGGGCTCTATTTATACCCTACTCCATGCCTTGGAGGGGCGAATTTAGTAATAAGGTTGGATGACTCTCCCACGGAATAGACAAAGAAAACTGAAACTCAACTGATTGCCTTAATGTTGGAGATATCAAAATTGATTGGCTTCTGACAACCTCGTAAGGTTGGACAGGAGGGGGTATGAAGGAAGATTTCTGTAGGGTACAAACTGAGGAATGTTCAGTTAATTGCTTGATTGAATTATTGCTGGGAACACCCAAGGCTGGAAAAAAGGATTAGCACATACCCTTTTAATGACTGGGTTGGTAGTATAAACCCATCATGGGGGCTTTCCACACAAACTTTATTTTGGCTTTCACACCATTATATTTTTAGACACATTTCAGGTCTTTGTTGACATATTAGCACGTGCTGTACACTCTGTTCATGCTCAGAGGGATCCAGGCAGCAAAAAAAAAGTAGTAGAGTAGTGGAATACCCATTTGCCTAAAGATAGCCCATAAAATCCCAATAAAGTACACAGACACACAGTTGGTGTCTAAAACTACTAGCATTTACTGGTGCATAGTAAAATAGATACAGATCAACAGAGAATCCTCTGTGTGGAAAAACATCAGAACTTAGAAGCTTTGCTACTGCACAGCCCAAAAGTCAGCTTGCAACTCATAAGTCTCAAAGCATATACAGTACAATAACATCCCGCCTCAGAGACATATACACTGTTTCCCATACAGATTACATGGAAAAAAATAGACACTTCCTTTGCTTTCAAGGCTAAGTTCTCAGGCTACATATTCATAATGTAGACCTGGTGCAGCCTTGTTTACACAGTATGCCCCCTGTAGGCAAATATGTTGATTTGTTTGCTCTGGTTCTCTTTACAGCATGAATTTATCAGACTGTATATCCCATTCTACTCTGACAATTGTGACCTCCAGGTGACCCCTTGTCTGCCTAAGCCAATATGATCCTGAAAAGTGTGCAATATTACCAGTTATGGGGTATCATGGGGAGGGGATAGTAAGGTATGCTAACAGAGAATTCAGTGGGACTTGCTTTTTATTTAATGATTTTATTGGGCATAATGGGTCCTACTTCATAGTTGATATACATAGTATGCCTAGTGTTATTATAAAATCGTATCATAACCATTATTATTATATGTCCCCATTTTTTAAAAAAAATAAATAAACATATAATAAGGTAACATTTCTTTAATTCTTCTCCCCTAGCCTCTTATGTAGGCCAATATTTTTCCAAAATAGACTTCCTTACCAAAGTTCAATTTCCAAACAGCAAAAATAAGTCAATATAATTGTATACCAGAATTCTGATGGAAGCGGTATTGTGGTCAACTAAGTGTCCAGAGAGTAAGAAAATTTAGGCCTTATGTTATTAGCCTTCCCATAATAAAATAAAAAAGGAAAGACATGAATGACCATAGCCAAAACTAGCACTTGCAGAAGGTGTAACAGAATACAAACAAGAAGACAACTTCTTCAGGACTTAATTGGAACCACACAGCTCAGGGATCATGCCTTGCCAATGGCCAGCCCTCCTGACCTTTCTCCTTTGTTGTTGCCTAAGAACTATTACTCCAAGGGGGTGGGGGGCCCTGTGAGGCAGGAGGAGGCAGTCATTCCTCTCACCCCTAAGTCCTGGGATATGGAAAACAGTTCCAAGGGGACACTTTACAGCATAAAACTGTCCTGGGTGTACATCAGTCTCTTCTGTATTTTATTCCCCCTGCACCACCACCTATTGGGATCTCTTTTTAAAGGTTACCTCATCAAACCAATCTCCCTATGCTCCTTGTCTGTATTAGTATAGAGATGAAAATACAAAGCCAATCAAGGGAGGTACAGTTGTCCCTTCATATCTCTGTGGTTTGGTTCCAGGACCCCCCGTGGATACCAAAATCCATGAATACTCAAGTCCCATTATATGCAATGGCATAGCAAAATGGTGTACCTTATATAAGACAGCAAAATCAAGGTTTGCTTTTTGGTTTATTATTTTTTAAAGAATATTTTCAAGCCATGAATACTTAAATCCATGGATACGGAGGGACAACTGTATTGACAAAATTCATGCCTGACCCACAGTGACCATCAACATTAATGAAAGGGGGATAGTGCTGCAGAGATGAATAGGATGGTGGGAGGGCAGGAACCAGCTGAAAAGCCTCTCCTCCCCACCCTTTCTACCAATAATGTCACCACACGAGTGCTGTGCATGTAAGTGCCCAGATTTCTTCCAGTGCACATTAGCACTGTGTTGTACATTTAGACTTTGAAAACGGCTTTATACAACTATCAATAATACAAGATCAATCAATCATGGTTGCATGTATCTCAGTTTATTACAATTTATAAAAGGGGTTCAGTGCAGCATCATGAGGCTATTTAGGCTTAGTTGTGCTCAGAATCTGAAAAATCAGTGATTGTACAAATCAACTATTTGGTGTCAACAATGGTATAGTGGAGCCAAAGCTCACAGGCTTAGTGCCTCAGAACCTTTTGATCAAGAGGTATGACAACATTGCTGCTACTCCCCTCTCTTTGAGGCTTCATTGTTTTCTCCAAGCTTAGCTGTGATCTTCACAATAGCTTGGAGGGGAATGAATTTTCTTAGCTACCATCTATTTTTCACTCTGTGTGTGTATGTGTATGAATTTATTTATTTACCCCATTTTCTTAGCAACAATATATTATTGTGAGCTATCCCTATTGTAATCCAACGTACATTTTGTGCAAATTGCAGAAGAACTGCTCTTTGTGCCAATGAAAACTACTAGAACTGGCTTTGTTGTCTTACCTTCAACTGGTGGTCTGATGCTCTTTAGAAACATGCTGCATCTTTATCTTTCCCTTTCTTGGATCTATCCAGCCAAATGCACTATTGCCAGCAAACTGCTTTATGACTGTCCCCAGTAAATTAGACATTGTACTGTGTAAGGATCAGCACAGCAACCTGCATTTTTGGACTGTCCTTGTGACTGTAGCTTTAGATACTATCAAGATGACCACTAGTATTTCAAAATTCAGTGTGATGCTACGTACTGGTTCTGGAGGAAGTTATAAGGATTAAATCCAGGCCACTGCCCTTCCCCTCAGAAAATGTAACTGGTGCTAGAACTGCTTCTTTGATTTCACTAAGCATGAAAAGGACAGCAGCTACAACAGTTTTGGAATTGTGCACACCACAGCTGTAAGGCATGATATACTTTTTTCAGATACTCATATAGAAGCCTGATTGGGGTGTATTTATCTGAAGAAAACAGGCACTGTGCACGAAGATTTCTGTCAATTCCTCCATTTCTATTTTTTTCTTTTGCATTTTTTCCCTTTATATTGCAACAAGTAGCAAATGAAAAGTGACTATCAAATGGGGATATGAGAGGGGAGTTGTCTGGGCATGCAAACTATTCTTGCTTAGTGTAAAATCCTATTCTTGCTTAGTGTAAAAATGGGACTTACTTCTTGTGCAGCCAAGCATAGATTTTTATCATTTCCTGTCCTGTGCATTCAGTATAAATCATAGGGATGGATCCCAGGTTAGTTACAAGTAGAGCAGACCCACTGAAATAGAAAGCAAACATAGATTTTTCACTGGTTATTTCAATGGGCCTGTACAAAATACAACTAAATTTGGATCCAACCCATTGGGGATTTTTAAAAAGTTAAACCAGCTTTAAGACTTAAATGAGATGGTGATGGAAGGGGTAATTTCTTAAGAAAATGCCTATAAAGGCATTTTGAAAATTGACAAGGACAACAGAAATAGAATACAGTAATGTTTCCTTTAAATAATGGCTGGAACTCACTAAGGCAGATACAAATGTGTAACCTAGAGTTATGCATTTGTGATAGTTTGTATTCATGATCCTATGTGTCCATTAGTTTAGGGAATATGCAGAGATCATGAAAGTCCTCCAATCTTCACTTACTAGGCAGGAGCCATTGCAAACAACAGAGATCTGTTCCTCTGTTGATTGGGAAGCACTGACTGACATTTTCACCTACATCATCACCACCCATGAACAATCTCCAGTGTGGTGGAGAATTATTATTTTTTTTACTATATTTTTTATTATAGATTTCATCCATATTCTACTCTTATATACAATCATGTCATACATTCTTGTTACATAACATCCACATGTTCTCCTCCCGTATATCTTTGCCTTTTACATTTCTCTATCCGTTAATTACAGTCATCCAATCTTTCTTTTCTTTTTAACATACAATTAAAATCCCCTTCATCAATCTTATCTTATCTTAACACACAAACTTTTACTCATTCTATTGCATTCGCCACTTCCCATCAAGTTTTATCATTGGTATCCATTCTATCCAATTTTCCTTTCTGCCCCTCTTTCCATACCGCTTAGTATTCACGGGGACTTAAATTTCTATTTAATTTCTCCTAACAGATGGGGGTTTCCCAAGCTTTCTCTTTTTCTCATTTATATCAAAATCCAGTATCTATTTCCTTTCCCCATATTTCTGACAAATATTCTCTCGTTTCCTTCCATTCTTTCTCAAATTCCTTCATATTCTTATTTCTAATAGCCTTTGTTAATTTATCCAAATACATAAGTTCAATCACCTTAATCCCCCATTCCTCCTTTGTGGGGATAGTTTCTAATTTCCAGTGACGTGCATACATAATTCTGGCTGCCAGAATTAAATTAAACATTACTTTCTCATTTGCTTTATCCATGGGCTCATCAAAGATACATAAGAGAATCGTGGTGGAGAATTCTGACAAGGATCCTGCTTCTGACTATTGCACTACATCACTCATGGGAGGCGGTGGAAATGTCAGTCACCTGCCAGTCACCTGCTGTGAGCAATAAGGGTCTGTTCCTCTGCTGATTGGGAAAATCAACAGAGGAACAGATCTATATTGCTCACAGCAGCTGCTGCCCTGCTGCTGGGGTGGGTCAGGCTGGAAAACACTACTTACCTACATAACTATGGTGGTGTGTTGCTAAATAGGTGATATAGAATTGCAGCCATTGTTTTTAAAGTACATGGGAAGGGTTAATGCATGTAACATTGCTTCTACCTACAAAAAAGACTAGTGGCAGCTGATGGCTCCAGAGTGCATGCAGTAGTAAATCTATTCCACATGTTAGTCTAAACTTTATAGGAAGTGTGTCAGGTGATGAAGCCCTTTGCAAGTAGGATTCAGCATCTTGGACATCCCAGGTAAAGCTCAGACTCAAACCCAGATGTTATAGACTTCTCCTTTGACAGTAGTGGTGTCAACAACCACTGAGCAAGATACCATTACATTACATGATGGGAGATGGTAGAGCCTAGGAGAAGTAGTCTTAGCCAAGAAATATAAAAGACCTTGTTGGATCTGGGTGCTCACAGGCCATTTTCAAAGGTGCTCTATCAACCATTCTGCCAAACTGACTGTGATGACTAGCTTCACATCATGTTTGTTTGCATATTTACATGTGGCACTGTATATCACAACACAGAAATATGGCAACTGTCTCCTGATATGCAAAATGGATGTGCATTATGAAGGAAGATGAGAGCCAGCACTGTGTAGTGGTTTGAGTGTTGGACTAGGACACTGGGACACCAGGGTTCGAATCTTCACTCAGCCATGGAAACCCCTGGACAAACCACACTCTCTCAGCATCAGAGAAAGGTAAGGACAAATCCACTCTGAACAATTTTTGACAAGAAAACCCACATGAGCAGTGGCAGCATTAGGGGGGAATGGAGAGGCCAAACCACACCAAGTGACACCATCAGAAGAAGGGGTGACACTGGCCTTTGTGATGCCACAGGCCATGATAGGTTTGCCTTAGGGCAGTGATGGCGAACCTATGACACATGTGTCAGCACTGACACGCGTAGCCATTTCTGATGACACATGGCCATAGGCCTCCTCTCCCCCCCGCCCACACCCTCACTACCCTCCCTAAAGTGGCAATTGCGGCTTTAAAGCCCCGGTCACCACTTTCCTCCATCCCCACCTTCCCTAAAGTGGTGATCGGGGCTTCCAAAGCCCCAGTCACCACTTTCCTCCACCCCCCACTTCCCTAAAGTGGTGATCAGGGCTTTGAAGCCCCAGTCGCCACTTTCCTCCACCCCTGCCTCCATAAAGTGGCGCTCGGGGCATTGAAGCCCCGGTCACCACTTTCCTCCACCCCCTGCCTCCATAAAGTGGCGATCTGGGCTTTGAAGCCCCGGTCGCCACTTTCCTCCCCCCTCCCCCCTCCCTAAAGTGGCGATCAGGGCTTCGAAGCCCCGGTAGCCATTTTCTTCCCCCCTCCCACCCTCCTTAAAGTGGCAATCAGGGCTTTGAAGCTCTGGTCCCACTTTCTTCCCCCCTCCCACCCTCTCCAAAGCGGGAATCTGTGAATATGTGGAACCACAAATGTGAAACCTGCGAGTGTGGAGGGACAACTGTAGTTGCAAATGTTTCATCCTCCCCTATTAGACACTTTGTGCGAGAGATCTGTAGGTCAAAACAACAGAAGTCCAGCACAGAGCATCTAGTTCTGGGACTTCCAGTTAAGCCAGGATCTTTGCCCTCACTTCCACCGGCAGAGATAATGTTTTTCCCTCAAAGTGACACACCACCCGAGTTATGCTCAGTTTGTTTGCGAAGTTTGACACACCAAGCTCAAAAGGTTGCCCATCACTGCCTTAGGGTCTCCATAAGTCAGTAGTGACTTGAAGGAACACAACAACAACAACAAAGATGATCAGGTTACTGAGAGCTGATGAACCCAAAATAACAGTTCAGTTTTAGTAACCCTTGAATCAAAATCCACCTCTGCTAAGGCTTTGCTTTTAAGTTCTACATCTAAGAAAACATGTTTAAAAATTTTCAGTTGTTGTCATCTTTTTATTCCAACCATACATGTAAATGCATGGCATCCTTCATACAGGGAATGACTCAGGACTTGAAGCCTCTTCATGAAGACAAGAGACACCTGCTCACTTCTGTGAATCCCCGAGAAGGATCAGGTGTGTCCCTCCTCTGAAAGAGTTTATAGATTGCTTCCCTTCCTTCCCACACAGAAGCCAGCTGATGGGGAAAACAGCCAAAAATGTTCTTCTTCATGCAATGTGTCTGGGATACTTTGTTTTGTTTTGGAATGGATGCTTATTAATATTCATGACATATATGGCAGTGGAAAATTTAAGCTTGCTTTGCAACAAACTTTCTTTTACTTTAAGCTTGAACATTGTAAGTGATGTTGTCACCTGACAAAAGGAGGCCATAAAACTTCAAAAGCCATTCCCCCCTTGCAGACCACAGGGGAGGACAAATGGCAAACCTCTGGCATCCCAAGTTTTCAGAGGCGAAAGAGAAAAAAATGAAGCTCTGTAGAGCACAGGCAAATCTCTCCCAATGAAGAAAGGAAGATGAGCTGAAAAGCAACCATGCCTTCTCAGACAAGGGTTCAGGGAGAAGGATGCAGGATCTCCCCCTACCTTCAGACACACACACACACAGTCCTTCCCCCTCCAGGGAAGCAAAGCAAAACAGTTGTAACAACAGACTTTAAAACACCTGCAGCCAACAAGGCTAAGAGAAATCTCCAAAAGCCACTACTGAGGAGACAACCTCACTCTCCCCCCCACACAAGAGAGATGAAAAAACAGCAGGTGAATCCTAAACAGGTCCCGCTTGAACCATTGAAAGCCACAGACCCCCCCCCACAGAGTAAGAAAGATCCATTTCATCCCGTTTTCCTGCCCACATTGTTTTTTAAAAAAACCTGCTGCCACCATGTCACACGAGCCCTCCTCCTTCCCTGTCCTTTCACACTATCACAGAATTGGGAAGAAGGTTTGTGTGTTTGTACAATCTGAGCCCTACTCTTAGGGATTCTTCTAGCCTTGAAATTCCTTAGAACTAGGTCTCCCTTCAGTATCTGCCACCACTCACTGAGTTTCTCCCCTTCCACACAGTGCAGCTAGAAGCTGTGCAGGTTCTCTGATTAACCAGTGGAACTACTCACTCTGTTAAAGTATCACCAACCCCCCCCCCTTCTCTATCTCAGAGTAGAATCAAGGTAGCTTGCCCAAGCAAGGCACATATACATAGGTTTAACAGGCAAAACAGAAAAAAGCTTTATTTTCTAAGTGCAGGCAAGAAAACCATTAGCAAAAAATAGTATCATGGAGAAAAAGAATTTCTCTCCAGGTCCCAACTTTAGAGTTACATAGAATAGCATTCAGAGTTTAGAATGTCAGGGATGATGGGAGTTGTAGCTCTTCACCTCTGGCTCAAACTCACCACCTTATTATGCAGCAGAGCCAACCAGCTTAGATCAGTGGTTAATGCTTTTCTCCAAAGCAGCAGAGTTTCAGAGAATAGGCTGAAGATCCTGACAAACTCTCCAAGCCTTCTCACTCTTCTCCAGGTGTCTCCAAAACGTCTCCAGGAATCACCCAGGCAACTCAGTAGTTTTATATAAAACCTACTTTATTCTTCTATATAAATATACTATATGCTATAAGGTCAACAAATCACAATCTCTACACACTACTTTACAATATCTCCAAACCACTGCACCTCTACTCAACCACACAAATACATTGGCAAACATTGCAATTTTATAGCCATTGTTTATCACCACCCACTAGTTAGTTTCCACCCAGTGGGTGTGTACTTCCATTCTGATTGGTCCACATAGTTCCACCCATGCTTAAGACCAACCCATGTATTTCAACATTTCACCTTGTACACTTAATGATTCTCAGGTGTTTCCAATCTGCATTCAGTACCTCTGTCCTTGGCTCTCAGGCCTTCTAGATTACATTAGCAGTTTCACCTGTGTAGCCCCATAATTGCTCTTGCTTAGTCATTGTGACTTTCACATACATATTTTATTTCTTTCACTGTATGTCCCATGTTGCATTTTCCTTAACAATCCCCTCCGAAATAAAATATTGTATGTGTCTTACAATGTCATTCCAACCATTTGTGTCAGCCTTTCATGTTTTTCTGCTGTCAATGCTTTTGTGAACAAATCTGCTATGTTGTGTTGTGTTTCTATATATCTCAATTCTATTTCACCCTTCTGAACCATGTCTCGCACATTTTGATATCTTACACCAACATATTTTGTTCTGTTCTTCAAACTTTCAGTTTCAGCCATCGCTATGCATGACTGTGAATCTTCCAGAATTTCCACTGGTATCTTGTAACTTTCATTTAAATCATTTAGCAATTGCTTAATCCACTGTACCTCATTTACTATCTCATTCAAAGCAGCAAATTCTGCTTCTGTTGTGCTTAACGCTACATTAGTTTGTTTTCTACTTCTCCAAACTATTGGACTTTCACTATATTTAATTATCATTCCTGTAACTGACTTCTTGTCTCCTAATTCTGATGCAAATGAACTGTCTACATAACAATCTAGATCTGAACTACTGCTTCTTATAATCAATTTCCTATCTAAGGTTCCTTTTAAATATCTCAACAAATGTTTTACCGCTGTCCAGTCTTCAATTTTTGGATCATTAACCCTTCTAGACAATACATTTACAGCATAAGAAATGTCTGGTCTGGTATGGCAAGATATGAATTGTAAAGATCCTATTATACTTCTGAAGAAAGTCTTGTCCTCAAACGCTCTAGTTGTTTTCTCAGACACAAAACCAGTTGTCATTGGAGCTCTTACTATTTTTGCATTCTGTAATCCACACTTTTCAATCAATCTTTCAATTTTATTTCTCTGACTTAATAAACAATGTCCTTCTTCTGTCCATTCAACACAAATACCTAAATAAGACTTCAATACACCTAAGTCCTTCAAAACAAACTTCTCAGACAATTCTCTTTTTACTGACTCAATTTCCTGTTTTGACTTTGCTGCTACGCACAAATCATCTACATAAATCACTAATACTATGTCTCCTTTTGTATAAACACAAGCATCTGCAATGCTCCTCTTGTAACCTAGCTTAACTAGCTCATCATTGATGCACAGATTCCACGCTCTGGCACTTTGTTTTAAACCATACAACGCTTTCTTTAATTTATATACTCTCTGACTACCATTTTCTTCGAAACCTTGTGGCTGCTCCATAAATATTTCTTCATTCAGAACCGCATTCAAGTAAGCTGTCTCAAAATCAAAATGTTCTACAACTAAATTCCTTTTTACTGCTACAGCTAGAACCATTCTCAGACTTTCTGGCTTTGCAGTTGGAGAATATGTCTTATCATAGTTCTCATACTGCTTTTGTGCAAAACCCTTAGCCACTAACCTAGCTTTATATTTGATACTTCCATCTGGCATTTCTTTCCTTTTGTATACCCATTTACAACCAATTACTTTCTTGTCTTTGGGTCTGTCAACAATTTCAAAAACATCTTTATTTACCAGGCAACCAAACTCATTATCCATTGCATCAAACCATCTTTCCTGTTCTTCACTAGGATAACTTTCCAATTCTTCAAAACTTTCAGGCTCTTCTACTGCTAAACAAGCTCTTGCCTTTGTCACAACAAACCTATCTGGAGGCTTTCTAACACTATGACTACGCCTGGGAATAAAATCTGCTGTTCTGTCTCTTTCATCCTCACTTTCTCTACTGGGAGTTGTAGTTCTATGACTAAATCTCTTGTCTTCAGTCATTCGAGTGGTAGTAGGCCTAGATGCTATCTCATCATCAGAAGAACTACCACTGCTGCTAGGTGATGCTTCCTGCTTGACTGAAACCCCTCCGTTTCCTGAGGTTGGTTCAGTTTGTGCTTCTGGCTCATTTGAACTCCCTAATCTCAAAAACACTTCTTTATTGGCATGCAGTTTGTCCCAACCAGCATGTCTCTCAAAATTTGCAGACCTAGAATACTGCACTTGTTTTCCTCCCAAATGAAACTTGTAGCTATTTCCAGAATACCCCAAAAACCTAAGCCTTTTGCTCTTGGGTTCTCCTTTCCTCCTGAAACAAGCAGGTGTGTAAACATGAGCAAATTGTCCAAAAACCCTTAAGTACTTGTAATTTGGCATTCTCCCGTACAATACCCTGTAGGGAATGTCTTCAATTTCTGAATGATACAATCTGTTACTGATATGTATTGCAGTCAAAGTTGCTTCTGCCCAAAAACTATCTTTCACCCCTGCATCTGCCATCATACAAGCAGTAATTCTTTTTATATCTTGTATTTTCTTCTCTGCTAACCCATCCTCACTAGGACAAGCAGGGTTTGTAGTTTCATGCCTTATTCCCACCTTTTGAAACCAGTTAAACAATTGATTATTTAAAAATTCTCCTCCTCTATCAGTAATGATGGTGCCTACTCTGCTATCAAATTGTCTTTCCACCATTCTTACCCATGCTTTTAAACTTTGCCCAGCGTCAGATTTGTTTTTCATTATTCTTACAAATGCAAACCTTGTATACCTATCAACAATTACTAGGAAATACTTGCTTCCCCCTAAGGACAAGCAATTAGCTTGGGCAACATCTGCATGTACATACTGAAATGGTCTTTGAGCAATTCTTTTTGTTTTCTTAGCTACTGGAAAAGCTCTGACCTTTACCTGTTGACATACTGTACAATCTAAGTGGTTTTTGCATTCAGTAACTTTTAAATCTGGACACATCCTGATTAAATTCTTTAAACATTTGAAGCTCGCATGGCCGAATTTTCTGTGAAGCTCGTGTATGCAGTCTTTGTGGATTGGAATATTTTCTATGTTATTAGCTTCTTCAACCCTGTAGCTATCAATATTGTCCTCCAAATAATAAAGTTTGTCCTTTTTCAAACCTATGCCACGCAATTCCCCATTCAGTTTTATCTTACACATGTTCTTTTCAAAGATGACTGTGTAGTCTCTTTCTGTTAATCTGCTTACTGATAACAAATTATTTTCTAACTCCTTTACATGTAAGACATCATTAAAATTCTCTTTTAGCCCTGGAATGTACACAGTACCCATTTGATTTACAGTACTTAACTCTTTCCCGTCAGCCAAAACTACAGCATTTACATTAGCTGATTTTCTATTACTTATTAAATTTATATCATTACACATCGAAGATGTGGCTCCTGAATCAACTAGCCATTTAGAATTTGCATTTTGTTTTTCCTTAATCATGGTTGCAACCCCCTTTTTATTACCACTGTCCCTCAAAAATGGAGGTCTGGACTGTTTTTGATACTGCCGCGGCTGCCATCTGCTCTCTGCTTGCTTGCGTCTCTCAGCTGCAAAATGTTTACACTGTCTCTGCAGATGACCAATCTTCTTACAATAAAAGCACCTCCGTTGCTCCCTTGTAGAGGCTGCTTCCTCCTGCGTTCGCCAGTCAGGAGTTGTTTGTTGTTTTGGCACAGTCTTTAAACTTGCTGAGTCACCCTGCTCAGACATTCTTCTCTGGTTCTCTTCCAGTATTCTGGCCACAATTAAATCTCTATTAAGTTCAGTTTCCTGCAGGTTTTGCAGGCTGTTCGTTATGTTGTCCCACGAAGAGTCTAGCGATTCTATTAAAATGTAGCATTGCTGCTCTTTGCTAATTTGCACTCCCCTCAGTTCAGCTTGCACAAACAAGTCTTGCATTATTTTTAAATGTTCTATCACACACTGCCCTTTAGCCATCTTTTGCCTGTATATTCTTTTAGACCATAGCATTTTTGCAAAAGCAGTTGAAGGAGTGTGTAATCTCTGCAAGGTATCCCACACATCCTTGGCAGACGTTTTATCTCTGACGTCATTAATTAAGTCTTCTTCAAGCATGAGATAAAGACAGGCTTTTGCTTTACTATCTCTCTCTTTAGTGGCTTCATCAGCATCAGCTGCCAGCCCTGTTTCAACTGTTGACCACAGACCTTCCTTTACTAGTAGAGATTGGGCATAAATCTTCCAGGTAGAGTAGTTGTTTCTATTTAATTTACTAAACTTTAGAATTTCCATCTTGATTTGTGCAGTGACTCAATTTGACACAGTCCTTCTGAGTATGCACAGCCGACCCGTCTGGGCTTAAGCAAAACACAAAATGATTTACTCACGAGGCTTATCAGTGCAGCACAAACAGCTTGCTCTGATCTGTCGTCCACAAAGCTTTCTCCCACTCTCTGGAACTTTCAGCTTCTGTGGATGCTGGGTGCTCTAGTAACTGGGCCCATAACCCTTGTCAGGGATGATGGGAGTTGTAGCTCTTCACCTCTGGCTCAAACTCACCACCTTATTATGCAGCAGAGCCAACCAGCTTAGATCAGTGGTTAATGCTTTTCTCCAAAGCAGCAGAGTTTCAGAGAATAGGCTGAAGATCCTGACAAACTCTCCAAGCCTTCTCACTCTTCTCCAGGTGTCTCCAAAACGTCTCCAGGAATCACCCAGGCAACTCAGTAGTTTTATATAAAACCTACTTTATTCTTCTATATAAATATACTATATGCTATAAGGTCAACAAATCACAATCTCTACACACTACTTTACAATATCTCCAAACCACTGCACCTCTACTCAACCACACAAATACATTGGCAAACATTGCAATTTTATAGCCATTGTTTATCACCACCCACTAGTTAGTTTCCACCCAGTGGGTGTGTACTTCCATTCTGATTGGTCCACATAGTTCCACCCATGCTTAAGACCAACCCATGTATTTCAACATTTCACCTTGTACACTTAATGATTCTCAGGTGTTTCCAATCTGCATTCAGTACCTCTGTCCTTGGCTCTCAGGCCTTCTAGATTACATTAGCAGTTTCACCTGTGTAGCCCCATAATTGCTCTTGCTTAGTCATTGTGACTTTCACATACATATTTTATTTCTTTCACTGTATGTCCCATGTTGCATTTTCCTTAACATAGAATACATTCAGTCAGAGGATTAAAATAAATTTTAATCTAATGCAATTCTACCTAAACACATTTTCCTAACTCAAAGAAAAGTTCCACTCACATTTTAGGAGGTCCATCTGGGTCAAAATATGTCCCATTTGGGATGGCTAGGGCCAGGCTTATCAAAGCTGGCCTAGCTTGAGTCTCTGATGATGGAATTTCAGAGCAATGCAAAGCCTGATCCTTCAGGCTTCATTATCATGTGGCTCTCTGATAACTACTAAGCCATGTGGCTAGTCTGCATCCTCATATCTTCACCAAAACCATCTGGCTGCAAATGAAGACTGCAGCTTCTCAAAACTCCATTAGCCAAATCTGATTGGCTCTGCATTGCCCATTCTGATTGGCCCTTCAGTCAGGTGGTGTGATGTAATGCTTAGTAAATTAGGGATCCACCCCATCACTCCTCAGAACCTTGTGTTACCTTTGATGGAAAAGGTAGTTCTGGCAGATGTGTTCTGGCTCCATGATGGGAATTGCAGTAACTCCATCATGACAGGTGTGTATGCTGGTCAGAAAATTTTGACTGACATTGGTGCACTTATTGCAGGTTGTACTATTAGATATTTAGAGCACCATAGAACACAGTCATTTCCCAACTAATTCAAGTTTATATGCTCTCTTTTCTGTTTTTATAACAATGTTGTAATACTATAGTTTCTGCATGTCCCTTCTTTTGTTTTGTCTTGATTTTTTTTAAATTACAAAGAATCAGGGGTGTTGGCTGGAATTAACCAAGGCACTAATGTGTAACTCTAGGTTATGAATTTGTGAGTGGTTCATATTCACAATCCCCATGTATTCTCTAATTTAGGGAACACTTAAGAAACATGAAAGTCCCCCAGTCCTCACTTACTGAGCACTTACCAGGCAGCAGCCACTGCAAGCAACAGGGCTCTGTTCCCCTGTGAGTCAGGAAGCAGCTGGCTGATGTTTTCACACATTCCCTGCAAAATCTCTCCTATGCAAGGAGGAGCTGCAACATGTACCCTGCTCCAGTTTGCACTGGAGATCACTCATGGGAGGAGGTGGAAACATCAGCCAGCTGCTTTCTAATCAACAGAGGAACAGACTCCTGTGGCTTGCAGCAGCTGCTGTCCAGTAAGTGAGGATTGTGGAGGGGGGGGGGACTTAGGATATTACTTAGCTATGTACCAAAGTAGTTAAGAATTGCAACCTGTATTTCCAAACCACCTGTGAACTGGAAATTATGAAGTGTGGTTTTGTAGGGGCCTAAGCAAGATTTCTCAAGAACGTTTGGCACAAGGTTCCATAAAATGGTGCTTCCAGATATACTGGACTTTTCTTTCAGTCTTTCCCATCCATATGACTGGCGTTGCTGGCTGCTGGTGGTCCAAATTGCAGCCAGCTCATTTGGAAGGCAGCAGGCTTGGAAAGTCTTCTTTCATGAAACATTTCAAGTTATCTTTATTTTTAAAAGGAAAAGAAGCAAAGCAAAATAAAAGGAATCCCAGATGAATACTATATGACACAGCTGGACTTTGTTTATTCGTTTTAATTCTGTTGTCACTGAAGCAGTGACTTTTATACCACATATCTGGTGCAATATTAATTAGGAAGGGACAGCTTGTGGTGCTATACTCTGCTTTCTTTATCAGAGCAAATAACAGAAGTGTGGAATTTGTCACTTTGGGGCATTTTTTTCACAAAAATGGTGGCTTTTTTTTTCTCCTTGGATTTGTGATGTTATTTGGGCATACAGAAGAAAAAGAAGAGGAGGCAACTTTAGACAGATGTTCTTTGAAAATGAGAACAACAATGTCATCCTGAATGTAAGCAATCATAATGCATATTTTTAAAAGCCTAACAGAATTTCAGTTTACCAACTCTCTGTGGCAGGGGCGGGAATCAGGCAGTGGTTGATGGTGGTGTTTATAATCTATATTCTGCTTTTTTCCTAGTTTGGAACTCAAGGTGGCTTGCAACAGATTTTTTTTTTAAAAAAAGTTTAAAATTCACAAAATACAAAAGTTAAAAAGTGATCAAACTATAAAAAAAACCAGTTAAAAACATGAACCATAAAAAAGAACAGCACAACAAAGTAACAGATAGAAAATCCAGCACATTATACAAGGCCTGTCTTGCTGAAACAATGTCCCCAAAGACCCATTGAAACAGAAAAGTCTTCACCTTTTTATTGAAAGACAGTAGAGAGGGTGCCAATCTAACTTCTCTGGGAAGGGAGTTCCAGAGGCTGGGAGCATCCACTGACAAGGTTCTCTCCCATGTTCCCAGCAGATACCTGCGAGGGTGGTGGGACAGAGAGAAGAGCCTCCCCAGCAGAACTCAAAACACAGGCAGGTTCATAAGGGAGAATTGATGTTACTGGACTCCTGATCCCAGCAACCCTAGTCAGCATAGCCAGTGGTGAGGAAAGCTGGGAGATGCAGTCCAGCAACATTTGAAGGGCTGCATGTTTTCCAGTTCTGAACTAGGAATATGCAAAACCCATCTGAAAAAAAATTCAGCTTTCATTAAAATCGATTTTGCTTTTCTAGAAGTTTTGTAGATGTTTGGCCCAAACTGGAATGTAAAAATTTCCCTCAAAATTGGGCAGCCACTCTAGAACACACACACCCCCGCACCAAGGCGACATGATAGGCATGTTTAAATATTTGAAAGGATGTCATACTGAGGCTGGAGCAAGCTTGTTTTCTGCTGCTCCAGAGACTAGGACATGGAGTAATGGACTCAAGCTACAGGAAAAGAGATTTCACCTAAACATTAGGAAGAATTTCCTGACAGTAAGAGCTGTTCAGCAGTGGAATGCACTGCCTGGGACTGTGGTGGAGTCTCCTTCTTTGGAGGTTTTTAAACAGAGGCTGGACGGCCATCTGCAGGGAATGCTTTGATTGGGTATTCCTGCATGGCAGGGGGTTGGACTAGATGGCCCTTGTGGTCTCTTCCAACTCTATTAGCATTTCAAGCACTGTCCTGTCAGAACATAATGGACCCTTGATTACACTCCAGAAAGTTGTAAAAACTGTGAAGAGTCCAAATCTCCACCATGCTTTCTTGAGGATATCTTCTGGGTTTCCAGCAAATATTGGTCAGTCTATCCCTCAGCATCTGGAAAGAGGAGCATTTTGACTGCTGAATCCCAAATTTTACTGGATTCCAGCACCAAGCTGATGTTATATCAAATTAGGTCTTAAAATGTCATGCTTAAATAATTAATAAAGGAAGCTATGTAGAATGGACTGCTGCCACTTTGACCAAACTTGTTTCTCAGTCTTAAAAGACAAATACAACTTTGTCCTCTCCATTGACGCCCCCTTGTCGTGGGAGAGAGGCTTGCGTACCCTAATGACGTTTTGAGCTATGCTGGCGGTGGCATAATAGCCACCGGTAGGGTCTCCCATGCCAGACAGGTCAAAACCGAAGGGTCTGACAAAGAGCGTCAAAGGGCAGGATGGGCTCTCTAGCCTTATGGCAACCGTCCTAGGAGAAGGAAAACTCTAATCCCAAACCCGGGCAGATGGTGCTCGTCCAACCCTGTAAGGTCAACCATCTAAGAGAAGGAAACTCTAATCAAACCTACGGCCCGAGGACCTCGCTGCCACGTCCATGCTTGCAAGGCCACGGCAGATGAATCTCTGGTTTAAAGGGTGAGGCCAGTTCTGTGCACGCTGCGCTCCACCAGAAAAATCCATTGCACAGGCTCGAAGGACAAATCCATTTCCAAAAAAGCCCTGTAGCGACTGGCGAGGGACGAAACCGGCAGGTGTAAAGATGCACTGGAAGCCGCAGCCCCAACCCTGCATGCAGGCGGTTCAGGACAACTTAGGGCTTGTCTATACAAGGCAATAAAATGTGGATTGGTGGACAGTAATGCTAATTTGCAGCAGGATCCATTTGTCTCCATGTTTGTTTGTTTTTTGGCAAGATTGCAGGTATGTGAAGCCATCTGTGTTTGATGTTCACATGGGCATGCCTGTGAATCAAGATGGCGGGTGCAAGTGAATTACTTGCATTTTTACTCTCCCCAAGTTGCAGCCGCCAAAGAGGTTTTTTTAAAGGAAATCCAAGCTGCGGAAATGTGACCTTCCACTTAAACAAGCTTTAAAAACCCCTCTGTTCCGTTGCCTCAGCACGATTGCTTCCATGAACATTCAACATGGCACTTCTGGCTACTTCATTGATGGCAAGCTCCATCCCCACAGACATCTGACCAAACAGCAATCTATTTCTGTCCTTGCTGAAAATGCGCTGCAATCCAAATTGGTTGTCCCAATGAGTAGGAATGCACATTTCCTTCTCAATTTAAAAAAAAGGCTTTTCCTATGCAATATATGATGGTTTTTGGCCCTCCTGAATATGATGAATAGCTACATGGTGATCCCGTTTAGACAAAGATATTTTCCTTGAATTCTACGAGTAGTATTTTTGATTTTTAGACAAACCCTTAATTGATTGGAATCTTTCATCTGTTCCTTTCAGGCACTTCAGATGAACTTGAAGGGAGGTAGCATAGCCTATGTGCAGTGTGGGGAAGATCACATCTACATGATCCTCCCACAGGCTTGCCTGTTATTCATTTCTGCTGGTTATCCATATGCTGAACAGTATATAAATCTATATACTTATATAAATCTACATATGGAAATTCCAGAGTTAATATATCTGAGCAGTATATCCATTAAGGCTGCAATTCTGTACCCATTTACTTGGGTGTAAAGACCCACTGAAGAAAGACTGGGTTATTTATGAGCAGGCACTGCATAAGATGATGGTGATGATGATTACGTTCTTTACCTATGCCCTGCCTTTTCTTCAAAACTAGGACTCACAGTAGTTTACAAATTAAAATGAATACAATATAATTAAAAAGATACAAAAGATCAGCTTTTAAAACTATTCACAATATCAACATAACATAAAGCATACACTAAAAATTATAAAATCCATTAAAAAACAGAACAATGAAAACAGTGCTGCACCCTCTTAAGAAGCCTTTCCTTAAAAACCTTTCATGCACAGTAAACCACTTCAGACCTTGGACACCCCAACAGAAACTTCTGTCATAGCCAGTTCAGAAGCAGCACCATAGTACAAGCCTATCAGTACCTTTGATGTTATTGCAAGAAGTTTCCTGCTTGGTTCAGCTTCAGAGATAGTGTGTTGCAGTGGCTAGAGACCTGTCTAAGGAGATTATCACATGTCTAAAGGAGATTATCACATGGTTCAAGCAGAACGGGGCTTATTATAATGGAATGGGCTTCTTATTTATGGATTTTTCTGTGAATAAGAGGAAGTGGGGAAGAAACAGAAGCAGAACGGGAGCATCCCAGGACAGGGACGACATTGTCTAAAAGGTAAGCCTTTTAGCTATCTCCTGTCATCCCTGTTCTGGGATATTTTACCCATGTGATAATCTCCTTAGAGTGGGGAGGCATGGGTGCAGCTCTCCATGCATTCAGACATGAAATGCACTGGGGTGACATTGGGATCAAAACTATCTTTCAGCTTAAACTATTTCATAAGGTTATTATAAGGTTAAAATTTGGGGAGCAGGGGAAGAATAAATTTGCTATCCTGGGTTTCTTGGAATAAAGAAAAGACCTTTACATTTTGCAGCCCCACTTAGCACCAGCTTGAGTCTTAGCTCTCAGTTCAGTCCCTCACAACTTGCTGCCTTGCAAGCTGTACCTCTTGATCTCAAATGGGTTCAGTGGTGGAGGAAATTTAATCCATTCTTTCCTTTAAAAAATGTATGGGCCATGTTTGAGGATAAACTCCCAGAGCAGCACACAAGATTTAAAAGCAACAAATAATTGCATGATTTATATGGATGTGCGTATAGAAATTCAAACCTTTCTATGTTAGAACAGAAAAAATTATGTGTACGGCAGGTAAAGAATCACAGGAATATTTAAGATGAGAGGTATATTTGAACTAGAGAGGAAATAATAATATAATATGGTTGAATAAAAGGAAAGGGGAGGTGAGAAGCACATATTTTATTAATCGATTGTATAACCTGCAAAATAGAAGACACACACGATATATACAGAATGTTGAAACAATGGGAACACAAAAATAACGTGTAAGCTTCTGAAACATTTACAAATTTTGAAATAAAAATTTATTTTAAAATAAAAAAGTTAGCAAAACAACAATTAAAAACAAAAGATCAATGATTAAGAGCCAAAACCAAATAGCACCATATATAGAAGAGTTCCAATAGATTCCTATCCCAGTTAAAGCCCAAGGCAGGCAAATGACTTCTTGAGGACCTACTGGAAGGCCTAGAATAGTGTGGCCTGGTGGACATCAACTGTAAAAGAGGTCCACAGTCAGCACCCTACACATATTCAGAGGAACTGCATCGTTATTTTAATTAATGTACTGTATTACATGGCTCTTCTTGGTGATCAAAAATTGGGCTGGAGGGTAACCAACATATCCTAGGGTTAATTCTCAATGGAATTTCTGCCTGAAGTGATCAATCTCATTTCATACCCCTTACATCTTATTATACAGCACTGGGCAATCTTGCTTCTGGCAAAGCTTCCACAAAAAGCCTCTTGTTTTCTAATTTCTGGAACAACCAGGACAGGGATATCACTCATTGTCTTCCTTCACTGGCTGATTTTTGTGTTATGTGTCAAATGCCTGCTGTCCTTCCAGAGAGACACAAAATAATGCATGGCTGATACAATAGGGAACAGCTGATCTGTTCACTCAGAGGGTTTTGGAGAAGGATGGAGGAGTCAAAAACAACAGAGCTTACAAAATGCTTCAGTTATTTTGTACATCCCAAATGGTCTGCAGAGAGGAGATGCAGAAGGCTGGGATTACATTTCAAACTGCAGAATAAGCAATCAGAAATCTCCATCAGTCTCCTTAGGAAGAATTCTGTAATGGAAGAAGAGAGCATCTGACAACTATCATCAGACCCTTGTGTCATTGTCCTTTTACAAGTGCCTGTGCCTTTTGTAGTGTATATAAAAACTAAAACCGTGTAGCTTACTGAAGAAAAATCAAGGGTTGTTTTCACTTACTAGCTGCAAGATTGGTCATTTAGTTATAGATCGTTGGTTGAAAGCAGCTCTCCTTAAGCAAGCAGCCTTTACTTTTTAGTGGGCGTATCTGACCTCCCTCCCATGCAAGATTCAGTATGGTGTAGTGATTTGAGTATTGGACTAGAACTCTGAGAGACCAGGGTTCAAATCCCCGCTCAGCCACAGAAACCCACTGGGTGACTTTGGGCAAGTCACATCCTCTCAGCCTTAGAGAATGGTACTCCTCCTCCGCCTCCCTCCCTCTCTCTCTCTCTCTCTTTTTCTCTCTCTCTGGCTTTTCTTCGCAAACGAAGATTCAGGAAGGACTCATCCCGCACTTTCTGCAAGCATGCTGATGACTAAAAAGGCCAATCCGAGATAAACAAGTCCCGTTGCAGAAAGCACAGCAGAAGGTCTCCTTGGGTGAAGTTTCCGGGTTGTGATTCTTTCTGCGTTGCCGTTTCTCTTCAAGACTTGTTTGGCGTGAGTTCTCAAATAAGGCTGAAGCATTGTGGATAGTGTGTCTCCATGCCTCCCGATGTGAGGCCAGGGTGGACCATTGTTGGTGATCAATTTGTCTAATAATAATAATTATCCACCTCTATCCAAGGGTTGAGGTGGGCTGCAACATAAATTAAAATACAATAGATGACATAAAAATAATCGCTGGTTATTACCTTTAAAAACACAGATAAAAAACACATAGGATTAAAACAAACATTAAAATCATTCATAGACTTAAAATACCAATTTAAGATTCATAGTTTAAAATCAACTGGGTAGGCCTGCCAGAAGAGATAGGTCTTTAGTGCTATTTTAAATTCTGACAGCTTGTTTAGCTGTTGAATCTCTTCCAGCAGACCATTCCACAGTCTGGGGGTGGCTGATGAAAAGGTCCTCTGGGTGACAGTTGCAGATTGTATGGGAGGAGGTGATCCTGAAGGTAACCTGGATCCAAACCATGTAGGGCTTTAAAGGTAATAACCAGCAATGGCCAGTGGTGGCAGTAGGGAGGTGTCGACAGGCCAAACTGCACTAGGTGACATTGTCAGATGGAGAGGTGATACTGGCCTTAGTAAAGCCACAGATGATGGCAACCCACCCCAAAACAAATATGCCAAGAAAACCCTCTGATAAGTTCAGCTTAGGGTCATCATAAGTTGGGAATGACTTGAAGGTACACAACAACAATCGGACCCCTCACTATTCCATTGAAAAATATGCTTGTTGTGGTTGGATAAAGCAATTCTAGAAGGGTGTCCTTCATAACGTTTAAGGGAAGGATGTTACATTAGTGTTGTCAGCTACTGGCAGCTGATTATCAACTGGTTGAAAATGCTTCATTTGCCCGGTACATTATTCTCTTGGCCCTTTAGTGTCCATAGGCTAAGGAAGTTCTCTTCCTGATATAGTATTAGGAGGGCTGGTCCTCCATGGGTCATAGAAGATGTAGATAATGTAGGAACTGTGGCTTCATTTCATCTAAAATTTTGAATCAAGCCTTGTCAGAATAATGTCCTCCATGCTCAAGGAGCTTTCTATGGATAATTGAGGCAGCCTACTGGGGATTTTGTTCCCATCTGCCTTTATTTGCCCTTTCACTTTCAAAGTCATTTCAAGATTCATACTGATTTGGTTAATAAGGTTCTGCAGGAAGCCATATTATATAGAGCCAGAGGTTGTGAACAAATGTTCCTATTCTAAATGGACTCCCTAGTATTTCTAAGATCTTGATTTCTGTGCAAGTTCACAACTCCTTCTCTCTTTAAAATGTGAAATGCACCTACTTATATAGGTTTTTGTGTCTTCTTTCCACCCCACTGATTCCTATGCAATATATTATTCACTGATATAATTTCATCCATAGTAGATCCTTTGCTATTAATATTATCTTTGTTTTGCCATAGACATAGCTGGTCTTGCAAATAAGAAAAAAATGTTTTAAAATAAAGCAACAGATGGGGGCTATATCTTTGCTTATTAGATAATTACTTTGGTACAAAGAATGAAAGTGTGGCATTCTGAAATTGATCTAAGTGTAGTTCAAGCACATGAAAGCACTGCCTTGGTTTAGCACTTGGTTCTTTAATGCTTTAATGATGGTCTAACTCAGACTGGATTAGCACTCCACTCACTACAGTGTGTCAAGAAATTTCAATGGAAATTAGGTGCCTCCATGCTGTTTTGTCATTTGAAAACCTGTTCATTGGTGCCATTAATAGTCAGCAGAGACATACCTCCTATATCCTTCCTCTTGGAAAATGTTCATTTGAAAATGCCCCTCTCTCTTCTTAAAAAGTCAGATCTCAAAAGTGAGATCTGAGCCACTTTGAACATTTAGCTGAAGATTTAATACTGAGTCCATATAGACTGCAACAATTTATCTGTTCAACTTTTTAAAAAAGTCCTAAACATACCCTCCTGAACTGATGGGACTTTGTGGGTGGGTGGGGAAATAGAACATGGTGGGAAGGTGTGGGTGCACGGGCCACTTGCTGAAATCAAGAATAAGTCTACTCCATATAGGCAGGTGGGGGTGGAACTCCAGCTATTACAAGAAACATATGGTCCCACTCAAAAGGGCATGCCTGTGACAAGTTTTTCCTTCATTGCATGAAGTAAAATTGAACATTTTCCCCATGCCAGTATGCCATATCCTGCTTCCCTGCCCTCATTCTATATTGCTGATCTGTGGTGGGTGATGTGGCTATTTGCTGATGGGGATGTTAGGCTGTGCCAGAATGGAAGAACCTGACAAATTGATGGTCGCATTGCACTGATAGGAACAATGAAAGTGTTCCATACTGAAACTGATCTAACTGTAGTTCAAGCATATGGAACTGTCACCCGCTGAGGGAACTGCTTCTACAGGGTGGGTGGGGTTAGGGACAGTCTCCCCTCTATCATACCCAGGGCCGGTTTAAGGAATTTTGGGGCCCCCTGCAATGCTTTACTTTGGGGCCCCCATATGACTTGAACGCACATGGGCAAGAAAGAAAGAAGCCCTTTCTGAGGGAGACAACCCTCAAATTCCCTGTCTCTCTCTCTCTCACACACACACACTCACCCTCTCCGATGTGCCTCTCCCTCCAGCTTCTGCCACAGAGGGCTGCTGTTTCTTTCTCTTTCTCTTTAGTTTTGGAGAGGCTGTTTTGTTTCTTTTTTTAAAAAAGCCAGCAGGAGGTTTTTGGAGGAGGAGGGTAAGAGGGGGCTCCTCCCGGCTGTCTCCTGGCTGTCTCCTTCGTCAGATTAAGGAGGCCAACACGGGGCCCTCTCTTGACCTCGGGGCCCCCTCTTGACCTCGGGGCCCCCTGCCAATGCTGATTTGGCAGACAGGTTAAACCGGCCCTGATCATACCCACCAAAATCCAGTCCAAAGGTATGTGAACTTCCCACCAGAGTCAGTTTTCAGATGGTATGGATGGCTGCAGAGAGGAGGAGAAAAATCTCCATTGCTCTGGCAGTTATATGTGTAAATTATAAAATATGCCATTTATATTGTTCCCTACTCAAAACTGCATGAATGGTGTCCACTATTAAGGTTTGTAACCTTCTTTTCCTGGTCCAATCTTGTGTGTGTGTGTGTTTAATTTAGTGAGTTACTTTTGGTTGGATAGGAAGTGGCACTTATAATAGGGATATAAATATTTGTTTACTTTATCCTTGTATGCAAGAATTGAGAACTTTAAATGTTTTCTGTGCACTGGGTGAAATCATGCAAATTTTAATACATTTTTTCTTTTTATTCTCTCTCTTTTTTCTTTTTATTGTATTTGTGGCATTCTTTGAAAAAAACTTGGTTTTGCAAAAAGAAAAACATTTTGCATAAAAGACACTGTTTTCTGTGGGGAAATATGGCTTTGTACCAAATCAAATTTTGTTTTTACACAACTTTTTTTCAGAGAAAAGGACACAAAACATGAAAACCTTGCAGTTATTGACCATTTTCTTGATGAGGTGTGTCAGTGTGTTGAAGACAGCCTCTTTATTAAATAACGAGAGTGTGTTTCTACCTTTCAGACAAATCAGGGAGAATTGATAGTGCACACTTGAGTGGTGACCTTGAACATGTCTGAACCTGCATGACGAACATCAACACTCGGCTGTTCAGTTAATTGTCAGTTGTCATTTAAAGCAGCTATGTTGTCTGTTGTGTGCTGGAAAAATGCTAAGTTTAAAATGTGTCTATTTGAAATTTTTAGTAAACTTGAACAAAATACCAATGGAATCTTTTCAAATGCTTACGGAGGCCTATGGGGAAGACTGCATGTCTCGTGCATGTGTGTTTGAGTGTCACAAATGATTCAGAGAAGGACATGAGAATGTGGAAGATGATGAATGCCCTGGATAACCTTCCATTTCAACAACTGAAGAAATTGTGGAAAAAATCAGCCAGATTGTTTGATGAGACTGCTGATTCAGTGTCCGAATGATAGCTGAAGCCATGAACACTGACAAATAGGGGAGAGGGAAGATGGCGCCAGCATGATAGGAGGTGTTTTAATGAGCTCTGATGTTTTTGTTTCTATCTTGGTCTTCCTGCCCTGAATGCTTAGGGTTGTTGTTTTGTTTGTTTTTTCCTTAACTGCTGTCCTTCAGTGCTGTGCAGCATTGTTTGTTGCTTTCCCCCCTTGTGATTTGGTTAAGATATTTAAATGTGCAATAAAAAAACGCCATAGAACAAGCCCAGGGACAAACAAGCACAAAAAGGCCTCCAAACAGCTCAAGCTTTATGATTTATTTGCTAGTGAGGAAACTGTGGGGTCATTTACATGGGCAAATATTCCTCTAAATATACCGCTAAGATAGCTTATACTTCCCACGGATCGCAGCACAGCTTCGCCTCATTCAGAAGGGGGGAAGGTAAAACACCCAAATATAGCGTGGCAAGGGATGGTGCTACTTTTGCCGGCATATTTGCAATGTAGCGCTTTATTGGCAGTGTAAACTAAGGGCTGCATCAGATCTGCATTGTGATTGGTTACTATGATGTAAGGGGCAGGCTTAAAAGAGAGGGAATGCGTTCAGTAGCATCAAGAAATTGAAAAATCCTCTCTGCTATTTTGCAGAAGGTCTGCCAAGAAAAAGGATTCCCAAGACCTTTCAGTCATAAAGTTCCCATCTGTCAGCTGAGCTTGAGGGAGGGAGGGAGGGAGAGAGAGAGAGAGAGCACGAGTACGAGTGAGAGAGACGGGGGAGGGAGGGGGAGGCTGGAAAAACTGGTGATAGGTTCACCTTAGGATCCACGGCATGGCAGCAAGGTCTTTTAGCAGAGAGATTACTGTCCCTCTGCTTCACAGAGTGAGTTCATTTACAGGCAGATTTACAGAGACACACAGAGCCACTATTTTGATCTTCCCCCCTGCTATTTGGGCAGTCTGCGAGTCTTGGTCTATGCCCTTCCCCATACAGCCTTTGTCTGCTTGGGAGGCCACCCCTCCCCCCCACTTTTTCAAGTCTGAACATAAAAGCGGCATAATTAGAAAAAAAAACCTGACTGGTACAGCTGCAGAAAAGAATTAAAACGCAAGTTGCTGCAATAAATCTGCTGTGTAAAACAGCGCTGTGAGTATTCCAAACTTAAACTCAGCGTTTACAATTCCAACTGCTAACAGCTTCTCTGCTTTGGATAAAGAAAATGAGTCTCTATCTGAAACTTTATTAATTTCCGGCAATGATTTGGCTGCTTATTGGGAAAGAGTGTCCTTGGAGCTAAATGAGCCTGTATGGGAGAAATTGCCTGATACTGAGAAGAAACAACTTACTGAACAACATTCATACCCCCCTGACTTTGTGACAAAACAGTGCCTTCTAACAGCTCACACTGTTATTTCAATTTATGAACATTTACAAAAAATTGTTAATCAACTTGAGCTCCTTAAACTTTCCTTTGAAACTTTTATGCAGAAGCAAACAGGTTTAAAAGAGAGCATGGATTATTCTAATAGTGAAACATCTAGAAAGGAGGGGAAATTGGTGAACAAAATATTCACCATAAATATTCCCAGGGGCAATTCACTAGCAGTTCCAAAGGAGCCAGGAAAAAGAAGCTGCAACAGATTTTTACAAGCAAACCAAGTCATGCTGCAAATTGCTTATAATAAACAATGGTAGATGGAGGTCATATAGAGCCATCAGATCTTCTTTGGGCCAACTTTTACAGATACACCCTCAAAATATTGATATGCTTGCTGTAGAATGGCTTCCCAGTATATCGGCACATAAGCGAATTTTGTTAACATTTGAACAGCCTACAATCCCTCTTATGTTGATGAAAATGAAGCTTTTTCTGTCTAGCTTTCAAATAAAACCAATACGGGTCTTTCAAGACTTAACTACAACTCTTTTGATTATTCATAAGCACAGCAGTGGAGTGTTTACAGAGGAAAGGAATACCTGCTTGTTAATTTCCAAAGGAGCTTCTAGCAAGACCACACAGAAGCCTAGTCCAGCCAAAATTTCTAGGACTATAGCAGAGAAGCAGTTTACAGGTTTGACTGACTTAATAATCAATGAAGAACAAAAAGACATTGCCTCTAGATTGGACGATGTTAAGAACATGCTGTTTACTACCAAGGACTTGGCCAAACCATTGGTGAATTTAGTATCCACTGATGAGGTTCCTCAAGTTGAGAGGGTTCTGGATCGGGGCTCTATTGATGCTTTATTAATAATGAATGAAGAGGACTTAATAATTACAATTCCAGCACAACCCTTGGAGCCTAAGAGGGTTAACAACATACCTCCTCTGCATGAGTTGTCTCCCAGTCAAAAACCCCCAGCTCAAATAGAACCCTTTGATACCTGCAATGATATGGACTTGACTACATCAGCTTGACAATTAAGTTTACTATGTTGGAATATCATGGGATGGGGAAATAAGTTCCATGATGCAGATTTTGCAATCTATCTTCAAAACTTTAAAATTCTTTGTTTGCAAGAGACATGGGCCCTTGAAACTAACTTGCCATCTCTTCATGGATTTCAATCATTTTCTGTTCCAGCTGTTAAAACTTGCACTAGAGGCCGTGGCAGTGGTGGCCTTACTACATTTATCTCAGTTGACTTGCAAGCTGAGATTCAACCAATAACTAGTGCTTTTTCGCAATATATACAGGTCCTTTCCATTAAGAGCAGGCATTTTGGTTCTTTAATTTGTATAAATGTCTATTTTCCACCCAACTTAGCAAAGAATGTAGGCCCTAATAGCATCTGGAATAGTTTATCTGAAACCCTGACCCTCCTGGAGAGTCAATATCCCCCCCACAAGGCTCCTATTATGTGGAGATTTTAATGCTAGAATTGGAGATGGTTTGAAACATGTGGAGAGTACTAACTTTGGGCAAGTCTCTCATGCTACACCTGTTGCTAGGGTCTCCCAAAATATAATCATAAACAAGCCAGGTCTGAAGTTTATAGAAGTCCTCTCCTTGCACCATTTGCAATGCCTTAATGGAACCCATCATGACATAACATTGGGTACTTACACCTATGTCACCAATAGGGCAGCAAGCACAATAGATTATATTGCAGTTTCTGCTACTCTGGTACCTGATATTTTTATATTTGAAGTGAACAATCGAGTTGAAAGTGATCATTTTCCTCTCTCATTGCTATTTAATTTTGAGGTGCTTCACCCCCCATGTCCTTCCCAAAATTTAAATGGAATTCATATGGGAGAACAGAGAATACGGTGGCCAATCAAGCTGGGCACCTCCATTCTTCACATATTTGAGAGCACTACTTTTAAAGCCCTCCATCAAGCCATTTTAAACTCTAATTTAGATATCTTACATGCTTATCAAACCATTATTCAAAAGCTTAGACCCAAGCTAGTGTGTAACAAACAATTTAATCCCTACAAGGTAGCAACTAAAAGATGGTTTGATTTTGAATGTAGAAGTGCTAGAAAAGCATTGATGGATTGCTCTCGACAGGCACTTAGAAATAATGATGTTTCTCCTGATATTTTAGCTTCTATGAGGTCATCTTATAAGGCACTTTTAAAACAAAAAAAGGACACATATGTTAGAACACAATGGAAACAATTAGCTCTAGCTGTGACAGATAAGAATGAGAAGCAGTTTTGGGACATTATTGCTTCTGGTATGAATATGGTCAGACCGGTAATCGTTGGGCATATTACATCGCAGCAATGGTACAGCCATTTTAGTAAACTCTATGGAGCTATACATGCAGAGAATTACTCATCTATTGTCTCCAAAACTACTTATTTGCCATATTGGTTTCCCGTGTCAGTGTCTGAGATAAAAAAGTTGATTGTAGCTCTTGCATTGAGTAAGGCCCCAGGAGAAAATATGATGCCCCCAGAAATATTTAAATACTTTGCTGAGTGGTGGGCACCAATATTAGTTAAAGTGTTTACCCAAATCAATAATACAGGTATAACTCCAGTGGGCTGGAAACAGAGTGTAGTTGTTCCTATTTATAAGTAGGATGAGAAGCAAGATCCCAATAATTATCGGCCTATAAGCCTTTTGGATATTGATTCCAAGTTATATAGTAAATATTTGTTAAACAAATTGGAGGATTGGGAATCTACTAATAAGATCATTCACGCTGAACAGGCTGGATTTAGGGAAGGCCAGAGCACTATTGACCATTGTTTGACTCTTTATTTTTTAGCCCAACAAGGAATTCCTGGCCCCACAAAACATTTATTTGTTGCCTTTGTTGATTTAGCAGCAGCTTCTGATTCAATCGATAGAAACTTGTTGTGGCATAAACTGGCCAACACTAATATAGATAAGCACCTATTGTTTTTAATTAAGGGGCTCTATACCAATACAACTACTAGAATAAGAGTTGGCATTTCTGGGTCATTAACTGATCCTATCCCCACAAATAAAGGAGTAAAACAAGGATGCCTATTAGCACCATCACTCTTTAATTTATATCTGAATGACATAATCCCAGCACTGTCTGGCCCAGAATTTTTTCCACCCTCACTTGGGTCAAAAAAGATTTCTATTCTTTTATATGCTGATGATATGGTTTTAATTTCACTAACATGTATAGGTCTGGGAAGGCTGATTTCTAAGCTCAGTGTATTTTGTTCTAAAGAAAAGCTGAACATTAACTATACCAAAACAAAGGTGATGGTGTTTGGGAAAAAACATTCCCATTTTCGTTGGTCCATCAGTGGTCACCAGATTGAACAATGTCGGGAATTTAAGTACCTTGGTATTCATTTCACAGAAAATCTCTCCTGGAAGTCCCATATAGAAGCTACCAGGGCAGTGGCTCTGAGATCTATTGGAGCAATCCTTAGCTTTTACAATAATGCAGGGGGTCACCTGGTTGTTCCAGCCCTGAAAATATTCCAGAGCAAAGTCATTGCCCAGATTCTGTATGGTGCTGCTGTGTGGGGATGGGATGACTCCCAGATGGCTAAATTGGAAGCCCTTCAGAATACATTTCTTAAGAAATTGCTAACACTTCCACCTGGCACCCCTGCAGCCCTGGTTCGGGCAGAGGTCAGTTTCCCTTCCATTAGAGCTCGTATTCACTTTATTTTATTTAACTACTGGAGAACTGTAAAAGATTCTTCAGTTAGGGTTTTCCCCAAGTTTTGTTTCCAACATCTATCAAACTGCAAAGTTTGGAGTTCAAGATACTGTAAGTTGCTTGAATCTTACAGTATTTTAACTGTATTTTAACCTTTTTCAAAAAAATCATCACTTGTGATGAAACCTGGATCTTCCAGTATGAGCCTCAGACAAAACAACAGTCAATGCATTGGAAAACACCATCATCACCAAGAATAAAAAAAAGCACGTCAAAGTAACTCCACATTCAAAGCCCTGCTCATTGTTGTTTGTTTGTTTTTTATAACATCAAGGGCATAATTTTGGCAGAATGGGTTCCAGAAGGCAGAACAGTGAACCAGCATTATTATAAGAAAGTTTTGACAAAGCTGAGAGAAAGAGTCAGAAAAAAAAGGAATAATGGTTTCATTCTTCATCAAGACAATGCACCTGCTCACACAGAACTTTCTGTGAAGCAGTGTTTGGCTGATATATGCATTACTAGACTTGAACATCCTCCATATTCACCAGATTTGGCACCATGCAACTTCTTCTTTTCCCTAAAGTGAAACTGGTGCTAAAAGAAACACATTTTGAGCCAACTGATGCAGTAAAGAAGAAAATGGCAGATATGTTGAAACAGCTGACAGAAACTGATCTGCTCCATGCCTTCAATAATAATAATTATTATTAATAATATGCTGAAGTGGATTTTTTTTTTTAGAGCTGGCTGGAAACTGGAAGTCCATAAGTGTCTTAAAAATAGTATATATATGAGAAGGCATGTGTACTGCATTGTGAGAAATAGATCTATGTATGACATTAGGACCTTGCAAGAAAAAATCATATCACAATTTAAAGGAGCAGCCATTTTAAAAATAATTCCCTTTCCTCTTATATCCAATTTATTCCTTAATCAAAGAAATCCTATAGGAGAATACTGATTTTATTGTCAAATTAATATACTATTTTGTCATCATGGTATATTTAAATTATGTATAGGTGTATTATATATGTATCCTTTGGTACGGTCAGGTGATTGTTCTCAATCCCATTATCTATTTTAAAAACAAACAGGGAATATTTAGAACTATTTTTAGAATCATAAAGATTGAATTCATCGTCAAGAAGAATTGACAATAGATATGAATCCACAGTCAGTCTATTCTAATGAAGACTAATATTATATGGTCAGAAAATACAAAGTATTCTGGATCTGAGGTAGTCTATTTAATGGTGTGTGTATCTAACAAAAGTAAAATCTTGAAATTTCGGGCTCATCTATATGAGTGTGGGGGGGAATGGATTACTCCAAAGAAATAGCAATTCCCAATGCTGTGACCTGTCTTAATGGTTTTACAGCCCCCCTAAACTTTGCATACCCCCCTAGCCAAGATGGCAGCTGTGAGTGAATTACTTGCGTTTTTAAATCTGTTACTGCCAATTTTTTTTAAAAAAAATCTGTGCTTACCATGGTGTGCACAAGCAATACTTCACTTTTACAAAAGAAAAAAAAAGAAGAAAATAGAGGAAAGGATTTCCATTTTGTTACCTTGCTGATCTCTCGCTTAGCCAAAAGTCCAATATTGTGGCAGCAGGCACTTGCCATGTTTGCAAGCCCCACCCCCATGCTCATCCAGCCAATCAGCTTGTGCTGCCTTGACACAGCAATGCGAATGTGACTTATGATGGGTTTGCCTACCCCGCTTCTGAATATGACGTCTTGATGCAAATGTTCATATAGACAGATCAATATGCCATTAGGAATGTATTCACCATTTGGACAACCCCTACATATTTCTCTTCTTTTATCAACTTATAATTAATAAAGGTTCAATACATAGACCCCAAGGTAATACTATAACTATACATGTTGAGTCTAACCTGTCAAAATAACTAGGTGGAGTGAATTGCACTATTCTACCCTCCCCAAAATCTGTGTGTGTATGTATGTGCCTTCAAGTCACCTGTTGATTTATACATTTAATAGGGTTTTCAGAGGTAGTTTGCTATTTCCTTCCTCTGAAATATAGCCTACAACACCTGGTATCCTTTGGTGGTCTCCCATCCAAGTACTAACCATGACTACTTAGCTCCCAAGATCAGAGAGGATCTGGTGCCTTTAGGGTATTTTATTTACTGAATTTTAAACTGCTAGCTGGCTGCAGTTCTGTTGTTAGCTGACAAGTCCCAGGAGTTTGGCCAGCACAGCTTAGGGTTGTCAGATTGAAAACTGGAGACCGTTCTTATACTTTTAATGGTTGTGTAGAAGAGGGAATTTCAAGAGTTTTTTCTTGCAAGTAGGTAACAAGCAATGCCAACTGAGATTTTCTCTTGTACACAGATCTTAGTACAGGAGCCCTTTCCACTTTTCCTTCTGACAAACCTCTGAGTCTTGCAAATTGTAGTCTATCAACATCTAGAGGGCTGCATGATAGATATATATTAGGTTCCCATTTTCCTCTTGATACAATTCAGTTAAAATGACAGGACAAATCCAACATTTTTATGGGACCTAGGCTGGAGACTATGAATGCTTCCTTCCCCATTAATCAGCACCCTGGATGTGGCTGCTGCTTCTCCTCATTGCTACTCCCACCTGTCAACCCTTGCCTGTAGCTTTTCAGCAACATGTCCATTTGCTTTGTGAGGGCTGCCTTAGTGGCAATAGCACTTAGTGGCAATAGATGGTGGTGCTCCACAGTCAAATAGGAGTAGGAGTCAGCAGCCTTTTGGTGGTCTGTGCTAAGCAGTGGCAGCCACAAGCCAGTCAGAGCATGTTTAAAGTTCAACAGTTCTTGTTACCAGTGTTAGTGGTTTTAGGGGCTCAGGTTATCAGTAGGCAAAGCTGTCCCAAGATATTTTGCTGCCTGAGGCAAAGATGGTGCATCACCTCTATTCAGACGGGCAACTGAATCTTATGGTGACACTGGGCTTATCTACATGAGCCAGGATACACTGGCTGTCTGCTAGCATATCCTGGCCTCAGATCAGGCCTATTGTTCCCCTGCTACCACCTTCAAATGGGCCAGAGTCCAGATGGTTCTGCTGGCCTGCCATTGCTGCCATCTCTCTTGTCATCTCAGAAGGCAGGAAGCCAGCCCACAACATGTGACCAAGGCTCCCTGCATGTGTCCAGTCCAGCCTTGGTCACATGCTGTGGGACACCTTCCAGCTTCAGAGAGAGCACAGCAGACCAGCAGCTGGAATGACAGGCTGGCCTGCTGGGATGGGCTCCTGCCATCTCGTGGAGCCCAATCCATTTCCTTCTGGTGGAAACTAATTAAGAGAGGTATTATTTTAAAACATTATTTCAGGCCCTGGCCTGCCTTCTCCCCATCTGAGCCCCTTATCTGCCTCCAGGATGTGAGGACTACCTGGGGGCTGCACGGCTCTAAGACAGGGTGAAGGTGGGGTATATTGCCCATCTAGACAAGCCCACTATTGATAGCACAATGTCTTCTTGAGGGCAACAGGTTGGCTTATGGAACACCAAGCAGTCCATGTAGAACACATAACTCTGCCCCTTCTCCCCTATCTGCTATGTTACTCTGTTTAATGTAAGGTTATCTATCAGGGTGTCCCCTCTGTATGTAGGCCTCAAAAGCTGCCAGTCTGAGATGAGGTATAGTTAACCTGTGCTGTGTCCAACTAAAGTTTTTGTTATATAATGCCATTTCAGCAGTAACTGGTGTCAGAGAGACAAACCGCATTGTACCTTGAAAGGTTTTTATGACTGCTCTCTTAGGATGTTTGCAAGGACAGACAAGGAGATACCATGTGGCACTGTTAGCTCGCTATGTTAATAACAGCATGTATTATTTTGGCAAAGGTACCAAGAACAGCTTGGATTCCCTCATTAGAACTATGGCAATACATAATGTGGAAAAGTGGGTTGATGCACAACACTACTCGCTAAAAATGTTCCTGGGAAGGGAAAACCCAGACTATAGAGAAGTTTAGAGACAACTGAACTCTATTCTCTGCAATAATGGAATCCTACTATACCACAAGAGCTCATTGTTTGAGATTTATACTGCAACACAGGATGAAGAACTTGATTTGAGCATGGATAATTGCCCTACTTGGTCCCTATTCTGGATATAACACAATATTTATTTTATTAACAAATACTGCCAAGGTTTTTATTAATGAATTTAGTGAAAATAATGCTCTCGGGTGTGTTGCCATTTCCAGTGTGCTGATCGGCCACTTGAGAAACATTCCAAAGTGCTCTGTTCGGCAGCCAATCACCACACTGGGAGCAGGGAGCTGCTAAGTTAAGTTTCCCTTTCTCCCAGCAATGATGAAGGAGACATGAGGCAGAGGTGCTGGGAAATGGCTCTGGGTTGCTTGCTGGGTGAGGGGTTTTGAATAGAGGGGAGGGAAGAAAGAAGGAGGCAGAAAAGAAGAGGAACACATCTATTGCAATGTGGGAGAAGCAGTCAGAGGCTGGGAAAGCTCTCCTCCGTCCCCGTGCATTGGAAACTACAACTCCCAGAATGCTGCCAGCACTGCAAACATCATGGTGATTGGTCAGATGGGGAGGGGGTGTTTTTCGCTTCACTTCCTCCCCCCCCCCCCCCCGTGGGACTAGAGGGAGGTAACAAATGATTAGAATCAGTACCTATTAAAAACAGCAGTAAAGCTATATAGATACTAGATAAGTGATTAACAAACCAAACTGAAAAATATGAGCAAAATGTTTTGGTTTTCCCCCTTTTTCAAGTTGCTAAAGATAAAACTGGACTGCCCTAGAGGGTAAGAACTGAAGGAGGCAGAAGCTGATAATTTTACGGTTTATATTTTCCAGTTCTCTGGTTAATCACTTCAATATAAATAAACTTAGTTTTATGGAACAATTACATGTGTCTGGGATCCAGCACAAACTTGGCAGAAAACTGCTGTTGGTTTGCTTTTTAATCTCACACCTGTGTGAGATTTCATACATCTATATATAGATCTAATAACTCTATAGATTGTGTGTGTGTGTGTGTGTGTATGAGAACTTGACACAAAACTGCAGTTGGTTTGCTTTTTAATCTCACACCTGTGTGAGATTTCATATATCTATATATAGATCTAATAACTCTATAGATTGTGTGCGTGTGTGTGAGAGAGAGAACTTGACACAAAACAGCAGTTGGTTTGCTTTTTAATCTCAGATTATTTAATTAAATTTTTAATCTCAGATAGATAGATAGATAGATAGATAGATAGATAGATAGATATGAGAATTTGGGAGAAAAGTGCTGTTGGTTTGCTTTTTAGTATTGTACCTAAACTCTCACTGCTTAGAAGCCATCTCAGTGAGGAAATTTAAGATTTTTCCCAAGTCTTCTCTCCGCTCCCCCCCCCCCACATAGAATTTGGATTGACAGGGGTTGGCTACACTGGATTTTTGCCCAATAGAAGACTGATATCCATTAAGTGATTTGGGAAAAGGCCAATCAGGGCATAGTAGGCTCCTAATGGGGAGGCATGAAGGTGTGGTGCTGTGTGCCCGGGGCTTTTGGGAGTCCTGGGTGCCAGTTACACGACAGAAATTGTCGCGGTGCTTACCGTGAGTTTGTGATCACGAATCCGTCCCTTGCTGTTTATACGATTTATGTCACTGATCTGGATATCTCGGGTGGTCCCGTGACTGATATTTACACGTCCAAAGTGCCATTTTTTTTAGGTTGTAGGGGGGTTTTTTTGGCTGTCAATCAAAGATGCGATTACTCGTGTTTTCACAACCTTGGTGACGCACTTCCTTTAGAGTTCTGCGCCACGAGCGATGTTATTGGCTGGCTGGGGGGGAGAGGGGGGCAGAGGTTTGTTATTCCCCTTGCTTCTTTAAAATTTTAACCCTTTCAGAAGAGACAGAAAGCATTTTGAAAGATCCAGACAGATCTTTCGCTCAGACGCAGAGCTTTCCTTTTGAAATCAAGCTGAGTGCTTTGAAAACAAGCAGAGTGCTTTGAAATCAAGCTGAGTGTTTTCCTTTTGAAATCAAGCTGCTTGGGTTTCCCCTTGCCTCTTTAAAGTATTAACCCTTACAGCAGGCTGCAGAGATTCCAAGCTGGCTACAGGCAGGTGTTTTGAAAGACATAGACACAGAGAGGGGGAATTAAAGGGTGTTCATTCGCTTGGAGGCTTGAATATTTTAATGTGCCCATTCTGACCCGGGGAGGTGACCAAGGCAGGGGATGAATGGGCGACCCTCTGCCAACCACGATCTCTCTGTAACATGCAGTAGAGGAAAAGGTAAAGCTGAAGGGTTTGCAGTGTAGAAATCCATTTAAAAAGGTGATTGAGTACACGCACGTGCACACACACATCAACCTTTGTGCAGCTGGAAGGGATGCCTTTGTTTTCAGCTGCTGAGGCTGGATCTGTTGAACGGGTGACTGACCCCTCCTTTTCTGGTCGCTGATCTCTAAGCCTGCCCCCAGTCACCATTTCCGGTCATCCCAGTACCGAGACATTTTGTCCCAGGCTGTTTACATTTCCGATTTTCCGAATCCTCCAGTGACTTTTTAAAAAACCGGCACAAACCGCGTGACTGGAAGTCCTGCAGGTTGAGTGATAAAAGGTGGCCCCCCTTCCGAAAATCACGTACCCGACCCGATGTACATGTAAACTGCCAGGGATTGACACGAATTCTTCCCGGGACATTTTCATCATGTAAACGCCCCCTGAGCAGAGGAACCATTTGTGTTCATTTGTTCTTCTGAGGCTGCTCTGAGAAGAATTTGGGCTGAATCGATTGTTTGTGAATGACAGAGTTAAAGCAGTCAAAGCTGTTACTGAATTATTTTGTTTAGTTTAAGCAAACTATTCCTATACCTATTCTTTTAAAAATCCACAAGAAAGTCCCATTCTGTTCAGTGCAGTTTACTGTCAGGTAAGTGGTTTTACAAAGTCAGCCTCACTAAAGAAAACTGAGTACTTAAAAGGAGTGCTTAAATTTGCTGAGAGGTGTGGGCTTTGCTTGTGGTGGAAAACGGTGAGAGACTGCCAAAGAATCCCAGGTGGCGCAAACTATATCTCAGAGGAGGGAAATAGCAAAACCACCTGAGTTTTTCTTGCCTAAGAAAACCCTAGGAAATTCACGACTCCACAGACAACCTGAAGACAGACACACACATGCAGTTAAAACCACTTAAAAATTAACGGAACGATAGCATATAAAAAGATATCTAAGCCATAGGGTTGCCAGAATTGAAGTCCTCTGCTGACTTATGTTGACCCCCATCCAAGTACTAACCAGAGGTGACCCTTGTAATGCTTATGTCTGCCATCTTTTTGAGATGGCACCTCAAGTAGACACTGTTAGAAGAACCCCCTAAAACCCCTACTTGCACTGGAGTAATGTAAAATTTATAACCTTTAAAATCTCCTATAATGGTATATGTCATGCTGGGTACAGCTACTTTAGTGAAATTTTTCAAACTCGATTTTTTAAAATTAAAATCATTTTTATTAAGTATTTTAATATATAAAAATAAACATATAATCTAGACAGTACAAACACATTTAATCTCCTTTTATAAGCAGGTCAACACACATTTCAACACATAAACATATAACATACAGTACTGTATATTAGAACAATCGCTCCCCTCCCCTAAAAACAAAAAGACCTCCCACATGTCCCTAAATTGCTTCTGCATTTAAATAATCTAACATTTTGTTGTGCATCTCACTCATCTAACTTCCCATTCTGGATTCATATCAGTTTGTGAGCCTTGACTTTGTTCCTCCCTCATGGAAATTTGTGCAAATTTTGTATGCATTTTCTGCATACAGTAGCACCCCTGTATCTGCTGATTCACCATCCACTGATTCAATTATCCATGGATGGTGATGGCGGGGGTGGGAGTGGACAGGAAAGGGAGGGAAGGAGGGGAGCTCACCTCCCCCCTCCCTTCTCCACGGGGGGGGGGGTTGGTGGTGCGGTGGACCTGGTGGGGGTTGGATGGGGGAGGGAGGAGTCAAGCTCACCTCCCCCTCCCTTCCCCTGGGAGTGTTTTGGTCACTCAGTGGAGCTGGTGGGGGTTGAATGGGGGAGGGAGGGAGGGTGGAAGTGAGCTCATCTCTCCCCTCCTTTCTCCTGGGAGGGTTCTGGTGGCTTGGCGGAGCTGGCAGGGGGTTGGATGGGGGAGGGAGGGTGGAGGCAAGCTCAGCTCCCCTTCCCTTCCCTTCCCCAGGAAGGTTCCAGTGGCTCAGCGGAGCTGGTGGGGAGTTGGATGGGGAGAGAGGGAGAAGCTGAGCTCACTTCCTTTCTCCCTTCTCTGCAGGGCTCCCGGTGGCAGCAGCAAGGGAAGTCCAACATTTGCTAATATATGAAAATTTTGTTATCTGCAGTGGGGCCTGGAACCAATCCCTCACTGATAACAGTCGTCCTACTGTACTATATATGCACTTTAATTTCTGAGGAAACTAAAACAGTTTTCCCCATTGACTAATGTGCATTGTGCAAATTTTTCAAACATCACATTTTTTTAGTGGCATGCACCTGTGTATATTTTTTGGGGAAAAAACTCTTTCATCCTGTTGGCATTAGTGCATTCTTATAACCACATTTGGGTTAAATTTGTTCAAACAACCAGGCAGTGTTAATTAATTAAGTAATTAAGTGGATTTTTATCCCACCTTTCTCCCAAGATGGGATTCTAGGCAGAATTTCTTTCCCATGCTTATTTTTGATTTCTGCTCTGCTACTGTTTGAAGTGATAGACTTCTTTAAAAAAAAAATCTTCCATAAAAAATTAGGAGTAAGGGACCAAATCCTTTACTGCCTTTCAAAACAACAACAGCCCCTGCCCTGATGTTAACAAAATTACATACCCTCCAACATTTCACAGAAAACAAGGACATGTGTGGAAAAAAGATTTCCCAGTAAAACAATTTTGTGCAATTTCCTGGTAAAGGAAAAAGAGGGCAAAAGTTATTAATGAGGAAGACTGCAGAAAACTCCTATTTCAACCAGAAACACCCTGGCTCACATCTAAACAATAATTCCACTAGAGGGGAGGTTTATAACCTGTCTTTGACCCCAGCTTTGCTCCTCACCTTAGCTTCTTCAAAGTCCCCACAAGTCAGTGGGGTGAAAGTTTAAAATCTGCCTGGTAATCTAGCTTCACTCTTGCAGATGGAGGAGAGGGCCTTTTGCTTCCTTCCCATTCTAATGCTATTAAGAAGAATCAGAAGAGTGGAGAGGAAGTTTAAAACCTGCCTGCCAGCCCAGCTTTGCTCATGTCCATCATGGGGTGGGAGAGGAGCTTTAGCCTCAGGCCTTTGAGTCTCAGCAATATTAAGCAGTCATTGAAGTGGGGAGAATGTTTAAAGCTTGGCTACTAACACAGCTTTCCTCCCAGAGATCCTTAGCACTTCAGCACCCATTAGTTTGCATTTAGGGCAAGACTCTGCTCTTTTCTCTCCAGAGCACAAGCTCACCCTGTTGAGTTAATTGATCAGATTGTACTTTGTGATTTGAACTCAGAGCTGAGCAAGGGGGAGGGGAAAGGCAGAATGTTTTTAAAATGGCTGAAAAATCAGTAAAGCAAAAAAACAAAACAAAACAAACAAACAAACAAAAACAAATATGGCTCCTCTGCCTGAATTTGGAACATTGGAGATTATAGACTTTATCAGACAAGCCTCTCCAAGTGTTCTTTTGCAGGCATGTTTTAAATCATTTTTCTGCTGGCAAAAGCACCCTTTCTACCAGACCTACCTTAAGCAGTGTCAATAAACAGCCCCTCATCATGAACGGAACACTTCCATGCTCCTGATCTCACTGATTCTAGCGAGAAGACGTGAGCATGGTAAATTTAAAAATACAACAAAACAAAACACCAAAGACACAAAATGTACTCACAAGCACAAAAGCACACTTTACAACTTAAAAGTGAACTTGGGAGGTTTATAAAAAGAACATCCCCTACCTGGTTTTCGCGATCTCACCAGGAAGTGTTCTGCCCATTGACACTGTATTAATGTGAGCACAATGACATGAGGTTTCAAATGCCAGCAATACTGCCAAAAAAGCACCACGGGAGATCTATTGACAGCTTGGCCCATCAATAAAATAAAAGGGCTTTTTGACTGGGTGAGATCGTGAAAGGATATATCTGATATATGCACCCTTTTGCATTCATTAGGCATCATTATGACACCATGTTTGCTGTATCTGATAAAGTCCTATGAAATTATCACATTTCAGACAATCCCTGAAAATTGCCAATAATATTCCCACCCACCCTCATTTCAGATGGCATGAATGGCTCTGTATTCAGCCCCACTCCATGCCTTAGCAACAAAAATTGTTTGTATTTAACTTCTCTTCAGAAGGGGGAATTTCAGCAAGTGTTGCTAGATATGCAAGCACAGTCATTAAAGGTATAGGTCCCTATGCTAGCTATAATACCTGATTTATTTTATTAGCAAATACTCCCAGGCTTTTATTAGTGAATTTAGTGAAATTTTTCTGCCCTGCTCTGTTTTTTACCTGACAATCTTGCTATTCAGTAAAAGTATGTTGCGTTGCTTATGCAAAATATGTTGTGTTAATATTTCAGCTATCACATTTTCAAAACTGAATGTGAAGTAAGTGTGAAAACTTTAATTTTTATTTGATTGGGGGGGGGATGTTGAAATGGTGAAATTATCCCTCATAGAATTTGTGGAGAATACCTCTTGTCCCAGTAAGCCGTGCAGGAGATTCGCCGTATTCAGAAGGAGGTGGGCAAAAATACCCCTCCATAAACTGTACCCTAAGAGACTTGGCAGTTTTCCATGATTTTTTTGTTTTAAATATGGGGAGATGCACATTGTTGGTCATTTGGATGGTTTTGCAGAGCTGCACATTCTGGGCCAGGAGGAAGATGACAGCTGATTGGTCCAACATGTCAGCAGGGGTGGGCTTTCCTCCAGCTGAGTCTGGAAGCACCATTTTGGCTTTCCGGACCAGCAAGGGTGTGCTATTTCTCTGGACTGAGGTGGGGGGGGGGAATTACAAACAGAAAAGTTTTTTTTTTTTTTTAATATAGAGCGGCAATAAAATTGGGGGGAATAATAAAGCACCCTGTTCTTGTGGCCACCATCTTTATTTGTGGGAAGAGGCTCCATGTGAACTTAAACATGCATGGCTGCATGGACAACCTTTTTGGAGAAAAAGTCATCTGGACAAAAGGGAGTTGCCGCAAAGGTGACTTAATACACATCCCCACACACTTTTTCCTCCCATCTAGTCAGGAGCTGGATCTTTCTCTCCTGTACTGCGTATAAAGTTCTCTGCCTTTTGTGCCTGAGGAAAGTAATAAAAATGCAACACTATCATCCTTGGATACTTTTTGGAATGGGCCTAAAGAAACATGAATAACTACCATCAGCTTATTAAAATTTTAAAATTGGGCATTCAATTCTTTACCAATATGTACATTTTTCTCCTACCAGGAGACAAATATGAATTTTAACCAACTTGTATGACTCATACAGCCATTATTTCCTCTTCTTTCTCTACTACCTTGTACAATCTTGAGTAATGTGATCCATAATTGCTCACCAATTATTCTGGGTCCCTTGATATTGTGACTTATTTCTTCAATCAATAAAAAAGAGTGGCCAGATCCTAGGAAATGTAGTTCTTTTTAAACCTTTCCACATTTAAATCATTTCCTGTATTAAATGACACCATACAGTGTAAAAGAAGACACTGATGAAAGGAAAAGGTTTTTAAAAATGCCTCTAGCCTCTTTGAGTTTAACGATAGATATAGCACTGAAATTTGTTGCTTCAGTTATTTAATACTTTAAGTTGGGAATCTTAATTTTTCTTCACTTCTCTTGTGTGTGTATATATATGCACAGGCACACATACCTTTTCACCCAGGGTACTATTTGCAATTCATAAAACAAGGCACCCCAAACTACAATAATCAAGCTGCGGGACTCACCCTGTGGCTGTTTTGTGGTCTAGGGCAGGGCACACAACTCTAGTGGTGGCATGGCAGCATGCTGAATTTTTTCTACCCAGGAGGCTGCATGATGTGGCTCACCAGGAAAAGAAAGAAGTTGCTCAGCCAATGATTTTAAAGCTGGTTTAAATTCATTGGTTGGGGAGTCAGACCAGAATGAATTACTAGCAGTTTTTACTTGGATCAGCTGTTGGGGTACTTATTGAGAGGCTCTCCAAGAGCTTGTCAGTTCTCTTCGGAGTGTTGTCCCCCCACCCCTCTGTTTGGTTGGCTTTCTGGAAGTGCAGTTGCTGTATTAGGTATATTATGTCCTCATGTATTTTTGCTGTTTCTCACAGCTTTGGGGGGAGGTTGGCATGGGTCCTGGATCCAGGATATCTGCTGCCTCAGGGCAGTGGTATGGAATGGGGGTCCCCTATTGGACTCTGGGATTGATCAGAAGGGATATGGTGCCTGTGGGTATACACCTTTCTGGCACCCTGGTAGGGCTAGGGGCTCGCACAGAGCTATTGCTCATGGAGGTCCACTCCTTGCTTCTGTTGGTTCCGGCAGAGAGCCAGAGTGCTGGGCTTATCGATCAACAGGTGGGTTGGTCAATGCCTGGATCTGGACCCAAGCGTGTGCCAACCCATCTACAGCTGTACTCAATAAAAGTTGTGGCCAATGTTTATTCCACTCATTCTGGGATCCTGTCTTTACTTCATACTGAAGACCTCACCCTTGGACACGCAACTAATTAGGATTATGTTTTATGTCAGTGGTGGCAATTGTGGCCTTTCAAATGTTCATAGACTTCAGTGGTGAAGGGCTATGGAAGCTGCAGTGTGAAATATATACAAGGCCACAGTAGTCCATCCCTATTGTAGATGAATGATTTTATTTGTTCATTGGAGTGACCACACATGGGCCAGTAGCTATAAGAAGCCCTGGAGGCTGATGAAGAAATGTCAATCCCACAAAAAGACCAACCATAAGTAGCTACCAGACCTGATGCAGTAGCAGAATACTGAGTCTTAAGAGCTGGTGTCCAGCAGAAGTAGAATAGTACAAGATGTTGTCATTTGGAGATGGAAGCAGGTAGAGGTAAACTTTCAAGAAGAAGATTACAAAAGACAAAATGAGGAAGAACAGCCAGAAGAAGAAAATAAAACTGGGCTTGAGTTTAAGGCTCCAAGCCCTATGAAAACCTAGAAAGGAGAAATAATCATTACACCCAAGAGAAGCAGTTGAGAAACCTTCTCTATTCCATGAGTACCAGTTGATTGGGGAGGTGGAGTGAGATAGGTGGATTAGACCATTGCTTTAAGTAGGAAGTTCACTAAACAAAGTGATCTTCATATTCCTTAGTTAGTCTAACAAGTGTCAATAAGGCACAACATTTTATCTTACAACAGCAAATTGTTGCTGGATTTCTAAACTCCATCTCTACATATATCTATCCCTGTCATAAATGTATCATTCTTATTCTTTAAGCCTTGCCTCTATTGAGGCTCAATCATACAGTATGCTTAATCAACAATGCTACTAGAAGGCAAGGTCAAACGATAGGTGTATTATTCATTTTAATGTATGTTGGTGGCAGCAGGAGCTTATTAGCAAGGTTACATTAGGGTGAGATCCTGTGCATGTAGCCAGAGCACTCTGATATCAGAACCTTTAATTTATCCTAAGCCCTGCTGGGCTCTTAGCAGCAGGGCAATAGGGAGGACTGAGGCAGGCATATATTTTTCTATGTATGTGTGTGAAAGACGTTATGTCAGCTTAATTTCTTTCTTTTTCAGGAATGGGGCTTGGAGCACCTTAAAAACTCCCTGTCATGAGGCTTTCCAGTCTTAGCTATTGCTTTAGAACACTACTCCAATTGCTTTGTCTTTTTGATTTCTGAAATTTTTCCTCCATCAGAAAGCCTTTAAACAGGGAAGGAAAGGAGTAGATGTTAATTATGAAGTCAACACCAGTGTTTCAGTCACCAAAATAGAGCAGGATTTCAATCAGTCTCCATTCATTCATTAAAAAAAAAATGTTCTGAAGAACATTTATGCATCATTTCAGTTGTTGTCTGTTTATTGCATTCAGAGAAGAGTCTCAAATGATTTATATTTTCCACAAATATCAGTGAACCTTCACATAGTATAGTTGTGTATTCTTGAAAGGGTGGAGTTTTTGAGTCCGAGACTAGTAATTATCTTCCCTTCCCTTATCTTATTTTTATTTTGCTTGACAAAAATTCTGATCAGTGGTTCTCAACCTGTGGTCCAGGGATCCCCAGGGGGCCACTCAGCCCACCTCCTGCCTGCAGTAGAGTGGCCATGTGAGGCAAAGACTGGCTGGCTTGACCTGTGCATAGCCATTCAATCCACACCAGCCAAAAACTGACAGGAAGAAGCAGGAGAAAAGTCTTCCCTCCCCCTTCAGTGTCTCTGAGAGAAAGTTTAATGGATGGTGTAATTGTATTGTGTTGTTGTTGTTGTTGTTATCATTAGGTAGTATGATGATTATTATTAGGTTTTAAAATTTTGAGTTGAGTCTTGGGGGACTTAAGCAACAAAAGATATGTAATGGTGATCCCGAAAGAGAAGGTTAAGAGCCACTGATTCCTAGCATAAGCCCTGCAAGGGACACTTCTATATAAAATATATACACTTGTTATTGTGGTCAGCCACTTCTTGGTACTGCTGTCTAAGGGCCTTACTTTTCATTCTACACTCTTCTCCCATGTGGTGATGGCCCTTGTGCCTTATGTCTTCCTCTATTTTTTAAAAAAGACATCAATGTTCTGGTGGCACTGACAGAGCTGCTCCTGGACCTTCACCTCACCCCACATGAGGTCCAGGGTTTCCTCCGGTGTCCACAAAACCCCTCTGGTTCCTCACTTCCATGGAAGACTGGACACCCCCAAATGTTAAAAAAGAAAATGTGCAAAGAGAATGGAGAGTGATGGTGCTCACCCTCACAGTCACCTCCAGAAAATGATGTTTCTGCCAACCATCTTCCCACTGAGACAGGTGGGTAATGGGGGTATTGCTACTTTCTGATGGGAAACCACCAGCCCTGCCACCATACACTCCAAAGCCATTGCGCATGGAGCGGGCACACATGCACTGCTTCTCATATTTAAGGAAATTTCAGACAAAACTGCAACTATTTAAAATGCTCATTTTTCCTTGAAACTCCAGATCCCCCCCCCTTGTTGTCCTGCATTCCCTGCAAATTGGGTTGTACATTGTGAGGCAACACGGTATCCAATTTGCAGGGAATTAGGATTTTTTTTTAAAAAAAAACCCAGTCTGAACAAGCCCATAGTAGTAGTAGTAATAATAATAATAATAATAATAATAATAAAAATTATTTATATACCACCCTTTGGTGATCCAATCAGGGCAGTTCACAACATTAAAAAAACCATACAAAGTAAAACAATATACTTCCCTCCCCCCTTAAAAAGTTATTAAATCAATTTACAAATTAAAACAACAGTTAAAAGATTTGATAAAAACGCATACCTACATTTGGCAATAACAGTAGGTCCCCAGCGATACTCAGTTCTGTTAACAAAGGAGGCTATGGGGACTCTCCTGAAGGAGTGGGGGTTCCCGAGGCCGGGATAATCTATTCTGGAAAGGCCTGCCGGAAGAGATCCGTCTTGACAGCCTTTTTGAAGCTGTCTAAAGATGTCAATTGACGGATCTCATCTGGCAGGCTGTTCCATAGTCTGGGGGCGACAACAGAAAAAGCCCTCTGGGAGGTAGCTGAAAGCCTCGACTTTTGAGGCTGCAGCAAATTCCTCCCAGAGGACCGGAGTGTGCGGGGGGGATTATAAGGGATGAGATGGTCCCTAAGATAGCTTGGACCCAAGCCATTTAGGGCTTTAAAGGTGATAAGCAACACCTTGTACTGGGCTCGGAAACCAATAGGCAGCCAGTGGAGGTACCTCAAAACCGGAGTGATGTGGTCCCTCCTAAATGTTCCTGAAACAAGGCTGGCTGCCATATTTTGTACTAACTGTAGTTTCTGAACCAAGCACAAGGGTAGCCCCATGTAAAGCGCATTACAGAAGTCTAGGTGCGAGGTTACCAGCGCATGAACGATGGTCTCAAGGTTCCTTGCTTCCAGAAAAGGGCGCAGCTGGCATATCAGCCGAAACTGATAACAGGCGCTCCTGACTGTTGCATTTACCTGATTTATCATCAGGAGCGACGAGTCAAGGAGCACCCCCAGCCTGCAAACACAGTCACTGGAGGAGAGTGTGACCCCATACAGGACTGGAGGTTGCAACCCAATTCTAGGTTTCAGGGCTGCTACTGTGAGCACCTCTGTCTTGTCCGGATTCAGTTTCAATCTGTTTTTCCTCATCCAGTCCATTACCGCCCAAAGACATTCATTGAGAGAAGAGATGTCATTGGAATTTGAGACCGACAAATGAGATACGGAGAAATAGATCTGAGTGTCATCAGCATACTGATAGCACCTAGCTCCGTAACTCCAAATAAACTCACCCAGAGGCTTCATATAGATATTAAATAACATCGGGGACAGGATAGCTCCCTGTGGAACTCCCCAGGTGAGCTCTCTTTTGCTCAAACAACTGTCCCCGAGCAGCACTCTCTGGGACCTGCCCAAGAAGTAGGACCGGAACCACTGCAATGCAGTGCCCCCAATACCCAACCCCTTCAGGCAGTCCAAGAGGATGCCATGATCTATCATATCAAAAGCCACTGAGAGGTCTAAGAGCACCAACAGGGTGACACTACCCTGTCGATGTTCAGACGAGATTGTCGGTCAAGGCAACCATGGCAGTGTCAACCCCAAAGCTTGTCCTGAAGCCGGTTTGAAATGGATCTAGATAATCAGTTTCATCCAAGACAGCTTGGAGTTGAAGAGCAACCGCCCTCTCGATCACCTTGCTCAGAAATGGCAATAAAGAAACAGGCCTGTAGTTACTCATAACCAGGAGGTCTAGGGAAGGTTTTTTCAGAAGCGGCCTAACAGCCGCTTCCTTCAGACAAGATGGAACATGTCCTTCCCTGAAGGAAGCATTGATGATATCCATAAGAAAACTCCTCAAAGCTTCCCCCCCCCCGGATGGCCAGCCATGATGGGCAAGATTGAGAGGGCAAGGTTTTTTCCTCACCCTACCAAGCACTTGTCCACATCCTCGGTACTCACAGATTTGAGCTGATCCAGAATAACTTCATCGACAGAGTCGCTGAACATCTCTCCTATGGTTTCTGTTAAAACATCAGGTCCAGTATAACAATTTGTCCCCAATTGCCACCTTAGATGTTTGCTGCAAGGGGTCCAAAAAAAGGGTCACCACGGTTGCTGGCGAGCCGGGAAGTGATGGCTTGGGCGTGCTGAAAGGGCACCGCCTACCTTCCCAGCATCCGCTGCTCCTGCTGCTAGTGTTGGGCTTCAATCTTTAATTAAAAGGGACTTGGTGGAAAAGTCCCAGCCCAGCTCTCGCTGCTGGTGAAGAGGGGGTCTCTTGGGCAGGCTAAATACTCTGCCCAAACCTAACAATCTTCGCCTAGCTCCCGTGGTGTTTTCAGGTGGCAATAGAGCTGGGCGGTTAGATGGAAAAAGTCCCAGCCCAACTCTCTGCTCACCATTGGTTGGTTGCTGCTGTTGCCAATGGTTGAGCTGGAGCTGGCTTTAAAGGCTCGCTGAAGGCCAGGTGTTCCTAGGGAGGAGGAGGGGGGCCAAAGCACTCACTGCCCACTCCCAGTTCCAAGCCAGGCTGCTGCTGTTGCTGGTGGTCTGGGTAGAGCTGGCTTTAAAGGCTTTCTGAAGGCCAGGTGTTCCGAGGGAGGCGGGCCAAAGCACTCCCTTGTATAGTAGTCACTGTGAATGATGAAATATAGGATACAATTTTTCCCACTGAATATTTTTTCTCTTTATTGAATTTTTCTGCAATGCCTTTAAGAGAAATCATAGACCGATTTTTGGATATGTATTGTGGTGGTATAGTATCAACAAGCGTTCCATTTTCCTTTTTTGATAGAGAAACATGTAGTTTTTACAATGAGCAATACAAAGAGGGCAATGCAGAGAAAATCCATGTCACAGGAACTATCATATTTAAAGCCCTGCTAGATGTATGCCAGCAGAGCAGAAGTGGAGTGGGGGCAGCTTGAAACTGATTAGAATCCTATCTTTCCCTCAAATAGATTAGAAGTGGATTACAATGTAAGTTAAAACAAAGCAAGCAACACAATATTTGTTAAAAACAACTCTTAAACGCATTAAACAATCAATCCACTTTTAAAATGTTACCTTTAAGACATTAATTTAAATCAATTAAAAACATATAGAACACATTTCCTATTTAAAAACACAACACACCCATTGCACATACATATTCTAACCAGTTTAATGCTGAAATGATCCGCCCATGACAAAAAGAGAGCAGAGAGGGAGCAACTGAGCTTCCCTTGGGAGGGAGTTCTACAGCCTCAGAGCAGCCACCAAGAAGGCTCTCTCTCATGTCCTCCCTAGACAAGCCTGGGAGGGTGGAGGGAGGGAGAGAAAGCCCTTTCCCAAAGACTAATGAAAGTTCGTATGAAACAAATATGAAGTGAAATAAGGCTGGCATACTTCCTTCCTCCCTTGCAAGAAGGGGGAGTGGATATAGCAGATCCAAAGCTGGTTTGCCTCTTCCCACCTTTTGTCCATTACCACCACCGATGGGAGGACAGAAAGTTTTCTGCACTTACAACCAGGAAGGAGATCTGATGTGTCCTATGATCTCTGGAACACTCTCCCAGGGAATTGTCACAGGTTATCTGAAGACTAAGTTCTCTCAGTTTTGAGGTGGGGGGAATCTTCCTTACAACCTCATACTGAGTTGAATTGAACATAACATTTTTACTACTTTTTTCATTATATTGTAAAAATGAATAACCAACATTTATGGTGCCATAAACATTATTGATGATACTGTTCTAACTCCCTCCACAGGAAGAAGTTACACCACAGATATTACCTGATTTCAGGTAATTGGTTTTGATGGATTGGCTATAATGTAGTATACATTCCCAACAGCATAGGGACTTGTGCCACTGCTTTCAGTTATGCCCGGCTTCTGACATCAAGGAGCAAGTCCACCACTTACAGAATAAATAGCATATTTAAAAGAATTGGGTAAATATAATTTGAATTGGTTTGTTTCCCAGCTGATTTTATCATGTTGGTGTGTACTTTTTCCTTTCTTTTCTGTTTTATTTTTACTTTCATTAAAAGTAACATATCTTAACAAAATTCAACAGAACAAAACAAAATTTACACTCTGTCAACATTCCTTAGTAAAACTTGTAATGCATGCATATCCATACATTTGTTTTTCTAGCCTTCAAGCTTTCCAAAGACCAACCAGAGAAATTTTTTAAATTTATTTTTAATAAAATAAATAAAATAAAAAATAAATTATAACCCAACTTTTCTACCTTTTTAGCTTGATGCTCCCTCCCCCTCGGCAGCCCAGGAGTGTATGGAGCTCTCATGGAGCTGCATTCACTTCCTGGTTTGAAATCCCAGGCCGTTCTCATAAGAGGACGAGCACGGGGGAAATTTAAAGCTTAGAAGAAAAACACACACACAAAAGTGACAGCAAGCACAAAAACACACTTTCTTAAAAACAACAACAACAACAACAACAACAACCAAGTAACCCGGGGAGGTTATAAAAAAGTGTGTCACTTACATCATTGTCTCGATCGCACCGGAAGTGTTTGGCATGGACCTCCCGCTGATGTTGGCATCACACCAGCATAATGGGGCACATTTTCACTCGCCCATTGTTCCATGACAGAAATGGAATGGGGAATCTATTGATGGCTTAGCCCATCAATAAAAAGAACCACTGGCGGATCGGGAGCAGCACGAGAGCATAACAACACAGGGACAATGTCATGTGAAAAACAAGCCTTTTAGCAATCTCCTGGTGTCATTGTCCCACCATATTTACAGCATCTGATAAACTCCATACAGTTCATTTTCTGAGTTGCAAACTTGCTGTTAGTTTTTCCACAGCTTTTTATACCATACAAGCTGCTACATACACAACACATGTACGTGTACACACACACACACACACACAAATATTAGTTTTTTACGAATAAGAGTATTGTTTTTTGTTATAAACAAAAACAGTAAAGCTGGTGTTGGTGAAAATGTGTTTTTTAAAATTTGTTATTGTTCCCATTTAATTGAAAACCTCTAACCAAAACTGTCGCAGCGGGTAGGACCAGGTCTAATGGTTTGAAGTTACAGGACAGTAGATTGTGATTGAACTTTAGAAGGAACTTATTGACAGGAAGAGCAGTTTAGCAATGGTACCAATTACCTAGAAAGGTGGTGGGGTCTCCTTCTCTGGACATCTTCAAAAAGAGGCTAGACAGCTACCTGCTGGGAATGCTTTAGCTGGATATCCTGCATTGAACAAGGGGTTGGACTCGACAGCCCATGAGGCCCCCTCCAACTCCCTGATTGTATGACTCCATGACTCCTCTAGTTGAGACCATCAACAGAATTTTGTCTACTGTGTTGCAAACAAACTGTTTGCTATTATCATATCACTGGGTTAATAATGTAGTGTGAGATCCTACTTTCTATCCCATGAATAGCATGGGTTTCTGGGAAGAGAATGGAACTTTCTTACCTTTCCCTTCCATCAGTAGTCCCTGTGCTCCCTCGAAAACTATGCTGGTGGACTGGACACCTTTTAGATGGCATGTGATATGGACTGCAACAGGAAGGCAGAATCACTTATATATGTGGATAGGCATCTGCTGTCATAATTGCATGTTTTTGTTTATGTGCTGAGAGAATGGTTTGTATTAATATATAAACAATAACCTGAGGGAACTAAAGAAGGATAGGAAACTTGCACCCTGTAGATGTTGTCCCAGCAGCACTAGTCAGTATAACCAATGGTAAATAATGCTGGAGCTTGCAGTCCAGCAAAGTGTGAGAGGCATATGATTCTTACAATTCAGCTAAAGTGATGTGTTCCAAGGTTTGAACCATGAGACACCTCAGTTAGAGTTATGGTTTCCCATGTATACGGGGCCCCCAACTATCGTTTCAAATAAATAATTATTTATAACTTGTTATTTCTGAGTGCTATTTCTATTTATATTTCTATTGCTGCTTCTACTAAAACAAAAGAAACATGAAAGCAATCTTTGTGGCTGCTTTAAATGAAGAAAGAAAGAAGAGCCTCTTGTTATCAATAGTTTCTATAGAGACAGAAACCACACAGATTACCTCTGTGCAGCTATAAATAGTCTGAGAACATAGTGGGAAAATGGAGTTCAGCTGTAAGCTTCCCTGTATGTAAAATAGATTTGACTCTTGTGGAATAAGGAACCAAGTTATATGATATACTGTATTATGCATTTTTTCTTGAAGTCACTGATGATAAATAAGCTGCCCTTACTAGTGGGGGGAGGTTCTACAAAAAGGGAAATATTATACAAAGATTTGGTTCATCAATTAGGACAGCAATAAAAATGCATGACCTTCAAGGTAGCACTAACACTATTTATCTCTTTCACTTAATAGATGGTAGTGTTTTCCTGCACTGTATTTAATCTGTAGTGCTCATGGTCATAAGTACACTGAATCCTGATAATATAAATATAAATCTTATTTGTCTACACTACATTAGAGTATGTAGTGTTAGATTAACACTACATAATCTAATGCAGTGTAGATAATATAAATTTATACTATTTCATTTTAAGATCAAAGGCATTGTATATAATAAACACAAAGAACTTCATTGGTCACACAACTATGAAATCAGACAAATATAATGAACAATTCTGGCTGCTAAGGTTAACAAAATGCCATTGCTTCACTTTAGGGTCCATAAAGGAAACAATAACATTCAATGCACACTAAGTTCCACCACACTGAATTCTAGCAATCTCAGGTAGACAAATATTTCTACACAAAATACCTCATCAGAACATTTACCAGACTTTCATTGTACAGTCGGACCCCTGTATCCAAAGAACCAGTATCTTTGGTTTCAGTTACCATGAGACACAAAATAGGGACACAAACCATAGAATCATGCTGAAAAATGCCCAAAGAGACATCCTCTCTAGGCATCATCTAGGTCCTCCAGTGCAATGCTATGGTATGTTTTCACCAGAAGTCCTTTATTTTTACTAGGGTTTGCTGTTATCCATAATTTCTGCTATCCATGGTAAGTCTTGGAACCAAATCCCTATGGATATGGGGGTCTGACTGTACTGCTTGTCTTCTGTACCTTCCAAAGCGTGGCTGTGATGCACACCCTCCACGAAACAGCCAAACTGTATCTTCCAGTGGTAAAGCACCAAGCACTCAGGTGTGGCTATGTATTCCTGGCTGTGTCTCCTTGCCTGAGAATCATGCACGCCAGGCTGGATGTTTTTTTATTAACAGAAGAACATTTATTGTTAAATGAACAAACCATGTAACTCTATAACCAAGTTACACAGACATACCTGCACAGACATTCACTCTCTCTCTAAGCCAGTAACATACAAGGAACTCAAACTGTCTTGAAACACTCAAAGACTCATCTCAGCTCTTCAAACCTGAACTGTTTCTGCACTCACTCCCCCATTTCCCCTCCAGAAGCCCCTCCTCCTTCCACCTGCTCACAGAGGATTAGCTCCTGGAGTCCACCGTCCTCATAGGCTCACTAGCCATCCGTCACAGTGGCCCATTTATTCCTAAGGGTTGTAATATTGGATGGCTACTGACCAATGGGTCAGAGACAACTAAATTAGCTTGTTCATGTCCCTCTGGCTTTTCTTCACAAATAAAGATTCAGGAAGGACTCATCCTGTGCTTTCTGCAAGCACGCTGATGACTAAAAAGGCCAATACAAGATAAACAACTCCGGTTGCAGAAAGCACAGCAGAAGGTCTCCTTGGGTGATGATTCCAGGTTGTGATTCTTTCTGCATTGTCGTTTCTCTTCAAGACTTGTTTGGCGTGAGTTCTCAAATAAGGCTGCCGCATTGTGGATAGTGCGTCTCCATGCCTCCTGATGTGAGGCCAGGGCGGACCATTGTTGGTGATCAATTTGGCTGAGCCTGAGATGTTGTTTCAGGGAGTCCTTGTATCGCTTTTTTGGAGTGGCCCTCTTATGCTGACCCGTGGCGAGTTCACCATAGAGTACCATTTTTGGGAGGCGATGGTCCTGCATCCTAGAAATGTGCCCTGCCCAGCACAGCTGTGTTCTCAATATCATGGCCTCAATGCTGATGATCCCTGCTTGCTCTCTTTAGCCAGGCCTTTCCTGATTAGATCCCGGCCTCAGGATCTCAGTCGCCTGGCTTTTTAACATTATGTATATATTTGTTTTTAATGTGTTTTTAGTTAGAAGGTTTTAATTTTATAGTGTTTAATGTCTTTTTATGGGGGAGGGTGGTGGTGGTGGTGTTTTTAGTCATTATTATAATGTTTTAATTGTTGGAAGCCGCCCCGATTGTTTTTAGCAGAGGGGCGGGTTATAAATAAATTTTATTATTATTATATTAAGTACAGCAACATTCATCACATAGTCCAGTGTATATTTAGGATTGTGCATATACTAAATTATAGACTTAAAAATTAAGCTCCCTTGCATCCCATCTTGGGAGAAAGGCAGGGTATAAATCCAATAAATAAATAAATAAGCAAACAAATTAATCTTTTGGATTTAAGAGATTATCAGATGCGGCTAATGTGGTGCCAGCATAACACAAAAGGACACCAATATCAGAAAATGATGTCTTTTTGCAGTCTGTTGGCATTATGCTGGCATCTTTTTTTATTGATGCTGAAGCCATCAATAGATCCTCCCATTCCGTTTTGGTGCCGGCATTGCTGGCATGCGAAACCTTGGGCCATTTAAATCCCATCACTGCAGCGGGAATGGCCAGTCCAGCATGAACACCTCAGGCCATCCAGGTAAATTTTGCTCTTTTTATGATCCTTCCTGGGTTACTTGGGACTTTAACTTGTGTTTAGGTGCTTTGTTTTGTGTAACTTTTAATGCTTTATTTTTCATTTTTATTTTTGAATTTTCTCGCACTTGCATCTTCTTGCGAGACCAGGTAGGATTTCCATTAGAGCTCCATTCATGTCTGGGCTGCCACAACGATAGGATAGAAGGTATGTGCAGTGGGGAGGGTTATTGTTTCAGGACAGTGGTGGGATTGGAGATTGTGGGACAGGAATACTTTTTGTGTTCCTGTCTAATAATTGCCATAGTGTCAAAAGTATATTGCAGGTTTTTACTGAATAAGCTCCAAATTTGGGCAGAGGAAAATTACATCATAACAGAAGAACAGGTTGAATTGCAGCATGATAGAAGCACAATTGACCAATGCTTTGTGCTTCCCCATTTAATTCAAAAAAGTCTAATGAAACCAAAATGAAGCCTGTATGTAGCTTTCATGGACTTTACTTCAGCATTCAACCTGATAGACAACTTCTGTGGGGAAAACTGTCACATGCAAACATAGATAAACAGTTGTCATTCCTGATGAGGCAACTCTGTTCTCACACTTATTTAAGAGTGCAGGTAACCCTTTCAGGTACTCTTTCTGGCAAACTTAAAACCAGAAGTGTTAGGCAGGGTTGCCTATTGGCCCCTTTATGTTTAATTTTTATGTGATCAATCTGATTTTAGTTCAAGAGATTGTTTCTCACCTTCTGTATGAAACAGAAAGTGCCAAATACTATTATATACTGATGATATGGCCCTTTTATCTACCACCCAGATAGGATTCTTAAGTAAATTAGGCATGATTTGTACTCAGGAGAACCTGGTTATTAACTATTCCAAAACTAAGGTAATGGTCTTTTTGAAAAGGAAACATCCTCATAAATGATATCTAGATGTGTTAAGGGCTAAACTGGGGCTCTGGCCTTTGAACTGCCAGATTAGCTCCCCTGTAGAGGTAATCCTGAGTAGCCTTACTCCAGGGTGCTCCCTGTAGGCCAAAAATGCTGCCACTACTCACTGCAGTTTTTTATAACCAGTCATGTCCATAACTTATAATTTATAACAAGTTATAACTTGTCATGTCCATCATGACAAGATGGTCATTTGATTGAGCAACGCTATAATTTCAAATGTCTGGCTGTACATTTTTCTTATAATGGAAACTGGAAATTTCATTTAGAGGCAGAAAAACTTCTTGCCTGGAGGAGAGGAAAAACAATATTAATTTTTGGAAAGGTCAATGGAGGTTCTCTAATAGGCCCCATCTTACAAATATTTACTGGCCACGTTTTGCCACAGCTGTTATATGGGACAGAGATATGCGGACAGAACCAGGCTGCTATGGTTGAGACCATCCAGAATAAGTTTCTGAAGGAACTGTTGGCACTTCCTCCAGGGGCATCCTCCTCATTGCTAAGGCTGGAAGTTGATCTCCCTTCTATTAAGGCTAGAATCCATAAAGTATTAATGGGTTTGGATGATCATAATTTAGCAAACTATGTTTTACTGAGCAAGAAAATCAGGGTGGATGGACCTGTTATTGGTCATCATTGTCCCAATTTTATTTAGAGGATGCTCAGACTTCTATAATTCATAAGGATAAATATTTAATTAGAGACAGATTTTTAATTATTATATTTATTAATAACATCCATTATCACATAAAATTCCCACATAAACCTAAATACACAATAAAAAATAAAAAAAATCAATTTACACACATATAACCAAAATGACTTCCCAATATCTTCCCTTCTTTTCAGTCAATGATAAATACAGTATATAATCACCATCACCTGCCATATTTAACTCATTCTTCTATTTTCCCTTTCCTCGTTTACATTTAACCTCATATTTTTTTCTATTCAATGCTTATAGTTGCTAAATCGCCTCAATTTTCTTTCCACAAGGGAATTATATCTTTCCAGTGATCACAATTCTTCATAATTTTTTTCCCCATCCAATATTATGGTCAATCTGTCCATTTCATACATTTCAAACATATCATTTCCCCATTTTTTGCAAATAGTATTCTCACAGCAGTTTCTGCATATAATAATATTTCCCCACATTTCTTTTGAATATTTGTTTCAATATTATAGAACATATTTAACAGATAAATCTCGGGTTCACAAGGATAGTCAATATTCAATGTTCTAGTTAGTAGGATGTGTATCTTCTTCCAGTATTTTTTTTTTGACATTTTACAATTCCACCAAACATGGAAATAAGATCCTTTCGTTTCCCCACACTTCCAACAGTTGTTGTGTTTTGTTTTTTTTAGAATTTTTTGCCAACCTTTCTGGCATGAGGTGCCACATATTAATCATTAAATTAAAAAAATATTTTAAATTATAACTTTTGGTAAAGCGTAGGTTTTTATTCCATGCTTTTTCACAATTATGTAATTGAATTTCCCTCCCAATGCATTGTGCCCATTTGATCATGTAAGGTTTGACTCCTTCTTGTTCTAATTTTATTTTCAGTAGACACTTATATATTCTTGAAATCATTCCCTTCTTATCCCCTTGTAAAATTACATAAAGTTCATTTTTTCCATGGTCAATACCTTCTTTAGTCTATATTGCTGTATTTTAACTGTTGTAAGACACCCTGTTTTTTTTTTAACAGAGGGGTGGGGTAAACATTATTATTATTATTATTATTATTGACTTAGAGTCCGTTTTGAATTTTTCCAGAAGTTGCCTATATAGGAACCAATGGCAAATTACACCATCCCTCTTTAGTTCATCATGTGTTTTCATAATAAATGATGTTCCACTTCTCTTCAAAATTTCTTCATAAGTCAGCCATTTGTTTGTATATAAGTTTTATCTTTTATAAGAAATCTCATGGTTTGAAACCCATAAAGGGATTCTAGGGTATAATTTCCTCTTAATACTCATCCATACTTTCAGTAAAAGACCTCCTTACGTATGATGATTAAATTCCTTATGCACATCTGATTTCTTATGCCACATATAGGCATGCCAGCCATATCTGAGGTTAAATCCCTTGAGTTACAAAGGTTTGCTATTACTTAACTGAATCCATTCTAGAATCCAAACCAGACAATTTGTGGTATAGTACATCTTAAAGCCTGACAGTCCCAGTCCCCCTCTCTCTTTTGTATCCTGTAATATTTTCCCTTTAATTCTGGGCTTTTTTTCCTGCCCACATAGATTTGGATATATCTTTGATCCATTCTTTAAACGGAAGATCATTAAATATAATGGGGATATTTTGAAAAAGATACATTTTTATTTGTAACTATAAAAATTATAAAAATTTATTTATTTTTATTTGTAACTACAATACCAAGATATTTTGCTTTTTTCTCCAATTTAAATTTTGTTAATTTTGAAAGTTCTAGTTCTTCTAATTTATCTAAATTTTTAGTTACTATTACAGTCTTTTCCTTATTAATTTATAGTCTAGCCAAATCTACATATTCTTCTATAACTTCTGTCAGTTGTACTATACTCTCCTTTGGATTATCTAGAAAAAATCTTAAATCATCTGCAAATGTCTTATATTTAAACACATATTTTTGTATCTTTGGCCCTTTAATTGCAGGCTCTGAATTAATTCTTCTATTTAAGACCTTTAAAATTAATATGAAGAGGAGAGGCAAAAGAGGACACCCCTGTCTTGTTCCTCTTTCTGTTTTACATTGTTTTATTCTATCCCCATTTACAATTATAGATGCTTCCTATTTATCGTAAATTCTTTCAATCCAATTAAAGTATGTTTTTCCTATATTCATTTTTCAAAACTGCAAACATAAACTCCCACCTCAAATTAGCAAAGGCTTTCTCAATTCTTTTTCATTATGTTTATCATATAATTCTATTATATCTAAAACAGTCCTTGCATTATCCTTAACCTGCGCCTTGGTAGAAAGCCATTTTGGTCTTCTTGAATCCAATTCATAAGTACTTTTTTCAATCTTTCTGCTAGAATACTAGTAAAGATCTTGTAGTCCACATTTAGCAATGAAATAGGTCTATAACTTGATGATAACAGTAAATCTTTTCCTTCTTTAGGTTAGAGACAGAATTTTTGAGCTTGATTCTCATAAAAATGTGCTTGCTAGCCAAAAGCAAGGGTTTTCTCCATGGTATAGCCTACCATGTTTTATCCTGTATGTTTTAATTTGATTTTACAATATTTTAATTGTATATATTTTATTTTTAATCTGATGTTTTATGGAAGCTGCCTTGGATCCTATCTTGGAAGAAAGGCAGCATACAATGTAATTAATAATAATAATGAGAAAACATACTTTCAATAGTAATTTCAATACCTAACCTAAGCAAAGTTTTTACTGCCCTCTGTTTTCAAACAAGTCCATCTGCTCATTTTTAGGGAAGGTATAAAGGGATTTCTTATGCACAACAATTGTGTATTTGTGGTTCTGGGGAGGTGGAAGATCTGGGTCACTATTTATTATACTGCCCTTTATACAGTGATCCCAGGACTAGTTTCCTGGGAGATCTCTTGAGAATGAGGATGGCTGTGTCATTGCCTGAAATTATTTGTGATTTGTTGGCTGATCATTCTAAATACATCATATTTAAGATTGCCACCATTGCAGTAGCAGCCCAAAAGATCCACTGCAAATTTTTGAAGACAGTAACAGTGGATTGTAAAGGGGACCAGCTGTTGTAGATGCCATTATTATTGCTGGTTCAATATTTTATTCAGTAATCTTTTTGCTTTGTCCTAACATTTTGTAATGGATGTTGTGCCATAGTGTCAGGATGCGTCATAGTGTCATGGGTGACAGGGTCTTGGAGTGGAGACACTGGGGCAGGCAGGGAGATGGAAAACCTGAACCCGAGGGTCAGAAGCAAGGCAGGTCCAAAAGGCAGGGACCATATCAGGGCATGGAAGACAGCATCCAAAGTCCAGGTATGATCAAGACAAGCCAAAGTCCAGAAACAAGCCAAAATCAAACATATAGGAGTCCAGAGGGCCAGAGGCAAAGGCAGGTCCAGGAAGGGAGTGCCAGGTCAGGTACATGGGAGACAGAGTCCAAAGAAGCCAGAGTACATACATGCCAAGGTCAAACACATACTAGGTATCCAGAGGCAGGTCCAGAAACATGCAAAGGTCCAAACATGAATAGCAGATCTGAGCAAGGGAACAAAGGAAACCATGTTGTTGTGGCAAAGGCTGATGGGAGAATGCTGCTCTTAAATAGCTGTTCTCCTGGCTGCTCCAGGTGTCCTGCATGAGTGCAGACCGGTGTGCCTGACACCTTGCCCCTGGTTCCTTCAAGACTTCCACAACCAGGGCCTAGTCCTGCACAGAGAGGTAGATCCTGACACAAAGACAAATAAAATTATCTATCTAAAAAAAAAGATCTTCAAAAACATATTGAACAATTGAATAATTTAACAAGTTGAATAGTTTAAAAGGTTAAAACAGTGTGTGTGTGTGTGTGTGTGTGTGTGTGTGTGTATACAGATTTGGATGAAATTATTGGTCCCTGCAAAGGCTTTAATTAAAAAGCCACATTTTAATTTGGTGCCAGAATGAAACCAATGTTGGTGCCATTTAGGCCTCCAAGGGAAAGGAATACCACAGCTTAAGATACCTTCTTCACATCCTCACACAGTGATTTGCTCTAACTGGTGGAAAACACGTGAGCACCCCTTGAGCAGACCACAATGCAAGGCAGAGCTTGGAAATGCCCTTGAAAAAAGCTACTGCATTGATATTACTTTTTAAAAAATAATTTGTTGCATATTTCTTGTTGCATGAGTTACAACTGGTGAGTTACAACTGGTGAGCAGCAGTGTTCACTGGTAGAAGAAATGAATTGGTAAAAAAAATAATAATTATATCTTAGCAAAAGAAAAAAAGGATTAATTGTAAGTATCTTGTTCCTTCCAAACTCTGCTTTTACTGTGTATCATGAAACAAAGGAAATGAAAGCAAACTCCTTGGCTATTTTAATAAGGTTAGTAATCTATGTATTATTATATCAAAAATGGTCAAATTTTTCCCCCAATTTAAAAAAAATGGCCAAAATTTCACCAAATTTTTAAAAAGGTCAAAATGTCCCACAATGACAAGCAAGAACAATATTTTGAAGTCATGAAAGAACATTTCTCAAATTCAAAAAAATCATCAATGTTAGTAAGTTCTTACATTATTTTGTTGTTACCGCCAAAACTAACATGCTACAAACATGTTAATTATTTGTCAGACTGTACCTCCAAGCAATGATACAGGGTATACTACAGGGTATTTCTTAGGCATTTTCTGTCCTGGTTCTTTGCAGATGTACAATGACTGAATGGTGCTTGTCACTATGTGGTGGGAAGAGGTGTGCCTTTCCAGTCAATGTTTGAACTTTGTTTGAGACTCTGGTCTTGTTTATATTGGAGCCAACAAAACTGCAGCAACAGACACATAAACTTGACGGTTTTCCTTTCAGACCGACTGTGGTCCCTTCTGGTTTCCTCCAGCTTCCATTGAAATATATTTCTGCTTTATGCTTCAACCGTGTCGGGAAGCACTTAGAATATAGTGTACAGGATGTCAATTGTTCTGAGACTGGCATGTTCCTGCCTGGTTTTGTGGAATTGCTAAATAGTCAATTTTTTTTAAAAAAAAATGTTATTTCTTGTATATGATTGGTGTTACTAGAAGTTGGTTATTCCAATCTTTTTTGGCCAGGCCAGCTTGGCTTATTTCCAATCCAATCTCATTTGAACAAAGAGGGAGCTCAGCCTGGGAGTACAGAGAAAGTCCAGAGGAAAAGTCAACAAGAGATGAGGTTCATTTCTGAAAGGAAATATCACTGCCATAAACAGGAGGATATACCACACAGAATAAATGTTGGCACTTGTTCATTCTGTCAATATACGCCAATGACTTTTTCAACTAATACATTTGGGGCATATAAATGTTGGTTTTCTTAACATGAATCTAAATGCAATTTACAGTCGGTGTAAGGTCATTTCACACATCCAGAATAGCATAAACATGTCTTGGCATGAATGTGAATTAAATCCCCAAAGTCTAAATCTCTGAAGTAGAAGGCAATGTGCCTTCTGTGCTACTAATTGGGTCAGTTAGCACATTTTTATGGAGGTAAATAGCAGCCAAATCTGAAGAGCAGTGAAAAAGCTAGCCATAAATTCTCACTTATCATGAATTTTCAAGGCCAGGGATCTTCCAGCATAGCTTTGTAACTGATGTTGCAACAAGTAGATGTGGAGAGTGCAAATGATTAGGTTTGGATCCCACCATTAAACGAGTGAATAAATATGCTCCAAATATGCATAAATAAAAAGTGTATATAAATTTCCATCTGATCAGAGTGTCCAGGAATTCTGAGTGGCTCAGGTGGAGAAGCTAGGTCAAAATCTGCTGCAGAAGTGGCCAAATGTGAAACCATTGGCACATTGTATCTCCTGATACTGCTGAGTTGGTAGCTGCCATAATGCTCACTGCCATCTGTTGTGATGACACCAAAACACAGCAGAGAGCAGCAGCCAAGCTGTTTAGAACTGGACAGAACTATGACAAAGATTTGCTTAAGATTATAATAATAAATTAGAGAACCTCACTTAACGTTTGATCATCTTACTCATCTGGCAGGGAGGAAGACATTTCAAATTCAGTGAGAATTATGAGTAAATATTCCTAGGATTGCAGTGTGAATCTTGTTGCTTCATAGCTGGAACTTTCTGGTCCCTCGTTTTAAATATCTAGTCCCTTACAGAATACAGTACAACCCCCTTATTTGCAGGGAAGGTGTTTCCAGACTTACCGTGGATACCAGAAACCACAGATAATAGTGAACCCTATTAGAATGAATAACGTCTGGCCCAGGTATACCATAGAGTCATGCTGGAGGACTTAGGAGATGCCTAGAGAGACCATTTTTTTTCCAAATGTGGGTAGGTGAATCTGCAGATCCAGGTCCAATAGATAAGGGGGTCAGACTGTAAACTAGCTTCTTCATGTTTTGCTATCCAAGAACCACTGTAACCTAGGAGACTAGCTACAGGACCTCCTGATCTGTAAAAGCAAATCATGCTACATTTCTGGACATTTTTACATTCTACAAAAGCAATAATGAGGTATGTGTTTCAAGGTGAGGGAAGTGGGAAAACTGACATGTAGGTGACATTTATTTTTTTTAATCAGATTTAAACTCACTTAAAAATATAAAGTGGATTGTACATAACTAAGCACAAAAAATAGTAATTATTGCTATACTCGTATTGGTTCAAAAGGCCTTAGGACTTTTTCAAAAGGGGGGGGGGAACCCTGAGGTCGGGAGAAGAATGGCGCTGTCACACTTACAGCACTCCATTTCGGATGATGCCATCTTCCTCCTGACCTTCCCCCGTGCTTCCTCTGTGCTGCGGGTGCAAGAAATGTGCAACTTTTATTGATGGAAAAACCCCATCAATAAAAAGCGGCACCTGCAACATGGAGGAAACATGGGGGAAGGTCGGGAGGAGGACGGCGCCATCTGAAATGGAGTGCTGTAAGTGCAACAGCGCTGTTCTTCTCCTGACCTCGGGTTTCCCCCCCCCATTTGAAAAAGTCCTTACAATGATGTCATTTGATTTGTAAATGGGACATCAATTATGAACATCCTTGAATGTTGTTGTTTTCATTTAATATCATATCCAATTAAATGTTGATGCATTTTTCTCATGGACTACAATTGCTCTTCAGACAGAACTATATACCAAGTGTGGGATCTTGAGGTTCCAGGCACCCATAGGCAAAGAACCTCTAGCAATCCCTAAATTTATGATCAACCCCCATAAATTTTTCTGATCCATTAATCCATTAGGTTTGGGTTTTATTTTTACAAAGGCTTTTTCTGTCAGCTGTTCCCCCAGCCTACATTTTCTTGACCTTTTCAGCTTCCTTGCTCACTTATTTATATATTTTTATTTTGAAAATAGTAAACAACAAGATAAAAAAACACCTACATGGCAACTACAGCATTCAGATTACTTTGCCAAGAGGGAAGAAATGCCTGCTGAAATAAAACACCTTCAAATATCTGTTAAAAATTGAGCAGCATTGGGAAGCAGATGGAGCTTTCAAAGTTTTGGCAACATATCAGAAAAAGGCCCTACTTTTGTATAGTCCTCTGCACCTGTGGCACAAGAGGAAACAAAAGCAGGGCCCTGAGGATAACCTTGGTGTTCTGGTAGGTTGATCTGTCAGGAGTTGGTGACTGAACCCTAAGTTTTATAATGGCCACACAACTGCAGAACCATGCTTCATTAACTACCAAGTCATGCCTAGTCAAGTCACTAGGGGGCAATGTCCTCTATGTGTGTGTGTGTGTGTGTGTGTGCGTATGAGAGCTCAGAACAGCGCTTCACTTCCTTCTTCCTGTGAATGCTGAGGCCTGGTGAAGTAGTTTCTCCTTGGATTGTAAATATTTGTATATATTGCAACTGTTTGAGTTTGAGGATAAAAGTGCCTCCTGCTTATTTGGATGTCAAACACTCTGTGTGAGTATTCTTGGGTAAGGGTTGCTACTGAGTCTACTGAGACAGCTTTCTGGCTTTTGCTGGGGGTTGTGTGTCCTATCATTCCCTGACATGATTTGAGTTCATTTTAATGTAAGGACCATGGTGAAGTCAAACTTATGGTGAGGTTGGGTTGAGCTTTCTTCCCAGAAGCCTCAGCACAAACCACTCCTACTGTCTTCTTTTTTGATACTGGCAGTTAAATATGTCCCATTTTTCTTCAGTGTTTCCTAGCCAGAAGATACTAGACTAAGCAGAGGAATATTTTTCCCCTACCCTTCCCCTGTCTTTGGTTTGGCTTCATGAGGTGAGATAGGGCATATTGTGTTACAAAATACTGAAGAAAAATGGCACATCAGCAAGAGAGAGTATGAAGATCACTAGCAATGAGGAGGGGGAAACACTTTTCCTTGATTTATGCCTCCTTGCATTATCAAAATTGCCTTGTTGTAGCATCTGTGAATATGAAATTAGGAGAATCATTTTTTCAGCTTTTAAATATTATCTAGAAGTGGAATCTTCCTCTACCTCATTTGACCTCTTTGAACACCATTTCTCCAATTGTTGATGTAAATTTATTTATACCCCAACTTTTCCAAAAAGCTTGAACTCAAGTTGGCTTACAAATTAAAATGAGTACACTCCAATTGGTTTTATTTTTCTCTAGTTTTCTCTGTCAACCACAGTTTGGGCAACACCATATATAGAGCCCTGCATCTAATTTACAGGTTTGCAATTTATGGTATCTAACAGGCTGAACCTCATCCCCTCTTTCTACTTAGTATAATTGTTCTATTATACTATATTACACCATACCATACTATAGTTTAGTGGCCAGCACAATTTAATTAATGGCGTAACATGCATGCATGCATATATTACACTTTATTAATATTGATACATGCATCAACTGACAAATTGTAATTAATATTTCCACGTAAGTTATATCATACACCAAAACATATGGATCATTTTCCCCATAAATCTTGCCATCCCAGTAGTGCATAAATAACAATCACTTTTCTATTAAACACTTCCCTTGTTTACAATTTCAGACTCTAATTAAATTCCTTATGATGTTTGTTTTAGAATTTGGAGCCCTGTGAGAAAAAAATTGCTGACAATATTTTAGTGGTTCAAGCACTCAGGTTTCACATCTGAGAAGGGAAGGCGAGCATGAGGGAACAAGCTCCACCTCCATGTCTCCACTGTTGTTGTGTTCATAGAATCATAGAATCATAGAATTGCAGAGTTGGAAGAGACCACGAGGGCCATCCAGTCCAACCCCCCTGCCACGCAGGAAATCTTGATCAAAGCATCCCCGACAGATGGCCATCCAGCCTCTGTTTAAAGACCTCCAAGGAAGGAGACCCCACCACGCTCCGAGGGAGTGTGTTCCACTGCCGAACAGCTCTTACTGTCAAAAAGTTCCTCCTCATGTTGAGGTGGAATCTCTGTTCCTGAAGCTTGCACCCATTGCTCCGTGTTCCAGTCTCTGGAGCAGCAGAAAACAAGCCCGCTCCATCCTCAGCGTGACATCCCTTCAAATACTTAAACAGGGCTATCATATCGCCTCTTAACCATCTTTTTTCCAGGCTAAACGTACCCAGCTCCCTAAGTCTCTCCTCATAAGGCTGTGAATGTTAATGTTAATGTGAAACATCTAAGGCAGAGAACCTCTCCTATTCATGGAGGATCTCTGTGTTATCTAGAATCCTGATTTTCAATTGTATTACATCACACAGAGATCCTCCAGGGATGGAAGCAGCTCTCCACATAGGGAGGTAATCCTTAAGTAAGTTTCTTCTTGAAGGGGCAAACAAATAATTTCAACAATTTTCTTCCCATGGTGAGGAAGTCTTCAAAAGCCACACATTTTTCAAAGGCTATTTGCAATTCAGAACTTCTGTGCAAAATTTACACATGGTTGTTTTACACAGAAAACAGAATTTTCTGTGAGGATAATGATATTTCAATGCAGAAATATCAAATCATGGGCAGAAAATGCCATTTTTTGAAAATACTGTTTTCTATGCAAATCAAACACATATGAATTTTATACAGCACAAATCCACAATTAGAATTTTCTAAATTGAAATATTATTTTCTATGCAGAAAATACAATTTCCTATGTATAAAATTCTGTTTTCTATGCAAACAAGTATATGTGAATTTTGCACAGAACACATCCTGAATTGCAAAGGTTCTCATCAGTCCAGGACTCTTCTCATCAGGATTTCTCAACACTAGAAAAAGATGTTTTTGAAGCTTTTTTAAAAACAAAATATCCCTTCTAGTTCTATCTGCACATAAGGCACCTGCCCTCAGACCGATCAGGTGCCAAGAACAGAGGTAGGGTTAGCATGTTTGTGCACATTCTCCTTCTTAGGATGCTGTTAGAAAGAGGAATTTGAACTGTCTCTAGTCTTGGTGAATAGGGCAGGATAGAGATTGAAAAGCCTGTTATATATGGTATAACACAATACATAGCTCTGAAATGGCAGAAGATGCTAATGGAAGAGCCTTGGTGGAAAAGCGCATCTGTACAAATTCCATCTCTGTTTACAGAATTTTCACTGCAAGAAATACTCTCAAGGTGCTTTTTGATTGGTTGGTTGATGAATTTCGCTGAAGAATATAGCTCCAGGAAGTTTATTGGCTGCCTGCCTAGCAAACAACCATGAAGATAATAAGAAGATGGATGGAAATACTAAGTAGGTGCATTCAAACAGATCTGGTCAAATTGCTTTATGGGCTCGTTTAGAAAAGCGTCTACATTGAAGTGCAGAAATATGACCACAGCAAAGCTGACATGGTCAATATTTTAGTCACCTACATTATTTTGTTTATTTTCCTATGAAATTTTAATACTGGGATCTCAAACAATTTCAGTTGTAGTACTGAGTCCCCCTCCCCAAGAAAACAACAAACTATTTACTATTGTGAATGTCATGTAAACACCCATTTTTAAAATCCTCACTGCATGGAATAGTAGATGAAAGTCTTAACAAGCAGTATACTAATCCTCCACATTTGTTTCTTATTACAGACAAATAACTATACAAATGGATTGTGAAGGGTGCATGAATAAACAATCAAGTAAGAAAATGATAAAGTTAAGACTGGGCGCACACCATTAACTCTGCTCCCTTGTGCATAAATACTGCAGTCCTATTCAATCTTGACTGCTAATTCTCAAATAATTCAATATATCATAACTGTCCTCAGGATGTAGAAACAGCTAACTTAATTTTCCTCTAACAGACATTCCTTTAATTATCTTGGTACTGGTGTTGAGGAGTTCAGTGTAATATCACACTTTAATAAAACACTGTGCTAAAGTAGCTACATCTCTTTCTTTCCAAGGACAATTTTGGGGTGACAAAATGAATGTTATGTACAGATTAGCTGGTGAATCTAATAACCCTGACATCAACACCCACAAAAGACAAAAATATCACAGCTTGCAATTCAGACCTGCAGCTACTTGATAAAGGATGTGAGCAACCTACACAATTCAGATAAACAGAAGTGATAAAATCAGACAATTGTGTCTATAATGGAAAGGTTGCAGCTAAACTGATTAAAATTGTTATCCTAAGATGAATACTTATATATAGACCCAATCAAATATTAGGCAGAGAAACAATCAAGGGGCTGGCAGCAGCATTAAATTGTATTGCGGATGCTGCAGCCTGGCTCTTTGTAATTCCAGAGATAAACACTGTTAGCAGTGTGTATAACATTTTCTAATAAGTGTAGGAGTTGAGGCTGTTAAGGAATGCAACTTGTTTATTTCTACTTAATGCCCATAGTCTCCTGCTGCTTCTGTTTCTAGATCTGAATTTCACTTTTAGAGACTGATATGCTTTCAGGAAATAATCATTTTTAAAAGATTTTGGGACTATTTCAGCTAATCCCTTTTAGCATCTTGAAGTAGATAATGGTGCACTTCAAGCAAAACTATCAATCCAGTATGATGAATTGTAACTGTAACTTTATTGTTTATAGCCATAAGCCATCACAGTTTAGTATATGGAAATACAATACAGAATACATACAAAATGCAAAATAAAATTAGCCTTAGTGTGTCATTCACATTTATCAAACAATGGTCATGCATAAAAGAACTAAAATTACTAAAAGTGAAACTTGTAATAAAATCTGCCTTCTGGTACACAAAGGTACACTAACTGCCTCCCTCATTAAAATTAGGGATGTAAAAAATATTTTAAAATATTTGAAAAACGGTTGAAAAACCTTGACAAGAAGAATCCTGGACTGATGTGAATCTTCACAGTTTGGGACTTACTCTACGCAGAATTTGCATGTGGTTGTTTTGTGCAGAAAACAACATTTTCTGTGCAAGAAACTGTATTTTATGCATGGAAAATAATATTCCAATTCAGAAGTATTAACTCTTGCACAGAAAACATTTTATGTCTGGCTCTTAATTTTTTAACAGCCATAGCAAACTTTGGAGTGCACATATAAATCAAAATATTGCTGCCTCCTAGGAGTGTGCATTTGTGTTCTTGTGTGTGTTTATCTGAGGAAGATCAGAGAATATAGGCAAAAAATGTGTGCCTTGGAGACTTACATGATGTGCAGCTTCATAAACAGGTGAAGATATCAATTTCACTGCAGATTGGTTATTGTTAAAATATAGACATTTTACCATCTATCTAAAGATCTCAGAACAGTGTATAAGAAAATCGACAGGACAGGCTTAAAAATACAGAAAATGAAGTGGTTTATTAAAAACATATTAAACAATTTAACAAATTATAAGATGACAGATAAAAACCAGTTAAAATAATTTAAAACATTATAAAACTATGCACATCTTCAGATTTCTATAAAACCAACTGGGCCAAAAGGCTTTACTAAACAACCCTGCTTTTACTTGTTGCTGGAACGACAGCAGCATTGTGCTGATTGGTCCTTTAAGGGAAGGGAGCCAGTGTGGTATAATGGTTTGAGTGTTAGACTACAACTCTGGAGTTCCCCACTTGGCCATGAAAACACACTAGGTGACCTCGGGCAAGTCACACAATCTCCACCTCAGAAAACCCTGTGAAAGTTTTGCCTTAGGCTCACCGTGAGTCAGAAATGACTTGAAGGAATTAACAACCACAAAAAAATTCCATAACTATGATGCCACACAGCAGCAAAATCTGTGATGTCCTAGGGTATTATTAAACTTTTTATCCAAAAAGGCAGTGGACATACATTAGACTCACGGAGCTGCAAATGATTTTCTGAAAGGGCCTATGGTGAGAAATGTAAAATATTTTTCTAAGCTAAATGTTATTTTATACAATGGATACCATATAGAATAAGATACTTATTTGAGAACAAATCCCACCACTTTGAATAAAGATACATTTTTCTTTGAACAAATGTTTTACCCTAGTATATTTACCAAGACAGTTTATTGTTAGAATTTCTGCCAAATGGTCTTTAGCTAGAGATAGAACCAGTAGAAGAACTTCTGAAAGTGTCAGAAGTTAACTCCCTTTCCCCCCTGGAATCTTTGAAAATGGGAGTGTGAATAATTCTGTAACATGTAAACTGTGCCCTGAATCTTCTTGGTGACTTATACTGGTGTAACTAGAACATCACAGCCCAACTCCACCCCAAACTGAATGACAACTGATACCCAAAGGGTATGCCAGGACAGCTCACTTGCACCATTGCCTGATTATCACACCAGACCTCCTGCATACACTACCCTGGGAGAACTTTATGCTCTGCAAGCAAGGGTCAACTATGTCTTGGATCCAAACCTATACACTTACTTGGAAAAGAGTAAAGTGACCTTTTCAAAAGCATGTATCCTCTGGTCAATACACAAAGAAATGGAAATAGTCATGCTCACTTGCATCTCGTACTGAGAAACAATGGTACAACTGAGGGGGTTAAACCCCCCTACACACAAGAGCATGTCCTGAGAGGAGATGATGATGATGAAAATGGTAATAAATAGCTTTGGCATTAGCACCCGGGTGCAAGTAAGCATTCCGGGTCCCACATTTTATATGTACAAGGTGGAATGGGGACAAACAAGTATATACACATTGTTACAGACACTCCTATTAGTATTTATTCAATTTATATTATCTTTCTTATCTATTCATCCTACGTTACCCCAAAATTGGAACACAATAAGATTGAGAGAAGGTACAGATAAAAACACAGAAATGACAACATCCTTTTAGCAACAGACACAAATGTAAATCCACCTTACATTTGTGTATGTATTTTTTCGTCATTGCAGAAGTTAGTAGTGTCTTCCTTCCTCCACAACATCCAAAGCCACCCCCTCTAGCCATTGTGCTACAATATTTTCATCCCAACAGCCATTCTGTTGCTGATGGAGATGAAAGAGGATTGAAGAAGCATCTGACTATGTTCCCATCATCCACTGAGACCTCTGGAGGACCCCTGTAGATCTCAGTGGAAGATGTCCTTGATGTGTGTCTGGCCATGGGGACATAGCCAGATGCTTCTTCAATCTCCTCTACCTGCAATAAAATGGCAGTGGGTAAGGGGCATCACAGTGCAACAGCCAGTCCTGGGGTGGTGAGAGTGGAGCTGTAGCAGAGTTCTGCATGCAAAAGACTTATGATACACTCAACTGTATAGAATCTTAGCCACTGTTCTAATATTAAAATACAGCTAAGAGAATTATATCAGTGAAACCACATCAAACTAAATGAAGTTAAAAAATACAGCACGTATATGTGAAACTGATATAAGCAGTTTCACTTACCCATATCCAAAATAATGTGTTCTAGCTAGGCATTTCTAGGTCCTCCAGTGTAATTCTATGGTCAACTTTCAGTCCAAGTATGCCATAGAATTGTGCTGGAGGACTTAAAAATGCCCAGATAAGTGTTCTCTCTAGGCATTTTTGGTCCTCCTTTGCAATTTTATGGTATGCTTGGGTCAGAGGTTGCTCATTTCAATAGAGTTCACTATTATCCATGGTTTCCCATTTCCACGGTAAGTCCAGAAACGTATCCCTTGTGGATACAGGGGTCATACTGTACTTATAAAACAAATATGATGGCATGACTAACCCTTCCTCGGCTGCCAATCAATTGTAAAATGCCTGCTGGCAGAAGGACAACAGGGAAGGGCCAGCCTAGTTGCTTTTGAGAAGGAGATAAAATTTGCTGGATTATTTCCAAGCAAATATTTTTAGCAGGACAGCCAAAGCAATCTCAAATTCAGTCCTGTACTACTATGATTTGAATTAATTTTAAATGTGAAATTTCACATTACACTTGCTCAGAGGCTGTTTTTTATTTTTAAAAAAATATGGTTAGTAAACTACTTTTGTTTTTATTTGTGGCTCTAGCATATCCTGATTGTAGGAACAGTTGTAAAGTATGAAATTGTTGGGAGATGAGGATAAAAGAGAAATGTTAATTATGCGTTTCTGTTTGATGACTTAAGCAATGTGCATGAGCATCTAAATTCCTTAGCTATATCTCATTTGGGTGAAGTAACAAAGAATGTCAGTAGTTTATTCTGCACTTGAGAGTTTCCTGTAGTGTAGTATTGTACTGATGATAATGTAAAGTGTGGAAATACCACAAAATGACCTTTTACTCACTTTTCTCTTTCTTTGCACTACCTTATAGATGACAAAGGGGGAGGAGAGCTCATTACATTGTAAACTAACATCTCCCAAAATGCAAAGGAACATTCTGAACTTCCAGAGTCTTTGGGGTGGATTGTGAGGGTCATTCACCTGTCCTACCACTGCCACAAAATGTGAGGACCCCCACCTGTCTCAATGTTATGACTCCAAATGTGGGGACCATCTAGATGGCCTCATTATGCCTGTGCCATACTTTATACATTTAATCCCACCACTCACCACTAGACACCACCACCCTTGAATAACTGCTACCACTGCAGACGCTATGTACTATATCTGATCTCATGCACTCCAGTAACCCTTATGTAGTATTTTCAGTGACAGAAGTGTAGAATACAAAACATAATATATTAAATAGAAGTTACACATAAAGTTAAAGATTACTTATTTAAAACATATAAAGCCTGACTCACCCTAATGAAATAACTCCCATCTCTCACTCCTAATCCTAACTGACCTGACTCCAACTAATCTCTATCTTTGATCCTGACTAATTCTCCTAACATCTCTCATTCATATTCCTAACTTTAGCACTCAAGTCTGTCTCTGACTGTCTGATACTCTGACATCCACCTAGCCTTTTTAAAATCCCTTCAAACATTCAGCCAATCACCCATCACTCCCAGTGCTTCATACTCTCACCCTCTCCCTGACAGATCACTTACCGTAATGCATTTACTATATATTACCTTACCTTACATTACATTACCAAAATTTCTCTTGCAAACACAAAAGTGCATAATATCACATGGATCCCCATCCTCATTACTCCTCCCAAAAAGCTGAGCTGCAAATATATATATCAGTCCAACACTAATCTTTGTGGATTGTATTCCAGTTAAGAATTGAAGAGGGAAGTCCTGCACCTTCATGAGTGTTTGCGCCTAAGACCACGTATTAGCCTGTTGGTGCTGCTGCTGCATACCAGGTCAATCTGTAATAAAACAACTACTATCCAAGACTTGGTTGTGGATGAAGGGGCCATCTTCTCTCAGCTTTGTCCACCTGGATACTCAGTGGAGCACCAGTGGGGGGCCAGGGGGAGGAGTGGCCATCATCCATAAGAGGTCCATCTACTTAAAAAGGAAACCCATCCACGCATGAACCAATTTTGATAGCTTGTACCTTGTCCTTGGCCAGAGAGACAGAACAGAGATACTGTTGGTGTACTGCTCACCCTGCTGCCCAGAAGTCTCTTTGCCTGAGCTGCCCGAGGTGGTCTCTGAGGTCATGTTGGAAAATCCTAGGACTGTAGTTTTGGGAGACTTCAACACCATGCCAAGGCTGTCTTGTCATGGCCAGCTCAGGACTTCGTGGCTACCATGACAACCATTGGACTGTCCTGGTACACTGTTGGTCCAATGCATGAAGCAGGACATATCCTGGACCTGGGTTTGCTGTAGGACAAATGGAAGATGATCTGATTTTAAGGGGATTTCAACATCACTTCTGTCATCATCAAATCATTTCCTTGTAAAGTCTGGTTTGGTGGTGGTATATCCATCCTGCAAGGGTGGAGATATATTAAGATGGTCCACCCCTGCAGACCATTGAAATTGGAAGAACTCCTGAATTCTCTATGGGATTGTCTGGCTGACCAGACTGGCAATCCAGTCAAGGCCTTGGTCTCACTATGAAATGGTGAGATGGAAAGAGCCATTGATACAATCACTCCTAAATGTCCAGTCCAGTACTGTGGAGCCTGCAGATCTCTTTGGTTTACAGAAGATCTACATATCAATGCAACAGGCTGGATGATGGCTAGAATGCAGGTGGTATAATTGTCAGAGGGAATGCAACTGGAAATCAGTAAAGACTCTTTGTTGTGCCTATTATACAGCAGTGAGGGAGGCCAAAAAATCATGTTACAGTAGTAGGAATCCTTTACCAACTTCCCGCCCAGTAAGATTATGCCAAGGGCATCAGCACTATGGATTGGTGGCTTGTGGGTCCAAGAACTGGGTAAACAACCTTTCTTGGATGGGGCTGAACTCCCCCGAGGATGCTGGTACATAGCTTGGGATTACTCAGTGGAGGCCCAATAGAACTCGATGTCTGGGAGCACATGGTGTGGTGCTCCAGCGGTGGCCTTTCTTGGACAGAGATCACCTAGCTACATTTAGCTCAAACCCTGCTAATCTTCTGATTATACAGTAGTGCATTCTACTTGGAGCTGCCCTTGAGGAAGACTGTGAAGCTGTACCCAGTACAAAATGCAGAAAATGTGCCTGCCTGAGAATTGAGGTTTACTGGGAGGGAGGGTCAACCAGTGAGGTCAGTACACGGGGAGGGGGCATGGGAAATGGACTTCTCAGCGGAGGCCTTCCCTTGGAGACCTGATTGGTGTGAACACTGCTTTCATTTAGGTGCCCAGTTAAACCTTAGCTGTTTATCAGACCTTTGGACCTCACTGATTTCTCTCAAATACTGAAGTAGATAGTTTAAAACTGTTTTAATATTTTAAATCTGTCTTAACTTGTTTATTATGTTTAATGTGTTCTTAGTCTTTTAAAAATTATTTTTATAGTCTTAAACTGTTTTAACATCTTTGTTTTAATTTTATTTGTAAGCTGCCTGAAATCTACACACAGGGCACCCCCTGTTTACACGGGTTCGGTACCTCTCATCGGGGAAAAAAGTCTCTCTAGGCATCTAGAGGACCATAGTGTCATGCTAGAGGTGGTCTTCCTAGGCATCAGGAGGTTCTCTAGCACAACTCTATAGAAAACTTCTGCTATGGAAGGTGCAGAAGATGCCTAGAGGTGCATTCTCTGTAAGCATTTTCTAAGGTAATCTATGGCAGTTTGCTATTATATGGGGTTGTGCATACCTGCAGTAAGTCTGAAAATGTATCCCTCATGGATACAGGGAGGGGGAATGTCCTGTACGCATGTGTGTGTGTGTGTGTGTGTGTGTGTGAGAGAGAGAGAGAGAGAGAGAGAGAATTAGCTCATATATATATATATATATATATATATATAAAACAACATCTCAGGCTTGGCCAAGTTGATCACCAACAGTGGTCCGCCCTGGCCTCACATCGGGAGGCATGGAGATGCACTATCCACAATGCTGCAGCCTTATTTGAGAACTCACGACGAACAAGTCTTGAAGAGAAATGACAACGCAGAAAGAATCACAACCCAAACACATCACCCAAGGAGACCTTCTGCTGTGCTTTTTGCAACCGGACTTGTTTATCTCAGATTGGCCTTTTTAGTCATTAGCGCGCTTGTAGAAAGCGCAGGATGAGTCCTTCCTGAATCTTCGTTTGCAAAGAAAAGCCAGATATGTATGTATATATATATATATATATATATAGAGAGAGAGAGAGAGAGAGAGAGAGAGAGAGAGAGAGAGAGAACAGTAGGACCCCTGAATCCACTGATTCAATTATCCACAGGATACAAAACAGCACACCTACCATAGAGTCTTCCTAGAAAATGCATCCTCTCTAGCCATTTTCTTGGTCCTCCAAGGCAACTCTATGATATTTTAAACCAGAAGTCCCATTATTTTCAATGGCTTTTGCTATTATCCACGGTTTTTGGTATCCCCAGGGGATACAGGAGTCCTACTGTATAAGAGTTAGCAAAGGATGTCTTACATCCTATCCTACTTCACAAGGCTAGAGGTGTACATACGAGTGTTACAACAATGTACAACAGGCAAAGGAGAGCCTTCTGCAAAGTGTAATGGAAGTAGGAGAGTACTGACCACAGGTACTAGCAGAGATTGTTAGTGGATGAGCAGTCAATAGTATAGTTGCTACAGTGTTGAATTCACTTTTGGGAGATGAGTATTCAAATACCCACTGAACCATGCAGATCACTGGGTGACCTTGTACTGGTCACTGCCTCTTAGCCTAATTCACCCCACAGGATTGTCATGAAGGTCAAATGTTGGTGAGGATGGGAGAGAATAATATATTGTGTCCTGAGCTCCTTAGAAGTAGGGTTTTAACAGTAGGAGTTTAACAGCTTTTTAAATGTAACCTATCGTTGCCATCAGAAGCATCTCTTTATTTTTTGATCTGTAAAATATTGGAAGGTATGGCTTTTAAAGGTTGTGCTTCTGAAAATTTAAGGAATCCACTGGTTTTAAATGTTATCTGGAATGGCTGTAAGGAACTCATAGGGCAAAGACAAGGTGAGTGCATTGAATCAGTAAGATGGGGTAACTGGCTGGAAAATAAGAAGATGTAATATGAATCAAGCAATAGTTTCAGACTTTCTTGTATACGGAATGATGCCTGCATGAAACAGATTACCAGTGAAGTCACAGCGAACACAATGGAGAATGAATGTTCAAGAAGCTGAAAGAATGTCTTCAAGAATACAGATGATGGCTTGTGCCTATCATCTTTGAGAAATGATAAAGAGGAACAAGAAAATGTGTTAAAAAGACACACCACATAGCCAACAAACAGTGTGCTGAAGCCAGCTGTTTGCTGTACCACAAATACCCAAATCCTCTTCTCTGAAGCAGACATTGGAAAATATGTAAAGTCTGGATTAGTTTGCATACATTAGAACACTAGATTTGGTCTTCTCTGAATTGGAGGGGGGGCAATTAAGTTGAAGTCAAAATGAATAAAAGGTGAGACTGAAATAATTTGCCAGGGGAGGCAATAAATAATGCAGGGGGGAGGGAGGAATTACAGTTGCAATGTGTGGATATAAGGGTTACATTAAAAAAAAAATCAAATTTCTTGTTTTAGTACCTGTTAAAGCCATTCCCAGCTGCTTAGGCAGCCGAATACGTAGTGGTGGTTGGAGTGTCTGTATCAATGAGGAGGCAAATCCCTTCTAATATAAAATTTAAAATTTTAAAGAAGATATCCAAGGTGCTGAACCTACTTGGGGGATTAACTTCAACACCTTGGATGATGTCTTTAAAGTCTGAACTAAAAACCAAAGTGGATCCATCACTCCACTGATACAGAAGCCACCAGCTGCTGGGCAGTGCCACAGTGGAGCTTTGTCCACCTTCATTCTTTGTTCATGGCACTGGCAACACACTGATGCTGTGACTGCCACAGCTGGCACCTGGCAGCTTTAATAATTCCCAGCATCATTCAGCTGGCCAGGCTAACTGGGGGTTACTGGAGTTGTAATCCAAAAACAAAGGTAACACTTTCAAGCTCTGCTTTAATTCATATCAAAGACAGAAGAAAAGAGGGATAGGAGTGAAAAGAGCTCCATAATACATACAGGATGATGTCCATTTCTAAACCACTGTAAGTTTGGCTGTCTTTGTGCTCCCGTTCACTCCCTTACAGAAGGGGTCGAAACCTATGTCTTTCACAATGTCGATGAACTACTACTCCTATCATACTGGAGTTCAATGCAGTGGTGGCTGGTGGCTTCCATGACAGGGATGGTGAGTCTGCTTCAGGTTTTATGCAAGACTTTAGAGGAGCTAATCATATTTCAGCACCTTGGGCACCTCCTTTAAAATCTAGAATAAACCCGAGAGTGGATACTGCACCCCTGATGTGGAAGCCACCAGGTGCCTCTGGTTCAATGTCACTGGAAGGGACAAATGTTCCTTGACCCTGGCCTCAATTTAAGTTCCTTTCTTACCAAAAACACACAGCTACACTGATGCTATGCCCCAAACATAAACATCATTTTCTGGCCATGCTCATCAATGTCTAGACTTTCACACAATTCAGGCAATTCTTGCCTGTAGCACTGTGCAATAGGGACATCAACAAGATTAGGGTTCCCAGTTTTTGAATGTACAGTAGAATACCCCCCCATATCCACTGATTCATTATCCACAGATTCAATTATCCATGGGACACAAAACAGCACACCTATCATAGAGTGTTCCTAGAAAATGTGTCCTCTCTAGCCATTTTCTCGGTCCTCCAAAGCAACTCTATAGTATTTTATACTGGAAGTCCCATTATTTTTAATGTTGTTCACTATTATCCATGGTTTTCAGTACCTAACCCCCCAAACCAATCCCCAGCAGATATGGGGGTCCTACTGTATAGGGCCCATTTTCACTTGTTCAGTTGAGTGCACATTTATTGGGAGATATGGTCCTTAGGGCATTCTGACAGTTGCTGCATGGTTACCTGGACTCATTATGCTTACCCACTAATGCATTCATTGAATATGTGTGTGCATTCAGGTTGGCCAATTTAAATTTCTTTAAATTCAAGCTATGTTTGGAAGGGCACACACAAAGCAAACATAATGAGGTTATCATTAGTTCAGTTTGGGGACTGAATAGGTTTCAAAACTTCCTTGTGCTATTTAATTTTTTTTAAAAAATGCCCTTTACTGAAAACCAGAATTGGACTTCCCGCCACTTCCGGTTTTTTGTTTTATGATTCATTGGTCCATATTTCCCCCCAGAGTTCCAAAGCATAAAAGTGGACCCTGGGACTGTCATAGTTTCCAACCTCCGGTTCAGTTGATCCATTCAGAAATTAGCATCCATGAATGCCTACAGAAATAGCTTCTGAGGACAATTAAGATCTTGTTTGACAAATTATTCTAATGCTTATTGATTAGTGTAGGGATGACTTATAGTTTGTCCAAGTTGTGCCTAATTCTGTAATCACTAGAGTTGGCAGAGATCAAAAGGGATGGAAGTTTTACCACTTTGCTTCATATATATCTGATGTTGATAAAAAAAAAATGGGTAGATGCATACATTCATACAAGATACTAGAACATGGAAAGTACAAGTTGCAAATAATATTACTTGTAGGACTAGACTTGTATGAGTAAATGATATTATGACAACAACTTACCAAGAGAGAACATCTCTATTTTTGTTATGTAACTGTAACTTTTAAATTATTTTTATAATTTTATAATCCTCAGTAAATGGAATATCACACATTCAGACTATCACATTGTTAATAAGGCTAACAGTTCCACTTCCAGAGACCTCAGAAATTGATATATAATAAAATTGGTATATTAATAAATTGCCATATTAATAATTTGGTTCACTGATGAGGCCTTCCACAAGGGAAAAGGCCTCAGCAGAAAAGACAGCTGAGTGTCATGCTTTACCCTAGGAAGACTAAGGCTAAAGGTCAAAAGGACACAATCTCCACTGTACAGCTGAAAGATAATAATGGATGGATGAATCATTTGTGGGTGCTGATTTCAAAATTTCCTCTCCTTAATCCCCAACATTAAGACAGACGTTGTTTGAGCTTTTAAAATCCAATCACCAGACATTAAGGATAGTTTGCAATACATTAGCATCTTCCACATCTGTTGTCAAGACCAGGAAACTCACTGTGCAATCCATGGAGGCTCATGGAATCTGTTGTTTCAACCCATGAAGCATCCACTCCCCTCAGGTGTATTTAGAGGTATAATATGACCCCAAAATCTGCCTTATTGCGCACAGTCCTAGTTACAGGGGAGACCCTATCACTCTGTTAGCCACCCAGATTCCTGCATCCACTCTGCCGGTTTGACCAACAAATTCCAGACTACAGGACAGGTTGTATCAACCCCCAACAAATCCTCTTGCTACCCTCTATCCAAGTTTTTCCTACTGCCTTTCTGTAGCCTTGTGTGAATGCTTCTTGTGTGACTGGATGTGTGCCTGCTGTTATTTTTGAACTCTTTAATAAAAACCATAATTAATTTTACATGTTGTGTGTATTCCATCCAGGCTAGTACTGGTATACAGAGGTTCAAGATTCCCTTGTTAACCCCTTTCTCGTTGCTAAAGTCAATTTCTTGCTAATTTCCCCAACATGTTAGAAACTCGGTATTTTCTTGGAATTTCCAATGAGCATTTTGGGAAACAACATGTTCGGATGTTATTCTGTTCATATTGTGGTTTCTTAGTAGTGGTGTATGGAGTAAATATAGTCTACCCTGCATGTGTTTCCAGAGGTCAAGTGCTCTTGTCCACTCTGTCATCTGCAGAGTACTGTTTATGGATTTTTTTCCCCACACTACTGGATTTTGGATGGCAATTAATATGCAAAATAATATGCATTTTGCTACAAAGCACTCTAAAATAAAACTCATTACTTGTATATACATTTGTATACATGAAGATATTATTTCCTTCTCTTTTATTTGCATCTCCATTATCATCTAGCACTTTCAGAATGAAATACTTTAAGGTGTATTGTGCATATATCTTCATAAATTCTGAGGTCTGAGGATCTTTCCTGTGTATACATAGATTCCATTGAGACAAAGCCATGCCCCATCACGAGGTTACCACCCCTTGGAACACACACACAAAATAGCAGCCATGGCTAAAAAACCATGGTAGATTTCACCAGCATCCCCAATGCTGAAGTGAAGGATAAGCTGGATGAGTGGACAGTGTATTTTGTACCACAGGCCAGCAGCAAATAGTATTCAGATTTTAAAATAAAGAAATAAATAAAAGTAAATATTTAGCTACTTCTGAGAAATGAGAAAGTTTTAAAAACTGATTATCATAACTATTTTGGGTGGTTCTTAGACCTATAACTGTAAATAAATACATTTTTAGAGTAACTTACAAGACCAGAGGAGTTTCTGGTCTGACCCAGTCAAGGCTACTAACTACTGTACAGTGATCTAACAGGTGGGCCTTTAGAATCCACTTAGAGACATATTTACCTGTGCTTTCTTGTAACTATTTTTATTTAAATGAATAAATACTCAGATTGCTGAATAACTTGGAGTAGCCAAGAGCAACTCCTCAGCTGTGAAGTTGTCTAGCTGATACTTACTTGAAAGAACAATTAAAATGTAACTCTCCCACTGAGTAGATCTGAGCTAAATTTGATTCTCTGATGGCCTTAATCAATTGATTTCCCCACCCACCCCTTGGTTCTTGTCACATTCTTACCTTTCCACTGAATTCTTAGTGTCTTCTATTGAAGTGTTTCAGTGAACTGAAGTTTCCTGGTGTGTTTTCTACTTAAGACTCCTTCTTTAGCTGTTCTTCAGATAACAGCCAGCTGTACTGATTTTATCACAAGATGTTTTGTTAGGTGATGTCACTCAGCTGTAATGAGACAGTTTAATATTCAAGTTCTTCAAAGAAGCTTACTATTGCAATGTTTTAATAATATACTTCCAGAACAGCTTGTATTTATTACAGCCAGTGCTGTAATCATTGGCTTTAATATGATTGTTACTCATCCTGATAATTTGCTTTGGCTTGTTATTTGCTGTATTTTCATCTGTATGGAAAATGGTGGGCATGTGCATGCAAAATTTTGAGCTGCTTCTGTTTGAATTGTCAATTGCCACTGCGTGCTTCCTGCCAAATGGAAGCCATCAGTGGTCTAAGAGCATTTTTATTTTAATATGATAAGTGAAAAATATTCCCTAAATAATTAGCCTGATGAGCAGGTGACTGGCCCAGTCCCAACGATTGCTCCACAGGCAACTACTTCCTCAGATGAAGGAAAGTAAATGGAACATGTTACAAGACACCAACTCAACATAAAGAGCTGGCAAAGTTGAAGCAGACTTGATGTGCACAGACAACCATTATGTCTGCATTTGGGTACTTTGGTCAGACCTCACCTGGAATACTGTGTCCAGTTCTGGAAGGATATTGAGAAGCTGGAATGTGTCCAATGGAGGGCCACCAGGATGGTGGGAGGTCTGGAAGCCACGCCTTATGAGGAGTGGCTTAGGGAGCTGGACATGTTTAGTCTGGAGAAGAGAAGGTTGAAAGGTGACATGATAGCCATGTTTCAATGTTTGAAGGGATGTCATACTGAGGATGGAGCAATCTTGTTTTCTGCTGCTCCAGAGACTAGGACACAGAGCAATGGATTCAAACTATAGGAAAAGAGATTCCATCTAAACATTAGGAAGAACTTCCTGATAGTAAGAGCTGTTTGGTAGTTGAATGCAGTGCCTCAGAGTATGGTGGAGTTTCCTTCTTTGGAAGTTTTTAGACAGAGGCTGGATGGCCATCTGTTGGGTATGATTTGATTGTGTATTCCTGCATGGCAGGGGGTTGGACTGTATGGCCCTTGTGATCTTTTCCAACTCCATGATTCTATGATTCTATGGGGGGGGGACTCCTGAAGGTTGGGTGGAAACCTCCTGAAGGTTGGGTGGGCGGCAGATCTTGTAGATTAAAGTGTGAGATGATTCAAGAGTTTCTTCCTCCTTTGTTTGAAACCTGTCACATTTAAGTAAGACTGAGGCTGAGCAGAATGCTCAGCAGTATGAAAGACGTGCACATTTAAAAGGCAGCTGGTAACTAATTTTTTTCCCTCCCCCCCACCCGGGCTGTGAGGCCATGTTCTGGAAGAGTTTATTTCTGACTTTTTGACTGCATCTGTGGCTGGCATCTTCAGAGAATGGTTGGGTAGGAGTGTGTGAGTGGGGGTTATATACTATGAATCCCTGTTGGGGCTTATATGTCAATTTGTGTATTTGAATGGCTAGTTTCTGGGTGTAGATATGAAAGGAGGATTAGTGTCTGTTTGGCTAATGGTTGGCTGATGGTCCATTATCTGCTGGTAATCCCCCTGTTCCTGGGTGGAGTTCATTTGCAAGTGTTGAGTTCTGATTTTAGTGTTTTTCAGGACTGGGAGTCAGATTTTGTTTACTTTTAGGGTTTCTTCTTTCCTGTTGAAGCTGGATCTCAGAATGGCATACAATAAAATCAGTTCAAGCAGTCACAAACAATTTCAAATTTAAAGTACTAAAAATAAATTCCAATCTTAAAAACATATTAAACTACTTGGAAGGCAACCCAGAAGCTGCCACTTGTATAAAATGCAGCAGCTATGCTGCTGACCAGATCACCATAGAGAAAATATGTAACAACACTTTTAAAGGAATTATACTGCTGTCAATTTGCATCTGGTCTGAATTCAGGGTGTTGGTGAAAATATTTAAAGCCCTCAGCAAGTTTGGACCTCAATTTTAATTATTTAATTTATTTATTTATTTATTCAGAATATTTATTCCCCATCTTCAACCAAAAAAGTTCCCACAGGGACTTAACAATTACTTAATTTGACTACTCCCTGCCTTCAGGTTTACATTCTAAATGAGACAAAGCACCTAAAGAGAATGGGATGATGGTTGGGAATTCAGTCCAGCATGTCCTGGCTGCTTCCCTTTCCTTTCGGAGGCCACAACAATGGCAGTTGGAAGATGAAAGGAGGGGCTACTGCCAGCCACTGGGACCCTGGCATGATGAAGCAGGGATAGGCTGTTCTTCTCTTCCATAGAGGCCACAGCAGTGGCAGCTGGAACAGGAAGGAAAGAGCTGTCACTAGTGCTGTGGCCCAAGAACTATGGAGCTGTGCCTGACTGCTCTTCTCGCCCTTAGAAGCTATAGCTCTTCTAAGTGTCCTTATGGAAGACTTTGATCCCATCTGTGGAGCACACTGTCCATTAATCAGGCTGCTACCAAATTATGTGACAGTTACTAAACAAAATATTTATTAAGCAAAAGATAAATATACAGGTCAATATTACTTTATGTGCTGAAAGATATGGTTATAAGGCTCAGTGGCTTCTTTGTTACTTTTACATCTTTAACTATTAATCTGTAGATCAATCACACATCACAGCATTCTCCTTTTAAACCTAAAAACTCAACTAATACCTTACTGCTAACACTGTTCTCTCACACCTTACTGAACTAACTGCTCATCTCTTACTGCCCAACACACACACATTTTCAAATCACATTAAAACTCATAGACAATCACCAGTCTTCTCCAGTACTCCATGCTGTCATCCCCTCACAACAGGCTGTATACTTTAATATCTCTACCGTATGCATACTACATTATTATTGTTGTTGTTTATTTATATAGCACCATCTATGTACATGGTGCTTTATAGTAAAACAAACAAACAAAAAGGGTCCTGCCAAAGGCATACAATCTAAAATCACACACACAATAAACACACACAAATGAAGGAAGGAATAATAAACATAAAACTATAAAACTAATTGCAAAACAAACAGATAACTACAAAAATGACAATATATAAAGCAGCATGTAGTATAAAACAGCAATAAAATATAAAAATAAACTGCACAATACATGTAATCAAATATAAAACAGCTATATATATAACAAACTGATCATGATTTACCTGTTTCATCTAATATACATTCAATAACAAATTTACAGAAGTCGAGAACATCTCAGAGCACCTCTTCCATAAACAGTATGACTGTCTGAAGCTGGAGGTCTGCTGGAAGAGCCCTTCTCTGTGTCACACCATCCGTGGCAATATACTGTGGAAGGAAGTGGAAGGAATGAAGGAAGTAGAAAATTGCAGTCTCTACTGAACCACCTCAGTTGTGAGATATTCTCCCCTTAGAGGAGCACCCATAAATATAACCATAATCTAAGTTTATGCTCTGACAATAGAGGCAAAAGAAGAAATTGAAAGATTCTATGATGGAGTCAAGGAGGAAATTGATCACACACCAAAATAGGATATCTTGTTAATCACAGGCGGTTTTGCAATCCCCCCCCCCAAAAAAAAAATCAAAAGAAGACTCAGACATGGAAGATCAGCTATGAAGGAACTAGACAAGACCATGAAGTATCAAGATATATCATTGAATACTAAAGTTAGGATGGTCCATGCCATCATATTTCCCATTTCTATGTATGGTTGTGAAAGCTCCACAGTGAAGAGAGCTGATAGGAAGAAAATAAAATCCTTTGAAATATAGAGCTGGAGAAGAGTTCTGCAGATACCGTGGACTGCTAAAAAGGCAAATAAATGGGTTCTAGACCAAATCAAGCCTAAACTCTCCTTAGAAGACAATATGACTAAACTGAGACAGTTCTACTTTGGGCATATCATGAGAAGACATGACTCACTAGAGAAAACAATAACTCTTGGTAAGGTGGAAGGTAGTAGGAAAAGAGAAAAACTGTATTCCAGATGAATAGACTCAATCAAGGAAGCCATGGTCCTGAGTCTGGAAGACCTGAACAGGGCTGTTGATGATAGGGTGACTTGGAGGTTTCTCATTCATGGTGTCAACATAAGGCGGCTGCCAGGCTCGGTGGATGGCCAGTTTGTGGCCTGGCTGGCTCCTGGAGCCTGGGCGGCCTCCCCTGGCCCCACATGGCCGCGTGGTGGCTGGCATGGGGGCTGCCATGTTGCAGGCCAGGAAGAGGGCATGAAAGGACAGCCAATCAGGGCTGCCTTTTAAAACGTTTTGTGATGGCCGCTTTATGGCCATCGCTTTATGACGTTGGGGCCAGTGGGAGAATGTGCTGCTTATCTGGGTTCAGCACTCAAAATGTGACCAGCATGGCAAGGGGACAACTCTGCAGCTGCAGAGCACCCCAGACTTGCCGACATGCCCGGTGGACATGATGTGTTGGTTCTTGGATCTGCGGCATGCTGGGAGCAGCCCCCTGTTCCGCCACAATGATGGAACTCCTCTGACTAAGTTTGTTTGTCAGCATGCTGAGGGTAGCACTGCTGCGACTGTGTTTGCCAGAAAAGGAGTTTGGTAGCCACTCCCCCTGCATCAGGGCAGTGACCACAGCAGCACAAGGGGGCCTGCTGAAGGAAACCATCAAGCGGCTGGGCAGATGGTGCTCTGGGACCTATCAGGTGTACATCCAGCTTGAACTAGCTCTCCCTGCACACACTGCCTGATAGAGGCAGTGTGTGCAACACTGCCAACTGGCTGTGGGGGTTGGTGGAAGGCGGGTCCCAATAGGGGACCCACCTTTGTGGTGGTTGGCATGGATTCCGATATGGAGGATGGGGGGACAGGTCTCTGTGTGTTTTTTATATGGGCAAGGGAATAGGCCGGCTTGGGCCTGCAAGTTGGCTGCCGGTGCCAGCAGGTGGCCGGTTTGTGGCTTGGCTGGCTCCCAGGTGGTCTCCCCCGGCCCCAAGCAGCCTTGTGGCAGCTGGCATGGGGGCCGTCATGTTGGGTTCCTTCTCCCCGGCCTGCCTTGTGGGCTGGGAAGAGGGTGTGAAAGGAGAGCCAATCAGGGCGGGGCTCAGTGTGGCACAGAGGGCGGATCTTCTGACTGTCACGGCCAGATGACTCCACATAATACTTGCATATTATGTACTGTTCATCCTTATCACTTATCAATACATTTGGTGAAGATATGCTGTGTCAGTGTCTTTGTTATATGGGCGAGGGAACAGTCCGGCTTGGGCCCACAAGTCAAAGTCAACTTGATGCCAATTAACAACAACATGACATGTAGAAGTAAGATAAAGACATTACACCACAAAAGTTTTATTAAATAGCATGTTATAACCTAGCACCAAATTGGAGCCAATGTTGTGCTAACCAGGCCTTTAAGTATAGGCCATTCTATAACTGTGGTGCCACAGTGGACATAGTATTGTAATCGAGGATCATTATACAGGAAAAAAGATAGCTTTCCCCAAAGAACCATATCTTAATTAAGTCTTTAATTATTCCCAAACTCACTGGAAATAAAGTATTATTGCTATCACCTTTCTCTTGAATCTTTCCCCCACTTCCCAGTCCACATTTGACACAAATAAACATCCAATGACTTGGGAGGGGAGGTTAAGCAGCACTGGACCATAGGCAAAGGGGAAACTCCATCTTCCCATGAGCAACTGGAAGTCTATGGACCTTATGCATGGTCTGGGGCTGAATTAAATGCAACCCATTTTTCATATTTAAAATTATTATTGATTGCTGCCTTTCTGAAAAAAACATAAAAATTGTTATAACATAATGATCTCTTACTGCCATAATAAAATCCATGCTACAGCAACAAATATAAGAACCAAACCTAAATTTCTTCCTAGACAAAGACAAAAGGATAACCCTTTAATTATTTAAAAATATAGCTGAAAGAAAAAGAGTTTTCTTAGTGCTGGTAGTTGGATTTCTCAAGAGGTTTCAATAATGGCCAAATCTGCCCAGTTTCTGGCTGCTGATTGCATTTGTTTTGAACTTGGGTATTTTTATTTGATTAGTGCTGGAGGACTGGGAAAGAACTGGCTAGACTGTTAGAATAAATTTAAACCATTGCACCAGCAGTACACAATTACCTAGTATTGTTGGCACCAAGCTAATTTTAAAGTGGACCTGTTTATTTTCAGGGTCATTCCAATGTGACGAGGCATTAAATATAATTCACTGAGGAAACAAACATATACAAATAGTCACTGACCATTTTTTTCCTTGTAGGAAAGGTGACAATTGTAATTATTATTACAATAGTTTCAAGTGTAGGGATGGGCAAAATATGGCCCTTGAGGAATGTGCAGCCCACACCCATTTTTTATTTTAAATTAAGAAAGGCCACTGTACCCTCTAGGGGCCACATGGGGCAATTCTACCATGCTTTGGATCCTTTAGCAATTTTTTTCCCAAAACTGGAAATGACTTCTGCTCACTTCCTGTTTTTTTAAGTGCCCCTCTTGAGCCTAAATCACACTGGGGGAATTAGAGGACATTTTTGGTAATAAGCAATTTTAAAAATTGGGTGTGGTAGGGGCCATGGGAGAGATGTTGTCTTCCTAAGAACAGCCTGTAACTCCTCCCCAAAGACTTCAAGAAGTTACTTGCTCTGATAGATGCCATCTGAGGCCAATTTTTCTCAGCAGTCACCTGAAATATTTTACCTGAAATATGCACAGCAACGATGACAGCTTGACCCTCACTATGCTCACTTGAATGGAAGCCCTATAGATTTACTTTTAAAAAGAAATGTTTGCATTTGTACAGTTAATTCACTCAGACATTTCTTTCCTAGTCAAACTCAGTAAGAGATTACTTCATCAGTGATTACAAGCATGAGGAATTAGCCTTAATAATGTACCACAATCCTGGTCCTACTCACCTGGGTCCATCCTGTTTTTTTTAATGTGGAGATCTGGGTATGTGTGGACATTTCAAGAGGATACTGTGCAGTAAGCCAAATTGCCTCAGCATTTCCTATGGATACAATGCTGGCTGGTAGCTCTCAGGTCAGTGGTATGGCGATTCTGTTCTAGGTTCTAGCCTCTTCTTTAAATGAGCTGTCCAACATGCTGAACCAGTTTTGGCAATAGGGTTCACCAACTTGAATAGGCCCTTTAAAGTCAGCAGATTCATCATCCATGACATGGAGGCCAGGAGCCACCAGTGCCTGGCTGCCTGGATCATTCTAAAGCTGGTGCCTGAGAAATTGATTCTTTTTATTCCACTATTTTATTTTGTTCCACTGACCTGAATGAGAGCGATTGTTAATGCCAGACCCACACCAAAAATAAAGCAAGTTTAAAATGTATTGAAATTTAAAATGTATTGAAATGACAGACAAGATGGTAAAAAACAATATAAAACAGTGACTAATACTGTTATTATATTATGATCATTGAAACTAAGGACTTTATCAGACTAGTGTCTAAAAACACTGTAATTCTGCAAATGAGGAAAGCAGAAACATTGGAGATTATCAGATGGTTCAAATATCCCAGGACAGGGATGACCAGAGATTCCTAAAAGGTTTTCCTTTTAGACATTGTTGTCCCTGTCCTGTGATGATCCCATTCTGTTCCTGTCCCCCTGCTTCCTCTTACTAATGATTTTAATTATTAATAAGGTGCCCTTTCCACCTCTGTGATGGAATCACGGGCATATGAAAAGATGCCCTGTTATGCTGATGCTCTGCTAGCCACGGTGGGAGGTCCCTCTTGAACACTTCCAGGTGTGATCGGGATGAGCAGGTAAGTGACAGCCTTCCCCCCCCTCCCCGGGTTACTTGTAATTTTTAATTTTATTTTTGTGCTTGCTGTCACTTCCCCCCCCCCTTGCATTCCCTTTTTTAAAATTTCCCCCGTGCTCATTCAAATAAGGAGGTGAATACAGCTCCACACAAGCTTTATTCAGTTCCTTGACTGCCAGAGGGAGGGGGAGCCATTTCTGTTGCTGCTCCAAGGTACGTGTGAATTTTTTAAAAATAAGTTGTACAGGAATGGGAGTGGGACAGGATTGGCATACAGGGTTGGGTTTTAGGACCCTTTGTGATAATCTCCATAGTAGCATTATTACACTTATTACTGCATCTTGCTGTAATCACGTGAAAGAACACCCACAGAATTATTGCACAACCACCACTAGCACTTTAAGAATGGGACTTTACTTCCATGATTTAGCATGGATGAGATTTCAGTGGTTCTTGTGATAAGACAGGAGTACACTTAAAAACACCAAAAAACCCTTCAATACCACAAAAAAGTGATATTGAGAGCTATTGATGGTTGTCCTGTCAATTAAAAGCAACACCTTATTCACGGCTGGAACACAGTTTGACCATGTGAACATGACAAAGTTGTGTGATAGCAGGAACCATTCACTCTACTGTAATGTTGTAATCATGCGATTTTTGCTGTATCTGATAAAGTCCTAAGTAAGAGAAAGAGTCATGTTTAAATATTTAAAGGGATTGTCATACTGAGGATGGAGCAAGTTTTTCTGCTGCTCCAGAGACCAGGACATGGAGCAATGGGTTCGTACTACAGGAAAAGAGATTCCACATAAACATTAGGAAGAACTTCCTGACAGTAAAAGCTGTTCAGAACTGGAATACACTGCCTCCGAGTGTGGTGGCATCTCCTTCTTTGGAGGTTTTTAAACAGAGGAGATTTTCACATGGGGAAAGTAACCATTGGAGAGATCGGGAGAGAAACAGGGCTGTTCTGGTTGCAGCGCTCCGTTTCACACGCCCCCTTCCTTCTCTTGATCTCTCATCATCTTCCCTCCATCCTGCTTCCATTTCCCTCCTGCTATTTTTTACTAACAAAAGTTCTTCATTAGTAAAAAATTGTGGAACATAGCGAGAGGGAAATAGAAGCAGGATGGAGGGAGGACAATGGGAGATCGGGAGAAGGAAGGGGGTGTGCGAAACGGAGTACTGCAACCAGAAGAGCCCCGCTTCTCTCCTGATCTCTCCAGGGGTTACTTTCCCCATGTGAAAATCTCCAGAGGCTGGATGGCCATCTGTTGGGAATGATTTGATTGTGTATTCCTGCATGGCAGGGGGTTGGACTGGATGACCCTTGTGGTCTCTTCCAACTCTGATTCTATGAAAGAAATTGTAGCATAACCATCTACATACATCTGAGGAAGTAGACCAAGTATACAAAAGCTTATGCTATAATTTCTTTCTCTCAGTTAGTCTCAAAAGTGCTACAAGGTCCTCTTGCTTACTGATATTCCAGACTAACATGCCTATGTCTTTGAATTATATTATGATGATGAAAAAGATGAAAGCAAAGTACCTGACTCAATTACACTCTGGCTAAAATATAAACAAAGCTAAAATAATAAATGGCACATAATGTACAGTATATTAAACAGAGAGAAACAGCTTAAGTCATAACTGAATGCAAACCATCAATAAAACCTCCTAACTTACCCTCCAGCTAGACTACCTGAGCAGTGGAAGCTTCAGGTTTATGTAAATAGATTGTAAAAACAAGATACAGTATGCTAAGGCAATATATAAACTATATACTACAGACATCTATAAACTGAAAACCAGAAAAATAAAACAATCTATGAAGGCGAGAAGAACAACAAATAACAAATTGGCTTTGTCTAACTCAGTACCAGTATCTCATTTGCGGTCAATCTTGTCTAAACATATCCAGAGGCAAGCATGCATAAGATTGCAAAACGAAGATTCTGAAAACAAAATACAAAAGATATATATACCAGGCTTGGAATGTAATGGGTCTCAATAGAATTCAGCCACAAAAGTTGGGGTGGGGGGGAATCACCAAAATATATTTCAGTGAGTCATCTTTTTAAGAAAAGAAATCTCACAATAAAAAATATGAATTCAGAATAATCAAAAGTAGAGGAAACTATAGTTTATGCAGAAGTAATGGAGAAATACAGCATAAGAGGAAGAAAATGAAGGCCAGAAATGGTCTCCAAGCAACTTAACATCCTTATCTAAATAAAAGAAAGGTCAGGAAACTATCTCAGCAAAGAGCAGGAAAAAATGTCCTTTTTTCTGAGAGAAATCAAGCAAACATCAACCCAATCTGCAAGTCGTCAAAATAATAATAATAATAATGTTTGTCTTTTGGCACTTCCCCAATATTTATAAACCCTGTTTCTTTCCCAAAAATAATTTTTAAAATCCCCACTATTTCACTTGTTCTTTCTTACACATCCTGTTAGGAATTTTATGTCAATTAGAAATGGGTTCTATATTGATTGATCTTTGGAATAAAAGCTTTGATGATTCCTTTGTATTTTCTTCTTTATTAGGCTTGTCTTTCAAACCTTTATTCTCAAAACCTCAGTGTTACAAATATCTGTACCTCAAAATTAATTCTGAGTACCAAGTAGAAAAAGAACTCTCAATTTCCCCATTTTTAATAATTAAAAAAGAGATAACAATAAAGAAGGAAATGCCTCCTGTGGCTTTCTTCCAATCTCATGTTCCATATTTTCTCCTCAAAGGCAGATTCCTGCTTCTAATTAATTTCAGCACAACTGTAAATGTCCATCATGCTGTTTATCGAATCAAAGTTTTTATGAACCAAAGTCTCACTTCACTTTAGGCCTTTAGGTTTTGGTTGGTTTTTCTTGTTGATATCATGTTACCCTAAGAGGTGTGGGGAGTTGTTGGAATCCACCCACCATTCCAGTGTCTCTTGGGAATTTGGGGGAATTATAAAAAGAGGCCTGCAAGAAGGGGGTAACTTTGAGGACCAATGCATACCAGTACTAATTGTAGAGGGCACTCCACACAGGGGATATGCTATCATACGTAAACATATATGCTTAGGAACCATACAAAGCTATTGAAGAGAAAAGCAGGAAGGGTTGGATAGAGAGAAGTCACGGGCAGGAGGGTGATAATCTCAGAGAAAGAGGTCTAATCAGCGGAGGGATTCAGATGGTGTCTGAGGGTAGCAAAGTTCATCAAGGAATCCAGTTCATCAAGAAAGAGATGGGAATCTAGTTCATCAAGAAAGAGAATGGCAACGCCTGTCCATGACACACAAGCTATGACACGTGGAATGGTGGGTCCAGTCTGTGGCACACATGGTTAGGGTTGGATCTAGGATATTTATACCCTGTGTCATACCCTGGAGGGGTGTGCTAGTTGTAACAAAGCCTGAGCGGCTTTCTCACGGAATGAACAAAAGGGTCCTGAATGAGCTGATTGTCTTATCTCTGGAGTGACAAAACATTGATGGAATTTGCGACAACCTCTTAATGTTTGGACAGGTAGGATGTATTGGAAAGATTTCTGTCGGGTATGGCTGAGGGATGGTCACTGATTGCATGTTTGAAAGTATTAGCATAGAACCAACTGGGTTTTCCACATAATCCTATCTGGGTTTTCATGATCCTGGACACATCTCAGGTCATCATGACCTCATAGAATCATAGAATTGTAGAGTTGGAAGAGACCACGAGGGCCATCCAGTCCATCTCCCTGCCACGCAGGAAATCTTGATCAAAGCATTCCCGACAGATGGCAATCCAGCCTCTGTTTAAAGACCTCCAAGGAAGGAGACCCCACCACGCTCCAAGGGAGTGTGTTCCACTGCCAAACAGCTCTTACTGTCAAAAAGTTCCTCCTAATGTTGAGGTGGAATCTCTGTTCCTGGAGCTTGCATCCATTGCTCCGTGTTCCAGTCTCTGGAGCAGCAGAAAACAAGCCTGCTCCATCCTCAGCGTGACACCCCTTCAAATACTTAAACAGGGCTATCATATCGCCTCTTAACCATCTTTTTTCCAGGTTAAACATTCCCAGCTCCCTAAGTCTCTCCTCATAAGGCATGGTTTCCAGACCTTTCACCATTTTAGTTGCCCTTCTCTGGACATGCTCCAATTTGTCAATATCCTTTTTGAATTGTGGTGCCCAGAACAGGACACAGTATTCTAGGTGAGGTCTGACCAAGGCAGAATAGAGCGGCACTATTACTTCCCTTGATCTAGACACTATACTTCTATTGATACAGCCCAAAATTGCATTGGCCTTTTTAGCTGCTGCATCACACTGTTGACTCATGTTCAACTTGTGGTCTACTATGATTTCTAGATCTCTTTCACACGTAGTCTCGTTCAGCCAGGTCTCTCCCATCCTATATCTATGTATTTCATTTTTCCGCCCTAAGTGCAGTACTTTACATTTCTCCGTATTGAATTTCATTTTGTTAGCTGTTACCTCATCTATCTTCCAGCCAGCTTGATCCCAAATGTCCTCAGTCACTGTGACCCCAAAAGGTGTGCAGTTATGAAAGGCAAAAAATTGATGTAGTTGTGCTTATGTCCTTCTAGTGGTCTTCCCATAAGTAATTTGTTGACTACTGTATACATGAAACTGGATGAAAGTTTGTCTGACCTAGCATTGTTCTTCATACATTCTTATGTTGCTGTTTTGAAAATGAGTCCAAAATAGAAAATACATTATTGGAAAATGATTCCAAGTTAACATAACAGAGCTTGCCAACAGCTAATAATAGGGAGCTGTTAGCATTAGACTACCATTAAGAGAGCATAAGTTGTGGGTGAGGTATGACGAGGTCACCTCTGCTATGTTCTCTCTCACTGCTTATGATATAAACCTCAGTGATGAATTAGACTTCTTGCTATGAAACAAAGAACCAAAAGGCCACTTACAATGTACTTGAAGGAGGATAGAGGGCAGTAGATCTTCAGGCATCTATAACCAAGAAGTTACCCTAAACACTACTCTAACAGTATGTGTGAGTATGGACATGTAGATGTGTGTTAGGGATATAAATTTTCAATTGTTTCATTCTTAAACAAGAGTACAAAGATACTCAAAAGTTTTAATCCAGCTGCATGAAATTATGGCCATGATCCAGTTGGTCAATGCGATTAAATTGGCATAACTGTTGGCAGTGGCATAAGCATAGACAGTAACATACTGTTGGGCAAAATGGCCATGGGTTCAGAACGGGTGTGTATGTACACATGAATGGCATAGGGAGTCATCTCTGTCAGGAAGGAAAGCTGCCCTCTGCTCCTGGGCTGATCACAAGCGAAGCTTTCTCTTCTGTTCCCCTCCCAGTTCGGCACACTACACCACTCCAGGAGCTGTGACAGCATAAACTGCCAAGATGACATTGGCCTGAGAGAGTTTTCATGAATTTTTGGTGTCATTTTACATTTCAGGATTTTTTTTACCAACATGCACAACTAAGATGATAGCAAATCCTTTACCAGATGCTGACAGGGAGTCCCTTTTGAATTTACCTCAGCTTCAAAGGATCCTCTCACACTACCTGCAGTGTGCTCTATCTCCTCAATAGATGTTTTCATCTTGTTTCCCCAAAAGGAAGAGTGATCTACTCCATCAAGGGCAAAGGATTTTATGTTTGTGTGCCTTGGAACTGAGCAAGAAATAACCAAATAGTACTTAAAATGTCTTTTACATTCATCAGAAACCCCTACATCCTGCTGGACCTTTCCTTCTGAAATTGTGTTATGCTTCTTACTTGAGGGAAACACTCATATATATGTAATTTTCATTTAAAAAATTAAAAAATGAACAGAAGGGAAGTAAAGACAAATTTTCCCTTAAAAAACCCCAACCTTTAAAGACCCCTTCAGTACAAAAACAATTGTACTTACCCTGATATTTTGAGGCTCTGTTTGTGTGTACGGTATGTGTTATTTTAAAAATATGCATACAAAGACAGGAAAAGGAGAAAGAGGGGAGAAGGGTGAAGGAAAGGAGAGGAATGCATAGGATATTAACATGGACATAGTATATATACTACTGGAAGTTGACCATATGTCTAAAAATACATTTACTTTGGAGATGTTATGTGTAAAATAAAGTTCAAAGTGACAAAATCTTGTGGCTATTAAATGAAAAAATCCACATGAAAATTCATATGCAGTTTTCACATGTTCCTGATATAGACATGTATATTTCCTAGCATGTGCCCTTTTTGCAATTATTTTCACCATAATACAATGTTTCTCTGTGTACACATTTCCATAATGTAAATAATATTGCAAGCAAGTCCCCCTAATTATTAAGACTTAACATATACATGTGCATGCACCTTTTGTGAGTTGCGAAGCAGACCACACGTTTTTAATAAGTGTGGTAGTCTTCGGTTGAGGAATGGAAAAGATTGTCATTGCATCTGACAGTCTCAGTGAAAGTAACCATTTCACACTTCCCACAATTCACTGTAAAATGAAATGCACTTTGCTGTCAGAGAAACAAAGTGTGCAGAAAAACAATGGCAAATTTTAAAATACAAATAGGTAAAATATGCACAAGGGACAAAATAGAAACATGCTTTAATCAAACATATTTTAGAAAAATGCATAAATAAGTATGCATATTGCAAAAAAAAGAAAAGAAAAGACTAAGCAACGTGTGGGAAGAAATATAAAGTCTTGTAACCTGATATAAACTTGGGTAGAAAGCATATTTTATCCATGCAAAAATAGTTAGATAATTTTCTGAACCCTACATGAGAAAAACAGTAACATTAAGAGTGAGAGATTGTCACATCCTAAGTTCCATATCTTCCTATATTTCACAGATGAAAACGGGGACTTAATGTGGGTAAGCAACATCAGAATATGGTCAAGATGGCAAAAGTTATTAATGAGGAAGAATAAATAAGCCAGGAGAGGCTGCAGCAGTTTGCTTTTGCCTGAGCTTACTGGGAAGGGAAAGATGGCTGAGTCTTCTTCTCCTCTCCCTCCTGCTTAGTTAATTGAAAACAAACTTCTTTGGTGCTTTGAACTCAGTTTGCACCAATTGAAGTACTTAAGCTGGAAGAAAGGGGGAAGGAAGAGGAGGAGGAGGAGAAAGAAACTAGGACATTGTGAAACCAGCTGGAAAGTAGGATGACAAAGCTTCGGTCTTTGGGCCTATGGAAGCTGTAGTTAACACAAAACAAATGTTTTCATATTCTGGAAATGGGTCCTGATAGGTGAAATGGTCACTCACTGTTCCTGCAGTCTCATGAAATTCCATTTGAGTATCTTTGTTCTTCTTTTGCAGGTCAACCACATGCAGTGCAAATGATTTTCTTACTTGTATTGTAAAGTGATATTTGCTCTCCAAGTATTGTCATAAGAGCTTTGGCATGATTCTTATACAGTTGTCCCTCCGTATCCATGGATTTGGTATCCACGGATTTAAGTATTCATGGCTTGAAAATATTCTTTAAAAAATAATAATCCAAAAAGCAAACCTTGATTTTGCCATCTTATATAAGGGACACCATTTTGCTATGCCATTGCATATAATGGGACTTGAGTATGCACAGATTTTGGTATCCACGGGGGGGGGGGTGATCCTGGAACCAAACCCCAGCGAATATGGACAACTGTATTAAAACAGAAATAAAAGGGGCGTAAAAAGTAGGCAAAAAGCAGTTTGGAGAAAAATCAGGCTATATGCTCTACTTGTTTTGTAATTTTATTTGTTATAAAATAGATGGGCCAAGGTCTCTATGTTTTTAGAGGTTTCATCCAATAATGGGACTGGGAGAAGGAGCAGAACTACAGTCAGATTTGTTGACTTGTTTACATTTCCAGAAGATTCCAGTGTTGTGCCTACAGAAACTTATCAGTGGCAAGGACCAGACTCTACAATATGAAGACTAAACAGAACTGCATTGTGAAGAAGAACATGTTATAATATGTTACTATAGAAACTGGGGACACTGTTGCTGTGGTGAGAAAGAAGGGGAAAGAGTTACTATGGCAACAGATGGTAACTTTTGTAATTTGAGGAACTTGCAGAGAAGATTGCTATTAGGATACCTCTAATGTCAGCTAGGTAATTAGTAGAGCAAGAGGCTATTTCTATAATGCCCAGGTTGCCAAGTGTATATCCCTGCTCACTTTTTAGAAATGAAGAAATGGGTTGTTAGACCTGTATAATCTTTGCGGACCCAGACCATACAGCCCCTCCACCCTCCTGAATAACACTCTCACACACTGTTTCTTTTCATAATTGTACTGATTACATATTCAGAAAACATGGTTAAATACAGGTTAGTAAACACATTTTTGGCAATAAAATGGCCACAACTTGCAAGCTAAATGGTTGGTGGCAATGTACGGGTTGTAATCTCCTCATTAACCCACCCATGTGGGCAACGGCTATAAGTCGGTCAATCCCGACTCCCCTGGAGAAGAGAGCCTGTGGCCGGACCACACCTGATTCTCTCTCTTCCCCTGCAAACAAGGAAGTGTTAGCAACTAGAGTAGGGGTCTCCCTTGAACTTGTACTTGACTTGTGCTTGAACTTGTACTTGACGGAGACCCCTTGACCTCATTACCTTATCACAACCCATGACATCCGCCACCAACGTGCTCCCCATGGGAACTGCCTTCCACCAACCATTATCCACATCAGCAGGCAGGGGCTGTACAGGCAGTGCCCTCCCATGCCAAATGTATGCTGCTCCAATCTCATGATGGACTCTGCTGACAGGCCCCCTTGCACTGCCATTGTGGCAGCTCCTATCTGAAAGGAGTGACTGCCAAACTCTTCCGCCGGCAGCCCCATTTGCTTCAGAGCCATCTTTAGCACACTCACAAACTGAAACCTGGTGAGCAGAATCCCACCTTGATGCTGGAACAGGGGGCCCTGCGTGGTACCTCTTGCCTGTATGAAGTCTTGCATGCAGACTACCGGACATAGGGAGGCACCCTCCACCTTCTTCAAATGCAGAGTGGCCCCAAAGCCACGCTGGTTGATCTTTGATCACCTGATGTGCAGTGTCAGGACCCTGTTGGTGACAGTCACGTCGCGCATCTGCAGGGCCCTGCCAGACGCATTGGTTTTGGAGGAACAGACAACCTCCCCTACCTGCAGGGCCCCAAAGAAAGTGGTAGTGTTCATTGTGCTGAAGAGCAAGGCCTCATATCTGGAATGACATATAGATAGCAGCAGCCCCACCAACTGTGCCAGCATTGTGTATGACACCAGTCGCCTCGAATCTGCAACCTTTGGCATCACCCTTCTCCAACCTTCCATTGCTTTCCTTACCATGAAGGTGTCACAGGGGTCACCATGACCAGCCGCCATGCTGAACAAGGACATACCAGCAGCCTGTCCAGTGATGGTCCTGGACACCAAACCTCTTTCCTTCAAGGAAGATAGGTAATGCAGTACCTCCCTTTCCAATGCTAGCCACGTCATCCCATAGCCGTGCAGCCGCCTGAAGGCCAGAAACTGGGATGCTGCTCTCTTATAGTTAGCCTGCATTGAAGGCGCCAAGGAGTCCACCACACTCTGGATCACAATTCGTTCCCAAGTTTCCAGAGGTCTGGCAGGAATGGGGCCACCTTCATGTTGGCGTCCAGGGCCATCAAACAGAACCGGTCGTCCTGAAATCGAGACAAGGCGTCCGTGATCTCGTTATCCACACCAGGGATGTGCCAAGCATGGAAACTGATGTTGGACTCAAGGCAGACTAACACAAACCTGTGCACCAATCTCATGACCTTCTCAGACCTGAAGGACTGTTTGTTGATGATCCTGACCACAGCCTGATTATCACACCAGAAACATACCTTCTTGTCCCTGAATTCCCCACCCCATAGCGTGATAGCTACCAGGATAGGGAAAAATTCCAGGAATTTGAGGTCCCTGGAAAGCCCAGTGCCAGTCCACTGCTGATGCCATGGCTGTGCACACCAATGGCCATTGTAATAGACTCCAAAACCTAGGCTCCCCGCTGCGTCGGAGTGCACCTGCATTCACCCCCCCGGCTCCAATTGTCCCTGCCATGTGGTGACCCCATTGTAATGCTCGAGAAAAGTGAGCCACACCCTCACATCCTCCTTGACCGCTTTTGTCAATCAAATGTGGTGATGCTGTGCTCTGCCCCCGCTGGTGAGGCGCGCGATGCGTGCACAGAAGGCCCTCCCAGGGGAAACCACCCTGCGTGTGAAGTTCAGGTACCCCAACAGTGATTGCACTTCTTTCAGCGTGGCCTTCTCCTTCCCCAGGAGATCCGACAGCATCGCCCTCAGGCCAGCAATCTTGTCGTCAGGCAATCTCGATACTCCTTTGACTGAATCTAGCTGTATACCCAGTTACACCAGGGACGTTGCTGGGTCCACCATCTTATCAGGTGCCAATGGGACCCTGACCTTGGCCGCCAGATCCTGGAAGGAAGAGAGTAAGAACCCACATTCCTCCCCACCAGCCGGGCCCATTGTTAAGAAATCATCCAAATAGTGCATGACAAACGGGTATCCTGCCCTGTGTTGAAGGGCCCACTCAAGGAATGTGCTGAAAGCCTCAAAAGCTGCACAGCTGATGGAGCAGCCCATGGGCAATGCCATGTCATAATACCACTTATCTTGGAATTTGAAGCCTAGCAGGCAATGATCATCTGCATGAACTGGCAGCAATCTGAATGCCGATTGTATGCCACAATTTGCCATGAGTGCGCCGCAACCACAGGTCTGGAAGAGCTGTACCGCATGGTCTTATGAGGCGTATCTCACCGTGCACAGCTCAGGTGGGATAGCATCATTGACCGATGACCCTTTTGGGTATGATAAGTGGTGAATGAGGCAGTATTTCCCCGGCACCTTCTTAGGAACTACCCCCAATGGTGAAATGCACAAATTGGGCATAGGAGGCTGGTCGAAGGGGCCGGCTATGCGACCTGCCTCCAGCTCCTTCCTTATCTTTCGAGCCAGCACCTTAGTCAGCTGTGCTGCTGATTTTAGGTTTCCTGAAATTGAGGCTTCTCTGGGACCCTGGAAAGGGATGTGGAATCCAAATCCAAAACCAGCAGCCAGATAGGCCACCGCTTCCTTCTTGGGGTAGGCTGACAAGCGTGGCCGCATGGCTTCCAACTTCACCGGCGTGAAGGCCATGCGAACCCTCACCCCTATCCCGGCTCCTTGGACCCCATCTTCAGCTCCTTGGAGCCCGTTTTTTGCAGAGGGCACGATGGAGCCACCAGCTGTAGCCTCTGCTGCCGCCTCTGCTTTTCATCCAGCCATGCCAAAGCACGGCTGGATACCCCTCTAATTTTTGGCTGCAATAATGGCCAATTGGGGCTGGGCAGGCCAGCCCCGATTGGCCATCGTCCTTCCCCGTACCCCCCTGCCGCAGTGCCCATCATCCTTCCCTGTATCCCCCTGCTGCAGGACATCATCCTTCCCCGTACCCCCCTGCCGCAGGAGACGGAGAATATGGCGGCTCCCAGGCGTTTGCATGTGGCCGCCCCTCCCCCCCTTGCGGGAGAGGGGGGATCCAGGAGGGCTCTGTAGAGGGGGTGGCGGGATGGGCTAGAAAATGGCCTGCCGGCAAGTGCCAAATCTCCTTTTCATAAATCAAACTTGTTCTGTTGCTTTTGGGTGGTGTGTGTTTTATATTCATGTATTCGATTTATACAGATAATTTGAGAATGCCGTTTCCTCCCATGGCGGATATACCAGGAAATATATATATGCGCACATACAAAAACATGTGAGGGTACACATATACTGTAATACTTTAGAAAGAACAGATGGAAATATCAGGCTGAGTAAGTCAGAGATGGGAAAATCTTTACAGTGACTGAAAATCTTTCAGAACATTTTCCACTACATATTTCCTGAACAGCTGTGTTAAAAGGGTTTTCTTGTGCATAAGTAAGTACTTCAGTAGTTTTTAATGTAAGAGAAATGATCCGGTAAGTTATCCTTCTTTCCCCTGAAGCCACACTTCAATATCTGCAGGTTGCAAAGCAAGAGTACTGAGCATACAGTACTTGTAATGTTTTCTGATGATGCTACACATGGCAAAAGGGAATGTGTGATTTCTTTTATGATATCTAAAAGCATAAAAAGAGCTGCGCTGCATCAGACCAAAGGTCAGCAATCTGTTCCCACAGTGGTCAACCAGATGCCTATGGGAAGGCTACAAACAGGACAGGAGCCAAACAGCACTCTCCTGTCTATCTTCCCAGTAACTAATACAGTGGCATTCTACCACTGCTAGAAGAGGGAATATACAGGGATGGGTGAATTGGTTTCAGTTTCTATAGCTTCTGAGATTTTTTAGAGCACAGGTTCATTCTCATTTCTATATCAATTTGCATTTTTTAAAAAAAGTCCATGCATTTCTTCTAATATATGTATCCTGATGAATACATTAGTGGAATCTCTGGCTTTTCTTCGTGAACAAAGATTCAGGAAGGACTCCTCCCCCGCTTTCTGTAAGCACGCTGATGACTGAAAAGGCCAATCCGAGATAAACATATCCGGTTGCAGAAAGCATAGCTGAAGGTCTCCTTAGGTGATGTTTCTGGGTTGTGATTCTTTCTGTGTTGTTATTTCTCTTCAAGACTTGTTCGGCATGAGCTCTCAAATAAGGCTGCAGCATTGTGGATAGTACATCTCCATGCCTCCCGATGTGAGGCCGTAGTGGACCATTGTTGGTGATCAATTTGGCCAAGCCTGAGATGTTGTTTCAGGGATTCCTTGTATCACTTTTTTGGAGTGCCCCTCTTATGCTGACTCCTGGTGAGTTCACTGTAGAGTACTATTTTTGGGAGGTGATGGTCCTCCATCCTAGAAACGTGCCCTGCCCAGCGCAGCTGTGTTCTCAATATCATGGCCTCAATGCTGGTGATCCCTGCTTGCTCAAGGACAGCAACATTTGTCATATAGTCAGTCCAGTGTATATTTATGATTGTACGTATACAGCGCTGATGAAAGTGTTCGAGGATCGTAAGTGTTGGCGATAGGTGACCATGTTTCAGATCCCTAAAGGAGAATAGCCAGTACAATGGCTCTATACACACTGATTTTTGTGCTTCGCCTCAGGTGTTTGTTATTCCAGACTCTTTTGTAAAGTCTTCCAAATGTGCCATATGCCTTTGCTAATCTGTGATCAATCTCTTTGTCAGTCTTGGCATCTGAGGAAATGATGCTTCCCAGGTAGGTGAACTGCTGAACGGACTTAAGCACAGATTTGCCGATGGCAATGTGGGGATGGTGGTGTTCATCCTGTGGTGCCCGCTGGTAGAGAACTTCTGTTTTCTTCAGGTTGACTTCCAGCCCAAACAGCTCTGCAGCTGTTGCGAAGCAGGAAATTAGGCGCTACAGAGCTGCTTCTGTGTGGGCAACAAGGGCAGCAGCATCAGCGAAGAGCAGCTCACGGACTAGATAGTTTAGAGTCTTAGTGCGAGCCCTCAGACGTTTTAAGTTAAACAAGCTACCATCAATACGGTAACATATATAGATGCCGTCTTCTTCTACAAGCTCTGCTGTAGCCCTTTGGAGCATCATGCTGAAGAAGATTGTAAATAAAGTTGGAGCAAGAACATTAGTTATTAGAAAGGGCTCTGAAAGAGCATCGTCATATCTGACTTAACCGTGCTGGCCCTCGTGTAGCAAGATAATCATTTTGAAGAATTTGGGGGGACATCCTAGTCTTTCCAAGATCTGCCACAGACCTTTTCTACTTACACTGTTGAAGGCTTTGATGAGGTCGACAAATGTTACATAAAGTCCCTTGTTCTGCTCTCTACATTTCTCTTGCAGTTGTCTAAGGGCAAATACCATATCTGTAGTACTCCTATTGGCTCTGAAGCCACATTGGCTTTCAGGAAGAAGTTCTTCTGCAATGGCAGGAACTAATCTATTCAGGAGTATCCTTGCAAGGATTTTTCCAGCAATAGAGAGCAGTGTTATACCTCAATAGTTTGATCAATCAGATTTTGCTCCGTTTTTCTTGTACAGGGTGATGATGACTGCATCTCGGAGATCTGATGGCAGTTCCCCTTTTTATGTATTAGTGGAATACATAACGTATAAAACACATACAGTACATTAAAGGTTATGCAAACATATACACATACATTGTGACAAAAGCATGCATTAGGAGAAATGCATATCTCCTAAGTAATTCATTTTTCATGCATTTTTTTTTACAGTGAATTGTGTCACAATATTTGAGGAAGTGGGGAAAAAAAACACCTGAAAGACAATTTACACTGTGTTTGGCAGATTATATCAGGAAGTGTAAATAAAATTTATTCATATCAAAATATGGACCAAATGAACTTCCCCTGCTTTTTGTTTACTTTTTTATTTAATTAAATTATATTCTGCCTTTCTCCCAATATGGACCTGAGGCAGCTGACAAATCAAAACACACCTTTATCTTCCCCAGTAAGATATAACCATCATGACCAGTAGCCATTAATATGGCTTACCTTCAATTAATTTGTCTAATCCCCTTTCAGAGCTGTCTGAGTTGATGGCCATCATCATATCTTATCTTTCAGAATTTAACTGTGTGCAGTGAGATGAATCAGCTATCATAGTACCTTCTGGGATCAACAAGGAATACAGCAATCTTGATAAGAGCATAGTTATAGAATATGTGGATGGAAGAGATTCTTTTAGATCTGTGTTTGTTTCTCATGTGTTCATAAGTTTGTTCCAACAGATTTCCAAATGAGTTTGTGAATCTACAAAAAAAAACCCTGCATTATTTATATACTTTTTATTGTAAAATCTGCCATTTTAAATACACATCTTCATATGCTTTTAAACCAAAACCTGCGCCATCAAATTAGAAGTTTAATCAGAAGAATAACTGTGTTGTGTTCTCATTTTCACATTAGTTTGGGGATAACAAACCACTGAGTGAAATCCTTGAGCAACCCTAAACTACAATGCTGTCAGCCTTATATAAAAATGAACCTATGAAAGCCATAGGGAGAGCACAGTAGGTGGGGTTTTTGCTTTGCAGTTTTGTGAAGAATGGCAGCATGATCACATGGAGGTTACTCAGAGGTCAATCACACTGATTGCTTTAGAGTGTACTCCCATGAAAATATGTTTGAATTCTCAGAAATGACATCTATTACCATTATTGTTCACTAGCTCCATAGAAAGAGAAACTTTCTGACTGACAGAACAATATAAATGATCTAGTATTATCATCCTGGGCTCCACTGAGTTGCTGGCCTTTTCTTGCTTCTGCAGACACCTTAATCATGAAGCTAGAATGCTGTACAATAGAAAAATATTATATTGTGCACAAAATTCAATTACTAAGAGAAGGTTGAAACATAAATAATCATTAAACTTGGGCAAAGTTGGGATCCTAAAAATTTCAAAGTCTAATAGAACTTGCATTATGAAGACAATTGTCTTCAACCAAATCATTTGGTCAGAAGTATGTCCCCAGAAAATTTACTTTAAAAAGTACACCTACTCAAAAGGAGATAAAACTTGTATCTAGTTAGTTTTTAAGAACTTTCAACTTGTAAATTAAAATATTTGAGATGTCTATAAACATTATTTGTTCCTTTTAAATAATGCATCATCTACAATATACTAACAATAGCAGCACAGTTGTCAGTAAGATTTAAAATATCACTCAAGAAAATTCATTATACTAATGATCAATAAACTATCAAAAAGATGAAACAGTGAAAGAAAAATATTGATACCTGAATCATTATCCCTGGCATCCACTTGGACTCTTAGGATGGCAGGGAACAATTCTTCCATTCAGAGAAACATTGGGATTAATCAACTAGGCCATTAATACATTCCTTTCTCTATAGAATAAAAATCTCCAAAACCAAACTGGAGCAATAAATAGCCTATCCAATCTCAGTGACTGACATTTCAATCAATTTTCCAGTAGTTACTGAGTTCACTTATAGCTATTTTCTAAAATTGTTGACCGAATGGCTTAAATCACCTTTAAAATATGTTGTAAACTAAAGTCACTGTGGTCACTCAAAGTCATGCATTAATTTTCTAGTTAAAAACCACTTTACCTTTAATGACCTGCTTCATAATTTATGTTGGAAGATAAATATCAGAACCATGGTTAATAGTTCCATATGTCAGTAGGATTTTTTATTTTTGTATTTCTTACATTTCATTAAGACATGTTAGAAAATGCTGGCTTTTACTGCTAAACCTGGTAAATAACTAAGATTCATCTAATGACCATCATTTTCTGGTTAAAAATAGTATATGAATGGCTGTAAAGTGCAATAGTGCAGACATAGGCTACATCTTCTCAAGCTGGAGGGATGGTTGAAATATATTTAGTTTAATATAGGAAAGGAGAGGCTCTGAAAATGTAAAAGATTATACATGGCCAGTAATTGCAAACATCAACATATCCTGAGTTTCCAAAATGTATTCTAGGATATTATGTGTGTGTGTGTGTGTATTATTAATTGCATTATTGAGCTATTTGTTAGCATTATATTCTACTTTTTAGAATACAGATTCTACCAGTAAAATTAAAGGCCTAAATCTAGTCTAATGCTTGAGAAATAAAATCCCTGTTGTTGTAATTATGATGGATAGTGCTGCTCTGCGCACAGCTTCAGAGAACATGTAGTATTGCCCCAGGGCCATGGGGGCAATATTGTCTTATTTAAATAACCTTTTCATCAAAAAGACCCTCCATACCCCCGGGGGCAATAGGGGAGAATTTTGGCATGCTTTTAGTCTTTTGGGGGCTGTTTTAAGGCCCTTTCTTCTTCAACTTCCTGTTTACTTCCTGTTTGAAAACAGGCCTCCCTAAAATAGTCCAGAGGTGGGGCACTATAGGGAAACCTGAATCTCCATTGGCAACCACAGAACACAAAAGTTGCTGTGCAACTAGATATTGGATGCCATTGGAAATGTATGAACACTTGTGCAACAAAAGTTGCATAAGTATAAACAGTTGAATACAGGCCCCAAATATGAACATTACCGTATTGAAACATAACTGCTCAGGCTCTGTATCACAGGGCATTTGGTGTCAGCTAGCCATGCAGTGAAACAGAAAGATACAAACTTGCATGCTTCTTTACAGACGATGCTGACCAAGATGGAGAATAAGGTCAAAACAGATGGATTTCAATGGAAAAATAGTTCCGTATTTAGGTAGGGAAAACCAGGTGCCTAAATACAGACTGGGTGACATCTAGCCTGACAGGCAGCACTAAAGAAAGGAATATTAATTTTTTGTAGTCCACAGATTAAACATGCCAATTATGTGACGTAGTGGCTGAAAGAGTCCAACAAATTTTAAGTTGTCTCAAGAGAAATATAATGTATACATTGTGAGAAGAAATTGTACCACACAATTCTGCTTTCGTTAGACCACAGCAAGAGTACATGGTTGTTTAGGAAAGACACCAACAAAGTGCAATGTAGCCAAATGAGAGTGCCAACGGTGGTTAGGAGCCTGGAGATCAAAACCCTCTGAAGATAGGGGGAAGATGCTGGGTATGCTGATCTGAACCAAAGGAGGCAAATAAAGTTGTATAACAGGACTTTTAGCATCTTGCCTGCTTTCCTCAGCTGCTCATGCCCTTCCACATTTGTAGATTAGCTGCTTTCTAAATCTTTTCCTAGAGTAGTGGCAGAAGTATCACCTACACCCATTGGGAAGCTGCAGTCAGGGAGAATAAGTGAAGTTGAAGATTTCTTCTATGAGACATTAACAAGGTTACTACTCTAATTATCCCAACACAAGTCTCTTGCCTCTTTATGTATAGGAACATGGGCAGACAAAAGGTTAAATGAAGTGTGAAGATTTTTTTTTTTACAAATGCATGGCCAGGCTCTTCAGAAATGTAAATATTTGATTGTAATCTTTTCTGGTTTCAGGAATACCAAATTGATATATTTTTTGCTCAGACATGGACTGACAGCCGTCTCCGTTTTAACAGCACCATGAAAAGAAGTCTCACCCTCAACAGCAATATGGTTGGGTTAATTTGGATCCCAGATACAATCTTCAGGAATTCTAAAACTGCAGAAGCTCATTGGATTACTACACCCAATCAGCTCTTGAGAATATGGAATGATGGGAAAATCTTATACACTTTGAGGTAGGAAGCAAACTTCTTTGCCTATCAATGACTGGAACCTTTATGTCATTTCAGTCTTATAAAATACTGTTTAAAGACAGATAAACCTTCATTGAAACTGTGTATTCTTCCAATATCTTGGACTAGTTCTGAAATGAGTTGAACTATTCAGGCAACCTGGTATATTACTTTGATGACCCACATAATGTCTTATGCTGATACACTACACCAGCATCTATTGTTCTCAAAAAAGGGATTTTCCCCCATTCTCCTTTTCAATTGCAGTCCCATTGCAAAAGACAAGAGAAAACAAAATCTCATCTCCAAGGTTAGCTTTCTATCAAACTGATCCACAAATTGTTGACATATGTAGTATTTTAATATTCACCCTAAAATTTAGATTTCTTCAGTTACTTTCATGGAGGGGAAAGTTCCATGCATGTGCAGAACTGCCTATACACATACAGATGGTTAATAAAGTTAATTCCTCTTAGCTGGCTCAGTAGAAGCTTATATGCCTTTATGATGCTGTGTGGGTGATCACTGTAGTTCCCCCATATCCCACTCTTAATTTGGCACTGCCGGCCAGCTTATGAAAATATTTATTATTCTTAGTCATATTGTTCTTACAAAAAAAAAAAAAAACACCAAAAAAATACCAAAATATATGAATCATGATAATAGAAGCTGAATTCAGTGGCCCAGTTCAAACATAATGCTGCTTGGTCATCTAATAGTTTGCATGCTCCTTTCCTTTTGCTCTCCTGTCTTTCAAGGGCATTCCTTCTCTGACCCCCACATCTTTTTAATTTTGGAGTTTGGATTAGTATTGCATGTGCACCAGTGCTGGCACTAACTATAGTTAGAATTTTGTGTCCTGAATTCAGTGTAACAGTAGCAGAAGAAAACAGTGTGCCAACAGAGCTCTGCTCATTTTTTTCTAGTTGCACAAGTAGTGCATTTATTCTTGTGGTCCCTAGGCATGCTACCACTTGTGCATCTTCTTATGCAACAGCTCCCACAAGAAACTGTGCAACTGGAAGCTGTGTTGGATTCCCCCCTTACATGTAGTATGGAAGTAGGTGTTTGCAAGTGTGATGTCATTGATGCTAGCAGAATGACACCATTGGATACTGGCCTAAAATACAGTTTTAGCAATGGCTACAAACTGTGGTTTGATGGTAGTTTAGTTAACGTCAAAAGCACCACAGACATAAGTAAAATTGACCATAGGTCAAATTGACTGTAGGTAGTTGTGTAACTGAAAGAAAAAAAAGGGTAAACGCCCAAGCAAGAGGGTAAGAAGGGGAAAATATATGAACCCATTGATTGTTCCCTATCATCCAAGCACAGTTAATTCTGTTGAGTAACATCAAATATGCCCTGAGGTCATGAAGGAGACAACCAAAAATGCTGTACTGGCATAATGGTCAGTCAAAATTTGGTCATCCATACTTTTTGAGGCAGAAGTACATAGGATTATTCTGCAAGAGTCTTTCTGAGGGGAATCTCATTATTCTTTTTGATATCACATGCATGAAATCTTCTGAAATTTGATTATACATTTCACTGTTGGAGAACATCAGTAGTTTTGCTTAGATAATTTCAACAAATGTTAAGTGTTTTCTTATGAAATATGTTATAGTTCATATATAATTATTTTTAACTACCTTGAGTGCCATACAACAGAAATGAAATGACCATAAAACCAAGAAATGTAAAAGCTAAACACTCAGCTTTGTGCACACAATTAAGAGTTTCCACATTTAAGCTTATCTTTTCTTATGAATCTCAGCATTCTCCCTTTGGGTGAAAAATGTATGAGATCTTTGTAAAGGCATCGATATGTTTCAATTACATATTTTTGCAGTTGGAGTGCTACTTTCTGGTTATCTTCTAATATGAGTTTTCAACATTTTCCCCCCACCTTCATAGCATTTCATGGAGTTGGAAGGGGCCCCTGTCCAATCTCCCTGCTCCATGCAGAGTCTGCAGTGCAGAATCCAGCTACTACATCCATAACAGGTGGCTGTCTGGTCCTAGCCTAAATAGTTCCAGCAAATGAGAATACATCACATTCCAAGGCATTCTGTTCCACTCGTGAACATCTGTCACTGTTAGGAACTTTGTCCTACTACTGAACAGAAGTCTGTTCTCCTACAATTCCCATCCAGTGGTTCTAGCCTTGCCCCATGGAGCATCAGATAACGACTTTGCTCCATCTTTTGCATTCAGCATTTCAGTTATTTGAAGACAGATATCATGTCTCCCCTTAATCTTCTGTTCTTCCGGGTAAACTTATTCACCTCTCTCAACTATTCCTTAAAAGCCATGGTTTCCATGGGGTCCTCATTATCGTGCCCACTGTTCTCTGAATATGTTCTAGTTTGTCAGTGTCCTCCTCACTATACAGTGACCACAACTGGGCATGGTATCGGACATGGTACTTAAAAATGTAAAGGAGAATAGAATGGAAATATTATTTCCCATGGACTTGACCAGAATGATAAATTTACTTTTTGGATTGCATCTCATAGAGTCCCACAATCAGCTGGGCAGGGGGAATTCTGAAAGTTGCAGTCCAAAGTAACTTTTTGAAACTTTGCCCTAAACACCAAAGTTCTGCTAATTCAGCTCAAGACTGCACTGGCTTTTTATTAACAAGTTATGTTACTAGTAATAGGGTTTATTTTTACACTAATAATAGAATTACATTCAATAATCAATTAAATGGGCAATCTAAATACCTCTAATGTTGAAGGAGAAGGTCAAGTGATACTGAATAAGATTCCAACTTTGTAAGAACTAGGAAGTTAATTTTGATAGTTATTTAGTTAAAGATATGATTTATTACAGATGTTTGGTTTCTTTTTTATTATTGGTAATAGCACATGAATTATTATTTGTTATTAGTTGAAAATGACTATTATCAATTCTGTATGTTTGTTTGTTTTTAAATCTTCAGTATGTTATTATTTGTTTGAAAATGACATAAAAATAAGTTTTGTCCTACTACTGAACAGAAGTATGTTCTCCTACAATGGCTTTTTCAATGGCTTTTCAGCAGTTCCATTGAATTTGTGACATAAAGCTCATCCAAACTGGCAACTAGTAGCAATTTAATCTACTTTTAATGTCTCTTTGGGCTAGTTCTTCCTGTTCCCATGCCCACACATGCTTTTTGGAGTAAAAAAGGAAAATGCATGGCCTTCCTTATGAATTATTGTGATGAATGAAATCATCCACCACTACCCCACATAAACACACCAAGAGAGTATTCTGGCACCTTAAATTTAACTGGGAATCCTGACCATTTCTTTTTTTTCTCCTCCCCCCACCCATTTCTTTTCCCACAGCCTTTCTCCTTTCTCCCCTCCCCCAGAGCAGTGTTGTACAACAATGGGAAGAGAGGGACAGTCTGCTCCCCAACCTCTTTTTCTGTCTCCTCCACTCATGCAGGCATGTGTGGGTATGCGTGCATGCATGCATGTACTCCACCCCCAACCCCCACAGACACTGGAGATCCAACTTAAAATGTGCAGGACAGGGAGAAAGGGAACAAAAAAGAGAAGGTTGGCAGACTCGAAAGTATCAGTTTCAAGGGGGGAGGGAACCCTGCCCTGCTGGTAAGAATATAAAAAGACTCAGGAAGGGAGAGGGGGAAACCCAAAATGTCCTGAAAGTACCGATGTGTTGTCTGGATCTTGGAAACAAAAGCAGTAAATTGGCCAATCTGGATGAGCCCGTAATCATTCATAATCTCAACTCATGTTATAAACCAAATGCTAGTAACAGTTTCAAGGAGAGTTCACTGGTTGACATTTGTGGTGCAAACAATATCAAAATTCATTTGTTCCTCAAGTAGCAACAACCTTCACATGGAGAAAGAATGGAGAGACACCCTTCCCCGCCATGATATACATCATGGTCAGTGGCAGCCATGTTGGCCACACAGCAAAACACAACAAAATCTACAATCCACAAAACAATGATACTTTTATTAGGCTAACTAAAATTTACACAATGCATGATGAAAGTTTTCAAAGCTTCACTGGTTTTATCAGGCAAAGATGTTAAAAATCATACAGGAGAAAGAAAAGTGATAATGTTAGAGTCATAGGGCTACATTTTCTCCCAAATGTTACTTCTGTTGTCAGTTTTCTGGAGGGATATTAATGCAGGTAGAGGCCACTCTTCTTAGCAATGTGGATTTTCACTGTTTCATTGTTTTGTGGATTTCAGATTTTATTGTGTTATGGAAAGTGTGAGCCAGAGGGACTGAACATACTCTCACTATCACATATCTGTATAGAGGCCCTGCCATGCATTTTGGTTGAGGGCAGTTGCACCCATATGTTCCCTATATCCTAGCGTTCTTTTGCTGCCTCTACAACACTTGGAAACTAATTTGTCAGCAAATATGTTCTGCCTGAAGCTGCCCCAATAAATTTAAATGAGCCTTTTTACTATTTTCCCAGTTAAGCCTTTGCAATATCCTCCTGTTACTAGATATTTTCTTTTTTTTAACATGTCATCTTATGGAGACTGTAATAGCTACCTGGTTTCCCTCCAGACTTACCATCAACGCCGAATGCCAGCTGCAGCTACATAATTTCCCAATGGACAAACATTCATGCCCGTTGATATTCTCCAGCTGTAAGTAAGATTCTTGGTGCCTATCTACTATCTGCAAAACTTTCCATAAAGACACGAATTTGCTTCTCGTCTTGACAGGTGATTCAGACTTGTTACAATGGTGCTGGATTGAGGTGTTCATTTGAGTGTTTCCTAGATGTACATGTTTGTGGCAGGAAGTTTTCAGCCTACAGAGTTCTGACAAAAGGCAAACATTGTTTACTTATGGTCTCAGTTATGCTTGAATCAAGAACTGATGCTTAGAATGGAACAAGCATATTTTAAAACATGAATTCCCAGTTTCCAAAAGTGCGATGTTGGGATATGTCCTTTGAATAAAGTACCATACATCCTCAGATATGTTAACAATTTGTAACAAATAGCACTGAAGCAGCTGTAATACATCAGTGCATGTCTAAAAAAAATTCATTGTGGAGAGAGATTTCTGGTAACCTTATTGTCAGCATGAACACCCTAGAGACAAGGAATGGCATATATCTTCATTAACATGTAGTCTGTGTGCTCCAAAATGCCAGTGTAAACATTATCCAAACCAGATTAACAATGTTTTAAAATTTTGTCATAACAATTTATTTATTATATCTGTTTCTTACATAGCCAATTTTGCCTGGGTAATATGCACCAAAGATAATTTCAGTAGAACATCTTCAATGTGACAGTAAGGTTGTTGTTCTTTTCTTTTTCTTTTTTTTAAGATAGAATTTCTTTCACAACCCACACTTGTTTCAATTTGCCTTACAGATGAGCTTGTCTTGGCAGTTGGAAGTCCAAGTATGTCTAATTTACAAAGTCAGATGTATGGTTTCAGCCCATTCTAACAATGTACACATAGAATATAGTATGTCTAGGCAGGTCCAGGCCACATTTGTCCTCTTTTGATACACTTTGTTGCCAGGGCTACTGTGGAACTTTTGTAGGCAATGAAGCCTGCTTGATATGGCTTCTACTAGAGGCGATGCTTGTTTTTGGGCACTTGCATGAATCATGTGCTCCCACTTGGATACCAGAGTTCCAAAGCACAGATAAGATTCATTGGAGGGTTATTATGCACTTGCTCTATCATGCTGTTGTTCAGTTCTCATGTGTTTCAATGGGGCATGCACAGAAGACCTCCCTGGAGCATTTTATCTCACAATGGTAAGTAGCTAACTTGTGAACATGCATTCACAGTGATATAACTTCAACAAACATTTGTGGGCTGATTGTTTTCATAATTTATCTAAAGTGTTGTGAGTGTAGGGTAAACACTGAATGTGATCTAAACAGGTGCCTGTGGAGGACCTGACATTATATGTAGGTCACTGAGGAACTTAACAAAAGATGAAAACACATTTGGGCTGGAGGAGGCAACTGATACAATGCTGTGACAGTCATTTTTGTTTCTTGCTGAACGATTTCTCTCTTGCCTAGTCCAAAGGACAAAGAATGCTATAGTTACTTCTGTTTTGACACTTTCATCTGAAACTCCAAGTACTATTTGTAATGGTGAAGCTATTTGGTGATGGAAATAGTTCTAAATTAAAGATTACTTCAGTTTTTAAACTGCAAAGCTATAATTCTGGGAATGCATATGTGGGGCCACTGATTAATTGGAAACTCACCCCTAAAGTCTTCAGAAGGTTATTCAGTCTCAGATTTCTCCTTCAAGGTCCACACAGCCACCATAGAAATTCTGAATGTTTCTTCTTTCTGGAACTTTTAATATTGTAAATGTAGCAGTTGGTAGAGAGGGGTGGATATTCTGGAATCACTGATATTCCAGACCCTGGTCCTATCCAAAACATGGAGAGAACTTCAGAGGTGATATAACCCCTTCTAGCTGCCATTGCTTGAATCTCCAATCCTGGAATCTCTGTTCCATCAAAAGCCCTCTTGGGCTCTGGCCCATGGGAGAGAAGTGGGACCATTTTTACTTGTGATGGGGGGAAAAGGATCAGGGATGCAAATCTTAACTTACTTTGTTCTCACAGACAAGAACAAAATCTCTCAAAGATCACTGAAGTGCAATGAAAGGTTCCTGTGCCTATTTTAAAAGTATAACAATATTAATCATATTCTGAAATTCTCCAGATAGCAATTGCTGAGGTAATATGAACTCCTCAATACCAGTTTGAAAGTTGGTATGTGGACTCCAGTATCCAAGAAATACTTCAGCATCTGAATGAAGTGGAGCTACAAGCATTTAATCTACAAGCATTCCCACTTTGATCTTTTTTAATCTTGAGCATTTTAATCTTTGACACAACCATTTCCTGTATGAAACGAATGGATCATTCTCTGAATATTTCTTTTAAAAAAAACACTCATGTTAAAACACTGGTAGTAGGGATCTATGCTCCCAATATAAATATACATATAAATTGTATAGGAAACTACACAAAATTTTGGAGAAATATAATAAAGATAATATAATCATTCTGGGTGATTTCAATGGGGTTGTAGATCCCTTAGTAGATAGATCCTCAAAAACAATAGGTAAAATGCAAGGTAAACTTCTGAAAAGTTACTTCAGCTTGATTGATGATCTCGCCTTAAAAGATGTCTGGACATTATTAAATGGGGGGGGGAGGATATACCTTTTACTCCGACCTATATAAATCCATGTCTAGAATTGATATGTGTCTTGTCACCAAAAATCTTACAACACAAATTCAAAACATGGATACATTGGCTAAAATAACTTCAGACCACTTCCTGATTGAGATATCATTGAAATTGGAAATTAAAAAGTGCTATAACTGGAGGTTAAATGAAAATCTTCTAAAATATGAGAATTTCTTAAGAGAATGTAAAAGAGAAGTGAATCAATACTTTAGAATAAATAACACAAAAGACTGCCTCATGAAGATGATATGGGACGCAGGAAAAGCGGTATTTTGAGGTCTGTTAATAAAAAAGGGAGCGGAAAAGAAAAAAACAAAACACAGAAAGATTTAATTTCCTAACAAAGGAATTAAGGGAAAGAGAAGAAGAATTAAGGAACAACCCGAAGGATGGAAAGGTAATTAAACAAATAAGATTAATAAGATTAATACAGAAGCAACTCAACTGGGAAACAATGACAGTAATTGAAAGATCATTAAGAAGATTAAGACAAAACCATTTTGAGCACATCAATAAGGCAGGTAGATGGTTGGTGTTCAAATTAAGGAAAGAAAAGGAAAAGAAGATTATCACAATAGTCAAAAGTAGAGATAGTTTTGTAAGAAAGCAAGAAGATATCATGCGAACATTTAAAGATTTTTATAGTTGATTATATGACCAAGAAATTGAGGCAGAAAGAGACAAAGAGAAACTAAAATAATATCTAGATAAACTAACTATATTAAAAGTGAATGAAGAACAAAAGAAGATATTAGAGGCTCCCATTTCTATGATTGAAATAGTAGGGTAATAAGAGACTTAAAGCCAAATAAGGCACCGGGGCTGGATGGCTATATGGCGCTCTTCTATAAAAAAACTGATCGACGAAATAAGCATTCCATTATTGAAAACTTTTAACAACATTGGGGATAATAGGATTCCTGAATCCTGGGTAAATGCAAACATAACGTTAATATTGAAGGAAGGGAAAGATGAGAAAGATGTTGCTAATTGCCAACCAATTTCACTCCTCAATAAGGACTATAAAATATATACAACTATTCTGGCTAGATGATTAAAAAAGGTCTTAAAAAATTTAATACATGATGGCCAAAATGGATTTCTACCTGACAGACAGATCAGTCATAATATAAGGTTAATTTTGGATCTATTGGAGCATTTTGAAACACACAATGAAAAAAAAAACTTGGGTTAATCTTCATTGATGCTAAAAAAGCTTTTGACAATGTGCAGTGGGATTTTATGCTAGAAGTTCTGAAGAAGATGGATATGGGTGAAGAATTTATTAAAAGAATACAACAGATTTACAAAGAGCAGAATGCACAGTTAACTATTAAAAGGAACAAGACAAGGCTGTCCCATCTCGCCATTGTTATTTTTCATTGTATTGGAAGTTTTGAACAACAGCATTAGATTGAATACAAGAATTCCAGGGGTCAAAATCAGAGGGCAATCATACAAATTAAAAGCTTTTTCTGATGACTTGGTCATCATTTTAGAAAATCCGCTACACCAAGTTGAAGAGGTAATTAAGACTTTAAGCTGTTTTGGCGAATACTCAGGATTTAGAGTTAATAAAGACAAAACAATAATTCTGACTAAGAACATGAGCATTCTAGAAGAGGAAGAGTTAGGGTGTAGGACTGGATGTGAAATAGCAAAAAAAAAGTTAAATATCTAGGTATCTGCTTCACTAAAAGAAATGGAGATCTATATGACAACAATTATAAAAAAGTATAGGTGGAGATTAAAAAAGATCTAGATGCTTCGAAGGAACTTAAACTTTCCATATTAGGGAAAATTGCATCAATTAAAATGGTAGTGCTCCCTAAATTGTAATATCTCTTCCAAAACTTGCCAATAATCAATAATGAAAAGATCTTTGATAATTGGAAGAAGGTATAAAGGAGTTTATTTGGGAAAAAAGAAAGGCAAGAATAAAATGGTGTAACCTGATAGATGATAAAGCTAAGGAAGGCTGGGGTCTACCTGATTTAAGATCTTACTATGATGCGGCTGCCCTTCTATGGTTGAAAGACTGGATAACTCTAGATAATGAAAAAATACTGAATGCAGAAGGACAAGATGTATGGTGTGGCTGGCACGCATACTTGATCTATAAGAAGAACAAGGTTAACAAAGATTTTGAGATTCATTGTGTTAGAAGAGGGTTACTTAGAGCCTGGCAGAGAATTAAAGACAAATTTACTATAAGATACCAACTTGGACCTCGACACAGGAAGCATTTCAGTCAAGATGGAACAGTTCTAAAATATGGTTAAGATTTTCAGACATAACTGAAGTTAACGAGGGCACAAGAATACTTAAATCAAAAGAACAAATAATTAGGCAGTTTAATATAAACTGGTTCTCCTACTACCAACTAAGGGAAAGATGCAATGAGGACCTAAAAGGGGGTGGTATAGAGGTCGAATTCAATGAGTTGGATAAACTGATCTGGGCAGAATCCCAAAAGAAATTATTATCAAAATTTTATAAGCTTCTACATACTAGAAATTTGGAACAAGAATACATCAAGGATTATATGTGGAAATGGGCTCAAGATGTTGGGCATAACATAGAGCTAGAGGACTGGGAGACAGCAAAGAAGGAGAACTATGAAGTTTACTGGCTTTAAAAGAAAATTATCTTAAAGTATCTCATAGATGGTATTTTACACTGGTGAGATTGAATAAAATGAGGGCATCTGTAAAAAAAATTGCTGGAAATGTGGAAGATCACAGGGCTTTTTTATACATCTATGGTGGGATTGTCCTAAAGTTAAGAGATTCTGGTTAAAAGTGCATGCCCATATCAATAATATGCTTCAGATAAAATTGGCTTTTGCCCCGGAAGTGTACTTACTAAACATAATTAAAGGCCTAAATAAGATGGAGGAGGGGGAATATTGGAAGAACATTTTGTATATGGTCACATCAGCCAGGATGATCATTGCAAAAAAGTGGAAGATAAAGGAAGAACCAAACATTGAAGAGTGGAGAGACAAATTATTGGACTTAATTGAGATGGACGATTTAACAAATAGATTGAGACAGTTCAAAAGTCCCAAAACCAAAAGAGATTGGAAACCTGTATTAGAATTCTGGAGAAACTCTGGAGATCCACATAAAAATTTAATCGAAACATTTAACGAATAGAAAGAAAATAACTCAATTCTATAAGCAACCCACGTATATAGAAGATATCTGGGATTGAATTTAGGCAGTGCTGAAATGTTTAGCGGCAATAAAGCGATATAAATCTATATGAAATTATAGTTCAAAAGATATAGAATATATATAAAAACATATAGAATACAAAAAGCAAAGTTAAATTACAGAGTGTATTTCCGATCAGAAAGAAATGGTAATAGAACAACCGATGAATTATGTGGTAATTGGGAATTAAGTGAGGCTACAAACAACAGTTAAGAAAAGTAACACATTAACTCAAGGAAATAATAAAGGAAGTATACAGGAATATAGTTATCTAAAAACACTTTCAATGATTAAATTATGTAACAGACAAATTGTATTTGTAGTTTATGGAAAGTGGAACAACAGGTGTTGGGTTTTTCATATTTTATTTCAAATAACAAATCAGATGAATACTACAGTTATAATGTAGAAATGAAGAACATATGATTATGTAAAAAAAAAACACTCACAAGTTATTTAGAATTTAGAATATTTTTGAATTGCCTCTCCATTCAGTGCTGAATTTTCCAATGCAGTAGCACAAAAGGAAAGCTTGATTATTTGTCACATTGCTGAACTCAGTTCTTTATCTGTAAAATAGCAAGGTTTGAAATATTTTTTTTATTCATTTCTTATGGATTTCTGTTGTTCTGGGTGCAATTTTAATCCATCATCAGTGTACACTTTGCTGTGTGGGTATTTATAAATGTCATATTTCCTTAATAATGGATATTGTCAGGGCAATAAAAACAATATATAACAGATGAATTTCTGACATGACAGCTAAACTGCTATATTCAAGTTGCAGTTCTATAAATATTTACCTGGGTAGGTAAATGGGATTCCCCTCCAAGGAAGCATGCATTAGATTATGCTGACACTTCCTCCCTAAATCTGGTTATTGATTGATTTTTGCCCTGAATCATGACAGTTTATTAAAAAAAAATCAGAAAACTATATGTATTTTTCTTACTGATTTTGATGTTTTACTCCTTTAAAATTCTTAACACTGACCTCTTGATTTCTGTTATATTTTACATCAGTGAATTCAACAGATTAATTGCACATTAAATAAAAAGATGTGTTTTTTAAAAAATTCTTAGTAATGATAACTTTTAATTCCATCAGATGTTCCTGAGGCCTGTTTTCTTGGGTGGAGCTGTATTGCCTCACTTATTCTTTCAAAATTCCAAGTTTGCTCTTTTGCCTAATTGTGTCCTATTCTCTTAGAGTACCTTCGAATATTACAAAAGTGGGAGAAAGGGAAAAATGCATTTGACTTGTGGCTTTCCCTTGTTATTGCTCTGATATATTGCAGAGCAGAAGTGGGCATTTTTGGATGGTCTGGGGATCATTTTTGCTCTCTTGAGGACCTCAAAAAAATGCTCCTTCAAGCCTAAAAGGTGCAGACACTATTGGCTATTTTTACACTCATTTTGTGTGTATGTCATGGGAGGTGTCCAAGGGAACTTGGAGAGTTCCTGGAAGCCTGCATTTTGCTCACTCCTCATATAGATGGACTTTCTTTCCTCCCCTTCCTCCTGCTTTTAGTACTGTTACCACCGCCACCACTACTGCATCATCAGCACCATCAGCACCACCATCACCATCACAGAAATCTCTGGGATGTGGATCCATTGCAATCTGTCTTAATGTGAGAAGAGTGGGAAGAAGAGTCATGTGTCATTTACATTTCATTCTTCCTTGTTTTTAGTGTGGATCAGGCCTGATTCAAAGATGATTCAGAGGACTGCTCCTCTTTCCTTCTCATACAACCTGGCCTATACCCCTGAGCAATGTAAAGTGAGAACTGGGAACTCAGCAGCAGCAAATTCCATGTTCAAGGAAATGAATTCTATGATCAAGGACATGACAAAATATCCCTGAATCTAATAAGCTGAACTGAATGGGGTCCCAGATTGCTCATGTTCTACTGTTCATGTAAGCAAGATGCGCAGGGAGGGAGGGAGGGAGGGAGAATAAGCAGTAAAAAGTATGTTGTTAAAGGCCTACCTTTAAAAAAAACCTGAATGGGCCCAAACAGAGAGAGATGTCAGAACAAACTGAATTAAGGTTTTCTGCTTCTACCTGACAAATAGAGTCACGTTCATATAAAGATCAATGATGATTATGATGACAACTGTCTACACTTATTGTCATATGCTCATCCTGTTGCTAAGCAGTTTTACTTCTATTATCATTAGGTTTAAAAAGATGGCTGGTGGTGAGTCACAATTTGCCACAAGTGTCAACCAGTAACCACATCTGGCAGACTATCTAGCATGATCCATCCCATCTCAGGCTATGAGCTAATTTTGTTTTGTTTGAAGATGAGTGATTTTGGAGAGTAGGAAGTTAATTAACAAGCAGACGGTTTTCCCCAAATAAACTGTTTCCATGGTTTAGCTATATTCTGTTTTTATCTTCAGAATTAATGCTAAGATGTTCTCATAGTGCATATGTGATAATGGGTTCTCCCAGTATCTGGGCAACACAGCTGGGGTAGTATAGTCTCTCCTCCAGGTAAATGAATAGTTAAGGATGTGTTGGTTTAAGTTATATTTATTGGGGCTCAGGAGGAGCAACAGAGATCACAAGATACAATTGCCCAATGAGGATGACCAATTTGGGGACAAGTGTGAAAGCTTTCAGATGCTTCCAAGTGAGAGGTTATAAAACTTGGGTGCCACCAGGCATGGAGAGAGACAAAGAAACTGAGACTTTCGGACTGACAGAGAGGTGGGGGAAATGCTGCCTGCCTCACCTTCCCCAAGAAAGCTTGGTCTAAGGCTGGACAAAGGGGTCCAGACTCCCAGCTTTCCATGACCATCCATCCAAGACCCAAAACACCACCTGTATTGTGAATAGAATCAGAATGTTCAGTTAGTCACATTAGGGCGTAGATTTCTTTTAGCATCAGCTGAATATGATCCAGGTTGTTTTGTAACTTTGTAATTAAATAACACCTGAAGGAAGGTGCCTTAATGTATAAGACACCCTTTTGCTAATGTAAGATTGCTTGCTTAGAATAAAAACTTTCCTTCAAAGACCTCTTCTTTTCCATGTTCTCTTCATCTGCCTTTGTTTGGTGGGCATGCATTTATGCATATAGGATTCTAATCTCCCAAAGGAGGAAGAGGGAATGTCTCTACAGAGTCAGTGGTGGGAAAAGTGCAAGTTAAGCATCCCAGTAACTTCCCACTAAGTTACTGAGTCATGTGGGGTAAATGAGATAATCTTCAGGGATCACCTCTGCTACTCAAGAGCAGGAAACAGAGCAAGAACTGATACACAGATGCAATGGTGCACATGGTTGCGGGAGACCCATTACAGCATATATAACCAAGCAAGTTAAGAATAGGATGGTACCAACTGTTTTGGAGTAAACTTGCTGCTTTCAAGACAAAGGCAAAATGTTTTCCCACTAGTGGTTCTTTTACTTTTTCAGAATGTGTGTTTGTGACGGTATTTTCAATTTTCCAGGACTTTTCCATGATGTTTTCCCGTTTGAAGCAGAGTAGCAAATGGCACTCCTCCCATCAACATGGTTCATGGCATTAAGCTATTTGGCACATAAGTCAGAAAATCCCACATGCACTTCACTTCCTCCTGGCAGTAGAAATACAATAATAACAGTGTAAAATATTTAACTATTTTGTTTTCCTTTCTTGGTACCTAAAATCTGCTACTTCAGACATCATCTTTACTTTACTTAATGGGAAAGCTGGACCTGCGGTTTTTACAGCCAACATCTCCTGGAGCAGCCACTGTTTTAGAGATATTTCTGCCCAAACATTCCATCATAGGGTGATCCCAGTCAGACAATGATTACATTATGAATGGGATGATATCAGCTTGAGTGAAGATATAGTTCATCCTAGATGGGTTAAATGGGTGGTCCTAGCTCATTAGGGCAAACTGCTTCTCTTTTAAGCCCATGAAGTTCTTGACAACTGGTGACATGGAGTGTGGCATTGTGCAACTCTTCCTGTTGCAGACTCCCTCTTTGCCAATTTCACAATCAGTTTCCAAGTGCTTTCCCCTCTCTGCAAGGGGTTTGCCAAGATCAGATGATACCTGGTGTTGCATATCACAGAGTAGATCACTGTTTCCAACCTAAAAGAGCATGAAATGGAGCAAGAACCGATACATAGGGGCAGTGATGTATTTGCAATGAGATTCCGGATCCTGTCTTGGCAAATCTCTCCTAAGCTTAAGAGGGAGAGAGATATCATTCTTTGATCATTTCACCTTCTTTTGTTGTGGTGAGGCATCAGGGTGTGCATCTAATAAAAAACAGTCACATACTTCAACCCCCCCCCCCGCCTTTCTGCTCAGCCCTATTTAAGATAGTGAATGACTTCTTCCTAGAAGGGTGCTAGATTAATCCCATTGTCAGCAACCGTATTTAAAACTTTAAAAGAATATACTACTTTGGGACTTTCTGATGGCTTTTCTAATTCTGAATTTATTTATTTATTTATTTATTTATTTTAAAAATTCACAGTAGTCAAGGGTTTTTTTTGTTTTGTTATATTTTGTTTACTCTGAAATGACCACACTTCTTGCTGTGGGGTAGAAATGGCTGGTTGTAATGTTTGAATACTCAGGTTCAGCCCCTAGGGTCATTAAGTGGGAGAATTATAAATATGTGTAGGTTGTTACTGTAGAAAGCAGTACTTTCAAGAATCAAATAGTTGTGAGCTCATGGTGCGGATGTAATTCTTCATTACTTTTCTTCTTGCAGGAAACAGTGAGTCAGGCAGTTTTCTACCTGCTGCAATAAAGTCTTCAAATCATGCAGTTTTCAAAGACTAGTCATAATTTGGGACTTACTCTGCCAAAAATTTGCATGTGGTTGTTTTGCACAGAAAATAGCAAATTTTTGCACTAGAAATAGTATTCTCTATGCAGAAAATTAAATATTTATGTAGAATGTTATTTTCTGTGGAAAAAGTGCTCTCTCCAGTGCAGAAAATACTGTCTTTTGTGCAAAACAACCACATGCAAATTTTGGGCAGAATGAACCCTGAATTGGGAAAACTATCATCAGACCAGGATTTTTCTCATGAGGGTTTCTGGACACTCAAAAAGCATGGTTTTTCACCATTTTTTCCAAGTATTTTCCAGTATTTTTTCCATCTCTACCACATGGCATACTTCCACATAGAATCATAGAATCATAGAGTCATAGAATTGGAAGAGACCACAAGGGCCATCTACAATGAAGCTCCATAACTTATGATGTAGCTATTCAATTTGTTTCCTTGCTGATGATGGGCACAGATGACTGATTCCACCATTAGTGACAAATGCAGGTGTGATATTCTTAGGAGAGGATAATAATATATGAAGCACTCATTAATATAAGGTAACTCCTTATAATGACAATAAATTTTCTGTATTTAGTTCACCGACTATTTTTAATGAGAAAGAAATGACACAATATCTCATCACATAAACAATAAAACCACCAAAAATATCAGCTCATAAACACAATGAAGTCAAATGTATATACTGTACTTAGCCATTTTCTAACATCCCTGTCCTGATTTTTGAAATTACAGTAAACCATTGCAACCTTCTGAGTAATTTTAGTATTGCTGCTTTTCTTATCGAGAGGAACATCTCATCAGCCTGAAAGACATACTAAAATCATGTAGATCAATTTTGCTCTAGCTCCTTGTTATGATTTACAGTATAACAGCATATTTGTCAATCTTTCGATAATCCCTGTACCACAGGGGTGGTGTCTGCAAGAAACAGGAATTCTTCTGTATCATCCTTCCAAAAAACAAGAACATTGGTCTATGCTGATATGAAAGCTACATGACACTTGAGATAGTTAAGTAGCACTTTGCATGACATCAGGGAATGTTAAATTATGAACCAAATGTGAACAGATATACTTTGCTTGTGCTTTAGCTGATACTCGCTCTCTGTGTCCTCCATTCCTTGTCTAACTACTAATTTACTTGTGAATTCTCTCTTAATGAGAAAAAAAATATCAATGTACCATTAACTTCTCAAGGAAGTTTTGAAGCAGGGAGTTGTTCTTCAGATCTACTCAAGGCTGTTCTTAAACTAAACAATACAGCCACTTAACAAGCAATGGGAAGTCAAAAACTAGGCAAGCAGCATGTGTCAAATCATGCCTATGATGTTAGTGGGGAATTATACATTTTCACAACAAATAGTGGTAACTAGTGGCTTTCGTGTCAGTGGAATAATTAATCTACACCAGGTTTTAGACTGAACTTTAAAGAAGCTATCCAAGGTGCTGAATCTATTTTGTCATTCAGATCTCAGCGAATTCCTCTAAAGTTCTGACTAAAACCCAGAAGAGATTCATCACCCCACCGACATGGAGGCCACCAGCCACAACTAGTAGCAGTCCTCACAGGTGAGCAAGGCAATAATTCTAAAAGAGGTAAGCAAGACAGAGGAATGTTTTTTTCAGAAAAAAGCAAGAAACTCCCAGGGGCTTGAAAAAAACAAAGCAAAGAAGCTTGCAGAAAGCAATCCAACTGCTAAGACCAGCTGCACTGTCCCTGAAGCCATACAACATCAGAAAAGTATCATTCATATCTATGGCTATTTATGCCATTATGTTGTGAGCTTCTTTCAGCAGCATTAATGGCATTTTAAGTTCTGAATCTTTCAGCAGCGTTTGATACCATTAATAATGATATTAAATTTTGGATCATTTGGCTGATATGGGACTTGCGGGTACTACTTTGCTGTGGTTCCAGTCTGTTTTGGCTGAATGTTCCCAGAGGATCATGCTGGGGGAGTGTTGTTCAACTTTTTGGCATTTGTCTTGGGGTCCATACAATCCATACTGTACCCTATGCTTTTTAATATCTACAAGAAGCTACTGCTGGGAGTAGTCAGCTCAAGTTTTGGGGGTTGTGTCTTGTGGAGTGTTACCCAGTATGTGGAGTGTTACCCAGCTATCTCTCTCTTTTACAACTGATGCCTAGTAGACTGTGGAAGTCCTGAATTGTTGTCTGGAGACAGTGAAGGACTGGATACAGATGAACAAACTTGGGCTCAATCCAGACAAGATAGAAGTGCTGTTAGTCAGTAGGAAAACCAACCCGGGGGCTGAGATCACAACCTGTTCTGGATGGGGTTGCATTCCTTCTGAAAGATCAGGTTCATAGCTTGGACCCAGTGTTGCTCATCAAAGACAGGGTTGCTGCAGTGACTGGAAGTGTCTTTGTCCAGCTGTGCCTGGTGCTCCAGCTTCACTCCTTCCTGGAGAAGGTAGATCTGGATGCAGTGGTTCATGTCTTAGTTACCTCTCGATTAGACTACTATAATGCACTCTGTGTAGGGCTGCCCTCAAAAAGTGTCTGGAAACTGCAACTACTGCAAAATGCAGCATCCAGACTGGTGTGTCCCAACATCTCCTGAAGTTAGGTTGGTATGTACATATAACAGGTCCTTCTCTGTAGCAGTGCCTCAGTTGTAGAACTTCCTACCAAAGGGAGTTAGGCTAGTCCAAACTCCTTTGAGCTCCTGGCAGGCAGCCAAAACAATGCTATTCACATGTCCTACACTGTTTGAAACTGCTCTGCTTTAACTGTTTTGAAATTCTATTTTAGGGTTATTTTTAGACTGTTTGTAAAAGTTTTTAAAGAGTATTTTAATGTGTTTTTTAAATGTTTTATCTTTGTACTCTTTTAATTGCTTTTATTTGTTCGTTATCTCAGGAGCATTTTTGGGCTGAGAGGTGATGTAGAAATATCATACATAGATAGTTCAGTATGCTGGCTATATCCCAAGCTCCAAAAGGCAATGTTAAAACATTTATTTTTGAATAAACATGATCTTTCTTTGCTGGAAACAAAACAATGACATTATCTGCAGGGACCTCCAAAGGACCCCTGGAAGTCCTTGCAGGTTTCAGTTCCTTTGTGTCCAGCTGCAGGAAAAGAGCTGGACAGGTGTCTGCTGCTCCCCCCTCCCCCTATTCTCTACTGACCAGGAGATGGCTAGGGTTTAGGAGCTGCAGCTGAGAAAAAGTGGATTTTGGAGAGTTGGATGGGAGGTGCTCATAGCGACATCTCCCAATGCAGGATTGTGGACGTTGTTTAAATTCTTCCAAACTGGGTCTTACTTCAAATTGTGTCTCATTTTTCTCCCTTTTTCTTTTTGTCTGCCCCATGACAGACATGGAACTAAACTTTATTAGTTTGTTCCCATCAGTTTGGAAACCTTGGGCTTAACTTGTGGATTGGCAATGAAAGATTGTATTGATCTACAAACAAAATGTAGCCATTGTTTCCCCTAGGGTTTCAACCTTGTCTAATGATCAGGTCAAAATGTATAAGCTAATTGGGATAACCCCTAGTAGTGTCCATAAAAGAACTTGGAAATATTAGTTTTCCAAGCTCTGGATAGCAATTTTTTTCCCCAGAGGAAGCAAATAATCCATAAGCATTGGTGTTAACTCTCACTCTCTGCCCTTATTGATTGCTCATTGTCCAACTCTATTCATTTCCACATCAATGGAAAACAGAATAATGTGCAAATCATACTATCTTTTGTTATTCAGTTATTGAATCACAAGTGTTATCTACTGTATGCTCTCACTGATGCAGATGCCTTTTACTTACATATGCTAACAAGCCAAATTCTTTGCATAATTTTGATAAGTCAAAGAATCCTTTGGAATGAACCAATGGTTAGTATTAGTCTTCTTTTTCTTCCCTGGGAGCTGTCTGAAGTGCTGATCTAGGATATTATCAGATGCTCTTAATACAGCATTACATGAATGCCAGGAGATCGCCAAAGAGCTTCTCTTTCAGATGACATTGTCCTTGTCCTGTTATGCTCCCATGCTGGCCCTGTTTTGCCCTTGTTTCTTCTTATTCATGGCTTAAGCCGTGAATAGATCGCCCATTCCACTCCTGTCACGGAATGATAGGTGAGCAAAAAAGGTGCCAGCTGAAATGGGAGGTCCGTTCCAGAACACTTCTGTGTGTGATTGGGACATCCAGGTATATGACACCCTTTTTTGTACACTCCCTGGATTACTTGGGGCTTTGTAAGTGTGTTTTTGTGCTTGCTGTCATTTTAACACTTGTATTTCACTTTTTATTTTTGAATTTCCCGTACACTTGTCCTCTTGCGAGAACGTCCCAGGATTTGAAACCAGGAAGTGAATGCAGCTCCAGAGAGCTGCATTCACTCCTGAGCTGCTGAGGGGGAGGGAGTGTTGTGTGATCAAGGTAAGTGCAAAACTTTTCATTCTCATGCCTGGATGAAGTTGGGAGGGGGTCGGGATTGGAGATAGCAAGATGGGGACGCTATTTCTGTCTCCGTCTGAAAATCTCCATACTTTGTTGGCTCATAGCGAGGGTTTCAGTATTCCTCATGTTCAGAAGCTATCAACAAGAATGCAGATTCCAGTAATGAGTGCTAACTAGAATATCCTTAGGCCAGAAGGCGAATGACATCTGAGGTAAGAATCTAAAGCTGTGCATGAAAGAAGCTCTGTCAGCAGATCCAGAAACATGCAATTCCCCTCTCCACATAGTCTCTCCATGTACCTTTAATATCTGCTGTGTAGGGGGTGAGAAACCCTCCAGAGCAACACCAAGGCCCCGTTTACACAGCAAAATATTCCCTTAAATAAACCACTAAGATTCCTAATTGTTCCCACACATCGCACCACAGTATTGCCCATTCAGAAGTGGGGGAGCTCAAAAACTCAAAAGTAGCATGATAGGGGATTTCCCTACTTTCCCTGACTTTTTTGAAAAGTAGCGCGACTTAGCGCACTTTCGATTGTGTGAACTACCATTTCGCTAAGGGCTATGTGAACTACCAGCAATCTTCCCGATACAGTCACAGCAGAACTGAGCTGTGATTGGTTGGGCTGTCCAAGGAGGGGGTGGACTTGCAAGAGATGGAGGAGTCTCAAATGAAAAGATCCATCCAATGTTGTTTCCATCCACAGGAAAGATCCAGACAGTGCTATTGAGGAATCCCCAGTTAGCCTTTTCCTCTCTCTCTCTCTCTCTCTCTCTCTCTGTGTGTGTGTGTGTTCGTTCCCTCACCCTGCTGAGATCCCGTTTCTGTGTGTGAGAAGAGAGAGGGGGGAGAGTGAGGGGAAGGGGGGCTTGATGGGGGATGGCTCCTCGGCTGACACTCCCTGCTAAAGGAATAAAAATTAGCAGGCATTCCACTGGTAATCAGAGGGAAAGCACTTTCTCTCTTTCCCTCCCTCCCTCCCTCGCAGGTTCTCAGCATCTTCTCCCAGATGTGCTTGGGAGGCCATGCCCCCACCTCTGTCTGTGTGAATTACAAAGCGGAAAACTAAGCAGATTCACCAATTTAGCAGTAAATCATGTGAACTATGCAGCACTGGTGCGAAACTGCGATAAAGTGCAAACTACCGCAATAAAAACTGCCATGTAACTGAGCCCTTAGAGTGATATGGTATTCTGAGGGACCTTGGAGGTCTTTAAACAGAGGCTGGATGACGATCTCTCAGGGATGCTTTGATCATGATTTCCTGCATGCTGGAGGTTGGACTGGATGGCCCTTGTGGTCTCTTCCAACTCTACAATTCTATGAGTCTATGATTCTATGAAATGTGGAAATGTCTTCTTTGGGCCATGCCAGGGTTGACCGGAAAGGGAAAAGGGCATCTCCTATTGGAATTGCTAAGGAAACTTTCTCCTTCAACAGATGAACAGATGGCCTGAGCAAAATATTCAGCAGTTATTCTGAATCTGACAAACCTGTACTTTCCTCCTGACACCGTTCAATTTAAATAACTGTACAAAAATATGGATAATGCAAAGTTGACATGTACAAACTAACTGGGCTCTCACTGACCCTGTTCTCTCCCAACAGATTCTAAAACAATCAGCTTTGCATGAGGATTTTAGGTGTAAATCCAAGTGTTTTCTCACCCCAGTCTTAAATATAGCAGCTGAAACATTAAGTGCTATTGATTTCAAGAATTTCCATCAGTCCTGCTTTATACTACTAAGGAAAAGAGGCCAGGTGCCTCTAAAGATGACTTAAAATGTCCACCCTTCAAGTGTAAAAATGTCCACCCTTGAAGTACTTCCATTTGTTATGGAAAGTATTTGTTTACAGTCCTGTCAGCCATGAGCAAGTGGACCTTGAAGGGAAGTCATTAATGTCTGAAAAGAGTTACTGGCACAGAGCAGAATGCCCATGCACAGTACTATGAGATTATCTGTCTGTTTCTCCATTTAGCTATCTCTTCTCACTGCCTTTACCAACTCAGCAACCCCAAGGTATGTTTGACTACAACTAGGGGTGTAGCTACATGGAGGGGAGGAAATGAGGGCACTGCCCCTCAAATTAGAATTCTACCCATCCATGATATTCTCCATGCTCCAAATTTCTAACATTGCAGTAACATAACACTTCAATTGAGCATTTAGAAATAATGTTTAGGCATCCTAAGAAAAGAGCCAGGCAAGGGAATGTGAGCATTACCAAGGGAATGTGAGCATAACAAATATCAATTCTAGATATTAACTATTTTCAATACCTCATTCTCTACGATCCTAGACATTTGGGAACTGAGGGAAAATTTCATTGATGGGGGACTATTCTAATTCAGAGGGGCACAAATAGTGTTCTAATTTTGTATACACCCCACATAGCAACACCCCTGACTACAACTTCCAACATCTCAGATAGCATGCCTACACTGGTTGTGGGTGATGGAAATTTTAGTTCAGCACATCTGATAGGTGCCCAGTTGAAGAACTTGATCTATAATGTGTGTGCATGTACATCTGTGTGCACGTGTATACACATGCACACACACACACACACACCTGTATGAATAAATTTTAAATGCCCATTTGAATGTCCCAATCACCCACATAATTAAAATAACATCAGTCAGAGTGGGGACAAACGTATAAGCTCTGTACCTGCCAACACAATTGCCATTGCTATCCCCGTTATCCTCTATGAGCTGGTGGGGGACTTCTGGCCATAATGCTAACCATAGCATATGAGCAAATTGGATAAAACCAATGAGACCTCAAAGGCATTAATAAAAAGTCATGTTGTGACTTGGCACTGAAATGATACCAGTGTTAGTGCCAATCAGTGGCTCCAAGTGGAGGGTGTTGCATAACCAGGGGGCCATAACAGAGAAGGCCCTTTACCATGTACTCTCATTGTATATTACCCCCAGCAGTGGGAGATAGAGGAGGGCCCTTCCAACAGACTTGAGTTCTTGGCCAGGTGTATATGCAAAGAGGTGTTCTTTTAGGTATTGAAGTCCATGGATGCTTAAAATTTTAAATGCTATCACCAGCAGCTTGAGTTCACACTAGACCAGAGTAATTTTTTTGTCTATATGGTACTCTGATCAGAAATATTTGCACTAGCTGCAGCTTTCAATTCATTTTCAAGGGTAGCCTCATGTAGTGCCACTTACAGTAGTCCAAACCCAAAGTTACCAGTGTGTATATTATTGTGGCTAGGTCAGTGATTCCTAAAGTGGGCAGTATTGCCCCCCTGGACACAGTGGAAAGCTCCAGGCGGGTGGTGAGGAAAAAGGGGTAGCATGGAATGTTGGGATTGAGGGTCCCATCTCTTTTGGGGGTCCCTTAAAACCATCACACAACCTCGCTGATCACTTCATGTGGTGGTATCTCCCACTCTTTGCACCAGGTGCTTTGTTTACTTTCCTGCACATGCTCATTCCCTTAGCCACAGTTTGCTAGCAGTGGTGGCAGCAGTTAGGAACTCTCGCAAGGCTTGGGCATACAGCATTGCTTCCTACAGCTCAGAGTGGTGCCATTTTGGGACAGATTGGCTGACTGGAGCAGGAGTTAGTGCACATTGGGGAGAAGCAGCAGTGGGAAAAAGGAGCTTTCAAATTTGTGACCCTGCTTAAGGTTTGTGAGCATTGCAGGCTGGAGGTGTGCTGGTGGTCCTGCTTTCCCTCATTGAAAAAGGCCAAGAGAAGAGGTACTAGAAGAAAAAAAATTATGTGGGGGGGGGAGTAGGTGACTTGAAGCCTGATGTTTCTGCCTCTGCAATTTTTCCTCCTTCCTGTCTGTGCAAGTGAGCAAAAACACCCACACACCCTCCCTCCTCACAATCCCCTGATCCCATCCCTTTTTTGCTAGTCCACATGAATGTGTAAGCAAGCAAATGCACAAATGGCCCTCTATCCTTGAGACCCCCCATCCCATCCCTTCCTCTCCTTCAGCAAGTGCACTTGTGAGGGAACGCATATGTGGATGGGCCCAGCCACCCTGCCAGTTTGATTTCCTCCCAGCAACACCAGTGTTGTCAAAGTGGTAAAAATGGCAAAGGGCAGCAGCGGAGCCAGGCCAAATAATCTGTGAATAAGCAAATCCATGAAAGTGAAACCCACAAGTGTGAAGCAGGACTGTACATAATTTTATGTACTCTCTACACATATTTTTTCCTTCTAGTTTTCAAATTCTATTCTAAGAAAACATTTTGAGATTGCTATTGGGGGGTGTCTTTCAACACCAACAGCCAAGGCAAAATATTGTGTATTGTTTGATGTAATAAAAATATGCTGGCTTAGACATAGCAACCTGAGAATTGAGTACCTCTTATCTTCCATTCTATCTCAGAATGGTCAACTTGGATGAAGTAATAAGCAACATTTCTGTTATCCCTACACACATCTGGAGAGGCATGCAAACTATGTCCATTGTGGTCCTCCTGTGCCAGAAGTGTCACCCTACTGGGAGCTACAGTAAAGACACCAATCCTTGTGATTTAATTTCAATTACAGCCCCACTGATCAAGAGATCACAATACAGTATTGAAAGGGCAGGCATTCATAGACCCCAATACTCACTCTCTCTCTCTCTCTCTCTCTCTCTCTCTCTCTCTCTCTCTCTCTCTCTGGCTTTTCTTCGCAAACGAAGATTCAGGAAGGACTCATCCCGCACTTTCTGCAAGTGCACTGATGACTAAAAAGGCCAATCCGAAATAAAAGTCCGGTTGCAGAAAGCACAGCAGAAGGTCTCCTTGGGTGATGTTTCCGGGTTGTGATTCTTTCTGCATTGTCGTTTCTCTTCAAGACTTGTTCAGCAATAATGCTACAGAAAAAAGCCCCCTTCTCCAGTCCAATCATGCCACAAAAGTTTGCTATCCAACTTGTACAACTGGCCACCCATGTAGATATTTATGTGTATTCACACATTTTAATTGGTTTCATAGCCATCCAAGATTTTGGGTCACTACAATGTGTCCTTCTTCCTCATAGGAGTATAGGGATTTGTTAGGTGTCATTTTGAGCTTTGGAGGCATCCAGGCCATTTTTGATAAGCACCACATCTCTGAGAACAATTCTCCAGCTCTTTTATTCTAGCTAGCACCTTCATAAAGAAGAAGGATGGGACTCAGCTGGGCTGGGAATGCACACCATGACAAATTTGTGGGAAACTGCTTCAGTATAATGGTTTGGGAATACCAAGTCTTAACATTTTTGCTAAATATAATGTCTGATTTATCTAAGGACACTAGCACCAATATTACCTATTTATAACACAGAAATTATCTTTAGTCACCTCTATATAGTCAGACTCCTGTATCTGCTGAACCAATATCCACAATTTCAGTTATTCATGGAACACAAAAGAGGGGACACTTACCATAGAGTTACACTGGAAAATGCCTAGAGACACATCCTCTCTAGGCATTTTCCAAGTCCTTCAATAAAACTCAATGGTATGTTTTTTACCAGAAGTCCTTTATTTTAATAGGTTTTGCTGTTATCCATGGTTTCTGGTATCTGTGGTAAGTCCGGGAACTGACCCCCTGCAGATATGGGGGTCTGACTGTATATCAACAATGCCCACGTAATAAATTACTAAACATCTGGTTTTCAGTTCTGCAAGGTGAATTTTTCCATGGGTGATTTCCAATAATAAAAAGTTTCCTCCTTTTCTGCTTTTCCCCTAGTCCCTCTCTAGCTAACCTTGGTTTAATACCATCATTTTCAAGTTGATAAAAACATTAAATACATTGTTTTTAAAAGTTAAGTTTTATTTGGGAAATGCATATACTTGTTTACCTTTATAGTGCTAGTTTTGTTGTTTTGAATTTGCAGTCAAACAGTAGACCTAATATCAAGAAATAGGTGTTGGGGAGCACTAGGGTTGTTGCCCAAGAAGAAAGCGGGTGATTGGCTGAAAAAGTTTGGGCACCACTGGGCTAGGTTATCCTTGTCCAGCAATGGCTGTAGCTGGTGGTGCGCCAGGCAAATCTTGCACCAAGCACCCTGAGATACGGAGTCCACTTGGGCCTCATGTGAAAGAGATAGATCTAGGAGTAGTCCCAAACTCAACACTTGCTTCTTCAGAGGGAGTGCAACCCTATCCAGGCAAATAGCTTACCCAATTCCTGGATTTGAAAAATACCAGTCTACAGAGGTTCTGGATTTTTGGGGTGTGTGTGTGTGGAATAATTCAGCTTCAGTTTATTGGCTTTCCTCCATTTCATTATGCCATCCAGGCACTGGCCCACCATCAGCATAACTCCAACTGACCCTGACAACAAGAAGTAGAGGTATCATCAACATACCAATGGCCTCTTTGTGGCCCTGTAGTGGTGCTGAATTGTGCCATTGGGTGACTGCTGTTTTGCAGCTACAAAAGTCTGCTTGTGCAGTGCAGTACCAGGCATCATCCTTTACAGAGTCATGAGCCTGTAAATGCAACACTGCTTGTGCAATGGATGTTCTACAAGTGCAATAAGGCAATTGGATCTTGGCCATCTGCACTGAGAGAGGCTGGCATAGAATGCAAAGTGTGGCATTAGATGGGAAACTGAACTTAAATAAGACTAATTTTTCCCAAGAGATGGAGAGGGAGGAACTTACCACTACCACCACTGTTCCCAAATCTCCTAAAATCTGAAGGTATTTACTTTATTGTTCTATTTTAATTATAAATAATAAATAATAAAATTTATTTATATCCCGTCTTTCTATGAAATGTAATCAGGGTGGCTTACAACATTTAAAATATACATCCCAAAACCCTCCACTACCACCCTTAAAATACAATTAGATAATTCAAAAATTAAAACATACTTTAAAAATACTAAACTATACTGTACAATAGACAGTGGCTGTAGCAAGGTCGGGACAATTTAGATTATCTTTCTGATGGCCAGGTATCTATTCAGGAAAGGCCCGCTGGAAGAGATCTGTCTTGAGAGCTTTTTAAAAGCTATTTAGGGTGGTGATATGATATAATTTTAGAGAAGTCTTTCTCTGAGAAGGATTTGAATAAGTGCTATTGGAAATTGTGTGGGTGGCCTACACAATTTGCTCCAGACCCACATCTATGCATATTGTTTGGCTAGCATCAGCAGAATTCAGAGGCACAGACAGTGGATCTTTGGATAAAAGCATCCAAAGTGAGTTTCCATGCATGAAGCAGCTTTCCATATTCACAGAGGCAAAGTCTTATGATGTGGGTACCTGATTGCTAGATGAGTTTTGGGAGCTGTAGGAACATTCAGAGTGATCCTCAAGCTTTGTTGGAAATAAAAATCATAATGCACACAGTTTGGGCCTAAATGGGCATGACAGGTTGTTCTTGATCACAGTTGGTTTTATATTAAATACGAGTGAAAATGTTCAAATGAGGCCTTATGCATATTGATCATTCTGTGTCCACCATATGTTGTGAATTGGTTTAGCCTTTAGGAATATTATATTTTGAGCAGAGCAGATGCATGTCTTTCAAAAGTGGATTTCCCCCCTGGAGGGACAAGAGAAGCACAGAGGGAATATCATAAATACTTTAGGGAAGAATAAGCAGAAGGAGGAGAACACAAAGAATGACAAGTGGGAATTGAACAGTGCCTGTGGTTATATGCTGCACAGTTATATTACTTTATAGGAGGCTGTATGAAAAGATTTATTACATGTTGCTCAGAGAGCTTATAATTTGATACTCAGCTTTTGCTCAGAGAATCTCACTGAATCACTGGATCAGACCCTGGGATTGCTAGGTATAGGCAGAAAGGCCCAAATGACCAGACAGATCCCAGGGAATGTAAACCTTGGCTAATGGCTGTGAATTAACAAAGCTGTGCCTTGATGAATAATGTTTACACTGTCCAGGTATGCCTGTTTACCCTGATCAAAAGGATAAATAGGCAAAATTTTGCCAAAGGAAGATAGTTGTCATTGCTGTGTGCTTTCAAGTTGTTTACTACTTTAAAAATGGAGAATTCCTTCACAGTTGGGGCTGTATTTATGGGGGTGGGGGGCAAATAAGGTCATTTCACTCAAATAAGAATCCCCAGTGAAATTTAACTTCACTTCCCAAATTTCTAAGAGAGTCCGACTTTCACATGCAGTACAGTGGGACCTTGGTATCCACTGGGGTTTGGTTCCAGAATACACACACACACACACACACACACACACTTGGATACCAAAACCCATGGATGCTCAAGTCCCATTATATACAATGGAGTAGTAAAATGGTGTCCCTTATATAAAGTAGCAAAATCAAAGTTATACCGAGAGCCAACTGTACTCTTATATTTGCTATGTCCTCATACTCTTGGTAATTTTGCTGCCTATTCTTTCTGAGTGCCTAAACTGTGTTTTTAAGTCCTCTATTGAAGTTTTAAGTTACCTCAATGCTAGAAATTTGGGTATTGAAGGAAAATTTCATGGAGGGGGCAGAATTCATCCCTCCCCCTATAAGTACATCCCTCTTCACAGTAAACCAAGTATGGGCAACATGTTAGTCACAGGTCACATGGATCCTGCACAGCATTCTGGGGACCTGGTCTGTCCCATTTGATTCCACAATTGTAAGTTTACCATCAGAATTATTCACAGCTACAAACAAAAAAATTGCACTGCTGAAAATCAGTGGCAATATTACAACCTGATAATTTTGCCTTCCGTTTCCCTTTCCTTTTGTTCTAGAAGGCATAATGATCAAAATCATGGAAGGTTTTTTATGGTGCCACCACCAGTTTTGGGCTGTGAAGTTTTATTGTTCTGTAAGGGAGGCTATCAGATAGAACCCTGAAAATAGTCAAGGATCTAGGGTGTGGGAAGGCTATCACATGGTTACTGGGACTGTATCCATAGAAGGGCAGAATCACATGACTACTTGGAAACACTGGTCTGAGATAATTGTTGTCTAAACCAGCCTGCACTCATGCTAAAATGGCTGCTTGATAGGACAACCTTTCTTGGTCAGGGTACAACAAAAATATGGCTCCATATTAAATACTGATATTGATACTGATACTGATATTTATTTTTTTGGTGGGCATAGAGATTGCCAGATCCCATTAGACAAACCCACAGAAGTCTTCAGAAAAGATGTCACAGCTATCTGATGTGAAAAACCATCAACAACATAAGTACAAGATTGATGTTTTAACCTCAACACATAAGCCTTCACTTTTGTTTTCTGTTAACACATTGCAACTTTTGAAGTATGCAGCATATGAAATAACATGGATGTATTTTTTAAATCTCTGCCTTGTTGAGTTAATAGGACAAAGTATTCCAGTCAATAATATTTTTGAGTCAAGTTTTGGTTTCAACTAATTCCAAGAAAGAGGATTCTTTGGAAATACAATAAGAAAGTTCAAAAGGAAAGAATAAACAACATTTAAAAAATAATAAAAATATGATGGCTAGTATGTCTCCTGCTGGTATACTTCCTACATTTTCTTTCTTAACTGGACAGCTTATATTTGTATACATTTTTATTTCTTCATATCAAGTGCTGGTACTGTACATTCCAGATCAAGGGCTTTGCTCATTGCTCTTGGCTGTTGCAGAAATCCCTGCTTTTATTTTTTGCTCTGGGCCTTGGTTATGCTGGATACTTAGATCTGGACTGAAAGTCATGTTGATGCCTGAAGGTGACAGGGGAATGAATAGGGGTGTGGAGCTATACTATCCTTCACACTTCTGTGCCTTCACACTCATGCCCTCTGGGCATCTATGTCAAATTTTCCAGCCAGCTTGTGAATAAGGTTGAAAGGTTTCAATGTACTTTTTAATTCTCACCTTTTGTATTCTAAGAGGCTTAACTAGATTCTTCTGCATTTTTGCACACATTTTAAAATAACCTGATAAAAAGACAAGAGCTATGACTCCCAATTCCCATTACAATCAGCTAATTTGGGGGAGAAAAGTAACCTCACTCATAACTGGTATTTTTCCCCTAATCATATGGGGCTTGTTTGAAAAACAAGCCTTGCTGCATACAGTTCTATTCAAATTATAGAAAAAGAAGCTTTAAAAATAACGAGACCCTAGTTTTTGTAAGTTGCTAAAGAAAACTGAGGCACTTTAGCCATTAAACTTCCCTGCAGTAAGTAATCTGAACGTGAGCATGCAGTCCCTCATATGAGCAAGCATACTGTATAAATTTAAACCCATGGTTATTCTTTGCTATTACTCATACTTGCCAACTGCTTCTTTCATCAACAGTTCTTTATGTAATCGGATAAAAGCTTTGTTGTAGGTGTTCTATTGTTTAAATTTAATATCTGAATAATGAAATGAACAGTGAAAAGATTGCACTGATGGAGGAAAACATGAGTGAGAGCTGGACTCACTGTAGCAAATTCTTTAAGGCACATCTTTCCACCTGCTGTATGGCATATCTGGACAGGTGACAAATACATCAGAACAATTCCCAGGACATGGAACTAAATGCTTGGCTGCAAAATGTTTCTCTACCAATCTGCCTGCACACTACAGTCTTCTAATCCCAATGTCCTTCTCCAAATATACCTCATCAATAACGAGGGTTAACACAAGAACAGTGAAGCATTTTTTGGTACTGCTTCCAGGTTTTCAGCAGTGGAAATGCCAGCTACAGAATGTCCTCTCCAAGGAGGTACAGCTGATGTCAATTTTGCCGTCTTTTAGGCACCAGGCAAACACTTTTTCATGCACTCAAGCATTTCCAAATGTCCTTAGTATCTTAAGTATTTTTAAACTCTCTGACTTTTAACTGGACATTTATCAACTGGCTCTGTCAGTTCATTAATTGGCAGGGGGCGGGGGAGGCAAGCAAAGGGAAACATAATGAAGGTGTATACATTTATGCATGTGGGTGTGGAGAAAGTGGAAGGGGAGAAGAAAGTCTCCCTCTCTCACTTTATCAGAATGGGGTGGGCAACTTTGGCCAGACTGTGCACTGTTTTCACACACACACATGCACACAGACCTCCATGAGCTCGCCCCTCCCTCCCTCCCTCCCTTTCTCTTTCTTTCTTTCTTTCTTTCTTTCTTTCTTTCTTTCTCTCTCTATATTTGTTTATTTATTGGATTTCTAATTCACCTTTCTCCCAAGATGGGATTCAAGGTGGCTTACAATAATTTAAAAAGATACAACTAAAACATTAATTACAAAACTTTAAAAAGAATTGAATATTACCATTATTAAAACATAATTACAGTAGCACTCCCGTATCCACTGATTCACCAACCGCAGATTCAATTATCCATGGTTGGCAATGGCGGGGGAGGGAGGAAGGAGGAGGGATCTTACCTTCCCCATCCCTTCCCCTGGGAGGGCTCCTGACACCGTGGTGGTGATTGAAGGGGTGAAGGGAGGAGGAGGAACAAACTGGCCTTGTCCCCTTCCCCCTTTGCTGCCTTGATTGCTGCTGTGGCAGGGCCATGGCAGCAGCAAAGGGGGAAGGGGACAGATGATTGAATTGGCCTCGTCCTCTTCCCCCTTTGCCCCATTGATCGCCCCCACAGCGAGGCCATGGTGGGGGCAAAGGAGGAAGGGGGCAAAGAAGTGAACTGGCCTCACCCCCTTCCCCCTTTTCCCCCTCGATCACCACCACAGCGGAGCCATGGCGGTGATGAAGGGGGAAGGGGCAGAGGAGTGAACTTGCCCCTTTTCCCTAGGATGGACCCGCAGGATGGCATTCACTATTATCTGTGGAATTCATCATCTGCGGGCACCCCCGGAACCAATATTTCATGGATGCTACTGTATAACAGTTAAAAACACAACGTAACTAAAAACATAGTTTCAACAAAAAAAAATTTAAGACATATAGAAGCACATCAATTACACACACGCACACCCCACATGATTCCATAATAAAAATTCACATTTTGAAAGCCAGTCTAAATAAAAATGTCTAAACTTGCCAGTGAAAATAGAGCAGGGCGAGGTCCATCCAGAGCACCCATGTAAGGGAGTTCCACAGTCTGGGAGTAGCCATTGAGAAGTCATCACCAACTGCACCTTGAAAGTGGTGGAACTGAGAGAAAGCCTCTCCCCTGCCAATCTTAACACTCAAGCTGGCTTGTATGGGGAGGTATGGTCTTTCAGATAGTCTGGACCCAATCCATGGGGGGCTTAAAAAGTCATAACCAGCACTTTGAATTCTACCCAGAAATGGGCTGGTAGCCAATGCAGCTGTTTCAAAAGAGGAGTCACATTATCCCTTCCATTATTCTCTCCTCTCAACCTCGAACAGTGAAAAAATAGCTGTAAAAATGGCTGATTTGAAGTGACACTCCTCTGTTTGATAGAGGGGGTTGTTTATTATTTTGAAGTTTTTAGAAGGCTATAGAGATTTCTGCTATATAATTTTAATGTAACTGGACCAAAAGAGCAACCAATCTGTGAACATCAGTTGTTTTATTCTGTTGATAGAAAAATAATTAGGAAAAAAACATTTGTTCGAAGGTGTTAAGTAGCTGTTATGATTTGGAAAAGAGATAAGAAAATCAGTGCAGAAAATCCCAGGTGGCAGTAGATTAGACTTTATCAGTTTTCACTCTTCTGTTTGTGAAAAGTGGATAATGGAATCTGTAGGTGTCTTACTTGGATGGCATCCAGACTCCTGGACTGAGGGGCTTGATTAAATTTTACTTAGATTTTTGGGATTTTATTTAGGATACAATGAAAACACAAAATATATGCGTGGGAGGTGAGTTAGCAAACATAAGCTCTGTAAAGAAATTCTAAACTATTATCTAATTAACACATTCATTATAACTGCAAGTATTTTATCTTTATGTTTTTCTCTTCTGGCTATGATGATCCAATTGATTGGTTAAGTGTTAGAATATTACACTCTATTCTACTGGGAACCTATATCTTTCAGAATATGCAGTTTAATTTTTTCCAAACTTTTGTACTATACATTTGTTTGTGTGCCCTACTCACCCCTCCCCATGGTATGTCATAACTAGAAATATCGGACACTTTTCAGGATCAAGTTGGCTTAGGCAGACTGAGGGTCAGTTGGATGTCACAATGGCCTGAGATGTATAAGAAAGCCTATATTAGGACTGAGCAGGAAGCCCCTGTAATGGGTTTATGCTACAAAAATGTTACAAAAGAAGGCGGGATCGCTATCTGTTAGCTATCCCACCTTCAGTTCACCCTGTTTCCCGGAATGGATTGGAGATCATACCAACCATTCCACAGAACCTTACTTTGCTCCTCTGCAATGCCAGGTCAGTTAAGAAAAAAACTCACATTATTTACGATCTTCTTTTGGATGAGGATGCCAACCTGGCTTGCTTCACAGAAACCTGTCTGGGAGAGGATAGCTCTGTCACGTGGATGCAGGCCCTCCCAGCCAGGTATTCTGTCAGTGAGCAGGTGAGGGGAAGTGAGCGGGGGGTGGAGTGGCTCTGGTTTATAAGGACAATCTGACTTTGACCAGGATACCTGTCCGAAACAAAGTCCACTTTGAGTGTATGTACCTTAGCCTGAGGACCAAGGATAGTTTGGGGATACTGCTAGTATACCGAACACCCCGTTGTCTAGCAGACTCCCTAACCAAGCTGACACAGCTGGTCTCAGAGTTGCTGTTGGAGCCACCCAGATTTTTTAAATGGGCAACTTCAACATTCCCCTCGAGACTAGCTTGACAAATCTGAATGATGCGGCTCGGGAGTTCATGGAAACCATGACAAACATGGGTCTATCCCAATTGGTTGTCAGGCCCACACATTGTGCGGGTCACACCCTTGATGCAGTCTTTAGTACGGAACAGGAATATCTGTGGGCGGAGGTTATTAAAACCACCGCATTGTCATGGATGGATCATTGCCTGGTCAAGACTGAACTAAGAGTCTCTTCCCGTCCCACCGGGGGTGGTGGACCCATTAGAATGGTCCATCCCCGAAGGCTAATATAACCAATAGGATTCCAGAAATCCTTGGAGGGTTTAATGGTTAGTAACACCAGGGACCCTGTCGAAGCTTTGGTTAATACCTGGAACATCGACCTTACCAAGGCTATCGACACAATTGCTCCCAAGCGTCCTTTCCAACCCACTCCTAACCGTAAGCCATGGTATACATCAGAGCTTAGGAAAATGAAGCGGGTTGGACAACGACTAGAGCGCAACTGGCTGAATGAAAACTCAACTCTTATCCAACAGGACTTGTCATAGGAACTTTCTTTGGTCCTATCGAGAGGCAATATGTGCAGTGTGCAATATGTGATCCTTCTCTGCACGTATTACATCTGCAGAGTCCCGTCCAGCAGAGCTGTTTAGGGTGGTAAGGGAGATGACGCAGGTTATACCTGCACAGAACCCGTTGCTTAACCCAACAAGGCCTGCTGTGATGCATTAAACAACTACTTTGCAGATAAAATATCTCGGATAAGAGCTGACTTAGATGCCAATATTTTGACAGAAACAATTGACGAGGTGTCCAGCAACTCCGTTGATGTAAGTTTACTGGATCAATTTCAATCCATGAGTACCGAGGATGTGGACAAGCTACTTGGTAGAGTGAGGAAGACGACATGCACTCTCGATCCTTGCCCTTCATGGCTGGCCATTCAGGGGGGGTGCCTTGATGGTGTTCCTTAAGGACATCATCAATGCATCCCTCAGGGAAGGGTGTGTTCCATCCTGCTTAAAGGAAGCGGCAGTTAGGCCGCTCCTGAAAAAAAACCTTCCCTGGACCCCCTGGACATGAACAACTATAGGCCAGTTTCTATGTTACTATTCTTGAGCAAAGTGATCGAGAGGGCAGTTGCTCTTCAACTCCAAGTGGTCTTGGGTGAATCTGATTATCTAGACCCATGGTTGCCTTGACAGATGACCTGCGTTTAAAGCATCGACAGGGGTAATGTATCCCTGTTGGTGCGTCTAGACCTCTCAGCAGCTTTCGATACGATAGATCATTGCATCCTCCTAGATTGCCTAAGTGGGTTAGGAATCAGAGGCACTGTACTCCAGTGGTTCCAGTCCTTCCTCTCAGGCAGGTCCCAGAGGGTGCTGCTCGGGGACACCTGCTCCAGTAGAAAGGAGCTTACTCGTGGTGTTCCACAGGGCACCATCCTGTCCCCGATGCTGTTTAACATCTGTATGAAGCCGATGGGTGAGATTATTCGGAGTTATGGGGCTAGGTGTTATCAGTGTACCAGATCTATTTCTCCTTGTCCTGATCATCAGCCTTGAATTCCGATGGTGTCTCTCCTCTTAATTACTGTCTTAAAGCAGTAATGGGCTGGATGAGGAAAAACAGATTGAGATTAAATCCGGACAAAATGGAGGTGCTCACAGTAGCGGCCCCGAAACCAGGAGTTGGGTTGCAACCTCCAGACCTGGACGGGGTCACACTCTCTGTTAAGGACTGTGTTCACAGTCTGGGGTTGCTCTTTGATTCAACGCTTCAGATGACAAGTCAGGTGAATGCGACGGTCAGGAGCCCCTGTTATCAGCTTCAGCTGATACGCCAGCTGTGCCCTTTCCTGGAAGTAAGGGACCTTGAGACTGTGGTGCACGTGCTGGTAACCTCTCGTCTAGATTTCTGCAATGCGTTCTACATGGGGCTACCCTTGTGCTTCGTCCAGAAACTTCAGTTGGTACAAAATATGACAGCCAGAGTGGTCTTGGGAACATCTCGGAGAGACCATATAACTCCTGTATTAAAATCTCTCCACTGGCTGCCTATCAGTTTCCGGCCCCAGTATAAGGTTTTGGTTATTACCTTTAAAGCCCTAAATCGCTTGGGTCCAATTCATCTTTGGAACCGCCTCCTCCCATACAATCCTCCCCGCGCACTCCTCTGGGAGGAATTTGCTTCAGCCACAAAAATCTACGCTGTCTGCAACATCCCAGAGGGCCTTTTCCATAATCGCCCCCAATTTATGGAATTGCCTGCCAAACGAGATCCATCAGATGACGAGCTTAAGTAGCTTTAAAAAAGCACTAAAGACAGATCTCTTTCGGCAGGCCTTTCCTGATTAGATCCTGGCCTCAGCAGCTGCGTCTCCTGGCCTTTTTTTAGTCTTGTTTATATTTGTTTTTTTAATGTGATTTTAGTTAGGTGGTTTTAATTTTATACTGTTTAATTTCTTTTTATGGGGGTGGGTGGGGGGGGGGTGCTTTTAGTCAGCATTGTAGTGTTTTAATTGTTGGGAGCCGCCCCGATTGTTTTTAGCAGAGGGGTGGGGTATAAATAATAATAATAATTATTATTATTATTATTATTACAACCCAGTAATTAGAGGGGTATGTGCTAATCCTTTCTTCCAATCTTGTATTTTGTTTTAACTTACACTGTAAGCTGCCTTGACCCATGTTAAGAGAAAGGTGGGATGTAAATAATATTTTAATAAATAAATAACATAGTTAGATTAAAAAAAAATTCTATGTGTTCTTCAGTATATGCTATACACCATGTGGAATGCTCACTTTGATCTTAAGTGTGGAAGATATGGCCCTCCAGATTTTGTTGGACTGCATTTCCCATCATCCCTCACCAATATGCTGATGATATTCAACCCTCTCTCTCCTTTCCATATAATTCCAAGAAAGCTGTTTTAGTACTGAACCAATGTCTGTGTACAGTAATGGACTGATTGAAGGCGAACAAGTTGAAGCTTAAATGAGGTAAGACAGAGGTGTTCCTGGTCAGTAGAAAAGCATATCAGAGAATAGGGATTCTGCCTGTGCTGGGTAGATTTATACTCCCCCTGAAATCTCAAATTTAAACAGCTTGGGTGTATTCCTGGTCTAAATCCTGAGCCTGGATACTCCAGGTTTCAGTGGTGGGCAGTAGTTCATTTGCACCAAATGTACCCCTTCTTTGAGAAAACCAGATCTGGCAATGGTGACACAAAACAAAATGTTGATACAAAAAATATTGAAACAAAACAAAAACAAAACTGGAAGTAGTTGAAAATCTACTTCTGGTTTTGAAATGGGAGTCTGATGTTAAATTGCATTTCAAAGGTGAATTGTTGCTCATTTCTTCATACTCTCTCACCCTATAGTGCGTATTACTCTCTCATACCCACATGTGTCACACCAACATTCTCTCTTTAGTGTCACAACTGAGAGAAGGTCTCAGCCTTTCCAAGAGAGAGAGAGAGAGTTGGTGGCATCTTTATCTAGCACATCTTACTGTGACATTACAGCAGCTCTGCCAGTCATCGTCAGGAGACATTCACAGCTTGCGAGCTCCAAGAATACTAAATAGGCATTAAGTAGTGCAGCAATTTAATATTCATTTCAACCCTTGCTTTTATAGCCTGATTCTAAATATAGAATTTTCCATAAGAAATATGTTTGGGGAAATATCCTGTATCTTCTTTGTGCAATAACATGAAACATGGCCCAATCAATGAGGACATGTGTATAGGCAAGAAAAACATGGTGATAATTAAAGCAGGCATTTCTGAATGAGTCTGAGGTATCTGTCAGGTTCTGATTAACTGTAAATCTACCAATCCCAGATGATAAGAGGTGATAGGCAAATCTTGAAACCCAGCATAGGTTTGTGAAGAAATTAATGTCAGAGATTACATAAATTCAAGAGTCAGCTGCCACCGTCTTGTCAAAACACCCACCTAGTTTTTCAAGAGTGAAAGATGGTATCTCAAGAACAGTGATTCCACATTATCCAGAGAAAAATAAGGTACAGGGAAGTCACTTTAACTCTTCAGCTACCATTAAACTGAGTGCTGCTTTTTTTTCTTGCTCTGTTGCTTTTGAACAAATAAATGGGTTCTAGAGCAAATCAAGCCTGAACACTCCCTAGAAGCCAAAATGACTGAACTGAGACTATTCTACTTTCAATATATGCTGATAAGACATGACTCGTTAGAAAAGACAATAATACTTTGTAAGGTAGAAGGCAGTAGGAGAAGAGTAAGATCTCATTACAAATGGATAGACTCTATCAAGGAAGCCACAGCCCTGGTTGCAATACCTGAGAAGGGCTGTGAACACAAGGTGACTTGGAGGTCTCTTATCCATAGGGTTGCCATAAGCTGAAGTGCACTTGATGATAATTAACAACAAATATGCAATACTCTCAATGTTATATAGTCTGAGACCAAATTGAAAGTATAGTGGTGCAGAAACTGCATCAGTATGAAGGCAAGAGAGGAGAGCCAGCGCAGTATAGTGGTTTGTGTGTTAGACTAGGGCTCTGGAAGACCAGGGATTGAATCCCCACTCAGCCATGGAAACCCACTGGGTGGTCTTCAGCAAGACACTCTCGGCTTCAGAGGAATTCAACATCAACTTCTTCTGAATAAATCTTGCCAAGAAAACCTTGTGGCAGGTCCACCTTGGGGTCATCATTAGTCAGGAATGGCTTTAAGGAACACAACAACAACAAATAAACACAAATATGGCGAGTCCTGTTAGGATCAAGAGCAAAAGCTGGAACAGACGAAATTGTGCACTAGCACGTTTAAAGCAAAAAATGCAGTGCTGGGATACATCCCATGGTCCATTGGGGGTCCAGTATTTGGGCTCACTGCAGACATGGGGAAGCTTCCCACTGTCACCCATTCATTGAACTGAGTGAATAGCCAAGATGCTGCACATCTAAAATCATCTCACGTCCCATTCTCAGCAAGCAGTATATGGAAGACTTGGTCCATTCTGCCTTTTTTAAAACCTTGGTGATCTTTGGCATTAAACCTGAGTGAATCAGATAAGGAAGGCTAAGACGCTAAAGGTTTCAGTAAAACTACATAATCTGCATCAGAAATGCAATGTGGTAGAATACTGCAAAATCCTTTGTGACAGCAATTGTGGGGGGGATGTTAAAAAGATGACATTTTTGAAAATGCTATGGATGGAGGAATCAATCTATTTCACATGTTTTGCCAATAATTTTATTATGTTTTACCATGCATCTGCCAGTTAAAGAAAAGCTTTCTGAAATTTCAAAACCTTAACTATTATATAAATGTATATTTGCCTTTTAAAATATTCATTTAAACATGTATTTTCTTTCACTAGTGTGTGTGTGCGCGTGCACACACTTTGATACATTTAACTGCCAAGAATGGCATCACTATATCTATAAAAGTATAGAGCCTTACAGATAGCTAAGTTCCAATCTACACATCAATTTGAATGGTCTGTGTTGTTCTGCATAGGAATGTGCAAAGGGCAAAGCCCTCAAGCATTCCTGCTTAATAAACATTTATAACCACCAATAATGATACTTGTATATTACACAAGAAATAAGCGTGTCTTGTCTTTTGGCCATGCTACAGAAGGATGTAAATATACGAACTTCCTCAAATCAGCTATTGAAAAGTTCACAAGTCCTTCTCCTTTTCCCTTGCTATCTCCAGGAGTTCTTCATTGTGATGGCCTTGACTGGGAGAGCTATAGGAAAAGCCAGTTGGTAATTTAAGAAAATACTGCCATTACAGTTGTAAAAGTAACTAAAGTAATGTATGGATATTTGAAAAACTACTATATTGAAATGTCACACTGTAGCGATGTAACACTCAACACACTTGCCTAGGCTCCAGTGTCTGTCTAAACCTGCCATTTCTTTTGATACAGATGGGAACTTGTTCCTAGAATCCTGTCTTTATGTTGTTGATTAGCAATTTTGAGGCATTTTTTATCTGAGTACTGGCAAAAACACCCCCCAAACCCAAATAGGGGCCCATCTATATGAGGGGAAAAAACCCAGAGTACCTTATAGTTTCACAGCAGCAGTGATATGTCTTAATGGTGTTTTTGGCCTCTGAAGCCCACATAAGCCTCACATTCCAGATGGCAGCTATGAGCGATTTACTCATGTTAGTTCTTCGCTCCCACCAATTTAAAAAAAAAGTTCATGCAAGGTACGCTGGAGCAATATAGTGATTTTCCAATTTAACAGGAAAGCAAAATAAAAAATATCCACCCCGTTTTATCAGCTTGGTGAGCGATTACTAAGATGAAAATCCAGCATGGTAGCATCAGGTGCTTGCTTGTCGTTTGGTTGCTAATGAACAGAAATGCGCACCCTTCATGGTTTTTTTTTTTTTTTTAAGTACAAGGAAAGCAGCGAAGGCTTTTCCTTCATTGTTTTTGCTGTTTTGGACCCCCTCCTTCCGAATAGTGTGGATTGGTGTGGGATCCCATTTAGACAGGTAGGATTCCCAGCAAATTCCATGGTGTTTTTTTTTTTTCTGTTTAGACAACCCCTAAGTTATTAGTTATAGTGCAGATGGGGTTTTTTGCCCCCTTTAAAAACATAATAAATAAAATATTCATGCATTGCACTTTGAACTTTCAGTAGAGGTTGCACATTAACTTCCAGCTTTCCTCATCATTGTCGATGCTGGCTAGGGCTTCTGGCCCCCTAAGCTGTACTGTGAGCACCAAGCTAGGGAACAATTCAAACCCTTTTTTTATGCATCTGTATTTGGCTCCTGCCTTAAATTTACTTAGTGGTTTATGATCTGGCATAGTATGACAGTGCTAACCCAAGCATGCTTACTCAGAAGGAACTCCCACTGAGCTTAATAGCTCTTAATCCCCAGCAAGCGTGTTTAGGATTTGTAGCCTTTTGAAAAGTAACCATCTTAAATTTATTAACAATTTGCTTTGAAAATGGCGATTTGGTGGATGCTCTCTACATTCACAACTGTATTTTTAAAAAATAATCCCTCAGCCTGAGCTTGGAGGAAAAAATGTGGTGGAGGACACCAAAATGAAGGGGAGCAGCAGGAGGAAAATCATACAAATAACAGTTAGTTCCATTGTATAGACAGAAAATGTTATATAAAACACAAAGAACAAATGCAAAGAGTTCCCTTGTATCCAACACTGATATATTTATATACTATATATTTGTTGGAAGTAAATGAATGTATAAACAAAAGCAAAGAACAATAAAAGCAAATGATTATCTTGCAGAGTTTGCAACAGATGCTACACATGCTTTGACAAACCAGGAAACAGCAGAAAGATTATGGTATACAAAGACTACAGTATTTTTATATGGAAGCCTATGAGGAGTCTTTCACCAGACAAAAATATCTCATGGCTAAGCCTCTTGATAAATTGGAAAACCAGGAACCCTTCCTACTACATAATTAAGCAATCAATAACTTGCTTGAAGCACAGAGACAGAAAGCTAAGGAAAATGTTTCCTTTGTCAGGAGTTTTTGTTTAATCTTTTAGGTTTAAATAGAAAGTCCTAAGTCTCAATATCTTGCAGTACAGAGACTGAGGTGAAGCAGGTCTCATCTCAAAGGACATGGGGCGTCTCAATGTTTTGGGAAGAGATCAGATCCTAAAACAGGAGGTGCTTGCTCTCCCACCAGCCAGGTCTTGTGCAGCTGAAATGTTGGCAGCAGCAAACCATCACTGATCTGTGTTGGATCTGGTTGTGTGTATGACTGTCCCATCATTTCAATAGTTTCAGAAGATATGGGCTCAGATAAAAATACTGCTATTATTATATTTACCTGGCTGTGGCTGGTTACGTCTTATTACCATGAGTGGGAATGCTGTTGTAGTCCTTTGGATGTTCCTGAACTACAACTCCCAGGACCACTCACAACTGGCTATAATGGTTAGGGCTGCTGAGAGATGCAGCACAACAACATCTAGAGATTGTCATGATTCCTATTCTTTTCCTATTGCATTCATTTACCAAGTGTTGGGATTAATGGGAGCCAGTGTGGTGTAGGGGTTTGAGCCTTGGACTATAAACTCTGGAGAACAGGGTATGAATCCCTGTTTGGCCATAGAAACCCACTGGGTGACCTTAGGCAAGTCACACTCTTCTCTCAGACTCAGAGGGAGGCAAAGGCAATCCCCCCACCCCACCTCCGGACAAATCTTGCCAAGAAAATCTCATGATGTCACCATAAGTCAGAAATGACTGGAAGGCACACAACAACAAGGGATTAATACTTAGTTCATACTGCACACAGCAGAAGGCTGTATGCAGGGTTAGAATAACAGCTAGGCAAAATGAGCTGATGATCTCTAGCAGCAGGAGGTCCAGTCCATTCCTCTTGAGTCCCTTGGCCACTCCCTGTGCTGGAGGACAGGCCTGTGTGTTCCATGTGGCCTTCCCTGCAGCCTCTAAACTAGCCCACTGCACTCCTTGTCCCATCACCACTGTTAAAGAAAAAGTCAGTTACCTGGCCACTGTACTTCTACACAAGGAACTGGGCTTGAAGGAAGTTTGCTATTTGATCCTATGCCTCACTCCGCAAAAAGCACATGTATGCACCCAACTATAATCAAAGATCTCAGCAGGCCCAAACTTGGACTGGATTCTTGGGGTGGGGGAATGTGGAGCAGTGAGAGGAGTAAGCTTAGAAGTTGGAGGTCCAAATTCAAAACCTTATGAAACACAGGTATAATGAGAATATGCTGTCCCTGACTGAAATTTTAGCTTCTTGGCCAAGTGTTGCATGTTCCATCAGTCTGAGAGGCTAGGCTGGTGAGTACATGTGGCAGTTCTTTCTCTGTACTGACACATTGATTGGCTCCATCCCATTTTAGCATCTGACAGGCAGCTAAGAGGATATTACTTTGTATGGCCTTTGGTCCTTAGCACCAAGGGTGTCATCTCTGGCTGTTTTAATTATGTGTGGCTTTAAAATTATTTTCTAAGAAACTTGTTTTAATCTTTTTTTAAAAAAATTACCCATTTGTTGTTGTTGTGTGCCTTCAAGTCATTTCTGACTTAATGGTGATCCTAGGGGGGATGTTTCACAGGGTTTTCTTGGCAAGATTTGTTCAGAAGGAGTTTGCTATTTCCTTTTCCTGAAGCTGAGAAAGAGTGACTTGCCTAAAGTCACCCAGTGGGTTTTAATGGCTGAGCAGGGATTCAAACCCTGGTCTAACAGAGACCTAGTCCAATATTCAAACCACTACGCCACACTGGCTTGCCTTATCTGCTTGCTTGCTTGCTTGCTTTCTACTCCACTTTTCTCCTGGAGTTGGACTCAAGGGTTATCTGTTTATATTGAATGTTTTGAATAATGTCTTTGTGTGTTTTGCATCTCTTTGGAGCCCCTGACAGGCTGAAATGTGATAAATACTTTGAATAAATAAATGCTATAAACATTCTAATAACTATATCAGTTGATGTCTCCAATACATCTCTAAAATCCCACTGGAGATAGAAGATGATATGAATTACAAAAATTACAAATGAACAGGTTTTGCCTGATTCCTTCCCTTATTTAACCATCGCCTCCCCAAAATAGTACTCTACGGTGAACTTGCCACAGGTCAGCATAAGAGGGGCACTCCAAAAAAGTGATACAAGAACTCCCTGAAACAACATCTCAGGCTCGGCCAAATTGATCACCAACAATGGTCCAATGGTCACATCGGGAGGCATGGAGACGCACTATCCACAATGCTGCAGCCTTATTTGAGAACTTACGCCAAACAAGTCTTGTTTATCTCGGATTGGCCTTTTTAGTCATCAGCATGCTTGCAGAAAGCACGGAATGAGTCCTTCCTGAATCTTCGTTTCCACTTCTCGATTCTGGTTTAAGTAGGAAAAACAAATCCATTCTGTAATTGGAATTGGCAAGTTTTGGTGTACCTTTGAGTATTTTTCATCTGCAAGTCCTCCTTTATATTCCTCTTGTACACATGTCCATCAAAAAATTATGGGAAAAAAAGTCATTTGATGGCATCCTATGTCTGATTTCAATCAATATTCCTTTTTCTACAATGTTTTACTGGCGTGCACATGCATTCCCTTTGCATGCAGTAGTCAGTAAAACATGTTGATGACATAAATATTATTTGTATTATTATTTTCAATTTTATTATAGCATATTATCAATGCAAATATGCAGCCAGGGAATGAGGGGAAGAAAATATGGGAAGCAAAGGGACTGAAAGCAGCAGTAAACAGTGCTCTGTACATAGTAGAACAAGACTGCATGCAACAGAAAGTTTGTCAGTTTCAGAGCTTGAAGATGTTAGGTTTTTCAACTACAGCTCCCAGAAACACCTCCTTGTGGCCAGGCTTTGGTTTTCTGGATAGTCATTTGCAGTAAACATTGAAAAACACCTCTGGTTATTTGACAAAATTTTCTATGCCCACACAGACAGTTCTCTTGAGCTGCAGCTTGAGCTTGAAGATTGCTTGTCCAAACTACTGCTTGCTGTAGGCCACTGAATTTCATTTATCTGACAGATTTTTAAAGAAGTGTTAACAGAGACGTGGACCTGTTAAGCCTAGTCTCACTAAAGTTTTTATTTTTCCACAGTCAGACTTGTGCCACCCAATTATGAACAGCTTCCTCTGCCACAGAAATCTGTTTGTATTATGGGATGTATTTTCCTAACAGTATAAACAAGCACATTTTTAAAATGCAGACATGCTGCTGAATGCATTTTTGTTCTACAGAACAAATTGCAAACTTAGAATTGTTTCAGTTTCTAATAGCACACTATGGGCTTATCTACATGAGCCAGGATACACCATCTCCCCACAGGCATATCCCAGCTGCAGATCAAGGCCATTCTGTCCCCGTTATCTTGATGAAATGGTTCAGAGTCCAAATAGGAACCCTGGCCTGTCACTGTAGCTGCCACTGCCATTTTCCTGGGTCCAGGAAGCCATCCAGCACCATGTGACAAGGCCCTCTGCATGTGACCAGCCTTAGCCATATGCTGCAGGCTTATCACCTGGACCCAGAAGAGTAAGGGCGACTGGCAGCTAGAGTGACAGACTGGCCTGCAGGGATGGCTCCTATAGACATGCAAGGCCCAATAATGTGCTCCCAGCAGAAACGGCGTAAACCAGGTATTTTAAAAAACAACCATAGTATCAGGCACTACCCTAGCTTGTCCCCGTCTAAGCCCTTCTAAGTCCTGTTTCTGCTCCAGGGGCCATAAGGATTGCCTGGGGGCAGAACAGGGTAAATGCCCTGCATATTTTGGACTGCAGGACTATCAGATGGGGGCAGAACTGGGTAAATAGCCTGTGTAGTTAAAACCTATGCATGGGTACACACTCGGTTCTGGGAAGTGTTAAGTGGCTACAGTCTTTTTTTATTACAAAAAGTGGAATAAATTTCATGCACATCCTTATTGGTGGGCTGAAGGGTAATGTGGTTCAGTGGTGAAAGTCAAAACTTTTGAGACAAGGTACAGTAGACACTGAAAACTAAAAGAATCACTTTTTCTGAAATTCTGACAATATTAGTCATGAACAGAAGATGCTTCACCTATATCCATAGATAGACCAAAATGGAACTACAAAATGTGTCTTGTGGGGGAGGATTTACAAGTGGAAAACTTTGCTTTTTAGCCCAAAATATTAACCCTAAAGCCATTCACACCCACACCCATGCCCTTCCTTAATAGAAAAGAAAACCTACTGTAGTGTGACTGATGCCACTAAACAACTAGGACATGTGTAGACCGGGGTACAGAAGGATCCTTGGGTGGGCAAGAGTGAAGAAGCCAGAGTAACAAGGGATCTGAAGAACATGCTTAGTGCATAGAGAGAGCGAAAAAGATAAGTAGGGTGCATAGAAATGGGTGCGGAAAGTTAAGATGGAGTAGCTGATAGATGATGCAGACATATGAGACATGTTTTACCAAGAATTTTTAAGTCTTCACCAACTATTCAGTTGAACTGACTTCTGAGAAATGCTCACGGTCATAGGGAGCTCTGGTGGTGCAGTGGTTAAATGCTGGTACTGCAAACCATAACTTTACAAGTTCCATCCAAGGGCTCCAAGGTTGACTCAGCCTTCCATCCTTTCATAGGCTGGTAAAATGAGTACTCAGCTTGTGAGAGCAATTAGCTAACACACATTGGAAACCAGTTGGATAGTGCCTAACACGTTAGAAAAGTGGTGTAGATGTGTAGGTGCTATTGCTTAACAATTCACAAGCTGCTCTGAGAGCCTTCATGTCTGAAGAGTGGCTTATAAATACCTAAAATAAATAATAGGAGAGTGCTGTGAGATTCTGGTGCAGGGGAGGAGACCCAGATGTGTATTGAAGAGAAACAGAAGGACACAAACCTGTGGGTAAGAAAACAGAAAGGGGATGCTTTACCAGGGATTTTTTTAAGTCTTCACCAACTATTCAGTTGAACTGATTTTCTCATAGTATCTAAGAAATGCTCACTGTCTTGAGAACATAAATCAGCAGAACAATCACAGTATGAAGCTCCCTCACAGTTTATTCACAGGACTATAACAGGGTTGGTCAAATTTAAAAGAGAAATGGCCCTGACTGGGACAAAACTCACACAGTGATGAAAGTAGAAGCTACTTCAGTTTCTCTGGGAAGAAGACAAAAAAGCAACAAGGAAATAGCACTTTGCTTTCAGAGTTCTGTTTCCTCTCTCTCTCTCTCTCTGGCTTTCTACGCAAACGAAGATTCAGGAAGAACTCATCCCGTGCTTTCTGCAAGCGTGCTGATGACTAAAAAGGCCAATCCAAGATAAAACAAGTCCGGTTGCAGAAAGCACAGCAGAAGGTCTCCTTGGGTGATGTTTTTGGGTTGTGATTCTTTCTGCGTTGTCGTTTCTCTTCAAGACTTGTTCGGCGTGTGTTCTCAAATAAGGCTGCAGCATTGTGGATAGTGTGTCTCCATGCCTCCCAATGTGAGGCCAGGGCGGACCATTGTTGGTGATCAATTTGGCCAAGCCTGAGATGTTGTTTCAGGGAGTCTTTGTATCACTTTTTTGGAGTGCCCCTCTTACGCTGTCCCGTGGCGAGTTCACCGTAGAGTAGTATTTTTGGGAGGCGATGGTCCTCCATCCTAGAAACGTGCCCTGCCCAGTGCAGCTGCATTCTCAATATCATGGCCTCAATACTGGTGATCCCTGCTTGCTCAAGGACAGCAACATTCGTCACATAGTCAGTCCAGCGTATATTTAGGATTGTGCGTAGACAGCGCTGATGAAAGCGCTCGAGGAGTCATAGGTGGTGGCGATAGGTGAGCCATGTTTCAGATCCATAAAGGAGGACAGACAGTACAATGGCTCTATACATACTGATTTTTGTGCTTTGCCCCAGGTGTTTATTGCTCCAGACTCTTTTGTGAAGTCTTCCAAATGCAGTATATGCCTTTACTAATCTGTTTCCACATTCCTGGCTAAGGAATCAAGCCAGGAATGAGAAATAGGCCTAAGGATGGCCTTGGGACTATCTGAGAAGCCAAATGGATTACCAAACATGGAAAACAAATAAATAAATCTGAAGTGGTCAGGAGTTTGCTTCTGATTTTGGAAAATGGGAAAATATTAGAAATTTAGAAAATAAGGGTTTGCATCCTATTTGAAAGGTGAATCACTCCTGCCAGAGCTTTCCAAGAGAAGCAGCTCACCTCTCCCTTCTTCTTCTTCTTCTTCTTCTTCTTCTTCTTCTTTTGGCTACAAAAAGTCATTTTATCTTGAAATGGATATTTGAAAATATATTTTGATGCAGTATTCCATCGACATCAGAAGGGCTGAAGAGTCTCCACTTTTGGACTGGATACTGCTGTTTATCATGATGGATGTGGGATGATGGGAGTTTTGATTGGCTTCTAGGATTTCTCTGAATTAGATTGGCTTGCAGGAAAACACAGTACTACCATTATGTGGAAGCTTCCCCCAGATTAAACTCAATGGAACAAGGCATCAGGAAAACACATTTTAAGAATGTACTGTGACATGAATAGGAATATAGATCAGAAAGCACACACAGAAACCCTATAACAGGGGATCTAAGCAGAGAAACTGAAATTATTATTGTATAGCCTTCTTTGTAAACATAATGCCTGACTTAAAAAACAGAAAACACCCACAGTCTTTCAGTCCAAGCAATAATTACAGAGGCTTCTCAAACATTTTTTTAAAAAAAACAACCTTTGATTGTAAGTACATCTTATCAACATTATTCTGAACATCCAATAATTAAAATAAAAAGCATAGATTTCTCAGGCTTCACAACACAAAACTGACTGTAGTCATGTTTAGCCTCGCTGTCCATTTGACAGAAATGCTTACAACCATTTTGGCAGAGACTCAGCTTTTTCATTATCACCCTTTAGTTGGTAAAGATGAACTTTCCTTTGTGTCAGGAACATTGCAATTTAAAAGTGTCAAGTTTCTACTGTGAATGCTCTTGGTATATTTACAGTGACTTTCAGTGCTCAATGTCAGCATCTCAGCTATAAGGAAAATTCTCCAAATTACTGTGATTACAGTGCAAATGATGCATTTAGATTTATGTGAAGTAAAGGAGACTAAAACACAGGTCTACTGAGTTGGAATGATGTTCAAAACATTTTAAGGAGCACAGTCAGTAATACATGATTCCATGAGGACTTTTTGTTAACAGTCTCTAGTGACATTTGAGGAAAGTTATTGGCTTGGGTAGGCTTCAGAACATGAAAAGCAAATGCTTATACAGGAAGCTTCCCGATACTAAGTCAGACTGATTGTCTGTCCAGCTCAATATTTCTTTTCTTCTGTAATACATTGTTTGTATTCTTCATAGGCTCTGGAGCTAGCTTCTCTCAGTGCTTTGGGGATTTGGGCTGATGCCTCAGATTTGGGAGGCTTGGTTGCCCATGATGTAGGCAGAAGAAGGTTCTATGTGTATATTAAGTTATGCTTTGTGTTCCAATGCATTATGCTTAAGCCCTTAGTCTCTGTAAAATTAAAAATTCATTTGGTGTTTTGTAGTCATAGTGACAACATGATCAACACAGGAACAGGTTTTATTTGGGGTAAATTCATGACAACACCAGAAGAAAGAACCAAAAGAAAGAACTAAACATGCTGGGCATGTTTAGTCTGGAGCAGAAAAAGTTGACAGGGGACATGATAGCCATGTTTAAATATTTGAAGGGATGTTATACTGAGGATGGGGCAAGCTTGTTTTCTGCTGCTCCAGAGACTAGGACATGGAGCAATGGGTTCAAATTACAGGAAAAGAGATTCCACCTAATCATTAGGAAGAACTTCCTGACAGTAAGAGCTGTTTGGAAGTGCCTTGTAGTGCGGTGGAGTCTCCTTCTTTGGAGGTTTTTAAACAGAGGCCGGATGGCCATCTGTTGGGAATTATTTGATTGTGTATTCCTGGATGGCAGGGGGTTGGACTGGATGGCCGTTGAGGTCTCTTCCAACTCTATGATTCTATGATTAGTGTAACGTTTATCTGGTATGCAGACTTTATGTTAAGAAAGAAACCTAATATAGGGATGCATTTTTATTCTCCCCCCCCTTTTTTTTTTGTTCCCTTACAAATTCATTTTCTTTTTAGTTAGGTTGTGCCAGAGGTCTCCTAGAAAGGAGGCCTGCCTAGTCAGAAGAAGGGCCTCACTCCTTTCCAAAATATTGCTTCTGCATGAGCTATATTTTTCTTTATTCTTGATTTTCCCTCCAAGTTCTGTTACCTTAATCACTCTGGGGTCATGAGGACCCTCTAAATATCAACTGTAATTGGGGGGATTAATGCACTCTCCCTTGGCAATGCAAGAGGGGGGTAACGGCAGGACATTGTAACCAACAATACAAAACTAGGGAGGAGACATAAGCTAGATAGAATAACAATAATATTTATTTTGAAAAATAATAATAACCATATTCACACACACATTCAGGCATCAAGCATTCATGCAAGACTAACAAAATAAAGTGGGAGACATTGAGATAGGGGAATAGAGAAGGGAGTTTCCATTGGGTGATACAATAGAAGGGAGTTTCCATTGGGTGATACTCAGAAAGAGCAGGAGGCAGGTGAATTCACCCAGGACAGTGATGCTGAACCAGAAATCAAAGCTGTGGTGAGATTCCAATGAGCCTAAGATGGTGGATTTTGACTAGAATAGGCAAAGTGCTGAACAACCATCTTAAAACTAATAGAGGCTTCATCCAGAGGCCATATTTGGCCCAGAATGAGAAACCAGGTGTGAGCAAGGAAACAGTTTCTAGGAAAGGCATAACATAGAAGGCAGGGCTCAGGTGTTGCTGCTGGCAAGATGCTTAAGGGACATGACTGGAAACTGGCTGAGTTGTATGTGATTCCTGGCTGGGCTCCCCTTGTATTGCTAATGGCTTTTTGTCAGAGTTAGATTGCAGGAGGCATGTGTTTTCCCTGTATTGCAGCAGAACCCCAGGATACCCTGAGATACATAGAGGTTTCCATAATAATATAGAGAATGTCTGTCTTTCTCTGGCAGCTATAATTTCTCAAGGCATAGAGCTAGATACCTCAGAATTTAAGAGAGTGTTTCTTGTTGTCCAAGCTGAGTGCCAAGTTTTAGCAGCTGTTGAATTCCAAGTAGGGGGCTCAACAGAAACAAAAAATGGACAGCCATAACTCATCACAGTTGATACCTCAAATTTTGACAAAATGTTTTTGGTTGCAGTGCCCAGTTTCAAGTCAGAAAGTCCCAATGGAGGACTTCTTAGTAGCAATTACACACTATTGTACTCATCAGGAAACATTTTTAAGGGCTGGAAAACAGAAGAAGGCTCTCTGAGGCACTGTTGTTAAGATTTACAAAGCAAGGGGGGGAAAGGTGGGGAAACAGAAAAGGGCTAAGACACGGGCAGGTTCCACAGGAGGATAAAGTGTGGGAAATTCCAGATTACCACCCTTTCACATTAGCAGTGCCCAGTTCACATGAATTTTTGCTAATTTGGAAGGTGCGGTGAGCTTCGGCTTTCATAGTTTACACGGCATAGTTTACATAGGCAGGAGGCAGGGAGAAAGGAAGGAGGGGGCCAGGGCGAGGGGAAAATAGACCGTAAATAATGACAGAGGGAGGAAAGCACAAACACACACAAAAGAATGATCTGCTGAGATTCCTTTTGCTCTGAAATGCAGCTGAAGCCTGTCTCTCTCCCTCTCATGCGAGGGGGGAGATCCCTGCCAGCATGCACACACACAGAAAAGAAGCAGCTGGAGGGAAGGAAAGCAACCGAAAGCAGCTGAGATTCTTGCCAGAGCGTGCGCATGCGTGCACACACACACACACACACACACACAAGAACAATTGATCGATCAGCCGGTTGAACCAGATCACTATCTCTCTCTCATACACAGAGAGAGGGGGGGGAGGGAGGGAAGAACAGTAGTTAGAAAGCAAGCCAGCTAGCTCGATCTTTTTATTTCAGACTCATCTCTTGCAAGTCAAACCCCCTCCCTCCTTGGTCAACTGAGCAAATCAGGATTAAGTTCTGCTGTGGCAATTTCGAAAAGACTGCTGAGTGTTTCCACTGTCATAAGCGAAATGGTTGTTCACACAGTCGATAGTGCGCTGACTTGCACTACTTTTCAAAAAAGACTGGGAAAATAGTGAAAGCTGATACTGCATGACTTATGGCTTTTTTTCCCCCCTCCTTCTGAATATGGTGACTTTGATCTGAAAGATGTGGGAACTATTAGGACTCTTTGCGAATTCTTTGATGATTTATTTTGCCGTGTAAATGGCCCCACTGTTTTTAAGATTCCTGAGCTTTTTGAAAGAACAGGAAGTGAGAGAGGGCTCTCTGATAAAATATGCAAGGTTAAAAAAAAGGTGACTAGAAAACAGAAATCCCCATCGATCACTTTTGGGAAATTAGGTACAAATTCAGGCAATGACAGGTACAATTCATCAAGAACAGTAGTTCTTAACCTGTGGTCTATGCACCCCCAAGGAGCCATGACGTCCTCACAGGGGGTCTGTGAAGGCTTGACAGCTTAAGGGCTGCTCAGCCCACCTCCTTCCCACAGAGCAGCCATGTGACAGGAGCCAAGGCAAAGGATGGCTGGCTGGCTAGGCCTGTGTGCTTCTATTCAATCCACTCCAGCAGCAAACTAGCCCATAGAAGCGGGAGAAGCACCTCTGAAGGAAGATTTAATGGACGGTGTAATTGTAATTATGTTTTATCATCATCATCATCATCATCGTCATTTAAAATCTTGAGTTAAGTCATGGGGGTCTGCAGAACAAAAAATATTTAAAGGGAGTCCTTGGGAAAGAAAAGGTAAAGATCCACTGATCTAGAAGATGAGAGAGGGCTTCCCAATGAGCAGAAAAAATTGACAGGTAAAAAAAGGGGGGCAAACCGCAGTAGGCTGTCTAAGATACTTTTGAGAAGATTTCTGAAATAAAAATGGGAAAGTGGGGAAAAGGGACCCCTTTGGGATGTTAGGAGCAGTCTGGGTAGGGCAGTTCAGATACTAAATATATAAAGCAAATAGTTCTAAATTGCTATGAATTTGTCATATCAAATGGTCCATTCATTCTTAAAATAATTAAACATAGACACATGAAGCTATCTAAGGGTGTTATCAGACAAGGCAAATAAGGCATCATAAGGATGCCTAATGATCATGGAAGGGTGTCCGTACCACATGACGTCGCCCTTTCATGATCATGTCCTGTTAAAAACCATTCTTTTTTATTGATGGCTCAAGCCATCATTTAATCCCCATGGCACTTTTGTACCGGCATTGGCTCGCGTTTGAAACTTTGCACCATTGTACTCACACCACTGTACATCAATGCCCAGTCCAGCAAGAACACTTCCAGGTGAGATCACGACATCCAGGTAGATGACGCTCTTTTTATGACCCTCCCCAGTTTACTTGGGACTTTTTAGTGTGTTTAGGTACTTTTTGTAACTTTTACTGTTTTATTTTTGTTTTTATTTTTGAATTTCCCACACTTATGTATTCTCGTGAGAACACGAGGGATTTCAAACAAGGAAGTGAATGGAGTTCCGTTCCTTCCTCATTCATTGCCGGGAAGCCTTTTGATGATATAGGGGGTAAGTGTGGCATGGGGAGTTCTTTTGCCAGCATAAAAAAATGGCAAAGTTATGCCGACAAAAGAACAGGGTTTAGGGGTGGTGGTCTGATAAAGTCTTAAGTTACTTGTGTCAATTGATGGGGCAGATGCATGTTCAGTCTCATGCATGGCTATCCTGGTTTAAGTTTAAGCTGACTCTAACATTCTATAAGAAAGAAAGGCAAACATATTATCAGTACCAATATATTATTTTCCTGAAGAGTGTTGTGTAAAATTTAATATGGAACAATATTTAAAGCACTGCAAAGAGAAGTATAGATGATAGCAAAAATGAAAAACGATTGGAAAAACACTAATAGCATTGTAATTGAGTAGCTTTTGTTAACATTAGATTTTTTTCAAAGCTATCAGGCCATTTTTCTAGCCCATTAACTTGATTTAGAAATGATTAAAAGTTTCAAAACCTCTGCTTGCATACGGCAGGCCTATGGCACTAAATGTACCATATAGTTGACAGCTGACACATCATTGTTTTCTTGCATTCTGGATTGCTTGTGTGGCCCAAGGCTTGGCACATGTTGTTTGATGCTCTTATTTCCTTACCATATTTTGTTTGTTTGGGGATATATATTTTTTAAGTTTGCCTTTTTCTTGGAGGCATTTCTCCTCTCTGGAGTCTAAATTGCTTTTTAATTTCCACACATCATCTAATTCCATCACAATGATGACAATCACATTCTTGTCCCATAGCTGACATTGTACTAATTGAACAGGATGCCACACTATAGACAAATACTCCCAAATGTCAGTATTTCTCCTTAATTGCTTTTTGGTATTGTTGCTGAGTAATGCATATTAATTGGAATAGACAACATAGAGGCAAAGAATTACTCTTTAGTGTTTGATATAAAGCATGCATCAGAGTTCTTACACCTGGACTCACAGGCTATATTGTGTTCTGAGGGGGGAAACTTGCATCAACACAACGTGATACATTTCTCTGATTGGAATTCTCAGAATATGTACAAATGTTCCACTTCAACAGGGCTTCTGAAATTTTACTCAAATTTCACCCCAGGCACAACTTGGTGGTAGCTCAGCCTAAAAATTATTTCCTCTTTTTGGTGTGTCTAACATCACTACTGGTATTACTGGGGCAACTCCTACTCGATTCGTGCCAAGCTAATTGGACTGTTGATCTAATTATCAGCAGCCATCTTGGAATCCTTTTGAGACAGGCCAATGTGAAATTGCAGAGAAGATTGTTTTGTTTAGAATGGTCTCATTGAGATGAGGATTAAAAAAGAAAAGGACTATAGAGCTGGCCTTTCCAATATCTTGTCACTCTGGGTCATATTCCTCAGTGGGAATTGTTGCTAAGAAAAATAGATGTGGCCTAGGGGATGTGGCTAGTCCCACAACCTGGACCCCACAGCCTACAGAACAAGGCTGGAGCTGTCCCCCTCACCCTCTCCTCAGGGTGCTCACTAGCATTTCTGCCCTCCTCTCACAAACACCAAAGGACCCACCATTTAAACAGTGCCACCCAGTTATAATTGTCTCATATTCTTTCCTGGGCTCAGTGCATGGAATGTGGTGGGTTAGGAAGAGGGAGAAAAAAATGCAACCCAACTCCAGATATATGTACTAAGAACACATTTAGAACACAGTAAAAGACAACGCACACCCCATATATAGTGTTAGCTATTTTATTTCAACTTACATTGTAAGCTGCACACTGGGAGAAAAGTGTAAAAATAGAGAGATGGATGGATGGATGGATGGACAGACAGACAGATCAATAGATCCATCATGGGCTGCACTTTGCCCACTCTTGCCATATGTAATGAAAAGCTGGAGAATAAGGTTGGAAACTGCTGGGGAAGAAGAACTTCCCTTAGACACATCTTTGCAAACTTTCAGCAAGGGGAGGAAAGATTTCCATTGGATGTTCAGGAACTTCACCATGGCCAAATGCATTTGTGATGAGAATATTTGAGCATGTCATTGCAACTGGGGATGATGAAATGAGGACATTGCCCCCAAATAATAATTCTCCCCCCTCCAAATGAAATACTCCTTCATTCCTCAAATTTCAAGCATTCCAGTAACTGAAAAGGTCAGATTTTCAAAGTGGCATTTTGCCAGTGAATGTGTTCCTTAATTCACAGTGGTCAGCTGAACTGCTCTAGAGTGTACAGCTTGAAGATTATGGTCAATGTATTTTTTTTTTTAATGAACTGGAAATTGTCCACAGAGTTTAGCAGAACTTGCTTAGAAATAGTGGTACTGCAACTCTTTCCTGGAAATCCAGTGCATACACTTGGGACTTGGGACTTTATCACATGAGCATGTAAAAATGCTGTAATTCTGCAATTGAGGATAGTGAAAGCATGGTGGCATTACTACATTAATTATCACACTTTGCTTCGATTGTACAATACTACCTCTAATGGAACATTGCACGACCACCTATTAGTGCTTTATAAATGGGACTGAAGCTTGCACTGTTGTAACACCTGTTTGGCCTGCATATGCACCTTTAAAAAAGATTTCTTCTCCTTCCACAAATGTGGTTTCAGCTTAAGGCACTGAGGTTTTGAGGAACTGCTATGCTTTTTGTTCAACCTAAATACTCTAAAGGCACCAGATCCCATCTGATCTGAAAGCTAAGCAGGGTCAGTCCTGTTTTACTCTCCACTCTGTAGTGTGTTCACTTCAATTAGACAAACAAAAGCATACAAGTACCTAGAAAAGGTGACAGTTTCCTTCCTCTCCACTAGCACTTCCTGTTTGAATTTTATTTGTTTATTCTAATGTTCATATTCATTTTCAATTACAGGCAGTCATTTTTGACACAACTGGGTTTTTTTTTAACTTCCTTCTACAGAGGTAATAGAATGTATCCCATACCTAAACCAATATTTGTGGTAAGAGATTTGGCTGTTTTACCATGTTTTAGAATAATCCATGATGACCTGTAAAAGAGGAGTAATGTGTACAAAAGTATTTCTTAACCCTCTCAAAAACGTTCATGAAGTGCACTCCTCACTTCATAACATGGACTAAAACAAATCTGGCTGAATGAGACTACATGCGAAAGGGATCTAGGAGTCCTAGTAGACCACAAGTTGAACATGAGCCAACAGTGTGATGCGGCAGCTAAAAAGGCCAATGCGATTTTGGGCTGTATCAATAGAAGTATAGTGTCTAGATCAAGGGAAGTAATAGTGCCACTCTATTCTGCCTTGGTCAGACCTCACTTAGAATACTGTGTTCAGTTCTGGGCACCACAATTCAGAAAGGATATTGACAAATTGGAGTGTGTCCAGAGAAGGGCGACTAAAATGGTGAAAGGTCTGGAAACGATGCCTTATGAGGAGAGACTTAGGGAGCTGGGTATGTTTAGCTTGGAAAAAAGACGGTTAAAAGGCGATATGATAGCCCTGTTTAAGTATTTGAAGGGATGTCACGCTGAGGATGGAGCAGGCTTGTTTTCTGCTGCTCCAGAGACTGGAACACGGAGCAATGGGTGCAAGCTCCAGGAACAGAGATTCCACCTCAACATGAGGAGGAACCTTTTGACAGTAAGAGCTGTTCGGCAGTGGAACACACTCCCTCGGAGCGTGGTGGGGTCTCCTTCCTTGGAGGTCTTTAAACAGAGGCTGGATGGCCATCTGTCGGGGATGCTTTGATCAAGATTTCCTGCGTGGCAGGGGGGTTGGACTGGATGGCCCTCGTGGTCTCTTCCAACTCTGCAATTCTATGATTCTATGATTCTATGATTCTATGAAATCCAGGTGTGAAGATTACTAGTCCTTCCTGTGCGGTCCCCATTTGATTAATCCCCATTTGAAACTTCTTAGAATTCCCAGATGAATTAGAAGGGAAATGGTGATGCTGTTTGATTGCCTTGAGGCAAATACATTTTGAAGAGTGGGACAACAGTTGTACTTATTTCTGATAGAAATTAGCACTGTAGGAACATGAATCATACTTCTATGCCCTTTTGAGAGTGTTCAAGGCAAGATCAGGTTTCTCACAGTGCTGCAATAAAACAAGATTCAAGTTGAGTGTGATGTTTACAGATATTTAAGAAGTGCTGGGGTGCGTTTACGCGGGCAAATATTCCTCTAAATATACTGCAAAGATACCTCATTGTTCCCACGGATCGCACCACAGCATCGCCTCATTCAGAAGGGGGGGGAGGTAAAACACCCAAATATAGCGTGGCAAGGGATGTTTCTACTTTTGCCAGTATATTTGCAGTGTAGTGCATTATTGGCAGTGTAAACAACCATTCCGCTAAGGGCTGCAGCAGAGCTGCACTGTGATTGGTTGCTATGATGAAGGGGTGGGCTTAAAAGAGGGGGAATGAGGGAGGTAGAGTCAGTAGCGATTAGGAAACTTGAAAAATCCTCTCTGCTATTTTGCAAGCCAGTTTGCAAACAAAAAGGATTCCCAACAATTTTCAGTCAGGGAGCATTCCTTCTCCTCCTCTCTGCTATTTTGCAAGTATGTAAAATTCCGTCTGGTCTTGTCAGCTGTGATCCTGTGCTTGGGGGAGGGAGAGAAACCATTTCACTAAGGTTTGCAGCAAAGCTGCACTGCTATTTTGACAGTCTGTTTATTTGGCTAGAAAATGCTGTTAAGCAAGGAGAAAAAACCTTCTGTTTGGAGTTTGATTTGTGGGCAGGGAGCTGGAGGGGGGGAAGAGGCAAAGGGTAACTGCCTCTAAGCTGTTAAGCATATGGAGTTGGGGCCAGGGCAGACATTCCTATGGCATTGTCTCCTCTCCAATGTTTGGCCATGCCCCCACCACATGTGGCTGTGTGAATCTCAAAGTGGAAAAAATCAAAGAGCCACAAAATATAGCTGTGTAAACATATACCGTGTAAACTACCCACCACTGATGCGGGAAAGCGCTAAAGCGCAACTTAACGCAATAAAACCTGCTGTGTAAACGAGCCCCTGGAGAAGTACTGAAGATACTTAAAACAATAAAATTTAAGAGAGTATAACTCTCTTCCCTCATTTCTTTAGATCATTGGCATGTAGTGATTTCTGGGGATTTCATTTATTCCTTAGTGCTAATGGGGACTTCCTTTGAAATGCAAACAGCAGCAGAGTCTAGGCTATTTTTGTCAATGCCATGGCAGAGAAAGAGGTGAAATTTCACCACTTAACCCTTCCATGGTGTCAAGGTTACTCAGGTTTCTTTGTGTCTGATAACTACACACTCTCCAAGAAGTTCACAAATGAAAACCGGCACATATGTGGCCAAGGGCTTGTCTACACTGGGGGTAAAAATATGGATGAAATTTGGACTACTTTGGCCCTGAGCCATGGTGTATGAAATGGAGACTACTCTGGCCCAGATTTAAGCACTACACCTTACCAGGCCAAAACCTGAATCTGCATCACACATCAGGAGGCTTGTCCACACAATAGTTCATTTGGATTTTTACCCCCAATGAAGCTGTGGGTCTACTGCCGCTACTAGCCAGGGACCTCCATTGCACCACTGCCATTGATGTGGGCCAGAAGAGTGACAGGACTCTGCCTTTGTAGCTGTTACTTCTGACCTCAGAGGAGGCAATTGTGTAGCAGAAAAGTAGAACCCCGGTGCTAGCTGCTCTTTCTGAAGTCAGAATGAGCAACCAGCCTTGCGATGGTGGGGCTTGCCACTCCTTCTGATCTCAGAGAGAGCAACTAGCTCCAGAGCTTTGCTTTCAGAATGAGGAAGTGGCATTGAGGAGGAGAGGAAATGGCAGTGCCTCAGGCAACACCTGTCCTTCCTCTCCTCTGTCCCGAATCCACCCTCCAAATCCAGGGTGGCATTGTTCACACTACAGTTTTTGCTGGAGTTTCAAACAAACTTCTGAGAAAACTGTATCTTTCCTAAAACCCAGATTAAGATGGTATTTCCTGAGTCTGGTGCAAATAGGGCTGTACAGTGTGTAGACTAATCACACCAAATTTGGGTAAAGGGCGTCACGTAGTGTGGCCTTATTGGACCAGATTCAATAGTGTTCACAAGGCCCAAGAAATATCAAAGTGTAGCCAAGGTGGCAAAAGCTATTAATGAGGAATAACACAGCAAGCTAGGAGGAGCTGAGGCTATTTGCTTTTTCCTGAGCCTATTAAGAAGAGCAAGATTCCTCCTCTCCTCCCCACTCTGCTAATTGGGTGCAATTTACTTTTGCACTTTGAACTCAGATTACACCAACTGAAGTAAACCAAGGACAAAGAAGGAAAATGGGGAGAGGAGAGAAAAACTGGGGCATTTAAAAAGTGGATAATTGGAACTGTCCTTGCCAAATCAGGACACTTGGAGGTAATATGGTTACATAACAAAAGTGTGGACATTAACTGCATTTGTATAAATAATACCTAGTTTGGCACTCAGAATGGCTAATGGTGTATCCACACAATGCAATTATAACAGTTTGATGGCACTTTAACTACCATGGCTCTATGCTGGGGTTTGTACTTTAGTCTAGAACTGCAGTGTGGATATACCTGAAACAATACAACATCTCATAATGTATAAAAGCATCAAATATCAAATTCCACTAGAAAATATCAGTACCTATAATGCCCCCAACCCCAAAATAGAATAAATCAAGGCAGCATCGTATTTTAAACTACACCATTTCAACAGACAACTTACTGACACACCGTATTTTAGCTGAGCCTGGAAGTTACTGACTATGCTGACTTGGGGAATCTGAGAGCGGTAGTCCTAAAATGTCTCCTTGAATAAGAGTTTTTCTACTTCAGATAAGTAGCCATGAACTGAGTGGAAAAATGACTGTCAGCAAGGAAATGTGATGGCATGGTTGGTACCATCTGAAAGAGCACCCCTAGGCCTGAATCCTGTTGTTTATCCTGACTAGAACATACCCCCTTGACTCAATAGTCATGCAAATCCTGTTGAGTGAAAGGACCTACTCAAGTCTGGGTTTTAAAAAGCTTCATTTTACTTTATTATTTTTATAGAATCATAGAGTTGGAAGAGACCACCAGGGCCATCCAGTCCAATCCCCTGCCATGCAGGAATACGCAATCAAATCATTCCTGACAGATGGCCATCCAGCCTCTATTTAAAAACCTCCAAAGAAGGAGACTCCACCATACTCTGAGGCAGTGTGTTCCACTGCTGAACAGCTTTTACTGTCAGGAAGTTCTTCCTAATGTTTAGGTGGAATCTCTTTTCCTGTAGTTTGAACCTATTGCTCTGTGTTTTATTTGGATCCCACCTTTCTCTCAATGCTGGACCCAAGGTGTCTGACGGCATGAATAAAAAACAGATGGAGCTAAAAATACAATAAAATATTATATTAAAAGACAATTAAGCAATTCATCATGTTAAAACAACTACTATTTTTTTTAAAAAAATAAAAACCATGTAAAAGGACATCAGTACCATACAAAAGTAGAAAAACCTGACAGCTACCTGGCAAGGGAAGGCATGGAGCTGTACATGTGGATAATTATGCATTACATTCTCATCTCAGATCTCAGCCAAATATATTTATTAGATCATTTATGTGTTTATCAGATATTAGATTTATAGACTGGCTAACTGGTAAATGCTCTTGAGAAAATGTACAACCATTTTTTTAAAAAAGTTGATACAAATAATGAAAAAAGCAATTAAAATAATAAGACAGCCAATTCCAATATCAGAATGTTAAAATAATTATATCTTCAAAAACACGCATTAAACTAATAATAAAAACCATAAATCAAAGATGAAATGCCTGACTGGAGAGGTCTTAATGAGGATGCCAGGTGGTTCACCATAGGAAGGACATTTCACAGATAAGAGGAGAGGAGTAGGAGTAGCTCTTTCCCGGATGAGTGCCTGTTATTTATACCATCCTATGGGTGACAATACTCACAGAAGAACCTCCTAAATACCTACCTCAAATACCTAATTTGTTATCTGAGTAGATTTTTGGATAGAGCATTTCACCCTGCATTTTGGACTTGGTCTATATGGTCAAACATCCTTAATGATAGTTGTTTGTCTGGTGTGCTTTCAAGTTACTTATTGACTTATGGTGACCCCATGAATTTCACAGGGTTTTCTTAGGCAAGGATTGCTCAGAGGTGGTTTGCCAGTTCCTTCCTCTGAAGTCTAGCCTCCAGCACCTGGTATTCATTCACATCCTATCCAGGTACTAACTACTGCTCAGTCCGTTGGTTCAGCAGTTCTATTTTTGATAAGACAATTACAGAATCTGAACTAAGTGGCCAATCTAGGCAATTTGCCCATTGACCTTTAGGTACCATGTCATCTACCAGACATTTAGGATGTCACAAGAAATAACTTAGAAAAATAGTGTATTTATTGATTTAAATATCTCTAAAATGTTACAATTAAAATTCTCAGGAAGGTAATTAGAAATGATCCATTGTAAATTAGAGATGTGAAGAAATCTTGCTAAAATACTCATTTTTGATTAAACAGGCTGTCTTGACACACTGAAACAGCCTGTTGTGCCTTTGTCAGTCCCCAGAAAACTTCTTTGAGGAGAACAAGATGACAGGTATTTTTTTTCTGATGACATTTCTGCCATTTGCACAAAATGTCTCTGTATAAAATTATCATTTTTTTTTTCATTTTTAGAATTAGCTATTGTAGTTCAGCTACACAATTAGTTCAGTTTACACTAGTTGCATAAAAATACTTCTTGCCTTGCATAAGTGAAAACTTTCTTGAGACTGAGAGAACATATTGAAGCATCTGATAGGGAAACATTTGGCAGTTTCAAATATTTTTTTTTATTTCATTTTATTTTACAAAATGAGGCAAACAAGGCTTTAGGCTGAGATCCTAAACTGCCCAGCATAGCATAAGAGTTCTGCAGGTGGAACTCTGCTATGTCTCCCCTGGCCATCCACAGGACTCATGGTTTTGCTGTGGTAGCCCCTGAACAGCCATTCTGTGACTGGTGGAGAGAAGGGTGGGAAAATGGAGAATGTCAGGCTATAGCCAGATGTGGATCAATAACATCTTTCCCCAAGATTTGCTACAGTCTCAGGAAATGATGGTATTGTTCTGCACCTGGTGATGAGGTATAGCCAGTTGTTCCACTGATCCACTGTGTGCTGCACCAACCACAGAAAGGCCGAGCGTTGGGGCTATCACAGCAAAACTGTGAGTTATGGGTGGGGACTTTGGTCACTGCACAGGATGGAAGACAATACCAACCTCAGCAATGACCAGAAAAATACATGCACAGTTGTAAGAGGCACTTATGCTTACACATGTAACTAATAGGATGGTGGCCATGAATTTGCATACCTTTTGTTAATGCTGCATCATATCTGGGTTGGGGGGTGGTGATAAGCAAAGTTCTGAATAGTTAAAAATGAGACATGAAAAATTGGACGCTGAACACAAAAGAATGCATGTTCCAGAACATACCACAGAATATATCTGAAGCTCTACTCCTTTTCAAACAGAGGAGAAAAAGAAAACTATAAACCCTCAGAAGAACAACAAAATTCACAGAAGAAGGGGCTTTGGGCATCATGTCATAAGACGTTCTGCAAATAAGCTTATTCCTTTAGTGATAAATGAAAGGCTCTTTTTGAACAGAATCCCACAATTCTTAGCAGGTAGCAAAGATTATCTTAATCCCTAAACAACACTGAGTTCAGTTCCATTCACTTATATTGTCCCATATATTATTTTATGTGCCATGATATGCACCAAAGATTGTAGCTGTCACAAACTGGAATAACCAAAAAATTAAGCTTAGAATACTACCTTGTTCTTAAAATTCTTTGCATAATGGAATTCATTAGCTCAAGGATATTGGTTTAATTGATTTCTTCCTCACACCTGCAGCACCTGTGCTACAATTTCTCCAAACATCAGCAATGATTTGGAAATATATGAGGAGCTTCAGTGGGAAGGAAGAAATGGGAAATCTACATTGTGTACATGGAACTTAGTTCATAGTACTTACAAGCTCTGCCTGGTCTCATATACAAAAATTATAATCAATGGGGCATCACCAGGTCTTGATATTTTGAATGATTGGAAAACATTTCAGACAAGATGTAGACAAGGCATTTCCTCAGTAATTTTATTATAACGTGTGCATTGATGACATATCAATTTGGATCTCAAAAGTTTGGTTACACATCTGGAAGGCACTTCTGACCGTGCAAAGGGATCTCCGGTTTCCAAGGATTTCCCCCTTCTCAGTGTTCCTTGGTGCCTCTCTCTATATTCTAGACTCCCAGATCCCAGGAGTACCATATCAAGAGTGCAGTGTGCAGTTGAGGGCTCCAGTGCCCCCCTGGAGACCTTGGAGAGCCATGCCCCCACATTGAGTCCCATTCCCAACATTTTTGAAATGTTTCTGAGGCAAAAGTGCTCTTCTAAGTCAAGTCAAATCTTTGGTAGCAATTACAGCTCTGAATCTTCTTGAGTAAGGAGATTTTCAGACAGGCAAAAATCGCTCCTTGCCGCGCGAGCAGCCTCCCGAAACTGCTGCGCGGCAAGGGTCTTCTTCGGACGACGCTGTGCCTCTGGCGAAACCGTCCGTGTCACTTCCGTGAAGCTTGGGACGGCTCCGCATCATATTTCAAGCACGGGCAGCCTCCGTGATTGAAATATGACGCGGAGCCGTCCCAAGCTTCACGGAAGTGACACGGACGGTTTCGCCAGAGGCACAGCGTCGTCCGAAGAAGACCCTTGCCGCGCAGCAGTTTCGGGAGGCTGCTCGCGCGGCAAGGAGCGATTTTTGCCTGTCTGAAAATCTCCTAAGTCTCAGTCAGCTTTATGCATCTGGAACCTGACATTTTTACACATTCTTCTTGGAAAATTGTTCCAACACTGTCAGGTTAGATGGGGACCCTTGGTGAACAGCAGCTTTCACATCTTGCTGCAGCTTCTCAGTTGGATTGAAGTCTGGGGGCCCATCTATACGAGGGGGGAAATGTGGATTGATGTGTACTCATGCAAATTTGAAGGAGGATCGACTTGTCTTAATGGTCTTCAGCAAAATCGCAGGAATGTGAGGCTATCTGCTTTTGCTGTCCCAATGGGCATGCCTGCGAATCAAGATGGCAGGCACAATTGCACTTTTATTTTCACCAGTTGCCACCGCTGAACAGTATTATTATTATTTTTTTTAAAAAAAAGGCATATCTAAGGTGTGAAAGTGTGATAGGGATATATTCCCCCTAAATAAATATAAAAATTAGAAGAAAAAAGCTGTTTTGTTGCCTCAGCACAAGATCGCTAAGACAAAAATCAAGATGGCTGTTCCGGGGTGCTTGCCTTCTTAGCAAGCCCAGTCCCCTGCTCCCATCCAGCCAGTTAGCTTTCTACTTTTGCTTTTCTGGGGGAATGCAAATAAATTTGATTGCCTGTCCTAATGATCGATCATGGGCATTCCCCACTGAGTTTTTAAACAGCTTCAGAAAAGCCCCAAAGGCTATTCCCTCAGGGTTCATGGTGCATTTGTCCCCCCTGTTTCTGAATATCCTGGAATTATGCAGGATCCCATTAATACAGTTAGGATTTTAAGTGAAATCTAAGAGGATTATTTTCACCATAAAGACAACCCCTAGATTTGATTGTACAAGTCTAAGATACTCAGGTTCTTCTTTCTAAATCATTCCAGTGTTTAATGTAATTGTCCTGCTAGAAAGTGAACCTTCAAGTCCATTGAAGACTGAAACGGCTTTTTATCTAGAATTGACCATCTATCTTGCCTCAATCCTGACTAATCCCTGCTGAGGAGAAGCATCCCACATCACCACTGTCTCCATTGTGTAAACAGCATTCTCAGGGCAATGAACTCTGTTGGCTTTGCAACATGTGTAGTACTTTTCAACAAGTCCAGATAGTTCAGTTTTGGTCTCCATGCCAAAGACGTATTTTCCATGTGTTTCTTGTGTCTTCCACATGCCTTTAAAAAAATAATTTCCAAATAGGTTTTTATATAGGTATGTAACCCATCCAGGTTTAATCAATCAATCAATCAATTGACCCTATATCCGAAGATCTCATGGCAGCTTAGGATAAAATCCATTTAAAAACTCTAAACAATAACAGTTTAAAAAAACTCAAAACATATTAAATCATGTATCAGTTAAGACAATTGTTTAATTTAAAAGTGTCAACCATAGAACATGTGCAAACTGGATAAAATCAGATAGACCTGAAGGCTTAATAAAAGGCCATATTTTGACTTGGGAGTAGAATGATACAAGTATTGGCACCCTCCAAGGGGAGGATATTCCACAACTGGGGTGCCACTGAAGAAAAGGCCTTCTTTCATCCCACAGTGTATTACTCCTAGAGGGCCTCTTCGATAGACCTCAATTCTTGGCTAAGCATATATAGAAAGAGGGTCTCCTTCATATATTGATTTCCCAAGCCATTTCAGACTTTAAATGCTATCACCACCACCTTGAATTCAGACTGGAAACCTATTGGTAACCAGTGCAATTCCTTTCTAACACATGTTACGTTGTTTCTGAATTATGTTCCAGTCAGCAGCTGAGCAGCTGTATTTTGCCTTAGCTGCAGTTTCTGAGGTCTCATCTATGTGCCAGGATATGCCAGCTCCCCACTGGTGTATCCTGGCTGTGAATCAGGCCCATTCCTTGCTTGTTACCTGTACAAAATGGGAGGACATCCTGACAGGCACGCCAGCTCCATTGCTGAAGACACCACCACCATCTTGCATGCTCTCCCAGCATCAAGGAAGCCAGCCACAACATATGACCAAGACTCCCTGCATGTGACCAGCCTTGGTCACATGCTGTGGGACTTCTTCCTGAATCTGATGGAGCACAGCAGATCAGCAGCTGGAACAATGGGTTGGCCTCCCAGGCTGGGCTCCTCTGGATACACGGGACATGATCCATTGTTTGCTGTCTATAACAGAGTTAAGCTATTTTTAAAAAATGGTTTATCGGCCCCTATCCTGCCTTTCCCCCATCTGAGCCCTGTATCTGCCCCAGAGCTACTGAGGACTGCTTGGGGCAGAACGGGTCATAAGCCTTGTCTTTTCAGGATTCCAGGGCTTTGAGACAGGGGCAAGACAGGGCATATTGCCCATCTAGGCAAGCCCTGAATCACCTTCAAGGGTGGCTCCACACAGAGTGCACTGTAAGAGTCTAATCAGGATATTAGTGCGTGGGTTACTGTGGCAAAGGTATCCATTTCCAGGAAAGGCCATAGCTGGCAGACCAGTCAGTTTCGAAAAGAGTTGCCATTTTGGCCTGTTGAAGTAAAAACAAGAGTGTAGCACCTTCAAGAGTAACATGAACTTTCATTGACTATAGACCAAAGAATGAAAGAATTACAACATGACCATATTTTGTAACTTTGCTAGTCAGTGCCCAGTTGTTCAGATGCATGAAGTGTATCCAAAATTTCAGACAAATACAGAAGTTCTGTGTACAAATTGAATACAGTAAGCACTGACAGTGATAATTGTTGTTGGTGTTGGGCTTGTCTATATGAGGGGGAAAGAAGTGGATTGAGCCACAGTAATGGCAATTTGCAGCAGCTGCAATTTGTTGTAATTTTATTTATTTATTTATTTATTATTTTTTATTTTTTTTTTGCAGGCATAAGCTTTGCATGCATGTGGATCCAGACGGTGGCCACAAGTGAATTACTCACGTTTTTATGTACTGCAATTTGCCGCCAATGGACTTATTTTTTTTAACCTATTTCCAAATTGTGATAGAGTGATATTTCACCTTTACAAAAACAAACAAACAAAAAAACACACCCTGTTTTATTATCTTATACTCGCTTGCTAAGGCAAAAATCCAACATGGCAGCTCTGGGCACTTGCCTAGTTAGCAAGTCCCACCCTCTGCGCCCATGCAGCCAATCAGCATTGCACTTCCACTCATATGGGAAAGCAAATTAATTCATGTCGTTTGTCCCAATGATCAGGGATGTGCATGCCCCCTGTTGATTTTTTAAAACTTTGGGAAAAGCTACAAAGCCTTTTCCTTAAGAGTTTTTGGCATTTTGGCCCCCCCTCCTTTCAAATATGGCAAAACGATGTGGGATCCCATTAAGAAAGGTAGTAGTCTGCTCTCATTCCATGAGGAGTATTTTTGCCATTTAGACAACCCCCTATAAAGGTAGTATATAAGTATTTTTTTAAATAACAAAAGAACAAAAGCATGATAGATTTCTAAATAGATTTGAAAGTGACTTCTAGACTGTCCCCCCCCCCCAAAAAAAATCCAGTCATGACTGGAGAAGAACCTTGGGGATTATAAAAGTGTACCTCAGAAATGAGACAAACATTTAGAGCTACCAAAGTGATAGCCAATGCCTTCTGCTTCAGTGGAATCCAATATGAAGCGGTAAGGTTAAAAACCATGAAAAGTCCTGTCCACAAAACAAAATACCACTTGCACCAAGTTACACCTAACATCTCCGGGACTGAGATTCTGTTTGACAGAATCCAGTTCTTCTTTCATTGACATAAATCAGAATTTTGAAAACTGTATGTATAGAGGAAGGACAAGGCACTATACATGGAAGAGCTCCTTTTTTCATCAGTGTCTATTCAATTTGAATACAAGAAAACCTAGCAAAGTTACCATTTCAATTGGATCTTCCTGCATTTCCTTGCTCCTACTACATCAGAATGATGGTTCTTAAATTGCTTGGGTGTCTGTCTTTTATTTTTTATTTTTCATTTTTCAGTTTGCTTTCACTCACTTTCTCTCACAGTGTAAGAATTATAGTTTAATTTATTTTAACCAGGAACATTGTCATCTCATTTATTTCCTGTTGCTTCCTCAAATGAAGTGCTATTAGTATTTGTTTTTCAGACCCAGATGCCTCTCACCTCCTTGCATCATTTATTAGCTTAAGATGGCTCTTGCTGACTCAGAGAGGAGTTTGTCATGGCTAACTAATATGCTGTCCTTCCAAGGACATTAGGGATGTGAAGTAGCTTTTAGAGTAGAGTGTGGGAGGAATGGAAGGCTTATCACCGTTATGAATATAATGGGGTACAGAAAGGTGCCCTCCCCCTGTTCTAGTGTGTGAGAGAGAACACAATGGGGAAAATGCTGAACTATTTCTAAAGCTGAAAGCTGAAGGATTAACTCCAGGGACACACCTGTATGTGTTTTCAAAAACATTCTATTGATATATATGGGTGTGCATTCATTTTGAGATTAATTTGAAAACTGAACTGGATTGAGTACCATTTGGTTCTCCTCAGCATGAAAGAAACACAGTGAGAACAAACAGTTTCAAATGGTACCACATTGTTGGTACCCCATTTTTAACCTGTTCATCACTCTTTGGGGATGAAGTGAAGGTATAAAAACAACGGTATCATTTTGTCAAGCCTTTGGCTTTAAATATTGATTTTGATTTGTTTGGTGTTCTGTTTTATATTTGGATTTTATTGTACATTGCTTTGTGGGCTCTGCTGGGCAGGAAAGCTATTTATAAATACTAGATAGATAGATAGATAGATAGATAGATAGATAGATAGATAGATTCCCCCCCCCCCCCGGTTCCTCTGCCCAAACATAGGCAATCACAGGAGGTGTAATGCTCAAGACTCACTTAGCCTGATGGAGTTGTAAGACTCCATGGGAACTTTCCCATTGTGTCAAGGAGATTTCTTTAATGGAGGCTCTACAGCAAAGCATAGTGAAAGCATTTTCAGCATAATAACAGCTGCCTAGTCATGGGTATATTATTGAAATTATTTCATTAAGTAGGCTGGTGTTGGGTTATGCCCATCATAAGCTTGTACTGTGGAGAGAGAGAGAGGTTGGGTTTCAATTGTAACAGATTTGGAGTTTGAGAAGTTGTAAATATTGTTCTTATCTCACCCTCACCTACAATGCTAAACTGGAGCATCATTACTTGGTAGACCATACATGACTGCATGTTTTGATTATGTAAACATTTTCAGACATCCAGTACAAAACTATGTCTTTCCAATCCTGTATTGCTTAAGGGTTATTGCCCTTCATATACTGTGTCAATATCTAAAACTGAAGTGGTCTGGCATTGTTATAATTATTTCTCATTATTTTCAGTATCTTTAATAAAACTTTCAGTGAAGCCTTGTGAGAGACTGGATCAAAAGCTTTCTTTTTTCGCATCTTGTTTGACTTATGGCCATTTCTGGCTCTGTTGTTGCTGTCAACAAAGCTTTATTAGGACAATTTCATTACACAGTGTTGATAGCTCTTTCTGTCTCCCTGAGGGTTTACCTTCTTAATGACCAAATATTGTTAGCCATCTTATAAAATGGAACATAATAGGGCTAACTTCAGCATTACCTTTCTAGGGTGGAGGGGATAGGAGTTACAATGACAAATTCTTTTAAAAGAAAAAGATTCCTTTTCCTGTGGATTAATCAACATTGGGTATCTACCATTCTGTCTGGAAAATGACAGAAATGCTAGAACTGATTATTGGACTGGATGGCCCTCGTGGTCTCTTCCAACTCTACAATTCTATGATTCTATGATTCTATGAAACCCCATTCTACCTATATCCTTTCTGGTTCCCAGCAAGCAGATGACACCAATTTAGGAGAAGTAGCTAATACCCTAGAGGACAGGATCAAAATTCAAAATGACCTGGATAGACTGGAGAGCTGGGCCAAAGCTAACAAAATGAAATTCAATACGGAGAAATGTAAGGTACTGCACTTAGGGCGGAAAAATGAAATGCATAGATATAGGATGGGGGAGACCTGGCTGAACGAGACTACATGCGAAAGGGATCTAGGAGTGCTAGTAGACCACAAGTTGAACATGAGTCAACAATGTGATGCGGCAGCTAAAAAGGCCAATGCAATTTTGGCCTGCATCAATAGAAGTATAGTGTCTAGATCAAGGGAAGTCATAGTGCCACTCTAGTCTGCCTTGGTCAGACCTCACCTAGAATACTGTGTCCAGTTCTAGGCACCACAATTCAAAAAGGATATTGACAAATTGGAGTGTGTCCAGAGGAGTGCGACTAAAATGGTGAAATGTCTGGAAACCATGCCTTATGAGGAGAGACTTAGGGAGCTGGGCATGTTTAGCCTGGAAAAAAGATGGTTAAGAGGCGATATGATAGCCCTGTTTAAGTATTTGAAGGAGTGTCACATTGAGGATGGAGAAGGCTTATTTTCTGCTGCTCCAGAGACTGGAACACGGAGCAGTGGATGCAAGCTTCAGGAACAGAGAGATTCCACCTCAACATTAGGAGGAACTTTTTGACAGTAAGAGCTGTTCGGCAGTGGAACACACTCCCTCGGAGCGTGGTGGGGTCTCCTTCCTTGGAGGCCTTTAAACAGAGGCTGGATTGCCATCTGTTAGGGATGCTTTGATTGTGTATTCCTGCATGGCAGGGGGTTGGACTGGATGGCCCTCGTGATCTCTTCCAACTCTACAATTCTATGATTCCATGATTCTATGATCACACTACATTCTAGAACTCCCTCCGCCATTTATATGGTCATCCACCCACCCTTTCCTCTTTTCTTTGTGCCCCAATGACCAACTTGTCACCTTATCACCAACAAGTTTTGCATTTCCATGGCTATTCATACAGCCTACATATGAAGACCGATGATGATGACGATGATGATGATGATGATGATGATGATGGTGATGATTTCTTCCACACATCTCCCCATGCATCAAGGTGGGGAACAACACATCCACACAAAACAATTAATATCAATTAAAATACATCTTTGTTAAAAATATATGCAATATGCATCAATGCATCAGAACAGAATATCAATTTAAAAGAACAAATAAAACCAGTACATATTAAAATAGTTTTAAACTCACAGTTTAAAAATCATTTGGATAAGCCTACCAGAAGACATTTGTCTTTAATGCTCCTTTACATTCAGACAGTATATGCAACTGTCAAATCTTTTCTGACAGGCTATTCTGGAGTCTAGGGGCAGCTAAAGAAAAAGTCCTCTGGGTGACTTTAGGCACTAGTTCACTCCATGCAAATGAGGAAGTAGACTTGGGACTTTATCAGACACTCAAAATATGGCATCAGAACAACACGACATAACCGTGAAAGGGCACACAGATCAGATGATGTCTCCCTTTTGTGGTTAAAATCAGGCCAAAACAAATAATATATGATCCCCCCCCCAAAAAATAGCAAAAATATATAAAAATGTAAATAATAAATTCTGGAACTGTAAAACACAGGTGGGAACTTTCTACCATGTTTGGTGGAAGTGTAAGAAAGTACATAGATATCGGTTTAAAATTATGGAAATAATACAGAAATTTTGAAGTTCAAATTAGAACATAAACCAGAGGGTTTTTTTATTAAATATGATTGACAGAGAGAACAAAGAAGAGATAAAACATAAAATTTTGATAACATATTTTATAACAGCAGCAGACTGGTATATGCAAATAATTGGAAAAGTAATAAAATTCCAAAAATTTTAGAGGCTGGATGGCAGAATTGAATAAACTTACAAACTTAGTAAAAGAAAATTCTATAGAATTTTTTTAAAGAATATAGAAACCCTTTACAGACTATGTAAAAAAAAATAATGGAGAATGGGTAACTTTGGGCTTTGAATTATAACAAGAGAACCTATAGAGAATAGATGGAGATAATATGTTAAAGAGGTAAAAATTAGAGAGAAGATTTTGAATTTACTTAACACTGTACAGCTAGAGACAACTTGGAAGTCATTTTTTAATGTATTAATTTGAAGATTAATTTGAAGATTTCTTGATTGTTGGTTTTTTTTCTTTTTCTCTTTCTTGTCTTGTTATAATTTAAACTTTTAAATGTATATCATTATTTTTTTTCTTTTCTCCTTTTTTCTTTTTTCCTTTGTTAATTTCTTTTAATGTTGTGTCAATTGTGTTCAACAGTCATTGTTTCTTTTCCCTTTTTTATTTAAAACTTAATAAAGATATTAATAATATATTATAAAATAAAATCAACCCCAAACCCATACCTTTTAGTTGATGGCTTAAGCCATCAATAGAGCCCCCTGCCGCCTTTGTGCTGGCATTGCCAGTGTGCAAAACATTGGGCCATTTAACTCTTGTACTTATCCCGACAATGGCTGGTCCAGCACATACACTTCTGGGTGAGATCGGGACATCCAGATAAGTTTTGCCCTTTTTATGACCCTCCTTCGGTTACTTGGGGCTTTTAAAGTGTGTGTGTGTGCTTTTTAAAACTTTAAATGCTTTATTTGTGTTTTTATTTTTGAATTTCCTGCACGCCAAAGTCTCCTGGGATTTCGAACAAGGAAGTGAATGGAGCTCCATTCACTTCCTCTTTATTGCCAAAGCTACTTTTGCCAGGAAAGGAGGTAAGTATAGGGGGGAGCATTCTTTTGCTGGCATAAAAATGTTTCTTTTTTTTTAATGCCAGCAAAAGAACTTTCTAAGGGGCTAGTCTGATAAAGTCCTAAGGGTTTATCTACACAGGCAAAATACCCCTGCTTGCCCTCCCCATTCCAGAGCCCTACAGTTCAGATGAGATAGGGTGTTTACCCCGATCTGCCCCTGGGCAGTCTGTATGACTGCAGGGGCAGATAAGGGGCTGGAATGGGTGTTAGCCAGGATAGGGCCCTTTACATTGGTATAAGAAAATACCCAGTTTAATCAGGTACCACTGGATTGGACCCTGTGCGTCCACTGGATCTTGTCCCAGAACACTGTCCCTCACTGCAGCTGCCAGCTCCCTGGCTCTCCCATAAACCAGGGAGGGATCCCTCAGCATGTGACCAAGGATAACAACAGGTAGGGGACCTGCAGTCACATGTTGCGGGCCACATTCCTGGCTTCTGCATCAGTGGAGAAAATGGTAGCGGCCAGCCAGCATTCTGTTTGGATGCCAGCCCATTTTCTCCAGATAATGGGTGGAATGGGCCAGGACCAGGATATGCCAGCAGGAAGATAGAATATCCTGGCTAGTGTAGATAAGCCCTTAGGCTGCTGACACACTGCATAAATAATCCAGTTTGGCAGCACTTTAACTGACATGACTCAATTCTATGGAATTCTGGGTCTTGTGGTTTTGTGATATATTTAGCCTTCTCTGTCAGAGAGCTCTGGTGCCACAACAAACTACAAATCACAGAATTCCATTTTATGGAGCCATGATAGTTAAAGTAGTGTCCAAATGCATTATGTTTGCAGTGTGGCAGCCTAAGGGCTTGTCTACACAGGCTAAGTACTCCATCTTGCCACTGTCTCAGAGTCTTGCAGTCCATATGATGCAGGGCATTTCCCTATTCTACCTCTGGGTAATCCTCACCAGTCCCAGGGCAGATACGGGGTTTAGACGGGGGAAGGCAGGGCAGGGCCTGATAAACTGTTCTTTAAAAATTCCCAGTTTACTATGTTACCACCAGCAAAGACTTGATCGGGCCCTGTGTATCTTCAAGAGCCCATCTGACATGCCAATCCTCACTGTCACTATCATTTTCCTGGCTCTCCTGGAAGTCAGAAAGGAGTTCCGTGGCATGCGACCAAGGCTGGTTACACACAGGGGCACCTCAGTTACATGTCAGAGATCATCTTCCTCCCTTTGGAGTAAGCAAAGATGTAGGAGTAATGAGTCTAAAAATAAAATTGAATTTAAAAAAAAAATTCCAGGATCTAGTCCTTTTAAAAAGCAACAAGAATTATCTTCATTAAAAAGAGTTAAAAATCATTCATTTACTTTTAACTTCATGCAGAGTGCACTTAAGAATGCTGACTTAAGCTCAATTAACATTTTAAAAGTGTATTCAGAGGTCTGGGATCACCCAGTTAAATTAGACTCATTACAAAACAAAGGAGTCAGTTTAAAATGCAAAACAAAGTTTACTGAAGGTATATCAATCTCAATCTACATACTAAAACAAACGTTAAAAAGAGGTTCCTAACTGGCTAATGGTATTTAGGGTAGGAAAAACTCACCCAGCCTACAGGCTGCATGGGAAACATCATTGCCTGGTTACAGGAAAGAAGGTTAAAGATGTCTTAAGATGGCATAAGATGGCTGCAGCCTCATGGAGACTCAAACTTAAAAGAGAACTTACACAAAGCAATAAAATTTAAATTAGGTCATGTGTGGAATGACCCAGCACTCCAGTTGGCTGGAAGTGCCCAGTGAAATAAGAGAAAGGGAACTTGGGAGAACAAAAGGCATGCAGGGAAAAACCCTAGACTTATCTTAGGATGTGAATGGGGTACACAAGATTGCTTTTACATTACAATGATTATTTCCCCACATACTACAAAAGAAAATGGCAGCTGCAATGGCCAGCATGCCTTTTTGGACTCCAGCCCATTTAGTTGAGGTAACAGGGGAACCAGCAATATCCTCCCAGGATACTGGGTCACGCAGTAGATTTATTCTGTGAAGAGCTGGGATACAGCAAACAGTCTGCACAGATCTGCAGATCTGAGCTGGCAACTGCTTGCAAGAGCTACTGGGCAAATGTATCAATATTTGCTGAGCCCAGAGCCCAGGAGACAGGCTCAGACTGTTTAAGCTAAGCAGTTCTGTTTGTTTGAATCTTGAAGTGTGAAGATGGTTTTTCTTCTGCGGATGCTGTAATATATTGGAAATAGCCTTTATTATGTTCAAGTAAAGAACAAGAAGATTTTAGATATATACCTTTGTTCTGATGTAAAGTCGAAGGCTTCCATGGCCTGCATCCATAGATTTTCCTTTGGTTTTTTCCAGGCTGTGAGGCCGTGTTCTGGAATAGTTTCTTTCTGACATTTTGCTTGCATCTATGGCTGGCATCTTCAGAGAATGGTTGGGTAGGAATGTATATGGAGTTTATATGCTGTGAACCCCTGTTGGGGAGTATATGTAAATTTGTGTAATTGAATGGTTAGTTTCTGGGTATAGAAATGCAAGGCTCATTAGTGTCTGTTTGGCTAATGGTTGGTTGATGGACCATTATCTGCTGGGATTCCCCCTGTCCCTGGATGGAATTCCTTTGTAAGTGTTGAGTTTTTATTCTATTGTTCTTCAAAACTGGGAGCTAGATTTTGTTTACTTTTAAGGTTTCTTCTTTACTGTTGAAGTTGTCTAGGTGTTTGTGGATTTCAGTAGCTTCTCTGTGCATTCTGACATGATAGTTGTTGGCCTGGTCCAGAATTTCTGTGTTTTCAAATAGCATTTTGTGTCCAGGTTGGTTTACAACATGTTCTGCTACTGCTGATTTTTCTGGCTGGCTCAGTCTGCAGTGTCTCTCATGTTCCTTGATTCATGTTTGCACACTGTGTTTAGTGGTCCCTACGTAAACTTGTCCACAGCTGCATGGTATGCGGTAAACTCCTGCAGCTGTGAGAGGGTATCTTTTGTCCTCTGCACACGTTGCAGATTGGATGGGCCTGCAATTTAATTCCAAAAAGTGTGCAACGCTGCATGTCAATAGTAGCTTGAAAGACCGGGTTTTACCAACTCCCTTTACCATCCAAGGGAAACCCATAGTCCATCTTAAAGAAGGAGATACCTATCAACATCTAGGCACTCCAATGGGTTTCAGAAGCTGCCAGACACCTGAGGCTACATTCCATGCCATTGTGACTGATGCCAAGAAACTGGACGAGTCTCTTTTAGCCCAATGGCAAAAGATCAATGCTCTTAGGACATTCCTCCTCCCAAGGATCGACTTTGCCCTTCAGGGATCATCGGTCCAGAAAACAGCATTGAGCAGAGTCGACCAAGCAATTATTGCCTTACTTAAAAAGTGTCTCAACCTTCCCAAACGAGCCATGAATGACATCTTGCATATTGCTCAGCAACGTGGAGAAATAGGAATTCCGAAGCTCGGAGACTCAGGGGACGCTGCAACCATCATTTACGTGTTCCATCTTCTCACTTGCCCTGACAGGGCTGTAAAATCTGTTGTGGTTGGTTGCCTCAAGGAAGTTGTCCAAAAGCGTATTGCAAGGATTCCAACTGACAGTGACCTGGCAACATACCTCACTGGGTCACTGAATAACAAATTTGGACATGATGGTGGTGACTTCTCTTCCCTCTTCACTTGTATCCGGAACACAACCCGTCATCTTAACAAACTTATTGGGTGCCAATGGGGTTGGGGTCCTGAAGAGGGTCGGCAGCTCACCACCTCTAAAGGGAACCTGCCAGTGATACAACCGACTGGCTAACGCCATCCCAGCCACAATGGGCACCATTACATTAAATCAAACTGTGCCTGAGACTGGTAGCCAGCTGAGACCAGAGATTGTCATCACGGACAGAGACCAGAAGAAGATTATCATTGTAGATATCACAACCCCCTTTGAGAATAAGAAAACAGCCATGAGGGAGGCCAGAGAACATAAACATCATGTAAACGTAAACATAAAGAATATGTTAAATATTCTTTAAAAAACCGATTAATTTCTTGGATTTTCTTGGTTGGTCTATAGATTTTTTGGAGGTTGTGTTTCCTCATCAGTTTCCCTATTCTGTCTGTGACTCCTTTGATGTATGGTAAAAATACCTTCCCTTTGGGTGGCTGTTTTTCTTCTTCATTCCTGTGGTTTTTTTCTGGGTCTCGCTGCTCTTGTGATGTCTGATCTGGAGTAATAATTAGCCTATAGGGCCCAGTTTAGGTGCCTCAGTTCTTCCTCCAGTAGTGGGGTTCGCAGATCCTTTTTGCACAGTCTTTTGTTTTTATTGTGCTTCTTTTTTGTCCTGGGTGATGATTGGAGTTCTTGTGTAGGTATCGGTATTGGTATGTGGGTTTTCTGTATACCTTGTGGTCAGAATGCACAGAGAAGCTATAGAAATCCACAAACACCTGGACAACTTCAGCAGGAAAGAAGAAACCTTAAAAGTAAACAAAATCTAGCTCCCAGTTTTGAAAAACAATAGAATAAAAACTCAACACTTACAAAGGAATTCCACCCAGGGACAGGGGGATTTCTAGCAGATAATGGCCCCTCAAGCAACCATTAGCCAATCAGACACTAACGAGCCTTGCATTTCTATACCCAGAAACTAACCATTTAATTACACAAATTTACATGTACTCCCCAACAGGGGTTCACAGCATATAAACTCCACATACACTGCTACCCAACCATTCTCTGAAGATGCCAGCCACAGATGCAGGCGAAACATCAGAAAGAAACTATTCCAGAACACAGCCCGGAAAAAAAAAAAGGAAAATCTTTGTTCTGATGCCTGGAGGAACATTTACTCTGCTACCATTTATTGCTGCCTGGAACTTTTGAAGAGGTTCCCAGTGCGCACTACCAGCTGATATATCCTGGCTCCTATAGATGAGTCCTAAGTCTGGAAAGCTCATACTACAGCTTCTTTCTCCCATTTAGGAGATTATCAGACAGGAACAACAACAACAAAAAAGAGTTCCCGTCTCGCAGTCTCCTCTCCCGCACCTCTCCCGTCCCTGTCACGCCACAGAAATGAAAATTTTCACATCTACCTTTTGCCGCATCAAGGGGAAACCCAGGAGTGAATGGAGCTCAAACAAACCTCCCTTCACTTCCTGGTTTGAAATCCCGACCATTCTCATGAGAAGACAAGAGCGTGGAAAATTCAAAAAATAAAAACAAAAATAATACATTAAAAGTAACACCAAGCACAAAAACACACTTAAATCATTACAAGTAACACAGGGAGCGTACAAAAAAGTGTGTCACTTACTCAATGCCCTTCAATAGCCCTCAGTGTCACTGTTTTCACAGTATAGATGAATGTGTGAAATCATGTCCCTCTGTAATCATGCGATTACAGTGTGAATCATGTGATTACAGCATCCTCTTTTCCCTTCCCCTTTTCCAGCAAGAACACATAATTAAACCTCCAGAGGAGAACAAGAAGAGAACCAACAGGACACTGTTTTAATGAACTATAGTCTTTGCTTGGTAGATGTTTATGTTTTTGCTGTTTTTAACTGAAGTGGCATCTTCTTGCGTGAATAGCCGAAATATCACCCATAAGTAAGAGGAATTTTTTCTTAAAGGTGCATGCGTGGGCCAAAGCATTAATACTCTCTCTTTAGAAGGTAATGCAAAGAGAAGTGTTACTATAGTGCACACTGAAATCCCATTTTTAAACCACTAGTGGCAGTTGTGCAATAATTCCATGGTAGTAGTATCACGTGCTTACAGTGGCATGCAATAATTACTATAATTGTGCCACTATGTTTCTGCTTTCCTCAGTTGTGGAATTACAGCATTTTTAGATGCTAGCCTGATAAAGTCCAAAGTGATTAGAGATACGAAAGTATGGTGTTAACTGAGTTTTTAGAGCCAGCATAGTGTAGTGCTTTCAGTATTGGACTGGGACTCTGGGAGACCAAGGTCTGAATCCCCACTCAGCCATGGAAACCCACTGGGTGACCTTTGACAAGTCACACTCTCTACTCCTCAGAGGAACGCAAAGCCCCTCTGAATAAATCTTGCCAAGAAAACTCTGCAATAGAGTTGCCTTAGGGTTTCCATAAGACAGAAATGACTGCGAGGCACAAACTACAACAAACTGAGTTTTTAAGGAATATTTGCAATTCATGGTCTCCAAGAATATTAACAAAAGTTTGCAGGTATTTCTATTTACTGTGATGAAGAGGAAACAATGAGCATTAGTTTCTTCCTCAAGTAAATGTGTACAAATAATAATGTATATATTTGCAAAAATGCACAGACACTTTAGCCACTGAGTGAAATGGGTTTTTTTTAAGTGTATGTTAAGAAGAGCACAATAAAATAAGCACTAATTTCCATGAGGGTAATGAAGAAAATTCTCACAGCATAACAGAATGTGAGCAGGATAAGAATGCTAGTGGAATTCTGAGAAAGGCAGCAAAAATGAAACTGACATATTTTCATACCTCTCATAGAATCATGGAATCATAGAATTGTAGAATTGGAAGAGGCCACGAGGGCCATCCAGTCCAACCCCCTGCCACGCAGGAAATCTCGATCAAAGCATCCCCATCAGATGGCCATCCAGCCTCTGTTTAAAGGCCTCCAAGGAAGGAGACCCCACCACACTCCAAGGGAGTGTGTTCCACTGCCGAACAGCTCTTACTGTCACAAAGTTCCTCCTAATGTTGACGTGGAATCTCTGTTCCTGAAGCTTGCATCCATTGCTCCGTGTTCCAGTTTCTGGAGCAGAAGTAAACAAGCCTGCTCCATCCTCAACATGACACCCCTCCAAATATTTAAACAGGGCTATCATATCACCTCTTAACCATCTTTTTTCCAGGCTAAACATACCCAGCTCCCTAAGTCTTTCCTCATAAGGCATGGTTTCCAGACCTTTCACCATTTTAGTTGCCCTTTTCTGGACATGCTCCAATTTGTCAATATCCTTTTTGAATTGTGGTGCCCAGAACTGGACACCGTATTCTAGGTGAGGCCTGACCAAGGCAGAATAGAGTGGCACTATGACTTCCCTTGATCTAGACACTATACTTCTATTGATGCAGCCCAAAATCACATTGGCCTTTTTAGCTGCCACATCACACTGTTGACTCATGTTCAACTTGTGGTCTACTAGGACTCCTAGATCCCATTCACACGTAGTCTCGTTCAGCCAGGTCCCCCCCATCCTATATCTATGCATTTCATTTTCCTGCCCTAAGTGTAGTACCTTACATTTCTCCGTATTGAATTTTATTTTGTTAGCTTTGGCCCAGCTCTCCAGTCTCTCCAGGTCATTCTGAATTTTGATCCTGTCCTCTAGGGTATTAGCTACTCCTCCTAATTTGGTGTCATCTGCAAATTTGATAAGTATGCCCCTAATTCCCTCATCCAAGTCATTGATAAAGATGTTGAATAGCACTGGGCCCAGGACAGAACCCTGTGGCACCCGACTGGTCACATATTTCCAAGATGAAGAGGAGCCACTGGTGAGCAACCTCATGTTCATCTGTGGCAAACCTCTGCTAAATGCAAGCTACAGAAGTATACCCTGGCCCCACGTCTACCCTCTTTCCAATTAATCATGAAGTGCTTTGTGTGAAGAGCAATTTTAACAGTTTCCCAGTAAAGCAACTGTTCTCCCACACAAATGGCAACATCAGACACAAGTGTTGGTGGAATAAGGCTGCAACTTTATTATTGTATGTGGGAACCTGGTTAAGTTAGGTCTTCCAACCAAATACTTCTGGACTCAAAACCCAGGGTATAGACCCTGTGATTTGTCCTAGGCTGATCACATTAAGAGATCAGATGGTCCCCAATGATTCCCCTCATGTCGCTGGTCAGTGCGCTTCCCTGAGGAAGTCATCTTGGGACAAGAACCCACCTCACATATCCCATCAAGCCAGTCAGCAATGATAGGAAAATGTGTGACACCATTTAAAATACCTGGCAGTGACACCAGAAGTCTTCAAAAAGAACCAATTGAAACTAAGTGCCCACACCCCACAAGTTGTGACATATGAGAAACACTGAACCAATTTGCTAAATAGTAAACTGTAGCCAAAAGGCTATAATATTAAACAGCATGGAGTAGGCAAACTCTCTCTCTCTCTCTCTCTCTCTCTCTCACACACACACACACACACACTTGAATAAGGCACAGTGAAACATTCAAACTCAGCCCCCAAAAGGTGACTGGAAATCCCTATGCTACATAGAGGTGGAGAGCAGAAACAGCAGAGACTTGAGTTAGTTCCACGTCACCTTAAATAACCTAATGCAGCCCAGCCTGATGTCAGTGTCATGATGCACCCTGGCATGGCATTTGGCCAGTGACTCAGGGAGGGCAAAACCACTCCATCTTGGAGTCAGGGAGGGGAGGCACTTCCTGTACACTTCAGATGGTTCATGAGCCAAGGGGAAAAGACCCCGCACTCAGTCTTTGAGCTGCCACTGCTGGGCACCTTGCTCTTTTCCTGGCCAATGTAGTGATTGTTATAGCTCTGTGAGATTTAAGAGAAGTGTTTGGGCAGCTACTTGCACTGCTGTATGGCAAGGTGTTTTTGTACATCAGGACACTTTTTGTGCATCAAGTGACTTGCTTGAAATTTGTTCTGAAACTCTTTACAGCACATTTCATAATGCAGTTGTCTAGATGATTTTTGTCTTTAGGGTGGGTATTAGAGAAAGGCTTAAGTGTACTCTTAGTGAAAGCTGCTAACAAAGTGTTATCATTAAGTTAGACAGTTACAATCAATATCTTCCCTACCATCTTCAAGTGTTTAAGCTCCTGAATGCTGTCTAGACATTGCCTCTTTCCAGATATTTTAATCTTTAATTATTAATTGAACAGCTAGGAGCAGATTCATTATTCTTCCTTGTGAGGACCATGGAGGAGGACGTAAAAATGTACATGGTGAGAATTGGCAAGTATTGAAAATGCCTAAAACCATATAATGTTCCTCTGAAAAAATTGTCAGTGGTGAACCAGAATCTGTATTTTATGCAGAACAGACCTGCCTACAATGTACCCACCGGTTTTACTTCTACCTTAGCTTTTACGAGAATCTAGAGCTCTCATCTGAAAGAAGAAGATACCTTTATGTCTTAAAATGACAAGTGGGCAACCTGCAGCTTACTGAACATCTCCCCCTTACTCCTCATCAGTTGGGCAGCAGGAAAAAGACTGGCAGTAGGGAAGTGAAATTTTAAACAGACTTGCTACAGGAAAGGATTTAATCAACCTTCCCCTTAGTGCTCTTAGGACAAGATTCCCTTTTTGATCAGGCTCAGTTGGGGAGGGGATACACACACTTATACACATTGCTCCCAGTTGCTGAGAGAGGAGGCTATGTTTGTCAAAGGGAATGTGGGCTTGAATGTCATGCCTTCCAACATTTTACACATGAAAATGGGGGGAATCAGTTACATGGCAGTTTTTATCCTGGGGAGATTTGAAAAATCATGATCTCCAATCTATCCCTCGCTGTTCCCACAATTTGGCCTGGGTAGCAAAACTCTCAGCATTTTTTATTTGTTGTTTACACGTACCTCCATCCCAGGAAAGGGGCACACAGCAGAGCTGAATTTTTGATTGGTTAGACTGTGGTGGAGGTGGGCTTGCAAGGGAAGCCTTGCAGCTCTTGATACACCATTTTTGTATGGCCCTGCGCAGGGTCCTCCACTGCCTCCAAGGCCCAACTGGCAGAAGCTGCAGCCAGCTGAGAGCCTGGCAAGGCCCAGACCTGTCTCCCCTCCCCTAGCCGGCCCTTTCTTCTGGCTCACTGCTGGCTGTGGAGTCTTCTTCCCCTGAGGGACCATTCCCTCGGTGACAGAAGCCACAGTAGTCAGCAGTGAAGCAGGTGAGGGCCGAGTGGGCCAGATGTCTCCCTTCCCCTACCCCATTTTTCCAGGTGCTGCCGCTGCTGCCACATCGGGGGGGGGCTTTCTCTGTGACTGACAGTCATGGGAAAAGTGCCCCCTGGCATCAGCAACAGCAATGGCACCAGGTGGGAAGAGCTGCCTTGGCTGGGGGCACTTTATCCATGACTCTGAGTCACAGAGGAAGCCTCTCTGACCTCAGCAGCAGCAGCACTGCTGGGCAGAAAGAGCTGTTGCGGCCAGGGGGCACTTTCTCCATGTCACGGTGAAAGCACCCCCAGCCACAGCAGCAGTGCCTGGCAGAAAGAGATGCCTTGACTGGGGGGTGCTTTCTCTGTGACTGTCAGTCATGGAGAAAGTTTCCCTAGCTACGGCAGCAGCAGCGGTGCTGGGCAAAACAGGTTAGGGGAGGGGGGATGTCTGGCCCGTTCGGCTCTTGCCCGCCTCACTGCTGACTATGATGGCTTCTGTCCCTCAGTGGAATAAGGCTCCGCAGCCAGTGGTGAGCCAGGGAAAAGGACTGGCTAGGGGAAGGGGAAGAGGTCTGGGCCTCTCAGCCCTCGCCTGGTTCTCAGCTGGCTGCAGCTTCTGCCAGCCGAACTTTGGAGGCAGCGGAGGACCCTGCGCAGGGCCATATGAAAATGGCATATCAAGAATTGCAAGCCTACCCCTTCCAAAGTCTGACCAATGAAAATTCTGCCCCTTTCTGGGATGGTTGCTGATTGTTCAGACAACCAATAGTGCAGGATTTCCCACACTTTGAAAAAAAAAGTCCCTGGAAAATAGAGAAATTGAAAGTCATGGGTTTGCTGGGTTTTTGTTTTTTGTTTTTTTTTTTGGCTACCCCACCTTCTGAATAATGTGTGTCTGCCCTGATGAGTGTGTGAACCAATAGGGTTGTACCTGAATTCTTCCTGCTGTTTTTGTTTTTGCTGTGTAAATGCCCCCCGGGACATATATAGCTAAGTTATAACATTAGTGCACTAAACCTCTGAGTATATTAAGAGCTCTAGGCAGCAAAGAACATAGTAGAGAGATTGAAAACCAAACTGAACATACATTCACAGAGCAGAATACAATATCTAACCATTTAGCTTTATAGAGAAACATAAACATTCTCCCCTCCCAACAGGGAGACATTCCAGACATATTTTCTGCAAACTCAAAACACTGAAGGCCATTTTTCACAGGTCATAAAACTCAATTTACAAGCTAATTCTAGCAAACTTTTGCACTCATTTCTGCACTGTATGGGCAATTATATTACACTGCAGCAGTTTACAGCATAAATCTACTAACTGCTTGTCCCATTATCCATGACACACATAAGATCAAAGTATGGTCAAGATGGTAAAAGTTACTAATGAGAAAGAACACATCAGGTAGGAGAGGCTGCAGCATTTTGCTTTGGCTTCAGCCTCCTGGGAAGGGAAAGCACTTTCCTCTCCTCTCTTCTCCCCCTCCTGAGTTAAATGAGTACAAACTACTTTGTTACCCAAATTTCTTGGGGTCTGTGGGGACCCTCTAATGTTCTAATATTAATTTGAGAAATTTAATTAGCTCAACTTGGCAGGCTGGGCCACAACAGAACCTTTTAACCTATGCATACTGGTAATAACAGAGGAAACCCTAAGCCAAAAGTTAGAAATAAATTATCTTTATTCGAAATTAATATCAACAGCATTCATGCAAACACTCAAGCTTCAGACACTCACACAAGGTTACCAAAAGTAGTTGGAACTATTTGGATAGAGGAATAGAGTAAGGGGGTGGTGGGTTATACTATACCAATCCTGCAGAGCTGAGATCTCAAAGTAAACCAACAGCAAGGGAATCTGAAAGATGGGATGACCACACAGTCTGATGTGAAGTTGAAAGGAAGATGAACTGTGTATACTTGGGTGGTGTTTTAGGGTGATATTTATATGAAATAATTCCCCTGAAGGGAGGGGAATTTGAATGGAATACAATGTTTCTCAGAGGTTCCCATGACTAAACAAAGGGTGCTCCGGAAGAGTTAATGATTGCTAATGGGTGCTGCATTTCATAGAATCATAGAATTGCAGAGTTGGAAGAGACCACAAGGGCCATCCAGTCCAACCCCCCTGCCACGCAGGAAATCTTGATCAAAGCATCCCCGACAGATGGCTATCCAGCCTCTGTTTAAAGACCTCCAAGGAAGGAGACCCCACCACGCTCTGAGGGAGCGTGTTCCACTGCCCAACAGCTCTTACTGTCAAAAAGTTCCTCCTCATGTTGAGGTGGAATCTCTGTTCCTGGAGCTTGCACCCATTGCTCCGTGTTCCAGTCTCTGGAGCAGCAGAAAACAAGCCTTCTCCATCCTCAGCGTGACATCCCTTCAAATACTTAAACAGGGCTATCATATCGCCTCTTAACCGTCTTTTTTCCAGGCTAAACATACCCAGCTCCCTAAGTCTCTCCTCATAAGGCATCGTTTCCAGACCTTTCACCATTTTAGTTGCCCTTCTCTGGACACGCTCCAATTTGTCAATATCCTTTTTGAATTGTGGTGCCCAGAACTGGACACAGTATTCTAAGTGAGGTCTGACCAAGGCAGAATAGAGTGGCACTATTACTTCCCTTGATCTAGACACTATACTTCTATTGATCCAAAATCGCATTGGCCTTTTTAGCTGCCACATCACACTGTTGGCTCATGTTCAACTTGTGGTCTACTAGGACTCCTAGATCCCTTTCGCATGTAGTCTCATTCAGCCAGGTCTCTCCCATCCTATATTTATGCCTTTCATTTTTCTGCCCTAAATGCAGCACCTTACATTTCTCCATATTGAATTTCATTTTGTTAACTTTGGCCCAGCTCTCCAGTCTATCCAGGTCATTTTGAATTTTGATCCTGTCCTCTAGGGTATTAGCTAATCCTTTGGGACTGAATAGGTACTAGCAAGGTCTTTTGTTGGACGGGGGCAGGAAAGGAAGAACCCATTTTACAAGCATTAAGGTATCGACTATCGTTGAGTGGATTAGTGAATGATTCACCTCCAGGTTTTAACTCTCTGACCTGAGTATTTGGTTTTGGGGAATTTCCAGAGGCCCTTCCCATGGTCATACATGAATCTCGCCTTGGTATTTTGGAGTTTGTGGTTTACCTGCAACAACATGGATGGCCACACTTAGCCAAATTATTAAATATAGCCAATTATACAATATTCTGAGATGGGGGCTATCAGGGTAGGTAACAACTTTTTCACTTTATACTCAGTTTGCAGCAACTGAAGTAAGCTGAGAAGGTGGGAAGAGGTGAGATAAACTGGTTAATTGGGATTGTCCCTGACAAACTGGGACAGTTAGTGGGTATGGAATGTGCACTGCACCACTTTGTCTTTGAATCACCACTTTAGAAAATCCTATGTCCCACACAGTAGCAAATGCAAACACCTCCACAACATCCCCTTCAAGCAGAACATCAAGAATCTTGATTCTCAACCGGGAACCCCAGTTTTTCAACCGGGGTTCTGCAGAACCCTAGGGTTCCGTGAGACATCACTTGGGCTTCTGCAAGAAATATTAACAAGACCTGCTGGGCTTTAGGACCCAGCTCTGTCTCAGCCATCTCCACCATCTCCTCAAAGCTCCTTTCTGCATGGGACAAGCCACAACCTCTCACCATGGCTCCGGCTCAACTCAGCTTTTCCCCTCCCCTCCCTGTTGCAGGAGGGGCAGAAGATGAGGGATGGCAAGAGGGAGAAAAGAAGAAACATTCTGGAAGGAGTGGGTTTTGCTTGAAGTTGCGCAGCCTGCAACCTCACCCCACAGAATTGTGATTTAACCGTATACATGTTTAAAGTGAGTTAAATCTGTGGGGTTCTATGTGGAGCCTTCCAACCTTTTAGGACATGGTTATATGGAGCCTCCAGTACTAGAAGCATTGCATCTCTCTCTCTCTCTTTCTCTCTCTCTCTCTCTCTTTCCCTGTGTGTGTGTGTGTATGTGTGTAGAGGTAGTGAAGAGCAGGGTGCAATTAATTCTATCACCTGAGTTTCCCTGCAAGGTTTGGCTGGTCACTGTTGAATGGAATGATTGGATTCTTTTGTGGAGTCTTTTGGTCTAATCATGCATCAAGGCCATTCTTATCAGAGTCCATCCTAACACACATCCTGTTACACAAGGAAAAAAAGGGAGATAAAGTAGGGGGTCCTTTAGAACTAGCGAAAGCATTTGCTGCCAGGTCTGAATGGGATTGTGGATGGAGTGGGAGTAGACAGTGCTTTCTTAAGCAAGGAATGTTCACAGGTGGTTTGCTTCTGAAATGCAGCCTATAGTACCTGGAAACCATTCATTTCCATAGGGTTTGCTATTATCCACGTATCCACAGTAAGTCTCGTATCCACAGTAAGTCTCAGAATGTTTTGCGTATCCACAGTAAGTCTCGGAATGTATCCCTCATGGATACAGGGGGCAACCTGTATTTCCAGACAGAAATTCAGTAGTCTCAGCAGACACAAAGTGTTCCTGTTGAGGTCTCTACAGCAGTGTTTCTCAACAAGGCTTCCCTGGAACCTCAGGGTCCCACGAGAGATTGTGATTGAAAAAAATAAACATTTTTTTAAAAAAAAAACTATAGATATAATATTTTCAATACAGGGGTTCCCTGGGACCTGAAAAAATCACTTGAAGGGTTTCTCCAAGGTAAAAAGTTGGAGAAAGGCTGATCAAAATGATATAACGCAAATTTAATCTCACCCATTGCTTACATGTCATTATCCTTTTTAAAAATACATAAGCCATATCCTTCTAGATGGTGTAAACTGCTCTGCTGAGCTGTAAATTCACCTATTTTAGGTATCAGAGTTCCCAGGAAACTTTACATCAACAATGTAAAGAGGGGGTTTCACTTGGTGATTTAGATCATGATGAAGTAGGATTTCAATTATGGATTTTAAGAAGCATTGATTCTTCTTCACATATTCTTTTGTCTAAAAGTGCAAAACTGATGAATAGAATATGTTAATTTGCAGTTTGGTAGAGTAGCTTACAATGTCTAGAAGGATACATTTTGTGTAATTTTAAAGGTAACTTTCCTTTTATTAAGAAAAAGGAAATGTCCAGAGTCAATACTTTACACACATTCCATTGATTTACTGGTTCAAGCCTAACTACAAATAGCAAATGGATTTAGACAAAAAAATTGTTAAGTTAAATCTCAAACATTCCTCATTTACTCTTGAAGCATTGGCAGATGGTGGCTGTCCTTAAAACACACATATGCATTTATGAAGCACTCACTTATTCATGGCCATCTAGATGCAATACATCACTGCTGAATTTAGAACAATCCTCACAAAGAGCACAGAAAGCACTAGGAAGCCATATGGATTCAGAAGGTGGTGGATCTTGAAATAGCAGGGGGTTGGATTAGATGACCCTTGTGATCTCCTTCAACTCTGTGATTCTATTATTCTAGTTGTCCAAAGGTCAGAGCTTAGACTAGGTGGGTACTAGACCATTTTGCTTGCTTTAAGAACAAAAATCCAAACAATTTTACTCAATTTTACTCAATTCAGACAGTATGTGTACGTTGTCCTTAAAACTTTTACAACTAGATCTCCTCATTCACATTTTCATTATACTTTTTATTTGCAATTTGAAACAACGCTAGTTTTCCCGCTTTTTCCATGTTCAATCATAAATAATTTAGTGTGTGTTAGTGACAGAACCATTAATTCATTTTTATGAGACTGCAAACATAGATATAGCTAAAAGTGTTCCAGGTGAGATTTTGTTTTAACTGTTATTTTTAAGTGGGAGTCAGAGGAGATTTTCACACTACACTGTTATAGTGTTACTATTCCACTTTAACTGCTCTGGCTTCCTCCTGTAGTTTAGTGAGGCCTAAGAGCTCTCTGGCTGAGAGTTGTAAATGTCCCTCCCTAAACTGCAAATCCCAGAATTCCACAGGAGGCAGCCATAGCAAATAAAGTGGCATAGTAACACTATAACAGTGTAGTGTGAAAATCTCCAGAGAGAAATGTAGTATAAGTTGAGTATCCCTTAGCCAAACTGCTTGGGACCAGAAGTGTTCTGTATTTTGAATTTTTTTCAGATATTGGAATTCATGCATTATACATAATGAGATCTCTTGGAGATGGGACCCAAGTCGAAACATGGAATTCATTTATGTTACATATACACCTTATACACATGCACTGAAGGTAATTTTATACACAATATTTTTAATAATTTTGTGCATGAAACAAAGTTTGTGTATATTGAACCACCAGAAAGCTAAGGTGTCACCATCTCAGCCACCCATGTGGATAATTTTTGATTTTGGAATATTTTGAATACTCAACCTATATTTTTTTAAAAAACAAATCTAAATTAAAAATCTATTTTTAATGTTTAAAAAAATCATCAGTTTTTATCTGCCTAGCTTTCAAGGTACTGCTACCACCAGGATCTTTAATAGCTCTAACTTTCACTTCTACTGATGTATATGTTCCATAAATTTTAAGTTTAAGTATTTATGTCTCTTGGTGGTTACCAAGCATCATGAGTGGTTGTAATAACAAACATTTATTTTATTAATTACAAGTTTATGATATGATGTAATACTCAACTCCTCAACTCCCTCCAACATATCAATACGTTGTTACTATTATATAGTATTGGCAACATCAATTACAGATGTACACATTTTTTTTACACAAGAATCTGTATATTTGTTTCTTCTACTTCAGCTAGATTATGGTGATATAATGCAGATAATGCCTCCTTGTAGCATGTGATGTGTGTTCAGTGGTTACTCCTTTTTGGCTGGATATGTAGAGAGCCAGCTTGGTGTAGTGGTTTGTGCGTTGGACTATGACTGGAGATCAGGCTTTGAATCTCTGCTCGGACGTTAAAACCCACTGGGCAACCTTGGGCAAGTCACACTCTCTCAGCCTCAGAGGGAGGCAATGGCACACCTCCTCTGAAAAAATCCTGTAAAGAAAACCCTATGATAGGTCCACCTTAGGCCTGCCATAAGTCAGAAATGATTTGAAGGCACACAACAACAACAATGTTGCAATGGAATATTTTTTTATTAGAAAAATCTTTGTATTTGTAAATGCACATGTTCTTTATATTCCTGCAATGTGGAATTTAACTGAGGGTCAAAATCACTGGATTTTGCATGTTTTCGCTGTCTGGAAAAAACAAAAACCCATATCCTCCAAGTTCAGAAAAATAAATATTCTCCATCTGCCATTCAATAGTCAGAAGATGTTACTGCTTTAGTCATATATATTTACTTTCATACATGTCAGCTTCAAAAATACACACACACACACACACATTTTCTTGGGTATGGTCTATTGCTGTTTCCAGTGTCCTGACTGGCTGCTTAGGAAACTTACCAACCAATCAAAACTCTCTGTTGGGGAGACAATCAGCACACTGGGGACGGGAACATGTGGAAGTTTCAGTCTTTTTTAAACATGGTGGCAGCAGAGGGCTTTCCATTATTCCACGCATGTGCGGCCTGGGCCCTGGGCACTTTCTGTGCACCCTGGGCCCTTTATGTGTGGTCTGGAGCCTGGGGCCTTTCTGTGCTGCCTGGGGTCTTTCTGTGTGGCCTGGGGTCTGGGGACATTCTGTACTGCCTGGGGTCTTTCTGTGCTGCCTGGGTACTTTCTATGCAGCATGGGGTCTTTCTGTGCTGTCTGGGTCCTGGGGCCTTTCTGTGTTCTCTGGGGCCTAGGGCCTTTCTGTGCTGTCTGGGTCCTGGGGCCTTTCTCTACTACCTGGAGCCTTTCTGTGCTGCCTGGGGCCTTGGGCCTGGGGCTTTTCTGTGCTGCCTGGCCTCTTGGGCCCTGGGCGCTATCTGTAGCTATGCCCTCGGCCTTCTATGCTGTCTGTAGCAGTTCCTTCCTCTTGGGCCTTGGGGTGGAAACATGTGGAAAACTTCAAGTCCTTTCTAAACATGGCAGTGGAGGGGCTCTCGCATCCTGTCACATATGGGTTGTGTGTTTTGTGTGTGTAGCCTGGGTGTGTAGCATGTGTGCCTGTGTGTAGTGTAGGGTGTGTGTAGAGTGGGGTGTTTGTATGTTTGTGCGATTACATGGTGGTGGCAGAGGGGCTTTCGCATCCTGGCATGCGTGGTGTGTGTATGTGTAGTATGGTGTTTGTATGTGTATGTGCAATTGCTTGGCAGTGGCAGAGGAGCTCTTATGTCCTGGTGCAATGGTATATGTGTACACATGGTTGCATGGTGGAAGTGGAGGGGCTCTCATGTCCTGGCACACACACATGTGTGTAGTGTGGTATGTGTGTACACGTGGTATGTGTGTGTGTACACGTGGTTGCATGGTGGTGGTGGGGCTCTCACATCATGGTGTGTGTGGTGTGTGTGTCTCTAGCATTGTGTGTATGTCTATGTGTCTGTGTGTCATGGTTTGCATGGTGGTGGCAGAGGAGCTCTTGGCATGAAATTAGCCATTATAGTTGATTTGAAAGGTTAATGTGTCAAATGACTGTACTCTTGACATGTTTCCTATGTGGTCAATCAGCAGAATGGAAATGGAAACATAAAATCATACCGAAGCGTTTTATATATGTAGATAACGGTGTATGTTATGCCAGGTATATCTAGTATACATATATCCTTGATCATATTCTATGTGCTCACCCATCCTTCCTTCCTTCCTTCCTTCCTTTCTTTCTTTCTGTCTTTCTTTCTTTCTTTCTTTCTTTCTTTCTTTCTTTCTTTCTTTTCTGTTTCCTTTTTTCATAATCATACTTTAAATATCCAATAAAATATTTTTAAAATGCACATTTTTTCAATAGTGTAAGGCATTTTAAACTTAGTTCCTCAAGGTGGAAGTCACCTTATATTATCCCACCTTATAGGTAAAACTGGAATGATAGCATCTCAAAATTAGGTCTATGACATTAAGCAGGTATCTTTGAAGCAAACAGCTGAGAACTGGATGTTCTTACAGTTAAATACTTTGAATTTCCACAGAAGAATAATGTCCAGTTTGTGTTCAGTTGCTTGCTATAAAATTGGTAGACCTCTTTGCCTGTTAAAAGATCTACGGTATATAATTTTGAGCACCACATTGTGAAAGGAACCGTTCAAAAGATTAATCCTAGCTTTTTTCTTGGGCCAAAACAGAGTCACAGCCTGTAATTCAGAAAAAAGGAAAGCATAACTCATCACACCCATGCAGATTTGTCAAATCTTCACTATATGTTATATACACTCTACACAAGTACTTGTCTCAACACAACTACAGCAGCCAGGGTTTGTGGCTACTTGGTGATGAAATGTTGCTGAGGCATATTGTGAACCTTTGGGATTCTTGTTATGCTTTCACTCAATCTGTAGTACCAGATGGAGACCATCTCTTAGGACTACACTTTTCTCCGAGGCATTAGCTCCTAGCTTTTATTTCTCCCTTTACTGCACAGCACTCAGGAGCTTCAGGCAACAAAACCTCCATTCAATGAGGCTCAGTCCCTAAGTCATGAAAATGCAGGGGAGCAAATGTATGGTAGCTGTTTCAACACAGATATTAAAAATAAGCAGCTGTCCCAAACTCCAGAAGTCAATTGCTGGCATAAAAATGGCAAATGAACAGGGTTTGGTGGTGGTGGTGGTCTGATAAAGTCCATGCTGCTAGAACTGTATTTGCATCTGTCTAGTAAGAAGCCACAGTCCTCTACGATGGAAAAATGTATTTAGTCGGTTGTGGAAAATGGCTATTTTTTTTTTATGTCAAACACTGGAAGGAGGCCCTGGAACCTATTTAAAGGATGAATTGCCATTTCTGGAAGCGTCTAGAGGCAATTCAGTTTCCCTTTCTTCTTGTTCTTGTCCTCCTCCTCCTCCTCCTCCTCCTCCTCCTCCTCCTCCTCCTCCTTCCTTGTCAGAAACAGGACTCTGGAGAGGTTAAAGGCCACAGAATCAGGCTTGGACAACAAAAGCGTGGGATCTTGCCCACTCTTTCTTTTATACTTTAAAAAATCATCTGACAGTAATCCACAGGAGGGCTCTTGGGTCTGATATTTGAAAAGTTTAAAAGCAAAATTGGGCAGTCTAGCAACGGGTGGGTGATTTTGATGGAGAACTTAAATGCTATGCTTTCTGTAGACACAACCTCTTCTGTAGTGTTTACTGATTGTATGCATCACAAAGTTACCACCAGGCAACCCCATGTTGGTCTAATTGTGGACTGATTTTCTATTATTCTGCCCTTTGTGAAGTAATACCCTGTGTCGCCTATTTTGTTGTTTTCATTAAAAGAATAAAAGGTACAATGAGCAAGGCAATCTAATAAATGCTTTGCTGGGGTGAGATAAGCCAAGGATACATGCCATAATTTTCATAGAAAGCACACTCAGAACAAGAAGACAATGACATTTCCACTTCAATAAGAAAGATACTCGTACCCAAATTAAAACAAAACACAAAACATGTTCATTTTTGGAGACTAAATAACTTGGGAAATCCCTTTCTACTGAACAATTACTCTTGTTTGAAAGATGTCTATAAATATGCCCTGCAGCAGAAACCCTCTGCCAAAGCTGGATGGTTTCCAAGTGTGTAGCCTTTCAGATTTGCTTTAATCATCACCAATTAATTTTTCTGAAAGTACAGTGTAAGATGGTGTGGCTCCTTGAAACATAATGATGGCTCTTCCTTTGCTTTTTATCTTCTGTGTGCCTATCTCTTTCCTAATATATATGTCCTCCCTCCACCTAACACGCTTGTGGACTTCCAGACTTTGATGCCTGCCTCTAAGAGGAGTGGGGACTTTTCAGATTGGTCATGTGCTTGGAAACCATAGTTGGGTATGTGTTGGAATTTGTGGGGTATCAAAGCTTTTCTAACGTTAAAAATATACAACAATGTGCTACAGATAAGCAAAATAGATTTTTTAAAAGCTTAAATTAATTCAAAAGTAATTCTGCATTAAATATTAAATCCCCCCACTCATTATTAACAAATAAAATGCCCACAGTCATGTTTGGTGAGTTAGACAATTTCTATATATAAATATACCTTAAATGTCATTAAATAGGATTTAATTATTGACAATTGAGATACTGAACTAAAAGGAACTAAACTGATTATACTGCATTTACTGTTAATTTTCCTCCATTCCCTAGGGTGCATTTAGTGATTTGCACTACTATAGTACATCTTCTTATTTGCACTACCAAACATGTGTATATGTGTGTGTATGCCCGTGCATTTGAAAGTACTTCTGTTACTTCTATATACCATTTACTTAACTTCATGGTGGAGCTTAAGTTCTATTTAAAGATCTAATTTGCTTGTTATTAAAACCCATGGTCCACCAATTGAATGGAGCCTTGATGTGGGGGGGAGTGAAATATCTCCAAGAATCTCTCTCCAGGGGGCCGTTTACACGATGAAAATGTCCTGGGAAGAATTCGTGTCGATCCCTGGCAGTTTACATGTACATCGGGTCGGGTACGTGATTTTCGGAAGGGGGGCCACCTTTTATCCCTCAACCTGTGGGACTTCCAGTCCCCTGGCTTGTGCCGTTTTTTAAAAAAGTCACTGGAGGATTCAGAAAATCGGAAATGTAAACAGCGTGGGACAAAAAGTCTCGGTACTGGGATGACCGGAAATGGTGACTGGGGACGGGCTTAGAGCTCAGGGACCAGAAAAGGAGGGGTCAGTCACCTGTTCAACAGATCCAGCCTCACCAGCCGAAAACAAAGGCATCCCTTCCAGCTGCACGAAGGTTGATGTGTGTGTGTGTGCGCACGCGCGTGTACTCAATCACCTTTTTAAATGGATTTCTACACTGCAAACCCTTCAGCTTTACCTTTTCCTCAACTGCCTGTTACAGAGAGATCGTAGTAGCTTGGTCACCTCCCTGGCACATTAAAATATTCAAGCCTCTGAGCGAATTAGCACTCTTTAATTCCCCATCTCTGTGTTTGTGTCTTTCAAAACACCTGCCTATAGCCTCTTGAAATCTCTGCAGCCTGCTGTAGGGGTTAATATTTTAAAAAGCCAAGAGGAAAACCAAGCGCTTGATTTCAAAAGGAAAGCACTCAGCTGGCTTTAAAAGCACTCTGCTTGATTTCAAAAGGAAAGCCCTGAGCGAAAGATCTATCAGGATCTTTCAAAATGCTTTCTGTCTCTTCTGAAGGGGTTAAAATGTTCAAGAAGCAAAGGGGGAATAACAAACCTCTGCCCCCCTCTCTCCACCCACCCCCAGCCAGCCAATAGCATCGCTCGTGGCACGGAACTCTAAGGGAAGTGCGTCACCGAGGTTGTGAAAACACGAGTAATCGCATCTTTGATTGACAGCCAAAAAAAAAAAAAATTAAAACCTAAACAAAACCGGAACTATGGACGTGTAAATATCAGTCACGGGACCACACGGGATATCCATATCAGAGACATAAATCGTATAAACAGCGAGGGGCGGATTCGTGATCACTTTGTCCCGGTAGGCAACACGACAATTTCTGTCGTGTAACTGGCACCCTGCATCCCATTCTACCTGATATAACTCTTTCCTTCTTAGCATTCTCTGCAAGGAGACCCCTTTTGTCTGGGTGTCAACACAAAATACGCTTTGGATTTGGATTGCCAGGTGTCCCTTATTATAAGGGATTCCAATATTTGAGGGCCAGAAATCTTGTCCCTTATAGGACTGGCATGTGTCCCTTATTTTAAGGGATGCCCTTGATTTGAGGGTGGGAAACAATTACTTTTTATATTGACTGAACAAGGGAAAAATCCTATATTTTGGGACTAGGGCATTCATAAAAAAAGAAATGCATTGTGTAATTTATGGATGTGAACAATTTGTTAATTTTACAGAGAATTGCATGCCTAAGCTAACTGAAATCAATATTTTCATTTGGTAGTTTGGTGGAACACACACTTTTTAATAGCTATTTTCTGACTGTCAATCCTGCATATCCTGGGTTTTTAATGTCCTTATTGCTATTTTGAAAACAAATAAACAGATACAATTCACCACCTCCCACATATCAACAAGTGATACATTCCCAGAGTCACCATGTATAAGTGAAACCTTATTAAAATGGAGAACTTTGTCTACAAGCATACCATAAGAGTTGTATTGGAGGACCTAGTAATTTCTAGAAAGAACACCTCTCTAGGCATTTTCCATCATAACACTATGGTATGTGCCAAACCACAGATATTTATTACATCAATACAGAGGAATCTGAATCTGTATGAAGGAATCCTGTAGCACCTTTGAGACTAACCAACACAATCTGTTGAAGTGAACTGGAGTCCATGAAAATTTATGCCAAAAAAATAATAATAATCTTTTTCTCAGATGCAAAGGTGCTGCAGGATTCCTTTATATCTTTTTGTGCCAAAACAGACGACTATGGCCATGTCTTTGAATACTATTGTAAGTAGATAAACAGTAAATTTGCCCCCTTCAGATATGATTAATCACAATACAATTGTCATGAGCTGGCTTCTCCAGACTCAGTGACCAGCAATTTCAGAGTTCAAAACAGAAAACTTTATTGTCACAGTAATCCAAAGAGCTACTCCTACAAGGATCTGGCAGGCTATACAGTTATTGGTCTATCATCCCCACTCCCATTTCCCACTGGACCAGAGCCCAGCCTTCTTTTCCCAGAGTTGCAGCCCAGGTGCTTATTAAACAGACACAGATCACATACATCCTTTTACAGTCAAGTTACATACTTGTTGACAAACACAGAAGAATGCAAATACAATTAGCCACAAGGTTATACAGCAGAACTGAATTTGGCAGGAAAAGGTCACATCCAGGACTGATCCTGACAACAATACATGACCCTGGGATGCAGCTCTTAATGAGTTATTTCCCACAAATAATCAGTTACACCAGTGATAACAGTTTATTCACTAAAATAGCTTTTTAATGCTAAAAAATCCCTTTCCCATCTTATTTATTGTCTATATTTATCTCCATTTTAAATATTTGGATGCAATAAAAATGCACAGTGGTGATATTGTGGATGCTAATATTGCAGGTGCTATTAAGGACTTTATCATACAAGCCTCTAAAATTGTTTCTTTGCCAGCGTGTTTTAAACCATTAGTGTGCTGGCAAAATAACCCTTTTTATCAAATGTTGCTGTAGCAGCATGAAAAGGGAGCCCCACACTTCCATGTTCACCAGGGCACATGATCTCGGCAGTTCTCGCGAGAAGTGTAAAAACATGAAAATAAACAAATGAAACGAACACAGATGCACAGAAACACACTTAAAAACTTCCACATAAAATGGGGAGGTTTATAAAACTGTTGTCCTATTCCTAGTTTTTGCGTTCTCTCATGGAAGTGTTCTGGCGGAGACCGTCCATTGACGTTTGAATTGTGCCTGCAGAACATGGTGCTATTTCAGATGCTTTCAATTCTGCCCAGCCCCGCCCCCCCAAAAAAAAACAACGCCATGGCAGATCTATTGACAGTTTGGCCTGTCAATAAAAAAGAATGCCTTATTGACCACACAAAATCATAAAAGCATGACATCATGTGGTATTGGCACCCTTTCCCATTCATTAGATGTCGTTATGATGTGATATTTGCTGCATCTGATAAAATCCTAAGACTTCCATATATTCAGCATTTCCAAAAGAAAAGATAACGCTATTTATTTTACCTTTAGAAAGGGGCAAAAAAATTATGTTTCCCTATGTAGAGGAGAATCTTCACTCTCCTTTTGAATCCATGCTATAACTTTATCCTGCCCTGATAAATTGCGAAATTTGGTTTAGGTGAAATGCCATATAATATATAATCAAACGAGGAACAACCAAATCCCCCATGTGTAGCTTGCTTATATTTAATTTTATTAACAAAACTTTCATTTTATTATTCCCACAAACTTCTCTAAAAAGAAATTTGCCACCCTTTGATTATTTGAAAATCAGATCTCATGGGAAATGTGTGAAATAGAAATGAGAATTTAGAGAGAATACGTGCTTTAATAATGGCTAATTTTCCCAGCATACTTAATTTCAGTTTTGCCCATTCTTTCAATTTCTTCACAGTATATTTAAGATGAAGTTAATAATTATGAAACAATCGTTGGGAATGCTCTTCAGTTAATAATAACCACAAACAGCTAAAGTTTGAGAAACTAGGGCTGCTGGCACACTGCAGAAATAATGCAGTTTGACAATGCTTTAACTGCCATGGCTCCATCCTATGGAATCCTGGGATTTGAAGTTTGTTGTGGCACCAGAGCTCGCTGACAGAGAAGGCTGAATATCTCACAAAACTACAAATCCCAGAATTCTATAACATCGAGCCATGGCAGTTAAAGAGGTGTCAAACTGAAGTATTTCTGAAGTGTGGCAGCAGCCAGTGAGGGATATCTGCTAGTTTCATAAGCTATTCGTTGTTGTTTTAAACTTTCTGTAGACATATGTAAACAAAATAATTATGATTTTTAATAATTAAATTTTAATGTCTGAGTATCCTTTACAGTTAGGCAAAAGATTTTTAGCTAGAACACTGTTTTCTGGATCTGTAAGATACAGTAAAATATAAATCATTTATAAATTAAATGTATGAATTACACCTTTAATATTCATTCCTGATAAATACCCAATAGCAAGGGCAAATAATAGAGATGAGAGTGGACAATCTTGCCTCATTCCTTGTGATCATTTAAAACATTGTGACCCCCGAACCATTTTAACTTACCAAAGCTTGAAAATCAGAATATATTTTCTGCAGAATGGTATATAATACTCCTCAAAACTCCTCTTGTGCAGCAGAGATGCAGTTTGCCCACACTTGCTCTAGGACTTGCCTCCCTAAATTCACCATTGGACTATTCTAGTTTTATGATGCTGAAATGGTATGAAGGTTAATTGGGAAGGCTATTCTATTCTACTACTGCTAGCTAGACCCAGCATACCATATGTCATTCTCCCGGAATCGTTGAGGTTGACTTGCTGTGTTGCCCTGCTGTCACTGCCACCACTGCCAGTTGACTGCCTGAGTCCCGTTGCAGCCCATGACTGGTGACTGATGAGAACAGAGAGGGGCCTCCACCAGTCAACTGGTGCGGATAGGGTTGTAAATGCAGATACAGTGGCAGGAGTGGATTGTGAGGTGGAGAGGGAATTTGCACATGGGTGGTGATTGGTCGGGTGTATTTCCTGAGCAGCCAATCAGCACACTGGAAGAGGAAACATACCCAGGTGTAATGTACATATCCAAGCCTTTTTTATATATATATATAGATGGGGAAGCATCTCTGGACACATCTGCTGAATGAACATAAACTCATTTGGGGTGATCAAATTTCCTAGGGAACCATGGGAGTTGTAGTCCTCTGAAAGTGAAGGGACCTCTCCTATAATTCATGAAAGGCTTATTTCCCCCACTCAGCATCCCCCTGAAAAGTTGAACTAGGAAGAAAAACAGATTATTCACTGATTGTTTTAAAGAGCTTTTATTCATGTTCCTGAAGCATGTTTTGTTTTGTTCCCATAGCAACTCTTGAAACCACCTGTGTGAGCTTTGCGAGCATTTGTTGCTTGTACCAATCCACATTGGTGACGAATGAACTCCAGGGTTCTCACTCAAGAAAACAAGCTTTGTACTTATTCCAGAAACTGTATGACTAATACATCTTTGCTCTGAGTTAGGCTGGACACTGTGAAATTTCAATTAATTATTTTTTGGCATTCTCTTCATGACAAAAGTATCTTTTCTACACAAGGACAGAAACTGACACAGAAATAGTCATTATTTTTCTCCTAAATGTGTTTCTTCCCTGTATGAACAGATAACTTATGTGGTGAATGAGAACAGCTATATTTCTTTCTTAATTAAAAAAACCCCTTTTGTTCATCCAAAGATCAATAGATCTGTGGTAGGGGAGGTAGAACTAAAAATATTTCAGTTTCATCATCCTATAATGTTACAGATTGACTGCACTCTTGTCTTACAAAATGATGCCATCATCTTTTCATTAAAAAAAATGAGGCTAGCACCTGTATTGTACAAATGAAATATTTGTTCTGCTCATTATCAGCCTGGGTTCTTCAATGGAATATTGTCTTCAAGACCTGACTATTGCTCTGTTTCTGAAAAGCCACATTGTCCAACAAAGACTTCTAGATGTTTTGGACATCTGTGATCCTTTACCATTAGGCATATTAGCTAAGAGTTATAGAAAATGTAGTCTAAAACATCTGAAATGTAGTCTAAAACACCCCCCCCTCCTTCAGGAGAGTCCCCACAGCCTCCTTTGTTAACAGAACTGAATATTGCTGGGGACCTACTGTTATTGCCAAATGTAGGTATGTGTTTTTTTCAAATGTTTTAATTGTTGTTTTAATTTGTAAATTGATTTAATAACTTTTTAAGGGGGGAAAGGGAGTATATTGTTTTACTTGTATGTTTTTTTAATGTTGTGAACCACCCTGATTGGATTACCAAAGAGCGGTATATAAATAAATATCATTATTATTATTATTATTATTATTATTATGAAGAGTACCAAGTTGGGAAGCCTATTCTAAAGCACCAAAAGAAAAAAATAGAGATGATTTAGGACCTTATCACATGCAACCTCTTTAAATGTTCTTTTGCCAGCACAAAAAACCCAAAACATTTTTATGCGGGCAAAGTAACATTCCTCTACCGCTCTTACCTTGTAATCTTGGCAAAGGCTCCCAGCAATAAAGCCCCATTCACCTCCTCATTTGAAATCTCACACAATTTCATCATGCAGGAAATTCAAACTTAATAACAAAAATTAACATCTAAAAAGTTACACTAAGCACCCAAACACACTGTAAAAGTCCCAAGTAAGCCAGGGAGGGTCATAAAAAGAGTGAAACTTACCTGGATGTCCCAATCTCACCCAGAAGTATTTGCGTCAGAACAATCATTGTCAGGGTAAGTACGTGATTTAAATGGCTCAAGGTATCACATGCTGGCAGTGCTGAAAAAAAAAGTAGCAGGGGGATCTAGTGACAGCTTAAGCTGTTAATTAAAAGGTATGTGATTTCTCCTCTTTATAAATACGAAAGGGTGACATAATCTGATCTGCGTGCCATTTTGCGGTTAAGTGGCATTCTTATGATGCCATATTTTCCTTGTCTGATAAAGTCCATAGAGTCAGCATTGGCATTTTTTCCTAAAGAGCTTTCCCTTAGAACAATGGTTTTGGTTTACAGGAGGGCATTTACAGATACTGTTCACACAAAGATTATGGATCTTCATTGTTTTGTCCAAGTAATCTGCTAGTAAAATTGGCTGATGGGAGATTGCAGCATTGGAATGCAGCTGTTGGAGGATGGTTGCTTTTAGGACCCATCTAGTGATGGTGATTTTGGCTAACAAATTAATCAATCCAGGCACTTAAGCCCACTAAAGATTCCTCTTTGGCTTATGCTGTTAGCTCAATGCTGCACATTATTATGTCCCATCAGTGCAACTGTACTTCACTTTATTATTCATATTTTTAGTGACGCTGTTTTGCATCTGCGTATGTAGTTAGCTAATGGTGTTTTCCCCAGCTAATGATGTCAAGCTATTGAGGGAGGAAAGAGAGCATGAGGGCTGATAATGCTTTAGTGAAACAACAAGAAAATAAGATTGTGTAAGTATATACAGAGTTCCACCCATACTCCAAAAATTTTCAGCCTGATTTAACCATGCCTACTAGCCAGATAAGTGTCTTTAGCAATGCACTTGTTGTTTGGGACTGGCCACATGTTTTCATTGATTTGAGGATAACTACTTGATCAATCTCATTTAGAAAGGCGCACTTTCCTGAAATCATGCTGAATTGCCTTATCTTCCTCCCACCTTTTCCAATAAAAAAGTTATCCCTATGAATATTTTATGATTTAGAAATGTCAAAGCCAAACATTTTATTTTTAGACATCTTTGAAGCAACATATAGTGCCTTTTGCAATACCAAAGAACTTTCTTCATTTGAATGGTATCTAATCAGATTAAACAGGGCAGATGAAATATGAATACTTGGCCTTGGCACAGACTGGACCACTGTTACCCCTTACTGTGTTATACTGATATGCCTATCCAAGTGGCATGCAATGTTTTCATAGATGGGGATAAAGGGCCAAGACCCAGTAGTATATTTCCTTTTCTAACACCAGCAGAATTGGGACTTGCTTTCATTTTCCTCTGCCAAAGGACACATCCTATAAACCTGCTCCAGAGAGTTTACCATACCTCCAAGTTTCTAGAAAAAATGTAAGGGGGATTACCAATCCTGGCAGAAGCTGTGGGATCCAATGGAAGTACATCAATAGATCCTGGTCATGAACTAGCAATTACATCCAGTTGCCTAAACAATGTTGTACAATTTCATATTGTAAGAATCTATTGATCTAGAACTGTGAAAGTATAGACATTACGCAGGCCAGGATACCCTAGCTGTGCTCTCATGCATCATGAAGCCAACAGGGACAGCAAGGAAGCAATGATGTGACTGCCACCTCATAATTCTGGAGATCTTGGACCATCAACCATCTTTTTAAAGTGTTAAATGCTTTTAATATGCTTTTAGTATTTTAAAATATTCTTACTGCTTTAAATTGATTTATGAAACTGATTTTAAATGGTTTATCAGAGACCTCCTGAGATTCTTGGATATAAGGGGGAATAGAAATATTTAAACAAATAAACCAAGCATATTGCCAATTTCAAGATGACATGGGGGAGACATTTTAACATCACCTCTGGAAATGTTCTATGTAATGAATACACTGCATAGCTGTGTGTGCATAGATGCACACACAGCTATGCAGTATATTCACTACATAGAACATTTCTATGATACACACAATTCATTTATAGATGATAACAAATTAGTATGAACATTGTTTTCCCCATCCTTCCTCAACAATGTCACTATGTAATTTCATTTTTGGAATTACAAAAAATTATCCTTGGGAGGAGAACCATATTTACAGACTCAGTGGGGCATTGTTTTGTGGCTCTGTCAAATTTAGCATTTAGCATGCTGTTAGAAAAACCTCAGAGTACACAATGAAGCAGAATTTATCTTTTGAGAAATAAAAAAAATGCAAGTCTGAATGAACCCTGAGGAAGGTTAACATTCTTATTTAAGCAGGTACCTTCCCACAGCGCTGTGTATGATTGACAGAAAATAGCCTTCATAAATTCTTGCTTTCCCAGAGTGCCTTCCATTTTACTGCAAGGAGATGTTGCACAGTTGATGCTTGCTCTGAGCAACTTACTGCTGAACTCCATTCATTCATTCATGTCCAGGCACTTTGCAGACTTTCTGTTACAACAATTAACTGGTATACTTCAGGACGAGGCAGCTGCTACTGTAAAGAGCTCCCTCCTTAAAGTTTGCTTTTATTATCTTTGCATGGGTATACTTCAGAAGGAGTCTTGTTTTTAGATGTCAGCACTGACCCAGTCCAAAACCTCAGCAGTTGATGGAGGTAGTTGCAAAAGCTTTGCTTTTCCCTTTGAATACACTTAGGGGTCGGTTCCACGGCGTTTTTTTCTGCGCAAATTATCGCATTAGCGCTCTTTCGACTTTGCACCGCGGAGTTCCCATGGAAAAGTTTCGATTCCTACTTACATCCGTGTTGTAGTTCCCATGTCATTATAATGTGTATTATTTAGCAATTCGAATTTCTACAATTCGAAGTACTTTAATTCCCACGATGTCGATATTACGCATCTGTTGTCAATATTATCTGTCAATCAACGTAGTACGTCACTCGTTGTACACGTACTTCCTTTCGGAATTCCCGCCACCCGCACACTCATTGGTCAACCTTTTACACCCTCTTGGGTTTCTGATTGGGCATCTACTCTTCTTTTATGGCCTTTGTTGTCTTCATTCTTCCAAAGTAAATTACTGCAAACATGGAGGTTTTAGCTACCCTAATTTCCTGTTTGTATTTGGCTATCAAAGTACTCTCCACAATGGTTTCATTCTCTGAGAAGTGTCGTTCCTACCGAAGAAGAACCCTTATTAGGAAGCTTAGAAGACTTCGCAAAGAAAAAAACGCGTTCACCGAGTACTTTGCTTTCCGTAATGATTTTAAGAGGAATATTATCACCGCATTGAACCTACAGAACGAGCTGCCATGCATGCTGGCCCCGTTAATACACAGCTCACTGCGTCAACGGAGATTTTGGGTTTACCCAAGTACACAGGAGTGGTGGGAGATTTTTGTAATGCAGGTGTGGTCAGATGAACGTTGGTATGCTAATTTTCGCATGAGCAGAGCACTTTTTTTGAAACTAGTTGAAATTTTGAGACCTGAGATAGCAAAGAAGGACACTAACATGAGGAGGGCAATATGCCCAGAGAAACGTGTTGCGATTGCGATCTGGCTGCTAGGACATCGTAGTGCTTACAGAGGTGCAAGTAACCTTTTCGGTGTTGGCAAATCAACAATTTCTAAAATATTTGTTGAAGTGGTGCTTGCCATGGAAAAATTACTACTTTCAAAAGCAGTGTATCCTGGTGATCCTAAGAAGGTAAATGTTTACCTGCCAAAGTATACCATAACGTACCTGTTAATTTTATTTGTGTGCACTGTAATCACGTGAAAACGCATATTACATACCTTACGCATATACATATTTAACAGTTTGTGGTTTCGTAGTTCAAACATGGCAAATCATAACTGTTTTTAGGAACCCTATCATAATGAACACTAGTGTTATTTCAGTGCTTTGGAATATCGCTTCTTCTTTCAATTTGGAGAAAAATAAAATAAAACTCCCTTATTTTCTCTCTTTCAGATTATGGATGGATTTGCTGAAATGGGATACCCTCATGTTATTGGTGCCCTTGATGGCTGTCATATAAATATTGTTCCGCCAGTAAGACAAGGAAACAATTACATTAACCGTAAAAACAACTTCTCTGTACTTCTGCAAGGAGTCTGTGACCACACAGGGCTATTTAGGGACGTAGAGATAGGTTGGAGCGGGAAGGTGCACGATTCACGAATGCTACGTAATTCAATTTTTTTTGAGGCAATGGAGGAAGGTATATATGTGCCCAATAACCCAACTATTACTGTGTGCGGATCTACTGTGGTTCCATTGGTTCTTGCGGACGCTGCCTACCCAATTAGAAAATGGCTAATGACTCCTTATCGTGGTAGACTGACACCCAAAAAATTATTGTACAATAAGCGCCATAACAAGGCGCGGAATACGATCGAACGTGCGTATGGGCGTCTGAAATCGAGATGGAGATGCTTATCTATTCCGCTTGAAGTTGCAGAGGAAAACATTTGTTCTGTAATTGCATCCTGTGTAATTTTGCATAACTATTGTGAGACAAAGGGAGCGGTTTTGGATGAGGAGAATTATAGGTCTAATGATTATGTGCTGTACACACTTGGCGCACCGCAAGTTAATGAAGAATCTTCGAAAAAAAAGGAGGGGGAGAAAATTAGAGCTTCTTTAACGGAGTACTTTTGGTGGAAACAGCATGGGCGCAGATGAGAAATATCGATATTGCTGTACTTAGAACAAGCTATGATGTAACCCCTAATAATTTTTTGGAACACAAACGATGAATACTTTCTCCAATGTATTCTGTGTGCTGCTAATTAAAAAGTATAAAAAAATTTACAACGTGTCTTGTTATTTTTTTTTAACTCTACCGTTCCAAATGTCACTCACCGTAATTTAATTGTACTTAACTGCCCAAAAAAAAAAAATCAGACCATCGCATTTTCAGAATCGTAAACTGTCCATCACTTTCTGGGGACTACCTTACTTTGAAATGTGTACTGGATATCCCTACTCCATTTTCCCGCTTTAATCAGCCAATCAATTGTCCTAATAAGGAAGTTTTGTAAATTTAAACACATAGCGGAGGGTGTTGATTGGCGGCTAGAAAGTATACTTCCTGAACTATAAAACTCAGGAAAACCGCTCTTGTTGTCAGTGGCGTTACGATGGCTGCCCAAGGAGGAGGACGTGTGCGGTTGGTACGCCGGATCGCTTATTGGCGTACGCAGGAAACCACCCTTCTACTTGAAAATCTTGCCCAACAAGAGGGGTGCCCGGCCAGAATAATGCGTTCATCCAATCGGGTGAACAGGCATTTTTTTTTAACTGCCTCTAGGGCTCTTATTAGAGGTGGTTTTAATAGGACGGCACAGCAGTGCCGTTCTAAGTTTAAAATACTAAAAAGTAAATTTTACGAGGCAAGGGAAGCATTCGATGGCAGCCCTCCCCCCAGAAGAAGACCACCCTTTTACAGTCATTTGCACGACATGTGGGAGACAGCAGGTCGTCCTGACTGGAGGGACAGAAGGCCTGCTGGTACTTGTCATCACATATATTTTTATTGTAATAGACTAATACATATTTGTAAAAAAAAAAAGTAATATTTTCATTAATACCCATTTTCCAGGAATGCGACGCCGTGCCCGACGTGCTGCTGAGGGCTTAGATTCCTCATCTGAGCAATCAGCACAAGAGGAGGAACGGCCCGCGCAGCTCAATGTTCAGCCATTAAGAGGTTGGTATTTCAAAGTGGGAATGATTCTAAAAAGATTACCATTACTACATATAAAGCTAATTATAGTACATACATTGAGCAAAGAGGCCATATGAACATAGCTATGTGGAAGTGTATTGCAGTTGCGTGATGTATTCCAACATATTGTACTTGAAGGGTATGGATTAATACGTAATTATGTTTCTATTGTTACAGCTAAGAAGTAGTGTTTTGGTTCTGTGGTGTACTACAAAATAAAATTGGTGTGTGTAAATGAAATCTTATAGTAATACCTTTGTGCATGTATGAATTACAATACATTAATTACTGTTATTTGATGACAGTATTAAATTTTAGAATATTTGCCCTCAACTTCGTTAATAACACCCTTGTTCCAAAAGTATATTTTAATTATCCATTGAACTTAAAAAGAAAATACTATTTGTAAATGCTTTTCATTTTTTAAGTCTGCAGCCATGAGTAATTTTGAAGAGATATAACCTTAATAATTATCAAGGTTTACATATTTTTATTTTTTTTTCCCAGAGCAACCATTGCAAGCAGCTTTGCCCATCCCCCAAAACCAGTTCCAGCATTTGGTAGATGCTATAAGTGAAGCAGTTGGTGAGTTTAGGTGCTATACATTTTTCTTATGTGAGTTCCTCCTGTGAAATCATAACAGGTAATCCAACAGTGTCCTGTTTTACCTTTCAGCCGCACGTTTGGAGGGCAGGATTGCTGCACTAGAAAGAAGAATGTCCCTTGTGGAGGAGCAGTTATAATTCATGTTTTTTTTTTTTAATTATTATGGCACTTTTTAAAAATAGTATGTACTTAATGAACAGAACACCATATTATTTATGTTACTTGTACAGATGGTATTTTTGAATGTGAAGATTTGGGTTTACCTGTCTATTAGTAGTTATAGACTAACTTTCACTACAGTTTGTAATAAAATATTCTTTGTTAAATTCGATGTTGTCATTCTTTTGTAACAGGAAGAAATCACACTACTGTTAGCATAGTAATTTCTAAACTTTATAGAAAAGACAGTAATGCTCTACCATTCCTTGATCAAAGGACAAGGTAATACTTCCTAATGTTTACTGGAAACCTTATCAGTGTAAATACTGGACAAAATATCAGTTCATAAAAAAAAGCAGTGCAATAAGTTACGCAGGAACAAACTTATCAGAAATGGATGGAAAATATTAGTCTGTGTGAACATATGCTATTGCTACCTCTCCATGGAATCCTTACAATGACCATCTAGTAGAAATTATACTGTAAATACTATGATCTACTCGCAGTAATTACCAACAACAAGCAAAATTAGAAAAAAATAGGAATCTTCCTAAGTCATATAACACAGAGAAAAAATAATTGTAAATATTTGATGCTGCAGTAGACACTGCTTTTTATTTCACATTCAAAGTGGAAAAGTAAAAATGTCTAAACAGGAAAGTAGTGAGGGTTAACCGAACCTCTTCTTTCCAGAACCATCATTCCCTACAAGCACATAGTGTAAATGGTAAACGAAAATATGACTAGGTTTGTTAAAAAATTTTTTGCTTCCTGCTATTCCAGAAGCTATAAATTGTAACAACAAGAATGTTTAGGTACTGATGTTGTATTACCTCTTCTTAAAAAAAAATTAACCCTGGATAACATTAAAATTACAGTGAACTGTAAGCTAATGACCAGTAGTGTCTAAAGACTCATAATATCTGGCTTCTTAATCTTTCGTGCAGGCCTAGAACAAGCAAGTGTGGCACTTCTAACTGCATCTCCATTTTCCACTTGAGAATTTGGACAAGGAGTTGGTTGGTGTGATTCAACGATTTTCCTTTTTTTAACAACCCTCCTAATTGTCGGCCCCTTAGAAGTCAGATTTCCTAAATGCTGCACCATAGTAGCCAGCAGTATATTTTGCTCCTTAATACTACTTTCAAATACTTCCCTGTCCTTCCTATGCTCCTCTCTAAGCAACCTGTTTTCCTGTTCCTCATACTCCAGTCTCTCTGAATTGGCCTTACATAACTTTTCAAAGCGTTCATCCTCTTTCTGAGACATGGAATCAAGGTGGGACAGCATTTTGTCAATCATTTTAGAAGAGTGCTGAAGAACTTCTGCTGTGTGGAATGTCTTCCTTTCTTTTTTTTTCCTGATCTCTGAAAGCCTCTCTGCTGGACTCATAGCTGCTCTAGGGTTACTGATAGTTGACCCTGCAGAAAGAATAAAATGTATGCAATTACTGAAAGTTGAAATATTACATAAGCGTGCTACAAAATATTCAATAGAAATAGGAAAGGTAGTCACCCCCAACAGTTACCATTCCTTTGCTGCTGGGCACTCCATTGCAGCTCAAACTCTGTTGCTTCATCCTCATCGAAAGGTTCTTTTAGACTTTCATTATCCACAGTTTCTGTGGGTGTAGAGGTAGATGGGACTTCCTCTAAATTCAAAGTCACCACTTGGGTCTCTTCTGAATCTGTGGTATCCAGTATTGGTTCTGAAGTAAGATATAAACATATATTATTTAAGAGTATATGCGTGAGCATTGTCATCATTATGGTATAACTGTCTGACATACGATACAGTTCATACCTTTTTTAAAAAAAATGTATAATCAGAAAACATAAGCAATTTTAGAAGCGTGATGTTTCACACCACAATCCATGTTATAAGATACTGTATGCATATCTAGAGATAATTCAAATATAGGATAGGACCAAATATCTCTGTATGAGATGTAACAGTGAAGCCTTACATGAGTTTCTCCATTTGTATAATGCTTTGATGTGTTAAAGTAAACATTCTACTATCAGGAGAAAACTCCCATAGGGCAGCAACAAAAGTAATGGTGCAACCTTTCACTAGTTTTCCAATTCAGAATAACAAGTCGGCAAACCTTATGTAAAAGTAATGTGTATTTTTAAACATTAATTACAAATATGTCAGTATGAGCATTTAGACAACAAAAAAGTAATAGCTGTATCTTGGGAAATTTCAACTAGGACAGCTTGTTGAAAGCTGACACTGCCAGGCCAGGCCATGCTCCTTTGAAGTGCAAATGCAACCCCTTCCATTACAAACAGCTATTCACACCTTTGGAGCCCATAAAGAAAAACCTGAGGCCATCGGTAGTGAAAAGCCAGTCACGTACACCATATCTCCCCCTAAGAAACAGCATTATGTGTTAGTTTTCGATGCACTAAATTTAATAAGTTACACATTGTTCTAACGATAATGCGCTAACCTGCATATATTAAAAAAAAAAAAATTCCGCAACAGTAAATTGTTAGTAATCAGTAAAACACCAACGTTACATAATTGTTGAAAGCTGACACTGCCAGGCCAGGCCATGCTCCTTTGAACTGCAAATGCAAGCCCTTCCATTACAAACAGCTATTCACACCTTTGGAGCCCCCCCCAAAAACCTGAGGCCATCGATAGTGAAAAGCCAGTCACGTACACCATATCTCCCCCTAGGAAACAGCATTATGTGTTAGTTTTCGATGCACTAAATTTAATAAGTTACACATTTTTCTAACGATAATGCGCTAACCTGCATATATTAAAAAAAAAAAAAAATTCCGCAACAGTAAATTGTTAGTAATCAGTAAAACACCAACGTTACATAAATATATCAAGCAGTCTAGCTACCCGTAAGGATAACACAGAGAGTTCGATACAGCGTCATATGTTATTTGAGGAAGAAAGGACGAAGTTACAGCTGGTAAAACAGAACGTCATTTCGCTACTCTGCAACGAGAATTAAATGAATTACTTTACCGGAATCAAAGAGAATAATGGAATCCTCGGACGGTCCGGCATTCGGTCCATCTACCAGCCCAGGGTCTTTGGGTTTCAGGAGTACAGATTTCCGATCAGGGTTTGCGTTCCGCGACACACGATTGGGAGAGATGTTTGCCTCCACTCCCAAAATTGCATGAAGTTCTCTATAGTATGGCATTGTTGCCGCATTATTACCACTCTTCGAGTTATGATCTCTTATTTCCCTGTATTTCTGACGCATCGTTTTCGATTTCGTGCGGCATTCTTCCGGGGTTCGATTGTGTCCACGTCTTTGCATTTCTGAGGCAATTTTCTCAAACACATCGATATTCCGATGACATAGACGTAGTTGCTCCTGTACTTTTTCCTCCCCCCAAAGATCCAGTAAATCAATTGTTTCCGCATGAGTCCAAGCTATTCCCCTGCCCCCCTTCCTTGTTCTCTGTAGTGAATCCATAAGGAAAAGGAAGATGTTTACAGATGCTTCAAAAAGAGGGATGCCGGATGTGTAGGCGGGTTTTCGATTGCGTCACTTTACAATCCGCAGACACCTCCTACATTTAACATCGCGAATATAAAAATGTCGGATAGTTCCCATATGCGATAATGCGCAAACTTGCGACACTTTTTTAAAAAAGGCGGAAAATCAGCGGTGTCATTAAGTGCGCCACTTACGGGTATTTTTGCCCCCCTCCTTCCGAAAAGGGCGATACAGATGCGGAAGACGTGGGAACTAACAGAATTCTAGGCGAATTCTTTGAGGAATATTTTTGCCGTGTAAACGACCCCTTAGAGACCAGGTACTCAGAGAAGAATAAGCTCTCCTTTGAACTTGCATGTGTCACCAACAGAAAAACACAACTTCACACCATGAGGTAACAGCACTTTTCAAGGGTAACTTGATTGGTGAACCTCTAGCAGTCTGACATTGTTTGCACGCATGAAACATATTGCTTTTTGATCTGCTCTTATACTGAATGATTCTGTACAATCACTAGCAGCAGTGCTCCAAGGATGGCACCACTGTTGCAGTAACAGGTGGGCAGAATGTTGTCTTAGTATGCATGTTTCTGCTGTTCAAAATGTTACTGGTGTTGTTGGAATATTAATTTAGTGGACTCATAAAAGTGTGCCATCACTGTCCCAGGGTAAGATGTCAGTGGAATGATATATAAGAAAGTAAACTACCTGTATATATCTTAAATGATATATAAGAAAGTAAATATATAAGAAAGTAAAAGAAACCAATCTGAAGCACTGCATAAATGGTTTGATTATGGTCTACCAGGCTGAAATGACAGGTTGCTAGGAAGGCATCATCAAATATAACTATGATGACAGAGCTCTGTCTTCATAATTATGTTGACAATGCAGGATCTCTGCCCCCATTTTTACAGCCCTGCTCAGGTCTTCCAAATTCAGAGCCATTGTTTCCTTGACTGAGCCAATCCATCTTGGAATGTGGTTTGCTTCTTTTCTTACTGCCTTCTATTTTATCCAGCATTATTGTCTTTTCTGGTAAGTCATGTCATCTCATGAAATGTCCAATTTACAATAGCCCCAGTTTAGACATTTTGGCTTCTAGTGAGATTTTAGGCTTGATTTGCTCTCAGACCCATTGATTTGTCTTTGGGACAGTCCATGATACAGTAGAAATATCCTCCTAGAACTATGATGAAACAATCCAAATGTGGGCATTACATTTTTATAAAATCTTAACAGCTTTTTAACAAATAGATTGAAAATGAAATAATGTTTCACATATTTTATGATGTGTTCATTTCTATTTGCTGTGTTTATGACTTTGAAGTATAGGACATGACCTCTGGGATTTTTTGTTTAGGTTGGAGTCACAGCAAGTTTACTGTTGCCACAATCTACTTTATACAGCACTGATGGGTTGCTATCATTTTAACCTCTGCAATGAGGATGTATTTGAAAAAAAAATCATATAAAAACCTATATTCTGCTCACCAATTTCCTAGCAATATAGACAAGCATTATCTCATGCTTAGATGCACACCTAACTCTGGATGCTGTAGAACTTAATTTATACAAGACCAATCAACAAACAAAAAAGTACAGTAACATTCTACAGTCAAACACTAAGTAAGAGAAGTTGATATGAATTTTTAATTACACTTGGCCTGTGTTTAATTTCTCTACACTATTATTGTACTGAATGCTCTTTTTGGCAATAAATTCACTTGGCGTTTGTCTGGCTTTGTTTTTGAATTTTAATGAAAAAATAATTGACAATGTAATCTTGAATTGGATTACTTGCATTTTAAGCATGACTAAGAAATTTAATATTAAAGGGTAAGAAATTAAATAAAAGGGAAAGGAATCTTATACTTGTTCCCCAAACCTTTCCCAGAACATTTATATATCTGCTAAATGATTAGGAATTTCCTGCTATGCAGCCCATCACATGCCAGAGGTAAGGGGCAAAGATAACTCTCCTTGTATTAACCACGTGGGATTAACCACTACCTGCTATCTGTATCAGCACTCTAAGTGCTTGTCTAGATGGGCTCTTTCTCCCCCCCCCCCATCTTGGAACCTTGCAGTCCAAATGACTCAGGGACTGCAGTCCCAGTTTGCCTCTGGGAAGTCTTAACAACACCCAAGGTAAAGCCAGAGGAAAGCTGGGGTAAAGCCTCTTTAGAACTTAAAAAAAAAAACACCCAGGAAAACCCACTTCAAGCAGGAAAACCCAGATCGAGCTGGTGCAGGAATGCAGACCTGCACACCAGTCTACATCACTGGATTCCTCCACTGCCACCACTGATGTTGCTCTGAAGCTGGGAAGGAAACCCCTAGTACATGATCAAGGCAACCGGCATGTGACCAGACTTGATCACAACCTGACGGCCTCCTTCCCAGCTTCAGAGAGTGTGGTGTTGTCTTTCTATCAGCCCGCAAAGACATTTCTATTTGGCCTAGCACAGCTGCCTGTCTGATAGGAAACCCATTCCCAACATGGGCAGAAGGACTTATCCATCCTTGTATACTTTCCAACAGGGTAGGAGGGAAGCTAGTGGGAGGAAGCCATCCATCCTTGGACACCAATCTATCCAGCCTGTGGATCTGGTGAAACACCAGAAGATGTTGGGAGCTGGGTATGTTTAGCCTGGAAAAAAGACGGTTAAGAGGTGATATGATAGCCCTGTTTAAGTATTTGAAGGGGTGTCACATTGAGGATGGAGCAGGCTTATTTTCTGCTGCTCCAGAGATTGGAACACGGAGCAATGGATGCAAGCTCCAGGAACAGAGATTCCACCTCAACATTAGGAGGAACTTTTTGACAGTAAGAGCTGTTCGGCAGTGGAACGCACTCCCTCAGAGCGTGGTAGGGTCTCCTTCCTTGGAGGTCTTTAAACAGAGGCTGGATGGCCATCTGTTGGGGATGCTTTGATCGGGATTTCCTGCATGGCAGGGGGTTGGACTGGATGGCCCTCGTGGTCTCTTCCAACTCTGCAATTCTATGATTCTATGATTCTATGCCATAAAAAACTAGGAGGGGATCTAGAAAGCCATTATGACCTTCTAGTACTGCATTCCAGTGGCAGCCCAGCCTTCCCCCTCCAACTGTGCCCTTTAAATAATTGGGTGATGTATTTTATTTTACTGTACAGTATATTCCAATTCAAGTCTCTTTATTTGCATTGCTTTTAAACAATAATGGAGAAATCGCAGAAAATAGCACTTCTCATGAAAAAATCAGACAAAAATTACACCAACAGCAAGATATATCTTATATTAAAACAGGACCAAGTAAAATTACAACTTGTGTTTCCAAACTGTGTTTTACATTAGAATTATTTCATTCATTTAAACTTTTAATGGTATTTGTTCTATTTAATTTTAAGGACTTTTGAGTCCCATTTATAGAATAAAACTGGGAAATAAAGTAACATAGGACTTTATCAGACTGACAAAATACAGCATCATAAGGACGCAACACAACAGCAAACGGGTGCACAGATCAGACAATGTCACCCTTTTGAGGTTATGTCCTGCCCCAAACCCATCATTTTTAATTGACGGCTTGAGCCATCAATAGATCGCCCTGCTGCTTTTTTGCTGACGTTGGCAGCATGCAATACCTCTGTCCTTTCAAATCTCGTACTTACACCGACAATGCGTGCTCCGGCACGAACCCTTCCAGGTGTGATCGGGACATCCAGGTAAGTTTAACTCATTTTATGACCCTTCCTGGGTTACTTACTTGGGACCTTTAAAATGTGTGTGTGTGTGCTTTCTGCAACTTTAAATGTTGCTTTCTTGTTTTTATTTTTGAATTTCCCACACGATGAAATCACACAAGATTTTGAGTGAGGAAGTGAATGGAGCCCCAGGGATCCTCCACCAGGAAAGGAGGTAAGTGCAGGGGGGAGCATTCTTTTGCTGGCATAGGAATGGGTTTTCTATGCCGGCAAAAGAACGTTTTAAAATTGGTCATCTGATAAAGTCCATAGTAATCCCTTTATTATTTGGGGAAAGGGTTTAATTACAAGTAACTAGTTATCTGTAACTCCTTATTTCCAACTCTACTCATAAAGAAGAAAGAAAACATAGTTTATCGTTTAGGGCAAGAATCTTCTATGCACTACCTTGCTACGCAACCATGGTAGTTACACAGCACTGGCCAGACCTCACCAATCCCCTCTTATCGATTAGCAGCCACTGAGATCAACTGAGGTCTCTTCCTCTGTCACTTGGGAAGTGACTGACTAACATTCTCACCATGCTCATGAGTGATATCTGTTGTTACAAGCCCCCATCACAGCAGAGATATTTCACATGGGGAGGGTGAGTCAGCCTTTTCCTGAGTGACATGGAACCAATCCCTGTCGATCACAGCAGCTTCTGACTGGTAAATGGAAATTGGGGGATTTCCATGGCCCCTATGTATCCCCAAACTGAGGGGATACATAGAATCATGAATACAAAACAGTCACAAATCTACAACTCCGGGTTATGCATTTGTAACTACCCATAGGATTCCCACCTAGACCTTTATCTTTAATAGGTTTTGATAGCTCTTCCTTGAGATTAAAGCTTATTTGGAGGCTTGACCTGAGTTGTTAGACTAACTGTGCCCTGATATCTACCCATGGAGCCATTTTTGTTTTTGCTACAATCCTGCTCACGCATATATTTTGAATTTTGCTTCTTTTCATGGTAAGCCATCACCTAATAAATATGTGACTGAATCCACATTTTATAAGTCCAAATACTCACCTGTCTAAATCATCCTGATTTGTATGTTTTATTCTTTTTTGTAATGTTCATCTGATCTTCTTGCCCTGAGAATAAAAATTAAAACTTTTCCAGTTGCATGGTACTGGGAGGTGATCGATTTTCTTTATAAAAAATATAAGAGGAAATACTTTTCAGCATAAAATGTATCAGAGAAAAAAATGTTAACATTTGTTTCAGCGTACTCTCACATTTCCTCGAATCAAACTATCACTCACTTGTCTATTCAGCTGACATTTAACTCAGGTCAATGTTCTCCTACCTGTAGGAATTATTGCATGCCAGATTCAAATAACATAGATTTCTGGTATAATCATTTTTGGTGATGAATTCAAAGTAACAAATACCCAAAATAGCACTGTCAAACTTCAGGGAGCATTCTCCCCCATCTTTTTTTCTTCATCTTTTTTTTTCTGTATGAAATGTCTCTGTATCTTCTTTCTTCACCTAAATTAATAATAATTATGAAATGTACTATTGAAAGAAAGCTATTTAGACTATTTGTATGTTTCTGTTAATGCTTTATAATTGCCCAGGGTTTTTTTTTCTGCAACAGGTTTCATCTTTTTTATTTTAAAAAAAAAAGTCTCTTCAAGCAGGATGTGAAAAAAAAATGGAACATTCTCAGAGTTGTAGTCTTTCAAACAGAGCTTTGCAAGTACACACCTGTATTGGAACACTACAGCTCCAGGAACGTCCTAGTGTCACTGGCCGTGAAACCAACTCCATCGTAACTAGAGTAGGGGGGAAGTTGAGGACAACCAGGACAGTAAATCGTGAACACATCTGAGTGTTGGAGTAAGTGCGGATTGGAATGTATCGTTTGTAATGGAATGAAACAGAGTCCCAGCAGGCCTGCCTGCTTCTTTTCCCTTTTGGTTCTGGAAGTCTTCAGCTCAGCCTCAGAACAAGGCAAAGAAAACTTTTAACTAATGTACATGTATATTTGAATGAATTCACTTACGCAAAGGAGGAATGACTCGCTTTCATTCTTTGAGTGAGGCGGCAATTATAGCAGAAAATTGCTGTATGCTTGGAATCTTTACATTGGGCCTTAGCCAAGGGTGTAGCTATGGGAGAGAGGGTAAAATGAGGGCATAGCTCCTCAAATAAGAATTTTGTCCCCAAATGATTTTTTCCCCTTTGTTTGGGGAAAAACACTGGGTATGAAGTGTAATTCATACCCAGAACTCTTACATTTCCTGCATTCTCATCCCCTTCACAATTTTGATTGCCTCTTTTCTTTGGATGCCTAATTTTATTTCTAAATGTTTAATTGAAGTTTATTGCTAGAAATTTGGGAACTGAAGGAAAATTTCAAAAAGGGAGAGGAAGAGTTCTTATTGGGAGGGCAATGACCTTACTCCCCCTCCCAACCCTATAGCTACATCCCTAGCCTTAGCATACAAATATGTTCTGTTGGCTTTCCTCACGAATTGCAACAGAATTATTTCCTCCCTCTTTCCATCATGACCAACATGTTTACCATGAAAGTCTATAAAAAGCCTGCTTTTATGTAGACTGAATAACTGGAGTTAGAAGTGTTAATACATTTGTCACATATGCTAAGTGAACCTATTGGGCTGAGAAGCCCAAAATCAGATTGCTCCAAGGAGAATTTACTGCTCTGCTAGGTATGACAAGAATATCCTTCATTTGGCACTTTGAAATCACTGTTGGAGACACCAAACTAAAGGGAAAAAATGTAAAGAGTTTTCGACAATACACCCTGATAGGATCATTTGTGGGGCTTGTATAAGCTTTGTATTTTTCTCTATAGTTCTGAAATTACAATTACATTTTAAATATGTACAAGGTTTATTTAGGGCACCAAATGTTGTCAAATAGATATTTGTTGATTAACACTGTGCTTGCTTGTCTTACATTTATGTATTTTGAACAAATCTCTCAATTTTGCCTATTCTCATGTGTGTGTGTGTGTGTGTGTGTGTGTATGCTCAGGTGTCTTGACTTTTTACCTACTTTTTGTTCACAATTTATGCAAATGTCCAGCATCGTGAAAATGAGCTACATTGAGAAATAGCTGAGCAGTGCTGTTGTAGTCATATAAGAATGTTAAATGTATTTTTCTGAGGAAAATACATTGTGGAAGAAGGAGATGAAAAACTGCGTGAAAGCCAAGCTCTGGACCCATAACCTTAATTCATATACTAATAAGTGGGGTTGGATGGGGTAATTACATTGAGAAAACTGGCCAAACTAATTTCAAACTAGTTCCTACCAATGAATTGCAACTAATGAGACCTTAGTGACCATGCATGTGGGCTGTTCTTCCTATGGAATGATTAACAGAATGAAGCCATCAGGATCAATTTGGATGGTGAATGTAAGGTCATTACATAGATGGTTTATTTACCCTGTATTTTGAATAAATATGTTGCAAACAAACTACTGGAGGATCAGAATAAAGTGCTGTTTATTATGTAAAATTCCATCGACATGCACATTGACAGTTTTAGATGTTGTCCATGTGCTTATTCAAAGTGTAATTAATCACTTTAATGCTCAACTGGATTTTCTGGTTCTTCACCACTTCAGAGCTTTCAAAATGAAACATGTCAAGAGTCAGTGTCTGCCTTGTACAAATCTAGTTGGGTGAAAAGGAATCCTTTTTTTTTTCTGGCAGAACAGCTGTGGTTTGCTTGGGTAGTTATAGTTAAACACATACATTTTAGGACCTAATGTACATATTTAACTATACCTACTCAAGTGAACTCAAGCTGATTAGGCTGTGTCAATCTGCTCTATCTATACAATAAATGAGTTATGTGAATGTAACTCCTATGTCACTGAAATTCTGTATTTACCATTAATGCTCTGGTGCACTAGGAAACATCAATTTATGTTTGACTGAAATGTGGCATGCAGGGTTTTAAATAAACTATGAGATAAACTGTCATAAGCCCACACAAACTACATTAAGAATTTCCTAATATATGTAACAGACTGCATTTGAAGCATATCAACTTACATTTGGAGCTTTGCAGTGGATACTTTCCTCCATATAGGAGTGAGTGTGTGAGTGAATGTGAGAGTAAGTGAATGTGCAAATTCTTATTTCGGTAGGACGCTAGAAGCAAATGCAAACTGAAATCTTAGGAGATTTTCACATAGGGAAATTATCCACCAGGGAGATCGGGACAGAAATGGGGCTGTTCCAGTAGCAGTGCCTCTTTTCGCATGCCCCCTTCCTTCTCGGGATCACCCACTGTCTTCCCTCCGTGCTGCTTCTATTTCTCTCCTGGTAAGTTCTGTGATTTTTTACTAACGAAGAACTTTCATTAGTAAAATATCATGAAACTTACCAGGAGAGAAATGGAAGCAGCACGGAGGGAAGATGACGGGAGATCGCAAGAAGGAAGGGGGCGTGCGAAATGGGGCGCTGCTACTTGAACAGCCCCGTTTCTGTCCCAATCTCCCTGGGGAATAATTTCCCCGTGTGAAAAATCTCCTTAGTGTCTGAAGTCCTTGTCTGAAATCAGGGCTATTTTGCATTCTGCGTTCTTTTAGAAGGAGACAAATAAATGATTAACATGGATAGGCAAGTTTCCTTGTTTACTCCTACCAGGAAGGTGGTGCTAATAAAAGTACATTTTAAAAACACCTGCCTGCTGGATTGACAAAAGGTTTATCTAATCTAGTACTCTGTTTCCCAATAGTTGCTAAGTAAGTACTCTGGGAAGTCCATAAGTAAAGGCTCAGGGAAATAATTTTCCATCATTGCTCCTTCACTGCATAGTAGTGAGAGCCTTACTGTATAGTAGTGACAGCCTTGGGAGGTCTGGGTTCTACATTCCACTGGGTCATGAAACTCACTGGTTGATCTCAGGCCAGCTATTTACTCCCAGCCTCACCTGCCTCCCAGGGTTCCAGTGAGGATGAGGAAAGACATGTATCCTGCCTTGAGTTCATTTGTGGAAAGGTGGGCTATAAAAATGTAACATAAAAAAAAATTCAGTAGCATGCTTCCCAAGAGTCAGTATGGAGTAGTGGTTTGAGTGTTGGACTGTGATGCTGGAGACCAGGAATCAAATCCTACCACTCAGCCATGGTAACCCACTGGAATACCTTGGGTAAGTCACAAACTCTCAGCTTCACCAGAAGGCAAAGGCAAAAACCCTATGAAGAAATCTTGCCAAGAAAATAGGTTCACCTTAGCGTTGCCATAAGTCAGAAATGACTTGAAGGCAAACATCATCATCACAGCAGCAGAAGCAGCATGCTTCCTCTGAACCTGGAAGTTCCATACAGCCATCATGATCAGGAGCCCATATCAGAGATAAACTCAATGAATCTGTCTAATCCTCTTTGAAAGCCATCTAAAACTAGTGTTCATCAGTATCATTGATTGTTACAGAGAAATTTCTTGGCAGCACAGGACATGCTGATCTCATATGTGCTTGGAATTTGGTACAGCAAGATTTGTCAAGATAAGAGACACTACTTCTGACAAAAAATAGTTGAAAATGGTTTAGCATGAGAATAGCTATGTCCTCATCTGTCATACTCTTGATAGGTGCAATTGTTACCCACACATCTACATATCTAGAAGAAATATAATATCAGGAGCATTGGCAGATGAGTCACCTATGGTAAAGTAACAGAGAATTCAGTTTAAAATGTAGATATGACTGAGGATGTCATCTATGGCTACGTTCTTGCCTCCCACATATTTGCAATAATGAGGATAACTTGGGACAATGGGGGTCATAACACTGCATTGCTGGTAAAATCTATGTTCCTCCCCTCCCAAATTCTGTGAAGCAGTGGTAGGCAGTGACTTCCTTGTCAGTGGGATGGAGACTCCACTCTGGCTTTTTATTCAATTTTTAGAGATATTGAACTCAAACCCTACCATGGTCCTGCCAGAGCTACAAGGAGCTGACTGCCCATTGTATCCTGAAACCTTGCTGTGACTGATTTGCCAGTACTTCATCTCAGACTGTATCCAACTTCAGTTGTTCCTAGAATCTTTCTGCTTGTTTGCTCTTTGGAAGTGATGTCCTTTGATTTGGCTTTGGCTCTGGTGTCTTGCTGCTCCTCACTCAGTCTGGTAGGACTCTGCTGGTTTTGATCTTGGACCTGGTTTTTGACCCTGCTGTAGAAGTCTGCCTGCCTTGTTGTTGTATGCCTTGAAGTCATTTCTGACTTTTGGCAGCCCTAAAGTGAACCTGTCACAGAGTTTTCTTGGCAGAATTTGTTCAGAGGGGGGTTGCCCTTGCCTCCCTCCAAAGCTGAGAGACTATAACTTGCCTAAGGTCAACCCATGGGTTTCCATGACTGAACAGATAATTGAACCTTGGTCTCCCAGTGTTCTAGTCCAACACTCAAACCACTTCACCACACTGGCCTAATTGAAGTGCATCCTCTGACTTGTTTTTGGCCTTAAGCTGTAGTTCTTGTTCTAAGGTCGTGCCCACCCTGGGACAGAAAAATCCCCATCATTGGTTAAGCACCTTTGAGAACTCCTTCAAAGCTTAAGTTACATCCTAGAGTAGATTTACTGCCCCACTGATATGGGAACCACCAGCAACTCAGAATGTAGGAAGGCTGAAGAAGGGTGGCTGAAGCCATAATTGTCTCTGTTAGTCAAAAAAATCCCAGTGCTTGCAGCTTCCTGGTTCCATTTTACTACTACTTGCAACACAAACATATCTTTCTAAATTGGAAAAATAATGCAATGCCTTTCCAAGATTGTGTCATCTGCCTTGGGGAAGCTGTGATGCTATAGTGGGCAAAAACGAGGTGATTTGCTCAACATACGTAGTTCATCATCACAAGCCTTTTTATATGGGGTCTGACTGTATAAAAGTGACCCTCACTTTGTAAGTGTAATATGTGAATTGAGTTTGTGCCTTCTGTTCCCAAGGAAAAAAGAAGTCATACCAATTGCCTGCTTTTCATAGGAATATTTGTTATGATTTTTTTCTCTTAAAACATCCAAAGAATGAGATTATCAGATGCTTAAAACAACAACAACAACAACCAAGGAGCTCACGAGAACAGTCACTGTACCTCCAATGGGCCCAATATCACACATGCCATCCTCCTTGTGTGTGCACGCCAGGAGAATGATGTTGTGTGATATCAGGACCTGTTGGCAATACAGTGATGTCATTCTCATGAGCTCCTTGTGGGAGGTTATCAAGCATCTGACAATCTCCCATGTGTCCAAACTATTGACTTGAATTCCTGTGCAATTTTTTTTTTTACTAAACAAAACTTCCTGAATTATTATTAATTTTTGGATAGTGTTTCCTGTTATAATAAGGAAGATGTTTTTTACAAGTCTAGATGGTGACAAAATTTAATGGTTGGGTTTGAAAATTAACATGTTAAATAGCTGTTATTTCAGTAAACTTACTAAATGCCCAGACTGTTGCTTTTAATGAATGATTGTTCAGTAGGACAAATCCATTGATCATCTATTGTAAGATGTAAGAAGAACACTTTTATTAGGCTAAATCTAGTGTTTGTCCCATCTAGAGCAGATCCACCGTAGTAAGTGGCATTAGTCAAATTTATGTTACACCCATTCATTTTAACAGGTCAGCTCTAGTTGGTACATTGAATTTAGCCCAGATATGACAGTTGCATGGAGCTGCAGATGTTGTTGGACTGCAAATCCCACTATCCCAGGTGGAGAATGCTAGGAGTTGTAGTTCAACAACTTTGGAGGGGGGGGGTAAACAATTCCTACTTCTGCTTTAGCCCATTGGCAGATCACTAAGCAAGGTTTTATTTTCTCTCTGTTACCTGAACAGACAGACAGACAGACACACCCGGCAACACATCTCAATCACATCAAGCAAAATAAAGAATCTTTTTGAAATATTGCTTGAAGATTCACCCTTTAATGTGAATTGAATGAGTGCAATGATATAGCTTCACCATAAAACAGAAAATGTTAGTGAAATATTTTGGTATTTGCATAGTACATGTTATTCATCATTTCACTGAAACTACGAAGGCTCAGCTGAAGATAGCAATTTAGATTTATGCTGCACAGAATTCCAAAGAATAAAATGATGTCTTTTCTAGCTTAAGACATATTTCAACAACATATCCAGTTTAAAAAAGTACCTACATGAATGATCTGTTTAGGAAAATCTTCTTTTGTAAATAGTAACCACTGATTAGTAAACTTCTACTTTTTAGCTGGGACAATTTACCTGTCCATGTGAGCTTCCCTGATTTTTACTGCTGAAATACATAGCAGAGCTAATTTGGGTGGAGAGCATATCAAAGAGGAACAATTGTGCAGTGAAGATCTGTGTAAGATGTATGCTGGAAAGTGTGTAAATTGGTACAAAATGCTTTGGCCTAAAACCAATTGTCAAGCTCAACTAGAGTAGACCCATTCAATCAATTTATGTGGTTATGTGCCTTCAAGTAATTTACAACTTGTGGCAACCCTATCATAGGTATGTAATTCTTCACTAAATTTCTTCTCAAAGGAAGCAACAAGTAATTTTAACAATTTTCTACCCACTGCCAGAAAGTCTTCAAAAACCGTGAAGTATTTTATGACTATTTGCATTTCAGGACTTATTCTGTACAAAATTTACATGTGGTTGTTTTGCATAGAAAAAAGTATTTCCTGCAGAAAAATAATTTGTGTAGGAATATCATATCATATCATATCATATCATATTATATCATATCATATTTCTATAGCACATCACTGTACATGGTGCTTAACAAGAAAAAGAACAAGAAGGGGCTTACAGGCTTGACCAGTGGACTGTTTGCAGCCCGGCTGATGCTCCATGGTCTGTCAATGGTAGCCCCCACAGCCACATGGGGGCTGCCATCTTCGCCTCCTTCTTCCCAGCATGCCATGGAGCTGGGAAGAGGGGCACGAAGTCCTTGGCCAATCATGGTGAGGCCAACTCATCCTGATTGGTTGAGGCCATGGGAAGGGGTGGGACTGCTGGCCGTGCTTCCGGCACAGCCGGATGATGTGGGCTCTGTGTCAGGGGCCAGTATAAAAGCCGGCCCCTGATGCAGACCCTGCAGTTGGCTCACAAGGAGCCAAAGACCCGTCTGCCCATTAAGGAAGCTGGGTTCTTCAACTATGCACATTTCGTCGCAATGTGCTGGGTGGATGGCATGGGCCCCGATCCAGGTAATTAGGGAAAGGGGGTCTCCATCAAGTTCAAGTTCACAGAGACCCCACCCCCTGGTTATGGTTAACAACTTTGTTTCACAGGGGAGGAGAGAGTGTTGAGCAGGTGGCTCAGCTGAGGATCTCTTCTCCAGGATTGGGTCGGTAGTGACCGACAGAGGTCCATTGGCCAACACAGGGTTGGGCAATGAAGGGATCCGGGCCCATGCAATAGGGCCAACCATTTGCAGCCATTAGCATGTTGCGGCCTATACCTAACTTCCTATGTTTATCATGTAACCAATACAACATATTAAGTCAATTTGGCATTGTATGTGTCTTCCTTTGGGATGGGAATGGGAACATCCAGTCCGGGTCCACAAAAAACCAGTTCCCTGTCCCCAGGCTTACAATTTAATTAAGACATGACAGAAAAGGAAAAGGGGATCATAGGTTGGGAGGGGATTAAGTCCAGCCTCTTCTCTCCCTCCAAGGCCAGGACAGTTGGGAGGGAGGGAGGGACTTTCATCTGCTTCTGGGCCTAGACATGATGGAGCTGCTATTATTTTCTCTGTAGAAAATTCTGCTTTATGTGGAAATCACCCATGTGTGAATTTTGCACAGAATAAGTCCTGAGTATAGCATTTTCTTCACAGAAAGCTGCATTTTCTGCACAGGAAATGCTGATTATGTATAGAAATGTAATTTTCTGCATAGAAAATTCTATCTCCTACACAGAAAATTTTGCTTTCTGTGCAAAACAGCCACGTTCAAATTGTGTACAGAGTAAGCCCCAAACAGCGAAAATTCTCATCAGTCCAGGATTTGTCTTGTTAGGGTATCTTGCAACTTGATAAAATGTTTTTGACATTTTTGGTGGGTTTTCTTGGCAAGATTTGTTCAGAGGAGATTTTCCATTACCTTCCTCTGATGCTGAGAGAGTGTGACTTACACATAGGCACCCAGTGGTTTTTCATGGTTGAGTGGGAATTCAAACTCTGGTCTCCCAGAGTCCTTGTCTACTTTATTTATTTTAATTTATTTCATTGTCTAACATTTAAACCACTACACCATAAATACGAGAGGTTTAAAGATGTGCTTAAATTATCAGTTGAAAACAGCACGTGATTACTTTCAGAGTTTCCCCCTCCCTTCCTCCTCTTCTTCCTCCTCACACACCTTTTTAATATCCCCAACAAATTGTGAATGAAAAAATAAAGCTGGATATACCAGTATATTTTTTTAAAAAACACCTTAACTTTAAAGAACTGTTGGAAGAATTAATTGGCCATTCAACTGCCTTGAAAAAATCTATAAGTGCATTAATCCATAGATACACATAGTGGGCATGCTTGTCATAAAAAAAAGCCTAAATAAAGGCCTCCTGTTTCAGCAAATTGAACGCTATACAATATAACAATGTAGCAACAATGAAGTCAGGTTAGGATGGTTTAAGTATACTGCTGCAAGCCTTGTTCAAAGCCATATAACTCCAGGGAGGGTCTACAGGTAATATTTATGAAATAATACGTTCACAGTGAAAACTTTCACACATTCTGTCTGACATTCTTTAACCACAAAACCAGACTTTGTCAAAAATTGCTTTTTTAAAACAAAAACAAAAACCACAGCTCCCTGAATCCTCCAGCAGCATGCTTACATCTATGACTTTTAATTCAAGCCCTAGGATTCATTAAATCACTGCATGAATACACATAATAATGACAACAGGTGGACCATCTGAAAAGCCACTTGCTTCTGCTGCCAATCTACTCTCCTACGTATTGGAAACTTGCATTTCCCCTGATAATACAACAACAGCACACCTCATTTTATCTGGCCCACCTTTCAGGATAGTCTGGTCCCTCCACAGGAAGCATGTGTGCTGCCACTTGGCTAAGAAAAGATTAATTTCAAAACAATGAGACTTCATTATGAGGGGATTAGGAAATGTCTTGACATTTTAAAGCTGTTGAGATGTTTTATGGTTGTAATTTTCCTGTGAAGCAGTGTGAAAACATTTTAATGCATCTTTGATGCATCTTGCTGTTTGATGAGAATAGAAATTCTATAGTCCAGGCTTCTCCAATTACAACACATCTTCCCAGATAAGTTGCAATACAACTCTTGTTATCTCCAGGCAGCATGGTCATTGGTCAGCAGGAGGACACCAAGTTGGAGAAGGCTGTCTGTCTGTCCATCTGTCTATCCATCCATCCAGCCAGCCAGCTATCCATTGATATGATCAAGTGCACCTACTGATCTTAGTCTAGGTTTGGAGGGTTGATTTCTTCATTGACAATTTATAGAACATCAAAGGATGTGGAATCTATGCTATCTGTCATACAAAGGACTAGGAAGTCTGAACAGAACACTTGCCACTACTGATTATAGAATCATAAAATCATAGGATTGAAAGAGACTACAAGGACCATCCAGTCCACCTCCTGCCATGCAGAAACACACAACCAAAGCACCCCAACAAATGGCCATCCAGCCTCCAAAGAAGGAGATTCTATTACAGTCTGAGGAAGCTTATTCCACTGTTGAAGAGCTCTTACCATCAGAAAACAATATTCCCAATGTTTAGGTGGAGTATCTTTTCCTGCAGTTTCAGTCCATTGCTCCATCTTCAATATGACATCTCTTCAAATATTTAAAATGGCTATCATGTCACCTCTCAACCTTCTCTTCTTCAGACTAAACATACCAGCTCCCTAAGCCACTCCCCATAGGGCATTGTTTCCAGACCTTTCACCATTTTGGTTGCCCTCCTCTGGACACATTCCAGCTTGTTAATATCCTTCATGAATTGTGGTGCCCAGAACTGGATGCAGTATTCAAGGTGAGGTCTGACCAAAACAGAATCAAGTGTTACTATTACTTCCTTCCATCTGATCCTGCCCCCTGGGGTATTAGCTACCCCTCCTAATTTGGTGTCATCTACAAATCTGATAAGCATGCCTTCTATTCCATCATCCAAGTCATTGATAAAGACAGTGTATAGCACTGGGCCCAAGACACCCCACTAGTCACTTCTCTGCAGCATGAAGAGGAGCCATTAGTGAGCAACCTTTAGGTTTGGCCCATCAACAAGTTACAAATCCACCTAACAGTAGCATTGTCTAGTCCACAGTATCCCACAATATTTTACTGTTTCATTTATTTGTCTGCTTCATGCACACAGCAATTATTCCTTAACTAATACCAGGTTGGGGGAAAGTGTTGCCTTTCATATGCCATTGGACTGTAACTCTCATGAGCCCTGGTAGTGAGGGCTGGTGGCTTTCATGTGAGTAGGATGGTGAATCTGCTCTGAAGTAGCCACCCATGATGCTGGATCTATCTGAGGGATAGTGTTCTATACCTTAGGTAGCTCCCTGAAATTTCAGACTAAAAAACCCTAAGCTAATTCAATCATGGAAACCAACAATCAATAGCTGATAATGAGGGATGATAGGAGTTGCAGCCCAACATCAGGAGGGTCACATGTTCCACCCCCACTTCCTTCTTAGACCTTGATACTGGTCCCAATCCAGACCTATTTTATGTAGCACTAGGTTGCATGTTTGCAAGTACACCTAAGATACTACCTTACTACACTTCTTCACTTTTCAAGTCGATGAGTTGTTCTTGTATCTCAGATGGAAGGAAACACCTTTTGTGAAAGAGAAAATGGCTGCATTCAGTAGCCTTCTCCCCCAAAACAGATTATGATTACAGCAAAGTTGAGAGCACTGATCATTTGTGGAATTAGGAAAAGAGAATAAGTTCCAGCAGATTACATGCAGAAAAGTGGCTGGTCTGAAACGTGGGCATACCAGTTAGGCCAGGCTGAGGATGGTCTATGTCAGTGTTAAAACAGACAGGCTAAGAAGGCTTATTTATAAGACTTTGATAGTACATCAATATGGGATGTCCCAAATCCCAGATTTATTGGTCCAATGTGTAGGAAAAGAGCGGATACTAGCCGAACTTACAATAGACCGATCCCTGGGCATTTGGTATGCAGTGAACTGGGCTATCACTACCAAATGTTAGGTCCATCTTCTATGACTGGAGTTGGCATGGCATGTGCTGCTCTTCCACTGTGGCCAAGTCAAACAGTGCCGTTACAGATTAAATTTCTCATCTTACAATGGCTGCTGTCCTCCAAATGCAAGATTTTCTGGGGTTTGAGGTTCCCACAAGATATGTGATCTTGCAGGAACCTAGAGATTTTATGTGAGGTCCTACTCATGAGACTTGAGTCTGGTCTTATATAGGCCTGCCTCACTTGTTCCCAGAGAGTCTTGAGCTGACAATTAGCTACCTGTAATGGTATCTTGAAATCCTTGAAATCCTGGGGGTTGTCTAGACAATGAAAATATTCCTCATAGAATTTGAGGAGAATACCCTTTGTCCCAACATGCTACAAATAAGATTCACTGTATTCAGAAGGAGAGGGGCCAAAAAATTCATCTACTGTGTGGGAAAAGCCTTCGTGATTTTCCAAGAAGTTTTTTCAAATAATGGGCAGGCTTGCACATTATTGCATGTCTGGACATCCAGTTCAGGTTGTTACACATTATCAGTGAGGAGGAAAGTGGAAAGCAGACTGGTCAGATGTGGCGACCATGGGGAGAAGGCTTGCTGGCAAGGAATTGCTCAGAAGAGCCATTTTTGAGATTTGTGTTATTGATCGTGTACTTTTTTTGCTGCACTGAGGTGACTAAACAGCTTTTTTCAGCAGAGGGTTGCACTTGAGCACCTTCGATTTACAGTTTTAAAAAAATACTGTGCAGTGGCAAAAACACATGGAGAATAAGAACACAATGTAATTTACTCAGCCACCATCTTGATTTGCAGAGATGACTGTATGTGCCCTTCAAACACCAATAGCTTTGCATACAATCAATTTTGCCAAAGCACCATGGAGACAAATGAACATTGCTGCAAATTTGTATTACTGCACAGTGATCAGTTTTTTATCTTCTTGTGTAGACAACCCCCTGGAAAGATCCATAAGTGGCCAGTTTTGCTTTTTTTAATAAAATAAAATGCAGCATATTTAAAAGACCAGCTGCCTTTCCCTATAAATTTCCAGAGAAGGCAATTCACTTCTCTTTTTTTGGCCAGAAAATGGCTGTCAGGGGAGTGTGGAGAGGCCAGGGGTTCCCAGACCAGCTTTTCAGGGGGGGGGTGCAGTCCCAGGACCACCTTTTGCCCACCACTGCTGGAAGTGATAAAATCTAAAGTGGTAATACTTAGTGGCCAAGATTTGGTTCCAAATTTACTTTAGATAGAAAGTTGATTCAGCTCATACTACTTAGGACAAGATCAGCTTTGCCTGACATCTTAAACAGCACTTCACTTTGGGAAATTCAAAGCTTCATATGTTTCCCTGTTGACTTGTGTGCGGAAATGAATGTACATCTATCACTTTCATACTTTTTGACAGGATGTGATTAAATCTGCTGATTAAATCTAGCTCTTTCTCCTTGGATGACATCTACCAAATTGCCAACAAATGGGTATAGGGGTTTCCTGCAGGTTGCCTTCAAAGTCTCAAAATTTCCTCTCTCTTTTTTTAAGCAATAACTATCACTTTTTATTTCTTGGCAGGATAGGATGAAATTTGCAGGCACAGCAGCTCCTACTAAGGGGATGCGGACTTACAAATTCCAGAAGATTGAAACATGCACAGTTCAATGTTATAAAAAGTGTTTCACTTTTCTCTTTTGTTTTATTGCCAATTTCTAAATACTGTATATTGTATATACCATAGAGTTGCCCCAGGTAACTAACCTGGGGAAAAAATGACATACAGATAGGTACAGTGTTAGAGAGTTATGAAGGATGGAATACAGGGAGAAACTATTTCTTTCTTTTCTGACCAAAATATTAGCTACAAATGTAACAGATGGTGCAGCATCACTGATAGAGGGGAGTTTGTTCAAGAACCATGAAAGTTGAAACTATGTAGTGCTTGTTTATACCAACAGCTAGAGAAACTGCAGAGTGAGGAGCCTCTAGATAGCTATTTTTTAAAGTTGTATTTAATTGTTAATAATGCACATTTCTTGCCATAGTTTAAGGCCTTGGTATAGCTAAATTCAGCCATGTTTGCACTGTAGAATATATTGAAAGGGAATCTATAAAGTTTGGGATGTTTTTAAAAGGGATTATGGACTTTTTCAGATGAGCTATTTATTCCATGAGAGGCACAGAACAGTGTCGAGAAAAAGTCTCCCTTTCAGATGCCGTTGCCCCTTTTCCATGCCTCTCCCATCCTCATTCCGGTTTCTCCCATGATATTCTAATCATGGGGAAATATTGTTATTAGACCACCTGTTCCGTTTCTGTCATGGAATCAGGGTGGTCTGAAAGGTGCCTCGTTCCTCTCCCGCGATGACAGCTGCTGGGGGGAGGTCCATTCTGAACACTTCTGGGCACAGATGGGGACATGCAGGTAAGTAGCAACCTTTTTCCCCCTCCCTGCGTTACTTGGCAAATCCATGACAGCAATAGAATGGGGGATCTATTGACAGCTTCTCCCATCAATAAAAAGCAGCACTGGTAGAACAGGAGCAGAATGGGCGCATAATGATGGGTGATGATGTCGTGTGGTAAGGGAGCTCTTTTGCGATATTCTGGCATTGCTGTAACACCACTTTTGATGCATCTGATAATCTCCACAGTTTCTCAAACTATAGCAGGATCTAGGCTCAGCAAGAAGGAGTGGTTAGAACAGGGATATACCCAGCTGCCTTATGGAGGTTATCACACTACACTGTTATAGTCAGGCTTGGCATTTGTCCTGGAAAACTAGGAAAATCCTGGATTTAAGGAAGTAAAAAATGTCCCAACCAGTTAGTCCGTTCAATCTGGGATTTCTGACCTTGACTTGGCTCTTGCCGCTTCACTCCCCACCCCAGCTGCATGGGCTCCCTGGAAAACCATGAGAGCCATCTCTTGAGACGGAGCCATGTGTGTGTGTGAGAGAGAGAGTGAGTGAGTGAGAGAGGGGGGGTGAAATGAATAATCAAAATGCAAGCTAAGAACCTCCTGCCAGCTTGAGACACATAGAAGTCTTTTAAAGCAGGGTCTCCTTCCTCCTTCTCTGAGCAGGGCCTCTGTGTGGCTGAAGCTGGATAGAGTTTGCCAAGTTGCTTCAGCTGATTTTCTCCCCCCACCCCCACTTGTCAAAAAGCAAGCTGCTGGCTTGAGGTGTGTGTTGGTATTTATGTCAGAGAGGTTCATATGATTTATTGCTAAATTGGAAGATCCGGTGAGTTTTGCCTTTTAAGTTCACATAGAGAAAGGTGGGGGCATGGCCTCCAGATCACTATCATTAAAGCCAGGCAGGAGGTGGGGAGGAAGCAAGGAGGGGGGCAGTGTGAGGGGGAAAGAGACCGTAAGTTCATAGCTTTGTCTGTATATAAAGCAACAGTTTTGCCTTTCTAAGTTCACACAGACCAGGCAGGAGGCGGGGAGGAAGCAAGGAAGGGGGCAGTGCAAGGGGGAAAGAGTAGCTTCACCTGAGCTTGAGAAAACCAGAAAGCAACAAAAAAGGAGGGAGACCAGGAGGGGGGAGGAATAATAACAAAGGAGGGAATGAAAAGAATTCTCTTCGCTCTGCATTTCTGCTAGCTGTGCAGACTGCTTCTCTCTCTCTCTCTCTCTCTCCCTCCCTCCCTCCCTCCCTCCCTCCCTCCCGTGTTCATGCTGGCACACTCGCGCGTGCGCGTGCGCACACACACGAATGATCGAGAAATCTCTCTCTCTCTTTCATACACAGAGCGAGGGAGAGAGGAACAGTAATTATGCTAGAAAGCAAGCCAGCTGGCTGGATCTTTTCAAGCCTCATCTCTTGCAAGTCTACCTTCTCCCTCCTTGGTCAATTCAACCAATCATGGCTTAGCTCTGCTGTGGCTATTTCAGAAAGACTGCTTGTCAGGAAATGACATGGATGTGACCACAAGATGGAACTGTAAGCTTAGAAATGAAAGTAGTTAAGCTCCAGTGGCAGGTGTGTGTGTGAGTTAGCACTTGAGAGTATGCACAGCTGAGATGCCTAATGTAACAGGCATTGTAACAGCCTATAAAAAGGAGATGGGAATTATCTCCTGTGTGTGTTTGTTGTGGATGGTGATTGGCAAAGCAGTTTGTTGGTTTAAGAGAGATTTATGAGTATTAGAGACGGCTGTCCTATACTCTGTATATATATATATATTGTAAATATACTGCAAACAAAAATTAAAGCCCTCAAGTTGAGTGAAGGCTGGCCTTGTTGCTGTCTTTATTTGGCAAGCCAGAGCTCAAGGCAGTGTGCTGGGGTGAAGGAATTTTTCCTTCTCAGCCTGAAGTCTTTTGCAGAAATCTCTCCAGAAAACCTTCTCCTTGGTGTCCTGTCGACGTGGAACAACTCTGCAGGTGGTCGTGGTGGACACAGTGCGTCTTTCTACGCCCCAAACAAACACTGCTGACAGTTCCCACTGCCATAAGCGAAATAGTTGTTCACACAGTCGGTATTGCACTAACTTGCACTACTTTTCAAAAAAGAGAGGGAAAATAGCGAAAGCTGATACTGTCTGACTTATGGAATATTTTGCCCCCCTCCTTCTGAATATGGTGACTTTGATCCGAAAGATGTGGGAACTATTAGGACTCTTTGCGAATTCTTAGAGGATTTATTTTGCCGTGTAAACAGCCCCAGAGAGAGCGGAGGGGGTATGTGTGTGTTTTTGCATCTGTGTGCATTTGAGAAAGGGAAGTATATGTTTGCCTGTCCCTGTAACAGAGGGAATTGGGTATGTGTGTGCTTTTGCATATCTGTATGTAAGAGAAGGTTTTTTATTTGTGTGGGGGTGAGTGTGTGTGTTTGTATATCTGTGTGTGAGAGAGAAAGGGAGAATATTAAGAGTCTTCCTCTGCAGAGCCATATTAACAATGCAATTATACACATATGTACTCAGAACAAAGCCCACTTGAGTTAGTGGGACTTACCCCCAGGTAAATGTCTACTCTAAATGTTTTTTTTTCCAGGATTGTATGTACTTTTATTTTTTCCATTCATAAAACTTTACATTGACTCACTTCATCGCTTCCACTCCACATAACACTTTTACTAAACACAATGTACAAATCACAGTATGCAAATCACAAATCACACTATACAATATACATAAAACAAACAGAACAAACCACCAAATTCAAGACACACTTCTACATATACCATCTAACAATATTACATATACTCTCACATCATCTTACCCTGACTTTCTCCCCCCTATTTATCCTATGTGATATCTTTAAATTCCTTTCTCCCACTTTACGCATTTTTATATTTATTTTAATTCTCTTCTTTCCCTATAACTCCTTCTATTATAATTATATCTCTTCATTTACTTCAGCTAATTCTCCCCATTTCTCTTTCCACAACGGATTTAATATCTGCCATTCTTGAATGTCCTTAGATGTTTTCCCTTCATCAAGTACGTATGTCAGTCTGTTCATCTTGAACATCTCATAAATTTTCACTATCCATTCGTCTACTGGAGGAATCTCTTTGGTTTTCTAATATCTTGCAAAAATTATACATGCAGCTGCCACCATATAACTTAAGATTCTCCAATATTTCTTTTGGGTCTGTTTATCTACGTTATGAAACATATTCAAAAGGTATATTTCTGGAACGCATGGGTAGTTGGTGTTTAGGATACTTAACATCAATTTATGTATTCTATTCCAATACTTCTTAGTTTTCAGACATTCCCACCATGAATCATAGTATGAACCTGTTGCTTTAAGACACTTCCAACATTGATTTGTTGAATTTTTATATATTTTTGCTAATTTTTCCGGTGTCAAGTACCATCTAAACATTGTTTAGATATTTATCTAATGTTTATACACATTTTTATATACTTAGATGTTTATACACTTTTATACACTTAGAAAATGTCTATACACATTTTCCTTTATATTATTACTTCTCATGAACGTCACCACTTTAGTCCACAACTTCCCCCACTGATCTGGAGTAATCCCACGACCAATGTTTTGGGCACACTTTACCATATAATTCTTAACCACTTCCTGTTCCAAATTCATTTCTAGTAGGATCTTATAGATTTTGGAAATAACCTTTTTCCTATCACCATATATGAGTATCGTGAACTCTGTCTGCTGGGTCTCTATTCCCTCAAGTTTATTGGCTGTCTTGAATTTCTCAAACAACTGTCTGTATAGAAACCAATGGTAGACTATATTTTCCTTGCAAAGTTCCTCCTGTGTCTTTATCACATAACCTCTTGTGAAGGGCTAAACCTGGGTTCACTCCCCTGGACCCCCAGATTAGCCCCCAAAAGAAACAAACAAACAATCCAGCTGCCACCACCCACTGAGTTAAACTGGGGGGTCCTTCCTCTTATGACCCCCCCCTTTTTTCACTTACAATGCAGTGGGAAATTGTGCGTAGCCTCTGATAACTAGTAACACTCCTTGCCAATATAGAATCAACTAACTCCTTCCTCTTAACCCCAGAGAAAGATTCCAAAGTAGCATGATCAAGAGTTATAGGCACATGGGAGCATCAATTATAGGAAGATTAATAAGTTTACTTTATTCAAGTGAAATCAGTCATGCAATCTCACATGAGGCAGGATTCTCCCATACCCTCAGGCAGGCTTAAAATTATAGCAATCACAGAGTATTAAAATCAAAGCATTCAATTACTCAAGTTACATTCAGTTATTAATTTAATTACATCCAACCAAAGTAAAGAAATTAAAAAGTATTCCCTAATGCAACTAAATGGGCCCTAATTCCTACTCAATACTTGCAGTTTGTTGCCTTCAGATGTTATCCAGGAAGCTGGGAGCCCCAAGCCAGATGTGGACTGGCTTTTTGCTCTACTAGCCATATCAGTCTTTGTTCACATGCCAGTCTTGTTCTCTCACAAATCTCTCAAAATGGCTGCACACAAAAGCAGTTATCTTTAGTCAGAATTCCTGGGTCTAAAGTTGTGATTGGTTATTTCAGGTCAGGTGGTGTGATGTCCTTTGATGTCATCTCATTAGCTTCTGTGGGGGGTGGTGTTTTAGATCGTCCCTTCTATTAACATTTTTCTTACCTGATACTATGCTGGAAAGACAATCTGTTTACATACAAAGGGAGTTATAGTTCTCTAGCAGAATGATGGAAGTTGCACCTTAAGGCAGCATGATGGGACTCCATCATGACACCTCTCTCCTCCATTCTCAATATATCCTTGTATGTTAGCCATGTCCCTCTGTACACATTTTCTTTTTTATAGAAAGCTTCATGATTTGAGAGCCATGGTGGGACTCTAGGGCATAGCTTTCTTTTATATTTTAACTACACCCTCAATAAAGCCTTTCTTAAGTAATGATAGTTAAATTCACTGTGCACTAAAGACTTATGCCATATGTACGCATGTCAGCCAGACTGTAAATTAAATCCCTCTAATTTTAGTAGTCTTTCATTTTTTAATGTTATCCATTCCAAAAACCATTACATACAACAGGCATGATAAAATATTTGTAAGTCTGGCAAAGCTGGTCCTCCTCTCTCTTTTGAATCAATCAGTATCTTCCATTGGATTCTAGGCATTTTACTATTCCAGATAAATCTCAAAAGACCTTTGTTCCACTGTAAACGCTTTTTCCTTGGTCATAATAGGTATGTTTTGGAGAAGATACAACATTTTCTACTCCAAATGTTGAAGCTGTAGTGAGATTTCATTTTCTGGGCTACGGTGCACGTAGATTGCACCATTGATAGCAACTAGTGTGGTACACATTTCTTCTTTCTTGAGCTCTGCTTAGGCACTTGATTTATTTCTTTTTAAAATTCTTGATTTCACTTCTCTTTTTTTCTAGGAATGTTTACTCATTACATACAGCAGTGGTACTGCTTGTGTGTGTGTGTGTGTACAAAGATTTTTGATTGTGCCCAGGTAATTTTCCACACATAGCAATAAATCATGTTGAACGGTACACAGGTATAGGTATAGTTACTTACATTAATGGAATGTGCATGTGTTCATACAGGGATTTCTGTTTGGGTTCTTTTTTTTAATTGTTGTTCAAATGTTCAAATGTTTTGATTAGAAAGCTGCAGAAATAGAGAATTTTGGATTCTTGTAAAGATTCTTTTTTCCTTTTCTTTTTAAAAGTAATTATCCATACAAGTATTGATGCTAGTCTAGTGTGTTCAGTGGGGCTTTCGTAGGATCAGGATCTTTGAAAATGTTATTAGTTCTACCTAAACAAATCAAAGTAATTCAGTTGTGTGTAGTGTTTTCTATTTTATTTGCCCACCAAAAACATCATTATGAAGTTTTCAAAATGAATTTTAAAAGGTAATGAAAGTACAAAAACTCTGACAAGAATTTGTTTAATCAGAAGGGAGAAAGACGGAAGAAAATAAAAGGAACAATTCATATAACTAGTCAATTTAAATCTTAAAATAAAATAGAGATGGGGTGGGATACCCACTTGGGGCCTCATGCCTGTCTGCTGTTGTACAATCTTTAGCTAGAATTCAGCTGCAGGCCTCATCCTTCCATTCTCTGACCTCAAATCTGCTGCTGTGTGAAGGGTGCGTAGAGGATACTAACTGCAGTTCTGTTCTCCACTGCCTTCTCTAGTTGGTATTCTTTATTCATACAGTCTCCCTGTGTTCTCATCAGACTCTTTCCACTCCTCCTCAGATATGTGTCACACCAATATTCAATCCTCCTCAGAATTTCTTGTGGCATTTCCTTACAGCTGGAAAAAAAAAAGTCCTGCTCCATGCCAACTGTAGGAGGTCTTCACTTTACATGTTTACCTAAAGAAAACATGTGCCCATCAATGCGCACAAACATGTTTGTATTCATTCTGCCCGGGTCTGTCCTCTAGATTTAAGTTGATTCTTCTACCTAGATACAAATCAGGAAAGAACATAGGTACAGAGATCCTCAAAAATATGTCGGCATGTGTAAAGATATGTAGAGTTTAACATGTGATATGCTTCCCTCTCTTTTAATCTCTCTCCTCCCCCACCCTGCTAGAGATTCTAGTTAAACATCCTCCCTTCCTCCTTCTCCTCTTGAATCTTCCGCCTACAATGATCTTCTCCCTTGTTACCTAATCCCTGTATTTATCTCTTCCTCCTCCTCCTCACACCCCCAACTTTGGGCTAAATTTCATCTTCTTCCTTCTCTCTCATCCTCTTTCTCCTTTTCCTCTCCCTTGTCCAGAACTACTGGTCTTCTCCTTTTCTTCAGTCTCCACCCCTCCTTCTCTCCTCTCCCCACATCTCCTAGATGTACTCATCTTCTCATTCCTTCTGTAACCACACTTTATAGACTTTGGACTTTATCAGACCACCCTCCCCCTAAACCCCATTTTTTTGCCGGCATAACTTTTCCATTTTTATGCTGGCAAAAGAACTCCCCATGCCATACTTACCTTCCCTCCCATCCAAAGGCTTCCCTGGCAATGAAAGAGGAAGTGAACAGAGCTCCGTTCACTTCCACATTCAAAATCCTGCATATTCTCACGAGAATACATAGTGTGGGAAATTCAAAAATAAAAACAAAAAGAACACAGAAAAAGTTTTAAGAAGCACAGGAACACACTTTAAAAGTCCCAAGTAAACTGGGGAGGGTCATAAAAAGTGTGTCACCTACCTGGAGGTCACAATCTCACCAGGAAGTGTTCTGGCCGAACTGGCCATTGATGCTGTATTTGCTTGAGTTAAATGGTGCGAGGTTTCATGCGCCGGCAATGCTGGCACTAAAGCACCACGGGGGATCTATTGACAGCTTAAGCTATCAATAAAGTAGGATGGGTTTCGGCCAGGATATAAATGCATCGTCTGATATATATGCTCGTTCGCATTTATGTCACATCATAATGATACCATATTTGATGTGTCTGATAATGTCCTTTTATCACACTACACTGTTATAGTGCTATTATTCCACTTTAACTGCTATGACCACCTCCTGTGGAATTCTGGGGTTTGTAGTTTAGGGAGGCCTAAGAGCTCTCTGGCTGAGAGTTCAAAATGTCTACTCCCTAAACTGCAAATCCCAGGATTACACAGGAGGCAGCCTTAGCGGTTAAAGTGGAATAATAGCACTATAACAGTGTAGTTTGATAACCTCTGTACCTCTCTTCTCTTTTTCATCCTTCTCCATGGCATCAATTTTCCTGGCTATTTTTTACAAATCTTTCCTTCCCTACCCCCCCTCTTTCTGTCTTCTTTAACTCTTTTTCTTTCTGCTGCCACTTCTCTTAGCTGCACTCATTATCCTTCTTCTGCCTTCTTCTCTCCCCCTCTTTCCAACTCTTCCTTCCTTCCCACACACACCCTGCATAAAACTTTGAAACCATGACTGTGATGGTATATTCCTAGCATTTAAAAAAATGTGGGTCCTGTTAAGCTTAATAGGGATGCTTCTGAATAGACATACTTAGAGAGGATTGCCTGTTGGCCTGTGGTCATTACCCCACCACCACCATTGTCATGATCATCTTCATTTCATGCTCTACAGATTATTTGGTAGCATTATTATAATTAAGATGACTGTTATCAGGTGTGATGAATGAGTAGTTCACAACCTGACTGTTAAAAAAGGGAAAATAAAATGTGGCTAATGAAAAAAAAAACACTGGTTCATGTGAACAATCTATTAGAAGCAGTTTGGGAAACTTCCTTTCTTTTGCTTGGAAAAAATTATTTAGTTGGACAACAGTTACATGTGCTCTTGGAAAAAAAATGCTTGTAATGATGTTAAATACAGAACTGGGAGAGATCTGGTTTCATTTTTTTTTTCTGTTCAAAGAACATTGCTTGGAAGAGTTGGTTTTGAAGCAGAGAAATGTTTTCTCATTTGTTAGACTTCCTGTTTTTATTTGAATGACATACTTTGAAGAACTGTGATTGATGCTTAACGTACTGTACTTTGTGACATCACCCACTGTGGACCTTTGATTGGCTATACCAGTGAATCCCACATTGACTTAGGGCTTGTCTACACTCGTGCATTAATCTGGGGCCAGCCTGGAGCATTATGCTCTGGACTGACCCTGGATTCAACATAATGGCGGCAACACATACCAGGAGAAAATCCATGTCAGAGTCCAGATGGGCCAACACTGTATCGGCCCCACTGGCCTGTCCCTGATTCTGCCACTGCTGCTGCCTCACCAGCCAAGCTGCTCCCTGTGAGAGCCTGGCCAGTGCCATCCCTTCTGCTGAGGTCAGAATGGGGCACCCAGACATGTGATCAACAAGGAGGAGGTGCTCTACCCCTCCTTGTTGATTGCATGTTCTGACCTCAGCAGAAGTGATGGCAACCGTCAGGATTTCACAGGAAGTTGCTTGGCCAGCAAGGCATCAGTGGTAGCGGCAGCTTCAAAGAGGACCCATCACCTTCCCTGTGCTGTTCAGCACAGGGTAAGGGAAGTGACACTACGTTTGCATGTGGATCAGGCCAAACTGAACCCAATCCAGCTCTCCAGACAGCAAAAGAATCTGGAAACTCCAGAGTTTCTCTTAAACCAGATTAACAGCTTAATAAAGTGGATTCGTTGCATGCATTGTCTGGACACTTCACACTGGGTCTGGGTAAGTTTAGTTTATTTCCAGAGTGTAGACAAGCCCTCAAAGTGACATTCTGGGAGCCAGAAGTCACTTCCAGTCACTTTTAGATGGGCATTCTTGCTATTTCAATGTGGAGGTTGGAAACTACATTTATTGACCAGCACAGGGCTCAGAGAGAGAGAGAGAGAGAGGGCTCTTAGAATGTATTTTTGGCTGATTTCCAACCCCCCCCCCCAATCACACTTATTTTTAAAAGGGGGGGTTGGTGTGTTGAGGAGAGTATTAGTAATGTAGCGGTAAATATTGAAGGCCAGCCTCTCATCATGAGAGTCTTATTTCATGTCCCCTGAATGAGAGTCCCAAAATGCAGGTGGCTGTGTTGATCTGTACATTATGTAGCTGCAACTTTATTGTTTAAGCCATTGCAGTTTAGTACAGATTTTAAAAAAGAACATACTAAAACACAAAAAAACTATTGTCATTAATATTCATCAAATAACATTTGTACAAAGAAAAACTAGATACAATTTATAATTAAACTTCCCCTTCCAATACAAAAGGCATATCACTACTACCTTCACATGTTAAAACATAAGTCCTAGAAACTTGAGAGGGCAACAGACCTTCATACTTACCCTGCTAGATTTTTTTGGTGGCTGGCTCAAAATTTTCAACCCAGGTAGTAATAAAAATATCAATGCCTTCTAGCATGGTACATATCAGGGTGGGGCAGGGAGAGAACAGAGAATATAAGCAAGATTTTTTCCCCATTAGGGACATCTATATTTAGCAGCTTAATAAATAATGAAAGATATTCTCAATTTCACCATATTCAAAAATGCAAAACATTTCGGGAGATGAAATATTATTAAAACTTCCATCCAAAAACAAAGAAAAAACAGTGAGCATACAATGGAATTGTAAACCTGTATATGATTTTCTTTAAGGGGCTACAGTGAGAAATGTAAAATATTGTGTTAAACCAATTTTTATTCTATATCATGGAGACCATGTTGAAGAAGACATTTGTGTAACTGGATATGAGGTCTGTCTATTAAATAATGAGATTGATACAATAACCCATCTTTATTTATATGTATTACAATTCTAATGCATGTCCCCTTCAATATACTCCCCGTTCACACTCACACACCAATGTAGTCTTGTTGTCCACTTGTCAAAGGCGTGGAGAAGATCAGTTTCTGACAGCTGTTTCAACACATCTGCTGTTTTCTTTGTACTGAATCAGTTGAGTCAAAACATGTTCCTTTAAGCACTGGTTTCACTTTAGGGAAAAGAAAAAAGTTGCATGGTGCCAAATATGGCCAATATGGAGGATGTTCAAGAGTAGTAATGCATTTATTGGCTAAAATTGCTTCACAGAAAGTGCTGTGTGAGAGCAGGTGCATTGTCTTGATGAAGAATGAAACCATTTTTCCACAGTTCTGGCCTTTTTTTTCTCTGACTCTCTCAGCTTTGTCAAAACTTCCTTATAATAATGCTGGTTCATTGTTCTGCCTTCTTGAACCCATTCTGCCAAAATTACACCCTTGATATATATATATATATATATATATATATATATATATATATATATATATAAAAGAGCATGGCATTGAATGTGAACGTGGTTTGACATGTTTTTTTCATTCTTGGTGATGATGGTGTTTTCCAGTGCATTGACTGTCATTTTGTCTCAAGATCATACTGGAAGATCCAGGTTTCATCACAAGTGATGATTTTTTGAAAAAGGTTTGGGTCTGCCTCAAGTTGCTGCAAAATGTCTCATTGCTCAACTTTTAAATTTAGCATTTTTCCGGCACATAAAGGACAACACAGCTGCTTTAAATGATGACTATTAACTGAATGGCCAAGAGTGTTGACGTTTGTCATGCAGGTTCAGACATGTTCAAGGTCACCACTCAAGTTCCCCTGATTTGTCTGAAAGGTAGAAACACAGTCTGGTTATTTAATAGACAGATCTTGTATAAATCCCATCATTGCAAATGAAGATGGAGTCTTTCTTTAAACAACTGTTTTACTCTGATAGAACCTATATGTTAATTCCATAAGTATGGAGGACAGTTCTAACAAGATTACCAAGGAATTTTCTAGCAGGTTTTCTTTGCCTACCAAGAGCATGTCTTTTGTAAAGTTCATGAGTCTTCACTGAACATTGGAGATCAAGCAATCCTATCCACCAAATGGTTTGAATACAAGGGTAGCTCAAAGAAATACTATGTTGCTGGGAATATCCATTTCCTCTCCAACTACCATGGAAGTTGTACATAGACTCAGAAGGAGCAGGAGAGCCCAAGAGACTGGCAGATGATAACATCATTCCTGCTAATCAAAAACTCTCAAGGCTTGGATCCTATGGAGTCCACTACCTGAATATCCCACAGAAGGGCTGTATGCAGCCTGTGGCCTCTGTGATTCCTTTCTAAGACCATTTATGGAAGCCCTGCTTCCACAGACACATTTATAGAACTTTGATAGCTCTGTAGTTGCCATGGCTCCATCCTCCAGAATCCTGACATCCATAGTTTGGTGCTTATAATTCTCTGCAGACTTTATCGCATGAGGCTGAAATTGCTCAGTTATGACAGGATAGTAGCATGTATAGGTTTCCATTGTCACATGACATTGTCATTCTCCCATGGTCCATTAATTATGCATAACTTTTCACTGACAGGGGAAAAACCGTGAATAGCCCTCAATATAGCTCTTTTAGTTATATTGACAAGTGTGCAAAATTACATCCTTCTGTAATCATGCAACTCCAGCATGAATGGGCAGTCCTCTTTCCCCCCTCCCCTTTCCCAACAAGAACACATGATTAAAATTCTGGGGGAGAATGTGAAAAAAGACCAACAGGGTGATGTTTTACTGAACTATTGCCTTTCCTTGGTATGTTTTTATATTTGTTTAAGTGTTTATTTTTGAAGTTCTTCATTACATATTTGTTTTTGGTGTTTTTAACTGACATCATATCTTCTCGTGAGAATAACTAAAATCTTGCCCATGCGAAATCACAGAAGTAAGAGAATTTTTTTCTTAAAAGTGCATACACAGGCCAGCACAAAACATTAATACTCTGTCATTAGAAGGCAATGAGAAGTGTTACTATAGTGTGAGCTGAAATCCTATTCTTAAACCACTAGTGGTGGTCGTGCAATAATTCCATGGCAGTAGTATCACACGATTATAGCAACATGTGATAATTACTGTGATCATGCCACTATGTTTCTGCTTTCCTCAATAGAGGAATTACAGTGTTTTTAGATGCTCATCTGATAAAGTCCTACAAGCAATCTCTAGAGATGTAGTTGAGGCAAGTACACTACAGTTCTCTTTCAGAGAATTCTAAGTATCTCATCAAAATGCAAATCTCAGGATTCAATAGGATGGAGCTATGGCAGATCAAACTGCTATAGCTCTGTAGTTTGGATACTCTCACAGTCACAACATTAAGTGAAAACACTGGAAGATCATCTGTTAAATACTTGCCTTGTGCCTGTATTCTCCACATTTTTTCTCTCCTCCCTCATATTAGTTTCCTCCTTTCTGTATTCATAATTAAAAAGTTAAGCATTTTAAAATGTTCATCTTGCATTTCTCTGCAAGCCACTATGAGAGAGGGGGGGGGAGAGAGAGTACATACCTTCGTAAAGCCATTGTTTGGTTGGAAGCTGGACTTGTCATTCATAAAACTGCATCCCTTTTCCACCCTTCTTCCTGGTATTTTCCTTTCACTGAGAACTTGAGAAGGAAATACATTAATTTTTAATAGGCTCTGCCTGTGACTGTTCTTTATTCCTCCATATAGCTTCTTCACACCCACAGCTTTGAGAGCCTTTATGGGGGTGAGGAAGCTAGGTCTTGTATCTTCTGTGGAAGCAGTACCATTAGTCTCTCATATCAGATAGCAAGAGACAGAAGCAATCGCTGTCTTCTCATTTCTAAAATTCGTTTAGCTTCTTAGATTAGATCTCAACTGTTCTCATTATCCTTGTAAAACCAAAACAAGGACTGTGGCATTGAGAAACTGCTGCATCCAAATACATTCACCTATGCCAATCTCCTGCCTAGATCAAACAAGGCAAGCAACACACAGTACTGATCTCTACATACACATCCTGAGTCACACACATGTGTACATATACACAGTCATACACATACACTTCAGACCAATTTCAAACCATTCACTTTCAGTATGGAAGGTAAAAAGAACACAAAATGGACATAATAAGCTTCTCAAGCCCTGTTCATTTCAGTAGAAAATCTATGCATATTCTTAACTCTCTCATCTTGAAATCAGTGTGTGTAACAAGTAAATGTTGATGGTACTGGGCGTGGGCTTCATTGGACCTGACAACCCAGTGGGGGACACAGCATGGCCAGTTTCCCCCCAAATCAGCAATGGCCAGTAAATTAGCTGCTGGCAACTGAGGAGGGTCTCTGGAGTGTAGCTCCCAGTCTTGGTGACAAGATAGGAAAAAGGAAGGCATGAGAAAGAAGGGAAACAGTTGCATCAGTGGTTGAAGTTTTGTTGAAGGGTACAATTTGCAGAGGGCTTTTGTTTTTGTTGCTGCTGCTGTTCTGTTTTATTTTAGTGCTCTGTTCTGTGCACACAAGGGAAAGCCATTGTATGTATAGATTAACCTGTGTATTTCAATGAACGCACCCAACCCACACTCATAGTCATACATGTGTTTGTTAGAGAGAAAAAGAGAAAGGTATTGTAGTGTCACCTTGAATCTCATTTGGAGAGAAAAGGAGAATATACTGTAAATCAAGTAATTTTTTTTAAAAAAATATTGTATTGCATAAAAACACAAATGGATGGAGCAAATCAAACCTGAACTCTCACTAGAAGGAAAGATAACTAAACTGAGGATGTTGTACTTTGCATATAACAACTCACAACTCAGTGGAAAAGACAATAAAACTTGGTAAAGTGGAAGTCAGGAGGAAAAGAGGGAGACCACAGTACAGGTGGGAAGATTCAATCAAGGAAGCCACAACCCTGAGTTTGCAAGACCTGTGCAGGGCAGCTGAGAACAGGGTGTTTTGGAGGCCTCTCATTCATAGGGTCACTATAAGTCAAAATTGATTTTACAGCAAATAACAAATTGTGTTGTAGCCATCTGCTGACACTGATGGAATATACTATCAGGCAAATCTCAGTGTTTTATTCTACTACTGAAAACTATAAAATGGAATATCAAAAGGGGAATTTAAATACAGGACAATTATGAATTTTCAATTGGCTTTTTCCATCTATTGAAAATTATTGTCTTATATTCCCACTCACATTTATTATGTTGGATAGACATATTAATTAACCTTAAAATGGTTTTCGTTATCTCCACTATTCCCACTGGCATATCTTGTTAAATGTTGTGTATTCTAAGTCAGCAGTGAGAAACTTTGGCAACTCCCAGCACTACTGTGGGTGACATTAGACACAGCAGTACAAAGCAAAATAGAGGGAGAGGGAGAGAAAGGAGGGGAAGAGAAGGAAGGAAGGCAGGAAGGAAGGGAGGAAGGAAGGGCAAAATCAGATGTGACTGAACATCCATTTCCAGTACTTACTTTTGGGATTTGATGGGCCTTGGTCTTGAGGTGCCTTCAACTCCCAGTGCAAAACTTGCTTATGCTTGAGGTGTTCAGGAGTGGAGAGAAGCAAACCTTTTCAATTTTAGAACGAATTCCCCCGGTGGCAATCTGAGTCTCTGTATCATCCTGGAGGCTGCAAAAATGGCCTTTGCCTATGGCAGGGAATTAATTTTAGGGTTAGGGTGAAAACCTAATAATGCTAGTGGAAAGGACAGAGCTCCATTTGATTCAGCCTTTGTGCAACTTCTTGCCCAGTGAGTTATGTTTGCTTATGTAATGCTTATGTACAAATGCTTATGTACAAATGCTTATGTAATAAAAACTGTGCTGGATACCACCTGTGTGCCAACTGAAAACGTACAACTGCTAGCAAACAGGACAAGCACTGATACAAAAATATAACTGTATACAGTAAGGCTTTTGACAAGGTCCCCCATAATATTCTTGCAAAAAAGTTAGTAACCTGTGGGTTAGACAATGCAACTGTTAGGCGGATTTGTAATTGGTTGACTGACTGAACCGAAAGGGTAGTCAGCAATGGCTCCTCTTCATCCTGGAGAGAAGTGACCAGTGTGGTGCCACAGGGTTCTGTCCTGGGCCCAGTGCTATTCAGTGACTTGGATGAGGTAATAGAGTGTATGCTTATCAAGTTTGGAGATGACATCAAATTAGGAGGGATAGCTAATACCCCAGAGGACAGGATGAGAACCAAAATGACCTCAACAGATTAGAAATCTGGGCCAATATTAACAAAATGAATTTCAACAAGGGGATATGTAGGATATTACACTTGGGCATTAAAAAATGAAATGCACAGATATAGGATGGGTGACACATGGCTTGAGGGCAGTACATGCAAGAAGGATCTAGGAGTCTTAGTGGACCACAAGCTGAAAATGAGTCAGCAGTGTGATGCAGCAGCTAAAAAGGCCAATGTGATTCTAGGCTGCATTAATAGGAGTATAGTGTCTAGATCAAGGGAAGCAAAAGTGCCACTGTATTCTGCTTTGGTCAGACCTCACCTGGAACACTGTGTCCAGTTCCGGGCACCACAATTCAGGAAGGATATTGACAAGCTGGAATGTGTCCAGAGGAGGGCAACCAGGATGCTGGGAGGTCTGGAAGCCATGCCCTATGAGGAGCATCTTAGGGAGCTGGGCATTTTTAGTCTGGAGAAGAGAAGGTTGAGAGGGGACATGATAGCTTTGTTTAAATATTTGAAGGGATGTCATACTGAGGATGGAGCAGGCTTGTTTTCTGCTGCTCCAGAGACTATGACACAGAACAATGGATTCAAACTACAGGAAAAGAGATTCCACCTAAAGATTAGGAAGAGCTTTCTGACAGTAAGAGCTATTTGGAAGTGGAATACACTGCCTCGTAGTGTGGTGGACTCTTCTTCTTTGGAGGTTTTTAAACAGAGGCTGGGTGGCCATCTGTTGTGAATGATTTGATTGTGTATTCTTGCATGGCAGGGAGTTGGACTGGATGGCCCTTGAGGTCTCTTCCAACTCTATGATTCTAGGATTCTAAGTAGAAATACACACACACGTGTGTGTGTGTGTGTGTGTGTTTGTGTACACACACTAATGACAAGAAATCTTGCTTAGCAAAATAAAAAGTCAAATCTTTACTTCAGAAAATTACCAGACCACCATATAGTTGACAGGGTTTTTTTTTCCCTTTCAACCATTTTTATAGCCACAGCCATTGGCTAGGGCTGTGTAATTACTTCAGTCAAAACCATAATAATTAAGCTAATTGGGTTGATTTGTACCAGTTTATGAGCATACTGGATCAGGCCCATTTGATTCTGGAGCACAGTCTGAAGAACTTTGGACCAATCTGGACATCATGAAATGAGTGTGGGGAAAGCTAGAGAATGTATCTCCAACATGACTATATAAGGACTTTATAAGGAGGATAACAAATTGGCACAATGTGGAGAGGGAGGAGGGGTACTGGAATAAATACGTTAGAGCTATTATTGAACAATCTGGGGCATGAATTTCACTAGTGTTCTCCAATTGCAGATGTTATAGGGAGGGATTTTGAGTGGATACTGAAGTTATATAGTCAGTCTTCTTGCAGTGCTAGTAGCAGATTGTGAAATAACTGTGGTGAATGGGTGGGTGAGTGGCGGGATCATTTCATTTTTCTTTTATATTCTACTGTTGAATAGCCTAGCTTCATCTTTTGGTTGTCTTTTTTGCCCCCCCCCTTTGTCTGTTTTAATGAATCAGTGTGTATTTTAGGTAGTGAGATTTATTCTCCTTTCTCTTCCCCAATTGTCCCTAGTTGTTAGGTGCTAAGCAGAAGTCAGGCAGTTTGAGTCACCACAGAAAAAGCATTTTACTATTACAAGGTGGGAGAAGATCTGAAGATTGCTATTTGCATTTACAGTAAGCAACAAGTGATCCTAGGTACACAATATTACAACACCAGCAGCTTGCTGTAACATCTTGAAGTCATTACCAAGCCGTCTTGCACATAACATAAGCAAAAGAAGCCAGGTAGAGGAGCAAACCTGTATGACAGGAACAAAGGTGATGGCAGCAGGAGCTCTCAGACTGTTCACCACCACCACCATAAGAGATTTAAGCAAGACGCTGTGGAGAAGAAGGGATGGTGGAATATGAGACCATGAGAGGAAACTCTCCAGTGCCAGCCTCAGTCACTAGATGGCATAATGGGGAGCAGGGAAATCATCAGGGATCTCACCAGTTAGGCTAATAGTAATAAAAATAAAAATAAAAATAAAGCACACTCTCATAGCTGTCCTCTGTGTCACCAAATCTCTCACAATTATCAGCATTATCATTAGCAAATGTCTTAATTATACTCAAAATTAGACTGGTGCTGATCTGCAAAACATCACCATTTGGTCCACAGAGAGTTTCCAGGAACAGAAGAAACAACATCCGTGCAAAACACCACATGTGAATTTTGTACAGAATAAGTCTCAAACTCGAAATAGCCATGGAAAACTGTGTGGTTTTTGAAGACTTCCTCACAGCGGGGGGGGGGAGGAACTGCTGAAATTACTTATTGCTACTTTTGAGAATAAATTTAGTGAATAATTACATCCCTATTCCCTCTCCACTTGTGCTGACCCAGCTGCAGGGTCCTGCTGTTAGAGGGCTGATTTGGAGTGAAGCCGGTGGCTGGCCCTGTATATCTTCATCATCCAAAAACGTGAAACTCTTGGGATGGATCTTTTTCTTCCTTTTGTTTATATTCCAGCTGTATTTTTGCAAATATATGCCTGTTGCAGTTAGGGATGGAACAAATGTTCAAAAATATTTTAAAAATATTTTTAAATGGTTGGAAAACATGTTTATTGACTATTGGAACAACTGTTGAGGTGAATCCTGGGATAGTTGGGACTTCTTCTGCCTGAAATTTGCACATGGGGTGTTTTTTGTGCAGAAAATAGTAGTTTATACATAGGATACAGCATCTTCTGTGCAGAAAGTACTGTAATATACTTTATAGAAATACTTCCAGTGTAGAAAATGTTTCCTGAGCAAAATAAAATAAAATAAAATAAAAAATAATTGTTTTCCTGGAATACGTCCTGAGCTGCAAATAGTCTTCAAAAACTGTGCAGTTTTCAAAGATTCCCTCACAACAGGAAGAAAACTGCTCAAATTATTCATTGCTTCCTTCAAGAACAAAATTAGTGGAGAATTACATCCCTAGTCTCAGTGTATGTTTGAGTAATCTCAGATATTTTACAAGTGTTAGCTAAATAATGATACTTTTTATTTCCACTTCATCAAGGCTATATTGCATCCCCTTCTGTTCAGAGAAATTTGTCATGTGTTCTTTGTTGTTGCCAATTTAGTGCTAATTAGCTAACAAGTACCAGCACAAATGAACAGAAGTCAAAAGAGGGCAGAATAGCTGCATTAAACAATGGCTGCTGTTGTCTTCAAATATGAAGAGAAACTATTTCAGTGCCCAAAACTGTCTTGCCATATTTTAAATTGCAGCATTAGTGTGTTTCAGTTTTCAGGGGGGCAGGGGGGAATTTCAGTAAGCACATGAATGCAAAAGACTGACCATCAACTCTGGGGTTGTCTAAATAGTGAAAATATTCCTTATGGAATGTGAGGAGAATATGAGCTATCTTAATGGTACCCTGCATCATTTCACTGTATTCAGAAGGAGGGGGCCAAAAATGCTAAAGGTCTACGAAGGAGAAGCTTTCGTGGCTTTTTCTGGAGTTTTTAAAAAAACAGGGGGGGGACGCGCATTCCTGCTTGTTAGGACAAGCATGGTGAATTGATTCACTTTCCCATACCAGCAGAAGCATAAAGCAGATTGGACGGCTGAGTGTGGGGACAGAGCTTTCTAACAAGGCAAGTGCCTGGAGCCATCATGTTGGATTTTTGCCTTAGCAAGCAAGTGCTAAGGTGATCCAATGTTTTCTTCTTCTTTTTTGTAAAGGTGAAATATCACACTCTAGCACATAGGATATAGTTTTTTAAAAGTTCAGCGGTGGCAAACTGAGGTAATTAAAAACATGAGGCTGAAAGAGCAGATTGCTTGTTGCCACCATCTTGATCCACAGGTATGTGAAACTTATGCCTGCAAAAAACCCCAACAACATTAAGACGAATTGCAACAGCTTCAAATTGCCATTACTGCAGAGCAATCTGCTTCTTTCTCCTTCATATAGACAAGCCTTCTGCTTCTGTCCAATCACAAGTGCAAGCCACTATGCAGCCTTCACCCACAAGGTGTGTAATTGTGTGTTGGGGGAGTGTTGTATAGCAGGAGTTGGCAATTTCCTACAGTAGAGACCCATATCACCATTGCAACAGGGGCAACACTCTCCTGCCATCAGTGCTGCATCAATATTTATACCACTGCCATCATTTCTGTTACTACCAAAACCCTAGAGGAGAGCAGGGGGGGGGGTCAGATAAAACCCCTTGTTTCCCATCATAATCACATGTCCCATAGCCCACAGGGAATGCACACTTTTCTCCCCAGTAGAACTGTGTTCCCAGGAGGCTGCTAGGGATGTGATTCTGCTAAGAAGCATAATATTCTACCCCTGCATGTCATGTTCATAGAATCATAGAATCATAGTATCATAGAATCATAGAATTGCAGAGTTGGAAGAGACCACGAGGGCCATCCAGTCCAACCCCCCTGCCACGCAGGAAATCTTCCTCAGAAGCAGCAGAGACCCAGGAGGAGGACACAGAAATTACAGGGTGGGGCTTGGCCCACAGGGATGTGTTACCCACACTTAGTTTGAAAGAATTCAAAGACACACATAACACACACACACACACACACACGGTGTTTTGGTATGGCCAGTCAACCCAAGAGACTGGTCAAGAACAAAAGTTATTAATGAGAAGTAATTTTAAAAACAACAACACCCTACAGTATTTTAAGCACAGAAATTTTTGAATTTATGTACAGTACAACCCCCATAGCCATGGAGGGTATGCTCCCAGACTTACTACAGATAGCAAAAAATGTGGATAGTAGCAAACCCTATACAGTTGTCCCTTCACATTTGCTGGGGTTTGGTTCCAGGAACCCCCGTGAATACCCAAATCCATGAATACTCAAGTCCCATTATATGCAATGGCATTGCAAAATGGTGTCCCTTATATAAGATGGCAAAATCAAGGTTTGCTATTAGGATTATTTTTTAAAAAATATTTTCAAGCCGTGAATACTCAAATCCGTGAATGTCAAATCTGTGAATGTGGAGGGACAACTGTATTTCCAGTGGAAGTTGCCAATAGAATCCTGCTGGAGGACCTATAAAATGCCTAGAGAGAACATATTTCACTCTACCTCACCTGACAGAAGATTGATAATCTCTGTCAGAAAATTAGAAAATGTGTGGTAACATAACGATGGAAATCATATTCCAAACTCTCCCATTCAATTCTGTCACACTGTAAGCCAGTGGGTGCATCACATATAGCCTCCTTCCTCTTTTCTCTTTATTCCTTACACCCATTTGCTTCTACAACCCTCTTCACTCCACAGTGATGTGCAGTCGACTTCTACTTTTCCATTAACATTATGCACCAAGCTAGTAGTGACAATGCATTCTACAGGGCTAGCCCAAGACACTTAAGTTCCTGAGTAACAATCCAGGTTGACTCCCTGGAGCTTACCTAAGTGATAACAGAAGCCCTTAACACTTTAGTTGTTTATTTTAAAGAAAGAATTTCAACCCTCTGTTTTCCCCCTCCCCCATTTTTTCTGCAGCTTTCCTAGCTCTACAATATCCCATTTGATTTGGAGTGACAGAATTGAATACTAAATGAGCTGCACAATATCTATAGATTCCTTCACTGGCAGGTGTTTTGATTGGATGATTCTAGAGATCTTCCCCAAGTTTACAGTTCCTAGGTTGGCATCTTGTTCAGTAGTTATGCAATCCTAAGAAATCCCATAATTTGGGAAGATTCATGGTTATGGTCATTAATGACTGAACATGACCCCAAATATCTACATTTTTCCATCAGGCAGTGCCCCAAATAACAGGTTTCTGAAGCAGTGCAGATTGAGGGGCTGCAGACTGAGGCACTCACAATCATGGAGAATGTTGAGAGAAGCAGTTGTGGCAGGAACCCACAACTGTGAGAGCACTGGAGACATCATTTCCCAGTGCCCCTATCTCCAGCACCTCAGAAACCCTTCAGCTGGGTTGCTGTCTGGCTGAGAAGGTAGGTATTTGGGGGGATGCTTGATGTCCAATTAGGATGTGGGGGGGCCAGATTCAAATCCCCACATACCCACTGTATGACCTTGAACTAGTACTCTCTTTTAACTTACTCTACCTAATATGGTTGATGCGGGAATAAAATGGAAGGAGGAGTGCCCTTTATACAACTTGAAGGAAAGATGGACTATCAATATAATTAAATAATAAATACATTTTCATTGGGGATATAAGACTACTCTAATTTACCCATACTCCTCTTTGAAAATCTCTCCAGTGAAAAGAGAAACACCTCTCTGTCACTTTCCTGCTTTTAAATGAATTACCTGCACATTTAAGTCCTTGGGGACATGCTTTTAATTTAATTAGAAAAGACAGAAAGGCCTAATTTATCTGTCATGAAATGGATGAAATTTCTGCAACACCTAGCCTGGATAGTGAAGTGCCATAATTAAATCAAAGCAGTTGCAAAGTCTGCCTTCATTTGCATAGTTACAAAGTGATATAACTTTTATAACAAAAGTTAGAGATTGTTGGAGTGGGTGACTAGGTGACACAAGATTTTTTTTTAATTTTTTTTTACAAATTGCCAAAAAAATAAAATAAATGTTCACGCTGCCTGGAACAGCAGCTGCTAGCAAGTTTAATTTATAAGCCAGTGATTTATTTTCCTGAAAAGGGGTAAAACAATGATAATTTTGCCAGAAACACCTGCTTTGTTGCCAACAGCTAAGCTATAGCCAAATGGTTTGATCTCAGAACCCATTATCCATTCTTCCTGTAAGCTTTTGCATGCACATACCAGAAATGAGATGATGGCCACCCCATATTAACTTATTCAAAAGTGAGTTTGGCACCTAAGAAAAGCCAAGAACTTGTTCTAACTCCGGAATCATCTGGAATCATAAATCCACTCCAATTAAGGCAATCTCCCAGGTACTCCCTATACCTTTTACAGTTATCACATTCTTGTCAAATGTTGAGGGAGGACTCCTTGCCTCTCTCCTTCTTTCCCAGTCTCATTGTTTACTACCCTGACACCCCCAGCTCCATATCTATATTAATAATTGGCAATATTTAATAATTAGGTCAAAATGTGGCCTTCCATACAGTGCAGCCATTAATAAAACCCTTGGAGGTTCCCCAGCTAGGAAACCCAAAGACAAAACATTGCTTAGTCAGTAATGCACTTACGTAGGGGAAAGGCTACCTAAATTCTAAAGAAATACTAATTTTCAATGTAACTGAAGGCATGTACATCTGGTTAATCCCATCTGTCCAGGCTGGTAACCACAAACCTGTAAACGACCATCATTAGTTTACCTTAACCAACAAAAAGAGTTGCTTCCTCCCTTTCATTCACAAAATATCCAACCATTAAAACACTGTTAACATATCTGGAATGCCTTTGTCACTTTCTGAGCAATGCCACAAGGTATTGGCTTCTAATCTAAATCCCATCCCCAGAAGGCAATTATGGACTATAAAAACCCCTTCAAAACAACACCAATCTGTCTTCAGCTTCTCCTTCAGCTCCTCCTCCTACATCATGCTGCTGGTTTGCTGATTGACCCTCAGAGTCCAACTCTGAGACCTCCACTGCTGCAGGAACTTCTGCTCTACAGGAAAAAAGTGTTGTATCACCCACTGAAAACTCCCTTGGCTTTTCCTCTATCTCAATCTCTCCCACTTTATTCATTAGACTTGTGTGAATTCTTGATGCTTGAATGTGTGCGTGAATGTTCTTATTATTTTTCCCAAATAAAGATCATCTGTTTTACTATCTAGCTTATGTCTCCTCCTTAGTACTGGCATAGTTGGTCGCAAGGTCCTGCCATTACCCACCTCTCACATTGCTAAGCTGAGTATATTAAATTCCCCAATTTAATATCAATATTCAGAGGGTCCTCACAACCACAGAGCATTTAGGGTAACATCATGACTCACAGTAAGTGAAAACAAATTGGCTTTGAATAGAACATGTTTCCCGACCCCCAGCAAATTCCCAACCCTGGAGCCCTCGACCCTGAGTGACATGTCTCAGAAGTCCCTCATTACCACTAATGTGCCTCTGAGAGCTCAGCAGTTCCTTACCCTTTCTTTCTTATCCTTCATGTCCCAGCTAGGACCAACTTTTTCCCTTTGAATCAATCTATTCCAGTTTTGTTTGGCACACTGACATTAAAATTCCAATTAATAAATAAATTCATTTGTACTGGAGATTTCAAACCCTTCTACTACAGATTCTACTACAGTTTGTTAGACACAGGGTTCCTAAACACAACCAGGATACTGTTTTGTCAAAAGCAAGTGGTTCCTTTAGGATCAAGAGGAAGAACCACATCTGTGGGGAACATATAAAGTGTTATTGTTAACTTGCACAGAAAAGGATATATGGCAAGGACACAGAAAAAAAAACAGTTTGACAGTCTTAACATTCTCTGTTCAGCTGATGAGAACCCCAGTACAACAGCAGAGAAATACTCTCACTGGTCCAGAAGTATGTGCACCACCACCGTCTAAGGTCTGTGTTGAAGCTCACTGAGCACAGCCCAAGGAGTCTTATTTATACAGTTGTCCCTCCACATTTGCAGCTTTGTCTTTCGCAGTTTTGAGTATTCGTGGTTTCTCCTCCTTCTCCACCCCCTCTCTGGGAGGGAACTCCATCCACCTCAGGGGCATGCCTCCATTTGAACTGGAGAGCCAAAGCCCCAGAGAGAGCAGGGAGGTGGATGCTTTAGACCCGCTCTCCCTACTTTCTGGGGGTTTTGGCTCTCCACATCAGACAGAGCCAAGCCCAGGGAGAGGGGGGAGATCGGGTCTAAAGTGCCCCTCCCGCTCTCCTGGGGCTTGCCTCCGTTTAAACTGGAGAGCCAAAGCCCCGAGAGAGCAGGGAGGTTGGTGATTCAGACCTGATCTCCCTGCTCTCTCGGGGCTCTTTGGAGAGCAGCTTTGGTAAGGTGGGTGTGGCGGCTGAGAAGTGTCTAGGAGGCTTCAAAACCCCGGTCACCACTTTGGAGGGGGGTTTGTGGGTGGGTGGGTGGATGTGTATCTTATTCGCGGTTTTTTCACATTCGCGGGGTTTTTGCACCCCTAACCCCCGCGAATGTGGAGGGACGACTGTACATGCAAAACCCCTTGGTCTATGTCTGATTTTACACTTCTTTCCTTCTCTGTGTGTAGACCTTATGAAAAGTCATCCATCACACTTGTCTCTGAAGATCATGTTCCCAACTCTTCCCAACTGTTGTTTGACATTTCCCCAGGTGCAGATGTATATACCAGCTGAAGTCTGAGAAGACAAGGATTCCTCCCTAATTTCTCAGGCTTGTACCATCCCAGTAACTAACAATGCTTGCCAAACATGTGTGAAGTTTAACTCTCTAGCTTCTTGGGCATGGGTAGAGATGAAACACACAACCTAACTCCTTTTTATAATACTCTTCTGGCTCCTTTCCCATACAGATACCCAACTTTGTTTCTTAAAGTAGGGATGAGCAGAAGGTCACTATGGATCTTCAAACTTCCCATAAGTCCCTGCCAACATTGCCATTACTCATGGATTGTGAAAGCTGAAGATCTATATCTGAAGATCTATTTAGGAGATTTTCACATGGGGAAAGTAATTCCCAGGTAGATTGGGATAGAAACGGGGCTGTTCCAGTAGCAGAGCTCCGTTTTGCATGCCCCCTTCCTTCTCCCGCTCTCCCATTGTCCTCCCTCCATGCTGCTTCCATTTCCCTCCCGCTATGTTTTACTAAAGAAAGTTCTTCATTAGTAAAAAATTGTGGAACATAGTAGGAGGGAAATGGTAGCAGGACGGAGGGAGGATGATGGGAAACTGGAAGATGGAAGGGGGTGTGCGAAACAGAACTCTCCTACCGGAACAGCCCCGTTTCTCTCCCAATCTCCCCAGGGATTACTTTCCCCGTGTGAAAATCTCCTTAATGTCAATGCTTGCCTTACAGGGAGGGCAGATACCAGTAAAAACTGAAGAGGGTTCTACCAGGGGAAAGTCTGGGCTTAAACATACCTTTTGGCCCCACTGTACAATGATATGGGATGCATTCATATGTAGCATATTCATGATTTGGCATGAATAGTCCTGATTAATTCTCTGTTGTCCTACTTCTGCAGTTACTTTTTAAATGTTCCAGTTTCTTTCTCCTCTTCTTACTTTCCCCCTTTGTTGTCAGCTTACTTCAATTGCTGCAAACTGAGTTCAAAGTGCAAAAATAGTTTGCACTCGATATACTCAACAGATTGGGAGGGGGGTCATAATATTATCCTTCCTAGTAGGCTCAGGGAAAAGCAAACTGCTGCAGCCTCTCATAGCTTTTTGTTCTTTCTCATTAATAACTTTTTGCCATCTTGACCACACTCTAGTGTTGATGGACTACATGTGTCCTGGTTTTCATCTGTGAAATGTTAGACAGTATGTGTGCTGTGCACACTATCCCATCCCTGTGGTACATAGAAATGCCATCATTGGCCTACTCCCTATTGAATTTAACAGAAAAGAGGGGGCATGCTTGTATCAGGAAAGTTTTTAAGGCAATTAAATTCTAGTTCTGAGAACAGCTTCTGTGACAGAAAACTAAACTGGTGGACAGTATCTTAGGACATTATCAAACACGGCAAATATCACAGAATCACAATGCCACAGTAGCACAAACAGGTTCCACTATCACATGACATTGTCATATTTGCGTGGTTACCACATGCTCCAGCAAAAAATTCACGGGACAAGCAGTCTATAGATCTTCAATATTGCTTTTGTGTGTGTGTATGTGTGGTATTGACAATATGCAAAACCACGTCCGGTTGTAATCACAAGACTACAGCATGAATTGGTGATCTTCAGAGAGAAAACTTCCATGTGTGAATGTGAAAATGAAGCACAGGATGTTCTTTTTGTGAACTGTCCCATTTAGTTTTCAGGTTTTTAGTTTTGTTTCAGTGCTTGTGTGTTCATTTACTTTGTTTATTAAGGTGTTTTTGGAGTTTTAAGTGTGCTCGTGTCTTCTCACGAGAACCACCGAAATCTCACCCATACTAAATCCCAGAAGTAAACTCCCATTCTTGAAGCACTAGTGGTTGGTGTGCAATAATTCTTTGGCAGTTCTTTCATATGATTACAGTGACATGTGATAAGTGTAATAATACCACAATGTTTCTGCTATCCTTATTCGTGGAATTACAGCATTTTTAAACACTAGTCAGATAATGTCCATAGTGTCTTAAAGCTGTATTGTACCATCCCATTTGCATACCATTTTACTTTCCTCACCCATCCTGTTTCTATTTACTATCTTTGGTCAGTGGCATCTTCATTTTTCTTTCTTCCCAAGTTTGCTTTTTGTCTTGATGCTCTTAGATCATGGTATAAATATGCTACAATATTTTTTTAACAAAGCCAACAACTTCAGGGCACACTGTGCCAGGCACACTGTGGAAGCTCCTCAAATAGTGCATAGTGACTTGAATGTAACAATGATTGTTGGGGGAACTTATTGTGTTCCCAGTGAAATCAACAAAATGAAAGCACACAATCAAATGTTTAGGCACCATTGACTACAGTGGAATTTAATTCTGAGTGAGCTGTTGATTTCACAATGGACTTTCAATTAGTGAATTGTTTTCAGTTCCCATTGATCCACTTCCAATAGTTGAATTCCAATAGTACATTGCAATGGAATGCAGTTACAAGTCAGCTGATGACTTCCAATAGCTCATTTCCAATAGTTGTTTAACAACTCCATATCAGGGTCAAGTTCCAGTTGCTGATTTCCAATAATTAATTGCAAGGGTTTGTAGATGGAAATGAACTATTCACTTCCAATTGTTGATTTCCAATCTATTGCAGAGTTGGCTTTCAATACTGATTTCCAATAGTTAATTGCAATGAAAGTTACCTAGAAATGACGTACAGGTGCTCCGAGTCATTGTCCCTTTGAAATCAGAGAAACTAAAAAGTGTGATCATATCCTTTGGCCCCATTGTTTGGGAGAGAATGTAGCTGGGTTAGCATTCCTTACCACTGCACCTGGTGGCATCCATGTCAGTGGGACAGAGAATCTACTCCAGATTTTCGTCTAAACTGTGAAGGTGCCAAGATGCTGAACTCTAACAAAGGTAGGATTGTTGCTTAGCACCTTTAAATTTCAGACTACATATGGAGCAGATACATCACCCCACTGACTTTTTAGCCACCATCTGTCACTGGTTCATTGGATTGAACCTCCAAATTATGTTCTTATAAATTTATTTTGAACCTTTTCTTATATTCTAACCAGTGGCTTAGTATACTGGTAATTTGTATGAGAGTGACAAAGGTTTGACTCCATATTTTATGTTCTTCAATAGAAAGAATAGAGGTTGTCTATTCCACTTAGATAACTTATATGACAAGAGATTGTCACTTCACAAAACTGTAGTATTGACCGGACCAGATTCTACTTATGCATAGTGCCCATCAAAAATGTTCCTGTGAGTGATAAAATACATAAAACTACTTTAAAATATATTGATTTTAAAACAAAAGATCTTGAATGAATCTGAGGGTGATGTGTGGAATATACGACCTCAGGAAGCAAAGTGGAAAAATAAATATCTGTGTTTCCCTGAAAACTGTATGGCTATTTGTAGCAAGTTAACCTCAGGAGAAATGTATAAGGAGGTACAAAAATTCTACTCTGTAATGCTGAAAAAATAGAATTTAAGGCTACTGTGCATACACTTTCTAAATAATAAGTGTTTGTATGATATTATGTTGTGATTTTTAATATATCATATGCTATGACTCAGTATGTCTCACTACAATTCATAGATTAACCCTCTTTTCTCTATTTTTTGGAGGGGTGGAAACATTTGCAGAAAAAAAGGATCTCCCCATAGAACTAAATATTTTTGTAGTCACCTGGATAGTTTGTTTTGCAGTTATATCTCCTCTCTCTCTCTCTCTCTCTCTCTTTCTCTCTCTCTTTCTCTCTGGCTTTTCTTCACAAATGAAGCTTCAGGGAGGACTTATCCTGCGTTTTCTGCAAGCGCGCTGATGACTAAAAAGGCCAGTCCGAGATAAACAAGTACGGTTACAGAAAGCACAGCAGAAGGTCTCCTTGGGTGATGTTTCTGGGTTGTGATTCTTTCTGCATTGTCGTTTCTCTTCAAGACTTGTTCAGCGTGAGTTCTCAAATATGGCTGCAGCATTGTGGATAGTGTGTCTCCATGCCTCCCAATGTGAGGCCAGGGCAGGCCATTGTTGATGATCAATTTGGCCGAGCCTGAGATGTTGTTTCAGGGAGTCCTTGTATTGCTTTTTTGGAGTGCCCCTCTTACGCTGACCGTGGCGAGTTCACTGTAGAGTACTATTTTGGGGACGCGATGGTCCTCCATCCTAGAAATGTGCCCTGCCCAGTGCAGCTGTGTTCTCAATATCATTTTATGTTTATTATTCCTTCCTTCCCTCTATGTGTGTTTATGTATACATTTATTTAAGATTTTATGCCATTGGCAGGATCCAATGTTTTGGGGGGTTGGGGTGTGTGTGTTTTTCTTGTTTTATTGTAAAGTGACATGTACATAGATGGTGCTATATAAATCAACAACAACAACAATAGCAGCAGCCCTACATGTGTAGATATGAAGAAAGTCCAACTGTATTTCACAAATATTATCTTATTAACACTTATAAATGTATGGTATACCAATAATATCATCTGTGTTTTGGCACAGAATAAAGTTCTGAGGTATAGTGACTTCTTTAAGGCAACAGAGCCTTAATCAGGGATGTGAGCTTCTAGTTTTTTATATATTACAGATCTTGAACATTTGAAAACATAAAGCAGCTTGTCAGTGGATGTTGTTGACAAATTAAGGAATAGAGTCTTTATTTCAACTCCCACCCTGTATATACCCCATATCCACCTCTGAACTCATCCACATCAACCCATAACTTGGATTCCCTCATTAAAGTTAGGCTTGACCAGGAAATTGAGAACAATTTGTAAACACCTTGTTCTCTAAAGTTTGAAAACAGGAAGGCATCAGTCTTATCATGACAGTTGCAGTGCCCCTATACACAGGACCGGTTTAAGGAATTTTGGGGCCCCCTGCAATGCTTTACTTTGGGGCCCCCATATGTTTATCTCAGATCAATGTAACCTAACCTATTCACCGTACAGGATGTTCAGATTATAGTAGGACCCCCGTATCCCTGGATTCATTATCCATGGGACACAAAACAGCACACCTACCATAGAGTCTTCCTAGAAAATGTGTCTTCCCTAGCCCTTTTCTAGGCCTTCCAAGGCAACTCTATGGTATTTTAAACCAGAAATCCCATTATTTTCATATTAAGGAGGCCAACACGGGGCCCTCTCTTGACCTCGGGGCCCCCTGCCAATGCTGATTTGGCAGACAGGTTAAACCGGCCCTGCCTATACATGTATTATTAGGAGTATGAACTGATCATAAGATTTGTTCAGCACCCAAACTAGTCATTCAGAAAACAGCCCTGTTGGGTGGCCACTCAGTTCTTAGGTCCAAATACTGAATTGAGACTCCAGCTCTTCATGCCTACCATTGAGTAACACTGGAAATCAACTAATGGCTGTAATGTTTTGTGTTTGTCAGACATGAGTGAAATTTGCAGGCAACGTATCTCCTTATGAGGGGTTGTATATAACAAGTGCCAGATAAACATACAGAAATATTGTGCTACCTGTTTTTACATTTCATTTTATTTTATTTTATTTTATTTTATTTTATTTTATTTTATTTAAAGGAAAAGAGCCAATCACTTTTTTTATGGAATCAGATGAAGTTTGCAGGGATAGTTTCCCCTTCCTAGGGGATTAAACCTTCTAACTTCCATTAAGAATAAGTGCAGGTGGTTTTGTGAAAGAGCAGCCTTTACAGTTTAGGGGTTGCCAAAAAAGAAAAGAAAAGAAAAGAAAAGAAAAGAAAAGAAAAGAAAAGAGAAAGAAAGAAAGAAAGAAAGAAAGAAAGAAAAGAAAAGAAAAGAAAAGAAAAGAAAAGAAAAGAAAAGAAAAGAAAAGAAAAGAGGACATGCTTATAAAACATTTTATCTTCCTGCAGGAAAGTTTCTCTCTCTCTGTCTCTGGCTTTTCTTCGCAAACGAAGATTCAGGAAGGACTCATCCTGCACTTTCTGCAAGTGCGCTGATAACTGAAAAGGCCAATCCAAGATAAACAAGTCCAGTTGGAGAAAGCACATCAGAAGGTGATGTTTCTGCGTTGTGATTCTATCTGCATTGTCATTTCTCTTCAAGACTTGTTCGGCATGAGTTCTCAAATAAGGCTGCAGCATTGTGGATAGTATGTCTCCATGCCTCCCGATGTGAGGGCAGGGCAGACCATTGTTGGTGATCAATTTGGCCAAGCCTGAGATGTTGTTTCAGGGAGTCCTTGTATCATGTTTTTTTTTTTTTTTTGGAGGGCCCCTCTTACACTGACCTGTGGCGAGTCTATCCTAGAAACGTGCCCTGCCCAGCGCAGCTGTGTTCTCAATATCATGGCCTCAATGCTGGTGATCCCTGCTTGCTCAAGGACAGCAATATTTGTCACATAGTCAGTCCAGTGTATATTTAGGATTGTGTGTAGACAGCACTGATGAAAGCGTTCAAGGAGTTGTAGGTGGTGGTGATAGGTGACCCATGTTTCAGATCCATAAAGGAGAATAGACAGTACAATGGCTCTATACACACTGATTTTTGTGCTTCACCTCAGGTGTTTATTACTCCAGACTCTTTTGTAAAGTCTTCCAAATGTGCTATATGTCTTTGCTAACCTGTGATCGATCTCTTTGTCAATCTTGGCATCTGAGGAGATGATGCTTCCCAGGCAGGTGAACTGCTCAACGGACTTAAGTACAGATTTGCCGACGGCAATGTGGAGATTATGGTGTTCGTCCTGTGGGGCAGGCCGGTAAAGAAATTCCATTTTTTTTTCAGGTTGACTTCCAGCCCAAACAGCTCTGCAGCTGTTGTGAAGCAGGATGTTAGGCGCTGCAGAGCTGCTTCTGTGTGGGCAACAAGGGCAGTATCATCAGTGAAGAGCAGCTCATGGACTAGATAGTTTAGAGTCTTAGTGTGAGCCTCAGACGGCTTAAGTTAAACAAGCTACTTATCAGTATGGTAACATATATAGATGTCATTGTCTTCTTCAAGCTCTGCCATAGCCCTTTGGAGCATCATGCTGGAAAAGATTGTAAATAAAGTTGGCACAAGAATACAAACTTGCTTCACTCCATTAGTTATTAGAAAGGGCTCTGAAAGCGCATCGCCATAACTGACTTGACCGCACTGGCCCTCGTGTAGCAAGATAACCATTTTAAGGAATTTGGGGGGACATCCTAGTCTTTCCAGGATCTGCCACAGACCTTTTCTACTCACAGTGTCGAAGGCTTTGGTGAGGTTGACAAATGTTACATAGAGACCCTTGTTCTGCTCCCTACATTTTTCTTGCAGTTGTCTAAAGGCAAATACCCTTAGGCAAATACCGTATCTGTAGTACTCCTATTGGCTCTGAAGCCACATTGGCTTTCAGGAAGAAGTTCTTCTTCAACAGCAGGAACTAATCTGTTCAGGAGTATCCTTGCAAGGATTTTTCCAGCAATAGAGAGCAGTGTTATGCCTTGATAGTTTGAGCAATCAGATTTTGCTCCTTTTTTCTTGTACAGGGTGATGATGACTGCATCTCGGAGATCTGATGGCAGTTCCCCTTTTTCCCAGCAATTCACAAGGAGTTCGTGGAATTTATCATGGAGTGCATTACCTCCGTGTTTCCAAACTTCAGGTGGGATTCCATCAATCCCAGCTGTCTTGCCGTTTTTCATCTGTTGTATGGCCTTAAAGGTCTCTTCCAAAATGGGAGCTATGTCCAATTCATTTTTCATCGGCTTTTGTATCATATGTTGGATAGCTGAATCTTGGACTACTCAATTGGCACTAAAGAGACTTTGAAAACGTTCAGTCCATCAATTCAGGATGGAGGCTTTATCAGTAATTAATGTTTGGCCATCTGTACTGTATAAGGACCTTTGGACCTGATAAGTAGGTCCAAACACTGCTTTAAGAGCTTCATAAAATCCTCTATGATCATCCAGATCTGCACAGCATTGTGTCTTTTCTGCTATATTGATCCACCACTTGTTCTGCATGTCTCAGAGTTTTTGTTGAAGTTTACTACATGTGAGGCAGAAAGCTGCTTTTCTTACATGCCAAGTTGGCTGGGCGAGGTATGCCTGGTGAGCAGTTCTCTTCTCTGCCAACAGCTCCTGGATCTCTTGGTTGTTTTCATCAAACCAGCCTTGATTTTTCTTGAGGGAGAACCCGAGGGATTCTTCTGCAGACTGGAGGATACTGTTTTGAATATGTTGTCAAAGCACTGTAGGAGAAGGATCTGTAGGTTGGTCTTCAAGTTTTGTTTGCAGATTTGCCTGGAAGTTGTGTCTCATGGTAGCTTGTTGAAGATTGTTGACTTGGAGTCTCCTCTTTAAGTTGCCACCCCTCTTAGGTTTGAACTTAAGATGAAGATTTAGTTTACGTCTGACGAGGTGATGATCTGTTTGGCATTCTGCACTGGGCATCACTCGGGTATGATGGACATCAGAAATGTTTCTCTGGTAAACTAGAACATAGTCAATGAGGTGCCAACGTTTGGATCAGGGATGCATCCAGGTTGTCTTCAAGCTATCTTTCTGCTGAAAGTTTGTGTTTGTAATAGTCAGCTGTTGTTCTGCACAGAACTCTAGCAGGAAGCGTCCAACACCATGCTTGCCTAAAACACCTTTCCAGGCTTCAGAGTTCTTTCCTACTTTGGCATTGAAGTCCCCAAGGATAATAATTTTATCTTCTACAGGGACTTTTTGTATGAGTTGGTGTAGGTCTGTGTAGAATTTGTCTTTCTCTACATGGTCGGTTTCCATGGTTGGGGCATGTATACTAAAGAGAACTACATGTGGGAGGCGTAAGGAAATAATGTGATCAGAGTGTCCTGTTGGCTAGGTTTCGAGTTTGGAGGCAATGGAGTTTTTAATCATGAAGCCTACTCCTGAAAGATGTTTTTTGGTTTTGGGTTTGCCAGACTAGTAAAGTGTGTAGCCAGCGCCATGTTCTTTAAGTCTGTCTTCCTCATGGAGACGAACTTCACTAAAAGCAGCAATGTCAATATTAAGTCGTGATAGTTCATGGACTATTAGAGCAGAGCAACGCTCAGGCCGTCCACTATCTGCAGAGTCTCGCAATGGTTCTGATGTTCCAGCATGCAATTGTCAGTTTATTTACACCTTTGGAGGCCAGTGTGTGCCTTTGTTTCTTTGCCTTGGTTTGACGGCATCAGAAGATGCCAACCAGTTAGATGGGGATGAGCTTTCATTAGGCCACCTTTTCTAGGCCCCTCTCCATATGGAGCAAGCAGTGCTCTCCTTAAAAAAGGCTGCTTGGTCATTCAGGATGCTGCCAAACAAGACTGTCATCTCCCAGGTCAGCCTCGAGCGACCAAAGTCCTGAACTGCCTGCATGCAGCTTCCAGTGCATCTTTACACCTGCTGTTTCATCCCTTGCCTATCGCTACAGGGCTTTTTTGGAACTGGATTTGTCCTTCGAGCCTCACCCTTTAAACCAAAGGTTCATCTGCTGTGGCCCTGCAAGCATAGACGTAGCAGCAAGGTCCTCGGGTCATAGGTATGATTAGAGTTTCCTTCTCTTAGATGGTTGACCTTACAGGGTTGGACGAGCACCATCTGCCTGGGTTTGGGATTATAGTTTTCCTTCTCCTAAGACGGTTGCCATAAGGCTAAAGAGCCCATCCTGCCCTTTGATACTCTTTGTCAGACCCTTTGGTTTGACCTGTCTGGCATGGGAGACCCTACTGGTGGCTATTATGCCACCGCCAGCATAGTTCGAAACATCATTAGGATACGCAAGCCTCTCTCCCACAACAAGGGGGCATCAATGGAGAGGTGCAGGAACGTAATTGTTATTAAAATGACATACAGGTGAATGTAACTCAGAAACTTGAATAATTCTGGAATGATTGGTCCAATGTTTTTGTGAAACTGGACTCCTCAAATGAAACTACTTCCCCTTACATCAGCACTGGGAATCACATGGCCTGCCAGATCTTTTTGGACTGCAACTCCTGTCATTCCTCACTATTGGGTATGCTGTGTAGGCTGATGGGACTTGCAGTTTAGAAAGCCTCGTGATTCACATCTCTGCTTTACATCATAGAATTGTTCCTAGCCCCCCCCACCACCACCACCAGTGCATCATTTAAGAACACTAAGCGCAGGGGCTGTAGAATGAAGAAGGGAATCATTTTGAGGATTTTGTTGTTGTTGTTCTGTGTTGTTGTTTTTTACTTAGGGCTCAAACAAAGTGTGTGTAGACCTCAAAAGTGGGGCTGAAGGCTGAATGCATAGAAAATTTTGTACCTTTTTGGTTGTTCTAATGAAGGTATTTACCAATATATGGACTTTGAAATATAGCTTAGTATCAACATAGCTACCTCTGAATTTGAATGAAAAAGACTCTGTACAAGCCCTTTAAATGTTCTTTTGCTGGCATTAAAAAATCAATTTTTATGCCAGCAAAAGAACACCCCCTCCCACGCACACATTTATTTTATCTCCTGGCAGAAGGCTTCCCGGTAATGATGAGGAAGTGAATGAAGCCCCATTCACTTCCTCCTTTGAAATCCCATGAGACTTCATCGTGCGGGAAATTTAAAATAAAACATAAAATTAAAGCATAAAAAGTAACATCAAGCACATATACACACTTAAAAACTTCCAAGTAACCTGGGGAGGGTCATAAAAAGTATGTCACTTACCTGGATGTCGTGACCTCACCTGGAAGTGTTCTGGCTGCTCCAGCCATTCACAAAGTATGTGGAAAAAAAGATGGGAGGTTACATACACCGGCTATGCTGGCAAAAAAAAAAAAAAAGGCACAGCCAATCTATTGGTAGCTTGGGCCATCAATAAAATAGATTGGCTTGAGGACAAGACATAAATGTGAAAGGGCAACATCATCTGGTATGTGTGCCATTTCACGTTTATGTGGCATTTTTATGACGCCGTATTTAGTGTGTCTGATAAAGTATTCTGAGACTTCTTTTATTTTCTGATCTAGCCCCCATATTTATGGAGGAAGTTGTTGTAATGGACAGGAATCATTAATGAACTGAGAAAAAAATACTGGCTGTTTTTCTGTAGTTCAGTTACAGAGGTGTAAACTAGACTTACAAATCCATAATTGCTTCATATTGATTAAGACTATGTCGTTGCAATCATAACACTAGTGTCAGAATCACAAATGCCCCCCTTAAGAGCCAGCAACTGCATCCAACAGTAGTGGATGTAGGATATTGGCATATCTGTTATCCAGCTGTTTCTTAGCAATATAGCAATAGCAGTTACATTTCTATACGGCTTTATATAGTCGTCCCTTCCTATTTGCAGCTTTCCCTTTCACAGTTTTGTGTATTCATGGAAAGCCACTGACGGTTTCCTCAGCCTTCATTTACTGGAAGGTAAGGGGGAGAGTTTATTTGTGTTTTTTTCAGTTTCGTGGTGGTGCTCTGCCCCTAACCCCCATGAATGGGAAGGGACAACTGTAGTGCTATGCACTCTCTAAGCAGTTTACAGTTAGCTAATTGACCCCAACAAGTTGGTTACTCATTTTACTGACCTCTGAAGGACAAAAGGCTGAGCCAACCTGGAGCCCTGCAAGATTAAATTCACAATGTTATGGCTACAGTACCAGCATTTAACCACTGCACCACTCTGGTTTGTTCACCAAAGTTCTGTGAATTTAAAAAGATGACAACTTTATGTACAAATTAATCTGTTACAACAACACAGATAGGGAGAGGGAAATAGGTGTCCTCACTACTGTATTTGTTTGTATCTCACTTTCCCCACAGTGCCAGAACTCAAGAAGGCTTACAAAAAACAGACATACAGTAGGTTTAAAAACTCACGTAGGTAAAAATAAAACAAAATACAAATACAGTTAAATTACTGCTAGAATTATAAGACATTTTAAAATTTATCTGTTAAAAAGCAGGAAATACAAAGAGTACACCACACTAATAAATACCCGTTCCCCATAAACATGCATTTCTCATAAACAGACATCCCAAAGCCTGTCTAACTAACCTTGAGAATTCCTACGTCAGTAACAAATGTTTCCTTGAAAGGATGGAAAATATGCATTGTGCAGTGCTGGAATTGGAAACTCAATGTAGTAAGCAGCTGTCAAACATGTCGGGCCCCTAACGGGTTGCTGCCATGAGGAATCATGCTTCAGCAACCTTCATGTGAGGTAATAACATTTGAATTAGCTCTGATGAGCTGATCAAATGGCTGGAAAATGTGGCAGAAGAAAAAAGGATTTTATCCCATTAACATTTTGACTGGCCACCCATCTGACAAACAACTTTAGACTATGGTGGGATAGTTGAGACTCCTATCATTTGCCAGCAAGATATCAAAAATGATTGCGTGAATAAACGTATAAAATCCACAGGCAGGGAATATGCCCAGCAAGCTCCCAGTTGTTGGCAGGAACTCATCAACTCAGCCTTTAATTAGGACTGAGGCAGAAACAGTGCAGAGATTTTTTGCTCTACATGGTTTACATAGTATGCCTGCAGAACACTTACCTGTATAATCTAATAACTAATGGAGTGAAGCAAGGTTGTGTTCTTGCTCCAACTTTATTTACAATCTTCTTCAGACTGATGCTCCAAAGGGCTATGGCAGAGCTAAAAGAAGAAGACAGCATCTATATACGTTACCGTACTGATGGTAGCTTGTTTAACTTAAGCCATCTGAGGGCTTGCACTAAGACTCTAAACTATCTAGTCCATGAGCTTCTCTTCGCTGATGATGCTGACCTTGTTGCCTACACAGAAGCAGCTCTGCAGCACCTAACATCCTGCTTTGCAACAGCTACAGAGCTGTTTGGGCTGGGAGTCAACATGAAGAAAATGGAAATTCTTTACCAGCCTGCACCACAGGACGAACACCGGAGGTGCTCACGGTAGCGGCCCCGAAACCAGGAGTTGGGTTGCAACCTCCAGTCCTGGATGGGGTCACACTCTCCGTTAAGGACTGTGTTCGCAGTCTGGGGGTGCTCCTTGATTCATTGCTTCAGATGACGAGTCAGGTGAATGCGACAGTCAGGAGCGCCTGTTATCAGCTTCGGCTGATATGCCAGCTGCGCCATTTCCTGGAAGTAAAGGACCTCGAGACTGTGGTGCATGCGCTGGTAACCTCTTGCCTAGATTTCTGCGCTCTACATGGGGCTGCCCTCATGCTTGGTCCGGAAACTTCAGTTGGTACAAAATATGGCAGCCAGAGTGGTCTCGGGAACATCTCGGAGAGACCATATAACTCCAGTGTTAAGATCTCTCCACTGGCTGCCTATCAGTTTCCGGGTCCAGTATAAGGTGTTGGTTATTACCTTTAAAGCCCTAAATGGCTTGGGTCCAACTTATCTCCGGAACCGCCTCCTCCCATACAATCCTCCCCATGCACTCCGGTCCTCTGGGAGGAATTTGCTTCAGCCACAAAAATCTAGGCTGTCTGCAACCTCCCAGAGGGCCTTTTCGGTAATCGCCCCCAAATTGTGGAATGACCTGCCGAACGAGATCCGTCAGATAACAACCCTGAGTAGCTTTAAAAAAGCACTAAAGACGGATCTCTTTCGTCAGGTCTTTCCTAATTAGATCCCGGCCTCAGGGGATCCTGGCTTCTTTTAGTCCGCTGGCCATTTATAGTATTTTATTGTATTTATTGTTTTTAATTGTTATTTTTTTGATCTGTTGGTTTTAATTTATAATTGTTTAATATTTTTTTATGGGGGAGGGTGGGGTGGGGGGGTGTTTGGGGATTTTATCTGTATGGTATTTTAATTTTTGTAAGCCGCCCCGATTGTTTTAACAGAGGGGCAGGGTATAAATAAATATTATCATTATTATTATTATTATTATTATCCCCACATTGCTGTTGGCAAATCTGTGTCCATTTAGTAGTTCACCTACCTGGGAAGCATCATCTCCTCAGATGCCAAGATTGACAAAGAAATTGATCACAGATTAGCAAAGGCATATAGCGCATTTGGAAGACTTTGCAAAAGAGTTTGGAGTAATAAACACCTGAGGCAAAGCAGAAAAATCAGTGTGTATAGAGCCATTGTACTGTCTATTCTCCTTTACGGGTCTGAAACATGGGTCACCTATTGCCACCACTTACGACTCCTTGAAGGCTTTCATCAGCGCTGTATACGCACAATCCTAAATATACACTGGACTGACTATGTGACAAATATTGCTGTCCTTGAGCAAGCGGGGATCATCAGCATTGAGGCCATGAACACAGCTGCACTGGGCAGGGCATGTTTCTAGGATGGAGGACCATCACGTCCCCAAAATAGTATTCTATGGTGAACTCGCCACAGGTCAGCGTAAGAGGGGCACTCCAAAAAAATGATACAAGGACTTCTGAAACAACATCTCAGGCTTGGCCAAATTGATCACCAACAATGGGCCGCTCTGGCCTCACATCGGGAGGCATGGAGACGCACTATCCACAATGCTGCAGCCTTATTTGAGAACTCACGCCGAACAAGTCTTGAAGAGAAATGACAACGCAGAAAGAATCGCAACCGAGAAACATCACCCAAGGAGACCTTCTGCTGTACTTTCTGCAACCGGACTTGTTTATCTTGGATTGGCCTTTTCAGTCATCAGCATGCTTGCAGAAAGCGCAGGATGAGTCCTTCCTGAATCTTCGTTTGCGAAGAAAAGCCAGAGAGAGAGAGAGATAATAATTAACCAACTCCCTGTGGAAGCTATCTTGACTTCTTTACACTTGGGGATCATGAATCCATAGAGAATTGTTTCTGGACTTAATGGTGTTGAATTAGGGATATAACAAGGATACTTTTGATAGAGTAAGTATAGTCAGCCCTCCATATCCCTGGGTTCCTTATCCATGGATTCAACCAATGAAAATATTAACACACACACACACCAAAAAGCAAACTTTGCTGTTCACCATTTTACTATGCCATTGTATAAAATGGGATTTTGAGCATCCATGGAGTTTGACATCCACCAGGTGCGGAGGCTGGAACCAAACCACAGTGGATACCAAGGGCTCACTATACAATGCCCAACGAGCAGATTCCTGGACAAGTCTGCTAATATTAAACTGAAATCAAGTCTGCTAATACTAAACTGGAATGAAACAACATACCATGCCACCATTTCAAAATGGTATCATTACTTCTTTTTAGATGGTAAAAGTATTTTATGATGCTGAGGTGTGGAAACAAGATATGCAGTTGACCTGCCAAGGAATTTTGGGCTAGATTGCACCAATGCTGCTTTGGCTGCATCTACACTGCAGAAATAATCCAGTTTGATCCCACTTTAACTGCCATGGCCCAGTGCTATGGAATCCTATGATTTGTAGTTTGTTGTGGCACCAGAGCTCTCTGACAGATAAAGCCCAATCTCTCACAAAACTACAAATCCCAGAATTCCATAGCATTGATCCATGGCAGTTAAAGCGGTGTAAAACTGGATGATTTCAGCAATGCAAATGCAGCCATGATGTCAGACTGACAAACTTGCTGTAACTCAGAACCTAGGTGTATGCAGATAGGGGATAAGACTGGATAAAGATTTCATTTGGTTTGCTCTCCTTCCACCCACAAATTTACTGAAATTTGAAGATCTCTTTATGAAGGGACTTCATGATGGGAAAATAGGTTAGTATTGTTTCCTCCCCTTACCATGCAAAGAACCAGCATTTCCACCTGATGGATGGAGTGGCAGCTGGTGGTTTCCATGTTAGTAGAAAGGTGAATCCACTTGGGTGTTAAGCCTGAACTTTAACAGAGCTAACCAGATTGTTGGACCAATATAACTTCAGCACCTTAGACAATTCCTTTAAAGTTTGGACTCAAATATGGAGTGGATTCACCACCCCTGAAACAGTTCTGGTTTCTTCCCAATACTCCATCTTTAGACTGCAGGACTGAGTGTTCTTTGCCATTGTCAGCTAATCTGTATCTGTTTGGAGATCATTCTCATACCATTCATTTACCTGGGCTCCTAACTCATGATCAATGTTATAGTCCAAACAAGCAGGGTTAACATTAACAGTTCACTGAAGCACTCTTATATATTGGAATCTCAGGATTTTTAATATGGGAGAATTAGCAGGCAGCTTAATGATCTATTAGGCTATTTTATTAAAGTGTACAAATGTGTATATATGCACACATACACTACTCCCCTTCGGGAGGAACATAAACTTTCTCATTGTCTAGGCACATAGCTTACCATTTCCTTTACTTTCCATGTAAGGCATCATACATCTTATATCATATGCTCTGACCTTGGTAAAGGATTCCATTTTGTACAACACTATTTCACAATCCATATAAACTCACATTTGTAAGGACTGCTCATATTACCCACTGTATCACTTAGTAGGCATTTCTATATATTAATTCATAGAGGAACTTAAACATCTATATGTTTACAGCCCATAATATAGCCTATTAACTATTTTGATAAAATGTCATCTTAGCCTTACTATTTAGAGAAAAGGTCTTCTTGTAAGGGTATCACCAACAAAAGTTGTTGCAGACAGCTAGTTCATTTGAGGCTGTGTAACAGCCCCATTTTTCAACTCAGCAGGTGGCTTTTATATTATCTCCAGCCTCTGTCTGTCCAATCAGAGACAGATCCCCATGAATGTCAACAATAACCTTTCCGTCCAATGGAAAATGAGATTTATATGAGGGCACATAAGGGACCAATCATCTGAGAATGTCACTGTTCTCTGTTTCTGGCTTCCTGTCATCAGATGATTGCATCAGACACCAGCCTGCTTGCAGCTTAATCTCCTGACTAATACTATTGCACCAGTGTAGTACACTTTTTCAGGTTCCTCTCTATAATGTGGTCACTGCTTGCTACTTTTTTCTTACAGGCCTTCTCTCTCATCTCCTTTGTTTTAAGTTATGTGGCTTCATGCCCAGAAGTAGTTGGTAAGTTGGTATTTCTTGCACAGAAACATATTACTTTTTACTTTGCTCAGACACACTTATTTCCTTAAGATTCCAGCTTCAGGGCTTAAATTTTGCAAAACATGTACCTAAGTTAGCACTCTTATAACACCCATCTGACATGGAAGCCAATAGCTGCTACTGGGTGGCTGTGCTGGCATGTTCCTTTTTATTTAATCTCTCCCCACAGCCATGTGAAAGGAGGAAGGGAACATGGGAAGATGCTGATTCATAAACTGGTTGTGACATCTGATTACTGCAGAGCTGTAAACTCAGCAATCTCCCCAGGACATAATCCAGAATTATTTGATTCAGACCAAGGTGCCCCACCTATAGCCAGGTTAATGAAAGAAACAATTTTATATTGAAATTGGAGTGGATTTGAATTCTTAATCAATCATTCTTCAGGGGAGTGTGTATACAATCAATTTGCCTTATTCATGAACTGTTTAATATTGTATGTTTGAGAGTAAATTATCCTTTCTGCCTTCTTGTCAGTCAATAGGAAGTATAAATGGTTTTCATTCATTTGAAAGAAATGTATGATAACTGTGACTCTGTAACACTGACTGAAAATAAATGAATACCACACTTAAAAGATGCTTGTAAGTAACTTTAAGAGATCACAGATTAATGTCTTATGTGTATCTCTAGTGTTGTAGAGCAACTTCAGAATATGGATTAATTAAATAAAACAACAGTTCATAAGAATGTTAAAATAGATAATTATACCTGAAAGAAGATAAAGGATGATAATCACAATAATAGTAGTTGCTATCATACCAAGGAGGTGCAGCATGGAGTGAGCAACTGCAGTAGGTCTAAAGGGAAATTCCCTGCCCTCTGGGGCCACATAGACTGCCAAAAGTGCAATGTGGGTGAATAAAAATGAAAATGGTCAGAAGTCTACTTCTAGTTAGGTAGATTTGATTTTAAACTGTGCAGAAAGCCCCTGCAACCAAAGGAGAGTCAATTCACACACACACACACACAGAGGCCTTTTGACCAGAAGAAAGGATGGGCTAGGGGGTCTCAGAGAGTTGAGGGCCACAAAGTCAGCTTTAGGGGCCACATGCAAACCCAAGGCCAAAGTTTATTCCCCTCTGCTGTAAACTATGAAACTGTAGAAATAAGTCTGCATTAATCATTGAGACAGCCAGTTGCCTCTGCTCGTGGGCTCAGCACGGAGGTGTTTCTGGGATTATCCACACAGTGAAATACTCCTCACAGAATTTGCTCAGAAAATGAGCCGTCTTAATGGGATCCCACATTGTCTCATAGTATTGTGAAAGAGGGGGGACAAAAAGAGGAAAAACTATGCAAGAAAAGCCTTCGCAGTTCCCCCTGACTTTTTTAAAAAAAACTCCAGCGATATGCACATTTTCGCTTGTTAAGACAAGTGATTCAACATGAATCGCTTCTCCATGCAGGACACAGTACAAACTTGATTGGCTGGATGAGCACAGGGGGTAGGGCTGGGTTATGGGGCAAGTGCCCACTGCCACCATGTTGGATTTTCAGTTTAGCGAATGATCACTATGGCAATAAAACAAAGGTTTGTACTATCTTTTTATCTCTCTTGGTGGGATATTGCTTGTGCACACTGTAAAAATACTTTTAAAAAAAGAGTTGGTGATGGCAGATTTTAAAATGCAAGTAATCCACTTGCAGCCACCATCTCAGCTACAGGCATACAAAGTTTATGTGGGTTGTAAAATCATTAAGACAGATTGCAGCTGTTGTGACTTGCTATTACTGTGGAGCAGTCCATTTTTTCCCTTTGTGTAGACAAGCCCTCTGTGCCTTGCAATTGGTCTGTTCAAATATGGTAATGGTCTGTTTCAGCTGTATCCCTTAATTATATACAGTTCCCCATTAATGACCTGAAAACAACTAGTACTGTACTACAGCTGAAGCAAAAAAAGTGAGGATGGATACTGAATAAGAAACCTAGGGCTTGTCTAAATGACGAAAATACTCCTCATAGAATTTGAGGGGAATATCTTTTGTCCAAATGTGATTCCACAATGATTCAACATATTTGGAAGGAGAGGGGGTCAAAAACTCAGTATACTGCATGGGAAAAGCCTTTGCGGCTTTCCCTGAGTTTTTAAAATAATGTGAGGGGAATGTTCATACCTGCTTGTTGGGACAAATGATTCAGATTACAGTGCATTCCCAAATAAGAGCGGAAGTGGAAAGCTAATTGGTTGGACATGTGCCAGAACTGTTATGTTGGATTTTCATAGTGGGAATCATGCACTTTCGTGGTGCTGAGTTGACAAAACAGTTTTTTAAAGCTTATTTAAGTTGAAGGTTGCACTTCTGCACCTTAGATTTACTGTTAAAAATACTGTTTGGTGGCGGAAACTTGTGAAGAATAAAAATGCAAGTAATTCAGTCGTGGCCACCATCTTGATTTGCAGGCATCAAACATGGGTAGCTTTGCATACCAGTAAACTTGTAAAAAAAACTATGGTGTAACAGCAATAACAAGAGATTTGTATAGTGCTTTCAAAGTGCTTTGTATACATTATCTAGCAGCACTAGTTGCAGCAGTAGAAAAGTAGTAGTAAACCAGTGTCTATGCTACTTTTCATATGTAATGATGTCTCAAAGTGACATACAACAAATGCAAAATCTAAAAATGGAAAACCAAAAAAAGTATTAAGGTACAACTATTAAAACATGCTTCATCATTCAAAATAAAAATGGGAAACATTTCAGATCAGTGGCTGAAATCATAATTCTCAAAGTGGGCCACACAGTCAGTTCAAAAAGGCCTTGGAGAGTTGGGCATTTCAAAGGCTCCTACAGCCCAGCACATTTGGACTGCCCTTATATGTATAATGATTTCTGTACATTAATACAGTAGGACCCCTGTATCCACTGATTCATGATCTACTGATTCAATTATCCACAGGACACAAAACAGTACACCTACTATAGAGTCTTCTTAGAAAATGTGTCATCTCTATTCATTTTCTAGGTCCTCCAAAGCAACTCTATGACATTTTAAACTGGAAGTCCCATTATTTTCAATGACATTCACTATTATCCACAGTTTTCAGTATCCACGCCCCCCCCCCAGAACCAATCCCCAACGGATACGGTGGTCCTACTGTCATCTTAAATACTAACCAACTTTGTTAGCTAATCTGGAAACGAGTGCTTGGTGTATGGTTATGTAGTAAATTCATTGCAGTGGCAACTTAGATTCAAGCATGTTTTGTATCTCAGTTTCTTTCAGTACAATCCTGTGCATGTTTACTCAGAGTACTGTAGGCTACACTGAATTCAGCAGTGATGTAGGCTTGAGTCAATTGACTCAGACCACAAAAATGGTACACAAATGGGGAAGCTTGCACAATTTGGTTTTGATTAGTTAAAAGTGTTGATATATAGTAGATTCATAATTATATAAACAAGATTCAGTTATACAGTAGACAAATTAGGAAAGTAATCATATAAGAGAGAAAGATTATAATTTAAGTACAGTAGGACCCCCATATCTAATGATTCATTATCCACTGATTCAATTATCTACGGGACACAAAACAGCACACCTACCATAGAGTCTTTCTAGAAAATGTGTCCTCTCTAACCATTTTCTATGTCCCCCAAGGCAACTCTATGGTATTTTAAACCAGAAGTCCCATTATTTTCAATGGTGTTTGCTATTATCCACAGTTTTAAGTATTCACCCCCTCCAGAACCAATCTCTAGTGGATATTGGGGTCCTACTGTATAGCCAACAATTAGAAGGTAGGAAGTAATTAAGTATGTGTTATTTGCTGATAGAGCCTGGAAATAATAAGACGGACACATATAATGGGTTAAAATATGACCACTTTATTAAACTCAACATATTTAATCATTTCTGAAGAGATCTGCAATGGGGGAAGCAACCTAGTATGGGAGTTGCTGGGGAAGGAGGTCATCTCCCTAACCACCTCCCCAACTTCCCTTGGGTGAAAACACCTGAAGCTCAGGGAGAACCCATAAGCTGGGTTGCTCCCCAGTCAGTTGGCATCTGGAAGGCTGACCCAAAAATCCCTCCCCCAAGTCAGAGGACTTAAGGAGAGGGTTTATCCCTCAGGCCAGCCTCAAAGGAGATCCCTTTCCCCATCCTCTAGCTCACAGGACGTAAAGGAGCAGTTCCAGATCCCTGCGTTCACCACCAAAAGGGGCAGGGGATGTCAAGGTGCTCACTGATCTACCAAATCTCCACTTTTCTCTGCCAAGTGACTGCCTATTGAAGAGACCACCCTAAGCCAATTGTCAAGTCTGCATCCACTGTATGAGGTAGGGAAAAAAAACTGGAAAAGGAGCAAAAATTCCTACCAGGCCCCATAGCAACCAATTACATCACACTGACTCAGCAGCGGGTAGATGGGTCGAGTGTCAAAGAAAGGGGGAGAGCCAGGATGGCAAGGCCCTAAATAGGCCCTGGTTCCGCCCCCAGCTCTCCATACTGAGATGCATGTACCTGGTCAGAACTTCTGCCTCATCTCATGGTCTGCCATCAAATGGCGGTGGCCATGTGGGTCCGCTGGTCATGTGGACCCACATGGCCATGTGGTCATACGAATTGTAGTTTTAGATTAGGAAATTGTAATGTCTGTCTTATGATTAGTGTTGGTTTGTTTGATTCATGTTGTATTTTGTGTTTTCACTAAAAAAAATTAAAAAAAGAAGAAGTCTCCTCCAATATGCAGCAGGGACAGGCTGCCAAGCAGACCTCAACCCCCACTTCAAGCCCATTGCGTAATGCATTTGCTGATGATATAATGTTTTTTACCTAACTTTGTGCACATCTTCTTGATTTTCTAGTTATTGAAACTCCGCTCCCACACACACACCCCACCCCACACCACCACCTCGTTTCATTTCTGAGAAAGATGGCTCCCAGACTTGGTATTTGACTTGAAAGTATCTTGCAAGAACTTGAGACTTGGCTTGAGATTTGAAGGTAGAGACTAGAGACTTGACTTGAGATTTGGAGTAATTTGGAGTAAGACTTAAATACATCACTGGAATTCAGTGGTTATACTCCCTGGTAAATGTTTATAGGACTGCAGTTTCAGCCACTTCTCTATAGCCATTCTTAAAGTCCAGCAAATCACCACCAGTTATTAAAACAGACAGAACCAAACGTGTCTCCTTATCTCTGTCAGTGATAAATGGAATAATTCTGAAATGCAGTATAGGTGAAATCTTTTTCGCTACTTGAGAATGCTTTACACAGAAATTCTACCAGAATGATACACACTGTGCATCAGTCTGATTCTGTGGACTCAGCTTTACTTTGGACTCCAATGTGAACTCATATTGGTTTGGTCTGTTAATGTTATATGTCATCTAAAAATGGTTTGCCTTGAGAGTGACAAATAGAAGAGTTGCACAGGACAGCAGTGGTATAATGAAACCAGGCTCACTGGGTTGAAGTGCTAGACTTTTCATTAGCAGGAACATTTCACCTCTCCTCTGAGCTTAGCTGCAAATCTTACAGCATGGGGGTGGATATCCCAACAACAAGGCATCATTAAGAGCTATTCCTCTGAGTACTCTGGATGGCTTGATTCTGAATGGGCAATTAACTCCCATTACATTTACAAGAAAACCTCCTTCTGATGGAGATTAAAAACTGCTAGAATTGGGTTGTTGATAGGAATCAACACAGCTGCTTGACTTTTGGACTCTCCTTTGGGCATGATAAGTACACTTGCACTTTGAGTTTTACCACTGCCCAGAATTATGTCTCCATGTGGTGGTAACCATTTATTTCTTACACTTTAAAAGTGTGGACTCCTTCCTTTTAATATATTGGTATCCTTCTCATGTTTTCGGAAGTCGGTTACAAATCAAAATATAACTTTTGCCTACTCTGTCCAAGTTGGCAGTCCAACATGTTTGTGTCACAGCATAACATGGATGCCATCTTGCTGCAACCCTTCCTATGGCTGTGTTAAGTCTCCTTTTTGTGTGTGTGTGATGCTTCATCAGTTGCACATGCATGTTATCATTCATGAAGAACAGGGTGCAAAGGCATGAATGAACCAAAAGCTGCAGTAAATCATTTATGTGACAGTTCTTTGTACAAGAAAGAACATCCTAACACAAAGGTTCTGCTCAAATCAACTAGACCAGCTGAAAACACTACACCTGACAATTCAATAACTAGATGGGTTATTCAAAACAAAGCCCTTTTCAGAGGGAACTCTGGTATCATATGAAGCTAATTTGGTTCAAAATATCTTCTATACCAGAATGATGTTATTAAAAAAGCAGGATATTATGGATTTTTTACAGATAGTATATAACTTTTTATAGTCAGTAATCTTGAAGAGCCATTAAATCTGCTTCTCTGTGCTATTAAACTTTATTCCACCAAGTGACATTAAAACTGTGAATAAAAACAATATAAAAGCTTAACACTACCAAGAGTTTACCAAGTATTTAATAAAGACTTTTAATTTACAGATGGCTATCCTCAAGAAGAAATGATTTACCGATGGAGAAAAAATTCAGTAGAAGCGGCAGACCAGAAATCTTGGAGGCTCTATCAGTTTGACTTCATGGGTCTCAGAAATACCTCTGATATTGTCCAAACATCAGCAGGTAGGTATGCAATGACAAGGAATGTTCCATTCTGGACATTTCAGAATTCAGTGCCATCATTTCTATAGCAAGAAAACTAGTAAACACCAGTCAAGATTATTACCACATTCTAGAGCATGGAGTTTCACTGCCTATATAAATTTATATGAACACCACTGTGGTTTGGTGGTTTGAGTGTTGGACAAAGACTCTGGAAGACCAGAGTTTGAATCCCTGCTCAGCCATGGAAAATCCTGCTTAACCATGAGCAAGTCACAATCTCTCCATCTCCTGGCAAACCTCCTCTGAATAAATCTTGCCAAGAAAAACTTGCCAAGAAAAGCTCACAATAACCTGGAATTGATTTAAAGGCACATGACAACAACAACAGCAAATAAACGTATTGCATAGATCAGTAACTACGCAGGTGATAAGAGGAACAGACCACAGGCCTTGGCATCCTATTCCTCTGACAATAAACAGGTGCTGGGTAGGTAACATACCTTTAGCGTAATATACAAATCAGTTTAATCAATGTAAGGTGCACACAAAGGGATGAACTTTGCATGTATGATCTTCACATGCATACTGATGGGGCCTATATTGATTTTGACAATCCAGGGGCTGGTTTACACAGCAGGTTTTATTGCATTAAGTTGCGCTTTAGCGCTTTCCCGCATCAGTGGTGGGTAGTTTACACGGTATATGATTACACAGCTATATTTTGTGGCTCTTTGATTTTTTCCGCTTTGAGGTTCACACAGCCAAAAGTGCTGGGGGCATGGCCAAGCATTGTGAGGAGACAAAGGAATGCCATAGGAATGTCTGCCCTGGCCCGAACTCCGTGCTTAACAGATTAGAGGCAGTCCCCCTCCTCCCCCACTCCCTTCCCACAAATCAAACAGAAGGTTTTCCTCCTTGCTTAACAGCATTTTATTCCAAATAGAGGAAAGCCAGAGAGAGAGAGAAAGAAACAGACTGTCAAAATAGCAGTGCAGCTCTGCTGCAGCCCTTCGTGAAATGGTTTCTCTCCCTCCCCCATGCACAGGATCACTGCTGACGAACGGAGCTTTACGTACTTGCAAAACAGCAGAGAGGAGGAGAAGGAATGCTCCCTGAATGAAAATTGTTGGGAATCCTTTTTGTTTGCAAACTGGCTTGCAAAATAACAGAGAGGATTTTTCAAAGTTTCCTCTAATCGCTACTGTCTCTCCCTCCCTCCCTCCCTCCCTCCCTCCCTCCCTCCCTCTCTTTTAAGCCCACCCCTGCATCATCAACCAATCACAGTGAAGCTCTGCTGCAGCCCTTAGTGGTATGGTTGTTTACACTGCCAATAATGAGGTACATTGCAAATATACCTGCAAAAGTAGCGACATCCCTTGCCACACTATATTTGGGTGTTTTACCTTCCCCCCTTCTGAATGAGGCGATGCTGTGCTGCGATCTGTGGGAACTATAAGCTATCTTAGCGGTATATTTAGAGGAATATTTGCCTGTGTAAACAACCCCCAGGAAAGAGAGATCATGACATAGGAAGGCCACAGTCTATATGGTGTGAGTCTAAAAAAAACCAAGAAAGAAATTAGTTGCTAGGAATAGTTAGAAGAGTTATAAATGGGGAAAGGAATTTTACATTTATAGCAAGGCCATATTGAGACCGCTATCTGTACTGTAGGCCTGAACATATAATGTCAAAAAGGACATCAGAGAATTGGGGAGAAAAAAGTACCCAAAACAATGTACCCCAATAATCAATACAAAAGAGGCAGGAGCTTTTTAGTTTAGGGGGGAAATATGACTAAGGATGACTAGGGAGGAATATAATGGAGACTTGCCAAATCAGTATGGACTCATAGGACCTTTTCAGACACCCCTTACCACGCAAGAAGCCTCCGGAACAGTTACGACACTGTTGCGCAGGAGGGGGTCTGTTTCGGATGACGCCGTCCCTCTCTTGGCATTGTCCGTGACTGTTCCGGGTATGATTGGAGGCATACACAACATTTTTTACTCACGGAAGTTGCCCGTGAGTAAAATATGGCATGGCTGCCTCCAATCATACCAGGAACAGTTACGGACGATGACGAGAGAGGGATGGCGTCATCCAAAACAGACCCCCTGCTGCATGACACTGTCGTAACTGTTCCCGAGGCTTCTTGTGCGGTAAGGGGTATCTGAAAAAGTCCTTAAAATGAAGGGATTTTCTCTCTTTATGAAATTCATGGGCAGTAGATTCAGAAGAGAAGAGAGAAAATGCTTCTTCCGGTGAAATTTTCACTGGTAAGATCCACCACTGTGGTGACAGCCCTTAGTTTACCCCTTTTTTTCTTCTCTGAAGGAAACATCTTTAAGTTACATTTTTGGAATACAAACCCCAGAATCTCCCAGTCAACATAGCTACTGGCCATGTCATCTGAAGAATTCTGGGAGCTATAGTCCAAAAAGCCCCAGCCTTTCCAGCTTTGATAAACAGCTAACCACCCTGAAAGCTCAATGGAATGAATCTTCATTTTTAGAGACCTTTGATATATAGGTGCTGTAGATAACAACCATCTTTGTGTTCTAAGATTCCAAAGGTGTCTGGCTGGCTGCTGTTGGAACAGATTGCTGGACTAGATAGATGTTAGTTTTATCTGCTAAGACAATTCCAATGCTCCTGTATTGTCAGGGTAACGAAAAGGACCATCTGTTAAACTGAATGAGTTAGGAATCTCCTACATAGTCAGTTGATATGTGTGAACTTATCTTGGTGGAAATCATTCAGTACATTATTTCTGGAAATATTTTGCAAATATTAATACATCAGTCAAATTATTCATTAATCTCTTGACAGCAGTACATCACAATAGGTGACGCTTACTGACATCATCACAGGTCTGTGCACCAGAAACCAACCTTAATTCAGTGGCTGGGGCAGAGGCACTCCACCAATGGTTCTCTCCAGTATGAAATGTATGATCCCTACAGAGGTACTTGCATAACCATGATAGGGACTGGGTAGTGGTGACTGGCCATTGGAGAGGGAGGAATGAGGGCTCTGACTCCCCTTTATGAATTCTACCCCCCTAAATGAAATGGTTATAAGACCTCTAGGCTCAATCAAACTGAGATGGGCTATGTCAGCACCACTAAGAAGGACTATAGATGAACCAATCTGCATGTGTTCTTGAAGTCTTGAAGTATTTATTAATAAATGTTCTAGACATGTCAAGTGAAGCACTTCATCAGATCAAATGCATAGCATGTTGTACACATTAAGGACATTATCAGACGCACTAAATACGGCATCATAACGATGCCACATAAACGTGAAAGGGCGCACATATCAGATGACGTTGCCCTTTCACGTTTATGTCTTGTCCTTAAGCCAATCTATTTAATTGATGGGAGAAGCCATTAATAGATCAACTGTGCCGGTTTTTTTGCCAGCATAGCTGGCGTGTGTAACTTCGTGCTTTTTTCCCCACTTATTTACCTCGTGAATGGCTGGACCAGCCAGAACACTTCCAGATGAGATCATGACATCCAGGTAGGTGGTGCACTTTTTATGACCTTCCCCAGGTTACTTGTAAGTTTTAAAGTGTGTGCATGTGCTTTGTGTAACTTTTTCTATGTTCTTTTTGTGTTTATTTTTTAATTTCCCATATGAACGGCTTCTCATGAGAATCCATGGGATTCTGAACAAGGAAGTGAATGGAGCTCAGTTCACTTCCTCTTTCATTGCTGGGCAAGCCTTTGACAGGAGAGAAGGTAAGTGTAGTGGTGGGGGTTATTTTGCTGGCATAAAAATGGATTTTTTATGCCAGCAAAAGAATGTTTTAAGGGGCTCATCTGATAAAGTCCTAAGAGACAGAGGACTTTATCACATGTGGCAAAAAACAAAACAAAAAACAAAAACAAAACACATCAGAAGAATGCGAAGACAACAGAAACAGGTGACATTATCAGACAACATCATCCTTCAGCTGTCCCGGGGATGTAGTGTAGACGTGAATAAAATATCCCTTTTTATTGATGGCTTGTCCATCAATTAAAAAGTGATGCCGTATTCATGCCCACTCTACACCCTCAAATAGCTGAGGATGCAGGCGTCTGATAATGTCACCCTTTCTGTTCTCATTGCATTCTTCTGACGTGATTTTGGATGTGTTTTTTTGCCACTTTTGTCATGTTTCCTTGCCTCTGATAAAGTCCAGAGAGAAAGGATGCAGGGGAGATGCCATTCTGGTACATTAGCTAAAATCAACATGCAAGGATAAACCTACCATCTTCCCAGCCTACATAGGTTTGCTTTGCACTTTCTGACATGACAAAAATGAATTCCGGCACACCAGAGTGGGCAAAGTAGAACCTTTGAAAAGTTTTCTTCTGAAACAGAACATAGACGCCAGCTTTGTACAAGTTTAACACTGATAAAAGTGACAAAGTCTAGCTCTGATGTTAACTGCTGTGCTTTCCATTTCATTTTATAACCTTTGAGAATGCCTCAAAATAGGAAAAGCCCCATGTCTCCTTTGCTGTTTATTTTGGTTTTGGAAATATTATTACGAGATTTACAATCACATGAATATATTTTGAACAAATGATGAAATTAAATGAAATGTTAAACAAATTTGATTATTTAGCAGGATTCAATATTAACAAAGAAAAAACTAAATTCTTGACAAAAAAATTAAGTAAAGTAGAGAAGACCCAATTAGAAAAAATATCTGGAATAAAATGTGTAGAAAAAATAAAATACCTTGGTATTATGATTACTAATAAAAACAACCAATTATTTCAGAATAATTTTGTGCCTCTAAGGAAACAATTACAAGAAAAAATTGAAATATGGAAAAATGTAGATTTGTCAACTTTTATGGGAGGGGAAAAAGCCTAGAGTCAGATTTAAAGTGTTGACTGACCTGAGAAAAAGAGGTGGGTTTGGATTACCAGAAATTAAGATATATTATAAAGCTTGTTGCCTGGTGTGGGCAAAAAAATTGGTTGCTACTGGATAACCCAATAATTTTGCTATTGGAGGTCATGAATTGTTTTTTGGGTTGCATGCCTTTTTATGGTACCAGAAGATAACCGCTCAAAAGCAATTTAATAATCACTCAATTAGAAGGTCTTTGGATAAAATTTGGATAAAATATAAAAGATAGTTTAAGTGAGATGCACTTAAAGGAGAACAATCAGCTGGTGCAAGAAGGAACACCAGTGCAATGGTTTCCATATCTTCAAATAAAAGGAAGATTTTAAAAAGATAAGACAGAGGAAGGAATAGAGATGGCTCAGACCAAATTTGAGATAATATTGAAGAAAGTTAATAAAGGCTTATTATCCAGAATATACCATTTACTCTTAGATTACGAAATGGAAAAAGAGATAGTTAAAGATTATATGATTAAATGGGCAGGAGATATCGGCCATAGTATTAGTTTAGAGGATTGGGAAGTAGTATGGAGCAGAACTAGTAAATATACGAGATTGTATAACCTTCAAGAAAATGCATTAAAAGTAATATGTAGATGGTATCTCTCCCCAGTGAGAATAGCAAAAATTACAAGTAAGTAATCTAACAGTTGTTAGAAATATCATAAGAAAAGAGGTACCTTATATCATCAATGGTGAGAATGCACAATAACTAAAAAATTCTGGTGTATGATTAGTTCTAAGATACAGAGTATAATAAAAAGCAAAATTGAGTTATCTCCGGAGTTGTTTTTCTTGGGCATATTCGATAACAGTACAATCCCAAATGAAAGAATAAGAAGATTGTTATGGTATATGATAATAACAGCAAGAATATTCTATGCCAGACATTGGAGAAAAGAGTCAATTTCAACTAAAGAAGAATGGATAGAAAAATGATTGGAAGTGTCAGAGATGGAGCAGCTCACCTATATGTTAGAAAACAAATCAAAAGAAATAGTTTTTCAAATATGGCAACCAGTTTTAGATTACATAAACCCAGAGTAAATTGAAGAATATATTTACATTATCAAGTTCTCCAAACATCTCTCTCAAGTCACCTAATATTATATAATATAATATAATAATATATAATAATATTATTACATTATTATTAAATACTTAAATAACTATTAAATCTCATAATCCCAATATCTCCATTTTCTTTTTTTTATATACTCTATAAACGGTTCCCATGGGTTTTTTTTATAAGTATCAATTGTCTTGTTCCTTATTAAATTTGACAGTTTGTCCAGTAAAGCAAATTCCATAACCTTTTGTATCCAGTCCTGAAATGAGGGTATTTCCTTGGTTTTCCACTTCCTTGCATAAACTATCCTTGCTGCCATGATTAAATAGCAAATTAAATTTGTGTATTTTCTTTCCCTTTTATCATTTATATTCACCATATTCAATAGGTATAGTTCCAGTCTTTTATTTAATTTAAACCCCAATAGTTTTTCTATCCATCTATTAATTTTAAACCAAAATCTCCTTACTTTCTTACACTTCTACCACATGTGGAAAAAAGAGCCTACTTGTTTCTGGTATTTCCAACAAAAATTTGATGCACCCTTATTTATTTTAGCCAATCTTGATGGGGATAAATACCATTTGAACATCATTTTACAAAAAAATTCTTTCAAATTATATGAGCATGTGAATTTCAACCCTTGTTTCCAAACAACCTCTCATTGATCCAAATGTATTTGATACCCCAAATTTTGTGCCCACCCAACCATACATTACTTTATTTCCTCTTGTTTCAAGTTGAATCTTAATAATAAACCATATATTCTACTAATCTCATGAGATTCATCAGAGCACAACAGATTTTCAAATTATGATTTTCGACTTCATATTTGAGCAGATTTATGTCCTCTTTTGTTCTTTCCTTTAACTGATAATAGCTCAGCTAGTGCATTTTAAATCCTCCTTCTTCTAATTTCTCTCTTTCTTTAATTTTCCACTCTCTTTCTCTTAATTCTAAAATATCTCTATATCATATCCAATTTTCTACCCTTAATTCACGTTTACAAAAAGCTTCTTTTGGGGGCAATTAGCTAATACACACTGGAAACTGCTTAATGCAATGTAGATGTGTAAATTGCTATTGCTTAAAACAATTTGTAAGCCACTCTGATAGCCTTCTGGCTGAAGAGTGGGGTATAAATAACTAAATATTTTTTTAAAAAAAAGGGATAGCCACCCAGGCACCTTAGGGTTCAGTCTCCTTTTGTACTTGCTCCATATTCTTACTAACTATGTTTTAATAATATGATTCTTAAATTCCGCATTTATTTTTTATCTTCCCTTACCAAAGGTGCCTGTGTCATCCCATTCTTAATTCGTGGCTTCCAGATCTAAGTTTCTTTTATTTTTTAATTCTATCCACTGTTTCATCCATGTTATGCATGCAGCTTCATAATATAATTTTAGGTCAGGTAGGCTTAAACCCCCTCTTGCTCTTGTGTCCGTTAGCAGTTTCATTTTGATCCTTGTTTTTTCCCCATTCCAAATAAATTTAGTAATTTCTTTTTGCCATTTACTAAATATATCAGTAGAGATACTAATTGGTATGGTTTGGAATAGGTAAAATAACCTTGGCAAAACATTCATTTTAATCACTGATATTTTCCCCATTATTGATAAGTTTATATTTTCTTATCTGGTTAAATCACTACTAATTTCTTTCCATAACTTTTCATAATTGTATTTAAATAGTTCTTGATTTTTTTCTGTTATATTTACACCCAAATAGTTAACCATTTTTACAATTTCAAATCCTGATTTTTTTCTCTAATTCCTCTTTTCCTCTTCCTTCCATGTTCTTTATCAATATTTGTGTTTTATTTTTGCTGATTCTGAAACCGGCATATCTGCAAAATTTCTCTATTTTTTGCAACAATGGATATATACTTTTTGTGGGGTTCTCTAACATAATAACTAAATCATCGGCAAATGCCTTTAATTTATACTCCTCTTTTCTAATTTTACTAACTCTAATTTCTTTCTCTTTTCTTATTTCAGAGTTTAGAATTTCTAATGCCAATATTAAATAGTAGAGGGGATAATGGGCATCCCTGTCTAGTGCCTTTTTCAATTCTTATTGCATCAGTCACAGGACCATTTATTATTAATTTTGCTGTTTGATTCAAATATATTGCTTGTATCCAATCATTAAATTTTTCTCCTACTTCCATTTCTTTTAATATTTCTAATAAAAAATCCCAATTTAATTTATCAAACGCCTTTTCGGCATCTACACAAATTAATGCATCTTTTATTTCATTGTGGTAATTTAAATATTCTATTGCATTTATAACAGCTCTAACATTGTCTATAATTTGCCTTTTTGGGAGAAAACCATTTTGATCTTTATGTATGTAATCTTGTAGTACCAATTTTAATCTATTTGACAATATTAAGGCAAATATTTTATAATCTTCATTCAATAATGAAATCAGCCTATAATTTTCCATTAGGTTTGGATCCTTATTTTTTTTGGGTAGCAAAATTATTCTCACTTCTTTCCAACTATTGGGGATCTGATTCTTTTGTAAAATATCATTCATAGTTTTTAACAGTGGTTTTACTAATTCTTCCATATTTTTATTATAATATATAGCTATTAGGCCATCTGGCCCTGGAGTTTTCCCCCTTTTCAATTTTTTAATTGCCCCTATTATTTCTTTTTCTGAAATATTTTTATTGAATTTTTTTTGAATTTCAGTTATTTTGCCTATTTTACATTTTTTAATATATTATTTCATTGACTGTTGGTATTTTGTTTTTGGTAAATTGATTCAAAATAATTCTTAAATATTTTTTGAATTTATTTTTCATCTGTAACTTCTCTACTTCCCATTTTTAATTTTAATATCATCCCTTTTTGCTCTTTCATTTCATAACCTATAGACTTGCCATCTTCCTGGCTTGTTTGCATGCTCAATTTTTTTTTTTGTTTCATATAATCCAATTTTTTTTAAAAAAAAACCCTCATCTGTCACCATTTCTAGTTGGTTTTGCAATAATATAATTTGGTTCCTATTTTTTTTACATCTGGGAGAGTCTATTCATTTGGTTTCTTTTTGTTTAATTTCATCCATAAGTTTCACTATTGTTTCTGCTCTTTTTTCCTTCACAGCTTATTCATTTCAATAAACATCCCCCTGATCACCGCCTTGCTGGCATCCCATATCAGATGATTTTGAACGATACCATTACAGTTTATTTCAAAATATTCTTGTAATACTTTCTCCCCCTCTTTTATTACTTCTTCCCTATCCAATACTAATTCATTCAGTCTCCAATTTCTTTCATAGTTTATATTTTCCATAGTTAATAAGACTGAATTGTGGTCTGATATGAGCTTTGCTAGTATTTCTATTTTTTAAACATTTTTTATAATACTTTTTGAAACCCATATCATATCAGTCCTAGACATTGAATTATATATATCTGAATAAATACATTCTTTTTTATTTTCTTCTTTGTATCTCTAAGTATCCATCAATTGTAATTCCTCTATGATATCAAAAAATTCTTTAGCTAGTTTGCCCTGATTCTTCTTAATTTTTTTTTGTACCTGCATATCTATCAATACATGGCTCTACAACCCCATTAAAGTCTCCCAATACACACTAGTTATCATGGTTTATTTGTGTTATTATGTTTTTAAAATTCTCTATAAAATGTATAGAAGATGGCATTTATATGCATTACCATATTGATGGTAGTTTGTTTAACTTAAGCCTTCTGAGGGCTCGCACTAAGACACTAAAGTTTCTAGTTCATGAGCTGCTCTTCGCTGATGATGCTGCCCTTATTGCCCACTCAGAAGCAGCTCTGCAGCACCTAACATCCTGCTTCACAACAGCTGCAGAGCTGTTTGGGCTGGAAGTCAACCTGAAAAATATGGAATTTCTTTACCGGCCTGCACCACAGGACGAACACCATAATCTCCACATTGCCGTCGGCAAATCTGTACTTAAGTCCATTGAGCAGTTCACCTACCTGAGGAAGCATCATCTCCTCAGATGCCAAGATTGACAAAGAGATTGATCACAGATTAGCAAAGACATATAGCACATTTGGAAGACTTTACAAAAGAGTCTGGAGTAATAAACACCTGAGGTGAAGCACAAACATCAGTGTGTATAGAGCCATTGTACTGTCTATTCTTCTGCATGTGTCTGAAACATGGAGCACCTATTGCCACCACTTACGACTCCTCAAATGCTTTCATCAGCACTCTATATGCATAATCCTAAATATACACTGGACTGAATATGTGACAAATGTTGCTGTCCTTGAGCAAGCAGGGATCACCAGCATTGAGGCCATGATATTGAGAATACAGCTGGGCTGGGCAGGGCAAGTTTCTAGGATGGAGGACCATCGCCTCCCAAAAATAGTACTCTACAGTGAACTCGCCACAGGTCAGCATAAGAGGGGCGCTCCAAAACAGCAATACAAGGACTCCCTGAAGCAACATCTCAGGCTCGGCCAAATTGATCACTGACAATGGTTTTCCATGGCCTCACATTGGGAGGCATTGACGCACTATCCACAATGCTGCAGCCTTATTTGAGAACTCACACCGAACAAGTCTTGAAGAGAAATGAGAATGCAGAAAGAATCACAACCTGGAAACATCACCCAAGGAGACCTTCTGTTGTGCTTTCTGCAACCGGGCTTGTTTATCTCGGATTGGCCTTTTTAGTCATCAGTGTGTAGAAAGTGCAGGATGAGTCCTTCCTGAATCGTCATTTGCTAAGAAAAGCCAGAGAGGGGGGGTATTGTTTAGTTCAATCTCCACTAATACAAATCGCCCATTATCATCGGACAGAATTAAATTTGGTTTCAAATGATCCTTAATATAAAACACCACCCCATTTTTCTTCTTTTGGTTTAAGGCCGCAAATTCTTTTCCTAAGTTTTGTTGTTTAATTAAATGCACTTGGCTAATTTTCATACAGATTTCCTATAGGCATTTGACATCTTTTTTTTTTTTAAAGAAAGTGGAAAACCAGTTTTCTTTTTTTCTCCAAATTTTACATTCCAGGTAAGGATTCTTCTCTCAAATATTAATATTCACTTTATTTCCTTCTCCTCTTTTTCCCCTTCCCTCCTCCCCTACCTTCCCCCTTTTACCCCCTCCCCCCTCTTTTTAAAGTTTTGTTTTCTTCTCTTTACTCTGTCCAAGCTTAGTTCTCCTTTACTTTTCAATTTCTTCTTTCCTTATTTTTTCCACCTCCATCTATCTTCTTCTTCATCATCACTATCATCTGACCTTTGTAAAGGGGCTTCCTATTTGTCTTTGTCTTCTTCCTCCTTTTCTCGCCCCATACCAAACTCTCTTTTATTCTTTTTAATGAAATCTTTTGCTTTTTCTACTGAATCAATTTTGTATCTCTCTTTTTTGTATGTAAAGTTAACTCCTTTGAGTTTGTCCCTACTAAATATGATCTTCTCTTTTTTGAGGATTTCAGCAAGGAAATTATATTCTTTTCTTCTCCTTAAGATTCTTTTTGATATTTCTTTCATAATGATCAAAGGTTTTCTTTAATTTGCAATCCCTTTATTATAATGCACTTCCAGAATATAGTCCCTTGTAATTTTCTTTGTGCATTGAATTATTATATTTCTTTGCGAAGAATGAGTTTAAATGATATACTCGATCCAGTTCTTGATCCACCTGAGCTCCTGGCCATTTCCGATTTCTAGCCAGAAGGTCTATAATCTTAGTTCTTACATTTTCATTTGCTTGTTCCTTAAGACACCTCATTTGAATCCATCATTACTTTTCTCTTAGCTCAGCTAAAGCAATTTGATCTTTTTGCTTCTCCATTTACAGATTCAGCTCTTCATATTCTTTTTTCAATAATTGAATATCCTCCTTCTGCTCTTTCACTTTCCTCTTAACTTATGAGAGCAGGGTGTGCATTGCATTGAACTTTGTATTCAGATCATCTAAGTATACGCCAGTTTCCTTTCTAAACTGATGAATCTCCTCCATAAACCTTGTCATATATTGTGGGACATTTTCCTCAATTGAGTCTCTTCTATTTTGAGCTTCTGAACCTTTATTCCTATTTCTTAGGCTTCTCCTTCTCCTTCTTTTTCTCTATCCTCTCTTTAATCTTTCTTCTTCTCTCCTTTCCAGCCTTCTCAAATTTCTGATTTTCTTCTTTCTTTCTTTCTTTCTTTCTTTCTTCCTGTTTTCAACTTCTTTCCACCTTCACCTTATTTCACTTTATTTATTTATTTGCTTCTTTTTCTTCCTTGTTCTCTTATATTTCTTTCTTTTCCCCTCTCTTACTCCAATATTTCTCCTTTCTTCCTTCCTTCAAAGACCTTCTCACTTCACACTTCCACCAATCGTCTTCAGCTCTCTTCCACTTTCTTCAAATCCTTCTTCCAGAAGAAGGGTGGTATCACAGGGGGGGAAAGTCCAAAAATCCAAAGGTCCAAAAATCTGAAAAACAAAAATAAAAATAAAAAGGAGAGGGTAAAAAAAGAAATATATATATATATATATAGAGAGAGAGAGAGAGAGAGCGCGCAACAACTTCAACCCAAATACAAAAAAAGAAGAATACCAGAAAAGACAAAAAGAAAAAGAGAAAAAAGGAAACAGAAAAAATATTGATGACAAAATTCAAAACTCAAAATGCACTACAACAAAACAAAACAACAACCATAAAAGGGGAAAAAATTCTCCAATATATGTAAATGAAAAAGTCCAAAGAGTACAAGGGGAAAACAGAGGGGGGGGAGAAATGAAAAAAAAATCCCCCAAAGAGAAAAAGGATATTGACAAATTCATAAAGGATATTGACAAATTGGAGCATGTCCAGAGAAGGGCAACTAAAATGGTGAAAGGCCTGGAAACCATGCCTTATGAGGAGAGACTTAAGGAGCTGCGTACGTTTAGCCTGGAAAAAAGACGGTTAAGAGGCGATATGATAGCCCTGTTTAAGTATTTGAAGGGGTGTCACATTGAGGATGGAGCAAGCTTGTTTTCTGCTGCTCCAGAGACTGGAACATGGAGCAATGGATGCAAGCTCCAGGAACAGAGATTCCACCTCAACATTAGGAGGAACTTTTTGACAGTAAGAGCTGTTCGGCAGTGGAACACACTCCCTAGGAGTGTGGTGGGGTCTCCTTCCTTGGAAGTCTTTAAACAGAGGCTGGATGGCCATCTGTCGGGATGCTTTGATCAAGATTTCCTGGTCTCTTCCAACTCTACAATTCTATGATTCTACGTATGATTCTATGATTCTACGTATTTGGTGTATAAAACAGAAAGGATATAAGTATAAATATAGGTAAAGTAATTAAATAACTTGGGAAAAAAAACAGACTCTTTGTTAATTTTTTTATTAGATTGCTTACTCCTTCAGCCTGCTGGTGTTTTCAAGGTCACTCTTGTACTCTCTGTTCCAAGAGAGAGAATATAGACTCTCAGAGCAATTCACCCAGACTGATTGAAAGTGTCTGATTCCAAAATACCAATCTGATCTTTAATTATTTGTGGCACATTCACCACATCCAAATTAAAAGAGAAAAATGGGGGGGGGGTAAGAGAAAAAAAGAGGGAGAGAAAAGAGAACAGAAAGAAGAACCTAAATAAACCCACTGTCTAGTAAACACAAAAATACTCCACAAAATGAAAAAAGACATTCCAAAAATAATAGTAATGGTAATTAAAAAATTCCCCCCCAAAAAAACAACCCTAACTTGAAAACTAAAGCCTCAGTGAGAGGCGTTTTTTACCTCCAAGGGAATATATCAAACACACAGAGAGTCAAGCTTCTCAATAATTAACTATCACCGTATTTCTTCTCCTTTTGAGAGGTTCAGTGGCTTGTCGGCAGGGCAAGAGGAAAATCCTCACTCTCCTTCACTTTGATTTTAAACGGCCGCTTCAGCCGCCATGCTGCCTGGTGTGACTTTGCTGCTTTCTGTTTCTCCCACTCTCAGTGAAGCTTACACCCCAGTTAAGTGCCTCGTAGCAGCACCTGGGGCTCCCCTCACTGTCAGGGAGTTTTCCCAGCGGGGTTCCTTAGATCGTTCATCCCCAGTCGCCATTTAATTTTATTTTTGGAGCTAGAGCTCCGTGCTTCTGCGCCTTCCCACTCCAATCTGAAACCGGAAGTCCCCTAGCACCAGCAACTTAAAGAATGCTCCCCCCGCTTGGCCTTGAATCCTCACTCACCCCCACCAGCCTTTCTCTCCCTTCCTTCCTCCTCCATCCTGGCTTGTTTTGATTTGCTACAGGAGGCCTGACAGGCACTAGCAACTTAAAGAATCACCCAGCCCCTCTGTGAGGAGGGAGTCACGAGGGGGGGCTGCATGACAGGGGCCCCTGCAGGGTGGGGACCCCCACAGCTGCAGATCCTGTGTGTGCTTTAACCAGGTCCTGATATTGAAGAAGGAGCAAGCTTATTTTCTGCTGCTCCAGAGACTAGGGGTTCATTTACATGGCAGATTTATTGTGGTAAATTGCGCTTTAATTCTTTTCCGCAGCTGTGCCAGTCAGGTTTTTTTTTTTTTTTGTTAACTATGTCACTTTATGGTTCAGACATGGAAAGGTGTGGGGAGCGTGGCCTCCCAAGCAGAGACCAAGCAGAGGAGGGGTTTTATGGGGAGGAGGACAGATCCTCCGTGACTGAAAGGATTGGAAGCCAAAGACTGCCAAAGAGTAGGGGGGGAAGATTAAAGAAAAGTGTCTCTCTCTCTCTCTCTCTCTCTCTCTCTCTCTCTCTCTCTCCCCCTCAAGCAGAGACACAGCAATTGCAGCTGAGGAGAAAGAGGAGGGGCTTTATATTGGGAACAGATCTTCCCTGACTGAAAGGACTTGGGAATCATTTTTCTTGGCAAACTGGATTCACATAGACTTGCCAAATAGCCGAGAGGATTTTTCAAAATTTCTTAATCGCTACTGAATCTCCCTCCCTCCCTCCACCTCTTTTAAGCCCACCCCTTCATCATAACAACCAATCACAGTGCAGCTCTGCTGCAGCCCTTAGTGGAATGGTTGTCTACACTAGCAATAATGTTTACACGTTGCAAATAATTCAGCAAAAGTAGCGACATCCCTTGTCATGCTATATTTGGGGTTTTTACCTTCCCCCCTTCTGAATGAGGCAATGCTGTGGTGCAATCCGTGGGAACAATGAGCTATCTTTGCGGTATATTTAGGGGAATATTTGCCCGTGTAAATGAACCCAAGGACATGGAGCCATGGAGTCAAAATACAGGAAAAGAGATTCCACCAAAACATTAGGAAGAACTTCTTGATAGCAAGAGCTGTGCAACAGTGGAATGAGCTGTCTTGCAGTGTGGTTGAGACTCCTTCTTTCGAGGTTTTTAAACAGAAGCTCTCTGGCAGGAGTGCTTTGATCATTTATTGCTGTATGGCAGTGGGCTGGGCTGGATGGCCCTTATGGTGTATTCCAACTCTATGATTCTATGATTCTTATTCTTTCCCATTTTTCCTTTTCTTATTCTATTTTCACTAATACAGAAATACATACTAGTTTGCAGCTGCTTTTTCTTTGTTGTCTTTCAGTGCTGATACTGTTTTTTTCATTGGTCGAGGATACCAACCCATCATCGTGATGTATTATAATGTCAGTTTCCCAATAAATAAATACCACGCTTCAAGATTATCAGTTGTTTATTCTAACAGCCCATGAGTGTATGAGTTGGGCTACTGGAATAAGACAGTTTCATGACTTCTTATTCATTTTTTTTCTTTTTTGCATAATTTAGCAGGCTTTTTTCTCCTGTATAAATGGTTTAAAGGCTCAGAAAGCCTTTCAGTTAATGAATGCTTTTTTCCACTGCCCTTATCAGCAGACTGTAATTTACTTCATTTCCATAGAAAACAGTTGTCTTGCCTGATAATAATACAGGATTCTGCCTGGACATCCTTGGATCATTGACCAGCACAGAAATGCAAATATCTGTATGGTGAGAATCCATTCTCAATAAAAGGTACAACAAATGTCTGTCTGGATTGAAACAAAAACACCCCACCCCAATGTCAATAGATGTTTTCTGAAACAGTCGGAAATCAGAGGGAGATTTCAGCTTCACAGAATGTCTTTCCAGGTTCCAGCTGAGACAGGCTGCTGCTTCAAGCAAGGATGCGGGATGTAGGCATGTTGGTGGCTGCTTTGGGTGTTGCTATACTGGCTGAGGAATTCTGGGAGTTGTAGTCCACAAATAGCCTTTGCCCAGAGTTGCTATATTCCTGCCCATCTCTTCCTTCATGACTTCTAGGTGCATAATATATTTTTTGATCTCAAAATCTGTGCTGCTTTTCAAACTTATTCCGGGCACTGACTTGATTTTTAATATCCATTACATTGCCACATGCCTCCCCTGGATTGTTCACTGACCATAAAATGCATCCACATAATATTTCACACTTTTGAGAGCCTTGATTGAAATGTACGTACACTTTGCCATGTTTTAACCAATATTAAACCTCTTCTTCATTGCTGCTTTGTTTATAACTGGTGATCAGCCTTGATGTCTGACACACGTTATAGATAGGTGAATAATAATAGTTTCCAGAAGCCTATTAACAGTTCACAGAATCACAGAAGCATAGGATTAGATGGGATCACAAGGGCCATGTAGTCCAACCCCCTGAGAGGCAGGATCACACAAGTAAAACATTCCTAAGAAATGGCCATTCAACCTCTTTTTAAAGACCTCCAAAGAATGGGAGTTCACCGTTGTCTAAGGTACTCAATTCCATTGCTGAATAGCTCTTACTTTCAAGAAACTATTTTTAATGTTTACATGCAATCTCTTTTTTTGTAATTTGAATCTACAGGTTTCTATTCTATTCTGGAGTAGCAGAAAACAAGTATCCTGTATATTGCACATACTGTAACATCCCTTCAAATATTTAAAGATGTGTATCAGATTACCTCTCAACCTTAGCTTCTCTAAGCTAAACACCCAGCTCTCTAAGCTATTCCTCATAGGACTCAGTTACCAGACCTTTTACCATCCTGGTCCCCCTCCTCTGGACATGTTCTGGCTCATCAATATTCTTCTTGAATGGTGGTGCCCAGAACTGGAGTTGTTTTCTGCTGTCTGATCACTGTGTGCCCATAGCACAATAAAACAAAGAAGCTTTTTATGCTGTGCAAGTCTTTTATGCCATGCAAAGAAGTGAGTTTACAGTTTTGAACTTCCTCCTTCCACAAGAACTGCTCCAGATATGCAGTCATGTGATATGCAGTCATCCTGGGAACCAGAGATGCCTGAATACATGTGGTATAGGTAGTAATTGCCTTCAGCATAAGAGCATTAAAAAAGCTGTGTTAGAGCAGACAAAAAGCCCATGTAGAAGATTATCAAATGCAGGCAAAAAGCCTGCAAACAGCCCATAAGGATGACATCACCATATTGCACAGTTTCACACATGTCATCATCCTTGTGTGCTGCCTCCATGAAGACTGTGCTGCAGCAGAGAATAAACCACCATTTTTCATTGGTGGAAACTTCCATAAATGAAAAGTGACAGCTTATTCTCCAATGCAGCAGAGAGTCTGAAAAAAATGGCTCCAGAAATTATTGTGTAAATAAATCTTATGAGTTAAAATTAAAATCTGCAACACTTGGTACATTAGATGGGCTAAGCACCATCTAAAAGTTCTAAATGACACTAGAATATGATAGACGCATCACAATGTAATGGCAGTTCCTGCTACTTTAATAAGAAGTGATGAATTCTTAAAAAATGAAATTAAATAGTTCAGTGATATACTTTTTCTTCTTCTGTACTGATACACAAAGACCATTCAACAAAATACTGCAATGATTCATATCAATAATGCATCTCTGTGGTTTAAATTCATTTCCTTGCTAAGATATAATTAACATACTACGAAATCTTGGAGATTATCTGGTTCAGTTGATCACTAACAAGTAAAGCCAAAGTAATGGAGAAATACAATATTTTATGAGCAAATGCAAATTTCTGAACATGAAAAAATATTTATGGCTTAGATGTTGAGGAAGGTTCAGATATCAATATCAAACCTGCATGTTATAGGCCAGGGTGGCAGAGGAAGACGAGGAGGAGGTATTATTCTCCTCCTTGTCATAGGTCACATGTGATTATGTCTTAGGAGTCCTGTATTGGCTTCCTCATGGCTGGTGTTTGTGTAAGCTTTCATTCCACCTAGGGCAGGAGATGGAGAAGCAATTCCTACCCATCCATTTCAGCCACTGACTGCATTAGGGTATCTCTGATACCTTCCATCTCCACTGCCTAGTGATGGCTTCCATGTCAATGGGATAAGGAATCCATTCCAGGGTTTAGTCTGAATTTTAAAGGAGCCACCCAAAATATTGAAACTATTTTAGTATGAGATAGGGTTAAAGATCTTGGACAGCTCCTTTAAGTTTGGACTGAAATCCAGAGCTGATTCACCACCCTATAGACATGAAAGCCAACAGCTCTCCTGCCACTATTGAAGCAGAGCTGACTGTCACCCTCTCTCCTCTGTGTACAGTACCTCACAGTGCCTAGCCCTGAGGACAACTCAGACCTAGGACTTTATCAGACGCACTAAATATGGCATCATAACGCCACATAAATGTGAAAGGACATGTAGATCAGACGATGTTGCCCTTTCACGTTTATGTCCTGTCAAAATCCCGTACCTTTTTATTGATGGCTGAAGCTGTCAATAGTTCCCCCATGGTACTTTAGTGCCAGTATTGCTGGTGCGCAAAACCTCGGGCCATTTAAATCTTGTCACTGCAGTGAGAATGGCCTGTCCTGCACGAACACTTCCAGATGAGATCGGGACAGTCAGGCAAGTTTTGCTCTTTTTATGACCCTCCCTGGGTTACTTGGGACTTTTAAAGTTTGTGTATGTGCTTTCTATGTGTTAGTTTTGTTTTTATTTTTGCATTTCCCATGTGATGAAGTCTTGCAGAATTTCAGACAAGGAAGTGAATGGGGCTCTGTTCACTTCCTCTTTACTGCCAGGGCTGCCATTGCCAGGAGAGGAAGGTAACTATGGGGGAAGAGCGTTCTTTTGCCGGCATATATATATTTTTTTAATGCCATTAAAAGAACATTTAAAGGGGCTAGTCTGATAAAGTCCCTAGGCATTTGGGTCTTGGTTGACTCTGAAGAGTCCTATTCCTGTTGTTTTTCTGGCATTTTGCCATTGTTCTATTCTAGTGAGCCTACCACTAGCCTATACAGGAGAATGAGCTGAATTTTACTACATAAACCTAACCTGTCCTGGAGGTGAGAACTGCAGTAGAAGTTCACAGAAAGCAACCGAACAAGTTATTCATGGCTGATGGTAGGTAGATAGGTGCCTTTGTTATGTTCCTATTCATAATATCTTTTGGGGATAATTCAGAAAAAAATTGGGTGATCCATGTCCTAAGTTAAAGAAATCACAGAAAGTGCTGGTGTACCAAACTTGTAAAATAAAAGGAATGAAGAAAATGAATTCTTAGACTCCACAAGCTATGTAAATTGAAGGACGATATTTATTCATATTCATGAACGCCTGAATGTTTTCCATGCATACAAAATGACTCATTCATTTCAACTCTGTAGAAGTATTTGTATGTGAAACTACTAGAATTTACACATGTAATTTATGGGGGCACGTACAAATACATTGTATGTCTAGTTAGCCTAGAGAAGAAATAATTTGATAGCTTGGGTAACACAAGGATAGAATTGATATCATTCATTTAGGGCATGCAGGCTCTCTATCTTAGTCTTAATAAGTTTCCTAAAGGATTTTTCCATACAGTAATTTTTTGCACATTTGAAAGATGTTTTTTTAAATCTTTTGTTACAGTAGTCCTGTTGTTCTGGGACACTGTATTCTGAGCATTCAAAATGCTGTATTTTGTGCTGCTATTCTAAGCAGCACTTTCAGATTTGTGTTCGTTGCCATTTTTATAGAAGTGCATGATGAGGTTGTACAACTCTCAAAGGCACATGAGTTTGTTATGTTATTAGCAGAAAGTACCAGATGTCCTTCCCTGATTTCGCCTGCAGTTCTCTATGTAGCATACCCGTGAGTAAGCCCCATTTAATTCAATAGAACTTACTCCTGAATAGTGTGCATAGGAATACCCTGTCATTTCCTATTAGTCACTCAAATGTGGTTTCATAGAGAATTATGTGCTAAAATGAAACAATACTATAATAATACTTTTACTCTATAACATTCACACACACACAAGTGCACAGAGACAGAATGTATGTAATCCTAACAATTAACTTTTGACTTTACTTTTGACTTTTATTTAAATCCAAACTATTGTACTAAAACATCTATTATATTAATTGTTCCATTCACAGAGTTTTGTTGATATTTTTCAAAGCCCTGGTGGCTCCTGCTGAGTCTTGATGTCACATCTAGAGGATGCCTGTCATATGAATGATCTTAACAGGATAAACATCCTGGAGAGTGTGAGAGCTTTTCAGTGCATGCGTTGAAAAGATCTACTTTACTATGCATTGGTAGCATCTGTGAAATGAACACCTTCTTCTAACATGTTCATCTGATGACTCCAGTTGCTGCTTACATACATTTTAAAAAGTCCTAGCAGTCAGATGTAAATTGGAGCTGTAAATTTAATCCAACAAACTGCTTAATTCTTTTCTAGCCCTTGTTTGAGCACTGTGAATTTGTAATGCAAGATATTTTAGACAGAAGTAAACAGAAGTTAGAAATCATCACCTGACCTCATAGCCTTAAACACCAGAACTTCTGTAAGTTCAAGAGGCATACAAAGGAAAGGGGTTAACTCAGGAAATAGAGTTGGAGGAGGGATGGAGAACATGTGACCCTCCAGATGTTTTTGGACTGCAACTCTCATCATCATTTGCTCTGTAAGCTACAGCTGATGAATCTGGAGTCCGGCAATATCTAGAGGTCTAAACATTTCCAATCCCTGGAATCATCACATCATCCTAGAGTGTAGTATAATAATATCATTTTAGTTTTGTGTGATAATGTTTTTCTAAAATAAAATATAATAAGTGCAATAGAAGAAAGAACCTGATTTTATTGTAGAAAAATACCCATTGGAAACACATAAGGCCAATTGCTCAGGGTCAAACTGAATACATGGCTCTAAAACCCTGCAGACTTGTAACGTTGCAGTTTATTTTATTTTCCTCACAACGATCTGAACTGCAATTATTGAATTCACAACAGGATCTAAGACATCTTGCAGACTAGTTGTGAAGGCTTTGCTAAGAAATCAATTAGAATGTATAAAGCCTCTGCACATTTAAACTCTTACTTCTGGGTTTCCCTGTCCTCGGGGAAAAGGTTAAAAATGAAAAATGGATCCTTACTTAAATGTGCTCTCTCTGTTTCTATCTTTTTTTAAAAAAAGTTTTGCTCATGCATGAGATCTCTATAATGGAGCAGTCCTATTACCTATCACCAGTGGCAGCTCTAGGAGGGTGGGGAGAGACTGAACACCACCCGATGACACTGTCAGAGGGAAGGGTGACACCAGCCTTAGTAATGCCACAGCCTATCACTTAGACCCATTTCCAGCCTACGGAGCTAAAGTTATCCATGTCAAAAGGTACAAAGTGCTGTAGAACCAAATACTGTAGGTCTCTTTTAGGACATGCATATTATTGTTCCCAGGTTTTCTAACACAAATGTTGATTCTATTTAGTATAATTTCTTGATCACTTTCAACTGACTTTTCTCATTCATTTCTTAGCAAATCATACCATAGTTGTTATGAAACCTTACTAAATGGCACAGGACCCTGTTCCAGGGTGTATCTGGAGGCAGGATTAAATTACAGCATTGCCCCCCAAATAAAAATTATACCCCCACCATGAAATATTCCTGCAGTCTCCAGATTTCTAGCATTGCAGTAACTTAAAGCTTCAGTTGAGCTTTAGGCATAGAAAGAAAGGGGGTAGACACAGTTACCAAAGGAATACAAATGCAGTGCATATAAGTGTTCCAGATGTGAATGATTTTCAATGCCTCATACTCTGCAATACTAGAAATTTGGAGATTGCAGGAAAATTTCATTGAGAACAGCCTTCTTGTGCCCCCCCCAATACAACTATATCCCTATCAGTAACTATGCTTGAGATTATTTCTTTCATCAAAGAAAGAAGCTTGCCTGGTTAGTTAAAGACATTGTAAAGCACCATTACAATGGAGGTAGCATTCCTGCTTGGATCCTTTTGACAAATAACAATTGAAATAGCATGCAGTATTGCCCTCACCCCTCTTCCAATTTACTAGATGGTGGAGCAAAGGGATCCTTCCCCCCTCCTTCAGTCCTCCCCCCCCCCCAGCATTTAGTCAATAGGAATAGGGAGAATTTTGTTTCAGTTCAGTTTTGATAAGAATTTTGAAAAATTCACAAGTATCATTAAAGTGATGATGAGAAGAATGTGAAATGTTAAGACATTCTAACCTGGGAGAAGCTGAAACTGATTGATTCAGTCATTCAAGCCCATGGCTTTGAGTTTTTAACTGGGCAAAGTCCGTGTTTGAATCTCTTTGTATTCAACAGAGTGAGTGCTTGATGAGGGTGGCCGCCTCCTATTTTCTGACAGGCCAATACAACTTGGTCTTCTCTGTGCTAGAAATAGTTGTACCTATTGAATTCGATCAGTGTAAATAAGGGAGAAATTTGTTTCTGCTCATTTCTCAAAAATTTACCAAAATTCATGTATTGTATACAGGCCAATCCCTGTATCCACAGGGAATGTGTTCTAGGACCACCACCCCATATCTCATTCTGTTTCCATGGGTTCTTTAAGCCTTAGGAGATTATCAGATGCATCAAAAATGGCATTATAATGATGCCATGAGATCTCAAAAGGGCTTCCTTATCAGACGATGTTGTGCCCTAGCGTTATGCAAGCGTGTTGCTGCCATTACCAGGGAGTTATTTTTTGTTGGGGAGAAGTCGAAAATTGATCTCCAGTAGCATTTGTGTTTCGGATTTTCATGTGTGCGAACATGTGGCCCATTCTGCTGGCATGATTTCAGTGTCAATGGACGGTCCCACCTCAACACTTCTGGGTGCGATTGGGAAAACTAGGTACTGTACTCTATTTTTATGAACCTCCCCATCTTGCTTGCAAGTTTCTAAATGTGTATCTGTGCTTTTCTGAATGTTTTCGTTTTAAATTTTGGTGTTTGGGGGCTTTTTAGCACACCCGTGTCTTCTTGTGGGATGTGCCGAAATCTTGTTCATGGAGAAACACGGAAGTAAGCAGCACAAGCACTTGTATTACCGGATTCTTGGGCTGATTTTGTATCATTATCATGGCAGTGTGCGAAAACATGTGTCATTATGCCAGAACACAAATGCTGCAAAATATAGTGCCATAATAACATTTTAAGGCACTTGTCTGATAATCTCTTTAGAAACACCTGTCCATGATGATTGGGGTAGTCATATGTGGGTTAGGGGGAATCAACAAAAATGAGGTGCCCTGCCTTGCACAAGCAGAAGGACTTCCTCTAAAACAAAGCCCACCACTGGCTACAACTCATTGTCTTTATGGCCCATAATTGTGGAGCATCAATACCATGAAACACTTCAGTATCTAATGGTTATTTCAGTTAAGAAACATTCAGAAAATCTCTTAAAAGTAGAGTCTGCTAACTTATTAATAATGCAGTGTAAAATCCTGAAGTTTAAAATAAAATATTCACAGAGGTTTCAAATATGTAATTTGGTGCTCTTCCAGGTCCACAATTCAGAATTGCCTGAGAGCGAATTTTTCCAAAGCAGTTTTCTCAGAGTTACTTGAAAAATGCCTAGCATTCTGGAAGACCTTGTTGCTTTTGGTTGTTATAGTCTCAGTCAGATGCATTTTGCAGCATATATCTTGCTAATACAGCGGTTTAGGTTCCAGACCACCACTGTAAAGTGAATGTCACATTAAAGTGAATCTTGGTCTTTTTTTTTTTTTTTCATATGCCAGTGCATATAAAAGCCTAAAAACAGATTTACAAATTGAGCGCAGGTAACAAAATTGTGCCGGTTGATTTGCTTGATTCAACTCAGAGTCAGCTGATGTGCACACCATTGTAGAAACCTCCCTGAAGAGCAAGGCAAGTGCCCAAAATAATAAGCATGAATATAATTGAAAAGATGGGTATTAGTGAAGTGCTTTAAAGCAAAGTGCCTTAAAGTGAAGTATGCCTGTATGCTTGAAAACGAGAGTACATGGGAGATATGCTCCATGACAAACCAAAGGAGATGAGGTTTTCTTTTTAAAATACTACTAATAATAAGGCATGTTTTCAAAATCAGTTCTTGATGTGGCACAGAAACCTCAGGTTCAAGGAAGAAAAAAACCAAAAATCCTACTAGAAAAAACAAAACAAAAAGCCTTTGACCATGCCCATAGGAAGAGCTCCTAGCATCCAGAGGATATATCATATTTTTGAATGAAAGCTGTAAGGCCTTTTTTAAACAGAAAGAAACCCCAAATGCTTATAAATTGCAAGAAGCAAACTAGGATAAAGCTTTTGTGATACATACTGCATAACACAGGGATATATTTAGCACAGGGTATGCAAACCAGAGTTTAGAAAAAAATACCTTTTTTAGGAGGTTATCAGACACTCTAAATATGATGTGATGATGATGCCAGGAGATCACTAAAGGGCTTGCATTTCAGACATCATTCCTGTGTCATTGTGCTCCTGTTTGGCTGTCGTTATGCTAGAACTTCTTTTTATTGATGGGCTGAGCCATCAATGGAGCCCCTGTTCCATTTCTGTAATGGAATGTCCTGAAACTGAAAAGGTGCCCTGTTTTGCTGGTGCAATGCCAGCATCAATGGGAGGTCTGTTCCAGAACACTTCCGGGTGAGATCAGGCCGTCGAGGTAAGTGACACACTTTTTTGTACCATTCCCATGTTACTTGTAATGATTTAAGTATATTTTTGTGCTTGGTGTTACTTTTACTGTAGTATTTTTGTTTTTATTTTTGAATTTCCCATGCTGTCATTTTCTTCCAAGAGCAGCCAGGATTTAAATCCAGGAAGTGAAAGGAGCTCTGTTCAAACTCCATTCACTCCTGAGCTGCCCTGCTGAGGGAACAAGGTGTGATTAAGGTAGGTAAGAAAAATTTTCATTTTATGTTGTTACAGGGATGGGAGAGGGGCAGGAGAGGAGATTGCAGGACGGGAACACTTTTTTTGTTCCTGTCTGAAAATCTCCTTAGACTACAGCTCCCAAATTGGCCAGCCAGCATGATAAGTGCTCAGAAGATTCTGGCAGTTATAGTGGAAAAAAGGAACTTTCTGAGCTCTGATGTTCAGCTTGAGAATGTTCAGCTCAAAGGAGGGAAAGGGAAATTATTTTCAAAGTGGAGGGGGCACACCAGTAGTGAACAGGTGGAAACATCCCTAAAAGTATCAATTTTCATCACAGAGGAGTCAGGATAGTTAAATGGGGAGAACACTTTGGGGTCGTCTAAAGACTTTATCAGACTTAGGTCTAAAAGTGCTGTAATTCCACAAATAAAGATAGTGGGAACATTGTGGCCTTATAGCACTTATTATTTCACGTAGCTGTAATCACATGAAAGAAACATCACGTGAACAACAACAACTAACATTTAAGAATGGCAGTTTACTTCTGTAATTTTGCATGGGCGAGATTTCATCAGTTCTCGCAAGAAGACGCAAGTATGCTTAGAACGCCTCCCAAAATCCTAAATTAATAAAGTAAATGAACACAGAAGTGCTGAAACAAACCTAAAAAAAATGCAAACTAGATGGAAGAGTTCATAAAAAGAGCATCCCGTGCTTCATTTTTGCATTCTCACCCAGATGTTTGCTTGCTGAGGACCGCCTACTCATGCTGTAATCTAGTGATTACAATGGGATGTGTTTTTGCATGCCCTAAATACTGCGAAAAAGCACTATTGGTGGCCATTTTAATTGATTGTCAACTAAAAGCAACACCTTATTTGCGGCTGGGGCATGGGGTAACCATGAGCTGACGACGATGTCATGTGATGGCCGTGGCCGTTCATAGTACCATTACGTTGTAAACCTGTGATTTTTGCCATGTCTGATAAAGTCCTAAATGGCAAAAATACTCCTCACGGAATGTGGGGGGAATGCGACCTGTCTTAATAGTATTCCACATCATTTTGCCATATTGGGAAGGAAGGGGCCCAAAAATGTCAAGAACTCCAAAGGAAAAGCCTTTGTGGCTTTTCCTAGAGTTAAAAAAAAAACAGTGAGAGGAATGCACATTCCTGCTCTTTGGGACAAGTGATTCATTTTGATTCACTTTCCCATATGAATGGAAGCACAAAGCTGATTGGCTAGGCAAGCATAGGGGTGGGGCTTGCTAACAAGGCAAGCATCTGCTGCTGCCATATTGGATTTTCATCTTAGCAAGTGAGCACTAAGCTGAGAAAACAGGGTGGGATTTGGGGTGTTGCTTTTCTGTTAAATCGCAAAAATCTATTGTATCTTGGATGTTGTTTTTTCCCGACAGTGGCAAATTGAGGTAAGTATAAATATGAGCAAATCACTCACAGCTGCCATCTTGACTAGTGGACATGTGAAGTGTAGGGGGGGACATTAAGATAAGTTGCAGCTGCTGCGAAATCCATTACTGCAAGGCACTCCATTTTTTCTGTGGGGTGTGTTGCCTCATATAGGCAAGCCCCTGGAGTCACTCAAACTATCTACTGTAACCCTGTTATAGTAGGTGGCCCTGGTGGCACAGAGTTTAAATGCCAGTACTGCCACCAAAATGTTGTAGATTCAATCCTAAGGGCTCCAAGGTTCACTCAGCCTTCCGTCCTTTCGTAGGTTGGTAAAATGAGTACTAGTCGGCTTGTCAGGGCAATTAGCTAACATGGGATTTCAAAGGAGGAAGTGAATGGGGCTTTGTTCACTTCCTTCTTCGGTTCCAGGGAAGCCTTTGTAGGGAGAGGAAGGTAAGTGTGGTGAGGGATTATATTTTGCCGGCATAAGAATGGATATTTTTTATGCCGGCAAACAAACATCTTTAGGGGGTGGTCTGATGAAGTCCATAGACCAAATGACATGCTCTTTTTACTTCATTCTGAATAGTTATTTATGTTCTCATTTACTTCATACTCTTCAAACACTATCTTTCAAACACTGAAAATCTAGAGTTTTCCCAGGACAAGAAGTCTCATGATTCCCCATGGAACCTTTTCAGATACTTCCTAAGTAGAACCAGGGAAAGGGAAGGGAAGGGAAGGGAATCTAGCCTTCATAGAATACTGTCCCTTTCTTACATATCTTTATAATCACCAGCAAAGGTGATGAAGACTGCTTTCTTCAGAAGCCATGTAAGATGAATGTCAATTTAACTTGAATAATATAATAACAACAGGGTGGCTCATATAATGTGATGGTGCCTCATGCATTTCAGCTCTTCACCAGATCTCATTTTCCATTTTCCATTTGCCTCCTTTTGAGAAAGCCTAAGAAATTGTGAGTTCAGGTATCTGAGGCAAAATGTCAAAACCACACATGGAGATACCTCCAAGTAAAGGGGTAAAAGGGTGGGAAAGTGTGGACCCCTTTCTCCCCACTCCCAGCCATCTCCTTAACCTCATGAGATTTTTTTTTTTAAAGAAAACATTCCAAGCAATTTTAGCCCCTTCAAACTGGAAAAATATGGCAGTTTTGGTCAACCAGCCCCAATCCCCCAAACCACACACACCTTTTTAGCTTCCAGACTTCTTCCATTTCTTCCTCTCCACATAAAGTTCTTCTAGGTGCTGTCTTTAAAGATACACACTAAATTTATGTTACAGTTTTATAGCTATGAGAACTCAGACAGATGGGGATGCAACTAATACCGAAAGGAATATGCACCAAATCCCATTATCCCTTCAAAGTAACATCTTTAAGTAGATTGTTTAATTATAGTTTAATTATAGAATGCAACTTAAAAAGAAATGAATGCACCTTAAAAAAATGAATGTATCTGAAAATAACATGTAATACATGAAAAGGAGAAGAAGTAAAACCGAAAAATCCATTTTATTTTAGTAACAATTGCTAAAGGAAAATAAAGAGTGCCTAAACACATTCAGGAATCAGACCAGCATGCCCCACATATGCCCCATATGGAGTTCTGGATGCATTCAAAGTTAACCTTCAGCTGTCATTCTGTCCCTGGCAACATTTTTACTTCCTTTTAAAGGTTTAGCTAATAATAATAAAAAATAATAATAAATTCTTTTGTGGACATTTCAGTTCACTGGGGGGCGGGGAGACTATCAGAAAATGGGTTCTTGAGAACAGTTCAATAAGAATTCATTGTCAGATACCTGAATATTTCCATGTATAAATGCAACTTTTATACTAGGTTGTCTTTTTGACAGCATCATTTTTGCATCCAGAAAGCTAATTACACTGCATTATGTCACCACTAAAGATTATTCACACTTGCATGAATCAGAAAGTAAACAGTTTGAAGTTATTATTTTCTGTGTCAGATGAAATGGCACATGTCAATCAATGTGGAGAGTAACAATGTTGTGTGGTAGACTACAAAGAAATTTTTAAAGTCTCTGTTTGAAAAAGAAATCTGAAGAATTTAAGAATTGCCCTGCTGGATCTGACCAAAAACCTATTTAGAGCTGCATTCTTTTTTCCTTCACATGCCAACCATATGACTATGGGAACCCAACAAACTTCTCTCACTAACCTTATTATTCTAATCCTCAGATCTTTATGCTGGTTCCTTATTACTTACAAGTGTCAGTGCTCAGTGCTTATATATAAGTGTCAGTGCTCATAATGGTGCCATGTAAGATGATGTCTTCTTTCAACTCATCTCATCATTCTTCTAACTCTCTCCTCTTTGTGTCACCCTTGCCTCCTCTACTGCTTCTGATCTTTTTGCTGCCCTTTCTACTTCATTGCGCAATAATGGGTACTGGGTACCCACTTTCCAGGGCTGGAAAGCTTGACCCAGAAGTCATTCTGCAGGCAGTCTCATTAAACCACAAACAGATTATTGTCTGAATTAATTGAGGAGATTCAGAACTGCTCTCCTTCCCTCTCCTTGAATAGATTATCAGGCCGTTAAAGATCCTTCAGCTCCTGGATCAAGGTTTTCATCAGAGGAAATTTACACCCATCAGAAGTGATGCAACAGAACGGCAGTGCTGTAAGGATATCATCTGCTCTAATACTGAAGAGTACTTGTGTATCCTGCGCTAGATAAGGAGATATATAGATATATAGATCCTGTCAAACATATATAGATATGTTCATTTTATAAATATTTCCAGAACTTTTTTTTATATAGAATGTAGCATTGGATAGAAACAGACCACATATTTAAAAAATTCCACAAAAGACAAAGCAGGCCCCCTTATGCTCACGTTCATCTTGTGTTTAATCTATTGTTGCTGCACTATACTTTCGAGGGGGAGGGTTTGCTTGAGAGAGTGGATGCAGCAAATGCCCAAATACTTAGCCTTGATCAGCCTTGGGCATCATGCACTTGACCAGTCGAGTTAGGCACTATTTGCTTCTCTGCCTCAGGTTAAAGATGGCTAAACTGTGGTTGTCATATTTTGGATGTGTTATGAGATGATGTGACTATTGGAAAAGACCAAAAGTGGAAAGCAGTAGGAAAACAGGAAGACCACATTACAGGCTAATTGATTCAGTCAAGGAAACCATGACGCTGAGTTTGCAAGACCAGAGCAGAGCAGTAGATGACTTGGGATGTTGGAGATTTCTAATTCATAGGGTTGCCATAAGCTGAAGTGAATTTGATGGCAAATAACAACAAATCAGGTAGCAAATTGTCTTCGGATGGCTTTGATTGGGATCAAACCTTTTCCATGGCTTCTCACAACAGTGTGCAGATGTAGACTAGATATCCTAGAATAATCCTAATGGCAGATGTGAAAAACAGAAGAAAAAATGGCCTTTGAAGGTTTTATTTGATTTTTTACATTGGATAAGTTTAGGGTATATCACTTCTTCATAAAAAAGAATCATTGATGAATGAAATAATTCCTATCCAGGCTAGGAATCTGTAAGAAAAAGAAAGATTGTCAAGTCTTTTAAAAGGAAGGAAGGAAGTAATCTACCTGATCTAAATATCCTGAACATTGAAATGGACACAATGTTAGTAGAAAATCCATACCTTTTCCATGTTTGTGTTACTTCCCATGAAAGAAAAACAAAATTTAATCTACAGGATGTGTACATTCAAAAATTCTGTGTATTTCAAAAACTCTGCAGCATTTCTAAAATGAGAGCAATAACACTGTAGTATTTGCCAATGGATACATGCATTGTACTGTCTATTCTCCTGGGTCACCTGTCACCACCACTAACGACTCCATCAGCGCTGTTTATGCACAATCCTAAATATACACTGGACTGACTATGTGATGAATGTTGCTGTCCTTGAGCAAGCAGGGATCACCAGCATTGAGGCCATGATATTGAGAACACAGCTGCACTGGGCAGGGCATGTTTCTAGGATGTAGGCCCATTGCCTCCCAAAAATAGTATTCTACGGTGAACTCACCACGGGTCAGCATAAGAGGGGCACTCCAAAAAAGTGATACAAAGACTCCCTGAAACAACACCTCAGGCTCGGCCAAATTGATCACCAACAATGGTCCGCCCTGGCCTCACATCGGGAGGCATGGAGACACACTATCTACAATGCTGCAGCCTTATTTGAGAACTCACACCGAACAAGTCGTGAAGAGAAATGACAACGCAGAAAAAATCACAACCCGGAAACATCACCCAAGGAAACCTTCTGCTGTGTTTTCTGCAACCGGACTTGTCTATCTCCGATTGGCCTTTTTAGTCATCAGCGCGCTTGCAGAAAGTGCGGGATGAGTCCTTCCTGAATCTTCGTGTGAGAATAGAAGCCAGACAGAGAGACATGCATCCATTTGAAAAACTGATCCACTTAAAAAACATGAACTATTTTTTCATTTAAAAAAACCATACTGCAAGGAACTAGAACATAATAGACTTGGAAAGAAGAAGGAAATTCACAGGAAATCTGTCCTCCCCTAATCTATCCAGATTCTAAGCCTTAAACAATTTTTTAAATGAGCAACTGCATGGTTATTAATTCTCTAATAAATAGCCTCTATTGCATAACTTAAATGCACACACAGAGACACAAATTATTGAGTGCAATATACTGTTTAAATTCAAGGCATATTAGAGTTTTGCATCAAACAGATTCTCACATAGGCTTTAATGTGGGTTTCTTTTCTTTTTCTTGAGTAGTTGAGAGTTTGCAGCAAAGGTTCTGCAAAGTTTACCAGCACTCAATGCATTATAAACTGACTTGTCCACCTTTGAAAAACAGGGAGATGCTGACACATCCTAACTTGAAAAATGTACCAAAACCACATTAGTTGAGAAAAAAATGAGGAAGTGCTCAAGAGAACTGTCACTTTTAATTTGACGTGCTTCAATATTGTTGTCCTTTAAAATAAAAAGCAAGCACAACCCTTTAATATTGATAAACAACTTTCTTTATATTTCAAATGACTCTTCCATTTTAGCATCTTGCAAGGCCAAGCACTTTTGAACCCCCTGAAGTTACTCTTCATAGCTTGCTACCTTCAAGTGTTTAGGTGCTGACCCTAGCATCTCAGGAATGTTTCATACTGTATGCAGGAACATGATGTGACTTGCAGGATGCTCTCAGTTAATCACTGAAGCTACAGAAAGCTTATGGAAAAACAGGAAAGTGATCCAGAGGAACAAGAATGTGATTTCACAATGCGGTACTCCTCAGCAATTTCCATTCATTTTGACTGGTCTCATAGAGTAGACTTTTCCTGTGGGAAAGTAAAGCCAACAGAGGCAGATAGAATAGGAAACTGTGGCATTCTGTTGGTTAGTTCCAATTAAAGTAGACCCATTCAATCAACTGTTGAATAGTGAGTTAATATGTACGTAAATCCAAATGTTTCCAAGGGTCTAACTCTAGTCAAGACTAACAACAGAATGTAGACTAGTATTTATCAACATCATGTGTTGCCATCATAGTATAGCAAGAGATGCATGTAATACTGGCAAAGTAAGACTAGCAGTGGTGTTTTTCAAAGAAATGCATCTTCCAAAGCAAGACAGATATATTTTGATAGCACTCTTGTGCTGAGATTTATCATTAAGTGGGCCACTTAAGTTGGCTATATCCAGGATTGTAAGCCCTGGAAGTTAGCTAAACAAATGACAATAGGGACAGTAAGCATATGTATGGGGGGGGGGTTGGTTCATCATATCTTCTAAAATTCCTCATGTGGTGTGCATAACCAATTTAAGTAGCAACTCAAAAGTTACTGTATCACAACTAGGAAAATGACAATTATGTGGATTTTTAGAAGTGTGGTTAAATGTGATATTGCTTATAAGATTTGGTAAGTAACCATTTGCTCAGCCCCCAAATAAATGTGGCTGCTCAAGTGTTCAAGTTGAAACTTGGGGAAGGGAAGATGAGAATCTCAATGCCCAAATCTTCTCAGTCTCCTCCATCCATGCACTCTCCTGCAAATTACTTTTCTCCCCAAGAAAAATAATCTTGGAATGAGGAGGGAACACACAAAAGAGTATAGTAGGCAGTTCCTCACACCTTGGGAGAAACCATACTGAAAAGATGTCCATCTGCAATGTTTCACAACTCCAAACAACTCCTTCTTGCAAACCCTATGATTCCTGGCTGCACGTGTTTGTAGAAGCAGGAATGAGACCATATTTTGGTCTGGACCAGCTCAATGGGGCACTGTACTTGCCTTAAATTGAAGCCACTGCACCTCAAGCAGTGATGGATAGGCAATTGAATTTTAAAAGCATCCTCAATCACAATAATTTCTCCATTTCTAGTCACCATGAAGGAAGAGATGGTCCAAATTGTCACATCACAGCTGCTATGGAGAAGATTTCAATAGCTCTTGAATTAATGTAGTTCCAAGGAGATGTAGTTCCAAGGAGCTGTCTGGCAAAGCAGCAGCCACTATGTTTGCTTCTTTGTTTCACAAGTGGAAAGATGGTAGTGCGGATGACTGTCCAAGAAGTGATGTGGGTTTATCTAGTGCTAACCAGATCAAAACAAAGAACAAGATGGCATATCCATTCCATTCCATGTATAACATTAGCAATTATTCAACACTGGTGATGGGACAGCATCCTCCCTTGCGCACTTTGACTGATGGCAGAGTTACCTCATGGATACCGAGGAACATAAGGGATTTTGTGAGAGAGAGAGGGAGGGAGGGAGAAACTTATAGTAGAGAAGACAACTGCTTACATAAGGTGATCTTGCCTGGCCAGAAGAAACCCATATATATTATAGCCTTCTCTTTGGCTTAAGAAGGCCCCCAACAACCTGTAACCCACAAGATCAAAACCAGGCCACCTCTCATTTATGGTGGCCCACTCCATGATCATTAAATCTCTTGTGTTTCCCTGGGCCTGCAAAAAAAAAAAAAAAAAAAACCAAAAAAACCCCAAAAAAACAAAAAACAAAAAGGAAACAAAAAAAATAGGCATTACCAACACACATGACAAGCATGTAATACATGACTGGCAGGCTGCCATTATCTTGAAGGGTCACTTAGGCATTGATCAAAAGAGATTTCCATCACAAAGGAACCCTGGCATTAAGCCTACTCTCTCTGAGCAAGCTCATCAGAAAATTACACAATGAGAAAATGCTACTAAGTTTCCTTTCCAGTCCATACTTGGCAAAGTGATCTGATGTTGCTGTCATAAGGGGACAGTGAAGGAAAGCTTTCATTGCTGAAACATATGTCCTATCTGCCCCTTTTTCTAAATATAGGTCTTCATTTTTTTTTCTTGTCATTCAAGCTCCTTTAGAGACACTAATTTCACTGGAGCTACTAAACTTTGTACTTGCCTAGCTTTACCTTAATGGACTGCTTGCTCAAAAAGAAGCTGTTCAGCCAATAAACTGCATGCTGTGTTTGTGCTTACATAGCAAATATTTTAGTTTTCTTATGGTTCAGTTTGAAAGGTAAAGTTATAGCAGGGAGAAGAGGGCAAATTGCAGGGGAATATTAGTTTGAAGACTTAAGGGAAATGCTCTAATTAAGTGATATTTTATGAGCTCCCAAAGTGGCACGTTTAGGAATATCTACCCAATGTAGATCCCAATGGACCATATGTGTAGGACATGTAGACTTGTTTATATATTGCTATTCAATTGAGATTAATCATTATTTATCATTTGGCATTATTTTCTTTTTATCTCCGCCCACCCCACTCCCCTACTATAGAGCTTTTCCTACTAATTTATAGCTTTTCCTACTGATAAGCTATAAATACTAGGTAGCATTCTGTATTGCAGTTATGGATTCGTAACCTAGAGGTACAGATCTGTTACTGCTCCACATTCAGTAAGACTATATAGTCTTACTGTACAACTACCTAAATGCCCCTCCAGTCCATCTTAATAACCAGCAACTGCATTAGGTGAAGGAGGTCTGTTCAGCTGCCAAACAGGATGCAAAAAGAATGGCTTTTCTAACCCCCTCCCACCTGCAAGTGGGGCTGCAACAAACAGAAGCAGGACCACTGTCACAATTCCCTATCACAGCCTCACTAGCTGGGAGAAGGGTCTTGGAAACATCCTCCTCCTTGCACCACAATTAGCAGTTGAGCAGACTTCCTTTGCCCAATGCGGCTCCCGGCTCTTAAGGTGGGTTTGGAGGGTTGTGTCATGATACATTACTTAGTTATACATATATAACTAAGTATATTATGTAGAATATCAGTGACTATTATTAGTAGTAATATTAATAGTAGTGTTAATAAACTAAATGGAAGCTAAAGAGTTATATTCAGAGCCAATTTGGAGCAGTGATTCAAAGTGATGGACTAGAAGTAGAAAAGGTTCAAAATCCTACTAACCTATGAAGCATATTGCTGTGCTGTGAGAGAAAATCATCCATTTTAACATCTTAAAGGAAAGGTGGAGTATAAACAAAGGCTGGAATCCCATTGGGGATTTATGTATGTGTAAACATCGCCGTTATGGTGCTATGCAGTGAATCCTGTCCCCATCCCTCCCAAGGCTCACTTACTGGGAAGCAGCCACTGCAACGAATGAGGGTCTGTTCCTCTGTCAGTTGGGAAACAGGAATCCCAACCTCTCCCATGAGCAATCTCTGGTGCAACAGGCAGCAGCAGGACCCCTGTCGCAATTCCCCCTTACACTGGAGCTCGCTTGTGGCAGGCGGCAGCTGCTTCCTGATTGACAGGAAAACAGATCCCTGTTGATCATAGTGGCTGCTTTCCAGTAAGTGGTGATTGGGGGACTTTCACAGTGCTATGTAGGGACCTTGAATATATAGTAGTCACTAGTGTGTAACCCTAAGTTATGCATTTATAACTTAATTATGAACATAATTAATGTGCCAAACAGGATTGCAGCTAACTTTAAATATAGCCAACATCCTTTATGAGTTTAAAGTTTCATTAGTATACATATGCAGACAGTCCTGGAAGATGAAGGGTCATACCTGGGTGGGAGTGCAAGTGTACCCTGCCAGCCAATCAGCAGCTGTTTGGGTCTGGAGCACAGCTGATCCCGATTACTGTCCAACACATGTTGCACTGCCTGAGAAAAACCATTGCACAGGAGCTATTATACCTCTCTGTGCAGCATCTCAAAATTAGTTATGTAAATTGACCAAGAGGATTTTGATCTTAATATTTTTCCCTGGCCATGTTAACATGAGTAGGAAATGCTCTAAAATATTTGTGAGTTCAAAAAGATAGTCCACTTTTGTTGTTGTAGTGAACCTTCAAGTCAACTCCAACTTATGCCATATGCCTTACAAATTATGGTTGCAGCCATTAACAAAAGACTTTCTGATGTTTGTCCTTAGATGGATAAGCAAGTTGTTGATCACTTGTGGAGACTTTTATCTTTACAGAAAATCATAACTCTATACATGTCTTCTTATATGCCATAGAAGAAAAGTAATAATAATGTGTTTGTGTTTTCTAATCAAGATCTATTTTAAAATACTTTACATGTATTTCTTGAATATTTTAATGCCAATTTTGTTGAAGAAATTCAGAACTGCATGCAGGCATTTAGAAAATATAAGCCAGAATCCTGCATCAAAGGCTTAGTTAAGTGCTTAGCTTTTATGGATACTTAACTACTTATGTAATTGTTTTATATTCACAATTGCTACTTAGGAGATTATCAGATGGGGACAAAAATAGCATCCCCATCTCACTAACTCCTCTCCCAATCCCGTCCCGATCCCATCCCAGCATAAGAATGAACCGTTTCATACACTTAACTTTGCCGCATCCTCCCCTCCCCTCAGCAGCCCAGGAGTGAATGTAGCTCCCACGGAGCTGCATCCACTTCCTTGTTGAAATCCCGGGCCATTCTCACGAGAGGACAAGCACATGGGAAATTCAAAAGTAAAAAAGAAAATACTCTTCAAAAAATAAAACCAAGCACCTAAACATACTTAAAAGTTTTCAAGTAACATGGGGAGGGTACAAAAAAGTGTGTCACTTACCTGGATCTCCTGATTGCACCCAAAAGTGTTTGGTACAGACATTCCACTGACGCTGGCATCACACCAGCATAACAGGGCACCTTCTCACTCAGCCATCATTCCATCATAGAAATGGAATGGGTAATCTATTCACAGCTTAAGCCATGAATAAAAAGTAATGAGGGTGAAATGGAAGCAGCACAGGAGTGTAACATTACAGGGACGATGCCATCTGGAAAAAAAAGCCCTTTGGTGATCTCCTGGCATCGTTGTCATGCCATATTAAGGGTGTCTGAAAATAATCACCCTTAATATGGATGTCTCCATAGTCACAATTGTGACACTATTATCATGATCATAAAACATGCAAACACATACCAAACCTAGTTTATTGGGTATCAGTTACATGGGGAGAAGGAGATCCATTCTGCTGGTGACTAGAGAGGTTATGTAGTTAAGCACACTAAACTAAATAGCTGATACAGGATTCCAGCTGTAATTTCTGTCTCAGAAATGACTGCTACCATGGAGGAGAGGAAATCAGTCATACAAGGCCCTTTTTATCAGTGGTTTTAATTAAGAACAATTGTGGAATATTTTTAAACTATATTTTAAAAAAAGAAAAAAGAAAACCATTTCTTAGCCAACCCTCCCCTTCTGTAGTTCCAGCTGTGATAATTTTCTCTTATTCTAAACTAGTCTGGTGAGCATTTTCATACAGCATTTCTCAATAAACACTTTCAAGTGGAAGCATCTGCTTCTTCAGGTAGCTTTTAATTCTAAGCATGGAAGGAGTTCTACCTCACCTTCACTGGACTTCTGTCATTCAAAAGGAGCCATGTTTTAGATTGCATTCCACATTACAAATGTATAAACATATCTTGACGTCTAAATATTACAGGGAAAGAACAATTGGGACCTTTAAAGACATTTGATAGAGTTCATTTCCAAGCTCAGAGCTCCCTTTCACCTGCAAAGGTGAAATGAATTTGATAAGGTACCAAGCAACAGGCAGCAGCTTTTCAAACTTTCAGCTGTGTCATTCAAGAAAACATTGACATTTTACTTGAGCTTTTGGAAATGCTAGCACTCTCCAAAGAGAAATGAAGGGTTACTGCCTGAGGAAGAACAAATAGCTTCAAATGCAAATCACTTGATACTGACTCATATCAGACAAACATCATATAGCTCCAAGTGGAACTACATCTTTAAATGTCATATTTTCCTTTCTAATATTCTTGCCCAAAGGGAACAGGAGGTTTAGAAATAGCACACAAATATTTAAACACAGAAACATTTCAATAGTGGCCTGTAATTTAGAGAGCACTTGGGTCCTCTAACATAAATGTTTCCTCTGGCTTTCTTAAGTCATTAAATAAACTCTTTTACCAAGATAATCCCCAATCCCATTCAGTTCACTTTGTTTATTCTGACCATTGTCCATCGCTATAGATGAAATTACAATGGCAAAAAAGATACAAGTTCAATAGTCATAAAAAGCAGTCAACAATTTTTTGCAGCTGAAAATGCAAAAGTGACTTTTCCCAACACATATATAGCTTCTTCCCTTGAGTAACAGAAATCCAGTTGTTGCTGTATTCACCGGCAAATCTTTAAAACCATGAACCTTTCTAGTAATTTAGTCACTGGAATAAATACCTATATTTATTGCTCTCAAACAGAGTAGACCCCTTGAATCAATGGTTAATCAATATGTTAGAAGTTTACCACACTAGGGTTGTTAGAAGTGATTGTCTCACTTTAGAAGGCAATGTATATATTGCTTGATGGAAGCACAGCTTATCACACCCTGCTCAAAATTCCGTTCCTACAACTGTATGAAAATACTTCATTCCGCTTTGTATACACCACATTGGCCATCTATGCTCCTCTTCCCCTCCTCCCTCTCCCATGCATCGTTTCCTGCTCTTCAACAGCACATTCTCCCCTTTTAATTAGGAAACATTATGCTGTGTGACTGCATGGTATTGCGAGGATGCAACTTCAAATGTTTCTGTAAAACTATTCTCCACTTTGCACCCAGCAGGCTGCAGATTCTTCATTTCTGAAGTGGATCGGGGCCTTCCCCCACAGCAGAAAAGCAAGGAGTTTCTTTCCCTTCCTCAAGAGTAAGCCTCTACTGAACTCAGTAGGTACTTACTCCTAGTAGGTACTCACAGACAAAATGTTGAGGCAGGAGGGGGTGATTCATTAATTGATTGACAAATAGTTGTGATTTTTTTTCTTTTTGATTTCAAGAGGACAAAAACCAGCTTAACCCAACCTGCAGGAAAAGGACTGGAGCGCACCTAGCCATGCTTACACAAAAGTAAACTCTACCAGACTCAAGGGAGCTTACTTTTGAGTAAAGCCACGTGGGAAAGGAGGGAAAGAGAGGGGCCAGAAGTCTTACCGGCTAAGACACGTTCCTGATTTATTTATTTTTGTAAAAAAACAAACAAACCTCAATTTAAAACATAGCAGAAGGAAGAAAGGTTTTGAGAAATGCTCCCCCCCAAAACCAAAGCTTTCCTCTCCTGCTTCTGGCTGCGGAAGAGCTCCAGATATAGATTCCTCATCAACTCTACATCCCTGCAATGATGCCAGGCAGACTTTCCGCTGCCTCCTCCCCACATGCCAAATCACAACCACCCTGCCCCTGAAAAAAACCCATACAACCACCCTCTCCCCTGTGTTTGTTTTAAATAAATACATTTAAGTCTGCCTGAGGCTGAGTTTTGAATCCAAATAAACTCTGGGAAAGTGGGGGAGTAGCCGAGGGCACTGGTGAGCTCTTCAGATAAGCTGGAAATCGAATGAGATGAAGAAGTGTAGGGAAACACAAGCAAAAACTGGAGGACAGCCCAATACGTGCCCACTCTGTCACGCGTTATTCACTGATGGCGCAATGATATCACTGCACAAGAAAGTATGGTGGTTTTGCAGCACTACTAATTTCATTCACATGGAATTTGCTGTGAATGAAAAGGAGCGCTACAAAGACAGTCTACAGCTGAATCAGCAACAAAAAGGAGGTTGCATCATGCGTTCGGGAACAACTTATTTGCACAATCACGCGTAATCATGATTAATGGATAGTACAACAAAACCCCATGTAGTAAATCTCTTAGTTTCAATTATTCAGTGGGTCTACTGTAGTTGGGAATGAGACTGGATTTAGGCAACAGGAGGAAATCATACATCTTAGACTGTAACTCCTGGCATTCGCCACCATTTGCTATGCTAATTAGGGATGATGTGACATGTAGTTCAATACTATCTGAAGGGCCATATGATTCCAGCCCTTGATCTTGGGCCTTTAAAGACACATGCATCAGCGATATAAACTTCCAGCTATTTTGTCCTTTTAAAAAAGTGGTTTTCTCCCCACTGTGAGAGAAAATAATATTTTTGCAGTTTTTGCCAGGTATCTGCAAATCCCAATGTGTTTTGGAAATCAGTCTGTGCAGAAATAAAGGAGAGGGGTTTTGAGCAGAAAGGATTTTGCACTTTCTGGAAATACTTTTTTTCTGCATATTTTTCTGTCTTTTTTTTTTTTTAAAAAATAAAAGCCATGAAGCTTTTAAAGGTCAGATCTCCTGCCTTCCCCTTTCAATGCAGCACCCATCTGTCATCCTAGATGCTTGCAGCACAGATTACATGTAGGATCCTCTGGGCAAGTAGTAGTGTTTTGTCCCACATCCCTTGCCTGTGAGACTTAGTTTGGCTCACCTAAACTGCACTGTGCTTTGGAGGGATGTCTATATCTGTGTGATGGAGAGCAGTTCACAATTTCTCTTGTTAGGTCACAGTCAGCAGTGCAGTAAAAATGGGAAGGAGGAGGAAGAGGAGGAGGAAGAGAGATCATGATGAGCATCTTGAAGCATGACAATGGGTTTGTCAAAATGGTGAAAATACTCCTCATAGAATTCGAGGAGAATACGATTTGTCTAAATGGCTTCCCATATCAATCTGCAGTATTCGGAAGGAGGGGGGACAAATCCACCCAAAACTCCGTAGGAAAAGAATGCACACTCCCCCTCGTTAGGACAATTGGGTTCACATTCGTTAGCATTCTCAGTAAGAGCAGAAGTGGAAGCTGATTGGTTGGACGTGGGCAGGGGGCAGAGCTTCCTAACAAGGCAAGTACCCAGAACCTCCATCTTCAATTTTCACTGTAGCGATCATTCACTCAGGCAATGAAACAGCCTCTTTATTATCTTTTTAAAATTTATTTAGGCAGACTATCATACTTTTGCTCCTTAGATAAGCTTTATTTTAAAAATATATACTGTTCAGTGGCAGCAACCGGCGACAATAAAAATGCAACTAATTCACTCACACCCTCCACCTTGATTTGCATACATGCCTGTTGGGACAGCAAAAGCAGATAGCTTCTCATGCCTGCAATTTTGCCAGAAAACCGTTAAGACAAATCGAAGCTGCTTCAAATTGGCGTTAGTGAGCATAAATCCACATTTTTATTCTTCATATAGACAAACCCTTGGATGCATAAATCATACTTTCATAGACCTGTCCCACAGAAGCCCTAGAGCAGGAAGGAGAGAGTCTGATTGTTCATCTCACTCAAAGCTGAGAAACCTGTGCTATGTTTTCTGCTTTGGCTTCCCTCATCATATTGTTACATGTGTGAGTTGGGATGTGTGAACGGGTGCAGCCCCTCCCCATCTCCTAGAGACAACAAAGTTTTTTCCAAGCATGGTAATTAATTAGGAAAAGGGAGATTAGGTCATCACATGTGTATTTACACCCAAACTTGAGAGGTGGTTTGGATAGTTATAAATAGAATAAGAACTCATCATATTACATATGCTTCAAATATTCTATAAAGCTGTGCCCTTTGTTTAACCCAAAGAGTGTGTTTTGTCTCTCCATTCCTGGGTCCATGCACAATATTTCCATAATGGGTGTCTCAGATCACAGACAGCATCTACTGAAATAATGTAAGAATAAATGCTCTCCTAATTGGATATCTGGTAAGAATCAATACATAACTTTCATACTCATGAGGCAATTTGATCCTATAATGCCAGAGGGCACTTTTCACATCATTTAGCATAGACATATCAGTTTGCATAAGAACATCTTTAACTCTATTTTTAAAATGAATCTTAGCTACTACTGGTTCCATGCCATTAAAATATTCATAAGAGAATCCATAAAACTGAATTAGACACATTTTCATGACACCAGATAGATCCTTTCAACTTACTTGGTGAATTTTTACTTGAAGAAAAATGGAGCAATCTATTATCATCATCAGTTGTGGCAAGTCTTTCAGCTCAATAATTACACATACCTGTCACATAACACAAGTCTAATCCCAATTTCAGTCCTAAGGAGGACAGATGGTTGTCCTTTAAAGAATTCCAAGACTTAATCGAAACAATGACAAGGTGATTTCACAATGCTTTTCCGGGGAAAAAAAAGGGGGTCCCTAAAATCTTACTCAGCCATTTATTTCCTGCTTTGTGTATACTTCAGAAGACTGAAGATATCCACCACCCACCATTTATGTTGTGGGGATGAATGAAGAAGAATCCACAGTTAGCAACAAGATCTAAATGGTTGTGTTGTCTAACTTCCAAGTCTCCCAAAATTACTTTTTAGATCCCCAGGCTTGTTTTTTTAAAGGGTTTGATCCAGAATTGCCATTCCACAAATGGAAACTCTTGTTTCTTTCATGAATGTCACCAGGATCCAGTGGAGATGCTTTTTTGGAGGGAGACAAGGCAGTGATTTCCTCTGATTTCCCCTTCTGTAAACGCAAGACCTCTACCACCCACATTGTTCTAGAGGGACCCTCAGCCTCCCACAGCAGTTTTTCCGTGGCTGCAAAGGGTTGTGTGAGAGGAAAGAATTGGTTAAAATCACCACTCTTCCCCCTTTCTTCCAGCATAAACAAAATTCTTGATCCTTCTGTATGTTATGGACAATTATTGTTACTCAAAGCAATTCTCCAGTGTAACCAATAGATATATCTAGCCCATGGGTGTAATAGAAGCATTGAGTCTGCAATTATACAACAGGTACTTTTCTGGGGTCAGTTGGTTGTGGAGTGAGAAAAATTCTCATTCCTCAATTTAGGAATAATATATTCAAAACAAAAATTACATAGGATGCCCCACTCGTTTTAAGAGAGTAACTGTCTCACTATATTATATCCCACCCTCCTCCCGTCCCGGTCCTGGCACGATAACCCCCCCATATATCTTAATTGCATAACTGCCCCCTCCCCTCGGTAGCCAGGAGTGAATGGAGCTTGAGCAGAGCCCCATTCACTTCCTGGTTTTTGTTCCTGGCCATTCTTGCAAGAGAACAAGCACATGGGAAATTCAAAGAGAAAAAAGAAAATATAAGGTAAAAAAGTAAAGCAAGCACTAAAACAAACTTTAAAAATCCCAAGTAACCTGGGGGGGGGGATACAAAAAAGGCTGTCACTTACCTCCTTGACCCAATCGCACCTGGAAGTTTTCGGCAGGGACCTCCCACTGTGGCTGACATTGCACCAGCATAATGGGGCTCCTTTTCACTCACCTGTCGTTCCATGAAAGGAATGGAACGGGTGATCTATTCACGACTTAAGCCATGAACAAAAAGAAAAATGAGGGCAGCACAGAACCAGCACAGGACGAGGACGACATCATCATATAGGTAAGTCCTTTGGCAATCTCCTGGTGTTGGTGTAATGGCATATTAAGGGGCATCTGATAATCTCCAATGGCTCTTAGTCAATACTGCAGTTTGACACTCCTTTAACTATCATGACTTCATCGTATGGAATCCTGGGGACTGTAGTTTGTTGTGGCACCAGAGCTCTGACAGAGAAAGTTTAATATCTCCCAAAACTAAAAATCCCAGAATTCCATGGCATTGAGCTATGGCATTTAAAGCACTGTTTTTTTCCAGCCGTGCATCAGCAGCCTAAAACACCTCTTGCTACATATTTTTGAGGAAAAGAGAACAAGTGATTTTTTGTTTCTCAAAATGAGCAGCAGTTTTTGTAACTAAGGTCTTGTCTGCACCAGCCACTTAATTCAGGGCCAGTCCAGTATAGATGGTGTCCACAGGCACAGTGCCCAATCCGATGTGGTGCTGCATCATTGTCTGCACGGGCCAGCCAAGTCAACACTATATTGGCCCTGCTGGCCCACTGCCTTTGGTGCCACCACTGCTGCCACCATTGCCTCACCTGCTAGCCCAGCAGCTCTATCCCAAGAGCCTGGCATCTCCTGTCACTGCTGGTGAGGTAAGCAGAGGGCACCTGGGTGATAAATGAACAGAGGAGGAGCAACCCCCTCCCTGTCGAGCACGGGGCACGACACCTTCTGCTTACCTCACCAGCAGTGAGAGGAGATACCATGCACTTGGACAGAGCTTCTGGGCTACCAGGCGAGGCAGAGGTGGCAGCGGCACCAAGGGTGACAGGCCAGCAGCGCTGATGAGCTGGGTGGGTGGCAGCCCACTTGCCAACAGAACCCGGAGCCACTCTGGGGTTTCTGGCAAACACCGGACTTTTCTGGCAAACATTGTACTTTTCCCTGACTTCGCCTAGTACAGGGTGGTCCAGCAGAATCCACGTAAGACAAATAGAGTCCAGAGTAAACAAACACAGTCCAGATCAAACATAGCAATCAGGAACACAATGGGTACTCAGGTAGGTCAGATAATCTCCAAAATCTCCCGGAGGGCAGTGCTGCATATTTATATAGCAGCAGTTAATGCAGCTGCTGCTTAACTAATTGCTGTTTCCTTTTTTAAAAAACTAATTGCTGCTTCCTATAAATATGTTAAGACTGACTCAAGCCCTCCTTTTGTTGTCTTTGTGCTCTAAAGGTAGGTATAGCTAAGTTTTCATCTGTATCTGAAGGGGCAGGACTCTCTGCCAGAGCTGGTACTGCACTATTGTCTGTGTCTGAGGCCTGTGGCTCTGGAACATCCTCCTGCTCTGCTTCAACAGGTCCTGGCATGGCCTTCAGTCTCTGAGTCAGAGTCCATTTCCAAGTTCTGGAAGCAGGGTATGATAAAAGTCATGTTAAGGACCAGAAAGTGTGGATCCATCTGGACTGCCAGCACCAGATCTGAGGCTGAGAATCGTGTTTTGGGGCCATGCAGACAAGACCTGAGTGATATCTCCTTGTCTAACTCCTCATCCTCCAAACCTACCTTAACCGCTTTCACCAGCATTGAGCAAAGGAGACCTGTTCCGCTGCTGACTGAGGTGCAAGGAGCGTCACTTTTCCAGCCCCTCCTGCAGTGAGCAAGGCTACCATGAGAAATTGAGACAGGGATCTTGCTTCTAATTGTTGCAACCTCACTAGCTGGTATGATGATGATGATGATGATTTCTATGCTGCCTTTTCCCCATATAGGGACTCAAAGTGACATACAACAATTTAAAAACACTATTAAAAGTCCACAAAATACAAAAGTTAAAAAAGAGTAAACAATCAAAAACTAAAACATACATCATTAAAACGCACACAGAGAGGGGTAGGAGGTAACTGGAAAATAAATCCTCCTTGTGGCCTGAACAACAACTGAGCAGAGCTCCTTTGCCTAATGCAGTTGCTGGTCGTTCAGGTGGGCTAAGGAGGCATAGAGGTAGGCTTACAGTAAGGCCCTGTAGTCTTACTCAATACAGAGCAGTTATAGATCCATATCTCCAGGTTACAAATCCGTAACTGCAATACAGAATGCAGCCAATCTTGTTAAAGTACTGCAATTTGTGAAATGTGAAATTAATAGGAAATTAACTAACTATTAGTAGTTTGCTTTTAACCAGTTATTGGTTTTTAACCAGTTTAAAGACTGTCAACTGGTTATATTTTTAAGGTTTCTTTGAGATGAAAGGCATGAGTCAGTCAAGCACCTAAGAACCTTTTAGACCCTACCAGAACTCTAGTGTGCATCCTTGGCTGTATGCAAAGAGATTTTGAACTTCAGACTTCTGCCACATATTGATTTATGTGTTGTGCTGTTGCTGTTTTTATTGTTGCTTCAATATAGGCCATCTCTTAGTATCAGGAATGAGAGCTTGTACATAAATCTGAAGAACATCCATACTGTTGGAGATATAGATATCTATATTACTCAGAGTGCAGTGTAGCCCCATATAATATATGAGCTTTTGGTAGAAACAGGACAGAAATATGCAGGATGCTCTTGTAAGGTTAAAAAGTAAAACTTGTGTTTATTGTTACAGAGAATACACTTTGGGTATAAAAGTAGATGGACAAAAGAAATATTATTTAACTTTGGTAGAAGAGTACCTAATGCTGACTCTTGTGGGGGGGTATAAGCCATCTTGAGGCAAAGAAGCCTCAAGATGCTTTCTTCTCATAGGACTTTTTCGGACAATGTAAAAATAACAGAAGCAGCGTCGCCAGGTTGCGACGCTGCAGCGCTAGAGGGCGTCAGTTTCATATGACGCTCCTTCCCAGCGGTACTGTTGCAGTACCGCTGGGATATTTGAACGTGATATTTTTGCTTTCTACCATCATATTTTACTCACGATCAGAGTTTTATGCCACTCCAGAGACTGGAACACGGAGCAATGGATGCAAGCTCCAGGAACAGAGATTCCACCTCAACATTAGGAGGAACTTTTTGACAGTAAGAGCTGTTCGGCAGTGGAACGCACTCCCTCAGAGCGTGGTGGGGTCTCCTTCCTTGGAGGTCTTTAAACAGAAGCTGGATGGCCATCTGTCAGGGATGCTTTGATTGTGATTTCCTGCGTGGCAGGGGGTTGGACTGGATGGCCCTCGTGGTCTCTTCGAACTCTGCAATTCTATGATTCTAACATGAAAAGTGGTCATGGTGAGGGAGAGGAGGAGAGGGCCACCCACCATTCACCCATCCTGACAGCAGTGGTAGCAGCAGAATCCAGCTATATGGAGGGTGTCCACAGCAAGGAAGAGGAGAGAACTGTCCACCCATCACCCATCCTGGCTGTGGCAGCAGCTCCCCGACTCCAGCTGCAATCCAAAGGGATGGGAGGAGCCGCCTGACCAGCCACTGGAGAAGGAAGAGGAGGCCACTCCCTGCCACTCGGGCTTCATCCGGCCTTCCCAGGCTGGGTTGCTCCTTTAGGAATGTGAGATGAAGCCAGGGCAGGAAAGAGCAGCCCTTCTCTTCCTTCTCCCAGCGGCTGGTCAGTTGGCTCCTCCGGACCCTTTAAATTGCAGCCAGAATCGGAGGCCAAAAGGCAGGCATCTCTCTCCTCCTCTTCCTTACCATGGCCATCAACCATACGGCCAGATTCTGCCACTGCCACCACTACTGCTGCTGGGATGGGTGAAGGGTGGATGGCTCTCTCCTCCTCTTCCTTGCCATGGCTGCCCTCCGCATCACCAGATTCATGGTCACTAAGTAACCATGGGCAAGTCTCACTCTCTCAGCCTCAAAAGAAAGCTAAGGCTTCGCTGTACAAATCTTGCCAAGAAAACGCAATAGTTTCACTTTAGGGTTGCCATAAGCCATAAATGACTATGTGCATCTGTGGTTGATGCTTAATGTATCATGCTTAATGGCATTACTGGAAACAGCCCTTTGTAACATCACCATGACCTGAAAAATCACAAGGGATCATCTCTAGGTCTCCACCTTTAGCACTTGTCTCACTGTTTTTCTCCCACTTAGAAATGGAAATTACACTTAGAAATTCAAGATGAGATTGCCTTTGTGTACATTTTGAGCCTGTGGCTTTGAATTTATTTTCTGTACCAGAATTAAATGAGCTCATTACCTTTTCAAACATAAGTTTACTTCTAGTGATCCCCCACAAGGTTTCTTAATTACAGTAACCTTATTTAGATTTGGGGTCGAATGAAATCATTTTGTTATTGTTATTGTTAAATTGGAAACTGAAGCCCTTGTCAATCTATTACAAATCACTGAGAGATTTCTGAGTGTGTCCTGATCTACCTTCTGCTCACTTGTACAATAGACCATCCTTTCTTTTAATGTATATTTAAAGTGAAGTACAGCAAACACTGTCAGAACAGAGAATCTACATTCTTATATGCAACCATGCAAGCAAATTCAAGTAGATGGTGGTTTCAGAACTTTGACCAATGTGGTAATTGTGTACTTAATGATCATGCTTAATGCTGTTACATCCATAGAAGGCCTTCAAAAATGCTTTTATCCCAAATGTGTTCATGTTTATATCCTTTTGCTGAAGCTATAAAAAGATGAGGTGCTTTTTAAAAAGAAGGTCGAATTAGAGCTAAATGGGAAGCAGCCACAAGCACAGGAGGCTGCAGGCATGAAGACAGCAGCCCATTGTAGAAAGGGAATGAAATCAGCAGTTTTGTTACAGAAAGATTGAACAGAAGGCAAATGTCCCTGTAAAAGGAAATGAGAGGAAAAGGGTAGAGAGTGTTGCATAGAATTGCCACTTTGGACTCTCATCTTTGAGTCAATTTGGCAATTTGCTCACAGTGGAATTTTATTCTCCTCTGTATATCTTTATCAACCTTTCCCTAAATTATTAGGACCCAGAGAGAGCAGGGAGAGGGAGAGAGATTAACAAAGAGAACTATGTAAATATTGTAGCAAGACACTTCAACTTCCCTTTCTTCAGCTACTTTCTCTCTCTGTCTCCCATATATATATATATATATATATATGTATATTCATTCTACATTTTAAGCCATGCAGGTCTCCCCCCTACACACAGTGTCCAACTGTATGTTGCAGCACACCACACTACTGTGAGAGTGCTGGATGTCATCACTCACTGCTTTGCTCTACAGAAATTGCTCCTTTGGGAGGGCTACATGGCTTTAAAAGTAGGTTTTGGGGGGCACTTTCAGTCATTGTGATGGTGCAACAACCATCAAAGTGAATTAGTGTAATTACAGTGTCATAAATTAGGCTTACATTGTCATACTTATTGGACAGAAGTCTAAAAAGTAAAAATAACGTCTAAGAACTAATCAATAAAATGCCTAACAAATGATCAGTGATAGCAAGATAATCAAAACAGAGTGACAGAAAGGTATGGTTTCACCTTTCCTCTGAAAGAGATGAGAATTTGTATCTTTTGACCTTCCAATGGAAAGGAATTCTAAAGAACAGATGTCAGCACATGAGGTCTGGAATCCTGTTGATGCAGAAGTTCACATACAGAAGCTACTGGATATTTTTCTCTAATTTTGAATTTCCACACTCAGTTCAAGGAATAGTGACATATGTGATGCCATTGCACATGCAGATGCTCATTACACAGACATATACATGGCACACTGTGGATGGATGCACGTGTGCATTTGACTATATATTCAGTTGCACATTATAGTGTCTTGATGCAGTTGCATAATCTTGCCATTCAGAAAAAGTGTTGCATACATCCCTGATGCAGGATCTGGAATGAGCTGTGCTACTTCTTACTGAAGATAAAGTGTATTGTTGTTGTGTGTCCTCAAGTCATTTCTGACTTATGGCAAACCTAAGGCAAACTTAACACGAGGTTTTCTTGACAAGATGTGTTTAGAGGGGGTTTGCCTTTGCCTTCCTCTGAGGATGAGAGATTGTGGCTTGTGCAAGGTCATCCAGTGGGTTTCCATGGGTGAGCGGGGATGCAAACCCTGGTCTTCATTGTCATAGTCCAGTGCTCAAACCACTACACCATGCTGGCTCTGAAAGCAAGGTAGCACCCATAAAAGGTTTTACCTATTGTACAGCAAGAGTTTATGGATAGATTTTAATGCTCACTTAGGTTTTAAATGATTGATACCACCATCTTGAAGGCAGTTTGGAAATGGTGAGATGGGTATTACATATTCACAGCAGTACATATTGTTGTCAGCTGCAAATACATTTCCAAGCCATTTTCCAGGTTAGTCCAATGTAAAGTGCATTGCAGTAGTCTAGAATAAAAAGAGAATAAATAGCAGTTGCTAGATCTTTGTTTTCCACAAAGAAAAACATTTAGAAAATCAATGTACTAATTAATCAAATGAAATTAACTTACTATTCATAAGAAACCTTGGGTCAAGGAGGGTGAAACAACTGTAATCTAGGGGAGAAAGAACTGCGAGTCTGATGTCTAAAATGAATTATAGGCCATAAAGAGTAGCAATTTCCTCCACCAAGCAGTTGATAGAGGTTGATAGAGGTTATGGAAGGAGGCTCAGTTTTGTCAAGATTGAGCTTCAATTTATTCACCCTCCTGCAGTCTGCACTTTAGGTCAGAGCTCTGCCTAGGTTGTAAATAATAAAATGGCTGAAGAACAAAAGCTGGTGAGAGATTATGGACAACAGTGTCCCAACTCTGGGAACAATAGACTACATGGGGCCATGGAAAAGGGGATTCTTTGTCATCACACTCTAGTTGCAAAATGCCCCTGTTCCCTTGGAGACTAGTTGGCACCAATACTAGTTTGGTTCCAGAACCACAGTACAACATAGCATTTTATCAAAAACTGTTGAAAACTAGGGATCTTGCCCAATTCTCTATAGGCATATGATTATAAACTGTTTAAAATTATTTTAATTGCATTATATGTTTTAAAACTGTTTTAAATTATTCCGTATAGTTTTATATTGTTTTCAATTAATTTTATCTGTGTGCTACCCTGAGATTTTGTGCTGCAAGGCAAGATATATATTTTATGAGTGCAAATACAAAGAATACAAAGAAACTCACACATAGTTTTCCTGAAGCCAAGCGTCCACTAAAGGGAACAAAACTGTTTCTTCCTCCCGAACAAGGCCTAGTATAGACCCAGATAATCAGCTTTGTCCACAGATGTCCAGGATTGCCTGGTGACTGTTTGTCTTCTCCCACAATAGCTCACTGACAATTGATTGACAGCAGGAGTGGGAATCATGCAGCCTGTGGGCCACATACAGCCCTTTGAGCAGTCCTTGCCACTCCCGGGATCCACAAGGTGCCCCCCATACCCCCTGATTCCTGCTAAAAAAATCAGCCCCAAACCTGACACTTGGAGACCAGATTAGGCCCTTCCAAGCTCTTTCAGAGGGCCCCTGAAGCAGCCCGCATTTATGTTAAAACCATGGCCAAAAGTGATGTAACTTCTGGTCCACCAAAACATCATTGTGGTGGATCTCCTCTACAGCTGGCCCCACAATTCCAAACCCTTGGGCTCCAGTCACTCCCCTTGCCCCCTTTCCATTCAAGATCCTTCCCTGGATTGGGCACTTGGGCCGCAAGGTGATCTGTATAGGGACTAGTGGAAGTGTTTGTCAGTGGGTTCATGGTGATAAGCATGACCAGACTCTCTAACAAAACTTAACAGAAACAGCCAGATACAGTTGTAAAAAAAGAATAAACAAATAGAAGTTTATTAAGAAACATTAAATCACACATGAACCCCTCAATTATTTAATCCTTCATAGCTCCCACAAAATCCTATTCAGTTCTCCCCCCCAGCTGACTGTCCTATCTCTATTACAGCGTTCCCCTCTCTGTGCTCTGTCAGAAACAAGCCTCAGTTTTGTATCCTTTCTCCCCCATAGGGTCCTCTTCACAGCATTCCCTGAGCTGTGATTGGCAGGCTCCAACCAGGCTTGCCTAGCTTTTCTCTTCAAGAGCACTCATAACAGGGCACTATGGTCCAGAAGAGCCCAAAATGGTGGCATGTAGCCCAAAATGATGGAGTGTGACTACTCCTGACACAAAGTTATTTTATGTCAAGCAGAATTTATTTATTTATTTATTTATTTATTTATTTATTTCATATCCCGCCTTGCTGACAATTTGGGATCCAAGATGGCTCAAGGTCTGACGTAAAACAAAATACAGTAAAAGCAATGGATGTTTCTAAAGGCAAAACACAATTAAATAAACAATCTCATTAAAAACATTAAAACAGTTTTTAAAAGGCAGTTAATATATAATAATGATGATGATGATCCTAAAAATACAAATACAACACACCCCAATTAAAGGAACATTTGAATCAGGTAATTAACACTTAAAGGCCTGAGTGCACAGAAAAGGTGTCACCTGGCAGCAGAAAGAGAGCAGAAAGTACGCCAGCTGAGCCTCCAGTGGCAGAGAATTCCACAGTCTGGTAGCAACCACCAAGAAGGCTCCCTCCCATGCCCTCACCAAACATGCCCCTGATTGTAGTGGGGCTAAGCCCTCCCCCAAAGATCTTAAACCTCAGACAGGCTCATGTTGGGAGACATGAGTCTGGACCCAAGTTGTATAGCACTTTATAGGTCAGAAACAGCTCCTTAAATTGTGCCCAGAAATGAACTGGTGGTTAGTGAAGAGTTACACTTTCCTTGTTTCCAGTCTCGGTTCATCCATAATCCCCAAACCTGCCTAAATCCAAATGGTAGTCTTAGGGTTTGTCTGCACATGGGGGGGGACCATACCCCCACCCCCAAATCTGGCATGATAAGGCCACATGACATGCAGCCTTATTCCTAAATCTGGTGTCATAAGGCCACATGACATAAGGCCCTATCCACACCAAACTCGGGGTATACCATCTTAACCCAGTTTTAAAAAACTCTGTTTTCCCTAGAATGTCAGGAAACTCTGGTGTTTCCTGCAGTGTGAACAATGTATCAGCCCTGGATTCAGGGTGGGGGTGAGGTTGGGGAGGCAGGACAGATTGCTTCCTGGAAGGCACCACCATTTACCTCTATGTCTGGGCCAGTTTCCAGCCTGGAACAGTTACAGAAAGGTTTTTCCCTCCTCAGCACTGCCACTGGTGTGCAGTCACTTGCTCTGAGGTTAGAAAAGAGGCACCCAGATCACATGGCTGGGTGCTTAATTTGCCTCTGAGCAAGCAACTATGGTGCTGAGGAGGGAAAAACTTTTCTGCAACTCTTCCAGGCTGAGGTAAATGCTACCATCTTTCAGGCAGTGATCTAATGGAAGACAGGTAGCAGCAGCAGACCAAACCAACATCCAGATGCAGGGACATGTGTAGACAATGTCCCTGTGGAGAAACTGTGGAGTGGCTCCATGGCCCATCTGGGGCAGAACAAGTTGGGGAGCCCATTCTGACTTTTACCTTAGTGTAAACAACCCCTAAATTAGAGTAGACCCACTGAATCAACGGAAATTCCATATGTGATTATTTATCAGGTTCTCATTGTTTCAGTGGGTCTACTTTATTTGAGATTAACAATCCGATTGAGGCCAGGATTTCTTAACTGGATTTAGGCTTCCCAACCTCCTCATTTAATGTGGAAGAAACTGATTTCTCCTTAACTGGCGTATTCATTATTTTGCTGACCATTTTGACCAGTCTCAAACAGGAAGTTCTTGCCAGTAAAGATGGGCAAGGATTGAGCAAACATACTACCCCTACTGCTAGCTTTACTTTCTTTTCTTTTTTCAACCTCCTTTTCCTTATTTTACTTTGCTTTCCTGAACACATGGACGGGGGCGGGGGGACAGGAAAATATATGCATCTGAAGTAGAGACGTTTTTTCTTGCATAGAAACATTCCTGGATCTTACCTTTTTGGATAACAATTCCAGCCTGTGTTTTGATAGTCAAAAAATTTTTTTTGGCTAGCATCCTGTTCAGTAGTTATGATGTTGCTGTTATTAAATTTATTTGTATCCCCCCTTCTTCCCAATACAGTCACAAGTTTGCTGTATGGCATTGCAATTCATGTTTATGTTCATTGTGCATGCAATGACCAAAAGCCCTCCCCCCAAAAGCTACCTTTTCAGTAGAGAAGCCTCCCCCAACATGGACCACATCCATGTTGCTAGAGAGTGGGAGGGGGAAGAGTGGAGGCATTTTCAGCCATCTTCCTTTAGCTGGATATGCCTATCACATCATATATAGTTACAGGAAGATAGCTGGACCTGTTTCCAGTCCTCCCTGCACTCTCCAACATCGCAGAAATTGATATGTTGGGAAGGGGGCTGAGCTGCTGAACAGGTAGGTTAGGGACAAAGCTATGGCAAGATAGCTACATCTCTATAGATACTTCTCCCAATGCAGAATCCTGGTAATAATATTTCCAGCTTGTCATGATGGCCTGCCCAGCCATCATGGGAATTTCATTTAAAAAACCTACAGTTCACAGCAGTGGAAAATTCCATTCCCTGGTCAGGCATGGTAAGGGGGTGGAAACCTCATTTCCTAAACATGACATCACATCACCTGAACAGAGAGTCAAACAGATTTGGCAATGCAGAACCAATCAGAGATCTGACCAAAAGACTTAAGTTTTCTGAATTCCTTTGTTCTCGGGCCAGATGCTGGAGAGCACATGGAGAGAGAGCCACATGGCTTAGCACATGCTTGGGACCCATCCTTGGGCCTCATGCAGGAGTCACCTGGCTTGGGCCAGATGGAGAGACATTTCACAGATGCTAAACTGTGAAAGAGGAGGTTGGGGGGGAGCCAACTTCCCTTATGGCCTGATAACACCAAAAAGGCCACAAGGGATATCTGAAGTCTAAGGAGAGTCTTCCATCCAAAAGGACTCTGAATTTCCATCTCCAGAGCCAGCTAGGCAGGCTAGGAGGAGCCTGGCCTAATAATCCCAATTGGGATATGGACTTTGCATGGACATCAGAATTGTAAGTTACCATTATCTTAGCTTATGGAACAAGTCTAGCTAGTTGTGTTACTTTTTATGATTTACTTTTAGTACTCTGACTGAATGTATAACTTCTGTAAACCTAAGCTGAAAGCCTGGGGGAGTGCTTTTCCTCCATGTTAGCCTTAAGCCTTTAGAACTAAAAATAAAGCTTTTTCTGTTTCCTAATCTCCATGGCCATGCGCCTTTCTTGGTCAGCTATCTGAACTTCTCTGGGATACAGAAAAAGGTCCTTGTTGATATTTTAATACAACCTGTCTGGCTTCTCGCTGCACTAGACAAAGGAAAGGGTTAACTCAGCGAGTGGTGGTGGCTTTACCTTAGAAAGGGATTTCTAGACTAGAGGAACCCTTGAGATTGTGTTTTCAGATTGTACAAATAGGCTGGGAGCCTTCCCTTCCTGCTGGAAGAGAAGGGCCAGCTTATCACATGGTTTTTGGAGCTGCACGGAGTGACGGGAGGCTGACTAAAACAAGTGCTTCTGCCTTGGATTGAACCATTGTGGCTTTATTAGTTCTTAGTGGCTTAGAGTGCTATTTTCATGCTGGGAGATTTTGGGAGCTTCCTCTGAGTTCTTTTCTCAGAAGGGCGGGCAAGGCTGAGGTGTGTGTGCGTGTGTGCGCATGTGTGTGCTCTGCAGCTCCTTCTGTGTCTTGTCTCCGGCCTTTTCCTTGCTTCCCTGGCGAAAGGGGGGGGCAGCGGCTGAGGGGTGTGTGTGTGTCAGGGGCTGGGCTCATTGAGTCCTTGCTCTGGCTGTGTTTTACTTGGCTTTCCTGGAAGGGACTGGTCCGCCTGCAATTGTGTCTCCTCTGGAAGAATTTGCTGGTGAAAGCTGGAATTCTTCCTGTGTCTTTGCAGAGCTGAGCGGGAAAAAGAAAGGGAGAGCCAGATTACAGTGGCTAGGCAGATATTTTCTACCCTTGAAATCTGGCAGAGCATACACCATATCCTGCTTCTACATCTGTTTTGCTGAAAGTGTGTCCCTTGACTCAAAAGGGCTGATTGAAAATGTTATCAGAACTACCTTACTCTTTTTCAGTAATATTACTTACTTTTTTCACTTTTCTGTCTCTTTATTTGCCAGTCATTTGCCAGTCATTTGCCTCTTCCCTGATACTTTGCATGTCTTATTGAGATCCTGGTTCAAAATTCTTTACCCATGTAATTATCTTCTCTTTGAGTAAAGCAGTCTTATCAAATGTTTGCTTAATTTTATTTGTCAGGTTCTTCAAAATTGTGTACAAGATCCCTTAATAAAAGGCACATTTTAATCACCCCAGTAATTTCCTGAATAACTTTTCCCTCATGTTATATAATACTAAGATCAATAACATTTTGTTATGAAGAAACAAGGCAAGGCAGTAATAAATTACTGAAACAATGACAATACTAAACAAAATAACCTCTTCTCTTTAAATTATTATCTTGTCTACTTTTTCTTTCATTTTTAAAATATTTGCCTTGTTATATTGCCATGTTATTTCACACACTTTTTTTCAAGTTACATAAAGAGTTGCTTCACCACATCATGTGCAGTCTCCTGTAACGAATATTGCAAAAGCTATGCGGCATATTCTCCTGAGCCTGATACAGCTCACTTTCCCTAACAATCTGTTGTTGATGTACTTTCAAATATTGGAACTCTACTACTTCACAAACTCAGTTTTCAGTATGCTAAAGGATCCAGTATTCTTGAAATGGCATGTGCTGATTTCAAAGAAAATTTAGTGCTACATAATAGTGTCTGAGTGCTTTCTTTAAAGGTGATCTTGTCAAACCACTTATTCGATCCCAGTACCACTGAAAATACACTGCTCTGCACAAGATTGCAGTCTACAACCACTTTCCTGGGAATGCACTCTGTTAAACTCAATGACTCTTACTTTTGAATAGAGACATGTAGGACTGCTCAGTTAAATTCATATCCTTCATAAGCTTCCATCTGGGGCCCAAAAATACGATGTAAAGCATACTGTCAAATATAAGGCAATGTGTCCCAATCAGATACTTTGATAATCCCCTAAGTGTTACCCCATGCTAGCCATATTACACTCTGCATAATTATGGAATTATCTTCAAGGCTCACGTAGAGTCAGCGCTCTGTATCCATGGATTCTGCAGCCAAAGATCCAACCATCCACAACTTGAAAATACCCCCTCCCCAAAAACATAATTTTACTATGCCATTGTATATAATGGGACTTGAGCGTCCACAGATTTTGGTATCCACTGCGGGTCCTAGAACCAAAGCCCAGTGGATACCAAGGACCCACTGTGTGTTTGGAGCTTGTGCAGTCTTGTGCTCATATATCTATGGCTGCCCTACTGCCCAGTTCACTATGCTTACAGGATTTACACCCAGTGCCTATTTGGACCATTAGCTGGCCTAGATTACAAATTTCATTTTTTTTAAGTCTGTAGGCCTTCTAGAAGCCAAGATACAGGATAAAATATGCAGTCACTATTCTGTTAAATTGTTTTGTGAGAAACAAGTCTGCCACTTCTTTCACTGTGTTTAGCCAATGAGTGAAGTCATGTACATATAACGTTTTCATAGATTTATAATTGCAGACCCATCTTTGGGGGCTTGGAGAAGTGTTAAATGAGGTATGTAAGGACGGGGTCACTGGGGTTTCCAAGGGAGGAGAGCATGTTGTAGATAAAAGTGAGATAAGCTATGGAAAATGGTTCAAACAACAATCTAGAAGATCCTTTGGGAAGGACTAACACATATTTATTGGGTACTTATGGGTGTCTGAAAGGTTGATGTTGGTGATCCTACATATATCTATTTTGATTGCTTTTAGGTTGCAATTTTTGTAGGCTGAGGTGAAATTCAGATGAGTTGTCATGGTTCATTGTTGTTTAAACAACAACAACAACTCTATAGTTTGTAGCCCCTGATTGGAAACTTTGGCCCTCCAGACAATTTGATCTTGACATTCCTGATGGAAAGGCATTCTATATTCAGAGGGCTTTGATGTTTAACAGACCAGGCCTTCCCATAAGGTGGAGTAAGGCAAAAATCTGAGGCAGCAGATGCTGAGGGACACCCCTCGAGCTTTTCTCCTCAAGCCCCAAGGCATTTCCCTCTTGAAGGATGGGCCTCAAAGGCTACTTTGTATTACAGTAGCACCCCTACATCCATAGGGGATTAGTTCTGGGGGCCCCCACAGATGGTGATTTCCATGGTTAATAATGAATGCCCTGGAGGAAGAGGAAGGGAGGGAGAGAGGCTCGTGGCCCAGGCCACTGCCAGAACCCGGCCCGCATAGGCCACAGCTTCCCAGGCCTCCTCCTCCTCTGCTGTTGCTGCTGCCACTGCCACCACCATCAACCCTGCCACTGTTGTGGCCTCCCAGGCCTCCGCCAAGCACCCCCACCACTTTACCCCTGCCACAGCCTCCACCACCGACACCACCCCTGCTTTGCAGCTTCCCAGGACTCTGCCGCAGCTTCCCAGTACAGTCGTCCCTTCACATTCGCGGGGGTTCCGTTCCACGGACCCCCGCGAATGTGAAAAATCCGCGAATAACAAACACCCCTCCCCCTCCCTCCCCAGGCCTTCGCGGGGCCTTGCTAGGCCCCGCTGAGGTCTCCCCGGCCCTCCCTCCCTCCCTCCCCAGGCCTTCGCAGGGCCTTGCTAGGCCCCACGGAGGTCTCCCCGGCCCTCCCTCCCTCCCTCCCCAGGCCTTCGCGGGGCCTTGCTAGGCCCCGCGGAGGTCTCCCCGGCCCTCCCCCTCCCTCCCCAGGCCTTTGCGGGGCCTTGCTAGGCCCTGCGGAGGTCTCCCCGGCCCTCCCCCCTCCCTCCCCAGGCCTTCGCGGGGCCTTGCTAGGCCCCACGGAGGTCTCCCCGGCCCTCCCTCCCTCCCCAGGCCTCCCTCCCTAGGCCTCCCTCCCTCTCTCCCCAGGCCTTCGCGGGGCCTTGCTAGGCCCCGCGGAGGTCTCCCCGGCCCTCCCTCCCTCCCTGCCCAGGCCTTCGCGGGGCCTTCCTAGGCCCCACGGAGGTCTCCCCGGCCCTCCCTCCCTCCCTGCCCAGGCCTTCGTGGGGCCTTCCTAGGCCCCACGGAGGTCTCCCCGTCCCTCCCTCCCTCCCTGCCCAGGCCTTCGCGGGGCCTTCCTAGGCCCCGCGGAGGTCTCCCCGTCCCTCCCTCCCTCCCTGCCCAGGCCTTCGCGGGGCCTTCCTAGGCCCCACGGAGGTCTCCCCGTCCCTCCCTCCCTCCCTGCCCAGGCCTTCGCGGGGCCTTCCTAGGCTCCGCGGAGGTCTCCCCGTCCCTCCCTCCCTCCCTGCCCAGGCCTTCGCGGGGCCTTCCTAGGCCCCGCGGAGGTCTCCCCGACCCTCCCTCCCTCCCTGCCCAGGCCTTCGCGGGGCCTTCCTAGGCCCCGCGGAGGCCTCCCCGGCCCTCCCTCCCTCCCTGCCCAGGCCTTCGCGGGGCCTTCCTAGGCCCCGCGGAGGCCTCCCCGGCCCTCCCTCCCTCCCTCCCCAGGCCTTCGTGGGGCCTTCCTAGGCCCCACGGAGGTCTCCCCGGCCCTCCCTCCCTCCCTGCCCAGGCCTTCGCGGGGCCTTCCTAGGCCCCACGGAGGTCTCCCCGGCCCTCCCTCCCTCCCTCCCCAGGCCTTCGTGGGGCCTTGCTGCTGCGGCCTCCCAGCACTGCCGACACTGCAACACGCCCCACCACCGCCATCACCCCTGCCACCGCCACATGCCTCACCGCTGCTTTTCCCCCTGCTGTCACAGCCTCCCAGGCCTCCACTATTGCTGACACCACTGCACACCCCACCACTGCCACCAGCAAAATGACAGAGGCTGGCCCTGATGTCTATGATACTTAGTGTTTCAGGTGATTATGGTGATGTACTCTGATTTCTTTTCATTCAGTGAAAGCACCCAGCAAACCGTTAATGAGCAAATGCAAGTCAATTATCCAATGATATAATTTTTTATTGTTTCAGGTGATTATATAGTCATGACTATATACTTCGATTTAAGTAGAAGAATGGGATACTTCACTATTCAAACATACATTCCCTGTATATTAACAGTTGTCTTATCCTGGGTATCGTTTTGGATTAAAAAAGATGCTACGCCAGCAAGAACAGCCCTAGGTAAGATCTTAGGGGCTGGGATACTGTTTGATGTATGTGACTTTTCCTTAGGTTCCTTTATAATGAAGAAACTCCTCATTTACAATAAACAATTGCTTTACAATAAATTTATACCTATTATGTTCATAAATTCAACTTGCCTTCTGCACATATGAGTATATTCCTGGCTACTACAGCCATTCTCTAGTCCCAGGCTGATTAAAGCATTCGAAGTGTGACTTCCCACAATTCTCTGTTCTGTCTGTACCTGTATTCTCACTTGTACTTTCCTAGTCTTTTAGTATTTGTAACCTCTCTGGGATTTCTGCCCAACTTAAACTTTCAAGCTTATCAGAACTTTTCCTCAGGCTGGATGTTAAGCAAACAGAATTCAAGAAGAAAAGGGGAAGAAGAAAAGGGGAAAAAAATGTTGTTTGGTACGAATTCCCCAAAGATAGCAGATCCCATCTGATCTTGGAAGCTAAGTAGGGTCAGCTGTGGTTAGTACTTGGATGGGAGAGTGCCAATAAATACCAAGTGTTGCAGGCTAGATTTCAGAGGAAAGAACTGGGAAAACCACCTCTGAGGATTCCTTGCCTAAGAAAATCTGTGAAATTTATGGGCTCACCAGAAGTTAATAGGCAACTTGAAGTCTCATACACATGATGGCTACCCAGTTTGCGGTTTGTAACTAACTTAATAGAAGGTTAGAGGAATGGCCAAAACACAGCAATGTGGAATACTCCTGGTCAATGTTCCAGCCAATCTGTTTTGGGTCCCTTTCACATTACACAGTTAAAGGCCTATGATTCCACTGGCATCCTGTTCACTATTTGAGTACCCGGCTTGTGGGGGCAATTAGCTAACACACATTGGAAATTGTTTAATGCAGTGTAGATGTGTAAATAGCTATTGCGTAAAACAATTGGTAAGCCGCTCTGATAGCCTTGAGGCTGAAGAGCGGGGTATAAATAAATTTAATTTTATTTATTTAATTTTATTTACATTGCCGTAAACCAGACTTATGACATTGTAAACATTTGAATTCACATTTATGGCTGTGGCACCAGTGCGATGACCGAGAGTCCCCCAAAACTCACTTTAGAAGCCAGGCAGCGCCATCAACATGGGATTTCTGAGATGCTGGGGAGCAGGCCAGGGAGTGAATAAGTGCCCACCCCTCTCCAAGCAGCAAGCCATTTGCAATACACTGTTGCAACAGGATCCCACGCTATGGCTGCCTGTTGGCAAGCACCTCTTTGCAAAGGGAGGGATGGACACTTCTTTACTCACCACCCTGCTCTCTAACACCTCATTAGTCTTTATATTGGTGATGCTAATTGGCCTCTATGGTAGGCTTTGGGGAGGGAGGATCACATCAGCAGAAGTAGCTACGATGAAAGAGCTCCATCATCATAGCTATGGACTTTTTCGGATGTTTAAAAAGCAACGCAAGCAGCCTCGTCAGCTTGCGAGGCTGCTGCACTGCAAAGTGTCAGTTTCGGATGACGCTGCCCCCTGGCGGTACTGTTGCGGTACCACGGGGAGAGTTGAGTGTCATATTTGCTTGATTTTTACTCACAAAAGTTGATTGTGAGTAAAAATCAAGCAAATATGACGCTCAACTCTGGGCTGGTGAGTATGGCCTGAGGGCAGAACAGGACAAAAGCCCTGCATCGTCAGGACTCCAGGGCTCTAAGACAGGGGAAAGTCAGGGTTTATTGCCCATTAGATAAGCTCAGCGATTGCACCTGGACTTTCCTAAAGTGGCATGCAAACCTTACACTACATAGGATATTATGGATTTTATACCATAACATTTGAATAAGAGATGTAAAAATATTCCATTTTATAACAATTGAGAGTTCTTGGATTATACATATTGCAATGGTTCACTTTTTCTCCATAGTGGAACTGACCAACAGTTTTGGAATGATGTTGTTATAAACATGATTCCTCAAGAGGGTTTGAATACTCTCATTTATACAAGGTTCTCATTCATAATTCTCCTCCTTGGGTTTATTCCCCAGAGAGCAAGCGAACTATTGCCTGCCCTGTATAATCTAGTTTTAATTCTAAGTTAAAGGACCCTAGAGAGAAATAAGACACACTATACAGCAGAGGCAGGGAAAATGCTGCTCTGTAATTATGTTGAATTATCTCTGACCATTGTCCACACTGGCTGGGGCTGATGGGAATAGGAGTCTGACACCCTATGGAGAGCCAGAGGTTGGCTATGAATGGATGCCTATATACCTCTTCACTCTCTTGGAAGGATCTCATTCCAGCTACTTACTTCTTCTGTAATCTGCTAAATAATTCACTTCTTGGTAGAAAGGCTCATACATGTGGGTTCCATATCTCTTGTGAGTTTTAGTCTAAACTTTAAAAGAGCTATCTAAAGTTCCAAAACCTACTCACATGAGTCTAGATAGCTTGGATAACTCCTTTAAAGTTCAGCCTGAAACCCAGAGTGGCTTCACCACCACCCCTGATATGGGAGTCAGCGATCACCACTGCACATGTGATGCATGGAAACTAATCAATGCAGCCCCCTGGGCATCCCACACTAATCATCCTCTCACCCAAATCCCTCTGCATGCTGCACAGCAAATTGCGTTAGTAGTAGTAGTAGTGGTAGTAATAATAATAATAATAATAATAATAAAATTTATTTTTACCCTGCCCCTCTGTTAAAAACAATCAGGGCGGCTTACAACAATTAAAATACAATAATGCTGGCTAAAATCCCTAAGCACCACCCACCCCCACCCTCCCCATAAAAAGATATTAAACTCATATAAAATTTAAAAACCACCTAAACTAAAATCACATATAAAAACAAATAGAGTAATTAACAGCCAGCAAGACTAAAAGAGGCCAGGAGACGCAACTCCTGAGGCCGGGATCTAATCAGGAATGGCTTTTAGTCCTCTCAAGGACTAAAAGACCCTGAGAGAGATGGCACAACCTGCTCAAGTTAGTTTGTTTCATCCTTCATCCCTACTTTAGTGGCCACCAGTAGAGGCTTCTCATATGCATTTTTAAAATTCTTATATTCAGCCTCAAAATGAGCAGCAATATTTCACATTCATAGGCATGTTTACACATTTGGTATCCAACTGATTTCTAAAAAGTGAAAGGGTTTTAGATGGTGAGGGAGCTCAGCCTGTGCTGATTGGAGCTATACTTCCCCTGTAATCTCAGGTTCACAGCTTGGGTGTGCTCCTGGACTCTGATCTGGGCCTGGATGCCCAGGTTTCAGCTGTGGCCAAGATTGCATTTGCACAGTTAAAACTAGTGTGCAAGCTGTACCCATTCATAGAGAAGTGAGATCTGGCTACAATGACACATGCCTGGTTCACATCTGGTTTGGACTACTGCAACATGCTCTATGTGGGGATGCCTTTGGAAACTGTTTGTAAACTTGAGTGGGTCCAAAATGCTTTGGCTGGGGCTGGCTATAGGGATCATGTGACTCCCATGTTGAAACAGTTGCATTGGCTACTGGTCCATTTCCAGGCAGAGTTCAAAGTGCTGGTTTTGACTTTTAAAGCCACACATGGCTTGGGTCCAGACTATCTGAAAGACCTATCTCCCTATATAAGTCAGCACAGGTGTTAAGATTTGTAGGGGAGGGCTTTCCCTCAAGCCCACCACCTTCACAGGCATGGTTGGTGAGGACTCTAGAAAGAGCCTTCTCCGTGGCTTTTTCCAGACTGTAGAACTCCCTTCCATGGGAAGTCCAGTTGGCCTCCTCCCTGCTCTCTTTTTACCAGCAGGTGAAGTCATTTTTATTTAGGCAGGCTTTAAAATTGTAAATTTTAATTATGGATTTATGTAGTGTGGGCAATTGGTATGCTGTTTTTTTAATGTTTTTAATTTTTTATTGAAACCCTGTTCTAACTATGTTAACTAATGGAGCTTCCTGGCATGCTAAAATGCAATGTTATAATTATGTTTTAATGTTAGTAATATTTAATTCTTTTTACACTTAGTAACATTTAATTCTTTTTACACTTTTGTCATTAGCTGTACCTTTTTAAATTTAAAGTAAGCCACCTTGAATCCCATTTTGTGAGAAAAGTAGGAAAATAAATAAATAAGTCCCCAAAATTATTTATCCATCCATATCCTCCCTTTCACCTTACAAAAGATTCAGGGTGGCCTACAATAAATTAAATCAAAATACAGCTTTTAAAAAACTATTAATACAAATGTTAAAAAGAATTAATCAATTCTGTTTCAAAGCACAAGTTAAAACCAGTTTTCAAAGCACAAGTTAAAACCAGTTTTCAAAGCACATTTAAAATATAATTTAAAAAGACACAGAGACAACACACCACTATAAAAGCACCATCTTCTGCACGAAGTTAACAACCAAGGCCCTGCGTAAATGAAAAGGTCTTTGCCAGCAGAAAAACAGCAGGGAGAAGGCCAACCAAACATCCTTTGGAAGGAAGTTGAACAATTTGGGAGCAACCACTGAGAAGTGTGTCCTCCTGTGTCCTCACCAAACATGCCACATTTTTTTTAGCAGTGCAGTAACTTATCACTACAATTCAGAGTTTAGAAATAAAGTTTAGGCATCCAAATAAAACGGGCTGGCAAGGGGATAGATGCAAACACAGCCAAGACAAGTTGTGAACAATTTTCAGTGTCTCACTCTCTGTAATGCTAGAAATTTAGAGACTGCCATCAAATGTCATATGAGGGGAAGAATGCTTATTTGCAGCAGCGATTGCCTTATCTCCCACCCTCCAACCCACCCTATAGTTACACCCATGGAGCCAAGCCAATGTACTTGAAATGATTATGTATCAAATGTGAACTGTGTGACTCATCAGATGCTGGGGCATCAAAGTGAACTGGTCTCAGGTTATCTGTTCCCTTGAGGCAGATAAAGAAGAGGGGAACAGAATCCAGGTACCTTCTACTATTCTGAATAGGAGAGCCTTGTGATGCATTGTGCCATTGTTATAATGGCAGAGAGATTAGGCAAAACAGGAGAGGGGTTCTGGGATAAGTCAGAGAAACCGCACTCTACAAACCAGGTTACTACTACCTCTTATGCCAAATGGAACTACAAGCATGTTTTGATGATTGCAAAACATTGCATGCAATGGCTAGCATCCACTTAGTGTCTTCCATGTGCATAAGTGCAGATTATACACATATATGTCCCTTTTTAGACAGGCCACGGAGGGCTATTCTCTTCACTTGTACTTTGTCCCGAAAACCTACTCTCAAGCAGCTCAAGAAGGGGCTGCTGCTACTTCTTACCACTGAGAAGGGAAGGGAAGGAGAGGGCAGTTCAGAGCATGAAGATGCAGCTGCTCTGGGCTCTTGAGGGAAGAAAAATGAGGGTGCACGCCATGTGTGAGAGCACCCCCATTCTCCCTCCCAACCAAGCTGAGCTCAGCTGCCAGTTCATGGTCTGAATTGCCTGCTCCTTGCTGCCACAGATAATCGCCAGCAGTATCCTTTCCTGGGGCTTGACAGTTACCAGTGGATGGGAAGAATGCCGAACTGTAAGTGGATGTAAGACATCAGCCATTGCATTTTAGCATGCCAGGAAGCTCCATTAGACACACCCACAAAGTTCTACATGCAACAACTACATAAGGTTTTGGTGGCTGGTAACTTCCATGACAATGGGGCATGAATCCATTCCAGTTTTTAGTCAAAACTTTCCAAGGACCTTCCAAGGTACTGAACCCATTTGAGGGATAGGGTTCAACCCCTTAGGCAGCTCATTTAAAACTCAGACTGAAATCTGGAATGGATTCTCCACTGACATCAGCCACCAGTAGGGTTGCCAGAGTGAAAACTAGAAGTGGTTCCTGTACCTTTAATGGTTGTGTAGGCACCAGCTCCTGTTTGATCCTGGAAGCTAAGCAGGGTCAGCCCTGGTTAGTATTTGGATGGGAGACCCTCAATGAATACCAGGTATTGTAAACTATATTTCAGAGGAAGAAACTGGCAAAACCACCTGAGTATTCTTTGCCTAAGAAAACCCTATGAAATTCACAGGGTTGCCAAAAGTTGACAGGCAACTTGAAGGCACATACATACACAGAAGATGCAATTTCAACAGGCATTGCTCATTACCTGGTTGCATGAGAAACAACACCTGCTAAAATTCTTGCTTCTACACAACCATTAAAGGCATAGGATGCCTCTCTGTTTTTCACTCTAGAAACACTATCCACCAGTGACATAGTAGTGGGGAGCCCTCTCCAAAGCTCTGTCCCTTAGCAGCAACCCCATCCATAACTAAAAGGCCACAAGTTACATTCCCCTGCTTAAACCATTGTGTTTCCCTTTTACTGACCTACTGGAATTGGGTGGGTGGCTGTAAGTAAGAGCTGGGCATTGCTAAATTTTCCCCTCTTTTAAATTGAGCAAAGGAGTTGAGACAAGGATGGATCAAGCGCAGCTGTGAATAGCTTCCCCTGCCCCCTCCCTCTCTCAAAAGTGCAACAAAATGAGAGAGCATGCTCTTGAATTATATTTTCACAATGCTTGACTTGCCTTTTATCAAAGAACAAAGGTGGTGTAAATGTCAAGTGGCTTTCATGCAGCTGGGAAAAGCCTCTCTGGTCCCAGCTTTCTAGAAGCAGCTTGCTGATCCTGGTGCACCTTAGTTACCAATCTGATTATAGGGAGGCAGAGGTTGGACATTTAATCACAACATGGTATTATCTTTTAAATGTATGACTGCCACTCTGGCCAGTGGGAATTACAGAAAGTTAAAAACATTCAGTTACAGAGTGGATATGGGAAGATTTTTTTAGAAACTTTCAGAGGTGCCTGAGGAACACTGGCACATAATGATAGCAAAAAATCCAGCAGATTAGGTGGGACAGGGGGAGCCTAAAGTCTTATTTTTCAAGATCCTATCCACTTGCAACAGTCAAGATAGTCATTAGAGCATGGGTGGCAGGGCTGGTTTAAGGGCCCTGCATCACCTGAAGCTGCAGGGGGCCTTGTCATTGTGGAGGGTGCTGCAGTAACCCTCTTCCTGCAAAAACATTGTCAGTAATAATCTGAATATCCTGTACTGTGAATAGGTTAGGTTAGATTCTGAGATAAACATATGGGGCCCACAAAATAAAGTGTTGCAGGGGGCCCCAAAATTCCTTAAACTGGTCCTGGTGGGTGGGGGAAATGTGTGAGCCTTTAGATACTCTTGGACTACAACACCCAAAATCTCAGGCAGCATAGCCAATGGTGAGGAATAATGGGAGTTGTAGTTTAAGACATCTAAGGGCCCTAGGTTGGGGAAGGCTAGTGTACCATCATATCAATCAAACGATCAATCAATCAATCACTTTATTTATCACCCAGTTTTCCCCCTCAAGGCACCCAGCAGAACAAAAAGAAATTCAAAGAAAACTACATATAGCTAAAAACAGACAACCAGCTAACATTAAAAGTAAAATTTTCTATAGAATTAAAACAACATTAATTTAAGGCATAGATTAAAAACGGTACAGCAGTGGCTCTTAACATTTTCTTTACGTTCTTTAGGGATATCTTTTGTTAAATATCTTTTGTTGCTGTGGTTCCCCCCAATAGTTAACTTAACATGTAAAGTTCAAGATCAAACATACCAAATGATTGCATAACATCATAATAGAGATGAATAATGTATTTAAATGTCTTCTGTTAAAGCACCATCCACTACCCTGCTATGTACATTTTAAGGCAAACTTTGTAAAGTAGACTTGTTGGTTCTGTTTGTTTGCTAGTTTGACATTCATTTAAGCCTAAAAGAGAAAACTATCTAAGCAGAAGTAGCAAAGAGTGGCTGCTTCCAAAAATATTGCAATGAACATTTGTTTGCTGTACAGCCAAAGGCTACCTTCTGAAAGTGTCCGTATTTTCTCTATCAGTAATGTTAATTAGTTACAATGAATAGGGAGAGTCGCTGGGCCAAAAGCTTCTTGGGTGTAATGCCAGTAACCTCAGATGAGAAACATCAGACGGAAATTTCACCTAGTTGATGAAATTAATTAGTAAAAAGCTAGTGCTGTTGGCAACTTCTCACAGCTATATAGTCTTGACTCCCTTAGCAGAGCTCTTACTATATGGTTCTATTTATGGCAAAATAGTGAACACCATCAGAAAAATGATGGTGAGTGGAGAACAGAGATGTAAAATAATTTTGGAAGCATTATATCTGGAGCTCTGAAAATGCTTGATTGAGGTGTAATTCTCCTGTATTTGCTACCAGGAAGTCTTCAGCATATGTTAGAATTAAACAAAATAAGGAAAGCAGGTAATAGCCAGACTGGCAGGACTTTCTATCAGAAAGTATATACTCACTTTTCCTATTTTTCTTTTAGAATGAATAGCCTGCATGTGAATTATGATCTGCACAGGTGGTTTATAGTGTTCTGACTTGCTGGGAAGTCTCAGTAAACAAAATATTAGCTGTGCTTACAGTGGCACAGAGGTATTATAAGGAATAAATGAATCTCTCTGTTGGCAGTTTGCATCACTTATTCTTAGTTTTACCCATAATTCCTGTCTATATGAATTTTGATGTCAAAATAAAATCAATTCAAACTATACACTTAAATGTGTATTTTGCTCCAAGTACATATTTTCAGGTATGTATTTTTATGTATAACTTCTCACAAAACATGTATTTGTGTTTTCTTAGAAAAAGCTGTTGAAATGCAAATTTTGATATATTTAAGATGGCACAAATGACATCATGACACAATTCAGAGAAGTGTGAAATCTGTTGGATAGCAAAGTTCTAATCTGTAAAGGTCAAATTCCTCAAAGATCCATTCATTACATAGAGTGTAACAGCTCTAGTTTAGTTTAACAGCTAAACTAGAGATAGAAGCCTTATTTGTACTTTCTCCCATATATTCATAGAATGGCAAGGCAAACAAATTGAAGCTTTGTCCTGAGGTACAAAGACAGTTCACAGAACAGGGATTCAACCTATGCTAGACAGATAACACTAAAACAAAATGTAGGTTCTCAGTTTGAGTGTGCTCCTGAGAGAAGAGGGCCAGTTTTCTATGGTCGGCAGGAGTGCATTTGCACAGCTAAAGCTTGTGCACCAGCTTATGGAAATGTCTAATCCATTCATGGTGAACATGCCTTAGTTATACTCCATTTGGATTACTATGATGTGAAGTATGTGGAGTTGATTTTTAAAAAGTGCTCAGAAACTTTAGTTGGTCCAAAGAACTGCAGCCAGACTATTGACTTGGGGAGGTTATGAGGAACACACAACTCCCTTGTTATAAGAGCACACAACTCCTTGTTATAACACATTGGTTACTGGTCCATTTCCAGGCAAAAATCAAAGGGCAAGTTATGACCTATAAAGCTCTATATGTTGGGTCCATGCTATTCAAAGAACTGAACCTTTCTATATAAGTCTCCTTGAGCTCTAAGGTCATCAGCCCTTCTTTCAGTCCCACTCGCTTTCACAGGCAAATCTAGTGGCAACACAGGGGATGGCTTTCTCAGTGGCTGCTCCCAAACTTTGGAAGTTCCTCCATAAGGAGGCCAGGATGGTTCTCCCCTTGCTATCCTTCCATTGAAATAGAAAACTTCTCTGTTCTGACAGGCTTTTTGGAACTGATTGCAAGGGCTTGTAACAGTGTGCTGTTTACTGATTTAAGTCTATTAGTGGGTTTTTATGTGTTATTTCTAATATCCTACTATATCGTTCTTAATTTTTTTTAACAACATATATTACATGGTATGCTACTTTACATTATTTTTTCATTAATTATAAATAATCTTATCAATATATGAGAATAGTATAAATTCACTCAAAATGCCTCTAAAATGCCTTTTAAACTAGACATAACTAGTTATCCCCTCTCCGAATAACTAATGACAGGTAACTATGTTTTTGCTAATTCATAATTTCCAGGGTTTGCTGTTTGCATATTTAGACCTTGTTCTCATCTCCAGCTGAATCTGCTGGTGTGGCTTGTGTTTAATTTGCAATTTATGATTTACTATCTGAGAAGACTGTAAAAGGTGAAGCCTTCTGCTACAAAGAAAATACAATAATTCTATCAAAGTTCCATTCTTCATTGACCCTTTCCCCCTTCAAAACAGTAAAAAATGCATGTTACTCATTACAGGTATCACCACAGTATTAACTATGACAACTCTCAGCACCATTGCCAGAAATTCCTTACCCCGTGTTTCCTACGTCACTGCCATGGATCTGTTTGTGACTGTGTGCTTCTTGTTTGTCTTTGCTGCTCTGATGGAGTATGCAACACTCAACTACTACTCAAGCTGCAGAAAGCCACACTGTACAAAGAAGAAAAAGTCGGTAAGATGAGATGAAATTTAATTCAGGGAATATGGCCTTCTCATTACCAGACACTGGACTTCATTCAGTCATTGCATTCCTTGGATATAAACCAATGTTATAACACATAATGTTGTATAGTGTATATCTAACATCAGTGAAGGAATATAAGAGTATGAGCATAGGACTTGTATAGGATCTAAGGACATAACAGGATGTCAAGTTTGCACAGAAGTACTGTTTAGTTCTGGTATAAACCAGGAGTTCAGAAGTTGTTTGAACATAGGCTCAGAAGCTAAGGAGCCAATATTGACACAGAAGAGATACCAGACCTAAGCCCTACTAGAGAACCTGGGACTTAGGAACCAGAAAGCCTGGGATCTTTAAGCATGAGAGCTCTGTGCAAGAGACCTCTGATCCACTAGCACTGGCAGCCTGTGGATCTGGTTCCAGCAGTGAGAGGGCATGCCTTCCTCTGAAACCTTCACAATCCTTGAACCAGTGCACCACATCTATCCCCTGAAGGCTTTCTGCTCTGTGGGAAGAGGTGGAGCCTGGGAGAAGTAGTCTTAGCCAATATATATATATATATATATATATATATAAAAGATCTGAGTTGATCTCCAGACCTTGTTGATTTGGAGTGCTCATATGGCATTCTCCAAGGTGCTCTACAACTGGCCTGCAAAACTGACTCTGACTATTAGCTTTAAGTCAAGTTCTCTTGCATGTTTACATGTGGCATTGTAAAGCACAACACAGAAATACGGGGTCTCCTGATATGCAAAGTGGGTGTGTCCATTGAAGGAAGAAGATCAGGTGACTGAGAGTTGCTGAAACCATAATAGTGGTTCAATTTTAGTAACTCTTGGATCAAAACCCACCTAAGCTAAAGTTTCGTCTTTGGTATGGCCTCACTTTCTAGTACTACATCCAAGATGACATGTTTAAAGATTTCCAGTTGTTGTCCTCTTTTTATTGCAACCATACATGCACCCTTCATATGGAGAATGATGCAGGACTGCAGTCTTGAAGCCTGTTCATGAGGAAAAGAGACACCTGCTCACCTTTGTGGATCCTCTTGTCACCAGGAAGGAGCAGGTGTGTCCCTCCTCTGAAAGGGTTTATGGATCAATTATCTTCCTTCCCACAATGGAGCCAGTTGATGGTGAAAACAGCCCAAAATGTTCTTCATTATGTAGCATGTCTGGGACACTTTGTCTTGCTTTGCTTTGAAAGGAAGGCTTATTAATATTTGTCACATCCTGTGGCCAGGGGAAATTTAGGTTTGTTTTGCAACAAGCTTCCTTTTATTTTAAACCTAAATGCCATATACTGGCCACACAGTTCATAATGCCATTCACACATTTATTGCAGGATGTACTGTTATATGAAGATATTTCTAGCACCATAGAATGTAGAGCTTTTTCAGCTAATTCAAATATGAACACACTCTTTTCTCTTTTTATGATGGTATCATAGTAGTACAATTTTCACATAGCCCTTCTTTTGTTTTGTGTTGCTATCTTTAAAAAACAAGAATCATGGGTGGTGTTCTGAAGTTACAGGGGAAGGGTTAATGCATGTAACTTTGCTTCCACCTCCAAATAATACTACTAGCAGTTGACTGATCCAATGTGCATGCAGAAGTAAATTATTTCACATTTTAATCTGAACTTTAGAGGAGGTATGCAAGGGGCTGAAGCGATTTGCTGATAAGTTCAGCATCTTGGACAACTCCATTAAAATTCAGACTAAAACCAAGATGAAACTAACTGCCTTTTTAGTGCTGGGAGTAACCATTCACTGAGCAACACAGCATTACACTAAAGTTTCAAGAACAGCTCAGCAGTACATAATCCTCCTGTGATGTGTGTGTTAGCCTCCCCTTGTGATGCTTTGAAATGAGAAGTGAATCGTGGGGATTACACCAACACCTTAAACTCTATGATAGAGCCTCAATAAGCACACATTTTTAGGGATGAAGTGCTTCACTAATTGACATCTCAAAGTATGCAATGAGTAATTTTAGCAATATTCTTCCTGCTGTGAGAAAGGACTTTATCAGACATGGAAAAGATGGCATCATAAGGATGCCACATAACAATGAAAGGCACACAGATCAGATGACATTGCCTTTTTGTAGTTAAAGACAGCCTAAAACCTGTTGTTTTTAATTGATGGCTTAAGCTGTCAATAGATCCCCTTGCCCCTTTTTTGCCAGCATTGCTGCCATGCGATACCTCTGTCCCTTTAAATCTCATACTTTCCCCGTCAGTGGCCATACCGGCACAAACACTTCCAGGTCAGATTGGAACATCCAGGTAAGTTTCGCTCTTTTTATGACACTCCCTTGAGTTACTTGGACTTTTAAATTACGTGTATGTGCTTTGCTTCACTTTTTGACATTTATTTTGCTTTTTATTTTTAAATTTCCCACACAATGAAATCGCACAAGATTTCAAACAAGGAAATGTTTATTGCCAGGAGCCTTTGCCAGGATTAGAAGGAAAGTGCAGTGGTGGGGGGAGGGGAACGTTCTTTTGCCAGCATAGAAATTTATGCTGTCAAAAGAACATTTAAAAGGATTATGTCTGATAAAGTCCAAAGCCTTTGAAAACCACACAGTTTTCGAAGCCTTTTCACAATTCAAGACTTCTGTGTAAAATTCACAAGTGGGTGGGGAGGATTTTTTGAACACAAACTGAAATTTCATCCACAGTAAATAATAATAAATAAAATATAATAACATCACAAGTCTATAGCTTTATACTCAGAAGTAAGACTCACTGGATTCAGTGGGATTTACTCCCAGGTAAGTAGATTTAGGATAGGTAAGTAGGTTTAGGAATTAAGAATTCAATTCGACTTACTTCAGAGTAGACTATATCCAGTGTTCAGCTGTTAAACTTTTTTTAATGAGATTTCTTAATTAATTTCTCAATTATATTTTCCTTCCCAAATCTGAGATATTACTAAAAACATTGTAAATCTGTATAACATAAAATGTGTGTTCTTATAAAGTGTTTTGATTTTTTTCCCTTTATTTCAGCTGCCTGATGTCAGTTTTGGTCACATGATGGTGAGTATGACTTTTCAGTTGTTAAAAACATGAATGTATCTTGAAATAATTAATTTTAAGCATTTTTTCTGTTGTGCTATATAAATCCAAATGCTTGATCAAAGAGTCACCAGACTTGGGACTTTTTCAGGTGGGCTATTTATTCCGTAGGAGGCACAGAACAGGGTCGAGAAAAAGCCTCCCTTTCAGATGATGTTGACCCCTTTCCGTGCCTCTCCCTTCCTCATTCCAGTTTCTCCCGTGATATTCTAATCATAGGGAAACATCGTTAGTAGACCACCCATTCCATTTCTGTCATGGAATCAGGGTGGTCTGAAAGGTGCCCTGTTCCTCTCCTGCAATGACAGCTGTGGAGGGGAGATCTGTTCTGAACACTTGCGGGCATGGATTGGGACATCCAGCTAAGTAGCACTCTTTTTTCCCCCTCCCTGGCTTACTTGGGAGGGGGGTTGTGTGTGTGTGTGTGTGTGTGTTGTGCTTTTTAAATGTATTTTTGAAGTTTTATTTTTGAATTTCCCTTGCATCGTTCTCTTGCAAGAACGTGCGGGATTTACTTTCTGGGTCATAAATGCAGCCTTATGACGGCTGCATTTACTCCCAGAGAGCGAGGGGGGAGGAAGTTCCTGTTATGGAATCAAAGTAAGCATGTGAATGTTTTTACCTTATTCCGCAGCAGGAATGCTAATGGAGGTGGCGGGGCAGGAACGGGGCATTTGGCCCCATCTGAAAAAGTCCTTGGTGTGTTATCTAAATGGGATCAAAATGAAAACTATAGGAACTATTTTGGTATCTCCCCAATACTTCAGATTTCTATATTTATTTATTGCCTTAGAATACAAATTTTAAAAACCCCTTTTGTCCAATTTTTTTTAAAAAATCCAAAAACAGGGGCAAGAAAATCAGAGCAGGAAGGGGCAAAATAAGATTTGAATGTTGGCAGGGCTGATACATTAATGTAAACTGACCATATATCCAAAACTATATCTCTCGGATAAGAGCCAACTTAGATGCCAGAGTTATGACAGAATCTATAGACGAGGTGTCCAGCAACTCCATTGATGAAATTTTATTGGATCAGCTTCAATCTGTGAGTACTGATGATGTGGACAAGCTCCTTGCTAGAGTAAGGAAGATGACCTGTCCACTCGATCCTTGTCCATCATGGCTGGCCACCAAAGGGGGCAACGCATTGAGAGTATTCCTTAGGGACATTATCAATGTGTCTTTCAGGGAGGGTTCCATTCCATCCTGTCTGAAAGAAGTTGTGGTCAAGCTGCTCCTGAAAAAGCCTTCCCTGGACCCCTTGAACAGGAATAACTATAGGCCAGTCTCCTTGCTGCCGTTTTTAAGCAAGGTGATTGAGAGGGTAGTCGCTTCCCAACTCCAAGCTGTATTGGATGAAACCAATTATCTAGATCCATTTCAAACTGGCTTTAGGACAGGATAGGGAGTTGAGACTGCCATGGTTGCTCTGGCTGATGACCTTCGCTTGGGGATCAACAGGGGTAGTGTGACCCTGTTGGTGCTCTTGGACCTCTCAGCAGCCTTCGAAACAATAGATCATTCCATCCTCTTGGATCGCCTGAGAGGGTTAGGAATTGGAGGCACTGCTTTGCAGTGGTTCTGTTCCTTCCTCTCGGGCAGATCCCAGAAGGTGAGGCTTAGGGACAGTTGCTCTACTAGAATAAAGCTTAATTGTGGTATCCCTCAGGTCACCATCCTGTCCCCGATGCTATTTAACATCTATATGAAGCCGCTGGGAGAGATCATTCAGAGGCATGGAGTGCGGTGTCATCAGTATGCTGATGACACCCAGATATATTTCTCCATGTCTCGGTCATCAGCTTCGACTTCAGATGGCATCTCTCCTCTCAATGATTGTCTTAGGGCAGTAATGTACTGGATGAGGAAAAACAAATTGAGACTGAATCCAGACAAAATGTAGTTACTAACAGTTACGGGCCAGAAACCAGGTCTGGAAATACAACTTCCAATCCTGGATGGAATCACACTCTCCTCCAAGGACTGTGTCCACAGTCTGGGGGTGCTCCTGGACCCGTCGCTCCTGATGTCTAATCAGGTAAATGTGATGGTCAGGAGTGCCTGCTATCAACTTTGGCTGATACACCAGCTGCACCCTTTCCTGGAAATCAGGGACCTCGAAACTGTGGTACATGCACTGGTAACCTCCTGTCTCGACTTATGTAATGTGCTCTACATGGGGCTACACTTGTGCTTGACTCAGAAACTTCAACTAGTTCAGAACATGGCAGCCAGGTTGATTTCTGGCATTTCCAGAAGAGAGCATATAACACCTGTGTTAAAGACTCTCCACTGGCCACCTAGTAGTTTCCAGGCACAGTACAAGGTGTTGGTTATGACCTTTAAAGCCCTACATGGCTTGGGTCCAACTTACCTCTGGGACCGCCTCTTCCCATATGATCCTCCCCATGCACTTTGGTCCTCTGGGAGTAATCTGTTACAACCTATGAAAACAAGGCTGTCGGTGACCTCTCAGAAGGCCTTCTGTGTTACCGATCCCAGATTATGGAATGGCCTGCCGAGATCCATCTTATTACCATCTTAGACAGCTTCAAAAAAGCTGTCAAGATGGATCTTTTCCAGCAGGCGTTTCCTGAATAGCTATCCCAGCCTGAAGATTTGGCTGTCTTTTCCCTTGAGCTACCATTGAATTATTCTGTTTTTTCTCTTTTTAATTATTGTATGTTTTTAATCTTTTCTAATTTAATATTGTTTTAAAGGGTGAGTGGGTTAGGGAATTGATGTACTTATGGAGTTTTTATGCTGTAAGCCACCCCGATTGCATTGCAGAGGGGCGGGATAGAAATATATTTTATTATTATTATTTTATTATTATATTTATTTAGAGCTGACACCTGCAGAATGTGCCCTCATGCATAACCAAAGCAATAAGATCTTTTGACTCTTAAACAATAGATGATGAATATTTGTTTTTCCAACTCTGGATTATGAATCTTTCAGCAACAATAAAAGCATGCAGGATCCAACATGTAGAGTGAAGTTCCAAGTCACAGGAACATAGTTTGAGTATGCATATTTCTTGACAACTATATTTCTAATAAAAAAAAAATTAATTCATTGCACTAAATCCAGCCATGAAGGAGCAACCACTAGACATGTTCACATCATATGCCTCAAGGAAGTATTATCAGTCTTATATCACTAGCATTTATTTGAAGCAGCTAATTTCTTCCTTTAAAAGACTTAGTGGTGCCCAGCATACCCCGAATACCAATTTTTGCTGAACCAAAGGTCACTTTAAATCAAAACAAATTTTAGATAGTGAGGCTGGGACAATTCTCCATGGGTTGATTTGCACAGGCCAATATAACTCTTTGCTCACTAAATTTTAACTCCACTGACATCAAATTTAGCACTTGCCAACAAACATTGAGCTAATCGGCCTCATTTTCTCTGAGGATACAATTTGTATTTCCGCAATACAGCAGGAGGAGCTGAAGCACTCAAAGCCAATGGCTCATATACAGACAGCAAAAGTTGTTGTAATAGTAGATATTGCCATATGGCATCTGAGGGGAAATAATGTGTAAGTTGCAATATTGAGAATGGCCAAAATCTTTATCAAGTGAACTACCAAGCAAACCCCACAGTAAGTCCATTTCTGCCATAAAAAGGATTCCCTTGCCATTTCTAAGTTTGGATTGCCCCACAAAATTAATTTAGCATGAGTGTATAAAGCAAACTGTAATCAACTGTAATCAAAAACTGTAAATTGTACATCACACTACATTGGTGTAGAGACTGCAGGGAGCATCATCCCTTTCTTCCTTAGATCAGTGGTAAGAAAACTGAGGACCCACAAGGTGCTTGTGACCGAGGGTTGAGGGCCCCCGCCCCTCAAGCCTGCCCCACAATAAAACACACACAGATGTAACATGCACAAAAGTTTTATTGTAAGTAAAAGAGGATAATTGGCGGTATGGCCGCAACTTTCTGTTTGGTGATAGGTGCTAGTGGTTGGTCTGGGCATGAGTCTAAATGTCCAAACCCAAGGCCCGCCCCGAAAAGCGGGCCTTCCCGGGACACGTGGGGGATCACGTGACCAAACACGTGCCCGGCCGTGAGACCATGTCACGTGTATGCTGACGTGTCCGAAGCAAACTGTTCACATGGTGGGATCACGTGACAGGGCCACATGCCTAAAAGTATCCCCCCCTGGGGGGGGGAGCCCGAGGAGGTCCAGGCCCAGGACCTGGCCCACCATCCAGTAACTCCCAGCCCCCCCCCAGACGGAACCAAAACGCATGCCCACTGCCAACAAACAGAAAATTGCGACAGAAGGGGTACATAGCATAACAATCAGGCTAACTAACAAAAACAACTAACTAAAGGGGGAGGGGAGGGCAGGTCTTCGGCTCAACAGAGCCAACTGCCTGAGCCGTAGAGCCGGCTGGGAATAAATACCTGGCCGGCGGACCAAGAAGAGGGCTAGCCCCGCCTCCTGGCCAATCAGCAGCCGCGCTGAGCGCGGGCCCTGATTGGGCCCAAGGGCGGCTATCCAGCCAATCAGGTGGGGGCAGCCCTCACCTGATTGGTTGGCCTAGGATCCTCTTCCTGGGCTGCCCGAGCCAGCCGGGGAAGAGGAAGGGGCAACATGGCGGCGCCCATGCTGCCATGCGGCGGCTCTGGAGCGGGGGCGACACCGGCCGCAAATGCAGCCTAGCCAGGTAAGTCTGGCAGCCGGCTTGCGACCGAGTGTTGAGGGCCCCGCCCCTCAAGCCTGCCCCATAATAAAACACACACAGATGTAACATGCACAAAAGTTTTATCGTAAGTAAAAGAGGATAATTGGCGGTATGGCCGCAACTTTCTGCTTGGTGATAGGTGCTAGTGGTTGGTCTGGGCATGAGTCTAAATGTCCAAACCCAAGGCCCGCCCCGAAAAGCGGGCCTTCCCGGGACACGTGGGGGATCACGTGACCAAACAAGTGCCCGGCCGTGAGACCATGTCACGTGTATGCTCACGTGTCCGAAGCAAACTGTTCACATGGTGGGATCACGTGACAGGGCCACGTGCCTAAAAGTATCCCCCCCTGGCGGGGGGAGCCCGAGGAGGTCCAGGCCCAGGACCTGGCCCACCTTCCAGTAACTCCCAGCCCCCCCCCAGACGGAACCAAAACTCATGCCCACCGCCAACAAAGCCAAGCAGGAGAGTGCTTGGCTTCCGCCAACCCTGCAGCTATCACCAGAGAGAAAAACGGACCCACCGCCTGGAGGGATGTGTGGCCAGGCCCTAACTGTGGAGGGGATCAAGTTCCAGGCGGATGTAGGTGGAAAAGACCTTGGACCGCCATCTTCCAAGGTGCTGGATGTCCGAAGGTGCCATGCCTTCTGCCGCTGTTGTGGTGGCCGCGCCGATCCGGAAAGAGTGACCGCTGAAGTCATCAGGTGGGAGTCCCATATGCCGTAAGGTAGCCCATAAAATGCTGACAAACTGGAAGCGGGTCAGGAAGGACAAGCCTTTGTGTATAAACAGAGGGCCAGGGACGTCCGCGCGCCACTCGAGGTAACACTGCAGGAGGAGCACAGGGCAGGGCGGAGATCCCTCTAGGGCCCGAAGTTGGATGACAGTCCCTCGTCCGCGCTGGTCGGTTTTGGACCTTCGAAGCCGTAGGCGAAGAACCCCGTCAGCTAGGACGACGTCTGACCGCTGAAGAGCGTGACCGGCCCCAGACGCCTTGGTTCTGCAGACCACCTCCCCGATGCACAGAGCTGCGAAGAAAGCAATCGAAAAGGCTGAACGAAACAACAGCGTTTCGTACCTGGACTGGCAGATGGCTGCCAGAGCCGAAATAAGGTTGCATAGCAGTTCAAAATAGACTGGTCTGCGTGTGTCCTGGTTGCTGCCTTCCATTTGTCGCCATCCTTCCACAGCTTTGCGGATCAAGAAAGAGCTGCATGGATCGCCGTGTCCCGCTGCTTTGCTGAAGAAGGAGATGGCCGCCAGGTGGAGGGATAAAGTCCTGGGAGCAAGGCCATCCTCCCTCAATGCTCCGATGAAATGAAGCACTTCTCGCTCCGTGGTTGGCCAGGAGTTCCCATATCCGTGACGCCTTCTGAAGTCATAGAACTGCCGGACCGCCCGGGAGTAACTGGCCCGGGTGGAAGGTGCCAAGGAGTTAAAGACCCCTCGGAGCACCGTTCCTTCCCAAGAAGCCAGAGCTCGACCGGGAAGGTGACCGGCGTGGGATCTGCTTCCGGCGCCAACTCCTGAAATCTGCCATCCTGGAATCGAGATAAAGCATCTGCTATTTCGTTATTGACACCCGGGACGTGGCATGCAGTGAATGAAATGTTGGCTGCCAGGCAGACCAGGACGAACTCCCTGACGAGTCGCATGACCCTGTCAGACTTAGAAGATTGAGAGTTGATGATGCGGACCACAGCTTGGTTGTCGCACCAAAAACACACACGCTTGTTGTGGAACTCCAACTGCCTAAGCCGGGGAGTTGGCCGGGAATAAATACCCGGCCGGCAGACCAAGAAGAGGGCTAGCCCCGCCTCCTGGCCAATCAGCAGCCGCGCTGAGCGCGGGCCCTGATTGGGCCCAAGGGCGGCTATCCAGCCAATCAGGTGGGGGCAGCCCTCACCTGATTGGTTGGCCTAGGATCCTCTTCCTGGGCTGCCCGAGCCGGCCGGGGAAGAGGAAGGGGCAACATGGCGGCACCCATGCCACCATGCAGCGGCTCTGGAGCGGGGGCGACACCGGCCGCAAATGCGGCCTAGCCAGGTAAGTCTGGCAGCCGGCTTTTTGTAGTCCCCAAGAATGCTGTTAGACCCCCAAATCCCTCCTTGAAAAGGCAAAATCCCTTTGGACACCTCTAGGAGTTATGAAATGCAAAGAATTACCCTCTTTAACCCCATGGTAATTAGCCACAAACAGACTGAAATAGACACTGAAGACACTTCCAGATTCATTTTCAGCTGCACATCAGTTGCTTTTCAAGTGGGTGAGGCTATCCTCACACTTTCCAATTGCCCACCCCTGCCTTAGATGTACAGTGGTGTTTTGTTTTTGTTTTTGAGGTAGAGGAAAAGCCCTCCTCCCAAGCTAACACATGTCAAAATTCCAGTGAGAAACCAAATTCCTTCAAATTCCACTTTTATCAAACCTGATATGACTGCACTATTTAAATATATCAAGGACTGTCACAGAGAAGAGGGTGCAGGTTTCTTCCCTACTGCCCCAGAGAGTAATGATTCTAAGTTACAGGAAGGTAGATTTCAAATGAACATTAGAAAGAACTTAATGACAGTAAGAGTGGTTTGGTAAATTACCTGGAGAGGTGGTGGAGTCTTCTCTGGATGCCTTTGAAAAGAGGCTGAACAGCTACCTCCTGGGAATGATCTAGATGGAGATCCTGAATTGAGTAGGGGTTTGGATCTGATGTCCCATGGGGCCACTCCCAACTCTTTGATTCTATGGTATTTAGAGTTAGGTTGGCAACTAAAGGAAGAAAGTGCCAAACAAGAGCTTGCACAAACAGAAGAATCTCTTGGGATATCAGGTCCCTTTTCTACACAATGCTCCGTCAGTAAGACACAAATACGAGCCCTTTTTTGAATAGAACAGGCTTTCCGCTTATGAAATGGCACTTCTGGGTCCACACCAGTATAGATACTAACTCCTAAATTCAAGTTCAAACAAATGATGGTGCATCCTTGCAAAAATATGAGCATTAAGGGACCATATCACCATAGATTGCAAATCTGATTATTCAAATAATGAGCATGTGTCTGTTTTACTTTCTCTCATATTTCAGTTTTGAGCAATTCTGATTCTGAAAATGAAATCCTCACCCATCCTTGAACAAAGTCACTTGTTCATAGCAAAATACACACCCCACGCAAGTTTCGTTGTCATAGCTGGAAGTTATATATAGTTGCAATCCCAGTTACATGCCAGTATTGCAGCCACAACATTGAGAGTTTGATCCTGCAGAGCTCCAGGTTGACTCAGCCTTCCATCCTGCCATAGATCAGTAATATGAGTACCCAGCTTGTTGGGGTCAATTAGCTAACACATTGTAAACTGTTTAGAGAGTGCTTAGCACTATAAAGCAGTATAGAAATGTAAGTGCAATTGCTAAGCCTACAATCCACAAATACAACATACAAACAGTTCGGAAGGCAATGGAAACTGGACTAGAACCCTTCCAATATGCTGCATGAGCTTCCTTTTTCTGATTTCCAATACGCATATGGTCTAAAGTGACACAGCCCCAAGAAATCTGCATGTCATGATTTCCTTTCTTATCTAGGGCAGCCCATAGTGTTTGCATACTGCAATTCAAGTATGAATATGGGATGGCGAAAGTGCAGTCTTTTTTGTCTTTCCTTTTCCCACAGAATTATTCTGTACTAGAGATGAGGCCACCTCCTACAGTCATCGCATTGAATAATGCCATGTACTGGCAAGAATTTGAAGACAATTGTATCTATGAATGCCTGGATGGAAAAGACTGCCAGAGCTTTTTCTGCTGTTATGAAGAATGCAAATCAGGCTCATGGAGGAAAGGACGGATACACATAGACATCTTAGAACTAGACTCTTATTCAAGAGTCTTTTTTCCAACATCATTTCTTCTGTTTAACTTGGTGTACTGGGTTGGATACCTCTATCTCTAAGGGGAAAGTGAAGGAAACTGTGTTTTCACATTTCTTAAAGGACAGTGAACATACTGAAGTTCAGGACATGGCCAGTTTCGTCGTAAGTCTGAAGATCACTTTACCTTTTCTCATGAAAGAAATAGATTTTATTTACACCTTAGTCTGGAAAAGACAAACAAAAAATCATTTCAAGTTTGAGATATTTGCTAAGTACACAACAGGCACTGTCATGTAACTAGCGTTTAACTATTCCTACATGATGGAGAATTTGCTCTTTTCTCTGGGTTAAAGATTATTATGTAGCATTCAGGTGAGGAAACCAAGTACACACATTCCATTCTGGTTTTTCATTCTTCTGTTCCCTTCACCATTTAAACACATTCTGAGAACAAATGCTTATTGGTGCAGGTTTTCCATGATGTTTGCTGAAATCACTGATTTTTCCTTGAGCTGTGTTTGAAAAACCACTGGAACTCACTTCATGGGTTTCATTACTTTTGTCTTTGGTTTTAATCTGAAATGAAAAGTGTGTTTTAAATGGCTTGTCACAAAGATAGAGATGTTAGTCAAATAATTTTATTAAATATTCTATTAATACAAGGTATAAAATTCATCTGACTGGTCAAATAATGCAGGAAATGATTTGACTTTGAAAATAATACACTTGCAACTTAACAAGGCTTAGCTTGTTTATGGTAGTGTAGCAGATAGTAGTTGATAAGACATTGGATGCACTATTTAATAGCACAGGGAGGATAGCATTAATTGAAGATTGAACTTTTATTTTCTTCCATACATTAAAATTGTTGAGTTTGTTGGGGGTTTTTAAAGTAATATTTTCACAGTGGAAAAAGCTATATAGATGCAGCCTATTCTGCTTGTTTTGCTCATGCAGAATATAATTGATTCACCTGAGTCATGATTCTGTATGAGCTACAATGAATACACTAATTCTTACCCACGTAGGGCACCAAATTCATTTTTCATTAGAGAGTCCTAATCTGTACGCGCATTCTTTTGAGTCCTTGACTTCAGTTTTTTCCATTTAAATGAATGGAGAAATGCTTGTCAGTGGAAAAAAATCACCACTCATTAAAGTACCTGCACTAGTAAACAACCTCTGAACTGGCACACTAGAGGATGTTCTTATTAACAAATCAATAAGACCCTTATGTGTACAGATATGACTTTCAAGAAAGTAAAATGTTGGGAGTGTCTGTCATGTACACAGAACTGAAAAGTTCTTAGGAGTGAAGTGTTAGGGTTTTTTTTAAAAAAAAAACTTCAAATAGATTTTAAATTGGAAATGTGTTTTGTATTTTTGAAACATGGTTGAGATATTAAATTGCTGAAAGCATTAATCCCCCCCCATGTTTTAAACTATTCATTATCAGTGAATCTGTTACTTCTCTTCCCAGAGATAAATGTGTAAAAATGTCTCTTTTAAAAAAAAAAAAATATTTAAGGGTGTTTTTTTTTTCTTTAAAAACCACAATCTTTGAATAGAATGGCATCTTCAGAAGTGTACTACTGATACCATCGAATGCCTTTTCCTGTCACTCTGGAGTATTCATGCTGCTTATTTGAAAACATGTATGTTTGAATACTGTGCACAGTTCATATTGTTCTATATATTTCCATTTACTCCTGAAATGAAAAAAGAAAAAAAAATTCCCAGAGCATAATGAAAAACAGTACAGGAAGTATGAGGTAGGGTGGGGAAGGATGTTTGTTTTAAAGCATTTTTAATTTCAAAACAACACTTTTGCAAAGTATATGTGAGATTCTGATAGGGTTGCAAGAAAACATTAAGGGTAATAGTTCAGTGGTAGGATGTATACAGGTCACCCCCTCCATATCTGCAGAACCAATATCCACGATTTCAAATATCCATGGCTGAAAAAATGGCTGACACATACCATAGAGTCATGCTGGAAAATGCCTTGAATGGTGTCCTATCTAGGAATGGCTAGGTCTTCAACAGCAACTCTATAGTATGTTTGTACCAGAAGTTCTTTATTTTAATATGGTTTGCTATTATTTACAGTTTCTACAGTAAGTCCTGCAGATACGGGTGGGAGGACCTGTACATTGTATGGAAAAGATCCTAGGTTCAGTTTTTGGCAGCACCAGGCACGGCTGAAGAAGTCTGTCTCAGAGTCTGGAGAGCAGCTAGCAATCAGTATAGACAATACTGGGTTAGAGGAACCAATGATCTGACTTGGTGTAAGATAAATTCCTGTATATTTAATATACAATTAATTAAGGTTTTAAAGACAAACTCTCCAGAACAATGATATATTGTTATATAACAGGGGGAAGCTAATACACTTAGTTGAATGGCTTTAGAAGTGACTACTCTTCACTAAACCTTCTCTGGTAATATACTAGAATACTAATCTCAGGCCAAGATATTATTATGTTTGGTTATACCATTTCCCATAAACAATTCATGTACAGGCTTTTTGTCTTATGTACAGATGCTAATTCTCCATCTGACACCACTCCACCTTCTTGTAAGATATGAAAGAGAAATAGTAAACATCAAGGATTTTTTTCTGGTAAGAACCTCATGACCTAGCATAAGTAAAATAAAGTAATAAAAATGATTTGACAGCATAAGATTGAGAACTGAACTAATAAGCACCTGGCAAAAGATCCTGCAAATACTCTGCCCAATGAGTACATTTGAATGGACAACATTGGCTACTGATAGCCATTATCAGCACTGGACTTTTCCTTAAGAAAGTGGAAGATTGCAATCCTGTTCCATTAAATTCAACTGGGAATTTGCCATTCATTTCTATGAAAAAGTGACTGCTTTCTAAGGAAATGACAGACTTTATTTGCAATTATATAAAGCATGTAAACCAAATTCTCCTTTTATAGGATAGTACTTTTATATTCTAGCCTCCATTTTCTATACTGTGCCTTATCCAAAAGATTAATCTGATAACAAAACAAAATTCCTTTTGCGCCTAAAATCTTTTTTTTTTTTTACCAAAATGCCATGTAGGATCAAAAGAACACTGATCCAATAACTTCAGCCACAGATTTTGCAGAAAAGTTGAGCTTCCTGAATAACTTAGGCATACATTCAGACAACAGATGTATCAACTTCTGTGATAATCTTTTATGGAAACAATGCAGGACATTTCTGGGATCCAAACCCTTTTGAAAATGATTTTCTTCCCATGAGTATCAGCTAGCAGGTCTGTTCTTCACCCAGTCTCAGAATCAGAGAAATTCCTTGCTATGACTCAGAATCTTACCAAACATAAGCTCTTCTAAATCGTGCTGATGGTATCTGGAGAGCATTTGGCATGTACTTGTATAGCAATCAATGACATTTCAAAGTATTTCTCTTTGGTGGGGTCATGCTCATTTTTTAAAAAAGATGTGCAGCCAACAGTCCTGTGGCATCTGACTACCTAATTGTGTCCCTGGCTTCATTGACATCACCATGAAGTGGTAATTGCTACTGCAGACTTCTGAGAGTTGAAGGGCTCCTTTTTTTATAGGAACAACTGCATTTTCATTTGTGAAGTCAAAGGCTTTCACAGCCGGCATCCATAGGTTTTCTGTGGGGGGGGGGTTTCCGGGCTGTGAGGCCGTGTTCTGGAAGAGCTTATTCCTGACAGTTCACCTGCATCTGTGGCTGGCATCTTCAGAGAAGCTATTGAAATCCACAAACACCTGGACAAATCTGGAAAAGTTGTCCAGGGGGCCTGTTACACGGCACTATTTTCTCCGCAATGTATCGCAATAACGCACTTTCGATTTAGCGTCGAATAGTGTACACGAATTTTTTTTTACTTTTTGTAGTACTCCGCAAACAGAGTTCACATGATGTACTTCTGCGCAATTAAATAAGTTACGAATTTTTCAATTTCGTTTTTTTTTTAGTTCCCACAGTATCGACATTTCGCATGTTAGCTATTGCCGTTGCTGTCAATCAGCGGCATACGTCACTACTTAAAGCTTAACTTCCTTTTTGTGCTCCCATCACTCTTAATCCTATTGGTTGACAGCTTCTATTAAACTTTCCCGCTCCGAGAAATCTGATTGGGCACACCTATACCTGCTGCACCTCATCGTTCGCCCACCATCGATAGGTTATCCAAAGATGGAGACTCTTACAACTATTTCTTGCTGTTTCTTCCACCCTTCTTTGTTCTCTGCTCCGCCATTACAAAAAGGGATAAAGCAATCTTTACAGATGTTTTTGTTTGGTGGGAGGGATGCTATACTGGGACACTCCCAGGATCAGCCTAATTTCCGGTTGCTGAAAAAGTAGCGAAAGTAGATGTCGGATAGTTCACAACATCGGAAATGCGCAATACTGCGGAACTTTTAAAAAAAGAGCGGTAAATCAGCACTGTCAAAAGTTGCGCCACTTACGGGTTTTTTTCACCCCCTCCTTCTGAAAAGGGCGATACTGCGTCGAAACACGTGGGAACTATCAGGTGTCTTGCTGAATTATTACACGACTTATTTTGCCGTGTAAACGGGGCCCAGGTGTTTGTGGATTTGAATTGCTTCTCTGAAGATGCCAGCCACAGATGCAGGCAAAATGTCAGGAATAAACTCTTAGAGAACACGGCCTCACAACCCGGAAAAAAACCCACAGAAAATTTATGGATGCCGGCCGTGAAAGCCTTTGACTTCACAAATGAAAATGCAGCTGTTCCTATAAAAAAAGGAGCCCTTCAACTCTCAGAAGAAGTCTGTAGTAGCAATTACCACTTCATGGTGATGTCAATGAAGCCAGGGACACAATTAGGCCTCACAGCCCAGAAAAATCCACAGAAAACCTATGCATTTTCATTTCCTTCCTTTCTGCTTTGACCAACTGAATATGTGTAGAATTTGCCACTGATTTCTTTGCCTTCTTTATTTCTGTGCCACTTCACCATTCTGGATTTCTGGAAGCTTCTAGAAATCTCTTTTGAACAATTTGTGTCTTTTGTTGTTCACCAGAGCTTCCAATAAATTATTCAGTTTTAGCAACAATGCATCTAGGAAAAAAGGTATCTGATAGACCCTTTCCTAAAAGGTATCATTTCAAAGTATCTTATGCATGGATGAAATTGCCTTGATCCAACATTTGCCTTTTATTTTTCTGTCACAGGATTAGGTGTGGCTTCTGGTAAGAATGGGTGCACTTTTAGAGTGGGATGCTGGCCTACTGTTTGCTAAAGATAAAACCTCATATGGAGGGAGGGAGAGGTGCTTTAATTTCACTTCCCCATCCCAAAGGAATTGTGGCATGTGAGAATAGAGATAAGCATTGATCCCATACCCAAAGCCTTTAGTTCCATTGAGGGGGAATGTCTACAATCTCACACAGATCTGCTCCATAATGGATCACAGACATTCCAGTCTGAAGGTGGTGTCCAACACAACTCATGCGATGTACTAGATCTCCATCACAATTAGAGCCGAGCTAAAGGTTTTTATTCAGTTTTTCTTTCTCCAGAAAGGTATAGCATTGATGGAAGAGGTTGAAAGAAAACGAAATATATTTTGTTGTTATTAACTGTCATCAAGTCAACTTTGACTTACAGTGACCTAGTGAATGAGAGACATCCAAGGGTTTGTCTATACGGTCAAAATTATATGAATGGGATGTGAATGTATGGTGATCCATTCATAAAGACATGCACAGCACACAAATATGTGTCATTCAGAAGGGGGGCAGCCAAATCCACTGCAAATTCCATGTGCATTGTGTCTGGGGCTTTGAACGGATTTTTGAAAAAGCTCCATACAACATGTGAATGTGCGATCATTTGAACACTCACATTAGCACAGATACGAACAGGCAGTGTAATCTGATTGGCTGAACAAGCATAGGGGCAGGGCTAGCAAACAGGAAAAGCACCTGTGCTCACCATGCTGGATTTTCAGCTAAGCGAGAGTCCAGTAAGTCCATCAAACAGCGATCTTATACTCTTTTTCTTTCTTTGTAAATACAAACTACTGCTTGTGCACACCACGGGAAACTTTTTTTTTTTTTAATGGCAGTGGCAGATTTTAAATTATGAGTAAATCACTTGTGGCTGCCATCTTGGCTAAAGGGTCATGTGGAGTTTAGGGGATATCTTTTGACCATGAAGACAGATGCAACATTGTGAATGCCTAGTTTTTGGACATGTTCAAATCCCCCCCTCCTTGTATTGACAAGGCCCAAGTCACCTTATTGTCAACAGCCCTGCTCAGGTCTGGCAGATTCAGGGCTATAGTTCCTTGATTGAGCAGGTTCCTTGGTCTCGAATGTGGTCTTTCTCTTTTCCTACTGCCTTACATCTTAGCAAGCATTATTTTCTTTTCTAGTGAGTCATGTCTTCTCATGATATGACCAAAGTACAACAGTCTCAGTTTAGTCATTTTGCCTTCTAGAGATTGATTTGCTCTAGGACCAATTTATTTGTCCTTTTAGCAGTCAGTGGCATCTGTAGGACTTTTCTCCAGCATTACATTTCAAATGAGCTGATTTTCTTCCTATCAGTGTTCTTTACTCTCCAGTGTTCATAACCATACATAGAAATGGGAAATATGGTGGTGTGAACCATCCTATCTTTAATATTCAATGATATATCTTGACATTTAAGGATCTTATCTAGTTCCTTCATAGCTGCCCTTCCAAGTCCTAGGACTTATCAGACACTCTAAAAATACTCCTGCGGAGGTCAGGAGGAGGAAGATGCTGTCCCGCTTTTGGTGATCGATACTGCATGCCCCGTCTGCCTCCCGTCCTTCCTCTGTGCTTCCTCCATGCTGGAGGGATGAAAAATGATGGAAGTTTCCATCAATAAAAAACAGTGCTTTTTTTGTCACTCCAGCATGGAGGAAGGACGGGGCGTGCAGTATCAACCACTGGAAGTGGGACAGCTGCATTCTTCTGATTTATTCTGATGACTGTAGTCTCTATTCTGATTAATGACTGAGCCAAGCAAGGTATGGAAAATCTTGAACTATTTCAATGTCTTCATCGTTTGTTTTAAAGTTATGTAAGTCATCTGGTGTCATTATTTTTGTTCTCTTAATGTTCAACTGTAAATCTGCCTTTGTACTTCTTCAATCACTTTCTTTAGTAATCGTTCCAAGTTTTCACTATTTTCTACTATGGTGTCATCTGCATATCTTAAATTGTTGATGTCCCTTCCTCCAATTTTCACACTTCCTCTTGTTCTAATCCTGCTTTTCATATATGTTCAGTGTACATGACCTGTTCTCAGTGCTGAACAAGAAATTCAGGGTGCCAAATTCTGAAGCTGTGGAAGCAGGAGATATCAGCTTTAAAAACTGTCCATGGTTGAGAAAGCCATAAATCAGAGACAGAATTCTAGGGAGTCATGGTAGCTGAGCTGAGAAACAATCCAAGGGCCATAAATCCATTAAACACACTTGCAAGAGCAGAGCCATCAAGAGGAAAGGACAGAAGTTGCATTCAGCAACTTGACTGGGGAATTTCACCTTCCTATATAGGCAGCATGTTCAGCCAACCCTCTGATCACAGATAGTACTTAGGGAGAGCTGTCCACAGCTGTGCTCCTCCCAAAGCCTCAATTGTAGCCTTTTACTCCTTTTGCAGGTGATGGTCTGAGCCAGACACCTCAGCCTCCACCTTTCTTAGGGACTGGGGTCATCTCTCCCAACTCTTCTACCAGCTCTGGTGCTGACCTGACCTGCTGAACTAAAGTAAAACTTGGTTGGCTATCAGGCATCTGCTGCAGCTCTACCAAATGTACCTCTGCTTAATCTTCTGAGAAAGACAAACTCTCAAGGGGGAGGACATGACAGTACAAGTTAAACATATAAGTTGATTAAATGCAGTCTTGTCTGACCCCCTGGCTAACTGGAAACCCATTCCTTTTCTTCATATTTTGTCCTGATGGTAGCCTCTTGTCCTGAGTATAGATTACACATCAGGACAATCAAATGTTGTGACACACCATTTCTTTAAGAATGAGCCATAGTTTTTCATTACCTACACAATCAAAGCCTTTGCTATGATCTATAAAGCACAGGGTGAATTTCTTCTGAAATTCTTCAGTGTGCTCCTTTATCCAATGTATAACTGCAGTGTGATCCCTACTGCCTCTTCCTTTCCTGAACCCAGATTACATGTTATTTGTCTGTACACAATGACATGCCAAATTCTCACTTGTTTTGTTCAAAACCATAGTTTTTAAAATTCATTTTACATCTTTCCAATAACTGTAAGTAAGAATACCATTGAAAACCATATTCCTCTTCTACTAACGGCTCTCTTGATTTAATTTTATATTTTATATTCCTCTTGGAAAATCTCCAGGATGTCTTGCTACATTAGCCACTTTTCTTTACCTGTTGTTTTCTCTTCTATAGAAAGCTTCTTGAGTTGAAACCCATAGAGACATTTTCAGGCACAACCTAGGTTTATATCTACTCCATATTCTCAATAAGGCATGTCTCACAGACTTCTTATAGATTTCTGTTCTCTGTATATTTTATATGACAGTTTCTTTTAGCACCATCTATATGATTATCAGAATTCCATAAAAAGAGAGAACATACCACATTTCCCTTCCACTGAAATCAGTTAACTTCCCTCCCATTGATTTCCGGTGAACATGGATTCCTTTATGGAATATTTGAAATTTGTAGAATCTTAGTCTGAAAAATATTTTTAAAAAAATTAACAGAATTTAATTTCCTAACACTATCTAGGATGCCAAAAATAGTTCACTTTCTTCTTTATTGTTGCATACATCTAGAATTTGGAACCATCTAGAGCAAAGGTCTGGAAGCCATGCCCTATGAGGAGTGGCATAGGGTGCTGGGTATGTTTAGTCTGGAGAAGAGAAGGTTGAGAGGTGACATGATAGCCATGTTTAAATATTTGAAGGGATGTCATACTGAGGATGGAGCAAGCTTGTTTTCTGCTGCTCCAGACACCATGACACGGAGCAATGGGTTCAAACTACAGGAACAGAGATTCCATCTAAACAATAGGAAGAACTTCCTGACAGTAAGAACTGTTTGCAAGTGGAATACACTGCGTCGGAGTGTCGTGGAGTCTCCTTCTTTGGAGGTTTTTAAGCAGAGACTTGATGACTATCTTTCGGGAGTGATTTGATTGTGTATTCCTACATGGCAGGGGATTGGACTGGATGGCCCTCGTGGTCTCTTCCAACTCTGTGATTCTATGATTCCTCGCTCCATATATGGTAAAAGTATTTGTTATAGTATTTTGAGCAACACTTTGCTTGCATGGGAAATTAATGCAATGATCCTATGTTTACTACAATCCCTAGCGTCCCATTTCTATCCATTGGAATGTATATTCAGTGTTTCCAATCTGTCAGCCATTGTTTTGTTTTCCATATTTGTTGGAAGTTTCTAGCTCTGAGGTTTCTATCTCCCTAGCTTGAAGCAACTTTATTGGTATGCCTTGTTCCAGGTAATTTATTTCTCTTAGATGCAGCTTCTACTTCACTTTTTAAAATTGTAGGTTCTTCTTCAAATGGGTCTTCCTTGAATATATCTATCATCCTTTAATCTTTTTATATAGTTCTTCCATGTATTGTTTCCACTGTCTTTTCATTTCTACTTGGTAATGTAATATGTAACCCCACTGGTTGTATAGCATCTCTACTCTTGGTTTAAATTTCCCTTTGATTACTCAAATCAAATTCTTCTTCCTTTTTTGTTATCATTCGCTGTTCCACTGCTTTATTATAGTAATTCTCTTTGTCCCTGTGCACAAGTCATTGAACAGTTGCACTGAGAGTTATGACCCTATTTCTGTCACCTTTCACTTTTGCTTCTTATCTGTCCTTAACTGCTTGAAGCGTTTCATCTGTCATCCACTGAGACTTTGCTTTCTTTTTGGCTGCAAATAGTGTCTTTTTGCATTCCTCTCTGACAATATCTCTGACAATCCAGAGTTCTTCTGGTTCCTGATCAATGAGGCATAATAGTGCAAATCTATTTTTTCATATTATTTTAAAATCCTACAGCAATGTTGTATTTTGGCACAATGGTTGATTCAGTGTACTTCTTTAGCTTTACTCTAATTTTTGATATTATCAGTTCATCTTCTGTGCTACAATCTGCTCCTGATCTTGTTTTTGCAGCTGGAATGGAGTTTCTCCATCTTTTGCTTCCAATTATGTAATCTATTTGATTTCTATATTGGCCATCAGGTGATGTCCATGTCTACAGTTGCCTCTTTGTTTGCTTGAAGAATGTGTTTGCAATGAACAAACTGTTGGTCTTGCAAAATTCAATCAGTTGCTCTCCTGCTTCATTTCTTGGTTCTAGGCCAAATTTTCCTACAGTCTTTAATTCTGCCCTGTTTCCTACTTTTGCATTCTAGTCACCTATGATTAACAACAAATCCAGTTTTGGTGTGTTATTAATTTTCTTATGGACTTCAGCATAGAATCTTTCAGTTTCTTCTTCTGTCTTTGTAGTTGGACAATAAACTTGGATTATAGTTATATTATGGGTTTTCCTTGAAGTCTTATTGGCATTATTCAGTCAGACATTGCATTATATCATTTGACTGCTTTTGCTACAGCTCTCCTCACTATTGATGCTACCTCATTTCTTCTTCGATTTCCATTTCCTGAGTAAAAAAATGTGCAATTTTCTGACTCAAAATGTCCCATTCCTGTCCAGTTTAGCCTACTCACCCAACATATTGCAATGTTTATACATTCTATTTCTTGTTTTACTATGTCTAGTTTCCCTTGATTTATGTTTCCCACACTGCATGTTCCTATAACATATGTTGTGCAGCTTCAGAGTTTCCTTTCACCTCTGAGCACAGCCAAATGTCTTTTCAGCTTGAGTCTAGTTGTGTCATTAGCCATAGAGCTACTTGTAGTTGTCCTCTGTTGTACCCCAGTAGCTTACTGAGTGCCTTTCAACCTGGGGATGTCATCTTCTGGCACTAGCTCTTGTTTCATTTTGGATTGTCTCATTATAGGGTTTTCATGATAAAAACCTTCAAAAGGGGGTTAATGTGCCTCCTTCTGCTCAGTACTAAGTGCTAGCTGTGGTGCCACTGCTGTTGTGTCTGAGAAATCCTCTGCTGCCAGTCTCTCTCTCTCTCTCTCTCTCTCTCTCTCTCTCTCTCTCTCTCACACACACACACACACACACACCACTACTGCTGTCCAGTAGCTGTTTGGCATATTTAGTCTGGCTTCTCAGCAAAAGCCTGTCTGGCATCGGAGACCCTACTAGCAGCACTATTACCATCAACTTAGCCTCTTGCCGCACTGGACCACACAATCCTACTGCTGCAGAAAGATAGTTCCATAGTGAGAGAAAAAAATATTTGGGGAGACACAAAGAAAATCTAAAGATGTTCATTTCATAGAAACGGAATTCCTTACTGTGATAACCAATAGCTTTATAAATTAATTCCTCTGTTACTTCTTGTGGTAATGGAGAAGTAATCAACGACTTAGTGGTCAGCCATCCACCTCTGCAATGGCTCTTTCTGAATGGCATTAGGATGTTACATATTTCCTGAAGCACTTTTAGGCTGGGAAGAAGTGTGTTGTCACTCAATGACAATACCTTTAGAATAGGGTTGGGGAACATGTGGCTCTCCAAAGGTATTGTTAGACTGCAACTCCCGTCATAGCTATCCTGAGGGACACTAGCCAGTATACCCAATGGTGAGGGACCCTTGGAAGTGCAGTGCAACCAAATCTGGAAGTCTATATTGTTCCCACCTCTGTTCTAGAATGAGGCAACATGCCTAACAAGATTCAAACACTGGCATGCTAAAGCAATAGGGAAGGCCAAGTGGCCACTAAGGATGTAATTCTTCACTTATTTCACACCCACACAATGTCAAAAACACAATGTCAAACATTTTCTCTCTACTGGGCATGATTGTGAGAGTTTCTGAACATTTTTTATTTATTTTTTTCACTTTAGGACTTTCTGGGGGGAAATTATATAAGGTTTATTATATAAAATAATATTTCCCCACAAGAATATACTTTTTGTGTAAAATGCAGCACCTTTTCACAATATACAATGGGAGTGGGGAAAAGTACAGGGGTGAAGATCTCACAGCAGTTGATTTTTTCCCCCAATGGAATGTCTCAATATGTCAAAGTATATTTTGCACCAAATAAAAAGCATTTTTTCAAAATCAAAATCCAATGAAAATGGAATGGGGAAAAAAAGCCTTTGGAAGCTGACAACCCTCCTCCCCCCAGTAGTATGTCTTGACAAGTCAGTGCACCTTTTCTCATCAGAGATGAGGACATATGTGAATATTCTTTGCAACTCTGTTGTGAGGTAAGAATTTTGCTTGGTTTCTGGGGTTTGTTGAGTTTTTGTCCAGACCTACTCAAAATTCACGAACTTCTTAATAAATACATGGATGATTTTATTTATTTGTTTGATTGATTGATTTCTACCTGCCTTCCTCCCAAAACCAGGACTCCCAGTCATTCGTGATAATATTGAGTGAAAAGGGTAAAGATTAAAAACACAAACTCCCATGCTAAAATGCAATTAAGCAAATGTTAACATTAAAATACATTTTGGCTGAAAGGAATTAAAAGCAATGCAATGAAGAATCAACATGTCATTTTTAAAAAACCAACACTGGCAGATTGAGTAGAAGACTGATAGTTTAGCTCTTAAATGTCTGGGTCATGAATCCTTCTGTAGACAATCACATTTTCGTGTCAAATTAAGCTTCTCAGGTTTTCTTTTTTTCTGACAGGCTCTTCATCTTTAACAGCTACATGACAGGGCAGGCAGGGACAACATCACACTTTCCATGCTGGGAATAGTTATACCTATTGATTGTAGCCATTACAGAAAACTAAATCAGTATATCAGTTTGCTTTAAAAAAAAAAAAGTGAATTTGCCAGAATTCACAAGTTTCTTCATCAAAAGGGAAAGAAAGCTGTGGAGAAAGTGATTAGATATCACACTACACTGTTATAGCACTATTATTCCACTTTAACTGCTATGGCTGCCTCCTGTAGAATCCTGTGATTTGCAGTTTAGGGAGTAGACATTTTGAACTCTCAGCCAGAGAGCTCTTAGACTTCTCTAAACTGCAAACCCCAGAATTCCACAGCAGGCGGCCATAGCAGTTAAAGTGGAATAATAGCACTATAACAGTGTAGTGTGATAAAGTCATGAAAGTGACAGATTTGCCTGTGCCGACCCACTGCTACTCTCTCACCTCAAACGTCAGTAATGTGGTTAGTTAAAGAAGCCACCAGAAATTCTATTATAGCCCCCACCAACACTTATCACAGTAACCTGCTCCCCCTAAAGTTAAAAAACAATCCTGAGAAATAAACTGCAACAAGGGCTGGGCATTATTCTAAAAGATAAACACTATAAAGTAAACTGAAGATGCCACTCTGGCTTCAGCAATCCACTCCAGAGTTTTGGTGGAGCAGAATAAAATTATCCCCCTTCTCTTCTAAAACCCAGTGGAGAAAAATGTAGTGATTCTGTCTACCATTTTTCATAATCCTCTGAATATGGGGTTAGAATGACTAGGCACGTCATTGGGGTGGTTGTTAGAATGACTAGGCAAGCCATTTCCTTTACTTATTTCTACTAAAAATGCTGGGCATTTTAATTCCAAAATAAGGAACCTAACCATTATGTACTTTGAGAATCTCTATTGTAGTATTAACTAATATCGCTATCCTTCTTGAGGCAAACAACTGGTAACTCAAATGTGGGTCCTGTCTATATGAGGAAGAAATAATCTGAACATATGTGAAAATGCAGGCATTCTCAATGATGCGAACTGCCTATATGGCTAAAACTCCCCTCTAAAATCCGCATGACCCCCAGTGAGGAAGGAGCCCTTCAGGTGCTCATGCCAGGCAGGCAGCCTTCCCCGGCCATGTGTCTCCCTTCCTCCCCACTCTTCCGGTCATGAGAGTCCAGACATTTCGGCCCCCACCCCTGTGGCTCCTCTCCTCTCTGCTCCACACCTCCCCTCTCCCCTCCCCTGGCCTAGACAATTGCAAAGACAATTGTCACTCCAAGTGAACAAGATGCTCCCCCTCACATGGCGCACACACACACAGACCCTCAGAAGAGGCAAGAGAAGGATGGCTAAAGATACACCCAGCTGCCAAGCTTACCAGTAGGGGTGGCTGAGCTGCCTCTGCCATGCAGAGAGTCTTCTTCAGCAAGATCCCATGCCTGCTGCGCCCAGGAACAGCCCTGCCTTGCCTGCAGCCTCTGCTGCCGCCACAGCTGCCTAGGTCCCTATTTAGACTGTTTGAATGCACAGATTATCTGCCACTGCCATTTAAAAAAAAAGTTTCCTGTGGTGCACACAGGTGTTTTTACTTATTTACAAATAAATAAATAAAATATAATCAACATTTGATTGACTTACCAGACCCTCACTTTCCCCCAAATCCAACATGTCAGCCACAGCCGCTTTCCCTCTTTGATAGCCCCACCCCCTGTGCTTGTCCAGCCAATCACATTACACTGTCCATTCATATGTGTGCAAACATGAGTGATCAAACAGTCACACATTCGCAAGCCATACGGATCTTTTGGAAAAATCCATACAAAGCCCCGGATGCAGCGCAGACTTTAAGGTGAATTTTGCTGCCCCCCTTCTGAATGATACGTATGTTTGAGAATAGCTATGTGAACAGATCACGGATCTTTCATACGCCATTCGGTTTTTGTTTGGTTGGTTTTTGTTTTGCCATGTAGACAGCCCCCTGGAAAGGGATGATGTTCTTTAATGTGTGCATGCATGCATGCACACGCACACACACACACTTATAGGCATTTCAGACAGCACTTGGATGAAGCTTAGTTTCATTTTCCCACTTAGAAGGAAATTAAAGCTTTAAATGAAACAACATATAGAGCTAATAACTTTTAGATGTAAGGACAAAACTTACTAGAAGAGCTGCTGCTGCTTCTGCTGTTTCTCCTGCTTCTCCTCCTCTTCCTCTTTTCTCTTCTTCCTCCTCCTCTCTCTCTCTCAAACTCAATGAAGATATGCTCTTTAAAAAGTGGCACTTATCTTCTACACAGTTTCTTCTCCTCATCTTCTGTCAGGCATTTTATTCCTGAAAGATGAGGTGAATGGAGGAATCCAATATGGAAATGTACATCAACAGGCAGCCAAAAGGAATGTTTGCTATAATATTTGCAGAACATTTAGATCCGGGCAGGCAGCATACACCCTGTGAGCAACATGCAACACAGCTCCGCTAGCCATTTTTACAGCCCATAGAACCCCCATCCTACTGATTTCAGTGTCACACAATCTAAAGCCCCCATGAAACAGTTAAACAAGGCCAGCATGGAACATTGTTTTACAGAAGAATTGGAAGCCTCTGGAAAGCAAAATGTTCATCGAAAACAAGGCCCATGCAGGCCTTTGTTTGGTTTTTCCTTCACAGCCACAACTGGGAAATCCAACCCCCACCTCCTGTTATTGACAGATCAAATTTCTGCAGAAGGTGCTGCTCCCAATGAAGTGGAATATTGGGCCCCAGACCCACTCGTGGCTCACTCCTTACAATGGCTTACATAAAGCCTTGTGGATATACTCTTTACATTTTTATACAATTCAGAAATCTTAACCTTGATTCTTAATCACAACATCCTTATTCTTTTCCCCCCTAAAGCAATTTTTAAAAAAAGCTTAGTATCCACAGGTATACTGTGGACTAATGTGAATTAATTACATTGTACAGTATCCTGTTGATAACGTGTAATGGCTATCCACAAGCCACTTATTCTATAGAACTGCAGCTGTCTCTATTACAACAGTTGACCTTAAGTGAGAAGACTCTCCACTAAGTGGTCTTTGCCCTGAAACATTGGGCTACAAGCTATAATGTTATATGCTGCCCTACAGAGCATCTCAACTAATCAGAGTATTGATTTCTGATTTGTTTCTGTTTCACTCTACTTCATTGTTTATTTGACCCAAGAAAACAAAGATCAGCAACAATTCCTTCCAAATACACAGGTTTGCAGGAAATGTGCTTTCTCAATTTTTAAAAAAAGCTAAATCACTTTAGATAACAATTACTATAATTGTTATGTAAGTATTGTATCACACTAAGGAAAAAAATCTATTACAACAAAATATATAGTATATTTTTATGCAGACAGATGGACAAACAAGCATTTTGAAAGGGATCAGACTGTAGTAATACAAAGCTGTTTGGGACATATTTCTGGTGTAAGAAACAGATTCCAAGTAGCTCACCTCCTCAATATTATAAATGGATCCCATTAATGCTGGCCCCCATATTACCTAATGGACCAAACAGAACACACAAGAATAAAGCACAAGAGGCTGCCTTTGCTGTAGCATGGACAAGACCTCATAAGATGACCTATTATAGTACAATAGGTGCTATTGGAAGGGCCAGAGTTAGCCATCAGTGCAGAACTAATGTTCAGTTCCAGGACCAACAAGAGGACACTCAGATAGTCATACACAACCATACAGAAAGCTTCCAATGTGCATTGAGTTGTAGAACTAGATCAAAACATTCAGTTTCAGTTTCCAAATAGTCTCCAAATTATGCATGAAACAACTACCAGTGCCATTTGTTCACCCATGTCCTCATAAAAGATAAGACTACCAATGGCTTTATATCACAACCACTATGACAAGCAGTTGCTGGAAACAATGAGTGTTACTGGGGTCATGTCCTGCTTTTGGGCTTCTCATGGTCATCTGGTTGGCTACTGTGAAAACAGGGTGCTGGACTACAAAGGCTGTTGGTCTGATTCAACATAGTCTTTTGTATATTTTTATGCTACCAAGAGTTCTATAAGATATTCAGGCTAGCTTCATTAATCATTCTTTGATTTGCATATAGAGCGTCTTTGTTTTAAAAAATACTTCTAGCTGCTGTTAGGAAAGATACACTAAAGTCTGTTTCATTCATTGAAAAACTCAATGGTCAATGACTTTTTATTACTACCATTAAAAATACAACACTTCAATTTTCATTTAGTTTTGACACAGCATTCTGTTGAATGTTGTGTAGTGATTCTGTCACTTTTTCCTAGTACCACATTATAGGGCAGGCATCACTTGTGTAAGAAGCCTATTCCATAGTCAGATGCAGTCTACACAGTTTAATTTGGGTATGTCATGTGGCTTGAGAAATTCACCTTTTTCTGACTGAGATGTTACTGGAAGGCAGGTGGGAAGGTAAGTGTCATCTGAATCAACCCACCAGCCTTATTTCTTCCCCTTCTTTCAGCCTAAGTTAACTTCTTGCCTCCCATAATAAATGTACATCTCCAAAAACAGCTACAGTGCCTGAAGGCTTGCCATTAACCTTACCTCTGCCAAAGTCTCAGGTGACTTAGAGATGAACAATCCGGTAGACTTGTGTTTGCTAAGAAAGGGTGGATGCCCCTGACCTTTTCAGTTTTGTTTCAGCAGTTATAACTGCTATAGCTCATTTTCATTCCAAATATTTGGGCATGATTCACTATGGACTTTATCAGATGCAGCAAAAATTACATGATTACGATGTCACAGTAGTATGAAATGGTTTCCACTATCGCATGGCATTGTCATGTTTGCATGGTCAAACTGTGCTCCAGCTGTGAATTGACGGGACAAGCCATGAATAGCTCTCAATATTGCTTTTTTCAAAATATTGAAGAGCATGCAAAAACACGTCCCACTGTAATCACAAGATTGTAGCATGAATGTGTGGTCCTCTTTCACCCTCCCCATTCCCAGCATGAAAACTTCTGGGTGATAATGTGAAAACTATCCAGAGGACACTCTTTTTATGAACTGTTCCAGTTCATTTGCACAGTTTTATTTGTTTTAGTGTTTGTTTGTTCATTTATATTGCAAATTACGGGGCTCTTGGTGTTTTTAATCGTGCTCACATCTTCTCATGAGAACTGCCGAAATCTCGCCCATGCTAACTCACAGAAGTAAAGTCCCATTCCTAAAGTGCTAGCAGTTGTCATGCAATAATTCCATTGTGGTTCTTTTGTGTGATTACAATGACATGTGATAATAAGTGTAATAATGCCACTATGTTTCCACTCATTCACGGAATTACAGTGTTTTTAGATGCTGGTCTGATAAAGTCCTAAGCCAAAGTAGTAAGGTGGAAATGGATATTTGGAACTTCACAGATATTTGGAACTTCACGTTCTGTTGACTTTTGATTAGAGACTAATTAAAGATGAATCATCAAGGATCACAAGGCAATTGAACAGGTTTGTCAATAACTGTCAGCAATGACAATTCAATACAACCTCCAAATTTCAGAGACAGCAGAGTGGTGATTATCATATGGTGGGACCAGACAACTGGGTGGCTATCTCTCTCATGTTCTCTTGACTTCTTCCAGAACCATCTGGCTCAGAGTATTACAAACTGTTTGAAACAGAAACTTAAACTAGATGGAGCATGCTCAAATTTAATGAGGCAATTCTTCTCTTACATTGCTGTCTGGATCATTGAACAATGTGTGATATCTATCTTGTAATTCAACAGTCTACACATTTGTGCCAACTTTCTGGAGTTTCATACAATTCCTTAATTCTCACATCTTAACACTCCTAACAGTGGAGCTGACATAATTCATTTCCATACCATTGGAATCCGTAGAAGAAACATTTTTTTAAAATGAAGAAAACAGTCCCAAATGTCCAAATAAAAAGAACAAAAAGCTACTTGCCATCTTCAATTTTGTTGGTGGATGACATTGGCAAAAAACATTCTTTCACCTAGAGCCCTCCTTATCCTTGTCTCATGGCATGTCTGGGCATTTGTTTCTGCCCAGATCATTACCCCTGCATACGCATATAGGGCTCATTCACATAACTGGGAAATCTGAAAATACCCCAAACCACATGGAGCAAATCATACATGTATACATTGGCATGGAGACAAGGTCCATGCACACAATGAAGTGGAATGCATGGAGGTCAGAAGTGAGGAAAGAATGCACAAGCCCATGTGCATCTCCTCCAACATATTCAGAGTGAAATTGGGAAATGTCTGAAAAAGAGATGAGGAATGAGGAGAGAGACTAATTAAAAGAAATGAGAAAGTTGGTGGGAAGAGATGGAGGGTGATGTTTCTCCAGTTTTCACAATCCAGTGTTTTTTGTTTGTTTGTTTGTTTTTTGTTTTTTTGTTGTTTTTTTGTTTGTTTGTTTTTTGTTTTTTGCAAAAACATGGATTTGGATGGTACCTTTGTGGTAAGCTGCTCAACAATTGTCTTTAACTTTTTTTTTTCTTGCCAATGGTAATCCTCATTTTTCACATACTCTGACAGCACTGGTGCCATTCTTCCATACCTTCAAGTTTCCACCTCTCACTAGCAACCATTGAAGTTTAGGACTCTGGTGCCTTGAATACCTATGCAGAGGAAAGAACATTGCCACCATTCCTTATTTTCATGCTGCACTAATTGGAAAGCATCTATTACTAAAACTCTCCTTTCTGCAAACCTATTATAATAACTCATCTGATTCTTTACAAGACATCTACAATACAGCCAGTATTGAAGTGAGGTGTGGTGTCCTTCCATAATTAAAATTATTTGCACAGGCAAAATATATATTTAAATTTGAATAAAAAGTACTATTATTATTTTATTTTATACATACTACAGGTTATTTACAGTATATGTAAGGGTAAAGGCTATGCATAACTGCTATTGACTTATACAATCTTTTATGAATAGCCTATTGAGAAGGATTTTTCCATCTCTCCTCAAAGTAAAAACATTTTCCCAAATTTAGAAACTACAAAAATTATTGTCGTATAGAATAATATGGGGAAAGTGTTTGCACTGTTAATGTCTTTTGGGTAGCGGATTGTCAGGACCAGTTAATCTTAGGGACTATCCCACAAGCTTTGTCTGCCAGAGAAGAATCACTGGTAATATTACAAATCAAAGAAAATAATCTGTCATCCAGCCAAGAAAAGACTGTTTTTTTTTCCTCCATGTCATTCTTTGTATAGACAAAATAATGTGTCAGTATATGTAGGCTGCATAGTTGGAACTCAGAAATGGAACAGTATATTGCATTTAGTATATTCCTCAACCTGGTGCCTTTCAAGTGGCCAAGCTGGCTTGAGAATATAGGACATGCAGTCCCACACTTTTGGAAGGCACTGCGTTGCATAAGTTTGGCATACAAATAACACTCTTGAGGAGGTTCTATCTATATAAACACATTTTTTATTATTTGCTAAAATGATGTGAGCCAGAAGAAGAATGTGCTGCTAGATACATCCTCTTTTTTTTTTAAGAGATATACAATGAAGGTTTTAAATATTCAAGAAATCTCATGTATTCTTTTGTTGTTGTTGTTGTTGTTGCTGTTGTTGTTGTTGCAGTGACACTAAAACCCAAATATGTACACCAGGAATGGAATATGTGTAGCCTTTTGGATGTTGTTAGACGGCAGCTCCTAGAATTCCTCATCATTGGCCATTCCGGCTAGGGCTAAAGGGGGATGCATTCCAAAACCATCTGCAAGGTCACACTTTGCCCACCCCTGTGGATACAATAGGCTTAAGTAAAATGAACGACACACTTTACAATACTCTTGGATGGAGAATTTGCAGGATTGAGACTTTCATTACCTATGTTGTCATTCATTGCAAGATCATGTTGTATACTGGAAATATGAAAATTCAAGCTATGGTGCTAGGTTAAGCTGTCCAAAAAGAAAACAAATTCCAGCAGATGTAGTCATGCTGTTTGCTTTGCGCCTTACCTTTTATTTGTTCCTATTTGGGTTACCGGTAAACTATGACATAAAACTTTCCAACAAAATTCATAAGGAATTCAGAAGGCTTGATACTTTTAAACCTTCTTCTTTCCCCACTCCCCTGCCCCATCTTCATTAGTGGTGCAGCTTGTGATGTTCTAGTGAAATGAAAACTAAATTCTGTGCCCAATGTGCCTTGATTAATACAGGTAGCACTCATGCCAGTTTACCATTCTTAGCTTAGGTAGCCATTTTAGTAATGTCCACAGAAAGACTCAACCAATTCAGTAAAGGCAATCATCTTCTCTTTCTTACACAAGCATTTCCAGCAGAAAGCTCCCCACTAGCAGACACAACCATTCATCCAATTTTGTGTTAAGAGTGGGGCTGTGCATCTGAACCAATATTTATATTTGTATTTTGACTCCAACATTTGTATTTCTGAATACAAATAAAAGTGCATATTATCAAAATGTGGTGCAGTGTGATGTGATTGATTCCTATGCCATATAAATCATTCCATAATATCAATAGGGATAGCTTTTTATAGATAAGTTTCAGAATCCAGCAAACAACCCTTTGAGCCTCCTCTACTGCATGTCATCCCGAACTGACAGCATGATCCTATGGTTGCTTATTCAAAAGTAAATACTAGGGATGTAATTCTTCACTATGTTTCTTCTCAAAGAAATCTGTGGGTAATTTTAGCAATTTTCTTCCTACTGTGAGAAAGTCTTTGAAATCCGCTCAGCTTTTTGAAGCCTATTGTATGTGCAAATTGGGACTAATTCTGTACAAAATTCACGCACAGCTGTTTTCTTGCACAGAAAATGCTATCTTCTATGTAAATCACCCATGTGCAAATTTTGTGCAGAATAGCTCCCCAATCACATCATTTGATGCCCAGGAAACAGCCTTTTCTTTGCAGGGAATGATTTCTCCGAGTAAAAGTATCATTTACTGTGCAGAAATTGCTGTTTTCTACACAGAAGAAACTTCATGCTACATTGAGCCAGAATAAGTCCTGAACTGTCAAGATTCTTGATAGTACAAGATTATTCTCATCAAGGTTTATCAACATTCACAGAACATGGGGTTTTGGGGGGGTGGGAATTGAATATTTTAAAATATTCTGTCCACTCCTAGTAAATAACCAGGGGCAGGGAAAACATTTCTTTGAGTCACATTATAAAGTAAAACTATCTAATTTGCACTTCCCAAACCAATACACAAACTGATACACAATTATACTTTAATATTTGTACTAGGGGAGTATATATTTGACTATGTCATCCTTGCGAGTGAGAATGAATAAATTCTATAGTTTTCTTCCCATAGAGGAGAAAATCAATATTTCTTCACAGTTATCACCCTGTATTCTCACACCCTGAAATGTTTCTGGAAAATATTTTGGGCAGAAATACATATGGGTATTTTATGTAAGAATTATGAGATTTGTGCAAAAACACTTTTTCCAGATAACTACATCTTGGATAGAATACTGTGATCTTGCACAAAATAAGAAAACCCATGTGGCTATTTGTGTGTGTGTGTGTGTGTGTGTGTATGCGTTTTGTGAAGGCTTTATATGATAGATTCCTAATTTTGTGCAGAAAACTACAATCTTGAACAAAACATGTGCAAAACAGTGCAATATCGGAAGTCTGTGGTTTTTACACAAAATAACTTTTTTGCTTAACAAAATGTAGTTACATGCAGAATTCATATATATTTCTGTTCATAATAATTTTCCCCAAGACTCAGAGATGTGTGAATACTAAGCAAAAACTGCACAAAATTCTCACCACTGTGTTATTTTCCCCAGATTTCTCAAAAGCTGGAAACCCCATTTGGGGGTGGGGAGAGGGAAAAATAGCAATGAATATTCTTTCCATCCCTAATTTGTACTCCTCTACATTTTGCAACACAGTTCTCTGTTTTTTTAAAAAAGCATGTACCTATCTGTAAAATAGAGGAGAGTGTGCACAAAAATGTATACTGTCTTGAAAATACCATGCAAGAATAATACAACATATTGGGGCAAACTGTTTGCCTAAATGTATGTAGTAGGAAATGTGAGTGCCACAATGCATATATTAAGAAAAACGTGCATGAAAAGGTACAGAAATGCACATGTGGATTTTTAGAGAACTCTAAACCAGTGGCTCATAACCTTTTCTTTACCAAGGACCCCCTTTAAATATCTTTTGTTTCCGCAGACCCCCAAGACTTAACTCATATTTAAAATAATAATGATCTATATATATAATTCTCTTGGGTGTGTTGCCTTTTCCAGTGTGGTGATTGGCTGCTTAGGAAACATACCCAACCACTCCCTCAGCCAGACACCACCCATATGTAAATGTATATATTCCAGTGTCATACTGGGAGTGACCAAACAGTGTGCTACAGTGTTGGCTATAGTTATTAAGGCTGCAGCCCTTTTCAGTTCACCAAGGTCTCATAGCTGCGCAATTCCCACTTATGATCTAAGTCTATGCAGAAATATATCCATTCCCACTGCAATGGGACCCAGGCAGTCAACTGATGGAGGACCCCCCACTACTGAGATGGGACCAGGCAGTCAAGTGGCAATAGCAACGGGAAGCTGCTGCTGCCATCGCTGCAACAGGACCCAGGCAGTCAACTTGAGGCAGTGGCAGCAGGACAAAAGAGTGAGTCACCCTCTGCAATTCCAGGAAAAGTGTGGAACATTGAGAAGGGGGAGGAGGAATTCAAATCCACTGGCCTACCTTACAGGGTCGTCATGAGGACTACCAGGTGTGTTTGGGGGAGTTTCTTAATGGCATGCTGGGTCCAGATGATGATGATGATGATGATGATATACCATCCATTAAACCTTCCCTCAGAGGCCACTGGAGGGGCTGGAGTAGATTGAACAAAGGCCAGTCTTTGCCTTGGCTCCTGTCATAGTGCTGCTCCACTGCAGGGAGGAGGTGGGCCAAGCAGTCTTCAAACCTTTGTGGACCCCCTGTGAGGACATTGCGGCCCTCTGGTGGTCCGCAGACTACAAGTTAAGAACCACTGTTCTAAACAAAAGTCGAAAAAGTGGTGAAATGAATTTAAGGTAGGGGGGGGGAAAGAAACTGAGCGAAATGAAAAGTGAGGGATTTGTCCATCCTTAAATGCCAGTGTGTCACTCTGATGACAACCCCCCCCGTCATTAGTGTATTTGTAGACATTTGTCTTTTGCCTTTAAATTCATTAAAGTTTGGCACCTGAGACAGCTGCCCCATCTGTGATAGCAAGCATATCTTTGTGTTTTGCATTTGTGTACATATAAGAAAATGAAGGCAAGAGCACACTATGACCTAGAACCCAGCGTTTCAGTAAAAAAAAAAAATACCTGGAAAAACTTGTCATATCTAGACTGATACGTGTGGAACTATCCCCCCACTTCCATATTCAGTTTAAGTTTCACTTTAACTTCTGATGTAAACAATAGACAAAACATGAAATTGTATTCAATCATGATAAAATCTTCATTCAAAATAAAGGCGTGTGTTGAAAGGCTTCATCGTTCCCCATGTCATATCCATTCTGCAATGAGATCATACTTGCCAGTTTGAAGCAGTCAAATTACAGTTCTGATAACACTTTATGGAATAGCCTGGAGACAGTAAAACTGTTATCAGTGTAGAAAGTCCTTGAGAAATCCAACCACTGCCATGCAATTTTCTTTATATGACTTATAGATTGTCAAATAACCTAATTGGCATAATTGTCACAAAGAGGGAACCTTGGTGCTACCAATCTATGAAACCATGGATTAATGTCACATCATTTGCCACCTGAATATTCTGCAAGTTTTGGTTTCCATGACATGAGAGGAATGTATTTCAAAAAGTTGTACTCAGTGACTTCAGGAGTATTTTTAAAATCCCAATTGGAGTTCCAGTGTATTGCAGGTAAATTTGCATACGATTACATGTCAGCAAGTTTAGGAGAAAGCAGACGTTTACATAGCAACCATGAAACATTTTGTTATTGATATGTGCATGTTCTGTGCCTTATTTATATTGGTTATAATTTGTATGCTGTAGTTCCATATCTTGATGAACATCACCTTAATAGAATAAGAGCAAAAATAAATAAAAGAAATTACTGAACTAGCTAATGATAAAAAAAAAAATCTATTGTTTTTCTCACTCCACTAGGACAAATTAACACTCTGCATGCATCATCAAATTTTCTCCCTGCAAGAAACTGGCAAAACTACCTCTGAGTATTCCCTGCCTAAGAAAACCCCATGAAATTCATGGGGCCCATCTATACAAGGCAGGGGGGAATTGAGTACCATGAAATACTGGCATTTTGTAGCAGCAGCAACACGTCTTAACAGTGATTTTGGCCCCAGAAGCTTCACATGCAAGATGATGTCCATGAGTGATTTACTTGTATTAGTTTTTCACCTCCACTAAACTTTTTTTAAAAAAAAAGTTGTCTAAGGTGCGCTGGAGTGATAGAGTGATTTTTCAAATTAAAAGGATAGAAAAACAAACAAACAAAAACCCACCCCATTTATCACCTTAGCAATCGCTCACTAAGACAAAACTCCAACATATGATAGCCCTGTTTAAGTATTTGAAGGGGTGTCACGTTGAGGATGGAGCAAGCTTGTTTTCTGCTGCTCCAGAGATTGGAACACGGAGCAATGGGTGCAAGCTCCAGGAACAGAGATTCCACCTCAACATGAGGAGGAACTTTTTGACAGTAGAGCTGTTCGGCAGTGGAACGCACTCCCTCGGAGCGTGGTGGGGTCTCCTTCCTTGGAGGTCTTTAAACAGAGGCTGGATGGCCATCTGTCGGGGATGCTTTGATCGTGATTTCCTGCATGGCAGGGGGTTGGACTGGATGGCCCTCGTGGTCTCTTCCAACTCTGCAATTCTATGATTCTATGATTCTATGGTAGCAGTGGGAACTTGCCCCACCTCCCAAGCTCACTCAGCCAATCAGCTTTGTGCTTCCTCTCATATGGGGAAGCGATTCAAAGTGAATCGCTTGTCCTAATGAGCAGGAACATGCACCCCCCTCATTGTTTAAAAAAAAAAACTCAGGGAAAAGCCACATCCTGCCATTTTGCCCCCCCTCCTTCTGAACAGTGTGGATTGCTGTGGGATCCCATTTAGACAGGCAGGATTCCCATCATATTCTATGAAGATTATTTTGACTGTTTAAACAACCCCATGGGGTCACCATAAGGTGACAGGCAACTTGAAGGCACATATACACAATCACTTAGGGCCACTTTACAGTATATATTTATAGCACAACAATTTCACTTTAACTGTCATGGCAACACTCTATGGAATCCTGGAATTTGAAGTTTAGGGTGGGGTATTTACAATTCTCAGCCAAAGAGCTCTAGAAATCACAGGATTTGTCCATGATCATTAAAGTGAAATCATGCTGCTGTAATTATGTAGCTGAAAGGGCCCTTAGTTTGCTATACAGTCTTACAGAGAAGTGGTTCCAGGGAGACTCCAGACATTTGTTGAATGTCAGCTCCCAGAATCCTTCACCATTGGCCATGCTAGCTAGAGCTTCTAGAAGTTAAAATCCAGCAACATCTGGATTCTCCTCTCCCAGTGGAAAATCACAACATGTAGAGAATAACATGGAGATAATGTAATCTTATTCTGTGATTACAACTGCTCAAAAATGTCACTTGATGGACAGAATTATGGTGATGACTACAGCCATCTTCTATATGTATATAGTTCCATACTAAGCACTGTCCATACTCTGTTTTCATGGCTGATCAATTCAAAGCAAGGTAAATATTGTGTGCACAAGAAGACATACTCTGCATACAGAATTAAAATCTAAGGAACAGAGAGAGAAGAAAGAAGACAAAGTATAGTTAGAGCAACAAAAATGATAAGTTGTCAAGTTGGAGGTGGAGTTAAGAACAACAGTAATTGGAAAAAGGCTGGAAGGTGAATATTAGGACAATTTTTAGCACAATAAAAGAGAAGGCTAAAGATATTGTGAAGGAACCTATGAGGCCTAATGGTATATCAGAGAGTGTGGAGGAAATGATAAGGTAAAGAATAGGCAGGTGCTGCTAGATAATGTACTTTTGTAGCTAGGCAACTAAGAATTGGAACTGGATTTCTGAAGTAGTGTTGAAAGACATATTTTAGGCACTGGAAGCAGTGAGCGAGCGAGCTAGCTACTAGCTAGCTATTTATTTATTTAATAATCTGCCTTTCTCCCAGGACAGGATTTAAACTACTGAGCTACTGAAATGTTCCATGCAAACAGAACTAGGGAATATGTCTGTTGACAACAGAGCCTGTATCCAACATTAGCTCAGTGTCCTGGGAATTCCTTTCTCCAGGGAAAAGACACTGTAAAAATCCCTGCCATTCTAGCCCCTGTAGAAATCTCATTAGTGTCATCAGCCTACAAAACAGTAACACCTAGTACAGCAACTTCTGGTTGACACTGCTGAAACTTAAGTACTCCAGCACAGCTGAGCAAATGTCCAGAATGGATTTATTCTAGTCCCCATTGTCAGAGAGACAGCATGATTCCTTCTCTGTGTTATGTTAATCCATCATGGATGGACGTGATAGGGAAGGAAAATAATTTTTGATTTTTGAACTGAACAAGTTTGTTTCTGAAACCAGTAACCTAAATTTCCAAAATTTGCCACCATCAGTACAGTAGGACCCACATATCCATTGACTCATTATCCAATGATTCCGTAATCCACAGGACACAAAACAGCACACCTACCATTGTCTTCCTAGAAAATGCTTAGAGAGGCATCCTTTCTAGATGTTTTCTAGGTCCTCGAAGGCAACTCTATAGTATTTTAAACTGGAAGCCACATTATTTTCAATGGTTTGTGCTGTTATCCGCGGTTTTCGGTATCCACGGGGGCCCCTGGAACCAATCCCCCTCAGATACGGGGGTCCTACTTTAATTACAAAAAGAATATCTATATCTAAAAAATATGAAGTTAAGACAAAATATTTGACATGGTGTTTCTTGAAGCATCCTTATGTGGAACATTACATCTACTTCCAGCATTGCTTAATATTTTCCTTTGCTCAAACATTGCCTTTCTCCAATCACACTGCTTATCTCTTTCTCTTCCCAGCCATTATCATTCTTTTATCTAGTCAAGTGGTAGTCAAAGTGTCAGTCACAAAGTACATTCAATCCCACTGCACACCTATTTTTTAATCATTTTTTTTAATGGCTAAAAAGCTCCCTGTGTCCTCTAGGGGTTGTGGAAAGCATTTTTGCCACATTTGGAGGCTACTAAGCTGTTTCTTTGGGGAGAGTTTTTCCCCTCCCTTAACTGGAAGAGAAAAGGATTAAAGTCAAAGCAATTGCATTCGTTAACAAGCAGGTGATCAGCCACTGAAAATTGTGCTAAAGTGGAAGCGGAAGGCTAAAAAGAAAGCAATTACGGCTGGAGACAATCATTTTATTGAATAATCACCACTGAGTAAATAGATCCAATGGAGCCTTTGCTTTTCTTTAACAAGCAAGATTTTGCTTTTAAAAAAAGGAAACAGTGTGGGGGGATCCCTAGCATCCCTCAAACACCAACAGCCACTTCCTGCACCTTCCCCTCTCTATGATCCTGGGAGCAGCAACCAGCTGCTGCTAACTGATTTAAAACATCAGCTGCCTCTGCACTTCCTATGCAAATATAAATAAAATAAACCCCAAATCTTCAAACTGATCAAGTTTGATGTCATTAATATATTAATATAATGGAATTCAAATAACTCAACATAGTATTTAATGAAAATATATTTAAGAACACTTGCCTACATATCCTAGCTGTGCATCTGGCCTGTTGTTCCCCCTGTCATGATGGAGTCTCATCATGCTACCTCAAGGTTGATTGCAACTCCCATGGTTCTGCCAGAGAACAACTCCTTTTATCTGTAAACAGTATTGTCTTGCCACCATAGGTACGGAAAGGATTAATGGAAGGGCGGGTCTAAAACACCACCTCCACAGAAGCTAATGAGTTGACATTATCAATGACACCACCTGACCTGAAATGGCCAATCATAGCTCTAGACCTGGGAACTCTGACTAAGATAGAACTACTTTTGTGTGAAGCCATTTTTATAGAACAACACAGACCATGTGGCTTGAACAATGACTGAATTATGGCTGGTAGAGTAAAGCCAATCTGGCTTGGTTCCCAGCTTGCATGGATACTGTCTGAAGGCACAGACTGCAAGTAGTGAGCAGGAATTAGGGCCCATTTAGTTGCGTTAAGGGATTTCTTTTAATTTCTCTACATTGGTTGGATGTAGCTAAATTTAGTAACTGAATGTAACTTTGAATAATTGAATGCTTTGATTTTAATACTTTTTGATTCCTATAATTTTAAGCCTGCCTGGGGGTATGGGAGACCCTGCCTCATGTGAGATTGCATGACTTGAACTCACTTGAATAAAGTAAACTTATTGATCTTCCTTTCACTGATGCTTAAATGTGCCTCTATCTCTGGATCATGCTACTCTGACTTCTTTCTCTGGGGATAGAAGGGAGGAGTTATTGGATTCTCTGGTGGCCAGGAGTCTACTAGCTATCAGAGACCCTGCACAGCTTCCCACTGAGCTGTGCATGAAAAGGGGGGGTTCCAAGGTGAGAGAGCCCCAGTTTGAACTCAGTGGGGGGGGGGTGTCAGTGTTGTTTTGGGGCCTATAGGGGGCATCCTGGAGTGAGGCTACTCGGGATTACCTCTACAGGGAAGCTAATCTGGGTCCAAGGCAAGAGAGCCCCAGTTTTAGCCTTTACACCCCCGTTACCTGTACGGAATGTTTGGAATCCAATCAGGTAAGCTGGCCTGTCCCTGCAGCTGCCGCTGCCATTCTCCCTCCTCTGCCGGGTCCAGGAAGCTGGCCCACACCATGTGATAAGGTCCCATGCATGTGACCAGCCTTGGTCACATGCTGTGGGCCTGCTGCTCAAACCCTGAAGAGTAAGGGTGACCAGAGCTGGAGCAATGGGACAGCCTGCAGGGACAGGGTCCCATGGACACATGGGGCCCAATCCACTTCCCCATGGTGGAAACAGAGTAAACTGGGTATTTTTTTAAAAAAAAAAGTGGTTTATCCAGCCCTACCCCATCTTGTCCCCACCTGAGTTTCATATCTGCCCCAGAGGTAGTAATGACTGCCTACAGGCAGGTTGTGGCAAATGCCCTATGTCGTATGGACTGCAGGGCTCTCAGATGGGGGCAAGGCAGGGTATTTAGCCCATGTAGATAAGCCCTGTGTCTGGCACACACAAACCCAGAATAAAATTTAGAACATTCTATGATGCTAAGGAAAGGGAGAGCTTGGGAGTCCTTAGTGGCAAATTGTATCATGAGGCCTGTTCTTTTGTATGGTTGAAGGAATGAATATTGCTTAGAAATGTGAGACTCTTGGAACCTAAAGGCCATAATTTAATATTTGATTGGCATTGTTATCTTTGCTATGATAAAGTCAAGGCACATGCTGAATTTAGAAATCATGATATTAGAAAGGCTTCCCTGGGGTTTTGTATAAGTATAAACAGAGACTTTTCCTAAGGTAATATTAGCCACCTCACTGCAGGAAGCCTTTTTAAAAGGAAAGAATGGGTTAAAAATTGGAGATGGTTGCTTTATGATGAGCTTTTGTATTTTAAACAAGAAAGTTAGAAGTTTAAATCAAAGGAGATGATTCTTATGGAAGGCAAAGATCTTAATTGGTTTGTTTATATACAATTTAAGGACAAATTTAATCTAGATCAGATAAATGCAGCCAGAGAACTTAGAGAAATGAGTTTTATTTAGAGTTGTATAAAGATGATGACCATGTAATTTTAAAAGTGTATAAACGGCTTTTGAAACTAGAGACAGAAGATGCACCTGTAAAAGAGTACATGATAAGGTGGACCCAAAGTTTGGGGCATAATGTCTATATGGATTGTATTGGGGAAATGTGGTCCAAAGATATTAAATTTCTTTTGTGCAATAATTTAAACCAAAACCTGTATAAGATGATGTATAGATGGTATGTAAGCCCAAATAAGTTGTTGAATGTGTCCCAGAATGTTTCAAACCAAAGTTGGGGATGTCAAGATAAGGAGGGTTCCTTTTTCATATGTGGTCGACTTTTAAGGTGAAAAGCTACTGGTCTAAGAGGTATATGTTAATCCAAACAATTTTAAAGGTAGATTTTGCAATGCTGCCAGAAATGTTTTTGTTGGGTATTATGGATAAAGAACTTGAAAGTAAATATGGATTACTTCTTCAATATATGACAATAGCAGCAAGAATGTTGTTTGCTCAAACTTGGAAATGGACTGAAGCATCGACAATGAAAAAATGGATTGTTAACGTTGCTGAGTTGGCCCAAATGGCCAAATTAACATGGGTTCTTGAGGATAAGCCAACTGAAGACTTCTTTGAAAGATTGGAAACCATTTATTGGCTTTTTGAGTGATAAGAAATCTAACAATGTAAGAATCTGTGTTTATGGTTATTAGTAATTTTAGTAGGATTAGTTAGTTGGATCTACAATGATATCTGTGTGTGTGTGTGTGTGTGTTCTTTTCATTACAGTCAGGACTGGGGGCTCAGGGCCCTACTGAGTGGGCCCTTGATATCCTCTGGGGATTGGTTTAAGGACCCCCCACTCCATGGATTACAAAATCCGTGTATGCTCAAATCCCACTATATACAATGGCATAGTAAAATGGTGCCCCTTATATAAAATAGCAAAATCAAGGTTTGCTTTTTGGAATTTTTTTTGGTGGGTGGGGGGATATTTTCAAGCTGTGGATGGTTGAATCTGTGGATACAGAATCCATGGATATGGAGGACCAACTGTATTAGTTTTTTTTCTTTTCTCTCTCTCTCTTTTTCTTTTTTCGGTTTCTTTATTTTTGGAATGTATATTACATTGACTGCAAATTAGATTGTTCATGTTAGAAATTAATTTTTAAAAGAATGCATTGATTATGTTTCAAAATAAATTAAGTATGAGTGTCAGAGCATTAGGGAATCCCTTGATTTTTTTAAATAATTAATAAAAATTAAAAGTAAGTTCAATGTTAACTATTTCTGTTTTTAATATCTTCTTAATTTTCATTTTAAAAATATAAAAAATAAAAAAAAAACTTTAAAAATCAAAATTAACACCAAGAGTGGCCAGCTGGAAAGATGACATTAAGCTTCAAGGCAATTCCCCAGCCTATTATAATCTATGGCAACTTCCTTGGGTTGAAAAAGATCCACCTTACCTTTCACCATGTAAATGTAAGTTTTCCAGCGCATGGTTTCCACTTGTCTTGAATTATAGGTAAAGACATTATTACAAAAAGGACCAATTATGGAAGAAAACTGAGATGTTTCTGGAGGCATCCATTTTTTCTCATCTTCCACAAAACTGGATTTGTTAGTGTTTGCGTCACAATTTAATGTCTGACTGTTGATCTGTCCTCTTGACCTTTTGTTTTATGTCACAGCAGCAAACCAGATTCCTTTCTAAAGAAATATATCCCACCATTAGGAGACTGCTTCTGTTTATCCTTTCCTTTCATTTAAAGAAAACTACAGCCATATGGAATACCTAAAATGCCCTTTTCTCCTTTTAAGCCCTAATTGAGAAATTTAAATAAATTGTTGCACTGCAGCTTTCAGTATGACTGTTTCAAGTGGTTGCTAAAAATAAAAGAATAGCAGAATGGAAGAATTATTACCTTGGCTGAATCCATTGTTAAAACACTAGGCAAAAAGAATCTCCACACAACCATATGTACAATCACAACAAGGCTGATTTCTGTGATGTCTTACTGATGAAAGCACTGGACTAGAGCAGTTGCTCTTAACCTTTTCTTTACAAAGGACCCCCTTTAACAACGTCCATTACAAAATGTTCTAAAAAAAACACTGTAATCATTCAATAAGTCATATACTGCTGACAAAATTATAATTACATTAGACACAGAATGACAAAAAAAGGATAAAAATCAAAGAACAAAGCAGAAGGTTATTGGATAAAATATTGAACCAACAATAACAATGACAGCTATAACAGCTGGCCCCCTTTACAATCCACTGCTACTGTCTTCAAGAATTTGCAGCAGATCTTTTGGGCTGTTACTGCAAAGGTGGCAATCTTAAGTGTGATGTATTTACAATGAACAGCCAACGAATCACAAATAATATCAGGCAATAATCAACCCACCCTCACTCTCAGGAGGTTTCCCAGGAAATGAGTCCTGGGTCACTATACAAAGGGTAGTAAAATAAATAGTGAACCAGATCTTCCACCTTCTCAGAACCACAAATACATAATCTTTGTGCATAAGAAATCCCTTTATACCTTCTGTCCAAATGAGCAGACGGCATTGTTTAAAAACAGAGGGCAGTAAATATTTATATTTATAATTTATATTTGGGGGGATTATGATTAGCTCAAATGACAGGCTGCAAGAGGCTGGGTAACTTCTGGACCTTTGCACCTGTGTATACCAGTACCAACTGCAGAGGACTCCAGTAAATAAATAAATAAATAAATTAAATGTTTTTTATTGGGAAATAACATGGAAGGTATTCACACATGCAAAACATGCTCACAAGAACTACACCATGCTAACGAAGCGTTAAGGCAGAAAGGGTTGGATAGAGAAATAGATTTGGGAGATGGGACTATAGTTACCAGTCTTGAGAGTAGAGAAGGACATAGGACATTTTCAGATGTGATTTTTGGCAGCAAATATCCCAAAACAGCTCCGTTGCTGCTGCACAGCAGGGGACTGGTTTCAGATGACACTGTCCCTCTGCCGAAACCCTCTGTGTCACTTCCGTGACAGAATGGAGGAAGCCGCGGCATATTTCATTCACGAATGTTGCCCGTGAGTGAAATATGCCACGGCTTCCTCCATTCTGTCATGGAAGTGACATGGAGAGTTTCAGCAGAGGGACGACGTCATCCAAAACTGCTCCCCTGCCAGTGGCAGCAACCGAGCTGTTTTGGGATATTTGCTGCTGAAAATCATGTCTGAAAATGTCCCCAGACAAAAGTCTGAGGGCGGCACTGGAATCTGATCTGGGGGCATGGCTACAGAGAGAGTGGCAGTGTTTTGTCCCCTGTGGCACACCTTGATATTGTTTGGGGACTAATATTTACAATGTATTTTGTGTCCTGAATGGGTATTTGGGCTTAGAACAAAGTTTAGATGGGTTTCCCACTGTTTAAACAGAGGAAACCAAAACTCTGCTGATTGCTGTTAATGGCTGAGAGATAGGTATTGATGGGTTTGATATTTCCTGGGATAAGGGTTGTTTTGGTCACTTGATTGTTTGGGATGTGTGACTCATCTCTGATGGTGCCCAAGGGAAGGGATAAGCACATACTACATTAAAGGCATTGTTTACTAGGGGCTTCGCTTAATTTTATCTTATGTGTGTCTGCTAGTATCTTTCCACGACACCTTCCTAGATCCTTTTAACCTCCGTTTGACCTCACCTTTTGGTCTACCCTGGTCTACCAAACTCCATGAAGCATCTTAGGACTCATCTATACAAGGCCCCAAAAACCGTAGCACTCCACAGTATAAACAAGTCACAGCAGCTGTGACTTGCCTTAATGATTTTACAGCTCACATATACATATGCCCTCTAGGCACATGATGTCGACCATGAGTGAATTATTCACATTTTTAAAACTGTGTCCACAAAACTTTTTTTAAAAAAAACTTTTTAAAAATATTGCACAAGCGACATTTTGCCTTTACAGGAAAAAAAAGTGACTCCCCGCTTTATCACCTTAGTGTTCACAGTACCTGGGGATGATGACAACAACACAGGGGGACTAGGTAAGGGAGAAGGGCTCTCTCATCCTCTTCTCCCTTACCCGGTCCCCGGTGGAAAAATATGGCAGCTGTGAGTGCTTCCCCATTAGGAAGCCCTGCCACCACACTTATCTAGCCAATCAGATTGCACCTCCTCTCCTATTGGAAAGTGATTCAAAGTGAATCACTTGTCCCAACAAGCAGGAATGCTCATTTCCTAAAGAGTTAAAAAAAAAAAACTCTGGGGAAAATTGCGAAGGCTTTCCCTTCACAGTTTTTAACCTTATTTGCCCCCATCCTTCACAATACAGAGAAATGATGCAAGATGCCATTAAGACAGCCCATATTCTCCTTGCATTCTATGAGGAATATTTTCATCATTTAGACAACCCCTTAATATTTCCAATTATGAAATATTATATGGAGGAGTATAGGACATGGTAACAGCACAAGGTCTCAGTTTAATCCCTGGCATCTCCAGGTAAGGCTATGAAAGACCTCTACTTTAAAACCTGCCACTTAGCATAGATGTTTCTGTGCTAGGTGGACCAAACAGCCTGGCTTGGTATAAAAATGAGCAAAAACTGGGCAGCATCCAATGCAATGCACAAGAAGAGGAGGAGGTGTATCTCAAGATGCTGGATTATGGCCTTTTTTAGCCAAAGTAAAAGCGGGTGGTAAGAGGCAAAAAGCTATCTACTACACCACTGTACATTTTCTGAACTTATTAATATTCATGAGACTTTCTTCAGGGGCCAAGTGAAATCACCCTCCAGCTCTCCCGGTTTGGCAGGGACAGTCCCAGTTAATCCTCTGTCCTCCCATTTTTTCAGCTGCTTTCTCTCACCTTCTTCCATTTCCCCTCTTTTTTTAAAACTTACTTCAGCTGCTCCAAACTGAGTCTAAAGTGTAGAAGTAATTTCCCTCAATTTACTAATTGGGGCAGAGAAGACAGGAGGGGTAGAGTCTTGAATTTTGCTGTAAGCTTAAGCAAAAGGAAATAGCTGCAACCATTAGCTAGTGTGTTCTTCCTCACTGATATTTTTTGTCAGGAGTTAGAGACTGAACGCCAGAGAAAATGGCCAAACAACTGCTGAGTCATGCTGAGTCATGATGGCTGAGGCCAAGGAACCACCAAGTCATGCTAGCCTTGGAGCCACAGCTGCTGAAGAGGGTTACTAGAGGGCATAGCTTCTGGAGTGCAAGATCTGATGTAATGCACCCATGTGCTTGAGTAAGCCTGTAAATGTGTATAAAAGAAGGCTCAGTTCAGAGCTCATTCTCTTACGATTCTGTGATATCTGGCAAAGCAGTTTGTCTGTCGAGTGTATATATCTGTAAATATTGCAACTGCTTGAACTTGAAGATAAAAGTGTGTCCTGTTTATTTGGACATCAAAACACTCTGTATGTGAGTATTCTTGGGAACGGGGTGCTACTAGGTCTGCTGAGATATTCTTTGTCTTCTGCTGGGGATTGAGTGTCCTCTCATCCCCTGACAATTTTTGCCATCTTGACTACACCCTGCTATACATCTCCTGCTTTTCATCTATGAAACATTGGAAGGTATAAAATCAAAACTATAAAAATTTCAGAGCAAGGTACTCCAAAACCATTGATTGATTAATATATATATATATATATATATATATATTAGCCAATAAAGGCCTTCTTTCAGCATCTTGAGATGTGTCTCCCTTTTCTCTTCTGTTTTGGTATAATGCAAACGCCTGTGTTCCTAGACAGGAAAAAAAGAGATAAAATTTATCTAAAGCAGAGGTGGACATCTTCTGGCCCTACAGATGTTCCTGGAAGGATAGCAACTCCAATCATCCCTTACAAGAAGAACTATTTCTTTCCAGACAAAACACATTGCCGAATTTAAAAAGTGGCAAAATATGATAAATAATTATTGTAATGGAGGCAAAAGATCAAGAATCAATAAAAATAGATGGTATAAATCTCAAAAAAGGAGGTTTAGGCTTACCTAATCTAAAGCTATACTACATAGCGAATCAATTGAGATATATTATTGATAGTGTTGCGGAGGTGAAGGAAATGGAATGGATGGAAATAAATAAACAAGAGATAGAGTTAAAATTAAGAAATATATTTTTTGTAAACTAAAAAAGGAATATAGGGAAACAATACAATCTGTTTCTTTAAAAAATATATTAGATACATGTAATAAATATAAAAAAGTATTAGTTCCAGGAACATCTCCATTAACGCCAGTAATATTGTTAGAGGGTTTCCCAGCAAATTTAAGAAATGAAGTGGAAGCAAAATTAGAACAAGAAATTATAAGGTTGAAGGAATGGATGGGGAAAATGAAAAATAAAAATTATATGGAAAAAATATTAAAGGAGCAAGGATTTACATGGTTTAAACTGATACAGTTAGAAAGATGGACAAAAAAATGTTTAAAGGAGGATAGTTGTACAAAAAGTACAAAATTTGAGGAATTAATTACAAAAGCTATTCAAGAGAAAAAGGCTATAAAGGGTATTACAAGCAAAATATATAAAATGTTAATGGATAATGAAGAAGTACAAGATTATTTAAAAGATATTTGGGAAACAGATGTAGCAACTGTAATAGACAAATCTAAGTGGGAAAAAATATGGAATATGCAACATTTGAAAACATTATCAGTAAGAATAAAAGAAAATTACTATAAGATTATATGGAGGTGGTATTTAACTCCAGTACGATTGAATCAAATAGATAAAAAGTATTCAGCACAATGTTGGAGGGGTTGCCAAGAATTGGGAACGTATATGCATATGGGGTGGAATTGCAAACATGTACAGAAATTTTGGAAAATAGTAATGAAGGATATAAGTGAAATACTGGAGATAAATATACCTTTAAGCCCTGAAATAGGATTATTATCATATTGTGAAAAAATACAAGAATCTCAAATTGTTAAGGATTTGCTAACTTGCTGACAGCAGCAAGGTTAATAATCACAAAGAAATGGAAAATACAAGGCAGATATAAAATAGAAGAATGGTATGATGAAGTATGGAATATAGCTATAAATGAGAAATTAACAAATATGGTTAAAGAAAAAAAAGGAGGGTTAAATAAGAATGTTTTTGGTGAAAAATGGAGGAAATTTTTAGAATTTGTATTAATAAAGGGGAGAGGAAGCAAACCTGAGTTGGAAACAATGATTTTCTGGAAAGAGGGATGAATGTAAAAGCAAGTCCCTCGGTGGAGGGAATCACTGTTATATATGTTTGTTAAATTTTATGTAGTAATTGTATGTTTTTTTTAATTTTAAAAATTAATAATATTATTAATTAAAAAAACAACACATTGCCATCTGAGTGGTGGACATGTTAATCCTTTAACAGAGTACCTGGAAGAAAGGCATGCAAGTCCATTATCTGTGGAATTATTGCATTGCCAGCATGGTATGGTAGTTTGAGTTTTGGGCTACAACTCCGGAGACCATGGTTCAAATTTCCGCTCAGCCATGGAAACCCAGTGGGTGACCTTGGGCAAGTCACACACTCTCAGCCTGAGAAAACCCTATGATAGTTTCCCCTTAGGGGTGCCATATGTCAGAAATGACTTGAAGGCACACAAAAATAACAACAACCCCTACTAACATCCTCTAGTTTTTGGATGGGGCATGTGTAGACCTCAGGATGTTGTTGGACTGGAGTTCTCATGGCTTCATAATACTAGTTATGGTGATAGGACCAATGGGAGTTGCAGTCCAACAAAATCTGGAGATCTACACATTCCCTAGCTCTATTCTAGGAAGATCCTCTTATTCTTTTAAAGCACTGAGTTAAGTCCTTATTTTCCAGCTTTTTAATAATGCAATCCTATAGATATTCATACAGAAATAACTATGTGCATTGTATATAAATTGTATAGAATTACAGTAATCAAACAATCAAAGTGGTTTGATTTAGGGGTCTGTAGGGTTAAATAAATTAATTAAGGTTATTAGGGCTATATTAGAACAGTGGCATTTCTGAGAAAACACAAATAAAACTGTGCTGTAAATCTTTACATAGCCAAAATAGAAAGCAGTATTTTTTTAAAATCCTAGGCGTTTGAAGAGATTTTATGAAGAGCACAGTGCGAGAAGGGAAAATGATATAGGCATGATTTGTTTGTTTTTGTTTTTCACCTTTTGGGGGTATATTTGCAGAAAGCTTTGACAAGCAAATATTCTTGGATTAAAGTAATATGATATGTAGCTGTTTTGACAGCATGTTGCTTGAAGCTAATAAAAATATTTGAGCTGTTGTTGTCAGTAGTATATTGGGCACTCTTCACCCTTCACCTCTCTCTCTCCCTCTTTCTTCATCTAGTGAATATATAATATCATTTCCCTTAAGAGTACTTTCAGATGGTTGACTATGTATCAGTTTTGAAGCAAAATAGAGCCACCTGCCCCAAAAGCTAGTGGTTTTTACATCCGTGGAGGGCTCCCTAGGTACATGGAAGTACATACATTTATGAGTTAAGAGAGAAACAGATTGGAGAGGAAGAGAGAGAGAAAAAGAGAGAGACCAAAATATCCTGACAAGGACTCTGCCATTCATCTTGACAAGGAGTAAGATGTATGGAAGAGAATATTCCTTTTTGCATTTCAGCTCTCCACAAATCCTCTGCTTTGTACATTTGTTGTTGTGTGTCTTCAAATCATTTCTGACTTATGGCAATCCTAAGGTGAACCTATCATGTGGTTTTCCTGGCAGGATTTGTTCAGACACCATTTCCTTTGCCTTCCTCTGAAGCCAAGTATGACTTGCCCAAGGGCACCTGGTGGGTTGCCATGGCAAGCAGGGATTCAAATCCTGGTCTCCCAGTGTCCTAGTGCAACACTCAAACCACTACACTAAACAGGCTTCGTGTTGTACATAGGTATATGAGCGCTGTATATCAAATAAAAAGACTGTCTTTCTACCTTTCAGAAAAATCAGGGAGAACTGATTGTGAATGCTTGAGTTGTGACCTTGAACATGTCTGAACCTGCATGACAAACATCAACACTCTCAGCCATTCAGTTAATTGGCAGTTGTCGTCCAAAGCAGCTGTGTTATCTGTTATGTGCTGGGAAAATGCTAAGTTTAAAAGATGAGCAACGACATTCTGCAGCAACTTGAAGTGGACACAAACCTTTTTCAAAAAATCATCACTTGCGATGAAACCCGGATCTTCCAGTATGGACATTTTCAGACACGTCTTACCGCACTAGAAGCTTTTGGGAGAGCTTCGGCGCTGCCACGTGGCAGGGACTCCATTTCGGATGACGCTGTACCTCTGGTGAGATCATCTGTGTCACTTCCGTGTAGGATTGGAGGCAGCCGTGCTATATTTCACCAGATTTTATTCACGGAAGTTGTCCTTGAATAAAATATAGCGTGTCCGCCTCCAATCCTACGCAGAAGTGACACGGACAATTTCACCAGAGGGACTGCGTCATCTGAAATGGAGTCCCTGGCACACGGCTGCACCGAAGCTCTCCCGAAAGCTTCTAGCACAGTAAGATGTGTCTGAAAATGTCCTATGACCCTGAGATAAAATGACAGTCAATGCACTGGAAAACACCATCACCACCAAGAATGAAAAAAAGCATGTCAAAGCAAGTCCACGTTCAAAGCTGTGCTCATTACTATGGGATTCTTGTTGTTTTACATCAAGGGCATAATTTTGGCAGAATGGGTTCCAGAAGACAGAACAGTGAACCAGCGTTATTATAAGGAAGTTTTGACAAAGCTGAGAGAAAGAGTCAGAAAAAAGGACAGAACTGTGGGGAAATGGTTTCATTCTTCATCAAGACAATGTGCCTGCTCACACAGGACTTTCTGTGAAGCAGTTTTTGGCCGATAAACACATTACTACACTTGAGCATCCTCCATATTCACCAGATTTGGCACCATGTGACTTCTTTCTTTTCCCTAAAGTGAAATTGGTGCTGAAAGGGACATGTTTTGAGTCAATTCATGCAGTAAAGAAGAAAAAAGCAGATGTATTGAAGCAGCTGACAGAAACTGATCTGCTTTTCTTATATATATTTCTGCAGTTATTTGGCCATTTTAAAACTCAGGGTTCAGTAACCAATTCCTGATAATCCCCTCCAAAATGGTCAAACTGCTGCACAAGACACATGTTATCATTGCAACATAACATCATACACATACATTGTTAGACATCAATCGTCTGTCAGTTGACCTTTCCCTTTTTTGACCTTTCACCTTACACACTAGTTACAAGGCCCAGCCTCTTTGCCATCTCTTCATGGCTTTCTGCTGGTAGTGCTTTTGTGAGCAGGTCTGCAACATTGTCCTCTGATGGACAGTACTTCAGACACAGGACACCTTCCTGTATTAACTGCCTCACATTTTGGTAACCTACCACAATGTATTTTGTCCTACATTCAGATTTTCTGCTTCTGACATTGGTATGCAGGCTTGTGAGTCCTCATGCACCTCAACAGGCATTTGGCCCAGTTCCCCAAGATCTGCAAGGATTTGCCTTACTCATTGTACCTCACTTGCCATCTCAGACAAGGCAGTGAATTCAGCTTCCGTGGTACTAATGGCTACACAGTTCTGCTTTCTTGATCTCCACACTATGGGGCTCTCTGCATACCTGACCACCAACCTGGTCACTGACTTCCTGTCTAAAGTCTCTGCAGCAAATGAACTGTCCACAGAGCACTCCAGGGTCACCTGACTTCCTGTCAGCTTCAGGGTCATATCCCTGGTTCCCTTGAGAAATCTAACTAGTCTCTTCAGGGCTTCCCAATCTGCCCTCCTGAGTTTGGAGATTCTTCTGCTAAGCACTCCAACTGCAAAACTAATGCCACACTTTGTGTTGTTTGCAATAAACAACAAACTGCTTGCCACTGAGTGGTACAGGTCTGGCCTCTCAAACTCCTGTTCTGCTTCTAGGTTCACAAAATCAGTGGTCATTGGTCCTGACCACTTTTGCCTCACTTAACCCACACTTGGCTGCAAGACTGCCAATCTTCTTCTTCTGGCTTAGGATAAAATCTCCATTACTGGTTGTCTCTACTTCTATGACTAAATAACACCTCAGGTTGCCTAAGTCCTTCAACTTGAAGCGGTTCTCTAACTCCACCTGCACCTTCTTGACATCTTTGGCACTCTGCTGCCACACAGAGGTCATCCACATGGATGACTAACATGACAGCACTATCGTGTCATCCACTATCACCTGCCCCCTTGGTGTACACACAGGCATCTGCAATGCTCCTTGTGTACCCTAGTGACACCAGAATTTGGTGTATGCACTTGTTCCAGCACCTTGCACTTTGCTTCAAGATGTAGAGTACTTTGCAAACAAGTACACCTTGCTCTCACCTGCACTGTCATACCCAGGGGGCTGTTCCATGAACACTGTCTCCTCAAGATCAGTATTCAGATATGCTGTCTCAAAGTCAAAGTGCTGCACAACCATCTTCCTCTTGGCTGCTACAGCCAACACTAACCTAAGACTTTCTAGCTTTGCTGTGGGCGAAAAAGTTTTGTCAGAATTTGTGTAGTGCTCCTGTGAAAAACCTTTCACAACCAAGCGTGCCTTACACTTTTGTGTCCCATCAGGCATGTCCTTCAGCTTGTAGACCCACCTGCAACCAACAACCTTCTGGTCTTTGGGCCTCTCTACTACCTGGAACACCTTCCTTTCCACCAGTGACTCGAACTCAAGAGTCCATGGCTAAGTTCCACTTCCCCTGCTCTTCTTGGGAAAGTTTTAGGAGATCCTGAAAACTTGCAGGCTCCTCTGCTATGACACTGCACATCCTGGCCTCCTGAATTACAAATCTGTCAGGAGCCTTTCTAACCCTCCTTGACCTTCTGGGGATCATCACCCTAGTTCTCCCTGACTCATCCTCACTTGCACTACTGCTAGTTTCTCTCCTTGTGTCAGGTTCCCTCTTCAAAAACATGTTGGGCTTAATGTTTGATTGTTTGTGTGTTGAAGTACTAGGCTTTTCTTCCTCAGCCTCCCCTTCATCATTATCAGTTTCAACCATCCCTCCATTTGTGGGACTTTTGGAAGTTGTTGTTGGCACATCCCTCCCAAGGGAACAAAAACCTCCTGATTGCAGTGCAATCTATCCCACCCTGAGTGCATTTCAAAATTTGCACTCCTGGAGTATGTCACCATACCAGGAGAGAGGGAAAATATGTACTTATTACTCTCATCGACAAGAAAATGCAGTCTCCTGGTCTTAGGCTGCCCAGGCTTCCTTAGGCTAGGGTGAATCAGGACATTTGCAGATTGCTCAAAAATCCTCAGGTGCTTGAGGTTTGGTGCTCTACCATACAATAGACAATATGGGGTCTGATTGACACTGGACATCCACAGTCTATTCATTTGATAAGGAGCAGTTCTCACTGCCTCCCCGCACAGCCCAGCTGGGGCTTGTGCATCTTCCATCATGCACTCCATCATACTCTTTAACATCCCAATTTTCCTTTCAGCAAGCCCATCCTCCCCTGGAGACGCTGTGTTTGTGGCCTTGTGCCTGATGCCCCTCCTAAGCATCCAATTATGCAAATTGTTGCATAAGAATTTCCCTCCTTTATCAGTCACTAGACTGGAAATCTTAAGAGAAGGTTCACCCAATCCATCATGTTCACCCAATCACAGAATTTTTCTGCAGCTTGACTTTTCTCCTTTAGTAAATACACGTAGATATGCCTAGTGTGTCTGTCCACAATTACAAACAAATAACGATTACCCCCTACAGTGGATTTATAGGGGCCTGCCAAGTCGGCATGAACAACCTCAAAGGGTCTTTTCGTGACACACTTGGTCTTTTTGGCCACTGGGAAAGCCTTCACCTTAACTTTCCTACACACAGCACATTCTAAAAACCTTGGGCAGTGTTTCATATTTAGACTAGGGCAAACGTTTGCTAGGTCCTTTAACCCTTTGTAACTAGCATGGCCCATTAGTCTATGGTAATAATGAAAACATTTGTTGTCAGGAAATGACATGGATGTGACTACAAGATGGAGCTGTAAGCTTAGTAATGAAAGTAGTTAAGCTCCAGTGGCAGGTATGTGTGTGAGTTAGCACTTGAGAGTATGCACACCTGAGATGCCTGATGTAACAGGCATTGTTTAATTGCCTATAAAAAGGAGATGGGAATTATCTCCAGTGTGGGCTTGTTGTGGATGGTGGTTGGCGAAGAAGTTTGTTGGTTTAAGAGAGATTTATGAGTATTAGAGACAACTGTCCTATACTATGTATATATATTGTAAATATACTGCAAACAAAGATTAAAGCCCTCAAGTTGAGTGTAGGCTGGCCTTGTTGCTGTCTTTATTTGGCAAGCCAGAGCTCAAGGCAGTGTGCTGGGGTGAAGGAAGTTTTCCTTCTCAGCCTGAAATCTTTTGCAGAAGTCTCTCCAGAAACTTTCTCCTTGGCATCCTGTCGATGTGGAACAACTCTGCAGGTGGTCGTGGTGGACACAGCGTGTCTTTCTATGCCCCAATAAGGGTTATGGGCCCAGTGACTGTGTGGACAATGCTTGAGAAGCTGTGGGAGATATAGTTCTGCAATTGGTGAGCTGTTTTGTGTTCCTGGAGGCCTGAAGAGAAAAGTCCTGGAAAGGAATGAGTTAAGTGTGTCTACTCACGGACTCTGCTCTTATCTGTTTGCTTTGGAAGCTAATTGTTTTTGGCAGCCTGCATGGACTGTTATCAGTGTATTTGTTTGCATCTGTTTAAGTCGCAGACTCAGTGCAAACATGGAAACAGCAGTCAGGTTTGAAAAGCTGTCTGAGAAGAACTATGCTTCCTGGAAAATTTACATGCAGGTTTTGCTAATAAAGCAGGACTTATGGGACTATGTAAAGAAACAACCTGACCCTGCTAATGAGGATTAATTAATAGGTGATGAGAAAGCTAGAGCTACCATTATTCTAGTGTAGAACCGAATCAGCTGAATAATATCAGGGATAAAAGGTCAGCATTTGAAGTCTGGAAAGCTCTTGAGAATGTCAACCAACCAGCTGGAGCCTTGTCAAAAATGCTGTGCAGCAGAAAGCTGTATTGTTGTAAATAGCAGGAAGGTGAATTCGTGCTTGTGCATTTAAAAAGGATGCAGGATAATTTTGCAGAGTGCAGCGAGCGTGGCATCCAAATAGAAGAAACCCAAAAAGCTTTTATACTCCTGAGTAGTCTAAATAGTAAATGGGAGTTTCTAATGTACAATCTCCAAGGAGTAGCCGAAGCTGATTTAAATGTTGACCTCGTGGCATCCAGAAAATTGGAAGAGGCACAGAGGAGAGACTCAGAGGAGAGCTTCAAGGGAGTGACCAGCTGGAGGAGACAACCAACCAACCAATTCACGTCCTTGTCTGAGGAAGGAAGTGCTGCTGTTTGCAGAGCACCGAGATGTTTTTCCTGTGGAGAGATCGGACATTTGATAAAGAACTGTCCTACCGCCTCTGCAACAAAGAAAGGACAGAACTCACAAAGAAAAAGAAAAGACAAGCTCCAAGATGGGAGGGGTTTTGCTACTACTGTAGAGGGAGTTGTAAATGAGAAAAAGGACCAGTCTGTCTGGATTTTGGACAGTGGGTATTCTCACCATATGACCCCTGATAGGGAAAAACTACAGAGCCCAAAGCCAGCACAGTGGACACTGTGGTATTTGCAGATGGTGAATCTGGCAGTGTAGAGATTCAAAGGCCTGTATTAATCCCTGGTTTAAACAAGGTATTTCATAATGTACTGTGTGCACAAAAACTACAACATTGCCTTTTAAGTGGCATCCCTAACCAGTGATGGATATGAAATCCTTTTCAAAGGAGATGAGGGGATTGTCTCCAAAGAGGGAGTAGTATGTGGTAAAGCCATAAAGAAAAATCACATTTATCAAATGGTAGCACAGGTGCAATGTGGGAATGTAACAAATAACCCACGGCATGATGGGTGTGCTCATTACCTTCATAGAGTTATGGGCCATATAAGCTTCAAAGGTTTGAGAACCCTAGAGAAGGTTTGCCCAGAGTTCAAGGTACTCTCTCTCTGGCTTTTCTTCGCAAACGAAGATTCAGGAAGGACTCATCCCGCGCTTTCTGCAAGCGCGCTGATGACTAAAAAGGCCAATCCGAGATAAAAAAGTCCGGTTGCAAAAAGCACAGCAGAAGGTCTCCTTGGGTGATGTTTTTGGGTTGTGATTCTTTCTGCGTTGTCGTTTCTCTTCAAGACTTGTTCGGCGTGAGTTCTCAAATAAGGCTGCAGCATTGTGGATAGTGCATCTCCATGCCTCCCGATGTGAGGCCAGGGCGGACCACTGTTGGTGATCAATTTGGCCAAGCCTGAGATGTTGTTTCAGGGAGTCTTTGTATCGCTTTTTTGGAGCGCCCCTCTTACGCTGACCCGTGGCGAGTTCACCGTAGAGTAGTATTTTTGGGAGGCGATGGTCCTCCATCCTAGAAACGTGCCCTGCCCAGCGCAGCTGTGTTCTCAATATCATGGCCTCAATGCTGGTGATCCCTGCTTGCTCAAGGACAGCAACATTCATCACATAGTCAGTCCAGTGTATATTTAGGATTGTGCGTAGACAGCGCTGATGAAAGCGCTCGAGGAGTCGTAGGTGGTGGCGATAGGTGACCCATGTTTCAGATCCATAAAGGAGGATTGACAGTACGATGGCTCTATACACACTGATTTTTGTGCTTTGCCTCAGGTGTTTATTGCTCCAGACCCTTTTGTGAAGTCTTCCAAATGCACTATATGCCTTTGCTAATCTGTGATCGATCTCTTTGTCAATCTTGGCATCTGAGGAGATGATGCTTCCCAGGTAGGTGAACTGCTGAACAGACTTGAGCACTGATTTGCCGACGGCAATGTGGGGATGGTGGTGTTCGTCCTGTGGTGCAGGCTGGTAAAGAACTTCTGTTTTCTTCAGGTTGACTTCTAGCCCAAACAGCTCTGCAGCTGTTGCAAAGCAGGATGTTAGGCGCTGCAGAGCTGCTTCTGTGTGGGCAACAAGGGCAGCATTGTCGGCGAAGAGCAGCTCACGGACTAGATAGTTTAGAGTCTTAGTGTGAGCCCTCAGACGGCTTAAGTTAAACAAGCTACCATCAGTACGGTAGCGTATATAGATGCCGTCGTCTTCTTCAAGCTCTGCCATAGCCCTTTGGAGCATCGTGCTAAAGAAGATTGTAAATAAAGTTGGTGCAAGAACACAACCTTGCTTCACTCCATTAGTTATTAGAAAGGGCTCTGAAAGAGCATCGCCATATCTGACTTGACCACGCTGGCCCTCGTGTAGCAAGATAATCATTTTAAGGAATTTGGGGGGACATCCTAGTCTTTCCAGGATCTGCCACAGACCTTTTCTACTTACAGTGTCAAAGGCTTTGGTGAGGTCGACAAATGTTACATAGAGACCCTTGTTCTGCTCCCTACATTTTTCTTGCAGTTGCCTAAGGGCAAATACCATGTCAGTAGTACTCCTATTGGCTCTGAAGCCACATTGACTTTCAGGAAGAAGTTCTTCTGCAATAGCAGGAACTAATCTGTTCAGGAGTATCCTTGCAAGGATTTTTCCAGCAATAGAGAGCAGTGTTATGCCTCGATAGTTTGAGCAATCGGATTTTGCTCCTTTTTTCTTGTACAGGGTGATGATGACTGCATCTCGGAGGTCTGATGGCAGTTCCCCTTTTTCCCAGCAATTCACAAGGAATTCGTGGAATTTTTCGTGGAGTGCATGACCTCCGTGTTTCCAAACTTCAGGTGGGATTCCATCAATCCCAGCTGCCTTGCCGTTTTTCATCTGCTGTATGGCCTTAAGGGTCTCTTCCAAAGTGGGAACTATGTCCAATTCATCTTTCATTGGTTTTTGTATCATATATTGGATAGCTGAGGCTTGGACTACTCGGTTGGCGCTAAAGAGACTTTGAAAATGTTCAGCCCAACGATTTAGGATGGAGGCTTTATCAGTAATTAATGTTTGACCATCTGTACTGTATAAGGAGCTTTGGACCTGATAAGTAGGTCCAAACACTGCTTTAAGAGCTTCATAAAATCCTCTCTGATCACCCAGATCTGCACAGCGTTGTGTCTTTTCTGCTATACTGATCCACCACTTGTTCTGCATGTCTCGGAGTTTTTGTTGTAGTTTGCTACATGTGAGGCGGAAAGCTGCTTTTCTTACATGACAGGTTGGCTGGGCGAGGTATGCCTGGTGAGCAGCTCTCTTCCTTGCCAACAGCTCCTGGATCTCTTGGTTGTTTTCATCAAACCAGTCTTGATTTTTCTTGTGGGAGAACCCGAGGGATTCTTCTGCAGACTGGAGGATACTGTTTTTGATATGTTGCCAAAGCACTGTAGGAGAAGGATCTGTAGGATGGTCTTCAAGTTTCGTTTGTAGATTTGCCTGGAAGTTGTCTCTCATGGTAGCTTGTTGAAGATTGTTGACTTGGAGTCTCTTCTTTAAGATGCCACCCCTCTTAGGTTTGAACTTAAGATGAAGATTTAGTTTACACCTGACGAGGCGATGATCTGTTTGGCATTCTGCACTGGGCATCACTCGTGTATGACGGACATCACGAATGTCTCTCTGACGGACTAGAACATAGTCAATGAGGTGCCAATGTTTGGATCGGGGATGCATCCAGGTTGTCTTCAAGCTATCTTTCTGCTGAAAGATTGTGTTTGTAATAGTCAGCTGTTGTTCTGCACAGAACTCTAGCAGGAGGCGTCCGTTATCATTGCAATTTCCAACACCATGCTTGCCTAAGACACCTTTCCAGGCTTCAGAGTTCTTTCCTACTCTGGCATTGAAGTCACCAAGGATAATAATTTTATCTTCTACAGGGACTTTTTGTATGAGTTGGCGTAGGTCTGTGTAGAATTTGTCTTTCTCTACAGGGTCGGCTTGCATAGTTGGGGCATATATACTAAAGAGAACAACATGTGGGAGGCGTAAGGAAATAATGCGATCAGAGTGTCCTGTTGGCAAGGTTTCGAGTTTGGAGGCAATGGAGTTTTTAATCATAAAGCCTACTCCTGACAGATGTTTTTTGGTTTTGGGTTTGCCAGACCAGTAAAGTGTGTAGCCGGCGCCATGTTCTTTAAGGCTGCCTTCCTCATGGAAGCGAACTTCACTGAGAGCAGCGATGTCAGTATTAAGCCGTGATAGTTCAAGGGCTATTAGTGCAGAACGACGCTCAGGCCGTCCACTATCTTCAGAGTCTTGCATGGTTCTGATGTTCCAGCATGCAAGTGTCAGTTTATTTACACCTTTGGAGGCCGGTGTGTGCCTTTGTTTCTTTGCCTTGGTTTGACCGCATCAGAAGATTCCCGTTGGCCATGGCTAGCCAACCAGGTAGTTGGGGATGAGCTTTTGTTAGGCCACCTTTTCTAGGCCCCTCTCCATGTGGAGCAAGCAGTGCTCTCCTTAAAAAAGGCTGCTTGGTCGTTCAGGATGCTGCCGAACAAGACTGTCATCTCCCGGGTCAGGCTTGAGCGACCAATGTCCTGAACCGCCTGCATGCAGGGTTGGGGCTGCGGCTTCCAGTGCATCTTTACACCTGCCGGTTTCGTCCCTCGCCAGTCGCTACAGGGCTTTTTTGGAACTGGATTTGTCCTTCGAGCCTGTGCAATGGATTTTTCTGGTGGAGCACAGCGTGCACAGAACTGGCCTCACCCTTTAAACCAGAGATTCATCTGCCGTGGCCTTGCAAGCATGGACGTGGCAGTGAGGTCCTCGGGCCGTAGGTTTGATTAGAGTTTCCTTCTCTTAGATGGTTGACCTTACAGGGTTGGACGAGCACCATCTGCCCGGGTTTGGGATTGGAGTTTTCCTTCTCCTAGGACGGTTGCCACAAGGCTAGAGAGCCCATCCTGCCCTTTGACGCGCTTTGTCAGACCCTTCGGTTTTGACCTGTCTGGCATGGGAGACCCTACCAGTGGCTATTATGCCACCGCCAGCATAGCTCAAAACATCATTAGGGTACGCAAGCCTCTCTCCCACGACAAGGGGGCGTCAATGGAGAGGAGAGTTCAAGGTAGAGAACTGTAAAAGTTACCTGGACTGTGCTATTTGCAAAAAGGTAAAGGTCAAGGCTTACCCTGTAGCGAAGGTGAGCAAATGCATAACCCAGAGGCCTTTTCAGGTTGTACATGTGGATTTATCAGGGCCGTATCAAGTAAAGAGTATAGGGGGTAGCAGGTTTACCCTATTGATAGTAGATAGGCATATCAGATTTACCTATGTGGCAATGCTCAAAACCAAAAATGAGGCTGCTGATATGATCAAAAAATGGGTCAATTCTGTTGAAAGGGAGTTTCCTTACAAGGTTGGCACTGTTGTGACTGACAGAGGTGGGGAATTCTTAAGTAGTGATTTGCAGCAGTGGTTTGGGTGGAAAGGGATCCAACATAAAACTCCAAATCCCGGATGTCCAGCTGAGGATGGTTTGGCTGAACGTTGGGATGATAAATCAAATAAGGGATTGTATGTTAGAGGATTCTGGAGCGCCAGCTAATTTGTGAGGAGACGCAACAAGAACCGCTTGTCATATTGTAAATAGGTCATGGTACAGTGCGACAAACCAAACACCATACTACTTATTGTATGGAAGAGCAGCAAACCTAAAGTACTTAAGAGTGTTTGGACAATTTGCATCAGTGTACATTCCTCCTCAGTTCAGGAAAAAGAATCCCCCCAAAAGCCAAAGGTTGTGTTTTGTGGGCTATGAGGGGAATAAATATAGGTTCCTGATGGATGGGAATAGGATTTTGTATTCAAGGAGTGCTAAGTTTGAGACTCATGCTGGGTAGAAGAGAGTATACCCTGACCAGAATGTTGTTGTAGAACAGAAAGCCAGTGTAGTAGATAAGAACAACGGAAATGGAGGGGTACATGCATCCATGGATGTCTTAGATGAGAAACCAGGTGTGTCACAACAGCCTGGAATTTTGACTAAACAGGGCACTTTGAAGGTGCCTGGTACTCCAGAAGAGCCTAGCACTTCATTAGACTTGCAACCAAAGCCAGAGATAGTGACTGTGAAACAAGAACAAGTTGAGACTCATGGGCAAGACACTCAGGCCACTGTTAATAGCAATGACACTGAGGGTGGTCAAGGTACATTCCTGATTACCATGAGGTCTCAGAAAGGAAAGTTCTTCATAGTAAAGCAGGGAGAAGCCTCTTCTGTGGCAGCAGTAAAAAGAACTGAAAACACTCCAGAAAGAGCCAGGAGAACATGCACTAAGCAGGAGGAGTGGAAGAAAACCAAAGCTCTGGTGTGTGTGGCAGAGTATAGCCAGGATATGTTTGGTGGGATGGTCAGGCCTGTACGTAAAAGGAAATTGACAAATGATAGCACCAGGGAAGCCAGAGCCAGGTGGGTCAGTAGCATGGGCTATCAAGGTCTAGGAAAACACTGTGACATTGTAAATAATGGGAACGGAGTCTCAGACTCTATAGGTATCTGCGAGTAAGGTCACAGTATATAAAAGGATAGGTGTAAACGACACATGGGACACACCACGTGTCATTTGGAGGGGAATGTCAGGAAATGACATGGATGTGACCACAAGATGGAGCTGTAAGCTTAGTAATGAAAGTAGTTAAGCTCCAGTGGCAGGTGTTTGTGTGAGTTAGCACTTGAGTGTATGCACATCTGAGATGCCTGATGTAACAGGCATTGTTTAATTGCCTATAAGCAGGAGATGAGAATTATCTCCAGTGTGGGTTTGTTGTGAATGGTGGTTGGCGAAGCAGTTTGTTGGTTTAAGAGAGATTTATGAGTATTAGAGACGACTGCCCTATACTATGTATATATATTGTAAATTTACTGCAAACAAAGATTAAAGCCCTCAAGTTGAGTGAAGTCTGGCCTTGTTGCTGTCTTTATTTGGCAAGCCAGAGCTCAAGGCAGTGTGCTGGGGTTAAGGAATTTTTTCCTTCTCAGCCTGAAGTCTTTTGCAGAAGTCTCTCCAGAAACCTTCTCCTTGGCGTCCTGTCAATGTAGAAGAACTCTGCAGGTGGTCGTGGTGGACACAGAGCGTCTTTCTACGCCCCAACATTTGTCATATAAGGGCACCTTGTCTGCAGGATTCACATTTGCCACCTTCCCTTTAGGTAACATGTGATACAACCCATGTTTCTTTATCCCTCTTGCACAGACATTATTCTTGTTATGTCTTTCTGTTATTGTACATTGATCCCCTTCAAACATCAATTTATAACCTTCTGTGGTAATTTGGGACACCCTCAATATGAAATTTTCCAGTTTGTTAACACATAAGACATCATCAAAATCTTTGTCAAAAGATGGGACATATGCAGTGCCCATTTTCCGCACCTTGCTGTGAGCACCATCTGCAAGTGTAATATTGGTTATAGAAGCATTTTTAACATTGCTTAACATTTTTACATCATTTATCATATTGAGAGTTGCCCCACTATCTAATAACCAAGTTTTCCCCTCCTTACCATCAGGATAGTGCTTTGCTATTAATGCATGGCTTCCAGCCTGAGAGGATGTACCCCTCCTTTGCCCTTTATTTATGCTGCCGTCCCTCATTTCTCCACGTGCAGGCATTTTACAGTCCTTTTGCAAATGTCCAGGGTGTCTACATCTGAAGCAGCATCTGACATAGCTGCAGGCTCCTTCCTCCACAATCTGTGGCTGATTCTCCTCTCTCCTGGAATCAAACTGCTTGCGCTGGACCTCTTCCAGAATATGCCCAGCCACAAGGTCTACAGATAAATCACGCTCTCTGACATTTTGCAGAATGTAGATCAGGAAATCCCATTCCTTTAACAAACTGCCCAATAATATAAAACACTTGTGGGCTTCTGGAATCTCAACCTTTCTGTTGGCTACCTCTTGGAGAAGCTGTCTCATCTCCTCCAAATGCGCCTTTACACAGCTTCCAGGGCACAGCTTTGTGTTATACAGTCTCTTTGTCCAGATCATCTTTGATAACCAAGATGAATTCTGATGAACCACCTCTAGTGTCTTCCTGAATTGAAAAGCTGTGACTTTTTGTGCAGCATGAATCATTTGGGAGGGACTTAGACATAAAAGAACCTCAGCTCTGGCTTTTTAATCAGCCAGTCTGAATGCTGCAATCTCATTTTCAGAGCCTTCTGGGATTATGCTCTCACTCTCCAAAACATGCCACAAATTGTCTTTAATTAATAAGGCTTGCATGTATATTCTCCATACTGGATAATTGCTATCATTCAACTTCTTAAAGCGTACTGAGCTTGCAGCCTCTGCCACAGTGCTGCATTAAAAAAAAAAAATTCACCACATGTGAAACTCAAACAGCTGGCAGCTGGCAATACTTCAAGGTCAACTGAAGATAAAGCTTGGCCGAAACAGAGCCGAGTTTAAAAAAACTTAACTGTTTCTCAACCACCTAGCTAAAAACACTCAAAACAAAGTTTCTGGGAAACTTCCTGGGTGCATCTTATCTAATCTGAGCTCAATCAGCTGGACCCATAACCATTGTCAGGGGGTGATAGGACATTCAATCCCCAGCAGAAGCCAAAAAAACTGTCTCAGCAGACTAGGTAGCAACCCTTTCCAAGAATACTCACACACAGAGTGTTTGGTGTCCAGAAAATAGGAGGTGCTTTAACCTACAGTAGTTTCAATATGTACAGACTAAGTGCTACACGAGGCATCAGAGGATCATAGGAAGAGAATGAACACTGATCTGGCTTTTTTATATACATCTCAGCACAGCATTGGCTTACCCAAGCACATGGTTACATTGCATCAGATTTCCCTACTACATGGCTTTGTACTCTAGTAACCCTTCTTCTGATGCAATCCTTCTCATGCAGCTGTGGCATGATTAGCATGATTGACAGTTCATGGAGTCAGGGAGTCAGTTCTCATGACTCAGCATGATTTTTGCAGTTGTTTGGCCATTTTAAAACTCAGGATTCAGTAACCAATTCCTGACAGTCTTCACCATCCCTGCAGAGTTTTTATCTGCCGCTGCCATTGCCATGACCAATTTTAATGCTCCGGAGGCAGTTCCTGATGGGAGAGGTTTTCTCCCTTCCCCTGGCTCAGCAGTGCTGCCTCTGTCTGTTCTCCCACTAGCTTATTGCTTCTTTCAAGCACTTCTATTGCTTTCTTCAAGCATCTCTTCCTGCAACAGGTGAGTGGGAGAGCAGGCAGAGGTATCACTGCTGAGATAGATTAAAGGAGAAAACCTCTCCATTCAGCCAGGAATGGGCTTCAGAGCTTTAAAATTGGTCACAGTGTTGTTGTCATTGGTGGTGGTGGCGGCAGCTATGGCAGCAGACAAAATTATGCAGCAAACCCAAATACTGTGCATCATGGTAAGATTCCCCAAAATGCTACAAATCTGAGCCATGCCACATGTGGACAGATCATAAAAAATTTCGGGGCATTCACATGGGGATTAGGGGTATTTGACAGTGTAGAAAAGCCCCAAAAGATATGGGGCCCAAGCCTCCATCTGCCCACCACAGCCCACCTGGCATATCTCATCACTGCTGTTTTCATGAGAATCAGGGTATTCATTCCTCAACCCTACCACCTACATACATTCCTCAGGCCTGCTGCTAATCAGCATTATTTCTTGTCCCTCCAAAGAAAGCTGGATGATATTCTGCCAAGAATTGCACAATCCCCATTCTTGTTGTAGATCCAAATATTCATTCTCCCCTCCCCCCAGGAGATTTATTGTTTTATTGTTTTATAACTTTAAAGGGAAGACATAGGTATGGGCAATGTTACATGAATTAAAAAGGAAATGCTTAGTTTTAATGAGGCCAGAGAAACATCTGGCTGTGTATATACATACATTATGTATACCTATACATATATGCACAGACACAGTTTCCTGTATCATTCCCATCTTGGATGGTTTTCAATCCTGCTTCCCGAAAAATGGAATGTCATTCAGATATCACCTGCCCCCCATTTGTAATGGCCAGATGGATCATCTCTTCCTCCATGGCTGACAGGCCAATCTTTTCAAAGGGGTTTCAGTTCTGAACAGGAAATCTGTTTTGAGGTTGTGGGGTGGGGGTTATATAGAAAGATTTCTGGAAAGATTCTGATATGAAGTAGTACATGAAAGGGTCAAAGCAACAGTTGAGGGTGGCAATATACAACATGATGGAATAGAAAGTTCTCACAAATCTCTCCAAGGAACAGTTTGCAGTGGCCTGAGAACAAACAAGAGTGTACAGGAAAAGGATGGAATTGTAGGGTACAAAGCACACCACAAAGATGACACAACAATCATCTTGAGAACTTTCTCTTTGTGCCAATCTGTGAGAGGGTGGCAGGTTTTCAGATAGGCCTCAGGACCGATGATGAACATGTGAGGTTGAGCAGAAGGGGAATAATGAAGTAATCCACCTCAATAAATATTGTAATCTTGTATAAGTAGGTCTTGCATATGCTCTTGGAAAAGCCTTCAAAACATGTGCTACTATTTTGGTGGTGTTGATGCTAGAAAACAAGGATGCTGAGATTCCTGTGCTAAGAACCAGAATCCACACATTGCACTCACAATGGTTGGAATCCACTGTCAGGAGTTATAGAGACTGAACTCCATTATAACATGGCTGAACAACTGCAGAACCATGCTCCATGAACTACCAAGTCATGTGTAATCAGGCCACTAGGGGGCAATGTCCTGTAGATATAAATATGAGAGCTCAGAACAGAGCTCACTTCCTCCTTCTTCCTGTGAATGCTGAGGCCTGGTGAAGCAGTTTCTCTTTGAATTGTAAATATTTGTATATATTGCAACTGTTTGACTTTGAAGATAAAAGTGTCTCCTGCTTATTTGGTTGTCAAACACTCTGTGTGTGAGTATTCTTTTTTTTCCTTTATACTTTTTTATTGATAAGTTTTTAACATATTCGCCATACATCCATAACATATCCATATTTCCTTCTATATTCAGTCCATTTCCATTCTCGTACTATGTACTTCTTTTATCCTTCCACCACCTTTATATTTCAAGACCTCCCCAACCGTCAAATTCCAGTTTAATATTGTCTTCTTTTACACTCTCCTTGCTATTTTTATTTTTACATAATTACTTCTCTGTATTTGTATCTATTTTCCCCCATTAATATTGTAAGCCTGTTGTCTTCACCTCATATTAGGTCTGACCCTATTCCTTGGCTTACAACCTCACAATAACCATCCTTCTCTTATTTCCCACCTCCATATTCATATCTTATTGTTTATGTTATTTATAATAAGTCAACAATAATAGTAAATTAACAATAATAGAATTATTTGTAACCACAAAAATACAGTTTCTATACCATCTTAACATTTTTCATTGCTCATTTTTGCGACCCTTCACCAACTTATAGTAGTCTTCTCATATAAGTCTTCACTTCTTCTATTTTTTCTCTCATCATTTCATTTCTTTATTACTCATTTCACTCTTAACCTTTTTTAGACTTACTTTGAGATCATGTCTTCCCTCTGTTAAATTGTAACAATGGGCTTTTAGTCACCCTTATGATTACCTTTTTTTTCCTTTTTCCCTTTTTCCTGTAAATATATCCACAAAGGATCCCAGGATTCAACAAAATAAGAATCTGATTTATTTTCTAACAAGTAGGTCAATTTATCCATTTTTGCTACCTCTAACAATTTCTCTAGCCATTCCGCTTCTGATGGGGTCTCTACTCTCCTCCAGTATCTGGCGTATACCATTCTAGCTGTTGTGCACATGTGCCAGAGTAATCTTTTTATTGTCTTGTTTTCATTTGCTAAGCTATTATTTTCATAAATGCCTAACAAAAATATTTCTGGTAGCATGTCTATCTTCTTTTTAAGAATTTGTTGCATTTTTGTTTTTATCATATTCCAAAATCTTTTTGCTTTTTTGCAACCCCACCACTGATGGAAAAAAGTTCCTTTTTCTTCCTGACACTTCCAACACTTATCAGAAGCACCACCAACCATCCTAGCTATTCTTACAGGGGAGATATACCACCTAAACATTACTTTTAACAGATTTTCTTGCAGGCCGTATGATCTTGTGATTTTAACTCCTCTAGCCCATGATGCTTCCCATCCTTCAAAATCAATATTTCTACCAATGTCTACAGACCATTTCACCATATATTCTTTAGTTGTCTCGTCTTCCAGATTCATCCCCAACAGTAGTTGATATATTCTAGATAGTAGGTGCACATTACCTTTCTCCAGGATTTTTTCAAAATTTGATTTGGTCAGATCGATACCACCCTCTGCCATATCTTTCCTATATCTTTCTTTTATTTGAAGGTATGGAAACCAATATATTTGTTTACCCTCTTGCTTTAATTGTAAATTACTTTTTAAGTAATAATCTTCCTTAGTACCTTCAATTAGATCTTTATAAGTCAACCATTCAGTTTCCATTCTTAAACTTTTAATTGATAAAGCTTCCCCAGGTGACACACAACTTGGAAGCTTAGGAAATAAGTATCTTTTATATTTCATCCAGGTTTTATACAATGATTTCTAATAGAGTGGCTGTTAAATTCTCTTTGGGCTTTAATTTTATTATACCAAAGAAATGAGTGCCACCCAAAATGCAATTCGTGACCCTCCAATAGCAGAAGTCTAGTATTATCCAAAATAATCCATGGTTTCACCCACATTAAACAACTTGCCTCATAAAAGATCTTCAAATCCAGAACTCCCATTCCCCCTCTACTCCTTGTATCTGTCAAGATTTTAAATTTTATTCTCGGTTTTTTCCCCTGCCATAGAAATCTGCTTAGTTCTTTGTTACAATCCTTAAACCAATTTGGTGGTATCAAAACTGGTAACATCTGGTACAGAAAAAGAATCTTAGGTAGAATACTCATCTTAATTAGAGATATCCTTCCCATTAGGGATATATCTAATTTCTTCCACATATCCATCTTATCTTTAATCTGTCGCCATGTCGGTGTATAGTTATTTTGAAAGAGTTGTCTATTATTATCAGAAATCAATATGCCTAAATATTTCACCTTTTTTGCCACTTTCACCCCCCACATCTCCTCTAACTTCACAATCTCCTCTTGTTTTAAATTTTTACTCAGAAAGTTTGTTTTTTCCTTATTAATTTTGAATCCTGCCTGTTCTCCAAATTCTTTTATCAACTCCATCAATTTGCCTCCTTGTTGTAATGGATTCTCTAAGTATATTACAATATCATCCACGAAGGCTTTATAAACATATTTTTCTTTCCCGATCTTCACACCTTTTATTAATTCGCTAGACCGAATATCTCTTAGAAGTACTTCTAGTATTAACACGAATAATAGCGGGGAAAGCGGGCAGCCCTGTCTTGTACCCTTCTGTATAGAGAAACTATTAGATCTCTCCTCATTTACTGTTAAGTAAGCTTTTTGTTCTTGGTAGATAGTTTTAATCCATGTAATGAAGTTCTCTCCGAAGCCCATAGTTTCTAATAAAGTAATGAGAAAGCCCCAACTGACATTATCGAATGCTTTCTCCGCATCCAAAAATAACAAAATTCCTCCTTTTTCAGTACGGAAATCCAAATACTCAATGATATCCAATGTTGTTCTAACATTTTCTCTCATCTGTCTACCTGGGAGAAAACCTGACTGGTCTTCTCCTATATATTGGGGTAGGACTTTCCTCAGCCTTTGCGCCAATATGGAGGTAAAGATTTTGTAATCCTCGTTGAGGAGCGAGATTGGTCGGAATTCCTTTGCTGCCAAGTATTCTTTCTCACTTTTTGGGATCAGGATTATATTTGATTCTTTCCAACTTTCCGGTAGCTGATTTGTATCCTTGATTGTGTTCATAGTTTCTTGTAATGGCTTCAACAACTGTTCTTTGAAACATTTATAATATTTTGCTGTTAATCCATCCATCCCTGGGGCTTTATTGATTTTTAGTTTTTCAATTGCTTCTCTAACTTCCTCTATCGTGATTGAGCCATTCAGTATTTCTCTATGTTCTTCATTTATATATGGTAAATTTTTGGATGTTATGTATTGTTTTATCTTGTTCTTATCTTCTTCTTTCTTTATTTCATACAATTTTTGATAATAGTTGTACAAAGTTTTTTGTATTTCCATCCTTTTCACAATATATCTTGATCCCTCAGTTAAACCATTAATCATACGTTTTTTCTTTTCTTTGCGTACCTTGTATGCAAGCCATCTCCCTGGCTTGTTAGCACCCTCAAAATAATTTCTTTTGACAAATTTCAGCTTAGCATCTATTTCTTCTACCGTCAATAATGCCAGTTGATTTTGCAAGAGTTTAATTTCTTTCGCATATCCTTCATTATCTGGATCTCGTTTAAGTTTTAGTTCCTGCTCTTTTATTTTATCGGTGATATCTTCCATCTTTTTCTTTTTTCCCTTCTTCCATTCACTTGTTTTTTTAATTAGAATACCTCTCATATAAGCCTTTGAAGTATCCCATACCGTTTGTGCGCTTGTTCCTTTGTTTAAATTATCTACAAAAAATCCTTCAATTTCTTTTTTGCAATAAGAGACCACCTTTTCTTGATTTAATACATACTCGTTCATTTTCCAATATCTTACCCCTCCTTTCCTTTCCAATTGGATCTTAATTGGATTATGGTCACTAAAGGGTTTGGGCAATATTTCCGAAGATTTGACCATATATAATAGAGAATTCGATAACCACACCATATCTAACCTTGACCACGAGCGGTGACACTCTGAAAAAAAAGTATAATCTCTCTCCCCTGGATGTTGAACTCTCCACACATCCTTCAGTTGATATTCCTCAATCAACTGAATACCCTCTTTAGACAGATTATTCGAACTTTTCTTCTTAATCACCTGCTTTGAATATTTTCTATCTATGTTCTTATCCACCACTTCATTGAAGTCACCTAGTAGACATATCTTTTCATAGGGATGTTTAGCAAGCTCTTTTCCCAAATCCTCATAGAATTTCTTACTGCTATTACATGGAACATAAGCTCCAATCAAAAGAGTGAGTTGATCATTCAAACTAATCTCTATTCCTAGAAATCTACCTTCTTTATCCCTCTCCATTGACGCCCCCTTGTCGTGGGAGAGAGGCTTGCGTACCCTAATGATGTTTTGAGCTATGCTGGTGGTGGCATAATAGCCACTGGTAGGGTCTCCCATGCCAGACAGGTCAAAACCGAAGGGTCTGACAAAGAGCGTCAAAGGGTGGGATGGGCTCTCTAGCCTTGTGGCAACCGTCCTAGGAGAAGGAAAACTCCAATCCCAAACCCGGGCAGATGGGGCTCGTCCAACCCTGTAAGGTCAACCATCTAAGAGAAGGAAACTCTAATCAAACCTACGGCCCGAGGACCTCGCTGCCACGTCCATGCTTGCAAGGCCACGGCAGATGAATCTCTGGTTTAAAGGGTGAGGCCAGTTCTGTGCATGCTGCGCTCCACCAGAAAAATCCATTGCACAGGCTCGAAGGACAAATCCAGTACCAAAAAAGCCCTGTAGCGACTGGCGAGGGACGAAACCGGCAGGTGTAAAGATGCACTGGAAGCCGCAGCCCCAACCCTGCATGCAGGCGGTTCAGGACATTGGTCGCTCAAGCCTGACCCGGGAGATGACAGTCTTGTTCGGCAGCATCCTGAACGACCAAGCAGCCTTTTTTAAGGAGAGCACTGCTTGCTCCACATGGAGAGGGGCCTAGAAAAGGTGGCCTAACAAAAGCTCATCCCCAACTACCTGGTTGGCTAGCCGTGGCCAACGGGAATCTTCTGATGCGGTCAAACCAAGGCAAAGAAACAAAGGCACACACCGGCCTCCAAAGGTGTAAATAAACTGACACTTGCATGCTGGAACATCAGAACCATGCAAGACTCTGAAGATAGTGGACGGCCTGAGCGTCGTTCTGCCCTAATAGCCCTTGAACTATCACGGCTTAATATTGACATCGCTGCTCTTAGTGAAGTTCGCTTCCATGAGGAAGGCAGCCTTAAAGAACATGGCGCTGGCTACACACTTTACTGGTCTGGCAAACCCAAAACCGAAAAACATCTGTCAGGAGTAGGCTTTATGATTAAAAACTCCATTGCCTCCAAACTCGAAACCTTGCCAACAGGACACTCTGATCGCATTATTTCCTTACACCTCCCACATATTGTTCTCTTCAGTATATATGCCCCAACTATGCAAGCCGACCCTGTAGAGAAAGACAAATTCTACACAGACCTACGCCAACTCATACAAAAAGTCCCTGTAGAAGATAAAATTATTATCCTTGGTGACTTCAATGCCAGAGTAGGAAAGAACTCTGAAGCCTGGAAAGGTGTCTTAGGCAAGCATGGTGTTGGAAATTGCAATGATAACGGACGCCTCCTGCTAGAGTTCTGTGCAGAACAACAGCTGACTATTACAAACACAATCTTTCAGCAGAAAGATAGCTTGAAGACAACCTGGATGCATCCCCGATCCAAACATTGGCACCTCATTGACTATGTTCTAGTCCATCAGAGAGACATTCGTGATGTCCGTCATACCCGAGTGATGCCCAGTGCAGAATGCCAAACAGATCATCGCCTCGTCAGATGTAAACTAAATCTTCATCTTAAGTTCAAACCTAAGAGGGGTGGCATCTTAAAGAAGAGGCTCCAAGTCAACAATCTTCAACAAGCTACCTTGAGAGACAACTTCCAGGCAAACCTACAAACGAAACTTGAAGACCATCCTACAGATCCTTCTCCTACAGTGCTTTGGCAACATATCAAAAACAGTATCCTCCAGTCTGCAGAAGAATCCCTCGGGTTCTCCCACAAGAAAAATCAAGACTGGTTTGATGAAAACAACCAAGAGATCCAGGAGCTGTTGGCAAGGAAGAGAGCTGCTCACCAGGCATACCTCACCCAGCCAACCTGTCATGCAAGAAAAGCAGCTTTCCGCCTCATATGTAGCAAACTACAACAAAAACTCCGAGACATGCAGAACAAGTGGTGGATCAATTTAGCAGAAAAGACACAACGCTGTGCAGATCTGGGTGATCATAGAGGATTTTATGAAGCTCTTAAAGCAGTGTTTGGACCTACTTATCAGGTCCAAAGCTACTTATACAGTACAGATGGTCAAACATTAATTACTGATAAAGCCTCCATCCTGAATCGTTGGGCTGAACATTTTCAAAGCCTCTTTAGCACCAACCGAGTAGTCCAAGCCTCAGCTATCCAACATATGATACAAAAACCAATGAAAAATGAATTGGACCTAGCTCCCACTTTGGAAGAGACCCTTAAGGCCATACAGCAGTAGAAAAACGGCAAGGCAGCTGGGATTGATGGAATCCCACCTGAAGTTTGGAAACATGGAGGTCATGCACGCCACGAAAAATTCCACGAATTCCTTGTGAATTGCTGGGTAAAAGGGGAACTGCCATCAGACCTCCGAGATGCAGTCATCATCACCCTGTACAAGAAAAAAGGAGCAAAATCCGACTGCTCAAACTATCGAGGCATAACACTGCTCTCTATTGCTGGAAAAATCCTTGCAAGGATACTCCTGAACAGATTAGTTCCTGCTATTGCAGAAGAACTTCTCCCTGAAAGCCAATGTGGCTTCAGAGCCAATAGGAGTACTACAGACATGGTATTTGCCCTTAGGCAACTGCAAGAAAAATGTAGGGAGCAGAACAAGGGTCTCTATGTAACATTTGTCGACCTCACCAAAGCCTTTGACACTGTAAGTAGAAAAGGTCTGTGGCAGATCCTGGAAAAACTAGGATGTCCCCCCAAATTCCTTAAAATGATTATCTTGCTACACGAGGGCCAGCGTGGTCAAGTCAGATATGGCGATGCCCTTTCAGAGCCCTTTCTAATAACTAATGGAGTGAAGCAAGGTTGTGTTCTTGCACCAACTTTATTTACAATCTTCTTTAGCACGATGCTCCAAAGGGCTATGGCAGAACTTGAAGAAGACGACGGCATCTATATACGCTACCGTACTGATGGTAGCTTGTTTAACTTAAGCCGTCTGAGGGCTCACACTAAGACTCTAAACTATCTAGTCCGTGAGCTGCTCTTCGCCGATGATGCTGCCCTTGTTGCCCACACAGAAGCAGCTCTGCAGCGCCTAACATCCTGCTTTGCAACAGCTGCAGAGCTGTTTGGGCTAGAAGTCAACCTGAAGAAAACAGAAGTTCTTTACCAGCTTGCACCACAGGACGAACACCACCATCCCCACATTGCCGTCAGCAAATCTGTGCTCAAGTCCGTTCAGCAGTTCACCTACCTGGGAAGCATCATCTCCTCAGATGCCAAGATTGACAAAGAGATTGATCACAGATTAGCAAAGGCATATAGTGCATTTGGAAGACTTCACAAAAGAGTCTGGAGCAATAAACACCTGAGGCAAAGCACAAAAATCAGTGTGTATAGAGCCATCGTACTGTCTATCCTCCTTTATGGATCTGAAACATGGGTCACCTATCGCCACCACCTACGACTGCTCGAGCGCTTTCATCAGCGCTGTCTACGCACAATCCTAAATATACACTGGACTGACTATGTGACGAATGTTGCTGTCCTTGAGCAAGCAGGGATCACCAGCATTGAGGCCATGATATTGAGAACACAGCTGCGCTGGGCAGGGCATGTTTCTAGGATGGAGGACCATCACCTCCCCAAAATACTACTCTACGGTGAACTCGCCACGGGTCAGCGTAAGAGGGGCGCTCCAAAAAAGCGATACAAAGACTCCCTGAAACAACATCTCAGGCTTGGCCAAATCGATCACCAACAGTGGTCCGCCCTGGCCTCACATCGGGAGGCATGGAGACGCACTATCCACAATGCTGCAGCCTTATTTGAGAACTCACGCCGAACAAGTCTTGAAGAGAAACGACAACGCAGAAAGAATCACAACCCAAAAACATCACCCAAGGAGACCTTCTGCTGTGCTTTTTGCAACCGGACTTGTTTATCTCGGATTGGCCTTTTTAGTCATCAGCGCGCTTGCAGAAAGCGCGGGATGAGTCCTTCCTGAATCTTCGTTTGCAAAGAAAAGCCAGAGAGAGAGACCTTCTTTATCTCCAAAAATCATCCTAGGGGACAGGTTAGGTTTGATTATGAATATAACCCCTCTCTTTTTTTCCTTGGCTGATGCACAAAATGTTTCTCCCAATTTAGTTAGTTTTAGTACCTTTTCATCCTTTTCTCTTATATGTGATTCTTGCAGACAACAAATATCTGGGTTAATTTTCTTTATCCAATGTTCGATCCTTTTCCTTTTTACCGGAGAATTCATACCATTCACATTCCAGGAAACTACAGTATACATCATTTTTCTTTATTACTTAAATTTGCCAAATCGTCTATGTCCAAATCTAATAGGCTCATATCTGGCTTGGATCTCATCCTTTTCTGTTCCATTAACTTCCTTTTCTCTTTCCCTTCTTTCATCAATTGTCCTAACTCATCCAAATCCTTTCCTGACAGGTCCTCTCTTTGGTCTGAATCCTTATCTAATTTGGGAGTGGACTGGCTTTCCATTCTCAACTTTTGCCCATATCTCGACATAAAATCCCTTGCCTTTTCAATTGAGTTTAATCTAAATCTTTCTTGTCGGAAACTGAAAATTACGCCCTCTAGGCGATCCCATCTAAACGGGATTCCATTTGCCTTTAATTTTGATACAAGAAAATCATATTCCTTTCTTTTCTTCAAAATTCTTATTGGGATTTCCCTCATAATTAATAATTGTTTCCCTTCTACCATAACCGGTGATTTGTTATGTTCTTCCAAAACTCTTTCCTTAACTGTTTTTTTAGTGAATTGCACCACCACATCCCTAGGAAATCTATTCCTTTTCGCCAGGGCCGATTGGACTCTATACACCACATCTATCTCGTTTTCCATAATTTCTCTTTCAGCTTCCATAAAGTCAGCCAGAATAGAAATCATCTTTTCTTTAATATTCTCATCTTTTTCCTCTTCCAAACCCCTAATTCTTAACCAAGAATCCATTTGCTTCTGTTCAATTAAAGCTACTCTGTCTAATTGTTTATCCATCTCCTCATAAGATTTTTTTTCAGATCCAGTATTTCTTTTTTATTGACCTCAATGTCTTTTTTATTGCTTTCCACATCTATCTTAACCTGTTCTAACGAGTCTTTCATCTCTCCTACCTGTGATTTTAACTCAGTTATATCCTGTTTAATTTCCCTCATGAACATTCTCATTTCCTCCATGAACTTCTTATGATAATCAGGGGGTTCCTCCCACGACTCTCTCCTTTGTTGAATTAATGATTCCATGCCTCGCGCCTTGCCTGACCTTAATTTTGACATTCTCTCTTCTTCTTTTTTTTTTTTCCTTTTTTTTCCCCTCACTTAATCAATATCTCCTCTATCAGTTCCCCCTCTTGGTATCTTTCTCAATTAATTCAATATCTCACAATTAAAACCAAAATTATCCCGTTGATTCTATTGTTACCCAATCACCTACCAAATTTGATTCCTCAATTATTTCAATATTTATCCCCTAATCTCCAAACAATTTATCAAAACATCCAGTCTGTTAATCACTCAGGTCCCTACTAAATTATATATCTTAATGGTTAGGCACACTTAATACACTTCCACTGGTATTATATAAGCAAAGTTCCTATAGATACTTTCTAACATTAATAACCTTGAATCATTAATAATCTTAAATTCATTAGTTTCTCATACCAATTCATTAACTCATCAAATCCAATTCATGTGCCATTACTTAAATCATATACTACAATTCTTCAATGCTACCATATACTCTGGTCTCCCTCAATGTTTACTACACAGTAACCCCAATTTATTTAAACTGTGCTATTCAATTTTCTATCTTCCAAACATATCATATCAAATTTATCAAAACCCTCCAATTAACCCGTTACTACCCCCCTAATTCTTTCTAAGTTCATTAACCCTTCCAAAATATGTCTCAACTTTGCCCCTTCCCTTCCCTTCCTTTCCCTTCCCTTCCCTTCCCTCCCCCTTAACCCCACGGCTTCTTTTTTGCTGTTACAATCAATTTACTATCCGATTCCTTATTACTGTTGCAGTCCTTATTCACTTCTCCTTGTTCTTTCTTCTTGTTCTTCCTTTCCCTTTCTTTTCCTTATTCCTTTTCTCTTCCTTCTTCCTTGTCTTCTTCTTTTCTTCCTTTTCCCTCCCCTCCTCTCCTCTCTCTCTCAGACCCTTTCCTTTATCCTCACTTCTCCTTTTCCAATCTCCTTTCCTCCACGTCTCTCAGGGATTCACAAGTGAAGCAGAAGCCACGCGAGTTCCTCTTAACTCAAAATTCCACTGGTAGGAGCAACACTTAGAACAGAGGGAATCTCAAATGTGTTTACAAGACTTTTTCACTCCACTCATTCCTTCATACCACAGCCTCTCTCGCCAAAACAATCCGTCCAGCCCTCAGTGTCCTTTCTTCTCTTAACAGTTTAACCGGGAGGACAACCCCCCCCCCGCGACGCTTCTTCTTCCAAGGAACTTCCACTGGTCTTTTAACGGTGTCCTTCCATTTCTTCCACCCCCGGAGCCTCCAATCTTAACCTCTTCTCACCAACTCACCACTCTATTCCTTTCCTTCAATAGAAGCTCCGTGTTTCACCTCTTTTTCCAAGCTTCTTGAGCTTGTTTCACCTGGAAGAGGTTCGGTGGCAGGGAATTACGGTTGGGCGGTGCCCTTCCACAGCTCACTACAGGCGGCGCGTTGTAGCTGCGACTGCCCTACTCACTCCTCTCCACAGGCTCAACACTTGTCAGCAGCACCGGAGTGAGGCATATGTCGCCAATCTCACCAGCTTCTCCCCCTCTCTTTGGGGGACAAGACACGCTGCCCTCGCTCTATTGCAGGCAGCAGCCCTCTGTAGTGGCGAGCTCACAGCGGAGCAGCGTGAGCTCGTGCCTCCCTCGCTCGTGTCCCGAACCGGAAGTCTGTGTGTGAGTATTCTTGGGAACGGGTTGGTACTGAGTCTACTGAGACAGGTTGTGGGGGGGGTTGGCTTCTGCTGGGGACTATGTGTCCTATCATCCCTTGACATCCACAATGTCCTAATCATACAATATGTGAAGGCCATCCCAGAAAGCCTGCACAAAGGGTCTCCAAATGGCCAGTGTCAGTTGAAGTCGTCAAAGATTTTGAAGGGGAGAGTGAATACAAAGAGCAGGTCGGAGACTGCCAGGTTGGTCATAAAAATGGTGGTCTTAGTCCACATGTTGATGAAAAAGCAGAAGACAATCAAAGAGGCACAATTGGTTACCAAGCCCAGGATGCACCACATAGACCACTTTGTAGAGGTTGTACTTGAAGGAACCATCTATCCAGTAGGTATGGTTGTTGCTGTGATTTCCCATGCCATCTCTGCCCTGTGCAACGCCTCATGAAGTGGACGCTATCCAGTAAAATTGCAGAAGCTCTGTTCTCCTTAAGGAGCACCATGCAGAGATACTGATCAAAGGCGTGTTGCCACATAGTCACAAAAGGTGCCTTTCTTCTTCCATTGTCTTCACTCTAAATGTTGCTGGGAAGTTTCTTCTCTTTGTAGAATTGTCATGAGTCATTCAAATAGTCATTCTGAGACAGTGATGAGCTGTCAAGCTGATTAAGCTGTCATACAAGGTTAGGAACCTTTAGCCTTCCAGGTATTTTGAGCTACAACTCTCATAATCCCTCAATATTAGTCTTCCTTAGTGGGACTAATGTAAGTTGGAGGCCAACACACATGAAGGAGTTAAGGTTCCTGATGTTAGAAATACAACACTCAGTACTGAAGGAGTTAAAGATGTCTTAAGAGATATACTCTTAAGGATCATTCCACCCCCTTAGTCTACCTCTTCCACCAAACATGAAACTAGCTTAGTTTAGTGTTAGGTCAGCACTCTTACATAGCTTTCCAATCTTTAATTGAGTTATTACAATAAAGCCTTAGTTTGTTTATTTTGTCACCCAATGCACACACACACACACACCCTCCATCATTCCAACCCTAGTATGCAGACTAGTTCTTAAAGATTTCTGACTCATTGTAGTTATATTACAGATCCACACAGGGTGAAGGCAACTGTCTGTGATATGTCTGGGGCAATGAATCCACTCTATGTTTTACTCTGATCTTCAAATGACCAATCCAAGGTGTGAATCCTTTCTCCAAAACTGACATTGACAAAATAAGCCCCACCCCCTCACTCACACTGCAGCCACTACCCACTACTGCCAGATTGCTCAGATTGTGTATGATGTCATAAACTATCAACAATTGCCAATATTCCACATTGCCCACTTATGTCTGCAAAACTCAGGGGTTGTCTAATGGTGAAAATACTCCTCATAATATCCGAGGAGAATAAAATTTGTCTAAATGCCATCCCACATCAATCCACAGTATTTGGAGGGAGGGGGGCAAATCTATCAAAAACTCTGTAGGAAAAGCCTTCGTAGCTTTCCCAAAGTTTTTAAAAAGCTCCATGGGCAATGAGCATTCCTGCTCATTGGGATAATCTCATTTGCATCCATTCACATTCCTGATAAGAGCAGAAGTGAAAAACTGATTGGTTGGATGTGGGCTCTAGGTTATAAATCCATAACTGCAATAATGAATACCATCCAATACCTTCAAAGAAATTCAACATGCCAACATTTTCCAATATCACCAGATTATGACATGAATGCTTTTTCAAGACTACAAAACTTCCAAAATTCTTATCAACCTCTGAATAGTGAGGAAGGGTAAAATTACTGGAAGATTTAAGAAAAAAAAATCTTTCCATTGAAAGACAATGTAGGTAAGCTACAGGAACATCATTTACTTTTGTATATAATCCTCTTTCTCACTGAAAACAATAACCGCTGAAATCCACAAGACTGAATTCTTTACAGAGCATAACTATTCCTCAGACAATGTTTTCTCATCAAATTGAAATAATAATTTCAAATCAAAATCCATATCAACTGTAAATAGATCTCTAGGTTTGGCAACATACCAGATATTACCAGAATGTCTTTGTCAGGGCTCCACGACAGGCTCTAGAAACAAGAACTGAGAACCAATATCAGAGAATATGTCAGTTGTCAAGATCAGAAACCAAGAACCACAGCTTTCAGGAAGCCCTTGTTGCTCAAGTAATATTCAGCTGCAACAGGAAGTCAAGAAAGATCCAATGGTCAGCCTGTATGGGCAGAGTCAGACCAAGTCTGGAAGGTTCTCTGCTGAGGAACAACCACTTGCTGTTCAGTAATTAACCACATGGAATAGCTGGATATGGGCGATTTTCACACTGCTCTGTTGTATTACTATTCCACTTTATTTGCTGTGGCTGCCTCCTGTGGAATCCTGGGATTTGCAGTTTAGGGAGGGGCATTTACAACTCTCAGCCAGAGAGCTCTTAGGCCTCACTAAACTACAAACCCCAGAATTCCACAGGAGGAAACCAGAGCAGTTAAAGTGGAATAGTAACACTATAACAGTGTAGTGTGAAAATCTCCATAGTTTCTAAAACTTTACTAAAGTTAAGCTCTTGTCCATATAGAAAAGCAGTCATCTGTTTCTCTTTCAAACTCTCTCACCTTGATACATGGAGTGTCTATTCATCAGTTTATTTCAGTGGATGGAGCAGTTCCATATGCAAGAATTAATGTTTGCTCAGAACTATCCCCATCATCAAAACAAATTGGAAAGCAGGGGAGTTCTTTGTTCACTTAAGAATTCCAGACCATTGGTCCATAGGAAATAAATCAGTTGGAAGTTGCAGCTGGTGATATGTGAGCCAGAGCTAATGATGGATGGAGTTTGCTTGACTTTGTGCCAATCCAGCCTTTCTCTCCCTCACTCACACGTGCTCGGGTGCAGAGAAAGCATACAAGGAAATGATTCTAAGAGAACTGGTCCAGGGAGCATCAGTGGGACTACAGCATACAGAGAACCAGATGAGGGCTAAAGGAACTAAGGTCAAGAGCTACATGGAACCTTTGGCTCCCTATTTCAGCAACAAAAAGACTCCATTTTTGCAATGGAGACTAAAGAAATAAAAGGTTCAAAGTTCTCCATAGTCTATAGAGTTTCAGCTGAAACTGAAATAGATGGCTGAACAGAATGCTGCTGCCATAATATATGAAGTCAAGCCACTTCCCAAACCACCTATGTTTCATTAGTATTTTCACTGCAAGAGGGAAAATAATTAGCTTCTAACATACTGCATAACAAAATTGCTGAAGTACAAAGGATCAATAAAAGAGTCATTAGCAAGACCTCTTTCTGTCCCATTTTATTAATGTTGCTTGAATAGGCTGAACTCAAGCAAATTCAGAGTAGTTGTGTCTTGCACCCATCAATTTTCTGCCATCTTACACATTTTCTTGTAGTGACCCATCTTGTCATCACAGTGCAGGTCAGTTGGTAAAAGCCATCTGCTGTCTTAACACCATAAGGCAAGAACTACTATGCATTTAGTGATGTAAAGCTTCATCCCTTCCTTTTACTCTGTTGCAAGTCTCAAACAGAAAATGGGACAGGAGATTTAAATTTTTGTTTGTTTTATAGATAGCTTATCAACCATGGCAAACCATTGCCTATCTTTGACTAAATATGAGCCTTGCAATCCCATGTTTGCAAAATTTGAAATAGATGCCTCTATATTTCATATATGTTCCTCTTCGTGGTCTCTGTGAATGCACACAATGGGTTAACCCTGCACCTGCACAAAGCATTTCAGAAACTTCTAGAAACCTCAATTCAAACTTTCGGTCGGTAGCTCTGCCCCCTTCATCCCTGGCCTATATAAGCCCCCACCTCTCACCAACTGCTCAGTTCCTTTTTTTTCCACCATGTGAGCAGCACTGAAGGAACACTGAAGGAAACAACAGACTTCCATTGTTCTATTTTTGACTAACTCTTTATTGTTACTGACCTTTGGACTGTATTTTGACTCTTCTTTGCTTGCTGTTTTCTTGGATTTGGCTCTCTGGACTGGATTGAACTCGGTTTGGACCTTGGACTCACTCTGACTATGGTACTGTACTTTTCCTTGTGACTCCTACTCTTGAGAAGATGTCTGGGGCAGGTTTCTTCAAGTCCTGCAAACAATGTGGGGGTAAAATGACCGAATCTGACAGTCATTCTATTTTTAAAAATTCTTTTATTATAATCTTAAATTCATACATCAACCATATTACACTCTTAAATAATGCTTCTTCTTTAAAATGAATACATAACTTTCATCTTAATTATTAACATTGATTTATTTTTTCTCTGTCCACCTGCAAGTGCTCCCCACCCCCAGGACCATCTATACGAATTATTTATTCATTTTCCAAATTTGCAATAATTCTCTTGGAGGTGTGTACCCTCTTTTTCTTAAAAAAAAAACATAATCTATAAATGGCTTCCATATTTCATCAAATTTACAACTTTTCCATAATCCTTTTTAACTTTCAATCTACATGTTAATTTATCATTAATAATAATGTCCCATACTTCTCTATACCATTCCTCTATCTCGTAATCTCCTTGTATCTTCCATTTTCTAGGTATAATTAATCTTGCTGCTGTTAATAAATTTGTAATCAGATCTTTCATAACTTGGGTATAATTAACCTTATCATAAATTGATAATGCAATATCAAGACACATTTCTAAATCTTGTTCTGTTATCTCTCTTATTTCTTTAAATACCATTTGCCAAATTTCTGTACATATTTACAACTCCACCACATATGAGCATAAGTGCCTTTTTCTTGACATCCCCTCCAACATAACATTGAATAGTTTTGATCTATGTGACTTATTCTTACTGGTGTCAGGTACCATCTCCATACCAATTTATAATAATTTTCGTTTATTCTTAACTGATATATTTTTCAAAATGCCCAAATCCCAAATTTTCTCCCAACTCTGATTACTTATTGGTTGCATTAGATCATCCTCCCATCCTACCTTTAAGTAATTGTTTTGTTCTTCAATTTTCAACAATAATTTATATAATTCACTAATAGTGCCCTTTATTATTTCATTCTGTTCCTTATTTTCTCTTTGTATGATCAACTCTTTAAATCTGGTATATTTTCAACATTCCATATTTACCCTTATCCATTCCATTGTCCACTGTTCTAATTGTATGTAATTGAACCAGGAAATCTTTAACCCATGTAATCTCTCTTATTTGTTCTCTTCTATTCATCTTTTTTATCTGACAGTCATTCTAAATGCCTGCTGTGCTTAGGAGAGTTCCATAATGTTAAGACATGTAGGCACTGCAAGGCCTTCACCTCCCAGCCAGGAGGAACAGAGACAAAAGGCTCAAGGCCCTCCTATATGACCAGGCCTTTTCTGTCTCTTCCCTGCTTAAGGCCTTAGGTTTGGGGACCACTCCTAAGCAACCTCCAAAACAAGGTTCCACAGCGGGACTGTCCTCCTCCAAGGGAACTGTGAAGCCCACCCAGATGTCTACTCAGGCCTGGGACAACAGTACCGCTAAGTCCCACACCAGCAATACTGGGACTATAAAGGGCAAGCAGAAAGTGGTACTGTCGGGCAAGGTACCAGAGTCTGGGCAACAAGAGGAGGTGGCGGAGGAACCTCCCTCGAAGAAGACCAAGACAAAGGAGGATAAGAGGTCCCCTAGAAGGGGATGGTCCCAAGAGGGAAAGCATCTTAAGAAGCCAGATTGCCCATCCCGTGATCCTAAACTGATGAAAGCTAAGGGAGAAGGGACAGAGACTGCCCCGATAGCGCCCTCAGTGAAGTATTTAGTGATACAATGCCCAGAATGGTACCGTGAGGCCAAGGCAACTTACACGTCGATGGCATGGCTGACAAATCCTCACCAGACCTCCAAATCGTTCAGGTCTTAAGATCAAAGTTGCTGCCAGCTTTGGGTCTGTGGTACAACGCCTCAACCAGTCTTGCTCCTGGTCTTGCCCCCGGACCTGCTCCCAGTCTCATCCATGGTCTCGACCACGTTCTCAGTCTTGGTCTTGCTCACGTTCCCGCTCCCGATCTCCCTCACAGGGATGTCAAGAACCACGGCCCCGCTCGAACTCTGCTTGTCGATGTCAGTCCCGTTCCCAGTCCAAGTCACAGTCCCACTTGATCTCTGTTCAACGTCGCCAGTCCCACTACTGGCAGAGGCCCAAGTCCCGATCACGGTCCCGCTCTGAGGACAGGTCTGTACACCAACCTCCATTAAACGTAGTACCTGATAGACCAAGGGCACCTTCTCCGAGACTGCTTTCTAAAACGCCAGTACCAAGGTCATCCCGCTCTGACTCCAGGTCTCCTTTGCCCCATCCACATCCGTGACACCCACGCTGGGAGTCTTGCAGTTCTTAGTATATGGACTATGACTTACCCTGGTATGAAGACAAATGGTCCTGGGACAGATATGTGTAGTACCATTACAAACTCGCCCCCTTCAAGGTTACCCATCAATACTATTGGGAACCAGATCCACGGTACTGCTACTTCAAGGAGCCTTCATCAAGACTGTACAGGAGATGATACCACCATGACTTCTTGCCGCACTACCCCCAGACGGTACCGCTCAATAGAGAAGGGAGTACCCAGGTTGCTGGAAGAATCACGGTACCAACATCTGAGGCCACGTCAACCAGATCATGCCACTTTGCCTAAGCTGAGGCAGGATGTCCAGCACAGGTTCAAGTCCCCGCAGAAACAGGTACTGCAGCAGCCAACTCCACAGTCCCCGCAGAAGCCTCAACAAACCCCTCGGTTGCCTCCTCTACAAACTTCACCAAAGGCTGTGGACCCTCATAAGGTGACAACACCAGACACAGTGGGACAGCCTTGGCTCCCTATACCAGTGCTTCAAGGGACTCCAACTCATGGTTCAGATGACTCACTCCAAGACTTCATCTCCTAAACCATCCCCCAATGAGAAAGGTGCACAGTCTGACCCTCTGTTCTCCCACGGACGATGTCCGTTTGTTTGCTGAGGTGGTGATTGCATGGCAGCGTCACTTGGCCTGACAATTACCCAGCCGGATGTCCATGTGGATGACCCCATTTTTCATTATCTCCAGAGGCAGGCCCCTCTGCTACCATCTATTCCTATCTCACCTTTCCTGATGCAGATTATGAAGTCAGCCTGGGCTACTTCATCATCTGTCCCTCTCACTTCCAAGAAATTGGAACACCTTTATCAGGTGTCGGAGGATGCAGCTTCATGGCTAGCCTCGCACCTGAAGCCGAACTCTATAATTGTTGATGCGGCCCAGATGTGCACATCGCACAAGGTCCACTCTTACCCCACAGACCACAAGGGTAAGAAATTGGATGCCTTGGGGGAAAATTCTACTCCTCAGCTTGCTTACTTACCAAGATCACCAACTATAGTCCTGTATGGGAGCATATCAGACACACCTGTGGGATGCCATTTCTCAATATTTGGACAAGATTCCACATCAAGACCTTGACTTGGTTCATAATACCAAGTCTTAGGCCTAGCTGTAGCCAACTACCAACGGCAATCAGCTAAGCATGTGGCAGACTGTGCTGGGATGGTTCTTGCAAGCACCATATCATTCCGTAGGCATGCATGGCTGCATTCATCTGGCCTTTCTTCTATGGCCAGGTCAGTGATCGAAGACCTTCCCTTTCACGAGGCTGGTCTCTTCCATGCGGACACTGATACCAAGCTGGAGCATACCCATAAAATGAGGACAACCATGAAGTGCTTCGGCATCCCACCACCTAGCCACACTTCTAGATCTCACCTATATGGCAGAAGATATCCTCCAGCTTTTCACAGGAGATATAGTCTATCGACAGCACGATCCCAACATACTACCCATGTGTAGCCACAGTATCAAAAGAAGTTCCAACTACCTCCAAATCCAAGTCTCACTTCCAGAAGAAGAAGCCAGACTTGTCTAAGCAGAGGATTTGACTACCCCTCCCCTCCTACCTCGCCCACCATCCGGGCACCAGCAGCTGGGCTTCTCACTGCTTTTCATCGATGGTGCCTAATCACATCAGACCCCTGGGTGCTGACTATCATCTTCAAAGGTTATTTTATAGAGTTTGATACCCTTCCCCCCATGAGGGTTTTCAAATCTACGCCCCCCTTTGTACACCTCAGAGAGGAGGTGGACACCTTTCTCAGGAAAGGGGCTATAGAGCGTATCACTCAGTGTCAAAGGAAGGACTCCTTCTTCTCTCACTACTTCCTAGTAAACAGAAAAGATGGTAGACTGAATCCTATTCTGGACCTTCAAGGCATCAATCACTATATTGTAACCAGGCGGTTCAGAATGGTCACCTTTCATCCATCCTCCCATTCCTCCAGGTTGGAGACTGGTTTGTGATGATCGACCTTTGCGACGCATACTTCCACATTGCAATAGCTCAGCCACACAGATGGTTCCTAGCATTCGCCATCAGCTCCAACATGTACCACTTTATGGCACTACCTTTCAGCCTTTGTACAGCCCTGAGGATCTTCACCAAGTGCATGGCACCAATAGTAGCTCACCTCCATACAAGAGGGGTTGTGATCTTCCCGTACTTGGACGACTGGCTGAAAACGGGACCCTCCAGGGCAAAAGTAGCTGAGGACATGGCCATGACCATTTCCCTGCTCGAAGACCTAGGTCTTGTGGTCAACATAGACAAATCTCATCTTGAACTGTCACAACTCGTAAAGTTCATTGGGACCCTGTTGGACTCTGCTCAGGGCAGGGCTTTCCTTCTGGAGGCTAGGTTCAAGGTACTTCAAAGCATGGTGAACCAGTGCATTGCCCAGAGAAGGGTAACAGCACACTTCATTCAGTGCATTCTAGGCCACATGGCCTCTACCACAGCAGTGACTCCCTTTGCCAGACTACGGATGCATCTGCTCCAGGTGTGGCTCCTCCGAGCATTCAATCTGCTGACAGACAATCCATCCAAGATGCTCTCAGTACCTCACCCCACACTTGCGTTGATGGTATGGTGGACTCAGCCAGAGAATGTGCACCATGGCCTCCCCTTCATGACCCCTCAGCCTTCCAGGTCTCTGACAACAGACATGTCCATGACAGGGTGGGGAGTGCACTCCCATGGCTTGAATGTCCACGGGCTCTGGTCACGGAGAGAAGGCAAACCGCACATCAATGCTCTGGAGCTTCTAGCAGTCTTCAAAGCACTGAAAGCATTTGAGTCGTCACTCCAGGGCAGGGTAGTTCAGGTGGTATCCGACAACACCACAACAGTCTTCTACATCAACAAGCGGAGGGCAGATCACAAACATTCCTGGACCTGACAATTCAAATGTGGGATTGGTGTGTGGCCAGGCGAATATTCCTGACAGCTATACATCTGGCAGGGAACCAGAACGAGGTTGCAGATTCATTGAGCTGGGTCAAGGGGAATTGTCACGAATGGTCCATAGTGATGGACATCCTGAATCATCCTTCACAGAATCGGGCACACCAGCCATAGACCTTTTTGCAACCCAGGAGAATGCCAAGTGCCAACTAAATCGCTTGAGGCATCCTCCATTGCAGAGGAACCTGGGAGATGCATTCCTCTTCAAATGGACTGGGACCATCCTCTACGCATTTCCTCCTTTCCCACGACTCTCCAGAGTTGTGGCAAAGATGAAGTATGACAGGCCGAGGTGCATACTGATCACACCTTGGTGGCCCAGGTAGCCATGGTTCTCTCCCCTGCTTGTGACATCCTATCACAAGGTTGCTTTCGCTGCCTTCCTCTATGACGGGACATCTTATCACTCCAGTCTGGCCAAATTTTCCACACAGACCTAGAGACAATCAACCCAACAGCATGGTTCATCGGCCAGTAGTCCCCCTATCGGATTCAGCGAGGTCTATCCCGCAAGCTGCCTAACGCCCTTCTACACAGAAGGCCTATCACTACAAATGGCAGAAATTCTGTGATTTTCTTGGCGACAGAGGGATGTCCCCTGCTGAAGCATCAGTTCCACTCCTCCTTGACTTCTTGGCAACCCTGTCAGTGAAAGGGCTTTCCCTCTCCTCTATACATGCTTATGTCGTGGCAGTGTCCTGGAACTTCCAGCGACTTGGGATGGAATCTTGTTTTATGGACCTCTTGTCTGCAGGTTCCTACAAGGATACAAAAACCTACCTCCCCTATTAGCTGGACCAGTCAACTCGTGGGATCTCCATCTAGTTCTACAGGCTATATCAAACGGGGGGGGGGCATTGAACCTATGGATTTGGTGGATGCGCACCTATTGTCTTTCAAGACTGCCTTCCTAGTTGTGATTGCTTCTGTGAGACGAGCAGTAACTTGTTAGTTTTTCATGTTAGGCATCAAATACATTGCAGCACTTTCATTTTAAGAAAACATCTTTAAGACACAGCCATATGGGTTTACATTTGTAAGGAGTTAAATATCCTACACAGCACTATAACATAATCATCTGTTGAGGAATTCTACATATCATCTCTTACACCTCTAACAGGCATCTAACAGGTACCCATGGAGAAAATCATACTTTCCCACAGGGATTGCAATACCTTGCAGTATCAACTATATATTATATATATATAAAACATAAAACTATAACATTTATCAAACTAGATAAGAAGTACATATTTAATACAGCCTATTTCAGTGCTTCTTAACCTGTGGTCCACGGACTTCCAGGGGGCTGTAATGTCCTCATAGGGGGTCTGCGAATACGTGAAGGCGCCTCAGCCCACATGACTTGGACTGCGCATTGCTGTTCAATCCACTCCAGCCACAAACTTGCAGGAAGAAGCAGGAGAAAATTTTTCCTTCCCCATCCAGTGCCTCTGATGGAAGGTTTAATGGATGGTATAATTGTATCATCATCATCATCATGTAATAGTATTATTTTGTTAGGGTTTTAAATCTTGAGTTAATTCTTGGGGGTCTGTGGCAACAAAAGATATTTATGGGGGGGGTGGTCCCTGGTAAAGAAAAGGTTAAGAGCCACTGGCCTATTTAATATTTAAAGAGGAGATTCTTCCTTCCACTCTCTTAAAGGTATTTACCAGTCCAGAACAGCATGGACTGCAAAAAGACTATCAGACACTGCTAGGCGTAGCATTGTTACGAGATCCGTCAGATAACAACCCTGAGTAGCTTTAAAAAAGCACTAAAGACGGATCTCTTTCGGCAGGCCTTTCCTAATTAGATCCCGGCCTCAGGGGATCCTGGCTTCTTTTAGTCCGCTGGCCATTTATAGTATTTTATTGTATTTATTGTTTTTAATTGTTATTTTTTTGATCAGTTGGTTTTAATTTATAATTGTTTAATATTTTTTTATGGGGGAGGGTGGGGTGGGGGGTGTTTGGGGATTTTATCTGTATTGTATTTTAATTTTTGTAAGCCGCCCCGATTGTTTTAACAGAGGGGCGGGGTATAAATAAATTTTATTATTATTATTATTGTTGTTGTTGTTGTTATAAGTTGCCATAAACAACCTATCTTTTGTGTCTCAGGAGGTAGCTTTAATATGTTTTCCAGCATTTATTGGTTCAATCAGAAATGAATCTAACAGGATCCCATTAATTGTCAACCAAGATTTTCCCATCCAATTGGAAATGAGATTTTACTGGCCATCTATACAAGCACACTGAGTATCTAATCATCTAAGAATGTATCTGGTAATTGTTGCTGACCACTGTTGTTCAGGCTACTTGCCATCAGATGATTGCATCATATATATATAATTCACCATGATTGAGAACTGTCATACCAATGCACTATGCCTTTTCAGTTTCCCCATTGTTTTCTCTCACATCTTATATTTCTCTACACTTATCTTATATTTTGGTTAAGTGGCTGAATGCTCAGAACAAGATTTTAAATCTGTACTTTTAATACTTTGTTGTTTGATACACAGCTATTTTATGTTTTACTCTATGAAGACACCAGTCACATGAATTTCCTTTACATTTTCCAATAGACAGGATACTAGGGCTTAAATTTTGCAAATTATACACAAAACATAGCATCCAGCCTATAAGAATGGAAATGGTCCGCACTGAATGAGATAAACATTGTTGGAAGGAGATTTGGTAATTTCTTGTTGTTGTTGTGTGCCTTCTGACTTATGGTGACCCTCTCATATGGTTTTCTTAGCAAGATTTTTGGAAATTTCCCATTCCCTTCCTTTAATGATGAAAGGGCGTGACTTGCTCAAGGCCACCAGTGCATTTGCATGGCTGAGCAGATATTTGAACCCTTATTTCCCAGAATTCTAGTGATAAACAAGAACCACTATCCCATGCTGGTTCTCATTCATGTGGAGGCTGTTATATTTGAAGACAGCAACTGGGTAATTCAAAAGCTCTTTGGAAGGATTATAAACATCACTTAGTTCACTTGTAAGTTCTTATTGTTTGGGACCAAAACCCTAGAGACCTCTTCTTTGACATGAATTAATACATGGTGTGCCTTTCTCCACCTTGGGATTCACAATTAAGTCTTGGGGCCTTTTCACACTACACAATTATATTACTATGATTTCATAATACCAAACATGGCTGAATCCTATGAAATCCTGGGATTTGTGGTTCTGGCTGAGAATTCTAAACATTCCGCCCTAATCCTGGCTGAAAATTCTAAATACTATAAACCTCAGGATTCCATAAGCTGTTGCCATGGCAGTTAAAATGGAATCATAGTACTACAACTCTATAGTGTGAAAGAGTCCCTGGTCTCTAGCTGGGAAACGGTGCTTCACATGTTTGCCTCCATTTCCCCTTTTTCCTTCTGTTAAGCACCATTTCTTTCTTCGCAGAAGTGGGAACCATGCTGATTAGGGGATTCAGGGAGCTGTATGCAAAAGGTATTTATTTTATTGTTTTTACAGAGCTCTGGAAGTGGAAGGAGGCAGGAACAGGGTGGTAGAAGTTCACAATGGAGGTGGCAGATTCAAGGTGGAGAAGGCACAGTAGCCTTGTGACTTCATCAGTTCTGCCCATCAAATTATAAAATCAAAATTTCTCACAATACCTCTCTTTGGAATTCTGAGCTGTTTGCAGCCTGAAAGCAGCCAAAGAGGCTTTCAAGTCCCTCCTGCTCTTAAAAAGTCGCTATGACTGCTTTACACCACCCCAAACTTTCATGAACCTCAATGGCAGGCTCAACCATTAGGCAAAGTGAGCTGGTTGCCTCAGGCACCAATGATTTTGGTGTCATGAAAATTATTTCTTATTCATCTGTTGTTTTATTTTATTTTTAATGTGCAAGGGAAGGACAGCAAAAGTAAAATTTTCTGCCTTATATAGCAAAATATGCAAAATACATTGATAAAATAATAATTTGATTATGTTTAAATATTATGCTTGATGACTTCCAGGGGAAGGAGAAAAGGCACCTCATTTGCTGCTCTGCCTCAGGCTGCAAAATGTGTTTGGAGTCACCCTCTGTGTCTTGCTTTTTAAAGCAACAGTTCTTTCTTGGCTCTGTTTACAGCTCCTTTGCCTAACCCAAAATGATCAGCTGCTGCCTTGGAAAATTAAACAGCTTTAATTTTCAACTGGGAGTGAGTGGAGGAAGTGTTAGACAAGAGAAAAAAAAGTTGAAACCACTTAGCTTCTCCAAAAGCCATTAGAAAAGCAGTCTCAGCAAACACAATCTCAATTACTTTTACAAACATGTAGTTAGAAGTTGTGGCTAAACTACTTTGGAAGTCATTAGTGCCTGTCCATGCTGTTGTGTGAGACCAAAGCTCCAGGCTATTTTGTCAAGCTCCAAATTTAATACACCCCAGCGGAGCCCTTGTTCAAATGTAATATTAGTCAGTACAGTAGATAGTAAATTGCATTAGCTCCAGAACAGTCTGGTGATCTGCAGAACACAACTTGGCACATTTCTGGCTGAATCAAATCATGCATTCAGCCTCATCCCTTTGCCCCATGATTCAGCCAAAGGGAATAATGTTTCACTTTGGTTTTTCTAACACAGCATGTATTGGGTTCATCCTTGTGTGTGTTTAATGGTTAGTCCTGTCTGCTCCACAAAACAAAGTGTGTAATGGCAAAACAGGAATTCAGCTAGAGATAAGTGAGCTTTTGATGTGTGTTTTTTTTTTTTTTGCAATTTTGATGTGTTTCCTCAGGTGTGCTTGAAAAGTACCTGCTGCCTTTGTCTCCTAGGGATTCAAATCTTCCTGGTGCACAAGTGGTACATAAGACAATGCAAGTTTATTCTTTTTCCTCTCCACAAGATGTTCTTGGGGAGAATTTGCACAATTTTTAGACTGATTGGTTAGGGGGCATTTCTTTTACCTGCTTTAAACTTGTTTTCCAAGATGGTGAAACTTTAGATGTCAGCACCTTGCACATTTGGACTAAGCCCTGAAATGGATTCACTGCCAGTGGTGCCTGGTGGCTTCCACAGCAGTGGCACAGTGAATCCACTCTGGGTTTTAGTCTGAATTTTAAAAGAGCTATCCAAGATGCTGAACCAAGTTTGGGGACTAGGTCCAAATATTTCTTTTACATTTCAGATTAAAATTCAGAGTGGATTCACAACTTCACTGAATACTGCAGGCAATTAGAAAAAAAACTAGACAGGGGTCTGAATTGTACCTTGTTAACATCTTAGGTCCAAAACCAATAGTCACATAAAATGAAGCCAGGTGGGCTGAAGAGCTTTAGGCCAAGTAAATAAATAAATAAATAAAGAGTCAGGAAATAGAGGCATGCCAGAAATCAAAAGGATACAGAAACAGAAACCAAAAGGGTACAGAAGCACAGGGAGATCCTGCTGCTCAAAGAGGCTTGATTGGAATAGGAAGCCCATCTTACAGTCCTTCCTTACCCCATGCAATTCAGTGCCAGACCAAGTGTATAGGGCCAAAGAATACTAAGCTTCCTAGGTGGATGCTGCTACATGTTTTTCAATGCTGCACCACTCAGTGCACTTGCATATACAGTAGGACCCCCATATCCACATATTCATTATCCACTGATTCAGTTATCCATGGTACATAAAACAGCACACCTACCATAGAGTCTTCCTAGAAAACCTGTCCCCTCTAGCCATTTTCTAGATCCTCCAAGGCAATTCTATGGTATTTTAAACTGGAAGTCCCATTATTTTCAATAGCATTGGCTATTATCCACAGTTTTCAGTATCCATGGGCTCCCAAGAACCAATCCCCAGTGGATATGGGTGTCCTACTGTAGACTGAAAGATTCCTAGTTTTACATAGGCAGCTGCTATGCTGACTATATTGTCCTGTTCATCAGCACCTGAGGAGGGGTACTCACCTATGCAAGACTAGTTTCTCTAATGTTTGCAACCTCAGGTCATATACACTAAGCTAAGCTAGAAAAAGCAACCATTTTCCTTTCCTTTTTCCATTCAGCATCTAGAAGCCACCTCACATTCTACGTTTACTCCATCTCAAACCTAAACTAATGTGGTGCCAGAATAATGACAGTAGAACGCAAAAGTATGCTAATATCACACAACATCATCCTTTTGCAGTCCGCTGCTGTTATTCTGGCATTTCTTTTTATTGACGGGCCAAGCCATGAATAGATCACATGTCCCATTTTGGTGCTGGCATTGCTGGCGTGTGAAACCTCGGACCATTTAACTCATGTGAATGCAGCATCAATGACTGATCCAGCGTGAACACTTCCAGGTCATATCACAACATCCAGGTAAATGACAGACTTTTTAAAACCTTCCTTGGTTTAAAACTTCACCCAGGGACAGGGGGTTTCCCAGCAGACAATGGACCATTAGCTAAATAGACACTAATCCCCCTCACATATTCTCCCACCCTAAGAACTGAACATTCAGCAACTGAATACACAAATTTACATATGAATCCTCTTCAATAGGGACCCACAGTATATAAACCCCACACACCCTCACACCACCATTCTCTGAAGATGCCAGCCACAGATGCAGGCGAAACATCAGGAATAAACTCTTCCAGAACATGGCCTCATACCCCGGAAAAAAACCACAAAAAAACCTATGGATGCCGGCTGTGAAAGCATTTGACTTCACATCTTCCCTGGTTTACTTGGAAGTTTAAAAGTGTGTGTATGTGTTTTTTGTAACTTTTTGTGTTTTATTTTTGAAATTCCTGTGCGATGAACGGATTTCAAAGCAGGAAGTGAACGGGGCTTCATTCATTTCCTCTTCATTGCCGGGGAAGCCTTCTGCCAGTATTAGAGGTAAGTGTGGTGTGGGGGCGTTCTTTTGCAGGCATAAAAATGGATTTTTTATGCCAGCAAAAGAACGTTTAAAGGCGATCATCTCATAAAGTCCGAAGAATCTTTTTTATTTTATTTTATTTTATTTTATTGAGATTGCAGTACATTTAACATTCCATTCCGATTCATCTTTAACAACTTTTTAGTCTTTAACAATCCCATTCATTTCACACACACCCCATATATAACGTTTAATCTCCTGCATTGTTTACGACAAGAAAAAAGAAAAAAGAAAGGGGGGAAAAAAGATCATCTGCCACTTCCTATTCGTTGTTTTGGCTGATTTCGACTCCTGTTAAGCTGCATTCGTATATGACTTCTGTTCCACCAAATAGCTATGTATTTCAACTCCGCTTTCAATATTACATTTATGATAAACCTTCATCACTAGGAAATTTTAACAATTTAGCATAACATTAACATTTTCCCTCCCCGCCTAGTTCTCTAAATAGCTTAATACTTTTTCCCATTCTTCTCTCCACTTTTGTTCACTCTTATCTCGCAGTTTCATAGTTAATATATCTAGTTCCAATATTTCAGTTAACCTATCTTTCCACTCTCCTATTGTCGGTCTTTTTTAGTCTTCCATTTTTTGGCTATAACTAGCCTAGCTAGTGTAACCATATAAAGAATAACTCTCCAATACTTCATCACTGTTCTATCTTGGTCTTTAATAATGTTTAATAGGAATAACTCTGGAGTAAATGCCAGGTCTATTTCCAAAATACTTTTGATTACTCCGTGAATTTGTATCCAGAATTTTTAAATCTTTGTACATCTCCACCACATATGAATCAGATTACCCTGGCTTTTACCACATTTCCAACAGTTACTTTGTATATTTCTGTTCATCTTACTCAATCTTTGTGGCGTGTAATACCATCTTAATGCCATCTTTATGTAGTTTTCCCTAAGGTTTTGGCACGGAGAAGTGAAGGAGAAAGTTCTTTTTCTGGCTATCTCCCAATTTTCCATGTCAATGGTATTCCCTAAGTCCTTCGCCCATTTAAGCATGTACTCTTTCATCCTATCGTGTTCTGTAAACCTTGCTAGTAATATTTTATAAAATCTTGAGATCATTTTTGACCCTTTTTCTTCCAATAATATTTTGTCCAAATCATTAATTTCTGTCTCAAATCCACCCCTTTTTTGATCTTCCACAAATTTCTCTTTTATTTGCATGTAGGTGAACCAATTTATGTTATACTTTGTCTGCAAGGTTTCTCTTGATTCTAGTTTAAGTAGCCTGTCGCTTCCCTTCTTTCCCACATCAGAGTATCTCAGCCAGGTGTCCTTATTACTCCATCTAGACATAAAAGCTTCCTGAGATGACACCCACAAGGGGATTTTAAAGTAAAAAGCGTTTTTAATCTTTTCGCAAACTCTGAATAAACCATTCCTAACACAGTGATTAGTAAAACTTTTGTTGGCTTTTTGTTTTCCATAAAACAAATAAGCATGCCATCCAAAGATATTATCATGGCCTTCCAACGACAATAGCTTCTCGTTATTTAAGTTGACCTATTCTCTAATCCAAACTAATGCAGTAGCTTGGTAATATATTCTTAGGTCTGGGAGATCGCAACCTCCTCTTATTTTTGTATCAGTCAAAAGATTCCATTTAAATCTTGCTTTCTTTTCTCCCCACAAAAAAGTTTTAAGATCCTTATTCCACTGCTCAAAGATTTTGTAATTCCTGAGTATTGGCAGATTCTGAAAAAGATACAGTACTCTAGGAAGTATGATCATCTTTATCGCTGAGATTCTCCCGAGCATGGAAAGACCTAACTTGCCCCATCTTTGTAAATCCTTTTTTATATCAATCCATGTTGACCTATAATTATTGTCAAATAAGTCAGCGTTCCGCTTTGATAACCAAATTCCTAGGTACCGTGCCTTTTTCTCAATTTTACAACCTGTTGTCTCACTGATTTTATCTTCCTCTGATTTTTGAATATTTTTAGTGAGTAAGACAGTTTTTTCTTTATTTATCTTAAAGCCCGAGAATCCTCCAAATTCCCTCATTACCTTCAAGCACTCACTGATTTGTTTTGTTGGATCCTCCATGAGTATAATCATATCGTCAGCGAAAGCTCTTAATTTAAAAGTGAAACCTTTTATTCGCACCCCTGGAATCTTTTTGTTTGACCTTATCTCCCTATTGAGTACTTCCAATACTATAATGAATAGAAGAGGAGAAATAGGACAGCCTTGCCTAGTTCCTTTTGCAATTTTAAATGTAGTGGATCTTTCTCCATTGATAACAAGTTGAGCAGATTGCTCTGTATATATTTTCTCTATCCTCTTACAAAATTTATCCCCCAGTCCTGTTTTTTTAATTACCTCCAGCATAAAGTCCCAACTTATGTTATCGAATGCTTTCTCTGCATCTACCAGCAACAGACCCATCTTCTTTTCACCATGTGCTTCAAAGTATTCTAATATATCTAAAACTATTCTAATGTTATCACTGATTTTTCTCCCAGGTATGAATCCATTTTGATCTTCATGTATGATGTCTGTTATAATCCCTTTTAACCTATTTGCCAGTATCATTGTGTATATTTTATAATCAAGGTTTAAGAGAGATATGGGTCTGTCATTGCTGATCTCTTGTCCATCTTTCCCCTCTTTTAAGATAAGAACTATATTCGCATTCTTCCAGGTTTCCGGCAAGCCTATTTCATCAATCTCATTTATCATTTTATAAAATGGCAGAGCAAGCTCATTTTCAAATTTCTTGTAAAAAAGAGCAGTGAAGCCATCTGGCCCAGGTGCTTTATTTATTTTAAGATCTTGTATTGCCTTCACTATTTCAGCCATAGAGATAGACGCATTCAATTTTTCCATTTTTTCTTTCTTCAATTTAGGAAAGTCATGCTTTTCTAGATATTCTTTCATGTGTTGATATTCTTTCTTACTCCTTGGTTCCTGACTGTATGATTTACTGTAGAAGGTTTTAAATGCTTCACATATTTCAGACTGCTTAGTTATCACTTTCCCCTGGTGCTTTATTTCTGTTATCAACTTTTTCTCTGACACTTTCCTAAGTCTATATGCCAGCCAACGGCCTGACTTATTTGCAAACTCGAAATTGGTTTGTCGCACTCTTTTCATAGTTTTTTCCAATATTGTCATCGTTTCTAAGTTTAACTGTGTTTGTATCAGTTTTATTTGTCTCACTATTTTCCTTTTAGTTGGGTCAACCCTTAGTTCTTCTTCTTTTTTCTTCAGTTCTTTAATTAGGAAATTGCATCTTTCTGAATTTTGTTTTTTAACTTCCGCACCTCTTTTTATCAATAGGCCTCTAATTACTGCCTTCCCTGCATCCCATACTGTTCTCATGCTACACTCCTTATTGTCGTTTTCTTTAAAGTATAACCTAATCTCTTTTTAAAGTTCCTCTACATACTGTTTGTTTTTCAACAGATTTTCATTTAATTTCCAGCTCATAGTTTTCTTCTCTGTTTTCAGTTTTAGTTTGATTGGGAAGTGGTCCGATGTTATCTTGGGTAATATGTCCATGTCCAGAATTTGTGGTAATACAGATCTAGATACCAAAAACATATCCAATCTGGACATGGACTTATACCTGTCAGAATAGAAAGTGTAGCCTTCCGTCTTCCCATATTTTCTAGACCATACGTCTTCCAATACAAACTCTTCCATCATGTCAAAAAAACTAGCTGGAAGTTTCTTTTGCTTCCTATCCCCTTTCTTAGATCTATCCATTTCAGGGTTCAAGACCTCATTGAAGTCTCCCAGTAATATCATATTCCCTTTTATGTGTTCCCTTATTTGTTTCTGTAACTTCCTATAAAATTTGTCTTGATTAATATTAGGTGCATAAATACCCACCAATGCTAACTTAGTATTTTGATAAGTGACTTCCACACCTATAAATTCACCCTCATCATCTTTGAAAAGCTCTCTGGTGGGATATTTCTGACTTATATATAGGACGATACCTGTCTTTTTCTTTTTAGAATTTGCCGAGAAGAACATTTGTCCAAACTTTGAATACTTCAAATATCTAATATCATGTTCTTTTATCTTAGTTTCTTGTAGACATATTATGTCCACCTTTTGTCTCGCTAAATAGTGGAAGACCTGTCGCCTTTTATGCCCTGCGTTCAAACCTTTCACATTCCATGAACAGATCGAGAGTGCCATCTATAAAGTCCGAAGAATCATAGGACTTTATCAGACCATGCAAATACGGCATCACAAGGACACCTAATGATTGTGAAAGGGTGCATGTACCAGACGATGTCACCCTTTCACGATCATGTCCAATCCAAAACCCATCCTATTTTATTGATGGCCCAAGCCCTCAGTTTGATCCCCCATGGTGCTTTTGTGCCAGTACTGCCGGCGTTTGAATCCATGTGCAATTGTACTCATGAGAATGCAGTGTCAATGGCCAGTTTGGTCATAGAATCATAAAATCATAGAGTTGGAAGAGACCACAAGATCATCAAGTCCAACCCCCTGCCATGCAGGAATACACAATCAAATCATTCCCAACGGATGGTCATCCAGCCTCTGTTTAAAAACCTCCAAAGAAGGAGACTCCACCACACTCTGAGGCAGTGTATTCCACTTCTGGCCAGAACACTTCTGGGTGAGATCATGACATACAGGTAGGTGACATACTTTTTATGACCCTCCACAGTTTACTTGGGACTTCTATAGTGTGTTTATATGCTTTTGTGAACTTTTACTTCATTATTTTTGGTTTTATTTTTGAAATTCCCACGCTATGTATTCTCATGTGAATCCACGGTATTTCAATAGAGCTCCGTTCACTCCTCATTCATTGCCAGGGAAGCCTTTTCACACTGATAGGAGGTAAGTGTAACATGGGGAGTTCTTTTGCCAACATAAAAATGGCAGAAGTTATGCCAGCAAAAGAACGGGTTTAGGGGGGGTTGTCTGATAAAGTCCATAGAATCATAGAGTTAGAAGAGACCACAAGGACCATCTAGTCCAACTGCCTGTCCTGCAGGAATACACAATCAAAGCATTCCCAACTTGATCTGTGACTGATGGCAGTGTGTTCCATAAGATACATTCCAAATCATCTGATCCAAGTTGTTTACTTAGGCTTACTTACATCCTGTTCCAACTAGAGAGACCCATTCAATCAATTGTTGAATGATGAGCCAACACATAGATAGATCAATGGGTTCAGTGGGTTTTCTCTACTAAGGACTAAAAGAGGATTTAGGATTTATATAATTTCTTTAAAGAAAAGACATTTCCTACCAAATCCAACAGGTAAGCTGTACAGGAAGGCATTACCAGTTGAATGCATCCATAAAAAATATTTCTTGTCTCAAAGATTAAGGAATACTAGATTCCTTCTCCCTCACTATACCAGTTCAAGCTGTTTGAAACAAGAATGAGTATATTCCATTTTGACCCTGATAGCTTGCAGTGTTGGTGAACATATTGTATTGTAACATCTTGTCCCAGTTCTGGTAACACATATTACCCTGCCCCACCCCACCCTGCCCCACCCCACCCCACCCCCCAAATATTCAATTTTTGTTACTGTTGTTGTCATAATGGTTGCGAGCCTTCATTCCCATTGCTCTTCCTGGATTTAGTTTTCATTTATTTCTTCTAAATATTATGACTGTGTATGGCATGGAACATGACTGTCAGTAATTATACCATTTAACGAGCATCAGTAATAATACCAGACAATTAGTGGTTAATGATGCTAATTGAGTTCCTTGGTTAATAACACTTTGAATGCTTTGCTAGATCAAACATGCCAACAAAAAATGTATTCATTTTAATTCTTCAAGTTATATTAAGCATGTATGAGGATCCACTACATTAGGCCAAAGATCACTATATATTTGGCTTTCCCCACAAGAACCTGCCTAGGAATTGAGGTTTGGGTTTGCTTTGGGCCTCTTTACTTTCTGAAGTCAGTTAGGAAAAATAGGGAGATGGCCTTTCCAGTCATGATACCACACTTTGCAACTCCCATTCCAGAAAGGTTTGCCTAGCACTGTCTTCCCCCTGCCCCACTTTTAGCACTAGGTGAAAGCGATTTTAGTGATCCAGGACTTTCCAGTACTTTTTTTTGGTGATGTTTTCTATGCTCAGATTTTATTCTTTCGAATAAAAAGTTCTCCTTACTTTTGGTGTGCTGTTTTCATTATTTTTATCATTTCACTTCAGGGTGGGGAAAGTGCGGCTCTCCCCAGGTTGTTGCATTGCAGCTCCAAACATTCTTCACCATTGCCTCTGCTAGCTATTTCTAATAGGAATTGAAGTCTAATAATGCCTGACCAACAGTCTGTTCATCACAAAAAACATTCTTCATGCTATCAAAGAGGTGACTGTATACATGGACAGCACCTGTTGGCCTATATAGAAATCAGATAGACTACATAATTGGTAGCAGAAGGTAGAGAAGCTCCACTTCCTCTGCAAAAACAAGACTGGAAGCAGATTGTAGCACAGACCATGACCTACTAGTATAAATTAAAGTAAAACTAAAGAAGAACACTAAACCAACCATTGTGCCAAGATACAACCTGAAGAACATCCCTGTAGAATTAAAGATAATGTGAAAAATAAATTTGCAATATGAAGCCTATTTGACCAGGAGCCAGAAGAACTCTTAACTGAAGTCAGGGACATTGTCAGGGAGGAAAGCAAAAATACACTATCTGCAGCCAAAAAGAATTAGAAGCTTCAATGGATGACAGATTAAACTCTTCAATCAGTTAAGGACATATGAGAAGCAAATGTGAAAGGGACAGAAATAGAGTCAGAACCCTGAATGCAACAGTTCCGCAACTTGTGTGCAGAGAAAAAAAGAACTACTGTAAAAATCAATGCAGAGAAATAGAACGTGACAACAAAAAAGGAAGACAAGAGACCTCTTCCACAAGATCCTAGAAATCAAAGGGAAATTTAAACCAAGAGTAGGGATGCTCTACAACCAGCAGGGGGACACATTACATAACTAAGTAGAAATAAAGATGATGGAAACAATATACAGAAGAGCTATATAAAAGAGAAGAAAGGATGACAGATACATTCCACAAAGAACCATATGAAGATGCACCTCCAGTTTTAGAAAGTGAAGTGGAAGCTACTTGCAGAACATTTGGGAGAAATGAATCACCAGGAACAGATGGCATACCAATAGAGCTGCTCCAAGTCAGAGAAAGAATCTATTCTAGTTCGAACTAAAATCTGTCAACAAATAAAACATTGGTTCACAGACTGGAAACACTAAATATACATTCCAATCCCCAAGAGAGGGATTACAGCAATTACAGGACTGTTGCATTAATTTCCCATGAAATCAAATTGACACTCAAAATTCTACAACAAAGAGTTTTGCCATATGTGGATTGAGAAATTACACATGTCCAACCTGGGTTCAGGAAACGAAGAGGCACTAGAGAACATATTGCAAACTTATGTTGCATAATAGAGTGTACCAAAGATTTTTTTTAAAAAAAAAATCAGCCTGTACTTTATACATTATAGCAAATCATTTGATTTATAGTTCACAAAAAGTATGGATCACTGTTAAATAGGCTGATTGTTCTGATGCTGTACCCAGGACAAGAGGCTACCATCCAGACAGGATGTGGAGAAACAAAATGTTTTCCATTTGGCACAAGCAAGGCTGCATTTTTATCACCCTGTCTGTTTAACTTGTATGATGAGTGTATCATACATAAAACAGGATTAGACACAGAGGAAGGAAGTTTGAAAATTGGAGGAAGGAATGTCAACAATTTAAGATATGCAGATGACATCACACTACTAGCAGACAATAGCAAAGACTTGGAACAATCACTGAAGAATGTAAAGGAAGATAGTGCAAAGGTAGGTTTACAGCTGAACCTCAAGAAAACAAAAATTATGACTACAGAAAGTTTACATAAATTTAAAGTAGATGATAAAAACATTGAAATAGTTCAAGACTTTCCATACCTTGACTCAGTCATTAATCAGAATGGAGATTGCAGTCAAGAAATCAGAAGACTGGGACTTAGAATGGCAGCTATAAGGGTACAAGACAAGATCGTGAAGTGTCAAGATGTACCATTGAATACTAAAGTTAGGATTTTGCATGCCCTTGTATTTCCCATTTCTATGTATGTTTGTGAAAGCTGCACAGTGAAGAAAGCCAATAAGAAAAAAAACATCCACTCATTTGAAAATGTGGTACTGGAGAAGAGTTCTACATATACCATAGGCAGCTAAAAAGACAAACCAATGGGTTCTAGAGTAAATCAAACCTGAACTCTCCCTCGAAGCCAAGCAGACTAAACGGAGACAGTCATACTTGGGACATATCATGAGAAGACATGACTCACTAGAAAAGACAATAATTAGAGCTGCGGGACTCACCTCGCGGCTCGTGTTGCGTCGGGGGAGCCCTCCGCAGCACCGTCTGCGTGGGGCGGCATGGGCACCACCATCTTCTGAGCCTTCTCCCAGCCAGCTTTGGCTGGATGGGAGAAGGATTGTACTGCAGCCAATCAGGAAGGGGCTGCCCCTTCCTGACTGGCTGTTTAGGAACACTCCCGGCCAATCAGAGAGCGGGAATTCCCGGCTCTCTGATTGGCCGGGAGACGGAGACTGTTGCCAGCAGTCTTCACTCTGGTCCGGCAACTGGGGATATATTCCCCAGCACGAGCCGGGCCAGAGCAGTTGGCTCCGTGGAGCCGAAGACGGAGAAGCTCCTGGGAGCTCTCCAGAAGCAGCAGCGGAGCCGAGGGAGAAGCGGCGAAGGCAGCTGGAGGTCTGCGAGGCGATGAGAGCGGCTGGATGTCGGGAACCTGAGGAACCGTCGGAGGCCGCAGTGGGACCCCGTTTAGGAGGCAGCAAAAAGAGCTGAAGCAGCCATAGAGGGCTGCGAGCAGGCAAGGCGCCGGTGGCGGGCGAGGCGGCTCGTGGCCACCAGCACAGGGGCAGCCGTGAAGGGCTGCCGGTGGGTGAGGTGGCTCGTGGCCACCAACCAAAGGGCAGCAGGGGGCTGCCGGTGGCGGGCGAGGCGGCTCATGGCCACCAAACAGGGGCACCCGGAGGGCACCCAGGCATAAGGGGCAGCCACTTTCGGGGGGTGGAGGGCAGGACAGCCCACACACGGTGGTCCCACCAGCAAGCAGGGGCCCCTGTGGTGGCCCAGGGCATGGGGACAGCCCAGAGTGGAACGGCCTGGGGGGGGCAATCGGTCACCCCTCAGGAGGTCGGTCAGGGCAGCAGTCAGGCGGCTTGCTGGGCGACCGCAGCTGCACGGTAGCAGCTGGGGGGTGTTGGGAACTCCTCTGCTGACAGGAGTGCCCAGGTGCTCCTGGAGGGCAGGCAGCTTGTGGCAAAGCACCTGCATAGGTAAGGGGGGGCTTCCTACCGTGGGAACCCTCGGCTGAATTGCAAAGGGGCATTCAGCGTAGACGCACGCAGAAGGGCGGACAAGCCAGAGAGAGTGAGGGCAGACAAGCCAAGACTGAGGGCGGACAAGCCAGCAGAGCCCGGATTGAGCCAAACGAGTGAGCGGACAAGCCCAAAATACGAGAGAGCTGAAATCACTTATCAAGCCCCTCTAGACATCTGTTGTTACCATGCCACCCAAGAGTAGGTCTCAGCCTAGTAGGCCCATAACCAGGGCTCTCACAGGCAAGGCACCTAGATCTTGGGCCGAGCTTGCTCCCAGGGGGCGCAGGGCAATGGCATCTGGGAACAACAGTACCTCCGGGGCCAGCCAGCTGGTGGCAGCCCTGGAACTGCTGTCCAGGAAAAAAGCTCCCAACCTGCAGGAACTATCGCAAGCAGTGGTGCTGCTGGCGGAACAGATGAATGAGCTGAAGTCCGGCAGGGACAGACCGGAAAGCGCAGGGCATACCGGCGGCAGGACGGCACGGGCTCCAGAGGGGACGGGTGAGCCTTCCCAGTCTGCCAGGACAGCCGGGCGGCAATGCAGGCAGCGCTCCCCCTCAGGGAGCGACGTCAGTGTGGTCTCATCTGAAGCCTCATCCCCAGAGCGCACGAGAGGAGGGAAGGAAATAAGGCCAAGCAACCAAAGAAAAAGAGGTGCTCCAAGCAAAAAAGGAGTCGGGAGTCAGACAGCGGGGGATCCTCTGGTGAGTCTTTCGATGAGGACCTAGACAGGGAAGGGTACTGGAGGGCGGCTGCCCTCATCCCAGGTTTGCCGGCCTGGGCCATTAAGGCACGGGCCCAGCCTAGCACCTCCACCGCGGGGCCTTCGGGGGCCTGGCGGGAAGGGCAGGCATCTCCAGGCACCCTCAGCCTATTCCAGGATAACAAGGACCCACCCGGGATCCACCTGGATAGGAAGACCAGAGATAATATCCTAAAGGGATATTATGTTGACATCTTTGCCCTGCTAAAACCCGAAGGGGAGACGGGCTGCACCCCCAAGGGCGATAAGGGAGGGGATAAAACCAAAACAGACCAAGTTGAGCGTACTTTTTTCAACTGGTTGGCAGGGTTCATGGTTTTCATGGGGGTGGTCGGATCTGCCTACCCTGAGAGGGGGTGGCACCTAGCCAACCATTTGAGTAATGTACTCAAGGCTAGGGCACTTGCTGGGGAGACGGCCGCCATCGAGTACGATGCAGCCTTCCGCAAATGGGCCTCTCGTAACCCCAGGGCCAGGTGGGACCTTATTAATGATAAGCTGTGGCTAGTCATTGTAGGATCCCACATCAAGGGGAGGGCGGAGGTGGCCAAGCCACCTAATGGAAAGGATCCCAGGCACTTAGTCTGCTGGGAATACAACGCTGGGAACTGTTCCCGCTCGCGTTGTAGGTTCGAGCACCTTTGCGAGAGCTGTTATGTGAGTCACCCCAGGAGCAACTGCTCCCGGGTGGGACCTTCTGGCCAGTCCTTTCATTCTGGACGCCCTGCTTCCGCCGGCGCCAAGAGGGAAGCTGGGTCAGGAAACGGTGCCGGGCAGGGGGGTAGTAAGAGCTAAGGGCACCCGCTTAGCATTTACCCCCGTTAATCTGCAGGCCATGCTTCCCATGATGGATGCCTACCCTGACAGGCAGGCGGCACGCTACCTCTCAGAAGGATTTTCTGCTGGCTTCAGAATTCCGGCAGTGGGCCCCAGGTTGGCCTCCATTCCGGAAACCTCAAGTCAGTGGCAGTCATGCCACAGGTGGTTGCCGCCAAAATTGCCAAGGAATGTGCTGCTGGGAGGGTAGCCGGCCCATTCCCTTCCCCCCAATGGACAACCTTAGGGTATCCACGCTGGGTGTGGTACCCAAAAAGACACCCGGGGAATACCAGCTTATTCACCATTTGTCCTATCCCAAGGGGTCTTCAGTCAATGACGCGATTCCACCTGAGCTGTGTTCTGTGCGCTATGCGACTTTTGATCAAGCAGTACGCTTAACAAGGGATTGCGGCCCAGGCGCCCTTATGGCAAAGTGCGACATTCAGTCGGCTTTTTGGCTACTCCCTGTCCATCCCGAGGATCACTGCTTGCTAGGTTTTATGTTTCAAGGGCAGTGGTATTATGACATGGCTCTCCCAATGGGTTGCTCCATCAGTTGTTCAGCTTTTGAGGCCTTTAGCACCTTCTTAGAATGGGCTTTACAACAACGCACTGGGCTTACCTCGGTAACCCACTACCTCGATGATTTCCTGATGGTGGGGCCGGTTGGGGGGAAGGAGTGTGGTTTTCTGCTTAATTCCTTCCAGGAGATGGCTCAAGAATTCGGGGTTCCCCTGGCACCAGACAAGACAGTGGGGCCAGCTAGCACCATGACCTACCTAGGGATAGAGCTGGACTCGGTTGCGGAAGTCTCGCGGCTCCCAGCGGACAAGCTGGAGGGCATCCGGAGCATGCTTCGCCACCTGCTGACCAAGGAGAAGGCCACGCTGAAGGAAATTCAGTCCCTACTCGGGCACCTTAATTTTGCATGCAGAGTCATTTCTCCGGGCAGGGCCTTCTGCAGCAGGCTGGCGCGGGTCACGGCCGGCGCCAGGCACCACACCATCACCTGCGCATCACTAGGGGTGTGAGGGAGGATCTTAGGGTTTGGCTCCAATTCTTGGAAGGGTACAATGGGGTGTCCTTTTGGCAGGGGGAGGCGGAGCTCGGGACGGGCCTTCAGGTACATTCTGATGCGGCCGGGGGGTTTCGGGTTTGGGGTGTATTTTAGGGGACACTGGTGCGCCCAGCATTGGCCTTCTGATTGGGGAGATTCAGGTATTCTGCGTGATCTGACTTTCCTTGAGTTCTTCCCCATTGTGGTGGCCGTATGCCTCTGGGTGGAGGAGTTCAGAAACAAGAGAGTCTGCTTCTGGTGCGATAATCAAGCGGTTGTCAGAATCATTAACAGACAGTCCTCTAAATCTGACAGGGTCATGCGACTCGTCAGAAAGTTTGTCCTCATCTGTCTGGCTAACAACATCTCTTTCTCAGCCAAGCATATCCCAGGAATTGACAATGGAATAGCAGATGCATTGTCTCGATTCCAGGACGAGCATTTCCGGGTCCTAGTGCCAGGAGCGGACCGCAACCCTGCCTCATTTCCGGAAGAGCTCTGGCTCCTTGGGAAGGAACAGTGATCCAAGGGGTTCTCAACTCACTGGCACCTTCCACCCGGACCAGCTATTCCAGGGCAGTGCAGCAATTCTTCAGCTTCAGAAGGAAGTACAACTACGGCAGCTCCTGGCCATCGGCAGAGAGAGAGGTCTTGTACTACATCGCGGACATGAAGGAACTTGGGCGAGCTCCTAGGACCATCTCGCTCCACGTGGCAGCCATCGCCTTTTTCAGCAAGTTGGCAGGGCATGGTAACCCATGCAACTCCTTCTTGGTCCAGTGAGCACTGGAGGGTTGGTGTTGCGGCAGGACTCGAAACCTGGATTCCAGGAGACCCATATCTTTTGAGCTGTTGCGTCACCTCCTAGCAGCATTACCTAGCATCTGCAGTTCCAGGTATGAAGCTCTGCTTTTCTGTTCTGCTTTCTCTACTGCTTTCTTTGCAGCCTTATGGATTGGGGAGCTGGTTTGCGGCTCCAAGAAGGACAGGTCCAATCAGGCCCTCAGAAGGGATGATGTGACCGTCAAGGATTCTGGCTTGAGGATATGGATCCGTTGGTCCAAAACTGACCAGCTTGGGAGAGGGACTTACATCCGCTTATGCAGGCTGGCTGATCCAGTGGCCTGTCCAGTGGCACTCATGCAGCGTTTCCTGCAGCGACGCCCCAACACTCCAGGCATTCTCTTCATCCATGAGGAACGTCGGCACTCACCAGATTCCAATTTGCCAGCATCCTTCAAGCAGCGCTAAGTCGGCTGGGTTGTCCGGCAGATGAATTTGGCACCCACTCCTTCCGCATTGGGGTGGCTACCACTGCAGCTGGGGAAGGCCTGCCTCCACCCGCCATTCAACGCATCGGCAGATGGTGCTCTAGGGCATGCACCACCTATATCCGCCCAGGGCTCGTCTACTCCTTAGGTCTATCCTGAATCCCCCGCATCAGAAGGTCGGTCAGGTGAGGGGGTGGCGGCTGCCAGGTTTGCGGAAGCCGAGTCGGTTGCTCGGCTTGGTGGCGGTGAGCATGGGGGGGACCATTTTGCAGGAGGGGACTTGGGGGGAGCTGTTCCCCCACACACCTTTTCAGTGGGGGGGGAGGGCTGGATCCCCCTTCCCCTCCAGGGTAGTCCAGTGACCTGGTCACGTGTTTCGGGTCACGTGTTTCCGGTCACGTGTCTTCCGGTCACGTGCTTTCCGGTCATGCGCTTTACGGTCACTGGTTCCCGCCGGTCACGTGTTTCCAGTCACGTGACCCCATTTGCTGACCAGGTTTTGCGGGTCCACCTCCATGCTCATGCGCCAACCAGGCAACTGCCATCCACAAGTTGTAGCCTTTTCTGCCACCTACTTCTCACCTGTACCAATACACTTTTGTGAATCTTATGTTGTTGTAGTGTCGTTATTTCTGGGTCAATGGGGAAGGGAGGGCTGTGGATGGAACTGTCTCATTCCGGCACGCAATGCTTAGTAAGAAGGCAGTAGGAAAAGAGGAAACAAAGGACAGTAGCGTTTAAACTCCATTAGCAGCAGTAAAGTAACTCCTCTTGGGATCCAGAGTGTATCTGTCTCTTTGCAAAACCATAGACCCCCTTTTCAGACAGAGAACATTTGATTTCAATATTTGATACTTGACCTGAACTGAAAAGCTTTGGTGACTGTTACCTCAAAGGCTTCCAAAATATGGAACCATCTGGTGACAGTATTTCCACAGCACAGAATAGACTTAAGATAATCCACAGACTGGAAACAATTTCTCTCAGTACCATCCATAATATTAAGACTACAGTCTTAGAACTAAGCCCCATTTAATTCAGGCTACTTTCATCTGAGTAGATGCATATAGATTGTACTGTCAATGTTTTAATTGTTAAAACAATTTCATGTTGTTTAATTTTTTATCATATTTTAAGTGAACCACTTTGTGAGCATTGGCTGAAAGACAGAATATGAATTAAACAAGTAACCCAGCAAAACAAAAAGCAGCAACTTCCCCACCCCCTAAAAAAGCATTATGCAGAGGAAGGGAGCTCCTCCTGCAGCAAATTGTGGGGACCCTTTAAAGGCAGCAAGTGCTTGCTTATCATTACAATTACAATTACTATTATTATTATTATTATTATTATTATTACCATTGAGAAAAGATTCCATTCAGTTTTTCTGCCTTAGATGCCAATCTTCCCTGGTCTTGTTTGTCTAAAGAGATGACTATTCGGTGTGAAGATTCATTAACTAAGGAAATGGCACCTTCTGTTTTCTTGGAAGCTCTGGCTTTGTTCCTCTGTATTTTTAAGGAAAGAAGTAGCAATTACTTGGCAAGTACTTCCTTGGCAGCCTTGTAATCTTTTGGTTAATAATTGTTGCTGCCTAAAATTCAGGACTTACATTCTGCTACAAAGGATTTAATATAGGTTCTGTTTGGGGGATGAGTTTTGAAAACATTTTGGGTCTCTACCTAAAGCACAAAAGCTATCAGAAGTGCTGTCAAAAATGAGACAAGGGAAGGCATGAGTTCAGTTTTATTATGTGAAACTTGTGGAGGACCCTATGCCTGAGCACTCCAGTTTCCTGCTAGATCAGCTGCCCATTCAGCCCACTTGGGGCTTGTCTACACTGGCCAGAATATGCCGCCTTCTGGCCAGCATAACCTAACTTTGCAGCTGCCCTGCATTCTGCCCCTCCCCCCCTCCTGTTACCATGATGAAATAGGCAGAAGTCCACATGCACACGCTGGCCTGTATCAGTAGGCACTTCTTCTGCTGTAACGTGTCACACTCTCTGAAGCCAGGAAGGAGGCCCTCAGGATGTTGGCATCCGGTGATGCAGCATGGCATGCAGGTACAGACCCTGTATTCTCATGTTGGACCCATCCAGGTTTTGCCCCATGACATGGGTTTACCCGGGTGTTGTTCTTTTTTTTTTTTTTAATTTAAATGGGTTTACCCTGGCTTTCCCCTCAGCTTTGCCTCAGATGACATTAGGACTGTCCAGAGGCAAATTGGGGCAACAGCCCTGCATTGTTTGAACTACAAGTTCCAAAACTGGGGGAAGCTGGGGTAAATTGCCCATCTAGACAGGTCCTTGATGGTATGTTAGACACTGGCCAATAATTATCCATTATAGAGTGATTCAGGGATGGCTTTTTCGACAAAGATCTAACTACTGCCTCCCTTAGGCCAGCTGGAACACAGCCTTGTGGTAAAGATGCATTATCTTCTTCACCCACTCAGCCAGTTCCCCTCTGATCTGTTTAATGGGTCTAGCACATATGTGATGGCTCCCACCTCACCAAGGATCCTGTCCACATCCTCAGGCTGCACAAATTGAAAAGTATCCTATAACACTGGACAAGCAGGACATACCTCCATCTACTTTTCTGGACCACTAGAAGTAATGAGCAGCATGTTATTGTATAAGAACCAGAGAAGGGATAGGGAAACTGTGGCCCTCTAGGTATTCTTTAGTCAGCATGCATCAGCTTGAACCAGAACAGATGTTGGTCCAATGGTCAAGGATTATGGGAGCTGCAGTTCAACAACATCTGAAAGACCACAAATTCACTATGCTTGACTTAGACAACTAAGTGCAGTCCTCCATACACTCAAAAGTAAGAGTATATGGACTAGCTTCTTAGTCAACATGATACACCAGATGTGCAGCATGGACAGCAGAGCATGCCATTTTCTATATTTATGGTTTTATACAGTGAAAAGAAATAGTTAACCTCACTTTTGCATGAATCATAAAGTAACTAGTAGCAAAGATTCTCAAAGCAAAAGCCTATACAGTACTTCCCTTTGTGGCTGCTCTGGTAAACTTGTTACTGAGTGGTGATTATTGCAATAGCAATGTTTTGCCCAGGCTGCCACCATTTACCAGCAGCTGCCTATAATTAAGGCTCCTGAGTGCAGTATAGTACACAGCTGAGCATGTCTAAGTCCTATTGACCAAGGTTTATAGTTCCACACACTGTCTCCTTCACACCTAGATTATGGGGTGACATTTCTCATGCTGTTCATTAAATACACCGTTAATTTGCTGTTATTAATTTGCAAACCTAGCTTCAACTGCATTTCAATGGCATTCTTGCAATAAATGGTGTCAGTGTCACATTTTACAAATGCCACCATATCCTTGGTTCTTCCAACCAATCCCAGCACAGTGATTTTTCTACACCAACTATTCATCTAACTTATCTCTGAAGCAGAGGGCAAGGCCTTCAGTTGTCACTATTATTATGTTCAACAATCTGGACTCAAACAGAAAATAATTAATATAAGCAGAAGGTTGAAGTGTCCTAGTTCTTGTGTTCCTTTTGTGTGTGCTGAAGCCAATACAATGCAAGATGGCTTTAGTTGGGACACAAATTGTGCTCACCATTGAAAATGGGACTCCTTAAGCTTGGGGTGGCACCCACCATCAAATGAGTGAGCTAACCCGTATCTCAAGTGGCAGATGCTATGGGCCAGCCATGGCAGCTCTCCTAGCATTTATGAGGAATCAAAGACTAATTTTATCAATAACTGTCCACACAAATTATTATTTTCTTAACACTCTTTGCTAAGTAAAGTGTTTGGGAAAGGCTAGCAGCTAAAATTGAATTATGCTTTGGCAGCTTGCAAGGTAAGCTTTTATGTGTGCCCTAGGGGGAGTCCAATCATATTTATTTTTCTGACAAACCAACTTAAATTCCATACTTGTAATCTTAACAAATGCCTATAACAACTTTTAGAAAATCAATCTAAAATAATTGATCCCATCTTGAAAAGCTTAGCTGTGTGTTTTTAGTTTGCATTGAGCTCATCTCTGTCCATGGGAATGCAATCTTATCCATTCTCCTTTGGTGATACTTGCTAAATTTGTAACATGATTCATGGTACAGCTCATGTCCCCCCACCCCATGTATGTCCTGTTTATAAAATCATATCAGCTGCAGAAGATTAAAAGATAGGGTTTATTTAATATAATATATACCATGGACATTTACAGGATTTTTATGTCTCTAGTTAAATGCCTGCAGAAGATTCAATGGAGAAATAGTAAATAAGGGAGGGAAACTTGTGGTTCTCCAGATGTTGTTGGACCAACTCCCATCAATCTCAGCCAGCATGGCTGTGGTGTGCTTGGTGAGAGTGGAGAGCCAATCATATTTGGAGATCCATACATTCTCTATCCTTTGTATGCTTCAGGATTGGGAATTGTGTAGCCCTCCAAATACTGTTGAATTACAACTCCCAGCGGCCCTAGCCAGCATAGCCAATGGTGAGGAATACTGGATGTTACAGTTCAGCAACATATACAGGGCCACACCATTTCCACCTCTGTGCACACCTACTTGGTTGTTCATTTTGTTTAGGAACAGTATATAGAGCTTTCAAGGTGGAATCGCAGGCCAAAATAAACATGGAATTATGAAATTTAGGATGGCTAAATTCAAGGCTTGGACAACTAGATCCTGTGCTTTAATAAGTCAGTGGGTACAGCCCATAATCCTGAAATGAGTGGCAAAACCTATATCTGCCCCACTTAAATTTTCCCTTCTACAAAACTACCAAAGCAGCCAACATTCTTTTAAAATATACCCTGTTGGATGGGGGCTGGGGAGAGCAGAAATCTAGGTATACACCTGAGATGATGTTAGAGCAGAACATTCCCAGTTGTCCAGAGCAAGTAAGACTGTGAGATTTTCAACCAGCCCTTGCAACTCTGCCTTGATCTGCAGACAACTATATTTATTTCTTTACTTTGAAAAGCTTCACCTGCCAATTCATCTCCTACAGGAGCTGATAATGCTGGCTTTTCCTGAACAGCAGACAGGTCATGATGATAGACTAGAACATTAAAAGCCCAGATTCAAGTCCCTACTCCCCCATGAAGCTCACTGAGTGACCTTGAACCAGTCACTCTCAATTTAATTTACCAGCAGGAGTTTTATGACCATAAAATGAAGGGGGGGGGGTTGTTGAAATTCCTGAGTTCCTTGGTGGAAACATGGGATCAGAATTAAACCAATAAATACTAATAACTCGGAGAACACCTGAGCATTTAAAACCAGGGTACCCAAATGTTTCTTTGAATCACATTTGTATTCAGCGTAATTTAGTTTGCACAGATGGTCTTATAAGAGAGATGGGGAAGCCATGGGCTTCCATATGCTTCGGCCTAAAATTCTCCTCATCCCCACCAGCAGGGATTGTACTGCAAAACATGCATAGGCCTAAAGGTTAATGCCTTATAAGGTCAAGCAAGTAATATATCCAGAGCAGGTGCTATACTGGGAGAGCTTTGCTTGTTGGAATTGTTCTAGCTACCCTCAGTGCTGCAGAACATCTCACTCTGATAGACAGAAAGAAGGGATTTTATCAGACACAGAAAATATGGTGTCATATTGATGCCTAATGGATGCAAAAGGGTACCCATTTAGCATGACATTTTGCTTTCACATTTTCGTGTTGTCAATAAGACGTTTGTTTTTATTGATGGGCCAAGCCATCAATTGATCAGCCGTGGTGTTGTTTTAGTGTGATTGCAAGTGTCTGAAACCATGCCCTATTCTGCTGATGCAATTCCAGCATCAATGGGCAGTCCCCACCAGCACACTTCTGGGTGAGAATGCAAAACTAGCTATGGGACGCTCTTTTTATGAACCTTCCTGTTTTGCTGGTAAGTTTTTATTTTATTTTCATCTTTATTAAAGCACAAGATTTAATATTCCATTCCTGTTATATATCTTTCCCAAAAAAATCTTTGTATTTTACATTTTAAAATTATAAACTATCAATTATCACCATTCACATTGTATGTATTGTATTTTCAATTCCTACAAAAATTCCCAAACATTATTATCATTGCAAACAGTTTCTTGGTTTCTTACTTTGTCATATTTCGTCTTCCTCTGTGTTAATACCAAGTGAATCAAGATTAATAATCCTGAAGCTTATAGACTTCTTAATAACTTACTCAAATCAAACATTTACTTATACAAACTTATAATCTTCCTCATCTATATAAATACATATCTATATACCCATATACAAATACGTACCTAATTTCCTCTTATCAATCCATATCTTTTATGAATTTTCTTGTTTGGAATAATATATGTTTTACTGTCTCCACATTTCTTATAATGTTAATATATTTTGAACTTCTTCACCCTCCCCAGTATTTTCCCAATATTTTATAATAGGCACCCAATTATACAGGGATTTATTATTTGGGATATTCCTCAATATGTTTGTTAGGCCATCCAATTCAATCATGTCTATCATTTTATTTAGCCAATCCTTAATCTCTGGTGGTTCTGTCTGTTTCCATTTTTGTGCTACTGTTAGCTTAGTGGCTGTTATCATATATAATATGATTTTCCAGTTGTAAGTTTCTTCTCTTTTCCGTAATACATTTGTCATATTCAAGAGATATAGTTCTGATTTAAATTCATATTCTATCTGCAGAATTTTTTTAACCCTTTTATGTACTCTTACCCAAAATTTCTTAACTGCTCTACACTTCCACCGCATATAAATGAGAGATCCTTTGCTGCTTTGACACTTCATTTTGCTGGTAAGTTTTAAAATATGTTTAAGTACTTATGTTTTCATTATGTTTGTTTATTTAGCTGTTTTTAGACTTTTAAACACGCTTGCGTCTTCTTGCAAGAACCACCAAGATCACATGCACCTGCCAACATGGAAGTATGGGACTGCTTTTTCACACTATTATGGCAGCACTTGATACAAATGGTTCTTTTGCTGACACACTAATGGTTTAAAATATGGTGGGAAAGGAACGTTTTTAGAGGTTTTTCTGATAAAGTCCAAGGTATCGTCTTCTTGCCACTTGATTCTGCAAAATGATTTTGGGAGCTATGTCTAATTCAATTTTCATCAGTTTTTGTATCATATGTTGGATAGTTGAGTCTTGGACTACTCGGATGGCTCCAAAGAGACGTTGAAAGTGTTCAGCCCATCGATTCAGGATGGAGGCTTTATCAGTAATTAATGTTTGACCATCTGAAATTGAATGGGGCCTGTTTAAATTCTTTTAAACTGTTTTTGATTTAGTGCTTTTTAAATATAATACCTTAATTGTGTGGTTTTTTTTCATTGTTTTAATATTATGACTGATTTTAGTTGCATTCTGTTTTAATCTGTTTTATAAACTGCCTCCAACTGTCCCAATTTGGCAGGAACAATCTTGGTTAATCCTCTATCATCCTACTTTTTCATCTGATTTTAAAACATCCCAGTTTCTCTCTGTGTTCTCTATTCTCCCCCTTTGTGCTTGGCTTACTTCAACTTCTGCAAACTCAGGGCTTGTCTGCATGGGCAGTCTACCCTGTTTGGCCCCTGTCTTGGAGCCCTGCAGTCCAGATGACACAGGGCTTTCGCCTTGTTTTGCCCCTGGGCAGTCTTCACAACCCATCAGCAAAAAACAGATTGGGCTGTGTGTGACCACAAGAGCCCATTCCAGCACACTGGCCCTACAGCTGCCCTCTGCACTCACTCTTCCACAGCATGTGACCAAGGCTGGCTTCAGAAAGAGCAAGGGAGATGGCAGCAGCTGCAGTAATGGCCCAGCCTGGACTTCTTCTTGTTTTATGCAGGTAACAGGGGAGGATTGGGCCTGCTCTGTGGGCAGGATACTCTGGCAAAGAGCTGGCATATCCTGGCCCATGGAGATGAGCCCTTAGTTGAAGTGCAAAAGTACTTTGCACTCAATTAACTCAGGAGAGGAGAGGAGAGAGTGGGATCTTGCCTTTTCCAGTAAGCTCTGGCAAAAGTAAACATCCGTATCCTCTCCTAGCTTATGTGTTCTTCCTCATTAATAACTTTTGCCACCTTCACCACACTCTGATGTTACTTGACCACATGTGTCCTTGATTTCAACTGATGATGATGATGATTCATTTATATCCTGCTTTTTCCCAATAATAGGATTTATGCCAGTTTCCAACTTATTAAAAAGAGTACAGATTTAAAACTGTGCAGAAATATTGTTAAATACATAGAGATAGAGAGAGTGGTCATAATCCTGTTGAAGATTTGCATAAGCATAAACACTGTAGGTACAGTGCTATGCAGTGAACTCCCTCCCAGTCCCTCAATCTGCACTTACTGGCAAGCAGCAGCTGCAATCGTCATGGGTCTGTTCCCCTGTCAACCAGGAAGATGTTCCTACCCTCTCCTGTGAGTAGGAACATCTACTCTTTGCAACAGGCAGAAGCAGGAATCAGTGGGGCCTGTTGCCTGTTGAAATTCCCCCTCATGCCAGAGATTGTTCATGCAAGAGGGGGTGAGACCATCAGCAGCTTCCCAATCAACAGGGGAACAGGCCCCACTGATCACAGCAGCTGCTTCCTGGTAACTGCAGATAGGGGAACTTTCCCAGTCTAGTTTAGGGGCTACAAAGGGATCATGAATATGAAACAGTCATGAGTGCATAACTCTTGGTTACGTGTTATAACTGCCCAACAAGATTCCAGCAGCTATTTTTTTTAAAAAAGTTAATCTGCAGAATTAATAATAATTAAAAATTAATTAAAATATATTTAAAAATCAACAAAACAGCACACCATTAAAAGTCCATCACAGTCTGTTTCTAAAACCTGATGGAATAGGAATGTTTTACTTGCTGGTTAGCAGAAAAGACACAACGCTGTGCAGATCTGGGTGATTCTAGAGGATTCTATGAAACTCTTAAGGCAGCGTGTCGACCTACTTATCAGGTCCAAAGCTCCTTATTCAGTACAGACGGTCAAACATTAATTACTGATAAAGCCTCCATCCTGAATCGACAGGCTGAACACTTTCAACATCTCTTTGGAGCCAACCGAGTAGTCCAAGACTCAGCTATCCAACATATGATACAAAAACTGATGAAAATTGAATTAGACATAGCTCCCACTTTGGAAGAGACCCTTAAGGCCATACAGCAGTTGAAAAACGGCAAGGCAGCTGGGATTGATGGAAGTTTGGAAACACGGAGGTCATGTATTCCATGTGAAATTCCACGAACTCCTTGTGAATTGCTGTGAAAAAGGGGAACTGCCATCAGATCTCTGAGATGCAGTCATCATCACCCTGTACAAAAAAAGGAGCAAAATTTGATTGCTCAAACTATCAAGGCATAACACTGCTCTCTATTGCTGGAAAAATCCTTGCAAGGATACTCCTGAACAGATTAGTTCCTGCCATTGCCGAAGAACTTCATCCTGAAAGCCAATGTGGCTTCAGAGCCAATAGGAGTACTATAGATATGGTATTTGCCCTTAGACAACTGCAAGAGAAATGTAGAGAGCAGAACATTTGTTACCTCACCAAAGCCTTCGACACCATGAGTAGGAAAGGTCTGTGGCAGATCCTGGAAAGACTAGGATGTCCCCCCAAATTCCTTAAAATGATTATCTTGCTACACGAGGGCCAGCGTGGTCAAGTCTGATATGGCGATGCTCTTTCAGAGCCCTTTCTAATAACTAATGGAGTGAAGCAAGGTTATGTTCTTGCGCTAACTTTATTTACAATCTTCTTCAGCACGATGCTCCAAAGGGCTATGGCAGAGCTCGAAGAAGACGACGGCATCTATATACGTTACCATACTGATGGTAGCTTGTTTAACTTAAGCCGTCTGAGGGCTCGGACTAAGACTCTAAACTATATAGTCCGTGAGCTGCTCTTCGCCGATGATGCTGCCCTTGTTGCCCACACAGAAGCAGCTCTGCAGCGCCTAACATCCTGCTTTGCAACAGCTGCAGAGCTGTTTGGGCTGGAAGTCAACCTGAAGAAAACAGAAGTTCTTTACCAGCCTGCACCACAGGATGAGCACCACCATCCCCACATTGCTGTCGGCAATTCTGTGCTTATGTCCATTCAGCAGTTCACCTACCTGGGAAGCATCATCTCCTCAGATGCCAAGATTGACAAAGGGATCAATCACAGATTAGCAAAGGCACATAGCACATTTGGAAGACTTTACAAAAGAGTCTCGAGTAATAAACACTTGAGGCGAAACACAAAAATCAGTGTGTATAGAGCCATTGTACTGTCTATTCTCCTTTATGGATCTGAAACATGGGTCACCTATTGCCACCACTTACGACTCCTCGAACGCTTCTACCAGCGCTGTTTACGCACAATCCTAAATATACACTGGACTGACTATGTGACGAATGTTGCTGTCCTTGAGCAAGCAGGGCTCACCAGCATTGAGGCCATGATATTGAGAACACAGCTGCGCTGGGCAGGGCATGTGTCTAGGGTGGAGGACCATCGCCTCCCCAAAATAGTACTCTACGGTGAACTTGCCATGGGTCAGCGTAAGAGGGGCACTCCAAAAAAGCAATACAAGGACTCCCTGAAACAACATCTCAGGCTTGGCTAAATTGATCACCAACAATGGTCCTCCCTGGCCTCACATCAGGAGGCATGGAGACGCACTATCCACAATGCTGCATCCTTATTTGAGAACTCACGCCGAACAAGTCTTGAAGAGAACCGGCAACGCAGAAAGAATCACAACCCGGTAACATCACCCAAGGAGACCTTCTGCTGTGCTTTCTGCAACCGGACTTGTCTATCTTGGATTGGCCTTTTTAGTCATCAGCACGCTTGCAGAAATCGCAGGATGAGTGCTTCCTGAATCTTCGTTTGCGAAGAAAAGCCAGAGAGAGAGAGACTTGCTGGTGAAAGGAAAGCAATCAGAGGGCGAACATAGCAGAGATACATGCATTAGCATACTGGAAGTATAGCCATGCATGGAAAACGTTTTACATTCCTGTAATCCTAGGCAATCTCTGTGGGAACCTTGGACCATATTCTAGATACAGAAGAACAAAATTCCCACTATCTCCTCATCCAGGAAAAAATAAAAATAATTAATGCCCAACATATGTGAATAACTTAACTCATATGATTTCAGTAATCCTTACAACCACCATCTGTCAATATTATTATCCCTTTATTACAGTCTGGTGTAGAAGAAAAGTTGGCAAGCTGGATAAAGCAATCCAATGGCTTCAACATCCTAGTGGAGGAGAAATTTGAACCAGTGACTTCATGTTTCCCATTTTATGGGTTTACTGTGGTGATTGATAGACACACAGTGACTATAATGCTCCAGGAATGTGGATTCTCTCTCTCTCTCTCTCTCTCTCTCTCTCTCTATCTATCTGTCTATCTCACTTTCTCTCTCCCCCTCTCTCTCTGGAAAACTTCAATGGTCTGTTAGGGAAACTGTAGCACTGGACTTTCTTCAAGAAGAAAGGAGTTAGAGCAGTTCATGTACAAGGCACCAGGGCCAATTTAAGGATACTGCAGAACCCACAGCTGTGGTGGGCCCCACAGCCACAGGGGCCCCCATCCTAACCCTCCTCCTGCAAAAACAGGAGAGAGAGAGAGAGAGCAAGCGAACAAGAGAGCAAGCCAAAAACCTCCTGTCAGCTTTTTTTTAAAAGCAGCTTCTCCTATCTCCTTCTTCTTCCTCCCTCAGCCCCCACCAGCAGGGCAAGCTGCAGGGGGCCCCTCCTAACTCTTCTCCTGCAAAAACTGGAGAGAGAAAGAGGGAAAGAGCGAGAAGAGAGCAAGCCAAAAACCTCCTGTGGGGTTGAGGCAGGTAGAAGTGACTATAGGGCCTTTTTTTAAAAAAAGTGTCTCCTTCCTCCTTTCTTCCTCTGCCCCACCGAACAAGACAAGCTGCCCTCAATGTGGCTGAAGGTGGGAGGAGTTTGGTGCTCCCTTGCCCCCTCCTCCCAGGGGATCTTCAAAAATGCAAGTGAGGTATCTGTTCCTATTTATGTCAGAGAGGGGTGAACGTGTGTGAGAGAGAGGGAGGGAAGGGAAGTGTGAGGGGTCATCACTTTCCTTCTTTTTCTCCCCTGCTCTCTTGGGTGGTCCCTTTCCCCTTCAGAAAGGGCTTCTTTCTTTCTTTCTTTCTTTCTTTCTTTCTTTCTTTCTTTCTTTCCCTTCCCTTCCTTCCTGTCTCTCTCTTGTCTGATCTCTCTTCTCTCCTTCTCCTGCCTCTACTGGGAAGAAGGGTGCCCCCCTCTTCTGCCCTCCAAGGGTCCCCATTGGGCAGCCACATTCCACAGATATCCCTTCCAGCCCATCTTTCCAGCTGCTCTTAAAATGTCCTGGTTTCTCTCCCCTCCCTCCCTTTCCCCCTTTGTCTTCAGCTTACTACTCTTGTTGCCAACTGAGTTCAACCTCCAAAAGGAATTTGTGTGTTTGCCTAGGTGCCTTCAAGTCATTTCTGAGTAAGACGAACCTATGATACACTGAGTTTTCTAGGCAAAATTTGTTCAAAGGGAGTGAGCCTTTGCCTTCCTTTGAGGCTGAGAGAGTGTGCCTACCCAAGGTCACCCAGTGGGTGTTCATGGCTGAGTGAGGATTCAAACCCTGGTCTCCATAGTCATAGTGCAATGCTGAAACTTCTACAACACTCTGACTCTTTTAAAAGAAGATTATAAAGAATATAAATAACAATTTGGAGTAATATTACTGGGAACAATGGTTTTATTGTTGTCACCAAAACACACCAGTATCCCATTAGTGTTATGTGACAGCCATTGGGCTAGAGCAATGGTTCTTAACCTTTTCTTTAGCAGGGACCCCCTTTAAATATCTTTTGTAGCCCCAAGACTTAACTCAAGATTTAAAACCCTAATAATAGCTAATAATAATAGCTAACAACAACAACAATAATAATACAACTACACCATCCATTAAACATTCCCTCAGAGGCACTCTTCCTTCTTCCTGCAAATTTGTGGCTGGAGTGCATTGAATGGCAATGTACAGGCCAAGCCAGCCAGCTTTTGTCTTGGTTCCTGTCCTGTGGCTGCTCCACTACAGGGAGGAGGTGGGCCAAGTAGCCTTCAAGCCTTTGTGGACCCCCTGTGAGGACATTATGGACCCCAGGTTAAGAACCACTGGGCTAGAGAATGCTAGAAAAGGAACAATGCAACCAGACCTTGAGAAGGGTGCTGGCAGGGGAGTTCTGGGAAGTGTAATCCAGAAGTAACTTTCCCAGGCTCTGAATGCAGCCTAAAATCATAGAATCACAGGGCTGGAAGACACCCCAACGGCCCTCCCATCCAATATGCTTCTGCCCTGCAGGAACACACAATCACAGCCCTCAGAACAGATGCCCATCCAGCCTCTGCTTAAAAACCTCCAAAGAAAGAGAATCCACCACACTCCAAGGCTCCACTACACTTCCAAGCAGCTCTTACTGTCAGGAAGTTCTTCCTAATATTTAGGTGGAATCTCTTTCCCTGTAATTTGAACCCATTGCTCTGCATCCTACTCTTTGGAGCAGCAGAAAACAAGCTTGCCCCACCCTCAATATGACGTCCCTTCAAATATTTAAACATGGCTATCACGTCACCTCTCAACCTTCTCTTCTCCAGGCTAAACATACCCAGCTCTCTAAGCCACTCCTCACTCCCACCATCCTTCTCAAGTATCCTTCTTGAATTGTGATGCCCAGAAATGGGAACAGTATTCCAGGTGAGGTCTGACCAAAGCAGAATGGAGTGATACTATTACTTCCCTTGATCTAGACACTACTCCTATTAATGCAGCCTAGAATCACATTGGCTTTTTTGCTGCTGCATCACACTACTAACTCATGTTCAGCGTGTAGTCCACTCTTTCTTTTCTTTGAGGAAATCTACACCATTACATTAATAATGGTTTGCTAATAAACAAAAAAAATGTTAGTGCCTATAATATAGTTTTTAAAACTAAATTATTGGTGGCAAATTTAAAAGTCACCCCACCACCCCACCCCAGGAACACCTACCTACCAGCCAGCCAGCCAGAAGAAGACTCTGCAGGGCTGTGAGGAAGCTTCCTTCCCTATTACACCGGGGTAAGGGCAGCTGAGCAGGGAGTTGGGGTGTGGCCAGGAGTGGCTGGCCTTAAAAGTCACCCCACCACCCCATCCCAGGAACACCTACCAGGGGCCAGGAATGATCTGGGGGTGGGAATTGAGGTTGTGTCGGGGAAGGGAAGGTATGGCGGCAACAGAGTGAAAAATTGTTACAAAAGAAGGCGGGATCGATGTTTAATATCTATCCCGCCTTCAGTTCACTCTGTTTCCCAGAATAAATTGGAGAGTGCACCAACCATTCCACAGACCCTTACTCTGCTCCTTTGCAATGCCAGGTCGGTTAAAAACAAGACACGTATTATCCATGACCTTTTATTGGATGAGGCTGGCGACCTGGCATGCTTTACGGAGACCTGGCTGGGAGAGGCCAGTGCTGCGACTTGGGCGCAGGCACTCCTGGCCGGGTACTCAGTTAGTGAGCAGGTAAGGAAAAGTGGGCAGGGGGGGCGGAGTGGCTCTGGTTCATAAAAACAATCTAACCTTGACCAGGAAGCCTATCCGGAACACAGTCCACATTGAGTGTATGTACCTAAGCCTGAGGTCCAGGGATAGCTTAGAGATTCTGTTAGTGTACCGGCCACCCCGTTGTCTAACAGACTCCCTAACCGAGCTAACACAGCTGGTCTCAGAGTTGCTGCTGGAGTCACCCAGACTTTTAGTTCTTGGCGACTTCAACATCCCACTCGAGACCAGCTTGCTAAATCTAATTGGCGCAGCTCGGGAGTTCATGGAATCCATGACAAACATGGGCCTATCCCAATTGGTTGTCAGGTGTACTCACTGTGCAGGTCATACCCTCGATGCGACTTTTAGTATGGAACAGGAATATCCGTGGGCGGAGGTTATTAAAACCTCTGCATTGTCATGGACGGATCATTTCCTGGTCAAGATGGAGCTAAGAGCCACTGTCTGCCCCACCGGGGGTGGTGGACCTATTAGAATGGTCCGCCCTCGAAGGCTAATGGAACCAACTGGATTCCAGAAAGCCTTGGAGGGTTTAATGGTTGGTAACGCCGGTGATTCTGTTGAAGCTTTGTTTAATATTTGGAACACCGACCTCACCAAGGCTATCGACACAATCGCTCCCAAATGTCCTTTCCAGCCTGCTCTTAACCGTAAGCCCTGGTATTCAGAGGAGCTTAGGAAGATGAAGTGGCCTGGACAACGACTAGAGCACACCTGGCGGAAGACTCGACTCTTATCCAATTTCCTTGATTCCTATCGAGAGGTGATATGTGCAGCGCAGATGTCTTTCTCCTCTGCACGTATTGCGTCTGCAGAGTCCCGTCTAGCAGAACTATTTAGAGGGGGGGAGCTGATGCAGATTCCACCTGCACAGAACCCCTTACTCAACCCGACAACGGCCTGCTGCGATCCATTTAACATCCACTTTGCAGATAAAATCTCTTGGATAAGGGACGACTTAGATGCCAGTGTTATGACAGAATCGATAGACGAGGTGTCCAGCAACTCCGTTGATGAAATTTTATTGGATCAGCTTCAATCTGTGAGTACCGATGACGTGGGCAAGCTCCTTGGTAGAGTGAGAAAGGCGACCTGTCACCTCAATCCCTGTCCATCTTGGCTGGCCACCCAAGAGGGAGATGCATCGAGAGTACTCCTTAGGGAAATTATCAATGCGTCCTTCAGGGAGGGGTCCATTCCACCCTGTCTGAAGGAAGCGGCGGATGAAAAAGCCTTCCCTGGACCCCTTGGACAGGAACAACTATAGGCCAGTCTCCTTGCTGCCTTTTCTAAGCAAGGTGATTGAGATTGCGGTCGCTTCCCAACTCCAAGCTGTCTTGGATGAAACCGATTATCCAAATCCATTTCAAACTGACTTTAGGACGGGATATGGAGTTGAGACTGCCATGGTTGCTCTGGCTGACGACCTCCGCTTGGGTATCGACAGGGGTAGTGTGACCCTGTTGGTGCTCTTGGACCTCTCAGCGGCCTTTGACACAATAGATCATTCCATCCTCCTGGATCGCCTGAGGGGGTTAGGAATTGGAGGCACTGCTTTGCAATGGTTCAGTTCCTTCCTCTCGGGCAGATCCCAGAGGGTGAGGCTCGGGGACAGTTGCTCTACCAGAATAGAGCTTAACTGTGGCATTCCTCAGGGTGCCATCCTGTCCCCGATGCTATTTAACATCTATATGAAGCCGCTGGGAGAGATCATTCGGAGGCATGGAGTGCGTTGTCATCAGTATGCTGATGACACCCAGATATACTTCTCCATGTCTCGGTCATCAGCTTCGACTTCAGATGGCATCTCTCCTCTCAATGATTGTCTTAAAGCAGTAATGTACTGGATGAGGAAAAACAAATTGAGACTGAATCCAGACAAAATGGAGGTACTAACAGTTACAGGCCCGAAACCAGCTCTGGGAATACAACTTCCAGTCCTGGATGGAACTACACTCTCCTCCAAGGACTGTGTTCGCAGTCTGGGGGTGCTCCTGGACCCGACGCTCCAAATGTCGATCAGGTAAATGCGACGGTCAGGAGTGCCTGCTATCAACTTTGGCTGATACACCAGCTGCACCCTTTCCTGGAAACCAGGGACCTTGAAACTGTGGTACATGCACTTGTAACCTCCCGTCTGGATTTCTGTAATGCGCTCTACATGGGGCTACCCTTGTGCTTGACTCGGAAACTTCAACTAGTTCAGAACATGGCAGCCAGGTTGATTTCTGGTGTTTCCAGAAGAGAGCATATAACACCTGTGCTAAAAGCTCTCCACTGGCTGCCTATTAGTTTCCGGGCACAGTACAAGGTGTTGGTTTTGACCTTTAAAGCCCTACATGGCTTGGGTCCAACTTATCTCTGAGACCGCCTCCTTCCGTATGACCCTCCCCACGCACTTCGGTCCTCTGGGAGGAATCTGTTACAGCCTATGAAAACAAGGCTGCCGGTGACCTCCCAGAGGGCCTTCTCTGCTGCCGCTCCCAGATTATGGAATGGCCTGCCAGATGAGATCCGTCTTCTTACCACCTTAGACAGCTTTAAAAAAGCTGTCAAGACGGATCTTTTCCGGCAGGCCTTTCCTGAATAACTATCCCGGCCCAAGACTCGGCTGTCCTTCCTGAGCTGTAATCAGATTTTTTTTTAACTATTGTAAGTTTTAATTTATTTTCTAATTTATATATTTTTAATTACTGTATGTTTTTAATCTTTTATAATTTAATATTATTTTAAGGGGTGGGTGGGCTAGGGTAATGGGACTATGGAGTTTTTATATTGTAAGCTGCCCCAATTGCATTGCAGAGGGGCGGGATAGAAATAAATTATTATTATTATTATTATTATTATTATTATATTATGTAGTACAGTAGGCCACCCTTATCTGCTGGAGATTGGTTTGGGGGGGGGACATGGACACCAAAAACAGTGGATAATAGCGAACACCATTGAAAATAATGGGGCTTCTGATTTAAACTACCATAGAGTTGCCTTGGAGGATCTAGAAAATGGCTGGAGAGGACACATTTTCTACAAAGACTCTATGGTAGGTGTGCTGTTTTGTGTCCCATGGATAATGAATCAGTGGATACAGGGGTCCTACTGTAATCTGAACATCCTTACTGTGAATAGGGTAGGTTACATTGACTTGAGATAAACATATCGGCCCACAAAATAAAGCATTGCAGGGGGCCCCAAAATTCCTTAAACCAGCCCTGCAAGGCACATGGTATGACTGTGTGATTCTAAGGATTATCTCTTCAATTAAACACCATAACTTTTTGCAGTATGTCCCTCAAGCATAGTCCTCAAAAGGAACCCCATTATAATTTCTGAGATGGTGGTGTGACAAAAGATCATGTGGTGTAACTAACTGTTCTGACAGGTTTGGCAGCTAGGCCTGAGGAGCTGTTTGTCAAGAGGTATACAGTCTTCCTTTCCAATTCACAGTTTTATGAATTCGTGGATTTGGAAGGTCGCGGGGGGGGGTGAGCAGTTTTTCACTTTTCCCCCCACAGGAAGCGAAAGCCAACCAAACCCGCAGCGAGAGCTGTGAGATTGGTCGGCTTTCCTTCCCTGTGGGGGGAAAAGCTGATGCTTTAGAAGGGTTGGGAAAGTTGGGCAGACAGCAGGGAAGCTTGCCAAGCCTCCCCACTGCTTTGGAAGTGGCGGGGGGATTGGGCGAGTGGTGGGGAGTCTTGCCTAGCCTCCCCACTGCTTTGGAAGGGGCGGGGGGATCAGGTGAGCAGCAGGGAGGCTTTCCAGGCCCCCCATTATTAGCATTTTTTTTCAAATTGCGGGGGTGCTCCACTCGTAATCCCTGAGAATTTGAAGGGAGGACTGTCGTGTGGCATACTTGAAAACACTTAGGAATTGCTAAGGGACATCACTTATAGTATGGAATAACCGTGCCAGCATGTAGCAGTTTCACTTTGCATGGAAGATTCATTGCCTTTGGTCTCCATGTTACTGAATACTCTTTAAAAAAATCCACTTTTCACTACAAGAATGGCTGCAAAATGGCAGGGCTGGAAAAGACTCTAAGAAACCATTGAGTCAAGAGCTATTGGCAAGGGGCGATAAAACATGCGGAAATTTAATTTGCTTCAGTGAAACAGTGTGTTTCTGTTTGGTTTGGTTCCGTGAAGCAGTTGGTGATGAGTTATATCACCCAAATCAGTGATTTTCACCTGGAATAGCGAGAATTGCAAGAACGAGGCAATAGAAGCTCTTCTGAGTATAAATGATATATTGCTACAATGTATCATTTATACTAAGAAGAAAATGTGCCTAGTGCAGATAGAGGCAGTTGAATCAGTCTGTTGCCAAACCATGTCAGTTCCACAGGTATTCAACCAGAAATCTATATCTGCAAATCTGCAATATTTTTTTTTTGAAGGAGTAACGAAAATGTGCATTTATTTGAGTTATGTAGTTCCCCATTTAACCTAAAGGCTACATTTTAGTATGCATCCACACACACCCCGCAAGTATGCATCCAACAAGCTGATTCTTCAAATTGTAGACTCTACCTTGCAATTTTAGTCTAATTACAAGATCCTGGGGCTTTAACATCAGCCAGAATATTGGGGACTTATCTGTTTATTTCCCATCCAAAGTTCTGTAATGCCCAGTTTGATGAAGGGTTCTGAAGGACCTGAAAGCTCATCTTGTTTTAATGACATTTTAAGTGCCTATTAACAATATATCTCAACCCTGATTTTCAAAACTGTACTTTGACACTTATACCTCATACTATAGAACAAGGGCTGAATCCTATAGGTGACAAATATTTGTGTAATATGTAATTGTAATGATTAATATTGGTGTAATCATGGGTTACACCAGCATATGTGTTTGGTATGTTGCAGAAGAAGTTATCCAGCACCTCATTGCATAAAACACACACACCAAAAGCAACCACAGCTTGACAATGCTGGGGACGCTCTCTTGTAGTCAATTAATGTGGGTGGGGGGAGCAGCAGAACCAGGGCAACATACAGCTACAATTGTGCGGCCATGAGAAAGGAACAACTGTCACTGTCCCAGAGCTCCAATATATACTACAGAACATCCAGTGTAATTGCTGGAGATCTGGGAAGATAGTGGCTGTTCGTTTCTTCTAGATGCTCAACTGTAGCCAGAAGTTGGTTGGCAATACTTTGCATTCCCTGGGCAATAATTTCCCATGGAGGTGCACCCCAGCACTATCATGCTGTGTTTCATAGGGAGTGGGTGGGAGTAGAAGCCTAATATAAGTATGCTGGCAGAGTTTTATGCTACTATTGTATCAATGTAGTGGGTATTGCTTATACCTTCCTCTCATTTTTTTCCTCCTTTGAATCACTGTTGATAGCATTGGGCTTCTTCCTCCTACATATATTTGATCATTGTGTTCTTTGCTTTCTCTCCTACATAACACTATCTAGGTCTTTTCTTGTGTCCCACTCTTTCAAAATAAGAAAAGGAGAGATGTGGAATGAGAGGCCCTATTATGGAGAATCTTTTCTTGTATTCCAGTTTTCACATGTGTGGCAGGCACTAAGTAGTTGCCAGCCAAGGCAGTTGGTGCTTGCACTTGCTTATTCAAGTATCAAAACATTATAAAGCGCACACCTTAATGTGATGCTTTTCTACAAAAACAAGAATATCAAGATTTGTTAAATGGGAAAGGGGACTGCAAGATGGAAAATGTTCATTGTAGAAGAAATGTTGGCTTGGCACAGCTTCAGAAATATCTACAAGATTATCTTTCAAAACCCACTGATTTTAGGCAGCAATGAATACTAGAAAATTATATTTATGAATTTTATGAATGCATATATTTCATTCTACCTAGAGATGCACATGTGATAGTATAAGTGATATGTTGCATTAAAAATCAGTCATTTTCTATAACAGAGTGCAAGTGTTAAGTGCAGTATTAGTGTAGCATTAGGAGTCAGCACTCAAACACTGTGCGGGTCAAAACAGACAAGACAATAAACCTGCATTTTGAAAGAGTGTTCCCTCAAGTAGTGTAAGCCATCTAATTGTAAAATTGCATTGTTGTTGTTAAGAACCTTCAAGTTGAACTCTATTCATGGCAACCCTGTGAATGAGATATCTCCAAGAATCCCAATCACCAAACACTCTGCTCAGGTCCTACAGGCTCAGGGCTGTTGCTTCCTTGATTGAATCTATCCATCTAGTATGTGGCCTTCCTTTTTTCCTACTGTTTATACCTTACCAAGCATTGTTGTCTTTTCTAGTGAGTCATGACTTGTCATGATATGGCCGATGTATGACAGTCTCAGTTTAGTCATCTCGGCTTCTAGGGATAACTCCAGTTTGATTTGTTCTAGGACCCATTTATTGGTCTTTTTGGCAGTCCATGGTATCTGTAGAACTCTTCTCCAGCACCACATCTCAAATGAGTTGATTTTCTTTCTACCAGCTTTCTTCACTCTTCAGCTCTCACTTCCATACATGGTGATGGGAAATATGATGGCTTTGGACAATCTTAGCTTTACTGTTCAGTTTTATATCTTTGTGCTTTAGGGTTTTTCCCCTAATTCTTTCATAGCTGCCCTTCCCATTCCTAGTCTTCTTCTGATTTCTTGACTGCAATTTCCATTCTAATCAATGATTGATCCCAGTTATGGGAAATCTTTGATTATTTCAATTTCCTCATCATCTGTTTTGAATTTATGTAGATCGTCTGTGGTCCTTATCTTTGTTTTCTTAATATTCAGCAGTAAGCCTGCCTTAGCACTTTCTTCTTTGACTACCTTTAGTAATTTTTCCAAGTCTTTGTTTTCAGCTAGTAGTATGATATCATCTGCATATCTTAGACTGCTAATATTTCTTCCACCAATCTTCACTCCTCTTTCCTCCAAGTCTAAACCTGCTCTGTGTATGATATTTTCTACATACAAGTTGAACAAGTAGGGTGATAGAATGCAACCTTGTCTGACCCCCTTTCTGAATGAGAACCATTCTGTTTCTCCATATTCTGTTCTGATGGTAGCCTCCTGCCCTGTTTAGAGGTTATGCATCAGGCAATCAATTGTAATGCTACACCCATTTCTTTGAGAGCAATCCATAGCTTTTCATGATCTAATATGCAGTCAAAGGCTTTGCTGTAGTCTATAAAGCTGATTTTCTTCTGCGATTCCCTGGTGTGATCCATTATCAAGTGTATGTTTACAATGCGATCCCTGCTGTCTCTTCCTTTCCTGCACTCAGCTTGCACCTCTGGTATTTCTTGCTCCATATATGGAGGGAATCTTTGCTGCAGAATTTTGAGCATGATTTTGCTTGCATGAGAAATTAGTGCAATGGTCCTGTAGTTACTGCAATATTTTGTGTCTCCTTTTGGGGGGATGGGAATGCATATTAATCATTTCCAGTCTGTGAACCATTGTTTTGTTTTCCAAATCCTGCATTTCCTGTGCTTTGAACATTGTATTTGTCCTAGAAGTGAGAGGGAGAATTTTGATTCCCCCTTCCCTTCTTTCCACATTCAAGTCTCCATCCTACAAGATAAATGTTAGGGAATAAACATCCCCTCCATCTGACTACTTTTCAGTAAAAGAGTTGGGTGAGGAAGCATAGGTAAATACAGTTCCCTCCTGTTCCATTATAAAGAAAAGGAGAGGATAAAGCCACTTACTCCATCCACGCACACGCACCCTTGTAACTAATTTCAGTTCAGGACATACAGATTTCAGAAAGATAAATCTTGCTATTGAAGGTATAGTAGAGAGAATTCACACTGAAATATTTTGGCTTTTTCTCTCTCATTATAAAGATATGCATATAAACACACAAAAATACATATAGACTTCCATGTCTGAGAAAATAGATTGTATGTAGAGAAAGCTCCCTAGAGAGTAATAAATCAAAAAGTTGCCTATAGAATTATGGGGTAATTCGAGGACATTAGCAGCAGAAAGGTGATTTTTAATTGAAAAATAAATATGGGTTTCATTTGAAAGTTTGATTGCCCAGAGTCATATTTCTAAAGCAGTTCCTTTGCTGAGGGGAAAACGTGCTAACAGTTCCTAATTAGAAGCTAAGCATCTCATCTCTTTTGCCCCTGATATTCCTCTTCCATCATTTAGTGAGGCCATACATATATATTGTAAAAAAATAAAACAAAAAAAAAATCCTGGAACATTACAGTTGTACTACAAAATAAATGACATTTTCCCTTGCTAAATTAGAATCATAACATCACTTAGTTATACCTTTGTTGTTTGGACCGGTTATCAGTCCCAAGTGATACCATTTGCAAATAGTTATTCTAAGCTCTATGTTCTTTGGTCTAAGTAGAAGCATTCAAGGTCAATCCTTTCTTTACACAGTCTGAGGCATCCACCTTAGGCAGCAGATCACTTAGGAACATGGTTTGAATGGCTGTATATAATTATAGATTTTTTGGTATTTGGAAATATTGTTGGTGTTTTATAAAGATTTTGTCTGTGAGTGATGACTGGACAGCTCTATTTAGCTGTGCTTTGTTCTCTGTACTCTATATGGGTTCCTCACCTACTTTTTTTGCAACACCATGCCCAGTAAAGGAACAGAAATGCTCATTAGTTCTACAGTACAATGCTATGCAGCCATGTGCTATATCCTTATACAGAGGGAACAAGTGATATTAATGATTTGAGTTGACATGTATGTGTGAGTGTGTGTGTGTGAGTGCCTTCAAGTCACCTGTCAACTTGTGACAACCCCATGAATGTCATATAGTTTTCTTAAGGCAAAAGATACTCAGAGGTAGTTTTACCATTTCCTTCTTCTGAAATATAGCCTACAACATCTGGTACCCCTTGCTGGTCTCCCATCCACATACTAACCAGAGCTAACCCTGCTTAGCTTCCAAGATCAGATGGGAGCTGGTGCCTTTCGGGTATTTAGTCTTTCTAGACACATATATGCTTTGTTAGAGATCTTAGACTGATACCGCTATAGATATCAGTGGTACAGGAAAAACGTCACTGCACATAAAGCATGTGGGGGTTGCAGTTTTAAGTGAAATGAATGGATTTCACATGCAGTGTTTAGAAGTAAAAAGTATGCTCCACAGGAATAATTGGGTTTCAAGGAGAAGTACTGATAATAATCTTTCTTCACCTTGTAGATATATCTTTCACAAAAGAAGATCTTGGCATGCCACTTCATTACAATAATTAGTTGCATTTCCAGCCTATTTCTGATCTACATGCCACTGGGCAGCCTCCATTAATACATGCTTGGCACTCAGCAGTTTACAAAGATAATTTGTCTTTGTTGCAGAATAATTAATGTCAAGGCAGCAGAGTGTGAGAATTAATGTTGTTGCAAATTTAAATAATAATAATAATAATTCTAGCAGAGTAAATCAGTTCAGCCCCATGGAACTGAACCAGTTTATTTCTTTTCTGTTTTCAGAAATATGCGCCATGCTTCTCAGGAAGATAATTTTTGGTTTTAGTCACATGAGTAGGAGAGAAACCTGTATTCCAAATAATAATAATGAGGAGGTAGAGGGTGATGCAATAACAAAACCAGTTCCGATTTCCTATTCTGGCACTAGAGCAAATGCCCCTATATCGAGTTCATCAGCCTCACACTCTCACAAATATTCAGTTCTGTCCAGTTGGGCCATACCTAGCTGCCTGAGTTGAGAAGGTAACAAAGATGACAAACTGAAGACAAGCCAGCAGTCAACAATGAGGAATATATCAAAAGGTAACACTGAAGAATAAGGGGGGCTTGTAAAAGTTACTGTTTTGAATTACAACTGCTAGAATGCCCCTTTTATACTACAACTACTACAACATGCTGGCTGGATGATTTAAGGAGTTTTCGGCAGACAACAAGTTTTGTTGTAAGTTTCCAGTTAGAGCCTAAATATCTGAAAGGCACTAGATCCTGTTTGATCTTAGAAGCTATGTAGGGTCAGCTCTGATTAGTACTTGGAGGCCTCCAATGAATACCAAGCTACATTTCAGAGGAAAGAACTGGCCAAACCACCAAGTATTCCTTGCCCAAGAAAACCCTATGAAATTTCATGGGGTTGTCATAAGTTGAGAGGCAGCTTAAACGCACATACAGTTGTCCCTCCATATTTGTGACTTTGAATTTCGCAGTTCTGTCTACTCATGGGAATCTACTGAAGGTTTGTTTGGCCTTTGGCTCCCCCCCCCACAGGGAACACATTTGGGGGCTGGAGCCAAGCCGGAGCTTTGCAGCTCACCCTGAGCCACAAAGCCTCCAAGTGCTCAGCAGCAGGGGTATGGTGGCAGGGGCAGCGGCCCCGGAGTTATGGTGGCATTCCGTTTGGGGGGGAAGGCCAAGCCCGAGGAATGCCATGGGTTCGGTGGCTTTGCCCTGAATGACATTCCTCGGGCTTGCTTTTCCTGGCCAAACTGCATTGAACCCTGGTTTGTGAGCAGCGCCTGAGTTTGCTGGGTGTTTGTTCTCTGAGGAGGGGTGGAAATCCAAAGGACAAGCAAACCTTGCTGGCTGCAAAGCCTCCGGAGGTTTGTTCATCCATTGGATTTCCACCCCTCCACAGAGAACCACCAGTTTGTGGGCAGTGGCAGCTTCCCGCTGTTTAAAGGGCTTCCCCCCCAGGGCTCTAGGGGAAACCCAAAGCCCAGGAAAGCCACCACTGCCACCCGAAAAGCCACTAAAATTGATTCCCCCCTCCCTTCCCTGGTTTCTCAGCAGCTTTTGGGGCACTGTCACTAGTGGCTTCCCTGGGCTTTGGATTTCCCCCAAGTCCCTGGGGTGGGGGAAAGAAGCCATTTAAACAGCAGAAAGCCACCACCACTGAAAAAGCTGGTGAGAAACCAGGGAAGGGGGGTGAACAGAATTCATTTAAAAAGCAGCTTTGGGGGTGGCAGCAGCTTCCCACTGTTTAAATGCCTCCTCCCCTCCCCCGGGACGTGGGGGGAATCTAAAGCCCAGGGAAGCCACTGGTGCTGGCACCCCAAAAGCCGGTGAGAAACCAGGGAGGAGGGGTGAGCAGAATCCATTTTAAAAAATGGCTTTTCCAGTGCCGGCGGTGCTGGCTTGCCTGGGGCTACCCCCTCCCCCAGGGAACAAAGGCTGATCAAACCCTGGGGGAAGTGGGAGAGTTTATTCATGTTTTTTTCAAATTCATGGGGGTCTTGGGCAGCTAACCCCCATGAATTTGAAGGGAGGACCTATACACATAGCAACCTAAATACCCTAAAGGAACCAGATCCCCTCTGATCTGGGAACCTAAGCAGGGTCATCCCTGATTAGTACTTGGATGGGAGAAACTCTAAGAATACCAGGTTTTGTTGGCTATATTTCAGAGGGAGAAACTGGCAAAACCACCTCTAAGTATTCTCTAAGTAACATATACAGGTTTACAGTTGAACATCAATAAAACAAAAATAATGACCACAGACTACTTACATATCTTTAAAGTGGATGATGAACACATTGAAATAGTTAAAAGATTTTCCATACCTTGGCTCAGTCATTAATCAGAATGGAGACTGCAGTCAAGAAATAATAAAAAAAAAAAGACTAGGATTGGAAGGGCAGCTATGAAGGAACTAGATAAGATCCTAAAATGTCAAGATATATCATTGAATACTAAAGATAGTATGGTCTATACCATCATGTTTCCCATTTCTATATATGGTTGTGAAAGCTGGAGAGTGAAGAAAGTTGATAGGAAGAAAATCAGCTCATTTGAAATGTGATGCTGGAGAAAAGTCTACAGATACTGTGGACTGCTAAAAAGACAAATAAATGGGTCTAGAGCAAATGAAGCCTGAAGTCTCCCTATATGCCAAGATGACTAAACTTTATCAGACCAACCTCCTTCACTGTTCTTTTGCCAGCATATTTGTTGGCATTTTTATGCTGGCAAAATATCCCTACCCCCCAACCAGACTTTACCTTACTCGCATTAAAGAGGCAGCCCAGGCACTAACCGAGAGTGAATGGAGCTCCGTTCACTTCGTGGTTTCAGATCTCACCTATCCTCACGAGAAGACACAAGTGTGGCAAATTCAAAAAATAAAGTAAGATAAAGAGACAAGCACAGGAACACACTTTAAAAGTCCCAAGTAAGCTGGAGATGTAAAAAAAGAAAGAAAAGAGCATTCCCTACCAAGCTGTCCAGATCTCTCCCGGAAGTGTTCTGACAGTTGATGCTGTATTCACTGAGCACAATGGTGTGAGGATTCAAATGCTGGCAATGCTGGCACAAAAGCAGAACAGGAGATCAATTGACAGCTTGGCCCATCAATAAAAAAGTACATCGTATTGACAGTACATAATCACAAAAGTACAACATAATTTGATATGTGCACCCTTTCACAATCATTAGGTGTCATTATGATGCCATATTTGCCACATCTGATAAAGTCCTGAGACTGTCATACTTGACATATCATGACGAGACATGACTCACTAAATATGACAATAATGATTGGTAAGCTAGAAGACAGTAGGAAAAGAGGTAGACCATATTACAGATGGATAGACTCAATCTAAGAAGCAACAGCCCTGAGACTGCAAGACCTGAGCAGGGCTGTTGAAGATAAGGTGACTTGGAGGCCTCTCATTCATAGGGTTATCATAAGTTGAAGTTGACTTGACAGCAGTTAACAACAAAAATGTTAAAAAAAAATACATTTTAAAAACTTAGGAGATTTTCAGATGGGCTCCGTGGCAGGCACGGAACAGAGTCGAGAAAGGGTCTCCCTTTCAGACAATATCAACCCGTCCCGTGCTGCCCCCGTGCTGCTCCCAGAATATTGTATTCACGATGAAACATTGTGAATAGAACACCCTTTCCGTGTCTGTCACAGAATCACAAGTGTGCAAACAGGAGCCCTGTTCCTGTCCCACGATGCCAGTCACGAGGGCGGGAGGTCTGTTCAGTGGAGATCGGGACAAGGAAGTAAGTGGCACCCTTTTTTCCCCCTCCCCTGGTTTTTTTAAAAATTTGTTTTGGGGCTTTTTTTTGTTGTTGTTTTTTGACATTTTGTTTGACTCGTTATTTTTAAATTTCCTGCATGATCGTTCTTTCGCAAGGATAGGCAGGATTTCATTTCCGGGTTGTAAATGCAGCGTTATGATGGCTGCATTTACTCCTGGGCAGTGAGGGGAGGAGAGGAGAGGACGTTCCTGCCATGGGATCAAGGTAAGTGTCTGAAAGATTTTTCTTGATTCCGTGGCAGGAATGGGAGTGGGGTAGCAAGGCAGGAATGGCGCAAAAGGCCCCATCTGAAAATCTCCTTAGACAGCAAGGCCAAAGAGCAATCCAGAAAGGCCTTGTTGCTCAGGTAAGGTATAACTCCAGCAGAAAGTCTTGCCATATTGCTTCTTGTACAGGAGGATCTAATGGCAGACCTGAGTGATTATGGCCACTCCAAGGCCTAAGGACCCTTCACTACCCTGATGAAGGCCATTTTACCTCAAGGGTTGCCGGGTTAGTACCATGATTTCAGGGCCAAAATCTGAGCCAAAGGGGTGGCTCCTGGTGATGTTGCAGGGAGCAGACCATGGTGATATCATTAAGCATAATAATTCAGCATCAACCATAGTTGCTCAGAAAGTATAGTTCATTTTTTTTAAAGTCTAACAAAGAGTGTGTGTACTCACAAACACCTGCATGTACATATGTTTTTCAAGGCAGTGTTCTCACTCTAAGATCCCTCCCCTTGCCCTGAGGTCTGGAGAAGAAGGGTCAAGCCCAAAGACCTGTGAACCCTATTCACCACATTTTCTTGACAGTGAAAACCAGCTTTCTGAAGCAACCTCCTCACTCTGCCTAAGTAGAATTAGTAGCAATTTCTGGGTTGTTCATAGGGGAAATGGTAGTAAGGAGAAAAGTTAAATAACAGTTTGTTTGGGTACAATTTGGAATGTTCCATCAGGAGGAATTAACATAATGACACGCTGAAGCTATCCATAATTGATTGGATGATGCTCTAGGCCTTAGTAACTCATCCTACAATTTTTCAGTTATGGCTGGCTTCACCATATCATTACATTCATTCTTCTTAGAAGCCATTTTCCAAGCTCTGTCTGATGCCATTGCTTCATACTCAGACCCCACTGCTAAGGCTTTAAAGGAAAAAAAAATCAACACTGCTACACTGTTAACTGGGGCAGTTACAGAGATCATACCATGCCTCTGTTGAAACAGCTCCAGTAGCTGCCAGTCTGTTTCCAGGCACAATTCAAAGTGCTGGTTATGACATATAAAGCCCTATATGGCTCAGGTCTGGGCTATCTGGCAGACCGTATCTCCCTCTATGAACTGGCCCAGTCCCTGAGAACATCAGGAGAGGGCCTTCTCTCAGTTCCACCACCATCTCAAGTACACTTGGTGGTGACACAAAAGAAGGCCTTTTTAGTAGCTGCCTTTAGACTCTGGAACTCCCTTCCCAGAGAGGTCAGACTGCCCCCCTCCCTGCTGCTCTTCCAGGGGCAGGCCAAAACCTTTGCATTCAGGCAAGCTTTTTAAAGAACAGTCTGGGGGATGCTGTGTGGTTTCGTTGGACTATTTTTAAAAGGTTTTAATCTTTTTTAAAAGTTTTTAATACTTTTAAATATATCTTATTCTTTTAAATATTTTGATGTTGTTTTAATGTTGTAATTGGTTTAATTCTGTTTTAATGTGCACTTCTTGTATGTTTTAATTGTGTGTTTTTTAAAACTGTAAGCTGCTTTGGGTCCAATAATAATAATAATAAAATAGTAATAATAATAATAATAATAATAATAATAGGAGATCTGATAAAGGAACTCCTGGGTCAGGACTGTTTTGGTCCTTAAGGGGAAAGGCAATGATAGACGGCTATGCGTTAAGTAAATGCATAGATGTGTGGATGTTGATAGTGGGAGTAAAGGGATGGGATGAAAGGATCTATCACCCTTCTTTTTTACCACTTTCAAGTGCAAATGTTTTAGGAGCCATCCTGTCATACAGTATCAGGAGGAGAATTTCTCCTGTTTTTCAAGTGAGACACAATCGTAAAAGCCCACCGGAGAAGTATCTTTCAAAGTAAATTATGGAAACTCCTTTGCTGAGCACCATTGAAACTTTATAGGGAAAATATTACTAACAGATTAATGATCCATGGGCAACTGTGCTGGCCTGGCTAGCAAGATGAATTAGGTGTCAAAGAAAGTATTTTCTTTTTCTACATGTTATGTTTTTGTGTTAGGAAAACAAATTACAACTGACTTTCTGTTCAATAAAGAAAAATCACAGGTATATTGATTGACAGATTAGTGTAATTTAGAGTTCCTCTCATGAGAAAAAGATCAGTATGGAACAATGCCACCATTCAGGGCTCATAAATTTTAAAGCAAATACTAAAGGGCTCAGTAGTTTCAGAATGAAACAATGTTTTTATAGTCTGACCCTATGAAATTATGTGCCAGAGAGTAGTGTACCATGACCACTACACCCTCTAGGTGATTTTTTAAACAAATAACAAAACTGAATTGTAAGCTAAGCACATGTATCCCATTCAACAAATGCATTCAAGAATGTTATCCCTTGGTGCATCAGAAACTGTTGGCATAAACTGGACTTGTACCTAAATGTGCTTCAGAATACATATCCAGCTTTGGCTGGCATTGATCTATGCTGCACTACCCAAGTACATGCATAGTAAACAACCAGTGGAGTAAACATTCTTGGCATCTGATGAAGTATATTGCAATTCACAATAGCTTATGTTTTAAAAAAGTTGTCTGGCATTCAGTATTGCAGTTACAGATTCATAACCTAGAGTTACAGATCTGCAATTGCTCTGTATTCACTAACACTATGTAATCTTAAACCTATGTAAATGCCACCCCAGTCCACCTTAAGGGCCAGCAGTTGGATCAACTAAAGGAGGTCCATTCCGCTTCCAGCCTGGGCATAAGGGGGATGACATTCCCACCCCCTCCCACCTGTAAGTATGGTGGCAAAAATCAGAAGTAGGACTCCCATTGCAAGTCCTTTTCACAGCCTCACTCACTGGCAAGAGGATATGGAAATGTCACTCTCTTTGCACCCTGCTCAGAAGCTGAACAGAGCTCCTTTGCCTGATCTTACTGCTGGCTCTCAAGGTGGGCTGTGGGTGGTCAAGTCAGGAAATGTTACTTAATTACACTGATGTAAAATACCAACAATAAATTTGAAGATGCCATGAGACTTTTTGCTGCCAAAGACTAACATGGATTACCCACAGCTTAATAGACCATTTGATGGTTCATCTGTATCTATATTCTGGGACAACTGTTCATATAGATCCCTTTGTTAATCATGGTCAGAATACAAATGCTCTAATGGATTCACAGTAATGTCCATTTATTATTAAGGATACAGAGCATAATTGTTCCTATGTAATTGCCTTCTTTATCCATTTCTGATGTGAAGCCATGCTGTGTGGTCTTGCACTATGTCAGAACATCATGTCCCAAAATAGGAAAGTTAAAGTGGTATTGCATTATATTTACACTAAAAGTCTAAAAACAATAGACTAATTATGTTTATGTTTTAAAGGAAATGTTTATTACACTTGTGTTAATTTTAAGTTGGTGCTTACATTTACATTACATCACTGCACTAATGTTGCCAGAAAGGTGAAAAATGCTGACAAAATCTCATCCATGTTTTTTTATTCATTCCCATTTGCCTATTTTTAGCTTGCAACAGAAGGAAACAGATACATTGTTTTTTATAACCCCATTTCTCTCACACACACACACAGAGCCCTCCTCCCACTGAAAGGTAATGGGTTAAGTTTAAAATTTCTGTACATGGTGATGGGAAATATGATGGCTTTGGACAATCCTAACTTTAGTGTTCAGTTTTATATCTTTGCACTTTAGGATTCTATCTAATTCTTTCATAGCTGCCCTTCCAAGTCCTAGCCTTCTTCTGATTTCTGGACTGCAGTCTCCATTCTGAACAATGATTAAGCCAAGATACGGAAAATATTTTAACTATTTCAATTTCTACATTAAGTTTATGCAAACCATCTACGGTCCTTATTTTTTGTTTTCTTAATGTTCAGTGGTAAACTTGCCTTAGCACTCTTTTCCTTGAGTTTCTTCTACAACTTTTTCAAATAATATATACAAACAAGAAAAACACAGCAAATAAAATTTCTTGTGTGTCATGATAGCAATAAAAAATGTAATTAGTAGCAACAGTGCTTTCTGAAACAAAGTCCAGGTTCCCAACAACCCCCCAAAATCAGCAAGTCAAAAGATCTTTTGAGGTCTTTAAATGGAGGCTGGATGGTCATCTTTCAGGAGTGCTTTAACTGTGCATTTCTACCTGGCAGAAAGGCAAACAAGATGGCCCTTGCAGTCCATTACAAGTCTAAGTTTCTATGATTCAGAAGGAGATTAAGGAGCGATCAAGACAAGTTAATAAGCATCTGACTGATTATCAGAATGAAACAGATAATTGCTGGTAATAAAATTCACCAGGGGTGGGGTGGGGAATTTCAAACCACTCTAATGAAGTGCAACAAGGATTTCATCTTCCTGATCCATTCTCCTTCCTGATCTCATTGCTGTGCATTGCTCTTTTTGCCACCAACAGCTGTTACTGCCCTCCACCATGGAGTGAATGAAAAACATGATCAAGAGTGCTTATCAGAGGTGGGGGTGGAACAATATAGCAAAAAAAAAAAATGCTATCCCCATGGTAAAATGGCATAACATTGCACTAAATTATGTTGGAGTTAATGTGAGGTGATGGTTTGTTTGTGTTTGAGTAAGGGCTTCTCTACATGGGCTATTTACCCCATCTTGCTCCTGCCTTGGAGCCAGGGCCGGTTTAACCAGTCTGCCAAATCAGCATTGGCAGGGGGCCCCAAGGTCAACGGGGGGGGCTGACCTCCTTATCTGACAAAGGAGACAGCCAGGAGGAGCCCCTGCTTTGTAGCCCCCTCCTACCCTCCTCCTCCAAAAACCTCCTGCTGGCTTTAAAAAAAAAACAGCATCTCAAGACTAGAAAGAGAAAGAAGCAGCAGCCCTCCATGGCAGAAGCTGGAAGGAGTTTGCTACTGCAAAATGCAAGGCATGTCAGAGAGGGGTGAGTGTGTGAGAGAGAGAGGGAATTTGAAGGTTGTCTCTTTCCCTCAAAAAGGGCTTCTTTCTTTCTTTCTTTCTTTCTTTCTTTCTTCCCTTTCCTTCCTTCCACATAGATCCCCTTCCAGCCCATCTTTCCAGCTGCTTTTAACTTGTCTTGGTTCCTCTCCCCTCCCTTTCCCCCTTGGTCTTCTTCAGCTTCCTCCCCTTGCTGCCAGCTGAGTTCAGCATGCAAAAGAAATTTGTGTGTGTGTGCCTATGTGCCTTCAAGTCATTTCTGACTAAGTTGAACCTATCATGGGGTTTTCTAGGCAAGGTTTGTTCAAAGGGGGTGTGCCTTTGCCTTACTTTGAGGCTGAGAGAGTGTGACTTGCCCAAGGTCATCCAGTGGGTATTCATGGCTGAGTAAGGATTCAGACCCTGGTCTCCATAGTCATAGTGCAATGCTGAAACTTCTACAACACTCTAGCTCTTTTAACAGAAGAATATAAAGAATATAAATTAACATTTGGAGTAATATTACTGGGAACAATGGTTTTATTGTTGTCACTAAAACACCAGTATCCCATTAGTGTTATGTAAGAGGCATTAGCCTAGAGCAGTGGTTCTTAACCTTTTCTTTATCAGGGACTCCCTTTAAATATCTTTTGTTGCCCCAATACTTAACTCAAGATTTAAAACCCTAATAATAATAGCTAATAATAATAGCTAACAACAACAACAACAATACAATTACACCATCCATTAAACTTTCCCTCAGAGGCACTCTTGCTTCTTCCTGCAAGTTTGTGGTTGGAGTGGATTGAATGGCAATGTGCAGGCCTAACCAGCCAGCCTTTGCCTTGGTTCCTGCTGGCAGGGGGATTCTGGGAGGTGTAATCCAAGAGTAACTTTCCCAGGCTCTGAATCCAGCCTAGAATCATAGGGCTGGAAGGGATCCCAACAGCCATACCATCCGATCGGCTTCTGCCCTGCAGGAAGACACAATCCAAGCATTCCTGACAGATGGCCATCCAACCTATGTTATAAAAAAGCCAAAGAAGGAGACTCCACCACACTCCAAGGCAGTGTATTCCACTTCCGAACAGCTCATACTGTCAGGAGGTTCTTCCTAATATTCAGGTGGAATTTCTTTTCCTGTAGTTTGAACCCATGGCTCAGTGTCCTAGTCTCTGGAGCAGCAGAAAACAAGCTTGCTCCTTCCTCAGTATGACATCCCTTCAAATATTTAAACATGGCTATCAGATCATCTCTCAACCTTCTTTTCTCCAGGCTAAGCATGCCCAGCTCCCTAAGCCCTTCCTCATAGGGCCTGATGGCTTCCAGACCTCCCACCATCCTTCTCAGTATCTTTCTTGAATTGTTGTGCACAGAACTGGAAACAGTATTCCAGGTGAGGTCTGACCAAAGCAGAATGGAGTGATATTATTAGTTCCCTTGATCTAGACACTATTCCTATTAATGCAGCCTAGAATTGCATTGGCATTTTTTGCTGCTGCATCACACTGCTAACTCATGTTCAGCTTGTAGTCCGCTCTTTCTTTTCTTTGAGGAAATCTACACCATTACGTTAATTGCTAATAAACAGGAGATATTATGTTCCTGCCTATAATATAGTTTTTCAACTAAATTATTGGTGGCAAATTATGTAATACAGTAGGCCCCTCTTATCCACAGGGGATTGGTTTGGGGTGTGTGTGGATTCTGAAAACCATGAATAATAGTGAGTGCCATTGAAAATAATGGGACTTCTGGTTTAAAATACCATAGAGTTGCCTTGGAGGGCCTAGAAAACGGCTAGGGAGGACACATTTTCTAGGAAGACTCTATGGTAGGTGTGCTGTTTTGTGTCCCATGGATAATGAATCCATGGATACGGGGGTCCTACTGTAATCTGAACATCCTGTACGGTGAATAGGTTAGGTTACATTGACCTGAGATAAACATATGGGGCCCCCAAAATAAAGCATTGCAGGGGGCCCCAAAATTCCTTAAACCAGCCCTGCTTGGAGCCCTGCAATCCAAATGATGCAGGACTTTTGCCCTGTTTCACCTTTGGGCAGTATTGATGATGGAGTAAAGCCCATTCAGCCATTTTATTTTAACACCTGGGAAAACCCCCTGGGGGGGGAACAGATCAGGCCCTGCAGGAATGCCAGAGTCCATATCTGTACACTGGCCCGTATCTGCAACTGTTGCCATTCCTGCTGTTTGCATGGCGCTCTCTCTCTGAAGCCAGGAAGGAGGCCTGCAGCACATGATCAAAGCCCCTTGCATGTACCAGCCTTGACCACATGCTGCAAGCCTCCTTCCTGGCTTCAGACATTTTGTTTAGGTAATGGGGGAAATGGGCCTGATCCAGGACCAAAATATGTTGTCAGGAAGCTGGAATATTCTGGTAGGTCTAGACAAGTTGCTGGGTTCAAATTCCCACTCAACTATGGAAACCTATTTGGTCACTGTGGGCACACTCTCTCAGCCTTAAAGGATGGCAATAGCAATCCTCCTCCTCTGAAAAAGATCTTGACAAGCAAACCCTATGAAGAGGTTGCCATGAGTCAGAGTCAACTTTAAGGCACATAACAACAACAAAAATAATGTTTGGAGAAGGTAATTTACTGTATTTTGGGATATTACTTTAAAAATATTTGCATAATTAATTTCATCACATTGGTTCCTGTCATTGATCAAGTCACAGCACTAATATGATTGTGCCTGTACTCACCAAAATTGCCACATACTGCATTAGTAGTGCTGTGCACAGCCATTTAAAGCACCTAAGTTAAATGCAGCAGAGTTATAATTGCAAGGATAAATGTTCTCTGCTCCACAGTCCACCTAACAATTTCATTGGAATAAACTGGCACAAAACTGAATGCAGAAGGCTGAAAATTGTTCTTCACAATTTAGAAAAGCATATGTACAAGCTTCTTGTTAGCTAGTCACCCTCATTCATTGTTGTTATTTTCTTTATGTTTATTTCTCGTTAGAGAGAAGGATGAAACGGAATGAATGAAGATCATTATTAGATTCCCTCTGAATTCCATAGATAAAAACAAAGTGTGTGTGTTTTGTTTTGTTTTTACTTAGGAGGAAATGATCCAATAATAAATCCCAGTATCAGTATAAAGGCATTATAATTTTAAAAAAAATTAAGATCATGGGCAAAAAAATAATAACCAAGAAGGAACATTTCTTCTTTTACTTTCCCTATGGTTAATAAATTATTTAAGGTTCATGCAGAAAGCCTGCATTGTTTAACTGCACTGGATTATAGTTTATAATTAAAACGTTAAGACCCAAATATTGAGAAAGTTAATTGACTCACAATGCCACCCAGGAGGCTTTAGTTGGAACAAACTTAAGTGAAACAAACTTTTCTTTTAGGATTAGAGAAATCCAGTTGTGTGGACCAGTCCCAAGAAATGACGTATCTGCAAAACAGTCCATAGAATACAACTAGACTCCAGATTTTGCCTTTATGTTACAATGGGCTGAATCCAATTGTTCATCTCAACTGGAGTCCCCTCTCTTGTTTGTAAATCAAATTGATGTAAGTTCTAGATCTCCCCTATTTTCCATCTCCTTTCTAAGGACTTTATCAGACAAGTAAATAAAGGCACCAAAACGACGTGATAATGACATTACAGTTCCTCATTATCAGATGACGTCATTCTTCTCCCATGATGAACTCCTGTGAATATCCTTGAGATTTCAGAAGAGGAAGTGAATAGAGCTCCATTCACGTCCTCTTCATTGCCAGGGAAGCCATTGGCCGGGAGAGAAGGTAAGTGCAGTGGGGGATGTTCTTTTGCCGGCATAGAAATTGGTTTTTTTCTATGCTAGCAAAAGAACGTATAAAGGGGCTTATCTGATAAAGTCCTACATCACAACACAAATGTCAGGTTTTCCATTGGTTTAAGAAAATACAGGACAGATATCTGGGCAGGATATCTAGTGTATGCCACACTGGTCTCCCATGAGCTACAGCCTACCATCTTAGTTACCATTTGGGGCCCCATGTTGCATCACTTCTAGTCACCTTTCTGGTTTTTTGAGAGGGATCTGGCTGTTTTGGGGTGGAGGGTCCCTGGGAAAGGATTTTGAAGCACTGAGGACTTTATCAGACCATGGAAATATGGCCTCATAAGGACACCTAATGATCATGAAAGGGCATGCGTACCAGATGACGTTGTCCTTTCACGATCATGTACTGCAAAAAAATTCTTTTTTATTGATGGCCCAAGCCGTCAATTGATCCCCTGTGGTGCTTTTTAGCCAGCATTGCTGGCGTTTGAATCTGTGCGCCATTGTACTTATGTGAAAACTCACAGAAAACCTCCAGGTGAAATCATGACAGCCAGGTAGGTGACGCTCTTTTTATAACCCTCCCCTTGTACATTTTTAAGTGTGTTTGTGTGCTTTCTGTTACTTTTTGAGTATTATTTTTGTTTTGTTTTTTTAATTTCCCACACTAGGTATTCGCACAAGAATCCACAAGATTTCAGACAAGGAAGTGAATGGAACTCTGTTCCCTCCTCGTGCATTGCTGTGGAAGTCTTTTGTTGGGATGCAAGGTAAGTGAGGTATGAGACATTCTTTTGCCTGCTAAAAATGGCACAAATTATGTTGGTAAAAGAATGTTTTGGGAGGGTGGTTTGATAAAGTCCTGAGTGTTCTCAACTTTTTCTGTTGAAAAAAGTGGGGCAGATTTGGATGAAAAGTTGGGCATTGGGGGGAAGCTGGAGTAGCCAAGACCGCACTGAATACGGGCCACATACAGCTCCCACATCACAACATTCCCTCTCTTCCTCTTCTTCTTCCCAGTGGCAAGTTCCTTGCTTATCAGGGCTTGTTGTACTAGGGCTGCTGACACACTGCAGAAATAATCCAGTTTGACACCACTTTAACTGCCTTGACTCAGTGCTATGGAATTCTGGGATTTGTAGTTTTGTGAGATATTTAGCCTCCTCTGTCAGAGAGCTCTGGTGCCACAGCAAACTACAAAGCCCAGGATTCCATAGGATGGAGCCATGATAGTTAAAGAGTACTCATCTTGCAGCAGTGGTTCTTCTCCTTTAAGGATATCCAGCTCCTTTACTTTCTTCTCCTCCTCACTGATTGAAGAACCAGTTTAAAAATCATAGAAAAAATGTGAGTGCATTTTGGAATGTTCTTCCTCAAGAAGCTGCTCTCCACGGTTACCAGGGAGATCATGTGAGAAGGGATTTTATTTCAGAAATAACAATAGGTCCTTTAGCTTTCCAATAGCAATTGAGTTTCTACTAACTAAACATTACCCCTCCCCTTGATTTCCTTTGAGTGCATAAGGTTTAAACTAAAAAGGCCATTTCCCCCTCCTCCATCTACAGGTACATATTAGCTTACAAAGCAGCAGTGTTGGAATAAATGTCTGTTTTCAGTCTGATGGCTCAATTGCTCACCATGTGAGGCAGATGGCACAGCTGAAACCACTGTGGTTGACTTGTATAAATTAGCTGGGAAAGATGACAAGTGTTTGGAAAAGCTGGGTGTCCAGGGCAGGTCAGAAGAGTGGAGAAATACGACTTCTCTAGAAAATCTTAATTTCCTTGTCTGTTTTAAAAAGACAGGGTTGCCAAGTGACTTAGTATGAAAAACACCTTTAAAAGAGACTTAAAGCATGAATGAAAGAGCCAGTGCGGTATCATGATAGACTAGGATCAGAAAGATCTGAGTTCCAATCCCCACCTGACCAGGAAGCTTTCTGGGTGAGCATGGTAGTAAAGAGCATAGACAGATATGTAGCCAAACATAGAGTGTATAAACAGGATTTGCAATAGAAAAGTGTGAAGAATCTTCTGTGGTAGTCTTTGTGGACTCCACCATCTCCACATTTCCTATAGCATGTGGAGTAAGATGTGGGGTACACCCATGTGAAGTGCAGCCACTTCAAAAAAAAAAAGTGTACATTTGAACATTCCATAGTAAATGTTAAGAGTTAGCAACCTTTGCATGGCTAACCTTTGCATTACTAATTGCTAGTTTGTACTGTGTTGACTTCTCATTTCTTTTGTTTTACTACACCCACTCCCTACCTGCTTCACTCAAACTTGCTGCCATTGTTTCTCTCTCTTCCCTCTCCGGAGATTTTCAGATGGGCTCTATATTCCATGGCAGGCACGGAACAGGGTCGAGAAAGGGTCTCCCTTTCAGACGATGTCAACCTGTCCTGTGCTGCCCCTGTGCTGCTCCCGGAATATTGTATTCATGATGAAACATTGTGAACAGAACACCTGTTCCATGTCTGTCATGGACTCACGGGTGTGTGAACAGGAGCCCCATTCCTGTCCCGCGATGCCAGCCATGGGGGGGAGGTCCATTCAGAACACTTCTGGTGGAGACTGGGATGAGGAGGTAAGTGGTACCCTTTTTTCCCCCTCCCCAGGTTACTTGTTTGTTTTTTATTTGTTTTGGGGCTTGGTTTTTCATTTGGGATTTTTAGTTTTGTTTGACACTTATTTTTAAATTTCCTGTGCGATAGTTCTCTCACGAGAATGGGTGGGATTTCATTTCCAGGTTGTAAATGCAGCCTTATGATGGCTGCATTTACTCCCAGCCAGTGAGGGGAGGGGGAGGACGTTTCTGCCTAGGGATCAAGCTAAATGTCTGAAAGATTTTTCTTGATTCCGTGGCAGGAATGGGAGTGGGAGTAGTGAGGCAGGAATGGGGCAAAAGGCCCAATCTGAAAATCTCCTCTGTCCTCCATAAGTTCTCTTCTGCAGCCCTGTGTGAGCCACTATGCATAAGAGATTTTAAAAGTTCCTTCACGCAGCTGAATGAAGTTCATCTGCATGAAGTTGAGAGCCAGTGTGGTATCAGTTGAGAGGATACTTTTTAATCTCAGCTTCTTCTAAAGTGTTTCAGCAAAGTCAACTGTAGTTGAAAAACTTAATTCTTTGACTATTAACAAGTAATTAGTAAGTAAAGCTACTTTGTATGTTTTGCAAAGAAGACTAAGCTGTTTCTTTCTCTGCCAGACTCCTTGGGTGATTGGGCATAGAACTGATTATTGCTCATCTTCTGCCTTGCCAATTTTGATTACTCACATTTCCCAATGGTAAGGTATGCCCATTCTACAATCAACTTGTCACCACTGAAAAGACCCTCTTTCTCTTTTAACCAATGAGTCTTTGTCTCATTGGGCAGATCCAGAGGAGATTCTTTGATAAAGATCTTAGGGCCTTGTTCTTGTGTGCCTTCAAGTTGTTTCTGACATATGTTGACCCTAAGGCAAACCAATCACAGTGTTTTCTAAGTCTGAGGGTGTGTGATTTGCCCAAGGTCACCAAGTGGGTTTTCATGGCTGAGTGGGGATTCAAACCCTGGTTTCCATAGTTCAAACCACTGCACCAAATCTATATAGGAGGGATGATCCTTTACAATAACCTGTCCCCAAGTCATACCAGGCTTTAAAGAGTCATGTTGGCATCTTGAATTGCACTGAACAACATGATTCAGGCTGCTGACATACTGGAGAAATACTTTGACACTACTTTAACTATCATGGCTCCATCCTATGGAATCCTGGGATGTTTAATTTGTTGTGGCACCAAGAGCACTCTGACAGAGAAGGGTGAAAATCTCCAAAACTACAAACCCCAGAATTCTATAACATTGAGTCATGGCAGTTAAAGCAAACTGCATTATTTCTATAGCGTGGTAGCAGCATCAGTCACCTTCAGAGTAATGGTGTGTGTGCGTAAATTAAAATAATCATAGATAAAGGATCTATTCCAGGATATTTTGTTCTATCTGCTCTTTTTCTTTCAAATTACACAGAAATTGTGAGGGTTTTGGACCTGGAATGAGAAGCCAAAGAGAAACAGCAGAAGAGGTTCCAAATCCATCGATTAAATTGTTGGGTTTCTGATCTCAGCTGGCTGGAGATATGACGACTCTGTAAATAGAAACGGAACTTGCATGATTTCCAGCCAAATGGAAGATGACTTTTGTCCCCCTCAGCTATTGTTACTTAGGCAGTAAATTAGCACAGCACTATCATTGGGCAGCTTAAGCTCCTGCTACAATATGACTTTATATAACGGATGTCAGCTGCCGAAAACTGATCAAATTTATGTGCTGCTAGTTTGAGATATGAAAGGTCTCTGCACACTAATCACTTGAGCTGTCAGATACAGATAGCATGATTAATTTTCCATGTACTAGGTCTCTTCTGCAGCCTTGTGCGAGCCACTATGCATAAGAGATTTTAAAAGTTCCTCCTTCATGCAGCTAAGTTGGAAGGATACTTTTTAATCTCTGCTTCCTCTAAAGTGTTTCAGCAAAGTCAACTCTAGTTGCAAAACTTAATTCTTTTATAAATCTGTAATACAGTTTTATGTCTCTGGACTTTTTCAGATGTGGGGAAAACCCCCCGAGGAGGTCGGGAGAAGAACGGGGATGTTTCACTTACAGAGCCCCATTTCAGACAGCCCCGTGTTCTTCCGTCCTCCTCCCAACCTCCTCCTGACCTTCCCCTGTGTTGCAGGCACCACTTTTTATTGACAGAGAACCTTGGTCAATAAAAAGCAGCACCCGCAGCACAGGGGAAGGTCAAGAGGAGGATGGAGGAGGACTGTGTCATCTGAAACGGGGCTCTGTAAGCAAAACAGCCCCATTCTCCTGACTTCCTCGGGGGGGTTTCCCCCCATCTGAAAAAGTCCCAAGTTTGAAAAAGTAATAATTAAAAGAGTGAGGGAGGATAAATGTCTACTCTTTCTGGCTTTCCTGTGTGCAGAGGCTGTGCTATTATGGTTTTGTTATTAAAATTAACCAGGTTAATGATATGAAGGCTTACCCAAGATCTGAAAGAAATAGTCACAAATAATAACAAAATGTCAGTGGAAAATCTCATTTGGCATTCCATTTTTATGGAACAGGTTGAGAAATTATGAAGAAAATTCTAATTTGTATTTTTGAATGTACAATTTTCCAACAAACTTTTATTTATAGGTATCTCTTTTGCTTCTGGTTAGCATCACATAACCCACCTCTGAACTCTCCAAAATAATTACATTTTTCATAAATCCATATTGAGGTGATGTCTTGATTAGGACTACTAAAAAGACACAAAAATTCATTGTGCTGGCTTTTGAAAGCAAAGATCTTTTTTAAAAAAATGGAGGAGGAGGAGTATTATGGCCAGAAGGGTGGGAGATTCTGGGAGTTGTGGTCCAGAAAGAACAACAACAACAACTTTTCCAAGCTCTGATTTGGTCTTGTGTGCTGTCTGTCTGTCTCTCTGGCTTTTCTTCACAAACGAAGATTCAGGAAGGACTCATCCCGCGCTTTCTGCAAGCGCGCTGATGACTCACTAGAATCTTAGATAAGGCATCATACAGGATAAAACTTCTCTCACACACCTCATATACTAGTTCCAACCCCTCAACCCTTCCCCATTGTGTGGAAAGGCCTGAAGGAGGATTCCTTTTTTGTTTAGGTGGATGCATTTAGAATCCTTTCCACAATCAGGAGGGTAGTACTGTAAAGGTCCCGCAACACAGAGAGAATTCTAAGATGTTATCTAGACCTTGGGAAAACTTCTCATAGAATTTGAGGAGAATACCTTTTGTCCCAACGAGATCCCACAGTGACTGGCCATTTTCAGAAGGAGAGGGGCCAAAACCTGCAAAAACTGTGTGAGAACAGCTTTCATGGCTTTTCCTGAAGTTTTTTTAACAAATACGCACAAATGTGCATTACTGCTTGTTTGGACAACCGATTCACAGTGCCTTGCATTCCGGAAATGGAAAGCTGATTGGTTGGACATGCATGGGGGACAGGCTTGCCAGCAATGAAGTGGCTGGAAGTGCCATTTTGGAGTTTTGTGATAGCAATCGTGCAAATTTTTTACAGCACTAGGGTGACCAAACAGCTTTTTCAAGCATTAGATTGCACTTGTTTGCCTTACATTTAATTTTTTTAAAAAAAAAACAACTGTACAGCAGCAACTTGTGGAGAATACTAACATGAGCAATTCACTCCCTGCCACCATCTTGATTCACAGGCATGGCTGTGTGTGAACTTCAAACATGGATAATTTCTCATACCAGCAATCTTGTCAAAAAAGTGGAAACAAATGAATGCTGCTGCAATTTTGCGTTAATGCACAGCAACCCACATTATATTGCCTTGTCTAGATAAGCCCTAAGTGTGTTCCGGTGAACATGTCAAGGTCAGGGGAGGAGCCACCATGTGCACAGGCACTGGGGATGGGCCATTTACTATGTCACCCCTCCCTCTATGGATTCAAGCAGTTATAGTGAGCCATCAAATCCTTCCAAGTTAGTTAAAGGACATGATCACACCAGGCTGCTAAGACACCACAATAGGGTTAGTGTAGGAAGTGCAAACATAACAGTTTGGGGACAGTTTTTTTTTGTTTTGTTTTGTTTTTTTCAACAGTTCTTAAAAAGTGCCATAGTACTGCTATAGTCCTGGGCTCTGGTTTTTGCATGCCAGCCTCCATAACCCTGCCTTCCTCCATTATGCCCTTCCCAGCATGCCTTTCAGTCTGTATTTTTATTTATCTTTTTAACATTTTCAGCACAATTGCACAATCACAGTAATTAATTGATTAAGTAAAAAAAGAAAAGAAATTGAAAAAAAAAAAGAAAAAAGAAAAACAGCCCTGCTTAGGAATAGTGAGGGGAAGGGGGGAAAGGAGCAGAATCACATCCACTCTCATCATGTGACTGTCTGCAGATCATAACTGCACTAGGGGAAACTTATCACACATAACTCAACAGTGGTAAAGCAAGATGATTGTGAGGCATTGATGGGTTTTGCCTGTTAATGAAAAGGAGCACGCCAGGAATGGATGGAAGAAGAATCAGCTACAGGACAGACACAGCATCATGTGATAAGATACAGCCACAGATGTTACTGTTCTAGCACCTTGGCAGCCTCACATGATAAAGTCCAGAGAAGTTAGGAGCTGGGCAGTTGCCAAAGTACCTCCTGTAACAGAACTTTTATTGCAGAGTTCAAGAGAAATAAAATCCTTATCTTCTGTGTTGCTTGTATTAGTCATCAAATTTGTTTCCTGCTTCCTGAGCCATACAAATGTGATTCACATCCAAGGATTTATACATACATACAAACAAACACACACATCCTCTTGTTTGAGAAATCTGCTATACTGACTTGTGTATTTTATTGTGGGTAAAGATTTTAGCTACAGAATGTGGCTATTTTCAGATGTCCAACAATAAGAATTAGAGCTAAACTAGACTGACAAAGGTTTCAAAATATACTAATTCAACTGAATATGGGAAGAAAATCACTGTCCTCTGAGATATAATAGAAAATTGAATCTCCCTACTTTGTCATTGCATATCTTATTACTAAATGAATTGGCTGGTTGATTATAGAAATGTACGCATAGTTTATAAATAACTCGTAAAAAGTTACTCTTTGGTAGAACTCTCAGAATCTTCTAGCCATCATGGGTGGATTTTAGAAACTGTAGTCCAAAAAGTAATTTTCCCAAGCTGTGAAGATAACAAGTTCATAAATCACATTTCCATTAGTCATAATAAATGTTTCTACTGTGAGTTGGACACTCTTGCCTTAAACTATTACTTTGTTAGTAAAGACTAATGAGATTTATTTCAAAATGATGTCTTGAGTTTCACACCAAAATAGTCAGCATTCATTGCAGCAAACCAAAGATACCAATGCTGCTGTTGGTTAACCTCTTTGTTGGTATTAAAGAATAATAGTACTTCCTGCATTTTTATCTAGATTTCACATACACATTATTATGATTAAGAGTACGGTTGGCTTGAATGATCAGGCCCTGCTGCCCACCCGCTGAAAGTGGAAAGCCATGTTGCAGTTTACTGGTACAGCCTTGCAGATACTGACTGGGAAGTCTGGGGTAGCACTGGTCCAGACACCTGCTATAGGGCAATAGCCACCCAACATCAGCTGAGTGAGATGGCTACTACTGTTGATTCCACTTGTGGAAAGGTCAGAAGAAGAGGACCTGTATTGACATATGAGAAATGAGAGCATCATGTGTTTGCTTAGGCAAATGTGTAAAGAAGACAGATCTCCAAAGGTTTGGGACTATAATCATCCATTGGTAGTAAGCATATATTATGAAAACTGAACTCCAGTCCTCTGGTGTTCTACTTTCTGCTCACTTCTGGCTTGGATTGCAAATGTGGGCTTTGATGGTGCAACAGAGGATACTGTTAGTCACTGAGATTCAGGGATAGTTTCTTCCCTGAACAATGGGTCACATCCACTCAGAAAGCTAGGATGGTCAATTCATTCACTTTAATGTATCACTTTATGCTTATTTTCCCTACTTGGAGTTGCAAATGTTTGAAATGATCTTTGAAATGCTTCTAGTGCTGAGCCAAAGCACCTGCTTCCAGAGGGAAATATGTTTAATACAATGCCTTTGAACTAACAGTGGAACAAGAAGTATTGCTACTTCTTGTTGCTTTTCAGTCAACAATTTGGGGAAGGGGAAGTCAAAGAGTTGCAGGAAACATCTTTTCTATGAAAATGAGCACTCCAGTTCTAAATGGGAAAGTTCAAAGCAGCCCTAATACATATTGAATGGCATGGCATGAGTTTGGCTTTGAAAGAGAACCCTTTGTTCACTGTCAGACACAGATGTAATGTGCAACAACAGTTAGGAAAAAGTCATAAAACGTCTGCTCTGCCTGCTGTTGATGTTCTTTTAGTCTGCCAGCAAGAAAAAAAAATATTTTGCCTCTTTTTGGACATAAGAACATAGATTTGCTTGTACACAGAAGACTAGTGATACGTATTTCCCACATTCTCAAGCATCAGAAGCTGCTAATAATATAAGAGATCAGATGTTATCCTTACTGTAATTAGAATATTGTTTGTTGAAAGACTACACATGATGCCACTGTTTACATAAAAATTGGAGAGCAAGGATAGACAATTGTGGACCTCCTGATTTTTTTAGATTGCAATTCACATAATCAGTCTAGATAGGCTTTGCTGGCTTGGCTGATGTAGGCCAAAATAATAGTAATGAGGAGGAGGAGGAGATTCTGAAGGGTCCCAATTTCTCACTGTTGACATAAAAGGGAAAAAAATGTATTATTGAGGACTTTATCAGATGTGGCAAAAATTGTAAGATTACAATGCCACAGTAGCACAAATGGGTCCTGCTATCAAATGACGTTGTAGGCCTCCCATGCTTGCTGCGTGCTCCAGCCACAAATAAGGCGGCACTTTCCATTAACGGGACAAGCCGTCAATAGTTCTCAATATTGCTATTTTTATGGTATTGAAGAGTGTGCAAAAACACGTCCTGCTGTAATCATGAGATTACAGCATGAATGGGTGGTCTTCTTTCCCCCCACCCCATTCCTGGTGAGAAAAGCTCAGGGTAAGAACATGAAAACTATCCACAGGACACTCTTTGTATAAACTGTCCCATTTTGTTTGCATGTTTTAAGTGTATTTAAGTGTTTATGTGTTGATTTACTTTGTTAATAAAGGGTGGGGTTTTTTGGTGTTTTTACACGCTCTCGTGTCTTCTCCGAGAATCACCAAAATCTCACCCATGCCAAATCATGGAAGTAAACTTCCATTCTTCAAATGCTAATGATCATCGTGCGATAATTCCATGGCATTTGAATTGGGCAATTACAGCAATATGAAATAATAAGTGTAATAATGCCACTATGTTTCTGCTTTCCTCATTTGTGGAATTACAGCATTATTAGCCACTAGTCTGATAAAGTCCTTAGGCGTAAGTTGGGCTGAAGTATCACCATTAACAGATAATGCACAATTCTGCCTCCCTTTTCCATCCATTTCTCCTAGGAACATTGTTGAACTCCTGAAGTGACATCTGGAGATAACTTTCAACTAGATGCAGGTGAGCAAGCTTGGGATATTAATCCAAGGAAACCATCTACAGCAAATCATACTTTTGGTTTGAGATACAATTGAACTCCTACTCGAGGAAACATTTCATAGCCTGAGAGTTCTCATGGACTGAGAGCTGATGGGAAAAGCACAGGTAGTAGTGATGGTCATTTTTTTTTTTTTACTAATTTAGCCTAGTATACCAACTGCTACTCCATCTGAAGAGGATGGACTGTACCTGTTATCTGTGCATTAATGGCATCCAGGTTGAACTGTTTTAATGATTTCTATGTGGACCTGCAATTAAGGATGGTTCAGAAACTTCACCTGATTCATGAGAAGGCAGAGTCCTGTTGATGATAGGACAAAGCACTGGACAGAACACTGTAGAAGAGATTGGCTGCAACATTATTGTTGGAATTAAGTAGGTTTGTTCACTTGTTAAATTCAGTGGAGGTAGGCTTGAATCTTAGTGTTACTCCAAACTAAAGTAGAACCATTGAATCAATGGGATTTACATATGTATGGGTTGACACACTGTTCAAAAAGTCATTCTACAGTTGTCCCCTCATATTCACTGGGGGTTGGTTCCAGGACCCCCTGTGAACACCAAAATCTGTGAATACTCAAGTCCCATTATATGCAATGGCATAGCAAAATGGCATCCCTTATATAAGATGGCAAAATCAAGGTTTGCTTTTTGGATTATTATTTTTTAAGAATATTTTCAAGCTGTGAATGCTTAAATCCGTGTATACCAAATCTATGGATACGGAGGGACAGCTGTAGTTGGGATTAACCAGTAGGATTCAGGCTATACAATTTGTGTACATATGTACACAGATTATTGATCTGCATACAAGCTCTTATATTAACATTCAACATGTGGTCACTGTATACAGATCATTGAAGATGAAGATCATTGTTTTAAAAAATTGCACATGGAGTGGAATGTACATGTGTTCATACAAGGTTTCTGGGTTTATACTGTTGTTCAAGTATTCAAGTGTCTTTATTGACAAACAGCAGAAATAAAGAAGATTATAATTTTGTGTAAATTGAATGTTTTTTAAAAAATGAAACCAATTTTATTCACAAAAGTATTGCTACTAAACTGCAGAAAAATAAGTCCTAGAATGTTCAGTGGAGCTTGTTCTGGAAAATTTACAAGTTGTATCTAAACTACTGTATTATAAATATAAGCAGTTCAATTGTATAAAGATTTATTTTTCCAAGAATGACTTTTTGAATAATGTGTCAACCCATACACACGTAAATCCCATGGATTCAAAGATTTCTTTTTCCACCAAACACATTGTCATAAAATGTTGAAAATGGAATAAAGTGCTATTGAAAGTCAAAATATTTACTGGCAAGAATTTATTTAATTACAAAATGAAAACAACAAGAACAAGTCAAATAACTATACAATTGAAATGTCAAACAAAATTGAAGGCCAGGCCGGAGTTCAATAAATCAAATACACATTTAGGGTAGTAGCGAGGAAATGCAGGCCATAAGCAATGTGTGGTCTCAAGTGAAGTTTTTGTGTTCCCGCAAGGACCTTCTCCATTTAAAAAAAAAAATAGATATTTTTGCCCCCAGTTTACCTCCAAGTCACTTCTTGGGGGTGGGCTCTATTGGCCTAGAGGGGGTAAAAATTTGATGAAATTGGGGCCAACAAATTCAAAACCATTTCAGGCAATGCTGTGTGGTATATGTCCTGCCAATGTCCCCTGAGAAGCCCTGACACCTGACAGTTGTCTGACTTAGGCTCTTCTGCCAGGCCTATTGGTAGTCCTGGGTTGAAATACAGCTGTAGGCCACATCATTCAGTATTAACACCAGTTATAATGGGGAAAAAATCCCAAATAACTTGAAGGAAAAAATGGGAAAGGAATTAAAGAAAAGAGGACTAGACAAAATAGAGGGACGGATAGGATGGATGAGTGAGGAAAGGGAGTATAAGAGAGAAATTATATGGAATGAAAATTTCATGGTTTAATTGCATACATTTAGAACAATGGATTAAAAATTGGAAAAAGAATCATAAAGAAACAAGGGAGTTCACAAAATTTGAAAATTTGGTGAAAAAAGGTGAAAAGATGGATGATAATGAAAGTTTGAAAGGCATTACAAGTGAATTATATAAAATATTGATAAAATATAAGGATAAAAAAGACAAAGGAGAATATTTAAGGAGAATATGGGAGGAAGATTTGAAACAAAAGATTGGAGATCATGAATGGGATAAGATTTGGAAACAAAGACAACTAAAAATATGTTAATACGCATAAAAGAAAATTACTATAAAATAATATGGAGATGGTATTTGACGCCAGCAAGATTGCATAATATAGACAAGAATAACTCTAAATATTATTGGAGAGGTTGTCAAGAAATAGGTACATATATGCATATGTGGTGGAATTGTAAATTTGTACAGCAGTTTTGGGAAATGGTTTTTATAGAAATAGAGAATATTTTGAATATAAATATAGAAAGGAAACCGAGTATAGCATTGATGTCAATTTATAATGGAGAGAATGGGAACCAAGCAGAAAAGGATTTAATAACAAATTTATTTATGGCAGCAAGATTAATTGTAGCAAGACACTGGAAAATGCAAATAAATGTACAAGTGGAGGAGTGGTATAAAGAAGTTTGGAAAATGGCAATAAATGAGAAGTTAACATGTAGAATTAAAGTAAGAAGAGGAAGTTGGAAAGAAAGTGATTTTGATAAAATTTGGAAAGTATTTGTTAAAAAAGTATTACAGACAAAAGATGGGAGGTTACCTCCACGAGAAGAAATGAGATTCTAGAAAGATTAGGTAAGGGATAATGGCTCCGGTGAAGGGGAGCACTGAGGTGGGGGGTGTAGGGGAAGTAATATTTTTGAAAAGAATCATAGTAAAGAATTTATGTTAACTTTTGAAATTAGTTAATAGAAAAATTTGATGTTTGTGGTAATATTATGTGTTTTACTAAATAAGTATTGATTGGATATTATAATGTATGATTATAAAATTAATTTTAAAAAAAGCTGCAGGCCATATCACACTGCCATCCTCTGATCTCCAAACTACCACTGGCTGAAGGCAGTACTGGGGTAGTTGCTGCAACTATGGACTTTTTCGGACGTCTTAAATGTAACATGGCAAGGCTGCTTCAGTTACATTTAAGACGTCCGAAAAAGTCCTATGTCTTTCACCTACTTTTGTAGTGAGGTGTTTTTTTTTTGTCCACACAGTATCCCTGTGCTCTCTTCAGTCTTTTCCCCCTCTCATATATTCCACTCTCCCTTTGACAGTCTTACATACACATACCCTTGGAACTTCCTAAGGCAGCTCCCTGAGGACCAAAACAGTTGTGCCCCATGCAAGCTGAGGTGGGGAAATCTACTTTTAACAGTATACATAAAGGGAACATGCATTCATCAGTTCATGCAAACATACTCTACTTAAGTACAGAGTTCACTTCATTTGTACTCTGTATTTAAGGGGATTCCTCTACTTGGATACAGATAAGGAATTATCATAGCAAATGAGCACTTTTACCTCAGTTTGGTGCAGAAAGGCCCTTCAGAGATTTTTTTTTTTTTAAACTGGCTCATCTGGTCTTGCTTTTGGCTCTCTTTTTCTGATCCTTCTGCATTCTTAAAGGGTCATGATGACATGACTCAGTGGAAAAAGGTGACAGTGCTCAATAATGTGGAAGGGTTCATCTACACTGTAGAAATAATGCAGTTTGACACGACTTTAAGTGCTGCAGCTCCATGCTATGGAATCCAGAGATCTGTAGTTTTACAAGGTCTTTAGCCTTCTCTGCCAAAGAGTGCTGGTGCCTCACAAAACTACAAATCCCAGGATTCTGTAGGATGAAGCCATAGCAGTTAAAGTCATGTCAAACTGCATTATTTCTACAGTGAAAGTGGTCTGTCTATTAAATACCAAGACTTTGTTTCTATCTTTCAGACAAATCAGGGAGATCTGATTGTGAATGCTTGAGTGGTGACCTTGAACGTATCTGAACCTGCATGACAAACATCAGCACTCTCGGCCATTCAGTTAATTCTCAGTCGTCATTTAAAGCAACTGTGTTGTCTGTTGTGTACCAGAAAAATGCTAAGTTTAAAAGTCAAGCAACATGATTTTCTGCAGCAACTTGAGGCGGACCCAAACCTTTTTCAAAAAATCACTTGTGATGAAACCTGGATCTTCCTGAGACAAAATGACTATCAATGCACTGGAAAACACCATCATCACCAAGAATGAAAAAAGCACATCAAAGCAAGTCCACAATCAAAGCCATGCTCATAGGGTTTTTTGATATCAAGGGCGTAATTCCAGTAGAATGGGTTCCAGAAGGCAGAACAGTAAACCAGCATTATTATAAGGAAGTTTTGACAAAACTGAGAGAAAGAGTCGGGGGCGAGGCCAGAACTGTGGAGAAATGGTTTCATTCTTCATCAAGACAATGCGCTTGCTCACACAGCACTTTCTGTGAAGCAGTTTTTGGCCAATAAACTGATTAATACATGTGAACATCCTCTATATTCACCAGATTTGGCACCATGCAACTTTTTCCTTTTCTCTAAAGTGAAATCAGTGCTGAAAGGGACACGTTTTGAGTCAATTGATGCAGTAAAGATGAAAACAGCAAATGTATTGACACAGCTGAAAGAAACTGATCTGCTCCATGTCTTTGACCAGTGGAAAACAAGACTGCATTGGTGTGTCAGTGTGAATGGGGAGTATATTGAAGGGGACAAGCATCGGAATTATAATACATATAAATAAAAATGGGTTATTGTATCAGTCTCATTATTTAATAGACAGACCTCATAGATACACCAGAAAGGAGTAGAAAAAGAGGAAGACTGCACTATAGGAGTATTGATTTAATCAAGGAAGCCATAGCCCTGAGTTTGCAAGATCTGAGCAGGGCTGTTGATGAGGATCTTTATGGAAATCAATATGGCAGCAAATATCAACAGTAAAAATGACACAAGTTCTTGCATTGTTGAATCCTACAATGTAGTAGGTGCAGGGTGCTAAAGATTGAACTGTTTGGAAGTGTGTCTTAGGAGATTTTCAGACAGGGAAAATAACCCCCATGGAGGTCAGAAAAGAAATGGGGCTGTTCTGCTTCCAGCACTGCATTTCACGCACACCTGTCCTTCTCCCGATCTCCATTTGTTCTCCCTCCATCCTGCTTTCATTTTCCTTCTGGTATTTTCTGCTATTTTTTACTAACGGAAACTTCCATTAGTAAAAAATAGTGGAAGGAAAATAAAAGCAGGATGGAGGGAGAACAAATGGAGGTCAGGAGAAGGACAGGGGTATGTGAAACGCAGTGCTGGAAGCAGAACAGCCCTGTTTCTCTCCCAACCTCCATGGGGGTTATTTCCCCCGTCTGAAAATCTCCTTAATCTAAGAAGTGTCCAGCTTGAAAGACCTTGGAGTGAACATTCATTCCTTCCTAAGCAATGCCTTCTCCTCCTCTGTGAGAGGAGCCACCATGGTGAGCCACCATGGTGTAGTAGTTCAAGTGTTGGACTAGGACTGCAGGAGACCAGAGTTTGAATCCCTTCTCAGCCACAAAAACCTACTCAGCCTCAGAGGAAGGCAATGGCAAACCCCATCTGAACAAATCTTGCCAAGGAACCCTATGATAGATTTGCCTTAGGGTCACCGTAAGTCAGAAATTACTTGAAGCCACACAACCTCCATGTCCTCAAGAGTTTGAAGGAGGAATACAGAGCAGATAAGGGACCATATTCCTACCCAATCATCTTCCCACTATGGAAGCTTCAGTGTACACAGAAAAGCTTTCATAGAAATGTATTTCCTATTCCTTTCAATGCAGGGGCTTTGTGTATGAAACATCTTTCACATTAAGCTTTTCTTCCATCTATCTATCTATCTATCTATCTACACACATAGGAGATTTTCACATGGGGGAAATAACCCCCGGGGAGATCGGGAGAAAAACGGGGCTGTTCTGGTAAGCAGAGCTCCGTTTCACATGTCCCCCTTCCTTCTCCCGATCTCCCTCATCCTCTGTTTCTATTTCCCTCCTGGTATGTTCAGCTATTTTTTACTAATGAAGAACTTTACTAATGAAGGGAAATAGAAGCAGCATGGAGGGAGGATGACGGGAGATCGGGAGAAGGAAGGGGGCGTGCGAAACAGAGCGCTGCTACTGGAACAGCCCCATTTCTTTCCCGATCTCCCCGGGAGTTATTTCCCCCATGTGAAAATCTCCATACACACACACACATACTGGTCACCAGAGCTCTAAACTTTATTTAAAGGTTCTTGTGATGGGGCGTATAGTTCAGAGTTGTTCGTAAGATTCTCCAGACTAAAGTTTCAATGAATATGTACAAATCAGGTCAATTTTTAAACTGTTTTTCAATGGCTGCATCCCATATATTTTGATTTAATATGATATAACTTATGGAGAAATATGTTTTACAAGCAATAGAAGACATTTAAAATGTATAACATATTCAGGAAATACTTTGTGTGGCTAGAGAATACTTTGAGTTCAAATGTCAGATTCCACAGATGGTTGTTTTAGTCTGTTGCAGAAATGACAGACTCTTGTTCCTTAAAGAGTAACACATTTATTATGATATAAGATTTCATGAACCAGTGCTCGCTTTATTGGATGCATGCTGCAAAGGCTTTAATGCTTGTATATTATAGGAATCAATACAAAGTAATAAAAAGTTAACATACTTAATTATATTCAATCATCATGTTTCCATATATGGATGACTCAAATAGCCTCTCTGGTCTTTCGAAATGAAATTATGCCAAATTAAGGACCTCTCTCTCTCTCTCTCTCTCTCTCTCTCGCTTCTCATCAAAGTGTGCAAGTCATTCTTGACAGTTAATTCCTTTTAACACTTCTAATGATCCATTTTCCCTAGATGTGCTTGGGTGAAAATGAGGGTTTAACACAATTATGCCTTGTACATTTTTCTGATGATAAACGACAGCCACTTCTTACATCACTGTTGAAAGAAATGTGTATCAGAAGCATGGCTTTGGGTAATGTGATTTGCCATGGACCAGTTGCCTGAAGCCCAGTACTCCATGTATCTTGCACATGACGATGCTGGCTTGTGTGACAGATGCCCAATATCGATAACATTGGCACAATCTGAGGTTTTAGGTTTCATGAGAAGTGGATGAATAAAAATAACTACTGCTGCTCCAGAGATTAGGACACAGAGCAATGAGTTCAAACTAGAGAAGAAGGGATTCCACCTGAACATTAGGAAGAACTTTCTGACAATAAGAGCTGTTCTGCAGTGGAATGCACTTCTTCAGAGTGTGGTGGAGTCTCCTTCTTCAAAGGTTTTTAAATAGAGGCTGGATGGTCATCTGTCAGGATTGCTTTGATTGTGTATTCCTGTAGCGCAGGGACTTTGTGGTCTCTTATAACTCTATGGCCCTTGTGGTCTCTTAGAAGTCTATGATATTGTTTGTTTAACTTAGATATTAAATATTAATATTAATGCATTTAAAATTGTACATAATGATTTTAAAATTTATATAATGATTAATTCAAACCATTTTTTGCTTCAGTTTTTAGGCAAAAGGCTACCAGAGTGGCTTACAAGTGTCAGGAGTAAGACGTTCTCTGCCTGCAGACTTAGAATTGAAAAGACACGATAAACAAGAGGAAAGGGATGGGAGGAGGAAGCTAGCTCAGGAATTGCAGCTCAGATGTGGAGGCCCCATATAATCAGCTCATAAAAGTGCACAATATTGGTGGAGTGTTTGGCATGTCTATTGAATGATCTGATGGAAAAGCTATCAGTGATAGCTTAGGGAGAGCCAAAGGCAGCTGGTCTTAACAGGAGTGATGGAACACTCTTCTTCTCCACCATAGTATGTATGTATGCCTGTGAATGCACGTGCGTGCGCACACACACACACACACATACACACACTAAATATGTGGCTTGGAATCTCGGTATCTCTATAGGCTCCTCTATATGAGGCAATAAAATGTAGATTGGTGCATACTAATGCCAATTCGCAGCAGCTTTCATTTGTCTCCACAGTGTGTGTGTTTTTCAAGATCGCAGGCATGCGAAGCCATATGTGTTTGTTGTTCAAATGGGCATGCCTGAAAATCAAGATGGCAGGCGTGAGTGAATTACTCATTTTTTCATTGTCACCAGTTGTTGCTGCCAAACAGTATTTTTTAAAGCAAATCCAAGGAGCAGAAGTGCAATCTTCCACTTAAATAAACAGATAAAAAGAGGGATGGGGGGGAAGGCTGTTTCATCGCCCCAGCACACAATTGCTATGGCAAAAATCCAACATGGTGGTTCTGGGGGCTTGCCTTGCAAGAAAGCTCCACCCTCTGTGTACATCTGATCCCAATAAGAGCTTTCTACTTCTGCTCTTATTGGGAATGCGCAGCAAAGCAATCCCCTTATCCCAATGAGCAGGAATGCATATTTCCTTTGGAGTATTTTTTAAAATATGGGGAAAGCCATGAAGGCTTTTCCCATGGAGTATTTTGAGTTTTTGCCCCTTCTCCTTCTGAATATAGTGAAATAATGTGGGATCCCATTGGGACAAAAGATATTCTTCTTGAATTCTATGAGGAGTATTTTTGCCGTATAGACAAGCCCAAAGATAAACCACATAAACCTGCCTGTCAATAAGACCCTTTTTCAGGTTACCACAACTTCAAGGCCCTTTTTCAGGTTGCCACAACTTCAAAAATGAAACAAGTGTCCACCTTCTCTAGGGTGACACTTATCTTTGGAATTCCTTCCAAGTCAGGCTTACCTGCCACGTTAATTATTATTACTTGAATACCAGCCCTCATGGTATAAGTCAAGCTTTTAATTAGCAGTAAATGTTTTAGAGATCAGAGTTCATGTTTCAATGTAATTGTTGTGGGGTTAGACTCTTTATCTATCAACAACTATGGGAATGGGGGTGATGACACTGCTATTTTATCTTCTTTGATGAGAGAAGGGACAATTTATTCTTAATGTTTCATTAAGTTTTTATCTTCATTGTAAGCCATTTCCATGACTTTTTATACTAGAAATGTGAGATAGCTGTTTTTTAATGTATTACTAATGTAGAAGAAACAGCTGTGTAAAAGAAGACTACAGCCTTTCACAATACTAAGCATCACCTACCTTTTCTCATTTGTTCATATTTCATTAATTTTGGAAGAAGAAACATATAGGACAGTGATTCTCAATTTTTAGCCCTCCAAATATTTTGAACTTCAGTTCTGGTAAACCCTGACCAAAGGCTCTGTGTGCTGGGGCTTCTGGAAGCTGAAGCCTAAAATGTCTGGAAAACCAGAAATGAAGAACCATTTATATAGAGTAATCTTCTACAACCTGCCTATTTCAAGATGTATTAGACAATCATGTCTTCCCTCCCTTCCACTCTCCATGCTGGCTCCAAATATATATAAGGACCTATGATGAAGAATAAGGAAACAGTGTGGTGTAGTAGTTTGAGTTAGACTAGAACACTGGGGACTCATCTAGCTTACCTTCATTCAGGTTTCCCTGGTCTTCAGTGACCATGGGCTAGTCCAGAAGGTCACCACACACACTGAGGTGAGTTTAGGAGCACTGTCCACACAGTTCTCACCTGTGAACTCACCCTGGTCCAATATATCACAGTATGTGCAACTACACAGCTGTGGCCACTCCCCTCCCCCTCTGCATGCATGCGAATGTCTGCATGTCTGCGCACTGATTGATATGGGTTTGCTGGTATTCACTTATCCAAGCAGCTGCCATGTATGCAAAAGAAATGGTAAGGAAGGAAGCACCAAAAAAGTGACATTGAAACAGGGAAAGCGGCATTTCCTAGTGGGAAAGGTCAGCTGATCACCTGGCCCAAGAAGCCTCCTTCTGACCTCTTCTGCCCACCTGCAAACTCCTCCCCTCCCCCTGGCCCCAAACCGACATCACTATGGAGTACAGTCCTCACTGGCACACAAATATCTAGCTTTTCCCCTCCAACCCAAAATAAATCCCAACTCATTTTGCCCCGAGGCACTGAAAAGACCTGGATTCAAGCCGTACATCATCTGGACAGCTCGCTGTGAAAATTAGGTGAAATCATTTTATTTGGTCAGTGTAGGCAAGCCCTGGGAAACCAGGGGTCTAATCCCTGTTCAACCATGGAAAGCCACTGGGTGACCTTGGGCAAGTCACACTCTCTCAGCCTCAAAGGAAAGCAAGGGCAAATCTGAATAAATTCTGCCAAGAAAAACCTGTGATAGGTTCACCTTAGGGTCACCATACGTCAGAAATGACTTGAAAGAACACAACAACAACAACAACAACAACAATGTTGCACAAGGCATACATAGAGAATACAATATATAGTGTGTCAAGGGAAATGGTGGACCAATATTATAAACAACTTTCAAATGTTAGTTGTTTGAAGGTGGTGCAGTTCTTGACAGTAAATGGAGGAAGAAAATTCAGAGCATCAATGTTAATTTCCTCCTGAAGAGCATTCTTCTGTGCATTATTACAAACTGTTTCCTGAATAAAAGGCTATGATGGCATTATCACCCTTTCTTCCTCAAAAGATTACACATTCTGACATATTCACCCTCTTGTCAAATGTCTTTCATCATAACCTATTATCCACGCACTTGTAAAAATACTGATTTGATCCTATGACTAGCTCCAATTCATGGCCAGTACTATCTGGTATTATTATTAGTTTATCAGTTCAGATCCCTCTATGGACCATAGGACTTTATCAGACACACAAAATACAGCATCATAATGACACCACATAACTGAGAACGGGCACGCATATCAGACAACGTCGCCCTTTCACAGTTATGTCCCCGCCAAAACCTGTACTTTTTAATTGATGACTTAAGCCTTCAATTGATTCCCCCATGGCACTTTTGTGCCAGCATTGCTGGCATGTGAAAGCCTTTTTCCCCTCATCCTAACCCCATCAATGGCTGGTCCGGCACAAATACATCTGGGTGAGATCGCAACATCCAGGTAAGTGACATGCTTTTTATGACCCTCCCCAGGTTATTTTAAAGTTTTTAGTGTGTTTAGGTTCTTGTGTAAACTTTTTAGTGGGCTTTTTTTTTTGCATTTTTTTAAAATTTCCCACACAATGAAGTCTCGCAATAATCCACAGGATATCAGCAGAGGAAGTGAACAGAGCTCCATTCACTTCCTCTTTCATTGCCAGGGAAGCCTTTGTTGGGAAAGCAAGGTAAGTGCAGTGGGGAGCAACCTTTTGCTAGCATAAAAATGGATTTTTTAATGCCAGCAAAAGAACACTTAAAGGGGCTCATCCGATAAAGTCCTATAATCTTACACGGGTAAGTACAGCAAGCCTTATTAATTTCAATGCGAACATTATGTGTAAGTTAACCATGGACCAGATTGTTCCAATAAAGTTTCATCTTAAGCATATGAATATGTGGATTTCCTCCATTAGTGTTATACTTTAGTAGCAACTTTCTATTCTATTAGGAAGTTTAATAAGTTTGAAAGTTTAATATTCAAAACTTGCATATAATACTTATTTGGACAATATATTCCAGAAATGATTTTGCTTTCCTACATCTTCTATATATCTACTGTATACTATCATTAACAATAAATACTGGAGCATCATTCTGACTCTTTGCATCAGCTACAAAATGTTTGCTGGCACTCTGAAAGTTGGTGTTCATTTGTTTTTCAAAGTATTGTTTTGCACTGAACCTTCTGTTTCTAAAAATAAGCTGTCTTCATTCTATATGTACACCTATCTCCTAACTACAGATTTTCAGAGACCGAAGTAGTTGTCTGCTTATCTTAGTTGAATTTGCTTTGCTGCCTGCTTTTAGTTCACAATCTTTGCTCTTGAAACTATAGTAAATCCAATTCTATTCTTATTTCCCTCATTTTGGCTCATCACCCTTGGCAACAATTACAGCAGACAGGTTCAAGTTCAGAGCTGTAAGTGAGCCATTCCTACATTGGCAAAACTTCTCTCGGCCTGACAGCAGAACTTTGCACTGAGGAATGATGAATTGTTCAGCTCCACAAATCCTGAAAATTCACTCAGGGGCTTCCTAACAGATCCAGGCACCTGTTGGATTAGTGGGATGTTTCAGTAAAGTCTCTTTCCAATGCAGAAGTAAGGATGTGAAAAATTTGATCTTGATTTCATTGTGTTTCTCCAAATCTCATGCATTATCCCCCCATCATGTCAGGTTGCAGTATACAGGATGAGTCTCCCTTATCTGAAATGCTTGAGACCAGAGGTATTTTGGAATATTTTGGATTTTTGAATTCTTGCATATATATAATGAGATATCTTGGAGATGGGATCAAGTCTAAACACAAAATGTATTTATATTTCATATACATCTTTTACACATAGCCTGAAGGTAATTTTATACACAAGATTTTTTTATAATTTTGTGCATGAATCAAAGTTTGTGTAAACATTGAACCATCAGAAAGCAAAGGTGTCAATATCTCAGCCACATTTTGGATTTTGGAATATTTCAGATTTCGGAATTCTGGATAAGGGAGACTCAGCCTGTATAGTATATTTTTTTACAAATGGAAAATTGTATGCATTTTCCCTAATAGATACATCTGTGTATGCATTTTATTTTATTTTATTTTATTTTATTTTATTTTATTTAGTAGGTACTTTATTCCTCCAGAATGGATCGTAAACCTCACAAATGTGGAGATTTTATAAGTTCTTTACTCAAAACGAGTCTTAGGAAGTGCAAGATGGATACTTCAGTCAAGAATCTCTGCACCAACAAAATTCTTTTCTATCCCTCTTCAACAATAATACTTTTTAGTTTTCAGAACAACTGCTTATGTATAAGCAAAATAAATTTTAAAACTTGCAAATGTAAGGTTAACACACTAGTGTGGTGCACCTGTACAAGTGTGACCACTGATTCTTTACATGTCACTACCAAACATGTTGGTTGCAGTGTTTAAATACAACAGAAATCTGTGGACCCCAGATAAGGATCACTTATTTCACTCTTATAACCCAGCAGCATGTTTAAGCCAGACTTAATTCACAGGCAGCTAGACTGTAGAACTACAGAAGCATCCTTTAATAGAAAAGAGGCCAAGCACCCATTTGATTTAAATTAGATGTGACAGTTTCCATAGCATAATGATTAGCACAATAATAATTGCCATTAGATTTCCTTTCATTTTTGCATACATTTGACACCAATGGATGTAGAGAAGAGTGAGGTTACCACATCATGTCAAGGGCCTCTTATCAAACATCATTAGCCTCCTCTTAGGGAACTGGTGCATATGTTAATTCTTTGCCCTAACTGCATGAATATAAAGGCTGTGTTGCTAATTCACACAATGGTTCCCAAAGAGCAGACCAGATCTGATTGGATTCCTGGGACAGATGGCTGCACCATGAAATTTCAACAGGCATATGTATTACTATAAGTGACCATATGTCCAAAATTACATTTTCTTGAAGCTGACTTATATATTTTTTTTAAAAAAAGTCACGCATAGTCAAATCTGTGAGATCTGCTGATCATTGAACAATGGATGGTGAATATTACCTTTCTAAAGTGGGGGGGGGGGAAGCCAGAATCCTCTATGGCCATTCTGGAACTGTAACCTAGAGTTACATACTCATGACTGTTATGTATTCAGAAACCCTGTAGCCCTTAGGAGCAATGAAGGGACTGTGAAAATCCTCCCAGTCCCCACTTACCGGGAAGCAGCCACTGCAATTGATGGGGATCTGCTCCCCTGTTGATCAGGAAGCAGCTGACTGAAAGAACTATTGAAGAAAAGCAGGAGAAATCTTAAAGAGAGGGTTAGATTTGGGCTGTTGAGGCAATACTATACCAATCCTGAAGAGCAGAATGCCTCGCGAATAGCAATGCGAAGGGAAGTAACACATGAGTAAACATTGCAGTGGTGGCCAGTTGAAAAGGGGATGTTAGAAGTGGGAGGAAGACATTCAGAAGGGGGAGGGAGAAAGGGAAAAAGACTGACATGGACATTAGAGGAAAGGGAATACGAGTGCACTGAGATGAGATTTTGGGGTATATTTATATGCAAAATCTAATTTGAAGGTGCAGTCTAATGAAGAATGAAATTGTTTTTCAGAAGATTCCCAACATTAAAACAAAGGAAGCTCTGGATAAGCCAGAACTATAGGAAAAGGGTAGTTTTTGACTGATAGATAACAGACATCTCTCTCTTTGGGAGGCAGATATGTAGAGCAATAAGGAAACCAGACCTCACAGAATGACAAGATTTCCAGCTTGTCATTCTGGTGGGAAGGATGCGTCCCCCTCGTGCCTTTTCAGGAAAACATAGAATTATTTTGGCAAATTCCAAAGAGATTGCGCTTCACCTTTGCCAAAGGTGTAAAACATTCTGTGAAACTCAAAATGGCCTGTCCTTAGCACATATGTGAAGGCGAGTGAACTCTAGCCCTGACCTGTGTTTTTCCTCATCAGCTTCATGAAGGGCCTAATCTTGATATCAAACGTGCATCAAAAAAGTGGATGGAGCTGTCTCTCCTGTTACACCCCCTTGCGCAAGCAATCTCCAGCACAAGGGGGAATTGTGACAGGGGTCCCTCTTCTGCTGGTTGTACCAGAGATCCTCACAGGAGGGAGTAGAAATGGCAGTCAGCTGCTTCCCAAGCAACAGGAGGACAGACCCCCATTCCCAGGGTAAGGGAGTTGGGTCATACTTTACTACATATCACCATAACTACAATGCTTATGTATATGCATCTCCCATACAGAATTCTACCATTGTTTCCATCTCTTCCTTGGAGCATCACTTCCCCATCCCCAAGTGCTGTGATTTGAGATGTATGATAAAATTCTTGTTCACATTGGAAACTAGAGTTATAACTCTATGAAGTCCAAAAGGATCTGGCCAACAGGATAACACTGTTTGTTTTAAGGAGATCAGACACATCAAATATGGCATCATAATTATGCCACATAAACATGAAAGGGCGTGCATACCAGATGACATCACCCTTTCACGTTTATGTCTTGTCTAAAACACACTGTATTTTATTGATGCCTTAAGCCATCAATAGATTGGCCATGATGATATTTTGCTGGCATTGCCACCATATGAAACCTCGTGCCAATGTCATCTTGTCATTCCACTATCAGTGACCGGTCTGGCCAGAACACTTCCAGATGAGATTGTGACATCCAGGTAGGTGACACACTTTTTATGATCCTCTCCAGTTTACTTGGGACTTTTTTAGTGTTTAGTGTGTTTATGTGCTTTTAAAAACTTTTACTGTCGATCCTACAGCCTCACAGTGTCCTGAGTTGCTGCTGTTGTGTGAGACCTGCTGGTATGAATTGCTAGATCCTATTGGTAAATCTACAAAGGCCAAGAATCAACCATTTAACAAGGAGTGATGGATGGAGAAGAGAAAACATATGGTGGGTGTGAAGGCCCTGATGATGTATGTGAAACTTATATCCTCAGATGGCCATGAATTCATTGTTAAACGAAAACATGCATTCACATCAGGAACAATAAAAGCTATGTTGAGTGGTCCAGGACAATTTGCTGAAAATGAAACAAATGAGGTAAATTTTATTATTTACATGATTATTTCTCATGTTCTATCCAAACTATGCATGTATTTCACCTACAAGGATTGCTACACTAACAGCTCCACAGAGATCCCAGAATTTCCTATTGCACCTGAAATTGCACTGGAATTGCTGATGGCTGCAAACTTCTTAGATTGTTAAATAAAACAAATTATAATAAAAATGTAAACTTTCTTCATTATTTAATATATGTAGTTCCATCAGTTTCTCCCCCCCCCCCAGCATGTTCTGTATGTTTGGTTACAAAATGTAATGGTCGCTGTTGCTGGCAGTGATTTTACATAAGGCCTATTCATGTTCAGATTTTTTGTTGCTTACACAAGTAACAGACTTCTTACCAACTGACAAATAAATAAGCATGCCACTTAAAAAAAAAAACTTTTACTGTTTTGTTTTTGTTTTTATTTTTGAATTTCCCACACTATGTATTCTCAAGCGAATACACAGGATTTCAACAGAGGAAGTGAATAGAGCTCCATTCACACCTCATTCATTGCTGGGAAGCCTTTTTGCATGGTAAGTGTGGTATGGGGAGTTCTTTTGCTGGCATAAAAGTGGCTAAATTATACCAGCAAAAGAATGGGATTGGGGGGGGGGCACATGTCTGATAAAGTCCTATCTCTCCACTTCACTTTTTAGTGTTAGTTTGTAATGTTGTGTTTGTTATTACATTGTTTTTACTGGATTTCTATATCAACCTAAGCATCCATCAGACAGAGAGGCAATTCATGAAAAGAATAAATAAGCACATAAACTCTACTTACAAGTAAGACACCCTGAGTTCAGTGAGTTTGTTGAGTAAAGGCATGACTACACTGGCAGGAAACCTTACACCTAACTTGTATCTCCCGGCAGATATTTTTGATCAGGAATGGCCCTGTAAACACCACACTTGTGCAATGGTAGATCAGAGTATCCCATCACACTAATTTGTGTCAAAGTAAAAGAGCAGTCCTAAACTGATCATGTGTTCTATATGTCATATTATTTCCAGCCACGCAGCCAAGGCTGCTCCAGGTTTCCCCCCTTTTATTTGTTTGCTCATGCATGCCGATATACATTGCCCCAGCATACTGTATTACTGTATAAGTGGAGATATGCTTATGCTTATCCAGATATCCACACCATCCAAAAATATTTTTTTTAAAAAAGCACCAGAATGAAAGGACCCGCTCACTGGAAGTCCTGCCCTTGGCTTCATACTGAAACCAATCCGCACCCAACATACAGCCAATAATCTGGGTTTTCCCCTCAAATATGGAGCAAACCACGAATCTTTCAGATGTGGAGTTTCCTACAGAATCCCAATGAAGGTGCAAATTGTTGAAAACATTGTGTGGCAACTGTGCCATGACTACAGGTTGCGTACAGTTTTGTTTTTTGTTTTTTTGTTTTTTTGCTCATGTGGACAAGCCCTAAGTGAGTACCAGCCCCAAGTACAGATGCACAGCCATGTACATGGTAGTATTGTCATCAGTTTTGTTTTAGGAGATTATCAGACACTCTAAATATGGTGCTACACGAATGCTCGGAGATTGCTAAAGAGCTTCCCTTTCAGACAGTGTCATTCCCCTCTCGTTATGCTCCTGTTCTGCTGCTGTCCCACCAGCATGTCTTTTTATTCACGGGCTAATGCTCCCCCGTTCCATTTCTGTGATGGAATTGACAGATTGTGAAAAGATGCCACATTATGCTGGTGAGATGCCAGCATCAGTGGGAGGTCCATGCTTTGGGATTGGGACATCAAGGTAAGTGACACACTCCCCAGGTTACTTGCAAAGGTTTAAGCGTGGTTTTGTGCTTGCTGACACTTTTTCTTTTTTACTAGGCTTTTTATTTTGGAATTTCTGGGTCTGGTCCTGCCAAGCTGCCCCATTCAGCCTGCCTGCTGCCCTTAGTAAACCATCCCACCATTTCCCTCACACCCCCAGATCGCCCCCAGATTGCCACCCAGATCACTTCCCAGATCACTCCCAGATCACTGCCCAGATCAACACCAAGATTGCCTCAAGATTGCCCCCAGATTGGGAAAGCAGGGGAGGGGTGGGGAAGGGGAAGGCAAGAGGGAGGCAAGGAGCAAGGGGGTGGCTGGGTGAAGAAGAAGAGGAGGGAAGGAAGGAGGGAGGGAGGGAGGGAGCTGAGCCAAGTTGAGCCAAGCCAGGCCAGGCAAGCTGGGTGCAGACCCACCCCTGTGCAGCAGGGTTGCCCACCCCGCTCTCATTCCATGAAGTTTCCCAGGGTCTGGGGAACCAAGAGGAGGAGGCGCCACTGCCGCCGCCACCTGAGCTGTGCGTTCCCTGTGTCTTCTCTTTGTGTTTGACAGGAGCTGGAGCTGGGGCTCTTTCCATGCATCTATAGGGCAGTGGCCACAGCAGGATAAGGATTTGGGGGGGGGGCTTGGTATCTCGACTCAGGGCCTGTGGCAGGCATGGCTGGGCTGCGGCTTCCCGGGCATCGCACTCTTGGCACAGCTGGCACTGGGAGCAAGTGTACAGTGCTTGGATGGTAACAAGCCTTGCGAAAATGATGGGACCTGTGTTGCTTACTCCAATAGGATTGCTGCCTGCGTCTGCCAGCCTGGCCTGATTTTAGAATATCCCATGCTCACGTCTTCTTGTGAGAGCAGCTGGGATTGCAATGCAGGAAATCAAGGAGCTCTGTTAGAGCTCTGTTCACTCCTGGGCAGACATGGATGCGCAAACAAGGTAGGTGTGAAAGTTTTAGTTATTGTGCTGGGACAGGGATGGGAGAGGGGCAGGAATGGAGACTGCTGGATGGGAACATTTTTTTTGTTCCTGTCTGATAATACGACAGGATTTACTTGGCTTTCTACATATCTCCCACACAGGAATCTCAGCAAAGTCTTTTAGCAGCAATAAAAGCATACAAGATCCAAGCATACCGATTGTCAGTTCAATTCTAAACTGCAGGAATATATTTAAAAGTACATGTGCTTCTACAAATGCCAAGGATTTGACTAATACAAAATTAATAATCTTTAATTCCACCAACCAGAAAGTAGTAACACATCACATAGCACAAGAAAGAATTAGATGCCTTACATCATTTAGCCCACTCTCATATTCTCTGCACTCCTCCCTTAGTCTTTGTCTTTTTTTATTTTATTTTCCTCCTCTTTCTGTGTATTATATTTTTTAAAAACCCAATAAATTTTTTAAACCAATAAATACACTTCCTATACTTGTGCTAAAAAATAGGAGCACTGAGAAGATGTCCTTCAAGGAAGGGGTATTATATGATATTCACATAACCTTCTGCTAACAGGAATCCTGCATTTCTATGAGCTGCATAATCTCTACTGATCTCTCAGAGGTCCTAAACCTGTAGGGAAGCAGAGGAGGAAACCAAAGTTGCCTATAGATCACATAAGCTTCTTAAATAGTTGCTACCTGGCTGTCCTGGTAATATCATTAGACAAATGTCTAAGTAAGACATTTGAAATGTCTTACTTAATTTTTGTGGGTTTGTTTGTTTTATATGCAATATACATAAGACCTGCCAGTAATCACTGCTTCATGCCTTGGGCAACATAGACAAATAAATGCTAAGATTCTCAAACAGAACACTGGATTTTAAAGAATCAGACTCTGCTACACAATACTTGATGGCATGCTTTCCTCATCACAGAGACTCTAAAATAGGGTTGCCATAATTCTCTTCCACAAAACTGAGACAAAAGTATATGGGACTACATGGAGTGAAATATCGGCAACCCCACCACCACAAATAAACCAGATTTTAACATTTAATATTATTTTTATCACATATTTCAGTAGTAGTAGTTGTAGTTGTTGTTGTTGTTGATGATGATGATGAAAACATCATCATCTATTTATATCGCACCAACAATTTACATGGCATAGGTTTTCCATGGGTTTTTTTCCAGGCTGTGAGGACGTGCTCTGGAAGAGTTTATGTCCAGGTGATTGTGGATTTCAATAGCTTCTCGGTGCATTTTGACATTGAGAGTTGTTGGCCTGGTCTTTAATTTCTGTGTTTTCAAATAGCATTTTGTGTCCAGGTTGGTTTATAACATGTTCTGCTACTGCTGATTTTTCTGGCTGGCCCAGTCTGCAGTGTCTCTCATGTTCCTTGATTCGTGTTTGCACACTGTGTTTAGTGGTCCCTATGTAAACTTGTCCATAGCTGCATGGTATGCAGTAAACTCCTGCAGCTGTGAGGGTCTTTTTTATCCTTTGCTGAGTGTAGCATTTCTTGGATTTTTTTGGTTGGTCTATAGATCGTTTGGAGGTTGTGTTTCCTCATCAGTTTCCCTATTCTGTCTGTGACTCCTTTGATGTATGGTAAAAATACCTTCACTTTGGATGGCTGTTTTTCTTCTTCATTCCTGTGGTTTTTTTCTGGGTCTGGCTGCTCTTGTGATGTCTGATCTGGAGTAACCATTAGCCTGTAGGGCCCAATTTAGGTGCCTCAGTTCGTCCTCCAGGTAGTGGGGTTCACAGATCCTTTTTCCATGGTCTACCAATGTTTTTATTGTGCTTCTTTTTTGTCCTGGGTGATGACTGGAGTTCTTGTGTAGGTACCTATCCATGTGTGTGGGTTTTCTGTATACCTTGTGGCCTAACCATTGGTTTGGTTTGCGGATGACTAGGACGTCCAAGAATGGCAGTGTTCCTTCCTTCTCTTTTTCCATCGTGAATTGGATATATGGGTGGATGCTGTGCAGGTGGTTCAGGAATGAGACCAAATCTTCTTCTCCAATGTTCCAAATGGTGAAAGTGTCATCCACATATCGGAACCATGTTGTGGGCTTTTTTGGTGCTGTTTCCAGGGCTTGCTTTTCAAAATGTTCCATGTAAAAGTTTGCTATCACTGGGCTCAGGGGGCTGTCTATGGCTACCCCATCTATCTGTTCATAGAATTTGTTATCCCACTTGAAGTAGTTTGTGGTGAGTTCTTGAACAAGGCTGTGATGTTCTCAGGAAATATTTGTTGTATGAGTGCCATGGTGTCCATTATGGGGACTTTGGTGAACAAGGAGACAACATCAAAACTGATCAGTCTGTCTCCAGGTTTCAGTTTGATCTTGTTGATTTTTTCTATGAAGTGAGCTGAGTCTTTGATGTAGTGAGGGGTTTGTCCTATGTGGGTTTGTAATTGTGTGGCCAGAAACTTGGCCAAGTCATACGTGTGGGATCCAGTGGCGCTCACTATGGGTCAGAGTGGAATGGAATCCTTGCGGATCTTGGGAAGTCCATATAGTCTTGGTAAGAGGGCTTCTGATCTGCATAGATTCTGGTTTATGATTGGCTGAATTGATGAGTTCTTGATCAAGGCATTTGTTTCTCTGATGATTTTGTTGGTCGGATCTTGCTTGAGTTTTCTGTATGTTGCAGGGTCCAAGAGTTCCCTTATTTTTTGTCTGTATTTTTCTGTTTCCATGAATACTGTGGCATTGCCTTTGTCTGCTGGAAAGATAATGATTTCTGGGTCTGTATTGAGATCCTTGATGGCTTTTCTTTCTTTTATGGTTATGTTGCTGGGTGGTGGTTTTGCCTTCCTCAGGATCCTAGCTTTTTCTTCTCTTACCTCTTCTGCCTCTTCCTCCGGGAGATGATAGAGGGTAGATTCAACATGGGCAATGATTTCTTCAACTGGGATTCTGGTGGTGGTAAGTGCAAAATTGCCTCCTTTGGACAATTCATGATAGAAAAAGAGAAGGAAGGAACACTGCCTTTCTTGGATGTCCTAGTCATCCGCAAACCAAACCAACGGTTAGGCCACAAGGTATACAGAAAATCCCAACACAGAGACAGGCACCTACACAAGAACTCCAATCATCACCCAGGACAAAAAAGAAGCACAATAAAAACATTGGTAGACCATGCAAATGGATCTGTGAACCCCACTACCTGGAGGATGAACTGAGGCACCTAAATTGGGCCCTACAGGCTAATGGTTACTCCAGGTCAGACATCACAAGAGCAGCCAGACCCAGAAAAAACCACAGGAATGAAGAAGAAAAACAGCAACCCAAAGGGAAGGTATTTTTACCATACATCAAAGGACAACTTCAACAGAAAAAAAAAAACCTTAAAAGTAAACAAAATCTGGCTCCCAGTTTTGAAATACAATAGAATCAAAACTCAACACTTACAAAAGAATTCCACCCAGGGACAGGGGGATTCCCAGCAGATAATGGTCCATCAACCAACCATTAGCCAAACAGACACTAACGAGCCTTGCATTTCTATACCCAGAAACTAAACATTCAATTATACAAATTTAGATATACTCCCCAATGGGGGTTCACAGCATATAAACTCCACACACACACCTACCCAACCATTCTCTGGGGTGAAACATCAGAAAGAAACTATTCCAGAACATGGCCTCACAGCCCAGAAAAAAACCCAAGGAAAATCTATGGATGCTGGCTGTGAAAGCCTTCCACTTCACATTAATCTAAACTGAAGGACACTTCTTGACGGTGATATTGTCCATCTTCCACAATAAACTGGTAGCATTCAGAAAGCAAGAAAATGGTTGAAACTTGCAAAGAGGGAGTGCCAAGTGTAAAGGAGGAACAATAAATGTCTTCACAGCCCTTTACCAATCTGCACCATGTTCCAACATTTGCCAATCTACACCATCTACTTCATGTTTTGCAATTTTGTTTTATGACTCATAGCACAGCTACTTAATATAAGTCAGCTACTTAATATAAATATTATATATATAATATTTATATTAAGTAGCTGATTTATATCTGATGATAAGGATGATTTATATCCATATATATATATATATATATATATGGATATAAATCATCCTTATAATCAGATAAGGATGAACCTTATCTCCATCCCCATGGCCCCTTCTGACAGGGTTGCTCAGAAAACAGGGGAAGACAACGACTAACAATGACTTTATTTTAACGTTCTGCAAAAGATCAGGGAAGATCTGCGAAAGATCAGGGATGGCAGTTGACCCCTAAAAGATCTGTAAAAGCAGACATGGTGCATTTCTGACATGGAACACAATTTTCTTACAGAAGGGTGCTTTGAAAATCAAAATCAATTTCTGAATTGACAACAGAGGTTGTACAGTAGGCATGTATAGACAACAATTCCACTGTTGTATTTTCAGTAGAGTAGGCTAACAGTCTGTTGATTAATTGGGAGTTCCAAGAATAGATAGTGAAAAGCACATATAAATCAGCAGAAAAGGGAGACTGATCTTCACATGTTTACTGATTGTCTAAATTTATTCATTAAAAAGCCCAACACATTTCAGTCTGTACATAAACTGACTGGCCTTCTTCAGGTGCTAAAATAAAAATAATAATCATGAATTTAGGAGGCAGCATTTAGAAAGGTTGTTCAAGCAACTATGGTGAGAGATCGACAACATGGACCAGTTGTGGAACTCAACAGAATACAAGTAAGAATACTATGCTGCGAGTACTTTGAATATGAGTCTGTTGTTCATTGTTTCATGCTAAAGGACTGAGAATGACCACTTGTGATGCTAATAACCTTCTTTGTCTGTTCCTAACTGATTCTGATGATCACTAGCATGCTCTACTATTCCAGCTTATCTGAAAAGCAATGGCACACCTATGCAGGTGTGATTCTAATATGCTAATGTATTCATTACAGAAGATTAGAAACATGCCCATTTGATGTTCCATATATGGGGAGTTATGCTCATACATCCTAATGTATAGGTTCAGTCTGCTCTGGTGATCCCTTTCAATGTTGGGTCGGTAAACACTTGCAAGTCTGACAGGCTTTTTACAAACTGGGTTGTATGTGTATGGGTCTCTTTTCAAAAATGATGTCCAATAGATATAAGACATGAAGTGGGCTGTGGCAAGTCTGTAGTCCTGATTCTCAACTGTGAGCAGAACCTACAGAACATCTGTGCAGAATTGTTACTACTGAATTATACATATATGTGCAATCATTAGATTAGGTTCTAAAGTAAGTGAACCGGAGGAAGACCATGGAGGGATCACTTCCTTTTCCTTCTTTTCCAGGTAGCTCTCTGTGCTTCCTGGAACGTCTCTCTAAAAGGCTGGAAGAGGGATCTGCTTGGACAGTATAAGCCATGGATGTTTGTTATGCCTTGTTTGGCATGATCCTCCCTGCCCCAGCAGTCCAGATGCCACACCCAATATTTTTTAGGCTTCTGGCTATAGGAGAACTGTAGGGGCAGGAAGCTTTCTTTCTATGAAGTTACTTCCATTTACTTGCCTTAGGATCAAAACCATACTCTCTAAATTTCATGATTCTGAAAGGGGCGTTTTTATGTTAAATAGGCTTAATAGGAAGTAGCTGAAACTGAAACCGGGTTTTCCTTCCTTTTCTTGTCAATGCTACTGCTGCTGCTGCTATCATCATCATCGTCATCATCATTTATATCCTGCCTTTCTCCCAGTAATGGGACTCAAGGTGGCTAATATGTAAAATGGATTAAAAGGCCATATGCCAACCCTAGAAAACCTTAAAAACAACACTGCACAGCATTAAAAGCAATAACCCTAGTCAGTTTGTAAAAGCCTGATGACACAAAAATGTCAATGGAAGGAGAACAAGGATGGGGCCATCGTGGCCTCTTTAGGGAGGGAGGTGCAAAGTCTGGGAGCAGTCATTGAGAGGGCCCTCTCCCTGTTCCTATCAAATGAGCCTGAGAAGGTGGTGGGACCGAGAGAAGAGCAGATTATCTTAGAGCTCTAATGGGCTCATAAGGGGAGGTTGTTCTTCTTGTTGTTGTTGTGTGTCTTCAAGTTGTTTCCAACTTATGGCGAAACTAAGCTGAACCTATCATGGGGTTTTCTGGCGCTGAGAGCATGTGACTTGCCCAAGGTCACCTGGTGGGTTTTCATGGCTGAGTGAGGATTTGAATCCTAGTCTCCAGAGTCATAGTCCAACATTCAAACCACTATGCCACACTGGCTATGGTCCTTCAAATAACCTTGATCCAAGCCATATAGGGCTTTACAGGTCAAAAACAGCACTTTGAATTGTGCCCAGAAATGGACCAGCAGCCAATTGAGCTGTTGCAGCAAGAGATTGGTAGCTAGTCCCAGTTAACAACCTGGCTGCTGCTCTTTTGGGCTAACTGAAGTTTCTGAGCACTTTTCAAAGCCAGCCCCACATAGAGCACATTACAATAATCCAAATGGGGTGCAACCAAGGCATGTACCACCATGGCCAGGTCTGACCTTTCCAGGATGGGTGCAGCTGGTGCCCTAGCTTTAACTGTGTGAAAGCAGTACTGCTTACTGTTAAAACCTGGGCCTCCAGGTGCAGAGCTGAATCTAGGAGTACCCCCAAACTTGGACCTGCACTTTCAGGGGGAGCGTAGCCCCATCTAACACAGGCTGAATATCTGTTCTCAGATCTGGCTTTCAACTGACCAGAAACACCTCTGTCTTTTCTGAATTAAGCTTCAATTTGTTTGCCCTCATCTAGCCCATTACGGCTGTTGCTGGGCAGCATGTTAGCACAGGAACAGTTTCCTTGGAATTAGTGGAAAGGAGTAGTAGAGCTGGATCTTCTTTGTGGTCTCTGTGAATACACACAGTGGGTAACTCCTCCGCCTGCTTGGTGACACATGGCTCCAAACTTAGGACAGCATCTCCCAGTGGATTTTATGTAGATGTTGAATAGCATAGGGGAAAAGACAAACAAATGTTTAAGAAACCTTACTTAAGGTGCTAACCCAGTCTGGTTTCATGCTAGCAAAGAACTGTTTGAGGAATGGACAGGAAGGGGATAGAGAAACATGCTGAAGAGTATCACTTTATACGATGGTGTATTCCTGCATGGCAGGGGGTTGGACTAGATGGCCCTTGGGGTCTCTTCCAACTCTGTTGATTCTATGATTCTATGAATACATATATTAACTTAAAATTTTAAATGTTAAAAAGGATAACACATAATTTTTTTGATGGTGTTTGAATTAACGGTATCTATGTAACTAGTGTGGCATAGTGGTTTGAGTGCTGGACTATGATTCTGGATACCAGGGTTCAAATTCCAGCTTGGCCATGAAAACCCACTAAGTGACCTTGGGCAAGTCACACACACTCTCAGCCTCAGAAAACCCCATGATAGCTTCACTTAAGGGCTGCTATAAGTTGGAAACAACTTGAAGGCACACAACAACAACAACAACCTATCTAATGCTAAACTAGTACTTATAAGTATAATATTTCTATTTATGTGTTGTCCTTTTGTAAAACATTTTGAGTTAATATTTATTATTTTTATTGTAGCCCCCAAAGAAGGCCAATCAGTTTATGTATAGGCTAAAATGCACTGGATTTTTAAAAGCATAAATTGAGACAATTAATAAGCATGTGGACACCAGTCTCCTTTTTCTGCTAATTGGGAGGTCCATCATTTAAAAATATGCTGTGTATTCCAGATTTGATACCTTCCCTGTAATTCTCTACATCTGGAGTCACTAGAATTCAGTCTTAAATGAAGCTATGAGCTGTAGACCTGTTGCTGTGTTCAATGTTCAAAGAACTTTTCTACTAAACAGATGGTTTGAGGCACTTTGATAAAGCTGGTCACCTGCTGCAAGGATGGAAAAAGGGGTGTCGAGCATCATTATCATCTGTTGAGTTCAAAGAGGTTATTTTTGTGGACAACAACTCTCAGTTGGAGCCAGTGGCCATGCTGATTGAAGGATTCTAGGAATAGTAATCCAGAAATAACTTTTCTATGCTATGATCTTTTGGCATTGGGTGTCAGGAACAGAAAGTAGAAGGAAAAGATAAACTTATCGTACATGACAGCCAAAGAAGATGAAGAAAAGAGGGGGAGGGGAGGAGTTCACTTCCTCCACTGAAGATGAAATGAAGAAAGAGGGTGTGCACACTTCAAAAATACTTATGATGCTTCACTGGAGGATGGTTGCCTATTTCCTATGCAAGGGACAGAGAAGAGCAAATGGGGTAGTTTATATGCAATATAACCAATATGCAAACTATGCACAGTTATCTTTAAATAAGTACTTGGTTCTGCACTTTGTGATAAAAAAATTCAACAAAAAAATGAGTACTAAAAAGGGTATGTTGTGGGAAAGTGCACTGCAAAATGCATACATGCATGAAAATAATATAGAAACATGCACTGTGATATCTCCATGTCACGCTGAGGATGGAGCAGGCTTGTTTTCTGCTGCTCCAGAGACTGGAACACGGAGCAATGGGTGCAAGCTCCAGGAACAGAGATTCCACCTCAACTTGAGGAGGAACTTTTTGACAGTAAGAGCTGTTCGGCAGTGGAACACGCTCCCTCGGAGCGTGGTGGGGTCTCTTTCCTTGGAGGTCTTTAAACAGAGGCTGGATTGCCATCTGTCGGGGATGCTTTGATCAAGATTTCCTGCGTGGCAGGGGGGTTGGACTGGATGGCCCTCATGGTCTCTTCCAACTCTGCAATTCTATGATTCTATGATTCCTTAATAAATTTGGCATATCTGGATGATGATGATGATGATGATGTGCAAAAGTGTAGGTTAGGCAAAGTTGGGTATTTTACTTATTTATTTATTTAAGATCCTGCCTTTCTCCCAGGCTGTGCTTGAAAAAAAAATGCACATAAAAATGCAGTTTGTTAAAAATACACACAGAAAAAACAAGCACCAATTAATGTAGAAATGGAGTAAAACTAAATTAAGGCTTGAAATAGTGGTTATGGAAAAGCTGACATCTACTGTACAAGATTAAAGAAATGACCAGCCAGAACTAAGCTTCTTTTCAACGCCATTTCCTTTTATTAATTTCCTCAATGACAGTGGAGAGTTTACATCTCCTCCACGGTAACACTTCACCTCTCACTTGGTGAGCACATGAGAGAGACAGCCTTCTCAGTGGCTGCTCTCACCCTCTGGAACTCCCTTCTGCAGGAGGCTAGGTTGGCCCCCTTCCTGCTTTTCTTTTGCTAGCAGGCAAAGATATTTTTATTCAAGCAGGCTTTTAATATGTAGCTTTGCCCACAGAGGCTTTTTATTATGGTGTGGCTTTATTTTATTCTTATTTTTAAAACTTTTATATGTTTTAAACAATTTTAATTTTTAAATTGTGATGATTTAAATAATTTTAAATTGTACTGGCATATGTTAATCGATGTTTTTGTGAGCTGCCTTGGGTCCCACTCCGGGAGAAAGGTGGCATGTCTCTCTCTCTCTGGCTTTTCTTTGCAAATGAAGTTTCAGGAAGGACTCATCTGCAAGCGCGAAGTTTCAGGAAGGACTTTCTGCAAGCACACTGATGACTACAAAGGCCAATCTGAGATAAACAAGTCCGGTTGCAGAAAACACAGCAGAAGGTCTCCTTGGGTGATGTTTCTGGGTTGTGATTCTTTCTGCGTTGTCATTTCTCTTCAAGACTTGTTCGGCATGAGTTCTCAAATAAGGCTGCAGCATTGTGGATAGTGCGTCTCCATGCCTCCCGATGTGAGGCCAGGGCGGACCATTGTTGGTGAGCAATTTGGCCAAGCCTGAGATGTTGTTTCAGGGAGTCCTTGTTTTGCTTTTTTGGAGTGCCCCTCTTACGCTGACCCGTGGCGAGTTCACCATAGAGTAGTATTTTTGGGAGGTGATGGTCCTCCATCCTAGAAGCATGCCCTGCCCAGCGCAGCTGTGTTCTCAATATCATGGCCTCAATGCTGGTGATCCCTGCTTGCTCAAGGTCAGCAACATTCGTCACATAGTCAGACAAATGTATATTTAGCATTGTGCGTATACAGCGCTGATGAAAGCGTTCAAGGAGTCATAAGTGGTGGCAATAGGTGACCCATGTTTCAGACCCGTAAAGGAGAATAGACAGTAGAGTGGCTCTATACACACTGATTTTTGTGCTTCACCTCAGGTGTTTATTACTCCAGACTCTTTTGTAAAGCCTTCCAAATGCGCTATACGCCTTTGCTAATCTGTGATCGATCTCTTTGTCAGTCTTGGCATCTGAGGAGATGATGCTTCCCACGTAGGTGAACTGCTGAATGGACTTAAGCACAGATTTCCCAACGGCAATGTGGGGATGGTGGTGTTCGTCCTGTGGTGCAGGCTGGTAAAGAACTTGCGTTTTCTTAAGGTTGACTTCCAGCCCAGCATGTAAATTAAATAAATAAATATAAATACAATAAACCTCTGGACCTATGGGTGCCTTCGTTGAACGGTAAATTTATGGCCAGAATTCTGAATCTGCTACTAAGCAACCTCTCCTGGCCTGACCACCCAAACCTGGTGAAAACGTCATTCACCTTTACTGCAGTCACTGGCAGAATGGATATCCTTATCCCCATGCAGCTTATGCTGGTAACATAAGAGGTTTTTTTGCAAGGGGGGAGGGTAGAGTTATGATCATGGCAATAGTGTCATAACCATGGCTAGGTAATGATCCTGAATATGAAAAAGTTACCTAGATTTACCCATCTGTAATTGTAACAGTCTGCCTTGCCAGGCAACAGTTGCATGGGGAGAAAGATATCCACCCTGGAGCACAGGGAAATATTATTAGAGGATGGATAAATATGTTTCTATTAGGTTTAAGGGACCGGGGGGGGGGTCAGGCCAGGAGAGGTTACTTAGTTAAGTATATATGATGAAGTAGCTGATATAGGGTTCTAGTCATTGTTATTTTCTCATGCTGTGAATCTATAGACCAAAGATGTCATACAAATATTGAAAATCTTAGTTCTGGGAAATGAGAGACAGAGACCAACACACAAAGGAGATTATCACACGGGTCCCTGGAAACTATGTCTGTCCCACTACCTCCCCACCTGACCCACTCCCACCCCACTCCCATCCCTGTAACACTAAAGCAAAAAACTTTTCAAACACCTACATTTTATCAGAAGCGAAACGGCTCCCCCTACCCTCGGCTGTTGTAAAGCTGCTTTTACTGCAGTGAAGCCAAATCCCGCTCATTCTCGCGAGAGTACGATCACGCAGGAAATTCAAAAATAAAACCCCAACCAAACATCAAAAATAAAACAAAGCCCCAAAACAGAAAAAGAAAAGCCCAAATAAAGTGGGGAGGGGGGGCAAAATGGTGTCACTTACCTGGCTGTCCTGATCAAACCCAGAAGTCTTCAGCACGGCCCTCCTGCTGACATCACATCACAATCTCATCTGACCATCATAACGGGTCCTCTATTCACTCACCCATCATTCCGTTATAATATCAGAACAGGCTTCTTATTCAGGGCTTAAGCCATGAATAAGAGGAAGCAGGGAAGGAACGGGAGCAGAATGGGAGCATTCCAGGACAGGGACGACGACATCTAAAAGGTAAGCCTTTTAGCGATCTCCTGTCGTCCCTATCCAGGGATGTTTTCAGCATGTGATAATCTCCAGAGAGAGAGAACAAAACTGGAATGAACAGATTTCTCTATTTCTCACCCCTCTTGCATATATCTGTTATATCAATTAAGACAAGCTGTTTCTCTCTGCATGGATCTCCTTTGATGAATCAAGATATCTGCATTAGTATATCGTATATAAAGTGTAAAGTAGTACTACCTTGTACCGTCATATTTTAATAAGATTTTTTTTAATTAAGTGCTTATTATTAAATTACTCATCCTTTTATTTATGAATCAGGGCTTGCAAACTCTATATAAAAAAATTCTAACATACTTTCATTTAATTAGAAGTAAACTCTGTTCTAAAAATTGCATGAGAAAATGTGGTAGAGTCTAATTTATGTCTAACATGCCAGGTTTTTAAAAGCTTTTGGCAATTTTTTGTTGACTTTTATGATAATTCATGATAATATCCCATCAACATCAAACAAATAGAAGCCTATGTATACTCTGCAGAGAGTGAGCAGCTAAGCAATCATGTTTTTCAACAGTAGCTTGCCAATTTTTTGTTCTCAGTACATTAAGTAAATTATCCAAGTGCTCCCAATCCAGTAGCATGGTTATTCATTAGCGTTTGCATTCTTCCAAAATTTATGATTGTATTTTCTACATAGAGCAATATAATTTTCATTTCAGATAACTTTTCCCTTCTATTTTTTCAGGATATCAGCCTAGTTCTCATTGGCACTTTAAACGCCTGTTCAAAGTTGAAATGTTCTTTATATCCATCTGTGGTGATAGTGAGTTCTGAGTGAATATTACACCAAAATTTACCCCGTGTGTCAGACAAACTAGGACATGTTAGATAAGGGGAATGGTAAAATTTAGTGGAATTAGAAAGTTTGGGGTGTTTTACCCAGTTATAGAGCTACACATTCACTTAATTGAAAGCATCCTAGGAGATTATCAGACAGGGACAAATATAGCATCCCCACCCCGCTCCCATCCCTGTCACAATTTTTTTTAAAAAACAAAAATTCACACACCTACCTTAATAGCAGGTTAAAAAGTCTTCCTCTCCCCTCCAGCAGCCCAAGCGTGAATGCAGCTCTCAGAGAGCTCCATTCACATCCTAGAGAACAAATCCCGGCTGTCCTCACAAGAGGAGGGTCGCGCGGGAAAAACAAAAATAAAAATAAAAATCTAAAACTTAAAGCAAGCACCTAAACACACTGAACAAAACAAGTACACAGGGGAGAGTAGAAAAAGGGCTGCCACTTACCTGGATGTCCTGCTCGCCACCAGAAGTGTTCAGCATGGACATTCCAGATTGCACCACAGGAATGGGCACCTTTTTGCTTGCCCGTGATTTTGTTACTGAAATGGAACTGGTGATCTATTGATGGCTTTTGGGCATCAATAAAAAAAAAAAAGGAAGGGAACAGAAACAGCACTAGAGCATACCAGGATAGGGATGACATCGTCTGAAAGGGAAGCCCTTTCTCGATCCAGTGGCATCCCTGTCCTGCTTTATTAAGCTGGTCTGATAATCTCCCTAGTGAATTCTGTGATTTGTAGTTTGGGGAGAAACTAGAGTTCTTTGGCTGAAAATTAGAATTCCATATGATGGAACCATGGCAGTTAAACTGGGATCATAGTGCTATAATTGTGAAGTGTGAAAAGGGCCCTGCTTGATCATAAATTGTGTATGATTTCAATTTCTCATTTCTCACATTAAATAATAATAATAATAATAATAATAATGGTTTATTTATATCCCACCTTTCTCATCAGGATCAGGGCGGAAAACATCATATAAAACACTGAACAATACTCCAGCACAAATGTTAAAACGACATCATTAAAACCACTCTACAGTAATAAATTTTTAAATACAAAATACAGGTATTAAAATAAACTTAAAATGGAGAAAAGCATAAAATGTAGTATAAAAAGTAGCAAGTGGAGAGTAGCAAAATGACAGCCGAGCATCCAGCCTAATCTGGGAAGGCCTGCCAGAAGAGATCTGTCTTAATAGTCTTCTTAAAAGCATCCAGATCATCAAGGTGTCAGATCTCCTCTGGCAGGCCATTCCACAGTCTGGGAGCAGTGGCAGAAAAGGTGGCCAGCCTAGTTCTAATACTATGAAATAAGATTTCCCCTTGTTAATTGGCTTGAGAAAATTTTGTTTTCCCCACTATCTTTGCAAAGCTTAAACCCATATAAGGTGGAGGCCAGACATAGGGTGTTGCCTTGCAGCAGTGTGCAGCTCTGCGGCGCCGCTTGGTATCTTTTTGCTTTTTATGTCTGCTTTCTATTGATGAGAATATGCCTATTTGCTTTTCTATCTGCTGTCATTAGTAAAATAGCCTTCTTTTTGAGCCCAGGACTGGTGCACGGTTATTTTGCCTGCTTCCTATCCCAAACCAACGTAGCTCTACAAGCCAGGGAGGTGCTGCCAGTGTGACACTGCCAAACAGGTTTTTTTTTTAAAAGGCCTATCTAAGGTGCAAAAGTGTGATAGTATGCTATTCTGCCTAAAAAAACATTAAAGAAGAAAAGAGAAAGGCTGTTTCATCACTTCAGCATATGATCGCTAAGGCAAAAATCCAAGATGGCAGTTCTGTGGTGGCTGCCTTCTTAGCAAGCCCCTTCACCTGCTCCCATCTGGCCAATCAACTTTTTATTTCCACTTTTCTGGCATGATGCAAATAAATGTGATTGCCTGTCCTAATGATTGACAATGTGCATTCTCTACAGTATTTTTTTAAAACTTCAGGGAAAGCCCCGGAGGCATTCCCTCCTTCTGAATACAGCAAAATTATGTGGGATCCCATTTAGACAGGTTGCATTCTTGAATTTTCACCATTTAGGCCCTCTGTTGTTGACAGCCTTGCTCAAGCCTTGCAAACTCAGGGCTGTGGCTTTCTTGATTGAGCCTATCCACCTATAGTGTGGTTTTACTTTTTCCCCACTGACTCCCACTTTGTCAAGTGTTACTGTCTTTTCTAATGAGCCATGTCTAATGAGCACCCAGCATTGCTTGGGTTAATTTCTGGAAGCCCCCACCAGGAACCTTGTACGGTGTATTTCTCATATGCCACATAGCCTGAATCTTAAGTCTACCCATCCCAGTGTTAGATAACAGTGACTGAAAGTGCACTTTTTTCATTGCAGAACAGGAGTGGAAAACATATTTTTTTCCTCCACTTCCAGATCATATTCTCACAGAGATAATTGGCTAAGACAGATATGGGGAGAAAAGAGCATACATGGAATTGTAGATTAATAAGTTGTGAAGTAAACTAACAATTGCAGATCAACATGATAAACAGGAGACTAAGGAATTTTGATAATTTACATTAATTCATCAAGGTTGGTTAAGAAAAAATGGGAATAAGGTAGAGTACAAAAGCAAATTAATAACTCAAAAGGAAAGACAAAGAGTAATTATGATATATATAGATAAGTAGACAAATATTTGGAAAACAAGTTTATTAGTAAAGGTACATGGGTTCTATGTACATAAAATTATAAAGGTATTTGATATCATGTATAATTAGCTAAGATTTAGAAGGAAGTAAGTCATTTTATTTATATGTTGATGTATCAATTAAGATATTGTCTGTTATTATATGTTAGTAAAGGATTTTTATTTATTTGTTGTAAATATGATTATGATTGTGGTGTGTCAATGTATTTGTGTATTTTAAATTTGGAACGTAATAAATTGATTTATTTTTTTAAAAGGTGCATGTCATGCTAGAGCTGGAAGAGACCTAAGACAGAAATACACACCCACCCACCTCTCTCTCTCTCTCTCTCTCTCTCTCTCTCTCTCTCTCTCTCTCTCTCATTTAGAGCCATTAACATGCCATCCTGTTACTTTCTCTCACAAATATTGAGAGAAAAAGAGAGGTGAGAGTGATGGTGGTGGTGGTGATGATGACGATGACAACTTAAGTTGAGGGCATCCCATCTTCTCTTATGCACATACACCACCCCGTCATGATATGTAAGAGTCAATGGAAGAGAGTACAAAGGGTATTAGGGTGCGTGGATGAATGGGAATGTGAGGAACATGTGTGAATGTATTCCCATCCAGCCACATACAAACATATTCCTCACACCACAGAGCAGACACTCTGAATATGCAGATAGGGTTAATCCATGCTTCAAAGTCTGGACTTTTCTGTGGCTAGGTAGGGAAAGAACAACTCTTCCAGTGTTGTTATCCAGCATTTTGTATTTTACTTGAACAATTGAGTTAAAATGCATGGGGTCAGGCTTTTACTAATACTGTACATGAAGATTTCTGAGTTACTGTCTACTATGCTTTGAATTTTTATAAACCATTCAGTAATTTTCTTATTTAATTTCTATGCCTGCATGTCTAGAATAGCTCATATGGGTGCACTGAAGGGTGCCCTGTTTCTGCAAATGCTCCAAAGCCCCAACTGCCTCAAATATCCACTGGAATCCTATATCACCATCTAATACATAACTATACTTATACTTAGCTACATGGGACCGGAACCACTGGAGCGCAGTGCCTCCAATTCCTAACCCACTCAGGTGATCCAAGAGGATGCTACTATGATCTATCGTATCGAAAGCCTCTGAGAGGTCTAGAAGCACCAACAGAGTCACAGTACCCCTTTCGATGCTTAGATGCAGGTCGTTGCTCAAGGCAATCATGGCAGTCTCAACTCCAAATCCCGTCTTAAAGCCAGTTTGAAATGGGTCTAGATAATCGTTTTCATCCAAGACCACTTGGAGTTGAAGAGCAACTGCCCTCTTGGTCACTTTGCTCCAGAATAGTAACATAGAAACCAGCCTATAGTTGTTCATGTCCAGGGGATCCAGGGAAGGTTTTTTCAGGAGCGGCCTAACCGCCGCTTCCTTTAAATAGGATGGAACACACCCTTCCCTGAGGGATGCATTGATGATGTCCTTAAGGAACACCATCAAGGCATCCCTCCCCCCCCGGATGGCCAGCCATGAAGGGCAAGGATCGAGAGGGCAGGTTGCCTTCCTCACTCTACCAAGTAGCTTGTCCATGTCCCCAGTACTCACGGATTGAAATTGATCCAGTAAACTTACATCAGCGCAGTTGCTGGACCCCTCGTCAATTGTTTCTGTCAAAATACTGGCATCTAAGTCGGCTTTGTCCAAGAGATTTTATCTGCAAAGAAGTTGTTAAATGCATCACAGCAGGCCATGGTTGGGTTAAGCAACAGGTTCTGCGCAGGTATAACCTGCGTCATCTCCCTTACCACCCTAAACAGCTATGCTGGACAGGACTCTGCAGATGCAATACAATACATGCAGAGGAGAAGGATCTCTGCACTGCATGTATTGCCTCTAGATAGGACCAAAGAAAGTTCCTATGATGAGTCCTGTTGGATAAGAGTTGAGTTTTCCACCAGTTGCGCTCTGCTTGTTGTCCAACCAGCTTCATTTTCCTAAACTCTGATGTATACCATGGCTTACAGTTTGGAGCAGGTTGGAAAGGACGCTTGGGAGAGATCGTGTCAATAGCCTTGGTAAGGTCGGTGTTCCAGGTATTAACCAAAGCTTCAACAGGGTCACCGGCATTACCAACCATTAAACCCTCCAAGGGTTTCTGGAATCCTATTAGTTCCATTAGCATTGGGGGGCGGACCATTTGAATGGGTCCACCACCCCTGGTAGGCAATGTGGTGGTTTTAATAACCTCCACCCACGGATATTCCTGTTCCATACTGAAGACCTCATTGAGGATATGACCTGCACAATGTGTGGGCCCAACAACCAATTGGGATAGGCCCATGCTTGTCATGGTTTCCATGTACTCCTGAGCTGCACCAGTCAGAGTTGTCAAACTGGTCTCGAGTGGAATGTTAAAGTCGCCCAAAACTAAATGTCTGGGCAACTCCAACAACAACTCTGAAACCAGCTGTGTCAGCTTGGTTAGGGAGTCTGCTAGACAACAGGGTGGTTGGTATACTAGCAGAATCACCAAACTATCCCTGGTCCTCAGGCTAAGGTACATACACTCAAAGTGGACTGTGTTCTGGACAGGTATCCTGGTCAAAGTCAGATTATTTTTGTAAACCAGAGCCACTCCGCCCCCCCTGCCCACTTCCCCTCACCTGCTCACTGACAGAATACCTGACTGGGAGGGCCTGCATCCACGTGACAGTGCTATCCTCTTCCAGCCAGGTTTCTGTGAAGCAAGCTGGGTCGGCATCCTCATCCCAAAAAAGATCATAAATAATGTGCATTTTTTTTAACTGACCTGGCATTGCAGAGGAACAAAGTAAGGTTCTGTGGAATGGTTGGTATGCTCTCAAGTCCGGGAAACAGGGTGAACTGAAGGTGGGATACCTAACAAACAGTGATCCCACCGTCTTTTGTAACATCTGTTCACTCTGTTCCGACCATACCTCCCTTTTCTCAGCACAACTCCAATTTCCGCCTCCACTCCATTCCCAGTCTCAGCTGACTCCAATTGCAGGCTTGGGTCTTCCTGGCTGGCAAGCTGGTGTTCCTGGGGGGTGTGGGAGTGGCTTATATCACCAGACACTCCTGGCCATGCCTCCTCTCACTGCTGCCCTGCTGCTGGAAGTCCTCAGGGCCCTCTTCAGCCTTCTAGCCTGGTGGAACGGGGAAAAGAGGCTGCTGCAGGCTTGGGTCTTCCTGGCTGTCAAGCTGGTGTTCCTGAGAGGTGTGGGAGTTGCTTAGACTGCCAGCCACTCCTGGCCATGCCCCCTCTCACTGCTGCCCTGCTCCTGGAAGTCCTGAGGGCCCTCTGCAGCGTTCTAGCCTGGTGGAATGGGGAAAAGAGGCTGCTGCAGGCTTGGAGTCCTCCTGGCTGGCAAGCTGGTCTAATATGAAGAATTAGTTATAAAAGAAGTCTTAATCTGTTTTGGTGATATTCTTGGTGGTCTATTTTGGATAAACTTCATGGAGGTTAATTTTCACTTCTTATGTTCTTGGAAAAATAAGAAGATATCAATGTATTAGTTCTTTTTGAAAGACAATGAAAGGCTAAATATGAAAAAAAATGTAAAATTTTCAAATGAGTTATATGTGATATGTATTTGAAATGCACCTCAAATGTATATTTGAAAAACTTAATCAATAAAAATAATAACAAACTGAAAGATTAAAAAAAAATTGTTCAGTGATCACAGAACACCATGGATGATAATCACTTCCTTCCTCTTTGGAATTTAAATATAATTTCACAAATTACATACATACTCACACATTTATATTCATTAATTGGAAGGTTAGCAATTAATGTAATTTCCCCCTCCTCTTTCCCATCTAGTTGTCCACAAAAGTAGCTTTACTCACATACAGAGAGCTTTACTCTCAGGCATTAACATTGAGTTTCCATTTGCCTGAAGAGACTCTAATGAATAATTCTAAAAATAGTTTCTCCATTAAGGTTCCTTTCACAAAGAAAAATCAGATCCATTCATAATAATGGCTCCATATCAATAGAAAATGCATGGTTTTCCCCCCCATCAACATGGCAACGTAAGCGACAAGATCATTTATAAAAAACATCAGGGAGCTCACAAGATACCTTTCATCTCAAGCATGTGTCTAAATCCTTGCTATCTAAATAAAAAAAATCACAAACTTGTAAAGCTGTTCACACGTATTCTGCCATCCTAAGTGGGGCCAGCCCTACAACTAGACTAACTGAAGCAGCTGCCTCAGGCAGCAGATTTGGGTTATCATCAAAGGGATGAAAATGGTTAGTTGTTTTGTTATTGTATTCATATTGTCAAGGATGGAAACAGGTGCTTCTAAGATCTTTTGTGTGTCAACAGCCACCTGTCAACTTATGGACAGCCCACAAATTTCATATAGTTTTCTTTTGCAAGGAACACCCAGAGGTGGTTTTGCCAGTTCTTTCCTTTGAAATATAGCCTACAGCACCATCTTGGTGTAGTGGTTTGTGTGTTGGACTAGGACTCTGGAGACCAGTGTTCAAATCCCCATTTCACCGCAAAAACCTACTGGGTGACCTAGGGCAAGTCACAAACTCCCAGCCTTAGAGGAAGGCATTGGCAAAGGCAATGGCAAACCCCCTCTGAACAAATCTTGCCCAGAAAACACTGTGATAGGATCACCATAACTTGGAAACGACTTGAAGGCACACAACGACGACGACAACAATCTGGTATTCGTTGCAGGTACCCATCCAAGTACTAACCAGGGCTTACTCTGCTTAGCTTCCAAGATCAGATGGGATCTGGTGCCTTTAGAGCCTAACTATACAGTTGTCCCTTCACATTCGCTGGGGTTTGGTTCCAGGAGCCCCCGTGAATACCAAATCCGTGAATACTCAAGTCCCATTATATGCAATGGCATAGCAAAATGGTGTCCCTTACATAAGATGGCAAAATCAAGGTTTGCTTTTTGGATTATTATTTTTTAAATAATATTTTCAAACTGTGAATACTTAAAACCATGAATGCCAAATCCGTGAATGTGGAGGGACAACTGTAATAGGAAATTATAGTGATTAACCAGTTTTTCATCCAAACACCAGGTCCAACCCTCATCCCACTCCCTCAGTTGCTGGTACTGGTTGAAGGTGCAGTGCTGAAACCCAAGATATCTAAGGCAGAGTGAAATTTTCTTGTTTGCATAAAACTATAATGTAGACAGTTCCCAAGACTGGTCTTAAATCCATCTGAATTCCATTGGCAACAAATTGTCTCTAGGGGCTTGTTGACACTGGAGGGAAACCCCAGACCTGCCTCGTAACCCCCTTGGATGTTTTTGATCTGCAGTGGCTCCATAAAATTCTACACTCACCAGGGCTTCTCTGGAGTATCCTGCCAGACTGCAACTGAAGGCAAACTCGCATCAGCATAAAAGGGTGGCCCAGTGCTGATCCTGCGTCCTATACAACCTGTGTCCTATATAAATTAGGAGGGGTAGTGAATACCCCAGAGAACAGAATAAGAATTCAAAACGACCTTAACAGATTGGAGATCTGAGCCAAAACTAACAAAATGAATTTCAATAAGCAGAAATGTAAAGTACTCCCACTTAGCTAGAAAAAATGAAATGGAGAGATTTAGGATGGGTGACATATGGCTTGACAACAGTCCATGTGAAAGGGATTTAGGAGTCTTAGTAGACCACAAACTGAACATGAACAGTGTGATGTGGCAGCTAAAAAAGCCAATGTGATTCTAGGCTGCATCAATAGAAGTATAGTGACTAGATGAGGGAAGTAACAGTACCAGCTGATTCTGCTTTATTAAAAACTCGCCTGGAATACTATGTCCAGTTCTGGACACCACAATTGACAAGCTGGAAAGTATCCAGAGGAGGGCAACCAAAATGGTAAAAGGTCTGGAAACCATTTCCTGTGAGGCTTAAGGAGCTGGGTAGATCTAGCCTGGAGAAGAGAAGGTTAAAAGGTGTCATGATAGCCATGTTTAAATATTTCAAAGGATGTCATATTGAAGTAGGAGCAAGCTTGTTTTCTGCTGCTCCAGAGACTAGGACACAGAGCAATGGATTCAAACTACAGGAAAAGAGATTCCACCTAAATATTAGGAAGAATTTCCTGACGGCTGTGGAATACACTGCCTCAAGAGCATGGTGGAGTCTCCTTCTTTGGAGGTTTTTAAACAGAGGCTCTATGGCCACCTGTTGGGAGTGCTTTGATTGTATATTCCTGCATGGCAGAGAGTTGGACTGGTAATCTTTGTGATCTCTTCCAGCTCTATGATTCTATGGGCTCATCTATACGAGCCCCACAAAAATGGTGTGATCCACATTAAAGACAAGTCACAGCAGCTGCAACTGTTCTTAATGTTCTTACATCCCCCATAAACTTTGCATGCCCTCTATTCAAGATGGCGGCTGTGAGTGAATCACTCACATTTTTAAATCTACCACCTCCCAACTTAAAAAAACAACTATTGCCACAGTGCACATAAGCAATATTTTGTCTTTACACAAAAAAAGAAAAAAGAGAGAAAACAACACCCCGTTTTATCACCTTAGCGATCACTTGCTAAGGCAAAAATCCAACATGGTGGCAGCAGGCACTTGCTCTGTTAGCAAGCCCCGCAGCTTGTACTTCCTCTCCTGTGGGAAAGCAATTCAAATCAAATCACTTGTCCCAACATGTGGGGATGTGCATTTACTTTGGAGGTTTTTTTAAAAAAAAACTCCAGGGAAAAACTGTGAAGGCTTACCCTTTGCAGTTTTTGATGTTTTTGCCCCCCCTCCTAATGAATATGGTGAAATTATGTGGGGTGCCATTAAGACAGCCTGTATTCTCTTCTCATTCTGTGAGGAGTATTTTTGCCATTTAAACAACCCCTATGTTCCTAAGAAGTGTATTCATCCATTCCTTCCCCTGCACACATGGTTCTTGGCATGGTCTCCATCCCGTGCAGCTTCCAGGAATAGTCATGTTTAGCTTCATGAACACAAAGAATCCATTGTGTCCCATTTGATTTTACTCAGTACATCCAGCTAATGAGTCATAGTTGTGCCAGTAAATCTATACCAATTACAAGACTGCTGTGTAGCACATAAAGGAAAAGAGACACCAGATGAAAATGCAAATAAATAGGCATAAGGTGCTGAGGAGCTACAAAAATAAATTCCAACTTGAACAAAACACAGGAAGAAAAGACAAATGGGCTTCATACTGCATTCTGTTTCTAGATTAATCACCATGCAGTGCTATGGCAAAGAAAAGGAATGGCTTGGTTCTCACAACAAATTCATTTAAAGACAATCAATAGCAGGCTATACCCACATCCGTAAGTTACAACTTCATTCATTAGAAAGAGACAGTTCTTTTTTATTTTCCAAATGTTTCATCCAGCTCATGTCAATGTAAGGGCCTCTAGAGTTTGTTATTAAACTGACATTTGCAAATGTCAAAGCATTTGTTTCACATATGGGCAACCAAATGTGGAGCTTATTCAACCCATTAAAGAGAGAGAGAGCATGCACACAAAATGAAGAACAGAAAAGAAGATGTTTACAGACAGTTGGCTCATGATTTTGAGGTTTGATCTCTGATTGGTCGATAGTAATATATATATATATATATATATATGGTTTGGGCTCCAGCACAGAGTGGATTTCTCACTGTTGAACTGGTGGTTCCAATGTTTAGAAGAAGAGGCAGGCATTTGTTAATATCTCTGTTCTCAGTGTCCCCTCCCATTTCATCAATTGGTTATTGCTGAAGGCTCTTTCCTACATGCTGCTTCTTATATCCAATTTCTCAGCAATCACAGAATCATAGACTCATAGAGTTGGAAGAGACCACAAGGGCCATCCAGTTCAATAAGCTGCCATGCTGCACTGACTTGAAGGCAACGTGTGTGTGTGTGTGTGTGTGTTCTGTTGGTTCAAACTGTATAAATAGGTTTTCATTAAACTGTATGAATAGGTTTTACATATATGACCATTTGAGGTCCAATGACATGAGTGTTAAGAGCAGCACACTGGGTTACTGGTTTGGGGGAAAGCTCCTCCAGGCACTAAGGAGATTATCAGATGAGTCAAAAGTGGTGTTACAGCAATGCCAGGAGATTGCAAAAGGGCTCCCTTACTAGATGACGTCATCCCCCATTGTTAAGTACCCATTCTGCTCCCATTCTGCCAACACTGCTTTTTATTGACTTGAGAAGCCATCAATAGATCCCCCCATTCCGTTTCTGTAACAGACTTGGCTGTGTGTGACAAAGTGTCCCGTTTTGCTGGCGAGATCCCAGCATCAATGGGAGGTCCCTGCCAGAACACTTCTGGGTGAGATCAGAACATCCAGGTAACTGACACACTTTTTTATGACCCTCCCCAGGTTACTTAAACATTTTAAAGTGTATTTTTGTGCTTGCTGACCCTTTTTCTTGTGTATTTTTCTTTTTTATTTTTGAATTTCCCACTCTTGCATCTTCTTGCGAGACTCCGCAGGATTTCGATCCAGCAAGTGAACAGAATTCCATTACAGCTCCATTCACTCCTGGGCTGCCAGAACGATGGGAGATGAGACAAGCATGGCAGGGAGGGTGATTATTCTGGAACAGGGACGGGACAGGGGTGGAAGTGGAGGCCGTGGGACACTTTTTGCATTCCTCTGATAATCTCCAATCTCTCTGTGTACAGGATAAAGGTTTTAAAAACAGACAATTAACCAGAGTGACGCCAAGTAAAAAAAATCAGGACAAGGACAAGCTGATTTTGCAGCAAAAACAATTTTTTTTAATTAAAAAGACTGGGGGAAAAATAGCAGTAGAGACGAATAGAACAGTCTATATTCCATACAAGCTGTTCATAGCAGTTTCTCAAATGAAAAAGAGGGGAACAATGGCACTGGTGCTAAAAGCCCTACTCCTAACCAATCTAAGGGGGCTAGAGGGATACAGCTAGGCTTAAGGGACTACAGGCTAAAATGTACACAGGTTTTCTCACCCTCTGATGTGAAGAAGAACGAGGGTGACTGAAGATCAGGGCAGCTGATGAAGGAGACTGTGTGGAGGGTTCAAGATGAAGGAGGTCCTCTGGAGAGAGAAATTCTGAAGAGAGCTTCTAGAAGAAAGAGAGTGGATAGGGAGAGACTCCCTCCCTCTCTCTTGCCTATATATAGCCCTTTACTGACTTGGGGACTGTCATCTAGGGTGAGGCAGGAAATGTTATTCTATTGGAGGGTACAAACGGCCCCATGGGCCTAGAGTGATCAGTGAAAAGTCTACAGCTTGGGTGTAAATGACAGATATCAACATGACCTCTGCCATTCACCCTCTGGGCACTGGTAATGTTTCTTAAATGGCCTGGTAAGACCAACAATGGAGTTGCACACATGAGAAAATGCCAATGAAGTATAGCCCTTTGCCCTCCTTCACATCTAAATAGGATTGCCCAGCATCTCTGAAAACTGCACAGTACCTTACAATGGGGGCTGCACCAGTCTGAGCCAGTTTGGCAGGCTCTCCATTCGGTGGAGAAAAGCAAGACAGTTAAGCACTGATTGCTCTCAGTGAAGCCATTTCCTTGTCAGCAGGGATAGGGAGTTTGTATTTTAAAATGAGGCCTGAGTTCTCCAAGATAGACAGGGATCCAGGCTTTTTCCTGCCCTACCCTTCCAATATGCCTCATTACAATGTTTGCAGACTCTGTCAAGAGTCTAAGGACTTTATCAGATGAGCCTCTAAAAATGTTCTTTTGCTGGCATAATTAAAACTATTTTTATGCTGGCAAAAGAACACCTCCCAGAAGACTTACTTTTGTCTCCCGGCAAAGGCTTCCCTGGCAATGAAGAGGAAGTGAACGGAGCTCTGTTCACTTCCTCATTCAAAATCCCATGGATTCTCGAAAGAAGACGCTCACGTGGGAAATTAAAAAACAAACAAAAACAACACACATTTTTTTTAAAGCACACTTCCAAGTAACCTGGAGAAGGTCATAAAAAGTGTGTCACCTACCTGGATGTTGTGATCTCACCTGGACGTGTTCTGGCTGGTCCAGCCATTGACACAATAATTACAGGAGGGGAGCGCTAGGTTTCATATGCCGGTAATGCCGGCAAAAAACCAAAACAAACCAAAACAAAACAAAACAAAAAAACGCCACAGCCACTCTATTGACAGCTTGTTCTGTCAATAAAATAGATCAACTTATTGGCAGGACATAAATGCAAAAGGGTGATGTTGTGTGGTACATGAGCCCTTTTGTGTTTGTTTATGTGGCATCATTATGATGCTGTATTTGGTGCATCTGAAAAGTCCTTAGTCTCCATATGTGTTCATTTACATGTACATGCACTATTTTCAAGATACAACAGCACCCCCTACATACATAGTTAACCCTAAAAAGAGGATAGTGGCAGGGAGAGATGAAATTTTGATCATGAAGTGAAGCTCACTGGGTAACCTTGGGTTTTATGCTGTCCTCCCCATCCTTTCTGTTTCTCATATTTCACCATATTGTGAGAATAAAAGAAGGGCCACCCTGTGGTACTTGATGAATGTAGAACCATCATCATGGCTGTCATCACCATTGCTGTCATTATTTTCATCAGTGTCCCACCTTTTTCACCAGAATTGGGACTCAAGGGGGATTTTAAAAATTAAACAAATACAGATTTTTTAAGAAAGAAAATGCAGATTAAAATGCAAAATGTATTGCTAAAAAGTTAACTGTCTCTAGAATTAAAAAAAAAATTACACACATCCTTTTAAAAGCATGAAACCAAATCGTCCTTCCACTAGTAGGTAAATATATTTATTGTTTTCATTCCAACAGGCTTCTGGAACTGATATTTATAAGTCTGCTTTCAATAATATATTGTCCTATTATTGAGAGCAGACTTCAAAATCAGTTCCAAAACCCTGTTGGAATGGGGAAAATATATGTAAATATATTTACCTAATAGTGGAAGGACAATTTGGGCAATCCACATCTGGGGGAGAATATTTTGTGATGGCTGCAGCTTGTAGCCACCACAAGATTCTGCAGAGGATATAATCTCAAGAGACCACAGGGCTTACCGCACTCCAAAGAAAAGTGGCAGTGTAGCAGGAAGGTTCTGTCTTTTGTGCTGCCTTACCACATGACGAGGTTGTTTTTATGGTGTGCTTTCATTTTGGCCCCTTGGGGGACTGAGGTAAAACAATGTCTTTTTGCTAATGGTTTTTTCCAGTTAGCAAAAAGATGTTGTTTTACCTTGGTTCCCCATAGGACTGGAACAAAAGAACAACAATGTCATGTGGTAAGGCAGCATGGAAGACAGAACCTTCCAGCTACACTACCGCATTTCTTTGGAATGCAGTAAGCCCTTGTGTCTTGTGAGATCTGAGTAGGCTATATATTATAGCCTCTTTTAGCTGCTGGTTTCCGGGCATCCACTCACTGCTTCAATTAGATTATCCCTAGGCTATTGCTGGTCGCTCTTGGGGGCTGGTAAAGAGTTTTTTCCCCATGTCATTGTGGCATGTTTTTCATCTTCCTTGGGGTCTACTCAAGAGAAAGAGGAGAAGGTTAGAGCAGCTCTTTATAAGTGTGACTGTAAATATGACTGGGAAGCTTTCTTGATGTTGTGTCTTATGTCATGACTGGGGTGTGAGGAACTAAGGCAAGTCACAAGAGATCTGAATGCTAAAAAAAAGAGGAATGTGAGCATGGGTGGGGGGGGAGGAGGACCTGGAGAGATGCCTTATTTATTAGGGCAATGTGTGCCAGCCTCATGAGGCTAGCTGTTTCCCTCATAATCAGGAAATAGATGGCTTAGTTTCAGGTATGGAGCAGGCTGGTCCACCTCTAAGGGTGGCTGGACCAGCTCTAAAGGCACAGGTCACCCCTCCTGAACTTCATACTATGTAATGGTTTATGTAAATAAAATTGTGGCTAGTTTTTATGCTAGTCAGGGTGTCCAGCTCATATGTTGATGCAAGGACCTCCCTGAAGGTTCCAAAGCATGAGCAGGATTGTAAGGAAGGATGTGGCTCTTGAGATAACTTGGCCACACTGGGATTTATAGGTTATAAATGCTTGGAATGGGACTTGGAGGCATTTGGCTCATCTACACAAGCCAGGATATGGCAGCGCCTCACTGTCATATCCTGGCTGTGGATCTGCCCATTCTTCCCCCGTTACTTGCATGGAATGGGCCAGAGTTCAAATAGGCACGCTGGCCTATCCTTTCAGCCACTGCCACTGCCATTTTCTTCTCTGTCTCAGAAGGCAGGAGGGGGCCTGCAACATGTGAGCAAGGCTGTCTGCATGTGACTAGCCTTGGTCACATGCTGCAGGAATCCTTCCTGCCTTCCAGGAGACCACAGCAGCAGCAAGGACTGGCCTGCATGAACAAGCTTCTGTGGACATGTGGGGGCTGATCTGTCATAGGCTGATGGTAAAGGAGTAAACCAGGCATTATTATAAAATGGTCTATCCCACTCCCCCACTGTCTCAGCCCCATATCTGTCCCAGGGGTGGTGAGGACAGTCCAGGGGCAGATTGGGGAAAATGCTCTGCATCGTATGGACTGCAGGGCTCTGAGACAGGAAAAGCATGGGGTATTTCACCTGTGTAGACAAGGCCATTGTTCTAAACTAGGACTCACACACAGATGTTGGGCCTCCCATTCGACCCCTTGGTCACTAGCCTATAGGGTCCCTTGGAATTTGTTTTTGTTCCCCATGCTATTTAACATATACATGCAAGCACTGAAAGAAATTATCTGGAGTTTCAGTTCTAACCCAGGGCCTGTCGTCAATAATGGACTAGATGAGGATATTTAAAATGGAGGCTCAATCCAAACTACACAAAGGTCAGTCACAACACAGATCAGGGAACAGAGATTCAGCCTTTGCTCAATGAGGGTACATTCCCCCTGAAGACACACTTTCACAGCTTTAGTGTACTCCTGGATATAGGCCTGAGCCTATAAAGTCAGGTTTCTACAGAGGTCAGGAGTGAAAGCTTGTGTACCAGCTGTGTCTGTTGCTAGAGATGTCTAATCTGGCCAGGATGATGCATGACTTCATTACATCCTGTTAAGCTTACTGTAATGCACCCTACATGGGGCTCTTTGAAGAGTGTTCAGAAACTTCCAGTGGTTCAAAGAGCTGCAGTCAGATTGTTGACCAGAGATATTACAAGGAGCACACAACTCTGGAGCTATCAGCTTGTTTCTGGGCACAATTCAAGATGCTGCTGGTGGTGATGGATATATCTATTTATGTCCTGCCTTTTCCCAACCCTAGACTGAGGTGGAAAAAGAAATAGAGTTTTCAGACAACAGCAATTCTCAGGGGACTGGGCCTATAAGTGTAATGATGAATTATAAGTGTGAAAATCTATCAGGGCTGTCTACACAACCATACACGCAAATAGTATGTCGTTTTATGGTCATTGCAGAGGGAGGAATTCACTACCTACTTCACACAACAAACCCCAACCTCACACAACAACCCCCAATTAACTGTCCTCCAGCTGGGGGTCCCAGCACAGCCATGTAGAGGCTGGGAGAAAGTAGATGGCAGTACAGAAGTGTCCAGGTATGTTCTGGTAGTTTGACACACAATGATGACATCATCCTCCAAGACCCTCAGAACACTCCTGGGAAGTCCTGAAGGTTGCCTTCATCATAGTGCATCCAACTATCAGATCATAGGCCGATGCCCTCTACACTCCACCAGTCACTACATGGCTGTGTCAGGAACTGCCCAGAAGAAGGACAGTGATGGACATGGAGGATCAAATGGGGAAGAGTTCTGCCTTGGTGGAACTTTACTCCACATCTTCCCATGCAGAAACTCAGTCCTAGTTTCACATCTCTGTTCAACCACAAAGTCTATTGAGTGATCTGGCATCAGTCACAACCTCAGCCTGCTGTGTTGGTGCTGGTCGGTCTTCAAGTCATTTCTGACTTACAGCAACCCTAAGGCAAATCTGGGTGTGTTTTTTGGTAAGATTTCTTAAGAGGGGGCTTGCCTTTGTCTTCCTTTGAGGCTGAGAGATTGTGACATGCCTAAGGTCACCCAGTAGGTTTCCATGTAATCCACTCTGCTGAGCAGAGATTTCAAACCTGGCCTCCACAGCCGTAGTCCAATGCTCAAACCACTACACCACACTGGTTCAGCTTCAGCCTACTATAACTAATAAAGGGATCTGATGACAAATAAGAATGGCCTATTATGTTCCACTGGATGATGTCCCAACTCTTGCTTTGCAAAGAGCTAGGCTCTTTGCATGCTCCCACCTCCACTATCTATATACTGCTGCAGGACAACATAGCTTAGCCCTCTCCTTAGTGAACAGAAGAAACCATTGGATATAATACCATCAGCCCTTACAGTCCTTGCCCCACTGAATGATTCAGTAAAGACTCTTGGTTGTTTGCTTGCTTGATGCTATATCCTTTTTTCAACCTTCCTTCCTTCCCTCCATTTTAGCTGTGTCATACTCCTCCGGGTCTCCTTTATTTTGCATTTTATGGTTGTCTGAGGTATTGTTGCTTGGCAACACTACAGTTATGAGCTCTTGGAGAACACTACTTCAGAGACATTTGTATACAAATATCCATTATTTCTAAACTGAATTGTTAGATTTTTCTCCTGACATATTTCATTCTTTTTCTAAAAGGACTAATTGGGTACCTTCTGATCCTTAATTCTGATGGCAGCTTCTAGAACAGTTATTCTAGAACCTACTAAAGGAAGCAAAACACACATCCAAATGCCTAATAAATCTCTGAAGAATGGCTATTAACAGAAAGGTCATCACTCCTGAGATAGCTTCAATTAAGGAATTGCATTTGCCTGCCTGTGATCAGTACTACTGTTTAGCACCTCAATAGCACTTTGTTGTTTCAGTACGTTGCCTAAACACAAAATAAAGCAAACATTTTCTCCTTCTACTGCTTTCCATGTGATTTATAATTTATTGGAAACTTAAGATCTTTTTAAGGTACCTGTAATTATGACAAATTGGATAGATTAATGTGTGATGTGACATCTCTGGTCTTACATCAAATAGTATTCAGAGGCTGAAGCCAGAAAAAGTCAACAGAAAGATGCTTTGCAGATACCTTTTAACAAAAAGCCTTGGGAAATTATTATTTTCTTAGTCAGATTCGATCAGTGTGGCTGTCTGAGTTTACAGACAGTAATTATTAAACACCTGAGGCAACTTCTTCCAAAGAAGGACAATGAGTGGAGTGTGGACAAAGATATCCATCTGCTACAGATGACAACATTACTGGAAAATTGGGGTGGAAAGAATATCCATTGCTATTTATTCCACAGCCCCCCAAATGGGGGCAAGATCAATGGGACAGCTGTGTCATCTTAATGACATCCCCCAATGCAACCCCCCCTAAAAAAAACTTAACTTAGGAGCAGCCCCACCAACATAGGGATTTCAAGGCACTGGGGATCCCTGCAGCATCTTGAGGACAGGGTATCTACTTTTCTGAATATTAGGAAGCAAGAGGATTTCTTGGACAGAGTGAAGACTATCCTGGATGCAGAACACACCTGGGAGGTGTCTGCGGAGGAGGCCATTTTTCCTACACTTGGAGGAATGAACACTTGGAGGAATGTGACACAGAGACATAGAAGGGCCAGGGCTCATTCAACCAGCTTGAAGCTACAGAATCGATTAGAAGCTCTCTCTCTTTCCAGAGAAGAGGAAGAGTAGCAGTGCCAGGCCTTAGGGAACACACAGGAAACCTTAGTAGATTCAGCACATGAAGTGGCCTCTGCCAAGACTTGAAGGAAGAGGGCGGTGCTGGTAGGGGATTCCCTGCTGTGAGGAACAGAAGCAGTAGTTTGCAGGCCTGACAAAATATCTTGGGAGGTATGCTGTCTCTCCCTGGGGCAAAAATTCAAGATGTAACGGAGAAGCTGACAAGACTCATCAAGCCTTCTGACCATTATCCCTTCCTTTTCATCCATTGAGAGCCAATGACACTGCAAGGCATAGCCTCCAGAAGATCACAAGGGATTATGAGGCTTTGTGTAGGAAGCTGAAGAACCTGGATGCTCAGATAGTCATTTTGTCTATCCTTCCAGTGGAAGGGCATGGGCCAGGAAGGGAGAGAAGAATAGTGGAGGTGAACAACTAGTAATGCAGATTGTGCCACCAGGAACAGTTTGGCTTCCTGGACCATGGGGTGCAGTTTCAGGGAGGTGGACTACTGGCAAGGGATGGGTTGCACCTCACAGCAGTTGGCAGGAATGTTTTTGCTAAGACTCTGAAAGATCTGATCAAGAGGGCTTTAAACTGAGTTGTTGGGGGAGGGAGACAGTATTCATGACAGCAGTTCATCAAGTCCTGGAGAAAATGTCCCAAATGTGATATAGACAACAAGGCAAAAAGTACAAAAACCCAACAGTGGGAGGAATAAAACATTTAAAATACAGATAGGGGGAATGGTCCATGGTCTTAGATGTCTCTATACTAATGAACAGACCATGGGAAATAAACAGGATGAACTTGAACTCTTAGCACAGCAAAACAAATATGATATAATAAGCATCACTAAAACTTGGTGGGACGAGCCTTATGATTGGAATGCACTAATAGAGGGGTACAGCCTATTTCAGAAAAGTAGACTAAACAGGAAGGGTGGTGGAGTAGCATTATATGTTAAGGATGTGTACAACTGTGAACAGATCCATGACTTAAATCCTGGGACCCAGGTTGAGAGCATCTGGGTAAAAATTAAGGGAGAGAGAAAGAGCAGGGATCTCATTCTGGGGGTCTACTACAGACCTCCAAACCAAACCGAGGACTTAGATGATGACTTCCTGGAGCAGATGACCGCACATTCAGAAAGGAGAGATGTAGTAGTAATGGGAGATTTCAACTATCCTGATACTAGTTGGAAGTCCAACTCTGCCAAGAATATAAGGTCCAACAAATTCCTCACTTGCCTTGCAGACAATTTCATTGTCCAGAAGGTGGAAGAAGCAACAAGGAGATCAGCTGTTCACTTCCTCCTTTGAAATCCTGTGGATTATCATGAGGCTTCATTGCACAGGAAATTCAAAAACTAAAAGAGCACACAAAGCACAAAACCACACTTGGCTTCCCAAGTCCCAAGTAACCCAGAGAGGGTCATAAAAAGTGCATCACTTACCTGGCCGTTGTGATCTCACCCAGAAGTGTTTGCGCCAGACCAGCCATTCTTGATGCCTTGACATGAATTAAATGGTGCAAAGTTTCATATGCTGGCAATGCCAGCATTAAAGCGCCACGGAAGATCAATTGATGGCTTCAGCCATCAATTAAAAAGTACGGGTTTGGCGGGGACATAAACACAAAAAGGCAACGTCGTGTGGTATGCACGCCCTTTCATGTTTATGTGGTGTTCTTATGACGCTGTATTTTATGTATCTGATAAAGTCCTTAGATTTTGAAGTGGTTTATTTTGAAATAGTGCAGAATAAATATTATTAGTGCATAGTGTATTTATGCCTTTGGTAAGAAGCAGGAAGTCAGCTTTTAATTATTTGTATTTAGTTCTGTAGTTTCTTTTGTAATTATTAGAAGCAGTTGTAGTTAATAGGTATAATTCTGTACATGATTTGTACATTTGTGGTATATCTTTTTTATTGTTTGTAGTTCCATTTTATTCAATAAAATTAATTTGGGAAAAATATACTACTTGAAAAGTCAGTGGATAGTGAATACTATTAAGAAAAACAAAGTTGTACCACTTTTTTATCTTTAACTGGTCACTGAACTTTTCTATACACTTTTCTACTCACACACATGCTCTGTATGGATGTTAACATTTACATCAGTGCTGGCAGAGAAGTAGTTGCCCTAGTAAAACTCCATCTTGATGACAACAAGGAATTCCATAGTCAACCTTCTTGTCAGAACTGAGAAGATGAAATCCAATTATAACCAAGTGAGAAGTCTATGTAAAACTTCAGATGTCTGCTAAAAATGACAGGTGAAGAGAGATATTAATATTTTAATGTTAGTCACAGGGAGCCCTTCACCTGGGATCTTGTTTGTCCATTAATATTGTTTGTCTTTTAAAAAATAATAATCAGGACAATTAAAAAAAAAATAGAGCATGCAACTAATTTCCTGTTATGGCCAACCATTTGAAAGAGATGTGCCAGAAATTTTAATGTTTTACTGCTATTATTATTATTATTATTATTATGTTTCAAATTGTTTCAATTCATGCTTTAATAGAGTGATTTATTTAATATGTATTGCAATATGTATAATGGATTGTGTTTTACCAGAAGCTTTTTAATTATGTTGAAAAATACTCTGTTTGACAACCCTGGGGAAAAGACCGGATATAAATCAAAGCAAGAAAGACCTGATCCTTCAAGCAGGTTAGTGAGATGGAAAAGAGGACTGGACTTTTAATAAGATTTTAATCACTGCATAGAATGGAAGTTTCAGCAGATGTAGCTTCTTCTACAAGGAGCAATGTGAAAATCTCTCAGTTTCATTGTATGCCTTCAAATCCCACCTGTATTGTCATCCCAACCTTGATTCATAATGAGGCCAGGGGCTTGCCACACTCCAAAGTAAAGCAGCAGGGGTGCAAGAAGTTTCCATCTTCCATGCTGTCTTATTGCATGACATCATCATTCTTCAAGCGTTCTTTCATTCTGGTCCTGTGGGAGACCAAGGTAAAACTGCATCTTTTTGCTAATAGGTTTTTCTGGTTAGCAAAAAGATGCAGTTTTACATTGGTCCCCCACAGGACTGGAATGAAAGAATGACAACATCATGCAGTAAGACAGCACAGAAAATGGAACAATTGTGCTACACTCCCACTATTCTTTGGAGTGCAGTATGCCTCAAGTGTTTTTTCTTCTTGCAAAAAGATTTCCTCATATTGTTCACATTTTTAAAAAAATTGCCAGTATTCTACATTGGCTAAGTAGTTATATGTGTATAACTAAGTAACACCCCCTCTCCCCTCCTTCAGCTCACTTCTACAACCAGCAGCCACATCAGACAAAGAGCTGCTGATTGGAGAGCAAGGAGGAGATGTTTCCAGTCCCCTCCCACCAGCAAGCAAGGTGGTGATAAGGAATTGCAACAAGGATCCTGCTTCTGATTGTCACAGTCTTGCTCTCTAGTGGAAAGTGGCCATAAATGTCATCCTCCTTGCTCCCCAATCAGCAGCCGAGCAAACTTCTTTGCCTGATGAAGCCACTGGTTCTTGAGGTGGGCTGAGGGGGCATTCAAGCCAGAGAATGTTACCTAATTATGCACATATAATTACTTAGCCAATGTAGACTACAGTAGCACCCTTATATCCGCTGATTCGCCAACTGTTGATTCAATTATCTGTGGTTGGCAACAGTGGGGGGGTGGATGGAGGAGGGAGGGGAGGAAGCTTCTGGATAGCTCCATTGGCTGCAATGGCAATGGGGGGGGTGAAGGGAGGGGAGGAGAGTTCTCGCCTCCCTTCTCCCTTCACCCCCAGGATTGCTCCCATTGATAGCAATGATGACTGGGGGGTGAAGGGAAAGGAGGAGAGTTCTTGCCTCCCTTCTCCTTTCTTTCCTAGGATTGCTCCCATTGATGGCAATTGTGACCGGGGGGATGAAGGGAAGGGACTAGAGTTCTTGCCTCCCTTTGCCCCCAGTGTTGCCCCCCGGATTGCTTCCATGGCAGGAATGGCAACGCGGGCGTTTGCTATTATCCACAGAATTCATTATCCGCAGGGCCCTGGAACCAATCCCCCGTGGATATGAGGGTGCTACTGTATTATCATTTTTAAAAAAAAATGTGAAAAAATGAGATGGGCTGAGGGTGGGGAGTCATTTATGTAGCCTTACAGTAAGACTACATATTATTATTGAATACAGAGCAATTACAGCTCCATAACTCTAGGTTACGAATCCATAACTAGAATACAGAATGCCAGCAATTGTTGCTATTTTTTAAAAAAAAGCATGGTTAATGTGCTCATTTTCATCCATGTTTTGTTATTGCCTAAAGCATGGTTGTGCATATGTTTCAAATGTGTACATGTTTATCTGGTCTTATTTTTATAAGGCTGTCAGATTAGCACACACTGGGTACCTCTGAACAATTTTATACATATTTTATTTCTCTGAAAAGCACTGCAAGTCTCTCATATGTGCATATTTTTGAGGCAACTGTTCTTCATGTTGTCATATGACACAGGAAATGTGAAAGGGATACTTTCATAGAGACTTTTGAAACTAATAAAACTCTTTTCCATCTCTATATGTTAAACCTGCAACAATTCCTTCTTTTGCAGACCTCTTAATTGTACAGGCCACTGGACTCGAGAGTTGCATCTGGCCACCCTCATACAGTTCATCCTTCATCTTGGACTGGGAAGGGGGTGGGAAATCAACATTTTAAAAAGAGTTTCAAAACCTCTTCAGCTTTTCAAGAGTGGCATATTGGAGACATCACAGGTATCAGTGAATAAGAAACCTCCACAGCCATGTCTCCCCTGTTAAACCCAAACCACATTGATAACATATTTCTCAGAGTTCTCCTCTAGACAGAAAATTGTATGTTTGTATTGAGAGTAATATAAATAAATGCAGCATCTTCCCAGTTGTACATATCTTTGGGACTGGGATGTAAGAAGGTGGCCTCCTCTCTCATTATTTAATGGGGCAACCACTGGAACAGTGTTGATTGCTGTCTAGTGCTTTCTCTACGAAGGCATTTAAAAAATCCAGGTGCATTGCAGAGTATTTCTTCCACATCTATAGAGTAATAACACAGCAGAATTGTGTCAAGATGATGTATTATGGCTTTGAAAGTGGCAGGAGACAAATAGATCTATCAATCCAATAATGCCCCTTTTATTCCTCCCCTGCCATCTTCAGAAATGACTATCGAGTCAAAATAAGCTGCAGTATGGCTAACAAATGTCTTTGCCCCAAGGCATAGGTTCCTTTGGGAGACCACAAAGATTAAATGAAGTCTAAATATTGGCTCAGGATGATTTGTTCATTTAAAGTTCTCTAGGTCCATATTCTAGTGTCTTGTACATACACACAAGCATATATATGTGCAATCAAAAATAATTTCATTTTTTATCAACTTAGCTTGCAGGAGGTTGCAAAACTAGGAAGAATGGAGATTGATATTACTCATTTTAACATATATTGTTCTCTTGCTTCCTGAAAAATTAAGCCTCTCAAGTCTTTCCAGGTTTCCATCTTTCCCTTTTGGCTAGCAGCAAATTGTGGTCTTCCAAATGTTGCTGGATTGCAGTCCCCATCACCTTTGCTGGCTAGAAGCAATGTGAGTTGCAGTTCGAAAATATCTGACGGGCCAACAAGTTGCCCACCCTTGCTTAAAGCAAAGCTCCTGGGATGAGGATTTCATATTAAGGGCAATGCTTTACCTCTCTTCACATACTTACATTACTTGCTATTCCTGAACAATGATCTTTCATGTACAGGGCTACCTGTGCTCCATCGAGACAATTAGTGATTAAAACTGTGTGATACTTTGGTTTTAAATTAGTGTTTATCTGTTTCTCAAGACTGTCTAACTATCTAACTGCAGTTTCCAGACTGGCCATTGCTTGGTTCAGCCCACTGGTTTCTTTTTGTACAGCTGAAAACATTTCATTGGTTACTTACATTCACAGTCCTAGCTTGCTTCTGGATCTCAGCCCTAGGATTTGTTTCTTAATGGGTTGAATCCAGATGTTGCAATCCACTGAAATCAATGTGGTAAGTTAGTCGCAATTAAGTTAAATACAACTTACTTCAATATGTCTGTTCTAAAACTCTAACTCTAAAAGTCTATGAACTAAATCCAACTAGAATGGATCAATTGAATCAATTGCTTCATATTATGTTCTTGTAAATGGCATTGATTCTGTTGGGCTGCTTTTATTTGGAATTAGTAATTGGATATAGGCCTCAGCCAGAGTGGCATGATGGTTTGAGTGTACGACTACAACTCTGGAGACCAGGATTCAAAGCCCCACTCTGCCATGAAAACGTACTGGGTGACCTTGGGCAAGTTACACACTCTCAGGGCTTGTCTAGACAAGACGATATAATGCTGATTGCTGCGCATTAATGCAAATTCACAGCAGTGTTAATTTGTCTCCATGGCCCTTTGTCAAAATTGCTGGTATGCAAAGCTATCAGTTTTTGAAGTTCACACGCAGCCATGCCTGCAAATCAAGATGGCGGCTGAGAGTGAATTACTCGCATTATTATTCTCCACAAGTTATCGCTGCTGCATAGTATTTTTTTAAACTACAAATCAAAGGTGTGTAAGTGTGACCTTCCACTTTAAAAAGCTGTTTAGACACCTCAGCACAGCAAAAAAAAAGTGCAAAATCAGTAATGCGAAACTCCAAAATGGTGCTTCCGGCCACTTCATTGCCAACAAGCCTAGCCCCCTTGCACATTTGACCAAACAGCTTTCCACTTCTGCCCTCACCAAGAATGCACTGGAATGTGAATTGGTTGTTCATACAAGCAATAATACTCATTTCCACACAGGAATTTTTTAAAACCTCAGGTAAAGCCACAAAGACTTTTCCCCCACAGTTTTTTGAGTTTTTGTCCCCTCTCCTTCTGAATAAGGTGAATCACTGTGGGATCTCATCAGGACAAAAAGTATTCTCTGCAATTTCTCTTAGGATTATTTTCACCATCTAGACAACCCATCAGTCCTCAGAAAATGCTTTGATAGGTTCGCCTTAGGATTGCCACAAGTTGAAAACGACTTGAAGGTACACCGTAACAACATTTGTTTGGTGAACGTCTGGTATCAGAAGAAGCAATAAGAACACTTAATATGAAGAATGAAAATACCCATATTTGCACGTAGGAGATTGTCCCGTCATCAGAGGACTTGATTATTAATAAAGATATTTTTCTGCACTACCCTCCCATTTGAGGGGAGGAGGTTGCCTGAAGATCTTTGAAGCATTTTTCTGGACAGAGTTGTCATTTTAATACCCTGTTTCAAAATTGTTGTTTCTACCTACAGTGCTGCAATAGTACCCATACAATGTTTAGTACATCAGATGATATGCCTCCTCCTAAGCATTTATTTGCTGGCACAGTTTTTGTCATTTTGTAGGACCAGTCTGGCAGTAAGAGGAAAACCAATCTAGCTGTATAATTGCATCTCCATGAATTACATTCCCATCCCTCCCTAAATTGCTGTCTCTGTTTATCTCTCCTGGATTGCTTTTTTTTTTTTTAATAGCCTCATTGGCCCCTAGAGCCTAATTAGAATCCTTTTGCCCATAGAACTCTTTGAATCTGGAGTCCTATTCTTTTTTAGATTTTTCTGAGCACCTCTGAATAAGTTGTGATTATGATTTACACAGTGTGTGATTATGAGTAGCAGAAGAATTTATAACAGTTGGCTTTGATAGGTTCATTGCTGATGATTAGTTTTAAATTCTTTAAAATGAGCAACTAGTGTGTGAGGATGGCTGTCTCCTGTGACCATTTGCTCCCAGGCTGATGGCAGTAACAAAACGAAAAGATAGGACCACTAGGAATGTGGCCTGATTCACCCTTGCATGCTAAATGAGGAAATGGAAAACAACTACAAAAACAAGCCTCCTTCCCAGAAGATGCTGAGATTTTTGTTTATTTTTGTCCATCCCAGAGTGAAGTTGCACATTTGTGAAATTGTTTTTTGTATATTTCTACAAAAGTGTAAAATTTAAAGCTACAGGAACTATTGCCTTGTTGTGTGGACATTTGAAAGGAGGAAGCACTTGATGGACTGTTTGCATCTTTGTAAGCAATCAACCTTTCCTTTTTTTGCTTGCTTTATGTATAATATGCACTTAACTACTACCTATCGCCACCACCTATGACTCCTCGAGCGCTTTCATCAGCGCTGTCTACGCACAATCCTAAATATACACTGGACTGACTATGTGACGAATGTTGCTGTCCTTGACCAAGCAGGGATCACCAGCAGTGAGGCCATGATATTGAGAATTCAGCTGCGCTGGGCAGGGCATGTTTCTAGTATGGAGGACCATTGTCTCCCAAAAATAGTACTCTATGGTGAACTCACCACGGGTCAGCGTAAGAGGGGCGCTCCAAAAAGCGATACAAAGACTCCCTGAAACAACATCTCAGGCTCGGCCAAATTGATCACCAACAGTGGTCCGCCCTGGCCTCACATCGGGAGGCATGGAGATGCACTATCCACAATGCTGCAGCCTTATTTGAGAACTCACGACGAACAAGTCTTGAAGAGAAACGACAACGCAGAAAGAATCACAACCCAAAAACATCACCCAAGGAGACCTTCTGCTGTGCTTTTTGCAACCGGACTTGTTTATCTTGGATTGGCCGTTTTAGTCATCAGCGCGCTTGCAGAAAGTGCGGGATGAGTCCTTCCTGAATCTTCGTTTGCGAAGAAAAGCCAGAGAGAGACTAGGCATATCAGCACGCTTGCAGAAAGCGCAGGATGAGTCCTTCCTGAATCTTCATTTGCGAAGAAAAGCCAAAGAGAGACTAGGCACATATTTGTGCAAATTGTATAAAGGGCAAAATTGTGTAAATTGTGTAAAGGTATCTTGTTTATAGCTGTCCCAGTTGCAAATGAGACATTGGTGAAATTTATTCACATCCCTACACTAAAATCAGCAGAACTAACCTTGCATTTATATATATAGAGAAAAGCTTTTATTTCATAATTCTTCTAAATTTAAGTTTCTTTTTAAAATGTAAGCTGATATCCTGTTAGGCTGCATCTGCACTACAGAAACAATCCAGTTTGACACAGCTTTAATGGCAATGGTTCAATGATATAGAATTCTGGGATTTGTGAGATATTTAGCCTTCTCTGTTAGAGAACACTGGTGCCACAACAAACTGTAACATCCAGGATTCCATAGCAATTGTGCCATGCCAGTTAAAGCAGTGTCAAACTGGACTATTTCTGCAATGTAGATGCAGCCTTAGACAGTTACAATGCCATAACTTAAACTATGTTGTTGTTGTTAACAGACCTCAAGTCAACTTCAACTCATGACAACCCCAAGGATGAGAGATCTCCAAGACCCCCTGTCCTCAACCACCCTACTTAAGTCCTGCAGGTTCAGTGCTGTGTCTTCCTTGATTAAGTCTATCCACCTAGTGTGCGGTCTTCCTTTCTTTTTCCCTCCAACTTTCTTTTTCCCTCCAACTCCTAGCATTTTTGACTTTTCTAGTGAGCCATTCCTTCTAATGATGTGTCCAAAGTACAAGAGTTTCAATTTGGCCAACTTGGCTTCTAATGAGAGTTCAGGCCTGATCCATTCTTAGACAGATTTGTTTGTCTTTTTTATCATCCACTGGATCCTCAGTACTTTTTTCCAACATCACATCTCAAATGAGTTGATTTTTTCCTATCAGCTTTCTTCACTGTTCAGCTCTCACAACCGTATATAGTGATGGGAAACACAATGGTTTGAATGATCCTGACTTTACTGCTAAGTTTTATATCTTTGCATTTTATGATCTTATCCAGTTCTTTCATTCCTGCCCTTCCCAGTCCCAGTCTTCTGACTTCCCAGCTAGCCTCATCTCATGGTAAAGAAAATATTACCACAGTTTGGTAAGCTTTACCAGATGTGCAGAAACAATTGCACCATACATGACTGGATGGTGACCAGATTTCAAAGAAAATCATAGAATCATAGAGTTGGAAGAGATCACAAGAGCCATCCTGTCCAACCCGTTGCCATGCAGGAATACACAAGCAAATCATTCCCAACAGATGGCCATCTAGCCTCTGTTTAAAAAGCTCCAAAGAAGGAAACTCCATCACACTCCGAGACAGTGTATTCCATTTCTGAACAGCCCTTACTGTTAGGAAGTTCTTCCTAATGTTTAGGTGGAATCTCTTTTCCTGTAGTTTGAACTAATTGCTCCATGTCCTAGTCTCTGGAGCAACAGAAAACAAGCTTGCTTCATCCTCAGTATGACATCCCTTCAAATATTTAAACATGGCTATCATGCCCCTCTCAACCTTCTCTTCTCCAGATGAAACATGCCCAGCTCCCTAAGCCGCTCCTCATATGGCATGGTTTCCAGACTTCCCACCATTGCAATTGCCCTCTGGACATGTTCCAGCTTCTCAATGTCTTTCCTGAACTGTGCTGCTCAGAACTGGACACAGTATTCCAAGTGAGGTCTGACTAAAGCAGAATAGAGTGGCAATGTTACTTCCCTTGATCTACACACTATACTCCTGTTGATACTGCCTAGAATCGCTCGCATTGGCTTTTTTAGCTGCTGTATCACACTGCTGACTCATGTTCAGCTTGTGGTCCACTAAGACTCCTAGATCCCTTTCACATGCACTGCCATCTAGCCATGTGTCACCCATCCTATATCTGTCCATTTCATTTTTACTGCCCAAATGTAATATCCTACATTTCTCCCTGTTGAAATTCATTTTGTTAGTATTGGCCCAGCTTTCTAATCTGCTGAGGTCATTTTGGATTCTGATCCTGTCCTCTGGGGTATTAGCTACCCCTCCTAATTTGATGTCATCTGCAAACTTGATAAGCATACCCTCTAGTCCCTAATCCAAGTCATTGATAAAGATGTTGAATACCACTGGGCCCAGGACAAAACTCTGTGGCACCCCTCTAGTCACTTTTTTCCAGGATGAAGAGGAGCCATTGGTAACTACCCATTGGGTTCGGTCAGTCAACCAATTACAAATCCACCTAACAGTTGCATTGTCTAGCCCACAGGTTACTAACTTTTTTTTGCAGGAATATCATGGGGGACCTTGTCAAAAGCCTTACTGAAATCAAGATACACTACATCCACTGCATTCCCTTCATCTATCAAGTTTGTAATTCTATCAAAAAAGAAGATAAGATTAGTCTGACATGACTTGTTTTTGAGAAATCCATGTTGACTTTTTGTGATCATGGCAATCCTTTCTAAGTGGTTACAGACTGTCTGTTTAATGATCTGCTCTAGAATCTTTCCTTGTATTGATGTCAGGCTGACTGGGTGGTAATTATTTGGTTCTTCTTTTTTCCCCTTTTCAAAGATGGGGGCAACATTTGTCCTCTTCCAGTCTGCTGGGACCTCTCCTGTTCTCCAGGAGTTCTCAAAGTTTATTGACAGTGGTTCTAAGATTACTTCTGCCAGTTCTTTTAATACCCTTGGATGAAGGACATTTTCAGACGCCTCTTGCTGCGCAATCAGCCTCCGGAGCAGTAACGAGGCTGCTTCGCAGCAAGGGGTCCATTTTGGACGATGCCGTTTCTCTCTCGGTGTCGTCCGTGACTGTTGCAGCTAGCATTGAAGGTGGTCGCGCTATTTTTCACTCACGGAAGTTGTCAACTTCCGTGAGTGAAAAATAGCATGGCCGCCTTCAATGCTAGCTGCAACAGTCACGGACGATGCTGAGAGAGAAACGGCGTCGTCCAAAATGGACCCCTTGCCACGAAGCAGCCTCGTTACTGCTCCAGAGGCTACTTGCACGGCAAGAGGCATCTGAAAATGTCCGAAGTTCATCTGGTAGGGTGACAGAATGCAGCCTTGTCTGACTCCCTTTTCTATTGGGAACCATTCTGTTTCTCCATATTCTGTCCTTACAGTGGCCTCCTGTCCTAAGCACAAGTTATGCATCAGGACAATCAAGTACACCCATTTCTTTAACAACGATCCAGTTTCTCATGATCTATGCAGTCAAGTGCTTTGCTGTAGTCTATAAAGCATATTCTGATTTTCTTCTGATACTCCCTGCTGCACTCCATTATCCAAAAAATGTTTGCTATGCGATCTCTAGTGCCTCTACCTTTTCTAAACCCAGCTTGCACCTATGCAATTGCTCTCTCCATGTATTGTAAGAGTCTTTGCTGTGGTATTTTGAGCATGATTTGGCTTGTGCGGGAAATTAATTCGGTGGTCCTGTAGTTGCTGCCATCTTTTATGTCTCTTTTTGGGGGGAATGAGGATGTATACTGATCATTTCTAGTCAGTGGGCTACTGTTTTGTTTTCCATAATTGTTGACAGATTGCTGTTAGTACTGCAGTTGATTCCTCCTCTGTGGATTGTAGCATAATTTGGAGCTCTTCTTCATATGGTTCTTCCCAACTGTCTTCCATCCTTCTATCTCTCTTGTAAAGCTCTTCTGTATACTGCTTCCTTCATCTTTTTATTTCAGTTTGGTCATGTATTATGTTCCTCTGCTGATCAAAGCAGCTTCAAGCTTTATTCTAAATTTGTTAACAGTAATTCATGATCCTGGTCTAATTTTTGCCACGAGAATGGAGCTTCTCCATCTTTTGCTTCTAATTATGTAATCTATCTGATTTTTGTATTGGCCATCTGGAGATGTCCATTTGTACAGTCTTCTTTCCGGGTGTATGAAGAAGGTGCTTGCGATTAATAAATTGTTGGCCTCACAAAAGTCTATTAAGTGTACTATTGCTTCATTTCTTTTTCCTAGCCCATACTTCCCTACTGTTTTTGCGTCTGCTCTGCTTCCTATCTTTGCAGTCCAGTTGCCTAAGATAAAAAGGAAATCCTGTTTTGGCATGTTGTCAATTTCTCCCTGGACTTTATTGTAGAATCTCTCTGTATTTTCATCCTCTGACTCTCTGGTTAGGTGCATAAACTTGGATTATGGTAATGCTGATTGGTTTTCTCTGAAGTCTTACTGACATGATTCTGTCAGACTTTGAATTATATTGTTTGACTTATACTTACTACCATGTAACTGTTCCCTGTTCACATTTATGACCATGGTACCATTGCCTTGGCCTTGAAGGTCCCTGAAATCCACCTTAAAAGCCAAACAGCCATCCTGAGTGACATAGTCCTGTGGTGCTTGCAAGCAGGACATTGCAGGATAATGTGATCAGCCCCCTCCTGCCAGGAAATGATGGCACAAGGAGCAGAAGCAGGGATTTCTGCTGAGTCCTTCACAACTCTTTGTCACACTTCTGCTCACTGGCAAGAGAGAGCTGGTCATGTCATCCTGCAGTATCCCCACTTGCCAGTGCTTCAGAACTCTGTTGCTCAGAACAGCTGAATGGCTTTTAAGGTAGGTTTCCTGGGTCAGATCAGGATATGGAACACAGACGGATACTGCCCCAATGCAGGATCTTTGTCCTTGCTATGATGATAAAAGGTTTAATTTAAATATGCTATACACATATTTTAATTTTAAAATGTTAATGTAATATGCTGTGACATTTCAGTAAGGCCTTCGACAAAGTGCCCCATGATATTCTTGCAATTAAGCTAGTAAAATGTGGACTAGACAATGCTACTGTTAGGTGGATTTGTAATTGGTTGACTGACCAAACCCAAAAGGTAGTCACCAATGGCTCTGCTTCATCCTGGAGAGAAGTGACTAGTGGGGTACCACAGGGTTCTATCCTGGGCCCAGTGCTATTCAACATCTTTACTAATGACTTGGATGAGGGACTAGAGGGTATGCTTATTAAGTTTGCAGATGACACCAAATTAGAAGGGGTAGCTAATACCCCAGAGGATGGCATCAGAATCCAAAATGACCTCAACAGATTAGAAAGCTGGGCCAAAACTAAGAAAATTAATTTCAACAGGAAGAAATGTAGGATACTACACTTGGGCAGTAAAAATGAAATGCACAGATATAGTAGGCAGTAAAAATGAAATGCACAGATATAGTAGGGGGGACACCTGGCTTGATGTGAAAGGGATCTAGGAGTCTTAGTGGACCAAAAGTTGAACATGAACCAGCAGTGTGATGCAGCAGATAAAAAAGCCAATGCGATTCTAGGCAGCATCAACAGGAGTTGACAGAGGTATATGATAGTACCACTTTATTCTGCTTTAGTCAGACCTCACCTGGAATACTGTGTCTAGTTCTGGGCACCACAGTTCAAGGATATTGAGAAGCTGGAACATGTCCAGAGGAGGGTGACCATGATGGTGAAAGGTCTGGAAGCCATGCCTTTAAGGAAAAGCTTAGGGAGCTGGGTGTGTTTCATACAGAGAAGAGAAGGTTAAGAGGTGACATGATAGCCATGTTTAAATATTTGAAGGGATGTCATACTGAGGATGGAGCAAGCTTATTTTCTGCTGCTCCAGAAATTAAGACACAGAGCAATGGATTGAAACTACAGAAAAAGAGATTCCATCTAAACATTAGGAAGACCTTCCTGATGGCAAGAGCTGTTTGACAGAGGAAGACACTGCCTTGGAGTGTGGTAGAATCTTCTTCTTTGGAGGTTTTTAAACAGAGGCTGGATGGACATCCTTTGGGAGTTCTTTGATTGTGTATTCCTGCATGGCAGGGGGTTGAACTGGATGGCCCTCATGGTCTCTTCCAACTCTATGATTCCATGATTCTATGCTTACCTCCTCTTCTCCTTCTTCTTTCCCCATCATGATGGGGTCATAGCTACATGAATAAATAGGGTATCTTGAAAGAAAATTCTTCCAGCTTTTTCTTCCTTCTAGTGACGGAGGCCTCAGCATTTTAAACAGCCATAACTTTGCTTCTTTTATGTGGTAAGTATATTGAACTGAAATAATAGTCTGCACAGGTGCTTACTTCCTCACCTTCTCAGAATACACTAGCCATTCCTGCAGCCTCAGACTTTCAAGTATTGGGTGACTAGTCTGAAGTGGGGACATATTTTCCTCTATGTGAGGTTCAAGAGTAGCCATCCTGGCTGGGAAATTTTGGAACTTGTAGTCCCCCAAAAAGGTAACTTTTCCATGTTCTGATTTCTATTCAGAAGCAAGTTCTACTGAGTTCAATAGAAATTATTACAAGGGAGGTATTTAAACAGTATGAAGTTTGTAGATCAGTAGTCATTAAAGGCTAGATGAATCCTTTGTATCTTGAACAACTGTAAGCCATAGGTTATGGTACTGTGTTTGAGAAGACTTGAAGAAATGAACCAGTCCTTGGACAAGGATTGTTCTTTTCAATTGTGAATGAATACGTTTAAGTTCATCTGGTGTTTTCCCTGCATTTCTCTTGCTATGCTGGTGAACAAATGAATAGAAAAGGTGTGCTTGATGACACGGAAAAACAGATGACAAGGCATCCTTGAAGGAATTTAGTGAAAATGATACTGACGTTTCTTGTGTGGAAATAATGGTTTAGATGAGACTTCATGCTCCAAAGCTACTTAGGATTTTGAAATTAAATATTTTGTTGGACCCAGATTGATGCATATGCAACTGGGTTGGAAGAAATAAGTTCTCTCATCTCTTCTACCCACAAGAGCCCCTCAAGTCCCTAAAAATACTACAAAGTGTGTTGAGGAAACTTGCTGAATAGTGAGGTGGAGCAGAACCTTTGAAAACTGAGTGGAGGTGCTTTGTGTACTGTTAGGCCTTTCATGCATGGGGACAAATGTTCAGGCTACATTTGACATGGTAGGACCGGTTTAGAATGGGTCAAGGAGAATTTTGTCTCCACAGCTCGAGGGTGTGGGAGGGGGTGAGAATGTCAACCTAAGGCCAAGGAGATAAAGATGTTTCATACATCCAGGCACCTGGTACGATAATTGGCATGAGAAAATTTCTCCCTCTTAATTGGCATGGGGAAAGTTTTTCCTCCCACCCACCCCGGGCCAGTCCATCATCCTCTCAAAGGATCATTAGGAGAACATATATCAGGTGATATCAGATGCAGGTGGGTGCTTCGCAGCAGTGTGCAACTCTGCATAGACGGTTCGTATATGTATTATCTTCTTGTTTTCTTCCTATGTCTGTTTGATTGATGACAGTATGCCTATTCTGCTTCTCTATATGCTGTCATTAATAAAATAGCCTTCTTTTTCAAGCCCAGGACTGTTGCATGGTCATTTCACTTGCTTCATATCCTGAACCAGCAGAGCACCCAAACCAGGGTTGTGCTACCAGTGTAACATGTAGGCAGATATCTTCCATTCACAGAATGGAATTGACCCCATCTTTGCACAGATTTAGAAGTCCAGGTCTGTAATAGAAATGACTGTGTTTGAGACTTCTATATATTATTCATTCATTCATCATCCAGTCATTAGTGTATGTATTAAGCCACTCTGTAACCTGAACAAGTTCTACCACAGTTATAAAATGTTTCCAATACATGGTGTGTTAATGTTTAATTTTATATACTTTTCAAAAGAAAATTGGTAGGGCTTCCAGAGTGCATATAAAATGGGGCAATCAGAGCTGCCAATCACCTTCCCTTGTGCTGACTCAGGTATGACCAAAGTGTAGCTTTAGGACCACAAAGAGTCCTCAAGGCTGTTTTTGTAGTTCCCACCCCATTCCTCAGATTTCCTTGAAGCCTCTGAGCAGCTATTCACTTTTTAATCAGGTTTTGCACCCTGAACTCTTTAATATCAAAAATTACTCATTTTTTAAAACCAGAAACTGGGCTCCACTCACTTCTGGTTTTCTTTTCTTTTCTTTTTCTTTTTCTTTTTTTTTATTTCTCCTTCCTTCCTTCCTTTCTTTCTTTTTTTTTCTGACAGCTCATGCATCCCCATGAGATCTCAAGAGCAGAAAAATAGCTCCTACACAGATTGAAATTACCCATCTTCAATCTATCATAGTTTTGGGAGGTTTGGGGCCATGGGCTGCGTGTAACCTCTAGCCCCTACTATGTGGTACCTATATTCCCCCCCCCCAAAGAGCTTCCCCCAGCTCATGGAGCCCCCAAAATACTTTTTTTCAAAGTCCAGTGAAAAAAATTAAAAAATGGTAGTTTGGGTAAATTTGCTTCTCCCACTATCCCTCCCTCACCACATACCCCTCAGAACATCAATTTCTAGCCATGGTGAAAACCACATCACTTCTGGGTTGGCCAAAACATGTCCATGCAGACTACTAGGAGGGGATAGGTGAAAATTGATTCACATCCCCAGAACATTTGCCTATACTAATCTAACAGAAGGCCTTGACAATCAAGAACAACTGAAATGTAGACTCTAAATTATGCCAAAGGGAAGGAAAGCACAGAAAGGTGTGCCAAAGTGTCTGTATCAATGAGTGTTTGATGTAGAAACCACTTGAGACATCATGCTTGCTTATGAGAAGGTTGAGAAAGAAAATTGATCAGGATAATCCATGGTTATACCCAAGTACACAATTTTGGGGGACATCACAGAAGTAGGCATCTTGTACCTCCTTGCACAATCCGCTTGTCCTGGATATGCAATAGCAACCAGGGGTTCATGACTACAGCTCCATCCCCTCAGCCCCCAATCAGCTGCAGGGGTGTATCTGTCAGGATAATATTGCTTTAGGTGCAAAAGGAAAAATGTTGGAGCAACAGACCACAGACTAGCACAGCTGAAATGGGTTTGTTCACAGCTGTGGCTAGGCATAGGGATGACTAGCAAACACTCCTATATAGCTGAACCACAAGGTGCATTGTGTGTGGGTTGGTGTTGTATAGAAAGAGGAGTGTTGGTGGATGTTGGAGAAATTGCTGTTGAGTTTGTTAATGAGGTTTGCTGTGTATATACTGTGTTTGTTTACACTGCAACTGAAGATAAAAACCTCCAGATATCTTTGGATGAATCTCGCTGCCTGTAAGTCTCTTATTGTGTGTGAAAGAGGATCAGAGCTGTGAAATGGTTGCTAGCTGAAGTCTTTGTTGTTGTGCCCTTTCTGCTGTGCAGTTCTGCTGTTTGGCTACTCCTGGGTTAGTTCATCCCCAGGCTGTGCCAGGAGCCTCTCAGTGGGCCTATACTGAGTGGACAGTATCTGGGAATATTCCAGCTGCCCATGTGATTCCAGGGAAGAACAAGCATTTGTGGGATGGAAGCTATTTCTTTTTTCCCTGGGTGCTCAAGCTGTAAAAATCCCTGGCACAAAGTCACATCCAATTGGTGACCAAAGGGATGAAGCTGTTCCTACAAGCCCTATCACCCCATGCTACTGTAATACACCCAGAGAGAAGTGGAAAGGACAGAGCAGTTTCTGTGCTCTAGATGACGGCAGAGACTAGTGCTTCAGTAGCATACTTGCTGGATCTCAGCCTGTGTCTGCTGAAGAGATTCAAAGAAATGGAAGGAAGTGAAGAAACAGTGAGCAGCTTGCTTCTTTTCGATTATGTGGGTTGTAGGTGGGGGACAGGTTCTCCAGCACTGACAAAGGAAATCGTTCATTTATTCAATATCAGAGGATTTTTTAAGGTTTTCCCTTTCAAAAAAACAATGTAAAACAACTAATCTTTAAAACATTCAATAACCATTGCTAACTGGTTTTAGAAATGTTGGGCTGTGAGGGTTTATGAACACTAAGCACACAAAAAAAGTCATTTGATACTTAGAAGCAAATAATACTTTAGGCAATTTCAAGATGTATTACTGTTTAATTTTAGAAAATTGCATGGGTGGTGTGCATTTTTAATTTCTCCAGTATTACATGCCTTCTGCCATCCCACACTTACTTGACATTAACATTCTGAAGTTTCCAAAGTTAATATAGAAACCTATTAATGCTAACGGAGCTGGATTGAAGATCCAAACTGATGTTTAGCACTCAACAAAGACTTGCTTATTTTAACATGCCAGCCAAATGTTAACTTACTTTTTGCAAGGTCGAGATGATTTCTAAGTATGCCTCTTTCCCAAATAAATAATGGATTACAATTTGGAACATAAGTCTGGAGTAGATTCATTGAAGCAACTGCTGAATGGTTAGTTGGCACTGATGCAAATTTTGTTCTCATTCATGAGCCCAATGTAGCTGGGACTAACAGTTGCATTAAGGCCTTAAGGATCTTCCTTATTCTGATTCAAATAATTGGCCCATCAATTTTAGCATTGTTAGCATGCAGATTAGCAGTGGTTCCCTAATTTCAAACAGGAGCCATTCCTGTCCTATGGTAGACACAAGAGACTGAACCAAAAGGAGCCTTCTGTGTGCAGAGACTGTGCTCCACTATCAGTCCCTGGACCAAGTACCAAAAATGAGGTGGCGAGTACCAATTCAAGGGACTGGAATGAGATAGCCCTTTTTGGACAATCTATGACCATGTAAAATTGTTAGGCATGATAAGGTAATTTTCACCTTGACTCTATAAAACAAAAGCCAGAAGATCTAATGCTCAAAAGTGCCACAGTATAGAGCTATACGTTTCACCCCAACGCCCAGAAAAACTCTAATTGAACAGAAAAAAAAGTCCACAATATGTTGAAACAAGTTTAAAGAGCATGTCTGAATAGCTACAAAACTATGAAAAAATCTGTAACTTGTACATGAAAATATCTTGTTTAAGCATTTGCTTATGGGTGAAACCATTCATAGATGCTGTCTTCTGCATATCATTACCACTTAGTAACTGAAAGTATTATTCTCCTAGAAATAGTAAAGCTGGTCTGTCCCTAATCCTTGTTTAAAATATAGTTCACTAGATTTCCCATTATTTCTTGCTGGGTCCTGTATTTGATGATCTGATAGCAGAACTATTTAACTGAGTGTTGACAGTGCAGTTCATGCTAGGTATTTACATAAGTATACAATAAGTAATGATGGTATATGCCATTTGTAAAGACCAGGAAAATAAAGTGAAGGTTGTGAACTTGACCTAAGTACACTTCCTATACTTCTTGGGTCCCATTGAAAATAATGGGAATAGCAGGGCAGATGTCATTCGTAGACATTGTTGGGAATGTGTCAAGGCCTATACCTCTGTAGGGGTCCCACTAACCTGCTAATCCTGCACTTGTTCCTACCACTTTTCCTCCTGCCTGTCCTCCTGGCCTCCGCAAACATACAAGCAATGACAAGTATGAAGAAATGGGCCAGCTTGCTCCACTTCACCAAGCAGTTGTATGGATTTGCCACAAGTGGATTGTGTGGATTTGCCACAAGAACACAAGTGAGTGGGCAGTAACGCTTAGGTGCAGAGGAGGGGGGGCTCCACAGAGAGCATGTTGCAGTCACTGTCCCTTTCCCCATCTTGGTATCAGCACTACCACTTTCTTTCTAAGTGAAGTGATAACAGTTGTTTTCTCTGGAGATTAAGAAATATATTATTTTAAATAACATGAGCTGGAATTCTGTTGGGCAGTTACAAATGCCAATTACAAATCCACCTAACAGTTACATTGTCTAGCCCACAGGTTACTATTTTTTTTGAAGAATATAATGGGAGACCTTGTCAAAAGCCTTACTGAAATCAAGATACAGTAATGTATAAGTATAATGTATACTTACACAGAATGTATAAGTAGTCTTATACAGTCCATGTTTAAGTGATATTTATCAACCACAAAAGACTGTGTGTAAAGTCCCAGCCCCACAGGAAAAAAGATCAATGGAAATTAAGCCCAAAGAACAATCAAAGCAATAAAAAATAAATAAAAATCTAGCTTTTTTATTAATTATTTATACCCCACTCTTCAGCCACAAGGCTATCAGAGCAGCTTACAAACTGTTTTAAGCAATAGCAATTTACACATCTACACTGCATTAAGCAGTTTCCAATGTGTGTTAGCTAATTGCCCCCACAAGCCAGGTACTCACAAGCCGGCAAGCTCTTCTTGATATCCTTATTTAATTTAATCTGGAAAATATTTTCCAGACTGACTAGGCCAAGATTTTTCATCACATACTGAAGCTCAAAGAAGCTGAGCTAGAAAACCTTAATGCTTTGTTATATGAAACCCATACACTACTTAATCCTTTGTAGCACTCAAAATCTGATCACTTTTTGAAATATGGCTTTTAAATATGGCTTTCAGAAAAGCTCCACACAACTCACCTCACAAAACACTTCAGAGTACTCTCTGTTGCCACGGCAATCTTTTCCCATTCAGAAAGGCTCTACTATAAAAATACTTTCTAATTTCTTGTTCATAGGCAGAGCACCTAGGCTATTTGATAGATAGAAAGATTTTTCTGAATCCTTTCTGTCAAATGAAATGTCTGCCATTAAGCAGCTCCTGAACCAAAAGTCTTCTTCATCTTGCTCATCAGTAGAAGGCCAGAAACAGTGGTAACTGGTGGGTTCCCTGTGAGTAGGGCATTAAATCCAATCCAGTTTTCAGTCCAGACTGTAAAGAAGCTATCCAAGGTATTTGAACCCTTTTGAAGATCAGGGTAAGTTTAGACTAGAAGCTAGACTACACTAGAATTTTGAGCAGATTCACTGCTCCACTGACATAGAAGCCACTGGCTGCCACTGGGAACAAGATTCTTAATTGTCATATTTGGAACACTTTTGAACATTTAGCTGGGCAGGTGTTTATATTGAAATGTATAGCATATTTTAAATAATTGTGGGAGGGGGGTTAATATGCAAGCTATTTTTACTATAATGTTGTACAGGTTGTACCCTGTATCCACGGAACCAGTATCCGTGGTTTCAGTTCTCCACAGCTGAAAAAAGAGGGACATATACCATAGAGTAATGCTGGAAAATGGCTAGATAGGAGTCCTCTCTAGGAATTGCTAGGTCCTCCAATGCAATTCTATGGTATATTCGTACAGGAAGTCCTTTATTTTAATAAGATTTGCTATTATCCACAGTTTCACTTATAAACAGTAAGTCCAGGAATGTTTCCCCCTCAGATACGGGGGAGGGGTCTGTGTGTGACCTGTATATGAACCAAAAAAGGTAATTGTAACATTAAGCTTAACCTTCTCTTCATCCCTGCTAAAGAAAGATGTGTCACTAGACCCTTCTCTTTCAGTCTATGTCATTTTCATAGAGGAAGCTTTCAAAATTATTTGACATGAATTAGCTCAGTGGGTCAAACTATTGCCAGTAGGGATAGAAAAAAATTGAAAATAATTGGAAAACTGTTGAAAAACATGAGGGTTGGGGGTGGGATTGAGTCTGGCGAAACCCTGATGAGAAGAATCCTAGACTGATGCGAATCTTCACAGTTCAAGAGTTATTCTACACAAAATTTGCACATCATTGTTTTGTGCAGAAAACTGCATTTTCTGTGCAGGAGGCAGCTTTTCCTGCACACAAAAATAGTATTTCTTGTGTAGAGAATGCTGTTTTTTGTGCAAAATGATCACATGTACATTTTGTGCAGGATAAGTCCTGAGTTGTGAATAGGCAATTTGAAAACTGCACATTTTGCTAAGATTACTATTTGCTTCCTTCAAAAAGAACCTTAGTGAAGAATTATATCCCTAATTGCCAGCGAGAGCCTCGATCTTCCAAGAGCACACTACTATGTTCATATAATGAAGAAGGGTCTATTATCACAATTATGAAACAGAAAATTCACTTTAGAAAAATCAGTCCTGCAAAATCCAGGTTGATACATCCTTGTCCTTGGTTTGGGGTCATCTGCATGATATCCATCATGTGCTGGAGAAAATGTCATGTGCTGCATGTATGGTATAATGTGACATGTTCAGCTTCACAAAAGATTGCAACAGTTCACCTGTGGTGTCACCAAGGCTGGTGTCACCCCTTCCCCCGATTGTATCACCCTGGTGCAGTTCAGTCTCTCTGCAACGCTCTAGTGCTGTCACTGCCTACTACTCCTCCCTAAATCCTTTTTGTTTTCTCTTTGCTACCTTAACTGGTCTGCAATATTGAAGATAGTTTTGTTACAAATAAAAGCATAAGAGCACCAGTTGTCTTTTAAATCCTAGCAATCCAAAACAGTGGATGAATAAAGAGGTGTGTGGATTTTTCAGACAGAATCAGAAATAAAGAGGCAAGCCAAGAAAGCTTGGTTGAATTAGTGCCTTATTTATTAATTCCAACAGATTTTTAAAAATCAACAAAGATGAACTGATTTCTAAGGAAAGTTTTCCAAATATAAGAGGCCTTTTTTAGCAAAGGGTAAAGACCCCTTGCTAAAAGAAGAGTGGCCAATATTCCCACCCTACCCCTTTAGCCACATCAGGAGGGCTTACAATTTCAAATTCCTTCCCACCAAATGGCACAGAGCAAAAGAGAGAGGCAGACACTTGCCGTATAAGGAACTGCCACCAAAAAGAAAGTGTTGCTGAAAAATGCTCTAAAATGCCAAAGTGCTTCCAGCATTGCATTTCCTGGACAAATAGAATGCTTTCAATGGAGATCCATTTCCTCTGAGCTGCAGGGGAGAAAGAAGCCTAAGGAGATGTGGAGATGGCTTAAATAGACCCAAGCTCAACCCCCCTGCATGATATATGTGACATTGCTACACCAACATTGTCCTCATCTGTCTTTTGTCTCACCTAGAATTGATGTCCCTAGATGGCAAACCTTGCCAAGAAAACCCCATGATAGGATTACCTTAGGATCACCATAAGTCAGAAATGACTTGAAGGCACCCAACAGCAATAAAACAGCTGAAGAATCACTGCCAATTTTCTTCTGTTTGTGGATAGCTTCCATTGAATGCAATTGTCTGCACCCTCCAAAAAAATCATAAATATAATTTATCATAAGGCCAGGCAAGTGAATTATCGAAAGGATTAGATGGAAAAATATAATTTATCATAAAATTATATTGTTTGTTTTCTAATATATACAGATCTCAAGGTTCTGTGAGGAGTGCAAGTTCTGAATCCAGATGTTTCACATTAAACTTGAATTTGAATGATAAAACTCCACAAGTTTGCTGAATTGTATTAAGTGTGCTCAATTATATCAAGCAGAGGTATCCTATCACCTCAAAAAGTCAACATTTACATTTATAATTTTTAACAGCTTCTCTTCCATCTTTACTTCCTTTTCCTCGCAGCATCTTCCCCTGTAATAACAATGGATTAAACTGTTGGATTTAAGCAAAGGAAAAGCCAGGCAAGTGTAGTATCAAAGGATTAGCTGGAAAAATACACAAATACAAATCTTCAGAAATAATTCTCAACAGATGCTTTATTCATTGGCATCCATAGATTGGGGGGAAAATGTTCCACATTAATATTGGTTGCTAGAGAGAGTAGAGGGTCACATCTTTCTATCAGATCTTATATCTCAGTATCTCAGTATAGGACATACAGTATGATGTAGTGGTTTGAGTGTTGGACTATGAATCTGGAGACCAGGATAGGAATCCCCGCTCAGCCATGGAAACCCACTGGGTGACCTTGGACAAGTCCCACTCTCTCAGCCTCAGAGGAAGGTAAAGGTAAACCCCCTCTGAACAAATGTTGCCAAGAAAACCACATTAGGTTTGCCTTAGGGTCACCATAGGTCAGAAACAACTAGAAGGCATACAACAGCAGCAACAACAGGACATACAGTATTTTAGGCTACTCTTTTGGGAACTTTCATAAAGTCATGTGATAGATCAGTGGTTCTTAACCCAGGGGGCTGTGATGTCCTCACAAGGGGGCTTGAAGACTGCTCTGACCACATGACAGGAGCCAAGGCAAAGCCTGGGTGGCTTAGCCAGCAGATTGCTGTTCAGTCCATTCCAGGTGCAAACTTGCAGGGAGAAGCAGGAGAAAGATGTTCGCTCCCCCTCCAATGCCTCTGAGGGAAGGTTTAATGGATGGTGTAATTATATTATGTATTTATTTATTTAGTATTATTAGATATTACTAATGTTGTTGTTGTTGTTGTTAGGGTTTTAAATCTTGAATTAAGTCTTGTGGGGCCATGGCAACAACAGATATTTAAAGGGGGTCTCTGGTAAAGAAAATGTTAAGAGCCACTGTGATAGCTATAAACTCCCATTACAAATAGATTTACAGACATCAACAGAGTTTGGATTAGTTTTAAAGCACACGTGGGTTAATTGACAAACAAACCATAGTGCAGAAATTGCACAAAACTGTTCTAATGCACCTCCCTGCTTTGTAGTACCAATTATGAAGTGTTAGTTGCAATCTGCCACTGCCAGATGTGTGCAGGTTTGGATGCTGTTACTTAAGCTACAGAATCTGTCAGTGTTTGGATAATTCTGATGTTATCCAAAGAAGATTATGAGACAAACACAAGTGTAAAGCCTCTCTTCACCAACACATTTTTGAAGACGATGTACGTTTAGGGGAGGGGGGTGGCTGTTGCTGGATATAATTTGCCCCACATTTTTGTTTCAGCATATGTGGCTTCTCCAAGTAAATGCCTTGTCTTTTGAGATTCAGTGCCTCTGATCTCCTGCATGCTGCTCTCAGAGCTTCAGCTTTCTTTTCTTTTCTTTTCTTTTTCTTTTTTTTCTTTTTTCTTTTTTTTGCTAACACCTCCAGCATTGATCTAGAGATACTCGAAGACATAGACATATACACAGACAGCCATGTTCTATTTCTGTAGCTGACAAAGATTAGGTAATCTAGTCTCTTCTTTCAACCTGTAATGCCTTTCAAGAAAATCTGTTGGCTTCTAGTTTTGTTTTTCAGCTACTATAGAGTCACACATACACACACCGTGTTACATATACAGGTGCTGTTTTAATGATGGGAAAGACAGGGATGACATTGCTAAGAAAGGAAGAACAGGAAATAACAGCATTTGGTTTCCTGTAATTCTCATTACATTTAGAAATGCCACTACATGGGTCAGTATTGGACAGAGCATGGAACTGGGCAATGCTTTAGAATCATAATGGAAGAAAATATTAAGCATTTTCACCATCCAGTCATTTTTTGTGGAACTCTGATAATGTTGGCTCTCTTTTATGTCCTGCAAGGCATGCAGTGACAAATGTAAAAACTAAGTCCACTGAGAAACCAACTATCAGCACTGTCTGAGGTGCTTGTCCTCAACAGTAGCTATTAACAGCACAGTGCGGAAGCACAGAACCCTCTAGTAGTATTTGGCAATATGGCATTGACCAACCTTGAAATGAAACACAGACACAGTTGGGTTATTCCTTAGTCCTTAGAGGCTCTTTATCTTCTTGTTGCAGAATATATTCAAGATACAAACACTCCTTTGACTATCCCCAACAGTCTGTTATAATGCAAATATAGTTAACTCACTACTCTCAGTAAATACACACAACAGTTCAGCAGCGACCGACTACTACTACCCACTACAACAACCCACACAAACTCTTACCCACTACAACAACCCACACAAACTCTGGGTCTTATCACTCTGATATACAGTGGTGATTACACAGGGCTAACACCTGGTGTTACACAACCTTCCCAGCCATACAAAGTATTTTAATCTTGTTTAAATGGACAGTGTTCCCAGTAATAATTATATGGAGAGCTACTTAAATGAATTAGAAAACCTATTCATGGGTCTTTTTCAGTGTGCACTGTAACCCACACGGAATGCCGGATTGGGCACACTTGCTATCAAATGATGGTAAGAAAGGTACCTTTTGGTCTCTAAAAAGTACCTTTCTTACCATCATTTGATAGCCAGTGGATGGATAGGACAAATTCTTCAGGAATAAAACTATCAATGGTTAGTAATCCTGATGGATATATATATATATATATATATATTCACTCCAGTAACAGAAGAAGTATGCTTCTGTGTAACAGTTCCTGGGAAACACAGGCAAGAGTGTACTCCTGCACTCCCATGCTCTTGTGGGCTTCCCACTGATTGGCCATTTTGTGATCAGAAGGCTAGATAAGATATGTCTTTGATCTGATCCAGGATGTCTCTTCTTAGTTCTTATGGTTTATGTTTGGTTAAAAATATAGCATTGGTAAGGGAGTGAAGAAAGGTTTTAAAAATACCTTTAGAAAAGCTTAGCTTATCCTGCCCCCCACAATGTATACACCATAAAAATCTTACATGATAAAAGACAAGTGAGGGCCAGACAATCTATATATCAAAATCATTTGCTAGGACACAGATTTATTAAGATGGAGAAAAATAGTTCCTTTACCAAGACAGCTTTTCAAATGTAAAGTCTAGGAACATTTGTACTGACAAATTAAGTTGTAGAAGCTCACAGACAGGAAGAAGGAAAGCTAGATGAGGTTATTGAAGGTCTACTATGGTGTAGAAAGAAAAGGTCTCTGTGAAGGAAAATGTCATGTATTTTTCACCTTGCATAAAGTAAGATTTATGCACTTAACTCTTAGGAATGTTGCCATTTTAGTATGTCTAATTCTGTTGTTCAATACCACTTTTATACATTATGATCTAAAATAATAATGAAACAAGTACCAAAAAAATCAGTAACAACTGCATAGCATAGCTCAGAAACTTTAAAACAAGCAGAATCCTTTTCTTCTTTTTTTAAGTACTAAAATAGACTCCTTTCTTTCCATTTATGCCACCAACAAATGTGAAATTTGGGGAAATGTCTTCTTTTTGAGGATTTTCTTTACAAAGGAATTCATAAGATAGCTGTGCTACAGTGATATAGAGAGATGTGACTCTTCTCCACTGAACAGAAAATTGAGGATGGGAGGAAACAGCAATTTCTAAATATATATAAAAAAAAACTATTGGGAAAAGGAAGAAAATTGTTCATTTCTGGGATTAATAAGAAGTCAAAGGGAAGAAAAAACATAGGAAACTAGTGATATATCCAGGTTCGTTGATGACATCAAGGTATTGCCAACAGTGGAGACCAAAGGAGATGATGAACATTTTTAAATCTCTCCAGAGTATGTATCTGAGTTGGAAACTGGTACATAACACCCAATAATAACAAATGAACAACTTTGGCCAAGATGGATGACCATTAGTGGAATGACTTACATATTGTTACTAGCTTTGCAGGATTCATTATTATCTTTAAGCACATAAAGATAGATAACAATTCCATAAGTGCAGAAACACGGGAGATTTTCACATGGGCAATATATTCCAAGGAGAGATCGGGGCAGAAATGGGGATGTTCCTGAAGCAGTTCCCCGTTTCGCACACCCCCTGCCTTCTCTCGATCTTGCACCGACTTTGTTCTGTGCAGCTTCCAGTTCCCTCCCAGTATCTTCCATCATTTTTTAATAATGAGGAAACTTTGTTATTAAAAAATGACGGAAGATACCAGGAGGGAACTGGAACGGCCATGTTTCTGTCCCAATCTCTCCTTGGAATATATTGCCCAAGTGAAAATTTCCACAGTCTCCCCGATAACCCCCTAGTTGTCTGGTAGAGATGTGTGCCCTGGAAACGACAACCTTTCCCACTGGAAAAGACAACCTTTCCCACTGGAAAACTGAAGAATCACAAAGATTCATTAAGATCGGCTAGACAGAAGCTTCTCCAAACAAATATTTACAATGTTACTGAACAACCTTGGATGGCCCATGCTGAACAGGGATAGAGAACTCCCCTGCTGTTGGTGATTTATTAAACTTGGGTGAGTACAAACAATTGGCGTTGTAAATATTCGAAGTGCAGTCTCTATTGACAAAATACTTGAAAGTGAAGCTATGTGCCAAGAGAGATAGATAGCATAGCACTCAAAAACTGAAGATTAAACTAAGTGGCAATTTGGACTGAAAATAAGAAACAGAGTTGGCATCTCCAAGATTCAAAGATTCAAAGAATCAAAGAGTCTATATGGAATCCATATAGAGAAGGAGAAATAAATATTGTCTCTGATGCCAGAATTTAAGCAGAGAGTGATTTATATGACAGCATAAACATGGCCACCAGAAAATTGTCCAGAGCAGGGTTAGACAAAACTGACCCTGTCCTTATTAAAATTCAAGCCTTAATATCTGAGATATCTAACCAGATTTTAGATCTGAATAATTGTGTAACAGAAAGTAATGGGAATTTAGACAGAAACTGGACTGATTTAGATTAGAGATTACAAAACAAGTTAACCGTTTTAAAGAGCTTGATGAAAAACAGTTCAAAGAGATTATAGTGTCAGTTCAAAATCTTACAACAATTACACACAAACATGAAGAGGAGATCTCTGATAATTTGAAGGAAATGGACATTTTACGGCAGGATTTGGAAAAGACACAGGATAGAATTATGATGATGGAGTTAAAATCGAAGGAAACACAGATTAGGTTATGAGCTGTTCCAGAAGAACTGACTTAAGATAGTCAGTTTTAAAAGCTTTGGTGGATCTTATTAACAGCTCTGGTGAAGAACTTGGCAAGAAGCAATATATAGGCAAAACTATGCTTATGCACAGAGGGAAAAGCTTCCAAGAAATGTAATAATTCATTTCACACATAAAAGCATCAGAGACGAAATATTAAGAGCACACTTTAAGAAAAAAGCTTAAAATGAATGAGAATTAAATAATTACATTTAAAGAAATTCCTGAAAATATTCTGAAAAAACATAGAGAGTATAAATAAATTATGGAATGGCCTGCCGGACAAGATCCGTCTTATTACCACCTTAGACAGCTTTAAAAAAGCTGTCAAGACAGATCTTTTCCGGCAGGCCTTTCCTGAATAACTATCCCGGCCCAAGACTCGGCTGTCCTTTCTGAGCTGCAATAAGATTTTTTAAACTATTGTATGTTTTAATTTTATTTCTTTCTAATTTATATATTTTTAATTACTGTACGTTTTTAATCTTTTATAATTTAATATTATTTTAAGGGGTGGGTGGGCTAGGGTACTGTGACTATGGAGTATTTACATTGTAAGCCGCCCAGATTGCGTTGCAGAGGGGCGGGATAGAAATAAAAATTATTATTATTATTATTATTATTATTGGTGGAAGTACTCAGAAAAAAAATATAACCTTTCACTGGATAGTCCCAGAGGGTTTGATAACCACTTATGCAGGTGAGATATATGTCAGGAAATGACATGGATGTGACCACAAGATGGAGCTGTAAGCTTAGCAATCAAAGTAGTTAAGCTCCAGTGGCAGGTGTGTGAGAGAGTCAGCACTTGAGAGTATGCACACTTGAGATGCCTGATGTAACAGGCATTGTTTAACTGCCTATAAAAAGGAGATAGGAATTATCTCCAGTGTGGGTTTGTTGTGGATGGTGGTTGGTGAAGCAGTTTGTTGGTTTGAGAGAGATTTAGGAGTATTAGAGACGGCTGTCCTATACTCTGTATGTATATATATATATATATATATATATATATAGTAAATATACTGCAATCAAAGATTAAAGCCCTCAAGTTGAGTGAAGGCTGGCCTTGTGGCTGTCTTTATTTGGCAAGCCAGAGCTCAAGGCAGTGTGCTGGGGTGAAGGAATTTTTTCCTTCTCAGCCTGAAGTCTTTTGCAGAAGTCTCTCCAGAAACCTTCTCCTTGGCGTCCTGTCGATGTGGAACAACTCTGCAGGTGGTCGTAGTGGACACAGCGCGTCTTTCCATGCCCAAACAAGGGTTATGGGCCCAGTGTCCATGTGGACAACGCTTGAGAAGCTGTGGGAGATATAGTTCTGCAGTTGGTGAGCTGTTTTGTGTTCCTGGAGGGCTAAAGAGAAAAGTCCTGGAAAGGAGTGAGCTAAGTGTGTCTACTCACAGACTCTGCTCTTATCTGTTTGCTTTGGGAAGCTAATTGTTTTTGGCAGCCTGCCCGGACTGTTATCAGTGTGTTTGTTTGCATCTGTTTAAGTCGCAGACTCAGTGCAAACATGGAAACAGCAGTCAGTTTTGAAAAGCTGTCTGAGAAGAACTATGCTTCCTGGAAAATTTACATACAGGCTTTGCTAATAAAGCAGGACTTATGGGACTATGTAAAGAAACAACCTGACCCTGCTAATGAGGATACATTAATAGGTGATGAAAAAGCTAGAGCTTCCTTTATTCTAGCTGTAGAACGGAATCAGCTGAATAATATAAGCGATAAGAGGTCAGCATTTGAAGTCTGGAAAGCTCTTGAGAATGTAAATCAACCAGCTGGAGCCTTGTCAAAAATGCTGTGCAGCAGAAAGCTGTATTTTCATAAACAGCAGGAAGGTGAATCCATGCTTGTGCATTTAAAAAGGATGCAGGATAATTTCACAGAGTGAAGTGAGCGTGGCATCCAAACAGAAGAAACCCAAAAAGCTTTTATACTCCTGAGTAGTCTAAACAGTGAATGGGAGTTTCTAATGTACAGTCTCCAAGGAGTAGCCAAAGCTGATTTAAATGTTGACCTTGTGGCATCCAGAATATTGGAAGAGGCACAGAGGAGAGACTCAGAGGAGAGCTTCAAGGGAGTGACCAGCTGGAGGAGACAACCAACCAACCAATCCACGTCCTTGTCTAAGGAAGGGAGTGCTGCTGTCTGCAGAACACGGAGATGTTTTTCCTGTGGAGAGACCGGACATTTGATAAAGAATTGTCCTAAGATCTCTGCAGCAAAGAAAGGACAGAACTCACAAAGAAAAAGAAAAGACAAGCCCCAAGATGGGAGGGGGTTTGCTATTACTGTAGAGGGAGTTGTAAATGAGAAAAAGGACTAGTCTGTCTGGATTTTGGACAGTGGGTGTTCTCACCATATGACCCCTGATAGGTAAAAACTACAGAGCCCAAAGCCAACACCAGTGGACACTGTGGTATTTGCAGATGGTGAATCTGGCAGTGTAGAGATTCAAGAGTCTGTATTAATTCCTGGTTTAAACAAGGTATTTCATAATGTACTGTGTGCACCAAAACTACAAAATAGCCTTGTAAGTGTGGCATCCCTAACCAGTGATGGATATGAACTCCTTTTCAAAGGATTTCACATCTCCAGTGGCAGATGTGTGTGTGAGTCAGCACTTGAGAGTATGCGCACTTGAGATGCCTGATGTAACAGGCATTGTTTAACTGCCTATAAAAAGGAGATGGGAATTATCTCCAGTGTGGGTTTGTTGTGGATGGTGGTTGGCGAAGCAGTGTGTTGGTTTGAGAGAGATTTAGGAGTATTAGAGGCGGCTGTCCTATACTCTGTATATATATTGTATATACTGCAAACAAAGATTAAAGCCCTCAAGTTGAGTGAAGGCTGGCCTTGTGGCTTTCTTTATTTGGCAAGCCAGAGCTCAAGGCAGTGTGCTGGGGTGAAGGAATTTTTTCCTCCTCAGCCTGAAGTCTTTTGCAGAAGTTTCTCCAGAAACCTTCTCCTTGGCGTCCTGTTGACGTGGAACAACTCTGCAGGTGGTCATGGTGGACACAGCGCGTCTTTCTACGCCCCAACAAAATATACTATATATTCTTTGGAGGAAATAAGATATCTGTTCAAAATGTTGAAGGAAAATGCCCAGATGGAGACATCTAAACGGTTGAGAAGTTGTTAAGAAGAAATAATAACAACATGAGCTATCTTAATAAAACAACTAAAATGAATCTGAAAATAATTTCATGGAAAGTAAATGGACTGAATTCATCTCAGAAAAGGGCATGGGGGAATGACAGTGTTCAAAAAATTACAAAAAGTGAAATTATTTGTCTTCAAGAGACTCATATAAGAAAAATAAACTCATTGTATCTTACTTGAGAATAGACCATTGACTTATTTATTCTGGCTGGAGCCCTCTATGGTAGTTACAAATATGTAACCTACAGTTATGCACTCACGATTGTTATGAATTCATTATACCTATGTAGCTCCTAGTTTAGGGGTTACATAGGGACGATGAAAGTCCTCCAATCCCCACTTACTGGGAAGTAACCATGGCTATCGGCTCAGAGTCCATTCCCCTGTCACTTGTGAAGTGGCTGACTGACATTCCCACCTACCCCTCATGTGAGCAACCTCTATCACAAGGGGGAATTGCAACAGGGGCCCTGATTCTGCCTGTCACACCAGGGGTCACTCACAGGAGGAAATTGAAACTGCAGACAGCTGATTCCTGATTGACAGGGGAAGAAAACCCCATGGACCACAGTGGCTGCTTCTCAGTAAGTGGGGATTGGGGGAATTAGGTCAATATTCACTGCACACACAATAACTAAGGTGCTCAAACGTACCTAAATTCTGTGCAGGATTCCACACAATCACGTGAGATAGGGCAGGCAGGCAACGTTGATGGCCATTGTTGTTGAAGACTTCTGCTGTGCAGTGGTGGTTCTTTTCTCTCTCCTGGGCCACTACCATGTGGTGGTCTGCCTGCCAAAAAGGGGTGACCCCTTCAAGTAAACAGCATCAGTGAGTGAAGTAACCATGGTGGGAAGGCATGCTGCAATGGTGGTGGTTGCTTTCCTTCCCTGGCCCAGGGGAGAGAAAGCAACTGCCACTATTGTACCCCCTCCCCCACCATGCTTACTTCACTCACTGTGCCATTTCCTTGGGTATCACCCCTTCTAGGCAGGCATGAACCTCTGCAGAGGTTCGTGCCTGCCAAGAAGGAGTGAACTCCTGAATAAGCAGCACAGTGAAGTAAACATGGTGGGGAGGCATGCCATGATGTTGGCAGTTCCTCTCTCTCCTGTGGGCTGTGGAGAGAAAGGAACCATTGCAGTGTGCTTATTCGCTGTGCCACTATCACCCCCTCTAGGCAGGCATCAACTGCTGTGGAGGTTTATGCCTGCCTAGAAGCAGTGCAGGCACAGTGAAGTAAGCATGGAGGGGAGAGAGTGCTGCTGACACCCCTCTAAAGGTGTCACCTGGTGCGGTCCACATTCCCCCTAGTGATGCACCTGCCCAGAACAACTCCAGGAAGCAAGCTGACTGGAGGATTGTTGTAGCTGCAGTTAAAACAGTAACGGGGAAAAAAATCTGGATGCAAGTTGGTTGATCTTGCCAACTCTGTTCAAGGTAAATGGAGACATCATTATATTTCCCTTCACAATGCAGACATTTGAAGAGCTTTTTGATTTCCTCCAAAAAGTGCCTAAGGGGAGAGAAAACTGAGAAAAATGAACTCAGGATATATAAATCATTTCTAATTACCCAGTCTCAGGGTTATATCTCCAATGTGCATAGTATTATCTTTGATTATCCAAATTAGATTTTAAATATGAATCAGTTTGATTGAACCTTTTCTCCCTTCTTGAACAGTTTCATTTTGTTAAGTATAAATTGTCTCTTTCTGTGTTTCTGGATGAAAATTAACACAACAATAGTAGAGTCTCACCATAATGTCTTTTTTCCCCCTCATTAATATTTTACTCAGTTTCCATTCTCCTAATACATCTTTCTTCAACATATCGCTTACACATTGAATTTTAGTTATAACTCTTATTAATACAGGGATGACTTTAAATAAGTACCAAGAAGCTGCATGGCAATAACTGACATGGAATGAATGCCAAAAGGGACAAGTGAGTAAAAACAAAGGTTGGTTTACTGCCTAATTAAATTGATTTCTATATTCAATAACTTTACTTCTTAATGTTCAAAATGCAATCTTTAATAACAGTAATCGAGTAGTGCCCTTGGCAATGCGCCATCAGCACATAGGTGCATCTGAACTACTGAAGAGAGACTTGAACAAAGGAAAGACATTTGTAAATAAAGTTAAAATTGTCCTTATAGTCTAGATTATTTCTTGGCGGTGGGGGTTGTTGTTGTTTTACAAGAAATTATATTAGTTCTAACACATTTCTTTAGGGAATAATAAAGGCATAGCAACATTCTTTTTTTTAAAAGTTACCATTTTGTATAACAATTGCTATTATAGTTCATTAATATTTTCCTTATTTCTTTTGGGTTGGGGGGTTAAAAATGCTTTTATGGGGTATTTTGATGGATTTTTTTTCAATGTCAAACCACTTTATCACCACATTGTATGGATTTTTTAAAAGAGGAATTAATTAAAAAGTAACAAGCAAGGTACAGGTTGACTCCTGTATCTACGGGTGTGGTATCCACAGTGTCACTTACCTACATCTGAAAAAAATATATTCTCTCTAGGCATTTTATAGGTCTTCCAGCATGATTTTATAGTATACTTCTGCCAGAAAGTGGGACAGAAGTAATTCATTTAAATAGGGTTTACTATTATCTGTGGTTTCACATATCCACAGTAAGTCTAGGAATGTACCACCCACAGATACAGGGGTGGCCTGTAAAGAGAAACATGAGTAATGTAACAAGTTACCCAAATTTTCTTGGAATGCTAACAAGTTACTGCAGATACTTTCTAATGAGTTACACAATGACTGCTTTTTCAAAAGTAATTTTCCAAGCTCTGACTCTGATCAGCCTCACATACACACTACATTTTTCTGTGCTCCCCCCTCATTTGCATTGTCTTTTAAAAATTAACTTTCTAATGCATTTCTGGTGTATAATGAGATTTAATGTCTGTCTCCCTGTAAAGAAAGCTGTTTCAGTCACAGAAACAGTTTATTGGTCTAAGCCTGAAGCATGTTTACTAATAAGTCAGTCTAACTTGAAGAGGTAAAAACACTTTGCATGTGAAACTGCAAATTTTTTAAAGATTTAGATTTATTTCTCAAAATGGCCCACTCTACCAATATGAATTTTAGAGAGAGCCAGTGTGGTGTAGTAGTTTGAGTGCTGGACAAGGACTCAAGGAGACCAGGGTTTGAATCCCTGCTTGGCCATGGAAACCCATTGGGTGACCTTGGGCAAGTTCCACTCACTCAGCCTCAGGGGAAAGAAATGACAAACTTCTTGTGCATAAAACTTGAAAACCAGCATGGTGTCATAGTTTGAATGTCAACCCTCTCTGAACAAATATTGCCAAGAAAACCCATGATAGGTTTCCCTTAAGGGTATCATGTCGAAAACAACTTGAAGGCCCAAAACAGCAACAACCAATATGCAGCCAAGCACATAACCCATGTGTGATCAGTTAGTGAGGGGAAATAATTCAGTAAAAGTGAACAGTGCACTGATGGTTAAAGATCCTCAATATGAACTCTCTTTACTCAGAATGACATCCAACTGATCCCAATGGGACTCACTCCCAAGAAGGATGGTGACGAACAGTCCCTGTACGTTCAGGTACTTTCTTTTTAGTCTCTTTAGTATTTCTGTCAATTTTCCAGAAACATATAAGGGCTCAGTATAAATAGTGAGTATTTTTGTCCCTTACTGTGCAAATTATAGAATAGAAACAAAGATGACTAATGGCTTCACTTGGTGTGCCTTGACTCCAGGGCTGCAATCATATGTATTTATACACAAGAAAGTCCAATTGCAATAAAAGAGGGGCTTGGTGCCTTTGGAAAAAGGAGCAGTAGAGGAAGCCAAATCAGCTGGGGGAAATGTCAAGAAATACAGCTAAAGATGCATGAACATAATAGAAGTAGCAGCAAGCACCATTTGGTAATTAATTCTGCCAATCAAGTAAAAAATAAACACCAACTCAAGCACTGATTTTACAGATGTTGTGGGATATTTTCTCCTAGATGAAGAAGATTTTTAAAATTATTGCTACATACAAACAGATCAGCTTTCCACAGCCTGATGCCCTGTAGTCAACACCGTGGATAGGATGGCACTGGTGAAAGCTGATACAGATTAAATAAGGAAACAGGTAGGTGTCTAGATTACCATGTTGCTCCCAAGCATTGCTACTAGGAAGTCAGAATGCTCTTGTAGGGAGAAAAAAAACCTCTATCTATATCAAACTGTCCCACCAATGGCACTAACTTTCCACAGTGAGAGTGCATGCTCCCGTGAGGCAAGAGGCTATGCTGACAGTAGCAGTGTTGCTGGCAGGGTTTCCCATAATAAACAGGTTTTTGCTGATAAACTGGATTAAATGTGCCAAACAGCATTAGGGCAGCAGCAATAGTGGAGGTAGAGAGGTAACACTGGTGGAGGACAATGACAGTGGCACCACAGCTAACACTTGTTAGTATTGCACAAAAGGAGGCATGATAAACCCTTTTTGAATGTCTTTTACCACAAAAACCCTATGATGAGGCAATCCAAAATTAAACAAGAGAGGGTGCCAGAAAATAAGACTCCCAGGTTGGATGGCACTCAACGAGCTACTGGGACACAGCAGAGAATAACTGCAAGCTGTGGCTAATGACCCAACTGGACTGAAGACAAAAGGATGTTCAGCTGTTGATGTGCTCAGAGGTGAAAGGAAAGTCCAAAGCTACACAACACATATTATAGGAACATGGAATGTGAGAAGCGTGAATTAAGGGAAGCTAGACTTAGTAAAACAAGAAATGGAACATATAAACGTTGCAATACTTGGGGTGAGCAATCTGAAGTGGTCAGGAATAGGACATTCAGATAATTAGATACTGTGTAGTCAGTGTTTTAATCAGAAGTGAAAATCTAAGAAGAAATGGGATAGCATTAATAGCGGGATATAGCAAAAGCAGTCAAAGGATATATGCAGAGTCTGACTGAATAATATCAGTAAGACTTCAGGGAAAACCTATCATTATAACCATAATCCAAGTCTGTGTTCCAATTACAGAGGCAGAAGAAGAAGAAATTGAAGGATTCTTTCCTTGCATACAGAAGGATATTGATCACATACCAAAACAAGACTTCTTGTTAATCACAGGTGACTGGAACACAAAACTAGGAAGCAGAGCAGAATCAAAGATTGTAGGAAAATTTGGCTTAGGATCAAGAAAATGAAGCAGGAGAGTGACTGATGGATTTTGCAAGGACAACAGTTTGTTCACTATGAGTCTTCAAGCAACCAAAGAGGTGATGCTCCATTCTCTCTGCAAATACAGCACAGAAGCAGATTATGGCACAGACTATGAACTGCTAATATTTTTTAAAAGCGAGTAAAATTAAAGAAGAATACCAAACCAACCATTGTGGCAAAATACAAGTTGAAGAACATCCCTGTAGAATTTAAAGATGATGTAAAAATAGATTTGCACTAATAAGCCTAACTGACCAAAAGCCTGTTACCATATATGGAAAAAGAAATGACAGATTTCCAAGCTGGGTTCAAAAAAGGAAGTGGCACTAGGGGTCATATTGCAAATATATGTTGGATAATGGAGCACATTAAAAAAATTCAGAAGAAAATCAGCTGTGCTTCATAGATGATAGCAAAGCCTTTGATGGTATAGCTCATGAAAAACTATGGATCACTCTTAAAGAAATGGATGTACATTTGATTGTCCTGATGAATAACCTGTACTCAGGACAAGAGGCTACCATCAGGACAGAATACAGAGAAATGGAATGGTTTCCAGTTGACAAGGGGGGTCAAGCAAGGCTGCATTTTATAACCCTATCTTTTTAATTTGTATGCTAAACATATCATACATAAAGCAGGAATAGACTTGGAGGAAATGGGTGTGAAAACTGGAGGACGGAACATCTAGATTTTAAGACGACACCATACTACTAGCAGAAAAGAGCAAAAATTTGGAACAGTTACTGAAGAAAGCCAAGGAAGAAAGTGCAAGGGAAGGTTTACAGTTAAACAGGAAGAAAACAAAAATAATGACCACAGATGGTTTATATAACTTTAAAGGAGACAATGAAGACATTGAAATATTTCAAGATTTTCCATACCTTGGTTCAATCATTAATCATAATGGAGATTGCAGTCAAGAAATCAGAAGACTACAACTTGGAAAGGCAGCTATGAAGGGACTAGACAAGATCCAGAAGTGTAAAGATACTGTATATCATCAATACTAAAATTAGGATTGTCAATGCCATTGTTAGTATGGCTCACACCCCACTTCCAGAGACCTCAAAAATTGACATATAATAAAATTGGTGTATTAATTTAATTGGCATATTATTAATTTGGTTCATTAATGCGGCTTTCCACAAGGAGAAACAGGATGGTCTCAGAAAGGTCATTTGACTGACGCTTTGTCCTAGGGAAGACTAAGGCTAAAAATCAAAAGGACACTTTTCCCAGTGGAAAGAGAGACAATGGGTGGATGAAACCTTTGTGGATGCTGATTTTGAAATTTCCTCTCCTTTATCCCTAACCTTAAGACAGAGGTTGCTCAAGCTTTTAAAATCCAATCACTGGACATTAAGGGTAGTTTGAAACACATTAGCATCTTCCACACCTATTGTCAAGACCAGGAAGCTCATTGTGCAATCCATGAAGGTTCATGGAATCTATTGTTTCAACCCATGAAGCATCCACTCCCCTCAGGTGTATTTGGGGGTATAAAGGTGACCCTAAAAAATCTGCTCATTGCACACAATTCCAGTCATAGGGGAAACCCTATCACTCTGTGTTAGCCACCCAGATTCCTCCATCCACTCTGCCAGATTGACTACAGGACAGGTTGCATCACCCCCAACAAATCCTCTTGCTACCCTCTAGCTAGGTTTTTCCTAGACTAGTAGTGGTATACAAAGCTTTCAAGATTCCCTTGTTACCCCCTATCGTATTGCTAAAGTTGAGTTGCTGCTAATTTCCCCAACATACTAGAAACTTGATATCTTCTTGGAATTTTCCAAGGAGCATTTTGGGTAACACCATCATATTTCTAGTTTTCACAACCATACATAGTCTGGATGGAATACACACACATGTGAAATTAAGTATGGTTTTTATTAAAGAATTCAAAAATAACACCAAACAAAACACATTCACACAGAAAGCATTCATACAAGACCATAGAAAGGCAGTAGGAAAAACCTAGATAGAGGGTAGCAAGAGGATTTGTTGGGGATGATGCAACCTGTCCTGTAGTCAATAGTGAAGAAGGCTGATAGGAAGAAAATCAACCCAGGTGCTAGAGACTGCTAAAAAGACAAATCAATTGGCAAATCAAGCCTGAAATCTCCCTAGAAGCCAAGATGAGTAAACTAAGACTGTTGTACTTTGGACATATTACGAAAAGACATGTCTCTGTAGAAAAGACAGTAATACTTGGTAAGGTAGAAGACAGTAGGATAAGAGGAAGATTGCATTCCAGATGGATAGACTCAATCAAGGAAGTCATGGCCCTGAGTCTGCAAGACCTGAGCAGGGCTGTTGATGATAGGGTGACCTGGAGGTCTCTCATTCACAGTGATGCCATACATCAAAGTCAACTTCACAGAGATTAACAACATCAAAACTGTGCATAGCATGAACTGGTAACATTTGGCTTGAGCATCCCCAAGGCCTTAAAGGATTCCAACTCTCACAGAGGTAACTATTAACTACATTTCAAATCATTGTTATGCCAACTCTGTTTTGTCACTGTGTTTAGAGACTGGATGTTCCTATGTGGAATCAGATTATTTGTAAGAAAATATGTTCCAAGCTTTTCCTAAGGAGAATGCAAGAAGATATTGCACAGATAATGAACTATGTACTTCAGCCATTTTGGCCAGCATCCTGTTGGTGACATATAGAAGTGTAAGTCCACCTTCTGCTTGCACTTGCCTTTTTTGGTCTTTGCAGAGGTTAGTATTTTCTTCTTCTCTCTGCAATATCCAAGGCCTCCCATCAAGATTTACCATTGTGCTGGGATGCCTCCCACTCTGACATAGCCATTCTGTTGCTGTTGGAGAATGGAGGGGATCATAAAACCAACTGCCTGTGTTCCCAGACCACTGATATCATCAGCTAAGGCCTCCAGAGGACCCCAGAGTATTTTGGTGGAATATGTTTTCAGTTTGCATCTGGCTATCCCCTGCCCACTCTCCACCAGCAGTGGAATGGGGGTTCTATCACAATGCAACCATGAGTCATGGGAGTAGTGATGGGGGAACCATAGTGGTCTTCCACATGTGGAACTCCCATCCTCCTCTTGACATGTAGGAAGTCAGCTACCCTGCGCACATATGTATGTAGGGAGCTCTGGTGGCACAGTGGTTAAACACCTGTACTACAGCCACAACATTGCAAGTTCGATCCTACAGGGATCCAGGTTGATTCAGCCTTCCATCCTTCTGTAGGTCTGTAAAATGAGTACCCAGATGGTTGGGGGCAATTGACTAACAACTGCTTAGAGAGTGCTTCACACTGATAAGCGGTATAGAAATAGAAGTTCTATTGCTATTGGTTGCCCAGCCACAGAACTATTACATTTAAATAAAAAAACAGGATAAGGCAATTCCACAACTTTGAACAATTAGGTTCAAACAAATTTGTTGATGTTGATTAATTCATTAATGCTAATCACCGTGTATATATATATATATATATATGCAGGGATCACCAGCATTGAGGCCATGATATTGAGAACACAGCTGCGCTGGGCAGGGCACGTTTCTAGGATGGAGGACCATCGCCTCCCAAAAATACTACTCTACAGTGAACTCGCCACGGGTCAGCATAAGAGGGGCGCTCCAAAAAAGTGATACAAAGACTCCCTGAAACAACATCTCAGGCTTGGCCAAATTGATCACCAACAGTGGTCCGCCCTGGCCTCACATCGGGAGGCATGGAGACGCACTATCCACAATGCTGCAGCCTTATTTGAGAACTCACGACGAACAAGTCTTGAAGAGAAACGACAACGCAGAAAGAATCACAACCCAAAAACATCACCCAAGGAGACCTTCTGCTGTGCTTTTTGCAACCGGACTTGTTTATCTCGGATTGGCCTTTTTAGTCATCAGCGCGCTTGCAGAAAGCGTGGGATGAGTCCTTCCTGAATCTTCGTTTGCGAAGAAAAGCCAGAGAGAGATATACACACACACACACATATATATATAACATTGATTGGTGATAACATGAAGATGACACATTTTAAAACAATACTAATTAAATTACTTACACTGGTAAAAAAAGAGCCCCAACCATGCTGAGAATTACCCCCAAATTAAAATAACAGATTGAAATAACATTAAGGATTAATGGTTACTCACTAATGCTTCTAGTGTTTAACAATTTACAACATTCTTTTTAAAGTTGGGGTTAGAAATTTTGATATATGAGAGGTATTGAATTAAATTTTCAATCAATTGTTTTGAAGTCTGTGTAAGTTTATGGTCGAAATTTGCTTTCCTATGGAAAGCATACACCTAGATTGTAGCCTTTCAGCAGCGCAAAGATAGCATTATGTAATGTCCTACCATTCGCCTTCAAATTTTTGAGTCCTCTGTCTTCAATAAGGCTAAAATATCATATTAGTTTGGTAAAAACCCATTTTCTGTTCACTGTTAGACACCTGAAGAACAATATCAGCTTTGGATCACACATTCTGTGCTATACATATATCATTGTTTACGTTCCTTCAGAACCAGAGTGGTAGGCAAGAGGTAAGGGCATCCAGTCAGTCACACACACACATGTGTGGAAAAAGGAAGAAAGAGAGAGATGTTATAGGGGGGAAAAAGAGGAAACAGAAGTTAAGTAGCTCAACCACAGGCAGATGCAGTCTAAGGAGATTTTCAGACCTGCAAAATCCCGGCTTGCCGCGCGAGCAGCCTCCCGAAACTGCTGCGTGGCAAGGCTGTACTTCGGACGACGCTGTGCCTCTCGCGAAACCGTCCGTGTCACTTCCGTGAAGCTTGGGACGGCTCCGCGCCATATTTCAATCACGGGCAACCTCCGTGATTGAAATATGGCGCCGAGCCGTCCGAAGCTTCACGGAAGTGACACGGACGGTTTCGCGAGAGGCACAGCGTCGTCCGAAGTAGAGCCTTGCCGCGCAGCAGTTTCGGGAGGCTGCTCGCGCGGCAGACATGCATTTTGGCATGTCTGAAAATCTCCTTAGGAGATTATCAGACAAGCCTCTAAAAACTTTATTGTCCCAATATATTTTAAAGCATAAGTGTCCTGGCACAATAACCCTTTTTATCACGTTGCTATAATAATGAAAAAGAACAGCCCCAGCATTATTGGAGCATGAACACTAGTGCTGTTTACTTCTGTGTTCCCCGGGGCACATGATCTTAGTGGTTCTTGCAAGAAGATGTGAGCATGGTTAAAGTAAAAAAAACCCACCAAAACTAACAAAGAAGGTGAACACACAAGCACTGAAGTACACTTTAAAATTGGCAAACAACACAGGGAGGTTCATAAAAAGATCATCCTGTGCCTAGTTTTCGCATTCTCACCCAGAAGTGTTCTGGTGGGAACCACCATTGATGCTCTGTTCATGAGAGCAGTACGGGACATGGTTTCAGACGCTGGCAAGACCACGTAAAAAAATGCCATCGGCAATCAATTGATGGCTTGGCCCATCAGTAAAATAGAACACCTTATTCATGGCAGCAGAACGCTTGTAGAACAACGTTGTGTGATAGGGGAGCCTTATTGCAGTATCCTGTTGTTGTTATCATGCTATATTTGCCACGCTCTTAAGTAGCACAATTACAGGCAGATGCACTCTTCCAACAATTTAGAACATCCACCTAGAACTTGAGACAAAGCTACTTCACTACGTAAAAATGAAAATTTTGGAAATTTTGGAACAATTGAAATTTTGGAAATGAAAATTAGTCACCGCATATGATCTTTCTACAGACCTGGGAGGAACATCATCAAAATAACTCTTTAGAGTTAGGAAGAAGGTTGTCATACCTACTTAAAATTTTCTCCTGCTCAGTGATGGTCTCATATAGAAACTTTAGGACACCTAAATGTGGGGATAAATCTTTTCACAGAAGAGGTAGCTTCTGTTCTTCAGTAACCAGCAACCGTACACTGGCCAGAATAGGCCACCTTCTGACTGGAGTATTCTGTCCCTGGAGCTAGCCCAGATCCCCCTGTTACTGCAATGAAATGGGCAGAAGTCCACACACACATGCTGTCTGGTATCGGCAAGCACCTCCGCCACTCCAGGTATAGACTCCTGTATTTCTGTGCCAGACCCATTCAGGTTTTCCACATAGCACAGGATTTCCTTGGGGTTACTATGAAATATTTTTAAAGGGTTTACACCAGTTTACCCCTGCCTTCTCCTCAGATGTTGTCAGGACTGTCCAGAGGTGAATTGGGGCAAGAGCTCTGTGTCATTTGAATGGCAGGGCTCTAACATGAGGAGAAGCTGAGGTAAATTTCCTATCTAGACAAGTCTGAGGTCCTTAATTTACACTGAAAAGCCTAACTGGCTTGACCTAATCTCACTTTCCAGCAAATGGTACAACCTCTTTCCTATCTCATAACAACCCAAGGTAGGGAAATTCAAAAGTACAAATTATTTTAACTTCTAAATACTTGCTTCTGGATGTAGTAGAAATCCATGGATCTCAACCAAGGTTAAATCTTTTGTGTTTAAATCATTATGAAACCCATAAGTTACTGCTTTCAAGATGCATTATGATGTGACTATGTGAACCATCTTGAAATCCCCTTTCTTTCTGAACAGCTCTGAATGTTTCAGACAAGACATAGCATTGGATCAAGACTTAGTCATGCTCTGGGCAGATCCACTGAAATTAATGGGATTTAAGTTAATTTTAATTAATGTGTCTTAATAATTGCAATGGGTCTTCTCTAAGCATGCCTATGTCTCAATCCAGAGCATTGGATTGCTGGATTTCTAAAAGATAAGATTAATAGTAAAAGAGCTACCTGCCTGTCATATGGGGAGGGATTACTGTAAGGGTTAATTATGCACTGATAAGGATGGCCTTGCAGCAATTAAATATTCTACGAATGATAATGAATAAGTGGTACTTAATGGTAAATAGCATTATTATTGTCTCACCAAAGGGTGGCAGCTATGAAATCCTGCAGGAAATGTTCATGGCTATAAAAATCTGGAAGTATTATTTGTATTAGGGACCATTTGAATGCAGTCAGGCAAGGGGGCACTGCTTTAAAAAGGACTGTGATGCATATTTAAATCTCACAGAGCTACAAGTGAGCTTCATGAGAGGTAGCAATTGCTGTGAAGTAGGTATATTGAGATGAACAGAGCTGACAAGATAAACATACCTCATCAAGTCAAGAATATTCATAAATGTCTCTCTCATCCAGGTTTACTAATGCCTTATAGATACCATTTCAAGCACCATTTAAGGAAAAGAGAAGATATCAATAATTCTAATCCTAGAGTTAAATTTTATTTCCTTCCAATTACTGAATATTTGTATACACATACTATGTTCTTGAAACACACTCTACATTTTTAATCACTCAGATATCAGAGTTAAGGGAGATTTTCATAGAGACATTTATTTTATTCATTTAAGTCTTTGGACTTTTTCAAATGGGGGAAAAAATGCCCCTCGAGGAGGTCAGGAGAAGCACGGCACTGTTGTACTTACAGCACTCTGTTTCAGATGGCGCTGTCCTCCTCCCTGTAGGAGTAATGAGTCTAAAAAATAAAATTGTATTAAAAATTCCAGGATCTAGTCCTTTTAAAAACAACAAGAAATATCTTCATTTAAAAAGAGTTAAAATCATTCATTTACTTTTAACTTCATGCAGAGTGCACTTAGGAATGCTGACTTATAAAGCTCAATTAACATTTAAAAGAAAAGTGTATGCAGAGGCCTGGGATCACCCAGTTAAATTAGACTCATTACAAAACAAAAGAGTCAGTTTAAAATGCAAATCAAAGTTTACTGACGGTATATCAATCTCAATCTACATTCTAAAACAAACTTTAAAAAGAGGTTCCTAACTAATGGTATTTAGGGTAGGAAAACAAACTCACTCAGCCTACAGCAGTAGAAGGCTGGGTTGCGATGCATCATGGCATGGTTTCAGGAAGGCTTAAGATGAAGATGGCTAAAGAAGACTAAAGATGGCTCCAGCCTCATGGAGACTCAAACTTAAAGAGAATTTACACACAGCAATAAAATTTAAATTAGGTCATGTGTGGAATGACCCAGCACTCCAGTTGGCTGGAAGTGCCCAGTGAAATAAGAGAAAGGGAATTTGGGGAGAACAAATGCATGCAGGGAAAAATCCTAGACTTATCTTAGGATGTGAATGAGGTACACAAGATTGCTTTTACATTACAATGATTATTTCCCCACATACTACACTCCCAACCTTCCCCCATGCTTCCTCCATGCTGCAGGTGCCACTTTTTATTGACGGGGGTATTGACAGCACCGTTCTTCTCCCAACCTCCTCGGGAGGGGTCCCCTATTTGAAAAAATCCTTTGTTTATTGCCTCTCAGCTGGCCACAGCTCCTAATATACAACAAATAAAAATACAAATAACACCAGTAAAAATAAAAATAATAATAAAAACCTACTAGAAGCTCAAGAGGGATGAAGCTAGCCTGACCTCCATTGGATTGCCATCTCAGAGAAATTCCTATCTCATGTGGTCACTAACATTGCCTCTTTGGGTGGTTGGACATGTATCGGGATCTTTTCTGAGGATCTCAAATTCCAGGCAAGGTCATATGGGTTGTTTTGACCATGGATTACACAATGAACTGAGAGCTTCTGGCCCACCACCTTCACAAAGATGTCTCAGTAAAATGTTGAAAGCAAAGTTGATATCCATGGCTATCAACAAGTGGATACATCTGATCCAGCTATGGGGGCTCAAATGCCAGGGAGACCTGCCCTGATGCCATCAAAAATTAATCTTTTCCTTTTTACCTAAGCTACAAGAAGAGGTACTCAAGACTTGGCTTTCACCCAAGAGGCTATTGGGAAGTGTAATTGCTTTGCCCTATTCACAGACATTGCATTTTCACAGTCTCTGCAGAATTCCTGCACCTGCTTCTACTGCTGCCCAAAACTTTGAGACTGTCATTGGATGATAGGACAATCAATTTTCAGTTGAAGCCAAAAACTGTCTCAGTTTTTGGTAGCAACCCTTTCCCAAGAATACTCACACACAGTGTTTGGCATCCAGAAAACAGGAGGTGCTTTTAATCTTCAGTAGTTTCAGTATGTACAAGCGAAGTGCTACGCTAGGCATCACAGGATCATAGGAAGAGAATGAACACTGATCTGGCTCACTTATATACATCTCAGCACAGCATTGGCTTACCCAAGCACATGGTTACATTGCACCAAATTTCCATACTCATGGCTTTGCACTCTAGTAACCCTTCTTCTGATGGAACCCTTCTCATGCAGCTGTGGCATGATTAGGCATGACTGGCAGTTCATGGAGTCAGTCATCATGACTCAGCATGATTTCTGCAGTTGTTTGGCCATTTTAAAACTTAGGGTTCAGTAACCAGTTCCTGACAGAGACCTTATGGGGGAGTTACCAGCTTGTTACAAGAAACTCTGAAAGGGTACCTTGCCCAAGCCCTCTTTAAACCAGGTGCTGGTTTAAAGCCAAAATGCATCAGAAGGTATTGGTTTTTGCAGCTTATCAGCCAAGCTACACATACTCAGATTTCATCCCACATCAACTGCAGAAGTCAGTACGCATGGAGGTGAGAATGTCAGAATCTTCAAGGATACAGAGACAGCATATGTTGTAATGTATAAACATCTCTTTATAGACACTTATTCAGAGGCATATGAGCACAAGCAGGGTTATCTTGGGTTAATTCTGGAATATACCACAGAACTTTGAACCACCTGTCTTTAACCAAAATTTGGATAAAAAATATTTTTCAGACTACTAATCCCAGAATCCCCCAGCCTATGTGGCTACTGGTCATTTGCTCTGGAGATTCTGATGATGGTAGTCCAAAAAGTAATTTGAGGGGGAAGGAGGCAGGGACTAAGCAGACACTTGCCCCTTATCTGTGACCGGAGAAGGAGGGAGGCATAGATTTTCATGGGCACCTATGGCACCAACTTTGGTGAAGGGGGTGTCTCATGAACTGCCACTTTAGCTCACAGGACTTGGGGGTGGGGAAAGAGACTTTTCTTGGGGTTGGCCTGAATGATAAACCCTCAACCTAAATCACAGGGCTCGGCTAGGGGACTTTCGGGTTGGCTCTCCAGATGCGGGCTGGCTGGGGAGCAACCCCAACTCTTGGGTTTCCTCTCTGGGGCTCATGGGTTCACCCTGGGAAAGCTGGGGAGTAAGGCCTCGGATAGGCCTACTGCCCCAACTGCTTCCTCACTAGGTTGCCTCTCCTGATGAAGAGCTTTAGAGGGTTTTCAATAGGTAGGTCTAAATAAATAAAATAGCACTTATTATATCCCTTTTCATGTGTCTGGTCTCCTTATTGCCCTGAGTTGGTCGGCAAAAGCTTCCCGCACTGGATCCTGGTTTTAAATTACCTTTCCCTTCTGTTAGTTTTGTTTGTCAATTGCCTTAAATCACCAATCATCCTCAAAAGGTATGGATGCACTTGCTGTTTGGGTTGTTGGATTTATTATTATTTATTCATTTATATATTTGCATTTGCCAAAGTGAATGTTTTTCATTTGCCTACATTTTTTGCAGATGAGCTGAATATTAAAAGCTTTTTATTCATCTAGTATGAGAGTAGTCCAAAATGATTGATTGACTCTCTAGCCATAGTTTTATTTGATGATTAAGCAAACCTCCTAGAAGTTGCCCATGTAAAGGGTTTAATCTTTCAGGTGAATGCTTTTAAAGACAAATCTGACTATGCTTCACAGACTTCGAGACATATGTGGTCTCTTAACACATCAGTCTGCCATCTGATACTCTGCTGGCTTAGGTTTGTAATGCAAGTGAACCTTTCTCCATGATTTTACTCACTTGACTTAAATGCTTCAAAGCTACAATTGGTAAAATGAAGAGTTGGCACATAACCATAAAAGCACCTGCAGAATTTCTGGAGTAAATTCTTAAAATCTTCCATGCAAAGCTTTGAAGGGTTGCTTTTTCAGACTACAACTCCAAGGATACCCCAGGCAGCATGGCCACTTTTCCAGCCTATGTGTCCACCTTTACCACACCTAAAGTCAATGCAATTCAAATAAAGGGCTCATCTACACAGGCGGAAAAAAAATCTGCTTCAAATCACATTTTCCTGGTTCACAGTGACCCTACACACATCTTGGTAATGCCACATATACCTTGTTAAAGCAAAGTGAGAGCAGCATTACCAGCCACACATTTCCCCTAGGTGAGATCACTTCAGTGTAAAAGGGCAGTGCTGCTATGATCACATGGCCAATATTTTGCATTATTTTCAGCCGCATGGCCATGGGCACTTCACTTTTTTTGCTTTCTATCATACATGTGAATATATGAATGGGTCAAGGTGAGGTAATAGTAATATACAAGTATCTACACAAACACACCTTCAAAAATAATAGCCACTGCATGCTGGTAAAATGTAAATATAAACAGAGGAAGTAGCTGTTCCTGGTGAAAATGATCATGTGACCCAAAACCTCACCCTGATGGAATGTTGATGAGCGAATGGAAAGAGAGCATGAAGGAACCAATCCTGTGGCAGGAAACTCATCTGGGAGGTATCTCCAAGAGTGAAAAGAAGTGCATGACAGTTGGGAAAAAAAAGGGAGATGACAGTTGAAAGAGGGAGTTGAAGATGTGATGTGATGTGATGACAAGAGTGCTGGAATGTGTGTATAATTGTGAGTGGTGCTGGGGGACTGTATGTGCAGTGGAAATATTGTTGAGAGAAATAGAGGCTGATTGGAGTACAGAGTGAGAGGAAGGAAAGAACCTAAACCACTTGTGGTTGAGTCTGGCAGTTTCTGAAATTATATGGTCACCACAGAGTGGGACTAGCAACCAGTTTGAAGTTAACCAAATTGGAGACAAAGTTAGAAGCATTTCTGTTATTTTGGTTACACAATAAACCAATCTTTATGTTTTATTTATCACATCCAGACTCCTCATGAATTATTTTGGCATGCTAACCCTGTAATTAAACACACACCAATACAAGTACTATCCAGATTGGTAAAACCACAGTCCAAGGAAGGAATAGGGGGAAGTTTGATCAAGGGAAGTAATAGTGCCGCTCTTCTAGATCAAGGGAAGTAATAGTGCCGCTCTATTCTGCCTTGGTCAGACCTCACCTAGAATACTGTGTCCAGTTCTGGGCATCACAACTCAAAAAGGATATTGACAAATTGGAGCATGTCCAGAGAAGGGCAACTAAAATGGTGAAAGGTCTGGAAACCATGCCTTATGAGGAGAGACTTAGGGAGCTGGGTATGTTTAGCCTGGAAAAAAGACGGTTAAGAGGCAATGTGATAGCCCTGTTTAACTATTTGAAGGAGTATCACGTTGAGGATGGAGCAGGCTTGTTTTCTGCTGCTCCAGAGACTGGAACACGGAGCAATGTATGCAAACTCCAGGAAAAGAGATTCCACCTCAACATTAGGAGGAACTTTTTGACAGTAAGAGTTGTTCGGCAGTGAACACAGTCCCTCGGAGCATGGTGGGGTCTCCTTTCTTGGAGGTCTTTAAACAGAGGCTGGATGGTCATCTGTTGGGGATGCCTTGATCATGATTTCCTGTGTGGCATGGGGTTGGACTAGATGGCCCTTGTGCTCTCTTCCAACTCTACAATTCTATGATTCTATAAAGGTGGCAACTGTGGAACTGCGGTCTCCACAAATATTTATTTAGTGGCAGCATAAGTGACAAGACAGTCAGGCTGAACAGTGATATAAATTCAGCTGGTACACCTACAGGGACTCTGTAGAGGGTTAAAATTCAGAACGCTGAGAAATGCCACCAGAGAAAAGGTGAGTGCTGGTGATAACAGTACAACACATGATGAAAATGTAGAGTTTTAGGAGAAAAGGAAATGAAACAGAAACATAAGCTATAATGACTGGACCTCATTGTGAATGAACCTAACAGACATCACTCCTTGGTTGCTCTGAAATTATTGGAGAGGGAACCTCTAGATATAGGCTACCTTCTGGTTTTCCAATGTTTTGAGTTCAAATAAACAGTGAGACCAAAGCACCGTTGCCACCTACACAGAGGCAAGTTTGAGAGCACTGTCCACATAGTTCTCCCTTCTGAACTCATCCTGGTCCAATGAATCACAGTATGCATACCACACAGCTGTGGCTACTCTGGGTTTTTTTCCCTCCTCCCACCATGCATGCAAATATACGTATGTCCACATCACCTCTGCCTATTTTCCCATGGCTTGGAGGGGATCTGAACATCCTATTTAAGTGGAGATACATGCAGCTAATGATATGGATATGCTGATATGTGCTTCTCCGAACAACTGACGCATATGCAAAATAAATGGTGACAAAGGAAGCACTAAAATGGAAATTGGAACAGAGAAAGAGACATTTTCTAATGGTGGCACCCCCAGCCCCACGTCTATATTAATAATTGGCAATATTTAACAATTACGTCAAATGTGGCCTTCCATGAAGCGCAGCTATTAAAATGGGAAAATTCCAACAAATTGCAAAGACTAGCATTCAGATTCAATCAGGTATGCACTCAAGGAGGGTCTGCCTAAATTCTAAACAAAATACTAATTTGCAAGGGCAGCTGAAGCACATACACCTGGCTAATCCTATCAGCCAAGATTGGGAGAAAAAAATAAACAACCCTCATTCCTTTACCCTTCCCAAACAAAGGAAGTTGTTTTCTCCCCCTCTTTCAATTGCAAAGTACCTGCACATACAGGAGATTTTCAGATATTATTTTTATTTCTGGCTGCTTTCAATGTCTACAGTACTGCTTCTTCTAGGACAAAATGGATTCTTGTGGCAAGTAGAACACTAAGCTTGGGAAAGTTATCACAGCCACTTTAGCAGGAGTATTGGGGCAGAGGTACTCCAAAAAAGTACGGTAGCTTATCCAAGATCTGTGTGAGTAACCCTGAAAATGAGCTGCTGGATAACAAATGCAGTTTCAATTTTAAGGCCAAACAGACATGATGAAATACATGTTCGTGTTTCTTCTAAAATGAATTTCTGATCAACACTTGATACTTTATGTGGTACATGAATAGCACAATGCTTCAAATGCAGCCATCTCACAGGTGGTAATCAAATCACCAAAGTTTTCATTTTATAAAAATCAAAAGGAAGAAAAATTGCAGTGTGCGGCTCACCCACTTGAAGGCTTCTTGTCACATTGGAAATTCAATTTGGTTGCTGCGGCTCTTAGCGCTCTCAGCTCAATAGTAAACACAAGAAGGAACATAAAAGGGGGGAAACATCCCAGAATGCTAGCTGCTCTTGAGTTTAGTCTGGCTGAAATGCTTGCATTCCATTTATGCTCAGAAGCAGAGCAATGACATTTCTAGCCTTCTGCTGTCCGATACTGACTTTGTAGCTATCAATATGAATGATAGGATTGGAAGGCAGAGACAAAGATAAGCCATTACTGAATTTATTTTATGTGCTTCTAGCTATGGTTGCTTTCCTTTCTCAGTCTTCCTGATTTTTGCTACGGAAAATTACTACTGCAGATTTTCTATTCTCGGTGCCTGCAAAAAAAAAAAAAGTTCCAGAATAATAAGACAGTTTGGTTCCACTGTAGGCATGATTTGTCTCATTGTCAAATAGACAAAATGGGTCAAAGGAAATCCAGATAAACTGAAGAACAATTCTACGTGGACAAATGGGCTGCAATCCAACATCCCCTCACTGTAGCGTAAATATCCACACACAAAGATATGCTACACAAGCACTACACAATGCCCATCCTGAATAGCAACATTGTGCAACACATGGCAAAGACTAAGGGTCATTTCACAATGTGCAATGCACAATATACCATGCACAACTGTGATGGACACTATATGATGCACAATATATAATGTGCAACTGCAATGCACAATTGCAATGTGCAAAGACAAGGCACAGAGGAACATGTTGTCTGTGCAACTCCACTCCCACTGCTATTGGCAGAATACATCGATTGTGCAATGCTGACTTTTTGGTCCCACATGCATAATGTGATGTATGAATGCATATGTTCCTAACTGGATGCCAGCCATAATTTGTTTGGGCAGCACTTGAATAAACAAGACTAAGAAGCTTATAGACAATTAATGGTAAAAGCACAGAAAATGGGTATAGTGTTCTTTTGTATTTGAGACAAAATTGTTACCTTGAGTGGAGCTCAAACTAAAACAATGAAGGGAGAAAGGGTAGAGCCTGAACAAAATAGGTTTCCAGGATCTCAGATTGAGAAATATGACTCACCAACATTGGCCCATTATTCTCAATATAGGACTCTTGCATACCTCAGGGTCATACTAAGACGTTAAAGGAAATGTGCATTTGTTAATGAAGCCATTTTCCCTCCAGCAATGAGATTTCCTCATAGATAATAATAATAATAATAATAATAATAATAAATAAAATTTTATTTATATCCCGCCCCTCTGCAACGCAATCGAGGCGGCTTACAATATAAAAACCCCATACTCACAATACCCTAGCCGACCCACCCCTTAAAATAATATTAAATTGCAAAGGATTAAAAACATGCATTAATTAAAATATATATAAATTAGAAGAAAAAAATTAAAAACATACAATCGTAGCCTATAAAGGGCAGCTGAGTCTTGGGACGGGATAATTATTCAGGAAAGGCCTGCCGGAAAAGATCCGTCTTGACAGCTTTTTTAAAGCTGTCTAAGGTGGTAATAAGACGGATCTCGTCCGGTAGGCCATTCCATAATCTGGGAGCAGCAGCAGAGAAGGCCCTCTGGGAGGTCACCGACAGCCTTGTTTTCATAGGCTGTAACAGATTCCTCCCAGAGGACCGAAGTGTGCAGGGAGGGTCGTATGGAAGGAGGCGGTCCCGGAGGTAAGTTGGACCCAAGCCATGTAGGGCTTTAAAGGTCATAACCAACACCTTGTACTGTGCCCGGAAACTAATAGGCAGCCAGTGGAGAGCTTTTAGCACCGGTGTTATATGCTCTCTTCTGGGAACGCCAGAAATCAACCTGGCTGCCATGTTCTGGACTAGTTGAAGTTTCCGAGTCAAGCACAAGGGTAGCCCCATGTAGAGCGCATTACAGAAATCCAGACGGGAGGTTACCAGTGCATGTACCACAGTTTCGAGGTCCCTAGTTTCCAGGAAAGGGTGCAGCTGGCGTACCAGCCGAAGTTGATAACAGGCACTCCTGACCGTTGCATTTACCTGATTAGTCATCTGGAGCGACGGGTCCAGGAGCACCCCCAGACTGCGAGCACAATCCTTGGAGGAGAGTGTAATTCCATCCAGGATTGGAGTTTGTATTCCCAGACCTGGTTTTGGGCCTGTAACTGTTAGTACCTCCGTTTTGTCTGGATTCAGTCTCAATTTGTTTTTCCTCATCCAGTCCATTACTGTTTTAAGACAATCATTCAGAGGAGAGACGCCATCTGAAGTCGAAGCCGATGACCGAGACGTGGAGAAGTATATCTGGGTGTCATCCGCATACTGATGACACCGCATTCCATGCCTCCGAATGACTTCTCCCAGCGGCTTCATATAGATGTTAAATAGCATCGGGGACAGGATGGCGCCCTGAGGAACGCCACAGTTAAGCTCTATTCTAGTAGAGCAACTGTCCCCAAGCCTCACCCTCTGGGATCTGCCCGAGAGGAAGGAACGGAACCACTGCAAGGCAGTGCCTCCGATTCCTAACTCCCTCAGGCGATCCAAGAGGATGGAATGGTCTATTGTATCAAAGGCCGCTGAGAGGTCCAGGAGCACCAACAGGGTCACACTACCCCTGTCGATACCCAAGCGGAGGTCATCAGCCAGAGCAACCATGGCAGTCTCCACTCCATAACCTGTCCTAAAGCCAGTTTGAAATGGATCTAGATAATCGGTTTCATCCAAGACAGCTTGGAGTTGGGAAGCGACCGCCCTCTCAATCACTTTGCTTAGAAAAGGCAGCAAAGAGACTGGTCTATAGTTGTTCCTGTCCAAGGGGTCCAGGGAAGGCTTTTTCAGGAGCGGCTTAACCACCACTTCCTTCAGACAAGGTGGAAGGGACCCCTCCCTGAAGGACGCATTGATAATATCCCTAAGGAGTACTCTCGATGCGTCACCCCCTTGGGTGGCCAGCCAAGATGGACAGGGATCGAGGGGACAGGTCGTTTTCCTCACTCTACCAAGGAGCTTGTCCACGTCATCGGTACTCACAGATTGAAGCTGATCCAATAAAATTTCATCAACGGAGTTGCTGGACACCTCGTCTATAGATTCTGTCATAACACTGGCATCTAAGTCGGCTCTTATCCGAGAGATTTTATCTGCAAAGTGGATGTTAAATGCATCACAGCAGGCCGTTGTCGGGTTGAGTAAGGGGTTCTGCGCAGGTGGAATCTGCGTCAGCTCCCCCACTACCCTAAACAGTTCTGCTGGACGGGACTCTGCAGATGCAATACGTGCAGCGGAGAAAGACTTCTGCGCTGCACGTATCGCCTCTCGATAAGAATTAAGGAAATTCCTATGACGAGTCTTGTCGGATAAGATACATGCTTCCACAATCAGACTAATCAATGACCATTCGGAAAATGTGTGCTAAGTGCAAGATACTAATGTGCCCTAACAAATAGACTTTTATCACCTGAGGTAGGTCCTCTGGGGGAAAAAGTGCCTATGAATAATCTAGTTTAATCTTCCATTAGGATCTTCAGAGCAAATGCAGCAATGGATGCAGCAATGGATACTCCCCTGCAGCACGAAGCTCTGTCTGGGCATACTGGACAGCAAGGTAATGCAAACTGAGAAGAAAACTCTTGTCCTCAAAAGGTATATCTAGCCCTCAAAGAGATAATGCTAGGATTAGATAGCAAGGAACAGACAGAATGCCTGTCAAACCCCAGAAGCATCACAGATCAATGTCACTGTGTTTTGTTTTGTTTTGTTTTGAATATTCATGTCTCATGATAATTTCTCCCAAAGGGAATTTGGGCCAGCACTTAGAAAGGTTCCATTTCTTGGACTACAGCTTTCCCAATCAGCATAGCAAGTGTCCATGCTGTCAGTCAAATTCTTGGAGTTGTTATCCTAAACTGGAAGTGGTTCAAGCTCTGGCTCAGACTTGGGAGCAATGATAGGGCACATACCAGAAGTTCAAAGGGGATTAACAACTTGGGGGGGGGACACAAGATGGAGTCAAATTAAAGGTTCAGTAGCTTGACTCTTGGAATAAATAAGAGCCTTCCTGATATTCCTGATTCTTTGATTATTTTAGAGCTGTTCACAAAGGCCATGCTTCCCAGAGAGACCAGTGAAATTTCTTGGAACAAAGGAGTACTACAGGGTACAAGCAGGTAGTATGGTTAGAGAGTTTTCTCCAGGGGTTTTTCCATACTACCCAATTATAGCACTATAATTCCACTCTAACTGCCATAGTAACATCCTATAGAATCCTGGGATTGGCAAATTAGTGACGTTATTCTCAGTCAGAGAATTCCCAAACTACAAAGCCCAGGATTCTATAGCATTCAGTCATAGCAGTTGAAGTGGAATCATAGGAGATTATCAGACAGAGCAATGGATGCAAGCTCCAGGAACAGAGATTCCACCTCAACATTAGGAGGAACTTTTTGACAGTAAGAGCTGTTCGGCAGTGGAACACACTCCCTTGGAGCATGGTGGGGTCTCCTTCCTTGGAGGTCTTTAAACAGAGACTGGATTGCCATCTGTCGGGGATGCTTTGATCAAGATTTCCTGCATGGCAGGGGGTTGGACTGGATGGCCCTCGTGATCTCTTCCAACTCTACAATTCTATGATTCTATGATTCTAAGTGCCTAAAAACATTATCATGGCACTATATTTTACAGCGTTTTTGTTCTGGCATGGTGACACACATTTTTGCATGCTGCCTTGATAACGACACAAAATCACCCCAAGAATCTGGCAATATGAGTGTTCGTGCTACTTAGTTCCAGGTTTCTCTGTGAATGAATTTTGGTGCATCTTGCAAGAAGACGTAAGCACACTAAAAATCCCCAAACACCAAAACTGAAAAAGAAAATGTTCAGAAAAGCACAGATACACATTTAGAAACTTGCAAGCAAGACGGAGAGGTTCATAAAAAGAGCGTGCGGTACCTAGTTTTCCCGTTCACACCCGGAAGTGTTCTGGCGGGACCACCCATTGTTGCTGGAATCATGCCAGAAGAATTGGGCACCTTTTTGCACACAGAAATATGGAACACAAATGCTATGGGAGATCAATTTTTGACTTCTCCCTGACAATAAAAAAGAACTCCCTCATAACAGGAGCAGAACACTTGCAGAATGCTGGGGCATGACGTCATCTGATAAGGAAGCCCTTTTGTGATCTCATGGTGTTGTTTCAACTCCGTTTTTGACATGTCTGATCATCTCCATAGTGCTATAATTCTGTAGAGTGAAAGGGTCCTAATAGAATTCCTTCCCAAGAGAGGCTATATTGTCACCCTTACGTACATACATATATTTTATTTGGTCAATGACCAGCAAAATTTAAAAACAAATACAAAACACAATTAAAAGAAAAAACTGTAATAAGCTACAAGATAACACATAGTAATAAAGCATTCCATCACCTATGCCTTAGTTAATATTTTGTTATCTTATAAAATAAAGCTAATATATTATATTTATATAATAAAATGTAATAAAATATAATAAAATAACAATTGTCTTTCCCCTGAGCATTTATTTATAAAAAGTTTAAAATTTAAAATAATAATGATACCAAAATAGTATTACATTTAAGTTGGGGAGATATCTTTTATCTGGATTTGTCTTATTTTCATTGCTGCAATACAAAATTCAGCAACTGTGGACGTAACATAAGGATTTAAATCTTGGAGTAAATAATTCACATAAAAGTTTTCTGTATTCCCCAGAAGTTTTTCTATTATAGAGGCAATATAAGTTGATCTAATATCCTCATAAAATTTACAATGTAGTAGTACATGTAAAAAAGTTTCTACTTCCATTTCTCCACATGAGCAAGTGAGCTCTATTACAGGGACTTTGTATCTGTCTTGAAGTAGTGTGGATGGAAGGATATTAAGTCTGGTTTTAAAGAAAGCAATTCTCAACCTAGAAAACATTAAATTTTGCAGGTATCTGGCTGGTTCCCATACTCCCGTACCTATCCAGGTTCTATTGTTTTGTGGTAGCCTACTAATTTCATTCTGGAACTTCATATCCTTTATTCTTTGAGTAACTATTTATTTAGCTTGATCCTTATCTAATGATAACAAGAATAAAGGGGAGAGTCCATAAACAGCCAGTTTATACTCTACTGCTTATTTCCAAAGAGAAGAGAAATTATCTGCTAGGACTAGTGTGGTTAAACCAACTGGAGAGGATTGAATTTTTAGCTGATAATATATCATCAGTTTCCATGCCTTCACTTGTATTAGCAGCATCCCTGTCTCAAGCCTTAATTAGGCATTTGATGTACCATTGGTGGGGAAGTGAATGATAGGATGGGTCCAAACGATTGCACTTTATGTCACCAATTTAAGTTTTTTTTTTTATTAAGAAAACATCCCAATAGATCCATTATGTGCAAGAGAATCCAAAGATTTAAAATCAGCCTTACAATTATCCTTCCAACAGAGAGTGATTCCTTTGATCAAGACCTTTGATTCAGGCAGGCTTTTGGTGACTGACTGGCTGCTTGGGATGATTCTTTTTGTAGACATTTACTTCCTCTCATTTTTTCTGGTGTGCTCTATAGTTATAATTTGATCATTTGCTCAATTCTGTTTTAACAATATCTTTGAACTACAAACAGGTGGAGAAGGGACAGAGAGGCTGCCAGAGCAAATATTGGAAAAGTTACAGTTGTAGGTCAAAATGGGAATTTCTGTTGCAGTGACTTTGACTACTCAAACAAAATCTAAAGAGTACAGATATATTCTGGGCATCACCACACAAGTAGTGTCATCAAAATCTGTGCTGGGTAAAATGCGTACAGGGAAGAGAGTTGTAAGAACTATGAGAACAATTGACCTAGAAAGCTTTGCTCCAGGTGAGATATTGCTATAAGAATGGCAACCAACTCTGGCCAAACAAGAGAACAACAGACCAGAGCACACCATGCGCTATTTCTTAACCCCTGTAAAAACATCTTTTTTTTACTGGTGATGGTTTGCCTGGGAGATATCATTCATGCAGTCTTGACTCTTCTTCCATTAATTTCTACAGTCTCTCTTAGAACCATCTAAAATTGTGGCCATCACTACACTGTTAACTATCCACTGTGTGAAAACTTGGTACTTTCATCTGTCTTGAATTTCCTGCCACTCCAGTCAGTTTTGTTGGATGACCCTCAGTTCTAAAAACTTGTCTTTGGGGTCTGGATCTTCCATGAGGCAGATGGGATGGCCACCTCAGGCAGCAAATGCTGGAAATCAGTGAAACGACAAGGGGCAGAGAGCTGTTTCCCCCTTATGATACGTATTAAACTATAGTCAAAGTTTAGGCCATGCCTACACTTTGTGTTCATGTCATTCTAGTGTGAAATAGAAATCCACAAAGAAATTGTACAAGGCAAACTATGGAGGGCTGCTGACACACTGCAGAAATAATGCAGTTCAACACCACTTTAAATATCATGGCTCCATCCTATGGAATCCTGGGGTTTGCAGTTTGTTGTGCTAGCAGATCTCTCTGACAGAGAAGGCTAAATATAGATTTTCATTGGTTTTTTTTCTGAGCTGTGAGGCTGTGTTCTGGAATAGTTTCTTTCTGACATCTCTCATGTTCCTTGATTCGTGTTTGCACACTGTGTTTAGTGGTCCCTATGTAAACATGTCCACAGCTGCATGGTATGAGGTAAACTCCTACAGCTGTGAGAGGGTCTCTTTTGTCCTTTGCTGAGCGACACTGTAGACTGGGCCAGCCAGAAAAATCAGCAGTAGCAGAACATGTTATAAACCAACCTGGACACAAAATGCTACTTGAAAACACAGAAATTCTAGACCAGGCCAACAACTATCATGTCAGAATGCACAGAGAAGCTATGGAAATCCACAAGCACCTGGACAACTTCAACAGGAAAGAAGAAACCTTAAAAGTAAACAAAATCTGACTTCCGGTCAGTGACGAGGCCATGAACGGGCGCTAGGAGCTTGAGCTCGTGCGTTCGCCGGGTAGAAGGAGCCTGAATACAAACAACTCTAAGTTCAGGAATTTCCCCCTGTGAAAGGGGAAACAGAATGGGCTTGGCAGGGCTCATTCCAGGGCTCCGTGCCCCCTTTCTTTTCTGCTGATGAGGAGGGGCGCGCAGAGCCAGCTGACGGAGCCTGAGAGCCAGCAACACTCCTGCCCGGTATCCCTCTGGGGAGAGGGTAAAGCGGCTTCACCGATTTTAAAAAGACTGATTGAGAAACGCTGGACGAATCTATACATTGTGAGTCTGAACTTACTAAATCTTTCTCAGTGGTGTTATACTTAAACGGAAGGCTGTGGAAAGAGTGACAGAGAGACGGGAGCTTGAGTTTGGAAAGCCCTTTTTTTTTTCTAAATGGAAAACCTGGAGGTGAAGGCGAAGAGCTACAGCTACAACGAGGAGGAGAAAGGGTGGAGCGCTGCGACGGAGTGGAGAGCGGAGAGCTGTGACGGGGAGTAGTAGAGAGGCTGCAAGTGAAAGAGGAGAGAGAGAAAGGAACGCGAGGTGTGGCGAGGAGAGAAAAGAGTATCAGAAGGTGAGGAAGGTGAAAGAAGCAGAGAAAGGTCTTGATTTGAGACTGAGACTGGGAAAGAGGCACAGAGGACACCTGGGAGAAGTTGGAGAAAGAGGAAGGACTGAACGAACGGGTCGGTTGGAGCGGAGTTATGCATAATGAAGACTGACTAGGAGTGAAGAGAAGAGACGGCTTAGGTGGAGGGTACCAACGAAAAGAGAATTAAAGGAATATAATCTTGAAGGGGAAACTGTACTGGGGTTAGGAAGAAGAAAAGAGGACAGATAGCTGGGAATCTGTGGAGGGGAGGAATCGAAACAGAGTGAGTAACATTTATATGTATGAATGAATAAGAAAGGGAGTGAGCTTGGAGGGGTAATAAAGTTAGTGTAAAGCTGGAGCAATCGAGAAAGGCTCTTGATATGGTATAGAGTGTTGGTGTAAACGGAGTAGTTATCTGAAGATAAGTGGATGAATTGGAAGATAAAAATAGTAGAACAACTAACAGACTTAGCAGAATAATTTAGAATTAAGGTATTAAATACGGGAAGGGTGTATGGTTGTAAAGGGAGAGAGAACGGGAAAACTAAAAACTAAAAACTGAAAGCGGTTTGGAAGGGGGAGGGGGAGAGGAGGATTAAGGAGAAAGTGGGGAATGAATATTTGAGGGGAATCTTGTAATACTCCTTCCTTAATCCCTCCAAAAAAAAAAGAAAAGAAAAGAAAGAAAGAAAGAAACTAAAATAAAAAACAAACAAACAAACAAATAAATAAATAAAAAGAACTGGGAGCTTAACTTTTTGGGTTTTTTCCACCCCTTCCTATCTATTCACCACTTTGGGTCACTGAAGCCTTTAAGGGCAATTATAGAGGGGTATTGTTTAGCCCAACTTAAAAAATAAAATATAGTATATAGTATATTATATACTTTAGCATACTTAAGGGTATTTGTAAATTGATTTTGTAATTGTAATTGTATAGTGAAATTGTATACAACACTATATAGTATGTATATTACTATATAGTATAAGCATATGATTATTGTTGAACACCCTCATATAGTATTTATATATTAGATTTTGTTTTTGCTATTCAAATATTCAATTGCTATTCAGTATTGTTTGAGAGGAATTTGATAAGGAAGAAGGAGACACAATGCCTGTTAAAAAACATATACAACCACAAATTCATACGTTAATGACAAGACGTAATTCTGGAGAAATGCCAGATATTCAACAAACATTATTGCAAGAATTTAAGAAATTTAGAGAAGAATTGTTATCAGAGATGAAGGAGATGAGGAGAGATGTAAAAAAAGAACTAGATGAATTTGGGAAAAAACTGAATAAAATAACAACAGACGTGGAGAAACTAAACGAAAAGGTAGAGGAACTTCAAGTAAAGTCAAAAAAGTTGGAAAAAACAACAGATAAAATGAATACAGAGCAGACACAAGTCCAGGAAAAAAATTTAGAATTACAATTGAAGTTAAGAGAAAATTGTTTGAAATTAAGGGGTTTGGCGGAGATGGAAAATGAAGATCTATATGGAAGGCTACTACCAGGATTAGCAAACTATATTAAAATCCCCCAGGAGCGAATTGAATTTGAGGTAGATAGAATGTATAGAATCAACTCAAAGATAGCTAGACAAAGGATGCTCCCTCGGGATATTGTCATTTATTTTACGAGAGGGAGGATTAGAGATCAAATATTGCAGGAAAATTTTGAAATTAAATTAGTGATTGAGGATAATGAAATTGAGATATATAAAGATATTCCCCCCCAAATTCTAAAGAAGAGAAAGGATTATCAGTTCATTATCTCCAAATTTAGGCGAAAAGGGATACAGTATAGATGAGAAAAGATAGAGGGAATAACAGTTACATATAACCAGAGAAAATATAGGTTAAACACGGTGAAGAAAGCAAAGGAGTTTATAGTGAAATATAAAAAAGAGCTTGGTGATATAGAGAAAGCTACAAAAGATGAAGGTGATAGCGGGGAGTCTAGTACTCTAAAAAAGATTACAGGCAAAGTAAAAGGAAGACAAATAGAAGAGATTGAAAATATGAGAGGCAGTATAGAAGACGATATAAGGAAATCTGGGGAACAAGAAGAGAGCGAAGAAGAGGAACCGGAAATAGAGGAAATTGATGAAGAGGAAGATGTGGAAGAAATAGGAAGTGAAGAGGAGGAAGAAGGAGACCAAGAGGAAGAAAGGGAGGAGAGTTGAAAATAAATAAATAAGTAAATAAATAAATACTTTTTTGCTGTAAATAAATATATATAATAAATAAAAAAGAAATGATTGCAAACATGAAAATAAGAATCACATCCTGGAATGTCAAGGGGTTAAATTCCCCAAATAAAAGAAAACAAATCTTCCATAGATTCGAAAAAATGAAAGCTGATATCACATGTATACAAGAAACTCATATAAGAGAGAAGGATCAAAGGTTGTTGAAAAATAGAAGATTGGTACAGGAATTTATTAACTCAGGTCAAGAAAAGAAAAAAGGAATAGCTCTCTATGTAAATAAGAAATGGACTGCAAAAGAGGTAATAAAGGATCCGAATGGAAGATATATAGGTGTTGAAATAAACTTATTGGGGAAAAAAACCTTGATTATAGGTATATATGCACCGTCTGAAAACAAAGATGGGTTTTACAGAAACCTATTGACGACAATTTTAGACATAGATCATGATAGTTTAATCTTTCTGGGGGACTGGAATGGTGTCCCAGATCCGAAAATAGATAGAACAGCGGGAAAACAAAGGAAATATTCGAAGCAAGGGAAATTACCAACCTCCTTTTCAAAATTAGTGGAAAACTTATCATTGATAGATGTGTGGAGGTATCTGTATGGAGACAGGAAAGAATACACTTTCTACTCTGAATGTCATAAATCTTCATCCCGGATAGATATGTTCATAGTATCGAGAAATATTACTACACACTTGGAAAAGATGGAAATACACCCAAAGATGTTATCAGATCATAATTTAATAGCAATGACATTGAAAGATATTAAAAAGGAATATACCTGGAGATTAAATGAAAGAATATTACAAGATGAAAAGATACTAGAGAAAGTAAGACAGGCTTTGAGTAATTATTTCAAAGAAAATAAAGAAGGTGAAACATCAATGCAAAATGTTTGGGATGCGGGCAAAGCGGTCTTAAGAGGAATACTTATGCAAGCAAATTGGGAGTACAATAAAAGGAAAAGAGAGAAAATAAAAAAATTGCAGGATTTATTAAAAAAGAAAGAGCAAGAATTTGAGAATGACCCTACGAATATAGAGGTGAGAAAAGAATTAAAAATAATACAAGATCAAATGAGGAAAGAATATATGGACGAAATAGAAAAGAAAATGAGGTTCGCTAAACAGAGATATTATGAAGGTGGAAATAAAATCGGCAAATGGCTGGCATATAAGCTAAGAAAGGAACAAGAGCGGAAACAGATTCTGAAAATAAAGGAAAATGGGAAAATAATAACACATGTGGACAAAATCAGAAACTGTTTCCAGAGGTATTATGCAAATCTGTTTAAAGAAAGGCAAATGAATGAGGAACGAAAAGGAAAAATTATTGGATATTTGACGTCACAGAAACTGGAAAAAATAAGTGATCTGGAGAGAGAAGAATTAGACAAAACAATAACAATAACAGAAATTGAACAAGCAATTAAAAAATTAAAAAACGGGAAAACCCCAGGCCCAGACGGGTTTCCAGCAATATACTACAAGAGGTTTGAAAGAGAATTGAAAAATCCTCTTTTACAACTATTCAATAAAATAATCATTGAAGGAAAAATGCCTGTATCTTGGGAAAATGCAAATATTACAGTAATACCAAAAGAAAATAAAAATCCTGAAGAAATAAAAAATTATAGATCTATTTCTTTATTAAATACAGATTATAAAATTTTTGCAATTATAATGGCGGAACGTTTGAAGAAAGTGTTGAACGGATGGATAGGTGAAGACCAAACAGGTTTTTTACCAAATCGACATTTGAGATATAAGAAAAATATTGGATCTGATAGAACACTTTGATAAACACCCTGGAAGGAAATTTGCTTTAGTATGCTTAGATGCAGAAAAAGCTTTTGATAGTATAAACTGGATTTGCATGATGGAAACCTTGAAGGGAATGGGCATAGGACCAAAATTTTTGAATGGAATTAAGGCAATCTATAATGAGCAATCTGCCCAAATCATAATAAATGGTCAACGGACAGGAAAAATAAGAATGGAAAAAGGGGTTCGACAAGGCTCCCCCCTCTCCCCTTTGCTATTCATAACAGTTCTGGAAGTTGTTTGTAAGGAGATAAGATCAACGGAAGGTATACAGGGTGTTCGAATTAAAAAACATAACTATAAGCTGTCAGTCTTTGCAGACGATCTGGCAATAACACTAGAAGACCCTCTAGAATCCATCCCAAACTTGCAGAGAGTTTTGGATAGGTTCGGGGAGATTTCAGGGATAAGGATTAATAAAGAAAAAACGGAGGTACTAGCTAAAAATATAGAGAGGACGGAGGAAGAAAAACTAAAAAAGATATCTGGTTATCAAGTAGAAAAGAAAATTAGATATCTGGGGATAATAATAACTAAAAATAATATGGATTTGGCGGAAAATAATTATAAGAAAAAGTGGAAAGAGATCAGAAAAGATTTAGAAAATTGGAAACACCTAAATTTATCCATTTTGGGCAGAATAGCAGCTGTCAAGATGACTATACTCCCAAAGATGTTGTATATTCTCCAGAACCTGCCTATATTGTGCAATGATAAATTATTTAAAGAGTGGGATAGAGATTTGTCTAGATTTATATGGAACAACAGAAGACCGAGAATAAAATGGAAAATACTGCAGGAAGAAAGGGATAAGGGGGGCTTAAGCCTGCCGAATTTGAAATTATATCACCAAGCCTGTGCGTTAGTATGGCAATCGGAATGGTTTTCATTGAAGGATGATAAGATCATAACGTTAGAGGGAATTGGGTTAAGATACGGTTTCCATGCTTACCTGTGGTATCAGAAGGAGCGGATAGATAAAAACTTTAACAATCATTTCGTTAGGAAATCTCTATTAAAAGCTTGGAAGGAATTGAAGAAGAAAATGTATTGTAAATTACCATTGTGGGTTTCCCCCCAGGAAGCCTTTAGGCGTACTGAGATGCCACACTTAGAAAAATGGTGGACTTATGGAGATCTGGTATGTGTCCAGAAAGGAGGTAATAGATTGAAAACAAGAGAGGAGTTAGAGCATGAACAAATAAAGTGTAACTGGTTTCAATATAGGCAGATTATGGAGAGATACAACATGGATAAAAAGCTAATAGGAATAGAAGAGTTAAGAACAGAATTTGATGAGTTGATAATGAACAAGAAAGCGTATAGAATATCAAATGTGTATAAATTGCTGTTAAAGCTAGATTTGGAATTGGAGACAGTGAAGGAATTCATGATTAGATGGTCAAAAGATATAAGAAATAATATCCCAATGGAAGAATGGGAGATACTATGGAAAAAGAACATGAAATTTACAGTAAATAGTGAGTTAAAGGAAAATTGTTTCAAAATGCAATATCGATGGTATATGACACCCTCTAGGTTAGCCAAAATGTATAAAGAAAAAGTAAATAAATGTTGGAAATGCGGAGATATGGAAGGTACCTTTTTCCATATGTGGTGGTCATGCAAAGCTGCAAAGGAATATTGGATAAATATCCATAATTTGATAAGGAAAATAATCAAGATGAATTTTAGATTAAAACCAGAACTTTATCTACTAAATATGTTTGATAGAGATTTTCTGAAAGAATATAAAAATATGATGCTTTGCATGGTCACCACAGCACGAATTGTGTACGCGAGGTATTGGAAATTAAAAACAATACCAAATTGTGAGGAGTGGATGGGGAAATTGTGGGAGGTTGTTCAAATGGAACAACTCACTTGCTGGATTAAACATCAATCTATAAGTGACTTTAGAAAAGAATGGAGTAGTATAATTGAGTATTGGAAGAACGAGAAAACCGGGGTAAGAGAATTTTGGCTTGTAGACTAATGAAGCTTATGTGAGAAATATTAATTTTGTTGAGATACATAGAAACTGATAATAATAATTCTTTGTATGTAAACTCTCTGTTAGAAATACAGGAGAATGGATATGTATAAAGGTTTATAATAGACGTGGGGGAAAGGGATTTCTGTTATTAATGACTTAGAGGTATAAAAACATTTGAAAGGGAGATAGAAAGTCAATGTTAGAAAGAAATCAAATTCAGACAACAGACACTAATGAGCCTTGCATTTCTATACCCAGAAACTAACCATTCAATTACACAAAATTTACTACATATCCTCCCCAACAGGGGTTCACAGCATATAAACTCCACACACACACCTACCCAACCATTCTCTGAGATGCCAGCCAGAGATGCAGGTGAAACATCAGAAAGAAACTATTCCAGAACACGGCCTCACAGCCCAGAAAACACGCAAGGAAAATCTATGGATGACGACCGTGAAAGCCTTCAACTTCACAAGGCTAAATATCTTGCAAAACTACAAATCCCAGAATTCCATAGTATTGAGCCTTGGCAGTTAAAGCGGTGTCAAATTTCTTTATTTCTGCAGTGTGGCAGCAGCCTAGGTGTGGTATATTGTGACCTGATACTATTGAAAAGTTTTATTGAGATAGGTTGTTTGATAGCTACACTCGGTGGATGTTCAAGGAGGTGTTGACAGTATCAGGATTGCTTTTTCCTCTTCATTATCTGTTTTTTAAATTGTGTTTTTAATCTGTTTTGTGATTTAACTGCTTTTGTTTTTCCTCTTGGTTTTCTCCTGTTAGCTGACACTCTTCAGCTATAAACCAGCAGAAAAGGTGCGGGTACAAAATGAATGAGTAAAAGAATAAATAAATTGCAGGAGTGTACCTAATTCAAGATTACCACATGATTGTGTTCCAGCGAGCAAAGCAGTTCAATATGGCACAGAGCACAATAGTCTGGCAAATAGTTTCATTTCATTCAAGAGTGTGAAGGCCACAGTTGTAGGTTAATCCTGTAGGTGAATGTTTTTCAGTGTAAATTCATTTCAGAAATATTAATTTACTGCCTCAGTGCTCCCATTATCTGCTGAACCTTATCTCTTTAGTTTATTATTTGAACACCCATTGCCATTCATTATGTGAGAATTTCCATTTTGGTAAGATTGCTTCCTTTGCCCCAGGTCTACTTTAAACTCAGAAGTGGGCTGCTCTGCCATACGTAACTTAGCTACGTAGAGGCAACAATGGATTTTGTATGTAAAAATAATGTAGGTCAACATGCTGCTGTACTTACATTGGCAAGCAGGCATGAGTGTAACAATTGCAGGAATCAATTTTCTCCTATACAATGGCTTCATTGGTAAAATTATCTGAAACACATTTCAGTCCTAGTTCAGGTAATGGGGGGGGGGGATGGACGGTGGACAACCAGATTCGGGATTCAGTCCAGGCCCCAATTCAGTTATTCAGGGGGAAACCTGATTTGGCTATGAACAGTCTTGAGGCTCAGAACCCACATTTTGGGCCCAAGAGGAAAAACACAGCATCCATTTGTTTATAAGTAACACATTATGCTGGCATCCTGTAAAATAGTTCCCACTAGAGATGACCTATTCAATCAAGTGTTGAATGGTGAGTCAACACATAGATAAATCCCATTGATTGAATGGGTCTACTCTAGTCAGGACCAACAACAGGATTTAGGTCAACAAGTAATGATGTTAATTTAACACATAACTTTAGAGGGTAGCAAGGACAGAAAGGGGTGGAATGTGTGTTTGGTTGTGAGTGCAGCTGAGGGATTGTATGTGCAGTGGGAATATTGTTGAGAAAAATAGAGGCTAATTGGAATACAGAGTGAGAAGGAAGAAAGACCCTAATAACTTGTTATTGAGTCTGGCAGATTCTGGAATTTTATGGTCATTTTATGGGACTAGTGACCAGTTTAAAGTTAACCAAGTTAGAGACAAAGTTCAAAGCATTTCTATTATACTGTTTAAGCAAAAAAAAAAATCTTTATGTTTTGTTTATCAAAAAAAAAAACAACAACTGGGAATGTCATTGTGATGGTTCTCTCATGTGATGGGTCCCTTCCTCCTGCTTGTGTTGAGCAGAACTGGTCCTCCAGATACTATTTATACTAGCTGCCACCACTCACTAACTTTGGAGATTATCAGATGTGGGGGAACACGCCAAAAAAGTGTGTTCCGAACCATGTCAAAAGATCACTACCAGAACAGAAAGGGCTACTTTACCAGACGCCTGTGCTCTTCTGCCATTCTGGGGTTGTAGTGCTGCTGCAGATGAGGCTTCCCTTTTGTATTGACAGGGAGAAGCTGCTAATCAAAAGGAATGCTTACTGATCCCTGTGCTACACCCCGGGATGCTAGAGGACATCATCATCTGATAAAGCTTGGCCCTTCCTGTTTTCATCATGATCTGTTGGCACAGTTTTTGCCGCATCTGATAATCTCCTTTAACCCTTTCAGTGTAACTCAATGAGAAGTTACAGGGTTTAATTTCTACTTTCACTCTGACTCTGCAGAGCTTTACCTTCCCTCCACACCTGTGGGAAGAGAGCCAAGCAAAGCATGAGAAGAAGTGTGCAGAAAGGAAAACTTTAAAAAGGGTATTTTTACTCTAAGTAGAACTACAGAGTAGAGGGTATTCCACTCACACAAAGGCACCTTACTTCAGGAACAGCTAAGATTTGCAAAGCTACAGATAAGTCTGTCTGTATGAGGTCTATCTATCAAATAATGAGACTAATACAATAACCTATCTTTATTTATATGTATTACACTTCTAATGCTTGTCCCCTTCAATATACTCCCCATTCATACTCACACACTGATGCAGTCTTGTTTTCCACTGGTCAAAGGCATGGAGAAGATCAGTTTCTGTCAGCTATTTCAACACATCTGTCATTTTCTTCTTTACTGCATCAATTGATTCAAAACATGTTACTTTAAGCACCAATTTCACTTTAGGGAAAAAGAAAAACAAGTCACATGGTGCCTAATCTGGCCAATAAGGAGAATGTTCAAAATGTGGTAATGCATTTATCAGCAAAAACTGCTTCACAGAAAGTGCTGTGTGAGCAGGCAAATTGTCTTGATGAAGAATGAAACCATTTCCCCACAGTTCTGGCCTTTTTTTCCCCTGACTCTTTCTCTCAGCTTTGTCAAAACTTCCTTATAATAATGCTGGTTCACTGTTCTGCCTTCTGGAACCCATTCTGCCAAAATTATGCCCTTGATGTAAAAAAACAAACAAACCAATGAGCATTGCTTTTTTCATTCTTGGTGATAATGGTGTTTTCCAGTGCATTGACTGTCATTTTGTCTCAGGATCATACTGGAAGATCCAGGTTTCATCACAAGTGATGATTTTTTAAAAAAAAAAAGGTTTGGGTTCGCCTCAAGTTGCTGCAGAATATCAGTGCAAATTTCCTTGCGGCACTCTTTTTGCTCTGGTGTGAGAACCCTAGGGACCATCTTGGCACAAACTTTTCTCATGTTGGGATCCTCACGCAAAATGTTCCACATAGTGTCTTTGTCAATGTTCATGGCTTCAGCTATCATTCAGACAGTGAGTCAGTGGTCTTCTCAAACAGTCTGGCTGATTTTTTCCACAATTTCTTTGGTTCTTGAAGAGGAAGGTCGTCCAGGATGTTCATTGTCTTCCACATTCTTGCATCCTTCTCTGAATCTTTTGTGCCACTCCAACACATAAGCATGAAACATGCAGTCTTCCCCATAGGCCTCAGTAAGTATTTGAAAAGATTCCATTGGTGTTTTGTTCAATTTTACTAAAAATTTCAAATTGACATGTTGCTTGACTTTTAAACTTAGCATTTTTCCAGCACATAACAGATAACACAGCTGCTTTAAACAATGACAGACAATTGACTGAACGGCCAAGAGTGTTGGTGTCTGTCATGCAGATTCAAACATTTTCAAGGTCACCACTTAAGCATTCACAATCAGTTCTCCCTGATTTCTCTGAAATGTAGAAACACAGTCTCATTATTTAATAGACAGAACTTGTACATTTATAAAATAAACATAAGCCCTGATATGACTAAGCTAAATGGTTCCGATATCTACTTGTGAGAAGTGCAGTCCAGATGTGTTGGATGTTCAGGGGGGCTGGGAGTCTAGACATTTTGGCTCAGCTTTTACCAAGTAGCCCCCATAGTTGGTATGAGCGCCCCCCTGGCTAAGTCCTCTCTTTGTTCTTCTCCTTTGTTCTTCTCTCTGCCTCGTGGTCCCAGGCAGTATTCATCACCTTTTCCCAGAAGCATCTTGAAGCTCCCTCCAGATGGACATCTCATTGGTCAGCTATCTCCTGATGCTGACCCCCCTGAACTGTAACTTAACCTAATAAATCCTTGACTCTTTGTTTACCTCGTTGGCTGTGCTTCCTAGTCATCATTTCTTATTGTAATGGCAGTTTACTCATTACTCATAAAATATTACTGGGGGATTATTTTGGGGATGGAGTCTGTGATGAAGTGGCTTTATGAGGTAGGTCTTTCCAGTGAAGTGCAGCTTGATATCTGGTTGCCAAGAAAATCAAAACCTGGCCCAGTTGTAGGCAGTTGGAGGGACCCCTTGGTGAGAAGGGAAGTGGAAGACTTTACAAAAGAGTCTGGAGTAACAAACACCTGAGGCGAAGCACAAAAATCAGTGTGTATAGAGCCATTGTACTGTCTATTCTCCTTTATGAGTCTGAAACATGGGTCACCTATCGCCAGCACTTACGACTCCTCGAGCACTTTCATCAGCGCTGTACACATACAATCCTAAATATACACTGGACTGACTATGCAACGAATGTTGCTGTCCTTGAGCAAGCAGGGATCACCAGCATTGAGGCCATGATATTGAGAACACAGCTGCACTGGGCAGGGCACGTTTCTAGGATGGAGGACCATCGCCTCCCAAAAATAGTACTCTACAGTGAACTCATCACGGGTCAGCGTAAGAGGGGTGCTCCAAAAAAGTGATACGAGGATTCCCTGAAACAACATCTCAGGCTTGGCCAAATTGATCACCAACAATGGTCCGCCCTGGCTTCACATCGGGAGGCATGGAGACGCACTATCCACAATGCTGCAGCTTTATTTGAGAACTCATGCCAAACAATTCTTGAAGAGAAACGACAATGCGGAAAGAATCACAACCCGGAAACATCACCCAAGGAGACCCTCTGCTGTGCTTTCTGCAACTGGACTTGTTTATCTCAGATTGGCCTTTTCAGTCATCAGCGTGCTTGCAGACAGTGTGGGATGAGTCCTTCCTGAATCTTCATTTTCAAAGAAAAGCCAGAGAGATTGAGGTTGGCTCAGACTGAACTGATTGCTAGTAACTGGAAAGAAGAGAGAACACACTACCTAAAATACTGTAACTGATTTAGGGAGATACCTGGGGCCCTAGCACTTTTACACTTAAGGACAGTGTTAAAAGGGTGAAAGTAGGGTAAATTGTTGGTGACTGGGTGCCTTACGATGTTGGTGGCATGAGGCCAAACATGTGTTAATGAAAGCATCATTGCAGGGCCATTTTTGTCTTTTTCAGTGGATGCTCCACTGTGGATGCCAGCCCACAGATAGGGTGGGCCCAATACATATACTGGCATGCCTCAGTTAACTGAAAAACAAGAAAGAAAAGGAGAGAGCTGGTGTGCCTGAATTACCAGCTACCCCCAGAAGAAGCAGAGCTTGGTATATTCTCCCACCAAAATGGAAATCATATGAAAAGTGGAGGCAAGTGAAAGAAAAAATATATCCCTGGATGAATTTTGGAAGAAGGTTTCAAGTTTGCTCTAGAAGGTCCAACAAGTTTTTGTTTAATAATGCAAGGCTTGCCTGACCTGTTTTTTTCATTTCACATGTGTATATTGTTAGTTTTGGATATTAGAAAAATTGCTGAAACATATTGAACTTCTCTTCTCTTTTGTAGTGCAGGAACCAATCCCTACACTTTCTATGTTATTTCTGCCTCTGGTACCAGTTTTTGGGTTCATAGAATCATAGAGTTGGAAGAAACCTCAAGGGCCATCCAGCCCAAGCCCCTGCCTTGCAGGAACACAATCAAATCATTTCGGACAGATGGCCATCCAGCCTCTGCTTAAAAACCTCCAAAGAAGGAGACTCCACCGCACTAGAAGGCACTATATTCCACTTCTGAACAGCTCTTACAATCAGGAAGTTCTTCCTAATGTTTAGGTGGAATCTCTTTTCCTGTAGTTTGAACCCATAGCTCCATGTCCTAGTCTCCGGAGCAACAGAAAACAAACTTGCTCCATCCTCATTATGACATTCCTTCAAATATTTAAACATGGCTATCATGTCCCCTCTCAACCTTCTCTTCTCCAGACTAAACATGTCCAGCTCCCTAAGCCGCTCCTCATAGGGCATGGCCTCCAGACCTCCCACCATCCTAGTTGCCCTGGGTTAAAGAAGTAATTCCAAGGAACACATCTATTTCGTTAACTGCGGTGTACCTATACGTAATTTCATTTCCATTTTCCAGACTGAATGTATGTGGTGGGCAAGAGAGCTTTATCTTCTATAGTTCTTCCTTTTATCCCCATTTTTTTTTATCTGTTGGCCTACTTAACATTGGTATTTTCTTTCCAGATTCACTTTCTTTAACTACCTTTAAAAAGTTTATTTGTATTAGTATTTTGTTATGCTCTGTTTGAAGGTGCTGAACATACATTATGGGAAAGAACTCTGTGGACATGTTTCATCTAATGGGCATATGATTATCATAATTACTATAGAATTTGTAATTCCATTAAATTTGCAATTGAATTTAATATATTATCTCGAATTGCTTGAAATACATATTTTTGTTTATTCTGAGGAAACAACCAGCACAGATGGGGAGATTTGCAAGGAACACATTTATCCATCTTTGTACTTTCTCCAGTTACTAAATATTAGATTACAAGGAGGGAGAGATCCTGGGTAAACAAACAAATTTATCTTGAACAACCATTTGTTTTGACACCTAGGTTTCTAATAAACCTATTTTCACAACCCATAGGAAGCAGCAATGATGCTTCAGGACACATATCCATTTATTTTCGAAGGAAATATCAGGAGGGGGAACAATGAGTTGACAAATGGATCGATTTTATCTCTGAGCTTTGACCTCCAAACCAGGCTTCCTTCCAAATCTTTGTTTTTCCTTTTGCAACAATAAAGTTATAACTATTTTAATGAAGGATAATGTCACTCTTTTTGCCATGTAATTGTAAATTTTTATGTTCTTTTTGTATCTACTAGAGTGTGGCCTTACTAAATAGTGGTGCTGTTTAGAATACTTTGTTCACCTGGCTGTTCTTTCTTTCCTTGTACCACTTTTTTTTGGTCTCCTTTTCTCTCAGTGCTTTTAGACCCTTCTGCTTAATAACACATTTGTTAATGGCATCCCAAGGCTACAACTTATGGTACAGTGTCCCAGGTGCCTATTTTTATTTTTATTTTTTTTAAAATGGGTATATCTATGTTGAATGCATTAATGTGGACAGATCTTTTCATAGCCCACCAGCCCTTACCAGGGCCTGAACTGCCATTAGGCACAGTGAAGCAAGTGCCTCAGGTGGCATATTTAAGGATCATGAAGGGGTATTCTTTTTTTAATTATTTCATTATGACTCAGTCTCATCACCATCATGGATTTGTTTGGAGAAGACATGGGAGAGAGCCTTCTCGGTGACTTTTTCCACCCTCTAATATTCTCTCCCATGGGAGGTTAGGCTGGTTTCGTCCTTGCTCTTCTTTTGCCAGTGGGCAAAGACCTTTTTGTCTTAATGTATCATTACTTAGAATCATAAAATCATAGAATTGTAGAGTTGGAAGAGACCACAAGGGCCATCCAGTCCAACCCCCTGCCACGCAGGAAATCTTGATCAAAGCATCCCTGACAGCCATCCAGCTTCTGTTTAAAAACCTCCAAGGAATGAGACCCCACCATGCTCCAAGGGAGTGTGTTCCACTGCCGAACAGCTCTTACTGTCAGAAAGTTCCTCCTAGTGTTGAGGTGGAATCTCTGTTCCTGGAGCTTGCATCCATTGCTCCGTGTTCCAGTCTCTGGAGCAGCAGAAAACAAGCTTGCTCCATCCTCAATGTGACACTGTCAAGGAAAATGGGCATTGGAGTCATTTTATGTCCATGATGATTTTTCAGCTAGGCAAAAGACTTCTGGGCTATGAGCAAGGCAGTATGTTTTGCACTCCCAATGGCAAAGTTCTGATTTCAAGAAATACTGAGTTTGAGGAGCATGCTAATTGGCACCATGTGCACTCTAACCCGGAAGTAATTTTGCCTTCATGCATGGATGAAGCACAAGTTGGCCAGCAGCAACAAGCAGCTGGATCAGGTGTTAGCAGTTCCCCAAAACCTGAATGGAGAGCTCCAAAACAGGAGAGTTCTGACACAGAAAATGGGTCTAACAGTGACTCTGATGGTGAACCTGATGATCAAACTGAGCCTGTCATTCCCCAGCATTCAAGTAGAGCAACAAAGGGGGGTGCCACCTCAGAGGTTTACTGTGCAAAATGTGAGAGTCTGCCAGGTAACTTTTGAACCTGACAGTTTCACTGAAGTCCTAAAGTTGCCTCAAGATGAGCAACAAAGGTGGAAATATGTAATGGAGGATGAAATGAAATCTACTGCAGACCATGATGTATATGAGGTTGTCCCACTGCCAAAGGGGCAGAAGGCTTTTGGGTGCCGTTGGGTATATAAAAAGAAACAAATGCACAATGGTAATGTCAAATACAATGCATGTCTGGTGGCAAAGAGTTATAAAGTGTCTGAATTATGATCAAGTATTTACACCCACTGCCAGGGCCCAAAGTACCAAGATTGCTCGGTTGCAATCTGCATAGTCTGCACAGGTTCAAAGTTAATCATTTTGATGTGGAAACTGCCTATCTAAATGCCCCACTGGATGAGTGCATTTACATAGAGCAGGCTCCTGGATTTCATAGTGGTGGGCAAACCATGTGTACAAACTTAAAAAGGCTTTGTATGGCTTGAAACAAAGCGGCAGGTGCTAGTATTTCTGTTTGGATAAACATCAGAAGAGTGTTGGTTTTGAAAACAGCATTGCTTATCCATGTTTTTACACAAGAGGTACCAACCAGAATTATGGAATCTTGATAGCTTTTGTGGATGGTCTGTGTTTGATCACAAAAACTGACAATCGAGTGAAGAAGTTCAAAGAGGAACTGGGTCAAGACTTAGACTCAAAGATCTTGGTGAAATACAACATTATCTGGGGGTTAGATTTTCAAAGGCTTGAAGATGGTGGTTTCAAAATGAGCCAAACCCAGAAAATTGAGAAATTGTTGGATCTTTGTAATATGTCTGACTGTAAGGAGATTTTCACACGCCGAAAATATTGCCTCCAGAAACCGGGACAGAAATATTTCTGTCCCGGAAGCAGCGCCGCGGTTCGCGTGCTCACCTCCCTCTTCCGTTTTTCCGTCGTCCTCGCTTTGGGTTTTTCCCTCCCTCTTCTGGAATATTTTACTAACGGGAGTTTGCCGTTAATAAAATATTCCGGAAGAGAGAGGAAAAAACCCAAAGCGAGGACGACGGAAAAACGGAAGAGGGAGGTGAGCGTGCGAACCGCGGCGCTGCTTCCGGGACAGAAATATTTCTGTCCCGGTTTCTGGAGGCAATATTTTCGGCGTGTGAAAATCTCCTAAATCTGCTAAGGCTCCTATGTGTACAGATTTTGTCAATGTTACTGATGACAGGTTGTTTGAATGTCCTGAACTTTTTCATTCTGTAATTGGAAGCCTGTTGTACATTGCAAAATGGAGTCGCCCTGATATAGAATTTGCTGTCAATATTCTGTCCAGAAGGGTGTCAAAGCCAACTCAACATGATTGGCAAGGTCTGAAGAGAGTGCTCAGATATCTGCATGGCAGTTTGGATCATGGTGTGATAATCAGTTCACAAGGGTGCCATGAATTAAAGTGCTACGTAGATGCAGATTTCGCAAATGAAATCCACGATAGAAAGTCTAATTCAGGGATGGTCATCATCTATGCAGGTACTGCTGTTTATTGGGGATGCAGAAAGCAAACTTCTGTTACTTTAAGTTCTGCAGAGGAAGAATTTGCAGCTCTGTCTTCATTGATTTCTGAGCTGGTTTATTTGGATCAAGTGTTTGCTGGCCTGGGTATTCCAATAAAGAAGCCTATAGAGGTTTTTGAGGACTCACAGTGTGCATACAAATGGCGTGTGCAGAGGGGGTAAAATCCTGAACCAAACATGTTGCAGTGTCAGAATGTCAGAGAGGCCATACAAAATGGTCTAATAAGGTTAAATTTCTGCGCCAGTGAAGAGAACATTGCAGATCTGTTTACTAAGGCTTTAGGGCCTGTGAAACATCACTATCTGTGTAACAAATTGGGTGTGATGTCAGATGTGTAAAATACATTTGCCCCAATGAAAATTCAGAGGGGTATCAAGGAAAATGGGCATTGGAGTCATTTTATGTCCATGATGATTTTTCAGCTAGGCAAAAGACTATTGTCTCGTTAGGCCTGTTATTTTCCAGGCCAAGCCTGTGTCTGTGTTTTACTAGAGGTTAAACAACAGTGAGGTAATCCCTTGTCTGGGAAGACGTCCAGGTGCTGTTTACTGTGCTCTGTAACTGTAACCTTATCTCTCTGATTCCCATGCTGAAGGCTGAGAGGCCTGAGAATATTATTGTTTTGGTTTTCACTAAATCTGCTGTCTGGCAGTCTGTGTTGAGACACTGAGAAAACCTGTTAGATGCAGGAAGGTCTGTGTCCAGCACAGAGAGACTCAGGATGATTTTTGACTTAGCTCTGATGCTTGGCTAGCTAGATAGCCCTGATGTATTCTGTTTTCAGTAGTGTGCCTTAGTTATTCCAATAAAGCCTACAAAAGGACTCTATTTTGTCTGTCTCCATGTTTTTACACCAAGTATGCAAATTGGGGCCCACTTTCCTCATTTTCCCACTGCAACTCTGCTAATTGTCCTTTTTATTTGTGCATGATTAGGAAGGCTGCATTCTGTGAAATGTTGATGGGTCCAGAGTGTGGAAATGAGGGACACTTTTGCTGCTTTGGTTGTATCCTGATTTTTGGATTTAATTTTGGAGATGTTTGGAATTTTCTTCTGTCTGCGCCTGGCAAATCTGGAGAGTTGACTGGCCGGAGGAGGGGATCATCAATCCTGGAAGCTGAGACAGGCCTTTCACCATTTTAGTCGCCCTCCTCTGGACACACTTCAATTTGTTAATATCCTATTTGAATTGTGGTGCCCAGAACTGGATACAGTATTCTAGGTGAGGCATGACCAAGGCAGAACAGAGTGGCACTATTACTTCCCTTGATCTAGACACTTTATTTCTATTGATGCAGCCCAAAATCGCATTGACCTTTTTAGCTGCTGCATCACCCTGTTGACTCATGTTCAACTTGTTGTCTACTAGGACTCCTAGTTCCCTTTTGCAAGTAGTCTTGTTCAGCCAGGTCTCCCTCATCCTGTATCTATGCATTTCATTTTTCTGCCCTAAGTGCAGTACCCTACATTTCTCCATATTGAATTTCATTTTGTTAGCTTTGGCCCAGCTTTCTAGTCTATTCAGCTTTCTAGTCTACTTATGGGAAGGTATGCTTTAACTTATGCATACTTTTTAATGATTTTATATTGTTTATGATCTATTGTTTTAATATGGTGGATTTTAATTGTGCGTGTTTTTTTTTTTAAAAATTAGCTGATTCTTTTTGTGAGCCACATTGGGTCCTACTCCAAGAGAAAGGTGGTGTATTAATTAATTAATTTGTTAATTAGTTAATTAATCAAATTTGCACTCTCAGGACAGGGGAAGAGTGATTTCCTAACCCAGGTACCAAAATAGCTTGACCAGAATGGGTTATCAAGTTCCTTGAGTTTTGGACAAGCAAGAGATGGAGTGAGGGGAAGAGCGCAAGCAAAATGTTTTTGCTCCAGATGTGGCCACTCCTGTTACTGGAGTGATAGGGCTTGGGGATAAATATCCTACAACTCAATATATGATCTATACTGTAGTGTTTGGTTTGTTGTGGGGTTTTTTTGTTTTTTTGTTTTGTTTTTTTAGTGAGCAATGGGAAAATTCCGAAGTATCATTTTGCAAATATAATGACATTTAATGGTGTTGTTTTTGAGGAGTTAGAACAATATACGTATATTCATTATTTTTCCTTGTTACTTTTTGAGTGGCTAGAAATGCTTGCTTAGCCATTATGGGGACATTTTCGCCCCACTAAATTTTAGGCCATTTTCCAATCCAAATTACAGAGGCAACATTTTTCCCCAAGAGGGAATTTAAAAATAATTGAAAAGTCACAGTTAACCTAAAAAGCAATAGTTTCCAACTCAACTGCAGGTTTAGTTCCACTGGCGTTCTCACTGGAAATATAGGAAGGCGAAGTCTCTCTCTTTTCCCCAGATGCAAAACTACAGCTGGATCGTTTCCAAGAGCCCTGCTGCCCATTGTAACAGGCTTGGCTGCTGTTCTGTGTGCCTCGTTTAAGCTCTTAAGACTTTAATGAATGAATACTAGGTAGTAGCATATTATAGACCAGGTTATAAATAAAGATAAGAATTGAAAGTGTGAGTGGAAATGAAAGCAAATGACTTACCTACTATGGGGAGGGGGATGCCTGCACACATGTACTCAAGGAGAGCAGACATCAATAGATTTGTGAGTGAAGATAAACCTTGATAGGTACACTAACTGAGACAGGTAGGATGGTAATGACTCCTACAGTATTGCAGGTGGGATTATAGATAAGATCTTTATTTTTACTGGATGAGATAACTGGGGAGATCTTTTAGTTGATTGGTTAAGTGAAGGCTGGAGGGATTATAACACAGTAGCCTCTTGAGCAACAAAGCACCAGATTTTACTCTTGGCTAACTGGTCCACTACTGCTGCTAAACAGTCGCTGGTAACCTGGACTCCTACATGCAGGATATTCCTTTCTTGATTAAGCTTGTGATCTAATCTCAACAGAATGCTGGTGTAGAAATAAGGTTAAACAAACAGAAGAGGGAGTTTTTTTACATGATGCTAATAAAGCTGCAGCTTGTTCTCCTGTTAAATCCCTGATAGACCAAGGCTTAAGGATACCTATGGGCAATACAGATGTTGATCTGACTATTGGATAGGACTGGGCTTTGCAGCCTTAGGAGCTCAGGTGACCAAACAGCAACTCTCAGAAAAAGCAAACAGATCCAGACAAATAGGTATAAGGCAAAGAACCTTCAAGCTTCTACAAGATATAGGGGTGGAGGAACTACAATTGTTTTGCCATAACTTTTATAATGTTCCAATTACGTCCATCATGTTCTTCTTTGTGGTCTCTGTGAATGCACACAATGGGTTAATCCTGCACCTGTGCAGAGCACTTTGGAAACTTCCAGAAACCTCTATTCAAACTTTTGGGCGGTAGCTCCGCCCACTCACCCCTGGCCTATATAAGCCCCCACTTCTCACCAACTGCTCAGTTCCTTTTTTCCTACTGTGTGAGCAGCACTGAAGGAACACTAAAGAAACCTTCAGACTTCCATTGTTGCATTTTTTTTACTCTTTTCTACTCTGTTACTGAACTTTGGACTGGTTTTTTTTTTTACACTTCTTTGCTTGCTGTTTCAGATTTGACTCTTTTGGACTGGATTGAACTCGGTTTTGGACTTTGGACTCCCTTCTGACTATAGTCCTGTACTCTCCTTTTGTGAATCCTTCCCTTGAAAAAGATGTCGAGTGCAGGTTTCTTCAAGTCCTGCTCCCAATGTGGGGGGGGGGGCAATGACCAAGTCTGATGGTCATTGTAAATGCCTATATGCCTAGAAGAGTTCCACAATGTTAAAACATGTAAGCACTGTAGGGCCTGCACCCCCAGGCCCAATGAAATAGAGATAAAAGGCTCAAGTCCCTCCTCTATCACCAGGCCCTCTCTGCATCATCCCTGGTTAAGGCCTCCAGTTCAGGGACCACTCCTAAGCCACCCAAGGAATCCGGAAAACATGTTTCCACAGCAGTACCATCCTCCTCCAAAAGGAACTGTGAAGCCCACCCCGATGTCTATCCAAGCTCGGGACAACGGTACTGCTAAGTCCCACCCAAGCGATACTGGGACTTCGAAGAGCAAGCGCAAAGCAGTACTGCCAGGCAAGGTACCGGAATCTGTGCAGCAGGAGGTGATGGTGACAGAGCCTTCACTAAAGAAAGCCAAAACAAGGGAGGATAAGAGATCCCCTTGGAGTGGACGGTCCCGAGAGAGAAAACGGCCCAAGAAGCCGGGCTCCCCATCCCACGATCTTAAACCACGGAGAACAAAGGGCAAAGTGGAGGAGGCCACCCCAACACCGCCTTCAGTAAAGAAACATTTAGCGATACCAACACCAGACCGGTACCATGAGGCAGGGGCAACTTACATGTCCAACGGCACAGCAGACAAATCCTCACCAGATATTCAAATAATCAGGGTATCGCTATCAAAATCACCGCCAGCTTTGAGTTCTGTGGTGCAACGTCTTGACCGGCATAGACAAGACAACCGACCAAGGTCCAGATCCCCAACAAAACCAGCACCACAGCGGCCTTCCCTTCGGTCTCCACAGATGCCTCACCAACCTTCTCGGTTACCTCATCGGTCAACTCCACCAAAGGATGCAGTTCCCCACAAGACGCCAACACTGGACACAGAGGTGTGGTCTAGACCAACTATACCACCAGCACTACCAAGGACTCCAACACATGGTCTGGACAATTCACACTCCAAGGCTCCATCTCCTAAGTCATCCCCTCAAGAGAAGGGTACGTAGGTTGACCCTCCGTCTCCTATAGATGGCATCAGGTCATTTGCAGAGGTAGTAAATTGCATGGCAGCATCACATGACCTGACAATTACCCAGCTGGATGTCCACATGGATGATCCCATCTTTCATGATCTCCAGAGACGGGATCCTCTGCTACCCTCAATTCCTGTCTCACCCTTCCTGACACAGATTGGCAAGACAGCCTGGACTACTCCATTAGCCAAAAATTCTACTCCTTGGTTTGCTTACTTACCAAGATTGCCAATTACAGCACTTGTGTGGGAGCCTACCACAGGCACCAGTGGGATGTAATCTCTCCCTACTTGGATAAAATTCTACAGCAGGACCTTGACTTGGTCCATAATATGAGAGATGATGGACTTGCCCTAGCCAACTACCAATGGCAATCAGCTAAGCATGTGGCAGACTATGCCGGAAAGGTTCTTGCAAGTGCGATAGCAGTCTGCAGGCATGCGTGGCTATGGCCTCTCCACCTCTTGGCCATGGATACATAGCAAACGATTCCCTCCAACATTTCATAAGAGATATAGTCCTATGGCAGCGCACCCCCAGCACGCCACTCATGCATATCTGCAGTACCAGAAGAAATTTCCAATGACCTCAAAAACCAAGTCTCAGTTCCAGAAGAAGAAGCCAGATTTGTCTAAGCAGTGGGTTTGACTACCCTTCCCCCCTGCCATGCCTGCCCTCTGGGCTTCTCGCTGCTTTCCATCTATGGCGCCTGATCACATCAGACTCCTGGGTCCTGAGTATCATCCTCAAAGGCTACTTAATAGAATTCGACAACCTTCCCCCCACGGGGATCTTCCAATCTATGCCCCCCTCTGTACACCTCAGAGAAGAGGTGGACACCCTACTCATGAAAGGGGCTATAGAACATATCACCCGGCACCAAAGAGAGGAATCCTTCTTTCCTGTTTCTTCCTGGTAAACAAAAAAGATGGTGGACTGCATCCTATTCGAGGCATCAACTGCTATATTATTCTCAAGCGGTTCAGAATGGTTCAGAATGGTCTCATCCATTCTCCCATTCCTTCAGATCAGAGACTGGTTTGCAACAATCAACCTTCGCAACGCATACTTCCACATGGCAATAGCTCAACTGCACAGACAGTTCGTTGCGTTTGCCATCAGTTCCCACATGTACCGCTTTACAGTGCTCCCATTCTGCCTTTGTACAGCTCCAAGAGTCTTTACCAAATGTGTGGCACCAGTAGTAGCACACTTCTGTACAAGAGGGGTGTTGATATTCCCATACCTGGACAACTGGTTGATAATGGGGCCATCCAGGAAGAAATTCGCCAAGGAGATAGCTTTGAATATTTCCCTACTCAAAGATCTAGCACTCATAGTTAACGTAGACAAATCTCATCTGGAAGCATCGCAGCTCCCAAAGTTCATTGGAGTACAGCTGGACTCCATGCAGGGCAAAGCCTTCCTTCCGGAGGATAGGTTCAATATACTACGAGGCATGGTACACCATTGCATTGCCCAGAGAAGGGTAACAGCGCATTTCATTCAGTGCATTCTAGGACATATGGCCTCCACTACAGCCGTGATCCCTCTTGCCAGACTACGGATGCAACCACTACAAGATTGGTTCCTCCGGATGTTCAGTCTGCTGATGGATGACCCCTTCAGGATGCTTTCCATACCTCGCCCCATACTCAGAGCAGTAGATTGGTGGACTCAGCTGGAGAATGCACAACATAGTCTACCTTTCACAACCGCACAACCCTCCAAGTCACTGACGACAGACGCGTCCATGACTGGATGGGGTGCTCACTTGCACAGACTGAATGTCCACAGTTTCTGGTCCCTGAGGGAATGCAAGTTGCACATCAATGCACTGGAGCTTCTAGCAATGTTCAAGGCACTGAAAGCATTTGAACCATCCCTCCAGGGATGGGTGGTCCAGGTTGTATCAGACAATACCACCATGGTCTTCTACATCAACATGCAAGGGAAACCAGATCTCAGATGCTCTTGGATCTGTCACTACAGATATGGGATTGGTGCGTGACCAGGCGAATATCAGCTATACATATGGTAGGGAACCAGAACAACATTGCAGATTAATTGAGCTGAGCCCAGAGCAACTATCACAAGTGGTCCATGGCAATGGACATCCTCACCACCCTCTTCGCAGATTGGGGAACACCAGTCATAGACCTCTTTGCAACCCAGCAGAACACCAAGTGCCAACTATACTGCTCAAGGCAGTCCCTGTTGCAGAGGAACCTAGGAGATTCATTTCTTTTCAAGTGGATGGACACCAAGCTTTACACATTTCCTCCCTTCCCAGTACTCCCCAGAGACGTGACAAAGATGTGACATGACAGATCGAGATGCATACTAATAACCCCTTGGTGGCCCAGGCCCAGACAACCATGGTTCTCTCCCCTGCGCCTACTATCCCAGGGGATTCAGCGTTTCCCTCTCCAACAAGACATCCTATCACTCCAGGACAGCCAGATACTCCACCCCGACCTGGAAATGATCAACCCTACAGCATGGCTCATTGGCCAATAGTGCCCCAGTCAGATACAGCGAGAACAATCCTGCAGGCTGCCCAACGCCCGTCTACTCAAAAGGCTTACCAATATAAATGCCTGGAATTCTGCAATTTCCTTAATGATAAGAAGATATCCCCTTCCAATGCATCAGTCCCACTCCTCCTTGACTTCCTTGCAACCCTGTCAATGAAGGGACTTTCCCTCTCTTTTGTATGAGCCTACATTGCGGCAGTGTCCTGGAATTTCCAACGGCTTGGGATGCAATCTTGTTTTAAGGACCCTTTGGTCTGCAGGTTCTTACAGGGATACAAGAACTTACACCCCCCCAGTTGCTGGTCCAGTCAACTCGTGGGACCTCCAGTTAGTCCTACAGGCTCTATCGGGAACCCCCTTTGAACCTATGGACTCAGTGGATGTACGTCTACTGTCTTTCAAAACCGCCTTCCTAATTACCAATGCTTCAGCAAGGCGAGCGAGTGAACTGTAAATGCACTCAGGGCAGATACCCCCTATACCCAGTTCCATAAAGACAAGGTCATCCTCAGACCAGATGTAGCATTCTTACCCAAGGTGGTTCCATCTTTTCACCTTAAGCAAGATATAGTCCTGCCATCTTTTGGCTCTCCAGCCACGCCAGGTGATAAGAACACTCGCCACCCACTTGATGTCAGGTTGGCACCGGAAATCTATTTGAATAGACTAGCAGCCTTCTGATAGCTGTTTGCTACTCAGGCCCCAAGAAGGGACTGGCAGTTTCATCACACCGGTTCTCCAAGTATGTACAATCCACATTTTCTATGAGATAATGGGCAAGCCCTTACCTTCCTAAATAAAAAGCCACTCTACTAGAGCAACAGCTACCTCAACGGCATTCCTAAGTGGCATACCTCTGCCGGACATCTGCAGAGCAGCCACATGGGTGACACCGCTCACCTTTGTGAAGAACTATAAGCTAGATTCTACCAAGAATGATGGCTCAGCCCTAGCCAGGGCAGTTCTTATGCAACCACTCACCTGCGATTGACAGGTTATTTCTTATCATGAGTTTTTAGTATAATATATCAGTTTTTTTACTATACTGTTGTCTTATCTTTATTAGTTCGGACACCCCACCTTCCAGGCTCCTGAGCTTGCTAGTCTACCCATTGTGTGCATTCACAGAGACCAGGAAGAAGAAGAACAGGTTACTTACCATAACTATAGTTCTTCAAGTGGTTTCTGTGAATTCACACAAACCCACCCTCCTTCCCTCTGGTGTCCTACCTCTCACATCATTTTTTAATATGTGGCTATAAGGAACTGAGCAGTTGGTGAGAGGTGGGGGATTATACAGGCCAGGGGTGAGAGGCCGGAGCTACCGCCCAAAAGTTTGAATTGAGGTTTCTGGAAGTTTCCAAAGTGCTCTGTGCAGGCACAGGATTAACCCATTGTGTGAATTCATAGAAGATCACTCAAAGAACTATAGTTACAGTAAGTAACCCATTCTTAAAATTACAAGCTGCAAGGCATACTCAACATGATGAAGCTGTGCTGAACTGTGAGTGGAATATGCTAGCAGAGCTTTACACTCTATCAGCACTGAGCAGGATCTTGGCCACAGTATCAAAGCTGCACAGAATTTAACAATATGTGTTAAGTTGCATCCATGTGGAAATTTACTCTTTCTAAATTGCTCCAACTATTTATGAGCTACAAAAAAATAGAACATAAGAAGAAGCCTGCTGGTATTGACCAGGAGGCCCTTCACATTACCCATTATAGCACTACTAGCTGGATGTGGCGTACCATACACCATTAAAAAAAACTCCCCCCAAAATGCCCAGTAGACCTCACGACAACCCTGTAAGCTAGGCCAGTGGATTTAAATTCCTTGTCCCCTTCTCAGTATTCCACATTTTTCCTGGAATTGCTGAGGGTGACTCGCTCTGTTACGCTGCCACAGCCACCACCAGTTGACTGCGTGGCTCTGTCCCAGGGGCAGCAGCAGCATCCTGCCACCAGTAGCAGTTGACTCCCTGCATCTCATCACAGCCCATGATTGATGAGTGGCTGAGGGAAAGAGGCGAGGGAGGGGCCCTTGTGAGGCGGTGATGCAGATTGAGTGGATTGTGAGGTGGAGAGGGAATTTGCATGTGGGTGGTGATTGGTTGGGTGTGTTTCCTGAGGAGCCAATCAGCACACTGGGAAAGGCAACATACCCAAGATAATTTTATATATAGATATTCCACATCAATTTCCATGGCAACTTCTTATGGAATGATGGGGTCTGTAGTCTGGTGAAGCTCTCGAGCACTCTGGCCAAGGATTCTAAATGCCCCTTCCTAGACTTCATAATTCAGAATTCCATGGGATGTTGCCATGGCAGTTAGAACTATAATGTGTGAATGGACTCCTGATGTCAATCTTGTTGAATATTCTGTTCAAACCAGTTACCTATGGAAAGCTCATCACAAGATCATGAATGCAATAGCAACCTCTGTTTTTTGTGTCCCCCCAATGGGTAATATACTGTATGCCTCTACATACTGCCTCTAGATATGGAGAGGCTATGTATCCATAGATACATATCTGAAGAGGATATGTATCATAGCTTTTGATAATAATCTGCTTGTAAAACTACATACATGTTATTTTAAACTTTGTCATTCTTAGCTTCTGAATATTTTGTCTCGATAGTTTCCATAATGTTACGATTGTAAGTTTAAAAGTATTCCTAAACCACTCTCATAAGAAGTAATGAAAGATATTAACTGATAAAAGTTGGAATCTATTAGATACTAGTCAATTGGGCATGTTAGAATAAGTGTCTTGTCACCACATTAAAGTTTAGAATTCATCTAACAGCTAAACAAAATAGATTAAAATTTGGGAGGGGGGGTTGCACGTGACAGGGCAAAATTTGTAAGAGGAAACTCTGGGTTCACATGTTATGGAAAGTTTATTTTCTCCAAGTTTAACACAGTAGAATATAACAAGGTAATGCAAAAGAGTTTAACCATACTTTGAATGAACATTATGCCTGCTTTTAAAAATTATATTTATAGAGTTACACATATTGAATGGAAAACTTAATTTTCTGGTCAACTTGTTTCATTCTTTCTCTCTTTTCAGCCAGAAACAAAACAAAACAAAACACTAGTGTGATTGGTGTGCTAGAAAGACAGAAATAAAAATATATACACACATTGTATTGTTATGAGACTTTTCATCTATGGTGATATTTTAATGATTGCTATAAGGGAAGTCAGTGCAGGGAAAGAAACTCTGTGCACTTTTTTATTAAAGTATATTGGTAAAAATAAAAAATACATAGGCTACAGTGATAAACAACATCTGTACATCTGGCCTTTTGAGCTAGTCAGGTTAATGTTTATTATATTTGTATGCAAAGAGATCTTATAGCACATTTGAGACTAACTGTTCCTCAGGCTGCAGAAATAATCCAGTTTGACACTGCTTTGACTACTATGCCTCAGTGCTATGGAATCCTGGGAATTTTAATTTGTTGTGGCACCAGCGCTCTCTGAGAAAGAAGGCTAAATATCTCACAAAACTACAGATCACAGAATTCTATAGTATTGAGCCATGGCAGTTAAAGTGGTGTCAAACTGGATTATTTCTGCAGTGCAGATGCAGCCTTTGTTGTATCTGAGGAAGTAGACTAAGGATACATCTACACTGTAGAGATAATGCAGCTTGACACCACTTTAACTGCCATGGTTCCACCCTACAGAATCCAGGGATCTGTAGTTTTCTGAAGCATCAGCACACTTTGGCAGACAAGCTGGAAGATTTTGTAAAACTAAAAATCCCAGGATTCCATAGAATGGACCTGCAGCACTTAAAGTGGTGTCAAACTGCATTGTTTCTACTGTTAGATGCACCCTAGTCTACAAAACGTATGCTCCAACTTCTTCCTCTTGGTCTCAAAGGTGCTACAAAATCCCTTTTCATGCTGATATTCCAGACTAACATGGCTATGTCTTTGATTTATTAAATTATTAAGCACTCAGTAAGGAAGTTACCTGTTTTGTATTTGCTTCATATGACTACTGGTAACATGAGCAACATCATCTTTTCCAATACTTGGTTGATCTGAGTTTCATAGCAAGACCAAGGAAAGTAGAGGTAGGGCACTCTGATATATCTGGGGTGAGTTGTGGCCTACCAAATACTATGGCCAGAATTCTCTATTAGCTATGTGTGTGTGAGTCCTTGATCGGGGTGGGTGGGGGGAATGAAATCACTGTATTCTTCATGTTGAGTTAAGTAAATAGCTTTGATATTTATCTGAGAGACTAATTATCCAAAACATCCCTCATTTTATTTTTCTAAATCTACCTAAGTGTAGAATAATCATTTGCATTTCCCATGAAAATATTTATTTGTACAAACCTATGAGCCAGATTAAAAGGGATAATTGTTTCCACTTCAAATCCTCCTTTGAACATGTTTCTTTTAAAAACAGACAATGGTGTATCTTTCATTAAGCATAGCTTGACTATTTACCTACCCACTACTGCAAGCAGAGCTTGAATATCAGGTGCCTTAATATAAATAGTTAAATATATTGAGAAAGACAAAGAAAGCCCCAGTGAGAAACTTATAAGTATCTGCCATAGCAAGTAGATTTTTCAGCTGTGAGTTCATGCAGACTGTATCAATACATTATTTCAGGGGAGAAATAGTCCCTTGTTATATTAATGTCTCAGATAATATGTATTTAAATATTCACAATAGCTGAGCAAAAAGTGGACATCATTTTTACAAAAATCTTTGTCAAAATTGAAAGAATTCTCCCCCATTGTGGAGCTCATTTCAAGAGGGTATTGCAAAAGTATTCATTTTGTGAGAGTGATACCTGATTGCCCACAAGACTTCTGCAGAAAGCACTGCCCTCACTCTTAATGGGGTTCATTTTTGGTTGATGATGTCTGCAAATAGCCAACACCTGTGTTGACAAAAAATATCAATTGCAAAGTCCATATTATGGCAACACTTTTCTTAGGCCAATCTGAAAAGATCACAAAACCAGGATTTTTGTGCCTTTCTTCTTGACTTAATAAAGGTATTACGGCAATATGGACGTCCAAATTTGACTTACTTAGAAACATGATGTCATCAGTGTGTGATCTCTGATTGTCATGGATCTCATGAAATAACTGATGAAAGTCCACTAGCCCATCAACAAAGGAGAAGTAAAGCAGATGGCCTAGAGGAAGAGTTATCCTCACCAAAATCACTAATTTTGAACCAAAAAGTACACCTGGAAAAAATCTGGCTCAGTCCTAAGACAACTTGGAAACATTAAACACAATATTCAGTTATGTAGGCTGGTGAGAGAACATATGGACATAGATTGAGGCTGTGGCACATTATCTGAACAATCACATGACACAGGTTTTGCTCAGCTGTACCAGTTTAGACTGCAAAAAAAATAATAATATATCAGAGGGATGGATTCTAATCTAATTTTTGCTTTATAAACAAGTTTCTAAACTGTACTGTATAGCACTCAAATGACAATTTCTCCTCCTGTAATCATAACTAGTACAATCGATGCAAATTTGCACAATGTGCCCCAGTTATTTAGCTGCCAGTCATTAAACTGCATTCACAGTGATCCCTAGTTGTTTCAGTAAGTAAAGATAATATAGTCGTCCCTCCTTATCCATGGATTTGGTATCCACAGATTTAAGTATTCATGGCTTGAAAATATTCTTTAAAAAATAATAATCCGAAAGGCAAACCTTGATTTTGCCATCTTATATAAGGGACACCATTTTGCTATGCCATTGCATATAATGGGACTTGAGTATTCACGGATTTTGGTATCCACGGGTGGTCCTGGAACCAAACCCCTGTGAATATGAAGGGACAACTGTACATAAATGGTCTTTCTCCACTGAAATGAACAGAAACATCACACAGAGACCAGAATCCTGTTGGTGGCTTGTGATGGCAAAATACCACTGCACAAGTGGCTGTGCTATTTAGGATGTTGCAAAAGGGCAGTTCCTAGTGCAGACAAGCAATCTGCTACTAGACAAAGCACTGTATGGACCTGCCAAGGTTTTTGCACAATGGTCCTATTCAGCTTAATCCCAGCATGACTATGATTGCATAATTTTATGCTACACAGCTGCTGAACAGGATCTTGGCCACAGGCAGAGAAGAATTCTCATGCTTAACAGACAGCTGAACTGGAGTGATAGTATGAAGGATTTCTTTTCTCCAAATTGCTTATTGTTTTAAACAACATATTAAAAATATAATAGAGACTGAAAGGGACAGAAAGTGTATTTTGGTCTTCAGTATCAATAAACACATTCTTAGGTCCAACCCAGTACGACATGAGCAACAAGGAGATAGCACATTCCAATGATGCAAGTCATGATCATCATAGGGAAACCCAACCTGAAACAATAAAAAAAAGAGAGAGAGAAGAGGTAAGCAATGGCACATCATTCACTTGCTGATATTCCATATACATTGTTTTTTCACGTACAAATAGGAACTTGAAAACCCACAATACTGTTCAATTCTGTTTACCCAGAGGCTTACCACATGTCAAAGTAAATGAAAGTGCAGCAGGAAGGTTCCGTCTTCTGTTCTGCCTTACTGCATGACATTGTCATTCTTCTGTTCTGGTCCCATGGAGACAGAGGTAAAAGTGCATCTTTTTGCGAACCAGAACAATCTATTACATTAGCCAAAAGATGTGGTTTTACCTCGGTCTCCCATGGGACCAGAACAGCAGAAATCTGGAAGAACAACAATGTCACATGGTAAGGCAGCACAGAAAGCAGAACCTTCCTGCTGCCCTGCCACTTTACTTAAGTGTGCAGTAAGCCTCCCAATTTTTAATATTGCTGAATCAGCATGCCATGCAAACTTACCATTGTTGTGAAGGAATTGATGATGACTGCATCACTAATTTACAGAGTTTTACAGATACACGAGCCATGTGTACATTCACAATCCATCAGTTTACTCAAAGGGAAAGAAATCAAGTGGCCAAACTCTAGCCAAGGTTGTTCCTGATTAATTCCCATTGAAAGCATTGAACTGAGAATTAATTTCAACCAACTAGTTTACCATACGTTTCAATGGGATTGAACCTTGGATAATGTTTGTGCCAATAATCTAAACAGCAGTAATTTACAGGTTTCATCTAGTGTGTGTATCACAATGGCTAGATTCACATTTCCCAGGAAAGGATAATTGGTATACCAATTAAAGTTGATGACAATACACATTGCTTAAAGGCAGACAATAAAGTTGGGTCCAGCATTACCTAAGGGAAGTATAATTCCCTCCAGAAAAGACCTATTACAACATAACTCCAAGTTCAATTGGGTCACCTACCATCAAGACCTCAATAGTATCTATCATGCTGAGTGTATCAGTTGAGTATCTAGCTTCAGTCAAATGAGAATCAATGACCAGAATCATGCAAGTACCCAAGGATTTCAATTTCTCAAATAGTGTATGCCTTTTATCCTGTATATGTTATTTTAAAAGACCTTGAAAACCCAAAGATGAAACAAGTTAAAGTGAAGCAAGAGATTGTGCTGGAAGATGAGACCTCCAGGTCAGAAGTCACTCAACCAGCTACTGGGGCAGAACAAAGAACAAATATGAATTTATTGAATATATCCCTCCTTTCTCCCAAATGGGATTCAAGGCAGCTTACAATAATTTTAAAAAATACTGCTAAAATATTAATTTACAAAAGTTAGAAAGGAATTAAATATCACTACTATTTTAAAAATGCCTAAAAACAGTTAAAACGCTTCAAACATATTTAAAATATAGTGTTGTGTCTAATGATGCAACTAGACTCAAGTCAAAACGAAATTCAGTTTTGGACATGCTCAGATGAAAAAGTTGAGAATGAAGCTACACAACACATAAAAAAGGAACGCGGAATGTGGGAAGCATGACAGGGAAGCTAGAAATTGTAATACAAGAAATGGAGTGTATAAACAGTGCAATACTTGTGGTGAGCAAGCTATGGGGACAGGGACAGGGCATTTTCAGTCAGATAATTATATAGTGTTTTATTGTGGAAATGATAAATTAAGAAGAAACCAAATAATATCAATAAGATTTCAGGAGAAACTTGTCAATATAACTATAATCCATGTTTATGCTCCAACTATAGAGGCAGAAGAGAAAGAAACAGAAAGATTTTATGCTGGTATCCAAAAGGAAATTGATCACAAAGCAAGAAAGGGCATGTTAATATTCGTAGGCAATTGGAATGCAAAAGTAGGAAACAGAGAGAAATAAAAAAAACTGTCAAACAATTTAACCTAGAATCAAGAAATGAAACAGGAGAGTAACTGATTGAATTTTTGAGGCCACTTTGTTCATTGAAAATACATTCTACCAGATAGCTAAAGAGGAAATCAAATAGACTACATAATTGGAAGCAAAACATGAAAAAGCTCCATTCTCTCTGCAAAAACAAGACCAGGAGCAGATTGTGCACTATGAGCTACAAATATCAAAAATTAAAGAAAAGCTAAAGAATTACACTAAATCAATCATTCTGCCAAAATACATCCTGAAAAACATCTCTGTTGAATTTAAAGGCAATGTAAAGATCAGATTTGCATACTAAGCCTAACTGACTTGGAACAAGGAAAAACTTTGGGCCAAAACCAGGGGCATTATTAGGGGGAAATGAAAACAGACACTATCTGTAGTGAAAAAGAATGGTTAAGAACAGGAGAGAAGCAGAAGAGAAAGGTGAGAGAAATTGGATCAGAATCCTGAACACAATGGTTCAGTGGCTTGTGCATAGGCACAAAGGGAACTGTGTATAATAACCAAATAGAAGACCAAAAAAAGTTGACAAGAGGTCTCATCCACAAGAGATGAAAGATCAACAGGATTTTTAAACCAAGAATTGGGATGCTATATGATAAACAGGAGAACAAATGATATGATCAGGATAAAATAAAAAGACAATTGAAGCAATACAGTGAAGAATGACATAAAAGAGATAAAAGGATGACAGATTCCTTCAAGGAAAAAGCTCCTGACAATGACTTTACAATTTTTGGAAATGAAGTGGAAGCTGCTTTCAAAGCCCTCCAGAGAAAGAAAAAATCACTAGGACCAGATGGTATACCATTATTGCTGTTTCAGGCTATAGACACAGAATCTACTCAAATGTTAACAAAAATCTGCCAACAAATATGAAAAATGAAACAGTGACCCACAGAATGGAAACACTTAATATACATTCTTATAACAAAGGGGACAATAGCACCCATCAGACCATTGTATTAATATCCCATGCAAGCAAAGTGATGCTCAAGATTTTACAATAAAGACTTTGACCATATAAGAAGTGAAAACTGCCAGATGGCCAAGCTAGATTCAAAAGAGGAATAGGCACTAGAAATCATAGTGCAAACTTGTTAGCTAATGGAGTGTGGCAAAGAATTTCAGAAGAAAACCAACCTCTGCTTTATTGATTACAGCAAAGCCTTTGATTGTCTAGATCAGGGGTGAGGAAAATACAGTCCATGAGCTACATGTGCCTTTTGGGACCCTTAAGTGCAGTCCCTGAAGCCCTCCAATGCCTTCAGCCCCCCCCCCCATTTTCAGGCAGATTGCCAGGTAATTTTTTCACTGGAAACCAAAATGATTAAACTGAGGACGTTGTGCTTTGGACATATCATTAGATGTCATGACTTATTGGAAAAAAATGATAAATGTTGGGGAAAGTGGAGCCCAGTAGGAAAAGAGCAAGAATACATTACAGATGGATTTATCATAGCCCTGAGTTTACAAGACCTGAGTATGGCAGTTGATGATTGGGCTCTTGAAGGTCTCTCATTCATAGAGCCAACATAAGTTGAAGCCAACTTGACAGTAGATAATAGCAACAAGAATAGCACATGCCACATGGAAAACTGTTTTGAACCAATCAAAATTTAAAAAGCTGTGTGTACTATGGAATTCTGCTTTCAAAATGAAGAAAAGAAACCTACTGTAAATGTAGAAAGATGACATTAGGGTGGGTTGGTGGGTGGGTTTGTCCTGTCCTTGATCAGTACTTTTAACACTGATTGGCATGTGAATTATATATATATATAAACTTCCCTTGGATATGTTGCCTTTCCCAGTGTGCTGACTGGCTGCTCAGGAAACACACCCAACCCACACCCAACCAATCACTACCCACATGCAAATGCCCTCTCCACCTCATAATGCACTCAGTCTGTGGCCCAGATTCCTGTCTCACTCAATCTGTGGCCCAGATTGGGACCCAGGCAATCAACTGGTGGTGGCGGTATGACGCTGATGCCGCTGCAACAGAACCCAGGCAGTCAACTGGTGGTGATGGTGGGTGGTGGCAGGGCAACAGAGCGAGTCATCCTCAGCAATTCCAGGAAAAGTGTAACACTGAGAATGGGGAGGAGGAATTTAAATCCACCGGCCTACCTTACAGGATTGTTGTGAGGTCTACTGGCTGTTTGAGGGGGAGTTTTTCAATGGTGTATGGTACACCGAGTCCAGCTAGTATATGGAAACGATTATAAATTTCTCTGTCAGGGAATTAACTAAACACTGAGGGAAAGAATTGTATGTGTATAGGTTCATACACAGTTGTCCCTCCATATCCACAGGTTTGATATCCACTGATTTAAGTATTCAAGGCTTGAAAATAGTCTTTAAAAAATAATAATCCAAAAAAAGCAAACCTTGATTTTGCCATCTTATATAAGGGACACCATTTGGCTATCCCCTTGCATATAATGGGACTTGAGTATTCACAGATTTTGGTATTCACGGGGGGGGGGGGGGGTCCTGGAACCAAACCCCAGTGAATTTGAAGGGACAGTTTGCAGGATTTTTATGGAAACTGGTGAATTTTCCTAAGTGAGTCACGTGTAGGTCCTTCTTTGATGTAAAGTTTTAGTTTTGTAAAAAGAGCAGGATTAATTAATGTTGTTTTCCCAAACAATCAATGAGAAAGCAGATACCTCATGGATTTCTGTTGTTCTAACTATCCTAACCACTGCCTCTTCAACAAAGGGAAGTGATCCTGTGAACAACACAGAAGAGCTATGCCCAAATTATTTTTTTCTTTTCCATGTGTTGCCATTTACACTGTCTGATGACTATTTGAAAAATTATCCCCCCCCCCCAAAAAAAGGTCCTCTTTAATAAGAAAAAAGAAGCAAGAATAGCCAACATTTTAATGGATAGGACAACTCCAGAGGGGAGGTAGGGATTCCTGAAGTATCAAAATAGTACTCTGCATTTCAATTGAGCTATGTCTCTTGACCATGATGAACTAAAATGTTCTATCTCGGTGCAGAAGCACTAACTATGTGCAAAGAAATTGTGAACAGTGGGGAAATGTCTGTGTATGTATAGGGACACTTAGGAATAACTTGACAAAAAATAATTGTCTTGTTTACAGTGGACTTCTCCATCAGGGATTGTTGGCATTTAAATGTGTTTTACCACATGAGATAATTATGTATTGCTATAAGGGTAATTCAAAGGGCTCATCTACATGAGCCAGGATATGCTAGCTCCCCGCCAGCATACCCTGGCCACCGAGCTGGCCTGTTCGTTCCCCATTACATGCATGGAATGAGCCAGAGTCCAAACAGGCAAACCGGCCAATCCCTGTAGCCATCACCACTGCCACTTTCTTTGCTGACTCAGAAAGTAGGAAAGGGGCTCAGACATGTGGCTCAAGGTCCCCTGCATGTGACCAGCTTCCGGGAGAGCCAGGCGGATAGCAGCAGTAGTGAGAGCTCGTGTGCCAGCTGGGCTCCTGTGGATATGTGGGGCCCAATCTGTTGTTTGCCAGTGGTATTTTTTTTAAATAACCTGCCTTTCCCCCCATCTCAGCCCCATATCTTCCCCAGGGATGGTAAGGACTGCCTACAGGAAGAATGGGGCAAATGCCCTGTGTCGTATGGACTGTAGGACTCTGAGATGGGTGTAAGACAGGGTATTTTGCCCATATAGATACACCCTAAGATTTTTGCCTCTTTATGACAAAGGTTGCAGGTTTTAGAGTGAAGAAATAGGAATTTTAATTAATTTTGTTATGTATAGAAAGGTACATAAATATGGCACATGTCATTTTATCTCCCAAACACTGAAAAGGACTCTCAAATATTTTCATAATTGGAATTAATTAAAGAAGCATCCATTTTTAACACAAATTAAGATGCTCATCACTTGATTAATGGTGTAGGTACTTTATCTTTTATTCCTTTTTTATTTTAAAGTAGAGCTTCCTTGTTCTTTTTAATTTAAAATATAGATTTTTAAAATAGAAGGCCATTACATTTCCATATCTCACAGGTCAGTTTCTAGTTTTTAAATGGTAATCTGCCCTAGCTTTTCACAAAATTATAACTAAAGTAATGAAAATTACTGAACAGTGATAATTGCACAAAACAAAAGATTAATCAGATTGTTACATCTAACTGCTTTTCTATTCTAAAAAATTTCCCCATACAACATCTATGTCTGCTGTCTGCTTTTTAACCAAATGAGATGCAATGGATAATCTAACAAAAGAAGCAAATTGTAGCCATTTCAGAACTTGGAATTAAAATGTTGTTATTTGTGATTAGTGCCTTTCCCCAATAACAAATACATAAGTACATTATTTATATTCTAGCCTGCTCCACAGAGCACTCCGGGCATGGAGATGCCCTTGCTGGCCTCCACTGGAAAAGGCCAAATGTAAATCACATCATGGCACTTTTCACCATGATAGAGAGGGGAGGTGGAGCTTTGGAAGGTTTAAAGTTTCCAGCCTCCACCCTTCCTCTTTGGATTGATGATGTTGAGTGGCTTGGATTGTTTGAGCAATCTGGTCAGAAGCCCTGTTCATTTAGGTGTTCATTGGAGGCATTGGCAGCAATTCAAACAGCATTGTGGGAATTGTAGAGGCATGCACGAGGCCAGACGGTGTGGTGGTGGGAACCCTTTTGGCAGCCTGTTGCAGTGGCACCAGGCCCACTGCAGTGTTTGAATTGCCTTGGAGAGAGCTGGGCATAATTATAATCTTCATTCTTGGAGTATACAATCCCCGAGATAAATTTGTTTGGTGCATCTAGATGGCATGAGGCCCAAAGGTCTGTGAGTGGCGGGATCTGGTGAAGCCTGCAGGCCTTGGACTTGTTAGGCCTTTGGGCCATGAGAAGCAGCTTGTTTAGGGACTTTATCAGACATGGGGAAATGCGGCACCACCTAGAATACTGTGTCCAGTTCTGGGCACCACAATTCAAAAAAGATATTGACAAATTAGAGCATGTCCAGAGAAGGGCAACTAAAATGGTGAAAGGTCTGGAAACCATGCCTTATGAGGAAAGACTTAGGGAGCTGGGTATGTTTAGCCTGGAAAAAAGATGGTTAAGAGGTGATATGATAGCCCTGTTTAAGTATTTGAAGGGGTGTCACATTGAGGATGGAGCAGGCTTGTTTTCTGCTGCTCCAGAGACTGGAACATGGAGCAATGGGTGCAAGCTCCAGGAACAGAGATTCCACCTCAACATTAGGAGGAACTTTTTGACAGTAAGAGCTGTTTGGCAGTGGAACACACTCCCTCGGAGCGTGATGGGGTCTCCTTCCTTGGAGGTCTTTAAACAGAGGCTGGATTGCCATCTGTCGGGGATGCTTTGATCAAGATTTCCTGCGTGGCAGGGGGTTGGACTGGATGGCCCTCGTGGTCTCTTCCAACTCTACAATTCTATGATTCTATGTTCCAAATCATGTCATTATCAGACGTCCACATCCTCATCTGTTCCTGGGACATAGCACTGGTACAGAGGAGGCATCACTTTTTTATTGACAAGGCTAAGCCATCAATAAACAGTGATGCCTTATTCATGTCCACGGTACACCCCTAGAATGGCTGAGCTATTATATTATCTGATAATTTTACCCATTTGTGTTCTGCTAGGCCTGTTATAGACCCTCTTTGCAGTGAGGCCTAGTAGGCCCAGTGAGTGGGCTCTGTTTTGTTAATCACTAGGCTGGTGTTAGGCTTTATAGGCTTGAGTTGTATTGGTAGGCTATGCTGGGCCCTGGTTGGCCCTAGAGATTTTATAAGCCCAGTTCAGTTGTTGGTATACAGTCTGGTAGGGCCAATTCGACAACTGTTAGGCCTTGTAGGTTTGGGATTTGGTGTCTGAGTGTTGGTTTACGACCTAGTTTAATTTATTATGGTACCCAAGAAAGGTACTGGGCATGCAAAGGGGAAATGTCCTGCAAACAGGCCGGCACCTAAAGACCCTCCCATGGAGGTATCCTCTTCATCTGAGGATGAAGAGGAAGGTAGGGCTTTGGCAGCAATTCTAGCAAAGCTTGAGGCTATGGAGAAACCTAAGGCCCATCACAAATAGTCACTACCACCACCCTGAAAGGCAGCTAAGCTGGCTAAGAAGGCAAAACTTTCTAACGAGACTATCAATTGTCTCAAGGTTCAAGCATCCAGAGGCATCTGCTGGACCTGAGGCATCTGAGAAGACTGAGGAACCATGGTGTGCAACCTCTTCTGGTGAGGTGGGTAGAGCGGTGGAATCATTAGTGGATCAAGTGACTTCTGGTAATACTTTATATACTGCTAAGGAGTTCCCTGTGGACATAGTTGGCCCTGTAGTCCTTGAAGTTCCCTTGTGGGGAACTTCAAGTTCCTTTTGCCAGTGCACCTGGAGGATTTTGAGCTGCTGGATTTCTCATTTGAGGACATGTTTTACATGGATTAGGCCCCTCCTATGGGGTGCTTAGTGTCATGTGCTCCTTTTGAGAAGTTCAGTACCTTCCTTGGTATTTGAGTTTCAGGAGCTTACTGGGCAGCTGAAGTTTGCTTGGCGTGTGGTGGCTGCAAACAGGGTGCCTCTGTCATAGGTGGAGTATGTAAGCTGCATCATAGGATCCAGATCACACAAGAGAGCTAGGAGGATATTGGGGTGTGGCTGAAATTTTGGACAGCTTTTAATAGAATCTCCTTTTGGCATGAGAAACTGAAACTGCAGGATACCTGACAGGTTCTATAGGTTTTGGAGTTTATTTTAGGGGGAAATGGTATGCCCATCCATGGCGCAGAAATTGGGTGGAGGCTCATCTTACAGTTGACCTAACATTTTTGGGATTCTTTCCTATTTTGGTTGCGGTCCAAAATGGGCAGGTGAGTTCACTAACTCCTCTGTTCATTTCTAGTGCAGCAATATGGCCACAGTGCAGGTGATCAGTTCCTTTTTATCCAAGTCTGCAAGGGTGATGAGGTTGGTTAGGGCAATATAATATTCTCTTTACAGCACTCCATGTGGCTGGCATGGACAACAATATAGCTGATGCTCTTTCCCACATGCAGAGGGAGTGTTTCAGACAGCTGGCACCGGATGCAGCTGCCATGTCAGACCCAATGCTAGAAAAACTATGGATGCTTGGAAGGTGAGATAGTGAGGTCCATTAGTTTATCCCTGGTTCCTAACACCATGAGGATTTATGTCAGAACAGTTGAAAGAATTATTTGTTTTCAGAATGCAGGAGGCTTGGGAGACAAGTGGCCTGTGCCTGTTCCTCACCTTCTATGGTACTGTGTCTCTCTTGTGGCACGGACTATCTCCTTAGTCTATTACAGCCTGGTTGTTAGCTCTGGCCTTTTGGCTCACAGCACAGGATTTCAGGACACTACTGGTGACTTCTGCATTTGAAGGTTCTAGAAGGTTGGACCTGTGAGGGAAGTATGTTTATAGATGATAGGAAACTGTTGTTCCCTAATGGTTTGGGGGTCTTTGGGCCAGCATTTGATCATCATGCTTTGAAGTTTTTATTTCACACAGCTTCTTTGACAGCCTTTTGGAGGCCTATAACAGTAAATGAACTAGTGGTTCAGTCAAAGGGTGATAAGTCTTAAAGGCCTTGAAGTTCCAGGACATCTCCTTGGGCATGCAACATGTGGTCTTAACCATTTGTTCATCTAAAATTGCCCAACATATGGCTTGGTCCTGTTTATGGCTGCAGACTTGCAGTGACCAGCCTCTGGCTTTGCAAGAATATGTTCAAGCCAGGGGGTCACAGCCTGTCTCCCTATTTTGTCATACCGATTTGTCGCCCTTGGCTAAATATCAGTTCTAGTCTGTCATCTCCAGGGCCCTTTCCTCACTCGGTTTAAAAGGTGTCAGATTTGGCACACATTCTTTCAGAATTGGAGTAGCTTCCGCTGTGGCAGCAATGGGCATTGGTTCCCAGCTTATTCAGAGGATTGGACGCTGGAGGTCTCCAGCATACCAGAGATATGTCTGTCTTTTTTGATACCAATTTGTTCTGCTCTTGCTTTTGTTTCTTTCAGATACTAGGTTATAGCCAGTGAGGCATTATGTCCTGATCTGTGGCTATAGCATGATCTATTGGACAGCACAACAGGCCCACAGTTGGGATTTCAGATCCCACCTGAGATTGAGTGGCCTGGATGTGGTTGAGTAGCTTGGGAAACAGGGCATTCACTAGCATGGCCTGTTGCCAATTTGAGGAGCACTGTGGGCCTCCGCCACACATTCTGGTCATTTACCTTGGGGATAATGACCTAGGTTTGTTAAAGGGCAAATCCCTCATTATTCAAGCCATTCATGATCTATGAATTATTCATGCCACTTAGCCCAGGGTTCATATAATGTGATTTGCCATTATACCCTGTCAGGTGTAGCAGGGAGAGGAAAACCCAGGGCATATTGACAGAGTCTGGAGGAGGATAAACAGGGAAGTTTGTAACACTTTATGGAAGGAGATGGGCCACTTGTTGCCACATTCTCAGATAATTTTTCAAAGGCCTGAGCTCTACAGAGCAGATGGTGTTCATTTATCTGAGGCAGGTAATATGTTTTTTCCTGGGAGATTTACAACAGGGAGTGATGGCCCTTTTGGCCAGCCTGGTGGGGGATAGGGGCTAAGCAGATGCTTACCTCTTAACCATGGCAGGTTGTGGGGGGAGAGAAGGTAGAATTCTATGAACACCCATGGCACACTTTTGGTGAAGGGAAGGGCTCTGGAACTGCCTCTTTAGGACATGTGACTGGGGGATGGGGGAGGAGACTTCCCTTGGGGCTGGGGATGAGGTCTGGGTGAGACTATTTAGCTGCTCCCATGCTAGATTGCTCTCCCTTCTTTGCATCTCTGAGGTTAAAGGTTAAACAGGTTAATAGTTTAAATAAAGCAGCCCTCTCAACCCAATCTCTGTTGTGTGGCCTCGGTATTTCCATGGCTGGTCAGCAATATTGTAATTGTAACTTACTAACAAGGGATAACTTCATTCCTTTTGTGGTATAACTGTAACTGTTAGTTACTTTTATATTTATGTGGGCAGTCTCACTCAAAGGTGGGGGTGTTATATTCTGATTCAACTGTTGGCTGAAAAATTATGTCTCCCATACTCTATTGTGGGCATTGGCTCTATGATGGATAAGAGAAAAATGGGTTTTGTACCACAGGCCAGCCACTTCAGGATTTCAGGGAAAGAGGAGAGTGAAGATTTAATTTTTAATAGCTTCTTGCAGTAACTAACTACTTTGAAGTCCTTAGCATTAAAACTGCAATTGTGTGTGTGTGTTTAAGTTTGGAAAATTACTTCCCAAGCACTGTACCATTCCCAGTTCTAGGTCACTTACTTCTTGGCTTCTGAAAGATAATGTGCCCTGCCTTTTCACAAAATTATAAGAAAAATAATGAAATTACTAAAAAGTGGCGGTTATAGAAAATAATATATTAATTAGATGGATATATCTGCTTTTCCATAATAAAAATTCTTCTCATCTCATACACCACACAATCTTCCTAAAGTCAACTATTTCCTTTTTAACCAAATGAGATGCAAGAGGAAAATCTAACAAAAGAAGAAAACCTTAGTCATTTTAGTACATGCAAATAAGACATGAGAACTGTATGGGAGTGGGATTTGCAAATGTCTTGGAATGTGTGTCTCTAAATTCTGTTCTTTTATGATGTCCTTCCTCAGTGCAGAAGCTGATTTTCTATTTGAGAGTGAAAGAAGAATATGTTTCGTTCTGCAATATGCTTGCATACCAGTGGCTTGCTGGCTGCTTTTTCTCCCTCTAAGGATAAATCTTTGCTTATTTCATTCTCCCATGTAAGAACAAAGCATTTGAGCAATTTTCTCCCTGCTTCAGAAGACCACAAGGATATCTTCACAATTTTTGAGCACTATTTGTAACTTTTGGACTTTGTTAGGGTGTTACAGGCTAGATGATATTTTTCATTTGTTTGGGGTTTTTTTCCAGATTCTAGGCCCTGATATGGGTTTGTAATAGTAATTGTTTAAAATGTTACTGTAAATGTATTGTACACTTAAAATATCAAAGGACTTCCAAATATTCTGTGTGAGGAAGAAAGCTTGCGGTTTAACTTTAATTAGATATGTGTTTGGGTAAAGGGACAGTAGGAGATTAAAAGATGCCAACTGAATTACTGCCAGCCAGCTAAAAAATAAACAAAAAGATAAGGAGACAATTTAGACAGACTGGGTACAGCTGGAAAAGTATAGTCAGCTAATAAATAAATACAGAGTTACCAAATAAGGAAACCTAGACAGAGAGCCAAAATTTGAATGACAGTGGCCATCAATTCATGAGCCTTTCTAGACATAGTTATACAGTCAGCCCTCCATATCCACGGATTCTGCATCCACAGATTCAACAAATCACAGCTTGAAAATATTCTTACCCCTCCCCCCAAAAAAATCCAAAAAGCAAACCTTGCTGTTTGCCATTTTATATAAGGGATGACATTTTACTATGTAATTATATCACCAACATTGGTCTGCCCTGGCCTCACATTGGGAGGCATGGAGACGCACTATCCACAATGCTGCAGCCTTATTTGAGAACTCACACCGAACAAGTCTTGAAGAGAAACGACAACGCAGATAGAATCGCAACACGGAAACATCACCCAAGGAGACCTTCTGCTGTGCTTTCTGCAACCAGACCTGTTTATCTCAGATTGGCCTTTTTAGTCATCAGCGCACTTGCAGAAAGCGCGGGATGAGTCCTTCCTGAATCTTCGTTTGCGAAGAAAAACCAGAGAGAGAGAGAGAGAGAGAGAGATGATAGGACTTGAACATCCACAGATTCTGGAATCCATGAGGGGTCCTGGAAGCAAACCCCAGCAGCTACCAAGGGCTCACTGTATAATAGGCTGATGAACTGAGAAGGAGGGGCTAGATACCATATAAAAGCAAAGCTCAGAGAGACAGGGGGAAAGCAACAACTGCTTGCAATGGCTGTGCCCCTACAGCTGTGTCTCAGGCTGTCTCCTAGGCTGAAATGCCTACCTTAAAATGCTGGTAACACAGAGAGAGCTCCTCCGTTCCTGTTAGTGAATTAAGCTATATAGGATGTATTCCTTATCTGCTATAATGTTTGTTGTAGCTAGGCTACTAAATACTGCAGCATATTGCAATGCCTGTATGAGATGTTAAATTCCTGTACAGATGGATGGATAGAGATGCCTGATGAATAATACAATTGTCTGTTAAGTGATAAAGATGGTCAGAGAGATGTAACAAATGCCTCAGTTCCTTAACAGAATATATATAGTTAAGAATGTGCCTAGGCCATGTGCTGTCTATGTTATCTATAATCCTCTCCAAGGGGAGCAAAATAGTGTGTATTATCTTTATAAAATAGCCTAAAAGATTAGAAAGCTGCATGTTTATTAACCCATGAAAAAATATCCTGACATTCTGGAATCTTAAGGGGAGTGATGGTGCTAACTTGCCTATTAACCCACTATCTTCCAGGTAAGTTAAGTGCCTGGGATAACTCCTTTTAAGTTTTGACAAAAAAACCAAACAAATTAATTGCCCCACAGACATTAGAGGCCCCAGGCAACATTGGCAATGGGAGATCTAGTCTTATCAGATGTGGGAGAATGTGAAAAAAAAAAGTCACATTCCCAACCACATAAGAAGATCACTGCAAAAACAGTGTGCCACCGGGGCTCCCTGGTGGTGCAGTGGTTAAATGCCAGTACTGCAAGCCACCACGTTGCAAGTTCGATTCCAGCGGGCTCCAAGGTTCACTCAGCCTTCCATCCTTTCGTAGGTCGGTAAAATGAGTAGCCAGCTTGTGGGGGCAATTAGCTAACACACATTGGAAACTGTTTAATGCAGTGTAGATGTGTAAATAGCTATTGCTTACAACAATTTGTAAGCCGCTCTGATAGCCTTGTGACTGAAGAGCGGGGTATAAATAAATTAAATAAATAAAATAAACAGAAAGGGTGACCTTACCAGATGCCCACATCCTTCTGCTGTTCCGGGGGCATAGCGCTGCCACATACGAAGCTTCTCTTTTGCATTTAAAGGGACAAGCTGCTAATAAAAAGGAACTTCTTACTGATGCCTGCACTACACCCCCAGAATGCTGGAGGATCACAGAATCATAGAATTGCAGAGTTGGAAGAGACCACGAGGGATGTTGTCTGGTAAGGTTGCCCCTTCCTGTTCTAGTCAAGATCTTTTGACATGGTTTTTGCCACATCTGATAATCTCCATAAGCTGTCTATCCCATTGCAAATCTTCAGCCCCCCCCCCCATTTAAATGCTAGAAAGGGCACATTGTTACAACATGAATCCTATTACCAAATGAAATGCCTCTGACTTCCACTACCCCCCATGAATTAATAGGTCTTTTCTTGCCTATTACACATATCAAATTGCAATTCAAACACACCCTGTTCTGCACCCTCCCACACTTACAGATCAATTTGTCCCTACATTTCAGAAGTTACTGTATCACCCCCTGTCTTTGGACATTTGTTGTGCCATATACCGCAGGTGGCTAATGCTGCTTGGGATCATTAATTTAACATCAAAATTGCTCTGGATCACACATGGCCTCTATTTGCATAAGAATGCCTCTGTGCCTACCTGATAGTTACAAACATGGCAGTTACTAAGGAACTGAAATCACAGAATAAAACCTATAATCCCACTTTGTTCTGATTGCTAAAATTACAAGACTTGCTTCTGGTTTTATGTGTTTTGAGCCCATGCCCAGATTTTTCTATGCAGCTGCTGTCAGCAATAAGCCTCAAAGGGGAAGAATAGATCTCAAGAGAGACAAATTAAAAGCTTGGTTTTGTTCTTCACTATTTGGAAAATCCTGCTGGAATTACCTTCTTAAAACCTGAACAAAAAGCACAAGCAACAGCAGTCTCCCATGACAACTCCTCCATTTTCTTGGCTTCCAATCTTCACAAGCACATTGTCTCCCTAAAAAAGGACCCTTTTCTACCAACATCTCGATTTTTCCACATGACACATGTTTTATTTTGCATAACATGTTGGAATAAACCATGGAGCAATCCATTTTTTTCAGGCTTATATAGACGGGACCATAGTTTCTAAATTATTTATCAAGAGGTCATTCCATATACAGTATTTCTAATGTAACACAGGGTCATCCATACTAAATTAGTCACATTCACACATGAGTGTCCCTGCCCATGTGGTCTACTGTCAGAGAGAAAAAATAAGCAGCAGAAACACACGCAAGGAACTGAAGTTGAAAATGTGCAATGGTATTGTCAGCATAGCCCAGCCCTCACACCTATTTTCCAGCAGATTTCCTGCATCATCAATTGGTTGGACTAGCTAACTTTCTAATTCTTTTCAGTCTCTGCTGGTCCGTGATCCCATGATTCTCACCACCTACCATCATTCTTGAGAATAGAGAAGTTATAAAATAAAAGATAAAACAAATTAATCCAGAAGCAACAAACTGGTAAAAATTCAACTTAATATTCTATCACTCTACAGCAAAGCTGAATGTAGTTTTCAGCTTGGATCAGAGAACTGGGGTGGATTTATCGCATTTGTTTATGTCACAAAATTGGAAAAGTACGACATCAGAGAATAGAATCACTCCATTGCTACAGAGGTAAAAGTGAGAAGGGGTGGGCAAGAGGGGGGAATTATGGTTAAATCCTGTAAGGACTAGTTTACAGACATTTTACACATGCACAAGATTAATACAGGCATCTGAAATTTCCACTATAGCAGACCCTCTCTGTTAAAGAGGCAAATTCTCATGAAAATTTGCATTCAGTATAGTTTCCATAGCTTTGAACACAGACCCCCAAGACGATTTTGGCTTGGTGAAAACAACTGAGTTTAGCATCCACTTTTGTGAAAATGTTGTGGCTTCTAATTATCTTTACCAAAATATTCAAGGGTTTTACCTGATGCAGCAAATATGGCGCCATAATGATGCCTAACGATCACAAAAGTGTGCGCATACCATATGATGTCATCCTTTCACAATCATGTACTGTCAAAAGGCTGTTCTATTTTATTGACAGCCCAAGCCATCAGTAGATCTGCCGTGTACTTTTTGCCGGCATTGCCAGTGTTTGAATCCTCGCGCCATTGTGCTCATGTGAATATGGCACCAATGACAGAACATTTCCGGGTGAGATCACGACAGCCAGGTAGGGGACACTCTTTTTATGAACCTCCCCAGTTTACTTGTAAGTTGTAAAATGCGTTTTTGTGCTTGTGTGTATTTTTTATGTCTTTTTCTCGCTTATTTTTTTTAATCTGCTGTACTCTTGAGAATCAGTGAGATCTCAAACCTGGAAGTAAATGGAGCTCTGTTTGTGCTCCATTTATGCCAGGGCTGCCTCACTGGCACTGCTAAAGGTAGGTCTGGTAGGGGGGTTCTTTTGCCAGTATAAAAACACCACAAAATATGCCAGCAAAAGAACATTTAGGGAGGGTAATCCCAAGGCAAGAAAAGTAGTACAGCACATCATACATCTGTAAGAAGGTGCTCAGTTCACCACCATAACCCCCACAACTATGATACTTTCTCTTCAAATGTTCCAAATTTCAAAACACTTCTCTAAAGCAGGGTTTCTAAATTTTGATCCTTCAGCTGTTTTGAACTCTGAAGCCCCCACCAGAATACCAGTGAGGATAGATCCTGGGAGCTAAGCCCAAAACACCTGGGCAACCAAAGTTTGAGAGCCACTGCTCTAAAGGAAAGAAGTAAAGACTGCTAGAATTACTAAAACAGTATAGTTTTTACTGGATTCTTTTTCCTTGATTTTATAAAATTCTATTGGTAGTCCCAACTAGAATGGACCCATTGAATCTACTGTTAAATGGTGGGTCAACATATATGTAAATACCATTCAGTGGGCCTACTTTAGTCAGGACTACCAATAGGATGCTATAGGACGCCAACATTTTGTTTTTGTTTTTACAATCTTTAGTAATAATAGTCTGGGTAATTATAGTAACTGTTGTTGTTTGGTTGGCTTTGGAGCCTGACCAAAGAATGTTTATTTCTCTTAATGACTCATAATGTGGGTAGTATGGCCAATGAACCTGCAAAAATATGTGGGTAGCGTACATGAGACAGGGTCCCTGACTTACTGGAACAGCCCATTTGCAGAATGAAGCATGATGCAGCACCACACAAGGTGGCAAGGAGGCCACTATCTTTCTCCCCAGCTCACCCATCTTCTTCCCAGAAGCCCACCCATGCACTTTTTAAAGGCCTTCTTGTTGGTTGACCAATGAGCAACCAGGGAAGACAGGCCTTTCTGCATGCCACTTGTGGCAGCTGAAGTTTCCCACCCATCTGACATTAAGAGGTAAAACTTGCTCCCCTTAAAGCTCCTCCAGCAGTCTGACTTTAACATCCTTCTTGCCCTCTCACCCCCTTCTGCTGTGTTCTGAGCACTTTGTGATTGTGAGCTTCTCTAATTTTGTCACAACTTGGCAGTGTAACATGGGGCAAGATTCAATAGGAGGGGGAAATGGGGCCTATAAAACAGTGGGTTTTAAGTGACCCTGGGGGTACAGGTGTTGGGCAAATTCTGTACCCAGGAACATCTCCAGGCACCCCTTCTTGGGAATACAGAGTTACCATTGGGCAGGGACTGGGGGACCAGCCTCACTTCCAGGTGGCAGGGAAACCACAATGGCAGTGTGCCCTCATGACTATGTGCCCTCAGTAGTTGCACCCCTCAGCCAAGCGGGCTAGAGGTGTTATACTGAATGATAGATGCAATATCCAGTACTTAAATCTGTGTCTCCTACCATGCCAATGTTATTTCAGCTATGTATAATAAAGTTGTGGCCTTTATTTTTCAACTGCTGGTGTGTTTCTTGGCTCCCCGAAACCCCATGGTGTTTCTTGCCACTAGACCCACAAAGGAGGTTGCAGTGTGAATTTTGTGACATGGGGCCTTACCACACTCTGAAGAAAAGTGGCAAGGGAGCAGGAACACTCCATCTTCTGTGCTGCCTTACCACATGATGTCATGGGGGGGGTTGTTCTAGTCCCACGGGGACTGAGTTAAAACCACATCTTTTTTCTAACCAGAAAAACCTGTTAACAAAAAGATGTGGTTTTACCTTGGTCCCCCACGGGACTGGAATGAAAGAACACCAGAAGGACGACAATGCCATGCGATAAGGCAGCACGGAAAATGGAATATTCCTGCTCCCTTGCTGCTTTTCTTCAGAGTGCAGTAAGACCCTTAACAGCCCATGATGTTAAATTGCCTGCACATCAGGAGTTTTAAATGATCATCCAGTAAATTGTTAAGTTTTGAACTGAGCCACAGTACACAGGGAAGAAAAGTTTATCCCTTTCCTTCCCTGACACATTCCCAACAAAAAATCACTCCCCTCTCCCACATGCTGCATTTAGCTATGAGGCAGCAATGGGATACCCGTCCCCTCCATTACTAATTGCAGTGTGGAGAATAATTTTATCAGGATCATGCTGTGGGATTGAAGGCTTCAACCTCTCCTCCTTGTACAGTGTAATCCCAATTTAAAATGCCAACATACACTTAATATTTTTAAAATATATATATATATAAAATCCTTACCCATTCCCAACCAGCATCTGCTTTCTGCATACAAAATCCCTTTACTTCATCCCAGCATTATTTCCTGTCACTGGAAACAGCCCTCAGGTGCCTAGGGAGGCATCCTACCCAGGCTTGCTACCTCAGAACTTTAAACTAAAAATACCAGAGGCTGAATTAGGCAAACTAACAGGGAGTAACCCACCACTACCACCATAAACACAAATTAGAATCCCTCTAAATGAGAAAAAAATATCTGAAAGTCCCAGGTTTTGTTCCTGTACAAATTGCTTTTATTTTGGATATCCACATTGCATTTTCTTCATTACAAAGTATTTCCTGTGAACTCCTGGCAATATCAAGGTCCTTTCATTCCTACTTACCCAGTCAGTTTAAATTAACCCAGTATTTTCTGAAATGAAATGGCTATTTGTATTAATCCAGAACCAGCTAAAATGGCTGCCACCAGTAAAACATGTCTATTGTTTCCAGGCCACAGATTCAACAGAGACCAAGCAAGAAAAAGAGAATTATGAGCACTTACACAAAATGATCCTTGTGTTTAACTTGTTTAATATTGCTAAAGTACTTTAGTGCTTTGCCTATAACTCCTGAGTAATAATAAAGAAAGCACTATGGAAATTGCTGAAAATCAATTTCTGAAATGTTACCTGAGTCTAGATGTGACACATGATCAATGGAGGGAGGAGGAGGAGGAAGAATACATGGGGAAAATTGAGGGAAACCCAAGATATTTCAAAAAAGAGTTTGGATGCAAAACAGGGAATCAAAAGTATTATTATTACTAATAATAATATTAATATTATTAATAATAATAATAATATAGCTACTACTATTATTATTATTATTATTTGTACTCCGCCCCTCTACAAAATTCAATCAGGGCAGCCTACAGCATTTAAAATATACATAAAAGACCCTCCATCCCACTCCCCTTAAAATACAATTAAATAATTAAAAATTTAAAATATACTTAATAAATACTTAAAACGAACAATAAAATAGCTGTATTGGGATAGGGCTAAATTGTATTTTTCTTTCCGATGGCCAGGTATCTATTCAGGAAAGACCTGCCAGAAGAGATCCATCTTAAGAGCTTTTTAAAAGCTATTTAGGGTGGTAATGTGACAGATCTCATCCGGCAGGCCGTTCCATAATCTGGGAACAATAACCAAAAAGGTCCTCTGGGAGGTTGAGGACAGCTTAGTTTTGTAGCAGATTCCTCCCAGAGGACCTGAGTGCACGGGGAGGATTAAAAGAACTGGAAAGTCTCAGTACTTCCAGATATAGAGATATATAGATATATTCCTTTCTGCATAAGCCCCTAGTAATGATAAGCCACTGCCACTTTATTTTGAGCATGGGACTTCATGTTACATTATTATCTCTTTGAAGTCTAACCCTTCTCCAAGAAATGGTCTGAAATAAACAATACAAACATCTTCAGATTACTTTTAATTTATGTCATAACTCCCCTGAAAACAGCAGCGGAGAGAGAGAACAAGTCCATTCACTGCATTATCATTATGGAATTCATTATTTATATTTTCCATCTCATACACATGGTCTTATCCTTTGACTTTAGGGGTTCTACAAGTGACTATACTAGGCCTCTATCTGGCACAGTTGGCTTTCCCAAAAAATCCACACTGCAACAGTCTACGGAGTCCTCTAAAAAACAACTTGCTCTATATCTACTTTACTCCAACATTTCATTCAGTTTAGTACAACTGACAGACTATGTTTTCTCTTTTCTGCAAAAGAGAAAATAAGGAGCAAAGAATATAATATAGTACTTCCAGAGTGTGCTATAGCTCAAGAACATTCTGTGAGAATCCAGAAAATTTAAAGCAAAGAAAGTGATTCAGTATTTAAGCAGTCAATGATGCAAGCCTTTCTATACTTGCTGTTTTAAATTAGTCATGTTGAATTCATTGTACACTGCCCTTATAGCTGTAGAAAGAGGGATAGATATAAATATTTTAATAAATAAGTAAAGTTGCTGATGCCTAGTGGGTGTTTTACACAGCCTATGCTGGCATTCCAGAATGTAGCAAGGGTTAAGTCTGAATATCCTAGCAGATTTTCTCTTTAAAGCACCCATAATTCAAGACACTTAGAGCAAGGCTCCTTCTTAACACCCCAGCTTAAAAAATAATAATCAAAGATTCTTTCACTAATTGAACCATCCAATTGAAATAATATTGTGTAAGAATTCTGCCTATACAGTTGTCCCTTCAAATTCACTGGGGGTTGGTTCCAGGACCCCTCCCTGCCCCCATGGATACCAAAATCCATGAATACTCAAGTCCCATTATATGCAATGGCATAGCAAAATGTTGTCCCTTATATAAGATGGCAAAATCAAGGTTTGTTTTTTGGATTAATATTTTTAAAGAATATTTTCAAGCCGTGAATACTTAAATCCGTGGATACCAAATCCATGAATACGGAGGGACAACTGTACTTCATTCATATGCCACCTTTCTCCCAAAGTGGGACCCAAGGCAACACACATTTATGCAGTTTACTATGATGAAGCATTCCTGTGCACGCTTCTCTTATAATTGAGACACAATTAAGTACACTTTTTTCTGCACCATGAGTGATTTCCACTGCAGTTTTTACATGTATGAACTTTGACAGGTGATATTGTTCAAAAAAACCTGCAGATAATACATCTTAACTACACAAACAGAGTAATAAAAAATGTGTAAAAGACAGTAGCCACACAACTTTCAGTAAGCATTAACCATGGAACCATAGTCAGTCAATCCATTTGATTCTTTCTATTTGGACATGAATGAGGAGAATAGATCCTTGTCTCATTGAAATTCTTTAGGAACTCAGAGCTGCTAAGGTGAATAACCATTTCTCCCTAGTCACCTGTATATTCTGTACACATGAGAAGGGGCTCTACACACTTACGGATATGCACATCCAAGGGGGAATCCTAGCCCAAATGATTCCTTCTTGTATGGTAGATCTCTTTGCATGTGTCGAGCCCCTTTTCACACATGCCAACACTCACAGAACATAGTAGCAGTCACTTCCGGTTGGCAATGGCGCCGCGAGCGGACTTTCACTAGGGAGCTCCTAGCGAAAGTTCAGCAACACGGGGTTTGTTAGCGGTCTTAAATATCAAGACTTGCGAAATTTTCTCCTGGCACGGAGAAATCGGAGGGGCTCACGAGGATCCAGTGCCTGCCCAAAACCTCACCCTAGAGGAGCCGACACCAGCGGGTAGATCGGACGGGGTGAGTCGAGTGGAGCAGAGGGGATCAGAGCAGTCCACCGCTGCGTGTTGCAGCTGAGGGCTCTCAGCACAAGCGTCGCCACCAATTTTAAACTGAGTTTACAACTTACTTTCCATATACTTTGATATTCCAGTGTTACCTATGATCGTGGATTACCTGCCTGCTAGGTCTTTGCTGGCACGAATACATTCCAGGACGAATGATAACGAGTGGTAACGAGTGGTGTTGACCATACAATTTATCTTATTTTTTCTTTTTAGGACAAATTTGGTGTGCGGTGAACAACAGTTTTGTATTGGATCTCTTTCTCTCTCTCTCTCTCTCTCTCTCTTTTTTTTTTTTTTTTTTGGATTCAGGACTGAGTATTTAAGAGAATCTTGGAACTTTGGTAAATACTGTTATTAAGCTACCAAGTTATCAAGGTTAACTAAGAGACACCTTTCGCGACACTGATACATTGAGACTTTGTTTTCCTTCAACTTACAAGTTACAATATATATATCGAACTGGAGTGGATCTGAGAGGGTCGGTAAGAGACTGAGGCATTTATGATTGAGACTTTAAAGATTTTCTTTCCTTTTTCCTTTTTCCGAGGTTGTTTGTATTTTCTCCGAGGTTGTTTGTTTTTGGGGGGGCTATACAAGAGCTATACAAGATCCAGCAGCTGTTCAGACAGCAGACGGGATTATATATTAAGTAAAAATTGACTGAGTGGAATTACAATGAATGGAAACACCTCGACACCCAGCTGAGAAGTGCCTTCTACCAATTAAGGACTGTGCTCGGGACCTTGGTCTTACTGTACAGAAGGAGGATTATAACCGGAGCTGATAAGATAAGCGGATCCAAGTCCGGAGACGAGGCGAGGCGAGAACGCAAGAGACGGGTGGAAAAGCCGGAGTGGAACAGATCACCCGGAAGGACTTTAACTCTAACTGTATTAAGATACAAATAAGCGGGATGGAAGGGAAGGGGGGAAGGGGGGAGAGAGGCGTATAAAGTGAGGGGATAAGGGAAGAGGTGGGGAGGATAGGATGAAAGAGGGAAGGGTGAGAGGGGAGGGGGGAGCAGAGGGGAGAAGGGAGAAGGAGGGAAAGGATAATATAAAGCTCATTGATCTCAACTGGCAGTGAACGGGAAGAAGAAGGGGGGTAAGAGGGCTGTAGCTTCTTGAAGCGGTGGAAGGAGAAGGACGAGAGGGGGGAGGGCGAGAAGGTGGGGAGGGGAAGAAGTAAGAAAGAGAAGAAGTAAGGGGCTAAAGAAATTAAGGCTTGAGCAAGTAGGAAGAGCTGATAGAGAGAGTTTAGAAGGAGAAGAGGAGGAAGATTAAGCAAGTGTGGAAGGTAAGCGAGGGAGAGTTTGAGAGGGGAGGTGAAGCTTGTACGGGGGAAGTGGGCAAAAAGGAAAAGAAGGTAGAGAAGTGGGATCGGTTGAAAGAGAAGAGAAAGTGTAGAATTGGTGGGCGCTGACTTGGAGTGGGATAATAGGAGTGTGGATTGAGGAGGCAAGTGGGTGGAGAGGGTAGAGGCGAATAGGAGTTAGACGGTGGTGGAGCAGGTAAGATAATCAACTGCAAAATAGAAATCGGGTTAACTGGAGACAAGTGGGTGGGACTGAAGTATAGAGCCAAAGGAGTAGCAACAACGATAAGAGATTATAAACAAAACAAAAATCTTCTTTGATCCCAGCTTATTGACAGATGAATATTGCTAGTAATTGCTAGTAATTGATATCAATTTAATAGTACTGAAGTAACCGAACTGCATTAAGGTTAATTGAAGTATAACTGATTAAGCCACTTTGGTGGCTACTTCCCATTTTCTGAGATCTGATTATTGATTATCGTTCGCCCAAACTTTCTGTTTTTTTCTTTTTTCTTTTCTGGTTTAATTAAATACATTCATTTATTTATTTACTTATATTTACATCTCTTCTTTCCTTTTTTCCGTCCCCTTTCTCTCCTCTCTCTTCTCCTCCTTTTTTTTCCCTTTCTTTCTTCCTTAACATTTATTTATTTATTTCCCCCCCAAGGTTATTATTCCGCTATTTAGTTTAATTTCAATTTAATTTCAAGTTTAGAAACTTGGAAAATATTGAAATCACTCTTGACTGTGACAGTTAACTAAAGTACAAATTAAAACCTAATTTTTTTGTGTATGTAAACTTAAAATTGGCAACTGGGAATCGTATTTAACAATTAGAAAAGGAAAAAGAGAAGAGAAGTAAAAAGGTTAGTTACAAGGAGAAGTAAGAGGGATAGAAGTAAGTGTATAGGATAAGGAACGGGGGGAGAGACGAGGGAGTGAGGGAGGGGAAAGCTAGGTGGAAGGAGATAACTTTCAAAGCTGTGAAGGAATCAGAAAGTAGAGGGAGAGGATAGAGGGGGTGTAGGGGGATTGGAATACACATAGTGAAGGGGGAAAGGGATAAAAGAGAGGAAACAAACAATGGCAAAAAGAACTACACAAACAACAATACACACGATGAGAAGATCTTCTGACCCAAACATATCCCCTATTCTGGAAGAACTAAAACTATTAAGGACTGAAATAAAAGAAATGAAATCTGAACTCAAACAAGACATGAAGAAAGAACTCAAAGGAATTAAAGATTCAATTGAAAAAATTACAAAAGACTCTAAGGAGTTAAAAGAAAGACTGAATGAGGTAGAAGTTAAAACAACGCAATTAGAAAAGAAGACAGGATTACTAGAGGAAGTGCAGGAGCAGGAGCTAGACGAGCGTGCCCTCCAGGAACTGAAATGGAGAGAAAATTGCATAAAATTGAGAGGCATAAAAGAACAAGCAAACGAGGATCTATATAAATTTCTTATTCCCAAATTAGCGAAATTTATTGGGAAATCAAAATCTCAATTCGAATGGGAAGTGGACAAGATTTATAGAATCTCCTCTAAAGTTGCTAAACAAAAGAATCTTCCTAGAGACATCGTGGTTTACTTTGTTCGGAAAAGAACAAGGGATCTGATATTACAACAAAACTATGAGCAAAAATTTCAGGTAGAGGGTTCAGATGTGATGATCTATAAGGATATACCAATGCGACTCCTGAAGAAAAGGAAAAATTACAATACCCTAACATCTCAATTAAGGCAAATATAGATGGGAGAAATTAGAAGGAATAACTTTTCGATTCAAACAAAAACTATTCAGAATCGATACTATAAAAAAGATGGAAGACTTCCTAGTGAGATATGAAAAGGATTTGAAAACTAAACATAAAGATCTACTTGATTTACATGACGCTCATGAATCAAAGACTAAAAGGCAGGGAGAAATGGAAGAACCTCAACTAGAAGACAAAGAAGAGAGAGAAGATTCGACGGAAGAACAGGACGAAGGGCAAATCGAGGAAGAAATTGAAGAGGAAGAGGAACTAGAGTAATAGCGAATCAAAATGACGGTGAAATTTATTACATGGAATGTGAAAGGACTCAACTCACCAAACAAGAGGAAAAAAATCTTTCATTTGCTGGGGGGAAAAAAATGACATAATTTGTCTTCAAGAAACACATATTCGACACTGTGATAGGAACTTACTCAGAAATAAAAGACTAGGTAAGGGGTTTGTATCTGCAAATGAGAGAAAAAAGAAAGGGGTGGTGATGTATGTAAACAACAAAATCTACACTGAAGAACTTTTCAATGATCCAAACGGCCATTATATAGGTTTAGAGATAACGATACATAATAAGAAAACGCTAGTCATTGGCCACTATGCACCTTTAGATAACAAAAACGAATACTATGAAGAACTGATGATGAAGATTTTATCATATGACCATGATAGAATAATTATCTTCGGGGACTGGAACGGAGTTATATCGCCAGCCCTTGACAGAAAATCGATTAAAAATATTAAAGAATCGCAAGGAAAACTTCCAAAAAAATTTGAAGTCATGACTGAAAATCTCAAGTTAACGGAAGTGTGGAGATTCAAATATAATGACGCCCGGGACTTCACTTTTTTTTCCGAGAGGCATCAATCCTTTTCCAGAATCGACTTCTATATGTTATCTGATAACATGTGCAACACAATACAAAAAATAGAAACTCTCCCTATGATCTGGTCTGATCATAATCCTGTTGTGCTAGAGCTAAAGGAAAGAAAAGTAGAATTTAGTTGGAGATTAAGCGATAATTTACTACAACATGAAGACATTATTGGAAAAGCTAAACAAACTCTCAAATGGTATTTTGAAGAAAATCAGTACGACAACATGGACATTTTTACAATTTGGGAGGCGTCAAAGGCAGTGATGAGAGGTTTTTTCATACAGCAAGGAGCAGAAATAAAAAGAAAGAAACTGGAAAATATATCTAAGATAAATAAAACAATAAGAGAAAAAGAGAAAGAACTCCAAGAGAATCCGACTAAAAAAAACATACTAACAGAGATAAAAGTTCTTCAGCAACAACTCTCCATGATGACAACCGAAGAATTGAGGAAAAAATTATTATATGCTAAGCAAACCATTTTGAGAACTCAAACAAACCAGGTAGATGGCTGGCAATTAGATTGCGAAAGTTGAAAGAAAGGAATCACATCGCCAAGGTAAAAGAAGGAGAGAAAGTTTATACGGATCAGAGCAAGATCAAACTGCTATTCAGAAATTACTTTGCCTCTTTATACAAGAAACAAGAAACAAGAAATGGAAACATAGAAAATGTTTTAAGCATGAGCCCTTTATCTGAATTTACAGCTGAACAAAGGCACAGTTTAAACCAACCAATATCCACGAGTGAAGTTAAGGAGGCAATAAAGAGACTAAAATTGGGGAAAGCACCTGGCCCAGATGGATTCACTCCTAAATATTATCAAATCATGGAAGAACACTTAATTCAACCTTTTAAGAAACCAATTGAAAAAAAAAACGGTTCACTTCCCCAATCATGGAAAGAAGCCAATATTATACTGATCCATAAAGAAAATCGAGACCCTCAGATTCCAAAAAACTATCGTCCCATTTCATTGTTGAATGTAGATTATAAAATTTTTGTGTCAATTTTGGCTCAGAGACTTAAAAAAATACTTGCAGATTGGATACAAGAAGATCAAAGGGGATTTTTACCTGGAAGATACTTAAAAGATAATATCCGACACGTATTAAACTTAATAGAGTATTATAATTTCCACAATGAGAAAAAATTGGCTTTAATATTTCTTGATATTGAAAAAGCTTTCGATAATGTAAACTGGGAGACTATGATTGATATTTTAGATAAAGTTAAAGCTGGAAGAGAATTCATAAGCTGGATAAAAGCCATCTACAGTGAACAAAGTGCCAAATTAATTATAAATGGTGAAAGAACAAAGGATATACAGATTGAAAAAGGAACCAGGCAGGGGTGCCCCCTTTCTCCACTACTATTTCTATTAGTTATGGAGCTACTGAGTAAAAAAATAAGAGAAGAGAACGCACTTAAAGGAGTTAAAGTCGGTTCCCATGCATATAAACTAAAATTATATGCAGATGATTTATTAATCTCGTTAGGAGACCCCTTAGAAGAAATCAAAACAACGAAAAAAATACTAAACAAATTTGAATTGTTAACAGGACTGAAAGTGAATTCAGAAAAAACAGTAATATTAACAAAAAATCTAACACATGAAGAAGAAAAAGAGCTGACTCGACTATCTAACTATAAAATAATGAAAACAGTACGCTATTTGGGAATTAACATTACTAATAAAAATACGGAGCTATTCAAAAACAACTACATGAGGACATGGATTGAAATAAAAAATGACCTAAGAAATTGGCATAATCTAAAGTTATCATTATTTGGAAGAATGGCAGCAATTAAAATGAATATTTTACCTAAAATGTTATTCCTCTTTCAAATGCTTCCAATAATTCATAATGGGAAGGTTTTCACTGATTGGCAAAGGGATATTTCGAAATTCGTATGGTTAGGAAAGAAGCCAAGAGTGAGGATGAAGATAATACAAGACGCAAAGAACAGAGGTGGATTAAATGTTCCTAATCTAAGATTATATTATGAGGCTTGCTCCTTGATGTGGATAAAAGATTGGGCGACATTAAAAGAAGAAAGGATGCTGAAATTAGAAGGATTTAATATCAGATATGGTTGGCATGCTTACTTGTTTTACGATAAAGATCTGCTGAATAAAGAATTTAATAATCATATAATTAGGAAAAATCTTTTGAAAATATGGAAAAAATATAGGAGACGACTATGTTCAAAGATACCCTCCTGGTTTTCACCTCATGAGGCACTTTTCAGTAAAGAAAAAATCCCTGCTCAAAAATGGCTGACTTACAAGGATCTTGTAGAAATAAAAGAGGGCCGACAGGTAATTAAAAGTCAAGGAAAAATGGAGAAAGACGGCTTGTTATGTCACTGGTATTTGTATAAACAAGTTACTGAGAGATTCAAAATGGATCAAAAACAGAAGGCATTGATTTGTTGAAATCACCATGGGATAAAATAACCCAACCTGGAAATAAAAAACTGATATCTCGATTTTACCAGCAACTATTGCAATGGGATACTGAAGAGGAGGCTATAAAAGACAATATGGTAAAATGGGCTCAAAATGTGGGACACCCCATTGAGTTACAAAAATGGGAGAGAATGTGGACGTCAAAAGTTAAATTGACACTGAGTCAAAACATTCGGGAAAACTGGTATAAGATGTTCTACAGATGGTATCTCTCGCCAGAAAAACTATCTAAGATGTATAAAAATCTGAAAAACGAATGTTGGAAGTGCAGTCAATCACCCGGAACTTTTTTTCATTTATGGTGGAGTTGCCCGCAAGCCAAAAAATACTGGATTGAAGTACAGAAAATCATGATGGAAATATTGGGAAGAAACATACCATGGAATCCTGAGTTTTACTTACTAGGAATGTATGAAGGAAAACTAGATCATGGGAGTGAGAAAATAATATTTTATCTCTTAGCAGCGGCAAGAATAACATACGCTTCTCTGTGGAAAAATCAAGATATACCATCAATGGATCAATGGTTACTTAAAACATATGAAACCGTAGAAATTGATAGACTAACCACGTTGTTAAAAGGTAAGTACTATGAAGATCATCGAAAAGCTTGGGATAGATTCTCTAAATTTTTAGAAAATAGATGGGGGAGCTTCGCAGCAATTCCCAGTTGACAACATTATGAAACTCATAAAAGACAAGATTACGTATCACTTTATTTAACAACTATCACAGTCTGGATATCCTAGAAAAATCAAAATTATAATATAGCATTAAGAAAACATATGTAACATAAACAACTATATAAACAAAATAAGTAAGAGGGGAAAAAAGAAAGAGGAGAAAAAGGGAAAAAAAAGGAATTATCCTTTTTCAACATCATTTGTATTTTACTTATCTGATACACACATCAAAAGGGAAAAATAAAGGAATGACAAGGATGGGTAATATTATCTGGCAAAACTGCCAAAAATCATCTAGGAACAAATCAGGTCTCAGAAAATATGACAATCTGATCCTCATGGGACACTGGAAAGGAAGTGTTAAAGTAGTATGGGTGAGCGATACGAAAGATAGAAGAATGCAAGTAATATGTATATGATAACACTTGATTATGTGATGTGAGAGAAAGTTTTGATTGTGTTTTTATGTTTTTATGTATAAAATTTGTTTGTTTGTTTGTTTGTTTGTTGTATCTACAATAAACATATTTTTAAAAAAAAGAACATAGTAGCAGTGAGGGACATGTACTTCCTTGAATACAGGGGGCCATCCAAATCTCCAAACTATCCTCACTATTGTTGTGTATCATCACTTGACACTCACAGACCTTCTGATTTCCATTTTTGCATTTGCATTGGAACCTATTTACACCCTGTACCCTCTATATCAGTATGGATGTTAAGTTCATGCATCTGGTGATAATTCTCCATGCATCCTATGAAATGCACCATGGTCCACAAATGTATTTGCCATAATAAATGTCCATAACATTTTATACTTTTGCTGAAAATGCTAAGTTCTATCATTTGATAAAGAAATATATTAGTTCCTTATTTTTACTTCATAATGTGTCCACAAGCCACCAGTTATATGCCATATGGTGTTTCTTACCGTGTCATTTATCCCAGAATTAACCTTTTAGCTGAGCCTGCTTTGGGGATTCTAATGAGTTTAAATTCTTGATTTTAGTTTATTCAGCTAAGGACAATAGTCTTCAGAATATTTCTGCCTTTTAGACAGATGCTTTAGTTGCTTTTTTAAAAGGTCTAATTATTCACCATACTAAAAATTATATTAGATTTAATGCTGAAGCTTTACACAAGCATTTGGTTGCTTCAGACTTAGGGGATGGATTTTGGTTTATTAGCTGAAATAATCTGTTTAGGTTTTTCTAAAAAGAAATATCACCAGAAAGAATTTTAACTTATTTGGATACTATTAGAGCTTGGGCTAAATGTGTCCTTCACACACTTTCACATATCAGATACCTTTAAAATGTATTTGAAAAGGGAAATAGCTTGTGTGATTGATACATTCAGCATGTATGATTCAGCAGACATACATGTTTTGATTGTTGCCAGTTATGGTCTAATTATGTTTTTCAAACTGGCATGTTAAAAGTTCATTTGCAAGATTCTCCCAAGCCATTCTCCACCACTTTTTTAAAAAAATTAGCTGATCCTCCCCCACCCCCACCCCGCTCTCCACAGCCAACAGTGCGTAATAGCACTTCATATGTTTCACTCATTTATCAGGAATGAATGTGTTTTTAGTGTGGTCTTAAAAACTACTTCTTTGAAACACTTTTTCCAAGGATGATGTGGTCATGTAATTATACACATGGCAGCTATTATATATGAAGTTAAAGCTTCATCTGTGGTTTCTAAATTTATACAGCAAAAGACTCATCAAGCAGGGTGTTATGCATAACTGCTCTCTCTATATGCCTTTAATATTTGGTAGGTTAACAACATGCTGTATCCAGAGAATGTAGCCAGAGAGAACCTGATATTTCATGGAAATGAAAATTCTCTTTTTAACTGCAGTAAAAGATGCAGCTACAAAATGATTTTGCAAGGACAGAATTTCAAGTTGAAATTATTAGCCTGAAAAGGACTGGCACATATTCCACCATTCAAACTTCATCAAACTCTGACATATAAAAACAAAGAGGCCCACATTCCAAATACAGGCATACCTCAGTTAACAAAGCCTCAGAGAAAGTAACTACTTTTTACTAAGTCTTTCTATGCTTGATCAGCACCCCCCCCCCATACATCAACTATCATCTGTCTAGCTGGATCTTTTTTAGCAGCAGCAGCATTAGGAGAATGGTGAAAGAGGGCTGCATAAACACAGACATTCAGTGCCTGCTTGCTATGGCATGTCTGCAGTGAACAGTGCAACAATGCTTGAGCTGTGAAAGAGCAGGTTTGTTTTCTATCTGATGCTACTGTAGCTGTGTATGCCTACAACAGGCAAGGTAAACATCAGCTGCCTCCAGAATCCTTTACTGAGCATGTGTGGACAGCAAAAGAGAGAGAGTTTCCTGAAACCTGTTGAGTTACTCTTCTTTTTTATGGTGCAGGAGACTTTCATATAAGTCATATAAGAACCTATGCGCCCTGGAGGAGGGATGGAGGGTCATGGCCTAGGTCGCCACTGTCGCAACCCAGCTTGCCTAGGCCACAGCCTCCCAGGCCTTTTCCTCCTTCACCACCACCACTGCCAATGCATATGCTGCCACCACAGCCTCCCAGGCCTTTTCCTCCTTCACCACCACCACTGCCAATGCATATGCTGCCACCACAGCCTCCCAGGCCTTTTTCTCCTTCACCACCACCACTGCCGATGCATATGCTGCCACCACAGCCTCCCAGGCCTTTTTCTCCTTCACCACCACCACTGCCAATGCATATGCTGCCACCACAGCCTCCCAGGCCTCCACCGCCACCTTGCACCCCACCACCACCATCACAGCTGCTGCCGCCATGGCCTCCTGGGCTTCCTCCTCTGCTGCTGCCACCACTGTCATGTTCTCCGCCACCTCCACAACCTCCGAAGCCTCCTCCTCTGCAAACGCCACCACGGACCCCACCACCAGCATCACAGGTGCCACGGCATCCGAGACCTCCTCTGCTGCCACCGCTGCCACCACGCACCCACCACCACCACAACCTCCCAGGCCTCTGCCGCCATGCATCCCACCAACGCCATCACAGGTGCTGCCACCACCATTGCTTCCCAGGCCTCCTCTGCCCCCACCGCACCCCCACAACTGCCTCAACCTCCCAGGCCTCCTCCACCGCCACTGCCACCATGTGCCCCACCACTGCCATCATAGGTACCACTGCCACAGCCTCCTAGGCCTCCTCTGCTGCTGCCACCACAACTGTTGCACACACCACCACTGCTACAAACTGCTAGGCTGCTGCCACTGTCACACACCCCACCACTGCCATCACAGGTGCCACCACTGTGGCCTCCCAGGCCCCCACTGCCCCCACTGCACACCCCACCATTGCCACCAGAGCCATCCCGGGGCCATCCCCTCCCTCTGCTGTCCACCCTCCACTGTTGTCACCATCCACAGATAATTGAATCAGTGGGTATAGGAGTGCTTACTGTACTTTGTTAACAGAGGTATAATGCAGTAGATTTGGGATGTCTTATTCTCATTCTGTAATATGTTGCTAGACCAGACGAGAGACAGAATTAAACTGAGAGTGAAAGTGTTACCTACCCTGATACCCTCTCCATTTCAATAATTCACCATACATGTCTTGATATTAACATGGAGAGTTTTAATTAGCTCAATGCGGCAGCAAGAGGCCAGGTAACTATGGGAACTTTTGACCTATTTATACTGGTACTAACTGATGAGACTCACAGCCAGAAAATAATATAAAAATGGTTTTGATTGAAAATTTTTCTCAGGACTTTTTCAAACGGGGGAAAACCCCCTGAGCAGGCTGGGAGAAGAACAGGGCTGTTGCGCTTACAGAGCTTCATTTCAGACAATGCAGTCATTCTCTGTCCTCCTCCCGACCTCCTCCTGACTTTCCCCCATGCTGCAGGCACCACTTTTTATTTATGGAAAACCTCCATCAATAAAAAGTGGCATCCACAGCACAGGGGAAAGTCAGGAGGAGGTCGGGAGGAGGACGGAGGAGGACTGCATCATCTGCAACGGGGCTCTATAAGTGCAACAGCCCCATTCTTCTCCCAACCTCCTTGGGGATTTTTTCCCCCATTTGAAAAGGTCCTCAGAATCATTCACACTAATTCTCAGACTTCAAGCACTCACACAAGGCTAAAAATGGAAGTAGGAATATTCGGATAGAGGAATAGAGTTGGGATGATGGGCTATACTGTACCTATCTGAAGAGCAGAGGTTCATGCTGAAGAAGATACTCAGACAGTGTTCTGAGGGTCACACAGCATACGGACAGAGTAATGGGAGAAATGAAGGCTGTGCATTTGATTATAAAGACTGACAGAGTGACAAGATGTCAGAAGCTGCGCACACTTTGACTGTGTTTTGGGGTGATATTTATAATCAGTATTTACCCCGAAGTGGTTTTATGAATGGAATACAATGTTTGCTGGAGTTTCCCATAGTTAGACAATGGAAGCTCCAGTTGTGTTAACAATCCCTAATGGCTGAAACATCAAGACTGATGGGTGTCAGGCAACCTTCTGTTGTTCTAGGAGAGATAGTCCTGGTCTACTAACTCAGGTAACAAAAGGAAGGACATTAGGATCCCAAGGCTAATCAGGGTCAACCATTTTCCTAATTCAGGCATACTTCCTCAGTTAACAAAACCTCTGACATAGAAGCTCCTTTTTACAAAGTGTTTTTTACCTGCACCTTGTCCCCATCCATTCCTATTTGTCTACCTGGAAGATTGTTAGCAACAGTAGCATTGGGAAAATGGTAAAGGAGGACTGGAGAAACACAGACTTTTGGCATCAGGTTGCAGCATATCTGCAATAAACAATGTAATGAAGTTGGAGTAGGAAAAGAATGGAATTCTGCTCTAGCAGATTCTACTGTAGCTATGTGTGCCTGCCTACAACAGCTGTGTGTGCGTGCCCACAGCCAAGGTAAACAGCTGTTTTTGCTAGCTTACTGAGCTTTCATGAACAGCTCTCTCTCTCTGGCTTTTCTTCGCAAACGAAGATTCAGGAAGGACTCATCCCGCGCTTTCTGCAAGCGCGCTGATGACTAAAAAGGCCAATCCGAGATAAACAAGTCCGGTTGCAAAAAGCACAGCAGAAGGTCTCCTTGCGTGATGTTTTTGGGTTGTGATTCTTTCTGCGTTGTCGTTTCTCTTCAAGACTTGTTCGTCGTGAGTTCTCAAATAAGGCTGCAGCATTGTGGATAGTGCGTCTCCATGCCTCCCGATGTGAGGCCAGGGCGGACCACTGTTGGTGAGCAATTTGGCCGAGCCTGAGATGTTGTTTCAGGGAGTCTTTGTATCGCTTTTTTGGAGCGCCCCTCTTACGCTGACCCGTGGCGAGTTCACCGTAGAGTACTATTTTTGGGAGGTGATGGTTCTCCATCCTAGAAACATGCCCTGCCCAGCGCAGCTGTGTTCTCAATATCATGGCCTCAATGCTGGTGATCCCTGCTTGCTCAAGGACAATGCCAATGTCATGAACAGCAAAACTGAGAGAAAGGGGTAGAGTAGATAAGCCTATCTCACCAGCTAACCCCAGCATGTTTTTTTTTAAAGGAAAGATCCATACATTTGGCCACCCAAATGGAAATCGTAAGAAAAGGGGAGGCCAGTAAAAGAAAATCATCCCTGGATCCATTATCTCTATAAGGTTTAAAATCTGTCTGTTTACATATGCCAAGCTTCCCTGACCTTATTGTTTCATTTCACATGTGCATACTGTTAGTTTTGAATAAAAAGTTTCTCAAAATACGTTGAACTACTCTTCTTTTTGTGATGTAGGAAACTATTCCCATTCTTTCCATTTTATTTCTGCTCATGTTACTGAATTTTCTGTTAAGGAAGTAATGCTCAGGAACACATCTACTTCACTAACTGAGGTATACCTGTGTAACTGTGGGAAATTACAAGATCTTTTTCTCCCACTAGGATGCAATTCTGGAATGATTTCCTGAAATTCAAGATTCACTGAAGTCAGCTAGACTTCCTTACACACAGCTGATGATGGCACATGCCCTGAAATTAATATATCCATCCCTTTAATCAAAGAGTCATAGAGTTGGAAGAGACCACAAGGGTTATCTAGTCCAACCCCCTGCCATGCAGGAATAAACAATCAAAGCATTCCTGACAGATGGCCATCCAGCCTCTGTTTAAAAACCTCCAAAGAAGGTGATTCCACCACACTCCACTGCCAAACAGTTCTTACTGTCAGGAAGTTCTTCCTAATGTTTAGATGGAATCTCTTTTCCTGTAATTTGAGCCCATTGCTCCATGTCCTAGTCTCTGGAGCAGCAGAAAACAAGCTTACTCCATCCTCAATATGACATTCCTTCAAATATTTAAACATGGCAATCATGTCACCTCTTAACTTTATCTTCTCCAGGCTGAACATACCCAGCTCTCTAAGCCACTCCTCATAGGGCATGGCTTCCTGATCTTTTCTCATTTTGGTCACCCCCTCTGGATACATTCCAACTTATCAGTATCCTTCTTGAATTGTGGTGCCCAGAACTGGACACAGTATTCCAGGTGAGGCCTGACCAAAGCAGAATAGGGTGGCATTATTACTTCTCCCGATCTAGGAGATTATCAGATGCAGTGAAATGTGGCCAAAAAAAAAAAAAAATGCATCCCAAAGCATGTCAGAAGACTGTGATGAGAACAGAAAGGGAGTCATTATCAGATGCCCTTGTCCTCAGCCATTTCTGGGGTGTAGGGCTGGTGCTAACGAGGCATCACTTTTTTATTGACAGGGCTAATGACTTATTAATGCCCGCATTATGCCCCCAGAACACTGAAGGATGATGTAATTTGATAATGTAGCCTGTCTTCTGATGGGTTTTTCCCCGCATCTGATAATCTCCCTAGACACTATACTCCTATTGATGCAGCCAAAATTCACATTGGCTTTTTTAGCTGCCACATCACACTGCTGATTCATGTTCAGCTTGTGGTTCACTAAGACTCCTAGATCCCTTTCATGTGTACTATTTTCAAGTCAGGTGTCATCCATCCTATATCTCTGCATTTCTTGTTTTTCTCTCTGCCTAAATGTAGTATCTTCCATTTCTCCCTATTGACATTCATTTTTTTTTTTTTAGTTTTGGCCCAGCTTTCTAATCTGTTAAGGTCATTTTGAAATCTGATCCTGTCCTCTGGGGTATTAGCCACCCCTCCTAATTTGGTGTTATCTGCAAATTTAATAAGAATACCCTCTATTCCCTCATCCAAGTCATTGATAAAGATGTTGCTAGGCCCTGGACAGAACCCTGTGGCACCCCTCTAGTCACTCCTCTCCATGATGAAGAGGAACCACTGATGACTACCCTTTGGTCAGTCAATGCAAATATAAAAGTATTTTCTAAGTGATTCACAGGATGAAGTAATATGGAGACTACTTGAGGAGCAGTAACTTAATGTTCACTTAAGAGAGGGAGGAAGTTTTACATGGAATCAGGGAAGCTTTTTAAAAAATCCCCAATACTTTATAGTAGAAAGAGAACCCTTGAGAAATATCAGATGCCCCTGGACTAACATAAAGTCCCCCTGTTGCCATTTTCGAAAGGCAGTTGTCTCACAACCACACATCCTGATCGTTGAATAGTATTAGAAATGGTTTACCAAAGATGCCTTCCCAGAATGAAGAATACACCTACAATGTTTGGAAATGTGAAAGTGAGTACTCAGTCTTTCAAGCAGAGTGATGAAACTGGCAAAGCAGAAGTTGAACAACAACCAGTCCCATGCTCCCCACACACATTTATTCACACATAAAAATAGGGTCTAGTCTAGAAGGAAACAAACTTAGTCTTCTTTGTAAAACATATAAAATTAGCTTTCCTCACAAAACTTTCCCATAATCAAATACATGGTCTAATGAAAAAGAGAGGAAAGAGAGAAAATGGCTGAAGGTTCGAGTGATGCAGGAAAGGACTGGTTGTGGAAAAACAAATAGAGAGTCTGCATAGAAATTAGTGAGTCTAAGCATACAAAGGTTGCTAATTTTAATATATAAACAAAATACTAATATATGGCTAGTTGAAATCATACCAGCAATCTGCTAACTCTGAAGCCATGAAGATGAAGATAGATAAAGATAAAAGTGGGGAAAGATAGATAAAGTGGGGAGGGAGTGGGGAGAGAGAGAGAGAAAGAGAATACAACACAATTAACCATAAAAATCTCAGCATTTTTAATGAATTAAAATGCCTCATATGACATTTTCCTATTTTCCTAGGTCCTATGTTTTCAGCACACCTGTCAAGCACATATCAGCCCTTCATAAGGTATGCACCCATACGGAAGCCCTTTACAAAATCTAAAACTGTGGGAACGGAAAGGTGGGGGGGGGACTGAATTGAATTTAACATCAAACAGGCAGCACAGAAGCAACTGTACTGAGATATTGATTTTATATTTAATTTATTTGAAACATCTGTGGGGTATTTTTTATTTCTGAATTCAGTTCCTCCCACAGAGTAGTTGCAGCGCTCAGATCCAAAGCAGAGCTGCCAGATCAAAGTCTGTGGGGGGGGGGGAGTTGGGAGAAGGCAGGGGAAACAGAGTGAAGCAATTGTTTCTTCTATAAAGAAAATTAGAGTTGGGACATTCTGAAATGACTAGCATTAGACCCATTCTAAGAAGCAATGCTATGTGCAACAAGGGGCAGATCTTTAAAACACACATATCTCTACTGAGGCAGGCTCTTGGCACTTAGGATTGTGCAACAGACTGACCATTAAGAACAAGATTTTAATGGATCTGCTGGCCTTTTTAAAAGAACATTATAATTGAGGTTGTCAGACTAGTCTGGGGGCTCTCGGCTTGGAACCCCCAGAGTTAACTTACCTCTAAAGGCAACCCTGAGAGGCTGCACTCAAGGGCACCCCCTAGAGGCCAAAATGCTGCCACCACCCACTGAAATATTTATGACCAGCCCAGTGGGAGACTGGATAACCAGTGGGACTACTTGCCACTGTAGAACTAACCAACTCCTCCCTCCTATCCCCAGAGAGAGGGAAATGTAGCAATGACCAAGAGATAAGTGTATGCAGCATCAGCATATAGGAAAATTAGAAAAAGTTGATTTTATTCAAGCAAGTTCACGTCATGCAAATCTCTCATGAGGGCAGGCACCTTCCACGCCCCAGGTTACAGAAACAGAAAAAGTATGGAATTACATTAAACTACATTCAGCCAAAGTTTAAGAAATCAAATAGAAATGCCCTGATGCAACATCTAAACAGTCTCTAAAGATTATACTCACAAAATCAAGCAGTCATCATAAGATGCAGTTCATATCCATCTGGAATCAGGGGAGCTGTGAGCTAGGCCAGCCTGCCCTGTTCTAACAGCGATCCCCAGGCTTTCTTTGCTCTAAAACATAGTGTTCATTTCAGAGTCTCAAACCTCATAGTCTGACCCAAGCCATGGGCTCACACAAAGCAATTATACCTTATTTGGAATTCCCGGTTTCAGAGTTGTGATTGGCCAGTTCTGGTCTGGTGATGTGATGTCATTGATGATGCCATCTCAGGAGATTCTGTGGAGGTGGTGTTTTAGACCCTCCCCTCCAGTTAACCCTTTACTTACCTGATGCCATGTTGACAAGACAATCACTGTTTGCAGATAATGGGAAATGTAGTCTTTGCAGAATGATAGGAGTGGCATCATTTGCAGAATGATGGGGCAGGCAGGATGGTGGGAACACCATCATGACATGAGTTATTTTAAACTATGCTTAATTTATGGTTTAACATTAGTTTGTTTTAACAATTCTAACTATTTACTAAGTATGCTTCAACACCATCTTTGATTCCATTTCTATAAAGAAGGCAGCATACAAATTAATATCAATCAATCCAACAATCAAATAAATGGGATATCCCTTTAGAAGAGACATATTCTTAGCATAAATTTATTTATTCTTCACTGGCCCGAGTTATGGGACGTCCTTTCCCAGGAAGATCCAGTTGGCCCTCTTCCTGCTATCTTTCTGCTGGTAGCCAAAGATCTTTCTAAAGCTTTCATTTTTTTTAGTGTGCTGAGGCAGATAAGGCTTTTAATGAGATGTAGTGTTCTTATTTTATTACGTTTTAAGCATCTTTTAATGCTATTTTTAACTTTTTAATGTTGCTTTTAACTGGTTTTTTTAAAACAGAAATTTATTTTCTATTAATGAAATTAAATGAGGAAATACATACAAGCTAGGAGATGCTACAACATTTTATTTTGCCTAGTCTAACAGGAAAGAGAAGATTTCACCTGTCTCCTCTCCACTCCCACCGAGTTTTTTTTAAATACAAGCTACTTCTGCACTCAGTTTGTGGCAACAGATGTAAGTGGAAAACAAAGGGGGAGAAGAGGGAGAGAGAAATCAGGACGTGAAGTCAAAGGCTCTCATGGCCGGCATCCATAGATTTTCCTTGGTTTTTTTCCAGGCTGTGAGGCCACATTCTGGAATAGTTTCTTTCTGACGTTTCACCTGCAGCTGTGGCTGGCATCCTCGGAGAATGGTTGTGTATGTGTGTGTGTGTGGAGTTTATATGCTGTGAACCCCTGTGGGGAGGATATGTAAATTTGTGTAATTGAATGGTTAGTTTCTGGGTATAGAAATGCATGGCTATTTAGTGTCTGTTTGGCTAATGGTTGGTTGATGGGCCATTATCCGCTGGGAATCCCCCTGTCCCTGGGTAAAATTCTTTTGTAAGTGTTGAGTTTTGATTCTATTGTATTTCAAAACTGGGAGCCAGATTTTGTTTACTTTTAGGGTTTCTTTCCTGTTGAAGTTGTCCAGGTGTTTGAGGATTTCAATACCTTCTCTGTGCATTCTGACACGATAGTTGCTGGCCTGGTTTAGAATTTCTGTGTTTTCAAATAGCATTTTGTGTCCAGGTTGGTTTATAACATGTTCTGCTATTGCTGATTTTTCTGGCTGGCCCAGTCTGCAGTGTCTTTCATGTTCCTTGATTTGTATTTAGTGGCCTGGAAAAAAACCAAGGAAAATCTATAGAAATCAGGACATTCTAAAAGTGGCTGAAAAGGGGCAACAAAGGATTAATCGGGACTTTCCATGCCAAATGGGGACAGCTGGGACTTTATCAGACTAGCTATAATTCCACGAATGAGGAGAGCAGAAACATAATGGCATTATTACACTTATTATCACACATCGCTGTAATTGCACAAAAGAACCGCTACGGAATTAGCGCACAACCACCACTAATGCTTTAAGAACAGGACTTTACTTCTGTGATTTAGCATAGGTGAGATTTTGGCCTCATGAGAAGATGCAAGTGTGCTTAATAGCACAAAACCCCCTTAATTTGCAAAGTAAATGAACACACAAACACTTAAACAACCCTAAAAATGTGCAAACAAACCAGGACAGTACATAAAAAGAGCATCCTGTGGATAGTTTTCACATTCACACCAGACATTTTCTCACAGGGAATGGGGAGGGGGAAAAGAGGACCACCCATTCACACTATGTCACAATTACAACAGCTGTAATGTCACAATTACAGCAGGACGTGTTTTCACATGCTCTTCAATACCGTGAAAAGAGTGATATTGAGGGCTATTGACATCTTGTCCCATCAATGAAAAGCAGGGGTCCGCAAAGGCTTGAAGCCTGCTTGGCCCACCTCCTCCCCACAGTGGAGCAGCCATGCAACAGGAGCCAAGGCAAAGGCTGGTTGGCTGGACCTGCCTATTGCCATTCATTCTGCTCCAGTCACAAACATGAAGGAATAAGCAGGAGAAAAGTCTTCCATCTCCTCTAGTGCCTCTGAGAGAAGGTTTAACGGATGATGTAATAATATCATCATCATCATCATCATCATCAGGTATTATTGTTATTGTTTTAAATCTTAAGTCTTGGAGGCCCATGGCAAGAAAAGTTATTTAAAGGGGGTACCTGTTTAAAAGAGAACAAGTTAAGAGCTGCTGCACTATATCATAATATCACTGGGTGGTTTACAATGAAATCAGTTAAAACATTTAAAATAATTTTAAAAAAATTTTTAAAAAAATTTAATTCTAAAAACATAATAAACAATGGCCAGAACCTAATGGGAAAGTCCCAGGTAGAGTACAGCCACTGAATCAACTGCTGAAGACTTAGTCAACACATAGACATATCTTGCTGATTCAATGGATTTACTGTAGTTGGGACTAACAATAGGATCCAGGCCATATTTTTAAAAGTTAAACACATTTAAAACCACACTTGCATACAGACTTTGATGAAATCATTGGGCTTGAAAGGCTTTAATAAAAAGCTGTGGTTTAACTTGGACTGGGAATGAAGCCAGAGTCAGTACCAACTGGGCCTCTAAAGGGAGGGCATTCCACCATCAGGCTAACACAGCAAAGAAGGCCCTCTGAGGACTTGCTCTGGATCATGTGGTTTAAACATTTAGGACTGGTATGCACAAGTGAGAATGTGTTTTTATGTTCTTTCCTGACTAATATAATTTCTCTGTTGGTCCTTGTTTACAAAGCAATCCACTTTTCCCCACCCTTGCAAAATAATTCATGAAACCCATTAATTTGGTATGGTATTGCTAAAGTACCAGATCCAATACTTGACTATTTGTTCACTCACATGTTCCTATTCTGGAATTGTATTCTAAGATCTGGGTTTACTGGGTGAAGTTTGAACTTCAGAGTTTTTGTATTGTTTGTGTACACATCTGAATTCACCCTCAGATCTCAGGGACAGTTTAGGTGTGGTGGCAGACTACCGGTTGAGTACAAAAAGCTAACAGAAGCTCCCAGCTTTGTTGGCTGTAACATCAGCCTGGCCCCTACTTACCTCTCATTCACAAAACTACAAATCCCAGGATCCTATTTAAAGGGGCCATGCCAGTTAAAGTAGTATCAAACTGCTACAAATACTGTACATGCCTAAGACAAGGCAAACTGTGCCATTTGGGCCACATGTGTTCCACAAGACTTTTTTTAAATCCCACATCCTCACAACACCAATGTCCTTTAGTGCAAAGAAGAATTAAAGGAAAGGGGGGGGGGTATGCTGCTTCTACAGGACTCCAGGAGCAGCATTTTGGGTTTCAAAAAAAAAGGAAACCCTAAAAAAGAGAAATAGATTTAGCTGTCTTGTCACTGTTTCATACCAACCCACCCCATCCTTAAACATCTGTTTCCATTTTGAGACCTAATCCAGCCCACAGTGGGTGCTGAGTATGAAAATTTGGCTCTTAGCCTACACCTCCAGCTTAAGGGTATTCAGTGTGGCAGGTAGTAGTTCTCATGTCAGTGGCACAGTGAATCCCCTCCAGATTTTAGCCTGAACTGTAAATGAACTATTCATGGTGGAAATGGATCAAAATGAAAGTGCTTCTCTAAGACATTAAGCACCTGGAGTGAAACCAAGAAGGGATTCACCATCCCACTGGCATGGAATCCACCAGCTGCCACTGCAGTGAGATTTATGGGTGAGTTTAGAACTATGGATACATTTGTAGTTGCATTGCTGTGCCCCCTCACTGGGATGGCTGTCAGGCTTATAGGCCAAAGCCAGTATATAAAGGCAGCCCTGTGAACAGGACGCACTTACAGGTACATGCAGACTTCCAACAATTCTCATGATTCTCAAAGGCAGTAAGTATGGAAGCTGCAAGTGCAGACATACAGGCTTCTGCAGAGAAATAAAGTGCCACTCCAAGAACTTATGGGCATTTCGTATCATACATAGTTGAAGAGAATACAGTTACAGGATTCAAAGTGCTTCTTTCCAAACTGAATAAATCAGGGTGCCAGTTAGACGCTAGTTATTGTTGCAGGGTGTCCCGGGACTTCCTGATTCTGTATTCGTCCCTAGCTGTTTACACAATTTTTGTCTCTGAACTGGATATCCTGGGAGATCCCGGGATCATTGTTTACACGGCATCACATCCCGTGATATGTGTCTTCTCCCACTATATACTACACTGGTGTTTTTTTGTTTACATGAGTTTACGGTCCCGGGATTTTTTTTTAGCTGTCAATCAAGGATATGATTACTTGTTTTTTCACAACCTTGGTGACGTACTTCCTTTAGAGTTTCCTGCCACGAGCGATGCTATTGGCTGGCACAAATGTTTGTTCAAGCTTCTGCGTTGGGGATGAGGAGATGAATGAGCATTGCATTGGGGATGAGGGGAGGAATGAGTGATCCATGCCCAGACCCTTGCAGTCCCTTTAAAATGTAAACCCACCATTGAAAGCAAGGAGGAAGGAGCGATCCATGCCCAGACCCTTGCTGTCCCTTTAAAATTTAAACCCACCATGCAGGGGAGGGACAGGTTGAAGCTGAAGGGTTTGCAGGGTAAAAATCCATTGAACAGGGTGACTTAGTGCAGAGACACACACACACAAACCTACGTGCAGCTGGAAGGGAAGCCTTTGTTTTCAGCTGGTGAGGCTGAATTTATTGAACGGGTGACTGACCCCTCCTCTGATTTCTAAGCCCGCCCCTGGTCACATCAATTTCCAGTCATCACCAAGTACAGAGATATCTTGTCCGAATCCTTCCGTGCCTTTTTTAAAACCCGCCACAAACCGCGGGATGGAAAGTCCCATGGGTTGTGGGATAAAAGGTGGTCCCCCTTCCTAAAAACTCAGAACTGACCCGATGTACATGTAAACTACCAGGGTTGGACACGAATTCTTCCCACTACATTTTCATCATATAAATGGCACCCAGGACTTCCTTTGCTGCTAGCAACAGTTTGACTGCCTCCAAGCCTTCACAGAACAACAACTGAAGTTCAGATTCTGTTCTTTATCTCCTTCAGTTTGTTTCCAAATGGTGGCTGGTGACTTGTATGTCACTGGAGCAGTAGATCCACTTGGGGCTCCAGGCTATTCAAGATGATAAGCCCCTCTGCCCAAATAAATTCAGCTGCTTTAAAATTCAGACTAAAGCCCAAAATAGTTACATCAGTCCACTGACATGGGAGCCAGTAGTTGCTATTCTCATGCCATTCTTACAAATTTGCTATATTTTCATGTTAGGTCTGCTCATACACAGTTTTCAAACCTTGACAAAGATTATGGATTAACTGAAAGCACACCACAGAAATTAAAGGTATGAAAACTTAAAAGGTTGCTCCAACAGTATATGTGTGTGCATGTACCTTTACGTAATCCTGTCAATTTATGGCAATCCCACATGAATTTCACAGGAGATTTTTAGGCAAAGAATACTCACAGTGACCAAAATGCAAAGGTGTTTTAGTGGAGAGAATGCAAGACTGGATTCCATGTAGTTTTTTAAAATTTCGCAGCAATTCCCTTGTAATGAATCAGTGTAAATAGTCTCTTATATTTGGGGGCATATTATGATCTCAGCTAATCAGTAGAGCCTCCTTGTAGAACCATAGCAGTTCCCAAATGTTATAGATAAGAAATCTTTATAGCACAATAAGATAGTATTAGGTTTGCATTGTTGTAGCCAAAGGAAAAGATATAAGGAAGCTATCAAGGTATCATAACAGCCCATTTGTTTTCCAAACAGTTCTTCAGATACAATCAAGATTCTTCACTGATCAAAAGTAACAAATTAGCAGTAGCCTCCATGAATAAAAACATCAGTCAATCCATTCCAGCAGAAAGCCAAGCCTTGCCTTCCACAGAAAATGAATCAGATTTTATTCTGAATGCTACTGGTGGCATATATTTGGCCACACTGTGTATTTTATACGAAAATACTAACAGAAGTACCTCAAGTTTAGATTCTATTCCCACAACCCAACCTGTATTCAAACGAAAACTGTGTGATGAATTTAGCACAGCAGACCAACATTCACAAGTCTTGGACAGAAGGGCATTTTTGTGGGGGATCTTTGCCACCACAATATTATAGGGTTCTACATGTAAACAGCATATAAGCATACAGATTCAGCAGCAGTTTCAATGAAATACTGCCAAAACCTAGGACATCCTCTTTTTTCCCCCTAGAGAATAGTAGAGTGTTGGAAAAAGAGAAGGTCAGATAGAATTAGAGCAGGTACAAAGGCCTTCAGAGCTTATAAATCTGAATTGTGATATACTGCAGCGTCTGCTGCCCCTTCACGCTATGTACAAATAGCTTCCTATCAAAAAGATTTGGCAGGAGCCAGCAAAAAACAAAAGAATTTTAATACTAACACTACAATATTGCTGAGCTAAACAACATTTTTTGGAGAGATGCCTGGAAGAAATGCATGCTGAATTGCAAGCAGTACAGTCAATTTACCACAAACCAAATTTTGTTTTCCTGGGCAGAAAGAAAATATTATTTCCCAGTTGTTTTATCACCCCCACCAAGTTATGTCATTCCATTGAATCAAGATGGGCAACTGTCAGGGGTTAGGGGGACACATTGTCCCCACAGGAAAATTTGGAGAGCAGCCCACACCCCTAAACAATTTTTTAAAATGTTTTAATAATCTGAGAGGCAGGCATAGAGGAAATTTTATCAAGGTTTTTTGCCCTCTCTGGAACATGTTAGGCCCAGAAAAGGCCTTTTTTTTTCAAAAGGAAGTGACCAAAAGGCACCTTCCTGGTCACATCCTGTAGAAAAAGAAGGCTTCTTTTAGGCTTAAAACAGCCCAGCAGGGCCAAAAACACATACTCTCCACCTATCCCGTTGGCAGGGAAAGTCCCCATTAATTCTCTGTCATCTCATCTTTTCAGCTCCTTTTAAAAATGTCCCAGTTTTTCTCTCCTCCTACCACTTTTGCCTTTTGTCCTCAGATTACATCACTTGCTACAAACTGAACTCAGCAGGGAGAGAGGAGAGGAGGGAGCAGAATCTTGCCATTCCCAGTAGATTCAGGCAAAAGCAAACGGCTGCAGCCTTTTCTAACTTGCTCTTTCTGTTAATTGCTTTTGCCACCCTGACCACTCCCTGATGTTGTGTGGCCACATGTATCCCAGTTTGCATCTGTGAAATGTTAGAGAGTGTGAAGACATGGTGAAAATTCTTGAACAAATGACCTAGGAGGCATTTAGGGGCAATTTTTTTAAAAAAAAAATCCAATAAGGGGAAACTTTGGGTCACATAATCACCACTGGGGTGCAGCACACAGCCTGAGGACCACATTTTTGCCATTCCTATATTAAACCAAAACAGATCCACTATTTGCACATTTCTAGTGGATAAGAAATAACCCAAAACACCAACAATGAAAGAAAATGGAAAACAAAACAATGATTTAATCCTTGTAGCTGCTACGGTTCTGGTTTTCTGTGTAGAAGCCAGAACCCTTTGTTCTGGTCTAGAACTTCTGAAAAATTACAAATTGCAAAACATACGTATGTTCTTGCTCAACAGACCTAACCAGAATTTCAGGCACGTAACTTAATAAAATTACTAAATACTTAAATAACCCAAAAGGACCCAAATAAAATGAGAAAAAATGATAGCTTATCTAATCTCATGGATTTGGCTTTCTCATTCAGGCAATGTTTGGGATGGGGTGGAGGGTCCTAGCTTGCTTCCTGACATTTCTCCATGGGAGTGGGGGTGGAGCATGGTTGCTGGTAGTTCCCTTCACAAGGAAAAACATTCTGTTATCGTAATTTGGGGGAAGATGGGAACTCTTTGTTCCCAAAGATAATTCAAAACCAGTGCTAAAAATATTTAAGTCAAAATATGGCAGCTTTCTTAGCTTTTTTTTCTATTGGTGGGTGCTATTCCCAGGTTAAGATCTGTAGATTGCCTAAACGCAGGGAAGAGGAAACTGTGACAGAGGCTGAACAGAAGCTTTATGAGGCCTCTTTCCCCCAAGGCTCTGAATCGGACTTGAGATGGCCTAGATGTCAAAGTCTGCCAGCTGAAAACAATATACAGTAAGATACAGGTTGGCAAGTTAAAGTAAGCAAAGCACATCTGATTTGCAGGAACATTAATCACTCTATTAGATCCTCTAGAGTGCATTTTCTTTCAAAGCCTGCCTAGTAAACACAAGATAAATTAGCACTGTCAACAAATTCTGAAATAAGACCTCTTCCTTTCCTCATCTACTTTTTAAAAAGTGTATTAGATAATTTGACACATCAATATTAACTCAGAAAAACAAAACAAATCAGAGCTTGTGCTTCCTATACCCTAACATGAATGTTTTGAGGTGGAGCAACCTAAAGAAAGGGATGCCATTTCAACTGATATGCTTAACCTCCATTTTCAAGTACATCAGTAGTTTCACTGAAATCTAGGAAAAAAATTACAGTACAATTGGTTTATTGAAGAGGGGGTAAACTAAAAGAGGGGTTTTTAAAATAATAATAACAACAATAATAATAATAAAAATGTATTTAACACATTTGTAATCCATAGACATAAATACGTTTCAATTATTTTCAGATAGACTTTGAAGCATTTCAGTATTTTAGTACCTTTGCATAACTGAATACTGCTACACCCTACAGATAAAACACAGGAGCTTATTTGGCAGTTGTGAAGCTATAACATTTGAGTCAAACTTTGAACCCTTTTTTCCATACCATTATTTCCAGCCAAAGGGGATTAGAGGACCTCCAGTGCTTTACGGTGGGTAGGTGTCTTTGGTTGGCCTTCAAGTTGTTTCCAGTTTATGGCAACCTGAAGGCTACTCTACGGCGAACCTCATGGCACGTTGTTGTTGTTGTTGTTGTTGTTTGTATCCCATTCCCCCCCCCAAAAAAAATTGGGACTCAAAGCAGCTCTCAATTTAAAAGAACAATACCATGAAAAACATACAAAATATGAACATTTAAATAGATTTAAATTATTCACAGTATCAGAACAATTCAAACATTGAGTTAAAAGGAAAAAAATGCAATTTTAAAAAGGCTGTTAAAACAGTTCAATTGATAACAATACAGCACACCCTAGCCCATTCTTTAAACACCTTCTGTTTTTAAAGCCTGTAGGAATAAAAAGGTTTTAGCCGGCCAATGGAAGGATAACAAAGAGGGGCCCATTCTAGCCTCCCTGGAAAGGGAGTTCCATAGTCTAGGGGCAGGCACTGAGAAGGCCCTCTTCTCACATCCCACCAACTGTGCTTGTGATGGTAGTGGGACTGAAAAAAGAGCCTCTCCTGATGACCTCAGGGGGGTTGCCATTGCCTTCCTCTAAAGTTGAGAGAGTGTGACTTGCCCAAGGTCACTCGATGGATTTCCATGACTGAATGGGGACTTGAACCCTGGGATCCCAGAGTCTTGGTTCAACAATCAAACCACTACGCCACACTGGCTCACTGCTTTAAGGTGCTGTGATCTAAGGAGATTATCAGACGTGGGGGAACATGGCAAAAAACTGCATTCCCAACCACATTGGAAGATCGTGAGGAGAACATAAAGGATGACATTATCAGATGCCCGCGTCCATACTCAGTTTTTCCCAGGGTGTAGCCACCCATACAAAGGGATGCTTTACTCACAACCACGCTATGCCCCAGGATGCTGAAGGACGTCATCTGATAATGTTGCCCCTTCCTGTTCTTGTTGTGATCTTCTGACACAGTTTTGTATGTCTGATAATCTCCTAAGAAAGAGCAAGCAAAACTTTGAAAAGTTACTTTTGGGGACTACAACTCCCAGAATCATCCAGCCATCTTGGGACCAAAATCTTCATTAACTTAGTGACAGGAGACCAATTGTGCACTCATTTCTTTCCCATTGCTTTTCCAGCATTAATAGTCCTACATTGAGGGCACTTTGAGAAGAAAACAACACAGTATCATTGCATGTATATAATTGCAGCATAATTTGCAATTTTGTTTCAGACCCCATGTCATATAGTTTTCCTGTATGAAAAAATAATATTATTTGTTATATTAACTGTTATATTATTTGTCTGGCAACCCTGCAACCATGGGCCCATACACTCTACAGAAATATAGTGCTATTAGGCTATGTTTCCATCCTATGGAATACTGTGATTTGTAGCTGGATGAGGAAATGGAATTATCTGGCTGAAAACTGTAAATGCCTCTAAATAGCCCTAAATGGCTAATCCCAAACTGCCACAGGATGGACTCATGGCAGTTAAAGTGGATTAATAGCACCATAATTTTGTAGTGTGAATTTGGAGATTTTCAGACAACACTGTTACAGTGTTGCTATTCCACTTTATTTGCTATGGCTGCCTCCTCTTGAATCCTGGGATTTGCAGTTTAGGGAGGGGCATTTACAACTCTCAGCCAGAGAGATCTTAGGCCTCATTAAACTACAAACCCCAGAATTCCACAGGAGGAAGCCAGAGCAGTTAAAGTGGAATAGTAACACTATAACAGTGTAGTCTGAAAATCTCCTAGGCCTTATCTATGCTGCTTAATGCATTACCTCAGAGAGTGGTGGGGTCTCCTTCTTTGGAAGTTTTAAAACAGAGGCTGGATGGCTATCTGCTGATAATGCTTTGATTGGGTATTCCTGCATGGCAGTGGGTTGGATTAGATGACCTTTGTTGTCTCTTCCATCTCTATGATTCTAATTATTTTGAAAATTTGTCCCAGGCAATAAAACGAGTGACAGTAAGACCAGCAAATAAATGAACTGCAAAAGTGGGGAGGGGTTTTACCACCAGGGGTGGTAGGCAAGATGATGGCACTCTCCCCACCACCACACACACACCCAAGAATTCTGTAACCACAAATGAAATTTCCCTTCAGTCCCCAAATCTTTAGCATTGCAGAGAGTGGGACATTGAAAATCATTCACACTTAGATCTAGTATATTTGGTGTGTTCCTATTACCTATACCTGCTACTTTTCTTTGGATGCCTAAACTTTATTTTCAAATGCTCAGGTGAAGTTTTACATTACTTTAGTGCTAGAAATTTTGGAATGGAAGGAAAATTTCGGATGGGAGGGTCTTATCCGGTGGTAATGCCTTCATTTTGCCCTCTCCATAGCTACACCACTGGATGGTAGATATTTTTCCTACCTTGTAAAGTACTACACTCACTTTCAGATGATGTGTAATCCCCACTTTATAACCTCTTAGTATGTGTTTGTGCTGAGATTTGTCTCTTCATCTTTGTTGTGAGTTCCCACCCACCCAACCCTGATCTCACGTAAATTCATCCCATGTTTACTGAAGCAGGCAGCTAGCTGGACATAGAAATAGGTCTTTCATTCTCATGGTCTTCAGTCTGATAAAAACTCTTTTCCCCTTTGATCTCAATTAATGTTCCTAGCATTCTCCCTGAAAATACTTGTATCAAACTTAGGAAATGGCATAGCTAAAGGAAAGGCCTTCACACCTCTGCAGGTGGGCCACTTGACAAAAACTCATTCTGAAGCATTATTCCTAGGCACCAAGAGGATTTCTGACACCTCTAATATTACCAAAGTATGTGATTAATTAGACTTGTGACAGTTTTGCAATACATACACCCAGCTGGATGTGTGTGAAGGCAGCTATTCTCTTTTGTACAACATTCTATACGCCATGTTGCTTCAAACAAGTATTGGCATATTTGCAATAAAAATCCTTCCCGTAAAAGAAAAACTTTCATTTGTATACAGAAGAAATTGATTTCTGAAACAAACACATGCACAGAGAGAGAGAGAGAGAGAACCTTCTTCTACTTTTTAACCAGATGTAGATAACACAGTACTGTAGGATCTTTAGAGAAATGAAAGAAAATAAAGACACCCCAAAACTCAGCCCTGCCAAATCTTGCATGCATACAGAGCAGCAGTATTCACTGATAAGTGCTTGCTTCCAAAAGTAATAGGCAACCAGATTGGAGGGAAATGTTTAGCCATCAAATCCCACAATAGGCTGCTAAAGTATGAAGGACTCGATTTGACAGCAGTACCCAGAGACCGCTAGATAAATATAAATCACAAACGTGATGCAGCAGCTTAAAAACTAATCACAAGTCCTGGCTGTCTAGATTTTCAGACAACACTGTTATAGTGTTACTATTCCACTATATTTGCTATGGCTGCCTCCTGTTGAATCCTGGGATTTGCAGTTTAGGGAGGGGCATTTGCAACTCTCAGACAGAGAGCTCTTAGGCCTCACTAAACTAAAAACCCCAAAATTCCACAGGAGGAAGCCAGAGCAGTTAAAGTGGAATAGTAACACTATAACAATGTAGTCTGAAAATGTATCAACAAACATGACCTGAGGACTGAAGCCCTGTGAGGAAAGCTTTGATGGAGCTGTACCTCTTTAGGGTTATGGGATGCCCTCCAACTGTCCTGATTTACCAGGGAAGGTCCCAGTTAATCCCCTGTCATCCCATTTTTTCAGGTGCTTTTAAAGTGTGTCAATTTCTCTCTCCTCTTCTCACTTTCCCCCTCCTCTTCTCACTTTCCCCCTTCATCGTCTGCTTACTTCAGTTGCTGCAAAGTGCAAAAATAGTTTGCACTTCATTAACTCAGCAGGGTAGCGCAGGGGAGTCTTGCCCTTCCCAGTAGACTCAGGCAACACCCAACTGCTACAGCATCTCCTACCTTGTGTGTTTTCCTCATTAATAACTTTTGCCATCTTGACCACTCTCTGATTCTGCCTGGCCACACATGTCCTCGTTTTCATCTCTGAAATGTTGGAGAATATGTGATGCTATGATAGTCATCTTCATATATTTCAAGGCGTGTCACAGATGGTGAAGCTCATTTCTGTTCACCCACTCTAGAGGACAGGACCTGAACTAGTAGTTTCACATTCAAAGAAGGATTTTTGGTAAACATTAGGCAGTGTAACATGCTAATGTTCCCAGTGTAACATGCTCAACAACAGAACAGATTGCCTCATGGTAGTGGACTCTTTTTTTCCTTAGCTGTGATTGAGCTGTGAGTGTTAGCAAACTAAGAGGGATGGTGCAGTAGTGGTTTTATTTATTTATTTATTGTTACAAGATAAAGCAAAAAAAAATCTGATAATAAAATGTTAAAAGTACAATTAAACACATGTAGCCAAGGAGTGCTTTTGCTTAGCTTAAGTCAAGCTGCCTGCTACACCCCTATTGCTGAAGAAAATGAATCTGACCTTTGAGGATGTACTTGTCAGGAATGTGATGAATACTTGCAAAAAAACAAACAAACAAACAAACCTGTCCACAATGAAAAAGGGTATCTCAGCATTAGGATATCCCCCGAGAAAACAGTCAACTGCTGCAAGACTTCCTTACATTTCAGAATATCTTTGGGAGAAAAAAATGCACAAAACACATCTTATTTTGTACAAAACAACAACAGCAACACTGTTCTGTACAAAAATGTTGGGGTTTGCACAAAAGAATTTTCCACATAAAAGTAAACAATATCTGAAACTGGTCAAAAACTCTCATTGAGTGGAAACTTTTGAAGCGATTCATTTAAGCATATGAGAATGCAATGAGCAAAGATTTAAATCCCTACTACTTAGCTATATCAAGGATTTACTACTGTGAGATACTGGATGAGGCTGCATTTGGAAACTTTTGGAATGCTTTACTAGAATGTAGGCCCTACCCAGAGAACTGTTAATGTAGGCTGACCTATAAATATTTTATAAATAAAACAAAAGAAAACCAGAATGGGACCAGGATACTGTGTCATTGCTAAGGCTGGTGTCACCCCTCCCTCCGATAATGTAACCTGGTACCATCCAGCCTCTCCACATCCCCTTAGTACTGCCACAGCCAGGATATCGAAGGAATCACTTCCTCCTGTATGAACCTGTCTCGGGGGAAGTCATAGGGAAGGGTGTTTTTGTTGTCCAGTCATCGCCAGGGAGATGCAGTTGAGGAAGATCTGCATCTGAAAGATGAAGATGAAGGTTTCTTCCCTTGTGAAATCCCTTATCCAAATTTTGGTCTAAGAGAGCTGCATTACCCCCTCTCTAATGACATTCTGCCAACACCAAAAGGTTACTTTTTATTGTTGCAACCGTTTGGCCTCACTTTTGTTTGATTTTCAGTTGCTGACTCTTTGCCTGTCCATTTTATAGTCTTGGGGAGGGAAGTTATATTACTATCTCTTTTAAAAATATTTTTATTGAAAGATTACAGTGCATTAAAATTATAGAAATTAAGAAAAAAAGAAACAGTAGTAGTAGTAGTAGAAGAAGAAGAAGAAGCAAACTCCAGGAACAGAGATTACAACTAAACATTAGGAGGAACTTTCTGACAGTAAGAGCTGTTCAGCAGTGGAACTCACTCACTTAGAGCATGGTGGGTCTCCTTCCTTGGAGGTCTTTAAACAGAGGCTGGATGGCCATCTGTCAGGGATGCTTTGATTGTGTAGTCCTGAATGGCAGGGGGTTGGACTGGATGGCCCTCGTGGTCTCTTCCAACTCTATGATTCTATGATTCCAAGACTTCCAATCTTCCTTTTGGTGGTTATATATGCATATAGCTATTCATGCCTCACTCGTTAACAAATTACAGCATATTCTCTTCTTTTAATGGCCTATTCTTTGTAATTATCAAAACCAAAAGTTACCAAGTCATTTTCTTTTCTTTTTATCACAAAAAAAGTCTATCTTTGAAAAATGTCACTAATGACCTATCAGTTCCAACAGCCATCCTTGTGTGGTAGGTAGTATTAAATTCTTCCATCTTATAAATGTCAACCCCTTAAATCACATATTTTTCTTAACTTATTCATCTTCCATGTCAATGAAAGTTTATACATTTTAGCAATTACCTGTTCATAATCTCTATATAATTACTTCTCCAATTCCAACATATATTATTCAAGCCCAAAAATCTTTTTATCCATTTTGAGTATTTTCAATAACGATAAGAAAACCTTTGAAAACTATATCCTATATACTATTATTAACTACTCTCTTGATTTAATTTTATATTCCCCTTGACAAACATCCAGGAGGTCTTAATAATTTAACCACCTTTCTTCAAGATCCAAACCAAACAGCAGACTTCAGATAAGTCCTCTTTCCTTTGCATCCTGTAGTACTTTGTACGTAACTCATGGTTTTTTTGCCTTGCCACACAAAACTTAAACATTTAGCATTTAACATTTATATTTCTATACTGCTTATCAGTGCCAAAGCACTCCCTAAGCAGTTTACAATGTTTTAGCTAATTGCCCCCAAGAAGGATGGAAAGCTGAGTCAATCTTGGAGCCCTGTAGGATCAAACTCACCTACAGAAGGATAGAAAGCTGAGTCAATCTTGGAGCCCTGTAGGATCAAACTCACAGTGTTGTGGCTGCAGTACTGGCATTTAACCACTGCCCCACCAGGGCTCCTTAAAAGTATCTTTTCACCATTGTTCAAATGGTACATCAGTTCTCAAAACATATTGATTGAAATAAAAATATCATTCTAAACAAGACATTCACTTTTGTCACTGAAATTCTTCCCACCAGTAACAAATTTATTTTCCTCCATCTTAACATACCTTTCTTTAAATATCTAACTTTCTTCTTAAATTGAAAACAAGTTTTGTCCATTAACTCAGCTTGATCTTCTATACCCATATCATTTCATCTCCATTTTTTTTTTGTCTAATATAATCTCCAGGGTCTTTCAGAGTTACTCTGAATCCCAGCAAAATTCTCCTACTCTCAATTCCAACAATGACAAATTGTCTGGATCTTTTTCCATCTCTTTATCTATGAACCCAGTTTTACTCTCCAAAATCTCCAGCCCATCATCAACATGTTTCACATCTCCAACCAGCTACCCACTGATTCTCCAATATGTTTAACCTCCTTTTTCGTATCTTCCTTTGTCAGGAGTTAGAGACTGAACTCCATTATAAAATGTCTGAACAACTGCAGAACCATGCTGCGTCATAATGGCTGACTGCATGAACTACCAAGTCACGCCTAGTATGGCCACTAGAGGGCCATGTCCTGTAGATGTATATATAGGAGAGCTCAGAACAGAGCTCACTTCCTCCTCTCTTCTCTTCCTGTAAATGCTGAGGCCTGGTGAAGCAGTTTGTCCTTCAATTGTAAATATTTGTACATATTGCAACTGTTTGACTTTGAAGATAAAGTGCCTCCTGCTTATTTGGATGTCAAACACTCTGTGTGAGTATTCTTAGGAACGGGTTGCTACTGAGTCTGTTGAGATAGTTTTTAGCTTGTGCTTGGAATTGAGTGTCCTATCAGCCCCTGACATCCTTCAGCTCCTCCTTCACCTTACCAAATCTTCTATTTTTACCATATTTCTCATAAGCCTGATTTCTTCAAACAACTTCTGTAGAATATCTGATCCAGTCACTTTTATCATTTTTCTTGTGGGTGTCATATTCAGTAAATCTAAAGTATACTGTAAGAGGTCTTTAGTTAATAGTGGAAAAACACCATTATGGAAGCATGCTTGATCTCAGTAAGGAGTGCATTCCACATGATGGACATCACTGTGGAGAAGACACATTTCCACACTGGGACTAAACAAACTTTGCTAGGGCCCAGTATAGTAAGCTGGGCTTCAACTTCAGAGCATATAGTCTGGGGCAACCTATTTTGGGAAGAAGGCAGCCTCTCAGATAACCTGGTCCTGAGTTGTATACTACCTTCCAACTGTCCTGATTTGGCAGGAACAGTTCCAATTAACTATTGGTCCTCCCACTTTTTCAGCTGCTTTTAAAATAAGCCATTTTCTCTCTTATCCTCCTACTTTCACCTTTTGTCCTCAGCATACTTCAGTTCCTACAAACTGAGGACTTTATCAGATGCACTAAATTCAGCATCATAATGATACCACATAAACATGAAAGGGTGTGCATATCAGACAGTGATTGCCTTTCATGTTTATGTCTTGTCCTTAAGCCCATCTGTTTTATTGATGGCCCAAGTTGTCAATAGATCAGCTGTGCCTTTTTTTTCTTTTGCTGGCATAGCCGGTGTGTGTAACCTCCCTTTTTTTTTCCCCACATAATTATGTTGTGAATGGCTGGCCTGGCCAGAACACTTCTGGGTGAGGTTGCGACATCCAGGTAGGTGACACACTTTTTTTAACCATCCCTGGTTTACTTGAAAGTTTTTAAGTGTGGGGGGGTTTTGCTTTGTGTAACTTTTGTGTTTTATTTTTTGTTTTATGCTTGAATTTCCTGTGTGATGAAATCTCACAGGATTTCAAACAAAGAAGTGAACGGAGCTTCATTCACTTTCTCCTTCATTGCCGGAGAAGCCTTTGCCAAGAGAGAAGATAAATGTGGGGCGGGGAGTTCTTTTGCTGGCATAAAAATGAATTTTTTATGCTAGAAAAAGAGTGTTTTAAGGGGCTCGTTTAATAAAGTCCACAGTTCAAATTGCACTTTATTAACTCAGCAGCGGGGTTGGGGGCAGAATCTTCATTAACTTTCCAGGAAACTCAGACAAATGCAAACTGCTGCAGCCTCTCCCACCTTGTGTGTTCTCCCTCATTAGTAACTTTTGCCATCTGTTTTCATCCATGAAATATTGGAGAATTTGTGTATATGTTAATATACATCTAGTATAATATAGGAGTCATACAAACCACAAGTAACACAGTAAACCTGGCTTAGTAGCTAATTGGCAATCAGTTTGATTTATAAACAAGATGTGCCAAACAAAACCACAAAATATTGGTTTGTCCTGATCTGAATTTCTTCTGAAAGAAAATGTTAAAGAATGGTTTCCCTTAGGATCACACCTGGGAAGAAAGGTTTACATCTTTATCAACACCTGCTTTGCTCATATTAATTAACACCCCAGCCAAAAGTGATAACATTTCCCTTTTTATGAAGTTGGATATTAGGTGCAAATAATAATTTATCCCAAGTTGTTAAAATAAACAACAGGCCTTACATTAAAAGAAAGCTGTAAACTGACTCTTTAGCTACTCTGTTACTCTTGCAGCAGACTGTGTTTATCTTTTATGCTCATGATTATAAACAAAAGCACATCATCATAATGATCTATATGACCTTTACTGTTTGATGGTGCAGCAGTTCACAAAAACATGTTTACTCCATATCAAGAAGAGAGAGAGAGACTACATCTAACATAATGTTTTTCTCCATGGGAGTTTTTATGGAAATACTCCCATCAAGGCATACATATGGAAAGATTATACCAGTGCTGATTATCAACAAAGCTTTTTTGCAAAGAAGCCTTAAGCAGAGGTCAGCAGTAATCTAGTCTCCTCTGTCTTTTGTGACAAACACATTATTTTATTTTATTTTATTTTATTTTATTTTATTTTATTGCATTGCATTGCATTGCATTGCATTGCATTGCATTGCATTGCACTGCATTGCATTTTTATGCCTAAGTCTTGTGCTGCAGTTTCCATGGGAATGACTCTGTAGAAGCCTTCCTAAACATAACCCTATAGTGAGACATTTAACAACAGATCCAGTCTTAATATTCTCATTAATGTGTATTTAAAGTAACACATTAATTAATTAAGGCATTAATTGAATACAAACTATGATTCAAGACAATTAAGCTGTCTTCTAAAAATTAAGGACGCATTGTAACACTGTTGTATGCAATGTCAAGGGAAGCAAAAAAAAAAAAATTAACATTATGACCCAGTCTTCAATTTATATACTGTATTGGTCTATACTCTGATGTTATTTTCCAGGCGACAGGAGAAGGCCCACATGCTACAATAGCTTACAGTAGCTCACACCACAAGACATGTTTCCATGCAAGATTCTAATATGCAGTATTCCTAACTTTTCTACCATTCTGGGTTTGCTTTGTTTGTTTTGCTTTGTTCTTATATAGAGGTAACTAGAAAAAGGAAATTATTATTATGATATTTATAGCAGAATTACTTAATGAGGGAGAAAACCTAAATATAACTATGTCTACGTATATCAACTATGTATTATTTTATTTACAGTATAACCCATCTTTCTCCTTATACAGGATACAAGGTGGCTTACAAAACAATTTAAAAAGTAAGGTACCATTAAAAATTATTCATGCAAAAGTTGTTTTTTAAAAAAATAGTTCAGTTTAAAAAACACATAGTAAAAAACAACATAAAACACAATTAAAACATACTAAAGCATGATAATGAACAAATATACCCAACACCTTTAGCCAAAATGGGTCACAATATTACTACATAATGATTTCCCTGATGGTGACAGTTTAGAAAAGTTGGCTGAGGATATGCTTGAGTTCAGTGTAGGGGTAAGCAGACTTTTGACTTACAGGCTCTACATCAGTTTTTACAAGAACCCTGAGATCCACCAACCAGAACCTGCAGAGCCATAGAAACGAGTACCAACACTGAACAGAATTCATAGTCCTTACACACAAAAAACTATTTCTCATTACCTGATGTTTCCTTCATGTTAACAATATAATTGAGAGTGGGGTGGGTAGAATAATTTTGTTGCTGATATTGTTGAACCACCAGCAGTCAGAAATCCTTGCTAATCTATTGCAAATCCCTCAGATCCTAATGTACCTTCTTCCCAGCTCTACTGTACAGAATGTACAGAATGCATCAACTATCTTATCAACATTTATAACAACTTTTAAACCATGGTATACTGATGATGTATGTCTGAAGGAATGAATGTTATTGCAATGTGTCCCCTTAGTCATGTGGCAAATAAAACAAGTAACCTAAAAAGCTATTACCGTGAAATGTTTTTTTTTTCAATTATTGCTATTTCTACTAGATATGTAGACTATTAATTCAACCTATTCTGCAACACAGTATGAGAGAATCAGTGGGAATAAATAGCAAATATGTATGTCTCAAAAAGAGAAGCCAGTTTTATTGGTTGTTGTTCAGTATCATTCTTTGATGAACCCCAGGAGCTTAAACTCAATTCAGTTCAGAGTTTCAGTTCGGATTGCTCTGTCTCTTCAGCAAATGGACTGAATTTCTGTATCCCTCAGATGGAGAAGAACCATTCCATGATGTGAAGAACCACCCATTCAATACAGAATGAAGCAATTATTTTGGATTTCCTTCACCACCAAAGAACTCTGGGACATGCCATTTTAGTAATCTTGCTGAGAGATATTTAATGGGCATTACTTGTTTGCTGCAACAGGCTAACAGTGGTTTGCTGCAACAGACCTTCTGGTATTTGTCTTCTTATAACCATGACAGTTAAACATGCCTGTAGTTTCAATCTGTTTGTGATCTCATAAAAATATGAAGTCGAAGGCTTTCACAGCTGGCATCCATAGGTTTTCTGTGGTTTTTTTCTGGGCTGTGAGTCCGCGTTCTGGAAGAGTTTATTCCTGACATTTTCCCTGCATTTGTGGCTGGCATCTTCAGAGAATGGCTGGGTAGGGGTGTGTCAGGTTAATAATCCTCCTTGCATATCTCCCCCCAGGAAATAGCCATTCAAATACACACATTTACATATTCTCTCCAACAGGGACTCACATTATATAAACCCCCACACACCCCTACCCAACCACTCTCTGAAGATGCCAGCCACAGATGCAAGCAAAACATCAGGAATAAACTCTTCCAGAACATGGCCTCACAGCCTGGGAAAAAAAACACAGAAAACTCATAAAAAATAGTTGGACAGATTTACCAAATATGGAAAGTATGTTCAGGGATGTTCTGACTTTAAATATAAGCTATGTGTCATACATAAAATTTGCTTGGAAGAAGTCATGGGGTGACACCAATTTTTTTTTAATTCATATAGAGTAGTGTGCCTCATCATTTGAAAGCTGTGTTCAAAAATTACCTTGTTGAGTTGAGTTCAAAAAAATACCTTTTTTGAACATTTTGCAGTAACTATTTACATAAAATTTAATGTATGTCTTGGCTTGATAGACTTGCACCAAATTTGAAGGGGGTATTTGGGATGGTCTGATTTAATATACTGCCTGCCTGGGGTACACAAAATTCACTTAGGAAGTGGGAGGACACCCCAGTTATTCATAGACAGTAGTGTGATTGGTGGATGTTCAGGAGAGGCCTGCTCTTTCAAGGGCAACTGAGATGCCTGTTCAATGTGACGAATGTTTGAGCCTCTAAAGAGAAACACCGTCACCCTCCAGGGCAGTTGAAACAGAGCAATTATTAATGACAATTAATGATTATCCCAAGCAACACTGGGGATTGCAGCCAGTTTGTAATATAAACATCTCTGTACACATCTGAAGTTTATTTTTTCACTTTTCAAGTAGTTACACTTTAATTTGAACAGAACGCCATGGAAACAGTCCTGTTGAGCACCATCCCAACAATAAATTTGTTTATTTTATTTGTGCCACTGGGGTTACAGCTCATTGGCCAGCCTTTCCCTTTTTAATACTCTTAGAGCCACCCACTTTATTTGCTTTGTTTTTCATTGCACATCAGTCATCACATATAGAGGCAAATACAAACACAGATTCTTTTGAAGTCTAAAATGTACCTGAAAAATTCCATGAAAGAGAAGCCATAGCCATGTTGCTCAGCAATTCCTGCACAAACGACATTTGCAGACGCTCCGATCAATGTCCCATTACCTGCCATTAAAACAAAAAATTTTAAAATCAGAGCTGAGATTTGTGTTCTTTATCTACTTGCTTTGCCCCTGAATTAGATTACCTTGCAGACTAGATGCAAAGGGAGGAAAAGGGAGGAATCAATCATTTTTCCTGCACCTGAAAGGAAATCTCCTGAACAATAACCTCCCTGCCTATAAATAGTGTTTGCAAAGGCAGGCCTGTCTTTGTCCTCTTATTCACAATGAGGGGGTGGAAGGAAAGAGAAAGAAATACACAACTGTGTTGTCAAACTGACACCTTCTGCCTGTATACAGGGGAACTGGCTGATTATTTGCTTCACGCACAAAAAGGTAACAGAAGGATAAAATGAAACTGGGAGGAGAATGCGTAGGAGGAGAGACACATCTCTGCTAATCGCATGTTTGGATATTGATTGAGAGAACAATGAAAATGGATGAGTTGTTTACGTTCTGTGAAATGCATGTAGGACCAGTAGAATGAGTCACTTGCATTTTAAACAGGGTCTTTAAACCAGCAGCACAATTAATAAGTGACCTCCTCAGAAAGTGACACTGACGCCCCCAAATTACCAAAGGCCATTCAAAGAAAACTCACAATACAGTACATAATCTCAGTTTATGGGGAAATAAATTAACGCATTTCTTCATTAAATGAGAGAATGGACTGGACAGAGACTAAAGTTGCACTACTGGCTGCATATAACATTATACATGCACACAGTACAGTGTTGTGTATTTTTGTGCACTCCACAAATGCACTCAAGATACTCCTGAACAAATTAGTTCCTACTATTGCAGAAGAACTTCTTCCTGAAAGCCAATGTGGCTTCAGAGCCAATAGGAGTACTACAGATATGGTATTTGCCCTTAGACAACTGCAAGAGAAATGTAGAGAGCAGAACAAGGGACTCTATGTAACATTTGTAGACCTCACCAAAGCCTTCAACACCATGAGTAGAAAAGGTCCGTGGCAGATCCAGGAAAGACTAGGATGTCCCCCCAAATTCCTTAAAATGATTATCTTGCTATACGAGGGCCAGCGCGGTCAAGTCAGATATGGCAATGCTCTTTCAGAGCCCTTTCTAATAACTAATGGAGTGAAGCAAGGTTGTGTTCTTGCTCCAACTTTATTTACAATCTTCTTCAGCATGATGCTCCACAGGGCTACGGCAAAGCTTGAAGAAGAAGATGGCATCTATATATGTTACCGTACTAATGGTAGCTTGTTTAACTTAAGCCGTCTGAGGGCTCGCACTAAGACTCTAAACTATCTAGTCTGTGAGCTGCTCTTCGCTGATGATGCTGCCCTTCTTGCCCACACAGAAGCAGCTCTGCAGCGCCTAACATCCTGCTTTGCAACAGCTGCAGAGCTGTTTGGGCTGGAAGTCAACCTGAAGAAAACAGAAGTTCTTTACCAGCCTGCACCACAGGACGAACACCACCATGCCCACATTGCCGTCGGCATATCTGTGCTTAAGTCCATTCAGCAGTTCACCTACCTGGGAAGCATCATCTCCTCAGATGCCAAGATTGACAAAGAGATCGATCACAGATTAGCAAAGGCATATAGCACATTTGGAAGACTTTACAAAAGTGTCTGGAGTAATAAACACCTGAGGCAAAGCACAAAAATCAGTGTGTATAGAGCCATTGTACTGTCTATTCTCCTTTACAGGTCTGAAACATGGATCACCTATCACCAACACTTACAACTCCTCGAACACATTCATTAGCGCTGTACAGGCACAATCCTAAATATACACTGGACTGACTGTGACAAATGTTGCTGTCCTTGAGCAAGCAGGGATCACCAGCATTGAGGCCATGATATTGAGAACACAGGTGCGCTAGGCAGGGCACATTTCTAGGATGGAAGACCATCGCCTCCCAAAAATACTACTCTACGGTGAACTTGCCACGGGTCAGCATAAGAGGGGCGCTCCAAAAAAGCGATACAAGGACACCCTGAAACAACATCTCAGGCTCAGCCAAATTGATCACCAACAATGGTCCACCCCTGGCCTCACATCGGGAGGCATGGAGATGCACTATCCACAATGTTGCAGTATTATTTGAGAACTCATGCCGAACAAGCCTTGAAGAGAAACGACAACGCAGAAAGAATCACAACCCAGAAACATCACCCAAGGAAACTTTCTGTTCTCCTTTCTGCAACCGGACTTGTTTATCTCAGATTGACCTTTTTAGTCATCAGCGTGCTTGCAGAAAGCGCGGGATGAGTCCTTCCTGAATCTTTGTTTGCGAAGAAAAGCCAGAGAGAGAGAGAGAGAGAGAGAAGTCAAGTAAGCATTGTGGTAACTGTTCTATATACCAGGGCACAACACTGTACTATTCAAACCATGAAAAATAATTTCCTTTGGACATAAGTAGAGGGAATTTTCATTTATAAACTGGGCTTGGTTATCTCTGTCCAGGAAATGGCCATAGCTGTTACCAAGCACCCTGAGCCACAGAGTCCACTTGGCCTCCAATAACAGGAATAGATCTAGGAGCACTCCCAAGCTCTGTACCTGCTCCTTCAGGGGGAGGGTAACCCCATTCATAACAGGCTGTTTACCCAATTTCAGGATCTGAGAACTGTCAATCCACAGAGCCTCTATCTTATTGGGATTTGGTTTCAGGACATTATCAGACAGGCCTTATAATCAGGGACAGGGATGCAACAGTGTCGAGAAAGGATTTATCTTTCAGCTGACATTGTCCCTCTCCCGCTTTCCCACCATTCTCCCACCGTTCTGCCCCCATGTTTTATTATTCATGGGGAATCATCTTTAATAATCACCCGTTCTGTTTTAGGACTTTTTCAGACAGCGCTTACCACGCTAGAAGCTTGCACGAGAGGTACGGCGTTCTCGCGCAGCAGGGGGTCTGTTTCGGACGACACTGTCCCTCTTGCGAAATCGTCCGTGTCACTTCTGTGTATGATTGAAGGCAGCCGTGCCATATTTTACTCATGGGCAACTTCTGGGACAGGAATGGCTTTTAAGGGCCCATCTGATAATCTCCTCAGTTTATTGGCCCTCATCCAGCCTATTACAGCATTCAGGCACTGGTCCAGCACCTGTAAAACCCCAGCTGACTCTGATGACAAGGAGAAATAGAGCTAGGTGTCACCAGCATACTGATGGCACCCCACTCCAAACCCCCTTATGACCTCCCACAGCTGCTTCATATAGATATAAATAGCATGGAGGATAAGATGGAACCCTGTGGCATGCCACAACTTCATCACCATGGGTCTGAACAAGAATCCCACCATGCCACTCTCTGGAACTGTCCGTCCAAGTAGGAGTGTAACCACTGTAAAACAGTGCTTCCTACTCCCATCCCACAGAGCCAGTCTAGTAAGATACCATGATCAATGGTTTCAAAACCTGGTGAGAGATTCAGGAAGATCAACAGGGTAGCACTCCCCCTGTCTTTCCCCCAGAGTAGGTTGTCAATCAAAGTCACTATGGACATCTCCATGCATCTGAGGAAGTAGACTAAGGGCTTGTCTACATGGGCAATTTACCCCATCTTTCCCCATCTTGCAGCCCTGCAGTCCTGACACAACAGGGCTTTTGCCTCATTTAGCCCCCAGGCAGTCCTCACAACCAACAAAGACAGAGCTAAGATGGGTTAGAGTCCAATAAAATATTTTAAAATACAGTTGTCCCTTCACATTCGCTGGGGTTTGGTTCCAGGACCACCCCCCACCCCCATGAATACCCAGATCCGTGAATACTCAAGTCCCATTATTTGCAACGGCATAGCAAAATGGTGTCCATTATATAAGATGGCAAAATCAAGGTTTGCTGTTAGGATTATTATTTTTTTAAGAATATTTTCAAGCCATGAATACTCAAATCTGTGAATGTCAAATCTGTGAATGTGGAGGGACAACTGTAATACCTGTTTAAATGTGTTCCAGCTGGGAAAAAACCTCCATGACCACAGGAGCTCATTCCAGCACGCTGACCCACCGCTGCAGGTGCCCTCTGCCTCACTCTTCTGTAGCCAGGAAAGGGGTCTGCAGCATGTGACCAAGGCTGATCACATGCAGGGGGCTATGCTAACGTGCTGTGGGCCTGCTTCCTGACATCAGAGAGTGTGATACCACTAGTAGCAATTGCAGGGACAGGACAGCGCGCCCATCTGGACTCTTTCCCATTTCGTGGACATAACAGAGTATGAACAGACCTGATCCATGGGCAGAGTATGCTGGCCTGTGTAGATGAGCCCTAAGTCTATGAAAGCTCATGCTACAGCTTCTTTCTCTTGGTTAGTCTCAGAGGTGTTACCTGATCCTTTTGCATACTGATATTCCAGACTAACATGGCTACATCTTTTAATTAGACTCTATAGGTATCAAAGACAAGGCTTTCTTTTGAAAAGAAAAATAACAAGTATGTTAGAACCACAACCAAATAATCTAGATGCTCTGCTGTTTATCTCTGTGGCATGAAACTGAGGTGTAGGTTTGCAGAGGCAAATAGCTGGAAAAAACAGAGGAAATGTTAGCACTATTTGGGGTGGGAATAATGTGATTTTTACTATTACATTACTTCAACATGAGGGAGCACTCTTTCTAAATAGGGATTCAGTTTCTCCTTTTCTTTAAAAAAAATACCCTCATTTTCCTCTCCCCGTTATGGGGAGGCAGTTTCTTAGTTTCATGAAGAATGTTTGAGTTGATTATATAGAGCAGTGGCAGGGATCAAAGAACTCATCCCCCACCCACCCTGAAAGTGGTTCAGTTACAGCTCCTGGCATAATTCACCATTGGGTTTACTGGGCTGGGCTTCTCGCAGTTTCAATTCTGTGCTGCTGAGGATCACACAATTGCCACCTGGCTATGTAACCAGGAGCCTTACCTCACTCCACACCTAGAAGTGTGTGGATCATCTTGCTGTACCCTGCAGCCTTACCTCACCCTGAATAAAAGCAGCAAAGCAGCAGGAACATTCTGTCTTTCCGGCTGCCTTTACACATGGCATCAGCATTCTATTGTTCTGGTCCCATGGGGGACCAAGGTAAAACCACATCTTTTTGCAAACAGATTTATTCTGGTTAGCAAAAAGATTCTATTTTACCTTAGTCCCTCACTGGACCAGAATGAAATAACACTGATAAGGCAGCAGGAAAGATGGAACGTTCCTGCTGCATTGCTGCTTTTATTCAGGGTGAGGGTACAGCAAGACAATCCACACACTTCTAGGTGAGATTGAACTATGCCCCATGTGTTTTCTCTGTGTCATTGTGCAGGGTGGTATTCAACACTCTTTTGTGTTAACTGAGTTTTCTACCTAGTCTCTGTTGGTATTTTATTTTCCATTACAGTGTTTATATCTTATGTATTATTTTTGTTACTGATCCTTGCATATTCCTGTATCATTAGAACTCCTTGATTTTTATTTGTTGCTTATATTTTTATAGCGATATTGTTTTAACTGGTGCTATATTGATTCAAATTGAAATGGTGTAATGGTTTGAGTATTGGTTTGAATATTGAAGTACAACTCTGTAAGACCAGGATTTGAATCTTCACTTGGCCATAGAAACCCTCTGAATGACCTTGGGGAAAATCGTACACTCTCTGGAGATTATCAGACGAGGACCATATATAGCATCCCCATCTCACCAGCTATTTCCCACCCCACTCCCATCCCTGTTGCGCTTTAAAAAAAATTCAGACCTACCTTTATAGTGTGATAGAAGTGTCCCTTATTCTCAACTCCCATGAAGGGAGGTGGGAAGGGCACAAGATGCTGAGGGAGTCGCAGAGCCTTCAACGTTTCTATCCAGAAATCCTTAGAGAGGATACAAGCAACCCCAACCAGTTTTTAAGATAAAAAATACAAAATAGCAACAAAGAAGTTTAGAAACATCACTGGAGTTTGGAACTGATGAATTATTTCACAATTGAATGCCATACTCTATAAAAATAAAAAGCGGTAAAATTTGAAAGAATCTGAAGAAAAGTACGATTTGGAAGGGTGTAAAGGAGCAGTGGAAGGAGCCAAGTGGAGGTGAGAATCGAGGTTGGAAGAAAGGTGGGGCTGCTGAGGCTGAGGGGGAAGAGTACGGAGGAAGGTGGAGTTTGAAGAGGAGAAAGACCAAAGTGAAAGCAGAAACTAAGAAACGGAATGGAGTGAATTGACGGAGGAGAGTGAACTTATATGCATAAACCTAGTGTGGTTGAGGTTATCCAGAAGCTAGGGGAGAAGCCACTTCAAAGCGGAGCAGAGGAAAAACGAAGGTGCAGGTCAGCGTGAGTAAGAAAGAGCGTTTGGACCAGCCATGGCAAAGCTGGGAGGTAAAGGAGAAGACGCCCTGGAAAAGAGTAAAGAGCCAGTAGAAGGCTCTAAGGCGAGTGCAGCCGGCATTAAGCGGGGAGAAGGAGGAAGGAGGGTCGCAGAGCTGTGGGGGAGAAGAGAGGAGAAAGCAGTGACGGAGTGATGTGGACTAACGAGAAGGTGTAGGCCGGTGGAGAAGGGAGGAGAGTGGCGGCATGTCCAAGGTCGAGGCTGTGAGGGTGCTTTAAAGCAACGGAAAAGTCCAGGTCTGCAAGGCTGCGGGGTGAAACTGACTGAACGGTGGGGAGAAGGGGAGAAGGAGCAGCGGTGAGCAGAGAGAAAGGAAATTGACAAAACAGTGGATTATAGCAGTGAAAGAGGAACTTGAGATTGATGGGGAGATAGCAAAGAAGAGAAGGAGAGAAGGCAAGAGAGCAACGGCGCAGAGGGGGCCAGAGGGAAGAGAAGGTTGGCAAAAGATTGGAATATAGTGACGAAAGAGACTATATGTGTAAGGCTGGGAGAAACTTGTTAGAAAACGGAGGGGAGAGAGAGAAGCTCTGTTAAAAAGCAGCTAGCAGATGTCAGGACTGTTAAAAAAAGAATTTAGAGAGTAAGGACTAAAAGGTGTGCTGGGGGAAGAAAGCTAAGGGGGGGGGGAAAGAGAGACATCAGAAGGGAAAAGGAAGAGAAAGAGGTTTAGGAAAAGTAGAGAGAAAGGGAGAAATTGAAGGGAAAAAAGAGGATAAAAGAAAACAAACAAGCTATATTCTAACAAATTTTTACAATAAAATAGATGGAGATTGGAAATTGGGTAGATTGAAGAGTTTATATCTGCCAGCTAATTCATAATTCATTGTTATTATAAACAGTTGGGGGAAAAAATTGAAGAAATTCTTGAGTAATAGACAGTGAGTTGATTACAATTGTCTATAGAAACAAATTTTAAAGTATTGGTAATAGAAATCTATATTGTGAAACATTCTTGGGGGTGAAATTGTGTGAGGCAAATTAAGAGTAAATACTGATAGATAGAAGGGAAAATAATTTTTAAGATGCTGATTAAAAGACAAGCCCAGGTTAAGACCTTAACAACATTAACAACAAGAAGACAATCAATAGAAGCGTTAGACCCTCAACAATTATTATTGCAAGAATTTCGAAGATTTAGAGAAGAAATGACTATGGAAATGAAAGAAATAAGGAAATATATTAAGAAGAAGTTAGATGAGTTTGGGAAAAAGTTAAACAAAATAACAACAGACGTGGAACAGTTAAATGAAAGGGTGGATGAAATTAATATAAAAACTAAAAAATTAGAGGAGACCACAGAACATCTAAAAACAGAACAAGAAAAAGGTCAGGAAAGAGACTTAGAGATACAAATGAGATTGTGTGAAAAATGCATTAAAATAAGAGGTTTAGTAGAAATGGAGGAAGAGGATTTATATCAGAGATTAGTACCAGAATTAGCAGATTATGTGCAATTACCTTTATAAAAGATGGAAGCTGAGGTGGACCAGGTTTTCAGAATAAATTCAAGAGTTGCTACACAAAGGAGGTTACCAAGAGATATTGTGGTTTATTTTACAAGAACGAAGATCAGAGATTTAATTTTGCAGAAGAATTATGAAACAAGTTTAGTTATTGAGGATAACGATAATGAAGTAGCAATTTATAAGGATATCCCTAACCAAATTCTAAAGAAAAGGAAAGACTATCAGTTTATTACATCGAGGCTGCAAAATAAAGATATTCAATATAGATGGGAAAAAATAGAGGGAATGTCATTTACTTTCCACCAGAGGAGATATAGATTAAATACGATAAGGAAAGCTAAGGATTTTTTGACAAAATATGGGAAAGAATTGAATGGTATGGAGAGAGAAAAGAAAGAAAAGAAGCAAGCTGAGAGACAGGATTCTTTGAAGGGAAAGGCTGAAAAATTGGGAGATGATCAGGAAGGAGAAATTGAAAATATGAGAGGAAATAAGGAAATGGAAGGAAAGCTAGGCTTGAAAAATAGATTTAGAAAGAAAGAGGAGATAGAGGTGGATGAAAGAGAACAAGATGAAGGAGAATTATTAGATTCAGAAGAGGAGGATGAAGGAGAAAATGAAGAACAAGAAGAGACAGGAAGCTTAGATATAGTTGAGGAAGATTAAAGTAAATGGAATAAGTCAAAATAGATATAAATTAATAAATTAAGAAAAGAAATGGACATAAAATTAATCTCATGGAATGTTAGAGGGATGAACTCCCCATACAAAAGGAAACAGATATTCCATCACCTTGAGAAAATGAAAGCAGAGGTAATATGCATTCAAGAAACTCATATAAAGGGGGGGGAATCAAAATTTATTAAGAAACAGGAAATTAGGACAAACATTTATCAATTCAATTAATAAAAAGAAAAGAGGAATTGCATTATATGTAAAGACAAGTTGGGCTGCAAAAGAAATAATAAAGGATATGAAGGGGAGATATATTGGAGTGGAAGCAATATTAATGGGGAAAAACTTTAATATTAGGAATATATGCACCATCAGAACAGAAAGACAAATTCTATCAAAATTTATTGCATAAGTTATTGGAAATAGATTATGATAATCTAATATGCCTTGGGGATTGGAACGGTGTCTTGGACCCACTGATAGATAGGACTTCAAAGGAAAAAATGAAAGATAAACAGGGGAAATTACCCAAGTCTTTTCTAACTCTTATGGATAATTTGTCATTAATAGAAGTTTGGAGACATTTATATGGCGAAACAAAAGACTTTACATATTTCTCAGATAGACATAAATCCTTTTCGCGAATAGATATGGTTTTAGTATCGAAAAGCATTGTGGGTAGTGTAAAGTCAATGGAGATTATGCCAAGAACGATCTCAGACCACAGCTTGATAAAATTGATGCTTAAAAGCTTTGAAAGAAATTATAGTTGGAGGCTTAGGGAAAGCATGATGCGGGATGAAAAAGTGCAAAATAGAATAAGAGAAACTTTAAAAAACTATTTTAGAGAAAACAAAGAGGATGAAGTAGCTTTACATAATGTTTGGGACGCAAGTAAAGCTGTGGTCAGAGGAATATGCATGCAAATAAATTTTGAATTGAATAAAAAGAGAAGACAAAAACAACAAAGTTTACAAGCCGCTTTACAACAAAAAGAATTAGAATTTTAAAAAGACCCGACTAATAAGGAAATAACTAAAACACTGGAAATTTTGAGAGAGCAATTAAAAATGGGAATAGCTGAAGAAATTGAGAAAAAAGTTAGATTTGCAAAACAAAGATATTATGAAAATGGAAATAAAGTCGGTAAATGGTTAGCATATAGAATGAGAAAAGAGTTAGAGAAACAACAGATATTGAAAATAAAAGTAAAAGGAAAGATAGTGACCAACCAAGAGAAGAGAAGAAAAGAATTTCAAGAATTTTATAAAGGCTTGTTCAAAGAAATATCATTAAACATGACGGAGGAGGATAAGATTCGACAGTATTTGGATAAACAACGGATACTGAAAATACATAATAATCAAAAAGAAGAATTAAACAGGGCTATAACAATAATAGAAGTAGAGAAAGCAATAAGAGGTCTAAAAAATGGGAAAACTCCAGGACCTGATGGTTTTCCATCTAGCTGTTATAAAATATTTGAAGCCCAATTGAAAGAACATTTATGGAAAACATTTAATAACATAATATCAAAAGGCGATATACCAGTATCATGGAAGAACGCAAACATTGCTTTAATTTTGAAAGAAAACAGGGAAGCGGAAGAAATGAAAAACTACAGGCCCATTGCGCTGTTGAATACAGATTATAAGATCTTTACAACAATATTGGCTGAAAGGTTGAAAAACATATTGAATGATTGGATTAACGAGGACCAAACAGGATTTTTGCCAAAAATAAAACTAAGAAACAATATCAGGAGGATAGTAAATCTTATAGAATATTTTGATAAGCATACCAAGAAGAAATTAGCTTTAATTTTCTTAGATGCCGAAAAGGCTTTCGACAGTGTTAAATGGGCATATATGATTGAAGTAATGAATAAACGACCTGGGCGATAATTTTATAAATGGGATCCATGCACTGTATAAACATCAAACAGCTCAAATAATAATAAACGGGCAGAAAACATCAGAAATAAATGTTGAAAAGGGAGTAAGACAAGGATGCCTGCTTTCACCGTTGATGTTTATTATGGTACTGGAGGTATTGTGTAGGATCATTAGAGAAGAACAAAAGGTACAAGGAGTAAAGATAAAAAAGCACAATTTTAAGATTTGTGCATTTGCTGACGGCTTGGCGATATCCTTAGAGGATCCACTAAATTCGATAAGAAAGTTGCAAGAAATATTCGAAGAATTTGGAAGGGCATCAGGTATCAAAATAAATAAAGAAAAAACAGTAATACTTACAAAGAATTTGACAAGAAAAGAGGAGGAAAATTTAGAAGAAATATCTAAATTTAAGATAGGAAAGAAGATTAGATACGTGGGAATAATCTTGACAAAAAATAATTTGGATTTAGTGGACAATAATTATAATAAGTTTTAGAGTGAGATTAAAAAAGACATGGTAAAATGGGAAAAAATAAACTTATATCTTCTAGGGAGAATAGCGGCAATAAAAATGACAGTACTGCCTAAAATGCTCTTTTTGTTCCAAAATCTACCTGTATTAAGCAACAACAAGTTATTTAGGCAATGGGAAAAGGACCTGTCTAAATTTATTTGGCAAAACACGAAACCTAGAATTTGATGGAAAGTATTACAAGAGGAAAAAGAGAAAGGAGGTCTTGGCCTCCCTAGCTTGAGGACTTACTATAACTCTTGTGTGCTGACTTGGTTATATGACTGGTTCAAATTGAAAGATGATAGAATACTAACACTAGAAGGAGTAGATGCTAAGTACAGATTACGTGCGTACTTATGGTATGACAAAGATAAGACAGATAAGAATTTCAGAAATCATACCATTAGAAATACAATGTTAAAAATATGGAAGAATGTAAAAAGAAAATTATACACCAGCTTACCATTATGGATTTCACCCCAGGAAGCTTTTAGGAGAACTGAGATGGCAAATTTGGAAGTTTGGTTAACGTATAAAGATATATTAAAATATAAAGATGGGGAATATTTGATAAATTCTAGAGAAGAGTTGGAGGAAGAACAGAAAGTATCAAATTGGTTTCAATATCGACAACTGCTGGAAAGGTATAAAATGGACAAGAACTTGTTGGGGATAGAACATCAAAAGACAGAGCTAGATGTAGTATTAGCAGAAAATGATGTCCTGACAATATCCAAAGCATACAAATTATTATTAAAATTGGAACTTGAAGCTGAGGTGATGAAAGACTACATGGTTAAGCGGTCACAAAATATTGGGTATAATACACACCTAGAGGATTGGGAAAGGTTGTGGAAAAGAGATATGAAATTCACTCCATGTATGGAACTGAGGGAAAATTGTTATAAGATGATCTTCCGCTGGTATATGTCACCACAGAAATTGGCAAAAATGTATAAAGATGTAAGAACAGCTTGTTGGAAATGTGAAGATCGGATCGGTTCGTTTTTTCATATGTGGTGGTCATGTGAATTAGCAAAAAAGTATTGGATTAACATACATAATTTGGTTTGTAGAATATTGAAAATTGAACTCAGATTCAAACCAGAAATGTACTTATTAAATATCTTAGAAAAAGAATTTCCTAGAGAAGACAGAAACTTAATGTTATATATGACCACCACAGCGAGAGTTACCTATGCTAAATATTGGAAACAAAAGGATATACCAAAGGTAGAGGAATGGATGAAAATGTTATTAGAAGTTGCACGAATGGAGTACCTTACATATTGGATTAAATATCGGTCTATAAATAAGTTTGAAGATATATGGGCAAAATTGATAGAATATTGGAAGTTGGAAGGGAATCTGTATGCAATCACTTGGTTTCTAGATTAATGCTGAAGAGGCTGAGAATAGAATCTTTCGATTGACAGATACAGAAAGGATAGAGGCCATGGGGGAAGAACAAATTTATAATCTTACCGTAACTATATGTTTGATAGTGTGGCAATATTGTATTAGATGATGTAATGTTTCGCAAACACAAGGGAGATTAGAACATGTTCTCTTTATAGGAGTTCAGAAAGTACTAGGTACATATAAGAGTAAGATACATAATATAAATGTATGTCGATATGTATATACAAATATATATGTAAACATATATAGATGTATTTAAATGTTTATATACACATAAATATTAACCTACATGGCTTTTCTAAAGACATTGAAAAACATTACTGTATTGTATTAGAAAGATCATAAGATTATAACTGTGCAAGTTCAAACTCAGTTGATGAGGAAGTCAACTTTTTCTTTTTTTTTTCTCCTTTCTTTTTCTCTTTTTTATTTTATATGCTATGTTAGTACTCGTGTTTTATACGTTTGTAAAATGACTTTCTAAATAAAATAAAATAAAATAAAATAAAATAAAATAAAGAAACTGCTCCCCTCACCTACAGCAGTCCAGGAAGTGAATGGAGCTCTCACTGAGCTGCATTCACTTCCTGGAAAGCAAACCCTGGCCATTCTTGCAAGAAACAATTACATGGGAAATTTCAAAATAAAAGTCAGAATAAAAAGTGAAAAGTACACCAAGCAAAAAACTAAAATAAAATTTAAAAAACCAAGTTACCTGGGGGGGGGAGTGTGTGTCATTTACCTCGATGTCCCGATCTCGACCGGACGTGTTCAGCACAGTTCAGCAGGGACCTCCCACCATGGCTGGCATTGTGCCTGCATAACAGGGCACCTTTTTGCACACCCGTCATTCCGTGACAGAAACAGAACAATGGGTCAATTCATGGCTCAAGCTGTCAATAAAAAGGAGTGAGGAGGTGGAAGAGACACAGGGGCATCATGCCACAGGGACGTCATCATCTATAAGCCCTTTAGCGACATCCTGTCATCCCTGTGGTGGCATATTTGGCACATCTGATAATCTAATTAGTCTCAAAAGAAGGCAATGGCAATTCTCTTCTGATAAGAGAAGTTGTCCTAGGGCTGTCATAGGTCGGAAACAATATGAAGCCACACAACAACTAAAATATGAGATGGCAATCTTTGTCACCCTGCCTGTTCAAAAAAAATATTCTACCCTGGGAGGAAGCAATGGGTGTCAAGCCAATTAGTCCAATAAGGCACCTTGATTGGTTTCTAGACTGTTTTTTTTTTTAATTTTTTCTCAAATTCAGAGACTGACCTGAGAGGCTGCAGCTATGTGTTAAAGAAGCAGAAAGAGAAGTTGGACTGATTAACTCTGCCACTCTAACATTTTTATTGCTCAAAATCTGGCCCTGCTTTCCCCCACTTAGAATTTCACCTACATGTTTACACTGTTTTATCTTTCACAAGGTGTGGGGACGCAGTTTGGGGGTAGTTTTGAGCCCTTTTCTTAGACATCCATGAAGGGGAACAGGAGCTGGGAGAACGATTATTTCGATACCTCGGGAAATTGAATCATGTCAGGAAAATGCCTACTATACAGGTACCTCCATCCTTTCCAAATTAGTGAAAGAATACAGTTGCCCATCTTTGAGCTTCCAGATGAGCTGTGCCTGTATATTATAAGTTCATTGTTATTGTAATAGGCCACTTTTGATTTAGGCGAGAGGAACTCTGCAGAGCACTAGAATGAGATCTGCACTAAAGGGAGGAGGACTTGGGTCAGAAACTTGCAATTTGTGGCATGAAATGAGAGACCTGGAAAGACAAGCAGTGACAGCATCTCATCTTGCAAAGAAATTGTGATCAGAGCCTTGAGAGCAGGAAAAGGTTAGCCATGGCAGGCTGTTCTTGTGAAAAGCCTGTGACAGTTTCAAAGTGGTATTAATCCCAGTAGTAATTGAAAATGCATTACATCCAATTTGGTTTTCCTACTCCATGGCCTCTAGACAGAATCTGAACATTATTCCCTTCCAAGATGAAAAATGGCAGTATCTCAGAAAATTCTGCCCATTGTTCCCCCAGGAAGTTCAGGGATCCATTAGAGAAATATTAGCTGGGTATTTGAAAGAAACCTGGCCTTCTAAAAATATCAAAAATCCAGTGCAAAAGGAAGGCTAAAGCTTGCAAAGCATGAGAAATTGTTTTTAAATATAATTACAATACCTGAAAATTAGTTAATTACATTCTACTTTCTTTTCCCTCAAAAGTAATGTAAATAAAACTTTTAGTTATTTTTACAAACATATACTCTGAATTCTATAAATCACTGGCCTGGTGTACATGACACTCTCTCCTCTGTCCACTTTGTAATTAGTTACTTCCAAATTTTGCTAAAGCCAAACTTGGCACCAGAAGTGAAAATTGCCCACAGTCTAGATACAGCTCTGCAGTGAAGAATAAAAAAAGGATCACAATAGGGCAAGCCTTAAAAGTTTGTCTCACCCACCTTTCCATAAACAACATGCTTGGGAAACATCATACTAATACAAAATAAACAGGACCAGTCTATTGTTAGACACAATGAGAGCTAGCCAAGATTGGGCATCAGGAATCATATTGCAAAGTTCCACCTGTTAGAAGTGCAAGAATGCATAGTACTGAAGAATCAAGAATGCCTCAGAGCAGGGAGTAGTAATAGGGTTAGAAAGTTTGAGTAACCCAGTGTCTTCCTTCCTTGTCTACCTATTCTGCCTTCTCTCTGATGTATTCTTGGGGATGTTTCCGCCTCTTCTCTTCCCTCCAGTCTTCTCTCAGCATTTCCCTAGAATGAAGCTAGTTTAGATTAGCACACTGAGTAACGTTCCTATCTTAAAATGGAGATCCTATAATAAAGCCTTTAGTTTGTTTCTCCAAGCCATTGGTTTCTTTACTCCTTAATTAAATGTGTGACTTACCACACAGGGAGATTGCTGGCCGGGGTATGAGCAGGGTCCATGGCATCTGTGACATTCTCCTTCTTCCTGGGAGGCTCCACTCACTCACGGTTCCTTCTGGGTAAGGTGGGAACTGCAGCCAATGAGTTTAAACAGTGGTTTGAAACCATTGGCTGTAGAATCCGACCAGAGTGAACCTCCGCAGCCTTCACTCCAGTCAGACTCCCGGGTATTTATTCGGTGCTCCTCCTGCCTGCTGGCCAGTTCTTCTCAGTGCAACATCAAGAGGACCATCGAAGCACGGAAGAACGCAGCAAAGCAGTGACTGAGTAACGGCAAGAACCAGGGCCATAAGAGGCAGCATGGCAACTAACTGTAGAAGCCGAAAGAAGAGTGGAGATGGGTCCAGCAGTCAGAGGTAGCCACTACAGCCCTTCTCAGAGCTGCTCACTAGCTGGCAGCTGCCAACCAAACCCAGGCCTACAGCCCCTTCTCTGGGCTGCACATGGGGTGAGGTGAGCCAGCTGGGAGAACCCCCTTCCCCATCTGTAACCAGCCAGCAGCTGACTGACTGAACAACAGCCCTTATCAGGGCTACGAGAGTTAGAGCTGAGCCCTCCAGGAGTGCCCCTCCTATTTCTCTTTGCCCTACTAGGGAGCAAAAGACTGGGCAACAGCCCTCCCCAAGGCTACGAGGGCCCTCAGGAGTATCCCCCTCACTTCCCTTGCCCCTCTCTAGGGGGTCATAGTGCTTGGGAGTCAGGGCACCATGAGGGCAGTGGGCCTCCCCTCCACCACTCAGCAACTGCCTGGCAGTGGGTTACTCCTTAATCATGATCTCTAACCACCACACACACTCTCTATCACCACCATGGTAGAACTATGAAATGTCTTCCCCTTAGCTTCTCACAGGACTCACCTTCTTCCTGCACCCCTCCCATGGCCATATAGCAGGAGATGGCTATAAAATGTCTGGATATGTTATTATATCCAAATATACAACAACAACAACAACAACAACATCTTCCAGACCCTCTGGAATACTGCCAGGAGTTCCTGGAAGATGCCTTCATCACTGTGTACTTGGCTATAGTACCCCAGTCAGACACTTCTCAGCCACTCTCCACCAGTCACTATATGGCCATGGAGGGTGGGAAACCGCAGGAGGAAACTAGGTTGTCAGGGTTTTGGCCATTGCAAGTGGGAGGAAGAAAATTACAACACCTACAACAACCCCCACCCCATCCCCCACCCAAAAAGGTATACCTCTTTATGTCACTAACAGGATGCCAGCACTATGTGTCACTTCTGATTTTAGGTATCCTAATAGGTCCAAAATTGAATTGTTTGACTTTTTTCTGTCAGCAATGGCAAGAGGTCATTACAGGATCCCCCCCCCAAAAAAAACTGTGCCTAGCTTTGCATACAATGTATTTTGATTTTAATAATGAGGAGGAGCAGAAGGGGTTCCATTTCTCACAAAATATCTCATGCCAGGTCTGAGCCACAGCTGCCCCACCTTGCAAACCCACTAACAGGGGTCTGCCCCACCCTGCAAACCCACTATCACTTAGAAACATTTCCCTGTATCAATGTACCTATTGTCCAGTTCTTGTGAGATTTACTAGATCTTGCAAAAAAAAAAAAATCTACACAATGTGTTTCTTTCCCAGGCCTTTTGCTAGAACACAGAAGGTATGTTACTTATGGGTGCCAGTTACATGACAAAAATTGTCGCGGGGCTTACCGTGATTTACTGATCCCGTATCCGCCCCTCGCTGTTTATACGATTTTTGTCACTCTTTAGGAAATCCTGGAAGATCCCGTGATTGATATTTACACGACAAAAGTCTTTATTGGTCCCGCACTGTTATATCCCGTGCTTTTGCTGTTTACACATGTTTAGCTTACCAGGAATTTTTTTTGGCTGTCAATCAAGGATGCGATTACTCGTGTTTTCACAACCTCGGTGACGTACTTCCTTTAGAGTTCCGCACCACAAGCAATGCTATTGGCTGGCTGGGGGGGAGAGAGGGGGCAGAGGTTTGGTATTCCCCTTGCCTCTTTAAAATGTTAACCCTTTAAGCAGAGGCAGAAGGCATTTTGAAAGACCTCAGACGGAGGAACAATTAAACCATGTCCTTTCCTTTTGAAATCAAGCCGAGTAGAGGCTTGGAATTTCTTTCGCTTTAAGCAGAGGCAGAAGGCATTTTGAAAGACCCAGACTGAGATCTTTCACTCAGACGCAGGGAGTGCTTTCCTTTTGAAATCAAGCCGAGTGAGGGGGGGTTGGGTTTCCCCTTGCCTCTTTAAAATGTTAACCCTTGCAGCAAGCCAGTGGCATTTTGAAAGACGCAGACACAGAGAGGGGGAATTAAAGGGTGTTCATTTGCTCAGAGGCTGGAATATTTTACTGTGCCCATTCAGACCCAGGGAGGTGATCAAGGCAGGGGATGAATGGGCGACCCTCTGCCCACCACGATCTCTTTGTAACATGCAGTTGAGGAAGAGGTTAAAGCTGAAGGGTTTGCAGTGTAGAAATCCATTTAAAAAGGTGATTGAGTACACACGCACGCACACACACACACACATCAACCTTCGTGCAGCTGGAAGGGATGCCTTTGTTTTCGGCTGGTGAGGCTGGATCTGTTGAACGGGTGACTGACCCCTCCTTTTCTGGTCCCTGATCTCTAAGCCTGCCCCCAGTCACCATTTCCGATCATCCCCTAGTACTGAGATATTTTGTCCCAGGCTGTTTACATTTCTGATTTTCCGAATCCTCCCGTGACTTTTTTAAAAAACGGCACAAACCGCAGGACTGGAAGTCCTGCAGGTTGAAGGATAAAAGGTGGTCCCCCTTCTGAAAATCATGTACCCAACCCGATGTACGTGTAAACTGCCAGGGATCGACACAAATTCTTCCCGAGACATTTTCATCGTGTAAACGGCACCATGGAGTTAAACTAGGACCTGTAGTCAGAGAGAGATTTGTGTTTCCTCATGTGACAAGAACTTACCACTACCACAATTCCTTGTGTGCTGGAAGAGGAAGGGTAACATGGATTCAAGGACAGTAGGAATCAGTATTGCTGGCAAGAATTATAGGCTCAAAATAGACTTGATTACTGGTTCCCGTTGTATGTCCTGTTAGGAAATAAGGATGCTAGAGAACTGTGTCTCTGTTAAATGCTGCATCTGTTTGTTTTTTAATCAAAGTCTGTTCTTGAGAAAGTGTGTTGATTACCCCCCATGTTAGCTGAGATTCATATATACACGAACTTGCAACTGATTTTCAATGAAGTCTGGATAAGCTTTTGGATTTGACTGTGGCAGAAGCTCAAAGTTTCAACAAGCTAGCACTCTCCAAAACCTGTAAGCATTCTGCTACTGGCAGGACAGGCTAAGCCACCTAGCTCTTTTGTCTTGTCTCTTTTGAAAGAACCTGTAAGATAATTTGACTTTAATATGATAATTCATGATTTTACAATGAAAAGAGGCTAGAAAAATAAGGCTTTAAAGTGAATTGATCTTTTAAAACAATAATAATAATAATCCTGGGAGTTGTACTCATCCCTCAGAGATTTTTTTTAAAATCAAAATATCAAAAGAATAAACCAACAAAATGCAAAACATCAAATTTGTAAGACTCTTCTTTAACTAGGACATTATGTTTTTTATTTTTTTGTTTAAAAAAATAACAATAAAGTGGGAAAGCTGTTAGGGAGCATAGCAGAAAAACCTTAACGGAGGCCAAAAAATGTAATTTCAGAAATGTAGAAAATATAAATTCAGAATTAAAATGGAAACTTTTTACCACAACTCCTTCAACTGTATGTGTAGCATGGAACTGTGGAATTTATGTGTGGTGGTAGTAGATGTTGCAAGTTTCCAATAGAGCCCTGCAAAAATGCTTGAGCTTTAGCTGCCAGAAGAGATAAGAATCCCAAAGAAAGAAAAGGATGAAGTAAAGGTGAGCCAAAGCCAGATGGAAAATTAAACACGCTGACAGATGTTGATCTGGTCCGCTATGGACCATTTTCACATCCACAGTTCTATATATAAGCTGCATTCTATTTGGCTGGCATTATGCTAGTCTAAAATATTTCTCTGAACCTCCATGTGTCTTTGATAGACTTGACTCATTTGTAGTTCCATTATTATTTCCTCTTCCACAGTCTCCCAAATAAGGACAACTTTATTGCTTTCCATCATAACTAACAATCAAGTATAGCTGGATGCTCTCTTGTCTGCTTTCTCCCTCTCATTTTATAACATGCACTATATAAATGGCAACACCTTCTGTGTATATCTGTCATTGGTATCTTCAAAACTTTTGAAGTTAAACCTTTGACAAAATTTGACACCAAATTTCCATGGATACAAATTACATCTCAGCATTCTTATATACTTCCTCTGCTTTGAAATGTAAACCATCTCAATGCACCAAGGGGTAGAAGGACATCCAGAGCTTTGGCAAGGAAAAACTGTTTTGCATTTCTGATTTCCAAACTTCCCAGTGACTATGACTTCCAAAATCCCCAGCGAGCATGGTCACTAGCTATTATGTGTGTCTTCAAGTCATTTCCAACTTATGGAGATCCTAAGGCGAACCTATCACAGGGTTTTCTGAGGGCTGAAAGTCTGTAGGTTTTCACTGGCCATACTGGCTGGGAAATTCTTGGAGCTGTACTCCAAAACTAACATTTCCAAGTTCTGCATATAAATATTATCATTACTAACAAGTGTTGACATCAATAACTGGCTGGTGATGATTGAAAGTAGGTGTAACAGACAGCCCTACCTGAATCCAGCCCTGTGGCGTGTGTTCTCAAATTCAGGTTTCATGAAGCTGGTTAGTGGAGCTGCAGTTTTAGTTCCACTACATCTCCCATTGTATCTGTATTTGGGCATTGGTTGCAGCCCAATGTTTTGCTCTGTTGACTGGGAAATGGAAGCAAGCTAAACTCCGACAGGCCCAATGTTATGTTGTTATGTGCCAAACATGTCACCAATGCTGCACATATCTATTCAAGCTTTGAGGCCTTAGTGCATACCATTATTTGTAGTTCACTACTAGTGCATCATGAAGGAAGACAGATCTCAACAGTTACTCAGTGACACAGCAGGAAGACAAAGAATAAAGGAACCACAAGCAGGAAACTGGGGGTGGGGGGAACCAGGAGTGTCACAGAGTAGAGGGTGGGTTTTTTTAAATGGGTTGCCTATTGAACCTTAACTATCAAATTCAGGCTCCCAACAGTTGTGACTAATTTATTTAGAGTCCTTTATACAGCTCTTGGAAGGTCTCCTAATGCAGACCTAGATCAGGCCTTCTCCTAGGCCAAGGAGGGAAACAGAGTGTACTATAATAGGGAACAATGGAATTAATATGCCTGAATACAGTAAAAAGAAAAGAGACTAATTCAAATAACTCCTGGCCAGTTCTTTAGTAAAAGGAAATACATTTTGCAAAAGCATGGTTCCAGCTTTAGGCTGTGAAGTTATGCAGCTGAGACTGCGGTAAACAGAACACTGTACTGCATGAATTCTTTGAATGAGTGGTTGACTGACTAATCTTGTAGTTTCTGTGTTTTACAGTATATTTATTTGTTCTCTTAGAAGACTGCAGATACAGTTCCTTCTGAAATGCAAAGACCCTTTGCTCCCAGCGCCATGACTAACACTGGCAGATCAAAAGCCTGAAGCTGCTAAAAACATGTTTGAGCATTATAGAAAAATTTAAGGCTTGCAGACTAGACCCCAAATGCACTCAGCTTCAAAGCAGATAACAGAATGGCTAAACTGGAAGCAGATTATAATTGAGACAGATGAGTGGCTCGCTGAAGAAGACAAGCGAGAAGAGGATTATACCTGAAACAGAGAATAACTGATGAGCAGAAAGAAAGAATGTACATAAGATCAAATCAAAACAAGTGCAGAAGATGAGACCAGAAAAAAAGGATGAGATCATACAGATAGAAAGAATCCCTTCATTCAAAGGGAACTTAAAACAGTAGGAACAGCAGCGTATAAGAAGGGTTTGGAGAGTTTTAGGTTTGTGAATGCAGACTAGACCACTATGCTACATTTAGAATAAAGGGAAAGCTAAAAAGGTTAGCATAGCATTTCTCCTTTTATAACCTAATTAGGGGGATAGAAGAAGGGAGTAACATAGCTAGTGTGAACAAAGGATCCATCAAAGAATCTTTGATTGGCAGCCTGTAAGCATACACAAGAAATGTGAAATTAATAACTTGGTGCTTTTTTTCCCCCATTAAAATGTGAGAATAAATGTGTTATATGAGCCTGGACAGAGAGCATTAAACTAGCAGCAAGGACATTCTTATATTAACCATTCTGCAAATTTATAATGCACATTTTGCCCTTTCTTCAGAATAGGCAACATTTATATTATAAATTTGCAGCAGGGTTGTATCAAAATTAAGGACAACAACTGTCTACTCTGGCCCAATTATACTGGGAAAGCAGGGCAACAGTAATATGATGTATAAATAGAAATGCTGAAAACACAAACTATTATGTATAAGAATTATATTACACTAATATATTTTTGAGGGGCTTAAATACCCTAAACGCACCAGATCCTGTCTGATCTTGGACACTAAGAAGGGTCAGCCTGGTTAGTACTTGGATGGGAGACCTCCAACGCATACCAGGTGATGTGAGTTATATTTTAGTTGAAGGAACTGGCTGAGTATCCATTGCCTAAGAAAACCCTATGAAATTCATGGAGTCATGATGTGAAGGCACCACCTTCTTCATAAAGACTTACATCTTTATGTAAGGCTTACATCTTCTTCATAAATGGTATGTAACCATTGCAACTTTATAGCAATACTGAGATATCTGTGTATAAGTGTGTATAACCATGAAAAACATTTAAGTACATACAACCAAAGATCAACATATACCTTTACACAAAGGTAAGCAGACAGTAATATATGAGGTGGCAAGACTGAATCACAAACTGAACTGAAATTTTATAATAATGCATGGAAAGATGTATGCAGACACACAAAAGGAATCAAGTGGCATCCCTGCTTCATTTAAATGCTTCTTCAGGTGTAAGACTTAATACAGCTCTTTTGGCTACCTACCAGCAGTCAGAAATCAGTACTTCCAACTTCTAGACAAACTAACCAGAGACTAATTTCAGAAAGATAATATAGTCAAGTGGTTTCTAGAATCAACAAGATAATTATTACTATTACTAAATATATCCAATTATTTCTGTTTGTGTTTTAGCCTTGCAGTACCATCTATCTCTGTCTGCTTAAATTTGGAGAAAGTACTCAGTAATTAAACACCATTCATTCTGTAGTACTGTGTATGTTGGTAACTCTCTTTTGCTGTATATACTTAAATATTTTTCATGTCTGTACACACACACACACACACACACACACACACATTTAGTGTTTTTGTAAGAGGCTTATTGCACAAGGAAGTAAAACAGAAGTGCAGCCAGATAGTTTTGCCTTCCGTTCTGCCTTATCACATGACATCATAGTTCCTCAGTTCTGATCTTGTGAGAAACAGTTGTAAAAGCGAGTCTTTTTTCTAACTGGAAAAATCTATTAGGAAAAAGATTTGCTTTTACAACTATCTCCCATGGGACCAGAACTGAAGAACTACTGAAAATCTATGAAATCATGCATTAAGGCAGACTGGAAGGCAAAACAATCTAGCTGCACTTCCGTTTTACTTCCTCCAGTGATAAGCCTCGAAGATTATTCTGAGCACATTATATTTCTTAATGAATTATAATCCCTCATCTTTTGATAATATATTGATATATTACCATTTTTATACAACAGCATGTTCTGTTGGCATTTCTCTTTCTACAATTATGATGGACACATGGTTTCACTTCTCAAAAAATGGAAAATTCAAGGCCAGCTTTTTGGTGCACACTACTTTTTGAGTCTTAGGAGATTATCACATGAGTCCCTTGAAACCATCTCTGTCCCACTACCCTACCCACCCGCCCCACTCCCGTTCCTGTAACAATAAAGAAAAAAACTTTTCAATCACCTACCTTTTCATGTTATAGAAATGGCTCCCCGTCCCCTCAGCTTCACTGCAGTAAAGGCAGCTGTCTTAAAGCTGCTTTTACTGCAGTGAAGCCAAATCCTGATTGTTCTTGCAAGAGAACGATCGCGCAGGAAATGTCAAAATAAAAGGCCAAATAAAAGGTTTTTAAAAACCCCAAGCCCCAAAACAGACTTTTAAAATTACAAGTAACCCGGGGAGGGGGGGAAGGGTGTCACTTACCTGGCTGTCCTGATCGCACCCGGAAGTGTCCGGCATCGACCTTCCAGTGACATCACATTCCGTTGTCATCCCGGGAGCAGAATGGGGCTCCTGTTCACTCACCTGTCATTCTGTTATGATAACAGAATGGGCTTCTTATTCATGGATTTTTCCATGAATAAGAGGAAGTGGAGGAGGAACAGGAGCAGAACGGGAGCATCCCAGGACAGGGACAATGTCGTCTAAAAGGTAAGGCTTTTAGCGATCTCCTGTCATCCCTGTCCTGGGATATTTTTAGCATGTGATAATCTCCTTTTTTTATTCAATATGTACCATAAAACAAAATCCATACAACACTCCTTATCATAAACAAACATATACACACACATATTCTTCCATCCCACATCCCATATACAAATCTCTTTCTCTATTTACACTCAAACCACATAACTTCCTTATCTCTTATCTTTCCAATTTGCTTTATTCACACTTATCTTCCCCCTTCTTCTTTTTTTCTTTCTCTATTTTCATCTCTGCTTTCTATTTCTTTACAACAATTTTTATTCTAATTGATTAAACATAATCTACTTTTATAGTTCCATCCTTCCCCCATTTGTCTTTCCATAATGGATTTCATATCTCCCATATCTCTATATCTTTTAGTGGGGTTTTTTTCCCATCTAATCTGACTCCCTTGGCTACCAGAACCCTTGCCTCTTAGACTTTGGATTGACTTGGAACTCTTGACCTTGGACTGGATTTGCTGACCTACCTGCTGGAACTCTTGACCCCTGGACTGGACTCACCGACCTTCTCTCTCTGGACTCCTGAACATTTGGGCTTGCTATTGAACATTGTATTAGGTAATGTACTTTAGATTTAGTGTTACTGTCAAGCCTTGCATTCTTTATCAGCTGTTTGCTTTGGCTGCTTTCCCGGACACTTTCTGTTCTTTCACATTTCCACCAAATATGATAGTAGGTACCTGAAGCCTCTAGCATGTGATAATCTCCTTAAGCGGCTTTTACAAAAGAAAAAATGGAGATATTTTTACAAGAGCAATGCATTTTATTTTTCAATATATTAGATGTGATGAGTAAATATGCTTAAAACCACATTGTAAGTTGCCACTATCATTATGACTCAATTAGACGAAATAAGCAAAGCATACATGGGCTAGCAAATGATCAAGAACAAAATAAGTCTTGTGAGAGGGATGTTTCCTCCTCTAATTTCCTGGCAGGAGATTTATTTTCTGAATTAGGCAACATTGCCTCCCAGTTCATTCTTTCATGAAGGAAGTTCCTTCCCATGTTGCACACTACATTTTACATGTGGGTTCCTCAGGAGTAAATGCACTTTTGGACTACAGCTGCCTTTTTGGCACTAATGACAGAAAAGTGAGCCCAATAAGAATCTTTTTCAGCTAACATTTCTGTAAAATAAGAATAGGCGTGTGCAGGGAGGGGGGATAAGCAAGCACCGTTCCTCCTGATGGACTAGCACTGACTAATGTGTCAGCAGAAGGAAGCTATGGGGAATACCATTTGCTAGGACTGAATGAACAAAGCTAAGTGGAAGAGGGTGTTTTTTAAAATAGTTACAAAGCTGCCAGTGTGGTATAGTGGTTTGAGTGCTGGACTACAGCTCTGGCAACCAGGATTCAAATCCTCACTTGGCTATAGAAACCTCAGGCAAGTCACACTCTCTCAGCCTCAGAGGAAGGCCATGGCAACCCCCCCCCCTTTGAACAAATCTTGCCAAGAAAATACTGCAAAGGGCTCTCCTTAGCTGTGGCAGTACTAGGAGGGGCTCAGAGAAGCCAAACTGAATTAGGTGACACAGTCAGGGGGAAGGGTGACACTAGCCTTAATAACACCACAGGCCATAAGTCAAAAATGACTTGAAGGCACACTGCAGCAACAGTATAGCTGCCATTTCCTGCTCAGGCTCCTTTGCCTACCTTAGGGAGGAATAGCAACTTCATGCAGGCATGAAGTGATGAAACCATGATGTTATAGGGGATGAGATTATTATGAGTTAAGCACAAAGTAAAAAATATATTTCTACCTCTTGACATCACCGGAGAATACTTTGTTAATGATTGTAACACTTTGTAAAATACTTGTACAAATACGATCTTTGCGAACTCTGAACAGAGAATAAGTAAGTGAAAATTGGTGGCTTATGTTTTTGTTGAGCTGAACCATACATTAGTGTATTGCTCTTTTCTAACTAAATTTTTTACAAATAAAATAGTTCAAAAAGCACATCAGACTGTCACTAAACAAACACAACCTAATAACCATTATTCTTTTCTATAACGTTAACAACAAAGTGTTCATTTCCAACTTGGGCTAAAACATAAAGAGGAAGAAACCTTCCCAGTTTGCTTTGTTTTAGCAAATTTTTGTTGTTATAACTTGTGCATTGCCAATATTTGTGGAATATAAAAGAGAATAATTAGCATAAAGATGAATCAAAAAGCAACCAGATGGCTGTTCTATATTATTCTTATAAATTACAAATAAACTCCAGCCACAATAGTCCTTTGTGGGTTTGCTTGCTTGAATAACAGTTGGCAGAATATAAATCTACTTAATCTAAGAACCTAGCCAGATAACTCCAAGATCCAAAAAGACCAAAGAGACCAAGCTTTTAGCAGAATTTAATTTGTCCCAGTTTATTCCCTTTACTACTCACAGTCTAATTCCTTTGCTTTTTTTTCCCTGAGAAAACAACCCATATCCCATGTCATGGTCCTAAGCTGGGCTATGCAACTCTATTACCTCCCTCAGCAAAATATAAACATGCTACTAAGGCCCCGTCTACACAATGAAAAAAATCCATATGGCATTCAAAAGATCAATCGTTTGTACAAACGATCATTCGAATGTAAACATAACATTTGGAAGGGGGGCCACGAATTCCCCCGTAAAGTCTGGCATTCTGGCATTCTGTAAATCTGCCATATTTCCAAAAAAATCTGTACAGCAGTTTGAATGTTTGATCATGTGTACATGATGGATCAGATTCTAATGATCAGATTTTTTTTTCATTGTGTAGACGGGGCCTAATATGACATGAAGTCTGAGCCTTAGTCCTAATGTGCCTTTAACAGCTCATGATAGCTTTTCCCAACCTAGTGTTTTCCAGTTGTGTTGGGAGAATTTCACAGGGGGAAATTATTCCCCGGGGAGATCAGGAGAGAAACAGGGCTGTTCTCGTAGCAACGCCCCATTTTGCACGCCCCCTCCCTTCTCACGATTTCCCGTTGTCTTCCCTCCATGCTGCTTCCAATTCTCTCCTGGTATGTTCCATGGTTTTTTTTACTAACGAACAAGGTAATTGCCCAGATGTCTATGGGATTATGGGAGCAATAATCTTACATGTCTGGAGGGTACCAGGTTCAGGAGGGCTGACATATCATATGATGCAATTCAACAGATACAGTTTTTCCCATCACCATGCTGCACCTGCTGGATCCTTTCCTGTCATGCTGCTGTTGCTAACAACAACTTAAATGAGAGAATTTAAGACACCATAAGCAGGTCCACTAAATGAGTTGATATATATCAGCTGTGGCTACAATGAGGAAAACTGCAACAAAGTATACAAAAAGTGCCGCCACCTGTATAGCTTCTCATAAAAAAGAATATGACCACATTTAAAACCACATGGACTCTGTCAATTTGAATTTTATGTTAATGTGTCTTAAGACCGACACAGAATAAGTAAAAACCGATTCCATTAAAACAGGTTTTGCAATCATCCACCAGAGACCTGAAGGCAAACTAGAATTCATCTGGTCTTTTAAGCTCTTCACTGTACTACAGAATGGTTTTTGGTAGGATTTTCTGTTGTCCTTTGAAAGGGTACGTATCCATGGTTGGTTGCTTGGCTTTTTTAATGCGAAAGTAAATTCTCCGAATAGAGCCAGTGGGATGTAGTGCTTTAAGTGTTGGACTATGGTTCTGGAGACCAGGGTTTGAATGCCCACTTGGCCATAGAAAAACACTGGGTGTCCTTGGGCAAGTCACATTCCCTCAGCCTCAGAAAAAGGCAATGGCAAACCCCCTATGACCAAATCTTGCCAAGAAAACCCTGCGATAGGTCTGCCTTAGGGTCATCATAAGTCAGAAATGAATTGAAGGTACCCAGCAGCACACACCCTCCAGCCATGTTTGAAAAACCCCAAGCTTTTCATATTTGTATTTACAGTTGTTGAAAAAATTCCACTGTTAGTTTTCTGGAAAGCTGACAACAGCCACAATTTCCTCAAGCTGGTAAAAGTATTCTTCACAGTTACCATAAACCCAAAATCTTTTCTACAGGAGCACATTGATTAAAGCTAGTATACTCTTCCAGATTGGCTCCCCAAGTGTGTGTTTTGAGGCGAGGGCCCTAAACTATTGAAGGACAACACTGTTCCAAAATGGAAGAAGATGCACTGGACTAAGCCTGAGGCACATAGCCCTCCTCAGACCTCCCCCCTTGTGTCCAGTAAATGCATAGAGAAGTGACAGAATTGAACCCAGTCATCACACCTTCTCTGTTCCTGCTAATCACATCCCTTAATAATGTAATTTTGCCAGTGTGGTTTTGTGTGTGTGTGTGTGTGTGTGTGTCTTCTGCATCCAATCAACAATCTCAGTCAATGAGTGTTCCCAGTCATGTGGAAGGCAGGAGGTAAACCTAAGGAAATATAGACTATGATAGGAAGAAGAACCGAAAATATACGCAGATAGGCATGATGAAAAATAGTGTATGGAAAGCAATATACAAGTGAGCTTGTTGCCTCTACAGAAGTTATGGATGGGCAAATAATGTTATGTACTATGATTAGGGACTTTATCAGGCACATAAAATACAGCGTCATAACAATGCTACATAAACATGAAAAGGCGCACATACCACACAACATTGCCCTTTCACATTTATGTCCCCGCCAAAACCCGCACTTTTTAATTGATGGCTGAAACCATCAATTGATCCCCAATGGTGCTTTTGTGCCGGCATTGCCAGTGTGTGAAACCTCGCAGCATTGTACTCATATCAATGCATCGAAAATGGCCGGTCCAGCACAAACACTTCCGGGTGAGATCATGACAGCCAGGTAAGTGATGCAATTTTTATGACCCTCCCCAGGTTATTTGTAAATTTTAAAGTGTGTTTTTGTGCTTTGGGTCACTTTCTGTGTGTGTGTTTTTGTTTTGTTTTGTTTTTTAAATTTCCCATGCAATGAAGTCTCGCAATAATCTGCAGGATTTCAAAGGAAGAAGTGAATGGAGCTCTGTTCACTTCCTCTTTCATTGCTGGGGAAGTCTTTGCTGGGAAAGCAAGGTAAGTATGTTGGGGGAGGCATTCTTTTGCTGCATAAAAGTGGTGGTTTTTTATGCCAGCAAAAGAACACTAAGGGGCCGTCTGATAAAGTCCTGAGGTTGAGAAAGAGTGACTTTCCTAAGGCAACCTAGAGAGTATGGGGAAGATGTGACATTTGAACCAGGCACTTCTGTCTTTACAGCTCACAGTCTTTAGTCACAATTCTGTACTAGCTCCAAAACCATAGGACAAACCTAGACATTTCGATACTGGTCTCATACCAGTTGGATAGCAATCAAAAGCCAATCAACTTGCCCATATGATTTGCCCATTCTGAGAATCTGTTAAAGCAGATTCCCTACTTCAATCACTTTACATAGTTTAGGAAGTCTGTTACTGTTATTTGAATTATTTGCTTCAGAAGTTAAATTTGAGTTCATTCATCAAATGAGATTCAGTTGATTTAGATCCTCATCAGTTTTGAATATGAGTGAAACAATAATTTTGAAGGTGAAACAGGCTCTCTTTCTTTTTTGACAATGCATGTATGTGTCTCAATAGTGACACTTAGGAAGGAATCCCCTTCTATAAGAGTGAAAAGGGGTTGCATCTTCTAAGATACGAAACTGTGGTTGATGGACACTAAGGACTTATTCAGACAGGGACTTATACCTCATTTCTGCTTTGTTAGCCACCCTCCTGTCCCACTCCCATCCCTGCAGAATTTTTTTTAAAAAATTCAGACACCTACCTTCTTGCGTGAGAGACCGTCCTCCCCCTCCCATTGGCTGGCTGGGAGTAAATGCAGCCATCCATCATAAGGCTGCATTTACGACACAGAAAGCAAATCCCGCCCATTCTCATGAGAGAATGATCACATGGGGAATTTTAAAAAAATAAAAAATTAAAAAGTACATCAACCACAAAAACACATTAAAAAAAAGTAACCTGGGGAGGGTAAAAAAGGGTGTCATTTACCTCCTTGTCCCAATCTTCACCAGAAGTGTTTGGAACAGGCATAATGGGAAAGGAACGGGACGCCTTTCAGACCACCCATGATTCCGTGACAGAAACAGAGCGGGTGGTCTATTAATGATGTTTCCCTATGATTACGATATCACGGATGCAGCACAGAGGCAGCATGGGAATAGCACAGAACAGGGTTGACATCGTCTGAAAGAGAAACCCTTTCTCGACCCTGTTCCATGCCTGCGACGGTGTTTTTAGCCCGTCTGAAAAAGTCCTAAGTACTTATATTGAAAATAATTATGCAAGCATTAATTACTGATACTGAACACTAGAAAAAAATTGTTGTCAACTCATTTGACCAAAAAGATGTTAAATCATGATGGGTGGGTGGAGAATGAGTTCAGATGAAGACTTTTTGAAACCAGCATCTGACTTTACTGTGTGGTCTGGTTTCTCCTGCTGCCTTCAAATTGCATATCCACCAACATTTCAGAGAAGAAATCCAGGACACACATGGCCAAGCAACATCAGAATATGGTCAATACGGGGAAACGTATTAACGAAGAAGAACACACAAATTTATGAGAGGCTGCAGTAGTTTGCTTTGTCATGAGCCTACGGGTTAAGGCAAGATTCTTCTTCTCCCCTCCTCTCCCCTTCCTGGGTTAACTGCATGAGAACTACTTCTGCACTTTGAACTCAGTTTGCAGCAATGGAAATAAACTGAGGATTAAGGGGGAAAGTGAGAAGAGGGAAGAGAACCTGGGGCATTTTCAATGCAGCTGAAAAAAGTGGGACAACAGAAGATTAATTGGGACTGGTTCCTGCCAAATCAGGACAGTTGAAGGGTATGAAATTGCATCATCTTCAGCATCCAATGGAGTTGTGATCAATGTGTTTGCAAGCTGTAATTAAGTTGTTTTTGTCTCAGCACTTCCCTTAATAAAGAATATCTTTTCCTTTTCCTTTTAAAGTTTTTGTCAATGAGAGGTGCAGAGAAGAAAACATGGTCCCTTAGACACACATCAGGAGTGGAACTGCAGTGCCATTTGCTGTTTGTTTTTTGTTTTGTTTTGTTTTTAATTATTCCTTGTTTTCTATTTGGAAAGAGAAAGGGTGCAATCGGAGCAGCAGAAAACCTCACATTCATTTTACAGCAATGGGGAAAGAGAAGGAATTGTTCATAAATTGCACCTGTCAGACTTGGGAAGGAATACAACTGCATTTCAAAGCACCTAAGGGGGTTGGAATGTGGTCCCCATCTCTGCTTTATGGACAATATTTTCTTTGTTTCACAAAAAAAAGTAGCACAGCCCTTCTGGAGAGTCTGGAAGTAAATTTAGGGTGAAAAAGATGAGAGAGAGTGGGGGGAAAGGATTGTCTTTTCCCCACCCACAGAGCAACATGCTGTCCCACTGCTGTGAACAGAATATAGCATAAAAATATTTAAACAGAAGAAATGTGTAGAAAGTCTATTATAATTCTGACTGCAACTCATATCAGAACAGCAATGATGTGATAATGCCAGGCACCCTTCAAATAAAAAACCCTAAAAGTATCATCCCTAAAATGGATGCCTTACCTGTGGATTTCACACACTGGCAGCCAGTCAGACTAAGGGCTAGAAGACCCTTGGGATCCCTTCCAATTCTCTAATTCTGTGATTCTAAATGTGATGTGGCAGTTTCAGCTCTATTTTCAAATACCAATGTGGATTGCATAAGACAGCTCTTCTCTGCTTACCTCCCAGGCAGGCACCCATAGCCAAAGAAAAGATTAGGGGCTTCACAGGTAAGTTAACCTCTGGATCTTGACTCAGGTTGAGAAGTACAGGGATCTGCAAAGAATAAATTAAATAAATAAGAATAAATTAAAATAATCATGGAAAGATTATTATTGACTATAAATACACGATCACCCCTAATGACCTGTTATGGTAAAACAAAACTGGAGGCAAGATGAATTTTATGACTAACATTTTATTTCTTCTAAAATTGTCAGAGGCTCAGAAAAGCACATGACACAGTTCTCTTAGGGGTGTTCTGAAAAGATCGCACATTTGAATGCTCCCCCATACTCATATTCCCCATAGTTGAAAGGCAGCACCACAAGTTAGGATCTGTTACGATCTGTGCTGCTGATGGGGTATGTAGGGCCTGAATCCTATGGGTTAGTCCCAACTAGGGTAGACCCACTGAATCAATTGTTGACTAGAAGGTCAACACTCAGGTAAATCCCATTGTTTCAATGGGTCAAATCTAGTTGAGATTAACGGTAGGATTCAGGGGATGAGGATGCAAACAAGCATACAAGACCAATAGTCCTTGGACATTTTCAGATGCATAAGAAGTGCTGCGGAGAGCTCGGGAGAGGTACGTGCCTGTTTCACGGCAGGGGGCCAGTTTCAGATGACGACGTCCCTCTTGCATTACCCTCCGTGTTCCTTCCGTGTCACATGGAAGGAAAAGGCGCCACTTTTTACTCACGGAGGTTCTTCATTAATAAAAAGTGGTGCCTTTTCCTTCCATGCAACATCAGAAACTGGCCCCCTGCCGCAAAACTGGCGCATACCTCTCCCAAGCCCTCTGCAGCACTTTTTACATGTCTGAAAATGTCCCTTGTCACCTCTCACCAAACACAAGCACAAAGAGGACTGCAAGCACAGGAATGGATCCTAAGGGATCATCCTTCCCTTAGACCAGGGGTGGAGAATCTCTGGCTCATATGCCACATGTGGCTCACAAGCTTTTCCTGTTGTTACCTTTGATCATCGATTGGTGATAAGAAACAAAGCAAACTGAAATAAAGGAAGCTGTTGCACGGAACAGATCTCCAGTTGTAATCTGGAAAGAATTATATATTGGCCTTCTTCTGTGCCTTTAGCCCTATCCACTGCTGGAACATAGCTCCCAAGACCCTTCCCAAACTGGAATTAGACTGCCTTATCCAAATATTTCCTCACCATTTCCTTAGAGTCAGGGTCAACAGATGAGCAGAAATTAGACTGGCAGCCTGTTGTGTCTATGTTTATAAGGAAGGCATGCAACTTCAGTGATTATAGCTACTTTCCATGTCAGTTTATCAATCTCTATTTATCTGACAAATTGATTTTCTCTGAGTCACAAAGCTCTGGGGTCTTTAGGCTGACTGTTCTAACTATCTCTGGCTTTTCTTCGCAAACGAAGATTCAGGAAGGACTCATCCCGCGCCTTCTGCAAGCGCGCTGATGACTAAAAAGGCCAATCCGAGATAAACAAGTCCGGTTGCAAAAAGTGCAGCAGAAGGTCTCCTTGGGTGATGTTTTTGGGTTGTGATTCTTTCTGCGTTGTCGTTTCTCTTCAAGACTTGTTCGACGTGAGTTCTCAAATAAGGCTGCAGCATTGTGGATAGTGCGTCTCCATGCCTCCCGATGTGAGGCCAGGGCAGACCACCGTTGGTGATCAATTTGGCCAAGCCTGAGATGTTGTTTCAGGGAGTCCTTGTATCGCTTTTTTGGAGCGCCCCTCCCACGCTGACCCGTGGCGAGTTCACCGTAGAGTAGTATTTTTGGGAGGCGATGGTCCTCCATCCTAGAAACGTGCCCTGCCCAGCGCAGCTGTGTTCTCAATATCATGGCCTCAATGCTGGTGATCCCTATGCCACACAACAATTAGGTAGCTGCTTTGACAATGTGATATCCATTGCCATTGGCCTTTGACTTCTTCTTCCTTTTGTAGCAATGGGAACAAGACAGTCTCAGTCTGGCATTATGAAATTACATATTTCCTTTAAGGTATTTTTGCCACTTAAAAGTAATACAGTACTGCTTCCATACTATAGTTTCTATCTTGGGATCCACATGGTTTCTATCATGGGGACTACACGATAGAATACAATAGAATCTTTATTACAGTCATAGACCAGCACAGGTTAAAAGGATACAGAATAAAGGTAAAAACACAGGATAAAAACAGGCTAAAAGCAGTATTTAAAATGTTCCTTCAGATTACATAGCTCCAGTATAACAAGACTAAGTTGATACTATTCTACTGTGGAGATCATTGTCTGTCAAATTTTAACCGCAGCTGCGCAAAATCTGGCAACATTATAAGTTTTTCCTGGGTTGGTGTCTGAAAGCAACAAGTTTATGTAGAATTGTCCAGTGTGTCCTTGGTATTTATGCAACAGGAGTGAAATAAGGCTGAGACGTATGTCCCTGTAATATGAGCACTGGAGTAATACATGCTCTCTTGTTTCTATTTGGCCTGAGTTGCAGGGGCACAGTCTGTCGGAGAAGGGGATCTTCTTGTATCGGCCTTCAAAGACAGCTTAAGGAGGGCATGACACCATGCAAGAGTAAAGGCCCTTCGATGTTTAGGTATTTCAAGTGTTGCTAAGTATGCCAAAGGAGAGGTCAGATATCTATTGGAGTCACTAGCAATTAAGGTTGGAGTGCTGGCTAGATCCAGTTGTCGCCCTACATCTACTACCCGTTGTTTGATAGTAACTTTCACCCTATCATATCCCAGGCTAAGCAGAAGATCTGGAGAAAGGCCCAGTGTTGAAATTTTAGTCATCACTGTCTGTTTCCAGCTGGATTGGAAATCATCACTTAAGGTTAGTGGAGCAAGGCCAGTGGAAAAGAGGGATAATCTGAGCCAGTAGCTGAGTATGGTCACCCACACTCTGGCCTCCACTTTCATAAATCCTGACTCCAGTCTCAGAGCTGTGTTAGAGACACATTTTGGAGTTTGGAAAGCTGCTCTTAAAAATTTGGATTGGACAAGTTCTAATGGAGCAGGGTTGGGGAAGGGTCTCAATTGGGATCCATAAAGCAGTTGTGCTACTGGTTTGGCTTCAAAGAGTTTGAGCGCTGCAGGTAAATAGTGGCCTCCTCTTGTTTTAAGAAATTTGAGAATGGCTGTTGTACTCCTCTGCGCATTGCAAGCAGCATACTTCCCATGTGCTTTCCTACTACCAGTGGCTTAAAAAATTACCCCCAGGTATTTGAAGCAAGAGACCTGCTTAATCTTGTGGCCATCTATATTCCAGTTGTAGTTCTTAGGCCTTTTAGCGAATGTCATGATTTTAGTTTTTTGATAGTTGAGTTCTAACTGTTCCACTCTGCAATATTCTGTTAGTGCTCTTAGGGTTCTTTTTAGACCAATGGGAGTTCCTGAAAGTACTGCTGCATCATCCGCATAAAGCAGCATTGAGATATGCCTTCCCTCTAATTTGGGGGGATGGAAGTTAGTGTTGTTGAGGTGATCCACCAAATCATTGATGTAGAAGTTAAACAGGAGTTTAGAAGCTAGAAGCAGCCTTGCTTGACACCCTTCTCAGTGACAATGTCATTGGTGAGATGTCCCTGGGGGTTACATCTTACTTTTAATGAGGTCCTTTCATGCAGCATACGAATTAGATGGAGTAAACGTCGGTCGATCAAAGAAGCCTCCAGTTTTTTCCACAGTTTGGTTCAGGATATAGAGTCAAAAGCTGCTTTAAAGTCTATAAAGGCAGCATAGAGAGAAACTGTGCTGCAGGTGGAGTATTTTTCAATAAGGTGGTGGAGTACAAGGCACTGATCTATGGTGGAGCAGCCTTCCCTGAAGCCAGCTTGTTCTTCTGCAAGTATGTTTTCTTGTTCCAACCAGGTCTGAAACTTCCACTGTAAGTGTTTTGCATAGAGTTTTCTGATTGTACTGAGGAGACTAATTGGTCTGTAGTTGACAAGATCATCCTTGCTTCCTTTTTTATATTTGGGGACGATGATTGCAAGGCCCCAATCCTTGGGTGCGCGACCATATTTGTCGATACAGGTGAAAAGTGAGGCCAGGACAGGGGCCCAGAATTCAAGGTTGTTTTTAATGGCTTCTGCAGGTATTAAGTCTTCCCCTGGAGCCTTCCCCATTCTCAGCTGGGCTACAAGGTTCTTGATCTCTGACGCTGTCACTGGTGGCCACCCTTGGATATTTTCTATATTTTGGCTAGTGCATCCACTTTCAATGTAGTTGTCCTTATAAAGTGCTTGAAATATCCCTGGAGGGATGTGATAGTCCACTGTGGCTGGCCCATTTCTCTGGGAACTTGATGTAATATGCCAGAATAGAGCTGTGTTGTTGGATCTGACTGCCTGGATAAGTTGTGTCCAGTCATTCTTCATGGCTTCTTTTTTCTTGTTCATCAGCAACTTTTTGTAGTCTCTTTTCTGCTGGAGCAGCATTGGTACAGCATCTGAGATGTTATTAGATAGGTAACCCTGATAAGTAACAATGATGGCTTTTTTAGCATTAACACGTTCCTTGTCAAACCATGGTTTGGAGTGGTGCTGTTGTTTCCACTGATGTGCGCTATTTTGATGGATTAGATATTGGTGTAGAGCTTGGATAAGTGTATTGTAATTTTCCAAGATTTCATCAGGGGACTCAACTGATATCAGGGCAGTCCTAAGACGCTGAAGTTGGTCTGAAGCCAATACCTCACTTATTGTTTGGTTTAGCTGGGGGCTCCATTTAGCTCGGCAATAAGTCCTTCCTGATGGTGTCACAGAAAGATGATAGCGCTCCCTGGTGTGTGTCTCCTGAGTGAAGTCACTAAGATGTAGCTGAATTGGAAAATGATCACTTTCAAATCTGGGCATAACTTCTAATTCCTTGGCATAGGGAAGAAGGTCCCTAGAAATGATTATGTAATCTATGGCATCATTCTGGACCCAGAGAGATAAGTGAATTCAGCTTGGCAGTCATTTTTCAGAGTACCATTTAGGATTTGAAGGTTCAGCCGGAATACTGTTTGATCCAGACAAAGTCCTGCAAAATTTGATTTCTTGTCCTTTGAGCATCGGATGAGGTGGGTTCCATCATCTTCAAAATCAGGAGGAGGGCATTTGTGCTGGGCATATAGGGTATGATCGTTGGGGCCCAGTCTGGCATTCAAATCACCCCCCCCCAAAAAAAATTACAAATGCATTTGGGTTCTGCAACATGAGATTAGCAGTGTATGATTCCAATTCAGCCCACAGGCCTCTGATTTGGGATTTCTTCTTCACTGGAGGCATGTAGACATTTATTATCAGCAAGGTGCAATGGTTAAATTGAATTAGCACTGCCATGGCATATGTTTTAAAAGTGGAAAGAGGCCTTGTTATGGCACATAGGGTGGTGGAAACCAGAACACCCAGGCCACCTCTAGCTCTTCCATGCTTTTTCCCTGGCTCCGCCAGAATTGAGAATGAGTGAAAGCCATTTAGTAGCAGATCCTTATTGGTCCATGTTTCCTGGATCAGCACGATGTCCTATTGGGTGAGGAAGTCACTAGGACAAGGATCTTTGTGGGCCATTGGCCACCCAGCGATGTTCCAGATCATAAGGGTAACCTTGTGCTGGTCTATTGGAAGTCAGGCAGTTGCACTTGCAGGCCACAGGCTGGATGGGTAATTCATCTGATGGCAGTTGGTTAAATGGCTGGGTTGACTGTGGCTGTGTCCTCCTCTGTGAATGTAGGAGTAGTGGATCACATTCCTGTTCTTCCTGCCCTGCCTGTTCTTGAAGGGAAATTGGAAGAAACAATGCAGCATGGGAAGCGAAATGAGGATCACAAGCAAGCAAGGGTCCCATCTCTTTAGTGAGGTGGGCATCCTTTGGGTTAGGAGATGAGATAGGTGGCAGTGAAGACTGTTTTTCCCTTGAACTAGGTTTGCATAGGGATGTTTGAGACTCCTGGAATTTAATTGTAGATGGGGGTGCATCTGCAGTATATTGCATTTTTGAAGGGGTATTGGCTACAACTTGGAATTTCAAGGCTTCCTTGATTGTTAGTAGAGAGTCATCACTTTTGCTATCATTGTCAGAAAAATCAGAAAAATGCACTGACAGCTTTCTACAAGTCCTTTCGGAGGGGGCTGATTTCAGTGGGGCTGGATTGCTGTTAGATTGACTCAGGATGGTATCTCTCATCAGCTGTATTGTGGGAGTGTGTTCCCAAATTTCTGTGAGTTTTTCTCTCAATTTAATTACTTCTTGATTTATAGCCTGAGCTTCTTCCTTTGAGGTTTGTTTAAGTTCTCCCTCTTGGTGTGCAGAATTATTGCTTTTTTGTGTTATTGTTGTTGTTTTCCCTGTGATGAAGTCACGGACTATCTCATCCTTAAAAACTCTGATAATTTCTATATAATGTGTATTCCAGAGGAAATTTATTTTCCATAACAGCCTGTTAGGAATATTTGCCTGGTTAAAGGTCAGAAAAATACGTTTAGTAGCTCTTGAGCTGGGTAAAAAGTGGCAGTCTAGTAAATCAATTGTTCTGCTGTGCATGTTTAAAAGGTGGGAAAGGTATCTCACACTTGACTTGCGGCTGGTCCAAATATGGGCATTGTGATGTATTTGTAGCAGGAGCTGATTTTTCTGTAACACTCGGCAGTAATTAACTGCATCCTGTGACGTGGCAGGACACACTTCCTCCAAATCCGATACATTTTTAACCCCCTGTGTGCCATATGGGTTTTGCCTTTGAAAAGCTTGTTGGGAAAGCTTGTTTGTAATGTCATTTAATCTCTGCAGAATAAGAATCAATGTTTCTATGGACAGTTTGCAGAAATCATAAAAGGGCTGAGCACTATTATTGTAAGGAATGCTGCCAAGCTCCGGGAGTTTGACTTTGTTATCAACTTGCTCTGGCTCATAATTTATATTTACACTTTGAGGAATTGAGGAGACTGGTTTGTTTAGTTCAAGTGTCTGTGATGGCTTAGGGAGTAAAGAAGGAACTGTTGTTACAGATCTATTACTCATGAGCTGTGTTGTCTCTGCCGCTGGGAAGAGTGAGTCAATCTTCATCTGTTTTTCTGCTTTGGAGGATTCCTGGTTGTCATTATTGTTGCTGGGGCTGGTCCAATTTCTTTTCTTGCCTTTGGGTGGCATTTTTGAGGTATATGTAGCTCAATATGTAGGTGGTAATTCCAGATGTTAGTGGGAGAACAATTCAGAAGTTGTTAGTCCGTCACCATCTTGCCCCTCCTCGCCGGACTACACAATTATACAGTGGGCCCTTTGTATCCACTGGAGTTTGGTTCCAGGACCCCCCACGGATAGCAAAATCTGTGGATGCTCAAGTCCCATTATATACAAATGTGTGATAAAATAGTGCCCCTTATATAAAATGGCAAAATCCAGGTTTGCTTTTTGGATTTTTATTTATTTTATTTTATTTGAAATCTGTTTCAGACCATGGATGGTAGAATCCGTGGGTACAGAATCCATGGTTATGGAGGGCCAACTGTAGTGCTATCATTCCACTTTAACTGCCAGGATTCAATCCGATGTAATCCTAGGTTTTGTAGTCTGGTAAAGCACTGGAGTTCTCTGGCTGAGAATTCTAAATGCCCTTCTCTAAACTGCTAATCACAGCATTCCATAAAATGGAATAATTGCAGATAAATTACAATAATAGCACAAACCACCTTGGAATATTCCTTGCCTAAGAAAACCCTATGAAATTCATGGGGGTCACCTTAACTCAACAGGCAATTTGAAGGCACATACACCACCACACAAGACAAATTATATCACAATCTAGAACTGAATCTGTAATGCAGCTTTCTATGCTGCTGTTGCCACTGCTGCCACAAGCACAATTTAGCATAAAACTGAAAAATGTGAAAGCATTATCATATATGAATACATTAAAAAAATATTGAATGACAAAAAAGCTACCTGCTATTAGTGAACCTACCAACTCAAACAATTATTCTTCAGTATTCCTGCTAATACATATTTCTTTCTACTATTCCTCATAGGAAAAATATGTCTGATACAAAATACCATTCATTTATCCACCAAGTTCCTCTCCTAACAGAGGTTGGAAAAGGTGGGGGGAGCAGGGGACCAAATCACAGAACTCCCCCAACTAGCATTTGACAAGGAAAAACAGGTCCTTTTTAGGGTTGGTATTGATACTGTGGGACTTCTGTGAAACTCACAAGTAAATTTCTTGGTTTCTTTCAAAAGGATATTAATGACCTTCCCCTTTGCTAGGAGCTTTAGGGAGTCATCCTGGCTCTCTTGGGATTAACATTTTACATTGGTTTTAAATTGATTTTAACTGTAATGTTTAGCTATATTATCAGTTGATATGGCATTGATTCTATTGTGAGCTCTCTATTTTTCTGGTGATAAGCTGGAGAAAACAGAATGTTGTTGATGGTGGTGGTGGTGTAATAAACAAAACAAAAGGTAACAACAAGAACAAGAATTACACCAGAAAGATCCCAAGCATCCCACCTCACTAAGCCACCAACCTTTCCTCCCACACAATACTATTTTGCCACATAATCATAAAATGCTATGTGTGGTGTGAAGTGTTAATTGCCACAATGGTTTATTACACCGCATTAAGTGGAAAAAACATGAAAGAGTAATTTAATGCAAAAATTTCTATTCCTTTGTAATAAAACAGAAAACTATAAACAGATGGCTCAACACATGCAGCCCACAATAGTGGCTTATTAAAAATTAAGAACATGTTGAGAATAAGGATTTTTGGCATAACAGTCTAGGGGCAAAACACCCTGACTATTAAGTTAATGAAGCTAAGAAGCAGTCATTTTAATCAAATACATAAGATTTTAAACTTCTACAGCTTAAAGAAATAAGTGAAAATATCAGGAAACATTTAATTAAACCTAAATCACATCTGATGGGATTTACCACATTTATCCTAGCTTAGAATACCAAGTTGTAAATAGAAAAAGTAGTTTTGTAAAGGAGAGCTGACTATGGCTATGTTCATGTTAGAACTTTATTTTTGGTATACAGCTGAAGGAACCACTGGAGCTGATCTTGTCACTGTGCTGTTTTTGATTCATCACTGGCACTTTGATGTTCAATTCAGCTATAAAAGATCCAGCAGTTGCTTCAATCATATCCATGGAAATGTTGGAAAAAGACAGACATGATCCAAAGATATTTTCCTTGAGATTTTGCTGCAGCCATGGCCACTGTTGAAGCACCTTTTTTTTAAATTTGCACAGCAGCTTTACTTCAGCAGATATGGCAAGCAACACTCAAGCTCCAAAAAGTGCTTGCACAGACAATATTTATCAATATTTATCAGCCCTACGTCTCCCAGAGGGCTAAATCCAATGTTAGTCCCTGCTAGAGGAGACACACTGAAATGAATGAAACATATGAGTTACTACTTATGTAAGTCCAATTAATTTTGATGGGTCCGCGCTAGTCATTTCTGACATTAGCTTACACCCTAAGCCTGAAAATTTTACTTTCTGCTTCCTACAGCTTCTAGAATTCCCTGACCAGCATGACTAATATCCACACTGGCTCAGCATGCTTGTAGTTATAGTTCAAAATGTAGCATTTCCAAGGTCTAATTTACTTATTGGAAGGCAACACCCCCTTTCATTTGTAATATAGGAAAGATTCTTCAACAAAGCTTGCTTTAGTTTGACTTTCGCATTAAATGTGGCATGGTTCCCATCTCTAATGTGAGATAATTCTTCTGTAGCATAGAAACACCTTCAGTAAATCTTGAATAGGTATAAAAACTGATTTTCTTCTTCTAACTATCCAGTATACCACTCTTAAGTTTTTTATATATGTAACATTTCTCGTGCTTTGCCAGTCTTTGACTCTGTGGAGCAGCCAATCTTCCCCTAGCAATGGTTAAAGAAATAGTATTCTAAAACTCTTAAGAATGTCTTCTCTTTTTAATATATATATATTTGCTTCCCTCCACCACCTAATATTGCATTCCCATTATCCTTGGATGCCATTGCCTGCACAGCTGATCTTTAGCCTCAGGTGAAAAGAACATTAACAAAAATACCAAAATCAGCACAATTATATGTTATAGGATGCAACTTTCCAAGGCAGCCAAGAAAAGAAAGGCACCAAACTGTCATCAAAAGCACTTTAAATGTATCCATTATAATTTTAAAATCTCTCTTCTCAGAGCACTACCAAAAGGGGACGCCTTGGCAACAAAGGAACTAGATATGCAGAAACAGTTTTGTAAAATATAAACTAAAATGTGGGAAGAAATCTGTAATGACCCAGGTATCCAGTAATATATAGGGTGTAATTCTTGTCTCTAGCAGCAGGAAGACAAGGCAAGGCAACTTACCATTGTGGCAGTGAATGGAATGTTGTCAATTAGAGATGATGCTAGAGCAGAGACCCAGAGGACTAAAATGATAGCAACTGTCAAACGTTGGTCCTCAGGCACCACCTGGCATTAAGAAATAACAATTGGATAAGAACCCTCTTTTTTTCCTGAAAGGTATTATTTTGCTACTGAAGATTAAATACAGTGCTATTTCTACAACTAAAATCCATAGGTTTTCTACATAAATCAACCCAGTGTTTCAAAAATTGCTACAGAACACAAAGGTGTAAGGTAAAAATTGCTCATAATGATCAGATACAAAAGAAGGGTGAACAAAAGACACAGTACTATCGACACTTCTAGCTGCTGTATTCATTCTTAAAAATAAATTAAGAATAGCCAAATTCCTTACACTGCCTGTCATTCACTTTAAATCATTCCCTCTCATCTATTTTTCACATTTTTATCTCACCCTGACTCAGCTGCTCAGGGTTCTGTCCCAGGAGTTTTCCCATTTCTTTCTCACAATGTGTGGTAGGTGGGGGGAGGCAAAGGGAAACCCCCCCCCCCTCTGAACAAATCTTGCCAAGAAAACCCTGTGGTTGGTTTGTCTTAGGGTCACCATAAGTTGGAAATAACTTGAAGGCCAACAACAACAACAATGGTAGGTGGGATAAAAGAAACTAACCAAAGCAAGCTTTCTGGCTGAAAGGAGATTTTATTACAAACCTCTTCTGTGCAAGTTCAGCACTCCACTATACCACACTAGAAATAGCAGCACTGGTCATCCATTCAGCCCAATATCACCAATACCCTATTCAAACCTAGGGTGTGTTCAAAACCTATCTACCAGGTCCTCCAAAGAAAATATTCTAGGGTACACCTCCTCATTCTTCAGCTTCTATGTCTCCAGTTATGGAACCTTTGGCAAAAATGGAAGTATATATCCTCATTTAGGCACAGATATTTTTGCTGTGGATATGCATCTTCAGTGTGTAGTATAATTAGTTACATGTATGCTTATCATTGTAGTCATGCTGTAGTTATTATTTTAGCCAATTTATATATTTCTTAAAAATCATTAGATAATATAAGCTGTATACAAATTGGTTAAAACAATAACTACAACATAGCTATAATAATAAATATGTGTAACCAATGTTACACAAGAGCTTTATTTTTTATTTTTTTATTACATTTTCCATTATGCATAAGAACACACTTACATCATTCAACACATACATAAATATATCCACATATACATATACATACATATATACATATCAAGTTATGCTTCCATAATTTCCTTCTTTTTGAGTCTGGTAATACTGCAAATAGGCTCTTACTCAGCCTCTTTTAATTACACTATCTAACCTTATTCTACCAGCTAATATTATTTTCTTCCATTTATCCTATGTGTCGGTATTTATTCTTATATTTAGTAAACCAACTTTTTTTTTTTAGAACGCTATTGTAGCTTCTTTTCCCCATTTTTCCTCCCATATTGGCAAGAAAAGAGAACAAGAATTGAAGATAAATCCTAAAGACAGAAGGCTGATTAACAAGATGAGTATATTACAAAATCAAATAGACATAGAAACAACTATAGAGCTAGGGAAAAAACTAAGATATACCAAACAAAAATATTTTGAAAGTGCAAATAAACCTGGAAAGTGGCTTGCCTATAAGGTAAGAAAGGAAAGAGAGAAGAAAATAATATCGGAAATAAAAATGGGTAATGATTCATATAGAAAACAAACTGAAATAAAGAAGCTCTTCCATAGTTATTTTGATAAATTATTTACGGAATCAAAATATCTGGAAGATAAGGGGAAACTAATTAAGGAATGTTTAGAAAAGGAGAATGTACCACAAATAACAGAAGAACAGAGAAAAAACTTGAATGAACCAATATCTAAAGAGGAAATTATGAAAGCAATACAGAAAATGCAACTTGGAAAGGCACCAGGACCGGATGGGTTTTCAGTATTATATTACAAAACATTCTATGAAGAACAATTAGATCCTTTAAGCTCAATAATGAGTAACATTCAAAATGGGAAGAAACGCAGTTCATGGGGGGAAGCAAATATAACACTAATTTTGAAGGAAGATAAAGACCCTAAAGAACTAAAAAGTTACAGACCAATCTCCCTCTTAAACCATGATTACAAGATATTTACAACTATTCTAGCAGAAAGATTAAAAGAAATTTTGAAAATTTGGATACATGAAAACCAAAATGGCTTCTTGCCTAAGAGACACATGAGAAATAATATCAGAATGGTACTGGGTATATTAGAATATTATGAAGGAAATAACCACAAAAAGCTAAGTCTAGTATTTATAGATGTGGAAAAAGCCTTTGACAACTTAAATTGGTACTTCATGATAGAAGTGTTGAAAAAGATGAAATTAGGAGAGAGATTTATTAATTGGATTCAAACTTTATATAAGAATCAAATAGCTAGAATAGTTGTAAACGGAGAAAAATTTCAAAAGCTGAATATTTCTAGAGGAACAAGACAAGGGTGCCCACTGTCTCCGTTACTTTTTATTATAGTTTTGGAAATTTTGAATAGGAAGATTAGAGCGGACAGATTGATAAAAGGGGTGAGAATTAGGAATTATGATTACAAGATAAGGGCTTTTGCAGATGATTTAGTAATTTGTCTGGAGAACCCTAAGGATAATATAGAAAAATTATTAGAAATATTAGATGAATTTGGAGAGCTAGCAGGGTTCAAAGTAAATAGAGAAAAGACATCTATGATTACAAAAAATATATCACATGAAGAAGAAGAAGAAATAATGAAAATATCCAATTTTAATATAGTACGAAAGGTGAGATATTTGGGGATAACCCTGACAAAAAAAAACACAGAGTTATTTACCAATAATTATGTTAAAGGATGGAACCAGATAGTAAAAGATTTACATCAACGGAAGAAATTAAAATTATCATTATTAGGACGGATTTCATTAGTGAAGATGAATATTCTGCCTAAAATGATGTTCTGGTTCCAGAACATACCAATCATAATTAATGAATACCCTTTTAAAATCTGGAATAAGGAATTATCAAAGTTTATTTGGCAGGGGAAAAAACCAAGAATACAATGGAAAACACTACATGAGAAGAAGGAGAGAGGAGGTTTACAGGTACCGAACCTGAAATTATATTATTATGCATGCTGCTTATTATGGATTAAGAATTGGATAAATCTAGATGACATTAAGCTTTTAGCGCTAGAGGGATTTAATAATAGGTTTGGGTGGCACGCTTACTTAATATATAACAGGACAGAGATGAATAAGGGTTTTAAACACCACTCTCCACCCCCAGTTTGAAGCCACACTACTACTACTACTACTACTACTGCCGATGGTCTGGCTGGAGCTGGCTTTAAAGGCACTCAGAGGCCAGGTGTTCCTAGGAAGAAGGAGGGGGGCCAAGCACTCACTCTCCACCCCCAGCTTGAAGCCACACTGTTGCTGCTGCTGCTTCTGCCAGTGGTCTGGCTGGAGCTGGCTTTGAAGGCACTCAGAGGCCAGGTGTTCCTAGGGAGGAGGAGGAGGAGGGCCAAGCACTCACTCTCCACCCCCAGTTTGAAGCCACACTGTTGTTGTTGTTGTTGTTGTTGCTGCTGCTGCTGCTGCTGCTGCTGCTGCCGATGGTCTGGCTGGAGCTGGCTTTAAAGGCACTCCAGGTGTTCCCCGGTGTAAAGGGGAAGGAAGCTTCCTCACAGCCCTGCAGAGTCTTCTGGCTGGCTGGCTAGCTGGTAGGTCTTCCTGGAGTGGGGGTGGTGGAGTGACTTTTAAGGCCAGCCACTCCTGACCACACCCCAACTCCCTGCTCAGCTGCCCTTACCCCGGTGTAAAGGGGAAGGAAGCTGGGATCAATCAGACATATTATTGATGAACTACAACATATTCTGGAGAATAATGCTGCCCTCTCAAGGGCTCTTGGTTAGGCCTTTACTTGCCTACAGACAGCACCCCAATCTCAGTCTTGCTTACTTATCTACAGGAGGACACACAACATGAATGGCTAAATGGGTACAAGACCTTGCCACAAACCCAGATGCCAACTGTGCCCATATATCTGAGGAAATGCCATCACAGGACCTAATTTCATCACTCACAATACTAGAGGTGCATTCACTTGCTCCGCCTCTAATGTGATATATGCCCTCCTCAGTCAACAAGGCCCTTCAGCACTCTACATTGGACAAACAGACTAGTCTCAGCACCAGAGGATAGATATAAATCAGACATTAGGAATGGGAATACACAAAAACTAGTTGCAGAACACCTCAATCTTCCTGAGCATTCCATCTGAGACCTCAAAAAAGCAGTCTTTACACAAACAAACAAAAACCCTATAATGGAAGGTTGGAAAGAGAAACAGCAGAATTGGAATAAATACAGGTTGCCCCTCATATCTGTGGGATCTGGACCTGCGGTTTCACTTATCCATGATCATGATGACTGGGCTGTGCCTCTCTCCGCTGAAGAAGGATGGAGAATCTTCCTGAGAGAGGTGTGGTAAACCTGGCTGCACCTCTATGTCCAGATGTTTCCCACTTCCTCTGCCCAGAGAGGCATGGCAAGCCCAGCTATGCTTCTCTGGCCAGAAGAAGGAGTTTGCCTCCTTCCCCCACCCAGAGAATCACAGCAAGCCTGGCTGCACCTCTCTGGCCAGATGAAGGAGTTCTCCCCTTCTTTACATATGCAGACATCCCCTGAAGGCCCTTTGGGAAGGGACAGGAGGTGGCAGGGGGGGATCAGTTGATGCACCATCCTCACCACTGTGAATCCCCAACGATGGGCAGGCAGGTGGCCTGGTGGGGCTAGTAAGGGGAGGGAGGAGAAGCTCAGTGGGGATAGAGATTGGTGGCTGAATCAGCTTGCCCTGGCTCTGCCTCAGCATGACATAGCTCTTCCACCACTAGGAGGCCACCAGAGAGCAGCATCTGGGGCTGCTGCTGCCTTAGTTACCTGTCCACCACTATGGCCAGCCCATGGAGAAGCCATGCCACCCGGGCAACTGGTAAGACCTGTCAGCGAAGAGGAGTGGTACAGAGCCTCTGGGCACTAGCCAGGCAGCAGAGGGGCAGATTGGGTGTGCTCAGCCCCAACTCTTTCTCTTGGAGAGGAAGGGAAGGGAGGTTGAGATGGCCTCCAGGTATGGTTCCTCTTCCCCAAATGGGCAAGATCAGACCCAGGCAAGGGAGAGGGGGGTTTCTTGTCCATCCCCCTGGATGATCTCTGGTCCTCCATACTGCCTGCCTGCCCACCACTGTTGCTGCTCCATGGAGAAATTGTGCCACCCAAGTGGCCAGTAAGGCCCGCCAGTGGGGCAGTGAGGCAGATACCCTCCCTGGGCACCAGCCAGGTGGGGAGGGTAAGATCAGGTGAGCCTGGCCACACTTCCTGACCACAGCTGCCATCCACTTGGGGAGCGAGGGAATGAAAGGAGAAAGAAAGGGAGGAAGGGAAGGTGAGGCAGTCTCTGGGCATAGTTGCACATCCCTGGCTGGGCTTGGGTGGCAATATTGGGCCCAGGAAAGGGAGCAGAGGCTGTCCTCTCTCCGCCTCCTGCCAGCCAAACTCTGGCCCTCCTTGCTGCCTGCCTACCTCTGCCACCACCAGCCCATGGAGAAGTCACACTGCCTTGGTAAGGCCTGCCAGCCTCTCTTATTATTTTCCATTGAAAATAATAGGGTTTGCTATTATCCACATGTTCACATTTCCATGATAAGTCTGGGAATATATCTCCTGCAGATATGGGGGGGGGGTTCCTTTGTATCCACAAATTCCACTCATCAACAGTGGGTTGAACAGAGAAAGTGGTTTCCTGACACACTACACATATTACAACACTACAGTCATCCCTTCACATTCACGGGGGTTGGGGAAGACAACCCCCGCGAATGTGAAAAAAATGCGAATAAGAAATGAGCCTGCCGGCAAGCCGTTTTCCACCCCAGTCCCATTCCAAGGCAGCGACGAGCTTCCTGAGAAGCCCCTCGCTGCCTTGAGAAGGGAGTGTGGTGTAGCGCGAGCGTGCCAGCTGGTTCCTACCCCCCCTTCCCAAGGCAGCAAGGAGCTTCCTGAGAAGCCCCTTGGGAAGGGAGTGGGGTGAAGCGGGAGGGTGTCAGCTGCTTCCCACCCCACCTTCCCAGGGCAGCGATGGGCTAACTGCCTTGGGAAGGGAGTGGGGTGTTGAACAGCGTGGGGGGGAGAGGCAGCTTTCCACGAATAATCAAAACCGCGAATGTGAAAGTTGCGAATGTGGAGGGGCAACTGTAGTTAACATTCCAGCCTCATGAAGGCTCTCTTGCTCAATTTATTACATCTTCTTTTTGATTCCCAGCCAGAATCAGACTACATTTCTATAACTTCTTCCACCATTCATATGGTTATCTACTCACCTTGACTTTAGGCAATGAATTTCCTCCTGCCTCAGTCTCTCCAACAACCATTGTTAAAACTGAATTTGTCACATCATCACCGTACCCACAGGTTTCACACTTCTACTGTAATTCACATATGCACCCTGCTCATTCATAACTATAAAGGTCTGTTCCTAGGCACTTCATTCCATGAATTTGATGAAGTAGACTTAGGGCTCAGCTACACTGGCCAGAATATGCCAGCTTGCTGCTGATATATTCTGGCCCCGGATAAGTCTCATTGCTCCCCCATTACCTGCACAAAATGGGATAGGGTCCACAAGGAGGCACCAGCCCATCTCTGCAGCCACCACAGCTGCCATCCATGTCACACTTTCCAAAGCCAGGAAGGGGGCCCACAGCATGTGATCAAGGCCCCCTGCATATGATCAGCCTTGGTCACATGCTATGGGCCTCCTGGCTTCAGAGAGTGCAATGCAGACAGCAATGGTGGTAGCTGCAGAGATGGGCCATCATGGTAGTATGGCATCCTGTGATCCCATGGGGCCCGATCCATTTTTCCTCAATGCGGCAGTTTTTCCCAGGTATTTTGATGAAATGGTTTAATGGGCTTTACCCTGACTTCCCCCGATCTTTGCAACAGGCATCATCTGGACTGCCTGGGGGGATACAGGGCAAGAGCAGGGCTCCATAGTAACAGACTCTGGGAATTATATCCAACTAGCAGGTTTACCCTAGACACCCATTGTGGCTTCTAGTGTCACCTCAAAAATGGAGTGAAAGAAAATTATTACCATACCTTTATAAGCAAAGCTGTCTGTTCTCCTATGTATTCTATTAAATGAAGATGAGCCAAAGCCTGGTTAAAAAAAAAAAAAACTCAGCATATACTCTGAATTAGAGATGTAAAACATTTTCAGCCCCCAATGCTATATCCATTGTTGACCAAGGAACACACACAAGAGTAATGGAAATGTAATGGAAAATGTTACAAACCATATCAAGAATTTGGTGATAGGAGGCTTGACTAAAGCTCTTGAATTAAAGTCTCAGATAAATATGCAATGAAGTTGTTCATTTGATGTAACCCAGGAAATAACAGACACTAGAATAACTAGCCCCCAAATGATTTGTTACCTAGCCAACCCACATCAACAACAAAATGAAACATAGCAGGGAAAGTTAAGAGAGTAGTAATCATGGCAAAAAATACATTTATTTGTATTTCCTGCACTGGAGACCAGAGTTAATGAAAAGCTAATACTGCAAACATTTTATTCCCATTTAGAGTAGTACTTCAAAATTTAAAAATCAGTGTTCTTCTAGGAGCTGTTATATTGCTTCAGATCACTGGCTGAAATGTAATATTTCACCGGAAAATAATACAGAATTCTCCCTCTGAAAAGAAGTCACACAATCCTACCTGACCAGTGCTATTTACTTACTCCTTGGGGTCACCCATGGAGAGATAAAACTCTTTTTGATTTATAGCCTTCTCTGTCCTATGGCATTTGGGAGATAGTAACTTCAAGAAAGGGAAGGAATTTGTTATTTATCTAAGTTGTTGTTGTTGTTGTTGTTGTTGTTGTTGTGTGCCTTCAAGTCATTTCTGACTTATAGTGACCCTAAGGTGAACCTATCACAGGGTTTTCTTGGTAAGATTTGTTCAGAGGGGGGTTGCCTTTACCTTCCTCTGAGAGTGAGAGAGTGCAACTTGTGCAAGTCACCCAGTGGGTTTCCATGGCTGAGCAGGGATTCTAACTTCTGGTCTCCAGAGTCCTAGTCCAACACTCAAACCATTATACCACACTGGCTTTGTTGTTACTGTATCTTTATTGCCAAACTAGGGCAAGTTGTTGTGAGATATTCTGGCTCATCTGCCAAAATAATTTGTATGACTTTGGACACTCACAGGAGAGATCCCTACCTTGACTGGGGGTGTGGGACATTGAGTTGCAGGAAAAAGTCTTGGTCTAGACCTGAGGCCAATGAAAATGTCTCAAAACATTCCTTGGGATTTTGCATCCCCCATATATTGATCATGTAAAAGTGTGTCACTAAATATTTTATGCAGGAATCTGGGTCTACTTCACTGATGTAGTAGTTCCATGACACATCCCTCTAGTGTATGCAAATGTGCATCTCCTGTTCACATTTTGCATCAGCCTCTCCCAGCCTAGTATCCTCCGGATGTGTTTGACCATGCCTTCTCTCACCTCCAGCTAGCATGACTGTTCGTGATTTTGGATACAGGTTGTGGGAGCTGTGGTCCAGTTGATCTTTAAGGTACCAGGTTGGGGAAAGCCACTTTATGTGTTTACTGTAACAAATACATGTTGAAGACTAGCAGATCCAAACCGCCCTTGAATGTCAATCAACGTGTACCCTCCACAATAAGTCTTCCAGAAAACATTGGCTGGGGCAAATTCACCTATCTCTTTGTTTCAGGTATTAACCACCCCAGCAAATGTCTACAGAGAACAGAACAAAGAGCAAACATGTCAGCAGTGGTATAAAAGATAGAGGGAATACATAAGGCAGATACCTCTGACAGAATCACCATCTCCAAAATAACCTTAACTCCCAGTAGCTCTGACCTATTGAAGTTTCTTTCTCTGTTCCCTGTTAAGTCAGAGGGTGAATAATACTCAGCAAGGCATAGTTTTAAAACAACACCACAACTAGAAGCTATTAACAACCAGATCTAGGCAGAACATTTGGAGGAAAACATTTTGGTTGAAAGATATTAGTTTGGCTCAGCTGGTAGGACAGTATCCACAGAAGCGAAAGTTGTACTGTATAGCCAAAGCACTGAGAGGAAAATTAGATTTGGAGAGCATATTCACATGCAAAGGCAAGTTCAAAACAACAGACAGAACAAGTTAAATATGCTTTCTCCTGCTGAGTACAGAAGATGTTGTAAGACCTCCACTGTTATAGCTAGTACCAGCCTAACCCTCTTGTCAGAACAGGGACAGGAAATCCTTATGCTTGTATGCTTTTCCATACTGGTGGAGTGTAATGATCATCTAGGGTAGTGGTGGAAAAAGCTCCCACTCCATAAATCGTTGGACTGTAACTCCCATCAGCTATAGCCAGCATACCAATGGAGAGGAATGCTGGGAGGTGCAGTCCAACACCTAGGGGGCATACTTTCCCCACCTAGGATATCCTAACAATAGGTGTTATGCCAGCCATTCTGTTTGTATTAAGCGAGAGCTATCGATCTAGCCACTTTGGGTTCCATACTATTGGAAGCAAAGTAGGATATGGAGAATTTATGCCCTTTCTTTCTACAATGCCCTTTGTATTTAGATTTAAGAACTCAGTATATTGATCCCCTTATTGTTCATATTAGAGATGCTATTCCCTTAAAAAAAACCTGGCATCTTTATTAGCAGGAACTGACTATTAAGCAAGCGTGGTGTCGGGGTTTGAGTACTGGACTATGACTCTGGAGACTGGGGTTTGAATCTTTGCTTGGCCATGGGAATCTACTGGGCAGCCTTGGGCAAGTCACACTCTCTCAGCCTCTGAGGAAGGCAAAGACAAACCACCTCTGAACAAATTTTGCAAAGAAAACCCCATGATAGCTTCACCTTAAGGTTACTGTGTCAGAAATGACTTGAAGGCACACAACAACAACAACTATTATGTGTCTTATCAAATGGCCAAGTATATCATGTTAGCCCTGATTAAGAGAGAAACTTCTAACATGTCTAGTGACAAAATAAAATCTTAGGTCTTGTATGTTTCTAGTAACAATTTAACTACTTCTTTTTATTTATGCTTTAACATGGGATCAGTTTGTTTTTTAATAGTTGTATGCAGAAGCCTGGTTGGTTAATGCGGAATAAACTTGACTTGATTTATTGGGAGGAAAGTGGGATATAAATAAAATAAATGAAGAAATAAATAGTGCAGAGTTGAGCAACAATCTATCCATGATGAGAGAAGCTGCCCACTACACCACTTCACCCCCAAATTGCCACTATCCAGTCTTTGTAGTGTGAAGGCAAAACTGCATACAATGCAGATCAGATTCACAATTAAAAACATAAGGGAGCTATTGTTACATGAAGCTGTTGCATGGAAATTGGAGGAGTGGCACTAGAGAATGAGGTATTTACTTCATGATCTTTCCTCACCTCGTCAAACTTCCTGTTTGTTCCTTTGGTGTAAAAAAAAAGTACTTTCTATAGTACGACTAATTGCCATGGATGAAGGGATTTAGATATGTAAAATTAAGTAAAGGAAAATAGGTAAAATGCCTCCCCTGTGACTGTCACTCAAATGCAGTTTGGCACTCCCCCTCATCACTGCTTTTGATGATAAATTTTATTGTTAGTCCAGACTAAGGGTTTGTCTTCATGGGCTAAATATTCTGACTTGCCCCCATCTCAGAGCCCTGCAGTCCATATGACACAGGGCATTTGCCCTGTTCTGCCCCCAGGCAGTCCTCACCACCACCAAGGCCAATATGGGGCTGAGATGGGGGCAAGCCGGGGTAGGGCCCAATAAACTATTGCATCACAATACCCAGTTTAATCTGTTACTGCCAGGCAGAAACTGGCTCAGGCCCCACATGTCCTCAGGAGTCCATTCAGCATGCTGGCCCTTGCTGCCACCGCTAGCTCTCTAATTCTCCCAGAAGCCAGGCAAGGGTCCTGCAACATGCTGGGGGCTTTTAGTCACATGTTGTAGCCCCCCCCTTCCTGGTTTCTGAGATAGCAAAGAAAATAGAGGTGGTTGCAGGGATGGGATGATGTTCCTGTGTGGACTCTGTCCCATTTCCTCCAGGTAATGGGGACAGAACAGGCCACTTCTGCAGCCAGAATATGCTGGCTGGCTAGTGTAGATAACCCCTAAGATAGACTCATTGAATCAATGGGAGTTACCTATATCCTGGCTGGTTGTCATGCCCTGCTTCCAGAACTTGGGAATGGATTTTGACTCAGAGACTGAAGAGATTATCAGACACTCTAAATATGGTGTTATCATGATGCCAGGAGATTGCTAAAGGGCTTCCCTTTCACGTGACATTGTTCCACACTCATAATGCTCCCGTTTGGCTCTTGTTACACCAACAATGTTTTGTATTGATGGGCTAAGCTGTCAATGGATTCCCCCATTATGTTCCTGTCATGGAATGTCTTGCAAGTGGAAAGGTGCCCCGTTATGCTGGCATGATCCCAGCATCAGTGGGAGGTCCCTGTCAGAAAACTTCCTGGTGAGATCGAGACAGCAAGGTAAGTGACTGTCACGCTACAGCCTGCTGGAGTCTATGTTCAGGAGTCCAGCCAGCAGTCAGGTTAGCAGAGTAGCAAAAGCCTGTTCCAGGTGCTTCCAGCATGCTCAATGTTCAATGAGTAGATGGACACAGTGTCTAAAAACTAACAGTCTTTATTGTTTACATCCTAAACTAGAAACAAAATCATAGCTCTAATAGCTAAGCTTACAGTTAGCAGTCAGTCAAAGAAGTCAGTTGAAGAAGTGAAGTGGGCTTCCTTGCACCATGACTTATAATGGGTTTCCTAGCTGTTCTAGCAAGTTCTAGCAACTCTCCTTCATTCAGTTGGTGACTGGTGACATCATCTGACATCATCTCTAGTATGTTATCTCCTTTCTGGGTCATACTGAGATAAGCTGGCTGGAAAACATCAGCTGTTTTAGTCTACTATGCAACTGTTTAACCTTCAGCTTTGTCCTCTACAGATAAATGGAATATATGGTATCTCTTTATGGCATAAATTTCCAAGGGCTACACATTCAAAACCCTAATAAACACTTTTTTATTACCCTCCCCGGGTTACTTGAAATGTTTTAAGTGAGTTTTTGTGCTTAGTGTAACTTTTATTGTTTTATTTTGCTTTTACAGTTTGAATTTCCCGCACTCTCGTCTTCTCACAAGAACTGGTAGGATTTCAAACCAGGACATGAAAGGAGTTCCATTGGAGCGCCATTCACTCCTGGACTGCCTGTCGATGCTGCTAAAGATAAGTGTGAAAAGTTTGTGTTTTGTGCTGGGACAGGGGTGGGAAAGGAGATTGTGGGACAAGAACACTTTTTTTTTGTTCCTGTCTGATAATCTCCTGCAGCAGTGGACATGCACCAGAGCAGGAGGATGTTACAGAGCCATAGGCCTTAGAGAGAGACAATACTGCAATACCAGCTCTGGCAGAGGGTCCTGCCTTTTCAGATACTGAGGACAACTTACCTATACCCAACTTCTCAGACACACAGACAACAAAAGAAGAGCTTGAGGCAGTCTCAGTGTATTTATAGCAAACAGCAATTAGCTAAGCATCAGCTGTGTTAGCTGCTAAGCTATAAATATGCAGCCCTGACCTCCAAGTGCTGTTGGAGGTTATCTGACCTACCTGGTGATTCTTTGTGTTCCTGTTTGCTGTGTTTGACCCGGACTGTGTTTGTTACTCTGAAGTCTGTTTGCCTGACTTGGATTCTGCTGGACTACTCTGAACTCTGTTTGCCGGACCTACACCTTGTTATTTGGATGTTGCTTATGAACTTGTATTTGCTTGTGGTAAAGTAAATGTCTGATTTCATGCTGCCTTGATTCCTTTGCTGTCAGTTAACTTGACTGTGCTGTGCCTCTGCTATCAACTGTGTAGTAATCAAACTTTGGCTGGTTGCCTGGACAGTGTTTGGACACTGGTGTAAATAAGCCCAAGACAGACTCATTGGATCAATGAGATTTACCTATGTGTTAACGCATCATTCAACAATTGATTCAATGGGACTACTTTAATTGGGAATAGCCAATAGAATTCCAACCATAGTTCATCCCAGACTCTGATAATTACATTCCCATTGGGAACATACATTCCACACAAGATTCACATACATTCAAAACTGTTTATTTTATTCATTTATTTATTCATTCATTCATTCATTTGCTCCTGCCATTAAGAATATTCTGTTCCTCTTCTGACAATGATGTCATTATTATTATTATTATTATTATTATTATCAGAATCTCACATACCACTATAATCATCATCAGAATCTTACATACCACTCTTCCATTTCAGAGTGGATTTCTCCTCTATTCCATTTTCCCCTGCAGTCTTCAGGGGAGTGTAGTAATAAAAATACAGAACTTCTAGAGGAGAAAATTTTCATATACCAGCAAGCAACAGAATAATCTGCAAATATTATAAATGCATTTGCATTAGCAGTTTACTGTTGGGACTGTTATGGGATGTGCTCTCACTGACAAAAGGGTTCATAACTGACCTTAAGTAATTGGATCTTAAATTTTCTATTATACTCATTAAAAGCAAAGAGGAACAGCAATAGTTCACTTATAAAGAGGCAATACAGACAGTGAAGTGCTTTACCATTGAAATAATGTTGTTTGGAAAGACAGGCATAAGCAATAAGCAAACCTTATGATATTTGACATCTGATAATATAGATGTTGCTTAGACACATATACTGATTTCCTCCATCTTGTACCAGAGGAAGCCCCATGGCAGATGTAGACCTTACATGGAAAATATTGATTTCATAATCTTATTGCTCTTAATACCAATCTAAGAATTGGGGAACACTTAAAGGTAAGAAGCTGTGGGACAGATCGGCTAACTGCCACATACAGTGATTCTCTCCTAACATTACCCTGCCCCACCAGCCAGGGTGAAGTAATATTTTCCTTAGTTGGAGTTCAAAACTGAAAGGAGATTTGTGTAATAGAGTTATGGGAAATAATTTCAATGGAACACTGATGAGCACAAGAAACATTAAGCTCCATGCCTCTTGCCCCACACATTCTCTTCCAAATGTCATCTTTGCATTCCCATCATTATGGCTAGCATGGGTTTGACAGCAAATGTTTGCTGAGGTAAACTCTACTTCCTCACAGGAAGTCAAGATAGAAGACTGTAGGAGTTTGGCACAGGAATCAAGGGAAGGGGGCAGTAATGAAGACAGGAACAGGAAATCAGATGCACGCTTTCTTTGTTGTTCATATGTACAGTAAATGCACACAGGATACTACAAGGTTAGTGTTGAACTTCACTCTATAAACAAGAAAGCAAAATCAAGGTATGTGCAAAGAAGTATTTAATTCTGATTATTCATTTTAATACAGTGACACTTGGGGAAAACTACACTGAGCTGCCTTTAATCATTATAAAGGGTTCATGTTTCATATTTCCACTGTGCATCTATAAGAAAACCAATGAACATGGATACTTTTCTCTACTGATGGTTTGCATTTACCTCTCAAGCTCACAGCTGTCAAGTACAGAGGCTAGATACAATGACATATTGCTGTAATGTTATCATTTAATTATAATGCTGTTCTTTAGTTTTGATAAGGAATAACTATGGACAATGTTCCTCAGCTTTATTTCATGAGCTGGATATAACACTATGTAAACAAAATTTAATGAAATGGGTAAATCTACTTGGAAGTTTGGACAGAATTTGTGATCATGCCACAGTTCTTCCAAGTTAGTCTGGCTGATAATATTAGCAATATACATCTTTATGGGCCACTGTCCTATTATTATCCAAGACCAGAGACAGTTATATGGTCAGTGCACAGTGAGTGTCTTGCTATGACTGGAAGTTGCCTGCAAAACCACAATTTGGAATTACCGGTAAGGTTATTCATCTCTCATGGCAACTGTGTGAGAAAAATGTGAATTACTAAAATCAATTCGGGGGTATACATTTTTGCTGTTTTTAATCTATATACTTTTCTGGACTAAAATTTGGCTAATATGATTTGTATACACAGAATTAAATCTTTGCTCTTGAGCTGTATGTTTCTATGATACAAAAATACCACTATTGCAAACCTAGGCTTCTCTGCTTACTTCACTGAAGAAGATGGTTGCACATACACATCTCTTTGCAAATGCACAGCTAACCCCTTACAAGTTAACAGAGAATCTTGTATGAGCAGTAATGTTTTGTGTGCATGTCACAGCTTTAGCACCTGCTAGGACTTAGTTGACAAATCAACAAATTTTGGAGATTTTCACACTACACTGTTATAGTGTTACTATTCCACTTTATTTGCTATGGCTGCCTCCTGTGGAATTCTGGGATTTGCAGTTTAGGGAGGGGGCATTTACAACTCTCAGCCAGGGAGCTCTTAGGCCTCACTAAACTACAAACCCAGGAATTCCACAGGAGGAAGCCAGAACAGATAAAGTGGAATAGTAACACTGTAACAGTGTAGTGTGAAAATCTCCTTTATGTTTGTTTCCATCATGATATAGTTATTGGCTGGCATTCACTATCACAGTTACAGGTCATAACCTAAAGGTACGTATCCATAACTGCTCCATATTCACAATCTCTTATGTTGTCACGGTTATGGCAAAACTGACTTTACCAAGCAGCAGCTGCTCTGATAGAAGGAGATCTGTTCTGCTGTCGACCAAGGCATGGTGGATAACATTTCCACCCCCTCCTGTCAGTGAGTAAGGCTGAAACCATCAGAAGCAGAACCTCCATCACAAGTCCTCATTGCAGCCACACTCACGGGGGGGTGGGGGTGGAGACACCATCCACCCCTGTCCTGATCACCAGGAAAACAGACCCCCTTCTCTTTGTGTGGCCGTGTGGTAAAGTAGGTTTGGGAGAGGGGGTCAGGCCAGGAGACATTACTTAGTTAAGTATACTTAGGGCACACTGGCCAGAATATGCCAGCTTCTCTGCAGCAGCCACCACTACTGTCCATGTCGCACTCTCTGAAGCCAGGCAGGAGGCCTGCAGCACATAATCATGGCCCACTGCATATGACCAGCTTTGGTCACATTCTGCAGGCCTCCTTCCTGCGTCAGAAAGTGCAACACATATGGCAGAAGCTGCAGAGACAGGCCAGCATGCCAGTATGGGTTCCCATGATCCTGCAGGTCCCAGTCCATTTTTTAAAAAAAAAATGAGGTAGGTTTTTCCAGGTATTTTAATGAAACAGCTTAATGGGCTTTACCCCATCTTCCCCCCATCTTTGTTCCAGGAGTCATCAGGACTGCCTGGGGACAAAATGGGGGCAAGAGTCCTTTGTCGTTTGGACTGGAGGGCTCCGAGACGGGGACACAATGGGGTAAATTGCCCATCTAAACAAACTCTTAGTTAAGACTTGCTTTATAACTTAAAAATGCAATAACAGCATACTAAAAACTGTTAAGTATACTTAGCTAAGCAGTGGATGTAGAATTCTGGGCCCTGTTATTGCCATTTAAAATCTAGAGACAAATCTATGGCATATATCTACATACTGTGTGTAAAATCATATATGAAAGCCAGTACGTTACAAGATCTACTATCGCCTACTATTACAGTTCTATAAAGTATACATCTAACAAATACACAAATCATTTCTGTGTAATTAGGTCACCTAGAAGAAAGGAGGAACTCTGTGTAGGATTCTGTGAGATTATTAATGTAGATAACTTTTAAGGGAAGTCCACCAAATCTAGATATAAGAATGCATTTATCAGTTCCTTGGTTCCAAAATCCTGACCATTATAAACAGGGAGTCATATAAAGTATACAGAAGACTAAAAGAGGACACCAACCCATGTTGATCATTTGTTCCCTATGGAGGTTTCAGAACATTACAATAAGGGGCTTGTCTATATGGCAAAAATGCTCCTCATAGAATTCTAGGAGAACACCTTTTGTCCCAGAGGGATCCTGCATCATTTTGCCATATTCAAAAGGGTGGCAAAAAATCCAAATACTCCGCAGGAAAAGCCTTAGTGGCTTTCCCCATATTAAAAAAAAAAAACCTCCAAAGGAAATGTGCATTTTCACTCATCGGAACAATCAATTCACTTTGCTGCACTTTCCCAATAAGAGTGGAAGTGGAAAGCTGATTGGTCAGATGTATGCTGAGGGTGGAGTTTTCTCGTGAGGCAGCACCTGGAACTGCCATGTTGGGTTTTCACCATAGCGATTGTGTGCTGAGGCAACGAAACAGCTTTCCCCCTTTTTTTTTGTTTATTTAAGTGGGGGCTTCCACTTCTGCACCTTGGATTTGCTTTCTTTTTAAAAATATTGTTCGGTGGTGGTAACTGGTGACAATAAAAGCACTAGTAATTCATTGCGGCCGCCATCTTGATTTGCGGGCATGCCCGTTTGAACAACAAATGCATATGACTTTGCATGTCTGCAATCTTGAAAAAAAAACCATGGAGACAAATGAAAGCTCCTGCAAATTGGCGTTACTGCATCAATCCATATTTTATTGCCTCATATAGATGAGCCCAAGACCAGTGTTATTTGCAATAATAGACTGAAGTTGCAGAAAAGCTTTTGGTTAGTTTTGTAACTTTTCAAGTGTAATCACTCCACACTAAAAACAGTTAAACTGATCTCAGTGCCATTCATTAAATTAATTAATTACAAATTAATGTTAATATGTTAAGTAAATCATTTTAAAATTAATGTATTTAATTATTCACTATGTTCCATAATGAGAAACTATCTTCCAGCACTAAGGAGATTATCAGACGTGGGGGAAGAGAGTATGTCTTGTCTGGGGTCACCCAGTGAGATTCCATGGCACAGTCAGGACTCAAACCCTGGTCTGATAGAACCCTGCTCCAACACTCAAACCACGCTCCATGCTGGCTGTCTATTCTGGGAGAGTAATCCAAAAATTTAACTTTGCCAAGCTCTGATCCACCACTCAGACATCAGACAGTCTCATCTGTACTGACTGAGACTCCATGGATGGTCATTTGCAGTAAACAGGACCCTTCTGCCACACCTATTCTACCTGTGATTATGTTATACCTGCATATAAGGAAATCAAGAACCTATTCTGAGGAAGAGAGAAGATTTCATGCATTTGTAATTTCAGCATAATGGCATTTTACAGTCTCATCTTCTGAGCAAGACTTCCTAACCCATGCTCGTTTTTGCACCTGTGCTAAACTGAAATTGTGGAGGCAAAAATTAAAGGGACTTCTAAAAATTCTTCTTCTTACCTCCATTAAGATAAACAGTGCTGCAAAAAACAGAAGTGTCGCCCATTCCACTCTGTTCAGAATCATCTCAAAATCATGGATGTTGGCTAATACAAGAAGCCATATAGCTCCCAGCATAGCGATCCACCCTGCATAAAAGAAGTGTGATAAGCATTAATTAACATCTTTAACAACTTTTGACCATATATGTGTGTTTCACCAACAATTAATCTGTTAAGGTACTGTTGTGCAGTAGCACATACCCAGAAATGGTATATGTCAAGGCTTGCTGCCATTTTCTTTTTCTGGCAGAGATGCTAGGCCATTAATGTCTAACAACAACTCAACAAGTAGAACTTCTCTTTCCTCTGCATCTCCATACTACATCTGTTGAACATCTGCCAGTATGCATTAACAGAAGCATGAATGCCAGGTGGGGGGAAAGGCCTCATACCTAAACTTGGTCTATGTGAGTATGCAGTTCTCTGCCAAAAGTCTCCACATCAAACAGTGAGAATAGCACTTTGACAAGGAGACTCAGATAGGTGTGGTTTCAGCATCTAAAAGGAAACATTTTCATTTACTCAAAACAGCTTGGTTCACGAATAAATTTTCCAGCTGTGCAGAATATATACTGAAAGCCCCTGAAGGAAGCTCTTGCAATGACAAAGCTGCCTTTAATACACAGTACTAACTGTTCATGATAATTGCAAGTTTATACCCAATTGGACATAACAGGGGAAAGATAATATATATAGGCCTAAATCCTGTTGTTAATCCTGTCTAAAGCAGGCCCATTTAGTCAATGGGATTTACCTATGTTTTGACTTATTCAACCCATTCTTTAATAGGTCTACTCTAGCTGGAATTTACCAACTAGACTCTGTCAGTCATAGATTACTCATTTTGTGTGATTCTGTTATACTGTGTTGTTTCAAGAGTGCAAGAAATCAGAGATTCTAATGTAATGTAACTCACCGTCTATATGGAAGTGGGGTGGACAGAGTACTTCACAGTGATTCACAGCAGCAGCAACTTGTCTTAACAGTGTTTTTAGCCCCAGAAGCCCCCAGAAGTTTTGCATGCAAGATGGCAGCCATGAGTATTTACTCACATAGTACTTCACTGCTGCTGAACTTTTTTTAAAAAAATTGTCTAAGGTGCACTGGAGCGATAGAGCAATTTTTCAAGTTAAAAGGACACCAAAAAAAAAAAAGTTGCCTTAGCAAGTGATCGCTAAGGTGAACATTCAACATGGCAGCAGCACATGCTTGCCCTGTTAGCAAGCCCCACCCCCGCGTTCGCCCACAAATATGATCTTTACGCTTCCTCTCATATGGGGAATCAATTCAAAGCGAATCGCTTGTCCTAATGAGCAGGAATGTGCACCCCCTTTCTGTTTTTAAAAAACTCATTAAAAGCCACGAAGGCTTTTCCAGTGCTGTTTTTGCTGTTTTGCCCCCCCTCCTTCCAAATACTGTGGATTGATGTGGGATCCCATTTAGACAGGTTGTATTCCCAGCAAATTCCATGAGGGTTATTTTCACCATTTAGACAACCCCTACATTTGTAGGTATCTTGAAAAATGACAGCACACTACTGTCCAGCCAGAACTCATAAAAGTTACATTTATCAACTACAACTCTCAAAAACTCAGGGACTCTCAGAGTTGTGGTCCATAGCATATGCTTGAACCACTTCAGACAACCTGTTTCCTAATGGATACCACCTTGTACCAAATAACATCAGGTAGTACATCACACTCTGCTGCCAGGGCTAGTATTGATTCCTATGGGATAGGGGTGTAAATTACTGGTTTTGTGCAATGACAGCATCAAGCAGTCATCAGAGAAAGAGACTATGATGAACATTTATTATTTTGTGCTTTTGTTGAACTCTAAAATGCCACCTGTGCAGGGTGGCTGTTCAGTCTCAAAGGAAATATGTGTGTAGCAGACATAGCACCTGGGCTTCTGTGATTTCTTGCATGTTTAAATATTATGGTTTCCAAAGAAAAACAATATATTAAGGTGATATTTCTCCAAGGTATTTTGTGAATTGCTGTACTCAGTGTCAATGCTGAATTTCTCAAAGAAAATATTCAAACTTGGGGCTATGAACAAAATAAAATTGAGAGTAAAGGGAAACAAAAGATTATGATAACAGCTGCAATTTTTCAAGATGACTAACATGGAACGTATGATTTCTGTAGTATATTGGCTTTCTGGCTCACACCTAAATATGAAAGCATTTTTTTCTAAAAACAATCAGTCTAAATCCGAATTTTAAAAAAATCATTACAACTTGAAATAATTTTTAATGAAAATATTAAAGATATTCTGATGGTATCATCTGTTAAAATCCTTTATTACATTTGTTGCAAAGTCAGAATTCCAGAATGTATTCTATATGGCACATACACACAGATATGAATAATATGAAGTCATGTGAATGCAGAAGCAACCCAACTTATCATTTCAGACAATAATATTTTACAAGTCCTAACAAATTGGCATTCAAACAAGAATTGCACCCAAAAAAATCCAAGGGCAAGACTCTTTAAATAAACCTATTTTGTCCCAATTTAGAATCATGGAACCATAGAGCTGGGCCTCATGGGCCATCAGGTCCAGCCCCCTGCTCAATGCAGGATCTCTAGCAGGGAGCTGTCCAGCCTCGTTCAAGAGACATTCAGCTTCCCTGGCATACCCAAACAAAAAGAATGGCTTAAGCTGGGACCTTTTGACTCTACACAATTATAGCACTATGATTCCACTTTCCTATGGAATCCTGGGATTTATAGTTTGATGAAGCACTCTGGCAGGGAATTTTAAATACCTTTCTGAACTGCAAATCCCAAGATTCCATAGGATGGAACCATAGCACTTAAAGTGGAATCAAAGTGCTATAATTATATAATGTGAAAGGGCTCCTAAAGGCACATTTCTACCAGAATGACGGTGTCCATTTTCTTCAGATACCTGACAATGTGAACAACGTTTTTGGAGGAGCGAGAACTGCCATGTGTGTTCTTGATGCATGACCATTTGTTTTCATTTGGTCAGCTAGACAATGCCTAAGGGCTTGTCTATACTAGTGGGAAGTCCCCTACGTACCTCGTAGCTGTAGCAGATTTCTTTGATCTACAGCAGCCCCGTAAACACCACAGGCACCAGACTTGTCCGACTGTGGATCAGAGTATTCCAACACACTATAAACTGTATCAGAGTAAAAGGGCAGTCCAACTCTAATCACGTGTCCTATTCATCATACTGTTTCTGGCCACAGGGCTGGGGCTGCTCTGGCATGGGGGGGGGGGGTCTGTTCACTTGTGCATAAGTGAATATACACGTACCAGAGTACTGTATTACTGGATAAGTGGAGATATGTTTATCCAGAAATGTGCACAATTGGGGGGGAGGGAATAATAAGACAACCAGAATGGAGTACCACCCCATCTTTGCTCCAAAGCCAATCCTTGGCCACCACACAGCCAAAAATCTTGGTTTTCCTTTCAAATCCAGACCAAACTGTGAATCTCACAGATCCAGAGTTTCCTGCAGAAATCCCGGTGAAAATGCACATCGTCACAAACATTGTGTGTCAACTGTGCTGCAAATACAGGGTGGGTACCAGATTTTTTGCCCATGTAGACAAGCCCTAAGTCAGCCAGAAGGGGACAGGATCACTGAAGAAACTAACATCTAACTTGCAAAAAGGTTGTTTTTAACAGCTTTAATAGAAGCAGTGGTAAAAGCAGCGGTGAAAGGCCCTATGGGAAAAAATGTCTGAGTCAAGCAAAGTTAGCAACTGCCACCAGTCTCAAATCTGTTGGACAAGATGATTGAGTGGTAGTAATCAAGATTCAGGTTTTATTGGATGACACTAATTACATGGATCCTTTCAAATTGGAGTTTCAGACAGGTGTTAGAAGTGAAACTGGCTTGATCATTGCAAGAGATTAACCTCTGTCCTGTGGTGGGCTATGCAATCATTGATTCTATTTTCATTTCCCAGTGGCTCTTACACCCTGTCCACAATGCTTAGTTCCCTGATGAAGGACTTGACAGTGCCCATGCATTGGACCTATGGAGATCAGTGCCGTCTGCTTTGTGAGGTCAACACTGCTTTCCTCTGAGGCTGCCCACCTCCCTACCCCTCTGTCTTAGGAGATTTTCAGACAACACTGTTATAGTGTTATTATTCCACTTTATTTGCTATGGCTGTGTCCTACTGAATCCTGGGATTTGCAGTTTAGGGGGGGGCATTTACAACTCTCACCCAGAGAGATCTTAGGCCTCACTAAACTACAAACCCCAGAATTCCACAGTGTAGTCTGAAAATCTCCTACTCTGAGTTCAGTAGTAATCTTGAGTTCTTGTGTAATTGTATTCTAGAACTATCTGTTCTGCAGGTCTTTTCTGCAGAGCACCTGCTCTTTCCTTATGATTCCTCCCCTAGTTCCTTTATTCATTCTCTACATTATTGGCACTAGGCCAAAACAAAACTCCTGCCTTCTCCAGTTGTCAAGACAGAAGAGTAACAAAGATGCCAGGCTAGAAGAAACCTTGCTGAATCTATAACTGCATTCTCTTCCATGACCACGGGCCCGACCTGGAGAGATCTGAAGCAGTGGCCAGTGACAGCTAGTGGGTCCTGTAACAGGAGGACAGGAGGAGTTAAGTGAATCTCCACTGGGTTTTATTTAGTGGAGCTAGCTATCTATTTCAGGGATTGGGGGGAAGCTACTAGCTGCCACTAACTCACACAGCCATTAGAGTTGGCTAGTACTAGCCCTTTGTTGCTATACCTTCACACAAGTGCATCTGGTCGGAGCTCAGGAGAGGGCCTTCTCCATGGCTGCTCTGGAATCCAGAGAAGTCAGATTGGCACTCTTCCTGCCTGCCTTCTGGAGCTAAGTAAAAAAAATCCTGTATTGGCAGGCCTTTACCGATCTTTACTAATGGAAGTGCTGGGGTATATTTGAGTGGGCTGTGTGTGTGTGTAGAGAGAGAGAGAGAGAGAGAGAGAGAGTTTTAGCTGTTTTTAACTTCTTTAGTTGTTTAATTGTGTTTTAACTTTTGTTTTTTTCTGATTTTAACAATGTCTTTTTATTGTATGCCGCTTTGAGTCCCAAATTGGGCGGGAAGTGGGATAGCAATAAAGATGATTATGATAATTATTATTGCACTGAACCCCCCTACAATGTAAGTCTGCATATTCTGTGGATAACTCTCTCAGATTTCCTACTCCACATGGAAGGGTTCTGCACAACCTATGAGTCATTATTTACAACTACCAGAACTAATTTGTAACATACAGAACAGATGTCTCTGGGCTTGTCTAGATAGGCTATTTACCCCATCTTGCTCCATTTAGAGCCCTGCAGTCCTAATTATGGAGTGTTATTGTCCTGATTTGCCCTGGGCAGTCCTCATGACCCCTGGTGCAAAGACAGGGGGAAGACAGGGTAAAGCCAGTTAAACCATTCTATTAAAATAACCCCGAAAAATTGCCTCAACTGGAAAAAATGGATCGGACCCCGTGTGACCATAGGAGCTCATACCGGCACACCGGTGCATCACTACACCTGCCATCTGCGTAATTCTCTCTCCAAAGCCAGGAAAGAGTCCTGTGGCATGTGACCAAGGCTGGTCACATGAAGGGGACCTTGATCATGTGCTGCAGCCAGCTTCCTGGCTTTAGAGAGAGTGATGTGGGTGGCAGCAGTGGCAGCTGCATAGTCAGATCCCATTTTGTTCAGGTACTGGGGGAGGAATGGGCCAGATCCACAGCCGGAATAGAAAATTCTGAATATTCTGGCCCATGTAGATGAGCCCTCTGACTCAGAAGGTGGAAAGCTAAATTATTCAAGGTATCCAACACTAAACACATACACAGTTTATAAAAATGTTGGTGCTCAATCAAATGTTTTTTTTAAAAAAAAAATAATCCCTTCTACCTTATGCCAGAAAACATTCTTTGCCATTTGGGCGGCACTGTAGTTTTAAACATAAACATTTCTTCTCAAGGTGAGGTTTGAAGATGCCTACAGTAATAGATCAATAATCACAAGAAAAATTACCAGGCTCCGTTCCCCTCTCCAAAATGTTTGGCAAGAGGTTTGAAATAAATTATTTAAAGTTATGAAAGTTAGTCTAGCAGGGATCTTCATCAAATATTCTGCAAAAGCTTGTAGTGATTCTGCCTCTTTGACATGGGTTAAAGAAGGTTAGGGCTTTTTGCCAAAGAGAATAATCCCCCAGGTTCATTCAGTATTCATATCCTATTTTCATATACAGCATTATGTAAAAAGTGATATACTCTCTTTAATCTTTTACTGACTATAAGGCTTTCTTCCATGCTATCCAGAAGTATAATAGCCATCATTTAAACAGAAGTGGAATGTATACATTTTGACCATAAAATAACTTTTCACAAGGTGTTAAATTTTGAATGGCTATGTGAATTAATAACTGGTAATATTCATTTTCACATCATCTTTCTTGCTAATATATTCCCATGGAACTTTGTAAATTAGAGAACTGGACACAAGCATCATTCGTAAATAGCTGTGTTCTGGGTTTCAGAAGCTTTCATGAGGTATAGAGCACAGTGTAATGATACCTTACTTCACTGTATCTTTTGCCTCATATTTACACTACATTCACCTACCAATATCCAACATTAGGTTTGCCTAAAGCAAACCTATTGAAATCTATAGGATTTAAGTTATTTGTGACTAACAAGTCCCCTTAAGTGCAGGAGGTGAGCTCTAGGAAGAAGTGATGTTGGGATTAGCCCACTATACAATCATTAGGGGCACCACTGTAAACTGAAATTGCTTCTCCAGTTTCAAAAGTCATCATAGTGTTAAGTGTTAAGCTATACACATGTAGGCTTAATGTATTTCTAAAGCTTGTATTGGTACACAGTATTTCTTGTGAGACAACTCATGAAATTTCCAGAAATAACAAAAAAGTAGGGCATACCTACCCATCGCAAAAAACACAGGGCTTTTATTTGCAAGTGAAGTTAAAAGAGAGTCGTGTTAATCCTTCCCTCCTCCACTCTGCAGTGCTTTCCCCTTGAAAACTATCTCCCAGCATACTTTCACGCCCATCTTTTTCACAGTGCAACACATCCCTATGATGCAGCTCAACAATGCCCCCTAGAGTATCCGATATGATCAGCATTAATGGTTTGACCAGCTAAAATTGGCCACCTCATTTATAATTCAGATGCAGGGTGATAATAGAGATGGCTCCATTTTTCTGATTTGCCAGCAGAATGACTGACATCAAAATGGAGGGTTTTGTGTTAATGGGCAAGAAACGGTCAGTCGCCACTACACTTTTAATCACTTTTTGATATAATCACCCAGATTCCATTAAAAATAAGAGTTTGGCCAGTGCTCCAATTACACTGCCATTTAATTAGAGGCCAAAATCTCCCTCTCAGACCAACATCTCTGCATGTTCTCTAGAAAACAAGGCTCTGCTCAAGTAGGTAATGTAAGTTAGATTGGCTATTGATTGTATTTGGAATTTTCTGAATGTGATTGCTGCCTTAACTTGTTTTCTTGCATTCTTCCTCACCTCTCCTCACCCCCACAGTAAATAAAAAATAGAGTGTTTGTTTTAAAAGGGATTTTCTCACTAAATACATGACTGCGTGGTATCTAATTTACCACTTGTGTTTTTAGAACTCTCACATTTTTTGTTGTTGTTAAGTTCTGTATTCTTGGGCTTTGGGCAAGAAAATGCAAACCACTTTGGTTTCTATTGTTTCCTAGTCCTGGGCTGAGGAAGACACCTTTGCAAAAGATCTTAAAAACCTCCCAGATGGACATACTATGGTGAATTGTGAAATTTATTCTGACTGTTATCAGTAATTCATTTGCAGGAAGCACTGTAAAGGAAGGTTTCATCACCATGGAAATTCATTCATTCACACATACACACACATACACACACACACACACACACACACACATCCCTTTATAGATCCATAACACTCAAACTAAGTAAAAGCAGTTGTGGAGGGGGAGAAATACAAGTGCTGAGACTTTCATAAAATCATGAAAAATGATTACATCCTTTGGTGGGGGGGATCCTGTTTGAATTTTTGCCTGCCAAATCTAACATATTTTTGAGGTCTGAAAACAGTATTATGGAATCATCTAATCTAAGAATTTGGTACTATGCCTTGCTGTGATAGACCTTTCTCTCCTAGGTGGAGATTTAAAATGCTTAGGTATGTTAGACAGGAGGGCTTTTAGACCACGCTGGGATTTAATAATCAATATTTATTCTATATTATATACCATGTGCCAGTTCTTAAGTCTTGATTAATTAGTGCAATTATTTTGTTATTTATTCATAGTCCCTTATGCTAGTCACATTGCAACCACTTTAGTTATTATGTTTAATAAAAGCCACATGGTCTTTCCTTCAGTGGTTTTTGTGTTATTATTATTTTTGATGCCATATATCAGGGTGGGCAACTGTGAGGGAAGTGGGGACTCCCTCCATTCCCCTCCAGAAGTTACACCATCACTCCTGGTGCAACAGGAGATGACATCATGCTTTTTCTGACTCCAAGACTGAGCTGGAAAATGGCCAGTTTTCAAGGTTTTCTTTCCAGGATTTGGGGGTTATAGGAGGTAGGGGTGCAAGGGCCCCCAAAGCACCATGTTTTTATACTAGTTTTGGTGGTCTAGGGACACTTTGGCTGAAATTTAAGCCAGCCTTTTTTAAAGGGGGAGGCATCCGGCATCTGCAGGGAGTGGCTTAGGGATCCACAAAATGGAGCTGCATGCATTCTGTGGGCTGCTCTTGTCTTACTATATATGTTGATCTTCCTATATAATTTCCTCCGTTTTTGTGAATATTGACTATTTTTCACCATTTTGTCTGTTATTCCAATAAATATTTAATTAAGTCTTGTGTAGTTCTGGTTCTGTGATAACTATCCTTTAAGTTCACTGGAGCAAAATGCAATAGTGAATTGAGGAGGAGATGGAGGAGGAGGAGGAAACATCATTGTTTTCAGTGCTAAGCACACTGCCTTGGATAGTAAAGACACATAGGATTGAGCTGCAAGCAGGTCTCTACCATCTGGTCTGAGCATTCAGTTCAAACCTGTGGCCATTTCTGCTCTTGGTCAAGGATCAATGTTGGGGTCTGGAGCTGGGAGGACAGGTTTAGAGAGGGCCAGATGGGGAGGGGGCCAGTTCTGACACATGGTTACAGGCTGGGAAGGTAAGCCAAAATCCCGTTCCCTCTCAGTCACCCTGAATAAAGTGAAAAGTCCTGCAGCAAAGCATCTTCATCCTACCTGCAGCAAGCCGAACAAATCTGCCGCAAATCATGGAGAGAGTCCACAGGGCTCAAACAGGTTACATTTTTTGTGAAATGTATAGTCTCTGTCCTAGTTACAGCTGGATCCACAGAACCAATGGCCACAGTTTCAGTTATCCATGGGACACAAAATAGGGACACATAACATAGAGTCTTCCTAAAATATGCCTAGAGAGGCATCCTCGCTAGACATCTTCTAGGTCCTCCAATGCAACTCTATGGTATTTTAAACTGGAAGTCTTATTATTTTGATAAGAATTTGCTGTAATCCATGATTTCCAGTAGCCACAGTAAGTCTGGGAACCAAACCCCCATGGTGTGAAGTCGAAGGCTTTCATGGTTGGCATCCATAGATTTTCCTTGGGTTTTTTCCAGGCTGTGAGGCCGTGTTCTAGAATAGTATATTTCTGATGTTTCGCCTGCATCTGTGGCTGGCATCTTCAGAGAATGGTTGGGTAGGAGTGTGCCTGGGGTTTAGATGCTGTGAACCGCTGTAGGGGAATATATGTAAATTTGTGTAATCAAATGGTTAGTTTCTGGGTATAGAAATGCAAGGCTCGTTAGTGTCTGTTTGGCTAATGTTTGGTTGGTGGGCCATTATCTGCTGGAATTCCCCCTGTCCCTGGGTGGAATTCCTTTGTAAGTGTTGAGTTTTAATTCTATTGTATTTCAAAAGTGGGAGCCAGATTTTGTTTACTTTTAAGGTTTCTTCTTTCCTGTTGAAGTTGTCCAGGTGTTTGTGGATTTCAATAGCTTCTCTGTGCATTCTGACATGATAGTTGTTGGCCTGGTCCAGAATTTCAGTGTTTTCAAATAACATTTTGTGTCCAGGTTGGTTTATAACATGTTCTGCTACTGCTGATTTTTCTGGTTGGCCCAGTCTACAGTGTCTCTCATGTTCCTTGATTCGTGTTTGCACACTGCGTTTTGTGGTCCCTATGTAAACTTGTCCACAGCTGCATGGTATGCGGTAAACTCCTGCAGCTGTGAGAGGGTCTCTTTTGTCCTTCGCTGAGCGTAGCATTTCTTGGATTTTTCTGGTTGGTCTATAGATTGTTTGGAGGTTGTGTTTTCTCATCAGTTTCCCTATTCGTCTGTGACTCCTTTGATGTATGGTAAAAATACCTTCCCTTTGGGTGGCTGTTTTTCTTCTTCATTCCTGTGGTTTTTTCTGGGTCTGGCTGCTCTTGTGATGTCTGATCTGGAGTAACCATTAGCCTGTAGGGCCCAGTTTAGGTATCTCAGTTCATCCTCCAGGTAGTGGGGTTCGCAGATCCTTTTTGCATGCTCTACCAATGTTTTTATTGTGCTTCTTTTTTGTCCTGGGTGATGATTGGAGTTCCTATGTAGGTCTCTGTCCATGTGTGTGGATTTTCTGTGGCCTAAACATTGGTTTGGTTTGCAGATGACTAGGACATCCAAGAATGGCAGTGTTCCTTCCTTCTCTTTTTCCATCGTGAATTGGATATTTGGGTGGATGCTGTTCAGGTGGTTCAAGAATTAGCCCAAATCTTCTCCATGGTTACAAATGGTGAAAGTGTCATCCACATATCGGAACCATGTTGTGGGCTTTTTTGGTGCTGTTTCCAGGGCTTGCTTTTCAAAATGTTCCATGTAAAAGTTTGCTATCACTGGGCTCAGGGGGCTGCCCATGGCTACCCTATCTATCAGTTCATAGAATTCGTTATCCTACTGGAAGTAGCTTGTGGTGAGGCAGTGTTTGAACAAGGCTGCGATGTCCTCAGGAAATATTTGTTTTATTATTATTATTATTATTATTATTAAACATTATAAACATTATAGCAACGGAATATATGCTTTCTTTGGAATGTACTAACAGAAGCCAAATTTCATATTGTAAAACAGACCCAAACACTGACGAGGTGGAAGTTTTTGTGATTTATAACTTTGGAGTATTGTATGTGAGGAAATATTTGTTGTATGAGTGCCATGGTGTCCATTATGAGGACTTTGGTGAACAAGGAGACAATATCAAAACTGATCAGTCTGTCTCCAGGTTTCAGTTCAATGTTGTTGATTTTTTCCATGAAGTGAGCTGAGCCTTTGATGTAGTGAGGGGTTTGTCCTATGTGGGTTTGTAATTGTGTGGCCAGAAACTTGGCCAAGTCATATGTGGGAGATCCAATGGCGCTCACTATGGGTCGGAGTGGAATGGAATCCTTGTGGATCTTGGGAAGTCCATATAGTCTTGGTGGGAGAGCCTCTGATTTGCATAGATTCTGGTGTATGATTGGCTGAACTGATGAATTCTTGATCAAGGCATTTTTGTTTTTCTGATGATTTTGTTGGTCGGATCTTGCTTGAGTTTTCTGTATGTTGCAGGGTCCAAGAGTTCCCTTACTTTTTGTCTGTATTTTTCTGTGTCCATGATTATTGTGGCATTGCCTTTGTCTGCTGGGAGGATAATGATTTCTGGGTCTGTATTGAGATCCTTGATGGGTTTTCTTTCTTTTATAGGGATTTTTTTTTATAGGGAATTTTTTATTTGAGTAAGACCATTCTACTAAAAAAATACACCCAACCGCAAAAGGCCATAACAATAATACAAAAATGATACTAATTATTTTCCTCTTTTCTTACTAATACAAAAATAAATCTATTCTAACACTAATGTATTTTCCCTTTAATCTAAACACACTATAATCACATTATATTTACACATTATAATTATACCTACTTGGAAATGGGAAAAAACCAATAAAATATTAATTAAAAATAATAATACAAAATAATACAAAAATAATAAAATATTTATTTAAAATATCATTTTATGTTATTGCTGGGGTCGTCTCACTAAAGCACGGCCAAAACTTTTTCCAACGATGATTTGGCAATTTCTCTTTTTCACTCAGAGCTAAATTTTCAATTACATTCTTCACATAATAGGCAGTGCCTTTTATATCCTGCAGATTTTGACTTTTCACCTCCTTTTGTCTCTGGAAAACTAACCCTAACGTCACATAGAGGTTTACCAGGTGCACCGTGGACCAGGGCACTTTCCAAAACCTCTCAGCCACGGCGGAACCAGGCTCCTTCCTCTTCCTCTTTTGGCCCACTGACTTTCTGGGTCCCCTGACACCCTCTGGAGGTTCAGTCCCCGAAAGCACTGTCTCCCAACCCTGCTGTGCCAAATCTGGCCAATCCAGGAACCGGGCCACCTCCTCCCATGTTTCCCGGGCACTCGGGCAGTCCTGGACAAAATGTCTGATCGTCTCCTTTTGTGCCACGCCACTCAAAATCTCAGCCTTTTTACATTTCAGATGCGGACAGGTCTGCTCAATCTCTGCGGTCCATGGTCTCTTTCCCCTCAGATTAAGAACCTGATGGTAGAGCCTCCACCTCAAGTCCCACAACTTTTGGGGGACCCTTTTGTCCATGAAATACTCAATTGGGTTAGTCTGGTGATTTAGGTATTCTGATAAATCTAGTTTGGCCTGACGCTTTTGCAAAAACGGGTTAACATAAATCTCCTCCACTATTTTCCTGTACAAACTCCTCTTGATGCTCTGACCTGGTCTGTCTTCCCCCTTCAACTCCTCAGCATGAATTTTATATTTCTTTATGTAAAAAACAAAGTCTTTCAAATAATCTGGTGCCTTCAATTTTTCAGGTAAAGAAAACTAAAACTTAATGAGCCTTCCTCCCACCAAGTCTTTCCCCATCTAGTTCCTATCCAGCACTCACAAAACAAAACTAGCCAAGCCTGAGGTTGAATCTGACCCTTTTGTAACAGAGAAACTTTCCCAAAGTTTTGAGCAGAAAAGATGGCGATGAACTTAGGTCCCAGGGCTGGGAAGTCCAGGCCCCCTTGTTCTACCTGCCCATAAGCCACTGCCCTTGCCAGGGGGAATGTGGCCATTCCCCAAAGGAACTTGAAGAGAACCCGATCAGCTTCTTTAATCACTGAATCTGGAGGCGGGAAAACAGCCGCCAAGTTGGCTGCCACTGGAAGCAGGTACTAGCTGTTTCTCCTCTTATCTCTTCTGCTTCTTCCTCCGGGAGACAGTAGAGGGCAGATTCAACATGGGTGATGATGTCTTCAACTGGGATTCTGGTGGTGGTAACTGCAAAATTGCCTCCTTTGAACGGGATGGATGTTTCTTCTTTTGACAGTTGCCGTTCTGTTAGATTGATAACAGTATGTGATATGTCCAGCTGGGGTTTCTCTTGGTGTTTGTGGCATTTGTCAAATTTTTGTTTTTGCCTTTCAGTGCGAATCACCATAACTTTTTCCATTTTTCTGTAGGTGAGATTGTCAATTTTGTCCCAGTCTTCAGTGTTCATTTTTTGACTGATGTTGAGATGGAGTGATAATAGCTCCTTGTCTGTGTTGGCCAGGTCTTTGCAGGTGGTGTGTATTCTTTCTCATAACATTGCTTTTTCCATTCTGTTGCAGATCCAGTTGGCCTGTGGGGATTTTAATGTCCTCTTTGCTGTGGGAATGTGTGGTATGGTTTCTGTGTCTCTGCATTGTAACAAGAAAGTTAATGAACAGAGTAGGTGTGCTCTCCTGGTCCAGCGTTTCTCCAGTCTCCAGGTCTCTTGGAACAGTTTCTCCCCGTAGAGATGTTCAATGTGAAGTCGAAGGCTTTCACAGCCAGCATCCATAGATTTTTCTTGGATTTTTTCCGGGCTGTGAGGCCGTGTTCTGGAATAGTATCTTTCTGACGTTTCGCCTGCATCTGTGGCTGGCATCTTCAGAGAATAGTTGGGTAGGAGTGTGTCTGGGGTTTATATGCTGTGAACCCCTGTAGGGGAGTATATCTAAATTTGTGTAATTGAATGGTTAGTTTCTGGGTATAGAAAAACCCTATGGGGCTCCGGCTGTATTTGAACCAGGTGAACACACACCGCCATAAAATTTAAATTCTAGGTAATAAAATATAGATTCTGAACTAATTTTAAGCAGGACAAATGTGGCTACCGCTCTTGCTGCACCATATTTTGAAACTTCAGAAGTAATTTGTAGCTGAGCATGTGAGACACCCCAGAGTAATGTAAACACTTTATCATGGCTAGACAGTGCAACAGGGAAAGGTCACACATGGCTACCCAGCTACTAGCCTGTTATGTTTATTCATTTAACCATGGAAATTACGGATAAAGCTAGCATTCTTGCATGACTACTGAAGCATCAGCAAGCAGAAAAATAAAGAGAAATTACATGTGCAAATCTTGCCATTTTCCTAGGTGTTAATCATTTGTTTATTAAGACACAATACCACTTGTGATTTCCATAATGCATTCAATGTCATTTCTTTCAGGGGCAGGGAGTGCTGCCATAGGGGCTCTCTGGCTGGCCTTCGCAATCAAGGAGTTTAATTTACCTGGTGGATTTCTTCAAGAATTCTTACATATTATGGAAATGAGTCAATAAATATACCAACTGGTTCCGAAAGAAATAAAACAGGGGCCTCCTAATCACAGCAGTTCAATGCACTCCTAATAGAACACTTTGGCAATGACCTATTTTGCTGAAGAACTGGGGTGTCAGATTAAATAAAATAAAGACATCTTACAGTGCAGAGGGCATATATTTTACATGCAGTTTCAGAAAAGCAAAATGATTATGTCATCAGCATGGATAGGTTACATTACGTGCAGCCTATGTACATGGTTCGCATAACACCAAATTTCTGACCCCGTAGATTAATACGATTTACCCTCCCCTCCCCCTTTCCTATTTCCATTCTTATTTTTATATTTATATATTTGTTTGTTTCTTTGTTATTTATACCCCGCTTTTCAGCCACAAGGCTATCAGAGCGGCTTACAAATTGTTTCAAGCAATAGCAATTTAAACATCTACACTGCATTAAGCAATTTCCAATGTGTGTTAGCTAATTGCCCCCACAAGCCAGGTACTCATTTTACCAACCTATGAAAGAATGGAAGGCTGAGTGAACCTTGGGGCCCTCAAGTGCCACCTGTGTACCAAATGGGCCCCAAAGACCATTTCAATGGCAGATAACCTCTTTTTCCTTTTTACTCAAGTTTCCTTTTTACTCAGAATGTCCCTGCAGCCAGTAGGGGAATCAGGGCAATTCTGCCATGGTTCCCTCTCCCACTAGGCTTTGTTAAGCTGAGAGCAGAGCCTTTTCTCAAACTGAAATCCTTAACGTGCTTTCACAGTTTATCTAAATTAAGTAGTGCAGTTTAGTTTCTGAACTTGATGGTAAATTTAGGTTCTGAACTTGATTGTTTTACAACTCAGCCATCAGTCTTCAGAAGAGAATATCATTTAATTCAAGTAAGTACATTCACTTCAAAGAGTGTTTTATGGGGGGACATCCTGAATAGACAAAAATGTGTCTTCCTTCACTTACTTGAAACTGTAGTAAATTAGCCCGGCTGCCTGGCCAGGCAAAGGCAAGGGGAGGGCTGGTGGCATGCTTATTCTGCTGAATAGGGCTCTGGAGCTCTGCCTCAAAGGCCTGCCCTGAATCTATCAGAGTATAAATTGAATTATGGCTTCTATGTATCAAACTGCATATTCCACAAGAACAGATCAAACTATGACTGACTGCTGCCCCAAATCCTGTACTTCCTTCTAAATCTGGGGTAGGAATCAGCAGTGTCTATCTCAGAGGTGTGGTGTATTCAGTCCCAACAGAGATGGGAATTTAGTCCCAACAGAAGTGGGGAAAAGTGCATCCTGCAGGCAGCAAACAGTTCCTGGGCCCCATTTTTGTAGCCTCCAAACCCCCCCCAAAAAAAATTCAGATGATTCTCATCCACAAAATATACCAAAATACCCCAAACAGCCCATGCTCCAGAACCTCCCCCCAAAACTCCACTTTTGACCATATATTGGACGAAGTGGTGACTATAAATGCCAAACACAACCAGATAGATTTTGAAGCCAAAACAGGCATGTGTGCTTTGCGGGGGTTGGGGGGAAATGGTCCCAGACCTTGAGGAGTTGTCCACCCTTGTTTTTAAAGAACCATAGGGTTCAGCACCTTGAATAGCTCTGAAATGAAATATAGAACAGATTCACTGCACTCATGACATGAAAGTTCCTGGCTGCCATGGTGGAGAATCATGCAGTCTTCCCAATGTTGTTGGGCTACAGTTCCAAACATTCCGCACTGCTGTCTATGCAATCTACAGCTGCTGAGATTTGCAGTCCAAAACATCTGGAGGGTCATATGATGCCTACCACAGATCCTAATGCTTGATTGGGGCACCAGATGCCCTCCAAGGCAAGAAGGCTCCAGGACATGACATGCAATAGCAATAGGACTTCTATTTCTATATCACTTATCAGTGCCAAAGCACTCCTTAAGTGGTTTACAACATGTTAGCTAATTGCCCCCTACAAGCTGGGTACTCACTTTACCAACCTACGGAAGGATGGAAGGCTGAGTCAACCTTGGAGCCCTGTAGGATCAAACTTACAATGTTGTGGTTGCAGTACCAGCATTTAACCACTGTGCCACCATGGTCCCTTTAAACCAGGTGTAGGGAGGCTGTAGCTCTCCAGATCTTGTTCATCTATCCAATCAAAATGACAATTACAACCCAGATACATTTGGAGGACCAGGTGCCTGTTTTAAGCCCTCTTCCCTCTCTACTAAGAGACAAAGCTGATGCTGGAACACAATTCCTATAGAGTAAATTGTTTAATGAAAGATGTCAACTATGTTAAAAGGAGAGCAACACTTTATAGTATTACAATGCAGGCTTTAAATATGTTTATAACTCTACAGTTAAAATTGTGTTATCATTTCCAGAAAATAAAATGTCTGCACAAGCTTTTGCAAGTGCATGATTTAAAAAAAACAACGAAGAAACAGCTGCATGAGGTATTGTACATTCAAATGCAGCCCTTCTGTTCTTCCAACAAGGAAAGGAGACAGAGGGAGCTTACCAAGATCTAGGTGAATTCCTGGAACAAATGAATTGAGAAAGAACATGAGGATAACAAATCCTAAAACAGTCAGGCATTTGATGAGAAGCATCTTGTCTGTTATTCGGTGCTGTTGAAAGGAGAGAATAAACTATGTTAAAGGAGAAATGCTCTTCAGATTTATACTTTCAAACCAGCAGGCTGTTCTAAGACATGAACAGTATTTTAATGCTATATGGAGGATTCGTTAAAATGGTAGGGGGAACACCTGAGGTGTGAATATAATATTTCATATCAGGGCACAAATATGGTTTTTTTTCCTACACGTTATCTAGTATAACACTGTTTACAATCTAAAGACAACAAGGTCTTGTCTTTATTTACACGAATAAAAGCAGATTGTATGTCTGTTAATTTAAACTAAGAGCTGGAAAACATATAAGTTTGTATTTGGAACAGTAAGATATAAGTTTGTATTTGGAACAGTTGTATTTGGAACAGTAAGACGCAAACACAATTTCTACTATAAATTAACATTTAGGTATCTGAGAAAACACTTTTATAGCCTGAGACCACATATTCCATAGCTCCTATTCTTTCATAGAGCCCTTACTTTACTGAGTCACCTAAATAACCTGAAGGCACCAGATCCTATCAGATCATAGTAGCTAAGCAGGGTCAGGCCTGGTTAGTACTTCAAAAGGAAGATCAGGTGCTGTAGGCTATATTTCAGAGGAAGGCAATGACAAACCTAAGAAAACCCAGGTGACTTAAAGCCATATACTTTACTTACTTTACTGGACCACTCTCAAAATCCCATATATAGTGGGCCATCAGTATCCACTGAGGTTTGGTTCCAGGACCTGCTATGGATACCAAAATCCATGGATGCTCAAGTCATAGCATAGTACTATGGATGCTCAAGTCATGGATGCTCATGTCATTTACAATGGCATAGTAAAATAGAATCCCTTATGTAAAATGGAAAATCAAGGATTGCTTCTTACAATATTTTTTTTTTAATATTTTCAAGCCATGGATGGTAAAATCCATGGATGCCAAATACAGAGGGCCTAGTGTACACCTTTCTATGTAGGAGGACATGTGAAATTCATAAATACATCACATCGGATCAGATTATCCTATGCATGGCATGTGTAATGGACTGTGTTGCTCACAGCAAATTATACATCTCAGATCACATTCTGTATTCAACTTTCACACATTTTCATGCTCTTATACATCTCCAGTACAGCATAGTCATCATGTGTGAAATAGTTCTGAGGAATCTTTATTTTCTTTTTTTCTTAAGGCTTTGTTTTTGGTTCCATTTCCTGCCTTCATCAGTACAGTCTTTCATTTCTATTTCAGAGCACTGGACATTGCCAGTGAGATGGGAAAAGTTAACATTCTGAATAGAACTTGGAAAAGTTACTTTTTGCAGCACAACTTCCAGAATCCCCTAGCCAGCATGGCCAGTGCTGTTGCCCAAAGAAGTAAATTTTCTAAGATCTGTTCAGCCTTCATCTTTTCCAGTTTCCTAGGCACAAGTCCGGTGTACAGAATTTCCCTTGGTAAATCCTAGGATGAAGAGCCTTACTTATATAATCTTCACATGCAAGAATGAATAAATTCTCTCCCTGTTGGACAAACTGAGCATTCTTGTCCATTCTCTCCAATCCTGCATTTCAGGAAAAAAAATGTTCCATTTGCACCAGAAGTATTAAATTTCACACAAAGAAACTCAATGCTTTTTACAAAACCAATGTTCTTGCACAAACAATTATTTTGCCAAAAAAAAAGGCCCACATGCAAAAAAAATAAAAAAAATCTCATGGCGTTGATTTTTTTTTTTTATGTCATGTCTAAAATTGTTGGGACAGCCTTTCTTGTCAAGATTCAAAAAAAGAATTGTGATTATCCCTGCTAAATCCCCATGGTGTGGCCCTTATTTATTAAAACTAGCAAACATCACCAGAAAACCACAGTAAGAAGATGTTCCACACTAATCAGTGTTAATGGAAATATAATGGGGCCCACATGTCTGAAAGTTACTAATAGCACACAGCTGCAAAGCACAGAAAATTGTTTTCTGTTCCCACAGTCCTGCACATCAAACCAAGTTGGTTTAGCATTGTTCTCAATGAACATTGTCCAGAATCCTGTTGTACTTTTGGCTGTTGTGCAACAAGCATATTCAATAGCAATACCAATACCATTGATATTTCTATACCGCTTATCAGTGCCAAAGCACTCCCTAAAAAGTTTACAATTTGTTAGCTAATTGCCCCCAATAAGCTGTGTACTCATTTTACTGACCTACAGAAGGATGGAAGGCTGAGTCAACCTTGGAGCCCTCTGGGATCAAACTCATAACCTTGTGGCTTGCAGTACTGGCATTTAACCACTGCACCACCAGGGTTCATGATTATGTATGCAGAGTTCCACAAGTGTAAGCATTTCATGTGGACCTAAGTCCTGATGTTAGTCCTGAGTAGAGTAGAACCATTGAATCAGTTACACTTACCTACATGTTGACAAAACATTCAGCAATGGTTGAATGGGCCTAATACAGTTGGCTGTGCCAACAATTTCCAGCCATGCAGTTACATATTCTTGGGTGAAGGGTATCTATTTGTCAGTGCCTTCAGCATACTACTGTATTCACTGGAGCTGAAAAAACAGCTACTGTGGATTCCGCATTGAACAATGGGACAATAAAACAGGCACATTGGCAGATAGATACACAGGTGATGGTACAATGTCAGTATTCAGCAGAAAGTTGATGAGTGAGTATAGATTTACACTGTGAACGCATGATATAAGTGGTCAGCCTTGTTATTCTGTAAAGAACAGTTAAAATTCTTAAAGCTATCAAGTCTCTCCCCACCCCCATGATGATGTTTATTTCAGACATTGAAAGAGGCAAGGAAGGTTTTACTCAGTGTACTCAGTGTTCCACACAAGTAATTAATTATAAAATATAGCAAGGAGAATTCCACAGAAATATGAAAACAATTCATGTACCTTTTTTTGAAGCTCCTGAATATTTGTTTCCCAGTTTTTATCTTCTTGTGAGATTTGTCTGAAAGAAAAACCCACATATAGAGAGTCACACCAAAAGAAAAAGAGCAGGTTTTTCAGAACTGTCAGAGAACAACATGGCCATCTATTTTGCTACGAGTTACTAGAGCAGCAGCTCTGTACTCACTTGTGCTTTGTGAAAGCATATCAAAATGAATCTTGAGTTACTTCATTATAAGCAGATAAGGTTTTAGTAAGGCTCAGCCTTAGGTCATTTTATCCTGCCTGTGAAAAGGGGAGCTTAGCTCACCAGAATATCCCAAGTTATGGGAAGTTTCCAGTTAATATTGATCATATTGGTTATAGCTATTGGTTATTAGTAACCATGATGATGTTAATGGTGAGCTTCAACCACATTTTGTGTAGTTTTGTATGGTGAACCACAACTCATGAATGTTATGCTGCTATCTGCCCAACTATGTACCTGGCATAGGGCTCATCTATCTGAGCCAGGATACATCAGCTCCCCGCTGTGTATCCTGGCTGCGGATCAGGCCCATTGTTCCCTTGTTCCCTCCACAGAATGGGAGGAAGTTCTGATGGGCACTCCGACCCATCACTGCAGTGATTTTCCTCACTGTTTTGGAAGGCAAGGAGGCCCACAGAATGTGTCTGGGCCCCCCGCATGTGACCAGCCTTGGTCACATGCTGTGGTCCTGCTTCCTGCCTTCCACCAGAGTCAGGAAGTGGCTGTGGCAGTGAGGGCTTGCCTGCCAGGACAGGCTTTTGCAGACACATGGGACCCAATCCATTTCCTCCGGTGGAAACAGAGTAAACCAGATATTTTCTTATAACAATGTATCAGGCTGTATCCCAGCTTCCTCCTCTCTCAGCCCCATATCTTCCCCAAGGGTGGTAAGAACTGCCTGGGGGCAGAATGGGGCAAGTGCCTTGCATCATTAAGACTGAAGAGTTCTGAGATGGGGCAAGATGGGGTAAATAGCGCATTTAGACAAGCCCATAGCCATCAAGTTTCCTAATTCACATTCATCTCTAAAAACTTCTCAAAGCCTCAGGTGAACTTTTGTACACTTTTGTAACACAAGCATATGAGTTTTGTACCACCACATAGAAGTTTGTATCTAATAAGTCCAGTTGGGTCCTCATATGTCACCTCAAGGAAATAAGCACAATTCATGGGACATTTTATTACACAAAGCTAAACACCAGTGTATCTCACAATAGCAAAATCTCTCCTGACATATTCATGTGTGTGGTGTCAGGAGAAGGGCACATATATCTGCTTCCTTAGATTAGTTTTGGGGAGAGAGAAACCATGAGAGTGGATGGAAAGCACTCCAGTGGCAAAATCAATACATTTCTTGGGCTATTTTCATCTTTTCAGCAAGAAAACTGTGTACAAGCAAAATTCAGGTTGGTAGCTCAAAAGCCAAACTGATCCAGGGAAGTAGATTTAAGTGCCTATTCAGAATGACCGTTCAGTTTGGAGATGGGTATTCAGAATTCTCAGCCAGACAATTCTAGTGTCTCAGCAAACCACAAATCCCAGGATCCCATAGTATGCTGCCATGGGGTCATATATAGCTCTGTAACAATGCAGTATGAAAGGGCTCCTGTCATTCAACACACTGCATGACACTGGCAAGAAACCTAGATTTGTCACTCAGTATGCACTCAAAAGCAGCTGCAACATACCTAGATGATGCATGTAATTGTACTATAAATGAGTTTTCAAATCTGTTTCTTTGATTTCCACATTACACTTGCAGGTTTTCACCTTTTTAAAAGGAGTTATGGTAATACCATGAGTGGACTTCTACTTCCTGTCTTCCCCTTTTCAATGTTCTGTCATCTGTTCCAGATACAGAGGGCACATGTGGGATGAAGGAGTGAGGGGTAATCCTTTCTTTTAGTGGAGTCCCACCACCAGATAAAACTTGATTTCAAGCGTTTTGATAAGCACAATCACACAAGAGTTGACTGGGAAAAGGTACCTATGGAATGTTTTGAGTTTTTTCTTCAGCAAGAGCTCCAGAGTAAGAACTTTTTGCATTAAGAGGCACTTTACAGCTGTCTCTTCTCTGCTGGCCGGGTTAATTCGCTGTGCTGTCAGTCTCCAAACATGGATTTCATGTTTCAGTTCTAAGAAGAAATAGAATTATTTAGCCAGAAGTGAAGATGTGGCACATGAGACCACTTTCCCTAACCATAACAAAAACAAATCTGTATATACAACTTCTTCGGCCAAAACGTTATGCTAACACTAAAGCGTTCAGTGGCTAATATTATTCACTGAGAGATTTATACATCTTGTACTAACCTTGCTTTCCTGCAGTAATGCTTTTTGGATTTCTGAGGGGAATTTCCTTGTAATGCTAAAGGATGGTTTAATGTTACATATAACCACAGCCTGTGTGTGTACAATCTACAGATGCATAGTTTCTGATCAGAGGTTTGGATGGATGAACACAGATTGGGACAAGACCATACCAAGCACAATCCCTACCCAGCACCAGATTAACACCCATTCCTGTATGGTCATTGGAGGAAGATCCATCATCTGACTAGTGATGGCACTGTACAGATTGCCCAAATGTGTGAGAAGAGCCTTGAATCTTCATTGAGAACAAAAGAAAGAGGTTTCAGACAGCCAAGACTTAGGCAATGTGGAAGAACACACCTCAGTTCATCCACTTGGTTTGTTTGCTTGCTAGAGATCCAATAAGAATTGCCATCAAAAAGAGAAGCACAGGTCATGCTTTCTCAGGTGCTTCTACCAGTATCTTTTCTAAGTATATTTTTCATACAGTTGCCAGACACCAGAGTCCATGTCACAGATCATGCATTCAGAAAGTCACTTGTACCATACAAAGAATCTCTAAAGCTGGAAGAGGTACAGTGTGGCTATGGCCTTGCACAACAGATTAGAGCATTTAAGCACTAACGTGCCATGACAGGCATTCTACTCATACATATAGTTAATTTCTTAATCTCAGATGTGTTAAATATTCATGGAACCATTATTCTTTCCTATGTCAATTTGTGCAATTACTTAATCTAGAGAGGACGGGAGAGTCTGACATCTTATTCAACATTTAAATCCCCCCTTTTTTTTCCCTCTCTTGGCACCTGATCATTCTGATATATAAAATATTAATGGACAGTTTAGTCTAATGTGAATTTCTTTTTAGTTAAGCATCAAATATAATCCCATTGTCAATATAACATCGTGATATTTAAGTGTTTGACTTGAATTGTGATTTTGTAAAAACTACTGCAGTGATAGCACTTAGAATCTGCAAACCTATCCAACACAGAAAAAGAATGTCTGGTTTGGTTTGGTTTAGTTTGGCAGCCAATTAACTTTATTAGTATTAGAGGCTCAGGTAGAATATAGTCTATGAGGAGGATGTGATGATATACAGCATCAGTGTTTTTCAAACTGGCTACTTTTAAGGAGTTCTGATTGCATCAACTTGACTGGCAAGAAACACAGTGACAGCTATCACAGTGACAGCTATCAGTAGCGTGGTAAATCTGCCCCAAGTTGTAGTCCAGATTTTAAGGAGCTCCTCAAGGTGCTGAGGTTCAGCACCTCAGATGGTTCCTTTAAAATTCAGAATAAAACCCAGAAGAGACTCAACATCGCACTGACTTAGAAACCACCAGCCATTACTGATGAAATCCTAAGCACAAATCCTCTATACACTGCATGACAGGACATATTCTAATGAAGCATGGGCTTCATCTGTGTCCCACAAAACTGTCAAAAAACACCCTGCAGTAGTGTACAACATGGCCACCAGGCAGATAGTTTCCAGGCTACATGGCCAGCATCATAGTCAACCCTTATGTAACTGTCCACGGGACTGAAGCTGTTATGTACTTGCTAAAACCATTAACCTTGGCAAAGCCTTCCAGTAGATAAGGAGATAGGCTAAGCACCTGCTTTCTTCTGTAATTTTTTTAGCCTAGTTAGGGAAGCTGATGTTCTGTCAGCTCTCTTTACTTTTTCTATTCCCACAACCTTTAGGAAGTGAAAGATGGCCCTTGTGCTCACAATTCCATTGTCTAGGGCTTCAATTACACGACAGTTTTTATTGCGGTAATTTGTGCTGTATCGCTGTTTCGCACCAGTGCTGCATCGTTCACATGAATTATTGCTTTATTGGTCTATCGGTTTAGTTTTCAGCTTTTTTCCGCTTTGATATTCACACACAGACTGAGGCAGGGATGTGGCCTCCCAAGCACATCCTCTGATTACCACAGAAATGCCTAATTTCTATTCCTATAGCATGGAGTGTCAGCCGAACACACACACACACACACACACACAGAGGCTACTTTGGAATTCTTCAGCTGGCTGCAGCCAAGCACAAAGATACCAAGGAGGGAGGAAGGGAAGGAAGGAGAGAAACAGGATCTCAGGAGGGCGAAGGAGACGAACGAACATACATTCACACACAGACTGGAAAAGGCTAGCTTGGAATTCTTCAGATGGCAGCAGCTAAGCATGAAGATACGAAGGAGGGAGGAAGGGAAGAAAAGAAACGGGATCTCAGAAGGGCAAAGGAGACGAACGAACATACACACAGAGAGAGAAGGCTAGCACTCATTCAGTCTTTTCCGTGGCTGGAAACAACAGTGGATGGATCTGTCCTCCATCCCTTCCTTGTCCAAACCCCTCCCTGGTGAGTTCAATCAATCATGGAAAAGCTCTGCTGTGAATGTATCGGAAAGATTGCTGGTAATTCACACAGCACTTAGTGTAATGGTTGTTCACACAATCGAAAATGCGCTAAGTCACGCTACTTTTCAAAGAAGTCGGGAAAAGTCCCAAAATCCTTTCTTGCATTACTAATGGGTTTTTGTGTCCCCTTCCTTCTGAAAGAGGCGAATTTGTGGCGCAATGCATGTAAACAATTAGGAATCTTGGCGAATTCTTCACATTTTTTTTATCGTGTAACCAAGCCCCAGGTATAGGTTTGCATCATAAAATCCTTCCTCTGTCAGCAGCATCTTGCATCTGACCTCAGGGTGGGACATAGATAAGGTCTGAGAGCTGCTAGAGCAGGGATGAGCAACTGCACAGGGACAGGGGCCAATTTCCACCTCCAAAATCCCCCCATGGGCCACACTGACACATCCAGGTGCCCAAAAAGTGAAATCATATCACTTCAGATGATCAGATGGGTCAAAAATCAGAGGGACAATCAGATATCGCTAAAAGGCTTTCCTTTCAGATAATAATAATAATAATAATAATATTTATTTATACCCCGCCCCTCTGTTAAAACAATCGGGGTGGCTTACAAAAATTAAAATACAATACAGATAAAAATCCCTAAACACCACCCACTCCCACCCTCCTCCATAAAAAGATATTAAACAAATATAAATTAAAAAGCAGGGATGACGTCATCCCTGTCCTGTGATGCTCCCATTCTGCTCCTGTTCCCCCCCCCACATCCTCTTATTGATGGGGGGGAATCAATAAGAAGCCCATTCCATTACAGTAACAGAATCACAGGCATCTGAACAGGAGCCCCGTTCTGCTGGCACGATGCAAGCATAACGTGACATCACTGGTCACTGAAAGGTCCATGCCGAACACTTCTGAGTTTGATCAGGACATCCAAGTAAGTAACACCTTTTTTTCTTCCCCTTCCCCGGGTTACTTGGGGTTTTATTTTTCTGTTTTGAGGCTTGGTTTTCTTTCTTGACATTTGGCTGGATTGTTATTTTGAAATTTCCCATGCAATCGTTCTCTTGTGAGAACGAAAGGAATTTGCTTTCCCTGTAGTAAAAGAAGCATTACAACGGCTGCACTTACTGCAGGAAAGCCAAGGGGAGGGGAAGCAGTTTCTTTCATGGCAAAAGGTAAGTGTCTGAATTTTTTTTTACAGTGTTACAGGGACGGGATTGGGGCAGGTGGGGGGGTTGTACTGGAACAGGGATGGTTTCTAAGGGCAGATCTGATAATTTCCTTCCAGTCTCCATTTTTAACTGGTTTGTGGCTCAAAAAGGCTGATTTGGAGGTGTTGGGGTTGTGGGACAATAGAAAAGCATTTCTAAATGGTTTTGTGGGATTTAGGTGAAAACCTACCTGAAAATCAGGGTTTTGTATAGTTTGGGATTTAGGATGTGGGGGGGTTCAGGGTAATGGCCAGAAAGGTGAGGCTTGAGGATAGACTATCGGCCTCACTTTCCTCATCGCTGTTCTAGAGCCCTCCCTATCGCTTTTGGGTCCAGCTGTGTTTGTGTGGCAAAATGGAGCTTTCTCTGCTGTAAACAGCTGCTGCGTCCATCAATCACCAATAAAGGCCGGTTTTGTGCCAATAGCTCATATCATTCTTGGCACTGGAAAATGTCTGATCTGATCCTAGATTGGAACATGGAAGTATACCTTTTAAAAGTAATTTGTAAAAAGTAATTTCCTTTTCAAAGGAACTTGTTTACATGAAGTCGAAGGCTTTCACAGCTGGCATCCATAGGTTTTTGTTGGGGGTTTTTTGGTGGGTTTATTCCTGATGTTTCGCCTGAATCTGTGGCTGGCATCTTCAGAGAACTCTGAAGATGCCAGCCACAGATGTGGGCAAAATGTCAGGAATAAACTCTTCCAGGACACAGCCTTAAAGCCCGGGGAAAAAAACCACAAAAAACCTACCAACTTGTTTATCTTTGCCATTACAAAACTTTTAACAGCTTAGAGTTAAGTCTTTGCTTGGATTTGGAGCCCATATCAACATAAATTAAATTCTTTCTATAAGACAGTGTTAACTGTCATAACTATCTAGCTAAAGCCCATGTATGTTGATAGAAGTTAAGAAATGTAATTATGATGATGGTATGTAGTATAGAATGTCAAGCAATTTTACTAGCCTCAGCTTAGAACTGCATGGTAGTAGTTCAAAATATTACACTGGAAATTATTTTTGATAATATTAATTGCAACTACTATTATTGTGAAGTCAAAGGTTTTTCATGGCTGGCATCCATAGATTTTCCTTGGTTTTTTTCTGGGCTGTGATGTTGTGCTCTGGAAGAGTTTATTTCTGGCATTTCACCTGCATCTGTGGCTGGCATCTTCAAAGAATGGTTGGGTAGGAGTCTGTGGGGGCTTTATTTACTGTGAACCCCTGTTGGAGAGGATATACTGCGAATCCCTTCTAGAGAGGAGTGTGCAAACACGACTCAAGGAACATGAGAGACACTGCAGTCTGGGACAGCCAGAAATATCAGCAGTAGCAGAACATGTTATAAACCAACCTGGACACAAAATGTTATTTAAAAACACCGAAATTCTGGACCAGGCCAACAACTATCATGTCAGAATGCACAGAGAAACTATTGAAATCCACAAACACCTGGACAACTTCAACAGAAATGAAGAAATCCTAAAAGTAAACAAAATCTGGCTGCCAATCCTGAAAAAGACTAAAATCAAAACTCAACACTTGCAAATGAACTCCACCCAGGGAGAGGGGGATTTCCAGCAGACAATGGACCATTAGCCAACCATTAGCCAAACAGACACTAATCCTCCTTGCATATCTACACGAAGAAACTAGCTATTCAAATACACAAATTTACATATCCTCCCCAACAGGGGTTCACAGTATATAAACCCCACACACACCCCTACCCAACCATTCTCTGAAGATGCCAGCCACAGATGCAGACAGAACGTCAGAAATAAACTCTTCCAGAACATGGCCTCACAACCAGGAAAAAAACCAAGGAAAATCTCATTACTATTATTTATTATTTCTATAGTACAGTACTTTGCTTATTTAGCCTCACAACGGCCCTATGAAACAGAAACAGTAATTTGCTCAAAGTTATCGAGTGAACCTTGTGGCTGATTGTGGATATGAGCCTGGGTTTCTTATGGCTAGATCTAACATTATCCCACATCTGAACTGAGGAAATAGTGGTCCTTGACAAAAGAAACCACAAAACTTGTAAGTAGGTCATCTGTCAAAGCCCTCATATAGTCACCCACCTACACATGCGGAATGCTTCCATACCTTGCATTTTTCTATTCCTATAAAAGTCCAAAACAGTTTCAGTAATACAATAACCTTTGTCTATTGGGATTCAGAGGTCTGCTTCCCTGTTGTGTGTGTGATCCCTACTGCCAGGGACCTCTGATCTCAGATGGGAAGTATGCCATAATGACAGACAAAGCAACCTATTTCACCATCTATTTCCCTCCCAGTCACTTATTTGCACAATAGCAATTTAATGTCTTTTTATATCATCAGCAGAGCAAGTTCAAAATCACAAATTACTGCTCTTCACTCAACTAAAATCTTGACAATGTAATTTGTAGCTAAGAAAATTGCATCAACCTTGAAGCCCTTCAAAATAATCCCCATTTATTCCCTACCAAGACACTGTAACTCAGAGTGTCAGGCTTCTAGGTCACAACATTTCCAAGATCAAGTTAGCAACATTTTTCATTAAAGTATAAGCTTACGCTTTGGCAACTAAGAAATCTCTCTGCAATTCATTATACTCTTTCTCAGGAGTGGATGTATATTTTTCACTTCAGTAAAAACAAAAGTGCAATTAAATGATCACTGGGGTCAAGAAAGGAATGATTGATGCAACCAGCCATTTGAACATGATATAGTTGATAGTCTATTAAGAAGTGTGGGACCGCTTTAAAAAGGAACATTCAGAAATGATTCCAGTAATAACCGAAGGAATGAATATTTCACATACTTTTGCAAGTAATGAAGTTTCTTCAGGACATAAACTACATTTCTGAAATCAATAATAGAGTGCACAGAGAACCTCTGGTATAATTTTTACTAGGTGTTGACAAAAAATGGAAAGCACAGGGATGTACTTCTTAAATAAAATAACAATGTAAGCTTGCAACTGTACTATTGTCTTGCACACCCATGTTGAACATATGCAGTGAAATGGTTAAGAATGAACCTATGCATTTTCCTGTTCTATGACTAGTTTCCTGGGAACTATGGCGAGATTTGGAAGTTGCTCCTTCAGAATTCACACTAAAAATGTAAATATCAATACATATATTAGAGGTGGTGAGAATTTTGCCTCCGTTTGCTTTCAATGAGAATTTACTCACATCTGGAAACCTGGAATGTGAGAAAAACAAGTGAAACTGATAAATTTGCTTATTCTTCGCCATGTGCCTTCAAGTCATTTTGAACCTATGGTGATCCAAATATGAACCTATGAAGGAGTTTTCTTGGTAAGATTTGTTCAGAGGAGATTTGTTATTGCCTTTCTCTGAGGCTAAGAGAGTGTGTAACTTGCCCAAGGTCACCCAGTGGTCCCATGGCTGAGCAGAGATTTGAGCACTGGTCTCCTAGAGTTGTAGTCCAATACTCAAACCATTACACTATGCCACCTGTCTCATTCCTAGTGCATGCCACTTATGCATCTGCTTTCTCCGTAATGTCAAATATGCAAAAGCCACCACTTGAAATAACCTTTTCCAAACATATAAAACACTAGACCACACAGACTGTGTGTAGACAAGATACTGAATCTCAATGCTCAACATTTTCTGTGAAGCACACATCCAGGAGCAATCTCAGTTATGGCAGCTGCCATCTACAATATATAGAGACTTGACAGGTCTAACCAGGGATAGTTCTAGGGTCACTCCTCAAAAGTTCAAAAACCCTTTGAAAGGACCTAGTTTTAATGAGGTACTTTCTGTTTGAGTAGCTAGCTGCTTCTCACCATGGTCATTCCAAGGAATGACACTGACAATTGCTTCTGCTAATACAAGGGCTGTTCCTATCACCATTCCCTCTAGGCCTGTGCTATTCACTCAAATGGCACATCCCTGAGATTGTCCGAAGTAAAGTTCTTTTCCACTCTTGTTATCTGAAAATCTTTAACCAAAGATTCAAGGCATTCCCTATGATTGTGGTGGCCTTTCAAAAATAATGAAGCTACTTTACATAATACAAATTTAAAGAAAGGAAAAGTCATATTTGGTGCAATATAGCATATACAGAGATTTAAATGAACATCCAATCAGAAAGCAAGGCATCCAAGTCAAATGAGCCCAGAAATCATACACCCAAAAGAGAAAAAGAAAAAGCGCTCATCTACATGGGCCAGAATATGCCAGCTTCCCACCGGCGTAGTCTGCCAGGGGATCTGGTCCATTGTGCCCCCATTACCTGTATGGAATGGGATGGAGTCCAGACCAGCACTCCAGCCTGTCTCTGCAGCCACTGCCACCACCACATCAATCTCTCTGTAGCCAGGAAGCTGGCCCCACAGCATGTGAGCAAGACCTCCTGGTCACATGTTGCGAGACTCCCTCCTAGCTCTGGAAGAAAGAGGTAGATGGCAGCTATGGAAAAGTGAGGTAAATGGAAGAGTGAGGTAGAAGCCTGACATGCCAGAATGAACTCCTGCAGTCCATTTTTTACTGGCTGAAGCAGATTTTACCAGGTATTTTTTTTAAAAACAATGTAACAGGCCTTATCGCATCTCCCCCTCCCCATCTTGGTCTTGGGGGTCGTGAGGACTGCCTGGGGGGAAAACAGAGCAAATGCCCTGTGTTGTCTGGATTGTAGGGCAAGATGGGGTCTATAACCCATCTAGATAAGGCCAGAGAGAAATACTCTCTTATATCATATCTGACTTAATCTGGTAATTTTACTATAGGAGATTATCAAATGCAGCTAATGTGGTGCCAGAATAATGACAGCAGAACACAAAAGGATGCCCATATCACACAATGTTGTCCTTTTGCATTCCGCTGTTGTCATTCTGATGTTTCTTTTTAGTGATGGGCCAGAACTGTCAATGGATCGCCGGTCACATTTTGGTGCCAGCATTGCCAGTGTCTGAAACCTCGTACCATTTTTTACTCGTGATTCCAGCATCAATGGACAGTCCTGCCAGAACATGTCTGGGTGGGATCACGCGAACAGGTAGGCTGCCCCCTTTTTTGTACCCTCCCCAGATTACTTGTTATTTTTTTAGTGTGTATATGTGGTTTCCTGAACTTTTTGTGTTTATTTGTATTTGTATTTTTGAATTTCCCACACTCTCATCTTCTTGTGAGAACAGGCGGGATTTCAGTCCAGGAAGTGAACAGAACTCCGTTAGAGCTCCATTCATTCCTGGTCTTCCTTTTGGTTGGAAAAGAAGGTAAGTCTGATGGGGAGAGTTATTATGTCAGGACAGAGATAGGTCTGGAGATTGTGGGACAGGAATGCTTTTTGCGTTCTGTCTGATAATCTCCATAGAATCTGAGGTATGTTTACTAAGAAATAAACCCCACAGTGTACAATGAAGCTTAGTCCCTAGTAGGTGTGAATATGATTGCTGCCTCTTTATCACAGATTATAAATAACACAGAAATTGCCTTGTTTCTTTATTACACTTTTTTTTAAAAAAACTTACATTATGTAATTAGGAGTACATCAATTAATAGTTCTTTCCACCTAAAGGATAAAGAGTTTACACTTTAAAATATCTATAACAAATAATGAATTTGTTATAGTTTATAATTTACCTAATGTAAATCACCACGGTTAGCATATTACTAAAGAGGGATGCCACTACCGACAGCAATGAGATTTCCTTCTCTTACACAAAAAAGGATATGAAGATAGCCCCTCTCCACTACTCCCCTAAATTGTGTTTAGCTGTCTCTTAGCCACTTTGAACAATATTTCTTTAGCAAAAAGGTGGGATTACAATGTAATCATTACTAAATAAATAAATATTCACTGTTATCCATGTTGTATATTACCTCTTCAAGAGACAACCCCAGAAAGAAGAATAGAAGTGAATGCTTTCATTTTGGCAGAAAAGCCAATAAGAGCAGCTGGGGCCTACTACAGCTACTCAAAGCCTAGGAAGGTCTGACTCTGTGTGGATTTAGGAGATTTTCACACGGGGCCAAAATGCCCCTCCACCTCCTCTCCCGTTCCTGCCATGGAATAACATAAATCTTTCACACACTTACCTTAATTCCGCAGCAGGAACGGGCTCCCCCTCCCCTCGCTGGTCGGTTGTAAATGCAGCTGTCGTAAGGCTGCTTTTACGACTGGCCATCTGAAATGTTATCACATTATCACATGATAACGGCCGGAGGGTAAATTTAAAAAATAAAACTCCCCCAAACATAAAATCAGTTCACCAAGCACAAAAACACACTTTAAATCACATAATCAAAACAGGGAGGGTAAAATAAAGGGTACCACTTACCTGGATGTCCAGATCGTACCAGGAAGTGCTCGGAACGGACCTCCCCTCCACGGCTATAATTTCGGAACAGGAATGGGGCTCCTGTTCGCACATCTGTGATTGTGTGATAGCGACGGAACGGGAGGTCTATTCACGATGAAAAATCATGATTACATTGTTCTGGAACAGTCACGGGAGTAGGATGGATGCAGGACAGAATGGGGTCAACGTCGTCCAAAAGGGAAAACCTTTCCCAACCCTGTTCTGTTCCTGCCACGGGATATATAGCCCGTGTGAAAATCTCCTCAATGCCAATCAGGGCCAATAGTTTCATTAAGTTGCTAGTGCTCCATATAAAAGTCACCCATAGTTGCTCTGTTTCAGTAGCTTATAATAAATAACTGTTGAGTTTTGAAGACATCTGGTGTGTGCCACTGTTTCCCATATTCAAAAGTCCTTAACAGTGCCAAAAAAAAAAAAAATCCTAGAGGGCTCATAGAAACATGTTGTGCAAGTTATAACCCTCAGCAGGCCCTTGGTTTTCCAGGTGGAATGTGACATGATTATCATTGAACCTACTTCTCTTCTTTTACCCAGTGGGTTTTTGTATGTCCCCATTTGTCTTATTTTTATCTATGGCAGAATTAGGATAAAGTTTTGAAAAATCCCAAATGCTGTCATGCTATCCTTTGGCAAAAGACAGGTTGGCTTCCATAAAATGAGTATGTACCCCTCATGGAATTTGAAAATATCATAGGGAAAAAAAGATGCGCAGAAGAGACCAAATCATTATCTGCTCACCAAGGCAGATGAAAATTGTAGGAAGTTAAAAGGCACTGTGAACTAGGCTAGTATCAGCTTCTCAGATTTCTCAGCTACAGACTTCAGTTGAATAAACAAGAATGTTCCGTTGGGAAATCAGAACATTTATTTGAAGCTCATTAATTTCAGCAGTGTTCCCATACATTATGCAGAGCAAATAGGGCTCAAGCATCATTTCTCTGGAACCAATACAAACTTGTAACATGCCTCCTTCTCTCCCAAGCTGCTTCCACCAATCACTCAAGTGTCATGGAAACCTGGATGGTTGAATGGCAGGGAGAATGATTATACACAGGATATACTTGGACTTCTAGTTTACAAGGAATAGAGAGAGAGAGAGAGATGAGAGAGATGGGAATTCTATTTAATCCCCAGAGTTTAAACTCCTTATTTTTCTAAACATCTTACTTGTAGTCAGACATAATATCTTAGATTTGGAAGGAACACTGAAAATTATGTAGCCTAATGCCTGGAGTACAGAATGCAACCACAGCATCCCTGGTAGACTATAATCTAATCTCGGCCTCAATACCTCCACTGAGAATGAGAACTCACCACATTCCAAAGTCATCTGTTCCACTCTTCAAGAGTTTAGGTCATTGGGATGTTTCTCCTAAAAGTTTAGCTAAAATCTCTTTTCTTTCTGTTGCCACCAATTGGTTCTAATCTTGCCCTAAATAAATAAAGGGCCCTTTCACACTACATGGATAAAGCACTATGATTCCATTTTAAGTGTCATGGCTGAAACCGATGGAATCCTGGGATTGATAGTTTGGTGAGGCACTAGGGAGATTACAAGACACAAGGAAACACAGCAAAAAAAATGCATCTCAAACTGCATCAGAAGAATGTGATGAGAACAGAAAGGGTGACATTATCAGACGCCCGCGTCCTCAGCTGTTTCCAGGGCGTAGCACTGGCATGGATGAGGCTTCACTTTTGTATTAACAGGGCTAAGCCACCAATACAAAGGGATGCCTTATTCTCTCCCACACTACATCTGACAATGTCGTCCATTTCTGTTCTCATCATGTTCTTCTGACGCAGTTTTTGCTGCATCCGATAATCTCCTAAAACTCTGGCAGAGAGTTCAAAATATACACCTCCCTACACTTCGAATCCCAGTGTTCCATAGGATGTTACCTTGGCAATAAAAGAGAAATCACAGTAATATAATTGTGTAGGGGAAAGGCCCCAGAGTCTGGTCCAATGTTTGCCTTTCAGATGTTTACAGACTGCTATCTTTCTCCCCTTCATTGGTACAGACATAAATGATACATGACTAACAGAGCCCTTTGTACCCTGTCGCCTGTCCCTAGGATCTAATGTCAATTCTTCTGTACTCTGGAGACAAGAGGCCTATCTTATTTACAAGGCTGGCACTCTACCATTAGGCAGAATGAGTAGATAACTCAAGTAGCAACATTTGAGTTGTCATAAAAAGGCAGGTATTGCTAATTATCTAAACTGCATTATTATTGCCAGAGACTGGGTAAAGCACTAGTGAGATTTTCTATTTCATGTGCCAAAATAACTTGCCTGTCTTGGGTACCTTGACCATTATGGATGGAGGATGCAATTTTCTGCTCTACCTTGGACAGCAAAACATCGTAGACCAGTCCTGTTTATTTACTTCTATGAGCAGCATACCTTTTTCCTCAACCCAAAGTCTCAGTGCTTCTCATAATTGTTTTCATTGTCCCTTCAATTTACTTCCACTAGCCTGTTAGCTTCTAACATGCCTAGGAGATACCAGCAGGGGCTGTGTTGCTGTAATTCTTGAAAGAGCATGCCTCACAGGGTAATTTCCAGCTCTCTTATCTTTCTTTCTCTCTCTCTCTCTCTCTCTCTCTCTCTCTCTCTCTCTTCCTCATAAACTAGAAGTCCAAGTATATCCTGTGTATAATCATTCTCCCTGCCTCATTCTGTAACAGAGAAAGGGTTGATCCAGCAGCTCAGTGTTTTGAATATTACTTATTCTCTCACATAACACATAGCATAATTAAAACATCTAGATATATATAAAAGGCTTGTATATGTACAATAGGCCTGGATTTGTTTCCTTTCCCAGTGTCCTGATTGGCTGCTCAGGAAACACATGCAATCAATCACTACCCACATGCAAATTCCCTCTCCACCTCACAATCCACTCTTGCCACTCAGTCTGCATCTACACCCCCAGCCTCACAAGGGCCCCTCCCTCTCCTTACTCCCTCAGCCAGTCACGGGTTGCAATGGGACCCAGGCAGTCAACTGGCAGTGGTGGCTGGATGCTGCAGCTCTTGGTGTGACAGGACCCAGGCAGTCAACTCGTGGCAGTGGTGGCAGTACGCTGCTGCCATCACTGTGACAGGACCCAGACTGTCAACTAGCAGCAGCGGGACCCTGCGGCTGATACTGCAACAGGACCGAGGTAATCAACTGGTGGTGGTAGTGGCAGCATGGCAACAGAGCAGGTCACCATCAACAATTAAAGGAAAAGCATGGAATGTTGAGGGGGGATTAAAATCCACCAACCTACCTTATAGGATTGTTTTGAGGTCTACCGGGTGTTTTTTAGGGAGTTTTTAAAAAGCGTATGGTATGCCAGGTCCAGCTAGTTAAAGCATAATTCTTGATATCTTCTTTAGCACAAAGCTATAATCTGAAAGGACTGCCTAAAGGTAGAGGAAGACATTTCTCTAGTCTGGTAAACTATCCACTTATCAAGAACAATGTTCCATCATTGTAAGATCTTTGCTCTTGCCTCCTTTCTATCTATATAGAAAGGCCACTGTGGTGACCCATGCACGGTCAACCCACCACCTTAACACTCTGACTTTAGGATGACAGTCCTGTGGGGTCTCTTGCATCCCACTACTGCCCCCAAAAGAATGTGTGAAGCACCAACCAATTTTTATTGGGATAGCCCGTTGTGTCCCTGATATCAGGTAGCGTGGTTTAAATTAAACGGAGGCCAAGCCGCTTTAAACTCTAACAAACATTTATTGAAAAATATAAAACAAATAAACTGTAGTTGAGTATTAAAGTTGTTAATCTTCTTAAGGCTTAGTTACATCAGATTCCTTTTAAAATAATAATATCAATCTAGTCACACCAGCACTACTAACTCAGGCACAAAGTCCTAAATCCCCTTTATATACTTGACTTGCTCTGAGCCTCTCCCTGCTAGACTTCCAAGTCTATTCAGTCCCTCTCTGGACCCTTAAGACCCTTCTGTGGTCATCAGACTGAAAAGTTCCCTCAGGAACTTTAAGAGCACACCTTCCCTTCGGTGTAACTCTTTCTTTCCAGTCAAACCTCAAAACAACTAAAACCCCCACTGACTCTCTGTCAGGCCCTTTTTATAGCCGTGCCCAGCTGCCTTCCTATTGGCTGGGCACCTGCTGCTCTGAGATTGGCTAAAAGAGGGGCCTTTTCATCGCAGCCACATGTCTCTGTATATCCCTTCCTGAGTGCTATGATCAGTGGAGGATGACCTACTGACTCTACATGCTGAGATGAGATGGATAGCTCACCCTCCTTCACACCACAGAGAGCATGCCTACCTTTACGAGATAGTGCATAAGGCCTATATATTCTCCCAGTTTTCTTGCTTTTTATGGCTAGGTGCCCTGTGTTTGCTTTTAATGTTGCTAATTTTTAAAAAAATGTATTTATATACGATCTAATCTGTCAGCTACTCTAGGCAAATAGAGGAAATGAAGGGTGGGGCATAAAATCAAGTAAGAAACAAGTGCTTTTTTTCATTATAGGTATTAAAATTCTTAGGTTGTGACAGGAGGGAAACAAGATTGGAGACACTTTGGACCCCATGCTGGGAGAAAGGTGGGGTGTAAATTGAATAAATAAATAAATAAATATTATACAAATGCCACCCATATGCTATGAATGCAGGAAAACAATCTCATTTGGGGGAAAAAATAGGATATACATTCTACTGGATAAATAAATAAAATAGAGTACAGTCGGGCCACTGTATCCACAGAGGTTTGGTTCCCAGACTTACCGTGGATACCAGAAACCATAGACGACAGCAAACCCTATTAAAGTAAAGGACTTTTGGTAAAAACATACCATAGAGTTGTGTCAGAGGACTTAGAAGATGCCTAGAGAGGATGCCTCGGTGTGACTCTATGATATGTGTTCCCTGTTTTATGTCCTGTGGATAACTGAAACCCCAGATATTGGTTCTGTGGATATGGGGGTCTGACTGTACAGCAGTTTTTTGTTGAAAAAACTTTCAATGGAGAACTAATTTCTTTAAGGCTGGAGTGCATATGAACCTCACTATAGAGCACCAGCAGCCCCATTACACTGGAAAGATAGTCTTGTGATTCCATTCTAATTTTAGTAGATGAATAGCAACATATGATAAGGATATAACAAGCAAGCAAAGCAAAGCAACAGAGGATAGCAAACTGGCACTTTTTTAAAAAATACATACACTCAGTACTTGTTTGATTGGTAATCAGAGGGCAATGTAGCAGGCACTGAGTTGATTGAAACAGCTGCTTCAAACAATCCTATTGAAGGTTACCACAAAACTACAGCAATTAGGGATTGAAAAGACCCATTAAGACATCTTGCACACATTCTGTTACTACACTTCTGAAACCAAATGATTCCGGCTCCCTTTTAATGGTATGTTCTTTGATCACCTCTCTCATCCCATTTCACAGAAAATGTTAATAGAACTTGTACTTTCATATGTGCTTTTATTGAGCAGGTACTGATTGGTTTCATCATGATGTAGCTGCTGCTTGATTGTAGAAGAGAATGCCATGTAATAATTATGAGAACTGCTGGATCTGACAATGGTAGTCAAGATGACAAGGCTAATTTGAGCCTGAATATGCTTGTGTTCAAAATATATTTAACTATTTTGGCTCATTAACAACAGCATTGAAGTATAGATGATTATGCTATTTTAAATCATTTCTGTTTTTCCCCAGTAAATATCTAATGCCATCCCAAGTTTAAGAAAACATTAAAATCCCACAAAACTTTCAAAAGAGAACCATTGCAGTGTAGTGGTGAGAGGGTTAGACTCGGCCTTGGGAAGTATCAGAGCCCGTCAACAGTTCAGAAATACAGTAGTTTGAGACCACTTTATCGACCATAATTCTATCCTATGGAATCCTGGTATTTGTAGTTTGGTGAGGCACCAGAGTTCTCTGATAGAAAAGGCTAAATATCTCACAGAACTACAAATGCCAGGATTCCACAGAATAGAACTATGGTGGATAAAGTGGTGTCAAACTGCTGTATTTCTGCAGTGTAGAGAAGCTCTCAATTGTAGCCCCCACGGTGGCAGTCACTCTTTCTTTCACCCTGATCCACCTCACAGGGTTGTTGTGAGAATACAGCAGGGAGAACAAGAACCATGTATGCTGCCTTGAGCCCATTAGAGGAGAGGCATAATATAAATGTAACTAATGAATAATAAATTAAGGGACCGTGCATCCATGGAAGTGCCATAGGATTTTAGACTTACCTTAGAACTTTGTGTTGCCAAAGAGCCAGTGTGGTGTACTGGTTTGACTAAGTTAGAGTAAGAGTCTAGACCAGGGTTCAAATCCCCACTCAACCATGGAAACCCACTGGGTGACCTTGGGCAAGTCACACTCTCTCAGCCTCAGAGGAAGGCAATGGCAAAACCTCTCTGAACACATCTTATCAAGAAGACCCTATGATAGGTTCACCTTAGGGTCTCCCTAAGTCAGAAACAACTTGAAGGAACACAACAACACATTAATTTAGTGTTTCTAGGTTCTCAACATGGCCAGAAGGAGCAGCTGAAATGTATGACATGCAGGGTTGGCAAACCGGAAGTAGCCATTAACAAGCTTGTGTTCTACCAAAATACCAAAGGAAATTATTGGTTAACTTAGCCATCTGTTTCTCTGTAAAATTAACATACAGTCTTGTCCACATTCATAAATGACATGATGACACACGTCTGTCTTTATGAAGGGCCCACATCCCAAAATACAACATTTTTGGCATCTCATTTGGTCTATATAAAGGGGAAAGCTTTCCAGACCTTAAACAGAGGGCCTTATAATAAGGGACACTTACCAATCCCGTAAAGGACAAGTTTCTGGCCCTCAAATAAGGGACAGCCCTTATAAGAAGGGAAACTGGGCAACTCTACTGTACTTAGTACTTATTAATTGAGAAGGTGAAGGCAGCAAGAAGTAAAAGGCACTGGTGGCAGCATGGAAAAGCAGAACCATGCTATGACAGCAGTGTCAGTCAAATCCATGTGAGCACTCCATAAAGAGAATTAAGTCAGGAGATGGCAACTTTGACTGTGAGAGCTTTGGAAGCACAGCAGATTCAGAGAGATTTACATGGGAAGAGAAGAAGAAACAGCACAGACTCTGCAGAACAAACTCACCAGGAGATTGTAGTAATGGCATCAAGCCTACCCAGGAGAGCTATGTGTAACATGGCAATTCATTATTCATTAGCCTAAGACTATCACTGATATTCTACAAACTGGGCAATGGAGAGGAACTGAGCCTTGGAAAAGAACTCCTTTTCCAGCAAAGCCACTTGTCTGAGATTAAGGTGATCCTGGTCCAGAGTATGGACAGTTTCATTTATGAAGAATGGATTAGGGAAGGGTGGGGATTTCATTTCTGTTTGTTTTTCAACAGAATTTTGGAAAATTCATAATAATCAAATGTACAAAAAAATGAAAGTGACAGATCTACCAATTCCCCAGGGATAAATGAGAGTGTAATTTCAATGCATTTATCAGAATTTAGTGGAGTTCAAGACATTCAAAGGTAGGAAAAAATTAAAACTGACAGATTTGTACATTCCTGGAATAAACTTAATGACATACAGAAGACATCCCTACCTTAAGAGTAATTATCACACTTCACAACAATATATTCAAATATCTGGATCCCAAAGCATCATCCTACCATAGTTGAGTTATAGATGGCTTCAGCATGTCATTATACTCTATCTTCTTTAAAGTAACTTTCCAAGCTCTGTGCTGGTCCAAAGCCCTGATTCACCTGTTACATTCTTTCTATCTGATACCCTATGGTACACCTCATGTTTTCAGCAGCAAATCTCTGAACTGATGGTGGAAAATAATATGTTCAGAAGTAAAGAAAAGGAACAAGTCTATTAGTGTAAGATACATTCAGGGGTTTATGTGGGCTTACTTCCCATCTAATCCAGAAACTTTTTTAACTGAATGATGTTTGACTAAGAGCCTTACTGCACTCCGAAGAAAAGCAGCAAAGCAACAGGAACATTCTGTCTTTCTTGCTGCCTTACCACATGGCATCGGTATTCTTCTGGCATTCTTTTCTTCCAGTCCCATGGGACAGGGAGAAAAGAACGCCAATGTCACGTGATAAGGCAGCAGGAAAGATGTAACTTTCTTGCTGCTTTGCCACTTTTCTTCAAAGTGTGGTAAGGCTCTAAGTATGGCAGAAGGGTCTTTTAATGGAGTGAAGCCCCCACTTATCTGATGGGTTAGGGACTGAGAAATTGTCAGAAAGTGGAATCAGTTGAAAAGTGGAACCCAGTTTTTGTGTTTGTTTGTTTGCTTTACCTAAGAAGTGAATTTGGCCACCGAATCACATAAATAACACACTATAGATCATTTTTTAATGTGCGCAAAAGCTAAATTAAGACACACTATACACACACACACACACACACATTCACAAAAATGCATGTGAGCAGTCCCAAGCAAGCCTCATAGGCAAGAAGAACTGACGGAAGAGTGGAACCCCTGTCAAATTAATGAAACTTGTCTGTAATTTGCAAGCGTTGAGAGAGTGAGTTCTCGGAAAGTGAGCCATCAGAAAGTGGAGGAAGACAGTATTTTATAAGTATTTTAACTGTTTTAAAATATGTTAATATGATTGTATATTTTTCCCACTTCAGTACCATATACAGTATTATTTCAGTTTTAACCTGTACTGTAAGCTGCCTTGAGTCCCACACTGGAAGAAAGGTGGGCAAATAATAAATAAATAAATAAATAATATTTAAAATCGCAGAGTCCAATTAAATGCCTTTTGTTGCATATATGATGTTAAGCTTGAACTCACCAACAATTTCACTTGGTTCTTTGTTGTAAAGTTTTTTGTTCCAGTACAGGAGTCTCAGGAAAGGAATGGAGACCAGAAGTACAAGACAGATTCCAATAAACATGTGTCCTGTAAATGCAGCAAAATCCACTCCCTGGGAATACAAATACAGTTGACGTAGAATCAGTTACCAACAGCTTGAAGTCAAAAGTAAAATTCCAGAACCACTATCCTTTTGCCTTTTCAGAAATTAAATGTTACTTGGGATATGAAACTGTACATCCAAAATTTAAAGCCTGAAACACCCAACATTCTTTAGTACTAGCTTTGCTGGCTAGGGCTGCTGGAAGTTGAAAGGCTACATGAATTGCACCTCTGGTGTACACCCCAGTATGTGTGTGATGTTCTCTGAAAGCTGGTTTGGGAAAGGAATATCAATTGTATCTTTCATTGTCATAACTGCATTATGACCTGATAATCCTAAGAAGGCAAATGGTACCAAGAATCAGGGCATGGGGCTAGAAGTCTATGTACTGGTTGAATAACTTCTACTTCAAAAAGGTGCTTGTTGGTGACAATGTGGTAAGTTTGAATTCTGTAAGATATGAAAGATGACATGAATTTTAGAAAACATATAGCATGTATTGTTGGAATTGTGCTATTTGGCGGTCATGCAGGGACAGTAAACATAACCAATTGGGGATTTGCTTATGTGCTCAATCTGTGCTGAGGAAAATATTTGCATAGATTAGAGTAACCTCAGGTAATTCTTATTACATCAGAAAACAGGGCTTGCTTCCATGTGGAACAGAATTAGAATGTTCCAAGAAAAGGTTTGATTTAGAAAGTGATGAAAATCTATTGAGATAAACTTTACTCTTCTACAAACAGCAATCATGAATATATAAAGCCAGCTCCAGCAGACAAGCAAGCAAAGTAAGACAGTTTGAGACAAGCACATTAAAAATAAATAATGGATCTTGAGTTTTAAAACGTTTCTGAAAGGTTTATTGAGTGATCCAGGAGAAATGCTCAGAAACTTTAGGTGACACTTCACTTTATGGTCCAATATTTTATGACCCCTCAGGACTGGTAAAAGGTAAAATGTGAAATTGTGGCAATCTCCAAAGCCTCAGAGTCACAGATGTTAAAAATTTATGGCTACACTCAGAACTGCTCTTTATCATCCTCTAGTCCAGCCAATCCTGCATCACAAAAATAAATATATTTTATTCTATTCTATTTTATTTTATGTTTAATTTTGGAAACTTCATGCCCAAGATTTCTAGGAAAGGTTTTAAAATGTTACAGAAATAAACAGAGTAGGATTCCAGTTTTATAGTGGTAAATACAGTATAGTAAACACCTAGACTGAGCACTGGCCTGATAGAAATAGGAATCTTCACACATTGCATTGAATGTACATAGATGGGATTGCATAGTCCTACCCATAATGTGCATCTGATTCTGTAGAATAGTGTTAAAATAGGTGTGTTGTCTTTCATTTGTCAGCATGCTGTTCAGCTCTACTGAACAGAATGACATCTGTATTTATTTATGTATTTCTTTTATTAACATAATAGAGAGTAATACATACCACCTTCTTAAGCTCCTGCTTTGAAACAATTATCACATTTGGTGGATCACCAATGGCTGTAGAAGCCCCTCCAATGTTTGTGAAGATTACTTCAGCAATCAAGACATGCCTGGGATCAAGATTAAGCACCTCACATAACCTGAAGTTACAAAGAGAAGAAATGAAACCATATCATAGAATAATAAAATCATAGAACTGTAGAGTTGGAAGAGACTACAAGGGCAATCCAGTCCAACCCCCTGCCATGCAGGAATCACAGTCAAAGCATCCCTGACAGATGGCCATCCAACCTCTGTTTAAAGACCTCCAAGGAGTGTGTTCCACTGCCAAACAGCTCTTACTGTCAGAAAGCTCCTCCTAATGTTGAGGTGGAATCTCTGTTCCTGGAGCTTGCATCCATTGCTCTGTGTTCTAGTCTCTGGAGCAGCAGAAAACAAGCTTGCTCCATCCTCAATGTGACACCCCTTCAAATACTTAAACAGGGCTATCATATCACCCCTTAACCATCTTTTTTCTAGGCTAAACATACCCAGCTCCCTCATAAGGCATGGTTTCCAGACCTTTCACCATTTTAGTCACCCTCTGGACATGCTCCAATTTGTCAATATCCTTTTTGAATTGTGGTGCCCAGAACTGGACACAGTATGCTAGGTGAGGCCTGACCAAGGCAGAATACAGTGGCACTATTACTTCCCTTGATCTAGACACTATACTTCTATTGATGCAGCCCAAAATCGCATTGGCTTTTTTAGCTGCCACATCACACTGTTGACTCATGTTCAACTTGTGGCCTACTTGGACTCCTAGATCCCTGTCGCACATAGTCTCATTCAGCCAGGTCTCCCCCATCCTGTATCTATGCATTTCATTTTTCTGCCCTAAATGCAGTACCTTACATTTCTCCGTATTGAATTTCATTTTGTTAGCTATGGCCCAGCTCTCCAGTCTATCCAGGTCCTTCCAAGCCAATTTGTAGAAACATTTGCTTTCCTTCATGGCCCAAACTATACAACATAAAGGTACCTATGATTAATCACTGGGATCTCATCACTGGTCTATTCATTTGGACTTCGATATCATGAGGCTGAAGGTGGGCAATCCCCAAGCATCTGAGGACAATTTGGGAGACTCTAGACCATCATGAGTCATATCGGCCCGCAGAAACATAACTGTAAATAACTTGAAGTCCACTTCCAGTTTTGTTTATTTTTAAAAAAAAAAAACTTTTTGTCTGGGGCTACACCTTGTTTCTAAAGGAAAACTGTTGTACTGGGGGGCTTCTGGAGGTAGTAATTCTTCCTTATTTCCCCCCACCCCCATGAATCATTTTTGCAAAAGGTAGCAGTCCATAGAGTCTTGGAGCATTCTATCTTGGGCAATAGAAATGGACAGACACTCCACATGTGATACCATTGATTCCCACCCTGTCATAGGAGAAGTAAGGAGCTCTTCTGGCACAGTGGTTAAATGCCAGTACTGTAGCCACAACATTGTGAGTTCGATCCTACAGGGCTCCAAGGTTGACTCAGCCTTCCATAGGTTGGTAAAATGAGTACCCAGCTTGTTGGAGGCAATTACCTAAAACACTGTAATCTGCTTAGGGAGTGTTTTGCACTGATAAGCCATATAGAAATAAAAATGCTAAATGCTAAAATTTTAAGTATCCCTAGAACAGTCCCACTGAACTGCACATTAGATTGCAACCTCAATATAATAAGACTCATCCCTCAATACAATCAGAACCATCCCTCAGCACAATTAGAACCATCCTTCAAATACCCCCAAACATGCCTGGAAGTGATGCAGTGTCACTTCAGATTTCCAAAATGGCTGCTTCGATGGTGCTCTGGAGGTCCTGAAAATCAGCAGTTGCATCCCATCCCTGCTCTAAATCTAACCATAGTGTGTTTGGCTTTCCTTGTCCTTCTTTTTTTTTTTTCCTGATCTTTCCTTTCACACTACACAAGCATATAACTCTCACTACTTTAACTGCCCTGGCTGCAGCCTATGGAATCCTGGGGTTTGTAGTTTGGTGAAGCAGTACAGGATTTCTCTGGATGAAAGCTCTAAATGCCCCTTCCTAAACCATTAATCCCAAGGTTCCATAGGACATTGCCATAGAAGTTAAAGTGGAATCATAATTCTATAACTATGTCATGTGACAGGTTGCCTGGTCGCAGTATTGGTTCAAGTAGTTCAGTGCTGGGGGAAGGGCAGAATGATACTGAACTAAATGAACAAACAGCCTGTGCTGATATAAGACAGTTTTCCTTGGCCCTGGGCTCTGTGGGTCCTCCAACTTCCCCATAACTTAATATTTTATATTCCTTTTGTTGAATGAGGATGCCTAGAATTGAAATCCTGGCATACCAAGTATTTGCTCTACAACAGTGATATAGTACATATATATGGTTCCCATTTAAAATGTCAGCCTCAGCCATAAAATCACTAGATGAGCCTAAGGCCCTTCCTGCTCCTATTCTACTCTCTCTCAGTTCTCCATCTGCAGTAACCTACTTTACTCCTATTCCTTCTCCACATCATGTGTAGGCAACCTACAGCCATTCACATGTGCTGAACTCTACCTGGTGCTAATGGATTGCCCAGTTCTGATTTAATGTATTATTATGACAAATAGTGTGAAATTAAATTTCAAATGCAAAGGTATTGTACAACATTACAAAGAGATAAGAATGCTTCTGTACAACTATTTTGCAATTTTCTCTCAGAACCATAGACTTTTCTCAATGGAGTTCAAAAGATTTATTCTGGGTTTGGGGGGGGGGATGATATTCTCTACCAGAGTTTATGAAATCACTTGTAATGTTGGGATGAGCAAATTGTGTCTATTAAGTCATGCTATAGGAGTCTGTTACAGATATAAGCTTAGCCACGACTTACAATTTTTCATATGCAAAAGCAATTTTGAATAGCACAGCAAAAGGAAAGTAAATAGGAGTGGGTTCATTTAACAATAATGCTTTAAAATACAAGGCACAGATTTTCCCCCTTTTTTCAAAACTGAGTTCACCACAAAATGTGACAAGAAAATAAGATCATATTTCATGCACTGCTGCTAAAAGCTAAAGCTTATTGTCAAGGAATCAGGAGAATTTTCCACTAAGCTTCATCACCATGGTAATAGCAGCTTACAGCCCCATTTTAAAATTGGGCTGAAGAAGATGATGACAAAATAAAATGAATGACTAACATAACAGTATGAGAAAGGGGCGGGGGGGATAGCTCACTTTAAAAAAAAAAAGGTTTTAATTTTTTTAAATGTATATCACCAACAGGTTGAAGAATAGAAAATTTAAAGGTCATGTCACAATGACATCTGCATAGAAAAAAATAGCAAGTATTTACATTGTTACCCATTCAATCAGCTTCAACATCTTGCAGCCTTGCTGAAGCAATGAATGTTTTAATAACATACTTTTCACCCAGGGGCAACGTCACTATTATGGGCTAAAAGATCGAACTCTACCTAATCAAAGAGGTGAGGGAAGGGAATATGCAATTAAAGACAACTGTGTCAGTTTGTTTGAGTGCTCCAAGTTAATCTTCAGCTCAAATACAAAACAGCAGCCAGGCAGGTGGGAGGAGTGTCTCTAGAGTTTAGAGCTAAATGTGAGAGAGGGAGCCACATTTGTGGTTTCCATGCCTACCACATTCACATACAAAGTTTAGGGACAAGAGTCAACTTCTCACAACAAATGCTTGCATCAATGCATCATTCTTAGATTAGTGCTTCATATATTGGGCTTGTCTACACAGGCAATTTATCCCTCCTTATGGTGATAATGGGGAGGAATGTACATTAATTGTATCCAGCAGAGAGCCAACATATCCTGGCCTGTGTAGATGAGTGCATGGATAATTGCACAGCATTCTATATAAGGATATACTTGAAAAATATCTTAGGACTCATTTCAGTGGTGTAAAAACCAGACACTATATCTGGTTTGTAATGCCTGGCTGATCCATCTGTTTCACAAACAGCTTGTCAGGAAATATTTAAACAAAAATATATCAAGTCTGATACACACTGACTGACTCTCCCATTCCTGGAATATGTTCTTCCTAAATCCAGCCAGGTGTAGACCTGTTGTGATGACTCGTCAGAGCAAGGTACTCTTCATATGGTCAGAGGTTCAGTTCTTCATGTTTTCAAGACAGAGGCATAACACTATTAACCCTCTGGTAAGCCATGGCCATACATTCAGCATTACATCACCCAACTTCCACTTGTGCAACAGGATTTCTGCTTCATTTCTTCTTCACCCACCCCATCCAAAATCTGCTCCAGAGTATTCCCTCAGCCTCCAGAGCAGATCTGAGGATGAGGCAATGGATTCCACCAGCAGTATTGTTCTACTGGTGGATGTGCATCACTGATACAATTATTATCTTTGCCACTGTGGATGAAATAGTAAGTTATTTCAGTGGGAGGATACAAAAAGGGCTGTTGTTGCTACCACTGCTGCTGTTGTTCACAGAATCATAGCGTTGGACCATCCGGTCCAACCCCCCATCATGTAGGAATACACAATCAAAGCACTCCTGACAGATGGCCATCCAGCCTCTGTTTAAAAGCCTCCAAAGAAGGAGACTCCACCACAGTCTGAGGCAGCACATTCCACTGTTGAACAGCTGTTACTATCAGGAAGTTCTTCCGATATTTCCTGTTGTTGTTGCTTCTGTTCCTATTGTTTAAACTATGCATCCAGAAGAAAGAGCTCGTACTTAAAGGGTTTTGCTGTGTTTGCTGTTTTTACTTATTACCATGCTTGCTATCTGACTTTTTAAAAATTCACAAATGAAACAATTTACAGTAAGGATTGTGGCTTAATTTCTAAATGAGGGGGCAGTGGTGCAGCTTGTCTGAGCTCAGGTTCATGCCATCTTAAAGCCCTGGGTGTTCTTCTCACTGTGTGACTGGAGCATTCTCCATATATTTAGAAGTATCCTTTCCTTTCTATGGAAAGGATTTTTTTTTTGAAAGAAGACAACTACACAGAACAGCTAATAGCTGATTGTATGTTCCTGCGGGGCAGGGGGCTGGACTGGATGGGCCTTGTGGTCGCTTCCAGTTCTATAATTCTATAGTAAGTGCTATAGAAATCACCTACTATAAATTATTACAGGGCTGATTAAGAGGGCAATTGGCAAAATGGCCAATTGTTAAGTTACAGCAAACAAAATAGAAATACATATATTCAACCACTGCTCTGTATAAAATTTGTTGTTGTGTGCCTTCAAGATATTTCTGGCTTACAGCCACTCTAAGGTAAACCTATCATGGGATTTTCTGTGAAAGGACTATTCTATCTTTATTTAAATTTATTTTATTTAAAATAGTTAGAAATCACTCTTTGTTTTTTTTTAAATCCAGAATGCCATACAAAGATTGAATAAAATAAAATACAAATTGTTGTTGTGTGCCTTCAAATAATTTCTGACTTATAGCAGTCCTAAGGCAAACCTATCACAAGGTTTCCTTGGCAAGATTTGTTCAGGGTGAGGTGCCTTTGCCTCCCTCTTAAGCTGAGAGAGTGTGGCTTGCCTAAGGTCACCCAGTGAGTTTCCATGGCTGAGCAGCAATTCCAACCTCTAGTCTCCAGAGTTCTAGTCCAATGATCAAACCACTACACCACGCTGGCTCAAAAATACAAGTACAAAAAAAAGTAAAAAAAAACTATAAAGCTTGCTAAGCTATTTATTCATATGTTTAAAATATTTATGTGTTTTCAGGGGGAAATGCTCATAACATATCGTGTATTAAAATTTACAGGGGGGAAAATGAAACACCAAATCATCAGCTTCTGGTGAATAGCTAGAATCATGGGGTAAAATCTAATGGATGGTATTAACTGCAAGATAATCACCTGCATTGGATACAAAACTTTTTCTCTGAAAAATACAAGAAAATACACTGCCACTACTTATGCTGTCATAATACATCAAACTGTAAAATAATTTAGAGACATTTCATTAAGGGCTGATTAGAAGGCTTATACATACTGCACAAACACAGAAGGGTAAATGTAACCATAGTGAAGTGTAGAATGACCAGATGCAAAAAGCACTTGGCTCCAGACGGAATTTCATATGCCCAACAGTGGTTTAGTCAGTCACATAGCTTCAAGCTGTCAACTTCCTCCAAAAAGAGCCCTGTACACATTTGCTAGACACACTCCCCTTGTCTTTTCTGACATGCCAACCATGCTCTTCCCCCAACAGCTTATAGGTATTCAGATTCAATATGAATAGAGCATACACAAATCTAGATTTATACAGATAGAACTTCCTCCTCAGGGAAACAAACTCTATTCCATCAGAGATTTTGTGTCCTTGTGGCAGGAGCCCTACATATGCCCAAATATATGTGATTAGCCATCTTTCTGGGCTTGTCTAAACCTGCCAAAATCTGCTGGCTTCCTGCTGGCATATTCTGGCCCTGGATCAAGCCCATCCCCCTCATTACTTACAAAAAACGGGAGGAAGTCCACATAGATACGCTCATACCAGCAACTACCTCCCCTGCTATCATGTATCGCTCCCTCTGAAACCAGGAAGGAGGCCCTCAGCATGTGATCAAGGCTGGTCACATGCAGGAGGTCTTGATCACATGCTGGGGCCCTCCTTCCTGGATTCAGAGGGACTCCAACGGGGACAGCAGTAGCATCCAGCTATACGGGCCAGCATGCAGGAACAGACCCTGCATTCCCACTCTGGCCTGATCCAGGTTTTTCCATTTAACATGGATTTTCCCAGGGCTTTTATTATAGTGTTGTAAAGGGCTTTACCCCATCTTCCCCCCCATCTTTGCTTCAGGCATCATCTGGACTTCTTGCAGGCAAAACAGAGCAATAGCCCCACATCATTTGGACTGCAGAGTTCCAAGAAGGAGGCAAGCCCATCTAGACAAGCCAGTTGATCATACAGTGCCTGAAGGAGGAGGCAACATGGTCAATACACATGCTAACATTAGGTGGCAAGGTCAGCTGGGAACTGAAAATAGTATACACAGTCTATTGTTCTCATTCTATTATTAACCATGATAGTCAGCCTCCCATGGTATCACAGGAATAAAGTGGTATAATATGTAGGACTGGCAGGCCACTGAACATACAGATCAGCTAACTTCCAGGCTATTCATGCATCTTCGTTGTTTGTATCCATACTTTAAAAGAGAAATTGCTGCAATTTGTGTGAAGATACTTATCTAAATATGTGCACCAGTAACTAATAATAATAATAATAATAAAATTTATTTATATCCCGCCCCTCTGCAAGCAATCGGGGCGGCTTACAATGATAAAATGGTAGACAGTATAAAACAACCCAAAATCCCTCCCTCCCCTTAAAACATTATTAAATTAATGCAAGTTAAAATCAATACAAGTTAAAATCAATATGTGGTACAATATGTTAAATATCCTTTTAAGCAGGCAGCATCTGTTAGGAGATCCAAAAGGAACCTCCAGAGGGGGTTCCAGAGGCCGGGGTTAGCTATTCCGGAAAAGCCGGAAAAGCCTGCCCGAAGAGAACCGTCTTGACAGCCTTTTTAAAGCTGTCTAATGATGTCAATAGGCGGATCTCGTCGGGCAGGCCGTTCCACAATTTGGGGGCGACAGCCGAGAAAGCCCTCTGGGAGGTAGTCGCCAGCCTAGGTCTTTGTGACTGCAACAAATTCCTCCCAGAGGAACCTAATCTACCTAATCAGACTCAAATCAAACACAAATCAAACACAGACAGATAAGCATTCATCCCCGTTACACCCAAATGCAGTTCCATCTGATCTTAGTGTGCAGTTTGGGATTGCTATTCAAATAGACTGTTCTAACAGGACTTTTATAGTTGCTGCTACGATTACAATCTAAATATGAACAGCCATTTAAAAATTATTGCCCAAAACCACAAAATACAGTTTAGGAAGAAAATGTGCAAAATATTCTGAAAAGCAAAATAATTTGAAAATTACTGCCCAATAATAAGGCTATGTGCTGACAAAATAATTAAGGTGAATTGATGGACACTGATCAGCATCTGGGTAAACATAAATTAAACCCAAAGTAAAATGCCGAAGGATACAAATTAATAAAACAATGCTCAGCATTTATAATTAAGAATAAGGATCACAAAGTTCCCCACACCTTTGTCTTTCATATATCCATTGTATCATTGCTTTGAAACAACAATTCTTGATGGAAACACACTAAATATTCATTTTCATATTTAGGAGGACATTTCACATTTTATAGTCAGCCATCTAAAGAACTAAACTAATGTTGAGGTTGTCATTGTGAGCCAAACCTAGCTGTGGGCCAAAATTCATGAATGAATATCTCAACTCTTTAAATCTAAGCCAATGGCAACTTCAGTAGAACCCAATCAAGGCTAGGATATGTAAACGTTTTCTCCAGGATTGTTTTTCTGCTGAAAATTATACCTTCCAGAACAGAGGGACTAGTATGAAGCCATCCCAAGGACATGCACTGTGGTTGCAAAGGGGCCTCCCACAAAAAAGCTCTAGAGCAGTGGCTCTTAATTTTTTTATTTTCAGGGACCCCCTTTAAATATATTTTGTTGCCATGGAACCTCCAAGACTTAAGATTTAAAACCCTAATAAAAATAATAACAATAATGCCTGATGATGATGATGATGACACCATACATTAAACCTTCCCTCAGAGTCACTGGAGGGGGAGGGAAGAAATTTTTTCCTGCTTCTTCCTACATGTTTGTGGCTGGAGCAAATTGAATGGCAATGCATAGGCCAAGCCAGCCAGCCTTTGCCTTGGCTCCTGTCATGAGGTCACTCTACTGCAGGTAGGAGATGGGCCGATCAGCCTTCAAGCCTTTGTGGACCCCCTGTGAGGACACTGCAGCCCCCTGGGGGTCTTCAGACCACAGGTTAAGAACCACTGCTCTAGAAGGTTCTGGACTAGCTCTGTGCAGGTACAGAATAAACCATTTGTGTGAGTCACAGAAAGGGTGTGAAGAGGGAAATCAATCTCACCATCACTGTTTTGCTAATAAAAATCAAACTTCCTCCTAAGGTTTATGTCATTTCTTCTACTTCCAACATTCAGAATTAAGTGTGAATCTTTCCATAGTCAAAATGGAACCATATCCACTCAAGATGGAGATATCAGGAGGCTTGGAGAAACCTCAAGGTTTATAAAAACACTGGGGTTGGAAGAGGGACCCAAAAAACAGTCCAGTGAAGACTGGACATACTCAAGCTGCTGACACTACAGAAATACTACACGTAGGAGATTATCAGACGGGAACAAAAAAAGCATTCCCATCCCGCAATCTCCGGTCCCGCCCCTTCCCTGTCATGGAATACTAACAAAAACTTTCAGACCTTCCTTGTTCATGCTTGCCAGGATGCCCAGGAGTGAATGGAGCTCTAAAGGAGCTCTTTTCCCTTCCTGGATTGAAATCCTGGCTGTTTTCACAAGAAGACGAGAGCATGGGAAATTCAAAAGTAAAAAAGCAAAATACATTTCAAAAAGTTAAACTAAGCACCTAAGCACCTAAACACACTTAAAACTTTACAAGTAACCATGACAGGGTTCAAAAAAGTGTGTCACTTACCTGGATGTCCCGATCTCTCCAGGACATGTTCTGGCACGGACCTCCCATTGATGCTGGGATCGCACCAGTGAAAGAGGCACCTTTTCACTAGCTGTCAGTTCTGTCACAGAAACAGAATGGGGGATCCATTCACGGCTTAGCCCATTAATAAAAAACAGTGCCAGCAGAATGGCAGCAGAACGAGAGCATTACAAGAGGGGAACAACATCATCTGAAAGGGAAGCCCTTTAGCGATCTCCTGGCATCATGATAACACCATGTCAGGTAATGACATGGATGTGACCACAAGATGGAGTTGTAAGCTTAGAAATGAAAGTAGTTAAGCTCCAGTGGCAGGTGTGTGTGTGAGTTAGCATTTGAGAGTATGCACACCTGAGATGCCTGATGTAACAGGCATTGTTTAACTGCCTATAAACAGGAGATGGGAATTATCTCCAATGTGGGCTTGTTGTGGATGGTGTTGTGGATGGTGGTTTTCCTTCTCAGCCTGGAGTCTTTTGCAGAAGTCTCTCCAGAAAAACCTTCTCCTTGGCATCCTGTCGACATGGAACAACTCTGCAGGTGGTCATGGTGGACACAGCACATTTTTCTATGCCCCAACAAGGGTTATGGGCCCAGTGTCCACATGGACAATGCTTGAGTAGCTGTGGGAGATATAGTTCTGCAATTGGTGAGCTGTTTTGTGTTCCTGGATGGCTGAAGAGAAAAGTCCTGGAAAGGAGTGAGTTAAGTGTGTCTGCTCATGGACTCTGCTCTTATCTGTTTGCTTTGGGAAGCGAATTGTTTTTGGCAGCCTGCCTGGACTGTTATCAGTGTGTTTGTTTGCATCTGTTTAAGTCGCAGACTCAGTGCAAACATGGAAACAGCAGTCAGTTTTGAAAATCTGTCTGAGAAGTACTATGCTTCCTGGAAAATTTACATGCAGGCTTTGCTAATAAAGCAGGACTTATGGGACTTTGTAAAGAAACAACCTGACCCTGCTAATGAGGATGAATTAATACGTGACGAGAAAGCTAGAGCTACCATTATTCTAGCTGTAGAACCAAATCAGCTGAATAATATCAGAGACAAAATGTCAGCATTTGAAGTCTGGAAAGCTCTTGAGAATGTCAACCAACCAGCTGGAGCCTTGTCAAAAATGCTGTGCAGCAGAAATCTGTATTGTTGTAAACATCAGGAAGGTGAATCCGTGCTTTTGCATTTAAAAAGGATGCAGGATAATTTTGCAGCGAGTGTGGCATCCAATTAGAAGAAACCCAAAAAGCATTTATACTCCTGAATAGTCTAAACAGTGAATGGGAGTTTCTAATGTACAATCTCCAAGCAGTAGCCGAAGCTGATTTAAATGTCTACCTCGTGGCATCCAGAATATTGGAAGAGGCACAGAGGAGAGACTCAGAGGAGAGCTTCAAGGGAGTGACCAGCTGGAGGAGACAACCAACAAACTAATCCACATCCTTGTCTTCCTCTTCCACAGAGAGTTTTGAGACTCATGCTGGGTAGAAGAGAGTGTACCCTGGCCAGAATGTTGTTGTAGAACAAAAATCCAGTGTGGTAGATAAGAACAATGGAAATGGAGGGGTACATGCATCCAGGGATGTCTTAGATGAGAAACCAGGTGTGTCACAACAGCCTGGAATTTCGAGTAAACAGGGCACTTTGAAGGTGCCTGGTACTCCAGTTAGACTTGCAACCAAAGTCAGAGATAGTGACTGTGAAACAAGAACAAGTTGAGACTCATGGGCAAGACACTCAGGCCAGTGTTGGTAGCAGTGACACTGACGGTGGTCAAGGTACATTCCTGATTACCATGAGGTCTCAGAAGAGAAAGTTCTTCATAGTAAAGCAGGGACAAGCATCTTCTGTGACAGCAGTAAAAAGAACTGAAAACACTCCAGAAAGAGCCAGGAGAACATGCACTAAGCAGGAGGGGTGGAAGAAAACCAAAGCTCTGGTTTGTGTGGCAGAGTATAGCCAGGATATGTTTGGTGGAATGGTCAGGCCTGTAAGTAAAAGGAAATTGACAAATGATAGCACCAGGGAAACCAGAGCCGGGTGGGTCAGTAGCACGGGCTATCAAGGTCTAGGAAAAAACTGTGACATTGTAAATAATGGGAATGGAGTCTCAGACTCTATAGGTATCAGCAAGTAAGGTCACAGTATATAAAAGGATAAGTCTAAATGACACATGGGCACACCACATGTCATCTGGAGGGGAATGTCAGGAAATGACATGGATGTGACCACAAGATGGAGCTGTAAGCTTAGAAATGAAAGTAGTTAAGCTCCAGTGGCAGATGTGTGTGTGAGTTAGCATTTGTGAATATGCATACCTGAGATGCCTGATGTAACAGGCATTGTTTTAACTGCCTATAAAAAGGAGATGGGAATTATCTCCAGCATGGGTTTGTTGTGGATGGTGGTTGGTGAAGCAGTTTGTTGGTTTAAGAGAGATTGTCCTATACTCTGTGTATATATTGTAAATATAGTACAAACAAAGATTAAAGTCCTCAAGTTGAGTGAAGGCTGGCCTTGTTGCTGTCTTTATTTGGCAAGCCAGAGCTCAAGGCAGTGTGCTGGGCTGAAGGAATTTTTCCTTCTCAGCCTGGAGTCTTTTGCAGAAGTCTCTCCAGAAACCTTCTCCTTGGCGTCCTGTCGACGTGGAACAACTTTGCAGGTGGTCGTGGTGGACACAGCGCGTCTTTCTATACCCCCAACAATTTAGAGCATCTGATAATCTCTACAGACACTGCTTTAACTGCCATGGCTCCATCCTATGGAATCCTGGGATTTGGAGTTTGTTGTGGCACCAGAGCACTCTGTCAGGGAAGGCTAAATATCTCACAAAACTACAAATCCCAGAAGTTCACAGCATTGCGCCATGGCAGTTAAAGCTACATTATTTCTGCAGTGTCAGTAGCCACAGTGGCCACAGAGTGCTAAGCATTACGGATGAAATCAAAAACTGGATGGGAGGGAGTAATGGAATGGACTACTGTGGTGGGGGGCATGATTGACTGTCTGGACTACTGAACAGAACCACTCCACACTGGAGATCCACTTGCATTTTTTTATAGGTCCCACTTGCATTTTTATTCTTTGATATTTTGTTCCTGACAGGGTTGTTTCAGTAGAGTCAATTTTGAACTTCCTATACAGAGAGTAAAGCACAATGCAAATGTAATACCATGTGGCATGCAAACCAATGCATACAAAGACATAAACAGACACACATAAATGTACCTTATAGTTACTGGGGTAAAAAGGAGCATAGTCGTAACATTGTCCAAAAAGGCTGAGAGAATTGCAGCAATAAGACAAAGAATGGTAATCATGGCCCACACTCTGCCTCGAGAGACTCTGTAAGCCTAATAACATGAGAGACAAAGACAAGGTCATGAAATTTGTAAAGATAATGAATAATGCAATGGCAATTGGTGTACAATTTAAGTTGGGGTTGTCATTGGGCTCCACTAAATCATTCTGTCAATTTATTGAGGTTTATTGATTTGGCACAAGACATCTGTTGATTTCTTAAGATAAAGAAAGCACCATGTGAAGTCGAAGGCTTTCACGGCCAGCATCCATAGTTTTTCCTTGGGGTTTTTTTCTGGGCTTTGAGGCTGTGTTCTGGAATAGTTTCCTTCTGATGTTTCACCTACATCTGTGGTTGGCATCCTCAGAGAATGGTTGTGTAGGTGTGTGTGTGTTTATATGCTGTGAGCCCCTGTTGGGGAGTATATGTAAATTTGTGTAATTGGATGGTTAGTTTCTGGGTATAGAAATGCAAGGCTCGTTGGTGTCTGTTTGGCTAATGGTTGGTTGATGGGCCATTAACTGCTGGGAATCCCCTTGTCCCTGGGTGGAATTTTTTTGTAAACTCCACACACCCACCTACCCAACCATTCTCTGAGGATGCCAGCCACAGATGCAGGCAAAATTTTATTTTTATTTATTTATTTATTTATTTATACCCCGCTCTTCAGCCACAAGGCTATCAGAGCGGCTTACAAATTGTTTTAAGCAATAGCTATTTACACATCTACACTGCTTTAAACAGTTTCCAATGTGTGTTAGCTAATTGCCCCCCACAAGCTGGGTACTCAGTTTACCGACCTACGAAAGGATGGAAGGCTGAGTGAACTATTACAGAACGCAGCCTTACAGCCTGGAAAAACAACCAAGGAAAATCTAAAGAAGTCACCCTTTACAAATCTAGACACATCTGGAAAGAGTAGCTAGTGTTTGCACTCTGTCCACAATGTGCCTACAATTTAGCTACATGTTTTTCTGGAAGATCAGGGGCCCATTTATATTACACAGTTATAGCACTATAATTCCACTTTAACTGCCATGATTCCATCCTATGGAATCATGGGGTTTGTAGTTTGGTGGGGCAATTGAGCTCTTTGGCTGATCATTCTAAATGTTCCTCCCTAAACTGCCAGTCCCAGGATTTCGTAGGGCAGAACCATGGCAGTTAAAGTGGAATAATCATGTTATAATTGTGTAGTGTGACTGGGCCCAAGGAGCAACTTTTATATTTCATCCAAAATAAAAGCAGGGATCTCAGAATAACAATGACCTTTCCCCACTCCCGCCCGTCTCCATTTTCTGAGATTTTCTGAGATCTGAAGCTACCTTAGAGCCACCTACATTTCCATGATTCCTTCCATATAGATGAGACTTGTCTCATCATTCCCAACATAAGTTCCTTTGGGCAAAGAATAGCTATTATGAGAGTTTAGGTGAAAAAATCAGAAAGGATCACAGTGGTCAGCTTTGGATACAACAATAGACAATTATTTATGGTTATACCTAAGATTCACGCACCCTCCTCCACATCATACCCATTCAATGCTTTGGTTGTAGGGCCAGTCCAAGCACAATGTTACTTTAAGCAGAAAAATAAATGGCCCTCTCACAAAATATATGGCTTTTAGCTCCTAAGGTAAAGCAGGTTATTTTGGCACCTGAGGCATAAAAATCTACAGGCACTTCTCACTATCTACCTGGCTCACTATCTATCTACCTTCTCACTATCACTTCTCACTATCTACACACACACACAAATCTTGCCTATGCACAATGGCCTTAGGTATGTAAGTATGTTGCCTCTTGGATATGTACAATGGGTTTAGGTATGTTGCCTCTTTCAGTGTGCTGATTGGTCACTCCTGTCACTCCCTCAGCCAGTCACCACCCACATGCAAATTCCCTCTCCACCTCACAATCCATTCCTGCCACTCATGGTCAATCTGCATACGGAATGATGTGGTATATAGCCACACTGGAACTCTGTACATGTTCAGAGATCCAAGTAGCCAGAAAACTGCAGTAGAGTAGCAGAACTTGATCCAGAGACTCCCAGCATATTCTCCAGTAGTAATAGGCATAGAAACATGTAGATAGTGCTAACTACACTTTATTGGTGCATAAAAGAATATTTACATAAAATAAACATCTCTGTGGCAAACACAGCCAGCAGACATGCACACAAACAGACTGAACTGCTGAAGAGTCACCCTCAGTACAGCTAGATTTCAGGCAGGAAACGGCTTCACTCTCACACACTGGGAAGGCTGTTCTCAAGACAAAGCTGCTGGTTTGTTTATACTCTGCTTGCCCTTCACAGGCCTCTGTCTGCCCTTGCATCTGTTTATAACATGAATTTCCAAGGATTGCATATCCCATACCCTGACAGGGAATAACCAAACAATATTCTAGAGTGTTGGCTATAGTTACTAAGGCTGCAGGCCTTTCCAGTTCACCAGTCTCTCAGGGCTGCACAATTCCCACTTATGATTTAAGTCTACACAGTAACATCATTTCTATTCCCACTGCGACAGGACCCAGGCAGTCAACTGGCAGTAGGAGGATGCCGCTGCTGCCACTGAGACAGGACCCAGGCACTCAACTGGCAGTGGCAGGACACCGCTGCTGCCACTGTGGCAGGACTCAGGCAGTCAACTAGTGGTTGCGGCAGAGGGAGGCTGCCACTGCTGCAGTTGTGACAGGATCCAGGCAGTCAACTGGCGGAAGTGGGATGCCACTGCTACCGCTGCAACAGGACCCAGACAACTGAGCATGAGGTCTACCAACAGTTTTGGGGGGAGTTTTTTTAATGGCGTATGGTATGCTGAGTTCAGCTAGTAATAATAAAAACAACTAGCATCTTGTTACTTTTTCATGAAACCCTAGATCTGCTCCTTGGGCCAGTTGATTCAGTTTACTCTAGGTTTGGAAAGAATATTATCTATTATTCATTTCTAAGCCAAAGGGAAAAAAAATGGTTTCCCATCAGTCCAGAAGAATAACTTTGATTTTAATTGTTTTGCGAGAAAAGCAGCATATAAATTGCATGAACAAATAAATAAAAATAAAAACGGAGCAGTAAGACTTTTGTACAGTTTTCTCCCACTATTTGAACCTCCCTGGGTGTTCTGAATGATTTTTCTGTATGGAGAAAGATGCAGCTTTTTGTGCAAAAAGCATGGGGTTTTTTATGCAGATATGTGTTTCCTTTGTAGAAAACAACTTGTGGGGGGGGACATGTGTTTTTTCACCCCCCAAAAAATTATTTTCTGTAATAGAAAAATTATCCAGAACACTATGAGATGTTCGGATATGGGGCGAATACTGCACAAAAATATTCGTTTTCTCTACGGTGGCTGCTGCTTTTTAGGGACGGCCACCTTCTGAGAAAAATATGGAAATATTTGTGATAATTAAAAGTGGAACTAAGCCTATACAGAATTTGTATGATATTTGGAAATAAGCGAAAATAAATAATTAAAAATTGAATTAATATCTTGATTATGATGGCAGGAGTGAAATTTATGATATGGAACATAAAAGGTCTAAATACTGTAAAGAAAAGAAAGTTAGTATTCCACTATCTTAAGAAAAGTAAGGTGGATGTTATTTGTTTACAAGAAACCAAACTTTAAAAAGCTCACAAAAATGTATTGGTGCAAAGAAATTTAGGGGAAGTAGTTGTATCAACAGGTAAGGAAAAAAAGGGGGTGGCGTTATATGTTAATCCACAATTAAGACCCACGCTGATCTTAGCTGACGAAAAGTGAAGATATGTATTGGTGGAGATAATAATAAACGATCTAAAAATACTAGTAACAGGTATCTATGTCCTGATAGAGGAAAAATGTCCCAATAGAGAACTAAATAGTGTATTAGGACAATTAAAATATAATTGCTGGTGTATACTAGGAGACTTTAATGGGGTGGTAGAGCCAAAGGTTGATAGATATTCAGATAGGAAGTACCCTCATAATATTACCATCAAGAAAAACTAGCTAAAGAATTCTTTGATATGGCAATAGAATTACAATTAGTAGATGCATGGAGGTTTAAGGAAGGGGATGCCAGAGATTATACATATTATTCGGACGTACATCAGTCGTTTTCTAGAATCGATATGTTGTGGATCAGTAAGAACCAGGCAAACTGCATTAAAAAGATAGACATTTTACCTAAACCCCTTTCAGACTATAACCCAGTTTTGATGATAATGAAATATGGTACTAAGGTAAATAACTGGAGATTAAATGAAACAATATTAGCAAAGGAGGAAGTTATAGAAGATTGTAAGAGAAAACTAAAAGAATATTTTGATCTAAATTTAAACAAAGGAGTGGATAATAGTGTAGTCTGGGACACGGGAAAGGCTGTAATGAGGGGCGTATTTAAAAATTGGATGGTAATAATTAATAGGAGGAAATTTGAATGGAAAAAAGAAATATTGGATGAAATAAAACAGAAAGAGCAGGAATTGGTGAGAACACCAAGCAACAAGAAGATCAGATCCCATGTTAAGCTACTGCAAGAACAGCTAACGATTATAATGTCGAATGAAATGATGAGAAAATTGGACTTTATAAAACAAAAAGATTTTGAATTTGGTAACAAACCTGGCAGATGGCTGGCCCATAGATTAAGAAAAGAAAGAGCAAAAAGACTAATAACAAAAATAAAAATAGGAGATAAAGAAATAATAGATGAAAACCAAATTCAAAAAATATTCCATAACTACTTTAAGCTAATCTACCAAAGTAAGAATATCCCAACAACATAGATAAATGAATATATCAATAAATCTAACATCCCAAAATTAATGGATGAGCAAAGAAAAGAATTAAATAAGGATATAAATATAGAAGAAATCATAGATACTATAGGGAAGATGAAATTAAAGAAAGCCCCAGGCCCAGATGGCCTATCCACACTGTATTATAAAGCAGGCCAAACAGAACTAATAGGCCATATTTATTGGTCATAAAGGATATTCTAGAAAAAAATGAAGTTCCAAATAGCTGGAAACAGGCTAATATAGTTTTAATTCCCAAAGAAGGATTAAACTAACTAGAGATAAAAAACTATAGACCCATTTCTCTTCTAAACGAAGATTATAAAATACAGTTGCCCCTCCACATTCACGACTTTCACATTCGCGGTTTTGATTATTCGCGGAAGTCTACTCCCCCCCCCCCCCGCTCAACACACCCTCCCTTCCCAAGGCAGGAAAGGGCTTAGCCCCTTGCTGTCTTCGGAAGGAGGGGTGGGGAGCAGCTAACGTGCTGCCTCTGCGCCCACTCCCTTCCCAAGGCAGCGAAGAGCTTCTGAGGAAGCCCTTCAGTGCCTTGGGAAGGAGGGGTGGGGAGCAGCTGGCGCTTGCCTCTGCGCCCCACTCCCTTCCGGAGGCAGCGAAGGGCTTCTGCGGAAGCCCTTTGGTGCCTTGGGAAGGGGGGGTGGGAAGCAGCTGGGGCACTGGTTCTGAGGGAAGGGGAGCAGCTGGCGGGCTGCCTCGCCGCCCCACTCCCTTCCCAAGGCTCCGAAAGGTGCCTTGGGAAGGAGGGGGGAAGCAGCTGGCGCGCTGCCTCTGCACCCCACTCCCTTCCCAAGGCTCCGAAGGGCTTCTGAAGAAGCCTTTCGGTGCCTTGGGAAGGAGGGGTGGGGAAGCAGCTGGCGCGCTGCCTCTGCGCCCCACTCCCTTCCCAAGGCTCCAAAGGGCTTCTGAAGAAGCCTTTCAGTGCCTTGGGAAGGGGGGGAAAGCAGCTGGCGCACTGCCTCTGCGCCCCACTCCCTTCCCAAGGCTCCGAAGGGTTTCTGAAGAAGCCTTTCGGTGCCTTGGGAAGGAGGGGTGGGGAAGCAGCTGGCGCGTTGCCTCACCACCCCACTTCCTTCCCAAGGCTCCGAAGGGCTTCTGAGGAAGCCCTTCGGTGCCTTGGGAAGAAGGGGTGGGAAGCAGCTGGGGTGGGGGGTGGAGAGGAGCAGCGATGGGGCTTTTGAAGCCCCTTTGCCACTTTTGGGAGGGTGGGGGGGTGGAGAGGAGCAGCGACGGGGCTTTTGAAGCCTCCTCGCTGCTTCTGGGAGGGCGGGGGGGTGGAGAGGAGCAGCGATGGGGCTTTTGAAGCCCCATTGCCACTTTTGGGAGGGCGGGGGGGTGGAGAGGAGCAGCGACGGGGATTTTGAAGCCCCCCCCTCTGCTTCTGGGAGGGCGGGGGGGTGGAGAGGAGCAGCAACAGGGCTTTAGAAGCCCCCTCGCTGCTTCTGGGAGGGCGGGGGGGTGGAGAGGAGCAGCGATGGGGCTTTTGAAGCCCCCTCGCTGCTTCTGGGAGGGCAGGGTGGTGGAGAGGAGCAGCGACGGGGCTTTAGAAGCCCCATCGCTGCTTTTGGGAGGGCGGGGGTGGTGGTGGAGAGGAGCAGCAACAGGGCTTTTGAAGCCCCCTCGCTGCTTCTGGGAGGGCGGGGGGGTGGAGAGGAGCAGCAACAGGGCTTTAGAAGCCCCCTCGCTGCTTCTGAGAGGGCGGGGGGTGGAGAGGAGCAGCGATGGGGCTTTTGAAGCCCCCTCGCTGCTTCTGGGAGGGCGGGGGGGTGGAGAGGAGCAGCGACGGGGCTTTAGAAGCCCCATCGCCGCTTTTGGGAGGGCGAGGGGGTTCCTGCAGTGCGTGGCATGACCTTTTTTTATTCGTGGTTTTTTCACATTCGCGGGGGTCTTGCGCCCCTAACCCCCGCGAATGTGTAGGGACAACTGTATTTGCAGCAATATGGCCAACAGATTAAAAAAAATTTTGCAAGAATTTATACAATGTGACCAAAATGGCTTTTTGCCTAAAAGACAGATAAAAGCTAATATTAGATCAGTAATTAACGTATTATAATATCTACACTGTCATAACGAGGTCAAAGGTGCTCTTGTCTTTGTAGACGCAGAGAAAGCATTTGACAATTTAAACTGGTCTTTTATGTTAAAAGCAGTAGAATTAATGGAAAGAACTTTAACAATTGGATTCAAGTAATATGTAAAGAACAAAAAGCAAAGTTAGTTATAAATGGGAAGTTAACAGAAGAATTGAAAACTGGGAAAGGTACAAGACAAGGTTGTCCACTTTTATCTTTATTATTTATTTTAGTATTGGAGATATTAGTTGATCGGATAAAGAAGGATAAAACATTAAAGGACTTAAAGTCAAGAAAGAAGAATATAAAGGAAAAGCATTAGCGGACGACCTTGTGATTATATTGGAAGACCCATTAAACAGAGCAGAACAATTAATGGAGAAAATTCAAAGGTTTGGCAAATTGGCAGGGTTTAAAATAAATAAAGATAAAACAAAAATATTGACAAAGAATCTGGATAAAAAAGAAAAGGAAGAATTAGAAATAAAATCAAAATGTGAGATTGTCCAAAAGATAAGATCTTAGGAATAAATTTATCAACTAATAGTCAACAATTATTCCAAAATAATTATGAGTAAGTCTGGAAAGAAATAAAGATAGATTTGAATAGGTGGCACGGTCTAAACTTATCATTGTTAGGGAGAATATCCACCATTAAAATGAATGTACTACTGAAATTAATATTTCTTTTCCAAACAGTACCTATCATCATTTCAAATACAGTTGCCCCTCCATATTCGTGACTTTTGCATTCGCGGTTTTGATTATTCGCAGAAAGCCACCTGCCTCCCTGCCTCTCAATACCCCCTCCCTTCCCAAGGGAGTGAAGGGCTTAGCCTATTGCTGCCCTGGGAAGGCAGGGTGGGAAGCCGCTCGTACACTCACGCTTCACCCCACTCGCTTCCCAAGACAGTGAGGGGCTTCTCACCAAGCCTGTCATTGCCTTGGGAAGGCAGGGGGGAAGCAGCTGGCACCCTCCCACTTAACCTTACTCCCTTCCCAAGGCAGTGAGCGGCTCCTTACGAAGCCCATCGCTGCCTTGGGAAGGGGTGGTGGGGGACTTCCGATTGGCTATGGCGTCGGACTCGGACTTTCACTGAGAGGCTCTCAGTGAAAGTTTGGCGGCACGAGGGAGATCCGCTGGGTATTTACAGCCTAGACAGCGGAGAACTTCTCTCCTGGCACGGAGAGAGCGGAGAGGCTCTCAAAGATCCGTTACCTGCCCAAAATCCCCTCTAGAAGACCCAACACCGAGAAGGGATCGGAGAAGGGGGAAGAGGGAGAAGAGGAGCAGAGGGGATCGGAGCCAAGTCACCACCTCGTGTCTGCAGCCGGCTGCAGCTGGCACAAACGCCACCACCAATTTTAAAGAGAACTGTAAGTTATCAAATTAACAGGAAGCTTGAAGATCTGATCTCTTACAGGAGCATTGATACTCTGACACATTTTGCTTTCACCAACATAGTTAAACTGTATAAGATTGCAGTGACTAAATACCATGAGGATACAATGTAATACAGTGTAATGGGGCTAAGTGGAACTGAATGATTGCTAACAATCTTAATTTGGATTAAGGCACCCGGACAGAAGAAAAATAATTACTAAGCAATCAATGAAAGGGGGGGGAAAGGACTGAAAAGGACTTTTTGATAATGTGTTAACCTTTATAGCATTTACAGCTTGAAATAGACGGACTGGAAGATTGAAAGACTGTAAGGCTGGACTCCAGAAACTCAAAACACAGAATAGACTCTCATATATATAAACTTAATTTCAATTGTGGAGGACTGGTTAGCTGTGCACGCTGATGAGCTGAGAGAAAGGAAAAAGAAGGAGTACTTATATTTTGTAAAAGAACTATATATAAAAAAAAGAAGAGAGAGAGAGAGGACTTTGTACTGATAAGAGGGACTGTTTTTGTCTTTGGTTTTTTGTTTTTTTTTTCTTTTTCCCTTTTGGATTGTGTCTTTTGGATTGCGGCTTGTGGAATGATAATGACCTGGGACTGGGAAGTTAAAAGGAGACAGTGAGAGAAGATGGAGTGAGACAACGTGGTGTCCAAAATGGTGACCGTATATTAGGAGCCTTCTTCTTCCCATCAGAAGACGGGACAGGAAGAGACAGAGGCATAATAAGTAAAACAATAATAATAAAACAAAGGAGGGCTCGGAACTGAGCGCTGCAGCGAGTTTGCTAAGAGCGCCCTCTCCTCCCTCCCTATTGAACTGGAGGCTACTATAAGTGTTTAAGTACTATTGCAATCTATATTTCGCTAACTTTGTTTTGAAATTGCTGGAAAGAATTAATAATATAAAGTGTATACGTTCTCTTCTCTTTCTTTTTCCTTTTCTCCTCCCTCTACTCTCCCCCTCTCCCCATCCCCCCATCTATTCCTTTTACCTTTCCCCTCTCTTGCTTCCCCCTCCCGGGTCTCTCCTTCGTTCCTCCTCCCTTTCCTGCCTGCTCTTCGCTCCTCTTACTGCTCTTTGGGGGGGAGGAGGGAGGAGGGCGGGGACGTGGGGGGTGTGGGTGGGGGTCGCGGGTGGGGGAGAGGAGGGGGGAAGGGGGAGGTGAAGAAATAATAAATTGGTGAGTGTCCAAAGTATATTTATAAGTGGGAGAAAGAAATCCGAAAGGACAGAGGCAAAACCGAAAGGATTAAAGGTTTCAAGGTTTTTTAAATAATAATAGTGATAAAGGCTCGCAATAAGCTGGGGGGAGGGGAGGTGTGGGAGGGTGAGAAAAGGGAGAAAGAAAAATAAATAAACAAATAAAAGCAACAATAGCAGTTTGAAGATATAAGTGTTTACAACAAGGAGGGAAGGGGGGAAGGAGGGAGAAGAAATCGAAAGGAAGAGAAAGTGGTTAAGATACGAATCTACTCACGAGTAGAAGGAAGGGAGATGATTGAGGGAGAAGGAAGGGAGGGAGGGGAGAGAGGAGGAGAGGGGGGGAGAGGGAAGGGAAAAGGGAAGTCTCCTTGGGAAAAATAGGAGGATCTGAGACTGCCTGCTTGGGATAGAAGTGGACTACAGAGAGACAAAAAAAAAAGATAGGCAATCAAAGGAAAGGATAGGGAAAGAGGGAGAGAAGAGGAAAGTGAGAAGAAGTTTTAGAAAGTAAGAGAAAGTGGCAGAAAGTACGAGGAAGGGAATATTTAAAGAAGAGAGGGGAAGAAGAGAAGGTGGAAAGAATTAAGGAAGGGTAGGGGGTAGAGAGCAGAAGAAAGTAAGGACTAGCAGTTGAAGGTTAGACAGGGGGAGAGAATAAGAGGAGTGGTAGAGAACAGAGAGAGGGAGAAAGAACAGAGGAGGGAATTGAGAAAAATAGGTAAGGAAAAGGAAAGTAGGCAAGTAAAAGGAGGTAGTGGAAGCACAAAAAAAAACCTTGGTGTAAGACTCTGGCTCTCTGAATCATTAACAAGTGAACTTAGGTAATATATATCTGTTTATAAAATTAGAGGACCTTAGTTTTCCCCTTTCTTTCCCTCTCTACAAATTAGTAATACATATAAAAACAAACAATTAATTTTCTAATCACGAAGTGATTTCGAACCCCTTAAGATAAGGGATTGTTGAGAAGACAGAGAGGAGGGAATTGTGGAGGGAAGTAGAGGAGAAAGTTATTAAATAAACAACTTTATAGTCAAACTTGGGGTAAGAATTTGTATATAAACAATAAAATATATACATATAGATAGATAGATAGATAGATAGATTACAAAGTAAATCTTAATACAGTTTAGGTGAAATTGGCTGAGAAGGGAGTGGAAGAGGAGAATAAGAGGGAAGAGCTAGAGCCAAAATCAAATTGAGGATGGCAGCGAGACGGATGACACAAACAACAATACAAACAATGAGAAGATCATCTGATCCAAATTTATCGCCCATCCTAGAAGAATTAAAACTATTGAGAACGGAACTGAAGGAGATGAAAAATGAATTTAGGCAGGATATGAAAAAAGAGTTGAAGGGAATAAAAGAATTGATTGAGAAACTAACAAAAGATTCGAGGCTGACAAAAGAAAAAGTATCTGAAATAGAAAATAAGGTAGAAAAATTGGAAAGGAGAACAAAGACCATGGAAGAATTAAAGGAGGAAGAGCTTGATGAACGGGCCCTGCAAGAAATGAAATGGAGGGAAAACTGCATAAAAATAAGAGGCTTGAAGGAACAGGAAAATGAAGATTTGTATAAATTCTTAATACCAAAATTAGCTAAATTTGTCGGCAAGACGAAATCCCAATTTGAATGGGAGATAGATAAGATTTATAGAATATCCTCAAAAATAGCGAAGCAGAAAAATCTCCCAAGGGATGTGGTGGTATACTTTGTAAGGAAAAAAACAAGAGATCAAATATTGCAACTGAACTACCATCAGAAGTTTCAAGTGGAAGGGAGTGAAGTCATGATGTATAAGGATATACCAATGAGACTACTGAAGAAAAGGAAGAACTATAGCAGATTAACAACACAACTGCGACAAAGAGGAATCCCATATAGATGGGAAAAAATGGAAGGAATCTCCTTTCGATACAAACAGAAGAATTTTAGGATAGACTCAATCACCAAAGCTGAGGATTTTTTGGAGAAATACAAAAGTGATTTCAGTCAATCACATGAAAGTGAGACAGAAAATATAGACAAAGAGGAAGAAGAAAAAACACAACTTCAAGAGGGAAAAAAGGAAGACGAAGAGGACCAATCAGACAAAGGAGAAGAAGGGTCGGAAGAACAAGAGCAAGAAGAAGAAGGAGGACTTGATTTAGAGGATTAAACCATGACTCTGAAATTATTAACTTGGAATATTAAGGGGTTAAATTCACCTGGAAAAAGAAGAAAAATCTTTCACTCATTAGAGAGAAAAAAATGGGACATAATCTGTTTACAAGAAACACATATAAAGAAAGCAGATGCAAAATTATTGAGAAATAGAAAGTTGGGGAAGGAATTTATATCATCGAATGAGAAGAAAAAAAGGGGGGTGGTAATATATGTGAACAAAAATTTGCAAGCAGAGGAAATTATCAATGATCAAAAAGGACACTATATAGGATTGGAAGTCGAAATTCAGAAAAAAAAGACTTTAATCGTTGGATTATATGCGCCCAATGAAAATAAAGGTAAATTTTACGAAAATTTAAAGCTATCATTATCTGACAAACTATATCACAGAATAATAATGTTCGGAGATTGGAACGGGGTAATAGAGCCATCACTGGATAGAAGATCTTCCAAAATTATTAAACAGGACCAAGGGAAGTTGCCAGCAACATTCAAGGCAATGAGGAAGAACCTGGAACTAATAGATGTATGGCGGTATAAATATAACAATGCAAGGGATTATACCTTCTTTTCTGAGAGACACAACTCATTTTCAAGAATTGACTTTTATATGATATCCAGAACAATGTGTAACACAGTCCAAAAGATAGAGATATTACCGAGAATTTGGTCCGACCATAACCCTGTGATGATGGAGCTGAAGGAAAGGAAAAAAGAATTCAGTTGGAGACTCCAGGACTATTTACTACAAAGAGAAGATATAGTCAAAAAAGCAAAACAAACATTAAGCTGGTACGTTCAAGAAAACTCTTCGTCAGAGCAAGTAGATACACACATGATATGGGACGCCTCAAAGGCTGTAATGAGAGGCTTTTTTATACAACAAAGGGCGGTATTAAATAAGAAAAGAAATGAATGGAGATTAAAGATTATGGAATCATTGAGAAAAAAAGAAAAAGAACTACAGGAAGACCCCAAGAATACAGCAATCTTAAAAGAGATAAATGTGCTTCAACAACAATTAAACTTGGAATCAGTGGAAGAACTAAAGAAAAAATTGCAGCATATAAAGCAGTCACATTTTGAAAACGCAAATAAACCTGGCAGATGGCTGGCAACGAAATTAAGGGAAACTCAGGTTTAAAATCACATAAGTAAAGTAAGAGTAGGAACACAAATTCATACTGACCAGGAAAAAATTAAAAAAATCTTTAGGAACTACTATTCAACACTTTATAATAATCAAGGGAACCCAAAAGGGGACATAGCAACCTTTCTCGGAAAACATCAATTACAGGAATTTACAGAGGAACAAAGACAAGCGATCAATGGCCCAATAACCCAGACAGAAATCAGAGAGGCAATAAAAAGACTAAAAGGAAGTAAAGCCCCAGGTCCAGATGGGTTTACAGCTAAATATTATCAGGTTTTGGAGGATCAATTAATTGAACCCTTAAAGAAGACTTTGGATAAAATAAAAGATGGGACAATTCCACACTCATGGAGAGAAGCAAACATTGTATTAATACAAAAAGAAAACAGAGATCCACATGACCCTAAAAACTATCGCCCAATTTCACTTCTTAATACAGACTATAAAATTTTTGCCTCCATTTTAGCTTACAGGTTGAAGAATATATTAGCAGATTGGACACATAAGGACCAAAGGGGATTTCTTCCAGGAAGGTACATCAAAGACAATATTCGGCAAGTATTAAATCTGATTGAGTACCATGAACTTCACAATGATAAAAAGCTGGCACTAATATTCTTGGACATAGAAAAGGCATTCGATAACGTTAATTGGAAAACATTAGAAGAGATTTTACAAATAGTTAAAGCAGGAGATAACTTTACGAATTGGATTGGAGCCATTTATAAAGAACAAACAGCGAAAATTATTATAAATAATGAAACAACAAAAGAATTGCAAATAAGAAGAGGCACGAGACAAGGATGTCCCCTCTCCCCTCTATTATTTATTATGATCATGGAAATATTAAGCAAGAAAATCAGAGAAGATTTGAAGATAAATGGAGTTAAAATAGCAAATTATAAATTCAAATTAAAGCTATACACAGATGACATAATGATCTCATTAGGAAATCCGAGGGAGGAGATTGAAGTGCTGACACAAATACTGAAAGAATTTGGAGAACTAACAGGGTTAAAGGTCAACAAGGAGAAAACTGTGATAATAACAAAAAACCTGACATCGGATGAAGAAAAGGATATCACGGAAAAGTCCAAATTCAAAATAGTGAAAATGGCAAAATATCTGGGAATAAACATAACTAGTAAGAATACAGATTTATTCCAAAATAATTATAACAAAATATGGATGGAAATTAGGAAAGACTTAAAAAATTGGTACAACTTAAGGCTATCATTTTTAGGTAGAATTACGGTTATTAAAATGAATATTTTGCCTAAATTGCTCTTCTTATTTCAATCGATTCCAATCATAAACAAAACAGAAGTATTCAGGAAATGGCAACAGGAGATATCTAAATTTATTTGGCAAGGAAAAAAACCTAGAGTAAAGATGAGAGTTTTACAGGATGTAAGAGGAAGAGGTGGATTAGATGTACCAAACCTACAATTATATTACGAAGCATGTTGTTTATCCTGGATTAAAGAATGGACAGACTTGAGTGAAGAAAAATTACTGGCACTAGAGGGCGCTAACAACCGGTTTGGTTGGCATGCGTATCTGCTTTATGATAAGGTGAAAGTAAACCGGGATTTTAATAACCATTATATAAGAAGGGCGCTGCTGAAGGTGTGGGAAAAATATAAGAGAAGATTATGTCCCAAAATCCCCTTGTGGGGGTCTACTCATGAGGCTTTTTTTAGTAGAAAGAAACTACTGTCGAAAAAATGGATAACATATAACGAATTGATGGTTACGGAAAATGGACAACAATCATTCAAGACACAGAAGGATTTGGAGAGAGAGGGGATAAACATACACTGGTACCTTTACAGACAGTTAAAAGAAAGATTCAAGACGGATCAAAAGGAGCGTGGAATAGATACGTCTAAAACACCATGGGAGAAGCTGATACAACCAGGGAACAAAAATCTGATAACAAGACTTTACCAACAACTTCTAGAATGGAGTACAGAAGAGGAAATTATGAAAGACTGTATGGTGAAATGGGCGCAAAATTGTGGGCATGAAATCCAATTGAGGGAGTGGGAATTGTTTGGGACAGTCAAAATGAAAGCAACACTATGTCAAACTATGAGAGAAAACTGTTATAAAATGTATTACAGATGGTACCACACACCAGAAAAGCTCTCAAAAATGTACAAAGGTGCTAAAAAAGAGTGCTGGAAATGTGAGAAAGAAACTGGCACATTTTTCCACATGTGGTGGAGCTGTGGAAAAGCACAGAAATACTGGAAACAGGTACAAAAAGTTATTAACGAAGTATTAAACTGTAAACTTGCAATGAAACCAGAATTATATTTACTATTCATGCATGAGGAAAAAATGGAACAAGATAAAGAAAAATTACTATTTTATATGATAACGACAGCGCGTATTGCATATGCCAGTAAATGGAAAGAAAAAGAAATACCGACAATGGACCATTGGCTTCTTAAAACATATGAAATGATCGCAGCAGATAGATTAACTACGCTATTAAAAGGTAAGAGCATAGAGAAACATAGAGAAATGTGGGAAAGATTTCTAAATTATTTAGGGAAGGCCTGGGGAGAATATGCAATGATCCCTGAATGAGGAGTAAGAAATCACAGAAATCTGTCAACAATAATATATTTTAGAATAACTTCGCAAATAAAAAATGAACAAACAAATCAAACATTATATATTCAAACAATCTAACAGATATATATTAGCACCATGTAAATAAGAAATAAAAGAAGGAAGATACAGAAAGGTGAAATATACTTATGGTAAAAACTAATAAAAGCAAGAGAACTGAGATATTATAATTTAAGTTAATCGTGTAGAGATCAGAAAGGAAGTCATAGAATGTGTGAATGAGCGGGTGGGTGGGAATGAGGAATGAATCAATATATAATCATTGTATAAATGAATGAATCAATGTATAAATGTGGAGAATGTTATGGCAAATGGGATCTTGAGGTGCAAAGATTGTTTTTCTTAATTTCTGGAAAATTTAATAATTTTTTTTTTAAAAAGTGCTCTTTGAAGGCATGTTGTTCGGGTTGAACTTATATTATTTGAAGGATTTGTTTCTGAATGGCATTTTCTTGCACTATTAAAAAGAAGCAACTGACACTGGATGCTGGTTTAACTATGAACTGTCAATAAACAGTTAAAAAATGGGAAGGGGTGGTGGGAAGCAGCTGGCACGCTCGCGCTCCACCACACTCCCTTCCCAAGGCAGCAAGGGGCTTCTCACGAACCCGTCGCTGCCTCGGGAAGGCAGGGTGGGAAGCAGCTGGTGCCCTCCTGCTTCATATTCATATTCATATTCATATTAGGTAAGAATGGGAAAAAACTTATGTTGATAATATGTTAAGTTAAGATATAGGAGGAAATTTGAAAGCTAGATTATGAAGCCGAAAAAAACAAGCGGGAAGTCTTTTAACTTATGCGTTTGTTTGTATATTTTTAGTTGTATACATGCGTGTTAGTATTTGAATCCATGTAAGATTTGTATGATGTCATAAGTGTTGTTTGTATCATTGTTTGTCACTTAATAAAATTTATTAAATTTATTTTAAAAATTAGTTCTCTCTCACAGGTTGAAATAATTGAGGATTAAAATCCCCGGCCTAGTGGCAAAAGGTCATTTTCATAGCCATGTTTTGAAGGTGACTCATTTCAACTAACCATAGTTAAGATTAATCACAGATTGTCCAGGTTCACACATGAGGATAAAATATGATTAAATAATAGCTTCTGAACTCTCTTCCCATTCCCCCTCCAGGAATCAGAAGGCGAGAGGAGAAAACACATACAAAATATGGCAGCCAGAGTGGTCTCGGGAACATCTCGGAGAGACCATATAACTCCAGTGTTAAGATCTCTCCACTGGCTGCCTATCAGTTTCCGGGCCCAGTATAAGGTGTTGGTTATTACCTTTAAAGATCTAAATGGCTTGGGTCCAACTTATCTCTGGAACCGCCTCCTCCCATACAATCCTCCCCGCGCACTCCGGTCCTCTGGGAGGAATTTGCTTCAGCTACAAAAATCTAGGCTGTCTGCAACCTCCCAGAGGGCCTTTTCAGTAATCGCCCCCAAATTGTGGAATGACCTGCTGAACGAGATCCGTCAGATGACAAGCCTGAGTAGCTTTAAAAAAGCACTAAAGACAGATCTCTTTCGGCAGGCCTTTCCTAATTAGATCCCGGCCTCAGGGGATCCTGGCTTCTTTTAGTCCACTGGCTATTTATTGTATTTATTGTTTTTAAAGGTGATTTTAGACCATTGCTTTTAATTTACATTTGTTTAATATTTTTATGGGGGAGGGTGGGGGTGGGGGGTGTTTAGGGATTTTTATCTTTATTGTATTTTAATTTTTGTAAGCTGCCCCAATTGTTTTAACAGAGGGGCGGGGTATAAATAAATATTATTATTATTATTATTATTATTATTATTATTAAAACAAAAGTGTCAGAGTTGTCAAAGGCTAGTTCCTGGATCAATAAACTAACATGGTTAGTGGGAGTTTCCCCTATGAGGAAGCAGCTATATTTACTCCTAAACCAAGTTATATACCATCAATTGAGTTGTTGTTTTTTAAAAAATTATAAATATCTGGCCTGTCTAACTAATAGGTTTGGTCATCAGAAAAGCCCAGTAATGATACTTGGAGAGGCAGCCACGTGTATTCCATGGCTACAGAGACTAGGGACTTTATCAGATGCACTAAATACAGACAGCATCACAACGATGTCACATAAATATGAAATGCGTTTATGTCCTGGCCAAAACCCATACCTTTTTATTGAAGGATGAAACCATCAACCGATCCCCTGTGGCACTTTAGTGACGGCATTGCAGGCATATGAAACCTTGTACCATTTAACTCACATGAATGCAGTGTCAATGGCCAGTTCAGCGCAAACACTTCCACATGAGATCACATCATCCAGGTAAGTGACACACTTTTGATGACCCTCCCCGGGTTACTTGGAAGTTTTTAACTGTGTGTATGTGCTTTTTTTTTTTTTTTTTGCTTTTTTGCATTATTTTTAATTTATTTTTGAATTTTCCATGTAATGAAGTCTCATGAGAATCTGCAGGAATTTGAATGAGGAAGTGAACAGAGCTCCATGCACTTCCTCTTCATTGCCAGGGAAGCCTTTGCCAGGAGACAAAGGTAAGTGTGGTGGGAGGTGTTCTTTTGCCAGCATGCCTTTAATTATGCAGGCATAAGAACGTTTTTAGAGGCTAGTCTGATAAAGTCCTAGGAACAGTGCAGGTGAGGTCATAGAAATAATTATCTGATGTTCAGCCAGGAACAACATGTGACACATCTGAGAATTGTTACATGTTGGTGAATGTGTGAATCATCACAGTAAGTGTGTGAGCAAGCGAACCTAGCTACTCTCCACAATTGAACTATGTGTAACCAGTATGTCTACCTGGAAAATATGAATATACTGACTGGGGGATATTTCCCTGATGTTCCATTTAGGAAAAGAACCATTGCTAACATTACATTTTTTGAATGCTTGCAAAATGTTGCAAATGTGTGTTATATTAGAAATGTATGCATTAGGAAATGGAAATTTGCAGACCATTGGGCTTGCAGCAGTAAACAGTCACCATTTGAAAGACTGGATCTCCCAATACGATCCTGCCAGAGCCCTGAGGTCATCAGGAGGAGGCTTTCTCTTGGCCCTGCCTCCATTACAAGCTAGCTTGGTGAAGACTTGAGAGAGAGCCTTCTCAATGGCTGCTTCCACCCTCTGGAACACCCTTCCATGGGAGGCTAGGCTGGCCCCCTCCTTGCTTTCCTTTTGCCAGCAGGCAAAGACTTTTCTTTTCAAGCAGACTTTAAGATATAAGCAGCAGGGCTTGTTTTATCTTGTATGTTTTAGATGTTATATGTTTTAAGCTGATTTTATAATATTTTAATAGTATATATATATATTGTATTTTTAATCTGTTGCTTTACGGAATCCGCCTTGGCTCCCATCTTGGGAGAAAGGCAGCATACAAATGAAATTATCATCATCATCATTTTCTACCACTTAATATGTGAATTGGACCTCTGTGTCTTATTCATATTAAAGGAACTAAAATATCATTAATTTCAGTCGGGGTTAGAGAGAGTCTAACCTGAGGGATGTGCCCAGTCTTTACCCATCACTGGTAAGACCAAAGCTTTTTTAGTCAGTTAAAATCTAGACAAAATTATATGATGAGCACTTTCAATTTTTTGCGAGTAAAAGTAAAAGCCCAAAATGTAACTGAGTCTAAAGCCAGTAATTAACCTGATGCAGGGAGTGGGATGAGGGAAGAAGTGGGGGAGCTCAAGGATATATTTATTTCTTCAATATAATATATGTGCCAGAGTATTTGTCATCCCTAGAGCTAAATAGAAATGTTTGCCATTAAAAACAAAATAAGGTGGTAGGACCAAAACCTGACTTACCTTTACTGCACAAAAATCAAAAAATCCAGTTTCAGAGAAGATGGCAACTAGCAGCATCTGTAGGAAGAAATGTTGAAAGCAATGTTTTGCTATACAAGAACTTAGTTTTAATAAATAGAAAGTGTTCTATACCCCCTTCTTCTGAAGAATATCTATGTTCAAAATTATGCAGCTACCTAAAGTGGCATCTCTAGCAAACTTCCATGCAGCATGCATACTTATTTGCATACTTAAGGGATTTCTCCGGTCACAAAGGTCAATGGGTGTATGCTTTTTCTCAGCAAAATTAGTCCAAAATTGGCCACTTTGTAATTTGGCCAAGTTGTTTCAGCCTCCCTGCCCAGCTCTGAGATATCAAAATTGTTAAATTTCTAAACAGAAACAATTTGAAATGAACAGCAGCTCTTTCCAAAGATAGCATATTTTAATGTTAGCAACAATTAATTATCCATGTCTATATATAAATGAATCTAGAACTTTTAGGTATACATAGAAGCTTTTAATTACCATTCCAAATAAAAGTGCCAGAGTTTCATAATCAATCCATGCCACTACTTTGACTAGGCTTGGCTTCTGCAATTAAAGAGAACAATTGTCATTAATCCCATGAATCTCCTACCTAGTGATTAGCTTTGGAAATGCAAACTCCTTTTCTTTTTCTTGAAAAAAAAAACAATTAAAATACACTTTGAAGGAAATTAATTGGAATTTTTTTAGCAGCCCTTAGGAGACTGCATTGTCTCTGGAAATGCTGACAACTTGAAGGGGCTTGTTTACAAAGTACTGTGCTGTTGTGAAGTCAAAAGCTTTCATGGCTGGCATCCATAGGTTTTTTCCAGGTTGTGAGGCCGTGTTCTAGAAGAGTTTATTCCTGACATTCTGCCTGCATCTGTGGCTGGCATCTTCAGAAAATAGTGGCATGTGGGCGTGTGGGGGGAGGTTATATACTGTCATCTGAAAACTAAACCAACGATTAGGACACAAGGTATACAGAAAACCTACACACATGGACAGATACCTACACAAGAACTCCAGTCATCACCCAGGACCAAAAAAAGCACACAAAAAAAACCATTGGTAGACCACGCAAAGAGGATCTGCAAGCCACACTACCTGGAGGATGAACTGAAACACCTAAACTGGCTCTACAGGCTGATGGTTACTCCAGCTTAGACATCACAAGAGCAGCCAGACCCAGGAAAAGCCACAGGAATGAAGAAAAACAGCCACCCAAAGGGAAGGTATTTTTACCATACATCAAAGGAGTCACAAACAGAATAGGGAAACTGATGAGGAAATACAACCTCCAAATGATCAGCAGACCAATCAAGAAAATCCAAGAAATGCTGCACCCAGTGAAAGACAAAATAAACCATCTCATAGCCACAGCAGTTTACCACATACCATGCAGCTGCGGACAAGTCTACATAGGGACCACAAAATGCAGTGTACAAACACGAATCAAGGAACGTGAGAGACACTGCAGACTGGGCCAGCCAGAAAAATCAGCAGTAGCAGAACATGTTATAAACCAACCTGGGCATAAAATGCTATTTGAAAACACCAAAATTCAGGACCAGGCTAACAACTATGAGGTCAGAATGCATAGGGAAGTTATTGAAATCCACAAACACCTTGACAATTTCAACAGGAAAGAGGAAACCCTAAAAGTAAAGAAAGTTTGGCAACCAGTCCTGAAAAACACCAAAATAGAAACTCAACACATGCAAATGAACTTCACCCAGGGACAGGGGGATTCATGAGTTAAATAGACACTAATCCCCCTTGCATGTCCTCCCACCCTAAGAACTAAACATCCAACAACTGAATACACAAATTTACATGCTAATCCTCTTCAACAGGGACTCACAGTATATAAACCGCACACACCCACACACCACCATTCTCTGAAGATGCCAGCCAGCCACAGATGCAGGTGAAACGTCAGGAATAAACACTTCTAGAACACGGCCTCACAACCCAGAAAAAAAACTACAAAAAAGCTATACTGTGTTGTTGCTGTTGTTCCCACCTTGCAGAAATAAATGAAAACTGGATTACTAAATGTTTTTCTATTGACAAAATGATACAATGATACAATGCATCTTTCTATGGATAGTTTGGATGGAGTTATGCGAGAAACAGTTTAAAAGTTTAAAGAACTAAGGGTCAAAAGTTGAATGGTTTTTACATTTAAGCTGCTTTGGCAAAGATTTGTATGATGTGTCATGTAGAGGGCTTAATAATGCAAAAAATGGAATAAATTATAAGGAAGATAATGAGGAGGAGGAAAATCAGAACAAAAAAAGTGTGTTAGCTATCCGGTGTCTCATAAGCTATAATCAGGATCTTAATAGCTGATGGCAACTGTGATAATCTGAGATCATATTAAGATGGGCTTTTTGTGTGCCTTCTTACGTGTGCCATCTGTGTAAAACTGTCCAACAGAAAAAGAGCATAGGGAACTGTCTTTCCACAAACTCTGTGTGCAAAACTAACTTTGTCCATCTTCTAATGATGGCTCAGAAATTACCTTTCCTTTCCATATGAATTCTCTTATAATTAGAGTTTACCTGAAAACCTGGTTCCAGTTTCTGATTATAAGAATAATCCTAGTTCACAAAAACCCCAGTTAGCAGTGATGATTAATACAATACAACTGAGAAAATATCATGGAATCCTGGAATTGGTACTTCAGTGGGTTTTTCAGTGGCACAAGAGCTCTCTGATAGAAAAGGCTAAATATCTCACAAAAATGCAAACCCCAGAATTCCATAGCATTGAGTCATGGTAGTTAAAGCACTGTCAAACGGTGCAGCAGCGTTTGCAGCAGCAGCGACATAGCTTAACAGTGGTTTTGGCCCCAGAAGTTTCGCATGCAAGATGGCAGCCACAAGTGATTTACTCAGGTTAGTTCTTTGCTGCCGCTGAACTTTTTTTTTTTTAAAGTCATCTAAGGTGTGCTGGAGCAATAGAGCAATTTTTCACATTAAAAGGATAGCAAAACAAAAAAACACCCTGTCTATCACCTTAGTGAGCAATCACTAAGGTTAAAATCCAACATGGCAGTAGCAGACACTTGCCCTGTTAGCAAGCCCTGCCTCCTGCACTTGCCCGGCCAATCAGCTTTGTGCTTCCTCTCATATGGGGAAGCAATTCAAAGTGAATTGTTTGTCCTAATGAGCAGGAATGCACACACACACCCTTGCTGTTTTAAAAAAATCATTTTCGCCATTTCGGGGGCCCCTCCTTCCAAATAGTGTGGATTGGTGCAGGATCACATTTAGACAGGTAAGATTCCCAGAGAAATCCATGAGGGTTATTTTGACCGTTTAGACAACCCCAAAATTTGGTGTAGGTTTTTCATATTGCAAGGTTTGAAGTGGATAATTAACAGCACCTTGTGTTTATCAGGAGTAGAATTCAAGAGTTAAAAGCTACATAAAGTGTAGGGGCTTCAATCTCAATCCCTCATTTCTTCAAATAAAAGAGAAGGGGGTAGGGAACCATGCTTGTTTCAAGAGGTGAGTCTGTTTTCAGAAACCAACTGTACCCTCCTGCTGTTGAGGGCAGAGTGCATCTGAGTTGCAATAATGTATAGAGGAACAGAAGGAGATGAAGAAAGAACTAAGGCTGAGAAAGAAGAGACCAGGCCATGACACTGTGATTATCTTTTGTACCATTCAATGACTGATAGAACTACCATTTCAGTTCTTCTATCATTCTCTAATATTCATGAACTCATTCTAGCTGGAATCGCTTTTGAATTTAATTTTTAATTTAATATTGGAACACAATCATTAACACACACACACAGAGAGAGAGAGAGAGAGAGAGAGAGAGAGACCTTTAAAATTCTTCTGGTGACACACACACACACACAGTATTGCTCCCTATGCCTCTGCCAAGCTATAAGTCTCACTACAGATGTTTCCTTCAAACATGCTATTGTTCATGGCAAGATTATTTATGAATTTAAGAACTTGCAGACATGATGTGTGTAAAACAAATATTTAAAATGTGGCACTTACATCACCAATTGTAGCCAAGGCAGCTAAGGCAGCCAGGGAACCCAGAATTGCTGCTAATGTTCTGTGAACGATCTGCAAGAAAACGAGTCATCAAACCTTGCAAGAAAAGGAGACATCAAACAATCTGCAAGAAAAGGAAATTGTCTTTCTTTCATCAAAGAATATCCTTTGTTTAAAGCAGTGGTTAAGCCATCTTTTTCTGCCACTCCCTTCCACTACCAAGTATCCTGTAAAGTGATATAAAGAAATGCACATGATTTTATCTCATAGCACTGATCAGAAATAAGGGTGAAGGAAAACTAAAATAAAAAGTTAAAAATTCACTATTTGTTATGACCAAAAAATGAATAGATAAGACCTTCCTAAAGGTAAAAGCAAAATGTGAAGCCTTATCCCTTCACTATGTTTTAAAATCCCAATGAATTAAGAAAGGAGTCTTCCAGACTGGTCTAAAAAAATGTGAGTTCACAAAATATAGCTGCTTGAATTTTGCCATGCTTTGCTGGTTTCCTCCACATCCACTCATTCCAATCTTTTTTTGGTGCTCTTTATAGTGATTTCTTGGATCTGAACTAGGGGTTTGTGTAGATGGGCAATATAGACATCTTGCCCCTGTCTCAGAGCCCTGTAGTCCATATGACACAGGGCATTTTTCCCATTCTGCCCACAGGTAGTCCTCACTACCAAGGGCAGATACAGGGCTGAGATGGGGGGAAGGCAGGGAAGGGCTTCATACACTGTTATAAGATAATACCTGTTTTACTCCATTTTTGCTGGGAGGAAATGGAGCGAGCCCTGAGAGACAACAGGAACCTGTCCCAGCAGGCTGGCTCTCACTGAAGCTTCCAATTTGCCTCACTCTCCTTCTCTCTCAGAAGGCAGGAAGGTGTCCCACAGCATGTGACTAAGAACGTTTTCAGACAGGGACTTGTATACTGTTCCTTCCTCACTAAACACCCTCCTGCCCCACTCCCATCCCTGCTTCTTAAAGAAAAGAAACATTTTCAGACACTTATCTTCTAGTGAGAGAGGGACATACTCCCTCTCCCTTTGGCCTGCCAGGAGTAAAAGCAGCTGTTATAAAGCTGCATTTACAACCCGGAAAGCAAACCCCACCCATTCTCGTAAGAGAACAGTCATGTGGGAAATTTAAAAATAAAAGTCAAAACAATTTTTTTAAGCCCCCAAACACTTCTTAAAGGTTACAAGTAACCTGGGGAGGGGGGAGAAGAGTGTCACTTACCTCCTTGCCTGATCTCCACCAGAAGTGTTCGGCACAGACCTCCCCCCATGGCTGGCATCACAACAGCATAACAGGAGAGGAATGGGGCACCTTTCAGACCACCCATGATTCTGTGACAGAAACAGAATGGGTGGTCTAGTCATGATGTTTTCCCGTTATTACTGTACTATAACTCGGAAGCAGCACGGGGGCAGCACGGGACAGGGTCAACATCATTTGAAAGGGAAACCCTTTCTCGTTCCTGTTCTGTGCCTGCCACGGAATATAAAGCCCATCTGAACATCTCCCAAGTCTCATCACATGCAAGGGACCTTGGTCACATGTTGTAGCCCCCTTTCCTCCTTTTAAGACAATGAGAAAAATGGTGGCTGCTGCTGCAGCAATGGGCCTGTGTGCCCATCAGGACTTCCTCTCATTCTGTGGAGGAAACAACGAGCCTGATCAACAGCCAGGATACACTGGTGGGGTTAGCTGGTGTATCCTGGCTCATGTAGATGAGCCCTTGGTCTCTTCCAAAGTTGCTTGGTTTTTTAAAAAATTGGGACCATGGTTCACTGAGGTGCTTCTATGGTCTGAAGGACAAAATTTTCCTTCCTTTCTTTTCTTCTTTTTTTCTTCTTCTTAGAGTTATGAGGCTATAAAGGCACTGAAACACTATCACTCTGATGGACAAAAAAAATAAATACAAGGAGGGGAGCCCCCCCTTTTTTAAAAAAATTCTAACATCTCTCAGAATTGTAAAGAAAGCTACTGGAGGGTGGAAATAAAATGTTGCAACTGGTGCCAGGAATTGCCAGCAAATAATCCAGGACAGCAGAAAAATCATTTGGATTAAAAAAAAAAGAAAGAAAGAACTATAGTAACAAATACCACAACCTCTCAATACATTTGCTCCATCTCTATGTGTCCATAATGTGTTCTTAATGTGTTACTTCCAAACATTGAGAATCGCCCTTGGAATAAAATCTGTAAACATGGAGAACAGATGTGTGATCCACATTTCCTCTCCTCTCTCTTTTTTTAATGCCTACAACAATGTTGTAATAAGAACTAGCTACCTCTGATACCCATAATGTTGTCATGAAAACAAACAGAAAGCTTGTTCTTGGGTTTTCATTATTCTGTCCCTTTTTGTAAATATTTAAGAGAAAAGTAGCAGGGTGAAATATCTCCATGTATTTGTAAAGGTCTCAATGCTGCCCTGATTTAATATGTCCACAAGATCTGTTCTACTAACGGAATCATTTTTTTACCATTAATTAGGTAATTTCATTCAATGAAATTCAATTGCAAAAGGTTTAATATAATTGAAAGAATTTACTGTTATCACTGTGTCACCCAGAAATGAATTAGCAATACTTAAAATATTACTCAAAGGAAAGTATCATTTCAGAAAAACTCATTCACTGCTAATTTCATTACAATGGCTTTGGCAGAACAGAAAGTAACTTATGCTATCCCTTTCTTTATTTATATCACAACATGAAAACGTCAGAGACAGAAAATTTAGTTCCTGATTTAAAAAAAAAATCCTGAATCAAGACCTGAATACTATTACATACAATTAAATAACTCATCAGATTATGAACACAGACATATAAGCCTTATTCAGTTGTTTGGTTCCCAAAGGTACCAAAGACATAAGAGGAAGAACACAGTAATTTGCACTAGAGCTACTCCCTGGATGCCAGTTCAAATACTGCTACATCTCTGACCGACACTACTTTGGAATCAACCTAAAGAGGCCATAACTACACATACAGGGTTCTTTCTGTATGAAAAGGAACCCTACAAAACAGAGCTGAGAAATGTCTGACCCTGTAGACGTAACTGGGCTGCAGCTCTCATCACCCCTTACCATTAGTTACACTGGTTAAGGCTGATGGAATTCCAGTCCAACAACATCTGAAGTGACACATATTCCCCAGCCCTGCTCTGAATTCTAGTTCACAGCAGCATAAGGTTTAGGGGAGCCTCCCTTCTTCTCACTAGCTAGCCTGTGCGCTAACTCCAATGCATTGGCCATCGCACAGATTAGGAGGCTTCTGCAGGCTTCCTTTCAGTGAAGATCTACTGCAGTGGTTCCTAATGTTATGAGGTCCTCAGGTGTTGTTGGTCTCAAAGGGCCCATCTACATGAGGGGGGGAAGGAATGGAGTACCTCGTAGTAATTGCATTTTGCAGCAGCAGTTACATGTCTTAACAGTGTTTTTGGACTCAGAAGCCCCCATAAGCCTTGCATTCCAGAAGGCAGCCGCCAGTGATATCCTTGCACTAAATCTTTGCCACTGCCGGGGGGTTTTTTAAGTCATACAATGTGCGCTGGAGTGATATAGTGATTTCCCAATTTTACAGGGAAGCAAAACAAAAAATAACCACCCTGTTTTATCGCCTTGGCAAGCAATGTTAGCAAGTTCTGCCCCTGCTGTCACCCAGCCAATTAGCTTTGTGCTTCCCTTCAAATTGCTTGTCATTTGATTGTCCTTATGAGAAGGAATGTGCACCCCCCCACACGGTTTTGTTTTTGTTTTTTGTTTTTTTTGTTTTTAAAGTACAGGGAAAGCTGTGAAGGCTTTTCCTGAGTTGTTTTTGCCATTTGGACCCTCCCTTCTTCCGAATAGTGTGGATTGGTGCAGGAACCCATTTAGCTAAGTAGGATTCCCAGTGAATTCCATGAGGGTGGGAGGTTTTTTTGTTGGTTTTTTTTTTTTTTTTTTGACAGTTTAGACAAACCCAAAGTCTCCCGCCAGAATGCCCACTAGTCAGGGAATGTGGCAGTTGTAGCCAAATGATGTCTGAGGAACTACGGATTCAGTCAGATATGATGCATGCTTGAAGATGAAACAGCTACTTTTGTCTTTAGGTAATTACAGGCACAGAGAAAGGGGACTCTTACTTAAAAAAAAAAAGCAATATCTTGAAAGGCAAGGTTTATCTCTTCCCTCCTTGATGCAATCAAAATAGCAACCCCCATCTCCATCGCTTGCAGCCTCAGAAAAGAATTCTCAATAGCACTGAAGTGAACTTTTTTTCAAAGCATTCTGGTTGAAAACACAGGCATGGATTTCCATTGCTTCGTGTCACATTCACAGCAAGGACCCCACACCTGTGTCTATAATTACTTCAAGGAAACAATGGAGGTGTAGCTTTGTGCTATGAATCAAGGGTAACAAGTAGTCTGGTCTTTAGAACATAGTATATACCAACATGTATAAAATTTGAATTTGAATATATGATGATACCCTTTCAGCTTTTTGTCCACTATGTGATACCAAGGTATACAATTTTTGTAGCATTCCTGCTCTGAACAGCTAATTTATTCCTTTTTGCTGACCTCTGCCAGATGGTGCAGGATGACATTGTTCCTAAAAATAGAACAGGTTGAGACAAATTCAAATATCTGAAATCGGCTTCCTGATAGTCATATTCCTTTGGGAGAAGAGCCTGAGTGGAATTTGTCAAACACTTCAAAGTGTTCTTGAGAAAGTTTTGTTCTAAAATCCAAAGAACAAATGGCATAACGCTAATGGCAAACAGCACAGCCAGTGGGGAATCCCAACAGGTTAAAAAATATGTATTATAAAAGGATCAAATTGATCATTGTTCCAGCATTTAAAATAGTGGACTCCTTCCCAGTCAAGATCTAAAACACGGGGGGGGGGGTGGCGGTGAAATGTGCTTTCAGCTGATAAATGACACATTAAATTCAACAGTTCCTCTCTGGTTTACTTTCTTTCTAATCTGGATAAACAGCCAACGAAAAATGACTGTCAGCAAATGCTTCCAATTTTATCTATTCTAATATCTGTGCTTGGCTGCACAGAAAAAAAATATTCCAGGGAAGAATTCATTTTCAAAGTTCCTGGGGTTACAGATTTAAAAGTACAATTGTCCACTGTATTTCTGCCAACCATTTTCAAGCTCTGAAATGTACAGTATTAGCACTTGTAAAGTCCCCAATAGAATGTATTAGCAGGATTTGTTTATGTAGGACTTTTTTGGATGGGTTTTGCAACACTAGCAGCCTCGTCCTTGTTGCGAGGCTGCTGCGCAGCAGAGCGTCCCTTTCAGATGACGCTCTCCCCTGCCGATCCTCTGCCGATACTGTTGTGTAACTGCTGGGATGCTGCAGCGCCATATTTGGAGCTTTTCTAATCATGATCAACTTTCGTGATTAGAAAACCACCAAATATAACGCTGCAGCGTCCCAGTAGTTACACAATAGTATCGGCAGGGGAGAGCGTCATCCAAAAGGGACGCCCTGCAGCACAGCAGCCTTGCAACGGGGACGAGGCTGCTAGCATTGCAAAACCCCATCCGAAAAAGTCCGTAGACTGACATTTCAATGCCAGATTGAACAGAAATGTTAGACCTTTATAAACCAATATATACAATTGCAGGGATACAAGGATTTTTCAAAAATTATACATCACAATCACTATTCATATATTATGAAGCTATTATGAAACTACAGCAGTTCAACATTTTAGGGCCACAGTGTGCCCCTTCAACTGTTCCAAACACCTCCACCTCCAAAGCAATCCCCTCAGACCAAATCATACAGCCCAGAAGCCTGTGGAGGGCATGATTTGCCATTTAAGCTTAATTCCTACCCACAGGCCTGTTTTAGGTCGTAAAAGGCCTTCTTTGGAAACTGAAAGTGACTAGGTTGAATTACTTCCAGACACCTAGAAGTTGCCCATCGCTGATCAATATGAAGACACGGGATTTCAGAATAGAGAAGAAGCAGGGGAATTATGTTGCCTAAAACTAGGGTTGGCAGATAAGGAGCATTCAAGAGCTGAAATTTCAGAACCAAAACCCAGGACAGCTCCTGGTGACATCATGAGGGTCTCTCTCTCTCTCTCTCTCTCTCTCTCTCTCTCTCTCTCTCTCTGGCTTTTCTTCGCAAACGAAGATTCAGGAAGGACTCATCCTGCACTTTCTGCAAGCGTGCTGACTGAAAAGGCCAATCCGAGATAAACAAGTCCCGTTGCAGAAAGCACAGCAGAAGGTCTCTTTGGGTGATGTTTCTAGGTTGTGATTCTTTCTGCTTTGTCGTTTCTCTTCATGACTTGTTTGGCATGAGATCTCAAATAAGGCTGCAGCATTGTGGATAGTGCATCTTCATGCCTCCCGATGTGAGGCCAGGGTGGACCATTGTTGGTGATCAATTTGGCAGAGCCTGAGATGTTTCAGAGAGTCCTTGTATCATTTTTTTGGAGCACCCCTCTTACGCTGACCTATGGCAAGTTCACCGTAGAGTATTATTTTGGGGAGGCGATGTCCTCCATCCTACAAACGTGCCCTGCCCAGCACAGCTGTGTTCTCAATATCATGGCCTCAATGCTGGTGATCCCTGCTTGCTCAAGGACAGCAACATAGTCAGTCCAGTGTATATTTAGGATTGTGCGTAGACAGTGCTGATGAAAGCGTTCAAGGAATCATAAGTGGTGGCGATAGGTGACCCATGTTTCAGATCCATAAAGGAGAATAGACAGTACAATGGCTCTATACACACTGATTTTTGTGCTTCACCTCAGGTGATTATTACTCCAGACTCTTTTGTGAAGTCTTCCAAAGGTGCTATATGCCTTTGCTAATATGTGATCGATCTCTTTCTCAATCTTGGCATCTGAGGAGATGATGCTTCCCAGGTAGGTGAACTGCTGAACGGACGTGAGCACAGATTTGCCGACGGCAATGTGGGGATGGTGGTGTTCGTCCTGTGGTGCAGGCTGGTAAAGAACTTCTGTTTTCCTCAGGTTGACTTCCAGCCCAAACAGCTCTGCAGCTGTTGTGAAGCAGGATGTTAGGCACTGCAGAGCTGCTTCTGTGTGGGCAACAAGGGCAGCATCATCAGCGAAGAGCAGCTCATAGACTAGATAGTTTAGAGGCTTAGTGTGAGCCCTCAGACGGCTTAAGTTAAACAAGCTACCATCAGTACAGTAACGTATATAGATGCCGTCGTCTTCTTCAAGCTCTGCCGCAGCCATTTGGAGCATCATGCTGAAGAAGACTGTAAATAAAGTTGGCACAAGAACACAACCTTGCTTCACTCCGTTAGTTATTAGAAAGGGCTCTGAAATAGCATTGCCGTATCTGACTTGACCGTGCTGCCCCTTGTGTAGCAAGATAATCATTTTAAGGAATTTGGGGGGACATCCTAGTCTTTCCAGGATCTGCCACAGACCTTTTCTACTCACAGTGTCAAAGGCTTTGGTGAGGTCAACAAATGTTACATAGAGACCCTTGTACTGCTGCCTACATTTTTCTTGCAGTTGTCTAAGGGCAAATACCATGTCTGTAGTACTCCTATTGGCTCTGAAGCCACATTGGCTTTCAGGGCAAAGTTCTTCTGCAATAGCAGGAACTAATCTGTTCAGGAGTATCCTTGCAAGGATTTTTCCAGCAATAGAGAGCAGTGTTATGCCTCAATAGTTTGAGCAATCGGATTTTGCTCCTTTTTTCTTGTACAGGGTGATGATGACTGCATCTCAGAGATCTGATGGCAGTTTCCCCTTTTTCCCAGCAATTCACACAGAGTTTGTGGAATTTATTGTGGAGTGCATGACCTCTGTGTTTCCAAACTTCAGGTGGGATTCCATCAATCCCAGCTGCCTTGCCATTTTTCATCTGCTGTATGGCCTTAGGGGTCTCTTCCAAAGTGGGAGCTATGTCCAATTCATTTTTCATCAGTTTTTGTATCATATGTTGGATAGCTGAGCCTAGGGTGCCAGTCACACGACAGAAATTGTCGCGTTGCCTACCGGGACAAAGTGATCACGAATCCGCCCCTCGCTGTTTATACGATTTATGTCTCTGATATGGATATCCCGTGTGGTCCCGTGACTGATATTTACACGTCCATAGTTCCGGTTTTGTTTAGGTTTTTATTTTTTTATTTTTTGGCTGTCAATCAAAGATGCGATTACTCGTGTTTTCACAACCTCGGTGACGCACTTCCCTTAGAGTTCCGTGCCACGAGCGATGCTATTGGCTGGCTGGGGTGGTGGTGGAGAGAGGGGGGCAGAGGTTTGTTATTCCCCCTTGCTTCTTGAACATTTTAACCCCTTCAGAAGAGGCAGAAAGCATTTTGAAAGATCCTGATAGATCTTTCGCTCAGACGCAGAGCTTTCCTTTTGAAATCAAGCTGAGTGCTTTGAAAACAAGCAGAGTGCTTGCCTTTTTAAAATATTAACCCCTACAGCTGGCTGCTATAGGCAGGCGTTTAGAAAGACACAAACACAGAGAGGGGAAAGTAAAGGGTGCTAATTCGCTCAGAGGCTTGAATATTTTAATGTGCCAGGGAGGTGACCAAGCTACTACGATCTCTCTGTAACAGGCAGTTGAGGAAAAGGTAAAGCTGAAGGGTTTGCAGTGTAGAAATCCATTTAAAAAGGTGATTGAGTACACGCGCGCGCGCACACACACACACATCAACCTTCGTGCAGCTGGAAGGGATGCCTTTGTTTTCGGCTGGTGAGGCTGGATCTGTTGAACGGGTGACTGACCCCTCCTTTTCTGGTCCCTGAGCTCTAAGCCCACCCCCAGTCACCATTTCCAGTCATCCCAGTACCGAAACTTTTTGTCCCACGCTGTTTACATTTCCGATTTTCCGAATCCTCCAGTGACTTTTTTAAAAACTGGCACAACCTGCGGGACTGGAAATCCCGCAGGTTGAGGGATAAAAGGTGCCCCCCCTTCTGAAAATCACGTACCCGACCCGATGTACGTGTAAACTGCCAGGGATCGACACGAATTCTTCCCAGGACATTTTCATCGTGTAAACGGCCCCTTGGACTACTCGGTTGGCACTAAAGAGACTTTGAAAATGTTCACCCCATCGATTCAGGATGGAGGCTTTATCAGTAATTAATGTTTGGCCATCTGTACTGTATAAGGACCTTTGGACCTGATAAGTAGGTCCAAACACTGCTTTAAGAGCTTTATAAAATCCTCTATGATCACCCAGATCTGATCATTCATTCATTTTTTAAAAACTCATAAAGTTTAACATAAGCGAAAATGTTTCTCTGGTTGGAAATTCACTTTTTCCAGCTATGCATTGTATAATCAGCTCTGTTTTAACACTGTTGCAAGCCCTGTTCTTAACACATAAGACATGCAGTCCAGCCAAATAAAGTTTTCCAACATTTCTTTTGAAGGGGAAAGAAACAAACTTTCTCCAGCTTTGTTTTAACACTTTTCCAAGTCTGACTTTTAACACTATAGCTCTATCTCTTTGAAAGTTTCTTATTTCTAAGAAATAAGATGTTTGTCAAGCTATGCATTTTGCAAATAGGCATGGGGAGGTGGGGGAAGGAGTGGGGGAAGTAAAGGAAAAGATAATAATAATAATAATAATAATAATAATAATAAATAATAAAATTTATTTATACCCCACCCCTCTGCTAAAAACAATCGGGGCGGCTTCCAACAATTAAAACATTATAATAATGACTAAAAACACCACCCACCCCCACCCACCCCCATAAAAAGACATTAAACACAATAAGATTAAAACCTTCTAACTAAAAAACACATTAAAAACAAATATATACATAATTTTTTAAAAGCCAGGAGACTGAGTTCCTGAGGCCGGGATCTAATCAGGAAAGGCCTGCCGCAAGAGATCCGTCTTTAGTGCTTTTTGAAAGCTACTCAAGCTCGTCAGCTGACGGATCTCATTCGGCAGGCCATTCCACAATTTGGGGGCGATTACTGAAAAGGCCCTCTGGGAGGTTGCAGACAGCCTAGATTTTTGTGGCTGAAGCAGATTGAAAGAGAAGGCATTTAGCCAGGAGTTGGGGCAGGAGGGAGAAAGAGGATAAGGGGAAGGATAAGATGCTTAGCCAGAAGTAGGGAGACAACAGCAAGATGCCAACAATGAGCAGAAAGAGAGGGAATGAGGAACAGGGGAGATGATGGCTGCAAATAATAGTTCTGAATGGGGAGAAAAACAAAGAGGACAACAAAGAGGTAGAAAACAGAAACAAAAAGAGAATGGAGAAGAGAAGGAGAGGATGTTTGGCTAGGAGTTGCTGAGGGGAGAGAATTAAAAAGAGCTTGAGATGGAGAGAATGAGAAAGAGAAGTGAAATAAAAAATGAGAAAGGGATCAATTGCCTAAGAAAAGCCGAGGAAGGAAGACATTTTTACCTCATGTTTTCCTAACAATGGTGACTTCGTTGTACCTCAGTTCAAGAAAGGAAATTACACTGTGTACTTTATCACATTACACTGTTATAGTGCTATTATTCCACTTTAACCGCTGTGGCTGTGTCCTGTGGAATTCTGGGGTTTGTAGTTTAGTGAGGCCTAAGAGTTCTCTGGCAGAGAATGTTAAATGCCTCTCCCTAAACTGCAAATCCCAGAATTCCACAGGAGGTAGCCAGAGCAGTTAAAGTTGAATTATAGCGCTATAACAGTGCTAACACTATTATAGCACTATGATTCCACTTTAAATATAACTTCAACGATTTATGGTAGGTGAGAAGACTGGAGACAAGTAAGAAAAGCCACAACGCTGCAATCTTGTGGTATCATATTCTGTTACCCCTGAAGCAGTCAATCCTGAGATAGCTCAATATTTCTCTGCATTGCCTGCTCTCTCCTACCACTTTCTCAGTCCATGGCTGCCTTATGAGGAGAGACTTAGGGAGCTGGGTATATTTAGCCTGGAAAAAAGACGGTTAAGAGGCGATATGATAGCCCTGTTTAAGTATTTGAAGGGATGTCACGCTGAGGATGGAGCAGGCTTGTTTTCTGCTGCTCCAGAGACTGGAACATGGAGCAATGGGCGCAAGCTCCAGGAACAGAGATTCCACCTCAACATGAGGAGGAACTTTTTGACAGTAAGAGCTGTTCGGCAGTGGAACACACTCCCTCGGAGCGTGGTGGGGTCTCCTTCCTTGGAGGTCTTTAAACAGAGGCTGGATTGCCATCTGTCGGGGATGCTTTGATCAAGATTTCCTGCGTGGCATGGGGGTTGGACTGGATGGCCCTCGTGGTCTCTTCCAACTCTGCAATTCTATGATTCTATGATTCCTAATCGCAGCTGTGGTATGAATAACTTTGGGAGGGGAGATGGGAGAGACCCAGATGGAGCTCCTCAAACATCTAAAGCAGCCACTGCAAGCAACACAGCACTATACATACACACAACTTCTTCATCTGCACTAGCCAGGGTACGCTGCCTCTCCACCGGTGTATTCTAGCTGCAGAGCTAGCCCAATCCTGCCCCCCACTTTACCTGGGGAAAATGGGCCTGAGTCCAAACAGGATGCTGGCCCATCACTGATGCCACTCCTGCAGCTTCCACCATTTCCCCTGCTAACATAGAAGCCAGGAGGAGTCCTGGAACATGTGACTGCAAGCCCCCTGCATGTGACCAGCCTCACTCACATGCTAAGAGACCCCTGCCTGGCTTCCAGGAGAGCCAGGGACCTGGCGACGACAGCAAGGAGTGGCATGCCAGATTGGCTCCTTCAGACTCACAGGGTCTGATCCAGTTTTGTAGGGAGGGATGAGTCTAAAATTAAAAATGTATTTAAAATTCCAGGGATCTAGCACTTTTAAAAAGAATAATAATATCTTCTTTAAAAAGTAAAAACCTTTTCTTTCAAATTCAAGCAGAATGACACATTAGGAATGCAGAGACAGCTCAATTAACATTTAAATGTGTGGTCTGATCACCCAATCAATTAGACTCATTAAAAAACAAAGAAGTCAGTTTAAAAATGCATATCAAAAGTTTACTGAAGGTATATCAATCTTAATCTACATATTAAAACAAACTTTTAAAAGGTTCCTAACTAACTAAGAGGATTTAGGGTAGAATGAGACTCACCCAGCCTTTGAGCAGAGTGGACTACATGGTGATTTGAAAACAAACAACTGCAATAAGCACCAACAACAACATGGCTTCAGCCGCATGGAGACTTAACTTAAAAAGGGAACTTAAACAAAGAGTAATAATATTTAAATTAGGTCATGTGTTGAATGACCCATTGCTCCAGTTGGCTGAAATTGCCTAGTGAAATAAGAGAAGGGGGAGTTGGGAGAACTGAAGCATGCATGGCAAATGCCTAGACTGAACTTTGCATGGAAATACACAAGATTGTATTACATTACAATAATTATTTCCCCACATACTACAAGTTTTTGTGGGGTAAACCAGGTATTTCCGTAGAATGGTTTATCAGGCCCTATCCCGCTTGCCCCCATTCCAGCCCTGTATCTGCCCTGGGGGTTGTTTGAACTGCTATTGTAGAGAGGGTTCTCTTTTGCTGTTTTGTAATATGTCACTTTCCTTAGGATGGTAATTGATACATTTTCTAATGGCATTTTTATCGTATTGGGGGTGGGTAGAGCATGAGTAGGTGATGCATTGTATTCTTCAGTTCAGTAACTCTTTTGTCGGCAACAGAGCCTTATACATTAAAACACTGGAAAACATATCCTAGGTACAGAAAATAACTAGATAACCCCAAACAATCCAAGATGTCCTCTTGAGAAAGCGGTTGTAGAAACAAAGCCCAAGGAGGTTCAGTTGTTTTGCTATAAAGCTGCATTTTGCATAGCCATTGTTTCATGAGCTCTACAAATACAATATTCTTTTTCAAATAAAAAAAATCTGAGACTCCACTGTAACCCCACTTCCAAGGCACCCCACTTCTGGAATGTTAACATTGGTTGTAGGCCTCAGAAACTGGCCAGGCTTGGTTCATTATTGTAGCCTTTTACAAGGGAAAAAGACAGGATGGTCTCAGAAAAGGTCATTTTTGGCTTTTCCCTGGAAAGGAAGGCCTGGGGCTGAGAAGCCAAAAGAAGACACATTCCACATAAATGGGAGGTTAATGGGTGGAAGAAACCCTTTTGTACTTGCTGATTGTGAAATTTCCTCTCCTCAGCTCCCAACCTAAAAGAAGTTGCTCAAAGCTGTTAAAATTCAATCATTGGACATTAAGAAACACATTTAGCATCTTCCTCACCTTTTGTTAAGACCAGGAAACTCATTGTGCAACCTGTGAAGGCTCATGGAATTCATTGTTTAACCCATGAAGCAACCAATCCCCTCAGGTGTATTTGGAGGTATAAAAGACCCCCCAAAATATGCCTCAGTTGCGCACAGCCAGTAACAGGGGGACACTCTGTTGCTATGTGTTGACACATCCAGTTTCCTCCATCCAATCTGCCAGATTGACTACAGGACAGGTCTGTATCACCTCAAGATCCTCTTGCTACCCCCTATACAAGTTTTCCTACTGTTTCTTTCTATAGCCTTGAGTGAATGCTTCTTCTGGGTGAATGTGTGTTTGGTGTTATTTTTTAACTCCTTAATAAAAAAAGCCATACTTAATTTTAAATGTGTATGTATTGCATCCAGACTAGTACTGGTATAATTGGTTTTCGAATTCCGTTGTTAACCCCTCTTGCATAGCTACGTCGAGTTGTTGCTAATTTCCCCAACATATTAGAAACTCGATATTTTCTTGGAATTTTCCAAGGAGCATTTTGGGTAACACCACACAATATTTTTGACTGGGTATTACGAAGAACTTTAAGCCATTTCATTGATTCCCCTCCCGCGCCATTAGTCCTGCATGAAGAACACTGATGAATTCAAGCAGTGCTTTGTTGAATATCATCCCAATTTTTCCTTTGGGAACATTATGAAAATTGTGAGAAATTCCTTGCTACCCAAGCTTACCCTCAAACATTCACTTTTCCTGTGGCTCTTCATAAACCTAAGATGTAAAAGGACAGAATATCACCTGCTTTCTGTAGTATGTGGGGAAATAATTATTTGTAATGTAAAACAATCTTGTGTACCCCATTCACATCCTAAGAAAAGTCTAGGTTTTTTCCCTGCATGCTTCTGTTCTCCCAAACTCCCTTTCTCTTATTTCACTGGGCACTTCCAGCCAACTGGAGTGCTGGGTCATTCAACACATGACCTAATTTCAATTTTATTGCTCTTTGTGAGACTTTTTAAAGTTAGAGTCTCCATGCAGCTGTTGCCATCTTATCTTTGTCTTTGCCATCTTATGTAACCATGCTGCTATGAAAACTATGCCATGATGTTCACCATGCAGCCTCTACTGCTAAAGGCTGGGTGAGTCTTTCTACTCTAAATCCTCCTAGTTAGTTAGGAACACTATTTTTAAAGTTTGTTTTAGTATGTAGATTGAGATTGATATACCTTCAGTAAACTTTTGATTTGCATTTTTAAACTGACTCCTTTGTTTTTGTAATGAGTCTAATTTAACTGGGTGATCACAGACCACAGACCTCTGAATACACTTTTAAATGTTAATTGAGCTTGTCTGCATTCTTAAGTGGCACTCTGCATGAGTTTGAAAGTAAATGATTTTAACTCCTTTTTAAAGAAGACATTTTATTGCTTTTTAAAAAGGCTAGATCCCTGGAATTTTTAATACATTTTTATTTTTAGACTCATTCCTCCTACACTTTCCCATTGGAAAGGCAGGGCTCCTCCATATCTTCACACCATCCAGAACATTAGAAATGAACAGACTGGAACAGATTTTTATATAATATGGTTTCCTTTTACTGACATTTCCTATCACATAGATCACCTCTGTCATCACACTCAAACATTTGGCATTATGTGAAATCAAAGGCTTTCACGGCCGGCATCCATAGATTTTCCTTGGGTTTTTTTCCAGGCTGTGAGGCCATGTTCTGGAAGTTTCTTTCTGACGTTTCTCCTGCATCTGTGGCTGGCATTTTCAGAGAATGGTTGGGTAGGAGTGTGTGTGGAGTTTATATGCTGTGAACCCCTGTTGGGGAGTATATGTAAATTTGTGTAACTGAATGGTTAGTTTCTGGGTGTAGAAATGCAAGGATGATTAGTGTCTATTTGGCTAATGGTTGGTTAATGGCCCATTATCTGATGTAAATCCCTCTGTTCCTGGGTGGAATTCCTTTGTAAGTTTTGAGTTTTGATTCTATTGTTAAGAAAGGACTTGGAATAATTCCATTCCACAGTTTTTTCAGATATAAATGTACAAAGTTTTTTAAATATAGTAGTAATAACAACTGCAATTCTACTCCAGTCTGTTGATTCGCAGTGTTACATAAAAATGCTTAATATTTTTTAAAAAAAAAATATGGGCAAGTCTGACAAGGTTCTCTTTAGACTTTATCAGATGGACAAAATACGATGTCATAACGATGCCACATAACTGTGAAGGGGCACTCATATCAGATGACATTGCCCTTTCATAGTTATGTCCTGTCAAAATCCCATACCTTTTAATTGACAGCTTAAGCCGTCAATAGATTCCCCCATGCTGCTTTTGTGTCAGCATTGCCAACGTGTGAAACCTCAGGTCATTTCACTCTCATCACTGCTGCAAGAGTGGCCGGTCCAGCACGAATTCTTCTGGGTGAAATCTGGACACACGGGTAAGTTTCACTCTTTTTATGATCCTCCCAAGGTTACTTGGGACTTTTAAATTGTTCCTAGGTGTTTGGTATCATTTTTAAGGCTTTATTTTTGTTTAAATTTCCCATGTGACAAAGCCTCACAGGATTTTGAACAAGGAAGTGAATGGGGAATCATCCACTTCCTCTTTATTGCCAGGGAGCCTTTGCTGGGAGAGGAAAGTAACTGCATGAGAGACCACTCTTTTGCCGGCATTGAATTTTTTTATTATTATTTAATGCCAGCAAAAGAACGTTTTAAAAGGGGTCGTCTGATAAAGGAGATTATCAGATGGGCTTAATAAAGCAGAACAGGAATGCAACAGGATCACTAAAGAGTTTTTCTTTCAGATGATATCCTCCTCTCCCTTTCTGATGCCCTTCTGACCCCGTATGGCTTCCTTTTTTTTTTTTTTAATTCATGGGGAAAAGTTGTTAATAGATCAGCCATTCCATTTCTGTCACGGAATCACAGGTGTGCAAACTTGTGTGCCATTATGCTGGCGCGATCTTGGAGATCCATACTAACATTTCCAGGTACGATTCTGACAATCTGGACATCCAGGTAAGTGACATACTTTTTTGTACCATTGTACCCTACCCTGTTTACTTGTTTCTTTTAAAGGTTGTTCAAGTGCTTGATTTAATTTTTTGATTTCTTGTTTGTTTGTTTGTTTTTTAAATTCCCTGCACTGTGCAGTGCTCCATGAAAGGTCCTGGGAGGTCCCTGCAAAACACTTCCTGCTTCGATTGCGACAAGGAGGTAAGTTACAGCCTTTTTTGTTCTCTCCCTGGGTTATATTTTTTAAGGGTGTTTAGTTACTTGGTGTACTTCTTTGATGTTTGGGGTTTTTTATTTTTAAATTCCCCATGCGATTTGGTCTCCAGGAAAGGGAGGGGGCTCTGTGAGAGCTCTATTCACTTCCTGGACTGCTGGAGGAGGGGGGAGCAGTTTTTATCCCAGGATTAAGGTAAGTGAACATTTTTTTAATTCAGTTACAGGGATGGGAGGAGGGTGGGTGGGGCATACTGGAACAGGAACAGGTTTTAAGGGCCCATCTGATAATCTCCAAAGTCCTTTGTTTTTCATTGTTCAATTCTTTCTATCCCATTTCCACTTCAGATTAGAATTTTATCCAATCCACATGAAAATTCAAAAAGCAATTTCATGCACACATTTTTCAAAATGTTCCCCATTTTACATAAATTTTCAAACATTTGCATTTTTGTGTGCACTTTTTTTTTGCAGTCAATTAAGTGTTTAATAGCCCAGAATGTCCTGTCTCTCTGGATGCACAATAAACTTATCCAAGGCCAAGAAATGCCATCATCTACCATCTCCTTAGACATAGGGCTCTTCTTTAACATGCAGATAGAGGAGGTAATGTGGAGAGAGAGATATGAGTACAATCCACCTAGACCCAAACGTATCCAATAGTTAAATCAATTATTCCAACCATTTAAGAGCACGCAATGTTTCAATAAAGATTAAGAAATACTGTTTATACATAAACAACTAACCTCATGCTATCTAACTACATTTTTCATCAACTATCTGACCAGGCTTTTGTTTGAGGACTGATTGTACAAGGCCCATCCCACCTAATCAATATGCTGGATTTATTTGTTATTTTGTTGTGCTGGTGACTTTTTTAATGGTTTTAATTTTTTATAATTTAATCACTTTATAACATTTGCATTTTGTGCATTTTTAACTATGTGGGCCTTTTTTTTTTAATCACCTTGAGTCCTAAACTGAGGGAAAGGCAGGATAACTATAAAAACAATAATTTTATGTCATCTTTTTTTTTCACTGACCCTCCCACAGTCATTCTTAAATGACTCTCCACTTGACACTAAATCTGCACATTATGCCATCTTACTCTCCTGTTGTGCTGAAGTTTCTCTTAGGACTTACACAGGACACTTGTTCATAGGGCATGAGGCTACAATGAGAATCCTATAAATCGTAGGGAATGAATTTTATGGGTACAACAAGGTAAACTGCTTATTCTATGGAACATAATTGTTTTGTTTTACAGTCATCCTTCTGTATCCGTGGCTTTGGTATCCACAGATTCCACCATCCACAGCTTGAAAATATTTCCCAAAAATAAATTCCAATAAGCAAACCTTGATTTTGCCATTTTATATAAGGGACACAATTTTACTAGGTTAATGGGACTTGAGAATCCATGGATTTTGGTACCCACGGTGGAGGGGGGGTCTTGGAACCAAACCCCAGTGGATACCAAGGGCCCACTGTATTGCAAATTAGGAATCAAATAAACATACACACACCTTATGCATGAAGTTACACAAAGTTTCTAAAAATGAAACCAGAATTGGCCTCAGGTAGGTGTGAAGGAGCCAATGTGGTATAGTGGTCTTAGTGTTGAACTAGCATACTGGGAGACCAGGGCTTGAATCCCTGCTCAGCCATGGAAATCCATTGTGTGAACTTGGGCATTTCACACACTCTCAGCTTCAGAGAAAGGCAATGGCAAACCCACTCTGACAAATCTTGTCAAGATAACCCCATTATAGGTTCACCTTAGGGTCATCAAAATTGAAAGATGACTTGAAGGCACATAACAACAGATGTGCAGCAGGTTAAGACAACATAATTGAATTTCTCTTTATAAAGGCCTATAACAGACAATGTAAATAGGGGAAGAAAGATCCAAATCAAGGGGAAATCTAGTTTATGTTCTAATCATTTCATATTGTTCACTCAGCATTCTGTCACCATATGGAAACACAGATGATCCTTGAGATATTCAACCATAGGCTGAATGTATGCAAGGAGCCTAATTATTGACACTCCTTTCTCAGGTTACTTTTTAAAATGAAACTCAGCACTCCAGGTAATGCTACATGCATCTCTGCCAGTCATACCAGGGGCTTGGGTATGAATGAGATATTTCTTCCTGTTGCTAATTGTGGGACATAGGTCTGCTTTCATGGAGATAATGGTTAAGAAGAGAAGAGGGAGACCATATTAACATCTCTTCTTCCCAAGTACTGGGTGCCAGTTAGACGGTAGTTTTTTGTCACGGGGCATCCCAGGACTTCTTGATCCCGTATTCGTCCCTCCCTGTTTACATGATTTTTGTCTCTGAACTGGAGATCCCGGGAGATCCCAGGATCATTGTTTACATGGCATCACGTCCCGTGATATGTACCTTCTCCCACTATATACTACCCCGGGGTGTTTTTTTGTTTGTTTGTTTGGTTTGGTTTGGTTTGGTTTGGTTTGGTTTGGTTTGTTTACATGAGTTTATGGTCCTGGGATTTATTTATTTTTATCTGTCAATCAAGGATATGATTACTCATTTTTTCACAACCTCAGTGACGTACTTCCTTTAGAGTTTCGTGGCATGAGCAATGCTGTTGGCTGGCTCAAATGTTTGTTAAAGTTTCTGCTTTGGGGATGAGGAGATGATTGAGTGTTGTATTGGGGATGAGACAATGAGAGGATGAGTGGAGGAATGAGCGACCTAACGTGGGGAGGAAGGAGCAATCAGTGGCTACACCCTTTGCTGTCCTTCCGAATTGAAAAAACACCATTTAAAGCCCATTGAAAGTGAGGAAGGAAGGGGCACTCAGTGGCTACACCCTTTGCTGTCCTTCCAAATTGAAAGAATACCATTTAAAGCCCATTGAAAGTGATAGTGCAGGCGTGTGTGTGTGTGTGTGTGTTTGTGTGTGTGAATGTGCAGTCATCTGCTCAGATGATGGCATTTTTACTGTGCCTTTAAACAAATGGAGTGGATGCAGGTGAGTGTGTGTGGATGATTTTGCGATCCTCTGCTTATACGGCATTTTTTACTGTGCTTTTACACAAATGGAGTGGATGCAGGTGAGGGGGTTAATGGGCAATCATCTGTGACCTCTTTACAATTTACTCTCTCTTTAAAATTTAAACCAAGCATGCAGGGGGGGACGGGTTAAAGTAGAAGTTTTCCCAGTGTAGAAATCCATTGAACAGGGTGATTTGATGCAGACACAAACCTGCAGCTGGAATTGAAGCCTTTGTTTTCATCTGGTGAGGCTGAATCTATTGAACAGGTGACTGACCCCTCCTCTCTGAGCCCGCCCCTGGTCACATATATTTCCATTCATCACCAAGTACTGAGATATCTTGTCCCGGGGTGTTTAGATGTACGATTTTCCAAATCCTCCTGTGACTTTTTTAAAAAACGGGACAAACCATGGGACTGAAAGTCCCATGGGTTGCGTGATAAAAGGTGGCCCCCCTTCCCAAAACCCTGTGCCCGACATGATGTACGTGCAAACAGCCACTGCTTGACATGAATTCCTCCCACTACTTTTTCATTGTGTAAACGGCACCCTGAAGTCCAGATAAAAAAGTCTGCATTCATACAAGAATTATACCATAAATATTGAGATTACTGACAGCAAAGGATTTAGCTTCACCTGTAGTTAGGTCCTTGTGCTGCAATGCTAAACATACTTACATGGGAACAAATCTTGCCTAACACAATGAAACTTACTTCAGAATAAGAACGCACATTAACAACTGTTAGACTATATATGCCCATTGCATAAGTTAAGAATAAATAATTGTGGAACTGTGAAGTTGAAGGCTTTCACGGCCAGCATCCATAGGTTTTCCATGGTTTTTTTTCTGGGCTGTGAGGCCGTGTTTTGGAAGAGATTATTCCTGTTATTTCGCCTGCATCTGTGGCTGGCATCTTCAGAGAATGGCATCTCTGAAGATGCCAGCCACATATGCAGGTGAAATGTCAGGAATAAACTCTTCCAGAATACAGCTTCACAGCCTGGAAAAACCCACAGAAAACGAATTGTGGAACTATTGTTTTTTCTTATTATACTTGGTTTTCAATCATTGGTTCTCCAGATGTTTGGCTTCAGTTCCCAGAATATTTCACCCTTGGCTATGCTGTCTGGGACTGCTGGGAGCTTACGCCCCAAACATCTAGAGAGCCAAAAGATGAAAATCACTGATTTATTAGATTGCCCCTCAAACAGGAATGGAAAGAAACTTCATTGGATTTGACAGTCTTGATGAAAGCAGCATTTTCTCAGCTTTCAGGGCTTGTTGTGAGAAAAAGCATACCATGCCTCAAGCAGTCACACATTTGTATGAGAAATAAATGTTTATATTATGAAATGTGAATGGCTCAAATGTACATAATTGAAGAAACTACACAAAAATATACTTTCAACAGGAGAAAAGAGGTGCATAAACTAGATAAATTGCACAAATCAGTTCACAATTCAGGAGAAATGCATATAAAATAGGGCATGTCTCAGTGCAGGCAGAGAATAGACATTCTCCTAACCCAGTATGAAATAAGATGGGGGGATTCAGAGGTGGCACTCAGAAAAACTAAATGAGAACAGAACTGAGAGATTTTGACATCCCTACAATCAAGGTACCTGAATACCCTGAAGGCACCAAAGCTCATCTGATCATGAATGCTATGTGGAGTCAGCCTGGTTAGTACTTGGAAGGAAGACCTCCAGGAATGTCAGGTACTGTGGGCTATGTTCAGAGCAGGGCAATGGCAAACCACCTCTGAGACTCGCCTGAGAAAACCTTCATGCAGTTATCATAAGCTGACAGGTAACTTGAAGGCACATACTTTAGTTTACAATCAAGGCATCTATTCCAAAGGCAAACAATGTAATCAAGACATATATGCCATTAAGACATTATTTATTCCTTTTTATTAATGCATAACAAGTTACTCCAACAATTTATGATACAGACTTTCTGCTTGAAAGAAAATTCAGAGAAGGCTCCTCCTGTTTTGTCACATTCCCCAGGGTGCTCATCTGATTCCTAAAGAAGAAGCTTAATGAAACAGAAGATGAAACTGAGCAATGCTGCTGTGTGGCCTGAAGTGAAGCCAGCTCCTTTTAGCTCCCATTTACTGAGCACAAACATGCACTTACCAGCCTTAATAGAATTATTAAGTTTTCATGGATCCATAAAAAAAGAAAGAGCAAAAGAGGTATTTCAAATGACATGCAGTCTCATCCTGTGCCTGTTCCTTTGGAAGTAAGTACCACTGAATTCAACATGACTTACTCCCTGGGAAGCATGCCTTGAACTTCAGCCTTCATTTTTCCACCATTGCTTGCTCTAAGTAGGTGCTATTAGTATTAGTATTATTCATAAAGGTAGGGGGTGGAATTAATTCCCTGTTTACAATCTGACTCATAAATTCAGTTCTCCTCTGCTACTGAACTGCACACAAATGACTTAGAAGCTGACCAAGGAGCATGCAGTTCCTGTGTTGGGGCTGGGGAGTCAGATGGTGTGGTCTTCCAGATGCTCTTGACCCACCACTCCCATCATCCCCAGTCATTGGCTATACCAGAGGTGGGCAATTTCAAGAACTAAGGGCTCCATTGGCTCCCCTAGGAGACCTTGAAGTGCCACAGCTCCCACCACACACTCCAAATTTTAGCACCAAATGCCTCCCAAGTCCTTCTAGGAGGTGTGGGTGGTGTTTTTCCTTTCCTTCGACCATTTTAGGCCTTCTTTACAACAGAAGTAACCTGGAAGTCAATTCTGGGTTACTTCCTGTCTTCTAAAAAGGCCTCTCCCAGGCCTAACACAGCAGGGGGGGCATGAAAAATTGCCTCTCATGCCTCCAGAGGGCTTTGGGAGCATTGGGGAAAAATTAAAAGATCACTTGCCACTCACAGGCTGCACTCTGCCCACCATGGGTTATATTGACTAGGACTGATGGGAGATACAGCCCAATAACATCTAGTAGGCCATTTCTGGTAATGCCTTCAAGTAACCTGTTGACTTATGGTAACCCCATGAATTTCATAGGGTTTTCTTAGGCAAGGACCACTGAGAGGTGGTTTGCCAATTCCTTCTTCTGAAATGTAGCTTTCAGCACCTGGTATTCATTATGGTCTCCCATCTAAGTACTAACCAGGGCTGACCCTGCTTAGCTTCCAAGATCAGATGGGATCTGGTGTCTTTAGGGTATTTGGGCATGCTCCCTTATCCTATATAATCTTCAAAAGATGTGATTGGCCAGTCTCCAGAATCCCACATGAAGAGGACAAGCTTCCAATTATGCAGTGTACGAACCCAAAGCAACATGGAAATGATTCATTTTGAAACTTTAATTACTTATTTCATTGTACTTCCACTCACCATTCAACAGACCATCATATTATGTACTAAGGGAAAATGCAATCTCAGGCATGAGAAGTTACCAACTGATTGTAGTAAACGAGATGTGTTTCAAACATACAGAAGCCCTTCCAAATCAGTAGAGACACTGTCTTCCTGACATCAATTCACGGACAATTTGACTGGGATCATTATAGATCTCCTAGTACTCATTCAGTGGAAACACTGACCACTACATCCATATCATCTCATACACAAATTTCAGGATAACAACTATCTACACTGTCTTGAAGAAAAACTCCCTCTGAGTTCATAACCATCCTTAAACATTTAGTAAATAAATGCTGCCTTTGCAATATATATATATATATATATATATATCCATCTCTGAACTGAAAATCTTATTGTGGGCATTTCAACAGCATCTAGCTAAAGAAAAGACAACTTTTTTATTTATTTGTCACTACAAAAGTAACCAGCTTCACTTAAGGTTCAAACTGACTATCCCATTCTTCTTGTCAAGTTGTCTTCAACCTATGGCTAACTGCCGTCAAGTTGATTTCAACCTATGGTGCCCCTATGAATGAGAGACCTCCAAGTCACCCTATCTGCTCAAGTCTTGCAGATTCAGTGCCATGGCTTCCTTGATTGAATCTATCCATCTGGAATGTGGTCTTCCTCTTTTCTTACTGCCTTCGACCTTACCAAGCATTCTTGTTTTTTCTAGTGAGTCATGTCGTCTCATGATATGGCCAAAGTGTGGCAGTCTCAGTTTAATCATTTTGGCTTCTAGGAAGGGTTCAGGCTTTATTTGCTCTAGAGCCCATGTATTCATCTTTTTAGCAGTCCACAGTGTCCATAGAACTTTTCTCCAACACCACATTTCAAATTAGTTGATTTTTTTCCTATCATCTTTCTTCACTGTCCAGCTTTCACAACCATATATAGAAATGGGAAATATGATGGCATGGGCAATCCTAACTTTAGTATTCAATGATATATCTAGGCACTTCATGATCTTATCTAGTTCCTTCATAGCTGCCTTTCCAAATCCTAGTCTTCTGATTTCTTGACTACATTCTCCATTCTGATTAATGACTGAGCCAAGGTATGGTAAATCTTTAACAATGTCTTCATTGTCACTTTAAAGTTATGTAAATCATCTCTGGTCATTATTTTTGTTTTCTTAATGTTGAACTATCTTTGTACTTTTTTCCTTGACTTTTTCCAGTAATCATTCTAGAATGTTGCTATTTTCTGCTAGCAGTATGGTGTCATCTGCATATCTTAAATATTTTATGTTCCTTCTTTCAATTTCACATCTCCTTCCTCCAAGTCTAATCCTGCTTTATATATGACACATTCAACACAAGTTAAACAGGTAGGGTTATAAATGCAGTCTTGACTGACCTCCTTGCCAACTGGAAACCATTCTGTTTCTTCATATTCTATCCTGATGGCATCCTTTTATCCTGAGTACAGGTTATGCATCAGGACAATCAAATATACACCCATTTCCTTAAGAGTGATCCATAGTTTTTATGATCTACACAATCAAAGGCTTTGCTATAATCTATAAACCACAGGCTTTTTTTCTTCTGAAATTCTTTGGTGTGCTCCATTATCCAGTTTGTGTTTGTAATATGATCTCTAATGCCTCTTCCCTTCCTGACCCCTGCTTGGACATCTGGCATTTCTCACTCCTTATATGGTATAAGAAACCTTTGTTGTACAATTTTGAGCATCACTTTGCTTGCAAGGGAAATTAATGCAATGGCCCTATGATTATTGCAATCTCTGGTGTCCCCTTTCTTGGGAAATGGAATGTATATTGAACATTTCCAGTCTGTGGGCTATGGTTTTGTTTTCCATATTTGTTGGCAGGTTTTAGTAGAACCAGAGTAGATTCTGCCTCTGTAGCCTGAAGCACCTCTAGTGGTATGCTATTTGTTCCTGGTGATTTATTTCTCCCAAGTGCTCTGAATGCAGCTTCCACTAAACTTTCTAAAATTGTGGGTTCATCTTCAAATGGTTCTTCCTTGAATATTCTGCCATCCTTTCATCTCTTTTATATAGTTCTGTTGGGGTGTAGAAAGACACGCTGTGTCCACCACAACCACCTGCAGAGTTGTTGCACATTGACAGGACGCCAAGGAGAAGGTTTTCTGGAGAGACTTCTGCAAAAGACTTCAGGCTGAGAAGAAAAAACATCCTTCACCCCAGCACACTGCCTTGAGCTCTGGCTTGCCAAATAAAGACAGCAACAAGGCCAGACTTCACTCAACTTTAATCTTTGTTTGCAGTATATTTACAGTATATATACAGCGCATAGGACAGCCGTCTCTAATACTCATAAATCTCTCTCAAACCAACAAACTGCTTCGCCAATCACCATCCACAACAAACCCACACAGGAGATAATTCCCATCTCCTTTTTATAGGCAGTTAAGCAATGCCTGTTACATCAGGCATCTCAAATGTGCATACTCTCAAGTGCTAACTCACACACACACCTGCCACTGGAGCTTAACTACTTTAAGCATCTGATAATCTCCTCAGGTAAAACCAAAATGCTGCAGCTCCTCCATGCTTGTATGTTCTTCTGCATTAATACCTTTTGCCATCTTGACCACACTCCGATGTCTCTTGGCCACCTGCTTCCTGATTTTCATCTGTGAAAAGCTGAAGAGTATGAAGTTCTCAGTTGGTATCAATTTCTCCTGGGTTAAAAACCCTTAGTTCCTTAACCCCTTGCTTTTCTCTTCCTCTCTGCTCATGTGCTCTCCCTCTGTTCCCTCACCCAAACTCTTTTTCTCCCTTGCTGGTTTTTCTCACCCTCTACTGCTGCTCTCATGCTAATTTAGCCTTCCCTTCTTCTAATCTTCTCCCAACCCTTACAAGGAATCATGCAACCCCTTTCCCTCTTCCTCTTATTCTCTCTCAATGTCTCTGATGTGTTGCCATATCCTAGATCCCCAAATCCAGGCAGCCACATGTGCAAATTATTTTCTCATTGTTGAAATCATGTGATGGGTCATGAAAGGACTGACCAGCACAGTCACAAATTACTCATTTCCCACTCAGAAGCTCTAGAGATGGAAAGCAGAAAGTTTCTTTGCTTCTTTGCATGCAATACAGAGGCACACAACGTGCAGCCCTAGATCTTTTTGCATTGCATCACACACACACACACACACACACACACAGTGAGTGAGTGAGAGAGAGAGAGCTCTTTTTCCCTACCTTTCCTACATACAGAGTTCATCTGTCTTTAATAACAGCAGGAGATGTCAATCTTCAAAAAGTAAAGACTTCCTAGGAGAAGTGATTCCACAGTGTTGGAATCTTTTTTAACACACCTACAATTTCCTAACCACTACTATATTCAGATTCATGTCCATATCCCATCTGCAAAATGGGAGCAATTATACTGAAATGGCCCAAAGTTACTTTAAGAATTACTGAATTCTTTCTTTCTATACTCAGAAAAGGTGAACTTGGAAATATTACAGTTTGGGACTACAACTCCCAGAATCTCTCAGCCAACATGGTTACTATATGCAGAGATCAAAGAATCAGTACAATTTAAAATATCAAAAGAAGCATAATACAAATAATACAAATCACAGCTAAGCCATTAAACAGACTGAAATTGCATTTTGACAAGGGACTCAGAATTGTCTCTTCAAGATCTTTCACCCAACATGAACTAGAGTTCCCAAGATACCCTGCTATCTTTGCAACAGAATTAAATTGATTGATTCCTCATATTGTTTCTTCCTTGGCGCTTTCTACGTATTTCTCCAAACTACCATTAAAGTTGCATGAAAGTGAGGTAGCTGTACAGTGCAGATGCACATTTACTCTTTTTTTTATGACATGTGTACCAACCACATCAGCTAATGGTGTAAACAGGTACTAAGTAGCATGACTAGAAGTCAATCAAAACCCAACCAGTTGAGCAATATGACAACTGTACCTTCCATTCTTTTTTCCTCTTTTTTTCCTCTTCCTCTCCCTACCCATTGTTCATTCAGCCTTTCCCTCCGCCCGCCCCCCACGAATCAGGTAACAGAAATTGTCCCTTTCATGTTCAGTACCTACAATATATACACTGTGTACACACACACACACACATATACATACATATACATAAATATATACACACATATAGCTGTTAATCACTCTAATAATCACATGTGCACATAGGACTTTATAAGACCATGCCACAAAAGCCCGTTCCTTTGCCAGCATACCTTTTCCATTTTTATGCCGGCAAAAGAACTCCTCATGTTGCACTTACCTTCCCTCCTGTCCAAAGGCTTCCCAGCAATGAACGAGGAAGTGAGCGGAGCTCCGTTCACTTCCTCATTCAAAATCCTGTGGATCCTCATGAGAAGACACTCACACAGGAAATTAAAAATAAACCAAAAACAACACACACTTAAAAACTTACAAGTAAACCAGGGAGGGTAACAAAAAGTGTGTCACCTACCTGGATGTCACAATCTCACCTGGAAGTGTTCTGGCCAGACCTGGCTGCATTCATGTGAGTTAAATGGTGCGAGGTTTCATGCAATGGCAACGTCAATACTAAAGCATCACAGGAGATCTATTGACGGCTTAAGGCATCAATTAAAAAATATGATTTTTTGACTTGACATAAACGCAAAAGGGCTACATCATGTGGTACGTGCACCCTTTCACGTTTATGTGGCATTGTTATGACACCATATATAGTGCGTCTGATAAAGTGCATAGAGTCAAGAAACAAGCCAAGTTTTCACCAGGCAGCTGAATTACACAAAAGTAGTGTAATATTTATATCCCACACTTCCTCTAAAGGCAGCATTCATGTTTTTCCTCCTTATTTTTATTCCCACAAACCTCTAAAATAGATGAGGCTAGGATATAGTGGTGCATGGTGCTGGCAAAACATAAAACTTCACCTGTGTACTCACACATAGCTCCCACTGAAGTCCTTGAGGTCAAAGGTGGCACAAGGCACATACACAGAGGGGGAGGACTGTTTGGGGGGGTGGAGCTGCTGGATAGCTCCTTTTGCAACATCCATAAAAGGATTATTGATGTAACCCTGATTAAATTAGCATGAGTCACCAAGACCATTCTGGCCATTGATTGTTCCAAGGTAGCCCCATATGAGAACTTCTTGGCAAAGTGAGACATTGAACTTCAATCTCTCCTTTCCTAATCTAGTACCTTAAGCACTACAATGCCTTGGTGTGAAGCCATTAACAGTTCTGGGGCTCATTAAAACCTGTTCTTGCTTCCTACCTCAGATTACAAGACAATGGAGAAGAAGGGTTGCCAATCACTTGGCAAGCTGGAGTACCTGTCTGATGGGCTCCATCTGAGTTGGTGAACAAACAGTGCAGGCCCATCATATTTGTTCCAGGGATGGAATTATGTTTTGTTAAGATCACTTCAAAGAAAGCAGTATTACTTATAATAAAGAGGCCAGCAAATAATGTTGCAAATTGTATACTATTTTCCAAAGGTGGTCTGAGCTGTCAGAACTCAGCTGGTGACTTTCATAAGCAAGAGCAAGCAGAAAAGTCCAAACTGGACAAGATCCAAACTATGAGGGAAAGATGCCCAAGGAAAATGCAAATCTAAATTGCTTACTAAGACATGAAATATAGCAAATGTATCTAGGGGGGCATAAATCTAATACCCACATGAACACCTAGCAGGCTCCTAAAGACATTTAAAGATACATCAAGCAGGGCTATATGCCAGTTTTATATCTTGAGCAAAAACCAGAGAATTTCCAAAGAATAAATGTCACTATCATTAAAATACACCATTTGTAGCTGTTTCATTGGGATACTGTGGGTTCTAATGAGCAATCACAGATGCAATCTGGCTCTCTCTTTTTTCAAAATATTTTTCAGCTTTCCTTGAAAGGGCTGCTCCCTGATTTTTAATTTCTCATCTTCTTTGGTTCAAGCATTTCTTTTCCCTGTACTTTTAAAGCTTTATTGTTACCTCTCCGAGCATCTCATTTCCATGGCAGCTATTCATTTTACTGCCATTTACTTTTCTTCTTAAGAAGAAAGCCTATTCTGCCTAATAAAAAGGTGCAGAAAGTTTGGATGCATGGGGATTATATATATGCACTTCCATGGAAGAATGTTGATGCACCTTGTTAAATTTTTAAGACTTTATGGCTCTCTTTCCCCTTGGTTGCCTTAGGCAAACTGGAAGCTGTACAGTAGCATTCAATTAACCTAGCTTAATATTCCACTGCCACTTGCACCGGAGAAAGCAAACACAAATTTGATGCAAGATGAAGCACGTGCATGGTTCATATCAAAAAGCGAACAGATTTCAGCATTAATTTTATGAGGTAGGAGAGATATAGAAAACACTGCATTCTTGAAAGCTGGTATACTGCATCTTGGGGGGGGGGGATATGACACCACGCTGATTGTTGTTAGAAAACAACACTCTCTGGGCCAGAAAGCTGCGCAAAAGCATATGCTAGAGATGGACAAGAACAGTATCTAAGGTTTAGAGTGACATGCAGTGCCACCCAGTGGTTAACTTCATTCTTAGTTTCCAAACCAAAACCACAATTTCTATCAGAATGTATAGACAAGAAATGTTTCTATGAAATTACAGAGCGAGCTGTTGTACAAGTTATAAAACTTCTGTATAACTTATACCAAAATACCCAGCCATATACAACCATAAGAGAAATATAAATCATAAATGAATCAGACTTACAATATTATTACTATATTAACTAGGCTATGCTGTAAAAATGAAAGACCAGGCTGGAGATCTGTTTATGGGAAGGCAGGTTGGTTGGTCCAAGATCTTTTACTATATGAGGTGAAGCAGCAAAAAGTGCCTCCCATTCACCTGAGCCAAGTTGCATAGTATTCAAGACCAGTCAAGTTATTCAGGCATCTGAGGCAGGAAACTTAACAACGCCTTCTCTCTATGTCAAGTGGCTACCTTTTCATGGCATCCAAAATCTGCTAAGTGAGGCAGCCATCCCAGTTTGCTTAACGGTACAGCTAAACTTGATTCTAAAACATATTTGGAGGGAGGGAGGGAGGATTCAGTTATGTAACTGGAAGGATGTAGCCAAATTTAGCTGTCTCAGCCCCTGATATCCCTGTGTCCCAAAGACCTGTGAGGAACCAAACCATACATTTGCCAAAGTGATATCAGATACAACAGCCAAGCAGAGGATTGTTAGATTGGAGCCAAAGGGTAATCTCAACCATAGATTGAAGAGAAATTACTTTGGTGGTTTACAGTTCCCATAATTTCTCAGCCAGCATTGACAGCAGCCATGCTAGCTGAGAAATTCTATGAGTTACAGTCCAAAAAAGTAATGTTTCCAAGCTCTGACCTAGACGCTCCTTCACACACTACACAGTGATGTGTATTAGCAGATTCATTGGGGTCTGAGGATGCAGTGAGGAGCAGACCCACCTTTACTGCTGTATATAAAATAATCACAGCTTTTCACCCCTTCCTATAAATCTAACCATGGTGCCAGTTACACGACAAAAATTGTTGCGGTGCTTACCGTGACTTTGTGATCACGAATCCGTCCCTCACTGTTTATATGATTTATGTCACTGATATGGATATCCCGGGTGGTCCCGTGACTGATATTTACACGTCCAAAGTTCCAGGGGTTTTTTAGGTTTTAGTGTGGTTTTTTTGGCTGTCAATCAAGGATGCGATTACTCGTGTTTTCACAACCTCGGTGATGCACTTCCTTTAGAGTTCCGCACCACAAGCGATGCTATTGGCTGGCTGGGGGAGGGAGACGGGGGGCAGAGGTTTGGTATTCCCCTTGCTTCTTTAAAATGTTAACCCTTTAAGCAGAAGGCATTTTTAAAGACCCAGACTGAGATCTTTCGCTCAGACGCAGGAACGAGTGCTTTCATTTTGAAATCAAGCTGAGTGCTTTCCTTTTGAAATCAAGCCCAGTGAGGTGGGGGGGGAGGCTTCCCCTTGCCTCTTTAAAATGTTAACTCTTGCAGCAGAGATTTAGCAGCAGAGTTTAGGTTTCAAGCCAGCTACAGACAGACGTTTTGAAAGACACAGACACAGAGAGGGGGAATTAAAGGGTGTTCATTCTCTCAGAGGCTGGAATATTTTACTGTGCTGGTTCAGACCCAGGGAGGTGATCAAGGCAGGGGATGAATGGGCGACCCTCTGCCCACCACGATCTCTCTGTAACATGCAGTTGAGGAAAAGGTAAAGCTGAAGGGTTTGCAGTGTAGAAATCCATTTAAAAAGGTGATTGAGTACACGTGTGTGCACGCACACACACACATCAACCTTCATGCAGCTGGAAGGGATGCCTTTGTTTTCGGCTGGTGAGGCTGGATCTGTTGAACGGGTGACTAACCCCTCCTTTTCTGGTCGCTGATATCTAAGCCCGCCCCCAGTCACCATTTCCAGTCATCCCCTAGTACCGAGATATTTTGTCCCAGGCTGTTTACATTTCCGATTTTCTGAATCCTCCCGTGACTTTTTTAAAAACCGGCACAAACTGCGGGACTGGAAGTCCCGCAGGTTGAGGGATAAAAGGTGGCCCCCCTTCTGAAAATCACATACCTGACCCGATGTACATGTAAACTGCCAGGGATCGACACGAATTCTTCCCGGGACATTTTCATCATGTAAACGGCACCCATGTCTCTCTCTCTGTTCTTCTCCTTCCAGATTATGCTCTATCACTTTGCCTTGGTGTTTATGGAAGTTTGAAAGAACAATCCACCCCCAGTGACCCAAGGTCTTGTGCCACATACAACAGTGCAGTCAGAAAAACATTGGGTAGAAAATTTTCATTTTTCTAATGAACAAGAAGAGAAGGCATGAACAAAATGACTTCTTGAGACTGAAATCTTTTTCTATTCTTATCACAGATTCACAATCCCACTTTGACCCTCTTCTGTTTCAAAGGGAACTGAAGGACCAAAACAGCTTCCACTGTGATTAAAAGCACCCAGAGGTGCTGAAGCAGTTCTCATTTAACAACCATGTTCCTATTAAATATAGCTGGGAATAAGCAAAGACCTGATTAATGTTTTCTAAGCAGTATATAATTTATCATGGAATTGAAATCTAATGTTGCCCTCAGTTCTGAAACCCTTACAAATGGTTGGTTTAAATACGGAATGAAAAATTACTGAAAACAAGTGGAAAACAGCATGAAATTTTACTCAGAGTGACTTAGCTTTCCTCTTGGTACTTTTTTGAATTATCTTAAGTGCCAGAAGCAATTATATTCCTATTTCCTTTGAATAAAAATAATCGTGCTTACCTCAAAAATGATCAGCACGTAAACACCTGCTAAAATGACTGATGCAATTGTAACTTGCGTCTCTACATTTGCATGAAGGTATTGATATGTGACAGAAAGAGGAATGATTTCCGATTCCTGGAGAACAGCTTGGATGCTTATGGATCTTTCTTCACTCCTAAAAGAGATTTAGTAGACTGAAGAGGAAATAGCTATGTTTTTTCCAATGTAAGAAAGCAGTATCATTTGTTAAAATTCTAGAACTATTATAGTGTCTTTCAACATAACCAATGTCATGATTTAGAATATTATAAAACATAACAAATTTGATTCAGATCACTTCTACAAATAGGTATTCCTATTTGATCTAGAATTTGGTCTTCTTCCATCATTTTCTTAAGCATGGAACTAGTCTAGCAATAAAATCCAAAGTCATCTTTCTGTCTCAGAAGACATTCCTTAAATGTGATTATTTCTTTTTTTTCTAAGCAATTGTCTTTCTTGTTTAATCATGACCCCATGCATTGCAACCTTCTTTTACTTCCAACAGAAGTACTTTTTTTTGTTTTTTAAAAAAATGAGAGTTCTAGTACAGCTACCTCAACTGAGCTTCCCTCAGAAGGGATCTTTTGGGAGAAAGTCATGGTACAGTTATCTGAACTGAGCTTGGGGCAAGGAGGCAAGGGTTCTGTTCATGCAGTGGTCATGAGGATGAATGATAGCCATGATTCTTGCACAGAAATCATATTCACTAATTGGATATCTACTAAATTAATATGACACAACTTTTAAACTGCTTTTTTTAAAAAAAAAATCTATGAACTGACCTGTTCAACATCTCAAAGGTTCTTGACACAATCACTTGCTCATTGACTCTCAAATTTACAGGCAGGGTCCAGTTGTACAAGATCTGAAAAAGCAACAACAAAAACAAATGGCATCAATAGCAAAATTAGTGCGTTTGCTCACTTTTGCCTTCCTCAAATCACTTTCCCAGAAGCTAATTTGGTAGAAGATATTTCTGATATATTAAGAGCTACAGAGATCTTCTTAAACCAATGTCAGTATACAGTTGTCCCTCCACATTCACGGATTTGGCATTCATGGATTTAAGTATTCACAACTTGAAAATATTCTTTAAAAAATAATAATTCAAAGAGCAAACCTTGATTTTGCCATTTTATATAAGGGACGCCGTTTTGATATGCCACTGCATATAATGGGACTTGAGTATTCACGTATTTGGGTATTCACGGGGGGTCCTGGAACCAAACCCCAGTGAATGTGAAGGGACAACTGTACAAATGAAAACAGAACCCTGCCTTTATTTGGTTAATAGCTCAGGATGGTCAGTGCATGTTTGATCAATAGCAGTTAATTGGAGATGGTTGCTTGAAGGATGGAGAAATCTGTCTGTATTTCAAGGGTAGGAAGGGAGTAACCTTCCAGGTTTTGTTGGATGCAACCCCCTCACCAGTAGTCATGCTGGATATGGCTGCTGGGAGAGTTTCAGTCCCAGATCTTTAAGGTTATGCTTTGCCCTCCCACAATGTACTTGAACTAAGCATCCAGCTCATTCTGGAAAAGATCTGCTTCCCTTCTTTGCTGAAGGGGAATAGGAGAGATAAGAGAGGTGTGGATGTCAGAGGACCAAAGGAGACTTGTGCACATCAAATACACAGTTTTCTTTCTGCCTATAGTATGGAAGAGGTCTGTGATTTATCCATTTATTGACTATGCCAGCTCAGGGTCCAATATGGAACAAAAGTGGAAAATCTGTTTGGGATGTAACTCTGGGAATCCAGAGAGACTAACCTCTGGGTAGACAGCTATAGGGGCCACTGCATGTTAAACCTCAGTTCAGGAATTCACAATAAACGTGTGAAGAGGGGAAGTGGTTCTAGGCTCTCCACCTCCATAGTCACGCTCCAAACGTGGAGAGCAATATTCTGAAGAGGAGAGCCTCCTTTATACATGGAAGCTCTCCACAAGACTGGAAACTGGAGATTCTCTGCATGATTCTTTTAGAGTTCCTAATCACATATTGCAGAGGGTGTCCTCTTCAAGATTTTGCTCTCAGAGTGAGGAAAGCAATAATGGAGAATTCTAGGAAGGGCTTTCATGCTCCACTTCTTCATACATTCATTATCAATGCTGAACAGAGCTGAAAATAAACAGTGGTTGGGAACATGAGTATTTACCTTGTTGAGATATAGTTCTACTTGAACTACCTATATAATCTTAGCAGCATGCATCAGTTCCTTGGAAATAACTATGAATTTTAACCTTTTTCCACATGACCTTATAAGAGGACTTCAAGCATGGTTGTAAGATTAAGAAGGATTTTCCATGCCTTATAAACATAATGAAAATAGGAACTTAAAGACTCACCTGCTGCTGACGTCGTCTTCTAGGGCCAGAGTCTTCCACTTGTCTAATTTGAACAACAATATAATCTTCTGATTGCCGGTCTGCTACAAAAGGCCCTCCAAGTTCTATTTTTAGAAGGGCAGAATCACTGAAATTGCTAAAGTTCACAACTAATTGAAAGACGATTAAGGACAACAATTTAGTCTGTGACATTTAATTCTATTTATGTAATTAATTTATTTATATCTTGCTTTTTTCCCAATATGGGACCCATGGCAGTTCACAATACATTATAAAATAACATACATTTAAAACAATGGATAAAAGAAACACCACTTTTGTACGTCAGAGATCACTTCAGAGGTGAAGTTAAGATCAGCCTCCCTTAGTGCCCAAATCAACTTGTGAGTGAGGAATTTGGTGCTCCCCATGTTGACAGAGGGAAGCACGTTGTACTGATTTCCTGAGCTGTCACAGTGAATATCCCATGCCAGAGTTTTCAGCTGTACATTCCCTTCAGTTGCCAGCAGGGGTATTATCTGCCAGCAAGGTGAAATGAGAATACTGTATATCACTCTCAGCGAGAGCTGGTTGTGAAATGAAGGCTCAGAGAAAGAGACTGTTTGCAGCTTATACCCTTAGTGTATACACTTATATATTACAGCATAATTGATTTGGCTGGTTTGTATTTGTGCTAGACTCAGTGTGGTATCATAGTTAGAACTGAGAGAAGTCACATTCTGGGGTAGAGATAACTGCACCACCCCATTTCTTTAGCTACCTTGTGTCCCACACTGGGACAAAAGCAGGATACTATGTAAGTAAATAAGTAATAAGCAAATATTTTGTGCTGCTGTGGAATTACAGAGGACCACAATGCACTGTCACAAACATTTTTGGTAACCAGAAGTGGCATGATATCACATGGACATCTTGTAGCACCTTTGAGACTGATGGAAAGAAGTTTGTAGCATTGTCATACCCCATGAGCCTGATGAGGGTATAGAGTCAGAGGAGGAGGAGGACATGGCAGGGAATGACCCTAGGACCCTGGCACAGGTTTATCTACACCTGTGCCAGCAAGGAACCCTGCCAACCTAGAAGCTCGAGCAGAGGAAGAGCCTGGTCCAAGTGGGTTGGCATCAGCCCTAGCAGAGAGTCCTGCCCATTCAGATGACAAAGAAGAAGAGAGGGACTTACCTCCACCATCGTATACCCAGCAGCAAGCTCAAAAGGAAGCCCAAAGGAAATCTCTGAGACTTTATGAGAAAAACCTGCTTGTTAAGAAACACCTGACAAAGCCTTAATTGCTTTATATATGCTGGGAGAGGCAATGGAGGCTTTGTCAGAGATCAACTGATCTTCCTGGTGAAAGCTTCCTGCTGACTTTGGTGCCTAGATTCTACTTATCTTGACTTCTGTTACCTTGACTTGTGCTTAGACCTTGGACTGTCCCTGTCTACTCTGCTGCCTGCTCCTGTTGACCCACGGATTGTTTTGGACCCACGCTGACTGACTGACTGATTGACATAAGCCTCTGACCTTTTGGACTGTGTTACTGGACTAAATCTTTGACTGTGTTTGCATTCCTGTGAGCAAATTAACAGTTGGCTACCTTCCCAGACTAGTGCTGTTCATACTTTGCTGGTAAGCAGTTGCTTTCCAGACAAGCATTAGCGTTTGCAGACTGGGTCTCCTTCATCAGATGCAGAAAGAAGCTTATGTTACAAACTTTTCTCTCTCAGGATTTTATCACACCAGCCTCTTTTCTTGCTGCAATTGCACTCGTGAAGCAAATGGAAACATTCGTGTTTGAAAACATTCATTATCATACTGTCTCTTCCATCGCATGAGTACACTGTGATTGTGCTGCTTTTGGCAATCTTCTGTTCTTCCACACCAATGCCGTAATCCCATCAGCACTTGCATGCCTTTCTCTTTTAAAAAAAATCACCACAATTCCATAATTACAGGAAAATGATTAAAAAGTTATTTTATTATTTCCCCAGAATTACACAATCACTGCAAAAAGGGGGCGGAGGGAGAAAGGCACGGAGAAAAAAAAAATCTTGGCCACTTAGGAATAGTGAGGGGGAAGGGGAGAGAGGAAGAGAGGAAGAGGATCATGCCCCCCTCATGTCACATGACTTCCATCATACTACTAGTGTCGCAGAAGGGACTTATTGCATGAAGGGGAATACTGGCAAACCAGCGGTATTGAGAGCCTTTGATGGGTTTTACCTATCAGTGAAGAGGTGTGCTACAGAAACGCCTGGAAGGGAAACCAGCAATGGGATAAAGATGATGTTCTGCAGTAAGTACTGGCCAAATTGGCTAATACCTCATGTGATAAAGCCCTCAGTCTCAAAAGTGCTACAAGATGACTATGTTTTTTAAGTAACATCTTTGGGGTTGGGGGAGTCCTGTTTTGGGGGACACTGAAGCACCATTTTAAAAGGGTTTTGAGTAACAGGGTGTTTTTTCAGGTGAAAAAAATCTGTTTCTTTTCAGCAACAAATAATTTTAGAGGTTTCTGGAGGCTTTGGAAGGTCAGTGGAAGTCCAAAGGGCTATATGTGGTCCATTCCTATCTCTCAGTCAACGTGTGGAGCCTGGGTGGCTGGGTTCAGATCTCCAGTAACCCATGAAAATCACTATGGACTAATCACTCCCTTTCAACTTATCCTACCATGTTACACAGCTGTTATGACGACAAATGATCTTGGAGCCCCAGGGAGATAATAGTGGCCTATACGTGGAATAAAGAAAGGAACTGATTGAACAGTTCTGATTCAGGTCCAGTGTTGTATATGCCAAGCTTGTCTCCCAAAATACTGGAAAGCAAGTTTTAAAGTCTTAATGTTTACAGAGCTGTATTACTGGTGAGAATGCAAAAATGCTGCATGCTACAATTTTCAAAGTGCTTTGTGCTGCACTTCTTCAAACCAAAAATATACAAACCATTATTTAAGATGAAGAACCATGAGTAGGAAAATTAGTATAGCAAGAAATTCTAGTCAGACCTATTTGAACTTCTCTAAGCCTTTGTTTTGGACAATAGGGAGAGTAAACAATAATAGGGAAAGTAAACAATATTAAAACTGCTGGAATATGCTTCCAGTAATAGGCAACTTGAGCAAGAAGGGATCACCACCATTGAGGCCATGATATTGTGCTGGGCAGGGCATGTTTCTAGGATGGAGGACTATCGCCTCCCAAAAATAGTACTCTATGGTGAACTCGCCACGGGTCAGAGTAAGAGGGGCGCTCCAAAAAAGCGATACAATGACTCCTTGAAACAACATCTCAGGCTTGACCAAATTGATCACCAACAATGGTCCTCCCTGGCCTCACATCAGGAGGCATGGAGACACACTATCCACAATGCTGCAGCCTTATTTGAGACATCACGCCGAACAAGTCTTGAAGAGAAACGACAACGCAGAAAGAATCTCAACCCGGAAACATCATCCAAGGAGACCTTCTGCTGTGCTTTCGGCAACTGGACTTGTTTATCTTGGATTGGCCTGTCAGTCATCAGCGCGCTTGCAGAAAGTGCAGGATGAGTCCTTCCTGAATCTTCGTTTGCAAAGAAAAAGCCAGAGAGAATAGGCAACTGCATTGCAGGACCTCATACCTTGTGTGTTGTTCAGAGCTGCCTCACGGCTTTTGCTGCACATATTGGTTCCAGGAGCTGTCCAAAATAGAGTATGGTGACCATGTTTCACTGAATGAGCATTTATTAGTTCATAGTATGGTAAGCTATTAAATTGCCACAAAATATGTACAGGTTGACCCCATATCCACAGATTCGGTATCCATAGTTTCACTTATCCACGTCCAAAAAAAGTCCTCTCTAGGCATTTCTAGGTCCTCCAATGTGATTCTATGGTCAACTTCAGGCGTTCGTCTCATTGAAAAAAATAGGGTTCTCTATTATCCATGGTTTCAGGTATCCATGGGGTGTATGTGGAATGTATCCCCCACAGATATGGGGGTCAACCTGTATTTACCCTCCAGGAATGTAGCCTCTGAGAGCCACATGAAATGTTACTGCATGACTAGATAAGTGGAATAAGTAAAGGAACTGATGAAATGACTCAGATCCAGGGCTGATTATCACAAGCTGATGAGGGCCCTTCAGACCACTAGATAGCCACATCTCACACACATGCACACACAATACATATGCATGCACATACACACCTCTTAGTGTCCTATAATTATTTTGTTCTTCTTGAGACACATTTTACCATTATTCTTTAACATAAAACTGAAGCACTGACCACAACAATCACAGGACAATTTGGTATAGATCACCAAGGGTTTCTGTTGGAAAAATTTTCTCAACCAAGAATTCTCTTTAACCCCCTTCACCCATTTGTTATTAGAGCAATGGGGCTTTAGTAGGGGTTTCCTGTATGCCTCTACCTTGTGCATGCTGTCTCTAGAACTTTTCCTATTTGCTCAGTCACCCATTGTGGCAATGTATCTAAGCCACCACACCATGTGACTAGAGGCTCTTCCAGGTGTGTTTGCAAGCACATGAAAGACTCTTCCCTCTCTTCTTCTTCTTCTCCTCCTCCTCTCTTTCTCTCCCTCCTCCCTCAAGGTGGAGAGTATAGGCTCTGCTGAGCTGTGCCTCTTCTTGAAACTTTCCTGTAGTTAGTCAGGGCTTAGGCACTGCATGTATATATGTTTGAATGTACCTTTAAATGTAATGAGTAACATTTTAGCTAATGAAATTTATATTCTGCCTGTTTGCCTTACTTTGATAAAATTAGTCTCAGAGAGACCAGGAGATTCAGGACTTCCACTTATGAACCCTGCTAAAGGAGGCTGAGTCTTAATTGAACCTGTCTTCATAATTCCTAGAAAAGGAGCTAACAGCCCAGGAATCTATGGAGACTATCAGACAAGCCTCTAAAAACATTCCTGTCCCACTATATTTTAAAGCATAAATGTCCCGGCACAATAATGCAACATTTTTATCACATGTTGCTGTAATAACGAGAAAGAGCAGCCCCAGCATTATCGGAGCATGATCGCCAGCGCTGTTTATTTCTGCATTATCTGGGGTGCGTGATCTCAGTGGTTCTCGCAAGAAGATGCAAGTGCACTTAAAAGTCTAAAAACAGCTAAATTAAAAAACAAAACAAAAACACAAGCACTGAAACACACTTATAAACTTGCCCACAAAACCAGGAGGTTTATGAAAGGAGTGTCCCATACCTAGATTTTGTGTTCTCACATGGAAGTGTTCTGACAGGGACCTCCCACTGACACTGTATTCATGCCGGTAGAATGGTGCACAGTTTCAGACGCTTGCAATTCCATGACAAAAACACTACAGCAGATCAATTGATGGCTTTGGACCATCAATAAAAAAGAATGCCTTATTAACAACTGCATAACACCATAGCATGATGTTGTATGATATGGGCGCCCTTTTGCATTCTTTTGGCGTCTTTATCATGCCATATTTTCTGCGTCTGATAATCTCCTATTTCTAGTCTGAATTGTGTAACAGCATCAACAAAATGAAATTTACCCCTTCTAAATTAGGCCATCAGAATCCTTGACCTGTAGTAACTCTGATGTAGGTTTATATTTTTATACAAAGATGATCCCGGTGTATGTCTCAAAGGGAGATGTAATTGACTCTGCCTCCTGAGCCACCATTTTTTACTGGAGTCCATGCATCACCAACCACTGTTTTGTACTTTGATCCAATTGGTTAATTTCAAGACTATACTTTTTGTTTTTAAGGATGTCTCAGAAGCCTAAAAACTAGATCACAGTAATACAGGTAAAGGTAACTATTCTCTTAAATAAGATGTTTCAAGTCCCAAGGTACAAGAAGACTATTCCACCTATTCCACATGATTTCTCAACCTTTTTTTCCCTGCTTCCCTCTCAGCACCTGTAAATCAGTGTCTCTTCTTTTCTGGTCTATATCATCAGTTACCTCTCTTACCACCACCACCCCCAAAAGTAATAAACTGCAGCAACAAAAATCACCATTTTGTGCATCCTTGTAGAAAACAAAGACCCTTTCACACTGTACAGTTATAACACTATGATTTCACTTCATCTGCCATGGCTTCATCCTAATCAACTCCTGAGGTTTTTAGTTTGGTGAGCCACCAGAGCGATGTGGATGAAAATTCTAAATAGTCTACACTAAGGAGATTTTCACACGGGCTATATATCCCATGTCTGGAATGGAACAGGGTCGGGAAAGGTTTTCCCTTTTGGATGACGTCCACTCTGTTCCGTTCCTATGTTATGCCTGTTCTGTTTTCTCTCTGTGATATAGTATTCACAGAGAGAAGTCATTAATAGGCACCCAGTTCTGTTACTGTTACGGAATCATGGGTGTGCGAATCAGATCCTGTCCCTATTCTGGAATGACAGGGACGGGGGAGGAGCTCCATGGCAGGCACTTCCTGCCACGATCTGGACAGCCAGGTAAGTGCCACCCTTCCCACCCCCTTTCCCGGGTTACTTGTATTTTTTTTAATTGATTTTTATTCTTTCTTTTGACAGCTGGGGTTTTTTTAACCTGAATTTCCCTCCCATTTGTTCTCTCATGGCCGGTCATAAAAGCAGCTTTATGACAACTGCATTTACGGCCAGCCAGGCAAGGAGGGAGGAGGACTGTTCCTGTTCTGGAATGGTGGTAAGCGTGCGAACATTTACCTCCATTCTGTTGCAGGAACGGGAGAGGAGGTGGCGGGACAGAATCGGGGGGTTTAGCCCTGTGTGAAAATCTCCTAAACTGCAAATCCTAGGATTCCATAGGATGGAACCATGGCAGTTAAAATGGAATTCTAGTGGTATAACTATGTAGTGTGAAAAGGCCTCTTGTGATTATTAGTTCCTGTGTCACTATGTGGTGATACTGTGTAAGTATGTGTCTGCATGAGTACCAAGTCTGAGCTACAGGAAGATATCACAAATGAGGTCTCTGACCAACAGAATCCTTCCTGTCTAGGAGGTCCTGATTGTCAGACTAAGTAGGTGTACAAGTGCCAGTTCAGAGCTTGATTAATATTAAAGTACCAGAAAGCTGTTCTAGATGCAGTTGTCAGAACATCCCAACTGGAATTATAAATATGCACTTATTTCATTCTGCATGCAAGAACGAATACTTTCAAGGAAGTTCTTCTCACTCTGCAAAATATGACAGTTTCTGCATAAATTTTGAGCATCATTCACCTACAACTACAGGACATGTTCAGAAAAGTTTGTGCAGAAAACACATTTTGGAGCAGAAAATGCAGAAATACATTTTCCCAAAAGGCATGTTTCCATTGCAGAAAACAGTGTATTTGTGCAACTTGCATAAATGTACACATTTTTATTCACTGATTCTTGCATAGAAAGCATGCTGTTTCAGGAGAAAACGTGTTTTCTGTGCAAAAAGCAAGAACCAGTGAACTTTGTGCAAACAACATTGTCTCTGTATACAAAATATTGGGGTGTGTGTGCAGAACACACATTTTTGCCCACATTTTCTTCAAACACACACCCCCACACAAAAACCACCAAACCTACGCATATTTTTCTACAAAAAGAATTTTCCTGAATGAAGTCCCAAACTACAAACAAACTCAAAGTTATTCTTGGTAGGGTGTCCCAGGGATCAAGGTTCTTTTTTTCACAGAAAATATAAATATTAACATATATTCTTAACACCCCTGCTTCCCATATAGGGCGACCTTACACAGATGCAAAGGTTTTCAGTTCTAGTCATAGTAGCTTCTAGAAATATTGACCAAGATCCTGCATCAAACATGTAGCCACAATGTCATAGCTATGCTTTAACTCCCCATCTGACCCCTAAACCCCACCTTAAAAGCCAGTCAACTGTCTGACACAAAGGAGGTCTGTGCTGCTGGTGAGCAGGGTGCTGAGGAGGACACGACCAGACCCTTCCCACCAGCAAGTACAACTGTGAAAAAGAGTTGTGACAGTGCTCCCTGCTTCTGCTCTTCCTAGCCTCATTCACTGGCAGGAGAGGCTAGTCACATCATTCTGCACTCAGCAGCAGCCCAGACCTCCATCACTCCAGACAGATGACTGGCTTTTAAGATGGCTTTTAGGGTCACTTGCAGTTGCAGTAATAGTGCCACAATCGCAGATGAAAGCGTAAAGCATTTATAATGTCCGAATTCTAACTTAAAACACTGTAACTGACTAACAGAATGCCAGCCATTATTCATAACAATCCACAATTACTGGAAACAGTGTCCTCATTGTGTAATCTCCACATCACTCCTATGCTCGCTCCTTGTGCCATTCTCACATGTTTCTCAGGCATCTCATGAGAGCCTTATGTTCCTAGTACTGACATGAAAATGCTCCACATCTTTCATCAGAACAAAATACAAGGGTGGAATGGAAAAGACGCCCAGGAAAGTCTGCCTGCAGTAGAAACATAAGCTTGGTAAAGGTCATATATAAACTGGCCCCAGTCAGGATTCCTTTTTTAGTTTCAAATGACCTGAGTTCTTCCTGAATGTCAGGACTTCATATAGTGCACATTGTTGTGAGCTGCCTCATTCCCTTTGCTGCACATGTTTTCCAAATGGGCAGGTGATAACATTACCTACAACTATTTGACCTTTCCACAAATACTGAGCTGGCTTATATTTTCATTCTGATGAATACAATTGCTGCACACACAAAAAAGATTAAAAATAACAGCTGGACAGTTTAAATAAATTGTCAGTAGAAATAGTTTAAATTTCTAGGGGCAGGTAAGAATGATTACTACATTTTCCAAGGCTGGATGACTTGGATATGATGTGCTTCAGATACTATTGCAGTTTTCAAATGTGTTTCAAAAGCTTTTCTGACCTGTATTAATTAACCTAATGGCTTGGGCCATTTTGACAGCTCGTAGCCAATCTTATGAGTATAGCCAATAATTTGTATCTGCAAAAAGCTTCAGGTGCACATAATTACAGTGGCTTCCTTTTTTTACAATATGACTAAAATATACCCTGTAATTATACAAAGAGCACATTCAGAAGCCATTACAAGGGAAACTTAAAATTATACGAAAGAAGAAAAACCCCTTCATTTTCCCAATATCATATGCCTAAGGAACAAAATGGGCAATGCAACTGGAAGTTCTTACCCAGTATCACACATAAAATGAGTCATTCTTTGCAGGTCTAATTTTCAACACTTAACCAGTAGACATAATGGTTATGTGTGTCAGTTCCAACACCAACAGCATCATGACCTACAAAGCAGTGCTAGCTGTCATTCTTGGATTTTGAAGTCAATCTTCAATGTGAATGGAATAAAATGAGCTTAAAAATAAATGTTCCCGGTTATGATAATTTGAAGAGAAAACTATGAAGTAGCAAGATAACCCATGTCCTCTCATTTAGCAACCCTTGTGGCCCAGATTAATGTGGTTTGAATGTTGGTCTATGAACTTTATCACACAAGCATCTAAAACTGCTGTAATTCCACAATTGAGGAAAGCTGAAACATAGGATATTATCAGACAGGAACTTAAAAAGCGTTTCTGTCCCACAATCTCCATTCCCGCCCCTGTCCTGTCCCTGTCCCACCATGATCACCCTCCCCACCGCACTTACCTCCTCTCCAGTTGACAGGGCAGCCCAGGAGTGAAAGCAGCTCTAACGAAGCTCCATTCACTTCCTGGATTGAAATCCCACAGAGTCTCACAAGAAGACATGAGCACAGGAAATTCAAAAGCAAAAATAAAAATAAACCAAAAAAAGTAACACCAACTAGAAAAACACACTTTAAAATGTACAAGTAACCTAGGGAGGGTCATAAAAAGGGGTGTCACTTACCTGGATGTCCCGATCTCACCCAGAAATGTCCTGGCAGGGAACTCACATTGATGCTGGGATCTCGCCAGCATAACAAAGCACCTTGTCGCACACAGACAAATCTGGAACATGAATGGAATGGGGGATCTATTGATGGGTTCTCACATCAATAAAAAGCAGCACCAGCGGAACAGCAGCATAACGGATGCATAATGAGTAGGGAATGACGTTGTCTGGTAAGGGAGCCCTTTTGCAATCTCCTGGTGCTGCTGTAACACCACTTTTGATACATCTAATAATCTCCATAGTGGCATGATTACAGTAATTCTCTCACATCACTGTAATCATGCAACACTACCACTAACGGAAGATCACATGACCACCTACTAGTTGTCAGAACGGGATTGAAGCTCATGCTATAGTAACACTTGTTTTTGCATTGTGTCCTAATGACAGAGTATTAATGTTCTGAGATGGCCCATGCATGTGTCTTTTTAAAAAATTATCCTGCTTCCATAATTTTGCATGGGCAAGATTTCAGCTGTTCTAGCGAGAAGATGCCACTTAGATTAAACTCACCGAAAACAAGGAAATTAACAAATTCGCAATTTAACAATTAAACAAACAAAAAAAACATTCCAAGAAAAGGCAACAGTTCATTAAAAGAGTGTCCTGGAGGTCCTCTTCACACCCTCCCCCAGAAGTTTAATTATATGTTCTCATTGGTAATGGGGAAGGGGGAAAGATGAAGGAATGCCCATTCACACCATAATATTGGAACTACAGCGGGACTGAATTATTTCACACTTGTCAACACTGCAAAAAGAGCGCTATTCACAGCTATTTGTGAATTTTGCCTATGAATGAAAAGTTACATGCACTTAATGGTTGGCGCACACACAGACCATGGGAGGACAATGACCTCATGTGATAACGGGAAGCTATTTGTGCTACCATCCCACTGTAATTCTGCCATTTCAGTCCCATGTGATAAAGTTCTATGACTCTGAAGACAGGGTTCAAATCCCCGCTGGGCCATGAAAACCCAGTGGGTGATCTTGGGCAAGTCACATTCTCCCAGCCTCAGAAACCCCCATGATAGCTTTGCCTTAGGGTCGCCATAAGTCCACACAACTACAACAAGAATTCTCTTTAATATCCTAGCTACAGCGCTATCATAATTTTTTCAGTCCTCCCCCCCTTCATGTTTGAATTATCTCCTCAACAATGCCTCACTTTCTTATATTTTTGTCATATTTTACCTCATTTTCCCCCATTCCTTCAATTTGGAAAAACATTTATTTTCCTCAGTTCAGTCTCTTCTCCTTTTCTTATTCTCTTCAGAATCAGAAAATCCCTTTGTAATATTAATGTTTACAATGCTATTTCATTTATCTGTTTAATGATTGAAATCCTGCCAGTTTAAGATCACATTTAAGCAATCTCATATTAGCTCAAGTTCTACGAAGGCAGAAAATTGGAAATGAAAGCTGATGCCTTAATAAGCACGACCTGTAGTTGGTAATGATGCCGTGTAATGTCACAAATTGTTCTTGCTTACAATTTATTGTCCATAAACGCAACACTTTTCCTTGGTCTTTCAGACTTGTTAAATCACATTCTACAACTAATGGAACAAGGATCACACAAAGAATCCAATGAATTTTCTTTGTAACATAGGAGATTATCAGACAGGAATGCAAAAAGTGTTCCTGTCCCACAATCTCCACTCCCGCCCCTGTCCTGTCCCTGTTCCAGAACAATCACCCTCCCCACTGCATTTACCTGCTCTCCAGTCTACAGGGCAGTCAAGGAGTGAAAGGAACTCTAACGGAGTTCCATTCACTTCCTGGATCGAAATCCCGCGAATTCTTGCGAGAAGACGTGATCACAGGAAATTCAAAAAGAAAAAGAAAAATGCATAAGTAAAAGTGACAGCAAGCACAAAAACACACTTTAAAATGTTCAAGTAACCTGGGGAGGGTCATAAAAAGTGTGTCACTTATCTGGATGTCCTGATCCCACCAAAAGTGTTCTGGCAAGGACCTCCAATTGACCACTTGGATCTCCCAGCCAAACAGGACACTTTGTCGCACACTGTCAAATCTATGAGAGAAACGGAATTGGGGGGGGGGTCTAATGATGGCTTCTCCCATCAATAAAAAACAGCGCCAGCAGAACAGGAGCAGAACAGGTGCATAATGATGGGGGACGATGTCATCTGGTAAGGGAGTCCTTTTGCGATCTCCTGGCATTGCTGTAATGCCACTTTTTACTCATCTGATAATTTCCATAGGCTGCTGCTACACTGCAGAGATAATGCTGTTTGACACTGTTTTATATCATGGCTCCCTCCTATGAAATCTTGAGATTTGTAGTTTGTTGTGGCACCACAGCTCTCTGACAAAGAAGGTTAAGTATCTCACAGAACTACAAATTCCAGAATTCAATAGCATTGTGCATTATTTCTGCAGTGTGGCAGCAGCCATAGATTCCCTTTGAAAACACTAGAATACAGACTATATATTTGCTTCAAATGATACAGTATGCACAAGACCACCGATGCTTCTGATGAAGTAGGCTGGAGTATCACAAAAGCCAATGTAAATAAAATGTGTCTGTTGCTTTTGCCAGTAGTTGGGTCCACGTGTTTTAATAGCTTGGGCATGGGGGGATTAACTCTCGAGATACTGCTCAAAAAAAAAAATCAAACCTATGAAAGATTGCCTTCCTTGACATGACTGAATAATATATAACAGCACTTTTCACCCAAAGTCAACAAAAAATATATGACATGTTTGGAAATGGTTATTATATGATGTCTCTCTCTCTCTCTCTCTCTCTCTCTCTCTCTCTCTCTCTCTCCCTCTCTCTCTGGCTTTTCTTCGCAAATGAAGATTCAGGAAGGACTCATCCCACGCTTTCTGCAAGCGCGCTGATGACTAAAAAGGCCAATCCGAGATAAACAAGTCCGGTTGCAGAAAGCACAGCAGAAGGTCTCCTTGGGTGATGTTTCCGGGTTGTGATTCTTTCTGCGTTGTCGTTTCTCTTCAAGACTTGTTCGGTGTTTTGAAAAATGATCAAATGGCAATGATGACAGAAGAAGGCTTAGTAGCACAAGGAATTAAAATGCAATGGTATTTTTATAGACAAATGATGGAAAGATACAAAATGGATTTTAAAAAATATTCAGTTTATCAGAAAAGTGAATTTGAACTTTTGCTGTGTTCAAATGATGACAATTTAATTTTTTAAAAATATAAGTTGTTAAAATACGAGGTGGAAGGAGAATCCATAAAGGAATATTGTATTATTTTATTATAGCCTTTTAGTAATAGATTGGAATCAAGTTACCTTTTTTAATGTAGTTGTCCTTTGTTTGTGGGGGAGTGAGTAGATTAGAAGGGGATAGGTTAGATTGTGGGGGGTTGCTGACTGGTTTTTTGTGTTTGTACTGTGTATTCTCTTTTTGTTGTTGTTTTAGTTTTCTCCTTCTATGTATTTATCTATTTATGAGACACGCCTGAGCAAAAAATAGAGTCAAAAGGGTAAAAGATGATAAGATCATAACTCTGGAGAGAGTAGACCTAAGATATGGCCTTCATGCCTATTTGTGGTATCAAAAGGAGAAAATAGATAAAAACTTTAGCAACCACTCTGTTAGGAAATCCTTATTAAAAGCCTGGAAAGGAGTGAAGAATAAGATTTACACTAAGCTACCATTGTGGGTTTCCCCCCAGGAAGCCTTTAGATGAACCGAGATGCCACGCCTAGACACTTGGTGGACTTATGGGGACTTATTAAAAATTCACAAAGGATGCAATAGATTAAAAACAAGAGAAGAATTAGATCAAGAGCAAATAAAGTGCAATAAGTTTCAATATCGACAAATTTTGGAGAGGTATAACATGGATAGAAATCTTATAGGAATAGAACAGTTTAAAACAGAACTAGATGAGTTGATTATGGATGAGGAAGCTTTCAAGGTGTCAAAGGTATACAAATTGTTGTTGAAGCTAGACCTGGAGTTAGAGACGGTGAAAGAACATATGATTAGATGGTCACGGGACATGAGAAATAATATCTTATTAGAGGATTGGGAGATATTATGGGGAAAAGAACATGAAATTCTCGCCAAATAGTGAATTAAAAGAAAACTGCAACAAAATGCAATATCAGTGATATATGACCCCTTCAAAGTTAGCTAAAATGTATAAAGAAAGGATAAACCAATGTTGGAAATGTGAAGCCACAGAGGGTTCGTTTTATCATATGTGGTGGTCATGCAAAGCCGCTAAAGAATTCTGGATTAACATTCAGAATTTGATAAGAAGGATTATTAAAAAGGATTTCAGGCTAAAACCAGAATTATATTTATTAAATATGTTTGATAGGGATTTCCCGAAGGAATTTAAGAATATGATGCTTTTGCATGACCACTACAGCGAGAACTGTCATTGCCAGACGTTAGAAACAAAAGTCAACCCCAAACTGTGATGAATGGATGACAAAATTATTGGAAGTAGCCCAAATGAAGCAACTTACTTGTGGGGTGACGCACCAGTCCCTAAATGAGTTTAGAAAAGAATGGAGAAGTCTAATTGAATACTGGGAAGCTGAAGGGAACAGTTTAAGAGTAATCTGGTTTGTAGATTAATGAAACTCATTGAAACCTGTAATATAAGGTGCAGATCTTCATGGAAAAACCCTCTGTTTGGGAAATACAGGTGAAATGCATTGTATAGTATTTTATAGCATAATAAGCAAAATTAGATCCTGTATATATGACTTAATGGTACAACGCACTTTAACGAAAAGGATAATAGAAAGTCAGTGTTAGAAATAAAATCAAATTCAGACAACAGTGTAAAGGAAGTGGAAATGGAACTTTTATTATTCTGGAAAAATGTGTAAAATATAATAATTTTTTTAAAATGTGTCAATTTTCAGCAACTTTTTTTACCTGCTGCTCCTGTGGCAATCTTCATCAGATTGGCTGGAAATCAGGACAATCGTAAACTTCATCAACTATGTCATAGGTGCCAGGTAGACAGGATAATTAATTGCAAAAAATAGCACATTAACTCACTATTGCTGCAGTGTTCATTTGTCCCCATGAATCATTTGCAAGATCACTGGCATGGAAAGCTATCCAAGTTTGCAGTTCACACAAAGCATGCCCGTGAGAAAAGATGGTGACCGTGAGTGAATTACCTGCCTTAATATCTCCCAAAAATCTCCCTTCATTCCCCCCCCTCACGTTTTTGCTGTTAAATAACAGATGTGGAAGAGTCATCTGCTTACAAACAACTTCTTTTTTTGCTCTGCTTCTTGAAAATGGAACTCAATTGTGCGCTCAATCATGTCCCTGAAAATAACAATGGCAGCTCTGGCTGCTTCGTCGCCATCAAGCCCACGCTCACACACATCCCAACAATCATGTTTTGACTTCCTAGATGTGCCTCAATTTGAATTGGTTGTTCAGATGGCCTATTATGCTCATTTTCGCATACTTTTTTTTAAAAGGTCATAAGAAACAGTGAAAGCTGTTATTGCAAAACTACTTGAACCTCCTTCCCAATCTGGCAAATCCCAGCAGGCACTTTTTGAGGATATTTTTTTTTCATCTAAACAACACTCTAGTGTCAGTTTTATAAGGAACATAATACTAAGAATTATAATGATGGAAACTATCTTTTTTCCCATTCATTCATTCATTCATTCTTCTATAAATGTTGGCTATTCCATATGCAAAAACAAATTTAGTGCTTTTGCAAGAACTGCTTTCTAGAAGCTAGCATCTCCTGCATGAAATGTGAATTGCTTCATGTGTAAGCACATATGCAAATAATTGCAAAGACAAAAAAATGTCCTTTGTGAACAATTATTAGCACTGGGCTACCATCTTCTTGTATGAAGAAATACAATTTCTTTATTATTTTGCATGCAGGACTCTCTGAATCATGGCCTTTGCATTTCCCATTGTTCTACTCCATGATAAGCCCAATTTCATCTCCTTTTAAGTCTTCACAGAATGCAGGGAGTAAGGGAGAGACAGCAAGCATAGGACTGTGCATATGCAGCCTCCCTGTTCTTAACAACCAAATTCAACTGAAAGCCAGTGCAGGGTTTGCTAATACATGACTGTACATGCTGGTGGTAGTTTTTCCATCTCTTTTAAAATAAATTACAGTTGATCCCATATCCACAGAATCAATATCCATGGTTTCAGTTATCTGTGGGACAGAAAATAGGGACACACTGGAAAATGGGTCGCACTAGAAAATGTCTAGAGAGGCATCCACTTTAGGCATTTTCTGGGCCTTCCAACACAACTCTATGCTATGCTTTTTACTGGAAGTCCTTTATTTTAATAGGGTTCACTGTTATCTGTGGTTTCCAGTATCTGTGGTACATCTGGGAACCAAACCCCTGTGGATACAGGGGTCCAACTGTATACACAGTGAATGCTTGTTGATGTGTAACAGAAAGCCTCTCTTTTAATCTATACACATTTAGTTGAAGGCTGCAACTCACCCTGACCTACAGAATAGTGTTCTGCAACTTACCAGGGTGAGAGGTTCGTGGTAGGAGCTGGAACTCAGAAGGATCTATTTTCATTGGTACAGAGAGCTTTTGCTTTCTCAGAAACCCATGTAGAGCCAGGTGCTCCACTCTGCTCCAAGGTGGCAAGAGAACCACACCATTTTCACACAGATGAAGTCCCTAATTTGCCATTTTGGATATCCAGCAGGCAGCCTTGGTGAATTGGATTTCATCAACTGTGGGTTGACTAGTGCCTGGATCTGGACCAATGCTGCAGCCAAGCTTCTTCAGGTGTAACCAATAAAGTGGTCTGTTTTATTCCAACCTGTGCTTTCTGTTTCTTTGTTCACTGAGTAAAGCTGCATTCACCACTGAGTCTACAAAGAGAAAAGCAGGGACCCCACTGCACAGACAAGCCTATGCACAGTCAGTTTGTAAGTAACCAGGGCCAATTCAACTGAACACACTAATATCTCAAAAGCCCAAATATTTCCCAATTTTGCAAAACAAAGGGTACATTTTTATAGCTGTGCACGTATACATTTGAATCCAACCATAACACAGAACCCTACTTCCTCATGCACTTAGTGAAAAAGACTTTTCTCTCACTAATTGTGAGCCTATGAAGCAGGGAATGGAATTCATCCTGAATCTATGGCTTTCTCCACTAAATAATCTGTCTGTCTGGTGAATAATCCAGTAATGGTAAATAATTATAGTGGGTCTTAATGTAAGTGGGAGGTCAAAAGAAAGTGAGGTATTTGATATCTTATTAACACATGAGAATCCTTATTGCCTTCTCTTTCCAGAGAATGTGTTTCTAATATAGCCATTCAATTTGTTCCAGGCTTGTGCCCTCCACTTGCATGTATTAATTATTATAATTTTGCATAGACCAGAAGTTATTAGGGACACAGCATGAAAGGAAGTTCAGTAATGAATGGCAAAGCAGAGCAAGTAATTCAGAACAGGCCAATAGATCTAAAAATTGCTTTCACTGTGGCAAAAAGCAGACTTATTTCATCATCGTGTCTAATTCATTCATGCACAGCAGAGGTTCTCAAAGTTCCTAGCTTCAGGAAGATCAACTGAAGAGAGCAGAAAATTATGGAGGCCCATCAGTCACAAAATGATACTGCAGGAGTAGTCAGTCTGCAAAATGGCAACCAATGGAGACAGAGTTTGGTATCATCAGCTTGGCAACTGCTGGTCTAATTTTACAGTGCTCTCTATTTCCTCATTGGAAATTTCTAAATTCTTTGCCACAGTCATTTCCTTATAGCAGGGAGTTCCCCTAATCCAGTAGTCTTCAAATCCAGTACAGACGTTTGCTCTGGAGGCACCACATCACTCAGCCTCCCCTTTCAACCAAAATTCACTGAACTAGAATGGGGGGGTTGTATTTTATATTGTATTCATTCTGATTCTACTTTCATAAGCCTCTCAAAATATTCTTACTTGCCTCTGTGTGGTTTCACTGACTTTGGAAAAGGTGTGGGAAGTAGCTAATCAGGAGCATCTGGGTGGCTGATGAGCAGGTCTGGAGGAAGCCAGAAAGCACAGGTTTCACTCTGCTCTGTTCTCTGGATATTTAGGGCAGCCCCTGGTGCTACAGTTGTCTTCTGGCTTTACAAATGCCAAGATTTCATAGGATGGAACTATGTCAGCTAAAGCATTATCAAAGTGCTACAACTGTATAGTGTGGATACACCCACAGACAAAAGCTGGTAGAAATTGTTTTAGAGCAACACAGATGCCTACACTTTTGTACCCTCCATGAAAGTTTTTATTATAAAAATTGTCCTGATGAGGGAGTGTACATACTTCAAATTTTACCATTACACCACTGAACAATGAACTTGTACCTCACCACCAGCAGCATACTGTCATCTCCTATCATCCCTCCATCCTACTATAAGTACCGGGTGGACTGCAGCCCTGAGGGTTCAATTACATGCTACTTTAAAGGTATAACATGTAGCTAAGCTATGCTTTTTTTTCTTTTTCTTTTTTCTACCCTGAAGTAAGTGCATAGGGTTTGAATCTCTGCTTGGCCATGAAAACCTATTGGGTGGCCTTGGGCAAGTCATACTCTCTCAACCTCAGAGGAGGGCAATAGCAAACCCCCTTTAAACAAACCCCATGATAGGATAGCCTTAGGGACATCATAAGCTGGAAAATACTTGAAGGCACACATCAACAAGTACATGGGAAGCCAATGAATACCAGATCTACCAGCCATATATAGGGAGGTTAATTCACCAGCAATTTTCTTTTGCTAACCCCCCCCCCAACACACACACACACATCCTATGGAAGCTTTAAAAAAAGAGGGGAAACCCTGGGCAGCAATGGAATTCCACTTCATTTAGCCCCACATAGTGAGTTGCATATTTAGCATACACAAAACCATCTGGGAGGAGTGATCCTATCCATGCATTGCATGCCTCATCTGACTTGCTGGGGGGGGGCATGATTTTACTTCGGTTTTAACTTGCTCTTTTCCTACCTCTGATTCTGCAGCGCTTTCCCCTCCTGCTCCAGTGGCAGAGGAGAATCTTACATGCACACAAACTGAGCAAAGGCATGTGAAGAAAGAATGGAAAAGAAGAGATCTCTTAAGAAAAGTTTTTATTCTAAGCAAGTAATCTTATCTTAGCAAAAGAGTACCTTATACATGAAGGCACCTTTCTTCAGACCTTACCTAGGAGTACAGTGGGCCCTTGGTATCCACTGGGTTTGGTTCCAGGACCCCTCGTGGATACCATAATCCGTGGATACCATAATCCATGGATGCTCATGTCCCATTATATACACTGGCATAGTAAAAATGGTGTCCCTTATATAAAATGGCAAAATCAAGGTGTGCTTTTGCGAGGAGGGGGGAATATTTTCAAGCCATGGATGGTTGACTCATGGATGCAAAATCCATGGATAAGGAGGGCCAATGTTACAAAGTTACAAAACAGTCTAAGGGCTTGTCTACACAATGGAAAAAACCTGAACCCCCCCCCCCAAACTGGCATGATAAGGACACATGACACATGGCCCTATCCGCACCAAACTCGGGGTATACCACCTTTTACCCAGGTTTTTAAAATTCAGTTTTCTCCAGAATTTGCAGAAACTCCAGAGAAAACTGCAGTGTGAACAATGGATCTGCCACGTATATGAGGGTGGGTGGAGAGGTAGGACAGATTGCTACCTGGCAGGCAACCCCATTTACCTCAATGTCTGGGCCAGTTTCTGGCTGGGAATGGTTAAAGATTTCTCCCTTCACAGCACCGCCACCGCTAGCACACAGTTGCTCTCTCAAAGGTCAGAACGAGGCACCCAGCTATATGATCAATGGTGAGTGGGGTCAATTAGACTACCCTCTCACTTTTGATTGCATGGCTGGGCTTCTCATTCTGACCTCAGAGTGGGCAACTGTGCTTGGCCAGGAAGGCAGAGCCCTGATGGCGTGCAGTCACTCCCTCTGAGGTCAGAACGAGGTGCCCAGCCATGCAATCAACAGTGAGCAGATAGCCCAATCAACCTCCTCACTGTTGATTTCATGGCTGGGTGCCTCCTTCTGACCTTAGAGCGAGTGACTGTGCATCAGCTGGCTCTGCCACTGAGATAACTGGCTGGGAAGGCAGCAGCAGCAGACCTGCAGCAGCAACGAGCAGTGCAGATTCAGGCTTTTGAACAGGTAAGGTGTGGCACTTAACTCTAGGCCAGAGTAGTCCAGATTTCATCCAGCCCAACTGTGAGCCACAGTAGTCCTAATTTCATCCAGATTTTTACCCCAAGTGTAGATGAGGCCTAAACCATATTCAGCTGAGATTAGAGAGAAAAATAAGCCCTAATGCAACTAGCTGGACATTCCTACTCTATTCATGATACAGATGATGTTCTGGGTCTTTGGATGTTCTTGGGAAGCTGGGAGTATGGACTCCTTTGCCCAGCCTATGACTAAGGTCCCCTAAGGATGGTGAGGCAGGCAGCACCTCCCCTACCTGTCCATCAGTTCCAAAGTCTCTCAGGTCTCCCTTTGTGTCACCCTGTTTTTATAGTCTCCACATGTCTCCCAAAACTGGTCATCTTCATTGGGCAATTGCCTTTCATGATCTCTGTTGCTCCTTCGGGATGCTGACCCCCAATAAATGTAACCTAAGCCATGACATCATTAATCCTTTGTTTACCTGAAGGAGAGACTATATCCCTTAGCTGGGTTGTCCAGATAATGGGAGACCCCATTATCACAACTTCAGACTAAAAGTTTGGCTGCATGTGATGTTTTTTAGTGTACTTGTGGGCTCAAACTTGTTTGAGAGTCTGTGGAATGCTGACCCAATGTTTGTAAAGCACTGAGGGTGATTTTTATATCTACCAGCCCTGGAATCATGCAGGATAGGCAACACTTCTCTATCCCACTTTCTCTGGAGCTGCTCCTGCCCTTTAGATCTCCCTCACTAGGGAAGTTACGATGGCTCCTTCTTTGCTTTCTTTTTGGCAGCAGGTTCTTTCTATTGTACATGTTGTACCTTTCTGCTCAGCAAGCCTTTAGGAATTGATTGTTAACAAGAGAAGGGCTGTTCTGATACTGTACGGCTTCTAATCTTTGGGGCTGTCTAAAAGCAAAATACTCCCCCATGGAATGTGAAGAGAATATGACCTGTCTTAATGGCATCCTGCATCATATCGCTGTATTAAGAAGGAGGGGGTTAAATATGCCATATACTCCACAGGAAAAGCTTTCACTGCTTTTCCTGGAGTTTTTAAAAAACAGCAGGGGAAGGCACATTCCAGATCGTTGGGACAAGTGATTGAATTGATTCCCTTTCCTAAAGGAACATAAGCTGAATGCTGATTGGCTGGACAAGTGCAGGGGTAGGGCTTGCTATAAAGGCAAGCATCTGGAACCTCAATTTTTTTTCCCGCCTTAATGCAATAAACAGGGGTTTGATTGTTTTTTTTTTCCTTTTCCCTTTTCTGCTAAGGTGAAATATCACACTTTCACACCCTAGATATGCTTTTAAACAAAAAATACTGTTCAGCTGCAGCAACTGGTGAGAATAAAAACACAAGTAATTCACTTGCAGCTGCCATCTTGATTTGCAGGCATGCCCATTTGCATAGCAAATGTGGCTAGCTTCGCATGCCTGCGATCTGCCAATCCCACCAAAAAATAAATACGGTAAACAAATAAGACAAATCGCAGCTGCTGCAAGTTGCCTTTAATGCAGAGCAATCCACTTCTTTTTGCCTCGTATAGACAACCCCTTTGTTTTAAAGTAATATTTTAAATGGTTTTAATTCTGTTAGTTTAATCTCAACTTGTATGTTTTTAGCTACATGTGCTTTCATTGTCATTTTCTGCCTTTTCTGAGCTGCCTTTAATCCCTGTCTAGGAGAAAGTTGAGATATAAATAAAGGGAGTGAGGTATGACCATTTGATAATATCCTCATAACCCTAAAAGGAGGTACATGATCCTATCTAATTAGGGAGGGGAGGAGCTTGGGGGCTCCTGTAACCCAATTCTTGAGATGGCTCTTTTCTCATTTACTGCTTTTTTAATGTTCAACTTTGCAAACAACATGCACAGCACACATTTCGTGTCCATGAAAAGAGATTGCCTAGAGTTATGGACCCTGGCACCACCCATAGTAAATCTTTGAGCTTTTAAGCCAATAAGTCAGAGGGGAGGGAAGAGGAACAACAACCTTCCCATTTTGGAAAATTACACTAAAGCTGTTTCATTTGAATTATTGCCAATGTGCAAAAACCAAATGTGATAAAAACAGATTTAGGGCAAATATTAATAGATATGGAAAATTCCTATCAGTTCAAGGTAACTCATATAGACTGAGTTGGTGGGACAAAGAAGGGGTGAAGGGGAAGGTGTGGCTTTGTATCTGGCAGCAGCAGCAAAGTGACCTCAGCAATGAACATCTCGAGCAAGCATTAGGAAGAGAGTGATGCAAGGAAAATCAATAATGGGGGGGGGGAGGGAAAAACAAAGTGGTCTGAAGTTTTCCTAGGTTAATCATGGAACAGATAATGGACCTTCTTCCAGTGCTCTTGGCTGAAAGGAAGAGTTCCAAAAATATCACACTTTGTTAAAAATAAAAAGGTGATTAACAGACTTTTTCAAAAAGTAAATGTTCAGCCAACATACACATCACTCTGAGTTATTCTAGCCGCTTCAGTGCTCCCTGTCTAGAATAGGCACATAGTCCATATACATTCTTCCCCCACATTGTGGCAGAAGTAGAAATAACCCTGGTATGTTGCAAGTGTACAATGCAGAAAGAATCACAACCCAGAAACATCACCCAAGGAGGCCTTCTGCTGTGCTTTCTGCAACCGGACTTGTTTATCTCGAATTGGCCTTTTTAGTCATCAGCACGCTTGCAGAAAGTATGGGATGAGTCCTTCCCAAATCTTCGTTTGCGAAGAAAAGCCAGAGAGATGTGACTGGGCAGAGAGATAATGACTGAAAGAACCTGATAGTATGAGGTGAATGGGTGGATGGTGCAATATAGACAGTAATGTAATGATAAATTTTGAAGAGCATGGTTCATGCTCGCATGGAAAGTCCAATAATTCAGGCAGCTGTTTTGATTGAGATCAATAAGCCAGTTGTAGTGGTTTTCATCTCCATCAGGAGCCACTCTTTTTGTGAAGTAAATGGGTCTTAATTACTTGTCCATGACTGCACCACTCCCAAATGCTTTGCATTACCAGAGGGATAGCTCACAAAATATATTATCGTGATATAAGAAATTATTTGTAACTTGTTGCCAATGCAACATAAAATGTGTTGCTGGCAAGGTTTGTCTAAGAAATTAAGAATTTCTGAAGATTTTAGAAACCGTATTCCCATATCAATCATTTCAAATTTTCTTATAATAGAGAAGAATTTTTCTGCCAAGGATCAAGCTTCATTGTATAGGACTCGATAAAGACCTGAGTATTGAAATGAGATAGTAACAGTGTTTGTTGTCATCAGTCAATTATAGTACACAGGAACTGGCACCCTTTTCACTATGTATGAGATGGTAAACCAGATTTACAACCTTGTAATTTTGGGGGTTCATATTTATGGTCATGAATGACTGGGTGTGGCCCAAAATAGTGCCTCTTAAGTCAGGCAGCACCCCAGCCAAAGATTTTCCAAGGTGCTGAAGGTTGGAGTACTGGGAACTGAAGACTGCAGTGCTCTCCCAGTCACAGGCACATTGAGACAAGCAGCTGCAGCAGGACCCTGAGGTTCTCTCCAGCTGCCCCTCTCAATGCACCCCAAAGCCAGGAGAGCATTGCAGTTGTCATTTCCCAGTTTCCCAATCTGCAGCACTTCAGGAATCCTTCTGTTGGGGCACTTCCAGGCTTAAAAAGTAGGTTGGGAGGGTGGGACACCACCAGAAGCAGATAGAACAATGGAGCACTGCCATCAAAGCTATATCTGATCATGCAGGCTCTCAGCCATAGTGTTTTATACTTTATCGATGTTCCCTGCTTTATGTGTTGGGTCAATACTGTTTAGGGGGGTCTGTTGTTTTGTTACACTGCATTTACACACAGGACTGCTTTATGTAGATCCTATATTTGAGGCAAACATTAAGCATGAGCTGGATGACAGATGACATCATCCTCACTGTTTATCAGGACATCCCAGTGTATCATCCTGTAAGTCCTGACTCCTTTGAAATACCAAAGTGTTTTCTTCTCTGAGTCCTGTCTCCACTAAAGCACTGGAGATCACTAGCTCAAAGAGAGGATGGTAGGGTTCAGTAAAAATCAATTTATCAAGAAGAAGGCTATCTCCTTGTGTTTTAAGACATAGATGCGCTTGTGACCCTGCCTTATCAGAAAGCAAATGGGAAAACTGTCCTCAGGCCGTGTGCCAGCTACAGCCTCTGCAGATGCAGATTAGACTGGCAAGCTGCCGCTGTGGTTAGGTGAGCCAAAGGACAAGGAGGGAGGGGAGCAGGGCAAGCTGTACAATGCCGTGTTGATGCCAAGTAACAGCCTCTACTGATTGAAAGGGGAAAAGTCACCCAATGCCACCAGTCACCAGATGCCATTGCACAGACTCGTCATGTGAACTGACAGCCTGGCCAGCTCCCACTGATACTCTGCCTCCAAGATATGTACATGCCCATTTCATTCCACCCACCACCACACACTCCTTAGGAATGGCAACTTTTCTGTCTCCTTCAGGTTGGGGCTATAGCTGCTCTGGGAAAATATTCTTTCCAAGGCCAGGGGGTAGACAGGACTATAGGCTTCCTGGGTGAACAGGAGAAATCCTGAGCTGCAATGCTGTGGTGTGCTGAGAGAGGTTATCTTTGGCACATGATGCTGTAGGCTGCTTTTAAAACTCCACTGTGGGTGCATTGTGGCAAGGAACACTTGTCAGCCTGAGTATAGTTCCTTCCCACACTGCACTCCACCCCATGTGCCACTGTTGGAGCAAAACTGCAGCTGTTGTATAAATAATAAGTCACACTTAAGGATGAGGAAGAAATTTGTTCAGAACTTAATCAATGTACACACCTCCAAACCAAGCACACTGAAAGCACACTGAAATTTGCACTTTTCCAGGTTTTTGTACTACTGATATCTCTGTGGCGTCACTAAAGCTGGTGTCACCCCTCCCCTCAATGGTGTCACCTGGTGTGGTTCAGCCTCTCCCCACTCCCCTAGTGCCGTCACTGCAGTATGCAGTCCAAAAATTCATATAAGAATAGATACCTTAGGGGAACTCAAAAATTCATTTATTACTGAAAATTCCCCACAACAACATGGATAATAGGAAACTACTTGCAAAAAATGTTCTCATTAGGAGAAATATGCACATTAATGCATGTGTATACATATTTTTCTGCAGACACTTTTTTTTAAAAAAAAAATTGGAATTGGCCATAATTAATAAGATTGTATAAAAGGAGAAATGGAATGGTACTAAGGAGTGTCTAGCCACATTCCAGTTTAAAACAGTGCATTTTCTCTATGGAGATTACCACACACTGAAAACATCCCAGGACAGGGATGACAGGAGATCACGAAAAGGCTTACCTTTTAGATGATGTCATCCCTCTCCTGTCATGCTCCCATTCTGCTCCTATCCCTCCCCTGCTTCCTCTTATTCATGGCTTAAGCCATGAATAAGAAGCTCATTCCGTTATTATAATGGAATGATGGGCGAGTGAACAGAGGACCCGTTATGATGGCGAGATGACATTGTGACGTGACATCAGCAGGAGGTCCATGCTGAAGACTTCCGGGTTTGATCGGGACAGCCAGGTAAGTGACACTCTTTCCATGCCTCCCCGGGTTACTTGGGCTTTTCTTTTTCTGTTTTAGGGCTTTGTTTTATTTTTGACATTTGGTTGGGATTTTATTTTTAAATTTCTCACAAGAACGAGTGGGATTTGGCTTCACTGCAGTAAAAGCAGCTTTACGACAGCTGCATTTACTGCAGTGAAGCCGAGGGGAAGGGAAGCCATTTCGTTTCCAATCAAAGGTAGGTGTTTGAAAAGTGTGTGTGTGTGTGTGTGTGTGTGTTACTGGAACAGGAGTGGGGCGGAAGAGGGTGGGTGAGGGGGTAGTGGGACAGACATAGTTTCCAGGGACCCATGTGATAATCTCCTATCTGTTTTGTTGCTATCATCCAAACTATTTTCATTATCGCCTAAATAGTAAACGTGAGGAAAAGATTTGCAAATGAATAAATTCACTGGTAATAAATCATTGTCAGTAGTTAATTAAGCAAACAAAGACTCACCCATTTCATATTAACCACTTTTGAATCCCTCTACTATCAGTGATATTGTAGTTCACTATTATTGTTGTTATTTTAAAAACACATACAGTAACTGGTAAAGGATACCATAGTTCTCCATAGGTGACACAGCCAGCATCTGCCAAGGTGTTCCATTTTCAGGATGAATGCTAAATAAAACCTGGGGGTACATTAAGTAGAAAATGTGGTAAATTACCAAAAGTTTAAACAAGCTGCCTCCCAAAAGGTTAAGACTGCAAAAGTAATCGATGCTTTCTTATCATGATTCCCTCAGACAAGTATTCTGTTGCTTAAATTTATATCCTAAACTTAAACCTACAAAATTGATATAGAAATGCAGAAGGTTTTTAGACATGGCCCTAAAAGTAACTCTGATCTCTTGCATATTTGTTGAGGCCACACAAGAATAATCTCATTCAAGTTCTCCCTCTCATTCTAATTCCCATTGACTTCTAGCTAAGCTATTACGTTCCTTATTTTACCTGTCTTAATATCTATAACAGACAAAAGCCCTCTTCAAACTAATGTGTGAAGGGACTTGCAGGAACATTTGGAGCTGTCTCTGCACCTTAAATGATACTGGCTGCAACAGTAATACTTCTACACTAAGGACTTTATCAGATGTGAGGAAACACGGCACAAAACCATGTTCCAAATCGCATCAGAAGAACAGGACAAAAGCAGAAAGAACATGATCAGATGCCCACATCCTCAGCTGTTCTGGGGATGTAGCATGGGCATGAATAAAGTGTCCCTTTTTATCGATGAGCTAAGCCACCAATAAAAAGGGACGCTTTATTCATACATACCATGCTATGCCCCTAGAACGGTTGAAGGACAACATCATGTGATAATGTTGCCTGCTTTTGTTCTTGTCACGTTCTTCTTTTTCATGCATCTGATAAAATCCTAAAACACAGCCATCTCCATCACACTTATGGTTTCAACTACAAGGACAGTAACCCTCACCAAACAGCGTCCTGTCCCCAAGCTACAAAGCTGATGTGCCATTAAAAGAGCATCTGCAGACCCAGACAATCATGCATCAGTTACAGTAAGTTGCCAGTGTGGGGGGAATCATCCAAGGGGCAGAATTCAGCACCTGAAGACAGAGTTAATCTGATAGTTTAGCTTTATTTCAATGCATATTTGATCTGGCCGTTGTGTCTCATTGTACCAAACCCCTACACTATATACAGTATTCTAAAATCTACAGAATGTGGGTTGTAAGCTGTACAAAGCCCCCGCCACCTGTGCTTGTGGTGGGCATCACTTTATTTGCTGTCATCATATTGTGGCAATGCTCCCTGCATGTTTGTACCCTAATTTTTGTTGTTTGGTAACTTTTCCACTCACCCCTGATTCATGCCTTGTTTTGAGGCAAGGGGAACGCTACCAAAATTTGAAAGCACAGTGCCAGCAAGGGCTGCAGACTCTGGTGGATGCAGGGGGTGGGGTACTAACGGAGCACTCCAACAACTCCTTGAAGTTGCCTACCCCTGATTTATAAGTGCACACCCTCCGCTGATTTCAGGTTTTTTTTTTTTTGTTTGTTTCACTAACCCCATCTTCTAGTCCACCCAGGTTTTATACTTGCCTAGAAGTAATAAAAATCAGGGGATTTTAGGTTGCCTGTCTTCAAAGGATCTGAAACTTCTGATTATCTGTTTATGGAGGGGCATTTAAACTTCTCAGCCATACCACACTAAACGGACAGTCCCAGGATTCCACAGAATGGAACCTTGGCAGTTAAAGTGGAGTCATAATGCTATAATTGTGTAAATGTAAAAGGATCCCAGGAACACTCAATGCTGCAATATTTATTTTGCAAGCTTTATTTGTGTCAGATTTAACTTTGGATAACTGCTACAAAGCCATTGGGAAACTCTGGAGATCTGGTACTTACAGAGCATACAACTACAAAGATAAAAAGGCCAGAAACCTTCAAGAATCTTAAGCAGCATCTGTAAGAAAGGAAAAGGAAATGACAGAGAGGTTTCACCAAGAAAGAATGCAGGGGGGAAATACATTATTCCAAATATTCACATCACAAATATTCAAGGCTGGCAGTTAGCATTCCTGTCATTTGGATGAGGAACTAAGGCAGGAAAGGAGCCATTTATCAAAGACTATGTGGGAGATCCATCATTGACTTAAAATGTTTTTGGTGCTGTAAAATAAAGAGATGGTATAAACAGTCCATCTAGCATACTCTTGACTAGCTACAACTCTTCAGAGTCTGAGGCAAATGGCATCCCAGTCCTGCTCCCTGGAATCCATGGGCAAGAAAATAGATCGTGATCCTAAATATGTGGGTGCAATTAAAACAATCTCCTCTTCTCATTCTCTAACATCTAAAAGAATTTAATAATGTTGCATTATTTCATGTTTCAGTGAGTATTGCATTGTTTCATGTTTCCCCACCCTCACTACTAGCAGCCAATGATATACAGCAAAGGCATTAAACACAGAATGTTATTGTGACATTAGACAGTGAGTAGATGGAGTGATGTATTAAGTGTACTTGGATCAGGTCTGTCCTGAAGATTTATGGGCCTTAGGCAAGGTGGAGAAGGGTGCTTCTGCTCCTCCCTACAAGTGCATTTACATATTATTGGGCTCTGGTGAATGATGCAACATGGCCAGGCAGGGGCCAGTGGTATACACACAAGAGCTGAGGTAGGAGGGTCTTGTGTTGTGGGGTACTAGGGAAGTGGTTGCTGTTTGTAAGTTCCCCTCATCACTCCCTTTTAGACAGCCCTTAACAATGCCAATGATTGAAACTAGGATCTACTACATTCAAGGCATATGCCTTACCTCCGAACTGTGCAACATTGCTATTTATAATAAATACACCATTTTCCAGGCTTTGTGTTTGAAAAATGCTGAAGTCTTAGTACTTGGGGACCAGATCAAATTAAAAATACAAAACCAGTGGACAAGTATTGATATATCAGGATTGTTAGTACCCATATATGAAAATATACATGATAATAGCATGCCATCCCTCTTTTAGGGCTGTTTGCATTAGATCAAGTGTCCCTTCCCAACATGTGGTACGGATGTATAAAATTTACATAATTCAAAGAATTTATTGTACAAATGTAATTATGTGCACTACAACTGCATCCAATATATTAAAGTCAAGGTTAATTTAATCCTTTCCAAATAAGATTAAAACAATGGTGACTAAAACAGGCACCCGGAAAGGACAATAAAATCCAGGAACCATTAAATCCACCCTTGAAAAGTCCAGAAGTGCTTGTTCTTAAAATAACTAACTCATTTTGGCAAATTGACATGCTGGTACAATGTAGAGCGTACCTTGAGAGATGGGGAGATAATTTTATTAATAAACTGCAGCACTTAGAGCATTCCTCTCACAAACAGCCACCCCTTTGGGTGCTTCGACTTATGGAATCAGTGCTTTTAACAGCTTAGCAGCTAGTCATGATCAGACCTCAGATCACACATCTACCATCATCAGAGCTCTGGCACTCCAATTCTGTGGGATTTTATTAAAAGCCAATAATGCATCTGCACTTTACTTCTAAAAGCTGCTTCACACACTGAGAAATATGCCAAAAAGCAGTTGGCCAAATGACTCACACATCCAATTTTGTGTTTCCAGGTAATATGCAAGGAGACTTGTAGTTCTATCCACAGTAAGATGTTATATCATGAAGGTTTATTCAGCCCACCCCCCACCCTCGAGCTGACAAATAGCTCACATGTTAGGAATAAAGCTTTGTAAGTGTTATTCAAAGTCTTGCATGAAATTTTAATTTTTGAACTATACTTCCCAGAAGCCCACCACCCTCAACTGAAGAGGTTTGGGGATTCATAGAAAGCAAATTTTCCACATTCTGAAAGGATGACATTACTTTCCATATTTCTGGCATCAGCTTAAACCTGTTCTGAAAGACCTGAGCCAGCTTTCTTATGAAAACTATACACATATGCCTACACACAAGTCTGGTCACATGCAGGGGGCCTTGCTCACATGCTGCGGGCCTGCTTCCTGATGTCAGAGAGTATGATGCAGAGGGAAGCAACAGTGGCTGCAGTGATGGGACTGCGTGCTCATCTGGACTCTACTCTGGTTTGTGCTGGTAACGGGGGAGGAATGGGCTGGATACACAGGTGGAATATGCCAGCAGGGAGCCAGTGTATTCTGGCCTGTGTAGATGAGCCCTTAGTCATGTTTGGAAATCAATGGGACAATTAGTCATTGGTTTTACTGGCTCCCTGATATGCAATACTTTTTTATGTACTCTAGATTTTAATTTTATTTTTACAGTTAATAACAATAGCAATAGTGCTTATATTTCTAAACCGCTTTATAGTGCTAAGCACTCTAAGTGGTTAACAATGTGTTGGCCAATTTCCCCCAACAAGTTGGGTGCTCATTTTACTGACATACAGAAGGATGAAAGGCTGAGTCAACCTGGAGCCCTGCAGGATCAAACTCACAACGTTGTATCTGCAGTACTAACATTTAACCACTGCGCCACCAGTAAACAATGTTTTGAGTTTTGACAGGTGTGATAATGGGGTCTCCTCATTATCTGGCCAGCACCACCATCTGGTAGACAAAGGGTTAACTAGGTACTGAGAGGTAAGGTTATACCTTCTTGGGGTCAGCATCATCACAAATGTCATAGGCCAGCAGGGACAAATCACCAATTGGTAATTACAGAGTGTGTCTCTTCAAAACAGCATCCTGAAGTGAGGGCCTCAGGTCAGCTGGGGGGAATGTTCGGTTGAGATTGGACTAGAAAGCTTAGGCTCCCAATTCCCTGGAACCAGCACATTGAAAATGGACTGTAAGTAGACTAGAGGAATGTGTAGCTTAGTTGCATCAGGGAATTAGATTTATTTTTCTTAACTTGGCTGAATGACTACTCTATCTGTAATGTGTAATGACTGTACCTGGGAAAGAAGAGCACCCCATGAAAGAGATACCCATGTGTTGTGAACTCTGATTTAGAATAAACTTGCGTTCTTCCTATGTCCATCACTTATACACTTTTCACATGCCTGAACTTGGCTTTCTTCTCCTCCAGGACAGGGGAGGTAAATCTCAGCAGTGGCAGAGGGTAAGGAATCAAAACTCTGCAGCTTTCCCTTGAGCTGTGTTGGAACTTAAATCAAGGGATAGGGATCGTGGCAGCATAAAGAAGCAAAATTAGGGGATCCCCAGGGTGACAGGGAGCTCCTAGGCCCCCTCACTTCCCATGGTAATATGTGACTGACACAAAGTTGGCAATTACAGTTGGCATCATATGTGGTTTCTTCCCAGAAAAATCTGAGGAATTTGGGAGATCTGAGGGGAATTCTGAGAATATTTCTCTCATGAGAACATCATCCAATAAACCATTTTGCCACCGCATCACATGGGTCTGTAGGTCAGGGTGATTCATGTACATAGTTTTAAACTGTTGCAATTTTTAAAGAAGTTTCAAATGTTACTTTCAGAGCCAGTTTAACCATATCACCAAATCAGCATCTGCAGAGGGCCTCCCTGTCCTAACCCTCCTCTTGCAAAAAACCTCCTGCTGGCTTTTTTTTTTTTAAACAGTGTCTCCCAAACTGTTAAGAGAAAGGGAAAGAGCGAGCTGCTCTCCGTGTGGCTGAAGCTGGAGGGAGTTTGCTGCTCCCTCGCCCCCTCCCCCCAGGATCATCAAAACACAAGCCAACCAGGCATGTGTCAGAGAGGGGTGAGTGTGTGAGAGAGAGGGGGGAAGGGAAGTGTAAGGGTCATCTCTTTCCCTCTCTTTCTCCCCTGCTCTCTCTTCAGAAAAGGCTTCTTTCTTTCTTTCTTTCTTTCTTTCTTTCTTTCTTCCCTTTCCTTCCTTCCACATAGATCCCTCCAATCCATCTTTCAGCTGCTCTTAACATGTTCTGGTTTCTCTCCCCTCCCTCCCTTTCCCCCTTGGTCTTCAGCTTCCTCCCCTTGCTGCCAACTGAGTTCAACCTGCAAAAGGAACTTATGTGTTTGCCTATGTGCCTTCAAGTCATTTCTGACTAAAATGAACATATCATGGGGTTTTCTAGGCAATGTTTGTTCAAAAGGGGTGTCCCTTTGACTTCCTTTGAGGCTGAGAGAGTGTGCCTACCCAAGGTCACCCAGTGGGTATTCATGGCTGAGTAAGGATTCAAACCCTGGTCTCCATAGTCATAGTGCAATGCTGAAACTTCTACAACACTCTAGCTCTCTTAACAGAACAATATAAAGAATATAAATAAAAATTTGGAGTACAGTTGTCCCTTGACATTCGCGGGGGTTAGGTTCCACGGACCCCCGCAAATGTCAAAAAACCGCGAATATTGATTGCCCTCCCCCCACCCTCCCCAGGCCTTCATGGAGCCTTCCAAGGCTCCGTGAAGGCCTCCCCCCATCCTCCCCCCTCCCTGCCCGGAGCCTTTCAAGGCTCCGTGAAGGCCTCCGCGGACTCCCCCCACCCTCCCCAGGCCTTCATGGAGCCTTCCAAGGCTCCGTGAAGGCCTCCCCCCATCCTCCCCCCTCCCCGGGGCCTTCACGGAGCCTTCGAAGGCTCCGTGAAGACCCCGCGGACTCCCCCCACCCTCCCCAGGCCTTCATGGAGCCTTCCAAGGCTCCGTGAAGGCCTCCCCACACCCTCCACCCTCCCTCCCCGGGGCCTTCACGGAGCCTTCCAAGGCTCCGTGAAGGCCTCCCCCCATCCTTCCCCCTCCCTCCCTGGGGCCTTCACGGAGCCTTTCAAGGCTCCGTGAAGGCCTCCGCTGCCTCCCCCCACCCGCCCCAGGCCTTCACGGGGCCTCTGGAGGGTCTCCAAAGGCCCCGTGAACGCCTCCCCGACCCTCCCCGCTCCTTCCCAGGGCTTTCAAGGGGCCTCCGGAGGCCCCTTTCAGCGGTTTCGGGGGGGCCCAGGGGGGCCCTCCCAAAACCGCGAATAATTAAAACCGCGAATGCTAAGTTCGCGAATGTGGAGGGGCAACTGTAATATTACTGAGAACAATTGTTTTACTGTTGTCACTAAAACACACCAGTATCCCATTAGTGCTATGTGAGAGCCATTGGGTAGAGCAGTTTACCCAATGAGCAGTTTTCTTTACCAGGGACCCCCTTTACATATCTTTTGTTCTCCTGAGACTTAACCCAAGATTTAAAACCCTAATAATAATAGCTAACAACAACAATACAATTACACCATCCATTAAACTTTCCCTCAGAGGCATTCTTGCATCTTCCTGCAAGTTTGTGGCTGGAGTGGATTGAATGGCAATGTGCAGGCCCAGCCAGCCAGCCACCTTTTGCCTTCGTTCCTGCCATGTGGCTGCCCCACTACAGGGAGGAGGTGGGCCAAGTAGCCTTCAAGCCTTTGTGGACCCCCTGTGAGGACATCACAGACCCCAGGTTAAGAACCACTGGGCTAGAGACTGCTGGAAAAGGAACAATGCAACCAGACCTTGAGAAGGGTGCTGGCAGGGGGATTCTGGGAGGTGTAACCCAAAAGTAACTTTCCCAGGCTCTGAATGCAGCCTAAAATCATAGAATCATAGGGCTGGAAATGACCCCAACAGCCATCACGTCCAATCGGCTTCTGCCTGCAAGAACACACAATCAGAGCCCTCATGACAGATGGCCATCCAGCCTCTGCTAAAAAGCCTCCAAAGAAGGAGACTCCACCACACTCCAAAGAAGCAGTGCATTCCACCACCAAACAGCTCTTGCTGTCAGGAAGTTTGATGTGAAGTCAAAGGCTTTCATGGCCGCAATCCATAGATTTTCCTTGGGGTTTTTTCCGGGCTGTGAGACCGTGTTCTAGAAATAGTTTCTTTCTGACGTTTTGCCTGCATCTGTGGCTGGCATCTTCAGAGAATGGTTGGGTAGGAGTGTATGTGGACTTATATATGCTGTGACCCCTGTTGGGAAGTATATGGAAATCTTTGTAATATAAAGGTTAGTTTCTGGGTATAGAAATGCAAGGCTCGTTAGTGTCTGTTCGGCTAATGGTTGGTTGATGGGCCGTTAACTGCTGCTGGAAATCCCCCTGTCCCTGTGTTGAGTTTTTATTCTATTGTTTTTCAAAACTGGCAGCCAGATTTTGTTTAAACCTTAAAAGTAAAGGTTTAAACGTCAGAAAGAAACTATTCCAGAACACAGTCTCATAGCCCGGAAAAAAAACAAGGAAAATCTATGGATGCCGGCCATGAAAACCTTCAACTTCACATGGAAAAAACCATGGAAAATCTATGTCAAGAAGCTCTTCCTAATGTTTAGGTGGAATCTCTTTTCCTGTAGTTTGAACCCATTGTTCCATGTCCCAGTCTCTGGAGCAGCAAAAAACAAGCTTGCTCCATCCTCAGTATGACATCCCTTCAAACATTTAAACATGGCTATCACGTCACCTCTCAACCTTCTCTTCTCCAGGCTAAACATACCCAGCTTCCTAAGCTGCTCTTCATAGGGCGTAATGCCTTCCAGACCTCCCATCATCCTGGTCGCCCTCCTCTGGACACGTTCCAGCTTGTCCATATCCTTCTTGAATTTTTGTGCCCAGAACTGGAAACAGTATTCCAGGTGAGGTCTGACCAAAGCAGAATGGAGTGGTACTATTACTTCCCTTGATCTAGACACTCTACTCCTATTAATGCAGCCTAGAATTGCATTGGCTTTTTTTGCTGCTGCATCACACTGCTAACTCATGTTCAGCTTGTAGTCCACTCTTTCTGTTCTTTGAGGAAATCTACACCATTATGTTAATTGCTAAACTAAATTATTGGTGGCAAATTATGTAATACAGTAGCGCCCCCTTATCCACTGGGGATTGGTTCTGGGGGGCATGGATATTGAAAACCATGGATAATAGTGAACACCATTGAAAATAATGGGACTTTCTGGTTTAAAATACCATAAAGTTGCCTTGGAGGACCTAGAAAAGGGCTAGAGGGGACACATTTTCTAGGAAGACTCTATGATAGGTGTGATGTTTTGTGTCCCACAGATAATGAATCAGTGGATACGGGGGTCCTACTGTAATCTTAACATCCTTTACTGTGAATAGGTTAGGTTGCATTGACCTGAGATAAACATATGGGCCCCCCAAAATAAAGCATTGCAGGGGGCCCCAAAATTCCTTAAACTGGTCCTGGTTACTTTTAAAGTGGTTTTAATTGTCATTACAATTAATATGTTTTTACATTGTTCAAATTATTATGCTTTTAAATCTGGAAATATTTTAAATTATTTGTATTGTACACCATCCTGAGATCCTGTGATAAAGGGCAAGATAGAAGTGTTTCGATAAATAAACAAATAAATCCATGTAAAGCCAGGGTCAACAAAGTGCAACCCTGTGACCACGTGCAGCCCCCACAAGGGATGTTTTTGTGGCCTTCAACACCTCCAGAACCCTCAAATTGACCTTTTTGTGGCCCAAAATGGACAGCAATGGATTGCTCTTTCTGAAAGTCTGCAGAGGCAACCATTACCTTTTTAAATAGGTTGCAATCCTTCCCTGTACTGTTTCACATTTTTGAGACCCAGAAGTGGACTTTCAGCCACTTTAGGGTTGTGGGTTTCATTTTTTGGTCACCCATGCAGCCCCTGGAAGCCTCCAGTCATAAAACTGGCCCTTGGAACTGCCACATTTGCCCACCCCCGGTGCACAGAAACATTTGTGCATATTTTGGCTGCAATCCAACCCCCTCCCCAGCATAGAATTCATAGCCGCATGGAGATATATGCTGCACCAGAACAATACAACACCCATGCAACACTTCACAACAGCTGTCAGTGACTAGGTGCCAATATGCAATGAACAATGCACAATTAATGATACACAATGTGCAACCACAATGCTCAATGTGCAGCCGTGTACAGCTCTGCTTCCTCCACTGTCAGCAGAATGCATTTATTGCACTATGGTAAATAATTCACACCGCATGAGAAAGGACTTTTTCGGATGACAGTTTACAACGCTAGCAGCCTCGTCCCCGTTGCGAGGCTGCAGCGCTGCAGAGCGTCCCTTTCGGATGACGCTCTGCCCTGCTGTCCCTCTTGCGGTACTGTTGTGTAACCGCGGGGACGCAGCAGCATTATATTTGGCATTTTTCTACTCACGATCAACTTTCGTGAGTAGAAAAATGCCAAATATAACGCTGCTGCGTCCCCGCGGTTACGCAACAGTACCGCAAGAGGGACAGCAGGGCAGAGCGTCATCCGAAAGGGACGCTCTGCAGCGCTGCAGCCTCACAATGGGGACGAGGCTGCTAGCATTGTAAACTGTCGTCCGAAAAAGTCCAAAGTGAGCTGCTTCCATTTTCTGGAACTCCCTTCCTTGGGAGACTAGACTGGCCCCCTCCCTGCTTTTCTTTTCCCAGCAGGCAAAGACATCTTTATTCAAGCAGGCTCCTAACACTTTAGAAGGAGAGCTTTTCATGGGGATGCTTTAGCTACCTTTTTAATATGTGTCAGCTTTTAAAATGTTTTTAGATTGTTTTATCTGGTTTTATTATTTTTATGATTGTGTTACTTGCCTTGACATCCCCTGCCCCTTATCTTTAATAATTTGGCAATATTTAATAAATTGGCCAACAGTGGCTTTCCCAGAGTGTGGCAAGTAAACCAGGAGCTCCCCAAAACCACGAATCCTAATGACTAGCGCTGAGACTAAGGATTTTATCATACTACACTGTTATAGTGCTATTATTCCACTTTAACTGCTATGGCTGCCTCCTGTGGAATTCTTGGGTTTGTAGTTTTGTGAAACCTAAGAGCTTTCTGACTAAGAATCCTAAATGCCCTTTCCTAAGCTGCAAATCCCATGATTCCATAAGAGGCAGTCAAAGCAGTTAAAATGGAATAGTGCTATAACAGTGTAGTGTGATAAAGTCCTAAGTCATGTATGCACTAGGGAGGGGCCATTACAAATTCCAAAGAAAGTTAACCACAGGGAAACTTCTTGCCCAAACATCTAGCTAATCCAATCAAACTTAGCTGAGATACTCAAGGTTTGTAAAGAGCTGTTTTACCTCTACCTCCCTGCAAACAAAGAGGGTTGCCTCCTCCATTCAGTTGCAAAGCACATTAAGGGTCGTTAACGTTTCCAGAGTAACTATTGTCTTATCTTGAGAACCTCCAAGAAACATTGTCTTTCACTCTAAATTCCATCCCCTGAAGAGAAGTATTAGGTATTTAAAAACCCTTCAAAACTCAAGTGTGCACAGGTCCTCTGCCTCCTGACTCTACCTCAGACTGTGTAGCCAAGTGTACAGTTCCCCTGCTTCTAAACTCCAGGTTAGAATGTGTAGCCATTCCTGCTTCTGGACTCCCCGCTCTCCTGGTTTTCTCTGTGATCTCAACTCCTTTGATCAGTACAGTATCACCCAAAAACAACCCCTTACTCGAACCCTCTATGTACTTTATTTGCTAGCCTTGCATGAATGCTTGAAGCCTGAGTGTGTGCGTGAATGTTGTTATTATTACTTTCTCAAATAAAGATTAATTAATTATACTGTCTAGCTTAACGTCTCCTCCTGAGTACCAGTATACATCGGTTAAAAGGTCCTGCTTTGTTGCCCTCCTCTCATATTGCCAAGCTGAGTATATTAATTCCCCAAATTAATATTGATATTTAGAAGGTCCTTAAGACCCCCTAGCATTTAGGGTAACAATTGTTTTGGGGAGCCACCTTGGGTCTGATTTTGAGATAAAGGTGGCATACAAACGCAACAAATAACAGGAACAACAATTAGTAGCACGTCTTGCAAACGCACAATTCACAAACAGGATGCCAGCCTTTGTTTGTTTAAACTATATTTTTGTAACATTTGCTGTAATAAAATATCTAAGCAGTTTGTATCAATGGCTGTTTACACTATAAAGCCCTTGTGTCTAAGAACAAGGATCTCATCATGGGTGAGATACAATAATGACCACCACTCATGAGACCTGGGTCTCAGGGATTTTCTCTTGTTTCATAATTTCTCAACTCTTTTGCTCTCAGTGGCTCTCAGTGGAGATCTGCAAATTTAAGTCGTCTCAGCATCTGGAAACTCTAGCATGTTTATTCAACAATGCAGTATCGAAAATATTTCAGGGAGCAATTTGTCAGGAGGAGTACATTTCTGCTGCAGCATAAAGGAAACAATGCAAGAGTAGGTGCCAACCACTCTACCTAACTAGGGCAATTACATCTGGCTGTGCTTACACAGCAATGATAAGGAACAAGGAAATTCCATGCTGCTTTGAACGCATTTATATATCCATAATTAAACCAGAAAAATTGAAGATAAGGAAGGGTATGAGAAGAAAACAAAAGCTATGGGGTGAAACATATATTGCTAGCAGCATGCTCTGAGTTGATTTATAAAGGCCTACTAATCTTCTGTATTGACAGCTGGGCTATTGTATATAGAAGCAATTCACAATATGTCATATTCACTGTTCCATTTATTAATTCCAGGTGGTGAGTTTATAAGATGTGGTACAGTCCCCTCATACTCCTCAGATAATTAATGAGGGTTGGTTGCTTGAAACCATCTGCCATATGAAAGATGCACCCCCCAAAAAAGAGACACACTTCAAATAGAAGCCTTCTCAATGTTCCTTTGTTTTTCACTTCTTAATTCCTAAATTAAGCTTTAATTATGCGATCACACCAATATATCTATACTGGTACCCACCCCAATATAGGAAGTGCAATTACATGGTTTAGCAAGGTAAATAGAATAATCTCTTGTCTTTCCAAGCTTTTTGTACATTATGTTTTAATAGGGGGAGGAGAGTGGTGTGCATTTTGTTTTAGAAGGGAATGTTTTATTATAAATGTTACTTTTAGTAATTATAATACCGTACTTTTCAGGTATTTCTTTTCTTTGATAAATACAAATGACATGTTAAGCTAATTTTTGTATTTTGATATGTATTCTGTTTCTGTGTATAAAATTGTGATGCACCATGTTTATATGAACAATAAAGTTACAGTTACAGTTATGGAACTGGACTAGGTTCTGGGTTGATGAAGTGTCCCCATTTATTTTCTGCAAAAAGAAATTACCCTGTGAAATTAATGAGGTGTTCTAGTGCAACAGAGCAAACTAAAGGTCAACATTCTCAAGACTTATATGCTGTCTGCTGCTACTGTCTACTGCTATAATGATGTTGGTGGAAAATCTTTTATAAAATGTGTACAGTGTTTGGACTTATGGTTTTATGCGGTTTTGTGCTTAAGCACACCAGGGCTGGTTTAAGGAATATTGGGGCCCCCTGCAATGCTTTATTTTTGGGGCCGCATATGTTTATCTCAGGTCAATGTAACCTAACCTATTCACCGTATAAGATGTTCAGATTACAGTAGAAACCCCTTATCCATGGATTCATTATCCATGGGACACAAAACAGCACACCTACCATAGAGTCTTCCTAGAAAATGTGTCCTCCCTAGCCATTTTCTAGGCCATCCAAGGCAACTCTATGGTATTTTAAACCAGAAGCCCCATTATTTTCAATGACATTCACTATTATTCATGGTTTTCAGAATACACACACACACACACACACACCGAACCAATCCCCAGTGGATAAGAGGGGCCTACTGTATTACATAATTTGCCACCAATAATTTAGTTTAAAAACTATATTATAGGCACTAACATAATATTTTTTGTTTATTAGCAATTAACGGTGTAGATTTCCTCAAAGAAAAGAAAGAATGGACTACAAGCTGAACATGAGTTAGCAGTGTGATGCAGCAGCAAAAAATGCCAATGCGATTCTAGGCTGCATTAATAGGAGTAGTGTCTAGATCAAGGGAAGTAATAGTATCACTCCATTCTGCTTTGGTCAGACCTCACCTGGAATACTGTTTCCAGTTCTAGGGCACAACAATTCAAGAAAGATACTGAGAAAGATGGTGGGAGGTCTGGAAGCCATAATGCCCTATGAGGAACGGCTTAGGCAGCTGGGTATGCTTAGCCTGGAGAAGAGAAGGTTGAGAGGTGACGTGATAGCCATGTTTAAATATTTGCAGGGATATCATACTGAGGAAGGAGCAAGCTTGTTTTCTGCTGCTCCAGAGACTAGGACATGGAGCCATGGGTTCAAACTATAGGAAAAGAGATTCCACTTGAATATTAGGAAGAACCTCCTGATAGTAAGAGCTGTTTTGAAGTGGAATACACTGCCTGGGAGTGTGGTGGAGTCTCCTTCTTTGGGTTTTTTTAAACATAGGTTGGATGGCCATCTGTCAGGAATGCTTGGATTGTGTGTCCCTGCAGGGCAGAAGCCAATGGGATGGGATGGCTGTTGGGTTCCCTTCCAGCCCTATGATTCTATGATTCTAGGCTGCATTCAGAGCCTGGGAAAGTTACTCTTGGATTACACCTCCCAGAATCCCCCTGCCAGCACCCTTCTCAAGGTCTGGTTGCATTGTTCCTTTTCCAGTACTCTCTAGCCCAGTGGTTCTTAACTTGGGGTCTGCAATGTCCTCACAGGGGGTCCACAAAGGCTTGAAGGCTGCTTGGCCCACCTCCTCCCTGTAGTGGAGTAGCCATGTGATAGGAACCAAGGCAAAGGCTGGCTGGCTGGCTTGGCTTGCACATTGCCATTCAATCCACTCCAGCCACAAATTTGCGGGAAGAAGCAAAAGTGCCTCTAAGGGAAAGTTTAATGGATGGTGTAATTATATTGTTGTTGTTGTTAGCTATTATTATTAGGGTTTTAAATCTTGAGTTAAGTCTTGGGGCAACAAAAGATATTTAAAGGGTGTCCCTGGTAAAGAAAAGGTTAAGAACCACTGCTCTAGGCCAATGCCTCTCACATAGCACTAATAGGATACTGGTGTTTTAATGACAACAATAAAACCATTGTTCCCAGTAATATTACTCCAAATTTTAATTTAGATTCTTTATATTGTTCTGTTAAAAGAGCTAGATTGTTGTAGAAGTTTCAGCATTGCACTATGACTATGGAGACCAGGGTTTGAATCCTTACTCAGCCATGAATACCCACTGGGTGACCTTGGGCAAGTCACACTCTCTCAGCCTCAAAGGAAGTCAAAGGCACACCCCCTTTGAACAAACCTTGCCTAGAAAACCCCATGGTAGGTTTGGCTTTGTCAGAAATGACTTGAAGGCACATAGGCAACCACACACAAATGAAGGCTGAACTCAGTTGGCAGCAAGGGTAGGAAGCTGAAGAAGACCAGGGGGGAAAGGGAGGGAAGGCAGAGACCCCAGGAAACCATGTTAAGAGCAGCTGGAAAGATGGGCTGGAGGGGATCTATGTGGAAGGAAGGAAAGGGAAGGAAGGAAGAAAGAAAGAAGTCCTTTCTGAGGGAAAGAGACAACTTTCAAATTCCCTGTCTTTCTCTCTCTCTCTCTCTCTCTCATACACACACACACACACACACACCCTTCTCCGTGCCTGGCTGGTTTGCATTTTGCACCAGCAAACTCCCTCCTGCTTCTTTCACGGAGGGTGGCTGCTTTTTTTTCTTTCTCTTTCGGTTTTGTAACAAAGCCAGCAGGAAGTTTTGGAGGAGAATGGTAGGAGGGGGCTACAAAGCAGCGCTCCTCCTGGGTCAATAGGGGGCCCTTTGACCTCTGGGCCCCCCCCCCCCGCCAATGCTGATTTGGCAGACTGGTTAAACCAGCCCTGAAGCACACAATGACTAACCAAAAAAAAAAAATTAAAGAAACGGGACAGGGCAATTCATGAGGATATGCCTGACTAACTATGGGATGCCAACATTTCTATTGGCTTCACAATTTCTAAATTTACAGGCAAGAAAACCTAGAAGTTGAGTTCTAAAAAGAAACAACAGGTGCCAGATCATATGAGGCAATGCAGACTCTATTGCTTTGCAATACCAAAAAAAAAAAAAAAATCAAATCTCTTTGCACTCTAAATCTCCTTAGAAAATCATTTCTAATATGAAGGTTTGTTGTTATGGTCAGAGCTTGGAAAAGTAACTTTTCAGCTCTAGTTATGGTTTCTACTGTATTATGGAATCCATGGCAGTGTTCTTACAGCTTTGAATAGTGGTAGATGAAGAATTAAGAGGTTCAGAGAAGTGGGACTAGTGCTGATGGATTTGACTAGCTCCATACAGTGTGTGAAGAGGAGAATCTCCTACTGTAGCAGCCATTTTTCTGAGGATCCATCCCTCTCAGTGGAATGTCAGTTCAATGAGATGGTGCCCTACATTTGCCCCTACACACACATGGTTGCGGGCCTAAATCCCATTGACTAAATGGGTCTATTCTAGTTGTGACTTACAATGGGATTTAGGCCATTATATTTTTAATGTAGAAAATGACAACATTTTTACAAGAATAATGTTTGAAAGGCTACATCAGCCCTCAGATTAAACATATAATGAAAGTGATTGTGACCTATAATTTCTCCAAAGAAGGGCTCAAATAAATCAAGGTTTCAGAGAGGATGACGGCAGCCAGTACTCCAAAGCAGACTTTATTTCTAAACACTATAAGACTTCTAGATGCATACATAAGATTGCACTGCAGATGTTTGCCATTCACATAAGCTATCAAATATAAGATCTGAGAGATGGTAGGCTCAGCCCCTACTGTTTCCTGAGGCTATAAATCTGAACAAATACTATCATTTATTGGGGGGGGGGGTGAGCCACATGAAATCAATGGCAGGATATGACAAAATATAGGGAGTGTTATTTTCTTCATTTGCTGAAGGAGAAAAATCAATATCTTGATTCTTTCCTTGGCCTTCAATGCTTACAGAAACATTAACAGCGAAACAAAAGCTGGACTCATACCTCATCTTGGATAAATTGAATTTGACATGAAAGTTGTCCAACATTTCACATTTCTCTGAGGAGGATCTGGACAGGCTGGCCATTTCACTTCCCAGCTGAGACCTTTGCTCAAATTCAGCTGAGCTGTTTTCCCAAGAGTCATCATCTGTGGTAAAATCTGTATTATGAGCAGCCACAAACCTGCAAAACATCATTGCCAGAGCATCAGCACATAACCCACTCTGTTCTCACTTAAGAACATCAACCATTTTGTAGAATGTGCAGCCTGGGACATCAAGCAATAGCAAAAGTCAAGAATGTTAATCTGTGGTGAACACAATCATGGTAGAGAGGAGAGAGAACACAGGCACATGGAGCTACGGGGCTTTTTTCAAAGCAGGAGTAGTGATGTCATCTGCCATAGTAACTGAAGCAAACAATTAAAAATAGTATACATGTCAACCCACATATCCATGGGGGATATATTCTAAGACCCCCTCCCCATGGATACCTGAAACCATGGGTACCCTATTATTTTCAATGACATGAATGCCAGAAGATGACCATAGAATCACATTGGAGGACCTAGAAAAACTTGGAGAGAACATATTTTTTCAGACATGGATAAGTGAAACCGTGGATACCAAATCCATGGATACAGGGGTCAACCTGTACAGTATAGGGTATTGCAGATCAGCATGGTTTAATGGTTTCATTGTTAGACTACAGCTCTGGAGACCAGGATTTGAATCCACACTTGGCCATGGAAACTCACTCTCAGCCTCAGAGGAAGGCAAAGGCAACCCCTCTCTGAACAAATTATGCAAAGAAAACCTGTGATAGGTTCACTTTAGGGGCACCATAAATCAGAAATTACTTGAAAGCACACAACAACAAGAACAAATATAGTATATTATATGATTGAGATATGTGAAAAAGTAAGAATCCAATGTGACAACAGCAACCACATTAACAAAATAACACCATAGCAATACAACAATACAATACACCAAATAAACAAGGGTTAACAATAACAGGCCCAATTGGGATTCCATCTACCTATAAAACAGACTATAAACACACAAAGAGTGAGATCCTACATCTGTTTATAGCTCTGCAGGAGAAGTTCTGCATCCTCCTATCACCTGGCAGCTGTCAAGCCCCTTGCTTAATGGTAAGGGAGTGGGGTGGGAGGGAAGCGATTCAGACCATGGAGAAGCAGCAAGTTAACATGGGGGGAGGAATGAGGACGCACTCTTAAATAGAATGCACCCACCTCTTCCTTCCTCTGGGAGCCCAGAGCAGCCAGATCTTCACAGTCTGAATTCAAGAAATAGTCTGAATTCAGGGTAGCCGTGTTGGTCTTACAGCAAAATACACTAAAATCCACATATATCATACAAGCTTTCAAAGCTTCACTCATCAGGCTTCTTCATCAGGCTAAGGTGTTAAAAATCATACAGAAGAAGAAAAGAGATGATGTTAGAATCACAGCCTCTACATTTTGTCTTTAATGTTATTTCTGCTGTCAGTTAAGATAGTCTAGAGAGATATCAATGCAGGCAGAGGCCACTCCCCTTCTTAGCCATGTGGTGACCAGGGACAAAGGACAGGTAATAAAATTTCAACTCCACCAGCAACAGAAAAGTAATTTCTCCTGAGATATGGGCTCCCCCTGTCCTGTGGGAAGCTAACTACCCTTTTCTTAGGCAGAAACTAGGAAGGGGAGTGGCCTCTGCCTCTAGACCATCTAGACCATCTTGACAACAGAAATAGCAGGAGACAGACTGTAGGTCTGTGCCTCTAACGTCATCACTTTCTTCTCCTGTATGATTTTTAACATCTTTGCCTGATGAAGAAGTCAATGAAGCTTGCATGATATATTCAAAAGCTTGCATGATATATTTTCTACATTTTGGTTGGCTCTTTTCATGCCACTCTTTGGTGTATTTCATTGTACAGTCTGAATTGTTTTCCCCATCCCTCCCTTTCCCCACTGGTTAGTAACAGCTGCCTGAGGATGGGAGGTTTTTATGGCTTGTCTACACCAGCAGAAAAATGCAGGCTGAAACCAAATCCAGTGCAGGCAGTCCAAACACCATCCGACTACTTCTGGGGAGGAACCGCATTTTTTGCCCTTAACCCAACTTTGCTCTGAACTAAGCAAAGTTGGGGGAAACTCCAGGGTTTCCCATAAACTCCAGAGTGACCTTGGGTTCTGTTCCATCTGAACAGCTGGATTAGGTTCGATTTAGCCTGATCCAGTTGTCCACATGCAAACGTGGCACCATGTCCCTTACCCTGTGCTGAGCAGCACTAGGAAAGGGATGGATCCTCTTGGAGCCGCAGCCACTAATTCACCAGCCAAACAGCTCCCTGAGAAAGCCTGGCCAACAGTGTCACTGAGGTCAGAATGAGACACCCATGCAATCAAAAAGGAGTTGGTAGAGCAACCCTCTCCTTGTTGATCACATGTCCGGGTACCAGTTTCTGCCCTCAGCAGAAGCAATGACATGCCAGGCAGCTTTCCCACAGAGCTCCTAGGTTGGTGAGGAAGCGGCAGCAGCGGCTCCAAAAACAGGGGACAGGCCAGTGTGGGTGATGTAGTGTCACACCATTGCACCGAATTCAACCCAGTGTGTGTGGCCACCATTGTGGTCAGTCTGGAGCCAGTCAGGAGCATAATGCTTCAGAATGGCCCTGGATTAAGCAGCCAGTGTAGACAAGCCCTTAGATGGAGTGCAAGGAAAATAGAATAGCCCTCCAAAAAGGGATTCATGTATATATAAGCTCCACTTACATAATGGGATGCCAGCCAAGACTGTATCTTTTGAAATTTTACCAGAGTAAACGTCCTTTGGAAATGCTGCAAACTTTCATAGACTGTATTCATGTGGACTTGAATTTATTATTTATTTCTCTAGCTTATGCCATGTGAATATAGAGTTGTTTTTCTCATAAGCTTATGTTATGGGTAGATGAAATTCCATTTAAGCCTGCATTTGTGTAATTGATAGCCTTTTGTTGTTGTTGTTTACTTGGTATATTGTATTGTTGCATTGCTATTTGGTTAACATGGCTGTTGTTAAAGTGGTCACACAGGGTTATTATTTTTCCACACGTGTGGTTCATATGCTGTATTGTTTTAATTATTTATTTCAGGTATTTTCATCAGTTATGGTCTTATTTATTATGATTTCTTGTATTTGAAACCCTTCCCATCTGTATTTGTTGGATTCATCTGCCACAATCCAGCATCACCCTTCTAATTCTGCCAAGTGTCTGAAGTCATAATGCAGCTTTGAAGCCTTGCTACTGCTTTGGATAAATTAGCATAAAGAAAGCCAGAGAATGAGAAAAAATGAGAATACATTAAGAGCCATGCTGGATCAAATAAAATGATTATCTAATTCAGTACCCACACAATGGCCAACCAATTGCTAATGAGGGTTCCTAGCAAGACATGATAGAGCCAGCATGGGCATGAGCAAGGTATCCCTTTTTATTGGCCCCAGGAACGACTGTGGACGTGTGCGTCTGATCCTATGGCGTTCTGATGCAGTTGGGGACATGTTTTTTTGCCATGTTTCCCCACGTCTAATAATCTCCTTAAACAGGGGCACTTTCTCACTACCCAGTTATAGTACTATGATTCCTCTTTAACTGTCATGGCAACATTCTACAGAATCCTTGGATACAAATCTAAGGAAGGGCATTTAGAATTCTAAGCCAGAGAGCTCTAGTGCCTCACCAATCTACAAATCCCAAGATTCCATAGGATACAGTAAGGGCAGATGGTGTGCCCTTGCTGCATAGTGCTATAACTAGGTCATCACATCATGCACACAAACATTACAACATGACACAAATAATGCCATTTTCCTGATGTATTTGCAGCACGTGAAATATTCTCACAAAGAATCTAGAGGGAAAGGAGAAGAATTGAGTTCTTTTTAAAGAGGAACACAGCCTCTTATCCTGATCCATGTTCTTGTGGCCCATCACTAGAATTGGTCTGCTCACTGCTTCAGCGGATGCCGGGGCCAACACAAACATCCTTCTCATTTTAGAAGAACAGAAAACAATGCTGGACTGATGGCTTCACTGATCATCTGCAAATATTTACTGTCTCTATCCTACAGTCAAGTGCAAGGTTAGGGCCCCTGAGAAATCAATAGCGCTAACACTGAGTATTAATGGTATGTTGTATGCCATTTTAAAATATATATATATATTTCCTACCCATTTTCTTCGGTGGAAGCTTTCAACAGAGGGGTTCTCTCTGTAAAGCAGCTATATTTCGACCTTGTGCTGAAGAATTTAGGCAAAGTGAAGTGATACCTTTTAAAAAAGAAAGAAAGAAATTGTTAATTTCCACTATAATCACCTCCCTAGTGCAGTATGTAAAGATGTTGATGTATAAGTAAGAGGATATTGACAAACTAGATACTATATTAAGCAGATGAATTTACCTACAGTCACAACTGGCAAGTAGAATTATCACCATCCTTTCCTTTTGACCACTTCCTGAATTTGAGTGTTCTTGGTGAGCACATCCTCAGGCAGTACTGGCACCTTGTAAAATAGGACCTCATGCACACACAAAGTCCATGCCATTAGAACAAAACAAATAGCCCCAGAGACCAAGATTCATAATATTTGGACCCTAGAGATATGCTAACAACCCAGAACAGCTTCTTACTGAATCAAAGTTAATTCCTATATAACTAATTACATTTGTAAGCACTTAGATGGCATGGATTAAAGTTGTTGTGTGCCTTCAAGTCATTTCCAACTTAAGACAAACCTGTCACAGGGTTTACTTGGCAAGATTTGTTCTGAGTTTCCATGGCAGAGTGGGAATTTGAACCCTGGTCTCCCAGCATCCTAGTCCAACACTCAAACCACTTAGAGAAGCAGAGGTGCAAGGCAGCAGTCCAAACAGCAGACTCTTCCAATGGTGTAGAGGTCTGAGTGTTGGACTAGGACTGTGGGAAACAGGGTTCGGATCCCCACTCAGCCATTGGAACCCACTGGGTGACCTTGGGCAAGTCACACTCTCTCAGCCTCAGAGGAAGGCCAAAGCAAACCAACCCCCTCCCCAAACAAATCTTTCCAAGAAAACCCATGATACCTTAGGGTAGCCGTAGATTAGAAACAACTTGGAGGCATACAACAACAACAAATAAAAGTTGTCAAAAGCGCATCCGCGAGTACATGATTAATGCTGTAATTAGCTTTAATTTGTCACCATGTGTCAATAAGTACAGTTGGCCCTCCGTATATATGGATTCTGTATCCACAGATTCAACAGACCATGGTTTGAAATTTTTTTTTTTTTAATCCAAAAAGCAAACCTTGATTTTGCCATTTTATATAAGGGACACAATTTTACTATGCCGTTTACTATACCAACAAGAACAGATAATTAAACTTCCAGGGGAGATTGTGAAGTAAACCAACAGGACACTGTTTTAATGAACTGTAGCCTTTGCTTGATAGGTTTTTATGTTTAAGTGTTTATTTGTGAAGTTCTTCCATTGCGTATTTGTTTTTGGTGTTTTTAACTGAAGTCGTGTCTTCTCGCAAGAAATCTTGCCCATGCAAAATCACAGAAGTAAGAGAAAAAATTTCTTAAAGGTGCATGCATGGGCCAGCACGAACCATTAATATTCTGTCATTAGAAGGCAATGTGAAGAGAAATGTTACCATAGAACAAACTGAAATCCCATTTTTAAACCATTAGTGGTGGTTGTGCTATAATTCTGTGGTGGTAGTATCATGTGATTACAGTGATTATGCCACTTTGTTTCTGCTTTCCTCAGTCATGGGATTACAGTGTTTTTAGATGCTAATCTGATAAAGTCCTGTGTGCCAGCAGTGCTTGTTCCTGGAAATGTCAGCTCTAGCTATGGTGACACATGCCTTGATTGCATCCCATTTGGCTTACTCTACAGTAGCACCCCTGCATCCGCTGATTTGCCAACCACTGATTCAATTATCCATGGTTGGCAACAGTGGGGGGGGGTGGATGGGGGAGGGAGAGGGGCTTCCAGGGGGCTTCTGTGGTGGAAATGGTGACAACAGAGTGAAGGGAAGGGAGGAGAGGTCTTGCCTTCCTTCTCCCTTCATCCCCTGTGGCTCTGGTAGTTCCAATAGCAACGGGAGGGCAAAGCTCTGGTGGCTCCAAAGCTCCAATGGCAATGGGAGGGTGAAGTGAGGGGAGAAGACAGTCTCGCCTCCCTTCTCCCTTTGCTCCCCACTTCTGTGGCTCCAGTGACTCCGGTGAGGGCAAAGGGAGGCAAAGGTCCAGTGAGGGGGAGGGGAGGGCAAAGGGAGGGGAGGGTGAAGCTCCAGTGGCTCCAGGAAGGCATCCTGGGAGGGCAAAGCTCCAGTGAAGGCAGGCAAAAGGAGGGGAGGGCACAGGAAGGGGTCACAAAAAGAGCATCCCCTACCTGGCTCTCCCGATTGCAACCAGAAGTGTTTACCCATTGACATTGCATTCACGTGGGTACAATGGCGCACAGATTCAAATGCCAGCAGAAAATCGCTACGGGGGATCAATTGCTAGCTTGAGCCATCAATTAAAAGCAGGTTTTTAAACAATATATGATCGTGAAATGGTGACATCACCTGGTATGTGCACCCTTTCATGATCATTAGGTGTCCTTATTTGACTGGACTGATGAAGTGCATATTTTAGCAACATGGAGCAGCTACCTCACCCGTGCTTTGAAATTTAACTGTCTAGCTGGGAGTCTTATAAATGTAAGTAAGATTCACTATGTGATAGGTACCAAAACTGAGAACAAGCACAACCAAAACTCAAAATAGGAATTCAGCACTGTACACATTCTGTGGTTTTATAATATTCCCTTTTAAAATGCTAATTCAACAAATTGGTTCTAGGATTTTGACAGAACATTAATCATAGTCACAACCTTTGTTCCCTAAGAGATGGATACAGAGATCTTTCCCTGAATTGAAATTGGCTGAAGCTATTGTTTAGAGTAAGGTAGGAAAACAAGAGCCAGGTGGACAGAAACTGCAGCCTTAGATAAAACACACTGGAAAACAGATACAGCCTTCTGTTGGATTCAAGGCAGCTAGAGTTAGGATGGAAAATGGAAAGAAAAATTAAGACACTTTTCGGACAAGTAAAATGCAACGGAAGCAGCCTCACCACGTTGCGAGGCTGCTGTGCTGCAGGGTATCCCTTTCGGATGACGCCCGTCCCTGCCGGTACTGTTGTGGTACCGCAGGGACATTTGAGTGTAATATTTTGGCGATTTTTACTCACGAAAGTTGATTGTGAGTAAAAATCACCAAAATATTACACTCAAATGTCCCTGCGGTACTGCAACTGTACCGGCAGGGACGGGCGTCATCCAAAAGGGATGCACTGCAGCACAGCAATCTCGCAACGTGGCGAGGCTGCTTCCGTTGCATTTTACTTGTCCAAAAAAGTCCCAAGACGCTGTCAATTCCTTCTGTGCCCTCCTATACTCTCAGTTTTGACTACCATTTTATGTTAACAACTCTGTAGCTGTCAACTGCTTGGCTCTATAGAACAGACACACAGGAGACCTATACCTTTTTTAAAAAAAATCTTGAATGCCAAAGAAACCCCTGTCATGCATAGAAAACTACCAGGGCCCTGTATGTGGTTTCACTACTTCTTTAGGGCTAAAAAAAAAACAGGGCTACTCAACAGTATCACTGACCCCACTATTAGGTACCGTACATTGAGGCACTTGGCTAGGGCAGTAAATACTGAGGTCAACACAAGCACTCTGGGTGTTCTGCTTGAACCCCTGGTCATTTTTATCTCTTACAGGACCAAGTTGTGTGTGTCACATGGCCTGTGTCACATTTCTAAACTAGCCCACTGCCCTTGGGTGGCTTGGTGGACACCATGCCATAGTCAAGTAAGTAAGATTCAGGGTGAATCCAGTTTGCTTCTGAACATGAAATAGAGGAGTGAACACCATCTTGCCTTTACTTCAAGAAGCAAAATGTCCTGGCCCTGCAACACCTCTGGCAGGCAAGATACAAGGTTGATGAATATAGAATCATAGGAGTTGGAAGAGACCTCAAGGACCATCCAGTCCAACCCCCTGCCATGCAGGAAAACACAATCAAATCATTCCCAACAGATGGCCATCCAACCTCTGTTTAAAAACCTCCAAAGAAGGAGACTCCACCCCACTATGAGGCAGTGCATGTTGGTGGGGCATCAGTTGTGCAGGCCTTGTGCAAGTCATTGATCCAGATTTGTGAAGGGTGCCACATTGGGTAGGTATTTATATCATGATATGAGAGCCAGCATGGTGTAGTGGCTTAAGTCAGCATTGGACTACAACTCTGGAGACCAGGGTTCAAACCCCATCTTGGGAGAGAGGTGGGATATAATCCAATAAATAAATAAATAAATCCTTACTCAGCCATGGAAACCAACTGGGTGATCTTGGGCACACTCTCTTGGCCTCAAAGGAAAGTTTAAACAAAAAACAAAAAACACCCTGAACCAATCTTGCCAAGAAAACCCCGATAGGTTTACCTTAGGGTTGCCATAAGTCAGAAATGATGGCACACAACAACAGCTACATCAGTGATAAGCTTGAGGTCTATAAGAAAGCTATTACTTCACCAAACATTTTAACAAAAATCGAAAAACTGAATCAGAGACACAGTATTTGTTGAATAATTTGATATCAGCAAAGCTATATCCTCCAATCAGGAGAGACACAAGATGCAGATCTAAATCACAGGTCCTTTCTTTAATGCCACATCTCCAATATCAGTGACACAAATTTAATTAATGTCTCTGGATGACCCAGAAGACTGAGCTAAAGACATCAGATAGAAAGGAGATTGAGGAAAAGAACTGATACAATTTGATCTCAGCATTTGGATACAAAGAAATATTGTAGCACATTTGAATCTAACTGGGAGAAAGATGTTTGTAGCATTAAATGCTCAGCATTTGGAGTTTATTTACAGAATAACCAGAGTGCTGGCAAAGCAAGCATTCAGTGTAACAAAATGTGCCAGCTCCAAACTGTTCATCATTTAAAATCTTCTGCTTCCAAATTCTTTTGCCAGTTACCAAATCAGTCCCCTACATATACATAGCCAATGTGTATGCCATGCCATCTCAACAACCATTCACTTTCCATATTTAATACCACCCCAAAATAGAGTGAACAGTTCTACAATACCTCTTTGTCATTTGTTTCTGAGATACCATATGGGAGCAACTGATCACTAAATAGACCAACTAGATCCAAAGGATTTAATCGACTAGAAAATTGTCATCTCTAATGTTCTGAGCATGTGCTGTCATACAGCAAGCACGCTACTGAAAGGAGACTTGGCATGTTCTCATTTAGAGAGGAAGGAAGGGAGTTTCCCCATAATTCAATGCTAATATTTTGTAAACTGGAGTCTCATCTGTGCTACAAGGAGAACAAAAGAGAGAAATACAAGAAGGTGTATATCCAAGTTTGGAAGCCCCAAAACAGATTGTGGTGGCTTGTTTCTCTGAAGAATACTAGGCCACTCTGTTAGGAGACAGCCAGACCTGCACAGCACACCTCCCAAGATGTAAATGTGTATGCTCAAACATGAAACCACTTTTTATTGTCTGGCCAATGACACAGCAGGATTAGCTGGAAAGGACTCTCCTGAGAGGGAATTAGACATGGCAAAAACTGTATCAGAAGATCACGAGAAGAACAGGAAGGGGCAAGATTATCAGAAAACGATGTCCTTTAGTGTCCCTGGGTCATAGCGCGGTCATGAGTAAGGTGTTCCTTTCTATTAGTGGCTTGTCCCTGTCAATACAAAAGGGAAGCCTCATCCATGGCAGTGCTATGCCCCTGAAATGACTAAAGCACATGGCCATCTGGTAAGGTCACCCCTTCTGTTCTCCTCCCATTCTTCTGACATGGTTTAGAAAGTGATTTTTTGGCACATTCCACTGTGTCTGATGATCTCCCTGGTCAAATCTTGTAGCCATTATTGCTGATGAATTCCATTATCTACCATCATCAATTTTCCTTAAGCTTCCTGATTAAACAGTTGGAGAACTGAATATCCCCAGATGAGTTTCTATCTCTCCCAGCATGTGACCCTGCAGTTGGCAGACAATACACTACAGACAGGAAATTAAATTATTATGAAATGTTACCTTAGAGGCAAGGGCAATAGACTTAATGTTTCTGTGGCATGGTGTAGTGGTTTGAGCATTGGATTACGACTCTGGAGACCAGGGACTGAATCCTTTCTCAGCCATGGAAACCCACTGGGTGACCTTGGGCAAGTCATATTATCTCAGCCTCAGATGAAGGCAAAGGCAAACTTCCTCTGAACAAATCTTGCCAAGAAAACCCAATGATAGGGTTGCCATAAGTTGAAAACAACTTGAAGGCATACAACAACAACAACAACAACAACAACAACAACAGTCTTTCTAAAGTGGGTACTTGTCTGAGCCATAACTATCTTTTGCTAACCCCAATATTGGGTAATGGGCCTCAGGACACCCTTTGGACTGTATCAGACGAGCCCCTTAAAAGTGTTCTTTTGCTGGCATAAAAAAAAATCAATTTTCATGCCAGCAAAAGAACTCCCCCTCCGCACTTACCTCTAATCCTGTCAAAGGCTGCCCCAGCAATGAAAGAGGAAGTGAACGGAGCTCCGTTCACTTCCTCCTTTGAAATCCCATGGATTATCGCGAGACTTTTAAAAAGCACATATATGCACTTTAAAGGACCCAAGTAACCCGGAGAGGGACATAAAAAGTGTGTCACTTACCTGGCTCTCGTGATCCACCCAGAAGTGTTCACACCAAACTGGCCATTGATGCTGCATTGACATGAGTACAATGGTGCAAGGTTTCATACGCCAGCAATACTGGCACAAAAGCGCCATGGGGGATCTATTGACAGCTTCCACTGTCAATAAAAAACTACATGTTTTGGCAGGGACGTAACTGCAAAAGGGTGACGTCGTCTGATATGCACATCCTTTCACGGTTATGTGGCATTGTTATGACACTGTATTTTATGCATCTGATAAAGTCCTTTATTTCAAGAAGTTCCTTTATTTTAGAGAAATTCTGAAGTCATGCTGAGGCTGAGATGCTTTTAAAAGAGTTCCAAATTCAGATTTAAAAGATTTAAATTCTACAGTTTAAATCAAAAAGATTTAAATTTTACAGTCCCTTGTCTCAGCCCACATGACCAGGAAGTAGGACCGGCCTGTGCCTGCATGAGATCCCTCACCTGAACAACAACAGAAGGAACATCTGAAACAACATGTAGGCCTGTGACTCCAACATTGTTACTTTTCTTTTTCTTTTTTTAACATTTTTTGCCTAATGAAGGAGCCAGTAGAGCTTTGAAAGCTTGCATCATGTGTTTTGCATTTTGGTTGGCCAATAAAGATATCACTTTTTTATGGATTCTGGGTTTTGTTTTGCTGCATGGCTAACACAGCTACCCTTGAAAGTGTTTCCAAAGTTAGAGCAATTCATCCAGGGCTGTGGTCTACTAGAACCAAGAAATCAAGTTGCCTGCCTCCTTCTGCAGTTGCCTTGCTAAAAATCCCTACCTAGATAAGCTGAAGTCACTCTTTCAGACCTCCAGAATCTGGAATTTTGTCTAGGGAATCTCATTAGCTTTTGTTTTTTCTGAAACTTCTGGCTCTAGCATAGAGGACTTGGGACTTTTTCAGATGGGGCCAAATGCCCCATTCCTGCCCCACAAGCCCCAATCCTGTTCCTGCTGTGGAATAAAGGAAAAATTTTCACACACTTACCTTCGTTCTGTGGCAGGAACATCCTCCCTCTCCTCTTGCTGGCTGGTTGTAAATGCAGCCATCATAAGGCTGCATTTACGACCAGCAAATGAAATCATGCCCGTTCTCACAAGAGAACAGGCATGCGGTAAATTTAAAAATAACCCCCACAACTGCCAAAACTAAAATCAAAGGGGAAAAAATTACAAGTAACCCGGAGAGGGGGGGGAAGGGTGCCACTTACCTGGATGTCCCAATCATGGCTGGAAGTGCTCAGACTGGACCTCCTCCCCTGTGCCTGTCATCTTGGAAAAGGAACGGGACTCCTTTTCCCACATCCCTGATTTCATGACAGACACGGAACAGGTGTTCTATTCACAATATTTCATCATGAATAGAATACTCCAGGAGCAGGATGGGAGCAGGATGGAAGGGGTCAACATCATCTGAAAGGGGGCCCCTTTCTCGACCCTGTACCATGCCTGCCACGGAATATTGACCCCATCTGAAAATCTCCTTGGTTAGCTTATCCTCCTTTCCTTGCACTGTTCCAGCCAGGAGGGCTCCCTGCCTTCTCACAAGTCCAAAGGGACTCAGGAGAGATAACTTATCAATCTGTTAAATCTGTCTGGGGAGTACTTTCCCTACAAATTGCAGCTCCCAAAACTGGCCCCTCCTTCTCTGGTGTGTGCGTGTGTGTGTGTGTGTGTGTGTTAAGGAAAGTACTGTATTATATTGTCCTTCTTTTTGAAACTCTTCCTTTCATCTCTCCTCCCACCTTAACAACCCCTGTAGCTTCAAGCTACTTTTAATTCCAGACCCTCATAGCCTTGCAAGTTTGCTATTCTGCATGTATCTTTGCCATTTGTGAAGTTCTATCATAATATTTGCTTTCCCCAATGCACCTATTGTGTATATCTTAATTACTATAGGTTCAATAAAATTCCACCTTTAGAGAGTTCTGTGTGAATAGGTATTGTTGAATCTAATCTGCCTGATGCACTTTCTGCCAAAGTTACAAGAACCCTGATAGGCTTATATACTCAGAATATATATGAATTCATTCATATGTTCTGAGGGCATACCTGGTAGTAACAACTCTAGACACTGTGGCTGGACATGCACCTGCCTGTCAACCTCTCCGGGGATCACCGTGGTTAGCATAGAAAGGAATGGCAAATGCCAAAAGGTACTTAAAATAAGACTGGGGGGTACAGAGGTTGCCCACCTGTTACAAACTACAGCCTGGAGCAGCAATTAACAAAAGCAAAGATAAATTCAGGAAAGTCCCACATGAATGAGGCTTAAATTCTACCAAAGCCAGAAGTTCACTAGATGATGCTGGGTGAGTCGCAAGGTCCCAATTTATTGTCAGCATATACCTAACTGCATGTTCCTCCTCATTTCAAAATAAGAGATCCCAAAGTTGAAACCATCCTAATGTCCTATTGTGTTCTGGAAACCTTTACAAGGAATCACCACTGAATGGTAACTAATTGCAATAATAACAACCTAACTGAAAAGAAATGCATTCTGCACATACTCAGGGACCGGGGGCTCATCTACACTGGCTGCTTGGACTGGCCCCATATTGACCACAATGTCAGACACACACAGGGCTGGATCTGGTGCAATTTGCACCATTGCCCACATAAGCTAGCCAGGTCGACACTGCATCAGCCCTGCTCGCCCATCCCCTCTTTTCCTAGCCGCCGCCACCACCACTGCTGCTGCCTCGCCACCCAAGCAGCTCCCTGCAAGAGCCTGTCCAGTAGAGGTCAAAATAGGGCACCAAGGCACATGATCGGCAAGGAGGGGGCCGTTCTACCACCACCCACCCCCATCGGTTGCACGGCTTCCCCCTTCTGACCTCAGCAGAAGCAACGCCACCAGCCAGGTTCTTGCAGGGAGCTGCTTGGTTGGTTAGCCAGTGGCTCCAACAGGGATCCATCCCTTCTCTGCGCTGAGCAGCACAGGGTAAGGGAGATGGCACCGCATTTGCATATGGATGACTGGATCAGGCTGAATCGAACCTGGTCCAGCTGTCCAGCTAGCAAAAGAACCCAAAGCCACTTAAGAGTTTCTTGGAAACCCCAGAGTTTTCCCAGATTTTGCTTCATTTGGGGAAAAGTTGGGTTAAGGACAAAAAAAAAATGCAGTTCCTCCCCAGAACTAGCCATAGGTCATCTGGACTACCAGCACCAGATTTGGGATGAGTCTGCATTTTCTTTATTTTTATTTTTTATTATTATTATTTTGCCAGTGTAGACAAGCCTTCAGTAACCACCAGGTTACAGGGCTCTCCCAAGCTCTGGATCTAGAATCTTTCCCTCAACTTCAAGGAACTGAACTAGGTCTGCACCCATTTGAAATGAGGCTCCCACAAAACTGCTTGTTCTGTGGCTTGCTTGTTCATTTGTTTAAGGGAAGAGGAGAAGGAAGTGTTACCTATAGAAATTAATAAAATGTACTAAAATTGGCCATATTTCTTGCTATATGGTCTCTTGAGATTTTCTGTTTTCTAACTACATAGACTAGAAGAAATATTTCTAGCTCTATAATCCTCTTTAATACTGTTATACAACTATGAACAGATTTGTAATAGCAGCCTTCTGGATACATGTTGGTATTCAACCTGTGATTAAAGCAGGAGCTCCTTAAAACCTTGTTTTTTGAATTTATCATTAAAATTATTTTTTCATGTACATTTATGCAACAGGTATGGAGCATAGATATTGTGGTTCTCCATGCCCGTAAGGACCCAAAAACAAAAAATGTTTAAAAGCATAAACTAAACACGGACTTAAGAAGGCAGGAAATTCTGCTGATTCCAGATAACAGACCTGAAAAACAGGGAAAGTATTCTCTTTTTAATTAGCCTAACTTCTTTTGATGAAAGAATACAAGCTTTCTAATGGCACTGTTCTTTGATCAACATGTGTAGCGTCTCCCTGCATTTCTCTCTAGGAAACCAAAGCAAATGCAACCATTCTGTATCCTGGGGGAAAATGCCCTACAAATTTGTGAAATTACTATTTTAAAAGAGAAAGAGACATCAGTATTGACACAGGCTTAGACAGAGATCTTCACAATCCTTGCTAATCAGATCTGCATATTCTCTGCAGTGTGGTCATATATCTTCTTATAAATAAGACCAACGCAACTAAGAAGTCAAAAGAAGCCAGTTTTTCAAGCTCCTTCTCTTCCTCTTCATCCCACCCCACCTTGGTTTCTTTGCTCCTTTTATCAGACATATTCATTAAAATCAGGTTCATGGTTTTAGCTCTAAGAGGTTTACATGATGAAACAGCTGTCAATAAAACCTCTAAAGAGGATTGGCGCTCACATGTCAGTGGCATGACTGAAAGGGGGCCAAGTTGCTCCTATCACTCCTAGAAAGATTAAACTCTAGATCAATCTGATGTTGCAAAAAGGGTACGGGGGAAATATTAGCAAAACTGCAAAAAGCACATTACATAAATTAACAATAGCAGCTGAAGTAATCATCCTAAGAAAATAGAAAAGATGTTATTAATTCAGGCTTACATAGGTGCCTCTGAGCTTATCTGCTACATCACACATCCTACACAAGAGAAAAAAGTAATGGCTCACCTCACATATAAAAACTGAGGGGGCATTACTATGGGTGTGCGGCTGGCGCATTTACACAAGAGTTCCTGTGCTGGTTCATCTACTTGAGAATTCACTCTGGCCTCCAATTATTCCTTAGATGCTCACCAGTAGGACATGATAGAAACAAGCATCTCCCATGGTTTACTCCCAACATTCTGCAACAGGGCTCTCCCAAGACATTTTATTGCTTGAGGCAAAGGACAAGAGGACACTGTGCCTCTCCTCTCAGTTCTATGAATCCTATATACAGAAGCTGGCCAAACTGGCAATTGGATCTTACTCTAATACTGGCAATGGCATGGGAGATGTATCCACACAACAAATTATAGCGGTTTGATACCACTTTAATTGCCACTGCTCCATCTTACAGAATCCTGTAGTTTGGTAGTGCTTACAGTTCTCTGGAACTAGAGTCAGCCATCTGTGTCCACGGGTTCTACATCCATGGATTCAACCAACCACAGCTCAAAAATATTCAGAAAAAAATCCAAAAAGCAAACCTTGCTCTTCACCATTTTATATAAGGGACGCCATTTCACTACACCATTGTGTAAATATAATGGGACTTAAGCATTCATGGATTTTGGTATCCACAGGGGGTCTTGGAACCAAACCCCAGTGGATAGCGAAGGCCCACTATATAGCATTAGAATTTTCAGGCAGTGAATTCAAAGTAAAGATTCCAGGATTCCATGGGATGGAGCCATAGCAGTTGAAGTGGAATTAATCTGCTCTAAATTGTGTAGTGGGGATACACAGCAGGTCCACCACCACACCTGTCAAAAGAAGACTAGTGGGATAGAACAAGCTGGGAGGCTGCCATTGCCTTACCATCTGCTGCCTGAGGCAACTATCTCACTCCATCCAATGAGAATGCAGGAGCTGTCACAAAATCACATAGGACAATCATACAATCATAATATTTAAAAAGCAGCAGCAGTAATTTTCATAGGCCCATCAATGCGCACAGCACTTTATAAAATACAAAACAGTATATCCTTTTCTGAGGGGACTTAGAATCTAAATTCAACAGAAATAACAGAAGAAGGGAAGTGGAGGCAGGGAAAGAATATGAGATTGTGTCAGTTGCACATCTTTAGGCTTAGTTTAGAAAGAGAAACAGATGACAACATGTAAGTGTTCTGGAAGGCACATAGAATCATAGAGCCATGGAGTTGGAAGGGGCCTCATAGGTCACTGAGTGTAACTTCCTGCTCAAGGCAAGACCTTCAGCTAAAGCATCCCAAGCAGATAACTGTTCAACCTCTTTTTTTAAAAGATGTCCAGAGAAGGAGAAACCCACCACTACCTCTCTAGGCAATTGGTTCCATTGCCAAACCACTCTCACTGCCAAGAAGTTCCTTTTAATATTCAATCAAAACCTACCCTCCTGCGACTTCAAACCATTGGACCCAATCTTGCCCTCTGGGGCAGCGCATATGAGCAGCACAAAAACACAGTTTAAAATGTTCAAGTAACCAAGGGAGGGTCATAAAAATGTGTCACTTACCTGGATGTCCCGCTCTCACCCAGAAGTGTTCTGGCAGGGACCTCCCATTGATGCTGGGATCTCACCAGCAAAACGGGGCACCTTGTTGCCTGCATGGAAATCCATGACAGAAACAAAACGGGGGAAAATCTATTGACAGCTTCTCCCATCAATAAAAAGCAGAGCTGGCAGAACACGTGCATAACAAGGAGGGATGACATTGTCTGATAAGGGAGCCCTTTTGTGATCTGGTGTTCCTGTATCACCGCTTTAGATGCATCTGATAATCTCCTTAGAGCCATGATGGCGAATCTATGACACGTGTGTCAGCACTGATATGCATAAGCATTTACGCTGACACATGGATGTAGGCCTCCTCCCCCCCCACCCCCACCCACAACCTCACCACCCTCCCTACAGTTGCAATCCAGGCTTCAAAGCCTCATTTTAAAGAGGGGAGGAGAAAAGCGGCAGGCGGGGCTAGGAAGCCCCGATTGCCACTTTAGGGAGGGGGGTGGAGGTCCCCCCTCACCTGGCCACCACCACCACCCCTGAAGCCTGCCGTGCTTCCCCGGAGCAGCCTTGGGCAGGCCGGGTAAGGTGGCTGACAGGTGGGACTCTGCTGGGGAAGGCAGCAGGTGAGCAGAAGGGTGGCCGCCCGGCCTCTCCCCGGCCTTCCTGAGGTGGTTCCGAAGCCTCAGAGCCACCTCAGAAAGGCCAGGGAAGATGGTGGGCGAGCAGGAGGGTGGTCTCCCGGCCTCTCCCCAGCCTTCCCAAGGTGACTCTGAGGCTTTGAAGCCTTGGAGCTGCCTCGGAAATGCCGGGGAAGATGGTGGGCGGGCTGGTGGCTGCCCGGCCTTCCAGAGGGGGCTCCATGGCTTTGAAGCTGCAGAGCCACCTCAGGGAGGCCAGGGAACATTGCAGATGGGAGGGAGGGACCCTGCCCGGCCTCTCCCTGGCCTTACCTAGGGGGCTCCGAGGCTTCGAAGCCTCAGAGCTGCCTCGGAAAGGCCGGGGAAGGCAGTGGGCAGGTGGGCCTCGTGTTTGAGCCCAGGACACCGCGCACAGCTTCTCCAATGGAGCCCTCCTAAATAGCTCCACACAGGGGAACTGCCAAAAGAGGGTGGGGGTGAGAATGCATGTGTGTGTGTGTGTGTGCACGTGGCATTGTGGGGAGGGGGAGTAAGTGCTGTGAAGGGAAGAAGCTGAGGGTCTGGGAGCTGAGCAGCTGCCCGCGTAATCGCTCCTAGGCTAGCCGGCAACACATGCTCTGCTCCATGGCTAACTCAGGCTGCCTCCTCGTCTCCAACTCCGCCTTGCTCCCACACTCGCTACCATGTCCCCCAGCCTTCCTGTACCTCCAGCAGGTAAGTCCACCTCTTTTATATCTTTCCCTGCTTCATTCGTGGGTGAGGTATCCCCCCCCCAAATAAACCCATGGGTCAGAGGGAGGCTGGGGAAGGTGGGGGGAAAGGCCCCATCAGCACTTTCAGTAGGCCAGGGGGGGGCTGTTATTATTCACGGATTTTTCACATTTGCGGGGGTCTTCGGAACCTAACCCCCACGAATGTGAAGGGACGACTGTACATTTTGATTACTCAGTTGTCACATGAGTTGTGACAACTCATTAATTATTAATAAACAATTAATAATATTGTTGATTAAACAATACATATAACGAAATAATGTTTTTTCCTCAAAGTGACACACCACCCAAGCTATGCTCAGTGTTTTGGTGACATTTAACACACCAAGCTCAAAAGGTTGCCCATCACTGCCTTAGAGTCTCCTCCATTACTACTGGTATACATAGGTCAAAAGATCCTGCCATTGTCTGGCCTCTCATATGCTAAATTGAGTTAATTAAATTCCTCAAATTAATATTAGGACATTAAAGGGTCCCTATTGACCCCCACACAATTAAGGTAACAGCCACAACCATCATACCAGGTGATAAGATATTCTAACATGGATTTTCTTGGTCATTTGCATTAATAGAAGTGTGGTGTGACATAAAAGGTTACCCTCATATTAACTACATGGTAAACTGTCCATCTCCATTAGCAATCAATGGCAAGTGACACAGGGTATGGAAGGTTTTTCCTTCCTTCCTTCCTTCCTTCCTTCCTTCTTTCCTTCCTGTGCAAATGATTCCTTCATGTGCAAATCATATAAAAGGTGCTCCTTACAGTTACCATAGATCAGGCCCATTCTAAAACTGGCGTGCCCTGCCATCATGAGCCCAAATGTGGAAATATTACTTAAAATGTGGTAGCACTAGAAAAGAGACTGTAAGCCTACGGGAAGCTATACACATATATATATATATAACTATTTATATGTACACACAAAAAAGAAAAATCCATGCAGGATTGGGATACCTGTAGCACTAAAAAAGAGACTGTAAGCCTACGGGAAGCTATACATATATATGTAAGCCTACGGGAAGCTATACACATATATATATATATATATATATATATATATATATAACTATTTATATGTACACAAAAAAAAAGAAAAATCCATGCAGGATTGGGATACCTGTAGGCTCAGCAAAGTGATGAATTAAAGGAATAAATATTTTATTCTCTCACTTAGCCTCTGAATTCCTACCAAATGTCCACAAAATAAATGAATTCAGTTTGGGTTGTGTGGTTTTTTCAGAATTATTGTGTTGTAACTCTCTTATGGAAGTTTGTATATGCTTGGAGATTTTAAAATGGAGTGTTGAAAAATGAGAGTAGTATTCTCTTAATGCTATTTTAGCTCACAGAAATTTACTCACTAAAAAGAGTAGACATTCATAATGCAGTAAAATATTTATTAATAATAATAATAATAATAATAAATATTATTTATACCCCGCCCCTCTGTTAAAAACAATCGGGGCGGCTTACAAAAATTAAAATACAAGTACAGATTAAAATCCCTAAACGCCACCCAACCCCACCCTCCCCCATAAAAAAGTATTAAACCAATATAAATTAAAAACAATCTAAAATCACAGTTTAAAAAAATAATAAATAGCCAGCAGACTAAAAAAAAGAGGCCAGGAGCTCCTGAGGCCGGGATCTAATTAGGAAAGGCCTGCCAAAAGAGATCCATCTTTAGTGCTTTTTTAAAGCTACTCAGGCTCGTCATCTGACGGATCTCGTTCAGCAGGCCATTCCACAATTTGGGGCGATTACCGAAAAGGCCCTCTGGGAGGTTGCAGACAGCCTAGATTTTTGTGGCTGAAGCAAATTCCTCCCAGGGGACCGGAGTGCGCAGGGAGGATTGTATGGTAGGAGGCGGTTCCGGAGATAAGTTGGACCCAAGCCATTTAGGGCTTTAAACATAATAACCAACACCTTATACCAGTGCCAGAAACTGATAGGCAGCCAGTGGAGAGATTTTAATACTGGAGTTATATGGTCTCTCTGAGATGTTCCAGAGACCACATTTGTGTAGAAAAAGAACATAGCAGGAGGATGGCAAAATGTCCAGGTAAGATGCTGTTCCATTCTCTTAGGGGTTGTCTATATGGTGAAAATACTCCTCATAGAAATTGAGGAGAATACGATTTGTCTTAATGAGATCCTGTATCAATCCACCATATTGGAGTGGAAGAGGGACAAAAACGCCAAAAACTGCATTCTCAACAAGTTATTTTTAAAAAGCTCTGCAGGGAATGTGCATCCCCACTCATTGGGACAACAGATTCACTTTCATGCACATTCCCAATAAGAGCAGAAGTAGAAAGCTGATTTGTCAGATGTGCACAGGGATAGAGCTTGCTAACATGGCAAGCGCCCAAACCCACCATGTTTGATTTTCACTGTAACAATCATGTGCTCAGGCGATGAAACAGCCTTTTTTTTTTCCTTTCTTTTTTTGTTGTATTTATTTAAATGGAATGTCACACTCCTGCACATTCGCTTTTTTAAAAAATACTGTTCGACAGCAGCAACTGGTGACAATAAAAGCAATTCACTCATGCCCACCATCTTGATTCACAGGTATGCCTGTTTGAACAATGAATGTGGATAGGTTTGCATGCCTGTGATTTTGCCAAAACTCATTGAGACAAATGAAAGGTGCTCTGAATTGGCATTAGTGCACATCAATCCACATTTTATAGCCTCGTATAGACAAGCCCTTAGACAACAATGAAAAGCACTAAATAGAGCCACATATGTTCACAGCCCTAAGTGAACCCTGTATGAGTGAATATTTTTCTTACTGTCAAAACTGTGGTCTTATGTGTCACTTTTATGTTCAGAGGAGTCAACAATAATGACTGAATTTCTTCTCTTAGGGTATTTATTTTATTTATATCCTGCCTTTCTCTTTGAATGGGAGATTTAGTGTGGATTTATGATGTACTTTGGCAATGTATATATCACTTTATCTGTACCCAAGTGTTTTTTTCCTAAGCTCTGTATTGTATTTAAATAAAAAGTCAATAAGAAAAAAAATGATGTTGGAAAATACTGCAAAACAAAACAAAAAATAGTGTGTACACAGAACAGCTATAAAAACAGATATAAGTTCGTAAAGTGCCTAGGAGAAGATGTCTCCCTGGGCATTTGGCTGCTGTAGTTTCTTAATTATATAGTTTGTTCTTTTTCACTAAGTTGCAGGAAGTTATTAAATAAAACATTCATTGCATATAGAACCAGAGCAGGGCGGGAATATATTCCTGAAGAAACAAATTCTGCTTACTCTTGGTTTTGGCTCTCTTGCGTAGAAAGTAGTCTTAAGACACAATTCTAATCCTTTCTTTAAAGCCTTCTAAACCAAGGAGTGTTACCACTCCTGATGACAGTAAATTCTGTAAGTAAATTACTCAGTGTTTAAAGGCATAAATAGGACTTTATCATGCCACCCCCTGTAAAAGTTGTTTTGCCGGCATAAATTGTGGTGTTTTTATGCCAGCAAAAAAACTCCCCCCGACCAGACCTTATCTTCTTCATGTTAAAGCAGCTTCCCAGGCACTAATGGGGAGTGAACAGAGCTCCGTTCACTTCCTGGTTTCAAATCTCACTGAATCCCGCGAGAAGACACTCGTGTGGGAGATTCAAAAAAACAAAACAAAATAAAGACACAAAAAGTTCAGGAAAGCACCAAAACACACTTTTAAAGTCCCAAGTAAATGCGGGGGTCACAAAAAAAGCGTCCCCTACCTGGCTGTCCTGATCACATTCAGAAGTGTTTGCCCATTGATGTTGCATTCACGTGAGTATAATGGCACATGGATTCAAATGCCAGCAGAAAATTGCTATGGGGGATCAAATTGATGGCTTGGGCCATCAATAAAAAAGTATGGCTTTTAAACAATATACAATCGTGAAAGGGTGACATTGTCTGGTACATGTGCCCTTTCATGATCATTAGGCACTGGTATGATAAAGTGCATATTTTAGCAACATGGAGCAACTACCTTACCCATGTTTTGAAATGTAACTTGTTGAGAATGCAATTTCCAGAATTCCCTAGCCAACGTGGTTACTGGCTGACTGGAAGTTTCTCAAAACTAGTTCAAAGAGTATTTTTTTCTAAACTCTTTTCCTTACAAATAGTCAGACTATTTGTTCCTGTAGTCTGCTTCATCTCCTTCATCATGAGGTGTCCATTTACTCCTAATCAGTTACCAGTCCATAAGAGGACCTTTTCTCTTACCCCATAACTAGGGTTCCCAGGTTTTCTAAATAGTAATGCAGGATACTGTAATGTGCAATGTGGAGGAGAAACAGGCCTCAGCCTGTTTAACAGTGTTCTCCCCACTCTGTTGCCAGCTCAAGACTGGCGTGAGGCACCTGAGGCAGGCCTATACAAATCTCATGAGAGGAGGACTTCTTGTGAGATCTCTGGGTTCCTGGGAGATCCCATGTCTTACAGGAACCACAAAACCCAGGAAAATCCCATGATAGCAGGCCAGTACCCATCATGAGATTAGTAATTTACTGTTGTGTACACACTGTGAGCAAGCTGCTCAGAGTTGGTGTGATGAGTAGAAAGATTGAGCAAAAAGTGGTGTGTAATATGAGGACTTTTTGCTACCTACCAAATACTCAGAGATCCATCTCTTGTAAGCATGCCTGGTGCCTGCTCTTTCCACTCGCAACAGACAAAATACAGGATTTGGATGTATAACACCAATAAGGGACAGGATTTTCAGTCCCTAAATTAAGGTACATTCCATACAAAATGGGAGTCTTGGGAGCTTTATCCATAACAGCAACCCCACTACTATAACAAAAGCAGTAGAAAACGTCAACACCAAGGAAAGTCCCTGCCATTAGGAAAAGCAAGGTGGCTACTTCAGGCAGCATATTTGGGATATCAGCAAATTGTTAGTTATTCATTTATTACAAGCACCCCAACTATGCTGTCTGAAGTAGCTGTACAATATTATTGTATTTTAACTGCCCATAAGACGGGGTTTTCTCCCACAGGCACTGAAATAACCTGGCTGGCCTTCAATGTCATGAATTTGTGCCACAGGGGAACCATTTGCTGATCCAGCTCAGACAGCAAAAGGTTCCTGGCTGACTCTGGTTCCTGCCTGCCATAAGGCCACCTCTCACCTTCCACTGCATGGCAACAAGGCTATCACTGGATAGTACTGCCATAAAAAGCCAGGACACACCCGGAGAAGCCTATAGTTTTCTCTTTCTGCAAGGTTGCTCTCCAAGCTTCACTGAAGCCATATGCTTTCTAACAAAAATGCCTTTGCCAAATTAACTGGGATGCGGGCTTTGAACTTGCATTGGAGCAATGCTAACACTATACCTTCCAACACTTCAGAGATGGAAGCTGGGACACATGTGGCCAAGCAATATCAGAGGGTCATCAAGATGGCAAGAGAAGCTAGGAGAGGTGACACCAGTTTGCTTTTATCTGAATCTACTGGGAAGGGCAAGATTCTGCCCTCTCCTCTCTTCTTCCCCTTCTTAGGTTAAATGAGTGCTTAATACTCAGTTTTCAGCAATTAAAGTAAGCCAAGGACAAAGGGGGAAAGTGGGCAGAGGAAATAGAAACTGGGATGTTTTAAAAGCCGTTGAAAAGTTGGGTAACAGAGAATTAATCAGGACTGTTGAATTGCCAAACTGAAACAGTTGGAGGGTATGAAAAACTACTAGTGTAGTAAGAGAATACAAAGAGGCAAGGACAACCAGCACTGTTTCCACCTCAGGGCAGTTCAGAAGTGATAAAAACAAATTACTACCACATAATTTCATACATGCTCATCACTCCAAGTAATCAAGCCCTGAAGGAGTGGACAGTATTCTTACTATCATAAATGTTGTACCATGCATCACTTTTATGTCCCGAGCAGTCAACCATAATGGCAAAGTTCATCCCTTTAAGACACATATCTGATGTAGTTTGGTCATTGGTGTATCATTTTATCAGTACAAAGGCATTTTTGTGTGTTCTGAGAACATTTTGTTTAAATGAAAAGTCAATAAGGAAAACAAAATGCTGGAAAATATAGCATACAGCTCCTATCAAAACAGAGATTAGTTCTCAAAACCTGCTATTCTTCCCCAGCAAATGGCTACTATTGCTTCCCATATGGTTCTTTCCCACCCCTTATACTGCAGGAGGACATTAAATAAAACATATATTGATTATATATTGAGTCTGAGAGGTGTTTTTTTTTTTTAAATGATTATATATCAAAAGAAACAGAATCTTTCCTTACCTCCCTTGCATGGTGAGAGGGCTGTAATCTTTCCCCAGTGTAATGGAACAATCTGATTCTGGTGCATTGTTTGGATATGGTTTTGAGGGTTCACCCTGAATAGCCATCATCTCTTTCAACAGCTTCAACTCACTAAAATTGCTGGGAATTGGTTCCACGGCTACATCTCTAAGCAAGTCTACGTGGTGTGGGACAGTGGTTTGTGTCAACTCCATGTCTACTTTTCTAGAGATTACACTGTCATCTTTATGGTCCAAGTACATAACTCTGGAGCCTGCAGAAAGGTGTCTTCTTCTCTGAAAAGACACAGATAAAAGAAAAAGGCATCAACTAAGTATAGAAATAGGCTACAATGTATGAAAAACTAGAGTGTTACATATAACTATGCACCTACTAAATAGGGTAACCAAACTCTTTGAGTGCAACTGCCATCTTGGATCATACTGCAGACTAGGGACATAGATGATCCTTGCTGCGCAAGGATCGCCCGGGAGAGGTTCGTTGCAGCAGCGTGGCAGAGGGTCGATTTCGGACAACGACGTCGCTGCTGCGAGATCATCCGTCCCTCTTGAGCTTAGGCTTGGAGCCTGCCGCGCTATATTCGGCAAGATTTTATTCACTGAGGTTGTCCATGAATAAAATCTTCCCGAATATAGCACAGCAGGCTCCAAGTCTAAGCTCAAGAGCGACGGACAATCTCGCAGCAGGGACGGCGGCGTCCAAAATCGACCCTCTGCCACGCTGCTGCAACGAACCTCTCCTGGGTGATCCTTGTGCGGCAAGGATCGTCTGAAAATGTCCTAATTTTGAATATGTGCATATTTTCTGGTAGATAGAAATTCACAGTACCACAGTATATTTAAAAAAAAAAAAACAGTAATGGCCTGCCCACCTCCAGCTCCCTAGCAGCTCAGATTAGCAACATAGCCATATATACTTCATAACATAGACAGAATGTGGAAAGTAATTCTGACTGCAGTTCCCATAATCCCCCAGCAGCCAGTGGCCAAGCTGGGGTTCTGGGAGTTGTAATCCAAAAAAGTACCTTTTTCCACCTCTGAACATAGGCCATCTGAAGTAAATCCTACCTGGAACTTACTCCCAGGAGAGCTTGCATAGTGGTGAAATGTTAATGTCACTGGTGAAAATGCCTTAAGAAGGCTCCCTGTTCACAGTGAATCTGTCACTGTTCCTGTATGAAATGAAGGAGAGGAGAAGGAAACAACATCTCCACAGCTGAAGCATGGAAGGTATTCTGGGGATAGGTGGGCATCTTTCCCTCTCAGGATAACCTTGGAAACCATGAGGTAAGTGGGCCATGTGGACAGGCTGCCCAATGAATGCTGATCATGAAACCATCCTCAGTCGCTATATCTAAGCATTTGGGATCCTTTACCTTGGAAGGCTAGGTTTTCACCACCCTTGGCTGCATTTCACAGTCAAAGCAAAGATGTTATTATTTAGACAGGGCTTCCTTTTGTGAGTTTTACCTAACATTTCATGAGCAGCATCTGATTGTTCTTACTATATTTCTGCTTTCATAGAATATTACTGTGTTACACGATTGGCTTTAATTGCTACGAGTGGTGTGTGTTCAGCAGAAAGATAGTATATGTGTTGTTCTATAAATAAATAAAGGGCTGGACTTTTAAGGCTGTGCAGTGCAGTTTTTAAGATTTTGAAGGGTCTTTATACAGTTTTTAATGCATTTTAATATTTCTAATGTTTAATGTTTTTTAACTTATAAATTGTTTAATTCTTTTTAAAATTTTATATTTATACTGTAATGCTTACTTTTGTACTGTTTTTAACTTTATTGTTTTAAAGATGTTGTTAGCCAGCTTGAGTCCTATTGGGAGGAGAAAGGCGGGATATAAATGAATATCATCATCTTCATCTTCATCATCATTATCATCAGATAAATAAATCACCTTCTCAGGCTTATTTGGTGGGAACAAGGGAGAGGGCCTTCTCAGTGGCTGCTCCCAGACTTTGGAACTCCCTTTCCAGAGAGACCAGGGTGTTGTCTAGATGGTGAAAAAAAATCCTCAAGGTATGCGTGAAGAATACCTTTTGTCTAGATGAGCTCCGGCTGGGATTTGCCATATTCGGAAGGACAGGGGGCGAAAACTACAAGTACTTTGCAGTAACAGCTTTTGCTGGGAGGCCTGGTGGCACAGTAGTTAAATACCAGGACTGCAAGCCACAACATTGCAAGTTAAATCCCAAGGGCTCCAAGGTTCACTCAGCCTTCCATCCTTTCATAGATCGGTAAAATGAGTATCCCGCTTATGAGGAAAATTAGCTAACACACATTGTAAACCTCTTGGAGAGTGCCTAGCATGCTATAAAAGCAGTGGATATGTATGTGCTATTACTTAATTTGTAAGCCGCTGTTCGTGGCTGACGAGCAGGGTATAAACACCTAAAAACAAAAAATTAACTAAATAAATAAATTTCTTAACCTTTTTTTAAAAAAAATATGTGAAAAATACGCATTATAGCCTGTTTGAACAACCAATTTGAATTGGGGTACATCTGAGAAGTCAAAACATGATTGGTCGGACATGCGCAAACGTGGGCTTGCCAGTAACAAAGTGGAGGGAGCATTGGGGGAATAATAATGCAGGTAATTCACTCATGGCCAACATCTTGTCTCATGGTCATGCTCCATGTGAACTTCAAACTCAAATAGCTTCAAACTCAAATAGCAATATTGCAAATGCAGGGGGGGCAAATGAACACTGCTTCAATAGTGAGTTAATGCACTATTTTCCACAATTAATTCTCCCATCGAGCTGAGCCCCAGGATGGCCCCATCCTTGCTCTCCTTCCAGTGGCAGGTTAAAACATTTTTGTGCTGCCAGGTTTTTATGAACTGACAAGGGCTGGGCTTTTAAGACTGTGGGGTATGGTTTTTGAGATTGTTAGGGGGCTTTAAACAGTTTTTAATGCATTTTAATATTTTTAATGTTTAATGTTTTTAATCTATAAATTGTTTAATTCTTTTTAAAATTTTATATTTTTATTTTTACTTTTGTATTGTTTTTAACTTTTGTGGTTTCAACCATGTTGTTAGCTGCTTTGAGTCCCGTGGTGGGAGAAAGGCAGAATATAAATGAATAAAATGATGATGATGATGATGATGATGTGAGAGTTTGCCTTGCAATTCTTGGGTTCCCTCTCTAGAACAAGAGGTGCCTGCACCAGCCCTAACTGCACATGAATTAGCTTTAGATATACATATGAAATATTAACTTTTGGTTCTTTCTTTCTCTCTCTCTCTTTCTTCCTCACTCTCACACATGCAGTTGATATCTACCTTCATCTATCTATCTCAGAAATAAATGGTTTACGAAGAAGTAGCTTTGCTTGACAAATGTGTGCATGCTTGTCTGTACATATCCATGGGCATACACAATACTTACCAGATGTGCATGAGTGGGCGAGAATACTGATTGCCGCAGCTAAGCAGTGTTTTATTAAGCTTACCCATTTTACAAGGCAGCATTAAATACACTTTTAAGCAATGATTCACCACAAAGACCTCAAGGCACAGTGGTATTCTGAAAAGCAGGAAATGCTATACATTTGGACTTTGTGATCTCCTTTTCGCCCACTTCACAGTATATCATTTGGTAACATCAGCATACATTGTAGTGACAGGAATGAAACAAACAAGCAAAGTATACACTGACCTCTTGTGGCAAACACACAGATTTTTGTAAATTGCAAAAACTCCTCAACAGGGTTACCATGATCACAATTACAACACAATCCTGGGTGTGTCTACTAGGAACCAAGTCCCAATGAATTCAAGACTGCTTTCTCCCAAGTATGGTTGCATGAAACTGTTGCTTTCATACATCTGGAGGACCACCTCCCCCAAAATGAGCCAGCCCAGAATTTGAGATCTTCAACAGAGCTCCTGTTGCATATCCCTCCACCCTGAGAGGCTAGAATGGTGGGTATACAAGACAGGGGGGTTGTCTAAATGGTGAAAATACTCCTCATGGAATGTGAGGAAAATCCTATCTGTCTTAATGGAATTCTGCATCATTTCACTGTATTCAGAAAAAAGGGGGCCAAAAACATCAAAAACTCTGAAGGAAAAGCCTTTGTGCTTTTTCCCTGAGTTTTTTTAAAAAAGCAAGGGGAATGCACATTCCTGCTCGCTGGGATGAGTGATTTGCTTTGAATTGCTTTCCCATAGGAAAGGAAGCACAAAGCTGATTGGCTGGATGAGTGCAGGGGGCAGGGCTTGTTAACAAGGCAAGTGCTCAGAGCCACCATGTTGGATTTTCACCTTAGCAAACAAGTGCTAAGGCGGTAAAATGGGGTGTTATTGTTTTCTTTTCAGTAAAACTGATATATCACTCCAGTGCACAGTTAAAACAGTTTTTTAAAAAATCCAGCGGCATCAGATTACAGTAGATGAAAATGTGAATAATGCACTTGTAGCCGCCATCTTGACTGGTGGGCATGCAAAGCTTTGGGAGGCTAAAAGTCCATTACAACAAGTCGCAGCTGCTGCGAATTGCCATTACTGAGGGGCACTGCATGGGTTTGGGGCTTGTATAGGCAGGCCCAGGGCTTTCTCAGCACCTCAGATGTGAAACTCCTTCTCAAGAGAAACCAGACTGACTCCATCCCTTTTGACCTACTGGCAAGGCAGCCAAAGCTACATGGTTTTGCATGGCCTTTGAACCTAAAATCAGTACTAGCTTTTGGAGAGTTTTAATTGTGTGTGTTACTCAAACTGGTTTTTAAAACATTGGCCAGAATCCACTGAGGAAGTTACAAATGCATAACCTAGAGTTCATATTTGCAATCTCTGTGTATTCACTACTTTAAGGACTACATAAATACTGTGAAAGTCCCCCCACTTCCCACTTACTGGGCCACAACTACTATAAGTGGCAGTGATCTGTTCCCCTGTTGATCAGGAAGCAGTTTACTGGCATTCCCACCTCCTTTCTGTGAATGATCTCTGGTGTGAGGGGGAATTGCAATAGGGACCCTGCTTCTCCCTATCACAACAGGGATTGCAAACAGGAGGAGAAGGGAACACCATTCAGCTGCTTCTCAATCAACAGGAAAACAGACCTATGTTGCTCACAGTGGCTGCTGCCCAGTAAGTAGGGACTGGTGGGAGCCAGGCTGACAAACACTACACAGGGTCTAATAAAATGTTTTTGGACTGTCCTGGGGGCAATCTGTGCAGACAATGCTGGGCCAAAACCACAAATCTGGACCAAAAAGTCCTCACTACATTCAGCCATTTCAGTCCCAAAATAGTGTAACACCAACCCACCCCCTGCTTAAAATGCTTTTTTAAAACTCCCAATTTACCACAGCTCTTCAAGGAAAATCCAGAGTATTCCGTGCCAAGAGTGGGCAGCTCTCCTCACATGAGTCCTGAATTGTCCAGTGTTGCTGGCGCTGCTGCTGCTGGCACATATCATGTCATCTGAGGTCACAACGAGGCCCTCAGCATGTGATCAATATCAGGGAACACAATGAGGTGTAGCAGTATAATACAGCAGGATGTATGTGAGGACAGCTGTCTAGAAATGGGGGGAATCAGTGCAGCTCCAGGGCCAGAATACTCCAGGCTGTCCCCAGCTTATCTCGGCTGGTGTAGATGAGCCCTTATCTATATAACTAAGGTGGTTACATAGCTAAATAGGTGGTACAAAATTCTGGCCGTTGTTTTTATTCATTTTTAAAGAATGTTATTATCTGTTGGAAGACCTAGCAGGGTGAGAGGTAATGATAGTATTTTAATAAAAATGTGAACATTATTGTTTATTTATACAGCACAATCAGTGGCTTTACTGAGCTATATCAGCAAAAGACAAGTTCATATTGGAAGAAGCTTGCAACTTGAATTTCACTGGAGTTAAGAGCAGGAGTAAAGGTGTAGCTCTGCTTACTTTAATAGAAAATTGTTTGCCTTTCAGGTGAAAGTGAAGAAAGTTTTCTGCACACAGTAGGTTGTGGATACTCATTAATGGTCGTGACAAGTTCATACCTGCTGCCCATACACATATACTGATGCCAGTTTTAAGGACAAGTGGAACTTTGCATTAAATGGGTTGAGCCATTCAGTCTCATGTTCTGCCATACATAAGGGGGTATTGTTGGACTTTTAAAACTTAGGGAAAGAAGTCATAGACTACTGGCAGAAAGTAAGCAAGGCATGCAGATGGTCTTAAGTTTAGTTCCCCAACATCCCAGTTCAATGGGGTGTAAATATTAGAGTTGGAAAAGACTTTCTGCCTGAGATCCTGGCCAGTCATTGCAAAATAGCCTTCAGCAACCTGCTGCCATCCTGATCTGCTTATTATTATGCCCACCATTCCCAAGAAGCATGACCACATTGGCTGTGGATTATGGAGTTTGTAGTATAACATATCTAGATAGTGCCCATTTGGACAAGACTGCAATAGAAAGTCAAAGTATCAGGTTAAGGTGTCCTCCCCAGCATCAATTTCTGATAGGGATGTAATTCTTCACTAAGGGCTCATCTACATGGGCCTGGATACACCAGCTCCCCACCAGTGTATCCTGCCCATGGACTTGAATGAAATGGGCTGGAATCCAGAATTGCACGCCAGCCTATCCCTGCAACTTCCACTCCCACCTGTATCCCACTCTCTGGATCCAGACAGGAGGCCTGCAGCTACAGCAACAGGCTGGCATGCTAGAACGTGCTCCTGTGGTCACACAGGGCTCAATCTGTTTTATGCCAGCAGAAGTGCTTGTTCCTGGGTATTTAAAAAAAAAAACACTGTAACAGTCTTCCCCCACCCATCTTAGCCCTGTCTTTGCCTCAGGAGTTTTGAGGACTACCCAAAGGTAAAATGGGGCAAAAGCCCTGCATCATCTGGACTGCAGGGCTCCAAGATGGGAGCAAGATGGGGTAAATTTCCCATGCAGAAAACCCTAAGTTTCTTCCTGAAGAAAACACAGTTTTCAAAGTCTATTTGCAATTTAACATATTCTGCACAACATTTGCACATGGTTGTTTTGCACAAAGCAGCATTTTCTGTTCAGGGAGCAGGGATACAGAAAATGCTGCTTCCTTCTCAGAAAAATGCTGCTTCCTACACAAAACAACCTCTGCGAATTTTGTTCGAAAATTCTCATAAGTCCAAGATTCTTGTTATCAGGGTTTCTTGACACCAAAAAAACATGTTTTTCGACTATTTTTCCAACATTTTTTAAATATTCTTTCCACCCACAGTTTTTTAAAAGTTATCCAAATAGACAGAAGTTAGTTTTTAAAGCGCAAATTGGGATTGGTTTTTCTCATCCTGCATGGCAGGATGTGGTCCCATTTCTCTCTCTCCCCTTCTTACACATTCAGACCACAGGCCATGGGTGAAAACAATCCACTTTTCTTTAGCATGTCTCTCCTTTTCCTTCAGTGTGAAAGTGACTAGACCAGAAGGAGTTCTCAACCAGTCAGGTTCTCTCCATTGCCTTAAAAAGGAGAGTCTGCTGCACTTTGGAATTAGGACAAAAATCAACAGGCTTTGCAGCCTACAGTGATGTTTCTTCCACTCCCTCTTCCTCCATTTTGTTTCCATGTGTATCAAGCTGTTCCTGCTAGACTGAGGAAAACACTATTGTTACCTACCCTGAGAGCCCCCACCATGGGATATATAATAATTGGTTATATTTAATAATTTCGCTCAATGTGGCCATCTACATGGTTGCAGGTAAACCAGGAACCCCCAAATACCAAAGCCTAATTCATGTAAGACAAAGGGAGGGGCCTTTGGAAATTCCCCAAAGCCAAATACTCAGGTCAGAACTTAACACCTGGAGGTGAGTCAGTCACTAATCCACTCGATGATAGCAGAGTCCTTAATGCTTGTAAAATGGGTTCTTCCTTCCCTCGTCTCCTTTCAACAAAAGACTTTGCCTGTTCCTATTCAATTCCAAATACAGCAACCAATAAAGATCATTAACTCTTCCGGAGCATCCTTTGTCTAGTTCTGGGAACCTCCAAGAACTATTGTATTCCACTCAAAATTCCATCCCTTCAGGGGAATTATCACATATAACTATCACCCTAAAATACCACCAAAGTGCACACATGTTCCCTTACTATTGACTTCACATCAGTTTGTCTAGCCATCCTATCTTACATACTCCCTCGCTGTCAGTATACTTTGTGATCTCTGCTCTGCATGATCAGTACAGTGTAACCCACCATCCCTTTACTCTTTTCCTCTATCCAAATACTTCCAGCTATCTTTGATAACCTTCTGTGAGTGTCTGAAGCCTAAGGAGATTTTCAGATGCAATTTTCAGCAGTATATATTCCAAAACAGCTCCTTTGCTGCCGCGTGGCAGGGGAGCAGTTTCAGATGATGATGTTCCTCTGCCGAACCCCTCCGTGTCACTTATGTGACAGAATGGAGGAAGCCACATCATATTTCATTCACGATTGTTGCCCGTGAGTGCTGAAAATCGCGTCTGAAAATCTCCTAAGTTTTTGCAGGAATGCTGTTAATAATAATTTCCAATAAAGATCATTTAATTGTACCTTTTGGTTTAGTGTCTCCTCTGTTATTAGTGGTATACATAGGTTAAAATGTCCCGCCATTGCCTGACCTCTGGCATGCCAAGTTGAACTAGCTAAATCCCCCAATTTAATATTAGGACATCAGAGGGTCCCCACAGACCCCAAGCAATTCAGGTAACACTGTTCCTTCATCAAGAGGGAAATTCCTCTTCCTGCTCTTCTGAAATGGTCAATTTATGCAGTCTTATCTGTTTCATGTGTCTGCAACCTACCAAGAAGACTAAAGAAAAACCTTACAGGACATTCCATGGCAGCACATTATGTGTTAGTTCAGCCTTGCTTTCTCCAAGATGAAGGGAGAAAAACATCTCCTCACAATGGAGTTTACATATTTATTGTATGAGCTATTTCAAAGTATACACCCTGCTCTGATTGAGATATTGAAGAAGATTATGAGGGATCAAGTGTGACACAGCTGGCCTGAACACAAAAATAATTTCTTTTTTACCCTGACTGAAATGTATAACCAGATTTTGTTCCTATTTTGAATCCTTGAAAGCACTGTACATTATATAGAAAAAGTAGTATTTTATTTTATAGCTTCACTTGCAGAATATCTTGGGCCACCCAAGATATTCTGTCTGAGGCAGAGCAGCAATAATATGTAAGATGCAGATGTAAAAGTGGCTCACGTTTTCTATGTTGAGGTTAAAAGCAGGTCTCAGACCATCTGGAAAGGCCTATTAAGCATAAGGGAAGTATCCGGAAGTGTTTTGACACTCCGGACCTCCCACTAACGCTGGCATCATGCCAGTATAATGGGCACTTTTTCACAGTCCTATCGTTCTGTTACAGAAACAGAACAGCAGATCTACTAATGGCTTAAGCCATCAATTTTAAAAAATGGGGATGGCACTGAGGCAGCACGAGAGCAGAACAGGACAGGGATAACATCATCTGAAAGGGAAATCCTTTCACAATACTGTGGCGTCCCTGTTCCAGTTTATTAGCTTGTCTGATAATCTCCCCTGTAAAAACTATAAAAATGCTTGCCTACTTTACATATGAATATTAGTGTAAAACTGAATATTCATGGCCCATCTGTTAGCATGCACTAATACCCCCCCATAATATCTCATAATCAGAAGTATTGGACACTTCAAAGGGGTCATGTAGACCAGGGTGATCCAAAGTGGGGTCAGATGGATGTCACAAGGACCTAGGAAGGTGTCTTAGCAATGTTTTAGCCAGCACACCCAAGCTACAATTTAGTGAAAGCCCCTTAGTAAACAAAACCATGAAAAAGATATGTGCTAATTCCTTCTTGGGCCCATCAATTGTGAGTCACACATCCTAAACAATCAAATGACATACACAACCCAAATCCCCAGGAAATATCCCTCAGAACCCCCTCCTGTTCTACACTGCGAGGTTGTCATAAGCCCATAAATTCCTATCTTCTAGCCATCTAAGACAATCAGTGGAGTTTTGTTCTCCTTTGTTCCTCCTGTGGGAGAATCATTTGGTCATTGTTGTAGCCAAAATGCACTTTCAAGGCGTGGAATGGGATTATGCATTGTGGTTGTGCATCCTATACAGTTGGACCCCTGTATCCATAGAGGGGGCATTGGTTCCCAGACTTACTTTGGATACAGAGAACATGGATATCAGTAACCCCAATTAAAATAAAGGACTTCCAGTAAAAACATACCATAGAGTTGTGTTGGAGGACGCATTATATGGTGCAATTGCACTGCCTTGTCCTCAGGAGTCAGAGAGTCCAGGGGCTCTTTCACACTACATGATTATAGCACTGTGATTCCACTTTAATTGTTATGGTGACCAAAATGATGAAAGGTCTGGAAGCCTTGCCCTATGAGGAGTGGCTTCAGGAGCTGGGTCTGTTTAGCCTGGAGAAGGGAAGGTTAAGAGGTGACATGATAGCCATGTTTAAATATTTGAAGCGATGTCATATTGAGGATGGAGCAAGCTTGTTTTCTGCTGCTCCAGAGACTAGGACATGGAGCAATGGATTCAAACTACAGTACAGGAAAAGAGATTCCACCAAAACATTAGGAACATGGTAAGAGCTGTTAGGCTGTGGAATGCACTACCTCGTAATGTTTTGGAGTCTCCTTCTTTAGAGATTTTTAAACAGAGGCTGGATGGTCATCTGTTGGGTATGCTTTGATTGTGTTACTGCATGGCGGGGGGGTTGACTGGATGGCCCTTGTGATCTCTTCCAACTCAATGATTCTATGATTCTATGATACTATCCTACGGAATCCTTGGATCTGCAATTAAGAGAAGAGTATTTAGAATTCTCAGCCAGAGAGCTCTAGTGCCTCACCAAACTACAAACCTCACAACTCCACCAGATGTTGCCATGACAGTTACTGAGGAATCACAGTGTTATAATCATGCAATGTGAAAGGGCCCATCAAACTGGCATACTCCTATGGAGGATGCCCATATGATATTAATACATCTATTTAGCTTTCAGTCATGATATCTGGTCCACAGAGATCCTTGGAAGAAGGGTGCAATAATGACAATAGTAACCTACTGGACCAGACCAAAGGCCTATCTAATCCAGCTTTCTGTTACTGCAGCAGCCAAACAGATATCTGTGGGATACCCACAAGAAGGACATGAGTGCAACAAGACACACAAAAATGTGATCCCCCAGAAATGGCTATACAGGGGCACACTGCCTCTGGAACCAGAGGGAATATTTAACCAACTTGACTAATAACCACTAATAGTCTTAATCTCCATGAATTGTTTCTAAAGAGATTATCAGACACAGCTAATGTGGCACAATAATGACACCAGCGGAACGCAAAAGGACGCCAATATCAGACAACGATGTCCTTTTGTGTTCCGCTGGCATCATTATAGCATTTCCTTTTATTGACGGGCCAAGCCATCAATAGATCGGCTGTCCTGTTTTGATGCCAGCATTGCTGGCATGTGAAACCTTGGGCCATTTAAAGTGTGTGTATGTGCTTTTAAAAACTTTTTTGTGTGTATTTTTGTTTTTGTTTTTTAATTTCCTGCGCTTGTGTCTTCTCACGAGAATGGGCGAGATTTCAGTCCAGAAAGTGAATGGAGCTCCGTTCACTCCTGGGCTGCCCTGTGGATGTGAGATAAGGTAAGTGTGATGGGAAAAGTTATTTTGCCAGGACAGGGGCGAGATTGAAGATTGTGGGACAGAAACGCTTTTTGCATTCCTGTTTGATTATCTCCTAAATTACTAATAATCATCATCAGAATAACCCAAAGCATCATTTCTGTATATTTCTGCATACCTCTTAGGTTTGACATTATTCAGGAATTTTATCTTAAGGTGTTGTTTTTTTTAATGACATGGAAGACAGACAAAATACAAACAAGGTTGTACCAAGTGATGGCTTATGGTTTCTAAGATTAAAGCAGTTGGGGTTTTCCTACCCACTGTCAGTTCTTCTTAGCACCAAAGCTCAAATCTAGAATGTATGGGCTTGTCTATACTGGCGGAAAACCCTAAACCCACCTTGTAGCCACCGCAGATGTTTTTGATCTGCAGCAACACAGTAAATACCACACTAATTGGGGCTTATCCAATGAGTGTATCCTGCCACACTTATAATCATAGGTGAACTCACGTTGGTGTACAAGGCCAGATCTATGCTGTTCACATGTCCTATATATCACAGTATTTCTGGCCACACAGCCAGGGCTGCTCCAGGGTTTTTTCTTCTCTTCACTTGTGCATGCAAATATACATTGTCCCCAAGTACTGTATTACTGGATAAGTGGAGATACACTTATACAGATATCCACACAATAAAAAAGGGGGAAAAATAAGAGCCTGCACACTGGCAGAACCAAATCCCACCCACCAGAAACCCCAACCCCAGCTTCACATTGAAGCCAAACTATACCCACCATATGGCCAATAATCCAGGGTTTCCCTGAAATACAGGGAAAACTGTGAATCTTTTAGACCCAGATTTTCCTGCAAAAACAGCAATGACACTGAAAATCATCAGGAATGTCATATGGTAAGTGTGCAGCGAATACGGGGTGAATATGGGTTTTTTTACCAGTGTAGACAAGCCCTATGAAGTACAAATAGATCAAAGATGCTCTATTGCAGAAAGTGCCCAAATAGCCAGATCAAAATGTGTGGCCCTCCAAAAGTTGGTGGACTGCAACTCCCATCAGCACTAGAGAGCATAATCAAAGGTGAGGGGTGATGTCAGTGGGTGGGATCCTCCATCCCTCTATCAGGGGGGAAAGACTTCCAGGCCATTAGTTGTTCTCATTACCAGATGGACTATGGCCCGATATCTCTTCCTCTGGACCAGATGTGGGCAAAGTGAAGCCCTCCAGAGAGTGTTGGAGTGCAACTCCCAGAATTCCTCTCCACCAGCTCTACTGGAGGGCTGCACTTTCTTCACCTCTAGACACTAAGTTCTGTCGAAATATAAAATCAGCACCAAGTTCCTCCCCATCCATTTTTAAAGAGTGCTTCAGGCATCTAAGAGAACAATACAATTCAAGCAATGGCTTTCAAATCTCTCTAGGAGCTACCCAGCAGCCTTTCAAGCTAAGAACCAAGCTTGCTAAATACATCTCAGAAAAATGTGTTATTGTACCCAGAGTGACATATCTAGATTATTGTTATTCTGCAGTGCCAGTCTTCTTCATGTCTAAGTTGATAGATGGCAGGTGTTTCAAGTTTGCAGCTCACCAGCAGCATACTAACAAATAATAAATAACATCTCCAGCCATCCTTGGCCTAAGTTTCCTTCAAAAGACACTGGCAACTCAGTTCCTCAGCACAAAAGTCTGCACCCACAAGAGGCATTTCTCATCTTTTTCTTGGGTCACATGATTGGGGTTAGCCCTATCATTGGGCAGTGCAAAGTAGCTGACTTGGTTGGCAGATGCTAAGTGCTATGGGTGGGACAGAGGGCGAAACACCTAGCTTCTGTTCAGGGGCACAACTGGATGTGCTATCAGACCAGCCCTATATCACCTAAGCCTGGAGTCGGCAATTACATGAAGGGGCAGAGGTCATTTTTTGTTGCTGTTAATCCCACAAGTTGCACTGTCATGTTGCAGCATACCAGCAGTGATGTCACATCACTTCTGGTCACCATTTTTAACCAGTTTTCAACTGAAAATAGGCCTGTAGTGAGGGTTTGAAAGGATGGGAAGGAAAAGCAAAACATTTGCAAGTGGTTTTCTTGTATTGGGGGCATTTTGAAAAGAGTGAATCACCCAAAAATAAGCCCAAGAGTTGGTTCAGAAGGCTTTAGGAGACTGCCAGAGGTTTAGGGAGGACCACAAAAGTGGTGTTTGTGGGGCTGCATGTGACTCATGGCTGTATGTTCCCAACCCCTAAGCTAACCTTAATACATCAGGTGCAGTTGAGGGTTCTGCCATTATCATGTACCCTGGGACAGGAGGTGTACGTTCTTCCCAAAATAGCCTGTGGAGACTGAGTCCCATGCCCCAATGAACAGGACTACCTTGGACATTATCACATGAGCCCCGTTGTCACTGTAATTGCGTTTGCAAAAGTGAATGGATAGAACCCAGTTTGGCAGCCCTCAATATTGCACGTCCCTTCAAATAGCACACTTGGGGCTGTTGCAGCCACTAACGGTCCCTTGGCTCTCTTCTGGATTCTCCCTTAACCCCTCCTCCCTGCTCTATTGCCCTACCCAGCATGCCTTTCATGTTTTTTTTTATTTTTATTTTTAAATAAAATGTAATGCAATTTGACAATTATGGCAATGCAATTTAGTGAAACAAAGAAGAAAGAAAAGGAGAGAAAGTGAGGGGGAAAGAAAGGCAGCCTGTTTGGAGATAGCATGACTAAGGGGTAGGTGGAGAAAGGAGGAGGCTAAGGAGATTATCAGACACTTCGAAAAAGTACCAGAGCAGAATGCCAGGACGATGTTACTGTCCCGTGAGCAGGAGCCCATTTCAGATGTCCTCATCCTCGTCGCGTTCTGCTCCTGTGCTACAGCTGTTAGTAAGGCATCGTTTTTCATTGACAGGGAGGTCCCAGCTTTAATTCTGCTTTAAAGGGCTTGTGTGATAACATCCTAAGACTCCTGTGCAGTTGAGCATCTCCAGGCAGATACAAAATAATCAAACACAAAAAAAGCTGAAGGCAGTTGTTGTAGCCTTCCAAGGAGTAAGTACAGCTGCATGCAATCAACCTTATGCACACTTTCATACTTTTTTGGTGTGATTACAGATCTTCTTTTGTGTCTGGTTATGACGTCCAGGAGCCCTCACAGAAATGAGAAGGAAGTTCATCTTTAGCTGCTGTTTGTGTAGGACAGAAGGAGACCTTCATGCTTCCCAGACCAGTGTTCTCCAGCTATATTTTTTCTATATTCTTGATTTTTCCCAAGTTCTATTTACTGTAGATGAGTTCTTCTAGAAATTCCCAAATTCTTCAGGATTATTCAGTCCATGGGTTGATTTAAATATGCAGAAACAACCTTGCTGTGTCAGACCAAGGGCCTGCCGAATCTAACATTCTGTTCACACTGGAGTCAACCGGAAGCAGGATATCAGTGCCACTTGCTGCTTCTGTCTTGTCTTCCCCATCAACTGATACCGAAAGGTGTATTTCCTCTGATAGTGGACATGATATCTAACCACCCTGGTAGCCACTAATGGCCCCAACTTCCATGAATTTATCTAATCCTTTTTAAAAGCTGTCCATGTTGGCAGCCATCAGTACATCTTGAAGCAGTGGAACCCACAGCTTAGCTAGGTGCTGTGTGAGGAATTGCTTCCTTTTATCTGTCTGAATTTCCCAGCATTCAGTTTCAACTGAGTGACTTCAGGCTCTCATATTATGAGGATGCATAATTTTATCCATCTCTGTTCTCTTACTTGCCCTTTTCCCTAATCTAGCCAAACCCAAACATTGTGGCTTGTGCTCATAGGCAAGTTATGGACCATTTTGGTGGCCCTTTTCTGTGCCTTTTCTAGCTTTACAATATCTTTTTTAGGTGTATATGGTACATAGTTATAGTCAATCCATGGATTTGTGTAAGGGCAGCATGATATTGGCAGTTTTATATCTAATTCCTTTTTCTAATTGGGTCGAACAAGTTTTTTTTTTTAACATCAGCTGCACATTGGGTCAACATTTTCATCATGTTATTGACCATGACTCCCACATCTGTTTCTTGGTCAAATAGGATTCAAATCTGGTCTCCCAGAGTCCTAATCCAATGCTCAAACCACTACACCTTCTTATCTGTGTTAATTCGAGCCTGTGCAATGGATTTTTCTGGTGGAGCGCAGCGTGCACAGAACTGGCCTCACCCTTTAAACCAGAGATTCATCTGCTGGCCTTGCAAGCATGGACGTGGCAGCGAGGTCCTCGGGCCGTAGGTTTGATTAGAGTTTCCTTCTCTTAGATGGTTGACCTTACAGGGTTGGACGAGCACCATCTGCCCGGGTTTGGGATTAGAGTTTTCCTTCTCCTAGGACGGTTGCCACAAGGCTAGAGAGCCCATCCTGCCCTTTGACGCTCTTTGTCAGACCCTTCGGTTTTGACCTGTCTGGCATGGGAGACCCTACCAGTGGCTATTATGTCACCGCTAGCATAGCTCAAAACATCATTAGGGTACACAAGCCTCTCTCCCACGACAAGGGGGCGTCAATGGAGACGTCTGTGTTAAGGTATGTTAGCATACCGTATAGCCATCTTTGCATCCACTTAATAGGGTCTTGCATATCTTCCCCTTTGCTTTCTATATTTTTTTATACTTCAGTCAGTTTTGTCACATTTCATGTCACGTTGTTAATTTCTTAAGCTGTTTTGTAATAACGCAACTGCTAGCAGGCAAAATTCATAATGACCTGCCGGCCAGTCTCAAGCTTCCCTCTCCCCCACCCCCAAAAAAACCTTATAAAATGTTCCAGAATCCCTATGTTCCACCACTAATACTGAAGATAGATTAATCTGCAAGTCTACTTGCAGTTCTACAGGGAGAATGAAGGGATAACACCTTGTCCCCCTCAGGTTGCAAAATGTCTTGGGCCTTTCATCTGATATATCAGATTGGTTCCTGCTGATAACAATTTGTTTCTGCTCTGAATCTTTAAGGGTTTGTTACAATCACCATATGGTACATAATGTGATTGTGTATTTGTTTATTTTCATGATGCTCCTGAAAACAGCCATGTTTCTGCTCAGGGGATGGTATAAATAAGGCAGAGTTAGTTGCCAAGATGACATGAGAGACAATATTTTGATGATCCTATTTTGAAATAAATACTTTGATCTGTGTTGTGCTCTTCTGACTATGTACACATTTTATTTATCCCTACAGCTTGAGTCGCCCTTATCTGGAAGATCAAAATCTAAAATATTCCAAAATCTGTAACTTTTTTGAGCACTGGCATGACATGGCAATATAAACTTTGTTTCATGCACAAAATTATTAAAAATATTGTATATAAAATTACTTTCAGGCTATGTGTATAAGTTGTATATGAAACATAAATGAGTTTCATGTTTAGACATGGGTCCCATCTCCAAGATAACTCATTATGTATATGCAAGTATTCCACAATCTGAAATATTCCAAAATCCAAAATACCTCTAGTCCCAAGCATTTCAGATAAGGGAGAATCAACCTGTACAATGAACTGACTTCTCCTTGAAGAAGCAAGCTCCACCTCTTACCCAAGAACCGCTAAAGGAATTGAACAGCAAGCTGGATTTGCTGAGTCTCAAAGCATTATCCTATTGCTGCTTTCAGCTATGGAAGCTTTCAGGATCCCATTGAATTCCTTCTGTTTATAAGGAACAGTCCAAGCTCTGCAACAATGAATAAGGGAGTGAAACAGAAGGAAATCATCACAGCTACAGTTAATTAGCAGAGAGCCTCAGGAAACCCTCTTCCGGTCTCCCTGCCACTCCTGCAATCCTACCTTCATCCACCAACCACCGCATTTTCCTACCCTGGCTGCACTGTAGGAAAAGTTATTCTTTCACTTTTTCATAAGAGTGTGAATATAATGAGATTGATATTTGTGACAGTGATGGTTCTTCTTCATCCCTTGAGAAGTAAGCAGTGAAGACCACCTGTCCAACTACCAAAAGGAAGTAGGTAGCCAATTATCAAAAGAAGCACCAGCTGGACATCATTTTCAATATTAGGATGGATTGTTTCATGTTTGGAATGACACTGCCTCTGGAGAGGCAGTATTCAAGGTATTATGAATCATAAAATCATAGAGTTAGAAGAGGCCCTATGGGCCATTAGGTTCATCTCCCTGCTCAGTGCAGGATTTCCAGCTAGAGCATCCTGATTCAAAATATGATTCAAAATATGTTGGCGTTTGTGGGCGTTTGTTTGTATTTTAATCCAGCCATTTACCAGATTATGTGCTTGACAGGAACAACAGGAAGTCCTATTCCTGTTGCCCTATAGATGGGCCAGATAGTCATCTACACTGACTGCCAACAACTCTCTGGGATTTCAGATAGCCCTACCAGGAAATGCAGGAGTTGAATTTGGGACCTTTTGTATATAAAGCATGTGCTCCAGCAATGAACTACAACAAGCTTAGAAAATGTTTGGACTGTAATTCCTAGAATCCCCAGCTGGATTCTGGGAACTGTAGTACCAAACGTTATTGTTTCAAGGTCTAAACTATAATCCCTTTTCACCCCATTCCTTTTCTCTTTCTCCAGGCAAGAAAGTCATTCAAATCATGCCACTTTTCCTGGCTCTGTTCACCTGGTTATGAGTATCTTTCTAGCCACTGAGGGAAAAGATATGATCAAAAGGAACAAACAGGCAGCAGCCATCAGATCCTGGAAGAAACACTGGTAAAGCTCCAAGATTTAGCTTTAAATAATTAGGGCCAATTCTAATGCTATATTTCCAGGTATTCAGTGAACTTTGCACAAAGTGACCCGCTCTTACTTTCAAACTTTCCTTTGTAATTAAGGGAATATTTGAAGAAAATCACAGGAAATGGCATCATCATAATCTCTAGTGGCGCCCATGTAATCTGTAAAGAACAAAAATGCCCAGTGCTTTTTGAAGGAAGTACAGTGGTGATGGTGATGACAATGACGACAACGATGATGATGTTGATTCTAAGGGCTAATTTCAGGTTGCAGTTTGAAGCTTCCACCAAATACTGCAAATTTGGCTTGATGGGAGAGGGAGGGGGGAGAAAGATGAACACCAGTGTTGGACACAAACATGTGGAATGAGTACCTATACTACAGACAACCCCAGCTTTACTATCACCTTCAAACCTTTGAAGAGCAATCATTGTTGCTGATGCCTAATGGTAAAGGCATTGCTATGACCTACAGAAATAATAATCTACACTATTTTTGTGGGTTTTTCCCTCAAAGCAGTGTGAGAGTGCTATATTCTCAAATGCTGCCAGTGTTGCGGATGATGGCCTATTTACTTAGAACACCTTGGCCTCAATCCAACATCTCCTTAGCATAACATAAATACTCACATGCAGACATACTCCATGGCACCACTACACAATCCCCGTTAAGAACAGCAGCATTGTGCAGCATGTCAATGACTGGGTATCATCGCAAAATGCACAATATATGATGCACAAGCACAAAGTATATTTGGACCTCCGTATCCACAGAACCAATATCCACAATTTCAGTTATCCTCAGGACACAAAACAGGGGATACATACTATAGAGTTGTGCCTCCTCTCTAGGCATCTTCTAGGTCCTCCAATGCAACTCTATGGTATGTTTTTACTGGAAGTCCTTTATTTTAATTGGGGTCACTGTTATCTGTGGTTCTCTGTATCCACAGTAAGTCTGGGAACCACCACCACCGCAGTGGATACAGGGGTCCAACTTTATAGGATGCACAGCCACAATGCACAGCTTGCAAGGACAAGACACAGGTGATCATGATGTCTGTGCAACTCTGCTTCCGCTGCTATCAGTAAAATATGTCCATTGGACAGTGGTTACTTTTTGGTCTTGCATGCATAGATAGTGTGATAGGGAAAGTCACCATAGGGCTCTGTGACAACACTTTTCTTCCCTCCTTCCCTTCCTCTCCTAATAAGTGCACACACTCTGCAGTGTTCTGGCTATTATTCTGATCAGGGGCTGGGAGGCATCCTGCTTTTCCAGTTCATGGTCCAGTCTATAATTTAATTTGAGCTTGTCGAGAATATAAACCCAAAGAAATCAACTCGGTGTGCAGGGCTAAATAACACAGTCAGCTTCAATGAGTCACTTCCTCCTTTTGTAACAAAGCATATCTACCTTACTCATTAAAGGCAATGTAACAAGTAGAAATGATGGCAATTTATTGGTGTAAAGAGTAATGCTTTCTAATTGCTTTTTAAATGCTACTTTTAAGGCATTCTTAGAGGTGTTTTGATGGGAAGTTTTCAAAGTTTTATGTACTTCTGTTATCACCCTAAGGTGTTTTTAAAGCAATGATTGGCGGTGGGGGGATGGGGGAACAGCATGTAACATTAATAAGTACCACTGCAAACCACTCTTTTAACATTACAACATGTAACAATGGATTATTTTTTAAAAAAAATTGTAATGGGTAGCAGGAATTAATTGCTTTAAAAGAAATAATCATTCTATGTCATGAATAAACCATGCAATTTTCAAAAAATATTTTATTGAATAAGATACAACTACTAGTTAACATCTATTTCTATAAACTATAAAACCATGAAATATAAAAACAAACTACTCAGCTAAACATAAACTAATAAATCATGTGATTAAAACACCAGCCAGTGACAAAAATGGTAAAAGATCACACATATATTCAGGAAATACCAGTGACATAGATGATAGGTTTGAATTTCATTTGGAAAGCCCAGAGTAAAATCTGCTCAGCGCTGAATCTCACTGGTAGCAGGCCCTTCAACATTTCACAGGTGAAAAACAGGACATGTGGAGCTAAGCAACATCAGATGGTGGTCAAGATGGCAAAAGTTATTAATAAGGAAGAACACACAAGCTAGGAGACACTGTAGCCATTTACTTTTGCCTGAGCCTGCTAGGAAGATGAGGACTTTATCACACAAGGTTTCTACAGCACTACAATTGCATTTTTGAAGCAAACGGAAACATACCAGTATTGAAAACATCTTTATCGCACCTCCACTTCAATACAAATATGGTGCTGCACGTTCCTTCTGCACTGCACTGCTTCTCCCCTGTTATTGCCCTACATAGGGCATGTAGATCGGTCTGACAGAGGGGACGGAAAGAGAGATCAATCAGTCTGGCAGGGGGGGAGAGAGATCAGGCCTGCTGGTGGTGGGGAGAGATTGGGCCAGCAGATCACAGGCAGGGGGGAGAAGAAAGGCATGGCTCAGCCTGCATGGGAGAGGGGGGAGAGAGGAAAAGAGGAGGAGAATCCCGCCCCCTCATGCCACATGACTGCTATTTCTTTTTCTTTCTTTTTTTTGAATAATTTTTATTCAGAGTTTCCGTAATAAGACACAACCTCTATTACACGTCTGCTACCCATATACACATAGACACATGACACAAAAACAACAGTAATCACTTTCATCCCTTACATACATACTCTGTTTGTGATTACAACACTTATCTAACTTTATCAAAAATTTTCTTAACATAAAATAACACCTTTTACACCATTCCACAATGACTTCCTTGTTTCCGGACCTCCAGAATTTCCTGATACAGTCCCCTAATCCTGCATTTCTACTTGTTCTACTCGACCTTAATTACTTTCCTTAGTTAGTTATTTTAGCTATCTTGTTGATTACCCTATTAACCACCTTTTAATACTTTTTACTTTCCCTCTTTCTACTTGATAGATGATAAAAGAACATGGGACGATCTTGTGGGGTGGAAAGAGATAGTTAATTTAAAGGAAAACCCAGAGGAGGATTAAACAAGTAGAAAGATGGCTGCTATTTCTGAAGCAGAAAAAATTATTGCATGAGGGAGACTACCAATATAGCAGTGCTATTAAGAGTCGTTGATGAGCTTTCCCCATCAATGACAAGATGTACTTCAGAAATGACTGAAGCACACAGCAGCAACAGGTTTAAGGCAACATCATGTGGTAAGTACCACCCATTGGCTGCCAGTCTGTTTCTGGGCACAATTCAAAGTTCTGGCTATAACCTTTAAAGCCCTACATGGCTCAGGCCCAGGTTATTTGAAGGACCATATTCTCCCTTATGAACCAGCCCAGGCTCTTTGATCTGCTGGGGAAGCCCTTCTCTCACATCTGGTGGGAACTCAGGAGAGGGCCTTCTCCATGGTTGCCCCCAGGCTCTGCAACACTCTGCCCAAAGAAGTCACCCTTCCTGCCTTCCTTCTGGGGCCAAGTGAAAACTTTCCTGTTTTGGCAGGCATTTGCTGATCTTTGCTAATGGCAGTGCAGGGGTATATATAAGTGTTGTGTACGTGTGTGTGTGTGTATTTAGGATTTTAGCTGTTTTTAACTTTTTTAGTTGTTTAATTGTGTTTTAACTTCTGTATTTTGCTGATTTTAGCAATGTCTTTTTATTGTATGCCATTTTGAGTCCCAAATTGTGGAAAAAGTGGGACAGAAATAAAGATAATAATAACAACAACAACAACAACAAACAACACTATCTTGCTTTAGTCCCACAATAGAAGCCTTGTGTGATTAAGGGGCTTACTGCACTCCAAAGAAAAGCGGCAAGGCAGCAGGAACATTTCATCTTTCCTACTGCCTTACTGCATGGCGTCATCATTTTTTTGTTCCGGTCCCATGAGGGACCAAGGTAAAACCATGTCTTTTTGCTAACCAGAAGTACCCATTAGCAAAAAGATGCAGTTTTAGCTCTGTCCCCCACAGGACCAGAATGAAAGAACACCGGAAGAATGGCAACATCATGCGGTAAGGCAACAAGAAAGACAGAACATTCCTGCTGCCTTGCCACTTTTTTTTTTTTTTTTTTTTTAGTGCAGTAAGCCCCTAAAGTCCTAGGATTTCATCCTTTCCTCTCCTCTTCCCACAATGAGTGAATGGAGTACAGACTACTTTTACACTTTGAACTCCTTTTGCAGCAACTGAAGTATCTGAAGACAAGGTGGAAAAGTAGAAGGAAGAGAAACTGGAAGATTTTAAAAGCAGCTGAAAAGTGCGGTAACAGAGTATAAGTCAGGACTTCCAAACTAAGACAGTTAGAGGGCATGTGGTAGGATAGTTGTGATGGCAAACTGAGTAATAGCCACTGTGTTAACTGGAGAAAAGACAGAATGAAAATGTAATATAATCTAATAAGATAAATCAACAAATACATCTGTGTGGCCTAGTTAACATTGCCTAATATTCCAGCTCATTGTATCATGTCAGCAGAGCTTCAAAAAGCTACTGCAGTTCCCAAAAAATATTTTTTCCTACCTCTGACTATCACAAGCTACTACACATAATGCTGTGTCACATGTGGATTGCCTAAATGAAATATCTGTTAAGGCCTGGTCTGAAACAGCTGCAATTTCCTAACTTTTTGTAGCTTGAATGAACATGGAAATCTCTCAACTCAACATGTTAAAAGGTTTTTCATTAATTGAACGACTTTGATATATATCAGAGGACAACAATAAACTAAAAAAGCATTCAGAGCCAAGTTGCCACCTCAAGCAGAACATACTCAGTACATTTGCTATGCTTCCTTCCTGAACAATAGGAAATGCATGGCAACAAACAGCAAAATCTTACCAAACTGGGATCAAAGTCAATAGCTAATCACTCCTGTTGATAATGCTGAGTTACATGAAAGCTTGGCACTAAAAGAGAATAGAGGGATCCTGGGAGAGTAGATATCATATTTTGGGGTTGCCTGTATTTCTCATCTGGCTGGCTTACACATGATATGGGCTTGTCTAAACAAGGCGATATAGTGTGGATTGCTGCGCATTAATGCAAAACCACAGCAGCTTTCATTTGTCTCCACAGTTTTTTGGCAAGATCACTGGTATGTGAAGTTATCCGTGTTTGAAGTTCACACAGAGGCATACCTGTGAATCAAGATGGTGACTGTGAGTGAATTACTCACTTTATTAATGTTCATAAATTGCCACCACTGCAAAGTGAGGGAATTTTAACTTTAAATCTAAGGTGCAGAAGTGCGATCATTCGCCTTACTGCTGCAAAAATGAGCACAATTGCTACTGTTAAACTAAAAAATGGCAGTTCCGGCCACTTTGTTGCTGGCAAGCCCATTCCCCATGCACGTCCGACTAATCAATCATCAAGTTCTGGGATGTGCTGCACTGTGAATCGGTTGTCCAAACAGGCAGTAATGTGCATTTCTCTCTGTGTGTGTTTTTTTTAAAAAAAATACTTTGGGGAAAAGCCATTAAGGCTTTTCACATGCAGTAAATTGAGTCCCCCCCTCCTCCTGAAAATGGCAAATCACCATGGGATCTTATTGGGACAAAAGGTATTTTTCTTGCACTCTATGAGGAGTTTTTTCATTAGTGATAGCAATAGCATTGATATTTATATACTGCTTATCAGTGCCAAAGCACTCCCCTATTATTTTAAGCTAATTGCCCCCAACATTTTACTGACCTATGGAAGGATGCAAGGATGGATCAACCTTGGAGCCCGCTGGGATCGAACTCATAACCTAGTGGCTTGCAGTACTGGCATTTAACCACTGCGCCACCAAGGCTCCCTATTGTCTAGACCACACCTATGCCTAGGTTCCTGGTGGCATTGATTTTGAATTCAGATTACCCTTATGTCCATCCTCAAAGAAACAGAGTAAATATTACCTATTCCAAACAAACATGGTCATAAGAAAGGCCTTGCTGAATCAGATCAAATAGGGCTGGCTCCAGGCATTTCACTGCCTGAGGCAGAACAGAAAATAATCCCTCCCTCCCCTGTATCATAGGCCCCAAGATTAGGTTGCATCATTTTAGCTCCAGAGGCAGAAAAGTCTTCAAGTCTTTTCAATAAAAATGTAACACAGTACCTAAAAGTTTGCTGTCTATTGATGATACCTAGCCAGTTGCCTGGTGGCAGTTCCTTGCCATCTTCCTCACAAAGCCCTTAGAACTATGACGGGGGAAAGCCCAGGTCAGACCAGCCAGTGAGCTGGTGAGTAAAAGCAGCAGTGATTAGACCATTTTGTGCTGAGGTAAAGAACAAGATGGCAACCACCACCACCAAAGAAAAAGAGATGAACTTACGATAAGGCATTGTCCAGCCCAGCACTTGAGGGCATCAGGGCAGCTTGAAGGTGTAGGTCTGGTCATATGTCACATTTCAGCTCTGTCCTTCAGCAGAAGGAATGACAAGGAGACTCAGGACTACATCATCACACTGCCATGAATTCAACACCAGATCTCTGTGCACAGTATGGAATAACAATGTAATAGCAAGGACATTGTAATGATGACTGGTCCTGCCACCCTCTAGCATTTGCCCAGCTAAGGTGATTGCCTCACCTTGCCTAATAGTTAAGCCAGGCCAGGAGTGAAAATGGCAGCTCTTCATCACCCAGTGCTTCTTTTCTGCCTCTCCCTATTGTTGCATACAGCGCTAGTCTCTATGGTTCAGAGCCAGAATGTACACATTCTATGCAACTTTGGGGGTAAAATAGTCAGATTTCCATTTCAAAAGACAATAAGTGTGCTGCACATGCCATGTAGTAGCTATAACGAATCTCACCTCTGTGCTGCATATGACCAAATCAGGTATGACAGTGTACATTGCTGAATCAGAACGAATGTTAAGCAGAACTTTGTCTGCTCCAAACATTATCTTTTCCAACCAGTTTGTAGGAATAGAATCTTGTTGAATGACTAAAACAGTGGGCTGGGGTATCTCCTGGGGTTTAGTTCCAGAACCTCCCCATGAATTTCAAAATCTGTGGATGCTCAAGTCCCATTATATACAATGGCGTAGTAAAATGGTGTCCCTTATATAAAATGGTGAACAGCAACGTTTGCTTTGGGGGGGGGGGTTAACATATTTTTGAGTCATGATTGGTTGAAACCATGGATGTTGAATCCATGGATATGGAGGGCCAACAGTACTGAATAGAGGAGGATTTTAAAGGGGGGGTAAGGATGATGGGATGGTCAATTCATAGAATCATAGAATTGCAGAGTTGGAAGAGACCACGAGGGCCATCCAGTCCAACCCCCTGCCACGCAGGAAATCACAATCAAAGCATCCCCGACAGATGGCCATCCAGCCTCTGTTTAAAGACCTCCAAGGAAGGAGACCCCACCACGCTCCGAGGGAGTGTGTTCCACTGCCGAACAGCTCTGACTGTCAAAAAGTTCCTCCTCATGTTGAGGTGGAATCTCTGTTCCTGGAGCTTGCACCCATTGCTCCGTGTTCCAGTCTCTGGAGCAGCAGAAAACAAGCCTGCTCCATCCTCAGCGTGACATCCCTTCAAATACTTAAACAGGGCTATCATATCGCCTCTAAACCGTCTTTTTTCCAGGCTAAACATACCCAGCTCCCTAAGTCTCTCCTCATAAGGCATTGTTTCCAGACCTTTCACCATTTTAGTTGCCCTTCTCTGGACACGCTCCAATTTGTCAATATCCTTTCTGAATTGTGGTGCCCAGAACTGGACACAGTATTCTAAGTGAGGTCTGACCAAGGCAGAATAGAGTGGCACTATTACTTCCCTTGATCTAGACACTATACTTCTATTGATACAGCCCAAAATTGCATTGGCCTTTTTAGCTGCCGCATCACACTGTTGGCTCATGTTCAACTTGTGGTCTACCAGGACTCCTAGATCCCTTTCGCACATAGTCTCATTCAGCCAGGTCTCTCCCATCCTATATTTATGCATTTCATTTTTCCGCCCTAAATGCAGTACTTTACATTTCTCCGTATTGAATTTCATTTTGTTAGCTTTGGCCCAGCTCTCCAGTCTATCCAGGTCATTCTGAATTTTGATCCTGTCCTCTAGGGTATTAGCTACTCCTCCCAATTTGGTGTCATCTGCAAATTTGATAAGTATGCCCCTAATTCCCTCATCTAAGTCATTGATAAAGATGTTGAATAGCACTGGGCCCAGGACAGAACCCTGTGGCACCCCACTGGTCACATCTTTCCAAGACGAAGAGGAGCCACTGCTGAGCACCCTTTGGGTTCGGCCGGTCAACCAATTACAAATCCATTGAACAGTTAACTTGTCAAGCCCACATTCTACAAGCTTGTTTGCAAGAATGTCATGGGGAACCTTGTCAAAGGCCTTACTGAAATCAAGGTATGCAATGTCCACAGCATTCCCTTCATCTACCAAGCTGGTAACTTTATCAAAAAAAGAGATCAGATTAGTCAGGCATGACTTGTTTCTCTGAAACCCATGCTGACTTTTTGTGATTATGGCATTGCCTTCTAAATGTTCACAGACTCTCTGTTTAATGATCTGTTCTAGAATCTTCCCTGGTATTGATGTCAGACTAACTGGACGATAGTTGTTGGGATCCTCTTTTTTCCCCTTTTTGAAGATGGGAACAACGTTTGCCCTCCTCCAGTCTGCTGGGACTTCTCCTGTTCTCCAGGAGTTCTCAAATATTATTTCTCAAATATTGAGAATTAGAGGGGTCTTATTCAGAATAAAATCAGTGAAGAGCGCTGAAATCAAAGGGAGTTAGAAAACAAAGCTTGAGCCTGAGCTTTCCTATTAGGAGCAGATATCAAACTTTTTTTGGCTCTCTGTGTCTCTCTCAGCTGACTGGCTTGGGGCTTAAATCAGACTGCCAGAGATTTTAATTAGAATTTCCTGGACAGACAGGAGAGTGCTCTGAGATGCAGCTGCAGTCTGACAACATCTTCACTGGTCTGCCTAGCCACTATTCTCCCCACTCTGAAAAGTCCTTCTTCCAGTAGCATTATGTATTTCTAAAAGACAAGGCATCACATGAAGAGTCATCCCAAAACAGTGAAGCCTTGCCAGCATAAGCTCAGAGAAAGGCAGATTTGTTGGTCTCTATAGTCACTCCAAAGCCTCTCCCACTCGACTCGTACTTAACTTCTCCCTTGCTTTAATTTGCCATGGAAAATCGTTTGCAACAGAAAATTGTATTTGCAGTGTTAAACATACATTAGTTAGCAAGCATGACATTGTAAAACAAACTAGCTGGGATAAAACAAAAACCAATAGAAAAGGGGTTTAATCGTGCTAATGAATTGCTTAAGCTCCTTCAAATTTGAAACCAGCTTTCCACATATACAATGGAAACACTCAAGGCAAAGTTGTTTTGTGTATTCTATTTATTCGCAATGCTTAGTTACATATGGCAAAACCAGTTCGGGTGACAACCACACTCATAACGCTATTATCTATATTATATGAACAAGAGGAAGCGAAGTTACCATTAAAAAGCATGAAGGAAAAGGAGTCTATTATGACTGTCTTCTTAAGTATAGTTAGGACGTTATCAGACACACCAAATACGGCATCATAATGACACCACAAATGCGAAAGGGTGTGCATACCAGATGACATTGCCCTTTTGCATTTATGTACTGGCCAGAACCTGTTGTGTTTTATTGACGGCTTAAGCCACCAATAGCTCGCCCCTAGCACTTTTGTGCCGGCATTGCTGCCATTTGAATCCGCGCACCATTGTACTCACATGAATGCAGCATCAATGGCCGGTCTGGCGAGAACACTTCCAGGTGAGATTGCAACTTCCAGGTAGGTGACACACTTTTTATGACCCTCCCCAGTTTACTTGTAAGTTTTTTAGTGGGTTTCTGTGCTTTCTTTTCCTTTTTGACTGTTATTTTTGTGTTGTTGTTTTTTAATTTCCTGCACTATGTATTCTCACAAGAATACATGGGATTTTGAGTGAGGACGTGAACAGAGCTCCATTCACTCCTCTGTCATTGCCGGGGAAGCCTTTTGCTGGGATTAGAGGTAAGTGTGGCATGGGAAGTTCTTTTGCCAGCATAAAAATAGCAAAGTTTGGCCAGCAAAAGAACAGGGTTGGGGGGGGGGTCTGATAAAGTCCTTAATTGGGAATATATCATCCCTCCATTCAGATCAATTAATTGGTGTTTAAAGGGCACTTTACACCCTAGATAAGCAGTAGGAACTTTAGTCTTAGAGGTCAAATGTGTCCCCCACTGTTGCCACAGCCCCAAATGGCCAAATGGTACAGTTTTTTCCCCCATTTTTAAAGGTTGGAATGTCTCTCCTAAGCCTTAGTTAATGTCGAGAAGAGCTTTACGGTAAAATATGCTTGTATGTTTGGTTCTGCCCTTTTTGCCTGTGGCCCCACTCATTTGCTGGAACTAGTGGAAACCTCTAAAACTAAGTTTGATCCTGATTGAAAGAGCTTCCCTACCGCTGATGCAATGCATTCATGTGACAGACTAGAAAGTGACGTATCAGACGTATAGAGGCAGTTTTAAGAGCCTCTGACAAGAAGCTCCTTTTTACCAAGAGTTTTTAGGCCTACCCTTTTCCTCCTTGTCCTCTGTCTACCTGGAAGATTTTAAAGAGCATTGCCCTTGGGAGGATGCTGAAGGAGGGCTGGAGAAACAGACTTTTGGTAACAGATTGCGGCAGTGCATCTGCATTACACAGTGCTATAAGGCTTGAGCTACGAAAGAATGGGATTCTCCTCCAACCAATCCTACTGTAGCTGTGCATGCGTGCCTAGAACAGACAAGGTAAACAGTAGCTGCCTCCAGAATCTCTTACTTAGCATGTATAAACAGCAAAGCAAAGAAAAAGGGAGAAATGTTAGCATACCTACTACCCCCTCCCTATGATATTTCATAATTGGAAATATTGGACACTTTTCAGGGTCATGTTGGCTGGGGTGAACCAAAAAGAGGTCAGGTGGAGGTCACATTATGCTGGGATGTGTCTTAGAAATATTTTGGCAAGCAAGCCAATATTAGGATTGTGCAGAAGCCCCCAGTAAACAAAGCCATTAAGGAGCTATATGCTATTTCCTTCTTGGGCACCTCAGCAATGAGTCATCCAATCAAGCAACCTTTCCCAACCCCAATCCCAAGGAAATATAATCTTGGAACCCCCTCCTGTCCACCATTGTGAGGTTGTCATAAACCCATCAATTCCTATCTCCCAGCCATTAATACAATCATGCAAGTTTCAGTTTTCTTTGTCTATTTGGTGGAGAAACCATCCAGGCTTTGTCCTAGCCAGAGTCCCCCTTCAGGATATGAAGTAGGGTATAAAAATTAGTCCCCAACAATAGAAAGGTGTGACACAGTGGACAAAACCTGGCCACTCTCTTTCTCAGCGCACCTCCGGATCAGAACCTCCAGTGCCACCCTCAGACTTCTGTCTGAGTACTTTGCTACCCAAAACTCTGCTCTTCAAGACTGGTAACTATCACCTTATATTCCCAGATCTCTCCCTCTATCCAATCTTTTTGCCTTACTCCTCAATAGCTTTGTGTGGTTCGTAGGAATGTGTATTGTGTGTGAGAATGCATTTTGTGTTATTTCCAATAAAAATACTGTATTTCACTTTAAACTGGAGTTCTCTGCAGTTAGTACTGGTATACAGTTGGCCCTTGGTGTCCGCTGGGGTTTGGTTCCAGGACACCCTGTGGATACCAAAATCTGTGGATGCTCAAGTCCCATTATATACAACGGCATAGTAAAATGGTGTCCCTTATATAAAATGACAAAATCCAGGTTTGCTTCTTGGAATTTATTTTTTTAATTTTTTAATATTTTCAAACCATGTATGGTGGTATCCGTGGATGCCAAATCCATGGATACAGAGGGCCGACTGTACATAGATGAAAAGATCCCACAGTGACCCTCCTCTCACAGGCATACTGTTTGAGCTAATAATTCCCCCATCTAGATTTTGATATCACAGGTGAGGCCTCTAAAGCACCCCACCCTCACCACTTAGGGTAACAGAAAGCAGATAAGCCTACCTCATCAGCTACACCCAGCATGTTTAAAAGAAAACACACACATAGATTTATAGACCAAAATGAAAATGGAGGCTGGTGAAAGAAAAAAAATAATCTAATATTTTGGAATACACTGTTCTATCCCTATCCCTGTGCTTTCCATATTATTTCTACCTCTGGTGCCAAATTATCTGTTAAAGAAGTAATCCCCAGGACATGTCTATTTCATTAACTGGGTTATACCTTCCCTACATATAATGCACATACATTTGGGAACACATACATAGGATGCTGCCTTACCAGATCAGACTGTTTCAAAGCTTTAGATCCAAATCACCTCCTCTGACTGGCAGCAGTTCTTTAAGATCTCAACCAACCAAGTGTCTCTCACGTTACCTGCTAGCTGACCCGTTTAACTGGAGATGCCAGGGAGTGAGCTTGTGACTTTCTGCATTCAGACCATTTAACTATGCCCACCCACCATTCCTCATTAAAAGAGCATTTAAAAAATAACAAAATTGGATGTGTCTCCTTGCTGAACACAAGTTTTGTGCCATGGAACTTTTAAACATCTTTTTTTTAAGTGGTAATACTGGGGGGGGGGATTTGGGGGGGTTACAGCCAGAGCTAGCTGACCCTTTTTGCTGACCCTTCTTGTGGCAGTGTAGTGGTCTGAGAGTTGGACTGGGATTCCAGAAGACCAGGGTTCAAAATAGCCACTCAGCCCTGGACACCTACTGGAGGACCTTGGGCAAGTCATGATCTCTCAGCCTTAAAGAAGGCAATGACAAATTCCCTGTGAATAAATCTTTCCAGGAACATCCTATGATAGGTCTATATTATTTGGAGTTGACTTGAAAGAACATACAACAAAGTCCCCAGAAAGAAACTTTTCTAAACTCTGCATACCTGTGACACTCTTGACCTCCCTTCACTTCACTCCTGCATTTTCTGGAGGTCATCAAAACTGCATTTATTTTGCACAGTATAATGCAGCTTAATATTCATCAATAGGAATATAATGTGTAGATCAAAGGAACTAATAGTACCACTCTATTCTGCTTTGGTCAGACCTCACCTGGAATACTGTGTCCAGTTCTGGGCACAACAATTCAAGAAGGATATTGACAAGCTGGAACATGTCTAGTGGAAGGCAACCAAAATGGTAGGAGGTCTGGAAGCCATGCCCTATGAGGACCAGCTTAGGGAGCTGGGTATGTTTAGTCTGGAGAAGAGAAGGTGACATGATAGCCATGTTTAAATATTGGGATGTCATACAGAGGATGAAACAAGCTTGTTTTCTGCTGCTCCAGAGACTAGGACACGGAGCAATGGACTCAAACTACAGGAAAAGAGATTCTATCTAAACATTAGGAAGAACTTCCTGACAGTAAGAGCTGTTCAATAGTGGAATATGCTGCCTCGTAGTGTGGTGGAGTCTCCTTCTTTGGAGGTTTTTAAACAGAGGCTGGGGGGGGGGTCATCTGTTGGGAATGCATTGATTGTATATTCCTGCAGGGCAGGGGGTTAAATGTACACAACTAATTTTAACATGGCAGTAAGCTTTAACCCATACCAAATTTTAACCAGTGGTTATATTCAAAAAAGGAGCTATGCTATCTTCCCATAGTATCTCAGAAAAATATGTACTTTCATTTAATCATCATCATCATTTGTCCTATCACATGGCAGAAATTCCAATGAAAGTTTATTCCAATGAGATATATCAATAGGAGTTTTGTACCTAAGTTAAAAGCCAACATATGACCTTCAATATATCCAGGTCATGCTTTGATCACAAGATTGCAGTTTCTCTCTGTTAGTACCAGAAATTCCTTGTGCACATTACCAAAACCAAAAAGAGCATGATCCCATGAGGAGAAGAAATTATTTCTGAAGAAAAATGTTACATACAGCACAGAATGGTGGTTGAAAATGAAGGATTCCCATAAAATGTTATTATCTTGTATATAGCCTGCTATTCTCACACTCATATTTGATATTTCTGGAAATGTTAAGAGCTCTTGGATAGTCATCTACAGTTATCTATAAGTACAGGGTCCAATAGCTAAGGGTTTTTGATTGTTAGACAACTGAGAAAGTAACTGAAGCCACAGATGCCTAGCACCTGAGACATGAAATGCATCACTTGGCAGAATCACACACCTTTATGTGTGACAACTACATCACTCAAGATCTCTGCTACCTGTATCTTCTCCACCACATGACAAACAGAAGCCCTATGTAGAGACACGGGACTTGTCTAGATGAGCAGTTTACCCTGACTTCCCCCAGCTTGGAGCCCTGCAGTCCAAATGATGCAGGGCTCTCGCCCAAATCACTTCTGGACAGTCCCAACGATGAGGAAAAGATATAACTCAGTTAATGAAATAGGTGTGTTTCTGGGGGTTACTTCTTTAACAACAATTTGGCACCAGAGGTAGAAGTAATATTGAAAGTATAGGGATAGGTTCTTACATCACCACAAAGAAAACCAGTTCAACATATTTCAGGCCTTGTTTATATGAGGGGGGGGGGAATGCGAACACATCTGAAAAGGCAGGCATTCGCAATGATGTGACCTGCCTACATGGCCAAAGGAACCCCCCCTAAACTCTGCATGACCCCCTAGCGAGATGGTGGCCGCAAGAGATTTACTCATGATTTTAAATCTTCCGCGGCCATTTTTTAAAAAAAGTTTCCCATGGTGCACAAAAGCAACACTTCATATTTACAAAGAATTAAATAAAAAAAGGAGCATGAGATTGTAGTTGGATCGACCTACCAGACCTTCACTTAGCCAAAAATCCCACACGGCAGCTGCAGCCACTTTCCCTCTTTGCTAGCCTCTCCCCCTGTGCTCGTACAGCCAGTCAGATTGCACTGCCTGTTCGTATCTGTCCAAGTGAGAGTGTTTAAATGGTCACACATTCAGAAATCATATCAGGTTTTTCAGAAAACCCATACAAAGTCCCAGATGCAACACACATGGACTTTGCAGTGGATTCAGTGGTGGCACCAAGGGCAACAGGCCAGCAGGACTGATGTGCTGGGTAGGTGGCCATGCACTCTGGATCCAGCCTGATCCAGCTGTCCACACACCCACAGACCCCAGACTTCACACAGTGTGAGGCAAAATCAAGTTAAGGGCCAGAAAGTGCAGAATCTCCCCAAGAAGAAGCCATACATCATTTGGACTGCCAAAGCCAGGTTTGGAGTAAGTACAGCATTTTTGGCCCATACAGACAAAACCCTAGTGTATTATTAGTGCATTATTTAACTACTGATTGAGTTGTTTTATTAACTTCTGGGTTTTGTGCATGTGCGTTTATTTGTAATCCACCTTGTGTTCAATCATAAAATAACAAATAAATAAATAATAATATGAAATAAATGGATTGCTGCTCTTTGCTATCTACCCTTCTACTACCTAAATCTCTACATCCACCTGTGATACATCCTCTCTTTCCCACTTCCTGTATCCCTTGGCTTTTACTGATGCTGCAGTTCTGGCCACCTCTGCTATTAGCTGATCGTAACAGATTTTTTAAAAAGTGGGCTTTGAACCACACCCAATCTATGTAATAGGGTTACCATGTTGTTGTTGTGTGCCTTCAATTAATTTCTGATCTATGGCAAGGGGATTTTCTTGGCAAGATTTGTTCAGAGGGGGGTTGCCTTTGTCTTCCTCTGAGTCTGAGTGTAACTTGCCCAAGGTCACCCAATGGGTTTCCAAGACTGAGTAGGGATTCAAACCCTAGTCTCCAGAGTCATCGCCCAATGTTCAAACCACTACACCACACTGGCTCTCTAGGGTTACCATATGTCCTCCTTTTCCAGGACATGTTGTATATTTCAGAACTACAGTTTCTGTCTGGGTAGATTTTTAAGATATCCACTGTTGCTGAAGCCCCGTGGGTCTGCAGGTTCTGATTTCTGTTACATTGCTTTGCCTCTTCTCTGCCTGAGAGTCTTCATAGTGATGACAGTGGTTTGAAGTAGTCAGACAGTAAATGTGTCCTTTGACATAGACATAGACATAGAATCATAGAGTTAGAAGAGACCACAAGGGCCATCCAGTCCAACCCCCTGCCATGCAGGAACACACAATCAAAGCATTCCCGACTGATATGGCTGTCCAGCTCTGTTTAAAAACCTCCAAAGAAGGAGACTCCACCGCACTCCAAGACAGCACATTCCACTTCCAAACAGCTCTTACTGTCAGGAAGTTCTTCAGAATGTTTAGGTGGAATCTCTTTTCCTGAAGTTTGCAGGAATCTCCGAGCGCCCACAGTTTGCTTCGAAACTCATATGCAGAAGCAGGTAAAAATCACTGTTAGACAGTCTCTCTCAGTGGTTCTGATCTTCCCTTGTGCCTGGCATAAAGCAATGAGGTCACTTTGCACCAGAATCAGGGAATCTAAAGCTGTGAGTTACTTGTGCCAGGTCTGCTTATCTCACAGTTACTTGTGCCAGGTTTGCATATCTGGTGCAATGTGGCTGTTACATCATACCAGGCACAAGAGAAAATCAGAGAAACTGCAAGAGCCTTGCATTACTTCACACTTTATCCAAATCCTCGTGCACAGTGTGAGTGTGACCACACTCTCACCAGGTTCTCTGCATGCAGGAGTGGTGGTCCAAAAGTATGGGTGGGACCAGTTTCATGCGCTGAAAACAAAATGAGAGGACTTCCCCTCTTCAGATTGTTTGCGATGAGAAAATTCAAGCAGAGATGCTGGTTGTCGTAGGGGAAACACATTTGCCAAAGTTAGATCAATACTGCCTTGAGAAGATGGGTGGGCAAAGTGCAGCCCTCCACATGCTGTTGAACTGCAACTCCCAGCATTCCTTACCATCAGCTATACTGTAATGTGCTGATGGGAGCTGTAGTCCAACCTCATCTGAATGGCTGCACTTTGCCCACATCTGCTTTAGACTATATATGTGGCTAGAACATTAATACCAACAAACGAGATAATACACTGTATTAAGGAGGAAAGAAATTAGACTATTCCATACTCCCCTGAGAAAGAGGTGAAAGCATGAGAAGCAGTGGTCACACAATATAACAATGCAATATAACTTATAACAATATATAACAATTGTGAACAAAACTTACAACTTTCTACTGAAACACCAGAAATTCATGAAAATTTCAGAACAGGGAGTTAAATGCCCATGGCATGTTATATTATTTTCACCTATTTTGGACATGGTATTTACCAAACAAGGGAAGTTACAAAAGGAACTATTGTGTTAGGAAAACAAAGTAAAATGCACTTGCAAAGTCGGCCTATGCTACATGTAGGACAAACTAGTACCACCACCTTGCAAATGTGCATGCACTTGTAGCATTCTGCATGACAAAGGCATGCTTGTAGCTGGCAATTAGCATATTAAAGAAAAACACCATGACTCCAACTAAGGACATAGCTCTCTGTCTGAGAGGTTCAGGAAACCCCCCAGCTGAAGCTAAAGCATAAGAGCATTTCCAAACTAAATTCAGAATTTTAAAGACCAAGGAATGAGTGGTTTGGGAAATCATCAAAACAAATCTCATCCCACCCAACACTTTGATTCCAGGAGGAAGGTCACAACTCTGCTTTTCAAAATCTGTTAACCCTACTATAAAAAGATGATGCAATGCTGGAAAAAGTGGCCAGTGGCCATGTTGGCTTGGGGATTCTGAGAGCTAGAGTCCAAAAGAACAAATTTTCCAAGTTCTTGGACATAGAACAATTTGGATCAGATATCCAAATTAGTCTAACTGCAATCTATTTGCACGGTTTTCAGAGATGCACATATAGCATTACTGTCTAGCACAGAAGGCAGAGGGAATACTTTACTATATCAAATGGATCCATTAATTAAATTAGAAATTAGGGCTGGGGTAAACCCAGCACTAACTGGCAAGTAATTAAATTAACAAGAAGGCCAACTAAACCATGCCAGTAGGGAAAAGAGAGTTAGCATGGGTGGGAGTAATTGGTGACTTTATTTTCTTGCATTATCTAATGGTTGAGAAAAGATCTTGGACAATATGTGCCTTTAGGGTTGGGATTAAAGAGGAGAGCACTAGAACCGAACTGGCCCACATTATTTTGCTGTCTGAGACAAAGGCCAAGTTGGTGCCCCCTTCTCATTCCATGTACTAAATCCAGCTGAACTGGTAGCTGAACCTTACTTCACTGATCATCATGGGATATCATTCTCCACTATACCAGATGCAGCAGAAAAAAATCATGTGGCATACAGAGAACTTGAAAAGTTAACATGTAAAAGAAATGTGTTACAATTACATCCAAAACAACCCCACCCAATAATTACTTATTATTGAAGATGTAATAATAATGATGATGATGATAATGTAACTATGTATTTTACTCTGGATATCTAAATCATTTCTTTCCAGTACTTTAAAAAAAAAAAGCTACAAGCTGCTGTCATGTGATACAAACCACACTTTCCTCCTTTCCACCTCATCATCACAGACTCATCATCATCATCCCACCTTTAGTTCAGGAGTCAAGGCATCTTACAACAGTTAAAACAAACATAGGGCTTATCTACACAGGCTAAACACCCCATTCTGCCCCTCTCTGTGAGTCCTGCAGTCCAAATGACACAGGGCATTTTCCCCATTCTGCCTCCGGGCAGTCCTTATGATCCCTGGGGCAGAAACAGGGCTGAGTCAGGGACAAGCCAGAGTAGGGCCATTTACTGTAGTTTACAATAATATCTGCTTTAACCTGTTTACACCCAGATGGAACTGGTCAGGTCATGCATGTCCACGGGAGCTCGTCCTGGCAGGCTGGCCCTCAATGCTGCTGCTGGTCATCCTTATTCTTCCAGTTCAGGCAACAGGCCCACAGCATGTGGCCAAGGCTGGTCACATGCAGGGGGCTTGTCACATGGTGCAGTTGGCTTCCTCTGAACCTGGCAAAGCAAGGAAAATGGCGGTGGTGGCAGCCGCTGCAGTGATGGGCTGGCATTCTGTTTGGACTCCAGCTCATTTCCTCCAGGTAACGGGGGCAGAATAGGCCACCTCCACAGCCAGGATACACCGGCAGGGAGTCAGTGTACCCTGGCTGGTCTAGATAAGCCCATAGCTAAAAGTTCACCTCATACAAAAATTAAAACATAACGTAGTTACATGATCAATAAAATTCAGACCAGTTTAAAATGTAATCGTTAAAAAGGAAATAACAAATAGACAATATAGCACATTATATATGAATGTTCCCCTTGAGGAATCAGTCTTCAAAGCCCCTGCCCAATTAAAAAAAAAAGTCTTCACTTTCCTGCAGAAAGATAGCAAGGAGGGCACCAGTCTAATGTCTCTAGGGAGGAAGCTTTGGAGCCTGGGAACAACCACTAAGAAGGTCCTCTTCCATGTTCCCAGCAGATATATCTCTAAAAGTGATGGAACAGAGAAAAGATCCACCCCAGAAGATCTCAAAATATGGGCAGGCTCATATGAGAGGATACAGTCTTTCAGATGAGCATGAGCCAGTTGCACTAGGTACAGCACAAGCCAGCACTTGAACCATGTGGTATTCCTCCTCCACCATTTAAGAGGGGCAATGGTAATGTAATTTCATTATACCTTCACAGGTAATAGTTACTTCCAGTTTCTGGACATGTACAGTTCTGTCCTCCAACTGAGAGAAATGGTTGGGTCCACAGCAGGAATATCTACATCAGGTTGGGGAAAGGGCAGCCTATGGCCTGCATGTGGTCACCGGGGCCATTTTGAGCCCCCCTCCCAGTAACTCCCTCCCCCCCCAAAAAAATAAAAAAGAATTTTAAAAGAAATGTTTGGGCAAATATTGCCACATTTTGGACTTTCCTGTTCTGTTTTAGGTTGGTTTTCTGTTGCAAAAATGAGTTTCCCTGGGCCTAAAGTGGTCCGTAGTGGTGGTGATGGTGGTATTATTATTATTACAGTAGGACCCCCATACCCGCTGATTCATTATCCACTGATTCAGTTATCTATGGGACATAAAACAGCACACCTACCATAGAGTCTTCCTAGAAAATGCCTTTCTAAACATTTTCTAGGTCCTTTGAGGCAACTCTATGGTATTTTAAACCAGAAGTCCCATTATTTTCAATGGTGTTTGCTGTTGTCCACAATTTTCAGTATCTCCAGGGCCCCTGGGAACCAATCCCCTGCAGATACAGGGGTCCTACTATCTTAGCAGTAGTAGTAGTATTAGTATGTCATCTTACACTTTAAAAAGATTATGACTGAAAACATGCAAAAAGTCAGCATTAAAACAGTTAACCTATTAGCCATACTCCTTCCTATTGAATCTTCGGATTTTTAGTTTTACAAGGTCTTTAGCTTTCTCTGCCAAAGAGTGCTGGCACCATGACAAATAATCCAGCTTCAAACTGGATTATTTGTGTAATGTGGATTCAGGACTTTATCAGATGTCCCCCTGAAAACATTCTTTTGCTGGCATAAAAAAATCAATTTTTATGCTGGTAAAAGGACATTCCCCACACTTACCTCCTTTCCCGGCAAAGATTCCTCTAGTAATAATGAGGAAGTGAACAGAGTTCTGTTCACTTCCTCTTTTGAAATCCTGCGCAATTTCATCATGAGGGAAATTCAAAAATAAAAACAAAAATTAATGTCAAAAAGTAAAACTAAGCACACACACACACACACACACACACACACACTAAAACACCTCAAAGTAACCCAAGGAGGGTAAAAAAAAATAATCATCACTTACCTGGATGTCCAGATCTGACCTGGAGGTGTTTGCGCCAGTCCAGCCATTGTTGGAGTAGGTATGAGATTTAAAGGGACAGGGGCTTTTGCACGCCAGCAATGCCGGCAAAAATCAGCAGGGAGATCTATTGATGGCTTAAGCTGTCAATTAAAATGAACGGGTTTGGGGCTGATTTTAATCGCGAAAGGGCAACACCGTCTGAGCCACACACCTTTTTGCAGTTATGTGATATCCTTATGATGCCACATTTTCTGTGTCTGATAAAGTCCTCAGCCTAAGGTCCAATGGAGCACACCTCCAGTCTCTGGCAGTTGCCCACCTCCTGATCGAAAGCAGTGGCACCACTACCATCACCATCCACAAACATCTGATGCCTGAAGCAATTGCATCACTCCACCTAGCAATAGGTCTAATCCTGCTGATAAGCAGCCATTTCAGTGCTGAATTTGCAAGCGTTGTTGCCTGAAAATTCCATCAAAAAAGAGTGAAAGGATTATACGAATGGGATCTGAGGGGAAAAAAACCAAAGAAATTATCCAACAGCTACAGTGTGTGTGCATGCACTCACCTACAGCTATGTTCTTATTAGAGTTTCAAGTAGTGCCTGGTGTGTATACTTCACTGCAGTTTGAAGTGCAGGAGATAGCAGGGCCTCCCTGAAACATAACACTACAGAAGATGCAGCAGTTTAAAAGAAATAATAAGGAACCTCTGCTGTATGAAACAGATATTTTTAAATCTTCAGGATTAACAGCCTAACTGCTTTCTGCTGCTAACAAGATTTAACAATAACTTTTAATTGGTAGTTCAGAGTTAATCCCTTGGGTGAGAAAAGACTGCAAAGGCATCTGATTTTGAAAAGCTCTCTCTCTCCATTCTTCTTTCTGTACACTTACTATATATGCACTGCAGATGCTGAAATATTGATGTCTTATCGTGAATTAACATGCAAAAAAGCTTTTCTGAAACAGCAGCTCACAAACATCTTATGAGTCTATTCCCACTCTCATCGGTGTGTGGGGTTTTTTGGCCTATTTTCATTCATAAATCAGTTCCATCCCATTTTTCATTAAAGTGTGTCCTTAAATACCTGCAATGACATATATTCTCACAAAACATGCCTTTCTAAACATATTTTCTCACAAAGAACATATTATTGAGCATGTTTTATCCTAAAATAGTCATTTTTGTGTTTGGGTTGTCTGTCTGTCTGTCTGTCTGTTTTCATTCCGATCCCATGGGGGACCGAGGTAAAACCACGTCTTTTTGCTAACAGATTTTGCTAATGGGTATCCGATTAGCAAAAAGACACAGTTTTACCTTGGTCCTCCACAGGAATGGAATGAAAGAATGATGACACCATGCAGTAAGGGAACACAAAAGCCGGAACATTCCTGCTGCACTGTCGCTTTTCTTTGGAGTGCGGTAAGCCCTTGAATAGACCGCAGCTCTTTGCCACTTCATTTTGTTGCAAACTCAGACCAACTCAGAGTCACCTCAGACTGATGTGTGCATGAGAGTGAGAAAGAAAGATGGAAGGAGGAGGAGGAGGCGAGGTTTTTTTAAAAAAATAAAATAAAATGTGCTGGAAGCATTTAAGGCTTGATTTTTGCACATCACTGGAGATGCCTTAATTTGATGACTCACAGGTGAAAGCATGACCAGGTTCCATTGAAACGCCTTGTGCTTGAAGTGCTGGAAGTCAGATGATCAGTGATGGTCATTTTTATACATGTAAATCATGGGATGCCTGAGGAAGAGCACATATTCATTTACTTTGTGCCTTAAAACTTGGTGTTTTAAATTATTTTATGTCATATATTGTATTTTAATTTATGTTGTATCCTGCCTTGTGCCTTGGGGAGAGGTGGGTAAGAAATAAAATATTATTATATGAAGAGCAATAGAAATAAATATAGATACAGTACGAAAACTCCGTTTAAAATATCAGAGGGTAAGCTGCACAAGAATCTTCAACTAGTCATGCCAGCTCCATGTAACCTCCACACTGAGAGAAAATATACCTCTCTACATACTGTATCAGATATTCAGGGACTTTCAGGAACAACAGCAGAAACTTCCCAGGGATATCTGAGTGGTTACTGTGGCAAGCAGCAGGATGGAAAAGGTAAGCTTTTAGACTGATCCAGTCATACTGTTCTTACGCTGTAAAGACCATCTCCCGCATCCTATCATATGCACTCATCTTCACATAAGCATCCAGGCATATCTCAGCCTCTGACAAAGAAAATCCTTTTTACAAAGTCTTTTTATGCTTCCAGTCTCCCATTTTCTCCTTGTCTTCTATCTGGCTGGAAGTTGTTTTGGCAGCAGCAGCATTTGGGGGGGGGGTGAAGGAGGGCTGCAGAAACGCAGACTTTCATTGTCTGGTTACAGCAGTATGTCTGCAGTAAACAATACAATAAAACTTGAGTTGGAAAAGAATGCCAATCCTGTAGTAGTTGTGTGTGCCTCCATACAACAGGCAAGATAACAGGCAAGATGCCTCTAGGATCTCTTGTTGGAACTTATTTGGATCACATGCATGAACATCAAAACAGAGATTAAAGGTCTGCCCCACCGGCTACTCCCCAATATGGTAAAGAACCATAGATCTACAGGTTTTGCCACCAAAATGGAAATCATAAAAATGGAGGGTGGTGTAAGAAAAATAGTAATCCCTGAATACAGTTTGGAAGAAGCTTTCAAAAGGTCTCTGGAAGGTTTATTTTATTTTATTATTTTTTTTTACTTACGCATAGGTTACCTGATCTGGTTTTTTCATTTCACACAAGAAATTTTTTATTATTTTTAAATTATTATTTTATTTTATTTTATTTTATTTTTATTTTATTTTATTTTTATTTTATTATTTTTAATTTTTTTTTTATTTTTAAATAAAAAGTTTGCTGGAAAATGTTGACAAGTTCTTCTTTTTTGTCACATAAGAACCTATGTCAGGAGATGATGGAACAATCAATCCCCAGGTGAAGCCAAAAACTGTCTCAGCAGACTTGGTAGCAACCCTTTCCCAAGAATACTCCACACAGAGAGTGTTTGGCGTCCAGAAAACAGGAGGTGCTTTTAATCTTCAGTAGTTTCAATATGTACAAGCAAAGTGCTACACCAGGCATCTCAGGATCATAGGAAGAGAATGAACACTGATCTGGCTTTCTTTTATACACACCAGTACAACATTGGCTTAGCCAAGCATATGGTTACATTGCATCAGATTTCTACCTTTGTTAAGGTTTATCTGGGTAACAAAGGAGTCTCAGGGCCAAAGTTCAATGTATTCAGATGCCTTTAATTGCTAGCAATATAATACAGGGAATAAATCTTCATGCTGTGTTCCCCGAAACAAAGCACACACACCTTTTTATATTAGAGAAAAACGAAACTTAAAAAACTCAGGCTTTGCACATGTCCATTACATCAGCACACTAAAGTTTTCATTTCTCAGACAACTTGTAAAAGATTCTAGCTTTGTATAATTTATTTGGAACAGAAATCATTTTTCAGTTCTGTGTCTTATTTAGCCTTGTAAATTAGCTCTTTGTTCTCTAAGCATAGCATCTTATCTCTGCGTCAGCTAATTCTAGGCTTCTGGCCAAGCTGGAGCAAGTACAGTTATATTTCTCAGCTTATGCTCTGACACAGATGTACCTTTCAAACTCAGCCTTTTTCTTTAACAGGCTCAATATAACAAACGTTTGGGTGATCAACACAGATAGACCCTCTCATTCCTCCCTTTGAGACTTCTTTTTCCCACAGGGAGGATGGAGTCTCATTTATCAGTAGAGACCTTTTTTTTTTCAGTGTCATCATATGTAAGCAAGATTTCAGACCTTTATATGTGTCAGTTTAACTATTTTGTCAGTAATTTTTCTAGTCCCCAAGTTTGATGGATGCTCTATTCTTTCAGTTGTAAACTAGATGTCCCAAACACTCACCGTCTGTCAGGGGAATCAGGAAAAAGGACAGTCAGATTTTTTGTTTAAGGTACAGGTCCCTGTATCAGGTTCAGGAATTCAGAATGAGCATACTGACCACAAATTCAGTACATCCCATCAGGTTCAAGTATACACCATGACTGATTATTACTGGTACTCAGGTTTAACTACAGCATCTGGCCACAGGTTACGGGATTAGTCAGGCCAGCTTGACTGAGCAAACCTGAGATTTATCTGGTTCAGGACAGTCATGATATCAGAAGGGACCTGTCTTATTTCTGGGGCAGATGGGTTAATTTTCTGGACACACCTTCTGTTGATAATGGTGGTTTTGAGCATCTACTGACTATGGGGTGAAACAACATCTGTTTTGCTTTTGTAAAATTTACTGACATTTAATTCAGCCACGTCTCAGGGCCACTGGTCTCCGATTTGGGTGTCACATAGACATAACAGTTATTAACATTCAGAGCTTCAGCTACCTTTTTAGCAAATGTAACAAACAGATGTTTGGTAACCTCTGGAACATGAAAGGGTGTTGACATTTTTGTCCATGATTCAGAAAAGACAGTGTGTTGGAGTGTGTGGCCTTCTTCAGTGTACCTAACAATTTTAAGGTAAAACAGCCCTAGGGGATCACTGCCCCTGTCATTGATACCAATACCAAATTAAGGCCCATGTCATGTTTTGCTGTACATGCAGAGGAAACAGGAACTTTGGTCAGGGTGGCAGTCTGACCAGTAACTGATTTATTGGACCAACCAGGATCATAGGACTGGGACTCCCAAGTAGTCCACAGCACACAATATTACTCAGGACAGTGGTGAGAGCCTCATGCTCTACTGACTGAGCTACCCAAGCACATGACCAGGGTACAGGGTTTTAGGGTGAGGGTTGTCTTCTGGTTGGGTGAGTTCATTTGAACTCATGATATCAGAATCCCTCCAGAATGTATGTGATGTACCTGAAAATGCCTCTGGACAGGGTTTTCTTTAGGATTGTAACAGACAGTTGTTTCTGTCTCCTGGCAGGCCAAATAAGAAATGTTTTGAATGTGGAAGTCCTTTTGGACCCCAGGCAAGCATAGTTATTTTGATAAACTAGGGTTTTGCCAATCTTGCTTTCTGTCCTAACTGTTTTGATGTAGCTTTTATAGGGGTCACTAGTGAGTTTGGTTTTACAGTGTTGGGGGAACAAAAGCAACATTATGATTATACGCAGTAAAAACATTATAAACAAATGTTATGCTTTAAGACAAGGCAGATGAGACAACTCAGGATAGATTTTCTCATCTTCTGGCGGTGACCAACTCCTCTTTCCAAGTCAGGAGAGGTTGCAGCGCCCTCCAGAGCTTTGCTCACTCGGTTGCTGGTCCCGAGGAGGCTTCTCCCGTCGAGTCCGCTGTCTTCACTCTCTCGACCGCCAGTCTCGAGGAGGCTTTGATGAATGGTTACTGGGGAAACCCTTGCTTCAGGATCATCTAAAGGCCATTCTGGCAGGCAACCGACCATAGTGCTGGGTACTGGGGTGGCCTCTATAGCAAATGGATCCAGGCAGGGCTTCTTTTTTTTTAACCTTTAAGGCAGTAGAGATTTAGTTAGTTATTTATACCCCACTCTTCAGCCACAAGGCTATCAGAGCGGCTTACAAATTGTTTTAAGCAATAGCTATTTACACATCTGCACTGCATTAAGCAGATGGTTAGCAAAGCAATGAAAGGTGTTTTCCATGTCTTTCTTGATGCATCTTCTTTATGACTCTTTGCCCAAACTGAATCACCAGCGCAGAAAACATGGTTAGGTGTAGTGAGTTCCAAGGGGGTTTGTTTGGTGTACTGGCCAACTTCCAGGACTGTGTCTTTTAACTCTCTGGGTTGTTGTTTGAGGGAAATCTCCTCCCTTAGTTCCAGAACTTCTCCAATGACAGGGAGGGGTGATAGTCTTCTGTACATCAGCTTATAGGGTGTTAGGCCATCTGGTCCAGGGGTACATCTCATGTGTAAAAGTACAACAGGCAACATTACAGTCCATTTGGCACGGGTCTCACGGCACATCTTTCGCAAATGCAGCTTGTTAGTTTGGTTGACATGTTCTGCTATTTTGAAGTCTCCAAGCACAATGGTGTTTCCAGTCCAAACCCAGGGCACAACTTAATCAGGCAGTGGCTTCTGCAGTAAAAGCTGCTCTGTTATCTGCATTGATCTGACGTGGGAAGTCGATCCCTTTCTGGGGTTGGCTCGGGCACAGGTAACACAGATTTGGGACACTTCTTTACACAGGGAGGACAACTTGTTGACATAGAAAGTTTTTTCTAGCAGGTGTCTTAAGGCTTTCTTGCTTAAGTGACATAGGCCATGCAGGTGTTGTATCACCGAAAGTCTCAGAGCTACAGGAATCTATATACGGTCGTCTGGGAAAATACATCACCGATGGTGCTTGCAATAGCCCTGACAAGTTATTTTTTCAGGTTTGTTCCAGGAATATTCAGAGTTAATGCAATCAGGTACAGGTATAACCATCAGGATTTTAGGTTCAGGTAGAGACCGTTGAGCTGCTCTTTTAGTGGTTCCGTCAGTTCAGACTTTTTTCTCAGGCAATACGGTTTGACTTTCCAGTGCAGGCTGAACAGTGGATGATAGCTCTCTATCTTCTTGGGTTTCAGATCTCAAGTATCAGCAGTTGGATTTCTTGGGTATGTGTTATCTCTTTCTCTTTTTTTTTTTTTCTTTGCAGTCAGGAACCCACGTTTCTTGTATAGGGCTTTATGTACTTACACAGTTAGAAAGGCATATCTGGAATCAGTATAAATTGTGGCTTTATTTCTTTGTTCCATTGCAGGGCTTTGATTAGCACAATTAATTCTGCTTTCTGGGCTGAGGTTTCCACTGGTAGGGGTTTGGTCATCAGAACTTTATCTTCAGTAACAACAACATAGCTTGCTTGGTGTTTGCTGACAGAACTGTTGCCATCAGTGAACAGTATGATTCTTCCAGGAATGGGCACATCTCTCAAATCAGGTCATGCTGAGGGGACAGTTGTCATGATTTTTTGTAGTCATGTAAAGGAGCTTCCAGAACAGGCATAAGAGTAGCAGGAATTAAGGTAATCATCTGAATCATATTCTGAATCAGAACTTATTTTCTTACTCAGTTTTTTTTTCTTACAGCCAGCAGTTTGAGATTCTGTTTCTCTTCCATCTGAAGTCTTCTCATCTTCACTTCTCTCACCTTCTCCATCTTTATACTCCTCACTCTCATCCTCATCTTCATCTTTATCATCTTCATCCTCATCCTATTGCTCCTTGACTTTAATATAAACAGGTTTTTTCTCCTTCTCTCTCTCTTCATCACTGACCATAGCTTTTCAATCATCTGTTCTTGTATCATCAGGTTCCTCTTCCTCCTTTTTCTTCTAAAACTGGTTAGATGCTGATACTGGTTCTGCAGCTGTAACATTTCATGTCAAGCCTCCAGGATTATCTTCAGAACACACATCAGGAACTTACTTAATGACTTGTGAAGTTTCAGGATTCAGTGAGGCTTCAGGATTCAGAAGAGTGTTGAACCAACAAGGGGGGCACAGAGCCCCAGATCAGGACTGAGTCTCCAGGCTTCTTGTACAGGCTTTTTGTACAGGACAGGTAAAGATTAAGAGCTGATTCCCAGTAGTAGCAGTTACTGATCTATCAGGATAAAAGAATAAGGTGACACACACTTTGTACAGGAGGTGTCTTCCAATCAGGGCCAGGAGGACAAAAAATGAATTCATGTTGAACCTTGGTCTCTCTGATGTCTTTGTGCTCCTGCAAGGCCATGGCTTGAGCAGTCTGGTCAGGTTGGAATGTCTGGTCAGGTTGAAATGCTGCCACCTGTGGGTTGAATGGTGTCCAGGGGGAAGGTTCCCGGTCCTGGAGGGAAGGGTCCAGCTCCACAGCCCTGTTCACATCTGCGTCCTCAGAACCCTCTCATCCTCTTCCACAAAAGCCGTCAGGGGCAGTTATATTTCTCAGCTTATGCTCTGACACAGATGTACCTTTCAAACTCAGCCTTTTTCTTTAACAGGCTCAATATAACAAACTTTTGGGTGATCAACACAGATAGACCCTCTCACCTTCATGGCTTTGTACTGTAGTAACCCTCTTCTGATGCAACCCTTCTCATGCAGCTGTAGCATGATTAGCATGACTGGCAGTTCATGGAGTCAGTCATCATGACTCAGCATGATTTCTGCAGTTGTTTGGCTATTTTAAAACTTAGGGTTCAGTAATCAATTCCTGACAACCTATCCCTGTTCTTTTCATGTTATTTCTGCCTCTGGTACCAAATCTTCTGTTAAAGAAGTCCAGGAATACATTTACTTTGTTAACCGAAATATACCTGCATATTAGTTCATTAGTTCAAGGTATATAGTGCTGTCACTGAAACCCACTATTCTAGCAAATTACTCAACTCCTGTTGAAGCACAATGCAGACTTTTTAGAAAAATGGATTAGAAAGGAAACTAACAGAAAACCTAGTGCAGTACTCTACCACTAGCTTCCAGCTTTACACTCAGGGCTCATCCAGACTAGTGACTTCTGCTGCATGATGGAGCACCATTTAATATCACTTGTTGGCGCTTATTGTTTTGTCCCTGTCCAGAGGTATTCCTGTCTTTTAAACCTAAATAAAAAGATGGTGCATTTTCATTCATTTGTGATGTGAGTTGTGACATTAGATGTGAGTCCAGGTCGACTCCTGTATCTGCAGGGGATACATTCCAAGGGCCCCTGTGGATACCTGAAACCATGGTTAATAGGAAAACCTATTATTTTCAATGAGACGGATGCTGGAAGTTGACCATAGAATCAACTAGAGGACCTAGAAATGCCTAGAGTGAACATATTTTTTTCAGTTGTGGATAAGTGAAACCGTAGATACTGAATCCATGAATATTTGATTCTCTTGCACCCCTCTCCATTTTGTTGGAAGCAAAGAGAAATACAGTGATTAGTAGGAGAGATACAAATAACTTGTTTCACCTCTCTGTATCTTTCTTTGGTCTATGCACTCAACCCTTTTGCTTCCTTACCACCTGGTAAGGTCACTTCTTCCTTCTTCATGAAGTTAGTTATACAGTAGTCTCTTTCTTCCTTTTGTCTGCAAAGGGAGTAACCTTAGCTTTTTCTGCAAGAGGGTGGCCAGTTTCTCTTAAAAACCGTTGGGCAAAGGAGCTAAGGAAGTTGGGGGCAGATGGCAAGCTGCAAAAGCATGAAAATTGCCCCTGCCATAACCTACTGCCCAAAAGCAAAATGAACTGCAAGAACAGATGAAGAACAAAATGAACTGCAAGAACAGATGGATTTGGAATCCAAAGGTACCCAATGTGTTGAGATAGGAAACAGTAACTTACAGATCCCATACTCTAGGACTAGACAGACAAGCAGTGTAACTTGGTATAAATCAACTACCTATGTAGTTTCAAATACTCGTGGTTTTCAAAAGATTTTCCAGGTAGCTTACTTATCCAGGATTTCTTAATCAGGGTTTAAAATGGAAGAGTTTGCTCACTGCAGCCAATTGGTTTCTACAGTGCACAGCATCAGGAGAATGTTGGGTTATTTCTAGGAAAGTGGTTTTTCAAGCTTTGGCTCACTAAATGTTTTGGACTGCAAGTTCTCAGGCAGAGTATTTACTATCACCTCCTACCAAATCCTTTTTTAACTGGTGATGCCAGTAATTGAATGTAGGATTTCTGCATTTAGAGATGTGTTTTTGAATGTTTTTGCAGAAAGGTTGGATTTGGCAATGTTCTTGTTTTGTGTCTTCAAGTCATTTCTGACTTATGGCAACCCTAAGATGAGCATGGGTTTTTCTTGGCAAGATTTTGTTCAGAGGAGTTTTGGTTTTGCCTTTCTCTGAGACTGAGATAATGTGACTTGCTCAAGGTCACCCAGTGGGTTTCCATGGCTGAGCAGGGATTCAAACCCTGGTCTCCAGAGTCCTAGTCCAATGCTCAAATCACTATAGCACACTGGCTCTCTGGATTTAGTACTGCATGGAAGACATTGGCCAAGATTCTACATTGTTGGGTGTCGCATAAGAGTTTTGTATTTGGAACTCTGCTACAGTTCCCTTGTCACCATCCCCAGAGGCTAATAGTTGTGCTGTAACTGCCCTCTCCCTGGTCTGGCCATTCTGTTGTAGTGGAGACCTGAGGGTTGGATTAGAGATACATATGGGTATGTTTCCATAGCCAGATGCAAATTGAAGATATCTTCCACTGAAATCCACTGGTATCCTCCAGTGAATGATATCATCAGCCTTATGTCTGACTAGGGGAGCACACCAGCAATGGAATGGACAGTGCAATGGTGAGTCCCCCGGGGAAAGGACTTTGGGTGTTGCAGAGGGTGGAAAAGAAAACCAGCATTCACAATGACAAAAGAGAGAGAGATACACAGAACAAGGAGGACTTAGACCTGTGCATGTCATTAATAGGATGCCAACTATTTGTGATGTTGTTCTGCAAGTCCTTATGCTAGCATGCATCTTAAGTCCTCATGCAAGACTGTGTTAAAGCATGTGCAATGCTTTGCTCAAATGAAAGCATGCCTTTGGATTACAAGTCACACCCCATATCCATGGAACTAATATCTGTGGTTTCAGTTATCCATGGCTGAAAAAATAGGGACACATACTATAGAGTCATGCTGTAAAATTCCTATAGACGTGTCCTCTCTAGGAATTGCTTGGTCCTTTAATGTAACTCTATGGTACATTTGTACAGGACATCCTTTATATTGATAGGGTTTGCTATTATCCACGGTTTCACTTATAAATTTTAAGTCCATGCAACTGTTTCACAAAAGTCTACCAATGGAAATATGGCATTTCAGCAAATGAAACAACACACATGGGAGAACCTGTGTCACACAGTGTTGTTATCAAAGGAGGGTACATTGGTCCCATTTGAGAAGCTTCAACAGCAGTAATTAGATCAGGAGTGGGCCATTTTGTGGGGTCAGGCGACCACAATGAATCCCATCCCCAGGGACTGCACTGCTATCAAGGCCAATGCCCAATTTCCAGTCACCTGCTGCTACTGAACTTCAGCATGAATTACTGTGGTGCAATTGCACCATAGAGCACTGCCAGGACAGAGTGCTTCAAAGGATACAGGCTTTTTCCACCATTGGTTCTGAGTGACATGTTTTTGATGCCCTCTGCTGCAGCACAGACAATTTTAGTGGTATGGCTTCAGCAGCAGTAGCAATAACTAGGGAGCAGCAGGGCCTGCAACAACATATTGCCTACCATGCTTTTGCTGCTGGGCTGAACCTCCCATCACTTAATATGGGCTGTGGCTACTTCTATCAGCAAGTTTCCTCCATAACACTGGTGAAATTATAGTCAGTTGTAGCAAGCTGTAAAACAGAGGGTTTGGCTACTTCAGCCAACGTGTTCTTTCCTCCCTACATTCAAAGGCCCTTTGTTTCCAAGCCTTCTCAGTTAAGGATTGACTCCTAGTTTCATAAGGTTTAAGGGTGGTTGTATCAAATTGTTCTGATTCTGTGGTTGGTGACTGCATTGCTTTTGACTTGAGAGTAAAGTGAGATAGTAATCTTTTGTAAGAGGGGATGGTGGATGGAGGGATCAGTCATCACAGTGTTTTCCTGTTCAAATTGTTTTCAGTAAATAAATACATTCATAAAAAAATGGTAAGTCCAAGAAAATATCTCTCACGGATATGGAGCTGACCTGCGTATTTATTTTCTCACACAAGGATCTCACAGTAACAGGAAAAGTATTTCCATATGCAAAAGGGGACTTCCATTCCCAGAAGGACTCTGGATTCAACCCATATCAACTAGTAAATACCCACAGGCGCAAATCAAATTGATAGTCCTAACTAGAGTAAGCCTATTAGAACAATGGGATTTACATGGGTGTTGATTTAACATGAAGCAAGTGATTAAATGGGCGCACTGTAGTTGCAACCAAAAATTAGATTTAGGCCACAGTATTTAATATTTGATAGCTGGCATTTAATTTTTATGTATTACAATATTTGGTGCCATGATTTTTAAGTTCTGGTGATGCTGAATAGACAACATGCAAAATCTACTAGTATTTGACAACTGATGACTTATGAAACTACACATGAAGCATTCCATGGTTAAAACCATCAACGGAAGCCAGTAATCCTGAAAACTTAAGCGTTTAGTTAAATAGTTACATTCAACATGCACATTTCAGCTTTGTCTTGAGATCTCTCAGGACAGACCAGACCATGCCAATATCTAAACACAACTCCAAAGACCATTGTCCCCATAATCCCATTGAAATTAAACATCCCACATTGCTTCCACAAGACACTCAAGCTCTACTATTAGCATGTCAGAAGGGTGTGGATGACATTCCATAGTTGGGGTGATGGGACACGCTGTGAGTAGAAGTGGTGATTCCTTGCATATCGAAGGCTAAATCTCTGATGAATATCACAGTCACAGACCCTATTGGAAGAAACTGGGAAATTACTGTGAAAAATAATGAAGAGCAGGTATGGTTGGGTTTCCAGGAAAGGTGGCAGCTTGAGATTTTGCTTCACGGTGACAAAACCAATATGACAAAAATAGAAACACAACACAAAAACACCAGGTATTTCTTTTATTAATATTATTTGGTGATGGAATAATGAGCTAGAGTAGAAACCTGGGCAAAGAAGGACCATGAAAGGTACTCTTTGACACCACCACCACCTCCAGGGCCATCTGTCAGGGGATGATAGGACATTCAATCCCCAATAAAAGCCAAAAACTGTCTCAGCAGAGTTTGTACCAACCCTTTCCCAAGAATACTCACACACAGAGTGTTTGGCATCCAGAAAACAGGAGGTGCTTTAATCTTCAAAGTAGTATCAGCAATCCACAATATTTACAGACAAAGTGCTACACCAGGCATCAGAGGATCATAGGAAGAGAATGAACACTGTTCTGGCTCTCTTATATACATATCAGTACAGCACTGGCTTATTCGAGCAAATGTCACATTGTATCAGATTTCCCTACTCATGGCTTTGCACTCTAGTAACCCTTCTTCTGATGTAACCCTTCTCATGCAGCTGTGGCATAATTAGGCATGACTGGCAGTTCATGGAGTCATGGAGTCAGTCATCATGACTCAGCATGATTTCTGCAGTTGTTTGGCCATTTTAAAACTTAGGGTTCAGTAACCAATTCCTGACACCATCTTCCAAAACAAGGCCAAAGAAGTAAAATTTCTACCCAAAATATGAGTAAAAAGATTTAAAAATAGCCCAAAGAAACAGCTGATCCCCCAATGATGGCAGAAATAAAAGACCAGCTGCAATATCTTTGCCAGGGACAGAAACCATGGCTCTCTTGAAGAACAGCCTGGATGAAATGTCACAAAAATTATTGGGACAGCAGAAACTGACAATCATATTTTGGAGTTGGACCTGAAGCCAAATAAAAAAGTCAGTTAAAACCGAGACCCCACTGCATTGTTGACTGTAGCCCCAACTGTAAATGGTTGAAGACAAAAATAGAGTATGTATATGTGCCTTCAAGTTGCCTGTCAACTTATGGTGACCCCATGAATTTAATAGAGTTTTCTTAGGCAAGGAATATTCTGACGTGGTTTTGCCACTTCCTCCCTTTGAAATATAGCCTACAGCACCTGATATTCTTTTGCTGTCTCTGACCCTTTAGCTTCCAACATCAGACAGGGCTTGGCTCTTTTAGGGTATTTAGGCCCCTAGTACAAGGAGACAGCATCGTAAACTTTCTAATCTCATGGCTGTCAGTGAAGCTTCCTGAAAATGAGGTAAGAAAAGAAAACACTGAGGACTTTATCATATCACCCACATAAACACTCTTTTGCTGGCATATTTTGAAATGTTTTTATGCCAGCAAGAGAACCCCCTCTACCAGACTTACCTTGAGTCACATCAGAAAGGCAGCCCCGGCAGTAAACAGAGCATGAACGGAGCTCCATTTACTTCCAGGTTCCAAATCTCACCGATTCTCACGAGAGATTTGCACAGCAAATTCAAAAATGCATTTTTAAAAACACCACAAAAAGTGCACAGAAACACACTCACAAAGTCCCAAGTACACCAGGGAGGTTAAAAAAAAAAAGAGTGTCTCCTACATGGCTGTCCTGATCTCACCTGGAAGTGTTCTGACAATTGATGCTGTATTCACTAAGTACAATGGCGTGAGGATTCAAATGCCGAAAATGCCAGCAAAAAAGCACCACAGCTGATCTATTGATGGCTTGGGCCATCAATAAAAAGGAACAGTTTTGGTCAGGACATTAATGTGAAAGGATGATGTCATTTGATATCTGCACCCTTTCATGTTAATTTAGCATTGTTGTGATGCCATATTTGTCTGGTCTGATAAAGTCCTGAGAGAGCTCACTGTATAGCTGCAAAATTATCAGTAAGACCAAGTATTGTGTGCTTTGTGCAGGAGCTAAACAATTACAGCACAACCCCTGTATCTGTGGAACCAGTACCCAGAGTTTCACTTACCCACATCTGGAAAAAAAAAATGCCTAGAGGGGTGTTCTCTCTAGGGATCTCTAGGTCCTCCAGTGTGACTCTATATTATGCTTGGGCCGGAAGTCGTTCATTTTAATAGGGTTTACTATTATCTGAAGTTTCACATTTCCATGGTAAGTCCAGGAATGTCTTGTACCAGCAATTAAGAGCTGGGAGAGAGCCTGGTGCAGAATGGTGTGAATATACAAATTTTATAGTGATCTGTGCACGTCTACTCTACAAAAAAGAAGAGCCTTCAAGTTCTACCCAGATCTATTATGAAAGGCAGGAATATCATATTGCTGGAAACACCATGTGAAATCACTACTTGGGAGCTTAGGGGAGAGCAGGGATAATAAATAACCACAGCAGAAACTAGGGCCCTCCTGCCACCAACAAAGTCAATGTCACTGGAGAAAACTTCACAGCTGGTAGAGAAGAAAGAGGACTTTTTCAGATGGGGAAAAAAAAAAACCCTGAGGTCAGGAGAAGAACAGGGCTGTTTCGCTTACAGACAGCCCTGTCCTCCTCCGTCCTCCTCCCGACCTTCCCCCATGCTGCAGGCGCCACTTTTTATTGACAGAGGTTCTCCATCAATAAAAAGCAACACCAGCAGCACGGGGAAGGTCAGGAGGAAGACGGGGCTGTCTGAAACAGGGCTCTGTAAATGAAACATCCTCGGTCTTCTCCCAACCTCCTCGGGGAGGGGGGTTTCTCCCATCTGAAAAACTCCAGAGACAGAGAAGGCATTCTTCAAACAAGGATGGTCCAGAAGCATAATCAAAAAATCAATATGCTGCAAAGCATGCTGATTCAAAAGACTGTGATGGAAGGAGATGGATCAATTAATTTCTTTTTCAAAGAGGATTGCATATTAGGAGTTTCCACTCAGCTTTTAGATGCATTCCAAATCTACATTGCTAAGAAGGAATATGAAAATGGGATTCATCAGGCCCTTATTTAGAATCACTGTGATAAGTTGTTTTCCAAAGGTATTATTTATAAAGTGGCACTGGAAGGAGGGAGGAGTCATAAGATCTTATAAATTACTTTAAAGAGAACTCAACCCCAGAAACTGCTCTTAATACATTTGATGGTCTGTGAAAAGCTGTCATAAAGGGAGTGTTTATCAAAGAGTTATGCTAAAGGTTAGATGAAGCTAAGAGGCAGGCTGTGATGCAATCTGCATTTGTAAAGACAGTGGGGTTGTCTATACAGTGAAAATACTCACAGTTTTGTTCGGAGTTTGCTGGAAACTCTGGAGAAAACTGTAGTGTGAACAGTGGATCCACACTGGACTCAGAGAGTGGAGAGGCAGGACAACCACGGCCTGACAAACGCCACCACTTTTCCCCCTCCTCTCCTAGTGTGCAGCCACTCGTTCTGACCTCAGGACACTGGGAAGGCAGGGCCCTCCATGCAGCCGCTTGTTCTGAGATCAGAATGAGTGAGAGTACCAGGCACAGTCCCTCATTCTGCCCTCAGAACCAGCGGCCACATGCCAGGAAGGCAGAGCCCTGGAGCAGCCACTTGTTTTGAGGTCAGAGTGAGCGGCTGCACTGTAGATAAATCCCAGATGAATCAGACTCTGGCTTTGGCCAAGATGTGCCACTTAAATTCAGGCCAGAGTAGTCCAAATTTCATCTGGCACAGCTCCAAGCAAAAGTAATCCAAATTTCAATCAGATTTTTAGCCCCAGTGTAGACAAGCCCTCTATGAGTCCTATGGTTCACTCAGTACTTGAAACTAGCTATCCCAAGTAAGTTCCCAACCTATACTCTGGGCCAGTCCAGACGGTGAAATAAATCCTCTTAGAATTCAGGGGAATCCCATGTGTCCAAATGGGATCCCACAGCAGTCCGTTGTTTTCAGAAGGAGGGTGGCCAAAATTTGGGGAAATTACACAGGAAAAGCCATTGCAGCTTTTCCTGAAGTTTTTTAAAAACCTAAACAAAAATTTGCACCCCCACCCATTGGTACAACTGATCACATCGAATCGTATTCCCAAATAAGAGCGCCACAGGAAGTACGTGACAACAGAGGTGGTCGATCACATGTGATTGACAGTTTTTTTAAAAATAGCATGAAGCACACACCCCGTCGGGATGGTAAACACAGCACAGTAATTTACCCTTTGACTCCATCTTGATTCTCATCCCACTCCATTTAGAGAAGAAAAAGATGAGTCACCTGGATTTCCCAGAAATGGTCCAAAATACAGTTGAGACACTTGAGCTCTGCTGCACATTTGCAATAATGCACTTGGATAGAGAGTATAATCCCAAGTGTAGACCAGCCCTATAACAGAAGAATAGTATATTTCTGGCCTAAAACTCCCATTAGCCCTTGTAGGCATAGCCAACTCAAATACAAAAACTTCTGGAGGGCCACAGCTGCCCACCCCTGCTACAATGGCTGCTTAAAATCTCTATGCAGAATTGTAATGTTTTGTTAGGTTACAGAATATAATACAAATCATTAGACTGGGGGAGGTAAGTTTTGTTATTTTCTTCTAGCTGTGCCCTTATACTTTGTTCTTAGCAAGCGTCCCTGAAACTTGCTGTTCCTTTTCCCAGCTGTTTCCTCCTGACAGTTCCCTGCTAAGTTCCCCCGCTCATTAAATGCATAGAGGTGTAGCAACCATAAAGAGGTATGGAAAGCATGAGCCTCACCTAGTGTGACACATGCAGGATGATATTCCAAACATTTCACTATTAATTACTGTCTTCATTCTTAGTTCTCCCCATCCCAACAACTCTACCATGACCTAGTGTTCAGGCAGAAAGGACAAAAAAAGAAATGTATAATGTTGTAGAAGACGTGACAGATGTGATTTACAAGAAAGTCCTGCATTTCCCCACCATTCATGGCCAGCTCAACACATTTTGCTATCTGAAATGTTGCTGCAAATGGCAAACTTATCCAACCAAGCCAAGGTACTTAGCATGCAACCAAGTTAATTTGGTATATGACAGAAAATCCTACAAGAATTTATTCCCATTCTCAATAATAAAAAGTACAACAGCGGTCACTTAACTAATAGTTTGCTTCCCTTTCCTGACACCCAAAATCTGATGCCTGGGACAACCATTTTACCTACTCATGGGTACTAACACTACTGTCACTCAGGACTTGTCTATACAAGGGGAAAACCCAGTAACACACCATCACCCCCCCCCCCGAATCTGGTGCAACAAGTGCACACAGTGTATGGCCCTGTCCACATCAAACTCGGGGTGTATAACCTTAACCCAGGTTTTTAAAACTTACAGTTTTCTCCAGAGTTTGCAGGAAACTCCAGTGTTTCCTGTAGTGTGAACAATGGCTCAACCCTGGATTCGAGGGTGGAGAGGCAGGACAGATCGCTGCCTGGCACACACAGCCATTTCCCTCAATGTCTGGGCTATTTGTGGCCCGGAACAGTTACAGAAAGTTTTCTTCCCTCCTTGACACCACCAATGCTGGCATACAGTCGCTCACTCTGAGGTCATAACAAGGCACCCAGCCATGGGATCAAAGGTGAGGAGGTTGATTGGCTACACCCTCACTGTGGGATACATTACCTCAGAGCGAGCAACTGTGTGCCAGCAGACCTCTCCCATGGAAGTACCTGGCTGCAGGAGATACCTGGGGCTTGTCTATATGAGGCTATAAAATATGGATTGATGAGCACCAACACCAATTCACAACAGCTTTCATTTGGCTCAATTTTTTTGGCAAGATCGTAGGCATGCAAAGCTATCTGCGTTCATTGTTCCAACAGGCATGCCTGCGAATCAAGATGGCAGGCGCGAGTGAATGGGAAGTCTGTAGAAACTGGTCTAGTCAGCTCAGCAGGAATTTAAAAACTGGCAGGGAAGGACGAGTGAAGAAACAGAAAAATAACATTGACTCCTGTCTGGTCAGTTGGCACATGGGGAACAACCCAATCATAGTGGGTTGCTTCTCCGTGCCATCCCGAGAATACTCACGCTTTTATTCCCACCAGTTACCACCACCAAACAGTATTTTTTAAAGCATAGCCAAGGTGCAGAAGTGTGATCTTCCACTTAAATAAACAGAAAAAAGGATGGGGGGAAAGGCTGTTTTGTCACCTCAGCACACAATCGCTACAGTGAAAATCCAACATGGCAGTTCAGGGCACTTGCCTTGCCAGCAAGCTCCGCCCCCCTGCCAGCCCAACCAATCAACTTTCCACCAATCAGGAATGTGTATCAAAGAGAATTGGTTCTCCCAATGAGCAGGAATGCGCATTTCCTTTGGATTTTTTTTTAAAAAATGGGAAAAACTGCAAGGCTTTCCCCATGTAGTATTTGGTGTTTTTGACACCCCCCCTCCTTCCAAATAGGATCCTATTTTAGACAAATTGTATTTTCCTGAATTCTATGAGGTGTATTTTCACCATATAGACAGACCCCTGGTACCTGGCGGTAGACAACAATGAGCTTTTGGCCAGGCAGGTGTGGCACTTAACTCTGGGCCAGAATAGTCTGAATTTCATCCAGATTTTTACCCCCAGTGTAAACAAGCCCTCAGAAGAACACACAAGAAATGTAAAAATAGCACTGTTGGATCAACAGACAACAGACTGAAAGGTTATTATTTCATCCAATATATTGTCAAACAGATGCCAATAGGCAACCCATAAATAGAATATGAGTGCAATTGCATCCTCCGCAGAAACTGGTAATGAGAGGCACATTGCCTTGGATACTGGAGATAATGCATAGCCATCATGATTAGGAGCCACTGGTATCTACTGTGTGTAAAAATCTATCTAGCATAGGATGAACCAAGTAGCAACCTACTATCCCATTCATTTTCATAGATTCTGTATCAAATTCCAGAGTTGTCCGAAATTTCACAGCTGATTAAAGCCTCAGAGGATGTTGGTCGAAGTTCCAAAACTGGTGTAACTCCTGTACAATAAATCATTTCACTCAGAACAAGTCTAACTCAATCCAACAGCCTTAAGAAGCTAAAATGCAAAACATTCAGTTAATGTGCCCAGTGACCCTTTAACACTATTATAGACAACTGCGTGTGTGTGCGCACACAGACATAACCCACAAATGTATATACAGATTTCCAAGTTCATTGCTCTTAACCAACTGTCATTGCACTTTTAAAAATAGTTACATGTGACAAGGTTTGTTAGAATGATGTGGGGGTAAAACGTAAGTATAATCACATTAGATTTACAGTTCTGATCCAGGAAATAATGCACACACAATTTACACCCATAATTAAGCATCCACATTGTGTTCCAGATCTATCAACTAATCTACACGTGAAAACCTCATTATTCAATGCAAATCTCTTTAGATGGCTCAAAGCACATATTTCTATTGGAAGGAAGATCCTTAACTATTAACTACCTTCATATAAATTCATAGAAAGTTGGGGGTGTAAATATTTTGTCCAAAAAAATTTCCAAGTAGTTATCTTGATCAAGTGACCAAAGAAACAAATATAACTTTTTTCTTCTCAAAAGTAGAAATCTCTACGGGAAAAAAGGAACTGATTTCTTATGTTGCAGCAGATATTGTATAGCATAAAGATTTTTTTAAAAATGTTTGAGGGACATTAATTGAAGGATAGCAATTAAATGGCAAACACAGCAAGTGTTGCATGAGAACAATTAAGTATTGCTATTGAGTAATCTCAGTTGTAGATTTAAAAAGACTGTATCACCAGTTTAGTGAGGAGATATTGTGAGGAGAGGGGAAAGATGTTTTACCCATCACAGCTGTCTTCTTCCTGTCTTCTTTAAATCCCCCCAATAAAATGGAGATCATAAAGTCATGATTCAGTTCCCTCAGTTAAGACAGCTACAAGTTAGTTTTTTCATGAGCTGAACATTTCTGCGTCAACGAATAGACCACAAAGGAAGAACAGGTTGCTTACCTGTAACTGTGGTTCTTTGAGTGGTCCTGGATTCTGCATCTAAAAATCTCCAAGTGCCCATTGCATTCTCTGCCCTCATAAATGAAACAAGAATTCCTAGGTCTGCTATCATGTGACACCAACTTAGAAGCTAGTGCTTGTTTTGACTGCCATTAGCAGTATTCATTGCATTTACAAAGCTCTTTTTAATCCTCCATCAGTCAGTCATTGGAAAGGGCAAAAGAAGGGAGAAAAAGAAAATGAATCACTGCTAATTCTCTCAGGGGGAAAAATTCCACACACACATATGACGGAGGTTAACTATATGGTAGGATGGTAAATCGAGAAAGTGTATGAAAGTGTGCAGGGAGTGCCTTTAAAGTATCAGTTTCTACTAAATTCTGAACAATGGATTCTTTCAACAATAGCTAGCTACATAAGAGAAAGCTGAGACAAATTAGGGGAACCGCTGAGTATTTCCTCTCTTTTGAAGGTTCACTTTCCACCTGTCAGTGTTGCAAAGTACAGGGCTCAGGTCTTGTATCAGGCAAGGATTTAAAGATTTCTTTCTCAGCCAGGGAATAATTTTTATTAGTAGTAGTAGTACATTTTGAATAATAACAGTGTTAAACTTTTTGAAGCCTGATCCCAGAGTAGAAAAAACTTAATGCTTTGAACTACAGCTTCCAGAATCCCCCAGCCAATGAAGCCAGTAGTATTCTAGAAGTTGTAGTCTGAAAATGTAACTTTTCAAGCAAGGAGTAGTCAAACTTAATCCCAAAACTAGGGGTATGAAATTAACTCTGTTGTGGTATTTTGTTTCGTTTACAGATTTGCCCAGTTTGCACCACAAGACCTGAATGAGGAACTGGACACAATTTGCAGCTGAATATCCAGAGACGTCTAAGCCTGTGATCCATTCTATGAAAGAAAACGATCAACAGAATGCACTCATTTGAAAAAAAAATGTGCAAAGAAAACTATATGCAATTCTGGAATACAAAGAAAAATACTTCAGTCAGTGGGTGCATGGAAATAAAAATCTGTACATTTGAGAAATGTGTATATTTGGAAAATGTACAAAAAAATGCATATGAATTTTTGTGTCAGAGTGGGACAGATGCTCACATGTAGCTAGGATAAGATGGGGTCTCCTTCCTTGGAGGTCTTTAAACAGAGGCTGGATGGCCATCTGTCGGGGATGCTTTGATCGTGATTTCCTGCGTGGCAGGGGGTTGGACTGGACGGCCCTCGTGGTCTCTTCCAACTCTGCAATTCTATGATTCTAAGATTCTATGAACTTCAAAATAGAAGTCTAAGATCCTCAATTAGCTCAGACTGTATAAATCAACAAATCCTGACTGCAGAAATCCTGACTGCACCACATGCAAAAGTCTCTGCAAGTCTTTCCTCGCTGGCAGGAAACTGTATTTCCAGGGGTTCCTTCTAGGGTTATCAAGTCAGGACTATCCCAAGTCCTGAAATTTGGGGATCAAAACTTGAGACCTAGGGACAACCTCTTGCAGTGTCAAAGGAAGTGGACCCTGGTGATGTTACAAAAGGCAGCACCCAGTGATATCATTAAGCATGATTCCAAATCTAACGAATGAGGAAAACATAAACACATAACACTTTTCAAGACAGCACTCTCACCTTGAGTTTCCTCCTCTCTCATCCTAAGTGTCATGCCCCAATGAGCCTGATGAGGGTATAGAATCAAAGGAGGAGGAGGACATGGCAGGGAACGGCCCTAAGGACCCTGGCACAGGTGTATCCACACCTGTGCCAACAGGGAACCCTGCCAATCTAGAGGCTTGAGCAGAGGAAGAGCCTGGTCCAAGTGGGTTTGCATCAGTCCTAGCAGAGAGTCCTGCCCATTCAGATGACAAAGAAGAAGAGAGGGACTTACCTCCACCATCGTATACCCAGCAGCAAGCTCAAAAGGAAGCCCAAAGGAAATCTCTGAAACTTTATGAGAAAAACCTGCTTGTTAAGAAACACCTGACAAAGCTTTAATTGCTTTATATATGCTGGGAGAAGCAATGGAGGCTTTGTCAGAGATCAACTGAACTTCCTGGTGAAAGCTTCCTGCTGACTTCGCTGCCTAGATTTTGGTTATCTTGACTTCTGTTACCTTGACTCATGCTTAGATCTTGGACTGTCCCTGCCTACTCTGCTGCCTGCTCCTGTTGACCCACCAACTGTTTTGGACCCATGCTGACTGACTGCCATAAGCCTCTGACCTTTTGGACTGTGTTACTGGACTAAATCTTTGACTGTGTTTGCATTCCTGTGAGCCAATTAACAGTTGGCTACCTTCCCAGACTAGTGCTGTTTATACTTTGCTGATAACTAGTTGCTTTCTGGACACTAAGGACCAGAGAAGAGGGTCCATGGCCTGAGATCTGGGATCTCATGTCTCTTCATAAAACTGTGCAACCAAATATCCTTCAGATTTGTGATCATTTACATGCGAACATAGGGATCTACTGGTCCATCATACACAGGGGAAACAATTCTACTCAGAGCTTTTGCAATGAATTTGGGGTATTAATTGATTTTCTCGGTCCATATTTTTGGTTTTATACATGATCTGTCTGGTAACCATAGATGAAAACCCACCTTCTTTCAATTCCATCATCAGTAAGGAAGAGAAAAGACATTCTTGCTACAGCTTTCCTATAGGCACCAGATTCTCTCTGCTCTTGGAAGCTTGGCTATTCCTACACAAAGAGAGAGAGAGAGAGTAGTATGTCTTTGAAGCTATCAGCTGACCATGCTGTTAGCAAGCCAATTCACTCTGACTCCTTAATAGTCCCAGCCTAACAACTCTTAAGGCACCAGATCCCATATGATCTTGGCAGGGTCAGCTCTGGTTAGGATTTGGATGGGAAACCACTAAGGAATACCAGGTGCTGTAGGCTATATTTCAGAGAAAGGAACTGGCAAAAACACCTCTGAGGATTCCTTACCTAAGAAAACCCTATGAAATTCATGGGGTTGCCATAAGTTGACAGGCAACTTGGAAGGAACACATACATATTTCCTTCTGTAATTAGCATTTTTTAAGCATGTGTTTGCCCTCATGTACACACAATATACAAGGAATGAGAAGACCTGCTGTGGCTCTGTCCCTGAAAATTCTTAACATGTCTCCCCCCAGAATCAGTTATTTATCTGTTACATTTACCTTCTGCTCTGTCCCCAAGGAGCCCTAGACAGCACATATGTGCCTCTTCCCCATTTCTATCCTCACAACAATCCCATAAAGTCTGAGAAATACTGACTGGTTCCAAAGTCATCTTGTGAGTTTTACAAAATGGAAAGCTGGACCTGGGGTCCTTAGTCCTAGTCCAATGGTGTAACCACTAGATGATGCTGACCCCATCAAACTATTTTGGGTGTGCAGAAACACCCCCTCACTCCTCTAACTGTACACCAAAATCATAAGAGAAGTAGGACTACACCTAATGTCTGCTCCCCATCACTAGTTTTTTCCCCTTCATCAGGAGCCTTGTGCCTCCTGGTAGAAGGATGAGCTATGAGTACGCAGGTCCCTTTCTCGTGAATAGGAAGTGTGCTATGGCCAGAAAACCTGGACAGCACACAAGACACCCCTCTCTTTACATGTGTGTGAGGTACAACATAGACAAAGGAATCATCTACATACTCTTAATAACTGGCTAGGAAAGGATGACAGCTCAGTGAAGGAGCATGTGCTTTGTATGCTGAAGATGTTATCACTTAAAAGGCTGAGGTAGTTGTCTGGGAAAGCTGCCAGATGCTGGCAAAATATAAACACCTTAGAAGTGGGCCCTGATAAAGTCAACAGTCTGGAAAAGTGGTCAACTCCTAGTGATAATGAGGTAAACACAGTGGAGCCCGAAGAAGTTCAGAACAAGCAGGAAAATGCACAGAGAACAGGCCAGAATACAGTCCAAGGGTCAAGGCTTACAGAAGGCAACGTAGTTGAGAAGCAGGTCCATAGTCCAACAGGATAAGCAGGCAGCGTAGTCACAAGGAGGTCCGAGTTCAAGCAGGTTTCAAGGCAAAAAAGACAAGGAGTCACAGATAACAGCCACAAAGCTTTTGCCAGAGTGATCAGTTAATATCTGACAAAGGCTCCATAGCTCCCCCTGGGTGTATATATACTAATCACGGCTGTCCTGGGTGCTCCCTAATCACCCAATGTTTGAGATAAAACTCTCAGCAATCTTCTCATGGCTTCCTTTTGGGATTTCTGTTGGCTGAAAGATGGTATGGGTAAGTTCATTTCCTCTTCCTCCTCATCTGACTTGGCAGGGCTCGCTGCTGGGACTGGTGCTAATCCACTAGGACCAGGCTCTTCCTTTGCTTGGGACTCCAGGTTGGCAGAGTTCCCTGCTGGCACAGGCGTAAACTTGTGCCAGGGTCAATAGGGCCATTCTATGCCATGTCCTCCTCCTCTGACTCCATACCCTCATTAGACTCACAGGGCATGACAGTAGTAGATGATGGGAAAACCAGACCAGCGATGGGAACCTTTCACCCTTCTGATATTTAGGATTACAACCATCATAGTCCATTGGTTATACTGGCTGAAGCTTCTGGGAGTTGAAGTCCAGAGCTTCTGGACTGCTAAAGGTCTCTAGACTAGAAGGACTAGTGTTTGGACTCTGGATAAGTCAAGCTCAGAATGTTTGTTTATAGAGTATCATCCATGTACATTTTTCAGTGTACCAAGGGGCACAGGTCCCATTCTGAGGAGCCTATGATCTAAAATTAGACCCAACAGAGAAGCAACAGAAGAAGGGGGGGCTGGGATCAATAGGGAGAAGGCTGTTCAGTTCTTAAAGGCTTACAGACACAAGTCCTACCATTAGGCAGAGTGAGTGGGGTATGGAAAGATATCAGCTGTGAGAGAGAGTTCAGAAACACTTGTGGGATTTCCTATCTCACATACCATAAATACCATGTCTTGTTTTCAGTACTATGCTCCTTGACCTGAAGGCATGAGAGATACCATTTGCTGCAATGCTTCAGGCAGTAAAATGTCTTGGGTCAGCCATGGTTACTGACTTGTAATCAAATATGGTACCTTGAGGTGCAGGGTTGTGGCAGTGCATAAGAGAATAATAATAATAATAATAATAATAATAATATTTATACCCCACCCCTCTGCTAAAAACAATCGGGTGGCTTCCAACAATTAAAACATTATAATAATGACTAAAAACACCACCCTCCCCCATAAAAAGACATTAAACACTATAAAATTATAACCTTCTAACTAAAAACACATTGAAAACAAATATATACATAATTTTAAAAAGCCAGGAGACGCAGCTCCTGAGGCCGGGATCTAATCAGGAAAGGCCTGCCGAAAGAGATCTGTCTTTAGTGCTTTTTTAAAGCTACTCAAGCTCGTCAGCTGACAGATCTCGTTTGGCAGGCCATTCCATAAATTCATGTTTAAATTCACTGCAGTGATACTGTGAATCCCATCTAAAGCCACTCTTAATCTAGTGCCTATTCTTAGGGCAGCTATTCCTTTTAGAAAGCAGTGTTTGGTTCCATTGTGCTGGAAAATACCTCAAAACCCCAAGGATTTGCTAGTTCTAATATCTCCCCCATCTATTCAGACATAACCATAACCAGTGCAGAGCCAGTGTGGTGCCATGGTTTGAGTGTTGAACTAGAATTCCAGGAGATCAGGATTTAAATCTCCCCATCCCTAGAAACCCCTGGCTGACCTTTGGTAGGTCTCATTCTTTCAGCTTTACAGGAAGGCAATGGCAAACCTCCTCTAAAAAACCTATGATAGAATCACCATGTCAGAGTCAACTTGAAGGCATGTAACAACAAATGATAACTAGTTCTGCTATCTGTCTTGTTAAGGAAAATGCAACATGGGACATACAGTGAAAGAAATAAAAAATGTATGTGAAAGTCACAATGACTAAGCAAGAGCAATTATGAAGCTACACAGGTGAAACTGCTAATGTAATCTAGAAGGCCTGAGAGCCAAGGACAGAGGTACTGAATGCAGATTGGAAACACCTGAGAATCATTAAGTGTACAAGGTGAAATGTTGAAATACATGGGTTGGTCTTAAGCATGGGTGGAACTATGTGGACCAATCAGAATGGAAGTACACACCCACTGGGTGGAAACTAACTAGTGGGTGGTGATAAACAATGGCTATAAAATTGCAATGTTTGCCAATGTATTGTGGTTGAGTAGAGGTGCAGTAGTGTGGAGTAGAGGTGGTGTAGTGTATAGAGATTGTGATTTGTTGACCATATAGTATATTTATATAGAAGAATAAAGTAGGTTTTATATAAAACTACTGAGTTGCCTGAGTGAATCCTGGAGACGTTTTGGAGACACCTGGAGAAGAGTGAGAAGGCTTGGAGAGTTTGTCAGGATCTTCAGCCTATTCTCTGAAACTCTGCTGCTTTGGAGAAAAGCATTAACCACTGATCTAAGCTGGTTGGCTCTGCTGCATAATAAGGTGGTGAGTTTGAGCCAGAGGTGAAGAGCTACAACTCCCATCATCCCTGACAAGGGTTATGGGCCCAGTTACTAGAGCACCCAGCATCCACAGAAGCTAAAAGTTCCAGAGAGTGGAAGAAAGCTTTGTGGACGACAGATCAGAGCAAGTTGTTTGTGCTGCACTGATAAGCCTCGTGAGTAAATCATTTTGTGTTTTGCTTAAGCCCAGACGGGTCGGCTGTGCATACTCAGAAGGACTGTGTCAAATTGAGTCACTGCACAAATCAAGATGGAAATTCTAAAGTTTAGTAAATTGAATAGAAACAACTACTCTACCTGGAAGATTTATGCCCAATCTCTACTAGTAAAGGAAGGTCTGTGGTCAACAGTTGAAACAGGGCTGGCAGCTGATGCTGATGAAGCCACTAAAGAGAGAGATAGTAAAGCAAAAGCCTGTCTTTATCTCATGCTTGAAGAAGACCTAATTAATGACGTCAGAGATAAAACGTCTGCCAAGGATGTGTGGGATACCTTGCAGAGATTACACACTCCTTCAACTGCTTTTGCAAAAATGCTATGGTCTAAAAGAATATACAGGCAAAAGATGGCTAAAGGGCAGTGTGTGATAGAACATTTAAAAATAATGCAAGATTTGTTTGTGCAAGCTGAACTGAGGGGAGTGCAAATTAGCAAAGAGCAGCAATGCTACATTTTAATAGAATCGCTAGACTCTTCGTGGGACAACATACCGAACAGCTTGCAGAACTTGCCAGAAGCTGAGCTTAATAGAGACTTAATTGTGGCCAGAATACTGGAAGAGAACCAGAGAAGAATGTCTGAGCAGGGTGACTCAGCAAGCTTAAAGATTGTGCCAAAACAACAAACAACTCCTGACTGGCGAACGCAGGAGGAAGCAGCCTCTACAAGGGAGCAACGGAGGTGCTTTTATTGTAAGAAGATTGGTCATCTGCAGAGACATTGTAAACATTTTGCAGCTGAGAGACGCAAGCAAGCAGAGAGCAGATGGCAGCCGCGGCAGTATCAAAAACAGTCCAGACCTCCATTTTTGAAGGACAGTGGTAATAAAAAGGGGGTTGCAACCATGATTAAGGAAAAACAAAATGCAAATTCTAAATGGCTAGTTGATTCAGGAGCCACATCTGTGATGTGTAATGATATAAATTTAATAAGTAATAGAAAATCAGCTAATGTAAATACTGTAGTTTTGGCTGATGGGAAAGAGCTAAGTACTGTAAATCAAATGGGTACTGTGTACATTCCAGGGCTAAAAGAGAATTTTAATGATGTCTTACATGTAAAGGAGTTAGAAAATAATTTGTTATCAGTAAGCAGATTAACAGAAAGAGACTACACAGTCATCTTTGAAAAGAACATGTGTAAGATAAAACTGAATGGGGAATTGCGTGGCATAGGTTTGAAAAAGGACAAACTTTATTATTTGGAGGACAATGTTGATAGCTACAGGGTTGAAGAAGCTAATAACATAGAAAATATTCCAATCCACAAAGACTGCATACACGAGCTTCACAGAAAATTCGGCCATGCAAGCTTCAAATGTTTAAAGAATTTAATCAGTATGTGTCCAGATATAAAAGTTACTGAATGCAAAAACCACTTAGATTGTACGGTATGTCAACAGGTAAAGGTCAGAGCTTTTCCAGTAGCTAAGAAAACAAAAAGAATTGCTCAAAGACCATTTCAGTATGTACATGCAGATGTTGCCCAAGCTAATTGCTTGTCCTTAGGGGGAAGCAAGTATTTCCTAGTAATTGTTGATAGGTATACAAGGTTTGCATTTGTGAGAATAATGAAAAACAAATCTGACGCTGGGCAAAGTTTAAAAGCATGGGTAAGAATGGTGGAAAGACAATTTGATAGCAGAGTAGGCACCATCATTACTGACAGAGGAGGAGAATTTTTAAATAATCAATTGTTTAACTGGTTTCAAAAGGTGGGAATAAGGCATGAAACTACAAACCCTGCTTGTCCTAGTGAGGATGGGTTAGCAGAGAAGAAAATACAAGATATAAAAAGAATTACTGCTTGTATGATGGCAGATGCAGGGGTGAAAGATAGTTTTTGGGCAGAAGCAACTTTGACTGCAATACATATCAGTAACAGATTGTATCATTCAGAAATTGAAGACATTCCCTACAGGGTATTGTATGGGAGAATGCCAAATTACAAGTACTTAAGGGTTTTTGGACAATTTGCTCATGTTTATACACCTGTTTGTTTCAGGAGGAAAGGAGAACCCAAAAGCAAAAGGCTTAGGTTTTTGGGGTATTCTGGAAATAGCTACAAGTTTCATTTGGGTGGAAAACAAGTGCAGTATTCAAGGTCTGCAAATTTCGAGAGACATGCTGGTTGGGACAAACTGCATGCCAATAAAGAAGTGTTTTTGAGATTAGGGAGTTCAAATGAGCCAGAAGCACAAACTGAACCAACCTCAGGAAACGGAGGGGTTTCAGTTAAGCAGGAAGCATCACCTAGCAGCAGTGGTAGTTCTTCCGATGATGAGATAGCATCTAGGCCTACTACTACTCGAATGACTGAAGACAAGAGATTTAGTCATAGAACTACAACTCCCAGTAGAGAAAGTGAGGATGAAAGAGACAGAACAGCAGATTTTATTCCCAGGCGTAGTCATAGAGTTAGAAAGCCTCCAGATAGGTTTGTTGTGACAAAGGCAAGAGCTTGTTTAGCAGTAGAAGAGCCTGAAAGTTTTGAAGAATTGGAAAGTTATTCTAGTGAAGAACAGGAAAGATGGTTTGATGCAATGGATAATGAGTTTGGTTGCCTGGTAAATAAAGATGTTTTTGAAATTGTTGACAGACCCAAAGACAAGAAAGTAATTGGTTGTAAATGGGTATACAAAAGGAAAGAAATGCCAGATGGAAGTATCAAATATAAAGCTAGGTTAGTGGCTAAGGGTTTTGCACAACAGCAGTATGAGAACTATGATAAGACATATTCTCCAACTGCAAAGCCAGAAAGTCTGAGAATGGTTTTAGCTGTAGCAGCAAAAAGGAATTTAGTTGTAGAGCATTTTGATTTTGAGACAGCTTACTTGAATGCGGTTTTGAATGAAGAAATATTTATAGAACAGCCACAAGGTTTCGAAGAAAATGGTAGTCAGAGAGTATATAAATTAAAGAAAGCGTTGTATGGTTTAAAACAAAGTGCCAGAGCGTGGAATCTGTGCATCAATGATGAGCTAGTTAAGCTAGGTTACAAGAGGAGCATTGCAGATGCTTGTGTTTATACAAAAGGAGACATAGTATTAGTGATTTATGTAGATGATTTGTGCGTAGCAGCAAAGTCAAAACAGGAAATTGAGTCAGTAAAAAGAGAATTGTCTAAGAAGTTTGTTTTGAAGGACTTAGGTGTATTAAAGTCTTATTTAGGTATTTGCGTTGAATGGACAGAAGAAGGACATTGTTTATTAAGTCAGAGAAATAAAATTGAAAGACTGATTGAAAAGTGTGGATTACAGAATGCAAAAATAGTAAGAGCTCCAATGACAACTGGTTTTGTGTCTGAGGAAACAACTAGAGCGTTTGAGGACAAGAGTCTCTTCAGAAGTATAATAGGATCTTTACAATTCATATCTTGCCACACCAGACCAGACATTTCTTATGCTGTAAATGTATTGTCTAGAAGGGTTAATGATCCAAAAATTGAAGACTGGACAGCGGTAAAACATTTATTGAGATATTTGAAAGGAACCTTAGATAGGAAATTGATAATAAGAAACAGTAGTTCAGATCTAGATTGTTATGTAGACAGTTCATTTGCATCAGAATTAGGAGACAAGAAGTCAGTTACAGGAATGATAATTAAATATAGTGAAAGTCCAATAGTTTGGAGAAGTAGAAAACAAACTAATGTAGCGTTAAGCACAACGGAAGCAGAATTCGCTGCTTTGAATGAGATAGTAAATGAGGTACAGTGGATTAAGCAATTGCTAAATGATTTAAATGAAAGTTACAAGATACCAGTGGAAATTCTGGAAGATTCACAGTCATGCATAGCGATGGCTGAAACTGAAAGTCTGAAGAACAGAACAAAATATGTAGGTGTAAGATATCAAAATGTGCGAGACATGGTTCAGAAGGGTGAAATAGAATTGAGATATATAGAAACACAACACAACATAGCAGATTTGTTCACAAAAGCATTGACAGCAGAAAAACATGAAAGGCTGACACAAATGGTTGGAATGACATTGTAAGACACATACAATATTTTATTTCGGAGGGGATTGTTAAGGAAAATGCAACATGGGACATACAGTGAAAGAAATAAAAAATGTATGTGAAAGTCACAATGACTAAGCAAGAGCAATTATGAAGCTACACAGGTGAAACTGCTAATGTAATCTAGAAGGCCTGAGAGCCAAGGACAGAGGTACTGAATGCAGATTGGAAACACCTGAGAATCATTAAGTGTACAAGGTGAAATGTTGAAATACATGGGTTGGTCTTAAGCATGGGTGGAACTATGTGGACCAATCAGAATGGAAGTACACACCCACTGGGTGGAAACTAACTAGTGGGTGGTGATAAACAATGGCTATAAAATTGCAATGTTTGCCAATGTATTGTGGTTGAGTAGAGGTGCAGTAGTGTGGAGTAGAGGTGGTGTAGTGTATAGAGATTGTGATTTGTTGACCATATAGTATATTTATATAGAAGAATAAAGTAGGTTTTATATAAAACTACTGAGTTGCCTGAGTGAATCCTGGAGACGTTTTGGAGACACCTGGAGAAGAGTGAGAAGGCTTGGAGAGTTTGTCAGGATCTTCAGCCTATTCTCTGAAACTCTGCTGCTTTGGAGAAAAGCATTAACCACTGATCTAAGCTGGTTGGCTCTGCTGCATAATAAGGTGGTGAGTTTGAGCCAGAGGTGAAGAGCTACAACTCCCATCATCCCTGACATGTCTATCAGATCTCTCTTTGATAACTTGCTTAGCCAGCCTTGTAGAAACTTAAGGCTATGTCACTTGTCTTGAACCTTTCTTTCAGAAAAGGAATTTATCCACAATACACCATTATAGCAGTTTAATGCTATTTTCACTGTCATGGATCCAGGCCAAGGACTCCTGGGGTCTGTAGTTTGATGAGCTGCTAGAAAGCTCTAGTGCAGTGCCACGTAACCTTTTCTTTACCAGGGAGCCCCTTTAAATATCTTTTGTTGCCATGGTCCCCCCAAGACTTAACTCAAGATTTAAAACCCTAATCATCGTCATACCTGATGATGATGATGATGATGATGATACAAGTACCTTCTCTCAAAGGCACTGGAGAGGGAGAGAAGACTTTCCTGCTTTTTCCTGCAAGTTTGTGACTGGAGCAAATTGAAAGGCAGCGCGCAAGTCAAGCCAGCCAGTTAGCCAAACTTTGCCTTGGCTCCTGTTACATGGCCACTCCACTGCAGGGATGAGGTGGGCCAAGCAGCCTTCAAGCATTCGTGGACCCCTTGTGAGGACATTGTGGTCCGCTGAGGGGCCACACACCACAGGTTAAGAAAACTGATCTATTGCTTCAATTTAAGAGTGAACTAGGAGCTCTTTAGTAGAGAATTCAAAGCACTTCAGCAAACTACAAATCCCAGGATGAAGCCATGATCAAGCTGCTATATCCGTGGTGTGGATGAACTTGAGGGAGCAGTGGAGAACATCTCCAGATATTGTTGGACTATAACTGCCATTATCTCAACTGGGGCTGCTGAGAACAGTGGAGAACTACATGTCCCCCACTCGCAGTAGGCTATCTTTTTTTTTTTACTACATCCAAGCAGTCCCATATGATCCCAACACCAAAAACACACCCTTGATCAGGTAAAGAGGAGAACATATGAGCCAGGAATCTGTGGGCCCTACAGACAGACAGTTTCATGACTAACATAGTTTTTTACTACAATCATGAGCTTGGGAATTGCTGCTGACTGCTTTTGTGTGGCCGGAGTCTGCCAGGAATGCTGAAGAGTATGGAAAAAAAGAGCAAACTGTGAACTAGTTTCAGGTCTACCAGTCTGAAGGATTTTTACAGATTCTACCTTATGACAAGCATGTGGGGGGAAGGAGGGGCAGAGAAAGTATGGTTGGTCTGCATTCCTGACAGACTTTGAGTTCTATGCAATGAAGCAGAAAGGATAAAGTGGAGCGAGGAGGGAAACCTACTCTAGGGCTCTCTCATATTTGCATTCTTCCCATGTCTCAAGGGAGAAGTAATTATTAGTAAGATATGTGCATAACTAAATATGCATGTAAAACCTACTCCAAACAACTGTATATGGGACAGACTTGACCAAAACAGCAAAAATCAGTGGATGAAACAAGGGAGCACTATCCAAACTTTGAGTTCAATGATATACCTACAGGAGGCCCTGGGTTCAATCCCCAACTTAGGATATTATCAGACACGGCAAATATGGCGTGATAACGATGACAGGATATAGCAAAAGGAATCCCCTATCACACAACGCCAACTCTCCGCATTCTCCATGCATTCTGCTGCCATGAATAAGGTGTTCTTTTTTATTAACAGGCCAAGCCATCAATTGATCACCGATGGTGGGGGGTTTTTGGTCTGAAACCACATCTCATGCTCTCATGAATACAGCATCAATGGGCGGTCCCCACCAGAACACTTCTGGGTGAGAACATGAAAACTAGGCACAGGATGCTCTTTTTATAAACCTCCCCCATATTGCTGACAAATTGTAAAGTGTGTTTCAGTGCTTATGTGTTTGTCTTTGTTAGTTTTAGTGTTGTTTTTTTTACTTTTAAGAGCATTCGCACCTGCTTGCGAGAACTGCTGAGATCACGTGCCCCAACGAATGTGGAAGTAAACATTTGTGCTGTCTAGAGCTCCTTGAGGACAGAGCAGAAGGTGCTCCAATAATTCTAGGGCTGCTCCTTCTTGTTATTATAGCAATATGTGATAAAAAGAGTTATTCTGCCAGGACAATTACACTTTTAAATATAGTAGGACAAGAACGTTTTTAGAGGCTCGTCTAATAATCTCCACAGTCCAGTTTAAAAAACACACACAAAGATCTGAGGTTGCAGGATCAAGAAATATCCTTGTTGGAGGCACTGGAGAGGCTTTGCCAGTCAGAATAGATGATCTGCGACTAGTCAGCATAAGGATTATTCATATATTTTTATTTTATAGAGTACTTATGCCATGCTTTAACATATATATTCATAGGATGGCTAAAGTCACACTAAAAAAAGTGGGTGCATCAAATGGAGACTGCAGATTTATACAGTTTCCTGGGAGAAAGCTTAATTGAACTCTAAGCAGACATGGAAAGATTGCACTAGACATTTCACTTATACCCATGTAAATCAGTGGGTCTTAAGAGTGGCTCATGGAAAGGTGTGCTTTTCTACCACTTCTTGTTTACTACAGAAAACCCATTAAGGAGTAAAAGACAGAACAATATTGCCCCATCCTCAGTATGACATCCCTTCAAATATTTAAACATGGTTATCATGTCACCTTTCAACCTGAATTGTGGTGCCCAGAACTGGACACAGCATTCCAGGTGAGGTCTGACCAAAGCAGAATAGAATGGCACTATTACTTCCCTTGATCTAGACACTAGACAATGCAGCCTAGAATTGCATTGACTTTTTTTAGCTGCTGCATCACACTGCTGACTCATGTTCAGTTTGTGGTCCACTAAGACTCCTAGATCCCTTTTGCATGTACTGCCATTAAGCCAGGTGTCACCCATCCTATATCTGTGAATTTTATTTTTACTGCCCAAGTGTAGTATCCTACATTTCTCTCTGTTGAAATTCATTTTGTTAGTTTTGGCCCAGCTTTCTAATCTGTTCAGGTCATATATGGGAAGCTTAACTTCCTCCTCATATTAAACACGATCTTTTGTTCCTCTGGTCCTGCATACAATTAATTTTTTCCTTTAATATTTTTTTCAATTTAAAGAACATCTATAATAATAGAAAATACCACTACTATAACCAATGACTTTAAGAATGGTAAGTCTCTTTACACATCAGACAGTTATACTTTATTGATAAAGAGCAAAAAGCATGCTTACTTTGAGCAGTTATCTCCCAGTTATAGAAACATAGTACTTTTGCTAGTAAATGGATTCTGTTTCTTCAGAAGCACCAACACACACTTTTCCAATCACAGTCAACTAAAATTAGCATTTTGCACTAGATTAGTAACTGAATGAGGCAAGTGTTTCACCATTTCATTTAACGCTCACATCCCCGACTGAAAGCCAGATCCTCAGTATCTGGGTGAAGACTAAATGGCATAAGGGCTGTAGAGCTGACCAGTTCCTCCTTGCCTCAAGTTGCACTTTGTATCCTGCCTTTTCTCTCTCTTTCTGCACTTTTCTATTACTAGAAACCAAGGGAAGCACAAAAGGGACTGCAGCAAAGGCAAATGACTTGTGACCCTTCCAAAAGCTGGACAAAAATCTACTGCAGCGTGAGCTCACCACCACCCCCAGCAGCAGCAGCAGCACCCCCAGACGAGAACCCCCTCCTCTCATCAGGTGCCAGAGGCTGCCCTGATTTGACCTCACCTCCCCTTTCATCCAACCCTTTTCTAGTGGATCAGGATCTAGCTTTCAACTGGGGATAGGAGGGTTATATGAAATCTTCTAGGATGCCATCCCCAAGACTGGGGGTAGGGACCAACAGAGAAGAGCTGCGAAGTACTGGAAGGCGAGCTCTCGAGCTCTCGGGATCTTTGTCAATTAGTCTGCTGCCAAGGAAGGGAGCAAGAGTCACTGACTTCTAATAGCAGAGCCCAGAGCACACTCAGGCGCTTGCTATCTATCTGCTCATTACACAGTTTCCTAGAGTCTAGGGACTCTTTCCTTCTTGGTCTCCCTGTGAGGACATATACCCCAGAGGATAAGAGGATAAAAATTAGATTGAAAATCAGATTTCTTTGGCCCGGAGCTGCCCCATGCAATATTTGGACCACTCTGGTTTGGATTTAAGCACCACGCCTACCTAGCCAAAAAGTCCAAATCTCCCCACTGGATTTTTACCCCTGGCTCTAGGCCCACCGACACTGCTTAACCAGGCACATCTTCCCAAAGACGTTCATGCATACTCTTGAACAAGACAGACCCCCAGTATACAGCCAATTGTTCTGAGGGACAGAGGGAGCAACTCTACCTGGTGCAGTCACTCCCTCTGACCTCATAAAAAGCGGCTGTATGCTGAGAAGGCAAGCCTCCAGCACATGGGCAATTGTTCTGAGGGTCAGAGCAAGCGACTCCACCCAGCACAGGACAACAAGCACCGCCATTTTGTCCCTCCTTGGTGCTGCTGACAGTGGCTGTGGTGAACTCCATTAACACCTAATCACATGTACAATAAGCATCAGTTCAGAATACTTTATTGTCAGGATCTAGATGCATACGGTAACACTCCAAAGACAGTTCTGAGGTCTTGGTGCCAAAACCACTTTGTTAATACATTCTGCCAGTTTCGTTTTCCCACCACAACCACCTGGCAATTACAACTATCAGTTCTATGCAAGCCTCCTTAAACATTTCCAGGAGAATGACATTGGCACACCAGATAGCTGTCTCCCAAGCACATACTAGACCCAACTCCCAGAATGCCCTTTGTTCATGTCAGATCACTGGTGCGATTACTCACAGGCTTAGCAATGCTAACTACTACACATCCCAGCAATCTAAATATCATATGGCACCAGCGACATGACAGTGGCTCTGTCTTTCCAGTGCATAATGGATATGTGCTGGGAAGTCAGAGCCAATGGCAGCATGGAGGAGGGCGGAAATGGTGGTGCCAGTCAGGCAGCTAATCCTTTGTCCACACTACAGTTTTCTCCAGTTTCCAGAAAACTCCAGAGAAAATGGCAAGTCTTCCAAAACTGGGTTTTAGCTGGTATACCCCGAGTCAGTTTCAGATAGGGCTATAAGTAGTGTAACACTATCACACCAGCTTCGGGGATAATCCGGCATGTCAATCTGGTATTATTGGACTCGATTCGGGGAGATTTGGATTTCATCGCTAGTGCAGATAAGGCCTAGGACATGGTGCAATGGATTCAAGCTACAGGAAAAGAGATTCCACCTAAACATTAGGAAGAACCTCCTGATGGTAAGAGCTGTCCGGCAGTGGAATACACTGCCTCAGAGTGTGGAGGAGTCTCCTTCTGTGGAGGTCCTGGTGGCACAGTGGTTAAATGCCACTACTGCAAGCCACCACGTCGCAAGTTCGATTCCAGCCGGCTCCAAGGTTCACTCAGCCTTCCATCCTTTCGTAGGTTGGTAATAAAAAGTTTTTAAACAGAGGCTGGATGGCCATCTGTCGGGAGTGCTTTGTGTATTCCTGAATAGCAGAGGGTTGGACTGGATGGTCTTTGTGGTCTCTTCCAACTCCATGATTCTAACTGTATAAATATGTTTTATAACCTTAAGCTTTAATATCACTCTGTACTGCATCTAAAGAAGTGGGTTTATGTCCATGAAAACTCATGCTAAAGTAAAAACCACTTAGTCTTAAAGTTACTGCCACATGCCTTTTTTTCTCGCCCTCCCTCCCTTCTTTTTATATGTTAGTAGAAGGCAAGCTTACAAACAAAAAGACACAACACTAAAGGAGAGAGGAGAGAAGAGTATTTCTGTTTATAGCTTAACTCCCTTGAACGGAAGCAGCTGAGAGAAAAGAAGAGCCCAATGGAGCTTGAATAGAATGTCCTACTTACGACAACTCACGGCTACATCCTGAGAGAACAGCTGCTGACAGGTGTCAGTTAAGGGATGGAAGCACAAAAGTAAAATATAAATAAATACATATTTCATCATGGTATATTTTGCCTTTTCCTCTTACTCTGCCAAAAGGTGTACATGTTCAAACTTCAAATTAGAATAGGGCGTTACCTCCACTACCAGAAGCAGAGTGGTATATCAGTTGCAGGGGAAAGCGAGACACATGGTGCCATTGTACTTGTGTCCTACCTGTAGGCTTTCCAGGGGCAAAGATGGCCACTGTTTGAATTGAGTGTTAAACTAAAAGAGCAATTATGTTCTTATGCGTACACCAAATATTCAGCTCTCAGGGCATGGTGGAGTTACCCCACTACAGAAACAAATTATTGGAATGACAAATAAAAATTCCAAATCCAGATATGGCCAGGCCACAATGACAAACAATAAAATGACTAGCTGAGGTTTCCATTAAAGTTGATTTCATCAAGTAGCACTATTAAGAGGACCTCTGTAACGAGGTTGTAAACAAGTAAAGGTCACCTAAAAATGAATGGTACCTATAAAAAAGTCACAGTAGTAATAATGCTATTCCAGGTTATTTTATCAACGCCCTTTACAAAGAGAGAAAAGCATCCAATTTTGTCTTTTAGAGGTCATTCTATAAACTAGCTGGACCTGGCGTACCATATGCCATTAAAAAAACTCCCCCCAAAATGCCCAGGAGACCTTATGACAACGCTTTCAGGTAGGCTGGTGGGTTTCACTCGCCCATCCACCACTCGTTCCGCCCCTCCCCCCGCTCGTTCTGCCCCTCCCACCCCACCCCTGCACTCCAGAACACACAGGCACACACCACATCCACCCCCAGGTTACTCTCTCTCCAGCTCCAGCCACCATGTTTGAGATCTACATGGTCCTGCCCCCAGTGTGCTGATTGGCTGCCTGACAGACCTGTGATTGGTTGGTCAGTTCCCTAAGCAGACAATCAGCACACTGGAAACGGCAACATACCCAAGAGAATTATATATATAGATAGATTGACTGGCAATTCAAAATGGACAAAAGCGATTACATCACATCAAAAGTCCATGGGAAAATACTCTTGTCATAGGCTCTTGGTCACATTTATCTAATAATCGTTCTCTGTGTTTATAGGGAGTACACTTCCCATTACCAACCATCATGGACATGCAAAGAACCCACCACACTGCTGCATTGGTGATTTCCAGTTGGTCACTCTTGGAGTCAGGCAGCTGTATTAGATGAATCTTTCAGTTAATCCAGCAAAGAAATGCTATTACGAGTTAAGTTTTAGCAACACTGCCTTCAATTCCAATGTGCACCACTGGCCCAACCTTTCATTTTCCCCTCTTCTGGGGCACTGCCCATATTAAAAATCCTTTGCCACTTGGTTTTTTCAATAAAGTGCCCTAAATGTTAAGGCCTGGAAGGTTTATTTCCAAGTCTGAAACTGAGCAAGCATTGTGTTGGGATATTATTTTATCCTTTTAAAAGTTAATACAGTGGAAAAGGAATTTGCCCTTATAGCAAACACAGGGGCCTTACATTGCTTGGCCAAATATCAAAATAATAAGAGAGAGAAACAAGAATGTGATAATCTAAAATTTTACAGAAATCTTACTGTATGACTTCAGTTAGAGTAGAAATAACAGGACTCATTTCTTGAAAAATAATCCAACGCGGAGAGAAGTCAAAGAATAGGCACCAATTAGCAAGTTTTAAAGCAGTTTTCAGGAAGCCTATTGTCATGTGCCAGGAGGGAACAAGGCAAGAATTATTAGAGCAGAACTTTGCCAGTGAACCCAAATTAAGAATTAACCTTTGGGGATATGATAAGGCAGTTAACTTAGTTTAAGATAAGGGATATTCTAACAATAAAAAAGGAACTCTTCTCCAGATTAATATACTATTCTGCTTTTGTAATAATCATGGGGTCCTTTATATTTTCCAACTCTGCTGAGTCCTAATTGACCCAAGAATGTGTTTCTTTGAGTTAATATTAGATAAAAAGTATTGCAGCTATGGTTGTGAAAGCCCAGCTGATAAATTGTGCTGGGCTGCCTGAATTCATGCCAGCTCCTTCCACAAGATTCCTTTTATCATTCATACACATTGCAATTTCAACACTGCAGTTTACTGCATTCTCAGATCACCTAACATATTTAACTTATCCATGAACCTATGGTAACTACCATTTTGTTAACTCCTGCAGTATTCTTTACAAAAATATACTAAGCTACTAATTAATACAGTTGTCCCTTCATATTCGCTGGGGTTTGGTTCCAGGACACACACACACACACCGATACCAAAATCCGTGAATATCCAAGTCCCATTATATGCAATGGCACAGCAAAATGGTGTCCCTTATATAAGATGGCAAAATCAAGGTTTGCTTTTTGGATTATTATTTTTTAAAGAATATTTTCAAGCCGTGAATACTTAAATCCATGGATATGGAGGGACAACTGTACTTCTGGGGAACATGGGTTGCTAACCAATTTGATGGTAACATAGAGTGTTTTAGATTATGTCCTAAAATACCTATGTGGCTCTCCACACAAGAAGTTTATATAGATAGATAGATAGATAGATAGGTTGGACAGAAAAAAAGTGAGAAATGGATAATGTACCAAGACTTATTAGTGTTAGAAAATGAACAATACAGATTTAAAACACAAGAGGAATTAGTAAATGATGGCTATGACATTTATTGGTATCATTATAAACAATTGTTGGGAAGATTTAAGTTGTATAAAAAGCTTTTTAGCTTTGAAAAAGAAAAAACTGAGTTTCAGATAAAATTATGCACAGATAAACATTTGATTGGAAAAATTTATAACATGTTAGTGAAAATAGAACTGGAGATGGAACAGGTTAAAAGAATGGTTAGATGGGCTCAAAATTTTGGACATAATATCAAGTTGGAGCAATGGGAAGAAATGTGGACTAATGGTTTTAAAGGCATATTGTGTTATGATCTCAAAGAAAACTTTTATAAGATGAGGTATAGATGGTATTTCATTACAACAAACCTATCCAAAATATATAAGGAGCTAAGAGTTTATGTTGGAAATATGAAATACGAGAAGATATTTTTAATCACAAGTGTTGGACAAGCAATAAAGCTAAGAAATTTTGGAAAATGATACAGAGGCTGATGCAAGACATTTTAAAAAACAGAACACAGGTCACACACACCCTATATCTAGGGGGGAGGGATGTGTTCCTAGACTTAACATTTATAAGTGAAACTGCAAATAATAGCAAACCCTATTAAAATAAAAGACTTTCAGTATAAACATACCATAGGGTTGCACTGGAGGACCAAGTGATTCCTAGAGAGGACACTTCTCTCGCCATTTTCCAGCATGACTCTATGGTATGTGTCCCTATATTTTCAGCCGTGGATAACTGAAACTGTGGATATTGGTTCTGCAAGTACATGGGGCAACGTGTTTACAGTAGGACCCCCATATCAACTGATTCATTATCCACTGATTCAGTTATCCACGGGACACAAAACAGCACACCTACCATAGAGTCTTTCTAGAAAATACCTAGAGAGGAATCCTCTCTAGACGTTTTCTAGGTCTTCCAAGGCAATTCTATGGTATTTTAAACTGGAAGTCCTATTATTTTCAATGGTGTTTACAGTTATCCGTGGTTTTCAGTATCCACGGTGGGCCATGGAACCAATCTCCCGTGGATACGGGGGCCCTACTGTAATTGAAACCTGAGCTGTTATTATTGGTAATTTTAAAAGAACAAATTAATGGTGCGGATTTTAAAGAAATGCATTATATGATTTTGGCTGCCTCCCCATTACATCTTAGAAAAAAAAAAATAAGCATAGCAATAAGGAAACTCCTCAGTATATATCTAAAGCCCCAAATAGATTTTAGAAATTTGATTTGGGAGCTAAAACAAGAATGATCTTGAATTGGTCCAAGCCTTACACAAGCGCATTTGTTTAATACCTAGTGATTCTTTAGAAGCTGGGAAGGCACATAATTCTTTGGAGGATTTCTCACCATAAAAAGCCCTACTAAACTGTTTGTGACAGATGTTTTATTCAGAGGGAAATTATAAGTTTTGCATATACATGGCACAGTTCTGTACAGTATATTTCCCATGTTAAGAATTCCGTCATTCACCGATATCAATTCAAGGTACATTATATACACAGAAACTAAAATAAAGACTCTGGAGGGTGGAGTGAGATTAATGAGGTGTTGGTTAGTTATCTATTGATGAATGTAAGGAATACTGATAACTGAGTGTTCCAAAAAGTAATTTTAATAAACAAAACAGCTAGTAAAATTAATTGAAATATTTATAATACTATTCAGTCATTGCACAGTAGTTCCAATATACAATCAAGAAGATGCAAAGAACACAACACTTAATTATTTTGGGGGGGGGGGAATCTATTGCACCCACAATTTAAAAGATTTCAATTGTTTAAATTCCACTCTACCAATATTTGTATAAACATTTACAACACATGAGTAAACACAAATTTCTACCTGCAGTGCAGCATAAAAGGAAAGAAGGGAAACTTCAGCTATCAAAATAGATGTTCAATGCCCATTTATGGCACCCATTTACTCTAGAGAAAGTTACTTCAGTTATCAGCCATTATTCCTACCATGACGCAAGCTCCCCACATTGAGCAATAATTAGTAGTTCTCTGGTTACATGTCTTTGTATCCTGTTCACTACACAGACCTCTGGTCAAATGCTACTATGTGGCGCTCTGCCTCAGTGCTTGTACCATGAATTGCTGGCAAGGGGACCTTTAATTTCAGTGGCCAGTTAAATAATCCTGTGTAGAATCTGAAGCAAAAGAGTCTGCGTCTTCGTTGTCAGAGTCATCACTACTGTCATCAGCAGTTGGCTCTCCCGTCAGTGCTATTCGAGCATAGTCATCAGTGTCTATAGACTTACAGAAATGGATGGCATATTTCAATTTCTCTTCTAGCACCTGTTTGCATGAATACCTGGGCAGTTTCAGCAGAAAGAAGCATGTATATGACTCAGGAAGAAAGTGATCGGGAGGATTGTATTTATCTAGAACCTGTCAAGTCAAAAAAGAGACAAAATTTTAACTTCCTTGAAGCAGCAAATGCAAGCTCCTTTACCATGTATCATACCATATGCTTTACAACAGAAGCAACACAGAATTTAAACAGCACTGAGCTCAGTGGGGCTTATGCCCAAGTTATGTTGGCAAAGGACTGTCCCTTCATCCTTTCCCCCTCAAGTGCAACAGCATCTCCCATTAGAATTTGCATGTGCGGTTGCTGTGCAGATAATGCATATTAAAGAGTCCCTTTAAAAGATCCTTGGAAATTTTATATTCATTTGTTGTTTTAGAACAATAGATGTTTTCTTGCCTACATTATCTCACATGTTTTTACTGGCTGGTTCAAGCTTTTAACACTGGAAGAAGTAATCCTTAAAGATAATATTTATGTTTTATTTCAGCTCAAAGTAGGCTACTGTTTCTCCGTGAAAGCACAAGTTACCTATTCAGTAGAAAAATCATAAGATCAAGAAAAGTCCTTTAATACTGCAGTCACAAGTCATGCATTGTACAATAATTTTGGAACCAGTTAGTACATTCTGGCTACGTCAAATAGTAACTATAAGGAAAATACGAAAACTGCAGTTATGGCAACAGTATTTCCAGAGATGCAAACACACAGAAAAAAACATACGTAAAAAGATTATGCTTCAGCTATGTGTACTGAAAATGTCCTACTGTGTACACACAGTCCTTTCCTCAAAAGAGAACCAGCAGGCTGCACAATATTATTACAACATATAATATTGCTAACTGGAAATTAATTCAAAGAAGTCAAGAGCTACTATTATCCTGCGGCTCTTCAGTTCTTACCTGGATAACAAAGTCCCTGCCTCTGAAATCTGCAATTGTTCTAGGAAGCCTGGTCCTGCCCCATACAAAGCGCAGAAAAAGAGAGCGTTCCGTGTTGGAGAAGGATTCCATTACCTCCCAGAACCACTGTATCAAAGAAGCTGTAGGCTCAATCCCTTTATAGGTAGCCACAGATTTGAGAAGGTGAAGAGGAATATCTGGACTTCCACACACCTGGGAGAGTGGAGACAGAAAAAGGATACTGAGGAATTTCACAGGTGATTTTTAACATTCATGACATTCAAGCTCTTTACCAATAAAAATATTACAGCTACTCTGTCATGTTAACCGGGATGCATATTAAAATAGAGGTATCTTAGGTTTGGGGGAACAATGACTTGCTTTTTGTGAAGCTGTAAGTTTAGGTATGCCATTTATTCTGAATGTAGTCAATGTCTACACTTGACATTCCCTGCACTTGGGGCAACACAGTTATAGCACTATTATTCTATAAATGTCAAACTGGAGGTGCAGAATACCACCAGCCTGACTGACGGCAGCAAGCAACAACTGTTTCTAGGCCAAATTAGTCTTCCTTACTCACTTTCACATCTCAATTCTCCATTCCCCAATAAACTGCATATCTAGCACTGAAAACTTGAAATGTAATGGTGGGGTGGGGGTGGTCACTTGATAGGAATAGATCAAACAGCAGCAACTTAACTGTTTAAAAGGCAAAAAGACTCCATACAAGGGAAAGAAGAAAAGAAGTGAAGAAGTCTTAACCCCAAGGGAAGGACATTCTCTCACTCTCTTTCGCTCTTACACACACACATACAAACAAAGAGGGAGGGAGGGAGATAGTTGAAAAAAAGCAACTAATAGCAGTGTGTCCAGACAAAACCTGGATCCCAGAATGATACTACAAAATTTGAAGCTGATTTCTAAAAATTTAATAACATTATTGAAAACAGGGTTTTTTTATAAAAAGCATCAATATTTCAGCTTCCGAAACATTTTGACTTAACATTATTTTTGTTTACTTAACTTTTGTGTGACAAAAAATATGTTGCCCTTTCACAGTGCAGAGTATCTTATATACATAAAGTAGTAACACTGCCAATTAAATCCATTTCAAATCCAGATAACACAACAAAATTTGGAAGAATGGGGGGGACACTTCTGCAAGGCTCTGTAGCAGCAGCTAATAGCGTGACTTCAACTAAGTGGCTTGGTCCCAATTTTTTATTTTTTTTTATTTTTTTTCATTTCTAGGCACAAAGCAGCCCTTTAAGCACTTTTTGATAGGCCAGTTATGTAACTCAGAGTAATCTTAACCTTTGACCGATAATAAGGCATAACCTACTGTAGTGTTTATAAAAGAAACAGTTAGAAAAGTTTAAAATGCATGCTTGTATAAAAATATATAACCAGATTTTTCCTCAGGTGACCAACAGAATTAATAGTTCTTTCCTACGCACCATTGTTTCCAGTTCATATCCTGTGAAAAGTGAAAGAAGAGGAACAGGGACAACACGGGCCATCCCTTCTCGAACTGCAGCAACTTGCTCATCAAATTCATGAAGTCTGCAAAAAAAGATCCATTTGTCAGTGAAAAAGACACCACTGATATGTCTGGTAATAACACAGATCTACAGGTGGAAGTAACAGGTCTTTTGTCTTTCCTTCAAAATCTGCTTTAAAGAATTATGAAGAAAACCATCATAATATACTGGACAATAAACCCAACAGTATTTACACATGCTCAAGGCTCTGGAGATTGCGCAAAGGATGGTAGAGGGTTTTTTCCCCCCTTCAAATGTTTTGCAAAGTACAAAGCAAATATAATTCAATTTTCATACAGAATACAATCTTACACCATTGCCTGTGGTGGCTAGGGCTGATGGAAGATGCGTACCAATAATATCTGGAAGGCCACAGTTACCCATCCAGTTCAAAGATGGGAAACTAAGTCACACTTTAATTCCCAGTGACCACCCACATACTGTCTCATGAGATCCACCCCTTTTTCTCTTTGTTTCTTACCCTCATACTCAGAGACCTTTTTAATACAAAAGGAGATAATGGAAGAGCAATGCTAACTTTTTTTCTTTTTTCTTTCTTTTTTTCTTTCTTTCTTTTTTTTTTTTTTGGTAGAAACTGCTGAAACCAAGGCAAAGACTTTTTATGTCAATAGGACAGCACTGTAAATAGGATAGTGGTATTCCACAAACCTGTAGTTTATTGCCAGCCTCACATATTCTGCTCGATTATCTAGTGTAATATGGGTGTATTTGGAACTAAGCTGAATATCTTGGCCACTGGCATTTGGCACTGTAAAAGGTAGGCTCATGGCTTCAAATTCTTCAGAAGTAGCCTCATTGTCTCGGATGTACATAAGCCCAGGAATAAAATCCTTATCGACCTTTGGAACATAAAACAAACCCACGTAAGGCCTTTTTCACAGAACAGTTGTATGTCCAACATGGAAGGTATATAAGCAATTCATTGGCAGTATGAGGGTTCTGCAAGTAAATATGTATGTATGCTTACGGTGGGATGTAGAATATTGCTTCTTAAAACTACAGAGAGATCAGTTTTGAAGCACTGAGGGTTTGTGTGTGTCAAATGAAAAATCAGGGAAGAAATGTGGTCTGCAACTAGCAACATGCTTGCTGGGGAATACATTCCTCTAAATCAAGAGTGAGCCAGCCCCCGGTGTTCAAGAACTAATCCCACATACTCTGGTCTTGCTGCAGCTCCCCCCTCCCCCACAACCAATACCAGTTTTGTAAAACCCATTTTTTACTTTAAAAATTAGGTGGATGCACCTTATTTTGAAGAAGAATTGATACTCCACAAGCAGCCATTAGCTGCTTTTCAATTACTTTTTTTTTCTAGGCAGGAGTGGGAAGTGGGGGTTAGGCCCTAAAATTCTGCAAAAAAAGGCAGGGGATCACACTTGTTATTCATGCCTGCCTGCAATGACCTACCTCAGTTTACTTCTGAGTGGCCATGCTTAGCTGTGTGTTTTTATGCAGTAAGCAAATGTATCTTTTAAAACATGTTTTATGATGCATACATAAACACACCCTGCCCTTTCACTTTTCCCTTATAACATATAGAAGGCAACACCTTAACCAGTCGCATTCAGAGTATATTTCTGATCGTAAATACAGCTTGAGTCTCCCTTATCCAGAGTTACAAAATCCGAAAACCTCCAAAACTCAAAATTGTCCACAAGTGGCTGAGATAGTGACACCTTTGTTTTCTGATGGTTTAATGTACACAAAATTTGTCTCATTAACAAAATTATTTTAAAAATATTGTGTTTAAAATTACCCTCAGGCTATGTGTATAAGGTGTATATGAAACATAAATGAATTTTGTGTTTAGACTTGGGTCCTATCTCCAAGTTACCTCATTATGTATATGCAAGTATTCCAAAGTCCAAAATATTCCAAAATCCAAAATATCTCTGGTCCCAAGCATTTTGGATAAGGAAGATTCAACCTGTATCATTTTCTAGTAGTAATTATATTCAAGCAAGTTCTTAAATTTAATAAAATTATGTGGATGAACATAAGTTTATGCTTGCCTCACTGAGATCAGCAATTGTTAAGTTCATTCCTGCCAACTGTTTCCATACAGGTTCTGCCAGGTTGAGGCTTAAAGGGCTTCCAGTGCGAATAGCAATCCCCAGCAAAACCCCTGGGAAATTGTGTTAGAAAAGAAAGAAAGATAATGGGTTTGAATGTATTATACAAATAAAAACTTTGCACAAATATTAAAGCAATGTTGTTATGTGAAAATTACCCAGGAAGCGAAACATATTCATGTGCAACAAAGACTTTGCTGCAGGGTTTAAAAGAAAGCAGTCTCTGTTTGCTCCTGATTCATCCCTTCCATTGGGAGTGACAATCAGAAGGGGTGTCAGCCCATTCTGAAGTTCCTCACACATTTCTGCTATTGATTCACTGTAGCCTCCACCACAGTCATCTACAGATTCACCTAAGAGAAAGGAAAACAAAATTTCATGGGGACATCAATGTTAATAGCATAGTCATTTAAAAGCTATTTGCAGACATATCTCAAAAAAAAATGAATGCAGTGCAAATGAACAGTAGTTAAATGTGCTTATTTTTGCCACTATTAGCTACCTCAAGGGGCACAACAGGCCACATATTTCAAAATATTTATTGGTCATTACGAATGCATTAGACCTATCAATATGCACTCACAGGCTACAGAAGTAGACATTGAAAGCCAACATGTGTTCCTTTAATCACAATTAAGTTTGCAGAGATGTTTATTTTTCAAATCCCACAACCATTAAATAGAAGGCTTTGTACAGCCTGAGTCAAACTAAATACCAGGAAAAGAGAAAACATCTAGCAAAGTAATGTATTAAAGAAAGCTATATAAGTGAAACTGTAAAATACTAATAATTTGTTTCAGCATAGTTCAGCCTTACATTAGATTGGCAACTGGAGGACTATGAAGGTCCATTCTTGCCAAGGAGAAAGAGCCATCCATGAATGGATTAACTCCTTTCACCACCCAGGCTAGGTAGGATATTTATTTAAAAAGAACCTCTACTGATCCTCATCTCCTCTTGCTTCAGTTCCTTTACAAGTCAAGACAAAGGAAAGAATAGAATAGAAAAGACTCCTTATGTCCAGTTAAGAATTTAAGTCTTGTAACCCAAGGCAGGGCTGGAGGAGACTATGGGGTTGCCTATACATAAAAAATACTCCTCACAGAATTCGAGGAGAATAATAATAATAATAATAATAATAAAATTTTATTTCTATCCCGCCTCTCTGCAACGCAATCGGGGCGGCTTACAATATAAAAACTCCATAATATGCTTTGTCTTAACAATATCCCGCATCAACCCATCATATTAGGAAGGGGGCAGGGACAAAAACACCAAAAACTTTTCAGGAAAAGCCTTTGCAGCTTTTCCTGTATTTTTTTAAAATGTCTGCAGGAAATACACATCCCTGCTCATTAGGACAACCGATTCGTTTTGCTGTGCGCTCCCGATAAGAGCGGCAGTGCAAAGCTGATTGGTTGGATGTGAGCAGGGGATGGAGCTTGCTGACAAGGCAAGTGCCCTGAACCACCATGTCAAATTTTTGCTGTAGCAATTGTGCTCTGAGGCGACAAAAAAGCCTTACCCCCCCTTTTTTTTCTATTTAAGTAGAATATCGCACTTATGCACCTTGGACAGGCTTTTTTTAAAAAAAAAACTGTTTGGCCGCAGCAATTGGTGACAATGTAAACATGAGTAATTCACTCATGCCCGCCATCTTGATTCACACACACGCCCATTTGAACAACGAATGCAGATAGCTTCACATGCCTGCGATCTTGCCAAAAAATTGTTGAGACAAATGAAAGCTCCTGCAAATTGGCATTAGTGCACATCAATCTACATTTTATAGCCTTGTATAGACAAGCCCACTGTGTCAGCATTAAATCTGCAGTGAGATGGAGCAATGGGTAGGGCAGCGAGCTCTGAAACCCTTCTGGCTGACGTGATTGCAAACAGTGTCTTGACAGAAAGAATCCTGAGTGGAACTGACCTAAGCACTTCGAAGGGAAGCTTAGATAGGGCTTTGAGCAGTTTGCAGAGGTTCCAGGAGGGAAATCTGTGAATTACAGGGGAGCTGAGGAGGCTTCCTCCCTGACAAATCTCATAATGTGAGGGTGAGATAAAAAAGAACATGTGTTGGACGAGGATAAAATGGATAAAATGCTGTTCTTTGGCAGCAAAGAGTGTTTGGGTTAAATCCCATGTCAAGACCCGACTGCAGGAATTCCAGAATATCCTAATCTTTAATGTTTGGGAAGAAACAGATTTTCTACAAGACCACAGCAGAAAAGCCTTCCATGTAGATTATAGATTTGAAGGGTGGACTTTTGCTTAGATGATAGGAGAGTGTTTACCACCTTGTGAGCGTACCCTTTTTTTTAAGTAAGCATATTCTCTGCTCCACTGCCAGGCAGCTAAATGGAGCTGTTCTGGAGCTTCCCAGAAGACTGGACCTTGACTGGGGAGATGAGGAAGTCCTGGGAGCATTAGCAGTGCCTGAGTGGATCTAAGAGGTAGGAGAACCATGGGCTCCTCAGTGAATATGGGATGATTAGGACTACTGATGCCTATTCCCTTGATCCTCAGCACTCTGGGTATGGGGGGGATCAGAGGGAACATGTACAGCAGTCCTCAGTGCCAGGGAGTCTGCAGGGCATCCTGGGCTTCTGCCTTTGGAGAGGAAAATCTGTGGAAATTCCTGGAGATTTTGTGATTTGTGTCTCAGATGAACAGGTCGACCTGAAGGTTGCTGAAATGTGCCTGCAGTTGGTTGAAAACCTGTAGATTCAGGCTCCATTCCCCAGGTCCATAGTGTGGCAGCTGAGGAAGTCTGCCTCCCTGTTCGGACTTCCCTGAACGTGTTGGGCTGAGATTAGAGTGTGTTCTTCTCTGCCCAGAATAAGAGAAGGTGAGTCTTCCTGTGAAGTGAGTGAGAGTGGGATCCTCCTTGCTTCAGGCTGTAGGATTTGGGTGTTTTGTTGTCTGTTTAGATTGGAATGTGAGAGTTTCCGAGAATGAGGGCTACTCTGATGGCTCAGGTTCCAGCCAGTTGATGCTGTAGGATTGCTCTATTGCACCCCACACTCCCTGGACTGACAGACCCTGGCAGTGTGCCCCCAATCCCAGGAGGCTCACATCTGTTGTGAGAAATAGTCTGGGAGGATCCTATTACAGTTACAAATTTGATAGATGAAGGGAATGCTGTGGATGTAGTGTATCTTGATTTCAGTAAGGCTTTTGACAAGGTCCCCCATGATATTCCTGCAAAAAAAGTTAGTAACCTGTGGGCTAGACAATGCAACTGTTAGGTGGATTTGTAATTGGTTGAAGGGCCAAATCCAAAGGGTAGTTACCAATGGCTCCTCTTCATCCTAGGGAGAAGTGACTAGTGGGGTGCCACAGGGTTCTGTCCTGGGCCCAGTGCAATTCAACATCTTTATCAATGACTTAGATGAGGGAATAGAGGGCATGCTTATCAAGTTTGCAGATGATGCCAAATTAGGAGGGGTAGCTAATACCCCAAAGGACAGGATCAGAATCCAAAATAACCTGAACAGATTAGAAAGCTGGGCCAAAACTAACAAAATGAATTTCAACAGGAACAAATGTAGGATAATACACTTGGGCAGTAAAAATGAAATGAACAGATATAGGATGGGTGACACCTGGTTTGATGGCAGTACATACAGAATGGATCTAGGAGTCTTAGTGGACCACAAGCTGAATATGAGTCAGCAGTGTGATGCAGCAGCTAAAAAACTTAATGCAATTCTAGGATGCATTGTCTAGTGTCTAGATCAAGGGAAGTAATAGTGCCACTCTATTCTGCTTTGGTCAGACCTAACCTGGAATGCTGTGTCCAGTTCTGAGCACCGCAATTCAGGAAAGATATTGACAAATTGGAGCGTGCCCAGAGGAGGGTGACCAGGATGGTGGGAGGTCTGGAAATCATGCCCTATGAGGAGCGGCTTAGGGAGCTGGCCATGTTTAGTCTGGAGAAGAGAAGGTTGAAAGGTGACATGATAGCTATGTTTAAATATTTGAAGGACTGAGGATGGGGCAATATTGTTTTCTGCTGCTCCAGAGACTAGGACACAGAGCAATGGGTTCAAACTACAGGAAAAGAGATTTCACCTAAACATTAGGAAGAACTTCCTGACAGTAAGAGCTGTTTGGAAGTGGAATACACTGCCTTGTAGTGTAGTGGCGTCTCCTTCTTTGGAGGCTTTTAAGCAGAGGCTGGATGGCCATCTGTTGGGAATGGTTTGATTATGTATTCCTGCATGGCAGGGGGTTGGACTGGATGGCCCTTGTGGTCTCTTCCAACTCTATGATTCTATGATTCTATAGGGGAACGCCCTGTGAGAGGCTATATGTTTGTGTTTTTCCACCATAGGAGGGAATACCTGACCACCTGGGGGACATATACTCAAGTGTGCTTGCATATGGTGATAAATGTTTGAAATGGTCTAAGTAGCCAATGAAAAGGCTGAGAAGGGAACTTTGCCCATGCTACTAAGGGGATGCAAGAACTCAATAGCCCCAAGAGGTGTGACAGGGCCATGAGATCTGCATATTTTGATCTAGCACAAAGAAGAGCTTCTTCTTTGATCTTTTAGAATCTATCTGGAGAAGGGAAAATGTGTTCCTTCTTCAAGTCTATGAGGGCTCCAAGGTGAACAATTTGCTGAGATGGAAGAAGATGATTCTTCCTCTCACTAAATATGAAGCCTTGCCAATTTAGCATGAACAGAGTGGTGGACAATGCTTGCCAGGCTTCTTGAGGGAGTTTGATTTTACAAGGAGATTGCTGCTGTTTGGGAAAATAAACATTCCCTGTAGTCTCAATACTGCTACATGTGCAATTCTAATTTTTGTAAATACTCTGGTGCCGATGCTAGGCCGGGCTTCAAAAAGGCTGCTGCGAGAAGTTGCAGCATGTGTGCATGCTCTCTTGGGCTTGAGAGGTGCTAATGGATGAAACTGGGGCTCCACCTGCTGTGGCAAGGATTAGTGAAATTGCAGGGGAAACAATCCTGTTAGGGCTGGCCCCTGCCTCCTCTGCCATAGCCCCCTCTGAATATTCATCACCACAGGTTAAATTCTCTGTTTGTAATTGTTGTTGAATGGAAACTGGCTCCAGCACCTCAGCTGCTATAGTCAGAAGCACAAGGAGGATCCATTTCAATGCAAACTGATTGAACAGTTTCATTAGCTCCAGAGGAGCAGCTATTGCCACAAGGGGTGCTGTTGTGTGTGCGTCTTTGCAACTCCCAGGGGAAGCAAACTAAGAGCACACACACATCCTGGACTAAATGAGTGTGTCTTGGGGAAGGAGAGCTCCAAGAGGCAGAACTTGGTTTGGTGGACTTGGTTTTAACTTTCCCTATCTCCAGGATGTGTCTGAGAAGAGGTGCAAAGGGGAGAGAGAGTGATAGAAAGGATGGGGGGGAACTAGTGAGGAAGAAAACTAATGCAGGAAATGAAAGGCTAAGGACTCTTTCTTAAAATAGTAACAGTATAGGATAGGATTAAGGAAGGAGAAATTTATATAGAAGAAATAAGGCCATAGAAAGCAGAGGAGATGGGGATATGGCCTTTCCTGGGAGAGGCAAGAAGAAGAACTGAAGCAAAACAAGATGAGGATCAACAGAGGCTTTTTTTAAAAAAAAAAATACTATCTCTTGCCTAGCCTAGGTGGTGACAGGAGTTGTTAACCCATTCATGGATGGCTCCTTCTCTGCCAGCTGAGAATACTCCAGATTTAATCGGAAATCCAATTTCGCTTTTTCATTAGCGCAAACTAAAATACAAATCAACCTACTATATCTAGTATAACTGGATTAGGAGGCTCCATTATGACTCATAGTCATTTGAGTTTGGCTCATAATACTCTTTTTAAAGGTACGGTATTAAAATGTGGTATTAACAACTGTGATATCATTTGGGGTTATATATTTAGTTTATTTTTAAAAATCTAGTAATTGCCTACGTAAATTAACTGGTTATTTTTTGCCACTTGACATTTCTTCTTGTTTGTCTTCTATTGCAGTACATACAATCAAAAAGAAAGATAAAATTACTAGACATGCCAATCTTACCAACAAATTTGACTTTCCAAACACGATGGGGTAGGAGAAGACTGTCTGGGCTGAATGAACACATTTTAGCACACATTTGTCCAAAAACAGATTTTGTGCCATCTGGACCAGCCAATCCTCCTTTGCTTCTAGAACGCTTTACCTGACAGTGAAAGATAAGCAAACTTTCTCACAATGCCAACTCTAGCAGTCTGTTAAATTTAAAGCTTAATGAGTAATATTGGAATATTTTTAGCATGCAGAACTGGGCACTCAAATGAGTGAGTCTAGCAATTAATTTCAGTAGGAATTTTTGAAGTTGTGCACATACTGTAAGAATCCACATGGCAGAAGTGATGACCAAATGGAGATAGTGAGAGGACAGAATGACAATCCTAAAATGATGTTTAAGAAAGCCCAAAAATTACTTGTTCAGCTCTGCAGCATCCCATGAACAGTTTTTATATATACACTAAGTTTATTTGGGCCCCAGGTCCAGCTCCTCAGTATTTTTCCCTTAAAGATGATTGAGGTATATGGAATAGAGAAACATACCTGCCTGAGATGTATGGGGGTCCCTCCTAGTCAGAGCAAACAGTACTGAATATTCACTACAATACTGGGCTAGATAGTACTGACAAATAAACATCATTTATTAGGAAGTTCCTTAATTATTCATGTTCCTACATGTTAAGGTATTTTCCACATCTACTTGGTGCTCTTTCTTATTTCCTCAGTAAGTCTTACAAAATGTTATCATTGTGATAGACCATACATACACACACACTGTTAATATCAAATATACTTCCATCCTTCATAACATTTCCAGAACATATGATCACTTCTACCATGTTTGTGGCATAAATTCAAATCCTCTATCCCGCTCCATGCCACTAAGGCAAGAAGGCATAATAGGCTCTCCTTCAGAGAGAGATTTTGCAATATCCACTGTATTATAATTTTTTAAGCTGCCTTTTCAAGTTATACTCTGTATAAGGAAGCAATATTTTATACTCAACCTTTGAAAAATTTTCTCTTGAAAAGCTGTACCTTGCCCAAGGCATGACATTCAACTCCTCCACGTCAATGCAAGTTCTTATAATAACCACTTCCTTCACCAATGTGACCACATGTGATGCCCAATAGTTATTTCCTGGACCTTAATTGCACTTCAGGCCATTATGAAGTACTTTAAGTTATATAAGCAAAGGCAGACAAAAATCATGTGAGAGAATAAAAGGTACACAAAAGCGATACAGCACTCTCTCCATAATTTACTTTTAAGACTTCACCAAGAGTGCTTCCCGCACATATACACATGGAGACACACACTCTCTCTCTTCTGCCTGTCAAAGAAATTACCCTGGATGACCTTCCCTGGTTAATTCATTTCCTTCTAAAAATCAACCATACTAAAAGACAGAAACAGTAACAGAAATAAATGACACTTTATAAAAGATACAGAATATTATATAGGATAGCCTGCTGTGAAGAAGCAGGTAAAATCACTGATTTGCTCTGACTTAGATGCCAGAGTTGATACAGTTGCAGTGGATGTAACCTTGGCCCTTGCTTGTCCAGTGTTGATGAACACTTTTCAATGTGTGCAGCCTGAAGATGTGGACAGATCCTTGAAGAGATGAGAGTCATATGTGTACTAGACCCTTACCCTTCATGGCTAATTAAAAAGACCAGTGGAGAACTAGCTGAGTGGGTAAGGAAAGTGATTAATGCCTCTTTAAAACAAGGAAGACTCCCAACACAGCTGAAAGAGGTGGTGGTAAGAACTCTTCTGAAAAAATCTTCCTTGGATCCTACTTTACTAGATAATTATAGGCCAGTCTCCAATCTTCCATTTCTGGGCAAGGGACTAGGTGAGGTGGATTATCCAGATCTGTTTCAGTCCAGTTTCAGACCTGGTTATGGGACAGAGACAGCTTTAGCTGCCTTGGTGGATGACCTACACAAGGAACTGGACAGGGGGAGTGTGTCCTTACTTGGTTCTGCTGGACCTCTCAGAGGCTTTCAATACCATTGACCATGGCATCCTTCTGACTCACCTCTCTGGGATGGGGTTCTGGGATGGAGGTATTGTTCTACAGTGGCTCCACTCTTTCCTGGAGGAGCGTTCTCAGAGGGTAGTGCTGGGGGATTCCTGTTCGACACCTTGGCCAATGGCCTGTGGAATTCCTCTTCCTCAGGGTTTCATAGAATCATAGAATCAACAGAGTTGGAAGAGACCCCAAGGGCCATCTAGTCCAACCCCCTGCCATGCAGGAATACACCATCATATAAAGTGATACTCTTCAGCATGTTTCTCTATCCCCTTCCTGTCCATTCCTCAAACAGTTCTTCGCTAGCATGAAACCAGATTGGGTTAGCACCTTAAGTAAGGTTTCTTAAACATTTGTTTGTCTTTTCCCCTATGCTATTCAACATCTACATAAAATCCACTGGGAGATGCTGTCCTAAGTTTGGAGCCATGTGTCACCAAGCAGGCGGAAGAGTTACCCACTGTGTGTATTCACAGAGACCACGAAGAAGATCCAGCTCTACTACTCCTTTCCACTAATTCCAAGGAAACTGTTCCTGTGCTAACATGCTGCCCAACAACAGCCGTAATTGGCTAGATGAGGGCAAACAAATTGAAGCTTAATTCAGAAAAGACAGAGGTGTTTCTGGTCAGTTGAAAGCCAGATCTGAGAACAGATATTCAGCCTGTGTTAGATGGGGCTACGCTCCCCCTGAAAGTGCAGGTCCAAGTTTGGGGGTACTCCTAGATTCAGCTCTGCACCTGGAGGCCCAGGTTTTAGCAGTAAGCAGTACTGCTTTCACACAGTTAAAGCTAGGGCACCAGCTGCACCCATCCTGGAAAGGTCAGACCTGGCCATGGTGGTACATGCCTTGGTTGCATCCCATTTGGATTATTGTAATGTGCTCTATGTGGGGCTGGCTTTGAAAAGTGCTCAGAAACTTCAGTTAGCCCAAAAGAGCAGCAGCCAGGTTGTTAACTGGGACTAGCTACCACTCTCTTGCTGCAACAGCTCAATTGGCTGCTGGTCCATTTCTGGGCACAATTCAAAGTGCTGTTTTTGACCTGTAAAGCCCTATATGGCTTGGATCAAGGTTATTTGAAGGACCATAGCCAGTGTGACATAGTGGTTTGAATGTTGGACTATGACTCTGGAGACTAGGATTCAAATCCTCACTCAGCCATGAAAACCCACTGGGTGACCTTGGGCAAGTCACATGCTCTCAGCGCCAGAAAACCCCATGATAGGTTCAGCTTAGTTTCGCCATAAGTTGGAAACAACTTGAAGACACACAGCAACAACAAGAAGAACAACCTCCCCTTATGAGCCCATTAGAGCTCTAAGATAATCTGCTCTTCTCTCTGTCCCACCACCTTCTCAGGCTCATTTGGTAGGAACAGGGAGAGGGCCCTCTCAATGACTGCTCCCAGACTTTGCACCTCCCTCCCTAAAGAGGCCACGATGGCCCCATCCTTGCTCTCCTTCTATTGACATTTTTGTGTCATCAGGCTTTTACAAACTGACTAGGGTTATTGCTTTTAATGCTGTGCAGTGTTGTTTTTAAGGTTTTCTAGGGTTGGCATATGGCCTTTTAATCCATTTTACATATTAGCCACCTTGAGTCCCATTACTGGGAGAAAGGCAGGATATAAATGACGACGACGACGATGATGATAACAGCAGCAGCAGTAGCATTGACAAGAAAAGGAAGGACCGGTTTCAGTTTCAGCTACTTCCTATTAAGCCTATTGAACATAAAAATGCCCCTTTCAGAATCATGAAATTTATTAGAGAGTATGGTTTTGATCCTAAGGCAAGTAAATGGAAGTAACTTCATAGATAGAAAGAAAGCTTCCTGCCCCTACAGTTCTCCTATAGCCAGAAGCCTAAAAAATATTGGGTGTGGCATCTGGACTGCTGGGGCAGGGAGGATCATGCCAAACAAGGCATAACAAACATCCATGCCTTATACTGTCCAAGCAGATCCCTCTTCCAGCCTTTTAGAGAGACGTTCCAGGAAGCACAGAGAGCTACCTGGAAAAGAAGGAAAAGGAAGTGATTCCTCCATGGTCTTCCTCCAGTTCACTTACTTTAGAACCTAATCTAATGATTGCACATATATGTATAATTCAGTAATAACAATTCTACACACATGTTCTGTAGGTTCTGCTCACAGTTGAGGATCAGGACTAGACTTGCCACAGCCCACTTCATGTCTCATATCTATTGGACATCATTTTTGAAAAGAGACCCATACACATACAACCCAGTTTGTGAAAAGCCTGTCAGACTTGCAAGTGTTTACCGACCCAACATTGAAAGGGATCACCAGAGCAGACTGAACCTATACATTAGGATGTATGAGCATAACTCCCCATATATGGAACATCAAATGAGCATGTTTCAATCTTCTGTAATGAATACATTAGCATATTATAATCACACCTGCATAGGTGTGCCATTGCTTTTCAGATAAGCTGGAGTAGTAGAGCATGCCAGTGATCATCAGAATCAGTTAGGAACAGACAAAGAAGGTTATTAGCATCACAAGTGGTCATTCTCCAGTCCTTTAGCATGAAACAACGAACAACAGACTCATATTCAAAGTACTCGCAGCATAGTATTCTTACTTGTATTCTGTTGAGTTCCACAACTGGTCCATGTTGTCGATCTCTCACCATAGTTGCTTGAACAACCTTTCTAAATGCTGCCTCCTAAAAAAAATGGTGAATAATGAAGTCTTTAGAACACAAGTATGACTATGTTATATCTACTGGGTGGTGCAAGATTTTGTATGCCCCAACCCTTTAAACCAGCACATCCTTATACCAGAAGGAGGCTCCTGGCAGACCAACAGAGGAAAAAGCAACATTGGCCTTACTTGTGATACATTAGTTTCCAGAGGATAAGCGACGAATGGGCTGGGTGGTGGCAGCATGAGGATATATTAGCATGAAAGGATTTTCCCTTATTCATTTGCTCCCATGGTTCCTTTGCTGATCTTGTGCCCTCTGAAGACACTTTCTGGGCTCCCACTATAGACAGGGGGAGCACGGGGTCAGAGAGGGAGGAGTCTCACCAGTCAGGCCAGAGATTCTCTCCTCCATTTGCAACAGCCTCAACATGCTAGGGTCCTCCTGAAGTTCCACACTCCCAGAAAGAGGGAAGGAGGATGGGGGAATAGGCTTATAGTGAGGAAAGAGACCAAGAAGGCTTAAAGAGCTTTAAGGGAAGAGTTTGAAAGAAGATTTAAGGTGCAGACATCAGAGTTTAAAGTAAGCTCCCCACCCCCCAAGGAAAGAAAAGGGAAGAGAAAGAAAGGAGAAATACATTCAGAAGCTGATGCGGCTAGAGCAATGACAACAAAGCACAACAAAAAAAGAACATGTCCTATCAGAACAGTACACAGGATAAAGACTGACCTAGGGGATGCTCCCCCATGAGAAGACACCAGATAGTCTTTCTTTTTCCTGCCTACTGGAGCGAGTGGGAAGAGCAACCCAAGTTACAGCATGTTCCCGCTTTTCTGCTGGTAAACTGGGAATATTTTGGACATGGGACAGTGGTGAGGGAGTGCAATTAAGTCATGAGCCTATGCGTACTCAAAAAGTGAATCCCACTGCCATTAAGAATATATCACAATGACCAGAAAAAGGGGTTGTATATTTTAGAACCTCCATTAGTCAAAGAAGTTCAGATGCTTACCTTCACCTCAATTCCAGATGGTTGTAAATACAGTTACAAGGTCCAGAAAGCAGTGGTAGCTGGTGGTTTCCATGTCAGTCAATGCCCCTCAGGTTTCAGTCTGAATTTTAAAGGATCTATCCCCTCCTCTTTGGGTCAGGCTTCAGAATCATGGATAGCTCCTTTGAAGTTCAGACTAAAACTTAAACTGGCTTCACCAACACATTCATAAGGGAAGTCACTGCCTACTTGTACTAGAGTGAGATTAAGCCTGTATGAAATACAGATGGCGGGCATTATAAGCCACTACCACACCCCTCAGGAACACCAGCTTGCCAGCCAGGAAGACCCAAACCTGCAACTGGGGTCAGCTGAGACCAGGAATGAAGTGGGGGCAGAAATTGGAGTTGTGCTGGGGAAAGGGAGGTATGGTTGGAATGGAATGAACACATTACAAAAGAAGGCGAGATCGCTGTTTGTTAGCTATCCCACCTTCAGTTCACCCTGTTTCCCGGAACAGATTGGAGAGCATACCAACCACTCCACAGAACCTTACTTTGCTCCTCTGCAATGCCAGGTCGGTTAAGAAAAAAACGCACATTATTTACGATCTTCTTTGGGATGAGGATGCCACCCTGGCTTGCTTCACAGAAACCTGGCTGGGAGAGGATAGCGCTGTCACGTGGATGCAGGCCCTCCCAGCTGGGTATTCTGTCAGTGAGCAAGTGAGGGGAAGTAGGCGGTGTGTGTGTGTGTGGAGTGGCTCTGGTTTATAAGGACAATCTGACTTTGACCAAGATACCTATCCAGAACACAGTCCACTTCGAGTGTATGTATGTACCTTAGCCTGAGGACCAGGGATAGTTTGGGGTTTCTGCTAGTATACCGACCACCCCGTTGTCTAGCAGACTCCCTAACTGAGCTGACACAGCTGGTCTCAGAGTTGCTGTTGGAGTTGCCCAGACTTTTAGTTTTGGGTGACTTCAACAATCCACTTGAGACCAGCTTGACAAATCTGACTGGTGCAGCTTGGGAGTTCATGGAAACCATGACAAACATGGGCCTATCCCAATTGGTCGTCGGGCCCACACATTGTGTGGGTCATACCCTCGATGTGGTCTTCAGTACGGAATAGGAATATCTGTGGGCGGAGGTTATTAAAACCACTGCATTGTCATGGACGGATCATTTCCTGGTCAAGACTGAACTAAGAGTCTCTTCCCACCCCACCGGGAGTGGTGGACACATTAGAATGGTCTGTCCCCGAAGGCTAGTGGAACCAATAGGATTCCAGAAAGCCTTGGAGGGTTTAATGGTTGGTAATGCCAGTGACCCTGTCGAAGCTTTGGTTAATACCTGGAACACCGATCTTACCAAGGCTATCGACACAATCGCTCCCAAGCATCCTTTCCAACCTGCTCCAAACCATAAGCCATGGTGTACATCAGAGCTTAGGAAAATGAAATGGGTTGGACAACGACTAGAGCGCAACCGGTGGAAAACTCGACTCTTATCCGACAGGACTCGTCATAGGAACTTTCTTTGGTCCTATTGAGAGGTAATACAGGCAGCGCAGAGATCCTTCTCCTCTGCACATATTGTGTCTGCAGAGTCCCATCCAGCAGAGCTGTTTAGGGTGGTAAGGGAGATGATGCATGTTATACCTGCGCAGGACCCGTTGCTTAACCCAATGATGGCATGCTGTGATGCGTTTAACAACTTCTTTGCAGATAAAATCTCTCGGATAAGAGCCGACTTAGATGCCAGTATCTTGACAGAAACAATTGACAAGGTGTCCAGCAACTCCGTTGATGTAAGTTTACTGGATCAATTTCAATCCGTGAGTACTGAGGACGTGGACAAGCTACTTGGTACAGTGAGGAAGACGACCTGCCCTCCCGATCTTTGCCCTTCATGGCTGGCCATCCGGGGGGGCGGGGTGCCTTGATGGTGTTCCTTAAGGACATCATCAATGCATCCCTCAGGGAAGGGTCTGTTCCATCCTGTTTAAAGGAAGCGGCGGTTAGGCTGCTCCTGAAAAAACCTTCCCTGGACTCCCTGGACATGAACAACTATAGGCCGGTTTCTATGTTACCATTCTTGAGCAAAGTGATCAAGAGGGCAGTTGCTTTTCAACTCCAAGTGGTCTTGGATGAAACCAATTATCTAGACCCATTTCAAACTGGCTTTAGGACAGGATTTGGAGTTGAGAGCGCCATGGTTGCCTTGATCGACAACCTGCGTCTAAGCATCGACAGGGGTAGTGTGACCCTGTCGGTGCTTTTGGACCTCTCAGCAGCTTTCGATACGATAGATCATAGCATCCTCTTGGATCGCCTGAGTGGGTTAGGAATTGGAGGCACTGCGCTCCAGTGGTTCCGGTCCCGCCTCTCGGGTAGGTCCCAGAGGGTGTTGCTCAGGGATAGCTGCTCCAGCAGAAGGGAGCTTTCTTGTGGCGTTCCGCAAGGCACCATCCTGTCGCCGATGCTGTTTAACATCCATATAAAGCCCCTCGGTGAGATTATTTGGAGTTATGGGGCTGGGTGTTATCAATATGCTGATGACACCCAGATCTATTTCTCCTTGTCCCGATCGTCGGCCTCAAAATCTGATGGCATCTCTCCTCTTAATGACTGTCTTAAAGCAGTAATGGGCTGGATGAGGAAAAACAAATTGAGATTAAATCAGGACAAAACAGAGGTGCTCACAGTAGCAGCCCTGAAACCAGGAGTTGGGTTGCAACCTCCAATCCTGGATGGGGTCACGCTTTCCATTAATGACTGTGTTTGCAGTATGGGGGTGCTCCTTGATTCATCGTTACAGATGACTAGTCAGTTGAATGCGACGGTCAGGAGCACCTGTTATCAGCTTCAGCTGCTACGCCAGCTGCACCCTTTCCTGGAAGTAAGGGACCTCGAGACTGTGGTGCATGCACTGGTAACCTCTTGTCTAGATTTCTGCAATGCGCTCTACATGGGGCTACCCTCATGCTTGGTCCAGAAACTTCAGTTGGTACAAAATATGGCAGCCAGAGTGGTTTTGGGAACATCTCGGAGAGACCATATAACTCCAGTATTAAAATCTCTCCACTGGCTGCCTATCAGTTTCCAGGCCCAGTATAAGGTGTTGGTTATTACCTTTAAACACCTAAATGGCTTGGGTCCAACTTATCTTCAGAACCGCCTCCTCCCATACAATCCTCTCCACGCACTCCGGTCACCTGAGAGGAATTTGCTTCAGCCACAAAAATCTAGGCTGTCTGCAACCTCCCAGAGGGCCTTCTTGGTAATCTCCCACAAATTATGGAATGGCCTGCTGAACAAGATCCATCAGATGATGAGCTTGAGTAGGTTTTGAAAAGCACTAAAGACGGATCTCTTTCGGCAGGCCTTTCCTGACTAGATCCTGGCCTCAGGAGCTGCGTCTCCTGGCCTCTTTTAGTCTTGCTGGCTGTTGATTTTTGTATTTTTTTAATGTGATTTTAGTTTAGATGGTTTTAATTTGATACTAGTTTAATATCTTTTTATGGGGGAGAGTGGGGGTGGGTAGTGCTTAGGGATTTAGTCAGCATTGTTGTATTTTAATTGTTGTAAGCCACCCCAATTGTTTTTAACAGAGGGGCAGGGTAAAAATAAATATTATTATTATTATTATTATTATTACATTACTATCCTCCCATTTAAAGAAAAAAGTGAGTCAGCACAAGTGGGGACTTTGCAATCGGAATGGAACTTATAGTTTCTACAAAGTATTCTATGACGAAGCATACAACACTGAGGAAATGAAACAAAGAAGAAAAGAAAATATACATTAACAAAAGTGTCTTCTCTGAAACTTTATAGATACCCTGCCTTAAGACTCTAGAACGAAGCGTACCTTAGACACCTCAGCTTCTGCAACTGAGGTTGTAAGTACCTTGTACAAGTAAAGAAAACAACAGCAATTGTATTTGAAACTACTCATGAGAAGAGAACATCTATAATGTCCCACTTCCTGGTTGTAAAAAAGTAACAATGTAACAACATTGGCCAAAATGTAAAATTGGAAACGAACTGTAAATAATTATCAGATTCCATGTAAATACGAGGTCTGTCTATTAAATAACGAGACTGTGTTTCTACCTTTCAGACAAATCATGGAAAACTAATTGTGAATGCTTGAGTGGTGATCTTGAACATGTCTGAACCTGTTAGACAAACATCAACACTCTTGGCTGTTCAGTTAATTGTCAGTTGTTGTTTATAGCAGCTGTGTTGTCTGTTGTGTGCCAGAAAAATGCTAAGTTTAAAAGTCGAGCAACGTGTCAATTTGAATTTTTTAGTAAAATTGAACAAAACACCAACGGAATCTTTTCGAATGCTTACTGGGTCTACAGGGAAGACTGCATGTCTTGTGCACATGTGTTTCAGTGGCACAAGATTCAGAGAAGGATGTGAGAATGTGGAAGATGATGAATGCCCTGGGCAACCTTCCACTTCAAAAACCGAAGAAATTCTGGAAAAAATCAGCCAGATTGTTCAAGGAGACTGCCAACTCAAGTGTCTGAATGATAGCTGAAGCTGTGACAATTGACAAAAACACTGCATGGAAAATGTTGCATGAAGATCTATCTCAACATGACAAAAGGTTGTGTCAATATGGTCCCTAGGGTTCTTACACCAGAGCAAAAAGAGTGCCACAAGGAAATTTGTGCTGACATTATGCAGCAACTTGAGGCAAACCCAAACGTTGTTCAAAAAAATCATCACTTGTGATGAAACCTGGATCTTCCAGTATGATCCTGAGACAAGAAGACAGTCAATGCACTGGAAAACACCATCATCACCAAGAATGAAAACAGCATGTCAAAGCAAGTCCACATTCAAAGCCATGCTCGTTGGGTTTTTTTTACATTAAGCGTGTAATTTATCAAAATGGGTTCCAGAAGGCAGAACAGTGAATCAGCATTATTATTTGGAAGTTTTGGCAAAGCTGAGAGAAAGAGTCAGGGGGGAAAAAGGCCAGAACTGTGGGGAAATGGTTTCATTCTTCATCAAGACAATGTGTCTGCTCACACAGCACTTTCTGTGAAGCAGTTTTTGGCCGAAAAATGCATGACTACACTTTAACATCCTCCATATTCGCCAGATTTGGCACCATGCAACTTTTTTCTTTTCCGTAAAGTGAAATCGGTGCTTAAAGAAACATGTTTTGAGTCAACTGATGCAGTAAAGAATAAAATGGCAGATGTGTTGAAACAGCTGACAGAAACTAATCTGTTCCACGTCTTCAACCAGTGGAAAATGAGACTGCATCAGTGTGTGAGTGTGAATGGGGAGTATAATGAAGGGGACAAGCATTAGAACTGTAATACATATAAATGAATTGTAATACATATAAATAAAGATGGGTTACTGTATCAGTCTTGTTATTTAATAGACAGGGTGTATAAAATTATCTCCAAGCAGCTCCTTGGCACAACCTGTGGAATCCCCACTCTCTCCTTCCACTGCCTTGCCCCTTGGTGATTAATTTTCTGCCACTGATAGTACTGCCACTTTTGATGCTACTAAGAGTCGTACAAAAGTAGCAATGCCAGTTGGGTTTGCTAGGAAGAGGAAGAGCCTCCCCCTAAACTGACCCAGAAGCAGTCAACTGTACTGCTTCTGAGCTGCTAATGATGGTGCAGAAACAGGATTCCTTGATGGATTGACAGGAAGAGATGAAATAAAGGCTCAAACCCTCAGCGATCCAGCCTGCAAAATTGCCAGCAGTGGGAAAACAGTATTGTTGACCATTGCTAAGGATTGAATCTTTTGCCTTTCCCAATCTGGAGTATCAACAGCTTCAAGATTTCTGTTTCTCTCCTGTTAATGGTGGAATAAAAGTAGTAATGCCAGATCCACTGCTGGAACCCAAGGCTAACTGTACACACACACACACACAATTATGTACTCAAATACAGTTACTGCAACTGACTTGACTTCGAAAGCATTTTTTTCTTTTTAAAAAGTAATGGAATACTAAAGTTTGAGACACATACCTTTCCTTGAGATATCAAAATTCCTCGTAATGTATCAAACCCCACCGATGGGCCCTGGCCAGTTTCATCAAGGCGGCCCTCAAGATCAAACATGGGAATGCAGGGACAAAAGAGTTCAGAGATGTGATGCAGTAGCAGCAACCTGTTCCTCAAGGCAATTATAGGAATTTCTTGTAGATGATTGTATTCCATAGGAACCTGGAAGAGTCACATTGTTAGTGCTATGTACTCTGAATATTAATATGCCACTAGATAAATACACAGCATCTGTACAGGAAGAACTAAATCACATTTCCACCAATCCAACCCCCTGAAAAATCTATCTCATCTCATCTTATCCTACCCCATCTTGTGTTCAGGCTATTTACTATCTTACAGAAAAATGTGGGCACCTTTCCCATGCTGTTAAAGCAGCTTGAATAGCAAGGCGTACAGCTGTTTCCAATTCATGTAAGTTTCCAAGGAGTTCCTAAAGTTTTACAGTGTATACAGGTGCGGAATCCACACATAGGACTGCTTAGAGGAAATAAATAGGATACAGATGAAATATTCAACTGTATTTTATTAATATTTTTGCATTATCAAAAGTGCCCCTCCCAATCTGAATTATTTTTCTTTTTTTATTTTTTTTCCAGTTACACATATTCCATATCGCATTTCATTTTATACAATAGAGTTTTTTACATATTCATTACACATTTCTTTGTGTATTCAATCATCTATATATTCCAGCTTACATTTGTAACTTAATTTTTTACTTATTTAATCAAAATTTGGAGTTATAGAAAAAAGAAGGGAACCCCCTTTCCTCCCCCCACCCTCACTTCCTTCCTCTAGTCTTTATTGCTTGGGTTCTATCTCTGTTTTTTTTTCCCCCCACCTATTTGACTACCTTCACTGTTACATCTAAGCTATATCATCTTGCCTTAAAAACTAAAATTCACTGTCTGATTTTCCGGACTTTATTCCTTTACTTTACTTTCTCTAGGCTTGGTTCCAGCCTTTCTTTTTTATCTTTCCAAAAAACACATAATAGGTTCACACTCCTTTTCAATTTTCTCCATAGTTCTTTCTTTTAGTAATGCTGTCAGCCTATCCGCATCCATCATTTCCCATAGTTTGATCTTCCACTCCTCTATAGTGGGAATTGTTTTTTCTTTCTGTTTTTGTGCAAATAAAATTCTCACTAATGATATAATGTAGAGTATAATCCTCCAGTAGTGTTTCAAATTACCTCCTTCAGCCTCTCCTAATATGTTCAGCAAATAAATCTCTGGTTTTAATGGATAGCAAACACCTAAAATCTCTTAATCTTAATATGTATTTGTTTCCAGTACTCTTTTGCCTTAGGGCACCTCCACCACATATGAATTAGCGTCCCTATAGCCTCCTCACATTTCCAGCATTTTTTCTTCCCTGTATTATACATTTTATTCAATTTAACTGGTGTGAGGTGCCATCTATAAAACATTTTTATAAAGTTTTCTTTTAGGTTCTGTGCTAATGTGAACTTTTGGGTATCCATCCAGGCCCTTTCCCAATTATGGATTTCAATACTGTGCCCCAGATCTTGCATCCATTTAACCATTTGTTCCTTCACATATTCCATTTCTAATTCTCTTTCTAATAATAACTTATAGAAGTTGGCTACCTGGTGTTTTGTTTTGTCAAAAAAGATCTTACCCAAATCATTTTTCTCCAGTTGGAACTGTTCTAGTTTTAATTCCATCTTGAATTTCTCGTATATTTGTTTATGTAGAAACCAATTAACTCTGAAACCTGCTATTTCCAATTGTTCTTTATTTTTTAATCTTTTTTATTTCTTGGGTTTCCTGCATTATTAGGTCTTTATATCTCAATCTGAATGATTTTTTGATAAGACTTGCAAAAATCTTAACTAGTTCATTGCACTTTCCTTCCCTCCAATCTCTTCAGCTTCAGTTGCTTTCAGTTAAGCAGGGGTGGGAAAATAAACCCCAAGGCTATTTTTGAGACCTCTAGGGCGCTAGAGCTCCCCCCTTAAAAAAAAAATCCCAAATTGCTTTTTTAAAAAAATCCCCTATACACACTGGGGAAAGATGTTTGGCCTCTTGCAGGCTATTCTCCATTTATTTCACAATTAGAAAAAAGTCCTGTCCTCAGCCTAAAACGACCTGGGGGGGGGGGCATGGTGAAATTGCTCCAAGCATCCCCCCAGGAAGCATAGGGGACCATTTTTAGGAAAAAAGAAAATTAAGTTAAAGAATTTGGGGAGGGAAAGTGGAGGAGTGCAGCCCTCCAAGGACCTCTGGGAGACCAAAAATACCTTCCCCGCAACAACTAGCTGTTGCCCACCCCTTCAGTAAAGTCATTATATAGCCAAGGAGGATTGACCCCACAGTGCAATGTTGTTATCCTGTTAGCAACATACTCTCCCACTGACTGGGATCAAGGAAGCATATTTCAATCACTCTGTTTGATCCCAGACAGAAATGTCACACAGCCAAATCTGATAGCTATGAAATATCATGGTGTCATTCCAGTCTCCAGTTAGCTAGGGTCATCCAAGTGACTTATTCAGGAAGAAGAACTGTCTAGAAGAGAACAACGGTAACTGAACAATGACCCTGAACCTCCAACCAATGATGGGGAAAGAAATGGGCAATGGCAGCAAAAGTTAAGTCCTTTGAGGAAGAAAACCTCTTCTCATCAAAAGCATTACTTTTGAATAAACACTTAAAATAGGAGAATATTCAAGCACAACCATAAATCGAGACAATCCCTAAAATGATGTGGTCAGTGTGTGGGGGGCGGGGGGAGAAACCAATAATCCTTGACCCATGCCATTTAGCCACTGAGAACTAAGATCACTTTGTTTATACATTTATACAAGAGGTTTAAAATCTGATTTCAAAGAGACTCAGATTTACCTGTGTAGGGAGCTTGCCTGCATTAGCTGGCTTGCTGGTAGACCAGGCTAAGGTGTGGGCTGAGCCACAAGCCACTCTGTTAATCTTTTTACCCTGAAGTGCAGCAACCAGGCGTGGTCTTTGGATGGCATTTGTTGTCCCATCTCCAAGCTGGCCTTCATCATTATCTCCCCATGTATAAACTTCACCTGAACCAATAAAAACCATCGTTTTACCAAACACCATTTTAAATGTATTTTTAAAATGTTTTATCTTTGTATTGTTTTAATTGCTTTTATTTGGTCATTGCCTTGGGAACACTTTTAGGCTGAAATAGAAATACCATAAATAAATAAAGTGTAATATGCATAATGCTATATGGAGATAGTCAGAAAGTTTAGCACTCGACCTCCTTCTCCACTAATCAAGCATACTACAGGAAGCATGTTTGGGAAGCTTTCTCCATAGATACTTAGGAGTGGTGGGCATTTTAGAAATAAAGGTTATTCGGGCTCGATGTAAATAAGAAACAGGGTCTCACAAATGGAAGAACAACAGTGCAGCTCATTATAAAATGATGAATTCAGAGCACACTCAGTCTTAACTGAAATAACAAATAAAAGTTTACTACCCACCATCTTCAGTACAACACACACAGTGCAATGAACCAGTTGCAATAGCAATGACTTTCTTTCCTTGCAGTCCTTGGACTTGTCGAGGTCTCCGAACATGGTCATCTGATCCATGGCCTAATCGATGGTAATCTCCTTTGCCCCTGTATTCAGCAAACAGATTTCAATAACTGCATTTGTTCTCTCATCAATCCATTCTGAATTCTATGAGCCCGAACTGGTGAATTAGGAGTGTATACATTTTTAATATGGTTCTGTCCCTACATTTACATAATAAATGCTAGGAAGATAGACAACTTGCTAGCATTTACTAAAGAAGGACAGCTTTGGTGATTAGGTAACTTGATTAGGTACTTGTATTTACAGTACAAGTATTTTGATCTTTATGTTATTGTATCTAGTTTTTTAAGGTGGCAAATCAAAGAAACGACAAATGAAAAGTTGTATCAAGAAGTAATCGATAATTTTGTAAGAAAAAGACAGAAACTAGAAATTACTATTAAATTTCTCCTAAGAATTCAAGTCCAACTACCAATAAATGCACTTACCATGTATACACTGCTCCAGACTTGGTAAGAGCCACAGAAAACTGAGAGCCACATTCTACTTTAACCACTCCAACCCCTGTGAGGGAATCAATCTAGGGAGAGAAGTTTAAATGTAACTGAAAAAACAGGGTAACTTCAGAACATGAAGTGCACAAAGGCATCTTAAAATAGATTTACATCTATTTAAGAGACTACATAAGAGACTGCAGAAGACTTAAGTTTTTCTTGAGGATTGCATTTCCCATTCTCTGTCTCATTCAAATTTTTTTCTATCCCTTAGTTCTTATGATCTACTGTTTTCTCCAAATTAGTTCAGTACAGTTGTCCCTTGACATTCGCGGGGGTTACGTTCCACGGACCCCCGCGAATGTAAAAAAACCGCGAATATGGATTGCCCTCCCCGGGGACTTCACGGAGCCTTCGAAGGCTCCGTGAAGGCCTCCGCGGCCTCCCCCCACCCTCCCCAGCCCTTCACGGAGCCTTCGAAGGCTCCGTGAAGGCCTCCCCCCACCCTCCCCCCTCCCTCCCCGGGGCCTTCACGGAGTCTTTCAAGGCTCCGTGAAGGCCTCCGCGGCCCCCCCCACCCTCCCCAGCCCTTCACGGAGCCTTCCAAGGCTCCGTGAAGGCCTCCCCCCATCCTCCCCCCTCCCTCCCTGGGGCCTTCACGGAGCCTTTCAAGGCTCCGTGAAGGCCTCCGCGGCCTCCCCCCACCCTCCCCAGCCCTTCACGGAGCCTTCCAAGGCTCCGTGAAGGCCTCCCCCCATCCTCCCCCCTCCCTCCCTGGGGCCTTCACGGAGCCTTTCAAGGCTCCGTGAAGGCCTCCGCGCCCCCCCCACCCTCCCCAGCCCTTCACAGAGCCTTCCAAGGCTCCGTGAAGGCCTCCCCCCACCCTCCCCCCTCCCTCCCCAGCCCTTCACGGAGCCTTCCAAGGCTCCGTGAAGGCCTCCCCCCACCCTCCCCCTCCCTCCCTGGGGCCTTCACGGAGTCTTTCAAGGCTCTGTGAAGGCCTCCGCGGCCTCCCCCCACCCTCCCCAGCCCTTCACGGAGCCTTGGAAGGCTCCGTGAAGGCCTCCCCCCACCCTCCCCCCTCCCTCCCCGGGGCCTTCACGGAGCCTTTCAAGGCTCCGTGAAGGCCTCCGCGGCCTCCCCCCACCCTCCCCAGCCCTTCACGGAGCCTTCCAAGGCTCCGTGAAGGCCTCCCCCCACCCTCCCCCCACCCTCCCCAGGCCTTCACGGGGCCTCTGGGGGGTCTCCAAAAGCCCCGTGAACGCCTAGCCGGCCCTCCCGGCTCCTTCCCACAGCTTTCAAGGGGCCTCCGGAGGCCCCTTTTCGCGGTTTTGGGGGGGCCCCGGGGGGGCCCTCCCAAAACCGCGAATAATTAAAACCGCGAATGCTGAGTTCGCGAATGTGGAGGGGCAACTGTACTGTCAAAGTCTTTAAACTGTTGGAACAGATGTTTCTTTGATGGAAATGACACTAAATATGTCTTAGACCTCCTCTCACAGGTAATTTTCAAGATATGGAACTAAACATCTCGATAATTATACCAGCATAAAAATCAATCCTGACTGTAATGTCAATGTATGCTCTTAAGACACATGCATAACATTTGATTTGTGACAGCTAACTCATCATTCATACCTAAAATATTACACAGCAATCCATCAAAAGAGAACATTTTCACTTAATCATTGCACATATAATCTACTGCATATATAAATGCCACAGCATTCACCATTATTCTTAATTAAGCTAGCTAATGCTATTTAAAAAAAAAATCTGATAATTCCATGTTCACATGCTTATCTCAAACTTTTATAGACTATAAGCAGATTTTGAAATCAAAGTACCTTCATTGGTACTTTACAGCCATCACTACCTCCTCTACCAAGTTTTCCGTAGTCTCCGTCTCCCCATGACCAGACAGTATCATCATCAGTCAAGCACAGTGTCTGTGCATCTCCACTGCCACAGGCTATGTCAATCACACGGTAGCCCTGGAGTGCTTCCACCTGCAAGACAGGCAGTTTGTTGGGCAAGAAACCTCAAAAAAGCTAAAGTTATAGTCCGATCAATTTATGAAGGTCCTCTCCTCATTAGATCTATCTTGTTAAACAATACACTGCTTCAGTTTACCTCCAGTAAACAGGATTTTGCATCAAGAAATGAAAACTGATTCTATGCTATAGAGCACTGTTTTATACTTTGTATAACATAAGCCTTTAGAAAAATGCAAATTGTATCTAATCAGTGTGGGCAACTACAGTGAATCCAGGGGCCAATTTTCCTATTACTGTATTAATTAAATACATTTTGGACATGATATTTATTCTGATCCAAGGAAAACAGCAATAAATAAGACAAAGATCTTGGTGATTAGCTACCCAACTTTCTTGAAGGAAACTTAAGCTAGTGCCTTCTGTTTCCTTACAGCAAACTGAGAAAGAACAATCTATGATCCTTGGAGCAAAAAGCAGACATACATTACAACATTAGATATCATCAACTACTACATCTGAAAACACACTCTTGGGAGTTACACTGGCTGCATTCAGATTTTATATATGCTTACTACCATTGTCTTAAACGATCCAGCTACAATATGAATGTTGATTAAGCTGAAGTTAACAGCTGGATAACAAAATTATATACTGGTGAAACTGACAACAGTAGACACAATCTACTAACTAATAACTATGACTTCTCCAAGACAACAGCAGACTAGAATAAAAGATAGTGGCAGATGTTAACAAGTGTTAGCATCTCTTTTCCACTGTTCCTTTTCCATTGTTCCTCTTTTCCACTGCTACTCATATCAGTGGAAGTTGGCAAAATATCTGGCATACTTTGACAACTCATTTCTAGCTTAACTTGAAAATACACTTTGGCCAGTTTATAAAATATTGTGTATATACGTGCTTTCAATTTTCATGTCAACTTATGGGTTTTCTTAGCCAAGGAATCCTCAGAGGTGGTTCTGCCAGTTTCTTCCTCTGAAATATAGCCTATAGCACCTGGTATTTGTGGGCAATCTCCCATCCAAGTACTAACCAAAGCTAACACTGGTTAGCTTCCAAGATCACACAAAATCTGATGCCTCTAGAGTATTTGCTATCCATTAAATAAGTAATTGAAACACATGATTGAAACGTCATCTCACCAGTTTCGGTTTTAGCTGATCCTCACTATCTCCATGGCCAAGACGTCCGTATCTTCCCTTGCCCCAAGTGTAAAGATCTCCCGCAGCAGTAATGCATGCACTGTGTGCGCCACCAGCTGCAATGTCTACCACTTCTATGCCCCGCAAAGATTCAATTACTCGAGGACGATCACAAGGGCTAAACCCAATAATTGGAAAGCAAAATGAAAAGTCAAGTACTCAATTTAAGTAGCATGCTTCAGTAAATATGAAGTACAAAGTAAAAGTACAAAGGCTCATTTTCTAACAAAAACTAAGAGGAATAATTAAAGCATAGCTCATGAACTTTGTGGAATGAACAGCTCCAACACACACTTTGCTGTGTTAGAGATTGCAACATAGAGGTCAAATATTTTGTTCTATTCCTAAGCCTGTGAAAAAAACGGCAGAGTGGGCAGTGGGAAAATACCCAAAAAACAAGCTTTCAGCCAAAGCTACAACACAATGGCCTTGACTAGACAGGGGGTAAAAATCCAGGTGATACTTGGAGTACTTTGGCCCAGAGTTGTGACGCATGAAATTTGGACCACTCTGGCCCTGACTGAAGCGCTACACCTGCCAAAGCCCGAATCTGCATTTACTTGGCTTCCATTCAAAGCTGTTACTCACACTTGACTCTGAGCTCCAGGAAAAGCTAAGCAAAGTGCCAGCAGTAGTCTCTGAACCTAGAACGGGCACCCACCTTGCCACTGTGACTCTAGCCACCTGTTCTGACTTCAGACAAGATAACTATCACTAGGGCTTTGATTTTCCAGCACACCACCCCTCTGAGATCAGGAAAGGCAAAGCCCCAGTGGTAATTGCCCTCTCAGAAGCCAGAATGGGTGGTTAGATTTGCGATGGCAGGGTGGGAACCCATTCAGACTTCAGAGAGGGCAACCACCACTGCCCTTTGCTCTCCCCAGAGCTCAGAGGGGTGACTGTGCACTGGAAAAGCAACCCCCATGGTAGCCGTTCTCTCTGAAACCAGAACAGGCTTTTAGCCTTGTGATGGCAGGGCTTGCCAGGGCTTCTGACCTCAGAGAGAGCAAATACCAGTGGGGCTGGAATCAGAAGTGGTGCTGAGGAAGGGAGGGAATGGTGACGCCTCAGGCAATGCTTGTCCTTCCTCTCCTCCTCACTCCTGCAAAGCCAGTGTGGATGGATTGTTCACATGGCAGTTTCCTGCAGAGTTTCAAGCAAACTCCAGAGAAAACTCTGAGTTTTTAAAAACCCAGATTAAGGGAGTATTTCCCAAGTCGGGTGCGAAAAGGGCCATACATTATGTGTCACTATCACACCAGATTCAGGGAAAAGACTGCACGTCAAGTGGAATTATCACGCTGGACTCAGAGGGATTCAGGGTTTTTCACTGGTGTAGACAGGCCTACTGGCTCTGGTTATAGTTTTTAACTACAACAGTTGCACTGCCCACTGTGCTATGCCAGGGATGATCAACCAGAGCACTCTACATGTTGTTATGATTTTTCATGACTCCTCACCAATGGCTGGCTACGACTGGTGGAAGATGAAGTCCAATAACATCTTCAGGGCCAAAGTTACCCATCCCTGTGCTATGTTGTTATGCTATGTTGGTGGAGTCTGCTAAAAAGCAGGAGGGGCTAGGCCTGATCTCTTACAGCATACTAGCACAGCATAAAAAATGACTCAACTCAATTCATTTATAATACATTATAAATAGGCTGTTTTTCCTTTTATAGGATTTTTCTCTGCCTAAACCCTAATATGTACATAACACATTTGCTGAAAAATTATTGTGTCACCTTCGGTTCCCATGACCCAGTTTGCCATCTTCTGCCTCGCCCCAGGAATAGACTTCTCCTTCTGAAGACAGTGCTAGGCAATGCTTTCCTCCAGAATTCACGGCAACTTTCTTTATAAACACATGCTGAATAGATTCTAATAGTGTAGGAGTAGAAACAGACTCTGTCCCCCCTATTCCAAGCCTTCCTCCAGCACCATATCCAGTGGCATATAGCTAAAAAGAAGAAAGGGTTTTGTAACTTAAATAATTGTTCACATATGAATAGGAATATTCAGTGTTTCTATGGAGAAGAGTGTTGATAGTCTCATAGAGAAAGGAGAACGACAGTAGCTACCTATTAATAAGCCTACCTACTTGTTTCATTCAGAAGACCTCAAAATTTTGTTTACATACTTTCTGCAGCTTCTCATGCACTCTGTGAAACAAAGTTTCCTTTTCTACTTAGTCAAGTTTCTACTTTTTAAAATATGAAACCACAGAGAATTTATTTCTTCTCTCATTAGTCTTACCAGGGCAGCAGAGAGAGAGGGGGAGAAAAAACAAGAAATAACTGCATTATCCCCTCATACCAGACAACAATCTTTCTTAAAAACACTAACTAGTGCAATGGGGAAACTCATGACACAGAACTTGCAAGTGTACCACACAAGTAACAGGAATGGAACCTGAATGCCCCATTCCTAATGTTCTATGAGCAGGGCCAGTTTAACCAGTGTGCCAAATCAGCATTGGCGGGGGGGGGGGCAAGGTCAAGGGGAGCCCCCTGCTAACCTCCTTATCTGACGAAAGAGACAGTCAGGAGACAGCCGGGAGAAGCCACTGCTTTGCAGCCCCCTCCCACTCCCTCCTCAGGCACGTGTAGCTGTAGCACTGACAGCTGGAGGCTGCTGGTGGAGGATTTGCTCTTGGTACTGACTAAGTTGTAATTTGGAGACTGAAATTTGGAGACAGTCCCTGCATTGCTGTGAAGGAGGAAGGGAAGAGAAGCTGGTCGTGTGGGTGAGTGACTATGGCTCCTCAGGGGCCTACGGGGGGATCTTGCGGGGGGCTACCATGCACAGTGGGGTGGTTATTTTACTTTTTAACTTTTTGCTGGAGTCAGAGACTCAGTGGCTGCTGCTGGACTTCTCCCTGCAGTGTTGTGTTGCTTACAGAGAGAGGCTTGGTACTAAGTTAGAGGGGGGAGCACTGAGAAGGTGCCTGCCTAATACTGATATTGTAGTTTGGAGACAGTCCCTGCATGAGCTGGGAGGAGGAAGAGAGAGAGAGCACTTTCTCTGAGACACAGAGAATGAGAGATGGGAGATAAAACTCACTGGGATTTGTGTGTGTGTGCACATGTGCTTTCAAGTTGCCTTTTGACTTATGGTAACCCCATGTACTACAAAAATAAAAATGAGTTGTGGGTGTTTATTCAGGATGCTACATTCATTGAGAAGTAGTGGTGATATAATTCCTCCATAAGTGGTATGTTCCTCTGCTTAATTAGACAGTAGCTAGTTTGATTCATGAGCTACCTTATGTATTCTTACTTATAGCATAAACCTAATACCTAAAGCAAAATCAACTGCACTAAATAGCATTGTAGCATGAAGTGTACATCTTCTAGACTGTTTTGCAAAGTTGAAAAATGAACACAGAACTCACACACATCATATTCTTTAGGTAAAGGCTGTAAATGTTTCAGTTTCTCTTACCATGGCAGCACCTTTTCATTGCATCAGACTCAGTGCATTTTGATTATATTTCTCATTTAATATATGTTCAGAAAATCAGAAACATTTCTCTGTCTGCACACATGGAGATGTAATTATTACAGTGGCAAAACACTCTCATGTTGTGGTTACTTAATTTTTGTCCTCCTCATCCTTTCTATCCTATAAATCACAGAGTTGGAAGAGACCTCAAGTCTAACCCCCTGCCATGCAGGAATACACAATCAAATCATTCCTGACAGATGGCCATTCGGCCTCTCCTTAAAAACCTCCAAAGAAGGAGACTCCACCACACTCCCAGGCAGTGTATAATATTCCACTGCCGAACAGCTCTTACTGTCATGAAGTTCTCTCCAGACTAAACATGCCCAGCTCCCTAAGCCACTCCTCATAGGGCCTAATGGCTTCCAGACCTCCCACCATCCTGGTCACACACCCTTCTCTGGACACGTTCCAGCTTCTCAATATCCTTCTGTAATTGTGGTGCCCAGAACTGGTCACAGTATTCCAGGTGAGGTCTGACCAAAGCAGAATACAATGGCACTATTACTCCTCTTGATCTAATGATGAGTCAATTTGTTATTCAGTTTTGTTACATACCCTTACACCCCCAGCCCCATATCTATAGTAACATCTATAGTAATAATTGGCAATATTTAATAATTTGGTCAACGTGTAGCCTTACATGCAGTGTGCCATTAATAAAAAACTGGGAAATTACTCATCTAGGAAACCCAAAGACAAGCACAACGGGGCCCTTTGTGGCTATGGGTGCTGTGGGTGCCTTGGGTTTCTAAATGGCACTAAAACCTCATTCTGCTTTTGTGTGTGTGTGTGTTTGCCTTTCAATAATTATTAAGGTGCAGAGGGCCCCATTTATTTATAAAGAGGCAGGTTTGCAGTTTGCAGAAGGAACAACATCACACCCTTCCTGCAACCTGGCTAAAAGAGGAGCATATCTTTCCTCTGAAGTACTTCTTACCTCTTGAAAATAATTTAGCAGCAATTTATTTTTTTTAAAAAAATGCAGAGTGGCTGATTGGGAGGGAGTCTGGTATATAGCTTTCCCTGACACTGGGATAAACATAGGTGGCCCCCAAAACAAACCATTGCAGGGGGGGCCCAAATTCCTTAAACCGGCCCTGTCTATGAATCAATATTCTCCACCCAAATCCTCATGTATGATTCAACAAGAAAACTGCCAACATTAAGAAATTTTCAGATGTTCACATAATACAATCCCTCCATTTCTGATGTTCAGGCTGTGAGTGTCATCACCTATGTAGCAACAATGCTACATTATTGGTCACTTACCATGAAGGTACATTCTGTAGGATGGGGGTGGAGGAATCCAGGAACTAATGGGTTAAGTCCTGTCACTGCCCAGAGGAAGCAGGAAGTAGAGTCATAGCCTCATTTTAATTTTAAATTCTTCTTTATTCTTGGTGCCTGAGCCACCACAAGCCAGTTCTCAACTAGCAAAGCCCTGAAAACAGATAGGATAGACTAGGATAGTACAAGTAAATGCTCGTACATGGTCGCAGTCACTGGGTGGGGTAGATTCCTCCTCCCCCATCCTACAGAACGTACCTGCATGGTAAGTAACCAATGTAGCATTCTGTAGGAGGGGGGAGGAGGAATCCAGGAACTAATGGGACGTGCCCAAACTGCCCTGATTGATAAAGTGTGGGCGTGACTGCGTGAAAAACTCATGCTTGCACTATTTCCTGGAGCACTCTCCTTCCGAAGGTAGCTTCTGCTGCCCTTAACTTGTCCACCTTGTAGTGCCTGATGAAGGAGGTGGGAGTGCTCCAGGTCGCCACCTTGCAGATTTCTGCTACGGGGGCGTTGGACAAGAAGACCGCTGTTGTGGCAGCCGATCTAGTTGAATGTGTCATCACACCTGAGGGTCTGGGCATTCTGGAAATGTCATATGCCATGAAGGTGCAGGCCTTGATCCAGGTTGCGACTGTCTGCCTTGACGCTTTGTTTCCCATGGAAGCTGGGGTAAAGGAGTCGAATAGGGCGTCACAACATCGGAAGGAACGAGTCCGTTTAATATATATCTTGATGGACCTCCGGACATCAGGGTTGTGCCAAAGACGGTCATGTGGATGATTCAGATTAGGACAAAATGATGGTAGAACCAGTTCCTGTGAAACTTGGAAGCTGGAGAGCACCTTTGGTGTGAAGGATGGGTCCGTCCTTAGGATCACATTATCTTCGTTGAAGGTACATAGGTGGTCCCTCACTGAGAGTGCCGCTAGCTCTGAGACCCTGCGTGTCGATGTGACGGCCACTAAAAAGCCTACTTTGATGGTTAGACTCTTTAGGGAAACTTTCCTAAGGGGCTCGAATGGTTCCTTCATCAATTGTGTCAAGACCAAAGGTAGGTTCCAAGATGGAAACCTGTGACGAACTGGGGGAGATATCAAGGTCACTCCCCGTAGAAATCTCCATACATGTGGATGGGAAAAGAGTCATTCGCTGTCAGGTAAGAGAATTATAGCTGACAGGGCTGCTGCCTGTCTTTTCAGTGTGTTGGGTCGTAGGTCTTGGTCCAGGCCTGCCTGGAGGAAAGCCAACACATGTTTAACTCCTGCCCTGTTCATGGGAACTGAGTTGCTGTTGGCCCAGCGGTGGAAGGCTTGCCAAGTTGCTTCATAAATCCATGCGGTAGACTGTCTGCATGAGGAGAGTAAGGTGTTGATTACCGACTCTGGATAGCCACAGTCCCTTAGTGCTCTCTGTTCAATCTCCAGGCTGCTAGTTGGAGCCAGTCTGTGTTGGGGTGTCTGACTGGACCCCGGTGAAGCAGATCCAACCTCTGTGGTAGTCGCCATGGCTGCTCCACTGACATGTTCCTGAGTTCCAAGAACCAAGGATGCCATGGCCAGTGTGGTGCTACCAGGACGACTTGTGCTAGCTCCTGATTCACTTTCCTGAATACCTCCCCCAGCATTGGAAGGGGAGGAAACAGGTAAAGAAGGCTTTTTGGCCAAGGGGATCGTAAGGTGTCTATGCCCTCAGGTACCGGGCACTGGAATCTTGGGAAGACCAATTGAAGCTTGGCGTTGCAAACAGGTCAAATTGCATGAGGCCAAACCGGATCTGGATTTGAAGGAACACTTCATGGTTCAATTCCCACTCTCCTGGAAGGACCGAGTTCTGGCTGAGGTAGTCTGCCTGGATGTTGTTGGAGCCCTGTAGGTATTGGGCAGACAGGGAGAGGACAGTATCCTCTGCCCATCTGACTAGGAGGTCCGCTTCGGCCTGTAGGGATCGCAACCTCGATACTTCTTGTTTGGCTATGTATGAACGGGTTGTGGTGTTGTCTGTCTGAATCAGTACGTGCTTCCCTCGAAGCATGGGAGCAAAGTGTAGAAGAGCTAGCCTCGCCACTGGGAGTTCCAGCCAGTTGATGCTGTGGGTCCATTCCTGGCCATTCCAGAGACACTGTGCCATCATTTCCTGACAGTACGCTCCCCAGCCCATTAGGCTGGCGTCGGATGTGACTTTGACTTGGTGTGGTACTGCAAAGGGGGACCCTTTCGAAATGTTCCGCCTCTTGGTCCACCAGATGAGTGATTCTTTGACCCCCCCAAGGGAGTCGCAGTAAGGTGCCACACGGTTCTGTCCTGGGCCCAGTGCTATTCAACATCTTTATCAATGACTTGGATGATGGAATTAGGGGCATACTTATCAAATTTGCAGATGACACCAAATTAGGAGGAGTAGCTAATACCCTAAAGGACAGGATCAAAATTCAAAATGACCTGGATAGAATGGAGAACTGGGCCAAAGCTAACAAAATGAAATTCAATACAGAGAAATGTAAGGTATTGTACTTAGGGTGAAAAAACGAAATGCATAGATATAGGATGGGGGAGACCTGGCTGAACGCGACTACATGCAAAAGGGATCTACAAGTCCTGGTAGAACACAAGTTGAACATGAGTCAACAGTGTGATGCAGTAGCTAAAAAGGCCAGTGCGATTTTGGGCTGCATCAACAGAAGTATAGTGTCTAGATCAAGGGAAGTAATAGTGCCACTCTATTCTGCCTTGGTCAAGCCTCACCTGGAGTACTGTGTCCAGTTCTGGGTACCACAATTCAAAAGGATATTGACAAATTGGAGCGTGTCCAGAGGAGGGCGACTAAAACAGTGAAAGGTCTGGAAACCATGCCTTATGAGGAGAGACTTAGGCAGCTTGGTATGTTTAGCCTGAAAAAAAGGCGGTTGAGAGGCGATATGATAGCCCTGTTTAAGTATTTGAAGGGGCGTCACATTGAGGATGGAGCAAGCTTGTTTTCTGCTGCTCCAGAGACTAGAACACAGAACAATGGATGCAAGCTCCAGGAACAGAGATTCCACCTCAACATTAGGAGGAACTTTCTAACAGTAAGAGCTGTTCAGCAGGTGGGGTCTCCTTCCTTGGAGGTCTTTAAACAGAGGCTGGATGGCCATCTGTCAGGGATGCTTGGATTGTGTATTCCTGCATGGCAGGGGGTTGGCCCTTGTGGTCTCTTCCAAATCTACAATTCTATGATTCTATTATTCTGGTAGATTTGTTCTTGATACCCCAACAAAAAGGCTTACAGGGGCCTCAAATGGAATCTCTCCCATGGAACCACCTGGATGGCTGAGATCATCAAACCTAGCAGCCTGGTCAGGGACATCAAGGTCACCTGGGCCACTGCCCTTGAGGTCCAGGCTTCCCGTAGAATCGCCTGCTGTCTGTCTACGGATAAGGAGATCATTCCTGACCTGGTGTCTATCCATGTCCCTAGATGCACTACAGTCTGAGTCAGGGAAAGATGGCTCTTCTTCAGGTTCACGATGAATCCGTGAGCCTGCAGACACTGAATTGTTGTCTGGGCATCCCTTTGTGCCTGTTTGAAGGAAGGGGCTCGTAAAAGAATGTCGTCTAAGTACGGGTAGAGGCTGATTCCCTGGGTCTTGAGGAGGGCTATCAGAGCTACCAGCACCTTGATGAACACCCTATGGGCTGACAAGAAACCGAATAGAAGCGCTCAAAACTGAAAGTGTTGTTCGTGGAAGGTGAAGGAGAGAAATCTCAAGCTGTCCCTGTCTATCTTGATGTGCATGTAGACCTCTGACAAGTCCAGGGAGGCCAGAAATTCCCCTTTCTGTAGGGCTTCCCTGATTGAAGACAGTGTTTCCATCTGGAAATGCTTGTACAAGACACAGGAGTTTGTGTATTTGGGATCTAATATCGCTCAGGAGTCCCCGTCTTTGTTGGGAACCATGAAGAAGTAGGAGTACACTCTGGAGAAAAGCTCTAGCATCGGGACGGGTTCTATCGCCCTGATAGCTTGAAGATGTGTGATGGCTTTGATAAGGGAGGCAGCTTTTTGAGGGTTCTTTGGAATTGGGACAGGGAGGAACCTGCTCCTGGGCGTTGTGTCGAACTCCACGCGGTAACCGTGTGACACGGTTGTTAGGACCCACCCGTCCACCATGGAGTTGGATCAAACGCCAGAGAACAGGGCGAGCCTGCCTCCCACCTATAGTGGTTGTGAGTCAGAACTGCTGCCTGGAGCCACCTCTTTGGGATTGGTGGCCCTCTCTGCGGTTGTTAGAGCTCTGTGAGTTCAAGGATTGTTGGATTGTATAATTGGTTCTGGGCCATGCTGATAGGAAGGAACGGTAGTCTTGTTGTCTACCATAGGGACGAAAGGAACAAAAGGACTGCTGGGCCTGAAAGGACCTCCTGCCTCCTTTCTTGTCTCCCCTCTTCGCTGATGTAGTCATGGCTTGTTTTTTGTCTTTGGTCTTCACAAGAATATCTCTTAGAACCTCATTTCTGAAGAGTTTTGAACCCTTGAATGGAGCAGTGGAAAGAGTGGATCTTGAATGTGCATCCACCTCTCAGTGCTTAAGCCAGATAGATCTTCTTGCTATGGCCCCTCATCTATGGACTCAGCTGTGAAGGACATTGAGTCTTGTGAGGCATCCGCAATAAACTGCAATGCCTTTAATAGTCTTGACATCGACTTGTGCAACATCCGGGAATCCAGGTGTTGTACGTCTAAGATGTCTTGAACCCAAAGGATGGACACCCTTTCAAAGAGAGAGGCCACTGTGGAGGACCTGACCCCCAAGGCGGATGCCTCGTGAACTTTCCTCAGGGGCCGCATTGGCCCTTTTCTCATCTGAGTCCTTAAGGAGGGCCTCGCCTTCTTTAGGCGCCAGAAAATTGGACACCAAGGAGGCAACAGGTTTGTCAACCACCAGGACCTGTAGAGCGTCCAGAACCTTCTTGCAGGGGGCGTAGAACTCCTGAGCTATCATGGTGCCCCTTTTTTCCCTATGCAGGTATTTCCCATTCCTCAGTAATGAGCTGCAAGAAGACCTCAGGGAAAGGGAGCTCCTTCTTTTGGGTTTTAGGGGTGCCGGAGAACCAAAGCTACTCTCTCGTTTTGCGACAAGGAGGTGCTCTCCGTGGCCCCCTGTTCTGTCACAATGGAGGAAAGTTTCAATATGGAAGCCACTTTCAGGACAGGGGCGAAAAATCATCGCAGTGGAAGAGCCTGTCAGTCGTCCCTGAATCGTTCATTTCAGAGTCTGACCACTCACCTTCTTCCCTCCCATCCTGAGACTGGCAATACTCCTCTTCTGCCCCTTGCGAATGCGCAATGGCATTCAACAACTGCACCTTGTCCCCGGACTCCCCATCTGACCCCTCTGAAGAGTGGCATGAGGACTAAGCCATCCTATTTTCCTGGGAGTTTGAATTGCTTGCATTTATTACAGCTTGAATATATTGGGTGGAAATTCCAGAGGAACAGGCTGATGAGGTCGCCTGGGGTTGTGCCTCGGTCACCTCAGCCACCCCAGCAAGCTGGGAAACGACAGGGGAACCACAAGTGCCCAACGCAAAAGTCTATCCCAGGGACCCTTGGTTCCTTGTAATTGGGGCAGATATGGACTGGGTGAAAGCTGCTTCATCCCCCAACAACACACTAGAAAGAAGTTGCAGGGCTGTGCGAATGGTCTGTTCCCTCCCTCCGCGTGTGACCGGGGGCCTGAGGGTGTTGGGACCAGAAGAAGGGCCCTCCAGAGGTTCTTCCTCCTCCCTTCTGATGGTTTGCCCAAGAACCTCCACCCTCACCCCCTGTGTGGGAGCCTGCAGTATGTCTTTAGGGAAATAAAAATCTTGCACTTGGGGATCCATCTGGGGGGAGGAGCAAGGGTCCTGGTCTGGTGGATGTGGTCAAGTCGATCCTCCCCCTCCCCCTGCCTTTCTCCGGTACCTGCTGGAGTGACCCGATGGTCCCAGCTCCATTGGGGTCTGCTGCTGGCCCATGTTTTTCTTGGGTCTCCATAGCCCCCGCTAGGTCGCTTGATGAAGCCGCTGCTCCTGAGGTGGCGGCAGCTGGGTTGGTTGCTGAAGCTGCAGCGACTGCCGATGAGGCTGCTCAAAGAGCGGCTGCGTTCTCAGCTGCGGCTCTCGCAGCGGCGGCTGGGTCAACCCTGGTCCCCGGCATGGGGGGGGGGTCCCAGGAACGGCAGAGTGGTGATCTCCTGCTTTGCCGGTGTAGCCACTCTGGCTGGGGGTCCAAGTTCACTTCCGGAGTGGCTCCGGTTCCCCACGTGGCAGGAAGAAAGCTCTGTCGCCTTCGGCATTCTCCCAGAGCAGCCTTGGGCAGGAGTCTTGTCAGCTGCAGTCGCTGGGCCTCCTAGCTTGCTCCAAGAGCAGCTCTTGGAGGGCCGGGTCTTTTTTTCAGTGGAGGAAGATCCTGGTGCCTCCTTTGCCACCTGACGCTTTGTTCCAGCCATTGGGAGGAACGAAAGAAAAAACGGCAGAAGAAGAAAGAACTGGAGGAGGGGGGTAGCTGAAGAGGGGGGAAGGCCCGAGGATTCCACACCCAACAGAGAAAAAGGAGAGGGTTTTTTTTTAAAAAAAATAGTAGACAGTGATAGAAAAAAGGCAATAACTGAGAAAGGAAAGGTGAGAAATGAAAAAATAAGGAGAAAGGAAAACAAAGAACTGTTAATCTCCTGAGAGGTAAAGCCTAGCTCTACTCTGGGCGAAGTAGAACTGGCCTCATGGTGGCTCAGGCACCAAGAATAAAGAAAATTTTAAAATTAAAATGAAGCTGTGACTCTACTTCCTGATTCCTCTGCGCAGTGACAGGACTTAACACATTAGTTCCTAGATTCCTCCTCCCCCCTCGTACAGAATGAAAGCATCCATGCAAAAATGAGGGGGATTAGGAAGTTTTGAGGAATGTCAAGGTTTCCACAAGGGGGAAAAAACCCTTCAGGAAAAGCTCTAATGACAGGAACCAATGAGAATTAACTCTACCTAATGGGTATGCAAATCTGAGTGTCTGCTGGTGGATGGAATGGTGTGGCTGTAGTTCTCTACAGGGAACACTCCATATTGCCTTACTTTGTTATACCAAAAGGTCAAAACCACTTACACAATGAGCGTTACTCAGCGTAACAGCCAATTTTTAATACTGTATTACAGAAGAGATCAGTAGTCAAAAGTAGTCTAGTTCAAAGTTGTTCATACCTTCTATGACAACAAAGCAGAAAGACAAATGACAATCACATAGTGTCATAGAGCTGGAAGGGTCCCCAGGGGCCATATAGTCTGACCATCTCCCAATACAGGAAATCTACCACTAAACCCAGAGAGGTGACCATCTAACCTTTCTTTAAAAGCGTCCAATGAAAGACAGGCCACTTCCTTCAGAGGTAGTCTATTCTACTGTTAAACAGCTTTTACCATCAGGAAGTTCTTGGCAATTTTAGTAAAAACCTCTTTTCTTGTGATTTAATACCATTAAATCACAAGATTTAAATCACAATTAATGTAATGTAATTTAAATATATTAAATCTATTTAAATCCTACTCTCTGGAGCAGCAGAAAACAAGTTCACTCCACCCCATGTGATGACAGCCCTTCAGATATGGGGGCAACTGGATATGCTGCATATTATACCAAAATCTGCAAGTCTCCTGTACCCTCATAAGAAAGCTGCACACAGAGAGCCATGGATGAGCAGGCCTGTGACTGGCACATTAGGATCTTATACTGTCTGCAGATTGGGCCAGTCTTACCCTCCAGCCTCAGAGTACCAGGGATGCTACATCAGATTTCTGGAATACTGTTAATCTGCATGTTTCAAACTGCAAATATAGGGGTTGTTTAGACAACAAAAAAATCCACAAAGAATGCGGGCAGAATACCTTTTGCTCAGATGAGCTCCTGCCAGCATTCACCATATTGTGAAGGAGGGGGGCTGAAAACTCTAAATAGATTGCAATAACAGCATTTGCTGTTTCTCATGATCTTTTTAAAAACTGCATGAAAATGCGCATAACATCTGCAGAACCAATTTGAATAGGAGCACAAAGAAGAACTCAAACGTGATTGGTCAGACCTCGGCAGGGGCAAGCTTACAAGGGACGAAGCAGCAGGAGCCGCCATTGGTTTGTTTTTTTGTTTTGGGGGGATTTGGGTGGGGGTTCAAGCGGCAGAGCAAAAAAAAAAAAGTTGTGAACAAAAGTGGAAAATAGCTCTTCTGCATCTGTTATTTAAGGAGAGGGGAAGTGGGCCGGGGGGAGAAAAGAAGGATATTTTCAGCAGGCAATTCACTCGCGGCCACCATCTTTTTTCAGGGGCATGCTCTGTGTAAACTGCAAACTCAGCCAAGTTTCCATGCCAGTGATCTTGCAAATGAGTTGTGGGCACACAAATGAACCCTGCTGCGATAGGAAGGTAAGGCGCTATCTTTGCTATTAATTCTCCCATCTAACTGAGCCCATATTGTCATCTGGTAATGGAACAGGCACAAGTAGCCACAAAAAAGGTACAGGGAATGCCCCCTTCATCTGCATTTACACAGGCACCATCCTCCACAACCACTAAATGTCTTTTGGAGTGCTGTATATAGCATATTGTTTTTTGAAGGATGAAGAGGGAAAGATCTGAGCAGGAGCTTCCACTGCAACTGAGCATGAGATGTTATATTTCATGTTATTATCATGCATCTTTCTGTTTCAATGTCATGGAAGGTATGGGCAATTTTGGAAGGTGGGTGTTTATGGGCATTTGTATGATGTTGGGATTTGAATTCCAAAGTTAACCAACAACTGTTATATAAATAAACAAACTCTTTCAAATAACACTTAGAATCATAGAATCATAGAGTTGGACGAGACCACAAGGGCCATCCAGTCCATTATTTGTGGATACAAGATCAGCTGAATGATGTTGGAGGCTTTCAACAGAAACAATATTTGCTGTTGCTGGTATATTTTACATATTGCAGTTGTGTGGTTTACTACATCAGAAGTAATCTTCCCTGTCAATCAAGCTTCGCTAATCTCTTTGGGTATGTCCCATATGGCCTAACTGGATATATTATATACACTTACCTTCCCATCAGCAGTCACTGCAAAAAGTGTCTGCTCACCACCAATTAATTGCACGGGTCTAAGTGTGGCAAGGGCTTCACATGGAGTAGGAACTTTGACCTTCGCTCCTTCAATGCCTCCAAGCTGTCCTCTGTGATTATGACCCCAACCATAAATAGTCCCACTCCCTCCTGCTGAAAGTGTCCAATCATCAGGACGTCTGACAAAAAAGGAGAGGGGTCACATGATAATGAGAAATAACACAACTTCTCATATATTTAGAGCTGGAATGTTGTTCAACAATATGAAGCCTGCAAGTACCTGTTCATCCACTGCACAAGCTGTTCATCTTGCTCTCTCTTAAAAACATCATGACTCTCATGTAAAACATCCATATTTTCATTATCAGCCATTAATTCACGAATTTTCTTGGCCACCTGCAATACAGAATAGACTTTTAAAGTGATCCACTAAAACAAAGCATCTCATAACTCTTACTCCAGATTTGTTTAATGTTTCACTTTGCCTTGACAGCAAGAGCAAACTGAAAAGAGGCAGGAGATGCCAATCAAGCCAAACACTGGCAGAGCTCAAAATAGCCTCTGGTGATCTTATTTGGCAGAAGGTGCACAACATTTATACATTCACAATCCTCTCCATGACAACCTACTGAGTATTTTTTTAAAAAATTCACTGTATATGCATTACATTAAAGATGTTCTCCAATACCTCATCAAGGAAGAGGCGAGGCAATGGTGTTCTTTTATCAAGGGCTACAGCAACCCTGGAAGCCATGCAGTATCTTCGAAACCAAGCCCATTTATGTGTCTCTGCACAGCAGGGAAGAGTATCTAATTCCAGGTCACAAGCAAGCGCTACAAGCACCTACAAGCAAAAAACAATTTAGTTGGAAAGCACAAGATTTCGGGTGGGCCTGGCAATACTATCACAACTGGCTGTTCCTCATATTAAGAGTAGTCATCAAGTGAATCTTTTACAGCCTTAGCTTGGTTTATCATCAAACTATTTCTTCTCCAGCCACCATTTCTAGTTATCCAAGTAGTATCATCGGGATTGGCCTGAAGTTTCAAATTCAAAATCTGCTTCTAAACAATGCTAAAGGTGACCCTAAATTCTGTCTTCTAAATTTTTCCCCATTTCTGCATCCCAAGCTATATTACCTTAAAGAAAGGACTGTGAAGTAGTTGCTTGCCACCTCTGACAATGGGATCTTCGTAATCAAATTGCCGCTGCAAAGCTTCGGGAAGGCCTTTAACCAGAGCAGCTAAGGCACTGCCGGTGAAACTCTGGAAGCAAAAGTATTAAAAAGAAGTGGTAGTTTCTAAACGGCTCTTTATAATGGTTGCCCTTTGTAATAAAGAGGTGGTCTTTTAAATGGACAATTGGCACTGATTGGGGTGGGAAATTGTTCATCTGGGTTTGCTACAGAAAACAACTATTACTGCTATACTTGTACAGCCTGACTAGCTATAAAGCAGCTTTGCTTCCTCCAGTTTTGTGGATGAAATCACACAGCTATTTTACCAGAGACAAGTAAATATTCATGCTGCATTTGACAAAATTAATAATGGTATCCTTTGTGAAATCCAGCAATCAGGTATCCAAAAGACCAGAGGCATTTCTGGGTGCAAAACCATTACCCAACACTAAAATTAAATTACAAAACTAGAAGCTGTATGGTATTACAATTAAAATCTATGAGTCATAGAACTAGAATGTACCCAAAGGCCATCAAGTCCACCCCCCATCAGTTCAGGAATCCACAAGTAAAAACCATCCCTGACAGATAGCCAACTAACATCCACCTAAAAAGAAGACACCACTACCTTCGGAAGTAGTCTATTCCATTGTCATGCAGCTCTTACCACCAGAAGGCTCTCCCTAATTGTTCAATCAGAATCTCTTTTCTTGTTATCAGAATCTACTGATTTGCTCTGTCTTCCACATAGCATGGATTGTTGCTAGATGTTACTATTTAAATGAGCATCACAACAATCTGAAAAATTCATTTACAACAGGGCTTACCATAGTGCGTGCTTCACCATCATTATCTCCCAGTATTCTATTGATGTTAATTGACTGGCCAAACTCAGTGGTTAGCAACTTCCGTAGTCTTTGTAAGGCCCACATTCTGTGGCTAGCAGCTAAAAGATGCATGGGGGAGGGGAAATTAAGGTAGATAAGAGTTAAAAATCTATTACGTAATTAAAATGTACAGTAACATATAAATCAGAAGCTTCTCCAAAATTGCACCTACCTAAAGCACTCAGCTGAGCACATGCTGCTAGTGAGGCTGCTAAGCGAGGAACTATGCTCCTATTAGAAGCAAAATTCAAACGGAAATCCAGCAAACACGTTACTAAATCCATTGAGGGGCAAGAAAGTATGCAGCGATCTGACAAAAGGTCTTTTGGCCCTGCAGGGAAATATATATGTATATAAATATCTATATGTATATATTACTCATATCAGTCAAAGGCGTACACTCACCTTTTTGTAAAAAAAGATTATTTTAACTGCAACCTAACCTGGACTACAGGGAAAGGGAGAAAAATTTAAATATACACCACAGGTTAATCAAGGCACAGTTACATTAACTTAACTATATACAGTTCAAACATGAGCTAGATGCATATGACCACTGCTATTCCTGTAACAACTATGATTATCACATGATAATTAGGTTAGCAAAAGGTTTTTTCACATTAGTTCTTAAAGCAATAGCCTTTTTAAATCACAGGCATTTGGCTGTCATCAACAGAAAAAAAGTTCACATTGATCCAACCTAGCATCATGTGAGTTAAATGTTAACCACATGTTCTCTAGTGCAGACGTACTCAATCGCTCTCTCTCCTATTGTTTAAACTGCTAGCAGAATTTTTCCTGATAACTGGGCTCAGGAAAAAAAAGTTACAAGTACACCAGTGCAATTCACTATTATGCCCTGATGTCATTTATGACATTCACCTGCTGCTGGCATGATGGGATAAACTGTGAAGCGCCAGCCCCATCCATTTACAGAACCATCACTGATGAATTTCCATTTTAATTCATCTCCTGGGATGCGCAATTCACTAGACCAGTCAGACCATTCACGACCTATAAAGTTGGGGTGAGAAAAGCTATTTAGATTATAAACTCTGCAGGATAAGGGATATGTTGTTTTTGTCAGGTTGCCAATATAGAACACCAAACACAATAAATTTTAACTTCTCCATGGAGAGCCACGCGCTATTCCTACAACTGCATATGACTACTGAAAACTAGTTCCATCATAGCTGTACTTGCAAAGAGCAAACAAGAATCTACATTCAAGTATTAACTGGATCATGTATTACTGCCTTATTAGCTGGCATGAAAGGAAAAGAAACATTGGTCTTACCTGTGATATATTCATTTCCAGCAGTGAAAGATGAACATCCTGATATGGGATGCTCCTCTCTCTCCCCACCCCCAAATAGGCAGGAATAGTACAGCCCTTTCGAGGCGTGCCCTCTAGTGAGAGCAATCCCTGGTAAGGCCAGTCAAATTAACAGCTAACACTCCAAAACACTTAAAGCTCAAGAAGAGAATAAAAACAAAGAGAAGGCATAGCACAAGAAGTAAAGGGTCTTTCCCATGATGACAACTACAGTTGTCCCTCCGTATCCACAGATTTGGTATCCACGGATTTAAGTATTCACAGATTGAAAATATTCTTTAAAAAATAATAATCCAAAAAGCAAACCTTGATTTTGCCATCTTATATAAGGAATACCATTTTGCTATGCCATTGCATATAATGGGACTTGAGTATTCATGGATTTTGGTATCGATGGGGGGTCCTGGAACCAAACTTCAGCGAATATGAAAGGACAACTGTAGTATAATGAGCCAACATCAGCAGCAACCAAAGAATCTTTTATACTAGGTGGGAAGAATGTTCATCTTTCACTGTTAGAAATGAACATATCATGGGTAAGACCAACATTTCTTTTCCCAGCAGTGAAAGGCTAAACGTCCTGAGATGGAACATACCAGAGTGCCCCAAATCAAGAAAACTGGGGAAACTGCTGGTGGCTTAGATATAAACTCTTATTAACAGCCTGTTGAGTACCCGCTTGTTGAATGAGGCTTTGGCAATGACCACAGCACCCAACTCCCAGCACTCCACAAAGACGGGACTGACTTCCAGGTGGCTGTCTTCTGGCAGATTCCACCAGAGGGGCTGGATTGGCAAGAGGCACTGATATAATAACACTTCCAGAGGGGGGGGAGCAACAACTTCCCCAAGTGACAAGGACCCAGAGGACCTGTAGCATGAAGTATTCTTCCTATGGACTGTGGCTGAAGGAAAACAGAAAGAGAATCAGACAGGAGGGACTCCTTAATTCTCTTTAGATAAGTTTGGAATAATCTTCATACCCCCAAGGTATGCTGGAACTTCTCCAACCATTTCTTGGGATGAAGGCAAAAGATGGCAAAAAAATAACTTCCTAATCCTGTGAAAATGAGAATTTACCTTGGGAAAGAAGAACCAGGAGTAGAATCACTGAATTTGTACAAAAGATGTCCAGTTCTTTGCTTGCCACTATTGTAGATCATCAGAAGAATACTTTCAGGATAGGTATTATATACCATCAAGGCATTTAGGACTCTATGGAGACCTCAGAATGGGTAGTAGTGTGTAGCTGGTAGAGGTATTAAGGAGAGACCTCTGAGAAATTTCTTTCCATGCTGATGGAAGAAAGGTAATCCCTTGCTTGTGAGCGATAAGGAAAATTCTTGCCAACATCTAAATCCTAGTTAAACCCTCAGGCCTTTCCACCCTGGGTAGAAGGAAGGTACTTCAGTTCCGCCAACATAACTGGACAGTTTCCTGCCTTTGGGTCTCTGTGGTGTTGACAACAGGGCTACTGCTGTCTTTCCTTGGTCTAACCCTAACCCTGACCTCCTAACAGGCTGGGCATTGGCAGTGCAAAGAGGTTGTAGAACAGAGGTATTTCCCCTCCCCACCTAGCCCTGCACAAATTCCCCCATTGGCTCTTCTCTGAGGAAGGCAAAGCCCTGGACATGCCGGGGCTAGCCTCTTCAGCCTGTGAAGAATAGGTCATAGTGGGTAAAAAGGCTTCTCCATGTGAGAGGAAATTCCCATGTAATGACAGTGTCTCACTGAGGAATAGGAGGGAGAAGGAAAGCCTTCTTGTTGCTGTTGCTGCTGATGTTTTAAGAAAGAGCTTGTGAAGCAAAGAGGAGCCAGAGAAAAGCACAACCTACGGGGCCTGAGGCAGGAATGAAGACAGACCTTACCAGGGGTTGCTCTCACTAGAGGATGCTCCTCAAAGATCTGTACCATTCCTGCCTATGGGGGTGAGAGGGAGCAACAATCCATTTCAGGATGTTCAGCCTTTCACTGCTAGGACACAACCCATGTGATATAGATTGTTCCTCTGCACCATCCATAAAACATATGATTAAAAAAACACAACTAGAGCAGGAAGAGGCAAATTAAAAATTGTAACCAGAGTAAGTCCAAAGGTCTGAAAAGGGTTACAGTCCAAAAGAATGCATAATGACAATAGTATGTGACAGAAGGCTCTACTCAGGATTAAGGATTCAGTGTGGGGAAACTGTTTAATTCCATCACTTACAATCTACCCAGTGTTATGCAGGTTAAACAGTATCTATTTTTTATTTTTTATTATTAAACTTTTTTTTCCAGGTTATTGCTCCCTGCCACAAATTAAGCTAAAAGCTTATCTGCAACACAGTAAAGGTTTGCTGATAGCCCATGAAAACAATGGTAAAATATCTTGACACAAAAATGAAGTAATCTGACTTTCTATATTACCTGATCTGACAGAAACAATACGGTTGACTCCATCCATGACAGTGAGTGGATCATGGCGTCGCTCTGTGGAACACTGACGATCAAACTCTACTCTAAGTCCTTCAGCACCTTAAGATTAAACCCAGAGAAATACAATAAAAAATCTATGACAAGAGCCCACACACAGGCTCTCTTTTTGTATAGTTTTTCAAATCTTTCATGTTGTGTAGTTAGCAAGATTTCCCTGTTTCTTTGGAAGCTGTTTCAGTCCCAGTTTGGAAGAAAAGCAGGAAATAAATACGTACATTTTCCTAGCAGGATCATTTAAAATTTTGGATGATTAATATCCAAGGTACAACTCAACATAATCAACAGGATTGTACACACATTTCATAACTACAATGCCACACTTGAACATTAGCCTTTTAAAGGCTCTTTAACTGAGCATTCAACAATCAAAAATACAGAACTTTTTCTTAAAGCGACTAAGTCAAAATGATTTTAATAGACAAACATGGACACATCTCCCTGAACAGATCGAAAATTAATCCCATTATATAATCTCATAGACAACATAGGAATCATAGGAATTAGCTAACACACATTGGAAACTGTTTAATGCAGTGTAGATGTGTAAATAGCTATTGCTTAAAACAGTTTGTAAGCCGCTCTGATAGCCCTATGGCTGAAGAGTGGGGTATAAATAACTAAATAAAAAATAAAAATATATATACTGCCTAAACAACTGTGAATAATGAGACTTTTTCCAATCTAACAATTGCTGCTATATGCCCAGGGATATCCACATAATCCTTATGTGATCATAATGACAGCTGATGTGCCATTTTTCGTCTACATTTATCAAAGAGACTAAAAAGCTTCAGGATGACACTATACATCTTTTTTCATTTTAAAAAGAAAAATGAAAGCCTCTACAAATATTACACACAGTGAATATACAGGTACTGTTTCCAACTTTCAATGAACACTTTAAGAGTTTTAGTACCTGGTATTTTAACTGTTCCACTGGTGGAAGTATCATCTGTATAGGGATGACTACTTTCCACCACCACGGGTTGTGAAGACAAACGGCCACTTTGTGAATCAGTTGCCACATCTTCCAATTCTGTAACACACAGCTCCAACAACATATCAGCAACCTGAAAATAAAAATCTTTTGTGATTCACTCTTTGCAGACATAACTACTCTTTGTCCCCCAGTCAATGCTCTAACTATAGGATTCTATAAAAAGCCTATTCATCTTCACAGGCAGGCCAAAAGTGTACAGTGAGAGGGGCACATGTTCCACCCCATCCCCAGGTATGTTGGCTTCTCTGCAGTCATTTCTGCTCTTAGCACTAGTTTTTTAAAAATACATCAAAGTGTTTTTGGCTGAATGTGCACATATTCTGCAATGCTTCCAGTAGTATTTTAACTTGTCTGCAGAAGTTTAATCATTAGGAATTTCAGTATACTTAAAAATCACTGAAGTGACAGAGTAACCAGTGCAGAAAAAAACTGAGGTTACTTTTACCCACCTGAGGATAAGCTGTTCCCATGCCAGACAGCACAGCTGAAAGAACATCTTTTCCCTTCTCTCCAGCACGACCAGATACAGCCAGCTTCAGCAGATCAACCATAACTCTAGTGTCATCTGGCACCAGGAGACCAGTGAACTCATCCAAATACTGTGGCTCAGGACCAGAGACCTTACTTTGGCTTTCCACATCCTTCAAAATAAAATGGAAGGTCAAGACAGACAAAGAAATGCATGGAAGCTTTTACTATAACTGATGGAGATGAGGGCTGTTCTTTTTTAAAGGACCAAATCTGACTATCGGCCATTAGCAAAGTGGAATGGGCTAAATTCAGTTGGAAGTCCTAACTGCAGTAAACAAAATGCTTACAAAGTTAACATTGATTTAATGGGTCTATTTTAGTTGGAACTAACAACTAAATTTAGCCCAACATCTACAGTTTTGGATTCTACTGTCTTATAGGCCATCAGTTTATTTTCAGTCCACCTGCTAAACATATATTTGAGCACAAACTTAGACATTTTATTTTTTAACCATAATAGTGGAGATTCTACAGTATATGACCACTCTACAACCCAAATCTCTTAACCACCATCAACATTTAGTTTCTTTTGGATATACGCAGTACAGATAGATAGATAGATAGACAGACAGACAGACAGATATATGGAAAAATTAGTAACAGTACCTCTTTGGTTTTGGTCATCGTTTCTGCTATTATACTTGCTGCTCCAGGGTCATCTGTAACAGGAATGAAAGGACGAGATGAGGCTGCAGTGGCAGAGGGAGTCACAGCAGAAGGAGTCACAGCATCTTCCGAAGTAGCCACCTAGTCAAACAGAACAGCATGGTAGTAACAAACAGAGGCTGTTAAATCAAATACAACAGGATTTTGCACAGCCAAAAATGATAAATTAACATTTTGCAACAATGCCTAGAGGATACTTCAGGACTCAACTATTTTCAGTGCTCCAAAAAAAAAAAAATCATCATCATCAAACAAGAGGTTACCACCAACTAAGATGCAAACCAGAGCTGCGTGTCTGGCTTGCCAACTATTTCAGTGACTTTTTTGTCTAAATCCTTTTCTGGGATCTTACTGTAAGGCAAACTCTCAAGTAAGATATTCATTCATTCATTCATTCATTCATTCAAATATTTATTTATATCCTGCTTTTCTCCTAGAATTGGGACTCAGGGTGGCTTCCAATTCAAAAATAACAGTAAAGCTAAACACATGCAAGAAGTGAACATTAAAATGGAATTAAGCTATTTACAATATTAAAACAATCTAAATCTACACTTAGAAAAATAAAATGCAATTACAAAGATAAAAAGCAATTTAAAACAGTTCAGTGTAAAACAATACAGTTTTTTTTAAAAAAAACCAACACTCTCAAACAATTCTTTAGCGCTTTCTGTTTTAAAAGCTTGTCAAAATAAAAAATGTTTTGCCTGATGACTGAGAAGGTTCTCTCTTGCATCCTCACCAACCATGTCTGTGACAATGGCGGGACAGAGAGAAGGGACTCTCCTGAAGATCTCAAGGGCCAGACAGTCTCATACTGGGGTATATGGTGTGCCATATTAAAATGAGATTCTGAAACAGATGTCTGAAACCTTAAAATGTCTATCTGGCATTGTTCTGGATTCTTATAAGGTTTGGTATTGAAACTGTACTGCTAACTATTCTGTAAGAAGACATCAATGATTCTGCCCACCTTCTACAAATATGATGTTCATGGTTTCATTTGAGAAAAATATTTACCTCTACCCTCTTGTCTTGCCAAGGGGTTGGGCTCAGTCGCTCCTCTATATCTATTGCTAACATGCTCTCTTCTCCACTGGGAGGACTGCCTGTGGAAGAAAGGTCTGAAGGTGGTGCAGGAGATGAAGACAAACATTCCACTGGGGCAATCATACTTGCAGGCATCAATGCTCCAACCACAGCATCCCTAAACCAAAATAGAAAATTTTCAGCATATTTTCAGCTACATTACACTGTTGCCTCTTTTGTGAAAGCTGTATAGAATCATCACAGTTCATCCAAGCCCTAAGGTCCATCCTAATCCAAGCATTCTCAACAGATCAAACTACAGAGGAATGTAGTTTTATTATCCCTTTAAATGTTATCAACCCTTTTAAAATGTTATAAGAAATGGCCACCACAAAAGCTCTAGAGGCAAGGAAAACAGCTTCAAACTTACAGGCATGTCAACCTGTAAGTGACATTATTAACATCTTTGCTTGAATTTATCTATTTATTTATTTGATATGCATCTTGCCTTTCTCCCAAAATTGAAATCAAAGCAGGAAAGTGGTTTGCTTTATTTAATGAGAGCTGCAAATGATTAAATGTGTCTTTAAAAGAGCATGTCTAAATCTTGACCTATTAATAAGCTGACATAACGTCAGGTAAAAAAGGTATGCCATTGGAACCACGCATAATCTGTAATGCTTTAGCAGGGTTGGGGATGGAACTCTCTCACACACACAAAGCATATCAACTCAGAGTCAACCAACAGACTCCATGGTCAATTACAGTTCATTTATTTGCATTGCTTTATTAGTATACAGATTTACTTCAGAAACTCTATCAGGTATCTGAAAATCTAGAACTCTGAACAGTTTTATTTTATTTTATTTTATTATTTGGACCACAGTTCCCAGAACCCTATTTGATTCTGGGAGTTGTTGTTCAAACACATATTTTCCAGGTCTGAGAAAATCTGGAGCTAATACCCAAGGCCAGCCTGGACACTAAAAGAAATTTGTTCCACCATCTCTCTTTTGACACATGCTCACCTGGCATACATGATTTGCAACGCTGTCAGTATATGTGATAATGCCTGCTGTTTGGCAAGGTTGCCATCTAGTGACAAAAGGATCTTGGCAAGTGAAGGCCGGTTAGGTTTGGAGCAGTTTGTACCATTGATTTTGTTACTAGAAGCAGAAGAATCTGCATCTGATGGGACACCTATAAGAAATAAGAGATATCCACGAGTTTATAATTAGATGTTTCAGGCACCAAAGAGTAGGTAAACTCAAGGATAATAAGCCCACAAGTTAATTTGGCTCACAACATTTGCTACTTATATGAATACATAACTGTACAAATAAGAACTCCCATAAAAATATTTACTTGTTCTTTCTTCAGCCATAGTATTCCTCATCAACGGACTCTGTAGCATGACTAAACACTCATACCTTCTGCTTCGCTATAATAAATTATTTTATAACCGAAATTAAGTACTGTACAGAGAAAACTTACATTCTATCATTTGAATGATTCATTCTAATTAAATTAATTCATCCAGTTTTAATTTTTGTTATTCAGTTGTCAAATTTCTGTTCAAAGAATTATGAACAGAAGGCATTTGTAAGAAAGCCTGAACAAGAACTTTAAGCAAGTCTAACATTTAACTATGTGCTGTTTCCCTTTCTTTCTTGTATTTCTAGCTATGTAGTTACAGTAGATAACAAATCCATTAGGAGAAGCCATACTTGAACTGAGCAAGAACCCAAGAGCCAGACACTTCAGCTGCCAAGTCACCACCACACAACGCACATCACAGTCCAAGATATTCCCCTCTCCTTGTCCTTCGGGCCAGGTGGGAACATACTGTGGTAATGAGTCATTAATCCACTACTTGACTCTCTCTGTGACACAAGCTTCTTTTTCCCCAAACACAAGAATAATTTCTTTCTCCCATGCCTTCTCCTAGCTGTGTTGTCAAAGAAAAGAAATGCTAGCCATATATTACCTAAATAGGATGCGCCTAAAGGGTCTCTCGCTGTTTGAAAAAGAACTGGTTCATGCACAGAAGGTGTAGCTACATCCATTGTTGTCCAAGCCACACTATGGGAAGATCCACATGCTACACGTGTGATTTTCTGTCCTTCTAAACCCTGGACCAGAGTGGGCTTTCTGTTGACAGTAGTAGTCCCATTGCCTTGCTGTCCATGGTCATTATCACCCCAGGCATAAACCTGTCAATGAAGCAAGTAATTCTTTGCATCACTTTTTCCAGTAATCTTTTCATATATTTGTCATTGTGTGTCTTCAAGTCATTTCCGACTCTTAAGGTGAACCTATCACAGGTTTTCTTGGTAAGATTTGTTCAGAGCGGGTTTGCCTTCTCCTCTGAGGCTGGGAGAGTATGACTTGCCCAAGGTCTCCCAGTGGGTTTCCATGGCTAAGCAGGTTTTTGGACACTGGTCTCAAGAGTCATAGTATGCCACTCAAACCACTACACTACATTGGCTCTCTTTTAAGATGAAAGTATGTATAGCATGCTCAAAATCACTTAGGTTCTGCATAATTTTCAGTCTATATAAAACTGAAGTAAACTACTTGCTCAATAATTCTACAAAGGCTTTGATTTATTTCCATTCTATATCACTTTTAAAAATGAAGTGCCATTAAAAGGTCATAGACTAACTACTAGCTACTACAAAATCCAATTTCTGATCAAAGATGTATGAATAATACAACCAGGAACCAGAACACAACTACAGGGAGAGATAGTTAACCCTGTCTTTGGAATGAACTTAAGATATGAAGCTCCTTCATTTTTGATGTTGTTAAAAAAAGAACCTATCATTTTATTATTTCAATGAGGTTTATTTGGGCTTTGCTGCGTTTTATTTCATTTGTAGAATTTTTAAAGCTGTTACCATGATTTTGTACTTTATATAGTTAGCTAGTTCATGAATCTCTCTGCTTAATATGGAAGCATAAATTTTTGGAACAAAAAAAAACCAGACAAATCTACAGAAACTGTATTTATTAACTAAACATTATAACCCACTATTGTTTGTTCTAGCATTTAAAAGAAAGCAATTATCTGACAAATTTTCCATTAGCCAAGAGAAATCTATATAACTCTTATCACTTAACATAGTGACCCATACTGTAAAAACGATGAAATGTAATATATGGGAATAACTGTCTCTGTCCTTTATCTATGAAAAGAATAAAACTACAACACCACTAGAAAAAGGCACTACTGGTTGATAAGCAAAAAGAAAGGCAGGAAAGAAGGACAGCTAATAATGGCAGTGGTTTTAAAAGCTTCGTGAAATTAATCCATTGTTGTATTTAGTGTTTCAGCATTTACTCATTTATTGCCAGGACCTCAAACTTTAGTTCTGAACAAGCCATGGGAAGTAAATCTTATTATTTCAATAGGACTTACTATCAAATGATGCTTTTCAGAGTGGGCTGACAAGTTTTTCTTACCTGTCCTGTGTCAGTGACCGCTAGGCAATGGAGTGCACCTACGGCCACGTGAATTATCTTCTTCCCTCTCAGCCCTTCCACTACTTGCGGCTTTCTTACATGAACATCAGTGCCATGTCCTAGCCTGAAGTAATCTCCTTTGCCCCTGAGGATAAAACACCAAATTGGGAATTCAGAATTCTTACATGGTTCTAAGCATTTGAAAACAACAGCTAGAGATTTGGGACAAAGTAGTTTCAAAGTGGAACAAAGAATTGTTCAAAGACTGTTATTAATTTATTCTAGTTCAGGATTTTTGGAGAGGGGACTACGAAATCAGTGAAGCTAGTGAAACTTAGTGCATTGACTTTACTCTTTCATTTTGCACTGAAAATATTCGCCAACATCATCCCTCACCCTTGATAGTTGCAATTATAATCTATTTAATCTTATACAACATATAATGCTGTTGTAATCTTCCTATCAATTTGACTGATTCTCACAAATGCTTATAATTTGTTAAACATAACATACCATGTCCATACCACTCCAGACTTGGTAAGAGCCAAAGAGAACTGAGCTCCACACTCAATCTGGCAGACTCCTTGGCCATTTAGCCTTTCAACGTTCTGAGGAATGTTGCATCCTTCACTTCCACCTCGACCCAGTTTTCCAAAGTCTCCATCTCCCCAGGAAAATACTAGCCCTAACAATAATTTTAAAAGACCAGCATTAAAGATTGCAACTGCAATGCAATACTGAAGTTGCACTAATGAAGATATTTTTTTTACCCTCATCTGTCAGTGCCAAGGTCTGAGCATCTCTACTTCCACAGGCAACCTGAATCACTCGATGACCAAGGAGCACCTTTACCTACAACATACAAAACACATGGCCTGGAGTGCATTCTTTGAAATCATATACAAATTTCCCATTTTAGAGACACGCTTAATCCCTGACCAGTTTTGGCAAGAAAATGTATTTGTTACAGTGAAATCTCTCCTGCAAGTCAAGTAAAGATAGAACCGAGTCTCACAAAAAAAGCACATGCACTTACTCCAGGCCTCAGGACCGGCTAGCTAAAAGAAAAACAAAGCTAAATGGGCATTTTGGGGTTTGTGAAAGATGGACTCAGGGAAACAAAGCAAAACAAAAGACCATCTAAAATCTTAAGTCAATTTGGGCGTCTGTGTACTGAAATAAAGCAACATAATGACTAGGGCTTGTCTATACGAGGCTATAAAATGTGAATTTGATGCACACTAATGCCAATTTGCAGCAGTGTTCATTTGTCTCTACGATTTTTTGGCAAGATCACGGACACGCAAAGATATCCACGTTCATTGTTCAAACACGAGATGCCTGCAAATCAAAATGGTGGGCGCAAGTGAATTGCTCGCACTTTTACTCCCACCAGTTGCCATCTCCAAAAAAAAATTTTTTTAAGTATATTTTAAAAAAAGAATATCCAAGGTGTGGAAGTGCGATATTCCACTTAAACAGAAAAAAGGCTGTTTTGTCACCTCAGTACACGATCAAAAATCCAGCACGGTGGTTCGGGGTACTTGCCTTGCCAGCAAGCTCTGCACCCTACACACATCCAACCAATCAGATTTCCACTTCCGCTCTTATGGGGCGTGTGCATCAAAGCGAATCAGTTGTCCCAATGAGCGGGAATGCACATTTCCTTCACAGTTTTTTTTTTTTTTAATATGGGAAAAGCCACAAAGTATTTGGTGTTTTTGCCTCCCCTTCCATACGGCGGATTGATGCAGGATCTCATTTAAACAAAATGCATTCTCCTCGAATTCTATGAGTATTTTCACCATATAAACAATCTAGGTCATCTCCTGATCCAGTCAATAACAATATGTTAGAAGGAAGTTCACATGCCTCTTAGGCAGTCCCAACTTACACTGAGAGCCTGAAATTTAATTTGAGTCCAAGAAGACCTCTCTCTCACACACCACTATATACTGAATCAGGGCACTTCATCTGTTTTGTCATGCTTCATCAAGTGCATGCCATAATGTGACTTTCACTAGGAAAACATCAATGACTTTTACCATCTTTGGTTTCAGTTGTGTAGTATTGTCTCCATGCCCAAGTCGACCATATTCACCAAGGCCCCACGTATATAATTCACCACTAGAAGTGATGGCAGCACTGTGAGAACTGCCACAGGCAATGTCACGAATCCGTTTTGTTTTCAATGCTTCTATCAGTCTTGGTTTATCACAGTTCCTGTAAACAGAACAAAACACAAAACCTTTATGTAGTATTTCTGTTTAATCAGTTTATTTGAAGGTATTTTGTATTAAGAATATTTTTTAAAAAATTATTGTTTACATAAAATTAAACCAAAAAAGGAAAGAAAGCACACATTAAACAGATAACAATACTCTCTCTCTCTGGCTTTTCTTCGCAAACGAAGATTCAGGAAGGACTCATCCCGCGCCTTCTGCAAGCGCACTGATGACTAAAAAGGCCAATCCGAGATAAACAGGTCCGGTTGCAAAAAGTGCAGCAGAAGGTCTCCTTGGGTGATGTTTTTGGGTTGTGATTCTTTCTGCGTTGTCGTTTCTCTTCAAGACTTGTTCGTCGTGAGTTCTCAAATAAGGCTGCAGCATTGTGGATAGTGCGTCTCCATGCCTCCCGATGTGAGGCCAGGGCGGACCACCGTTGGTGATCCAGGAGCTGTTGGCAAGGAAGAGAGCTGCTCACCAGGCATACCTCGCCCAGCCAACCTGTCATGTAAGAAAAGCAGCTTTCCGCCTCACATGTAGCAAACTACAACAAAAACTCCGAGACATGCAGAACAAGTGGTGGATCAATTTAGCAGAAAAGACACAACGCTGTGCAGATCTGGGTGATCATAGAGGATTTTATGAAGCTCTTAAAGCAGTGTTTGGACCTACTTATCAGGTCCAAAGCTCCTTATACAGTACAGATGGTCAAACATTAATTAGATAACAATACACATAAACACATAAATACATAACTTATCTATATACAATATAAGACATACTAAAATGACTTTCCAGTTCTATCTGATTAAGATTCATTTTGTAATTCTAATATATTCTCTCCCTTTTTATTAAGAAATTCTTATATATAATAAATAGTTCTTTATTTATATCTCTGTTATTCTAAAACTATTCCTCTAGTAATCTTATCACCCCAGTTTTTTTCAAGAATTTTAGTAACTATTTCCATTCTTTCTTGAATTTATCAGTAGATTGATTTCTGATTAAGCATGTTAGTTTATCTATTTCCATAAATTCATGTAGTTTAAGCAGCCAATCTGAAATTTCTGGTATTCAGTCCTCTTTCCATTGTTTTGCATATACTATTTTGGCCGCTGTTAACATGGAAAATAATATTTTGCCATGTTTCTTTTCTAAGTCTTCATTTATCATATTCAGTAAGTACATCTTTGGCTCTTTCTGTATTTTACATCTCAGGATTTTTGAAATTATTTCATGAATTTGTGTCCAATATTGTGTCGCTTTTTTGCATGTGCACCACATGTAAATGTATGTACCTTTCATTTCATGGCACTTCCAACACTTGTTGTTTGAATTCTTATAAATTCTTGCTATTTTCTCTGGTGTCAAGTACCACTTGAATTGCATCTTGTAGTAATTTTATCATAGGTTGTAACTCAATGTTTTAATATATTTTTCCATTTCCCCCCCCCCATTCTTCTATATTTATGGTACAATTCAAAATCCTGCATCCATTTGATCATACATTCTTTAACTGTTTCTTGTTCAGTGTCTATTTTCAACAAAAAATGTATAATTTAGGTATCAGGTAATTATTTTCTTCTGTTAGCATCATTCCCAACTCTGAATTTTTTGTTTCGATTCCTTGTAGTTTTTCGTCCATCCTGTATCTTTCTTTGAGTTGTCTATGTAGAAACCAATTACATTTTAGGTCTTCTTCTTTTAATTCTTCTATGGACTTCATCTCGTATTTTCCAGTTTTTAATATCAATAAATCATCACAGGTTGCCCATCTATTTTCCACTATTTCTTCTCTCTTGTGAATTTTGCTGCTTATTAAGTGTTTATATTTCAACCATATTTTAAATAAAGATTTTCTTATAAAATGGTTATTGAAGTCTCCGTTTGCCTTTATTTTATCGTAATACAAATAAGTGTGCCAACTGAATTTAATATCTGAGCCTTCCAACTGTAATAGCTTCACAGCTATTTTATTACAAAAAATTACAGAACCAACTTGCAATACCATTACAATGTACAATGAACAATATATTACAAAGGCAGATTCCAGATACATGATCATTTGCTAATATTTCTCTAATTCCTAAAGAAAATAAAAAAATCATGGAACCCAGAAACTATAGACCTATATTTTTATTAAATGTTGATTATAAAATGTTTACATCTATATTAGTGGAGTGGCTGAAAAAGATATTAAATTATTGGATACATGGAGATCAATGGGGATCATTTAAAAGACATTTAAAAGAAAATAAAAGAAACATAATAGATATTATATAACACTGAGAAAAATCTGGAAAAGCAACTTGTTATATTTATAGATGCTGAAAAGGCCTTTGACTATGTCAATTGGAATTTTATGCTAGAAAGTATTGAAATAATGAATTTGGGAGAAAACTTTATTAAGTGGATCAACTCAATTTATAAAAAACAAAGGGCCCAATTATTAATTAATGGAGGGAAAAAAGTCTTCCCAATCAATAGTGGCAGAAGACAAAATGTCCTTTATCTCCATTACTTTTTCCCATAACATTAGAAATTTTAAATAATAAAATTAGAGAAGATGATACAATATGAGGGATGAAATTGAAATACTTTGAATTTAAATTACAGGCCTATGCAGATGACAAGCTGATCTATTTAACAAACCCATCTGAAAGCATTCTTTCATTAACAAAAATATTGGAACAATATGGGGATGTATCCAGATTCAAAGTGCACAAAGACAAAACTAAAATATTGACAAAGAATATGGCTACACACTACAGAAGAAAGGGAAGAGCTAATTAAAATCTCAAATTACAAATTAGAAAAGAAAAGAAAATATTTATGAATAATTCTTACAACCAAAAACATGAATTTATATAAAAATAATTATGAAAAAGTATGGAATAAAGTGAAAGTGGATATACAAAGATGGTCAAAGTTGAAGTTACATATGATGGGGAAAATATCTGCAAGCAAGATGAATGTCCTGCCAAGACTTTTATTCTTATCCCAATACTATCCCAATTATAACAAATTAATCTCCTTTCTGATCATGGCAATTATTCTTATTTTTCAAACTATCCCAATTATAACAAATGAATCTCCTTTCAGATTGTGACAAAAAGATCTTTCGAAATTTATTTGGGCTGGCAAAAAAAAACAAGGATAAAGATGAAATTACTGAATGATGATATAAACAAAGGAGGATTAGGATTACCAAATTTAAAGTTATATTATCACGCCTGCTGTTTAGAATGGATTAAAGACTGGATTAGATTGGAAGACAGAAGATTATTACAGGTATTTTGTATTAAGAATAATGTAAGCTATCTATTGCAGTTTTTGCTTTTTTAAAATCAGAGCATTATTTTAAAAGTCATGAAATGACAAAGCGGGGGGCGGGGGACAGAAGCCAGGTTTGCTATGCATTACAATTAAAAAAAAATCTCTAAAATACCCAAAATACAATAATGCCATCCATGATTAATTCTATATCAAGTGAAGTATTCCGACCAACCATCTAACGTCCTGCTTTCTGATGAGACAATCCCTTCACCCAATAAATATAGCAGCTAACTTAAAAGGGTGTGGAAGAATAATTCAGAAAGCCCAGCAGATCAACAAAAATAAAAGCCTTACATTCTACTGAAGTGTCCAAGCTTTCCATCATCTCCTTCACCCCAAGAGAATATCTTCCCATCAACAGTTAAAGCCATAGCATGACGGCCACCTGGAATGGACAAGAATATGAGGAAGAGGGCAAGTTAACACAAAAGTAAACAGTAATGAACAGTAGCAAGAAACCTCAGTGAATAGCTAAATTAGTAACTCTAAGTTTCCTTACTTACATCCATGGCAACTTACTCTACCAAGTTATCTTTAATATTTAGACTTGGCTTAAAACCAGGAAGTCAACTTGAACTTGATTGAAAAACACACTGCACCTTTATTTTTCTTCAAACCAGAACAGAATCTTTGTTGCTTGTTTAAAAATCTCAGTTGAACCCAATCCAAAACAGGAAAATTGTGTGTGTGTGTGTGTGTGTGTGTGTGTGTAACTTAGAAAAAAAAATGGTGCAGTCCAACTAGACCAGAACACCAGAACATCTTAGTTTCATTTTGTATTACACTCTCCATCAGCATAGCAGCCAATGTTCAAAATTAAAGCTATATTTAACACTGTACATATCAATCCTAGAACAGAGGTGGTGGCATTCCACCTTCACATGCATATTTTTCTGTTCAGAATATAGTGCAGAGAAAACACAACCCTAAAACACATATACAAAACTGACTTAGATGTTTAAAAGATTAACGTACAATGGATTAAAAATGAGGAATTAATACAAGAACAGTCTATTTGATATGCTACATTTATTTACTCCCAAAAAAAGACAAGTACAGAACTAATACCTGAGTGAACAGCAACTTTCTTCACTACATAATTACTGAGAGCTGTAATCTGCCGGGGAATAGGCACAGTTCCACTGGAAAGACCTAATCCCAATCTTCCATTAGTGGCCTCTCCACAAGCATAAACCTTGCCTTCTACAGTCACTAAAAGACAGAAGATATATAGGGTTCAATTTCTGAGAAATAAGGAGAAGCAAAAGCAACTTTGTTTTTTAAAATACAGTTGCCCCTCCACATTCGCGAACTTAACATTCACAGTTTTGAATATTCGCTGGTATGGGGAGGGCCCCCGCTCTCCCAAAAGCAACAACACGGGGCCTCTAGAGGCCCCGTTAAGGCTTTGGGCGGGACGGGGGAAGGCCGGGGAGGCCTCCATGGGGCCTCCGGAGGCCCCATGAAGGCTTTGGGAGGGAGGGGGGGAAGGCCGGGGAGGTCTCCATGGGGCCTCCAGATACGCTCCAGAGGCCTCATGAAGGCCCTGGGAGGGAGGGGGGAGGGCCGGGGAGGTCTCCATGGGGCCTCCGGAGATGCTCCGGAGGCCTCATGAAGGCTCTGGCGGGAGGGGGGAGGGCCGGGGAGGTCTCCATGGGGCCTCCGGAGACACTCCAGAGGCCTCATGAAGGCCCTGGGTGGGAGGGGGGAGGACTGGGGAGGTCTCCATGGAGCCTCCGGAGACGCTCCGGAGGCCCCATGAAGGCCCTGGGTGGGAGGGGGGAGGACCGGGGAGGTCTCCATGGGGCCTCCGGAGATGCTCCGGAGGCCTCATGAAGGCCCTGGGTGGGAGGAGGGAGGGCCGGGGAGGCATCCATAGGGCCTCGGGAGGGTCTCTGGAGGTCCCATGAAAGCCTTGTGAGGGAGGGGAAGGCAGGGGAAAGCGACTATGGGGCCTCCGGAGGCCCCGTGGTCGATTTGGCGGGGGAGGGGGGAGGGCAGTTGTTATTCGCAGAATTTTCACATTCGTGGGGGTCTGGGGAACCGAAGCCCCATGAATGTGAAGGGACAACTGTATATGCAGTGCTTTACACATTGGCAAATTAAAATCTACACAATCAAGTTTCCTCACCTGCAAAAAGACTTTTAGACCCACCAGCTACTTGCACCACATTCAATGCAGAGAGGGTCTCAGAAAATGAAGGGACTTTTATCTGTAAATTGTAAATAATACAAAAACAGTTATTACGGTAGATCAAAAAGTACAGTTTGCAGAAAGCAATTACTTTAATTGCTAGAACAGATTTGTATTTTAACAGAAAGCAAAATAAATTTGCTCAAAGCCTTTTGGTTACAGGCTTATTCCTTGAAAGTGAGTATTTTGATTAAATACTGCAAACTTTCAATGTTGTTTTAAAAGAATCTCACTAGACTTCAATACTTTGGTTTGTTTCAACAGTTTGCTTTCCATTTAACGTACCATTCTCAGACAAAAGCTAAGAATTGAGTAATTTCACCTTTGAGATGTATTGCCCTCTTTCATATCTATTAGGGGCACAGGGTCCCACGAATGTGGAAAAATTGAGTATCTCTAGGTCCCCCAACTTTATTTGACAAAAATGTATGATCTATTTTATATCTGATATATTTACTGATGTTATGATACTTTCTAAAAATTCCATTTCTCAGCTGAGAAATAAAAATGATAAAAAGAATATAAACAATATAGCCTCAAAAGAGAGTACCTAACTCCCCAGCCACAAACTCAACATCTGCTTTTCAAATAAAATCCAAAGTTCACTATTTTGGTCAGGAGTTAGTCATCCATGTGCAGTTGGCCCTCCACATTCGCTGGGCTTAGGGGCACAGGCCCCCCACAAATGTGGAAAAACTGGATATCTCTAGGCCTCCAAACCATATTTGACAAAAATGTATGATCTTCAGATTCAACCCATCATGGATGCCTTTGAGGCAAAGGAGTTCATTCGCAAGGCAGAAGCAGGTGGCTGGTGGAGCTTGCTGACACCTCCGGTCCTGCCCTTTGCCATTTTTAATAGGGATTTACAAGCCTCACCACACATTTGCAGTCTCTCTCAGTCTCATGAGGCTTGCAGACCATATTAAAAATGGCGTACGGCAGCAGCAGAGGTGGCAGCAAATAATCTGTAAATAAATCAATCCACAAAATTTAAACTCACAAATTTGGAGGGCCAACTGTAATTCTACAGATCAAATGGGGCAGCATGTCCAAGATAAATGTGATTCATACTTCTCTTTCAATAGCCCCCAAGGGCATACAGCAAACTAACTTTGAAATTTAACAGGATTTCAAAACCACTGTCATACCACCCAAGCATGTGCTGTTGGATGAAAAATATAATGGCCTAAATCCAATTGCTAGTCCCAACTAGAGCTGACCCAATGAACCAACTACTGCATAGTCAACACTTGTGTAAATCCCACTGAGTCAATGTCATTGAGACTAGTAATTAGGTTTAGCCCCAAGAATCCCACCAGATATGCCCAAGCCCTTTGCTATACCTAAAGTACTTCTTCAGATTTTAGTCATTTTCTTCTGACTATCATGTGACTGCTTACCTGAATACTCTTATCCAAAATATTTTTCATTATAAACAGAGTGTCTCACAAGCAGTTCTATTAATATCCATCTCTAAGTACTCACAGAACTCATAGAATCATAGTGTTGGAAGAGACCACACGGGCCATCTAGTCCAACCCCCTGTCATGCAAGAATACACAATCAAAGCATTCCCAAAAAAGGTTACTTCCCTGCTATCAGCCACTTGCTAGGGGAGCTGATAGATCCTCTCTAGCCTTCTTTACAAATTTAGTTTGACAACATGAGCCATTTGGCAAGTTGTTCTGGACAGAGAGAAGCCACCATTTTAGGATAGCCATTCCCTGAGCACCGCACAAATAAGATGCCAATAAAACAGTATTTTTACTTTAAGTTCCAATCTTACAATTTATAAATAACAGAAGTCTATAAGCACATAAGCATGTTTATGAAAAAAAATCAGGTATAGCGTGTTGGCCATATAGCAAATTAAAACAAAATCAAAAGCCAACAAAAGAGCAATACCTTTATTGGCCAACAAAAATGCACACTTCATGCAAGCTTCGAAGCTCCACTGATTTCTTCATCAGGCAAAACTGATGATACTGAAAACAGGAAGCACACCATTCTAATTCATTTTATTCATTTAAAAATCCAATACCTTTGAACCTTTTAATCCTCCTAGCTGGTCTTTATCATTCAGGCCCCAAACAAAAACTTTGGTCCTTATTGTAGCCACTGATTCCAGGCCTGAAGTCTTCTTTCTAACAAGACTAAGTAGGAAAAAGGGCATATTAGCTTGCAAACCTTTATACTGAATCATATTTTCAACTTGTCTACCTCAACTTTTTCTTACGCAAATCATAGGCATGCCAGAAACAAATTAAAAAATTGTAATCCATCATAATGCAATCTAAGCATCCTTTGGTTGACAGTCTGAAAAATCACCAAGAGGGCTTCCTAAGTGGTAAGGATTCAGAGGGTCTAGCTTTTCTTTTTGTTTCATATCAACTATAAAAGGCAATAGGCAAAATATGTAGAGAACATAAAGCTATATATTAGATGTGCTTATTCTAAAGAGCAAGATCTGATCCTTGACACTGATTTGCCACCCTAAGCATCTGTTGTTTTAAACAAAAACATTCTAGGTCTCATGCTTTTGGAAAAATGCTTAAAACATGATAGCTGGAGAGTTTTTCTTTCCTATGCCATGTATCCTTGATGCGTGTCTTCCAGCCCATACTTTTTATCCACGTGTTTATCTTTAACTTTTAACTTTACTGCTCCAGTAAGCTACAGAGCCTACTGGAATTAGACTGTAAGATACTTTTATAAAAACGTGCTCAACCTTTGTACATAACATTTCCAATTTTAATTCATAGTCCAACAGAACAGTGTTTATAGTATACAACAGCATGTTACAGTTACAGACACAGACAATATTTTGAAAGGTTTCTTGTTTTAATATTTCATACCTCCCAGTGTTAGCTTTATCATCATCTTCTTCTTCATTATCAGAAGCAAGAAAAGGGACTGCAGCTAAGTCTTCATCCTCTGCCCGGATACGCCCCAATATGCTGAGACCATGTATTTTGCAATCTATGCCAGAACTCCTGCACTGCTTTATAGCAACCTCAATATACCTGTGATACTAAAAATAAAAATGATTACATTCCTATAGACTAGTTCTTAATGCATTCAACCCCAATAATAAGAGGAACAGTCAAAGAGCCTCGGATCTGACTATTTTGTTCAATTGCTAAGGCAGGGTTCTTTTGCTAACATAATGAATGAAGAGTGTGATCCAAAGCTATTGACAGTCTTCCATCCAACCCCACTGCCAAGCCCACCTTTTATCAGCTGCAGCCCCCCTGAACCTGGCCATTCCTCAGTCAGTGAAGAGCAGGGAGGAGCAACAGACAAGTGTCCAACTATTCTCCTATAGCTAGACACACTATGTAACAGACACCCACAGTCATATTTCTTATTGTCCTATAAAGCTACTCATATTGAAAATTACTATTTAATGAAATATCCTCCATGGGTACAATACAGATCTTTCTTCAAAAGCCTTCCTTAGAAGCAGCAGGTGCCTACCTCTGTGCAGTCACCAAGAAGAGGAACTGTAGTGTCTGTAGGATTAATATTGATTGTCTTCAGCTCTATGAGGTTGTTTAAAGAACTTCCACCTGTAAAACAAATTCATATCCAAATTTATATGGCACAGGCTTTTCAGTACTATTGCATTGTGTGAGTACACAAAACAAGTATTTGGTCAATAATGGATTTGGTCTTCCTGAACCCAAAAGTGTTAATTCCATACCTGAAACCACAACCAATGAGGGCATGTAGCTGCTGTCTGCTGGATCCACAATCATTTTCAATCTGTGTACTAGGACATCAGGAAAAATCTCCAAACGTATCCAGTGCTAGAAAATATTGATTGCATTCAGTTACTTAGAACCTTCAGAAGAAATACTATTCCAATTATATGCAATCATGATATTATTTCTTAGAATTCTACAACTACAAATAATTGGAGATGGTAAAAAAAATTACATACCTTATAAAAAAATTCTATGGCTATATTTATACTTTAAACAAACAGTAATGAGAAACAGTGAGAAAAGCTTGCCTTTCCTTGGGAACCAGAAGACTGCCAACACTGTTCACCTCCATCAATCAAACGTGATGCCTGATTTACAGAAGATGACACATTCAGATTTTTAACAATTCTTGACCAATCATCCAGCAGCATTCCTCGCTGGCTACTGTGACGTCTCTTCAACTGCTTTCCAGAACGGCCACAAAATACTGGAGACTGACCTATTGGAAGAAGTTAGGGTTACAGGTCTGAAGACAACTATATTTATTCAGTATATTTAAAGGCCATTGTACGGGACTGAGTTTGTAGTACTACCAATTCTCAGTTGTACTCAACTTAGCCTATAGTTCTGTCCATGAAAAAGAATTCTGCACCTCTTAAAAGGTTGTAAAAGATAGTACAATACAAATTATCTGGTGAAGCTAGGAAAAGGGGGTTTCCAAAAATTAATCTACAACAAAGGAAGACCCAGAAATGTCCCAGAGTTGAAGTTGCATTAAATTATAATGAAAATATACCTGGTTCATTTATTCTGCCAAATGTGTGCCGTGTGTTGTGCTTCCTGGTTTTAAAACAGGTTTCACAGAAATCAAAGTCATCACAGTTTCTGCATTTAAACCGAGGTCCATTAATGGGAAACATCTGGCAGCCATCACACCTGATTGTAACAAAACCCAAACCACTATATTAGCTAATCATTTGGTTACAACAGTTGATACGAACAATTTCTCTTTCTACACAGCTTATTACCAGAAAGTAACATTGGTCTTACCTGTGATACATCCATTTTTGGTAGATGGGTAAGGAACATCCTGAGCACTTGGAGTTGGCTCCTCCCATCACTCCAGGAAGGCAGGAAATTGAAATGAAGAAAGGTCTTCTGGATGGCCCCAAGAGGGGAGAAGCCAGCCCAACCTCTTCAGTTAATTTCAAAGCAAACATCATACATATCCACTCCAGACCGGAAGAGAACAGAAGCAAGGATGAGGAGAAAACCACAAGGAACAACTATTCCTAGCTGGTGGGCTTGGGGCAGAGTGCCATGTAGCCAAGGCTATCCACCAACTATCAACAATTAAAAAACTAAATAACTGGAAACTGTGCCAGTGCTCTCTGGCTGGAGAGGATGTTCCTTGCCCATCTACCAGAAATGGACGTATCACAGGTAAGACCAATGTTCCTTTTTCCAGTAGATGGGCTCAGAACTTCCTGAGCATTTGGGACATGCCAAAGCCTCCCTATTCTGGGTGGGTGTGCTGGCGAATCCTGAACTCAATGCCTTATAATCTGCTACAGAAACCTTTCTGCCGAAGGAGGCTTCTGCAAATTGAAACTAGTCCAGCATACAATGTCTTATGAAGGTTGAGGCCAACCTTCATAACCTGAGTTGCCCTACAGATCCCCTCCAGGGAAGCACTGATGGCATATGCCCCTATAGTTACAGCACTCGTGGTGGAGTGTGCTGTGATGCTGCCTGGAGGCTATAGATTCCTTAGCCTGTAATAACAGGCCATGGTGCAAGCCCTAATCCATCTGCTCAGGGTAGATAACGAGACCTTTCTCGTTTCCCATGTGTTGCAGATGGAAGGACACAAACAGGGCCTCCGATGCACTGAAAGGTCTCGTCCTCTTCAGGCAGATGTGAATCACCCTCCGAACATTCCATGTATACCAAATTTCTCAAGCTCTGTTGAGGAACTTGGGCAGAAAAGAGGTAATAAGATCTTCTGCATCCTGTGGAAGCATAAATTAGCCTTGGCGGTGAAGGTTTAGGGGATCGGTTTTCTGAGGAAGGTAGAGTTTCCCCCATAGGCAAAGGTCAATGGGGTGGGACCAGTCAAATCACCTTGGAGACAGGTCTGATGATGTAGGGCCCCTAACTCTGACATCATGTGTGCCGAGGTGATGGTGTTCATGTTGGTCTAAGTCTCCAGCCAAGGCTCCCTGGAAGAATTCTGAAAAGGGGTGGACTGAGGTTTTCTGGAAGACCTACAAGTCACCCAGGCTGACTACCAGAGCACTGCTACAGAACAGTATGTCAACTCCATTTGATCTGGAGAATCAGCATAGCAATAGCATAGCATTTATCTTTCTATACCGCTCATCAGTGCACTTCCCAAGCAGTTCACAATGTGCCAGCCAATTACCCCCAACAAGCTGAGCACCCTTCCCACCGACCCATGGAAGGGTGGCAGGCTGAGTCAACCCAGAGCCCTGCAGGGTCAAACCCACAACGCTATGGCTGCAATACCAGCATTTAACAACCAGGGCTCAGAAATTGTCCCTTTTGTGTCCTGAAAGCTCACCGGGTGCAGCAGAACCTATGGATTGGGAGGCACCATAGGCGGGGGCACCCTTTGTTCCATATGCTTAGCTCCCTTTTCACCCCTACCTTCCAGTCTAGGGACTTGAGGCTATAGACCCCAACAGGGCAAATAGGGATTTAAAATGTGCTCTGGCAGGTTCTGCAACCATTCAGAGTGGCAGCTGGCCCAAAAATTTGGAGTTATGCCTGTTCCCGACTTATCAGCTGGTTACACTAACTGCAGAGACTCTGCTTCATGGCAATGTGGCTTCACCATTTTGGAAGAGGGCTAAGAATACCTGACAGTCAAACCAATATTTCAGCCTACATGGGTGAGCAGTTGTTCACTGGATCATCTGTACACCTGTATAAAATAAGACTATTGCCATAGGTAATGGGGAGATTAGCTAACATGTACTCCCAGTAGGCACTATTGAGTCCATATGAATGCATGGAGGTACCCTGTGTTACAAAGCAACACAGCACCTTCTTAGCCACTTAAAGAACCCTCTAACTCCATTCCAAATATTATCATAATCCTATTGAACACCTGAGGGCATACCATATTGAATGATTTTTAACTAAGGAGTCATGAAACTAATAGAAGGACTTGGTAGGAGTAGCAGCGGAAGGAATTCCTCCAAGAAATATCTGTCAAAGTAAAAAAAAATGTCAAACAAATCTATGGGTCACAGTTTAAATTAGTAGCTCCCTAAGAAAGGATCCGGACAATATGTTAAAGCTGAGTATGTAGGCTAGCAGAAGTCAAGGGGCAGCCCCTGGCAGCCCCAGTAAATTGTACTCTTTTAGCCCCAGAGAGGGGGCAGTGGGGAAAAAGGGTGCTCTCTGAACAATCTTACCGTGAGAGCCTAGTAGAAGGCACATGGCCACACCCACACACTGACTAATCTTATAACAATCGGGTGATCAAACAGTCAACAACCCCCCCCCCCCGCTTAGGGTGACTTTTACTCAGAGTATTGAAAAAGCCAAGTCTGGAGTCAGATGGGTAAGCCCAACAGAAGGTATTCTTAATTAAAATGTAGTTATTTAGATTATTAACAAGTACTTCTATGTAGCCCCCCTCAAGGCTTCTCAGGGTGCATGTGGGGGTGGGGACAACTGCTGAGCAGAATAAACTATTCTTATAATTTTAATGAACTAAGGAAGGGTGGAGGGGGGTAAAGGATCTTCCTGGCTGAAGGGGAATCTTTGCCCCTGATTAGAAATTTCATAACCACCTGAAATTCTGAGGAGAACCTCTCCTTAGCAGAAAGGTCCTGTGTTTCTTAGTCTCCTTCCTAGACAAGCAGCAATCCTCTGAGGCAACGGGGGGGGGGGGGGGTAGGTATCTCCTGAGACCTAGGGGACTGGGGCTCCTGTGTTCCCTACTTGGAACTTGGATGCCTCTTCCTCCCCTGAAGAGGGACTGGACTGAAACCATTAACCCATTATGCAGTGGTGTAAATGTGACCCCGTGAGGGATGATTTTCTCAAAGGACCCTAGATGTCTGTAAGCATTGCAGATCCACTGAGTCACCAGGGATTGGGGGGGGGGGAATATTTCCCTTCTTGCTTGGGTCCAGCCTGAGTTTCCTCGCTCAATTAAACTTAAATCTGTGTTGCTATAGCCTGCTCTAGTACTGAAAGTGAGAAGATTTAAGGCTGACACCTGTCACAAGACAAGAGGTTGCCCGTGTGCTTATCCTTGCATCTCCTTTGCGCTGGCATGAACAGAGGAGGGGTGAGCAGAGATAGGGCATCCATGAGGGGAAAAAAAACCGTAGTGTAGACCCCAATTCATGGAATTACAACAATTATTAGACATGAGAAGAGGTTAACTGCCACCATTTATAAAACTGAACCCCCTGCCCCCTGTACTTGGGGTGGGGGGAGTGTCTCACATCTACTTGCCCAATCCAGGAAGGCTGCTTGCACAGTATCTTCCGCCAGGCAGCTAGGGAACCGCTCCTGGGTTATGAATGCTTGGGGCTACTCCTGCTCATGAGTAGGAAGCTGCAGATTACCTGTAGTTTAACCCTGACATTCTTAGGAAGAACAAAAAACATTTAAAACTGATATGGGACATCAAAGCTAGGGGTTTGAAGCTTACGTTCCTAACCAGGCTATGTAACTCCTAGGATGCACCAGGGCTAGCCTATTAGAGATTGGCTTGCTCCACTCCTACTGCATAAGTGAGCTGAAAAGCACACTTCCTGGGAGTAAAAAAGAGATTCCCCCCCTCCAGGCAGAGCTGTGTGCTGTGGGGGGGCAGCTCTGAAGGAAGGGGGTAAGCCAAGGGCCCTACCCACTTTCCTCAAAAGCACCAGGAAATTCTTCAGTTTTCGACAGGCTAATGAATTGGGGGTGGAGGAAAACCTTCTCTCCCTCTTCCAATGAGCCATCTCCTCCGTTCACCTCCAAGGAGGTGGTGCAGGAGACTTTGTCTCACACTCCTCCTCAGAGGAACGAATGCAGAGGCCATGGTTCTCTAGTGGAGGCATGATGCCATGTAGCCAAGATGGTAGCTGTCCATGTTGGAGGAAGAAGCCTTTGCCTCTTCCCATGTGGCCATGGCATGAGAATTCAAGAGTGATGAAACATGGTCCCAGGGGGACACCACCGTACATTTCCCAGGCTGTGAAAGGGTCTCCTCCACCCATAGGGATTCCCTGTGCCATTGGGTAGTGGGGAGAAAGAGACCGATCACTCAGCTTAGGAGCAGCACTCCTCTGAGAGAGGGCCTGCTGTGGTCTCCCTGGCCATCAGTTCTAGGGCCCAGGTTGAGAGATGGCTCAGAAGTGGCATTAGTCTTTTTGAGGGCCCATCACGTGGCTGCACCTTGAACTTCCCCCTCTCCCCTTTCGCTCCTTGCATTCAAGGTGTGTAGTAGCAGCACCTACAATTGTCGCAGTTTCACGGGCTATAAGGTCTCGGACCTAAGCAGAGAAGTCCAAGGCAATTTCCCCCCCAAGAATTCGCACTGCTGTCCCAAGGTCACTCATGCATCCGTCATCTGCTCATGGTATCTGGTCCGCGCTACCGGGCCCCAGCGGGTTGGGGTGACGCTGGACAATATGGCTGCAGCCCAGGAGGGAGTTAGTCTCTACCTCCCTGGACTCAAGAATCCCCTCTGCAGGGATAACCTGTGCTGCTTCAGTGGCCAGGCTTGCTCCTGCTCATGTGGAGAGGCTGGACTCTGAGCCTCCTCTGCATCCCCATGACCCATCGAGTCGGGTTGGCGCGGGAATCCAGAGCTGCGGTCTGGGAGGGAGTTGGTTCCCACCTCCCCGGACCCAGCCGCCCCCATCACAGGTGCCAGGTGAGGAGAGCGAAGCCAGGGGGAGATTAGCTCACCCGCTGGCGTCCTTTGTCCAGGGCTGCTTCCTGGGCATGGCCTTGAGGAACAAGTTCACCGCAGCCACTCCAAGCCAGATGGGGGGGGTTGGAGAAGAGGAAGCAAGAATTGGAAACAGGAGAGAGAGCAAGAGAGAAATGGAGAAAGTAAGGTCTGGAGTCACAACATGGCCAAAGCTGGAGCTCTTGATAAGACATCCTTCTGGAGGGAAGGTAGGAAATTGAACTGAAGAGGTTGGGCTGGCTCCTCCCCTCTTGGGGCTGTCCAGAAGACCTTTCTTCATTTCCATCTCCTGCATTCCTGGAGTGATGGGAGGAGCCAACCCCAATGCTCAGGATGTTCCTCACCCATCTATCAGAAAATGCCACATTGGTTCACTTACCATGAATGTGCATTCTTGAGAGTCCAGAGCGAACAGGAATTCTTCATATTGGGAAAGCCTACCACTGCCCAGTCAAAAACAGGAAGTTGCATCATGGTCACATGAGATTTCAAGGTTTCTTTGTTCTCCTCCTCGACCATGCAGCCAGTTCACTGACTAACAAAACCCTGAAGACCTATGAGGAAAAACATAAGAGAAGACACATCTGCCATTCAAAGGAAAAAACATATAACAGTTAGAGTGGTGAAACACTGCAGACACTGGGAGGGAGAATTCCTGTTCGCTCTGGACTCTCAAGAATGCACATTCATAGTAAGTGAACCAATGTGGCATTCTCTGAGAGGTGGAGTGAATAGGAATTCTTCATATTGGGATGTGCCCAAGCTATGAACTGAAACAGGAGGTAGTGTCTGCATGTTTTGGCATTCAGGCCCTCAACACCTCTTGGAGGACCCTCCTGCCAAAGATGGCCTCTGTGGACCTGAATTGGTCCACCTTGTAATGCCTGATGAATGTGGATGGGGTGCTCCACGTTGCAGCCTTACAGATCTCAACAATGGGTGTGTTAGAGCAGAATACTGCAGTTGTAGCTGCCAATCTTGTAGAGTGTGCCGTAACAGTGGAAGGCCTCAGGACTCTGGCCACATCATATGCCATAAAGATGCATGCCTTAATCCACGTAGCAATGGTTCACCTTGAGGCCTTCAACCCCATAGAGGCCGGGTTCAAGTAGACAAAGAGTGAGTTGCAGCGCCTGAAAGATTTAGTTCTTTTGATGTAAACCCTGAGAGCCCTCCTCACGTCAAGTTTATGCCACAGACGTTCTCTAGGATGTGTGGCACCCGGGCAAAACAAAGGAAGGACAAGTTCCTGTGTCACATGGAATTCCGATAAACCCTTGGGGTGGACGGACAGATCCAATCTCAAGGTGACGAAGTCCTCTGTGAAGGTGCAAATGTGTTCTCTCACCGAGAGAGCCTCCAACTCAGATACTCTCCTGGCTGAGGTAATTGCCACCAGGAATACAACCTTCAAGGTCAGGAGGCATAAGGACATCTTCCTCAAAGGTTTGAAGGGAGGATGCATCAATTGTCGCAGGACTAGAGGAAGGTTCCAGGATGGGAACCTGTGGCGCACTGGAACCCCCCTGTTGCAGCAAGAAGACTGAGGCCAAGGCAGCTGCCTGACTCTTCAAGGTATTAGGCCTGAGGGGCTACTAGTACCACTTGAGCCTGCTCTTGTCTAATCTTCCTGCACACCTTCCCTAACAAGGGTAAGGGCGGAAACAGGTAAAGGAGACCGTTTGACCAGGTCAACCTGAGCACATCTACGCCTTTTGCGCATGGGTTCAGAAACCTGGAGAAGAACCGGTGTAACTTCTTGTTGACCGGAGAGGCAAAGAGATCCACTTCCAGTCTCCCAAATATCGCTTGGATTTGCTGGAAGGTCTCATGATTCAGTTCCCATTCTGCTGGTGAAACTAAGTGTCTGCTGAGATAGCCTTCCTGCTGGTTGATCAACCCTTGAAGGTACTGCGCTGTCAGGGAACGAACGTGACGCTCCACCCAGATGAAGAGGAGATCTGCCTCCTCCTGAAGCGATCTGGACCTGGAACCCCCTTCTCTTGCTATGTAAGAGCGGGTCATGGTGTTGTCCGTTAGCACTAACATGTGTGAATCCATGACCTTCCGAGATAATTGAAGAAGGGCCAGGTGATAGCTTGCAACTCCAACCAGTTGATGCTGTGAATTTGTTCCTCTTGACTCCAGAGCCTTTGGTTACGGCCCCCTGGCAGCCCCTGAGATTTGCATCGGTGGTCACTACCGTCTGATGTGGAATGGTGATGGGAGATCCCTTAGCAACGTTGATCTCCCAGGTCCACCATATCAAGGAGTTCCTCACCTGCTGAGGAATCTCGAGAAGTATGCATTTCTTTAAGACTATTTGATGCTGAAAGGTCATCACAAAAGGCTCGAAGAGGACAGGAGTGAAATCTCGCCCACAAAACCACTTGAATTGTTGATATCATTAGGCCCAGAAGTCTGGCGAGAGAAGTCAGGGGAATGGACCGTAAGGACCTGAGAGACCGAACTACTCTCTTGATTACCTGTTGCCAGTCCTGGGAGAGCGAGATCTTGAAACGGGCTGTGTCCACGTACGTCCCCAGGTACGTGATCGACTGCATCTGGATCAGGATACACTTCTTGAAGTTTGCGAGGAACCTGTGTTGCTGTAGACTTTGAATTGTTGTTCGAACGTCTCTCTGAGCCTTCTCGAGACGATGCCCACACAAGTATGTCGTCTAGGTAGGGATACAGGTATATACCCTTGCTGCATAAGTGAGCTATTAGAACGACTAGGACCTTGGTGAAGACAAGAGGAGCCGACGCCAGGCTGAACGGAAGGGCCCTGAACTGAAAGTGCTGATCCCCAAATGCGAAGCGAGAAAACATCTGCTTTCCTCGTGTATCTGAATGTGCAAATATGCCTCTGATAAATCCAGAGAGGCCAGGAAGTCCCCACCCTGCAGTGCCTCCCGAATGGATGTGAGTATTTCCATCCAGAAGCGCTTGTATGAGAGACATGAGTTTGTGTACTTGAGGTCTAAGATTGATCGGGAATCTCCTCCCTTCTTGGGTACCGTAAAGATGAAGGAGTAAACTCCCGAGAATCATTGACCAGTTAGAACCTCCTCTATTGCCCTGATGTCCAAGAGGTGCTGTATAGCGTTGCGCAACTCGGAGGCCTTTTGCAGGTTTTTGGGGACTGGAGCAGGGAGGAACCTGTCCCTTGGTCTGATGTTGAACTCCAGTTTGTAACCATGTTGAATTGTTTTCAGTACCCATTTGTCTGTTGTGGAGTTGGCCCAGACGTGTGGAACAGGCTTAGATGCCCCCCACTGGGGTGGATGAAGAATCAAAATTGCTGTCTGGAGGGCCCCTTCTGGTTTTGGAGTCCTCTCCAGGCATTGTTAGACTGGGATGCCAAAGGATGTCTGATGATCTGATTGGTTCTTGCCCAGGCTGGGTGAAAAGGGCAGTAGTCCTTTTGCTTGCTGTATCCTCTTGAGATCTGAAAGGAGTAAGAAGGCTGAAAGGAACGCTTGGATCCGGGTTTGTCAGTGCATCACAGTGCTGAAGGCATGGCCTGTTTTTTCTCCTTTGTTTCGACTAGAATATCCTTCAAAGTTTCTTCACCGAAGAGCTGCAGTACACAGGGCAGTACACAGGGCAGCCCTAGAATGTGAGTCCACATTCCAGTGCCTTAGCCAGATGGATGTTCGGGCCAAGGCCACCGCACTGATTGATCTAGCTGAAAAAGAAAAGGTGTTCAGGGATGCATCCACTACCAGGTGAAGAGTGAACTGTATCTTGGCAAGGATCCTATGTAGAGTTCTAGTATCCAGTTGAGGAGCCTAAGGGATCTCATTCAACCATAAAATTGCTGCCCTTACAAAGAGGGAGGCGGTTGCTGACGCCCTAACGTCCAAGGCAGAGGCTTTGTGAACCTTCTTCAGAGCCCCATCAGCTTGCTTCTCATGTGGATCCTTGAGGAGGGCTTTGCCCTCCTTAGGAACCAGAAAATTAGAGACTAGGGAGGCAACCGGCTTATTGACGACAGGCACTTTCAGCTTCTCTAAAACCTGCTTACTTGGCACATAAAACTTTTGTACCACTAGGGTGCCCCTTTTCCCTAGGGCCGGCTTTTCCCACTCCTCTGTGAGGTGGTGGTGAAAGGTATCTGGGAAAGGAAGATCCTTCTTTTGAATCGTTCGAGACCTCAGCACCACTTGCACCTTCTCGCTCCTCTTTTCGGTAGGTGCCTATTGAGAACTTTCCTGGTTTGCCGTAGGCGCAAGTTCCAAAGCAGCTATCATTTTGGTGAGAAGGTTGGCATATGCCTCGCCATGAAATAGCCTGTCTGAAATATCAGACTCAGACTGCCCCACGTCAGAGCATCTGCCTTCCTCGTCCTCCTGGTCATTCAGATCAGTGTCCGGAACGGACTGGGTACCTTTGAGGATGCATACGAGTTGGACATCCTCTTCCTCCTCACCCCCGGACTCTTCCAAAGAATCAACAGGAGAAGCTGCCTTTCTCTTTTTCTGCTGCCTGGTATCAGCCAAGGTAGCGAGGTGGGTGAACCGCTCCCCCCCCCCCGCAGTCAGGCCAGACAGCCCTGCCTGCATGGATACATCTGAGGACTGGGATACATGGCCCACCTGGGTGGCATGCCATGCAGGCACCCCCAGAACCCCTGACGCATGGGCTGGTTGGGACAAAAGAGTCATCCAAGGCCTGTGCCGAGCAGCTTATCAGGCTTCAGTGTAGCATCGGGGCTCCCAAGGCATCAGATGGGCTGCCTGTTGGAGCTGCCAGTGGGTCCGTTTGTGTGCCCTCCATAACGGCAGTCATGGTCGAAACGTGGGTGACGCTAACGTTGGACTTCGCTCCTTGCTGGAGCTGTGTGGGGAAGAGGGGTAGGGACACATCCCGCTTCCCCCTACTAAAATCACAAACTGCAGACAACCCCCGCCATCAGACTCCTCTGGGGTGACAATTGGGTCACGTTTCTGGGGAGAAGGGCAGAGGAGAGGAGATGCAAGGCAACCCGCAAGATATCTTCCCTCCCAGATCCGGCCCGCTGCAGAGAGGCTGCTTAGGCCAAAATGGTACTCAGCTGCGGCATGGCCGACAAAGGCCTTCCCCCATCGCCTAAAGAAGTTGCTGCAGATGGCTGGCTGGGCAGCCAGTCACTCGGCAACGAGAAATCTTTAGGGCTCAGCAGAGTGAGGGGTGAGCGGGGGAGAAAGGGTCCAGATAGGAGATAGGGGAAGGGAGTGGTCGAGCCCCCCCGGCCTGGTCCCCGATGGGTACCTCCAGGGGCAGGGAGCCCCATCACTGCTCCTCAGCTTCCCTCTTGTCCTCAGCAGCTGGGTCCTAGTGTCCAGAAGAAGCCAACTCGAGCCTGGCAAACTCCAGCTTGGGGCTGTGGAGCCTGGTGGTCAGCGCCCTCTGCACGCTCTCGGAGCAGCTGCGGGCGAACTTCCCAGAGTCTTTCCGGGGTGGGCAGCTCTGCTCACTCGACGAGCAGCTTGTCGACCCATGGGTGGTCTGAGATGGCCCTTGGACCCATGGCCTGCTCTGTGAGCAGCCTTGGGTGTCCAAAGCAGCCTCCACATGCTTCCGTAGGTAGGAGGAAACAAAGGGGTTTTTTTTAAGGTGGCGGAGGGGAAGATCAGGCTTGAAGAAAAATAGAAAGAAATGAGAAGAAGGAGACAAAGCGAAGAGGAACTCCAGAGGAGAGATCACTGCATCTGGACTGCAGGAAAAGCAGGAAGTGAACTGGCAGCATGGTTGAGGAGGAGAACAAAGAGACCTTGAAACCTCATGTGACCATGATGCAACTTCCTGCTTTCGACTTGGCAGTGGTAGGCTTTCCCAATATGAAGAATTCCTGTTCGCTCCGCCTCTCAGAAAATTTCTACTCTCATGTTTTTCACCTGCTGCCACCTAATAGGAAAATTCATCTGAAGTAGCATATTAATGAAATAAAAGATACAGATTTCAAAAGAACACAAGAAAAAAATGATCAAAGGATTTAAAACAAACTTACGTCACCCCTGGATGAATGCTGGGAACCAGTTCCATTTCTGACAACAGCCCAGTCCAGTGAGACTGCTGAGGAAAGTCAACAATGACATCCTTACCATTGGCACTAAAAGCTGTAACAAGAGAAAGCAGGAAAGTTAGAGGTGCCTCTTAGGGGAACAAACACACAAAAGGAGAGAGACAGAGAAATCAGTAGTTTGAGCTATTTTTTTATTATCTTGTATTTATGAAATTGCTGTAAACCTATCCTTTTTTCTGTAATTTTTAGTATAACCCTAACCATGGATTTAAACAATTATTTAACAGTTTCTTATGCCAACAGAAAATTAATCTGCCTGGAGTACAGATGTTTCGGTCTTCATTTCTCTAATCTGCATCAAATATTTTAAGCATGAACACTAATCTATACTTCAACATCTAAAGAATAAATAGCATAGCAATCACTTTATTTTTTAAAATAAAAAACCCAAAATATCAAATATATGTGACCCTTCTTTTTAAAAAATGCAAGGGTAACCTTGTTAGCCATAGAACAAAATCCAAAATCCAGCTTTGTTTTGCCAACAAAAAAAGTACAAAAAACAAAATTGCTTTCAAAGCCACTGGATTATCATTGATTTTGCTCTCAGTCTCCTTATGCCCAAGAAGGGGTATGGCCCCGATGGGCATCAAAATTCCCTCAGGACGACAAAAGACACAAAACCTGTGACCCTACTAACAATGCCATTTTTCTTCCCCTACATGATTTTTTACCATCTTTGCCTAATAAAGAAGCCAGTAGGCTTCAAATAATGAAAGCCAGTGCGATGTAGTGGTTTGAGTGTTGGACTAGGACTCTGCACAACTACAGTTCGAATCTCATCTCAGCCATGGAAATCTACTGGTTGACATTGGTCAAGTCTCCCACTCGCTCAGCCTCAGAGGAAGGCAAAGGCAAACCCCTCTCAGAAAAAATCTTGCCAAGAAAACCTCTATGATATGGTGAACCTAAGGTGAACCTAAGTCTGAAATGACTTGAAGGCACACAACAACAACAACAACAACAACAACAACAACAACAACAACAGTTCAGAAACTAGACTGAAGTATCACCACAATGTGAAATTATAGTTTCAAAACTATCACCATGAGGCAGAAGGTTCAACTAGAGAGTCTGCCTTGCCTTCCCTTCTACAATCTGCATTGCAAAGTCAGATGGACGATCATATAATGTGCCTGCCAAAATGACCATGTAACATTTACCTCTCTATTTTTTGCTTATGACTGTGATATGGATCACAAGACAAGATTAGGTAATAAAAATATAAGCCTCCTGATTCTTTTTCTTTTCTTTTTTTTTCTGAACAGCCAAATCTGCTCCCAGGATTAACTTAAACCATGGCTTGGATCTTAACTTCCAGCCTTTCACTTCTTCCTGTTTCTCCCTCTATTTTCCAATGTGGCACAGGGAAAGAAAGAAATGGCAAAACTGTTGCCCCCACATACAACTTAGTTTTCCACTCAGGATCATAAGATCTCTGTAAAGCCATTACCCAACCTTAACCTCTGGTCTCTCTAAAGTCAGCGGACATGGAAGCAAGCTCTGAAACAAAACCTCTTGCCCAAAGAGTGGCTGCACTGGATGAATGGAGTGGTCACAAGGCATGAGGAAGGGCATGCACCCTATTGTTCCAGCAAAATACCAAGGAAGGAAGTAGACTTAGTCTACAAAAGCTTGTGCTACAAATTCTTCCTCTCAGTCTCAAAGGTGTTATGAGATCCCTGAGTGACAATGCCCAGCCCTTCTGCTCTAAAATAAAGAGACTATTATTCCGTTTACTTAGATGCTAAATAGTTGCATTACAATGCTTAAGTTAACTTAGGGTATTAGAAAGAGTGGATGCTCAGCCAACTAAATCTAATTGATTTCTGCTACAGTGACCTGGTCTGCCCTCTGCCCCACAAGCCTCAAAATGGATACCAATTCGCACTTTATTTAAATGTACATTAGTCTTGAATTACCACACATATAATAGATACTTTCAACAACAGAATACTATTATGGGAGGAGCTATGCTCACTATCCTGAGCTGTAATTTTATTGAAAAAAGCTCTCTTCTCCCCACCCTGCCTGAATTAGAACCTATTTTCACATGAACCTGAAAGAATTTGTGTTGAAATACAATATAGGTATATATTACTGGGCCTTTGTATTTGTGGTGTTCACTACTGTAGGGAGGCTCACATTGCATTGATTTTTATATTTGAATCTAATACAAAACTTCTAATACATCTAGATATTAGGAAAAATTCACAGGAAAAATATCAAGCCTTCTAAATAGTTCAATATTATCTTGCAGGTGACACTACTACTCTACAGTGACAAAATCCATAACTACACATAAACCATTCAACTAACTTTTTCTTTTCAAAAACATTCAGTACCTTTCACAACTCCCACACTTCTATGGGTAACAGATCCCCATTTGTACTTTGGTGTAGTTACGGAGGTTTTGACGCGTACTTTGTCACCAATCTTTATGTGTGATGGAGAACTCTGTGGTGGGAATCCTAAAAACATCAAGATCAAGCTTATCAGTGTATTTGAATTCTGAACATACAACAGATGCTGTTAGAATAATGAATTAAATATTCCACTTACCTATAAGCTCAACATGGATATATCTGACCCAGTAAGTGCCACCCTTTTGTTGCCAGTCACATTGCACATTGAGATCATGCAGTCCGTCCCGGTCCAATTTAATAACTTTTCCCACATCACCCTCACAAACTTCTTCATATGTTCTACAGCATCGAACCATCATCCCCACCTAAGAGTAAAAAAGGGATCAATATCACTATCTGAAGCTTCAATAGCAGTTCAGCAACCACCAAGTACTATGTACCTGCAATAAGGCATACTTTCCTGAAACCATGAGAACTTGCCATTGTTGTAACACACACTTGCCAAAACTGATCATATTACAGCAAGCCGCAAGCAAAATTAAAATCTGTTTTACCAGAAGTGAATGCATGAGCCAATACAATTTAGAGCAGTAAACAAAAAGCTTATTATCAAATTACACTAAGCCAGTGCCGCTCGAGTTATTTGATAAGAAGGACAGGCAATCTTTTCCTGTTCTAGTGCCTCAGGAACTAGGACCTGTTCATAAACAGCCACTAGCACTGCACTAAACCACAGCTTAGAGAAACTCTCATTTTCACTTTTGCTTAGTCAGAGCTTCCACACAAGCTGCGGTTAAGTTTAACTATACTTAGTTTCAATCAAGTCAACTACAGTTACTAATGTTGACTTGTTTAATCTAAGCCTAGTTAAGGCTGACCACAGTTCTCAGTCTGGGTGACACAAAAAGCTGTGGTTACTCAAAAACAGAAGCTTCCAAAATCTTGGAAGGAAGAGGAAGGAAGCCAACAAGTCTAAGGATCACTATTACTTATTCATGCTCTTCCACACTGTACTAAACCAAACCATAATATACAAATGTGTTGGGTGCACAAGGTCCCAAAAGCCTTCATCCAATGAGAACATTATCCAGTCTACCACTTATTGGATCTTAGGCTGTGAAACTAAAGTACTTAAAGGATGTTGTAGAACTGGAAAAGGTACTGGAAAAAGCAGCCCAGTTAACCAATGAAGCAACTCCTTATGAAGAAAGTTCACAACATCTCAAGCAAGTTAGCTCAGCAAAAAGATGAGTACAAAGATGTGTTCAAAGACGACACAGATGTGTTCAATTATGGACAATATGAAGAACATGAACAGGAGAAGCTTTACACCTTGATTCATAATAACTAGAACCTGGTTTCCTCCAATGAAGCTAAATAGTGAAATGCAAAACAGAGGAAAGGAAACACTTCTTCACACATTACACTGTAAAACCACAGAATTTGCCATCAAAAGATGTAGTTATGGTCACCAACCTGGGTGGTTTAAAAGGGGATTAGACAACTTAGAAAAACTGGGGAAGAATTGTGGGCTCTACACACTAACTATATTTCTATCATGTTCAGTGCAATGGTATCAGGCAAGCCCTCTCTGCATAAACACTGTTACCTCTAGTATCTGAGGCATTATGCCTCTGATGGGCCACTGCGAACAGAATATTGGGCTAAACAGGCCTTTGGTCTGATCCAACATAGTCTTCTTATGTTCTTATCAATGCTGTACAAAGTTGAAGCATTATGTGGATACACCCAACATGGCTGCAATATGTAAATACACCATGTGTTGCAGAGGACCAGATCTGATTTAGAGGGACAACTCCTCTCAGCTTCAAAAATGGAGCTTCAGTGGGTGCTTGACGGTGAATGAAGGTTCAACATAAATTACTCTGTTAAGCCTATACTGATGGCCTTCAAAGCCAAAGGGGAAAAAAATCCTTACTACATGTCTAAGCATACAGCAACCTGTTACACTGAGTTAGACCATTGGTCCATTCAGCTCAGTTTTATCAATACCAATAGGCAGTGGCTTGCTAGGATTTCTGACAGGTGTCTTTCTTGGGGCTATCAGGATTTTTCAGAAACTGAAACTTTTCCATATGCAAAACTTACATTGCTCCTGATGTACAACTCTGAAAAAAGACTGTGGATGGAAGCAGCCTCTTGATATTATCATGAAATATCTATGCTCTCCCTGAAGAACACTCAAACACTTGAGATATAACATAATGCAAGTTTTGCAGTTAACAAAGTAATTTGCCACCTCTGTATTTATGTACTCTCCGACGCGCATGCAATAACAGTATTTCAACTCTATCAATGTTGTCTTTTCCACACAGAGAACCGTACAATTGAAATGCTGGTTTCACAGTGAAGCATACCTGAATGTTCTCTCGTACATAGACAGCATAATCATCATTACTCAGGAAATCAGCTCGTTTCTTGTAAGTCTGGCTTTCTGTTACGACGGCCCCAGTGGACTGCAAAAGAAAAAGAAAAATCCATAAATCTAACCATTCTATTATACATATAAAACATTCTGCAATGTAAGCTCTTTAAATTACCGTAGACAGTGTGCCACTAAATTTATCACCCCAAAGTTGCTACATTTTCTGAGAAACTAGCCTGTTCATTTAAAGCCATTTATTAGACTTCATCTACAGCACTTACCACAGGATACGCAGCTTCTGCTTCCTCAATATCCTCAGTAACTTCTTCATCTGAATATTCATCAGATACTGTGTCACCATCTGAGAGATCCATGATTTGAACATCAGGATGATCCAAAAGCCAGCCAACCAAGGCTTCCACCCCTAGAATATGACAACATAAACGTGGATTCAATAGTTATCATCAACAGAAGGATCTTTAATTAAGTTTTTGCATTGTTTTTCCATGCCCACTTAGTTTCTTGCTTGTCCAACATTATTCTCCGCAGTTTCAAAAACAAGCATTTCATTCTTTTTGAATCAATGTTTCATACTCTTATAATGCTTTCGATGCCATGTACAGAAGTACAGTGAATGAATAAGTGATTGAACAGCATCATATGATGCACCTTAGGCAGCATGCTAGTTTAGGGGGCCCAGGGCAAACTGTGTGGCATACACAGCTTTATACTCCAACAGACTGAAGAAGAAAAAAATCACCATCACCTATTGCCTAGGGCAGTTACCTCACTCTGTTTAATAGTAGGTCTAGCCCTGCTAAATGTCACTTCTTCGAAACCACCTAACATTAAGGAGCCTAACAAAGATACAACTTCGTGTCTTTTCACCAGATTCACAGTAGGTATTTTTCTGACTTGCAGCAGGTTAATTTATAGTTCTGTGTCTCAAACATGCAGCACTGGAATCACTGTCAACTCCTTTATTTCTTTTTCTCTGTCTAACCAGATCATTGCCTTGGTGTCCTTGGATTAACCTCATTTGTTTCCCCCTTCTCTTCCTCTCTTTACGGTAAGTATTCCATGACAGTACCCTCTTAATGTCCAGAATTCTCTCCTTCACTCAACATTAAGGCACCTCAGCTCCACAAAATCACCTTCCACGAGACACTCCCTAAAAAAAATATTACTTCAATATTGGTATCTTGTGCTGAACCAAACTACTACATGATTGTAATCCTAACTGTCAAACACAAAGGGTTCAAATCAGTTCTGGTACCTGGTAACCCAGAGGCACTTCCAGAGGTTCCTGACAGTGACTTCAGTGCAAACTCTATATTCTTCCTAGGGAATCCCATTTCCATAAGCTGCACTACAATTGGAAGTGGCGGAATAGGGGATACTTTGCGTTTTTTCACTTTTGCAGGTCTGATATGCTGGACTGTAACGGGTGTTGTGGCCTCACTGGAACTACAGTCTTCAAAGATGGGAGTTGAAGGATGTGCAGACTCTACAGCTAGATACTGACACACAGCCAATGCAGCCGCCTGTAAGAAATCATATAAACCTCTAGGTAACTGAAAAATATTCAGAACCATAATTTGGTTATTGGCTGCTTAATTACAAGTTTTGCAGCAGATTTAAAAGAAAATCTACCTCGAGCTCTTGCTTATCAAATATTGCCTTCACCGGTGATGGCTGTGTTGCTGCTGTCAAAAGCTGTTGCAAGAGGATCATAGGAGGCTGGGGTCCTTCAGGAGACATGTCTCCTATATCAGGCGATGCAACTGCACCATCATCTGAAATCAACAAAAATGGGATTTGTGTTACAGAGACAACCTCAAAAAAAAAAAAAAAAAAAAAAACACCAGAAACTAAAATACAATATACCTTTTAGTATATTTTGGCATAACTAAAATACTCTTCCACTAGGAGATCCCAATAATCACTCATTTCAAATGCATACATATATTTCCAAGAAAGGAGCACGAATGCTACAAAGCCTATTCTCTGCTCACATTTTTAATTTCTGGCAAGAAGTGTTTCATTTAAATGCCTGCTTCCAGAGGTATGACTGTCTCTCTTTATAATGTCACAGTATGTAATATTGAAACAGAAATACTGCAAGGACTTTAATGCACAAATGTAAACTTAAAAATGACTGAAATTGCTAATCAAAGCAAAAGAGTAAGGATTCAAAGAAGTGCTCATGAGTATAGACACATTTTAATTCAAAACATAAATACATATTTGAAATGGGCTACAGTAATAATCATATATGCATCATGACTATGTTCTGTATTTGGAAACTGTTCCCAAATATACTTCACAAACTTTGGCAAAGATGTGTTTTCTTTTATGCCTGGAAAAATAATCACATATACTATCAGCAAAGGTAAGAACCATTCTGGTGTACTGGCTGGACCAGAACTGGGAAATCCTGGTTTCAAATGCCTGATGAGCCACAGAGCTGAGGGCCTGTCGCTGCCTACTTTATCTCACAGAGAGGGGTGGGGGAATCATGTGTGCTGAACCATGAATTCCCCAAAGAAAGGATGGGATAAATAGTGTGGTAATAAATAATTCTATTAGTACTTAATGCTGCACGGTCAGCTCACAAGCATCCGTTTTATTCAAGTGTATCTGGGCTGCTATCCTTACTGGAGGGGACAAAGTAGCTGTTTTGGCCCTTTCCTATCAATCCATCAATCTCTCTCTTCTTTCCTTCCCTCCCTCCCTTTTTCATATATGCTCCATCCTGACAATAAAGGAACATATCAATTCCCTTCAATGCATATGAGTGAAATGGGCCCTATTCTTGTCTTTTTTCTCTGTCCCTTAAATATATTGATTCTGAACTGTAACTGCTGAGTCATGTATAATATTATATAATAACAGGAAACATTTTTCCTAATGCAGACAGACTGCCAAGTTTACTTGTTTATTTTTAATATTTAAAAGTATTCTCTTATCTTTTTATCCGGGATAAAAGGATCGATTTTGACAGCAAACAAGGAAGCAGGAGGCGCCTCTCTACCAAATTTAAAATTATATTATATTGCATCTGGAATAAATTGGTTAGCAGATTGGATAAAATTGGAAAATTCCAGAATATTAACCTTAGAAGGACACTTGCTTAGATTTGGATGGCATGCATATTTAGGATATGACAAACAACAAATAAATAAAGAATTTGAAAATCATATAATAAGAAAATCCCTTCAAAGAATCTGGCAAAAAATCAGAAAGCAATTTTATACCAAGCTACCTATATGGATCTCTCCACAAGAGGCTTTTTTAGGAAGGTGGGAGAAGGAGGATCAATGGCTAAGATATGAGGATTTGATTAATCAAGAGAAATGGAAAAAAGGAGAAGATACTACAATGTATTCAAGAGAAGAATTAGAGGCAAAAGGCATATATATGAACTGGTTCAAATTCCTGCAAATTAAAGAGAGATTTCAAGAAGATAACTGTAAATATGGGTTTGAAATAACTAAAACAGAGATTGATAAGCTGATTTGGGGAGAGAAAGAACACAAAATATCCCAATATTACAAATTATTATTAGAAAGAAATTTGGAGAGTGAAATTATATCAGACGCAATGATTAAATGGGCGCAGGATCTTAAAGAAACTATAAACCTGGAAGAGTGGGAGAAAGCTTGGAAAGAAACTAACAAATTTATGGCATGCTTAGCCTTAAAAGAAAACCATCTTAAGATAGTAAACAGATGGTATTTAACACCTGCGAGACTTAGTAAAATTTATAAAACACAAAACAAGTGTTGGCGCTGTGAAAAAGACATAGGGACGATGTACCATATGTGGTGGGGGTGTCCAGTAATACAAAAATTCTGGATGAAAGTCCATAAAATAATTCAAAAAATCTTCAATGTTCAATTTGTTATGGATCCTAAATTATATCTATTGAATATAACACTGAATTTAGAAAAGGATTTTACTCGGCAATACTGGAGAATAATGCTATACTTAATAACTGCAGCGAGATTAATAATAGGAGCCAATTGGAAGAAAAAAGACAACCTTTCGGTTGAAGATTGGCTGCTGAAACTTTGGGAGATGATGGAAAATGATAGACTTACATATATTATAAATAAGGGAAAGAAGACTAAGTTTGAAGAAGAATGGTCTCCAGTCCGTGAATATTGGAAGAAAAGATGGAATATGAAAGAGAACGTGTAAATCGGGGGGGGGAAACATATATAAGAAATATATTAACATAAGGATGGGCCTAAGTGATGTAAAAATAAAAATAACATAACACTCAAAACGACACTGAAACGGGAAGCTAATATATTAGAAGGAAAGCAAGATATAAAGTGGAAGAAAGTTTTAAGCAAATGATTAAAAGATAGGTAAAGGAAGATAATGAGATTTAAATTTCTAGAGATAGGAGGAAAAAGGGAGATAAAGGGGAAAAAAGTCAAAAAGGATATCTTGATCGGATGGAACTAAAGGAAGTAAAAAGGATGGATGAAAAGAAGGAAGGTATTGCAAGTGAGATGGTGAGAGTAAGTTTTGGGAAAGTATGGATGGGATGGGTGGGATAGAAGAAAAAGAGAATGGATGGAGAGGTAGGAGAAGGGAAGAGTTAAGAGAAGGTAATGAAGAGTTACGATGGAGGTAAAGAGGAGGTAATGAAAGATTAGGATGATTGAAAGACTAGGACGGTTGTAAAGTGATGATTGTAAAGTGTAAATTAAATTGAATGAATGTGTATATATATAAATGCAATGTAACGTAAATGTAATGCAGTTTAAGATTGTCTATCTTTTGAAGCTCAAATAAAACATATATATATAAAAAAAAGTATTCTCTACCAGAAAGTGCTTTTTGTAAACGAGACAGCCATTCTCTCTTGTTATGCCCACCCCAGCAGGAGAAGAGATAGGAAAAGAGAGTGAAGAGTCTAATTAAACAAAAGGAATCATCAAAAGGCTAATACCTGCAGGGACTGAGCCAGCATCTTGCACTGCTGGTTGGGATAAGATTTGCCTTAATTTATCCTGGTGAGATAGCAGAGCTCGACCCGCTTTTAGTATGTATAGTTTTAATTGCTGGCATCTCAGCAAGTCCAAGTCAATTTGTCCTGTTCAAAACATATTACAGGCATTTATTAGCACATTTAGTAGGAAGCACTTATGTGCTTATAATCAGATACTGAATACATTTTTAGATAATGTCAAACAGCTTAAAAGAATGCTTAAGTGCATCTATTTAATCCTGATACAACAGTACTTTCAAATCAACTTATCATTACCTGCTTTATGAGGGGTTCATTTCAGAGAGAACAATTTATAAAATGAAAAATACAAACCTGAAACACCCTGATTAGGAGTTTTCATTCTGTGTTTTTCGACTCTGCTGCCAGCCAAGTTCACCAGCTGCGCCCAGACAGACAGCATGGGTTCAGTGAATGGCAAATTATTAACATTAAAAGGAATCACAGGAAGCTGGAGGGGGAGGAAAGGAAATTTCAAAATAAATATTTTACTGCAAACTGTTTTCAGCTAGCTAACTAGCTATTCATTCATCCAATTTATATGCTGCTCTTGTCCCAATAGGGGACCCAAGGTAGGTTACAGAATAAAATTAAAAAAAAATACAGATAAAACAATATATGGTGCAAAAAGTTTAGAAAGCAATAAATAGACAATTGTATTAAATATTGGAAACACTTTCAAATAAATGCAAAACATAAGATCTTTAAAGGTACAAGCAAGCACTACTAAAAGACCTTTCTGCCACGCCCAGTTAAATACTGAAGGCCCATTTAAATAAAAAGGTCTTTGCCTGGCACTGAACACAGAGCAGGCCAACTGCGCCTCCTGTGGGAGAGAGCTCCAGAATGTGGGATCAATATCTTTCCCATGTCTTCACCAATTATATCTGTCATGGTGGTGGGACAGAGAGAAAGCCCTGAGGGTCTTAAGGTGTGGGCAGACTTATGTAGGGAGATAAAGGCTTTCAGAGAGTCTGGACCCAGGCATAGGAAACTTGCAATTTTTTTGCTTTCAAATCCTCATCTCAAGATGTTTGTGAAAAGACAGAACCATTCTTAGGCCTATGCAGCAGACACCCTACACAAAAACTCCCTTTACCACTTGTGAGAAAACTATAACTTCCTCAGGGGGTGCATTGTATCCATGGATTCAACCATCCATGGCTTGAAAATATCCCCCCTCCACCAAAAAAAAAAAAAAAAAAAAAAAAAAAAAGCAAAAAGCAAACCTTCATTTTGCTATTTTATATAAGGGGCCATCTTACTACACCACTGTATATAACAGGACTTGAGCATCTACGGATTTTGGTATCCACAGGGGGTCCTGGAACCAAACCCCAGCAGATACTGAGGGCCCACAGTATGAAGCAAAACTGAAGTGGAGCCACAAGAAGCTGTACTACACATCATGCTTGTTTCACTATTACTTTAGGTGAACAGCAGTATCTTATTTGGATTTCAAGAGGAGTGTGATTTGAAGGAAAACAGATGCACAAATTCCTACTGACCAACCAGGAGAGTATCTTCCAAAGCCAAATCTGTCCAAGTACTACACATTACGTTTGCCTTACATCAGCATCAATACATCACTTCAATATACTCACTGGTTTTAGCTGGCTAAGAGGGCAGATTCTACAGGTTCTCATGTCATAAAACTGAACTGTGATTTTTCCCTTTGGGGTGATCCTTGTTACTGTGCCTTCTCCAAATTCATCATGAATGACCTGGCCACCTAACCGTAAGCGACTGTCTATTCCACCGATGACTGCCAGAACAGCCATTAGGCTTCCCACCTCTGGACTCTCTGAGTCAGGGAAGAAGTCTTCCAGAACAGCCTAACAATAAGAAAAGAGAACAATATACTTACTCTGTAGGGAAAATGTCCTCTTGCCAAGGAGACATACAATTTAATTTAATTTTTTAAAGCAGCACACAAATTGTATATTAAAAAACAAACTGAACTTTAAAGAAGGCAATATTTCACCTTAAAGGATCTATTATTTTAACACTATTTTAAATAATCAAATTTGACTAAATATATTAACAATTACTCCACTTTAAAAAAATGAGTTGATTTTTAAGATGTGGGAACTACCCCTTCTGACTGTTTTCCTGCAAAGATGTGGGTGATGGAGGTTAGCTGAGAGTTGATGTACTTGTTTATGAGTCCATTCCACTGGCTAAGTGAATGCAATGTCCTCAGTAGTGCCACTATCTCTTCAGCTAAAGTACTGCTGTGGGTTGCAGTCAGAGAGGCCTGAGGCCTGGCTTTCCTCCTCCTCAGAGTAGATTCTACCAAAAAAAAAAAAAAAGGAAAAAATGGAACACTCAGTTGACAACAACAGAACAAGAAATATAACACTGAGGGCAGAATGCTCTCCTACCTCTGAGCAGTGGGATATCTGAAGAACAAGTAGTAAGGAGGCTACCCAGGAAACCAAATAGTTTTTCTACAAGGAATTTCATATCTCTTGACCTTTCAGTTTTATCCCATGAGGGGAGCACTGCTTTAAGTAAGTGTACTGCAAGGATCTAAAGATGAAGGGAAAAGAGAATTTTTAAAGAAAAAAAACTTTCTTAAACTATTGGGACAAAGCAGAATTTCAGCTGTGTAATAATAGGCATATTTTCTTATAAAAGAGATGAAGAAGGGCTCCAAAATAAACCTACAAAAACCAAAAGATCTCTATCTAACAATGGTTTCTCATGATATGTCAAGATGCAATTTCTTTTTAAAAAAATTGTGTGTATTTAAATACTCTAAGTCTGGCTGCTTAATTTTATAGATGCCACCTCTGGAAAGACAGTCTCTCTTAAAGATCACCAGTTTTGTGGAGGGCTGTTTTTCACAAGGAACACAACAGTCAATATTTAAAGTGCTGTTTTAGGAACAGCCAATGTATGGAATATGCCTGGAGGAATTTTTTAAAATGTTTTTTTTTTTTTAATTACAGACTTGGCATTGCATATGACAAACTGTGTAGACACACCTTTGGTTTTAAAAGAACTTTGCTGTGCAGCATGGTTATGTTTTCAAAACAAATGCTTAGCCTCCCATGAGCACATGAACCTAAACACACTATTCTTTAGATTCAGGCCAGTGGCTACGAACTCTCCACTATCAATTTTAGGTTCAGGAGACAAGCGTTTCTAGCTAACTTTCATAACAAAATGCAGCAACAAAGCCAATGCTGCATTTTCTTACTGTTTTTTCACTTGCAAAAGGATCTTTTTAAGGACACATAACCATGTATCCAACTGAAGACATGAAGTATGCTTTTAAAATTGTGCTTTGATTTCATAGGTTGAAATGTCAGTGGGCACATCAAGCAACATATTACCTGTCGCTGTAGAGATGCAGCAGTGAATGATTCATGTCCCTCTACAATTTTCATTAGTAGAGTTATCCACTGTGATGTACTAAGAGTGCTGCACATCTGAGGCATGAGTGCTATACTTCGGATGAATCCCAATGTGCACCAGCTTCTGTGCTGTTCTTTATTAACCAAGGTATTTGGTGAGGAAGCTGGAGGGAAATTAAACCACTCATAAGTGCTCTTCTCTTCCCAGCATTAAATTTGTGCATTCTAGCATGAGGCTTCTTTGCTACAAAACAGTCTCTTTAAAGGAAACCAACTCAAATAAAATGGCTTTCATACTGCAGTATATAAAAATATCTTGAGAAAGCAAACATGGAGTAAACAGACTTCCATGCAAACCCTTCCTCTCCTTACCAGCAGCATGTGTCTTCCCCATTACCACCACCATGCACCTTCCAACCATCTGGAGTGCATCTAGAAGCACAGGAGCTACAAGAAAGAGGGGGAAATTGCCCTGTTTTCATTCTTAACAGGTTTAACAGAAGTCTTCCATCAGAGGATGTCTAGTTGAATGCCACTCATCTGATCTGATTTATATTCCAATTATTGCTATATGTTACAGTTTTACCTACCATATATTCTGGTGTATAAGATGACTTTTTAACCCTTGATAATCTCCTCAAAACTCGAGGGTCGTCTTATACGCCAGATATACAGACCCTCGGGAAGGACGGGAGGTGTCTAGGAAGCTTCCCATCCCCCAGGCCAGCCACCCCTCCGCATTTACCGAATCCGAGATGGGACGCCAGCATGGTTCGGTAAAGGCAGATGGGTGGCTGACTGGTGGGGAAGCTTCCTAGCCACCTCTCGTCCTTCTTGAGTCCGAGATGGGACTCGGGAAGGACGAGAGGTGTCTAGGAAGCTTCCTAGCCAGCTCCCATCATTCCCGAGTCCAAGATTGGGCTGGCAGCCCCATCTCTGACTCGGGAAGGAGGAGAGGTGGCTAGGAAGCTTCCTAGCCAGCTCCCGTCGTTCCCAACTTGCGAGGAGCCCATCGCGAGTAGGGACAGTGAAGAGGTTTGGTTAGCAAGGCTCTCCCCACCCACCCAGCCAAACCTCCGAGTTTCCCCTGCTTTGCCAGGGGAAACGCGGGGGTTTGGCTGGCTGGTTGGGGAGAGCCTTGCCAGCCAAACCTCTGCACTTTCCCAACTCGCGATGGGCTCCTCGCGAATTGGGAACGACAGGAGCTGGCTAGGAAGCTTCCTAGCCATCTCTCCTCCTTCCCAAGTCAGATATGCTGGCAGCCCCATCTTGGACTGGGGAATGACAGGAGCTGGCTAGGAAGCTTCCCCCCCCCAAGCCAGCCACCCCTCCGAGGTGGCTAGGAAGCTTCCTAGCCAGCTCCCGTCCTTCCCAAGTCTGAGATGGGGCTGCCAGCCCCATCTCGGACTCAGGAACGACAGGAGCTAGCTAGCTAGAAAGCTCCCCCCCCCAGCCAGCCACCCCTCCAAGGTGGCTAGGAAGCTTCCTAGCCAGCTCCCGTCCTTCCCAAGTGCCAGCCCCATCTCGGATTGGGGAAGGATGGGAGCTGGCTAGGAAGCTTCCCCCCTCCCCAGCCAGCCACCCCTCCGAGGTGGCTAGGAAGCTTCCTAGCCACCTCGGAGGGGTGGCTGTCTGGGGAGGGGGGAAGCTTCCTAGCCAGCTCCCATCCTTCCCGACCCATTGCGGGACGGGGAAGCGCGGGAGATGGCTGGTAGACTGGGGAATCGTGGGACTGGGGAATCTCCCCAGCCAGCCATCTCCCACGATTCCCCAACTAGCATTCAGGCTCCCAATCGCAGCTTCGGGGAGGGTGGTAGGGTGGCTTGCTGGGGGGGGGTGTAGGCTTTCCAACCACCACCCGCCGCCCTCCCCGAAGCCGCGATCGGGAGCCCGATTGCAGTTTTGGGGAGGGTGGATGATGGGTGGTAGTCTTAAATGGCGAGTATATCCCAAACTCTATATTTTAACTTAAAAATTGGGGGGGGGGGAATAGTCTTATATGCCCAGTCGTTTTATACACTGGAATATATATGGCATTTTAGCCAAAACAACAGGTTAGCTTTCAAATTTAACACACAAAAAAAAATATGGAAGTGAAGTACCAGAAATCCATATTACACAAAGAACTGTTTGCTCAATAAATAAATAAAAAGTGTTGAACATTCAAGGTTTCCATTTAACCTCAATACTGCTATAAAATGAATGCTGCAGAAAAGAAACAATGAAAATCATTCAGCTGAAAAGCCACATAACGTTTTACTGATATTACAATAAGAACTACAGGGGGAGGGAGGGAGAGAGAGAGAGAGAGAGAGGGAGGGAGAGAGAGAGAGAGAGAGAGAGAGTAAGATTCAGATTAGCCTGGTGCAAATATTTACTTGATTTATCTATAGTTCCACTTTCTACCAGCATGCGGAGCAGTCCACACAAGGTTCTAGTTGCTTCATTCTGCATTACTTCAGCATGGACTCCAGCAGAGAGGCAGAGAGTTTGCAGCAGATTCACTGTACTTGTCAGCATCATGGAAGTAGGATGGAGGTTTCTTTCAACTTGTTCTCCTTCTAAAGTAAGACTCAAAGTAAGTGTTTGAAGGCAATAAAGTCAATGCACAGTCATTTACTTATTTTCACAGTCAAACTCATTGAAGCCTCCTGATAAAAAATGTAATATTTTACTTTTAAAACTAATGTCACATTAGGAGCAGAAAAACTGCAGCATCCTTAACATTGAACAATGTGAAAGGGAAAACACTGGATTTAAAGTTGTTTCACCCAGTGTGTTAATCAGCACAGCATCAAATTAGTACAGTAAAGAGAAAAGATAATTGGTTAAGTGTTATACCAACATACTATTCAAGTGCCAGAATTGGTACTGCACTTATCAAAGAATAGCGAACTGTAAAATCTCTTGTTCCTTTGTACACAAATGGGTCATCTGCACCTGTGGAGTATATCTCTTGAAACTTTCTAGAGCACACTTCGCACTTAAACCCTCAGTTTCCTGGATGCCAAAGCAAGGAGCTAAGGAAGGCAGGACATGACAAAGGAAGGACAGGCGAGATTGTGAGTTCACAGATTACCACTTGAAGAACCACAGTTACAGGTAAGCAACCTATTCTTCCTCTTTGTTGTCTCTGTGACTCACAAATGGGAGACTAGCAAGCTACTAACCATAGGAGGAGGGAGTCCAACCTCCTGAAGATTTTGCAGTGAGTGCCTAAGTGTAACATCCATTTGTAACAGAACATGGGTGCCTAAGCTCAGGTCATCCACCAGGACATTCTTATCCCGTTTGTCATCCCCTGCTATTCCAATTCTGAAGATGAATCAGAGGAGCATAGAGCTTTACAGCAGGATTTACAGCAGGAAGTAGATTTAGCACCAGAGATTCCTGACCCCTCTGGAGCACAGTTATCAACACCCACCCCAGCAGAGCTTCCTGCGCCCTCAGAGATAGCAAAGGGCTACAGAGCAGATAACAGATCTGCCAGAGAGGCCTGGCCCCTCAGACACAGAAATACTAGTTAACTATCTGGACCAGCCTTACCCATCTTTCAAGAACACAGGCACCAAAAGGAGGACAGGTGAAGGTCACAGCATATTTATGAGTCAAGGAATAGCTGTGTAAACACTGAGGAGATGTAAATCAGGGCCAGCCCTTGACTTTTGGACTGGTAAATTGGACTATTCTTTTGCCTTTGTGGACTGTTTTTGCTGCCTAGATATTCTACTCTGCCCTGGTTGTTTCTATGTAGCTATGAGTTCTTGGCAAACTGCCACTCAGCTATCTGTGGGCTGCACTTTGTCTCGGCTGACTTCCCAGACACTGGCAGACTGTGGAGACCAGAATTCCTCAAGGAATGTACAAGTTCCACAGAAGAACCCTGAGGCAGAGGAAAGTGTTTGATTGTGTGCCTCTTTTGTTCAGGTAGAAGACCACCAAGGTGTTGTCAGAGACCACCTGAACTGCCTTGCCTCTTAAGGTCTGTTCGAACACCCAAAAAGCCTTTATGACAGCCAGCATCTCAAGAGTGTTGATGTGAAGACCAGCAGCCCCAGCCCTGCAGACTGTGCACCCCAGCCCTCAAGAAAAGCATCACTCATGACCACCATTGTGGGCTTTGGAGGAAAGAACAGCATTCTGGTCTGTACATTCCAGGAGTCCATCCACCACCTCAGAGGAGACTGCTGGGGCTCAGTAGAAGGCTCAACAACCGTTTCAAGGGATCTACCCAAGGTGGAAGGCACTCGAGCCTGAACAGCTGGTTCCAAAATGCCACACTGGTTACTCACCGTGAGGGTGCATTCTGGGAGGGGGGGAGGACTGAAGCCGAATCCTTAACGAAGTGGGAATCCCTGTAACTGCCCAGGAGAAAGCAGGAAGTTACATCATGGCCTCATGTAAATTTGAAACCTTCTTTGTTCTCCACTCCATCCAGACTCCACAAGGCCAGTTTCTGACTAGCAAAGCCCCATGGAAAATTAGGGTATCTATAAAGGTAAGAAAAAAGAAAGACAAACATGCAGAAAAGCATAAAAAGGAGAAGTCGCAGTCACTGGGAGTGCAGGATTCGGCTTCAGTCCTCCCCCCCAGAATGCACCCTCACAGTGAGTAACCAATGTGGCATTCTCTCGGGAGAGAAGCGAAGCGAATCCTTAATGAAGTGGGGCATGCCCAAGCTTAGAATACCACCCTTATAGGGCAGGAGTGACTGCAATGAAGGAGAAAAAAACAGTAATTAATCTCTTATCACTTCTTGGAGAACCCTCCTTCCAAAAGTGGCTTCTGCTGATCTGAACTTGTCCACCTTGTAGTGTCTGATGAAGGTGGAAGGGGTATTCCAAGTTGCAGCCCGGCATATCTCTGCTACGGGCACATTTGTTGAAAGTACCACAGAAGTAGATGCTGATCTTGTTGAGTGTGCCATGACGGCCGTCGGTCTGCGTGTTCCGGAAATGTCATAGGCCATTAGGATGCATGCCTTTATCCATGGGGCAATGGTTTGCCTTGAAGCCTTGGGTCCCATTGACACTGGATTGAAAGACACTAAGAGGGAGTTGCATCTTCTGAAGGCACTTGTGCACTTGATGTAAATCCTGAGTGCTCTTCTGATGTCGAGCTCATAGAGTCCTCATTGAAGGTGCACAGGTATTCTCTGACCAATAGGGCCGCTAGCTCAGATACCCTACGGGCTGAAGTGATGGCCACTAGGAATGCCACTTTGAGTGTAAGCGCCCTAAGAGGGACCTTTTGAAGTGGCTCGAAAGGTGGTAACATTACTTGCTGTAGCACAAGAGGGAGGCTCCAGGAAAGGAACCTGTGTCAACTGGAGGGGATATCAGGGTTGCTCCTCTCAGGAATCTTCTTATGTGAGGATGAAAGAAGATGAAGCCTCTCTGTGGTAAGTGGATGACTGAGGCTAGGGCCACCGCCTGTCTTTTCAATGTGCTGGGGCGGAGCCCCATGTCCAGACCTTTTTGTAGGAAAGCCAAAATGTGTTTAACTGTGGTGTTCTCGTGTGAGACTGAGCTGGTGTCACACGATAATCGTCTGAAGGCTTGCCAGGTTGCTTCATATATTCTCGCCATAGAGGGTCTGCGAGATGAGAGGAGCATGTGAATGGCTGAGTCTCCGTGTCCACAAGCCCTCAGAGCTCTCCGCTCAATCTCCATGTGGCTAGCTGGAGCCAGTCCATCTGGGGATGGTTGATTGGACCCTGATGAAGGGGATCCTCCAGGAATGGCAGGCGCCAAGGTTTGACCACGGACATGTTCATCAGATCTGAGAACCATGGTCGTCTTGGCCAGTGGGGAGTGATCAGGTCTACTTGAGACCTTTCTTGTCTTATTTTCTGGCAGATCTTGCCTATCAGAGGTAGAGGTGGGAAAAGATACAGTAGGCCCCTCGGCCAGGCTGCTCTGAGCACATCTACTCCCTCAGCTCGCAGATTTGGGAATTGGGTGAAGAATCGTGGTAGCTTGGCATTGTCTTGTGAGGCAAAGAGGTCCAGCACCAGGGATCTGAACCTCTTCTGAATGTCCTCAAAGATGTCTTGATTCAGTTCCCACTCTCCTGGCAGGACTGGGTGTCTGCTGAGGTAAGCTGCCTGGGAGTTGTCGGAACCCTGCGGGTACTGGGCCATCAGTGATTTCAGTCTGCTCCACCCACAGGAAAAGGAGGTCCACTTCTGACTGGGGAGACTGATAACTGGAACCCTCTTGCTTGGCTATGTAGGATCGTGCTGTAGTGTTGTCTGTTAGTACTAACACGTGCTGTCCATGAAGTAGACGGGAGACGTGCTGGAGTACGAGGCGAGCCACTTGGAGCTCCAGCCAACTGATGCTGTGAGTCAGCTCTTGAGGGGTCCAAAGACCCTGAGTTACCTGACCCCGGCAGTGGGCTCCCCACCCTGTCAGGCTTGCGTCTGAGGTCACTATGATCTGGTGGTTGGTGGTGAACAGAGAGCCTTTGGCAATGTTCTCTGTCTTGGTCCACCAGGCCATCGAGTTCTTGACAGTGCGCGGAAGCCAAAGCAGCATGCACTTCTTCAGTGTTATCTGGAGTTGGTAGTCTAGAAGGAAGACCCACAATGAACGGGAGTGGAATCTGGACCAGGGAACCAGCTGGATCAATGAGATCATTAGGCCCAATAGTCTGGTCAGAGCAGTCAGGGGAACTGCTGTTAGGGACCTCATCAGTTGCGCTTCTTTCTGGATGACCTGCTGTCTCTCCTGAGATAGGAAGATTTCGCCACATATTGTGTCTATGTATATCCTCAGGTGATTGAGGGACTGAGCTGGGGTGAGGTGGCTCTTCTTGAAGTTCACCAGGAAGCCATGAAATTGGAAACAATGAATGGTCGTCTGTTGATTGTCTTATGCCCTTTCGAATGAGGAGGCTCTCAGCAGAATTTTGCCTAGGTAGGGGTAAAGGTGGATCCCCTGACTTCGAAGAAATGTGATTAGAGCCACTAGGAACTTAGTGAAAATGTGTGGGGCCAGTGCCAGGCCAAACGGGAGCACTCAGAACTGGAAGTGCTGGTCACCGTAGGTGAAGCGCAGGAAGAGCGGGCAGTAGGGAGCACTCTGACCCAGGCAGCCTCCCAAAGTAGAAGGGGCAAGGTGCTGGCTGGTTGAAGGCAGGTACTGACTGGTTGAAGGCAGGTCGTGGCTGGTTGGGGGCAGGTACTGACTGGTTGAAGTCAGGTGGTGGCTAGTTGAGAGGAGGTTGGGTCTAAATTGAGCCCTAAATGGGCCTGCTGGAGATGGCGCACCCAGGTTTAGGCTGGGAGTTGGAGGGCCCAACGACTGGTGCAGCTCCTCAGCGAGAAAGGCGGTAGAGAGGAGCTTTAAGGCCTCCCTAAGTATCTCGTCCCTTCCTAGGGCTCAGGATGGGTTTTGCAGGACCTCTCCCTCGTACATGGGGTGGGAGTCGATGGCACTGCTTCTCCCCCCTCCCCCGTGAACTCCAAAAACCTCCACGTGGGGGGGGATAAAAGGTTGCAGGGCAGAGAAAGTCCCATTGGGGCAACCCTGCTGGGAGGGGGGGTAGGGGAAAATGGGGCCCCAAATGGCCGCTTCAGGTGGGCACTGTGCCGGGAATCCCCCCCCCCCGCCAGTCCCCTGTACGTCCTCCTGGAGCAGCGCTCTCCACTGCTCTTCCTCCATGTCCTCCCTTTGTGCTAGTGGCTGCTGGCTTTGCCGTGGCTTCTCTGCCACTGCGGGAGCTGGCTGAGCCTGCTTGGCCCACTTGCCGCCCAACATCAGCCTCGGTGTCTCCAGTGGGCACCTCTTCATCGCCGTGTCTTCTGCCCTCCTTGCTGCTGTGCCGTCTGTGCTTAGTGCGCTCCTGGAGAAGCTGTGGTCGGAGTTGGAGAGGGCTTTAGCCTTGGGCCTGTTCACATGCTCCCTGAGCAGCCTCGGGAGCTGGGAGCTTCGTCTCCATGGCTCGTCCTTGGCACGCTCCAGGAGCTGCCTTGGACAAACGGCCCCGTCTGCCTCCGTCCCACGGCTTTTAAAAAGCTTTTCCCCACCGCATTACTTGTCCTTGCTGCCGCTTGTCATCCCCAGTAGGTCCAAGGACTCCCCACGAAAACGAAAAGGAGGGGGAATGGGCAAGAGGTAGGGAGGGATGGCAGGCAAAGCAGGAGAAAATGTTTTTTGTTTGTTTGTTTTTTAAAAAGAGAGAGAGAGAGCCTGGAAGTAAAAGAGTGGGGTTTGGGGAGAAAAGTTGGAAAAAAGTTGGGAAAAGGAGGTAAGGAAAAAAGTTAAAGACAGAGTAGGAGTCCTGTGTTCACCCTGGGTGAAAGCAGGAAGTTAAACCGGCCTTGTGGAGTCAGGACAGAGTAGAGAACAAAGAAGTTTTCAAATTTACATGAGACCATGATGTAACTTCCTGCTTTTACCTGGGTGGCAACAGGGATTGCCACTTCATTAAGGATTTGGCTTCCCTCCTCCCCCTCAGAGAAATGGTCGCTCCATAAATACTTGCCTGGTAATCTGAAGTCATCTCAAGGAAGGACTGTTTCAGGGCCACTCACACAGAAGAGCCAGACACAGTCAGGACCAACGTGGCACTCAAGAGTAATTTGTTGTTGAGAGGGAGAAGAGAGACCAACTGAGACCGTATGCAGGATCCTTTTCTCCACAGTCCAATTAGCTGCCTTAAGTTGAGTTTTCAGGCAGGAAGCACAATTCTAGCAGGCTTGAGTAATAAAGGCCTAGCAATAGCCAAGGCAAAGAAGGCACTTATGGTGCCCATCCACAAGAGGTAAACATTTTAAAGAACGCTGAGGAGTCCACAAGCCCTGAAGTCAGCCACAACCAAACCAACACCAAATCTGAAGCAAAAACTAGAGAAGTCAAAGTAAATCCAAGCCAACTGGTACACAAAGAGGAAGTCCAATCCAAAAAACCAAACCAAAATGCAGAGAGAAAAGAGGGAGAAACAATACTGTATCAAAGCTAATCAATCAGAATAAACACTCAAGAACAGCTTTTAAGAATGCTGCAGTGGACAAAAAGGAATAGAGGGTTTAGGCAGGAAGTGCAGCGGTTGTGTGCGCAGTGGATGGAAGAGTCTACTGCCAAAACGCATATTGCACAGCTCTAGAAGTTTCAGGCACAGATGTCTCATTTGTGTGAGTTACAGAGACCACAAAGAAGAATATCTAAATTGAAGGTGAAAACAGGCAAACTTCCAGATATTGCTGAACTCCCATCACCTCTCACCAGTGACTATGCTAACTAGGACTGATGCAACTGCACTCCAACAACACTTGGAGGATTACATATTTCTCTGTTAACTTTGATACTAAAGAAATCAAGAAGGAAAGTGTTCAGCTAAATAGGACTATCTAGAATCCAAATAATTTATCAGCCTTTAATGAACCACTTAGGCAAGAGTATCTTTGGAGTACTAATGGATAAAATAGTTTTTATTAATTTTATTACTTAATTTAATAAATTTAATAATTAAATCAATAAATAATTTATTTCCATTAAAGTTAGTTTTTCTGATGAAAAATACCAACATGATCAACCTGCCTACCCTTACTTGAAGCCACATACCAAGCCCTTCACCCTGCTGTTTAAAGAACTATCATGCTCAAGAATGCCTATGCTATCAACCCTTCTACATCTTTAAAACTTAAGCCAGTAGCTTGTGGTCTCCCTGACGCTGCTGAGCTGCAACTATTACCATCCCTCATTAACAGTTATTCATCAATGCAGTTTTCTCAACCGGGGTTCCGCAGGATGGCTAGGGATTCCGCAAGAAACAGTAATGAGTAGTAACGAGACCTGTTGGGTTTTATGTCACAGCTGTGTCCCGGCTGCCTCCGCCGGCTCCTCAGAGCATAGGTTAGGCACATCTATCCAGCGCCCCTTTCCTTCCTTCCTTCCTTCCAAGGCTGGACAGATTCACCTACTTCAGCATCAGTCAGGAGATTTGTGGTGGGGGAGCAGCAGGGGCAGTCTCCCTTTGGGGCAAAGCCACATCGGGCTTCTCCTTCCCTCCTTCCTCTGCCATAGAGCCCTGGGGAGGGGCTGTGAAGCAGGAGGGGGGAGTCTTCCTTGCCATCCCTCACCACATCCCAGACAAGGAAGATGTGAAGGAGGAGGAGGAAGGACGGCTCACACCTTTCTCCTCAGGAGGCAGCCAAGCCGGGGTGCGATGCTGATGGGGACCATGGTGGCAGAGGTTCAGGTGGTGGCAGCTACTGCCGCTGCCCCCCTTTCTCACTGCCTCACTCAGTCAGTCACGCTTTTCCCTCACAAAACAATCCCTACAGCAGGGAGCGGGAGAGGGAGAGGGCACAACACCAAGGATGAGTGCACAGGGGCGCGTCACCCTCTCTTACATGCCGCAACCAGAGAACTGATTTAGTTTGACTTGGTGGAGGGTGGGCGGCACCATCCCGCACGCCTTGCAATCGTCAGGTCAGTTAGTCAACCAACCAGCTGTGCATGGGGGAGGCGGGTGGCGTGCTCGCACGTTTTGCGACCTCAAAAGGGCCGCTCATGCCAGGACAAGGTGGTGGGCGGGGTTAGATCACCTCTAGTATGCCCAGCACTTCAACTTCCTTTCTTGCCTACACACACACACACACACACAAATCTCCTGACTGGCGGAGAAGGAAGGAAGGGGTCGCAGAGAGAGAGAAAGAGAAGGTGCCAGAGAGAGAAGAAAGACTGGAAAAAGAAAAAGGAAGACTGGCTGGTACAGAGGGAGGGAGGGAAGGAAGAAAGGGGTGGCAGAGAGAGAGAGAAGGTGCCAGAGAAAGTAGAAAGACGGAAAAAGGAAAAAGGAAGACTGGCTGGTACAGAGGGAGGAAGGAAGGGGTGGCCCCTTTTTCTTCTTTGGCACGTTCTTCCCACCCTTATCTCCCACTCCCACCCCCAAGCTTCCGGCATGCCCCTGACACTTTAAGGGATGTCTCTGTACCAGAGGGGTTGATAGCAGTGCAAAACAAGGTGCTCCCTAAGGACCCAGGTATCAATATGAATCAGGGGGTGGGGTTATGTAATGTATAAACTAGAGTTTCTCAACCCTTGGGTTGCACAAGAGGTTGCTAGGGGTTCCTCGAGATATTGTGATTGGGGGGGAAATTTAGGCAGGGATTCCCTGAGACCTGAAAATGGTTTCAAGGGTTCTGCCAGGGGGAAAAGGTTGAGAAAGGCTGCATTAATGGTACCAGTGCGGCTTGAGTGTTGAGCACTGAGTTTGAGTGCTGGACTAAAACAATGGGAGACCAGGGTTCAAATCCCTGTTCAGCCATGGAAGCCCACGGGATGACCTTGGGCAAATCACACACTCTCAGCCTCAGAGGAAAGTAAAGGCAAAATCCCTCTGAACAAATCTTACCAAGAAAACCCTGTGATAGGGTTGCCTTAGGGTCACCGTAAGTTGGAAATGATTTGAAGACACACAACAACAACAAATTAATGGCACAGGCTGATGGGATTTGCAGTTTTACAGCTTCTGAAAGGCTACATGTTACCCCATGGTTTACCTTTCAAGGGAAGGAAAGTATATTCTAGAAAATACCTATAACTGTGAAAGTTTACTACCAAAATGTTATTTCTCTGAACCATTTAGGCCTATTTCCAGAAAAATTACAGAACAGAACAAAGTCTCATTTGATTAAACCATTTGGCAATTTGATTTCTCTTGTGTTCAACACAGAATGCCTTTACCAGAATCATCTTCTGTATCTGAGTCTTCTGTGGCAGGCTGAGAAGCAGGTGGTGGCTCAGCCAGTTTGAGATCATATTTTCCCTCTTTTCCCATCCTGTAAGAATTGGTGCTGCCAGTGTCCCACTGAACTCTAATCCAGCCATCTTCACCTAGCTCTCCAATCACACGACCCAAGCCTGGAGGTGGGCCATCCTAAAGAAAGAGCAGCAGCAGTAGAGAAATTTTAATGTAGGTGTAACAAAATTAAGGTTACAACACCAATTCCTAGAAAAATGAGTGGACAATATACAGAAGTGGTACCTGATCACCCCATTTCCAGTCTACCCCCCTCATCACTCTGGTACCAATCTTCATCATGGCTGCCAGCTCTGGCCCCGAAACAGGAAGCTGAACTGGAGTTGTCTCCTTTCTAGATTCTTCTAGTACTGTAGCAGAAGCACCATGGGATAAAGCAAGCATGTCTTCTTCAACATTATCCGAACTGGGCCCTAATTCAACAAAATGTATTTTGAGATCTAGTAGCTATTAGTAAGCAATCCATCACTCTTATAAAATATACACAACATGAAATCGAAAAAACATGTCAAAAAAATTACCACAACAAAGTTATTTCACCTTTTTGAAAGACTTAGGTCAACTTTTCTGAAAACAGTGTGTCTGACACTGTGGGAATCATGCATACTTCAGATGTTGCTAAACTGCAACTCCCAGAATTCCCCACAACTGGGTATACTGGCTAGGGCTACTGGGAATGGCAGTCCCACAACTGGAGGGCCACTTGAACTAGGAGTTATTCTAGAACCCTTAACAGCTTAGTGAAACAACAGGAAAAACAGGTCTACAAAAGTAGCAAACATACCTATCAGCCGCAGTGTGGTTTGCGTCAATGCCAACATGCCAGAATTGAGGAGGAGGTTCAAAGTGTTTGCACCATGTTGTAGGGTTAACATGTTAAGCATGACCAATAAAAAACGTGCTTGTGGAATGGTACCAAGACTTGGTCCTGCAGGGTTCTCATTGGTAATAGTTTGCAGGGGAACCGGTTGGATCCCTAGTGGAGGAATGAGAAAGCAAACGGCTGTAAATAGCCTTTATAAGATTTAGCTAGCACCCATTTCTATTATTTCCCCTCAAATTACTATTATGTTGCCTCTGGTTGAAAACATTCAAAGAGGAATGTTTTCAGAGGAACTAGATTCACCTAAGTACTTTTTCTGAGTAAAAATTTTAAATACAGATTTTTAAAAGACTTTTATATTTTTCTATTTTCAGTAACTAGACTTGCTAACAGGCCAAATTTTCAAACATGGAATCAGCCAAAGGAGCAGAATCCTCTTTAAGGTACCCACTTCAGAAGACAGGGCCTTCCTCTCTTCATCCTCCCCAGAAGCAACAACAGAAGATTGTGCAGGTTGACTGTAAGACTGAGGGCAGGGAATTGCCAAATTAACAATCTGCAAGCTGCTCTGGGAGCTTTTTTGACTGAAGGGCAGGGTATAAATGCTCTCAATAAATAAATGAATAAATACAATCCTCTAGCATCATCCATTTCTCCACTCACTTAGCCCAATCTGGATATGACATTACAAAAATAAAAAATAAAAATGGAAGACTAGATGTTGCATAGACAGAATTACGTGACTACTATCCGGAATGTACAAAAATAGAAATCCTTTTGCAACATCATGAAAATTCAACAACTTTGCACCCAACTCATAAACCAACTTGTTACAAAGGAAATCTTACAGCACAGAATGTGAAGTACTTACCTAGTTCTTTGAACCTGCTATTAGCATCAAGCAAAATATTCCGAACGTTTTGAATAGCCCACGAATACAACTTTCCAAAAGTAACTTCCAGGAGCATACGATTGAAGGGTGGAATCAGATCAACATCTTTTAAGCAGTCTGTCAGAGGTTCCCTGTGTGAATTTTTTTAAAGGCCATGATTTCAGAATTTCCAAAATTATACCCAAAATTAATGCCTTTTGTTGCAGAATACTGTAAAGTGCTACAAAAGTATTTAAACTAGGTAAAGAAAACCCCATGATAGGTTCACCTTAAGAGCTGCCATAAGTAGGGAACAATCTGAAGGCACACAACAACAACAACAGGCAAATCTGTACATTTGCTTCCCTAAATCCCTCCAAGTCCTCTGTTCTCTGCCTTAATTACAGTTTCCTGAGCCTAAATCCAATTGAATGCTAGCTGAGTAAAAATCCCCACTAGCAGAGCTGGGCAGGATCTCACACCTTTGCACAAGCAGTTGTGTGAAGTGTGCAATATGTTGTGCAACCAGGTTCACAACTGGTTGTGAAAGAGATTACTGAACTGATTGCATGACCAGTTGTATAGTCACTTCGTGTAATTGCTTCTACCACAGCAATTGTATATCAGAAATCATCCTTGTGCTAATTCTCAAAATGTGCAACCTCTAGCATAGGAATGGGAATTGTGTGGCCCACCAGATACTGAATTCCACCCCCAATATTCCTTACCATTGCCTATGTTGGCTGGGGAAGCTGGGACTTTCTGTCCAACATCTAAAGAGACACAATTATTCCCACCCCTAGACTAGCACAATGGGCTTTCTGCTAATGCAGTGACATAGTTGGATACAAGTCCTGATGTATATTTATGGGGTTTCTAAGACCCTATACCAGGTTGGGGGGAGGACTGACTCACTGAATTCTAAGTGGCAATCATGGCACATAAATGTTGCAGTAGGCCCTGCACATACCCTCCTTTTTGCATGGTACTGCTATGTCATACTGGGTATTTTTTTGTCACTGTCAGAGTCTCCATTCCCTTGTCTCAATTCCAAAAACCCTGTAATGGTTCCTACAGCATGCACCACCTGCACAATATAGTACAGAGCAAGACTGAGCTTAAAGAAGCTAGGGAGAATTACCCTATATTTGTTCCTTCTGGAATAAGTCTTTGCCATCCACAGAACATAGCATATTGCACAGAAGGCAGCAAAAAGCTTTTGGTTGCCAACTTTAGAATTGTATCGATGCCCTCTAAACGAACTTCAGCTCTTTCTAGCTGCAAAACAGAGGCAAAGTAAATTATCATTTCTATATGTATCATCTTTGCATAAACTTCTTAAACAGTAAGGGCTAAGGCACAAGAAACATGCCATGCTTTACCTGCTTCAGCAAGCACTTCCGCATTTTTTCAACATCAACAGGCTCTTCTTTTAGAGCAAACTCAACAATGGTGCTGAGAAGAGCAGACTGGGGATACAAGCCTTGGACATTTTGTTTCAGCCACTTGTATTTTTGTACTCCTGTGACTGTATTTATCAATGGTTGCCATTTATCCTAGGAAATGAAATGCACAGTTCTACTTAATAATCCAAAACATCAGACTAAAAAGAGTATTTGCTTTGCAACAGCATGTACAGTAAATACTGTTGTCCCTTCATATTCACTGGGGTTTGGTTCCAGGACCCCCCGTGAATACCCAAATCCGTGAATACTCAAGTCCCATTATATGCAATGGCATAGCAAAATGGCGTCCCTTATATAAGATGGCAAAATCAAGGTTTGCTTTTAGGATTATTATTTTTTAAAGAATATTTTCAAACCGTGAATACGTAAAATCATGAATGCCAAATCCGTGAATGTGGAGGGACAACTATATTAACACCTAAGGTTCTACAGTTCCAGGGTCAAGAATAGGCTTTAGAGAATTGCCCCATTCTGAGCTGCATACTTGTATACACATTACAGTTGTATTTCAATAATAATGATTCAGCCAGCAAAACATACCACCTATAGCTAAAAATAATCACAAACTAACGTCAACACAGGTTAAAGATCTGCATTTATAACTTCAAGAAAGTTTATCCAAGAATCAAAGTCAGATTGCAAACACAGATGCATGCAGCATAAAGTTGTAATTAACAATGGTGTCCCACAGGTTGACCTGCACACACAACTTTGCTCTTCATGTAGGAGCCCTGCTGTACTGTGACTATGTGCATGTATGCACACTAAGGAAAACACTGAACCTCAAATAAAGAATATCCAAACCATTTCTAAGGGGACACTATAACAATCATACAGCACAAACATGATGCATGCATGGTGTCTAACATTTAAATGCCACATACATTTGTTCTGAATTTTGTTTTGAATTTTGAAACATACTATTCCATTTGTGTCTGCTAAACATCTGATACTCTACCTTAGGAGATTTGACTGACAAGGGTCTTTTATCAGCTGTTACAGGGCTGTGAGGTATGACACATGGCTCTTCCAAATCACTTTCTTCATTGCCAATTTTGGATTCCTCCACATCAGAAGATTCAGACTTTTTAGGTACTGGAAGACAAAAGACAGCATGCTTCTATAAACCAATACTTCCTAAACAGCAAAGGTGTAAGCTTCCACAAGTAAGAAGGCACTATTGCTTTGTGCAAAAGTAATTCACATTTTTAAGAAGAAAGAGTTCATAGTTACACACAAGTGTATGGGGAGCTCATTTAAAGTAGGTGGGCAACCGTTGGGGGCTGCGGGGCATACTGGCCTCCCAGAGGAAATTTCCTCCCAGGGGAACTTTTTCCGTGCCTGAAAGACATTGAAAGTGTTTGTTTTGTTTGCCTCCCATGCTTCCCAGGAGGAACTTTCACACTATTTCACACTTTCACAGTTATAACCCCAAGATAGGCTTTCCTCCCCAATATTTCCTGTTGGATTAAAAAAGGATTCTCTAGGGGGAGAAGCGAAGACAAATCCTCAATGTTTGGGAAAGGCTACCACCGCCCAGAAGGAAGCAGGAAGTTGCATCATGGTCTCTTGGAAATTCGAAACCCTCTTTATTCTCCTCCATTGGGTTTCCCCAAGGCCAGTTCAACTTCCTGCTTTCACCCAGAGAGGATATAGGTCCTATCCCTCCGTCTTTGTTCTTTGGAGGCAAAATAATCCAAAAAGCCCTGGGTGGTCTACGGCCATAAAAACATCCCTGCAGGCTGCACTTCCCTCAGGCTGACAAGTGATGGCACCATCTTTTTGGCAACAATCAGAATCCTTGCTTGAAAATGAAGAAAGGATCCACTGTACTTTACTGCATAAGTTAAAAAGCATTCTCCACTACTTACACTAGAAATTGTATTTCACAATATCTTTTTACCTCTCTTTTTTCTTCTCTCTCTGATTATCTTCTGAACTACCCTCCTCCATCGGGGCAAAGAACTTAGACTTTTAAGCTTAGACATGATTGAGAGGTCATTGCACACAGCTGGACGCAGTTCATTGAAGAGGAATCTCAAACGCTCAATGACAGGGGCACAAACTTCTTTATAAGATCTTCCTTGCTCCTGATGAGTCTTAAATAATATCGTAAACAAGTTAATCTGTTATTAAGGCAACAATAACGGCTATTATTGCTAAAAACATATATTACTGAATTTTTGGTCTGATGCTTACTCTGATCAGTGAACATTTTGCTTGGTAGACAACACGACATACATCCACTACAGATTTTGGAAGTGTTCGGTGTTTAACTTGGTCAACTCCTAGCATAGCAGGATGAACAAGCGAGAGTGCTACATGACCTTTGGAAGAGGGAAGAGAAAGAAGATCTTAGAGTAATACCAGAGAAAACATCAAAATAGTAGAGCAAGAACATTATGGTAACTGTATCAAATGCAGATACCTAAATCTTCATGCTTTAGAAGGCAACATAACAACAAACGTCCTACTTCTTCTACTGGGTGCTCTGGAGGGAATGTAATAGGCGTTGTCAAGTGACATTGTTTGCAGTACCTCTCCACTTGACATAAGAAGTCCTGCACAAAAATATAGACACATTCAATGGAACATCATTATGCCCTAAGAATCCATGTATTTGCAATTGGTATTATTTTTTTTCAAATTAGAAGTTAAACATTTTGAATTATATAACAACTATAAGGTACTGATCATCCCTGCAAATCTGTCACCTTGGGAATGGCCAGCTGAATACCTGTTGAAAGTACTGACCTCTGTTTCTCTCTACACGCCAGGTTATATACCTCTCAAACCAGCCAGAGGTAAGCTGTACAATGCAAATGACTGAAGAACTGCTTTCATAAACACTACAGCCATTCTAGCTACCTCCGGTCAACTTCTTCCAGAGCACTACACAGTCAGAGGGCAATTGCTGGGAGTCATAATCAGATCTTGGGAACTGCCAGATCAAGGCTGACTACATGGCACTGTTAGGTTGTTGTACAGTGTCCCATAACAGAGGATGCAGCAGCCAAATGTAGCAGAACATCAGGATGATAATGAAGCAACACCAAAGGAAAGCAAAAACAGTTCTGCCTTAGTCCAAAAGCAGGATAGAACTGGGGATGGAGCCAGAGGATACTGAGCTTCATGAAACAATGATAGTGTAGTGATATGATCCCTGCCTTCCTTGGATAGTGGGGTAAACTGGACTCTATCGTGGATGCCTCCTTACCCCAAACTGAGAATTTATAGACTATACAAATTAAATGACTTCCTTCCACAATCTCTTGGCTTGGTTCTCTTAGACAAAAAAGGACAACTAAAAGCAATCACCAGAAAAAGCAATATTTTCAACTTTAAAGGGCACAGTGCTGAAAAAGACAGTGTGCTCAAATAACTCTCCATGAGTTAAAATCTCTCACCCCCATAATCAGTTTCATTTCTTTTCCATTGTTACAGATGAGTGAATTGGAATGATACCTGAGAGAATCCAAAGACCACCACTGACAGATAAGTACTCAGTTGGCTATGTTTCAACTATCTATTTTCTTCAATGCTACTTCACAGGAACAAAGTATTTCACAAGAACTGACAAATGTAATTGAAGGAAAGGATTGAATTTAAAGAAAAGCCAGAGAAAAAACACAGACACAGCTCACTTGCATGAACCAACAAGCACAAAGAAGGGGATGCACCTTGTGGCTAGCTATCCCACCCCTACAGTAGTCAATTTGAGGAAGTTCTAAGAGCACATTTTTATAATTCCAGTTCCAGGCCCAGAAGGACTAAGGGCCCAGTTTTAGAAGCAATCTGCAGACATAATAGGTGACAAATGCCCAGTAATGGCTTAACCTACAATCCACCTTGTCTTGCATGCAGCTAGCCAATATCTAATAATTTCTTCATGAATTAAGCTAATGACATGCTGCATATTTCCCTGCTATATGCAAAAATACTGAACAGTGGGAAGAAAACAGCATTCAAGTAGTGGCAGCCAGATGAACAGTATGCTTCGTGTTTCACACACAGCTTTATTTATATTCCTCAAGGAAAGACAGTTTTAGAAAAAGCAGCAGATGCTGCTAATCCCATCACCTGGCACAGTCAGTGAATGTATGTGTGTGGGAAGATGATTCAAGTCTGCTGCTGTAGCTCCACCAACATCATTGAACAGCATGGAACAAGGCCAGAATTACTTCCAGAACTAAAATGAGCAGCCAGAATAAGATAGAATTGGTAAGGCCGCAAAGAGAAACAGAACAAACACAAGAGACTGAGTATCTGGCCCTTTATCTGGTTTGCTACATCTCTCTTTGGATTATTCAAGCTTTCCAGTTCAAAACGGCAAACATTTGTCAGGCTATCTACCACTGATTCCCTGATCAAGAGCCTAGGAATTGCTCACCCCACAATGATAGTGGTAGCTGAGAGGTGATATTTCTACAGCAGGGATGGGAGTCATGTGACCTGCCTACAACTTGGATTACAAGTTGGACTACAACTCCCAGCAGTCCTATCTAGCATAGCTAGTGGTGAGGAATGATGGGAGTTGTAGCCCATCAACATCTAGAGGGCCATATCATTACCACCCCTGCTCTGTATGAAAGCTGAAAACCAAGAATCTATTGACAATTGGCAAAGTCAGCCAAGTGACCCAACAGATTCTCACTTTGGACCATGAAATGGAATACAGTGACTGCTTCCAGTGCTGTGTAATTATTAGGACTTCTGTTAGGTATGAGTTCAGAAGTTTTCAAGCATCAAGATTCCCACTAGCAGTTCCAATGGTGAGATCAAGATCTGGATAAGTTCGCCTAATCTGCAGACTTCTTTTCCTTACCTTCAAAAAGTGTACTATAGCCACTGGGAAGGACGGAGAGCAACAACTGATTTTTGTTAACCCATGTCCTTAAGGCAGTGTGATGTTACCTTCTGTCATGATGGAGTGACTGCAACTCCCATCATGGACCCAGAACACATCTGCCAGAACTACATTTCCCATCAAAGGTAACACAAAGTTCTGAGGAGCGAGGGGGTGGATCCTTCATTTGCTAAGCATGACATCACATCACCTAACTGGAGAGCCGATCAGATTGGGCAATGCAGAGCCAATCAGATTTGGCTAATGGAGTTTTGAGAAGCTGCAGTCTTTGTTTGCAGACATATGGCTTAGGGGTTATCAAAAGAGCCACATGGCTGACTGTCATCAAAGAGATATGATACCATGAGACCTGAAGAGCAGGCCTATTTGCATTGCTCTGAAATTGCATCATCAGAGACTGATCCAGATGGGCTTCCTAAAATGTGAGTGGAACCTTTCTTAGAGTTAGGAAAATTTGTTTAGGTAGAATTGCATTAGATTAAAATTTATTTTTAATCCCTGACTGAATATATCCTATACTCTATGCTGTTCTACGTAATTCTTAAGCTTTGGACCTGGAGAGAAATGCTTTTTTTCCATGATACTATTTCTGCTAACATTTTGCTTGCTTTAACTTAAAAAATAAAGCTTTTTCTGTTTTTCCTACTAAAGCCTACGTACATATGCCTTGCTGGGTCAAGCTATCTTGATTCTTCTCTGGGACAGAGAAGGAAGGGTTAGGGGTAGCTGGAAAGTTTAATATAAAAATGTGATTATCCCTCTGTAATCACATTTTTTCAATATCATTTTTGGATCAGGGGGTGCTAGTAGCATTTTGGCCTCTAGGGGGCACCCTTGTTCAATGAACACTAAGGGTTCCCTTAAAGGAGAAGCTAGTTTGAGGATTCCAGGTTGAGAGCCCCAGGTTGGCTGATTTTTTGCAGGGAAACAAAAAGAATACCCTGATTTCTAAGGGGTGTATGTGGTGTGCAGGCACACAGAAGCCAGGCAATCGCCCTGACATAGTTGGCAGCGGGGGTGGGGGTGTTGAACCAACATGGGCAAGAAAACTGGATAAAACAGATCTGACTGTTGGGGGGGTCTGTGGCTTTCAATGGTTCAAGCAGGACCTGTTTAGGATTCACATGCTGTTTTTTCCTCTCTCTTGGGGGGCGGGGAGAGCAGTTGTTTCCTCAGTAATGGCTTTTGGAGATTTCTCTGAGCCCTGTTGGCCGCAGGGTAATGTTTTAAAGCCTGTTGTTAAAACTGTTTTGTTTTGCTTCCCTGGAGGGGGAAGGAGTGCACTTCAGTGTCTGAAGGAAGGGGGTCCTGCATCCTTCTCCCTGAAACGTGGTCTGAGAAGGCAGGGGAGATTTGCCTGTGCTTTGGAGAGTTTCATTTTTCTCATTCCTCAGAAAACTTGGTACACTGGGAGCTTGCCATTTGTCCTCCCCTGTGGCTTGCAGGGAAGAAATCACCTTTGAAGTTTATAGCCTCCTTTTGTTCTCCAGCAAAAGGACATAGAGCAACAACTGACTTTTGTTAACCCATGTCCTTAAAGCAATGTGATGTTACCTTCACAGTGTGATCCTGGATGTTGTTGTCTGCAATAGCCTGCAGAAAAGGCTGAGAGTGATCACTCAAAGTCAGGCGATGTGAATACATTTTTTTGTTAGGGGTAGTGTTACCAGGAGAACTACAATGATCTTCATCCTTCTCCTCATTGTAACTGTAATGTATTTGACTAGTTTGCAAGCCTCCAGAGAAAATAGAGGATTTCAGCCATTCTACAAAAATAAGAAAAGCACATTAAACTGCAGGTTTAGCTGTATGCTTTTGAATCTGCATTTTTCAAAAGAAAATATATCTGACCTAGATGAATATGAAAGACTCTGAAGCATAAATATTTTAGATTTCTTTAGTAACCTATTTTTGTCTTTACTTTCACTAGTACTGTTTATCTTATCCAGATTTAAGTCAATTTTGGCAAAGTTTTAAAGCTCTCCCTTTGATATTCCTTTATTCAGCCTTGCTCTTAAGCAGTCTAACATAGTATAACAATCAAGTTGTGTTTCCATCTTGTAAACCACATGCTAAAAATGAGTTAGGTTTCTTTCGCTGGGCTTGCAGATTTTTTTTTTAAAATCCCTTATTAAGTCTTGATTTTGTAAAAGGTTATACAAACCAAAACGTTTAATGAAAAAGTATCTCCTTCAACATTAATTTGTTCTTCTTAAATTATTCCTTGCCCACCTGAACTCTTGACTTACAGAATATACATTTTTTCTCAAATAACTAAAATGCCATTTGTTCTGTTATTACGTTCTGAGTTTTCATTTTTCTCACAAAATGATGGATAAGCTGCACAATAACAGTATAATATCTAACACTACAATCCTGTACACTTACATAGCATTTACTACCACTAATCTAATGGGGATTTACTTCTGAGCATGCATAAGCACTATTACATCATTTACTCTAGCTATTATGTGACTAGAATTATATTTAAACACCGGCCCAAAACAATGGGGCAAAGCCAACTGCGTTCCTACTACTGTATCAGTTACATTTATTTTTAATTAATGATATTCTTACTGGCACATTCAACCTCCACAGGAGAAAGTGGTGTACTCATTGCTAGGTAGGAAGCATGTAGTCCAAGAAGCAGCCCTAAGTTTCTTTCAGTATCAATGAGAGGAGATGACAGACTGCCAGTATCTGGTGTGGTAATCACTTCCTGGTCAGGCTGGAACACAAAAGAATAAGGATATTGGATATCAGAGTTCAAGAATTCTTATTCTGCTGAAATGGAAGGATAAGAACAGAGAATGGTGCTCTCTAAAACACAAGTTACACAAGTTATACCGGTACATTATTTTCCAAAGTGTTTACCTCCATATATTGGCCAACACAGAATGCATGCATGGATTCTCTCGTATCTTCAAACTGCAGAGCTGCTTCCAAAGCTACAACTGGATCTTCCCCTGCAAACTGAGCTGAAAAAAAACAAAACAAAATGGAGATCAATCCATTCAGAAAGCAACTGAACTAGAAACTATTTTTGGTATCTATCTTATTAGGAAAATGAAACCTTACCAAGTATACTGCTCCCTGTTAATGACTGTGTTTGGAAATCCTTGATATCATACACTTTGCCATCAATTACTGTCCAGAAGCCACCATCTTTATTGTGGTTCTCCAGATCAGCCTTCCGAATAAGTGTTACTTCCTCATTATTTCGGCAGTTTTGTCCTGTAAAGAATGAACCTAACAGGACGAAATACACACATATATAAACATATGTTATCTCCATCGTTCAAAACCAAAAGCTCCAACTGAAAGAGTAAGGAACCCACTAGAAAAGAACATAAACTATATAATGATAAGTATATCATACAATTATATAATCTTGTGACAGGTATATTCTGGCACACAACAGAATGCTTTTGAAACCTTCCTGAAAATACAAGCTTATTAGGGGTATAAAAAAATTCTAAGAACATACCTATTATTCTAAGAACATACCATAACAGAATGCTTTTGAAACCTTCCTGAAAATACAAGCTCATTAGGGGTATAAAAAAATTCTAAGAACATACCTATTATTCCTGGCCAAGCTAAGTCTTCGCTGTCATCTCTCTCTTTACCAGGAGCTAAATGGTTAAATCTGTCTAGATGCTCTAGTAGGCCAGCCAGTAAAGGGATCGCACCAGCTTCCTGTATAAGCCCAGCATTTTTACTGAGAAGGAGTACTATTGACACCACCAACTCTGGAAGGAGTACACCTAAGAGAAAACGAAGTGCTCAGTAAAAACCAGTTTGCATATTCTTAACAAACTACTGCAATGAGCAAAATCAGTGTGGCAGAACTCCATGGATGAAATGAATGGCTGCAGTTTAAAGCTAATCTAGCTAAGCAGTTCAACTAGTTTTGCTCCAAGACTAAGCCTCCTTGGGCTGCAACCCTATACATGCTTACTTGGTAGTAAGTTCTAAATATCTTTCTTGAACCTTACTTCTCTGCAATCATACTAAACTTGCAGGTGCAGAAACATGAATCCCTGTGCAATTTTCAATTGCAAGCATACCTCAAGCAGTGCTTTTCCACCACATTCACACACACACACAGCCCTCCACACTACACCCACATCCACGTACTGTGTCTTCCTTCCATTCATGAAATGCATGCCCATGTATGTGAATGCACGCACGCATGCACACACACACACACAATTCTCCAGATATTCATATACACACATAACTACCCCATGAACACCCACATGCAATGATCCTTGCAGGTCAACTTTTCTATCCTTGCCAATTCTCTCTTTACCCCATCACTACTCCCCAGTCCAATCAGTCTCTCCCTGCACCTCACAAGCCTCTGTTATTCTCCAGCTCCCAAGACTCTTATCTACCCAAGCTTTGCTCTCCAGCCTCCCTCTACTTCTACACTTTTCTCCATGCTTCCCTGGCTCTATTTTGCCCCCTGCTATTCTCCACCCCAGCATTACAAACCCAACCACTCAGGCTCCATCCCATAAAAACAAAACACATTTTTTGCTACTCCTGTTATTGTGGCAGGGGCCCTCTGTTGGCCAGAACGGGAAAGACAACCACAGGGATTGTTTTGCTATTAAACATGGAGCTTTTTCATAGTTTCCCATTTTTTCCATGTCTACTTTGCTCAGGCTTCCATTTAAAAATGATGAGCAAAATTAGTCAGGTCAATCTTTAGTTAAAAAGCAAGACACCAACATATTCTCATATAGATAGTTAAAAGGAGTACAGAGATTATTTTCACCGATCTTCCCTTCCCCTGAAATCCCCTCAATCTCAAGCTGCTCTGGAAGGTCCCCAAATCATCTAGAGCAGCTTTTCATGAGGCACAGAGAGCTACAGAAGAAGGAACCAGTGAATATTGTCCTCTTCTTCCAACATGAGCAGAATTGCACAACTCAGTATGCAACCCACTGAATTTTCTTTAATCAGCAAGTGACAATACAGTCTACGAAGATTAAGTATCAATACCTGTTAGGTCTCCATCTACAACCCGAGTTACTTCTGCAAAATGCCTATGACTAGTGGAAGCAATGCTTGTTGCTACCGGCAATATGTCTCCAATATGTGTACACAAAAGGGCTGTGTATTTCTTTAGCAGAGAACCAACTCCTAGAAGTTCAGGACCTGTTCAAAAAGGAAGGGACACACTATATTCATAGTCATAGCAATTTGAAAAGACTATTCAATATAAAAAAAAATCAATAACATGCAAGCATCCTGCAATTTTTGAAAACAGTAAGAAATGCACCACTTACTGTATGTGTTAGGGATTTGAACAGCACTATCTTCTGGATACAGCTCACTAACAAGCAAGCGCTGAAAACGCAACAGCAAGTCCAGAGACGCAGATCTCTCTTTACTGTAATGTTCATGGTCTAAGCAGGAAGAAATACGACGAGCCACATCTTTCAGTTTCACTATTGTCTGTGAAGCAATGTTCCTGACGGGAATAACATTTTTAAAATGGTTTTAAAAGACTGCTCAAATAAAGAGGTAACTAGTGAGACAGACCATAAGACTTTGCTGCAGTTTTCCTTGAATCAAGGATCCTATGCCTTTGAATAATGATAGCTGACACCATGACATAATTTCAGAAATGTGCTATTACTTCCTCTAAAAATGAAGACTGTAGAGCATTCACATTCTCCTCTCTCTCACTCCTCAGCAGTATGTTAAGAAATAAAAAGGTTGAATAAAACTAGGCCACTTTAAAAAGAAATACTGGGTGAAGATGCTATTTACAGTAGTTAAGTATTCTTACAGCTACTGCTTTAGCATGAGACATAATTAACTAGATGAAAGCACACAGAACCAAAGCCAATGAGCTACTTTAGGTGCACCCATGAGCTTGTCTGCAACAAGCAGAATTCTTCTTTGAGAAGAATTAACCTCCATTACAATCTGTCACTGAAAATTTTTAAGGCTTCAAAGGTTTCAAAAGGCAGCTGAAAAGTAGTGAAGGAAACTGTCCATTTAAATTTGCCATTTCAAATGACAGGATAGCACATGTACTTTTACGCAAACATACAAACAAATAAGCCCCTGTCTTACTCTTTCTACCAGCTGTGTCTGTTGTGTCTTAATTATTACAGTACAGTGACAACACAAAATGTAGGCCAAGAAGAAAGAATGAGATGAGAGAACAGAAATAAATGAAAACAACAATAAAATAGGGAAAGGGGACAGACATTTTGGGATAGTCTTATATTTTTTTTAAAAAACTACCTTAATAGCTGCTGGATTAGTTGAACCAAAGGTAAGCTTTGTTTTCCTGCAGATTCATAGATCCCTGTATTAATGAGGTCTTTGTCCAGTGGCGTTCTATTCCTGTGAAGTGTTGAGGCATTTGCTTCCTGTTCATCAATTTCTTTTTCTTTCTGGGCTTCTTTTTTTGCCTCTATATCCTACAAAATAGAAAGTTGAATATGAAATCATTAAATAAGCAATGAAACATCAAAAGCCTGGAGAAGAAAAACCATGTTAATGGCATTCCTGCTCCCTATACTATCTTTAAAGGATTTCCCCTAGTATTAGGGTCCCATGGCAGATTATAGGAGAATCAGAGATCAATGAGCCAGAAATCAATAAAGGCTGCTGGAATTTTAAATACCTCCTGTCTGCCATCATCATAGGTACATGAAGATACGCCTCTTTCAAATCTATTGAGACCATACTTGCTAGAGTACGTCCCCTACGCTTATTTTTATTGTTTGTACCATCTCATTTTGAATCTCATATGCTTCACAAAAAGATTTGAGATACCTGAGTTAAGGTCCATTAAATCCCAGTGTACCACTGGTCTATTGGAAAATCTCTCTCTCTCTTATCTATAATAGATGTTTTATCTCTACCAACAACTATCTCCTGCTTAGATGTATCCTTTGATACTGCTGAAGGAAAATACCTGCTTTTCAGGTTTCTGTTGAATAAGATCTTATATCCTGAGGCTATTACAGTGGGCCCTTGGCATCTGCTGGGGTATTTCTGCACCAGAAATAAGCACTGCAATTGGCCCATCCATGAATGGGACCTTTAAAAACTCTATATCCTTTTCCCCAAATGTGTACAACTTTTGATTGTATTCAAAAAAATCTTCAGTGGATTCTGAATCTGACAACTCTCTAAACACTCAATTGGCAATACAAACCCCAGGGAAATTTGCTTATTACTGATGCTACATTGTTCTTCCTTGCAGCATCACCATTAGATTGTGCATTCCCTGAGGAATTTATCAACCCTAATGTCTGCAAAACTCTTTTCAATAAGCTTTTTAGGGATGCACTCAGAAACAATCTATTTGTAGTTAACTCCTTATCATCTCCCTCCTCTGATGTCTCACCTTCACACTAAGATATCACATCTTCCATCATCCTCTGTTGCCAATCTTCATTCTCTATCTGCAAATCTGACATATGCACATGCTTAGATTTCTTTGAACATTTTCTAGGTCCTTCCCCTTTCAAGCTTTCATTCAAATCAACTTGTGTGTCTTTCTCTTTCCCAGAAACTGTCCTCTATTCTACCATTCACTGTGTTGCCCTGTACAATCTCTACAGCTACCTTGCCCTACTGTTTCAATTCATTGCTATTGTAATTCATTGTGTTCCATAAATTCATTAAATTCAATGAACTAGCTGGACCCGGCATACTATATGTTATTTAAAAACTCCCCAAAAACACCTGGTAGACCTCACGCCTGGTTGCCTGGGTTCTGTCACAGCAGCATCCTGTTGCTACCACCACCACCAGTTGACTGCCTGGGTCCTGTCACAATGCAAGAAGCAGCATCCCCCTGCCGCCACCACCACCAGTAGCTGACTGCCTGGGTCCCATTGCAGCAGCAGCAGCAGCAGCATCCCCTCGCCACCGCCACTGCCAGTTAACTGCCTGAGTCCTGTCGCAGCAGGAATAGAAATTAATTACAGTATAGACTTAATCATACGTGGAAATTATGCATCCCTGAGAGACTGGTGAACTGGAAAGGCCTGCAGCCTTAGTAACTACAGTTGTCCTTTCACTTTTGCGTGTTTGACATTCGCGGATTTGATTATTCATGTATTTGCTTCTCCGCCCCTACATCTGTGGTCCTGCGGTGGTGGTGATTGGGGGGGACAAAGACACTTTGCTTCTCCACCCTTTCCTTCTTCGCCCATGGCCCTGTGGCAACAGTGACCGGGAGGGCAAAGAGAGGAGGTGGCAAAGACACTTTGCTTCTCTACCCCTTCCTTCTTCGCCCATGGCCCTGTGGCAACAGTGATCGGGAGGGCAAAGAGAGGAGGTGGCAAAGACACTTTGCTTCTCTACCCCTTCCTTCTTCGCCCACGGCCCTGTGGCAACAGTGATCGGGAGGGCAAAGAGAGGAGGTGGCAAAGACACTTTGCTTCTCCGCCCCCTTCCTTCTTCGCCCATGGTCCCACGCAAACGTGAAGCCTTTCCCGGCTTTCATTTGCTGTGGGTGGGAGCCGATAGATGACCAAACCCTCAGTGGCTTTGCAGCAAATGTGTGGCTTTCCTCAGCAGTTGGCTCCCACTCCACAGAAAACAAAAGCCACGCATTTGCTGGGGGGGAGCCGACCACACCCTCAGCAGCTTTGCAGTGAACACGTGGCTTTCCTCAGCCATCAGCTCCCACCCCACAGCGAACGAAAGCTGGGAAAAGCCGCATGTTTGCTGTGGGGTGGGAGCCAACAGCTGACCAAACCCCCATGCTCTCCACAAACCTGCTGAGCCACAAAGCCTCCAAGTGCTCAACAGCAGGGGCATGACGTCTTCAACAGCAAAGGCCCCAGGGTATAGTGGCAGTGGCAGCATGGCAGCTGCAGCGACAGAGGCCCCAGGGTTATGGTGGCTGCAACAGCGGGGGCATGGTGGCGGTGACAGGGTGAATGATGGTGGCAGTGGAGGAGGCCTAGGTGGGCCAGGTTGCAGCAGCAGCCTAAGCCACAAGCCTCTCTCCCTCTCTTTTTTCTTCTCCAGGGCATTCCATCCGTGGATGCCCCCACCCAATCTGTGCATAAATTTTTATTCGCATTTTTTTCACTTTCACGGGGGTCTTGCACCTCTAATACCCACAAAAGTGAAGGGACGACTGTATAGCCAATACTGTAACACACCGTCTGGCCATGAGTGACAGGAGTGGATTGTGAGGTGGAACCATGTGGGTGGTGACTGGCTGAGGGAGTGATAGGAGCGGCCAATCAGCACATTGAAAAAGGCAATACACCTAAAGCCATTGAACATACCCAAGACGCAACATACCTATATACCTAAGGCCATCGTGCATACCCAAGAGTTTTATAGATAGATAGATAGATTTAAGTTTGATTGACAACTGGCAGTATTTGAATTCATTGCTGTAAAACTTTTTAATTCAGTAAACTGTGACTGAATATTAGCACTTGGACCTGGTTGCCGTGTGCCAGACAACATAGCTCTTAATTAATTGGTGACTGTCTCTCTAATCATGCACTACAATTCAGAATAAGCATTTAACTTACAATTTATGTAAATACATCAGGTTAGAAATTCATTTCACATAACCCTGAATTCCCACCCACTCTTGGCCGTATAGACACACTCGCTTTATTACCAACAGAATGTTTAGGCAACTGCCTATGCTAATCATGGTCAGATTGCCTCATAATCGAAACATCTGTAAATATCACTTTCAAATAATTCATGGATCCTGATGTCATGGAGAGTAAACTCCACTGCTTTGCTGAGGCTTCCCTCTCCTGTTTATATCATAACAGCACACATCTACTGACGTTGAAGCTTGAGAAAGTATGCCTACCCTTTCTGTAGAACACATTCTAACACAACTCATCCCCACTCTTGGAATCATGAAAGTCAAGATGGCAACTGGAACTGACCCTCAGAAATTTCACCACTGCTGCGGTACCTTTCTCCAGTATAGGCAGGTTAGCTGTGTTTTTTCTCCTTTTTGGCTTCTGTGATATACTCACTGCCTCATTACACTTTAAACTGTCTCCGCTTGGCTTCCTCCCCGACTTTGCGGCAAACATGCATTTTAATTTCCTCCATTTCACTCTCGCTGGAGGCTAGGAAAACTTTCCATAACTTCTCTCTGCGCTCATCCTCAGAAAGAGACTGCGCAGTGGCCATCTGGGAAGTGTTATTTTTTGGTGTATCACATCCTCCAATCAGCTGCCTAGCCATCAGAGGGACAGTGTCTTCTTTATTCTTTGCCTCTATCAACTTTTTCTTTCTGTTTACATTATGATCTCTATTATCCTTCTTAGTCTTTTCATCCATTACTGACTCCATTACCTGCTTAATCCTATTAATAATTAATTAACCCATCTAAACCTGAAAAGGTCTAAACCATGTAAGGTTGGCCAGGCAGGATAAGAAAAACTGACAGAGAAGGGAAGGGGTCTTAACAATCCAAACTGAAAAAGAACGTGGAGTCCTACAGAGTCAGGAATTAACCCAGTCACGGTGGATTGCTCCTCCATGCCATCCCAAGAATAGTTTACTCTTTATATCAAGGATAAGGAATGTATGGCCCTCCAGGTATTATTTGATCACAGTTGCCAGCAGCCCTAGCCAGCACAGCCAATGGTGAGAGATAATGAAAGTTGCCGTCCAACACCACTTAGCAATGCACACATTTCCCATTTCAACATATAAGAAACCAAGCATGGCTTTCTATTCATTAGCCAACAAATTTTAATCTCTGATCTGAAGCTCCACATGTTATCACACCAGCACTTCTGTCATCCTGTGCTTCTCAGCTCCTATTGATTTCCAGAAAAAAGTGTAATAAAGGAAGCTGTGTTCAAAATGCATACACACTCCCAAGTTATCATTCTATGGTGGCTGAAAGAGCAATCCAGAACTAGTGGGTTATTCCCTTGCGCCAACAGATTGAAGCAGGAGACACTAAGTTCCCATTCTGTTTCTTCCATTCACTCTTCTCTCTCCTCCAACAGTTTACTTACATAGCCTTGTTCACCATTAATTAGCAGTTAGAGATGAAGATCAGACAAGTAGAAGAAAAGTTTGTTCTGCTTTGTTTTTGCTTTTAATGCAGCCCTTTGATGGAGGTGGATTGCTCCTTCAGCAATCCTAGAATTACAATGCATGCTAAATGTCAACCTCTCATTCTCAGGCTGGCTAAAGGAGAAAGGCACAACTAGTGGGATATACCCAAGCTTCACCTAATGGTCTCCACACCTCCCTTTATTCCCTCTGGATTATTTTCTAATTTCTTCCATTTGTCTTTTTAGGTTTCTTTCTCTTTTTTGAATCAATATCCCTGGGTTTTTCCACACCTTGTTGTTGTAATGAAGGTCACCCTTCAGAATCACTATTGCTTGGGAAGATGAATACTTTCTTTAATGTTATTTCTGCCTCAGGTTCAGAGGCTCACCTCTGAATGGCCAACTGAATGTTTTCACTGTTTTGGTCATTCTCCTCATCTTCTACAACCTGCATATTTGCGGTGTTGGGGAAGATTTTTGAAATAATTTCATCACCTGATTGCAGTTTCTTTTTCTCAGAAGGCAAGCCGACTTCTCTCTTGCCACCTAAATCTTGTAAATTTTGCTTTTTCTTTGCCAAATCAATAATCCTATTTTATATATAACTTTAGAGAAAGTAATTTAGAAAGAGAGAGTTAGAAAGACTTGACTGGCTAGCAAGGCAGGAAAATAAAAACTGTTGAGGGAAAGAGAAGAGTGAAAAGATGAAATGGAATTGGAACTTTGGGTCTCCTGTCTCATTCAGCTGGTGTGAAGGACTAACCCACTAGTTGTGGATTGCTTCTTCAGCCAGCCTCAGAATTCCTCATTCATTGTACTACTATCACACTGGAATTACTGAGTAACAACTTTAGATTACACATAATGAGTTTTTAAGCAGTCACCAATCCCTCCCCTCCATGCCCAAACACTGACAGTCTAAATGTTCAAGTTCCATGCAATACCATACTCAACAACAGGAAGAGACAGAATCTCTTAAACAAAAGGGACAAGGTTAAAAGCAATAGTTACTTACTAAATACATGGAATCAAAAATGAGTAGAAAACTAGGCATCATCTATGAAGACAGACCACAGCTATTCAATGCACTGCATGCCTTGCTGATGTGCAACCTGTGATCCTCCAGACGTGCCTGGACTGACACACACATCAACCTTTGTTATCATAAGGCAACAGTGAAAGATCACAGCAACTGCAGCCCAATGACATCTGGAAGAGCACAAGTTGTCCACCACTGCTGAAAGAAGTTACATATGTACATGATATTATCCTTTAAAAAGAATATAAATAATCTGCTGTTCAGGATTCATATTGCAACTTCAAAACAAATACATCAATAAACGACTTAATCAGAACCAACCAGATTACAACACATTACCAATTATAATCTTGCTTTAAAATGTATACTAGTATACAATGTGAACAAAGTAGGCATACCTGGATTTCTGCAGTGATAGCAGCATTCAGAGCAGACTCTAGACCCCCATCAGCCATCAAGCTTCCAACAAGTAGATCAATCATAAATCTACGACCTGGACTTACATTTGTTTCATTCCCTGAAACTAAAAATTGACAAAACTTCTTACTTGACTAAAAACCCAACAGACACATAGGACTTTATCACACCAGCATGTTGTTCCACTGCAACTGAACTAGTTTAAGAATGGAAGCATGCCGATCTGGCATAATTTATTATCACACTTCCTCTGCAATAGCGCTTTGGTGCTGCTTTGGCAATCCACAGTCATGCAATCTGTTTTCTGCACTGCTGCCATAAGACTGCCTTCTGACCTTGTATGCCCTACCCTGTGTGTGCATGCTGTTTGCATTTATTTTAGTTTAGTTTAGTTTTTCTACTGTAATTGTGAAATTATGGCAATACTAAAATAAGAAAAGAAATAAAAAATAAAAGGAAAATGCCTGTTCAGGAATAGCAAGAAGGGAGCGTGGGAGAGGGAGAGGGGAGCAGAATTATGGTCACTCACACTACATGACTGTGTGAGAAATGGAACTGCAGTGGGGGGCACTTACTGCACAGAAATCCATGCTGGAAAAGCAGTGCAACTGGGAGGCACTGACAGGTTTTACCCATCAGTGAAAGAAGGACTCCAGGAACAGATGGCATGCAAAGCAGCTACATGCCAGATATGGCGTTGTGCGGTAAGTAATGGCCAAAAATGCCATTATCCCACAGCAATAGCGCTTTACAAGCCTTGTGTGATAAAGTCCATGGACACACACCCAAATGCACAACATCTTTTTCCATCAACCCCCATCCCTCTGCCTCTCATACAAAAACATACCTGCACTGGGTAAAAGTGCTGAAAGAGCCCTAGCTCGTTCCTCTGCTGTTGGTAACAACACAGACCATCCGCTTTGCAACACTGCTTGGGCAGCTGACTGCACGGTGTTAAGCACGCCAGCATTGCTTGCTAAAGTTACTACTGTCTGTTTCAAGCTGTTGAGTAACACGCTGCCTAATCCCAAACCAAGACATTCTGGGTCTACTTGGTGACTAATTGCAGCATGAAGCTGAAAGACAAACACATACATTAATTTATAAGTAAAACAAATACAAGCCTAGTGTGTCTGACTTTCATACAGCTCTAAAGCATAGCTATTTGACTTCACAGGATATATACTTTCATTCACTACAAAAGTAAATTACTAAATGTTATAATATCCCAAAGCATTTGGACAAAGCCTTTTAAGGTGAACAGAGCACTGGCCTTGAATTATGCAAACGTAGGTTCAAACCAGTAATTTCACACCTCAACTGAATGTAGACTCTGTGCACATTAAGGTGTGATCTACACACAGTAAAATGGCAGTAACGACAGGTTGCTTACCTGTAACCATAGATCTTCAAGTGGTCTTCTGTGAATTCACAGAGTTGGGTAATTCCTGCACCTGCGCGGAGCACTCGGAACTTTCTGGAATCGCTAGGCAGAACAATTTTGGCAACAACTCTGCCCACCCTGTCTCTCTGAGGCGCTCCCATCTAAATCCCCTCAATTCCTTGAAGGATGCCACAAGTAGCAGCATTAGGAACATTAAAGCACATGTCATAGTAGGACATAGAGGGCAGGATGGGCAGGTCTGTGTGATTCACAGAAGACCACTTGAAGATTTATGGTTACAGGTAAGCAACCTGTCCATCTTCTTCGTGGTCTCTGTGAATCCACACAGCTGGGTAAATTAGCAAGCTTCACACCTAGGAGGAGGGCATGTCATGCTCACAGGTAAGATGAGGACTACTGTAGTCATGTTAAAAGCAGAACATAATTTATTAACAACTTTCAATAATAACTAAATTCACTCATTGAATGAAGGACAGAAGGACAGCCCTCCAAAAAGCCGCCTCATTGCGAGAACAAGTGTCCAATCTGTAGTGAGAGATAAAAGTCAAAGGTGTTGACCAAGTGGCCGCACAGCAAACATCCTCCAGGGGAACCCCGGAGAGGAAGGCAGCTGAAGCGGAGACAACTCTGGTGGAATGCACTCGAACCCATGTGGGCAATGGTTTATGAGCCAGTTCATAGCACAGGGAGATTGTTGAAGTCACCCACTTGGATAGGCACTGCGGAGATATTGGAGCGCCCAACTTAGAGTCCATGTAGGCGACAAACAGTCTGGGTGACCGTTGGAACAGAGCTATCCACTGTATGTAGAAGGCAAGTGCCCTCTGGGCATCCAAGGCGTGGAGGGTCCGCTCGAACTTGTCCTTGGTTTCCTGCATTAGAACAGGAAGAACGATGGATTGGTTGAGGTGGAAGCTGGAAACCACCTTCGGAAGAAAAGACACGTCCAGTTTCAACACCACCTTGTGCTTATGAAAGGCCAGGTATGGCGGATCTGATCGCAGGGCACAAAGTTCACCGGCCCGAAGTGCAAAGGTGATGGCTATGAGGAAGGCCGTCTTCCAAGATAACAGTCTCAAGTCCGTAGTTGTTAAGGGCTCGAAAAGACGTCTCGTAAGTTGGGAAAGGACAAGCTCAAGGCTCCAAGCTGGAGTGGGCTCAACAACCAGTGGATGGAGATTGATGTAACCTTTCAAGACTTTGACGACCGGATCACGGAAGGGAGACAGTAGGCCTTTTGCCTGGAATTCAACAGAGACAGCCACCAAATAACATTTCAGTGAAGAGGCGGACAAGCCAGAACCCGAAAGGTGCATGAGGAACTGGAGGACAGAAGCCACTGTGCAGGATTCAATGTCGAGACCACACTCCGACAAGAAGGATTCAAAGCGTCACCACTTGTAGAAGTATGACCTGCGAATGGAGGGCTGGAGAGAGGCATCAACTACCACCTGGATATCTGGAGGCAACGGAGAAGGCAACTACAGTCTCAGGTTCGATGGATTCAGGGTCGGATCCTCCAAGCCGTCAATCGCAGCATTTTGAGGTGTGGATGCCTGACCTTGCCGTCCTGGATGGTGAGCAGATCAGGACGAGTTGGGAGGCGTGTGAAGCAACGATGGGCCAGGCGAAGCAGAGGAGCAAACCATGGTTGCCGTGGGTGAGGAGGATCGCGTCCGATTGATCCCGATGCAGCTTGGCCACCACTCTGGTCAACAGCGGAAACAGAGGGAACAGATAGAGCAGAGGTCTGTTCCACTGAAAGAGGAAGGCATCCTCTCTCAAACCGCAGACTCGGGACCTGGCACAGAACTGATGGCACTGTCGGTTTGCTGGGATGGTGAACAGGTCCACCTCTGGAGTGCCCCATCGACGAAACAGGTCCTATGCCACAGACCAGTGCAACATCCACTCATGGACGGATGAATTCAATCGGCTGAGTCCATTGGCAAGAACATTCTCCTCCCCCGGGAGGTGGATGTATTAGAGAATTATTCCTCTTGGGCCACACCAGTCCCAAATTTCCAAGGTAAGTGTCAGGAGCGATGGAGACCTTGTCCCTCCCTGCTTGTTTATGTAGTACATGATGGAGGTGTTATCCATCACCAAAAGCACTGTCTTCCTTGTCACCAGCTCCTTAAAGGTTTGAAGTGCTTTTTGAACTGCCACGAGTTTGAGGACATTGATATGAAGCTCCTGTTCTTCAGCAGCCTAAGTCCCTCGAACTTCGTAAGCCTCAAGATGGGCCTCCCAACCAAACAACGACGCATCCGTCATGATTGAGCCCTCTGGCTGAGGAGGCAAACCTGACAAGATGTTGTCCGGCTCCAGCCACCAATTTAGGGTACGCTTGATCGCCCAAGGCACAGTCAACTGTTTTTGAGGGGGGTCCTACCCCGGAGCAAAGACGCTCAGGAACCAGTCTTGTAAAGGTCGAAATCGTAGCTTGGAGAGGCGAGTGACTGACATAGTCACCATGTGGCCCAGCAGAACTGGATGGATTGCACAGGATCAAGTTGAGACTTCTCCAGATTGACGACCAGACCCAGAGCGTGCAACAAGTCCATCATCAGGGAGATATCCAGTAGGAGTTGGACCCTGGTCTCCACCACAAGTAACCAAACGTCGATGTACAGGAAGATGATCACCCCTTGCTGACACAGGAAAGCTGCAACCACTGCCATATACTTTGTGAAGACCCTCAGAGCTGTGGATAGTCCAACCCTAGAACCCAGAATTGGAAGGCATGTCCTCGATCTGGAACGCAAGGAACCGTCTGTGCGTCGGGTGGATTCCCACGTGGAAGTACGCATCCTGTAGATCTATCAACACAAACCAGTCACCACGTTGGAGAAGAGGCAGGATCAAGCCTAGGGTCACCGTCTGGAACCTTCTCAGAACAATGTATTCGTTCACCCCTCTGAGGTCGGGGATAGGGCAGAGGCCTCTGTCCTTCTTGGTGATCAGGAAGTACCTCAAAAAGAAGCAGAGGTGGCGCTGGTCTGGGTCCACATGTTCAATGGCCCCTTTCTGGAGCAACGTCTGCACCTCCTCAAGGAGGGGGGGCAGGGCTGTGTTATTCTGATCTGACCCATCGGAGGCAGTGTTTTGGATTCGATCCAGTAACCAGCCCGGAAGATGCGAAGCACCCATTGGTCCGTTGTTACTGAGGACCAGGCATCGAGGAACACAGACAGGCGATCTTCGAACAGGTGGGTCTAGGAGGAACATGAGAGGAAGAGGTCAGGTGCTTAGAAGCAGCATCTGCCCTGGTCTTTCGATCTTTGCTTCAACAGTGGACAGTACCGCGAAGTAGAGGCTTGACTCCATACTGAAGGAGTGGTCGAAGCAGCCAGCTCCGAGAGCGCCTAGAAGATTGAGGCGTATACCCTCTCTGATAGGAGTGGCAATACAAGGTGGATTGACACCCCAGTCGGCCCCTTGGTCAGTACGCAGAAGATGAGAACGATTGCTTATTGTACTTTCTTGCGGTGGTCCTCATCTTCTACGTAAACTCCAACTTCTCATCTGTTGAACCACTGAAGAGTGGTCAAAAGACATATCCTCAATAGTTAAGGAGGCCTGAGGGGTGAGTCCAGGCGATTGAAGCCAGGCGTGCCTTTGGAGTGCCACGGAACCAGCAATGGTCTTTGCTGCAGTCGGCAATGTGGTGAACAGAATTCATCTGTTGCCCGGCTAGAAGCTGGGCATTAGACTGGATGGCCTCCAGCAGCCTCCAAAGTTCTTCAGGTAGGTCTTGGAGGAGAGGGCCCATTTGCTCCGAGAGAACTTGCTGATAGGCCCCCATGCAAGCTGAGTAGTTGGCAATACGGAAGCTCAGCCCGGTGGTGGAGTAGAGTTTCTTGCCTATAATGTCCAGTTTCCTCCCTTCAGAATCAGCCAGAGTTATCTGGGGCTGGCTTGTCATCTCTGCTGCGAAGCCTCCACCACGACGGAATTCGGCCGAGGATGCTCCCAGAGCCATTCGATGTCGTCACCAGCCACACAGTACAGACTGTTGATCCGTTTGGATGTGGAAGGTATCGAAGATGGATTTTCCCACGAACCCTGAGTCAGCTTAAGAAGCGAAGGGAAAACAGGAATGCTGGCAATCGGCGGAGCTTTGGATTTGATCCTGTTATAGATTGGGTCCACCAGATCAGACTCCTTTTCCTGTACCTTCAGATCCAGGGCGCGGGACATCCTCACCATCTGTTCAGCAAAGGCTCGTACATCATCCGTAGGAGACGAGAAATCCTCTTCAAAGAGGTCTGGTGGTGGAGACGGAAGCCTAGGCACAAAGGGGCTGGAAGAGCTGGATGAATATGAAGATGTCGATGAAGATGGCAATGGTGTTGACGTGGAGACCTGCGAAGAGGTGGAGACTGAGGCAAGGGTGGCAGGGAACGTGGGTCCACTCGGACCGGAGAGACTTGGCTGCCTGCCTCTCTTGTCTGGGGCTTCGGTGGATAAAGCTCCCTCAATTGGGATCCTTCCCCAGCGTGGAGCAGCTGATGAGTAGGCGAAGAATAACCACCCCAACCGATAACTGGAACATGAGGGTGATGGGTGAGAGTGAACCCTTGAGCCCATACGGACGATGTCACAGGGGCAGCGAATGCAGAACAAGTAATATCGTATGCCCCATAGTGGTGATTGATGGCCGAGATGCAAGGTGAAGGTGTTGCGGGTTTATCAACAACCACCACAAATTGGTCTTCAACCTCAACATAGATCCCTCTTCAACATGCACAGTAGTCGTACCTCCACCGAGGAGCTCCTCTCGTGACACAGAGTGGGTAATTGAACTCGTTGGGCAATTCACCCTCAGACAGCTCACCCGTGTGCGCCTGAACAACCTCCAAGGGAGGGAACCAGGGTTGCCTCCCAAGATGGAGTACGGGTTCAAGCTTGAATCACCCGGTCAACAACTGTAGCGTGAACCGTAGCTGGTGTCATCATGCACTGCAGCGTTATCTTCAGCTGCTTGCTCACACGCCTCAGGCTCATGTGTCACAGCAGCCACTGCTGTAGAAGAGGAGCGAGTAGAAGAGTCTGCAGCGGAGTGTTTTTCCTTCTTCTTTTTCTTCTTTGACTTATCACTAGAAGAAGTAAAGGAGTCACGGTCTCGAGTAGAGGTTGACCCCACCGGAGTCTGTGCCCGACCAGAAGTAGACGGTCCTGAGGAATCACGATCCCGACCGGAATCCAAGAGCCTAGGAGGGTCTCGATCCCGATATGAACCCGAGGCCTTTCCGTGTTTATGGCTTCAAGTCATAGCCTCTGGGTCTAATGCAACCAACAACACAGAACAGGGGACTGATGTCAAATTTTCTTAGCCGGGCTTACAGAAGGAGAACCACCTCTCTTTGCCGGAGGGTGAGCCAAAGGTTGGGCTGCAGGAGTAGAGTATGAAGATGGAAATAAGGTCTTCTCATACAAGAAGGACTTCAGGTGACAGAAGCGACGTTTCCTGGATTGTGGTGTAAAGGCACGACAGTGAACACAGGCGTCCACGTTGTGGGCCTCGCCTAGACAGATTAAGCATCTTGAATGGCCATCAGAGGCAGGCAACTTGGCCTGGCAGACCGAACAGCGCTTGAAGGCAGCCAACTTTGAAGCTATTAGCAACACACAAGAGGTAAAGAAACGAGAAGAGTCAAACCAGTTCAAAGTCCAAAGTGAAAACCAAAGGGCAGGCGGGAGAATGCCACATTGGTACTTACCGTGAATGTGCATTCTGTTGGGGGTTGAGAGGAGGAATCCAACTCTGATGCTTACACTTGGTATGCCCCTCCACCACCCAGAGCAGCGGCAGGAGATTCAAACTGGCCCCTTGGGCTGTTGGTTCCTCCCTTCTCCCAGCCATTGTCTGGCCAGTTAATTGCAAGCTGAACTCACGGAGATAATAACTGTTGAGCAGTCGAGGCCAGGGTGGATTCCTCCTCTCTACCACCAACAGAATACACATTCACGGTAAGTACCAATGTGGCATTCTCCGCGTGGTGAGAGGAGGAATCCAGCTCTAATGCTTACACTTGGGACGTACGCAAGCCCTTTAAGGTTCTTGGGTGGGATCGAATGCTCCAAGACTGACTCTAGTCCTGGATAACCTCGTTGAGAACCCTTCTGCTGACGGTGGTCTCCGTTGTTCTGAATTTATCAATCTTGTAATGTCTAATGAAAGTTGAGGGTGTATTCCATGTCACTGCTTTACAGATCTCCAAAATGGATGCACCGCTGAGGTGGCCACCGATCTGGTAGAGTGTGCTGTGACCCCTGAAGGACGTGGAAACTTAGCTGCGTCATAGGCCTCCAGAATGCAAGACTTGATCCAGGTTGCGATCGTTTGCCTGGAGGCTTTGGGGCCGAAGGCCACGAACAATGAGTCGCAACTAAACTCTCTGGTTCACCGAATGTAGATCTTCAGCGCCCTTCGCACATCAAGTTTGTGCCACTCCCTTTCCCTGAGATGAGAGGGATTTTGATAGAATGCCGGGAGAATCAACTCCTGATTCACGTGGAAGGATGACAAAACCTTTGGGAGAAAGGACGGGTCTGTCCGTAGTACCCCATGGTCCTCATTAAACGAGCAGAGGTGCTCCCTGACTGAAAGGGCTGACAACTCAGACCCTCTTCTGGCTGAGGTGATGGCCACTAGGAACACCACTTTCAGCATCAAGAACCTCAGGGAGACTCCTCTAAGCAGCTCAAAGGGATGTTTAACCAGCTGTTTTAGAACTAAAGGCAGATTCCACGTTGGGAAATGATATCTAACTGGGAGGGAGACGATGGAAGCTCCCCTAGGAAACCGCCTGATGTGAGGGTGAGACGACAGTGGCTGACCTTTGGGAACGGTAATGACCGATGCTAAGGCTGCCGCTTGACGCTTCAGGGTATTGGGTTTGAGGCCGAGTTTCAGCCCTTTCTGGAGGAAAGCCAAGACCTCCTTCACCAACACCTGCGTATTATCCCCTCCCTTGGCTTTACACCATCGGGCAAAGGCCCTCCATGTAGCTTCATAGACCTTCATCATTGAATGACGCCTGGAAGACAGCATTGTCTCAATTACAGATCCGTTGTATCAGTACAGTCTCAGGGCTCTCCACTCAACCTCCAAGCAGCTAGGCGCAGCCACCCTGGGTCTGGGTGCATCATGGGACCCTTCGAAAGTAGGTCCGGTCTCAACAGAAGAGGCCACAGATGTCCCAGTCAGTTCCTTGAGATCTGAGAACCAAGGGCGCCGGGGCAATGGGGGCCATGAAGACCACCTGAGCCCTCCATTCTCTCACCTTCCTGATGCCTTTGGCAATCATCGGAATGGGTGGAAACAAGTAGAGAAGGTCTCTCGGCCATCTGAAGTTATGGCGTCCGCTCCTTCTGCCTCATGGTGAGGAAACCTCACAAAAAACCTTGTCAGTTTGGTGTTGGATGCTGAGGCGAACATGTCTACCTCCAACCTTCGGAATCTGTCCTGAATTTGGGTGAATACCTGAGGGTGAAGAGCCCACTCCCCCAGTAGGATTACGTGTCTGCTCAGGTAATCTGCTCTTACATTGTCCGTGCCCTAAATATGCCTGGCCGTTATTGATGCCACTGGCCTCTCTGCCCATCTGAAGTGAAGGACCGCCTCCCTCTGGAGGGACCAACACCTCGATCCCCCTTGCTTGGCAATGTAGGAGCAGGCCATCGTGTTGACTGTTAGGACTAACACGTGGAGCAATCCAACTCCACCGAGGAGTGCGGGGAGGGGGGTGCCTTGCGTTTCAACTGTTGCTCCATGTGCCGCCTGCTTGGGCCTGGGGTAAGTTCCTCCTTGCCTGTGCTCCCCCATCCTCCTGCTCTCAAAGGATGCGCATAGATTCTAAGAGCAGGGAGCTGACCCCAGACATCGAACGTGAGGTTTTGCTAGGCTCTCGTGCTGCCCGGGAGGACTTGGGTCCCAGCTTGATCTGACCCTTTCTCCCCTTTGGAATCAAAGTGGACCCTGCACTTCCCGGAGGGCTGGCTCCCTGACTTTGTCGCAGCCGTGAAGGCCTTGGCGAAAGCCTGCTTCACCGCCCAAACCGCCCTCCGCTCGGTGACCACGCAGACCTCCCAAGCTGGGTCCTTTGCCCCCATCACTGGCGTCCGCCGGCCTGCCCTTGCAGGAATCCCCGGTCGATCCAAGATGGCAACCGCTACCAGCGCTGGTCTGCACTGCCACGTGGAGTGGATTTTCGGAGGAGTCTTCCTCCTCTGAAGAGAACTCTTCCTCCGCGCCGCTCCCATCCCAGTTCTGCTGCTTCCCAAGGCACTCTAGATCGGCCAGTTCTCCATCCTCCTTCCCGGAACCTCCCCCCAACTGAGCTGCAGCTACTTCCCTGTTTGCTGCCTCCGGCGCTGGCTCTCCAGTCAACAGGGAGGCAGGAGTAGAGGTCCAGTCATCTTCCTTTGCCAGCTGAGCCACGCTCAGCGGCTTGGGAACCTGTGCTGCTCCTGCTACGGCTTGTGTTCCCGATGCCTGTGGAGCAAGACTCTGCAGCGCAGGCGCCTTCCCCGTTGTGGCAGCGCTCAACGCCTGCTGGCTGGCAGCTAGCGGTGGAGTGGCCTGGTCGAGGTCCTCCTTCCCCTGAGGGGGCAGCTTCTTCTTTTACCTGGCCATAAGTAATAGTAAGAGGCAAAGGAGAGAAATGAAGATAAAGATTCTTTTTTTAATAGAGGGAAGATAGATGATCTAGGTAAGAGAAGAAGGGGAAAAGAAGTGAAAGTGAAAGGAAGAAAATGAGATCCTACGGGAGGAACCAAATTTAGCTCCACTCTGGGTGAGGCAGGAGAAAAAAACTGGCCAGACAATGGCTGGGAGGAGGGAGGAACCAATGGCCCAAGGGGTCATGTGATCAGTTTGAATCTCCTGCCTCTGCTCTGGGTGGTGAAGGGGCATATCAAGTGTAAGCATCAGAGCTGGATTCCTCCTCTCACTACCCAGAGAAGCCGAAAACCAGTCCAAGAGTCAAAATGCCAAAATCACAAGAGTCAAAAGGGAGATCCAAATACAAAGTAAAAAAAAAAAAAAACAGTCTGAGTCAAATCCGTGAGGTAAATGGAAAGAGAAACAGCTCTAGCAAACGAAGCGTCCCTACGTGCTGTTCACGTGGCGGGCGAAAAGAAACTGAGAGGATTTAGGTAGGAGCGCCTCAGAAAGACTGTTAGGGTGGGCGGAGTTACAGCCAAAAATGTTCTGCCCAGCAATTCCAGAAGGTTCCAGGTGCTCTGCGCAGGCACAGGAATTACCCAACTGTGTGGATTCACAGAGACCACAAAGAAGATCAACCACATTCTCAGAAGTCTGCTGCAAAGATAAAAGGTATAAAGGCCAGTATCCAGTGGCATATTTCTGCTAACACATGGGGAAGCACAAGTACAACTGCACTACTTCTTCTGGTATTGGAGAATCCAACAGAATTCTGTGACTATGCTGTTTTTCTCTGTTAATTTTGCATTAGCTTTAGGCCTAGGACTGCAACGTATTTAACAAATTACAAGGTATCTTTAAGAAACTAATGTCAGTTAATGGAAATGGCTGCTATATATTTAGAAGCCAGTACAATCTCCCAAGTTACTGAGATTTTACTATTTCACCCTGGATTCTTATCTCGGTGTTTTTAAAGATACCTGTAGCCTTAGAAGGTTCAGAGTAGCCACAGCCATACATTCTTTCTCCTGTGGAGGTGGCCAGTCAGAAGTGCCATCCATTCCTTCTGTCACTTGTCTGAGTAAAAGATCCAGTTGTTCAAATGTCATTGGGCAAACATCTACCACAAAAGGCACACGTAAACCAATGGACCATTCTGAACAAGATGACCAGGCAAAGCTCTAAAAGAAAGAGGAAAAAGTTATACACCTAAGTTAACCATGAGAAAAGGGAAACAAATTTAGAATTAAACTTAAATCTCATTGAGAAGTAAAACTTTATACAGTCATCCCTTCACATTTGCGGGGGTGAAAAAAATGTGAATAAGAAATGAGCCTGCCGGCGAGCGGTTTTCCACTCCAGTCCCTTCCCAAGGGAGCGAGGAGCTTCCTGAGAAGCCCCTCGCTGCCTTGGGAAGGGAGTGGGGTGTAGCGTGAGCGCGCCAGCTGCTTCCCACCCCCCTTCCCAAGGCAGCAAGGAGCTTCCTAAGAAGCCCCTCGCTGCCTTGGGAAGGGAGTGAGGTGTAGTGCGAGCGCGCCAGCTGCTTCCCACCCTGCCTTGGGAAGGGAGTGGGGTGTTGAGCAGCGGGGGGGGGCGCAGGCAGCTTTCCGCGAATGATCAAAACTGTGATTGTGAAAGCCACGAATGTGGAGGGGCAACTGTATAACCTAGCTCTAGCAGCTAACAACTTTAAGCAAAAATCTAAGAAAAGCCAACAGCCAATTTAAGATGCACCCCTTTGCAAATGTCTGGCGAGATGAGCTAGTGAATTCCAGTACAGGTTGAGTCTCCAGTCTAAGATCACAATTGGACATTCTCTACCCAATCTTCCCTGGGACTGGATCATTCTAAACCACTGCCAGCCTGAGAACATAGGACAGTGTCTCCAAGTACCCAAAACATATAGACACAAGGGTTGGTAAGTTATATACATGGCTTTGGGAGGGGGACTAAAAAGGGGGGGAAATAGTAGGTCTATAGGACTCAGATTCATCTATGTGCCATCCAGCCTGTAGTGCAGCTTGTTCTGGAGTGGGGGTAAGAGAGACAACAACGGCCAGAAGCTGCAATCCAGAGCAGTGTTTTTTGAGAGGGAATTACTGGTTCCTCAGTCTTCAGCAGATATTCTGCTTCTCACCATTGTTCCATGAAGAAAATATATCAGTACCCATAGATATTTCCTCATAAAGAAAAAAGCAGCTTAGAGGAATAGAACAAAAATACCTGCAGGGAAAGAGGTGAGCACGAAACCAACACAGAACTTCTGCGCTAGACTGCAGGTTCCCCCAACAGTTCAGTGTAATGTACAGAGGGAAAAAGTCATACAACTCAATGCTCCATGTAGTTTAATCTTTGTTAGCCACTCATGATGTTAAGTAAATTGCTCTGGGTTCTCAGTCTGAGCTCACAATAGAAGCTAACAAGTATTCTGAGGTAAATTGGAATCTAAAAAAAATCCAGTGATAAGAGCAGGGGAAATATGCCACAAAAGAGAAATATGGCAAATAGAAGTTAAATATGTAAAGAAGCTTCAAAGACAAAAAGCATAAGTTAGAATATATGATATTGAAGAGATATAAGATGTACGGTTATGTTATATACCCAATGGCCCAATCCTACATTCTGAAACAAAGCAGAAAATACAGTTTGAAGAAATAGAGGAACTGTAGAGTTTTAGTAGAAACCTACCTGGGCAGGCCCACAAGCAATGCCAACAACATGCTTAGAATCTAATCCAGGAAGAGCAGTAGGTTCAGGTTTAGTAATCCTCAGAGTGTCAAAATGCTGGCATTGATCATTGCTTCCCCAGCTGTACACTTCACTATCTTCTGTGAGAGCTAAACAGTGGGTAGATCCAACTGCTAAATCTATCACTTTTTTCCCTTTTGGAGAAAACACACATGATGATGGGAATGAAAATGGGAATAGACACTTTTACAACCTTATAGAAAATATAGGGTTTATACAGACTAAAGGAAAAGAATTAATGTTAACTCTGTTTTTGAAAACAGTTTCATAATAAGTGAAGTTTTCATAGTAAGTGAAGTATATAAAATATATCTTGCAAAGTTTAGCAAGGAACACTTGAATTTGTTCCCATTTGAACAAGGGGCTTCAGGTTTTCATTTTTAGAAATTTTCATCATGTAGAGCCCTGGGAAAATAGGCAAAGGCTTAACTAATCAACCACTGTTTCCTATACTGACCAACCTGTTGCCTATGGGAATTCCACAGGAAGGATATGCATCCACTACCACTTCTGTTTCCCAGCAACTGGTACTGAGAGGCTGGTTACTTCTGATCCTGGAGATAGCATACAGCAATCATGACTTAACAGCCAGTGATAAATTTATCCTCCATGAATTGGCCTAATCCCTTTTAAAAGCCATCGTTGGTTAACCATCACCATATCTTCTGATAGTGATAGTTTTAACTGTGTGATGTGTGATGAAGCACTCTCTTTGTCAGTCTCAATTTCTTAATCTTTTATAGCTTCACTGGATGACTCTACCTTCTAGTAATGTAACAGAAGGAGCATAATCTCTCTATATGCATACTCCACACCAGTGATGGGGAAAATGCAGCCCCTCAAGATGAGGCCTCCAGAGCCACCCCTGCACCCCCAAATTTTTAAACTTCCTTTAAAAAAAATGTAAATGCCCTCACCTCAATTTTGCCATGTTCCCTGCCATGTTCCCTGGGGGAGGCTTTTAGGCCCTGGATATGCCTATTTTAAACATAAAATCATCACTAAGGGGCATGGAGGGGGATTTTGGGCCAAAAACTTCCAAAATTTTATAATAATTCTGGAGGGCATCCAACCCCTGACAGTGGTCCACCTCTGCTCCACACTATTTTATACAGTTCCACACTGACTTTTTTCCTAAACAAGGAAACCTTTAACCATTTTAAAGTATTTACATGTTCATTTTAATGATTCCTTTCTGCTTTAGCAATCCAGCAATCAAAACTAAACACAATAGAGTAGGAGCCCCGTATCCGCTGATTCACCATCCACTGATTCAGTTATCCACGATTGGCAACAGGCAAAAGCTCCTGACACTGCATGACAGCGTCCTTGTTCTCTCTTCTCCCATCCCCATGAGGATGGCGGCGGCAGGGGTGAACGGGGGAGAGGAAGGGAGAACTTGCCTCCCTCCTCCCATCCCTATGAGGACGGTGGCGGCAGTGGGGTGGGTGGGTATGACAGTCACTCTGCTCCCTTCCCCATCCCCGATACCATGGACAAGGGACACCTGATCCCGGTACGCTGGAATAAGATGTCCGTGCGAAGAAGCGGTGGTGGCAACGATGGGTGTCAGTGCATGTCAAATACTCTCCAGCTTCTCCTCAACCACCTCTCTTTCCCTTCAGTGGCTGGGGGGCTAAGATGGCAGCCGCTTTTTCAGGGCCAAAGAACTTTTCCCAGTCCAGAGTGTGGGGTGAAGAAGACTAAGGTACTTCTTGGGGCTGCTGCCATCAGGTGCGATGTATGTGAGGAACTGTCTTTCTCCTCCTCAGGTGTCGGGTGTTTCAGGGCGGGGGGGGAGAGAAGAGTGTGACGTGAGGCAGAGGAGGAGGATTGGGGGTCCGGCATCAGCTGTTATCCGCGGATTTCAGTATCCGCGGGGGGAGGGGGAGACCAATCCCCTGTGAATATGGAGGTCCTACTGTATTCCAAAAGTGGTAGCAACAGGGATTTGCATTAAGATTTTGTGATAATGGTAGCTTTTTTCTGATCCTTTTCCTATGATCTATAGCATGGAATTCACCTTTTCACAACTGCTCAATGTTAGGGGAGGTTTTTCACTCAGCAACTACCTATCAAAACCACAAGATCTCTTTCTTGGTTATGAACTCCCAATACACTCATTTGGTGAGATCCTTCCACAGCCCTTCACAATCCCTTTTTCTGGCTTATATTATTACCCTAATGAATTTGGAGTTGTGAGCAAACTTGATCATCTCCCTGTTTGTCCCTTACTCCAGACATAAGAGCCTTTAAAAAAAGCCCCACCCCTAATACAGATCCATAGGGATTGCAATGTGTATATCCATCCATTACAAGAGCTGTCTATTCCTTTCTCCTCTCTGCTTTTTGTTCTTTAATTTGCACTTCACTTCTTCTCTTATCCCATGACTGCTAAGCTTGCTTTGGAGCCTACAGTAAGGGCCTCGGTCAAAAGCTTTTTTGAAATTCACAAATGAATAACACCTACTGAATTCACATCCTTGTTGACACTCTCAAAGAACTTTAAAAAGATAGTGGGAAAAAAATTTATCTGATGTCATACCCTTTCTTCATCAGCATGACTTGTTCTTCTATGCTTCATAATGTTACCCTTAATAATAACAGTTGTCTCCTCACATACCTTGCAAACCTTCCAGTAGCTTGGGATATCGAACATGTTCTTCTGTTCCATGTCCAAGCCTCTGATTGTCACCCTTTCCCCAAGAGTAGACCTGCCCATCTTTCGTTAGGGCAACTGAAAACTGGCTCCCACAGTGTACTTTGACAACATCCAAGTCCTGAAGTTTTTCGATCAACTTTGGAGTTTTGCAACCATCGCTGCCACCTCTTCCTAGCTTCCCATAATCTCCATCACCCCAAGACCATACCTGACCTGGAAAAGTAGATCTCATTAGTAATAGTAACAGAAAAAGCAGCAGCATTTATGTGCTTAGACCATGGGCTATTACAAAATAAAATAACAAAACAAATTAAGGGCAGAAAAGAAATCAACAAATAGCTTATCATAAGGAAATTTTTATTATTTGCAATGCAAATGCTTTTGAAATTTGAAAAGAAAGTCAAATATTTTTTCTTGACCAAGAGTGAATTTGATTATATAATGCTAAGGGATTAGTTTGATTTCTTGCCATTTTCTTCTGACTTAATATTTTTTAAAAATATGTTCTTAAACTAAATCTTAGCCACAACTGGCAATAACTTAGAAACAAACCAAGTTAGAGTATTCTTGAACACTGAATTAAGTCCACACAACATTTTTACACCAAGAAATCCTTTTATGCTGCCTGTCTTCTCCTATGTGAATCTGCCCATCTCTTATGATCTCTGACCGAGATCTTCTTTCATACTCTCACTGAAAGAGGTTAATCTGGGACAGGGCTTTATTTGTGGCAGCACTCCAATTTGGAAAATCTAGAGAAGCTAGATTAGCCCCTCCACAACACAACTTTTGGCAATATTTCTGTTCTACTGAATATTTGTTGCTACTAAAGGGCAGGCAGGTAGTTCTTATGGCCAAAAAGGTGTTCTATAAATATTTCAATACATTTTTAAAAGGATGGAATTAAAAACTGTTCCACTTAGTACACAAATCCAAAAGGAATTAGAAAAGGTAGAAGCATAGGTCCATAATAATCTGAAATGGAACTCAAACTAGCAGACTTCATGATGCTGTTTGTTGTGGTCACTAACCATTTTCAGTCACAGCAAGAGTCTGAGCATCACCACTCCCACACGATACATCAATGACCTTCAGTCCTTTTAGCCCAGTGACCAACATTGGGATTGTCTGATCTTCACTGGAGCCTTCAAAACAAAAATGAGATGCCTCTGTTCATACTGACTGATTTAAATGTTGTGATTTCATAACTTAAAAACAAAAGTCGCTAACATAAACATACCATGACCCAGTCTGCCATAGTTCCCTCGACCCCATGTGTACAACTCTCCTTCAGCAGTGATTGCAGCACTGTAGGTACTTCCACATGCAATATGTACAACATGCTTTCCAGCCTGTTTCCCAGACAAAGCAGAAATCATCTTCGGTTCTTCTAAAGGCCTACAGAGGTAGGGAGTGGGGTGTGGACCAAGACAGCATAAAGTGAGAAGAATGAATCATCATATAAATTATGTTGTTGTTGTTGTGCGCCTTCAAATCATTTCCAGCTCATGGCAACCCTTAGTCGTTTTCTTGGCATGATTTGTTCAGAGGGGTTTTGCCTTTGCCTCCCTCTCAGGCTGTGAGAAAGTGTAACTTGCCCAAGGTCACCCAATGGATTTCCATGGCTGAGCAGGGATTCAAACCCTGTTCTCCAGAGTCTTAGGCCAAGGCTCAAACCACTACCCCACACTGGCTGATACTTTAGGAATATATTAAGTACACAACATGTAAATAATGCCAACTACTAAAAAAACCCCGTAAGATTTCACACACTGAAAAAGCCTACCAAGAGATTTGTTGATACCTCTTTCATGTCCTATGCTCCTCCAAACCAGGAGAACAAATCATTCTATTTACCAAATATTTTACTGTTTAAATCAAACATTTTATTTCCTCATGATACAGCTATCGCTCCATTGTAGCAGAACTTTGAATTAGGATGGATGGGTGTCAAAAGAATTCTTCATTTTTTTTTTCTGTATCACTTAAATGTACAGTAGGACCCCCGTATCCACTAGGGATTGGTTCTGGGGGCCCCATGGATACCAAAAACCCTGAAAAATAGCGAACATCATTGAAAATAATGGGACTTCGGGTTTAAAATGCCATAGAATTGCCTTGGAGGACCTAGAAAATGGCTGGAGAGGACACATTTTCTAGGAAGACTCTATGGTAGGTGTGCTGTTTTGCGTCCTGTGGATAATTGAATCAGTGGATAATGAATCAGTGGATATGGGGGTCCTACTGTATGTGCTCCATCAGGCACCAAATATTAGGATAGTTTCAAGACTAGCATTGGATAGCTGTCTTCTAGGCTACTGCCTCTTTTCCAAAAAGAAAATATAAGTTTGACAGACAGATACTAGATTACTCAGGTAGACTGCAAACAGGTATGCTGTTGAGCCTATAATAGGTCAACATCAGAATTACAAGCAGAAACACAACTGCCAAATTAGCATTTTGAATATAATTATTTTTATTTATTTATTTATTTATTTTACTAAAAGAAAATAGGAAGGATAATAAAAATTGCAAAGCAAATCATGCAAGTTTTAAAAACACACAACATCCTATTTTATTTGATTTCACTATGCAAACAGACACTATGGAAACAAAACAATATTTTGGTACTTCCAAAATGGGCTTTATGTAGTTGCCTCACTGCAGTTGGCCATTACAGAACACCCATTACATAATTCTAGTCTAGATATCTGGGTGGGGAGAGCATTTAAATGTCCAACTTACAGTATAGTAACCAGCACTCTAGGACACTTACACAGTATCTCCGTGGCCCAGTCGCCCACCATCTCCACAACCCCAAGAGAAAACCTCTCCAGTTGCTGCCAAAGCAAGATAGTGGTGGCCATCAGAATGTGCTGCAATCTTGACAATATTTCGGGAAGCAAGACTCTGCACTAGTTGTGGTCCCTATATTGAACACACACAAATATAACAATACAAGTCTTATACCAATATAAGATGAGAAAATGTAATCTTGTACAGAAAACTTTTTGGACAAAGCAAAAGAGTGATGGAAGAAACTTTGATAGTTAAAAACTTTTAACTCAAAAAGTTTACTTAAAATCCCAAAGTCCAAATGACACACAATGTGGGAAAGTCATGATCATCTCTGCTTATTCTTTTAAAGATTTAAAAGCAGCCAAAATATCACAATGGATTGATCTATTTAGCAAGGCAGACTTAACACAACACTATACCCACATTTCCCCCCCTCCTCATACAAATCTTAAATAAGCTGCTAATGAGAAAATAGATAGTTAAAATATTTTGTCTCCTCTCTCCTCCTCTTCACAGCTAAAGAATAAGTTGCTGGGATGGGAAGAGGGCTGCCAATCAGGGAACCAAAGTGGATGGGAAAGATTAACCCACTCCACAGTCCCCAATTCAATCTTAATTCCGAACATCTGATTTAAGAGTAGAAAAAACAGATCTGTAATCGGCTCTCTCAAGTGTCATCTAGTTTGGCCTTTCTAATGGAAGACTTCAAACACCTCCATTGGACAATAAGAATTTTATAACAAATTTTTCTTAAATCAATTAAAATGATAGAAATTGTATACCTCGCTAAAAAAAACAGATATACTCATTTTCCTACTGCAATCATAGCTCTGTAAGAGAAACATTAATTTAACAGAAGGCATCAGACATTAATGAGATATTATTAAGAAGACATTAGAAAGCTAGTAGACGCCACCTACCAGTGTATCACTATTGTATGCTTGTGTGTAAACACGTCCATTTCTAGATAAAATTAAAAAGCGCTTCTCTGCACAAGCAATCTGTGTAACTCCAAGGTTGGCAAGTCCTTCACACTGAATTGGGCCACTGACATTGGCATAATATTTCCATCCAATTAAGCCCCATGCTATGACTTCTTGCAAAGAACCCTGAAAGGCAATTCATTGTTTCAGAAAATAAAATCTAACATCTTAATTTAGAATGCATCAGAATCACTTACTAACAATTAGATTAGCACAACAAATGTTTCATTTGGCATCAGATTTATACATCTAAAACCTATAGCAAAACAGTTCTACACATATCTAGAAGAGAGCAAGAGAAATGAAGCAACTATTTCCCAGCATTATGTGAAGGTACAAGAGGTCAGAAAGAGTTCATTCCCTGTGTCTTGTCTTAAACTTGCTTTTTAATAATATTTCAGTCCCAAAAATTGGTATGAATGTTCAAAGGTTTGGTTGCAACTGTGTGTGTGTGTGTGTGTGTGTGTGTGTGCTTTCAAGTTGTCTGTTGACTTATGGTGACCCCATGAATTTCATAGTGTTTCCTTAGACAAGGGATACTCCGAGGTGGTTTTACCAGTTCCTTCCTATGAAATATAGCCTACAGCACCTAGTATTCACTGGTGGTCTCCCATCCATGTATTAACCAGGGCTGACCCTGCTTAGCTTCCAAGAGCAGACAGGATCTGGGGCCTTTATGGAGTATTTAAGGCCACTTTAAGACAACAACTAGTCCCAAACAGAACAGAACCACTAAATCAACTGCTGAATGCTAATTCGACTCTTATGTACACTCCACTAATGCAATGAATTAACTTTACTTATACAGCTGTCCCTCCACATTCATGGGGGTTAGGGCTGCAAGACCCCCACGAATGTGAAAAAAAATGCGAATAAAAAATAGGTCACACCACCACCCTCCTGCAACCCCCCCCCCTGGCCATCCCAGAAGTAGCGACGGGGCTTCTAAAGCCCTGTCATGGCTTCTCTCCCCACCACCACCCTCCCAGAAGCAGCGACGGAGCTTCTAAAGCCCTGTCACTGCTTCTCTCCTCTCCCCCCCTCCCAGAAGCAGTGATGGGGCTTCTAAAGCCCCATCGCTGCTTCTCTCCCACACACACACACTCTCAGAAGCAGCGACGGGGCTTCTAAAGCCCCGTCGCTGCTTCTCTCCTCCCCCCCCGCCCTTCCAAAAGCGAATGTTAAAACCACGAATGTGGAGGGGAAACTGCAGAATGGTTGGGACTAACAACTCTATAAAGACGATCTTAACCTGACCAAATTACCTATTAAAGAGATGAACAACATTGAGTGTGTATACCTGAACCTGAAGACCAGAGATAGACTGGCGATTCTGTTAGTATACCATCCACCCTGCTGCCCAACAGACTCCCTGGCCGAGCTCATGGAACTGGTCTCAAAACTGGTGTTGGAGTCACCCAGACCTTTGATCTTGGGTGATTTCAACATCCCACTTGAGACTAGTCTATTAGGTGCTGCTCTGGAGTTCACAGCATCCACGACAAACGTGCCTATCCCACCTGGTCTCAGGGCCCACACATTCAACAGGCCACACCCTTGATGCTGTTTTCAGCTTGCAGCATACGGATCTGTGGCCAGAGGGGATTAATACCTCCTAGTTGTCATGGACAGGTCATTTTCTAGTCAGAATTAGTATCACAGATATGACATGTACGTACAGGGGTAGTAAACCTATTAAGATGGTCCACCCTTGAAGGCTAACCACTGATGATCCTGTTGAAGCCCTGGTCAATAGATGGAATCAAGATCTGACTAAGTCTATTGACACGATCACTCCCAAACATCCTCTCCAACCCGTTACTAATCAGGCTCCTTGGTATACAAGGCACCTCAGGAAGCTGAAAAGGGAGAGATGACAACTGGAGCACAGATGGAGGAAAACTCGACTTATATCCAACAAGACATGATATAGAGAACATCTTTGTTCCTATAAGGTGGCAATGCATGTAGCGAAGAAAGCCTTCTTATCTGCACATATTGTGTCTGAGAATTTGTGTCCAGCCAAACTATGTAGGGTGACAAGAGGTTTAACTCAGGCACCTTCGCCCCTGAATCCAATTCTAGCGCCTTCAGAAGTTCACTGTGATACTTTTAACAATCATTTCACAGATAAAATCCCTCAGATAAAAGCCGACTTAGATGCCATCGTTATAGCACAAGTTGACAATGGGGTGTCCAGAGACTCTGTGAGTAGGGACTACACTAGATGAGTTTCAGTTGGTGAGTACCACCAATGTGGACAAGCTACTGGAGCAAGTAAGGAAGATAACTTGTCCTCTCGATCTCTCCCTGTCCTTATTGGCTGGTCATTCAGGGAGGAGATGCAATTAGATCCCAATTATTACAATATATTATCAACCCATCTCTTAGGGAGAGAAGTTATCCATCTTGTCTAAAAGAAGCAGTGGTATGGTCGCTTCTAAAAAGGTCCTCCTGGATCCCCTAGACCTAACCAACTATAGACCAGTATCAAATCTTCCTTTCCTGGGCAAGGTGATCGAGAGAGCAGTTGCCTCCCACCTCCAGGTAGTCTTGGATTAAACAAGTTATCTAGACCCATTTCAAACTGGCTTCAGAGCAAGATATGAAGTTGAGACCACTATGGTCGTCTTAGTGGATGGTTGTCACCTGAGCACCGACAGGGAAAGTGTCCCTGCTGGTGCTCTTAGACCTCTCAGAGGCATTTGATACCATCAACCACAGTATCCCTTCAAAACACCTGGGGAATCTGGGGATTGGAGGCACTGTGCTTTAGTAGTTCCGGTCCTATCTCTCAGGCAGGTTCCAGATGGTGGTGCTTGGGAATAGCTGCTCCCCAAAAAAGGAGCTGTTATACGGCATACCACAAAGTGCCATTCTATCCCCAATGCTATTCAATATCTACATGAAACCGCTGGGAGGGATCATCCGGAGGCATGGTGCAGGGTGCTATCAGTATGCTGATGACACCCAAATATATTTCTCCATGCCTTCAAAAACAGCCTCAACTAAGGATAGTGTGTCTCCTCTGAATGAATGCCTGGAGGAAATGATGGGCTGGATGAGGAAAAACAAACTGAAGCTGAATCCAGGCAAGACAGAGGTGCTTACTGTCAAGGGTCCTAACCTGGGGTTGGAGGTGCATCAACCAGTCATGGATGGGATTACACTCCCTCTGAAAGGCTGTGTTTGCAGCCTGGGAGTGCTTCAGGATTCGTCGCTCCAAATGACAGCTCAGATAGATGCGACAGCCAAGAATGCTTACTACCAGCTTCGACTGTTATGCCAGCTGTGCCCCTTCCTAGAGTTGGAGGACCTAAAGATGGTAGTGCACACGCTGGTAACCTCAAGGATGGACTTCTGCAATGTGCTATACATTGGGCTACCTCTGTACCAAGTTTGGAAAATTCAATTGATTCAGAGCAGCAGCCAGATTAGTAACTGGTACATCCAAGAGTGATCATATTACACTAATATTAAAATCACTCCACTTGGCTGCCAATTAGTTTCCGGGCAAGGTACAAAGTGTTGGTTATTGCCTTTAAAGCCCTACATGGTTTGAGTCCAGCTTACCTACAGGATCGCCTTCTCCCGTACAATCCGCCCCATACACTTCAGTCCTGTGGGGGACATTTGCTCCAGTCAGCCAGGACTAGGTTGGCAACTGTCACCCAGAGGACTTTTTCTTCAGCCACCTCTAGATTCTGAACAGCCTGCTGGAAAAGATATAACAGCTGACTACACTGTCAGAATTCAAATCAGCATTAAAGACTAGCCTCTTCCAGCAGGCCTATCTAAATTATTTTAAAATGTGAATTTAAATTGTGTGTTGACTGTTTTAAAATGTCTTGGTTTTACTGTTCTTCTAAAGTGATATATGTTTTTAATTGATATGCGCTTTTAACCAATGTTATGTCTATGTGCAAATGTGTTCTCTGCCTCGATCCATAGGGAGAGGCGGGTAAGAAATAAATAAGTGGTGGTGATGATGACAACAACAACAACGATGATGATTGTCTTTATTCATATCTGTTCTTTTTGCCTAATTATTATGAGAAGGAACCAGAAAAGAAGTAAGCACAGCTTCAGTCCACATGCAAGTGCCACCAGGTCTTGTCTTCCAACTGAAATTCTTCATCTCCTCCCTTTCCCCAAGCATCTCCAGAAAGTCAGCAACATCCATTTCTGCATGCTCATTAATAGAAGAATGAATTCACAAAGTCTTCCAAAGTGACTGACAATCTGCCTTTGAAACTGCAGAGGGCTTCTAAAGCAGTTTGTGGTGTGGCACAGAAATAGGTGGTCCAACGTTAAACAGTCTATAGGGCAAGATTCCATCTGTCACACAAGCTGAAACATCTCTCCAGCTCCACCTCTCTCAATTTTAAATTGCTTAAAATTTACCAATTAACTATCTATTAATGTATCAACAGGACCCTTTAACTACATAGCATATTTATATTACCTTATGTGATGTTGGAGAGCTGCACTGGGGAGGCATACAGGGGGTAGCTAGGCGATCTAGGTGAGCCATAATCACAACTGCTGTTTGCCTTAAATCAATTGCTAGTTCATTGTCCTGTGGCAGTATTAGATACCGTAGGAAGTTTTCATTTGGACTTAATGAGTAGGACAGCATCTAAAACAAAAATGAAGAGCTTTTAATGTATGTACTCTTAAACCATGCAACATTGAAAGAATTATTTTTGCTGAAATAATGGGTGATTGCATAATTCAGAACTATTAAAGCTTTCAACAGCTACAACATTACTTAATGAGTTTTAGCTAGCACATGAATTCCTATTGTTATAGATAACTCCAACATTTACAAAACTTTTTTTGAAAAAAAAAACCCTGCTTGTAATACTTATGTACAGTGGACAACTGTGGGAAGCTAGGGGTCCACATTAACTCCCATGAAACCCTGGAAGGCTGCCCGCCCCTGCTCCCACAAAAAATTTAAACATTACTCCCCAGATGCCCTCTAGGGGCATTAGAGATGTTTTCACTGTTGGTGTTTTGTTTTGTTTTGTTTTGTTTTGTTTCGTTCTGTTGCCCCCTGGGCCATTTTATGCCCAAATAAACCCTTTTTTTAACAACCAGAAGTAACCAGAAGTCTTCCTGTTTACTTCCTGTTTGTGAAAAAAGTTCTTGCCTGGCCCTAAAATGGCTCAAGAAGGCCCAAAAACATGGCTAAAATGCCCCCATGCCTCTTAAAGGGCATTTCAAGGTAAACAAAATTGATCCCTGGGGCCACAAAACAGCCTGGGGGCGGGGGCTTGAAGCTGCACTCTGCTCACCCAAATATAGATCACAAATACAACATTTAATAAATTAGAAATGTTCAAGAATGCATTTCTCTGGTCAACAGCAACAATGTTTCTAAATGTTTTGAGTTTGCACTCCACCCTGTTTTATTTTCTTTACATATTGTAAAGAATGATTTCAGAGAACTTAGATACATGTAAAGTGCTGCTTATAATGGACTCCACAACCCTGACTTAAACTAAAACTGAAACATGTATTCTCAGAAATACACTGAAGTAAGTGTTGCCTGAATCAATGATGGCCCTGAGGACCCCATGCATGAAATGGCAGGAGGTGGGGCTGTACACACATATTTCACGATTATGTCTCCCTGATCTGCCTGCTGAGATCAAAAGACTGGTGCCAGTTGCAGGCTGCTGGTCTCCACACTATTAGTGATCTATATGAGGATCACTGGGCTAACAGAGAGGCTGAAATCTCTCTACTCCTTCCCCACTCCAGTGCTCCTTGCTAACAGCAGCAGGGAATCTGCAATCTATGACTGAGATAAGTGCATAGGTAGTTGGACTGAAAGGCTTCAGCCTCCCAGAGAAACTGATACATACAAAAAACAAAACAGCTATACATTCCTCTCCCCACTCAATGGCTCTTCAGCTAAACTAAAGCAATAAGGCAATGATGGGGCAAATTGAGGCTCTACAGGCAACACAAAGAATAGCTAAGGGCCACTACCCTACAGTCCACATGTGTCTAAATGAATTAATGGGAGGGTGTGCCTACCTGAAGTTCTTCTTCAGTATTGTTCATCTCTTTATTACAAATTATATTCTGGAACCTTTGCAGCAGAGGAAGGAGCGGGGCACTAGTTCCTTGTGCTGATCGTTCATTATCTGTTTCCCGTGTGCCATTGTCCCAGAGTTGAAGCAACAGCATAACAGCAGACAACATTTGGCTGATGGGAAGAAGCATTAGCATGGCTGAATATTTGGAACAGGTCTTACTTAATTGCCATTTCTATTTTCTTTATTTTATAAGAAATACACAAACACACACAAATGCATATACATACACACAGAGAACTTTAACCATGTTGTAATAAAGACTGAAAGGGTCATAACACTGTAAGGAGATCCTGCTTTCCAATGCTTACCTTAGTGTGCCTCTCTGGACAGCCAATTCTAGCAGTATAGCAAGAGCCAAGTGTTGATCTTGCAAGGGAATGTTTCCTGATCCTTTTGAACCTGGAGTTCCATGGATGTCTCTAATTTAAAGAAGAAATCAGTTTTGTTAAAGATAAATATCTCAAAGCAGGTAAGTAAAAACCTCTGCATTACATAGTGTTTTAAACATTTAAAAATACAGCTAGGGCCACGCTGTATTTTCTTTTCCAATTTCTCTTCAAGTACACTGACTATAAATGCAACATCCCCTCCATATCTACCTACATTTACAGCACATGAATAAATCCAGGATATGCATTTTTAAAGAAATGAGAAGGAAGAAGTATAAACTAGACTTCACATTCACTTATTGCAATCTCAAGACTTTTAACAGGAAAAACTCAAAAACGTTTAACATGAGTTTCCTTAGTTCTAGCACAGAACACAAGTGCGGGGGATAGATCATGCTAGAAATGTTAAAAATATTTTTCAACATGAAACTTTATAATGGCATCCACATACAAATTAAAAGACCATTTAAAGAAGAAACTTACCCAGTCACAACAGACCTTAGAAATTTAGTTGCTCTCTCCACAACTTCCAGCCATACAGATGATACTGTTCCTTCATCAAAGAGTGATGCTTCTGGTAGTGCTCTCAGGGCATCAAGAGATTCTTGTAACAGTTCACTGCAAAGATCTGCATCCTCACCTAACAATGGCATACAACAGGTTTGCTATGTTAGGGAAATCCAGTGCAACTTAAGTTGATATGATGTCATCAAAACTGATTAGCAAATACACACTTAAGAGTTCAGCCTATAAAATGAAGATTCACATCTGTACTACATTTCTGTGGCTATAACAAGGGGGCAAAAAGAAATGAGAATAAAACCTATTGTTTTGCAAATTTAAGCCAAAAATAAAAGAAGCACATACTTGCAGACCTATTCACACACAACCCCTCTGACTTTTCCGGATTCGCTGCATTGCCGTCTGGAAGTGAAACAAATTTAACTGGCATTGTTAACACTTAACCTCATACACAAGATACTCAACTCTGTCAAGGTACAAAGTGTCACCTTGTTGTCTGTGTAAAGCAAAGCAACAAAGAAGCCAATGGTAACTTGAGATCTGCCCATGGGAGGAACTATCCATGGGACAATTATCACCCATGTGTTCCACAAAGCTAGGGTACATGGAAGAATAATAAGGAAAAAAGCCATTACTGAAACAAAACAATATTAAAGCTTGTTTGCACAAAGATATGTCGGAGACATTGCAAAATATATGGGGGAAATTTTCTCTGGTATGATGAAACCCAAACTGAACTTCTAGACCTTGCCATAAAATGTATGGTGCAAAGCCAACAGTTCCTCATTGCCCTGAGAACACCATCCTGCACAGTGGTGACAGCCTCATGTTGTGCAGATGCTTTTCCTCAGCAGAAACTAGCAAACTGGTTAGGACTGAAGCAAGATGGATTTTTCTATTATTATTTTTATTTTTTAGGTATTTATACCCCGCTATTCAGCCACAAAGACTCTCAGAGCAGCTTACAAATTATTAAGCAATACCACCTAAACATCTACACTGCTTTTATAGCATGCTAGGCACTCTCCAAGAGGTTTCCAATGTGTGCTAGCTAACTGCCCACACAAGCGGGGTACTCATTTTACTGACCTATGAAAGGATGGAAGGCTGAGTGAACCTTGCAGCCCTTGGGATTGAACTTGCAACGCTGTGGCTGCAGTACTGGCGTTTAACTGTCAGGAGTTAGAGACTGAACTCCATTATAAAATGGCTGAACAAGTGCAGAATCATGCTGAGTCATAATGGCTGACTCCATGAACTACCAAGTCATGCCTAGTCAGGCCACTAGAGGGCAATATCCTAGAGAGAGAGAGAGAGAGAGAGAGAGAGAAAGAGATGTGGAGGGGGGGGCGTGTGTGTGTGTGAGCTTGTCCAAAGCTCACTCTCTTCTTGTGAACGCTGATGCTTGGTGAAGCAGTTTTCCTTCAATTGTAAAATATTTGTATTTATATTGCAACTGTTTGACTTTGAAGATGAAAGTGCCTCCTGCTTATTTGGATGTCAAACACTCTGTGTGTGAGTATTCTTGGGAATGGGTTGCTACTAAGTCTGCTGACTTTGGCTTCTGCCGGGGATCGAGTGTCCTATCATCCCTTGACATTAACCATTGCATCACCAGGGCTCCCTATAGATGGACCAAATAAAGGGCTGTTCTGGAGGAAACCCTGCTTCAGACTGCAAGAGACTGCAAAAGTTCACCATCCAGTAGGACAATGACCCACAGCCAAATTAGTTTAAAAACAGGAAACTGAATGTCTTAGCTGGAGCAATACTGCCAATAAGAATGAGCAAAAACAGAAGGATCCAGATGCACAAAGTTGATACTGACTTACCCAGTAGCCTCCATAGCTGTAATAGCTACCACAGATGTTTCTCCCAAGTATTGACTCAGTGGGATTGATGTGTAACCAACAAGTGCCAGTTTGTTTTTGTTTACTTAACTTTTACACTACAATAAACATATTTAGCACCTTCACAATTAAAACTACTCTAGGCTGTAAAACATCAAAATCTGGAAAAGTCAAGGGGGAAAGTAAATAATTCTGCAAGGCTCTGTAACTCACAGACACATGGCCTTCAGCCTTCTGGATATTTTGGCCTACAAACTGCCATCGTGTCCCATCAAGAATAAGTGATTGTGGGAGTTGTAGGCCCAAGCATTAGGAAGGCTAAGAGTTCTCCACTCCAACATAACTAATTCTGTATGCTTCAGAATGGAAATGACCTAATCCGTCAAGTGAAGCAGCCTTGACCCTTAAGAATGGGTTAGGTTCATAATGCTTAGACTGCAATACCATACACATTTATCTGGGAGTAAGTCCCATTCAATTCAATGAAAATTTAGTGGGAATTACTATAAGTATTACTATAAATATAAGACTGCAAGGTAAAATACCTACGTTAAAACAAAATGTTTAGATAACAATCCCATTAATGTGACAACAGCACAATCAGATACATAGCACTATCTAACTATACCTGATCTCCAAGCTCTTCGTAGAAATGCAAATGCAAATGAAAGGGCAGCTCTGGATCCTACACGAGCAAGGCCTTCTACACCTTTGCCAACAGGTCTGGGACTATAACAAACAAAAAAATGATGAGAGAAGAGCATATTATTTTTGCTTAAAACCAAACATCTGCACAAAGATTCTTCAAAATGTTGGAGGTGGCTAAATAGAATCTGGTGGACTGCCTTAGCAGAAAAATTATCTGGCATGCACAGTTGAAAAGAGGAGAAAAATCAAAGGACACTCTATGGAACTCTGGTCCCAATTTATCAACTATACCACCAATCACCTTTCTACACAAGATCCACCACCATCCCTTTTAAAGCTATGGAATAATAGACTATGAATTCTGATTGATGTTGCTATGTACATGGTGAATGATGACTGAACTATGTTATAAAGAAAGATAGGGAGGAGTTGGGGTAACTACAAATGTACACAATATTACGTGAAATATCTGAATAGAAAAACCATAATAAAAATGTCAAAACCCAGGAATCCAGGCCAAATGCTCCATATCACCAGGAAGCAGCTCTACCATAGCTCTAGCCACTAAGATATTAACAGCTACATTAGACATTTGTATCCTTGCTCATAAAACATCAAGATTATAAACTGCTAACATTTACTGCACTACAGGTCGATTGATTCAACCAAGGAAGCCACGACCCTGACTTTGCACAACTTGAGTAGGGCAGCTGATGACCAGGGCTCTTGGAAGTCTCTCATGTGTAGAGTTGCCATAAGTGAAAGTGAACTTCATGACAAACAACAATATTTACTTACACTGAGAAAACATTTTGAATGAACTGCTGAAAGATTAGCCAATATTTATGTAAATTCTAATGACTAAGTGGGTGTAACAACTGAATTTAGGCCTCAAGTAACAGAATAAAGGGATTGGGAGAGAAAAGAAAAGAGATTTCTTTGAACGGGTCTTTACCTTTTCTTGTCCGCCACAGGCAAAGGAAAATTGCTGCTTTTCCACCTAACCTTGACATTCTCCTGAAGAACAGTCCTATTTAATGCAATAAAATAGCGTTCTAAGATAGCAAGCCTCTGTTTTAGTCTCAAGGCAGAGAGTGTTGTGGTGGCAGTTTTCTTGGCTAGAGCTTGCTGCTCCTTCACCAAGACATAAAGGCACTCTTTCAATTCATTCACATCTAGAAGAAAAGGGAATGATATTACTTATGTAATACATTGAGCACAATACATATAAATATTCTAAAGGTGAATACAGCTTGAAGAAACCTGAAGGTTCATAATAACAGGGAGGGGGGGGGAAATGCATCCACTTTATTATTTAGGAGAAGTACATTTTTCCTTTTTAAGGTACAATGCAGTGGAATGTTAAATTAAGTTTTGGAACGGACCATACTTCATTGATTATTGTATTAACTTAATTTATGGAATGGAATGCTAAGGTGGCGTACACCAAGTTCCCAGGCATCTTCCCACTTAGGAACTTACCATTCCCAATTTGCTTAGTTTCAGCAGGCTTGTTACACTATTTATTTATTTATTTATTAAAGTATTTATACTAAACCATTTAACATTTAAACCAGGACAGTTTTAAAACAGTCAAAACAATTTAAAGCCACTTATGTGCAAATTTGGATGAAATCAGTCATGTCCCCAAAGCTTTAGTAAATAGCCATGCTTTCCCTTGGTGCCAGAATGATGGCAGCATGGGCAATATCCAGATCTCTAAGGGGAGGGTATTCCATAACTTGGGTGCCACAATAGAGAAGGCCCTCTCCCACATCCTCTGACAGCATAGTTCTGACTGATGGGTCATAGAGGAGGACCCTTCTAACAGACCTCAAACCACAGGCAGGCATATATAGGGAGTGGTCCCATTTAAGGCTTTGAATGTCATTACCAACACCTTCTATTTACTCAGAAACATATTGCTAGCCAGTGTAATTCCTTTAAAACCAGAGTTGTATGGTTGCTGTATGGCATTCCAGTCAGCAGTCTAGCTGCTGCCTTCTGCACTAGCTGTAGCTTTTCAGTCATCTTCCAGGGCAATCCCACATAGAACGCACTGCAGAAGTCTAATTGGGGCAGTTGCTAGTGTGTGGATTACTGTGGCTAATTTACCACTGCCCAACTTCAAGAAGAAGAAGAGTTGAGACTCAGCAGTATACTGACAGCGCCTCACCCAAAACCTCTTATGACCTCACCCAGAGGCTTCCTATAGAAACTGAACAGCATAAAGGACACGATGGAACCCTGCAGCACCCCAAAACTTAATGGTCATGGGACTGTACAGAAATCCCCCAATGCTACTCTCTGAAAACTAACCATGCAGCTAGGAGCAGAACCACTGTAACACAGTGTCTCCTACCCCCATCCAATGGAGCTAGTCCAGTAAGATGCCATCATCAATGGTATCAAAAGCCACTGAAAGATCCAGGAAGATCCACAGAGTAACACTCGCCCTGGAGTAAATCATCAATCACAGTGACTAAGTGCCACGCGTTCGCCTGAAATCAGACTAAAATGGTCCAGGTAATCAAGAACGCCTAAAGTCGCCTAGACACCACATACTCAAGCAACTTGCCCAGAAAGAGGATATTAACAATAAGGCTATGTTTCTGGTGGGGGGGGCTCTTTAAGATGGAGTGCTTTACAGCCTCTTTCAAGGCAGCAGGTGCCTCCCCCTGGAACACTGAAGCATTTAACCACTCAAACCAATCCCTGAACCCACTCAGTCAATCCCCTTCTGCTAGCTCTTTATCAGCCAAGATTGCAAGGGTTAAGCATAAGCGTGGTGGGACGGAATCAGTCATGTCTCTTCTCCATACCATCTGGCCACAACAACTGAAACTGATCCCAAGAAAACTGACCAGATAGAACACTGGATACTTTCCCATACTCTGCAATCACCGTGGCATCAACTTTTTCCTCATAATGCCAAGCAAATTTTCACAGTAGGCAACCAAGGGTTCAAATCCTGGCTACTCAGGATAGTTCTTCTGGGAAACAAGTTGAAAGCATAATAAAGTTTTAATTTTTTGGGCCAATTTTACTGCTGTATAGTAGACACAACAAAATGCTCTCACTAATTTTTGGTTGTACTAACTCTGTGACCTATGTCATCTACACTCTAGGCTTCATCCAGCCTGTTTCATCACCTGCCGGTCTTCTGCAAACCAAGGTGAATTATGGGCTCCATGGCACTGGACTGGGTGCTTATGATTGTATCGATGGCCTTTTCCATTTCACCATTTCATAATGAGATCAAAGCCTTGTCCTAACTGCCAGACCTGTCAGACAGAAAATCTCCTAGAGCATTTAGGAATCGTTCCAATCTCCCATTCCTACAGGGAGGGTCTGCTATGACCAAGCTAAACTGTACAAGGAAACTATCTGACCATGACAAGAGGGTTGTTGAACTCCACCCCAAACCAGTTCATTTTCTGTAACAGTTCTCTCTCCTGCTACTGAGCAGAAGAGATTCCTTGAGATCTTCTAGCTGCCACCATTAACTGATTTTGCCCCACTTGACCTAGTAAGTCAGTGGGGAAGTTACTGAGGGTTTTAACTTGCACTTTTTCCACCTCTGACTCTGCAGAGACCCCCCTCTTCCCCTGCGGGAGATAAGAATCCTATATGAATAACCATGTGCACACACCATGCAAAAGGCATGTGAAAAGCCTATGGAAAAGAAGAGATCTTTAAAGTAAGTTTTTATTCTAGGTGACCTCTCCATTGACGCCCCCTTGTCGTGGGAGAGAGGCTTGCGTACCCTAATGATGTTTTGAGCTATGCTGGCGGTGGCATAATAGCCACTGGTAGGGTCTCCCATGCCAGGCAGGTCAAAACCGAAGGGTCTGACAAAGAGCGTCAAAGGGCAGGATGGGCTCTCTAGCCTTGTGGCAACCATCCTAGGAGAAGGAAAACTCCAATCCCAAACCCGGGCAGATGGTGCTCGTCCAACCCTGTAAGGTCAACCATCTAAGAGAAGGAAACTCTAATCAAACCTACGGCCCGAGGACCTCGCTGCCACGTCCATGCTTGCAAGGCCACGGCAGATGAATCTCTGGTTTAAAGGGTGAGGCCAGTTCTGTGCACGCTGCGCTCCACCAGAAAAATCCATTGCACAGGCTCGAAGGACAAATCCATTTCCAAAAAAGCCCTGTAGCGACTGGCGAGGGACGAAACCGGCAGGTGTAAAGATGCACTGGAAGCCGCAGCCCCAACCCTGCATGCAGGCGGTTCAGGACATTGGTCGCTCGAGGCTGACCCGGGAGATGACAGTCTTGTTCGGCAGCATCCTGAATGACCAAGCAGCCTTTTTTAAGGAGAGCACTGCTTGCTCCATATGGAGAGGGGCCTAGAAAAGGTGGCCTAACGAAAGCTCATCCCCAACTACCTGGTTGGCTAGCCGCGGCCAACAGGAATCTTCTGATGCGGTCAAACCAAGGCAAAGAAACAAAGGCACACACCGGCCTCCAAAGGTGTAAATAAACTGACACTTGCATGCTGGAACATCAGAACCATGCAAGACTCTAAAGATAGTGGACGGCCTGAGCGTCGTTCTGCCCTAATAGCCCTTGAACTATCACGGCTTAATATTGACATCGCTGCTCTTAGTGAAGTTCGCTTCCATGAGGAAGGCAGCCTTAAAGAACATGGCGCCGGCTACACACTTTACTGGTCTGGCAAACCCAAAACCGAAAAACATCTTTCAGGAGTAGGCTTCATGATTAAAAACTCCATTGCCTCCAAACTCAAAACCTTGCCAACAGGACACTCTGATCGCATTATTTCCTTACACCTCCCACATGTTGTTCTCTTTAGTGTATATGCCCCAACTATGCAAGCCGACCCTGTAGAGAAAGACAAATTCTACACAGACCTACGCCAACTCATACAAAAAGTCCCTGTAGAAGATAAAATTATTATCCTTGGTGACTTCAATGCCAGAGTAGGAAAGAACTCCGAAGCCTGGAAAGGTGTCTTAGGCAAGCATGGTGTTGGAAATTGCAATGATAACGGACGCCTCCTGCTAGAGTTCTGTGCAGAACAACAGCTGACTATTACAAACACAATCTTTCAGCAGAAAGATAGCTTGAAGACAACCTGGATGCATCCCCGATCCAAACATTGGCACCTCATTGACTATGTTCTAGTCCGTCAGAGAGACATTCGTGATGTCCGTCATACCCGAGTGATGCCCAGTGCAGAATGCCAAACAGATCATCGCCTCGTCAGATGTAAACTAAATCTTCATCTTAAGTTCAAACCTAAGAGGGGCGGCATCTTAAAGAAGAGGCTCCAAGTCAACAATCTTCAACAAGCTACCATGAGAGACAACTTCCAGGCAAACCTACAAACGAAACTTGAAGACCATCCTACAGATCCTTCTCCTACAGTGCTTTGGCAACATATCAAAAACAGTATCCTCCAGTCTGCAGAAGAATCCCTCGGGTTCTCCCACAAGAAAAATCAAGACTGGTTTGATGAAAACAACCAAGAGATCCAGGAGCTGCTGGCAAGGAAGAGAGCTGCTCACCAGGCATACCTCGCCCAGCCAACCTGTCATGTAAGAAAAGCAGCTTTCCGCCTCACATGTAGCAAACTACAACAAAAACTCCGAGACATGCAGAACAAGTGGTGGATCAATTTAGCAGAAAAGACACAACGCTGTGCAGATCAGGGTGATCATAGAGGATTTTATGAAGCTCTTAAAGCAGTGTTTGGACCTACTTATCAGGTCCAAAGCTCCTTATACAGTACAGATGGTCAAACATTAATTACTGATAAAGCCTCCATCTTGAATCGTTGGGCTGAACATTTTCAAAGTCTCTTTAGCACCAACCGAGTAGTCCAAGGCTCAGCTATCCAACATATGATACAAAAACCAATGAGAAATGAATTGGACATAGCTCCCACTTTGGAAGAGACCCTTATGGCCATACAGCAGATGAAAAACGGCAAGGCAGCTGGGATTGATGGAATCCCACCTGAAGTTTGGAAACACGGAGGTCATGCACTCCACGAAAAATTCCACGAATTCCTTGTGAATTGCTGGGAAAAAGGGGAACTGCCATCAGACCTCCGAGATGCAGTCATCATCACCCTGTACAAGAAAAAAGGAGCAAAATCCGACTGCTCAAACTATCGAGGCATAACACTGCTCTCTATTGCTGGAAAAATCCTTGCAAGGATACTCCTGAACAGATTAGTTCCTGCTATTGCAGAAGAACTTCTCCCTGAAAGCCAATGTGGCTTCAGAGCCAATAGGAGTACTACAGACATGGTATTTGCCCTTAGGCAACTGCAAGAAAAATGTAGGGAGCAGAACAAGGGTCTCTATGTAACATTTGTCGACCTCACCAAAGCCTTTGACACTGTAAGTAGAAAAGGTCTGTGGCAGATCCTGGAAAAACTAGGATGTCCCCCCAAATTCCTTAAAATGATTATCTTGCTACACGAGGGCCAGCGTGGTCAAGTCAGATATGGCGATGCTCTTTCAGAGCCCTTTCTAATAACTAATGGAGTGAAGCAAGGTTGTGTTTTTGCACCAACCTTATTTACAATCTTCTTTAGCACGATGCTCCAAAGGGCTATGGCAGAGCTTGAAGAAGATGACGGCATCTATATACGCTACCGTACTGATGGTAGCTTGTTTAACTTAAGCCGTCTGAGGGCTCACACTAAGACTCTAAACTATCTAGTCCGTGAGCTGCTCTTCGCCGATGATGCTGCCCTTGTTGCCCACACAGAAGCAGCTCTGCAGCGCCTAACGTCCTGCTTTGCAACAGCTGTAGAGCTGTTTGGGCTAGAAGTCAACCTGAAGAAAACAGAAGTTCTTTACCAGCCTGCACCACAGGACGAACACCACCATCCCCACATTGCCGTCGGCAAATCAGTGCTCAAGTCCGTTCAGCAGTTCACCTACCTGGGAAGCATCATTTCCTCAGATGCCAAGATTGACAAAGAGATCGATCACAGATTAGCAAAGGCATATAGTGCATTTGGAAGACTTCACAAAAGAGTCTGGAGCAATAAACACCTGAGGCAAAGCACAAAAATCAGTGTGTATAGAGCCATCGTACTGTCTATCCTCCTTTATGGATCTGAAACATGGGTCACCTATCGCCACCACCTACGACTCCTCGAGCGCTTTCATCAGCGCTGTCTACGCACAATCCTAAATATACACTGGACTGACTATGTGACGAATGTTGCTGTCCCTGAACAAGCAGGGATCACCAGCATTGAGGCCATGATATTGAGAACACAGCTGCGCTGGGCAGGGCACGTTTCTAGGATGGAGGACCATCGCCTCCCAAAAATACTACTCTACGGTGAACTCGCCATGGGTCAGCGTAAGAGGGGCGCTCCAAAAAAGCGATACAAAGACTCCCTGAAACAACATCTCAGGCTTGGCCAAATTGATCACCAACAGTGGTCCGCCCTGGCCTCACATCGGGAGGCATGGAGACGCAATATCCACAATGCTGCAGCCTTATTTGAGAACTCACGACGAACAAGTCTTGAAGAGAAACGACAACGCAGAAAGAATCACAACCCAAAAACATCACCCAAGGAGTCCTTCTGCTGCGCTTTTTGCAACCGGACTTGTTTATCTCAGATTGGCCTTTTTAGTCATCAGCGCGCTTGCAGAAGGCGCGGGATGAGTCCTTCCTGAATCTTCGTTTGCGAAGAAAAGCCAGAGAGAGATTCTAGGTGACCAATCTACATTAGCAAAAGGTATCTCATACATGAAGATAACTCCCTTCAGGCATTACGTAGAAGTACAGTTGTCCCTCCGTATCCACGGATTTGTATCTACGGATGTAAGTACTCATGGCTTGAAAATATTCTTAAAAATATAATAATCCAAAAAGCAAAGCTTGATTTTACCATCTTATATAAGGGACACCATTTTGCTATGCCATTGCATATAATGGGACTTGAGTATTCATGGATTTTGGTATCCACGGGGGATCCTGGAACCAAACCCCAAGCGAATATCAAGGGACAACTGTAGTTAAAAAGTTAGAGAACAGCCTAGGTCATATTCAGCCGAGGTTAAAAAGAAACATAATTCCCTAATGCAACTAGTTAAAACACTCCTATTCTACTCACAATACAATAAAGCTCTGCTGTTTGGATATTCATGGGGCAGCTGGGTATCTAAATGTCTTTGTCCAGCCTGCAACCAGCTTCCTAGGTGAGGCAGCCATCTCAGTCCCTTTGTCTCTCTCCCTGCTTCATGGCCCCCTTGGGGTTATAAGCTCTTACTGGAAGCATCTGGAAGCTTTGGCACATCTTCCAGACTGGTCATCCTCACTGAGCCATAGTCTCTCATGGTTTCTGTGATTCCTCTGTAATGCTGACCCCAATAAATGTAACTTAACCCGACATGTCAGTAACCCTCTGTTTAACAGGAAGGGAGACTATAGCCCTCCGTTGTGTTGCCCAGATAATGAGGAGAGCCCATTATCACATTCTCCATCTGCCCAACATCACGAATCAGGTCCAAGGTATGTCCTACCACATGTGTCAGGCCAATGATGTACTGAGATCGCCACATGGCTGTCATGGTAGCCCGGAAGTCCCAAGTTGGCCTTGTCAGCAGACTCAAAGAGTAAATGTTGAAGCCCACAGAACCACAGCCCTGGGGTGCTCCAGCACTGCCTCCAAGTCCCACATCAGCCAGCTCAAGCAGGAAGACTGCTTGGCAGAGGAGCAGGCAGTACATTAGAAGCATGCCTATTCTGTCTCCTTTGCCCAGTGGTAGGTACACACCTTCAAAACTAGGGTGAGGGCAGATGGATTTCCTTGCAAGGAAAACTGCATCTTTTTCAGATGAAGGCAGCTCCTCCCCACATTAATGGAATATTTAGACCATCAACATTATTATTACTCAAATTACTATTTTCTTCTTCTTGATATGTGTGAGATCTACTTGATAAAGAATAAATTTCAACAGGATTTTGTGAATAGTTAAGAATATATGGATAAATATTACCTGAAGATAAGTACAGTTGTCCCTTCACAACTGGCGGGGGTTAGGAGTGCAAGACTCCCGCAAAAGTTTTAAAAAAGCAAATAAACCTTTATGTGAAGATTGGGGGGGGTGCGTGGATGGAACGCCCTGGAGGAGAAGAAAGGGAGGGAGAGAGGCTTGTGGCCCAGGCCCCTGCCACTGCAACCCAGCCCACCTAGGCCTCCCAGGCCTCCTCCTCTGCCACTGCCACCACCACCATCACTCACCCATCACTGCCACCATGCTGCCGCTGCTACCATCCCTAACCATGCCCCCGCCACCATACCTCCGGAGCCTCAGCTGCTGCATCCGCCATGGTCTCTTTACCCCCTTTCCTCTTCACCCATGGCCTGATCCACACCGTTGCAGATCGGGCCATGGGGGAAGAGAAAAGGGAGTGGACAGGCAAAGTCTCTTTGCCCCCTTCCCTTTCAGCCCCCCATCCCCGCCGCCACCTCCCGCCGCTGCTAAGCACTTACAGGCTTGGCTTTGCAGCCCAGCAGCTTTGCGGGAAACGCAGCGGGGGTTTGCTTAGCCTTTGGCTGTCCCCCTCCTTGGGAACGAATGCCAAGCAAACCAGTAGTGCTCCTGTTGGGAGGGAAGCTGGAAGACAAGCAACCCTCCAGCGGCTTTCCACGAATACACAAAACTGTGAAAGTCAAAGCCGCAAAAGTGAACGGACAAATGTAGCTGACTTGATATGTAGTTGTCACTTAGGTTTAATCCTAGATACAGAATGACCAGTTGAGGTTTACTTCATTTTTAGCTAGCATTTTCATTTTTCAGATACAGATTAAGAAACTTGTGTTTTTATAGGCTTATACTGATAACAAAAAAACCAGAGGCATTTTCACTGCTAGTAGTTAATGAAATACAATTGCCCCTCCACATTCGTGAACTTAGCATTCGCGGTTTTGATTATTCGCGGTTTTGATTATTCGCGGTTTTGGGAGGGCCCCCCCGTCCTCCCAAAACCATGACAAGGGGCCTCTGGAGGCCCCGTGAATGCCCTGGGGAGAGGGGGGAGGGCCGGAGAGGCCTTCATGGAGCCTTGGAAGGCCCCATGAAGGCCCTGGGTGGGAGGGGGAGGGCTGGGGAGGCATCCACGGGGCCTCCGGAGGGTCTCCGGAGGCCCCGTGAAGGCCTTGGAAGGGAGGGAGAGGGGAGAAAGCGACTATGGGGCCCCCGGAGGCCCCATGGTCGCTTTGGCGGGGGAGGGGGAGGGCAGTCATTATTTGCGGAATTTTCACATTCGCGGGGGTCTGGGGAACCTAACCCCTGCAAATGTGAAGGGACGACTGTACTGATGACATAAAGGCATCCGGTAATTTCCAAGTGATGCACAACAGCTGTAAAACAACAACAGTGATTTTGTAAGCAATCCTAACTTCCTAGGGTTTGTTGATCTGCAATCCTCATGTACATCAGCACAGTGACAGCATTGCAAAATTCTTAAGGTAACATTAATTTAACTGGCACAGTGACATTTAGTGACAATGACCTTTTTAGCAAGTTAAGTCCAAAGAATGAGACTGTGCCAGTCAAGAGCATTCTGCAATACGATACAACCCATCCCAGTATCACCTACACATACCACCACCTTGAAATAGTTTTTTTACCACTACAATATAGCACAGAGCCCTGTAATGCTGAGCAGACAGTCAAGCAAGCAGGCCTGACTCCGACACAGCCAGAAGGAGTTGCCACCTCCTGTCCAAACGTGCACAAAAATCTACTACCTATGCATCTTACAATATGTAGGCAGATCTGGATCCCTAGGTGATTTGGAGCAGATCAGCAAGACCTGGTTTCCATTACTCAGGAGCAGGTATAAAATGAATCCTTCCCAAATTTATAGAGCTACAATGAAGACAGCTTAAGCTAAGCAGAATTTATTGTAATTTTTCTTCCTACTGTATACAAGAAGCCAAAAGCTGGTACCAAAACAACATTTCTCCCTGGTCTTCCCACATGTTATTTTGTACTGAGCTTGCAGTACATTGTAAAAAGTGACAAAGACAGCCTCGTTGTTGGCTGAAGATACAATGTCACTATCCTTGAGGTGCACTAACAGTTTGGACAGACCAGAACTGACAAAACATTGGTAATGGTGAATGTCATTACAAACTCTAGTGAAGAAAACCTGTAATTTCTAGATGCCAGGAAACCCTGTGGGTGCAAAAGGAGTACTGGATGCAACTGACAATGTCTGCAGCAACACATCTGGACACAAAGCAGCTAGACTTCTCTTCAGGCACAGGTCTTCCTTGGTGACATATGGAGCAGTCAAGTAGTATTAATATACACTACTATTATTATAAGTTTACAAAGACTGAAAAGTAACAGTAGTCTTTTTAGTTGTCCATTTCTTTATCTTTTTCTCATCTATGGGCTTAATGATGGGGTTTTAATAGTGTTCTGTTTGGTTGATGTTTTTTAAAAAATTGTCTTCCAATGAATTTTAAATGGTTTTTACTCTATAAACAGTTTAATGATTTTTGAATAATGTTTGTGTGTGTGTGTGTGTTGTTGATGTTTTTCTATGTTTGAATCTGTAGTGGTTTCAATAATTTGTAAGCTACCTTGAGCACCAGTATTGGGAAAGTGTAAGGATCTAAATTAATAAAACAGTAACAATCTATTTTAAGAAATAACCTCATTCCTTATTAAAGCCCATATTGCCAACTCATTTAAAAAAAAACCTATTTCCTGCTCCACAAAACCTGTCCAACTACACATTTAGAATAATTCCTGGGGCTAATCAGGGATAGATTGGGAGGATTGTGAAATCAATTCAGCTCTGGTATTCAAAACAAATGTCTATGATCATAATTCTTTTAACTCCAACTCTGTATCTTTTTCTCTAGGTTTCCACTAGTAGACCTCAGGATACTTCGGGGGCGGGAGGGTGGACAACAAGGTAGATCCAGCAAGCTGGAAGCTTGTTCAGCTGTCTTATATTACCTATACTACTGAGAGGTGACCCATGACCTGGGAAATTTTTTGTTTTTAAAAGATACAGTTGTAATTAAACTGTTCATCATTTCTACTTATGCAGTTAGTGAGCCCATATTTTTTCTGTTATCATATGTCTACACAAAATGGGTTATGTGAGCTACTATAGTTGGCCCGCTGTATCCACAGATTTGGCATTCACAGATTCCACCATCCATGGCTTGAAAATATTCCACAAAAATAAATTCCAAGATGCAACCTTTGATTTTTGCCATTTTATAAAAGGCACCATTTAACCACCACTGTATATAATGGGGCTTGAGCATCCATGGATTTTGGTATCCACAGAGGGTCCTGGAACCAAACCCCAGTAGATACCAAGGGCCCACTGTATTTGGGGGTAAAAGACACAAAAGGACATAAAGACAGTGTGGAATGGCCAACAAATGGCAGTAATGATAGCTAAGTGCAATTTTACTATCAGCGGTCAATCTCCACAATTCTTTATACAATTTGGCAGGGAAATTAACTCATATTCAAGCAGTTCATTTTGAACCAGACAAACACAGGTCCCTATGGCATTTACTCCAGATCCCAGAACTTTTTAATGAATGACAGATTAGTGTCCTGCTGAAGGGCAAATTAGTGACCCACTATAAAGCCTAAAACTGGATCACATTAATTTCACTAATGTTCTCTTTTCATAATTGCCTCATCCAATATTAAAGTGTCGTAAAACTGTACAGGAGCTTTTTTATCATGGACAAATCCTGCAAGTAGCATTCTAATCCTTGTCAACAGGCTTATGTACTTGCTAAACATTACTTGCATCATATGCACTTTTATTAATTATCTTAAATTTCCTAGTACTGACAAAGCAGCTCTTAAAAAGCTGCAGAACAGAAGCCATGATTGCAGACAACACACACACGGTCACAATTTTAATTTAAACATGAAAACAATGCAGAAAAGAAACCAGGAAGGATTATCCATTCAAGTTGCCCTTCCAAGAGAAAGATGAGAATTAAACCTACTTCTTCTCAGAGGACTAAGAAAAAGATTGGGAAGGTGAAAGATTAAAGTTTTCTCAAATCTTGTAACAGGTCCCTCAGAAAATATATTTTTAGAGGAGAATCAGCTTCTCAGCTCACAGGTCGTATTTTCCAGACAACTTTAACCAGGACTGGGTCAGATCTAAACTATCAGCCCATTAGGTGCTTGCTTACAAAATCAAGTACCATTCTTATTCAGTCTTCTGACAGACTGATAGATAAACCAGATGACGTATTAAAGACCAGTAACATGATCCACAATCAAAGAAGCTATGAAATTAGAAGCTAGATTTGGCCCACAGAAAGGGCTTAACCTTAAAACAACATACAAAAGAGGCATTCCATATCACCCAATAAGGCAAACAGCAGTGAGAGGAAATTTAAACCAGGTACAGTAATTGGCATGGAGTTACATTCCCCTTTACCCTACACCATGGGACTAATCCAAGTATTATTTTTTTCCTCTGTGTGACTTCTTTTCAGATAAGTGAAGAAGATATAAAACTCCTGTCACAGATTTATGGAACATCATCTAATCTAACCTGTAAGCACTTGCTATTTGATAAACATTAAGCAGCATTTCAATTAATCCAGGGTAAATGACACAGATTTTAAGGAACACCACAATATGTGTGCTGTATGATTAATCTGATTCCCAACAAGATCCACCACCATTAAGACTGTTCATTTTGTAATGCTCAGTAATAACTCTTCAGATGGTATAACCTGTTTCCAGGGCAAAATATATACTCAGCAAGATGAATAGGTGATGAGGGGTATCCATGCATATTCATCAGATGACTAAGTAATTTCTCTCACATTGCATGCACAATGTCCTGAAGATATATGCAACACTACTACTACTTATCTTTGCTACCTTGTGAAATCAAGTCTTCTTAATTCAGGAACATACAAAAAACATTAAAAGAACAGGAGAACCTCTGTAAGAGGATTTTTTCTGTTTCAGCAGTTCTGATTGTGCAGTATTACCCATGTATCTGCAGGGAATACATTCCCAGACTTACAGTGGAAATATGAAGCTGTGAATAATAGCAAACCCTATTGAAATGAAATTTCTTCCAGTCCAACTTCCATGGAAGCATACCACAGAATTGTGCTGGAGGACTCAGAAAATGCCTGAAGAGGACCTTTTTTTTCTGGGGGAGGGGTTGGTTTGTTTTGTTTTGTTTTTTGGACACAGGTTAAGTGAAACGGTGGATAATAGTTCCATGAGTATGGGGCTTGTACTACATCAAAAATATGGTTTCATTTTTTAAAAAAATAAGCAAACCAGAATATCACTCTCTGTGGGCACACGCTACCTCCCACTGCAATATATTACAACCACCAGATTTCAAGAGATTCATTTATGACATGGCTTAATATGAAAGATACAGAGTGTAAACATCTACTAAAGTGGATTAGGAAATACAGAACATTTTCCTTAAATCTGGTGTTTGTTGTTGTGTGCCTTCAAGTCGTTTCCAAATTATGATGACCTAAAGGCAAACCTTTCATGGGAGTTTCTTGGCAAGATTTGTTCAGAAGGGGTTTGCCTTTGCCTTCCTCTGAGGCTGAGAGTGTGCGACTTGCCCAAGATCACCCAGTCAGTTTCCATGGTGAAGTGAGGTTTCGAACCCTGGTCTTGACAGTTGTAGTCCAATGCTTACCCCACTAGTAAACATAAAAAGGGATGTAATTGTTTTACAAAGAGTGTTTCATTAACATCTAATACAACCTAACTATATAAGAACTACGTGACAGAACAGAGTCAGGGCACTAGCTGCTCTTACCATAACACCTCTCAAAGCTTATTCTGTAAACAAAATCCCAAAGGAACATACTGCAGCGCAAAGCCATCTGCGTATCAGAATTTTGCAACAGCAATTCTGGTCCAACATCAGTAGCATGACCATGTTGCTCAAGAACTACTGAGAACAGCCACAGCTCAAAATAAAAGAAAAAGCTGGCTGAGACTAGCACAAGCCATAGTCCAAAATGTCTGAAGGATAACAGGTCAATGAAGGCTGTAATAAACTTGCTGAGAATGACCCAGTCACACCACAGCAACCTTATCTTTAATTACTGAATGCAAGTTCCCACATGCAACACAGCATGCTGAACTCTCAAATTTCATCCCTTGAATAATGGCAAGTATTTTCAGCAAAGAGCTAACCAAAGATCCAAAACTAGAAATGGATAAATTTGTAGTTTTTAGCAAATATTTTATAGAATATATTTGCATATATAAATTATACTTTATTTTGTTCTCTTGACCATCAGTCAGAATTGGATGTAACTAGACATAAGGCTAGATCCAGACTTAAGCATAATTATAATAGACCCATTGAAAACGCTGGGATTTAAAGTTAGTCATGCAGATTCAACCCATAATTTAGCAATCTGTGAACAGTATTTTCTGCCATTTTTAACAGCATAACAGCAGCCTCTGAAACTTGCAAGTTTTCATATTCTAACCCAAAAAAGCATCAACAGATTGCTCTAGAAATGGAGAGAGGTGTTTCAGCAACACATGTGAACTACATGGGCCCTTGTGATCCCCATTGACACCCCTAATGCACAATCCCCACCCAAAAAATAATCCAAGTTTGTCTAGAATAGACATTTTTCAGCTGAAAAAAATGCCACTTTTAAAATCATACAAGACACTCAAAAATTCTGTTTCGAGATCACCCCACTACAAAACAGCAAGAATTCCTCCCCCATACTGGAAAAAAGATCAACAATGATTCACTGCCACATTGGGTCATGAAAATGGTAGCTGTGCCAGTATGGCTTTGGCCTTCCAAAGGCACTGAAAATCCAAAGGCTCCAGAGTATGCCTATCCCTAATCTAATGATATGTGGCCCCATTGATAAAATGACCCTGCCAACCAGATAAAGTCCAAAGTACTTTAGTACATGGTCAGTAGCCTAGTATTAAGGCCAGCAACCACCCATGCACTGGGTCTGATGGAAGAAAGGAGTCTGGACTTTAGTTGTGGGTATAGGGTTATTTTTTTCCCCAACTACTGTTTTAATATTCAATATTGGGTATTCTTGGCTCAACATTATAGCGACACCTGTACAATTTTAAATAAAACATCTGTATACCATCCTGGGTAGGATAAACATTCCTTATAACATTCAAATGTTTTAATAGGGAACATTATGCAGTACAAAAATAGATCTCAGTGTCTATATATGTATACATAAGCACTATTTAACTGGAACTTCTGAAGACTATTCACCATTTTGAATTTTTTTTTTTTTTGCATGTTACTGTAATTTACTTCTAAGTGTATTTATTATATGGTTTGAATCCCTGACACAGGGTGTACTAGCAATCTAGCCCCTCCAAGAATATTTGTTCAAAGAAGCCTGAAAAGATGCAGTTACTACTATATAATTGGTTACTACACCTCAGTGAAACTATTTTTATAACTTAACTACTGTTCTTGAGCTTATATATATTTATTCAGTATAAATCTTAAAACAGACCAAACAGACATATATAAAACATATATATATTGTTCCACTGTTTCTGAAGCAATTTCCTAATGAAATTTGTACAAGAAGCCCCATGAACCACCAAAACACCATGTAACTGAAAGGATTCCATGGGTTCCTGAGTCAAAATACTAGCTAGAAAACTTACAGTTTATTTATGACCTGAACCAAAACTGACTCTACAGCCATGAACTGAGAGTTCTGCCTCTACTTCACTTCCATTAACACTACAGTATAGGAAGTAAAACAGTCAGCCCAAGCCTATTCGGTAATTTAATCTATTAGTAAAACGCATTCTCTATTTATCTATTTATGTTATGGAGGAGTATTTGTACACCTCAAAACAAACTAAGACATGGAGTGCAAATGATTTCAGGCCTCGCAGACCACCTTGTCTGTCTCAGTCAAGATTCTGAATCTGTGGTGAAATCACTTTCCAGAAAATGTGGAATGAGTCATCATGCTTCATAAAACAGAATGTGGATGCAAAACCAAAACTATTCCAGAACACGGCATCACAGCCTGGAAAAAAACCAAGGAAAATTTATGGATGCCGGCCATGAAAGCCTTCGACTTCACAATGCCCTTACAGCTCTTTAAATCCAAGAGATAGAATACAAATTAGATGAATAGGAAGGGGATAAGATCTCCTCTTCACTGCAGTTCCCCACACATCCTCAACATCTTTTCTAGGGGTCTGGGGAAATTTCTAGAATAAATTTTGGGGGTCACAGGGCCTGAGAGAGGGAGAAGGAAGAGGCAAAATCCAATTGCATTAAACAAAGGAAGACCAAATTAAAACAACCAGCAAGACTGACTTTGCTTTTAAAAATAACCTCAGAACAGAATTTGGCCCTTTGGAAATGGAAGCTGCTACACTTAAGCAAGTCATGGTAAATGCAAATCAGGTGTGTAAGCATGTTAATAGCAAATTTAACTGGTTGAGTTCCTGTGAGTTTGGAAGGAAAACAGGGCCTCCCAAAACTTAAGCTAGTGATTGCTATTGTAAATGAGGGAAGGGCAGGATCCCTAGGGTTTGAATGCAGGGCCCGTAGAATTATAACTTGACCCAAAAAAAAGTTAATAAAACAAGAGTGAATGATCCATAAGCATTTAGAACCTATGGGGTTCTGAGGGCAGAAAATAAAACTTATTGGAAGGAAAGAAGGAGTAGGAAGCCTATTTAAACCCCTAGAAGATTATGGTAATTTTATTAAATGGAGTGGGAATAGATTTGGGAGAGTACATACAAGGAAGCTAATGGGGAAAAAAAATACCCTAACTTTCCTTACAATATTTCAGGACAAAAGAAAGGAAAGGGGACTTCACCCACCACCGCTTTTCCAACTCTTCAGATCCACACTCTTCCTCAGAACAGCTAATAGATGTTGAGCTTCAGAACTAGCACCATACAGTACAACAAGAGAAAGCACAGAAAGGAAAGGAAAGAGAAAGGAAAGTGTCCCTTTTCCTTCCCAAAGCTTCAACAGAACTACAGGATTAGAGAGGTAACAAGTACAGTGGGCCCTTGGTATCCGCTGGGGTTTGGTTCCAGGACCCCCCTGGATACCAAAATCCGTGGATGCTCAAGTTCCATTATATGCAATGGCATAGCCAAATGGTGTCCCTTATATAAAATGGCAAAATCAAGGTTTGCTTCTTGGAATTTATCTTTGGGGGAATATTTTCAAGCCATGGATGGTGGAATCCATAGATACCAAATTCATGGATACAGAGGGCCAAATGTACCACACTTAAGAATACGAACTGATTTATTATTATCATCACCACCATTAACAAAACTGGGAAGACATTACCTGGCTGTTTGCCCCAAACCCAGCTTTCAACAATTGATTTGGCTCTATAAGTAGGTAATGGTGTATCTTCCTCATCTTTTCTCTCCTTGTCATTCTGGTCTTCTTTTTTTGATCCAGTCTGACCTTCAGTACTGTCATCTACAGATTTTTTTTAAAAAAAAACACACACACACAAATGCAACAGTGTAAAGCCTTTTTAAAAAATCCCTTTTGCATCAAATAAGTTCTCACCCTCACTTCTGAAAAGGTCGCTCGGTGTCCTCAGATTCCCTCTAATATTACCATTACATGGAAGAGAACCATTAACTGTCACAGGTGCTACAGCTCCTGTTTCACTGAGCAACACTGTGACCTATTCTGTTCAGAAACGTATACCTCATGGGTGGGGGTCATGTGATCTTATAGATGTTTTTGGGCTGCAACTCCCATCAGATAGCACTGGTCAGCATGACCAATGGTGAGGCATGATGGGAGCTGTAGTTCAACACCAGATGAAGGGTTGCATATTCCTTATCCCTTCTGCAACTCATTGTTAAGCCATACGCTTAAATCCAAAAATGTTAATTCCATCCACAAACTGGAAGCCACTATCACTTTCTTATGGACTGACTTCCCATTTAATCTGGCTGTATATTTTGTACATAAGCTAAACAGCAACTGTCTGTTGTTTCTTATTGCCACCTTAGACAGCTTTAAAAAAGCTGTCAAGACAGATCTTTTCCGGCAGGCCTTTCCTGAATAACTATCCTGGCCTGAAGACTCAGCTGTCCTTATCCTTTCAGCTGCCATTGGAATTGTTTTTTTAATTATTGTATTTTTTTTAAAAAAATTCTTTTAATATATTTTTAATTATTGTATGTTTTTAATCTCTTCTAATTTAATATTATTTTAAGGGGTGGGTGGGCTAGAGTACTGCAATTATGGAGTTTTTATATTGCATTGCAGAGGGGTGGGATAGAAATAATATATTATTATATTAAAAACACTGAATTTGACATGCCACTATACAACACTTTTGGAAGAATTTAACTCTCTAACTTGAAACCAAACTGTATACACATGCTCAAGTTTGGATTTCCTGCCCATTGCTAAGCCTCTTTGCCTTCATTCTCTTTAAAAAGCTTAAATAATTCATTGGATCCCAGCTGAGAAAAGTAACTGCTGAATTGCCAATTCAGATTGCAATGACATACCATACATTGTCATGTGAAGTATAAATGAAAACATATATTGCATTAGCATTTTTATTCGTTTATTTCAACTCCCACACGAACTTCCTTTTGTCATACAGACAAAGGCATTTATCTGAATAATAAGTAGAAAAATTAAAACATGATAATGTGGATATTTAACTTCTAAATACAAAGCTGTAGTGTATTATACTGCCAAAATTTTAATTATATTCTTCCCAGAAAGTACATTTGATCAAAAACATCATATACATGCTAAATTCATGGAGTGCTGTTGTTAAAATATTTATGGAGGTATACCAGAGATCACATTTATCTGTATTTGACATTAGAGTGGCAAAATGTAAGTGTGGATTATACACATTCTATCAAGTTCTAAAGAATTTGATACAATTGTTAAGATATTCTTGGTGAAACCAAGAAAGGGAGCCATATAAATACATACCATATATTCCGGCGTATAAGATGACTTTCTAGCCCCTGAAAATCCCCTGAATATTGGGGGGGGGGGTGTCTTATAAGCAGGATATACAGACCGAGATGGGGCTGCCAGCCCCATCTCGGACTTGGGAAGGACGGGAGGTGGCTAGGAAGCTTCCTAGCCAGCTACCGTCATTCCTGAGTCTGAGATGAGGCTGACAGCCCACTCTCTAGTTTGGCTGGCTGGGTGGGGAGAGCGTTCGGCACCAAGCCTCCACAGCAGCGCCATGCAGATGACCCACAGGGGCGGCCATCCCTGCTGCCCCTTTTCCAAGTGAGAGCCAGGCAGCCGGAGTAGCGGCCAAGTCCCCCAGGCTGGGTGGCCTCCTCGAGCGCTGCCAGCCTGCTCATCATTATGCTGCTGTGAGGGAGACTTTGGGGGGGCCCTCCAAGCAGCAGAGCTCGCTGGGCAAAGAAAGCAAGGGGAGGAGGCGATTAAGGCGAGGGGCTCCGGAGACCAGCAGCCAACGCCCCCCTAGGCAGAGGGGGCCCAAGCCAGCCACGGAGCTTCTCCAGCTCCAGGCAGCCCAGCCCAGAGGAGGCACCCACGGAGGTTCCACGTGAGGCGGGCGAGGCAAACTTGCCTCTCGCGCTCCAGCTCCAGGGAGACTGGGGGAGCTCAGCTGGCCAGGCTGCAGACCGCGGTGGCTGAGGGAAGAGGCAAACTGCGGAGCGAAGGCAGAGAGAGGAGGGAGGGCCGGGATGGGATGGGAGTCACTGAGCGCAGGGAGCCAGGTGGGGAGAGAAAGGGAGGCGGTGTCTGGTGCCACGAAGCTGCGCCTCGGCTCTTCTCCAGAACGAGTGGAAGAGAAGAGAGAAAAAGCAAACCCTCCCCTCGCTCGCTCCCTGCTCTCCCTCGGCTTCTTCTCCCGCATCCAAGGCGGGTGCAGAAACTTTCCAGTGAGTAGAGCCAGCTAGCCTCGCCTCCAGTTTCAGCAGAAAACAAGGCCCAAACACACCCTCCTTCACCTGTTGGGTGGCCAGCACTGGTGCGCATTTTAGCTCACTTCACTATTATGATGCTTTTTTCTTTGAACCCTCCCCCCCTTGCCCGTTGGCAATTTTTACCTTGGGGAGTTAGAGTGCCCAAAATCCCCCACCACCAAACAATGCCCACAATCCCCCCAGCCAAAAAAAGGAACTTTTCAGACCTCTGTGAGTTGAGTACACATGTGTTTAGCTGCCAGTTTAAGATACTGTTTCCTGTATCTGATTACAGTAGGGCCCTGTATCTACTGATACATTATCCACTGATTAAGTTATCCACAGGACACAAAACAGCATGCCTATCATAGAGCCTTCCTAGAAAATGCATCCTCCCTAGCCATTTTCTAGGTCCTCCAAGGCAACTCTATAGTATTTTAAACCAGCCAAACTTCTGTGCTTTTTCAAGGGCTCCTCATGAGGAGCCCTTGTGAAAGCATAGAGGTTTGGCTGGGAACACTCTCCGAGTTCCCCCTGCTTTAAAAACTCTATTTTAAAAAACTCTATATAAAACTCTATATTTTGACTTAAAAATTGGGGGGGGGCATCTTATATGCCGGAATATACTGTGTTTTATTTTTTAAATTAGCTGAGAGAATGAAATTAATATGATTTCTACTTTTTTGCAGTATATTGTCCATCCTGAACTGCTAACACCATGATTTGATAAGCCTTTGACATTTGCAGCACAATATACTTTAATGAAAATTCACTCCCTTCAAATTCAGTGAGACTTAATTCCAAGTTCCAGTAAATGCATACAGCACTGTTGTTTTGCAATGCAATTCTATACTTGTCTACACAGTAGTTTGTCCCACTCAGTTAACCGAACACAGGCCCATGGAACTACATGTAGGACTGGAGTCCTCATCTTATGTCAAAAAATACATTTCAACATCTTTGTGTATGTGCCTTAAATCTGGCTGTTGACTTATGGTGTCCCCATGAATTTCATAGGGTTTTCTTAACCAAGGAATATTCACAGATGGTTTTACCACTTCCTTCCTCTGAAATATAGCCTACGTCACCTAGTATTCATTGGCGATCTTTCCTGACAAGTCTCCCATCCAAGTACTAAACAGAGCTGACCCTGCTTAGCTTCCAAGAACATACAGGGTCTGATGCCTTCATCCTTATGTTATATTAAATTATATATCTAGTTTCCAACATTTTCAAAGCAACAATGATCAAAATAATGAGCTATCACCTGCATAGTTATCCTTGTGTAACCAGACCTAATGATTTACTAAAATATAAAGCATAAAACCAAATACTGTTGGAATTTATTTAAACTACCTAAAATTGGCCCTCAGGGTAATAGAACTGGTCAGATTAGAAGACAACTGTATGAAGAAACCAACAGAGACAGTAGGAAGCAATAACTAGTAAACCTAGATGAAACCCTTCTAGTCATTGCACAAAAACTCTGAAGGAAAACTGGTTTCATTTGTCTTTACTGAACTGAAAGACTGCTTAACATACAATGAAACCCACCTTTCCGTGGAGATGCTTCACTGCTTTGGGAAAGTTCCGTTCCAGTGTATACGATTTCACCATCTTTGACCATTTCATTCCATAGTCCACAGAGGCCATCCCGTGTAAAAGCAAGCTTTTAGAAGCAAAGAGGCAGAGAAAAGAGTTATGATCCCCTTTTTCCATTGTACCATAAATACCATGCTTTTATCATACTTCAGTATTCAAAGTTGCTCCCAAAATGTTTCTGTTATAGAAATTAGTACTCTGGACTTTTCAGCTGGGATTCAAACAGGTATATTTCATCCCTTTCAGCCAAATATGAGTTAGCTTTGTATTCTATGAACATCATGCTCATTTCAAAGCTATGAACCAAGCCACCTTCGAAATCCAGAGTAGTGCTTCTCAAGCTATCAAGTGAAGGATTGGTGATTACTTCTTTTCCTTAAGTGAAGGATTGGTGACTATTTCTTTTCCACTGTACCAAGGAGTACTACATATTTGTGACCATTTGGCTACAGTTGCTTTTTTTCCCTGGAAACTTGCCAGGGATTGGGGGCCAATGGCTTAGGGATGAGCTTCAGTCCAGGGACCACCACTTTGAGTATCACTGGTCTAGAGGACTGTCAGAAACTGATTAAGATATGACACATAGATCTGCCATCAAAAATATCTTTTTTGAAACAAAAATAAAATATTTTATTGGGTAACCCCAAGCTCTTGGACACTCCCAGATCAGCTTTCTGGATCCCAACTTTAGAGAAGTAAATTACAATCGTAACAGTACTGCAGTATACCTGGGCAATCTGACTATTACATTGGCAATAACTATCATATATGTTCGTTCTTACCATTCATATTTAGTGTTAACTAACCATCTATTACTGAATTAAAATAAGTTGATATATTTAAACCAGAAATGGTCAGTTCTTTACAAAACCAGGTTATCAAAATCAAAGACTCCAAGATGAAGGGTCTCTACAATGTGTGTTTCTACAATTAATAACATGTTAAAAGCAGTGTGTTGTATCCAAACTAAGTCAGCTGCACCATGAATTCAAAGTGATGGTATCACAACTAACTTGTCCTTCTGACTGCAATGGGCCCTATATTCTATTATTTTAATATGGTTGTTGTTCAAAGGAGCGAAAGCATAGCTACCTACAGAAAGTGAAAGATCCAAGACTGCCCAGTGAAGTTCTCATCTTCTCTTTGTAAGAGTATCTCAAGAATTTAAGCAGATGAACCCCCTGACTCCAGATAACACTATGAATGGGATCAGGCAAGCACAACCAACCAAACATGAGGACTACATCACGTATAACAGTTCTTACAAAGATATTGTCTTGTAGGAGTTTGGACAAACAATTCCAGCTAATGACTGGAACATCTAAAATGTTATGCACATAGTAACAGTTCCTGTTCAGGAAATGTATACAATACGACCCCTGTATCCGTGGAACTTGTATCCACATATTCATTTACCCATGTCTGAAAAAATATGGCCTCTCTAGCCATCTTCTAGATCCTCCATTATGATTCTGTGGTATGCTTCTGTCAGAAGCTGACCATAGAGTCATGCTAGAGGACCTAGAAAATGCCTGGAGAGGTATTCTCTCAAGGCATCTTCTAGTCCTCCAGCACAACTTCATGGCATGCTTGGGCCAGAAGTCATTCATTTTAATGGAGTTCACTATTATCTGCGGTTTCCGGTATCCACAGTAAGTCTGGGAACATATCCCCCACGGATATGTTGGTTGTACTGTTCTGTCTGTAGTAGTTTTCAGTCTATCAAATAAGTCCAAATTTGTTATCTGTTGTTGTGTTTCCAACTTATGGAGAACCTACATGAATCTATCACATGCTTTTTGAGGCTGAGTGTGACTTGCCCAAGGTCACCCTGTGGGATACCAGCCCACTTTGCCATTTGTAACACATAGGTGATCTAAAAGGAGAAACAAGATTCTTCACATCTACAAAAGCTTAACTGCTAAGTCACTTTCTTGTTCAACAGAGGTTACTAGCAAGCTGGTATTTACACACTTGCTCTCATCATCAAGAAAGAGAAGCTTATTCTCATTGTAGAAAGCTATACAAGGCATCACCATTCTCACATCTTCAGAGCCTGATTCTCTAATAACAAAAACAAACTGTAACTTTTTTACATTGCCTAACTAGAATTTACTTCACTGGTTGTTTTCTATTTAATACAAACTATAGAATCTCCAATCGTTTAGTTTCAAAAATAAGCCTATAATTAAGTGAGTTAAACTTAGAAACAAGAAAACTGTCACTCCACATACCACAGGAGCTATATGGGTTCCACTAACCTCAGCAATATGAAGAATTTAAAAATAAATTTGTTACAGAAGATGAAGCACCAGCTAAGCCCACTTTTCACAAGCAGCAAATAAGGTTGTAAACCTGCATCTCAAGTACACCATTTTAGTCTGCAAGTACAGGTTAACTAGAGGTCCTCTATCCTAAATAAATAAATAAATAAAATTTCTGTATAAAGAAAGAAAGCAGAGCAGAGAAAAGGTCCAAGCCTTGACCCCCATATCCATGGATTCAGTATCTACGGTTTCACACATTCACGTCCAAAAAAATGTTCTCTAGGCACTTCTAGGTCCTCAGTGTAATTCTATGGTAAACGTCCAGTGTTCGTCTCATTAAAAATAATAGGGTTGCCTATTACCCATGGTTTCAGGTATCCATGTAGGGTCTTGGAACGTAACCTCCATGGATACAAGGGTCAACCTGTAATATGAATCTGCTCTGTTTGCTGTCTGTCTTGTTACATCAAGATCATAATTTTTCTTCTTTTTACTTGTCATTTCCTGTAGATTCCCATGAGCAGTCTGTGGTGACTAAACATTAACCACATCTAGCTTTATGAATACGTCAGAAGGTTTCAGCAGACCTATCACCATGTTGGTAAAGTAGGACTACTACATAAAAACTCAGAAATATTCAGGACTTTGAAAGACTGGACCACAGAGGGACTTGATCAAAGGACTTGAACAGTAGAAGAAAAAATAACACAGGTTAATCTTAGAGGTATTAAGAGTGTGACCATACTGTGTAACATTTCTTGGCTCAAAATGAGATTTTAACTTCTTAATACAGTACAAGTTTCATCACGTAAGCAAGTCCCAAAATTTTCTCTTAAGTATTTTCTCCAGGACTAGGGCTAAATAGAGAAAGAATATTTTGCTATATAATTCAACATCCATACTGTTTTAGGGTATGGAGACATCTGAGGTCTGGTGCGAGTTCTAGGGTCCCCGTGCAGACAAATGCCTACCCCTACCATACAGATACAGTTCTATAACATATGTTACCAACTCAGCAAGTGCTTTACAATTCACAAGTCCTGGAAAGGCCAGTTCAATAAATATAACCCCTCAAGTGATTTAACGTGAAAGTATAGCATCTCAATCTCATGCTATTTTTTAAAAAATACTATTTTCTTTGCAGTGGAATTCAAGGCACCTAGTGCTAAAATCTATGGAAGCATCAGATTACAAGAGTTCACACAGAGGCACTTTAACTAACTTTCCAGCTTTCTATCACTATTTAAAAAACTAACAATTCAGGTGCCTTAAATTGCTATTCCCTCTGCCTTTTGATGCATGCACATGAGTACCTTCACCTGTCCCTCAAACACAATAGTAATTTTTCAAATCCCTCACTAAGCTTATAGTCATTTCCCATATTAGGTTTTAAATAAGGTTGAAGCCAATTTTATGCAAAATTTGTGAGCTTCTACCTTCTGTCTAAAATTCAGCCCTATCAGGAAACAGCCATAAACAGAGTTTACTCTCCTGCCTAAAATACAGAACCCTACAAAAATATTCACACACACATACACCCTTTTGACTTTTTCACATTTTGTCAAGGTGTAATCAGGAATTTTAAGGTACCTGGTACCTTAAAGCTTGGTACTGTTACAATTTGATATACCCAAAATAAACTCAACACTGTAGAGGTGCAAAAATATTTTTATTGTGCCAGAAAAGTTAAAAAAAACAAAAACAAAGTGGCAGCAATTGGTTGCATAAGTATTCACACACTCCTTTGCTGTGACATGCCTATATGTGCTCTGATGTAACCCACTCCTTCCAGAAGTCATACAAACAGTTGCATGGAGTCTACCTGTGCACAATTCCAGGACCACACAATCTTAGATTAAAAACACTTACTTTTGGAAGGCCCTGGATTTTGTTGCTGGAGATCAGACTGAATCAAAAAGCTTCATAAAAACTAATGAGCTATCAAAAGAAGTCCAGTATAAAGTTGTGCGTAACCACAGATCAACTTTGGGTTATTTAAAAAAATCCCAAACTAGAAACATTCCCCCAGAGCACTGTTAAATCAATCATTACAAAATAGAAAGAATATGGCTCAACCATGACTCTGAGAAGGCTATTCGCCAAAACTCAGTGAACAAGAAAGGAGAGCATTAGTCAGGGAAGTAAACAGAAGGTGAACAGTAACTTTGAAAAAACTGGAGATCTGCAGGTGAGGTAGGAAAAATTATCCATGGGACAACTATCACCTAGATGCTCCACAAAGCTGGGGTGCATAAAAGAGTGGTGAGAAGAAACTCATTGCTGTAACAAAAAAATATTAAATTCTGTTTGGGGTTTTAAAAAAGCATGTGGAAAAACATTTCTCTGGTATGAAGAGACTTAAATTGAACTTCTAGGTCTTACTACAAAATGTTTCTTATGGTGCAAAGCCAACAATGCTCACTGCCCTAAGAATACCAACTGCATGGTGAAGTATGGTGGTGGGAGCATTATACTGTGAGGATGCTTCTCCTCAGTAGGGATTGGGAAACTGGGCAGGATTGAGACAAAATGAAAGAGCCAGGTTACACGACAATTCTAAAGGAAAACGTTTTTCAATCTAGAAGGGAACCAGGACTGAGTCAGAAGTTCACCTTTAAATAGGACAATGACTCTAAACACAGAGACAAAGGAACCCTGGAATGTTTGAAAACAAAAACCCAAACATCTCAAAATGGACCAGTCAAAGCCCAAATCTCAATCTGATGAAACAGACTGAAAGTTGCTGTTCATCAGAGGCTCTCGCCCAACAGAACTGGTGTAATTTTGCCAAAGAGAATGAACAAAAACTGCAGGATCCAGATGTGCAAACCTGCCAGAGACTTGATAGGAGTACAGACATCCCTTCACATTTGCAGCTTTCACATTCGTAGTTTTGTGTATTCGTGGTTTGTAGCTACTGCTGGAATACACCTACAGTACTGTTATCGCAAGACCTTGTGCTCCTTCTCCTCACCCTCCTCCTGTCTGGGAAAACCTCAATCTTTGCACCACCATAATTTTGCAAGAATTACGAAGTCCCTCCGCCTCCCTCCAATCTGGTGGGAAGACTGGCTCTGCCTCCACCCCATCCTCGTCCTCTCCCTTCTCTTCCTCCACTCCAGCCAACAACATTGCCTGTTTCTCTCTTTCCCGCATCTGAGTGACAACAGACTTTTAAGGTGGCGTAGCAATGTTTAGCTCCGGATTGTGGTGCACGATTCATACCAGTTTGGATGCCAGGTGAGCACGAGACATGGAGTGTTATTGCTGGCCAGACAGAGGGAGGGAGAGGAGAAAGTGGGAAAGTTTGGTGTGCCTGGGAACTGTTGTCACCCACTGTGGTGGGGACAGTACTTTTCGCTTCAGCTTGGGGGGAGATGGGATAAAATAAGTTTTTTAAGGTGGTGCAGGTCAGTTTGGGTGCCTGGACACCATGAGATGTGGAGTGGTTTTGTGGCAAGGATAGGCTAGAGAGAGGTGCAGTCTAGTTGGTCGTTGCCACAGCAGCAGCTGCTGCTACTAGCTTTTAATTTGGAGTTAAAGGCATCGTGCAAAGGCAGAAAAGGGAGGTTCTGGCAGTGCTATTGGCAGGAGAGGGGAATACACCATGTTTGGGGTGGGGCTTAATTTGTTTGCAGTTTTTTCATTTTTGTGTTGGTACTCCGCATCAACCCCCACGAATGTGAAGGGACAACTGTCTAAAGTATCAGTGCCAATTAAATTCATTACAATTTCAGGTTGTAATACAAGAAAATGTGGAACAGTCAAGGGGAAGTAATTCTGCAAATCTCAGTAATAAGTACAGTCGGACCCCCATATCTGCGGAAACAATATATGTGGTTTCAGTTATCCACAGGACACAAAACATATACCATAGAGTCTTCCTAAAAATGCCTAGAGAGGCATCATCTCTAGACATTTTTTAGGTCCTCCAAGGCAAGTCCACAGTAATTTAAACTGGAAGTACCATTATTTTCAATGGCATTTGTTGTTATCTGCAGTTTCTGGTATCCACGGTAACTCCAGGAACTGAACCCCCAGGGTCCAACTATACATCAGTATCCCTGTTCTTATTCAGTGGCACACAGGCTACCTTATTATAAGATTTGCAGAACGTTACTCTGTTTCAATATAAAAAAAGGGAAGAGAAAGGGGGAAGGCAACAGATTTATTTTTACATACACTTTTGTCAATCGTCAAGTGGATTACAATCCACTTCAGCACTTCATACTACAGTAGATTAAATCTGCCAGTCTTCAAAGTGCCACAAGATTGCTCTTCTTTCTCAGTCGACAGTTTCTTTTATACTTAGGAGATGATATAATTGTCAGTCCTTCTAATCTTCAGTATGCATGTAGTTGTCTACCATGGTGAATAAAAGTGAACTAATCACTTGGAAGTAAGCACGGCCCAGCATGGGAATAAAGCCAGGGGCATTTCATTCATTTTACTGCAGACTTCATTTCCATGGGATGTGGAGACTAAGCACAGGATTCAGTCACAGTTTTACAAGTATAGCAACTACTTCTAGCACCCTTTCTCTCTTCTGGCATTAAGGGTAAACAGAGGAGTGTGGAGAAATACTCAAGGAAGAAGAACACTCCCAAAGAACAATCTGCAAACTTCAGCATGGTTTCCAATTTTACAACTACATGGATTCTCTGCCCCACATACACACCGAATGCAGCAGGTACTGCGGCGTATGCAAGCAAGCCCCAGCTTCCCCGCCCCGCCCCGCCCCCTCCCACCCTGACACTGACTTGCTGCTCTCGCTATCTGCCCCATGCACACACAAAAGGCAGCCACCACTGCTGGGGAGAGAGCGAGAGGGAAGTGACAGAGTAGGAAGAGGAGGTTGGGCTCATGCACACAGTGGCAGCTGCCTTCAGTATGTGGACAGGGTAGAGAGTGAGAGAGGAAGGAAGCAAGAATCGGGAAGGCTAGGGCACACACAACAGCTGCCTTCAGAGTGTGCACATGGCAGAGAAGAAAGTGAATGTCAGGATGGGGCACCTGTGAGTGAGGTGGCAGCTGCCTTTGGGGTGCATGCGGGGGTGGTGGGATTAAAGAGACTGGGTGGCACTTGAGCTTTAAAGTCCTTTAATATAAGGGACTTGAGTATCCAAGTTTCTGGTATCCATGGGGATCCTGGAACCAATCCCCACAGATACGGAGGGAGCACTGCAGTTGTAACAAGGGCTATTGTAACTGGACTCAGTCAACAGTCTGGCTACAACTGTTTGGTCCAGCTAATGTTTCTGAACACTCTTCAAATGAATCCCCATGTACAGTAATCCAAATAAGATGTAATTAAGGCATGCATCACCATGGCCAGATCTGACATCTCCGAGAACAGGCACAGCCCCCACACAAGGTTTAACTGTGCTTATGCATTTCTGGCACTGAAAAAGACTGGGCATCAAGTTCAAGGCTAAATCCAGGGGCTTGTCTACATGTGGGTCAAAAGTTCCAATGCTCCTGAATTCCCCCTGAAGCCCTGCACATTATTATTCTCTGCAGAAACATAGGGTACCTTTTCTTCACTGTCCCTGCAGAGTTTCACAACATTTCAGGGTATTTTACTAAAATGCAGAATGTTGGATTCAGCATTTTCTCTGTATTTTCATCCACCACCACCACCACCTCAACCATAATTTAAACCTCAGGAAGCAATTCCTACCTAAAGGGAGAGATTTTCTCCCTTTCCCTGGTTCAGCAGCGCTGCCTCCATCCACTTGCCTGCCGCAGGAAGAAGCACTTGAAGAAAACATCAGAAGCACTTGGAGGAAGGGACAGGCAAGTGAAGAGTGGTCAGAAGCAGTGCTGCTGAGCCAGAGGAAGGGAACAAACATCTCCCTTTGGCCAGGAACTGCTTCCTGAGCTTTAAAATGGTTGCCACAGCAGTAGGGATGGCAACAGCTGCAGTAGCGGACAAAAATGCAGAGAAAACCTCGAATCCAATATACTCCACATCTAAGTAAAATACCCCAAAATGCTGCGAATCTGGACCATGCAACATGTGGCCTGATCACACCAGATTCGGGGAAAGGGTTGTATGTCATGTAGCCTGATCGCTGCAGATTTGGGGAAATTTGCAGGGAGATTTGGGGGGTTTAATAGTGTAGATAAGCCCCAGGACTACAACCGCACAGTGAACCTGTACTTTTGGAAAGAGTGCAACCCCATCCAGAACAGGTTGAATCCTTATTTCCTGATCTGATCACTAACTGATAAAGAGCACATATGTCTTCCTGGATTAAGGTTCAGTTTACTCATCCTCAGCCAACGCATGGCATGGGTTTAGAATGAAAGAGCTTCCTTTAACAAAGATGGGAAAGAAAAAAAGCTGAGTGTCATCAGCATAATGACATTCCCCAAACTCTTAACAACGTCTTCCAGTGCTTTCATGTATATGGTAAATGACATGGGAGATAGCATGGAAACCTAAGGGACTCCACAGGCCAACCGCCAATGTGTTGAACAGGAACCCTTAGCACACTCAGGGGCTTTCCCCTGCAAGAATGAATGGAGCCACCATAAAACAATGCCTTCAAGTCCCATTCCAGAAATACAGCCCAGAAGCATACCACAATTGACTGCACAGAAAGTCATCAAGAGGTCCAGCAGAAACAACAAAGACACCTCCTGCCCAGTTCCAAGTGTAGTTTTGTCTACCATCCCATAACTAGGCCTGAAGCCAGACTGAAATGGATCTGAATAAACCATCCCCAGAAATCCCTAGAGTCGGGATGCCATCACACTTTTTAGTACCATGCCCAAAAATGGAACAATGGAAACTGACTGATAATTATCCAATGCATGGGATTCAGGGGGGACTTTTTCAACAATAAAAATAATAAAACAAATATAGTATGTCATGTTATATATTTATAAGCTCTAGACCATGCTTGATCAGACATGTTGTTCCACATTTTCTGCCAATGTTGCTCTAGTTGCCATCTCACTTATTCCATTGCCACCAGCTCCCTAGAAAACTAGGGGACTGATTTAACTCCACTCTAGGAGCTATTATATCTTATTCCCATTCTACTGATCAACCAGACTTGACAGAAACACCTGCTGAGGTGACAGGAAAATACCCAAGAACCATCCAAGTTTATCATCCTCCTGGAGCTGACCATCTTAATCAACGCCAATCTCTGTAGGGTCCCAGAGTTCTGGTAAGTCTAAATCCCCTTGGATAATGAAAATGGAACTACAGAAAGTCTCCATTCCAAGTTCACCATCATCCTATCCAGCACACACACACACAATAAAAATGTTCCAGAGTATGCCCTGCTGCCTAACTGGTTCCAGATACCACTTGGGACAGACCTATGATTATCATGGCAGACATGAGGTTGTGAGCCACTCCTAATGCGTTTCTTATCCCTGCACTAAAGACTGGAGATTAAAACAAGATAACTGTTAAACTGACAAACATTGAACCATTTTTTAAAAAATAAGATCACCTCTTACACATGGCTGCTTTTGTAGAAATACATATATTTGCACCATGTGATAGAATCTGGAATCCCAGGCTTCTCAGTTTTTGTCAGGGTTGTTTGGTCAAGAAGTTGACCAAAAATATCAACTAAAGAGATCTCACATAGGCAGCTCCTACACAGACACATGTATAAGCCCATCTACCTACTCCTCATACAAAGGCCTACTAACTCAAACCAGCCTTCCTTAGCCTGATGACCTCCAGATATTTTGAATTTTATCTTCCTAGCATCCTGGCAGACACTGGTGAGAGTTGAAAGCTAAAACATCTGGAGACCATCATTATCATTGTAGTTGTAATATAGCACTTTACAAGTAGAATAACTAACAAACAAACACAGCCATCCCTACCAAAATTAAACAGCAAGTTAAAGAATGCTAACAGACATTTAAATGCTCTCACCACCAAGATTTCCTTAGCTTTCATTTGAAGCTTCTATATAGAAATCAGATCAGCGCAGATCAAAAAGTATTTATCGCCAGCTTACTACTTATATGAGACTGTCTAAATAGGAAAGAAGTAGCTATGACACCTAGTAGGCAAATTAAATATAAATTTAATATACCTTTAAACAGTGTTTCAAGTACACTAAAGTCACAAAAGTATGCTTTCACCTGTTTCTCTTGAGCAACTGTCAGGTCAATATGTTTTACAAGTTGCTTATTCATTTCAATTTCCTGGCTGTGCTCTTCAGTTAGCAGAACAGACTGCACTGCATTTAAAACAAAAAACAGTCTCTCATATCATACAGTCACTCACCATATTATTATCATGAACTGTTTTTACCTGTAAGTCTGTCTTCAGCCATTTGGAATCAAACCTAGTCTGAGCAGCCAAACAAAACGATTCAGAAGACATCATCCCTTTTCCAGTCAGCCTTTTTAGCTATCTGGACAACCTGTCATAAAATAAAATGAAGGTGTCATGAAAAATCTACACATTATTATCTTTAAATGTGCACACATTCTTAAGATAGTTTCCATAGTCTCCTAACAACTCTTAACACCACAAGGAGAAGCCCTGTATAGAATAGTTGTGAGCAGGGAAACCAGAGCATTAGTACTCCCTTTGCCAGAGAGCTGTTTATACCACAGAAGTCTCCTCCCAAAGCTACAAAGGAAAACGTCCTCCTCTATTGCACCAGTGCTACACTATCAGAAACATGTGCTGCTGCTATTCTTCAGACTTGTAACTGGTGCATGAAATAAATAATTGATTGACCATTATGCAAGCCAACAAATCCAAACCATTCACCCCTCCTCACCCTGAAAAAGCAAGTGGAGGAGCCAGCCATTTCCACTATAAAATGGAAGCACTCCACGTGTCTCCCCTAACATTTCAGTCTGGCCACCTGCTCGGATTGCTTCCTGACAAGCAAGACCTGTTGTGGCCACAGAAACACTTTTCTACCATCTGCCTTGAGTTGCAAATCTGTTCACAAACAACTTTTTTTAAAGCCTTCAGGGAGGAGGAAATCTGCAGTCTTGGGCATCCCTCTACCCAGCTACAACAGTTGCAGTTGACTGCTTATCATCCACTTGGAGGCCATTTCTGAAAACAAAAGAATAAAACCAAAACGGGGAGGTAAGGAAAAGGATTACGCTGCACCCGAGCACTTTCTCTTCACTAACAGGGAAGGCAGGAAGAGTCTTCTCAAGAGCTCACACATGCAAATTCACACCAAACCCTTAGCCACAGAAAACTAGAAGTCTTCCCAGAAAAAGACAGAGTGAGATGGTGGGCAGGAGATCTGCCTCCTAACCCCAAGAAACATGAAACAAGCTAGGGACATGAATGCCTTGCGAAATGCACAGCCACATTCGAGCCACTGTCACCATCCCTACCATTTAATCACAGGCGTGCACATCCCTATCTGATAGTGGGGATATATTGCACAGTCTAGCAGTGGTTCTTAACCTGTAGTCCGGGGACCTCTGAGGGGAGGCGCTGCATTATCTTCACAGGATCCTCAAAGGTTTGAAAGCCACTTGGCCCTCCTCCTCCCTGCAGTGGAATGGCCAAATGACAGGAGCCAAGGCAAAGACTGGCAGGCTTGGCCTGCGCATTGCCATACAATCCCCTCCAGCCAGAAACAGGAAGAAACAGGAGTAAATGTGAAGTCGAAGGCGTTCATGGCCAGCATCCATTGATTTTCCTTGGTTTTTTTCCGGGCTGTGAGGCCGTATTCTGGAATAGTTTCTTTCTGACGTTTCACCTGCATCTGTGGCTGGTATCAAATCTGAAGCCCGGAAAAAAACCACGGGAAAAAACAGGAGTAAAGTCTTCCCTCCCCTTCCAAAGGAAGGGTTCACGGATGGTGTAATTATATTATTATTATTATTATTATTATTCAGCATTGTTGATGATGTTAAGGGTTTTAAATCTTGAGTTGAGTCTTGGGAGTCTGCAGCAACAAAAGACATTTAAAGGGTGAAGGTCTTTTATTTGGGTTTTACTAAAAGCCAACACTTCATCTCCTTTCCTGGATAGCTACCTGCTGGCAAATTCCTTGCCCATCCCTGGTTTAAATGCCTTTAAAGGGGGTCCCTTGGAAAAGAAAAGGTGAGGAGCCACTGCTGTATACAGCTGTCCCTTCATATTCGCTGGGATATGGTGCCAGGACCCCTGTGGATACCAAAATCCGTGGATACTTAAGTCCCATTATATGCAATGGCATAGCAAAATGGTATCCCTTATATAAGATGGCAAAATCAAGGTTTGCTTTCTGGATTATTCTTTTTTGAAGAATATTTTCAAGCCATGAATACTTAAATCCGTGGATACCAAAATCCATTAATACTCAAGTCCCATTATATGCAATGGCATAGCAAGATGGTGTCCCTTCTATAAGATAGCAAAATCAAGGTTTGCTTTTGCGATTATTCTTTTTTGAAGAATATTTTCAAGCTGTGGAATATTTAAATCCATGGATACCCAAACCTTTTTAAAAAAAAATAAAATTATTTATTTATTTATACCCCACTCTTCAGCCACAAGGCTATCAGAGCGGCTTACAAACTCTTTTTAAGCAATAGCCATGTACACATCTACACTGCATTAAGCAATTTCCAATGCGTGTTAGCTAATTGCCCCCACAAGCTGAGTACTCCGTGGATACGGAGGGACAACTGTATACGATGGGCAGGGGTGGGGCCACCTCCATGCCGGGGGAAGGCAGCTATTCTTCTTTCTCTCTGCAGGGCTGACGATACCCCCACCTCTTTCATCCAGACAAACAGACCCACAGAAATCCCCCGCCCAACCTCTAGACCCCTCTTCTCAGCCAAGGACGACGAGGAGGAGGAGGAGGAGGAGCTCGCCCCCCTCCACTTCCACCACCACCACCTCCACCACCCCTCCGGCCTCCAAGCCTTCCTCTCCGAGCCCCTCAATGCAGGCGGAGGCCCAGCTCGGCCGGGGGAGGAGGAGGAAGGTGGGGACGGGGGGGTCTATCGAGACCTCCAGGCGCCCCACCCTCTCTGGCCTCCGGGCTTCGGGTCAGGCCGCAGCGTCGCGCACTCACCCAGGCCAAGCCTCCCTCCTCGGAGCCCCGGAGCGGGGGAGGCGGCGGCGGGGGGGGGCGCTCCCGTGCTCCTGTCAGTGAGGAGGCGGCGGCTGCAGCTGCTAGAGTGGAGACCAGCTTAATCCCTCCCTCTCCCTCCCACCCCAGGCAGAAGAGGGAGCGACGAGTCTCCCTCGGGCCAATCCAAGCGCCGCTCTCCCCATCCGGCTCCACCAATCCACGGCCAAGGAAGGCGGGCTTTATCTCGCCTGCCATAGAGTAGAAGAGGCAAGAAGGGTGGCGGTGGGGGTTAGGGATGGTTACCATAGAGCTGCGGGGTTGGTTGTAGGAGTGTCTACCCTCAGAGCGGTGTGAGGGGGTGGGAGTGGAAATTGGGGATTAGGATTTTTTTTTTATTGGAATAAGACCGTTCAGTAACGCAAAAAAAATATGTTTATGTATTTATTTATTTATTTCTGCCCCACTCTGCAGCCACAAGGCTATCATAGCAGCTTACAAATTGTTTTAAGCAATAGCAATTTACACATCTACACTGCATTAAGCAGTTCCCAATGTGTGTTAGCTAATTGCTTTCCTCTTTTCTTACTAATACAAAAATAAAACTATCTATCCTAACACTCATACGTTTTTCCTCTTAATCTAAACACCCTATAATCACTCTTTTTTTCCTTTTCCAATGAACATTATATTTACACATTACAATTATATATATTTGGAAAAGAAAAAATTAATAAAAGATTAATACAAATAATAATACAACAATAATAATAAAATATTTATTTAAAGATATTCCTTAAGTTATTGCTGGAGTTGTTTCAGTAAACCATGGCCAAAATTTTTGCCATCAGGGTGGTGGGGGGAGAGTGAAAATTGGGGATTAGGAATTTTTTATTGGAATAAAACCATTCTACTGAAAAATACAAAGGCCATAACAACGCAAAAAAAAATTGCTTTCCTCTTTTCTTACTAATACAAAAATAAAACTATCCATCCTAACACTCATACATTTTTCCTCTTAATCTAAACACACTATAATCACTCTTTTTTCTTTTCCAATGAACATTATATTTACACATTACAATTATACATATTTGGAAAAGAAAAAAAAATGGGTTTCACAGCGGCCCCTCTCTTGGCTGTGAGAGGTATCTAGTAGGATCGCCCGTATCTGCTGGGGATTGGTTCGGGGGGATGTGGATACCAAAAACTGTGGATAATAGCGAGCGCCATTGGAAATAATGGGACTTCCAGTTTTAAATACCATAGAGTTGCCATGGAGGACCTAGCAAATGGTTAGAGAGGACACCTTTTCTAGGAAGACTCTATGATGGGTGTGCTGTTTTGTGTCCCTTGGATAATGAATCAGTGGATACGGGGGTCCTGCTTACTGAAGTCTTTTTTTTTTTTTTTACTAACTTTGCATTGGAATAGCAGTATCGTGTGAATGAATGTGTACATAGAATCATAGAATTGCAGAGTTGGAAGAGACCATGAGGGCCATCCAGTCCAACCCCCTGCCACGCAGGAAATCACGATCAAAGCATCCCCGACAGATGGCCATCCAGCCTCTGTTTAAAGACCTCCAAGGAAGGAGACCCCACCACGCTCCGAGGGAGTGTGTTCCACTGCTGAACAGCTCTGACTATCAAAAAGTTCTTCCTAATGTTGAGGTGGAATCTCTGTTCCTGGAGCTTGCATCCATTGCTCTGTGTTCCAGTCTCTGGAGCAGCAGAAGACAAGCCTGCTCCATCCTCAATGTGACACTCCTTCAAATACTAAAACAGGGCTATCATATCACCTCTTAACCGTCTTTTTTCCAGGCTAAACATACGCAGTTCCCTAAGTCTCTCCTCATGAGGCATGGTTTCCAGATCTTTCACCATTTTAGTCGCCCTTCTCTGGACAAGCTCCAATTTGTCAATATCCTTATTAGCATTGTTAGAATAGGGGAGTTTCAAATGTTGGCAGTGGTCTCCTATACTTGTTTGTTCAACATTAAGGCCAATTGGGTCCAGTGAGACTTACTTTTCAACTGTTTTTAAAGACTGGTTTCGTTGCTTAATTCAGTGGCTCTTAACCTTTTCTTTACCAAGGACTCCCTTTAAATGTCTTTTGTTGCTGCAGATCCCCAAGACTTAACTCAAGATTTAAAACCCTAACAATAATAACAAATAATAAAAAATAATACCTAATAATAATAATAATAATAGATACAGATACACCATCCATTAAACCTTGTCTCAGAGGCACTGGAGGGGGAGGGAAGGCTTTTCTCCTCCTTCTTCCTGCAAGTTTGTGGCTGGAGTTGATTTAATGGCAATGCACAGGTCAAGCCAGCCAGCCTTTGCCGTGGTTCCTGTCATGTGGCTGCTCCACTGGGGGGGAGGAGGTGGGCCAAGCAGCCTTCAGGCCTTAGCAGACCCCCTGTGAGGACATTGCAGACCCCTGGGGGTCTCTAGACCACAGGTTAAGAACCACTGGTGTGAATTAATGTTTACATGTTACTAGCATTATTAAAATAGGGGAGTTCAAAAAGTTGGCAGTGCTCTCATATACTTGTTTGTTCAACAGTAAGGCCCTTTGGGTCCAGTGAGGCTCAAAAGACTCGCTTGGTTGCTTAATTCATATCAGTTAATGTTGTTGAGACATATTTCTTCACTAACATCTTAAGCACTATGATTCCACTTTAACTTCTGGGACAGCTTCCTATGGGATCCAGGAATGTGTAGATTGGTGAGGTGCTAAGGTTCTTTGGCTGAGAATTCTATATGGCTCTCCCTATATTGCAAATCCCTGGATTCCAAAGGCTGTTGCCTTAGCCGTGAAAGTTGAATCATAGTGCTATACTTAATATGAAAGGGGACTCTGTGTGTTTGACAACCATATTTTGAAAATCATTGGTAGTTGATTGATACTCCCAGTCTTGTTCTTAAAAAAAAAAAAAAAAAAAAAACAGTGTCCAAGGTCACAATAGTTCTTGTTACTTTAACTACATTTCAGGAAGTTGTGTTGATCCAAACAAGATGACACCCAGGCTTCACCAAGGACTCCCAAGGTGAAGCTTCAAGATTCTGTTTGTCTGTCTGATGCCTTGTCCCAAGTGACGCCAAGCAAAGAAAACTTGGCTTTTATTTCTACCTGAATTTCAGAGAACTGGCTTTCCCTTGTTGAACATATACATGGAGAAAGTGGCAGCAGGCAGAGGGGAAGACTTTCAGGCTTGCAGTTTCTGATTTTTTGTTGTTGTTTTTTTACTGGAACTATTGGTCTTAGAATGTAAATACATTTCTGGACTCAGACTGTGCTGACCTATTCATGGAAAGAGTCACTTTGCTACTATTTTTACATAACGGGGATTGACACCTCTTTACCAATGTACTATACAGTTGCCCCTCCACATTCGCGAACTTGGCATTCGCAGTTTTGATTATTCGGGGTTTTGGGAGGCCCTGAAGGCCCTGGGAGGGAGGGGAAAGGCCGGGGAGGCCTGGGGAAGGCCGGGGAGGCCTCCGCCGGGCCTTGCAAGGCCCCGTGAAGGCCTTGGAGAGGACCGGGGAGGCCTCCGTGGGGCCCTGCGAGGCCCCGCGAAGGCCTTGGGGGGAGGGGTCTCCGGAGGCCCCAGAAAGGCCTAGGAAGGTAGTGGGGAGGCGGGGGAAAGCGACTATGGGGCCTCCGGAGGCCCCATGGTCGCTTTGGTGGGGGAGGGGGGCAATTAATATTTGCGGATTTTTCACATTTACGGGGGTCCATGGAACCTAACCCCCGCGAATGTGAAGGGACGACTGTACTGCAAATCACTGCCAATATGCTCTAATAAAAGGACTAATCTGTTCTTATCACTTCTGTTCTGTGCTCTGGATTTCTCTTCCTGATTTCTGTAGTCTGGTTAACCTCAGTCAGTCCTAAATTTTCAGATAAAAGGAAACTTTCAGAACAAGAAGCTGCATTAGACTAAAGAAGATACAAGAATTCAATAAGATAATGGGTTAATTGTGATAAGATATTATGATAAGCCTATCAAAGACTTGCTGAATGACTACTGATCTTCTTCACTGAGTAGGGAGATTTTCAGACCGCGTTTTACCGTGGCTCATGCGGGAGGAGCTTCCGGGAGAGGGACGGCGGTCTTGCACGGTAGAGAGTCATTTTCGGACGCCGCCATCCCTCTCCCGAAACCGTCCGTGTCACTTCCGTGAAGCTTCGGAAGCCGCAGAGCCATATTTTAATCACGGAGGTTGCCCGTGATTAAAGTATGGCGCTGAGGCTTCCGAAGCTTCACGGAAGTGACACGGATGGTTTTGGGAGAGGGACGGCGCCGTCCGAAAATGACCCTCTACCGTGCAAGACCGCCGTCCCTCTCCCGGAAGCTCCTCCCGCATGAGCCACGGTAAAACGCGGTCTGAAAATCTCCTAGGTATCTAACATCCTGCCCTATGTTTTATTCAAATGCCAAAAGAGATCACTCAATAAAATCCAGTGTTAGCCAAACCAATTGAAATGGGACTTAAGTTAGTTACAACTCATAAGCCCTTCATTTCATGGGTCTACTCAAGGCAAAACTAGTGCTGGCTTTTGCCCAAAAGACGTAACTCACTGTGTAGGTTTGTAGATACAGCAGTCGCATGCCATCGAGATGTTTTAAACAGCAGTTCCCATTAGCCCTGGTTAACATGGCTATGAGGAATCCAAAATAGTGGGAGGGTAGCAGCTGAGGAGGGGTGAATTAAGGACTGTTTGCTATACAGGAACAGAACTTACATTGCAAGGTAGGTCAGAAAAGAAGGGCAAGACGGTTATTAGCTAGGTGCAACATAGAGATGTTGCCAAAAGCTGTTATGTAACACAAAATGGATTGAGAGAAAGTGAATAGGCTAGAAATGGAGAGAAATCGTTGTGACAAGCTATATCAGAGCAACCCTACACATATGGTACAAGGCAGAAAGCCATTATAATAGGATTGCAGGGCTGATAGTATAACTGGCTTACCCATTGGCCTCCTGTACGATGTTGATATAGGTGTATTACTGCAACCTGCTTTCTGTGCTTTTGTAGTTACTCATATCTTAGCTTACTCAAAATATCTCCCATTCTCAGACAGGTGACATAAAGTCTGGAGAGCAGAGAACCAGTATGTTGTAATGGTCTGAGTGTTGGACTATGACTCAGGAGACCAGGGTTCAAATCCCCACTGGGCTATGGGACCCCACTTAATGACTTTGGGCGAGTCACAGTCAGACTAAGAAAGAGACAAAGACAAGGGCAGACCCCCCCCCCCCGCAATCTTGCCAAGAAAAATCCATGAAAGGTTCACCTTAAGGTCACCATAAGTCAAAACTATTTAAAGGCATACAACAACAAGTGAAGGCCCTTATATTTTCTCCATCTTCTGGGGGAGAATTACAGGTGGTGAGGAACTGCTTAACCCATCAATTCTAACTGAGGCCATATAGGCTTCAAGCAAGTGATCTACAAATCTTGGAGGACATTCAAATCTTGGATAAAGGTTTGGTGTACTCAGTATTGTAGGCAGCTCCTTCTGTCTATGGCTTTTGGCAATCAGTGGAATACTGTATAGTGCTTGTGCCTTCCTAGGGAGAAAACCCCACATTTATCCACTAGGCCATTTTTTTAAAAGGCACACGGTAAAGAGGAATCAAACATAAATGCTCCTTTCTTGTGGGTGGTAGTGGGTTAAAGATTCAAAACCACTAGTTTAACTTCTCTCCCTAACTCAAACTGCAGCTGTATCCATAGGGACATTTTTCACTGATTATCTACTGGCTCAGCTGAGCCCTGAAACTATACATAAAGCTGACTGAGGAGGACAAAAACCAAGCCTTGAGGATGTTTGCAGGGAATAATTGATGGGTGCTGGAGGAATTAAGCACCCTTCTGTTATGCACTGATCCTCACCCTGTGTATATTCCACTAGGCCTTATATTCTGTTTATCTCAGCAAACATGTGTTGGCCAAGATAATCCATAATGCAGCTCTCATTGGGACCTGATTCTGAGTAAACATGCCTAGAAGTATTGAGCAACATATGCTTCAAACCTGTGGCCTCATACAGTTTGTTTCCACCTTTTTAAAAAAATTATTAATATTTCACTGAGTTGAAATCAGACAAATGTTCATTAGTGATCGTAATGGAAAAAGACATTCCGAGAACAGATTATTTCTATAGACTCACAATTTTTATAGACAGTCAAATGGTGCGTAGAGGCCACATTGATGGATTCTAGAATCAAGCATTATAATTATTAAATGGGACCAGCATATAAAGATGATCTTTTCTTTCTTTTTATAAAGTAGCCGATACTGATAATTATACGGTGTAGAAGGCAACACAAAGCAACTTCTGTAAAAGCAAGGCAGAACTATTCAGTACAAGACAAAGCAATCATTATTCTCTAGTTCATGAAGCATTTTGTTTTTATACTCCTAAAAAATTTGAAGGAAAATGGAATTTGACTTAAAAAAACAGAAATCTGCTACATGTTGGTAACTAAAATCCATGAAAGCAAACTTCCATGCTACTATCTGATATAAAGTATGGGTTTTTTATACTGATCCTTATGATTCAAATCAATATTTGTTTTCCAAGGTTGCTTTTCCTTTAAAAAAAAAATCTGTATTTCTCTTGGATTTTGGCACTCTCTTGTGCTCTACTCTTTGGGCCCATTTACATGAGGGGAAAAAATCCAAAGTACCTCGTAGTATTGGCATCTCGCAGCAGGAGCAACATATCTAAATGTTTTTTCTGGCCTCGGAAGTCCCCATAAGCCTCACGTTCCTGATGGTGGTCACGAGTGATTTACTCATGTTAGTTCTTCACTGCCGCTGTTGTTGTGGGTTTTTTTTAAGTCGTTCCAAGGTGTGTTGGTGTGATAGAGTGATTTCCCAATTTTATAGGCCAGAAAAACAGAAAATATTCATCCTGCTTTCTCACCTTAGTTAGCGATCTTTAAGGTGAAAATCCAACATGGCAGCAGCAGGTGCTTGCCCTGCTAGCAAGCCCTGCCCCCACTCTTGCCTGGCCGATCAGCTTAATGCTTCCCTTCAAATTTTTTGTTTAATAATCCAAATGAGCAGGAGTGAGAACACTCCCCCCCAGTGCAGTTTTTCAAAAAGTATGGGGAAATCTGCAAAGGCTTTTACCCTGTTGTTTTTGCCATTTTGAGCCTCCCACCTTCTAAATAGTGTGGATTGGCACTGGATCCCGTTTAGACAGGCAGGATTCCCAGCAAATTCCATGAGGGGTATTTTCATCATTTAGACAGGCCCTATGACTTTAGGACTTTGGTGGCACAACTTTTTCTCAGAAAAATACATCAGGCTTGCTACAGTTGTTAGCCCTAAGAACAAAAGTGAAACCCTGAAGCAGAGACAAGCAATTGCAGCCCTCTAGATGTTACTGGATGGCAACATAGGCAATGGTGAAGAGTTGGGAACTGGAGTCAAGCAACAGCCACAGGGCCACAGTTGCACACCCTGTCCTAAACAAATATACTTTATGAGTGTATTTAGTAAAACCTGTACACACACCTCTATACGTTTCTTAAACTCTGGTTCTGGGAAGCGTGCTGTCAAACATTAAGCAATAGTATATGAAAATAACTGAAGGAGCAAACAGAAATTTCACATTTCTTTGTTAAACCAGGAGTGGGGAACTGGTAGCCTTCCACCTATTACAGGACTGCAGTTCCCATTAGCCCTATCTGACATAATTAATGGTGAGAAGCCATGCGTATTGCAGCCCAACAAGAGCTGTAGGGTCATATGCTCCAGTCCCCACCAATGGGATACCAGCTAGGTTAGCAAGGAAAGCAGAAGTTAAAGCATTTAAGTGAATGGGACTGCCCATCTTCAGCTTACTTCTGCTCTCTACAAAGTTAGACTTTTTTTCATTACTGCACCCCAGTGGTAGAATTCTCTGTACAAGGAGATGGGCCAGAGATTATCCCTTTCTAATCTTAATTGCCTTTGAAGCTGTTAATTGCTGATGTGTTTGATTTAAAGAACTAATAATTTGATGGTAGTTTAACATTCCTTTGGTACTAGGTTATGTTTTTTTTAAATACAATCTACATTAAATGTATTTTGTATGAAAAGAAAACCAGAAAATAATTCATACACACACACACACACACACACACACTTCATGTCTTACTGCCCAATAAGGAACAGTCTCTATGTGGTATACAACATGTACTTAAAACAAATTGAAAACATCAAACAGAGAAGCACAGTTCTAAAAACTGCATTAGAACAATCAATGTAAGGAAGACAATGTGGAACAGAATATACGGTATATATATATGTGTGTGTGTGTGTGTATAGTCCATGAGAATTCCCAAGCCAAATGAGAAACCACAGAAAAACACTTTCCAGTACAGTATTGTCATACAGTACTAGAACTGTTTTTCCATTTCCTTGTTCATTCTGAATCTCATTAAGGACATTTTCAGTTTGATAGGGAAAGACCTTCTTCAAATTATTATACTTTTTTAACTTGATACAATTGTGAAAGAAACACAATTTGTACACACTGCATAAACACAACCATCTGGGCAACTTTCAAAAATACTGTGACAAATACAAGGACCAGTTCCCTGAGTCATGAAAATGATCTGGCTAATTCTTAAAATTCTAGAGTGAAATATGACTCAATCAGTGTATTTGGATCCTTGACAGAAGATAAAAAGAGTCCAATGGAACAATTCACCAAGCTGACTGCAGTACTATTTCCATTCTGTTTAATGGGCCTTGCCAATTCAAGGTGCACTGAGATTATGCATTTTAAGCATGTACAATCACTTTCATCTGATGAAGAATTACACTTGCTGGTTTGTTAACACATATTTTCTGCACTTTTCAAAGTTTATATTTTACACTAGGAATTGATACATCATTCATGACCATTGGTATTCTGTATTTCCTTTCTAGGATCAGTTCCAATTAGCGAAACCAACACTGCTGATCTTAAGAGCCTGGGCCTGGAAACAAACTCTTTCCAGCAGTCCCAGTCCTACTAGCATAAGGTCTAGAAAAACATGGTACATGTCATGTGTCCTGCAGTTAAGATGGCCACACAGGATGTTCACCCTAGCAGGAATGGCAGCAAATGTTGCAGCTGTTGGGTACATTTTGCTATTTATCCAGACACTGAGAATGATATATTTTTTCCCCTGAGTCAATGTTGTCTTATTATTTGGTCAGGCAGATTTCAGAGACCCAGCATGATATTAATGGTTTAAGTGTTGACTAGGGCACTGGGTTCAAATCCCCATTCAGCCATGGAAACCCACTGGATGACCTTGGGCATGTCACACACTCTCAGTCCCAGAGGAAGGCAAGGGCAGCTCTCTGAACAAATTCTGCCTAGAAAATGCCACAATAGATTTGCCTTAGGGTCACCATAAATGAGAAATGACTTGGAGAAGTAATGTTTTATTCAGATTCCAGGCCCATCTACACAGATTTTCTTCATGCTTATTTGCCCAGCCACCAAAACCATAAACAGCTCTGGTCTCCTTCCCAACTCTTCCTTTCAGCAACATCAAAATGGGCTTTTCCTGGTTTCGGATTTTGGCCTTGAAGTCTCAGAGTGGGGTACTGCTGATTAGGGGCCCTTTCACGCCACACAATTATAGCACTTTGATTCCACTTTAACTGTCATGGTTGAACCCTATAGAATCCTGGGATTTGCAGTTTAGGAGAGGTATTTAGAATTTTCAACCAGAGAAATCTAACACTCCACCAAACTTAAAATCCCAGGATTCCATAGGATGCAGCCATGGCAGTTATAGTGAAATAATATATTTACTAGTCCCTCTTGCAATGTACTGTGTGTGGAAATGAAATACATAGCATAAAAGTCACATAGAACAATATTAGATTTGTTGTTAACTGCCATCAAGTCGACTTTGACTTATGGTAACCCTATGAATGAGAGACCTCCAGGTCACCCTGTCATCAACAGCCCTGCTCAGGTCTTGCAGACTGAAGGCCGTGGCTTCCTTGGTTGAGTCTATCCATCTGGAATGCAGTCTTCCTTTTTTTTCCTACCACCTTCTATCTTACCAGCCATTATTATCCTTCCTAGTGAGTCATGTCTTCTCATTATATGCCCAAAGTATTACAGTCTCAGTTCAGTCATCTTGGCTTCCAGGGAGGGTTCAGGCTCGATTTGTTCTAGGGCCCATTTCTTTTTCCTGCTAGTAGTCCACAGCATCTGTAGAACTCTACTCGACTGAGCCAAAGTATGGAAAATCTTTAACTATTTCAATGTCTTCATTGTCTACTTTAAAGTTATGTAAATCATCTCTGGTTGTTATTTTTGTCTTCTTAATGTTCAACTATAACCTGCCTTTGCATTTTCTTCCTTGACTTTCTTCAGCAATTGTTCCAAGTCTTTGCTATTCTCTGCTAGTACCATTGTGTCATCTGTATATCTTAAATTGTTGATATTCCTTCCTCCAATTTTCATGCCTCCTTCCTCCGAGTCTGGCATTCCTCACTCCATATATGGTAAAAGTCTTTGCTTGAGAATATTGAGCATCACTTTGCTTGCATGGGATGTTAATGCAGTAGTCCTGTGGTTACTGCAATCCCTGGCGTTCCCTTTCTTGGGATTAGAATGTGTATTGATCATTTCCAATCTATGGGCAATTGTTTTGTTTTCTATATTTGTTGACAGGTTTTAGTTAGAACTAGAGTGGATTCTGGCTCTGCAGCTTGAAGCAGCTCTGTTGATATGCCATCTGTTCCTGGAATGTATTTATCCCAAGTATTCTGAGTGCAGCTTCCAATTCACTTTCTAAAACTGTAGGTTCGTCTTCAAATGGTTCTTCTTTTAATTGATTTCTCACACTTTCATCTTTTCTATAGTTCTTCAGTGTATTGTTTCCACCAACTTTTTATTTGTACTTGGCCATGTAATATGTTACCCTAAGGTCATAGAGCATCCCCACTCTCGGTTTAAATTTCCCTTTGATTTCTCAGATCTTGTAGAAGAGTTCTCTTTTGTTGTCATCTTCTATTTCACTGTATTTGTTATTGTATCTCTATTGCTTGTTTCATTTTGGATTGTCTCATCATAGAGTTTTCATAGCACATTCAAAAGGGATTTATCGTGCTTCCTTCTATACAGTACTGACAAATGTTAACTATAGTGCCACTGCTGTTGTCTCTAAGAGATCCTCCATCAGTGTCTCTCACACACACATACACACAGACGCCACTATTGCTGCTGATCAGCAGCTGTTTGGAACATTTAGTCTGGCTCCTCAGCAAAAGCCTACTTGTCATGGGAGGCCCTACTAGCAGCATTGCTACTAGCCTCTTGCTTCACAGGAGCACGCAATCCTAACACCATGGAAAGGCCATGGTGAAACTGTTAGGACAAGTATATTCTGAAGTTCTAGTGATCTCAGGTACCACCCCAGCACTAGGACTTAGATGATGCCTTCCTGGAACAGATGACCACACATGCAGAAAGGAGAGATGTAGTAGTAATGGGAGATTTCAACTATCCTGATATTTGTTGGAGATCAAACTCTGCCACGACTATAAGGTCTAACAAATTCCTCACTTGCCTTGCAGACAATTTAATCGTCCAGAAGGTAGAAGAGGCAATGAGGGGATCAGCTATTTTAGATCTGATCCTAACCAACAGTGATGACCTGGTTAATGGTGTGGAAGTGGTGGGAGTGACTAAGTTCTTTTGGAGTTTGTGATATACAGTAGTGGAAAGGGAAAGCCAAGTGTACTCAGACACACATTCTAGACTTTAAGAAAGCTGATTTCAGTAAACGTAGGGAAATACTGGGTGCAGTCCCATGGTCAGGAATACTAAAACAAAAGGGAGTTCTTGATGGATAGAAGTTTCTTAAAAGTGAGATATTAAAGGCACAACTTCAAACAGTTCCAATGAGGAAGAAACCAGGATGGATGTCTAAAGAACTTTAAACTGAGCTAAGATTTAAAAGGAGCATGTACAAGAATAGCATGTGCAGTTTAGTGAGGGGCATTTACAACTCTCAGCCAGAGAGCTCTTATGCCTCACTAAACTTCAACCCCCAGAATTCCACAGGAGGAGGCCAGAGCAGTTAAAGTGGAATAGTAACACTATAACAGTGTAGTCTGAAAGTCTAATGTAATGTATCTTGATTTAAGTAAGGCCTTCAACATTAGTCCCCTGTGATATTGTTGCAATTCAGCTGGTAAAATGTGGGCTAGACAATGCTACTGTTAGGTCAATTTATAACTGGTTGACCAACCAAACCTAAAAGGTGCTCACCAATGGCACCTCTTCATCCTGGAGAGAAGTGACCAGTGGAGTGTGACAGGGTTCTCTCTTGGGCCCAGTGCTAATCAACATATTTATCAATGATTTGAATGATGGAACAGAGAGCATGCTTATCAAATTTGCAGATGACACCAAATTAGGAGGGGCAGCAAATACCTCAGAGGACAGGATCAGAATTTAAACTGACCTTAACAGATTAGAAAGCTGGACCAAAACTAACAAAATTAGTTTCAACAGGGAAAAATATAAGCAGAAAAAATTAAATGCAGAGATATTGGATGAGTGACACCTGTTTTGATAACAGTACATGTGAAATGGATCTATGAGTCTTAGGAGACCATAAGCTGAATGTGAATCAACAGTGTGGTGCAGCAGCTAAAAAAGCCAATGCAATTCTAGGCTGCATCAATAGAAGTATAGAGTATAGCTCAAAGAATGTAATAGTACCACTCTATTCTGCTTTGGCCAGACTTCACCTGGAATACTGTGCTCAGTTCTGGGCACAGTAATTCAAGAAGGATACTGACAAACTGAAATGTGTCCAGAGGAGGGCAACCAAAAGTGGTGAAAGCCCTGGAAGCCATGCCCTATGAGGAGTATTGTGAAGACACACCCAACTAAAGGTGGTGGCAGGTTTGGGTGTGCAACGCCAGTACCCTGGTGAGATCAAACTCCTTTACCCAAAAAGGCTATGATGCTGTTCAAAAAAAAGGGGGAAGTTTATTTTAAAGAACAAAAGAAAAGGGCTTTCTCCTCCCCAGCTCTAAAAGGCTTGAAATGAAAGGTACTTTACAGTTGGAGTTTCAGCGGTCTTCAGGGTGACATCTCTCTGAGTTTGATCTCCTCACTCAATGAAGCTGGTGCAGGGTCTTTTAGCTTCTGATTCTTTTGTTATTGGCAACTAATTTGGCTGATGGTGTTGGTAACTAATTTGGCTGATGGTGTTGGTAACTAATTTGGTTGATGGTGTTGGTAACTAATTCGGCTGATGGTGTAAGAAATGCCCTTCCTGGCTGTCTGGGCCTGTTTGCCACCAGAACTGCTCTCTGCAAGCTCACAGCAAAGACTGCCCAAAGGAACAAAAGCTTCTAGGTAAAACAGAGCTTGCTGGGAAGGAACAAACCAAAACCTAGAAAAATGCAGGGGAATTCTTAGCTCCTCCCACAAGTCTAATGCAATGGAGTATTCCTATACTCAGACATGCTAAGGCCTTGAAAAGAAAACAAAGGAAAATGCAGGGGAGATTTAAACAGTCCTGGCTGGACATCACAAGTGTCTTAAGGAGCTGGGTATGTTTAGCCTGGAGAAGAGAAGGTTAAGAGGGGACATGATAATAATATTTAAATACTTGAAAGGATGTTATATTGAAGAGTGAGCAAACTTGTTTTCTGCTACTCCAGAGACCACAACACGGAGCAATGGATTCAAACTACAGGAAAAGAAATTCTACCTAAATATCAGGAAGAACTTCCCGATGGTAAGAGCTGTTCAACAGTGGAATACGCTGCCTCAGAGTGTGGTAGAGTCTTCTTCTTTGGAAGTTTTTAAACAGAGGCTGGATGGCCATCTGTCAGGAGTACTTTGATTATGTGCTCCTGCATGGCAGGGGGTTGGACTGGATGGCCCTCATGGTCTCTTCCAGTTCTTTGATTCTATGAGTAGAAATATTTTGTTAGGAGTAGGAAATCTCTGAACTCAGAGAGACTTGCTTCGAAGTATACCTCCGTAAAAATTGACTGCATAGATTTTCATGGAGGAGTAAGGCTATCAATGGCTATTAGCCACGATGGCTATATATGACCTTCTGGATCAAAAGCAGTATGCGTCTCAGTACCAGTTTCTCAGGACAATGGACAGGAGGGTGCTATTGCACTCATGTCCTACTGGTGGACTTCCCATAGGCATCTGGCTGACCCCTATGGGAACAGAATGCTAGACTAGGTAGGCTCTTGATATGATCCTTTATGGCTCTTCTGTTGTTTTCACCTTACTATGTGGTCACCACAGGAAAGTTACCTGAAACTGTTTCCATATGAGAACGGTTCCATGTGGGAAGCTATTTGTGTTGTCTGGCCCATCATGTTGATCTAATGTGCATCTCTGCATCATCACCAAACACCTGACATAGGCAAGTGGCATTGTGAAGACTAATCTCCATTGAAATCTGGAAGATCTCTGGGTAACTCTGTGGAACATCTTTAAATGGGAGCATTTTGAAATAGCCCTGTTATGAAAAGCCTTCTCACTTTGGTTGTCACCCTTAATTTTTTTTATACTGGCTTTCAAAATGGTTTAAAGATAAAAAAAAAAAAAGCAGAGCTGGAACTGATGGAAATCAGCCAAACTTCCTGGACCAGGGTAAGCATTACCATTGCCAAATGTTGGGATCAGTATTTATCTGACCTCTGATATATTTTAGGCAAGTTAATTTCTTTGATGGAAGAAAATATTCTTGCAAGAGTTACTTTTTGGCAGCAGCAGCCCTGTAAAAGCTTATTTTGTAGGAAACAATTGCTGCTCAGTGCGACTGTAAAGCTTGCCTGTGCATTTAAGCATGCAGTGGGCATGGGAACGGGTGAGACAAATGCCAACTATTGGGGTGAAAACCTCTCAACTAGTAATTGTATTTGTACAATTAATTGTAATTTCGCTGTGTATCCTATTACAACATTTTCATCCTACCCCATCAGGGACGCTCAGGGTGAGATACATGGTTTGCTTTCCCTGCCCAATTTCACCCTCACAAACATTCAGTAGGATACATTTGTTAGAGTCCTAGTTTAACTTTCAAACTGCTATACTATACTGCCAAATCACATTCAGTCCAGCTGGGAAGTACTGTACTGTCAATGTTGTACTAAAGCTGCTGCTGTGCTGTTAAAATTATTTGTTCCTCTCTTAAATTTTTTGACTAGAATTGTAGCTGTCTTAATAACTGAGTGTTATGAAAACAGGACTAAAGTCATAGACACAAGTAAAATCCTGAAATGGGAATGAGGGACATATTGAATGAAATGAGTGTTTGAAAAGAGTGTCAATGCTACCAGAGATGGGACTACCTCTCTAGGGCTAAATCATAATCACAATTAAAAACATAATAAAAACAACAAAGCCAGATTAAATGAGCAGCAGGTGACATTAAACTTTTCCCACTATTAATCTCCAAACATCAAAAGCAGGTAAGTAATTTAATAGCACTGGGTTTTTAATTAAAACTGTTGCACCTTATTTTAGCATAGGGCAAATCAGGGAGAATTGATTTGTGAACGCTTGAGTGGTGACCTTGAACATGTCTGAAACTGCATGACAAACATCAACACTCTCGGCTGTTCAGTTAATTGTCAGTCATTGTTTAAAGCAGCAGTGTTGTCAGTTGTATGCCAGAAAAATGCTAAGTTTAAAAGTCGAGCAATGTGACATTCTGTAGCAACTTGAGGCAGACCCAAACCTTTTTCAAAAATGCATCACTTGTGATGAAACCTGGATCTTCCAGTATGATCTTGAGACAAAACAACAGTCAATGCACTGGAAAATACCATCATCACCAAGAATGAAAAAAACATGTCAAAGCAAGTCCACATTCAAAGCCATGCTCATTATGGGTTTTTTTTTACATCAAGGGCGTAATTTTGGCAGTATGGGTTCCAGAAGGCAGAACAGTGAACCAGCATTATTATTTGGAAGTTTTGACAAAGCTGAGAGAAAGAGTCAGGGGGGGAAAAGACTAGAACTGTGGAAAAATGGTTTCATTCTTCATCAAGATAATGTGCCTGCTCACACAGCACTTTCTATGAAGCAGTTTTAGACCAATAAACACATTACTACACTTGAACATCATCCATATTCGCCAGATTTGGCACCATGCAACTTTTTTCTTTTCCCTAAAGTGAAATCGGTGCTTAAAGCAACACATTTTGAGTCAATTGTGGCAGTACGAAGAAAATGGCAGATGTGTTGACACAGCTGACAGAAACTGATCTGCTCCACGCCTTCGACCAGTGGAAAACAAGATTGCATTGGTGTGTGAGTGTGAATTGTGAGTATATTGAAGGGAACAAGCATTAGAATTGTAATACATATAAAGATGGGTTATTGTACCAGTCTCATTATATAATAGACAGACCTCATTATATATGAAAAAAAAGGAACTGTGTGTCCAGCCAAAAAAGTCAGGCATATCTCAACTCAGTATGTTGAAATTATTGTTCATACCAGAACAATATAAGAATGACCCTGTTTTCCACGTGCAAGATTGCTCAGTTTTGTTTTTAACTTGCTTTTATTTGACATATTAGAGGAGGAGAGAGGAAAATTTGGCCCTTAGGCCTAATTCAGTCCATGAGTGATTCTAATCTGGCCCATAAAGGGACACAGGGACATGCCTCCCCAAACCCACACCCCCACTCCCATGTTACTCTAAATGCTCGGGCATTGTGAAGACCCTCTGGATATCGATACTAAATTGGGGGATTTAATATACTCAGCTTGGCAATGCAAGAGAGGGAAACAGCAGGACCTTTTGACCTATTTATACCAGTAATAGGGAGAAGACATAAGCTAGATAGTACAATAAATGATCTTTATTAGAAGAAAACAATACTAACAACATTCATACACACATTCAGGCTTCAAGCATTCATGCAAGGCTAGCGAATAAAGTGGGAGAAATTGAGATAGAGGAATAGCAAAGGGTGCTTCCAATGGGTGATACAACACCTTTCCTTTAACACGTGCCTGTCGCTCAGGTTGCTGCTACAAGGTTTCTCTCTCTCTCTCTCTTTCGGGGGGGGGACAGAAGGGAGGGGATGGTTAGTAAATCTCATTTAAGGCTGGAAAGCCTATATGATGTGATTATCCCACTGTAATCAGTTTTTAATATAATTCTAAAATAAGGGGGTGGTGGCAGCATTTTGACCTCTAGAGGGCACCCTTGAGCAAGGCACTAAGGGTTTCCTTAGAGGAAAAGTTAGTTCTGGGATTTCAGGCTGAGAGCCCAGATAGCTAAATTCTCAGGATAAAAAAGGGGGAAAGCCTGGTTTTAAGGTGTGTGCAGGGTGCCAAACATTCAGGAACCAGGCATAACCCTTCACAGGGAGAAAAAGAGAGAAACTGGGATTTTTAAAAGCAGCCAAAAAAGTGGGGAAAACTGTCCCTTCCAAATGGAGACAATTGGTGGGTATGTAAGTTGGATGGTCTGTGTGATAAGCCAGTCAAAATGATAAGCTTCTACAGTAAGGATAGGCAACTTTGTGGGGGTTAGGGGCCCTTACTATCCTCAGGGGATGGAGGACCACAACCCCTTGCTGCACACACCAATTTTGTAATGTTTCCTCAAATGCCTCCCCCCCTCCAACAATTCCACCACAGTTTTTGGCCTGTCTGGGCCATCTTAAGACTAGGAAGGTCCTCCCCTCCCCCAGGAATAGGAAGCAACCAATGTATCAATTTAAAGTCATTTCCTGGTGGGAAAAAGGCCTAAAATGACCCAAAATGTTGCAGAATTGTCTTCCCCACTCCCTCTAGAGAATTTTGCTCCCCCCCAAAATCTGAAAAAATTGAGGAAGGGACTCTCCAGGGACCTGGAAAAATGGTCCTAGGGCTACATGTTCCTCACTCGTTCTACATTGTACAGCTGCTAGTATTCACCATGTCAGGCAGCGGTTCGACCCCAAGACAGTTGGGTCCCCCAAAGACATAAGTACACCAGGCAGTTGAATTACAGTTGGTTTTTGGTCCATTTTTGAAGATGATGCAGAAGAAAAGTGTTCCCCCTTTTGAACATACTGATATAAGCATGGTAAGAGTGATCTCAACACACCTGACCTGAGCCAAGGTGAAACCTGATGGGCAAGGTTGTGTAGGGAAACTCATTTTTTAAATGAAAGTATTCAAGCAAAAGTTTTTAAAATGTTAAAAAGTATTGAGTCTAACAGATTAGGGGTAGGCAAAGTGTGGTTCACGGGGCTGCGTTCAGCCCCCCAAAATCATTTTTGCAGCCTGACCCCTCCAGAATTTCCAGGGGGTCCTTTTTCTGACAGAAAAAGGGAGACAATCCACCTTTGTCAAGTCGAAAGCTTCCACGGCCAGCATCCATAGATTTTCCTCGGGTTTTTTCCTGGCTGTGAGGTCGTGTTCTGGAATAGTTTCTTTCTGATGTTTCACCTGCATTTGTGGCTGGCATCCTCAGAGAAAATCTGAGGATGCCAGCCACAGATGCACCGAAACGTCAGAAAGAAACTATTCCAGAACATGGCCTCACAGCTTGGAAAACACAAAACAAAACAAGGAAACCAAGGAAAATCTATACTTCCCAGTTTGTTTGTTTGCCATTTTTGGCACTCCATGTGGCTGGCCCTCCAGAGGAAGAAAATGGGTACTGCAGTTGTCCACCCCTGCAAGTGATACAACCATAGCCCAGGAGCCTTTCCTAGGTTGTGATGAGAGAAACTATGTTTTAGGCATGGGTTTTTTACTTAAAACTAAGTGATCCATGAGACTTCTCCTCAGGACCTTGGGGTCAGTAGGAGCAGCGTTTTGTTTGTTTTTCTATTCATGGTTAATTTAAGCCAGGCAGGATTCTTTTGATATTATAGTGTTTTTAAAATCCTTCCAGTTGGGTGAACAGGTACCCAAAAAGAACACTTGTTGAAACTGATGCTTGGAGTACATAACCTGCATGAAATTGTATCCATGTTTACCCACAGAATGGGTACAAAATCGCAGATCTGTGAATTAAATTTCTGCAGTCTTCAAAACGTGCACCACTCCTAAAAATCCCAGGGACAATGTCTCCTCTGCACTGCAAAAAGGCCACAATGAATAATATCTGCAGCCAAATACACACTACACAAATCATCCAGTTTGAAACTGGATGATTTGCCATGGCTCCTCCCTATGGAATCCTGGAATCTGTAGTTTGGGGAGGCACCAGCACTCTTTGGGGGAATCCACAGGACACAAATCATCCAGTTTGAAACTGGATTATTTGTCCATGGCTCCTTCCTATGGAATCCTGGGATGTGTAGTGTTACAAGGTCTTTAGCCTTCTCTGACAAAGAGCGCTGGTGCCTCCCCAAACGACAAATCCATAGAAAGGCCATGGCTAAATAATCCAGTTTCAACCTTTGGCAGAGAAGGGCGAAAGACCTTGTAAAACTACCAATCCCTGGATCCCATAGGAAGAAGCCATGGCCAAATCATCCCGTTTCAAAGTGGATGATTTGTGTCCTGTAGATTCCCCCAGAGTGCTGGTGCCTCCCCAAACTATAGATCCCAGGATTCCATAGGGAGGAGCCATGGCAAATCATCCCGTTTCATACTGGATGATTTGTGTATCGTGGCTTTGGCTGCAGCGTGGATTAGGCTACTGGCTCTGCCGGGCTGGCGGCGCTCCCCGGCGACGTCCCCCTCCCCAGCCCGCATGGGCATGACGTCATGCTGCAAGGCCGTGACGTCACGGTGCAGTGAGCCCGGGCCGCTTCTCTTCGCGGGCATTGCGCCGATGCAGGGAAGGCAGGTGTCCTTGCCTTCCCTCCCAGCCTCAGGCGGCCGAGGCGGCGGGACAGCCTTGCTGGGGGGCTGCGGTGCCAGAGGGCGCTGAGATCCCAGCAGCAGCAGCAGCCACTGGGGGAGGAGAGGGGAGGAGGAGGAGCCTGGGGTCCGGGGCGGATTCCGCAGAGCTGCCGCCGGTTCCTGGCCGGCTGGCTCGGGCAGAGGCGGCGAGGATGGCGGCCGGGGCGGAGGGCGGCTCGCCCAACCCGGGCCCCGCGGCGGTCTCGCTGGGCTTGAGCGTGGCCGTGGTCTCCAGCCTGGTGAACGGCTCCACCTTCGTGCTGCAGAAGAAAGGCATCGTGCGGGCCAGGGGGCGAGGTAGGTAGGCGGGCCCCCTTCCTTCCTTCCTTCCTACCCACCCTTTCCATGGCTGCCTGGCCAAATCCACACGACACAGGCAATCCGCTTTGAAACGGGATGGTTTGCCCTAGGGCGTCTTCCTGCTGGGATTTGTAGTTTCGCAAGGTCTTTTCGCCGAGCCTAGGCTCAAGCCATCCCCTTTCAAAGGGGATGACTTGTGGAGGGTGGAGAGGGCCAAATCCACACACCAGGAATGGTCCGGGATGAAACTGGATTATTGGCCCCCGCCGGAAGGAATCCTGGGATTTGTAGTTTTACAAGGACTTTGGCCTCCCCCAAACTACAGATCCCAGGAGTCCAGCGGAAAGAGCCGTGCCAAATCATCCCGTTCCAAGATGGATTATTTGTGTAGTGTGGATTTGGCCAATTGTGCTTGGCGTCTTTGCTGCGCTTCGCATCCCTCCTCTTTGAGGAGCATCTACTCCCACTTTGCCGCTTCCCAGCCGGGGCATTAACTCCAGCCAGCCCCCCCCCGTCCTACTCGGAGGTCCCTCGCTTGGGGCGAAGGCTGCCCGCGGCCCTAACACACAGGTGCACCCCCCACCCCCAAGATTTTTGCCCCACGCCCCCCCTTTTTTTTAACCAGGGCTCCTGGTTGTTAGAGAAATGGCTTGTGGTGTCCGCTGTTCCTCCAAACTCATAATTCCTCCTGGCTGGGTTTTCTCAGACCTGGGGGGAACGTGCCAGTGTTTGCTTCCCGTCCAGTACAGCAGCACGTGAGAACAGCAGTTTTGAACCCTCTCTGGGCTGGTGGGGCTGCAGCAGTGTGTGTGCCTTCAAATCGCTTGTCGACTTAAAGTGATCCCTTAAAGTTTTCTTAGGCAAGGAATCCTCAAAGTGAGTTTTGCCAGTTCCTTCCTGTGAAATATAGCCAACAACACCTGGTCTCCCATCCAAGTTTTAACCAGGGCTGACCCTGCTTAGCTTCCAAGATCAGATGGGATCTGGTGCCTTTAGGGTATTTAGGCTGTGGCTACTGCAGGAAGGGTTTAATTGAATACAGCAGCTGCCCAGTCCCTCCAGCTACTTCCCTCAAAAACTTTGTGGGGGGGGTGCGCCCCAACTTTGTCTCTTGTGACCCTCTGTATCTTGTTAGTCTTTCAAAATTCAATGCCTCCTTCCTCCATAGCACCTTTCAAACATTTTTCCAGGCTTGGAGGTTACTCAGTTGTTGTGCAACTGAATCCTCAGAAGATTATGAAGTTTTAAGAAAAAAGTTAACCAGCATTGTCTAGTTTGGCCAGGGAGGCAAAAGGCATTAACTCCAGAATCATTGAACTTCTCTACATGTTTGGTCTCTTTTTGCATTTGAATGCAGTATTAAAAAAGTTTCACACCTGCTTGCACACAACCAGTTTTCATATTTTACAAAAGACAGTGGCTTATTTCCAGTTGACTTGCAAGGAATTTTAATGTAGCATGAATACTAAAGCGAATCCACAGGTTGTTGTGAGCTGGAATTTAGAGAGCTGCTTAAAGCATTCCCAGTTGGATTCTCCCAATCACTCCAACTACTGTATCCTCTTGGAACAGCAGATGTCTATGTTCTTTTTAAACGTTGGTTTAAAAAAATCCACCTTTTCCATCAAGCACCCTTACAGTTTCAAAAACACAAGTTCCCGTATTGCCACAGGAGTACACAACCAGTTGTACCATTATTTGGATTTTTGCTATGATCTATTACAGATATCGTGAGCACACAAGCCCTCTAGTCAGTTTCAAAAGTACAATTTTCTGCAATTAATGTGCATTTTGTATATTAAATAAGCTAATTCGTCCAGAAACGGCTATGTTTTCTTGTAGGGGCTCTTCAGTTGAATAGCAGCAATACTCTTAAATCAATCCCAGGCTGAAGGATAACACTGGCATTTCCCAAGCCAGAAACCAGGCCCAGAGGGGAATTGTTGCCCTCAATCTATTCTCTGTCCTATTACAAAACCACTCTGTTCCACTGCCTAAACAAGATCTACTCTAAAACAACATAGGAAATTTCCCTGATGTGTTTGGCTAGTCATATATAGTACTGTGATATTAATCGGTAAAATTCAGTTATTTGAGAAAAATAGCTGAAGTGCACAACAGGGGAAAAAAGAATAATGACCAGCAATAACTCATCTTGACAGCTCTCAGTTTAAATTAAGCACAGTCATTCAAATCCTTAAAGTATCTTGTGTAATATGTCCAGTTTTCAAAACAGCATTGCTATGCTCTTATGTTTGTGCAGCTAAGAATCCTTATCATTGGTTAAAAGATGACAAGAATCTCCTTCACTGAGTTCTTTGTGTGCATAACTGTGATTAGACCTCAGATGGCAAATTTATTATTCAAACCAGATTGTTCAGAGAGAATTCCAAGAGCACTACAGTTGCTTGGGTCTCCTTCAGTGACTTGGGCAACTGAGAGTTTTCATCTAGAGACCTGTATTATCTTCCTTATTTGATAATCCAATAAAGGTACCATATCCCACCTGAACTTGGAAGCGAAGCGGGATACTCTGGCTAGTACTTGGATGGGAGACAGCCAATGAATGCCAGGTGCTGAAGGAAGGAAGAAAACCACCTCTGAGTATTCCTTGCCTAAACGCCCCCCCCCATGAAATTCACGGTGGCCATAAGTGGACAGGCGACTTGAAGGCACATACACACACAATTTCCAAAAGTAGTGCGGCCATAGATGTCTTTGGTTGACTCAGCCACAAGAAGGTAATCCATGTGCAAAAACAGCCTTTCATATGTGTTTGAGGAAAAGCAAACATAAATTGGATGCCTATCTGAATGCAGACATTATCTTATCTGCATGTATTAGCTGGGATGTGTATTTGGATGCACATTGAAATGTAGATGGGGATCTGTTTTCAAGAGTGTACCATACAGAAAGTAAAAGAGGACTTCCTGGTATAGAAATCCTATGGGCAGACATCTCTCTCTCTCTCTCTCTCTCTGGCTTTTCTTCGCAAACGAGGATTCAGGAAGGACTCATCCCGCGCTTTCTGCAAGCGCGCTGATGACTAAAAAGGCCAATCCGAGATAAACAAGTCCGGTTGCAAAAAGCACAGCAGAAGGTCTCCTTGGGTGATGTTTTTGGGTTGTGATTCTTTCTGCGTTGTCGTTTCTCTTCAAGACTTGTTCGTCGTGAGTTCTCAAATAAGGCTGCAGCATTGTGGATAGTGCGTCTCCAGATGTGAGGCCAGGGCGGACCACTGTTGGTGATCAATTTGGCCGAGCCTGAGATGTTGTTTCAGGGAGTCTTTGTATCGCTTTTTTGGAGCGTCCCTCTTACGCTGACCCATGGAGAGTTCACCGTAGAGTAGTATTTTTGGGAGGCGATGGTCCTCCATCCTAGAAACGTGCCCTGCCCAGCGCAGCTGTGTTCTCAATATCATGGCCTCAATGCTGGTGATCCCTGCTTGCTCAAGGACAGCAACATTCATCACATAGTCAGTCCAGTGTATATTTAGGATTGTGTGTAGACAGCGCTGATGAAAGCGCTCGAGGAGTCGTAGGTGGTGGCGATAGGTGACCCATGTTTCAGATCCATAAAGGAGGATAGAGATGAATCGGGAAATCTGCACTCTCTCACACATGTGCACATGCAAGAATACTAGGCAACATATAAATAAGATGTTTCTGTTCTGTTGTCCTTTCTCTACACACTTAATTTTGTTATTGTTACAGAGGGAAGTGGTTATTTTTTTATGTAGCACTCAGGATGTAACCTGAATGGAGTTTGTTATGGATAAACTGTAGATAACTTCTGAAAACTCAAGAGATCCACATCTTTCATTTTTAGGGATTATCATGCCCTTCCTTGGAGGGCTGGCATGAAAAGAGAGTGCTTCTGATCACATAGAGAGGCTCATCCTCTCATTATGGAACCATCATGGCCAGTGCCCATGTTCCAAGGAAGCAGGACTTATACTGTCAGCTGGAAATTTCTGAACACCATTGAAGGTTGCTTTGATCTTGCAGGAAATACATTCTGCTTATTTTGTGACTCTAGTTAAGAATATGCTCAATTTTGTATGTGTAAAATTTGTTCTATAATGTAGCACACAACATGCTTCCTTGGAAAAAATTCTACTGTTTTGTTTTCTGTAAAAAAAAGAAGTTTCTGTTTTTAAAACTGCATTATTTCATAAAATTTGCTAATGGCATTTACTAACAAATGGAACATTATAACGCATGGATATAACGCTAGTTAAATTTTCAGCTCAAAAGTACAATTAAGTGTCCTTGAGAAGCATGCAGCAATTTACATGCTTAAAGTGTCTTGTGTAATATATCTAGTTTTAAAAACAAACATTAATTTGTCCTTTTGTGGGCCTCTTGAAGTAAATGCTAAGTTTTCTTGGCCTTTTTTTTTTAATTAAACATTGTAATGGGAGTGTATGCTGTCACTTGGAAATAGATTTCCAAGTCAAGTTTGGCATTTATCTGAATATAACATATAAGCCATATTAAGTGATTCCCCCTCACCCTAATTCAGTATTTCATTTGAAATCATTTTTGCTGTTGGAAAAGCTTTTATAACTTTTATAACACATAATGTTAATATGCAACTTTTAAGAAGAAGTCAAATATGCCAAATCAGACCCTTATGAAATACAAAAATATCTAAAAATATTTCTAGAGAATGTTCCAATTCCAAGTTTTCCAGAAAATGTGTATCACCAGATTCTGTTGATAACTGTTACAACTGATGTTTTGTGGATAAAAGTCATAATAGATCAAACACCACATATAGGATTTTGCCACTGCCATGGGCCTAGTGTTTTTCAATAAAATTACTTAACACAATGTGCTATAAGTGATCTCATGCTGAATAACCAAGTCAGCTATTGCCCTAATCAGGCACTGCTACTGTGCTATAGAGCAACACATGAGTGGGGAGGGCCCCTCATTGCAGATGTCCATGGATCCCAGGAAGAGGGAAGACACAGAACATGCAGGGTCATTGTATAGTCTGTGAGGTCCTGCTCCCCTGTTGCTACACAAGGAACAATAACACCTGAATAGGTGTATAACCGATGGATAGGGCTTGAATAGGATTGCAATTCACTCCTAAATCTTCCAGACAATAGCAAAACTCAGCTTTAGGGTGGATTTAAGGCAGTGGGCTTTAAGTCATGTAGCTCCATTCTGTTCTTATTTGGTACATGCTACTGAGTTCAGAGGGGATTCCCAAGTGCCTTGCTCAGAATTGCAGCCATTCATTGTAGTCATATGCAAAATTAGATACAGTCCCATTGATCTCAGTGGATTTCTGTCTAATTCTACATACTGTTGGAGTCTGTAAGTTTAACTACTGTGCCTGCACTCTCAATACATGGATTGCTTGCATCAGACCCCCCTTTATATCAGTGAAGATACTGGGCTGTCTATTTTCTACTCAAGTAACAATTTAAAAAAAGGTGCATGCCTTCTAAAGCTTTTCTGATCACCTATTTTGGCAGAGATAAGAATCAGACATCTCTCCCGAGGTTGGTGAACTGCATGTCCCATCAGCCCATGCCAGTGAGCTGTGAGTTGCAGTCCAACAGTATCTGGAAGGTTACATGATTGCCACCCTCCTTATGCTGTGAGAGTAGAGGCTGTCCTGAAAAAAACAACAAATAGAGCTGCATCACTACCAGCTGACAGTATCAGCTAGCTGTCTAGCATGTCTACTTTGCATTTTCCACAATCATCTGCTTGTGATGTGTTCAGGCTTGGTTTGTCTGTTTTGTAAGTGAACTCTGAATGAGAATCAAATGACAGATTTGGTTTTCTAGAGAGCCAGTTGGTAGCTCCTGTCTTTTTTGGATGAAGTACTACTAATATGGATATATAACATGCTGTTTTCAGCTTTTTGTCTGGAAGTTGTTTTTGGAAATCTAATTAGGATACGAATACAATAGTGCTAGTTTTACAGTGGAAAGATAGCCTCTCATAGTCTTCAGATTCAGACATACGCAATAGTTCAACTGCTGTTCAAAACGTTATGTCTTCACTTTTGCTCATGTTTATAGAATGTGAGAGATTACAAAATCTATTAAAAACTGGGACGATGGTTCATATTTTTCATCTGAGGCAAAATGTACATGTACTGTTTACAGGTCAAAATACCCCTTTCTCCTACTGACTTTTAAGAATCATTGGTAACAATGCTTAGTATTGATGCCAAAGGGTATTTTCAGATGCTTATTGGTATGTTTGGCAAAATGTCTTTTGAAATAGCTTGTGCTAAAGAATGTACAGACATTTTAGGGCAAGTATTAATATGCTTCATAGTCACATTGGGAATGGTATTAGATATGGGGTTTAATTTTTTTCTCTAGAGTCTAGACGAAAAACCCAACCACATGTGCAGTATCATTCTCAGTATTATTAAGGATGTAGAGCCAAATGATTTGGAATAATACTTCATATTTTAGATGGTAACTGCTCCAAAGTGAGCCAGGTTAAACAGTCCCTATGACACTATTGTAAAAATGGCCAGTGTTTCATATTTGGCACAACCCTGAATCTATGTAAGGAGGAGCAACAGTTTGTGGTTTGTGAAAGGTGAGTGTATCTAGACAGACATTGTTTTTTCCAGTTTTGTTGATGTGCTGTTTTCTGATTCTTGATTTTTTCTAGGAACTTCATACTTAACTGACATAGTCTGGTGGTCGGGCACTATTGCAAGTAAGTACACCTTAAAGTATATTAAGCATATATAAATTATATATACAATTTATAAAGTATATAAATTGGGAAGGGAGAGGAATTATGCTCCTACATCCTTTACTTACCAGTCCTCAACCCAGCCACCTAAGTATGCATTGGGTTATAGCCCCATCATCCCCAGCCATCATGCTTCATGGCTATGCTGGCTCAGATAATGGGGGATAAGTCCAGTAAATCTGGCAGGCACCAAGTTGCGGGTGACTTCTCTGCCTTCTCAGTCCAGTCTATCTGGAGGTTCCACTGATGTACATTTTATGCTGACAACATAGCTTGTGGTTATACCAGTGTTGCAGGGCTTCAGCCAAATCTTTTGCAGTCCTTGGGGGGGGGGTGGACCAAAATGCCTAGAATACTGCCACCAGCATGGACATAGGCATGTGTTTCCATGCACTGTCCAGTGTCATCGAAATACCGGATTGGTCTTGCAAAGCAGTGAACAAACCTAGTTGTGTCTTTTGTTTAGTTAGGTGGGTATCCTTTGTCCTCCTATTCTGTTACTAACTTTTACAGATTGTTCCTTGTTTTGGATAACAAGTGTTATGAATGGCTACTTTGATTCCCCCCCCCCCTTTTAAATGAAGCACATTCAATTACTAATGTTTCAGGTCTTCTAAAAATGCAAAACTTTTTGATGCTTAAAAGTTTCTGGTGTTTGCCGTGTAAACTGAAAGTACTGTATTGTACAGCCTTGGAATTTATTAGATTGCTTGGATTTTAAACAAAGGACACCTTCTGACATTACAAAAGTAATTGTCCTTTGCTAAAGATAAAGCAATTGTTCAAAAGTGATAAAGTTTCCTTCTATATTTAGGTGAACAGATGGGCCTTTTTAGAGATCACATAACGAAGCTATAGTAGTGCAGTCCTATGTCTAGTAAGATATTGTAGGCCTCAAAAATGTAGCTTGGGGAAGCTGAAAAGTGATCCAAGTCAGACCTGAAAAAATGTTTGGCAGCTACATTTGCAGGGACTTAGGGGGAAAAGACACCTTCCCAAACAATTAGAGGTGAGTGTCTGTTAAGAGCACACTCATGACTTGGATACAACATACTCAGCCGACTGAAGTTTTTCCATCATTTAGCTGATGGCATTCCATTCATAATCGAATACAGTGCTGGTCAGGGCAATTCAATACTTGGAATAACAGGAGCACAGGAAATTGCTTCACACCAAGGCAGATCAAGGAAAGCCATTGGTCCATCTAGTTCAGTACTGACTGCAGGTGTACCTCAACAAAGTAGATGGGTTTCTGGCCATTACTACTTTAGCGTAAAATTTGGCACCAGAGACAGAAAATAACTCAGAAAGACTAGAGTTCGGTTCCAACACCACATACAGAGAAAAGAAGCTGTTCAACATGTTTCAGCAAATGCTTTATTCAAAACTAATAATTTGCACATGCAACTACAAAGTCAGGTAAGCATTGTAAAAGTTAACAAAAACATTTTGAACTTTCTAGAGGGCACTTGAAGGCTTCATTCAAAATGCATGCAGGGATGACTTTTTCTTTCATCAGCTTCCAGTTTTCTTATGGTCACCATAGACTTACTGATCTATGTTCTTTTAACATGCTGGGGGGAGCTGGTGAGACAGACTTATCTGCTCTTCCTTTTTCTCTGCATTCTGCTATTCTGCTCACTAAGGGATTCTGAAGGCAGCTGCTGTTTACCTTGCCTGCTCTTTCCCTGCAACCCAGCTTTGCAGCCTAGCAACAAAAGTCTGTGTTTCTCCAGTCTTCCTTCACCATCCTCTAAATGCTGCTGGAAATGCCCAGCCAGAAAGAGAGAGAGGCTTGGGAGGCATTACAAGGCTTTGTTTTTTTTAAAAAAAGCTTCACTATCAGAGGATTTGTTAGTTGAGGCATGCTTATATACCTAATTTTCTATAGAGACTTCACACTGATTGGCAAAGGCTCTCTGGGGTTTTATATAAGATTCCTTCCTAAGTACCACAAACCAGGGATTGAACCTTGGACCACTTATATACAAAGTATATGTTCTGCCACTATGATTTGGCACAGCTGTGCCACCAACTTGGCTCTGAGGGATGGTTCGTTCACACAACCACTTTCAGACACATTTTCAATCTTTGAATCTGAATGAAGAAGAAGAAAAACACTTCAGAATTTGCATGAGTCAACCTTAAGGTATTGGCATGGGACCTAATAGCCATTTAAAACCTAAATAACTCACATAAGCAATACAAATACATATTTGTAAAAGATGGTAGTTATTAATTGTGCCTAATGGTAGGATTGGATGAACTTTAAATTATTCCACTTCAGTGCTTTCCCCATACTGAAATACTTTTCAGACTCAACATCAAATTTTTGTTTAGAGGGTTTGGATGTTTGACCGCTATTTTTAGGAAAGGGATTTGGCATTGCAGTTTTCACATTCTAAAAGATCCAAATATACCTTGACCCAAGAGCATAACCAAGAAGCCCATTTAGTTTGTTCAGAGGGGGGGGCAGAAGAACACAAAGCTTATCTGTTTTTACCTAACATTCTTCTCAACTAAGGTATTCTTTGATTATAGCAGGTAGTAGATTTTGTATGCGTAACCAAAAATCAAAAACAAAAAGTGTCTTCAGTTGGGAAAGATTAGAAACTTCTGGGCTTTGGTTCAGATTGAAGTCTGTCAGGTCAGGAGAGCATGATACACAGGTGTGGGTTCTTATGCAGATCAAAGGACACCATCTGCATGCATGAAACAGGTATTAGAAATCTTGGGAAAACCCCAAAGTTGGCAAAAAAGAAATACAAAAAGAAATCCCACCCTATATTAAAATAGATATAAGACCAAACTGATTGGGCATGCTTGTTGGACAATTACCTTGTGGAAGTGCGGAGGAAGAATGAACAACCCAGGGAGAAGGGAAAAAGCAGGCCTGACAACAATACCTGGCATTGTGAGGCAAATACTTGGGACCATGGGCCCTGGGAGACCCATTAGTGCTGATGTCACTCAGTGGCATTCTTGGTTTTGTTGTTCAGAACTTAATTTAATGCTAAAATAAGGTAAGTTATGCTCAGATAAAGCAGTGAAGCAAGCCTGCAACTGCTTGCCACCTTCAACCAAAATCTTGCTGAGGTGCTATGTTAGCAGAAAAATAGTTAATACGAGTGATTGGGTTTTGCATTTTGTGGTCTGTGAAGCAGCCAACTGTTCAACAAGCACACACAGCACCCTTCCTCTCAGTTTTGACTTAATGAGTGGGGGTCTAATTGATTGTTAAACAAAATGCGTGAATTGACTGTTTCACAAAATGCCATGGCACCTGTTACCCAATCAGTTGCGCCACTGTGAGGTCCAGCATAACTGCATATATTGATGTTGCATTCAAAATGTATAGGATCCTGGCTTTCATTTCCCCACAATGCCTCTTGCCTAGCACCAGTTCAGTAAGCCTGTATTTTTCTGCCTAACCACAGTTTTATGAGTGTGTGTTTTAAAGCCAGAGGCGTTTGAAAAATCTGAGAAGCTGAAGGTTCTTGTTTCTCTTAATTGGTCCATTTGCAGCTCTAGGGAAAACACTATTTTGTACCTAAGAACCTGAATAAAAAGCATATACTGTACCTAATTCTGCCATCCTGTCTGATCTTGGAGGCTAAGTAGGGTCAGCTCTGGTTAGTACTTAGAGGGGAGGTTTCCAATGAACTCCAAGTGCTGTAGGGTATATTTCAGAGGAAGGAACTGGCAAAACTACTCCAATAGACTCCAAGTGCTGTAGGCTGTATTTCAGAGGAAGGAACTGGCAAAACTACCTCTGAGTATTCCTTGCCTAGGAAAAACCTATGAAATTCATGGTATCACAATAAGTTGACCGGCGACTTAAAGGCACATACACACATGCCTATCTGACAGAGTCCATTTTCAGCACTTTAAACTTGCAGAAGGGCGGGGTAGGATACAAACAAAACTCATAATCTCTAATACTGCCTAAAATCCAGTGCGTGAGGCTGCCACTACGTCATGCCTCGTTGCAAGATTATGTCTGCTTTCAGTTCTTGTCTTGTTAGTCCTTAATTGGGTTATTGGTTACTCAGGGTTCAGTACTACTCTGAAAATGTTCTTGAGATGTGAAAAGCTGTTGTATCATGGCAACCACAGTTTGAATTTTGAAGTTTGTTCTAGGATTGGGAGGAGGAAGGAAGGGGGAAATAGAAGCAGGATAAAGGTGGATCCGAATGTGGCAAGAAGGAGATTCTCAATAAAGAATGTTTTAAAAAGTACTGGAATGGTTTTTGTTGGTTTGTTTATGGAGGAAAGAACAAGCACAAAAGAAGAGAACTGAGCTGAACTAGATGATGATATTTATTTATTTATTTATTTATATCCTGCCTTTCTCCCAATAATGGGACTCATGGTAGCTAACAATGTATTCAGAAACAATACAGATTAAAAACTATACAAAACTTTTGATAAAAGTATGAATATAAAAGTTATTTTAAAAGCAGTTAAACCATTTATAAAGTTTAACCATTAAAAACATTAACATTAATTAAAAGATTATACCACCCATAAAATAAGCAAAAGAATATTTTCAGTTGCCAGAAGAAGAAGAGCAAGGCAGAAGCCATCCTTGGTAGCCACCAAGAAGGCCCTCTCCCTTGTTCCCACCAAATGAGCCTGAGAAGGTGGTGGGACAGAGAGAAGCATTTCTCCAAAAGATCTTAGAGCTCCAATGGGCTCATAAAGGGATATACAGTCCTTAAAATAGACTGGACCCAAGCCATATAGGGCTTTATAGGTCATCACCAGCACTTTGACTTGTGTCTGGAAACAGACTGGCAGCACTCTGAATTGCACAGTTAAAGCTAGTGGTACCAACTGCACCCATTCCTGGAGAAGTTGGATCTGGTCATGGTAACAAATACCTTGGTTAAATCCCAGTTGGATCACTGTAATGCACTCAGTGTGGTGCTGCCCTTGAAACATGCTTAGAAACTTAAGTTGATACAAAGGGCTGCAGCCAGATTGCTAACTGGGGCTGGCAGTCTAATAGACATCCATTCTGTCTGTTAACAAGAAAGGGAAGCTCTAATTTGGATGTAGCACATACTTAGTTCAGAATGGAGTATGTGGTTTTGGTAGCTATGCAAATTTTGTGTAGTTTTAAGGCTGAAGTTACAACTGAATTGTCTTCTAGTTATTTTCTTACATTTTTTCCTGATGCTTTTGCTTCCTCTTGGTCTCCTTAAATAAACTCGTTATGACTGAAAACTACTGTATTTCAGAGTTTTACCTTGATGTTTCAAATGATGCCCATGTTATTCTATTTTAGTATTTAAAAAAAAACATAAAGGAATCCAGTAGCACCTTTGAGACTAAGTAGGAAGAAGAATTTTCTAGCATAAAGCTTTTGTGGACAAAGTCAGCTTCATCAGATGCATCTTTCTTCTTCCCAGTTAGTCTCAAAATGTGCTACTGGATTCTTTTATAAAAAGAAGGGAGGGAGGGAGAGGGAGGGAGAAAAAAAAGATGGAATATAGCAGCATCTTTAAGACTAACTGGTTTTTATTTTAGCATGAGCTTTTGTGGATATAAATCCACTTCTTCAGATGCAGTACAGAGTGATATCCAGGCCTCAGGATATAAAACATATTTATACAGGAGAGGGAGTTGAGTGACTGCTAGAAGTCAGATTCCTTGGGTTCAGCATCTTCTCTGAGAAGATTCCTTTTGTTATACAGAAAATTTTGAACCCAAGGAAACTGACTTTTGGTAAGCAGATTTATTGCTTTCACACATCAACACTAACTGGCCACTGTAAAGATCTGAAAGACTTGTGACACCATACACAGCTCTTCAAAAATTTAGGGCAAATGTCAGACCTCACCTGGAGTATTGTGTCCAGTTCTGGAAACCACATTTCAAGAAGGATATCAACAAGCTGAAACATGTCCAGAGGAGGCGAGCAAAATGGTTAAAGGTCTGGAAGCCATGCCTTATGAGGAGCGGCTTAGGGAGCTGAGTACGTTTAGCCTGGAGAAGAGAAGGTTAAGAGGTGACATGATAGCCATGTTTGAATATTTGAAGGACTGTCATACTGAGGATGGAGCAAGCTTGTTTTCTGCTGCCCCAGAGACTAAGACACAGAGCAATGGACTCAAACTACAGGAAAAGAGATTCTACCTAAATATTAAGAAGAACTTGCTGACAGTAAGAGCCATGTGGCAGTGGAATACACTGACTTGAAGAGTGATGGACTCTCCCTTTTTGGAGATTTTTAAACACAGGCTAGATGGCCAGCTGTCAGGAGTGCTTTGGTTGGGTATTCCTATATGGTAGGGGGTTGGACTGTATAGCCCTTGGGGTTTCTTCCAACTCTATGGTTCACTGATTTGCATCTTTCTGGATCCTATTACATTCCATCCCATTCTGTGTATATATGCTTTATATCTTGAGGCTGGATATCACTCTACTGCATCTGAAGAAGTGGGTTTATATCCATGAAAGCTCATGCTAAAATAAAAACCAGTTAATGTTAAAGGTGCTGGTACATTCCTTCCTTCCCACCACCCCCCGCCCTCTCCTTTCCTCCTTTTTATCTTCAAGATACTGACATGACTACCTCTTTGGATTCCTTTATGTCCTTTTAGAACATTAACAAAAATAGGACCCAACAGGAGATAACAAACACTCAAAGCCCAGAACCCAAACCAACAGTCTCCTAGTGGCACAGATGTATTCCTTATAGGTGACAGTAACATTGACCTAGTCAGTGTCCTGAATCCTGAATACCCAGGTGGAAAATGTTGAGAAAGCACCACTATATTTACCTAGGTTTCAGTGTTACATGCCAAGTTGGAGGCCCACATCTGTGATCAAACTATGCATGGTTGATGTCTTATCTAGACGGGACCTACCTGACATTCAGCAACAGTAGCACAAAGCTAGTGGGGCAGGGACAAGTTGACATGGCATCTCAAAATGCTTTGGTTGGAGTAAGAACTAAAGAGTGGGCAGTTCTTGGATTCTTACTGGTCTTCCCCTGAGCCAGCTTATCTAGTCCTTCTGCCCTCCAGTTTTGTCTCTGCTCACAATTAAAATTGTATTGCCGTGCCCCTAGTAACAACCTACTCGGTGCTTCATGGCAGAATGTGGAACTGAACTTTAGTCTCTCATCAGTCCTAGTCTGACATTTTAACAACTGTGTCAAACTGACTCTGTGTAATGCGATTTTTTTGTTTTTGTTTAGGGTGGGTTTTTTTTTAATTTTGTTTTGATGTGTGAGGGTTTTTTCCCCCCAGTTATAGGTGGATAGGAACTTTATTTTTTTTTCCCTGAACAGCCCAGTCCTGCATACTATATCTATTAAGTCCAATTAAAGTCCAATTAAAGTTTACTACTAGGGAAGTAGATATACAATTGCAGCCTAAACTCATGTTGCTCAAAATGCTGGACAGTAATCATGTGTGTTCAGTTTTTAGGAATAAGTACTAAATTATTATTTTCTGTTAACATATATTTATGTGTGTGTGTTTCCCCCCACAGTGGCACTTGGTCAAATTGGAAATTTCTTAGCCTACACTGCAGTCCCTACTGTTCTAGTGACGCCTCTTGGAGCTCTTGGAGTTCCATTTGGGTAAGGACTTTAGTTTCATAAGTTTATACAGATACAAATGCATATGAAGTAAGTATCTTAACACTAGCAAGAAAAGTTAAACTGTGCCAATGGAAAAAGATGTTAGGAAGGTAGATGTTAAGGGAGCCCTGCCTGCTCCACTCATTCTTATCACATCAAATGGTCCTTTTGTTCACATATGCTCTACACATTTATGTTTATTTTTCTATATGTGAACCTCTTCAACTGATTCTCTTTTTTGAAACATTTCTTCCACATGGTGTATTGTTCATATCTTTTCTCTTTTAGTCTTCAGCTTCATACTATACTATGTTTTTCTTTACTTAATTGAAGGTATTGAATTTAATATGAGTGGAGGGAGTTATATTTTTCTTTCCTGCCTCCCATATTTCTTCTTGCCACCCCATTTTTCATTAAGCATTTACTCTGGTTCCTGGCCAAACATGAACCTTCCCTATAAAGTCAGCGCCTAGTTCAGTGTTTTCTAAACTTCAGCCCTCTAGATGACTGCAGCTCCCAGAAGTCCCAACTAGCTTAGCCAATGGTTAGGAATTCTAGGAGCCAAAGTCCAAAACATCTGAAGGACCAAAGCTTGAGAACTACTGTCCTAGTTAATCTGAAAAAAACTAAAAGGAAGCAGAAAATTATACATTACCATCCCAACTTCAGAGTGCCAGTATCCAGAGAGTTCACAGAATACTAAATGCTATAGTGCAGGGCACTACATATACTAAATGCTGTAGTGCACGTCACAGATTGCTTATGGACCAATGGAGTTTTTAAACATTATGATCAATCACAAGCACCGTTCACTGTCTCATTAGTGAACTTTGATGGTGAGTATTGCCAGAAATAGCACGAAAACAAGATCCCTGAGGAAGGTATCAACTAGAAAGCAAGTCCTCCGATTAACAGAATACCCTGCCGTGTGCAGTGCAAAACTGCAATGAGTTTAAAAGGCTTCCTTAGCTTGTAATAATTCTGATACTGCTCTGTTTGATTGTTTTGGCTTAAATTTTTGTGATTTTTATGCTACTTATATTTTATGTATAGTATATGTATCATTTATGTTTTTATATATGTATATAATATGAACTATGCCTTTTAGTATACAGTATTGTATGTGAACTGCTGCTGGTGGTGGTTGTTGTTGTTGTTATTTCCAGGATCTATATCCTGCAAGTAAATAATAAATATGAACTTGCTAAGGAAAACTTCCTTTAACAGTTCCAAAACCTAAGAGGTCAACACTCCTCCTATTTCGCTAGAGAAGAGTTCCACCGAGGACTGTGTGTGTTCAGTAATTATGGAAAGTAGAGTATTAATTTGAAAAGAAAAGGGGAAATCCATGCCAGAAGAGAATGGAATGCCCTGCCCTGCTTGGAAGGGATGGCTGGCTGGAATCCTAAATAGGAGTGTTCCTTTTAGGAGAGAGGATGCCCTCTATCAGTTTCTTGCCGAACATACTTGTAAGCATTCGTGACAGGTATAATTCCTCCAGTCTTGTGTAGACAGCCAGTGTCATGGAAAGATTTGACTGTTGGAGAAGGAGATTGGGAGGTCAGGGTCCATCGCTAGGAAAGGAAAACCCACTGGGTGACTTTGGGCAAGTCACACTCTCCCAACCTCAGAGGAAGGCAGAGGCAAACCTCCTCTGAATAAATCTTGCCAAGAAAACCCTGAGAGGTTTGCCCTAAGTCAGGGGCAATGTACATGGCAACCGCCCCCCCAAGAAGAATTCGTGTCAAACCCTATTAGTTCACACACATCACACGCTATTCAGCAGGAGGGGTAGAAAAAAACCCAGTTAACCAGTGACTTTCCATCCCTCTATTTTCCCAGGGACTTTTTTGGAAAGTCCGGGACAATCCACGCTATTGGTTGTCTGAACAATCAGGAACCATCCTGGGAAATGGGATAATTTCTGATTGGTTAGACTTTGGAGGGGGCGGGCTTGCAAGGGAAGCCTTGCAATTCTTCATCCACCATTTTTGTATTGCCCTCCATAGGGTCCTCCGCTGGCTCCAAAGCAGCCAGCTGAGAGCCAGGCAAGGTCTCTCCCTTCCCTGGCCCTTTCTCCTTGCTCACTGCTGGCTGCAGAGGCTACTTCCACCGAGGGACCTTCCCTTGGTGAAAGAAGCTGTCGTAGTCAGCGGTGAGGAGGGTGAGCAGGCCAGACATCCCCCTCCTCTAGCCGCGGGTGGGCAGGGATGGAGTTTATCTGTGAGTATCAGTCACGGAGAACTCACATCCACCCACCGCACCTATTCCCTCCCTCACTCGCTGCTGCGCTGGGTGGAGGGGGTTCTCGATGACTGTCAGTCATGGAGAAGCCCCCTGACCTGGCGTACCTATTCCCTCCATCCTCAACCCCGGAACACTGGTGAGGGCCCCCCCATGTCTAGCATGGATAGTCCCTCCCATCTCGCCGCTGCACCAGGCGGGGAGCTTCCCCATGACTGTCAGTCACAGAGAACCCCCTCCCCGCCTGGCACAGCAGCGAGGGTGGGAGGGAATAGCCATGCCGGGTGGGGGGGCATCTCCGTGACTAACAGTCACAGAGACACCCCCCCTGCCCGACGCAGCAGCGAGAGCGGGAGGGAATAGTTATGCTGGGGGGGGCTTCTCCTTGACTGACAGTCACGGACAAGCCCCCCTCCACCCAGAGGAGTGGCGAGGGTGGGAGGGAATAGCTGCGCAGGGTGAGGGGGTTCTCTGTAGTGGTGAGGCCGGAAGGGCATAGCTGTGGCAGGCGCGGGGGGGGGGGGTTCTCCAAGACTGACCATACCAAAAATGGCAGATCCAGAAATGCCAGGCTTTCCTTACAAGCCTGTCCCCTCCAAAGTCCGACCAATCAAAATCCAGCTCTGCTGTGAGCCCCTTTCCCAGGATGGAGTTACATGTAAACAACAAATCCAATAAACTGAGACTTCTGCTACTAGCGACATATCGTGGGAACAGTATGGGACAGATTCGAGATATCCAGATCTCGATTCTCCCCAGGATAAAAACTGCCATGTAACTGAGCCCTCAGAGTTGACATGAAGACATGTAACAATGACTCCTCCATACCCACCTCTGAGTTTCCACATCTAGAATTTGTGTCCCTTTAAAAATGCCCTGAGAGATTGCTTCTGATCATACCACTCAAGTATGTGAGAATATATTCAGCCCCTCAGCAAGAGAAGCAGACAGAAGGACTTGGCAAAGATCACTGAATATGTTCTTTCCTGCCCTGGCATTTTTAGAGCAAACTATGAGGCATATTTCCCCTGTCGGTAGGCCATCCTGAAAAGAAAAAAATGAAATGCAGGATGCTTCTAAAATAATTGTCAAGATAAAGCTTTGGTTACTTAGCTGTGAAATTGATTTTTTTTTAAACTTAGTTCATTCTTATGGTTGTCACAAAGACAAACAAGGTAATTATTGTGCAAAGGGATCTTGTAGCACCTTTGAGACTAACACAAAGATCCTTTTGCATACTGATCCAGATTAACACAGCTATGTCTTTGAAGGTAATAATTGCACAGTGAAGCTACAATCTTACACACTCTTACCTGGAAGTAAGGCTCATTGAATAAAGAACCCTGGTTGCGCAGTGGTTAAATGCCAGTACTGCAAGTAACCACGTTGCAGGTTCGATTCCAGAGGGCTCCAAGGTTCACTCAGCCTTCATCCTTTTGTAAGACTGGTAAAATGAGTACCCAGTTTGTGGGGGAAATTAGCTAACACACATTAGAAACTGCTTAATGCAGTGTAGATGTGTAAGTTGCTATTGCTTAAAACAATTTGTAAGCCACTCTGATAGCCTTGTGGCTGAAGAGCGGGAAATAAAGAAATAAAGAAAGACTTACTTCTGAGTGCACATGACTAGGATTGTACTGTCAATGACAGATGCTCAACAAGCTCTTCCTGTGACTTTTCAAAAATAACTGTTCTGTGGATGTTCCTTGAGTTTTTCCCGGGCTGTGAGGCCGTGTTCTGGAATAGTTTCTTCCTGATGTTTTGCCTGCATCTGTGGCTGGCATCTTCAGAGAATGGTTGGGTAGGAGTGTATGTGGAGTTTATGCTTGTGAAGCCTTGTTGGGGAGTACAGTTGCCCCTCCACATTCGCGAACTTGACATTCGCGGTTTTGGTTATTCGCAGTTTTGGGAGGGCCCCCCCGGGTCCCCCCAAAACCGCAACACGGGGCCTCCAGAGGCCCCGTGAAAGACCTGGAGGGAGAGGGGAGGCCCGGGGAGGCCTCCATGGGGCCCCCGGAGGCGCTCCGGAGGCCCCGCGAAGGCCTGGGGAGGGGTGGCAAGGCCTTTGCGGGACCCCCGGAGGCCCTCCGGAGGCGCCGCGAAGGCCTGAGGAGGGGTGGGGAGGCCTTCGCGGGACCGCCGAAGGACCTCCGGATGCGCCGCGAAGGCCTGGGGAGGGGTGGGGAGGCCTTCGCGGGACCCCCTGAGGCCCTCCGGAGGCGCCGCGAAGGCCTGGGGAGGGGTGGGGAGGCCTTCGCGGGACCCCCGGAGGCCCTCCGGAGGCGCCGCGAAGGCCTGGGGAGGGGTGGCAAGGCCTTCGCGGGACCCCCGGAGGGCCTCCGGAGGCCCCACGAAGGCCTGGGGAGGGGTGGGGAGGCCTTCGCGGGACCCCTGAAGGACCTCCGGAGGCGCCGCGAAGGCCTGGGGAGGGGTGGGGAGGCCTTCGCGGGACCCCCGGAGGCCCTCCGGAGGCGCCGCGAAGGCCTGGGGAGGGGTGGGGAGGCCTTCGCGGGACCTCTGGAGGCGCCGCGAAGGCCTGGGGAGGTGTGGGGAGGCCTTCGCAGGACCCCCGGAGGCCCTCCGGAGGCCCCGCGAAGGCCTAGGGAAGGAGGGAAGAAGGGCCGGGGAGACCTCCGTGGGGCCTAGCAAGGCCCCGCGAAGGCCTGGGGAGGGAGGGGGGAAGGGCCGGGGAGACCTCCGTGGGGCCTAGCAAGGCCCCGCGAAGGCCTGGGGAGGAGGGGGGAAGGGCCGGGGAGACCTCCGTGGGGCCTAGCAAGGCCCCGCGAAGGCCTGGGGAGGGAGGGGGGAAGGGCCGGGGAGACCTCCGTGGGGCCTAGCAAGGCCCCACGAAGGCCTGGGGAGGGAGGGGGGAGGGGAGTCGTTATTCGCGGATTTTTCACATTCGCGGGGGTCCGCGGAACGGAACCCCCGTGAATGTGAAGGGACGACTGTATATGTAAATTTGTGTAATTGAATGGTTAGTTTCTGGGTATAGAAATGCAAGGCTCATTAGTGTCTGTTTGGCTAATGGTAGGTTGATGGGCCATTATCTGCTGGGAATCCCCCTGTCCCTGGGTGGAATTCTTTTGTAAGTGTTGAGTTTTGATTCTATTGTATTTCAAAACTGGGAGCCAGATTTTGTTTACTTTTAAGGTTTCTTCTTTCTTGTTGAAGTTGTGCAGGTGTTTGTGGATTTCAGTATCTTCTCTGTGCATTCTGACATGAAAGCTGTTGGCCTGGTCTAGAATTTCTGTGTTTTCAAATAGCATTTTGTGTCCAAGTTGGTTTATAACATGTTCTGCTACTGCTGATTTTTCTGGCTGGCCCAGTCTGCAGTGTCTCTCATGTTCCTTGATTCGTGTTTGCACACTGCATTTAGTGGTCCCTATGTAAACTTATCCACAGCTGCATGGTATGCCGTAAACTCCTGCAGCTATGAGACGGTCTCTTTTGTCCTTCAGTGAGCGTAACATTTCTTGGCTTTTTCTGGTTGATCTATAGATTGTTTGGAGGTTGTGTTTTCTCATCAGTTTCCCTATTCTGTCTGTGACTCCTTTGATGTATAGTAAAAATACTTTCCCTTTGAGTGACTGTTTTTCAGTTTCCCTGTTGAGTGAGGGCTGCTTATGGGATTTTTTTGTCTCATATGCCAAAATCATTTGAGAAATATAAAAGTGATATTGAGGGTTGTCTGAACAATGAAAATACTCCTCATAGAATTTGAGGAGAATATGACCTGTCTTAATGGCTTCTTGCATCCGCCGTATTTGGAAGGAGGGGGATCAAATCCACTGTAAATTCTGTGGAAAAAGCCTTTACAGCTTTCCCCAAAGTTGTTAAAAAGCTCCATAGGGAATGTGTGTTCCCACTCATTGGGACAACTGTTTCGCATCGATTCACATTCCCCATGACAGCGGAAGTAGAAAGCTGATTGGTTGGACATGGGCAGGGGGCAGAGCTTGCTAACAAGGCAAGCACCTGGAACCGCCATCTTGGATTTTCACCTTAGTGATTGTGTGCTAAGGTGATGAAACAGCCTTTTTTTCTTTTAATTATTTAGATGGAATATTGCACTTTTGCACCTTAGATATGCTTTTTTTTTTTTTTTAAAGATGCTGTTCGGCCATTGCAACTGATGAAAATTAAACATAAAATAAAAACACGAGTAATTCATTCACTGCTGCCACCTTGATTCGCAGGCATGCCCGTTGGGATAGCAAAAGCAGATAGCTTTGCATGCCTGCCATTTTGACAAAAAGCCATTAAGACAAATCGATGCTGTTGCAAATTGGCATTAGTGTGCACCAGTCCACATTTTATTGCCTTGTATAGACAAGCCCTAGGTTGTAGGGGTACGTTGACTTAATTGGGAGGCACAATTTGCTATTGTGTGTCAGACATTTAAACATCAACAATCCACATCAACAATCATCATCATCTAATAAAAGGGATGCAAACTAAAATTAAAACATACAAAAGATCATCTTTAAAATGGAATGAAACTACTGACAACATTTTAAAACAATTTAAAATATACAGTTACAATTATAAAAAGCTGTTTAAAGTTTACAGTTAAAACATTAAAAATAAAAATAGTACAGTTCAAACAATTTTTAATAGTCCTTTAAAAAAAACCTTTCAGTTCTCAAAAGCCTGTTAGAATGAAAAAGTGGTGATAAAATTATGAAGTTTTTAGCAGTAGGCGTTTAAGATACTTGACACAGGGATAATGTACAGGTGAAAATTTTTTGGCCCTCCTTATGTTTTGGACTACAACTTCTGTAATGTTTTACAATTGCTATGCTGGCTGGGGCTTCTGTCACTGGAGTCCAAAACATTTGCCTGCCAATCGAAGGACATCTTGGGCTGGTGCTGAGTAAGCATATACTTAATCTCATTCCCTAAAACATTTAAATTTAAATGTGCTTCGCTTTTGCTGGCTTGCCTGTGTACCTGTCCCCCCCCCCCCTTGTTTCACCATAATCAAGTAGTGTCCTTGGTTTGTCAGAAGGTGATATTGGCTGATTTATACATGGGACTTAGGGTGGTTTGTTCTGCTTACAGAACCACAAACTGCTGACTCTCGTGCTATCAAAACCTGCTCCAGAGGATGGTGAAAACACTCTATAGCAGGTTTTTGGTTGGCATGCAATCCTATGAAGGTGAGAGGAGGTGAAGCAGTGGTGGGGGTAGGGAAGTCCCGTCATGTTACCAGAAACTAAAAAAAAATAAATTTAGTTGAGAAACTCTTCTTCATTATCTGAAAGCAAGCAAGCAAACTAACTTTGTATACATGGCTGAATTGTATCCATGACTGCAAACCCATTTACTTCCTGGTATAATATATCAGAGAGCCAGCATGGTGACTACAACTCTGAACTCAAATCCCTGCTTGGCCATGGAAACCCAGTGGCTGATCTTGGGCAACTCACACTCTTTCAGCCTTAGGGAAGACAATGGTAAACCCCCTCTGAACAAATCTTGCCAAGAAAAACCTGTGATAGCTTTGCCTGAGAGTCACCATAAGTCGGAAACGACTTGAAGGCACATGACAACATAATTTGTGAAGAAGGTAGTTCTAGCCCTCTTCCCCAGACAGACTGTCTTTCTAAGATAAAATAATCTGTGTATTATCACTCAGTTGTTTCATTAGCAGCATTCTTTAGAGCTGCATGCAATTATCATTCCTCTCACTTTTAAAACCAACATGAGATACTCCTTAGAGTCTGCCATTGTTTGTAAAGAAGGTGTATTATCTCTCTTTGCTATACTGTATACTCATTACTAGACTTATTTTAGGAAAACGAATACTGCATGCTTCTTATATACTAGGCTTTTGGTTCACATGGTGAAACTGGTGGTTCTTAGATGAGGTGTTTTTAAAAAAATCTTGCTTAGAGGAAAATGGCCCGTTTTCATCTTGCAGTGACACCCAGTGAAACTGAGGTGAAGTGTTAAATGTATCCTTTAAATCAAATTAGGAGGCAAGTAATTGAAATAAACAAAACTACTGCCCAGATTGAGAAGAAGCAAAGCATGGCAATGAGTAATTTCTTAGAATTAAATTAGAAGCACTGAAAGCTCAACCTAAAACTTTTTCTTTGGCCATCTTTTTGGAAGGTCTATTTTAGCTTCCTACTTACTGAAAGAAAAACTCAACATTCTTGGCAAATTGGGTTGCCTGCTGAGCTGTGCAGGTTCTGTGGTTCTCATCATCCATTCTCCTAAATCTGAAAGTGTCACCACTCAGGCTGAACTTGAAGAGAAACTCACAAATCCAGGTAATTCTTTTTTAAATCCTTAACAATAATATTGCTCAGTGAATTGAATCTTGATATTGCTGGGTCAGTTCCAGTGAGGAAAACAACAAAGACCATGTTGGTCCAACAGCAGGAAGGAAGGAAGGAAGGAAGGAAGGAAGGAAGGAAGGAAATAAATAAATAAATGTTGGTCTGGTCTGACTTTGTGGTTACTTACTACCAGGCAATTTTGTACTGTGGAAGAAAACAGATGAATTTCCTCCAGCTTTTGTGCCTTTATGTGTGGCGACTCCTTTACTTCACAGCCCTAAACCTGTTTATTCAGAAGGAAATTTGACTGACTTGAGTTACTCTAGTTTCTCACTAACAACATTTAGGGTAGCAACATTAGAAAATCTCTCAAAGAACGGCAGACAAGCCAGACTGATTTCCTCATCTTAAGTTCTTCATATGTTTCCTTGTCTTGCTGAAGAAGAAACTTCTTAATAGTCCAGTCAAGTGGAGTAAATAGAATTTAAGCAGCCTTATTACAGAGGATCACAGTCCCTAAAAATGTATAAGAAAAATATTTTAAAAGTTATTTATTGGAAGGTTATACAGGTTGCCCCCCCCCAGTATCCACAGGAGATAGGTTCGTTTATAGTGAAACCATAGATAATAGCAAACCCTATTAAAATAAGGGTCGTCAAGTACAAACATATCATAGAGTTGCATTGGAAGATCTAACAATTCCTAGAGAGGACACCTCTCTAGGCATTTTGCGGTATGACTCTATGGCATGTGTTCCTGTTTTTCAGCTGTGGATAACTGAAACTACAGATATTGGTTCTGTGGATAAGGGGGTGACCCGTACTTAAAAACAGTTGGTAATCGTTTCAGATATAAGCTATCATCCTTATAGCTGGCAGAAGAAGGGGTGTGCCATTCCTACCCTTTTTGGAAACGAAACATTTTAAAATATAATTTGGAATATATTTTTTAACATAAACTGAATAAATAGATAAGAAAAGAGTTAAAGATGTGTAGCAATATGTAGCAGAAGCATGTGTAGTTGAAAGCATTAATATTTTGGAGGGCAGTTTAAATATCCTCTGCAGCTGTGATATGAAATTTAAAAATATAAAAAAATATCAATTTTTAAAAACTAAAAATATGGAGGACAATTTCACCATATTTTTTATCCCTTGCGGTTGGTTTTTGGTGCACGAAGGATCTTTATTTATCAAGGAAGTAAAACAGAATTTGAGTCCTGCATTTAAGAAGAGGAGGAAGAACATAAGCACACCTCTTATTCACTGTTCTCTGAAATCTTAGTGCAGGATCTTCTGAGTGTAGCCCATTAAGAATTACAGCTACTTACAAAAACTGCAGGATGGATATTTTCTGCTCTGTCATGTAGAATTTTGGTAGATAGACAAAATTTCATTAAAGTATCTTTAGTAAAATGGTTTTTATTTTTATTTATTTAGAGTATTTATACTCTGCTCTTCAGCCACAGAGGTTCTCAGAGCGTCGTACAAATTGTTAATTTGACAGTTTGCTGCCCTCAGGTTTACAGTCTAAACAAGACGGGAGACGCAAGGAAAGGGGAAAGGGAGTGGAGGATGGGATTAAGCTCAGTGGATACTGCCAGTTCTTCTCTCCCTTCACAGCCAGGGCAGCAGCAGTTGGGGTGGAGGGAGGGTTTTTCATCTCCTTCTGGGCCTAGGCATGATGGAACTGTGCCTCCCTCTTTACAGATAAATACTATGCTTTTATTTCATTTTTGTTTTTCAGTGTTCGTGGGTTACCTCTGCATTGTTCTCATCATGCTTCTGCTGCTTATTTTTTGGATTGCACCTGCTCACGGACCTACTAACATTATGGTTTACATCAGTATTTGCTCATTGCTGGGAAGTTTCACAGTGCCCAGCACAAAGGGCATTGGATTGGCTGCTCAAGATATCTTTCACAATAATCCATCAAGTCAAAGAGCACTGTACCTTTGTTTGGTTCTGCTAGCAGTATTAGGATGTAGCATAATAATTCAGTTCAGGTACATCAACAAAGCTCTGGAATGTTTCGACTCCTCCGTGTTTGGTGCCATCTACTATGTGGTTTTCACCACCCTGGTCTTGTTAGCCTCAGCCATTCTGTTCAGAGAGTGGAGTAATGTCGGACTGGTTGATTTCTTAGGGATGGCTTGTGGATTCACCACTGTATCAATTGGAATTGTTCTTATACAAGTCTTCAAGGAGTTCAGTTTCAATATTGGGGATTTGAATAAGCCTAATATGAAGACTGATTAAGATCATGATGTTGGAAAGGGACTGGCTGATCCAAAAGATGATAAGAGCCTTCAGTTTCTAGGTTGCAGGAATGATAGAGCCTTTACTTTCTAAGCTCAGAGAACAACAAAGTCTTTCATTCCTCAGTGGAATCTGTGAAATAAATTACAGTATGTGTTTGCTATCCACTTTTTCTAGGATTACTGTTGTCATGCTTAACTATCTAATGGTATGAAATGAATAATCTTATAACCCTCACAGCAAGTGGGTAAGGACGGCATTAACACCAATGTCTTTCTCCCCCTAGAAGGTGGTTTATATGGTGAAAGGTTGAAACATTCTGTCATACAAACATGCAGGAACTATCTGAAACTTTCTAGATGTGTGAATAAACTAAATTGGCGTCTCCTTTGCTCAGCTATGCAGGGGCCATGAGTGATACATTGTCCTTTGTGGGGGGGGATGTAGATACAGTTCAAAAATTATACAGTACTGGATTTTCCTTCTCTATATCTCAGTTATGTAACAGAGTTAATTGTTTTCACAGGTTTATTTGAGGATTCTAAAATCATTGTTTCAGAAACTGTGATATATTCCCTTCTTTCACTGGCTCCCTCTGCAATTTGGACTGGAGGTGATGAATTCATAATTACAGCCAAATCAACAGAGATATTTATCTGTTAATATTACTTTTCTCTTACCAGATCAAAGTTGCTCACAGTGTTTAGTAAATACAACACTTGGATTACAGGTATGCCTTTCCCCTCGCACAATAAGCATTTGAAGTGCATTAACACATTATATTAATCCAGGAGCTTGTAATGATCAACAGAAAAGAATGTGAGGCTTATGTTGGATTGCAACCACTTTTCTACCTTTTTTTTGGTAGACCGTTTGTAAACACTTGGAAATTACTTCAGTGCCTTTTGTATTCTAAAATGTAAACTTCCAAGGGGCAGTTTGTGTTCTCTTAACATTTGGCTGTCCTTGTGCTTATAAACATGTAGAACAGCCAGATGATCCAGAGATTTTAGAACCTGAATATTTGAGGTGACTCTGCAATAATTTCTATGCACGTCCCACTGTGTATTTGTTCTGAAAAGTGTTCTATTATTGTCCATTCTCAGTATTCCCAGGCCCCATCTACACGATTAAAAAAAACCCCAAAAACCGTTTGGGGGGTAAAAAATCCAAAAAGGCAGGTGTTCGTATGTGTATGATTCGCCTACATGATTTTTACCCCTCCCTAAACTCTCTATGACCCCCCCCCCTTGCCCAGCTGGCTGGAGCAAGCAATCCAAGCGGCGGTTTTAAATCTCCCACCACTTTTTTTCTTTTATTTTAAAAGGTGCCTGTTTTGCGGACAGTCAGTTTTCCATATTTACAATATAAAATAAAAAAGGAATAAATGTAAAATTCATGGATTTGTCCGACTCTCGCTTAGCCGGGAATCCAACATGGCAGCCGCTCCCAATTCCCCTCTTTGCTAGCCCCCCCTGTGCTCGGCCAGCCAATCAGATTACACTGCCTGTTCGTATGCGTGTGAACAGGGTGTACAGACCATTGACAATACGAACGGCTGTACGAATTTTAGATCGAGATTCGCTAATCCTCCCGAACGCCAAATCCACGGAGTTTATGGGGGATTCGCTAGCCCCCCTTCCGAATGACATGTATGCATCAAATGGCCATGTGTATGGATGATCGATCTTCCGAATGCCGTACGTATTTTTTTTTACTATGTAGACGGGCCCCCAGTTCTCTTAATTCTCTTCAGTAAATTAAGTAAACAGTAAATTATTCGCAGCACATTTTAAGTAAGGTTTTCAACTGGCACCTTTCACAGCAGCAGGAGACCTGTGATGAAGTAAATCTGTAAGAAGGGAGAAAAATGTTAATTCCAGTCAAGGAAAGCTGAACCAAGCAGCCTAGGTGGCTCTTTAGTCACCCACAAGAGAGCAAAACCTAAAAATTATTGCCATTCTGTTCAGAGAAGAGATAAAAGCCATTTGGCTCTACGTCCCTTGTACTGAGGCACACAATTCTGTTACTTTAGAAAAGTGACAAACTAAAGCTGATTTGATATACCCAAATCAGACATGCAGGATTTGCGTTCCTGTTTGAACCTTCACATTTGATTTAATAGCTTGAGGACATTTATAGATATATTGTATTTGAAATTTTAGTGCATCTGAAGTCATTTTGCAGAAAGTATTTGCCTATCTGTTCCAAAGAAATATAAAAAATAGGCACAGGAGCATGTTTACCAAGTCATTTTCTGCTGATCAAAGTGTATGCACCTGTGCCTAATTTATAAATCTCCCATCAGCTTTCAAGTTCAGTGAACATGAAGTTCAGTTTCTCTGCATTCGCCAAGCAAATGAGCTATGAATCAAGTCAGATTCTCATCAAACTTATTAAAAGCCACCCCTGACAAAATTATTTATATTTTGAGTAAATAGTAACCACTGTAAATGGACAAAATTACCAGTGTTCTAAATATATGCAAATGCATAGAAGTTCTATGATTCCTCTTTACAGCTTTTGAAAATTGTAAATAGAAATACAGTTTCTAAACTGGATTTGCATAAAATAAGGAACACTTCACATTATGGATTAAGATTCAGAAGCAGGAGCAGGCAGACTTCAAGTTTCTCTCTTTCTAAGACCTTGAGATCCAGCAGCTGGACTCAGGGGCAAAGGACATACACTTAGAATAAAAGTACTCTGCTCCAAATAAGTTTTCTGAGTACCGGAACTGAAAAGAGGTCACAGAGGTCCCTCTTACCCAGCCCACCCCCCAGCATTCTTCATTGTAGCAATATCATTACAAGGTGGGGGTGGGTGGGTGGGGCAATTAGGGTTATTTGTTATTGCTATTTTTAAATAACTGTAAATCAGAAATCTGTACTGCAAATCACCTAGAGATCTACAAGCAGATTCCATCTGCCCATCCTCAGTTAAGAGCATATACAGTATATGATATATATGCTATCTTATTTGAATTGGCTGTGTATTTCACCCATGGGTACAGAATGTAGAGTTTATGAATACAGGTACTTCAGACATGCTGATGGTCACACTTATGACATAGCATGTGAAGTGGCCCTTAACACGGATCCACACATTTTATCATCCAGCCAGTATTTGTGGTCATGGCCAGTTCCCTGTATCTTCTGGCAAACACATTCCAAGAAAATGTTCAGGGGAAAAGCAGGGTCTTCTCTTGCTTGCTTAGGATATGGAGAAGGTAGGAAAAAGGGAGAATCTTTCTTGCTGCTTAGAAGTTGCTTCTTACCTGCTTTAAAAATGCAGTAGAAGTTAGACCAGGTGGGACTGAGATCTGTTCTTTAGATATCTTGGTCTCCCAATGACCACCTGGCAACCAGGTTTGTGGGCACGTGCCTTTAATCAGTATTTGTAAGGTTCCATTATTAGCTTCATAGGGGAAGTGTGGAGGAACTGTTTTTGGAGGAACTGTTCTGAGGCATTACATTGTTAAAAAGATTAGCTTGGAAGCATTTTTTAGAAGAAAACTGATCAAAATACCTGTTGGTCAAGCTTAAAGTCATTCTGCTCCTGTTTTCAATATACATGTTCAGAGAAAAGTTCCTTTGATTGTTTTTTAGCCTTTGACTTCTGATGACCTCAGTTTAACTTGCCTTGACATTGGTAGGTACAATTTGGCTATGAAACTTCTTTCATTCTACAAGTTTCAGAAGACTATAGCTTGTTATGTGCATTATTGTTCTCGACAAAAAAGTGCCTAACTTAGCATGCTGGTACTTATGCACATCTAAAATCCTATACACAGCTATACTTTACTGAATTAGGAATTGGCTGTCTAGCCTGGAGATGGCTACTTCGTGTGTTGGAGGAGGGCACCAGGAAGTCACCCAATTTTCCAAATAATAACCAGGATTAGAAGCATATTTTGCCAGTCAAATTCACCCCCTCATTAATGATCAGCTCTATAATAAAGATGGAGTGTGTTTATGCTCTAACATAATTACATACGAGTAGATTTGGTTATGTATTCCATATATGTTACATAAAAATAAAAAAAATTGTAATCGGAAAGGAAAGAAACTCACTTGTTCTTATAATTTGAAATGACATTCCTTAAAAGAGAAATTATAATTAAAAGAGAAATTATAGCCAAAATGTTACTATCTCTTCATAAAATTGTAGGGCTGTCAGATAAAATTACCATTGGTGCTGCCAGCTCACCATCTTTGTTTGGTATATGTGTGTGTTGAATCATTTGAGACTGAGGTGCTGTTACTTTTCTTCAGTACACCAGCTATCTGTTCATGGCACTTTTTAATGTGGATTATATTTTCTGATTTGTAGTTTAAGATCCTGATTTTGGAACATACTGCCTAGAAGAATTAGATGGCTTCATGGTCAAAATTCAGAATGTTGTAACATATTTTTGTGGCCTTCCATATTATTTATATTTGGTGCATTTAGCATTTTAGAGGGTAAATAGATATATAAATATATTTATTTTTGCTACGTTGTTGAACAAATATTCCTTCTGTTTCTTTTGCTAAAGAACCATCAAGAATACTACTATTCTAGCACAAGGTTCTTCTGTTCTCTGATCTCTTTTATTGTTTCCTTTTCTGTCACTATTTCTGTTTTGTGTCTTAAATTTGCAGTGTTTAAACTGCAATTCCTCTTTTCAGCTGTGGTGTGCCATACATGGGGAATAAAGGGGCAGTTATCTCTTGCACTTTGGTCTTCCTCAAACCTTAACATATCAGCATTAGGTTGTAATATGGTTTCATACACACTGACAGTCGAAAGCCTGGTCACTTAAAATAACTAGAGCCCATGGTTATTTAAATGTTTTTAGTGGACAGTATGTCTTTATGCAGCATACCTTAAAAGCATTTCATAGTTTAATTTGTGAAGTCTAATGGTGTACAAATCACATTTAGTTCTGTCAAATAACATGTTGTAGGATTTACATATGTAATTCCTGCTTACTGGGTCCTTTTTGCATTTGAGTAATAATTTTTTTTTATTAAGGCCAAATATCTCTTTTGTTATATCCTAAATATAACAAAATATTTTGTGTAATTTTAAAAAGCTGTATCTCCTAAATTGGTGAACTTTATGCACAATCAACTGAGAAATACTTTCGGGGAAGAAAACCCACACTCCAATCATACTAAGAGATGTTACACACACTATTTCTTGCATAACTTTCTTCATTTCAGTGGCATTGGTTTGGAAAACAGTCTCAGTGGATTGTGTGCTTTTACTATAAAGCTACTCCTGATATACTGAAGACACAGGCTGTGTCCTAAACACACTTACTAGGGAGTATGCATTTAAGTCTTATTTCATAATAATTATATAAATTGCTCTGAAAATGGCTTTTAGGTTGCTGCCTACACAAAATCTTCCAGAAACTGTTTCAGCATATGTTTGGTATCTGTGTGTGTGTGTGTGTGTGTGTGAGAGAGAGAGAGAGAGAGAGAGAGAAATTCCTATTTATTAACATGAGTGTGGTTTATTAATAATAATTTATTCTGAATGTAGTTCTGTTGTAGACACTAGCTCAAAAAGTGAAGACACTGAAATGCTAAAATGGAAGCTGTGCACTTTCTCTTCACATTTTAGTTTAAGGGTTTTTTGTGTGTTTTTTTTAAACCATATCTCTGGCTTTTCTTGCTACACCAGGGCCAGCACGGTCACGTCAGATATGGTGATGCTCTTTCAGAGCCCTTTCTGATAAATAATGAAGTGAAGCAAGGTTGTGTTCTTGCTCTAACTTTATTTACAATCTTCTTCAGCATGATGCTCCAAAGGGCTAAAAGCATATAAAGAAAGTCTAAATAAACTGTACTGAAAGTTAGATTGTATTTACATGATGGATTATGTGATTTGAAGAGAACTTTAAATACTTCAGAGCTCTTTGGATTGTCTGATTACATACACAATTTATTTCTCTACCACGTTTTATAACTAGGTATGCTTAACTCCTTGCCTTCATGAACGTTTTAATCTGTTGGAAATAAAATTAAATTGTATAGAAATTAGTAGCTCTGATACTGAATTTTATACACACGCACACACACAGAAAAGGCATGCTGTGGTCAAATAATTTGTAACAACCATTTCCTACTGGAAGATTTCAAAAGCCTTAATTAGGAAAATGAAACCAATGTACTACATTAAACCCCCAATTCCAGGTATATTTACTTAAAAGTATGTCCCATTATACATAGTGGTATTCCTTATACATATTGTCAGCAGCAAACACATTTTCAACAATGACTGTTCATAACAGGAAGCCACAATTTATACTTGTATGGTACATGGATTTGCAACCAAACATTTGTTATATATTCCACATTGTAGATGGAAAGACCTTTACATGCACCTTTAAAAACACTGTTTATGAAGGCAAAGTAAATTAAAGGCGTTAGCAAGGTGTTAATTTCTAATATATATTTTTTCTATCAAAGCATGGGGATGGAATTCTTGCATAGATCCAGTACCTAGGGGGTGAAGCAGCTTTTGTTCTATTTTATTTGTAGTAGGAAAAGTGGTGATGGATAATATGCTTTGAATCAATATATGAACACAAACAATGGAAAAGATTGGAGCAAAGTGGATGGGAGCAAAATCAAAAGTTATAGGCTCAATTGCTTACATGCTATTGTGTTGCAATATAGTTACTTCAGGCAAATTAAAAAGAGGACTATTTTATTAGCTCCCAAATCTATGTATACATAGATTTGTTAAATGCTCAGTAGCTTTGCTTTAAAACAATAGTTATAGGCATGTTGTATTTGCCTTGTAAATTAGCAAAGGCTATTTATTAAGGTTTCTGATGACAAACTTATTTATTAACATGTAATGTTTTAAAATAAAAAGGAATTTTTAGCTCAAACATTTGTTCTGAAATTTTTCTTTTGCATTTCTACACTTATGGGGAGAGAACAATTACATACTGAGCCACCAAAAGGCTCTCTCTTAATCCTTAAACCATGTTTGTCCTCCATAAAGTTCAAATTTGCAATCTCTGTCAACCCCTTAAAATGTGAGCCATACTTAGAACATGACTTTAAAAAGACACTGAGTGGTTTATTATTTTATTTGACAATATACTTGTCCTTTTGAACCACAAGCTGAAAACTGAAATCCTTTTGACTGGCAGTTATCCTGTCCCAAATAGGGACTTTGGGAATTAGGGATCCAACCTGGAAGACTCCTTTAATCCAGGTGTGGACAAAGCATGGCCCTGCATGTGGCCTCCCCAAGACTATTTTTGTTGCTCTTGGCTCCCTGGGTTGCCTTTAATTGCTTCTTCTGGAAGACTACAGGAGTGGTAATTCACCTTTTAAATAAGTGGCAGCTCCCTTGCATTCTTTCACATCAAAAAATACCTGTTTTTCAAAACAAGAAGTGGGCTTCAAGATATTTCCCATTTATTTTTAACTTTTGTTCTGTTTTGTTGACATTTTTGATAGGCTGTAAGGCCTCCACAGAATTTGATGGCAAAAAAATGCTCCCTAAAATTGCCACAGTTGTCCATAAGTATTACTGAATTGCTGTGCTCAGTAGAACATCTTTTCAGGTGGCAGGTCTCTTGTTTTTAATAATGGTTGTGGCGAGGGACGAAACCGGCAGGTGTAAAGATGCACTGGAAGCCGCAGCCCCAACCCTGCATGCAGGCAGGTTCAGGACATTGGTCGCTCAAGCCTGACCCGGGAGATGACAGTCTTGTTCGGCAGCATTCTGAACGACCAAGCAGCCTTTTTTAAGGAGAGCACTGCTTGCTCCATATGGAGAGGGGCCTAGAAAAGGTGGCCTAACGAAAGCTACGCAGAAAGAATCACAACCCAAAAACATCACCCAAGGAGACCTTCTGCTGTGCTTTTTGCAACCGGACTTGTTTATCTCGGATTGGCCTTTTTAGTCATCAGCGCACTTGCAGAAAGCGCGGGATGAGTCCTTCCTGAATCTTCGTTTGCGAAGAAAAGCCAGAGAGAGAGAGTCCAAAACCATAAATTGCTATTATCACCCTTACTCATATGCTACCTGATCATTTCCATAGTACCAAAGATCCCAATCTACCAAGTATGTAGCACAACTGGCTTTATCTATTAAATGGCTTAATTTGAATCAGTCTTCAAAATCTATTTTTAGAGCTTAGCCAGACCCCTGGAAAACAAACTCTCCAATTCTTTGGACACATGGACTGAGAATAAGCATTTGTGGACTCGTGTATTCCTGCATGGCAGGGGGTTGGACTGGATGGCCCTTGTGGTCTCTTCCAACTCTATGATTCTATGATTCTATGCAGTGTCGGGGGGGGGGTGGTAAATCGAAATTTTAGTCCAAACTTCAGAGAATGAGCCAAGATGCTAAACCTATTTGGGGAATAGGATTCAGCACCTTGGATAGCTTCAGACTATGAACTAAAAAAAAAAAAATCCTGTTTCTTCTTCAACTCACTCCCTTCCCAGACCACTCTTCCTCACCTTAATACAGCATCTGTCTCTCCATATCCTGTCCCTCCATCTTCTGCTTGACCATCGCAGCACCCGCTTGTTGCTTCTTCCATCTCCTGCTTATTCAGTATATGCAGTGGTTGCAGTGTCTGCTACTTCTTGTCTCCGCACCTACCTGACACTACTTCTCCCTACCACCTGCTTGGGATCCCTTCACACTACACAATTACAGCATTATGATGCCACCTTAACTGCTGTGGCTGCACCTTATGGAATCCTGGGGTTTATAGTTTTGTGAGGCACTAGAACTCTTGCTGAGAACTCTTAAAAGTACCCTTCCCTAAATTGCACACCCCCAAATTCCTTAAGTACCCGGCTTGTGGGGGCAGTTAGCTAATGCACATTGGAATCTGCTTAATGCAGTGTAGATGTGTAAACTGTTATTGCTTAAAATGATTTGTAAGCCACTCTGATAGCCATTGTGGCTGAAGGGCAGGAGATAAATACCTAATTAAATTAAAAGATGGAACCATGGCAGTTAAAGAGGAATCATGGTGCCATAATTGTACAGTATGAAAGCCCTTCCTTGTGTGGTGGCTGCTCCTCCTCCTTACAACTGCCATTTGCACAAACCAGCAGGATCAGGCTGTTCCTTTCTTTTTTAAGTGGGAGGTGGCCACCAAGCAGCTACAAGATGAGTGCAGCAGCAGCAATTCTCCTTCAACCTCAGGTTGGAGAGCTAGAGTTTAGCAGGACGTAGTTCTGAGTACACAATTCAGAGGGTTACACCATATACACAAGACAAGTAAAAGTGGTGTTAGTCCTTGCATGGGTTTTTAAATTCTAGTTTTAGAACCACTTTCCAGAAATCTAAGATTCATAGCTAGTATCGATCCCAATAATACTTGTAGCCAATGCTCATTGTTTTTCCTAATACTTCCTTTCCTCTTGGTAGCAACCAGTTTATGGAAGATAAAATGAAATTTCCATTTTTCTGGAAACCCAGTGAAGATTAATACTATTGCCATGTCAAATTGTTCTAGCAAACCCAACAAAGTTCACAGCACCTTTAAATACTACTAATGTTACTGTCATATTAACATTTATTGTGCTTTGCCCAGGCACTTTGGCAAATTTGCCCCTTATTTATCCTCGTTGCTCCATTGCTTTCTGCACATTGTTTGCAGGTATCTCTGGAAAACTAGACTTCACTGTTTGCAAACAGACTAGTCTTTTCCCCAATATTGCAACATTTGCCCAGGAAACTGAAATAGTGTAAGTCTACAATTTAAATCTCTGTGAAACTTCATTCATTGCTAAACACAACAAAAGACAGTTAACAGGTTCCATTCTTGCAAAACAATAACATTAGATGTTTTGCCCCATATTTTGGCTTGTATAAGGGCTAGAAACTTTTTTTAATGAAAAGCAAGCTGAGAACTCAGATCAACTAACCTTATCAGGGGACACCAGCTGGCATGCCTTGAATCCAGTCAAGACCCAGCCAACTGGGAAATATGGGAACCCTACACCCAACCCAGTATGAGCTTTTCTTAAAAACGTAGGGCTAAATCATAGTTTGGCCCTAAATATGTAGGAATAACTTTATCAGCATTTAATTTTACTTGCTTAGCTCTGTGACTGTAGTTGTCACTTACAAAATTCTTGACTGAAAAACCTGAATTTGTTTATGAAATGTTGCAAGTATATTACAACCATCAATTTTTATAAAACACAACTTCATTTGCCTTGCAACCAGCATATTTTTTAAGCCAGTGGAAAAGTAAAGTAACAAAGCTACCTTTGAATTATGCAGTGAGAGAGAGTAGCTTAGGTTACATGTATAGTCACTATCTGTAAGAAAGCCATTGTGAATTATTCATGGGTTAATGCTGGCTAGGCTAAACATGCAGGTTAAGGGAAATGCTCAATTAGAAGACACAGCAATGATGAAACTATCAAATAAACAAAGGGAGCAAAATACACTAACACACTTATTATACCAGAGCAGGGTTTCTCAACCAAGGTTCCCCAGAATCTTTAGGATTCTGCAAGAGATTGTGATTGAAAGATTATTTTTTTTTAAATTGGGCTGCAGATATAATTTTTATGCAGGGGTTCTCTGAGATCTTAAAATTATTTCAAGGGTTCCTTCAGGATAAAAAGATTGATAAAGGCTGCACTAAACATTAAACGTATCAGAGAATTATGCCATGATGCTAGTTCGTTGTTTTTGTTCTTAAAATATCTACATCCTGCTCCATATCCCAGGATTTCAAGGTGGCATATATGTAAAATCAATTTAAGCAGCTTAAAACAAGTTTAAAACGTTTTCAATTTGGTTGTTGTAGTCACTACAATAGAGTTTCAGTACAGGGATGAGATATCTTTAGCCTGTGGACATCATCTGGCCCAGGAGCTTTTTCACAGCCAAACTCCTTACCTGCCATCTTCTCCTTGGTTCAGTAGTTACAGAATGACCATATGGCTTGGTCAGTACAGGTCTCCCCTCCCCTCCATATCTGCAAGGGATATGTTCCAGACTTACAGTTTATAAAGGAAACTATGGATAGTAAGTAGTTAACCTTATTAAAATAAAAGGCTTCTGGTACAAAAATACCATAGAGTTGCACATGAGGACCTAATGATCCCTAGAGAGGACACCTCTCTAGGCATTTTCCAGCACAACTCTATGGTATGTGAAGTTGAAGGCTTTCACAACCGGCATCCATAGATTTTCCTTGGGTTTTTTTCTGGGCTGTGAGGCCGTGTCCTGGAATAGTTTCTTTCTGACGTTTCGCCTACATCTATGGCTGGCATCTTCAGAGAATGGTTGGGTAGGAGTGTGTCTGGGGTTTATATGCTGTGAACCCCTGTAGGGGAGTATATGTAAATTTGATTGAATTGCTAGTTCCACCCAGGGACATGGGGATTCCCAGCAGATAATGGCCCGTCAACCAACCATCAGCCAAACAAACACTAATGAGCCTTGCATTTCTATACCCAGAAACTAACCATTCAATTACTCAAATGTACATATACTCCCCAACAGGGGTTCACAGCATATAAACCCCAGACACACTCCTACCCAACCATTCTCTGAAGATGCCATCCATAGATGCAGGTGAAACATCAGAAAGAAACTATTCCAGAACACGGCCTCACAGCCCGGAAAAAAACCAAGGAAAATCTATGGCATGTGTCCCTATTTTTTTCTAGCAACAGGTAATTGAAACTGCATATATTGGGTCTATGGATATGGGAAACGGGGGACCTGTACTTTGATCCCACTTTCCCCTTTTCCTGATTAAGAAACAGGAAATAGGGTTGCAATGTGAGGGATGACAGATTAGAATCAAAGAGTTGGAAGAGACCACAAGAGCTATCCAGTCCAGCTCCATGCCATGCAGGAATACACATTCAAAGCACTCCTGACATATGGCCATCCAGCTTCCATTTTAAAGCCTCAAAAGAAGATTCCAGTTTCACTATGAGGGATGTCCCTTATCTGAGGTTCAGAAAGAGTGTCTCTTATAAGACTAGCAGGTGTCCCTTATTATAAGAGATGTTCCTGTATTAGATGGTTGGGAATCATGTCCTTTTATATAGACTGAACAAGATGCCAAAAATTCCTATACAGTTGGTCCTCTGTATCTACAAATTTGGCATTCACTGATACACAGCTTGAAAAATATCCCCCACCCAAAAAAAATCCACAATGGAAACCTTGATTTTGCCATTTTATATAAGGGACACCATTTTCCTATGCCATTGTATATAATGGGACATAAGCATCCATGGATTTTGGTATCGATGGAGGGTCTTGGAACGAAACCCCAGTGGATACCAAGGGCCCACTCTATTTTAGTGTGTGGGCCCTTCATAAACACAGAATTGTGTGCATCATATAATTTATGTATGTGGATGATGTGTTAATTTTACAAAAAAATATGTGGCCTACTTAACAGAAACCAATACTTTCATTTGGTATTTAAGCAGAACACAACCTTGTTAACAGTTACTCCCTGATTGTCAATACTGCATGTCATAAATTTTGAATGTTTCTAATTGCTATTTTGAAAACCTGGCAACAATTGGAACAGAAGTGAAAACACTTTCGAAGTGGTGTGGTGTTGAAGAACCCTCCTCAGGAAGACTACATAACTCAATTGATGTATTGCTTCTTCACTCACCTCTCCCAACTGGGCAAAACTAACTGTGGCAACCAGTGCTAAGAGAAGAAGATTTTTGCTAGGCATTGGGCTCAGTCAAAACTTCATCCTTCTTCAGTCAGGAAAGGTGCAGGGTGTGCAAAGCTGGTCATAACTGACCCAGAAACAGACGGAGTGATTTCTCTCTTGCTTTGCGACATCTCTAGTTGGAAGGAATGAGACAGGCAAAGCAGCTGTCATGATGGAGTTTCCACCATCCTGCCTCAAGGTTGATTGCAACTCCCATCATTCTGCCAAAGAACTACATTTCCCATTATCTGCAAACAGTATGTTTTGCCAACATGGCATCAGGTAAGGAAAGGGTGAATTGGAAGGGAGGGTCTAAAACACCACCTCCACAGAAGCTCATGGGATGGCATCATCAATGACATCACATACCAGACCAGAAATGGCCAATCACAACTCTTTAACCAGGAATCCCAACTAAGGTATAACTGCTTTTGTGGGAGGACTTTGCTGAGTTAGAACATGCGGCTTGGAGAAGACAAAGGGACTTTATATAGTCCAGCATGTTAGAGCCAAGTGCCGGAAATGGCTGTTAGAGCAAGCCGCCTGGCTTAGCTCACAGCTTTCCCTGATACTATCTGAAGAGACTGCAACAAAGTGAGTAGAACCTTTAGGGCCTGTTTAGGATCATGTTAGGGAATTATGTTAATTTCTTCCACTTTGGTTGAATGTAGCTGAACTTAGTAACTGAATGTAGCTTAGAATAACTGAATGCTCTGACTTTAATATCTTGCTATTTCTGTAACTTAAAATTGTAACTTCCATGTGCCTGGGGCATGGAAGAAGCCTGCCTCATGGGAGATTTATATGACTTGAACTTGCTTGAATAAAATAAGTCTTCTTAATCTTCCTATACATTGATGCTGCACGTGTCTATACTTCTTGGTTTTGCTACATTTCTCTGTCTCTCTGGGGATAGGAGGGAAGAGTTGGTTGGTTCACAGTGGCGAGTGGTCCCACTGGTTATCCAGTCTCTCACTGGGCTGGTTATTAACACTGCAGTGAGTGGCGGCAGCTTTTGTCCTGTAGGGGGCACCCCGGAGTGAGGCTACTCGGGATTACCTCTAGAGGGGAGCTAATCTTGGTGTTCCAAGGCGAGAGCCCCAGTTTAGCCTTAACAGCAGCTAAGGCTGGCTTGGTGCCTCACACACTTACATTGGCTCCACTTACTTTCAGTGTACAAAGCAATTCACAGCACTTGGCTTAAGAATATGTTGTACTATGTTTCTTTACAAATATTTAAATTTAAATTGAGTCAGAACATAGAGCACTGTGTTGTTCTAGTTGTTGCTGAATTCCAATTCTCATCAACTCCAGCCAATAGTACAGGATCATAGTGGCTATTCATGAACATTTGGAGGGCCACAGCTTCTAGATCTGCTTTTAAGTACAAAAGCAATTAGGGTAGATGTCTGATACATGCCAAAAAAAATGACTTTTTAGCACCAGAATCATCTTCTCTGCTTTCCCACCACTATCCTCTAAAGTAACCCTGTCTATCAGGGACATTTGTGAAATGGTTTCCCCATGGCATATTTACTTAGAGCACAACCATTTTTAGCCTTGAGGAGATGCAACAAGTAGAGTTGCTGGTAGAGATTCTGAGAGAAAAAGGAAGGAGACACTGGAAAGACCACAAAGCAAGTTTCTTAAAAGAACCACTTAGATGAGACAATGAAAGTGGGAATGGCAGCTTTCATTCTGTCCTCATGGACTTTGAGACCTGGGTCCCAGGTGTGACTCTGTAGCAATAAACAGATTTTACAGATTCTAATGATTGCTGAACAGATAAGTATCGCTCTGGATCACTTTCAGTTTCTTCAGTCAGAGACTTAGCTTACGTTGGATATTCAACTTGTTTGTCTTGCTTCATCTCCTCCCTTTCCCATTCTTTGTCAATAAAAGGGTGGGATGACAACTATAATTAAAGTTGCCTTACTTTCACCCACATTCTTTCAGGAAACTGTGACTATTTGGGGGCTTTGGCACTATCCACCATCTTGACACAGCTTTGAACCCAGGCCTCACATTTCTTCCCATGATAAGGGGCTGCTAGCAAGGACAATGAAGTTAGATATTTATATGTGCTCTACAAGGCATATACAGATACATACACTTCCCCTGGTGCAGTTTAATTTTTCCTGAGATACAATCTGGACTTTATGCCTAGTAACTGAACCTGCTTAATTAGGTCTGAAACCCTCCAGGCTAACTTTTCCACTATCTTATACTTGTATCAGTTGCCTAAAGTGCAGACTCATATTTCTGAAATGAACTCTGCTCTTAAGCAATTAGATTATGCCCAGACAAAAAACAGTAACAGGTGCCTCAGGGAACATAATGCACAGCCAACTCATAGTGAAGCCACACATCATATCCTAAAGTCAGAAAACAGCAAGCTGGGTTCTTGTGTGTCCTTTGATCCATAATGACCTGCTTACCATGCAAATGCTCTATGCTTCTCTTATTAGCAAATTTATGTGGAAATACATATGCATTATCAATCACACAGGGCCAGCACCTGAAATAAAAACAAAATTGCATGACAGCCATTAACAGCACTTATTCTTTTGACCTTCATCAAGAATCACACCTGACCAGAAATAAAGGATGCTGCATTCAATGTTTGTGTGCAAAGGACTGCAGAGCAAGCAACCACATTGATAGAAAACAGTGGGACTTATTTCTGAGCTCAGGTTGTAAGAATGGTGCAAAGGCGTAAGTCCAATGGAACTTGCTTCTGATTAGCTAATTATGACTCACCTACTTAAGCGTTTATTAGTGTGTATGTACCTTTACGTCGCCTGTCAACGTATGGCCCCCATGAGTTTCAAAGGGTTTTCTGAGACAAGGAATCATGAGAGGTGGTTTTGCCAGCTCCTTCCTCTGAAATATAGCCCACAGCATCTGGCATTCCTTGACCATCTCCCATCCAAGTTTTAACCTGAGCAAGCCCTGCTTAGCTTCCAAGATCAGATGGGTTCTGGTGCCTTTAGAGTATTTTACTCTTTACTTACAAAGCTTAAAATTTGCCCTAAGATGTTCAGGAAAATTCAGCGAATAGTGTCACAATTTCCAAAGGAATATACGAACTGGTCTCCTGGAACAGTAACAACAAAGCGTCCTGTGTGGCACCTGAACACACATATTACAGTATGAGTTTTTGTGCGTTTATATATTCCAGTGGATGCACCTGAGTGTTATGCAATTTTTTTAAGTGCTAAGCTTTTTGTTTTTGATCCACTTGGTAAACACATACAGTCACCCCCGCCCGCCCCCCAGCAAACCACCCTGTTGCCCAAAAGCATAGCGTGAATCCGGCTGGTGCTGCTCTTCTTTCTTCTCCTCATCCCCCCCCTTTTTTTTTTGCACCAGGCTTTCCTTTATGAAGAATTTTAAGGATCTCTACCTGCTTGGAGAATAGTGGTGGTCCACAATTTGGAATACATGGTTATTAGAAAAGCTTTCTTATAGTATGGTTAGAGCTAGAGGGCAAAAAAGAAACATGAAATTTCAGGAAGAATGGATGATTTTTTATTGAATATGTAAACAAAGAGTCACAGTGGCTGAAACCTCTAGGAGACCACCAATTCCTTTGGAAAGACACGTGCTCTCTATAAACTCTTGATCATCAAAACATACTTGGGAAGGAAAAATTTATATAAATACTGTAATTTTGTTATATAACTATCCCAATGTCCCACAGTTACTGTTGTTTATTGTATTGTTGCGATTCTAGGCTGCATCAATAGAAGTATAGTGTCTAGATCAAGGGAAGTAATAGTGCCCTCTATTCTGGTTTAGTCAGACTTCAGCTGGAATACTGTGTCCAGTTCTGGGCACCACAGTGCAAGAAGGATATTGAGAAGCTGGAATGTGTCCAGAGGAGGGCAACCAAAATGGTGGGATGTCTGGAAGCCATGCCCTATGAGGAGCGGCTTAGGCCCCGTCAACACGACAAAAAAAAACAAAAACCATTTTGGGGGTAAAAAATACGAAAAGGCAGCTGTTTGAATGCGCATGATCTGCCTACATGATTTTTTAACCCATCCTAAACTCCATATGACCCCCCCTTGCCCAGCTGGCTGGAGCAAGCGATCCAAGCGGAGGTTTTAAATCTCCTCCTGCTTTTATTTTTAATTTAAAAAGGTGCCTGTTATGCAGACAGTTGGTTTTCAGTATTTACAATATAAAATAAAAATGAATATATGTTAAAAATCTCCATTTCATGCCCTTACCAGACTCTCACTTAGCCGGGAATCCAACATGGCGGCTGCTCCCACTTCCCCTCTTTGCTAGCCCCGCCCCCTCTGCTCAGCCAGCCAATCAGATTACACTGCCTGTTCGTATGTGTGCAAACGGGGTGTACAGACAATTGACAATATGAATGGCTGTACAGATTTTAGGTTGAGATTCACTAATCCTCCCAAATACTGAATCCACGTAGTTTACGGGGGATTTGCTAGCCCCCCTTCTGAAAGACATGTATGCATCAGAACGGCCGTGTGTACACGTGATCAATCTTTTGAATGCCATATGTATTTTTTTATCGTGTAGACAGGGCCTTAGGGAGCTGGGTATGTTTAGCCTGTGGAAGAGAAGGTTAAGAGGGAACATGATAGCCATGTTTAAATATTTGAAGGGATGTCATACTGAGGATGGAGCAAGATTGTTTTCTGCTTTTCCAGAGACTAGGACAAGGAGCAGTGGGTTCAAACTACAGGAAAAGAGATTCCACCTAAACATTAGGAAGAACTTCCTGACAGTAAGAGCTGTTTGGAAGTGGAATACACTGCCTTGGAGTGTGGTGGAGTCTCCTTTTTTGGAGGTTTTTAAAGAGAGGCTAGATGGCCATCTGTTGGGAATGCTTTGTGTATCCCTGTGTTGAATGTATGCACCATCATCTCCATTGAAAAGCATTTCATCTGGGAGGACGTAACATTTATTCCTGTGATATTATATTTGTAACGGTATGTTAACACAGACAAGATGGACATTGTTGTCTTCAAGGAATGAACATGCACATATGTGAAACTGTGGGTGATGAAGCACAGAGGTCATGGTGACCAATACTGACCTGACCTAAGGTGCTTCCACACCGAAGGTTCCTAGCACTACCAGGAAGCATCTATAATAGAAAAGGTGGTGAAACATGGATAGCAATGAGGGAGATAGTTTTTTCCCTTGTGGTCTCTTCCACCTCTATGATTCTATGTATTTAGATGATGTTAACATTTATATGTTTTGTAACAAAATCTTTAATAAAAGACCAAAAAAAAAAAAAAGAATAGTGGCGAAGACGACGAACAAGGAGCAGCAACAAAGCCTCCCTTCAAGGCTGCCTCTGACAACTCCTATCCTCCATAACCAACCCCGCCCCTCCGCCCACTTCAGGGTCAATGGTAAAATGGCCGCCCCGCCATTTTCCGGAGGAAGGGAGCCCCTCACGTGACCCGCTGCCAACGAGGCCGCTTCCGCCCGGCCCATGGCTTCTCTGGCCCCGCCTTTTCCGCCCTAGAAGGCGACAGACGGGCGAGGGCGAGCCGGCAAGAGTTAGTGGGCGCCCCTTCCCTCTCCCTGAGGCGTGAGCGGAGCGGAGGCGCCACCAGCACCGGCACCCGCGGCGGGCGGGCGGGGGTTTCTCCATGGCGACGGCGCGTGTTTGGGGAGGCCCCTTCTTCTCTTCCTCGTCCCCTTCCCCTCGGCCGCCGCCGCCACCCCCGTTTGCCTCCCCTGCTCCCTCGCCGGCCGCGGCCCCTCTCCGGGCCACCAGCAGGATGTGAGGCGGAGACGACGACGACGGCAGTGCCACCTTCACTGGGTAACTTACTGGGAGGGTGGCGTCGCCTGTTTGCTGAGCCGGCGGGCCTTGCCTTTGCAAGCCAGGCTTAAAAGTTGCACTAGTGTGTTGGTATTAGGGCGTATTACAGTTGTCCCTCCATATCCACGGATTTGGTATCCACGGTTTTCAGTCTTGAAAATAAGTCTTAAAAAAAATAATCCAAAAAGCAAACCTTCATTTTGCCATCTTATATCAGGGACACAATTTGGCTATGCCATTGCATATAATGGGACTTGAGTATTCACGGATTTTGGTATCCATGGATTTGAGTATTCACGGCTTGAAAATATTCTTTAAAAAATAATAATCCAAAAGGCAAACCTTGATTTTGCCATCTTATAAAAGGGACACCATTTTGCTATGCCATTGCATATAATGGGACTTGAGTATTCACAGATTTGGGTATTCAGGGGGGGGTCCTGGAACCAAACCCCAGCAAAAATGAAGGGACAACTTGCAAATGATTAGCTGTGCATTGCCTTTCTCTTTTTTTCCTCCTTAAAGGAATGTCTCTTTCCCTAATTTGTGTAAAATGGATTAGAGTGATTGTAGGGTGGGTGACTGGGTCTCAGATGAAAGCTTGCAATTAATGTATAGATATCAAGTTTAAATAGTCAAATGAACATTAAACTGGTTTAAAAGAATTTAGTTAATATGAAGCGCCTTTAGATTTTAGAATGGCTCATTCCCTAATTTGTGTAAAATGGATTAGAATGATGATTGTAGGGTGGGTGACTGGATCTCAGAGGAAAGCTTGCAATTAATGTATAGATATAGAGTTTAAATAGTCACCAATAAATGTAAAACTGGTTTAAAAGAGCTTAGTTAACGTGAAGCACCTTTAGATTTTAGAATGGCTCTTTCCCTAATTTGTGTAAAATGGATTAGAGTAATGATTGTAGGGTGGGTGCTTTCAGAGGAAAGCTTGCAATTCATGTATAGATATCGAGTTTAAATAGTCAAATGAATATTAAACTGGTTTAGAAGAGCTTAGTTAATGTGAAGCGCCTTTAGAATTTAGAATGGCTCTTTCCCTAATTTGTGTAAAAAGGATTAGAGTGATGACTGTAGGGATGTAAAAAGCTATATGGGAAGTGCTTCTGATCAGGAAGTTCAAAGTAGCAGAGATAAGGGCATATTTTTGTAGGACTAAGCTACCAATTGATTTTTTTTTCTTTTCAGTGAATAACAGAATAGATTAATACCACATGCATTTTTGCATTTAGCAGCTTATCAGGACCAGTTTAAGGCATTTTGGGCCCCCCTGCAACGCTTTATTTTGGGGGACCCATGTGTTTATTTCAGGTCAATGTAACCTAACTCAGCCTAAGCTATTCACAGTACAGGATAATCAGATTATTACTAATAATGTTTTTGCAGGTGGAGGGTTACTACTGGATCCACACAATGATGGGGCCCCCTGTGGATGCTGCACAGGCCAGTGCCTTAAACCGGCCCTGCAGCTTATAAAATTCTCCTTAATGAATCTTGTTGACTCTAGAAGACACAAGGTGTATTTTTCTTCTTTCTTTAGAAGGCAATAATTAGTGATAGTTAAGGTAAATACTTAACTAAGATTCTGAACACTTGGGTGTTTTTGCAGTACAGTTTGGTTCCAGCCCCCCCCCCCCCCCGTGGATACCAAAATCTGTGAATACTCAAGTCCCATTATATGCAATGGCATAGCAAAATGGTGTCTCTTATAGAAGATGGCAACATCAAGGTTTTCTTTTTGGATTATTATTTTTTTAAAGAACATTTTCAAGCCGTGAATACTTAAATCTGTGGATACCAAGTCCGTGGATACGGAGGGACAACTGTACATAACACAGTTCAGGCGTAAAATTGGCAAAAAATGATCAAGCCATGCCAGTGAAGTGTTTGTGTATCTCCGCACTAGCATTGTGTTAAAAAAAAAAGAAAAAAAGAGGACATTGCAGCTGAAACACCAAGGAGAAAGAGCTCATTTTGTAGGTAGATTTTTTAGGCTGTCCTCCCATTTTGTTCTGGGAAGGTTAAATGCTGCTACATGTGTAAGCCTGCCTAAATAGGTAGCTGAAATTGGTCAAGATGTCTGCAGCAGTTGTCAATAAAAGTTTAGTCCTTAATGGGCCACATTTTTTAAAAAAGTTGCACTAGCAGGGTTTCCCCTGTGTTTTGCTCTTAGTGGAGCAATGTTGCTCTTTGCTGGTGCTGAACTGTAACATGCTTGGCACTACACAGAACAAAGAATGAGCACATGAAGGGGCAGGTGAGTTGACATGAAGAATCACATGGCTCTGCTGAAGTCCAGCCCCTGTATTTAGCCCATTGGTCTTCCAGGGCAGGTCACAAAATTGGGTCGCAGTGCCCTATGAAATTCACAGTGTCACCATACATCAACAGGAAGGCACTCACACACAAGACACATATGTTGCAAAAGTCTAGAAGGGTGCGGTTTTCTATGCAGTTGTCCAGGAGGAAGTAATTAACACAATGGAACTTCAGAGTAAAAGTGGGTAAGATAGTCATCACTCCTTGGAGATATAAGCATATACTTCAAGATGTATAGGGTAGGGCAGAGTGGTGTTTTAGTGGGCAAAAGAGTGCCACTAGCTTTGGAATTCTTCACTCCCAGTTCACTCAATTCACATCAATCTAGTTAAGTTCATTTAATGTGGATTTGGGTAGTTGCACTTTTTTTTGCCTTATGAGGGTCTCATGTCTCTTAAGACACTGCTGCTCACCTTTTTCAGACACAAAACCCATCTTTAGTCCAAATGTGAATTTGTGGTTTTGCTTCTTAGTATTTTACAATTTCTCTCTCTCTCTCTCTCTCTGGCTTTTCTTCGCAAACGAAGATTCAGGAAGGACTTATCCTGTGCTTTCTGCAAGCACGCTGATGATTAAAAAGGCCAATCCGAGATAAACAAGTCTGATTGCAGAAAGCCCAGCAGAAGGTCTCCTTGGGTGATGTTTCCGGGTTGTGATTCTTTCTGCATTGTTGTTTCTCTTGTGATAGTAATGGTGCTATTTTGAGCCACCTAATGTCATTCTAGTTTGTCATGCTGTGATTCAATCACAAGTTCAATCACAGTGGCTGAAGATCACTTTCCTATGGCTGAAGATCACTATTCTATGGAATGTCTTCATCCATATATTCGATCTTGTCAATGAAGATGTGATAATGAAGGCCTCACTTTGCCAAAAAAAAGTACACAAGTTTCTCTAAGCCTCTCCTAAACTTTACTCCATACTGTAGATTTCATTTCCAACTGGAGCTGACCTGGCTACTACTACAATGATCTCTTATTATCTCTTGTAATGATCTCTGAATGACTGATGCCTATTTCAGGGTCCTTTAAAAAAAAAAAAAGATTTAGAGTCTTCCCACTTATAGCCCCATTCTTCTGTGTATAGCTTGTACTGGTACTAATAGTTGCTGTTTTTGCTACTGCCATCCCTGCTTGCTTTTCATATTGTTAGGACGTTTGTGACTGTATGCTTTCCCTTATTAGTCAATTAAGACTTAAATGATGGTTCCCATTGTCGTTATTCCTTTAAATACTGGTTATGGTACAAGGTCTGGCTTTATTTATAGGTTTTATAGTATTAGTTCTTTTAGGTGCCCTCACAGCAGGGCTGTTCACAAATAGTTGAAGTAAAATATAGTTGAAATAGAAATTAGGTTCTGTGTTAGAGCATGCAAGTATGGCGCTACTCTGTGACTGTTCTGGATTCATTAATAGAACAAGCCTCTGTACATCTGCTGTGTGGAATATGGTCTCTTTCAGCAGCTGTAAATAAAGAACTAGGTTCAAATTCAGATTTTTAGTGTAATCTTGTATATGTGGCTATGGAAATTGGGGAAAGGGTATTAGTCGCATTTGGAATTCCTTATATCAACTTTCCATGGCCTTCTTCAAAGCAGGGGTCGGCAAACTGCGGCTGGACTGCTGATCACATTGTTCTGCACTATTGTCTTTGCTGCCTAGAGGAGCTGGGAGTTGTAGTCCAAGCAGCATTTGGAGGGGCTGCACTTTGCCCACCTCTGCTCTAGGGCACATACATAACTTTATATTCCATTGGGAAAATGTGATTTAAAGTATTGCAGGAAACCCTCATCACTGGCGATTCACTAAGTTTTTATTAGGAGTTGCCAGTAGGTTTTATTTTCATTGACCATCATATTTTTATTCCAACATTCTCATGCTATGTTGTCCTCAACATACATTGCCAGTATCCTCCACAGTGGAGCTGAGCACATTGCAAACTGGGCCACATACAGCACCCAACCCCTTTTCGTCATTTTAAAAAATAACATTGCAGTTTACCACTGAAATTCTGCAGCAGATTCCTTAATGCATCAAAGTTAACAGGGAAAGAAACTGAATACATTACATATGGTTTTGGGTATCCAATTGACTATAGTGCATTTAGTTCTCAATGGGATTTATAGGATCAATAATCAGTTTATAGTTAATATCATATAGAAGACCACTTAAGCACATTTAAAGTTCATTTATATATAAATGTAATAATATGAATGTAGAAGTGGTAGACTTTAATGCTTCGAGTCTGTGCAATGGATTTTTCTGGTGGAGCGCAGTGTGCACAGAATTGGCCTCACCCTTTAAACCAAAGGTTCATCTGCTGTGGCCTTGCAAGCATGGACGGTAGCAACGAGGTCCTCAGGTCGTAGGTTTGATTAGAGTTTCCTTCTCTTAGATGATTGACCTTACAGGGTTGGATGAGCACCATCTGCCCGGGTTTAGGATTAGAGTTTTCCTTCTCCTAGGATGGTTGCCATAAAGCTAAAGAGCCCATCTCCTCGAACGCTTTCATCATCGCTGTATACACACAATCCTAAATATACACTGGGCTGACTATGTGACTAATGTTGCTGTCCTTGATCAAGCAGGGATCACCACCATTGAGGCCATGTTATTGAGAACACAGCTGCACTGGGCAGGGCACGTTTCTAGGATGGAGGACCATCGCCTTCCCAAAATAGTACTCTACGGTGAACTCGGCACGAGTTAGCGTAAGAGGGGCACTCCAAAAAAGCGATACAAGAACTCCCTGAAACAACATCTCAGGCTCGGCCAAATTGATCACCAACAGTGGTCCGCCATGGCCTCACATCGGGAGGCTGGAGATGTACTACCCACAATCCTGCAGCCTTATTTGAGAGCTCACGCTGAACAAGTTTTGAAGGGAAACAACAATGCAGAAAGAACACAACCCGGAAACATTACCTAAGGAGACTTTCTACTGTGCTTTCTGCAACCGGACATGCTTATCTCAGATTGGCCTTTTCAGTCATCAGCGTGCTTGCAGAAAGTGTGGGATGAGTCCTTCCTGAACCTTTGTTTGCGAAGAAAAGCCAGAGGGAGAGAGAGAGAGAGAGAGAGAGAGAGAGAGAGACTTTAATATATTTTTTATCTTTCAAAGTCTACTGAACACTTGTCCAACTTAAGAATTAGCTCTTGGCATACAGAAGTTGCCTGCTATTCCTCTAAAATAAAATATTTATTAGAAGTGTAGATCATCAGTCCAGTTCCAGTAGGAATGTGCATTTTTTGGGGAAAATTTTGAATTGGAATCTTTTTTCATTTCAGTTCCCTAACCAGATTAGAGACTTGATGAGGTATGTTTTTAAAACCTTTTTTTAAGTTGCCCAATTTTAACTTCTATTCATTATGATTTTAATTCATGAAACAATGCATGTTTCAAATACAGTGATTTCACCTGAAACAGCAGTGGTACTTTTTTTTTCTATGTGAAAATGAATTCCACCCACATTTCTTGTTTACAGTATGCTTTAATTAGAATTCATAAAAGTAGGTCCGAGTCTGCCTTATGCTCACATGATAATTCATTTAGTTCAGTTGTGTTAGAATAACAAATAATATTACAGCTTTTCATTATTATAACTAATAAAAAAAGTATTCCTTCTTGAATGAGGTGAAAGGCTCACAGATTCAAAGACTTAGTCTGAGAAGTGAGTCTCCTTTTAGTGCAACTGTAGGAAAGGTTTCTCTGGTTTTTCATAGTTAACAGAGTAGGCAGGACAGAAGCTACATTCTTGAACAGTTATTGTCCAATTCATTAGAAATTCAGTGCTGCCTGGGCAACATATGACTTGCTGCTTTAGGTTTTCATAGTCAAATGGCAAAGGTACCTAACCTCCAATAAGCCATTTTACTCACATTCTCAATAGCATGCGTAGATGTTGTGTAGAATGTAAATCACTGGTCAGTTCTGCCAGTGCGAGCAACCAAGACACTTAATGCCGTAGTGTTTTTCCTCTTGTGCCATAAGATGGGACTGTAAAAGTGAGATATTGCAGGCAGTAGCAGTTCATTGGGTGGATTACTATGATTGCAATGGATCTAGGATCCCCTTGTAATGGGCCTTATACAAAGAGTATCATGTGACATAACCATGAAGAACTTTCTGTAATTTTGTAATATAGCCAGACAGACGTTGCTTTGTTAAGATAACATAAAAGTTGCATGCAGTTGAAGCGCAATGGTTTATGAAAATGCTAACCTAACATTTTTCATAAAAATAATAAAAATCTAAACGTTTGATAGGTTTGACAGTTTCTGTTAAACAGCTGGGTTAGACTGCTTTAGTGAAAAGAAGGAAGATGTATTGTGGCACCTTTAAGACCAAAACACTTATTTCAGCATAATTTTTTGTGGACTTCATTCTACTTCTTCAGTTGCTTATGTTTTGTTTGTTGTTATTTTGCATAGGATGTGGAAACTGAGTGACTGGATCTCAGAGGAAAGCTTGCAGTTAATGTATACATACAGAGTTTAAATAGTCAAATGAACATAAAACTGGTTTAAAAGAGCTTAGTTAATGTGAAGCGCCTTTAGATTTCAGAATGGCTCTTTCCCTAATTTGTGTAAAATGGATTAGAGTGATGATTGTAGGGATGAAAAAAGCCATATGGGAAGTGCTTCTGATCAGGCAGTTCAAAGTAGCAGAGATAAGGGCATATTTTTGTATGTCTAAGCTACCAATTGATTTTTTTTTCTTTTCAGTGAATAACAGAATAGGTAGACTAATACCACATGAATTTTTGCATTTAGCAGCTTATAAAACTCTCCTTAATGAATCTGGTTGACTCTAGAAGACCCAAGGTGTATTTTTCTTCTTTCTTTAAAAGGCAATAATTTGTGATAGTTAAGGTAAACTCTTTAGAGCAAGTATGGGCAGCCTTGGGCCTTTGTATGTTGTTGAACTGCAAACCCCCATTAACACAGCATAGCTAATGGTGAGGGATCATGGAAGCTACAATCCAACATCATTTGGCAGGTCATAGTTTGCTCACATGAGCTTTAGAGGAAACAAAACTATGTGCCATTGTAGTTACCCATCCTTTATTGCCCACTAACTGAAAACATTGTGCTTTCCATAGCAATCCCAGAAGAGGTATGCTATTCTAACCTTAAAGTGTCCCATCAGGATAAACAGAGATTGAAGTGAACACTGTCTGGAAGGGCTCTACTGTAGTAAGGCTGGAAAGAAGCAGTTAGAACTTATGAAGCTTGTAGAGAAGCATGGACAGGTGAAGTGAAGGTTTCTGGGACTACATAACATTTAACTTTTGCTAATGGCTGTTAGTACAATGACTTTTACAGGGATCCCCCCCCTTTTTTTTAACTCTTCCACATTTTGTGTGTTACAACCATACCAATTACTGTAAATCAATTTCATTCCCAAATAGCCATGCAAAAAAATTTGGAAAAAATAGTGGAGTGTGTGTATAAATACTTTTTCAAGGCATATCACTTTAAGCTTTATTTAAGGAGATGAGCTGAAAAAAACTATTCTTTACTCCTTTTAAAATGTTAACATTCTGTCTTTTATGATGTATGTTCAGTGAGAACATTTAGGACTCTAATATTCTGAACACTCCTTTCATAGTGAATTTGTACAGGTTACTTTGTTGTAGTAGGAACATTTAAGTACGGATCATCATGAACAATGTAGTAATTCCCTGCTAATCATAGCAAATTCAACAGACAAGGATAATTTTGGAAACCTGGTTTGAAAAACCTTTTTTTCTTGAAAGCTGAAGTGTATCTATACATCTTTATTTTAAAAAACTAGCCGTTAGAGTGTGCCATGTTTCTTCTATCTTTTCAATGTTATCCGTTTGAATTGAGACATCTGAGTTAGTAGAAAAACAACAATAAGCATTAATATTGCTGGATAAAAATATATGTATTTATTTATAGTGTACAGCTCTTTATTATTTTTTAAAGAATATTTTCAAACCATGAATACTTAAATCCGTGGATACCAAATCCGTGGATATGGAGGGACAACTGTATTAGGTTATTGATTTCTCTGTCTCTGAAAGTGTTTTACAAGCACAATACTCAGATTGCATATAGTGTTAAAATTGCATTCTTGACTAACAGGTCATGTTTTACTATTGCTTCAATATTTTTATCATAGTTATGAAATAATTGAAAGTACACATACCCATATGAAGCTGTTATTCCCACTCAAGGCTGTCCACTTGGTGTTTTCAGGGAGTCAATGGAGGAACAAAGGAAAAAGCTCTTAGAACCAGACAAAACATACAGCTAGAGTGCATGGCTGGGTTTAACCATCCAGAGAGGGAGTGAGGGGATCTCGCCACAGCTTTGCTTTAATCCTTCTGTTGATTATCTCCTTGCTTGCCCGGCCAGCCAGCATGGCAGTGCCGTATGCACGAAGAAGATCCACCTGGAGTCCTTGTCTTTCAGTTCCAAAGAGCAGCAGAATTACTGCCTCCTCCCTTCTTTTCCCCCTGAGCCAGGATGTAGCCTCAGAAAAATGAGCTGTGAGCGGGCATCTAGACATGTGCAGAAGGCCAGGTTGTCTGGCTTGTAAGCCACCCACAGCTCACACCAGACAGGACACAGCCAAAACTCAGGTACCAGCAGGCATACCAAGAGGTGACTTACTACCTCATGCTGCTCCTCCATTTACACTGGTTCGCTTCCCACTTTCCATCCATGCTAGCAGCACATATTAAATTTTCAAGTTTAAAAAAGGAGTGGAAATGCCTTGTTCAGTGATGTTTTAAGGGGGGGAAGGGATTTTGAGTTGTTTTATATTATGTATTTTACTGTTGTAAGCCGCCCCGATTGTTCGCAGAGGGGCGGGATATAAATACATCATCATCATTATTATTATTATTATTATTATAACTAGCAGCACTGTAGCAACTCATCAGAGGCTGGACAGCAATCTTCTTATGGTTGTAGTCCGTCAACTGAATATCAGTGGTCTTTCCTTACCCTCCCACCCTATCTAAAGATGCCAGGGGTTAAACCTGGGCTCTTCTTCAGATTGTGCATGAGCTACAGGTGTGACTTTCCTGCACTGTTGTCACTTCATATAATATTCAGATGAAAGATGTTTTCATGTTTATCTCATATTTCATGTTCTTTATATTTATATTAGTGCTATATTAGTATTTTCCTACTACAGATTTCCTTGTTGATTTGAAGCCAGCAAAATGTTTTTACTCTGTGCTGTATTACATACACTTGCTTTTATATAGAACAGGCCACGCTACTTGATAATCTGAATTTTGAATATGATGAAAATTTTTAATTAACTGGACAAGTGACTGCAACTGAGTGTGGTATGTTAGCAGAGAAATCTCATGAGTGTTTGGCATAGTGGGTACTTGTGGCACTAACATTCCTGAATTTAGGTAAGGGTATAGAGTGGGCGGGAGGGGGCTCATAGAGCCACCTCTACTTTTTAAGTCTCTGAACATCTCTACCCTTTACTGATTTTGCTGTAATGGAGAAGATAGCAGGGTTTTCCCTTGAAAATAACAAGAGTTGGGCAATACGCTCCCTAGATGTTTTGTCAACCTGTAGAGCTTCCGCTGCCAAATTTGGCAGCATGTTAGTAAACAGACTTTTGGGGGAGATGGGGGAATTAAAATAAGTTGTGGGAGAATGCATGCCTTGTTTAGAGTAGAATCAGAATTCCAGAAAACCCAGGTCCCTGATAGAAGCTCAGCAATACTCTCGAGACTTCAAAGATTAGAGGTTGTTGGCATTGAATTTAGACATAATTGGAACTTAAGTTGTTTTTAAACATAGCACCTTTCAGTCTTTTCTTGAGTGCATGAATCTTTGGATCACTGTAGCTCATACAGATAATGCTAAACCATGGTTTATTGTTCAAAGATGGCTAGACACTTACTATACTGAAGTTAATGTCATGCATAGTTAAGCATCTAGTACGTGGAAAACTTAACAAAACCAATAGCTACAATCTGTTATACAGCCCTGTGGAGGACAGGGGACTCTTTAGATCAAAGGTGAGCAAATTGCAGTCCATGAGCTGCATACAACCCCCCTCCCAGGTCATTTTTACCCCAAACATCTATTTTTGCTCCAAAATGACCCCTAGGAACATTTTTTTCAAAACAATCCCCCCCCTTGAAATGACCCAAATGCCCTCTAGGGGCCCAGGAAGGCCCTAAAACATGGTGAGAATGTTTCCATGTCCCCTAAAAGGCATTTGGGGGTGCTTTTTTTGGTGGGATAAGGTATAGTGGGGAGTGTGACCCTCCAAAGTTCCTGGGGTACTAATGCGATCCCCTGGCCTTCCACAGTTGCCCACCCCTGCTTTGGATATATACTTTATTTATTTATTTATTTACTTACTTACTTACTTATTTTAAAAACACAACCTGCCTGCATAAAAGATTAGCAAACAAGCTAACTCAGATTAAGGAAAAGAAGTATGACACAGAGTTACTATCTAGTAGAGTTCAGGTTGGCATCCTTTCTTTTTCAGTGTAGCCAGTTTGATTAGTGAAATGGAAGACAAATGGCTTGAAGAAGTGTCTGTAAAATGTAAGCAAGGTAAGGGAGGTTTTTTTAAAAAGATAACCAGCAAAACTGGATACATAGAAATACAGTCTAGCACAGTGATGGCGAGCCTATGACACGCGTGTCAGCACTGACACACGTAGCCATTTCTGATGACACGTGGCCAGAGGCCTCCTCCCCCCTGCCTGCAACCTTGCCACACTCCCTAAAGTGGCAATCAGGGCTTCGAAACCCTGGTCCAACTTTCCTCCCCCCTCCCCAAAGTGGGAATCTGCGAATATGCGGAATCGCGAATGTGAAACCCGCGAGTGTGGAGGGACAACTGTAGTCACAAATCTTTCATCCTCCCCTATTAGACATTCTGTGCCAGAGGTCTGTAGGCCAAAACAACAGAAGTCCGGCACAGAGCATCTTGTTCTGGGACTTCCGGTTAGGCTGGGATCTTTGCCCTCACTTCCGCCAGCAGAGATCATGTTTTTCCTCAAAGTGACACAGCACCCGAGTTATGCTCAGTTTTTTGGCAAAATTTGACACACCAAGCTCAAAAGGTTGCCCATCACTGGTCTAGCACTTGGTGTTCAACAGTATAGCACTTGGTGTTTAACAATAGAATTTCAGTAATGTGGAATCCTACCATTGTTCTGAATGATGTGCTGATTTCTGAATGACAATGAATTTAAGAATTGGGTGTGTTTCAAAAACAGATGAAGAATGACTGCTTTATTTATTTCATTTATATGCTGCCTTTCTCTTCAAGTGGAACTAAGACTTGTATAAAATGCTTGCAGACTAAGAAGCAGTTTTTACTTTGAGAAAGTGTCTTTTATTTTTTCTTGAAATAGCAATGTTTCTTGGCAGCTAACGCTGAAGAACACTTGTTTAAGTATTAAAAATGACAGATGCAGTCGTCCCAAAGTTTTTATGCTAAAGGGAGAGAAATGGGCTAAGGAGTCATAAATAAGGTTTGCTTCAATTTGGAATACAGTTGTCATTTCATATTCGCTGGGGTTTGGTTCCAAGACCCCCATGGATACCAAAATCCGTGAATACTCAAGTCATTATTTGCAATGGCATAGCAAAATGGTGTCTCTGATATAAGATGGCAAAATCAAGGTTTGCTTTTGGGATTATTATTTTTTTAAGAATATTTTCAAGCTGTGAATACTTACATCCGTGGATACCAAATCCGTGGATACGGAGGGACATCTGTATTTGCCTCTAAAGGATGTCTTAGGCAAGTCTAAGTAGTTTGTCATTCTGAGTTATAGAATGTCAAGGGTTTGGAGAACTTTTTCCAAGGCAAATTATAGCATTAAATGCATTTCTAGCTCAAGTGTTTTGTCCAAGAAAAGTTAAAAGAAGTGTGGTGTCTAGAGAAACCGGTTAAGTCAAATTAAGCCATCTCTGAGGGGCAGGCCTTGGAATGTGTATACCTCAGAAAGCCTTCAACAATTCAGCTGTTTGTTGTTGTGTAAAGTACAGTCTACATAAGACTTGTAGGAATGTGGGGATAGATACATCAGCTAGCTGAACACTTCCATGCTCTGTCCTATGCTAAAGATCTGTTGGGGCAAATCCGTGATCTGTTCATTTGCCCCAATAAAGATCTGACCATGACAAAGAGCGCCCTTTTGCTTTGCTTTAAGGCAGTGTTCACTTGTCTTCTGCTGTGTGTACAGTATATACCCCTAACGACTGTTAAGCATTCATGTTTAGCTGAAATAGCAATTTTGATATTTGGATGTATTTGTGACAGTCATTTGGTCCAGTTGGATGTGAGCAGCACACTTACTGATGTCAGATTTATAAAATTATAGAAAGAACTGAAATCTTGTTCTGTTAAAGCAAAAAAGTTTTTAATTCAGAGTGGTTACTTTAAAGAAATAAAGAAGGATAAACTGTTCTGAACAGTGCAGATGGGTCAGTAAATACAGTGTACACTCTAGAAAATTGCTCCAATCCTCTTCATGCATAGGCAAGGACTTTCTTGCTGTATTGGGTGTATAGTTGTGATCAAACCTGCAACCTGCACTATTGCTCTTTAGTCATACTCCCAGTGTATTGCCAGATAATTAACAATACATGTAACTTCTTTTTGATTTCTTTCAAGTCATATCCTGACATTTAAAAATGAATTTCTAGAATGAGCTTTGCCATTGCAGCAAGGGGTCAGCAGAGTGCTTAATCCTTTAAAAAAGAAAGCCCCAAACCCTCCATGAATAATTTTGTGAATACATTTATGTATAAGTGTACAAAAAGTTGAGAATGTAAAATTTCTGGGGTGCTATAAAATTTAATCTCAAGGATCATCTATTTCATTTGTACTTAGAGTAACACTGTCAATTTTTAAGTTGCACATTGGAAGACAGTCATTTCTTTTATTAGACAGTTTTCTGAGCCAAACCATCCCAAAGCGATGTGTATAAAATATGACATCATGAAACATTATGAAGACACAGGAGTATAAGACGGGTGTGACTAAATGCCACATGGGAACATCTGCTTTAGATCACTGTGGAAACAGCAGTAGTAAAGAATTAAGTTTAAAACACCTTATTGCATGCCAGTAGTGAAGGAGCCAAACAAATGTTTACTGGAAGAGTATCACAGCTAGGACCAATACTGAGAAGGCTCTGTCTGATGTACTTGTCAGTTGAACTAGTCTTATTAGCAAACGTACAAATGATTCTCTGATACAGTTCTTAGTTTATGGGCAGAGACATACAGATGAAGATGGTCCTATACAGATGGTAGTGGCATATGAGGTAATGAAAGCTACCAACAATGAGTGTGATTTTAATATGACATTGAATAATATGAAACTCAGAAGAGAATCGGAAACCAAAGGACAATAGACCTACAAATGTACTTTCAATCAAATATTTGACAAGGCTAGCCCAGGAACCTAAGGAAATGTCTATAATGTAGAATTGCTAATGAGATCTTATTATTTGTCTTTTTTCTTATTCTTTGTCTTATTTCTCTGAATAAAAGTTGTGCCAGAGTTAGAGGGAAGGCTATTTTATACCAAAAGTCTGCTTCTAATAGTTACATTAATGACACTGAATTTCAAAGACCAAACCAGTTGCATTCCATTCTTGGTAATTAAAATCTTTTGTGAACATCCAAATGTGTTTTAACAGGCAAAGGAATCTTCTCAGATCTCTTAATTGCTGCTCAGTTTTGAGTATGCTGAAAAATCTGCATTTTGGCTCTGCCCACTCTGCCTTTGCCCCCAACCTGCGGATGGAATGTAAAACTCACACACCCTTACCAGTTTGGAGCTTGAACTGAAAGATGTGCTTCCTTTAAGGTTCTTTCAAGGTTACATTTTTAATCTTACCTAACAGTGAAGGCTCTCAGTAAACAAACTGCTCCTTACTACATTTGATTTGAAAGAGGAACTACCTGTTTTCTTATATTAGGCTTGCGTACCTATTTATCTGTATTTTTTAAAAAAATCTGAGTGGAAGTAACTGACCTCATTTTATCCACAGTCTTACATTGCATGGTAAAACCTTTGAATATCAAGGTGGGATTGAGAGTTCTGACATCTTTGGGGGGGTTGGGGTTTTGCTCGGTTTTTTGAAGTTCTGCTTCTTTGGAATAAAAGACCTATCAAAAGGCATGCAAAAGGGGAACCATTTTTAAAAATTGTCATGTAAAGTTGATCTCAAGCACATAGAAGTGACATGTATATCTTTTGTTAATGAAGCGTGTACCATAGAATCATAGAGCTGGAAGAGACAACAAGGGCCATCCAGTCCATGGTCTGTATCCATGGTCTGTATTTCTAAAGTTGCTGATGCACTTGTTGAATTACTTTCACCCTTGGAGATCATCAGGAAGCATCCCTTGCATGGTATCAAAATTGATTTTGCCAGTCAGAATCTGGGCTGCAAAAGGAAGAGTTACTTATGGGTGCTTAATTCTCACTTTGATGTCCTAGTTTGTATTCCAAAGAAACAAACTGTTGCATAGGTTGAGTATCCCTTATCCAAAATACTTCAAAATCGTTCACATGGGAGACTGAGATAGTGACACCTTTGTTTTTCTGATGGGTCAGTGTACACAAATTTTGTTTCATGCACAAAATTATAAAAAATATTGTGTATAATTTTTAAAATTTATTTATTTATACCCTGCTCTTCAGCCACAAGGCTATCAGAGTGGCTTACAAATTGTTTTAAGCAATAGCTATTTACACATCTACACTTCATTAAACAGTTTCCAGTGTGTGTTAGCTAGTTGCCCCCACAAGCTGGGTACTCATTTTACCAACCTACGAAAGGATGGAAGGCTGAGTGAACCTTGGAGCCCGCTGGAATCGAACTTGCAACGTGGTGACTTGCAGTACTGGCAATTAACCACTGCACCACCAGTGTATATGAAACATAAATGAATTTCATGTTTAGATTTTGGTCCCATCTCTATGGTATCTCATTATGTATATGCAAGTTTTCCAAAATCTGAAAAAATCCAAAATATGGAACACTTCTTACTCCAAGCATTCAGATAAGGAATACTCAACCTGTAATATGGACAGCTCCTGTTCAGGGGTTGAGCCAGCCAGACATGCACTTTTCCAGGATAACTCCATTTTCCATATTTTCTTCCCCAACAGTCTGTTAACATTCTTTGGTCACTGAGCATACTCAGTCCTCACTGGACAGTCTCCTAGTTGATGAAGGATTTTTTTTAAAAGACGCAGTCTATTCTACTGACTTAGATATTCCCTGAGCCTGATGGTACTTCCCTAATGTGAAAATGGAACTTAGAGAACTGGGATAGGTTTACAAGAATATTGGATGCATTTATTGAAGGTGTGGAGAACACAGCAGGAATGATGATCTGAAGTTTCTGAGTGCATAGGATTGCTTCCTTAGTTTTGTCTGATGCTGACATCAGAAGCCTATCCCCCTCCCTGCAACCTTGTTGACCTCCAGAAAAAAAAAATATCCAATATGGCCAGTGATATTCTTTTGGGCCATTTCAGCACACTCTCCAGACTGCTGAAACAAAAAGTGATCCCACATAAAGGCAGAGGGGAATATATTGAAATGGCCAGTTGTGCCCCTTAAGGATGCATTTGCCATTTTGCAGTCAAAAATTGGGGAAGGTTGGGGAAAATTGGGGCCTCTCCTGAATGAATGGGGAGACTTGGCATGGATGGTATACCATTCATATATCATTTGTATAAAACTATGGATTCCGAATCTGTGGTTAGTTCTGTTATCGTGACAATTGTTTGTTTGTTTTAGGTTTCAGTTTGGCATCACCTTGTCTCCTGTACCAGCGACAACTCTGTTCCTTGATCAACGTGACCGTTTGGAATGCTTCAGCAACTGACGAAATGATTGAGAGTAGTGGAAAATATGATTTCTACATTGGTCTGGTCTTGGCAATGAGCTCCAGCCTTTTCATTGGTGGGAGTTTTATCCTGAAGAAGAAAGGTCTCCTTCGGCTGGCTAGGAAAGGTTCCATGAGAGCAGGTTAGTTCAATCGTCGTCGTCATCATCGAGCTTTGAGTGAAATTTGTTACTGTATTTTTATGTATAGGCATACGAATATTTATACAAAGCAAGTTTTCAGTGATTTCATGCAGAATTTGGCAAGTGGGTTAGAATCCTGTGACTCTTCATTTTATTTAAAAAGCAGCATTTTCCAGCCTTTGTGATTGTAGAGAGAGTTGAAAACATTGAGGATACTGTGGTTGGCTTTCCATAATGCAGGAAAGGAGTTTCTGTTTCTTCAGAGATGTCTCATTAAAGAATACCATAATATATGAAAAGGAGTTGCATGTCAGAAAGCATGTCAGTTGCCCGGAACTGACTGGGTCAGTATATTGTTATGAGAAACTATATTTTCCTCAAGCTGATATGGTGTTCATAATATAAGCATGTTAATTGATAGGCTTAGAAATTAAAAGCTAGCATTGTTTTTGATGTTGAAGAAGCCTAACACCACCTTCCCTTTTGATTTCCAGCCATGCCTGTGCTCAAGTCTCTTACTCATAAACATTGTTACCAAATAAAGTTCTAAATACAGAGCTCCTAAACATTTACAAAAACTGCTCTAAGCCATGTCACGCTCAGAAGGTTTCAAAATGTATGTTTTATGATACAGATTCTGACTTTCCTTGGTATATATCTTTGTAAATTCTGATAGAAAACACTATGACTTCTGTCTATGAAATATATGTAGGATATACAGGTTGAACCCTGTATCCATGGATTCGTTATCCACAATTCTCTTACCCACATCTGAAAAAAGCATGTTCTCTCTAGGCATTTCTAGATTGTCTAGTTGATTCTGTGGCCAACCTCTGATATTCATCTCATTGAAAATAATAGGGTTTCCTATTATCCACCATTTCAGGTATTCACAGGGGAGTCTTTGAATGTGCCCCCCGTAGTTTCGGGGGTCGACCTGTACTTAAACTTAGTAGTCTTCATATTTTAAGCTCAGTGAGTTGCAAATGCTATTATGTTTCATCCCAACTTAAGTCTAATTGAAATCAGTTAATGTTACCCATTTCCAGAACTTGGAACTGTTATTTTTTTTACTACAACTCCCAGGATTCCTTAGGCTGGTTACTGTGCAGGGTAGGAGAGAATCTGTGGCAGAAGTGAATGAACCATTGTTTTCTCAGCCCTACTAGCTTGTGCTGAGCTAAGCAGGAGGGAAAGTGCAATTCTGCTTTTCTGCACATGAAGGATGTCAATTTGACAGAAATAAATTGTGTGACTTGATGTCTCCCTGCCTCACTGAGGTGGAGGACCCCTTGGATCATGGCCTTTCTGAGAACACATTACTGTGTTATTATTATTGGATCAGTGAGGATGTTTTGTTTCTTCACCTTTGCACACTGGGAAGATGAAGAAATGCAATCCTATGGACTTCCCTCAGTATCTGTAGAAAGAGGGGGCTGCAGTTCCTCTGGTGCCTTCCCAAGAAGCACATGCTTGCTTCCAAACTTAACGTGTATGACACTATATATAATTATAACAGTTGATGCCACTTTAAACGCCATGGCTTCATTCTGTGGATTCTGGGGGCAGGGTGTAGTTTGAGATATTTAGATTTCTTTGCTAGAGAGCTCTAATGCTGTAGTTCAAGGACTGACCTATCTATCTATTTGATTTATATCCCGCTTTTCTCCCTAATGATACTAGAGCTCTAACAAGGAATTTTTTTAAAAGTGCAAGATTCCTTAGGATGGAGCCAGGACAGTTAAAGTGATGTCAAACTGCTGTGCCGTGTGCGTGTGTGTGCTCTTACTCTAGATTAATTTTTTAAGATTATTTTTTAAAATGTGCATATCTTAAACAATTTACATAATGCTATCATTAACAGATGTTAGCAAATATCCATTTTTGACAGAGCAGGCAGGCTTTTCATGGTTCAGGATCCTCTACATTTAACTGATGCAGCAGTGAATGCAGCAGGCTAGAATGGACATTTTTCAATTACATCAAAATTTATCCCTGAAGTTTATCTGATTCTGTATAAAGAATATGATGAGCTTGTGTTCCTCAAACATTTCTCCATTCCTACCTCATCACCTTGTAAAACTGAGGGGAATTCTAAAACTTGGTATGACATTGGGTCAGGAGAGGTTTTTTTTAAAAACACACAGTGGGGACATGGAGCCCCTTGGCATATCTAAAGTAGATCTTTCCATCCTGGCCAGTTCAAAGATCTCAACACAGGGATTGCATGGTTTTTTTAAAGCTACCATTGTAACTGTATTTCCTTTTTTTAAATAAAATACAGGACAAGGTGGCCATGCATACCTTAAAGAGTGGCTGTGGTGGGCTGGACTCTTGTCAAGTAAGTAACTAACGACTAAAAATTGGCTGTAAACTGTGAATCCACAGAAATACAGAATGAGGGATATTCAGTTCTAGAGATGGTTTGTACTACAGTCCCATAATCCTGTACCACTAACCAGCTAGCTATCTGCGCCTTTTGGAAGCTTGTCCAAAGCATCTGGAAGAACAAAATCCTTACCTCCAGCTGTGTGGCAATATGAGACAGAGAATGGCCAACATGGGAATAGCCAAAAAGAGAATGTTGAGATTCAGTATAATTACTTTGAAAGAATGAGCAGATAAGGTGAGGGAGAGGGAAGAACAATCCTGGTACTGGGACAAAGTGGGCAGTATTCTGGAAGGTGTTAGCTGGAACCCTATTGCAGTATGCTGCCATAGGCAGTACTTGTGCATTTGGGTTTCATTCTGATTGAGAAAAATCCCCCATTCTAATTTTGATTCACTGATAAAATCTGCTCATTAACTTAATCTAAAAGAAATGTTTTCTAGTTACAAAAATAAATTTTATGTGAAGTAAGTAATGCCAATTTTAAAATGTAATCAAAACACAAAGTGTGCTCTTGTTTTAAACATGTAGGTACAGTTGGCCCTCCACATTTGCAGGGGTTAGGGGCGGGGCTCCACCGCGAAAGTGAAAAAATCATGAATAAATTAAGCCCTGCTCCCAACATGCTGTACACTCTTCCCTGCCAACAGCACTGCCGGAACCTCACTTTCATGCCTCTGCATGATGCCTCAGATGATTTCTAAACTCCCTCTGCACACCTCCACTCCAAATTGAATGTTAGTAGCAGCAGCTGCTGCAACCAACAAGCCCACAGATTCTGCCCACCTACTTATGCCATCCTTGTCCTCCCCCTTCTCTTCCTCCACTCCACCCTACAGCATTTCTTGTTCCTTCCTTTCCCTCATTTGAACGACAATGCCTCCACCCCATTTGCGAAGTTGCTAGGCCTCACACCTCTCTCAGTCCTCTTATCCTGGCAAAAAACCCACTCTGCTTCTTGTTCCCAGCTGGCATCTAAAGCGAACTGCCTCTTTAAAAGTCTGATCCGACCCATCTCTACTCCAGCCCAAATGAAAAGCACAGCTGCCGCAACAATGGCAGCAGTTCTCGGGCACGCACGCAAGCCCACCCTTGCCTTCCCCTCCCTGTGTCCCACCACCAACACCAGTACTTCTCATTCCCTGCTGGCATCCAAACCAAACTCCCTCTTCAAAACTCTGATTCAACCCCCCTCCCCTCCAGCTCAAGCGAAAAGCACAGCCGCCATGGCAATGGCAGCAGTTCTCAAGTGCACATGCAAACCTCACCCACCCTTGCCTCCCCTCCCTATGTCCCACCACTAACACCGATACCTGTAATAAAATCTTATTCCACCCCATCTCCCCCAAAACCAAAACAAAAGGCACAGTTCCTGGCGCAGCAGCGGCAGCAGTTCTTGGACGTGCAAAGCTTTCCCACCCTCGCTTCCCCCTCCCTCTTCCCAGGCAGCAACAGCATCCCATGTCTCATGCTGTCCCGGCACCTAAACTGAGCTACCCCACCTTAAAAACTTATTCCACCCCATTCCCACCCAAACCGAAGCAAAAAGCAGAGTCCCTGCCGCAGCAGTGGCAGCAGTTCTTGGGTGTGTACACAAACTTGGCCCACCCTCTCCTTCCCCTCCCTCTGCCTGGCCAGCAACAATACCCCATGTTTCATGCTGTCATGGCACCCAAACTGAGCTATGCCACCTTAAAATTTTATTCCACCCCATTTCCCCCCCAAACCACAGCGAAAGACACAGTCCCCACCTTAGCAGTGGCAGCAGTTCTTGAGCATGCAAAACTCCAACGCTCCCAGCCAGCAACAATACTCCACTTCTCATGCTCGCTTAGCATCCAAACCTGTATGAATTGTGCACCATGATCTGGAGTTAAACAGTGCTAGGCCACCTTAAAAGTTCATTGTCATTCAAATGTGGGAAAGGGAGAAACAGGCAAAGTTGTTGGCTGGAGTGGAAGGAGAGGGAGAGGATGGGGTGGGGGTGGAGCCAGTCTTCCTGCCAGAGTGGAGGGAGGCGAAGGGACTTTGCAAATCTTACAGAATCATGGGGTGCAGGGATTGTGGTTTTCCCAGGCAGGAGGAGAAGGAGCACAAGGTCTTGCAATAACAGCATTGTAGACGTATTCTAGCCGTAGCTACAAACCATGAATACTCAAAACCGCGAATGTGAAACCCAGGAATGTGGATGGACAGCTGTGTTAGCTTTGAGCTCTGTTTAGAGTTAGGTTTCTGTATTTTGTTGAAAGATAACAGTAATGTTTTCATCAGGAGCAAATGGTCAGTTCAAGTTTTCTATTTGTGTAACCCTTGGCTCTGTTTTTCAATTTGCAGTGGGAGCTGGTGAAGTTGCTAATTTTGCTGCCTATGCATTTGCACCAGCTACATTGGTGACTCCATTAGGAGCTCTCAGTGTTCTTGTAAGGTAAGGAATATGACACCATCAGAGAGGCAGAGCTGTTGTGTAGTCCTGGTTAAGGAGATGTATCAAATATAATCACACAATGATTCACCGAGTCCAGTACTGCATGGATGTTTTCTTTTATATGAGTCATACCATGAAACCAGTAAACAGCAAGTTCACCTTCACATTTAACTTTCTCCATAGTTATCATGCCTTTGTTAATGTTGTCCCCCACCCCAAACAGTCATAATCAGTTTAATGACAATGATGTCATTTAAATAAATGTTTGGTTTGCTTTCCAGATACTCATTGTTTCAGTTACCATGTTGGCTATTCTACAATATCTGTTTTTATTCCTGAGTTGAATTTGACTTACTCTCTGAACAGCACAATTGTATGTGTGTTTACTCAAGTTCCACTGCATTCAGCAGGCTTCCTCCTAGGGAGAAGTGTACATAATTGGATCCTTGATTAGCTGGTTCTGTGAGTGTTCTGGTATGACTAGGATCTCCTCAAAGAGTAATTGAACCTGGTGGAGAACTTCTTTGTATAGTAGGACTGCTTCCTGTAGTATTCTTTGTAGAGATCGATGTATCCTAGCTTGAATTAATTTAAATTTATAATTTGCCATTTTGTTCAGAAAGAGAATGAAGTGTCACAGGAGTTTTTAGAGCTCATTAAAATGCTTTAGGTTTTATGTTTGAATTTCCTTTGCTACCTTGATAATCTCTTTCTTTCCTGTCTATTTGTAATTGCTTATGAATAAACTGCACAGTGGATAAGCTCCAGATAAACTAATTACAGTATATTGAGTTCTGTTACCTTTGATTATAAAGCCTTTTTTGTAGTAGTTCCCAAACTTTGATTCTCCAGGTGTTTTTTGGACTTTAACTCCCAGAAGCCCTAGCCACCTTGGCCAACAGTCAGGAATTCTGGGATCTGAAGTCCAAAGTAACTGGAGGACCAGAGTTTGGGGACTACTGCCTGTGTATGTGTCTCTAGAGTTTTGGGTGAATTGTTATTAGATGTAGTATATTCCTAGGTGGAGTTATTTTAATAACATTTTTAGTTTGAAAACACAGTATTTTAAGAAAGTAACTACATCCTATCCATCCATCCTTGCCATAATCTCCAAGATTTTCTAAATGGTTTAATGCTCAAAAATAGACAGTTCTTAGAACTTGACTGTGAAATTGAGGGGCTAAAAGCAGTATTTGAGTTCTTACTTATATTTTTCAGTGCCATTCTTTCATCATACTTTTTAAATGAAAAGCTTAACCTACATGGAAAAATTGGGTGTCTACTAAGTATACTGGGTTCAACTGTGATGGTCATCCATGCGCCCCAAGAAGAAGAAGTTGAAACCTTGAGTGAAATATCCCACAAATTAGCTGATCCAGGTGAGAAAATGTGGCCATCTGCACAGTAAAGTAATTAGTAGAGCAATACACTAGGAGATACACATTAAGGTTTCTTTTATAGCCAAAAAGATAGCAGCAGTGAATGGTGAACTGAATTTATATGAGAGAAAAAGAGAGGTTTAGGTGTAGGTTTATGAATAATGTCATTTGCAAAATAATGAGTGGTTGTTTAGACCATGTGCATTTATAGTCTAAAACAGAGATGGAAAATGTGCAACCCTCCAGATGATTTTGAAATGCAACCTCCACAGCAGTCCTAGTCAGCATCACCAATGGTGAGGAATGCTGGGCAGTGCAGTTTAGCATCTGGGGAGCCGCCGCACAGATGCACAAACATCCTTATGCTGCAGGCTTTTCACTGTTTGTTCAAAAGTTGGGTTTCAAGATGTCTCAACAACAACTGAGTCTCTTGAAGTAGGTCTATATTGTAGAGAGCTCTGAGTACTTCACAAATATCAAGTTAAGTTCAAATTTTAACTGGATTTAAGCTACTTTAGTTACTATGTTTACTGTTTCCCCATCTTGAAATTGCAGTATCAGCAGTGTGCAAACCTTCCTGATTGCACTAGAACAGGAGCTTTAGTAAAGCAGGGGGATTTTTTTCAGTACATTCATGTTTAGTTTACATTCATTTGTGGAACCCTTGGGCTGCATGCAATCTGCCCTTGTCCTCTTCTCCCTTCCCGTGATCAGCAGGGTAACAGCAATCTGAATGAGGATTACCAGGAGTGGGGGGACATTTTAACCCCCCCCCCAAAAAAAGAAAGGTTCCCATCCCTGATCTCAGAGGGCAGGGTGAGCAAGTTTTAATTTGCCTGTGCTGAGATGTGGGAAGGGATAAGTGTGTATGTATGCATGCACTTGCATGGTTCTTAACTCACCTCTTGTAAAGCATTCAGCACTAAAATATTGTCCATCCCTATTTAGACAGACATTGTGACCCTTAGAACATACCCTTAGAACATATTTGTCACTCCATGTGCTAGCTGATGTTTGATTTCTCTTACTTAATGTTGCAGGTTTTGTCCTCTTTGCGACATTAATTGTCATTGTGTCCTTAATAATGATCTTTGTGGTGGGACCACGGCACGGGCAAACAAACATTCTTGTGTACATAACGATCTGTTCAGTCATTGGAGCTTTGTCAGTTTCCTGTGTAAAAGGCTTGGGCATTGCTATAAAGGAACTTTTTGCTGGAAAACCGGTTCTGAAACACCCTTTGGCTTGGAGTCTGCTGTTAAGCCTTATTGTTTGTGTTAGCACACAGATCAACTATTTAAATAGGTCCCTGGACATATTCAATACTTCTCTTGTGACACCAATATATTATGTATTCTTCACAACATCTGTTTTAACTTGTTCTGCAATCCTTTTCAAGGAGTGGCAAGGCATGGTAGCTGATGACATTATTGGCACCTTTAGTGGCTTTCTCACTATAATAGTGGGGATATTTTTATTGCATGCCTTTAAGGATGTCAACTTCACCTTAGCAAATTTGCCGGTGTCTTTACACAAAGATGACAGAGGAATAAATGGCACTCTGCCAAATCCATATGAACGTTTTAGTAATGATGAAGAAAATGGAACCCGTGTAGGTGATCTACCAGCCACTGAGGGAGTGTCTTCTAGGAGAAATGGAAACCTTGCAGCATCTTAAAAATACACCTAAAAAACAATTCTGTAACTGTATTTTGTTGTGAAATGTCATTTAAGCGCTTTTCAGAAACTGATGCATTTAAACAATATGTACAGACAATCGTTTGTTTTTAGCTTGGACCAAGAACGGTGATGGATTTTTATTTGCCTTACTTTTCATTTAAAAACACACCCACTAAAACAACCTCAAAACATGTTTTTGATTAAGTTATGTGTGAACATGTAAATATTACAGTTTGGTTTAAGACTTATTGCACTAATGACAATTTTAATGAATAAAATGCTTTATTTCTGCATGAGTGAGTGATTAATTGATATGCACAAGCATCTCTGTGGTGTGTTAATGAGTTATGTAAGCCACATTCCTGTGCAGTTTTGCTTTTTCTGCAGTAAGGTGCTGTTACGTATGAAATGTTGGTGTATAAATCTGATAGTTTTATACTGCATCAATTTTTTTAAAAAAATAATTACATTCTGAGTTTAGATTATGATGTATACCTATAGGACTATAGTGGATGAATATTAGGACATTATAATACTCTTAGCCTACTAGCACCATTCAGACTAACAGAAAGAAGCCATAGTATGTGTTTTTGTATACTTAGGCTGCATCTGCACTGCAGAAATAATCCAGTTTGACCCTGCTTTAACTGCCATGGCTCAATGCTATGGAATCCTAGGATTTGTAATTTGTTGTGGCACCAGAGCTCTCTGACAGAGAAGGCTAAGTATCTCATAAAACTACAGCTCCCAGAATTTCATAGCACTGAGCCATGACAGGTAAAGCAGTGTCAAACTGCATTATTTCTGCAGTGCAGATGTAGCCTTAGTCTACTTACTCAGGTGCATCTGAGGAAGTAGACTAAGTCTACAAAAGATCATGCTACAGCTTTTCTCTCACTCTCAATGGTGCTACAAGATCCTTTTGCATACTGATATTCCAAACTAATACAGCTATGTGTTTCACTTTTAGCCTAGGTACTTAATTACTATTACATTCTGTATAAGCACCATTGCTTTGCTTTAAAAATCTAAAGCAGGGGTGGAAATCACACACAGTCCCAAGATCTTTTTTTTTTTAAAGCTGTGACCCCACCCTTTGGAGTCCTGTGCCTTGCTCTAGTGTGGAGGTGGGGACAGTGCAGGCTGTATGAAGCCTCCAGGGTCATTTTTATGGCCCCCTGGGGAGGGGGGGGGTCAAAGCCATATTTAAAAAATTGGCTCTAGAATACCCCCAATGCACTCTACAGGGTGTGGAGGACATTTCTACCATTTTTGGAGACCCCCTAGGATGCAAAACCATTTTTGTAAAAGTTTTCGGTCTCTTCCAACTCTACAATTCTATGATTTATGCTCCAAAATGCATTTCTACCTTATTTTGTGCCCCCCCCCAGGCTGCTTTGGGTGTGGGAGAGGCCTTTTTTTGAAATTGAAAAGATGGTGAAAATGCTCCCTGAAGGTGTTTCGGGGCAACAATTTTTTTTCTTGCGGGAGCAGGTGTAGTCTAGGTCTCCTTGGAGGTTAATTGTACCTCCTAGTCTTCCACAGTTGCCCACCCCTGCTCTAGTGTTTAGAGGTGAAGCTGGCAGGAGGGGTCCGTAATTACAGGTGTAAGCTTCAAGATTTGGGTGAAAAGAGGGGTGTTGCATTCCTGGAGCAAACCGGGTCTGACAGGCATTGTTGAGCCCTGATCAAGAGTAACTTAAACAGCTTGCCATAAAATAATGACTTCATTCAGGCATCACAATAAAGGTTGGCATACGAAAAATGGCTACAGAATAGCTCACTTGGTGTATTTCTCTCCCCTGTGCATCACAATCACACTTTTGCTTCATTTCTGGTTTGCTGAGATTACCATTAAATCTGAACCTCAGGAACTATGGTTAATCTCAGCTATAGTTTATTTGAAATAGACCAATTTAAAAGCAGGTATTAGAAAACTGGCTCCGGACAAACCATAGATGAGATTAATTATCTCAGAACACTGTAAACTGTGATAAATTACACTGTAAACTGTGATAAATTATTTTGCCATTGGCAGTAGGTTCAAACTTGAATGACTGTCCTTTTTAGACTGTGTACTGTTTGAATTACTGTATCTTTGTAAAAATTACCAACATATACCTGCATCACATGGCTCCTTCTGCATTCAAAAGCAAGCAACGGAATATTTGCTGAAAGGCAAATAGAAGAAGTAAAATATTCTGCAGCTGTACTGAAGTGCACGCGCTATAGTTTAAAGAATAGCAGATGTAGTACTGCAGATGTGGGTGGGTATACATTTACGTGCACATGAAACAAATATGTGAAGGAAAAATGCAGTAGGTCGCCAAAACAAAACACTAATAAGCTTTGAATTTTAGAAAACTAGCAGCATTTGAGTACTACAAAAATGGGACGTTTATAACTGCTCTGAGATTTAACCTAAAATCTTAAATGTGTTCAAAATTATTCTGAATGACATTAAAATAAAAAAAATTAATGCATTGCCTCATTTATTATATTACTACATCCTTTCACTCATGGCTAACACAGGAGGGCATGGAAAGAAGACATCTTTAGAGGTTATGTTTTCCCTTCTAATGTAAGAGGAGTTTAAGTCATTAGCTTTGTTTTTTGCCTCTTAGTGCTTAAAGAGGGCCTGCACTGTGGCTGATAACTTCTGTATAAAATAGCTTACAATTAAGAGACTGTAAAAACTGTACTCCTATGCTGGAAGATTGGATGTAGGAATGATGACTATATGCAACACACTCTTCTTACAGCCAAAGAGTAATTTGCAAACTAATTATCTGATGAGTAACTCTTATATCCACTCAGGTGATAAAATTTTACTTTTAAGTACACTACTTTAATGCAGAACTTAGTTTCCTAAAGTAGCTTAACTACTAAACTATGATTCACAAAAGGAAAATTATATTTCCAACACTTGATATTATAATGAGGTGTTGTGGAGGTAACAATGTTCTTTCCTAAGAATGAACAAACCTTGAAAAGGGTATAAGTCTATATGTGTAAACTTTTAAACCAAGGGTGCGCTATATACAGTACTAAAATGTGAGTTATTCTGCTACTTCCAGTGTGTGACATGGAAAATGGAATACATTTTATCATGGAAGTTGAAACAAAGCAAAAGCCAGTAATTCTAAATGTATGGAGTGGTTCTAAAAAAATTGATACAATAAAACAGATCATTAATTGTATGCATCTTGTTTTGTTTTTAAAATTTCCCTTAAAATCTTTATTTCAAAACTGATTATATAATAGGGCCACGGATATTCCTAGAGAAAACATTCCAGCGATTAAGAGATCCTTGTGGAGTTGCTAAAACAGTTTTCTTAAAGGCTAGCTGATGAGCGGCTTAATGTTTCTCTTATATAAGATAATTATAAACATCCCTCCCTCCGATATTAAATTTTCATTATGTTAATAGAAAAAAGGAAGAAAAATCCATACACCAAACCACTCTAAAATGATTACAAAGCTGGAGAAATGCAAAGGATCTTAAGACTAAAAATAGGTTACATTCCAAAGCCTTTTATAAAAGGTATATAAAAAGTAGTCTAAAAATTGGAGAATTGTGTACTGTTAAAAGTACTTGGAAATGAAACTAAATAACTGCCCCTTTCAAAAGGTTCAGGTGATACTGGAAAACAATGCCAGTACAATATCATACACCATCAAATCTAGCCTGACAACACAGTGCACTGTGTGCTGCTGGATCTTTTCTAGTTGCTGGCCAAGGACTGGTGAATTGGAGGCTGGAAGCAGCGGACATGTTCCACTGGTGTGCCTTCTCCATCACCAGATTTCAAATATTTGTCCAAGATAGCAATGATCTCATCATTCAGGATCTGGAACTTGCGGATTCTCTCAACCATTTTCTTTAAAGGCTGCAAAAACAAGAATGTACAGTCAGTCAGCAAGGTTGGGCCATCATTTATACCTCAAAGTATTAAAGAAAGAAAGGAGGAGGCACAGGCCACATGGAGACCCTGAATCCCAATTCTGTTGCCCCTGCAGCCTGCCCAAATGCCCCCAAACCACCTTCAAATGCAGCAGTTTAGGATGCACCCCTTCCAAACTCTGAAACCCTTATGGGTAAATGGCTGAAAATTGGCCCAAATGGTGATCATAAGTGACATTGCCAGTGCATCCAAACATGCTGGTGTGACCTCTGCCCCTGCTGCAGTTGCTGACCCCTGCAACTTTGATTTGTCAAAATCAAAAAGACAAAATGAGAAACAGTTTGCCTCATTAACTTACCACATTCTTTATAACCTCATCTTTGCCATCATGTTTCTGCACTTTGAGTAAGTGGTAGCAGAAATCCAGCACATCAAATCGACGCTGCTGTCCAAGCAGCACAATAATCATACAGCCAGCCCAGTGCAGCCCATCTCCAAAACACTGCCTGTAAAGGAAATACTAAGGTCAAGTCACATTATAATACATTGTCTCATGACAACAGAGTATATAATATGTTGGACTTCAAACATATACCTACAGGGGAGGGGCTATAGTTTGGTTAGAGCACATATTTTGTATGCAGAAGGTCCCAGATTCAACCCCTGATATCTCCAGGAAAAACTTCCTGGAGATACCAGGGCTGCTGGACATGCTGGAGGGCTGCTGCTCAAGACTATCAACTACAGTGGACTACAGACATCAATGACCTGATTCAGTAAAAGGCAGCTTCCTATATTCCTATGGTTTGTACAATTCGGAAGCCTATACGTTGTTTTGAGGGCTACCTTTTAAAACTATTATTAGCAGTTTAAATTTGGAATGATGTATTCAAGTTCAACATTTGTTTTTACAACAGCTATAGTAAAAGAGTTACACTGCATAGTACAGTAGCACCCCCGTATCCATGGGGGATTGGTTCTGGGGTCCCCATGGATACTGAAAACTGCAAACAGTAGTGAACGCCCTGCGATGGCGGGGGGAGTTATGGAGGAGTTATAGAAGAGTTATGGAGGAGAAGGGAGGCAGGCAGGCAGGCAGGCAGAGGAAGGCAGCCCAGTGGGTTCCTGCCATAGAGAGAGGGTAAGGCAGACAGGAGGTGAGAGAACCAGGCTGGAGGGGGATGGGGGTAGGCTTCCCCATCCACTCCGCCACTTCCGTCAGAACCCACTGCAGGGAAGGGAGAAGAGCTCTTCCCCCCCCATCTCCCCCGTCCATCTCCCGCTGTTGCCAACCGTAGATAACTGAATCAGCGGGTAGCGAATCAGCTGATACGGAGGTGCTACTGTATATAGACTAGTGTAACAGAATTATACTCATGTAATAAGTGTCACCCCTCCTTCCCCTCTTCCCTGCAGGCCTCCTGTTCCTTCCCAGTTCAGGAATGTCCTGTAGGGATATTTGGTATCTATATCAAGCAAGAGTGCAGTGTAGCCAGTGCAATATGAGCTTGTGGTAGACAACAGGAGAAAATATTCAGGATGCTCTTGTAAGGCAAAAAAGGAAAACTTACACTTATTGTTTTAGGAAATCCATCTTGGGATAGGAAAGAAGATAAACAAAAGATTACCTAAATTTCATTAGAAGAGCCCCTAAGGCCACCTCTCATGTGTTGATGTTTGGCTAGCGGACCCTCATAGATGCTCCCTTCCCAGACAAAAGGCTAACTAGCATTTGGAAGAAGGGGGAAGTAACCACTGCAGGCAGGCAGGGAGCAAAAAGTCTTGAGTACACAGATCAAAGAAAGAAAGACAGGTGAAACAAAAGGGCAGGCATGCTCTCTAGAGTCCCCTCTCTCACTAATCACTTTATACAAGCATTGATGCATCTTTGCTTCCAACACCTCCAACCCTCCAGAGTAGATCTAAGGGGCAGTTGTGGTGGCACAACTACATTGATTTAAAGTATACATGTTAACATTTTAGTATGACTAGCTCTGTGCTCACACCATTGCTCATTCTACTATGACTAGTGCTTTCCTTCTCTATCTGTTGTGCAATCACAAATTTTAAACAATCCACATTATTTTCTTACTTGTGTTCATTTCCAATGGACAAAATACAGATCAAGGGCTGTTAAATACAAGCAATCATGGACACGTACTCCACCGTAAATTCATGTGTTCCCACAGGAATACAGTACACAAACTGCATTGCGCTCCACAGGCGGTGAAATTCCACACACTCATCCACATGCATCACACCATTGCTGGGAAGAGGACCACGCCAGATTGGATCATCAAGGAAGGTCCGGATCCGGGTTAAGATGACTTCAAACATAGACAGGCCACAGCAAAGGCGCTCCTTTGTCAACAAGTCTCCTTCTCTTGCTATGGCAATTTGCTGTTGCGACCAAAGAGAACATCACCAGGCCAGAACACAAACAAGTGATTAGCTTTGTAGAACTGGCAGACCATTCTAGTTTCCAAGTACACTAGTTTCTTGTTCCTCTGCTCCAGAAACTAAATCATTCCCACACACGGGCACCTTTCAAACAAAATGGCACCAGATCGTGACAACCATTCAGCAATGCTCTTAAAGTGATCTATAGTTCCTCTCACTCAGACAAAGCATCTAGATAGGAGGGCTATTTTCTTTCGTGAGCTAATATTCTATCACAGTTCAGATCAAAAGCAGCTTGAATCATTTCTGGGTTTTTCTCTGCTTTGTTGAGTGAATCATAAGAGAACAAATGGCTTTTGTTAAAGGTTATAGAGCATGCCAGCTGTCTCCCTGAAATCTGAACTGCAAACCCCCTGGGTACAATCCTATGCTCTGGCAGTTACGTTACTCTCTACTCCATTTAAATGTCACACTGGCACTGTATCCCTGACAATGGCTATGCACCCCTAAAGGGAGTTGCACCCACTCCCAAGCAACAAGTGATGTCAAGGTTTCCTGTTTTTTGTAATATGAATTAGTGCTTTATTGTTAAAAAGAGTGAAGGTTGTACCTGAGGTGTTCCTAGTCTTTCAATCAGTGGAACAAGATGGAGTGGTGCATACTTCGATTCCAGTCTCTTCATTTTAGCATCAAGTCTTTCACCCTCTGGAGGAAAAAAAAAGAGCAAAGTGATTTTTCAAAGGGTTGTGAAAAATGCTTAAAACAGAGGTTTCCCCTTATGTTTGCATACAATTAGCTATTACATATACAGTTGTCCCTCCATATTCATGGATTTGTCATACACAGATTTAAGTATTCACGGCTTAAAAATATTCTTAAAAAATAATAATCCCAAAAGCAAATCTTGATTTTGCCATCTTATATGAGGGACACTATTTTGCTATGCCACTGCATATAATGGGACTTGAGTATTCACGGATTTGGGTATTCACAGGCGGTCCTGGAACCAAACCCCAGCAAATGTGAAGGGACAACTGTATGTATGTATGCGTATGTATTTATGTGTGTGTGTGTATATATATATATATATATATATATATATATGTGTGTGTATGTGTGTGTGTGTGTGTGTATAGGCTTTCTACATTATGTGAGGCAAACAACAATAAAACCTAACAATCATAGAACAGCAACATTCAATGAGGTGAAACAGCTTCAAAAAACATAGAACACACATACTGTATATGAAAACAGGCCTGAATCCTACAGATCACACTGATTCAATGGGTTTAATCAAGTTGGGCTTACTAATAGAATTCAGATGGGTAGCAACATCTAGTGCTAAAGTTAAAGAAGAAGAAATAATGCTAACATGAAGCCCTTTCACACTACCCAATTAGAACACTATGATTCTACTTTAATTGTTCTGACTGCATCCTATGGAATTCTGGGGTTTGTAGTTAGGTGAGGCACTAGAGGAGCTCTCTGGCTGAGAATTCGCTAAGTACCACTCCCTAAACTGCAAATCTGAAGATTCCATTGGATGGAAACATGGAAGTTAGAGTGGTTAAATAATGGTACAGTTGGCCCTTTGTATCCATGGATTTGACATCCACCAATTCTACCATCCACGGCTTGAAAATATATATTTTTTAAAATGCCAAGAAGAAAACCTTGATTTTGCCATTTTATATAAGGGACACCATTATATTATGCAATTGTATATAATGGGATTTGAAAACTCATGGATTTTGGTATCTATGGGGTGTCCTGGAACCAAATCCCAGTGGAAGGGCCCACTGTATAATTATCTAGGTGTGGGAAGGCCCATGGTTTTCTTTTGCTTCCAAAACACTTGTTATATTTCACTTCTAAAATAAAGCTATTGCGTTCAAACATCATTTTCCTCCCACACATACATTAAAAGCAATTAAGATAATTTTCATAATACACAAAATGCCAAGCTCCAAGGAAGTGGATTTTATGTATACCAAAGTTTGTTTTAAAAGTTTTTAAAGGGAATTTGCCTTGCTCATCATTTGAGAAGAAGCAAGTGAGTAAGCTCAAATGTCAGATATCTCAGCCAATTTTCTTGGCTATCTACTGAGATTTCAATAGGCTATTTTTCAGCAAAAATGAAGGCTCTTAAATTTTTTATTTCTGCAAACAAGTGGCAATACTATAGGAAAGGACAACAAGTAAGGTCTGCTGCTGACAGTAAGAAGTGATGGAGGAACAAAGCAGCAAGCTTCTTTGGCAAACATCATAAGCTGCATACGAGCAGGATGTGTTCTAAGACCCACAAGCTATAGTTTCATATTATCACAATCCATCTGCAATACTTATCACAATCCATCTTCTAAAGAATTTAAGTATGGAAAACATAACATGTTGACTTTATGAGCTTCCTTGTAGGTCTGCACAATTTGTAACTCATCAAAATACAGCAGTGGCCCAAATCCTCTCACCACTTAAGGGGTAAAGAGAAGCACCATGCAGCCACTATTATCACACCCATCTTTCTGTCTGCTATCTCCCTTTTGCCCCCTACTCTGCACTTTGTTCCACTTTCCTGGCATCCTTGCCTTCCTATGTACCCCAAGTATCCTTCCAGCAGACAAATGCTGGCCCAGCCACCATGTTTTTAACACAAAGACATGGCTCCAAAGAAGTAGATAGGAAGGCAAGCAAATAGCAATGACATTACTGTAAGAGGGTCAAGGTACCAGTGTAGTCACTGCAAATGGGGGCACAGGGGACAGAAAGGGAGCTGCTGGAGGGGCCCACAAAATAGAGGCGGAAGGGAACAGCATGCCTTACCATTCCCAGTATCGCATGGCCTGAGCCAGACATCATTCAACTTGATGGTAGGGTCAGCTCTGCCTAACGAGTACGTACTATCCTTCATTAGCTACTTGGTAAGCCTTTTGCTATTACAATCCCACACAGGCAGCACAATGGGATGGTTTTCTTAGCCCCCTGGCCTAGTGGTTTGTGGGGAAAGAGACATACCTTTGACATGAACCCGTGGCAAAATATTCTGGAATGGTGCTGCATGCAACAGATCACATACTTCTTCCAGTGACTGCAACAAAGATAAGACTCATTGGAAAGGCGCAGTGGGATACAAACCATTAAGCACTTGTCAGAAGCTGCACAAGGTGCCTCACCCTCCCCTTTCAAAAGCAATTTTTGGCTGCAGCAGGTTCTTCCTGACCAAATCACAGGTAGCACGGATGAACTGCAATCAGAAAGGGCTTGTGGAGTCCACTTATCTCGACTGGTGCAGCAGCACTGGGAAAGGGAATCTTCCTGCCTTTTCCTAAGCCCCCCTCTCCACCAATTATATTAGCTCCGTAACAGAGAAGGGGAATGGGGCACCTCTATCATCATCATCTTTATTTTTACCTCACCGTTCTCTCAGATTGAGACTCAAGACAGTTTACAAGTTAAAAGAATTACAGTTAAAAAACATACAAAATAGTCAGACAAAAAATAGGATTAAACTACTTACAATATTAAAACAATTTAAAAACATAGGGTCAAAATGATAACAAGCAGTTAAAAAAAGTACAATTTAAAAAAATACTGCCCCTCACGCTCAAAAGCCTGTTTCTCAAAGACCTTCAACTCTAAAAGCCTGTTGGAATAAAAGTCTTTGCCTGCTGATGGAAAGACAGCAAGGAAGTCATTCTAGCCTTCCTAGAAAGGGAATTCCAGAGTCCTGGGGTAGCCACTGAGAAGTACAGTTGTGAATCCACCAACTGTACCTGCAAAGGTCACAGGACTGAAAGAAAGGCCGATCCTGAGGATCTCAGAGTCTGGGCAGACTCAGACAGGGAGATACAGTTTGTCAGACTGACTGGACCTAAGCTATACAGGGCTTTATAAGTCATGTCCAGCACTCTGAACTGTGCCAATAACAAAATGACAACCAGTATTGTTTTTGTTTGAAGAATTTATTTTTTGAAGAAAATGCTATGGGAATTAACAGTTCACATAGAAAGCAACCGATAACAGTGCAGAGAAAAATGGCTAACCTCTAACAATCCCAGTAGTGATCAAAAGTTGAGCTGCTTATTTGTGAAATGTAACCATGGATTCCCTGCACGACATTGGTTCAGTTCTCACATTTGCAATACACTTAATAGCTTTTCACAACAGGTAGCCCATTCTATAGGTATACCAGTCCAAACACAGGACATACTTTATCAAAAAGCCTAACAGAAAATGATTTATTGTCTGTGTTCAAGTGGCAGACAGAGAGGTGTGAGTCAAACTGTGAGTCATGCTTTTATTTTTATCCACATTATTCCATAATCCATTATCTCCTCAAGGACAGCTCATGTAAGAGAAAGAATCCAAAGATCCAGGGGAGCAATAGTGGGCCCTTGGTCATATTAAAGCCATTTTCAAAACAAGAGTATTTATGTAGGCAATTAGCTTAAAATTTCACACCTGCTGGTGGAGCAGTCTGCTTTGGAAGAGGCTTTTACAGTCCAACTGCCCAAGACACTCAGGCAAAATGAACAAACAGTGTCCTCTTCAAGGGAGCAACAGAACTTACTTCTACTTATTTCCAGAACTTGCTTTTAATGCCTGCGCTCAAGGATAAGAACATGCACACTGTAAAGACAGATCCTCCATGCATCAGCAGCCGCAGCAGCTTTCCTCTCTATTAAGTAACCATAGCCAGTCCATGGACTATTACTTCGGGTAGCAATGATCTAGAAAAGCATCTGGAATTGAGCTGCATAAACTTCTCTAAGATCATGCCTTCCCCCTGTCTCAAAAAAGGGGGGAGGCTTAGCAACAAGGCAGCATTAATTAAAATTGCCTGGGTGCAAGTAGGGTTTCTTAGGGATGAAGCATACAAATGCCTCTTTCAAGGTTTCTGGCATCACTCCCTCTCATGGGGGAACATTAACTATCACCTGGACTTACAGAAATCAGTCTTTCCCACCTAGCTGTAAATTGCCAGGATGGCCAAGGATCAAGAAGAGAGATAGCTGGACAAACTTCCTCCTCTCCACAAACACTGGTCCACATCTTCAAGCCATATTAACTGAAACTGGTTGCACAACAATCAGATTAGATTAACCTCTGCCACCACCCTGCATGGAACTGTCTCAAAGATAATGTCAAATTCAGCAGAGATAAGAGCAACTTTGTCCTCAAAGTGCCTTTCAAACGTTCACAGCAGGCATCTGCAGGTACTACCCACATACCCACCCAAGTCAGGTTTCAACCATAATTTGGAAGAGCTCAGCTGAATGGCTGCACAAGGATGCAAAAGTGGTTTGCAAAATGCAACAAAAATACTGTCATTGTCACAAAGTAGTTATGACCAAGATTTACACAAACTGACATTCTGATATTCCAGTGACCATTCCAGTTTGGGGGGCTGGTGGCAGCAGAGCTTTGCCTGTGTACTGATTGGACTATAAGCTGTGCGCTGATTGTTTCTAAACTGTGTAAATCCTGTCAGACACAATTTTCATGGCTGTTAAAGTGAAAAGAAAGTAGGGCAGAGGCTGTAGAAAGGGCATCTTGATTTCTGATGGTCCAAATTTTTTATTTTCATCTTTTCCGTAGTATTTCAGAGTTTCTTCTAAAATGTGGGCTAGACAAATTAACTGTTAAATGGATTTGTAATTGGTTGACCGGTCGAACCCAAAGGGTGCTCAGCAGTGGGTCCTCTTCGTCTTGGAAAGATGTGACCAGTGGGGTGCAACAAGGTTCGGTCCTGGGCCCAGTGCTATTCAACATCTTTATCAATGACTTGGATGAGGGAATTAGGGGCATACTTATCAAATTTGCAGATGACACCAAATTAGGAGGAGTAGCTAATACCCTAAAGGACAGGATCAAAATTCAAAATGACTTGAATAGACTAGAAAGCTGGGCCAAAGCTAACAAAATGAAATTCAGTACGGAGAAATGTAAGGTACTACACTTAGGGCAGAAAAACAAAATGCATAGATATAGGATGGGGGAGACCTGGCTGAACGAGACTACATGTGAAAGGGATCTACGAGTCCTAGTAGAACACAAGTTGAACATGAGTCAACAGTGTGATGTGGCAGCTAAAAAGGCCAATGTGATTTTGGGCTGCATCAATAGAAGTATAGTGTCTAGATCAAGGGAAGTCATAGTGCCACTCTATTCTGCCTTGGTTAGGCCTCACCTAGAATACTGTGTCCAGTTCTGGGCACCACAATTCAAAAAGGATATTGACAAATTGGAGCGTATCCAGAGGAGGATGACTAAAATGGTGAAAGGTCTGGAAACCATGCCTTATGAGGAAAGACTTAGGGAGCTGGCTATGTTTAGCCTGGAAAAAAGATGGTTAAGGGGCGATATGATAGTCCTGTTTAAGTATTTGAAAGGGTGTCACATTGAGGATGGAGCAAGCTTGTTTTCTGCTGCTCCAGAGACTAGAACATGGAACAATGGATGCAAGTTTCAGGAACAGAGCTTCCCCCTCAACATTAGGAGGAACTTCTGACAGTAAGAGCTGTTCGGCAGTGGAACACACTCCCTTGGAGCGTGGTAGGGTCTCCTTCCTTGGAAGTCTTTAAACAGAGGCTGGATGGCCATCTGTCAGGAATGCTTTGATTGTGATTTCCTGCGTGGTAGGGGGTTAGAATGGATGGTCCTTGTGGTCTCTTCAGCTCTACAATTCTATGAGTCTATGATTCTAAGAATCTTATTTAATATTTTTTAAACTAGCTCCCATTATTAAATTGGACACCAGGGGGCAGGAAGAGAACAGAACTTTTCTTTGGAAGCAAAAAAAAAAAAAGACAAATATGACTTTTTTACAAATTCTGTAACTCCCTCTTCTTTCTCATAAAGAAAATACAAAAAGGGGCTGGAGAATTCACCTGGAACTTATGGCTCATTTTATGCCAGAGGTGGAATGGTCAACTACATGTTAAGGTTTACAAATTACTACCTACCAAGCTCTGCTCAATGAGGAGGCAAAAAAGGATTGCATTTCCCACTTCTCGCAGATTCTGGAAACACACCGTTTTCAATTCTGCATACTCAACAATATCCTTCAGCTGATGGTGAAAGAATTCCAGAATACCTGTGGGACAAGGTGGTGAAAAGATTGTAGGAAGTTAAGCAAACCAGAATTGTTATGTGTATGAGGAAGCAAAACAGTAATTCACAGATTAGCATGTTTGTGAATATCCATTCTTTATTATCATTTCACAGAAGTAGCCCAATATGGTATTACAGTCTGGAGTTATTTATGGCAAATGCAAAGAGTATACAGGGCATCTTAACTTGCAAAGACTTCCCAGTCTTTACAGTATACTGGGCAGTTTGTATACAGGAGTTCTGAATGTTTGTCAGAGCAAATACAAAGTCTTTGGATTAGGGGCACCTGTATATTTTGCATATGTTACAAACAGCAGTGGGTGGAACTGGTCCCTAGAGCCCCTGAAGTTGCCTTTCCCTGAATGGTACTAAAGAACCTTTCTTTCTCATTATGAGAGGCAACTTCTCATAAGACTTACACAAGACCTGTCCCAAGCCATACAGAGAGAGATGCATGGAAGCCCACCAGTGATTCGACAACTCTGAATTTGGGTTGCTCAGCAACAAGAGAGTTGCCAAGCACCCAACAGATATGATGGATTTTTTTTCCTTGCAAGAACGTTCTCTTTATAGAATTTTATTTCGATTTAATTGTTTCTGCATTATATTCATAAAAGCCAAGTGTGACTTTTGTCTAAAATGCCACATAGGTTCACTTACCGTGAATGTGCATTCTTGAGAGGAGCGAACAGGAATTCTTAGAAGTTGGGAACACCTAATACTGCCCAGCCGGAAGCAGGAAGCTGAGTCGTGGTCACATGAATTTTCAAGGTTTCCTTGTTCTCCTCAACCATGTGGCCAGTTCACTGACTAGCAAAGCCCTAAAGACCTGCAATGACAAACATAAGAGATAAGACTCTACAAACAACTTCGACTCCTTCTGGAGCAGACACTGGGTAGGAGAATTCCTGTTCGCTCCTCTCAAGAATGCACATTTACAGTAAGTGAATCAATGTGGCATTCTCTGAGAGAGGGAGCAAACAGGAATTTTTGAAGTTGGGATGTGCCCAAGCTAGACAGAAATGTAAGGGAGGGAGTGTCTGCTGTGCCTGGTGGCTCAGGCCCTTATCACCTCCTGAAGGACTCTCCTCCCAAAGGTGGCTTCCGTGGACTTGTATTCGTCCAGCTTGTAGTGCTGAATGAAGGTAGATGGTGTACTCCATGTTTCAGCCCTGGAGATCTCTGCTATGGGGGTGTTGGTGGAAAATACTGCTGTAGTGGCTGCCGACCTCATGGAGTGCGCTGTCACGGTGGAAGGTCTAGGGGTCCTGGAGCTGTCGTATGCCAGTAGTATACACACCTTGATCCAGGTGGCGATTGTCAACCTGGAGGCCTTTAGCCCCATTGAGGCTGGAGGGAAGGAAATAAAGAGTGAGTTGCAGCGCCTGAAGGAGCTGGTCCTCTTGATGTAGATCTGAAGAGCCCTCCTAACATCCAGCTTATGCCATAGACATTCTCTAGGATGGGAAGCACCAGGACAAAAGGACGGAAGAACCAATTCCTGCGCCACGTGAAATTCTGAAAGCACCTTGGGCTGGAAGGAAGAGTCCAGCCTCAGGGTGACAAAATCCTCTGAGAATGTGCAGAGGTGCTCTCTGATCGAAAGGGCTTCAAGCTCTGAAACCCGTCTAGCCGAAGTGATGACCACTAAAAAAGGCCACCTTAAGAGTTAGAACCCTCAAGGGGACTGGCCTCAAGGGCTCAAAGGGCGAGTGCATCAGTTGCCTGAGGACCAAGGGAAGGTTCCAGGAAGGGAACCTGTGACGAACTGGTGGGAAGATTAGAGTTGCTCCCCGGAAGAACCTCTTGATGTGAGGGTGAGAAGACAGAATTCCTTCTTGTCTGAGAGAAAAGACTGAGGCCAAGGCAGCTGCCTGCCTCTTCAGAGTATTGGGTTGGAGACCCATCTCGAGACCCTGCTGAAGGAATGCCAGAATGTGATTCAACGTCAGCTCTTCTCCAGAGATGGATCTCACCCTGCACCAGCGACTGAAAGCCTGCCAAGTCGCCTCGTATATTCTGTTAGTTGTTTGTCTCCTGGAGGACAGAAGGGTGTTCACCACTGACTCCTCATAGCCGAACTCTCTTAAGGCCCTCCTTTCAATTTCCATGTGGTTAGCTGTAGCCAGGTGACATCAGGGTGCGCTACTAGTCTTTGATGCAGGAGGCCCTCTTTCGGTGGGAGTCGCCATGGGTCCCCTACCAGCATGTCCATGATCTCGGAGAACCAAGGACGACGTGACCAGTGTGGGGCTACCAGGACTACCTGCGCTCGTTCCTGATGAATTTTCCTGCATGCCTTCCCCAGGAGGGCAGTGGGGGAAAGGCGTAGAGTAGACCCTTCGGCCAAGGGGCTCTGAGAGCATCCACTCCTTCTGCCTGAGGGGTTGGAAATCTGGAGAAGAACCGCGGGCGCTTCCTGTTGTTTGGAGAGGCAAACAGGTCCATGTCCAAAGTCCTGAAGCGATGCTGAATCTGTTGAAAAATCTCCTGATCCAGCTCCCATTCCATTGGTGAGACCAAGTGCCTACTGAGGTAGTCCGCCTGGAGGTTGGCTGAGCCTTGAAGGTATTGAGCCATCAGAGAGCCCACATGATGCTCCGCCCAACTGAAGAGGAGGTCCGCTCCCGCTGAAGAGACTTGGATTTGGATCCTCCCTGTCTCGCTATGTAGGATTGGGCTGTGGTGTTGTCCATCAGCACCAGAACATGAGCTCCTTTGATCCTCGTCGAAAAGTGCAGGAGGGCCACTCGTAGCACTAGCCAATTGATGCTGTGTCTCAGCTCCTCCTAGTCCCAGATGCCCTGGGTCATGTTCCCTTGGCAATGGGCCCCCCAGCCTCGGAGGCTGTGGTTACTACTATCTGGTGTTGAACAGTGATCAGGGACCCCCTTGCTATGTTGGAATGCTGGGTCCACCACCTCAAGGATTCCCTCACTGTCTGAGGAATTTGAAGAAGCATGCTCTTCTTCTGCACTATTTGGTGTTGAAAGGCCATCAGAAAGGCTTGCAAGAGTGGAACCATGTCCACGGTACCACCTGGACCGCCGATATCATCAAGCCTAACAGCCTGGCCAAGGACATAAAAACCAGAGGGCCTTCTCCACTGCTACTCCAAAACTGTGGAATGACCTGCCAGAGGAGATCCATCACTTCTCTACTCTTACAGCCTTTAAAAAGGCTCTTAAGATGGATCTCTTCCGGCAGGCCTTCCCAACTTAACTCCTCTCCCTGCCCAAGGTGATCTACATTGCTCCATCCACCAATTATCTCCCTTTTAAAACTTTGGTATTCTTGTTTTTAAACTGTGTTTATTTTATTGTAATTTTAGTATTGGGTTGAGGGTGTTGGGAAGGGACTAATTTTGAATTTTATTGTGTTCCATGTGTTTTTATTATTGTAACCCACCCAGATTCCTTGTGATTGGGCAGGCTATAAATAAATATGTATTATTATTATTATTATTATTATTATTATTACTATTATTACTAGGCACCAACCTCATAGATGCGAGTTGCCAAATGTCTGCCTTGACCACCTGTCTTATCTCCTGAGAGAGGAAGCTCTCGAAGCATACTATGTCTAAAAGTGTCCCCAGATGGGCAATTGACTGTGCTGGAGCCAGAGTGCTTTTCTTGAAGTTCACTAAGAAGCCATGATGTTGAAGGCTCCAGATTGTCGTTTGCAGATCCTTCTGCGCTTTCTCTCGGGATGAGGCTCTCAGAAGAATGTTGTCCAGATATGGGTAGAGGTGAATCCCTTTGCTGCGTACATGTGCCACCAGGACGATGAGAACCTTGGTGAAGACCCAGGGCGCCGACGCTAGCTGAATGGAAGGGCCCAGAACTGGAAGTGTTGTTCTCTGAAGGCGAAATCAAGAAAACGCCTGCTTTCCTCATGGATCTGGATGTGGAGATATGCTTCGGACAAGTGCAAAGAGGCCAAGAAGTCCCCTCTCTGTAGCGCCTCCCAAATGGAGATCAGTGTTTCCATCTGGAAGCGCTTGTAGGAGAGACATGAATTTGTGTACTTGAGGTCTAAGATTGACTGGGAGTCCCCTCCCTTTTTGGGTACCGTAAAAAAGAAGTAGACTCCCGAGAATCTTTGACCAGTTGGGATTTCCTCTATAGCCCTGATATCTAAGAGGTGCTGAACGGCTGTGTGCAGCTCTGAGGCCTTCTGCTTATTTGTGGGGACTGGGGCAGGGATGAACCTGTCCGTGGGTCTGGTATCGAACTCCAATTTGTAACCGTATTGAATCGTTTTCAGTACCCAGTTGCCTGTTGTGGATTTGGACCAGACCTCGAGAAACAGGCTCAGACGCCCTCCCACTGGGGCTGTCATTGAGTCAGAATTGTTGTTTGGAGGATCCTTTATGATTCTGGGGTCCTCCTCTGCGGTTGCTGCTGACCTGCGATGTGGAAGCATGTCTGATGACTTGGTTGGTTCTCACCCAGGTGGGGCGGAAGGGGTGATAGTCCTTCTGTCTGCCGTATCCCCTGGAGGAATGAAAGGAATAAGAGGACTGAAAGGCACGCTTGGATCCGGACTTATCAGAGCGCCGCAATAAGGAGGGCATGGTCTGCTTCTTCTCCTTGGTCTCGACCAGGATGTCTTTCAGCGCTTCTTCTCTGAAAAGTTTCATACCCTTGAAGGGAGTGGTGCAGAGGAAAGCCCTGGAATGCGTGCCTGCATTCCAGAGTTTTAGCCATATAGATCTGCGTGCCAACGCAGCTGCGCCAATGGACCTAGCTGAGAATGCAAATGTGTCCAGTGACGCATCTGCTACGAGATGTAAGGTAGAAATAACCCTGGTGAGGACCCTGCTCAAGGTCCTCATATCCAGGTGAGGAGCCTGCTGGACCTCAGTCAGCCACAGGATTTCTGCTCTGACGAAGAGTGAAGCGGTAGCTGAAGCTCTGACTCCCAAAGCCGAGGCTTCATGAACCTTCTTTAGTGCCCCATCTGCCCCTTTTTTGTCTGGGTCTTTGAGGAGTGCTTCCCCCTCTTTGGGTGCTAGAAAATTGGAGGCAACCAGTTTGTCTACAAAAGGGACTTTTAGTTTTTCTAAGACTTGCTTGCTAGGCGCATAGAACTTTTGGTCCACCAGGGTGCCCCTTTTCCCTAGCACTGGCTTGTCCCATTCCTCTGTCAAGATGTGGTGGAACGTATCCAGGAAAAGGGAGGTCCATCTTTGGACTGTTGGAGACCTAAGGACAGCCTGTACTTTTTGCTTCTCTTCTGCATAGGAACCTGCATTGAAGAAGCCTGATCCCCTCGGATACTAATTCCAAGGCAGCTATCATTTTGGAGAGCACAAAGGAATAAGCTTGGCCCTGAAACAATCTGTCTGAAATGTTGGGTTCGGGCTGTTCCACATCAGAACACTCCCCTTCTTTATCATCCTGGTTACCTTGAGCAGTGGCAGGGTCAGACTTGGTTCCTTTCAATATATTCAGGAGCTGCAAATCCTCCTCCTCATCCCCCTTGGACTCCACCGAGGAATGGAAAGGGGAGGTAGCTTTCCTCTTCCTCTGCCCTACTGCTGCGGCGGTCAGGGGCGGCGGATCGGGGTGTGTGGGCCGGTGGGATGGACCGACCTGCTATGGGGTTTCTGCTGGCCCGACCAAACAGCCCGCCACCTGAGACTGTTGCTGTGCCTGAGCCCCCAGCGGCTGCACAGGCGGGTTGGCCTGCACCGCACCTGAGACCCCTGAGGTCTGGATTGCATGGCTCGTGTGGTTGTCCTGCGTGGCCTGGGCTCCTGAGTCTCGCACTGGAGGCCTAGACAGAGAGACCGGGAGGTCCGTTTGGGTTGCCTGCGAGACTGCTGTGGTGGATGTTCCCGCAGCTACCGTGGGGCTTAGGCGGGCTCCCTCTTGGTGTGCCATTCCCGTCCCCTCTTCGCATCCCTGCAGCGCTGCCCCTGCGGCCGAAGAGGTTCCCAAGTGTGGCGGAAGTGGTGAGAGTATCCTCAACTCCCCATCGCGGTCGATCCATGATGTTCCGGCCAAAGGGGCCCCTTGGGGGGTATGGGCTGGACACGTCCTCCGGTAGAAGAGCTGAGGAAAGGAGGTGCAAGGCCACCCTCAAAATGTCCTCTCTCCCAGAACTGCTGTGCCAAGGAGAAGTGACTTCGTTCGAACTGGCGCCCGCCTACGGCATTCTCCCCCCCTTAGAATCATAGAATTGTAGAGTTGGAAGACACCACAAGGGCCATCCAGTCCAACCCCCTGCCATGCAGGAAATCACGATCAAAACATCCCTGACAGATGACCATCCAGCCTCTGTTTAAAGACCTCCAAGGAAGGAGACCCCACCACGCTCCGAGGGAGTGTGTTCCACTGCCGAACAGCTCTTACTGTCAAAAAGTTCCTCCTAATGTTGAGGGGGAAGCTCTGTTCCTGAAACTTGCATCCATTGTTCCATGTTCTAGTCTCTGGAGCAGCAGAAAACAAGCTTGCTCCATCCTCAATGTGACACCGTTTCAAATACTTAAACAGGGCTATCATATCGCCCCTTAACCATCTTTTTTCCAGGCTAAACATAGCCAGCTCCCTAAGTCTTTCCTCATAAGGCATGGTTTCCAGACCTTTCACCATTTTAGTCATCCTCCTCTGGATACGCTCCAATTTGTCAATATCCTTTTTGAATTGTGGTGCCCAGAACTGGACACAGTATTCTAGGTGAGGCCTAACCAAGGCAGAATAGAGTAGCACTATGACTTCCCTTGATCTACACTATACTTCTATTGATGCAGCCCAAAATCCCATTGGCCTTTTTAGCTGCCGCATCACACTGTTGACTCATGTTCAACTTGTGTTCTACTAGGACTCGTAGATCCCTTTCACATGTAGTCTCGTTCAGCCAGGTCTCCCCCATCCTATATCTATGCATTTTGTTTTTCTGCCCTAAGTGTAGTACCTTACATTTCTCCGTACTGAATTTCATTTTGTTAGCTTTGGCCCAGCTTTCTAGTCTATTCAAGTCATTTTGAATTTTGATCCTGTCCTTTAGGGTATTAGCTACTCCTCCTAATTTGGTGTCATCTGCAAATTTGGTAAGTATGTCCTCTATTCCCTCATCCAAGTCATTGATAAAGATGTTGAATAGCACTGGGCCCAGGAAAGAACCTTGTGGCACCCCACTGGTCACATCTTTCCAAGACGAAGAGGAGCCACTGCTGAGCATCCTTTGGGTTCGACCGGTCAACCAATTACAAATCCATTTAACAGTTAACTTGTCTAGCCCACATTTTGCAGGCTTGTTTGCATGAATGTAATGGGGAACCTTGTCAAAGGCCTTACTGAAATCAAGGTATGCGATATCTACAGCGTTCCCTTCATCTACCAAGCCGGTAATTTTATCCAAAAAAAGAGATCAGATTAATTTGGCATGACTTGTTTCTCTGAAACCCATGTTGACTTTTTCTGATTATGGCATTGCCTTTTGAATGTTCACAGACTCTCTGTTTAATGATCCGCTCCAGAATCTTCCCTGGTATTGATGTCAGATTAACTGGACGATAATTGTTGGGATCCTCTTTTTTTCCCTTTTTGAAGATGGGGACAACGTTTGCCCTTCTCCAGTCTGCTGGGACTTCCCTTGTCCTCCAGGAGTTCTCAAAGATTATTGCCAATGGCTCTAAGATTACATTTGCCAGCTCTTTTAATACCCTTGGATGTAGTTCATCCAGTCCTGGAGATTTAAATTCATTTAGATTAAGAAGGTATTCCTGTACTACCTCTTTACCTATTCTATGCTGGATTTCCCTATTGTGTCCTCTGTTCCATTATCCTCAGGGTGATCACCATTTTGCTTTTCTGAAAACACTGAGGCAAAGAAGGTGTTGAGTAATTCTGCCTTTTCTATGTCCCCTGTTAGCATTTTGGCCTCTTCTCCACAAAGTGGCCCTACCATTTCCTTCCCGGTCTGGCAAAGGGAATGGAAGGCCAGTAAGCCAGTCCTCCAGCAGGCCAAACTCTTTGGGGCTGATCCTCCCGAGAGGAGGGGGTAAGGGGAAAAAGTTCCAATGGGAAACTGGGGAAGGTGAAGTCCAAATCCCCCCCCCATCCTAGGTCCCCTGTACCTCCGGGGGCAAGAGGCCCCCATGTTGCTTGTCTGCATCTTGACTGGTGCCCGGAATGTGCTCCTGCCCCTGGGAGATGGCCGGCGATTGCCCTGCGAGCTCTGGCTCAGGGCTCAATCCGCTGGCAATCAGTGCTCCTCACACGCTCTCAGAGTGGCTGAGGGCGGACTTTTCCCTTGCTTTCTAGGGCGAGCAGGGCTGCGGGGACCCGTGCGGCCTGGGCAGGGGTCTACCGCGGCCCTTTGAAGCCGTGGATGCTTCTTGTCCTTCTGGGTCGCTTTGGGAGCTGACTTCTTTCCATTGCTTTTTGCCATGAGGGGGGGGGGGAAGGAGGAAAAAAGAAGAAATAGAGGGGTAGTATTTTTTTTTAAAGGAAGGAAAGATGCAATGGAAAAAGGGAGAAATAAGAGTAGAAAGGAAGGTAGAAGAAAAACTGAAGTAGCGTAGAGGAGTTCTAGGAGGAGGAATTGCTGCATCTGGACCAGGCGAAAGCAGGAAGCTGAAGTGGCGGCATGGTCGAGGAGGAGAACAAAGAAACCTTGAAAATTCATGTGACCATGACTCAACTTCCTGCATCCGGCTGGGTAGTAGTAAGTGTTCCCAAATCAAGAATTCCTGTTTGCTCCCTCTCTCAGAGAATTTCCACTGCCTGATTGAAGGGTAGCTAACAAGTCAAGCCCTCACGTTTTTAACAATGGCTAATAAGGCAATTAGTCCATTCAACAAGAGATCCAAGGAGACTAATACTCAATCCAACTTCAGCCTAAGATAAGCCCTGATTATGAACAGACAACACGCCTGCTTTAAACGACGACTGACAATTAACTGAACGGCCGAGTGTTGATGTTTGTCATGCAGGTTCAGACATGTTCACGGTCACCACTCAAGTTCACAATCAGTTCTCCCTGATTTGTCTGAAAGGTAAAAACAGTGTCATTATTTAATAGACAGACCTCGTATAGGAAGCATGACCTGTGAGAAGAAGGCTGCTCGTGTGATGGAGATAGCGACAACCAGCATGAAGAGACCTGTCAGGGAGGTGATATGATACACTCGGAAACAGGAGCAGGCATTTCTGTAGGTCTATCCAAAGATGCTATCAGGGCTTTCATCAGTTGAGTCTTAGAATGTTTTGAGCATTTTTTTTTTTGGTTCCACATCAGCATTCTGTGATGGAGCAGATTGCTCTGCAGCGTATGCCGTTTTCAGCTAGACTTGGAATGAGCCAACTTGCCATCTCTATCTTTGTCTTTTGGTCTCAAGTCTCCCCCTATTGGAACTTTCACAGCTGGTGGTATCAGTGATGCAGACAGATCAGCACTGATACTGATAGAACAGTTGGTACAGAGGACGGTACTGTCAGAGGCCAAGAAGATGAAGGCATGGATGTCAACACTTACACTGTCAGCACTGAGATGGCCTTAAGAGTCCTGTGGTCCAGAGATTGGTTGAGAAGCTACCTGGAAGGCTTTTTCCAAGCAGTGGAGTTTAAGATGGGAAGCCTGATTTTTTAAAGCCTGCAAAGTGAAACCCCAACTGATAGGGCACTTCTCTACTATATGCCTTCCCATAAATAGAACAAACACTGAGGATGTCTGTTGGAGAGTGAGACCTTCTGATTACAGGAGACAGTCTCTGAAAAGAGAGGCCATAGAAACAGGCACAAAAAGGGGGAAAGGAGGGGGAAATGGAGCAAACAGACAAAAGTTAAGAGGTAAAGTGAATTTTTTTAAAGGAAAAGAAAGGAAAGGAAAGACAGAGAACAGGACAAGAAGTGTGGCACAGACAAAAAAAAAGGGAGAAAAATATGAACAGAAGGTCGAAGAGAACCCAAAAATGTCACTCTGCCAACAGACAGAGAGAAACTGAGGGGACAGTAGCTTGGTAGGCTGGGACATCCATATGGTATGTGAGAGATGGCAAGGTTTCCTATCAAGGTACTCAGTTCTAGAAGGTTCCAAATGGGGTCTCTGTGCAGATGCAAAACCGATTTGTGTAAGGTACAGAGAACACAAAGAAGAAGCAGAGTTACTGCTTTCATACATCAACACGAAGTGACCATGGTAAAGATCTGAAAGACCTATATAACCGTACCCTTTGAAAATTTTGGCAAAGATCATAATGTGCATCTTTCTGGATCCTATTACACTCTATCCTACTCCCACAACTGTATAATTATACTTTATACTTGAGGCCTTGTCATGGGCCTTAATACCACCCAGTACTGCATCTGAATAAGTAGGTTTATATCCACGAAAGCTCATGCAAAAAATAAAAACCAGTTAGCCTTAAATGTTTGTTGTTATTGCACGCCTTCATTTCCAACTTGGCAAATGTATCATGGGGTTTTCTGAGGCTGAGAGTATGTGACTTATCCAAGGTCACCCAGTGGGTTTTCATGGCTGACCGGGAATCTGAACCCTGGTCTCCAACATACAAACCACTACACCACACTGACTCCTGCCCATTTCTTCTCCCCCACCTGCTTCCTTCCTCTTTTTAAGGAACCCCACTGTGTGTTCTTGGGTAAGTCACATTCTCTCAGCCTCAGAGGAAGGTCATGACACATAGCCCCAAACAAATCTTGCCAAGGAAACCCTGACACAGGCTTGCCTTAGGTCACTTTAAGTCCTAAACTACTTGAAGGCATAACAAAATCCAGCACAATGCCAGTTTCTGTAGTATCTTGATTCCAATTTCTAAAAAGACAAAAAATCTTTATGAGTACCCTTCAGTCTTGTGAGATTTAGGGGAAGTAAGCCCACAGGCAATAGTGGGCTGGGAAGAAAATCTTGAGGAAAAAAATTGTGGAGGGTAGGGGGAAATCAAAGAAGAAGAAAAGGCAGATGGCAGGAAAGATGATCCCAGCAAAAAGATGAAAGGGGGGGGGGGAAGTTGTATAGATGCATGACAATTATGGATGGGATAGGTGGTGGCATTGGTGGCAGTGAAGACTGCCTGCTGGATACTTTGGGAAGGAATGGGTAAGTGGAAAGGGCTTGACTGGTAGCCTAACTATCTCCTGTAACTCTCCAATTTATTGCACCGCTGACCAAAGATCTGTATTTCAAATGTGTGTGAATTTATGGCAGTAATTCTTATAGAAGAATTTCACCCTTACACAATATAGTTTAAAAATATAGTCAGACACCCATATCCACTTAATCAATATCTGCGGTTTCAATTATCTGTGGGACACATACCATAAGAGACGCACTGGAAAAAGCCTAGCTAGGCATCTTCTCTAGGCATATTCTAGGTCTTCAAATGCAACTCTATGGTATGACTTTAAGGGAAGTTCTTTATTTTAATAGGGTTCACTGTTACCTACAATTTCTGGTCTCCACGCTATGTCTGGGAACCAAACCCCCATGGATACAGAGGTTCAACTGTTAATTGCCTCAGTGTAAAAGCAATAACTCTCTCTGTCTACCCGAGTAATTTATTAACTACTAATTACTTTTTTTATTGGAATTACAGTTGTCCCTGTGTATCCACGGATTTGGTATCCACGGATTTAAGTATTCACGGCTTGAAAATATTATTTAAAAAATAATAATCCAAAAAGCAAACCTTGATTTTTCCATCTTATATAAGGGACACCATTTTGCTATGCTACTGCATATAATGGGACTTAGGTATTCATGGATTTTGGTATCCACAGGGGGGTCCTGGAACCAAACCCCAGTGAATATGAAGGGACAACTGTACTGTACTAAAGATACAAAATTCTTCTTGACATTAAAATAGTACAATTTATGAAGAACCTACCTGGGGAGCCGTATTCATGTCTGGGCAACCTACAGATTTTTGGCATCACTTCCATTAAGGTCTTCACATATTGCAGAATTGTACCTTGCAACTACAAGAACAGAGATTATTAGGGTTGCTGAATAAAAAGCACTCAGACTGATTTATAAGGTATATGAGCAGATATAGCTCTAATTTTTACACCGTAGAGCTTCTTCACACATGACCAAACTGGATCAAGGCCTATCCCTAGACTGCGGACCTGCTCTTTTAGAGTCAGTGAAACCTCATCCACAACAAGCTGAGAATCCTATTTCTGAACGCTGTAACTGGCCATCCACAGGACCTCAGTGGTATCAGAGTTCAATCCAAGTCCACTGGTCCTCATCCAACCCATTGTGTCTGCAGGCACCGTCCTGTACCTTTCCATAAAATGTAATTTACACCCAGTGGGATGTTATGCAACTGGGGTTTAATTTTGCATCTAACAAAAGATCAGGCACATGACCCTATTTGTTTTGTCTTCAGGCCTTAATAGCTCAAGCCACTCCATTACATGCTGTGGATAGGTACTAACGTCTGCTGTATCCACTATACAATTCACTGTCAGTAAAAATATTCAAGATAGCCTGAGTGGAAGCAGAAGTGTGGGGGGGAGTCTCCTAGCTGTTGTGCTGGCAAATGAAGAAAATGTATAATTGGCATATATGGATGTTGCAAGTTGAAGTATTTTTAATTTCCTTTGAATGTCATGCTTGAAAACAACTAGTAAAGTCCATACCGTTTTGAACCTTGCTTTACCAGGGTTCCCAATTGCACAAAGCCTTATACTTGTTCACTGGGACATTGGGAATGGAGCTGGCATGAGACGCTACTTCCCCATTATGCAAGGCTCATGATCAGACACACCATGCCTTAAGACTCACATTTCTTCACAGAAAATGACTTAGATGATACTGAACAAGACATCAGGAAAGTACTTTTCCTTCCATTAAAATCAAAACTGAAATAAAGTTTGAGGAGCAACATACCAGACTCTTGACAACTTTCAATAATTCTTCCATGACCACAGCAATGCCTTGGTATCCCAGGAGCCTGCATATGACTTTGAAATGCGGGGGACCAACAAAGTTTCTATAATTGCTATAAATGCTGGAGTATGCCAGATTCAAAGCCTAAAGGGGAACACAAGCGTAGAATGCACAATCAAATTAGCAGACATTTGCCACTTCATTATGAGGTGCATGGGGAGAAAGTCTGCTTTCTGGTCGGCATTTTCATTAAAAACCTGGAGAAGATATGATAAACTGATTCTACTTTTACCTCAGGAATGAAAAGACACACCAAACATTGATCAGCAATAGAAAAAAGGTTATGTTAACTGAGATTAAAAGCAGTATTTTAAGTAACAAATACTTATCATTGCACCAATATAAGGGAATGGTTTGATGCAAAGTAAACTAATATTTTTTTATTTTTATTTTTATTTTTGCTTTCTTTAATTTATATCCTGCCTTTCTCCTGGTAGAAACCTTGCCCAGGTTTTCTATGGAAGCCAAGTATGGGCTCTTTATGGTTCTTCACCGGGAAAGCTTATAGCTGCATGTCCATAAAAGAGATAGGGGATCGCTGGCCCATGCACCAAACATGGAACTTCAGTCTTTCAGTCAAAATCTCTGGACCTCTAATCTCCCCACTGCCACATCTCTCTCTAGGTGACTGATATTATTTCTGCTTTATGCTCCATGCCCCAACTGCAAAGCAGATGGAAAGACCCTTGCACAAATCATTAAGAGAAAATACCTAGATGTAAATAACATCTGTAACTCCCTCCTTTTACCCTGGTCTCATGCCTTGCTGGAAGGCACACATCCCTCCCACAACAGGTTTCAAATTTCAAAATAAGGTAACAAGCAGAATTCAACAGAAGGTACTTCTATTAAATTTTATTAAATTCAAATTAATGGAGTGACTTTAATTTTAAAAAATATTGGATTAAAGTTGACCAACAACTGAAGGACAATTTCATTAAAGAAAGAAGCTATTGCTCAAGGACTATTAACTCAGCATAGACCAACTATTGATACATTGTCATTAGTTTTTTGTTTTTGTAATTAAAAGACAAACAAAGAAACATACATATTACAAGTGTTGTTGCTAAATTTTTCTTTCAGGAAGTGAAGATAATGGAAAATTGCCTACATCCAAAAGTGGCTATGTGGCCACCTTGTTTGAGATCTTTTATTTTCCCTGTGTGCTTTAATTAACAGAAATTAAGGCTCCATCTGCACTGTAGAAATAATCCAGTTTGGCACTGCTTTAACTACTATGGCTAAATGCTATGGAACCCTAGGATTTGTAGTTTGTTGTGAACCAGAGCTCTCTGAGAGAGAAAGCTAAATATCTCACAAAACTAACAACTCCCAGAATGCCATAGCTTTGAGCCATGGCAGTTAAGACTTGTGTCAAGCTACTTTAATTCTGCAGCGTAGCTACAGCCTAACCCACTTTAACACAATGACATAACTTTTGATTCCTCTCTCTGGCGCTCTGTGTTGAAAGTGCAGCACCTTTGGTGGTCAGTAAATGAAAACAATTCACTCCACTTCAAGTCAAATAATGAAGTAAGCCTCGCTGCAACAGTATACCATAATCTATAAAACTATTGGCAATTTTAACAACAAATCAAAGTTTACTGCAAAGTTTAATAAGTAGTTTATTAAGCAGATACTCTGTTTTAACTATGAAGAGGTGTGTTTTCCATTCTATGTAGCAGAATCAGTTATGGATCAGTGGATTTAAGATGGCACAGCTGGCTATTAATACTGGCATTGCAGCATTGCAGCAAACAGGAACTAGTGATGCCTAGGGACTGATAATCTGGACAGTCTGCATTGTGGGACCTATACACACTTTAAATGATACACAAGCCATTTTTCTCAGCTCCAGTTCTCCAATTGTAAAATGAGAGTTAGAGAGACCTAAAAAGTGCTGTGCTGAGGATGTGAAGATGACACACTGCCTATTCAAAGTGTAACAGAAATTAGGAATAAGGTGCCTTCTACTCTTTTTCTCAAATCTCTATTTCAGATTTTATAATATTATAAGCAATTATTATTTCAGAACATTGCATCATTTATTAAATAATGGACTTAGCTGCTGACATTGGGGTTGGATCAAGATTTAGCCATATTTAGAACAGACCCATCCAGGGGAATTAAGTGAATTATGGCAAATTTGTCCTACAGATTTCAATGGATCTATTTTAATCATAACTAATTCTAAGCCCACCTATAATCTACTATCTTAATCAAGTGTGGCCAACTCCACCTTCTTCTAAATCTTGAACCTAGATCAATGAAACCTTAACACACTGTGCAGTACTTGTAAGCAACGTACATTAAAGCCACTGGGAAGCTTGATGTAGTAGAGATCTTCTTGCAGAAAACTGCTATCCAGTCACAAATAATTGTAAAACAAAATATGGTAGCTAAGACCCCTTGAATTTGAACCTGCAACCCTATATCTTTTGTGCTGCACAACATAGGGATAATTCAGATAGTTTCCAGAAGGAAAAAAGAACAATCACAACAGATGTCTGGTGAATTATCAGATTCTATGTACAAAAGTGTTTTGGATGAAATTAATAAATCTTATTGCAGTACTAGATAACGGTTGATTGAAATATCAAGTTGTAAATAAATGTTAGCTCAAATCAGCACATGGCATGTACATACACATAGGGATATCAGTTCACAAAGAGACAATGACACATTCTTCTCTATTTAATTTACAAGCCAAGGCCTAGTAGGATCTGGATATCTACTTGAAATAGATTGCATCAATTTCCCTTCTTTTTCTTCTTCCAATCTAGCTGTGGATGGATGAAAAAAATCAAATAGCAATCTCTTTCTTCCAAGTGGGGTTTCTAGTTATTTGTATGAAAGACTCTTACATTTTCCAGTCAGCTAGAAAAATATTCAAAAAAGAAATTGGATTGAGTACATAGCTAAGAAGATGTAAATTTAGGCAGCATTTTCTGCCTTTTACATATTGTAAAAAGTCTCCACTTATTTTGTTCATTATAACCAATTCATTAATTAAATTAAATTAGTGGTCAGATGGTCAGCTTCATGGCTGAACAGAGATCGCAACCCTAGTCCTTCAAATTCTAGTCCAGTGCTCTAAACACTTCACCATGCTGGCTGAAAACAGGCGCATGTACACTTAGAAAGATCTACTCTGGGGGAAAAAGCTGTGTGAAGACATAATAAAGATATGATGTACAATGCAGAGTATTACAAAACAATTTGGAATATGGCAGTAAAGATTTGTTCTCTATCAGCAGATTAAAACTACTGGAGCGTACATATTGGCCTAACATTACAGAGACAGAGGTTTCCATTGAAAAACAGTAAACACCAGTACAGAATATTTAACAGCAACAACCTCTAGCAGTTGCCTGATAAGAGGATAATTGAATGTAATAAAGCCCAAATGTTCATTCTAAAACTATGCTTCCCTCCTCTCCAACCCAAGGAGTCCACTAATGATGTCACTGCTGAACCGAGTATTATTAACTCAGCAGCTAAGCAAATTCAGACACAGAAAAGCAGAATCTAACTAGAGCACCCAGCAGTGCATTTTCTATCAGAAACCACGCAGGCTGGCATTCCCTTGTTCCCTGAAAACCAAGACAACAGATTACTTGAGGCAGTATGCGGTTGTGTATCAGTTTAGACAGAAGATGACAAAAGAGGTCTCATCATTAACATCTGTCTGGAAAAGAACTACAGGGTCAAATAATGAACATTTGGTCCAAATAATCTGGTGGAAGAAAACTGGCAAACAAAGACCATGAAGAACACTACTTGTTCAAAAAAGGAGCTAGCCATTCTTTCTATCCAATGACCTGATGGAAACCACAGGATTTTCATGTTGAAAACTGATGGTGAGTATGAACTTTTAAAACTTGATTTTAAAATCAATGGCATTTCTCCTTAGCATTTCAGTCCCATAAGTCTCCCACATGTAAATTTACATGTATATTTATGTGAAAGTAGGAGAGTGAAGGAGTATCTGGTTTAAAGGGGATGAAAACAGGTTTTAAAAAGTGCAAAAGATTAGGGTAAGAAGGGGAAAAAAACCTCCACAAATCAAACCCAGCACATATTTTATGCTTATCTAGGAAAGGCATAATGCAACAAAATAGTATTAGGTAACAACAAATGAACAATTAAAGTAAGAAAGTATGCACTCCATATAAAATCATTCGTAAACACAGTATACCCCTCCTACATAATATGTCTGCTTATCTGATGTGCTTAACCCAAAGGTGAATGCTCAGTGCATTTGCCATTACTGTGGGTTCACAAAAATAGGAGAAAACTGCCTCTAATTCCTCAGTTCCACTTTCTTCAATTCTGAATTTTAATTTTATAGAATATTTGGTTTTTGCTGAATTTCAACTTTGTAAAAATAAAAAAAAATTCTTCTGAAGACCTAAAATTCACATAATACAAAGGCACTTTGAAAAACCAGTCCTCAAAGGTTTTTTTTTTAAATTTACTGAGTCATTCTATGTGAAATTTGAAATACTGAAATTTGATTCTGTCATGATGTAAGATGCCCCTCTTCTTCCTTCCACAATAGCAATAAAGGTAATATTTGGAGTCTGTATTTTAATTGAACAAGTAGAGCAGAGTCTGTGAATAAATGGTACTATAACTTGTAATTTTCTCTCTTTTTCAAGAAAAACAAAAAGTGTACCTTAGACTAAAATATTGCAAGAGATGCTAAAAATTGATTCAATTAAACACAATCTCTTCCATTAAGCAAACTGCATCCTATAGCTGTTCCACCCTTTTCTAAGTTCCATTTTGTGACATTACGTTTTCACTGCCTTGGATTAGAAGGGCAGAGGACAGGAAGAGAAAACCAACAAGAGTAAGAAGCACTTTGGATAGATGCCCAACAAAATAATATTTACATATTTAAACTACATTTCAAATAATACAGGTTGAGTTTCTCTTATCCGAAATGCTTGGGACCAGAGATATTTTGGATTTTGGAATACTTGCATATACATAAAGCAGTATCTTAGAGATGAGACCCAATTATAAACACAAAATTCACTTATGTTTCATATATACCTTATTCACATAGCCTGAAGGTAATTTTATACACAATATTTTTAATAACTTTGTGCATGAAACAAAGTCTGTGTACATTGGACCATTAGAAAACACATAAAACATAAAATGCCCTATCATGTCAGTGCTCAAAAAAGTTACAGATTTTGGAATTATTTCAGATTTTGGAATTCTGGATAAGGGAGACTCAACCTGTACCACTGTACAACTTTTAATGAACATGCTTTGTCATCAAAGAGAAAAGGCAGTTCAGATATGAGTCAGTTATGCATTTCTCATACTGTGATCCAAAGGAACAATATAAATAAGCTAGAAACATCAAATACTGTAGCTTCAAAAATATTAATTCTTCAATAGTGCCAGAAGAAAAGGGTTTTGGGAAATCTGTGTAAGTCTCTCTGAGCTCTTGCCTGTTTTTTTACAGAAAGAGCAGCATATAACCTTAATATGTAACCAACACTTATGCCACTGGATTTCTTTTTAATATAAATTAAAGTGACTATATTGCTCCTCTTAGAAATACAAATAATGTTTTCCCAATAATTTCCTCTCCAACCCTTTCAAATTCTAGAGTACCAGCCTCTCAAGATCTGTTTCCTGAAAGAAAAGAAAAAAGCAGCTCCTGAGACTTAAGAGCTATCCACTGTTGTTTTCTCTGAACTGAAATTCTGAGAAGAGAAGTTGATACCACAATGGGAGTAACTGTACAAAATATAACCGGAAGCACAGCCCTAGTTATCTGGCCCAAAATGGCTGGCTGTGTTGATAGCTTCTACAGCATCATGTACAATCCAAACTGGGACAAAATGTTATCAGGATACACCAGAAAACATTTTCAGAAAGAAGAGAGAGTGCCAGCTAGCCGTTCTTCATTTGTCATTGAGAACTTGATCCCATTAACAACTTATATTTTGTGTGTAACATGCCAGTCGGCAAACCCATCCAGTGACCAGTGTAGGATTTTTAACACCCCAGAGCAAGATCCAGCATCCACAAATAACAAAAAGAAAGATCTAGCAGTGGGCATATGGCTAACTAGCACAGTTTTGCTACTCATCATTGTTGGCATCCTTGTATACAGCTGCTTGCATATATGGTGGCGCAATAGAAAAGAGAGTTCAGAGAGGCAAAGTAGTAGTCCAGAAGATAAGGGAGAAACATGGTCAAAAAATGAATTGTACCGTTCAGAAGATTTCAACAAACAAACCCAGCCCACCAAAGCTGTCGAGATTCAAAGCACTGACAGTGTTCAAATGGCTGCCATGATTGCAAATCCTTTAACATATAAGAAGCCCATGATGGTGAGTTCCAAAAGCCAAGATTTTGTGCCTATGTCTGTATACCAAACTGACATAAGATAGATGTCTTTAATTGGGACGAGCCACTGTTCATCATTTGTTGAGCAAAACAAAATGTATGCTTACTCTTTCTTGAGAAAGAAAGATTATATCCTAATGCATTACTAAATCACAACTTCTTCTAGCACACAAAACTAAACTATCATATCTGGATTCCATCAGAGGCAAAATAATTCATAAGACAAAGAAAGGTGTTTTTTCAAAGCAAGGGACAGGAAGAAGAAAATCAACAGCTGGGTTTCAAGGAGTCACTCTAAAACCTGGGACACTCAACAGAAGTTTAGGCTTCATTTCTTTGACTTTCATATCAAAAACTTGTTCTCCCCCTGGTTCCAAAAGTGGTTTGCCATAAATGAAGGGAAGGGGCAGCCACTGTGTAGCAAACACTGACTTCAAAGCTCCCCGAAGAGTGTGAAACTACATTTGTATGTCTTTAGATCTTAGCTGGCATTTGTAATTTGGAATGGCTCTACACAAGCATGCTGAAAGGGGGGGGGGGAAACTGGAAATGGAGTTGGAAATGGATGTTATTCAATCACCTCTAACCTCTAACTACATATCAATTGATAACAAATGTAAATGGGATCAATTGATAAGAAGGATAAATGGGAATAGCAGGGGAGAGTCAGAGGGCATTATCCTGCTTTCTGACAATCCCCATCTCCTCTTGATGCTATAGCTACCAATGGTACCATGTGAAAAGTTATAATATTTTGACTAAAAAGATGTTAGCTACATTTTTGATTATATATATATATATATATATATATATATATATTATATAACTGTGAAATAGTTTGAATAGTTGAAGTTAATTGACCTTTGTGCAACCATAATTCAAATTAAACCTTTTGAACCTGAAAAATGACCACTGTTACAATTTTTAGCTGTTTCACTTAAAACTCAGTTATCTAACTGACTTCTAGATTGTCATGACAATTCACTGCCTGAACCTCAAATCAAGTAAATATACCATCTTTATTTTATACAGTACAGTGGACCCTCTGGATCTGCAAGTCTGACTGATCATGGATCATTGCACCCCATACCTAAAATGGTGGCAATGTGCACACAGACACAGTGATGCATCCATATCCATTTAATAATATGGGACGTGACCACCCCCATATTTTTTGACACCTGCAGAGGGTTCTGGAATTGAACCCCCATGGATCCAGAGGGCCCGTTGTATTATGCATGCTATCAGCAACACATTCCAGTTTTTATAAAGCATAAAGTAGATTTACATGTGGAATATTAACAGGCTGTACATATACATAAACAAACACATAAACAAAATTTAATTCAGGTGCCAAACAAGGTAGTTCTACACCAAACAAATGCTGATCTGAACTTCCTTGGGGGAGCATTCCTTCACTAAACAATTTAAATCACTGGCTGAGATAAGACAAGTCTTTTAGGCAGGCAGGGAGTCGTGCCCCATCCGCACACCAAAACGAAAGCAGATGATAATGTATTAGCCAGTTATTGTGGAATGTTACTATGTGTTATTGTTCAGTATTTTCAAATGCCTATTTTCTTCAGTCAGTTATGAGTATTAAGTCTTACATATACTACTTTACATCAAATGTGAATGAAGATTAAAAAAAAAAGAAAGAAAAGAAATATGCCGAATACTCATTTAAGCTTCTGAGTAACTGTTTATTAGCACAATATCCCTCTGTTCAATGTTATTTATTGTTATACTTTAAAGTATAATTTCCAGTTCTGGACTGAATGCAAGCCATATTTGCACAAACAACCTGCCCTATTTTACTATTGCTATTCAGGAATTCTATCCCAGCGTGCATAATACAGCATGCCCTCTGGATCCATGGGGGTTCAATTCCAGAACCCCCTTCAGGTGCCAAAAACCATGGATGGTCATGTCCCATATTATTAATTAGAATTCTGGGAGGTAGAGTAGGAGCAAGTTCATTAGCTCTGCCTCCATCAACCTCCACATGTTGAATGGATGAACGTCAACAAGGAAGCCTCCTCTATAGTTGGCCCTCTGTATCTACAGGTTCTGCAACCATGGATTGAAAATATTCAGAAAAAAAATTGCAAAAAGCAAACTTTGCTGTTCACCATTTTATACAAGGGATGCCATTTTACTACATCATTGTATGTAATAGAACTCAAGCATCTATGGATTTTGGTATCCACGTGGAGTCCTGGAACCAAATCCCAGCAGATACTGAGCCCATGTACTGATATAGTTTCCCTTTAAATCAAGGATTTAAAAAGCTGCTTCTTCTAGGGTTCTAAATGGCAGTTTGAAAATTTACTCTTGGGGACTGTTGTTGTTGTTGTGTACCTTCAAGTTGTTTCTGACTTATGGCAACCCTAAGGTGAACCTATCAAGGGTTTTCTTGGTAAGATTTGTTCAAAGGGCATTTGCCTTTGATCCTCCTCTAAGGCTGAGAGAGTGTGATATGCTGAAGGTTACTCAGTAGGTTTCCATGGCAGAGTGGGGATTCGAACCAAGGTCTCCAGAGCACTAGTCCAATGCTCAAACCACTATACCACAAATCCCCCAGCCAGAATGGTCAGTGGTCATGCTGGATGGGAGGTTCTGGAACTTGTAGTCCAAAAAAAGTAAATTTCCCAAGCTCAGGCTCTAAATCACTTACAGAGCCTACAACAGTGGGGCAGCCTCTGCAATGCAGACATTAGTTTTTCAGCTTGTAGGTACAATGGAGAGGATGACATGGAGAGTAACAGAGAAGACAGAACTAGCCTCCTTATCTCAGCAGCCTCTCACATGATTCCACATTGGGGTAGTAGTACACTCAAATAGGGCTAAATATACAACAACAGCCTTTATTACAATCAACAGACCATTAGGCAACATTATAAATATATAGACATATTAAAAATAGCACTATAAAAACATATTATTTGAAATATATTTACAAGTATGTTAATTTTACAGAACTGTATGAACTAAAAACAAAATGGATATTTGTATGGTTAGTTTAAAAAATTCTGACATCCCCTATATTATTACCACATGGGCCAAATTCATGCATATATTTTGCATGAACTAGGAAGAGGACATGAACAGAGGAAGTACAGGAAGCCCCCGCTTATCTGATGGTTAGGGACCAGAGGACTGTCAGAAAGTAAAATCGTTTGAAATTGGAACCCAAGTTTTTTAATTGCAAATGCATTTTGGCCACTGAAACACATAAATAACACACTATCACTTTTGATTGTGTGCAAAAGCTAAATTAACACTATACACACACAAATAAAGTGTGTGTGAGCAGTCGTAAGTGAGCCTCATAGGCAAGGAAAAATGATGAAACAGTGGAACCCCTGTTGAATTAATGAAACTTGTCTGTGATTTGCAAGCGTTGAAAGAGTGGGTTGTCATTGGAAAGCAAGGTATCAGAAAGCAGGGGAAGCCTGTATACAAGCGCAAAGCCCATTCATATGATTCAACCACGGTTTTCTGGTTTCCTCTAAACTGGACAAACCTATCTCTATGTCAATCCCTGTAATTTGTCTGCTTTCTCTCTCTCTCTCTCTCTATATATATATATATATATATATATACACACACACACATGCACAGGGGGGAGAACTATTCATACAGTACAAATATGCTTAAGGTAGAAGATGTTAAGAAAATGACTGAGAATTTTAACAACTCATGGCTATGGAGCACAATTTTGGAAATATCTCTTTTTCATATGCAAAAACAAATATGGAAAATATTAACCTTTGATCCATGCAGATATTGAGGTTGTGCATTAGGCTGCTTATCTCGCTGGAATTCCTGGGAAAAGGGCAGTACAGTCCGAACAAACCTATACAAATCAAACAAGACAACACAACAATTTACATGTGTACTACTGACAACTGTATAATTTATCACCTAGTGACTCTAAATGATATTTTATAAAACAAGCTTTCCATTTATTCCACAACGTACAGTTGAAATTCTGATAAAGATGATGAGGCGATTGTTTACCTCAGGGAAGGCAAATGGGCTACATGACAGAAGGTCTCTTGCACCTTTTACTTGGAGGTCAGTTTCACTAGTTTTTTGCCCCCCAATCTGGAGGGCTAGGATTTTTCCTCAAAACTAGGAATTGAGGGAGGATACTCTAGAGCAGAGTGGGCAAAGTGAGGCCCACAGGCCCCATGCCACCACCCAGAGCTATTCTGTTGCAAAAACAAAACAAAAAATCACCAAACACCCAGCGAGTTTTAAAAAAAGTGTGTGTGTGCATGCGTACAAAAAATTGTTTCTTGATAACTTTCATAACTTTTTTTGTTTGCTCTCAAATGCCCCTAGGAAGGTGGGGGGGCGCATTGTTCACATTTTCTGGTGCCCCGCAGGTCATTTTAGGCCTAGGAGAAGCCCACTGTAAAAACAGGAACCTTCTGCTTACTTCCTGTTGTTAAAAAAAGCCTCTCTAGGACCTAAAATGGCCCAGGGGGCTACAAACATGGTGAAAATGTTCCCAATGCTCTGTAGAGGATGTTCTGGAGCATTTGGGAACAAGTGTTTATTTTTTTTACAGAAGAGACTGGTGGTGCAGCACCCCAAGGTCTCCTGGGGGAGTAACATGCTGTCCTATCCTGCCACAGTTGCTCACCCCTACTCTGGGAGTACAAGAACAGATTTTGCTTGTTTTGTTTTTAAACCCACAATTTAAAAATTAAGGGATGAGGGAGAGTGTAGCTCTTCAACATTCAGTGAGCTAGAACTCTGTTACTAGCTAATATTTCAGCTGCTTTAGAAGAAGGAAGAAAAGAACGAAGAAGAAAAAGTATGGCTATCTTGTTATATTCCTATCCAAACTGCCTTTTACTTATGTTTTGATATGTATTGACCGGAGTGCTGACAACTGTACTTTGTATAAAAGGTATGCATTCAAAATCCTTTGTCAAAGTTTCCATTAATTTGTTGATCAATTTCCCATTATAGCTGAATGTTTCTAATTAAATACAAAGTGTGGCTACAATTAACCATTCTTGTACACTCATTTTTACTGTCAGCTTGTCTGGGCATGGAAGATCGCTTTAGAGGTGTGTGAAGTTACCATCGTTTTATACTGAGTCATGTCTCATTTTATGATACTTAAGAGTCAAGTTATACATGAGTATTTCCACATCCATGTATGCCTTTTTTTCTTCTCCTTTTTCAAGAACATTAATTAAACCAGGTAGCCTCTAATGAACCAATGTTTCCTCTTCTTCTTCTGGGCAATAATAGCTACCATAATTCAGAACATCCTGACTTCACTACAAGCAAGAATATTAAAAGCAACTTCAAATCAAGGTTTAATATCCTGACTTCTTCTGAAGCTGGTAACTATAGTTTCCTGGTTCAAAATCTTAAGAGGTACACATGCTTCCACTATAAAGGGACTGCATGCACAGATAAAATACATATTCATTTCTCAGCTTATTAGTAAATAGAGTTATGACTACCCAAATTGTTTCCACATATAGCTTACATTTTTCCTGTAACTTTAATTTATGTCAGAACATACATTTCTGTTCATACTGAAATACCCCAATACTGCCACATCATCATGTAATGTGTAGTTTGCTCTTCAATAGTTTCATAACAATCAATTCTCTTTAAAACCATTTGAGAATAGCCAGTCCTACATAGAACCTGCCACCACTCTCAGTATTAATTTAATTTCATTAATTTCTTTAATTCAAGACAAAAGCTACAGAGCTAAAATACATAAATTAATTATGCAGATCTACCTTAAATTTAATATATTCCCATGCCTTGCTCTCTAATGACAAACAAAATTATTTTAGTAAATCTACTTTGGTATACTGTGCTACTAAATTGTAGGCTTTGGCAAGCTTCAACATAATCAGGTCGTGTTACTTTTTAATCTCTGGATGATGACTTTCCTAGCAATTTATCCATTTTCATCAGCACAGCACTAAGCAGTCAAAACAAAGTAGATTACACAAATCAAATTCTCAGGTGGGGGGGAGTAATTTATGAACACACCACACAAATACTAAAGTATTCATTTCATTTTCAATAAGTCCAAATCTGATCATAAGATGTAAACTTGGTTTTAAAAGTATAATTTAAATAAAAATACATCTTTGCTGATGTAAGAGATAGAAGTTGGAAAGTTACTTTAAAAAGGAGTTACTGCTCCAACAACCCCCCAACAAAAGGAGTTAGTTACTGCTTTATCACAATTTTTAAAAGTAACCTCTTCCATGTTGTTTTTAGTTACTTAAAGAAACTGTCAGAATGCTACAAACCAACCATCTGTGGTACAAAACACATCTAAATAGTGAAGCCACATGCCTTGTACCTTTAATCATCCCTAAAACACAGGTGCAGTTACACCATAAAAGGAACTAAGTAATCCTTGATTATTTTAAAATTATAATGTAACATTGTTATGCCTTAGTTATTGCAAAGAAGGCCATCGATTTCACACAGCTTATTATTTGTAATAAGTTACTTACAAAAATCTGGAGAAGTTTGTATAATACAAAGCACTAATACAAAGGATTCTACTGTACGAGTAGAACATTTTTGGACTGTATGTAAATGGCACACTGGGTTTTGGGGGCAGAAGTGCTGCCCTGACAACACAACATCTACCCATCCTACACCTTCCTCAGGTAAGAGTTAGTACAGCTCTGGAAATGGATCAAACAAAAGTCGAACAGTGCCTTATTCCAATTACTTATAATTATATTATACTTTTCTAGTATATATGAAGGGCTCAGAACATTTGAATATACAACCTGGGGTCAAGTATTATTAATTAAATACAGCAAGGATCCAAGACAAACCACGAACAAACTGATAAAACTCAGTAATAATATAATATAATAATAATTTTTTTTTTTACCCTGCCCCTCTGTTAAAAACAATTGGGGCGGCTTACAACAGTTAAAATACAACAATACTGATTAAAATCCCTAAGCCCCACCCACCCCACCCTCCCACATAAAAAGATATTAAACTAGTATCAAATTAAAATCCACCTAAACTAAAATCACATAAATAAACAAATACAAAAATCAACAGCCAGCGAGACTAAAAGAGGCCAGGAGACGCATTGTGCTTATTATATGACTACTTCTTGTTTTCATAATGTTGCACACCAGGTTCCTCCTTTTCTTTTCCCAGGTCAACAAGCTCCCAAGACAACCAACTTCACATTTAGTCTTGGATACACAGAATCTTGAAGACAAGCAAGATGCAATTAATAAGACTAGGATGCTATGTCATTTAGTATCACGTAAATACATGCCGGTGTAATTATGTTAGATGATACAGTTGCAGAACTGTCTGTGTAATGGGAGCTGAGGTCTTGCGGCCACCAACTACCATACATTCTTGCGTATAAGACGACTGGGCATATAAGACGACCTGCCAATTTTTAAGTCAAAATATAGACTTTAGGGTATACTCGCCATATATGACGACCCCTCATCACCCGCCTTCTCTGAAGCCGTGATCAGGCTCCCCTTCGTGGCTTCGGGGAGGGCGGATGGTGGCTGGAAAACTCCCCCCCCTCCAGCCAGCCACCCCTCCTGAAGCCTTCCCGAAGCTGGGGAGAGGTTCAGCCACCTCCCGTGATTCCCCAACCCACATGGAGGCTGGCCAGCCTCCTCATGAGTTGGGGAATTGTGGGCCAGCCTCCTTGTGGGTGGGGGAATCGGGGGGGATTGGCTGGCCGGCTGGGGAGAGGCTTAGCCCCTCTCACCCAGCAAGCCCCCCCCCCCCGTGCAGCCTCGCTGGCTGGGAGGGGATCCTCTATGTGACTCAGAGTCACGGAGAAGACCCCCTCTGACCCAGCAAGGCTCCCCCCATACAGCTGCACTGGGCGGGGGGGATAAGGTGGCTAGTAAGCTTCCCTCCCAAGCCAGCCACTTCTGTCATTCCAAGTCCAAGATGTGGCTGGCACAGCCCCATCTCAGACTTGTATCCGGCGTATAAGACGGCCTGACTTTTCAGCTGATTTTACAGGCTGAAAAAGTCATCTTGTATGCCGGAATATACGATACACAATCATCAAAAGGCAAGAAAATGCTTGTGTGTTTAATTATATTTTTTATTATGTGTATATATGTCAGTGTGTGTGGATTAAAAATAAAACATGCAGCTCAGTTTCATCATTAGCAAGAAGAAGGCAGAAGCTGAAAACACACACACACACAGATTTTGTTTAAAGGAGGAAGAGCAAATTTATCCATAGTTACATTGTTGCTTTTTAGCACAATTCTAAGCCTTTTGGAAAGCTACCCAACTATGAACATTTGGTACACAAGGTGGATGCATTTATTGTTGACAGTAGATTCAGGAAAACTAAACACAGTTTTAAGTAAAGGTAGTCAAAGCTCTCACACTAACCTGTTTGTGGACCCATTGTAGCAGTAATTTGGAAGGAAATCATAATTGAGCTCCCAAAATACATGAAGGGTGATTCTTCCATAGGGTGCTGATACATTATGGTTGGCTTCTCTGAACATGGCATCAAAACTGTCCAGAGTCATGTATCTGCTCAGAAGCTTATGTGTCATTTTGTTTATTTCTACCAAGCCATCCAACTCCTAGGGAGAAAAAAAATGTATAAAAGATAGAAGAAAAAGACAGTGTGAAGAAAGGAAGATGCAATGGGAATACCTTGAAAGGAGATATAATTCCACAATAACAACACACACAAAATGTAATCAGCATAAATGGATTTCTAAGTACAAACTGGTCTCAACAGTCAAATATTAAATATCTATTTAATACAAGAGCAAAACGAAGTTTCACAAATTATAGGCATACCTCAGTTAACAAAGCCTCTGACAAAGAAGTTCCTTTTTACAAAGTCTTTTTACAGCTAAACAAGAGGACAAAAAAGGAAAGGGAGGCTGTAATAATTTTGCGACAACTTTTAAAACCTCTTCCTAATATGGTCAATAGGCAGCTTTTGTTCCAATATGTGAAGATTTTATCCATGTGTCTTGCCTTAATCAGGACTGGGCAGAGAATGGCCCCCAAAGACATTTTTGTGCTCCCCTCCATGTCACCAGACCCTCTCACAACCGCAGGAGTTTACCACATACCATGAAGCTGTGGACAAGTTTACATAGGGACCACTGAACACAATGTGCAAACACGAATCAAGGAACATGAGAGACACTGCAGACTGGAACAGCCAGAAAAATCAGCAGTAGCAGAACATGTTATAAACCAACCTGGGCACAAAATGTTATTTAAAAACACAAAAATTCTGGACCAGGCCAACAACTATCATGTCAGAATGCACAGAAAAGCTATTGAAATCCACAAACACCTGGACAACTTCAACAGAAAAGAAGAAACCCTAAAAGAAAACAAAACCTGGCTACCAGTCTTGAAAAAAACTAAAATCAAAACTCAGCACATGCAAATGAACTTAGTTAATTAGCTAATACATATTGGAAACTGCTTAATGCAGTGTAGATGTGTAAATTGCTATTGCTTAAAAACAAATTGTAAGCTGCTCTGATAGCCTTTGTGGCTGAAGAGCAGGGTATAAATACCTAAATAAATAAATAAATAAATAAACTCCACCCAGGGGCAGGGGGATTTCCAGCAGACAATGGACCATTAGCCAAACAGACACTAATCCTCCTTGAATATCTCCACCCAGAAACTAGACATTCAAATACAGAAATTTACATATCCCCTCCAACAGGGGCTCAGAGTATATAACCACCACCCCCAGTCCTACCCAACCATTCTCTGAAGATGCCAGCCACAGATGCATGCGAAACATCAGAAATAAACTCTTCCAGAACACGGCCTCACAGCCCGGAAAAAACCCACGGAAAACCAACTCACCAGAATTTGTTGTTGTTGTTTTGAAAACTGATATTATGGTTTGCAGTGGTGAGAAGCTCAACAGGATACTGCTAAACGTATTACATTCAAAAGTAAATAAATGCTAATATTTACTATTGACTCAACAGGATAGGCAATATCTCAGCAGGGTAGACAATATCATAATCCAGTGGCTCTTAACCTTTTCTTTACCAGGGACCCCCTTTTAATATCTTTTGTTTTAATATCTTTTGTTACCAGGGGCCCCCAAGACTTAACTCAAGATTTAAAATCATCATCATCATCATAAAATTACACCATCCATTAAACCTTCCCTCAGAGGCACTGGAGGGGGAAGGAAGACTTTTCTCTGCTTCTTCCAGCAAGTTTGTGGCTGGAGCAGATGGACAGGTTGCTTACCTGTAACTGCAGTTCTTCGAGTGGTCATCTGTGAATTCACACATTTTGGGTTAATCCTGCACCTGCGCAGAGCACTTCGGAAAGTCATTAGAACCTCTATTCAATTTTTGGCAGTAGCTCTGCCCCACCCTCTGCTGGCCTATATAGGCCCCCTCCTTGCCTGCCTCTTCAGTTCCAAATAGCGGCTAAGGAAGCAGCCTATAGTTATATAAGGAAAGGTCAGGATACTAGAGGGGAGGATGGGCGGGATTGTGTGAATTCACAAATGACCACTCAAAGAACTACAGTTACAGGTAAGCAACCTGTCCTTCTTCATGTTCTCTGTGAATCCACACATTATGGGTAGACTAGCAAGCTCACCTACTGGAGTTGGGTGTCCTTACCTTGACAAGAAATCAACAGATCTGAGCGCTCGATTCCGAAAAAATAACTTTACAGTCGTCCCTTCACATTCGCGGGGGTTATGTTCCATGGACCCCCGCGAATGTGAAAAATCCGCGAATATTGTTTGCCCCCCTCCCCCGCCAAAGTGACCATGGGGCCTCCGGAGGCCCCATAGTCGCTTTCCCCCGCCTCCCCACTCCTTTCCTAGGCCTTCCCAGGGCTTCCGGAGACCATCCTGAGGCCCCGTGGATGCTTCCCCAGCCCTCCCCCCTCCCGCCCAAGCCCTCAACGGGGCCTCCCCAGCCCTCCCCAAGGCCATCGTGGGGCCTCCGGAGGGTCTCCGAAGGCCCCGTGGAGGCCTTCCAAGCCCTCCCCCCTCCCACCCAAGCTCTCAACGGGGCCTCCCCAGCCCTCCCCAAGGCCTTTGCGAGGCCTCCAGAGGGTCTCCGAAGGCCCCGCGGAGGCCTTCCAAGCCCTCCCCCTCCCCCCCCAGGCCTTCGGAGGCCCCCGGAGGGTCTCTGGAGGCCCTGCGGAGGCCTTCCCGGTCCTCCCCCCTCTCCCCCAAGGCCTTCGCAGGGCCTCCGGAGGGTCTCTGAAGGCCCCGTGGAGGCCTCCCCAGCCCTCCCCGTTCCCTCCCAGGGCTTTCACGGGGCCTCTGGAGGCCCCGTGTCGTGGTATTGGGGGGGCCCGGGGGACCCTCCCAAAACCGTGAATAATCAAAACCGCGAATGCCGAGTTTGCGAATGTGGAGGGACAACTGTAATACTGATATGCTGACCTGTGGGCTATGGAGGAAAAAATCACCGCTCTACCCAGGGCAGTATCGGAATGGGACACCAAGTCTATTTTGTATGTCTTCACAAAGGTGAGAGGGGTAGCTCATGTGGCTGCCCGGCAAATGTCCTGGATGGGGAGCCCATTCAGAAAGGCTGTGGAAGTGGATGCTGCTCTGGTGGAATGGCTGCGGATAATCTGTGGAGTCTCTTTCCCAGATAATTGGTAAGCCAATCAGATTGCAGGCGCAACCCATTTGAAAACCATTGGGAGGAGACAGGGTTGCCCTTCTGGTGGCCTTCATAACAGACAAGAAGCCGGTTAGTTTTGTGGAACGCAGCCGTCCTATTCATGTAGAAGGTTAGGGCACGTCTCACATCAAGGGTATGCAAGCTACGCTCCACATGTGAAGTTGGGTTCTGGAAGAATGTTGGGAGGACGATGTCCTGGTTAAGGTGGAAGGAGGATATCACCTTGGGCATGAATGTGATGTTCGGGCGCAGAACTACCTTGTCACGGTGGAATCTAACGTATGGTGTGCCTATGTGAAGGGCACACAATTCACTTGCCCTTTGCGCTGATGTAACCGCTATCAAGAAGGCAGTCTTCAGGAAAAGGAGATGCAGGTCACATGTGGCCATTGGCTCGAAGGGGGCTTTCGACAATGAGGTCGGTACCAATTCTAGGCTCCAGTCCGGTATCGGGCCATTTACAGGTGGGTGGAGGTTCTTGTAACGTTTTAGAAAGCTTTGGACCAAAGGGTGCTTGAAGCAAGAGGGTTTGCCCTCTCTCTGGAAGTATCATGATGTTGCTGCCACGTAGCCCCTGACCGACGAGGTCGAGAGCCACTTTAAAGATAGTGAAGCTAGGAAGTCCAAGAGCTGTGGAATGTTGGCGGGTTCTGACGTAAGAGCATGCTCAGATCGGAATTCCTGAAACTTCAGCCATTTGTACTTATACACACACAGTGTTGCCAACCACTGAGCTGCTGATATAATGGTTCAAGCCGGTTGCGAAATGTCCCCTAGGGAGCGATTAGCCATGCTGTTGGCTGAATTGTGGCAGGTCTGGGTGGTTGATTAGCCCATCCTGCATGGTCAGAAGGTCCGGGCAAGCTGATAGTCACCTGAATTGATGCTTGGACATCAGGAGAAGGGGAGCAAACCAAACCTGTCGTGGCCACCATGGCATTATCAGACTGTATCTGGCACTGTCCTGTTGGGAGTTTAGAGATCACCCTGGGGAGCAGAGGAAATGGAGGGAAAGTGTAGAGGAGGGGACCATCCCAATTGAAGTGGAAGGCATCCCCGAGGTTCCGGTGTGTCCATGGTTCCCTGGAGCAGAATGCTGGGCACTTGGCGTTCGGCTTGGATGCGAAGAGGTCTACTGATGGGATTCCCCATGTGGAGAATAGGTCCTCCAGGACAGCTTGGTTCAGAGACCATTCATGATTGCTGGATCGTATCCTGCTCAGAGTGTCCGCCACAGTGTTCTGGTCCACTGGTAAGTGAATGGCTGTGAGGGTGATGTCTGTTGCATGCACCAGTCCCAGATTTGGAGGGTTAGGTCCAGTAGTGGTCTGGATCATGTGCCCCCTTGCTTGTTTATGTAAAACACCATCGTGGTGTTGTCCAACGTCACTTGAACCAAGTGTCCTGTTAGGGAGGATTCGAAGTCCCTAAAGACTTTGAATACCGCCAAGAGTTCTAAGAGGTTGATGTGCCATTTTACTCTTGCGGGGACCACTGGCCACTGATTGTTAGGTCCTAGAAATGGGCTCCCCAAACTGTTAGCAAGGCATCCATCATGACTGATCTTGTAGGGTGCCCCTGTGTGAACGGGATTCCCGCCTGGAGCGTGTGGGAGTCCAGCCACCAGTGGAGGGTCGTGCAAATGGGTCGTGGGAGTGTCAAGAACTTCTGGGGCTGTCACGGAAGGGATATTACTTGGAAATGAACCAGGCCTATAGTGGTCGCATCCTCTGTCTGGCAAGTCACTGCAGTTGTCGATTCCATGTAACCTAGGGTACATTGGATGGTGTGTATAGTTGATTGTCGGTTTCGTATGCACCAATTGACCATGACTTGCAGTGCTTTGAACCTGTCATCTGGGAGGTAGGTGCCACCTGTAATAGAATCTATGTTTGCACCTGTAAAGTATACAGCCTGGGAGGGCCTAAGTTGTGATTTTTCCTAATTTATCATGAAGCCTAGATCCTCTAGCAGGGATAGGGTCAGGTGGAGGTCTTGTGAGAGCTTTTCTGCTGAGCGGGCTGCGAAAAGCCAGTCGTCTAGATAGGGAAAAATGACAACGCCTCTCTATCTGAGCCAAGCAACCACCACTACCACGCACATTGTAAAGACTCTTGGAGCCATACAGAGGCCGAAGGGGAGAACTTTGAAACAAAATGCATTCGATCCTGTTGTGAATGCCAGGTAACGTCTGTGCGCTGTTGCAATAGGGATATGGAAATAAGTGTCTTTGAGATCCAGGGTGGCAAACCAATCTCCTTTGTGTAAGAATGGGAGGATAGAGGCACACCATTCTGAGGGATTTTGAGGGACACCATTCAAAATCTTCTTGGGTATATAAACGTATTGATGTCTCGCAGATCTAAAATAGGGCGAAGACCTCCATCTTTCTTGTGCACCAGAAAATACGTGGAGAAGAAAAGTGGCTCGAATTTGGGAAGGTGGGACGGGCTCTATAGCCCCTTTGAGTAGTAAAGTGTTTAGTTCTTCCATTAGTGGAGCAGACAAGAAGATCACCCGGTAGACTCCCCAAGGTGGTGTGTGGTGGAACTCTATAAAGTACCCTTTTTGTATTATGCCGAGGACCCAGTGGTCTGAGGTTATCTGGTACCAGAGGTCGAAAGAATCAGAGAGGCGTTTGACTGGAGAGATCGGGGGAGGCAGTGGTGGTAATGTGCAGTCAAACTCGTTGTTTGGTGGGTTCCTGCTTCTTCTTGCCAAACTGAGCCTTCGGCTGAAATCTCCAGTGGGGCTAATAGGCAGAGGTGGAAGGTCGAGGCCGCACAGGTGGTGGGCTGAATCTCTTTTTATACGATGAGTGATAGCATTTGCCTTGGAAGCTTGATCAAGATGTCTGGTAATGGCTTGGCAGGCCAAACTTCCTTGCTGTCACCCTCATCTTTTGAGTATGTTCAAGCTTGGTGTCTGTGTCAACGTGAAATAACCTAAGCTCATCAAAAGGTAGATCCTCAATCATGGAGTGTGCAGTATGGGACAGACTGGAGGACCAAAGCCAGGCATGACAAGCGGACGGCGATGATACTTGCAATGATTTTCCCAGTGCAGTCACCAAGGTGTTTTGCCGCTTGCCTATGGTAGCTTGCCAGTGAAAGACCTTCTTTCACAGATGTGGGGGGCAAGGGTATCCGATAAAAAATGTTGGTAAGCGCCCATGCACGCTGTATACACTGCTATCTTTGTGAGAAGGCATGCAAAGGAATAGAATTTATGGCCTATGGCATCAAGCTTCTTGCCTTCTTTGTCCGTAAGTGTAGAGAGCAACTTCTGGAACGTTCTCATCTGTGTGGCGTCCAGTACCACAGAGTTAGACTTAGGGTGGTAGGTAAGCTGGAGGCTGCATCAGTCGATACACGGTAAAGATGGTCTAGGCGGCAAGATGAGGGTGGCACAGATGTAGGTGTTGCCCAGGAATCTTTCAGAACTTGGAAAAGATACGGAGAAATTGTTAGCAAAGGTATCGTGGGCGAGCGTTGCTGAAGATCTTCAGAGATAGTCATCCACATGTTTGTCCTGGCGGTCAACCTTTATGCTTAAGGCTCCTGCCACCCATAGCATCAGGTTGGTGAAAGCCTTAATATCATCAGTAGGTGAGAGGGGGTCAGGATTAGCCCCCCTGGGATTTGGCGATAGTTTTGGTGATGGTGACCTGGTGTGCAAACTCATTGAGGAAGTTGATGGTGTCCTGGAAAGAGTGCGCCTGTGTCTCGGCTTATGAGTGACAATCTTGTGTGGCTTAGGCGTCTGGCCACATGCTATGTCCTTTGGACACTTCGCAGGCAGAGTCTCGCAGTGTAGGTGACTTTTTCGGGGTATCTGCCCCAGGTGTCATGGACCTTCTTGGGGCAAATCCCTTGGGGTTGGAGATCTTGACTTCAACAAAAGGCGGCGGGATGTATCACCTTGTTGTTGGGTTCCTTTCTGGGCCTTGTGAGGTGGAAAGCATTCTCTGCTAGGGGGTGTATGGCCTTGTTTACCCATGTGCTTTGCATCTTTGGAATGGTAACTTTCCGACATGTGACACTGAGGAGGAGTATCGTATGGGTGGTGGTACTGAGGAGTACCGTAAGGATGGTGGTACCAATGGGCATATGATGGTATCTCATCATAGTATCTGTATCTGGCGTCATGGTTCCAGTACAGTAGGGGTCTCTCTGGTCCCGATGATCGTCATAGTACATGCATTGATGGCCTCAGTAGTACTCATCATCTGAAAAATCTGGTTCTGAAGAATAGGGTTCTGCTGGAACCAGAGAGCGGGACTATCGTGGAGAGTGGGACCGACGTGGAGAGTGAGATCAACATGGGGAACAGGACCGTCCATGCGAGCAGGACTGATGCCGGGAGCAGGACTGTTGTCGCGACTGAGGGCAATGTGGCGGGAATGGAGATCTCAAAAGTCTTATGTGCGGTGTCGGTGAGCGGGACTGGGTTTTTGAGCCACGTCGGGTGTCCGGTAGAGGAGATGCCGAACGAGACGGAGAGCGGGATCGCCAATGAGGGAAGCTGGAGTGCCGATGAAAGTCCTTGTGCCCCGATCCTGAAGACACTTGGATCACACAGATCTCTGGGGAAGACTCCCTAAGTTCGCCTTCCGATGCCGAGCCGGTACTGTGTGCTGTTGACCTGGTAAGCATCACATCATCTCCCGAGTCACTAGCCCTGTGGGAACTTAACCTGATCTGAAGCGGGGAAACCAAGGGGGACTTAATCCCGGTAGTATCTTGCGGATGCCCCTGGGAGGGGGACCATCTATTGTGGTCGCCTCCTCGCTCAGTCATCCTCCCTCTAGACATGTCTTTCTGGGTGGAATGGTCTTTTTTTTCTTTCTTGTCAGGAGACTCGGGTACCGTGGTCACATCTTTCGCAGAACCCGAAGGCGATGTCAGACGTACCGCCTTTTGTTTTTCCTTAGGGGAGGTAGAAGCAGCTTGGTGCTTTGTCTTGGAGCTGTGTGTAGCGGTACTGAGCACAGTACCAACAGCGGCAACAGAGAATTGCTCCTGGAGTTTTTGCTTGGAGGTACTCTGCTCCTGGGGTTTTTGTTTGGCGGTATCCCAAGTGTCGGTACCGGTCTCTGTTCCGATCTGCGTTCTTTCTCCGTCTTCGACTTAGGGGTCTTAAAGGAGCAGTCCCAATCTGCCAACGACACTGTCAGTTTCTCCGCAGACCGTGATACCGAGGAGACTGAAAGGGCATGTTCGTATAACTGCGCCTTCAGCAGTTTGTCTCTATTTCTTCGGGTTTGGTGGGTAAACACCTTGCAATGCCTGCAGGAATGGACACTGTGGCTTTCTCCCAGGCAGAATAGACATTTGGAGTGCCCGTCTGACTCCGGCATCTTTGCGAGCAGACCGAGCAAGATTTAAACATCTTTGAAGAAGATGTTGAGGCCATTGTCCCTGTACTAGGAGGAGCTTAGGGTACTGAGGATACGGTACCGAGGGTCGTCTGAGCAGGAATACCACCAGTCTAGGTCAAGCACCAGTGTGTCCAGTAGCAGTCTGAAGCAAAATGCCAAAGAGTGGGTCCAAAGCAGTCCAGATCGAAAAGGGAGGCCAACAAATCCAAGTAACAAGAAAAAACGCAATGCTAAAGAGGAAGTCCAAGAAAACCAGTCCAAGTCGAAGGATAAGTCCAAAATTAACAGTCCGAAACGTACACTGAACGGGGGGTCCAGAAAACAGTCTGAGTCAAGCCAGTAGTTCAATTAGGAAAGAACGAGGTCTAACGAAGCTCCTAGTGCTGCTTTTGCAGCAGAAAAAAAGAAACTGAAGAGGCAGGCAAGGAGGGGGCCTATATAGGCCAGCAGAGGGTGGGCGAAGCTACCACCAAAAATTGAATAGAGGTTCTAACGACTTTCTGAAGTGCTCTGTGCAGGTGCAGGATTAACCCATAATGTGTGGATTCACAGAGACCACGAAGAAGAATGAACAGCAATGTGCAGGCCAAGCCAGTCAGCCAGCCTTTGCCTTGGCTCCCATCATATGGCCACTCTACTGCAGGCAGGACATGGGCCGAGCAGCCATCAAGCCTTTGCGGACCCCCTGTGAGGACACTGCGGCCCCCTGGGGGTCCTCAGACCACAAGTTAAGAATCATTGTCATAATCAATGTAATATTAAATAAAGTAGGAATCCATTTATATATAAATATAAATTCAGTGTCAATCAAGTATGAAGTCTAGTCTAAGGGGAAGAGACAGAGCTCATTGGATATTAAAAAAATTAACTAGACTATTTTCTATTCATATTTTTTAATTTTATCTTTTAAACTTCACTGTTCAAGTTGATTTCACTGTATTATTCACAAATAAAATGCTGTCAATCATATTTGATTAATTTGTTTTGAAAAGATTTATTTCATTATTAACAGATTTAATAAGGATGAAGGAACAGGAGGAGGAGGAGGAGATTCATGACCCAACATGAATCTGTGTAGTACTTCTGAATACTTACAACGATGGAGGTCAAATCTTCACTCTCAAAGCGGCCAATTGCCAGCTCCAGTGATTTGTACATGGCTGCTGAAATTCGCTGAGTTATCAGGCGGTTCAGATCTATTGACCGACCAAGAAGCTAGAACAAAAAGAAATTTCCAAAAGCTGTATCATATATCAATTCTGTGTAACATACGCATTTCCCCAGACCCACATCCTTTAGAAAATAGGGTGCAATCCTATACAGAGTCCAACTTTGTTCATCTGAATGTTCTATAAATGCATGTGTGTGAGAGAGAGACCACTGCCTATGCTAGCTGAGGCTGATAGTAACTGTAGTCCAAAAAATTTGTAGAGTATCTGGTCACTTATCCCAGCAAAATCAGGAATTTCATATAATAAATCTGTTCAGATTTAATTTTAAAAAATTAATTTAAAGAAAGGGGATAAAAATAATTTATAACAAAATAAGATTTTTTTTAAAAAAATCTGATTTTAAATTTTTCAGTTATATAATGTTTCTTTTAAAAAGATGGTTCAAAGTAATATGGTATCTGAAAGCAATATAAACATATTGTGATGAACACATTAGCACATACATTGACACAATACTCATTTAGCAGCAAAACGATTTATTGATCAGGCTGGTGCCTTCACGGTGTCATTTCAAAGCCAGTTCTGTCAAAAGGGAAACTCAGTACAAAGATAAAGCCCTTGGTAAGTTTCGATTCATACACTTAACCTAAGCATCAGGTCGCCTGGGAGTAGTTTCCTGGCCCGTCGTCACTCCCGATCTAGCTCCTCTGTCAATAGCTCCGAGCTGGTGTCTGTCACATACTGAGTATTTCACAACCACCTAGAACTGAATTTATGAAAGCTGGCCCTTTCTCCTGGGGGATTTAAATCAGAATTTCAATTAATCCACCCAGCTGTCAAAGTTTACTTAGGAGCCTTTTGTGACAGATTTTGTCAAAAGATATTTTTCAAACCTCAAGCACATAGTTTATGCCCCAGCTCCATTCATAATATTTACAGCAAATAAGATTTCTTGCAGTTGAGGCTACAATCTGGCCACAGATACTCATAATTGACAGCCTCAAACTTTTTATTTAAGTCACTGTTAAGACAGACCCACAAACAAGCAGATAGAAGAAGAGATGATGGTTTTAAAAAAGATCAGAAAGTAGAAGGGTGGCATAGGGCAAGAGCAAGGAACTCACTGAGGAACTACTTCTCTCATCATGTCTCACAAATGGCCAAGGTGGCTAGGGCTACTGGGAATTAGTGTTCAACAACATCTTAAGGGCCACAGGGCCAAGGTCCTACTGGCTATACTGTCATAATTATGCCAACAATGGAGATAAAGGCAACAGCAGCAAGAAGAAAAAGCTGCCACTGGTGAAGAAAGAAACATAGAATCATACAATTGTAGAGTTGGAAGAGACCACGAGGGCCATCCAGTCCAATCCCCTGCCACGCAGGAAATCAAAGCATCCCTGACAGATGGCCATCCAGCCTCTGTTTAAAGACCTCCAAGGAAGGAGACCCCACCACGCTCCGAGGGAGTGCGTTCCACTGCCGAACAGCTCTCACTGTCAAACAGTTCCTCCTAATGTTGAGGGGGAAGCTCTGTTCCTGGAGCTTGCACCCATTGCTCCGTGTTCCAGTCTCTGAAGCAGCAGAAAACAAGCTTGCTCCATCCTCAATGTGACACCCCTTCAAATACTTAAACAGGGTTATCATATCTCCTCTTAACCGTCTCTTTTCCAGGCTAAGCATACCCAGCTCCCTAAGTCTCTCCTCATAAGGCATGGTTTCCAGACCTTTCACCATTTTAGTTGCCCTTCTCTGGACATGTTCCAATTTCTCAATATCCTTTTTGAATTGTGGTGCCCAGAACTGGACACAGTGTTCTAGGTGAGGCCTGACCAAGGCAGAATAGAGTAGCACTATGACTTCCCTTGATCTAGACACTATACTTCTATTGATGCAGCCCAAAATCCCATTGGCCTTTTTAGCTGCCGCATCACACTGTTGACTCATGTTCAACTTGTGGTCTACTAGGACTCCTAGATCCCTTTCGCACGTAGTCTCGTTCAGCCAGGTCTCTCCCATCCTATATCTATGCATTTCATTTTTTCCGCCCTAAGTGCAGTATCTTACCTTTCTCCGTACTGAATTTCATTTTGTTAACTTTGGCCCAGCTCTCCAGTCTATCCAGGTCATTTTAAATTTTGATCCTGTCCTTCAGGGTATTAGCTACTCCTCCTAATTTGGTGTCATCTGTAAATTTGATAAGTATGCCCCTAATTCCCTCATCCAAGTCATTGCTAAAGATGTTGAACAGCACCGGGCCCAGGACAGAACCCTGTGGCACCCCACTGGTCACATCTTTCCAAGATAAAGAGGAGCCACTGCTGAGCATCCTTTGGGTTCAGCCGGTCAACCAATTACAAATCCATTGAACAGTTAATTTGTCTAGACCACATTTTACAAGCTTGTTTGCAAGAATGTCATGGGGAAGCTTGTCAAAGGCCTTACTGAAATCAAGGTATGCAATATCCACAGCATTCCCTTCATGTACTAAGCTAGTAATTTTATCAAAAAAAGAGATCAGATTAGTCTGGCATGACTTGCTTCTCTGAAACCCATGTTGACTTTTTGTGATTATGGCATTGCCTTCTAAATGTTCACAGACTCTCTGTTTAATGATCTGCTCTAGAATCTTCCCCGGTATTGATGTCGGGGCTCAGTTAAACGGTATAAAAAACCGTGAAGAATTCGCTAAGAGTTCTAATTGTTTACATGTTTTGCGACTCTAAATTGCCTCTTTCAGAAGGAGGGGTGGGGAAAAACCCATCTGTAGCGTATTTTAGGACTTCGTATTTTTTCCCGTCTTTTTTAAAAAGAACCGAAAATTATCGCTAAACCGATGATGTGAACTACCGTTGCGTTTTTAGATCGATTCCTAAAAAGTACCGGAACCGCATCCGAAGGGGTGGGATCTGGGAGTGGTTTCATATTCACAGCAGAGCAGAGCTCTGTGTGTGTGCGTCTTTCCTCCCTCACTCCTTGGTCTCTTCGAGCTTGGCTGCAGCCAGCTAAAGAATTCCAAGGTTGCCTTTCAGTCTCTGTGTGAATGTTCTTCATCTCCCCTCCCTCCCTCCTCCCTCTCTCTCCCTGTATGCTCCACCAGCTGATCTATCGACAGATCGTTGTTTTGTGTGTGCATGTTTGTGCATGCTCGCAGTGCTGGTATGAGAGAGGGAGAAAAAACAGTCTACTGACATAGGAGAAATGCACAGCAAAGAGAATTCTTTTCCTTCCATCCTTTGTCATTAATCCTTCCCACTTCCTGGTCTCCCTGCTTTTTAGTTGCTTTCTGGTTTTCTCGCTGAGATCAAGCTGTGAAAGGTGATACTGTTGCTTTGTATACAAATCCCTTCTGAGGAATGCCTGCAATTAAAGCCCTTTCAGAGGAACTATTCCCCCCAACAAGCCCCTCCTGCTTCAACTGTGTGTGTTTTCAGTGAGTGGCTTTAAGAGGCAGGTAGGCACGCCCCCTGCATCTTTGCCATCTGAACTGAGAAGCGAAAAAATAAACAACACAACTGAATCCCCTATAAATCATATGAACTATCCGTCACTGCTGCGAAAAAGCGCTAAACCGCAAATTGCCGCATTAAAAACTGTCGTTTAACTGACCCCTCAGACTAACTGGACGATAATTGTTGGGATCCTCTTTTTTTCCCTTTTTGAAGATGGGGACAACGTTTGCCCTCCTCCAGTCTGCTGGGACTTCTCCTGTTCTCCAGGAGTTCTCAAAGATTATTGCCAATGGCTCTGAAATTACATTTGCCGGCTCTTTTAATACTCTTGGATGTAGTTCATTTGGTCCTGGAGATTTAAATTCATTTAGATTAAGAAGGTATTCCTGTACTACCTCTTTACCTATTCTATGCTGGATTTCCCTATTGTGTCCTCTGTTCCATTATCCTCAGGGTGATCACCATTTTGCTTTTCTGAAAACACTGAGGCAAAGAAGGTGTTGAGTAATTCTACCTTTTCTCTGTTCCCTGTTAGCATTTTGCCATCTTCTCTGCACAGTGGCCCTACCATTTCCTTCTTCCTCCTTTTGCTGCGGACATACCCCAAAAAACCCTTTTTATTGTTCTTAAACTCTCTAGCAAGCCTGAGCTCATTCTGCGCTTTAGCTTTTCTGACTTTACTCCTACACGTGTTCGCTATCTGTTTGAATTCTTCTTTGGTGATTTCCCCCTTTTTCCATTTCCTATACATGTTCCGTTTAAAACTTAGCACCGTTGAAAGTTCTTTAGTCATCCATCCTGGTTTCTTCAGACGCCTCCCATTTTTCTTCCTCATTGATACTGTTTGAAATTGTGCCTTCAGTGTGTTGAAGTCTCTTCTCTTTTAGTATTCCTGACCATGGGATCACCCCCAGTATTTCCCTGAGTTTACTGAAATCAGCTCTGCTAAAGTCAAGAATCTGTGTCTGACTATGCCTGGCTTCTCCTTTCCATTGTATAACAAACTCCAGGAGACCATAATCCCTCTCACCTAAGGATCCCACCACTTGCACCCCATTAACCAGGTCATCCCTGTTGGCTAGGATCAGATCTAAAATAGCTGACCCCCTTGTTACCTCTTCCACCTTTTGGACCATGAAATTGTCTTCCAGGCAAGTAAGGAATTTGCTACACTTTGAAGTTTTGGTTGAGTTAGATTGCCAGCAAATATCAGGATAGTTGAAGTCACCCATCACTACTACATCTCTCCTTTCTGCGTGTGTGTTCATCTGTTCTAGAAAGGCATCATCCAATTCCTCCGTCTGACTTGGGGGTCTGTAGTAGAGTCCCACAATAACATCCCTGTTGTTTCCTTCCCCTTTAATTTTTATCCGGATGCTCTCCACCTGGCTTCCAGTATTGATGTCATGGACAGTCAGACAGAGACAACAGCAACAGAAAAAGGAGGCAGGAGGATGCCTGGTTTATTCTGCGGGCGAAGGGAGGGTAGGGTCTTTGGACCCAAGGGAGGATAAGAAGAGTGGCTTGGATAACTGCAAAGGCAATTTGTACATGCTACCCCTTCTCATATTTCCTTGCTTCCAAGTACCCCCATGAAGGCAGGTGTTTGAAGCATAGATGTCTTGAAGCCGATAGCCTCCTCCTCACAACTGCTGCCTCAAACTCCTTCCTCTCCTTGCATGAGTGCAGAGAGTAGGACTGTGCATGTAACACCCAGAATCCCAGCAAAAGTTCCCCAGCTTTGACATAAGATATCACTTACTCACCTGGACATGCCTCTGTTTTAGCAGTGTCTCATACCGATTTGATGTTAGCAAAGGAATTGTCGCTCCCTGATTCTTGCACTCTGATCTTAATCGCTTATCCAGAAGGAGGCTGTTAAAAAGGGTGAACATCAGGTAGCACAGAGTGATACATGCTATATTTTAAATTCAAACCCGCCATATTTTAAAATTACTTAATAGGCCTATTTACTTACCTTCCTGCCATAACCTTATAGTATCCAAATATCTGGTCTGCCAGCTTATAAACAAACTGGTCAAAGCATAAGTTGACCTGAAAATAACAAATTATAAATAGTTCAGTTGAACAAAAAGTCTTCAAGAAAACACATTTCACTTTGGAAACCTACTTCTAAAAGTGGACCACAAAAACATGCCTGGCAGCCTAGCCTCAACAATCTCTTCTTTAGGTTTGCGCTGGGCCACATAAATGTTTGTTCCAAAGACCTGAACATTAAAGAGTGTCTCTGCCATTAGATTTGCAATTGCTTGTTTGCTACAGATTACCACGGGCTCTAGCCTTACCTTTTTTAAAGTAGTACAGTCAACTGAGCTCCTTTTCATTGAAGCCTCAGTCCTTACCTACAAAATTGTGCCATGTTGCTACTCAATAGTTTTTCAACCTTCAGGATAGATTCAACAAACTTACCTCTGCCTCAATTTCATCATAGAGAAACTGCTTCTTGAATTTTGTAAGTGCGTAATGAGCACTGTCATTATACAGATCCAAAGAATACAAAACGTACCTAAACAAGAGAAAAGGAACATATGTTCTCAGAATAACACCCCTGCTTATCCTCCTGCTTCAACTTCAAATGTTTTAACAATACATTAATTTTTAAATTTGTTACAGATTGATACACAGAATGTTAAAAAACCACCCTATTATCAAAGTACAACATTCTGGTAACTAGTTTTTTAATCATGCAAAGCCATTAATGTGCCATATCCTAGAGGAATATGATTTCTCATAATTGTTTTAAGGCTTCTAACAGCCTTACTTTAATACTGCTTGTGCTTGGCATTTTTATTTTTTATTTGTAAACTGTACTATGATTTGTTATAAACAGCAGTATACAAATTTAATAATAAATGAGGCACCAATTTCAATTAGAAGTACAGCAGTTGGAAGGGGATGCTCTAACATTACATACAAAAAATATATACAAACCAAAAGGCCATGGAAAGTCAGCAACACAAAGCTTTGAGTGGTTTATCTAAGAGTATGCCAGAGGGTTCCACTATAGACGCCTATATATATATATATATATATATATATTATTCTGTTTATGCTCTTTTTTTGAAGACCTGTAACTGAAGTTTTGCTGTTCCTTTGGAGGTCCCTAATGTGATTGTGGGAAATAGAAAGGGGGAAAGACAAACAGAAAATGGAAACAGAATGGTAGAAATGAAGCTGTACTTATCTCAAGTCTAGCAGTAAAATAGCAGAGGGATACCTTACCTTTCGCAATTGGCTAAAGTGTAAACTGAAAAGTCATTTCTGACAGAAAGCACCCAGACAGAGCTTGGAGGGGGGGAGCTGTTCCAAAGGTTAGACTACTCAGATGAGAAAGGGGGTGGGCTGGGAGGAGTGGTAAACTTCAGGGCCTACCTGTATTCCTTTTTCAAAGGAAACACCCATTCCAGTTCCTTACACTACCCAATTAAGTCCCTAGTCTCTCTTTCATTAGCAAGATGCTAAAGAGTCACATCATTCTTACTCCATCATCGATGCTTCCTTGGTCTCCAGAATGTGGTCAGTCAAGATCCAAGGCATAGACATCTCAATGGGGAACTGGATTCTTCTGCCCATGGTCAACTCCAAGAAGAATTCCCTGAACCATAGTTGGGACAGGTCACAGCACTGCTGTAGAGTTTCTTTTTGCAGAAGAAATTGTATTGAGTTAATTTTCTTGTAAACAGGAACAAAAAATTAAACAAAGAAATACAGACCCACTATTCTAATGGTGCAGTGTTATATAAATAAACAAAAGTGGGAGAGTAGCACATGAAAAAGAGAACAGAAACCAATGCTCAAATTGAGAGACTAGGAAGTTAATACAAGCTGCTATTAGTAAAAATACACACAGAGGCACAGATGGGGTCATTACTGAAAACACTGCCAGAAGTAGTAGTATCAGATACTAGGAGAATGCAGGCCACACACACACACACACGTGCATATTCCAAAGTGATCTCCCAGTTTTTGCCAATTATTCTGAAGATCACAGCTCTTGGGTTATGGGGGAGGAAATAGGAATATCTTCTGACAACCACATTATTCTGTTCATCTGATTAGGTGATGGGATGAGCTCTCTCCATATGGTAGGCATTGATCCTAAGGGCATTGAATAAGAATATAAACATTTTGTGGCGAGGTAGGGGTAGGAGAATAGTTATAGCAAGTAGAAAATACCATCAGTGATTCCAAGGATCTGTTCCAGCATGTCATAGCAAAAGTGTTTTCAGTAGGCTAGAGCAGTGGTTCCCAAATCTTTAAATCATCAAGACTATACGGTTGGCCCCTAAAGATCCACATTTTCAGATTTTGAAGCATATAATTCAGAGAATCCAAACAACATGACTAGGGAAGCAGAAGGTAACCCTGAACCTTTTACATGATTAGGAAGAAAGTGGTTTAAAGCAGCCCATCTGTTATGCTTCTACAGGGAATCCTTTGTTTAGTGACACACATTAGTGCAGGTGGCAGAGATAAGCAGAGATATTCTGCTTATGACAGACCTGGTCTAGGTCTATCCCAATACTACTGATGATAAACCCAACCACAAGACATAGGGGGTGGGGAAGTCGCAATACAATGTTTGGGAATCACTGCACTACGCAACCAAAGCACAGACACTAAGGCTAATATTGCACTGGGTGTGAGGAGCACTAAAACATGAACTTTCTCCTCATACATAAAGTAAAAAGTTCCAGTAATGACCTGAGTTAGAAAGACAACACAATGTAGTATGACTAGACTAGACAAATGTCAGTAGATGCATCCACTAGAACAACATGCTTCCGATTGCAGCCAACAGCAAAGAGAGATAACGGGAGCCAAATAGAGTTTCACCCAAGCCTAAGTATTTGGTTTCTGTCTTTACAAGAATTAAAAACAGAATTAGCAGACATTTTTGTTGACAGTCTTCAAGAGAACTCATATTGGTATGTCTTCTTAGATGGAAATTTTAGAAAGGAAGAAAGAAAGGTCCTGTCAACTGGAAAAGCCATACAGAGCATATAATTCTAGGTTTTTTCTGTTACGTTCCAAAATGTTAAAAATATAAGAGCCCTGTTGGATCAGACAAAAGGTCCTGGTGGTTCAGCATCCTGTTATCCAACAGGAGCCAAGAAAGCCAAACTGCTACATTGTGAGAGGCCACAGTTTTAAGTCAAGTAAGCCACACAAAATCGGAAACATTTTCCCAGGTCATGTTACAAATATTAGGACATGCTAAAGCTGGACACTGATCATCAGCATATCTTACCACTGAAATTTATCAAGTGAGTGTAGAAGAAAGACTCTCGGTGGAATTTTTCTATGTCCAATATGGTGGGACCCTCAAGGCTACTTCTCAAGGTTTTCTTGGAACCACTTTTGTCAGCAATGAGGGACTCTAACATGGTTCTCACCATGTAAAGCTGTGTTATTAAACAGAACAGTTGTGATGGAAGGAAAAACACACAGCACATTAGTTCACATCACTGAAAATACACTGCCAAAAAATGCTCCACTTCAAATCGAAACCTGATAAGGAAGTTCAAAAGTCGTTAACCTAAGGGGAAAAGAAAGGATTAAAAATACTACAATTTTCAGTGAACAGATGACATCACCACATTATTTAAAAATAATAAGTAATGCCTTACCACCAAAGGTTAAAAGGGTGGGATAGATGTAGGACTGCCTCAGAAACTTGTTTATCACATGCAATAACTTTTCCATTCCCAGAGATCTGAGCTGCTTCAACAGCTCAGCAGAGTTTAAGGACTCTGTCATAGTGCGAACCATGTAGAGCTAAAAACCAACAGAGAAGGAAGAGGCAGAGGGGGAGAAGAGAGAGTAGGTTAATTTAAAAACACAAGGGTAAATAAAGAAGAAGAGAAAACACAGAGCCAGAGAAAATATATATTAGTTTGTTAAGAGGGGAATAGCAAGATAGTTAAAAATGCTGAAGGAATATAATCTACAAATAAAGTGGACAGATGAAGCCTACTCATTTGTTTAGACTCCCCAAAAATGCTAGTAAGGGAATGTCAGTTTGAGCTGTTGTTTCATGACATGGCAGATGGAGTGGAGTTGGGGGGGGGGAAATACCATCAAATTTCTTCATAAATTGCCTCCTTCAAAATTCACTAGGTATTTGTTTTCCCCAATTACAAAAAATGTCAGTTTCCAACACAGCAGCCTATAAAATGACTGGAGGCGTTGTAATGTTAACACACAAACTACATGGCAATACTGCTCAGAGACTGCTATGTTCAGTATATTCTTATGTCTCTAAAATGAATTTGTAGTAAAGATCCAGAACAGGGGGAGAATTAAGGAAAGGACTAGATAATCTGATAATGAAAGACAGCCCAAGAGAAAGCAAATTGGTGAGAGTTTAGGCCGCAATTTAGAGTTCAACTTCAGGCACATGCAAATAATTACCCACCCACCCCTGATTATCAGGACCTTATCCTATCCCACATCACGAACTGACTTTGAATGATTCTGCAGTTCAAAAGGCATTCTGCTATAAAGCACTGAGGGCTGTGATTCAAGAACAACAACTCCAAATTCCAATCTGATACGAAACATTGTTTTGCTCTCTGGACTTTGGCTTCCCACAAAGCTTACACTTAACATATTTTCCTTCAAATTTCTATAAAGCATTTATTCTAACAGATATAACAATCACTAAAGATTTTGCCTAATATTAAAATACTTGCGGGGGGGGGGAATCATGATCATCATCATGTTTATTTATAAACACCCTTTCCACCAAAGGATAGAACATGAAACATATACAATCAGAGATAAAGACAAAACGCAACACTCTATGTTGTCTTCTTCCATTCACCCATGAAACCCATTCCGAAGAATACTGTAACAGTTGTTAGTCATAATCTGTCAATAATTTGTCTGTGTATATACTTAAATATTTTGTGTATATTCTACAAATGCTCAGTCCCATGGACTGAGCTTATAAACAAACAAATAATGTTTTTTTAAAAATTAGCAATGTAACTAAAAATATACTAAAAATAAAACTATGTCAGCAAATCACCTCTATCATGAAAAGAATGGCTTATTTAATATTCTGAAACCAGAAAGACCTGTGGTTCACACGTCCACAAACAATGAAACCTAAGCTCTTCCAACAATTTTCATGCACCCAAGATGAAAAACAATGAACTATAAAAATAATTCTCAAACTGTGTGATGAGGCATAATAGCATGCTGATTTGAAAAAATTAAGCAACCATGTTGGATGCATCCACTACTCTATGCTCCTCAGTTCAGGGAGCTCATGTACAGCACTCACACAGTGCACTCCATTCTCATCCACAGATTTCTGAGTTTCCCAATAAACCACTGGAACCCATCCTTAAAATGGCAAAGATGGAGCTCAATCCCACAGAGTTCAAAAGGCAAGCATTATTTTAACTATATGGGGCAAACTTTGTATTAGACTCTTACAAGTAAAAATCAAAGAAAGATATACAAAAAGAAAGTATACTAACAAGAATCCACTGTTGACAGAGAATCATCATTAAACTGAAAACATATAATTGATACCGAAAACAGATAGAGAGATCTATGTGCAGGAATATAAATGCAAATGAATCAGAGATACTCGTAAGATACAGTTTAAAGACAGAAGCATTCTCATGGAAATCAAAAGACTTGGAGGAGAAAATGGGGAGAGGGTATAATCAGCATAGAAAATTAAAGTGACAGTACGCCTCCATGGGATTTTTTGACTAATCCAGATTTACACAGGATTTATATAACTAATCTTTTTAAATGGGTTCATTCTGTAGTAATTCCTATATCGGTCAGTGACATACAAGGCAGAATTAGTATAGAGAGAGTTACCTGGGTACTAGAGGGACCCACAGCTCGCCTTGGGACTTTGACGTCAAAGCCACTTTTGGGATCTTTCTCTCCTCTCAGAGCAGGATCATTAAATGGCTCACGCCCACCTTCCCAGTCGCACACAGTCTTTCTGATGGCCTGGAGAACACTAAGCATGATTGAAGAAGGTTTTTGAGCACAAACTTTCCTTAAGAAACATAAGCATTCTGGCACATGTTTTCTAAACATACTACACATACCACCAAAATATTAAGTACTCATCGCCAATAAGACTAATTAATGCAAAGTTTTGTTCATTCAGGAATCCTTTCCCTTTAAAGTCCCTAATGTTAAATAATTTAGAAAAAAGGGTGTTAACCTGTTTCTTTTAGATTTACTATTACAGTTTCAAACACAACTAAAGCCTCCTTTGTACATTATATTCATTGTAGAGGCAGTGGGACAGTAAGGGAGGCCTGTCCCATGATGCCGGCTTTGCAACCCTGACCCCAACATTCATGTATTGCTTCTGGATCCCTGCAATGGAAGATTACCACTACAGGCCTACAGGCTACCCAGGGCCAGCCCAGGATATTTAATTACCTTAGACCAGTGATGGCGAACCTATGACACGCGTGTCAGCACTGACACGCATAGCCATTTGTGCTGACACGCGGCCATAGGCCTCCTCCCCCCCCGTGCCCCTGCCCACAACCTCACCACCCTCCCTAAAGTGGGGATCCAGGCTTCAAAGCCTCACTTTAGGGAGGGGGGAAGGAAAGTGGCAGGTGGGGCTATGAAGCCCCGATCACCACTTTAGGGAGGGTGGGAAGGTGGAGGAAAGTGGCGGGTGGGGACGACTGTACATTTTGATTACTCAGTTGTCACATGAATTGGGACAACTCATTAATTATTAATATACAATTAATAATACTGTTGATTAAACAATAAATATTATTGTGAAATAATGTTTTTTTCTTCAAAGTGACACACCACTCGAGTTATCCTCAGTTTTTTGGCGATGTTTGACACACCGAGCTCAAAAGGTTGCCCATCACTGCCTTAGACAGATCCCCGCTCATCAAAGTTAACCTGAAGAGTAGCCAAAGCCAGCCAAGTTATTCTAGCGCCTGTGGCAGGAAATTCCACAACTACTTCTTTCACCTACATGGAGTGAAGTTTGCTGCATTTTTGCATTATCCAAAGCCTGCCACGTGAAGCAGCTGGGTCATTCTGCCCAAAGGCTTCCTGTGATATAGCTTCTTGCCTCTGTGTATGCGTGCGTGCAGGCATGCGCCCACCTGGGAAGCAAGGCTACCTTTGAATTCAGTTCAGGAATCCTTCTGCTGAGGACTCCTGAAGCTATTCCCTCGGAGGCACACTCTCAGAGATTCCTTTAGCCTGGAAATCCCTCAGAACGATGTCCCACCATGTGATGTTAGCGTGGAGCTCTCTGCCCGGAACCCCCAAAGCTAGCTCCCCTCTAAAGCAATCTTGAGAGTATTCCCTCAAGTGCCCCCTAGAGGACAAAAACACTGCCAACACTCTCTGCAGCGAGAGACTGAAATAACCTGTGGAACTCCTTGCCACTGTAGAACCAATCCAACTCCTCCCTCCTTCCCCACAGAGAGCCAATGTAGCAATGACCAAGAGATAAAAGTGCGTGCAGGCATCAGCTTATAGGAAGATTAGAAAAAGCTTATTTTATTCATGCAGAACTTAAAGCAAACCACTTCATGAAAGGCTTTTCCTTTCAGGTTCAGATTTAAGGCTACAAAGATAGCAAAGTATTCATTCAGTTACATCCAGTTACATTCAGCCAAAGTAAGAAATCAAATAAAAATACCCTGACACTATCTCTAACTAAGACGGTCTCTAGAAAATCTACTCACAACCTCATGCAGTAGTACATAGGATACAGTCCATGTCCATCTGGAATCAGGGAGGCTGTGAGCTAGGCTGGCTAGCCCGCTCCATCAGCTATCCCTGGCCTCTTTGGTTCAGTTCATCTCTGTTTCTTTGTGCCTCTGACCCCATAGTCTAACTCAAGCCATGTGCTCCACACAAAGGATTTATATGCTTTTTAAAATTACCAGTCTCAGAGTTCTGATTGGCTAGTTCTGCGTCTGGTGATGTGACGTCATTGATGATGCTAACTCAGGAGATCTCCCCTCACTTCCCACCTTCAGTTTAATCCTTGGTTTACCTGATGCCATGCTGGCAAGACAATCGCTGTTTGCAGATAATGGGAAATGTAGTACTTTGGAGAATGATGGGAGTACCATCACCTTGCAGGATGATGCGCCTGCCATCATGACACTTCCACAGAAGCTAGAACCTGCGCTATCAGGGTTCCAGTTGATACCAAGATCTACACAAAGACTTTCCTCTCAGACTGCCACACTCAGTACATGGACATTGGGGTACAGGGAGTCAAACAATGTCAAGGCCCGCAGCTCATGGCCCCTTCTCCTTCAACATCTGGAGCACCCTTCAGATTGATAATGTGTAAAAGGGGAGCTCAATTTGTAATTACTGTATAGTATAAATCTGGTAAATGTGGTCAACAGTGATACTAGCCTTCAACATGATAACAAAGACATTATTGGATGTGCAAGATTATGCAACGAAGTTAAACCAATCTGCAAGGTAAATCTGTTGTTACTTTCCCTCTAGAAAATCAGGTAATTACAGTTCTATGAGAAAATGAATTTCCAGCATACTTGTGAAAGACCTGGTGAGTAGAAACAGCCACACCCTCCTCCTTCATTGCTTGCCACCTTCCTTCTTCCCTGAACTCTGGCTAATGTCAGGCATATTTTAGACCAATATACTGCCATCCAGTGTCTGCTGATTGTCCGGAGAAGCTGCAGAACCAACCTGTCCAAATATATCTTAATTTTTTTTTTACTTTTGCCTGGGAGTTATCACTATGCCTTTGATTAATCATAATAGCTTTGGCAATGCTAAACAACTACCTCGCCATGAGATCTTTGGGGTCCCGGGTAACCTATCTAAATTTGACTAGAATTCTTCTGGTCCTCAGGAGAGAAGGTGACAACAGGTTTTGTAGATTATATTCCAAAATACTCAAGTTTCCTTTAGGCAAAGCTAGACAGTATCGTAACATACTCATCACAAAAGCAATCCCATGTCTTCTTTAATGCTGTACATTTCTGGAATAAAAAAACCCGAATGGTACAAGAAAGTGTTTAGACACAACCTTTGGATGACATTCTTCTTCTTTTTGATAGCTTGTCTTAATGGTTCTCTAAGTGTGATTTGGGCAAAGTCCTGGAGAGCAGCATAGATGGTGTGACGGATAGCATGATTGAAGACACTTTCCATCCTGCCCATCAGTACCTGCAGTCCTTTAATCATGGCAATCACCTGCATGGGTGTTGGGGAGAGTTATTTTTGCATAATAAAACCCAATCATATTGAGAATTGAAGCAGGGAGAAGAAATATCCTGAAGAAGGCAGATTTTCTCTTACCTCAACAAGAGCAAACTTCTCTTCACTGGTATAATTGTATCGTGTTGCTCTTTCATACTCCTCTGCATTGTCTGGGCAATCTTTGTTAGAGTACTTGTCAGTTGGATGTACAAGCTTCCACGAATACTGCAGATAACATGGAGAATAAAAATTACACATAGGGCTCTTCTACATAAGCCCCCCCCCAAAACGTAGCACCCCACAGTAATAGCAAGTCACAGCAGCTGCAACTTGTCTTAAAGATTTTTGCTCCCAGCAGGCCCCATAAGCTTTGCATGGTAAATGACAGTTGGGGTGGTGGTGGTGGTAAATGGGGAAGGAAGAAGAGGAGGGGAGAGCTCGCCTCCCTTCTCTGATCCTTGTGGGAGCAGCAGCAGCAGTGGACGGTGGGTGCAGTGGAAGGAAGAAAAGAGCTCACCTCCCTTCTCTGATCCTTGGGTGGGGAGGTGGCAGCAGAGGGGGGGTGAACAGGGAAGGAAGAAGAGGAAGAGAGAGCTCGCCTCCCTTCTCTGATCCCCATGGGGACTGTGGTGGCAGCCAGATGGGTGGGAATGACAGCCGCCCTCCTCCCTTAGCCATCCCCAATCGCTTGTGGGGGGATGGTGCCTGCGGGTGCTTGCCTTGTCAGCAAGCCCCCCCCCCGTGCTTGTCCAGCCAATCAGGGTCGCACTTCCTGTGTTACAGGACAACAACCCCCCAGTAAACAAAAGTCAACTTGAGAAGTTGCAACAAGAATGGTCATATTGCATCTGACTGAATGCTTATATATTCTAGGATAGCAATTGAGAGTGATTTTATTAGAACATTAAGTATTAACCCTAAAATAGGAAGATTAACAACATAAAATAGAAAAATAACACAGCTAATACAAATTCAGATGCACATCTATAATTATTTACTCATATCCTACAAAACTGCCATGATACATCTTTTTAATGAGTATGGGGATTCATTAGTGTCATTAGTTGCAGTATATGACTAGTCCACAAATAAGAGTTATCCTGAGGTTATTTTGCAAGCAGTAGCATAGTAAGTGAAATGTGTAGCTCTGATGTTTAAACTATGTGTAGCTCTGGTGTTTAAACTACATTAATTCAAGCTGGTAAATAACTCAAGTGCTATTTCAATTTCCTCTAGCTAAAACTTTAGATGTGTAGTATAGCGCTTCTCCAATAGAGACAAGACATAAAGTCCTATGAAAGCATCTGTTCGTTCCACTACAGTTCTATTTCTGAAAGTACAGAATTTATGGGATTATTAAAAAAAGTATCTTCTATGAATGGGTCTGTTATGCTAGTTTTTACACTACCACTGCCACAAAATACGTCTATCTGGCAGCTGTTATGTGTAAAGGATGCTTCACCTCATGCTTTGCTTCTATAATACAGAATGTGAAGATTTGGCAAAGAAACTTACATGATTCACAAGATAAGATGGAGCAGCAATAGTTTCCAAAGATTTCTACCTACTACTGGCTGTCATGTACATATTGGCTGCTAGCTTTCCTTCTAATGTGAATATCATGAGAAGGAAGTTGGACATTCCATGCCAATGTGAGTGCTGCACAAATTATTTCACTGCACACAAATGTGAAATTTAGACATATGCTCAAGCCTACTGAGAAAATACCCAAACCTTAGATGTTCCATACATAATCCTTAGTTCAGTGGTTCTTAACCTGTGGTCCAGTGATCCCCAGGGGGCCGCAATGTTCTCACAGGAGGTCCACAAAGTCTTGAAGCCTGCTCTGCCTACCTTCCTGCCTGCAGTGGAGTGGCCATGTGACAGGAGCCAAGGCAAAGGCTGACTGGCTAGCTTGGCCTGCACAATGCCATTCGATCAGCCACAAATTTGCAGGAAGAAGGTGAAAAGTCTTCCCTCCCCCTCCATTACCTCTGAGGAAAGGCTTAATAGATGGTGTGATTATACTATTGTTGTTGTTACTATTATTGTTGTTGTTTTAAATCTTGAGTTAAGTCTTGGGGGTCCATGGCAACAAGAGATATTTAAAAGAAAGGGTTAAGAGCCAATGCCTTAGTTCATATAATTAAGTAAGGCTGGAAATAAGGCATGAGATGCTTGTTACTGATATACAATCTAGGGATTATTCATGAAACAAAAGACTGCAAAATATTTCCCCCCAGTTTCTTCTTCAAAATTTCCCACTGTCTATTCTTCGACATACCACTTCCATAACATGTGCGCTCCACTGAGACAGAAGTTGAAGACCCTGAAGAGAAAGGTCAAAAAGTTTTCGATACTCAGCATCTGTTTTCTGAGCTTCTTGACGACCTGATCCAGTCACCACCTGTAACAAAAGCATGGTAATTAAAACTAGTGGTTTTAGAAGTGCAGAGTACAACTAATTATATATGCATAAAAATAATTTACCAGGTTTTAAACGTTTGTAAAAACATCGAGGCCTAACTTCAGCATCACCACATTTGTGTAGCAGCCACATGTGGATCCAGTAATGTCAGTTAAGATTTTTTTTCCCCTTTCCATATCCATACTATTTAACCATTTCCATATCCATACAATTCAACACTGAAGTTAATATTTAACATGGGGTTCATTTGCCTCTAACTAAAGGATTTCTACATCCATCTAAACCAAGTCTTTAATAGTGTGGGGAAAGGCGTGGTTTACCGGCCCCATTCTTTTTGTTGAGGGACTGAAGCTCCTTTGCCATTTGTCTGCTAACCTGTATCTAGCTGGAGTTCCCTCTAACTGTGTAGTTGCACTTATCAGGGATCAATAATGAGAGGTTGGTACTCACCATGAACAATCATTTTGGGATAGCAGGAGGAGCAATTCACTCACCACTGGTTCTTCACCGCATGCCAATCAACAAGACAGGAGTCTAAACGCTAAACTCTTTTCCATTTCAACCACTGTGACTCCATCACTTCCTAGCCAGTTTAATTATAAAGCCCTAACAAGTCTGTCCTGCACTACACATCCTACCACCCATAACTATATCTGTAACTTCCTTTTAATTTTTTTAATCCCAGAATGACCATTCACAGTAAGTACCAACCTCTCATTCTCAGGATGGCACAGTGGAGCAATCCACTCACTCATGAGACTTACCCAAGCCCTCTATCAATTGGGTTGGTGTGACTACTACCTTACTGCACTACCACTTGCATCACAGTTCTGCTAAATGCTGCCTAAGCAGAATTGAATTTCTCTATTTTGTAATGCTTTTTAAAGTGGTTGATTCTTTCCATCCCACCATATTACAGATATCTGGAACGTGTCCAGAGGAGGGCGACCAAAATGGTAGGAGGTCTGGAAGCCATGCCCTATGAGGAGTGGCTTAGGGAGCTGGGAGAAGGTTAAGAGGTGACACAATAGTGTGTGAGCTTTCTTAAATGCAGCATCAGCCCTTCAGTCATCCACATATCTGAGGGCTTTATCACTTTCCCTTGTGACAACAGCTCCTGAAATTAGCACATCTACAGGGCCATCCACAGGGGGACCTTTAAAAAATCAATTTCCTTTTTTACAAACAAATACAATCTCTGACTACCCTGCAAAACCTCTTAGTTTTTAATGGGGTACTCCGTCCTGTCTCTATTAATTCTCCAAATATTTCTGGCAATGGCATTTCTACACCCTGAGGTACCTATTTTCTTAGTACTGAAGCAATCCTAGCCTCCTTACTGTTTACACTTTATTTATTTAGTTATTTATACCCCGCTCTTCAGCCACAAGGCTATCAGAGCGGCTTACAAATTGTTTTTAAGCAATAGCTATTTACACATCTACACTGCATTAAACAGTTTCCAATGTGTGTTAGCTGATTGCCCCCACAAGCTGGGTACTCATTTTACCAATCTACGAAAGGATGGAAGGCTAAGTGAACCTTGGAGCCTGCTGGAATCGAACTTGCAACGTGGTGACTTGCAGTACTGGCATTTAACCACTGCGCCACCAGAGCTCCCTTGTTCTCTGCCTTGTTTGCCTTGTTCTCTGTATAACATTCAGGCTATTATCTCCAGCACTTGATGAACTCCTGCCCTCATGAATACTGTCTCCCTCCCCCAACAACTCAGTTTAAATCCCTCTTGATCAGATCTTTCAGAGTCTTAGCAAAAACATTCCTGCTAACTGCTGTGAGGTGCAATCCATCCCTTGCCAGAAGTCCACCTCCCTGAAACCGCAACCCATGGTCCAGAAAGCCAAACAGTTCCTGGTAGCACCATCTGCACAGTCTGTTGTTCACCTCCACTATCTTTCTCTTCCATCCTGGGCCATGCCCTTCCACTGGAAGGATAGATGAAATTACTACCTGTGCATCCATTGGTAATCATTTGCTTTGAAGTTCATTGACACCATCAAATTCATTAAATTCATTTAAGGTTGTCAGTTCATTATATTGAAAGTCATTCAGTCACTGTGACTCATTAGAAACTGATTGCTCTACCCACGTATCAAATTTTTAATTTATTGCTTACTGCTTCCTTGATTAAATTTTGAAAGTCAGTAGATTGGCAAGCAGTCATATTCCCCACTGTAATTGCTACTGGATTAGCAGATGTTATATTTTGCCCTGTGAAAGGAAACGTGTGCTCTCCAGACTTCCCCACATTCACTTTGGGAACATCTTTAGACACAGACCTTATATAACTGATAAAGCTTGGGTACATTTGCACAGCACTGGTAATGGCCACGGTACTGCTCTGCTGCTGCATCTTTCCCCTGATCATCAGTCATTTTTGGCACCTGTGCAGGAGATCGCTGCTCATTGTCTGATCTCTCTGCATTGCTGCATGTATTCACTCCACCCTCTGCCATGGAATCATTGTAATCAAAACAGGGACTGGACACGGTGCTTGGAGATTTCACTGCTACCATGACTTCTCTCTCTGACTTTGAGGGACAGGGCAACACATTCTTAACCCCTTGAACCCCCTTCTGAGCCTTTGGAGTTTAATCCACTGTTTCCTCTGCCTTAACTCCCAGACTCTGCTCACCTTTTTCTTTCATTTTTAATTCATGATGGCAGAGTTAAATCTTTCAAATCACTCTCACTGGAGGTCTAGAAAACTCTTTTCAATATCAGTCTTTTGCCCTCATCAGATACCTGCTGAGCACTGGTCATCTGAATATTGGTAAGATTTCCCCCCCCCCTCATCTGCTGGTCAGCTATCGGAGTGGGGTGGGGTGGAGTCATTTTTTGGTTTTGCCATTGCTTTTTTTAACCTTTGTGGGAAAACCACACCACTAGTTTATCCCCCCCCCCTCAGGAACTTTCCACTTTCTCTGTTTATCACCATTAATCACTTATTTTCCTTGATAAAATGAAGGAAGGAAATTCACATCTGATTGGCAGAGCAGGAGAATTAAAACTGGCTAGGAAAGGACAGAGCCACAATAGTTGAAACAGAAAAGAGTTTAGACTTCTGCCTTATTGGCTGACATGTGGGGAAGAACCCATGAGTGACTGAACTGATCCTCTGGGCCATCCTGAGAATTAATATTGCTTATCACCTTGGCTGTTCACAGGTTTGCAGAAGTAGAAATGTTGGACTCAACTTGCTCTCAAGCAAACTGGTACCTTTCTGCTTAGCTTTTTTTGCTTTTATAACCCCAGAGGCTTTTGCTTATTATCTCTTGGTCCTATCAGGGAAGTATTATAATGCATTTCATTTTGAGCTGGATTTCTATGCAAACCTGGTCTGGTTTGGTTCTCTGCCTGAGGTTTCCATATATGGGAACTCCATGATCTGTTCACTCTTAAGTCCACATTCAAGGCACAAAATTGGCAAAACATTTACAGAATTCCTATTTTAGTGGTAAGGTACTAATTGTACCTTCAATTATGATGAACAAGCAATTTATATCAGTATTCCCCCTTCATCTCTGAAGTGGTATCAGTTATCAACCTGGTTCTGGTCTTGAAGCCAAGAATGGTGTGGGGGAAGAATGCTTTAGTGAGAAAAATATACACTGCACAAATTCAAAGGTGCTCTTTTTTTTCTTACAGTCGTCCCTTCACATTCGCGGGGGTTACGGGAACAAGACCCCCGTGAAAGTGAAAAAACCGCGAATAAAAGCAGCCCTCCTAAACACACACACACACAAACTGACCCAGCCTCTGAGCATTTAAGGAAGAAAGAAAATCACAACCCTATGCTGTGAGCACGCAAGCAAAGTCCCCCCCCCCTTGACACTCCCCTCTCTGTGTTTTAACAAACTGAATGGCTTCTTTAAAACTCACATTTCGCCCCATGTCTCCTCATCGCCCAAAGTAAAGCACAGCGGCAAACTGAATTGCTTCTTTAAAACTCACATTTCGAACCTTCCTACACACATTCACACACAGGGAAGGTGTGGGTGGGATCTCCCAGCAAGCAACTGGACCCAGCCTCTGAGCATTTAAGAAGGAAAGCTTCCTGCTGGCTGAAAGAAAAGCACAGCCCCACACTGTAAGCACGCAAGCTTTCCTCCTTAAATGCTCAGAGGCTGGGTTGCTGGGAAATGCCACCCGCACCTTCCCTGTGTGTGAATGTGTGTAGGAGAGGTTCGAAATGTGAGTTTTAAAGAAGCAATTCAGTTTGCTGCTGTGCTTTACTTTGGGCCATGACGAGACATGGGGCAAAATGTGACTTTTTAAAGAAGCCATTCAGTTTGTTAAAACACAAAGAGGAGAGTGGCAAGGGGGGGGGACTTTGCTTGGCCTTAGACCCTCTGAGGCTGGTGTGGGGGTTGCTTGCTTGCTGGGATCTTCCCTGTGTGTGTATGTGTGCAGGAAGTTTTCCTCCTTAAATGCTCAGAGGCTGTGTTGGGGAGAGCAGGGTGGGGAAGGAATTTCCGCGAATACATAAAACCGCGAAAGTCAAAGCCGCAAATGTAAAGGGACAACTGTACTTCACAACATTGAGGATTGAGGCTGGACAAGTGGAAAGCCTATTTCATTGCAGTTCCCTGTGATCAAATTCAACTCTAATTAATATACATCAACTGGCCTATTGAACTTTTATCACAAAAATACACAAAAATATCCCATTTGTTTGTTTTTAAAGAACTATCCTGTTGTTAAAATCCTGAATGGAATCTGTTAGAAAAGTGAAATATGCAAACCCAGAATTCTAAACAGCATTTTACTTCAACTATTCATTATGCAAAAGTTTAAGTGACACTTCATTTCTGTAGGAATAATTTTCACTACTCAATGTAAAAGACAGTGGCACATGTAAGAGAACTGTCTACATATAAGATCTTCCCTCATCCAAAGCAGACACATCCTGCATTAACTCACACACCTCACTATTGCTGTAACGAGCCAGTTCTGAAATAAAACGCATGTGATCATCTCTTATCTGGATCATCTGTTCGCAGATGTTGTACTGGGGACTACTGCTGGAGGAAGTACATGTCCATCTATGATAAGAGAGAAGACAAACAAAAGCAAAACAAAAAATTATGAAAGGGAAGAAAAGGAAAACACCCCCCCCCCGGACAGGCAATAGTAACATATGGCAATCCACTTGTATGCACACTGGTGGCAAAATTATTTTTACTTTTGCATAACAATGAAACAGAATAATTGCAGAGCTATTTTTGCTTCTGCAAAAAGCAACATCCCCATGTCTCCTCTTCTAGCTTATCCTCATAAATCTAGGAAATTAGAAGTCCAGTACAGGTCCAATAATCAGTAGGAGCAAGAGAAACTGCATTCATTCATTCACTCATTCATTCATCACATTTCTTATATCCTGCCTTTTCTCCAATGAACTCACAGTGGTTGCCTGGCCCCTTTCCTCCCTGACTTCATCATAACAACATGATCCCTGGGCACATGTGAGGTTGAGAGTTGGAACTTGTCCAAGGCCACACAGAACCAGAAGCAGTACACTACAATGGCTTTTGAGCTGCACAGGCAGCTAACTGGGTGCTGACCTTTAATATAACTAGGGCAGATGACCCAAGAAAGAATAAGATATAAGCATGATAGACAGCTAAGCAGGGGGTAAGGGACATCATCATCATCATCATCATAGAAGAAGAAGAAGAAGAAGAAGAAGAAGAAGAAGAAGAAGTAGTGAATCATGTCATAGGTGTTGCCATTTCCCACAAGTGGCAATAAATTATGGAGAGTGAAAAAAAGGGAAATATGAAAATTTCATATCTGTAGTTCATTTCATTAAACACCAATCACAAATGGTGAGGGGAAGGATAATGGAAGGGAGAAGATCACAGAAGCCATGTGATTATGAGGACATGTAGCATGTTTTCCAGACTATCTATGGGAAGAAATCTAAGTGTGTGGGATGCCATCCATCTTTCTTTCTCCACTGCAGCCCCTTACACCCTCTTAGATATTATGTTTTAATTCATGTTGTGTTTTTAATTATTATATTTTAATAACAGTAATTAATTCAATTTTTTTACTTTTGTATCTTGTAATGTTTTAGTTTCATTTTTTTAATTATTGTAAGCCGCCTTGAATCCCATCTTGCAAGAAAGGAGAGATATAAATCCAACACATATATAAATAAATAAATATTAATCTGCTATGCAGGATCAGGAGACCTCTGGTATAGATTTGGGGACTTCTAGGTGTGGGGGGATGGGAGAGAAGGAGAGGACTGAAAAGTTCCACCATTCAAGTCCAATGGATTTCACCCCTTGTTTGAAGCCCTTTTATTGTTACATGCTGATTCTGTAATCTTCAGAAGTTAAGGCAATGTAAAGAGATACATGAGTAGGCATAACTTAGAAAGCAAAGTCCTCCTTGCAAAGGAGGCTTCACAAATTTAATTCCCCCTTATTCTATAATAAGAAGCTTTTTACATACATTGTAGTGTGGTATCCAACCAGGAGTATCCAACTTTAACGATTTCTTTGAGTTCAGAGAATAAAATGTTACGTATTTGGAACTGGGAGGGGGACAATATTTAAGGCCTCAACCCTAAGTATAACTCTTAAACCATACATTCCATTAGTCAGTGGAACTTACTTCCAAATAGACATATATAACGGTAATTATCACACTACAATGTTATAGTGCTGTTATTCCACTTTAACTCTAAGGCTGCGTCCTGTGGAATCCTGGGGCTTGCAGTTCAGGAAGGGGCTTTAAGAACTCTCAGCCAGAGAGCTCTTAGGTCTTCCTAAACTGCAAACCCCAGAATTCCACAGGAGGCAGCCATAGCAGTTAAAGTGGAATAACAGCACTATAACATTGTAGTATGATAAAATCCAGCATCATGCTGTAAAAAGTGTCAAAACAGAAGTCAGTTTTTTCTAAATCTAATTGCTAATGTCAGTATTTGCTTATTTCAGTTCTTCCAGTTCTGTAAGACTGGGGTGGGAAACATATACCTTTCTAGAGGTTACTGGGCTATGGTTTCCATCACTTGACCACTAGTCATTCTGGCAAGGCTGATGGAAGCTGGAGTGCTACAAAACCTTAAACACAGCACAATGCCCAGCCCTACTCTAGAAAATGTATGAAACAGTAGTCATTGAGTCCCACAGCAAGAAACTTACAAAGATACCACCATATTCCTCAAACAAATTATCTTTGTTCATGTCAGAGAATGAATTACAGCAGGTTTGTTACTCTCAAAAAGGCAGGTTTGCTTGTCTCTTCAACCTTACCTAGATTTATTTTCCTCATAGTGAGCGCTAGTCTTAATGTATCTTGCCAGTTCAATCTGCATATCACCGAACAGGGGAACTACTTGCAGCTGCTATCCTCAAGAGAGAAAACAAATTAAGCAAAACTTTATAAACAATCTATGTCCATCCCTCCTGACAAACTACATTTAGAGTTTAACCAGAGAATTAGAAAACACACAAGGCGATTACATGTCTGCCTTTCTATAATAGTCTCCCAAGGCTTAATCCAAATACAGTGATATGACACCCAATATTGGAACTCCTTTGTTAATACCAATTCTGTTATTGTGTTTTCATTTTTTTTTTAACAAAAACTTGTGCCAGACTGTACTGTCCCTTTTTCCCAAATAAAATTTAATGTAATTTAGAGGTTACTTCTCAGAGAACAATAAAGCTAACACACATTGGAAACTGTTTAATGCAGTGTAGGTGTGTAAATTGCTATTGCTTAAAACAATTTGTAAGCCGCTCTGATATCCTTGTGACTGAAGAGCAGGGTATAAATAACTAATTTTAAAAAAGGGGGGGAAGGGCCAATTTTGTTAGCTACGTTATTTTGTACACACACACACACCACTAAAATATTACCCAGCTTCCTGTTAGTGACCTATACATGCATAAGTCCACCTTACATGTGTGTAAGTCTCTTTTTGGCCTGGGAACTGAGGACTATTGCTTCTGTCATCACTTCCCACAACCCAACAACTATCAAGCTCCATTTAAGAGCACACCCCTATGTCTTTCCCCTCCACCCAGACAAAGCTGAAACTAGCTGCTTCTCCATGGTCTGAATCACCAACCACTCCTTCCATTCTCCACCAGTAAGTGATAGCAGCAGAGGCCCCTCACAAGGCTTAACAGCTGCTGAGCAGCAGGAGAATGTAGAACTGTGTGTGAAGTTATATACACAAGTAGGATATTGGCCATTATGCATTTGAAGCATTCAGGCCAGGAATACTTTGAAGAACAGGAAAGAGAAACATGTGAGCCTCCAGATGTTGCTCAACTGCAATATCCATCAGGCCTCTTCAGTTTAGCCCATGCTAATGGGTGATGGGAAACACATCCCAACAACATCTGAAGGGTCACACAGAGCACATTCTCACCTTAAAGGTATAACCAGGGGAAATGGTGGGTGCTTGCTCATAAAGTAAAGCATCCTAAAACACATGATGTTAATTACCCCAAGAGTTTAGAAATTTTCTCCATCTCCCCACACAGTCCACACTTGAAAAACTGATGTTTGGTCCCTAAATATTCAAAGTGGTTTCTTAGCTATTTAAGGTGTGTGTAAATATACATAATCACATATTTTAAATCAGTGGTTTTTAACTGCTGGTCCTCCAGATATTTTGGACCCTATCTCCTAGAATCCATGATTATTGGCCATGCTGACTGGATTCTAGGAACTGAAGTCCAAAGAGTCTAGGTGACTAATGGCTGAGAACTACTGCTTCATAGGGTAGACAACCTTCTTAACCAACCTTAAAAAACTTGTCAATCTTGGTAAGATTTATCCTTTTTTTGGCATCCAACTTATAGATGTTACTGACACTGCCATCCATTAGGTACAAGCCAAAACCCATTACCTGAAAAAATAAACAAACAAAGATATCAGTAGCCAGTTATGTTTGTTTGGGGTTTTTATAATATATCACCCTTCTCTTCAGCAAAAAAAAAAAAAAAAAAAAAAAAGGTTCTCAGAACAGCACAGGAAGACCAATAATGAGGCAATACCTGTCCCTCAAGACTTTCTGTATAAGACATGACAGAAAAAGAAACAGCACTGGGAGGATGGCAGAAAACTAATGAACTCTAGTGCTATTCTTAATTGCAGAGGCCTCCTAAGTATTTAAGAGCGATATAGGAGTTCTGCATGAATATTTTCAAAAGACTGAGAACAATTTGTATAGAATCACAGAGTTGGAAAAGACCACAAAGGCCATCCCGTCCAACCCCCTGCCGTGCAGGAATACACATACCACTCCCAGCAGATGGCCATCCAGCCTCTGTTTAAAAATATCCAAAGAAGGAGACTCCATCACACTCTGAGGCAGTGCATTCCACTGTCAAACTGGTCTTACCATCAGGACGTTCTTCCTAATGTTTAGGTTTCTTTTCCTGCAGTTTGAGTCCATTGACCTGTGTCCTAGTCTCTGGAGCAGCAGAAAACAAGCTTACTCCTTCTTCAATATGACATCCTTTCAAATATTTAAACATGGCTATTGTGTCACCTCTTAACTTCTCTTCCCCAGGCTAAACTTACCCAGCTCCCTAAGGCTTCCATACCTTTCACCATTTTGTTCGCCCTCCTCTGGATACGCTCCAGCTTATCAATATCCTTGGTTGTTTCATTTCACATGTGCATACTGTTAGTTTTGAATAAAAAGTCTCCTAAAACATACAGAACTGTTCTCTGTTTTTGTGGGGTAGGAACCTAATTCTATTCTTTCTATGTTATTTTTGCTTTTGGTACCAAAGTTTCTGTTAAAGAAGTAATGCCCAGGAACATACCTACTTCATTAACTGAGGCATAGCTGTATTCCTTGCTTCATTTTGGTTTGTCTCATCATAGGATTTTCATGGTAAAAGACAATCAGAATTGCTTTACCGGTGCTTCCTTCTGTACAGTACTAACAAGTATTAGCTTTGGTGCCACTGCCATTGTCTCTGAGAGATTCTCTGCCAGTGTTACCCCCCATTATTGCTGCTGCCAAGTAGCTGTTTGGAACATTTAGTCTGACTCCTCAGCAAAAGCCTGGCTGATGTGGCAGACCCTACCAGCAGCAGTGCAACCAGCAACATAATGTCTTGCCTCACCAGAACACACAATCCCACCACCACAGAAAGACAGTATCATAGTAGTGCCTTTATTTACATATTATATATACCTGCTTTCTGCCAACAAACAGCATTTATGTTGACTAACAGTAAAATTCAAGAAAAACAAATACATACAAATAAAGCTTAACAACAGGTTAAAAATACAATTCAAGGTAAACAAAAGCCTCCCTTCCACTATAACCCAACTTTTATGATGAAGGCCTGCCTGATTAAAAAGGTCTTTGCTTGCTAGTGGAAAAAAGAAGAGGCAAGAGATCAAACTAGCCTCCCTGGGTAGGAAGGTTCTGAGCCTGAGAATGGTCATCAAGAAAGTCCAATCTCACATCCACAAACAAGCCTTCTCAATGGGAGAAAAGAGCCTTCCCCAAAGATCTTAAAACTTGGGTGGAGCTCATAGTCAAGAATATGATCTTTCAAATACTCTGATCCCAAGTCATACAGGGTGTTTACAGGTCACAAAAAGCACTCTGAATTGTGAACAGAACAAGATGGTAACCAAGGAAGCTGTCCTAACAAGGGAGTCTCTAGCTCCCTGTAGTAGCCACAATTGATAGTTTGGCCACAGCATTTTGGATCACCTGAGGTTTCTGAGCACTTTTCAAAGACAACCCAACATAGAATATACTATAATCAAAAAGGCTGGATCAGACATCTCCAGGAGTGTGTGCTGTTGGCAGACTAGTCTTAATTGAGAAAGCACACCCTTGCCCACAACCAAAACTGGGGCCTCCAAGCACAAGGTTGAATCTGGACATAGGCCCAAATGAAAACCATACAACACAGACTGACCCCATTTCCTGATCCTCAAAAGTAAAGTACCAGAACAAGAAAGAGGCACCAGAATCTCTGTAAAATTACCAAGTTAAACAGACACGCATATGCACACACACATATCTGCGCGTGCATACACAAACACACATGCCTTAAACAGTTATTTCGAAAAAATAAAATAAAAAGCCAGTTAAAATGTTCAGTAATTGTATCAAATATGGGAGGTATTAGAAGGAAGCAAATTACAAAATTTAGTCTTCCAAAAATATTTATATAATTTATAGTGTCAGCTCGACAAAAGACTGTGCTTCACCAGAAGCCATAAAAGAACATGCCTGGATTTTCTAAATACACAGCAGTTTCCTAAAACACAGTCAAATAAACTGGCAAGAAGAATAGGCACAATCCATTTTGGGATCTCTAAGAACTGCTTTGCCAATTTTATCTCAATGTAGAGCTGTCAGCATTTGAGCAATAAATGGCTCAAATGCACAAAACCATGGCATTCTGAATTGAAAGCTGTTAAATTAGCTTTCCTACACAGTCTCTAGGGTTTTAAAAAATTATTATTAATAATTTGTAAGGAGGTGTTCTGCTGAAAATGTTCAGGGCACACATTCATTGCTCTATTCAACATTTTAAAAATTAGGATATTCATTCAAAGAAAAGCCAATGTAAATGACTGGATATTGAGCAATCTGGTTCTGCATGTTTTTGACATAATACAACTCTATGACACAGAATTGTACAAATTCCTTTTCAGCCCTTTCTCACTCCTCCGCATAAGAATTACTTCTCCCCCTGTGCACATACAGGTGAGGTGAAGAGAAGAGCCATATGTACAAAAGGGAGTCTGCAATTACTCATTATTATGGGCTACTTGGCAATGAAGCTTTAAGATTTCAAGAGTATTTTGCACCATTTTTCAACACCCCTTCCACCCCCGCCATAATACTGAAGTGCTTTCCAGAAAGAGAATACGTCTTACTTTTAGAAGCATATGCTTTTCACTAGGCGTTAGGTACATTTTGTTTTCATAGTAATCTACGCATAAATTCACAATGTCAGCAAGCAATTCTTCATAGCCAGGAATCACCTCAAGCTGTTGCTGTAAAGACTAGAACAAAGACAAGTATTAAGTTATAGATGAAAAAATTTAAAAATCAAGGAAGATTATTTAAAATACTCATATAATACTAAGCATATACATAAAGAAATGGCTGTCCTTCTATTATATTATTCTCTCTCTCTGGCTTTTCTTCGCAAACAAAGATTCATTAATACACACATAAAATACTAACATCTGTATGAAAAAAATTAATGTACAATTTACATTCTGTATTATTGTTAACTTAAAAACATACTTGCGTAATCTTGTTGTGATTGGCAAGAAACATAGACAGGTTCTGTGATTCTTGGATGGACTGAGGATCGGCCATTTTACGCAAAAATTGGGCAGCCCTTTTCAAGAAAGCAGAGGAAGGGGGAAATGTTACATCCTACAAGAACGATTGACAGCACATTCCTACTGTACTCTTTCCCAATCTGATAACCTCCAGATGTGTTCCAGTACAACTCGCATCATCCTCAACCAGCATATTGATGGTAGTTGCAGTCCAACACATCTGGCCAAACATCAGATGAAGAAATAGTGCTTATCACACCAACAAAGTACTAACCAGTGCATACTATAGTATAAAATGCATGTATTATAATAAATAATGTGATATAATACACACACAGACACAAGAGAGATTGCATAACACACTGAATAGCACAGTAGTCAAAATACTACATAATGGCAGCACGCTATACAAACATGCTATACAGTGGAAGTACAATAGAAGCACTACAATAGGATCCCCGTATCCACTGATTCATTATCCACTGATTCAATTATCCACAGGACACAAAACAGCACACTGACCATAGAGTCTTCCTAGAAAACATGTCCTCTCTAGCCATTTTCTAGGTCCTCCATGGCAACTCTATGGTATTTTAAACTGGACGTCCCATTATTTTCAATGGTGTTCGCTATTATCCATGGTTTTCAGTATCCACGGGCCTCCCCAGAACCAATCCCCAGTGGATACAGGCAGTCCTACTGTACAACAGAAGGACAACAGGAGTACACATACAGAAAAAATGAGAGGGATATAATGTTACAACCTCCTGAGCCACATGGAAGTTCATAAACTCAAGAGCAGTGGGTGGGAAGAATCACACAGGTAGTTATCCAACACATCCCATTCTGCAGAAAGCTACGGTAATTATTTTCCACCAGCAATCATTTGCTTGGTAAGAAATGCAGTACCAAGCTGTCCACCCATGGGATAAACCTGGGTGAATATTTCCCATTATATTGAGAACGTCTCTTGATCTTTGTGAGTAGACAAGCTGCAGAATGACTCAATGATTCTACCATATGCATGTGGATGCGGTAGAGGAAACTGATGTCACATGTAGTTCCTCTCCAAAGCCATTTTTGTGGCCCTTGATTCCTCCAGACTCCCTGAAACAGACATTTTTCTGGACAAAATAAGAGGTGACCTGCCTGTCATGGAAGCCTTTAGGAGCAGCAACTCATTTTTTAAATAGGATGCAGCCCCACACACTACTTACCAATTTTTAAAAGTATGTTTATCAAACCCAGCCACTACCAGGGATGAGTGGGACCTCGTTGTTGTTGTTTTATGTTTTTGACAGACCTTGCAGCCCACAGAGGGTGCCAAGGCACAAGATTGGCCCCTGGACCAGCCACAGTTGCACATCTATTATTTATAACCATATTTTCTTGGCTTCCACAGCAAAGACTTGTACATAGCCAACCAAATCTGAATTTATGAAGAAACTCTGGAAATGCAATCTACATGTGAAGCCATAATTTGTCTAACTATTTGAAATACAGAATGTGGCTAGCCTCCCTGTTGTAAACTGGTGTTGTGTGGCCTAAGCAGCAAATGCCTGGTACGTAGGCACCACACCAGAAGGATGGGTCCCTATTGGCTGCCCCCGTGGGACAGGTGAGGAACTAGCACAAGCGAGGAGACATTCCATGCCACAGTGGCTTACCACAAGAATCAGTCCTATCCCCATTGAGGTGCCTTCTATGTCAATGGGGCAAGTGAAACTTCTCCAGATTTTAGTCCAAACCTTGAAAGAAGCTATTCGAAATGCTGAACCCTATCCTCCCCAAATAAGCTCATCACTAGGGACAAGTCCTTTCAAGTCTGGACTAGAATCAAATAGACTCACTGCCCTTTACTGACATGGAAATCACCAGCTATCACTGATCCCAATACAGTACTAAAATGGAGCTGCTGCTACTTAGAGTTAGTTTTCAGCAGCAGATACTTAGTATTTGGAGCTGGTCTTTTCAGAAATCACATAAATAAGGGAGAAAATCCATTTCATTTTATTCATTCATATTCATTTTTATCAAAACATAAGGACATCCTACCCCAGTCCCCCAATCTTACTATTAATTCTAGAACTCCTTATCTTAACGAGTGCCCCCACACTCTTTCCCCTTGGCAGAAAACCACTCAGGAAAGTGTAGCCACACAAACCTCATTCAAGATTCTCTCCTACCCTCAGAAGCCTCTGTATCCTTTGTCTTAGAGGATAACAGCATTTAAAAAAATGTGATAATAGAAAATGCACAGAAAAGAGAGGATCTGGCCTTTCACAACATGGATGCTTCTGTAAAGACTGTTCTATGGCAGTTACAAACAAAAATGATTGGAAAATACTTACAATATTTTTGTAAATACTGAAAAATATTTACAATATTTTAAATGATTTGAGGGATAATGGCATGTCTGATACTAGTCCCTGAAGCATCTACTTTTACAATGATGAGAAACTAAATCCACACAAGCAAGAGCTCAAGAGAAACAGCTCAGATCTTCCTGCACACCCGTAAGGGGCACCAAGCCAAATCTCCAGTTTTTACACAACACATCAAGTCATTAAGTGGCAGCAAGAGAAAACTGTTCTTTCCTTGGTCCCCCACCTCCTCCACTATCCTTAAGACTGCAAGTGGTTTTATATTCAGACACTAGGTGGTTGTCTTCTTCACAAAGAAAACCCTGCACGGAATGGGTTTTTTTTTTTTTCTGAAAGGAAACAATGAGAGATTAATGAGGCTATTCATCATGATTAACATCACAATTAGCCACCTGGCACTTTTCTGCCAAGCAGGATTTTGCAGGTGTTATCTCAGAGGTTTAATCTCTTGTTGCCTACCATTTCTAACAACCCAGTCTTGTGTGGTTTTGCTCAAATGTCATGCCTAATATATTAAATTATTAAAACTGTGCAAAAGCACAAAACATGGAAATATGTACAGACCACAACTGGTCTTTCTTGTGGCAAAGACAGCAGCCTAAAGTTTTTCCAGTGAGTTTATGCATAAAGAATCCAATGCTTTTTATTGTTGTTGTTAATGTGAATTTTAAATTGTGTACTGATTGTTTTAAACTAATATCTGTTTTTAACTGGTATGTGTTTTTAACCAATGTTATGTTTATATTTTAATTTGTTTTTCCCTGCCTCGATCCATAGGGAGAGGTGGGTAAGAAAATAATAATAATAATAATAATAATAATAATAATAATTTGTTGTTATATGCCTTCAAGTCACTTCCGACCCTAAGGCGAGTCTATCATGGGGTTTTATTGGCAAGATTTGTTCAGAGGGGTTTGCTACTGCCCTCCTCTGAGACTGAGAGAGTGTGACTTGCCCAAGGTCACCCAGTAGGTTTCCATGACTGAACAGGGATTTGAACCCTGGTCTCCAGGGTCAAAATCTTAACACTCAAAACATAACACCACACTGACTCTCTAGGGTTACCATACATCCTCCTTTTCCAGGACAAGTTCTAATTGCTGGGGTTCAAACTTCCCAACAAAACTGGTAATCCAATATGACAGCTTTCCCCTATCATGCCAGATTTACAAGATTCAGATTGTGATCAATGAAGATCAGAATCCGAAGACCATATTTTCCTTTGTCACACAGTATTTTCACACTGTAAGGAAAATGATATACTTATTAAAATATTTATATCCTGCTCTATATCAAAAAGATTTCAGGCTGGCTTACAAACAACATTAAAAACAACAGATTGAAGTTGTGGACTTTTTGCTCCAGAGAGATTCTTACACAAAGGTAACATCTTATCAGGGAGATAAGGCAAGAGACCCAGGCAGTTGTTACATAGTTACAGTTCCCAATCTTGGCCAAGTTATATGTCCAATTCTTCTTTCTTATTTCAACTTACTCTCAGAATATCTTTCAGAAAACAAAAGCCATTCCATGCCATAAGGTGGTCGTGGCAAAGGTGCATGTTTTACCTGTATACCCCCAAATGTACAATTTGAATGCAGCAAACAACTAGTGCCATCTTGTGGCCACACTGTCCTATTGTTTGTTCTTGTTATGTGCCTTCAAGTTGACTCCAACTTATGGGGTCCCTATCATAGGGTTTTCTTGTCAAGACTGATTCGAATGACTTGCCCAAGGTCACCCAGTGGGTTTCCATGGCTGGGCAGCAATTTGAACCCTATTTCCACAGTCCCATTCTAACACTCAAACCTCCACACTACATTAGCTATAGTACTACATGCCATTACGTATCTGGCGGGACATGCATTTTCCCATATGAGTAAAATTTTGAAGGGATGAAATCTGTATCTCCTTTCAGAGTGTGCCCATATCCAACGTAAGTTTTAAAAAATTAGTACAGGTCGCCCCTGGTATTATGGGGGGATATGTTCCCAGACTTACCATTTATAAGTGAAACTGCAGATAATAGCAAACCACCACATAATTATCCTAGAATTGAGCTTGAGGACCTAGAAAATGCCTAGAGGGGATGCCTCCAGATGCCTAGAGAGACCTTTCCCTCAAACCATGGTTAAATTTCCAGACAAAGTACAAAGTGTTGATTATTGCCATTAAAGCCCTACATGGTTTGGGTTTGGATCAGACATTTTGCCCAGGACTGCCCGAGCGCCCGGGAAACATGGGAGGAGGTGGCCCAGGTCCTAGATTGGCCAGATTTGACACAACAGTCTTGGGAGACAGTGCTTTCGGGGACCGAACCTCCAGAGAGTGTCAGGGGACCCAGAAAGTCAGTGGGCCAAAAGAGGAAGAGGAAGGAGTCTGGTTCCCCGACTGTGAGTTTTTGGACAGTGCCCTGGTCCACGGTGTGCCTGGTAAACCTCTATGTGATGTTGGGATTATTTTTCCAAAGATAAAGGGAAGTAAAGAGTCAAATTCTACAGGATGTAAAAGGCACTGCTTATTATGTTAAAAACATAAGAGAAATTACCAAACTATTGTTGGCGAAAGTTTTGGCCATGGTTTAATGAGACAACCCCAGCAATAACTTAAGGGATATCTTTAAATAAATATTTTATTATTATTTTATTATTTTTGTATTATTATTTTTATTAATTTTTTCTTTTCCAAATATGTATAATTGTAATGTGTAACTTCTAATTTTAGTATAAAGGTGTAAATATAATGTTTATTGGAAAAGAAAAGAGAGTGATTATAGTGTGTTTAGATTAAGAGGAAAAATGTATTAGTGTTAGGATTGATAGTTTTATTTTTGTATTAGTAAGAAAAGGGGGGAAATTGCATTATAATTATGGCCTTTTGCGGTCGGGTATATTTTTCAGTAGACTGATTTTATTTCAATAAAAAAATTCCTAAAACCCCCCCCCCCAAAATTCCTACATGGTTTGGGTCGAGGTTACCTTCAGAATTGCCTCCTCCCGTACAATCCTCCCTGTACACTCAGGTCCTCCGGGGGACATTTACTTCAACCAGCCAGGACTAGACTGGCAACTGTCACCCAGAGGACCTTTTCGTTGGCCACCCTTAGACTGTGGAATGACCTGCCAGAAGAGATTCATCAGCTAAAACATGCTGTTTGAATTTAAAACAGTATTAAAGACTTGTCTCTTCTGGCAGGCCTTAACCAGTCAATTTTAAACTATGAATTTTAAATTGTCATATTTTAAGTTTATGTATGGATGATTTTAATGTGCAATGGTTGGTTTAATCATAAGTTTATGTGTTTTAACATAAGTGTTAAATAGTTTTATGCATCTAGCTATACAGTTGTCCCTCCGTATCCATGGATTTGGTATCCATGGATTTAAGTATTCACAGCTTGAAAATATTCTTAAAAAAATAATAACCCAAAAAGCAAACCTTGATTTTGGCTTCTTATATAAGGGACACCATTTTGCTATGCCACTACATATAATGGGACTTGAGTATTCATCGATTTTGGTATCCACGGGGGGGGCCTGGAACCAAACCCCAGCAAATATGAACGGACAACTGTATATAGTATTTTAATCTATGTTGTACCCTGCCTCAAGCCTTGGGGAGAGGCGGATAAGAAATAACAAGAATGAGGAGGAGGAGGAACCATGGTTACGGATATCACGGATACGGAAATCAACTAGTACATCCTAGAAAAAATAAGTTTTAGAAATAATTTTAACTACCTGGATTAAGGTGATATATGACTTACAGATGACACAGATTGTGGTCAATGGAGAATTAACAAAACCATGCCAAATGCAAAAACATACAAGACAAGGATGCTCTCTCTCTCTCCCCCCCTGTTGTTTATTTTGACCCTTGAGGTTTTAAATAGGGTCAATAAGGCAAGAAATCAAAGGGTTGGAGATTCAAAAAGAAACTTATAAACTAAGGGCATTTGCTGGTAACTTAGTGATTATGTTGGAAAACCCTTTAGAAAGTATCAATGTGTTGTTAGAGCAGTTAAAAAAATATGGAGAGATAGCTGGTTTTAAAATCAACAAGCAAAAGATGATGACGTTAACAAAAAATGAGAAAAGAAGACAAAATGAAATAGCTGGAAATGTCTGGTTTCAAAATAGAGAAAAAGGTGAAATATGTTGGCACTACTATGACAAATTATTATGGGACTAGAAAGCCAGTAAATAACACAACTCCCAGCCACATTCACATAAAAAGGTGAAAATGTGTTTGCAATTATGAAACCTGTGACACATAGCATGTTTGACAACCATGAATTACATACTTATAATGGCCTAGTGATATCAAGATATGAGACATGGAACACAACTCATCCAGGAATTACAAATGCTAAATCAGCACCTATGGCACAAACCCCCTGTGTTACTAGTTGGTGCAGTGTAACACAAAAGCATAAAACTCACTGTGAAAGATGCTCCCACCCTTTTTCCTCAAAGTTTGAAAATAACAAATTACAAGTAACATAGTCACCTACAGCTAAGGAGACAAGGGGACATGTCAAGAGTAATAAGTAAAACTGGCAGTACAGGAGTGTAATTTTCTAAGTATTTTTTTTTTCATATTAAGGGTATTGTTCGAGTGTATTTTTTCAGGTTTTATGCCAATCCTAAACGTTTTCAAAAAAGTAAGAAGTGACATAATGAGCTACCCCCTTCCCCCTGCCACAACCATAATGCATAACAACAAGAAATAACTTTCTTAACATACTAATGGCAGGAATTTACTTTTGTAACATTCCAAGCTCTGTTCTTTTCCCTTTCAGATACTCACCGCTTGTAAGCTGAATGGTCATTCTTCACACTGCACTTCATATTTTTCAGCTCATCTAAAACAGCAAACATGTTGATAAACTTTCCAAGAGTTATGAGATAAGCTTCAGACACAAAGTCCTTCCTCCTTTCTGCATGACACAAACGCTTCACCTCTCCACAAAATCTTTCAATTGCATTTCTCTGTTGATGAAAAGAAATTCATGTTACTAAAAAACCCAGAGTATAAGCTACATTTCATTTAACTCCAATGTATGATAAGGTATTCACACACCTGGGCTGAACTGATAGGGTGTACTAAGAAGATTTTTTCATGCATGACTGAACACAAAATGACTTCTAGTGCAAAGCTGTCCACTAAAAACAACCACCACCCAACAAATCTTCTATAAAACAAACAGATGTGGAATAAGGCTAGAGAGGGAGCAACCATGAAAAGAAAAATAATTATTCTAGGAACTAGTATCCATTTACCTGAAAATACATAAAATTCATCAGCTTCGTGACCTCCGGCTCCAGAACTTCCACAGTTTTTTCGTAAATTTCCACTCTGTTTGGCTGCTCATTACATTTCACCTGAAAAGGAGGGAAGGGGAGAACTACCAAATTACACAAACAATTCATACACCCTCCCTTCCCTAACTATAAAACATTCGCAGTGATACCAATTTGAAATCTTTTTGTGTCACATAACATGGCTTTTGGGTTTCAAGTACTGTAATAAGATTTCACAATTGTTTCAGTCTGTAAGCATTTTAAATGAAACGTTGTATTAATACAGTATTGCCGGGCTTATGTAAATCAAAATATATCAAGATGCAGAATCATTTTCTTGGGACGACCCTAGCACTGAATCAGACACACGCTCAAGGACTGAGTGACGACCCAATAAGGAAAGTCTGACTGATTTTAGGTGACCTAATTTCTCTCTTCAAATGTTAACAATTGTATTTGTATACAACTTGCAGGGCTGCTAGCCATGAAGTACAAATCTCACCCAGTAATATCCAAATTAATCTTTATCAACTACTCAAAAATTTTAAAAAGGATTTATTTTGTAAATATTCTCACATTATATAGGTACTAAGCTAGTTTTTCTTGCCCCTTTCTGCTCAAAGCTACTTGTTTTCCACCTGTCTCCCCAAGCAATGGGGGGAAGAAAAAAACAAAAAGTAAAGATATAGGAGGAGGGGGAAAACCGCAAAGGTGACTGCTACTATAATTTAAAGGATCAGGCAGGTACACCAAATCAAACACGGTGCCCTGGAACTGCTCTGCCTAGCAAGATCTACACCAGGAGCAAAGGTTTCTCCTATGGGATGGGTTGAGGCAAATGCAGCTTGAGTTTGGCTCTGCCTTAGACGGGTCATCTCAGATGTTATATTCTCTTTCTTTCCAATCTTTGGCAATTTCTTCATCAATTTCAGTATGCTCTAAATTAAGAAAGAAAAAAAGATCCCACAAAGATGGTAAAAAGCGGCTACTGCACTTGGGACACAAACCCCTCTGCCGAACCATGCCAGAAAATTGTGCTTAAAAAAACAACAACAAAATGTGAGAAAATGAGAAAAACTGCTCATCTTCCCTCAGAGATGAAGCAACCTACTAGCTACCTTCAAATACCACAGAAAACACACACAGTACAGTCTGCTGAGTTTGGAAGGAAGTTGAAGGAAAGAAATTGTCTGTTCCTAGCTTCCCTTTAGCCTGGGGAACCAAAGGGACCTCCCACAAGGTCCAATCCTTTCCTTGGAGAGATGCTAGTGGAAAGGAGCCCCTGTGTAGATAAGTAGAAAGAGGTTTGGGACACAAGAAGGAAGGGGGACCCAATAAAATATCCTAACAGAATTCTTCAAACTGAAAGGCTTGATGAGCATCTGTGTGTGTGTGTGTGTGTGTGTGTGTGTGTGTGTGAGAGAGAGAGAGAGAGAGAGAGAGAGAGAGAGAGAGAGACAGAGAGAGAGAGAGAGAGAAGGAAGAGTTTATATGAGAAAGTGAAAGATATAGGGTGGGGAGGAGAGGTACTACCAGAAGATGTGCATTATTCCAAACACATTCTCCTCTCCCCCAAACAGATTTAGGAGCCCTCAAAGGTCCCCTAAGAGTACATTCTGCTTCTAATCTTCATTTGGGTTTGAGTACTACAAAATCAGGGAAATTAAGATGAGCTGTACCATGTCTCTGGGGTAGAGCTGAAAGGGAGAAAATCTTTTGCAGTATCTATCACTCTCCTTCACTGTAGCTGCTGCTCTGCTTAAACAGCAGAACTGTGGGATGTGCATAGAACTCCCTCCCTCCCTCCTTCTCATGTATCCACCTCTCTCTCATGTTTGGGTGAAGGGCAAAAAAGAAAGAATGACTATTCTCTCTATCCTGTCCTTCTCCTGTGGCATTCTGTCACATAACCTCACTGTCACACAACTACTGCTTGTATTCCTTTATTTTCCTGCTAGTCAATGCATGCACCTGAACACAGGGGTATGTGGTCATAATTCTTTGACAGAAATTACCCACAGGATGCTGCATGCACATCTGTGCAATATTAAATTCAACCAAGAAATGCATTATTAAAATACCTATCAACCTGTTTATTTAAGTTTAAATACAGTAGTACCCACGTATCCGCTGATTCGCCAACCATAGATTCAATTATCTGCAGTTGGCAATGGCGGGGGAAGGGAGGAGGAGGAGGGATCTCACCATCCCCTCTCTTCCCCTGGAATGGCTCCATTCGCGACGGGGCCATGGCGGGACGAAGGGGGAAGGAAGGGGGCAGGAGCAATTTTGTCTGCCTCCTCCCTCCCTCCGGGAAAGCTCTGTTCATGGCGGGGCCATGGCAGGGGGAAGGGGGAAGGGAAGGGGCAGGAGTGATTCCGCCTGCCTCCTCCCTCCCCCCGGGAAAACTCCATTCACGGCGGGACCATGATGGGGCGAAGGGGGAAGGGAGGGGACAGGAGCGATTGCTCCTGCCTCCTGCCTCCCCCCGGGAAAACTCTGTTCACAGCGCGGCCCTGGTGGGGGGAAGGGGGAAGGGAAGGAGCAGGAGTGATTACACCTGCCTCCTCCCTCCCCCCAGGAAAACTCCATTCACAGCAGGGCCGTGATGGGGCAAAGGGGGAAGGAGGGGGCAGGAGCGATTGCGCCTGCCTCCTCCCTCCCTCCAGGAAAGCTCCATTCATGGCAGGGCCATGACGGGGTGAAGGGAGGGGGCAGGAGTGATCGTGCCTGCCCCCTTCCCCTGGGAGGGTTCCTATGGTGGCGGGGTGGCGGTAGATGGCGTTCGCTATTATCTACGGAATTCACCATCTGCGGGGGGTCCCGGAACCAATACCCTAAAGATATGGGGGTGCTACAGTAAAAAGCTTGTAATGTAACTCGCCTGAGTCAGCCATAATTTGGGAACTACTCACATGGATAAAGCCACCTATGAACTGTAAGAAACCAAAGGGATCATTCTAAGGGTGATTTTGATTCTTTACCTGAGGGATGGCTCTTGAACAGCTTCTCCATGTGTATAGCATAATAGCATATTCTTGGCCTTCTTCCAACATTTCGTTCTATAAAAAAAATAACAACTAGCATTTATACAAAAAGATACGTGGGAAAATGGCCAGAGGTAAAAAAGACAGAGATAAAAACAAGGGATATCAAAGAAGGATATTTAATTATATGCTCTATTGTATTGTTGCATCTTGATGATTTTATCTTAGTTTTATATTTGCTATCTTTAATCATTGCTTTATTGTATCAATGTTGTCATTTATATTTTTAATACAATATACACCTCATCTCCAAAGAACTGTGCTTACGGGGAGATTTTAAAAAGAAGGAAATAAACATCAACATACAGTTTTAGAAGAGATATAAGCTTAAGTCTTATATCAGAACACTGAAAGTGAAATTACTTTGTATATTAGTCCAATCCTAAAGACATGAAGGGCTTATCTACATGAAGGAAAAAAACGGACTGCCTCACAGTAATAGGAAGTCGCAGCAGCTGCAACATGTCTTAATGGTTTTACAGAGTCCCTAAACTTTGCATGCCTGTAGCCGAGATGGCGACAGAGAGTGGATTACTTGCATTTTTAAATCTGACTCTGCCAAACATTTTTTTTAAAAAAACACCCTATTTTTATGGTGTGCAGAAGCAATATTCCACCTCTTCCAAAAAGAAAGAGAAAAAGATAGCACAAACCTTCATTTTATCTCCTTAATGATCACTCGCTAAAGTGAAAAATCCAACATGGCGGTAGCGGGCGCTTACCCTGTAACCCAGCCCCACCCCCTGCGCTCATCCAGCCAATCAGGTTTGTACTGTGTCCTGCATGGGGAAGCGATTCATGTTGAATCGCTTGTCTTAACAAGTGAAAATGCGTACATCACTGGAGTTTTTTTTTTAAAGTTGGGAAAAGCTGCGAATGCTTTTCTTGTCAGGAGTCAGAGACTGAACTCCATTATAAAATGGCTGAACAACTGCAGAATCATGCTGAGTCATAATGGCTGACTCCATGAACTACCAAGTCATGCCTAGTCAGGCGGCTAGAGGACAATGTCCTGTATGTATATGCATATATATGTATGTATATACATATATATATATATATATACACACGAGCTAGTCCAAAGTTCACTGTCTTCTTGTGAATGCTGATGCCTGGTGAAGCAGTTAAATATCTGTATATATATTACAACTGTTTGACTTTGAAGATAAAAGTGCCTCCTGCTTATTTGGATGTCAAACACTCTGTGTGTGAGTATTCTTGGGAACGGGTTGCTACTAAGTCTGCTGAGATAGTTTTTGGCTTCTGCCGGGGATTGAGTGTCCTATCATCCCCTGACATTTCTCATGTACTTTTCGCTCTTTTTGTCACCCCTCCTTCACAAAATGACAAGACAATGCAGGATCCCATTAAGACAGCTCGTTTTCTGAGCAAATTCTGTGAGGGCTATTTTCACCGTGTGGACAACCCCGAAGTTAGCTCTACTTCTTCCTGCTAAGTTTGATAGCATTCTTAGGATTAGGAACACAGACAAATTCTTCATTTTTAAGCATAGTTATTACTGCTTCACAGCAATTACTAGACCTCAGCTCCTACTAAATAACAAAAAGAAAGCCAAGAACCTTAGGATGCTGAATTGGTACATGCTCAGTATATATGAAAATCAGCTGAAAAACACACACAAATGTAATTTCTTATTTCTTTCTATTGTAACTAGAGCTGGCCCAAGAAAATCCCACATGCACCTGTCCCCATTCCTGGCAGTAAAATATAAAACAAAAACAACATCAACCACTGACAATGTGTTGCTCTTTACTGATACCCCAAATCTGCTTCCTGAACCAGCCATCTCACTCTGCCAAATGGTAGGGCCAAATCTGTTTGTAATCAAAAGCTGAAAGAAGGAAGTATCATTAAATATTTATTATGCTACCCATCTCTTGCTCCTCCACATGTTCATATGTTTGTTTAAAAAAGAAAAGCACAATAAAATAGAAAAAAACAATATTTACCATACTAGAATGAACAGTTGCTTGTTCAATGTATCTTGCAATGCCTGTGACAAATGCATTCCTGTCTTCAAAATTGGTGTTGAAATTTGGCTGCGTGATAGAAAATACACCACAAAGAGAAGGGATGAATAGACTTGAAAGTGGAAAAAACAAACAGAGATCATTTAGAACTAAGATACTAAATACTTAACATGCATGTTTGTGTGTATGCGCTTGCGTGTGCATACACCCTGTACTCCTTTTACTGGTAATATACCTGATAAAGCAAGGATGATGGAGGGGGTTCAATACAAGGTTGCTGATCTGGAAGTGGTAATTCTTCCAAAAGGTCCACATTAGACAAAGCATCCTCTAGGGTAACTTGAGCAGTCATTCTGAACCTATAAAAAAGTAAACAGAAACGTAAATACAGGCATACCTCAGGACTAGTCTACACTGGCCAAATAAAACATCCTCCCCCTGTCCCCACGGTGATCAGTCCAGATGACACAGGGTCAGATCCCCAATTCTGGTGTGAACTGTCTTCACAACATCCAATCAGATCAACACCAAACCTGCCCAATCATGTGATCAATGCTGGGCACTCGTTTCTGGACTCAGAGGACACGACTTGGACCAGTGGAAGGGGTGCCAGGCAACACAGTGGGGAAACGTGTGAAGACATCCACCTGGTATTACCACGAAGTGCACTGGTAATGGAGGGGGATTCAAAAGCTCCTTTTCACAAAATTATTTTATGCCCACCCAGCCCCCTTTTTCCTTCTTGTCCTTTATCTTCTTAGGAGCACTGACATTAGAGAAGCATAGTGAAGAAGGGCTGGAGAAATATCTTCACTGTTAGGTTACAGAAACGTGTCTACATTAAACAATGCAATAAAGCTTGATCTGAGAAGAAATGGGATTCCACTTCAGCCAATGCTACTATAACTTGACGTGTCTTTCTACAACAGGCAAGGTAACCAACATCTGCTGAGTACACGTGAACAGCAAAACATGGGGGGGGGAGAGAGATCAGATAAGCTCGCCTCACCAGCTAACCATCCCCATCACCGCTATGTCAAAAAAAGTATAGATTTATGTTTGGCCACCAAAAAGAAAATCATAAGAAAAGTGGAGGCTAGTGAAGGAAAAAAAATATATTCCCAGAATTCATTTTGGAAGAAGCCTTCAAGTGTTCTCAAGAAGGTTCAAAACGTTTGTTTACTTATGTGCAAGGCTTACTTGACCTGATTGTTTCATTTCCCACATGCATAGTGTTAGTTTCAGATTTTAAAAATTGCAGAAACATATTGAACTGTCTTTTGAACTTATCCCTAATCTTTCCATAACCCAAAATCCATTTAAAAAGTGATACTTTTATTGGCCAACCAAATGCAAAACACATGATGCAAGCTTCTGAAGCTCTACTGGCTTCTTCCTCAAGCAAAAGATGTTAAAATCTTTCCATGTTAGTTCTGCCTTTGGTACCAAAATTTCTGTTAAGCAGTAATCCCCAGAAATACGTATACTTCATTAACTGAGGTATACTGTACAATCAACTACTGTAAAAGAAACTTGGAGCAAATAAGAAAGGGAATATTCTGACCTACTCTTGTGCTGATCTTTGATAGAGAAAATTCAATATGATGTGACTTCACCCATCATGCTGATAAAGAAATGCCAAGATATAAGGCTTCTACATCCTGAGGAGCTTTTAGCTCATTAGACCCCATATGGAGGAAACGTTCAAAACAAATATTCATCAAAGAAAAGACAAAAGCCGTATCATAGCGATTATCACATTTTTTTAAAAAGCAAGTATGTTTCCTCTCACAAAAGGTATTTTCTAACCTAGTGGTTCTCAAATTGTGAGGCACAACCCTTAGGGGTGTGTGATAGTTGCTCAAGGTGGGTGCAATAATTTTTTTGGACATTAGATTATTAATGTCCCTCAGTCCCAGGGCAGCAGTGGAATCAGTGGCAAGCCTTAGGCACCAGGTAAAGATTCTTTGGCTTGCAAAGTGGGCAGGCTCTCCAGAGGAGAAAGGATCAGCTTAGGGCAGCAGTGGCAGCAAGGCCCAGGTTCTAGGAGTGCTTTTTTCCTGCTTCAGCCACGGTGTTTCTGCTCTTTCCATTCCAGAGGCTGGTGCGATCCCTAGAGACAGCAGAGCAGGAGGAATGCACAACTGGCACCTGGGGCTTCCTGTTACTGCCCCTATTGTGGTGGGTGGGTAGGACAACATCCACACGTAAAGGGGATCACAGAGGTAAAAAGTATAAGAACCACTGAACCAAAAGAGCCACTACAGTCCCAAGTGCTATACTTCCTAGTGCTGAAACCTCCCTCCAGGTTTGCAGCCTCTATCCTGCAAAGCTAGATGTGATGTGATCTGCTAGCATTATACGACAGTAACGTTCTCTTGCTTCTTCCTATATTGTTATTTGTGTCTCACTGCCAAGTCCTAAAAGAAGCAAAGAGGTTCTCGGGCTAAATTTAAAACCCAGTACAATTTTCATATCACATCGCAAGTTGTTTCCTCTTCCTCTTCTAGTAAATTTTGTCTGATGGATGAATTACTATGGTCCCTTGAGTAGGCAAACAAAACAACAGAATTTCTACTTTTGGGGGGCTTCTTCAGCATCCTTTCATCACCCCTATTCAATAACACACTTGTTACATCAGCCTACAAACAGCATGAAGTCAGTAATTCAGGAACAGTAACTAATTTTTAAAATGTTTATTTGAATGTTTGCCAACATATTAAAAGAAAAAAAGAGTGCTTGTTATGGCCATAAATATCTGAAGCTCTTATGTAATATATGATGCGTGTGTATGCACGCCTTCAAGTGACCTATCAACTTATGGTGATCCCAGGATTTCATAAGGTTTTCTTAGGCATAGAACACTCAAAGGTGGTTTTGCCAGTTCCCTCTTCTAAAATATAGCCTACAGCACCTGGTATTAATTGGCAGTCTCCCATTTAAGTACTAACCAGGGCTGACCCTGCTTCACTTCCAAGATCAGATGAGGTCTGGTGCCGACTATACTTAACCTCACATATGGCCTGCAACTGGCTCAGAGTTCAATTTGTTGTGCATTTCACTGGCATACCTTGCCTTGCAAAATGCTATGTTCTGTCCCAGATATCATATTTGTTGTGAAAAAAGGAACAAATCTTCTGCAGTTTCTGTTTAAGAGGCCTGTGTGTTGATTACTCTTCCTTATTTTAGCTTTAAGCAAAAAAAGACAATCAGTATCTGACTGACAGAAAAGAAAAAAGAAAAAGAGCACCATCAGCCCAAATAGTGTTTCAAAAATGAGGAAATCAGCAGATTTCCATACAGTGCTGGCCCTGTCTATGTTGCATGCTTATTCAGTATTTTTAACCATTTACACTGACATAAAGTAATTGGAAAGTTACACCTAAAACTGTTGTCAGTTTCTCATAGATGTACAAAACCAGCAGGATATAAAATTCTATGCTCTGATTTCCAACATCTGCAACCAGCCTTTGTAATAAAAAGCAATTTTTCATCTGGCACCATCAGAACTTAAATTAGTCTACAGAAGATTCCACTTCCACTACATTTTAAAAATACTTTTCTTGGATTTTAAAATATAAATTGCAAGGAAACAAAGAAAACATTTTCATTCTTGACAGCTCTTGCACTACAGTCCATATTTGTCTAACATAAGACTATGGAGCAAATTCGGATTTCTGCACATACCTTTAGTGAGGAACTGTGTGTGAAGTGATAGGGATGATGGCTGTACTGTACGGCGTATAAAATGACTGGGCGTATAAGACGACCCCCCAAGTTTCAAGTAAAAATATAGAGTTTGTGCATATATTTGCCGTATAAGACCACCCCTCAATTTGGCTGGCTAGCTGGCTGAGGGAGCCTTGCCAGATGATCCTCTTTGTTCCCCAACTCACAAGGATCTCCTCATGAGTTGGGAAAGCAAACAAGATCAGCTGGCAGGGCTCTCCCAGCCAGCCACAACATTTGCCCCTCTCTTCCGCCTCCGGTTGCTCCCCAAAGGGGGTGAAGGCAGAGGAGGGGGCCGAATGAATCCGGTTTGCCTCAGCCACCGCCCATTCTCTCTATCTTCGTTCCCTTTGTGAAGGGAATGAATACAGAGGGGATGGGTGGCATCCGTGGCAAACCGCGACATTCGCCCCTCTCTTCCACCTTCCAGTCACCCTTGACTCGAAGGTGGAAGAAAGGGGCGAATATACCCGGTGTGCCTCGACAGCTGCCCATTCCCTCCATCTTCCTTCCCTTTGCGAAGGGAAGGAATACAGAGGGAATCGGTAGCCACCAAGGCAAACCGTGGCATTCGCCCCTCTCTTCCACCTTCCAGTCAAACTTGACTTGAAGGTGGACAAAAGGGGCGAAAATATCTGGTTTGCCTTGCCCCCCCCCCCTCCATCTTCATTCTCTTTGGAAAGGAATGAAGACGGAGGGGGTGGGCAGCGGCCATGGCAAACTGCGGGATTCACCCCTCTCTTCCACCTTCCAGGAAGGTGGACAACAAGGGCAAAAGTACCCGGTTTGCCTCATCCACCCCCCTCCATCTTCATTCTCTTTGGAAGGGAATGAGGTTGGAGGGGATGGGCAGCGTCCGTGGCAAACTGCGGGATTCGCCCCTCTCTTCCACCTTCCAGGAAGGTGGAAGAAAGGAGCAAACGTACCCGGTGTGCCTCGGCCACCGCTCAATGTCCTGTGTGTTTGTTTCCCGGATCGAGCGGCGTCCGCGGCAAACCGCAATGTTCACCCCCCTCCTCTGTCTTCGGTTGCTCCCCAAAGGGGGAGAAGGCAGAGGAGGGGGAAGAATGAACTGGTAAACACTTTGCCTCACCCCCCCACCTGATCTCCTGCCTCTTCACTCCATTTGCAAAGAGGCAGGAGATCAGATGGCAGGTGAAGCAAAGTGTATCTGGCGTATAAGACAACCCCCGATTTTGGAGGATATTTTTCGGGGTTCAATGGTCATCTTATACGTCAGAATATACGGAAATGCCTGGCATGCCATATGATACTTCTCATTCCTGCCTTAACCAGAGTTTCATCATTTTTCACTTTCATGTAGGGCAAAGACAGTGGCCAGCACCTTACAGATCAAGAAATGGTGAGGGCACACAATTCCAAAAATGGCAAGGGGTGTAGGCACAAACAACTGCTGGGCCAATTATGATCACAGGTGACAACTAAGGAGGGAAGAAGTATCATCCCACTAAGTGTGCTGTGGTGCACATGTTCATGCACTCATATATACCCCCCACCAAAGACTGTCTCTGTCCCTGAATAACAAACTGTATGGCTCCTGAATCCAGGACTGATGGAGAGTAAAACCAGTATGTGTGTGCTAAGAGGGCAACCTACATGATGAATATGGCTGGGATTCTCATAGCATTCTCAGCAGCGCTCTAAAACATTTACCATTTTATCATTCTGGACACGTTGCTAATATGGAATAGGGGACGGTGGGGTTCTCTAGTCAGTCCTAGAGGGGAGGTTTGAAAAGGTGGTGCTGGGAGACCTCTGTCCCTTGCACAATGGTGCATCAGATTCTGTGAGAATCCCATCTCACCTCTCAGCCTTTTTAATATCTCTACATGAAACCACTGGGTATAATCATCCAGGTATGTGAGCTGTCATCTCAATCAGTACAGGGACAATATTCAGCTTTTTTTTTCCTGTCAGATTTAGCTAAAAGGAGTATACCAGCTATATCCAAACAACCCCCCACGCTCTGCTCTTTCTTTTTAGGAAAGTCTCAGAAAAGCAGTGACCTCCTCTGTACCCAGCAAATAAATGCAAGGGGCTGCCAGAAGAATAGCAGACCACTTTGTTTTTCTCCATCAGTTAATATGTCTCCAAATTCCTTGTTATCAGTAAAGTCCAGGTAAATAGTTAAAAACTGTCTGTAAATTGGTCTCCTGAGGGACTGTCACCATCACTATCAGTCCCTCAGGAGACCACCATTACGTTATAGCAAGTATGAGCGGAAACTTTTGTGGAAGATTTTGGGTGTCAGTGCAAGGTGACTGTGGTTAGCTTGATTCTTATGATCAGTGCATTACTGATGTTTAATCCTGGTGCTGTTTTATGTTGATGATAATTTGTTTTATAGCTTTGTGACTGTTAGAAACTTTAGGAGCTTTTAGAGGGAAATAGAAGGTGTTAAATGTTTAAGCAAACAAAAAGAAACCTCAACAGAATATTGTAACATATAAACAATTGTGGGCTTATTTTTCAAAGCAAGGACTCCTTTAATGTTTGTCTCCTCTGTAATGAAAACAAATTGTGGATACATCAAAAAGTTTTTTCAGTGTAATGTGGCAAAATCCCAATGTGTTTCATGAACAACAAAAAGCAGGAGAAAAACCAAGGTCAGAGAAGATGCCAGCCACAGATGCAGGTGAAACGTCAGAAATAAACTCTTCCAGAACATAGACTGGACTGGATGGCCCTCGTGGTCTCTTCCAACTCTACAATTCTATGATTCTATGGCCACATAGCTGAGAAAAAAACCACGGAAAACCTATGGATGCCAGCCGTGAAAGCCTTCGACTTCACATTGAGCCAGTAAACTTTTTCATCTAAAAAGATAGATTCCTTTCTCTCTTGCCAGCTTCACAAGCAAATCACAGATATACACACAGATTTATTTATTTTTAAAGTCACACCCTGTGCATGACTTCCTCTCTCTGTTTTGCTTCTGCTCAGAAAATTCTGATCTAGGGACAGAACAAATGCAAATTTATGTACTGCCTGAAGACAAAAGCTGAGTGGAAGGGATAAAAAAATAAAGCCAAGGATAGTAAAAACTACAGCATGTGCAGTAAAAAGAAAAAAAGTCCTTCTGGTTGGAGATTCTTATTTATGCTGAACACAGTTTTATCACAGAAAAACCACAAGGCCACCTATAAGTAATTCCAAGAGAGCATGATGAACACTGTGGTTAAACCTACACCAACAAACATCTTTTTTCTCTACTCGTTTGAAAACAGAAAGTAACCATTACCTACACCACTTTTACCACCTCTCAGTTGACAGATTAAAAACAATACAAGGCCCTAGTGACACAGAATATCTGTACGAGTTTCCTGCTGCATTCAAAGTACCATCACACCAGTTGTAACTTTTAATAGCCAAATAAATGCTGTTTGGCATCTGTATTAACTGAAACACCATCTTTTACCCTGTTTCATCCAACTGTGACATACAATCAGCTTCAACCTAGTTGATAAACCCACACGTTGGGACTATTCCATCTCAGATTGCAACTGGGGAATGATATATTTAAATGGTTCAAATAACTGGGAACATTTTATTATGTGGCAAGCCAGCATGGTGTAGTGGTTTGTATGTTGGACTACAACTCTGAAGATCAGGGTTTGAATCCCTGCTCGGCCATGGAAACCCACTGGGTAACCTTGGGCAAGACACATTCTCTCAGGCTCAGAGGAATGCAAAGGCAAACCCCCTCTGAACAAATTTTGTCAACCCCCACCCCAAAGAAAACACAACAGGTTCACCTTAGGATCACCATAAGTCAACTAGAAGGCACACAACAACAACAATTCTATTATGTGAGCTTTTACCTACTCAAGTGGTATACCCAAGACAAAACTTTATGATTCTTGTGCTAACTTAAACCTCAGGACAAAGATGGGAACTTGTTGCTCTCCAGATGTTGTTTGAACTCAAATGCCCATCAGCCCAGGTAGTCTGGCCAACAGTAAGTAATAATGGGATAAGTAATATCTCAACATGTGAAAAAACACAAGATCTCTAGATTCTGTAGGTTCTATTCATAGTGTATACCACCTCTTGCACTTGCCTCCTCTGATTCCAGTCACAACAAAGCTTTGTTGAGTTCAAACACTGTTAAAAAGCCTTGAAGGTGTGGTGAGAAATGCAAGGGCTGTTCTAGCACCTTGGCACCCAATACATCTATACTATTACTATGATGATGATTACTAGTTACACAGTTTTGCACACATAAACATCTCTATGTAAGGCAGCACTTCAGAAACACCAATCCTGTCAGCACTCAACTGCAATGCTGTAGATCAATGGTTCCCAAACTTTAGTCCTCCAGACATTTTGGACTTCAACTCCCAGAATTTCTGACTGTTGGCCAACCTGGCTAGGGCTTCTGGGAGTTGAAGTCCAAAACACCTATATGACTAACGTTTGGGAACCAGTGCTCTAGACCAAGGGTAGGCAGAGTGTGATCCATGAGCTGCCTGTAACTCTACAAGCATTTTTCCCCACAGAGTGTTTATTTACAAAAAAAATGGCATTGTGGTTTGTTATTGAAATTTGGTGGCAAACTGCCAAACACACTATAGTCCACACTATATTGAGACAGTCAATATGTCAGACAATTTAATTCCTTTTATGTCAGTAGCAAGTCAGTATCATAGTCATATTAATTAAATTCAATTTAATTACATTTAAGGTTGAGAGAGATAAAGAGTTTAAGTGCAAGTGTGAATGTTTATTTGTTAATAATGAATGAAGAATATTTTAATGAATTTAATGATAAAGAATGTAATTAATTTCAGTTAATGTTTAGTCTACATTCTTTTATATAGCAATTCCAATGTATTTTTAACTTTTAAAATCTTTTTAAAAACTAAAACAATATTTAAACACAAATAAGTGCATCCTTCGAGCCCTTGTCCAACCTGAAAAATGGACCTTGGACCATCTTTGCTCTAGACTAGTCAATATATTTGCTTCATCAGTATTTATCACTACATTGTACATCCTTTGTAGCAAAAGGTTGAATAATAAATGCCCTAAGCAACAGTATACTATATATTCCAAACATCCTAATGTGTGTGACTGAACACTAAATTATTAAAAGCAAGAAAGTCTATTGCCATCCAAACTGTAAGTTAAAATAAAACAGTAAAATATTAGCAGGGGACATTTAAATTGAATGTTTTTGTGTAGGCACTGACAATACTTCTTAGTTTAACATGTTTTCAACTTCCATCTTCTAATGACCATGCATAAAATCTGTCAGTCATAGTATCATACATGTAGAAAATGTTGGAAAGAGTAACAATTAAGACGAGTCCTAAACATCATCAGAATTATTTTGTGTGTGGTCAGAAGAACATTAATGTGAATACTGTTCAACAACCTAGAATTCAACTTATTCACAATGTATTTATAATTGACTGCTTTAATTTATCCCTCAGATTCAGGGTGCCTAAATAAACTTAAAATCCAGATATTCCAAGATCTTATGTCAGTGTTTGTATTAAGGCAGGAATAAAGACACACACTGTATAACACCCAAAACCACACTAACCACACTGTATTTTAAGAAAATGTCTACTGCTGATTCACAAAAGTATATGAGAAATGCATAATTTCTTGAAATAGAATTTTAAAAGGGCTCACTCCCTCTCCGCACTCTGAAAACTGATAGATGCCTTTTAATTACTTCAACTCGATTATGTGTCACTAAAGGACACTGGAAAAGTACCAGTCCTGCAGAATTATTAGTACACATCCAAAGTCTCTTGCAGAGTGGTTACTGCTCAATGTTAAGTCATGTTATCAAAGTATCAATGTCATCTATCTTTTCAGACAATGCCAGGGAACCTGTAGCCCTCAAGAATTTACTGAACTCAATTTCCCAGCCAGTCTGAGCACTTGTGAGGAATGACTGGGAAGAACAGTTTGTCAACATCTGGATGGGCAGAAATTTCCAGCCCTACTTTTTTGTTGCTACAGTATTTTGAAGAACTGAATGTTGTCTTCCAAGCCATCAAAATGCTACAAATGACCAACAAAATTTTTGTGGGTGCATAGATGAACAACTTCTTTGGGTTTATTATCATCTCTAAACTAAGAATTCTGCAGGAGGAAATTTCTTCAAATTGAGAAAACAAAAATGTGCATGTGTGCACTGTGGAGCACTGGTTATACCATACAATAAATACAGTAAATAAACCTTATTTTATTAAGTTGCAGAAGACAGACAACATAATAAGTGGAAGGATTTGTAACTGTTTACAGCCTCCTAAAAGATTCAAATATCAAGAAGAACTCCTGAAGACATCAATTGTTTCCCTACTATTTTTATTGATTGACTGATCGGTGTGTGGAAGTTTCCCCACTTGGTTTCCACACCACCCCTACAACTTAATTGTTAATAATTACAACTTAATTGATTAAAATCTTCTTGATAATTGCATCTTTTAGGAAGTTGTTGATAATCCTTCACCTTACTATGTTGTTTGGCCTCTGCAACTTGTTACAATAAAATTGTTATTGAGTCTATGGTGTGGTCCATAGTACACACATTTTTAGTTTCTCAATGTGAAGCAAATTTCTCCTGCAGAATTCATTGATCAAAGATTTCTTGTAAGCAAAGCCAAAGAAGTTGTTCAAGGCATGAGATCCCATCTGATCTTGGGAGCTAAACAGGGTCAGCTCTGGTTAGTAGTTGGATGAAGACCACCAATGAATACTAGGTGTTGTAGACCAGTGGTTCTTAACCTGGGGTCCGGGGACCCACAGGTGCCCACAATGTCCATGGAGGGTTGAAAGTTGCTTGGCCTACTTCCTCCCTGCAGTGGAGCAGCCACGTGACAGGAACCAAGGCAAAGGCTGGCTGGCTGGCTGGGCCTGCACATTGCCATTCAATCCACTCCAGCCACAAACTTGCAGGAAGAAGCAGGAGAAAAGTCTGCCCCCCCACACACACACAGTGCCTCCAAGGCAAGGTTTAATGGAGGGGGTATTATTATTATTATTATTATTATTATTATTTGGTGTTACTGTATTAAGATTATTATTAGGGTTTTAAATCTTGAGTTAAGTCTTGGGGGTCTGTGGCAATAAAAAATATTTAAAGAGGGTCCCTGGTAAAGCAAAGGTGAATAGCCACTGCCCTAAAAACATCAGATCCCATCTGATCTTGGGAGCTAAGCAGGGTCAGCTCTGGTTAGTGGATGGGAGACCGCCAATGCATACCAGGTGTTGTAGGCTATAAGGAAGGAGCTGGCAATGCTACTACCCCTTGAGTATTCCTTGCCTCAGAAACCCCTATAATTATAAAATGTATAATTGTAATGTGTAACTTCTAATTTTAGTATAAAGGTGTAAATATAATGTTCATTGGAAAAAGAAAATTAGTGATTATAATGTGTTTAGATTAAGAGGAAAAATGTATTACTGTTAGAATAGATAGTTTTATTTTTGTATTAGTAAGAAAAGAGGGAAACAAATGGTTTATGTTATTGTTACGGCCTTTTGCGGTCAGGTGTATTTTTGAGTAGAACGGTCTTATTCCAATAAAAAATTCCTAATCCCCCCCCCCAAAAAATTTCCTATGAAATTCACGGGGTGGCCATAGAGTCAGTCAGCCGGCGACCTGGAGGCATTTCAAGCCCGCCAAGACGCCTCCGACCCCAGGGCTGCCCCTCGTCGACCCCGGAGCCCCCCAAGCCCCGCGGCCCCTTCCTTCCCTCGGACCACGGATTCCTCAGAAGCCCTCCCGGGGTCGGCCAGCCCTCCTTCCTCGGGGGCGCCCACTCCCACGAAGTTTTGGGAGCCCTCACCCAAGGCCCGCCCAAATCCAAAACAGTTTAGGCCACAGTGTGTGTGTGTGTATATATGTGAGGTGAGGAAGCGTTTCTCCGCCTGCACGGAAAGCAACCAGAGGGGGTCTCTCTCCTACACGACCTCCACCCACCGACCCACCCACCCACGACCCCAAGTCGGCGCCTGGCATTGTTGCTAAGCGGGGGGGGGGGGCTACGCAGAGAGTCAGGATCCTCTTGTGTGAACGGAGGAAGGAGGACACGCGTGGGAAAGTTCCTCTCACCCAGCTTCCTGGCCAGGAGGCCTTCCCGACGCTTTTTCCCCCCCAGTGGCTTGACTCCCTCCGGCTGGGACGGCTTCTCTTCGCCCGGGGAGCTGCTTCCCTTTCCCTCGCACCAAGCTGGGAGTTTCCTGTCTGAGTCACTCCAAGCCGGGGAACCGGGCCAGGAAACACCCTTCCTCCGCTCCGGCTCCTCCTCCGTCCAAAGCCTCGTCGAAGGAAGGGAGAGCAAGAAGAAGAAGAAGAAGAAGAAGAAGCAGCCTTGCTTACAAAGCAGGCAGGCAGGCCGGACCTCGCAAGGGATTCCCGCCTCCTCCTCCTTTAGCTCTGAGTGAAAAAGAGAAATTGCCAAACCATCCTTGGAAAAAGTTTTCGCCGTGGTTTAAGGAGACAACCCCAGCAATAACTTAAGGGATAGCTTTAAATAAATATGCTGTTGTTATTATTATTGTTGTTGTATTGTTTTGTATTATTATTTTTATTAATCTTTTATTAATGTTTTCTTTTCCAAATATGTATAACTGTAATGTGTAAATGTAATGTTCATTGGAAAAGGGAAAAAAGTTATAGTGTGTTTAGATTAAGAGAAAAATGTATTAGTGTTAGGATAGATAGTTTTATTTTTGTAGGGCACATTTCTAGGATGGAGAACCATTGCCTCCCAAAAATAGTACTCTACGGTGAACTTGCCACAGGTCAGCGTAAGAGGGGCATTCCAAAAAAGCGATACAAGGACTCCCTGAAACAACATCTCAGGCTCTGCCAAATTGATCACCAACAATGGTCCGCCCTGGCCTCACATCGGGAGGCATGGAGATGCACTATCCACAATGCTGCAGCCTTATTTGAGAACTCACGCCGAACAAGTCTTGAAGAGAAACGACAACGCAGAAAGAATCACAACCCAGAAACATCACCCAAGGAGACCTTCTGCTGTGCTTTCTGCAACCGGACTCGTTTATCTCGGATTGGCCTTTTTAGTCATGAGCGCGCTTGCAGAAAGCGCGGGATGAGTCCTTCCTGGATCTTTAGTTTGCGAAGAAAAGCCAGAGAGAAAAAGAGGAAAACAGTTGTTTTGTTTTGTTTTGTTTTGTCATTATTGTTACAGCCTTTTGCAGTCGGGTGTATTTTTCAGTAGAATGGTCTTATTCCAATAAAAATTCCTAATCCCCAAGAAAAAAAAATCCCAAACCAGCAAATTGGCTCCCATCTTCACACAAGTTTGCAATGGGAGGAGACTGAAGGCAGCGGGCCCTGCGACTGTTCAGTTCCTCTCCTCTGGGATGCATGTACACTACATAGATATTCCAGTTTGAAACTGGGTTATTTTGCCATGGCTCCTTCCTAGAGAATGCTGGGATTTGTGGTTTGGCACTCTTTGGTAGAGAAGGCTAGACTGCAAAACTACAAATCCCAGGATTCCATAAGAAGGAGCCATGGCAAACCATCAAGTTTCAAACTGGAATATTTGTGTAGTGTGGATTAGGGTTGCCCAGAGAAATAAGAGATGAGACTCCCCTCCAGGACCAGTTTAAGGAATTTTGGGGGTCCCTACAATGCTTTATTTTGGGGAACCCATATGTTTATCTCAGGTCAATGTAACCTATCTCAACCTAAGCTATTCACAGTACAGGATATTCAGAGTATTACTAATAATGTTTTTACAGGAGGGGTACTACAGGGGCCTCCACAATTATGGCGGCCCCTGTGGATGCCAGCCCTGCTCCCCTCCCTTTCAAGGTTGTGAAGGAGAGGGAATTGCAGCAGAAGCAGCTGGTAGGACAAGCAACACCTGCTGACTATCCCTCTTCTACCTCCCTGCTTCTTAAGCTATCTGATAGGAGAAGAGCTGGCAATTATTTTTCCAAATGCACTACATTTTTGCCCATTGGACACAATTGCTTTTCTTTCCTGAAGCCTTGCCAGAGATTGGCAGCCAAGGACTCAGAGTCCAGCACTACTTAAGTAGCACCACTGCTCTGCATGAATATTACATGGGTAGGGGCCCTGTCCCTTATTTCATCGGCCACCCAAATCTCACTATGAAGTTAAAAAATTTTTGCAATAAACTACATATTTATTGTATGCTAATATGAAAACCATTTTGAGGTCTACAGTCAGTCACTAACACAAGAGGACACGTGCCCTTAATGATGCAAGTGTGTATATACTTTAAATAAGTAAAAATGTATATTAATCAATTTTCACCACACAAAGACAACCTAAGCAGTGTACATTTTTGCATATGCATATCTGTCTATATCTGCCTATGTCTTGTTTTAAAGGCTTAGGAAATCTCAGAATGATTCTGGAGAAGGCCAGTAAAATTCAGTAAACTACCTTTCAGCCAAACATCAAATAACGGACTGTGATAAATGAGGATAAATAAGGCATTTAAAAAAAATATTACTTTAAACCAGATTAATTTTTTAAAAATTATTTACATCCCATCTATAAGAACTTAGAAAGGAATGCTACAATCAGTAAAAGTCAACATGGGTTTCTCAAAAACAAGTCATGCCAAAATAATCTTATCTCTTTTTATAGTCACAAGCTTGGTACATGAAGGGAATGCTGTGGATGTAGTGTACAGTAGGCCCCCCTTATCCGCTGGGGATTGTTTTTTTTGTGGGGGGCATGGATATCAAAAACTGTGGATAATAACAAACACCATGGAAAATAATGGGATTTCCAGTTTAAAATACCAGTTGCCTTGGAGGATCTAGAAAATGTCTAGAGGACATTTTCTAGAAAGACTCAATGGTAGGTGTGCTCTTTTGTGTCCCATGGATAATTGAATCAGTGGATAATGAGTCAATGGATACGGGGGTCCTACTGTGTCTTGATTTCAGCAAGGCCCTCCATTATATTCTTGCAAACAAGCTAGTAAAGTATAGGCTAGACAATGCAACTGTTAGGTGGATTTGTAATTGGTGACTTAAAGTCATTTCCAACTTATGGCAGCCTTCTAAGTGAACCTATCACGAGATTTTATTGGGAAGATTTAATCAGAGGGGGTTTGCCTTTGCCTTCCTCTGAGGCTGAGAGAAAGTGACCTGCCCAAGGTCACCCAGTGGGTTTCCATGGCTGAGTGGGGATTTGAATCCTGGTCTCCAGAGTTGTAGTCCAATGGTCAAACCACTACACCATTGGCTCTCACAATAAGTTTATTCCCCCTCTTATCTAGAATGTGTATAGGAACACAAAGATGAGGTGATTCCAGGTGAGCCTTTTTATCCTACAATCTTCCTGTTCCAGGCATCCGACTGCTATTTGTAATAATTTATTGCATTACCGTTGATTTTTCATTTTTTTTTCTTTCCAGAGAAAATCAATTAAGGAGAAAAGCGAAAAATAACTGCACATTGGCTTTTAGTTGGCTGCATCAGGAGCCTTCCATTAGGCAGCACAGATCCAGTGGCTAGATATTTTTAAACATCCAAGCAAAGGAAAATGTCTTTCACTGTCTTCCCTGTAAAGACCTGCCACCAATTTTTCTAGCCAGAATGGTCTAGTAGTTTGAGTGTTGAACTAGGACACTGGGAAACCAGGATTTGAATCCCCACTTGGAGAACCCCACTGGGTGCTCTTGGGCAAGTAATACTCTCTCAGCCTCAGAGGAAAGCAAGGGCAAACCTCCTCTGAATAAATTCTGCCAAGGAAATCCCATGATATAACTGTAAGAACTTGTGACTGTTACTTACATATAACTATAGTTCTCTGAGTGGTTATCTATGAAACTCCCTCCCTAGTCTTCTTCTGAAGAACAGAAGACTGTTTTCTTTGGCAAATCTGCCTTTTGACATTGTCCATTCTTTGCCTGTTTTCTTTATCATTATCATTTATAGACATATCTGTGGTTCTTAAACTGTGGTCTGTGGACCCCAGGGGGCTGCAATGTCCTCACAGAGCAACAGCATTAGGGAGTGCTTTGGCACTGATAAGTGGTATATAAATATCAGTGCTATTGCTATTGCAATGCTATTGTTACCACCTTGATAAAGAAATAGCCAGTATTGCTATGCATAAATGTATGCTCTCTTTACTCTTGATACTCTTCTCCTGATAGTCAAGTATCTCATATAAAAGTAACAGGAACCACTTTGCAGACAATATAGTCCTGTGTAGTTCAAGTTACCCAGTATCCCTATATATTTCCCAGTTCCTCCCACAATCAAACAACTTTTATCAGATTTCACAACAGGTGATTATAGTATAAAAAAAATCAGACTGGGGAAGAAAGTAGCATTCTTGTTTATTAACAGATAATGCAAACACAGAATATCCTATTAAAGTGTACTCATGACAGCATTACAAAACTGTAAAACAACACTTTGATACTATTAGAATGACCAAACAAATATTTTGAGTTTTATATCGTGCAATGTGTTGATTGTGGCATAAAATACTGACTGTACTAATAAATAAATAAATGCCCACACATTTCCATGAAAAACATAATTCAGTAAAATAGTGCAATCTGTCATAACCACAATATAGCTATGGGAATTTAAGCTGAAGCATAAATACATCTTGGAGAAATGGCAAGTGAACTCAGTCCAGCTGATTGGAATAATAAATGGCTGTCACTGCATTTAGGGTTATGAACGTTAAGTGCCAAGTAAAAGGAAGTTTGTTTTAAGCATTAATTTTATGGGTTATTTTTCACATGTTCCTCATAGAGGAAAATAAAGACCTGACTAGGGCAAATTAACACTTAATTTGCCCTAGTCACTTACAGAATAGATAGTATATAAATAATTTTAAGTATTTAATTTACAGGAGAACTTTGAGCACATGTATCTGTACATTTGTGCACAAACATGTGACTCCTGGGATATAGACTTGCAATCCTATAACCACTCAAAATTAAAACTCAGCCATCTAAATCTCAGTAGATACTTCAAATAAGTAGTCTGTTTTGAACTGTCACAATACTGGAAAGAAGATGTTGCTGGATTTTCAGTAGTTTCATACAAAGCTGTATTTTACTAAGTTTGTTCCATTCCTGCCATGAGCGATGAGGCTAAAGACTCCACTGTGAATCAAAACACAAATCAAAATGTGTTAATATCTATAGAAGATAAAGATTAGTTAATGTTTATGATCTAAAGAGAGGACTAATGTGTTTCTGAATAAAATATGGCACAACTAGATAACACTATTACTGTATACTATTTCTACAATGACTGTCTTAAGTTTATACATACAATCATCCCTTCACATTCGCGGGGATTAGGTTCCCCAGACCCCTGCAAATGCAAAAAATCCACGAATAACAACTGCCCTCCCCCTCCCCCGCCAAAGCAACCACGGGGCCTCCGGAGGCCCCATAGTCGCTTTCCCCTACCTCCTCCCTCCCTCCCAAGGCATTCATGGGGCCTCCGGAGCATCTCCGGGGGCCCCGTGGAGGCCTCCCTGGCCCTCCCCCTCCCTCCCAAGGCCCTCATGGGGCCTCCGGAGCGTCTCCGGAGGCCCCGAGATCGCCTCCCCGGCCCTCCCCTCTCCCGCCCAAGGCCTTCATGGGGCCTCTGGAGCGTCTCGGGAGGCCCTGTGATCGCCTCCCCAGCCCTCCCCACTCCCGACCAAGGCCTTAACAGGGCCTCCAGAGGCCCCGTGTTGCTGCTTTTGGGAGGACAGGGGGCCCTCCCAAAACCCGCGAATATTCAAAACTGTGAATGCTAAGTTCACGAATGTGGAGGGGCAACTGTATTTCTAACAGACTACTTATTGAAACAGACCAATACTTCTCACTATCAGTATATAATAGAAGTAATTTATTTAAAAATAATTTAGTCTGCAGGCATTAAGAAAGCAGTACAACATTTGCAATTTTTAAAACTCATGTTTAATTTTTTTTTAAAATGTCAATTAAGAATACTCACAATGCGGGAAAGAGCCTCTACAGACTGCTTTGTTCAGTACCGTCACAAGGAACATATGGCAGTTTTTAAAATCTGATTCCATCTTGGTTATAGATTCTATCCTATGAATAACAGAAGATAATTTAATGAAACAGTACTCACAAAAATCAAAATACTATACTGAAACAAAATAAAATAATACCTTTCTAAGGGCAATTTAGAAGCAGTTCTGATATTACACTGTAACCATTTTAGTTTTAAAGACAGAAGCACTTAGCAAATGGATTCATTTATTTTTAACTGTGGCCTGAATATTCTGATCTGGAACATATTTAGTCTTTCACACACATGGGCAACAGTGTATTCAAAGAGTAAATGCAACAGTTCACTCACATCCACTCAGCCAGGCACTGTCTTTTCCACCCTCATGTAATTTTATTTTATTTATTTACCGTATATCTTGGTTTTCTCCCACATGAGAGCCAAAGTGGCTTACACACTATGTTAAAGCAAAACAGCTAAAACAATCTGTCACACAAAAATTTAAAAAGCATTAAACAACTATCCACTTAAAAACTTTAATTCAGAACACTTAAAAACACATATTCCAAAATTTAATGGGCATGAGCCTTGGCCAATTCCCAAAGACAGTACAAGTGATCATAATTCTATCACAGCACTCTTATGTATACAATTTGCCACTGATGAAGCAAGCATAGGATAACAAAATAGACTGCTGCTGAGTCATGAGAGCAGATTCATATATGAGTGGAAAAGCACTTTGTTGTGCTAAGCAAGTGTTGGGACATTTTCTGCTGACATCCTCTTCTATCAGCAGGTCGCCATGTCATTTCACGTGTGTGTGTGTGTGTGCGTGTGCCTTCAAATTCCCTTTAGGCTTATGGCAACCCCATGGATTTCATAGGGTTTTCTTAGGCAAGGAATACTCAGAGGTGCTTTTGCCAGTTCCTTCCCCTGAAATATAGCCTACAGCACCTGGTATTCATTGGCCATTCCTCATCCAAGTATAACCAGGACTGACCCTGCTTAGCTTCCAAGATCAGAAAGGATCTTGTGCCTTTAGGATATTTAGGCCGCCTCAATTCACATACTATTCCTGAAAGCTGTGGCCAGGAGGAGGGGACTAGGAAAGCCCTATTGTCTGAGGATGACACATAGTTCTCTGGATCAATACATTACTATCTTTTCTGTAGTAGTTGACCTTATCGTAAAGCAGTGGGTATCTATGACACTTCCAAATATTGCCTGACTTGAACTCCAGACATCCCTCATTATTAGCTGGTTAGGGCCAATAAGAACTACAGGCCAACTAGATCTGCAACATGAATTGTCCATATAGTTCTGAAGTATTGTTGTTGTGTGCACCCAAAACAGTCGGCTTCCATGGAACCAGAAAGATACAGTAGTCTTCACAACACAATTGCATAGTCACTTTTATGATACCTGTGCATCTTCACAAATGTATACTTACTTTTACTACCCATCCATCTTCACAAAACTAGACTAAGTAATTGACTAGAGACCCAGAATTCACACAAGATAAAATATTTCAAACAAGATGTCATATGACAAAAATTTGCTAATAGTGACAATTAAAAAGAACAATTCTGGTATCATATTTGTACTTACACCAGAAATAATGAGCCATGATAACACAATTCTTGGTATCACTAGCTAACACTTTAATTTTGGATGTATAATTTCCAACCTTTTCTTTAAATGACATACTGATTATGCAGCCAACATGTGCCCAGAGCTGATAAGATCCAGCTTAAGCATATTTCATTCTGTTTACATGATTAGTCTTTCACCTATTCCATTGTATCTTAGTCTTAATGTTTCATGCAGAAGACAAATGTCATTAAGTAACATGATGCTGGGAAAATGATTGCAAATACAACTGAATTTCCATGTGCTTACTTCCAAGCTCCCAAACCGGCTTGCCAACGGTCTGCAAACATCAGTACTAGGTTCAGCACTTTCATTATCGCTTCTTTCACAAAACTAACCTGGAAATGACATTTTTAAATTAGCAGCTGTGGTCACTTTGATTTTGAGATTCCAATGTATATTTTCCCAGAAGCATACCTAATTTTCTAACTATACTAATTGGCTGCATGCTTTATCTAAAAATTGCTGATTCTGGACATTAATTTCAATGTTGCTAAATCAGGGGTATCAAATGCAAGGCTCATGGGTATTATCAAGCCCTTTAGAAGTTCCCATGTGGCCTCTAGTGCCCATCCCACATGTGATATAAATGGACTCCATCCAAAACCACTATTCAAATGCAAAGCTCGGTAGTATTATCAAGCCATTTACAGAGTCCCATGTGGCCTCTAGTATGCATTCTACACACCATAAAATGGACTCTATCCAAAAACACTATTCAAACTACAAAGACAATATCTTTAACAGGACAAATTGGCTGACTCACCATTTTTTTCCTACTACATGGCATAGTAACTTTAAAAAAACAGAGACACCAGGACTCATAGCTGGTCAAAAGCTGTGTATGCTAAAATATATAAACCATCACAGTAACTAACTCTTCCCAACTCTGTGCCAGACTCTCATGGCATATTTCTGTTATTCAATTGATAACACATATGCTTAGGGAAAGAATGCATCAAAGCTAAAAGAACAATCCTTGCCCAGGCACACTACCACCTGACTGAAATGGCACTGATATTGATATGCCATCAATATTTACTGCAGAGTTTGCTCATTTAATAATGATGAAATGTCAGTCTCACAGTCGGCATGGGATTATAAATGGAGAATTCTGTAAAACAGAAAATATACTCTGCCATCCTACCACTGTAAAAAAAAATCCCCACTGCCTCCTGGAAAGCAAAGGCTGACAGTTGCATTTTAACACAGTAATCTCTTCAGTAGCATGAGAACAGAATATAAGAACTACCCTCCGGTCATTGTGGGATGGGAGACTCAGAGGCTGACGGAAAGCAGTATTCTATTACCTTTTTTCATTTAGCTTATCAGACGCTCCCAAATGTGAGTATGGCTTAGCCCAAACTGTTCTCCTGAAACTCACAACGGTGACTCCATCATAACAGCCACTCTCTTTAAGCCAGGAAGTACCCAACTCAAGCATAGTAGCTGTGTTAAGTCTACTTAGACTCAGTCTGATGGAACTGGAAAGTACCATTGCTCAACCCAAGAGCGGCATGATTCTAGCACATCACCTAGTACTTCTGGATTCAGCTGTCAATGAAACCCTTGTTCAGGCCATGAAGTAACTTATGGCTTCTTATTCCTTTTTATAATAGCCATAACAGAGAATTGCAGCAGGGTAGAAAATGAGAAGTTGATACTCACCATGACTGGTCATTCTAGGGAGGCCAAAGCAGCAATCCAAAGTTTTTAAATTCCTGCCTTGACTTGGTTGGCACATGGGATAAACCCAGTGTACCAGATTGCTCCTTCAGCCTCACTGAGAATGAAAGTGGAATCTCCTTCTCTTCGGCCCAGCCCTGGTGCCCCATCATTTATTTATGAGGCACCACTTTATTATTTTGGACTAAATTTCCTAATACCTATATACCCAAACTACAAGCATATTTTAAATATCAACATTCCAAGTATCAATTCCATGGTAGAAGTGTGTGAATAAACCAACTGAATTTGCACCAACTGTGAACTGGCAAAGAATTTTATACACAGTCTTTAGCTCTCTAATACACACACCACTCACACTCAAAACTCCTAAATATACTGCAAGTTATACAGGTATTTGCTTTATGAACTGAATATATCATACAAGTGATCCTTGACCTACCTTTTCTCTCAACAGACAGCGATCATGAATTGTAGAAAGGTATCTATAATGAATTTTAATTAGTTGATCTAAATCTTTTGCTTCTTCTACCTGATGTTGAAATTCCAAGCCTGTGCTGTGAAGAATCTTTAAAAAGAAGACAACATTAATAATGAATAAAATTTTGCATTCAGTGCCATCTTGGCTTCTTCACAAACTTATGAAATATCTTTTACTTAGGGTTTAGTCCTTAGGGTGCCAGAAAACATTGGATTTTTGTACTTGTTTTATTTTTTTAATTTTTGACGCAACAGGTTAAATAATAACACTACCATTCTGAAGACAACTAATAAGTAAATCTGGTAGCTAGCCACATTCCCCACTCAAGAAACTGAATACACTCTACAGACTAAACCAGACATACATTTCTGGAACTCTACCACCTACTTTTCCAAATGATGGTATCACCATCACCTCACATACATGTAAGAGAAAACTTCTGAAACATAGCTGGAGACTAGCAACATAACCTAAGACTTCCATATCATGGTAGAAAGTACCATTTTTTGTAAGCCTCAAAACCCTGACTCACTAAATTACAAAAACAGTATGTGTTAGTGTTAACACACAGAAAATAAGCAGTAGACATTCTCAATTCCATTCCCTTTGCAAAGATGCATCTAGAACAGGTCAAAATATAGAACAGATGCATCTAGATCATTTTGAAATATAGAGTAAAGCTAGTTGGTCTGGCTGCTAAGTATAGTTTGTTACATACAGGGTTTCTTATATTACAGTACTTGGGGTTGTATTTCTGATAATACAATAAAACATAAAGGATTGATTGTGTAATCTCAAAGCATTTTAATTTAGCATAATTGTTTCATTTAAAATTTAAATAGCCATAAACTGAAAGGAGATATTGCAGTAGCATGTCCAACAATCAATTAAAAACTAAGTGAAAATTTTCTTTTGCCCTCAAAAGGGCAGTATCAAAACATGGGCATCTGCTGGCAGAACAGAGGATTCTGTTAGAATGTGGGGGGAGTGCAATACAGTGACCCCAACATCTGCGGGACTGGTACTTGCAGATTCACTTACCCACACCCAGAAAAAATATGGTCTCCCTAGGCATTTTCTAAGTCCTCCAGTACGATTCTCTATGGTATGCTTCTGCCGAAAGTTGACTATAGAGTCATGCTGGAGGACCTAGAGATTCCTAGCAAGGTGTTCTCTCTAAGAATCTCTAGGTTGTCCAGTGCAACTCTGTGGTATGCTTGGGCTGGAAGTCATAAATTTTAATAGGGTTCACTATTAACCATGGTTTCCAGTTTCCACGGAAAGTCTGGGAACGTATCCCACACGGATACACAGGTTGTACAGTACCTACTGCACACTGTAGGAGCCCCCCATGTCCCTCCAAAATTGTCTTGGGGAAGCCGGGAGTTGTTTTTGTGGTAGTTCAGAGGGCTGCATAACAGAAGGGAGGGGGAGAAATTTCTGAAAGTACCACCAGTGGAACGTTAGATTTATCCTAAAGTGAACATCAAACACCTCTGCACAATCCATTTTTGTTAGTGAAAGTAATCTGATTCTTAACCTTACTGAAATTAGTGTACATACATCCTACTGTAGTTTACTGAAGTACTGAAACTACTGAATATCACACACTTCATAAATGACTGTACATCACGCACCCTAGTCATGATATAGTTGTGCAAACTATTAACAAAATGCATGAGTTTCATTCTTAAAAGGAACATGCGATGAGTTTGTTGTTTAATGGGATCTGGTTGTGCTCCAAACCGAGAAAATGGTTCTTGTACAAGAATAGCACCTTCTTCACTCTGAGGTTTTTCTCCTGCTCGGACTAGTTCTTAAGAAAGAGAAACAAAAGAATAAAACATTAGGGAAAAGAGCAAAATATTAGGGGAAAAAGCAAAACTGTATAACCTACAATTCTTACAATGTTATGAATATTTTGTCTTAAAGGTTCAATTTCCTTTAAATACTTAAATCAATAAAAATGTACTAACTCAAGGATCTGTTCAAACAGCAAAGGGCAGAGTTGTCTTAATGGAAAAAAAGACAGAAGTCTTTTATAAAGGAAGTTAAGTGGTTTTGCGTTTGTGCATGCGCATGTATGTGCATGCCTTCAAGTAGCCTGTCAACTTAAGGTGACTCCATGGATTTCATAGGGTTTTCTTAGGCAAGGAATACTCAGAGGTGGTTTTGACAGTTCTTTCCTCTGAAATATAGCCTACAGCACCTAGTATTTGTTGATGGTCTCCCATTCAAGTATTAACCAGAGCTAACCCTGCTTAGCTTCTCAGAGCAGACGGGTTTTGGTGCCTTTAGAGTATTTACACCTAAAAGTTTTTAGTATAACTAAAAATAACTGTAAGCAAGAATTAAAATCCAGTATTAAAGCATATTTTCATTACCAAGTAGATTATATTACCATTTACAAAATTGAGATGTATATGTACAATACACTGGTTTATTAAGGTATTAAACTTGTAGCATACAGGTTGCTTCTCCCCCACCCATTTACGTAGGATTAGTACCTGCAGTTTCACTTACCAATGGTTGGGAGGGGGAGGTCTCTCTAGGCATCTGGAGAACCATAGAGTTGTGCAGGAGGTAGTCTCTCTAGGCATCAGGATGTCCTCCAGCACAACTCTATGGTCAACTTCCTCCACAAGTTGACCATAGAGTTGAACCATATGCCTAGAGAGGCATCCTTTCTATGTATTTTCTATGTCTGCCATCCTCCATACTGATTGTATGGTATTCTGTGGCAGTTTGCTATTATATGTAGTTCTGTGTTTCTGCTGCAATAAGTCCAAGAACATATTCTCTGCTTATACAAAGAGTGACCTGCACTTTTAAGTGGATATTATCATTTTATATTGTGAGCCACCCAGAAGCAATGTTACTGTACAAGAATTACAGTCCAGCAACATCAGGAAGGTCACTGGTTTCCCATACCTGTCATTTAATAACACTAAATTCATTTCCCAAGGGTTGATTTCTTATATATTATTTTCATTTTTATTATATACCCAAATAACACCACACATTTACAAGGAGGTCATCAGAAAACATGGGGGAAATCCAAGGTTTGTAGAGGTATCAAAAATCTCCTCATAAGGGAGTAGACCAAAATACAATTCAGCGAGGACTGGACATTGTCAGAGGATACAGAATGCTGAATAGAAGAGGCTGAAAACTGGAGCATGAAGCAGGAATGGAAAGACATACCCTGGAAAAGGGCATGGCTCACTAGAACTATGAATAGGAGCACCTGTAGCAAGATTCACCTATCCTTCCTTCTAATCGATCTTTATCAGCACAAAAGTCACACTTACACAATACCTACTTCTCTCCACATCCCTTCCTTTCACATATTTCTACATTTGGTTTTTCACCTTTCCCTTCCCTCCCTCCAAACCTAACATATAGAGAATATAATATACATTTCTAGAAGCTGCAAACATTGTGGTTATATGTGAAGTCGAAGGCTTTCACAGCCAGCATCCATAGATTTCCATAGATTTGAGTTTTTTCCGGGCTATGAACCATTCTCTGAGGATGCCAGCCACAGATGCAAGCGAAACGTCAGAAAGAAATTATTCCAGAACATGGCCTCAGAGCCTGGAAAAAAACCAAGGGAAATCTATTGTGGTTATAGCCCAACAGTCTTTAGTGCTACATTTGTAATAGTACAGAAGTAAATATGTCCATGAATCATCTTACCATGAAATCTTAACACATCCAGACTATATTTGGCCCATTTTATTTGTAACAATAGAAGAAACACTTGATTATAGATTTTTTGACATTCCACGCTTATAACTATATCCACAGGCCAAGGGACCTGAGCAGGAAAAACAAAGTGAGGAAATTATTATTTATTTGATTATTTTAAATTACGTATTACCTTAACACTTCAACATGAAATCATGATTTTATTTCAATCTTATTTCAGTTCAATTTGTATTACCTTATAACTCAGTATTAAACCATCCAAGGTATGAACAGGAAGCTTCTTCTTTGCTATATCAATATTTTCACACAGTATGGATAGCCTACATAAAAAAACACATGTTAGCGACCAAACTGTGCTCTGGGAAATTTCATCAAGTTTAAAATATTACCAATAAAATTAGCCAAACTACAACTACTTCTAGTGCAAACTTTACAATAAGGTGTTAAGTATCTAGGTTTAGTTTCTAAACAAAGCCCCTGTGGTCTCTTCTAACTCTATGATTCTAAAGTTGAGTTTGTTTGCACAATTTAAGTCACATATGTAGCTACTGTTAACTAAGCCCATTGCTTTTATCACCCAGAGCTTCCTTGCTGGGTTTTGCTTAGAACCCATAGCCTGAATGGTTTTAGGAGTACAGGTTGGCCCCCATATCCACAGGGGATACGTTCCAAGACCCCCCCCCATGTATACCTGAGATTGTGGATAACAGAGAACCCTATTATTTTCAATGAGATGAACACCAGAAGTTGACCATAGAATCACATTGGAGGACTTAGAAATCCCTAGAGATAACATATTTTTTTGGACATGGTTAAGTGAAACTGTGAATACCAAATCCGTGGATACGGGGGTCGGCCTGTATATGCCAAACTATGCCTTTTCTGAAGTCCAAGTTTGCTGTAATCTTTACATTTTTACCCCTAGCTAAGTTAGAATATACAGTTGTCCCTTCACATTCACTGGGGTTTGGTTCCAGGATCCCCTGTGAATACTCAAATCCATGAATACTCAAGTCCCATTATATGCAATGGCATAGCAAAATGCTGTCCCTTATATAAGATGGCAAAATCGAAGTTTGTTTTTTTGAATTATTATTTTTTTAAGAATATTTTCAAGCCATGAATACTTAAAACAGTGAATGCAAAATCCGTGAATGTGGAGGGACAACTGTATTGTGAAGTCAAAGGCTTTCACGGCCGGCATCCATAGGTTTTCCATGGTTTTTTTCTGGGTTGTGAGGCCATGTTCTGGAAGAGTTTATTCCTAACGTTTCACCTGCATCTGTGGCTGGCATCTTCAGAGAATGGTTGCATACCAAACCATTGTCTGAAGATGCCAGCCACAGATGCAGGTGAAATGTCAGGAATAAACTCTTCCAGAACATGGCCTCACAGCCCGGAAAACCCCCCACAGAAAACCTATTAGAATATATTGATCAGTCATTGTTTCTTCAAACTACTTTTCTCCCAATCTGCATTAGAGGGCATTCAGAATTTCATTCCCTCTTACTGCTGTGGACACTCCCTGGAAACAAAGAAGAAATCCCTCCTGCAAATACTTTACTGTACATCTTCTGTTGTTTGTATATGTTTTGTATCTCTTGTTTGTGACCAAAATAGATTGATTGATTGATTTACTGTACATCAGGTATACATATCTGCAGTCTTCAACCTAATTTCAGAAGCCCCCTGCAAGCAATCACTTCAGAGCTCTGGCAAAAGTGACGTTCTTCCACTGGCAGAGTGCGATAGAGCAGATGGGGGAGATAAAGATGGGGAGACAGGCAGAAAGAAAAGACTAGTCCTGTCCACTTTAGGCTCTGGTCCTAAAAATATAATCTGAAAGCATACCTTAAACTATCCTCTGGATAACGCTGTCCAACTGCTTCCTGGAGCTGGACATTAAGAAATGGTTCATTTTGCCATGTATCTTTCTCTCGTATTTTATCAAAAATGGATGTGTAAAAGTCATACATAGTATCTCCAGCCTCCAGTAAGAAAAAGTTTCTCATTGCTTGTAAGTACTCTACCAGTCTAAGCAAGAAATACACATTTATTCATACATCATGTTATCATACATGATACTTTAGTGCATCAGTTTGTAGACAAAGTATATTGTTCCTGATCCCTCATAAGATTAGAGCACAAGACCATATAATGAAGATGAATGATGCTTACTGTGAATATTCATTCTTGGATAGGAGGAGCAATCCATGCACTTTCCTAACTAGCTGGCACATGAGGAAAACCCAAGAGTGCATGGATTGCTCCTCCTCCATAGCCAAGGAATGGTGGGAGATTCAAGAGATAAAAGTAGTACAGTTGTCCCTTCATATTTGCTGGTGGTTGGTTCCAGGATCCCCACTCCCTGTGGATACTAAAATCTGTGAATACTCAAGTCCCATTAGATGCAATGGAATAGCAAAATGGTGTCCCTTATATAAAATCAAGGCTTGCTTTTTGGAATATTATTTTTTAAAGAATATTTTCAAGCCGTGAATACTTAAATCCATGAATACCAAATCTGTGGATACAGAGGGAAAACTGTATTTCTTCACATAGAGCACAGTTAAACTATTGAATTCACTACTGAATCTTGAACATCTTTACAGGTGGATTAGACAATTCATAGGATATGGCTATCAATAGCTATTAGCTATGGTTGGTGTGTGTGTGTGTGTGTGTGTGTGTGCATGTGTAGGGTTAAATCCAATTATTAGTTCCAATCAATTGAGCTTACCTAAGGATTGAGTTACGAAGTTCCCATTGACTCAACTGGTATACTCTGACTGTGACTAACAAGTGGATTTAGCCCATGCCCTCTCCAGTACTAGGAGAAATGTGCCTTTGTATAATATTTACTGGGCAGCACAAGCCTAAAAGAAAAATAAAGCTATCAGTAGCTGACTCCCATATGAGTGAGGAAATATCCTTCACTGTATATCTTCTTGTCATAATATCCCAATACACTTTCCATGAGCACCTGGCTCATGGCTACAGGAATAAAAAGCTGTGCCACTGGTCTGCTTCAGCACATCAGTTCTTATGTTCTTGTAAAACAATCACTAAAAATTCTTAGGCAACTGCATTCAGACACTTTTCCTTTTAGTTTGTCATTTAGCATAATGATCTGGAATGGCTGTAGATTACCAAAACTGTACTGCTGAACTAGAGTATCAGACACAAAACACATGAGAAATGAAAGCACTCATTATATGCATGAGTGATCACCCTATTGTTAAAAAAACCCTGCTCATGTTGAATTTATATGCAGGAAGCCTGACTTTTCCCAATATCTTCCCTCAATACATACATGTTTTGGGGTGGGGACCTATTTCTTAAAATGAACTATGGCAGTCATGCATGGTTACATGAACCATACAAATACACATATACAACTATTAGTTCTCAGTAGATTTTATCCTGTCATATTTTTTGGGGAAAATTGTACCATTTTTTTCTTTCCCATCATAGATAAGGACTGAAGGCTCTTATCTATTTCCTTCTACCAAAACATTCATCATGACAAGAGCAGCTCAAGTCACAAGGATAATTCTTCCACTTACTTGAAGGAAACACAAGGAGAACTGGGTTCTATGCAGAGTAAGTACATATCATTAATTGAAAACTGAGCTTCAAACCAAACCCTCTCTAACGAATGGCCAAGCAGCTCGTAAATACTGGCTGTGTGTTATTGATGTCAATGTATTTCAACTCTTACCTGTAATCTTTCTTCAATGTTTGCATTAAATTCCCACAACACTGTAGATATTGTTTGTCTATGTGAGGATAAAGACAAGACCTCAGTGTCAGTTCAAATGTTTGGCATGTAACTGATTCAGATGATCTATCCACACAAACATCATCAGGTGCAAGTGTCTCATGGAAGTTACTTTGTTCCAAATATAGCCTAAAACAACATTTTAAAAAATAATATTTAGACCTTTCATATAAATTACCCCTAAAATGTGTTCAGTTCTCTTATACTTAGCAATAAAAAAAACCTGTTAAAAAATTCCTTGGACAAGAACTTTTGCCAGAACATAGGAGCTAGGTTTCCACAGAATTTCTGTCTCTATAGCTAGATTCTACCTGTGATATTAAGAGAGGAATGTACTACCTGAGGATTTCCTCAAGATCTATATGGCTTGCAAGTCTATAGAGAAATACATGCTGACACCTAAATATCTGTGATATACTCAACACCCAGTTGTGCCTAGAAGTTTCAATGTACAATGGACATGCCAGCTGGGCCTACTAACCATTCTTATGGCTATCTGGGTAAAATTTGTAGACCTCAAACTATATCCTGTGGAATTTTATCAGACGCACCCTGCCCCCACTTCCCAATTCATGTAAGCATGTTGAAAACTCACCCCCATTTGCAAAAATTACCCAAGATTAGAGTTTAGATAAGAGCAGGAAAACTAGTATTTTGTTTCCCAGCAGCTGATAAGCTGTATATTAAGACCTCATTCAAGGCAAAACCTATAATTAAATCTAGACTTCATGGTGCTTGGCAGATTATTCTTTATATAATAACTTGACTATTCCATCTACCTCCAAAAAGTGGAGATCCTTACCAACCGAAAAAGCAAACAAGCTAAGCAAACTGTATCCCTTTTCAAAGAAATGCTAAAATAAAACCATCAAGTAATTATGCTACTCTTTTTGTTCTTCATCAGCTTTTGAAGCTTTCCCAGAATATTCTGTCACTGAGGCAAAGATAAAGAACCTATGGAAAAGATGGACAAAGTGCCTCTAGCACCGAGCCAAAGATGGAATTCACAGACCCTTCCCTCCCCACTGCCCATCTTCCAAATTGCAGTGATACTTTCTCCATAAAACTCAGCACAGCAACTTAAATAACCAAAACCACTATGTCAAATTTTTATGTGTCTAACATTTTATCTCGACAGTTAATAGCTGTCAAATACATTTTTGTCAGGATGCAGGGACATGCAATCACTGAGAATTTTATAATGTAAAGAGCTGACACTACATGCTAATGCCAGCAGGGGCCAGTAGTGAGCTAGCTACATGCAGCTGGTGAGCACAAGATACTTGTTTATATTAGCAACTGTGAGAACAGAAGCAGAGGAGTTATCTGTTATCACTCCGGGAACAAACTGAGTAAACCATGTGTATGGGAATGAGCAACTGTATAGCTCATAAATGTAATGTATTTGTATAACCAGATGTTCCCACCCTCATTAAGCTCTTGGGTTTTTGCTCGTGGACTGTGCACTTGTGCAGTACTGAACAGTGCTGTGTCTGTTGTGTTATGTAGTCTATGTATTGGGGGTCTCTGACTCTGTGTATATATTTCTTTAATATGCACAAGTAAAGGACAGTAGTTTAGGCACAATCTCTGTGTCTGTGTGCTCATTTTATCAGCCTGATGTCTGCTGTTTTTACTACAAGACATATTTGCTGCCTGGTCCTCTTGACATGCTGAGAAGTACCAGTGCGTGAGCATTACAATTTTTATTATAATTTTTTTTTAATGAAATCATACACATCAATAATCTGCACCTTATTTTATATGATTTCTTCTGTTTGGTATTTCAGTTTTTGCATATTCTGTCCTGACAGTGCCCAAATCAGCCAGTGACTAGTGCAATAAAAATGAATAGCATGACTTCTTAGTACTAGATATGACAAGATGCCTTATATTACCTATTAAGTACCAACAGTACATTTTCAGTCATATATTTGCCTCCTGAACAAAAAGAATTCTCCAGCATGTGTCTGGAAAAATCAGACTCTAGATTTTGATACAGTACAGTGAAGCAATTATTCTGACTCTCTTCTATTACCTTGCAAAATTAATAGCCAGCAAGGGATCATGAACATCATCCAATTCCAAATGTCTTTCTGCAATAGACTGCATCTTTATTAGGCTCTGCTTAGTAACCTGCTGTTCTGTAATAATATCCTGAACAGGTTCTTCCCCATGTCGCAGACGTGACTGCACAGACTCCAGAAATAATGTGTACAAACTCTTCCTTTCTGCATCTGAATTGTATAGTAAAATACAAGTTATTTACCCTTCAAAAACTTCTAATAAAGCTAGAGCTAACAACATCAGCAAAAGATAATTTAAGCCATTCTGTTATTATATTTTTTCAATCTTGTATGTTACTACAACTCTAAAAGCTGGTAGTCTCACACACTGCTTAGCCCTGAACTGCAAGCTGTAAGCTCATTTTTAAAAAAGCAAGCAATGTCACTGCTTAATACATTACATTAAGCCAATACCTTACATAGCTCATAAACTTGAGCTCACAGAGTTTAACAAATTGTACACTGTTCTGGGAGCTTTTTTCGCTAAAGGGCAGAATATAAATGCTCCAAACAAACAAACAAGCTGATGGTTGTTATGATGTATTTAAGACTTTATGCACTTAGTGTTCAGAAAGTGTCACTACAGGCAATGCGCTCCCAATCACTTAGACATGCTTTAGATGTAGGAATGGGCTATAGGCTATTCATTTTGTTAGTATATCACTTTTCTAGCAAAAATGCCTACAGCTGCTCCTGTAGCTGCTCCCCAAAATGTGGTGACAGCAATTTAAACACATACTTTTGTTCAAATAAACACACATCCTGGCAAAGTGAGGTTTATGATTAAGCCTTTAAGACAAAAAAAAATGATAATACAACCTATCATTCATCCTGGTATGACATGATTTTCTGGGATAACAGAAAACTGACATCTAGATATTAAATTCAAAAATTAGCCTTATTTTAATTCCAGATTTAAAAAAAAATTCTTTACAACAAATAGTAAAAACTCAAGTAGAAAAAAATTCAAGCAATTACTACTTTAGTATCTGAAACAAAAGATAAGCTTTACAAATACATGTAAGAAATCTAATACTAAGATGGCCCACCACTAAAAGTTAGGGCTTGTAATATTAATGTGTACATAGCAAAACAGCATTTTGCACAGCAGCCATTTTTCACCTCTGGATGCAGCTTGCTGTGGAGAGCCGTCAGTGCACTGCAAGTTCTTCAACAACTGCATGGACTTCCCAGCCATAATGATCTGTTTTAACACTGGTTTCAAAAAAGAGACCATGGTGTGCTGTCTGCTTGAGGGTGCCTGATCACTCCCGGAACTGGCACTAGCATTATCACTCATTTTTTCTTCATTCTCTGTTTTTTCTGATACACTATACAAAGTGTAAGTGGCATACCAAAAATCCCTATGGTTAACGGGAACATTTTTGTTTCTGCAAAGACAGACAAGCAATTGTTCTTGTTATGAGACTAAATGATTCAGTAGTAACTAAGTTTGTATGATGTGTGTTACTGAAAATAATCTGAAGCAGAATGTCAAGTTAGAAAAGGAAAGTAACCATTAAACCAAGGACTATATGATGTATCTGAGGATTCTGTTATATTTGGCACCCACTGTAAATAAATCAGTTCAATGAACAGAGATACTACAGCCAACTGAAATCTCACTAGATGCTACAAATATTTTGAGTGAAGAAATATTAGTTTAGAATTAATATTTAATCATTAGCAACAGCCAAAATAAATGAGGTTCTTAAATATCTCCTCTGACCTTTTCAATACAAAATAAGTTTAGTGAAATATTACTTAATAAAAAAGTCCATAAAATTAGAAAAAAACTTAACCCTTATTTACAAAAACTTTAAGCACTGAATAAAATAATGTGCAAACATAAACTACCACAGACCTACACCAAAGTATTTCTCTAAAGAACATTTTCACACAAAAATAAGCATTGTTTGCAAGGTGCGCATCATAGCCCACCTATTCCACTACACATTGAAATAGGATTTTTCATTAAAGCTTCATCCAAGACATAATGTTAAACATTTTACTACATTACAAATGCCTGAATAATTCAGTTTTGAGCAGCCAGTTATGGTTTGATCACAGACCAGACATCAGCTTCTTCTTTTGACTGCAGTCACATAAACATGTGCTAGACAGACACAAAACAATGTGCAGGATTATTTGTGGGGTCACAGCTATTGTCATCTAGTCTCTGTTCTAAGGAACACCAATGTATCTGAGAGAGATGTTCATTACCCCTACCTCTGAATTATAAATTCTTTGGCAGGATCAAATAAATTTCCATGAACAATCCACTCATCCACTGTCTGTAAATATGGTCTTACTGTTTCAACCCACAGAGAAAACAAAAGAGAGACCTGAAATGAAATTTTAAAGAAAGTTACTGGGTGGTTTATAAATATTAAATGAATTCCCTGTAAAAGAATGTATGTGATCAGCAAAGTATTTTAAAAGCATATCCAGGATAAAGAGAAATCCACACATACATGCAAATATTTCTGTAATTAGCATGGTGAAGTAAGATTTCTCTTTATAGCTCCAAACCTGCATAGATCTATAAGACCTATGACATCCCGAAAGACTTTTCAGGGAACACAGTCAGGAATCTACTACTAGAATGAAGGAGCAGAAAATCTGCCAAAATACAAGTAGAATACTATACTATGAAAGGGGCTTTATATCCCAGGTTATATCTAGAAATAACATACAAAACTATGTCTTCCATTAAGCTGCACGTAGTTGCATACCATGTTTTTAATATACTTAATATACATTAATATGCAGGTAGTTGCATATCACTGTTTTTAATATACTTAAATGCTTAACCTTCTATAATGAATTTCCAGCCTCAAGCAGCTGTACAAGGATTTATAGTTTTGTGGTGTCAACAGCTGGAGAAAAAGGAGACATTGCAAGGAACATTTCTGAACCAAAGTATTTACAAAATCTGTTCTTCACCTGATAGAAGTGATAGCTATTTCCCTACAGGAATCATAATGATTTAAGTTTCTACATACCGTTTGCTCAGAGGCTTCTCCAACATTGTCATAATCCAGTATGGCTTTGTAAAGTGTATTAAGCAAATGAGAAGCTCTTACAACATTACGAGTATCAGGCGGTACTTCTGCAACTCCAGTGCTAAAAACTTTGTGCAATACCTTCAGTTGTGCTAGCCGAGGCGACAATTTCTCTATAAGTATAGAAAGAGTGATTGTAGTGTCTGCAAAAGACAAAAGATTCATATTACAGATTCATATTACTGGCACACAAAGTGTATTTTTCATTACAGATGGAGACTTACAAAAAACTTTTCTTCTACATGCAAAATATTTTACCTGTGTTGATAATGCACCTCTCAATTTCAGTGAGTTCCTCTTTGAAGCTGATGAAATATTTATAGAGAGCTCGCATGAATGCCTGATAGGTTCTAAATGGGGCTTCTACAGATTTCTTGGGTGTGGACATGGTTCCATGTATTCCACTTTCTGAGCTATGACCCATTACTTCATCAATAAACTTTTGCAGCCTAAATACAACTTGCCCATAGGCAGCGATCCGCTCCAGCACCGATCTTAATGAGTTCTACAAAACAAAGCAGGATTTCTCAGTATTGTATAACGAAAGTTAAGCCCTTTAACAAATGAAAAGCTTCATACGGCTTTTATTGCAACTTTACAAAGCAAAAACAGCCAAATAGAGAAAATTCAGGGGGTATCAGTTACCACTGTTTGCGTACAAACTTTTCCCCACACACCAGAAGGAGGATTATTTTTCAAATCCGGGGTTGCTCATTTAACTTACATGTGTCAAGTGAGTTACCATGATGTCATTTCTCACAGTAATCTTTCCCTCACTCAGCTGAAATATAAACAGCTTTTTTACACCTGAAAGAAGCCTGTAAAAATAAAAAAGACAACATGTATAAAGCACAGACCTTTACTACACTTTTTTGTAAATTCAACAAATTAGACCTACTCTTAATAGAGGACATATTCCATAGAAAGTCAGACAAGAGTTAGGCTTATGCAAGTCCCACCAGTTCAAGTAATACTCTTTGGATCCCATCTATGTATTGGTACAACAGTACTGTGGGAACACTGCTATAGTGGAGATACTGTGCTAATTTCATTTGTGACCATTTCAAAAACTGGGCTTAACTTTATGTAAGTTGTTTGCAGACTATATTAAGAAGGTGCTTATTTTTAAGTTACAGCAAAGTTATGTTTTGAAATTCATGTTTTCCTCAACATTTATTCTAGATAACACAATTCTTATGGTACTTGTCACTGGTAAATGCCAGAATGAAGTTAACAAAGTTTGTGGAAGGAAGGAAGCAAAACCTTTAGAGAAGCTATTACTGTAATTTCATACACACTCACACTCCTAAGTGTAATTTCAAGAGCAATACAGGCCTCCCAATTTTTTTCAAGACACTGCATTGGAAGTATAGTAAGTGTCAATAAACAAATTGTTAGGTGTGACAAAGAATAAAAAAACCACTTTCTGAATGTGATTAACATCCATAAAGATTTACAAATGTTGAGATTATTCAGCATCCAAACATTAGACAGATTTCAAGAGGCAACTGCTTAAGTCGTCTCACTTACCAAATCGTTTCACGAATGACCTGTGTTTCAGTGACAAGAATTCTTTCTTCTGGCATATACAAGGGATCCCTATTGTATAGGTGCTGCTCCCTGGGGGGGAAATCATTCATATTTTGTAAATGAAAGTTCTTGTGAAAAGTATCAAACATTATTCCTTGTATTCCCTTCTTCTGCAGCTTCAGTGAATGTATGGAAACACATAACCCAATGAACAATTTGCACTAAAGACATGGGAATATGAACATTTTTAGACTGAAAAACTCTTGTTTTGTATACTGCAATGAACATGAAGAGTGATTTTGAAATCTAGTAACTATTGCTATAGAATATTCATTATTTCAGAATTGCATGCTTGCTCAGGTTCTTTAGACGTTTATTCATAACTGCACAGTCAAAGAAGTTTCCCTTCAAAACCATTTATAACAGTTCCATAAATCAAAGTATTCTTGGTAAAGTATACATGTCTTATAGTGGGCTCATTAATGAAATTCTCCTAATATAAAATTTGTTTAGCTACTTACCATACAGCAGCTAAGTTGGAATGGAAATGCAAACTATGGGAAAAACGAACCCCTCTGCCAGTCCAGTATGGTGCAACCACATGTTGCTCCAACCAGGTACGTGCATCAGGTTCACCTACAGATAAAATATTTCATTTCAACTGAAATATTCCATTAACCTAAAAACAAAATTTCCCATATATGGTCATACAAAAAAATTTAAACAATACAGAATGCAATTTAGTGTCAATACAAACTATACAAACAAACCTGGTTTATACTAAGTAAGTCAGAGTCTAAACCTCAGGTGCTGCAAGGTATACTGAGAAAGGTGTAAATTTGAAATTAAGCTTAGTAAATGATGAAGAAAAGATTTAATCCTATGGTCCATATTACATTTCGTTGAGGAGGAAGTTGGATGTCAGAAATGCATCCTAGAATGACTGTCTGAATGCATGATGGTTTAACTCATTTCCCGCCTTCCTACCCAGGTAAGGCAGAGGACCTTATCAGCTGAGTTGTGGACCTACTTTACACAATATTCATCAGCCATATTGAGACAGATTCAGACTACAAGCAGTACTTGAAGAGGACTCATCACTATCTTCTCTCATCACTATTTGGAGATAACACTGAGGACTCTTCTCCCCACTACCTGAGAAGTAGGATGAGCCTGAGGAAGGGAGACACTTTCGAGACAAAACCTCTCACCCCTTCTATAGAGCTTCATAATACAAAAAGTAGGATAAAATAATTATATCGGAAGGCAGGTTGAGGTTTCAGTTTCAAATGGAATTGTGTCCTCATTTCAAAGTCACCGAAGTTTTTAACACTGGCTCCCTGCTTAAATGCATAATAAGGAGGAAGGAAGCGGGAGGGGGGGAAGAAACATGGCATCACTTTTAAAACTAATTGAGCTTTCACAGATATAAATCCACTTCTTCAGATGCATCCAAAGTACATCCAAAGAAGTGGGCTTATATCCATGAAAACTCATGCAAAAATAAAACCCAATTAGTCTTAAAGATGCTGCCACATTTCTGTTTTCTCCCCGCCCCTCCTCCTTTTTATGCTGCAAGAAACTAACACAGCTACTTCTTTGAAAACTGTTTAAATGTAAAGTCGAAGGCTTTCATGGCCGGCATCCATAGGTTTTCCGTGGGGTTTTTTTTCCTGGGCTGTGAGGCCATGTTCTGGAAGAGTTTATTCCTGACGTTTCGCCTGCATCTGTGGTGAGAAATCTGAAGATGCCAGCCACAGATGCAGGCAAAACGTCAGGAAAGAACTCTTCTAGAACATGGCCTCACAGCCCGGAAAAAAAACAGAGAAAACCTATGTTTAAATGTAGTTAGCAAATGGAGAGCCAAACCCAAACTGACATTCCTGCTCTTTAAGTATTACACTCTGTAAATTCCTCTCATAACCACCATTAAGCAGCTCAGTAGAAGCAATACTAACTATGGTTAAGGCTAACCAGTACCCACAAATTTTATTTCAGTAAATTTAGTGGTCTGAGTGTTGGACTACGACTCTGAAGACCAGGGTTCAAATCCCTGCTTAGCAACGAAAACCCACTGGGTGACCTTGGGCAAGTCACACACTCTCAGCCTCAGAAAAACCTATGATACAGCAACCCTAAGGTGAACCTAAGTTGGAAACAACCTGAAGACACACAACAAATTAACTGCAACTTTGGAGACACTATCAGCTTATAGAGTAAATATTCAGAAGATGGAATAATGCCCCATTAGACACTATAGTAAGTCATAATGCTTTAGAATTCTGTAACACAAGACAATGTGATTGCTTTACATTTGCCAGCCTGATTTCCAATATGGCATTATAAATTTCCCAAAACTTTCATACAACAATAAACTGTGAAACAGTAATCAATACATTCCTCTTGAATATAAAGATTCTGCCAAAATGAATCAAACTTCAGGGAACAAACCTTTCCAAGTGACATGAGATGCTGACTTCTTGCTTTGATCCTGATCTTCTTGTGGTGTCCTGTCCACTTGAATGCCAGAGTCTTCCCTACTCAAAGGTTCAGTATCCTCTTCATCATTACTCACATCAGACCACTCCTATAAAAAATATATTTTGATGCAATATGAGTGGGAAATTTAAAATGCATGGTGTCAAATTAAAACACTTATAGTAACATATTGTTAAAGAAATAAAATTACTTTCTAAACACAACATGTCATGATATGTCCTAGCATATGACATGACAACAGATCTGCATTTGCTAGTAGATCTTTACATGTTCTGCAGTACATCAGCAAAGGTATTTTTTATTTCCAACTTTTTAACATTAGTGGCCAAAAAGAAGCACACATCCTAAACAACACAGCTAAAATGAAGAAAGTTTATGGGATACAAGCAGTGTGTTTTGCACTAAAGGACTGTGAGTACCGTTCCGGTACTCTAGTCCTTAAGAGTCAGAATTTTGGGTGCCTGGTTTCAGTTGGAGGAACTCAGGGTTCTAGCAAAAAAAAAAAAAAAAAAAAAAAGCTGATCCTTGTATGCCTAGTCTGTCTATCCCTGTTGTTATATTTAAACTGAAACCAAACTGTAGATCTAGGCATTTACAGCTTAGTGATCATGGCTTGGTTTTTAGTGTGTTGGACTGCAGCTTTGATTTTGAGTTTGAATTACTTCATATTGCTTTAAATTGTTTAAATGGTTTGAAATTGTGTTACATTGTTTTATGATCCTGCCTCATCCTCAAATCTTCAGATACAGAGGAAATAAATAAATAAATAAAATCACAACATCTTAACAATGGCTTCTTGCATCTATTTTCAAACAAGTACCACACACACACACACACACACACACATATATGTATATGAACTGTCTTGTCTATTTAGATAAAGAAAAATCACCATGGCCTAAAGCCAACTATTAATCTCCCACTGTATCAGATTTACTGGATCAATGTGAACTTTCTAAGTCAACACTTGTGTAAGTTCTACTGATTTAATTCTAGTTGGGACTAACAATTAACCCTGAGTGCACTACTTCTCCATCACAGATACATGGATAATGACACTTACTCCTTCTCAAAATAAGTACTGAAATCAACTTTTTAATCATATTCCAAGAGATAATGGAATGTAAAAATGTGCTGAGAAAAGGGGAAAGCCATTTCTGAATTGCCAAGACATTTCCAGGTCCAAATATGGATCACTGTCAGTTTAACAAGCATGGGGATTAACAGAAGACTAATCCATAAACTAGAACATGCCCTGTGTCATTATGAAACAGTATATTACTTACTGGTGTTTCTAAATCAGGTGCAAAGTCAAATTCTTCATCTTCCATTAGGTATTTCCTCCAATCAAATTCTTCTTTTTCTAGAGGGAAAAACATATCAAGAGATACAAGAATTTACTTTCAACTGCCTTCTCAATGATTTTCCATCCCAATCCTTCTAAGCACAAGATAGTTATACAAGTAGGTTGAGCTAGCTTAGAGACTTTGAAAAGCAAAACGCTAGTAAAATTTCAGTGTACTTCAGGCCGGGTTACCTATGGCCCTCAGTTTAATTCAAAAAGCCTTCTGCAAATGCTCAGTTCAGGCCTCTGCAAGAGGGGTGTGTCTCTTCCCCAGCAACCAGGGAGGGAGGGAGAAAAGGGTAATGAAGGAACAGAAAAGGGATGAACCTGCCAATCTTTGTCTCTGGCCTCCCCCACTACTGGCTTAAGCCCTGCCTACTGCCTATTGGCAGCTTCTGAAAGATTACTCCTGAAGGAATGTGGTCCTCAGCATAAAAATGGGTGCCTACCCCTGGTGCACATGAGCAATGTACTAGTAATAATTCACCAAACAAAGTGGACTTCGCATAAGTTTAACAGACAAGATATTATAACACCTCAAAAGTAACAGATCAGGTTTTCTACTTTGTTTCTAAAATAACACAAATGTATGAATATGTAGAATATACTAAAACCTACCCACTTCTTCCTCTCTTGGTTTTTCTGCATAACTGGTGTTGGAAGGAGAATCAGACAAGCAAAGCAGGAGAGAGAGTATGGCATAATGGGTCTGTGTCTTAAATGCAGAAGATAAACAAGTAATTCAGCAAATAGAACACATTTGTTAGTTAATTAAAAAAAATTAACAGATTTATATTCTGCTACAATGACTTCTTTAGAAGTGCAGCAGAAAATCTTCAGTTTACCACACATCTTAAGAAGAGAAAAAGAATCAGGATATAAAACCACTGATTAAAAAAACACCAGTCTAAAGAACAGTGTAGTTCCATTAACTGTGTTCTGCATTTCACAATAAAACCTTTCTATCATCACAAATTAACCAAAGAAAAAGAAACATTACTAGAACTTAGCTTACAGGTTTCACAATAAACTTCGATTGTTTGAACTGATTGAACAATAAATTTCAACTGTTCAATTAACTGAAATATAGTAGGAAATTTCATTTTCTGAGACGAACAGTTATCACCTGATAAGTATTAGATGAACCTCATATAGAAATGCAAGGATGCTGCTGACTATTCCCATCCTCACCATATCCTCATTTATCTAATAGACAAAACACACCTACTCTCCCTATATCCCCATCAGTGCAACACTTGTAGCTACATGTCTTCCAACTTTTGTTGGACAATAGCAGCAGCCACTGACAGAGTAATAGGTAACCTTCTGTAGAAAATGTTCTGGAAATCTCAAAGCAAAAAACGAAAGTGCTCTTTTTTTCTTTAATGCATGATTAGCTATGCCTGATAAAACCCATTTGCAACAGCCTCTGCTAAGCTGCTGCTAGCCTATCACGAATGGGTTTTTTTCCAGCAGGACTATAGCCCTGAATGTTTCTTTATGTGTAACATTAAATATCTAATGGACTAATATGGAAATGTCATGCAAACACAACACATACACACTTGCTTTACAAAAATTAGTCAGAGGGGTTTCTGTTACAAAGCAACTATAACCAGAACAAATGTAAGAACGTAAGAACACAACTGGGGGAAAATGTGTACCTTTGTTCCTTCAGTAGCTGGAAGAGGCAAATTCAGAAACTTCTCTGTTAATCTCTTCCAACTTGCAGCTTTTACAAGGTCTGAGTGAACAATCAGCTTTTCATAAATTCTGTATCAAAATAATGAGGACTTATCCATTAAAAATTCAAAAGAAAGAACTAATGTACAGTAGGACCCCCCCGTATCCACAGGGGGTTAGTTCCCGGAACTACTGCAAATACCAGAAACCACAGACAACAGCAAATGCCATTGAAAATAATGGAACTTCCAGTTTAAAATACCATAGAGTTTCCTTGGAGGACCTAGAAAATGTCTAGAAAGGCTGCCTCTCTAGGCATTTTCTAGGAAGACTCTATGGTATGTGTTCTGTTTTGTGTCCAGCAGATAACTGAAACTGAGGATATTGGTTCCACGGATCGGGGACCCTACTGTAATGTCCAGAAATAAAAAGAACATACCCTTCTATTGTTTTCTCTACTTTGTGACTACTGACATCAAGAAATCGATGAAACCTGGAAGAAAAATGATAGAATATGTTTTGTATCAGGAATCAGAATGTGTTGAAGAATACAGTTTTCAGCAGGTTTTGGTGTGCAGTATACAAATGAAGCTTGCACTCCCATACTGCATTAAAACATTATAGTATGGTGTGTTCCTGTTCACAAACAGTAAACCACATCTTTTCTTCTCCCCCAACCCAGCCAACAAAATGTGTTAATACTTCCAACTTGAACTGCAATACAACATTTTCACACTACACCCTTATAGTGCTATGATTCCACTTTAACTGCCGTGGGAACATCTTATGGAACCCTGGGATTTACAGTTCAGGGAGGGGTGCTTAGAACTCTCAACCAGAGAGCTCTAGTGGCTCCCCTAACTACAAATCCCAGGATTCCATAGCATGCAACACACAGCAGTTAAAGCGGAATCACAGCACTACAGCTGTCTAGCATAAAAGGGTTATATAATACAGCCCCATGCAGAAGCCAAGGAGATCTTGATCTGGCCAGTCTGGTTGCAACTTAGGACTCCTCTTTAACTCACCATGATGAAAGCAAGGTTGGGCATCCATGTAGTAACTGCCTAAAGGGGGGGGGGGGGCTGGCCTTTCAGACATTGTGGGGCTGCAGCTCCTGAGTCACAGTCTCTCTGGTTGGGATGAAGCCTAACTGCATATGGATTGCCACAGTGGGGGAGGGACCCAAGTTTCGCAAAGGTGAGGGCTGCGCACTACAGAGAAAATGCAGTTTGATACCGCTTTAACTCCCATGTTTCACTGCTATGGTATGCTGGGATTTGTCGTTTCGCAAGCTATTTAGCCTTCTCTGTCCAGAAAGATCTGGTGCCATACGAAACTGCAAATCCCAGGATTCCATAGCATTGCGACAGTTAAAGCGATGTCAATCTAGATTATTTTATTTATTTCACTTTTATTTATTTATTTATTTATTTATACCCCGATCTTCAGCCACAAGGGCTATCAGAGCGGCTTACAAATGGTGAATTTAACAGTTCCCTGGCCTCAGTGCAGTGGAGATGCTGCCAAAGTCTTCTTCTAGATCAGTGATTCCCAAACTGTGGTCCTCCAGGGGGGTTGGATTTTCATCTCCCAGAAGCCCTAGCTACCTTGGCCAAGAGTCTGGCATTCTGGGAGATGAAGTCCAAAACATCTGGAGGACCACAGTTTGGGAGCCAGTGTTCTTTCTATATTGCCCCCGCCTACACACACATTCTAGGAGATTCCACCACCTCTTCTTCCCAGGCACGCACGAGGACCGCCTGAGTCTCTCGCGCTCCCCTCGGCCACGCCCACCTGCGAATGCCGGGCGCGCGCGAGACGGGCTCCCCTCCCCCCCCACCAACGGACCTGAAGTTGGACCAGGCGAAGCTGAGCGCCGCTTGGAAGTGGCCGGACTCCTCCTCCTCCGCCCCCTCCCCGTGGCCGCTCCGCTCGCGGAGGCCGGTTATTCGGCGGACCAGCTCCCTCAGGGTCAAGTCTTGTTCCTGCTCAAAGCGGCTCCAGTGGGCCGGCGGAGTCGTCGTTGTCGCCGCCGCTGCTGAGGCCATCGCCGCTGCCACCAGCCAAAGGGAAGAAGGGAACGCTACTACGTTCCTACTTGACAACCTTTCGGCGCCTCAGTTTGTTTCGGTCGCCATTCGCCAAAAACGTCTCGCGAGGGTTGATGGTACCGCGAGAGTTGCGGCGGGCTTCTTTGGAGGGAGGTTACTAAGCATGCGCCAACTTTGGCGCCCACACCCTTCCTTTGGGGCAAAGCTCTCTTAGGTCTCTTGTGGGGCTTTTTGTTAGGTTGTGTTACTTACTAGGCGAACGGTTTCTCCGATATTTTTTTTGTTTTTTTTTTATTAAAATAGTTTTTATTTAGGTAATAGAAACATCAACACAGACAAATATTTAAAAAAGAACATTACACAATAACATACGTACACAAAAGAAAGAAAAAACTAGTTTTTATTCAGATAATAAACATTCAACACAGACAAATATTAAAAAAGAACATTTTTTCTTTTTTTAAAAAAAGAATAAAAAAAGATTACACAATAACTTACATACACAAAAGAAAGAAAAAACTAGTTTTTATTCAGATAATAAAAACACTCAACACAGACAAATATAAAAAAACATTACACAATAACACATACACAAAAGAAAGAAAAAATAGTTTTTATTCAGATAATAAACATTCAACACAGACAAATATTAAAAAAGAACATTACACAATAACTTACATACACAAAAGAAAGAAAAAACTAGTTTTTATTCAGATAATAGAAACATCACAGACAAATATTAAAAAAGAACGTTACACAATAACTTACACAACAGAAAGAAAAAACTAATTTTTATTCAGATAATAGAAACATTCAACACAAATATTAAAAAAAAGAACATTACACAATAGCTTAACATATGCAAAAGAAAGAAAAAATAGTTTTTATTCAGATAATAGAAACATTCAACACAGACAAATATAAAAAAAGAACATTACGGAAGTTCTCTACCAGCCTGCACCACAGGACAAACACCACCATCCCCACACTGCCATAGGCAAAAAATCCATTCAGCAGTTCACCTACCTGGGAAGTATCATTTCCTCAGATGCCAAGATTGACAAAGAGATCGGTCACAGATTAGCAAAGGCATATAGCACATTTGGAAGACTTTACAAAAGAGTCTGGAGTAACAAACACCTGAGGCAAAGCACAAAAATTAGTGTGTATAGAGCCATTGTATTGCCTATTCTCCTTTATGGGTCTGAAAAATGGGTCACCTTTCGCCAACACTTATGACTCCTCGAACGCTTTGGCCAGCGCTGTATATGCACAATCCTAAATATACACTGGACGGACTATGTGACGAATGTTGCTGTCCTTGAGCAAGTAGGGATCACCAGCATTGAGGCCATGATACTGAGAACACAGCTGCGCTGGGCAGGGCACATTTCTAGGATGGAGGACCATCGCCTCCCAAAAATAGTACTGTACGGTGAACTCGCCATGGGTCAGCGTAAGAGGGGTGCTCCAAAAAAGCGATACAAGGACTCCTTGAAACAACATCTCAGGCTCAGCCAAACTGATCACCAACAATGGTCCACCATGGCCTCACATCGGGAGGCATGGAGACGCACTATCCACAATGCTGTAGCCTTATTTGAGAGCTCACGCCGAACAAGTCTTCAAGAGAAACGACAATGTAGAAAGAATCACAACCCGGAATCATCACCCAAGGAGACGTTCTGCTGTGCTTTCTGCAACCGGACATGTTTATCTGAGATTGGCCTTTTTAGTCATCAGCACGCTTGCAGAAAGCGCGGGATGAGTCCTTCCTGAATGTTCGTTTGCGAAGAAAAGCCAGAGACATACACAAAAGAAAAAAACAAAGCTAGTTTTTATTCAGATTATAGAAACATTCAACACAGACAAATATAAAAAAAGAACATTACACAATAACTTACATACATGAAAGAAAAAACAAAACTAGTTTTTAATTCATATAACAGAAACATCAACACAGACAAATATAAAAAGAACATTACACAATAATTTACATACACAAAAGAAAGAAAAAAACAAAACTAGTTTTTAATTCAGATAACAGAAACATCAACACAGACAAATATAAGAAAATGAACCTTACACAATAACCTACATAAAAGAAAGAAAAACAAAACATAAATATATAAACAAACACATAACTGTAATCCTTTATATCCCCCTTGACCCTCCCCACCCTAATAAAAAGGGAGAAAAGATAGTTTATTTTCACCTCCCTTAAGTAATATTAATCTAAGAAACAGATATCCTTAAAAAAAAAACATTCCTTTCATTAATAAATTACCTCTTATCAATAATAACAACAATGATATGAGTAGATCATACATGAATATAGGTATATAATTTTAAAAATAACTATTGTGACTCTGTTTCGCTTATCATCAGGTTCCACCTGTACTACTTGAGGAACCGTAAAAAGAGATTCTGTAGGAGGGAGCCTTGGCAGTCAAACTACAGTAGGACCCCTGTATCTGTGGGGAATTGGTTCTGGGGTCCCCTGCGGATACTGAAAATCGCAGTTAACAGCGAACGCCATTGAAAATAATGGGGATTCTGGTTTAAAGACCTAGAAAATATCTAAAGAGGATACTTCTATAGGTATTTTTTAGGAAGATTATGGTAAGTGTGCTGTTTTATGTCCCACAGATAACTGAATCACTGGATAATGAATCAGCGAATATGGGGGTCCTATAGTACTATAATTTTGTAATGTGAAAGAAAACAGGGCAGTGGGGAAATTGATCTTCCAAATATTGTTGGACTGCAGTTCCCATCATACCTAATCTGTATAACTACAGTAATGGTAATAGATGGGAGTTGCAGTCCAACGATATCTTTGCTGCAACTATATAAGTCAGAAGGAAATAATGCAGTCCTCCAGTTATGTTTGGATTGCAACTCCGAACATATCTCACCAATGGGCTAAGGGGAGTTGAAGTCAAATACATCCAGTTGGCACTTCTGACTACTGTGAAGGAAGCTGCTTGATGAATCTCAGCAATAATTTATTAACACAATCCATATGTGTCTCTTTATGCCTATTAGCAAATATTAATAATTTTAAAAGAAATGAATGGTGTCATTCATGAACAGCAAGATTTTATGCTAATGTTTACAGCATACTTCACCTACGTGAAACCATATCTGATAATTATGCAGTGGTGTTCACTACAATTCCCAACATTCCTCACCATCAACTATGCTGTATAGAGCTGTTGGGACTTGCAGCCCAACAACAGCTGGAGGGCTGTATGATTTGCACCCCTGATCTATAGTATATACACATGGAATGTCTTGCCACAGCAGCCAATGGTGAAGAATGCTGAGTGTTGCAGCATGTTTACTGAGAAGTCCTGCTGTATTCAGTCAGAAATACCTTCCGGAAAATATGAAGAGGACTGGAGTCATCATGGCATAAGTCCCACTGACCTCAGTGGAGCTTACATCTGAGTAGGTATCTACTGTAGCCCCCCCGTATCCGTGGGAGATTGGTTCCAGCCCCCCCCCTGCCCCGTGGATATTGAAATATGCAGATAATAGCAAAGAGGGAAGCAAGATCTCCCCTCCCTCCCCTGTCCGCTCCCCCCCCCCCGTCACCATCTGCGGATAATTGAATCAGTGGGTAGTGAATCAGTGGATACGGGGGTGCTACTGTATAGGCTTGCATTATTAAGAGTTGTATGAATGATTCCAAAATGATGTTTCACAGAAAAATCTGAGAATACAAACTCTTTATTTTTCTCTTTTAGTAGAATGGAAAACATTTTATGGAGTATCAGAAAGTTACAAAGAGTTAGGGAAGTTGCTCCAAGTCCTAGTTTCTTTTACCTATTGTACAGGAGTGGGCTGCATTATCCCCCTAGGAGACTTTAGAGGGTCCCACCTGCTCCCACAAAAAAACAAAAATGTTTTGCCCCCAATCACATCTAATGGGTGTGAGGGCATTTTTACCATGTTTTAGGTTTCAAAAAATACAGTATTAGCCTAGGGGACCCGCAGAATGTGGTGGAAATACAACACACACACACACACCCATGGGCATTTTGGAGCATTTGAGGGCAAAAAAAGTTTTTTAAAAAAATTGCATTTTTTTTAACCTGGGGAAAAGGGCCTCAAAACATGATGGAAATTCCCTTCACGTCCCCTAGAGAGCATTTGGGGGGCACTCTGGAGCAAACCCACCCTTTTGGTGGGGGAAATGTTGCAAAGAATTTTTTTACCCCTTGGAGGAGCGACACACTGCCTACGGGCTGTACTTTGCCCACCTCTGCTATTGGGGAATAAACTGAAGGAAAGTGTTTTTAATCCATGTTAGAAACCAGGCCTGACCTTTATAAATGCTAATAAGCATTCTCCTTACACTGCCTGTCACATTCACTTATATTCATTTTGACTTCATTGCTCGGTTCAATAGAGCTTCAAGCATGTCTCTTGCTTCGGTGAAAGCTTACTGACATTATTTTACAAGTACTGTTGGCAATCTTTCCTATAAAACTTGAACAGCAGTAATTAGAACTTTTCTAAATAAGCATTTGTGGGGGGGGGTTGCCTTTCATAACCTTTTATTATTAATGGTACAGTGTTCTTCTGCAGGCCTTCCTCTTTCTACTGGGTGTCTGTCAAAAAACCAGTTCCTGGAGATTAAGATTACAAATTATACCATAAATGTAGCTTCCCCAAATGTTTAACTAACCTGGTTTAACCACCCTGCTTCCTAGAGAAAGTTGCTTGAAGTTTTTTATATCACACTGAGTTTAAGTCTTAGTACATTTCTTTCTCTGTGCTGCTGTTGTATGGATGTCAGGCCTGATAATCTGAATGCTTACTTGGGCCCAAATCATCATATGTCTGCTGAGGAAAGAGCATGCTAGTGGTGTTTCATTGGTTCCCCCCCCCACCCCAGTTGCATGAGTAAGTAGCACATGTGTTCTTATGATCCCTAGATGCACTACTGGTTACACAATTGGAAAATGTTGGATTCCTTCATGGGACGTAATCCAGAATTAAGTATCTATGGGGCCAATATCATTAGCCCCTCTAGATGGTGGCCTTGAAATGGCTCACACTGAGTTCAATGGTCTTTTTTTCCCAAGCAAGGCCCAGTGTAAACCAAGTAGAATAGGGAATTTCAGCAGGAGCTACTTGTGTGACATCTGCTGAACTTCTCACTTCTACACAACCACTAAAGAGACAGTAGCCCTGCCTCTTATTTCACTTGGCAACCCTAATGGAGACAGATCTTTGCCATTTTGTTAGCATGGCACCTTGTTGCACCTCTCAGTGCCATTGCCAGTTCTAGCACCTTCTCTGTTCTGCCAGGCATGTTGTTGGCAGGCTGTTACCGAAATTACAGGGGGTTCATGGAAACCCCGTGTGTGTCCAGATATTAATATGGGGAATTTTAATTAGCTCAATATGGCAGCGAGAGGCCAGGTAACTGCATGATCTTTTGACCTATGTATACCAGTGCTAACTGACGAGACTCATAACCAGGAAATAAAATAAATACTTTTTTATTGAAAAATAATCTTGGGAACACACACACACACATGTTCAGGATTCAAGCAGTCACACAAGGCTAGCAAAGAAAGTAGGAAGTATTGGGATAGAGGAATAGAGTGCAGGATGATGGGCTATACTATACCTGTCCAAAGAGCAGAGATTTGTGCAGAGAAGGAGAAGAACTGCTGGATGCACCGGGTGACCCAACAAACCAACAGAGTGATGGCCTCTGGGAAACTGTGCACACTTTGGAGGTATTTTCAGGTGATATTTATATCCGATATCCCCATGAAGGGGTGTTTGTTATGAGTGGAATACAATGTTTGCTGGAGTTTCCCATAGTTAAACAATGGAAGCTATGTTAATGATCACTAACGGCTGAAATGTTAAGACTGATGGGTGTCAGGCAACCTTCTATTGTTTTTAGGACAGGTGTGAGGGAAAACCAGTTTTACCAGGCAAAGGGTCTCCAGCTACCTTGATCAAATTAGTGAATGACTCACTTCCGTGTATGTCCAGGAGAATTAGCCCTTTTCCACCCTAATTTACCAGTCTGGGGTGGCGGGGGGGGGGGAGTCCGCTCTTTTAGGAATTTGGGTTGGCTGCTTCCTTAGGCTTTCTGAGCAAACCTTGAGTCTTTGTATTTTGGAACCCATGGTCTACTAGCAACCACTTGGAGTACTAATAATAAGCCAATTTATGAAATACAGTAAATTGATGGATTATTGGAAGGGTGGGAGGTATCAGGCCAAGTAACAAGGAATTAGTGGGATGGATGCTTCCTTCACTAGGGAATAGGCTTAATTAGGATGGCCATAGGGCAGATTTCCTGGCAGATGGAATTGGGAGGTATGTTACGCATTGCTGCCAAGGAAGGTTTCCTGGGACTAAGCCCTATCCTACTGAATAGGACATATTTCTGACAGAACAAATGTTTTCACTCTTTATCCCCATTGTCCCCTTGGCCTGCAATCCTAAAACACACACACTCAGGGGTATGTCCATTTAAAGCAATTAAAATTAGAAAGCAGAAAAGTTTAGGGATTTCTTAATTTAAATTATATTTCACCTTTCCTCCAAGACACTTAAAGTGGTGTACACCCACCATTTTATTTTCACCTGCCAGGATCTCCTCATCAGGGTAGCTCCTCCCAACCCTTCAGCTACAAATCCAGAAAAGAGGGAACCCTTATTTCCAGGCCCTGAGCCCCTTCCCTTTCTGGTTTGGGATCTCCGTTGTAATTATTACAAGTGTTTCAGTGGGGTTTAATGTTTCAGTGTTAGTAAGCACTTATTAGAGTTCAGGCACTTATTTGCATGGATGTACAGGTTTGCTTCGCCCTTTTGTGTGGGGAGAGGTGAGCTAATCTCATGGGTGGGGGAAATATGCAAACATACAAACATCCATACTGGCTGGGGGGGAACGAAAGAGAGGGGCGGCACTGGCTGCACAAATTTTACAGAATAGCAGACTGCAAGTGCTGAGCACTGTGATATTGTGGACCTTTGTAAAACATGTATTACTGTATTTACTAGATAAATTAAGGTAAAATATGATTATTGATGTCGGGCATAGTATATGTAATAAGGTAAGGATCTGTTGGAGGGGATGAGAGCATGGAATGTTAGGTGGCTGGTGATTGGCTCAGTATTTGAACTGGATTTTTTTAAAAGGCTGTGTATGACAGGTAGACAGAGTGAGAGATATGAGTGTTGAAGTTGGGAATATGAGTGAGAGATATGAGTTAGAATTAATTAGGCTCAGTCAGGTTTTTGACATTTTAAATAAGTAATTTTTTAAACTGCTGTTGAATAAATTAATTTTTGTATTATGCATTTGTGCCTCTGAGAATACCACTTAAGGGTTATTGGAATGCATGAGATCAAACACCCGGTGTCTTGTGGTGCCAGCAGTTGTTCAAAGGTGGTGGTGTCCAGTTGTGGGATTAGATGAATAAAATCTTGCACAGGAGCCACGAGGGCATCTAGAAAGTCCCTACATTTGATACCATTGTGGTGGGACAGGAGGATGTCTTGACATTTGGTGGCAGTGGTGGGACAGGTGGAAGCCTCACAAGCACCTTCTGTGCCATCTCCTCAAATATAACATATTTCTGTGTCTCTCCTTAAGCTGTAGCTGTCCCTTCTGTTCGTGTCAAATGGTAATTAGATTCTTTTTGCCTTGACTCTAAAAGAGAGCTCTCTGTCTGCTTTCCCTATTCACAGTGACATCCACCATATTCCTGGGAGATATGCTGAGTCTGTCAAAGAAACTAGGTCAAAGACGAGCAGAGCAGCTCATGTTCACAGGCTCTAAATGCTGAAAGGCAGGTGGCAGAGCTGTGAAGAGATGCATCAGTCCTGAGTGGAAACAAATATTTTTTCAAAAAAGCTAACCCTTTAAGACCTCAGTTCTCCCCAAAAGAAGTGCCCCATACCTGATTGGAATGATCAAGTGACCCTACTTAGGTAACACTGGGATTCCAAGTCTCCAACAAGCCTCCTTCAGCCCTATTCTTCTTGGATATAAATTAGTTCCAAATCAAGTGGCAAGGCATACAAGAGGAAAAAAGGAAATAAATCTATTCTTTAAAGAGAAAACAAATTAAAGTAAAATTATTTTAGTCCAAGTTATAGCCCTTGGTCTGGAGAAAAAATACCCAAGTTCTACTCTGGGATGAAGATTTTAACATGTGCTGTGCTAAGTTTGGCCCTGGAACTAAGCTGTACTATTTTCCTCATGTTGATTCTCCTACATGGTGCATAGGATTAAAGCCCGGTGTCCAATAGGTATGGGAATTACTTTTGAGTAGACATGTATATGTTTGTACCATTAATGTTTACTATGTGGTTGATAGTCTGGACTTTTATTTATTTATTTAAAGTTGCACATGTTTTCCAACATTTATTCTGCATTTTCCATTAGGCAAATTGTTTCACACTGTGGGTCAAGGAGCCCAAACTGAGCCATATTGGCTCTAAATTAGCAAAACAGTGTGAAAGTTGCAGTCTGCAATTGGCAGGGTTTAGAAATCATGTTTGGATCTCTACACTTCTAAATGCATTCCAACAATAGACAACAATGATGCTATTTTAGGTAAACTTGATCATTTACACCAAGGTCAACAGTGGAGGAAAGGGGTGGTGTAGTGGTTTAAACGTTGGGCTCCAGGACACCAAGGTTTAAATCCTTGCTCAGCCATGAAACACCCTGGGTGATCTTTGTTAAGTAACACTTTTTCAGCCTAAGATGAAGGCAATGGCAAACCTCCTCTGAGTAAATCTTACCAAAAAAGCAATGTGTGGGTCCCTATAATTCAGAGTGGGCTTGAAGGCACATAACAACAATAACAGCAGCAGCATGGCAGGGGTGAGGTGGGTGGCTTCTTGTTTCTTATCCTAGTGAGACAAAGGAACTTTCGTTTGAACAAAATACTACAATAATGGGTTTCAGGTTCAACCAATGGCCTAATGTTGGCAGTTTCATAGAGATTGCCTTACTTAGAAAAGCAACAAAAATATGTACTATCGAATAATGATCCTGTAATTAAGTAAATAGAAATCCTGTAGCTTCACATATGACTACCTCTGGAGTCAAATGTAGGGTCGTTTAATTTTTTCTCATTACACAGCCACACTGCGGAAGGGACACTGAAATGACCCTACATTTGACTCCAGAGATAGTTGTATGTGAAGCTACAGGATTTCTATTTTTTTAATTACAGGATCATTATTTGTGAAACAACATAATTTTTTATTTAGTATGGGATTATTACCTCTATATTTCTGTTAAACTATAAGATTTTTGCTCACTCTATATAGGATTATTAACTGTGAAATAACAGGATCTTTATTTACTTAGTGGCCTTGCAAGCATGGACGGTAGTAGCGAGGTCCTCGGGTCATAGGTTTGATTAGAGTTTCCTTCTCTTAGATGGTTGACCTTACAGGGTTGGACGAGCACCATCTGCCTGGGTTTGGGATTAGAGTTTTCCTTCTCCTAGAATGGTTGCCATAAGGCTAAAGAGCCCATCCTGCCCTTTGATGCTCTTTGTCAAACCCTTCAGTTTTGACCTGTCTGGCATGGGAGACCCTACCGGTGGCTATAATGCTACCGCCAGCATAGCTCAAAACATCATTAGGGTACGCTGTCCTTGAGCAAGTAGGGATCACCAGCATCGAGGCCATGATATTGAGAACACAGCTGCGCTGGGCAGGGCACGTTTCTAGGATGGAGGACCATCGCCTCCCAAAAATGGTACTCTACGGTGAACTCGCCATGGATCAGCGTAAGAGGGGCGCTCCAAAAAAGCGATACAAGGACTCCCTGAAACATCATCACAGACTCGGCCAAATTGATCACCAACAATGGTCCGCCCTGGCCTCACACCGGGAGGCAGGGAGACGCACTATCCACAATGCTGCAGCCTTATTTGAGAACTCACACCGAACAAGTCTTGAAGAGAAACAACAACGCAGAAAGAATCACAACCCAGAAACATCACCCAAGGAGACCTTCTGCTGTGCTTTCTGCAACCGGACTTGTTTATCTCGGATTAGCCTTTTTAGTCATCAGCGCGCTTGCAGATAGTGCAGGATGAGTCCTTCCTGAATCTTCGTTTGCGAAGAAAAGCCAGAGATATTTACTTAGTACAGGATTATTACCTTTACATTTCAATCACCCAAGTGGATGTGAAGTGATAGGTTTTTACTTTATTCTGTATAGAATTTCTCACACTGTTTTTGCATATTACCATACCTAAAACATTGTGGTTACCTCTCTGTATGTAACATTTGAAGAATATACAATGTTACTGTGATGCTGTATATGTAATTACTGATACTGTATATTTTTCAATTCTTATAACTGCTCTGTGGGTATTGGGTTATATGATATGAGTTCTACATATTAAGTATTGTATGAATACTATGTATAGTTATATACTTTAAAACAATTATATAGATTATTTCTCTTGAAGCCTTTATTGATAGTACATATTTTTGTTGTATACAATACAATATACTACTGCTAGTTATTTTTCAAACATATAAAAAGTTTGGATACTCCCTCCATAGGTTTATTGGTTAGTTCAGACATCCAACCATTTCAGTTACTTAGAAAAGCACCCTACTTTACAACAAACACATGAGCTATTGCTTTTTACACAAAACCTGGCACACTGGGACACAGCAGGCCAACCCTCCAAAACAAGAGAGGGGGACTCTCATCTGGGAATAGTTGTACTAGTTAATGAAATCAAAATGACAAAAAATGCCCTAGGGTGTTTCTAATATTGTTCTGGTGGCCAGAAGCTGCACGCAATTTAGCTCTGTTTACTGCAAGCATAGGATCTGTCCATGTGGCTCAAAGAAACTCAATACTTTCTTATTTCTGAAATCTATAAGATCAAAGACTTAGCTGTGAAGAGGAAAGCCAGAGATTATTTACAAATAAAATAAAATGACAAAACTAAAATTAACATTGCACTCCTGTAAGGAATAACAAACAGCTGTCTTTCCTCCTCTTCCCCAGCTGTTGGCCTCATACTTCTACCCTGTAATAACATCACAAGTTTTCCTTCACTCCTTCCCTATATGGTTCTGTCTGAAAAGATCTATCTTATGGTTCACAAGGGAAACCACACACTCCTAAACCCATTTTAGTAACCATGCAGATGCCTGTGCTATTGTCTCTGACATGTTGCCAGTTAGCAAATATGAATCCAGTACGCATACTATGAAAGTGTTTTTTAAAAGCATATTGTCTATTATTGGAGACTTTTCTGATGCCAAGTTGTGACAACAGAGAAGACTGCAGTAAAATGCTTTTATTTTTGCTCAGCTATGCTATAATTGCGCCATTTAGTTAGAATTTCAGCATTTCCATTCCCATCTCCATTCATTAGAAACTAATCAATTAATACAGTTTATTATAAATCTATGAAATTACACAGTTCTTTAGATTTGAACCTCACATGGGCCTTGTTCATGCAATGGTTAAATAAACTGACATGGAAAAAACCAAAGATATACTTATAGTGTATCATCTTTGTGGTCTCTATGTCTCATGTTGAATGTCTGAGCAGAGACCCTATTGGATTTTTCCAGAGCTGAGTAGCTTGGCAGTAAGCCTGCCCCCTCTGCCTATTGTGCATGTCCTAGTCTACCAAAGATACTGTCCCCTCAGTTTTCTCTTCATCCACCAACAGAATGACTTCTCACAGAATGTTCTGTGTTTAGTAGCTTTCTTGTTTCTTATCTTGTATTTGCCTCTCTTTTACTGTATCTCTAACTTTGTGTCACTTCTTCTTTTTCTTTGTTCATTCTACCACTGGGGAAAAAAAATCTCTTTATTTTGGGGCTTTGCCCCTTCTGTCCTTCCCTTTTATGGCGATGTCACAGGACATCGCCACTTGCCACCTTCTACTTTGTGGGCCTTTTTCCATCTTGTGCCCAAAACTTATAGCACAATTACAAGACCTGGTGAAACATCACCACAGACTCTTTGGTTCTCACCATTATTCTTCTGGGTTATACCACAGAGTTCTGAAGTAGTCCTCCCATTGGCATTTTTCATTCTATTTCTCCCTCAAGAGTTCTGATAGACAAGGTTACTACTCCACTATGGAAGAATGCCATGGAAAAAAATCCAGATTGAGGCAGAAGGAATGGATTCTTTTCCTGGTATTTCAGTCCCAAAGAGGGATGGCAGCCTTTGTCCCATCTTGGACCTTTATGGTGTCAACCAAAACATGCGGCTATGGAGATTCAAAATGGTAATGATTCACTCCATCTTAGCATTCCTTTGCAGAGGAGATTGGTTTGCATCGACAGATCTCTGAGATACATATTTCCAGACATTTCAGCATGGCAGGGTGTTTGGCTGGAGGGCCCTTGTGGTCTCTTCCAACTCTATGATTCTATTGTTTGCTTCTGGAAAGGATCTACCAATACAAGGTCTTCCCCTTCAGTCTCTTAGTAGCCCTGAGGGTCTTCAGCATATGCATGTCAATAGAATCATAGGGCCCATTTACACGAGAGAGAAAAATCTAAAATACCTCATCGTATTGTCATCTCACAGCAGCAGCGACATGTCTAAATGGTTTTTCTGGCCTCGGGAGTCCCCATAAGCCCCACATTCCTGATAGCAACCGCGAGTGATTTACTCATGTTAGTTCTTTACCACCGCAGAGTTTTTCTAGCAAAATCTGGAGAGCCTCCCCTTCCCTGATTTAAACTTAGCTCTTTTGTTGTTTAGTTTTTGTGCCCGTTCTATACTTGCCACTAAGATTACACTGATATATGATGGAATGGAGAAGAGACCTCCCCACTACAATGTACAGACTATACTAGGAAAGCAACAAAAGAATTATCAAAGGCAAGCAGCTAAGTCATTTATCTGTGACAAACAGTCATAGTGTCTTATTACAAGCCACAGGATGTTTTCTGGTTCAGTGTTTGGGTCCCCCCTCCCCCCCCCAGCCACCAATCTATTATCTGAAATATTCCCAAACTGATTGCAGCAATTATAACAGGAGATGGAAAATATGTTCTGGAACTGGGGAGAGAAGGAAGCAATAGATGGAACATTTTATGTTCCACCTAAACAAATTAGAAAGCATTACACTAAAAATATATGTACAGTATCTCTTGCTCAATATATAACTGTTTGTAGAAGGAGATCAATCAAGGAAAAGTATATCTGTTTGTCTTTTCCCAATTAGATATTTTGTAAGACTCAGAAGCAGATTTGTGATGTCTCCCTGGTGTATCAGCCCTTGTTACAGATGTCACCCTGTCTTTCAGAATACACTACAAATTGCAGTTGTTAAGAGGACAATATTACAAAATATTTCACAACAGAATATATTTTTGACTAAATGCAAACCCTATTTGACACTTCTGATTTGACTCTCAGCAGGAACACTTGCAATTGATTTAGCTATTTTAACAGCCTGAATGCTGCTCAACATCAGTGTGAACAATGTGATCTATATAAAAGCAGTGTGAGTCTTCGACATTTCTCCATATGAAAAATGTTTCATTCCTCACTGGGGCATGAATTAAAGTCCTTGAAGTACTTGGTAGTAGTCCTAAAGATGATGTGGGGGCAAGATAAACTGAAAGAAGTGAGTCTTAATTCCAAGTAGGTGTTTTTAGGATTGAATTTCCTTGCTCTGGTGAAATACTATATAGCTATAGTCATGGCTGCTGCTGTTGCTGATTAGCCTCCTGTCATATGCATCCTGAAATAAGAATAACCTTCCTGGATTAGAACAATGGTCAGTCTAGCCTAGTATTCTGCCTTTGACAACAGCAGTCAGCTGCAGATGATTCAGAAAAACTGTCCAACATCAAAGGGCAAAAGGAGGGGTGATGGTCCATTCCTTATTCTTAGTTTCCAGTTTAGAAACTACCCCAAACCAAAGCGAGAGCAGGGTACAGGGGTACTACAAAGTTGCCATTGAGAATAAGCATTCACTATTTGAAATAAAACAACTTTATTTGGGTAATGAGTAAAGTTTTCTGGTTAATTTTAAGAACATTTTGAGATTAAGTTTTCAGGTTTTATGCCTTCTATTGATATGAAAGTGTTTTGAAAAGCAACAAAAAGTTCCCCAAATGTAGGAAGGAATGCATCAAGTAACACAGTGTTACCAAATTGTAACAAATACCAACATAATATTTTCATGCACTTTTAACAAGTAAAGGAAATAAATTTCTTTTTAAAAAATAGGTTTCCAAGCTCTGCCTAAAACTGAGAAACAAACTATGAATAGAAAGTATGGGTGTGAAAGTGTGTGGGAAGACAGAGAGACAGACTTCTCATATTGATTTATACTTTGGGCATGTGAAAAATAAGAAAAAAACTCACACTAAGGTGTAAATGGTTTTCTGCTTCACTTCAGTGTTTTGCATACCCTATATAAATCATTTGAGCTGTTTGCAGGATATTGAATTAATGCAGGATACAGCCTGTGCTGTCCACAACTGATGATTGAATTGCTCCTGAATGTTATCACTACTGGCCATTGCTTGGTGGGTGGATGTGTCTTACTGTTTCCTTGGCATCCGTCTTCCCCACCCCCAACATGCAAGGAAGTCTGAGGACGGCAGATACAAAGTAGGTCACTGTATGGAATAAAGGGGGGCGGTAGGGAAGAGACTTACCTCTGTATCAGAAGGGTGCTAAATGCTTCCTGTTGTCCTTGTCAGTTGGTTTCTGGGAGCTATATGCAGCCGTAATAGACAGTGCTTGGAAATATCTAGTTACAAAGGACTGGTTACTAGTATGTAATTCTTTTCTCCAATAACGATGAAGGCATAACTCAGCTACATTACAATAGTGTTCACATTGCAATCTGTCTTTGATGTTCTGCTGTTCCAGAATGTCTACCATAACATCAGTGACACAGTGTCTTGGAAGGTTAACATACTCCTTCAGTGGTTTATAAATACAAGGATACCTCAGTTAACAAAGCCTCTGCCGAAGAAGCTCCTTTTTACAAAGGTGTTTAACACCTGCCCAGCTTCCCTTTCCTCCTTATACTTTGTCTAGCTGGAAGTGTTTTTAGCAGCATTGGCATTGGGAGGATGGTGAATGTGGGCTAAAGAAATACAGAGTTTCAGTGTTGGGTTTCAGCAGTGGGTCTGCAATAAACAATGCAATAAAGCCTGAGCTGTGAAAGAATTGGCATCTGCTCCAGCCAATCCTGCTGTAGCCTTTTTGTGCCTGCCAGACAAGGTAAATAGCAGCTGCTTCCAGAATCCCTTATTGGGCAACATGTGAACAGCAAAACAGAGAAAGGAGGAAAGCAGGCATGCCTGCCTCACCAGCTCACCCAAGCATGTTTTTAAAAGAGGGTACAGGTGTATAAGTTTGGCCACCAAAATGGAAATCATAAGAAAATTGGAGGCTAGCAAAATGATGGGGGGAGGCACCCCAGAAAGTATCTTCCAAGAAGCATTCAGGTGATCTCTAGAAGTTTCAAAATGTTTTTGTTTACTTATGCAAGGCTTACCTAACTTTGTTGTTTACTTTCACATGTGCATGTTGGATAAAATGTTTGCAGAAACATGTTGCACTGCCCTTCTTTTTAGTGATGTAAGAAGCTATCTCTATTATTTCCATCTTACTTCTGGCTCTAGTGCCAACATTTTTGTTAAAAAAGTAACACATCTACCTCATAAACGGAGGTATACCTGCAATATTATTTCTGATGTCAGATTCTTTCAAGGAAAAAAGCTGGCCTATGTAGAAACAAGTAGGCCATTGCTTACAAATGATGGCATATATCACATTGGAGTGTGAGATATGAACTCCTGATGTGACATAAGCAAGTTATGTAATAATGTTGCCAGAGTATACATGAGGAGAAAGTTAGCATCTGGGTTTAACCACAGGGTTATATCACAAATTAGCATGTTAGCTTGCCTCAATTAAGAGGAGAGCTATTACTGAATGTGCTCCTGTTGAATGAATGTGAAATTCATAAATATTCAGTGCAGTTCTTGTTTCTTTAGGACAGTGGTGGGCAAGCAGATGAAAACATCCTTCTACAGCCCCTTAAACATCCCTGGTTTGGGCTATACGCCAGCCAAAATGGTAACTGGAAGGTTGCCATTTGGGCCAGTATACACCCCCAAAGTGAAGTATAGTTGTCCCTCCGTATCCACGGATTTGGTATCCACAGATTTAAGTATTCATGGCTTGAAAATATTCTTTAAAAAATAATAATCCAAAAAGCAAACCTTGATTTTGCCATCTTATATAAGGGACACCATTTTGCTATGCCATTGCGTATGATGGGACTTGAGTAAACCTCAGCGAATATAAAGGGACAGAGCATATTTTAATGCTCTGTTGGGTGAATAGAGTGATATAAGCAACTTACTATTCAATACCCTTAGATTTAATTGTGCTGGTTTTGGTTTTCCTGTGTCCATTTTATTTTCCCTCCATGCACGTGGTAGGAAGATGTACTGTAGTGGGCACACCGGTGTCCAGTCCCATCTGCTTTAAAATCTTGGAGGTTTGCCCCATTGATTATTATAGGCTTTAATATTCAAAAATAGCTTCCCAGGAAATGATCTATTCAGGCAAGTGAGAAAATTCTCTCTAGCTCTTCTTCCTCTTCATCCTCCTCTTTCTCTCCTCTACAGCTGATGTGTTTTTGCTATCCTACTTTTCCAGCTAACAGATTTTTTTCTAAATATTTCTCCCCTGGCTGTCTGGTGACTCCAATTTCACTAGTGTGGTGAATCCAGTCCAGATTGCAATCCAAAATTCAAAGGAATTATCCAAATAGTGGAAGCTGTTTTGGAAGTACAATTGAAGCACCTTGGAGAACTCTGGGCTCAGTTAGACGGAAGTTTTTATTGCAACAGTTTGTGCTTTAGTGCTTTTTCACACCAGTGCTGGATAGTTTACATGATTTAGTGAGAAATCGGTTGATCTGTTTATTTTTCCGCTTTGCAGTTCACACAGGCAAAGGTGAGGGGCGTGGCCTCCCAAGCACATCTGGGGGACTATGCTGGGGAAGAAGAAGGTATCAATAGAAGTATAGTGTTGGGGATGCTTTGATCGTGATTTCCTGCATGGCAGGGGGTTGGACTGGATGGCCCTCGTGGTCTCTTCCAACTCTACAATTCTATGATTCTATGATTCTATAAGAGGGAGGGAGGGAAAGAGAGAGAAAGAGAAAGTGCTGGGATCTTTCCCTCTGATTATCAAAGGAATGACTGCTAAGTTTTCATGCCTTAGCAGGGAGTGCTCCCTCTTCTTCCCAAAGCAAGAAGGGTGGGAAGAAGGAGGCAGCCTTTCAGCTCTGAGGAGCCACCGCCCCTCAAGCCCCCCTTCCCCTCACCCACTCTCCCTCTCTCTCTCTCTCTCACACACACACAAATAGGATCACAGGAATGCGAGGGAGCGAACAGCTGGAGGAGCAGATCACTATTCAATCTCCCTCTCTCACACGCACACGCACACACACACACACAGAGGCTAACTGTGGTCAATCCAACCAATCATGGCTCAGCTCTGCTGTTGTCATTTTGGGAAGATTGCTGGTAATTCACACAGACTTTTCCGAAGTGGTAGTTCACACAATCAATAGTGCGCTAAGTCATGCTGCTTTTCAAAAAAGTTGGGAAAAGTTCCAAAATCCTTTATTACACTACTAATGGGTTTTTGTGCCCCCCTCCTTCTGAAAGAGGTGACTTTGTGGAGCAACGCATGTAAACAATTAGGAATCTTAGGGAATTCTTCTTGGGTTTTTTTTCCATCGTGTAACCGAGACCTCTGTTAAGATGTGAGTAAGCTCCAGAGTGGATTTGACACCTCAGTGGTGTCAGAGTCACCAGAGGTGCCTTTGGCTATATTTGTATGAGCTTCAAAGGACTTGTACTGAAAGAGAGAGACAGTGGGTTCAAATTTTACTGGACACACACAGTACATTATAGTTAATGTATTTCTTGGAATCCCAGCTAACTAAAATGCCCTGAAGTTGGCTGAAATTACTGCCTCGGAATAAAATAGAGATTTATTGCTCATTTTTGACATTCAGGGAATATCAGAGGTTGGTAGCTTTGCTGCAGATGTCATAAACAATGTGAACGTTCTTCAGGGGACATTATCGTATTAGTATAGAAAAGCAGACTGGGTAAATGGCTTCTACTGTTTATTGAGTACTAATCTTAATAGCAAAAATTTGAAGGAGTAGCATAGCAAATACAGGCATTTAAAGATTTAAAAAGCAAAAGTTATAGCACAGGAGGCACCTCTAGGATTTATCTGTTTGTTATCTCTTCTGCTGCAGCTGAATTGCTTTCTTTGGATGTGTGAAATACAGTTCAGCCAATATGTCTGTCCTGCCATGCAGAAAATCAGAAAAGCTGGGAGAGGAAAGAAAATACATCTACATGTTATGCAAGTGATTGACACCTTGGAGCAGAGACCTAAAAATGTACTGATCCGAACATAATAAAGGTCTTTGCTGGATGGAAACTTATATAATGTGCTAAAATACAGACTAATTGGTAGAAAATAACCATTGTAGAACATATACAGTCAGCATGCCTTATACATGCTACAAAATACTAAATAGCAGTGTCTTCTTTTGCATCCAAACAAAAGACTGTAAAGTTAATGTTAGGTTACTGATATACATTAAAATTAAAAAGGAAGAGTGCTTGATAACATTGTAATACGCACATATATAATAGCTGAGATCTCAAAAGCTATTTTAGGAATACTGAAAGGCTTAGGTATATTCAGTGGGAATCTGGCTTTTTTCTCCCTTAGAACTGCAGACTTATTTCCCGTCCTGTAAGTACCTTTTGAAAGCCTCCCCAGTTTCAAAATTATTTTGTAATCTAAATCCAAACTCTTCTAGGCGTGCTGTGTATTTGTATAGTTTTCATCCAGTTTTTATATTTTGAACCTACAAAGTCACTCTTTGTGTATAATGCTGGTGAGTTTTGTAAAATCCCCTTGTCTCCCAAAGTGGGACAGAACAGAGTCTGATAATGTTACATTTTGGATTACAACTCCCATAATCCCCAGTCAGTATGAGGATTCATGGAGATGTCATCTAGAAAAGTAACTTTTCACAGTTCTGGGGCAGAAGTAGCAGGAAGATGACTCACACTTCTAGGTAGGAGGTCTTTGAGCAAATGGCCAAGACTTGCAAAGAGAAAAGATTCTCTTCAAGAATCCAGTAGAATCCAGTCTAAACTTATCCCTGTGCAGGTTTGAAACCAGACTGTCACTGTACCAATAATGACAGAAAGGTCTGAAGGACAGACTAAACGTCAAATGTTAGGCTGGGTGGTGCTAACTAAAGACTTTTATCACATGATAAGTTTGTTGCACAATTGCACTGGCAGTTGAATGAGAATAGATCAAACTTCCATGACTGATCTTTCCTTATCACACGATGTTGTGACTCTCCCGTTGTATTGCATTTTCATTGTTACTGGATGGCATCTTTTCATTGATAGGAAAAACCTGTTAATAGCTCCAATACTATTGCTGTTCAGCTATTGTTTCTGGTGTGATTGTTTCATTCCGCTCATGTGGTGTGAGTACACATGGTTCTCCTCTTCTCCCCCTCCCTATCCTCAAGCAGGGTAAAATCACATTGCTTTTACTCTGTTTCTTAGTTTTTAGTTTTTATTTGTTTTGCCATAATTGCGTAATTGTGTTGCCATGGTGGGTTGCCAGCATGCTGCAATTATGTAATTACAGCAGCACCCTCCATTTGTGAGAAATGTCAACACTGTGCAATTAAAGAATTAATTGTGAAGTTAAAGGAACAAATTAAATAGTGCACATGTACTATGGAGGGCAGATATGGGTAGGAAGGCAGATTCAAGCGAGGCAGTGTGGAAGACTGATTGTGGAAATGTGCATCACTGAAGCAGCACCATACCTCTATTGGAGACAAGGTGTGAAAGTGACTGTTTCCATACTGGTATGTTTCCATTTGCTTATACAGCGTGATTCCTATAAGACAACAGGCTAGTGTGGTAAAGCCCTCAGTCTACATATCCATGATTATTGCCTTTTTTAGGCAAGCATGGGACAATATCTTCTTATTGTGTGCTTTCAAGACATTTCTGACTTATGGTGAGCCCAAGGTGAACCTATCACAAGATTCTCTTGGCAAGATTTGTTCAGAGGGGGTTTGCCTTTGTCTTCCTCTGAGGCTGAGAGAGTGTGACTTGTCCTAGAGCACCCACTGGATTCAAACCCTGGTCTCCAGAGTCCTAGTACAATGTTCAAACCACTATACCATGCTAGCTCTCAGTCTTAGTCTTTCCAAAATGCCTTTCTGCTGATTCCTCTGCTGATAACTGTGAGCTTGCAGGCTTTGGAACCTAGTTTTCCTTTTCCTCCTTTTCCAAACCATGAGTTCACTTGCCATAAAGCTTAGCAGAGGACTTCTCATGAAATAACTCAATGTACCCCTTTCTTATACAAAGGGAGTGTCTAACATCAAGATGGGGAATCTTTGGTCCTCCAGATGTTTGCAATTTCTACTCCAAGAAGTTCCAGCTAGCATGGTCAATAGTAAAGGACTGTGGGACCTGTAGAGCATGTAGACACCAAAGTTCTTCACCTTTGAGCAAAAGATAATGAACATATCAAGATCACTATGGGGAGGGAGGAGTATCTGAAATAAGGTGATATTTCAGAGACAAAGGGGCCAGGTCATCCAAAGCTTTAAAAGTAGCAATCAAATCAGCAGTTTCAATTTTCCTCACAAGAAGACTAAAGGCCAGTTCTGATAAGCAAGAATAAAGGTGTATCTACATTGCAGAAATAATGCAGTTTGACAACACTTAACTGCCTTGGCTCCATCCTGCAGAATCCTGGGATTTGTAGTTTGCTGAGGCATCAGCACGCTTTGGCAGAGAAGGCTGAAGCCCTTGTAAAACTACAAATTCCAGGATTCCATAGGGTAGAGTTACTGCACTTAAAGTGGGATAAAACTGCATTCTTTTTACAGTGTAGATGCAGCCTAAGTGCAACATTGTTGCCTGCCCAGAGCTTCTGGGCCATTTGTAAGAGCTGCTGTATGTAAAACATGTTGCCATTATCCAGCATAGAAGGTGTGATAGCCCTCATACAGTATCACAGAACATGTTTTAGAGATGGCCCTTTCTGGTGTGACTATAAGTAATATCCACATGGGAGAAATGTATCCTAATCCTATGCACATTTGCTCAGAAGTAAGTCCCACCAAGTTCAATTGAAAATGACTCTCAGAAAAACTGCATAGTATTGGAGTCTTAACTAACTTGTTATCTTTTTCTTGGAAGTGCTAGGAACGGGAATTCAGTGGAAAGGGGCTTGGGGTACTTAAACAAAATTATCAGAATGGGACTAATACAGATCTTCTGATTCTTTAATGGAAAACATCTAATAACAGTTAGTGATATAAAAACTATATAAATTATGCCATATACTCTCTCTCTCTCTCTCTCTCTCTCTCTCTCTCTCTGTGTGTGTGTGTGTGTGTGTGTATTGTATAGTCAGGACAAAAAGCTAATTTCCCCTGAGACCAAGCTCTCAAAGTATACATGCACATCAGGTTGGGTTCTCTACATCAGGTCTCATCTATCCTGCTACTAATTAATCTGATATTATTTGGACGTGAGTTACTGTGTTGAAAAGTTAAGCCAGTTTGTAGAATGGCAAATTTCTCAAACCATAACTTAACCATGCTTTATTTTCTTATTTCCATTATGCAGGGCTTTTGTAGCTATAGTGTTTGCTTTGAATGAACTGCTGTAACTCAGCAGAAACAATTTGTGACAATGGAAGGAAAGAGAATAGACAAGATTGGTTCCTGTTGATAAAACTGATTTCTACATGTGCTGTGTTCAATGGTCAGGAAGAGAATACAGACAATGAAGTAAATGGATACGCAGCAGTGGAAACATCTGGTGAGGATGCAGCTTCTTGGTCACCAATCCTTATACAAGAAGTCCCTAAAGAGAATTCAAGAATAGCATAATGATAGGCTAAAATACGACTTCTTTCTCAGTACCAACACAAGGTTTTACAGGATTGGCACTTGTCTCTGTCCCACACAATCCTCTGTCCCACACAATCCACGCAATACCAGCAGCATCAGCCCTACCTTTCTCTAGCTTTTATGACACTACTACCTGAAACAATAGCAACTAAAACAAAGAAACAACCCCTGTTAACTGCAGCACCTGCTGATGGTGTCTGGTGTTTAAATTCCCCACAGTGCTCCTGAGGCCCTAACGTAATGGAGGTTTTCAGACGGGGATGAAAATAGCGTCCCCATCTTGCTATCTCCTCTCCCGCTACCCTCCCGACCCCATCCCAGCACATAATGAAAACATTCACACTTACCTTGACTGTGCAATCCCCCCTCGGCAGCTGTAGAGTGAATGCAGCTCACATGGAGCTGCATTCACTTCCCTGTTGAAATCCCAGGCCATTCTCACGAGAGGATGAGCGTGAGGGAAATTCAAAAATAAAAAGTCAAATACACTTTAAAAAATGACAACAAGCACAAAAACACACTTTAAAAACCCTAAGTAACCTGAGGAGGGTACAAAAAAAGGGTGTCACTTACTTGGATGTGCTGATCGCACCCAAAAGTGTTCTGGAATGGACCTCCCACTGCGGCTGGCATTGTGCTACGGAAATGGGGCACCTTTTCACTCACCTGTCATTCCATGTCAGGAATGGAACGGGCAATCTATTCACAGCTTAAGCCATGAATAAAAAGAAACGAGGGTGAAATGGGACCAGCACAGGAGTATAACAGGACGGAGATGACGTCGTCTGAAAGGGAAGCCCTTTCGCGATCTCCTGGGGTTTGTGTAACACCATTATAAGGGTGTCTGATAATCTCCAATATCAGCCTGGAGTAATACTGCGTCAGAGCCACAAGGACACAGTCACCTTTTCTTTTGAATGGTGGGTGTATGTCACAGCCATCCTACCTTCTGTGGGAGCACTGGGCGTGAGAGGCTGTACCTGGCCCTTTTGGTCAACAGCTGAGTAGGCACTGTTTCTTTTTGAGGACTTGGGATGCTGGCAACTTTTTGATACTGCCTGCCCCCTGATGCCAGGCTTATTCTCTACTCATATTTATACAATGCTGACAGTATGTGAGGAACCAAAGAGGCTGTTCTGTCCTGGGCCCAGTGCTGTTCAACATCTTTATCAATGACTTGGATGATGAAATTAGGGGCATACTTATCAAATTTGCAGATGACACCAAATTAGGAGGAGTAGCTAATACCCTAGAGGACAGGATCAAAATTCAAAATGATCTGGATAGACTGGAGAGCTGGGCCAAAGCTAACAAAATGAAATTCAATACAGAGAAATGTAAGGTACTGCACTTAGGGCAGAAAAACGAAATGCATAGATACAGGATGGGGGAGACCTGGCTGAACGAAACTACGTGGGAAAGGGATCTAGAAGTCCTAGTGGATCACAAGTTGAACATGAGTCAACAGTGTGATGCAGCAGCTAAAAAGGCCAATGGGATTTTGGGCTGCATCAATAGAAGTATAATGTCTAGATCAAGGGAAGTCATAGTGCCACTCTATTCTGCCTTGGTTAGGCCTCACCTAGAATACTGTGTCCAGTTCTGGGCACCACAATTCAAAAAGGATATTGACAAATTGGAACGTGTTTACAGGAGGGTGACTAAAATGGTGAAAGGTCTGGAAACCATGCCTTATGAGGAAAGACTTAGGGAGCTGGGTATGTTTAGCCTGGAAAAAAGATGGTTAAGGGGAGATATGATAGCCCTGTTTAAGTATTTGAAGGGGTGTCACATTGAGGATGGAGCAAGCTTGTTTTCTGCTGCTCCAGAGACTAGAACACGGAGCAATGGATGCAAGCTCCAGGAACAGAGATTCCACCTCAACATTAGGAGGAACTTTCTAACAGTAAGAGCTGTTTGGCAGTGGAACACTCTCCCGTGGAGTGTGGTGGGGTCTCCTTCCTTGGAGGTCTTTAAACAGAGGCTGGATGGCCATCTGTCAGGGATGCTTTGATAGTGTATTCCTGCATGGCAGGGGGTTGGACTGGATGGCCCTCGTGGTCATCCAACTCTACAGTTCTATGATTCTATAATCAGGCTAGACATATCTCTCTCCCCACATCAGGCCAATGCATGGTTGTTCAAAGGGCCAGAGAAGTCTTAGTATCTTACATAAAATCTTTGCGTTGGTTACAAGTGAACCATTGAGTCCAATTAGAATGGTTGGTTTTAGTATACAAAGCCCTAAACAGCTCAAGTCCCAAGTATTTTGCTTTCTCTAGAACTCAGAACAGTCAAGAAGGCTCTGCCTGTGATGCCCCAAATAGTGTAGATCAGCAGACCTACCACACCTGGTACAGAGGTTGGAAGTATTGTAATGAGTTAAAGTATCATAGTTACTTGTAACAAATTCTCTTTGTAATGAAGACAAAACAAAGTAACATAGCAGAAGTGAAATGGGTGGAAGCCAAGTTAGTTTATTTGTATACAGTAATCAGTAATGTTTTAGCTAGTGTTTAAATTACTTTTAAGTAAGCGTCTAAAACATTTTTAGAGTCTTGTATATATCTATGCAAGCTTTGAGGTAATATGCAAGTGTTGGATTTGTCTTTTACTGCTGCTTGTTTCTGTTGCTTTTATTGTATGTTAGCAGATGATTTGTAATTTATTGTTTTTGATATTTGTAATCTGAGATGTTAAATATTTGTAATTCTAATTTTAACTGTGTAGTGTTTATGAAGATTCTTAGTCAACCTGAGCTGTTGTGCAGATGGGTGAGACATAAATCAGAGTAATAATAAAAATATAGTACTGTAATAGTAGTTAAAGTAGTTAAAATAGTTGTTAAAACAGTAATAGTTAAAGTAGTTAAAATAGTAGTTAAAGAAGGCAGTGTTTTACTAGATGTTGAAGACAATGGCTTTACCTTTCTTCGGCATAATTATCAGGCTACTTATATTGGCAGGATACAATTGCAAAACATGCAGCCTCAGAATAGCTCTGTATTTGACTGCCCAAACTGAAATTATCCTTATAAAGTATTGTTAATGTTTCTTTTAATAGATGAATATCAAGCTACAGCAAAAAAGGGGGGAAACCAACACAATAACCAACAAGAGATATAACAACCAACAAGAAACCAACAAGAGATATAATGAAGTACTGTATAATCCATTAGCAACCCCCCAAGAAACAATACAGTTTGTTGACAAAAACATTTTTTTGACAAAAATAAGTTCTTCCACGTACAATTTCACATGCATCCCAGTAGTTATAAATCCCTCATGTCATCTGTCTAGAATTCTTCATGATTTATATTTGGAATGAAATGTTTTTGTTATTGTGATTATTGCTGTTAATTATGTTAATGAATTCCTCTAAATACAATGAATATTTATTTAAGAAATGAAGGCAGCTTTCTATTTTCAGCACTGCCTTGATGCATGTCATTCTGCTACTGCTTAAGAATAGGAAAGAGAGTGAAGGGAAGATGGAAGAGTTTTTACAGAAATTAGGAAGTGGAAGAAACTGACAAAATATCCCAAAACATCATTCATGAGAGAGGGGAGACAAGTGTCTCAGAAGTCCAAGAGCTGGGGATTAAATTAGTGGTGCAAAAGAGGAAAATGAAGGAATTCAGAATGAAGAATCTGAACAAGAATGAGAAAGCTTCATAACGTAAGACCAAGTAGGCAAAATATATCCCATCTCCACATACAGTGGCTGTTTCCAGGGTGTGGAACTCCCTTCCAAGACAGGCTAGGCAGCTTCACTGTGTCCTATTACCAGTGGCAAAGATTTTGTTATTCAGGTGGGCTTTTGGCAACTGCCAAGCTGCTCAGTAGGAGCAGAAGGAGCTATTAGCAAGCAAGCAAAGAAAAAGCTCTTTGTGTTCTTAATTTTAATGCTCAGTATAAGGCAGAATGGTGAAATGGGCTTCAGTCTACAAATGCTTATGCCAATAGAAATTGGTAGTGGTTTGAGTGTTGGACTACAACTCTGGAGACCATAGTTTGAAGCCCTGCTTGGCCATGAAAACCCACTGGGTGACCTTGGGCAAGTCACATACTCTAAGCCATCAGAAAACCAAAGCTCTCTCCCAACCATTTTGGCTGTCATTTATTATAATGTCAAAATTCACAGTTGGGCAATAGCTTTATAAGGCCTAGCCAAAATGTCACAAAATAATGAGCAGGCTTTCAAACTCACAGAACTCCTCATTAGGCAGAATGGTAAGCCTAATGGTGTGAGGAGGGGGAGGGAAAAGGCTGACTTGATGTTAAAGCTAAGTGTGAATTAGTCAGATTTAACAGAGTACAAGAAAAGACTGCAGACTTAATTGGATTATGTTTTGTTAGACACTACACAGACCTGTGGCTGCTATGATAAATAAACAACATCTGATTCCTTATATTTGAAAATATAAAACCAGAGTTTTAAAAAACCTATACAACACTGGTCTGTTGCTATAAACCAGTTTATATTTTGAGAAAGAGAAATCCTTGCCTTTTGGGCATTTCTCATATGGTAGTCCCTGATCTCTCATTTTCAATGCTTTGTAATGTGGGTGTTATAAATTAGCCTAGGTGAATTCTGTAACCCTGTAGGGTTGTTGTTGTTTTTTCACTCCAACGTCTACCAGACCCAGTCAGCATGAGCAATGATTAGGGATTATGGGATTTTTAGTCCAACATCTGGAATGCCCACAGGTTCCTCACCCCAAGATAGGAGATCTCACTGCAAGAGGCTGGACTATAGGATCTCAATTCCCTCTCTTACTTGATCATATCACATTTCAGTCAGTCCCTCTCTCTCTAGCTTTTCTTTGCAAACGAAGATTCAGGAAGGACTCATCCCACGCTTTCTGCAAACGCACTGATGACTGAAAAGGCCAATCCAAGATAAACATGTCCGGTTGCAGAAAGCACAGCAGAAGGTCACCTTGGGTGATGATTCCGGTTTGTGATTCTTTCTGCATTGTCGTTTGTCTTCAAGACTTGTTCGGCGTGAGCTTTCAAATAAGGCTGCCTGTCCAGCACAGCTGTGTTCTCAATATCATGGCCTCAATGCTGGTGATCCCTGCTTGCTCAAGGACAGCAACATTCGTCACATAGTCAGTCTAGTGTATATTTAGGATTGTGCGTATACAGCGCTGATGAAAGCGTTCAAGGAGTCATAAGTGTTGGCGATAGGTGACCATGTTCCAGACCTGTAAAGGAGAATAGACAGTACAATGGCTCTATACACACTGATTTTTGTGCTTCGCCTCAGGTGTTTGTTATTCCAGACTCTTTTATAAAGTCTTCCAAATGCGCTATATGCCTTTGCTAATCTGTGATCGATCTCTTTGTCAATCTTGGCATCTGAGGAGATTATGCTCCCCAGATAGGTGAACTGCTGAACGGACTTAAGCACAGATTTGCCGATGGCAATGTGGGGATGGTGGTGTTCGTCCTGTGGTGCAGGCTGGTAGAGAACTTCCATTTTCTTCAGGTTGACTTCCAGCCCAAACAGCTCTGCAGCTGTTGCGAAGCAGGATGTTAGGTGCTGCAGAGCTGCTTCTGTGTGGGCAACAAGGGTAGCATCATCAGCGAAGAGCAGCTCATGGACTAGATAGTTTAGAGTCTCAGTGCGAGCCCTCAGATGGCTTAAGTTAAACAAGCTACCATCAGTACAGTAACGTATATAGATGCCGTCTTCTTCTTCAAGCTCTGCCATAGCCCTTTGAAGCATCATGCTGAAGATTGTAAATAAAGTTGGCGCAAGAACACAACCTTGCTTCACTCCATTAGTCAGTCAGTCCACTTTTACTCAAAACTACATTACTGTATTAGCCTAAGTTTGTATTTAGTTTTGATATAATTTAAAATAATACACACACAGAGAGAGAGAGAGAATATGCTTTACCTGTCATAATTGGGAGCTTGTCTACTCATGCAGATTCATTTCTGTGGCTGCATGAGCAGAGTATCTACTTTGAACTGGAAAGATGAGCTTGGAAATGAATGTTAATTTTGGTCTACAACTTCCAGTGTCCCCCTATGGCCATGTAGGCCATAAATGTAAATGTAGTCCATAAATGTCACTTTTCCAAGCTCTGTCACTTGGTTTGTTCTTACAGCCTCTACTATATTACTTTGGTGGTTGTAGTGGTGTGTCTTCAAGTTATTTGTGACTTACAATGACCCTAAGGTGAACCTATCACAGGGTTTTCTTGGCAAGATTTGTTCACCACACTGGCTCTCACTATACTATACTAGTTTCTGCTAATTTTCCCCTTTTGCATTTTACCAATATAACTGTTATATTACAAAAGCATATCTCATGAATAAGACATATGCTACTAACTATAGCTTTGGGCAAGATGAGATAGTTTAAGTGAAAATCCAGCCTGGTACACATTTGGTAATACATCCTACAGTGTTAAATATGGTGAGAACAATTTCTGTTTTTCTTTTCACACAATGAAATGGATCCTTGAGAGTTTACACTGGAGACTTTCAGAAACCATTGAAATCAGTGCTAGTTCCTCCTTTGTTAGCACATAATGTTTTCTTCATCTTCTGTAGTTCTTTTTTTTTTTTTGTCAAATCTGTGCTCAGACTCAAGTGGAGGGAACCAAGATCTTCAAGGCACATCCAAGGGATAAGTAAAATGGATTTAAAAAACCCCCAACAACAACCAGAAGGCAAAATAATTGCTACAATATGACTGCTAAATGGGGAAGCAGTTTTGCAGTATTTTATGCAGGGCACTTTGTCTTTCATCTCAATGTCCCCTGCTGATCTGCTGGGTGCAGTTTTAAACAGACTGACTCTCAAAGCACCATTGATATTCATAGGAGAGCTAATGAAACTTAAGCTTCAGTGTTGGCATGTGTGGCAACGCATTTTTTTGATAAACTCACCCATTATTGTGTTGGCATCACATTCCTGTTCTGAAAAGAGTAGAAACTTAGTATGTTCTCAGGAATCCTGTCTTCTGTACACAACCACAAGAATTCATGGTAAAGAAAAGGAAAACGAAACTGCACCCAGTCTTAGCCCCTCAAAATACAGATGTCCCTAAATTCCTCAAGGAAGAGTGTGCTGCATATACAACTATAAATTCAATGCAGCTTATTGATCTTTTTATAACAGCATGACTCCAGTTTAACTGCCATGGTTCAATCCTATGGCATCCTGGGATTTGCAATTTAGGGAGAGATATTTAGAATTAGCCAAAGAGCTCCAATGCCTCACCAAACTATGAATCCATAAGATTCAGCCAAAGCAGTAAAAGTGGAATTATATTGCTGTAATTGTGCAGTATGAAGGAGCTCCTGGACTAATGCCAGGATTTTTACAGGCTGGTGTAAGTATATTTAGGATCACACAGAGCTAGGAAATGCTCCCACAGCTCCCACAATTTAGTCAAGACAAAGGTACTCCCAGTCACTCAAATGGCAACTCAAGGAATAGGGAGTCAGCTTGCACTGAATGGGGCTACAATCCCATTGAAATCTCAGGCTTGTAGATTTAGTGTACTCCTGGACTCAACCATGAGCCTGAATGTTGTCACATGCCTTTACACCCTCTCCCTTCTAACAGATTGGCAATATTTCATAATTGGCTATAATTGACAGTTCACATAGGTCCATGGTAAACCAAGCCATCTACAGAAGGGTTCAAGAAAAGGTCACCCAGAGACCTAATGAAGTTGTTTCAGAAATTCCCCCCAAACAGACCTGCCCTTTCCTTGGATGCACCTGGCAATGAGTCATACTTCAAAACAAACAAGTGACTGGAACACATATTATTCTGCAAAGGTCTCCACACCCCTGCCTACCCATCATCTGAAGGTAGCCTCAAGCCTATCAGTCTTAATGGTTCCAGCCATTAACAGAAATTAATGACTCTGGATCTTCCATCGTTTAATTCTGGGAAACTCACTCAAGCATTGTTCTGCCCTCAAAACACCCCTTAAGGGTATGATATTGTGTATAAATATTACCTTCAAACCATAGCTATGTATGTACAGCTCCTCCCACCTTGTCACTCTGTCAGTCTGCTGTGTGATCCAAATTCTGAGTCTCAGATTCAAATTCTGAGTCTTTCTCTGCTGCACAGATCTCTGCTCTCTAGACTGGTAACTTAGCCTGTCAGCCCCAAAATCTATTCCTCTATCCAAATATTTCATCCTACTTCTTCACTAGCCTTGGGTGATTTATTGAAGTGTGAGTGCATGTGTGAGTGGACCTGTGATTATTGTCCAATAAAAACCACTTTTATTTTATTTTTGACTCGGAGTCTCGTCAATTAGTACTGGTATACACAAGTGTACAGATCCCACCAGTTACCTGATCTCTCACTGCCATATTTTGAGCTAATTAAAATCCCCCAATTTAAAAGCATAATTTGAGTGTCATGAGTGGGTCCTACAGATCCTGTGCAATTCGGATAACTGTGTCCATTACTGGAAATGTCAGATCTAAGTACAGTGGCACATGCCTTGATTGCATCCTGTTTGGACTACTTTAATGTACTCTACTTGGGCCTGACTTTGGAAACCATCCAGAAACTTCAAAGGGTCCAAAAATGCAGTGTCCAGAGAGCTGTCCAGGGCTGGTTGCAGGAAATATACAACTTTCTTGTTAAAACAGCTTCACTGGCTACCAGTTTGTTTCCAGGCACAAGGCAATGTACAGGTTATGATTTATAAAGCCCTACATGGATTAGGTCAAGATTGTCTAAAAGACTGTATCTCCTATACTAGCTTGCTCTCATGTCTTAAGCTATTTGGAGGAAGGCTTTATCATATGGTATATCCACACTATAGAGTTATAGCAGTTTGATACCACTTTAAGTGCCATAGCTATGGAATCCTGGAATTTGTAGTTTTACAAGGTCTTTACCCTTCTCTTTCAAAGAGTGCTGGTGCCTCACCAAATGGCAAATCCCAGGTATCTGTAGAATAGACCCATGGCAGTTAAAGTGGTGTCAAGCTGCAATAATTCTACAGTGTGGATACACTGATAGTTCCACCATTGTTACAGGCCCATCTGGTGAGGATATATGAGAGAGCCCTGTCAGTAGTGGCTCCCAGGCTGTGAAATTCACTTCCATGGAGAGAGGAGAGGAATTAGGGGGCCCTTGCCCCTTCTCTGCTCTCTTTTTACTGGCAGGTAAAGACTTTTTTATTTCAACAGGCATTTAGCAATTAACTGGTTGTGCAGAAATGTTTTTAACGCATGTTTTAATGGGGTGTGTTTGCTGCATATTATCTTTATTGTTATGTATTTAAATTGATTATATACCATGTTTTAATTGATGTTTTAACACGATAGCTAATGACTGATGTTTTAACACGATAGCTAATTTAATGGGTTTTAAAAAGAACTTTTGTATCACCAGGTCTTTAGTTGTATCTAGTTTTAGCCTTCTTTTAAGCCACTGACTCCCAGGTCAAGAGAAAGGTTGACTATAAATTAAATAAATGAACCAACAAACAATCCTCCAGCTAGTAGTGGATATGCTGGCTGGGTAATTCTGAGAACTACAGTCCAACAAAGTAACTTTTCAACTCTTGGATAAAAAAAATGCTGCTCTGAAATACCATGATATAGGTCAAACTATAAACATTTTAATATAAATAAATAAACAAACTCCTGTATCTTATCAGAACTATCCTGCCTTCAACAGTGATATATAGAGAATAAAAGTGCATACAAGATTTAAGTTACAAAACAGAAGAGACCAGATGCCTACAAAAGTGTTACATATGGCTACAACAAGTACATTATTCAACTCATAAAGATCACCTTATTACTATTTTTTAATTAAAGGGAAAATGTGATACTTCAAATATTGTGATTCTGCAGAATAATTAATATGCCCTGTAAGAGTATGGCTGTAATACAAACTGCATCAGATACCCTTTCATCTATACCTCTGAAGAATACTCCTACAAAAGTCTCAGAGGAGAAAGATTTCAAAGAAATGTCCCTAGAGTGTAAGAAAGAAAAAAGAAACTATGACTTGATTTTAAAATGCTATTATGTGTTTACAAGGTTTTATATGTTTCATTTTCTTGAGCCCTTGGGAATCTACCAGATGCAAATAGCATAGATCCAAATAAATATACAGTAATCTGTTCCTTTATAAAAAAAAAATAAAAAATAAAAGAGAGAGAGATTTCTCTATGCATAAAAGCTGTTATTCTCTACTCCCATGGAGGAGTGCTTGCCAAAATTCCCACTGATTTAATGGGGCCAGGATCCCTCATCCTGCACAGGCTCAAAGTAAAAAAATAAACATCTGAACTATTTTTCACATTCACCCAAATAAATATATTCAAATACTTATCACTCCCAATTCTGAAGGTCCAGAAAAACACTTTAAAAGCAAATGCTATACAGAGAAACTATCTTAAACCGGACAAAAGAGACTAGAAACTTTTTTTGATGTCTGGCACATGTTTATTGACTATGTAGCAGATGACACACATCAAATTTGGCCTCCTGCACATCATGGACCATCTCACAGTCTACATTCTGACGTTCCCATCCCATACTGTAGCTGCATGGACCTCGAATGCTCCATGTACACCTCTCTTACTACCCTCTAGACTCTTATGCCTTGAAACAGGATCCTAGGACTCTCCTAACTTGTTTCAAAATGTTCAATATTGCTGTATTCCTGAGCTGTTGGATATCTTCTCATCTTACCTTCCTGTTTTATATTGTTTGTATGTTTGACCTGTTGAATAAATATAATAAATTAGGGGGGGGGAAGCAAATGCTATAGTCACTGCACATAATACATGACTAGACCCGCTTTACACTGACATTAGGGACGTCATATATTCTCTCTCTCATAAGCAGCTCTGTTATTCTACCCCAGTGGCATTGTTTGGTACAAGACCATAGCCTTACAAAGCCCAACAAAATGAATGGGAAGATGTTTCTACTATACTTTTGCCCTGTGAGTCTTCACAGGTCTTTTCAGAGGCTTTCAGTACCACTGAACAAGGTATCTTCTGGACAACTAGATGGATTAAGGCTAGAGAAGTCAAAGCCTTGAGGGCAATGAACAAGGGAAACGAATCCCTCCACGCATGAATTTTGTTTTTGTCTCCCGGCCTCCATATCTCTAGTTAGGATGGAGTGGTATTGTTTTATAGTGGCTACTGATGCTTCCTACACACTAAATTGGAGGAAGTGGTGCTGAAGGGATGGGGAATAACATTTGACCCTCCAGATGTTTTAGTCATCAACTTCCAGAAGCTCTGGATCTGATATCTAGAATTAGTAGTGGGCTAGGTAGGGCCAAACAAACTGACACTTAATCCAGCCAAAAGAGAAGTACTCCCAGTCCCAGCTAACAGGACAGTAGTAGGGGTTCAGCCTGCTTTGAACTGGGTAGCATTCAGATCAAGCAATCAGGTCTGCAGTTGGGGGATGCTTTTGCACTCAGTGGTGTCTATCAGTAGTGGCCATGGTGAGGAGTACATTCCAGTTTTTAGTGATGCCATCTGTGCCTATTTCTGAAGAAGACAGAACTGGCCATGGTTACACATGCCTTTGGTACATCAACACTGGATTAGTGCCTCAAGTTGTCAAGTGAAGCACTTTTCAAAGAATACTGAATACCAGTTGGTGTCCCCAACTGGTGAATCTTTTAATGAGATTCTAACTAAGATTTCATTTTTATACAGCATGTTATTCTAGTTTAATAGCAGTTTTCGCTGGTTGTTCATTCCTAGTCTGTTTCCAGGTACAAAATCAAAATGCTGGCTAACTCATCACCTTTAAGGTTTAAATAGATTCAGACAGCATCTCCTCCTGGCAATCCTCTGTGATCACCTGTAGAGGCCCTTGCCTCACCATTGGTTATGATGTACATGGTGAAAACAAGGGACAGGGCCTTTCCAGTAGCAGCACCTGAAGTGTGGAGATTATTGTTTTGTATAATCTACATCACCACTTAACCATACTTGTTTTGACAACTTTGAGTTGCTTTCTGCTGGAATTTTTATATTTCTCCTTAGTGTATAGCAAATTTATTATTTTTAGAAACTGGTTTTATTACATTGTGTGTGTGTGTTTTTAAATTGTAATCTGCTTTGAACATTTTTAGATCAGGATGGGCAAACTGTTGGCTTAATATAGACCCCTGAGCCCTTTTTGGGCCGTGAAATTCTCCTCCCCCTGCCTCTGCACCATCCAAAAAATGGGGTTGCAAATTGCTCATAATCAATCCAAAGCCACATCTGGACATTTCTAGGAGGGCCAAATGCCCTTTTAAAAAATCCAGTTCACCTGCAAAACATAAAATCAGTCAGAGCCAGCTACACAGGAAATCAAATTGTTTCTTCTGGTTATGTTTCCAACTCTTTCTTGGACAATTAGGGAAGAATCCATAGGGTGTATGAAAACTGCACTGCAGTTGTCTATTTTATTGTCAGTGAAATGCAATATAAAAATATAAAAAGATACAAAGGAATCCTGTAGCACCTTTGAGACTGTCTAAGAAAAAGACATTTCCAGCATGAACTTTCACAGACTCCGGTCCATTTCATCAGATACAACCAGTCTACAACTGTTGCATTTGATGAAATGGACTGAAATCCACAAACGCTTATGCTAGAAATTTCATTATTCTCAGTCGCAAAAGTGCTAAAGAATTCCTTTATATATCATTAAACTGAAACTAACACACCTGTGTCATGGAATACAGTATAAAGGTGTTCTTAAAGCATTAAAAAGCATGTTGTTGTATGTTTTGCTGTTCTTCCATATATTCTGAACTGTTCCTCTCAGCTCCCTACACACACACACTTGCGCTGCCCTCCCCATTTCATCTGCTCAGTAATTCTGGTTAGGTCAGGGATTAGTTCAGGATCAGCAGCCAGTAAACTCAGTGGCAAAGCCAGGCTTTGAACTTGGGTCTCCCTAGTCCCAATCAGACCCTATGAGACCTAAATCAGACTCTTATCAACGATTGTGTGTGTATCCAAGTCACCTGTGGACCTATGGCAACCCCATGAATTTCACAGCATTTTCTTAGGCAGGGAACACTTAAGAGGTGTTTTGCAAGTTCCTTGCTCTGAAATATACCAAAAGAAATCATTTGTGCATATATTTCAGTATGTGTGTGGGTATGTATTCTATAGTCTATATTCTGTATCCCCTCAGAGATATTGCGGTCCCTTCTCTGGATTTTCTGTTGTTTTTAATTGTCTTTGTATTCTCAGCTATGGAAATATAAAACCAAAGCAAGCAAGTTCAGCTTCTACTTTCACTTTCCATGTCAAAGCTATTGGGAAAGTTGAAAAATTGTTTATTTATTTATTTATTGGATTTCTATTCTGCCTTTCTCCAAAGATGGGGATTCGAGGTGGGTTACGATAAAAATACAACTAAAACCTCACAAATGACAAAACTTTAAAAAAGAATTAAATTAAATTTCCATTCTTAAAATATAGTTAAAAACATAATTAAAAACATAAAATCAATAAAAAAAATAACAATACAAAAAGCACTTGGTAATTTAAAAATAAATAAAAACATTTTATTTGAATTTAGATCTGTCAGGCTCATATTGGAATGCACCTTTGCTCAGAATGAAGCCTCGAGGGTTTTGGGTCTTCCTCCTAAGTCTTAAATATTCTCTAGATCAGCAGTTTCTCAACCAAGGTTTCCTGAGGGGGTCACTAGGGTTTCCGTGGGAGATGTGATTTTTAAACATTTTCCTAGGTGTAGATATAACAATTTATAGGCAGGGGTTTTGAAATTATTTCAAGGGTTCCTCCAGGGTAAAAAGGCTTGAGAAAGGCTGCTATAGATAGATTTGTTTAAGCCGGCGTGCCTGGTCGGACGAGAGGTTTTGCCACAGTTCCTCTCCTCAGACCACAGACCCCTCGCCTCTTTCAAGAAGACGGCGGCCACCTTTGGGGTGGAAAGAAAGGCGGGCTGTCGCTTATCAGCCTCTCTCTTTCTCTTGGGCCGGGCTGTGGGCGTGTTTCTAGCCTGGGAAAGCGGCAGCTGTAGAAGAAGAAGCAGAAGCAGCGCTGGCTGCCTCTTCTCTCACACACACATACACACACTCGACTTCTCTCCGCCTCCCCTCAAGTTTGTGCCTGTTTTTCAAAGAGCGGCAGCCTCCCCGCCCCGAATCCCGCCTCAGCGGCGTCTTGGCCAGGGCAGCTGCCTGAGGCGTGTGGCCGGAGCGAGCCCGCCCGCCCGCCCGCCAGCCATGAAGAGGCGGTGGCGGTGGCCACAGCACCCCCGCCGCCTGGCCCTGGGCTTGGCGCTCTACACCCTCCTGCTCTTGCTGCTGGTCTCCTACCTGCTGGACTCCGGGGCCAGGAGGGGGCGCGCGGGCCAGGAGGGGCTGCTCCTGCCGCCCCACCGCTGCCCCAGCCTGCAGGAGGCGCTGGGCGACTGGAGCTGGCAAGAGCGGCTGGAGCTGCCCCCGAGCCCGCCAGAGGAGGAGGAGGCGGGAGGCGGCGGCGGTGGCGAGGGGGCGGCCAGCCCCGGGGCAGCGGCGGGGAAGGGGGGCTTGGGGCGGCGGCACATTTACTTGCACGCCACTTGGCGCACCGGCTCGTCCTTCCTGGGGGAGCTCTTCAACCAGCACCCGGACGTCTTCTACCTCTACGAGCCCATGTGGCACCTGTGGCAGGCGCTCTACCCGGCCGACGCGCTGAGCCTCCAGGGCGCCCTCCGCGACATGATGCGCTCGCTCTTCCGCTGCGACTTCTCGGTGCTCCGCCTGTACGCCCCTCCCGCCGCCGCCGCCGCCGGCCCCCCGCGCGACCCCTGGCCCGGCCCGGCCCGCAACCTCAGCACGGCCAGCATCTTCGGCTGGCGGACCAACAAGGTGATCTGCTCGGCGCCGCTCTGCCCCCAGGCGCCCTGGCCCCGCGCCCGGCTGGGCCTGCTCGACGGCGCCGCCTGCGAGAAGAGCTGCCCGCCGCGGAGCCTCCGGGAGCTGGAGGCCGAGTGCCGAAAGTACCCGGTGATGGTGATCAAGGACGTGCGGCTGCTGGAGCTGGGCGCCCTCCTGCCGCTCCTCAGGGACCCCGAGCTCGACCTGCGCGTCGTCCAGCTCTTCCGCGACCCCCGCGCCGTCCACAACTCCCGCCTCAAGGCCAAGCAGGCGCTGCTCCGGGAGAGCATCCAGGTGCTGCGGAGCAGGCAGCGCGCCGAGCCCCGGGGGCTCCCCCGACGGCAGCCCCTGCTCCCCCCGGCGGCGGCGGCGGCGGCGGCGTCGCTGGGGGGTCTCCGAGGAGGGCACCCCCCTTTCCACCACCCGCCGCAGCCCCGCGCGGAGTTCTTCCTGAGCGGCGCCCTGGAGGTCATCTGCCAGGGCTGGCTGGGCGACCTGCTCCTCTCCCGCCGCGCCCCGGCCTGGCTGCGCGCCCGCTACACCCAGCTGCGCTACGAGGACCTGGTGCGGGAGCCCCGCGCCCAGCTCCGCCGCCTGCTGCGCTTCGCCGGCCTCGCCGCCCCCGCCGGCCTCGAGGACTTCGCGCTCAACATGACCCGCGGCGCCGCCTACTCCTCCGAGCGGCCCTTCCTCATCTCCGCCCGCGACGCCCGCGAAGCCGTCCACGCCTGGCGGGAGCGCCTCAGCCGCCAGCAGGTGCGCCAAGTGGAGGCGGCCTGCGGGGAGGCCATGGCGCTCCTCGCCTACCCGCTCAGCGGCCCCGACGGCCAGCCCGGGGGACCCACCGACGGGGGCCGGCCCAGCCCTCCCCCGCACCCAGGTAGCCCCCCACCCCTTCTGGCCCGGCAGGGAGAAAGGGTCGCGGGCTGAGGGGGGGGGGAGGCCAGCGCGCCTTCCCTGGGCTCTTCGGCTGCAGAGGAGAATCCTAGAATCACAGTTGGAAGGGACCTCAAGGGCCATCCAGTCCAACCCCCCGCCCTGCAGGAACGCACAATCAAAGCATTCCCGACAGATGGCCATCCAGCCTCTGTTTAAACACCAGTAGAATGGTCTTATTCCAACAAAATATTCCGAACCCCTTAAAAATTCCAAAGGAGACCCCACCACGCTCCCAGGCGGTGTATTCCCCTGCCAAATAGCTCTTACTATTGGGTGAAGACCGCTGGCGGGGGAGGCAGAAGGTTGCAGATGAGCAAGAGTGGGAATGAAAGAGTTAAGAAGGGGGGTCGCTTTCTTTGGAACGGTTATTGGTTGGATTACAGCATCCAGAAAGCCCCATACTGAGATAGCCATACTGGGTGGGGGGCAGCAGTCAGGTCCTAGGAGTGGACATTTTAAAAGTAACTTTTGGAAGCTCTGCTCTAAACACTGCTTATAAAAAGGATCAGAGGAAAAATAACTCCTCTCCTGTTTTAAGAAGAAAGAAAACACTCTTGCTTAGATGCTTTTTACAAACAGTGTTGAATAGTTGGATGAGAGGGGTATGTAGCCTTAGCCTTCTGCTGAAGTCAGCTGGTCTGATCTTGGATGAGCATGCTTAAGACTGCAGTCCTAGTATCTCAAATGAGATGTAGTGCTTGGATGAACTTGGAATGGATGAAATGAACACGCTATTAGCCTGGTTCTGTAGATTTTTGGCAAATAGCCTGTCTGGTTCGCCATGAGCAGCAGCTGCCACATTAACACCAGGGATTAACACTGTTGAATGTTCCAGATCAGATCGCAAGGAAGTGACTGCAAAGCAAACCACATGACCTGGGCCCCTGGGAACTAGTTCTTGATGCTCCTTTGGGCAGGGGCTTGGTTTATTAACATGCAGACTCAGTGCTGTAGTGGCTTGACTATTAGACTATGACTCTGGAGACCAGGGTTCGAATCCCCATTCAGCCATGGAAATTGATTAGGTGACCTTGGCCAAGTCACACTCTCTCAGCCTCAGAGGAAGGCAAACCCCCTCTGAACAAATCTTACCAAGAAACCCCCCTGATAGGTTAGCCTTAGGGTTGTCATATGTCAGAAATGACTTAAAGGCACACAACAACAATCCTTGAACCTTACTTTTGTTTCATCATACACAATGTGAAGTTTAAACACTGCTAACCTGACTTTGCAGATGGTTGATTGAATTATGTAGGAATGCTTGTTTGGAAGCCATACATGAGACTCAATAGTGAATGGAAGGCAGAATGCACATGCAGAAAAGCAACCTGATTATGATTGTACCTCTTTCAGTACTAAGCACTCAGACATGCAGCCCAATTTTATACATTTTAATTCAATTCACACTTACTCCCAAGTAATTATTCTTAAGGCTGCAGACTGAGTCCTACAAAAGAGGAGATCTGAAAAAACAATCCTCATCTCAACTTGTAGCTAGGAGAGAATCCCCTTGAAAAAGAATCTGAAAGAGTAACAGAAAGGGGCATCTTTTCAAAAGAGGAAGCTGTAAAAATGTGTGCATAGTCATGTCTACAGGGAAGTGAATCCCACAGGATTCACTTGGATTCATTTCCATGTATGTGTGAATGGGATTGCAGTCTGAACCACCTTTAGAAGGAACAAAACTTTGTGCTTACTGGGGTTTTTTGAACAGTACTGTATACCAAAAGCAACCAATTTGTATCTGTTTGTTCAAGGATTGAAAACTACTCTGCTGCAGTGATGCAATTGCTTAGAAGATAAATTATATGAAAAAAAATAGTTTATAAAACTCAAGAGATACTTATTCTGTTGAAAAGCTTGTTGTCCCTTTCAACGATTTATGCATTTGGACAGCCACTTGTAATGCACAGGTTGATCATTTCGCTATGGCACCTTCTTTATACATTAGTTGGTTTTGTTTTAGCCAATAGCCCACTAGCTGGGTCCAAATGTGCATGGAGTTACTGCACACTAACAACAGAGAATCTTTCCTTGTGCTTGGATGAATTCTTATTGTAAACCCTCTATAAACATGTGGCTACAGTGAGGTTTGGAAAGCATTTAATAGCAGTGTGTGTGTGTGTGTATTGTAGCATTACATGCTTGAATATATTTCATTTATTGGCCTAACTGCACAGTGTGATAAACCAGGAAACCAAGATAAACCTAGCTTGTTGTGTATGAGCAATATGCTGGTGAACACAGCTTGATCACTCCTACATGATACAGAAGTACCTAAACATAGCGTGGAGCAAAGTTCTGTGATTTGTTTATCATGTCACCTGGAGGCAGATACTTTCTCTTCTCTTGCAATGAACAGAGAAAAAAATCTAGGGTTCGGAAGGGGTCTGTTTCTTTTTTGGGGGAAAGAATGAAGTTAGAAGAGAAAGCATTTAGATGACATGATAAACAAACCAGCTTCATTAACCATTTCCATTGCAAAATGGGAACAATCAAGAGCACAAAATGATATACACAACAAACTAGGGTTCCTACAGTTCCTTGGCTATTGTGTCATGTGAACTGGGCCATTGTATCAAGAGTCTTTGTTAATTAAAGAAGTAATGTGCCCCTGAATAAGCTGTAAAGACTTCAGAGAACATGACTATTTCAGAGTTCAGCTGATCTTGTTGACTATTGAAGCCTATGATGGTGATTGGCTTATTTCCTTAAAGGAGGGGTGGTTGGTCCATTGGGATATCCTGGAGACTGTTCTGGGGGGAAGTTTTCTTCTGGCTTCCTGCCTTATGAACTGATTTGCATCCTAGCTGGGTGGCATACAAAGAAATCCAACTGTTTCCTAACAGTTTCAAATTAACCTTGGCAAGCTCAGGGATAAGCTCTTGTCTTAACTATTATAGACCAATTTTGAATTGCTGGAGATTTTGTATTGGACATCGAAGGTTTAGTCTGGACATTGTAGTAAACCTGTAGGGGGATATTCAAGGTTACAATCCCAGTTGTATAGATGATACATAAACCAGAGCATGAACTTCAAATCAGGGATTATCTGGGATCAAGAATGAGCCAATACTGTACTTTAAAACTGCTAGGATGACAGACAGTTGAGAAACTGTTACTGTTACCATCGCCACTACAGAAAGGAGATTTGGCTCTCAGAATAGTTTTTAGTTATTAATTTTATACTGTACTGTAGTATGTTATAATGTGCAGACTATCACAGTACAATTACTATGTTATAATGTGCAGACTATCACAGTACAATTCTATGCACCTTTGCCCAGAAATCTACAGCTAGCCACACACTTGGAAGTGAGCCACAGTGAACTCAGCAGAGCCTGTTTCTGATTAGGCATGCATGCATAGGGGGTCAGATCAAACATGCCTTGATCAAGGGAGTTTGTTCCATAGTTAATGTATTCAAGGAAGGATTGCAATAAAGGATGCAATCTTTATAGCATATACCAGTGCATGTCTACTCAGAAGTAAGCATCAGACAGTAATTCTATGCCCATATACAGGGCGATTAGCTAACACACATTGGAAACTGCTTAATGCGGTGTAGATGTGTAAATTGCTATCGCTTAACAATTTGTAAGCCACTCAGAGAGCTGTTGTGGCTGAAGAGTGGGGTATAAATACTTAAATAAATAAATAATACCTCAGTTAAAGAAACAGATGTGTTCCTGGGCATTACTTCTTTAACAGGATATTTTGGGTAACAGAGTCAGAAATAAAATGGAAAGAATAGGAATTGGTTCCTAACTACAAAACAAGAAGGGCAGTTCAACATGTTTCAGCAGACTTTTTATTTAAAATTTAACAATAGGCACATGTGAAATGAAACAACCAGGTCAGGTAAGCTTTGCATGAACAAACAAAAACTTCAAACCTTCTAGAGAGCACCTAAAGGCTTCTTCCAAAATGCATCCAGAGATGATTTTTGTTTCTTTCACCAGCCTCCACTTTTCTTATGATTTCCATTTTGGTAGCCAAACTTACAGATTTATGTTTTTAAACCTTGCTGGGGCCAGCTAGTGAGGCAAGCTTATCTGCTCTATCCTTTTCTGTTTTGCTGTTCCTGCATGTTCACTGAGGGACTTTGGAGGCAGCTGCTGTGTTTACCTTGCCTGTTGTAGGCAGACACATACAGTCAGATCAGCTAGAGTAGAATCCTCTTTTCCAGCTCAAGTTTTATTGCATGGCTTATTGCAGAAATGCTGCTGCAACCTGACACTGAAACTGGTTCTCTAAACGATGAAAATACCCCTCATAGGATTTGCAGAGAATATCTGTTGTCCCAATGAGTTGTGCTAGAGATTCGGCGTTTTCGGAGGGAGGGGAAAAAAACTCCCATTTACTATGTGTTAGGGGACTTTGTGGTTTTCTGTGAAGGTTTTTTTTACTGCACAGTGCTGCCCTGAGGCCACATATTTTGAATGACTGATTCGCAGTGCTGCACTTTCTGAGCCTGAAGGAAGTTGAAAAGCCAATTGGTCTGTCATGTAAGTGGGGGCAGGCTTTCCTCTTACTTGGGTCAAGAAGCACCATTTTGGTCTTCCGGAGGACCAAGCATGAGCTATATTGCAGTGCAGGGGTAGACAAAAGTATTTTCTGCCCATTTTAAAAAAGAGTAAAACAAAAAAGGTGTAGTGACGATTTTTGGGGAGGGGGAAATAGAGGCCCATACTTGCGGCTGCCATCTTGGTTTGTCAGAAGGGGTCCATCTGAGTTCTTCACCACATGTCACTTCACAGAGGAAAAAAACCTTCTTTTTTTTGAGGAAATCATGGAGACAACAGTGAGCTGTTTCAAATTTCTGGTAATTTGCCTCTACGCGCTGTATTTTCTTTTGTATAGTCAACCTCTCTGTGTTTAAAAGCCCACTTTCACCATCTTCCCAATTCTAATGCTGCTAACAGCTTCCAGCTAGATAGGCATAAAAGAAGAAAAGGAAGGGTGGGCATAAAAAGCCTTTGTAAAAAGGAGCTTCTTTGTCAGAGGCTTTGTTAACTGACTATGCCTATACTAAAATAAGGCTTATTTAACTCACTGTGACTTACAGTACTTCTCAGTAGATATGCCTTAGGATTGCAGATAGAATTAGTCATATAAATCTATTAAATCTATAATCAGTTAAAAAGATGTGCTGTGCTTAACAGGGCAACCGACTTTCAAAATACTAACTACTTTTATTACAAATACTTCAGAAATTGCAGATGATAGGGGCTGGCTTAGAAAATGTGTTCCTCCTTTTTCAAAATTCTGCTAGTTCACTGACAGCCCTTGTCCACCTCCTCACAAATGCATGCATGGGCATATCCCTTCTCTTGTATGGTTTGACAAATATTGAGAAATGTCTTAACTCTTTCCATGTCTTCTGAGCTGTTAATAACCTTTTGAAAAATCTGCTTCTCTCCTCATTTACTCAAAGCCCTTTCAGCTACTGAAATGGTGTGAGTTACAGGCAGGTGTAGAATTCAGCCCAGAGGCCATATCTGCTTAAACATTTGCAAAGAGATACTTGGCAGCCTTCTGGCCTACTTCCTTCCTTTTCTTTAATCCATGCCTGCACATTGTTAATCCACATAGAAGCACTTTCTGAAACCCCTGGTGGTGAGTTTTCAGATTAGACAATTTTAAGGCACCTGCAGTTTGCCTAGAGTGAATGCGGGCAGATGAACATCTATTTAGTTTAATGGCAGTTGTCACTCAAAATAGAACCGTTTGGTCTACTGCTGAGCAAAAAACTGCTTTATCCATGCTTTGAAAACTGGGAGGGGAAAGTTTTCTTTCTTTCCTTCCTTCTTTCCTTCCTTGTATAGTATAATGACATTTGAATTTTTATCTTTTAGTTTCCAGTTCCTTGTGACACAAGTGTATTTTTATACCGTAGCTGTAAATAATATTTGGAATAGCTGTGTACAGTACTAGTGGTAACCACTTCTAAAAGCCTCCAGCAGGAAGATTTCCTTTTCCTTTCCTTCCTTCTTTTCATCCCTCACTCTTCCTCTTCCTCCTCTTCTTCATCTTCTTCATCTTCTCCTGGAGTAGCCCATTTATAAAACAGCAATTATGCAAAGGATAATAAAGAGCTTTTGGGGAAAGCAATTACTGAAGGGGGATTATGGCAAGTAGCTGAAAGGACCCTATTTACCCGCTTGAAACAATAAATGCACTGTAAATCATTCAAGTGATAATTCTGGTGTGCTGAAAAAGAGAAAGTTTGCAAGACTGTCACAATACCACATTACTCAAGCCAACAGTGTTCCTGTCTTGGAATTTGGGAGATTTTTTTAAAAAGTAAAATAGAATGGTTCACATGCAGCCTCTGCGCTGACATAAAAACTGAGAAGCTCAAATTCTCCAGGCATTCAGTGTTGACAGCAAATGAATGGTCCCAGTTTTTCCACATAAGGGCATTGTGCCATCAAGAATTTTTTTGTTTATTTGCAACATGCCTTGTTTGCCTGGAGAGCCAACTCCTTTTTTCAAGTGCCTAGAATGGTGATGTGATGCCAAGACACTATTGGGTGTTGTCCTACAGGATGATGTCAGGGTCTAAGAATACATTTTCAGTTAGAACTTCTAATGACCCCAGAGTTTAAGCAGAACCAGTCCTCCTGCAACAGGGAAGTAGAGCGTTTTAAGAACAGCTGCAAGGAAATTTCATAAAATCCCAAAGGTTTGAGCTGCAAAGTATTTGTCTTTCATTGTATTTCAGTACACACGTGTCAACACTCCAGAGTTTTAAAAGTGTAGATTGGTGCCAAAAGTAGGGCATATTTAACTGCTTAGTTTGAAATTTGGCCCAGTATGTTTACATTGCCTCAAATGTCTTGAAGTAATCATCAGGAAAAGAAACATCTTGAAAAATCAGAGCAATAAAGTATTAATCATCCTCAGGCATGCCAGCATGGGGGAACCTGGTTTTTATAGTTGAAACAGCAGCGTACATTAGTACAGGGTTCCCAACTTTGTGGGGGCAGTGGGAATATTTGGAATCTTGAAGGGATGTTGTGGGTAGTCTCAGAAGAATCTGCCATAGGAAGGAGGTTGACCATTCTCAACATGCTTCCATAGTGGGCATGACCAGTCAGAAAACATCCAAGAAAGCAAGTTGTCTGCAAACTGGAGTACGCAGTTGGAGTCTGAGCTTCCAGACAGGAAACTCCTCCTCTGGATCCCCATTTTTATGCTTTTAATACCCATGGAAGCCCTGGTTAGTATGTAGGTGGGAAATTTCCAAGGAATACCAGGTGCTGTAGGCTATATTTCAGAGGAAGGAACTGGCAAAACTACCTCTTCAGTATTCCTTGCCTAGGAAAACCCTATGAAATTCATGGGGTCACCATAAGTTAACAGGCAACTTGAAGGCACAGATACACACTTTTTCCACAGAAGACAAACTGATGAGGCTGAGGGACAAATAACTTGATACAAGAAGCTGATTCCACAGTAAGGTCTGAGCTCCAAAATGCCAAAACACAAAGGCACCTACAACAACAACAAACTAATTTCAGAGAAGGCAAAATCATGCACAGGATGTGTATGGAGACCACATACAAATGCACACATATACATAGGCAAAACAATTCCACCCTGTACTTCTTAAAAAAAAAAAAAAGACAAAGCACACCCACACCATGTTTGTGTGTGTGTATCCAGCTAAACATACTCCAGGCAAAACACACATCAGAACAAATGAACAATTGACACACAGTACTCTGTTTCCCCTCTCCACCAAACCAGCCAAAATACACGCAAAGCATAGGGGAAGGACCCCCTCAGACCTCTGACCACTAAACAGTAGTCTCCACCTAACCTTTCTGTTTTTGTGGGTAATTGGCAAACATCAAAAGAAAGCACAGGACTGCAGCTAGCCATGATTTTTAATTTCTAGAACTGTCCCTGGGGCCCAAAGGTGTTCTTATAAAAAAAAATATGGCCCCCAGTGTCCATTTCTTCACCTTCCAACATGTTTTACCACCAGTTTTACTATAATGGTGATGGTGGTGATGATAAGTCTAACAAAGACTGGAAGGAGTATAGAGCCTGGTGACAGCAAAATGGAATTAATGGGTACAATACTGATGCCAACATTAGCAGAATGTGCTGTTTTTTACTTTACTGATGCTACTTGCAGGAGTGTACTATACTCAGAAACCATCCCTGTAATAATACTGGAAGTTCTTATACCTATGTAGACTCACAAGTGGCAACAGTTGCATGATGACAATCTCTAAAGCCCATCAGCATATCCACATTCACTGGTGGGTGCCAACATTATTCTTGACAAGTAAATAGTAATAGGAGTAAGAGTTACTGATGGCACAATCCCATACACGTCTACTCAGATGTAAGTACCACTGTCTCAAATCAATGCAGATTGTAGCTGGAATCACAGAGGGAAAGTCTGAAAAGGATACATTCCTATCAGCTCTGGCCAGTGTTGATGCATCCTGAACATTTGCATAACATTTGTAGAGTGGCAAACTTGTTTTGGAATCACACCAGCTGGAGCTCTGAAAGCCATAACCAAGAAACAAAAGCAAAATCAATTCCCAATCCAGTTCTTTGTTTTTGAAACTGAATGTGGCTGTGCCTGGTGTTGATTGGCTCAGTCCCTGGCATATCACAGGAGAATGTCTCCACCAATTGCTGGAGTGATTTTGCACTTTTAAAAAAAGGCAAGAAATGAACGGTTGGTGTGGTTCTGCCCAAAATAAACAAAGTGGACAGTCTGCCTGAAGAATGGGGAGGCCAAAGAAAGATAACTTAATCTGTTCCTTAGTTTGTGGATGTGTTCTGCTTTTAATTGTGATGACAGGCTTTGCTGAAACCCAAGATGGGCATCTAGTTAAGATCTAAACTGGTAAACTGGTTCATAGTGGAAAACAGAATCTTTTTGATATTGCTTATAAGAGTGAAACTAGTGCTTTGTCTTCTGCCTGCCAACAAACTGGAAGCCAGCAGAGAGCTTTAAATACTGGGATAATATATTCCTGATGGGCAATTCCAGTTAACTTGGCAGCTGTGTTCTGCATTAAGATTATGTTTCTGAGCAGAGGCAGCCCTAAGTATGATGCATTGTAGTGACCAGCCTGGATGGTAGCAAAGCATGAATACTGTGGTAGGAGAGAATTCCTTTCTTGAGGAAATGACCACCATATTTAATTTTTACTATGTGTTTAACACACAAAGTATCTGGCAGTTGTGTAGCAGCTTTTTGCCATTATCTTTACATTCTTCAAGTATAAAGAAATGGCTGTTTAATATTTTAAAAGCCACTTGGGAGGGAGTTCATTGAATTGAAACAGAGAAATACAAACTTTGAAAGCTGAGAGACAACTTTCCTCATAAAATTGATGCTGGTTTGGGGACCTGGCATGCATATTCCAGTGTTCTGTGTGTTGGCCAAATGATACTTGCCATAGATTTTGGTGGTATCTGTACTTGATAAGTGTGTATGTGTTTTCTAAGAGCACAGATTTGACACAGTGAGTACGTATGAATCAAGTACATGAAGATCTCTACTCTGTTATATTCATTATTCAATATGGTGCAGACAGCTAGAACAGACAGTGGCCTCAATACAGGGAATAATAAATAGGGGGGAAATCACCAAAGAAGAATTCAAACAGATAGCGAACACGTGTAGGAGTAAAGTCAGAAAAGCTAAAGCGCAGAATGAGCTCAGGCTTGCTAGGGAGGTTAAGAACAATAAAAAGGGTTTTTTTGGGTATGTCCGCAGCAAAAGGAGGAAGAAGGAAATGATAGGCCCGCTACGTGGAGAAGATGGCAAAATGCTAACAGGGGACAGAGAAAAGGCAGAATTATTCAACACCTTCTTTGCCTCAGTGTTTTCAGAAAAGGAAAAGGAGGACCAACCTGAGGATAATGGAACAGAGGACACAATAGGGGAAATCCAGCTCAAAATAAGTAAAGAGGTAGTACAGGAATACCTTCTTAATCTAAATGAATCTAAATCTCCAGGACCAGATGAACTACATCCAAGAGTATTAAAAGAGCTGACAAATATAATCTCAGAGCCATTGGCAATAATATTTGAGAACTCCTGGAGAACAGGAGAAGTCCCAGCAGACTGGAGGAGGGCAAACGTTGTCCCCATCTTCAAAAAGGGGAAAAAAGAGGATCCCAACAATCATCGTCCAGTTAGTCTGACATCAATACCAGGGAAGATTCTAGAGCAGATCATTAAACAGAGAGTCTGTGAACATTTAGAAGGCAATGCCATAATCACAAAAAGTCAACATGGGTTTCAGAGAAACAAGTCATGCCAGACTAATCTGATCTCTTTTTTTGATAAAGTTACCAGCTTGGTAGATGAAGGGAATGCTGTGGACATTGCACACCCTGATTTCAGTAAGGCCTTTGACAAGGTTCCCCATGACATTCTTGCAAACAAGCTTGTAAAATGTGGGCTAGACAAGTTAACTGTTCAATGGATTTGTAATTGGTTGACCGGCCGAACTCAAAGGGTGCTCAGCAGTGGCTCCTCTTTGTCTTGGAAAGATGTGACCAGTAGGGTGCCACAGGGTTCTGTCCTGGGCCCACTGCTATTCAACATCTTTATCAATGACTTGGATGAGGGAATTAGGGGCATACTTATCAAATTTGCAGATGACACCAAATTAGGAGGAGTAGCTAATACCCTAGAGGACAGTATCAAAATTCAGAATGACCTGGATAGACTGGAGAGCTGGGCCAAAGCTAACAAAATGAAATTCAATACGGAGAAATGTAAAGTACTGCATTTAGGGCAGAAAAATGAAATGCATAAATATAGGATGGGAGAGACCTGGCTGAATGAGACCACGTGCGAAAGGGATCTAGGAGTCCTAGTAGACCACAAGTTGAACATGAGCCAACAGTGCAATGCGGCAGCTAAAAAGGCCAATGCGATTTTGGGCTGTATCAATAGAAGTATAGTGTCTAGATCAAGGGAAGTAATAGTGCCACTCTATTCTGCCTTGGTCAGACCTCACTTAGAATACTGTGTCCAGTTCTGGGCACCACAATTTAAAAAGGATATTGACAAATTGGAGCGTGTCCAGAGAAGGGCAACTAAAATGGTGAAAGGTCTGGAAATGATGCCTCATGAGGAGAGACTTAGGGAGCTGGGTATGTTTAGCCTGGAAAAAAGACGGTTAAGAGGCGATATGATAGCCCTGTTTAAGTATTTGAAGGGATGTCACGCTGAGGATGGAAGAGGCTTGTTTTCTGCTGCTCCAGAGACTGGAACACGGAGCAATGGGTGCAAGCTCCAGGAACAGAGATTCCACCTCAACATTAGGAGGAACTTTTTGACAGTAAGAGTTGTTCGGCAGTGGAACGCACTCCCTCGGAGTGTGGTGGAGTCTCCTTCCTTGGAGGTCTTTAAACAGAGGCTGGATGGCCATCTGTCGGGGATGCTTTGATCGTGATTTCCTGCATGGCAGGGGGTTGGACTGGATGGCCCTTGTGGGCTCTTCCAACTCTGCAATTCTATGATTCTATGATTCTATGTCTCGTTGCAATGAGTTCAGTAGAACTTAACCTTGAACAAGTTTTTATTGAAAGGGCATTTCTCCTTCATCATTCAATTCTGGAATCTGCTGTTGATGATGTATTGTGTAGTACTTTTGATACTTTGAAAATATAATGAAAAATAGCCAATTCCTTGAAAGCCTGTTTAAAAACATATTTCAAGAACTGCAGTGAGTAGCAGAGAGAGTCAGTGTGGTGTAGTGGTTTGAGCATTGGACTATGGCTCTGGAGACCAGGGTTTTAATCCCTGCTCAGCCATGGAAACCCACTGAGTGACCATGGGTAAGTCACATTCTCTCAGCCTGAGGGAAGGCAAAGGCAACTCCCCTCTGAACAAATCTTGCTAAGAAAACCCCATTAGGGTCACCATAAGTCAGAAAGGGCACATAACAATGACAAGTAGCAGATATATTGACCATTCTCTCACTAAAGCATTTCCATAGTGCTATTTCTTACTTACCTCTTCAAGCTTGTTAACTAATTGATAATAGTATACTGAGCTGTAGCCCATGCATTTCCTGGCTATAAAAGAACTGGATAGTTGCTTTTGGTATTGCATCTCCAAGCTAATAAATTGAATTGCTCATCCAAATGAGAGCAGATCCATTCAGTCAGTATAAAATATATGAGTGTGATTTACCAAGTTTTTATTGATTCAGCAGCTCTACTCTAATTTGCACTAGAAGTTTGATTCACGTTGCAATGTTTGTCCAGTTTTGCAAGGGCAAGTTGAATATGGAAGTAAGGTTCTGTGTGTGTAGTTGAGAGCTTGGAAATGTTAATTTTTTACATGCTGCCTGGGGTATTCTGTGTACTGTAGTCCAAAAAAGTATCCCCCCAGAGCTCTGGTGTCATTGATGTAGAGATACTTGGATGTATTCCTATCAACATTAGAATACTGAACCACCTGGATGTGCATTTTTATAGGAACATAACATAAACTTAAAATAAACATACCATAAACATGAAATGAAACTTACCACATCAGACCAAAAACCTCCTGTCTAGTCCAGCATTCTGTTTCCCACAGTAGTCCCAACTGAGCAGGGGAAAGAGGGAAATTATTCACAAAAACAACAGATTCCTCCCCGTGCAGTCAGGTCCTCAGGGAGGAATCTGCTGCAGTCTTTAAAAACGAGGTCCTCCTTGACCTCTCAGAGGACCTTTTCAGCTATTGCTCCCAGATTATGGAACATCACATTACCACCTTAAATAGCTTTTAAAAAGCTCTTAAGACGGATCTCTTTTGGCAGGCCTTTCCTGAATAGATACCCGGCCATCAGAGAGAAAAAATCTTTTAGTCCAATCCCATCCAGTTTTTTATTGTGTTTAGTATTTTTAGTAATTATTAAGTGTGTTTTAAATGTTTAATTATTTAATTGTATTTTAAGGGGTGGGTGGGATGGAGGGGTTTGTATGTATATTTTAACGCTGTAAGCCTCCCCGATTGCATTTTGTAGAGAGGTGGGATACAAATTATTATTATTATTATTATTATTATTATTATGACTTACAGCTCCAGGGCCAAGCTAAGTGCAGTCAACACTTTTATATAACATGTGATATCAAAACATAATAAAATAGCAGAAGTTGATTAGAATTAAATTAATGTTGTAAAACCAAATTACAACAATCAGCATATAAAAGGGAAGCGAAAACCTTTGAAGACAGAACAAGTTTCTTCAGTGCTTCCCCCCTGCCTTTTATACATTCATTAATCTAATTGCCTGACTCTTGTTTGATTGATATCACATGCTTATATTAAAACATAAGCACATATAGCAGTGTGTAGGAGTTGTAATTACAATGGCTGTATTTGTAGCATTTAGGTTTTGTGTCCAGCAGAGGCCAGTTTGATGCAAATTCCACAGAAACTTTTCTCAACATTGTTCACCAGCAACTAGTGGGCTGCCGCTGATCCTGGAAGTCATGTATAGCCATTACGACTAGTAGCCATTAAAAGCCTTCTCCCTCCTATGCCCAGGGATACACGTACTTGGATAAACTCAATCATTGCTACAGGTTATATATGACTAGAGCTGGAGCTGGGAACATGGTTATTACAATGAATAAGTCATAATATTGATATGAAGCAGGGAACACTACTCTCTGTTGATCCATTCATATCCCTTATGTAGGTCAAAAATGTGTTTCATTCAACTTTATAATGTAGTGTTTTTAAAATTCTGTGTTGTTCAACGGTTTACTCACATGCATACATTATACATATACATTCACAACACCGCAATTTCAGTGCTCCCATTTTTTGACTTTTATTAAGTCACCGCAATGCAATGATAGTTTCCCCTGCATTTTGCCATAAAAACACTTGGCATTTGTTTATAGTGCCCAATATTAAGAAAATAGCCTAACAAAGCTATAATTCATGCTCATGCTGTTGAAATAAATGGCACATTAAAGTGGTTGAGGTTGTTTTTGATTGTGCCCGTTGTGTTTATAGATAGGTGTCCCCACTCTATCAGTGGCATAATTTTGGAATGACCAGAACTGGAATTAGTCAGGCTAGTCAGACTAGGCTATTTCCTCTCCCTTAATGTGGTTCACACATTGTATCAAAATGCAATCTGAAGGACATCCCTATAGAATTTAAAGATAATGTAAAATCTCTCTCTCTCTCTCTCTCTCTCTGGCTTTTCTTCGCAAACGAAGATTCAGGAAGGACTCATCCCGCACTTTCTGCAAGTGCGCTGATGACTGAAAAGGCCAATCCGAGATAAACAAGTCCAGTTGCAGAAAGCACAGCAGAGGGTCTCCTTGGGTGATGTTTCTGGGTTGTGATTCTTTCTGCGTTGTCATTTCTCTTCAAGACTTGTTCGGCGTGAGTTCTCAAATAAAGCTGCAGCATTGTGGATAGTGCATCTCCATGCCTCCCGACGTGAAGCCAGGGCAGACCATTGTTGGTGATCAATTTGGCCAAGCCTGAGATGTTGTTTCAGGGAATCCTTGTATTGCTTTTTTGGAGTGCCATATAGATTTGAACTATTAAGCCTAATTGACTGGCAGCCAAAAGACCTCTGGGCTGAAACTAGGGACATTGTCAGGGAGGAATGCAAAAAGATACCATCTGCATCCAAAAAGAAAGAGAAGCCTCAGCAGATGGTGGATGAAACTCTTTAAGCAGTTGAGGACAGATGAGAAGCAAAAGTAAAAGGTGACAGAAATAGGATCAGAACCTGGAATGCAACTGTCCAACAACTTGTGTACAGGGACAAGGAGAATTTCTATAATAATCAATGCAGAGAAATAGAAGATGATAACAAAAAAGGGAAATTTAAACCAAGAGTGGGGATGCTATATGGCCGACGGGAACACATTACATGATCAAGTAGAAATAGAGATGATGGAAACAATACACAGAAGAACTGTATAAAAGAGATGAAAGGATGACAGATTTATTCAAGGAAGAACCATTTGAAGATGAGCCTACAATTTTAGAAAATAAGGTGGAAGCTGCACTCAGAGCACTTGGGAGAAATAAATCACCAGGAACAAACAGCATACCAACAGAGCTGTTTCAAGCTACAGAGCCAGAATCTAGTCTAGTTCTAACTAAAATCTGTTAAGAAACATAGAAAACAAAGCAATGGTCTACAGATTGGAAACTCTCAATAAACATCTCAATCCCCAAGAAAGGGGACACCAGGGATTGCAGTAACCACAGGATCATTGAATTAATTTCCCATGCAAGCAAAGTGATGCTCAAAATTTTACAACAAAGACTTTTACAATATATGGAGCAAAAAATGGCCCAATGTCCAAGCTGGGTCCAGGAAAGGAAGTGGCACTAAGGATCATATAGCAAAAATACATTGGATAATGGAGCGCTCCAAAGAATTTCAAAAGAAAATCAGCCTGTACTTTATAGATTATAGCAAAGCCTTTGATTGTGTAGATCATGAAAAACTGTGGATTGTTCTTAAAGAAATGGGTGTGCCACAACATTTAATTGCCCTGATGCATAACCTGTACTTGTGACAAGAGGCTACATCAGGACAGAATATGGAGAAATGGAATAGTTTCCAATTGGCAAGGAAGTCAGGCAAGTCTGCATTTGATCACCCTATCTGTTTAACTTGTATGCTGAACATATAAGTAAAGCCAGATTACACTTGGATGAAGGAGGTGTGAAAACTGGAGGAAGGAGCATCAATAATTTAACAAATGCAGATGAGACTGTACTACTAGCGGAGAACAGCAAAGACTTGGAAGGATTACTGAAAAAAATTCAAGGAAGAAATTGCAAATGCAGATTTACACTTGAACTTTAAGAAAACAAAAATAATGACTACAGATGATTTACATAACTTAAAAGTAGATGTTGAAGACACTGAAATAGTTAAAGATTTCCCATACTTTGGTTCAGTCATTAATCAGAATGGAGACTGCAGTTAAGAAATCAGAAGAAGGCTAGGACTTGGAAGGGCAGCTATGAAGGAAGCAGACAAGATCCTGAAGTAATTGCTAAAGTTAGTATTGTCAATGTCATTGTATTTCTGATTTCTATGTATGCTTTTGAAAGCTGGACATTGAAGAAAGCTGATGGGAAGAAAATCAACTCATTTGAATGTGATGCTGGAGAAGAGTTCTAGCGATACTATGGACTGCTAAAAAGACTGATAAATAGGTCCTAGAGCAAATCAAGCCTGAATTCCCCTAGAAGACAAAATGTCTAAACTGAGGGGTCATTCACATGTGGGGTAAAAATATGAATTAAATTCGGACTACTTTGGTCTGGAGCTGTGGCACATAAAGTTTGGGCTGCTCTGGCCTGGATTTAAATACCCAGCTTGTGGGGGGCAATTAGCTAACACACATTGGAAGCTGTTTAATGCAGTTAGATGTGTAAATAGCTATTGCTTAAAAAACAATTTGTAAGCCGCTCTGATAGCCTTGTGGCTGAAGAGCGGGGTATAAATAACTAACTAAATAAAATAAATAAATACCACACCTCTGGCGAAAGCCCAAATCTACATTTGATTTTTACTTGCTGTCAACAGAGAGTGGCCACTGCTGGGGCTTGCTGTTTAGTTCCTGTTATACACTGAACCCAGTGGTTTCAGGTAGAATGGGTGGCTAGCCTCCCAATGAGGGGGGTGCTGCCCATTCTGGCTTCAGAGAGAGTGGCTAGTACTGGGAGTTTGCTTTCATGAAGCTTTTGAGCTCTGTGAAAGCAAAGCCACAATGAAAACTGCTCTCTTTTGAAGCCAGAACAGGCGGCACCCCACCTTCCAGCAGGAGGCTAGCCACCTGTTCTGGCTTCAGAGAGACCAGTAAATGCAAAAGGGGGTTGCTTTCATGGAGATTTTCTCTGTGAAAGCAATCCTCCAGCGCTAGCCATTTTCTCTGAAGCCAGAACAGGTTGCTAGTCTCCTAATGGTGGTGGTGGTGGTCTCTGCCTGTCTTGGCTTAAAGAGAGAATGGTTATCACTGTGGGTGCCAAGGAGAAAAATAGTGGTGCCTCAGGTAGCTCTTGTCCTTCCTCTCCTCCCCGCAGCCCCAAATCCAGAGTAAATGAATTGATCATATGGCAAATTTCTCCAGAATTTCAAGCAAACGCTTGAGAAAACTGGTTTTCTAAAAGCTGGATAAAGGGAGGTATTCTCAGAGTCTGGTATAAATAGAGCTGTAGGTCATGTGCCCTCTTCATGCCAGATTCAGGAAAAAGGCTGCATATCATTTGGTGTTATCAGGTCAGATTCAGGGGGTATTTGAGTTTTTTTTAATAGTGTGAAGGCCCCCTGAGACTATTGTACTTTGCCCATGTCATGAGAAGACTTAACTCACTAAGAAAGATACTAATGCTTGGTAAGGTAGAAGGCAGTAGGAAAAGAGGAGGACCACATCACAGATAGATAGAAGCTACCTGAGCAGGGCTGTTGATGATAGGGTGGCTTGGAGGTCTCTCATACATAGGGTCACCATTAGTTGAAGTTAACAACAACAGTGTGATTCAACCTATGCACCCTGACACTTCCCATTATCCTTTGCCTTTAAATTGGTTGTGTGTGTGTATTTGTGCCTTCAAATCACCTGTCAATTTATGGTGCCCCTATGAATGTCATAGGGTTTTCTTAGGCAAGGAATACTCAGAGGTGGTTTTGCCAGTTCCTTCCTCTGAAATATAGCCTACAGCACCTGATATTCATTGGCAGTCCCCAATCCAAGTACTAACCAGGGCTGACCCTGCTTAGCTTCCAAGATCAAACAGGATCTGGTGCCTTTAGGGTATTTAACCAGCTGTAAATGAACTGGATGGACAAGGAGAAAAAGAAAGAGAAAAATTGTTGAAAGTCTGTATGTATTTGTTGTTGTTAATTGCCATCAAGTTGACTTCAACTTATGGCGACCCTATGAATGAGAGACCTCCAAGTCACCTGTTATCAACAGCCCTGCACAAGTCTAGCAAGCTTTGGCTTCTTTAATTGACTCTATCCACATATCATACAGTTGTCTTCTTTTCCTACTTCCTTCTACATTACTAAGCATTATTGACTTTTCTACTGAGTCATGTCATCTCATGATATGCCCAAAATATGACAGTCTCAGTTTAGTCATCTTTGCTTCTAAGGAGAGTTCAAGGTTGATTTGCTCTTCGACCTGTTTATTTCTCTGTATATATGAATTTATATTTTAGCTCCTATTATATTTGAATCACCAGAATCCATAGGATTTAAATAATTCTTATATACATATTCACAGAATCATAGAATTGTAGAGTTGGAAGAGACCACAAGGGCCATCCATTCCAACCCCCTGCCATGCAGGAATACACAATCAAAGCATCCAATCAAATCATATTGACTTCCATCAGCCAAAATAAATGCCAAACTGTCATAAATGTTGAAGATAAACTACTTTTTCTTGTAAGCTTGGAACTGAGAGGGAGGTCAGAAAGCCAGGGACCTTCCCCTTCCTGTCTTCAACAGAACCAGCTGAGTAGACTGGAAGCATAGTGGGTTCTCTCTTTCTCTTTCAGTATGAAAGCACTGGAAGTGATTTCTTCTACCAGCTCTTCTGTTTTACCTACTTAATTCTAAACATTTCAGGCCGGCTCAGTTCAGTATTCAGTTCAGATAGACAGATCCCTGGTACTTCTGTAGATATCTCTGTGATTATGGCATGTGAGAGAAGAAGAATGTGTGATGCCATATTGCCCCCTTTTGCATAATATGCAGATAAGTATTGGAAAATGTAGAGAAAACATTTTACCTGAATTCTAGGTGTTGAGCTTTGACTTAAGAACGAGGAATATGGTATTTTTCATTAGAACTGAGTAGGCACATATGTGTGAGGAATTCTGCATCGGATCCAGTGAAATGGAAGCTAATGAAAATACTGTAGTAGCATTATTTACTTTGATTTTCACATTTCTTCTGACACAAAATTATTCTTTTTCAGTAACTTCTGGGATTGGCTCAAACAGTGAGTTCTGCACTACAATCCTATATGCATGTCTTCTAAAAATCTGGGCTAAAACTATGAACTCAACTGGATAACCAGTTTTTTAAAAGAAAATATTTAGTTATAAAACTTGAGTGCTTAAAGATTCATATTAATTGTCCTGTGCCATATAAATGTGCATTTTACATAGTCCCTTTGCTGATTTGAAAGAAATGTTGTGCTGTGTCTTGTGACCTTGGCTTCACAACAGGTTTGTCTGATTAACCTCATATCAATGCGAAAGGCTAGCAAAGGTATTTAGCACAAGGAAAGTACTGGAGCATAAGCTCTGACAGTGACCTAGATTACTACCTACCAGGACTGAGAGTGTACATTTCACTAGTTGCTTAGCTGAAAATAAATTGAACAGCCTGTGTGTGCCACACACCTGTGTGGACTTCTGCTGTGTTGGTACCATCACTACCATCATCCCTATTATAGGCCTCCATCTGGAAGCTGGTTGTTTGACCGCCATGCACATAAATAAAGTTTTTTGTGTGTGTGGCTGTTATCTGGGACTAAAGTCTTATTGAATTTGCCAGGGCTTTCAGAAGATATGCATATAGAATGGCACTGAAAAGCAAAGCTGAAAACATAGCCAGTAAAGTATCTGGCTGCAGACCTCTTCTTGAGAGGATAGTGTCATTAGTAGCAGATAACCCCTTCTCTTACATGTATAAATAAATTCCTATTTATTTTGATTCCATTATAAATAATGCAAAGAAACTTTGGCCATGGCATCCAATCCCTTTGCAACAGGAAGTCATTCCTTCATCCAGATCCCATATGAAGCTTTTCTTCCATCTAGAAAACTAATCTTCTACCATCTGTCTCATAGCGATTGTAACATCCCATGACAGGACTGTTTTGTGACAACCCAACAGCTGGGCTGTTTGAATGCTATATGACATCACTGCAGCTCAGCCAGTGGCTGTGCTTGGAGGGGTAGTACTGTACTAATTACAAACAATTTTAGCACCCGTTGAATGTTTACCGTAGTTATCAGTCTGTAGAATGGTATCCTTGGAAATCTGTTTTTGAGCAAGAGTTTTTAACACTATGGCCTGCTTAAGAATAAATGTTTCAGCTTAGTTTCTATGAGCAGTTAACCATGCATAACATTAATTGTTGCTCTTTTTTTGTTGCAATTTTAAAATTATTTTAAATATACTTTTCTGCACGTAAATATATTTAAGGCAGTTCACAGTAAAACAGAAATCATAACATACAACTAACAAAATACAAACCAACAACAATAATTCAACAAAAACTAGGGGTTAAAACATGGAAGCTAAATTAGGAGAACCCTCACCAGAATAAAATATTCTTTACTACCTGCCAAAAGGCAGGCAGTTAGGAGGCTAGTGGGAGCAGGGCCTCTTTCATGTGCATAAGATTTCAGTTTTAATATTGAAGGTGCAAACTGAGAACACTTTATAAGCTTAAAGATCTGAGATCAAAAGATAGGAAATCACTCAATGGCAGAGCACATATTTTGCATAAAGATGGGCACCCCTGCAATGTCCAGGTAAGGGTGACCAGCTTGAAACTGGTGGCTGTTAGCATGGCTCCCACATGCTGAAGTGGGCCCCCAGGCCAGCATCTTTGGCGGGCCTGCTACCTACAGATGCTCTACAGGATTTAGGATAAAAATTAAAATAATTCAGTTTAAATGATAACACCAAAGGAATATTTATATTAATTTTTTGAAAACCTAAAGGGATTTACATAATAAAAACTTACAATAATATCATGCTGGGCCCCTCCTAATCCTGGGTACCCAGGCTAGAGCCCTATCAGCCCGCCCCCCCCTGTGTGGGCCATGGCTGTTAGTCATTGTCAACCATACTGGATTAGATGAGCCAGTGGTCAGACTCAGTGTAAGGCAGTTTCCTAATTTTCCCTATTAGTATGAAAAATGTTCTTTCACATCTTCCTTTTCTTGCCCCTGTTGAAGAAGAACTTACGTGAACCCATTCCTTTATTGGAAATTGACAGAGCTTTCTATATGCTTTGCAAGATTAATGTGAAATACAGTACCCAACATAACTGCTATGAAATGAATTTTTAAATGGATTTTCCCCTTTAATAACAGCATGTGACCTGGAAAAAATGAAGGAGGTTTACCTCTAATACATAATTTAAAGAATTTCTTTGTGCTTCAGTGACCATAGGCCAGAATCAAATATGTTTCTGTCAAGTAATGTTTCCATTTAAAATAGTTTTACTGAACTAAATTTAAGTATCACCCATTTAACTATGCATATCTTTGATCAAACTAAGTCAAATATTTAAATCCTTGTGGTTAAATTACTTACTGTTCTATGTTATTCAATCTTTCTTAATACTTGTTTTCACAGTGTAGAATTTCATGAAACAGAAGGCTCAGAAAAGTGTTGCATTTAATTAAGAACTTACCTTGATGCCTATTTCTCAGATAACAAGATAAGTATGCACAGGCCCTTATCTTACTCAGTTTCTTTGGATGAAAGTAGGGAACATGAAGCAGTGAAAGGCTTGCTTAAAGATAGGGACTATTTCAGAAATGAGTAATCCAGCATTAATGAGCAGAAGTAAAAAGGCACTCATACTATTAGGAAATGCTTCTTGGTTAAAGATGTAGACTTTTTAAAAATACAGTTGTCCCTTGACATTCGCGGGGGTTAGGTTCCACGGACCCCCGCGAATGTCAAAAAACCGCGAATATTGATTGCCCTCCCCCCACCCTCCCCAGGCCTTCACGGAGCCTTCCAAGGCTCCGTGAAGGCCTCTGCAACCCTCCCCCTCCCTCCCCGGGGCCTTCACGGAACCTTCCAAGGCTCCGTGAAGGCCTCCCCCCATCGTCCCCCCTCCCTCCCCGGGGCCTTCACGGAGCCTCCCAAGGCTCCGTGAAGGCCTCCCCCCACCCTCCCCCCACCCTCCCCAGGCCTTCACGGAGCCTTCCAAGGCTCTGTGAAGGCCTCTGCAACCCTCCCCCCTCCCTCTCCGGGGCCTTCACGGAGCCTTCCAAGGCTCCGTGAAGGCCTCCGTGGCCTCCCCAGGCCTTCACGGAGCCTTCCAAGGCTCCGTGAAGGCCTCCCCCCAACCTCCCCCCTCCCTCCCTGGGGCCTTCAAGGAGCCTTTAAAGGCTCCGTGAAGGCCTCCGCGGCCTCCCCCCACCGGCCCCAGGCCTTCACGGAGCCTTCCAAGGCTCCGTGAAGGCCTCCCCATCCTCCCCCTCCCTCCCCGGGGCCTCCCCCCAACCTCCCCCCTCCCTCCCTGGGGCCTCCCCCCTCCCTCCCTGTGGCCTTCACGGAGCCTTCCAAGGCTCCGTGAAGGCCTCCGCGGCCTCCCCCCACCCGCCCCAGGCCTTCACGGGGCTTCTGGAGGGTCTCCAAAGGCCCCGTGAACGCCTCCCCAGCCCTCCCCGCTCCTTCCCAGGGCTTTCAAGGGGCCTCCGGAGGCCCCTTTTCGCAGTTTTGGGGGGGCCTGGGGGGGCCCTCCCAAAACCGCGAATAATTAAAACCGCGAATGCTGAGTTCGCGAATGTGGAGGGGCAACTGTACTGTACTTCCTACTTAGCTGAACCCTTTATAGTAATGCTTCTATACCAGTTAGGCATTTTAATTTAAGCCTTCCTAAATATTACATAGATTACATTAATCTATGGATGCCGGTCATGAAAGCCTTCAACTTCACATTGAATATCTCTACAGCGAGAAACTGTTTCAAGATACCTGGAGACTGGAAAAACTCCGGACCAGGAGAACACATCTACTCTGTTCATTAACTTTCTTGTTACGATACAGAGACACAGAAACCATACACCAACAGAAACCCCAGCTGGACACATCACAGACTATTATCAACCTAACAGAATGGCAACTTTCAAAAGAAGAAACATCCATCCTGTCCAAAAGAGGCAGTGTTGCTGTTACCACCATCAGAATCCTAGTGGAAGACTTCACCCATGTTGAATCTAGCCTCTACCGTCTCCTGGAGGAAGAGGCAGAAGAGATAAGAGGAGAAACAGCTAGTATCCTGAGGAAGGCAAAACCACCACCCAGCAACATAACCATAAAAGAAAGAAAAGCCATCAAGGATCTCAATGCAGACCCAGAAATCATTATTCTCCCAGCAGACAAAGGCAATGCCACAGTAATCATGGAAACAAAAAAATATAGACAAAAAATAAGGGAACTCTTAGACCCTGCAACATACAGAAAACTCAAGCAAGACCCAACCAACAAAATCACCAGAAAAACAAATGCCTTGATCAAGAACTCATCAATTCACACAATTATACACCAGAATCTATGCAGATCAGAGGCTCTCCCACCAAGACTGTATGGACTTTCCAGGATCCACAAGGATTCCATTCCACTCTGACCCATAGTGAACACCATTGGATCCCCCATGTATGACTTGGCCAAGTTTCTGGCCAAGTTACAAACCCACATAGGACAAACCCCTCACTACATCTGAGACTCAGCTCACTTCATAGAAAAAAATCAACAACATCGAACTGAAACCTGGAGACAGAATGATCAGTTTTGATGTCTCCTTGTTCATCAGAGTCCCCATAATGGACACCATGGCACTCATCCAACAAATATTTCCTGAGGACATCACAGCCCTGTTCAAACAGTGCTTCACCACAAGCTACTTCCAGTGGGATAACAAATTCTACGAACAGATAGATGGGGAAGCCATGGGCAGCCCCCTGAGCCCCGTGATAGCAAACTTTTACATGGAACATTTTGAAAAGCAAGCCGTGGAAACAGCACCAAAAAAAGCCCACAACATGGTTCCGATATGTGGATGACACTTTCACAATTTGGAACCACAGAAAAGAAGATTTGGTCTTATTCCTGAACAACCTGAACAGCATCCACCCAAATATCCAATTCACGATGGAAAAAGAAAAGGAAGGAACTCTGCATTCTTGGATGTCCTAGTCATCCGCAAAGCAAACCAACATTTAGGCCACAAGGTATACAGAAACCCTCCCCACACAGACAGATACTTACACAACAACTCCAATCATCACCCAGGACAAAAAAGAAGCACAATAAAAACATTGGTAGACTGCGCAAAAAGGATCTGCGAACCCCACTACCTGGAGGACGAACTGAGGCACCTAAACTGGGCCTACAGGCTAATGGTTACTCCAGATCAGACATCACAAGGGCAGCCAGACCCAGGAAAAAAAATCAGGAATGAAGGAAAACAGCCACCCAAAGGGAAGGTATTTTTACCATACATCAAAGGAGTCACAGACAGAATAGGGAAAGTGATGAGGAAACACAACCTCCAAACAATCTACAGACCAACCAAGAAAATCCAAGAAATGCTACGTTCAGCGAAGGACAAAAGAGACCCTCTCACAGCTGCAGGAGTTTACTGCATACCATGCAGCTGTGGACAAGTTTACATAGGGACCACTAAACTCAGTGTGCAAACACGAATCAAGGAACATGAGAGACACTGCAGACTGGGCCAGCCAGAAAAATCAGCAGTAGCAGAACATGTTATAAACCAACCTGGGCACAAAATGTTATTTAAAAAGACAGAAATTCTGGACCAGGCCAACAACTATCATGTCAGAATGAACAGAGAAGCTATTGAAATCCACAAACACTTGGACGACTTCAACAGGAAAGAAGAAACCCTAAAAGTAAACAAAATCTGGCTTCCAGTTTTGAAAAACAATAGAATCAAAACTCAACACTTACAAAAGAATTCCACCCAGGGACAAGGGGATTTCCAGCAAATAATGGGCCATCAACCAACCATTAGCCAGACACTAATCCTCCTTGCATTTCTATACCCAGAAACTACCATTCAAATACGTACATTTACATATACTCCCCAATAGGGGTTCAGAGTACAGTTGTCCCTCCACATTCGCGAACTTGACATTTGCGGTTTCGGTTATTTGCGGTTTTGGGAGGGCCCCCCCGGGCCCCCCCAAAACCGCGACACGGGGCCTCCAGAGGCCCCGTGAAAGACCTGGGGAGGGGTGGGGAGGCCTTCGCGGGACGCCCGGAGGCCCTCCGGAGGCCCCGGGAAGGCCTGGGGAGGGCTGCGGAGGCCTTCGCGGGACCCCCGGAGGCCCTCCGGAGGCCCCACGAAGGCCTGGGGAGCGGTGCGAAGGCCTTCGCGGGACCCCCGGAGGCCCTCCGGAGGCCCCGTGAAGGCCTGGGGAGGGGTGGGGAGGACTTCGCGGGACCCCCGGAGGCCCTCCGGAGGCCCCGCGAAGGCCTGGGGAGGGGTGGGGAGGACTTCGCGGGACCCCCGGAGGCCCTCCGGAGGCCCCGCGAAGGCCTGGGGAGGGGTGGGGAGGACTTCGCGGGACCCCCGGAGGCCCTCCGGAGGCCCCGCGAAGGCCTGGGGAGGGGTGGGGAGGCCTTCGCGGGACCCCCGGAGGCCCTCCGGAGGCCCCGCGAAGGCCTGGGGAGGGAGGGAGGGCCGGGGAGACCTCCGCGGGGCCTAGCAAGGCCCCGCGAAGGCCTGGGGAGGGAGGGAGGAAGGGCAGGGGAGGCCTCCGCGGGGCCTAGCAAGGCCCCGCGAAGGCCTGGGGAGGGAGGGAGGGCCGGGGAGGCCTCAGCGGGGCCTAGCAAGGCCCCGCGAAGGCCTGGGGAGGGAGGGAGGGAGGGCCGGGGAGACCTCCGCGGGGCCTAGCAAGGCCCCGCGAAGGCCTGGGGAGGGAGGGAGGGCCGGGGAGACCTCCATGGGGCCTAGCAAGGCCCCGCAAAGGCCTGGGGAGGGAGGGAGGGAGGGCTGGGGAGGCCTCCGCGGGGCCTAGCAAGGCCCCGCAAAGGCCTGGGGAGGGAGGGAGGGCCGGGGAGACCTCCGCGGGGCCTAGCAAGGCCCCGCGAAGGCCTGGGGAGGGAGGGAGGAAGGGCCGGGGAGGCCTCCGCAGGGCCTAGCAAGGCCCCGCGAAGGCCTGGGGAGGGAGGGAGGGAGGGCCGGGGAGACCTCCACGGGGCCTAGGAAGGCCCCGCGAAGGCCTGGGGAGGGAGGGAGGAAGGGCAGGGGAGGCCTCCGCGGGGCCTAGCAAGGCCCCGCGAAGGCCTGGGGAGGGAGGGAGGGCCGGGGAGGCCTCAGCGGGGCCTAGCAAGGCCCCGCAAAGGCCTGGGGAGGGAGGGAGGGAGGGCCGGGGAGACCTCCGCGGGGCCTAGCAAGGCCCCGCGAAGGCCTGGGGAGGGAGGGAAGGAGGGCCGGGGATACCTCCGCGGGGCCTAGCAAGGCCCCGCGAAGGCCTGGGGAGGGAGGGAGGGAGGGCTGGGGAGACCTCCATGGGGCCTAGCAAGGCCCCGCAAAGGCCTGGGGAGGGAGGGAGGGAGGGCCGGGGAGGCCTCCGCGGGGCCTAGCAAGGCCCCGCAAAGGCCTGGGGAGGGAGGGAGGGCCGGGGAGACCTCCGCGGGGCCTAGCAAGGCCCCGCGAAGGCCTGGGGAGGGAGGGAGGGAGGGCCGGGGAGACCTCCGCGGGGCCTAGCAAGGCCCCGCGAAGGCCTGGGGAGGGAGGGAGGGAGGGCCGGGGAGACCTCCACGGGGCCTAGCAAGGCCCCGCAAAGGCCTGGGGAGGGAGGGAGGGAGGGCCGGGGAGACCTCCATGGGGCCTAGCAAGGCCCCGCAAAGGCCTGGGGAGGGAGGGAGGGAGGGAGGGCCGGGGAGACCTCCGCGGGGCCTAGCAAGGCCCCGCGAAGGCCTGGGGAGGGAGGGAGGGAGGGCCGGGGAGACCTCCACGGGGCCTAGCAAGGTCCCGCGAAGGCCTGGGGAGGGAGGGAGGGAGGGCCGGGGAGACCTCCATGGGGCCTAGCAAGGCCCCGCAAAGGCCTGGGGAGGGAGGGTGGGAGGGCCGGGGAGACCTCCGCGGGGCCTAGCAAGGCCCCGCGAAGGCCTGGGGAGGGAGGGAGGGAGGGCCGGGGAGACCTCCACGGGGCCTAGCAAGGCCCCGCGAAGGCCTGGGGAGGGAGGGAGGGAGGGCCGGGGAGACCTCCACGGGGCCTAGCAAGGCCCCGCGAAGGCCTGGGGAGGGAGGGAGGGAGGGCCGGGGAGACCTCCACGGGGCCTAGCAAGGCCCCGCGAAGGCCTGGGGAGGGAGGGAGGGAGGGCTGGGGAGGCCTCCGCGGGGCCTAGCAAGGCCCCACAAAGGCCTGGGGAGGGAGGGAGGGCTGGGGAGACCTCCGTGGGGCCTAGCAAGGCCCCGCGAAGGCCTGGGGAGGGAGGGAGGAAGGGCAGGGGAGGCCTCCGCGGGGCCTAGCAAGGCCCCGCGAAGGCCTGGGGAGGGAGGGAGGGCCGGGGAGGCCTCAGCGGGGCCTAGCAAGGCCCCACGAAGGCCTGGGGAGGGAGGGAGGGAGGGCCGGGGAGACCTCCGCGGGGCCTAGCAAGGCCCCGCGAAGGCCTGGGGAGGGAGGGAGGGAGGGCCGGGGAGACCTCCGCGGGGCCTAGCAAGGCCCCGCGAAGGCCTGGGGAGGGAGGGAGGGAGGGCCGGGGAGACCTCCATGGGGCCTAGCAAGGCCCCGCAAAGGCCTGGGGAGGGAGGGAGGGAGGGCTGGGGAGGCCTCCGCGGGGCCTAGCAAGGCCCCGCAAAGGCCTGGGGAGGGAGGGAGGGCCGGGGAGACCTCCGCGGGGCCTAGCAAGGCCCCGCGAAGGCCTGGGGAGGGAGGGAGGGAGGGCCGGGGAGACCTCCGCGGGGCCTAGCAAGGCCCCGCGAAGGCCTGGGGAGGGAGGGAGGGAGGGCCGGGGAGACCTCCACGGGGCCTAGCAAGGCCCCGCGAAGGCCTGGGGAGGGAGGGAGGGAGGGCCGGGGAGACCTCCACGGGGCCTAGCAAGGCCCCGCGAAGGCCTGGGGAGGGAGGGAGGGAGGGCCGGGGAGACCTCCACGGGGCCTAGCAAGGCCCCGCGAAGGCCTGGGGAGGGAGGGAGGGAGGGCTGGGGAGGCCTCCGCGGGGCCTAGCAAGGCCCCACAAAGGCCTGGGGAGGGAGGGAGGGCTGGGGAGACCTCCACGGGGCCTAGCAAGGCCCCGCGAAGGCCTGGGGAGGGAGGGAGGAAGGGCAGGGGAGACCTCCACGGGGCCTAGCAAGGCCCCGCGAAGGCCTGGGGAGGGAGGGAGGGAGGGCCGGGGAGACCTCCACGGGGCCTAGCAAGGCCCCGCGAAGGCCTGGGGAGGGAGGGAGGGAGGGCTGGGGAGGCCTCCGCGGGGCCTAGCAAGGCCCCACAAAGGCCTGGGGAGGGAGGGAGGGCTGGGGAGACCTCCGTGGGGCCTAGCAAGGCCCCGCGAAGGCCTGGGGAGGGAGGGAGGAAGGGCCGGGGAGGCCTCCGCAGGGCCTAGCAAGGCCCCGCGAAGGCCTGGGGAGGGAGGGAGGGAGGGCCGGGGAGACCTCCACGGGGCCTAGCAAGGCCCCGCGAAGGCCTGGGGAGGGAGGGAGGGAGGGCCGGGGAGACCTCCGCGGGGCCTAGCAAGGCCCCGCGAAGGCCTGGGGAGGGAGGGAGGGAGGGCCGGGGAGACCTCCGCGGGGCCTAGCAAGGCCCCGCGAAGGCCTGGGGAGGGAGGGAGGGAGGGCCGGGGAGACCTCCATGGGGCCTAGCAAGGCCCCGCGAAGGCCTGGGGAGGGAGGGAGGGAGGGCCGGGGAGGCCTCCGCGGGGCCTAGCAAGGCCCCACGAAGGCCTGTGGAGGGAGGGAGGGAGGGCCGGGGAGGCCTCCGCGGGGCCTAGCAAGGCCCCGCGAAGGCCTGGGGAGGGAGGGAGGGAGGGCCGGGGAGACCTCCGCGGGGCCTAGCAAGGCCCCGCGAAGGCCTGGGGAGGGAGGGAGGAAGGGCCGGGGTGGCCTCCGCGGGGCCTAGCAAGGCCCCGCGAAGGCCTGGGGAGGGAGGGAGGGAGGGCCGGGGAGGCCTCCGCGGGGCCTAGCAAGGCCCCGCAAAGGCCTGGGGAGGGAGGGAGGGAGGGCTGGGGAGACCTCCGCGGGGCCTAACAAGGCCCCGCGAAGGCCTGGGGAGGGAGGGAGGGCCGGGGAGACCTCCGTGGGGCCTAGGAAGGCCCCGCGAAGGCCTGGGGAGGGAGGGAGGGAGGGCCGGGGAGACCTCCGCGGGGCCTAGCAAGGCCCCGCGAAGGCCTGGGGAGGGAGGGGGAGGGGTGTTTGTTATTCGCGGATTTTTCACATTCGCGGGGGTCCGCGGAACGGAACCCCCGTGAATGTGAAGGGACGACTGTATATAAACTCCACACACACACCTACACAATCATTCTCTGAGGATGCCAGCCACAGATGCAGGCGAAACGTCAGAAATAAACTCTTCGAGAACACGGCTTCACAGCCCAGAAAAAAACCAAGGAAAATCTTCCTAAATATTGTTAAGTTCCTTAAACAGTTTAATGAAAGTTACAAGTACTTTATTTTAAGTAGTTGTGATCAAAGAGAAAATAGTAGTTCTTTCAACCTAGTTTACTAGGAAAGTCTAACAAAATATTATTTGTTGGAAACAAGTTTCTCATATTGACCAATCTTAGGTCGCATTCATATGTTATGCTAATTTTAGTTTCATTTTGGCTGTCTGTTGTGGAGTAATTTTATCCCAATCAAGTTGTTCACTAGAATAAGCATAGGGAACATATGGCTCCCCAGATGTTGTTGGATGGCGGATTCCATCAGAAATCCAAGACATCTGGAGGGCCATAGATTAACCTAATATTAGAGGCTAGGGCATCTAAGGACTAGGTTATATTAGGAGAAAGCTGAAACTGTGCTCCTGTATGATAAATCTTTCCTTTTCTGCCTGCTTTAGAAAAAGAACAGGTACATAAACCTTGACTGCTCTGACTTCTTTATGAATACCACTTAGCCATAGACTATTCCCAGTGAGTTTCATTTTTAGTGTCACTAGCCATATTTCACTGAAGAACTTCCAAATTAATAAAGGGGGAAAAGAACAACTTCTGAGATTGCAATGTCTTTCTGCACAACACTTATATAAAGGAGGTCATAGCATTTGGTCATAGCATTTGGATGCAGGGTTTTTTTTGGGGGGGGGTCCTTATCCCATGATATTAACTTATGTATCACTATACCATTTGGAGAGACCTGGGCGCCTAATGGAATAAAAATGGTCAGAGGCATGGCTCAAAATCTTTATTATGCAGTTCACTGGTTTGCAATATTTGCCTAACAGAGCTTCCAAATTGGGCTATAATGGCAATTATTTTTCCTGCTGCTACCGCTGTGAGTAACACCAGAGACTAATTTTTGCTTCACTTTCTGACTGTGCTTGCTTCAGGGAAATGTAAGAGATGAAATTTGAAAGTATCATTTATGCAAATGTAAGCTCTCTCAGAAATAAATCTGTTAGAGGCTTACTTTCAACTTCTTTTGAGGTATAGTTCCAGGTGGAAATCTAATCAGTACAGAATCCTCATGTTTTCTGGACTGAAGCATTTATTCCTTGTCAATGTGCACTTAGCTCAAGAAGAATGGTTTCATTTTCTAGCCCTGATTACATTTGTCTATGTGTACCCAACTGCTTGAAGCTAATGTTAATATACATTCCGTGGCACAAAAAGGTGCTTGAATTTGGCACTGCCAGGTAGCTACATGCAGAAAGGGCTTAATTCTTCTACATTTTCTCTCCACTGATCCAGCAGTTTTAGACAAGTGTTTCCATACAAGATTTTTCATTAATAACATTTCATATTTTTTGTGAATAACATTGAAGAAAAGGAATGAAATATGAAATAGCACTGCTCAGGGTTTTTCTACTGAATGCACATTTAATTTCATTTGTAAAAATATTCGTAATTCATAATATTCACCAGCAGCTCATTCGGGAAAATTTAACGGCTGTGTTCTGTGAAAGAAATTTGCTTCGGAGAAGAGCTGTAAAATGTTATCTGTAACTTATATAGCACAGGGACAGTTCAGGCATTACCTTAGAAACAGGAAGCTTCTGTATAGCACATTAAGATGACTGGCCCGTTATCCAGGTCAGATGACTGGCCCAACAATGATTTGCTGTGGCTTTTCAGAGCTTGTGAAAGGAGCTTCCTTCTACCTGGAGTAGGAATATTGGACCTTCTGCGTGCAAAGTTGGTGCTCTGAGTTATGACCCTTCTTCTGATCTTCCTAGTTAGCTTTTACATTGCTCCCTTCATGAGCTCTAACATTATATTATCACATGGTTTGCTGGAATCATGCAAGTATTAATACTCGGTATTAGTGATAAAATGGGGAAATCAGGTAGAAGGAAAAAGCAAATATTCCACAAACAGGATGCCCAGGTCAGGCCTAAAAGAAAAATAGGAACTACAGCAACTATTTGCTATTGTTCAAAACATACTACTTTTAGCTTAAGTAGGTGTTTCAGTTTATAACATTAAATTAATTTGCCTATTCAGATGTAATGCAGCTTAATCTCAAGAGCACATGATGGCTGACTAGAGGCGCCTTGTTACCTTAATGCCACTTTATTGGCAAACTGAATTCATGCAACTGGTTGAAGTCTCAATCTAAACTTTCCCCCCCTTCACCTCTACAGGTTAATTGGCCAGCAGAGGAAATGCAAGAGGAACTATGTATTCCACAGACACTGGAACCATCAGTGAACTGCAACTTCTACTGTACGTTCTTCATGGCAGAATGAATACTGATGAGCTTTAAGGAAATGGATTTCACTGTAAAAATAACTTAACAAAAGGAAAGTCACATGGTACGTTATAACTGTGGGCCCCCACCTGTGATACACTTTATCTTTCAACTTTGTTTTGCCAGTGTATGGTCAGTTTTAAATTCTACTGCTTCTGATAAGACTCACTTTTACTGAACAACAATCTGTCATATATCCAAGGAAACATGAGAGAGGGGCTGTGACTAAGCTGTCTTGTGTTGTCCTCAGAATCATTAGACATTCTGTACATTTCATAGAAGGAAAACTTCAACACAGTATCTAGACTGAGATCCAGCATTCTCACTAGAAAAGTTGGATGCTAAATTGTTGAAATGGCTGTAGCTTCTCAGTCATTCCACCTCAGATTGATGTCCTTCTTTTTCTCCTTTCCTTTGACCTTCTCCTTTTCTTATAAGTTTACAAACAAAACAGAAAAAGGGTATCACTAATGGGCCCCAATAGGTAAAGACCACTGATGATCTGAAAGCAAGACACTGATTTTTATTGTTTGAGATAGGCTGTGTATAAGATACAGCAACTGCAAACCATCTCTTTTCAAAATAAAAGTGTAGGCTGTGACTGAACTGCCAAAGCAGAACATTCCTCGTGAAATTTATTTTTGATTTTTTTTAAAAAGTAAAGGGACTGTTGGTGCTAAGAATTCAAATATTATAGTGATTGTTACTAGGATCCATACCTGTAAAGGAATGCCATTAGTACAGGAAAGGGCAGAAGGGGGAATAAATTATGTTTAAAATAACCATTAATGAACCATAAGTTAAAGTTTATATACCTAGAGTTACAGAGACATACTGAAGTCAGAAAGACAACCATGCAAATCTAAATTAGAGGAAGTTTGTTGTACCACTCCCCATTCTGCCACTGAGTAGCAGGGTTTTTTTAAAGTAATTTTTTGAGGGGGAACTGGGAATTTGTTTATAGAAGCTCATATAATAAATTATATTTATTAAATATATTTACTATAAGAAATGTATGTTTACACATTGGCTGGAATCCTATTGGGACACTACAGCAGGATAATTATTTTATGCTAGCATAGAAATGGTTACACAAGTAGTTGTGCTTTCTCACAGGTTGCGTAAGTCTACCCTCTTGAGAAAGTGCAACCATTGCACAATTGGACTCATGGCTGTGAGATACATCTTAACAACACTGGTGTACATTGATGCTATGCTAAAAGTGTATAGGATCTTGGCCCATGGGAAGTGTACTACGTTGTCACAGAACACCTGCTTGGCCTTCCCGGGTAAAAAAGTAACATTGGCTATCTGACAAAGATGTCTTCAGACTTTATCCAGTTCTGTTCTATCTAGTTCTGTTTTATTCCAAGAGGGATGAGGCAAGGTTTACAAAGCAGATTAATCTGGGCCAGTTGTCTGGGGCATATCAGGTGAGCTGCAGCTTGACACCTAACTGTGTGTCTAGCTTTTCCCTTGATTTTCAACATGCTGAAAACCTGCTAGTCACTACTGTTTCTGAAGTTCAATATTATTGCTATGGTGAACACAAGTCAAAATATACTTCTTTTATGGGAGACAGGATACACAAACTGAGACAGAACTTGAGTTACAGCACAAAGTCCACTCTTTGCCTGTTTATGAAGAACGACTGTGTTCTATAGAGCTTAATCAGGAGCAAGTGTTCTTAAGATTGCAACCCTGACTTGCATCGTGGGAGTGACTGTTGCTTTTCTTCATGTGTGATGGTTATGAAGCAAGTCCATATTTTTATAATTAAAAAGGAGGGACTTTTAACCTACTTTCACTTTCCCTACATACTCCCTTTCCTCTGGTGCCTGTCTTCAGCAGCTCTTTGCCTCTGTTCATCTTCCCCTCCTCCCGCTGGTGGCTCCACACCGAAGCTGCCTCACAAATGCTTGTCACACCCAAGGAAATCTGGATTTTTTTAAAAAAAAGTCTGGGATAACTAGTGAGTTTTCCAAAATCAGATTAAGAGCCCTCAGATTCGCGTTCCCTGAGCATTCTCTATGATTTCCCTTCGAATCTTCCAAGAATGCCATGACTACAGGGTGAGAACAGGGTTTTTTGCTAGTGTAGACAAGCCCAAGGTCAACGTCAGAAGATAGCCATCATCAAAAGGGACAAGTCAGACCAAGAAATACCACAATGAGCTGGAAAGAGTGCTATATAGTGGCACTGAAGGTGAATGGGGTTACCACCAAAAAGCTTATGTAAGTGTCTGGAATCTTCAGAATGATGCACTGTGTAGACACAGATAACCCAAGAACGGAAGTTATTGAACATTTTCTAATTCATGTACATTTTGAATCTTCAAATCTTAAACAACATAAAAGCTCCTATTCCAGTATCATCTCATGGCAGGGAAAATTTTGTGCAACTCCCTATTCAGATCTAAATACAAATACAGGGTTTTTCGCCTAGACAAGAATGCTTAATGGAATTATACTGATTAAAGAAAAAAGCACACAAGGGAGCATATGGATGCAAAAACACCCCAAACAAAACAATTTGCAGGAAATTTTCAGATGCAAATAGAACAGACTGAATATTAGAAGTGGGCTTTTGAACACATGATAGACGACAAGATCGATGCAGTTTGGCTTTCACAAATTGCTTTTTTATTGTAGTTAGAACAGCTTTTAACTATTTAAATATGTGCAGTGTGATAAGGCAGACTGTAAGAGGACCATTGCCTCCATGAGTATCATTTCATACCACTAAGATAGTCACTATGAATTAGAATGAAATGAAGTCAGTGTCAAGAAAAAAAAAAACCATGACATTCTTGATGATCTAGTACAACTTGAAAGTTTTCTCAAATTGAAAGTAGCGCTCTCTCTCTCTCTCTCTCTCTCTCTGGCTTTTCTTCGCAAACGAAGATTCAGGAAGGACTCATCCCGCACTTTCTGCAAGCGTGCTAATCACTAAAAAGGCCAATCTGAGATAAACAAGTCCGGTTGCAGAAAGCACAGCAGAAGGTCTCCTTGGGTGATGTTTCCGGGTTGTGGTTCTTTCTGCATTGTCATTTCTCTTCAAGACTTGTTTGGCGTGAGTTCTCAAATAAGGCTGCAGCATTATGGATAGTGCATCTCCATGCCTCCCGATGTGAGGCCAGGACGGACAATTGTTGGTGATCAATTTGGCCGAGCCTGAGATGTTGTTTCAGGGAGTCCTTGTATCGTTTTTTTGGAATGCCCCTCTTACGCTGACCCGTGGTGAGTTCACCGTAGAGTACTATTTTTGGGAGGCAATGGTCCTCCATCCTAGAAATGTGTCCTGCCCAGCGCAGCTGTGTTCTCAATATCATGGCCTCAATGCTGGTGATCCCTGCTTGCTCAAGGACAGCAACATTTGTCACATAGTCAGTCCAGTGTATATTTAGGATTGTGTGTAAACAGCGCTGATGAAAGCGTTCGAGGAGTCGTAAGTGTTGGTGATAGGTGACCCATGTTTCAGACCCATAAAGGAGAATAGACAGCACAATGGTCCTATACACACTGATTTTTGTGCTTCGCCTCAGGTGTTTATTACTCCAAACTCTTTTGTAAAGTCTTCCAAATGCACTATATACCTTTGCTAGTCTGTGATCGATCTCTTTGTCAATTTTGGCATCTGAGGAGATGATGCTTCCCAGGTAGGTGAACTGCTGAACGGACTTGAGCACAGATTTTGCCGACGGCAATGTGGGGATGGTGGTGTTCGTCCTGTGGTAAAGAACTTCCGTTTTCTTCAGGTTGACTTCCAGCCCAAACAGCTCTGCAGCTGTTGCGAAGCAGGATGTTAGATGCTGCAGAGCTGCTTCTGTGTGGGTAACAAGGGCATCATCATCAGCGAAGAGCAGCTCACGGACTAGATAGTTTAGAGTCTCAGTGCGAGCCCTCAGATGGCTTAAGTTAAACAAGCTACCATTAGTACAGTAACGTATATAGATGCCGTCTTCTTCTTCAAGCTCTGCCATAGCCCTTTGGATCATCATGCTGAAGAAGATTGTAAATAAAGTTGGAGCCAGAACACAACCTTGCTTCACTCCATTGGTTATTAGAAAGGGCTCTGAAAGAGCATCGCCATACCTGACTTGACTGTGCTGGCCTTCGTGTAGCAAGATAATCATTTTAAGGAATTTGGGGGGACATCTTAGTCTTTCCAGGATCTGCCACAGACCTTTTCTACTCAGTGTCGAAGGCTTTGGTGAGGTCGACAAATGTTACACAGAGTCCCTTGTTGTGCTCCCTACATTTCTCTTGTAGTTGTCTAAGGGCAAATATCATATCTGTAGTACTCCTATTGGCTCTGAAGCCACATTGGCTTTCAGGAAGAAGTTCTTCTGCAATAGTAGGAACTAATCTGTTCAGGAGTATCCTTGCAAGGATTTTTCCAGCAATAGAAAGCAGTGTTATGCCTCGATAGTTTGCTCCTTTTTCTTGTATAGGGTGATGATGACTGCATCTCGGAAATCTGATGGCAGTTTTCCTTGAAAGTAGCTACTATTGTGCATAATTAGTATTTAAGTGTCCTATTCTATGAACGTTGGAAACACTTATTTTATAATATATTAAAAAGTGAGTGTAACAATGGTTCATCTTGCACTGTCAGCCACAAAGGATCTATAAACTACAGTATTAAAATGTTTGCCTTACTTAACTCCAACCTGTTAGGGACCAAATGTACGATTAATCAGAATAGTAGAGTGGCTGACTAAAAGCTTATAAGACATCACTCTCCTTTTTTTCTCTCTGGATGCACATTACTGTTACAACTGTAAAGATGTTTACAAAGAATAATTGGTTCAGTTTCAGGCTTTTGAAAAGTATAGGAGAAAGCCCACAAAAGTTAGTAAGGTGGATTACTTGATGGCGTTTATTGTAAGAACGTTAAGAACGGTTTGTATTGTAAGAACTATCCATACTGGTACGATGAACTAACACACCTGATAAGGTGTTTTTATACTAAATTGTATTCCTTCTCATCCTGCAGGAACAGGTGTTGTGTTGAGAAGGACCTGCCTTGATAAATTGACTAATGTATCAAGGGCTTTAGAAAAAACAAACACAAATCAAGGTTTGGGATCACATAATACTCTAGGTGTGGGACTGCAGCTTCCAGCATTCTTTATTATTTATTTATTATTCTTTATTATTGGCTAGGCTGAAAGGACTTGTAGTCCAACAATATGAGGAGGACTGCATGTAGATCCAACTGAAGTAGATTATAGTTTGTTAAATTGTCTATAATATGTAGCTTCCAAAGGCTTTATCCCTTTTAACTTTACAAAGGGCAATCCTATGTGTGCTTGGATGTATGTTACTGAAGTTAGTAAATGTGAAAAGTTAAAATTCTCTGTTTGCTTTGCTGTATTAAAGTCTCATCATAAATGTCTATAATTTCTATTACTGCATGTACAAATCTGCTGTTGCAGGCTACAGTCCAGGGATGGACAACTGGAATATGGGTCAGCTTTCTCCCCTGTAGTGGGCTATAACACTTTTTCATTTTCAGTCAAAAATGAAATTGTACCACATTAGCCTATTCTTGGTGTCTGGCGGAAGTGGGAATTGGGTGGATGTTTCAATGTAAACCACTGTTCCTGGAGGTCATTAGGCCTGGCAGTTTACTCTGGGGGTATTTTTTTTCAATGACAGATGTCTACACATTTTTGGGGGGTGGTAGTGTGTTAAGTACAGTAGAACAATTTGGAGGGGGGATACAAAAGGCTTGTGACCTGTGGGCCATAGTTTTCCCACCACTACTGTGGTGAATTCTAAACTCAAATACAGTTAAATTTGAAGTTGAAGGCTTTCACAGCAGGCATCCATAGATTTTCTTTGTCCCCTCCCCCCCCCCCCCGGCTGTGAGGCCGTGTTCTGGAAGAGTTTACTTCTGACGTTTTACCTGCATCTGTGGCTGGCATCTTCAGAGAATGGTTGGGTAGGAGTGGTGGGGGGAGGAGGTTGGGTAGGAATATAAACTCCACACACACTCCTACCCAACCATTCTCTGAAGATGCCAGCCACAGATGCAGGCAAAATGTCAGAAGTAAACTCTTCCAGAACATGGCCTCACAGCCCGGAAAAAAACCCAAGGAAAATCTACAGTTAAATTTGCAGTTTGTTCTGCCTTGAAGTCAACTCTGACTTCTGGAACAGTAACACTATCCTACAATTTTCTTGGCAATTTTTTTTTTCAGAGGATGTTTGCCATGGCCTTCCTCTGAATATAGACTACATTCCCTAGCAGTGTCCCTTCCAACTACTAACCAGGCCTGACTCTGCTTGGCTTCCAAGATCAGAAATGCTTTTAAAAACCATTGCAACCAGTTTTGTCAATTGAACATTAGTAAGGGTAAACACAATTTTAAAAAAGCAGAAGAGGAAACAATGAGCTTTATTACATATATGGGTTCAAATTTTGTTCCTTCTTCACAGACAGATTAAAATAAAGTTTAAAAATGGTGGCATGGAAGGAGGAAAAAGTATGAGAAAGAACATTTTTTATTTTTCTAAGCAATTCTGTCACATTTAAGTTATAGGACAGTCAGTTTAAAAAGAATTACCCATTAAGAGTCAAAACATTACATTGATTATAAACCTGCTTTTAGCAGCCAAAATAGTTGTTGAGGAAAGCAGTAGAGAGCTACCTGATTGCATCATGGAGGTCAGTCATCCACAATTAGGATTGCATGTGGTATGAATGAGTGTCTCTGATTCCTAGATGATGAGTGGGGAACTTGTACCCCTCCAAAGGTTGATGAACTACTACTGTAATTGGCCCTCACCAATGAACAGGTTGATGGGACTTAGAGTCCAACAACATCTGGGGGACCACAGGTTCTCCAGCCCTATCTAGGCAAAATCTTCCCTTTTCAGATTACTGCATGGTACTCTTTATTACAGAAAAGGCACCGCACCATTTTTAAACATCAGGATGATAGTGCAATATTCCACTGGCGTGCATGCACGCACGCACATACATACACAGACTTTCTAACACAGTAAGAAAAACATTTTTTTCTTGTTCTGATACAAGTATAAGATTAAGCACTCAATATATAGGCTCATCCTCTGGGATTAAAAGTAACAGTTTTAAATCCAGACACACTACAGGAACCTGAAGCAGATTCCACCAATACTTCTTGTACAATTTTTAAGTCCGCAACTGCATTGCAATCATTCAACAGTGTCTTCAAAGCTGTAGGAGAGGAAGGTCATTCTAAAATCATGACAGGATGACTGATGATTTCCTGCAGGTAATCTTAAGAGTTTAGCTATAGGACTTGAATATATTAGGGGCATGAGACAGAAAAAGTACATTTTGGACAGCACACAGATGGACTTTGTGACGCAGTTACAAGACTCTTACAGAAATTCTCAATAAATTGTCCAGAGGTTGTCCTTTCTTTCTCCTTTTAGACACATAATAAATTAATACAAAACCTTGCTAATATGGAGGATTTTTTTATATATATCCCTTGGAATTACATGGAGATTTGTGGGGTTTGTCCAAGTCCCAGAAAAAATGTTTCTGATAATGTGGTCACTATATACAATGTCCTCTTTTGCATCTGCATTTTTCAAGTATATGTCAAACATTGCACCTTTGTCACTGATGTCTAACATCAACAGCAGAATTCGCCCATGTTTCCAGGCTGAAAAGCTTTTGGTGGTTCTGAATTAGGTTCACCACTTCAGCTAATTATTCCAGCCATTAATTACAGTTAATATTCCCTTCAGCTGAGTGGAGCAGCAGAATGAAATGATTACAACATGCTACTTTTAATTTCAAGTATGCTTTTTTAAAAAAGCAAGAGCCTGACTAATTTTTCACTTGTTTGGATTAGACACTGCCAGCATCTTGAAAGAGATTTGGATGATGGGAGGGCATCTTCACACCTAATAAAACCATGTGTACAAGGGACGGTAAATCAATTTGTTGAGCTCCGATGATGACACTGGAGTCAGTATCTTGGATACTTGGGCTATTGCTACATTTTTACCAAGCAAGTCATTATGCATCCAGTGGAAATACTAATCGAGTGCCTCTGCTCATCACCTCAGGTGCTTCTGTTCCCAGATCACGCTCCAAAGCCTCTTCTGAGTTACTTTTTGTTTTCCTGCCATCAAGGCTGGTAATAGCAGCATGTGAGTCAGAGGACCCGTTAGCAGTTATTGTCGTGTCTCCGTATGTCAGTGTCAGGTCACTGTCATTCAGGATAAAGTCAGAATCTTCGTCTCTAAGCTGCTCCTGGTTCTGAAAAGTGTTCAAGGTATTTCAAAAAAGAGAGAACAAAAGAGACATCCAATGTTTACTCAAATCATTTCTCTTAAGAGAAGTTACTCAAAGATAAAACTGACGTGCCACAGAATGTTATACAGACAGCGATATACAGCTTAATGGCTAAAATCTGGCACACAACTAGACCACTTAAAACCTATTCACTTCAGCAGGATTTAAGCAACCTGGGCAAGGTTATGTCTACATGAAAAAGAAGTCACACTGACAAGCTGCAGGAAGCAGTATGTTAATATAGATCAACTGAGTATGTGTGTACACACACAGAGTAGCAGATTCAATGAGATGCTGAATGTGCTCCAGATTTTAGTCTGAAGTTTAAAGGAGCCAACCAAGATGCCAAATCTTATCTTGAAAAGTAAGTACTATGCCATGATTAGATCATTTAAAGTTCAGATCAAAACCCAGTGTAGATTCACCACTCAACTAATATGGGAGCTGCCACTCCAGTTGGAAGGGAGCATGCATGTGCTTCAGTTAACTCCTGCATTTATCCTTCACTTGCATGGCATTCACAGAGTCTGAGAACTGATCAACACTATCCAAAACACATTTTTCATTGTCTCAAGGCACTATGTACAGTTATTAGCACCTGTAATGTTAAACATTCCATATCTTCTCAGCACCTAGGTCGATGGCTGCAACAACCCGATTCTATCTACACTAGTGAAAAAAACTGATACACACACCCCTCTTGAATCTGGCCTGATAAGGCAACACTATATGTGGCCTTATCCCCAAATTTGATTCAATAAGGCCACACAACATATGGCCCTATCCACACCAAACTTGGGGTATACCACCTTAATCCAGGTTTTTCAAACTTCAGTTTTCTCTGGAGTTTGCTTGAAACTCTGGAGAAAATGGTAGTGTGAACAAAGGATCCACCCTGGATTTTTGGTGGGGAGATGGGGAGGCAGGACAAGTGGCAGGAAGTGGTGCCACCTTTACCACCCCCCTCCTTGGCACCACTTCCTCATTCCAATATTGGCTGGGAAGGCAGAACCCTGGAACTTGCGATTATCCTTGTTCCAACCTCAGTGAGTGATTGCATGCTGGGACAGCAGAGCTCTGGTGCATAGTCGCTCACTCTGAGGTCAGAACAAGCGGCCAGCCACATGATCCCATGGCTGGCCACACTGTTCTATCCTCAGAGTGAGTGACTGCACGCCAGCAGTGGTGGCACCAACAGGGTGGGGGGAATGGTGCCACGGAGGTGCCTGGTCAGGTAAAGTGTGGTGCTTAACTCTGGGCCACAGTAATCTGAATTTAAATTGGATTTTTACCCCCAGTGTAGAGAACACCTTGGTTGATAACTGAAGAGCTTTTAAAGACTCTGGGCTCCTTTTTCTCAGAGCTTTTGCTAATGTTAGTTATGTGATTAAACTTGCTTCTGATGGCCTCTCCAGTTTTTTTGTCAGAGAGTTACAAAATATGGAGAAAAGGAAAGGATGAACATTTGCAGGGTGGTTTACTTAGTTGTTGCTCTAACATAGTTCCAGGTAAAATTAAATCAAGTTAGAGCGTCTGAATTTTTCTGTATGTAAGAGAGGCACTATATTTGTTGTCCTCAGTTCTCTGAGCCCATAAGACGAAATGTTTATTTATAGCATTTATACTCCAGTCTATAAATGGAAAGTCTCTCAGGGTGGCTTATCCTCTGGCTTTTCTTCGCAAACGAAGATTCAGGAAGGACTCATCCCGCACTTTCTGCAAGCGCGTTTATGAGTAAAAACGCCAATCCGAGATAAACAAGTCCGGTTGCAGAAAGCACAGCAGAGGGTCTCCTTGGGTGATGTTTCTGTGTTGTTGTTTCTCTTCAAGACTTGTTTGGCATGAATTCTCATATAAGGCTGTAGCATTGTGGACAGTGCGTCTCCATGCCTCCCGATGTGAGGCCAGGGTGGACCATTGTTGGTGATCAATTTGGCCGAGCCTGAGATGTTGTTTCAGGGAGTCCTTGTATCGTTTTTTTGGAGCGCCCCTCTTACGCTGACCCGTGGCGAGTTCACTGTAGAGTACTATTTTTGGGAGGCGATGGTCCTCCATCCTAGGAATGTGCCCTGCCCACGCAGCTGTGTTCTCAATATCAAGACCTCAGTGCTGGTGATCCCTGCTTGCTCAAGGACAGCAACATTCGTCACATAGTCTAGTGTATATTTAGGATTATGCATATACAGTGCTGATGAAAGCGTTCGAGGAGTCATAAGTGTTGGCGATAGGTGACCCTTTTGTCACCTATCGCCAATGTTTCATACCCGTAAAGGAGAATAGACAGTACAATGGCTCTATACACACTGATTTTTGTGCTTTGCCTCAGGTGTTTATTACTCCAGACTCTTTTGTGAAGTCTGCCAAATGCACTATATGCCTTTGCAAATCTATGATCAATCTCTTTGTCAATCTTGGCATCTGAGGAGATGATGCTTCCCAGGTAGGTGAACTGCTGAACGGACTTGAGCACAGATTTTGCCGACGGCAATGTGGGGATGGTGGTGTTCGTCCTGTGGTAAAGAACTTCCGTTTTCTTCAGGTTGACTTCCAGCCCAAACAGCTCTGCAGCTGTTGCGAAGCAGGATGTTAGGCGCTGCAGAGCTGCTTCTGTGTGGGCAACAAGGGCAGCATCATCAGTGAAGAGCAGCTCACGGACTAGATAGTCTTAGTGTGAGCCCTCAGACGGCTTACAGTAAACAAGCTACCATCAGTAGGGTAACGTATATAGATGCCGTTGTCTTCTTCAAGCTCTACCGTAGCCCTTTGGAGCATCATACTGAAGAAGATTGTAAATAAAGTTGGAGCAAGAACACAACCTTGCTTCACTCCATTGGTTATTAGAAAGGGCTCTGAAAGAGCATCGCCATATGTGACTTAACCACGCTGGCCCTCGTGTAGCAAGATAATCATTTTATGGAATTTGGGGGGACATCCTAATCTTTCCAGGATCTGCCACAGACCTTTTCTACTCACAGTGTCGAAGGCTTTGGTGAGGTTGACAAATGTTACATAGAGTCCCTTGTTCTGCTCTCTAAAGTTCTCTTGGGTGGCTTATATGTAAATAACAAAAAGACAAGATGGACGCTCAGGCTTAGAATATTAAATTTACAGCTAAAGCTGTATACTCTCAGGGGCTTTAAAATGCATACACATAGCCATCCAAACTACCTGACTGACTGATAAATTTGCTTAATATGCAACCTCAAAACTACATTTAAGGGTGGAGCAAAGCTGTTTTGGTGTCTCCTCAACCCCACCAGACCCTCTGACTTTCACCAGTCTCAGTCTGTCATCAGACTGTCTTTTTATAGCAAAAATGGATGAACTGCCTCTTCTGGAAGCTTTCAGAAGCAGCTATCCATCCTTGAAATACACCCGACATCCCTGCATTGAGTAACATTTTTAAAACTCCTGCTTTTCAAAACCAGAAGTAGATTTCTGGATACTTGCTCCCCCATCATTTTTTGGCAGTCTATGTGGTCCCTGGAGGACCCCAAGGCAAAAAATTGCAGCCCAGCTTCACTCAAATTGTCCACCCCTGCCTGAAGTTAAAGGGACGTGTGAATACGTCAGATGTAGCCTCAATAATCAGAAACATTCCTTTGGAAGAGGCCAGAAAAACAATATGCATCCCTGGGGATTTGAAAATCGTCCAAAAATAACCTTAAACCAGCTTCTACAATTCCTTACATTCTTACAGATAAGGTCTCTTCAACCCACTTCAGTACTGCATTGACTAATACACATAAACACAATCCCTGTACTGAGGAGTTCTAGGACTTACACCATAAAACAATAGGCAAATGGATTTCATACTCCTCTGTAATATTTGTCTATGGGTTGTAACAAACTGAGTTCTGGAATTTGATGAGATGGAAGGGGAACTGCTTGGAGGATGGAATGTTAAAGTAAGTGGGAATCTGGCCAGGGGGCAGAACATTGAGGAAGAAGCAGTTGGAGATTTGGCAGGTAAAGGTGTTAGTGCGTCTAGGTTTGTGTGTATGCATGTGTGTGTATGTGCGTGTGTGAATGTGCACAGGATTCCTGTGTATGTGTATGTGCCTACAAGTTACCTGTTGATCTATGGTGACCCCATTAATTTCATCAGGTTTTCTTAGGCAAGGAATACTGAAGTGGTTTTGCCAGTTCATTTCTCTGAAATATAGCTTACAATACCTGATATTCATTGGCAGTCTTCCATCCAAGTACTAACCAGGGCTGACCCTGCATAGCTTCCAAGATCAGACAGGGTCTGGTGCCTTTAGGGTATTTAGGCCATGTGAGTGAGTTAGGAAAAGTCTGGCTAAAAAAATGCCCAGGGTCCTTTTCACACCTGGAGATGCCAGAGTGAAAAGTCAAGAGGGCTCCTGTGCCTTTAATTGTATAGAAGAGGGAATTTCAGCAAGTGTTGATTGTTACTTGGTTGCATGACAGTTGGAAACTGAAATTCCCTCTTCTACATAACCATTCAAGGCACAAGAGCTGCCTCCATTTCTCAAGATGGCAACTCTATCATCACCCACACAATTATAGTGCTTTTAACTGCCTTGGCAACATCCACGGGAATCCCAAGGTTGTAGTTTAGGGAGAGATACTTAGAACTCTCAGCCAGAGAGCTCTTCCAGTGCCTCACCAAGCTACAAACCCCAGGATTCCACAGGATGTCACCATGGCAGTTAAAGTGGAATCATAGTGCTCTAACTGTGTGGTATGAAAGGGCCCTAGGAGATGAGCTCTCCTGCTTTGAAAATTCTGTGTAAAAAGAAGCAATCAAACAAGGAATGACTCCTAGTGCAAGATACTGTGCTCACCAAGAATAAACAGTGCTATATTTGAAATGATTAAACATCCACTCCAAAGCAAATTATTCAGGGCCAGACTGTGATCATGTATACTCCTATTCAATGAGCAGTGTCATATCAGAACTGGCTCTCAGACACCAATGATTTATTTGAACACTGAAATTCCTCAAAGGAAAGAAAATCAGAGCTGCAGTACAGTCAAATACTAGCAATCTTGTACCCTACAAGATACTAAAGTCATGCTTGTCATTTTCAGATGTAATGAAAAACTCATGCATATCAGGTGTGCTCATAGTCTATGGGGAAGAACCCAAATTAAATGTTGCCTATTTAGTTTTTTTCAGTATATTCTGTCTATTTTTTGAATATGTACATGTATACTTGAACAAGTCTCAGCAGAAGGGGCCACACATTTTGGCTGAGCTTGGCCCTCTCCCCTGAATTGTCTGGCACACTCAGATAGTTTGGCAGAGGTCAGCCTCTCACATTGAACTGGGATATGAAACACTCAGAAGCAAGGAGAATCCATTTCACTGCTGGGGAGAGCTTTCAAAGCACAGCACAAAAGGAGTTCACTCACAGTGCTTTCAAGACTGCCGAAAGCAGCAGCAGGGATTCCTACTGATTTCAAGTGCCTGCAAATCCTAACAAGTGAGACAGTTGTCTTCCTATCCCCTTCCCTCCTCCCACCACTTCTGAACATGCCAGAAGACTGGTGGGAGGGGAATAACTTGTCTTGAGCAAATCTCCTTACTGCTCTAAGTTCACTGTAAAATGCAGAGAACTTGTGAGGTGGTAGGGAAGGTCTCTTGTGTACTACTGGGATTGGGCAGGTGGCCAAAAGGAGGGCAATTCACGTTGACCAACAGCAACTTGCCAACTGCATTTGCGGATCTCTGAACCTTGTCCCAACATCATTTCCATGAAGCTGCTTTTTTAAAAAATAGAAAACATATCCATGGCTATGTTATCTGAGGGCTTGTCTACATGGGCTGTTTAGCCTATCTTGTCCCCATCTCAGAGCCCTGCAATCCTGATAATGCAGGGTTTTTGCCCCGTTCTGCCTCTGGGCAGTCCTCACAACCTTGGGGGCAGATATGGGGCTCAGACAAGGGAAAGGCAGGATAGGGCCCAATAACACGTTTACCTGGTTTACTTTGTTACCACCAGCATATTTTATTTGTCCCACACTTCAATGAAGCTCTTTAAAAGGACAAGACTGCCTTACCATCCTAGGGCTGCTTTTTGTAACTGTTTCCTAATGTCTCATTCTGTGCTATCACACACAGTATCCAAAAGCATTTGCTGAAGATGGTCCACTCTTAATATTGAACACTGATGAATCTGTAGTCTAGGAAGGACTTCCATATCCATCAGCGATTCTTACCTTAACCCTTTCCCAGCATCCTCAAAACCTATTGTATTCACCAGTTGTATAATGAACTCATAAGGTAAAAACTCTTTACCTAACCCGGCAAATGCCTCATATCTGAAAATATGTGCTCCCTATATCCTTTACTGAAGAACTAGCATTATGGTGGTTTCTGCATTATGGTGGCTTCTGCAGCTTAACACAGCACTTTTATGTGCCCAAGTTATTACTGACAGAAGTCTAATCTTATGGGATATGCCATAAAATAGGCAGTTCTTTTTAAACTAGAGAAATCAAAATAAAATAGATAGGTAATGTCCTAGAAGTCCCATATAAGGCACAGGTCACTGTCTAGACTTCCCATAAACCTTGACAGTAGTATACTTGTTGCCACTGCTTACTGGCTGACATAGAATAGTATGACTCTACCTTTTATACACTGGGCACAAGCCCTAAGGCAAACTAAACTATTAATGCAAGAGTTATATTTTTTAGTTAGTTATTTGTATATGTTTGTCTTTCAAGACTGAGTTTAAAGTTTTGAAGAGTTCAATTGTCACAAACCTCTGAAAAGCTTTTATTTAAATCTTAGCTGTGAGGTAGGGGATGGAGTCAGTAATTGTAGTTTAGTTTGTGTTTGTATTTTATAGTCAATTTAGTTAGATGTGTAGATTGATATGTGTGTTTTATATATTTGAAGATGAAAAAGCAGCTGTGTATGTATTTAGGTTTGTATTTTCATAGAAATATATATTTTTAAAAAATCTTAATAAGTGCCCTAATATCACCATAGTCAAATTCACAATTATTTGCAATCATATGTAAAATCAGTTTAACACACTGGTCTTCTTTTCCCTCATCATGCTTTCCCTCACATATTGGTGATCAGCTTAACACCTTCCTAATGCTTTAATTCAACTCTAATTGAATTTCTTGTCAACTGCCAGAACAGAAAGACAATTCCCTGCTTCAATGAACCAATTCTTCAGCCAATCAAGGTTTATATTTTTGTGGCAAATCAAAATGAATGTATGTGATCCAAGACCTGTGTATAAATATTAAAATGATCATTTCTTTTTCCCAATCTGTCCCCAAGCAGGCATCGTCACGAAAACATGTAAAATAAAGATACACATACAATAAAAGCAGACATTTTTACAGATAATTTCTTTACACATACAGCTGTTTGTGTTCTTGTCAATTTCCCCTTCCCCCTTCAGATCCTTGTGCCCTCCAAAAAAATCTGCCTCTGGAGGGTTGGAGACAACATGAGAGGTGTTACCTGTGACCTAGAAAACTGTTTTACTTTTCCCAATGGGATCCCTCTGATGTATCAGTGGAATCTTTGATCCACTGGATGAAAAAAAGCCATATAAGTAGGTGAAGTTGGGATACAACCAAGTATGCATACCTACAGGTATATTTACCCATCTTATCCTCTGTGTAAATAGTTGTACAATGTATACTGCATTTTCAAAAGAAGTGGACCATATTCCCACCTGAATATGTTTCATCCATTCCAGTAGAGATGCAATAATTTAAAAGTGTTTATAGCATAGCTTTTCATAAAGAAAACTATTTGTACTTTGTATGGGGCTAATATGAAGACCTAAATCCAGTGGAATATGGGACTTTCATTCTTCCCCCCACCCCTTTCCTACTGTGTGGTGGCAGAAACCTATTCAAGAGGCTTTCACTGTCAGGATAATAATACTAATACTACCTGTGCTAGTGTGGTCTGTTGCTCCAACATTTTTCCTCTGCGCTTAAAGGGATATTATAAATGTAAATATGTAATGGTCAGTTGCAACATTTTGGAGGGGACTGTCAGGATAATATCCCTTTAAGTGAAGGGATAGTGAAGAGAAAAAAATGTTGTTGCAACAGACCACACTAGCACAGCTGAAATGGGTGTGAGCACAGCTGTGGCTAGGCAGAAGGTGACTAGCCAAACACTCCCATAAAGATACACTCTGTGTGAGTTACTGTTGTGGATTTTCCTTGGGTTTTTTTTCCAGGTTGTTGTGGGTTGGTGTTGAGGAGTGTTCGGAGAATTGCTGTTGAGATTTGCTGTATATATTCTGTGTTTGTTTTGTACTGGAACTGAAGATAAAACCTCCAGAAGGATTTTGCTGCTTCTAAGTCTTCTTATTGTGGGTGAAAGTAGGTCGGAGCAGTGATAAAGCCTGCTAGCTGAAGCCTTTGTTTTTCAAGCCCTATTCTGTTGTGTAGTTTATCGGGTCTTTGGCTACTCATGAGTTTAGTTTGTTTCCAGGCTGTGCCAGTCACCTCTCAGTGAGCCTGTACAGAGTGGACATTCATAGCCCTCTGGAGTAGGTTTTTAAGGTGCACTGGGGGAGAGGCCTAAAAGAGGGACAGGGAGTAGCTGTTCGTATTCACAATCTTAGACTATGCTGCTTAGTTAAAATGCAGAAAACGATGTTAGTTGTAGTGTACAGTTAAAGTTGCAGTGTAACAGTGAAACTGGTGTATTAGCCCTTCTTCATTCTTACACACATTATCCATGCCAAGGAAAATTACTGTAAGTATTTACTATGCAACAAAACTACACTTACCTCATAAACTTGGGGAGTAGTCAAGCAACGTGCTATCAATCCACACCAACTGGGGAAAGTTGTTGTGAGTGGAGGACCACTGTGTGTGAGAATAGGCTTGAGGTAGCTTTAACATACCATTAAGGAGGAGAAAAAAATGCTTTTGAGCAGTGAAATATAATTGCTTTAGAACGCCACAAAATTATTGTGCAGTATTTTTAGAGGTCCTGAGTTAGTCTGAATCTCCACACAGGAAAAAGCTAGAAATTACCCTTGCAACACCTTCTCCACATTACCATCACCACACACACTAATGGACAGCATAACATGCATCTTTATCCTACACAACCCATTACCAAACCAAGAGGTATCTGTCTATAAAGGAGGACCTGATGTGATATGCTACATGTTTATAGCTATGGCCTGAAGAAGCATCAGTTTCCAGCTTTCTAAATGTGAAGAAAATCTATCTGAGAAGGAACAGGGAGGGTACTTAAAGTAAATGGGGAGGGGGGGAGAGGGGAGAGAAACAGAAATACCAGGATATGCATCTCTACGGTTGTCTGTATGGTGAAAATACTCCTCATAGAATTCAAGGAGAATACAATTTGTCTTAATGAGATCCCACATCAATCCTCTGTATTTGGAAGAGGGGGAGCCAAATATGCCAAAAACTTCATAGGAAAAGCTTCTGTACTTTTCCCATATTTTTTTTAAGAATCTCCTCAAGGAATGCACATTCCCGCTCATTGGGACAACTGATTCGCATTGCTATGCATTCCCAATAAGAGCGGAAGTGGAAAGCTGATTGGTTGGACATGCACAGGGGCAATAATTTGTTAACAAGGCAAGTGCCCAAACCCACCATGTTGGATTTTTGCTGTAGAAATTGTGTGCTGAGGTGACGCAACAGCCTTTTTTCTTCCCCCCACCCTATTCATTTAAGCGGAATAGCATACTTCCGCACTTGGATATGCTTTTTAAAAAGAATACTGTTCAGCAGTGGCAACTGGTGAAACTAAAAACATGAGTATTTCAGTTGTGTCCGTCATCTTGATTCACAGGCATGCCCATTTGAAAAACGAATGCAGATAGCTTCGCATGCCTGCAATCTTGCCAAAAAAAACCATTGAGACAAATGAAAGCTGCTGCAAGTTGGCACTAATCTGCATCAATCCACATTTTATTGCCTCATACAGATAGACAAGCCCTCTGTTAGCCATTACAGCACAAATATTTTACTGATATCTTGCCTGAAAAAAAGAATACCTTTATCTGTATACCACCACTGGTGGGTTGCAAAGAACAATTCTGTTTCTATACTCTCCCAGTGACACAATTATTAATATGTGGATGCAGGCCAATTAGTGTGGCCTGATAGCCTGTACTCAGGAATTTCAGATGCCATGTCATGCCACACCAGGGTTGGAGTGGGGTAGGCATTTTAGGTCTTACAATGCATATACAATAAAAAATTAGGACACAAGTCACCATAGGCACGTGTGATCAAGGTTTAGAGAAGGTGGGCATTAAATAATTAACAATTAGGCTGCAGACACACACACACAAGGAAGGCAAGAACAGAACTTTAATCCAAAATAGATGTGCCTAGCTGAACAATTTTAGAGCCTTGCATAGCTAGATGAGAAAACTACAGGAGATGAGTCAGATGCTGCATGATCTTTTAAAGCTTATCTTGTGAACTATCTAGAGGTGACAAAAACATATGAGAATATGGGATATTTAGCAGTCAGTAAAAGAAAGAAGTCATATACTGTACATAACAGGAAGTTCCAGAAAGTGGTCAAACATTATTTTCTGAGGCAGAAGCAGTCCAAGTCAGAAAGTCTAACCAGTAAAATTTGAATTTTTTAATTAAAAAATGTGATATTAAGATCAAATAAAAAAGGGTGTGAAAAGACATCTATCATAATGGATGGGATTCCTCTCCTCTCAGAAGTTACAGTGCTAAGTAGTCTATCTTGTTATGTCTTGCCTGCTAATGAATGATACATGGTAAATCTGTTTATTATGTTCAGATTGCCCTAATTTGCTTTACTTACCCTATTGCTATGACCTAGCTATGCTGTTGATCCACAGAAGGTAAACTGGCAATTTGGACTTCCGATTTACCATACTTCTTGAGGATTATAGCAGGTGCTTCTTTCACTTGGCCAAGTTCCAGCTATTCTGTTTCCATTTTTTTAAAAATAGATTTTAGAACGTCTATAGCTTGCACTTGCCATCACCTTCCTCGAAGTCAGAAGTATTTCAAGCTAAATTTGGAAAACCATCAGATGTCAAAAGAAAGCAATCTTTTTCCTTGATGCTGGGTTCTAGCAATCTTCCACCAGAGAATTCTCTTAGGATTTTTCAAAGTTGGAAATGTTTAGATACGGGATTGCAGCAATGACATAGATTTAATTTGGGTAGCAAAAACAAAAAAGACTGGCCAGCGTCAAAAGAGTTTGGGTTGTGTCATCATGGTCATTGGAATGATGGAAATTTAGTTCTTTGGTTTCTGATTTTTGATTTTAAATATTTGTGTTCCATTTCTAATACTACAATAACCAGTAATAACAAAAAACTGAACAGAAGGCAAATGAGGTATCAATTCATACCACAAACTACCTGAGGCCTTCTTTCTTTTTTAATATTTCAGACAGCTATCATAATGACATTGCCTATGTAGGTGCCAAGGGAAGTTACATTTAAGTGAATGCTGTTTATTCTTCTTCATCACCACCTGTCATGATGGAAAAAATTGAACTGTCTCATGTATCTAGTTGTAATACCTGATGGAAAGGCAAGTGTTGCTTTCCATGGATTGTTTGTATTATCTGCTGTAAAGAATTTAGCTCCTTGCATTCTAGTCTTGAATAGCCAATGAACATCTTAGCATACTGATATTGTTTTCTCCCATTGTGAGTTAAGAATGTCAATACTGACTTCATCTGGTTATTGCTTTTGCAGAGTGGATGGCCCTGCACACTCTTGTTCTAAAGACCAGCCAATGAGTTGGCAACTAGCTCTTGTGTAAAACTATTAGTATCATCTTGGAAAGGATACTTGTGATCAAAGCTATACCACAGCCTGAAGATCCAAACACTTTCCTCCTTTGTGCGGTTCCTTCTTTCAGAATCTGGACCATCCTAAGAAGTTAAAAAAAAAAAGTTTAAACACAGAGGTGAACAAATGTCTTCTGATGCAACAGGGCCTTAGGCTTTGCTTAGTATTGCCAAATTAGGCAAGAATTTTGTAATAATAAGTCCAGACTAAAGACATTTCAGATGTAGTCCTCAGTTTCATCTGGCAGCTAGAGAAAACATCACAACAATGGACATTTGCCCTTTACAGAGGAGGAACATTTGTTCCTCTGCTAAATATCATATATGTCACTAAATGCAAGTGAGGAAGCATTCTCACTCATGTTATAACAATCTGTGAAATGGGTTTCAGGCTAGTACTCTGCCCCCTATGCAATCCAGACATTTCTCTAGTGTTTTTGACTAGAAAAGTAAGTGGAAATCAAATGTACAATTCTGATTGACTAAGGAGATTATAGAGCTGCAGTATGATTGAATTTCTTTCCTGAGATAGAATTGAGCAGCGGGGTTCTGTGAATAGTTGGCGGAAGCTTAGAAGATTCAGTTTGGGTAGTTGCAAGCAAAAGCAAGGATTCCTAGGAGGTTATCTGAGGGGGAGGTCTCAACACAAGGCATCTTCACTTTGACACATGGAAACTGGGAGGAATCATTTAGTTCTCTATCTTCTGTTGTAAAGTGAATCAAAATAAATACCCCGCAATACAGTTAGCATGGTCAGATTGCTGACTTTCTCTGGGACCCTAAAACATTTGCAGCATGGAGGGAGCATAGTCTTCACCCAATTTTTCACAACTGAGATAGTTTTTTTTTTCCTGTGCTGTGTATCACTGGAAGTTGACATGATTGACTCCAACTCTCCTGTTTACTTAAGCAGCCCTGGATTTTCTGTCTAGCTGCTGAGTTACACAACAAATAGGGGTCATACTTTTTTTAAACAAATTGTAATAAAAGAAGAATAGTAAGAACACATTAGGGAGGGATGAACCTGGCTTTTCCCTGGTCCTATTCCAGCCCTCTTGCCTTCTCCTGAGGGCCATGCTTTTTGTTTCCAAGCTTTTGCATTTATCTACAACCACCACTGAAATATAGGCCTCTAAGAGATTATTTAAAACTGAATTGGCCCTCCATTTCTCCAAATAGACCGCCCACCATCAACCTAAGTTTATATGCCTCATCACTCAGAAAGAATACTAAATGTTTTAACAGAAACTCAGATGGTCTGCCAAACAGATAAACTGGTTTGATAACATTTTCCTATTGAAAAGAGCTGGTATGTCTCTGAATTTCTCTATATTTTAAAGCGGTGGTTCTTAAACTGTGGTCTGCGGACCCCCAGGGGGCTCCAATGACCTCAGAGGGGGTCTGTGAAGGCTTGAAGGCCTCTTGGCCCAACTTCTCCCCTCAGCCACATGACAGGAGCCAAGGCAAAGGCTGGCTGGCTGACTTGGCCTGCTCATTGCCATTCAATCCTCTCTAGCCACAAATCTGGAGGAAGAAGCAGGAGAAGTCTTCCCTCCCCCTCCAGCGCCTCTGAGGGAAAGTTTAATGGATGGTGTAATTGGATAATGATGATGATGATGATGATCAGGTATTATTATTATGGTTTTAATTCTCTTGGGGGTCTATGACAACAAAAGATATTTAAAATGGGTCCCTGGTAAAGAAAAGGTTAAGAACCACTGTTTTAAAATATGGGTTGCTTCCATTTAATATGAGCTGTAAGCCTCTCATTTCATATGAGAAACAGGTGTGTGTAATGCGTACACATATATGCTGATGAGGTTAACATCTCCTTAAGGCTGTTTAGGAAAACAACATTACTCCTTTCTCTAAAAATTTAAGTACGTTAGCCAAGTTAGTCTTGGAGAAAGAAATGAAGGATTGAAAAGATGCCAGACCAAACTAAGCTTCAGTAGTACTACTAACATGTTAAAGATAATCCTTTTAATGAAATTTCAGAACCACAAAGTAATTAGGCCTCCTGTTTTCCAGCTGTTCTTTAGTTTAGTCATGGTTGCCGCTTTGTTCTTTAGCTGAAAGCCTGCTGAACCAAGCCAGAGTGAAGGAAGAATCTGGACACAGATCAGGTTGCTTCTGACTTTAAATGTTTCTTGGAAAATTAAAATAATACTTTGTGCAAGTACTTCTACCACACCAAAAGAAAAGGCAGCTCCATTTATGGAGAGACTTGTTTTGGTTTTTAAAGAGCATGTTATCATCAAATACTATATAAAGAGATTTCATTAACAGAAAAAGAAGCAATGATGAGAAGGTCCTTAGAGAGGCACAATATATCAGACAGATAGAGGATGCATAGGGATGGAGGAATACATAGTAGAAGACTTGCTTGAGGACAAAGATTCTAGTATACATGGCAATGTGTGGAATCGCTCTCTCTCTCATCCCTAAAAGTGGACTCCAAAAGCAGCAAAGTGGATAGCAAACTTCCCAATGAAGGAAGCACTTAGAAGTCATCCAACAATTCCATTGATGGATCCAATTGATGTAGGAAGTAATTACTAAGTATGAAAGTTCCTATGCATTTTGAACACTTCATATCTTATCAAGAAATTTAATTTACCTAAGAACCCTCCTTTTCACTTAGTACAGAATTAAGTGTTAGTACAGTAGGGCCCCTGTATCCATGGGGGATTGGTTCCAGCCCCCCCTCGCAGATAATGAAATCCGTGGATAATAGCAAACGCCCCCCCCCTTGCCATTGCTGCCATGGGAGCCATTCCAGGAGGAGAAGGGAGAAGTGAGGTGAGATCTCTCCTCCCCTCCTTTGCCCCCCTATCACCACTGCCGCCACAGGAGCCATGGGGGGGGGTTGAAGGGAGATGAAATCTCTCCTCCTCTCCCTTTGCCCCCCCCATCACCACTGCCACTAAGGGAGCCATCCCAGGGGGCTGAAGGGAAAAGGAAGCCGAGATCTCTCCTCCCCTCCCTTCGACCCCCCCCCCGTTGCCATTGCCACCACGGAGCCATCGGGGGGGGGGGCGAATGGAGGCGAGATCTCTCATGTATGCAATTATTTCTCAGAACGTTTGCATTCAGAATATTTTTGCACAACTATAAAATAAATTCACATAAGCAGTATCTGAGCGCTATTGTCCTGCTGAGAAAGTTAACTACTTACTCCTTGTAAGACTTGGAAGCTGTCATTAGTGGGTGGTGGGTCTTGATCTGGGTCAACTCCAACTCTATACAAACATCCAAGAAACAAAAACAACATGCTGTGAATTTAGCTGAACTTGCAATGCCCTTTAGACTGGGCTCAATGCCATTGTAAAAGGTGGCTGAACACAGCAGTAAGAAACCATGGGTATTTTTTTATGGTTCAAGAAATGTTAAGAAGTGCCTTGTATGCCAGTTTTTATGCAGTCACTGATGTCACATAACTGTCTGATTAAGTCACATCACTCTCCCATTCCAAGGCTATTTCAGATTAAACACTTATTTCAAAACCTTAAAATCTTAAGGGGAAAAATCATGTTATAATGATGCAGACAGCAGGAAAAAATTAAACACTAATTGCTATGTCTAGTACTTTAGACTAACCGGATTAAAATTTTTATCCAAGTAACATTATGGGTATGGGTTTTTGGCATCGGCTGTTTGGCCAGGGAAAAACTGAGACATTGGTAGGGCTTCCTTTTAACTCATGGTTCAAGATCAACCTTGAAGTGAAGACAGGATGATAGGAAAGCTCTGTTTCTGTGGATCAGCTTGTTATTGGCTAGTAGCAATTTTTATAGTTACGATACTTTAAGTGAAAGAAGCTAGAAAACAACAGCAGAATTGTTATGGCCCAGTTGCACAGAAAGCCAGTAGATCAGTTCAGTGGAGACTGCATGAGCAAGTTACTTTTCAAGGTAGTACACAGTTCAACGCACAAAAAAGATAAGCCACTAAAAGCAGCAAAGTCTGTTAGCAATCCAGAAGAACCCAGCTGATAAATCCAACACAGCACAATTCTCGATTGGGTATATTAAACCAACACCAGACATCAATTATGTATTAAAGCAGCAATTGGATCCTGGAAATCTTGAGATACATGGGACAGATACCATTCTTAATATTTCCATTTGAAGGTTCTCACATGGCAGGACTGCAAAAGAGAAGTTGCTTGCCTTCTGGAGTTGAGAGCACTGAATAATGGGCCAGTCTGAAGGTTTACCAGACTACTGGGTACTATGCCTTCGTGATCCCATTGAGCAAGGGTGTACAGTCTTCCTGCTCCCAAAAGCTGCATGTGATGCCATCTCATGTTGGGGGCTGCAAGCATATGCACACTCCCATGATCCCCTCTGTGATCCTCAGTGCAATAAGAGCCATCTGTATACGCTATCTCTGAGGATTTCCATTCCCCAGATACCCTCATATAAAACCACTCTTTTTTCTCTGAAAGAAAATCCAGATGAGGATTTATGGGGAGCCTTCCTTCTATTACTTCCTTCAGAGATTCTCAAATACATTGCTCTTTCCTTGCTTCTAGCCTGTGAGGAAAGAGTGATCAGTATGAAATCAATGAGAACTGGTGGACAGGCATGTAGTAGCAGTAGTGAGGGAGTCACAACATCCATGTGGGGGGGGTCACACCTAAGGCATCAGGAAGAGTGCAGGTTGTGTACTGCTGTCATATGACATTTATCAAAAGGATATGGGAGGTGGCAAGACATCAGCGTGGCAGACCCCTTACACCAGAGTGTATCTTATGGGCAAAAATACTCCTCATGGAATGCGAGGAGAATACAACCTGTCTTAATGGCATCCCACATTGTATCACCGTATTAGGAAGGAGGGGGGCTAAATACACTAAATACACCTTTGCGGCTTTCCCCAGAGTTTTTAAAAAACAGTGATGGGGGCGTGCATTTCTACTTTTTGCGACAAGTAGCGCAAGTTGGAAAGCCGATTGGCTAGATGAGCGTGGGCTTGCTAACAAGTGCCCAGAACAATGCCTAAGGGCTTAGCTCCCTTGACTCTCACTGATACATTTCAGTCAAGATGGAAAAAGATAGTAATTCAGAAAGTTTTGAATTTGGGATTTTCACAAAATGTTATATTAGCTATGGGCTATGCAAAAGCTAAAGAAAACATACTGTATACCAACGTATCTGGGATACTAAGCTGCAAAGCCTCATAGACCTAGCCTCTACATATCTGACTTTTAGAGACAGTGATCAGGCTTTTCTTCCTGCCAATTATTTGATAAATCTGAATATTCCAAAATATAGGAAGGCATTTACCCAGGCCAAATTCAATGTGCTCCCATCAGCGGTTCTGAATGGTCGGTATAATAATGTACCACATTGTGAACACTTGTGCCCTTATGAAGCAGAGGAAGTAGAAAGTGTGGGGCATGTCCTTTTGCACTGTTTTTTCTATCGGGATATACAACATCATTTTATTAATCCAATTTTACAAAATATTCCAGGAAGGTCAGAATTGTTCTATATTGATTACCTCCTGGCTGACCAGTTTCCAAAGATTACACTCAAGGTAGCTAGCTTTTGCACAGTGGCAATAGCTTATAGGTGGAGGATGTTGTTACAATTCTAAATTTTTAATGTTTAATGTTTTAATGTCTAATGTAGCTTGATTGTTTTAACATCATTACTTTTAGCATTGTTCTTACCCTTAATATTGTAATTTAATTTTTTATTTAATAGAGCATTTTAATTCATTTTACGGTGTTTTAACTACTTTGTACTTATTGGTCAAGCATCGAAATAAATATATGCAGAGCAATGGCTGACATCAAGAATTAGTATAGTGCTGGCCCCTTCTAGGATTAATACGGCCTCTCCTCTGTCAGTTAAATACCTATTTGGATCTGCTTTTAAAAATGTATTTAGTATGTATTTTTACCTTGTTTATTTTGCTAAGATCTTTTTAATGCTTAATGTTTATGTCTGTAACTGATTTTTGCATACTGGTCTATGACTGTAATAAAATATCATTCATTCATTCAGTGCCCAGAACCACCATTTTAAAATATTTATTTATTTATTTTGCTTTAGCGAGCTTTAGTGAGCAAGTGCTAATGCAATAAAACAGGAGTTTGGGTTTTTTTGCTTTTCTGTTAAGGCAAAATATTGCTCTATCACACCTTTGGAATAGTTTTTTTTTAAAAAATACTGTTTGACGGAAGCAAATTGGTAAGTAAAAACACAAGTCATTCAGTGTGGCCACCATCTTGATTCAAAGGCATGCCCATTTGCACAGCAAATACGGATAGCTTAGCATGCCTGCGATCTACCTAACCCCCCTACTCACCAAAACATTAAGACAAATTGCAGCTGCTGTGAGTTCCCTTTACTGCAGAGCAATCCACTTCTTGTTGCCTCATATGGACAATCCATTAGTGTATCCAACCCATTATTTCAAATGAAGTACAGTTGTCCCTTCATATCCGCTGGAGTTTGGTTCTAGGACCCCCCGTGGATACCAAAATCCATGAATACTCAAGTCCCATTATATGCAATGGCATAGCAAAATGATGTCCCTTACATAAGATGGCAAAATCAAGGTTTGCTTTTTGATTATTATTTTTTAAATAATATTTTCAAGTCGTGAATATTTAAATCTGGGCATACCAAATATGTGGATACAGAGGGACAACTGTACTTGCTGTTACATATCTGTGTATTTCAGTTACTCTCCAAAACAAGGAGACTTTACTTTACACAGAGCTGTCTATCTTCAACAAATTTCTACTTCCATCTCCCATAATTTTTGTTGCCTAAAAGATTCTTCTTGAATTACTTTTGCATCTCTTCCATCATGCCACTTCCATGCAACCAGACTATTGAAGATCAAACTAGAGATGTGATGCTAATCATGTACTTCTGCCTTTAGGCAGTTTTTGAGATGAAATTGCCAGGAAAAGGAACTGGATATAGAACGGGACCTAGCACTGGGAGTAACTGGAGCTAACACTTTAGTGTCCACTTGGCAATTTTGTGTCACCAAGAAAGATACCACTGAAAGGAACGGCCTCACTGAAATGAATGGCAATGCAAATTTCAGGCACAGATCCCCAATGTGGATTTGACCATGGCAGAAGGAAAAGATTAAAGCCTCCATAGCCTTCATACTAGGATCACAAATCAGGCCAGGTACTTCTACTAGAAGTTTTGAAAACCCTGCACTTAAAGGTGACTAATGAAATCCTGGGGCTAAGCTATCTGAAAAATATCCTCCCACAGGATCCTATCTGGAACTTGATATCTTAAACAAAATGCTGTTGCGAATCCCAGCACTCCAAAATGCTGGGCCAGTGTGTTAACAGCAGTGCTTTCTCTGTAGCACCATCTCAATTGTGGAATTCCCTCCAAAGGAAGGTCGGGCTGGTTTCATCCCTTTTTAGTTTCCAACATGCAATTAAAACATGAGGTATTTGTGTTGCTGCGATTTTGTTGCTACTAATCAATTTGCAGGCACCAATTTTCAGGCACCATCTATGATCTAGGAAGTCCTATATGGACTGCAGACTAGGTTCTCGGAAAGACCATTTTCTCTCATATTAGCCTGCCCAGGTTAATCTCTTCTGGAAAGGCCTTTTGTCCCCTCCCTCCCATCAACATCTGAAGCATATTTGGCAACAACTCAAGACAGAATTTTCTGAATGGCTCCTCTCAATCTCTGGAACTCCTGCTTCCTCTGTTTATGGTGATCTTTCACTGTCAAAGAAATGTGTTTTTGTTCAGACAGCTGACTTGTTATGGCTGCTGAGAACTGTCAGGTTGTTAAACCAGCTGTTTATCAGCTTAATTATTATCTACTTGGTTGTGTGCGCGCGCGTGCATGCTTTTTTTAAACTTTACCTTGTATTTTTCTGTTAACAATAATGAATGCCATTTGGTGGATAGGAAGGATATTGTGGCAATATTCTCTTCCAATCTCATCCCCACTCCATTTTCTTCCTTTTTTTATGCATGATGAGGATGCTGTATTAAGGTCATCTGAGAGTCTGGGACAGAAATCTAACCAGTAACCTAACCAGATCTTCAATTTTCTTTGATAATGTTGTCCTTCATTTTTGCATCATTACAGACCAGGAGTGATAGTTAGAGCTGTTTAGTTTCTCAAAACTCAACAAGCCTGTTACTAGCCATATCCGCAGGCACTTCCAACCACAGCAAGAGAAACAAAAACAAAAGTTGAAGATCATTCAATCTTCAGTGAAAGATAACATGGTGAGGCAAAGGTGAAACAAAAAACAAGCCAGTGTTAGCTGGTTGGCTGCCTTTTGCAAAAACACAGAGACAAAAACTCTGCCAGACAGTTCGTCTGAGCCCTGGCTCACCCCAGTGGCAAAACACCACTCTTTAATAGGATGTACTGGCCTATAATGGGCCCATTACCCACTGTCCACTCACTGTTGGCCCACTGAGAGATACCTGGCACAGCCTGAGGACGAACTAACCCAGGTGTAGCAAACAGCAGTACAACACAGGAGAATGGGCAAAAGGAGTAACTCAGGAACAAAGGCTTCAGCTAGCAGGTGTTTCACTGCTCTGATCCACTTTCACACACAAGAAAAAGACTTACAGGCTGCGAGGTTCATCCAAAGATATCTGGAGACTTTAATCTTCAGTTGCAGTATAAACAAAGTATACACAACAAACCTCATCGTCTTAACAGCAATATCTCCAACATACACTGGCACTCCTCTTCACTACAACATAAACCCACACACTGTGCAATTTGTGGTTTAACTATATAGGAGTGTTTGCCTGTCAGCCCTCTGCTTATCCACAGCTGTGACCAAATCCACTTCAGCTGTGCTAGTATGTGGTCTGTTGCTTCAATATTTTCCTTTGTCCTTAACACAGTAGTACCCTGACTGGTTTGTGGACTAACATATTTACCTTAAGAATTACCACTTGGATATAGTTTTTGTGCTATCTGATATTGGTATACTGCATTAAAAGGAACAAGCGCAATCTACTGTATCACTGCTAAGTGACTCCATTCCACAAAAACATTCATGGACCCATATAAGTGTAGTTTGTATCAACCCCTATTCAGATACTTTATCATTCCTTTGAGTCAAAATAGCAGCAGCAGCTCAGTATACTACCCATACCAAACCTACCCCAGCCTCTTAACACAAAATAAAAGAAGTTATTGATTAGATGTACCAGATGGTAGATAGTAGGCAGTTAACAACTAAAGCTGAAAGCCTATACACACATACAAAGAATTATGTCCAATTGTACACAATGGGACTTATTTCCGAGTAGATCTGCAGAGGATTGCACCATATATATATTCATATATTACCTACGTTCTGTTGGATGTTTACTTTCACTACCAAATTAACTTGGTGCTGATTTATTTTTCAAAAATATTCTCTATACCATCATTTAAAAAATGAAATGCTTGGAACTTTACAATAACAATCCAGCAAAAGGTCAAATATCACAGGAGGAAATGCTAAATAGGTCAAAGTATAGTTCAGCAGAAAGTAACAAATTCAGTCTGATCTGCAAGATTTCCCTAGAAATCATGTGCTTGTTGTACGTTTCTGCACTCCTTTCAAGTTTCTAAATAGCACACCAGGAAGAATGGTATCATTTCAACTCCCATGAAGCAAAATCTACAGGAAAAATCAAGAATGCTGTAAAACAGTCCGCAGCATTAAGAGGAAGGCATGCAACAGCAGACAGAGAGTATACACACTTGAGGTCAGAAAGATGAAGAAAGCCAAGCGTCAGGTAAAGCTCATTACCAACTGAATTATTCTGTCACCTGAAGTACAGCCAGCGGCTTTCATTCATCTCTTCCACTGATGGAACATGTTCGCCAACTCTAATACAGGCATAAGAATGGAGTTTATTTATTTATAGATTTTTTTATCCCTCCCTTAAAAATAAAGCTGCTCAGGCCTGCTTTATACAAATACAAAAACAGAACACAAATGTTAAAAAATGAGGTCAACCAATATATAAAACTAATGTGATCAGTTAAAAAAAAGGAAAGATCAACAGCCTACATTTCTAACCATGTAAAATAGCAGATAAGAAGACCATAACATGCAATATCATCAGAAATTAAGAATTAATTGAGAACCTAGTTGACACCAGGCAAACTTCTGTGAGGAGCACTGCATAACTGGGATGCCCTGGTGCCTCTGGTTCTCTCATTGCACCTAACATGGGCATATGGGAGAAAATGTATGCAAGCTTTTAATGACCATGGCCCTGGAGACCAATGTTATGTAAAACTTAACATTAAAAAAATAGTTTTTAAAAAGTAATAAAGACGTAATGAGCCAGAGGCCTAAGACTGCACTGGTGGCCTAGTTCTATATTTCCCACACTCTGTTTGACTCTGTTTAATGCTTCTCCATTCTCAGGACCACTCTTTCTACTCTTTTGCTCTGGGTTTTCTCATTTCTGTGAAATACTGTTATCTCCTTTTGTAGGCTGCATAATTCTTCTGTACCTCCTTATCTGAACCCTTCTGCTTCCTCTGTTTATCCTCTCTTAAATACTCTTTATTTCCCCTCCCCTTTTTTGCCCACTGCCCATTCCTCAAACTCCTCTTGTTTAGACTGCTTGGCCATTTCTGATTGCTCATCTTTCCATTACAGCTCATCACTACGTCTCAGTGACAAATACATAATAAAACCAAAACAGTGAACTTAAAAAATATATGCAACTCAACACTGAAAGTTTGTGTTTCTCCAGCTTCCCTTTACCACGTTTCCAGTGCTGACTCTGCTAAGACACTTCTAGCTAGAGAGAGGAAAAGGGGGACCTCTACAAAATACTTTGTAAAAGGAAGCTTCTTTTTTGTTGGAGGATTTGTTAACTGAGGTATGCCAGGTATTGAGATCCAGATCTGGGGGAGCAAAGGCTTCATTTGTACAAGCTGCCTCTGCTGTTTTTTCATCCGTCACACCTGCGCTTCAGCTCCTTGTAACATATCTTAGACTATTCAGGCCCCCTGATCCTCTGAAGAAACGGATAGTAAGGATAACAGCAACAGGTGACTGAAGTAGGGAGAAACAAGTGGGAAACCCTGCTTATAGACAGCTTTTCACTCACAATGCAGGTTTCAACCCAGTATTTTAAACTAAATCTCCCTGACTGAAAAGACAGGGGAGAAATGAAATAATCTGTAAACTCAGCTGAACTCGTTATTTAAAGTTATACTCATTACTTGCTTGCATTTTCAGGTGCAGAGAAAGGAAAAACACACACACATTTTCATACAAATTTCAGTGCAGATAGACAGTGCAGCAAACATGCTGTCATGCTCTCATACGGTCCTCTAATAAAGCTGAGGCTCTGTTGTCTATTTAGGCTACCACACGCTGCCTCTCCTAATGCAATTATGCAACATTTTGTGCTCGCATATAAAACAAAACAAACAGATTTGCAACAGTTCCATTAGAAATAATCAGATATCTGCTGGCTTTCAAATTCACAAGTCCATAGTCATTCAATTCCGTATTGCTAATCAGCACAATTTTTTTAGCAGTTTGGTTTCCATCCTCTGTTAGAACCACCAGCAAACTAGCTTATGTCAGCTGATCTGTGCATAAGGACACTGCCAGTGGTTATGGTTTCCTGAGTCAAGTATCTTCTTCTCTGAAGACTATACATCTGTAGAAGATCTGAAGGAAGATTAGATTCTAAGCACATACTTATGCATTATGTTAACATAACTGCACTCCTCTTTCCACAAAAGTCTGATTGATCAAAAGAATTGTTCATTTCAAGTAATTGCTAGTAAAACCAGCCAAAGAAATTTGTGAAGATAAAGCAATTAAGTGGGGCCAGTTCAGATATTTAGGTGTAAGATGATAACACAACATACTTTAAACAAGAATGGTTGTTACACAGGTGCCATGTCTTCTCCAACAACCTTCTCAGAAAGGCCCAATTTTATGTAGGTATACTTGAAAGTCAGTCCCACTAAGTGTGCACTGGTTACAGCTTAGAAAAGTTACTTTATGGACTACACTTCTGTGAGAACCCCCTCAGCCAGCATGGCTGGGAGACAAGTAATTTTTCCAGGCTCTGAGATTGCAGCATTGAATTTGCCTTTTATAGGAATCACTACCAGTACCCTTTGTATTTTCCGTGCCAGCTCTTACCAGAGATATTCTGAAATATACATTGTGTGGCTTAAATCCCAGGCTAACATTCCTATTATACAGAAATACTACACAACACAAGTATCTTGTCAGGAAAGCAAGATGAAGAATAGAACTGTTATGTATGATGCCATTCTCATGAGCTAGTTCTCAACTTTCAGCTAGTATCCAGCATTATTCAACTACATACAAGTTGCTTTTTCCAATTTAGTACCCTCCAGCTGTATTGGTCTACAGCTCCCACTAGTCCCAGCCAACCTGGAATGCACAGGAATTGTATCTCAACACTGGTGGAGGGCACCAGATTGGGGAAGGCTAACACAGAGGAGGAGAGCCAGTGTGGTGTAGTGGTTTGAGCACTGGGCTATGACTCTGGAGACTAGGGTTCGAATTCCTGCTCATCCATGGAAACTCACTGGGTGTCCTTGGGCAAGTCACTTTCTCTCAGCCTCAGAGGAAGGCAAAGGCAAACCCCTCCTGGACAAATCTCGCCAAGAAACCCCTGTGATAGGTGTTATGGTTGTCGTAAGTCAGAAACAATTTGAAGGCACACAACAGCAAACAGAAGAATATTTTGTTTTAATTTTCACTGCAGTACCTGTAGTATCTAAAGGAGTGACCCTTTTCTAAAAGATATTAACACTGCACATGACTGCCATCTCCTGGATTATGGGTGGCATCTCATGCAGCTTCTATAACTTTTTTAGTTGCCTATATTTTGCTATTGGGATTAGCAAAGAAGCACTCAGAACTAATGACAAGGCCGAAATAATACACCTGAACATATTTTGAGTCCTTTCACACTGGGAAATTAAAGTACGGTACTACTATGTGTACTCGGCATAACGTACATCCAATCACTCTTCTCTTTCTGTAATGTTCTCTGTTTGTCTAATGTTTCATTTCAATGTCTTAGTCTATTTGATCTGTCCTCTAATGTTTCATTACAATTTCTTCTACAGTTTCTCAGAGTTCTTTCACATGGTTCACCCATTTTAACATTTTATATTTTTTTGGTAAATTAATAAATTGTTTAACGTCTTTTTTTCTCAGAATCCTTTCACACTGTTCAGCTACACAGTATTATTTTAGGAAAAAATATTGCATTGTTTTACCTGTAGGTGGTGAGTGGCTGAGGGAGTAAGAGGAGGGAGGGGCCCTTGTGAGGCTGGGGTGTAGATGAAGATTGAGTGGTAGGAGTGGACTGTGAAGTGGAGAGGGAATTTGTATGTGAGTGGCAATTGGCTGAAGGAGTGAGGAGAGGGAGGGGATTGGTTGTGTATGTTTCCTAAGTGGCCAATCAGCACACTAGGAAAGGAAACATACCCAAGCATTTTATATAGATGGTTTCACTGTAACTGCCGTGGCTCCCTCCTGTGGAATCGTGGAGCTTGTAGTTGAGTCAAGCAATAGAACTCTCTGGCTAACCATTGTAAATGCCCCTCCCTAAATGGCAAATCCCAGGATTCTATAGGAGGGAGCCATGGCAGTTAAAGTGAAATCATAACACTATAATCGTGTAATGTGAAAGGGCCCTCTGAATGCTTATTCTATACTGAAGAATACTTTCACATCCAAGGCACAATAGGGGATGTTAACAGCTCATAGTCCATACCTCACTCCATTGATCACAGGTACCCTAGGAATGCATTGGGCAAATGGCCACTTTTTTGGTCTCTGCACACTTTTCTTTGTAGCCCAGCCAGGTGGTAGAGTTGGGGAAAATGCTGTTCCACAACAGCAGTCCCAGTAAGGATCGCCATGGTTTGGTCAAAGATTCTCCCAAGCCCTGGTGACCCTGTGTTCTAGACATCTAGTAGATCTCAGACCAGATTTCTTAAAGGATGGCCGAGATCTCAGACCAGATTTCTTAAAGGATGGAGGGTTTACATCTACCTGCCTAGCAATCATTAGATCTCATTTGACATGGGCGGAGGAGGAATTTGAACCACCCATCTCTCCACAATGACACTTGTGGCATCTGGGCATGCAGAGGTGTACCCTCAACCCCGCCCACCCACCAATAACACTGAATGTAGTACTACAGATTAAAAAAAATGTGCATCCTTGTTGTATTGATTGCAGGGAGAGCTTTTGGATGCAATTGTATCTCTATTTACCCAAGAACAAAACCCACAGGTTTGCTTTATTCCTTTCCCCTTGCATATTATGAGATTATAGTCAGCCCTCCACATTTGTGGGCTGAACTTTTGTGGATCTGATTATTTGCAGATTATTTGCTGCTGCCCTACACCATTTTTAATAGGGACTGCAAGCCCTTGTGAGACTGAGAGACTGCAAACATGCAATGAGATTTGTAAGTCCCTATTAAAAAAATGTCAGGGGAAGAAGCAGCCAGCCCTGTCAGCCTCCTGCTTCTCCCTTGCAAAGGAACCCTTCGCACTCAAAGGCATCCGTGGGGATTGAATCCATCGATCGTACTTTTTGTGTGTGTTAAATATGGTCTGGGGAGACCAAAAGATATTCATGTTTTTCCCACTTTTGCAGGGGATCCTGTGCCCCTAGCTTGTGCGAATGTGGAGGACCAACTGTAATAGGCAGCAGCATTGGGAAAAAATGGGGGAAAGAAAGAGGAAAAAAATTACATGGAAGAGCCTGGAATTTAAATGTGAACAACTAGCTAGCTCAATCTTGATTGTCTAACCTAAAGTTTCACATGCATACTTTCAAACTACCATGTTTTTTTTAAAGTAAAATAATTGACCTCACAAGGAATAACAAGATTTTGTTGAAATAAATTGTTGCAGGTAACTTCCCCAACTCATAAAACAAAACACCAAATATTTGTTATGTTGCTTTTGTCATTAAAATATTTTAGGCAGTTTAAAATGTAAAAATATAAGCACATTTGGATACAGGTTGAAGACAAGATACCTTATATTTAGCCATGAAAGCATGGGAGTTGTGCCTCCCCCAACAATCCAAACAGTAAAGAAGACAATAAGGAGTGTTGTGGAGAACATCATTTGATGAGCGTAAGTTGCTGTATCTCTTATGGCTAGAGCAAAGGCCATGGCTCCTCTAAGACCTGTGGGTAACAGCAGAGAAGAAAAAAAATCTTACAATTAGGGATGTGGGAGGAACTGGCTTGAGTTTCATTTTAACAGTAGCGTACATAATCAGTACTTCCTCAATTAATACATGAAGTGAAACACCATTAATCTGCAGTATTTTCACTTTTCCAAATTTGTGATGCAGCTTTCTCTGTGTTAACTCTCTGAGTATGTTCATGGTTATCCAAATGCATGTAAGGTAAAAACTGCATTACAATGTGCACATTAGAAGAAAGTGCATCACATCAATACAAATTTTCCTGAAGACGTGCACATTTCTAAAAATCTTGATACCAAAATCAGAAAGAATGGAGTGGAGGTTTTAAAATAGTATATTAATGTGCTTTTAAAATGATTTTATCTTTGTATTTTAATTGATTTTTTTTTTTGTTCATTGTCTTGGGAGCCCTTGTGGGCTAGGAGGCAAAAATAGGAAAACTTTAAATAAATAAATATATAAATAAATTCTGTACAGTGCTTTCCTCCACACAGAGGAAACATTTAACATTTGGGCACTGGAAAGATGGACAAATATACAGCATCCTATTTCATAAGAATCCCATGAAGTAAATAAAATTGGTTTTATTTGGTTTTATACAAATAAAACCAATTTAAAACAGTAAAATATACAGTAGCACCCCCGCATCCACTGATTCAATTATCTGCGGATGGTGATGACAGGGGTGGGTGGGAGAGGGAGGGAGGAGGCGAGCTCGCCTCCTTTCTCCCTTCTCGGTGGCAGGGGCGGGGTCTGGTGGCATGGTGGAGCTGGTGAGGTGTGGGCGGGAGGGAGGGAGGAGGGAGCTTGCCTTTCTCCCTTCTCCAGGGGGGGGGGTTTCCAGTGGCACTCTGGAGCTGGCGGGAGGGGGTCACCCCGTCTCCTCCTCCCTTTCCCGGGACGTTCCATTGACATGGGTTCCAATGGTACGGTGGAGCTGTTGGGGGTGGGCAGGAGGGGAGGAAGGGAGGAAGCAAGCTCACCTCCCCCCTTCCTTCCCTGAGACATTTCCAGTGGTGTGGGTTCTGGAGGCACAACGGACCTGGGGGGGGAGGGAAAGGAGGAAGAAGGGAGCTCGGCTCCTTTCTTCCTTCTTCGGGGGGGGGGGGTTCTGGTGGCGAGGGTATTTGCTATTATCCACAGATTTCACTATCCACAGTGGGGCCCAGAACCAATCTCCCACAGATGCGGGGGTGTTACTGTAATTTAAACAAGGAAAAGCACATTAAGCAATTTAATACATTAAAATAAGTTATGATCATGTGCATGTCTTTATTTGATTTATTTATTGGATTTACATCCCACTTTCTAACAAAATGGGATTTTTCCTTGGAAGAGTCTCTGGTCCTTTGAAATTTCCTTACCATATAGTCTGTGGGTTAAACCTTGGGATGCTTCCATGTCTTTTAATGGTGAATTGCTTTGTACAGATCTGTACAGATTTGGATGACATTCAGTCTGTTACAATAGCATGGAACAATTATATGAAATATGAAAGTACCCAGGATGAGCAACACTGGTGGGCATGATTGCCAACTTTCCATCCCAGCACCTGTTCTGGGCCACAGCAGGCCTGGAAATGTATGGGGGAAGGCTGTTAACAATCAGAACTGGAAGTGGTAGGTGGCTTGGGGGAAACTAGAACCTGAAAGTCAAACAAGCTGCTGTTCTGTAGGCCCCCAGAAGCAAGAAAAAAAGGGGAGGGGATGTTCCCCCCACCACAGTGTGACACATTGGGGGTAATTTGGGATGTGGGGCTAGAAAAAATGGCCTTATGGAACTACATACAGTCTGAAGACTGTCCTTTGCACACCCCTGTTCTGCACCTTTATTATTTTTTTAAAATACTTCTTTATGAAGTTTAAAAGAGATCATTAAGGCTAGTGTGTCAGATAGCCTTAAGATCCACACCTGTGCCACTTTTTGGGTTTACCTCTATCCAAGACATCAACAATGAAGTCTTCATTGCACAGTGATACACTTGTGCTGTTTCCAAACCAATTTGTGCCTTTAACTCAGAGTGCCCCTTTCTTGTGGCTTAGGGGCTTACCACACTCCAAAGAAAAGCGGCAAGGCAGCAGGAACTCTTCCCTGCTGCCTTACCACATGATGTCATCATTCTTCTGGCATTCTTTCACTCTGGTCCCATGGGGTACTGTGTCTTTCTGCTAATGGGGTTTTCCAGCAAAATGATGCAGTTTTATCTTGGTCCCCCATGGGACCAGAACGAAAGAAGGAGAATGTCATGTGGTAAGGCAGCAGGGAAGACGGAGTGTTCCTGCTGCCTTGCCACTTTTCTCCAGAGCGTGGTAAGCCCCTAAATAACTGCCTGATTACAGCAGACAGTGGCTTAACACAGTGAGCATTATGCACACTTTGAAAAGGAGATGAGCCTGTGTTAACGGTACCATAGAAATGTCTACTCTGGGTCACATGGCAGAGTTGCTATAATATTAGCCTGATGAAACAGCTTTACATATGCCACAGTTCTTCGTGTTTTACTTATTATACTCTTTTCAGGACTTTTTTCTGCATGGAAGGCAAACTCGAGTAAGAGAATTTGCTTTGTAAAGCATTTCAAAAGATCAAAGTACTGTGAAGGGATGGGGGGGGGAGAGAGAGAGATTAAATTGCTGAGTTGGTTAAAAAAAAACAAGCCCTTTCCTCTTGCCCAACATATGCCTTGAAGTGGTGCATCTTTTATGCAGTTGAGAACATTTGTCTTTTGCTTTGTCATAAAGGCAAGTTACTAGTCTCAACTATTTGTTTTACCTGAAAACATCATCATGTGCTGGAAATTCCAGCTGATTTTGTGCCTTTTGCCCAAGTTCAAGAAGAAAGAGAGTGGGTAGATGTGTGCAGCTCTTCCTAGGAAAACGGCTATCTAACCACACCATTTCATTAAGGATTCAAGCATGTCACAATATGATCAGGAAGCTTCATGCAGCATATTCAGATATTCAGAAAATAAACCACCAGCATCTAAAGCAATATTTTCACTTTAAGTTTCTTCTGTTCAAAAAAGTCTCTTCTACACAATATAAAGACCAAAACGTCTAAAAATGGAGCATGAACTGAACAATGTTGTATTTACACTCTGATGAACATGCTAACAGAGATGGGACAGTGAATGAATCTAGCGTTTTGTCTATTTTTGTTTATTGGGGAAGGGAAGGAATTACATTTTTTCCCCTGGAATATTATTTGCTGTAATGAGCTTCTTTAAAGATTTAAACAAGAACAAAAAGGGAGGCAGTGAAGTTTCATTCAACCTAATAGTCCACCTTTAAACAGGCTTTTTAAAAAAATGTATGACACTTATTTTTCCTTGGAAGAGCCTCTGGTCCTGTGAAATTACCCTGCCATACAGTTATGGGTGAAACCCTGGGATGCTTCCACACCTTTTAATGGTAAATTGCCTTGTTTCCTTCACATCATGGTATGAGGGATGGGCTTCCAACTGACATCATCTTCTGATTGCTTATCATAAAAAAATTGGTAAGGAGATAAAGAATGCACAAAGTATTTGGGTTCTTACAGAATGTGCAATGTCTTTTGACACTTAAGAGCTAGGAGCTGACCATCTGAAAGGGCCCACAATGTATATACTGAAAGAACGTGCACCTGCTGCTTTCTACTTGGACACATAGATGTTTGAAAGGCATCATGGATTCTTCAACACTATACATTTATAGCACTACATTTCCACTTTAACTGCCATAGCAACACCTTATGGAATCCTGGGATTTGCAATTTAGGGAGAGATATTCAGAATTCTCTGCCAGGGAGCTCTAGCACCTCCCCAAACTACCCCAGGGTTTGGTGGGATTCAGCTATGGTGGTCAAAGTGGAATCAGAGTGCTAAAACTGCTTAGTGTAAAAGAGTAAAAGAATGTCTCTGACCAAAAAAAAAAAAAAAAAAAGGTGGTGGTAGTGGTAGAAATCTGTTCTGTTTGAGGCACCCATCAAAACAGAGCTTAGTCCACATGACTATGGCTACTATAACAGTATATTACTGTGTTCTATCTCTTGAGTGCCTTCTCTTAGTGCTGATTCAAACAAACTGAGGCAGTTAAACTCCTTGAGCAGGGGCTGTTCCACATGAGTGTTTGTTTAGGTAGATTAAAAACTCCTTTCATGTGCACCTCCTGACACAGCAAGTCTCTCTCATGAACAGTGTAAAAATATGGCAATTAAGGTGGAAGAGTTGCCTTGTAAGGTTGAATACAAGAGCAGCTTAAATGCAACTGGACAAGTAAAGAAAAAGAACAAGAGTGGTATTTTAAAAATAAGAGTAACTATTTATGAACTTAACTGACATATGAACGTAACTAGAGCCCTCTCTACTCCTCTCCAAAGTGTACTTGTACAAGAAAGAAAAAGAAAACAGAACAGAGGAACTCTGGGTATGTTTGCAGAATCTTATTGGTCATATTCTAGCATGGCTATTAATACAGTATATAGGAACAGTACATAAATATGGCACTGAATAACCGCTGATGAGCTTTTTGTGTGAATGCTCCGTCTCTCAAGAGAGCACTTATAGGACAGAATTGCCAGGTACCTGAGAGGACTTAAATGCCCTTTCCTTCAATTTCTGCTACAGTTACTCACGCACATTAGGGAGTACCAAGGCCTCATCTGACTTCTCCTGTTTTTGTGCCCACCCATCCCCCGGCTTTTCAAGACTGACATGCCAGAAGTACAAACTGCAAAAGCCTCATCATGCACATAGATTTCTCACACACAATGCTTTGGATTAAGATCAGAGGTAAGATTTTCTATTTATATTTAATCTATTAGGACGTGGCTTAAGAATCTCATTATCTCTTGTCTGATCTACAGCAACAGAGAACAAGATATAAGGTAACTGATTTTATAAATGTAACTGCTGCAAACTTTCAAAAGTCTTGTGGGTTTTTTCCCCCAAGCAAAGAAGATACTGTACATATACTGTACCTTATACAGAGTGTAGGAAAAGACACTTTGAGGCAGAAGTGTATAGATACACTTACCTTGGAGTAGATTCTGTTAATGAGGCTTACTTCTAAGCAGATGCATAGGAATGCACTATTTGAAACACATTGAGTCAGAGAGACACAAACATGCTGAAATCTTTCTGTACAACTTTGAAACATAGCTAAGTACAGTAATGTATCACAATTCAGAAAAGAAAATCATAAAAGGATACAAAAGCTCCAATGACAAATATAGGGCTGAATACATGCTTCTGGAAAGTAAACAGAGCTAAGCCCATATAGGAAAATATGAAGTTTTCAGCTAGGAAGTGCAGAACTTCAAAGAGCTGCGAATGAAGTTGAAGAAAGCCTGTCAGTGGAATTCAATGCAGTTCACACTTGTAAAGAGCAACCCATCCGCATTCAAAGTAGCCTATTTCAAATGAACACAGCCAAAAGTATTTGAAAGGGTGGTTTGTTTTGGAACAAAATGCAGGTTTTTGTTCCCAGGAATTTTTTACATTTTTCTATTGTGGCATTCAAAGCTGCATCAATCCACATAATAATTTGGTGTTTTGTCCTTACAGATTTGTTTTTGTTGATCTCGACTGTATACTGATGCTGACTCATCTTGCAGAGCATAAAAGAGGCAGACTGAGGAGATCTAGGATTAAATCTCCACTGAATCTTTCAACTTAGTGGATAACCTTAGGAGAATCACTCCTCAGGCTATCCTATATTACAGTATTATTATGAAGGCAGATGAAGAGGATAAGAATTATATACAGGTTGACCCCATGTGAATTGGGACCTTAGCACGCTGGACATGAATCCTCACTTTGAGGGGCTTGTCTGGGTTCAGGTGCCACATGGATTTGGTATCCACACTTTCACTTATCCAAGTCCAAAAAAAATCTTATCTCTAGGCATTTCCTCCAGTTAGAATTCTATCGTCAACTTCTGCTGTTCGTCTCATTGAAATAATAGGGTTCTCTGTTCCCCACAGTTTCAGGTATCCACGGCGTGTGTGTGTGTCTTGGAACATATAATTCATGGATACAGGGGTCAGCCTGTACACTTTCTTGAATTCTTTGGAGGAAAGGTGAGATAAAAATGCAACTAAATGATACGTTATGGCCTAAACATCATTTCCATTGCAGGCAGAAAGTTGTATGTTTGAGGGCTAGGCTGGAACTCTTCTAAACCTCTAGGTTTGTAAATCTAAGGGTGTTATTGAACATTTTTTTTTAAAAAAAAATAGAGCACTAAAAAATATAACCCTGCCCTTGCAGTCTCACTGATACAATCCACTGAAGACTACATGATGTGCTTCTCACAACTGTTCATTTCAGCTAATCAAAATTCTGCTGCTGCTGTTGTTGTTTTTACGCGCCTTCAGGTAGACTCTGCCTAATGGTCTCATTGGGTTTTCATGCCAATATTTATTCAAAGGAGGTTTGCCATTGTCTTCCTCTGAGGCTGAGAGGGTATGACTTGCCCAAGGCCACCAGTCGGTTTCCATGGCTGAGTGGAGATTTGAACCCTGGGGCTCATTCACAATACTCAATTATAGTGCTATTATTCCATGTTAACTACTATGGAATCCTGAGATTGGAAGTTTAGGGAGGAGCATCTAGAATTCTCAGCCAGAGCGCTCGTCCTTCATCAAACTACTAACCACAGGATTCCATAGGATGCAGCCATGGCAGTTAGAAGTGGAATAATAACTCTATAGTAGTGTGAATATTCCCAGTATACGTAGTCCAGTACTCAAACTGCTATACCATGCTGGCTTTCCTAATCATTATCAACTGTACATCATCATCAGCTTTTCTCATGATGAGTAGCCTGGTATAACGAAAGATGCCATACAGAGTGAATTAACCATGACTCACTATTTAAGAAGCAAAACTGAGAAAGAAGATCCTTTTACCTGCTTGGTTCGGCTTCTTGACTCAACTGACAGATTATTATATGTGTAGTGAGCTTGCGTGATTCCACAAAACAGGACAGATACCACACCTGCCAACAAAAACAGCATATCAAGAAGCATTAGGTAAACTTGCTTAGATTTATGTTGATAGTTCTATTATCAATGCAGTTGAGAATACAATCTACACCTGAGGCAACACCCATGGCAGCTGTTAACCAGGGGACTTTTTCATCAGCTGCCCCCAAATTGTGGAATGACCTACTGAAAGAGATCCGCCAGCTATACACACTGTCTGCATTTAACACAGCATTAAAGACCAATCTCTTCCAGCAGGCCTATCCAGATAGTTTTTAAATTATGAATTAGTTGGGTTTTTATTATTTATGCTCTTTTTAACTGATTGTATACTTTTAATTGGCATTCATGTTTTAACTGTGTTATGTGTCTATTTGTTGCTGTATTTTAATCTATTGTTCTCCGCCTTGCTCCATAGGGAAACGCAGGTAAGAAATCATTATGATCCTCATGCTAATACTTCATACGCCTATTGGGGGTTTCAAATTGTGTTTCTTGAGCAAATCCACTCAATCATTCACATACATTACTTAGCAGTCCCCCTTTTAAAGCAAGAGGACTTTCCAAAGCAGATCATAAACTACAAATGGGATTTGCTGTTTAGAGTAAAATATCCTAGCAGGTGTGTGCAAGCCGTTGATACACCCAATATAGTTCTTTAAATGTTGGCATATGTTTTCTAGAATTAAAGGCGCTCTACCCACCCCGTCACCAGTTTGCTCTGTGGTGATCAATCCAGCGTTTTGCAAAATCTATTAGAAAAATAAGACGAGTCTTTCACTCAGCTAAGTTAGTTCTAAAATGAATTAAAGCAACTCTACAATCAAACACCACATTAAGGCAGCTTAGTCAAGAAAAATACACATCTTCTATAAGTTTCAAAGTTGGTAGTGTAAAGCCACTCTAGCTTTAATTCTAATTTTAAGGGTTCAAAGTACATATTGTTGTGTTTGTGACTTATTTCCATTCAGAATTAAACTGGAAGCTATATTATAAGTCTATGCAATAACTTTGGCAATTAATTAATCCATAAATATGTATGACATTTTCTAAGGAATAGGAACAAGTGTTATGTCATCAATGACAAAATCAGGATCTGAATTGTTTTAACAATAATACTCAATCACTATGTCGGCACACATCTCCTTGCTTTCAGAGCTAAACCTCTTGCTCATCTACCAAAGAACCTTACCTGTAAAACCACATGCTTCGGCCAATAAGAATGTACTCCAAGACATTAGGAAAAAGAGGGCAGTCTCCAGCAAAGGAAAGCAGTGCAGTTTTGTAAACTTTGTTACGTAAGTCTTTTGTTAAGGAATGAAGCAAATAGGAGTTGGCTATCCTTGTACTTCTACTGAAAATCATTAATAAATCTACCCATCAAGCCAAATCTACTGTCTGCCCTCCCTTGGCCTATAGAGAGAAGATGTAAAGGAAACAGATAAAAACAAATGCTGCTGCTACGAGGGAAGAAAGTCAGTAACTGATTTGCAACTCTCAACAATCTGAAGGTGTTTTATAGGAGAAGGATATCAAAGCTGTTACAATTCCTGTCACCACTCCCATCATGAAAGAGCCGCTGAAGATACCAAGGAAGATGCCAATAGATTTAAAAAAGGCTGCTGCATCAAAAGCATGGATGTTTCCCCCTGTGGGCTGATATGCTACAATAGAACTACAAGAGAAAGAAATAAAGTAAAAATGAAGTAGAAATGAGCAAAACACTTATCCCAGATGATCCATCTAATACATATCATAGGAGTATGATTCTTCCTATCTGCGCAAATACTCCCAGGCAAATATAAAAACAGTGGTCACTCTAAATCTGATTCATAAAACTGACAAAAATGTCCATTTACTATGAAATTATCTTACACATAATACATGAAAACATGAGTATTTTACTTACGAAGACAATACAATAGCAACAGCATCATTTAAAACACTCTCCCCAAACAGCAGAGCATAGAGATCAACATCAGCATGAAGTTCATTAAAGATTGCAAGAACAGTGACTGAAATTGAAAAACAAACAAACAAGAGACTTAAAATTACGTTCATACAGGTTTCTGAGCAGAGAAGAACCTATTCCCTACATTTCCTATTCCCAATAGCAATATGAACATGAAGCCAAAAACATTTATCTGAGTCAACAGTGGTGAAATGACTTCTCCAAGGCTTATCTGACACAGTCATTTTGGATGGGCTCAGGTTACCACAAGGCAATTGGCAAATTGGCAGTTTCATATGATGAAACTTCTCTAGTATGCATGTTTATGAGAAGATGTTTTGTGTCAGTCTCCCTCACATGGCCAATAATGACTGTTGCCACATGGGTGCGTACCTCAGCAACAGAAAACACAGTTCAAGATATGATCTGGGCTGTCCTAAACCCAGATAAAAATGAACTTGGATGTTTGACTCAGGGATGTGGGTTTTCCAGAAAATTTGGATGGAACATTCTGCAATTTTTTCCCAGTGCCTTAAATATAGCAGTCTGATTTGACATTTTGACTACATGTATTTTTAACACTGTTTGATTAAATTTAATTTGCGGGGGGGGGGGGAGGCACTGATAACTGCTGGTTTGCTGAGGTTATCCAGTCACCTATTATTAACACAGTGTAGCTTTCTTCCATTGACATAACGACAGCACCTGTAATTTTATTGTCACTGTCATTGTGGAATCAACTGCACACTGCAGAGTCACTGGACTAATATTTTATTGGCATCGTCCATTCAATGTTACTAATGAATCTGATGAAATAATTACTTTTTTTTAAAACAAATGGAGAACTTTGTTAGAATTCTGCATTGGAAGATTTTCCATCTCACTTAACCAGTGGTGTCTTAGATGTTCAACAACTATTTTCAGTATCAGTCTTTTTTAAGACCTTCTAATTCATCAGTGACACACATGAGATCAAGCTTCAATGACTAAGAAAAGGTGTGAGCAAAACTGGTGCGTGTATCGTCTCCACTCAAATTTGAGCTGATCCGTTAGAAAGCAAAGCCAAACTAAAGAGCTTGGAGATTCTGGTAGTTGTTTTCCCCAAATTACTGTTTCTAAGTCATGGGTATGGTTAAACCTGCCACAGCAAGAGTTCTTCCTGCATCTTCAGATGCTTTCCTGGCAGTGCAGAATGGACTTACCCAGCTCCTACCACACTGCCAGAAATACTTCAGAATGGGACAAAAGGCCTAAATAAAGGATAGTGGAAGGTGAGAAAAATACCTATCTCACTACAACAGCAATATTCTTTCCTCTCTGATTTTAGAATCAGAGGTCTCTGGTTCTACTAGCTCTAAGCAGCCACTTGTTATAGAAATAATAACGAACAGCTCTCTGCATCAGAAATGTTAATCACTTAATTCTGCCCTTTAAAAAACAAACAAGCCATGGCAATGCTACTATACTAATCTTACATCCACTCTCCAGATAAGCAGCTTTGAATTCATGTGGTATTTCAGAATTCTGCAAGCAGCCACACTTCAATACATGAAAAATACAGTACTTCTTTAATAGATGCATGTTTAACCAAAATTCTGTCTCTTAAATGAGTAATTATCTCATAATAATTATTCCATCTTAAAAGGAAATAAAATTAATTAGTTGCTAAATAAGAAGGGAGAGATCAGACACTAGCTTGTCACTGACATGTTATTTCTTCAAAATGTCTCAGAAGAAAAGTTTTTAGCTGGATTGCTATTAGGGTCCCTGTAAGATGTATTTACTCTTTCAGATAGACAAACAAATATAAGATGCCAATGTTTGTACCTGGATCAGTAGCAGATATAATGGCTCCAAAGAAAAGACAATCTGTGTAGTAGAATTTATCAGAGAGTTGTCCCACAAGCTTCATTAGTTTTACGACACCATACATAAGATTCCTGTGGGATAAAGGATGCAGTAAAATCTGTTTTTGGAACGTCTTGAAAGCAGGTAATTCTGGATTGATTCTACTGCCCGTTTTGTCAAAGCTTATACCACGTACAGTATATTTCTCTTCCAAATAATTCTGCTGTTGGCAGATATGTAACATACTGCACGCATGATTACTTGAAAGCAAGAACCATTCAGTCAAATAGGACCTCACTCTCAGCCAAGATTGTAGGTCTAGATATTTGACTAAGGAAAAAAACGGGAGTAGGACAGATGCTACCCCAAGACTATTACCAAAACTACTACATGGCATCTGTATACAAAATTGCTTAACCCCATTGTTCATGCTGAACCACTTGACTTGCATGATAAATGAGCCAAACATTATGTCCCACAAGACACATTGGTGTCACAAGACTCAACTCACCCAATAATGAAACAAGAAACTGCAGTTCCCAGGAAGGCATAAGTCAAAATAGATCCCAGATTTCTGAAGAAGTGTCTCTGCAAAAGAAAAAATATGATAAAGCACAGACATACAAGAGAAGTTCTTAAGAATGTCTTTCAAACTCCAGAAAAGAATGAAATACATTCACTAAGATAGCTGTCACATTCTAATGTAAGAGATCTTCAGCTCAACTAATGCAATCCTGAAATAGTTAGATTCATGTCAGTCATGTCTGAATAATTTTTTTGTTCAACACACCCAGGGAGCAGTGGCAGCACTCGGGGTGTGTGGAGAGGCCAAACTGCACCAGGTGACACCGTTGGGAGAGGGGTGACACCAACCTTAGTGGCACCACAGCCAGGGGGGATCTAATACAAAAAATAAATCACGATGGCTAGCAAACAAAATATCTTGATTGTTCAGCACCAGAGTGTCTTTAAGAATTATACACATGTACACACAGGCACAGAGCAGGGTGACTATGCCATTAGAAACAGAGTGGATTAGCAAAGGTTTTGTGGAGAATCTGCTTGTTTTGTCATTACTCCTCAAGAGGGAAGGGTAACAGAAAGACTTAGTATAAACAGCCCAAATGGTGTTCTATTTGTTAGGATATTTATCAACTGCTCTTAATCAATGGGTATCAAGGTGGCTAACCATATAAACAAAAATGATAAGACAAACCACAGAAAACGTTTAAATTCAATCATAGAACAAGATTTAAAGATAGTTAAAATGCAGTTGAACAGACTGACCAACTAAAAAGGGCCAAGCAAATAGAGATGTTCTGACCTGGCACAGAAAAAAATGCCAAGATGGCACAAGTTATACCTCTATGGACAGAGTGTTTGACTAATGGAACAGCATGACAGATAAGGCTGCTTCATTCATTTTCACATAATGAACAACAGGTACTTTGAGATGAGGCTGCTCTGAATATCTGAAGGCATGGGCAGACTGGTATATAGAGAGGTATTTGGATCAAAAGCCATTTAGTACTTTAAAACAAGGACTCCCCATGGGCCTACTCTATCCACCCTCCAAATCCTAACCCTTCCTGGCTAATACTGTCAGAGGGAGAGTCTCTATGACCTCTGATCAGAAATCAGAGATGGGGGATTTCCTCTCCAGCTTTCAGCCAGCACTTCCAGGAGCCTAGCTTCACTTTCTGCTTACACGGCCCACTCAGGAAATGTGAGGGCAGAATGAAGCACATTCCCAGCCAGTGCTTCAGGAGCTGATCAGCTTCCAAGGTCAGGACATAACTGACTCTCCAAGTGCTAGCTAAGTGAACATGGCTTCAATCTTCACTTCTCTCCCTGAAGTGGTGAAGATGAGGTAAAGAAGCATCCCTGGCTGCAGCACCTGCTGCAAGTGCTACCCAGAATCCAGTGGCATCAAGCAATGGTGAAGCACTGACATCATTCCACCTATCTGAGGGAGGGGCAGAACTCTGCCTGACATCCCTCATCAGTTCCCTATACTTGCTTTAAAGTTAAGTACGAACACCCTGGACTGGGCCCACAAGCAAATATGCAACGACTGCATTTCTTTTGGAGCTGGCATAATATGGTCCTATCTGAGTGTACTTATTTACATTGTGGCAGCTCATCTTCAAAAGCAGCCCTATTTGCAATGCATTAGAATAGTCTGAGCAGGAAATTATAGAAGGGTCACAGTGGACTGACTAGCTATCTCTAGGACCTATCACAGCTGGTGAATCAGATGAGGCACTAGGCCATTGTGGAGGCTAGTCTAGACATTGTGGGCCACTGGGAAGGCTAGGGGGCTTACGGAAGACTAGAGGGCCACATTTGTCCCCTAGAAGACCTTGGAGGGCTATGCACCCCACTCCTGATATTTTTTTTAAAAAAAAAGTTGCCCGCATATGACCTCTAGATATACCTCCCTCTGAAAGAGCAAGTGTTTCACTGATTCAGAGGGACATTCTCACTATGTTTTTAGACCTTTCTGGAATCCTAGAGGGCATTTGGGGCAAAAAAAATTTTTTTTTAGCAATTTTGCAAATTTTGTACCCCAGAGGCTGAAAGGGGGGGGGCTCTATCATGTTGGAAATGTCATCAACACCTCCTAGGGGTCATTTGGGGGATATTCTGGAACAAAAAAATCCTGACTTCTGGGGGCCACAAAACAGCCCTGGGGGCTACACGTTGCCCACCCCTGCACTAGACAAAGACACTCTAAATCAGTGAGACATCTGCTTTTTCAAGGGGGGTGTATATCTAGATCATGTTCCATACCCAACACCTAGATGAACAATCACAAGCCTACAGGCCTTTTTCTTGAATATTGGCTTATTTACTTAGCTGTTTATTCACTAAGATGCCACTTCGGCACTGACACAACCTTTCCTGGATCAGGTAAAAAAGAGAAACAGAGCTGGGTGTTGTCGCTTATTTTTGCTGACATCACATGCCACAGTGATATCACCAAGAGGACTCACTGAGATATTTAAAAGCATGGGGAATAAAGACAGAACCTTGAAGGAGACACCATGATAAATGGCATCTTTTTGAGAAGCTTCCTCTGCATGGAGTTCTTAGAGCTTATCAGAAGAACCAGTGGTTTTCATCTATTGATTTTACTGAAAAGCTTGCTTACCTGGTGTCATTTAAGATAGCAGAGGGAAATAAAATTTATGGTGACAGGCATTATTGTATTTTAATTTTTGGAAGATCAGGTTGTATCCACCTGGATACTGGGAGTACATCCAAAATACAGGAGAGTAATTACTTTGATAAGAACAAACATTTTCTCCTCTGCAGTTACATTACATACATTCGGAGAGACCTCATGGAGGAAGGCTGGTGCCAATGGAAACCTTGCAACACGTAGTACTGCATTGCTCTCTGTGCATCAGCCAAAGGCAGACATTTATAGCATAGTGGTTCGGGGAGCAGGAAGTGACTGGATAGAACAGGATGTACTGGTTTTCTTAATAACAAACCAGACTTACATAGCCATTTTTGATTTGGCCAGTTTTCTAATGGTAGTTCAGTCAATTAAAAAGAAATAGGCTGAACTCCATAGCCTGCCAACAAGATAGAAAACAGTGAAAGTGTGGAGGAAAAGGGAAGGAACAACAAAGATTGGGTTCCAATATGTTTTACTGGTATGTAAAATGTGACAGTGTTAGTATTTATAATGCAGCAATGTTGCTGCATTTTTTGTATTTTTTACTCAGGTAAACTGCTGGCCTTTGGCCAACTAAAAATTGATTTGCTTATTGGACTCTGGGAGTGATAATAATATATTTTTTTCAAGAATTAAGCCTCATTCTATAACAAATCTATTTCTTGAAATGAACATCTCTTGGGAAGATCTTTCAGGATTACAGGAACACCTATATTACAAGAACTATATGGGGAATTCCAGAAATGTTATTTTGAGAACAGCTTCTCCCCCACCAACCCAGGAAGTTTCATAAAATTTGGGAGACCTGTGGGCTACAGCACAAAATGGAAAACTGCTGTTTGGGATAGATGAAATAAGAATGGGTGGGCCACAGTTTCAGAGGTATCTGAGGTACCCATATCTTTGTACAAGTGGAATCACCTTCTGTTTGCATAAGTACTAAGCCATGACTAAGTCCAAACCATTACTATTATCCCAACTATCATAAAGTTTCCCCCCAGCAATTCAGCTGTAACAGGGGAGAGGGGTGTAGAATCAACTGCAATAATGAATATACAATCTGCCCTCATCTTTTGTGGGGGTTAGGGGTGTAAGATCCCTGTGAAAGTGGAAAACCTGTGAATATCTTAAGCCCCCGCTCCATATTTAACATGCTTACAGGCTAGGGACTGGTGGGGCAGCTGATGAAAGGGGTCTCTTCCTCCTCCTTTTCCTGCACACCACGTGTGTCTCTGTTTCACCTGGGCAATGCTGATGATGCCACTGGCTGGGGAGTGTGAGGCTGAGGTGTCAGAAGTGGCTCCAAGGAGCATGCTCAGTTCTCCATGCAGGCACAGTGGCAGCCCTAGTGGAGCCGCTATGGGATGAGGAGGAAGTGACAGCGGAGCCCTGGCCATCTTCCACCACCTTCATGGAGACACCTCTTCCCTGAACCACTGCTTGCATGCAGGAGGGAGAAGATGAGGAGGAAGCAGCAGCAGCAAAGGACAGGGAGGCATGCACGAATCCAGGCCAGGGCACCACAGCAGGTGGACTCTAGCACCTCCCCGCAAAGAAGAGGCCCCAGCGGAGTGGCAGCTGCTGCTACTGCTGTGTGCCACATGTGTCTCTGTTTCACCTGGGCAACCCGTGGCAGCATACTTCCCTCCATTCCTCAACTTCCTTCAGTTTCCGCCATGTCCCAGTTTTCCACACCTGCCCTTGCCTGCCTCCCCCCACCCATCACCTAGCTACTGCCCTATGCCATTTTTAATAGGGACTTACAAGCCTCATTGAACATTCATAGTCTTTCTCAGTCTCTCAAGGCTTGCAGTCCCTAGTAAAAATGGCATAGGACAGCAGCAAATATTCTGAGAATAATCAAATTCATGAAAATCAAATCCACAAATGTGGAGGGCTGAAATGTAGTGAAATGCACTAAAATAATATTAGCTTAAGTAACAGAAGCTGAACAGAGACTGAAGGGCAGAGTATAGATGCTCTAAATAAATAAGCATGGGGTCTGCAGTAGGTGTTGCCATTTAAAACCAAGCCAGGCCAATACTGTATGTCAAGTATTCTAAGAAAAACCCCTCTATATTGCAGCATATGTGAAGTTGAAGCTGGAAGGGTGGTGACAATAACTCTCCTAAACATATGGCTGCATTCAAAATGTAGCAGTATGACAGACTGGAAATCAGTAACACAGAATTATAACATATATTATTAACAAAATATGTACCAGCAAAACCAGCAGTAAATATTTCAGGCTTACCTTCTTCAAACTATAACCAGCATGGAAAATAATGGGAGGCAGAAGAATGTTGAAAAATACTTCTGGGTCAAATGTAACCTTTAAAAAAAAGAGAAAGAGAGAAATATACACAGTTATGAAACAAAGTTTTGACGTGTGGTTTATGTTTAGTTTTCTCAAGGCAATCTATTTCAATTACAATGGATAGAGATCAATGTGTCTGGAGAACAAATGTTGGACTGCAACAAACTCTAAATAGTCTATACTTTAGTTTATACTTTGCACTAAAAATCTGGCTGAAATTCGGGCTACTCTGGACCGGATCTGCACTGGATGAACTTCGGACTACTCTGGCGAGACGTTAAGCGTAACACGTTACCTGGCCATAGCCTGAATCTGCACCGCTCATTGCTGCTGCAGGTCTGCCCTCACTGCTGTGGATCTGCCACCGCTGCCTTCCCAGCCAGGCACCTGTGCAGTAGAGCCCTGCTGGCACACAGTTGCTCGCTCTGAGGTCAGAACGAAGTGCCCAGCCATGTGATCAATGGTGAGGGGGGTAGCCCTATCAACCTCCTCACCACTGATCACATGGCTGGGTGCCTCATTTTTACCTCAGAGCAAGTGACTATACCCCAGAGGCAGTGGCGTAGAGGACGGAACAACCTTTCTTTAACCATTCCAGGCCAGCAACTGGCCCAGACATTGAGGTAAATGGCAGTGCCTGCCAGGCAGCAAACTGTCCTGCCTCTCCACATGACCCCAAATCCATGGTGGATCCATTGTTGACATTTTACAGTTTCCTCCAAAGTTTCTGGTAAACTCTGGAGAAAATTGTAAGTTTTTAAAACCTGGGTTAAAGGTGATATATGCTGAGTTTGGTGCATTGTGTGTCCATACTGCACCAGATTTGGGGATAAGGCCTCACATCATGTAGCCTTATTGTGCCAGATTTGGGGTGTGTGCTTTTTTCCCACTGTATTGACAAGTCCTTAGTTCCCCATGGAGAGATAATTCCAAGTGTGTTCTACTGCCCAAGCTTGAGTCAGAACTACCTGTAATAACGTTATCTTTTTCCAACCAAGGTTATATTTGGCATGGTTTCCTTCAGCAGCTGAGGTCACAGCTGGGTGTCCATTCAGAAATTAATCAACAAGTTGAACACAGCCAATCCAGATTCACCTCTCTTAATATCCTTAATTGGCAGCCTGTGTAGTTGGCCTTGGGGAGCTGCCCTCTGCATCTAATTCCCAGCCTATAAACTAAGAGAAGAAGCAATCTACCTCACTTTGTTGTGAGGGAGAAAGGAACATTGGTCTTACCTGTGATACGTTCTTTTCCAGTGGTGAGGCGAAGAGCATCCGACAGCTTGGGTTGTCCCTCCCCACTTGCTCCTAGTAGGCAGGAAATAAAAGACTTTGGACTGCCCCCAGTGAGGTCATCTGAGAGGGATGACCCCCGGCTGGCCAGTCTATATCACAGCCTCGCACAGCTGTAACATCCTGAGTTGGGACTCGAGAAAAAGAAGAGAAGTCCATATATGTCCATCTGATTGAAGTCCCACACCAGACCTTTGTCACCAGACTGATCCCAGCTGAAATACTGTCCAAAGCGTGCCACCCCTGGTCTCTGTCCGCTTCTCGCCAGTGGGTGGGTCCAGATGCTCGTCGCCTCACCACTGGAAAAGAATGTATCACAGGTAAGACCAATGTTCCTTTTCCCAGTGCAGAGAGCTCCAGAGCATCCGACAGCTTGGGATATATTAAAGCCCCAATCAAGGGCGGGTCTGGCGAGTGATTATCTTCTATGCTTGGACTACTTGTTGCAGAAGTCTTCTGCCAAATGCCGCTTCTGCTGACTGTGACTTATCCAGTCTGTAATGGCGTACAAATTTAGAAGACGATTTCCAGCTCACGCTCTGCATATTTCTTCCAACAGCGTGTCCCTTTGCCAGGCCGCCGATGTAGCCGTACTTCATGTGGAGTGTGCCAATATATCCTCCGGCACCTCCAAGCTCAATGAGTGGTAGCATGCTGCAATACAACTTCTAATCCATCGTCCCAGTGTGGAAGGGGAGACTTTTCGCCCCAAATACTTGGTATGATGGGAAACAAACAAGGCTTCTGAGACCCTGAACGATCTAGTCCCTTTGATGTAAATCCGGAGAGCCCTGTGAACATCCAGGGTGTGCCAAATTCTTTCCAGTTCCCTTTCAGGCTTTGGACAGAACGTGACTGCCCCCATGCCCCCAGTTCTCAGACCTCTGCGGGAGGGATCCCAGGAATGAAGCACTGCCCGACGGGGTGGCAAGGGCAGTGGGGCGGACAAAGGAAAGTCCAAGCGACCCCCAGTCCACGTGGTGACCACAGGGGGAGGAGGGGAGCGGGAGGTGCTCCCAGGTCCCAGGTCCCAGCCATATCAATGCAGGCCACACATCACCAGGTTCCCAGTGACTCATGCCCCTCCTTTGGGGAGGCTCGAGAGTCCTCTGCCAGCTCGGCTGGAAAAGACTAGCCGCCAGCCAGCCCACTGCTTCCCTCACCAGGGCATCTCTAAGCCAGTCAGGAATGGCTGCAGATGCTCCCCCCCCCTGCTGCCCCATCTCCCAGGGTCCCGGCTGCACTCATGATGTCCACCAGTGGCTGCTGGGGACAAAGACCGGCTCCTCCAGCATTGTCTGGTGGCTGGGCCAGGGGCGCCAGTGTGGCAGAATGCGCCCCATTCTCGGGGCCGACCCGCACCTCCTCCTCCTGGAGGGGCCGCGCGGTGACTTCTTCCTCCCATCCATCTCTACGCCCATCCGGGCGGAGCAGGACCGAGGTACAGCCAGTGGCAGCCGAATTGGGGGTCTTCCCCCGCTTTGCCAGCCTCTTCCTGCTGCCGCCACTCTTTCATGCAGCTGCCTTGCTGCTTCCATTGCCAACGGAGGCCTGGTTGGCACTGCTCTGTGCATCTGGGACTTCATCATCAGCGTTGGTGCTGCTTGCGCATTGCCTACTGCCCCTCTCACCAGCGATCACAGCTGTGATGATCTCATCTATCTCTTCACTAGCATTCATCTCTCTTAGCCCTTCCTCCGATGGCCAAAGGTAAGGATCCAAATTAGAAAGTTTAGGAAGTTCTTTTTTTTTTAAGTCTACAGTTTAAAGGGGGGGGATCCAAAATGGCCCCGGCCACGTGTAGAGAGGGTGAACAGAGAAACAAAGACCACGTCCCATCAGGAGCGTAGGCAGGAAACAGATTGGGCAGCCGGGGGTCATCCCTCTCAGATGACCTCACCATGGGCAGTCCAAATTCTTTTATTTCCTGCCTACTAGGAGCAAGTGGGGAGGAACAAACCCGAGCTGTAGGATGCTCTGGAGCCCTCCCCACTGGGAAATGAGCAAAGATTGATTTTAATATGTTGTCATAACACTGAGATATTGCACTCCGCCGGTCAAGGTTCTATAAGCAAAAGGGGGGAAACCTCAGCTGGCTCCCATTTTAGAGCTATACAATTGCCACAAAAGACCCTTTAAGTGTTTATTCTATCATGCTAAGAGCAACAAAATCTGGAAGTGACTTCTTGCCACAGGAGAGCAACACTACAAATTGCATCCCCTGCTGTGACACACCACACATAGACATAATAACAAACACGCATTATGGGACACACTGAAAGACACCTATGGAAAGAGAATAGCAGAAGAACAAAGGCATTAATAGAAGGTCCACAGTTAGCAAAATGCAGCCCTCACTTTTCGCAACATGTCATTCTGTTCCACGTTGTGTATTTTTCCAGGGCTTATTTCTCCTTTCAAAGTGTATTCAAAGAACTTCCCACTGATGTTGACCAACAGGGTTGTGAAAGCCCGATCCTCTTGGGAGCAGCTGAATGGCTTATCATGACCACTGGTAGGAGGTATGCCATATCTCAAGATCACTCCAACAATCAGTCCTGAAATACAGATGTTAATTCATTCATAAGTTATATCTTATCAAGCACATTCAGTCTTTTAGCATGCTTTCCCCCTGCCAAAGATGGCTGCATCTCTTATAACTTGATAAACTGTGAGAATTCTTAGCATTCTTATCAGTCATAAGGAGACAGGCAACTAGGTATGAACACTTTCTTCTTCTTAAGGACTGGTTATACTACAAAGCTCAGAAGAGCTACTTTTTGGACTAGAACTCCCAGAATCTTCTAGGCAGCATGACGATTGTACTCTAAAAAACGACCTTCCTTGGAGGTCTTTAAACAGAGGCTGGATGGCCATCTGTCGGGGATGCTTTGATCGTGATTTCCTGCATGGCAGGGGGTTGGACTGGATGGCCCTCGAGGTCTCTTCCAACTCTGCAATTCTATGATTCTATGATTCTATGAACTCTAGCAAGCTTGCAAGATCTATTTTGTTTGTTTCTTTCTTGACAAGAAATCACAGAGTTCCGCCATTTGGATCCTGGTGCAAAATAGTGGCTCAAACACCAGAACACTGATGTCTACAATTCCCTGTGAACACTGGCATGACTACCATGTATAAGTACTCCTCTACATCTAAGCTACTATAGATCAGGGTTCCTAGGAGTTTACCTTAGAGTGGGAGATCAAGGGTTTTTGGGGGGTGGGATTAAAAACTATTGCAAGAGTTGGAAGATACCATAAGGGCCATCTAGTCCAACCCCCTGCCCTGCAGGAATATACAGTCAACGCATTTCCGACAGATGACTATCCAACCTCTTTTTAAAAACCTCCAAAGGAGACTCCACCACACTCTGAGACAGTGTATTCCACTACCGAACAGCCCTTGTAGTCAGGAAGTTCTTCCTATGTTTAGGTAGAATCTCTTTTCCTGGGACTTATTTACTGCAAACAATCTAACAATCTACGAGCAGATCATGACCTAGTTTTCTCCCCTCATTAATACTGACAAAAAGCAACTGTCCCAAAATCTCAGGGCATAGTCCCTCCCTGTGCTGCTATTAGAGATATCAGTCACCATAGTATGGGGCCTTCTTCAGATAAAGTATATGTCCTACCACTCCATTATGTGCCATCCTTTATGGTCAACAACAGAACTCAAACCAGCCATGGCTCTGAGATGCACAATGATAGATCAATGTGTACACCATGACATTCCTATAGAAACTCCAGTCCTGTACCATTCTACCTTTTAAATTCCTATTTAGAAAAGCAGTAAGTCCTGCCTATACAAAATGTACACATGTGCACGGCAGCAGGCACTACTTCTGTTAGTTTTTGAAAAATGCTTCTCTTACATGAGTGTCGCAATTGTCTCTCATCTGAAAGACTGCATCTCCATATATGAACCTGCCAGAATCTTAAGATCTGCAAGGGTGGGCTTTCTCTTGGTCCTGCCACCATCACAGGCTCACTTGGTGAGGACACAAGAGAGAAGGTCTTCTCAGTGGCTGCTCCCACCTTCTGGAACTCCCTTCTGTGAGTGGCTAGGCTGGCCCCCTGCTCTCCCTGCTTTCTCTTTTTGCTTTTAGTTTCAGCAAACTTTTAATATGTAATCATTTGTAGGGAGGCTTCTTATTGGGGTGTGTGCTTTATTTTTTTTAAAAAGACTTTTGTATGCTTTTAAAATAATTGTATACTGTTTTAATGTGGTGATTTAATTGTTTTTAATATTTTATTGTCAGGTTTTCATTGATTCCTTTTGTGAGCTGTCTTAGGTCCCACTCAGGGAGAAAGGTGGAATATAAATGAAATAAATAAATAAGTCTGAGGAACAGATCAGCACCTCACCTGTTTTCCTTCAGGTGATGCAGCAGATTCTGATGCTCTGACCATCCATGAAATGTTTTCAAAAACTGAAATACTGTACAGTTGGCCCTCTGTATCTACAGGCTCTGCGTCCACAGATTGAACCAACCAGGGGGGGAATTCAAAAAGCAAACCTTGCTATTTGCTATTTATATAAAGGATGCCATTTTACTACACCATTGTATTTAATGGGACTTGAGCATCCACAGATTTTGGTATCTATGGGGGAGGGGTCCTGGAACCAAACCCCAGCAGATACCGAGGGTCCACTATACATAACTTCCATCATGGCCACTTTTAGTAGGAAAATGATAATCCGGCAGAAGTGTACCCCATCTAAAATAAAGAGTCACGAAATGCAGTAAAGCCTCAACATACCCGCCCCCGAGCTTGTTTTTAGAGCAGCACAAGATTTCAGCCTTATCTCACTAAGAGGCATCTTAAGAGAAAATAGCAAGGAGCTGCAAATGTCACAGATGGAAAATGAAATAGTGGTCCTGAGGGAAAACAGAAATAGCAAAGAAGCACAAACAAGAGGAACAAAAATAAAGTACAGTAAGGGGGGGGCTGGTATAAAGAAGTCACAACAGCAGTACCAGAAGCGCTCGATATTTCCATTCTTTGAGAGGAATATATGGACAGAAACTAACTCTCTAAGGTTTCTGTTTCCAACAATGGTATAACTTCTCTTTTGGACTGCAGTTGGCTAGTTTTACCAATACAGTACCTAAAAGTTGTTTCCAGGTGCAGCAGTACAGAGACATCTTGAAAAATCCAATGATCTCTGCCTAAACAAAGGAACTCTTTGCTTCAGAAAAGGACAGGGATATGCTGATTTCCAGAGAAGTTCCTCATTACTGCAAAAGGGTTTAACTTTTACTGTCTTTTGTCTCAAATCCACATGGCCAGAAAGTAGGACTGGCCTCTGCCTGCATGAGACCCCCTCATCTGAACATCACAAGTAACATCTGAAAGAGCACGTTGGCCTGTGACTCCAACATCATCACTTTTATTTCTTTCTTTATTTTTTAATGTCTTCTGCCTGCTGAAGAAGCCAGTAGAGCGTCAAAAGCTTACATCATGTGTTTTGCATTTGGTTGGCTAATAAAGGTATCACTTTTTGTGAATTTTGTTTTGCTGCATGGCCAACATGGCTACCCCTGAATGTACTTTAGGGAAACCTTCACACCATTGCCCATCTTTGACTTATAGAAGAATGATATGCTGGTCACAGCCATGATCACAATAAGCAACTAAAACACACATGTGGAAAGTGTCAGGAGTTAGAAACTGAACTCCATTTTAAAACAGCCAAACAAACTGCAGAGTCATGCTGAGTCAAAATGGTTGACTCTGTGAACTGCTTAGTCTTCCTTAGCTACAGAAGGAGGGTTCTTACTGGTGTGTAAGATCATGTGATTGAGTAAGCCAATGCCCTGTAACTGTGTATATAAGAGAGCTCAGAACAGAGCTCATCCTCTTTCTTCCTGTGAATGCTGAGGCCTGGTGAAGCAGTTTCTCCCTGAATTGTAGATATTTGTATGTATTGCAACTGTTTTGAGTTTGAAGATAAAAGTGCCTCCTGCTTATTTGGACATCAAACACTCTGTGTGTGAGTATTCTTGGGAGCGGGTTGCTACTGAGTCTACTGAGATAGTTTTTGGGCTTCTTCTGGGGATTGCGTGTCCTATCATTCTCTGACAGAAAGGTGGTGTCAATTCACTTTTATATCCCTCTTATTTTTCTAGCCACTGCAAGAGGCATGAACCTAGCACAATAGCAGCCCACGCTGAAATTTTATTCAAGTTCAGTTGTAAAGATCCATTGTAAGACAAAACAGGATTCAGGAACTTACTTGGCTGTTAGATTTCTGTTTTGATAAGAAATCTCTATTCAAGTACAAAGACATTTGAATTTACTATCTCAGTTCAGATCCAGAACATTAAGTTACCTGCCCAACCATGCCTGAACATTCTACCAGAGATCTGTTGTCGCTCTTACAGCCAGTCCAGTATATTGGTAATTTTAGTCAAAGCTGTGAATGACTAGCATTCCTTCCCCCAACAAGTTCATTGTTCTACATGTGATTTGTGATCTTAATTGGTGAATTCTGCTTGCTGCATTTTATTGTTATATGATCTTTAAATACTTTTCTACTCTCTAAGCCATCCGGACAACTTTCTGTTTTAAGGTGATCTATAAATAACGTTGTTGTTGTTGTTGTTGTTGTTGTGTGCCTTCAAGTTTTTCCCAACTTATGGTGGCCCTAAGGCAAACTTATCACAGGGTTTTCTGAGGCTGTGTGTGTGTGACTTGCCCAAGGTCACCCAGTGGGTTTTCATGGCCAAGCATGGATTTGAACCTTGGTCTCCAGAGTCATAGTCCAGCGCTCAAAGCACTACACCACACTGGCTCCATAATTAACATATGCAAACTGCCCCAACAAGATTCTTGCCTATGTATTTATTTTATTTAAACTATTTATTTTTCAGTTTGTATGAACAACAATCACAACTGAAAAATACATAGATGCTAGTTTAAATAAAATAAATACATAGGCCAGAATTGTTTGGGGGGGGGTATTAGTCCAGTGTAACAACTCTCTATATCAAAGTTTACACTCTTTAAGTAATTGCACATGGAGCTATCCATCAACCCCTTATAAAAACAGCTCCCCATTTACTTGCAGCACCATGAGCCACCTGCAGGAATTGCTCCAACCTCATCACAATGGGAATGGCTACTTGAACAGTATTGTTCCCTTCCTCATTCACATAGGTATATTGCAATAAGTTCAAAAGGATCTTGGGGGCACAGTATCTGATGGAAACTTGGCATGAATCTGTCAGGTACTTTAAGGAGGTCTCTATACTATCAATTTATCAATTACCTCAGGAAATTGTCATCTGAGGAAAATGAAAGACCAGGGACCTCTAGGTGAGAATTCTCAGCACTTTCACTACATAATAATTTGCATGAGCCTTTGAGGGAAGCCACAACAGTTCAGCTGGAAGCAAATGAAGCAAAGTTCACAGTGCAGACATATCCTAAAAGGTAATTATTATAGTTAGTACAAGAGCTCCAACAGAGAAACAAAGTGTAGGTCATAGAAGGAAAACTCATGATAAGTAGATAAAATTAATATCCAATATTAATATTAAGCCTATAGAGCAGATAACAAAAGTACAGTGGGCTCTCCTGATCCATGCGCTCCTGATCTGCAGTTTCCATCACCCATAGATTGTCACATCCTATACCTTAAATGACAGTGATGTGAACGTGGGCGTGCTGATGCGTCCACAGTGCACATCACTGCCATTTAATAATATGGGGCGTTACTATCCTTTTTTTTTTTTTTTGGCAATCTGTAGGGTGTCCAGGAACTGAACCCCCATGGATCAAGAGGGCCCACTGCAGTTAGAACAGAGAAATCAAAGAAGGCTAGTTCTTCTATTAAGTTCCATATATGAGAATAAAACAATGTACAATCCTTCATCTGTATCCCCCCTTCATCACACAACTTGGTAGCTGCTCCAAATGTGTTTTGACAAAAGCTGCTATTACACCAGGCATTGTTGTGATAATGGGATTTGTACTCCAAAACACCAAGAAGGTGCATCAGACTTAGAAATGCTTCCATAGAGGTCTATCAATTTTTTTACTGTGAGTTTGGGTCACAGTAACTTGGAAACAAGCAAGCTTCCTAGTTGAGAAACTGACACTGCAGAGAATGTTAGCATGCTTTTCAAGGCAAAGACTCGAAAGAATAAAAGATTAAGCAAAATCAGTAAGTTGTCTAAGGGAGATGGCCTTTTAGTTTTAAGGAACTTGGAATCTCATCTTGCCATCTCATCTTAGAAATGTAAGAATAGGAACATGTGTCACTTTCCTCACAGTTAAGTGGTAAAAAGATTCATCCAGAAAGATTAGAAGACCTACATATACAGGTGTATTTCACCTGGACTTTACTTTTTTAACATAAACTTTGGTACCAAAGATAGAAATAACATGGAAAGAATAGGGATAGGTTCCTACACCACAGAAAAGCAGAGCAGTTCAACATGTTTCAGGAAACTTTTTATTTAAAACTAACATTATGTGCATGTGAAATGAAACAACCAGGTCAGGTAAACCTTGCATAAGGAAACAAAAACATTTTAATCTTCTAGGTAACACTTCAAAGCTGTTTCCAAAAGGTATCCCAGGATGATTTTTTTTTCTTTCAATAGCCTCCACTGTTCTTATGATTTCCATTTTGGTGGTGAAACCAGATCTGTGCTAGTGAGGCAAACTAATTTGTTTTCCCCCTTTCTTTCTGTCTTGCTCTTCAAACATGCTCAGTAAGTGATTTTGGAGGATGTTGTTTACCTTGCCTGTTGTATGTAAGCAAACACAGCTACAGTAGGCTTACTCAGAGTAAAATTGCATTCTTTCCCAGGTCAAGCTTTATTGCACTGCTTAGCGCTGACGTGCTGCTGCAACGTCCTTCACCATCCTCCCAATGCCAATGCTGCAAAAAACCTCCAGCTAGACAGAAGACAAGAAAGAGGGGGCTGAGCACCTGTAAAAAGACTTTGTAAAAAGGAGCTTCTTTGTCAGAGCTGGGGAATCTACACAACACAAACAATCCAGTTTGAAACTGGATTATTTGCATAGCTCCTTTCTATGGAATCCTGGGATTTGTAGTTTTACAAGGTCTTTAGCCTTCTCTGACAAAGAGTGCTGGTGCCTCACCAAACTACAAATCCCAGGATTCCATAGGAAGGAGCCATGTGAAAAATCCAGTTTCAACCTGGATTATTTCTCTAGTGTGGATGCCCCCTGAGATATGCCTACACTGAAGATAATGCACCTCCCTTACAAGTTAAAAATTTTGTACACATGCCAAACCTATGATGCCACAAGAAATCCAGAGTACTCCAGACAGCCAAATCAAAGAGTTTCTGGAGGCATGCATTGTGCAGTTGATCGTGTTCTACTTTCTAGCTAAACTGCTGGCATGAATCAGTAGCAAGCATAAACCCAGAAGAGCTCTGGCTCTAAAAATAAAGCCTATGTAGAATAAGTAATGCACAGGTGTCACAGCTTAATAACACCAAGTGTGATGGCAGTTGGGAAATTAACTCTGGGATGATTCTATAAATGTATTCCTACAGCCCTTTAGGAGGAAAACCCTACTTTCAAAAGGGAGATGGAACCACAAGTGGACATTTTCAAGCTTAAAGGGTTGATTCTGATTCCTGAAACATTTCTATGACTACTGCTAATGTGGTAAGGCAAGGACCTTAGCAGAATGAGAAATACAGTATGACTTCTGACTAATGAGGAAAGATATACTGTACAGTATTCAAAGCTGTAGCAGACTGAAACTAGAGACTGAGCAGAAGTTGAACAATTGGTTTTCCAAATCTTGAGGCTAACCCTATCCCACGTCCGGAAGCCTGATGCTTATTGTTAAATATTTACAGGTAGCTCAGCCAGAGTTCTTGCTCATTTCATCCAGCTGCAAAGATCAATGTGAGAAGAAATTTATCCCCACCCATCTTATCCAATACAGCAGGCTTGTTTATGTTCATCATGCTGTCTCACATTCAGCAATCTTCACTGTTTGTATATTTCTCAAGCAGAGGAGGGGAGAAGAGACAGGACAAGGACAACTGCAGAGCTGGCAGAGGGATCTTGTGTCCCCTGTTTAAATTTGGACAAACAAATAAGAATAAATAAAGGCCTTTTGTTCCACTCAAGAAGACATACCATTTTACACAATATACAGTATAGACTTAGCTGTAATGGTTCCCCCTAAAAAAAATGAGAAGCATGGTTTTACAGATGTTGCCAAAAAATTGTTAGGCTCTCAAGACATGTCACTGGACTAAAATTTAACAGGGGAAAGAAGCTGTGGGCAAGAGAGCAGCCAGGAGTTTAAGTCTGTACAGCAAACATAAGATGCAGGAATGAGAATTTGTACCCCATGATTCCAGTATAATCTTTGACTCCAGTTGCAGTTTGGACAAATTTACTTAGTCATGTTTCTAAAGGACCTTCAACAAAAGTTATGCAATGGGCTGTCTGCAAAACCTTATACCAAGTAAGATACGTTATGTTCTAAGGTGCCACAGGATTTTGTCCCTTATTGATCCAATGCACTAATACAGCTACCCCTTTGTAACATAACCTTTCTTTTATTTTATTAGACAGAAGGTTGAAGTGGTCATTCCACTGAAAAAAAAATCTTATAGTGTTTGTTGACAGGCATGTACTTTGAATTATTTTGTGAACAGCTCTCCGTTGCTCAATTTCTTAAAAGTTGATAGTCAGGTAGAATTTAAATGGCCCTAAAAAGTAGGAAGCAATCACTAAGTGCAGTACTGACAGTATTTCTCATGACAAAAAAGTAATGCTCATGAGATACAGATGGATGTGTTTAGTTTGGTTTTCTTGCTGGTAAGTGTGCTGATTCACAAGAAACTCAGAAGTGATTAGTCTCAGAAGTCTGAATCATCATTGTTCAGGAAGAAGGCAAGATACAAAATGCTCAAGTGCTAAAATCCAGCATATGGAGCAGTGTGTTCCTCAGTCTAGGCTTCCCAATTTATAGCCTCTCAAGATTATGAAAAGGTGTTGGGAACATACAGAGACTTTGTGTATGTACCATCAAGTCACCTTCTGACTTATGGTGACCTCATGAATTTCTCATAGGGTTTTCTCAGGCTAGGAATATTCAGAGGTGATTTTGCCAGTTCCTTCCTCTGAAATATAGCCTTCAGCACCTGGTATTGGTTGGTCATCTCCCATCCATGTACAGTACTAATCAGGACTGACCCTGCTTAGTTTCCAAGATCAGACAGGATCTGGTGCCTTTAAGATATTTAAAGATTGTAGGTGACACAAGTGTGTGTGTGTGTGTGTGTGTGTGTAGCGGGGTCTTTCAAATAGGACATATCACTCATGAAATAAGAGATTACCTTCTTGCTCCCTAGATTAATTACGCACACATTTCCCATGAGGATCTGCTTTCCAGTTAGATATTAAACTATAAACAATGGTGCAAAGAAAAATGCTTAATAAATATAAATCCATACATCATTCAGTATGGGACACTGTATCAAGTGAAGGCTCTGTACCTCCACAGAGTTCCGCTTTGTAGAACAAAAGGGAAATCTCAGAGGCATCTCTGTGGCTCCACGACTCAGGACAGAATTGTTGGACTAGGAAAGCTTTTTGTCAGCAAGGAAATCATTGTGTACTTGTTTATAGACGATCTCTGCAGAAAGTCTAGCTTCTTTATTGTCTTAATGTGGCCTTCAGACAGACATTACCATAGGCAACTGATTCTCTGCGTCAAGGTCTGGCTGATGTGAAAACACAATAGGTTAGGCAGAAGGCTAAGGGATTTTGCTACTTGAGAAGTTCAAGATGGTGCCTCCTCGCACTCCATAAAGAACTCAACCTGATTGGCAGTTTAGTTTTTCTTCAACAGTGAAAATGGGGCAGCTTAGGGGCACATATACTCTCTTCTCCAAGCTCCAGTTTCGAACAAGTAAAATTGGAAGATTTACTAAGCTGTATTAACCAGAAAGAGCTGCAAAGTGTTATACCCTGTGGCACCAAAACATATATACAGTGGGCCCTCCTGATCTGCAGGCTCCAGATCCATGATTTTGAGTGATCATGGATCACCGCAACCTATATTTAAAGTGGTGGTGATGTGAACATGGATGTGTTGAAGCATCCATCCACACATCGCCACCATTTAATAATATGGGATGTGATCATCCACATTTTTTGTCATCTGCAGGGGGTCCTGGAACCAAATCCCCACAGGTCCAGAAAGCCCACTGTACTTTAGTTTTTGCCATATGAACATAAGAAAAGAAATATAAAAAAACACAAATGTTGGAATCATCTGAACCTTGGATTTGAGCTTTGTCTATGGGCTTGTCTAGATGGGCAATTTACTTTGGCTTCTGCCTGTTTTGGAGCCCTGCAGTCCAAATGCACAAGGCTCTTGCCCCATTTCGCCTCCAGGTAGTCCTGATTATGTCTGAGGCAAAGCCAGGTTAAAGCCAGCATAAAGCCTTTTAAAACGTTTTAATAAAACACCTGGGAAAATCCACGTTATGCAGGAAAACCCGAATAGGTCTGTACCTGCATGCTGGTCTGTATAGCCAGATGCCACTGCTAAAGCTGCTGGTGTTGCTCTGGAGCCAGGAAGGATAGCTCAGATGCCGCTGCAGCTCACCTTGATCATGTGCTGAAAGACTCCTTCCTAGCTTCAGACAGCGTGACGCACGATAGTGGAGAAGGTGCCCACCAATAATGGCCGGCATATGCGCCCATTTCTGCCCATTTTGTCTCAGTAATGAGGGTGGAAATGGGCTGGCATCAGGGCCAGAATATGCAGGCCAGAAGGCAGTGGATTCTGACAGATCTGGACAAGCCCCATGTCTATAATAAACACATGAATTGTTGTTCTCTAACTCGGTAGACTGTCTTACACACAAGTGTTCATATTATGCCTCTGGCTTTACTTTTGAGTAAAACCTTTTCTCATTCCAAATGAGAAAATATTTAATTGGCAATTTCTTTCCCATGTTTCTAATTCTCTTGTTACTGAATTATTACACCAAGTTCAACAGGAAATTAACAATCAAGAACAACATAGTTTTAATTTACTTTCAGTTATTTTCCTTAATTATGAAAATATTTATATCTTATCCTATATCATACTATCACATGGCAATATACAATTAAAATTCACTTAACTTTTGAAAATACAGTCAGCCCTCCACATTCACAGCTTTTGCATTCACAGCTTTGCTTATTCGCGGTTTGTTGCTACTGCTGGAGTATGTCAACAATACTGTTATTGTGAGACCTTGTCCTCCTTCTCCTCACCCTCCTCCTGTCTGGAAAAACCACAATCTCAGCACCACCATGATTCTGCAAGATTTGCAAAGTCCCTCCGCCTCCCTCCACTCTGGTGGGAAGACTGGCTCTGCACCTACACCACCCCATCCTTGTCCTCTCCCTTCTCTTCCTCCACTCCAGCCAACACGGTTGCCTCTTTCTCCCTTTCCTGCATTTGAATGACAATGGACTTTTAAGGTGGTGTAGCAATGTTTTTCTCCAGATCAGATTGCGGTGCACAAGTCATACCAGTTTGAATGCCAGGTGAGCAGGAGATGTGGAGTGTCGCTGCTGGCCAGGCAGAGAGAGTAGAAGGTGAGGGAGGGAAAGTTTTGGGTGCCTGAAAACTGTTGCCGCTGCTGCGGGAACTGTGCTTTTCACTTCAATTTGGGGCGAGATGGGGTGCAGTAAGTTTTTCAAGGTGGCGCAGGTCAATTTGGGAGCCAGGACAGCAGGAGACATGGAGTGGTTTTGTTGTGAGGATAGAAAGAGGCAGCAGCTGCTGCTACTAACATTTAATTTGGAGTGGAGGGAGGCAATGGGACTTTGCAAATCAGCTGAGGAATTGTGCAAAGGCAGGAAAGGGAGGTTCTGGCAGTGCTGTTGGCGAGAGGAGAATACAGCATGTTTGGGGTGGGGGTTAATTTATTCACATTTTTTCATTTTTACGCTGGTGTTACACCCCCAACCCCCTCAAATGTGGAGGGCCAACTGTCTAGGCCAAGATGGCACATGTAGCTATAATGTTAGAGTTATGCTCTGTCTCTCTATCTGACTCTCAAAGCTCACCTTAAAAGCCAGGCAGCTGTACTGAACAAAGGAGTTCTGCAGCATTGGCAAGCAGGGCACTGAAAGATGATGCATCCTTTCCCCTCCCCACCAGTGAACTGTGACAAGCAGAAGCAGGGAACCCTGTGGGATTCTGTCTGAACTCCTTGTCACACTGCATCTCACTGCAGTTCGTTCAGTGCTTCACTCACCATCATCACAGAACTCCTTCAGTCAGTACTGCTGCCTGGCTTTTAAGGTAGATATTAGAAGGGTGAATTGGGATACAGAGTGCAGTTCCAAAACTGTAGCTATATTTCTCATGCAGGATCTCGGCCACATATTTTAAGATAAAGGAAGGTTAGACAAATTAAAAATATGTTACACAACTTTAAAAAGTTAAAAATGCATTTACAGGTTTATACAAAATCATTAGGCCCCAAAGGTTTTAATAGGAGGTGGGGGTGGGGAGAGAATGGAATCTGTCATCCCAAAATAGGCATCAGCTGCTAAAATGTGGATCCTTTCCTAGTATCAACATCATATTTAATTTCCTAATTAAATTTAATCCTGCCTCCCTCCAAGGAGCAGAGGGGAACATGTACAGGTCCCAGTACACAGTTATCTTCACAACAACCCTTTCAGGTGTTCAGGCCACGAGAGAGAGATTGATTCAAGGTGAGCCAGGAAACCACACAGACAACCCAGCTGTCTGAACCTGTGTCTCCATAGTCCAAGCCAACCACTCCACCCATTATTCTACACTATTTCAAAAGCAGCTAAGTGGCTTTTGCAACATGCAGCCACTTTGCAATCTATTGGTGTAGCAAATTAAATAAGAAAACTAGAAACAGTCCCTTTTAACAGAGAGTTAAAATACAATTGTTACTTTATAAGACACTAGGTAGCTAGAAGGAGTGGAAGAAGAGAAATGAGTAAAGCAAACAGCTTTCTTTGGTGTCAGCTTTTGAAGGAGTTGTCGAGTTGTCAAGGGAGAGTTGTTCACAAGAGATAAAAATAATTCTTATTTTCAAGTTTCAAACTTCAGTACTTGGAAGAAATCCAAAAACTTTGTAAGGGTCTTTTATGGCTTCCATAAAGCAGATTTTCCCCTATGTACTGCAGAATAAAAGTGGAAGTCCTAGTTTCACACAACTTGGCCTAGTTTGGCCTTCCCTAACCTTTAGAACTACACTCCACAGCATACTCAAGTTGGAAAAGAGCCAGAAAGCCCATTCAAAACCATCCTCACTCAAAAAGCTTGCACCTTTCTGGATCCTATTACATTCTACTCCACTGCCACACCTTTATAAATATGCTTTATGCCTGAGGCCTTAATACCATTTTGTACTGCATCTGAAGAAGTGGGTCTATATCCATGACTGCTCATGCAAAATTAAAAACCAGTTAGTCTTCAAGGTGCTGCCACATCCCCCCCCCCACATACCTTTTTAAAGCTTACTGAAAAACCTTTGCACCAACAGCAAGGCAAAGAACTTGTTCTGGTTGTGATGATAACTCTCAGGGTGGCAGAGAAAAACAGAATGTAAAGAGTTTAAGAGCTTCGGAAGCATATTTCCAAACTGAGCATTTGGGCAGGATGAGAAATGCATTTCAAAGCCAGCCATCTGTTTGTTTTCTTTGACAAAAATACACCTTGCCTCTTAAGAAAAATAAAACTTCAAGGCAGCTTATAACAAAAGGTACAGATGGGTACGTCAACTATACATGAAGCATTCATCACAGAAAACAGCTGTTTACATGAAAAAGCTCAGAATGAGGTAAATAGCAGTTCATAAGACAGCAATCAAGAAAAGGGAAATGCAGAACAAAAAGGAATAGAATACGCTCAGTCAAAGAACTTCTTAAACAGCCAAAAGAACCTAAGTGGCTTCCCCACTAAACCCTGCTGAAAACCAGACTGAAAAGTATCAACATGCAAATTATTTGTTTCTTCCATAAATCCTTGGAGATGTACTGCTACCACTGATTACAGTCAGTTCACCATATCCACAGGTTCTGTATCTACAAATACAACCAACCATGGCTCAAAAATATCTGGAAGGAAAAAAAAAATCCAAAAAGCAAACCTTGCTGCTTGCCATTTTATATAAGGGACACCATCCAGTACAGGATATGCTTGGAAACCACTGATGCACGTGCAGTAGGTTCCACCACATTCATATAAATGCAAAGGCAATATATCCTAGCCTAAATCTGTCAACATTGCTTACATGGAGCTAGTTCTTCAAAGAGAGTTTATCAATCAATTATAATGCACATTCAGTTTTAAGTCATGCTGTAACTGTAGGTTTCAAATAATGCTACATTAATACTATGTGTTCTGGAAGTACATGAAAAGATATATAAGATGATATAAAATCTTAACTCACACAAAAACAGGACATATTCTAGAATCCATCTAGATATTCTGGCTATAGCTAGATGGACCTCGGAGTTTGGAAAGGTAATTTTTTTTTTTTACTTCAGTTCCCAGATTCTCTCAGCTAGTATGGCCTCCAGACGCTCATCAGCAACGCATGATACTCTTGCATCACAGCATCTAGTACTCAAGAGGCACATTGCCCCTGAACACAAAGGTTCAATCTAACATGGCTAAGACCCATTATATCCTCCACAAGTTTAATCTCCTCCTAATAACAACTAAAGCTGGTAGCTGCTACCACTGCATCTTATTGTAATGAATTTATTTAGATATTTATGGCCTGCCTTTCAAGATTAATATTTCTGGGTGGCTCTAACACATTACAGTGTAAAAGTCCATTACAATGTGTCATAGTCCCCTAAAAGCACTGTCCAAAAATATTGCAACAGCAGTTAAATAATACCAGCAGAAGGAAACAGTATAAATATGAAAAACAAACAATGAATGAACTTTTAAAAAACGTAACAGTTAAACAGAGCAAGCGTGGTGTAGTGTTTTGAGTGTTGGACTAGGACTCTGGAGACCTAGTGAATCTTTGGAGACCACTTGAAAGCTTCTTCCAAAATGCATCCCAGGATGAGTTTTTTTCTTTCAATAGCCACCATTTTTCTTATGATTTTTATTTTGATGGTGAAACTTACAGACCTATGCTTTTTTACATGTCTGGATAGCTGGCGAAGAAGGCAAATCTACTTTCCCCCTTTCTTCCTGTTTTGCTCTTCACACATGCTCAGTAAGTGGTCCTGGAGGCAGTGTTTCCTCATCAGTTTCCCTACTCTGTCTGTGACTCCTTTGATATATGGTAAAAAGGGAAAGGGAAAATACCTTTGGGAAAATACCAAAGGGAAGGTATTTTTACCATACATCAAAGGAGTCACAGACAGAGTAGGGAAACTGATGAGGAAACACAACCTCCAAACAATCTATAGACCAACCAAAAAAATCCAAGAAATGCCTCGCTCAGCAAAGGACAAAAGAGACCCTCTCACAGCCGTAGGAGTTTACCGCATACCATGCAGCTGTGGACAAGTTTACATAGGGACCACTAAATGCAGTGTGCAAACATGAATCAAGGAACATGAGAGACACTGCAGACTGGGCCAACCAGAAAAATCAGCAGTAGCAGAACATGTTATAAACCAACCTGGAGACAAAATGCTATTTAAAAATACAGATATTCTGGACCAGGCCACCAACTATCATGTCAGAATGCACAGAGAAGCTACTGAAATCCACAAACACCTGGACAACTTCAACAGGAAAGAAGAAACCTTAAAAGTATAAACAAAATCTGGCTCCCAGTTTTGAAATACAATAGAATCAAAACTCAACACTTACAAAAGAATTCCACCCAGGGACAGGTGGATTCCCAGCAGGTAATGGCCCATCAACCAACCATTAGCCAAACAGACACTAATCATTCTAGCATTTCTATACCCAGAAACTAACCATTCAATTACACAAATTTACATATCCTCCCCAACAGGGGTTCACAGCATATAAACTCCATACACACACCTACACAACCATTCTCTGAGGATGCCAGCCACAGATGCAGGCGAAACGTCAGAAAGAAACTATTCCAGAACATGGCCTCACAGCCCGGAAAAAAACCAAGGAAAATCTATGGATGCCGGCTGTGAAAGCCTTCGACTTCACTTTACAGTATTGTTTACTACAGACCTGTTGTTGCAACCCAACACTGGAATTCTGTGTTTCTCTAGCCCTCCTTTACCATCTTCACAATGCCAATGCTGCAAAAAACAAAAACCAAAACAAACTCCCAGCTAGATAGAAGACAAGAAGTGGTGGATAGGCTGCTGCTATAAAAAGACTGTAAAAATGAGCTTCTTTGTCAAAGCTTTGTTAACTGAGGTATTCATTTATATTTTCTTTTGTTTCATCAGTTTATCCATTCTCTTCCTTGCATAGTACACCCCCTGAGATAAACACCCTAACTCCCCTGCACATAGCCTTTTCAGGTCCTGTTTTGTCATCTTCATAGCATTCTCTCCAGTCCCTATTAGGCGAACCCTGGTTCCTTCCACATCTCTCTTGCTCTACCGTTTAAAAACAAGAGATACTTGTCCATCCCTTTCAAACAAGAAGTACTTGTCCTATTCACTGGGCATGTGTGGACAACTATAGTCTTCTAGATGTTGATAGACTGTAGTTGCCATCATTCCTTACCCCTGGCTATGCGAGGTAGGACTGATAGAAGTAGTACAACAAAAAAGCTGAAGGATCACAGTTGCTTCTGTAAGATACTTGTGATAAAACAAATTTTATCTATATTCATAATAGATATTCTCAAGCTAGTTTTCCTAGTTTTAAGTAGTGGTTTCCCCACTTCCTTGAAGAACAGCGCATAACCTGTGGTGTACAAGCTACATCTCCAGACCATGTCCCTTTGTTCCCACATGACACATGCAGGCTGGCATGCACATGCAAGCATGGACATGTAATAACAGGAGGAATCAATATTTTACTTGCATACACAGTGTTGTCTTTTTATGCTTGAAGAAAGAAAACTCCCAAATCAACCCAAAGTGGTCTTTAGTGCATCAACTGGTTTCTGAAATCAACATCACTTTATGCCAGTACACACACTCCAAGACACTGCCAATTAAATAAATACACAATGAGACAATTTGTCCTTTCATTAGGGTAGGAGTTCATCATTCCTACTTGCACTTCATCCTTTACAGATGTTGTTCTCATCAATGGCAGCTTTCTTTTCCTAGATGGGCAAACAACGCTGAGTGCAACCATTAAAGGAAATCAACTGATCAAAACAGAATTCTAGAACTCTTTCTTGTGCTAGGATATGCTAAAACAATTGGTGCTCTGGCTGAATATGAAGAATAAGGATTCATAATTACACTGGTGCTAAAAGACTAGTTAACTTTTGGCTTGAGCACTCTTTTGTTTTTACCTTTACCCCAGAGTCAAGACTTGCTGATAGATTATCAATAGCAGCAGCCAAATTTTTGCAAATTATGTCATGAGACAAAGCAAGATAGTGACACTCCAAGACATGCTACTGTGCCCTGCCCACAAACTAAACCATGTGCTAAATAAAGCCTTTGTTTATAGTCTTTACATTTCTTATTTCAACCAAAATTGTTTTTCAACGTTAAATGTAATGTCATTTTAATTGACACTAAGGCAAAAATATCCATCAAAATAAACTTAAAACAATACCACCTAAAATATCTCCCACCTACACAGAGAGAAAGAGCTGAACCAACAAATTTGTTTTTATTACTTTCCAAAGATTTTGAAGAATGGTAATGTTACAGTCTGGCACCCAAAAGATCACTATGTCAGCACCAGGCAAAGTATGCCCCTGAAGGGAGTTCCATAGATATCACCACAGAAAAGACCCTGGCTGCATCTGCACTGCAGAAATAATCCAGTTTGACACTGCTTTAACTGCCATGCTTCAATGCTATGGAATCCTGAGATTTGTCATTTGTTGTGGCACCAGAGCTCTCTGACAGAGAAAGCTAAATAACTCACAAAACTACAAATCTCAGAATTCCATAAGATTGAGCCATGGTAGTTAAAGCAGTGTCAAACTGGATTATTTCTGCAGTGCCGATGCAGCTCCTATCTCTGACAGCCCCATGCACCTAATTTTTGAAGGAAGGAGTGTCTGCAGCAAGATGATCTCCTGCAGTCACACAAAGTTAGACTGGAAAAGTTATATCATTTTTCTGGGGGTTTTGCTGGTAAAGTCTGTCCTACCAGGAAGTCTTGATCTCACACCACTGAAGCATTTATAGTTCAAAACCAGCACCCAGAACTGAACTGCAAACCAGTGAAGCTCTAAGTGTTGGTGAAAATACAATACTCCTATTTAATAATTTAGCTGCCTGGCTAACATTTCCAGATATTTTCAAAAGCAGCTCTGTGTATATTGCATTGCAAGATTCATGACTGGGTAATACAATTAATTATTGGGTAATGGTGGCAAGACAATCTCTTCATCAGCCATACTGGCTGAGAGAGCCTCAAAGCTGAAATCATAGCTATTATCTGCCAAACCAGGAACCTAACCAGGTTCTGAGCTTGCTTCTTTGAACTACGTATTACCCCATGCCACATCATAATCCAGAACTGGGAAAGAGGTTGGTTGGATATAAATGTATAAGTAAATGAATGAATGGAGAAACTCCTCCAGGTTTCAAAACCTGATCATCAGTGAAGGTTGAATAAGTCCCAACTCCTGCTAGACTGAGACCAGAACTAGGAACTCCCAGTCCTTTACTGGTTTAGACATGCAAAGCAGCAGCAGCAGCAGGGTGGGAGCATTTACAGTGGCAATACAGTGACTAGGAGGTCAATCCTTATTCTCCACCCCACCCATCAGGGCACTGCTAGGGAGGAAAGTCTTGGGTCTTTGGTTGTTGCTTCTGGAACATATGGCAGCTTCTGTGAGAGTACAGAGTGAAAAGTCAAAAACTGAAGCCACTCTGCAATATAGTGAAGGCAACTCTTTTTATTTAAACCAGGATGGTCAAGCTCCAGGGGCCAATGTTGCTTCTGAGCAAACAGCCATAGACTTTACTTGCTCCCCAGATGATACTCTTTCCCATTTTTTCCAAACCCAGGAAAAAATGGAAGTTTACTTTCAGCTCTAAAAGTGTGTGTGTGGGGGGGGTGGTATTGGAAATACCTCCTTCTGAGACCCACAGTAATTCCTGTGCCACACTTTAGAAGAGACCTGCCATTCTTAGAGGCTAACAGGAGCAACCACTTTTCTTTTTCAGCTGAAAAAAAAATTAGGTGAGGGGCTGGAGGGGTTAGAGGGGCCCCACAGTCCACAAAAATGCCCTTTGGAAGTCACCTGCAGCCCATGGGCCATGTGATTCCCACTTCTGAATTAAACTGTTAAGCAAAGCAGACAGTTCAACTTCTTCACTCAACACATTGTAAACTGAAATTTATGTTGGGGCAGCCATTTTTTTTCCTGGTACCATTGTTGTCATTTCTGTTTCCACAGGTATTTGTAGTTTCAGTTCTCAGTACAAGGGGGACAGAAAAAGCAGCAGCAGCTCAGTTGAAGGATTTGTTTATACTTATGTACATTAAAAAACAACAACAACAACAACACCCAACAACCAGGAACTGAGCTCACCATATACTGGCCACCTAAGTAAGAATCCCCCTGCCCTCGCATTACTTGGAGAATCATCATGCACCTGTTTCATGTTAAGCAGAATTTCAGGAGATAATGGTGTAATGATTCAAAAACAGGGGGACTGAAGAGAAATCAATTTAAAAAGGATGTGAATGGAAAATAAATTGGGCATCACAGAAAAATTAATTGAAGTCATTTGTGTGTTCTATGGACAGCAAGTTTATTGAAATGGTTATTTGGGGATCCTTGGGTCGGAAACAAATTGGCCTTCATTGTGTGATAATTATTTTTAAATATCCCTGTCTGCATACACACTAGCACGTGTACAGTTCTATCTATGGCCTTTTAAATACCTACCAATGTCTTTGCCATGGTTTTCAGTAAAGTGTGGGAGGGGGAATATCCAGGGAAGATTCTTTTAAAAAAACCTTTGCAGATGAAAGGGAGCAGGTGAGGGAATGGTTAAACATCCCCAACTCCCACACTTTACATCTTTCTTGCAAATGCTTCTCTTCTCCTGCATTATACATTAGAAGCATACACAGGACAGAGAATCTTGCATTTTCCACCAAGTGTCTTAAATCTATTTTCATTTTTTAAAGTAGAATACTGTACTGGGTTGAGATGAGCAGAGTGTGTATGAAAAAAATTGCCAGTAAAAAAGGCATGACACTGGATGTTCAAGTGTCATTTTATGAACACAAACTTACCTTTCCTTTTCACACGCCTGAAATGTATACCCCCTCTCTTAAAATCAACAAAAACCGAGAGCTTGGCATAACTCCCAAGTACCCAATGACTGGGCAGTCCAGCCCAGGATGCACTCTGCTGGTGACATCACAGCCTTCCAAATAATGGACAAGAAGCCCACTCAGGGGAAATAAGTGGACGCCTCTGTCGCTGTTCAATATGGCATGTTTTCCTTTTTTAAAAATATTCTTATTTTATAGGCCATGTATAAAATAAGAATATTAAGACAGGTGAAAAAATACAATATTGCTGAAAAGATTCACACTTACCTAACCCCTATATGAAGCGTGCAAGCTTCTGCACTGGTCTATTGTGGGCGTGATATCACCAGCTAAGTGCATACTGAGGACCTGCAGGGAAAAGGGAAATGCAGTCTATCAGCTGAAGTTACCTTTGTGGTGACATGCCCTTTAGAACAAACTGTTGTAGACAGTCAGCGGGTGGACACATACACACACCAGAACAGGCTGTACAATTGAAAATGGCCTCCCAAATAGTCTAGCTCAGTGGCTCTTAACCTTTTCTTTACCAGTGACCCCCTTTAAATGTCTTTTGTTCCCAAGGACCCACAAGACTTAACTCAAGATTTAAACCCTAACAACAACAATACCATATAGTAATAACACAATTACACCATTCATTAACCCTTTCCTCAGAGGCACTGGAGGGGAGAGAAGACTTTTCTTCTGCTTCTTCCTACAAGTTTGTGGCTGGAGCGGATTGAACAGCAACGTGCAGGCCAAGCCAGCCAGCCTTTGCCTTGGCTCCTGTCACGTGGGCTGAGCAACCTTCAAGCCTTTGTGGGCTTTCTGTGAGGACATTGCAGCCCCCTGGGGATCCATGGACCACAGGTTAAGAACCACTGGCCTAGCTTTTGTCTTATACCAGCCATGACCCACTGTTTTTATTTACCAAAAATTACTGTAATCTTAGCACACACATATTCAGTGCTTTCTCCAGTCGTTTAATGACAGAAGGGGTGTGCTGTGTAGTTTTTTAAAATGTGCCAGTCAGCTCCATACTACAATAACATACTACATACTACAATAACAATGCAACATTATTTCTCCAGCAGCTCCTCAAGTACTGAAGCTAATGATAACCATATCATTCCTTGGTGCTCACTCTGTCACAGATACTCAAAAGGCTGGATGATTCAAGAGAGATTATTATTGTCATTTGGAAAAAGCCAACAGTATGCTTATCTGGAAGTTATTACTTATTCAGAGATCAATGAATGAGCAGGCACCTGCTGACTAACCCAATTCCTGACGTTGTGAAGGCAAAGTAACCCCAATCCCTGGCATCTGCACATCTAGCACAAATGCCTGCAGTGATCTGGAACCCTTAGTTAAATGGGGCTCCAGGTCACAGAATCATAGAGTTGGAAGAGACCACAAGGGCCTTCTAGTCTGACCCCCTGCCATGCAGCAAAAACAATCAAAGCACTCCCAACAGATGGCCATCCAGCCTCAGTTGAAAAACCTCCAAAGGAGACTCCACCACACTCCCAGGCAGCAGCATATTCTACTGTCGAACAGCTCCTACCATCAGGAAGTTCTTCCTAATGTTTAGGTGGACTCTCTTTTCCTGCATTTTGAGTCCATTAGGTAGAAGGTTAATATTTATGATTGTATTTCAGTTGGTTTTTTCCCAGGCAATCATAAATATTAAGCTTCTACTAATGGACTCAAACTACAGGAAAAAAGATCTGACTGACAGTCAACATTTGTAGTCACAGACCTGTCTACCTCGAATTTATAGCATGGTAAGAAGACATGGGAGAAAAGATGATCAGCAGCAGGAGACCCTCCACTTTTTCCCATGTTTTCCCTGACACACAATGAGCAAGTAAGAGGCATCTCAGGTTGTGCTCTGCATCTCAGGCAAACAATCAGGCTGAAGCCATTTATACAGTCACAGCACCAACTTTTCACTGTCACCACAACTGTGGAAATGGCTGTGTATGCTCCAATTTACATTAAGGTTTCTCTATGTAATCCAATTATGAATCAGGCCGCATATAAAGACAGCCTACAGCCTGGTTTACCGTGCAATTATAAATAAAAGAAAGCTCACCTGGAGAAAATAAGTTATGCATATTCACAAATCAGTGTTTAATTACTAAAGTTCATGTGGAAGCCTTCACATGTACACTTGGACACACGTTCACACAAATGCCAGGGCATGTCAACCCCCAGGGTGGAGCTATTTGGCACATCCCATCTTATACACTGCTTTACACAGGAGTGACAGCTTCTTGACAAAGCTTATGTTGATTGTGAAGTTGTAGGCCTTCACAGCCAGCATCCATAGATTTTCCTTGGTTTTTTTCCAGGCTGTGAGGCCGTGTTCTGGAAGAGTTTCTTTCTGATGTTTCATCTGCATCTGTGGCTGGCATCTTCAGATAATGGTTGAGTAGGAGTGTGTGGAGTTTATATATTGTGAACCCCTGTTGGGGAGTATATGTAAATTTGTGTAATTGAATGATTAGTTTCTGGGTATAGAAATACAAAGATTATTAGTGTTCCCAACAGGGGTTCAAAATATATGAACTACACACACTCCTACCCAACCATTCTCTGAGGATGCCAGCCACAGATGCAGGCGAAATGTCAGAAAGAAACTATTCCAGAACACAGCCTCACAGTCCAGAAAAAACGCAAGGAACATCTTATGTTGATTGCTTAGTAAGAAACCAGAAATATGAGGGGACTTTTTTATATATACAATGTGTCAAGTAAGGGGTAAATCCATTCCGTAACATATTATTGTATCTCTTCTTAGCACAGAAAAAGCACCAAGTATTCCGCATTGTGTCTTTCCAGTGAACTAGGGCAACAAATCACCAATCAGTAACAATTACCACAGTGACTGCACTGTACCCTTCCTTCCTCCCTCTCAAGATGGGGATTTCTGAAGCCTTCTCTTATTACTTTTTCTCACTTCTATTTTTATATAAGAGCTAGTAAGACAGGAAGTTTTAAACAAGTTAGCAGACTAAACCTAGACAAAAAAGCTTCACCAGAAGTCAAACAGGCTATTGCACGAATCCTCCCTATCTACGCATCCTTAAAACACAGCTAGCACATTATTAATGCTGTATTTTGAGGGGCAATGGAAATTTTTCCAATTTGTAGTAGTTAGCCTCACTTTAAAGCTTCCCTTTTAAGTATGTTAAAATAGCTTATACATCAGCGTCTAGAACTGGCAAGGGTCTCTGTACCCCTTGAAATATTTTTTTTACTGCAGTTCACATATCCCCTCACCATTGGCTATATTGGTTAGGAATGATGGGAGCTATAGGCCAAAAACACTTGAAAGGACACAATTGCCATCCTTAATCTCCAAATCCACTCAACAAACAATATGAAGGCATTCAGATTTACCTCTTCTACCTATTAGCTTACTGAGTAGTTATCTTATGTACTCTAGCCATCTACCCTGACCAGCAATCTGTGGCCCAGGGGTCAGGCATGGATTTTGCCACACCATCTGGTCACCTTAAAAAGTGGTCAGACTCCATACTAAAAGAATAGAACCTTTTGGTGGGAAGGGATTCAAAACATACATTTCAAAAAAGGAGAACCTTATAGAACTATATACTTTTCTTCTTGTCCTTTCTTCATGGGGGTGGGGAGCCATGGTTTGGGGAATTATTTGCCACAAATTGACAAAAATAGGTTGCTAAGATCAGTCCATGTGACCATCCTAAGTCATATGGAAGATCTAAACATACAGTACATAAGTAATTAAACGTAGTTCCTGATGAAATGGGAAGGAAGTGTAAAATAAAGGTGTGGCTGCACTATAATCTGAAATCAGTTTTTAATTGTGATGGTTTCCTCATGAGGAACTATGTTTCTTCGAAGAGGATGTCAAGTTCTCAGAATCAGTATAAAACCACAGTGCCTAGTTCTGTAGAGCTATAGTTTTGTAGCTTTGTTTTCAACAGAAACACTAACACCTCATAACAAAAGCAAACCACTGAAACAATTTAGGACTATTTTAAGGTTACTTTCAAAGCAGAAAACATACTTTGCTTCAGTACAGTCCTGTTTATTCAAAAGTAAGCATGTGTTCAGTGTGTAAACAGTATTTGATGTAGCTTAAATCCAAATAAGTACATAAGATTTCAGCCTTGGACAATGTCCTCTAGTTTTCACAACGTCTTGTTTGACACGGCAGCGCTGGGAACAGTTGATGATCAACAAGGCAATCCTATGCATTTCTACTCAGAAGAGTTCAATGGCACCAACTCCCAGGTAAAGAGTACACAAAATTGCAATGTGAGTAATGAAATAAATTCCATCAGTGTTTTACTCATTTATTCTGTGTCAATACTTACATTAATGCTCAGTCTGAATTTCAAGACAAGAAGATATATTTTTATACAGGGAATACACAACACAGTGATGAAGAATGAGAAATAAATCACTGTAGCCTCACTCACTGTTACACAGCAGCAATAGCAATATTTAAGTAAAATAAACCCATGAGACAAAGGGCTTGTTTATACAGAGGGGGTGGGGGAATGTGGATTACTGCGCGGTAATGCCAACTAGCAGCAGCTTCAATTTGTCTTAATGGTGTATTTGCAATGTAAGATCACAGGCATGTGAAGCAAACCATGTTCAGTGTTCTCACAGGCATGCCTGCGAATTAAGGTGGTGGGCACGAGTGAATTGCTCATGATTTTATTTTCCCCAAGTTGCCCCTGCTGAACAAGTTTTTTAAACAAAACATAAGATGTGGAAGAGAGACCTTCTGCTTTAGCAAACATGCAAGAAAAGAAAAGAAAAGAAAAGGGCTGTTTTCTCATGCGATTGCTACAGGGAAGATCCAAGGTGGCCATTCTGGGTGCTTGCCTTGTTAGCAAGCTCTGCCTCCACACATGTTCAACCAATCATCTTCTCGTATTGGGAAAGCAAATCAATTTGGTCACATGTCCCAACAAACAAGAATGTGCATTCCCTTCACTGTTTTTAAAAAAATACAGGGAAAGCCATGAAGGCTTTTCTCACGGAGTATATGGTGTTTTGGGCCTCCCTCCTTCACAATACAGTGAATAGATGCAGAATCCCACTGCATTCTGTGAGGAGTATTTTCGCTGTTTAGAGAACCCCAAGCATCCATGTGCCATCAACACTGACCAAAAAACAAACAAACACAAGACATACCAGTAGTTATTACCAACACATGTGTGCATTTCTTGCACCCAGTGATGTGATATATTCCCTTCTTCCACAAAGAAACTACCATTGTGAGTAGAAATCATTGTGTATGAACCAGTCCTAAAGCACTTACGGAATCCAACTATGTCTCTAAAGTGTTTCATTAAATTAAAGATCACTTTAAAGAAAGTAATTATTCAAACCTGGAAGGCCCTGTATATCCTAAACCACTGATTGCCTAGTATTTATTTATTTATTTAATATCCTGATTTTCTCCCAAACGGGATTCAAAGTGGCTTGCAGCATAAATTAAATCAGAGCCATTAAAACAGTATGAAGTACAAAAGTTTTAAAAAAACATTAAATGGTACCTTCAATTAAAACACTGTTTTTAAGACATTAAAAATCAAAACACTTAAAATACACAATGAATATTAAAACAGCACACCCAGTTACATGTCACTGCATCCTGGGCAGCCAAGGCTGAAGGTCTGTTTAAACAAAAAGGTCTTTGCCTGTTGCCAAAAAGACAACAGAAAGAGAGAGCAGATTGAACCTCCCTTGGGAGGGAGTTCCAAAGCCTAGGAGCAAGCCACTAAAAAGGCTCTCTCCTGTGTCCTCATCAGCTGAGCCTCAGAGGGTGGTGGGATGAAGAGAAAGCTCTCCCCTAAAGATCGTAAAACTGGCAGATACAGGGAGATAGGGGTTTTAAAATATTAGTTTTGACCTAAGCCATGCAGGGTTTTATAAGTCAAAGCTAGCACTTTGGATTGTGCCCAGAAGGAGACTGGTAGCCAGTGAAGCTTTTTCAACAAGGCAGTTATATGCTCTTTATAACCAGCCCCAGTCAGCAGTCTAGCTGCAGCATTTTGAACCTGAAGTTTCCAAACAGTTTCCAAAGGCAGTCCCACATAGAGTGCACCACAGTAATCCAACCAGGATGTAATCAAGGCATGTGTTACTGTGGCCAGATATGATTTCTCAAGAAATAGGCATAGCTGGCACACTAATTTTAACTGTGCCAGCACACTCTGGACCACTGCCCAAACCTGGTCATCCAGGTTCAGGGATAAATCCAAGAGTACATCCTAACTATGAACTTGAGATTTCAGGGAGAGTGTAGTTCCATCCAGTTGAAGCTCTATTTCCTGATTAGCCTTCCGACTGACCCAAAGCACCTCTGTCTTGTCTGTATTAAGCTTTAATTTGTTTGCCTTCATCCAGTCCATTGCTGACAACAGACACTAGATTAGCAATGAGACAGATTCTTTGGCATTAGATGGAAAGGAGAGATAGAGTTGATGGTCATCTGTATATTGGTGTCACTGAACCTAAACCTCTGAACAACCTCTCCAAGTGGTTTAGTATATACATTAAACAGCATGGGGCTCAAGGCAGAGCCCTGAGGGAAATCACAGGCCAATGGCCAGGGTGCTGAACAGGAGTCCCTGAGTCCTACCTTCTGGGTTCACCCCTCCAGAAAGGAATAGAGCCCCTGTAAAACAGTGTCCACAAGACCCATCCCAGAGATGCGGCCCAGAAAGATACCATGGCCGATGGTATTGAAAGCTGTTGAGAGGTCCAGCAGAACAGACAGGGACACATTCTACCTGTCCAGTTTTCTGTGTAGATCATCCACCAAGGTGACCAAAGCAGTCTTTCTCCCATAGCCAGGCCTGAAACCAGGTTAAAATGGATCTAAATAATCTATTTCATCCAGGAACCCCTGGAGTTGGGAGGCCACCACACACTCCAGAACCTTATCCCAAAAAAGGAATGTTGGAGATAGGCTGATAATTGTCTAATAAGATAGGACTCAGAGAAAGGTGTGTGTGTTTTAAGGAAAGGCCTAATCACAGCTTCCTTCAATCAGGACAGAACACTTCCTTGCACCAGTGAAGCGTTCACCATCTTAGCCAATCCTCCTCTGGCTTCTTTAATAAGGTAAGAAGGGCTAGGATTCAGCATATAGGTGGTGGCTCTCACTTCTCCGAGGATCCTGTCCACTTCTCCAGGCTGCACAAACTGGAACATATTCAATAATACAGAACATGCATGTATGGATAGCTGATGCAGAAAGAGCAAACCAAAGGAATTCCAAGCAGGCTTGGGATACTTCAGAGGAGAATGAAGGACTGAAGTGAGCTATCGCCCAGGGGTATTTAGTATTGGAAACAGGAAGATAGGCTAGGCAGGTCTTTAAGCTGATCCAGTATTGCCTTAAAAACAACAACATTAGAAGGGACTTGCCTTCCTCCATTATTATACTTTGATTTATAGTAGGTCACAGGAGCTCAGTGCAGGTATTAGAACTTGTCTCATTCACTTCTCAAACAGAGAAAGCACCATCCATAAAACCCTATCTCTTTCATTAGAGTGGGCAAGCCTGAATCTGTGCAATAAGACTGTGAAGCAACAATAATCCAAATAATAAGTCACGACACAGAAAACAACCCAAGTAAATGGAGCATCATGTCTGCCTGGAGCTTTAGATTGCAACCACTGTACCTTCTGTTGCAACACAAGCTAGATATTCTAGTTTTTTATATCATAGCCAATTAAAAGCTAAAGATTCCTTTTTTCCTATTACTTTGAAAGAAAGCGGTAAACATTCCTTTGCATTATTGCTTTTCAATATCTTTTTTTCAGATTTGGGGAGTCCTTGACATGCACATACCTGAGCAAAGGAGAGGCAGATTTACAGCTAAATTCATCTTCATCTGGGGAGTTCCAATCAGTCACACCAGTGGACTTTATTCACACAATTCTTCTTCCTCTCCTCCTCACCATATTCATATATCCATACTTTTAAACATCTATTTAAAACAAAACACTGACAGCTAACAAATGACTAAGTTTTTTTAATATGACTCCAGAGACTCCACTTACATCTCTTGTAATCTCTGGGTCTTGCCTCCATTGATTGTTTTCTTCATTGTAAATCTGGGTTGGAAGCATCTCAAAGAAAGGTCCTGTGTTTTGCTTATATAATAAAAGAATGTTATGTGTACCATTTGCCCTGACTTAACAAAACAATAAACATTTGGATCTTTAAAAGTTTAAAACCTTCCAATTCTATCAAAGTTAAATACAGGTTGTGTGTCCCTTATCTGGAATTCCGAAATCTGAAATATTCCAAAATCTGTAACGTCTATGAGCACAGACATGATAGGGCATTTCATGTTTTATATGTTTTCTGATGGCTCAGTGTACAAAAACTTTGTTTCATACACAAAATTATTAAAAATATTGTGTATAAAATTACCTTCAGGCTATGTGTATAAGATATATATGAAACAGAAATGAATTTTATGTTTAGACTTGGGTCCCTTTTCCAAGATATCTCATTATGTATAAGCAGTCATTTCAAAATCCAAAATACCTCTGATCCCAAGCATTTTGGATAAGGGAAATTCAACCTGTACGATATTTTAGAAAAGATTTTGTATTTAACTGTGGACCGAAGAAGAAGAAGAAGACAACTTCCAACATTTTAATGAGAATGTAAATGATGCTGCCTACAAAAATACAGATTACGTATTCTTTCAATTTAATGGCAAGCCCTGAAGGCTGCTAGTCTACACCTACTTACTTCAACTCAGTAGGACTTACCCCATTCATCTCAGTAGGACTTCATTCCAAATACAACTGTACAGACAAGCACTGTAAGATGCAGCCTTTCAGACCTTCCAAGTTGGCTGAGATGGTGGGAGTTTTACGGTACTCCTGCTAAAGGGCAGCAGGTTGGAGAATGCTATCACAGGATGCCTGATCCTAACAATACTGACATTTTTAAAAAACTGGCCCAAAAAGAAATTCTAGGAAGACTTACATAATGTTGAACATTATGGCCCAAGAAGAAATTCTAGAAGACTTATATAATGTTGAACATAATGACCACAAGTTGAACATGAGTCAACAGTGTGATGCGGCAGCTAAAAAGGCCAATGTGATTTTGGGCTGCATCAATAGAAGTATAGTGTCTAGATCAAGGGAAGTAATAGTGCTGCTCTATTCTGCCTTGGTCAGACCTCGCCTAGAATACTGTGTCCAGTTCTGGGCACCACAATTCAAAAAGGATATGGACAAATTGGAGTGTGTGCAAAGAAGGGCAACTAAAAGGTTGAAAGGTCTGGAAACGATGCCTTATGAGGAGAGACTTAGGGAGCTGGGTATGTTTAGCCTGGAAAAAAGACGGTTAAGAGGCGATATGATAGCCCTGTTTAAGTATTTGAAGGGGTGTCACATTGAGGATGGAGCAGGCTTGTTTTCTGCTGCTCCAGAGACTGGAACAAGGAGCAATGGATGCAAGCTCCAGGAACAGAGATTCCACCTCAACATTAGGAGGAACCTTTTGACAGTAAGAGCTGTTCGGCAGTGGAAAAAACACACTCCCTCGGAGCGTGGTGGGGTCTCCTTCCTTGGAGGTCTTTAAACAGAGGCTGGATGGCCATCTGTCGGGGATGCTTTGATAGTGATTTCCTGTGTGGCAGGGGGTTGGACTGGATGGCCCTCGAGGTCTCTTCCAACTCTGCAATTCTATGATTCTATGTACTATCAAAAAAAGGATTGGTATGGTATTTCTTACCCATAATCCCCACATTTATGGAAGCTGATACTCCAGAAGCATACTTTGCATGGTATGAGTGCAAATAAACATTGTTACACTAAGGATACCATACTATACACGCTTTCCCAGGCGTAAGTGTCACTGAACTCAATGGAGCTTGCTTTTGAGTAAAAATGTACAGTACAGGTGGAAACTTACAAGGCTGCACAAGGCACACCCATTCTGCTTGTGGCTTGTCAGGTCCCCCAGAATACCTCCAAAGCCTCTGAAACTCACTCCAAATATTTCAAAAACAGTTTGAGTGAAAGTAACCTGAAAACGGCCACTTCCAAAGGTGGCAGTTTTGCTAGTACCCCCTCATGACTCCCAACCCCATCTAATGTCCCCAAATCCACTGAAACAAGACATCCAAAATGATGTTATAACAGTTCTGGACTAGAAAAAGTGAGATGGTGTGATCTGCTGGATTCAGGATGTTAAAAAAAAGGGGGGGGGACCACCACACAGCAATGCAGCAGGAAACAATGATGAAGACTATCAGAGGCTAAAAAACCACAGCAGAGGAAAATCCCATTGCTTTCGAACATTTAACTTCCAGACAGGGATGTCCTCTCTCCCCATTTTTATTTATTCTAGTTATGGAAATTTTGAGTAAAAAAATTAGAGACAATTCGAAGATAGAAGGCATCAAAATTGGAAAATACAATTATAAAGTGAAAATGTATGCCGATGATTTATTCATCTCACTGGGGAATCTGGTAGAAGATATTGAAACATTAATAAAGGTACTGAAACAATTTTAATTACTAACAGGACTAAAGTAAATAATGACAAAATGGTTATAATAACGAAAAACATGACGTTGGAAGAAGAAAAAGAAATTACTTGTAAATCCAATCACAAAGTAGTAAAAATAGCACGCTACCTAGGCATCAACATAACCAACAAAAATTCAGAATTGTTTCAAAATAACTCTAATAAAGTATGGACAGAAGTTAAAAAAGATTTAAAAACTGGTGAAATCTAAAATTATCATTTTTGAGAAAAATTAGCGGTAATAAAAATGAACATTCTACCCAAATTGTTATTTTTATTTCAAACAATCCCAATCATTTTCAAAGAAGAAGTTTTTAAAGGATGGCAAAAAGACTAATTGAAATTCATTTGGTCAGAAAACAAAAACAAAAACCCAGAGTTAAAATGAAAGTTATACAAGATTCAAGAAATAGAGGTGGATTAGATGTTCCAAACTGAAACTATATTATGAAGCCAGATGTTTATCTTGGGTAAAAGAATGGACAACATTAAATGATGGGAAATTACTGAAATTGGAAGGTTCTAACATCTGTTATGGACGGCATGCATATTTATTTTATTATAAAGAGATGGTTAATAAAGAATTCAACAATCACTTTATTAGAAAATCTCTTCTAAAAGTCTGAAGTACGGATTAAGATTCTGCTCAAAAATTCCACTATGGGCATCACTCCATGAAGCATTCCATGAAGCACTCCATGAAGACAAAATACCATCCTTAAAATGGTTTACATACAAAGACCTACCTACTAACGATAAGAAATGGACAGCAAGTAATTAAGTAATTAAGACACAGGAGGAAATGGAGAGAGAGGGGATACCATGTCATTGGTCCCTTTTTAAGGCAAATTAAAGAAAGATGCAAAATGGACCAAAAATTGGAAGGTACAGACATGGCAAAATCATTATGGGGAAAGATAATCCAACCAGGAAAGAAAAACTTGATAACTAGATTTTATCAACAACTACTTAGAATGGGATGCAGAAGAGGAAGTGATAAAGGATAGCATAATAAAATGGGTGCAGAATATTGGTCACGAAATACAATTGAAAAAATGGGGAAAAATATGGACTTCTAAAATGAAACTAACAGTCAAAATGTCCAAGAAAATTGCTACAAGATGTAACAAGGGGGTATCTTTCCCCTGACAAATTGTCAAAAATATGTACAAAAAAAAGTGAATGCTGGAAATGTGGACACACTACGGGCACATTTTTTCACCTATGGTGGAGCTGTGGGGATGCTCAAAAATATTGGAAGCAAGTGCAAAAGGTCATTAATGAAGTGTTAAAATGCAATCTTTATTTGAACCCAGAACTATACTTATTAGGTATGTATGAAGAAAAATTAAGTCAGGACAAGGAGAAACTACTATTTAAATGTTGACTGCTGCACAAATCACCTATGCGTCCAAGTGGAAAGATAAGAGTGTACCAACAATGGACCGATGGCTGCTCAAAACATATGAAATGGTGGGAATGGACCAATTAACAATGCTTATAAAAGGTAAGTCTCTAGAGAAGCAGAGAATCTTGGAATAGCTTCTCGGAATTCTTAGGAAGAACCTGGGGAAAAATTGCAACAATCCCTAAATAAGTGGGAAAAGTTATAAATATAAACCAGTACAAAACCAAATCTAACAAAATTTCTGTCCTCACAACAAAGTATAGAAATTCTTAAAGATTGTATAAACAGATATATAATAAATAGCACCATGAACAATAACACGAGGCAGGGAGAGGAGACTGTATAATGGAAAGAATTGGGAAACAAAGGTGAATAAAGAATAAAGAAACATTAAGATGTACAAAAGTAATCATGAAAGGATCAGGTAGGAAGTTAATGTTAGAAGTAGAATGATTGACCACTATGTGTGGAGCGAAGAAGAATATTTTGTGTATGTTTTATTTTTTATTTTTGGGTTTGTATGGTGAGGTGTTGGTATGTTATGTTATGTTTAATTTGAATGTTTTATTTATCAATAAAAATATTGGGGGGGGGATTTAACTTCTGTGGAGTCACTGAGCTGCCATAGGAAGAAAATGGTCACTTTCCTGTTCTACATAAACATTACTCCATGCTTCCTTACCACAGTGAACAGCTGCACCACAGAATGTTAAACAGACATTGTAACCCTTTAGAAGATATTAATTTTTTTTTACAAAAAAAAATAAAAGAAACAGGTATGCTGACAGTAAATCAGACCTGGAGCTTAAAAGAATGCCACGTCTGTGGTCCAAAACTTAATACTGCCTGTATAAAAACAGTTTACTATTTTGAGGATAAAGAAGAAAACCAGCGCAAGGTTATACGCTATCATTGTAGGTTCACATGCAACCCACTGCAGCACTCATTAATCAAATTGGGTGGTACCCAGCTGATTTCCAGCTCTTTGCCACATCAGATAGCAAATACAAATGCAACATTGTACTTTATTTTGGTCACGTACCATGAAACCCCCTGAAAGGCAAGCTCTGCCCACTTCATGCCCTAATCACCCACAATAGACTTAAGGTGTATTGTGCAATCTATCCTGGTGTCTTGTTCCACTACTATCAGGTTGAAACCAGCAGGCACCAACCACCAAAGATTAGAAAAAACTAGTTGGCAGCCAGCAGCCAGAGGGCATGAATATTTAAAGATTTTCCTTTTCATCCTGTGTACAGAGTTCAGGATATATTCTGAAGCAGGAAAGCAAGGTCTCCCATTTGTACACAGAAAGAATGAAAAGGAAAGCAGGAGGGGATCCAAAAATAGCTCATGATAGGATCTCACCATCAGGCTGCAATTCAAATGTTTACTGCAACTCATCTTAAGGAGTACTATTCCTACACCATTCTGTCTATTAGAGAATTCAATGAGAGAACAGTACAGTAATACGTAATAAGTCTTGCATATTTCACCAGGATACATTTTACAATGTCATTTTAAAATACCACCATCATCAAAATGCCATGTTATTACAGTGACAGGAAAAGGCAGTTCATACCCCTAATTTTTTTCTTATGTAATATAAAGCTGACATTCACCTCCTCCCCACCCCACCTCAAATAAGCCTCCATGCCCATGTCACAGGAGGCAAATTATATAATATGAATCCAAAAGAGCCCTATTACAGCTTTTTTGCATATGTACAAAAAGACAGGCGATGATGCTCACTGTGACTTGACCTTCGCTTTCACAGGAGCCTGTCAGGAATACCAAATGAGAAACAGAGGCCTAAGGGGGAAACACATTTCAGGACATGCTGATTCCTCTTCAAAAAAAAAGAACAGGTTTGAGGAGATTCACTACACAGAGGCATGCACACGCATGTATATATTAAGGCTGCAGAGAGGCACTGGACGTTGGGAAACGAGGCACCCATGGGCCATGCAGCAACCTTGTACTCACCGAAGGAAAGAGCTGTAGCGGGCAAAGGTGCCATAAAAAGGAGTCATTGCTAGGCAAGGATGCTGTGGAAAGCGAGGGACAACTAGAAGGGGCAACGGCTTCCCCATCCTTCCCCAACATAAAATTGAAGTTCTCCACACCATCGCCTCTACTGAGGGTTTCTAACCCATACGCGTCAAAACCATGTGTCCAGGCACAAACCAAAATATTTGACCGCCCCCTCCGCAGGGGTAGTGCTTTGACCCCAGGACAACCCCCGGCCAAGCCGAAGGAGACGCAGAAATGAGCACGACGACATTCGTGGCGCTCCCGAAATTAATAAAGAAAGGCAAAAAATGGCGCCAGGCGGAGGGAGGGAGGGAGGGAGAAGTGTCAACACGGGGGAGGGAAGCCAAGGGCGCACACGTGTCAGCCTCCACACACACACACAAGAGTTTTCCCTCCACACAGGTCGGAAAAGCGAGGGAACCAGGAGGAGAAAGCAAGGAGACGAGGCCCCCGGGCTCCTTCGCTTTCCAGAAACGGCCCTGGCTCTCCTCGGGACTCGGGCGGCAAAGGCGAAACCGCCTTTTTCTCCCCGCCCCGTCTCGGCGACCTGGGCTCTCGCCGTCCCTCTCGGGAAGAAAGGAAGGGCCGGCGCCCCCCCCCCTCCGCCGCCCCTCACCGTAAATCATGGCCAGGCCGGTCTCGTGAAGGAAGCGGACGCGGCGATGCTTGAAGAGCCAGATGGTGAGGATGGTGAGGGTGAGCAGGAGGATGAAGGTCAGGAGGCTGACGCTGTCCTGCCGGTGGCTCTCCTCGGCTTCTTGCTCCGTGGCCATCTCCTCCAGGGCGCTGCGGGGGCTGCGGGGGCTGCTGCTGGGCTCCCCCGCGCACCCAACAGGGCTTAGGAGGAGCGGCAGGAGAAGGAGCGGCGGCGGCGGCGGCCGGAGAGTCGGGCGCGTCATGACGGGGCTGCTGCTCCTTCGCCTCTTCCGCTGCCAGCGCCGCCGCCGGGGCAAGGCCGGCGCAAATTCACTTCGGAGGAGCCCCACACGCCACCCTCCTCGGGCGGCTTCTCCGCTGCCTCCAAGCCCTCGCCCCAGCGCCAGGCGAAGTAACTTTGCGGAGACACGCAGAGAGAGCTTTGCGGAGACGCACCAGCCTGGCGCGCCCCGCCTCTTCTCCAAGGTGGCCACGCTCCCAGCTGCGAAGCGCCCCACTGAGGCTGGATGGAGACCGGCAGCGGAGAAGGAGGGCGACGAGGGACACTTCAAACCACACGCTGGGGGGGGGGTTGTCCCTCTTCTAAAATGCTATCGCTCTCCCACGCTTTTTTTAAAAATAAACTCCCTTGCAAGCGAACGCGTCTGAAAAGTCAGGGTTTAGAACAGTCCTTGGCTGGTTGTGCTGGTTTTTCCCCTTCCGTTTAGAGAGAGATAGGGAGGCGTTCTAAAATGCAACCCCTATTCAAACCTCAAGTGGTGCAGTCCATTCTACCGCCTGATTCTGCAGCCTCTACAAGTTCTCCCTCCATATCCACGGATTTGGTATCTACGGATTTAAGTATTCACCGCTTGAAAATATTCTTTAAAAAATAATAATCCAAAAAGCAAACCTTGATTTTACCATCTTATATAAGGGACACCATTTTGCTATGCATGGCATATAATGGGACTTGAGTATTCACGGATTTGGGTATCCACGGGGGCCCTGGAACCAAATCCCAGCGAATATGAAGGGACAACTGTATATAGCAACCCTGAATGGGGAAAGTATGCAGGCAGAGTTCCTTTCCAGGTTCCAGTGCTGAATTTTGTTGTTAGCTGCCAACAAGTCGACTTCAGCTTATGGTGATCCTATGAATCCTTGGAGAGACCTCCAAGCCACCCGGCCCTCAACCAGCCCTGCTCAGGTCTCGCAGACTCAGGGCTGTGGTTTCCTTGATTCACCTGAAATATAGTCTTCCTCTTTTCCTATTGCCTTCTACTTTGCCAAGCATTATCTCTCTCTGGCTTTACTTTACAAACAAAGATTTGGGAAGGACCCATCCCGTGCTTTCTGCAAGCGTGCTGATGACTAAAAAGGCCAATCCGAGATAAACAAGTCCGGTTGCAGAAAGCACAGCAGAAGGTCTCCTTGGGTGATGTTTCTGGGTTGTGATTCTTTCTGCGTTGTCGTTTCTCTTCAAGACTTGTTCAGCGTGAGTTCTCAAATAAGGCTGCAGCATTGTGGATAGTGCATCTCCATGCCTCCCGATGTGAGGCCAGGGCAGACCATTGTTGGTGACCAATTTGGCCGAGCCTGAGATGTTGTTTCAGGGAGTCCTTGTATCGCTTTTTTGGAGCGCCCCTCTTACGCTGACCTGTGGCGAGTTCACCGTAGAGAACTATTTTGGGGAGGTGATGGTCCTCCATCCTAGAAACATGCCCTGCCCAGCGCAGCTGTGTTCTCAATATCATGGCCTCACTGCTGGTGATCCCTGCTTGCTCAAGGACAGCAACATTCATCACATAGTCCAGTGTATATTTAGGATTGTGCATAGACAGCGCTGATGAAAGCGTTCGAGGAGTCGTAGGTGGTGGCGATAGGTGACCCATGTTTCAGATCCATAAAGGAGGATAGACAGTACAATGGCTCTATACACACTGATTTTTGTGCTTCGCCTCAGGTGTTTATTACTCCAGACTCTTTTGTGAAGTCTGCCAAATGCGCTATATGCCTTTGCTAATCTGTGATCGATCTCTTTGTCAATCTTGGCATCTGAGGAGATGATGCTTCCCAGGTAGGTGAACTGCTGAACGGAATTGAGCACAGATTTGCTGACGGCAGTGTGAGGATGGTGGTGTTTGTCCTGTGGTGCAGGCTGGTAGAGAACTTCTGTTTTCTTCAGGTTGACTTCCAGCCCAAACAGCTCTGCAGCTGTTGCAAAGCAGGACGTTAGGCGCTGCAGAGCTGCTTCTGTGTGGGCAACAAGGGCAGCATCAGCAGCAAGAGCTGCTCACGGACTAGATCGTTTAGAGTCTTAGTGTGAGCCCTCAGACGGCTTAAGTTAAACAAGCTACCATCAGTATGGTAATGTATATAGACGCTGTTGTCTTCTTTAAGCTTTGCTGTAGCCCTTTGGAGCATCATGCTGAAGAAGATTGTAAATAAAGTTGGAGCAAGAACACAACCTTGCTTCACTCCATTAGTTATTAGAAAGGGCTCTGAAAGAGCATTGCCATATCTGACTTGACCGCACTGGCCCTCATGTAGCAAGATAATCATTTAAAGGAATTTGGGGGGACATCCTAGTCTTTCCAGGATCTGCCACAGACTTTTCCTACTCATGGTGTCGAAGGCTTTGGTGAGGTCAAGAAATGTTACATAGAAACCCTTGTTCTGCTCCCTAAATTTTTCTTGCAGTTGTCTAAGGGCAAATACCATATCTGTAGTACTCCTATTGGCTCTGAAGCCACTTTGGCTTTCAGGGAGAAGTTCTTCTGCAATAGCAGGAACTAATCTGTTCAGGAGTATCCTTGCAAGGATTTTTCCAGCAATAGAGAGCAGTGTTATGCCTCAATAGTTTGAGCAATCGGATTTTGCTCCTTTTTTCTTGTACAGGGTGATGATGACTGCATCTTGGAGATCTGATGGCAGTTCCCCTTTTTCCCAGCAATTCACAAGGAGTTCGTGGAGTTTATTCTGGAGTGCATGACCTCCATGTTTCCAAACTTCAGGTGGGATTTCATCAATCCCAGCTGCCTTGCTGTTTTTCATCTGCTGTATGGCCTTAAGGGTCTCTTCCAAAGTGGGAGCTATGTCCAATTCATTTTTCACTGGTTTTTGTATCATATGTTGGATAGCTGAGCCTTGGATAACTCGGTTGGCACTAAAGAGACTTTGAAAATGTTCAGCCCATCGATTCAGGATGGAGGCTTTATCAGTGATTAATGTTTGACCATCTGTACTGTATAAGGAGCTTTGGACCTGATAAGTAGGTCCAAACACTGCTTTAAGAGCTTCATAAAATCCTCTAAGATCACCCAGATCTGCACAGCGTTGTGTCTTTTCTGCTATATTGATCCACCACTTGTTCTGCATGTCTTGGAGTTTTTGTTGTAGTTTACTACATGGGAGGCAGAAAGCTGCTTTTCTTACATGGCAAGCTGGCTGGGCGAGGTATGCCTGGTGAGCAGTTCTCTTCTCTGCCAACAGCTCCTGGATCTCTTGGTTGTTTTCATCAAACCAGTCTTGATTGTTCTTGTGGGAGAACCCGAGGGATTCTTCTGAAGACTGGTGGATACTGTTTTTGATATGTTGCCAAAGCACTGTAGGAGAAGGATCTGTAGGATGGTCTTCAAGTTTTGTTTGCAGGTTTGCCTGGAAATTGTCTCTCATGGTAGCTTGTTGAAGATTGTTGACTTGGAGTCTCCTTTTTAAGATGCCATCCCTCTTAGGTTTGAACTTAAGATGAAGATTTAGTTTACATCTGACGAGGCGATGATCTGTTTGGCATTCTGCACTGGGCATCACTCGTGTATGACGGACATCATGAATGTTTCTCTGGCGGACTAGAACATAGTCAATTAGGTGCCAATGTTTGGATCGGGGATGCTTCCAGGTTATCTTCAAGCTATCTTTCTGCTGAAAGATTGTGTTTGTAATAGTCAGCTGTTGTTCTGCACAGAACTCTAGCAGGAGGCATCCGTTATCATTGCATTTTCCAAAACCATGCTTGCCTAAAACACCATTCCAGGCTTCAGAATTCTTTCCTACTCTGGCATTGAAGTCACCAAGGATAATAATTTTATCTTCTACAGGGACTTTTTGTATGAGTTGGCGTAGGTCTGTGTAGAATTTGTCTTTCTCTACAGGGTCGGCTTGCATAGTTGGGGCATATATACTAAGGAGAACAACATGTGGGAGGCGTAAGGAAATAATGCGATCAGAGTGTCCTGTTGGCAAGGTTTCGAGTTTGGAGGCAATGGAGTTTTTAATCATAATACCTACTCCTGAAAGATGTTTTTCAGTTTTGGGTTTGCCAGACCAGTAAAGTGTGGAGCCGGCACCGTATTCTTTAAGGCTGCCTTCCTCATGGAGACGAACTTCACTAAGAGCAGCGATGTCAATATTAAGTCATGATAGTTCATGGGCTATTAGAGCAGAACGACGTTCAGGCCGTCCACTATCTGCAGAGTCTCGCATGGTTCTGATGTTCCAGCGTGCAAGCGTCAGTTTATTTACACCTTTGGAGGCCGGTGTGTGCCTTTGTTTCTTTGCCTTGGTTTGACCGCATCAGAAGATGCCCGTTGGCCGCGGTTAGCCAACCAGGTTGATGGGGATGAGCTTTCGTTAGGCCACCTTTTCTAGGCCCCTCTCCATATGGAGCAAGCAGTGCTCTCCTTAAAAAAGGCTGCTTGGTCGTTCAGGATGCTGCCGAACAAGACTGTCATCTCCTGGGTCAGCCTTGAGCAACCAAAGTCCTGAACCGCCTGCATGCAGGGTTGGGTCTGCGGGTTCCAGTGCATCTTTACACCTGCTGTTTCGTCCCTTGCCTATCGCTACAGGGCTTTTTTGGAACTGGATTTGTCCTTCGAGCCTGTGCAATGGATTTTTCTAGTGGAGCGCAGTGTGCACAGAACTGGCCTCACCCTTTAAACCAAAGGTTCATCTGCTGTGGCCTTGCAAGCATGGACGGTAGTAGCGAGGGTCTCGGGTTGTAGGTTTGATTAGAGTTTCATTCTCTTAGATGGTTGACCTTACAGGGTTGGACGAGCACCATCTGCTCGGGTTTGGGATTAGAGTTTTCTTTCTCCTAGGATGGTTGCCATAAGGCTAGAGAGCCCATCCTGCCCTTTGACGCTCTTTGTCAGACCCTTCGGTTTTGACCTGTCTGGCATGGGAGATCCTACCAGTGGCTATTATGCCACCGCCAGCATAGCTCAAAACATCATTAGGGTACACAAGCCTCTCTCCCACGACAAGGGGACGTCAATGGAGAGGCAAGCATTATACTGTATTGTCTTTTCTAGCGAGTCATCTCTTCTCCCAATATGTCCAGAGTATGACAGTCTCAGCTTAGTCATCTTGGCTCTAGGACCCATTGGTTTGTCTTCTTGGCAGTCCAGGGTATCTGCAGAACTCCAGCACCACATTTCAAATGAGATGATTTTCTTTGTAGCAGCTTTCTTCACTGTCCAGATTTCACAACCATATACAGTATAGACATTTGAAATACAATGGCATGGACAACCCTGACCTTGGTATACAATGATATATCTTTACACTTGATGATCTTGTCTAGTTCCTTCATAGCTGCCCTTCCAAGTCCTAGTCTTCTTCTGATTCATTGACTGCAGACTCCATTTTGAAGGTATAGGAAATCTTTGACTGTTTCAATGTTTGCTTAAAGTTATGCAAACCATCTGTGGTCAATACTGTTGTTTTCTTAATGTTCAACTGTAAACCTTACTTTGCATATTCTTCCTTGACTTTGTTCAATAGTAATTCCAAGCCTTTGCTGTATTCTGCTAGTTTCTGTTAATGGCAGTTAACAACAACAAAGTAGTGTCATCTGCATATCTTAAATTGTTGGTGTTGCTTCCTCCAATGTTAATGTCTCCTTCCTCGAATCTAATCCACCTTTATGTATGATACATTCTGCTTACAAGTTAAACAGATAGGGTGATAAAATACAGCCTTGCCTGATCCCCTTACCAGTTGGAAACCATTCTGGTTCTTCATATTCTGTCCTGACAGTGGCTTCCAGACCTGAGTGCAGATTATGCATTGGGATGTTTGCAATGTAATTGCTAGGGCCCCTTCCTTTTCTGAACCCAGCTTGGGTATCTGATAGTCCCAGAGGATTTGATAACTGCTTACGCAGGTAATAAATATATGTTAAACTCTTTGGAAAGAGCAAGAGATCTGTTTAAAAAGTTGGTGGAGGCCCCAGAAGGAGACATCCCAAAGGCTCAGAGCTGTTAATAAGAAATAAAAATAACAATATAATAAGATACTCTAATAAAATAACTAAAATGAATCTGAAAATAATCTCATGGAATTTAAAGTGACTAAAATCTCCCCAGAAAAGGGAAAAACTTGTATTCTCAAAAAAAAAATTAAATTCCAAATACTAAATTATTTGTCTTCAAGAGACTCATATAAGAAAAAGAGATGATAGGCTTTTGCATAATAGAAGTATAGGTCTAGAATCTGTGTCTGCAAGCAAGAATTTAAAAAATGGAGTAGGCTTCTACATAAATTAAACATTACAATCTAATGAACCTATCATCTATTCATCTATTTTATATAGTTTGTCAGTGTATTGTTTCCATCATCTTTTTATTTCTTCTTGATTGTGCAGTGTGTCCCCCTGCTGCTCATGTAGCATCCCCACTCTTGGTTTAAATTTCCCTTTGATTTCTTGGATCTTGTGAAAGAGGTATCTTCTTCCTTTTATGTTGTCACCTTTTTTTCTGTATTGATTGTTATAGTAGCTCTCTTTGTCCCTGCATACAAGTCACTGAACAGTTATGTTCAGGATTCTGGTCCCATTTCAGTTCCCTTCTAATTCTTATTTGTCCTTAACTGTTTGAAGAGTTTCATCCATCATGTATTGAGGCCTGCCTTTCTTTTTGGCTTCAGATGTTGCCTTTTTGCATTCTTCCCTCACAGTGTCCCTGGATTCAGTCCAGAGCAGCAGTTTTTAACCTGTGGTCTGTGGACCCCAGGGGCCATGATGTTGTCAGAGGTGATCTGCAAAGTCTTGAAGAAATGTTATGAGTTTTTACAGTTAAAATTGAAAAAAGGAAGAAAGGAAGATGGAGAGACAGCTGGACGTTCATACAGCACATTGATCACAAAGAGCAGGATTCTTTTGCAGACATGATTTGTACACAGTTTCATTACAATATCTCAAACTGCTCAAAAATTATGAGGATTATACAGAAAAATCAGCTTTTATCGGGTCTGTGCTAATCCTCTCAAACATGTAATCAGTGACTTTGCCAATCCATACCTATAGAAATCTTTCCTATATCTCCTACCTGACCAAACATTAAGAACATTAAGAGGTTGTTGCAGATCCATCAACATTTTGTTACTCCAGAGGTAAGGCAATCAGCTCATTCTGGATCCTTTTGTCCATTCTTTGAGAAAGCCATCTAGGCTTTGTCATAACCAGAGCACCCCTTCGGGGTATAAAATGGGGTATAAAAATCCTAGCCCAGATTCTAACCATGTGTGCTGCAGACTGGATCCACCATTCTGTGTGCCACAAACCAGGTTCACTTGTGCCACCCTCAGTGCCATCTGAATCTCTTCGCTGTGCAGACCTCTTTCTCTGAGACTTTATTAACTATCACATTTCCATCCTGAACCTCTCTCTGTCCAGTCCTTCAGCTTTTCTCCTCACTAGCCATGTATGGTTCTTAAGAGTGTATGTTCTTGTGCGATAGTTTATCTCTTGTGTTAATTCTAATAAAATACTTTGTTTAATTCCAACTGGAGTGTTCTCTCCAGTTAGTACAGGTATACACTGGTGGAAAGATCCCAAAAGTTACCCTCCTCTCGCAGGCTTCCTTTTGAGCTATAATTCCTCCAAATCTTAAGGAACTGCTGGCATTGCAGGTAGGACTATAACATCCCCCCACCTCTCAGGGTAATGTTAAGGTTTATTTGGGTAATCATAAGGAAATCTCAATGTCAAGGTTCTATTGTATTCAGATGACTTTTATTCTCTGCTAGCAAAGTGACACAGGGCATAAACCGTCATGCTGTGTTCCCTGAAACAAGGCACACATATCTTTTTATTACAGAGAAAAAAACCCTAAAACCTAAAGCACTGTGTATGTGTATTATAGTGGTTACCAGGCAGAATCAGAAATCATTTTTTCAGCTCTCTGTGTCTAGCTACTATTTTTGATAAGGCAGCCAAACTGGGCAATGAGCCCAGAAGAAGATAACTTCAGGCGCTTGCCTAGGTTAAATGAATGAACTATTGTGTACTAAATTTAGCTAGCAGGGAAGACCTTGTCTTTGATTTCAGAAGACAAACCATACTACAGTCATCCCTCCACATTCACGGGGGTTACGTTCTTGAGACCCCCGCGAATGTGGAAAAACCGCGAATAACAACTGCTCCTGCAACCCCCCCCCAGAGGGAGGGAGGCGGCGGAAGGGTGTCTGGCCAGCCTGGCTGGCCTCTCCGCAAGCCTTCCTGAGGGGACTCCGGGCCTTAGAATACCCGGAGCCCGCTTAGGAAGGCCGGGGACGGCAGGTGGGTGGGTGAGCAGGTGGGTGGGTGGGGAGGAGGCTGCGCTGCCTCCCCCTGGCCTTCCAAAGCAGGCGCCGGGGCTTTGGACCCCCGGTGCGTGCTTCGGAAGGCCGGTGACGGCAGCAGGCAGGCGGGTGAGCGGGCGGGCGGGCGGGAAGGAGGCTGCGCTGCCTCTCTCCGGCCTTCCGAAGCGAGCCCGCATAAAAAGGCTGGGGAAGGCAGCGGGTGGGCGGTTGTCTTCCTCTCCCCGGCCTTCCTGAGTGGACTCTGGGGTTAGAAGCCTGGGAGTCCGCTCAGGAAGGCTGGGGAAGGCAGCGGGCAGGTGGGGAGGGTGCTTTCTGAGCGGACTCTGGGGCTTTGGAGCCCCGGAGCCCGCTTAGGAAGGCCGGGGAAGGCAGCAGGTGGGCGGGAGGGAAGCTGCCCAGCCTCTTCCCAGCCTTCCTGAGGGGACTCCGGGTCTTAGAAGCCTCGGAGTCCCTTTAGGAAGGCCGGGAAAGGCGGAGGGAGGGAGGGAGGCTGCCCGTCCCCCCCCCCCGGCCTTCCTGAGCAGACTCCAGGGCTTTGAAGCCCCAGAGCCGCCTCTGGAAGTCTGGAGAAGGTGCAGGCAGGAGGTTGCCCCGCCTCTCGGCAGCCTTCCCTAAGGGGTTGGGGCTAAACCGCGAATAATCAAAACCGTGAGTGTGAAAGCCGTGAATGTCGAGGGGCAACTGTATTTGTTTCAAGCATAGCATACTATAACAATCATTGGTTATTAATCAATACAAACTATATCAGAATCTTCACTAAATTTCATTTCTCCAAATGCACATCATTTCTTGTAAATGACTTAGTAAACTTTACATATAGTGTCTCTAGCTCTTTGTTTTTCTAAACATAGCATCTCATCTATGTTTCTGGGCTTCTGGCTAAGCTGAAACAAGTACAGTTACATCTCTCAGCTTTCTCTGACACAGACATATTTTGGCAGACTAGGTCTTTTGCTCTACAGACTCAAAATAACAAACTTTTGGGAAATCAATACAGACAGACCCTCTCAGTAACAAGTCAGTGTAAGTGAGTGTTTGGACAGACTTCAGAATATTAACTGTGGATTATTGAAAATGATTGTGTTTCTTCTTGGATTTCTGCAAATAAAAGTGTTGGGTAAAGTATTACTATGGTGAATTTAATAACAATACATTTTGGCTGAGCCTCAGGATGGAGTCAGTATGGTGTAGTAGTTTAAGTGTTGGACTAGGACACTGGGAGACTATGATTTTAATCCCTGCTTGGCCATGGAAATCCACTGGGTGACCTTGGGCAAGTCACACTCTCTCAGCCTCAGAGGAAGGCAAAGGCAAAAACCTCCTTTGAACAAATCCTGCCAAGAAAACCTTGTGATAGGTTTGCCTTGTCTCTGTTACCAACTGAGAGTTTTCTGAATCAGGACTATGGAATTAGTATACCAAACCATTGACTCCACCTCCTCTGTTTTTCTACTGTCCAACTCCTTCATAAATGGCAATTTATTATTACTAATCTCTCTCTCTCTGGCTTCTCTTCGCAAATGAAGATTCAGGAAGGACACATCCCGTGCTTTCTGCAAGAGCGCTGATGACTAAAAAGGCCTAATATACTAATATACTAATAAATGTATATTAATTAGTAATAACAAATCTACTGTGTAAAATGGTAACATAAGGCATTTCACCACCACCATGTGAATCATCAGCCTACTTAGACTGATAGAACATAAAATCTATTCATTTGATTAAAATTTCTGAATGAGAAAACTTTTCTAAATTCCTGTAAAAGTAAATATGCAACAGACTAGGCATTTCACATTATAATTTTTTATTCTGAAGACAGAGTCAGTATATTTTTACTGACTCCATCCAAAATAGCTTCCGAACTCCAACTCCACAGCCTGGTCAGAGTCCCCAGTATAATCCTATCTACTCAGAAACAAGTCCCACTGAGTTAACTGGAGCATACTCCCAAATTAATGGATATAGAATTGCACCCTAAATCAGATTCAGTTGTTTCAGATTAATTGCTTAAACATTTGTTTTCTCCTCTCCTCTTCTTGATATTTTGTATTATCAACAACTGGAGTAATTAGTTCCTTGGAGTCCTCTACCAGCATTTCCCAAAGAGAATTGTCATGTTTACTGTATATTCTGTTGAGTGAAGTCATATTAAGGAAACTTATTAGTTTATTAGCTGGCAGTGTTTAGTTTTAAATTGATGTTTAAGTGTATATACAATATTAAAGTCTAAAAAATGCCAATAAGTGCAGAGTTTAGCTAAAAGGATAAAACAATTGTATAGTCTGGTTGCATGCAAAACTAAGCATGTTGTTTCTGTACAACTGTACTTATCATGTTCTGTGTACAGTGAACATTGTACAGACTTCTCACTGAATACACAGAAATGGGGTTGCATATACACTGAAATGGGCTTGGATTAAATAATAGTATTACATAATAAAAGGAACTCAGGTTTCTATAAACCGTTCCATTAACCATTTATTACCTGGACCAAATTTACAACCTGCTTCTAATGTTGCATGTTCCCTGGTTCCCTGACTGCTGACAAGTTGCAGGAACAATCGTACAAGATCCATTTGTTGTAGATGAGAGAGCACTGTTTTCTTTTGTTTCTGAAACATTTAGCTTATGGAAACAGATTTAGAAGGAACCTCAAAGTCCATGAGAAATAGTACATTATAAATAAACAGGCAAGCATCACTTAAAACCAGACAGCGCATTCATGCACACATCAGTACAATTTGAACTCCTTTTCCATTTTTCTGTCTCTCTCAGTTCAACCTACTGCTATTTTGCTTTTTCTCCATTTCGACTCAAAGGTTCCCAACTATCAAGAAATTATCTCTTGTTATAAACTGAAACATCAATCAGTCTTTTCTGAACTGTCACCCAGCAATCAGCCCAATATCACTCAGCCAGCATATGTAATACCATCTTCTCTTTAGCACAGAATTGGGCTCTGGGCACTGGGATTCAGCAAAAGGAGAGAACAAGCTCCTTTCTCTGTCACTGGGAATTGCTCCCATTGTTCTGTTTCAGCAGTAGAGAAGAAAATAATGCATATAATGCAGTACTGTAGTGAGAGATTTCACAGTCATCCAACTCCTGACATTTGTACTAGGAGCTGAAGCAAGGTGACCTCTCCTTCCTTTTTTGAGGCCAAACTGCCTAGCTGTACATTGTTTGCCTCACACAGGATACTGTAGTAACTTGGTTTTCAGCAGTTAGAGGGACAGAACCAGACTAACCTAACATAGGATACTGTGGTAACTTGTGGTGCAAAAAGTAGAGGGATAGAGTAGGAATTCTCATCATATTTGTTTTTAAATGCTTTAAAAGGTTTACAGTAGCTCTTCAAAACTCTGTCCCTGCCAGCTGCCTAATATTAAGAAAATGGTTTAAACATGTATTTCCACATTTCATATTGTTATTAGGCAGATGGGGTGGGAAGGCTGTATTAATCTGCTGCAGAAAAAGAACAAAACCTTGTGGCACATTGAAGACTAATATTTTTTATTTGACATAAACTTTTGTCTGGCTTTATTAGGTAGGCAGATGCCATCTTTTAATTCTGACTGCCTCTTGATTTATATTAACATTTTTTTATTATAACAGAGACAGGCTGCAATGTTGACTCATAGAAGTCTAGTCTGAATTACTATACTGTAATTATACATTTATTCATTTATTGTATTTAAAATGTACTACGGTCATGATGTTTTGAGTTTATAATTTACTGAATTCAACATGGAGCTACACTGTGACTATTCACATTACGGTATGTTTTTGGTAATAGCTTCATCCTGCCTGAGGAAAATTTGCTGGAGTGATTTACATGGAAATCTACATGGTCACCCTTTACATGAACTTTATACACTTTATATGGTATGAAAGCAAATACTAGATAAGTGCAGTTTAAAGTATCACCCATAATCCTTTATTAGAACCTGAGACCTGCTATAACATTTCTTAACAAGAGTTCAGAAAGCAATTCTACAGTACTGTATACTGATGTCTGCAAAGGAACTAATTTTTGAAAGGATCTCCAAAAACTTGGTGTAGTTGCCTTCTTTGATGACTACTAACCCTTCTTTGTAAACACATTCAGTGGTAGCAATGTTGGCCATGCAGCAAAACAAAATCCAGAATCCACAAAAAAGTGATACCTTTACTGGCCAACCAAAATGCAAAACACATGATGCAAGTTTTTGAAGCTCTACTGGCATCTTCATCAGGCAAAATATGTTTTAAAAGAAAGAAAGAAAGAAAGAAAAGAGACAATGATGGAGCCACAGGCTTGCATGTTGTTTCAGATGTTTCTTGTGTTGTTCAGGTGAGTGATCTCATGCAGACAGAGGCCACTCCTACTTTGTAGCCAGTAGAGCTTCCAAAGCTTGCATCATGTGTTTTGCATTTTGGTTGGCCAATAAAGATACTGCTTTTTTGTGCCCCTTCTTTGTGTTATTTGTGGCAGCCATGCTTTTGATCATGTTCAGAATTCTCACTCCCTGTTATCCGCACCTTCTCCTCCCTGCAGATTAGGGCCAAGGGCACCCTCCAGGGCTAAATCTTCGGACCTCAGCCTTTTTGTTCATACCAGTGGTTCTTAACCTGGGGTCCAGGGACCCCCAGGGGTCCATGATGTCCTCACATCGGGCTTGCTTGAAGGCTGCTTTGCCCACCTCCTCCTTGCAGTGGAGTGGCCATATGGCAGGAGCCAAGGCAAAGGCTGGCTGTCTGGCTTGGCCTGTGCATTGCCATACAATCCGCCACAGCCACAAACTTGCAGGAAGAAGCAGGAGAAAAGTCTTCTCTTCCCCTCCAGTGCTTCTGAGGGAAGGTTTAATGAATGGTGTGATTGTATTTTTTATCATTATTATTGATTTAAATCTTGAGTCAAGTCATGGGGGCCCATGGCAACAAAAGATATTTAAAGGGGGCCCCTGGTAAAGAAAATGTGAAGAGCCACTGGTTTATACACATTTACTTCAAAGTTGCAATTTCAGGGTGAAGGGAAGCAGGACCGTTTTAAGGAATTTTGGGGGCCCCTGCAATGCTTTATTTTTTTTGGGGGGGCATATGTTTATCTCAGGTCAATGTATCCAAACTGAGCCTAAGCTATTCGCAGTACAGGATATTCAGATTATTACTAATAATGTTTTTGCAGGAGGAGTGTTACTATGGGGACCCCCACAATGATGGGGCCCCCTGCGGATGCTGACACAGGCCAGTGCCTTAAACCGGCCCTGAGGGGAAGAAAAACAGCGAGTAAGTTCATCCCTTTAAAAACCCCTCCCCTCCCTCCGAGACAGAATGAAGAAGAAGGGGCGGTGCGAGAATGAAGGTGTGCCAGTATTGGCCGGAGAGATTGATAGACGGGAACGATCCGGGATACGGCTTTCTGGTTGGCTGCAGGCCCGCCAAGGGGGCGGAGCGTTCGTCGCCCTTGGAGACGGGGCGAGGACGAAGCCGGAAGCGGGCTCTTAAAAGCGAGGGCGGGGCGGGGCGGGCGGAGGCTTATTCGGCTGACGGCGGTTGGCTTGAGAGGAGGAGGCTTTGGTGGGAGCCTTTGCGGTGGGTCGGGGAGAGGGGCCATGGGCTGCTTCTTCTCCAGGCGGAGGAAGCAGGCCAAGGAGCCGAAGCCCGGAGAGAGAGACCGCGGCCCCGCGGCCCCGGAGAAGGAGGAGGAGGAGGAGGAGGAGGCCGCCGCCAAGCAGCCGCAGTACAGTTGGGACCAGCGAGCCAAGGTAGCCGCCATTCCGCAGCGTTTCTCGGAGCAAACGGGGGGAGGCAGGAGGTAGGGCCCGAGGAGAGGCTTCCCACGTGGCCTCCGGGCTCCGCTCCCTAATAATAATGGTAGTAATAATAATAATAGTAATAGAACAGGTTAAGAGGCTTCCCACGTGGCCTCCGGGCTCCGCTCCCTAATAATAATAATAGTAATAGTAATAGAAAAGGTTAAGAGGCTTCCCATGTGGCCTCTGGGCTCCGCTCCCTAATAATAATAGTAATAATAGTAATAATAATAGTAATAATAATAGAAAAGGTGAAGAGGCTTCCCACGTGGCCTCTGGGCTCCGCTCCCTAATAATAATAATAATAATAGAAAAGGTTAAGAGGCTTCCCACGTGGCCTCCGGGCTCTGCTCTTTAATAATAATAATAATAGTAATAATAGTAATAATAATAATAATAATAGAAAAGATTAAGAGCCACTGGCTTAGACTACTAGGCACTTGGAGAAGGGGCTGACCCAGGGGGTGTTGCCGCCTGAGGCGGAGCTCCCAGTGGTGGGTGGGTGGCCCCCTCCCCAAGCGCCTAGTAGTCTAAGCCAGTGGCTCTGAACCTTTTCTTTATTTATTACTGTATTATTATTTATTGTATTTATACCCTGCTCTTCAGCCACAAAGGTTATCAGAGTGGCTTACAAATGGTTAATTTAACAGTTCCCTGCCCCCAGGCTTACAATCTAAATAAGACACATAAGGGAAAGGGAATAGCAGTGGGGGTACTTGGGGCACCCTTTAAATATCTTTGTTTGACGTGGATCCCCAAGACTTAAGTCAAGATTTAAAACCCTAATAATAACAATGTTAACGATAACAATAATACATGATGATGATGATGCAATTCCATCATTCATTAAGCGTCCCTTAGAGGCACTGGAGGGAGAGGGAAGACTTTTCTCCTGCTTCTTCCTACAGGTTTGTAGCTGGAGCAGATTGAATGGCAACGTGCAGGCCGAGCCAGCAGCCAGTTTTTATCTTGGTTCCTGTCAGGTGGCCACTGCACTGCAAGGAGGAGGTGGGCCAAGCGGCCTTCAAAGCCTTTGAGGATCCCCTGTGAGGACATTGCAGACCCCTGGGGGTCCCCCAGACCACAAGTTAAGAACCATTGCTTTAAGCTAGTAGTGTGATAATAAGGGCTTCTTTTTAAAAACAGCGGTTTGCTGCTTTTTAATGACCTTAAAAATCTGCCCCCTGAGCCCCAGCTTTTCTCAGCCTAATGGTAGTGCCGGCTCTGACCAACCTGTCCAGAAGCCCACCAGGCTCTTTCCTCCTTCTCGCCTGGCTTGTGAGCCTTCTTCTCTGAAGGGTTGGTGTAGGTGGTGCCAGGGTGGATGCTCCTGTAGCCTCAAAGGGTTCATTGGAGGAGGATGTGTGTGTTGTACGCAGTGTTGCCAGGTAGTTAGTTACCCTTTCATACCCTGGAATTGCCTTGCTTTTTAAAATTTTATTTATTTATTTATTTATACCCTGCTCTTCAGCCACAAGGCTATCAGAACGGCTTACAAATTGTTTTAAGCAATAGCTATTTACACATCTAACTGCATTAAACAGTTTCCAATGTGTGTTAGCTAATTTTTTTAATTGCTTAACTCAGAGGGTTAATAGGAGTGGATTTCCCATCCTTTTCACATGATGTGGAGGTTTTCTGTTGTTTTATTTAATTTTTTAAAAAATCTGGAGTCTTTTGAGCACAGACTGAGTGCAAACTGGGAGTGCAAATAACTCACTGTAAGCACCCCTAGTATGTGTGGTAGGCTGCATTATGCTCATGACGATGCTCATGAAGTTGTTCATACATCCCAGGTTGGTTTATACAAATGTTTGACCTCATATAATTTTTTGCCCTCTTTACTTTGTATGTCCTTTTATTCCAATACTTTCCTTTTCCCAGATTTCTGAGGAACGTACTTGCTATTCAAGTCTTTTGCTCTTAAGAAGGTGGTTGTTGTGTGCCCCTCAAGCCATTTCCAACTTGTGGCAACCCTAAGGTGAACTTATGACAGGGTTTTCTTGGCAAGATTTGTTTGACAGGGTTGTCTTTGCCTCCCCCTGAGGCTGAGAGAGTGTGACTTGCCTAAGGTCACCCAGTGGGTTTCCATGGCCAAGCTGGGATTTGAACCCTGGTCCTCAGAGATGCAGTCCAATGCTTAAGTCATTGCACCACCTTGGCTCTCTACTTAAAGGCAACCTTTCAATTTCTTTTTTTTTTTTTAAAAAAATATTCCTTTACAATATTCAGACAGTGATATCTTGAAGATTACCTAATTGTGACATATGCACTTGTAGAAAAGCTCAAGTCGTCAGGGGCATGATGTGTTCTTATTCATACATTAAAAATACATTCTAGTTCAGTAATTGTGTCACATATCCATGAACAGTTGACGTACCAAAACTTTCTTAATTGGTTGTTGCTGCAATACACCAATTTGGCTATTACTGTGGGATTTAATCAGACCTGGTGGTGGTGCTTCCTGACTAACGGTGCTTCCTGATTCAGAATGTGTCAGTATAATCTGTGTAGTCAATGTGAGACAATAATGGTTTACTCTTGTTGCATTTATTTCTCCCCCAGCATCCCTTGTGGATGGAGCTTTCGCTGCAGCTAGTGGCAAAGTCTGCTCTCATTCCCAGAGGATTCTGTATTGTTAGTAAAGCAAACACATACATGTGTAAATCGCTCTTTTAAGCTATACCTTTCCTGATCTCTTCAGTATTTTCATTTAGATGTCTTGTGTATTAGACAGCTGACAAATTTCTAAATATGGAACATTTAGATCATGTGCTATGTTCTTTGGTGTTGATTTGAACTGAGGAAAACTTCCGTATAGGCTTTGACTCACTTCCTTTTGTGGCAATGGAAAGAACTTTGCTTCATCTTGTCAGTAATATTGTATAGATTGCAGTGGACTATACACTGGGGGGTTCTAAAATCTGTTTGCTAAAGACACTAGAAAATGGGAATCTCTTAAGGATCTCATAGGTTACAGTGTATGAGCTCTTACCAGGTTGGATAAATAACAGAAATGAGGACGTAATGGCTTTACGTATCTTCTCCCAAAACAGCGTGGTAAGGTCTAGGAAGGGATTTAGTATGGTTGTGGAGAGACACATTGTAGAAGTAGGATGGTAAACTGCACGTTACTGGAATATTAGGATGTTGGATTTTAAAGATTGCCCTTTCATGTTGTATTTGTCCTGGCTGTAAAGACACTTTTGACTAAATTGCCCAAGTCCTACCTTCAGTTCCCCTTAGTTTCCACTCTTTGTTGAAGTGGCTGAACAGAGTGCTTGCTTGTGCTTGCTTTTGCTAATTGTGGTATGAATGTAAATGCATATGAATGTAGTTGTTCATGTATTAGGGGCAATATCTGCTGTCTCTTGAAGAGACAAGGTTAGAATAACAAACTAACTCGGTGTGCTTGATGGCATTTGAAAGTATTGCAGTCTTCTCTCTCTGGCTTTTCTTTGCAAATGAAGATTCAGGAAGGACTCATCCCGCACTTTCTACAAGTGCACTGATGACTGAAAAGGCCAATCCGAGATAAACAAGTCTGGTTGCACAAAGCACAGCAGAAGGTCTCCTTGGGTGATGTTTCCAGGTTGTGATTCTTTCTGCGTGGTCATTTCTCTTCAAGACTTGTTCGGTGTGAGTTCTCAAATAAGGCTGCAGCATTGTGGATAGTGCGTCTCCATGCCTCCTGATGTGAGGCCAAGGTGGACCATTGTTGGTAATCAATTTGGCCAGCCTGAGATGTTGTTTCAGGGAGTCCTTGTATCGCTTTTTTGGAGTGCCCCTCTTACGCTGACCCGTGGTGAGTTCACCGTAGAGTACTGTTTTGGGGAGGCGATGGTCCTTACCTGCAGCACAAGTGCTTAAGGGGAGAAAGAGTATGTTGTTGGACATATTGCTTATTCTCATTAACTAGTCTATTTCTTAAACTCTTTTATTTGGAGGACTTGTGACACTTGGCTCATTAAGAAAAGAAGCAGTATATCTAAAGACAGCATGACTCAGTTTTGCTACCCTTACATTCACAGCACCTATGTAGGAACATGCCAAGAGTCAGTGTGTTGTAGTGGTTTGAGTGTTGGACTAAGACACTGGGCAATCAGGATTTGAATCCCTGTTAGGGCATGGAAACCTGCCAGGTGACCTTGGGCAAGTCACACTCTCCCAGCCTCAGAGAAAGGCAAAGGCAATGCCCCCCCACCCGTCTGAACAAATCTTGCTGAGAAAACCGCAAGATAATGTCCCCTTAGGGTTGCCATCAGTCAGAAATGACTTGAAGGCACACAACAGCAATAACATAAAGGGTTGCAAGTTAAGGAACATGAAGTTAATTATAGTAGCTAGACTAATTAAAAAATGAATTTTGCTGTTTGGCTATGTATTCCTTGGTGGAACCAGCATGCTTTAGTGGTTTGAGTGTTGGACTAGAACTGTGGGAGATGGTGGTTCAAATTCCTGCTCAAACATGGAAATCCACTGGGTGAGCTTGGGCAAGTCACACTCTCAGCATCAAAGGAAGGCAGTGGCAAATGTCTTATGAATAAATCTTGCCAAGAAAACCCTGTAATAGGATTGGGAGAAGTCAAAATTGCCTTGAAGGCATATAACAACAAACCCTTGATAAGGATTTCAGGAACTATCTATTTAATGTAATCTTTGACATTTCTCTTTCCCTCTTCTCTAAGGCAGTAACTTCCTAGGGAGGGGAGGCAATGCAAGTTGTCAAATTAAATTTGACCATTGGAGACGCATTTTTCTTAAGCACAAGAGTCACTAATTGTTCCAAATGGAATATTCTCAAAGCCTGTGGCCCCACATATTTTTAAGTAATTTCCATTACTTAATCCAAATGGAAAGACAGATACCTTCCTTATTTTTTTGCCGTGTCATTTCTTTTGGATCCTAATGTCCTCTGATCTAACAACAAAAATGTCTGGGTTTTGAGGCAAAATGCAAAGGAGGTGAACTCAAAATATAATGTACAGTACTTTTCTAGGCAGCATAATTACTTTTGAATGCTTAGGCCTGGATATGGAAGCACTATAAATATTTGGATTTTTGAATTGAAATACTACAGCACAGGCACAGGTAGAAAAACAAGCTAATTGTATACTATAGTTGTCCCCCCCCACATTCACGGATTTGGCATTAACGGTTTTAAGTATTCACGGCTTGAAAATATTCTTAAAAAAAATAACAATCCAAAAAGCAAACCATGATTTTGCTGTGTCTTATATAAGAGACACCATTTTGCTATGCCATTGCATATAATGGGAGTTGAGTATTCACGGATTTGGGTATTCACGGGGGTCTTGGAACCAAACCCCAGAGAATGTGAAGGGACAACTGTATATCTTTTAAGTTGTTGTACATCCATGTATGTTGATAGCCTGACAATTTTTATATTTAACTATGACGATATGCCCTTCTTAAAGCTTTCAAGTAGATTACATCAAGCTGTGAGTTTAAAATGTCTTAAGACTGTGGGGGAGGGTTGGAATTAAGGTAAAGGAGCCTTCTTGAAATGTGACCTAGCACTAAAGGATTCATCACAGATACTTTCAAATGGGATGTGCAGCAAAATGTTGGTGTGAGGACTGCTTCTGTTCAGGTTCCCAGCCACTTATACTGTATTTTCCATCATATTTTTTTTTATTCAAGCTTGTTTGACAAGTCAATAAGAACTTGTCACATCTAATTTCTGAGCAAACATTGGCAGTGTACAAACCTTAGGTTTGATTTTGGCCTCTTTTCAAAACTGGGTTTTGCTTTCTCTTCTTTGAAGGAATTGACAGATATTTGAGGAAGCTAAATCAGATGGGAGAGCTAAAAAAGAGAGCCTTGTTGCAATTTAAAGACAAACCAGTTTTATTTGGTGCTTTCTGGCTCCAGCCCATTAAAGCTTCTGTTCAGTTGAACTGGTTAGTCTTTAAAGAGCTGCAAGACTGTTATTTTTGCTGCAACAAACTAACATATCTACCCTCTGGAAATTTTTGTTGAAACAATGTGTCAACAGTGCTCTTAAAATTGTCAATTCCAGAGGGGTGAGCAATGCAAAAATGAAACAAAAAGTTAGTACAGTATTTGGTAGGCATAGCACTGTTCAGCTTATTTCTGTCATTATTAGCGCTATTCTGCAAAATGTAGGAGGACAGTTTCATTCATGTTTGAAATGATAAGTAGATAAAACACAGCTTATATTTTACTTTGCTATTCATTTTAATTTTGTTTGGGTAAATGGTATAATGCTAGTTTTTCATTTCATAGACAATGTAGAGGAGCACCAAGGAATGGAAAATCTGAAATGCTCATTTTGCCTTTGCATCTATTTTTTGGTTACAATTGGATTTATGGCTATAACCATACTATATTATAATTAAAACATTTTAGAATATACCATATTCATTGTGGCCTGACATTGTTTTTAATGTGGTATGTGATTAAAACATACAAGTTGTTAGTGATAGCCGATAATTTTCTTAAATGAATTATACCTGTGAAGAACAGGAATCTTCCTCTACTTTTCATTTTGTAGCATCACTGTGATCTACATGTTTAATTGCTTGGCATGGAGTACAGAAGCATGATTTTATTACTGATCTGCTAAAAACAATTGTTGAGCAATAGAGGGGCCCCTGATGTGGTGTATATATACGCTGCATTTCATGCCACCATCTAATTTGACTAATTGAATGATGTGTGTTGTTCAAGCTCTTGCATGTTCTTTAAGGAATTTGCCAAATAACAACTTTACTCGCTTGCATTTATTATATTAGTATCATTGAAAGATTTGCTTTGCTAAAACTTACTCTAAAAGGTATTCAAAAACACAGATGACAGTTGTTCCAAATGTAAAACACATAGATTCTGATTTTTTTCCTCTCATGAAGTAAGTATATTCATCATCTTCAGAAGGGAGAGTCTTCATCAAAATATTCGATTCTGCATGATTGGCCTAACATAAGGAGACCTCTTATCAAACATTTTTGCTTACTAATGGAGTTTCTTTGTTCCAGATTGATCCTAAAGATTACATGTTTTCTGGACTGAAGGATGAAACAGTGGGACGTTTACCTGGGAAGGTTGCAGGTCAACAGTTTGTTATTCAGGACTGTGAAAACTGCAGTATCTACATCTTTGACCATTCTGCTACAATTACTATTGATGACTGTACAGGCTGCCGAATCTTTTTGGGACCTGTCAAAGGCAGTGTGTTTTTCCGTGACTGCAAAGATTGTAAATGTATAGTGGCTTGTCAACAGTTTCGTACTCGAGACTGCAGAAAGATGGAGGTGTTTCTGTGCTGTGCCACCCAACCCATTATAGAATCATCTACGGGTATGAAGTTTGGGTGTTTCCAGTACTACTATCCAGAGCTGGCTTTACAGATGAAAGATGCTGGGCTGAGCATCTTTAACAACACATGGAGCAATATCCATGACTTCACACCACTCTCAGGGGAGAACAATTGGGGTCTTCTAGCTGAAGATGCCTCAGTTCAGGATTATGTACCATTGCCAACTGTTGAAGAATTGAAAGCTGTCAGGATCTCAACTGATGCCAACAGAAGCATTATTCCAGTAACACGGGGGCGACGACAAAAACACAGTGAGGAATCCTGCCTTGCAGTATTCTTTGCTGGGGACTATACAACTGCTAATGCTAGGAAGTTAATTGATGAGGTAAGAAGCACATTTGTGCATCTTAATGCATTTGTTTTGAAAACCATTTATTTTCTAGAGACTGCAGTTAAAGTGCTGAACATCTGGATGGCTTCTAAATGTCTGCATTTGGTATAGCCAACGTCTGCAGTGACTCACTGCTATTCTGGCCTGTAATGTGTTTTCCTATACAGTGCTTTGCAGCATGTTGGTGGGAAGATTTGAAGAGGGATGTCTCATAATTCTTATATAATCTTGCCTGTAGCCCACTTACTTATGTTCTACAGGCCATCTGAACAAGCACAAAGACAGTTGGATAGCTCTATGTGAATGAAGCAGCTGTTTCCTCTGCTGCTTCTAATGTAGCTTTGAAGCTTGTTCCAGGATTATCAGGAAAAGGGTCATAGAATTACTGCTGAAACAACCATTCTTCATGATTTTCTGTCAGTTTGTAACTAGTGTGTATTGGTGTTCTGAAAAGTTACAATTATGTGGATTTGGATAATAAAATACCATATAAAATCTTAGCTTTGGGATAGCTTGTTTTCTTAGATCTGTTTGCTGGATTAATAAATAATTTCTCTACTAGTCATTTTCACAGTAAGCATAAATTGTTGTGCAAAGTCGCTAGTGCTATTTGAAAGTATCCATAGTTGATATGTATCTGATTCTTAGAGGAGTAAGTAAAAGCCAGTGAGTGGTCAAGACCACTTTAAGAGAATCTAGTTCAGCACTAGCACAGGAAGAGAGTTCAGAATTATTTGCATAGTCTGAAGTGATGTCAGATAACCCACCCTTCCTACTAACTGACAATCTATTTTGTGGCTTCTGTGTCTCAAATCTGTCTCTGAATTGCATAAAGACAATGTTCTTGTTTTTGCTACATACTTGCCCATTTTGCAACTGTTTCTTCTTCCTACTGCAATATAAGATGAATGGGGAAATTCCTTTATAATGGGAAGAAGTGGAAGCATAAATAAAAAAGGAAGAATAAATTACTTAAAATGATAAACATGGTTTCTTTGCATACCTTGGGCATAATCCTTACGAATGCAAAATTACATATTAAATAATGTCTACCTAACTATGTAAAAAAACCTCTGATTCCTGTTGAAATTCAATAGATGACTGGCAAAGGCTTTTGGCTGGTGCAGACTAAGGAAGTTCCAATGAAAGCTGATGATGCTCACCGGGTGTTCCAACAAAGAGCATCTGAATTTATCCCCTTACTTGAAAAAGGTATGTTTGTTCTAAAATGCCACAGATGTATCTCATTTTGCTTCAAATCTACTTGGACTTCCGAAGACAAAGAATAATGAGAGCTGAAATGTTATTGTACAGACTTTTGTAAAAGTCACTTTAGACTATTCAGCTGAGGTGACAGGATCCCAGACAGTTTGGTTAAATTTGGATCAGATACCTTGCAGGTAATTCTCAGTTGGTGTGAAATATTCCTGGAGTTATTAGAGATAATGGCGTTAAATCTAGTGAAATTAAGATAAGCTGAAGAGCTGTTTCTAGGTAATCCTTCAAGTATATTTGCCAAGTTTTTGTCTGAGGCGGTCAGGATTAGAGAACAATTAACTCCCATATTAGGGGAAAACATCTGTATTGGAGAAAACATCTGAAATAAGTTCTGCCTTATGACTTGATCCAATTGGTCCTTGTGCTATTAATTTATCTTACATGTTGTTAATTTGAACTTGTTGTTTCTATGGACCATAATAATTGTTTTTGTTGTCAAGTATATGGGAACCAGAGACTGCTTTCCAGTCCACCCCACATAAGTAAAATGTTTTCTCGTAAACTTAACTTGGTCCATTTTATATCTTTCACTTTAACTGAGGACTCTCTCAAGCTAGCCAAAATAAGGAGGGCCAGTGTAGCATGGTGGTTTGAGTATCAGAATAGGGCTCTGGGAGACCAGGATTTGAATCCCTACTTGTCTATGGAAACCCACTGGGTGACCTTGGGCAAGTCACACACTCTCAGCCTCAGAGGAAGGCAATGGGAAACCCTCTCTGTGAAGTGAGAATCTGAGCAAGCCTGGTTAGAGCCAGCCAATCACAGACTTCAGAATGCTGTAAAGGGGGTCCTGGGAGGAGGAAGAATATAACCTAGATGCTTGTCTGTTAAAGGGAGAGTTTTTTTAAAGTCTACATCTGTCTGAATGTTTTATTCTGATAATTGATAAGGAGAATTGATTATACTTTACAACAGTGAACCCACTGATCAGCACAGTCATTTGTTCACAATAGTGCTACCTTGAGGCCCTGGTATGAGATCCAGGGAGGGATCTTGTGAGTAAAAGGGCAAGGCGAGTGACAGGAGACTTAGGGTTGGAACTGTGGGGTCAGTCTGGGTAGTGATTCTGTCACACCCTCTGAACAAACCTTAGCAAGAAAACTCTATGATAGGTTCACCTTAGAGTTGCCATAAGTTGGAAATGTCTTAAAGGCATGCAGCAACAGCCAAAATAATGCTTAAATCAGCAATACCTAAATGAGTATGCCATCTGCTTCTGACTTTTTTTTTGCTTTAAAAATTATGAGTCATTACTCAAAAATAACATGGAACATTATAATAATTTAACATCCTATTTTTGCAGTTTCCCAACATGTCACTGTCCCCCTGCATTCCTGCTGTGACTTGCCACCTTAATCACTTCTGAGAGCAAAACAAAGTGGGCAACTAAGTTCTTTGGGCAGCAATGCCAAAAGAAGAGCCTAGTGCTTTTCTACAAAGAGTTCCATAGTCTCTGAGAGCTCCTTCCTCAGAGACAGGCATTATGAGAGGGCCTTAGGAGGTCATCTGTGCCATGGTAAGACCTTGCAAAACCATGGGGGACATGTCAGCCCTGTAGAGACACATACTGTAATGGCTTTCTGAAGCAGCAGCAGCAGCAGCAGCATCTCTCCAAAGTGGAGGTGGTCCTCCTTGTGTTGAGAGCTCCACAGCTTGAGGCAGGTTCCTGACTAGAAGTAAAGGAAGGCTGGTGGGCAGCAAACCACATCACACATTTGCATGATTTGCAGGTGTACATTGAGCAAGTGTCTTAGGCTGCTGACACACTGCAGTTTGACACTACTTTAACTATCATTGCTCCATCCTATGGAATCCTGGGGTTTGTAGTTTGTTGTGGCACCAAAGCTCTCTGTCAGAGAAGGCTAAATGTCTTACAAAACTTCAAATCCCAGAGTTCCATAGCATTGAGCCATAGTAGTTAAAGCAGTATCAAACTGCATTATTTCTGCAGTGTGTCAGCAGCCTTAGAGGTGTGCATAAGAATGAGTTGCAAAACTTCTCAAATGCTAAAAAAATAATAAGCATTTATATTTGGCCTTCTTTGCCCATTCTCTGGCTGTGTCGAGATGTACAGCTCTATTTTAACGGAAGGGGAAATGTCCTTATATAGATTGTAGTTGAATTACTTGTTCAAACATATGGTTAAATTTTAGACTAGATTGGGAGGAGGATATTAGGACAGATTTGTTAGCAATTGGCATTGATCTGTGTTTTTTTAAACTGATTAATCTTACCTGCCAGTATGGTATAGTGGTTTGAATGTTGGACTATGGCTAGAGACCAGGATTTGAATCCCTGCTCAGCCATGAAAGCTACTGGGTGACCTTGGGCAAGTCACACTCTCAGCCTTGGAGGAAGGCAAAGGCAACTCCCCCCCCCCCACAAAAAACCTGCCCCAAATTCCCTATGATAGATTTGCCTTAGGGTTGCCATAAATCAGAAATGACTTGAAGACACACCACCACCACCGTCTTATGCTAACTAGTTCTCTCAAGCCACCAATAAAAAAAAGTGGTTGAAAACTATTTGTAGTACAGCCATTCCAGTAACCCCCACAGACTGGGCATGAACAGATTGATCTCAAGTACTGGCTCCTGTGTAGCAAAAGTATGCTTTTTAAAAGCTATCTGAAAAACTTATATTAGGGGAAAGAATTTAATAAATTTTCTCCGTTTGCATTATAGCATTTATCACTATTCAACATATACAATCTGGTTGGAAGTGTACATTTGTCTCTTTGCTGCATTCCTAGAAATGCTGTACTAAATGTATAAAATACAGTTGCCCCTCGACATTCGCGGCTTTCACACTTGTGGTTTTGATTATTCGCGGTTTAGCCCCAGCCCCTTAGGGAAGGCTGCCGAGAGGCGGGGCAACCTCCTGCCTTCACCTTCTCCGGCCTTCCAGAGGCGGCTCCGGGGCTTCAAAGCCCCGGAGTCTGCTCAGGAAGGCCGGGGGGGGTGGGGCGGGCAGCCTCCCTCTGCCTTCCCCGGCCTTCCTAAGGGGACTCGGAGGCTTCTAAGACCTGGAGTCCCCTCAGGAAGGCCGGGGAGAGGCTGGGCAGCTTCGCTCCCGCCCACTTGCTGCCTTCCCCGGCCTCCTAAGCAGGCTCCGGGGCTCCAAAGCCCCTGAGTCCACTCAGAAAGCCTCCTCCCCGCCCGCCCGCTGCCTTCCCTGGGCTTCCTGAGGGGACTCCAAGACTTCTAAGCCCCGGAGTCCACTTAGGAAGGCCGGGGAGAGGAAGACAGCCGCCCACGCGCTGCCTTCCCCGGTCTTTTTAAGCGGGCTCCGAAGCCCCGGCACCCACTTTGGAAGGCCGGAGAGAGGCAGCACAGCCTCCTCCCTGCTCACCCGCCCGCCCGCTGCTGTCCCTGGCCTTCCGAAGCAGGTGCGGGGCTCCAAAGCCCCGGCGCCCGCTTCGGAAGGCCGGAGAGAGGCAGCGCAGCCTCCTCCCCACCTGCCCGCCCGCCCGCTGCTGTCCCCGGCCTTCCGAAGCGGGTGCTGGGGCTCCAAAGCCCTGTTTGCCCGCATTGGAAGGCCGGAGAGAGGCAGCGCAGCCTCCTCCCTGCCCACACGCTGCCTTCCCCGGCCTTTCTCAGCGGAGTCCGGGGCTCCAAAGCCCTGTCGCCCGCATCGGAAGGCCGGAGAGAGGCAACGCAGCCTCCAGCCCGCCCACACGCTGCTTTCCCCGGCCTTTCTCAGCGGGGTCTGGGGCTCCAAAGCCCCGGAGTCCACTAAGAAAGGCCTGGGAGAGGCAGCGCAGCCTCCTCCCCGCCCACATGCTGCTTTCCCCGGCCTTCCTCAGCGGGCTCCGGGGCTTCTAAGGCCTGGAGTCCCCTCAGAAAGGCCGTGGAGAGGCCAGCCAGGCTGGCCAGACACCCTCCCGCTGCCTCCCTCCCTCTGGGGGGGCCGCAGGAGCAGCATCTGTTATTCGTGGTTTTTCCACATTTGCGGGGGTCTCAAGAACCTAAGCCCCGTGAATGTGGAGGGACAACTGTACTCTTCTGCTTGAAAATAAGCAAGTAGATGAATTTGCATCCCATTGAAGTGTGTTACATTGGCTTTGACAATGTGAAGGATAAGAGAATACAGTAATAGTCTTAGTTGCCCAAATATAAAATTCCTAGAGGTCCACCTAAGATATCAGCAGTCTTCTTAACTAGTAGGAATTCTCCTTCTCTCCCTGCACCTTTGTAGCTTCTACAGATCTGCCCCCAGTAGATCTCCAATTCTCTGGAGCAGGGTCGGGGGTATACACAGATATTAATACATTCTGCAGCTGTATTCTTTCCATTTTTGGAAGTACACAAATAGATACATTCTCAAATGTTAACAATACAAAACAATAAAAAAAACCCCACTTTTTTTCTAGGTCCTGTTGTTGCTCTAGAGTTCAATGGAGATGGTTCTGTAGCAGCCTGCCAAGATACTGTTACTAAAGTCTTCAGTGGAGCTAAGGTATGTGGCAAACCTAAGCATCCTCCAAAATGGTGGTTATACTTTGCAAATTGCTGAACTCTTTTGCTTTCTTTGCTGAACTATGTTGCACACAAGATCATTTGGTCCAATTTGAAATTTTTTTTTTAAAATCACTATTTTTAAAAATTTCTTTGCTTCCCTCAAGCTAAGGCTAACATGCAGTGTAGTGTGTGCATGGTTCAGCCCTGTAAGGGAAGCTACATTGATTGATCCATTGTCAGCCATTCAGCATTATGATCAAGTAGAGAATTGAACATTGGGGGCTTTGGCCCCAGTACAACATTTTAACCCCTACATGACCCTGGTTCTTGAAGCGAATAATAAACTGTGTATAAGCCTTATTTCCCTTCCCTTAACTTCATGTGTTAGGGATTCTCAGTTATGAAGCTTAAAAGAGGATTAAGACTATAGAACTTTCCTGTTGAGAAATGATACTCTTATATATAAAACCAAAATCACGTCTTTACTGTAGCTTTAGTGTTAAAGTGATGTTGGTTTCTGGTCAGGATATAGGCAAGGCAGACTCTTTAATTGGTTAATAATTCATTAATAATATGAATAGTTTACAAACATGATCCATTTCTGTAGAATTCTGGAATAAGATATCAGATTCAGCATTGTAAGTATTTAACTGTTTCATTCTGCTTTTCCTGTTTATTTTGAAATACAGGTTTTTGTATCTGAGGACAAGTCATCTGCTTCCAGAGAAGTAGACAACTTCTATAACTTTGCTGATATGCAGATGGGGATGTGAAGTAAAAACAAGCATCTTATTGAAAAGTTATCCCCTTGATGGTTGAAATATACATTAGGTTTGTATAGCACTCTAAATTAATAGTCAGATATTTTAAATGAAAATAACTGAATATTTTCTTCACAAAATTAAAAAAAGGAAGGCATCTCATAGTAACAGCATCCAATTCAAACACCTACACAAATCTGTTTTAATGAGCTGGCTATTTCTATTTCTTAATTATTATTATTTTGCATATGGTACCTATATATTATAATAACTGAAGAATTTCTACCAAAAATTCTAGTACATTTGATCTCCCACAGAAGTCAGAAAGCTAGTATGTGGACATTGATTTTAGTCAAGTTGCAACCAAGTTGTACCCAAAATCAACTTTACCTTTTGTAGTGCTTTCACAAAATATACGTATCATCTTGTCTAAAAGATCCATTTCCCCACTGAAATCGATGACGGAAAAGTTTTTAACTTTGGCAGGATACTTTTTTTTAACAGAGGGTTTGTTTATTTTTTTTAATTCAGAGGGTTTAACTTTTTGCTGAAGTGTCACGATAAAACAGTCTTTCATCATTAGCAGCTTTGGCGTTTCAGTTACTTTGGATCTGATGAGCAGCTTCCGGAGTAAGATTTCTCGATGCCTCCAGCTAGTGTTTCTGCTTGTTCTGCAAACATCCAATTTAGAGACTTTTGTCTCTCGCTGCTGAAATCGAAGAGCACATTGCATTGGATGTTGCCCCAGATCTAGTACGTCCATAAGAAGCAGGGTTTGCTGATATGGTAGAGGCTTGCATTTCTGATTTCCTGTTTATGTAAAATCAAAAGTAAAAGCTTGCTTCTCTATATCCAAATGTTCCCTGAAAATTTTGGGAGAATTAATGACTTCATTTTGTTTCTTATGATCGAGTAGGGAATTGAAACTTAAAATTATGCAGATGACAGTCTCCGATGCAGAAAAAAAGTTTACATAGGACTTTGAGCTTGTTCAAAAAGTTAAAATAAAGGTTTCTAAAATTGGATGTTAATTTGATGATGTAATCAGTATCTCTTATGAATGCAGCAGATTTTTGAGCCATGCCGAACTGGGATGGCAGCTTGCTTTAAGTAAAATTGAGTAAATACAATACTCAACAAGGACTGTAATTATATTGAAGTCTGTAGAAATTGTGGTGTCATGTACAAATTGTATAATTATCAGTTTATTTTCTGCAGTCTCAAAATATGTGCTGTCTTATTGTGCTATTTGTAAATAAGGGTTCTTTTGCTATAGTAGCACTTTCATGCTGGATAAATACTGTAGGATTTTTACTTTTATCAGGGAAATCTCTTCAATGTGTATTGAGAGTCAGTTTCTCAAATCAGTGAAGGTTTTGTATTACATTTCCTCATTTCTTTTTCTACTTTTAAAATTGAAAGAATTTATAGTTTTTGAATATTTGTGAATTAAATATTCCTTACCTAACATTGGTGATTGTTAATGTAAAACTGTTTAGTTATTTTTTAAGGTATCATATGCCAGTAAGTACTTTATCAGGGTTTTGTACGTTACGGCTTTTATATACAGCTTGTCTAGCACTTGTGAAATGTGGTTTATAATAAATATTTACATGAACATGTCCCATTTATTCATGCATTCTGATCAAAGTGATCCTATATTACATATACATTTCCAAATCTAGAAAATAATGTCTAATGTCCTCATCTCACACATTCAGTTATTAGACACTGAAATTGCTGGATTTGATGCTGCTAAATTTATATTTAAAATTAGGTAAATAAATCTGACAGGTTGAAGAGGCTTGGACATTGACAGAAGAAATGTTGCAGCTATTTTTAGATATGCCTCTGTCAAACCTATCATTTGGGAACACTCGTGCAAGGTTGGAATTGAGACCCCTACCACCCACATATATGAGAGCAGGTTGAAACTCCATTAATACTCCATGTGTGAAACAAATAATTGGCTTCCCTTCAGGCCATGCATGTGATCTCTTGTTCAAACAGCTGCATAGAGCCTACTGTTCACATATGTGTGGTCAGAAAAAACATTGCAGTTGAATTGTCTACCAAAACTAGCAGTCCATTCAGCAAATTGATTATTAGTTGGTTCCTTAAAAAAAAAAAAATCAACAACCAGCATTTGACTGGAATGAGGTATGCTAGATTCTGTGCCGGCAGAGGATGATGTGCATCCTTTGTATCTGAGGTTTGTGCCTGTCTATACTATTTGAAACCAATGAGGCTGAGGGGGAAATACACCTAACAATGGTATGATTTTTTTAAACCTTTGAGATGGAAAGGGAGACTTGGAATGGGTCCACCAAGTTAGGTAAAATGGAGTTGACACCTGTAATTGTTCTAGCATACAAAGTACCATCTTAAGAGCTGTAGGTTTCATTCTAACCAATGTGTTCTGTCTCAACAAATTTGAGAGTCTAGTGAATCAAGCTTCATATTCAACTCTCTAATGAGGAGATCATTTATTTTTCTCCAGATGACCATTTGGACAACCAGAAATGTCACATTTTTCCCAATTGCCTTTCAGGTTTTTGTTTTGTTTTGTTTTGTGGGGGGCAGGAAGGTTGCTGTTTCAAGGTGAACCCCTTGAAGCAGTATATTAAAGCACTAAAATTTGCTTTGGGTTTTCCAGCTGAAAAATTATAAATTTATGGTTCTCCAAAATTGGTGTGGGTAGATACTAGCAGGGTCAGTATGAGCCCCAAGGGCCTCATAGTTTCCACCCTGCCTTACAGAAAATCCAAGAATTACTGCATAGAATCTAATCAGTTCCATAATCCATATACAGCCATATTCTAGAATGGGATGGGAAAAATGCAGACTGCATGTGGCCAATGGGACCCCCCCTCCGAAGCTGCTCAAACCCAGATCCCCCAATTTTTTCTTTAAAAAATTATTGGGCTGATTTGGGGGCAATTTTTTTTGCTCCCAAACAACCTCAGATCTCCCAAAACTACATAAAAAGACAATAGTTTGCTCCCCCCAGCCCCCCAAACCTCTCCCCTTTTTTCAAAAAATGAAAAAAATTGGCCAAAATGGCAGCCAGATGTGACATCATGTCACTTAGGGCATGCCGAAATGTGCTGCTGTCGTGTACCAGGCAAGTGCAGTAAGGAAAAATGACCCCTGCCCTGTTTGCAATTGCCCAGCCCTGGTCTACGATAACACTTGCTACTTAACACTGATCAGAGCTTCTGTTGTCCATAATTTGATCTTCCATTTAAAATTGTTCAAGTGTTATTGCTGAATACATATAGCTCTACTATATTCTGAATAGTTTTGCCAGAGCCAGCACACATAGATTAGAGAACTGTTTTGGTTCTGTGCAATTGTGCAGCTTTTTTTTTTTTTTTGCTTTTTTTTTAGAGTTCTCATGCACTATCTCTAAGGTGTCTTCACTATGGGTCAAAACAGTGTCTTCAGTTTGAACAGTTTGTTTTGGTGAAATTCTGAAGAACATGGTTGTAGTAGTAATATTCTATTTTCTTCAGAGTATTTGGATATTTGGTTTAGAGAAAGGGCGGAACATCATCCATAATGTTGTATTCACTCATTCTCAGTAGCAGCTAGTCCAACAGGCCCCTTGGCTAATTGCCAAAGTCAGATGAATTTGCTGATTTTTCATTTCTGATTTTACTGACTCTCCAAGCTCATGATGGTATCCTTTACCGTGCACTAAAATGTCTAAGAAATAGCTTACTCTAATAAAAAGAAATTACTCTCAAGTCTTCTAGGGCATCAATAAAAAGAGCCAATATGGTGAATGGTTTGAATGTTAGACTAGGATTGTAGGCTACTGGGCTTCAGATCCCTGCTCAGCTATAGAAAACCACTTGCAGACCCAGACTGTACTCCCCGCTCCCTTAGCACAGTAATATACAGACAACTGCAGGTTGTATTACAAATATATTGAGTACAAATAACGATAAAAGATTAGGTACAGGTTAGTATAATAACCTGTATATGAAGCTATTTGTAAGAAGATACTAATTGGCAATAAAGGCCACAACTTGCTAATGGCTGCAAATGGTTCGCACCATTGTATGGGTCCGGATCCCTTCAGTGGCCAACCCTGTGTTGGGCAATGGCCCGCAGCCAGCTGCTGCTGACTCCTCATGGAGGAGAGAGCCCCCAGCTGGACCATCCCGCTTGACACTCTCCCCTCCCCTGAAAACAAGCTATTCTCAGTAAAAGGGGGGAGGTCTCAGTGAACTTGAACTTAAACTTGACGGAGACCCCCCTTCATTCCCCACTTACCCGGATCAGGACCCATGCCATTTGCCCCAAAAGGCGATCCCCATGGATCAGCCTTCCGCCAACCATTACCCTGCCATCAGCAGGCAGCCCTACAGGCTCTGTGCAGGCGTGGGCAGCGTGGCCAGCAGCCTCTCTGGATGGATGTACGCGGCAAAGGTCCTGGAACTCCACCTTCCAAGCCTCATTATGGTCTCCTTGGACAATCCACCCTCTGCCGCCATGGTTGCTGCTCCAATCCGGAAGGAGTAGCTCCCGAATTCACCCGCCGGCAAACCGAGCTTCCTGAGTGCCATCTTCATTACTCCTATGAACTGAAACCTTGTCAAAGGTGACCCATCCTTGTGCTGGAACAGGGGCCCCTGCCCAGCCCTGCACACCTCCAGGAACTTCCACATGCTAGCTACTGGGCACGGAGTTGAGCCCTCCACTTTTTGGAGCTGCAGCGTCACCCCTTTTTGCTATCTTTCAAGCACTGTGTGCGGAGGCTCAGTGTGCTTTCATCCACTGCCACGTCTTGTCTGAGCAATGCTCTCCCAGACCTGTCCTGCTTGGAGGAGCACACTACCTCCACCATTCTCAGTGCTCCAAAGAAGGCAGTGGTATGAACAGTGCTGAAGAGCGTGGCCTCGTAATCTGAATGGCACACCACAGGCAATATCCCCACCATGCATGTTAGCTTGTAGGACACCGGACGCCATGCATCCAACACCTTAGGAGTGGCCCTCCTCCAGCCTTCTACCACCTTCCGAATCATGAAGGTGTTCCACAGGTCGCCGTGCCCCGCTGCCTTGCTGAAGAAAGATATACCTGCCACGTGGAGAGACATTGTCTTAGGCGCCAGACCCTGATCCTTCAGTGTTGCCAAGTAATGCAGTACCTCACGTTCTGTTGCCGGCCAAGAGCCACTATAGCCCTGCTGCTGCCTGAAGGCCAGGAACTGGACCGCCGCCCTCTTGTAGCTCACTTGCGTTGATGGTGCCAGGGAGTTCACCACTCCTTGAATCACTAACCACTCCCAAGGTTCCAGAGTTCTTGCGGGAAGGGGACTGCCTCCTTGTCGGCATCTGGGGCCAGTGCACGGAACCTCCTTTCCTGAAAACAAGATAATGCATCCGCTATCTCATTGTCCACGCCTGGGATGTGCCAGGCATAGAAAGTGATGTTGGACTCAAGGCAAACCAGCACAAACCTGTGCACGAACCTCATCACCCTCTCTGACCTGGAAGACTGTCTGTTGATGATTCGGACCACAGCCTGATTATCGCAACCAAAACATACCTTTTTATCATTGAACTCCTCCCTCCAGATGACCACCACCACCAAGATGGGGAAGAACTCCAGGAAGGTGAGATCCCTCGCCAACCCCACTGCATCCCAACTAGGAGGCCATGGCTGGGCATACCAATGGCGGTTGTGATAAACCCCAAACCCCATGCTGTCTGCCGCATCCGAATGTACCAGCAACCCCCCTTCCAGTTCTTTCCTTCCCTACCATACTGTTATCCTGTTGTAACTCTCCAAGAAATCCAGCCACATCTTCAAGTCCTCTTTTACAACCCCTGTTATGTGGATATGGTAGTGGAGAGAGTGCGCTCCCCTGTGAGCCGCGCCACTCACGCACAAAACACTCTCCCCGGGGAAACCACCCTGCACTCAAAGTTCAGATGTCCGAGCAGTGACTACACTTCCTTGAGTGTGGCCTTTTGGTGCTCCAAAAGGCCCCACAAGTTCTCCTTCAGCACCTCCAGCTTGTCCATAGGCAGGCGTGACACACCCAAATCAGAGTCCAGCTCTATCCCCAGATAAACCAGGGAAGTCACCGGCCCCACTGTGTTATCCGGTGCCAGCAGGACCCCAGTCTCCTCCGTTGGAAGGAAGAAAGAAGAAATCCACACTCTGGTCCCCCAGCCGACCCCATTATTAGAAAATGATCTAAGTAATGAGTCACAAATGGGGACCCTGCCCTGTGCTGTAGAGCCTATTCCAGGAATGTGCTGAAAGTCTTGAACGTTGCGCAGCTGATGGAGCAACCCACTGGCAACACCATGTTGTAATACCACATGTCCCAGAATCTGAAACCCAGGAGGCAGTGGTCTTCTGGGTGTACCGGAAGCAGCTGGAAAGTCCGACTGTATGTCACACTTCACCATGAGGGCCCCCTGCCCACATGTCTGTAAGAGCTGTATGGCATGGACCAACGATGTGTACCTCACCAAGTACAGTTCTGGTGGGATAACATCATTGACTGATGCTCCTTTGGGGTAAGGCAAGTGGTGTATAAGGTGGTATTCCCCAGGGGTTCTCTTGGGTACCACCCCTAGAGGGGATATGCACATGTTTGGCATTGGAGGCTCGAGGAAAGGGCCTGCAATTGTACCCGCCTCCTGTTCTTCGTCGATTTTCTTAGCCAGGATATCAGGCAGCTGTGCTGCCGACTTTAAATTACCTGATTCTGATGCCTCCTGCAGCCCCTGGAATGGGATGCGGAACCCATGCTTGGAGCCCTTGGCTATATATTTTGCCACTGCCTTGTTTGGGTAAGCCTCTAGGAGAGGCCGCATGGCCTCCAGATCTACAGGTGTGTAAGCCATGTGGCCTCCCACAGCCACCCCTTCACCTCCTTCATTTGGTGTTGTCCGATCCTGATCCCGTCTCCTTCCTGTTGCCGGCTGAAGCAGGGCGGGAGTTCTGAAAGGACTGGCTGCCCTCGGAATGTCTAGAAAATGAGACCTTTGGGTGTGTTCCCCCACAGGATTTGCAGGTATGTTCGAAACGACAGTGATACCTGGTGCACTTACCGCCATTGTACTCCTAACAGACCATCCTCTTCCCATCCTTCTTCTTGGGCTCCCTGGGGGCCTCCCCCTTCCCCTTTTTTTGGGCCCTGCCGCCACCAGCCAGATCCTGCTGTCAATGATGTCCCACCTGTGAATTGTGGCCTGGATGCCTTCTTTCTGCATTCCTCATCATAAAAGATGGCCGCTGTATCCCTGGCCATCACCCTGATCTTCAACACCTGGCTGGGAGAGGATAGCGCTGTCACGTGGACGCAGGCCCTCCCAGCCAGATATTCTGTCAATGAGCAGGTGAGGGGAAGTGGGTGGGGCAGCGGAGTGGCTCTGGCTCTGGTTTATAAGAACAATCTGACCTTGACCAGGATACCTGTCCGAAACACAGTCCACTTTGAGTGTATGTACCTTAGCCTGAGGACCAGGGATAGTCTGGGGATTCTGCTAGTATACCAACCACTCCATTGTCTAGCAGACTCCCTAACCGACCTGACACAGCTGTTCTCAGAGTTGCTATCGGAGTCGCCCAGACTTTTAGTTTTGGGTGACTTCAACATTCCACTCGAGACCAGCTTGACAAATCTGACTAGTGTGACTCGTGAGGTCATGGAAACCATGACAAACATGGGCCTATCCCAATTGGTCGTCAGGCCCACACATTGTGCAGGTCATACCCTCAATGCAGTTTTCAGTATGGAACAGGAATATCTGTAGGTGGAGGTTTTTAAAACCACCGCATTGTCACGGACGGATCATTTCCTGATCAAGACTGAACTAAGAGTCTTCCCACCCCACCGGGGGTGGTGGACCCATTAGAATGGTCCACCCCTGAAGGCTAATGGAACCAATAGGATTCCAGAAAGCCTTGGAGGGTTTAATGGTTGGTAACGCCGGTGACCCTGTTGAAGCTTTGGTTAATACTTGGAACACCGATCTTACCAAGGCTATCAACACGATCACTCCCAAGTGTCCTTTCCAACCCGCTCCTAACCGTAAGCCATGGTATACTTCAGAGCTTAGGAAAATGAAGCAGGTTGGACAATGACTAGAGCGCAATTGGTGGAAAACTCGACTCTTATCCGACAGGACTCGACATAGAAACTTTCTTTGGTCCTATCGAGAGGCAATACGTGCAGCGCAGAGATCCTTCTCCTCTGCATGTATTGCATCTGCAGAGTCCCGTCCAGCAGAGCTGTTTAGGGAGGTAAGGGACATGACTCAGGTGATACCTGCGCAGAACACATTGCTTAACCCAACAACGGCCTGCTGTGATGCATTTAACAACTAGTTTGCAGATAAAATCTCTTGGATAAGAGCCGACTTAGATGGCAGTATTTTGACAGAAACAATTGATGAATTGTCCAACAACTCCGTTGATCTAAGTTTACTGGATCAATTTCAATCCGTGAGTACCAAGGACGTGGACAAGCTACAAGGTAGAGTGAGGAAGACAACCTGCTCTCTTGATCCTTGCCCTTCATGGCTGGCCATCAAGGGTGTGTGTGCCGTGATGGTGTTCCTTAAGGACATCATCAATGCATCCCTCAGGAAAGGGTGTGTTCCATCCTGTTTGAAGGAAACGGTGGTTAGGCTGCTCCTGAAAAAACCTTCCCTGGACCCCCTGGACATGAACAACTATAGGCCGGTTTCTATGTTACCATTCTTGAGCAAAGTGATTGAGAGGGCATTTGCTCTTCAACTCCAAGTGGTCTTGGATGAAACTGATTATCTAGACCCATTTCAAACTGGCTTCAGGACGGGATTTGGAGTTGAGATTGCCATGGTTGCCTTGACTGATCTGCGTTAAAGCATCGACAGGGGTAATGTGTCCCTGTTGGTGCTTCTGGACTTCTCAGCGGCTTTCAATATGATAGATCATAGCATCCTCCTGGATCGCCTGAGTGGGTTAGGAATCGGAGGCACTGAGCTCCAGTGGTTCCGGTTCTTCCTCTTGGGCAGGTCCCAGAGGGTGCGGCTTGGGGACAGCTGCTCCAGCAGAAAGGTGCTTACTTGTGGTGTTCCGCAGGGCGCCATCCTGTCCCTGATGCTGTTTAACATCTATATGAAGCCGCTGGGTGAGATTATTCGGAGTTATGGGGCTGGGTGTTATCAGTATGCTGATGACACCCAGATCTATTTCTCCTTGTCCCAATCATCGGCCTCAAGTTCCGATGGTGTCTCTCCTCTTAATGACTGCCTTAAAGCAGAAATGGACTGGATGAGGAAAAACAGATTGAGATTAAATCAGGACAAAACAGAGGTGCTCATGGTAGCAGCCCCGAAACCAGGAGTTGGGTTGCAACCTCCAGTCCTGGACGGGGTCACGCTCTCCATTAAGGACTGTGTTTGCAGTCTGGGGGTGCTCCTTGATTCATCACTTCAGATGATGAATCAGGTGAATGTGACGGTCAGGAGCGCTTGTTATCAGCTTCGGCTGATACGCCAGCTGCGCCCTTTCCTGGAAGTAAGGGACCTCGAGACTGTGGTGCACGCGCTGGTAACCTCTCGTCTAGATTTCTGCAATGTGCTCTACATGGAGCTACCCTCGTGCTTGGTCCGGAAACTTCAGTTGGTACAAAATAGGGCAGCCAGAGTGGTCTCGGGAACATCTCGGAGAGACCATATAACTCCAGTATTGAAATCTCTCCACTGACTGCCTATCAGTTTCCGGGTCCAGTATAAGGTGTTGGTTATTACCTTTAAAGTCCTAAATGGCTTGGGTCCAACTTATCTTCGGAACTGCCTCCTCCCATACAATCCTCCCCGCGCACTCCGGTCCTCTGGGATGAATTTGCTTTAGCCACAAAAATCTAGGCTGTTTGCAATCTCCCAGAGGGCCTTTTCGGTAATCGTCCCCAATTTATGGAATGGCCTGCCGAATGAGATCTGTCAGATAACAAGCCTGAGTAGCTTTTAAAAAGCACTAAAGACGGATCTCTTTCGGCAGGCCTTTCCTGATTAGATCCCGGCCTCAGGGGCTGCGGCTCCTGGCATTTTTAGTCATGTGTGTATTTTTTTTAATATGATTTTAGTTAGATGGTTTTAATTTTATATTGTTTAATGTCTTTATGGGGGAGGGTGGGTGTGGGTGGTGGTTTTAGTCATTATTATAATGTTTTAATTGTTGGAAGCCACCCCAATTGCTTTTAGCAGAGGGGCAGGGTATAAATAATTTTTTTTATTATTATTATGGTGAAGGTGGTTGATCAGGTGCCAGCTGCGCTCTGGGATGACCATGGCCACCATCCCCATGAACACCACATACCCCCCCACCCGTGCCAGTTGGAGAAGGTGCGCTCCACCAGATCTGCCTTGGATTCCCCCCCTTCTTTTTGTCCCCTTTGTAAGGCCTGGCCTCCTTCACCCAGGGTAGGGGCTAGGGAAAAAACATCCACATAATAACCCGTCAGGATCTTGGAGTGTACTTTCCTATCCAAGTGGCTGCCAGGTGGATCCTCCACCAACTCACCTTTCGGTTGATCTTTCCCCGTCTTCGCTTTCTACACACCCTGTTCCCCCCCCCACCTTGCGCAGTCTCAACACTCATCCGGGAAGGCCTGGCTTGAATGCCCCCTTTATCTAATACCTGAATTTGGTGCAATCCTCTTCAGCTATAGGCTGGAGTCTTCTCAGTCCTCAGGGCTGTATCAGGTGCCAGTTGGGGCACATGAGCACAAGCAGATGGATCTCAGCATGTGCAAGGTTTAAACCTCCCTGTCCACAGACATCTAGAGAATACTGAGGGGGAGGAAGCAGAATTCTTTCTCATATCCCCAAGGTATTGCCAGAAAGACTACTTTCTTGCTACTAGTAGCAGCAAGGAAACTTGGAAGTTCTTTAAAGGCCAACTGATTTCTAGGGGAAAGTCGGTAGCTAAGAGCCACGTGTTGTGTGTCTTAGCTTTATGCAATGCGGGCAAGTTCATGTTACCTTGTGTTACCTTCTCTCACATACAAGATTTTCTATTTATGCAAGTAACTGAACATGAGTCAGCAGCTCTCTAGTGCAGTAATTTCCTTAATGTCTGCCATAGAATGGAAGACTGAAATTTGCTGCTGCTTTACAAGCTGATCCAGCGTGTTATGTTGCTTCTGTAACTAGATGGCTATGAATTGTATATATCTATCTGCAGTGGTTTTCATGTGAATTTAACTTATTTGTCTGTGTTTCTCCTGAAACTACTGAACTACTCAGGAACAAAGAGATAACAGCATATCTGTATGGAGAGAAAATGACACATTTTATCTTCGCATGTTTGCTCATTATCAACTTACATGGGCTTGCCTTCTTGGTGAACTGGTACTCTTTAGCACAAGAAAGTAGCATATTGTTTCTTCTAGAACACGGCCTCACAGCTGGGAAAAAACCCAAGGAAAATCTGTTTCTTAATTGTCAAGTCGACTTCAATTTATGGCAACTCTATGAATGAGAGACCTCCCCAGACATCTTGTTATTAACACCCCTGCTCAGGTTTTACAAGGGTGGTGGTTTCCTTGAATCAATCCCCTTATAGTATAGTCTCCCTCTTTTTCTACCTTCAGAAGCATTCCCTCCCCCCCTGCTGCCAAGAGTCACATTGACTCATGAAGTTTAGTAATTTTCTCTTCTAGTGAGAGTTCAGGCTTGATTTGCGCTAACCTCAATGTATTTGTTTTACCTTAATTTATTGTTGGTAGAACTGATATTACTACGCATTCCTATGTCCCTTAAATAGGCCATGTGGCTGACCATGGTAATATTTGCTTGCTTTCTTAGTACCTACATCACAGGGAGAATTATTCAGAATTCTTGAATTCAAGAGTTAATTGCATATGCACACAATATCCCCGCAGGCATAGTTTGTGGTGCACGATTATGACTTGCGTGCAGATAAAATCTTAGCTCCGGTGAAGCGAGCAAGCAGTTTAATCTTCGATCTAGCCAATGAAGGGGGAAGAATATACTGTAGTTTGTTTGTATTTTTAAGGAAGAAACATGCTAAACTAACCGCATCATTCCGTGTTGGTTTTGCATGGAATGGTCGTAGGCGCGGATGGGATTTCTTGAATACAGTAGTTGGTCTTGAAAACTAATGGGAACACAGCCTCACTTTTTGGATTGCAAAATAAAGAGTCGCCAGGTTAGGGTTTCTCAACCAGGGTTCCACAAGAAGTTGCTACGGATTCCACGAGATGTTGCAATTTAAAAAAATTGTTTTATTTTTAGCTATAGATTTAACCATTTTTAGGCAGGGGTTCCCTGAGACCTGACAATGGTTTGAAGGGTTCCGCCAGGTTGAGAAAGGCGTCGCCGGGTTGTGGGGGAGCGATGGGTGGTCGCACGCGGTTAAAACAAGCTCTCCTTGAGGCTGACTCCCAAGTAAACACGGGCGGGCTCAAGCCACAGACGGCGACGGCGGCGGCTCCATGGGAAGGAAGGAGAGAGCAGGCGAAGAAAGGGAGGAGGAGGAGGAGGAGGAGTGGGAGTGGGGTCTCCTCCTTCGGCAAGCAGGTGCCAAGCGACCCCCGCGGAGTTTGGTCGAAAGGGAAGAGGTGGAAGCGGTTGCTAACTGGGTGGGAGAGAAGGGAAGGGGAAGAGGAGGAGCCTGAGAGGCGGCGGCAGCAGCAACAGCAGCAGCAGGAGCAGCCGCCTCGGCGGTGTCAATAATACAATAGGGCTCTTGTGCCGCCGCCGCCGCCGCCTGGCCTGCACGGAGGGAGACGCTAAGCCAGGGCCTGCTTGCCCTACCACGACGGGGCGAGGGGAGGTGGGGCTGCCTGCGGAGACGACATGACCAAGGGGGCGGCCGGCTGGTAGTCCAGAAGGGAAAGAAAGAAGGCGCTGCAGCCAGCGAGGAGATAGATGGACGGCGCGCAATAGCCGCTGCCTCAGCTTCGCCAGCCTTGCGCTCCGCTCCCGCCGCGGTTGCTGCCCCCCGCCCCAGAGCCACAAGGTGAGCGACGGCGGGGAAGAGGGGTCCGTGGCCGTGTGGGGAGCGGGGGAGGGGGGCTGCCCTTTGGGCACGGCAGGAGGGCAACGGAGGAGTCGGCTCCGCTGGGCTTTGGAAAGGTGAAGGGCTCTCCTTTCTCTTCGCCGCTCCTCCCCTCCCAACCGGGGAGCGAGGTTGTCGAGGCGTCCTGCTGGAGGCCCCCCTGGCCCGGCCCGGCCTGTGGGGCGGGTGGCTGAGAAAGGCGAGGGCCGGGCGGGCTCTCTCTCTAGGCCCTGTGTGGGTTGGGTGGCGCGTACCAATCCGTCCCCTTGCGCGCCCCCTCCTGTGCGCAGGCGGCGTTTGGCGCCAAGGTCGAGGCGGGGGGAGGGGGCAGGAGGGGGAGGGGAGGAAGAGGAGGAGCCGGTGCCGCCTCGGGATGCGCTTCGCCGTGGAGGGGCACGTGGTTGTGCGGCCCTCCCTCCGTGTCTCCAGCCATGTGCTGCTGCTGCTGCTCCTCCTGGCCAGGGCGCCTAAGTTCGCCTTTCTTCCCTCCTTCGCCCTCAGGTGTGTGCAGATGTGCGGAAACACGGTTGGTGTGTTTCAATTTCTTCAGTCTCTAGAGGCCAAATGCACACTGGACAAGCAGTCCGGTTTGAAACGGGCTTGTTTACTATGCAATCCTGGGAATTGTCGTTTGGTCAGGTACCAGCACTCTTTGACAAGAGAAGGCTAAAGACTTTGCAAAAGTACAGATCCCAGGACTGACTGGATAGGATGGAGCCATGGCAAATAATCCAAGTTGCAAACGGGGCTTTTGTGTAGTGTGGATCTGGCCCCTATAAAAAGATACAAAGCTCACCATCCTTTGTTCTTAAAAACTTTCCATTCTCATTTCTCCCCCTTAATGCCTTTGATCACTCTGATATTTATTTTATTTGGTGGATTTATATCCCGCCTTTCTCCCAAGATGGGATTCAAGGCCAATTACAGTAGTTAAAAAATGCAACTAAAACCTTGTAGGTTACAAACGTTAAAAAAGAATTAGAATAAATTTCCATTATTAAAATATAGTTAAAAACACATAATCAGCACAAAATCAATAAAAATACAACGTTAAAAATGTTATCAACTTCTGTTTTAATTTGTATTGTCCCCATAATATGTTAAATTACAATCACATTTGTAAATTGAGGTGCTGCTGTTCTAAGTCTATACAGAGTGCATACTCAGTATTATCTAGATGTTTTGTGAAGAGAAACACAGTGTCAGTAAACTGTGGCCTTCCAGATGTTGGGCTGTGGCTCTCTATGGCATGAGCATAGGACTGGTGAGCTGTAGTCCAGTATCTGGAGAGCTGTGCTTTTCTCACCTGTGTTCTGTGTTTGAGGAGTTTTACCTTTTAGATTTAGTACAGTAGCACCCCCACATCTGCCGATTCACCATCTGCTGATTCAATTATCCATGGATGATGACAGCAGGGGGATGGATGGGGAGGGAGGGGTGGTTCTGGTGGCAGTGGTGGGGTGTGTGGTGGTGGCAGCAGCAGCCTGGGAGGCTGCGGCGGCAGGGAGAAAGCGGTGACGAGGCACGCGGTGGCAGGGTTGATCAGGGGCGAGGCATGCGGCCGTGGTGGTGGCAGCAAGGGGGAAAGTGGTGAGGCACACGGTGGTGGTGGCGGTGGCGGCGGTGGCAGCAGGGGGAAGGCGGTGGTGAGGCCTGCGACGGCAGGGGTGATCAGTGACAAGGCATGTGGCCGTGGTGATAGCAGCAAGGGGAAAGTGGTGGTGAGGCGCGTGGCGGCAGGGGTGATTGGTGGCAAGGCACGCAGCTGTGGTGGCGGTGGCAAGGGGGAAAGTGGTGGCGAGGTACACGGTGGTGGCGGCGGCAAGGGGGAAGTGGTGGTGAGGTGTGCGGTGGTGTTGGTGGCAGCAGGGGGAAAGTGGTGTGAGGTACGTGGTGGAGGCAGAGGCCTGGGAGGCCGCGGAAGCAGGGGGGAAAGTGGTGACAAGGCATGTGGTGCTGGCATGGGTGATCGGTGGCTAGTAACGCGGCTGTGGTTGCAGCGGCAATGGGGAAAGTGGTAAGGCATGCGGCGGTGGTTGCAGGGGGAAAGTGGTGATGAGGCACGCAGCGCAGGGGTGATTGGCGGCGAGGCGTGCGTCGGTATTGGCAGCGCCAGAGGGAAAGCGGTGGTGAGGCATGCGGCCATGGTGGCAGCAAGGGGGAAAGTGTGGCAAGGTGCACAGAGGAGGCAGAGGCCTGGGAGGCTGCCACGGCAGGGAGGATGGCAGTGGTGGGGCACATGGCAGTGGCAGTCTTGGAGGCCATGGCAGCAGGGGGGAAAGCAGTGGTGAGATGCACGGTGGCAGTGGAGGCCTGGGAGGCCGCAACGGTGGCAGGGGTGATGGTGGAAGCAGAGGCCTAGGAGGCTGCGGCTGAGGTGGGCCAGGTTGGGCCACGAGCCTCTCTCCTTCCCTTCATCCTCCTCCAGAGCATTTGCTATTATCTGTATAATTCACCATCCACAGGGGCAGATGCAGAGGTGCTACTGTACCCCAAAGTGACCTGTTTTAAGACTACAATATTGTCATTCTTATTGGGGATTAAACCATGTTGATTATGGTTCTATAGTGGAGCTTGGTCAAAGCATGCATGTATTTAATTGCACTGTATGGTGCATTTGTAGACTTACATATTTATTTAAGCAGGAGTAGAAAACGTTTCTTGTGGGTGAACAACAGAATTGTCTAAACTTGGAATTTATAAAACTGAAAGCAACCATTTCTTATTGTGTAATAGAATGGATTTATTTTTATAGCAGTTTTGTCTATTTGCATTACAGTTGTCCCTCACATTCATGGATTTGGCATTCACGGTTTTAAGTATTCACGGCTTGAAAATAGTCTTAAAAAATAATAATCCCAAAAGCAAACCTTGATTTTGCCATCTTATATAAGGGACAGCATTTGGCTATGCCATTGCATATAATGGGACTTGAGTATTCATGGATTTTGGTATTCATGGGGGGGGGTCCTGGAACAAAACCCCAGCAAATGTGAAGGGACAACTGTACTATATTGTGTACATATCCTGGCCAGATTTTGATCTTTTTTAGTTTAGTCTTGCGTCTGACAAGAATATGCTTCAGCTGGTATTGAGGATGCTAGCTAGCCTTTCTGTCAATTAAGTCTTGAATTCAGTTTGGCTGACACCTAATCAAAGGTTTTTGTTTTTTTGTGTTTTTTTTTTGGTTACTAATTTTAATGTTAAAAACTGCTGTGTGCCTTCAAGTCTCATATCTCACTTACAGCAAGCTAAGGTGAATCTATCATGGGATTTTCTTGGCAAGATTTCTTTACAGGACGTCTGCCCTTGCTTTCCTCTGAGGCTGAGAGAGAGTGACTTGCCCAAGGTCACCCAGTGGGTTTTTGTGGTGCTGTGGGGATTCAAGACCTGATCTCCAAAGTCCTAGTCCAACACTCAAACCACTATACTATGCTGGCTCTACGCTTTGAAAAATTACATACATTCAGTCGTTCAAACAAAACCCCCATACCCTGACCTGTAAGTGTGTCCCTTTGAATCCTTTTATGGTTTGCTTTCAGGAGGCAGGTGGGACTGGTAGAGATGAATTAGGACTCTTGCATACTTTTTGGTGTCTTACCATGTTATGTTCCTTAATGTTGTTGTAGTTGAGCCACTTAATGTTTTCAGATGGTCAGAGACGACGTTTTATTGGTTTAAATATTGTACTTACAGCTTGCAGTGACAAACATTAGTAAAGCAGTATAGAAGCCTGATCAGTTTAGGCGGTGTTCCTTGGCTTCTGACCAAGTAGTTTCTAGTTGCTATGCACTCCTGTACAAGCAAAAGAAAGCACTACAGTAGCATCCCCACGTCCGCTGATTTGCCACCCACGGATTCAATTATCCACGTGGATGGTGACCGCAGGGGGAGGTGGATGGGGGAGGAAGAGAGAAATGGCGACGCAGGCCAAAGAGGGTGAAGGGAAAGGAGGAGACATCCCCCTCCCTCCTCCCTTTGCCCCCAGGATTGCTCCCTGGGATTGCTTCCGGGGTGGAAATTGTGATGCAGGGGCAAAGGGAGGGGAGGAAAGATATCCCTCCCTCCTCCCTTTGCCCCCAGGATTGTTCCCTGGGTTCGCTCCTGGGGCTGAAATGGTGATGCAGGGGTGAAGGGAATGATTTTGCCCCCCCTCTCCAAAATGGCCCCTGGGATTCTGTTCACTATTATCTGTGGAATTCGCCATCTGCGGAAGGGCCTGGAACCAATCCCCCGTGGACGCAGGAGTGCTACTGTATTGGAGATAGACAGAATTTAGGTTCTATATTTGCTCTTTCATCCTTTCTGTGCCTCTCCTAATGGTGCAAACAACCTGACAGTGTAGAAGCACTGGCATCTAGAAGCCAAATAATAAAGTGCTTTGGGAAATGGGGCAGGTGGAATGTACAAATAGCGTTTTGGAGTCAGTGGGGTCGTTCCCCCTATATACAGTCCATTTGCAGCAGTGTGTGGTGGTCACCTAAGAAAATAATAACATTTGATAGGTTATGCTTTTAATTCCTTGTCACAAGATAATAATATAATACTTGATTTTACTTGTCCTTTCTGCTATTGCTTAGTGCAATTGCCAGATTCTACATGACAGTGCATATTCTTAATAATTGTGTGCATAGTCTGGGTTGACAGATAAAGCAGTCCTAATCCTTAGATCTGTTGTCTGGCAGGTGGCTAGGATGGGCTAGAAGTACTCTTCCACCATTTAAACAGTTCTGTCTGTTCTGGCAGCTTGTTTCCATTGGTGTAAAGCTCTGCTTGTGAAAAGCTACTAGTAACGGTGTTTTTACTGGCAATAATACCAGTGTTAGTGTGTCATTCCTGGACTGGGCTCCTCAGCTATGCCAGTTTGGAGCTGGCGTAGCTAATCCTACCATGGCTTTCTGGGTTTGTGTCTGTGTGTGAGAAAATAAAACCAATACATCTGCAGCAAAGTGTTATATTCATAAAAAATAAAAGATTACAGCAAGATCACCCATGCACTCACCTTTTTGTTTTGGCTGTATGACATTGGCAGTTTTATTTTGATCCCTTTTCTAATTATGCCCAACATAAAATTTGTTCTAGGTGGCTAATTGTTGATCCAGCTGTCTGCACCAGGGCTGAGCGGCTTCATATAGGGCAAGGGGCATTTTTCCTTCTTGCGGCCACCTGGCAGGCTGCAGCAGTGTGTTTCAGCACACCCAAAGTGACATGATGTTACTTCTGGCCTCCATTTAAGCTGTTTTTTTCCTCTTTTTTGTCTGTTTTGGGGATGTTGCGGGTCCTCCTGGGAGATAAAGGAGGCAAACCATTGCCTTTTAAAAGGTGATTTTGGGAGATTGAGAGTGGTGGTGGTGGTGGTGGGCAAAAAAATCACCCCAGATCAGCTTGAAAACATTTTTTTTAATTGAGGGGGGAATCTGGGGGCTTCTGAGGGGTTCCATGGGCCTCACATAGAGGTCCCATGGGCTACGTGCAGCCCTTGGCACATATTTTGCCCACACCAGGTCTACTCTACGAGAGTTAGACCTGATAAACAATATATCTTCATATATTAGTTACATACAGTTGGCCCTCTGTATCCACGGATTCAGCCATCCACTGCTTGAAAATATTAAACAAAACAAAACAAAAAATCCAAAAAGCAAACCTTGATTTTGCCATTTTATGTAAGGGACACCATTTTACTACAATATTGTATAGAATGGGAGTTGAGCATCCATGGATTCTGGTAGTCACAAGAGTACTTGGAACCAAACCCCAGCGGGGAACAAGGGCTCACAGTAAAAGGGCTAGTCTATGGCTAGATATAACTGGCTGTATGGCTATCCTGCCACTTGTGGGGTTTTTGCCTTCTTCATACTTCTGTAATAGCCACAAGTGAAGGGAATATATTATTTTCATTTTGGTTAGCCCTTGAGATCAACTTTGCTACTTTTAATTGGTTTCATTCAAATTGGTCTATGTGCTTGTTTTTAAATTGTTTTAAATTGTTTTAACTAGTTTAAACTGTCTTGTTTTAATTTGCTAAATTATTTAATATGCTTTTAGTTCATTTAAATTATGTTTAGCAGTTTTAAATTGATTAAATGATGTTATTATACACCTCCTGAGATCCCTTGCTACAAAGAGGATAATACATACAGAATTTTAATAAAATAAAGCAATGTAATAATATTCAACTTGCTCTTTATTGATTAATTGTTGGAATTAGTACCAGATGTAGATGGGCCTCCAAATTTTCATTCAAACCACAAGGTCAGTAGCATGAATATACAACTGTTTCCAAATTCTAGCATATATATTATGTCAATTTGTGAGTACAGTATGTGTGTTTATTTTATTTTTTCTGGTCTTTAAAAACTACTATACATAGGCATGTCTCTACTTTAAAGCTAGCAATGTTGCAAGTGATAATAACATCCTGCAGTTGCCTCTTCAGTGGAGGGAATCCAAACTTGCAAATGGCTTGATCTTATTTAGAGTCTACAAGATTATTTCAAAACCTTTGGAGCCCTCCACAAGTTGTTTGGGAACTCATTCCACTGACTCGCTGGTTGCTGCTTCTGAGCAAGTGTGTTGAGGAATGTAGGTTTTATGTGCTGAAGTCTGAAATGCCTGTAGAGAAATAAAAACCTCCTAATATTGCGGGAAGTCTAAATGCTGAGGTATTAAAGTAAATTACATTTGAAGACTAATAATGAATACCTTATGAATACCTTGTTTATTTAATTGAAGAATTGGGTCATTGTGTGACTGGAGACTTCCTAACATGTTAATCTAATATTGAAGGTTGTAACCCCACTTTAGCCCTTTGGCATTACAGAAACTGGATGAATCTCACCTCTCCAAATGTTGTGACTAGTAGTACTCATTGTCATTATCAGAATTGGTACAGGGAATATGGCAACCACTCTTGTACACATGATTCTTCAAGTTGTGTTGGTGCGTGTGTACAGTGGGCCCTCCAGATGGGGGGGGGCTTGGGTCCCAGCCCACCACAGATGGTAAAAAAACACAGATGGTCACACCCCATATTATTAAATTGTGGTAACATGCATATGGATGCGGCAGCTTGTCCACGTCCATGTCACCGCAGATCAAGAGCCTGCAGATCAGGAGGGACCATTGTATATGCAATGTATACATTAAGTGACCTCCTAACATTGAAGTAGCAAATGGCTGTTACTACTAAGAGGTCACTTAATGTACACATTAAGTGTGCAGGATATTAGAACTGAAAGTATAACTGAAATTGGTAGTGCAGGAGAAGGGAATGTTTTCCAAAGAAAGGCAAGTTTGGTCCAGTGTTTGGGCCTGTGAAAACCTGGACTCATAGCTATCTTTACATTTTATGCCCGTCTGTAAAAAAATCTGTTTTTTTAAAAGTATGCTGCACTAAAAGAAAAATGCCTTTCCTTGTTAGTCATGAATAAAACCCTCATAGTATTTAACAAGGTATTGTACTTATGCAGTGCTTTTTCAAGAACTGGTGAATAGGCTTTCTCCCTCCCACAAAAGCAGATGAAAGCAAAAGCTTTACAGATAGTGGAAAACTTTCTTTCTTAAAAAAAAGGGGGGGGGGAAACTCTCTTGGATTATTTCCATACATGCTGTTCATTTTTCTATTAATTTTTCTAAATGTGTTGCTTATTAAGAAATGAAGAATCAATAGAACATCACTGTTTGGATGTTATTTATTTCAAACAAGTATTCAAAATTGCTAGGGCCTTTGATAGAAGCAGATGTTTACTGCAAAAACTAAAACAGGTTCCTTTGTATGTCTCTGCTCCTGGTTAGATTTTTTTAGTTATTTCACTTTGGGGGCGGGGGGGGGGGAGAAGACAAAAGCAGACTAGTAGATTGGCTTTGTCCGGGAAGTTCACAGAAGCAGTAGTTGTGTTTAAAGCTCTTCAGGAAGATTTTAGAAAACAGACTTTGGAAGCTGGTGTGTGTCAGCTCCATCCAGTTTAATCTCTCTCTGTGTGTGTGTGGTTTTTTTTGCGTACTCCTTCCTGGTAGAAAACAGGTAAGACAATGCAGTTAGACAGGATTGGATTAGCACCTTATGCATTTGATACATTCTTCCAAAGTTGGCAACCTGTTAACTTGAATTAGGGGTGTGGGAATGTGAAGAACAATCCTGCTTTTGTTCAAACTTCATATTGCAAACAGACTGCCTTGGTTACATTTTCAAATATAAAAACATTCAGTGATGTTTTAAAAACATTGCACATTGTTTTATTGAAATCTGATATTGCTTCAATTTCAAGATAACATCTGTTGACAAGAACTGAGAAATAGAGTGTGCCAGCCAGGTGTTCATTTTGTATGGAAAGGAGTCAGAGTCCCATCCTTAATCCAGTATATAAGTATAAACTGCTAACCAATCTACTGCCTCTCATTTATTGCCTCTAAATTCTTTATCCTTCCCTTCAGACAAAGATAGAGCTCAATACAGTATTTCAAAAGTTTAATCTCAGCATATGAGGCTGATAAGTTGTGATTAGAATTGTGCTTAGACCAGAGATGTTGAGTGTATTAAAAGCACCTGCGTGGGTACTTTTCAGGTTATACTGTGATCTAGGGAAGGGAAAGAAGAAGAGAAATATTTGGCTATGTAGTTAGAAGAGCCAGTGTGGTGTAGTGGTTTGAGTTCTGGACTGGGACTGTGGGAGAACAGAATTCAAATTTGCTGAGGGCCAATGAACCCCACTGGGTGACCTTGGGCAAATCACATTCTCTTAGCCTCAGAGGAAGGCAATAACAAACCTTCTCTAAACAAATCTTGCTGAGAAAATCCTGTGATAGATTAACCTTAGGGTTGCCATAAGTTGGAAATGACTTGAAAGCACCCCACATTTTGCCAAGTTGGCATTTTCCAATGTCATGCATATACAATAATTAAACAAGGACAGTATTGTCTAGATTTTTTTTTAAAAAAAAAACTTGACAGAGACATAATGGATAGGAAACAGATACCATATATTCCGGTGTATAAGACGACTTTAGCCCCTGAAAATCCCCTGAAAATGGGGGGGGGGTCTTATACGCGGATATACAGACCGAGATGGGGCTGCCAGCCCCATCTCGGACTTGGGAAGGACGGGAGGTGGCTAGGAAGCTTCCTAGCCAGCTCCCGTCATTCCTGACTCTGAGATGAGGCTGACAGCCCACTCTCTAGTTTGGCTGGCTGGCTGGGGAGAGCGTTCGGCACCAAGCCTCCACAGCAGCACCATGCAGATGACCCACAGGGGCGGCTGTCCTTGCCGCCCCTTTTCCAAGGGAGAGCTGGGCAGCCGGAGGAGCGGCCAAGTCCCCTGGGCTGGGTGGCCTCCTCGAGCGCTGCCAGCCTCCTCGTCATTATGCTGCTGTGAGGGAGACTTTGGGGGCCGCCTCCGAGCAGCAAAGCTCGCTGGGCAAAGAAAGCAAGGGCAGGAGGCAGTTAAGGCGAGGGGCTCCGGAGACCAGCAGCCAATGCCCCCCTAGGCAGAGGCGGCCCAAGCTGGCCACCGAGTTTCTCCGGCTCCAGGCAGCCCAGCCCAGCTGAGGCGCCCACGGAGGTTCCACGTGAGACGGGCGAGGCAAACTTGCCTCTCGCACTCCAGCTCCAGGGAGACTGGGGGAGCTCAGCTGGCCAGGCTGCAGACTGTGGCGGTTGAGGGGAGAGGCAAACTGCGGAACGAAGGCAGAGAGAGGAGGGCCAGGATGGGAATCACTGAGCGTGGGGAGCCAGGGGGGGAGAGAAAGGGAGGTGGTGTCTGGTGTCACCAAGCTGCGCCTTGGCTCTTCTACACAACAGGTGGAAGAGAAGGGAGAAAAAGCAAACCCTCCCCTCGCTCGCTCCCTGCTCTCCCTCGGCTTCTTCGCCCGCATCCAAGGCGGGTGCAGAAACTTTCCAGTGAGTAGAGCCAACCAGCCTTGCCTCCGGTTTCAGCAGAAAACAAGGCCCACACGCTCCCTCCTTCACCTGTTGGGTGGTCAGCACTGCTGCATGTTTTACCTCACTTCACTATTATGATGCTTTTTTCGTAGAAACCTCCCCCCCTTGCCCGTTGGCAATTTTTACTTTGGGGAGTTAGAGAGCCCAAAATCCCCCACCAACAAACAATGTCCACAATTCCCCCCGGCCAAAAAAAGGAACTTTTCAGACCTCTGTGAGTTGAGTACACATGTGTTTAGCTGCCAGTTTAAGATACTGTTTCCTGTATCTGATTACAGTAGGGCCCTGTATCCACTGATACATTATCCACTGATTTAAGTTATCCACAGGACACAAAACAGCACACCTATCATAGAGTCTTCCTAGAAAATGCATCCTCCCTAGCCATTTTCTAGGTCCTCCAAGGCAACTCTATAGTATTTTAAACCAGCCAAACTTCTATGCTTTTTCAAGGGCTCCTCACGAGGAGCCCTTGTGAAAGCATAGAGGTTTGGCTGGGAACACTCTCCCCAGCCAGCCAGCAAAACCTCCGAGTTCCCCCTGCTTTAAAAACTCTATATTTAAAAAAACTCTATATAAAACTCTATATTTTGACTTAAAAATTGGGGGGGGGTCTTATACGCCCAGTCGTCTTATACGCTGGAATATACGGTACTTCCATTTTCAACTATATGTTGTATATTGTTTTGTCCCAAACTGATGCTGGCTGATTGGGTAAAATGACAAGCTGCAGTTCAATGAAAAGGAAAAGAGATACTTCTAAACTCTTCTTCACACCCATATGAGAAGGGGAAGTGCATGACCCTGACATTTGTTCATGTGGAACTAAACTACTGGATAGGGTTATATCTGAATGCTATCAGCATATGTAAGGATCCTCCTGAACAGATTAGTTCCTGCTATTGTAGAAGAACTTCTCCCTGAAATCCATTGTGGCTTCAGAGCCAATAGGAGTACTATAGATATGGTAGTTGCCCTTAGGCAACTGCAAGAGAAATGTAGAGAGCAGAACAGGGGTCTCTATGTAATATTTGTTGACCTCACCAAAGCCTTCGACACTGTGAGTAGAAAAGGTCTGTGGCAGAGACTGGAAAGACTAGGATGTCCCATCAAATTCCTTAAAATGATTAACTTGCTACACGAGGGCCAGCATGGTCAAGTCAGATATGGTGATGCTCTTTCAGAGACCTTTCTAATAACTAATGGAGTGAAGCAAGGTTGTGTTCTTGCGCCAACTTTATTTACAATCTTCTTCAGCATGATGCTCCAAAGGGCTACGGCAGAGCTTGAAGAAGACAACGGCATCTATATACGTTGCCATACTGATGGTGGCTTGTTTAACTTAAACCGTCTGAGAGCTAAACTATCTAGTCCGTGAGCTGCTCTTCACTGATGCTGCTGCTCTTGTTGCCCACACAGAAGCAGCTCTGCAGCGCCTAACATCCTGCTTCACAACAGCTGCAGAGCTGTTTGGGCTGGAAGTCAACCTGAAGAAAACAGAAGTTCTTTACCAGCCTGCACCACAGGACGAACACCACCATCCCCACATTGCCGTCAGCAAATCTGTGCTTAAGTCCGTTCAGCAGTTCACCTACCTGGGAAGCATCATTTCCTCAGATGCCAAGATTGACAAAGAGATCGATCACAGATTAGCAAAGGCATATAGCGCATTTGGCAGATTTCACAAAAGAGTCTGGAGTAATAAACACTTGAGGCGAAGCACAAAAATCAGTGTGTATAGAGCCATTGTACAGTTGTCCCTCCACATTCACGAACTTGACATTCGCGGTTTTGGTTATTCGCGGTTTTGGGAGGGCCCCCCTGGGCCCCCCCAAAACCACGGCACGGGGCCTCCAGAGGCCCCGTGAAAGACCTGCAGGGAGCGGGGAGGCCTCCACGGGGCCCCCGGAGGCCCCCCGGAGGCACCGCGAAGGCCTGGGGAGGGGTGGGGAGGCCTTTGCGGGACCCCCGGAGGCCCTCCGGAGGCACCGCGAAGGCCTGGGGAGGGGTGGGGAGGCCTTCGCGGGACCCCCGGAGGCCCTCCGGAGGCGCCGCGAAGGCCTGGGGAGGGGTGGGGAGGCCTTCGCGGGACCCCCGGAGGCCCTCCGGAGGCGCCGCGAAGGCCTGGGGAGGGGTGGGGAGGCCTTCGCGGGACGCCCGGAGGCCCTCCGGAGGCGCCGCAAAGGCCTGGGGAGGGTTGGGGAGGCCTTCGCGGGACCCCCGGAGGCCCTCCGGAGGCGCCGCGAAGGCCTGGGGAGGGGTGGGGAGGCCTTCGCGGGGCCCCCGGAGGCCCTCCGGAGGTGCCGCGAAGGCCTGGGGAGGGGTGGGGAGGCCTTCGCGGGACCCCTGGAGGCCCTCCGGAGGCCCCGCGAAGGCCTGGGGAGGAGTGGCGAGGCCTTCGCGGGACCCCCGGAGGCCCTCCGGAGGCCCCGCGAAGGAGGGAGGAAGGGCCGGGGAGACCTCCGTGGGGCCTAGGAAGGCCCCGCGAAGGCCTGGGGAGGGACGGAGGAAGGGCCGGGGAGACCTCCGTGGGGCCTAGCAAGGCCCCGCGAAGGTCTGGGGAGGGAGGGGGGAAGGGCCGGGGAGACCTCTGTGGGGCCTTGCAAGGCCCCGCGAAGGCCTGGGGAGGGAGGGAGGAAGGGCCGGGGGGACCTCCGTGGGGCCTAGCAAGGCCCCGCGAAGGCCTGGGGAGGGAGGGAGGAAGGAAGGGCGGGGGAGACCTCCGTGGGGCCTAGCAAGGCCCCGCGAAGGTCTGGGGAGGGAGGGGGGAGGGGAGTCGTTATTCACGGATTTTTCACATTCGCAGGGGTCCGCGGAACGGAACTCCCGCAAATGTGAAGGGACGACTGTACTGTCTATTCTCCTTTATGGATCTGAAACATGGGTCACCTATCGCCACCACCTACGACTCCTCGAACGCTTTCATCAGCGCTGTCTATCCACAATCCTAAATATACACTGGACTGACTATGTGATGAATGTTGCTGTCCTTGAGCAAGCAGGGATCACCAGCATTGAGGCCATGATATTGAGAACACAGCTGCGCTGGGCAGGGTACATTTCTAGTATGGAGGACCATTGCCTCCCAAAAATAGTACTCTACGGTGAACTCGCCACGGGTCAGCGTAAGAGGGACGCTCCAAAAAAATGATACAAGGACTCCCTGAAACAATATCTCAGGCTCGGCCAAATTGATCACCAACAGTGGTCCGCCCTGGCCTCACATCGGGAGGCATGGAGACGCACTATCCACAATGCTACAGCCTTATTTGAGAATTCACGCCGAACAAGTCTTGAAGAGAAACAACAACGAAGAAAGAATCTCAACCCAGAAACATCACCCAAAGGAGACCTTCTGCTGTGCTTTCTGCAACCGGACTTGTTTATCTCGGATTGGCCTTTTTAGTCATCAGCATGCTTGCAGAAAGCACGGGATGAGTCCTTCCTGAATCTTGGTTTGCGAAGAAAAGCCAGAGAGAGAGAGAGAGAGACCAGCATATGTATCCACAGAATTGCTTTTTGCAGTCCATACATTTGCAGATTTAGTAAAACAGCTTTTTAAAAAAGGAAGCTGTGTCTGCTCAGAAGTATTAGATTTCAAATTTCCCCTTTCCAAAGATCAAACAATGTTTTATTTAGAAATTTGAAGAGATTATGAATGGCAGATTAACTTGTATTTGTTTCTTCTACATTTAATTTTTGGAAGCCTTACTTACTCTTGGTGGAAATTCTCTATTGTGTGCATATATATTGAATGGGTACCATTATTTGAAATTGTTCCTAAGTGATAAAGCCTTTCCTATCCTCTCTGGAGTCATGTGTGTCTGAGTTTTCCAGTTCACAGTGCTGTCAGAAAGGGAGCCATGGGATAGAGTATAACTGTTCCTCACTTTGCAGACTACAGGGGGAAAAAAAACCACTGACAAGGATTAGGTATAATCATTCTGCTGCTGTTGGCCATTTCTCACAGCTTTCCCACAGGCAGACACAGGGCAGCTATTCACTGAGGAGGTAGCTGAAAGGCACTATGGGAGTAAAGAACAACAGTGCTACTTGCTATAGTCCGGAAGGAAGTGAACACAGAACTGTTCCTTTCTAGCAAGTGACTGAATTGGGGGTGAGAGGGCTAATGAAAAGAGAATTATTTTAATTGGAAATGTAAATACGGTTGAGTGTTTAAGCAATAAAATGAAAACAGTGCATGGTTATCTAAAGAAAAGGTAGGTATGTGCTGGAGACTTGAAGTCTTTTATAAGCAATTGCACCAGTAGCATATTCCTGAAGTGCTGAATTGAAGGATAGAGCATCCAGCAAATTCAGGTTCTCAGGACTATCACTAATAGCTCTGCAGCATAGCAAAGGTTCTGAAACATAGGGGTTGCATCCTGTGTATCTGAAACACAGGGGTTGCATCCTCTCTCCATGTAAAATTTTAGAAAATGCTGCTATACTTCCCTTCTATTACATAGGTTAATTTAAGTAAGAGGCGGTCTCACACTTTTACTTCTGCTTAATAAATCACACAGGTTATTAATTATGCTAGTTTAGCAAATATGAAACTTGAGTGGGATAAAAATTACAACTTAGCATTTTTCTGTCAGTGCTTGACAGTACAATCCTATATGTTTGGTCATAAATAAGCCTTACTGAGATTAAATAGTATTTGCTCCCAGGTGAATGAGTGTAACATTGCAACCTAAAGCACTTTCACCTGCGTATTGAAATACAGTGTGACCCCTGTATCCATAGGGGATACGTTCCTAGCCTTACCACAGATAGCAAAAATTGTGGATAGTATCAAACCCTACATTTCCAGTGGAAGCATACCATAGAATTGCAGTAGAGGACCCCAAATGCCTAGAGAGGTGTTCTCTAGGCATTTGAAGGTTCTCCGATGTGACTCTTATAGTTAGGTTGAACGTAGAATCGCACCAGAGGACTTAGAAAATGCCTAGATAGAACATATTTTTTGGAGATATATAAGTGAAGCCATGGGTACTGGTCCTTCTGGATATGGAGTCGTATTGTGAAAATAACGAGGAGTATTCAAAGTAACTGCTAATCCAAACTTTAAGGCCATGTATTTGAATAGACATAAGAGAATTGTTCAGCAAACATGCTTTTGCAGTTTAAGATATTTCTTTAAAACTTCTAGTTTGTGACAGTGGTGCTGGAACTCTAATGCAAAGTTATACTGATGATCAGTGTACAGTCTCAATCAGATGTGAGATAACATGGCCTTTTGGATGTTGTTGGACTGTGACTCCCAGTAATTCTTCACTGTTGGCTATGCTAGCTAGGGGCAATGGGAGTTTTTGCTTGCACTGTAGTACACCCACCTTAATTCAATTGACACTTCCCCCCACTTATTTGTGCAGGCATGAGTGCATGAGTCATTGCTCTGGATGTACCTCCATCTGATTAGAGTGCACGCCCAGAAGAATTACTTATGCAGACATATGAGAGGAGAGATGTACGGCAGCAAGATGCATAGTTCTTGACTCTCTGAAAGTTAGCCTCTTTAGGTATAAGAGTGAAGCATGCCTCTAATTTTAGTTTATGTAAAAAGTGTGCCCTGGCTTTGTCTGCATTTGGGGACAAAACCTGATTAAAGTACCGTAGGCTTTTTAAAGTGGAAGGGAATTCGTTGAACTGTTACGTTCAAATAATAGATTGAAGGTTTTGAGAGAGAAGGTTGATGGTATGCTACTGCTGTATCTGCTGTGGTCCGAGTGGAAATTTGGTATGCCTAGATAAGCAAAAGTAGGTTGTTCCAGAAATGCAATGGAACACTTTAATTACTTGAACAGAGATGGTGTTCTCAAAGAAATGCTGCAGTCAATCAACATGCTTTTCCCATCTCTAAAAATCCAATAAATCAATTAAAGCATTAAAATTAATTTAAAAATTGGCTGGTGATTATCATCATTGTTAGCTGCTTTGAACAATTCTTCCACACCTGTCACTGTGAGAACTGTTTTGTGATTACTTTGTATACATGCTGGCATGTCTAGTTCAGTTACCAGGGCCTTCCTGTTTCTAGCAAGGAGAGTTGCAAACATCAGGTGTTCATTATTAAATGCAGGTGGCTTTTGACTGTACATTCACTCTTCTTCACATGTTACTTTTTTGAAATAAAACTGTGTATATAGTGCTATCTGTGTCCATTCAGGAAGAAAGGGTTGACACTAAATAGGTTTTATAGTCAGGATGGTTTAAAAATTAACAAGTTATTAATATGAACATAAGGACATTTTAAAGTTGATGAAGATAAAGGTTGACCAATGTTCTAAGAGGTTTTCCCCCTCCCCCTCAGCTTTAAGGGGAAATTCTATTAAGATTTTTACTAAAAGGTATAACAAAACAGTCTTCGCACATGGAAAGATTCTGAATGGAACATCTAGCCAATGCTGTTAAGTCTGACTGTGGTTTGGAGGTAAATGGGCTCAAATTAAGATTTTAGGACAACTTTTCCCTCTGCAAAATCTAGAAATAAGCTATTGATGCATTTACTTAGCACAGTCCTTTACCTCCCTTCCTCCTGTCATAGGATTTTCCTATTTTATGTGCCCAATAAACAGAGAACTTTGTTAATCTGGGAGTCAGGGGCTTGGTTTGGACCTAGTGCCAAACCATAGCTAGCTGTTTCCAGAATGATGTTGTAATGAGCTTCAGGCTCCTGAATTTCCCAGCAGTGAAAGGCTGAACATCCTGAGATGAGTTGCTGCTCCCTCTTACCCCAATAGGCAGGAATGGTACAGACCTGTGAGAAGCACTCTCTAGTGGAAAGGAAATATTCCCTTCCTCCAGTCATGACTCAGTTTGATATGCAATGCTTACATTTAGGGACCTCTGAGAAAATCATTTCAAACGTCTTGACAGATTTATATCAGTGCATAATGGGTTAATGGTACCAGCCCAGTCCCTCATCATGGATAGAAAGGGCAACCAAGTTTGTGGTATGAAATACAGGGAGTCCCAGTGGGCTGTTTCTCAGGAGAAAGCCTCCCCCACTTTTCCTCAGAGAAGAGTTGCCTGTCTAGGGAGGAGAGTAAGAAATATAGAATCTTTCTGCTAAGGGATTGCCATCTGTCGGGGATGCTTTGATCAAGATTTCCTGCGTGGCAGGGGGTTGGACTGGATGGCCCTCGTGGTCTCTTCCAACTCTAGAATTCTATGATTCTATGATTCTATGAAAGGTTCGCTTCAGAAATAGAAGGGGCTGTGGATATTCTAATCAGGGACAAAAGAGGAGGACCTTCTACCCCCTCCTCTTTTCTGAAGTCACTAAAACCCTAAGAACAGTTTGTTTCATAAAGGAGTTGCCTTCTCCCCCTCTCCACATCCTGAGAAGTTGAAGTCTTGAGGGGGTTTGCCAAGGACAATAGTAGAAGTAACTGCTTCTACTATTTATTCGTGTAAATAGTTACACTAAATTTTATAGCAACAGTAGGGGCAAAGATTTAGCTATTTTTGTTATAAGAATAGTCAGAGAGAGAGAGAGAGAGAGAGTTGGGTCTCCTGCTGTGGTGATCCCATGAATTTTTAATGGGCTTTTCTTTTGGGGGGGAATGCTTGGAGCTGGTTTTGCTAGTTCCTTTCTCTGAAATATAGCCTACAGCACCTTCCTGCTTGCATTCTGTGAGCACGCAGGTTGATGTTATGTGCCTTCAAGTCATTTCTGACTAGGTTTTTCTTGTAGCTTTATCGCACTAAAGTCTTATAGCACTGTTACCTCACTTTAACTGCTCTGGCTGCCTTGTGTGGAATCCTGGGATTTGCAGTTAGGGAGGGGCATTTAATATTCTCAGCCAGAGAGCTCTTAGGCCTCATTAAACTACAAACCCCAGGATTCCACAGGAAGCAGCCAGAGTAGTTAAAGTGGAATAATAGTGCTATAATAGTGTAGTGCGATAAGGCTGCAGGTTTCAGAAGGGGTTTTCCATTGCCTTTGTCTGGGGCTGGGAGAGTATGACTTACCCAGGGTCACCAGTGGGTTTCCGTGCCCAAGTGGGGATTCAGGCCCTGGTCTCTCAGACTTCTGGTCTATCACTCAGAGCGCTAGCTACATCATGCTCTCAAGCCAGAACCCGGTGAAGCAGGGGTAGGCAGCAGTTGGCCATTCAGATCTTGTTGGCCTGCAGCTCCCATTGGCTCATACACAGTATGGCCAGTGACGGGATGATGGGAGTTGTAGTCCAGCAACATCTGCAGAACCACGGTTGCTCATCCTTGCTCTAAAGGTTCTTCTGTCTCTGTCCTTTCAGCTGCTAGATCAGCAGCCTGGTTAGTGTGGAATTTTGCAGAGTGGCTGCCTCCTACATCCTCCATGGATCTAGTCTGGGAGAAGGCAGAGTGCTGCTCCCCCCAGGCAATTTTTGTGGTCCCAGTGCTGCTCCAGAGACTAGAACACGGAGCAATGGATGCAAGCTCCAGGAACAGAGATTCCACCTCAACATTAGGAGGAACTTTCTGACAGTAAGAGCTGTTCAGCAGTGGAACACACTTCCTCGGAGAGTGGTCGGGTCTCCTTCCTTGGAGGTCTTTAAACAGAGGCTGGATGGCCATCTGTCAACCATATTTTGATTGTGTATTCCTGCATGGCAGGGGGTTGGATTGGATGGCCCTCGTGGTGTCTTCCAACTCTACAATTCTATGATTCTATGATTAATGCACATACTCAGATTGAATGTACTGTACAGCTCCATATATAGAGTTTACTATTTAAAACTGAGGCTTGTTGGGTTTTCCATTGTTTGACAGATATTTCTTGGAGGAATTTCTTCCTCTGCTATCCTATAACAGAAGGATAACCCTACCAAGTCCTTTATTTTCCACAACTCTTTGGTCAACAGCTCTTTCATTATAGAGTGTTTCAGTTATTCAATAGGTCAGTGATGGCGAACCTATGACACGCGTGTCAGCACTGACACGCGTAGCCATTTCTGATGACACGCGGCCGTAGGCCTCCTCCCCACCGCCTGCAACCTCACCACCCTCCCTAAAGTGGCAATTGGGGCTTTGAAGCCCCGATCACCACTTTCCTCTACCCCACCCACCCTCCCTAAAGTGGCGATCAAGGCTTCTGAAGACCCGGTCGTCACTTTCCTCCTCTACCCCCACCCTCCCTAAAGTAGCAATCGGGGCTTTGAAGCCCTGGTCCCACTTTCCTCCCCTCTCCCCAAAGTGGGAATCCTGCACGCATACATGTTTTTTCCTCAAAGTGACACACCACCCGAGTTATGCTCAATTTTTTGGCGAAGTTTGACACACTAAGCTCAAAAGGTTGCCTGTCACTGCAATAGGTTGATAAGAACCTCTTGGCATGGAGTTAGAGGGTTTTAAAGTGGCAGTTTTAAAGCATTTAAAACATGAAAATCAATCAGTAATACATTATTATTATTATTAAATAAAAATGAAAACTATAAGTACTATGTGCACACACACACATTGTTAAAAGACCTTTCTGCAACAACCAGTTAATCTCCAAAATGTTGGATTTGAGGAGGCAAGCAATAGAGGGATGTGGTGACATACACAGCATCTACCAAGAAATCTCTTCCTGTCTTAAACTAGCTGTGTCAAGTATGAGCACTCAAAGAAATCCAAGCCTAATTACCTGTGGGTGGGATGGAGGGTCTTGAATGTATATTTTAAATGCTGTAAGCTGCCCCGATTGCATTTTGTGGAGGGGCGGGATACAAATACGGTAAATTTTATTAATAATAATAGTAATAATATTAAAAAAACAAAAAAAAATTAACAACTGTAGGCAATTAAATCAGGCAGTTGTGAAACATGATGAAAAGAAGTTTTGGTCTTGTTTCTATAGGACTAGAGAAAAGGAGGCTTCACGTAGAGCCAGAAATACCGCCACTGCATGGGTAGCCTATTTTGAGAACATCTTTGGTAAAGGGAATTCAAATAAATCACCACAGCAAACAAAGCAAGAATAAGAACTACCAGTTTGCCCCCCAGTAACCTCATGCAATATTGAAAAATGAATTCAGATGCTTACACCGGCAAGATACCTGGAGGACATATGTTACTTCCAGAAATATTTAAAGATAGCATGAAATGGTGTGTGGCTTCTTAATTGTTTACAGACATAATAATACAGGGAACATACCTTCAGACTAGTCCTCTAGTATATTAGTACCCATATATTAAAAAAAGAATAGAGATGACCCACTTAATTATAAATCAGTAAGCCTCTTAGATGTGGCATATAAACTAAACACATACTGCTTTTTCCATAAACTTGAAGATTGGGAAAATTCTACAAAAACTAGCTGGACTCGGTGTACCATATGCCATTAAAAAACTCCCCCCAAAATGGCCAGGAGACTTCATGACAACCCTTTGAGGTAGGCTGGTTTAAGTCTGCTCCCCCCTACCTGTTCTGTCCCCCTGCCACTCATTCTACCCCCTGCCACCATTTCTACCCCCCTGCCATTCGTTCTACCCCCTGCCGCCATTTCTACCCCCCTGCCATTCGTTCTACCCCGTGCCACCATTCCTACCCCCCTGCCACTCGTTCTACCCCCGCCACTCGTTCTACCCCCTGGCCACCATTTCTAACCCCCTGCTACTCATTCTACCCCCGCTGCCATTTCTACTCCTCCTGTCACTCGTTCTACCCCGCCGCCATTTCTACCCCCGCCACCATTTCTACCCCCCTGCTTCCATTTCTACCCCCTCCGCCACTCGTTCTACCACTCATGCCACCATTTCTACCTCCTGCCACTATTTCTACCCTCTGCCACTTGTTCTACCCCCTTGCCGCCATTTCTAACCCCCCTGCTGCCATTTCTACCCCCTGCCAGTCGTTCTATCCCCCCTGCCGCCATTTCTACCCCCTGCCACTCGTTCTATCCCCCCTGCCGCCATTTCTACCCCCTGCCACTCGTTCTATCCCCCCTGCCGCCATTTCTACCCCCTGCCACTCGTTCTATCCCCCCTGCCGCCATTTCTACCCCCTGCCACTCGTTCTATCCCCCCTGCCGCCATTTCTACCCCTGCTACTCATTCTATCCCCCCTGCCGCCATTTCTACCCCCTGCCATTCTTTCTACCCCCTGCCACTCATTCTACCCCCCTGCTGCCATTTCTATCCCTGCCACCATTTCTACCCCCCTGCCACTCGTTCTACCTCCCCCTGCTGCCATTTCTACCCCCCGCCACTTGTTCTACCCCCCTGCCACCATTTCTGCCCATTACTCGTTCTACCCCCGCCACCATTTCTACCCCCTGCCACTTGTTCTACCCCCGCCGCCATTTCTAACCCCCTACCGCCATTTCTGTCCCCTGCCACTTGTTCTATCCCCCACCCCCTGCACTCCAGCACACACGCACACACTACATCCCCATGTTACTCATTGTCCCTCTCCAGCGGCCATGTTTGAGATCTACATGGTCCCACCCCCAGTGTGCTGATTGACTGTCCAACAGACCTGTGATTGGTTGGTCGGTTTCCTAAGCAGCCAATCAGCACACTGGAAATGGCAACATACCCAAGAGAATTATATATAGACAGATTATAAATGAAGAGCAGTCAGGTTTTCATAAGAGCCATTTGACATTTTACATCATATAATCACAAAATCTATTTCAGGCCCCACTAAAAGTCTTTTTACAGCTTTTGTGGACTTCACAGTAGCTTTTGATTTAGTTAATGGGCCACAACTGGGAAAATTTGGCAAAACCAATATCAACAAATTACTTCTTTGGTTAATGCAGAAATTACATGGCCAAAATAGTACAGTGGGTCCTTGGTATCTGCTGGGGTTTTGTTCCAGGACCTCTCTTGGATACCAAAATCTGTCCCATCATATACAATAGTGTAGTAAAATAGTGTCACTTATGGAAAGATCAAGGTTTGCTTTTTTGGGTTCTTTTTTCTGGAATATTTTCACACTGTTGATGGGTGAATCTGTGGATACAGAATCCATGGATACGGAGGGCAGACTGTATGTGCATTAAAGTTGGGTGTAATGGAGCTCTAACAAAAGAAGTCAGCATACAAACAGAACTTCTTGCCCTGCGCCTTTCTATTTAATTTTTACGTTAACAATATTGTTCAGACTTCTGACAGTATAACATTGTATGCACCAGTATTAGGGATGGAAAACTAGCAGTGGTATTATTGTATGCATGATATAGTATTGATGACATTCTCATAAATTGGCCTTAGACAGATGTTATTAAAGTTTGGCCAGTTCTGTAAACAGGAAGATCATATGGTCAGCTACAAAGGTGTTAGTCTTTTGTAAAAAGCAAATGAGGCACTGGTGGAGGCTGGATGGACAGATAGTACAAGTTAACACATTTAAATACCTAGGGGGCCAGTTACACAACAGAATAAAGTGCGCGAAATTCCAGATTACTGTCCTTTCGCATCAGCAGTGGATAGTTCACATGATTTATTGCTAAATTGGAAGATGCGTTGAGTATCGCCTTTCTCTTGTTCACACAGACAAAGGTCATGGCCTCCAGATCATTAAAGCCAGGCAGGAGGTGGGAGGAAGCAAGGAGGGGGGCAGTGTGAGGGGGAAAGAGACCGTAAGTTCATAGCTTCAGCTGTATATAAAGCAACAAAAAGGAGTGGAGTAGGAGAGAAGGGAAGGCAAGCAGCCAAGATCCCTGCAAGCTGAGCACACTGCTTCTCTTCTCACATGTGCACATGCACACAAATACGTATACACACACACACACACAAAAGAAGGATCAAAGCAGCTGAGATTGTGTTCGCTGTGCCAGCTGACCAGACTACTTCTCTCTCCCTCTCCCTCTTTTACACCGGCGCGCACACACACAAAAGAACAATTGAGTGATCAGCTGGTGGAGGGGGAGAGGAACAAGTAATTATAAGTAAGCCAGCTGGCTAATCTTTTCAAGCCTCATTTCTTGCAAGTCCACCCCCTTGTGTGTGTGTGTTTGTGTGTGTGTGTGTCTGTGCGCGCACCATGCACCCCCTCCCTCCTTGGTCAATTCAACCAATCAGGACTAAGCTCTGCTGTGGCTATTTCGGAAAGACTGCTGGTAGTTTCCACTGATGTAAACGAAATGGTCGTTCACACAGTCGATAGTGCGCTAACTTGCGCTACTTTTCAAAAAAGACGGGGAAAATAGCAAAAGCTGATACTGCATGACTTAAGCGTTTTTTTTGCCCCCCTCCTTCTGAATATGGCGACTTTGATCCAAAAGATGTGGGAACTATTAGGATTCTTTGCGAATTCTTAGAGGATTTATTTTGCCATATAAACGGCCCCTAGGACTCCATTTCAGCTCTAATTCAGCATGGAAGATCCCTATGAAGAGCAGCAGTATTGTAGCTGCCAAGGGGCTACAGCAACCCTGAAAATTCTGTTACATCAAAGGAGGATAACTAGTAAATACCATCCATCTTGAATGCATATACTGTACATCTAAAATCCTGTCACAGTTACTATATGGAGCTGAAATATGGGCATGGTCACCCTGAAAGTTATGGAGGACAAATTTTTGAGAAAGGTAAACCCCCTCTGAACAAATCTTGCCAAGAAAATCTGTGGTAGGTTGGCCTTAGAGTCTCCATAAGTCAGAAACAACTTGAAGGCACATAGCAACAATAATTAGCTTTACTACCTGATACAGCAGCAGTCGTGTTAAGAGTTGAGATAGGCTTCCATCCGTCTCAGCCAGTTGTATTGTGTATGCCACGCTTCTGGCTGAAGATGAATCATCTGGAGCCATGGTTCTTAGCCTTTTCTTTACCAGGGACCCCCTTTAAATATCTTTTGATACCATGGACCCCCAAGACTTAACTCAAGATTTAAACAAGCAATAACAATAATGCCACTTGATGATAATAATAATAATACAGTTACACCATCCATTAAACCTTACCTCAGAGATACTGGAGGGAGTGGAAGACTTTTCTCCTGCTTCTTCCTGCAGGTTTGTTGCTGGAGTGGCAATGCACAGGCCAAGCCAGCCAGCTGGCCTTTGCCTTGGCTCCTATCATATGGCCACTCCTCTGCAGGGAGGAGGTGGGCCAAGCAACTTTCAAGTGTTCGCACGCTCCCTGTAAGGACATCATGATCCCCTGGGGGACCCCAGGTTAAGAAACACTGGTCTGGAGGATGGCCATCTCCCCAAAATTCCAAGGCTTGAACAACTGAACAAGGGATGATATGCTTATGATTGCATTCCACAAATGTCTAAATATGGGCTTACACCTGATAAATGGATCAATTTAGGTCCAGGATGGAAATTAAGATATTATGTTTTCAGTCATAACAAATCCATTTATATCATCCAGCCATTTTTCCAGTTGGTATGGGCCTCTTATTGAAACCTGGTATAGACCAAATTATCTGGAAACAATAATCATCTCGCATACAGTTGTCTCTCTGTACCCACGGATTTAAGTATTCACAGCTTGAAAATATTTTTTAAAAATAATAATAATAATCCAAAAAGCAAGCCTATGAGTGGCCACACTCATATGGGAGAAGGCAGTCTTTTTGATTTAGTGAATATTTTGTTTTACCAATGGCATTTTGCTATGCCATTGCATATAATGGGACTTGAGTATTCATGAATTTTGGTATCCACGGAGGGGTCCTGGAACGAAACCCCAGCAAATATGAAGGGACAACTGTACAGTATATGAAAAGCATTTACTGAACTGAGATTTCAGACAGTGCCAACAATAATTCTTAGTGGTAGATATTTGACAACCTCTATGGCTCAGAGGGAATGTGTGTGTGGACCTGGCAAAATTGAGGATCTCCCCCCACTATCTCCTCTACTGCCCACCGTACAGTTCTCCCAGAGAGAGGTTTTTGTCCCACTATTAAGACTGTTCTGGTGGATAGTTCAACATAGGAAAATATAGTACTGTATTTTTACTGAAGGATATTGACATTATGGTTTCTTATACAGTAGCCTGCTTTGCTCTTGCAAGGAAGATTTGAGAGAGCTTTGTGAAAAGTCATCTGCCAGACTTTGTAGTTTTATTTATCTTATCTTGCTGTATTGCTCCATATTAGTAAAAAATGTTTGGGGTTTTCCATCATTCCCTGGATGACTTAAACTTTTAGGGCTGTGGAAGCAAACATGTAAATCTTGCATATGTATAACACACACATACACGTATGTATGTGTATGTATGTATCTTATATATCTGGTGCTATAAATATTTTACTCGTTTGTGCTTTGTATTGTATTTGTATTACTATTTCTCTGTGTGTTTTGCAATGGGCTTTGGCTTCAAGCAGTAAACAGTTACTTACTATAAAAACCCTGGGTAGTGAAACATGTGCAGCAATCTCAATTATGTAGTGGTAGCTATCGGCTGTATATAAAGCTGAGAAACCATCTTAAAAATCGTTGATGTCCCTGCAAACCAGAGGAGGAAAAGTGAATGTTATTTTTGTTTAAATGATAATGGGCTTTCGGAATCATTTTACTTTGCATTTCTGAAATGTTAAGATGATTGCTAAATTAAGTTTTAAAACATCCACGACACCTACATCCCTAGTCCTGTAAATCATGCATGCAAAAATAGTGAATTCCTCATTTAATTTGTGCTCTACTATTCTTCTCTTCGTTCTAATTGAAGCACGGGGGGGGTGTCCTCATATCTAAGGGATTATGACTATGGCATTGGATAATGTAGTTATTTCTGGATTCATCTTAATTATTTTTGGCTATCGTCTTGCACCTTTTTGGTGGCAGAAGAAAATAGAATTCTTCAACTATGGTATTATTTTTTAACTGGGGTTGTAGATGGTTAATAGTGAGGCCCGATGTGAACGACCCACCCTAGTACAACTTACAGAATACTCTGCAGCAGAGTTTTCAAGGCGGATGCACAGGAGGTACTCAGTAGATAAAATTGCCATGCGAAAGGTTCTCACAAGGTGGAAAACTATAGTTGGAAAAGTATATCGTGTCACTTCTCCGAAGACCTGGTGTCAGTAGGTGAAAGTACATGTACCCAATTAGTTGCCAGCATTTGCACCTAATTATTGATTATTTAAGTCGTTTCTCACAATGAAAGATAGGTCTGTGTGTCACTAATATTAGACTAGGGACTGTATGATATTACAGAATTACTAGATATTGTTAACTGTGGTTTGACTGATGTAAAATAAGTTGTGTTTAGTTACACAATTATATCAGGAATATAACAGAGAGCAATAAAGGAGTGAAAACAGAGAGTCTATTATATCCATATTTAAAGCTATATTTCTACCCCAAACCCTCACAACTCAGGTATGTGGCTTTTAAGTAACTAGCTTGTTTTTAAGCTTAATGATTAACTCCCCTTTCCCTCCAGTGCACTTCCCAAGCCTTCGTTAACCCAATTTGTTTTTGTGTGTGTGTGTGTGTGTTTTCATTGTGCTGGCTGCTGTAACTGAGTTTTGAGGTGAAAAAGAATGGGGCCGGATGATATAAATCAACTCATCTAATCTGTACAAGAAAGATTAATTGAATTTCCAATTGGTGATGTGTATGTAGTGTATCAGAAATTAAATGAAGAAGGGATTTCTGTCACAGTTACATGAAGCAATGCTAACCAACATAGAGTTAAAAAGTCTTTTTTAAAAACCACTTAATGTGAATTAAGGCTGTGATCTTATGCAGATGGTATTACACTCTGGGATAGATGCATTTTCAGTTCATAGCTAAAGCTACATTTTTCTTTCACATTTCTCTTTGGAATAACTGTTTTAATACTGATTATAAAGCATTTGTTACATTCTGAATTAATACAATAATGTGTGGAAACAGAAGAGCTGAGCTTTAATTATTCAATATATGATAACCCATTGGGGAGCACTATGCCAATTATCAAAAGTTTGCTGGATGGAAATATATTCCCTATAGGGACTGCAGTGGCATTATGAACTCTTAGGTCATGGGCTTGAAAGTGTGTGGATCATAACAATACCCCAAAGTTTAAGAGATTTTTTTTTTAAAAAAACCCCTAGAGTCACAGACATGCAGAACAATAAAGAGTAGCTCCTGACTGTGTGTATATTTTTATACAGCCATCTGCCAAACAAATCAAATGTAACTTCTTTTTAAAATAAAGTGTTCTTTCTTTCTTTCTTTCTTTCTTTCTTTCTTCTGGGCATTTATTTATCATATACCGTGGTCACCAAGGTGATGCACAATTGAGAAAAACACTTTAAATCATTTAATAAGTGAAAATTAATTATCTTTAAAGATAATTCTAAAACAAGGCAAATCGTTTTTAAAATATCTAAAACTGACACTCCTAATTTTAAGAGCCAAAGGCCACACAAAACAACACGGTCTCCATTGCCTGTCAGAAACTCAGAAGGGATGAAGCCAGCCTGACTACCCTTGAAAGGGGGTTCAGCAGTTCTAGTGTTGCTACAGAGAAAGCCCACTAGCCTAACCTCACAGAGTGGTGGGGTATGCAGTAGAGTCTCCACTGATGATCTTAAATTTTGGCCACACTCATATGGGAGAAGGCAGTCTTTTTGATTTAGTGAATATTTTGCTTTACCAAATTTCCTTAAACATTGATAATTACTTTGTTGTTTAGGAATTCTCTAACTTGAAGGGAATATCCTTTATTTCCTGTGCCTTTCTGTGACGAAATTCAGCATATGTATCTGTTGCCTTCTGCTTTATATAAAGGGCATCTGATCTTGGCAGCTAAATAGGGTCAGCCCTGGTAAGTACTTGGATGGGAGACCATCAATGAATACCAGGTGCTGTAGGCTGTATTTCAGAGGAAGGAATTAGCAAAAACCACCTCTGAGTATTCCTTGCCTAAGAAAACTCTATGAAATTCATGGGGTTGTCGTAAGTCAACATGGCTTGAAGGCACATATTATACACACACACAATTATATAAGAAACTAGAATAGTTTTCTAGTGCACCACTAGCCTGACTGATGGCTAGGAGAAATTGTAACACAGATTGTTTCCTTTACTTTGGGTTTTGTCCAGTGTTTGTTTGTTAACTACAGCACCTCTTCCTTCACCTGTGCAGGTGTGGTCTAAGATGTTGCTTCTTTATTGGATGAAAGGATAGTGTAGACAAAAAGAGATGCCCACAAGTTAGCAAGCAGCAGCATTACTTGTTTGTGTTTCTTCTGTCACTCCTGCATAATTTTAGAATAGGTCCTCAAGTTGTCTTCAAATGCCAGCTGCTCTTTTGGTATTTGGAGTGTGCTGAGATAATATCCTGGAGGAAAAAACTGCAGTCACCATTTGAACATTAATTGTGAAAAATATAACCCAGGACAGGATTGTCCTGGCAGCTCTCTAGGATGTGGGCAAAAGGATTGTTAGCTCTTAGTGGGCAGTGGAAATTAGCAAGTGAATTAGCATGGCCAGAGAGGACAATATAAGCACAACAGCTTAGTCTAAAGCAGTGATGGGCAATCTTGTGAGCTTGGTGTGTCAAACTTCGCCAAAAAACTGAGCATAACTCAGGTGGTGTGTCACTTTGAGGAAAAAACTTTAGGGGGGGGTGTGGAGGAAATTGGCGACCGGGGCTTCGAAGCCCTTAGGGAGGTGGTGTGTGTGTGTGTGTGAAACATCCTTCTCGGCACGCGGCCGCCTCAGCGGCTGCGTGTCATCAAAAATGGCTACGCGTGTCAGTGCTGACACGTGTGTCATAGGTTTGCCATCACTGGTCTAAAGGGTAAAATCTCACAGAATGAGGGATAGGTCCATAGTTTCTACAGATAAGGAAAACAACAACTGAAAACAGAGAGCATGCAGAAAGTGAAACAGAAGCATGGATGAGATAGGGTTGGGAGCTAGATATACTTTGGGACAAAGAGAGAATTAAAGAGGCTTGCTTTGGTCCTATGCTATAAGTATCATGCTTTCAGCAGTCTGGGACAAAGAGTCATGGCTCCTCTGGTCTTGGGTTTCTCTGGTAATTCTTTGATTAAGAGTTAGGCCTCTTAAACGACTAGTGTGCAAGGATAAAAGAACTACCTGTAATAACCAATGCAGAAAGATAAAGGTCAACAACAAAAAAGGAAGAACAAGGGACCTCTTCTACAACACCCGAGAAATCAAAGGGAAATTTAAGCCAAGGGTGAGTATGCTCTATGACTAGCAGGGGAACACAATATATGACCAACATGAAATAAAAAGACAATGGAAACAATACATGGGAGAACTATATAAAAGATATGAAAGGATGTGTATTCCTGCAGGGTAGGGGATTAGACTAGACGGCCCTTGTGGTCTCTTCCAACTCTGTGATTCGTTTGAAGAATGACTCACTGAATACTAAAGTTAGGATTGCCCATGCCATTGTATTTCTCATCATTATGCATGGCTGTGACAGCTGGATGGTGAAGAAAGCTGAAAGGAGGAAAATCCATTCATTGGAGATGTGGTGCTGGAGAAAAGTTCTGTGGATACCGTGGACTGCTAAAAAGACAAACAAATGGCCCCTAGAACAAATCAAACCTGAAGCCCTAGAAGCCAAAATGCCTAAACTGAGGCTGTCATATTTTGGGCATATTATGAGAAGTTATGATTCATTAGAAAAACAGTAATACGTGGTAAGGCAGAAGGCAGTAGGAAAAAAGGAAGACCGCATTCCAGATGGATAGACTGAGTCGATATGGAGAGCATGAGTCAACAGGAGACATGACGGCACATACATACACTTTCAAAGGCATCACCTGAACAAATCTTGCCAAGAAAACCCCATGATAGGGTTGCCTTCTGGTGGCCATAAGTTGACAGGCGACTTGAAGGCAAACAAGCACAACAGCTACAATTTAACTATAGTTTATTTTGTTCTTTTAACTGAATATTGTGCTTACCGTAATTTATGGTGTAAACCAGTGGTTCTTAACCTGTGGTCCGTGGACCCCCAGGGGTCTGTGATGTCCTCACAGGGGGTCCTCGAAGGCTTGATGGCTTAAAGGCTGCTCAGCCCACCTCCTTCCCACAGCAGAGTGGCCACATGACAGGAGCCAATGAAAAGGCTGACTGGCTGGGTAGGCCTATGTGTTCCTATTCAATCCACTCTAGCTGCAAACTAGCCAGAAGAAGCACCTCTGTGGGAAGGTTTAATGGATGGTGTAATCGTTAGTGGTTCAGTGTTTTATTATTATTGTTGTAATCTTGAGTTAAGTCTTGGGGATCCACGGCAACAAAAGATATTTAAAGGGGGTCCTTGGTCAAGAAAAGGTTAAGATCCACTGGTGCAAACTATTCTGGGATATGCTATAAAGTTGGTATATCAATGTCTGAAATAAAAGTACCTGTAATCCATTTCCATTCACAGAAGAAATCCTATCCACATTGCATGCTGTGGATCATAACATTGTAACTGTCCCCATTATTATTCACAACCGGTGATACATCAGGTTAATGACAAGTATTGTGAAATAGCTAGAACTTTATGGATTTGATTTCTTTCACTTTAATCTACTAGAGGCAAGGTAGGTTAGTGTGGTGACATCTCCATTGTGTTGTAATTGGTTTGCCATGTCTTATCCTTGTATTTTCTAGAAGGTAGGTTCAGATGTCACCACCCTTACAAAACTACGATATAGTTCCCAATATTCCTTGGAGGAGGCTATGACAGTTAAACTGGCTTGTTGTTCAGGTATAGCTTTATGATCCTAGAGGGAGATCTGCAGCTCATTGTTCAGACTTGGGTCTCTCATAATGTATGCTCTTGAACAACTTCAGAATCTGACTGTTTGCCTTGGTTACTTTCATTATTTCTCTATGTAGAAAAAGACATAAGCTGTGTAAATCTCGATAAAGCATTTTCTAGCAGCTGATGGAAATTTCAAATATTATTTGAAGGAAGTCTCTTATGTCTCATCCTTTGGCACAAAGGATGCAGTTGTGTATACACATAATTAGTGTTGAGGTCTGGAACATTTCAATCAAGCCAATGTATTCGAGCAGGTCTGTTCATGTAACTTTAGAGGAAAATTTCTAGCCATCAGTATTGGGAAAGTGAACAGAAGCAACTATTTCAATTCTAGACGTCACATCCTTTGAACAAGAGTCTGGCTGGGTTGAGACACAATATGAAAGTGTGGCTTGTATTAATTAGGAATTAGGAATGCAGACAATGTTTGAGATTCGAGACACAAAACATAAAAATCATGGTTTAGAGCATCATGTCTATTTTCATTTCCTGTCTGTTCAGCACTCAGCTTCATATTACATGTATTATATTTTCTGTCAATTAGAAATGCTTATAGAATATAGGCCTCTGCTTCCTCTGAGGCTGGGAGAGTATGACTTGCCCAAGGTCACCCAGTAGGCTTCCATGACTGAGGAAGGATTCGAACCTTGGTGTCCTAGTTCTCTTGCCTTGTTTCAAGGCAAGTTTGTGCGTTGCCTTACAAGAGGTGAAATCTGTTTCTTGAATATTTTAGGTATGTCTATGAAAGTTTTAATAAGTGGAATGATCTGGGAGTAAGCACCTGATGCTCCAGTGGTTGTAGATATAATCATTTTATTGTACCAGAGATTATTGTGGGTTAAATTTTATATTTATAATGTAATTTTTACTTTGCACTGTGTTTAGCTTGTATTGTTTTAAAGAGGTTATCCATCTTGGGTCCCATTGGTGGGAGAAAGGTGGGATATAAATAAATAAAATTATAATGATAATAATAATGATTAGGCCTCATTGTAAAAGTAGGGGAATTACAATATTAGGAAGGAAAATCAGTTATCTTGCTTGGTGCATTATTTCTGTGACTGTTATTTTAGGCAGCTGGTTGCTGAGTCTATATTTAGAATTCCCACACGTCTATGGCAGTCTACTACCATCATCTGTGCATCTGAAAGGAAGATCTCTCTGTGTGTTCTGTTGAATATAGGTGGCAGCTGAAAGGGGCCTTCCTTGTTGCATGCACCAAATTTATCAAGCAGTAGCTGAGCTTTATATCTATTTGCCAGCCTCTGATCTTAATGGGCTCCTGAACTGTAAGAGTAAATTGCTTGAGGATGTGTAAAACACTTTTGTGAAAATGAAAAGTAGTAGAACTTCTCTTTCTCTTTTGTTTTTCTTTCTCTCTCTCCCCCCCCCCCCACTTTAGCAAGAGCTACATGCCAATGTTAGTCTTGGAATGTTCTGCTGCCCCTTTCCTTTGCTTTTTTTTTTAAATGGCCCAAGGCCTTCTCCTTGCTAATTTAGAGTCAGATTGAACATAAATCTCAACCAGCACAGTTGGATTCAGTGGATCATTCAATATGGTTACTTTATTACAGTAACTGATTTATGCTTTGGTAAGATATTTGAAAGCTCTCTTCAGAAAATCCTGTGGTAATGTCTAAGTATCTTGCTATGAGGCAGCAAGAAATTTGGTGTGTGTATGTGTGCATACCTACACCATGTTTGTCTTGTAGGAGGAATTTCACAAAGCCTTTGTTTTCCATTTCCTCTTTCTAGGATGCTTCAGGATGAAACGCCACAGGCATTTAAGCAGCAGTGACAGTTCAGACAATGAAAGTAAGTAGTGTGGTATAGTCTTCTTTTGATCTGTCACCCCTCCTGTGGTTTTCTCCTCTGGTTTGTGGGCAAACGGTTAAGCCTCTTTTTACTGCTTAAGAAAAATGTATTTCTTGTTTGATTTCATTTCCTCTTACTCATTGTGGTGTTTGGTGTTAATAATGGGAGCAAACAGTAAAAAAAAGAAACATAATATTAGAAAAAAGAATATTCAATGCAAATTCTTAATAATCCCTCTTTAAAATTGAAAAGCTACATAATTCTGATTCAAGAGACATTGCATGCACTCAAGTGTATATTCTGAGGCTTCTGTTTTCCAGGTGGTTGCACCCACTTTGAGATGTGGAAATTCGGGTTGTCATTTGTGGAAAAAATTCCAGAACTTGGGAGGAATCCCTAATAAAACACTTCATATCAGTCAAAGCCAAGTGTGTAGAGGATAAAAGGGTACAACTTCAGATTCCCATCTCTCATTTTACAGTATTACTTATATGTGCAGTTCTTCCAGAGGGATAGCCATGTTGTTTTGTTTTAGCAAAAATAAGAGAGTGCTGTGATACTGTAAGGACTGAAGTAAAAGAGAGGGCTGCTGAGAGGGTTAGGGAGTCCTTCTTTGCTGGGATATGGGGAAAGGTCTTAAAAGGGGCCTCTCCTGGTAGCTAATACAGGGATGTGTGGAATGCCTTACATAATAAACCAAGAGTTGCAGTGGGGACCTGCACTGATGACACAATGGTGTCTGTCATTTGGGGATAATGTGAAAACCAGACTTTGATACCCAGAAGCATGCTAAACACTGTATTGCAGAAGTGTTAACAGAGGCATTTTTTAAAACCATGATTTTTTTTTTTAAGAAAACCAATTAAAAACAGTTTGTATTCTCTTTTTGAGGAAGAAATTGAGGGCAGGGGAGGAGGAAACACGGTCCCTGTGGTCAAATCATGCTCTCTGAACCCTCAGGGTTTCCCCAAATGGCCACACCCTTCCACATGATTCCATCATTTGTTGGTTTCCTAGTCTTCTGCTCTTGGTGAAGTGCCTCTCCTAAGCCTAAGTTAGTGGTGGTAAGAGCTTGAAGCTCAACTGTGCTGTTACTTGTGGCCCTATCCTTTTGCCATTGATCCTGCGTGGCAGTGGATTTCAGCCCCCAGAACATCTCTGAAATGAAATTTGGCGCTTAGGATGAAAGAAGTTCCTTATCCTTCAAAGACATGGTTCTGTTGCCCTAAATCCAGTTGACAGTTTGAACTAGATAAGACTCATTGTATCAGTTGTGGACTTGTACATTAACACATATGAAAATTCAACTGATTCAGTGGGTTTACTTTAGTTGGGACTAGTAATTGTATTCAGGCCATTGAGTAGATGTGTTATTCTACCGTTTATCGTACAATATCAGGGTGTTATACAAGGGACATAAATGCTGAAATATATCCCCAAATCACCAATAAAATAATAAAACATAAAGCATAAACACAACAGAGTAAGTAAAACTAGTGAAACACTAAAAAATGTGTACATAGTTTTAACTTGGCACTGAAGTAGCATGGGTATGTGCGAGAGCATGTATATGGCTAGAATTGCAGAAGAGTATAGAGGAAGGAACTGGCAAAACCACTTCTGTGTATTCCTTGCCTGAGGAAACCCTGTGAAATTAATGTTTATCTTGCCATAAGTCGATAGGTGACTTGAAGGCACATACACACAGATACACATAGAGGCTTCCTGCAACTCATAGTCTAAAGGCTTTGCCTGTTGATTGATTATTGCTTCTCTTATTCTGTTAGAAGCAAAAGAAACAGTTATGAGCGGGTTATTGTGGAATAATGACTGTTCAACTTTGGATCTGTATATACGTTGAAGTAATGTGATATAAGAGAGGTCAGAGTCAACCATGTCTGTACAGTAGCACCCCCGTATCCGCTGAATCACCAGCCACGGATTCAATTATCTGCGGTTGGCGATGGCGGGGGGAGGAGGGATCTCACCTCCCCCATCCCTTCCCCTGGGAGGGCTTCTGTTGTCATGGTGGTGTTTGCCGGGGTGAAGGGGGAAGGGGAGGAGGTGAGATCCCTTCGCCCCCACTATGGCCCCACTGCAGCAATGATTGCAAGGGGGAAGGGGGAGCAATCTCACCTCCTCCCCTTCGCTCCTGTGATAGCCACTGTGGCAGGACCATGGTGGGGGGGGGCGAAGGGGGGAGCGATCTTGCCTCCTCCTCCTCTTCTCCCTTCACTCCTGCGATCGCGCACAGCGGGGCTATAGCAGGAGTGAAGGGGTAAGGGAGAGGGGAAGAGCAATCTTGCCTCCTCCCTTTCCCCGGGATGGTGTTCGCTATTATCCACAGAATTCACCACCTGGGGGGGGGGGCTGGAACCAATCCCCCACGGATACCGGGGTGGGGGGTGCTGCTGCTGTAATTCTTAGGAAGCTATGGAAAAATCTGTGCTGTGGGAAGCGTTTGATTCTTTCTTCTCTTTTTATTTCTATCCATATAGGTCCTTCTACTTCTTTCTCCTTTTGTTCTAAGTACAGGAGCAAATCAAAAACTCCAGCAAATGAACAAAAGAAACCTGCTGAGGTAAGAATGAATTTTCTCAGGTTCTTAAAGTTATGCATTTACTATGACCATTGTTTACCAACACAAGCGTTCAGATGTTTCCCTTTTCTACTTTTCAGTTATTTTCAAGTGCATTTGTTATTTTGCAGTGGGATCTCAATCGTCAAATGCAGTCAGTTGGTCTTTGTTATGTATAATTTTTTAAAAAATTCTTTCTTATCTGTCTATTTATCGAATATAAGTAAATAAATTTGGGTGGGATCCAGACTTTATACTGTCATTCTGATCCCTTTTATTTACTAAAAACAATTTTATGCAGCTGTCCTACACTCCAAATAGATGTTAAAAAACCCTCCAGAGTAAAACAGAAGAATGAGAATGAGAAGTACAGAGTAGCATCCAGGTTTAAGGAAAATACATTGTATGGTCCACTGATTTAGCTGTAACCTACTTCATATAATTTCTGTAATGTAAACCAGAGAAAACCAGCATGAACAAATCATTAATTAAATATCAGAGGCAAGTATGTACAGTTAAGAATTCAAGTGTCATTGATGTCAGTGGGATTATTCTTTCTTCTTTTGAAATAAATTACTGTTTATGGTGGGGGGGGGTTATGTGAGTGTTTGGTCCTTTGTGACCATTTTAGATTGAAGATAATGTGTTTTAGGATTTATGGATTGTGGTGAACTAGTATTTATGCTTCCATTTCCAGAGAATCTCAAGTTATTAGACACCATCAAGGAGGATTAGCCCTGCCCCTACATTTATTTATTTATTTATACCCCACTCTTCAGCCACAAGGCTATCAGAGCAGCTTACAAATTGTTTTAAGCAATAGCAATTTACACATCTACACTGCATTAAGCAGTTTCCAATGTGTGTTAGCTAATTAATTTATTTATTATTTATTATTTATTAATTAATTATTATTAGTTATTATTTATTAGCTAGCTAATAAAGAGTGTTAATACATCTTTTGTCTGTGCTAGTCCTCATCCAATCCCTTCACATTGCCCTGTTGGGTGGCAAGTTTGCCAGGAATGTTTTGATCCAGTGAAGGTGTGGGAAAGTACCGTATATTCCCGCGTATAAGACGACTTTTGAGCACTCAAAAGTGCCCTCCAAAATTGACAGTCGTCTTATACGCCGGATATACTTTGCTTCACCTGCCTGCCTATCTCCTGCCTCTTCGCAAACTGAGCGACGAGGCAGGAGATGGGGCAGGGGGGTGAAGCAAAGTGTTTTGAAGTTCATTCGCCCCCCTCCTCTGCCTTCTCCGCCTTTGGGGAGCAACGGAGACAGAGGAGGGGGGCGAACGTTGCGGTATGCCGCGGCTGCGGCGTGATCGCCTCTGCAGCTCCTTGAAGGTGGAGGAAAAGGGCGAAAATGCCCCGTTTTGCTCCGCGACCCCATCCCTCCTTCTGGGCTCCCTTCCAAAGGACGCCCAGGAGGAGGAGGATGCGGGCCTTGGGCCAAACCCCGGGAATCGCACCTTTGGGGAGGGGGGGTGGCGGGGGAGCCCCCTCGACCCCGCCACCCTCCGCCCAGCCACCCCCCTTCCCCAAAGCCTCGCTTTGGAGAGGGGGGGTGGCTGCGAAGCCCCCTCCCCCCCCCCACCCAGCCACCCCCCACCCAGCCACCCCCCTTCCCCAAAGCCTCGCTTTGGAGAGGGGTGTGTGGCTGCGAAGCCCCCTCCCCCCAGCCACCCACCCTCCGCCCAGCCACCCCCCTTCCCCAAAGCCTCGCTTTGGAGAGGGGGGGTGGCTGCGAAGCCCCCTCCCCCCACCCACGCATCCACCCTCCGCCCAGCCACCCCCCTTCCCCAAAGCCTCGCTTTGGAGAGGAGGGGTGGCTGCGAAGCCCCCTCCCCCCACCCACCCATCCACCCTCCGCCCAGCCACCCCCCTTCCTCAAAGCCTCGCTTTGGAGAGGGGGGGTGGCTGCGAAGCCCCCTCCCCCCAGCCACCCATCCACCCTCCGCCCAGCCACCCCCCTTCCCCAAAGCCTCGCTTTGGAGAGGGGGGGTGGCTGCGAAGCCACCTCCCCCCACCCACGCATCCACCCTCCGCCCAGTCACCCCCCTTCCCCAAAGCCTCGCTTTGGAGAGGAGGGGTGGCTGCGAAGCCCCCTCCCCCCACCCACCCATCCACCCTCTGCCCAGCCACCCCCCTTCCCCAAAGCCTCGCTTTGGAGAGGAGGGGTGGCTGCGAAGCCCCCTCCCCCCACCCATGCATCCACCCTCCGCCCAGCCACCCCCCCTTCCCCAAAGCCTCGCTTTGGAGAGGAGGGGTGGCTGCGAAGCCCCCTCCCCCCACCCACCCATCCACCCTCCGCCCAGCCACCCCCCTTCCTCAAAGCCTCGCTTTGGAGAGGGGGGGTGGCTGCGAAGCCCCCTCTCCCCAGCCATCCATCCACCCTCCGCCCAGCCACCCCCCTTCCCCAAAGCCTCGCTTTGGAGAGGGGGGGTGGCTGCGAAGCCCCCTCCCCCCAGCCACCCATCCACCCTCCGCCCAGTCACCCCCCTTCCCCAAAGCCTCGCTTTGGAGAGGAGGGGTGGCTGCGAAGCCCCCTCCCCCCACCCACCCATCCACCCTCTGCCCAGCCACCCCCCTTCCCCAAAGCCTCGCTTTGGAGAGGAGGGGTGGCTGCGAAGCCCCCTCCCCCAGCCACCCTCCACCCAGCCACCCCCCTTCCCCAAAGCCTCGCTTTGGAGAGGAGGGGTGGCTGCGAAGCCCCCTCCCCCAGCCACCCTCCACCCAGCCACCCCCCTTCCCCAAAGCCTCTCTTTGGAGAGGAGGGGTGGCTGCGAAGCCCCCTCCCCCCCATCCATCCTCCACCCAGCCATCCCCCTTCCCCAAAGCCTCGCTTTGGAGAGGAGGGGTGGCTGCGAAGCCCCCTCCCCGCAGCCACCCAGCCACCCTCCGCCCAGTCACCCCCCTTCCCCAAAGCCTTGCTTTGGAGCGGGGGGTGGCTGCGAAGCCCCCTCCACCCAGCCACCCTCCGCCCAGCCCCCCCCTTCCCCAAAGCCGCGCTTTGGAGAGGGGGGTGGCTGCGAAGCCCCCTCCCTCCACCCCCTCCAGCCAGCTGGCCTCCCGCATTCCCCAACCCACCAGGAGACTGGGCAGCCTCCTGTGGGTTGGGGAATCGCGGAAGGAGGGAGCCCAGAAGGAGGGATCAGGGCTGTTGAGTTAAATCCCTAGATTCCTCTCCCTTGACGGTGGGGAGAGGGGGCGAATCCCGGGGTTTGGCTCCACGGCCCTGCGTCCTCCCTATGGAGCCAAACAGGGTATGTTCGCCCCTTCTCCCCACCTTCAGGGGCGAATCTAGGGGTTTGCCGCGGCTGCCCCCGCTTCCCCTGCATTGGTCCCCTTCAGAAGAGCCAAGACGGAGGGAAGGGGGCTGCTGAGGCAAACTGGGCATTTTCGCCGCTTTCCTCCACCTTCGAGTCCAGTTTGACTGGAAGGTTGAAGAGAGGGGCGAATGTTGCCCTGCCAGCTGATCCTGTTCGCTTTCCCAACTCAAGAGGAGATCCTCATGAGTTGGGAAACAAAGAGGATCGGCTGGCAAGGCTCCCCCAGCCAGCCAAATTGGGGTGGTGGTCTTATCTGGCGAATATATGCCTAAGCCTAGATTTTTGGCTGGAAATGGGGGGGTGGTCTTATACGCCCAGTCGTTTTATACGCCGGAATATACGGTATATATGGCCCCATGTCCCTAGACCAGGGTGAGCAACTGCAAACAGCAGAGGCCATTTTTCCTTCTTGTGTCTGCCTAGTGGGCTGCAGTGGTACATTTCAGCATGCATGACGTGATACAGTGTTAGTTCCGACTGGCATTTTGGTCAATTTTCTCTTGTTTTTTCCCCATGTTTTTCTGTTTTAGGGAAGTTTGGGGGGGCTAGGAGGGTTAGGAGACCAAACGGATGTCTTTTTGTGTGGTTTTGTGAGATTTGGGTGGTTTGGGGATAAACTAGAATTTTTGGGGGATCTGGTGAGTTTGAGGGGCTTATGGGATGTGTGTGTCCCACAGGCTGCACCTAGGGGTTCCAAGGGCCACATGCAGCCCATAGGCCACACTTTGCCCACCCCTACCGTAGATACTTGAGCCCCCATATGTTCAAGGGAATATGTTCAAGGGCTTAGGTGTGTGGAAATACCAAGAACCAACAAAGATCATTGAGGAAACATATTACAACATTTGAGCAAAGTACTTCATGTCTTGTAGTTGGAAAGATATATTTTCTTCCTTTAAATTAAGAGGGAATTCTGGGACCTTTCAGATGTTGCTGAACTGCAGCTCCCAGTCCCAGCAAACCTAGGCAGCATAGCCAATGGTGAGAAATCTTGGGAATTGCAGTTCAGCAGTAAGGTTCCCGAAGGGTTTCTCAGTTCCTATCCTGTGCGGGTGAACCTGAGGTCCTTGATACGGAAGAACTTGTTTCTTACCTAGACGAAAGACTAAACAGGATGGTACATGAAATACTTGCATGCTTTTAGTGTGTCTTATTTTTATTTCAGAGTAATAGCCAGAGGAGGTGATTGGGACTACATATTTAACATGTGTGGGACAAGGGTTGTTAATACTTTTTCGTTATGTACCACAGTACCAGTGAAAATCCCCTCTCTTCAGCAGTCCTCTTCTCGCTTGCTTGCTCATTATTGAACTCAATGCTGTTTATAGCGGAGTGGCTGCAAGAGATTTATTTTTTTCCTTCTAATTGAGAACAAAACTATTTGAAATTATTGTAACACGAAACTATATATGGAACAGTTTTTGAAGAATGGGGAAAGAAAATACTTGTGATCTTTTAACTTTTGCTGTGGTACTGTGTGATTGGTTTTGTTTGGTTTGGATGGAAACCTGCTCAGACAAGTCAGTCCTTCTAGCTGAACAGTCATCTGACTCGAAAGAGTAGCTTTCCAGATTGCTCAGGGAGATTTAGTGGAAAAGAGGAAGTAAGAAAGCCCCATTTTGTAAATAGGATTCAGCTTGTGCTGCTTTGCCAGCATGGTTCATTTTTCCTAGCCAGCATGGTTCATTTCCCCATCCTGATCACTTTTGAAACTGAAGTGCTTACTTGGAGAAATTGCCAGGCAACTTGAACGTTTGGCACCCTTCATTTTTAAGTTCAGCATAATTGCTCAAGGGTAAGCCCTCTGCCCCCAGCCATCCCAGAAATGTTAAAAGTACTTACTGAATGCCTGATATGATTAGGATTACTTGTACAGAGAGATGAAAGCCAGGTGACAGTAGAATACAAATGATGGGTAGCTGTCATATTTCATAGAATCACAGAAGCATAGACTTTTAGAGTTGGAAGAGACCACAAAGGCCATCCAGTCCACACACACTCCTGCCATGCAGGAACACACAATCAAATTATAACCGACAGATGGCCATCAAGCCTCTGTTTAAAAACTTCTCTTTAAACAGTCTTCTTTGGGACCACACTTTCTTCTGGGGTGATTTCATTGAAAACTGTGCTCCTAAGGTAATTAGTGTGATTAACCCTTTACTTCTGTTATGGCTAAAATGAGATTAACTCTTTCACTCGCACCTTGTAAGCTGAGAGTGACTCCATAGCGGACACAAGAGAATGAAATTTAATGTTTAATAAATAGACTCTGAACATTTTCCTTCTTTCCTGCTCACCATTTGTGAGGAGATCTTTCTCTGTCTCCTAGTCCCTGGGTCAGAGCTGCTTTAAGGCACCAGTGGCATCAGCATCTGCAGGGGGCCCCATCATGGTTGGGGGCCCATCATTGTGGGGGCCCCCGTAATAACCCTCCTGCAAAAACATTATTAGTAATAATCTGAATATCCTGTACTGTGAATAGCTTAGGTTGAATTAGGTTACATTGACCTGAGATAAACATATGGGGCACCCAAAATAAAGCATTGCAGGGGCCCCCCAAATTCCTTAAACTGGTCCTGCTCTGGGTAGATCCTCTGCTGTTGCTTGGACTCTGGACTTCTCCAAACCTAGCAAACCTGGAAGTAGATGCAGCCTTCTGATTGGTTTCAATGTCAAAGGTTATCGGAGATCCTGCATTTAGATAACTGTGGTGCTCCTAGTTCATGCTGTACCTTCTAGGCATGGGGAGGGAAACAAACAGAAAAGTGCTCAGCTTGCTTGATATGTGAACTCAAATATTTCAGTGGTTATGATGCGAAAAGCAGATATCAAGTGAGAACAGTGTGTTCCCTTTCTTTAATTTTGGTAAGTTTGAGCAGTATGGTTCCAGTGATAGCTTCATATTTTATTTATTTCTTTATTTATTTTGGATTAGCGTTGGATCATGATGTATTGTTGGGGTTTTGTTGTTAAGGGGTTTTGTTGTTTAGGAAGACAAAATGATGTGTTCTCCCCATGCACTGTTTCTGTCTTCTCTTTTGCACACAGGTGTTTCGAAAGGATCTTATTAGTGCCATGAAGCTGCCAGATTCTCATCATATTAACCCAGATGAATATTACCTTTTTGCGGATACATGGAAACAAGAATGGGAAAAAGGTGTGCAAGTCCCAGCCAGTCCAGACACCATTCCACAACCTTCTCTCAGGTAGCTTTAAATAGTTGACTAGACTGGACTACATTTGATACTCTTACGTTTCTTCCAGAGCAATGTGAACATACAGCTTACCTATTCCTTGATGTTAACTGTAGTATGACGTTTTGCTCATCCTTTATTGAAGTACATAGTTTTGTGTACTTTTAGTTCTCGGAATACAGGGGATGAGAAGAATAAAAAAGTATGAGCCAGAAGTTGAGTATTAATCCTGAGAAAATGCCAATACGTTGTTTTTTACATGGGCAAAGCCCAGTTGTGGCCTCTTGTTGTTTGCAGTGGCTTCTTTAAAGATCAGCTGAGTGTGGGATAGATACAATTCAGTGTTACTTGACAACTAAAAAAAAGGTTAGGGTTTCTTCTGATATATGAAATTATTGCAGTTGGAAAGTGGACTTTAAGCAGTATGAATATTTATCTTTAGGTGGTTCAGTACAGAGTCTGCTTTTTTTTTAAACAGGTCAGTGTATTTGCATGTAGGAAAAAGATTTCTTGTAGGTCAGATTGGTTGTAGATTGTTGATTCTGTAGTTTTGGCCCTAGAGGTCAGATTCAGTATAAGCTGCAGAACAAGGAGCCATATGTGCAGGAACACATGTGACATGGGAAGCTTTAGCCCTCCCCTCCCTTTACATAACTCATCCTCTGGACAACTCAGACAAGGAGGAAGCTGAGGCAGATTGCCAGGAAGCTGCAGCTCTTGATAGTGGAACTTTCTCTGAGTCTGAGGAAAAGGGGACTGGGGCAGTAGGAGACTCTGCTCCCCAGCAGGAGTTGGCAGGGGCTGCAGACACTGAAGATGACATGCCCCCGTCCTTTGTTAATCAACAGAGGGAGAAACGCCAAGCCCAGCATCAGTTAAGTAATAGATGCTGACCTAATTAGGCACCTGTGGCCTTGAAGGAACTACCCATAAATATCTTCCTCAGCCTTAGTGCTGACAACTGTCTTATGTGGTTGACTGGCAGTACTCTCTAGCGTTCCTGTTTTTTCTATGACATTGGATTGGTTACATTTTGGACTGCTCTATTTACTCCTTTCTGGCTTGTGTATCTGGACTTCTGACCTGCTGATATGACTTCTGGACCAGCTATCAATTACCCTCAAGCTTTTCCCTTCATCTCACTCAGACAACCATGACTGACCTGGACTGGACTGTCTACCTGACAGCTCCTACACACCAACCACCTTCTTCCTTGGGCACTTGCTGACTCATATTCAGGACATCCCTGCCCTCTAACATCAAGAAATTTTCCATTCTCTCACATTTTCTGCTAAGGTTACTACCCATTGTGGGAAAAATAGCAACCTCAGAAGCTAGGAAGAGTGTATTATTCTGTACCCCCCTCCCCCCCCAATCCCAACTAGTTTGTTAGGAAAAAATGCTTGAGGATCTCTCCATCTTTGCGCCGGGGACTGCCTGCTACCCTAGAGCCACATTTTGATCAGCCCTGTTCTAGTTTGTAGCTGTGTCAGCTCACTCTTCGGGCTTATGGTAATTTAAACATGGTGGGCTTTGTCACTTTTGCTTGATCTTGAATTCTAATGTCATAACGCTTATTGAGATTAATTAGGGACATGGAACATGTGGTTTTCTGACTTGCAGAAATGTTCTTTGACTATGAAATTTGTGACTCTATTGTTAATAGAGTTGTAGCGGAAAAAATAAAGCAAGTACTGTATACACGGCCTAGAAAGTACATCCGTTGTTCCAGCCAAGAATCCTCTGAACCTGGCTATATCAACATATTAGAACTGGCAGAATCAATGTGTCGTTATGACTTGGATGACATGGACATCTTCTGGCTTCAGGAAGTAAACGAGGAACTTGCTGAAATGGGTGAGAATATTGAAAATGACAATTAACATGTGTTACATTGAACCTTGAATTGATTATGCTGTTGGAACCCCCCCCACACACACACTTTTAAGAGGAGACTGGGTTTTTTTGAAAGACATAATTTAGTCAGTGTTGAAAGAATATTCTCCTGTAGTCATTCAGAGAGTTCTGAATTTAATTTTTTTTTAAAAAGTTTGCCAGTTTAAATATGTTCCCCAAAGACATGTATGTACATTGTCCCCTCCCTGTCTGTGCGCCCGGATCCGTGGATTCAACCAACCATGAGTCAAAAATCATTTTTAAAAATTCAAATACACATTCACATTTGCGGGGGTTAGGGCGGCAAGACCCCTGTGAATGTGAAAAAAACTTGAATAAAAACTGCAGCTCTCCCAGGCCTTTGTTTCCCTCCCCAAAGGGAGCGAAAGCCCAGGAGAAGGGTGATTTTAGAGGCTTCGCCTCACCCCCTGCACTCTCCTGGGTCTTCGCTCCCTTTGTGGGGGGAAGTGAAGGCCCAGGAGAGCGGCAGCAGGTGAGGCAAACCGCTAAAACGCCCTCTCCTCAGCCTTCACTTCTCCCCCAAAGGGAGCAAAAGCCCAGGAGAGGGATGATTTTAGAGGCTTCGCCTCACTCGCCACTGCTCTCCTGGGTCTTCGCTGTCTTTGGGGGGGGGGAAGCAAAGGCTCAGGAGAGTGGCGGCGGGTGAGGCAAATCGCTAAAATCACCCTCTCCTCGGCCTTCATTTCTCCCCCAAAGGGAGCGAAAGCCCAGGGGAGGGATGATTTTAGAGGGTTTGCCTCACCCGCCGCACTCTCCTGGGTCTTCGCTCCCTTTGGGGGGGAAACGAAGGCCCAAGAGAGTGTTGGTGGGTGAGGCAAACCCCTAAAACTGCCGCTCTCCTGGGCCTTTGCTTCCCTCCCAAAGGGAGTGAAAACCCAGGAGAGGGACGATTTTAGAGGCTTCGCCTCACCACCACCCCTGCGCCAGGCCAGAGGAGGCATCACTCCTTAGGCAGCTGGAGTTGCCTAGCCCCCCAGGCCTCCTTCTCCCCGCCTCCACTACCTCTTCTTCCTCCTCATCCCCATCAGGACCACAGCAGTACCGCCAATGCCTCTGAGTGGAAGAGGCAACCAAGGTGGCTGCTGTTGCTCCTCTTGCAGCACCCTCATTGCTGCAGTCCCTGGGGAGGAGGAGGAGAGTGAGGACAAACCATGAATACTTAAAACCGTGAACGTCAAAAGTTGTGAATGTGAAGGGATGGCTGTATTTAATTTTTTTTTTTAAATACAGTATTAAAAAAATACAAAAAGCAGTGCAGGACATATCATCTCTCCCCTGCTGCACCTGGTGGCCTTGCAAGAGGACCATGGTAGAAGCTGTTCTGTGGCCTGCCCCTGCACAGAAGGTGAATAAGCCACTGAGGCAGGGGAGAGGGGAAGAGAGGCTGGGGCAGCCTCCCCACCCCACCCTGACACTCACTTCCTTCTCTCTTGCTCTCGTGTTGGTGGGGAGGGGAGGCTGGGGATCACACACATGCTGCCTTCAGCATGTGCTCAGGGCAGAGAGGGAGAGAAGGAAGTGAGTGTCAGGGTGAGGTAGGGAGGAGGAGGCTGGGGCTCATTCGTGAGCAGCAGTTTCCTGTAGTGTGTGCGCGGGGTGGTGAGGTAGAATAGAATGGGTGGTGTTCGAGCTGTATATACCGTAAAGTCCCTTTATATAAGGGACTTGGGCAGCTGTGCTTTTTGGTATCTGCAGGAGTGGGTGGGTCCTGGAATCAATCCCCTGCAGATATGGAGGGCCCACTGTACTTGGAACAGTTTCCAACTTCTCTGGAAACGTATTTCGTCTTCCTGGCAAAATGCCCATTTTATACTAAGATTCTGGGAATAATAAGGACAGCCTATGTAGCAGACTATCAATCAGTTAACAATGAAACTGGGTGTTTCTACTTGGGTTTAATTGAATTTTCTAATATTCTTTTCTTAATGACCAGGACAAATGGATGTTTAACAGACTTTAGCACTTTGTGGCTTCATAAAGACAGTCATCTCCTTATTATGACACTTAAGTAAGCTATGGAAGACACTTTCTTGATTCCTTAAGAGCTTGTTTTTAAGGCCCACGCAGTTGAGGCTTTAAAATGATAGGAAAGATAATTAACTTGCCGTTTCTTCTCAGTGTTGCAGATTCTTTTCAACATTAGCACGTATAGACAACATGTTGTTAATACAGGTTTATTTTGGGCATATAATAAGATATTTGGGCAAAGTAGGACATTACTTGGCTCAAATCTTTGCTCAGTATGTCATTAGTGACAAGTTAAGAGACAATCTCCTTAAAGCAGTCTCTCAGTGGCATAGATTTGGTTATCATTGCTGACATCCTATCTGCTATTTTTAACACATACAGATTTGGCAGCTCTAATGGAACAGGATTTTAAATCTACATATTTAAATGTTTTGTATAGTAGAACCAGACAATTCTATGTATTTTGAGCCATTTGGATCAAAAGGCAGTTTGCAAATGTTTTAAATATTCAATTAAATACTATTAGTGGTTTTCCTTTTTATGCACTTTCATTTGTTCTTCAAAATAACTTGTTTTTAAACTATCAGATCAATATTTTCTAGATATGAAATCCTTAAAATTGGGAACAAATGTTCATTTTAGCCAAAGGGGAAAGAAGGGAGGAGAAAACTGAGTATTAGTGGCATGTTTTATTTGAAAGTGGCATTAGGCTGCTGCTTCCATTTTTGAAGTCATTTTATTTTTTGTGTAATATTCTTCTCATGATGATAAAATCCTTCCTTCTGGTTTAACTCTTCAGGATGTGGGCAGCTTGATGAAAACACAATGGAGAAAATGGTGGAAGTCCTAGAACGTCACTGTCATGAGAATATGAACCATGCCATTGAGACAGAGGAAGGGTTGGGTATAGAATACGATGAAGATGTCATCTGTGATGTATGTCGATCCCCTGACAGTGAAGATGGGAATGATATGGTGTTTTGTGACAAATGTAATATTTGTGTGCATCAGGTTAGTGCTGGAAGACTTTTTGGAAGTGCTGTGTCATTTTGGTAATGGGGTTAACTGGGATTTTCTCAATCGACATGTTGGAGAAGCCATCTGAAAGCTGCTCATTGGACAGGCACAAAGTCTGGCAACCTATGAAAAAAGGGATTTAGAATTTTTATCCTGTAGAAGATTACACAATGTTTAAAATTTGAAGTACTCTGGAAAGAATAAAGGACCATCATTCTTTACTGATTTGTGAACCAACGTATTTAGAGTTCATTGTTAAATGTGGGGACATTCTTAAAGTATTTTTTTTAAAAGACAGTGCTAAGCTTTGCCAGAAAACTAGAAATCTGTTGAATTCTGTTAAATTTTATGTTTGTGTTGCTATATAGTTGTGGTTCCATTGTTGCTGTAAATTTGTACCATATCTGCAGGGCAACATGACTTTAATTTAGAATTCCAAACTGGCAAAATTTCCTTGTTGAAACCAACTTATGATAGAATCTGTGCAGAACTGTGATCACAGTTCTTTAAAATATGTTTCCGTGAACGGCCCTTTTAGACTCGAGGCAGGGTAATGGCTGTCTTTTAAATGCATGAAGATATAAACGTGCCATTGAAATAGAATGGATGCTGTTAGTTCATATGCATAGCTTTTGATTGCAGGAGAATATATCACAACAACCCTCCCATTATGTTCTGAAAGCATATATAAATCCTAAATGAGAACTAGTAGATTTTGAAAATGTCTCAGAGCAAATATCCCAGTTTCACCTTCTGCCCTCTTGAAGATAATATTGAGGAATATGACAGACTCATAAATCTTTAGAAGATTGTGTTAATTTAAGTTTCCTGTAGTAGGAAAAAATGGAACAGAGAAAAATGAGTTTCTAACCTTCATAAGATGATTCTAGTTACAGACAATGCAGCAGTGAAAGCGGGTGAAAATGAGTTCAGAGCCACATTGTAAAAAGCCAGTTTTTAAATTTGTGCGAAGGCAAGAGCACACTCTACTGGATTGAACTGGAATATTCAAATAACCATGATTGGCTTTTCCTAATGATTGACTTCATTTGTAAATCTCAAATAAGAGCACCTTTTTAGATCAATCTGCTCTGGTTCTATATGCCACAAGGAAAGCTCTTCTAGATTGAAAATATATGAAAAAGGTGCTTAGCTTCATTGTGCTATTAGAGAGAGGTGCTGGGAGACCACGTTTGTGGTGCCACAACTCACTTTCTTCTGTGGAAAAAGTAGAATTGAAAAATGGTCTAAATAATGTTATCTAATTTAGCATGTGTGGTTTAACTATTCAGACACATTGAAAGCTTTATGTAGAAGTCATTTTATTGGAATATTTGTAGTAATGCAAATAGAATAGTAAATACCAGTGGCTCTTAACCTTTTCTTTACCAGGGACCCCCTTTAAATATATTTTGTTGCCGTGGTCCCCCAAGACTTAAGATTTAAAACAACAACAACAATAATATACAACAACAATAACACCTGATGATGATGATGATGCAGTTACACTATTCATTAAACCTTTCCTCAGAGGCACTGGAGAGGGAAGACTTTTCTTCTGCTTCTTCCTGCAAGTTTGTAGCTGGAGCTACAATGCGTAGGCCAAGCCATCCATCCAGCCTTTGCCTTGGCTCCTGTCATGTGGCCATTCCACTGCAGGGAGGAGGTGGGCCAAGCAGCCTTCAGACCTTTGCAGTCCCCCTGTGAGGACATTGTGGACCCTTGGGGGTCCCTGGACCACAAGTTAAGAACCACTGGTATATACTGTACTTTTCTTATATTTAACAAAAAATGACTACACCTGAGAGAATACTTTTTAAAAGGCCACATACCTAAAGAGAGCTGTACCTGATATATCAACAGTTTAACTTTCTTTTTGTGCAGTATATAATTTCAGTGTCACTTACTCTGCATTACTTACCAATTCCATTTCAAGTTGAGAAAAAAACTGATTCAGTACAACTAGTTCGACATTTTATTTCACTAAAGGATGTATTGGAGTCTGTGGGCACAGGCACCTTATCACATCTTGTCTTAATTACTTGTATTTGTGACTGAGAGGCAAGGTATTTTGTGAACTAGAAAAAAGTTTAGTAGTACGTTCATTTTTAGTCTGTTCCTCTGAGCACTAGAGTTGTCAGTGCTTGTCTCTTTAGAGGAATAACTAACTTGATGTCCTGTATTTATGCCATCTAACATGATTGATTGCAGTGCTGTGGCTGGGACAACAATGGGAAAGCACACACATATGGTACAGAAAATCTTCTGTTGTGGAAAATTTTCAATAGAAAATTATCTCTTATCTTTTCGGCGGGGGGGGGTGTGCTTTGGCTTCCATGCCTTTTGTGGAAGCTGGGTCTTTTATGCACTATTAGTAAATAGAATTTAATAAATAAATAAATTTTGGCTTCTTAATAAATAGGTGATATCACACTCCTTGTACTTCAAGCAGCTAGGGCAGAACTGATTGATTCCAAAATTAGTTTATAAAGTTTTAAAAATATACACCACAGCTGATACTGATACAAAGTGGGACAATGTGGTGCTTCACTTGCAGACTCATACAAAACAGCAGTTTGCTTTCATCCCCAGGCATGCTATGGTATCCTAAAAGTTCCTGAAGGGAGCTGGTTGTGCCGTACTTGCGTTCTAGGTATACATCCTCAGTGTCTCTTATGTCCGAAGAGAGGTGGAGCCATGAAAGCTACAAGAACGGGAACCAAGTGGGCGCATGTTAGTTGTGCTCTCTGGATCCCAGAGGTATGAGTAACTTTTAATTTCATGTGATGTCTTATCAAGACCCTTTGCTATCACCTATATTCCAAGTTTCGGTGGCTCTTGTAGTTTTGCTTTCAAGAAAAAGAGGGAACCTGATGATACTGGAGTCTGACAATTTGAGGTATTGGATTGTTCCATGGACCTCTCCGCCCTCCATACTAAAATCTGGATAACAGAGCAAGAGTATAAAGATTGGCTGTTCCTGGTTTATATAATAAGCAGTGAAAGAAGTCTATGGAACACTAACTGTTGCATGCTATTCTTTTGAGACATACATGATGTCCAAAAATTGAACCTCTCAATTTGGTGTGAGAAGGCTTCCAAAAATGGAACTCTCTCTATTGCCCAGGTAGTCATGGATCATTTGGCCTGGATTTTTGTTTCTAAGTTTTGTGCTACAAGACTCTGCCTCAGCACTCCTTGGTGGCTTTGTTAAGGACAGTGCTCTCCTATTCAACTTCTTTCTGGTCAGGTTTTCTCTCTTCTGACTTTTTTTTTTTTTTTGCCATAACTTACCTTCCCCGGTGCATATTGTCTGTCAAGGTTTTAAACTTCTCCATGTTTTATAAAAAAAGAAACTTTTGAATTTCTGCTTGTTATGTCTTCTTTCTTCCTCCGATTATGATTTTGATGGAAAATCAGCTATTTTCCAGACCTACAAAAAACAAACGCCAACACCCTTACAGGAGTACTACTATGCTTGTATAACTGCTGGTTGTGTGGCTGTGGGTGTTTTTTTTATAATCTTGCATAAGGAGGTGTTGAATACATCCATATACAATCTCTCAGCAGTGAAATGGCCATTTCCATTCTAGTGTGAAGCTCAATTGTGGCATCACTGCCCCCATCCTGACCAAGGTCACATCCATGCTGATTCCTCAGGAAGTATGCCTACAAAGCTTTCTGCCCTGCTGACACTCAGTAGGATTTCAGCCAAGGCAGAGTACGGAGTAAGGATCAATGGGAACATGAGGAGTTGAATGGGAGAAGCATGGTCTATTTACCTTCAACTTTTCCAGTTTGCTGCTAGAATGGTGCCTCATCTTGAGATGATAATGTTTGGTTCATCAGATGGTTTTTGCCTGCCAAAGGAGAAAGCTCTAGTTTCTCAAATGGCTTGAAATCATTAGATTCTTTAAGTTTGCTCCATCTTTCCCAAGCCTCTAGCAAAAAGGTTGCTAGGTCTACTTTAGCCAGATGTCTCAAGGTTGGATTTCCATAACATACAAGACCAGCACTGGCCTAAACCTTTGCACATTACCTCTCTTTCCACCCAGGCAGTAGCTATACCTTGCAGTCTTCTTAAGCCGCTTACACATTACAGAAAAATATGAGCTCCTGTGCAGACCATACCTAGTGTCTTTTGTTAAACTACACTTAGTTTGGACACATTTGACTTTGGAAGAAGACAGCTAGAGCACATCCTTCCTCATTCATAGTTTCAGCTGCTGGCACTCTTTTTGAACACAGGTAATCTGTGCACTCATTGGTTTTCTTCTGAAAAACATTGCACAGTTCTACTGCTGGTTCTTTTTGATCTGATCTGATGATGGCATCCAAGCCACAGCCTAATTCATTAGTGGCATAACCTTGTGGGCTCCTTAGTTCATACTCCGCCTCAAACGTGGTCATGGGATGAAACTGGATAACAGCATTGCTGCCTTTCTAAGCAATAGAGGGAGTTTAATCCATTGTTGGATGCCTCTGTCACACCATAAAAGACCTCCATAAATTCTGTTCATTCCCTAGAGCTAGGAACTGTGTATCTTTTTTGATGACTACAAATCTATATATGTTTTAAAATGTGTTACTTTTCCTTTTATTATAGGACAGCTTATACATGTCCAAAACGAATAAATCAAATTCCATTCTGTTTGTTTTGTCCTCTCTAGTTTTAGCATATGTTACTAGAAAGTTAATGCTTGGTGCAGACTTAATCCAGTCCTTTCAGAGCTTCGGCTTCATTTGCCATTCTGTTTGTCTATTTTACAAAGTGCTGGAGGCAAATAATGCAGTAGCTCTTGCTGATGGTGTCAGTTACTAATTCATACTATGTTTTGCTTGTAGGTAAGCATTGCTTGCCCAGAAAGGATGGAACCAATTACAAAAGTGTCCCACATTCCACCAAGTAGATGGGCTTTAGTTTGCAGTTTATGCAAACTGAAAACTGGTGCTTGTATTCAGGTATGTGCCAATCATCCTGTATTGTGAACTTTGAATTTGTAGAGTAGAAGTTGCATGGTATGCTACATTGAGATCGATAAGGAGAAACTCTTTTATTAGGCCAAAATACTGTTTTTATGGTCCACCTTTGCTGGTAGAAGAGGCAGCACAACAGCAGAGTAAAAGATGGAGTGCAGGCACTATGAAGACAGAGGTGAAGATGGTAAAATCTATTCCTGTCAGGAGATAAAGCTGCCCTGCCTGTTTGGGAGTCAGCAAGACAGCTGTATCTCCTGATGAAAATGCCTTTCATTGTCTCCAATAAACCTTGGTCAAGAAGGATTTACTCCAGTGTAAGTGAGGCTTCTGCTGATGTGAGTGACCAGCATGACCTTGGCTGAATGTAAGTTGCTTTTCCCTAAGCAGCATCTTTTGAGAAAACTGTTTTAAGCAATAGGAACATTACCTCTAGTGAAAGAAAGAAAGCTTCAAACAAGCCTTCCCCCCCCCCCAAGTTATGTATCAACTGTTTGTTCTTGTAGCCACTCACAGATAAGCTTAGTTTTAATGTTTCCATTAATCCAAAAACTGATATTGGTGTACATCTCTCTGTGCTTGCTTAAATTAATACTAATCAGAACTATCCTGTTGGGTTTCTACAGAGGTGCTGAGAAGGTTTCTGCTTAGCATGGAGATCATGTTTAATTTTCAGTAAGTTTATACTTTGAGTCATTTAGCCAGATGGTTGTTTATTTGGTGCTGAAAGCTATGAAGTCAGCTCAAAATATAAAAACTAGCTTGTATGGTTTGTATTTACAGTTGTCCCTCCATATCCATGGATTTGGTATCCACGGATTTAAGTATTCACGGCTTGAAAAAAGTCTTAAAAAATAATAATCCAAAAAGCAAACCTTGGTTTTGCCATCTTGTATAATGGACACCATTTTGCTATTCCACTGCATATAATGGGACTTGAGTATTCACGGATTTTGGTGTCCACGGGGGTCCTGGAACCAAACCCCAGCGAATATGAAGGGACAACTGTATATCGTTTGAATTCCTCACACAGAAGTTTACTGCAGGAAGTACAGTCTGCCTTCTGTATCTGCGGGGATTGGTTCCAGGATCCCATGTGGATACCAAAAAATGAGGATGCTCAAGTTCCATTTAGAGGCACTTTATATAAAGCTCGAGCACCATCCAATCCTTTCCACCCCACCACCCTGTGTGCACCCCAAATGCAACTGCCACATGCGTGCCCCAGCCTTCCCTTCCCACCCCACCCTGACAGTCAGTTCCCTCTCTTCCTTCCTTTTGCTCTCTGCCATGCCCCACCTCAGCAGCTTCTTCACCCTCAGCAGGGAAGTGCCACAGAACAGTTTCTGCCGCAGTTCTCTCTCTGAGCAGAGCGGGAGAGATGAGACATCCCATACTGCTTTTTAAAAAATACTATAATTTCTATTTTTATTTTTTGAATATCTGAATATTATTTTGACTATTTTCAATTCATGTTTGGTTGAAACCGTGGATCCAGAGCCCGTGGATACGGAGGGGCCACTGTATACAGATGATTAAATACAGTACCATAAAGCTGAGAATGAGAGGGCAGGTCACCATGGAAAATCAGTTCTGTACTTTTGGGCATTACCTAAGTTTTTAACATTACTTCTTCATAATTCTCAGAGCTCTTAAGTTACTTTCTATGTGTTCCTGTGGACATGTGTGTATCTGGGCACATGCAAGAGGGATTGAAATCAAAGCAAATCGACTTGGTAACAGCAGTCTGTTTAGATGAAGGGCATTAAGGGGAAGGGATAAAAACAAACAACCCTGTCTTTCCTGGAAATGTTTCTCAGGATAGTTACTGTCTCTGAATCCTTTCGTGGAGCAAAACTTTTCTGCCTTTGTCCTCAGGTATGGATTTCCTAGCTAAATTGGGTACTGACAACAGACGGTGACAGCACAATCTTCCTTATCAGAGCAGGATCCTAATTTCAAATCTCTCCCCAACCATGAATTTATATGATGACCTTAGGCAAACTCATCCTTCACCTCCTTGACAGCAAGAGGGAAATAAATGTAGTGACCTACTTCTAACAGTTACTTTAAAAATTCCTAAAATAGTACTCTAAAGCTCTAGATAGGGGTAGAATTAAAGACAAAGGTATGTTAGTCTGGAATATCAGTAAGCAAAGGGATCTTGTAGTACTTTTGAGACTGAGAGAAAGAAGTTGTAGTAAGAATCCACCCAACCTGGCCTTAGGAAATATCTTTCCTCCTGCCTTTGTCCCTCAATGACCATTGTTAAATTGAACTTGTCACCTCATCACCACACACAAGTTTTGCATTTCTATGGCTATTCAACAGCCTGTTTATAAGGTCTGTTCCTAGGGATCAGTTCACTCCATGCATCTGGGGAAGTAGAGTAAGTCTCCAAAAACTTATGCTACAGATTCTTTCAGTTAGTTTCAAAGGTGCTATAAGACCCCCTTACTCTATGTACAGGCTTGTACTGTAATTAAATTGTGCATCTCTCAAGAAGCTAAAAGTCCATTATCAGAGTTTGGAAGCATTAATGTTAAAGCTAATTTGCTGGTGGAGATTAATTGATTGATGTTAGATACTTTAGTGAAGTTTATTAAAATTATTTATCGTGTTAGATGTTCACAACCCATTGGTAACATATTCAATAATTTTTTTAAAAAATCATTTTAAATCACTGAATGTGGACAATCCTCCTGAGTAACAAACCAAAATAACATGAAATGTTAATAATTATTCAGTCTGTTAAAGGCATTGACATTTAGTTATTTAAATAACGAGTATCGAATCTTTATGATTTCATGAATTCTTGATAGAGAAGTCATTTTTAATGAATTATATCCAAACTCTGATCCATACATCTGCTGCTGGCGAAATGATTTAAGTGCAGTGGTGGGCAAGGTGCAACCCTCCAGATGTTGTTGAACTGCATTTTCCTAGTCATCATAGCCCATGGTAAGGAATGCCGGGAGTTGCAATCCAGCAATACCTTGAAGGTCATGCTTTGCCCACCTTGTAGTTGTTTAGCTTTTAGCTCAGTGGTTTTGGTGCAAGTGCCACCACATCACATTGCTAAGGCTGATATTCTTGCACTGTTAACCAAGCATTTCTCAGCTACTAGGTACTTTAATTGGGGTTCAAATATTCTGGATAAACACAGGAAGTCTTTTTGTTGAGTGGTTTGTGTTTTTAATTGAGAAGTTACTGAATTGTGTTTTGGCTTTTAAAAGTATGTAAGTGTAATCTGTGAAATTAACATAAAGACATTTTGTGTAAAAGTCAGTATCTTACTTTTTATAAATGTATATCTTAAGAATCTTTATTGATACATAATTGACTTGATTTTTGTCTGAATGTGACCATTCAGACCCCTCAGCTTGTGACTTACAAACTTGAAATCAAAGAGATGTCTCTTAAGTAACTCTGGTAAAATTATGTGTGTATGCGTGCATGAAATAAAGGTCTGTGAACCTTCTAAGTTCTTTGGTTAATTTTCCTTTTGCTGACTGATGATGGTTTTATTTGCTCAATAGTGCTCTGTGAAGAGCTGCATCACTGCCTTTCATGTCACATGTGCCTTTGAGCATAGCCTAGAGATGAAAACAATCCTGGATGATGGCGATGAAGTCAAGTTCAAGTCATACTGTCTCAAGCATAGTAAAACCAAGCAGAGCTTGATGCCTGGAGCAGATGACAACCCCAGGAACACAATAGACCAGAAGCAGACGGAGAGTGAGAAGACCAGTTTGCGTGCTCAGAAGCTCCGGGAACTGGAGGAGGAGTTCTATTCGCTTGTGAGAATAGATGACGTTGCAGCAGAGCTTGGCCTCCCTAAGCTTACTGTGGACTTGATCTATAATTACTGGAAACTGAAGCGGAAAAGTAACTTTAATAAACCCTTATTTCCTCCCAAGGAGGATGAAGAAAATGGCTTGGTTCAGCCAAAAGAAGATAGCATACATACTCGAATGAGGATGTTTATGCACCTGAGGCAAGATCTAGAGAGGGTAAGGATATTCTTAGGAAGTCGGCACACTAGGAGGCTAGAAAGGAAATGGGGGTGGGGAATCTACACTGGGGAGTTATGGCAAAAAGGAAGAGAAATGACAAGAAGGTAAGATGAAGAATTGGTAGGATCAATTAGAGGGGGAGAATATCTTGCCATTACTGCAAAGCTGTGAGATACATTTGGAAGGTTACATGTTGGTGCCAATGGTGCAAAATTTAGAACAGCAGGTTTCATTTGGGAAGACCCTGAGGATACATGCTATGTGGTTGAATGACCCTGCGGGTGTTGAACTTGCATGGAAGAAGAGATTGTAGATCACTCCCCAGTGATCATGATATTGCTCTCCTGAAGGCTCACCATGGGATAGCTCCTTTCTTATGACACTGATAACTATCCAAAATCAGAAGAGGTTGGATCCACCATTGTTAGAAAGACTGTTTCATTTTCATGCTCAAGGTGGGATACTGTAAATTGGCCATTAATCTTGACCCATTGATAGTAAGAAGGAGCTGACATCATAAGGTTTATCAAGTGTGTTCCTATTGTGCTACCCTAATTATGACATTAAGGCCTTAGCAGCTTGCCACCACCAAGCATGGAATGGACTGGCCTAGTCTTAGAAACCAGTAGCCTTGTGACTTTTTCTTTGTGTGTTTTTGAAGTACAGTTGGACCCCCATGTTTGCAGAAACCGTATCCGCGGTTTCAGTTAATCTGCAGGACCCGAAATAGGGTCACATACCAAAGAGTCATGCTGGAGAATGTCTCTAGGTCCTCCAACGCAACTCTAACATATTTTTTACTAGAAGTTCTTTATTTTAATAGGGTTTATTATTGGTGGTTTCCAGTATCTATGATAAGTCTGGGAACCATTTTACGGGTGGATGGTTAAGAAGAACAACAGTTCATGTTTCATCATGTTTCAGCCTGATGAAACATGTTGAATAGTCTAAAACATTTAAAGAGATGTAGATCAGGAGGCTTCTGGAAGGTAAAAAATCCATATTAAACCAGGTGTACCATATAAATTAAGACATAAACACATCATTTTCCTTATTAGCATGATCCCTGAGGTCATTATATTACTCTGGATCCTGGCAACAATTCTTTAAAAAAAAACCCCAGAACACAGATATTTTTGCAGGATGAATAGTTAATATTTGTGTGTTGTTAGGTACACCTGGGTGTTTGAATTTTTTTATTTAGGATTTGAATCTGATTTTGGATGTTTAATTTAGTATTCTGAAATAATTATAACTATGCAGCTTTTGAGAAATCTTGTGACTTTTAATTGAATATTATCTCAAGTAGTAGTTCTAAAAATCTGTTACAAACAGTTGACTGTGTTTTTTCTTTTTCTTTTCTGCAGGTAAGAAATCTTTGCTACATGGTAAGCAGAAGAGAGAAGTTAAAACTTTCTCACAGCAAAGCACATGAGCAAGTTTTCAATTTGCAAGTCCAGCTTATTAATCAGGAAATTGCTGCAGGTAATGAATGCGTGAGAGATAGAATAATTGTCTATTATGCTGTGATATCCCCTAGAGTCTTTTATGACTCATAAAGCTTTTCCCCCTCATGAATGTAAATCTTACTTTTTAAAACTCTTTCACTGTAAAACATGTTTCTGAACACTTGGAGATATGATGTACTATGATCAGCAGCAAATGGTTCTGTAAATGAGCAGTGTTAATAATGTAATACTCTGCGCTTTTGTCTATTGTCCGGTAATGCTTTCTGCACTTCCTGTTTACCTCACTTCTACAATCAGCAACTTCACCAAGCCATCTGTATAGTACACACTTAAATATATAAATATACACCCTGATATTATGGGCATGTATTCATGTACAGTGAAATAGGCCGTAGAAGTGGCTCTCAACCTTTTCTTTACCAGGGACCCTTTTATATAGCTTTTGTTGCCATGGACCCCCAAGACTTAACTCAAGATTTAAAACAACAACAATAATAATAGCATCATCATAATCATATGATGATGATGACGATGACGATGACAATGATGATACAGTATCCATTAAACCTTCCCTTGGAGGCACTGGAAGGGGAGGGAAGACTTTTCTCCTGCTTCTTCCTGCAGGTTTGTGCCTTTGCCTTGGCTTTTGTCACGTGGCCATTCCATGTGGGGAGGAGGTGGGCTCAACAGCCTTCAAACCTCCGTGGACGCCCTGTGAAGGACATTGTGGCTCCCTGGGGGTCCACAGACCACAGGTTAATACCATTGGGCTATAGTCTAATAAACGTATTAATAAATGTATTAATCTTTAAGGTGAAGCAGGACTGTTTATTATTTTTGCAATGTTTCATGTTGCAGTAAATCTGTGTTATATCAATAATTAGAATAAACTAGAACAGGAGTGAGAACAGAGAGCGATCTGTTCTGAGTAGCACCCCACCAATGGGCACCCCCCTCTCTTTCTACATCTTCTTCATTTCTCACTCTGCCCCTCCATCCAGATAATCTTTTATTAGTCTTCAAAATTAATTATCTACCGTATTTTCAGACGGCCCCCCAACTTTTCCAGTTAAAATATAGAGTTTGGGGTATATTTGCCGTATAAGACTACCCCTCTTCCAACGCACACCAAATAAATTTTTTTTAAAAATCAGCCTCCCCCCCCTCCCCGTCCAGCCAGCCACCCCTCCCAATCTCGTTACCTTTCAGATCTCGCTCCTTCGGGAAGGGTGGAGGGGTGGCTGGCTAGGTGGAAGGGAGGCTTGCCATCCACCTCCCGCGCTTCCCAAAGCCACGATGGGGCTGGCAAGCCTCCACCCACCCAGCCTGCCACCCCTCTGTGCTTCGCCAACCCGTGAGCCCATCGTGGATTGGGGAAGCGTGGGAGGTGGCTGGCAAGCCTCCAGCCAGCCAGCCAGCCCTCTGCGCTTGCCCAACCTACGATGAGGCTCGCCAGCCCCATTGTGGGTTGGAGAAGTACAGGAGGTGGCTGGCAAGCCTCCCCCCCCAGCCAGCCACCCCTCTGCGCTTCCCGAAGCCACGATGGGGCTCGGAGGTTTCAGCACCCGCCCTATAAGACAACACCCGGCGTATAAGACTACCCCTGACTTTTGAGAAGATTTTCCTGGGTTAAAAAGTCATCTTATACGACGGAAAATATGGTAAATTAATTATCTACCAAATCAGCTTGTCTCATCTTCAAAACCCTGACATACTTTAGTCCTTTGACATTGTTTAACTTGCACTTGCTTCCCAAAATGTATATATCACCTACCCAAAGATCAGCCCAAATCAACAGCCTCCCTTTCAGCACAGCTGCACTGGGAGACACAAAGAGAAAGGTGAGACTCTCTGCCAAGCCAAGTGGATGAAAGAGAAGAAGACACTGTGAAAATGGAAGAGGGGAATAACTGCTGACAGTATAGGATGAAAATGAGAGCATGCAGGAGCAGAGGAAATGTGAGAGGAGTGGAGGAGGAGGGGAAAAATTCATTGGACCTGCCTTTCCCTTCAATGTGTGTAATGTGTGGAGAGAAAAATTTCTAGAAGCTACTGTTTTTAATTTCCCCAAACCATATGAGAGACACGCATAGGCAGTAGAGAAGGAGTAGGGAGGGAACAACCAGTAGAGAGTGGGAAAGGGGTTTCTTCCACTTCTTTTTTTCAGATTATCAGTAATCCTGGCAACAGAGCCTCTTGTTTTCCCAAAAGCATTTTCAGTTACAACTGCTTGTAAGTAGGGCAAAATCCCCCCACTGGGCTCAGTTGTTCATCTTGCTGGTACTTGGCATGCATGGCAAGGGAGAGTGAAAAACCAGTTGGGCCTAGTGAACAGCAGAGCAATTCCAGTGCTAGAGGGCTTTGCTGTTAGTGGTGGAGCAGAAGGAGTTTGAAGTCCTAGCCTCAGGGAATAGACAGGTGGCAGTGATGATCACTGGCAGAAGAGGCTGCAAGCTAGATCAGCAAGGGTCCTTGGGGTTGGAGAGGCCATGCTCTGAGAATATACAAACATATTAGTCTTTTAACACCAATATGTTTGTAATTCTTGTGTTGGCTTTCAGGAAGTATAGAACCTTGAATATGTATGCATAGAATGGATGTTGCTTTTTTAAAAAAAAGGTTAAGACTTCCTTTGAATTTCTTTTGAGGAGAATATATAAAAGGCACTGTCATGAGTGGGAAACTTTATTATAAATTGCTTGGTAAATAAAGATAGCCCATAATGGATATTTTGCATAATGAATTTGCTTCTAAAGTATGTCTTTTTCTCCCTGCCCCTATTTATTTTCTCTCTCTTAGGCCATTCTCTGACAGCTGCACTAGAGAACACACTGTTTTATCCACCTCCTAGAATTACCTTGAAGCTAAAGATGCCAAAATCAACACTGGGGGATTGCAAAAATAACTTGAAATCTGGTAACAAACCGCTTTCTCCTGACAACAGTGCCACCTTTTACAGCAAAAAGGGTGTTCCACTAACCAAGGAGAGTTTTGCTTCAAATGTGAAATCCTACTCAAAGTTTCAGCATGAAAATAGAAGTAATGGTTTGCTGGGAGGGATTGTGAAGTCCAAGAATGAAGCAAAGGACCTTGGACCTGCACATTCAACCAACGTCCATCGTGGGCAGCCATCTGGCAAACCCTTAGCACTTCAAGCTGCATTGCATGGACAATCCTCCATTGGGAATGGGAAAATCCAGCAGAACTCCAAACAAGCAAAGTCTAATGGCTTAATGAGCAGAATTGGAGACATCACTCAGCGAGATAGCTCTAGCCAAACAACATATGAGCAACAATCTGTTCTTTCCCCTCACTTGACAAGCCAGAGCAGCTTCAAAAAATCCACAATAGAACACTTTAGCAGGTCCTTCAAAGAAGCCACCAATAGTTTAGTGAGGACCACAGAAGATCTCAGGTGTTGCGAAAAGCCCTCAAGGAGATTTTCAATGAGAGAACGCTCATGGGGCAGACAGACTCTGGAATGCCAGATGGGGAGTGCCCCCTACCAGGACAATGATGGGTATTGCCCTGATTTGGAACTCAGTGACTCTGAAGCTGAAAGTGATGAGAATAAAGGACAGATCAGACTGAGAAAAAGCAGCTCAGAAAGAGAGAGCCCAAGTAAAGACTTCAATAGGGACTGTCACAGTAGAAATAAAAGAAACCTGATTTCTCACAGTTCAGTACAAAGGTGATTAAAAAAACCCTGGCAATGGGAATAGCTTGGCCTTTGTGCGTCCAGCAGGGGAGATACAGGTCTTAGAGATCTACAGGTTCCAGAACAAAAGTACAGGCCCCCTCCCCAAACAAATGACCGAGCTGCTTTTCCAAGCAGTTAATTGGTTTGCCCTTTTGTGAAGATGGTTAATTGGGGATTTTCCAAGGTCATTGTGCTATAAGCAAAGATTCCTTCACATGACCCCTGTATCTGTGGAACCAGTACCCATGGTTTCACTTAACCGTTATCTAAAAAATTATGTTCTGTCTATATATTTTCTAGGTCCAGTGGAAGTTGACAATAACAGCTGGAGGACCTACAAAGGCGAGAGAATAACACACTTAGCATTTGTATGTCCTCCAGCATGATTCTATAGTATGCTTCTGCCGTAAATAATAGGGTTCACTACTATCCGCAGTAAGTCTGGGAATGTATCCCCTGCAGATGTGTGGGGTCGTACTGTATCTGCTTCCCTTTACAGAATGTAATGTGTTGGGCTTGTCCTCGTGCGCAGGTATTTTAAAAGCCATTCTGTCATTCTCTGACAATCTGCAAGAAAAGGATGAGACAGTTCTTGTTGCAGCTACAGTAGAATCTCACTTCATTAGAACACTTAAGCAACGTCTTGGTTTGTGGGGAGATTGTACCAGCACGAGAGTGTGTGTTTAAAATTTGGGTGTTTGCTCAAGGTTTTTGTTTGTTTGGTGGGGTTTTTTGTTTGTTTTAAATGAGAGGTATGTGACTACTAGGCAGAAATCATGTTCTCAAGCGGTTTTAGAAGGAAGAGCCTGATCCTGAATACTTGGAAGTAAGATCTATTTTAACTCAGAGGGACTTGCCTCAAAGTAAAGTTGGGCATAAGTAATAGCTCATCCTAACTTACAGAGGAAGGTTTACAAACTTCACAGTTGATGCTGCCAAACATACTGACCTCTAGATTTTTCCCATTATTAGCTTGTTCCTGCTAAGGCTGTTTCCCTTCACTGTAGCAGTTTGCTTTATTCTATAAATAATCCTTTAACCTCTGCTATTTCTAAATTGTTTTTAAATCCCTGTGTACATAATAGCTTCTTGTGGGTTGCACTTATAAAATATTTTACCCAGCCAGCCAATACATATGGCTGATGTGTGCATAATATTTAATACTAGATGTACTTAATCTCTTTTAACATATTCAGGCAATCACCGGTGATGCTAGGTTCTCCCTTGTAAACTCAGAAGGCTTTTTAAAAAACCTTGGTCCCACAAAACCATCCACATTTCCCCATCAACCCAAAATGTGCTTTTTTTTAGATAGCAAATGTTTCATCAGATTTTTGAACCAAAATGTGAAAAATCATTGTATGCATAAGAGCATTTGCATTGCTTTCCAAGCTTAAACAGTTAAAATGGTAAAATTAAATATTTTTATTGCTAAATAGCTTGGAAACTCTTTGGGCCACTTTATTGTTTAACTAGATTTTTTTTTAAAAAATTGCTTTCTAATAGGTGTTTTTAAGACACACACACACACACCAGCTTCATGGAAGTAACACTCTTGTTCATTGCAGCACACCTGTCTTTTTTCTTAAACAATTTATTTAAAAATCAATTCATTAATAGAATCATTAGTTTCCTTTGTTAATGAAATGTGTAATATGAAGTAAAAGTAAATAAGGTAAATTTGAAATCTAATGGGTAATGTGTTGCAGAGAACAAGAGCAAGATGTTTTTTCTTAAAAGCCTTAACACTGTTGCATTTGTCTTGGAAAGAATACATTCTTGATGAGAAAACTTAGAAGGATATAAAAGAAATTTCACAATTTTACATTCTTCACTTTAGTTTTTTTTTAAAGTTACTCTGTTTTCTCTTTTTTTCCTTCTCTCTCTCTCTCTCTCTCTCTTTTTTTTATTTTTTTTGGAAGAGATTTATTTTAAGACACTTTCCTTGGTGTAAATATGCAGTAGTTTTGAAAAAGTTTTTTAAAAGTTTGTTGAAAAAAATGGTTTGCCTTTAAGTTGTGAGCCATTCAGAATGGTGCTGATCATTATCTATACATTGGTTCTAGTTGTTTTTTTAAAACATATATTTATTATTAACACTTTTCTGGTCATGAAAGCAAATAGTTGAATTTGGGAACAATTATTTCATTGGCCAGAAGGAGAAAACATTATCATTTTTTTATACTCAGTGGTATGAGGACAAGTTAAAAGGTGGAAAATGGTGCTTCAGCAAGATTTGCTAATTTAACAGTGATAACTAAAATATATCAGTTCAGGCAATTCTGTTTTTATTTTGTTAGTTTTACATTATTTTAATAGATACATGAAGGAGCCTTTGGCTACATAGCTTTCAAGTATCTGTCTCCAAAGTATATTTGCTAGGTTTTACAGTGTGTTCAGTGGCTAACTTTGAAGTATTACCTCTTAACCTAATTTGTTCTCTTGTTTTGCTTTATATTAAATATATATATATATATGTTCGAATATATAGTCGAATATATATATATATATTCAAATATATATATATTCGAATTTTCAAAAATGGACTGTCTTTTTCAGACATCCGCTTTTTACAATACCTTTTTCATTAAATTATGAAACTGCTAACCATACCTTCTTTATTGTGATCTTTTGAAGGGTAAATTGTGAGAAGGCTGCAAAACCAACTCTTCATTAGAGTTGAGTATTCTTCTTGTAATCCTTGCAGGACTCATAAAATTCCTCTAAAAATACATGGGATGATCCAGCCATGTATTTGTAAGTTGCAGATAGGAGAGTCTACATGAATGTGGAAGTAAATGTTTCATGTAGGAGTTAGATAATGATGAATCTGCTTAAGTAGAACTCCTGAAGTTGAGAAAGACATAATCAGTTTTTTGGGTGAGAGCCAGCCTGGATGCCACTCCCAAGAAGACTCAATAATGTTGGATCCCCATCAAGCACATCTCCAAAGGTGGTGGAACACAAGCAGAGCCTTATGTACTCTTGCGGGGTGGGAGGAGGAGGTCATTCAGATAACCTCACTGCAAACTTTTTAGGGATTTATCAGTAATAGGTTGCACCTTGAATTCTGACCAGGAACAAATTGGCTGAATACAGAGTTTGTTGAAGTTAACTATATCCAAATGTAACCAGTAATACATTTGGATTGAATTGTCTATAGATTAATGTGTAATTGGTGGACCATTTTGAAAAAAAGACATACAGAACTCTTATTGCTAAGCACTATGTGCATGGAAGAGAGCCAGTGTGGTGTAGTGGTTAGAACATTGGACTATGACTCTGGAGACCAGGGTTCAAATCCCCACTTAAGCAGTAGAAACCCACTGGGTGACCTTGAGCAAGTCATGCTCTCTCAGTCTCGAAGACAAGGACAAACCTCCTCTGAACAACTCTTGCCAAGAAAAGCCCATAATAGGTTTGCCTTATGGCTGCCATAAGTCTGAAACAATTTGAAGGCACACAATAACAAAAACACATGGAAGGCCATTTTTTAAACACCCTACCAGAAGTGACTTCAATTACGGTACTTCCTGTTTTGGAAGAACATCTCTCCTGGACTGAAAATAGGCCATTTGGGTCAAAAGCATGACAAAAATACAGGATTGGGAATGGTCCCCACTCAGGTGTCCTACTTCTGTTCCCATGGCTTCCATTTCACTATAAACTTTAGGTTTAATGTCTGTCTGACTTGAATTTATATCCTACCTTTCCCCCCAAATGGGATTCAAAGGTATCTTGTTTCCTCCTATGATTTCACTGTTACCTAGCATTCTAGACCTCAGGTAGTTGCTCACCACAGAGCTAAAGAAAAAAGAGAAGCGCTTGGTTTGCCTGTTTCAGGTGCAAGAGGCCAAATGAAGTTGCCCAATATTGTTTTGGAAGGTATTATCAGCTAAACAATCATTTGTGTTTAGGTATCTCTTATCTTAAATTTATGATCTGTCTTTGAGACAATTGCTGTGTTTGTTAAAAATTAGGCAATTTTTCTTTACATAGTTATTTACGCTATAGAACTAAGAAGAAAGATTAGATGTCCTGATACAAAAGTCACTGATAAGAAGACATTATAAAATTCACGAGCAGCCAAAACCAAGCCCAAAGCTTGGGGTGTTCTTCTATTTAAGACCTGCTGTTTATATTTGCCCCAGATTTTTCATATGGGAAATGTCTTTGTGTATTTCCCCCTTTTTAGGGCCAGGCATATTAGAATGTTCAGTGTGGCCTGGAAATAACCAAAACAACCAGTGTGATGCGGCAGCTAAAAAAGGTCAATGAGATTTTGGGCTGCATCAATAGAAGTATAGTATCCAGATCCAGGGAAGTAATAGTGCCGCTCTATTCTGCCTTGGTCAGACCTCACCTAGAATACTGTGTCCAGTTCTGGGCACCACAATTCAAAAAGGATATGGACAAATTGGAGCGTGTACAAAGAAGGGCGACTAAAATGGTGAAAGGTCTGGAAACGAAGCCTGATGAGGAGAGACTTAGGCAGCTGGGTATGCTTAGCCTGGAAAAAAGACGGTTAAAAGGCGATATGATAGCCCTGTTTAAGTATTTGAAGGGGTGTCACGCTGAGGATGGAGCAGGCTTGTTTTCTGCTGCTCCAGAGACTGGAACACAGAGCAATGGATGCAAGCTCCAGGAACAGAGATTCCACCTCAACATTAGGAGGAACTTTCTGACCGTAAGAGCTGTTCGGCAGTGGAACGCACTCCCTTGGAGCGTGGTGGGGTCTCCTTCCTTGGAGGTCTTTAAACAGAGGCTGGATGGCCATCTGTAGGGGATGCTTTGATCGTGGTTTCCTGTGTGGCAGGGGGTTGGACTGGATGGCCCTTGGGGTCTCTTCCAACTCTACAATTCTATGACCTGCAACAAAATGTTGTGGTATGGAGTGTCCCTCTTCACTGTTGCAGTCAGCCAGTTTTCCATCTGTTCTCATTTCCTGCCAGTGTTTTATTTTTTAGCCACACGGCTAAAGTGAGTTGTCTTTCCCATGACAAACATTTCCTTCCCTTTCAAGATTATTTTTGAATTTCTACCAACCGTGGATTCCCTCGGGCCTGCTGATACCTCTGCCTTGCGCATGGGTAGTGCCATTTTGGATTCATAAGCAAAGGCATCCATAGTCTGAGCATGAGATGTGAAAGGAGCAAATGTTGCAGGTATCAGTGTTTGTAGAAAGCCATGGAAACAGCTATACCTGGGTTAACAAAGTCAATGTGTTCCTGAGCATTACTTATATAACAGAAAATTTGATACCTGAGGAATGGGAATAGGGATTGGTTTCTGCACCAAACACAAAGCAGTTCAACATGTTTCAACCATTTTTAAAATCCAAATCGAACAGCATACAATACATATGTGAAGTAAAATAACCAGGTCAAATGCCTGCATTGGTAAAAAATTTAAAAATTAAAACTAAAACCATCTAGAGACCAGTTGAAAGTTTCTTCCAAAATCTAGGATTTCTTCACTAGCCTCCACTTTCTTATGATTTCCCTTACGGTGGCTAAACCTGTAGATCTATGCTTCTTTAACATGCTGTAGTAGTTGGTGAGGGAAGTTTCCCCCATTACTCTGTTTTGCTATCTACACATGCTCAGGCATTCAGGAGACAGCTGCTGTTAACCTTGCTTTTTGTAGGCAGGCACACGCACCTGTGGTAAGAATGGCTAGAGCTGTTTCTTTTCCAGCTGATGCTTTATTGCAGTATTTTATTGCAGACGTGCTGCTGCTAGGCAACACTGAAACTCTTGTTTTTCCATTCATCCTTCAAATACTGGTGTTGCTACAAAAACAAAACCCGACACACACTTCCAGCCAACCAAAGGACTAGAAGAAAAATGTGTGTGGGGTGTGTGTGTGTAAAAACACATTGTAAACAGAAGCTTCTTTGTCAGAGGCTTTACCCGAGCCAAGGGGGTGGGTAGGCTGAGAAAACAAGATGTGTTAGCATCAAAAACGGACACCAGTGCCCTAATCTGGATCTTGTATAGTTTTCATTCTTTAGTTTTTGGGTGTAATCTGCATGCTTGTCAACAGAGCACCATGCATAGTGTTTAATTCTTGGTTTTGCCTGTGATGAGGTCAAATTACATAGATTGGCTTTTACTATATCCTGAGAGGAATGACCGATATTTGGGAATCCAACCGAGCTTCACTTCCAGCTATGCCTTTCAGTATTAGTAGGATTAGATTGCAGGCTGTGGTAAATTCCTGTCTCTGAGCAGAGCTCTCCAGTCTGCAATAGGTGCACAACACTGCATGGCTCTGGCAGACTACTAGATTGGAGAAGACTTGAGAGGTGACATCTTTAAATATTTGAAGGAATGTCACGTAGGTAGCAGAGCAAGCTTGTTTTCTGCTGCTCCGGAGACAACATGAACCAATGGATACAAATTACAAGAAAAGAGATTCTATCTAAACATTAGGAAGAACTTTACTGTAAGAACTGCTGGACAGTGCAACAGACTGCCTATGGAATAGTGGTGGACTGTCCTTCTTTGGCGGTCTTTAGAGACTGGATGGGCATCCTTCAAGAGTGCTTTGTGTATTCCTGCATTTTTTAATTTAATTTTTATTTATTTATTTATATCCCGCTCTTTAGCCACAAGGCTGAGTGGCTTACAAATTGTTTTAAGCAATAGCTATTTACACATCTAACTGCATTAAGCAGTTTCCAATGTGTGTTAGCTAATTGCCACCACAAGCTGGGTACTCAATTTACCGACCTACGAAAGGATGGAAGGCTGAGTGAACCTTGGAGCTGGCTGGAATCGAACTTGCAACGTGGTGGCTTGCAGTACTGGCATTTAACCACTGCACCACCAGGGCTCCTGCATGGCATGGGGTTGAACTAGATGGCCCTTGCAGCCCCTTCCAACTCTGTGATTCTATAATTCTACAATCCTTTGAGCCCAGTGCAATCTGCAGTGTTGGGGTTAAAGCAAAATTTTAGTCATAGAAGTTCAGACCTACTGCAATAGGATTGATAATTCTGGACTACACTGCAGTACACTTGCAACTTCACCTGAAAACAAAACTTCAACATCATTGCTTACTATGCCATTCAAAACTGCAGTAGCCTCTGTGTTTGCCAATCAGCTGTAAATTAAAAGTTATCAGGAAGCAACATTTTAATACTCCTGATTTTCTATTGGCTTTCTACCCAAGAAAGAATATGGACTTCTTATTTCTTAGTTATCTAATATTATCTGGGTGCTTATAATATAGTTTCCCACATTCCTTGTTTAGACATAAATATAAATTATTAGCCCCTTTCCCACTTCTTTGTCCCTGACCTCTCTCCCACCTGTGGCAACATCCATTAACAGGGGAAAATGTGTAGTATTACAATAAATTAACTCGAGTGTTCAAAGGGCAGTGAGATGCTGAGGCATAGCATTGTGGTATTCTAGTTCAGTGGCACATGAAAAAACTACTTGTTTGTATTCTCCTTCTCCCCTTTATAATTCTGGATAAATTGTCTGAAATTCTTAGAATTTTGGCTTTTCTGTGCCACTCTGTGATAGCACCCCCCAACTGATCTGTTGCATTGAGCCATTGTAACTAATATTTCATAATGTGTTGGATATTTGGATAAGAGTACTCCAGTGCCACAGTACACTAAAATTTCTAATCCTATCGAGGGAGAGGATGTATAGCATAATAGGGTATTCTGAGATCTCATCTCAGAGGGACCAGCTCTATGGCTACACTGAGTGAGGCATCTGCCTCAGCCTGCAAAATTGAGGGGGGGGGTTATGAAAAGGAAGCAAATGGCTACTTCTTCAGTTTGTTAATACAAGGGAGGGGAAGAAACTCTTGTAGAACTGCTTGTCCCATGTGCCAGGCTAACTTGATTGCCTTCAAGGTGCTTGACTTGGAGGGGGCAGTGGGTACTAATGTGTGCGTGGCCCCAAGCATCAAAATGTCCTGGGCAGCCCCTCCATTGCAGTCATAAATTGGATGGCTTTACAGCAGTGATTCCCAAACTTTGGTCTTCCAGATGTTTTAAGCTTCAGCTCCCAGAATTACTAACAGTTGGCCAACCTGGCTGAGGCTTCTGGACGCTGAAGTCCAAAACACCTGGAGGACCAAAGTTTGGGAACCACTGCTGTACGGGAACGATTTATACCACCTCGGTACTCATCTGTAATATGCGAATAAATAAGGATAGTCTGTGAGTCTGAGGAGACTGGGAGTGTATAGGCATGACACTTAAAGGCTTCTGATAACAATTTTAACTGTCATGGCTCCCTCCTGTGGAATCCTGGAATTTCTAGTTTAGTGGAATACATAGAATATGCTAGACAGCTCTAGAGAGTTGCTGTAGAGACCACTAGAACATTTTAATAGAAATCTTAAATATTTCACCAAAGTACAAATCTGATGATTCCACAGGCTAGAGTCTTGGTAGTTAACATGCTATCAAACTACTTCAGCTATGTTGTATAGATACTCTGGGATTTCAGTTTCCTCTAAGCCACAAAGTTGACTGTGGCATATCATTCTCTTTCAGCCTAATAGACTACAGGTATAACTCAGTTAATGGAGTAGATGTGTTCCTGGGCTTTACCTCTGTAACAGAAAATTTGGTACCAGAAGCAGAAATAACATGGAAACAATAGGGATAGGTCGGGGTCGGATTTCAGTATGTTTCAGCAAACTTTTGCATAAGTAAGCAAAATATTTTGAATAGTCTAGACACCGCTTGAAGACTTCTTCCAAAATGTATCTAGAATTTTGTTTTCTTTCATCATCTCTCACTCTTCTTATAATTTCCATTTTGGTAGCCAAATTTATAGATCTATCTTTTTTTAAAAGAAAAATGCTGAGGGTAGCTGATGAGGCAAGCCTATCTGCTTTTACCCTTTCTCTTACTGTTCATTATGCTTAGTGAGGGATTCAAGAAGCAGCTTCTGTTTATCTTGCCTGTTGTAAGCAGCACAAACAGCTACAGTACAATTGGCAATACCAATAGTACCATTAACAAAGTTTTGTGTTACTCCAGCCTTCCTTCACATCCTCCTTCCCATGTGGCTAAAAATACTTCCAGCTAGACAGAAAATGAGGAGGAAAAGGTTGGCTGGACAGGGGGGATAAAAAGACTTTGTAAAAAGGAGCTGCTTTGTCAGAGACTTTGTTAACTGAGATATGCCTGTGCTTATGAAGATGGACAACTACCTAAAGTATACAGTACTATACAGTCCTTGGCTTCTGGAAAAAATGCCAGCATATGTACACAGAATGTTTATGGCTATAATATTTATCCTTACTTCCCATTTCCTCCCCTGACCTAGGCTGAGCAAGTGCAGTACTTCAAATGATGTGTCATGTCTTCCCATGCCACCACCACCCCGAAAATAAAGCTATGGAAGAACTATGCATTTACTTGGGTGTGGTGGATCATTAACTTGAATCTCAAATTTTATTCAAAAGTTTCAGACACAAATATAAACACTAACACTTATAACAGACATACAAATCACATACAAAAACATGCATCCACCCCCTCCCCCCTCCCCCTTTTAAAAATAGACTTCCCGTAACTCTCTAACTACTTTCCTAAGAAAATTTTTCTTAAGTATCCTCTCAACAATAGTTCCTACAATTATATTTATATCATCTATTGTTAATCTAATTTCAATATACAAATCTTTCAAGTATAATATTCATTAATTAATTTCAATCATTTCTCTTATTATCACTAATTAATACATAACTGTTAAGTACAATACTAAAATTCACATTTTAAACCCCAAAATCTTATTATCTCCATAATTTTTTTTATAATACTCTATTAGCGGTTCCCAATTCTTCATAAAATTCTCATTTGTCTTGTTTTTTATCCAATTTGTTAATTTATCTAGTAGTGCAAATTCCAGAATTTTTTCCATCCATGGTGTGGTGGATCATTAAATCAGCAGTGTCTCTTTACGTGTTCTCTCAAGCATTACAGCACAGAGATTTACTCCATGGTAAGTACTCAGCCTCAGAGGAAGGCAAAGACAAACACCCGCTAACCAAATCTTGACAAGAAAACCCCATAATACCATTGCCTTACGGTCACGATGAGTCAGAAATGGCTAGCAGGCACAACAACTAAGTACTAAATGGTGAGCCAGCACAGTGTAGGGTTTTGATTGTTGGACTATAACTCCAGGAGACCCAGGTTCAAATCCCTTCTCAAACATGGAAACCTATTAGGCAAGTCACTCTCAACCTCAGAGGAAGGAAATGGTACAGTAAATTGCCCTTGAATAAATGTTGCCTTTATATGATAAGAGTCACCAGAGGTTGTCAGCTTGAAGACACTTCACAACTAAATCTTCAAGGGTCATTTCAAGGAAAAAACAACAAATTTGGGTAGATATTTGACGTGAGAGGGAGGATGTTCCTTAAAAGTCTGTAACAGAGATTCACAGGGATTTTTAAAGAACAAAAAGCTGGTAGTTACTGCAGTGGTTCTTAACCTGTGGTCTGCGGACCCCCAGGGGGCCACAATGTCCTCACAGGGGGTCCGTTAAGGCTTCTTGGCCCACCTCCCCCCCCCCCCAGCGGAGCAGCTACATGACAGGAGCCAAGGCAAAGCTGGCTGGCTTGGCCTGCACATTGCCATTCAATCCGCTCCAGCCACAAACTTGCAGGAAGAAGCAGAAGAAAAGTCCTCCCCCTCCAGTGCCTCTGAGGGAAGTTTAACATCTAATAATAATAATGATGATGATGATGTCTTGGGGGTCTAATAATAATAATAATAAGAAGAAGAAGTCTTGGGGGTCTGCAGTATCAAAAGGGGTTTAAAGAGGGACCCTGGTAACAAAAAGATTAAGAGCCACTGGTCTAGAGGCATCCCTCACTTCCCACTGCAGAGTGAGTCACTTACTAGTGCTTGCCTCATGTTCCTGGGCTGAATTTTAAGTGTTTCTCTCCAGGGGACCCTTTCAAAATGTTAAAATTGCACAATATTGTGCCAACGCCTCTGAGAAAGTAGAATGCAATCCCAGAAAACTCACGCTAAAATGAATGTGTTAGTCTTAAAGGTGCCATACCTGGCTTGTGGGGGCAATTAGCTAACACACATTGGAAGCTGCTTAATGCAGTGTAGATGTGTAAATTGCTATTGCTTAAAACAATTTGTAAGCCGCTCTGATAGCCTTTGTGGCTGAAGAATGGAGTATAAATAAATAAATAAATATAAAAAATAAAAATAAGACTCCTCTTCCCTCTTTCTTTTTATCCAATATTCCCGATTACTAAGGCTCTTGTGCCACTTTTCCTGCCTTGGCTTGCCTTTTCCCACCTACACTTCCACCACCAGTGAAGCTCAGTAAAAATTTTTACAGGCCAGGATCGCTGGCAGGGGACTGTAGCTGCTGCAAGAAAACCCAACCCAAGGCTCCAGGGCAGGGAGGCCGGGCCCCTTCTGGTCCCCCCAAAAGTCACCTGTGTGTAGAGAAACTGCCGCCGCCAAATCTGTAACCTCCAAACGAAGCTGGGGACTCTCATCCGGGGCCATCGGAATCAACAAGTAACCCTCCCCTCGTTTTTTCTTCTGCCTCCCAAACACCGTCGTCTCCGAGCTGTAACTTTTTCAAAGGAAGAGGCCCAGCTGGTAGGTCCTCCTCCTCTAGTTCCCCCATGCCTAGGAAAGTGGGGGGTTTTCGCAGTCTGTTTTTCTTGTAGTTGGGGAGACATGGCGGGCCCTCTGCTTTCCTCTTTCAAACCTGGCGCTCTTTGGCTGTTTCACACGGATCCCCTTCCTTCCTTTGCAACCGCGAACAGTTTGCCCTTGGATATGAATTCACGGACCGAAGTGCGGGGGGGGGGCGCGTTGTTGTTGTTGTTGTCGTCAGTTGCCGTTCAAGTCGACTTCGACTTATGGCCACCCTGTTACGAATGAGAGACCTCCCGGTCACCCTGTTAGCAGCTGACCTGCTCCTCTCTTGCAAACTCTTTGATTGGACCCAATCCACCTGTCTTGTGATCTCCCTCTTTTTCCTACTGCCCTCCATTTTACCCAACAGTATGAGTCCCTCCTTTTAAAATGCTCTCACATTCCCTAGAAAGAGTGTACAGTTGTCCCTCTATATCCACAGATTTAGTATCCACAGATTTAAGTATTTACAGCTTGAAAATATTCTTTAGAAAATAATAATCCAAAAAGCAAACCTTGATTTTGCCATCTTATAGAAGAGGACAGCATTTTCCTATGCCATTGCATATAATGGGACTTGAGTATTCACGGATTAGGGTATCCATGGATTTAAGTATTCACAGCTTGAAAATATTCTTTAAAAAATAATAATCCGAAAAGCAAACATTGATTTTGCCATCTTATATACGGGACACCATTTTGCTATGCCATTGAGTATAATGGGACTTGAGTATTCACAGATTTGGGTATTCACGGGAGGCGGGGGGGGGGTTCCTGGAACCAAACCCCAGCGAAGAGGAAAGGACAACTGTACTGTGGCTCTTAACCTTTTCTTTACCAGGGACCCCCTTTAAATATCTTTTGTCGTCACGGACCCCCAAGACTTAACTCAGGATTTCAAACCATAGTAATGATAGTAACAATAATACCTGATGATAATAATGATACAATTACGTCATCCATTAATCGTTCTCTCAAAGGCACAGGATGGGGAGGGAAGACTTTTCTTCTACTTCTTCCTGCAAGTTTGTGACTGGAGCAGATTGAATGGCGACGTACATTCAGCCAGCCTTTGGCTTGGCTCCTGCTACATGGCCACTCCACTGCAAGGAGGAGGTGGGCCAAGGAGCCTTCAAGCCTTTGTGGACCCCCTGTGAGGATATCGTGGACCCCCAGGGGTCCCTGGACTACAGGTGAAGAAACACTGGTGTACTGTATACAGTTGTCCCTTCATATTTGCTGGCATTTGGTTCCAGGATCCCCCGTGGATACCAAAATCCGTGAATACTCAAGTCCCATTATATGCAATGGCATAGCAAAATGGTGTCCCTGATATAAGATGGCAAAATCAAGGCTTGCTTTTTGGATTATTCTTTTTTAAAGAACATTTTCAAGCCATGAATACTTAAATCTTTGGATACCAAATCCATAGATATGGAAGGACAACTGTATAACCAGCTTGCTCTACGAGATTATGTATTAAAACAATGATAGCTCAGTCCTACTCAGAAGTTGCGGTGGAGCTGCAGGGTGCAAAATAAGGGCATTGCCCCTTAATAAGAAATTGGGGGGGGGCGCCCCTGAAATAATAATAATAATAATAATAATGTAACTTAAAGCTTCAGTATTTAGAAATAGAGTTCACACATCCAAATAACAGAGGCAGGCAACATTACCAAGGGAATGAGAATACAGCAAATATAAGAGTTTTAGTTGTGAACAATTTTCAGTGTCTCACTCTCTGCAATGCTAAAATTTGGGGATTAAAGGGAAATTTCATGGGTGGGGATTTTTTGGGGTGTGCACCCTTCCCCATAACTGCATCCCTTAGGCGGAAGTATATCCTGTTATGTTTAACTGGGTTTAATTCCAGTATATGTATAGTGGGACTGGAAAGAGCAACCCAGTTTGAGGGTCTGCATATTAATCATTGCTCTGTTGATGGAGTTTTAGCAGTTCTGTTTCAATGCACTTTTTAAACTGTGCCTCCAAATTATCCACCTGTCAATTGTGGATTTCTTATTGACTTTACTCTAAAATAAATATATTTTGTGCATCTTGTGCAAAATGATTGCACAAAGACTTGTGAAGTTTGCCCGACTTTGTTTAGCCTGAGTGCACAGAAAACCACTCTATTCAGCAGGACCTTGGTAATGTTTGACTATGAAGATGATAACTGGCATTAAAGATTAGCAATCCCAAATGCTATAAATTTGTAAGCATTTTGGCTGTGTGGCTGTGTTGGTCTTTAGTACCAAGGAAGCAAAAAGCTAAGAGATTTATTTAGATGCTGATCGTGTATTGAACACGCTGACTGGAATTCTACTGAGCTGATTGAGAAAACGGTTACCCGTCCGGAACGTCTGATTCTGTTTACTCAGCGGATACTAAACTCTGTAAGAATGCTCTGTTAACTGTGTTCTCCCCTTTCTCTCTGAAAATACTGTTGCTTTTAGTAGACAACTTATGTAAATAATGATTGTATTCTAAAGTTATGAAGCTCTTTCTGAACTAAAATCCTGACAAAGGCACCATCCAGCCAAAACCATGCATAATTAAATTCCGTTCATGTCAGTGCAATACTTTCCTCTTGAACTAAATGGGATTTACAAGTTATGAGTTTTAACTGAATTGTGCAACTGAGCTCCTTGGAGGTTTAAAAAAAATGGGATGTAATTTCTGCCACTGTGCTGTGAAATACTTGAAGTGCAGTTTATTCTTTGTTTAAGTGTTACTGGCTACAAATGGAACCTGCAACAATATTGCAGTGATATCCTTACACATGCATACACATACCTATATCTGTTGAGGTTATCAGCTGACCATGCTGTTAGCAATCCAACTCACTCCCACTCCTTAATCTCTCTGGCTTTTCTTCCCAAATGAAGATTCAGGAAGGACTCATCCCACACTTTCTGCAAGCGCGCTGATGACTAAAAAGGCCAATCCGAGATAAACAAGTCCAGTTGCAGAAAGCACAGCAAAAGGTCTCCTTGGGTGATGTTTCCGGGTTGTGATTCTTTCTGCGTTGTTGTTTCTCTTCAAGACTTGTTTGGCGTGAGTTCTCAAATAAGGCTGCAGCATTGTGGATAGTGCGCCTCCATGCCTCCCGATGTGAGGGCAGGGCGGACCATTGTTGGTGATCAGTTTGGCCGAGCCTGAGATGTTGTCTCAGGGAGTCCTTGTATTGCTTTTTTGGAGCGTCCTGCTTATATTTGCAACCTAAATACCCTAGAGCCACCAGATCCTGTCTGATTTTAGAAGCTAAGCAGGGTTAGTTCTTGCATGGGAGACCACCAATAAATACCAGGTGCTGTAGGCTATATTTCAGAGGAAAGAACTGGCAAAACCACTCTGAGGATTCCTTGCCTAGGAAAACTCTGAAATGCATGGGGTGTGCCATAAATCAACAGGTGACTTGAAGGCACACGCACACACTTTAATATTCCATTTTTCTCATCCAACTGGCATGCAACTTGCTATGATTCCTGTTGATCATTGAGCATACTCCATCTTCAAATTTCTAGCATTGCAGTAACTTAAAACTTCAGTCAATCAGTCCTCATTAGATTGGTTTTAGGAGGCCTCTCCACTTTTATATTGTTGTTGCTATTTACTTCAGGGTTTCTATAGTTATGTTTATATCTAGCACTTATTCCTCATTTAAACTTCATTTCTAGATTTAAACTTCAGTTCTCTTCACACTGAGTTCATTATTAGGGCGTTTTTACACTACAAAGTTATAGCACTATGATTCCACTTCAAATGCCATGGCAACATTCTATTGAATCCTGGGGTTCGTAACTTGTTGAGGCACTAGATCTCTCTGGCTGAGAGTTCTGAATGTTCCTTCCTAAACTGCAAATTCCAGGATTTCAGAGTATGTTGCCATGACAATTTAAGTGGAATGATAGTACTATAATTGTTTAGTGTCAATGGGCCTTTAGAGAGAATAATATTATTCCACAGTACTATGCAGCCTGTAAATGAGGCCCATCAAAATGACCAAAGCCTAGCAGTCTAGATTATATCTCTTCGAATTTATGTTGTCCTTTGCAGAATACCTAAACTTTTCTCTGAAATCCTATATGTGTATCAGTTTTGTTTTTGTCATTTTGAAATGAGCCAAGCTTAAAAAATGAAGAGCATATCCCCAGCCCTTCAGCAACCTACCTTTGCTACTAACTTAAATCCATCTCTTGCACATTATGCGGATCATAATGTGTCCCTGAAATCTGTGAGACTAAGTAGATATGTTTAGGAGAGCCAGCATGGTATACTGAAGATAGGCAGAAATTTAGACTCTGGAGATTATCAGACGCATTGAGAGTGGCATTACACAGATGCCAGGAGATCACCAAAAGTCTCCCTTTTCAGATGATGTTGTCCACCCCCCTTGTAATGCACCCATTCCGCTGCTTTTTATTGACAGGCTAAGCCGTCAATAGATCCCCTGTTCCACTTCTGTTACGCGTGTTCCTGCAAGTGAAAAGGTGCCCCGTTATGCTGGTGAGATCCCAGAGTCAATGGGAGATCCCTGCCAAAACACTTCCAGATGAGATCGGGACATCAAGGTAAGTGACATACTTTTTAAAAACTTCCCTGATTTACTTGGAAGTTTTAAAGTGTGCTTTTGTGCTTGCTGTCACTTTTTTGTGTGTATATTTCTTTTTCTTTTTGAATTTCCTGCTCTCACATTTTCTTGTGAGAATCTGCAGGATTTCACTCCAGGAAATGAACGGAGCTCTGATAGAGCTCCATTCACTCCTGGGCTGTCCTGTCAATGCTACTCAAGGTAGGTCTAAAAAGTTTTGTTATTGTTCCGGGACAGGGAAAGGACGCACAGGAGTGGAGATTCCAGGACAGGAACGCTTTTTTGTTCCTGTCTAAAAATCTCCCTAGATTTACTGGTAGATCTTGAAATGATTTGCAAGAGATTCCTAAAGATTTCTTATACTCAGATATTTAACAATAGCAGCATTAAAATGCTGCCCCATCTATCCCAAAATTTTGCTGCTGAAGTGAACAAAGCTTTTTTCAGTTTTGGTAGAACAAATTCCTGAACTAATGATTCCTTCTTTCCCTACTCATGTATGTCTTTTGCCCTTGGCTTCAGCTGATGGATCACAAAATTCTAGGGGTTGTCCAGATGATGAAAATATTCCACATAGAACTCGCAGAGAATACGATGTGTCTCAGTGTGATCCGAATGAGATTCCCATTATTTGGAAGGAGGGAAGCTAAAAACTCAACAAACTGTGCAGTAAAAGTAATCACGGTTTCCCTTGAATGCGAGTAGATACACATTTTTGCACATGTGGACATCCAAATTTGCATCGCTGTGCATTTTCGCTCTATTACCTTTTATCAGAGCATGTGGCTGCTCCATTCAAATTGATGCAAACGGATGCAAAAAGGCAAAAATATGGTGGAGACAAAGCAGCGTCGCTGTAAATGGGTGAAAATGCGTACCCACTTGCGGTATACCATCACGTCTAGACAACCCCTGTTTTGGTGGGTTTTTTTTTTAAAAAAAGCACAGATTCCACAAACTGGAAGCCTACCTGTCCTTGATGGTAGTGATTAGATTGCTGTTGTAGGACTCAGTGAAGACTGGGATCAAATCTCCATTCAGCCATGAAACTTAGATCAGTTTTTTCTTCTCCACAGGATTATTCTCAGAATAAGAATTAGCAGGAGGTAGGATCATGTCTGTCATCTTGAGTTCCTTGCAGGAAATGGAGACCACAAATGAATTAAATAGATAGATCAGTGATTTGAAAGTTACTGTTTATAAAATGGTTGTTGTGAAGTAGCCATGTGGACTCTAATGTCTATTTACTGAATGCTGTTACCTTACAATCACTATTTGGGTTCAGACTAGATAGTCCATGAGACTCTGGGACTCTGCAAAGTCTTTTTCCTTTAACTCTCTTCAGTCAGGCTTAGTCAATGTTCCTTACTAATCAAACTCTATGTTTCATAAACATGCAATATGCTGTTACCTTGTTATGTAAACAATTCTTTCTCTAATAACAGTCAAAGTGTACCCAAGATATCTTGTCTTGTACATGTACTTCCTGAACTGTCAACAATTGTTGCAAACACCAGAGAGGGAGGAGGAATTGCTCTTTGCATATTGTCTTAGCCACTTGATAAAAGTATTCTGAAGATGTAACGGGACTCTTGGTTCTTTAGGAAATTATTCCACCGAGGGCCCGCATGCGTAACAAACTCTCTTTCCAAGCTCCGTGGGCCTTTCGTCCCTGATTTCTGCAACAGTTAAGTTATAGTTTTGAGGCCTCCCAAAATAATTACTTGCTATTATAGTTGCATTTTAAATAGAACATTTGCTTTTCCATTTCACAATTTAATTACTTTAAAATAAAACATCTGAATGCTACATGTGGTATAAAGCACTCTCTCTTTATGACCTCCTTATTGTTGCCTCAGCTCCCACAATCAAGCACAAGGCTACAGCATCAGGCCTGCCACAAGCCACCACTTAGACCATGTGAGATCCCTCCTCTACCATTTAGTGAGGACCCCCTGTAAAAGTTACTTAAAAGGTTCTTTACTAGTACAAAAGGAGTAAATTATCATTTGTAAAGTTGCATGCATATGGTGATGTATGCATATGGTTATTATGATTATGATTATGCATATGGTTGCCCCCATATCTACGGAAACAATATCTGCGGTTTCAGTTATCCGCAGCTGAAAAAAGAGGGACACATATCATAGAGCCATACTGGAAAATGTCTAGAGAGGTGTCCTCTCTAGGAATCGCTGAGTCCTCCAACATAACTCTATGGTATGTTTATACCATAAGTCCTTTATTTTAACAGAGTCTGCTGTTATCCATGTTTTCTGGTATCCATGGTGAGTCCAGGAACCAAACGTCTGTGGATACAGGGGTCGACCTGTATAGTCATAGTTATTGAGAAGAGAACTAATGGTAAGCAACTAGTTACGGTATTTATACCTAGTTGGTTCCAAGACAGCAACATAGACAGGTGACCAGTTTAGTTTTTTGAAATTCTATTTCAGTTCAGCTTAATATCAGTGCAGAATTGTTGCTATTATGTGTCTTCAAGCAGACTCCAACTTCATGGCCCTATCCTAGACTTTTCTTGGCAAGATTTATTGGGGGGGATCTGCCATCGACTTCCTCTGAGGCTGAGATTTCCTCAAAGTCACCCAGTGGGTTTCAGTGGCCGAGCAGGGATTCAAACTCTGGTCTCCCAGAGTCCTAGCCCAGTACTCACACCAGTATCCCCTTTTCTGCTATCTGCATTGTTTTGACTGCTTTTCCTCTTCTCCAAAGGCAATGTCATCTGTAAAAATTGAGTGTGTTGTGCAAGTGGATTGCAAGATTGGAGAGTCACCTCTATGGGAGGAAAAGGAGAGTTCACTTCTCTTTGTGGATATAAGTGGGAAAAAGGTCTACCGATGGAATTCCCTTACAAAGGACCTACAAAGTGTTTCTGTGGGTAAGATAACATATTTCAAAAAGCCCAGTAGTTGTTTTATTTGGGTTTTATTGAATTCATAACAGAATATTTATTTCTGAGTATCCAAAGGTAGACATTTGGTAACTGAAAAAAAGGATCATAGATCTTTAGGAGATGTATAGGAGGAAGAAGAATCATAGGTATGCTTTTTCCCATCTCTGAAGACTATGGCAGGAGAAATATGGACTTTAAAAATTATTATTATCCCCATCTATCTCTTAGCTCCATTTTCTGCACTAAAAATCCTCATGTCTAGGAAGTGTGAAAGCTGCATGTAAACCCTAACATGCCTGGTATGGAAAATGTGTCAGCATTCTACAGAATGATCTAGGTACAGTTTTAGAGATATCAAACTCCCAAGAAAGTGGGCAATATTTCTAACAGGGCTGGATGTTTGGGGCAGCTGCCTGGGCCCCTGTGCTCTGAATGAGTCCTTATTGTCTTCAGGCCTAGTACTCAAAGCAGCACCAGGATCTGGAATGCCTTGTGGCATTGCCTCGGGAGCCCTTATGTGCTGGGAGGTGATATCTCTCTCTCTCTCTGGCTTTTCTTCGCAAACGAAGATTCAGGAAGGACTCATCCCGCGTTTTCTGCAAGCACGCTGATGACTAAAAAGGCCAATCCGAGATAGACAAGTCCGGTTGCAGAAGGTTTCTTCGGGCGATGTTACCGGGTTGTGATTCTTTCTGCGTTGCCGTTTCTCTTCAAGACTTGTTCGGCGTGAGTTCTCAAATAAGGCTGCAGCATTGTGGATAGTGTGTCTCCATGCCTCCCAATGTGAGGCCAGGGTGGACCATTGTTGGTGATCAATTTGGCCAAGCCTGAGATGTTGTTTCAGGGAGTCCTTGTATCGCTTTTTTGGAGCGCCCCTCTTACGCTGACCCGTGGCGAGTTCACCGTAGAGTACTATTTTTGGGAGGCGATGGTCCTCCATCCTAGAAACGTGCCCTGCCCCGCGCAGCTGCGTTCTCAATATCATGGCCTCAATGCTGGTGATCCCTGCTTGCTCAAGGATAGCAACATTCATCACATAGTCAGTCCAGTGTATATTTAGGATTGTGCGTAAACAGCGCTGGTGGAAGCGTTCTTAAATAAATAAATAGCCATCCTTTTGTATACTGTTTTTTTAATGTTGATCAACCAAAGCGGTAGACAATAAAAGTCACAACACATTTTTTAAAAGACAAAAAAAAAAAAGGGGGGGGGGACTATACAACTATAGGATGATAGTAATTCCTATAGGAGACTGATTTACAGAGAAATTTATATTTTCAAAATCCAAATAAGAAAGCCTTTTCAAGGCACCCAAAAGAACACCATGCCTGCTGAACCTTACTGTTTTTGTTTCACTGTGGGGAGTGCTGACTTCCAGGTTTTTGTAAAATGGATTTCTCTTGGGCAGAAACCCTTCTGTGGTGACCTCAGCATCATCAGGAGGCTTATATGTATCAATGTGGTGTTTCCAAAGAGACCAGATCTGTAGTTATCATAGGCAGCTCCTTAAGCTGAGCCCGGCAAGGTTAGTTTGTGTAGATCAGTGAAGATATGTGAACGTGGGCTCTTATGTGCAGACTTTAATCTTCAAGTCCTAGTTGAAGTTTCCAAACTATCTCCAAGAGCAGACCCATGCGAAGGATATTACAGTAATGGGCTAATATGATATATTTATACAGTCGGCCCTCCATATCCATGGATTCTGTATCCATGGATTCCACCATCCATGGCTTGAACATATTAAAAAATAAAATAAATCCAAAAAGCAAACCTTGCCGTCTGCCATTTTGTATAAGGGACAATATTTTACTATGCCATTGTATGTAATGGGACTTGAGCATCCATGGATTTTGCTATCCATGGGGTGGTGGTGGTGGTCTTGGAACCAAACCCCAGCACATATCAACGGCCCACTGTATGTCTTTCAACCTAATAGTTCTCCAAGTATTTTATGTGTGCTAATTTTTTTTAACATACTGTTACTTCCTATTCCCAATGTTTTCCAGATGATACAGTAAGCTCAATAGCTCTCCGCAAATCTGGCGATTACATTATTACCCTGGGAACCCAGTTTGCTGCTTTAAACTGGAAAAAGAAGTCTGTAACGACCATTACTCATATTGACAAGGATAAACCCAATAACCGATTCAATGATGGCAAAGTGGACCCTGCAGGAAGACTGTTTGCAGGTAGGTTGCTTATGACTCACATTCTAGAGTCTTCTTAAAGAGCAGAATTTCAGAAACTGGGGGACTAGCAGAATACCAAAGGCCACTCCACCAACTTTGTTGGTACTATCTTTTGGCTTCTGTTCCCTTGGAACAATTAGGAGCAGCACACATCCTCCCTGACACTGAATTTGGGTCTGTGGTGGCACTGAAACAAGGTGCATGCTTCCTTGTTGGTGCATTGATGGAGTGCACCTTGTTGACAGAAGTACAGTAGGACCCCTGTATCCACTGGGGATTGGTTCTGGGGGGCCCTGTGGATACAGAAAACCATGGATAATAGTGAACACCATTGAAAATAATGGGAGGTTGCCTTGGAGGACCTAGAAAATGGCTAGATAGGACACATTTTCTAGGAAGACTCTTTGGTAGGTGTGCTATTTTGTATCCTGTGGATAATTGAATCAGTGGATAATGAATCAGTGGCTACGGGGGTCCTACTGTATACTTCAAGAGTGCAGTTCTACAGTAGACTGTAGGGGTTGGGATGCTATGTTGTTACCATGAGCTCTAAAAGTTCTTGCAATAGTTCTTGCATCTTGACAGTTGGGGAACAAATGATTTTGGTGTGTTTCGTGCTAGGAAGAGCAATGTTAGAACCTTCCCTTTCTAAAAACCAGATCACTCCAAATTCCTTAGCATCTCTTTTGTCTTTCCATACTAATAACCTGAACCTTGTCGTTCTTACAGGTACAATGGCTGAGGAGATTCAGCCTGCAGTGCTAGAGAGGCATCAGGGTTCCCTCTACACTCTCTTCCCTGATCACTCTGTAGTGAAGCACTTTGATAAGGTGGACATCTCCAATGGGTTGGATTGGTCGCTGGATCACAGAACATTCTTTTACATCGATAGCCTTTCCTATTCTGTGGATGCGTTTGACTATGACCTGCAAACCGGAAAACTTTGTATGGCTGCTTTTTCTATATTTTAAAATCCTTCAAATAGTTACTTCCTGTACCCAGTGGCTTTCATATCACTCACTGAGCAAAAATCTTGTCTCTGGTATAAGAACAATTACTGTACAACTACAGCTGTGAGACAAACCTTGAAACAATTAGACCTTTTTTAAATGTTCTGTTATAGATAGTAAAACCACATATGTTTTAATAATGTAGACAAAAACTGATGCTAACTAAAGCAATATGTTTTTCTGTTCACACACAGGTAGTTAGAAGTTAGGGGAGAAATTTAATCCTATTTAAAGAAGATAATTTGTGTTTGTTTGTTTGTTTGTTTGTTTTACTTTGAATAATTTACAAGAACATTACCAGAGAAGGACCTTGTGGTTTAACTATTTACTTAATTTTCTTTTGTTTTCCCCTCACATAGCTCAGGACAGTGGTCACAGTGTCCCATCCCAAATAGTTTCCCACTGAAGCCCTATACTAAACCTGCTTAGCAGATCTTAGAAAAGTGGTCATATTAGTTGGAAGATTCTGGGAACTATCATCTATAAAAGTAACTTTCCCAAGCTGTACAAGTTAGCTTGGATAGGGCTGCTACATTCAAGTTCAGTGACCACTACAAAAAAAGATAACTACTGTACTTCATGTAAAACTTGCCAAAGTCCTTTTTGGGTTAATGACTCTTAGAATTTCCCAAGCAATATGGCCACTGGTCACACTGGCTGCAGAATCCTGAAAGTTGCAGGTAAAAAAAAGGAACTTTTCCTAGCTCGGCTTTATCCTTACAAAAATTTCATATGGCTATTGGTTTTCAGAGTATGGCTGGTGTGGGGTCAATGATGGTGGGTTTTTTTCTTATACTGGGTTAGATTTTGTTGTTGTTGTTGTTATTCTATCTCTTTCAAAATTTCACAAGATAAAGCATTTTTTGCCAGTTGTCCAGTTTAAGGATAACAGTGTTTGTGTTTTCAGTGATATACGGTAGGACCCACTTATCTGCTGGGGATTGGTTCTGGGGGTGCCCATGGATACCGAAACCATGGATAATAGCGAACACCATTGAAAATAATGAGACTTTCAGTTTAAAATAACATAGAGCTACCTTGGAGGCACTAGAAAATAGCTAGACAGGAAACATTTTCTAGGAAGACTCTGTGGTAGGTGTGCTATTTTGTTCCCATGGCTAACTGAATCAGCAGATAATGAATCAGTGAATATGGGGGTCCTACTGTAAACTATAGAATAATAATAATAATAATAAAATTTATTTATACCCCGCCCTTCTGTTAAAACAATCGGGGCGGCTTACAAAAATTAAAATACAATACAGATAAAATCCCCAAACACCCCCCACCCACCCTCCCCCATAAAAAAATATTAAACAATTATAAATTAAAACCAACTGATATAAAATCACAATTAAAAACAAATTAGCATTGCATAGGATTGGATAAAATATACTGAGGATTTACAATGTTGCTACTATAACATTGTAACTGTTACCTGTCTACACAGCACAACATAAGTAGGTGAGAAAATATTCTACAACTGTTACTTATCAGTCACTTCATTGAAATGTGAAGTGTTTTCTAATTTTCAGGCATTTATCAAAATGATGCATTTGTTTTCATTCATCATTTCAGGAGGAAACATACTTGAGAATCTCTATATTACAATTGCTTGGGGCTATTTTATTTCCATTCAGACTTTAAACATGTAATTAAAGAAGAATAGCAAGTATTACCTAGAAAGAGATGTGCCCACTTTGCCCATGATGTCAGTAATGCTAGTTGGACATTACTTTGCTACACCTTTGCCAGACTTAACATTTCTTTAGGTTGTCAGACTAACCCTATATTTCATCTGCATGCAGTATCATTTCAGTTATCAGCTTGAATGAATCCTTTTACATTTCTTCTTGGCTTCTTGCTAGAACATGCCTCAAAAAATGATTGCCTTTCAAAGTATGTACAGTAACATGATTTGTTTCAATTCCTTTCTGCAGCCAACCGGAGGAATATGTACAAGATGGAAAAGGAAGACAGCATCCCTGATGGGATGTGTATTGATACAGAAGGGAAACTCTGGGTGGCTTGTTATGCTGGAGGAAGAGTGATCCGTATAGATCCAGAGACAGGTAAGCTACTTTTTTTGCTCTTACCTTTGCATACCTTCCAATATTTCGGAGATGAAAACAGGGATGCAACAACAAGCAACATCAGAGTGTGGTCAAGATGGCAAACTTTATTAATGAGAAAGAACACAGAAGCTAGGGGAGGCTGCAGCAGTTTGCTTTTGCCTGAACCTACAGGGAAGAGCAAGATTCTATCCCCTCCTTTCCTCCTCTCCCCCAATTGAGTCAACTGAGGGGAAACTAATTTTGCACCTTAAACTCAGTTTGCATGGAAAGTGGGAGAAAGAGAGACAAACTGGGACATTTTAAAAGCAGCTGAAAAACTGGGATAACAGAGGATTAACTGGGACTGCCCCTGCCAAATTGAGACTGTCAGAGGGTACGTCTTTGCATTTCACTTTGTGGCTTTAAAAAACCCTGGTTCTTTACAAGCCATGCACTTCTTGGAGTCTTTCTGATCAAGAACTAATATTACGTGACCTTTGCTTATCTGATATAAATTGCAGTTGGAATTATAATGGGTCTTTTACACATTTCTGCTTTTTTGGGTGTATGTACTGTATTCTGCTGTGTTCTGCTTGTACCGGCTTGCAACTGTATGGGTGGGGAGAAGACAATTCATCCTCCTTTGATTTATAAAGAGCTTATTCTCTTTCCCCTCTCATTAAACATACACAGTTTGCTGCTGATGTTACTGCATCTCTTCCCCAGTTATCCCCTCAAAAATGACATATTAGCTCTGCTCCCAAAGCACACGAGAGACCTGTGTTTTCTCCATGCCTCCAACTCACTACAGCTTTAAAAGGATCAACCAGATTTTCCTTTGTCAAAGGAAGCTCTGTGACAAAACCAAATGAATTCCAGCCTGTCAAGAGAGTAATGAGTGGTTATATGTCCTTAAATCCAACAGTGTCTCCATTGCAACAGGCTTCCTTCTACTCTATTCCATGGGAATTAAATCAAGTACTACTGCTATTAGGCAAGAATACATGTAAGACTAGCTTATAAAGGTTGACCTAATTTGTGGTTAGAGCAGATGCCTAAGAGGGTAATGGATGTTGTGTTATTTTAATAGGAAAACGAATCCAGACTGTGAAGCTGCCTGTTGATAACACTACTTCTTGCAGTTTTGGAGGAACTGATTATTCAGAATTGTATGTCACCTCTGCTTGTCAAGGAGTGGATGAGGCCGGGTTATCACGGCAGCCTCTGGCTGGCAGCGTATTCAAGGTAATGGGAATGTTTTTATGCATTTGAAAGAAGAGTCAGAGCTTGGAAAACTACCATGGTCATGATGGTTTGGGGATTCCGGGTCTTGTAATCCCCCTGACCTTCCTAAGGTCTAGGCAGTATATACATCCAATAAAGAGATTTGCACATGGGGTTTATTTTAACTAACTGATTTGATAGCAAGCAATTAATTAATATTCTTTCTTAAGCATTTCTAAGTGCTAATGCTTTAAGAAAAATTATGTTTCTCTGTTTGTTTTTTTTAAATTTGCATTTATTTTATCATGGTTTAGGAGAATCAGAAGTGTCCCAAATTGGATGCATTTGGGTATGAAAAGAATACTCTGAATGTAGTAGCATATGCTCTTAGGGATCAGCTAGATGGGAAAATTAATTCCGAAAAATATCAGCTTGCTCACTTTCAGTGCAGTCCCCAGTTGTGCCCATGATGCATCCTCAAGATTGGGGGCATAGAAAAGTATGAGTTTGTAGTTCACATGAAACATGCACCCCTCCAGATAAGCTGGTAGCCACGAGTGAATCTCCCTTGATTTCCCCTCTTTTCTTTTTTCAGACATTCATACAATTAACAAAGTGCAAGATTAATGGGGGAAGGTCTCTTTCTCCCTGTCTGGGGCTGATTCACCTGCACGGATAAAGGGGTGGCTTCAGAGGACACTCCCTCCCCAAATTCCTGCCTGCTGGTGAGAAACTGGAGTGGGAAGAAACAGCCACGCCCAGGGGTCCAGAGAATGTCTTTCTCTCGACCTTGTCTCCGTTTCCTTCCGTGGCTTCTTTCTCCTCCTTCTCCTCCCAAATCTGGGGCAGAGGGGCGCATTCCCACCCTTTCTCCTAGCTTACTTCTCCTGAGTAAGAAGAGGTATGTCTTACTCAGTGCTTGCTGAGGAGGAAGAAGAGCGAGGGCTCGGCAAAACTCTTGGTGGATGCTTTGGGGAAGGTGGCGGCAACTCACTGGGTGTGCAGGATGGAGGGAGAAAGCGAGTGGCGCAGGGCGGTTGGGCTGGAGAGTGTGGCAAAGCCACGGGGCTACTTCAGGCATGTCTACACGATTAAAAAAAAATCTGTTTGGGGGGTAACCCCCCCCAAAAGGCAGCCATTCATATGCATACGATCCGCCTACATGATTTTTTACTCCCCCCTAAATTCCGTATGACCCCCCCCTTTGCCTAGCTGGCTGGAGTGAGCAATCTAAGTGGCAGTTTTAAATCTCCTCCTGCTTTTTTTTTTAATTTAAAAAGGTGCCTGTTATGTGGACAGTCCGTTTTCCATATTTACAAAATAAAATAAAAAGGAATAAAGGTAAAATTCATGGACTTACCGGACTCTTGCTTAGCCGAGAATCCAACATGGCGGCCACTCCCAATTCCCCTCTTTGCTAGCCCTGCCCCCTGTGCTCAGCCAGCCAATCAGATTACACTGCCTGTTAGTATGTGTGCGAACAGGGTGTACAGACCATCGACAATACGAACGGCTGTACAGATTTTAGCTCAAGATTGGCTAATCCTCCCAAATGCTGAATCCACAGAGTTTATGGGGATTCACTAGCCCCCCTTCTGAATAACATGTATGCATCTAAATGGCTGTGTGTACGGATGATCGATCTTCCAAACGCCGTACGTATTTTTTTTAACCATATAGACGGGGCGTTCATACCTCATACTTTTGCTTTGCTGGCTGAACAATCCTGTACATGATCATTCAGCCAACAGTAAGAACCACAATGGCACCGCTGGTGCCGGCATTGAAAGCTGTTCCTTGCAAGCCCACCCCCTCCGAGGTCCAACCAATCACATTTCAGCTCTGCTGTGTGCCCATTTCGAGATGCTTGATCAGATGACCAATTGTGTGCTTTTTCACGCACTTTTAAAAAAAATATTGCAATAAACCGCGAAAGCAGTTATTACGGACTATGTGGTGTTTTTAGCCCCCCTCCCTTGGAATAGCTCGAATGTGGGCCATCTTCCATGAGGACCAATAGGAATCTTAGCAAATTCTTTGAGGATTTTTTTTCATCCTGTAGATGAGCCCTGGTTATTATCATGCTTATATCATCACTTTTTTTAAACAGATAACGGGACTGGGTGTAAAAGGAATCCCACCATATGCATATGCAGGTTAATGATTCCTCTTGAAGACATGCATCAAGATCAGGAAAGAGAGGAATGTCAAAGATCTGCATGGTTGGAAAACTATCTCTTTTAAAGGAAGATACAGAGGGATGGTCAACAAAAAGAACTAACCCCTAAACATTGTAGTCAGATTTGTATTTCACCATTTGCTTTTTGCTGCTGTTAACTGAAACAGTCTCCCCCCACCTCCATCTTTTACTAAAATAAATTCTTTCCTAATAAAGTTTGAGAAAGATTAATGCTAGAATGTCTTGGTTAGCATGACTGTGGTTTTTTGATCCCTCCTAAAGTATTTAGCTGTAAAACAAGAATTGTGCAGGTCGAGTCTCCCTTATCAGAAATGCTTGGGACCAGAGGTATTCTGGATTTTGGAATATTTCAGATTTTGGAATATTTGCATATACATAATGAGATATCTTGGAGATGGGACCCAAGTCTAAACATGACATTCATTTATGTTTCATATATACCTCATACACATAGCCTGAATGTAATTTTATACACAATATTTTTTAATAATTTTGTGCATGAAATAAAGTTTGTGTCCATCAACCACCAGAAAGCAAAGGCATCACTGTCTCAATCACCCTTGTGGACTATTTTGGATTTTAGAATATTTCAGAATTCTGGATAAGGGAGACTCAACCTGTAGTACCTTCTGGCAAACTGTTAACATTAGCTTATTTGCACAAGTAAGATAACTTTTATTTATTTATTCTGCTATGGTTTTTGATCTCGGTTTAGTTCTGCTGGATTTCTGAAAGCCATGGAATGTGATTTCCCCTCCTGCGTTCTTGTGCACAATTTACCATTAAAATGCACTCCAAAGCCCCTTTTGGGTAACACAGAAACAGTTAACTGCACGGATGTCTGGAAAATACACAACATTGCACATAATTTAACAGGGTACTTTTATGTGCTGTCATGCAGTGCAAAACATCCCTTCCAAAGCTTTGAATAGGTATGGCAGTTCACCTTGCTATATGCACATTTTTACCTTTATATAAATTCATCTTTTGAAAACATTTATGTAAAAGTTATGTTGCCACTTGCTCTGTGCTCAACTAGCCACAATGCAGTATCAGAGTTAGCCTGATGTACTGTGAAGGTTTAAGGACTGGGATCTTTCTACTTAAGATTTTCAGATCACCTTTTTCCCTGTCTCCATGCAAGCTGCTCGGGTTTATGGGAAGAATTTTTATTGCCTAGACAATTCTTTTAGAATTGGTTTTTGGGCTGCTGTTACAACATTCAGCTTCACCCTCAGCTGTCTAGCTTCTGGCAGTTCACTTCCAAATTTCCTCCCTCATCTTCTAGACTGGCTGTGTAATTTGATCCAAGAGAGTTTGGGCTTGAGGGCAGTATTTGCTAGTCTGCCTCCTCTTTAAAATCACAGAATCATAGAATCATAAGTTGGAAGAGACCACAAGAACCATCCAGTTCAACCTCCTGCCATGCAGGAACACACAGTCAAAGCACGCCCAACAGATGGCCATCCAGCCTCTGTTTAAAAACCTCCGAAGAAGGAGACTCCACCACACTGCAAGGCAGCATGTTCCACTGTCGAACAGCTCTTACAGTCAGGAAGCTCTTTTTAATTTTTAGATAGAATCTCTAGGACACGTAGCAATGGACTCAAACTACAGGAAAAGAGATTTCATCTAAACATTAGGAAGAACTTCCTGACAGTAAGAGTTCAGCAGTGGAATGCACTGCCTCGGAGTGTGGTGGAGTCTTTTTCTTTGGAGGTTTTTAAGCAGAGGCTGGGTGGACATCTACCTGGAATGTTTTGATTGTTTATTCCTGCATGGGAGGGGGTTGGATTGGATGGCCTTGTGGTCTCTTCCAACTCTATGATTCTATGATTCTTTTCCTGTAGTTTGAATCCATTGCTCCTTGTTCTAGTTTCTGGAGCAGCAAAAATCAAGCTTGCTCCATCCTCAATATGCCATCCCTTCAAATATTTAAACATGGCTATCATGCCCCCTCTTATCCTTTTCTTCTCCAGGCTAAACATACTCAGCTTCCTAAGCTGCTCCTCATAGGGCATGGCTTCCAGATCTTTCACCATTTTGGTCACCCATTACACCTTTAATTTGGGATTTTGCTTTTCTGTTAATGCCAGAAATAAACAGAGTTTGAATGTTTTGCTCACAGTCAAGAATTCCTTCTGTGTTACTAAAATTGTCCATCCATTTAGTAATTTCTCCATGTTTTATAGGACAATAGTCATGCTTTAGCTGAAGAGAAAACTTCTCTATATAGCTTAATTTGATCTAGAATGTTTGTCTTTCCATATTGATTTTCTAAGGCCTGAATCATAATTGTAGCTGAACTCTCTCATGTTTCACACCTAAGTCAGCCAACACTGAATTATCAATGTTTGCATTGATTATTTATAATTGTTTGCATACCCTCTTCTGGTGATCTTAACTCCTTGAGTTGGACTCTTGGATCTCATAGAACCCACAATTCCTTTCTCATCCAGTTGGGTATCAATGCTTAGCAGCCACATATATAAATTCTCCAACAGCAACATAGGAATCAAGATATACCCATTTCTGCTTGATTGAACCATTTATCTTGCCCTTTCAGGCTGCTTTGGGAGCAACTCTTCTGGAAACTGGTAATTAGGTTAAAAATAAAAAATAATTAGTTTAAAAATCAGGAAATCCATGGAGGGATCTTGCAGGAGGAAAGAATCTTACACTTACTGACAGAACCCTGTAACACTGCCTTCCATCATGCATGTGGTAGCCATAATGGTGAAGATCCAAATGTGTAACTGCCTCTCTAGAATGAGAGAGGAACATTGGTTTTTCAAGGATGAGGAGGAAGAAAGGAAAGCCACCTCATAGCAATCTACATATCAAGTAGCTGTGTGGAAACAAACAAGACAGAAGAAAGGTGCCTGGGCCCTTCTGGATATTTGTCTATCCATTTCCACTCTCCCCACCCACTGGTTCAGGTTACTCATTATGGGGTTGTCTAAGTGGCGAAAATACTCCTCATGGAATGCAAGGAGAATACAAACTATCTAAATGGCATCCTGAATTGTTTTGCCATATTTGGAAGTGGGAGGGGGGGGCTAAATACACCATATACTCTGCAGTCAAAGGCTTCACAGCTTTTCCCGGAGTTGTGGGGGGGGGGAAACAGCAGGAGAAAGCGCATTCCTGCTTGTTAGGACAAGCAACGTGAATTTATTCATTTTCCCATATGAGCAGAAGCTGAAAGCTGACTGGCCAGATGAGTGCTGGGGGGGGCGGGGCTTGCTAACAAGGCAAGTGCCTTGTTTCCGCCTTTTTTCCACCTTAGCTAGCTAGTGCTAATGTGGTAAAATGGGGGCTTGGTGGGTTTTTTTGCTTTTCTGTATAGGCAAAATATCATTCTATCATACCTTGGGAATAGTTTTTTTAAAAAATACTGTTTGGTGGTGGCAAATTGGTAAGTAAAAATGCAAGTAATTTATTTGCAGCTGCCATCTTGATTCGCAGGCATGCATGTTTGCACAGCAAATGCAGATAGCTTCTCATGCCTGCAATCTACCTAACTCCCCCCAAAAACATTAAGACTAATAACAGCTGCTGCGAGTTGCCTTTACAGTGGAGTAATCAGCTTCTTTTTGCCTTGTGTAGACAAGCCCTACCTGTGTTGGTACTTTAACTTCCAAAAGATTGGACCTGTAATGCTATCTGTTCTTTTCTTGTCTTTGTGGAAAGGAAGAGAGCAACTCATGTTTACTGCTTCTTCACCTGTCCTCACCAACTGGATGCCTTGCCTACACAATAAAAACCAGGAATGTTAAATTGCCTTTTTCAAATATGCATTTAACATCAAGGGTAGCTAAGCCCTGTCCTACATTCACTCACCTGGAAGTAATTCCCACTGAACTCCATGATGCCTAGAGCCTTATCTACACTAGTGAAAAACCCTAAATTCCCCCCTAAATCTGGCCCGATAATAACATTTAAATCTGGGTGTTAGAAAATTATGGAGAAAACTGTAGTGTGAACAAAGGATCCACACTGGATTTGGTGGGGTGGTGGTGGTGAGAAAGGACAATTGCTCTCTGACAGGCACTGCTATTTCCCCGCCTCCTCAGGGCCACCATGTTTGACTTTGTCTTCCTGGCATGCAGCTGCTCGTTCTAAGATCAGAGCAAGTGAGTGCGCTGGGTGCAGTTACTTGTTCTACTCTCAGAATGAGTGGTTGCATGGAGGGAAGGCAGAGCCCTGGTGCAGTCCCTTGTGCTGAGATCAGACCAAGTGCCAAGGACCTGCAGCAGCGAGTTTATCTGAGGGGGTAAAATCTGGATGAATCAGATTTGGGCTTTGACTAAGGTGTGGCACTTAAATCCATGTCAGAATAATCTGAATTTCGTCTGCCGCAGCTCCGGGCAACACTAGTCTGAATTTCAATTGGATTTTTGTCCCCAGTATAGACAAGCCCTTATTTGTTAGTAGACATACAGTATACAGTTGTCCCTCCACATTCACGGATTTGGTATTCACGGTTTTAAATATTAACAGTTTGAAAATATTCTTTAAAAAACAATAATCCAAAAAGCAAACTTTGATTTTGCCATCTTATATAAGGGACACCATTTTGCTATGCCATTACATATAATGGGACTTGAGTATTCAAGGATTTGGGTAGTCACAGGGGGTCCTGGAACCAAACCCCAGTGAATATGAAGGGACAACTGTATAGGCTAAAAATGAACTACTTCACTGTAGCAATTAAAGCATATCAATCTTTTAAAAAGTTGCTTTAAAATTGTTTTCATTGTTGTGTGCCTTCAAGTCATTTCAAACTTATGGCAGATATAAGGTGAACTTTCTGAGGCTGAGAGCATGTGACTTGCCCAAGGTCACCCATTTTCATGGCCAAGCAGTGATACGAACCCTGGTCTCCAGAGTCATAGTTCAACACTCAAACCACTACTAACAGATAAAATATTTAACTATGTGTCAATTATGTTCATGCTTTTATTCACATTGTCCTAATGAGTGCCTAGAGATCAAAAGTCAACAGTGCTCTAGACAGAAAACAAAAACTATAACAAAAACTCAAACAGCCATTCTGATCTATGGTAAAAACAAAACCCAAAGTTCATAGTTGGACAACACCGTCATTACTTTTATTTTACTATATTTCCTATGAGTTTCATTCAAAGCAACAATTTTGTAGTCTGTACAGTTTTTCTGTGGCAATACAGCTTACTGTTTAACCTTAAAGCTACTGCGCACTGACTCTGAAGAAGCAGATACTGTTCTGGCGTATAAGACTACTTTTTAACCCTTGAAAATCTCCTCAATATGCCGGGCAGTTTTCCCTGCAGATCTTTCCCCTGCTGTGAGAATGACTACCTTGCCTTTGAAGTGTTAAATTGCCCTCCATTTAGCTCAGGAGAGGAAGAAAAGGAGGGGCTTTTAAATGAGGTTTATTTTCAACCAAGTTAGCCTGTTGCTTAAAATTAGAATTTCTGGATTCAAACGTATCCTTTTGCATCAAGTTTGGTCTATGGTGAAATTCTCTTATCTGAATAAAAGCTTCTGGTAGAGGTAAATCATCCTTTAATTGCAAGGTATTTATTATGGGATTGTAGAATTTTGGTAAACTTGCCTAGGAGATTCCCATTTGCATAGCTTTTGGAATTTCCTCTCCAGGAGTTTGCAAGTCTGCCAATGTGGCTCTAAAACCATTAATGTGCTCATTCAAACATTTGAGATTTGATAGCTTCATATTAACCAACTTCATTATTAATGCAACCTTACTTCCCAAAGATTGAACACCATAGAGATTTTTCAAAGTATCCCATGCTTCTTTAGCTGTTCTCAGTCCTTTAATTTCACAGACTATTCCATCATCTACAGCCAAAGTTATGAAAGCCAAGACAAAACGTGGAGCTTTGGCTGGCTGGCTGGCTGGGCAGACCCTTGCCAGCCAAACCTCTGTGCTTTCCCAGCTCGCAATGGGGCTGGCCAGGGGAAACATGGAGGTTTGGCTGGCTGGCTGGGGAGAGCCTTGCCAGCCAAACCTCTGAGTTGGCTGGCTGGTGGGGGGCAGGCTTTCCAGCCACCACCCTTCCGGAAGCTGCGATCGGGCACCCCACTGCAGCTTCGGGAAGGATGGAGGGGTGGCTGGCCGGCCAGGGGGGGGAGGCAGGAGATCTGAGAGGTAGAGGATCTGAGAGGAGATTGTAGTCTTATACGGCCAGTATATCCCAAACTCTATATTTTAACTTAAAAATGGGGGGTCATCTTGTATGCCAGAAATACAGTACATGACAGACTGTCAGAAAGTGGAATTGGTTGAAAAGTGGAAGCCTGTTTTTTTTTTAGCTTGCAAATGCATTTTGGTCACTGAAACATGTAAATAACACACTATATATTACATTTTAATGCATGCAAAAGCTAAATTCACACACACACACACACACACGTGTGTGTGTGTGTGAGAGAGAGAGAGAGCGGTCCCAAGTGAGCCTTGTAGGAAAGAAGAACTTATATAAAGCCAGTAAATAAATAAATAAACTAACAAAAGAGCAGAACCCCTGTCAAATTAGTAAAACTTGTCTGTAATCTGCAAGTGTTGACAGAGAGAATAGTTGGAAGGTAAGTGACAGAAAGCAGGGTAAGGCTGTACAAGGTTCTGCAAAAAATTTCACACTATCCAGTTAATAGAATACAAGTACTAGCAACCAGAAAAGTATGCCCTTCCAAGTTCATAGCTGGTTATGATATTAATAATACACACAAAATCTTGGTTGAGATTCTACATCATGATCTACATTTCATTACTTTATGAATCTGTAGCTACCTTGCAGAAATGCAACCAAACCCTGTTAGTGCATTGTGAAGATGTGAACATAAAAATTTGAAACTTGTGGGTGGTGGGAATGCAGGGACTGTTGTTATAAGTAGGGGAAACATAGGCCAAGAAAAATCATCATCGGTGAGAATGTGGGTGCTACATGATGCAACGTTTCACATTTTGAATTAAACCTGGGGAAACATAGCCGGCGGTTGTTTGAGAAAAAGTGCTTTAACATAGGGCTTAGAAATATGCCCTGGGACATCTTTATGGGTAGCACTGTGAGCAGTACTTTGTGATATGTGTCTCATTGTGATTGGACCTGGGGGAAACCTATTTTGGTTTTGAAAATGGAGAAAACGGGATACAACATATGTTGGAGTAACAGCATGGGAACATCTGTACCGGTGACATTCTGAGTGGTTTTTTGTGCTACTTTTCTCTTTGGAAATACAACTTATGGCAACATAATGAGGGTGGGGCAAATTTAGGGATTTTTAAATAAAAATTTGGGAAAGAAAATCCTGCTGGGCCATCTTTTTGTGCAACAATGTGTGCAGTACTTGCTGGGATGTTTCACAGATTAAAAACTACTTTTTAAATACAATAGAGATGGAGCATGCAGGTGAGTTTTCTCAAGCAAGGTAGGGAAAAGAAATAGAAAATATTTTCCTTGGGGTTACTGTTCTTATTCATTACAGACACGAAATGGATTAAATGTAGATTCCCTACAACTTTGGAAAAAAATTAATGCAAGATTTAAACAAAACCTAAATAACTAACTAACAAGTAGCTTTTAATCTTTATATGGCACAATTATAGAACAAAGGTATTATGGTCTAGGATAGAATATTTACTCAAGTAGAAGTGGCTGTTGCTATCTATTTGATTTTTGATGTTTCATCAAAAAGTTCACCTTCTGTTGCTGCCAAATAATCAACATTGGAATCATCAAGTTGCTGCAATCCTTGCAATCTTGCTTGTTCTCTCTCTAGACTTACCTCCACCTCTACAGACTCATACTGTTTGGCAAGGCCTCCAGATTCAGTGTCTATAATATTTGTAAACACATGAGGTTGTTAGCAATTTTTTTTTATTAATAGATCAAGGTTTATTATAAACAATGTGGAATATTGTGTACAAATATTAAAAAAATATTCCTGAAATACTGCCAAAGTGGACTTTCAATGTTTGTTCATTAAGAAACAAAAAAACCTTACATCCCTCTGCAATGTCTACAGTGTTGATAGTGGACAATGTATCTTTTCTCTCATGTGAGGTGCTCGCTTGAGAAGCTTCCATGGACCTGGAGGGACATGATTCCTGTGTATACATCCTCTTCAGGGAAAGACTTCTGCAAAGCCTCTTTGTCATAACTTCAGCATCGGTTCTAAGAATATTATCCAGCTCCTTGTAGTAAGGGTATATGGCAGGATCATTACCGCTTATTTCGTTATACACCACCACCCTTTTGTATTCCAACCTCATACATTTAGTCTTGGATCGACACTCTTTCGCACTACGCTGGTGGTTCCTCTTAAGCATCTCCTTTGAAATATTTTCAAAAATATTTATATTCCTATGGCTGCTTTTCAAGTCTTCCTGGACCCTTCTTTCCCCCCATATCTCAAGGTGGTCCCTAGTCTCGTTATCCCTCCAAGGAACCCCTCTGCCTTGCCTCTTTCTTTCATCTGTGGGGGCATCCATTGCTTTTATTTAAATAAAGTCATAAAGTAATTGGAGAAATATCTAACTCACGCTTGTGTTGCCAGTGCAAAATCGAAAGAGAAAGTGGTTGCTACGGATGCTCCTACAAGACTGGTAGGCATGGGTGGAAAAATCAGTTGGATAATATTATTAGATGATGTGAACACATGTTCACGGTCAGAAAAAATGCAATAATGTGATCACAGCTGAAAATGAACTGCTATAACGTGATCATGCTAGAAAACGGTCTTTCTTTCAAATGGAACTTCCTGTTTTCACATGGTTCTAGAAAGTACTCCTGCCAGGATAAGGGAGAGAGAAAAGGAAGCCTTTTAAAGGATGTCCTCGGCCGCCAAAAAACAAGGCAAAATGTCTAAAAGGGGTAACTACTGGGCAGCCAAAGAATTCTCCTACCTGCTAGATGGCATAAGGAGAACTGGAGCAGTAGAACTTTTCATGAGATTCAGCTCCACCCCTAATGTAAAATTCTACTCAAGGTATCAAGATACCTAGCAAGGTAGGGGTATCAGAGGACTACAACACAAGTGGCATCCAAATTCAAGGTGATTGAAGGTGGATTTTTTTCAATAACATGCAGTTGTTTAGGGGGGAACCCCCTGAGCATGCCCAGGGCCCACATTTTAAAGAAATGTTCAGTCTGTGGCAGGATGCTAACAAGCCTCACTGGGATGACAGAAGACCATCCAGTAAGTTTATTTTTTAATTGATTTACATTCCCTTTTCATTAAGTAAGTAACAGTTTATTTACTTTAAGGAAAATTCCTGTTTAAGAATAGTAGAGAAATGCTATGCCTCACACTTATTTCTGGATTTGGTGGGTGGCAACATACTGTTTGTTACCATTTGATTTTTAAATTATTTATTGCAGCAACTGGACGTTCATATAGTGCTTCAGTAGAAAGTTTTGTCCCAGATGAAGCTGGTGAGTATCCAATTTTAAAATTAATCCAAACCACGACAATTCTTTGATTCCCTTTTTAATGAAGTACTATTTTGAATAAAGCAGTATTTGGGTTTATGACACATATCTCGAGATATAAGCGCACCTTGAGGTGTCCAGATGTGGAATTGATAAATATTAGCTAGGTTTTATTACCCATGATATGTTCTACTGAGATTTCCGTTGTTAAATTTTAAAATGTTAACAGCCAGCATGTTGCTTTCGACTGTATTGTAATTTCCTTTGTTTGCATGAACATCAAGTTAGAAATAATGTTGCATTACAAACAAGCCATTGTACTTATGACCTTTTTTTTAAACTAGGAAACAGGACCTCTATATCTGTATCTACTTCAATATTTTCACCTTCCCTTTCCCATAGAGAGAGAGATGTATTACTGAGGGCTTTTAATAAATGTAAACAATAGCCCACTAGCTGCCCTGGGGGAAAAAACCCATCACGAAAAATTATTATTTGACATATTGATTCCCTCATTTTGACATGATATAATTTACATTTTATACAACAGTAAGGAGCCTGCATATCAGTCTACACAAGGTCCTACCATAAAGATTATTTCCCCTATGTAGGCATTTATAAACATCAAGACAACTTGTTCTCTTTTTATTATAAATATTACTTAAATTCAATGTTTAAGTTATGGTTAAGTCTTCTTCTGCATGGATTACCAAATTATGAATGCTAATGTATGGATCTCAGCCGATGTAGCTAAGTATCCTCATGAACTGTACAACTATCACGGCCACAACTGCTGCATTTCTCTATACCATAACACATTATTATTACTTTATAGAGTAATGAAATGCCGGTAGGGAATGTAAGGCATCTACTTTTTGAGTTTGCAATTGGACATATGGGGATTAGCACAATACTTTTTATTAAATTAAATGCATTACAAGGAAATATAACATTGATTCAATCAAAGAGAATAAAAACACTTAATTTCTAGGTGTTTAATATAGCCGAAATAAAAATTAATTTCTTTCTCAAAAATTGCAGAAAAGGAAAATTGGTAGTTGTATATGCATGAGCTTGGGAGTGCAAGTAAGAGGTGGCAGATATGACATCCTACCAGGAAGCATTATGCAAATGTTTAGAATCCCAATATGAATACAAAGAAAACAATAAAAGGATTATATTTTGATTTTTTTTAAAAGCAACCTTACGGAAATACATATATTTTCATGTCATGGATGTTTATTAAAATTGCTTAATTAGGGGATGATAATCGCTGTCTTCTTTCATTTTATTCCCTCCTGCGCAGGAACAAAACCTTCCAGTGTGGCAAGCCCTTCAATCTGTTCAACCAGAAGTAGGTGCTGGTGGAGGAGAGGAGGAGGAAAGTTCTGATGAGGATGAGGAGGCCAGAGAGGAAAAGGGGGCTTTGGAGGAGCCATTGCAAGAAGGAGGGTCTTCGAACCCTGTGGGACGCGTTTCCCCAGGTCCATCCGTTGCATTAGAGATGGAGATTGGCAATAAAGATCATAAAACAACATGTAATGGTGCTGGGAGTACATTACATAGAAGTAAGATGCACTAGTTTTAAACACTGTATAACAAAATGTTCTTGTAATGTAGTCTTAGCTTTTACATAGTAATCTCCTCTTGTAGAACAATTAACTGCTGAAACTACAGAGAAATTGCCATTTATATCCTCTTTCTATTAACAGAAACATCTCATGAAGATGAAGTGGGAGAACCATCTCCTGGGGCCAGTACTGACGTGGAACATCCGCAGTGCTGCAGGAAAGCAAGAGAGGAGATGCTTTCTATAAGAGCAGAAGGTTAGCACACTTAAAGGGCTCCCTTTTTCCATTTTAAATGGTTTTTAACAACAAAAACAAATCAAGCATTTAAAAGCCTCTGCATGGCTTTGTTGGCAGTTAGATTAATGAGAAATCATACAGTAAAATAACGAGTGTACCTTTAGTCATGTAATTTAAGTAGACCATTTGAAATTTGTTAGCATCCATGATATACAAACTACAGAAGCCTTGAATACATTTTCAAAACATCTTGAATGCTGGTTGAAATACCATTGAATGTATGAATCTGCTGATGTGTAGATGGCCTTTTTTGGCCAATTACTAAAAACCCATGTGAATGGATGGTCATAGCTTTTTTTGGTAACTTTAAAAGGATGTCTTCTTGTAAAAGCAAATGCCCAACAATTTACATTTGCGCTTATCAATATGTCTTTAAAGGGTATACTTGAACTATCAAAGGCATAAGAAATAACTAGTGCACTGTCATGATAATTCCCATTGTTAATTGTATAAAACAAAAGAGTTTTTTAATATTCTCTTTTGATTTAGTAGCTGTAGAATAGTAAATTAAAATTCCTGCACCTCAATTCTCTCCTACAGTTTCCGCATCAATAGAAAACATGAACCAGAAGATTGAAAACATAGAAAGAAGGCAGCAGGAACTTAAGAAAAAAAATGACTGTAATTCAAGAATATTACAAACGATTTTGTGGTGTCTTCAGCCGTATGCCAGAGGCCAATATATAACTTGGTGTTTAAAATCCTTTATTTTTGCTACCATAGAAGAGAGAAGTGAATTTTCTTTTGATAATGTGATATTTTTGACATGTCTATTTTTCTAGATACAATAAAGATTTAACCATTTTTTGAAAATATTTCCAAGTACTTTTAAATCTAGATAGACAAAAATGGAGTAATCGCCCTTGATCTTTACTTACCTCATAGGTATGATACTGGCTATCAAGGTAAATAAATTACTACATATTTCCCTTTCAAGAGATGAACCCCACCCCCCAGCATAAGCAAAAGTGGCCTGGGATTCAAACGCCCATCCACCCAGTCCCGAGTTTGTAACCACTGCCAAGTCGTGTGCCAGTGAGTCTTGGCTGTTCTGGGGTGGGTGGGTGGATGGGCAATGCAACCAGCGGAACGTTCCACTGAACACCCCCTCCCCCAACACAAATTTGTTATTGGTTTTCAATGCCCATCCACCCGGTCCTGGGTTTTTAAATCTCTGCCAAGGCATGTGCTTGTGAGTCCTGGCTGTTCTCAGGGTGCGTGGATGGCCGATGCAAGCAGCAGAACGTTCCCCTGGAGAACCAACCCCCCCAATGCAAAGCTGTCCTTGGATTGCAACACCTATCCACCCAGTCCAGAGTTGGAAATCCCTGCAAGTGACAATGGTGGTGAGTCATGGCTGCTCTCAGAGTGGGTGGGTGGGCAATGCAACCAGTGGAACGTTTCCCTGGAGAGACCACCCCCCAAAACAAACCTGTCCTTGTATTGCAATGCCCATTCACCCACTTCTGAGTTTGGATCCAGTGCCAAGGCATGGTGTAGTGCATCCTGGCTGTTCTCAGGGTGGGTGGATGGGTGATGCAACCAGCAGAAAGTTCCCCTGGAGAGACCACACCCCAAAACAAAGCTGTCCTTGTATTGCAATGCCATCCACCCAGTCCTGAGTTTGGATCCAATGCCAAGGTGTGTTGTAAAAATAAAATCAGTGTACTGTAAAGTCCAGGAGGACAAATCAACACAGGTACAGTTGTCCCTTGACATTCGCGGGGGTTACGTTCCACGGACCCCCGCGAATGTAAAAAAAACCGCGAATATGGATTGCCCTCCCCGGGACCTTCACGGAGCCTTCGAAGGCTCCGTGAAGGCCTCCGCGGCCTCCCCCCACCCTCCCCAGACCTTCACGGAGCCTTCGAAGGCTCCGTGAAGGCCTCCCCCCACCCTCCCCCCTCCCTCCCCGGGGCCTTCACGGAGTCTTTCAAGGCCCCGTGAAGGCCTCCACGGCCTCCCCCCACCCTCCCCAGCCCTTCACGGAGCCTTGGAAGGCTCCGTGAAGGCCTGCCCCCACCCTCCACCCTCCCTCCCCGGGGCCTTCACGAAGTCTTTCAAGGCTCCGTGAAGGCCTCCGCGGCCTCCCCCCACCCTCCCCAGCCCTTCACGGAGCCTTGGAAGGCTCCGTGAAGGCCTCCACCCATCCTCCCCCCTCCCTCCCCGGGGCCTTCATGGAGCCTTTGAAGGCCTCCGCGGCCTCCCCCCACCCTCCCCAGCCCTTCACGGAGCCTTGGAAGGCTCCGTGAAGGCCTCCCCCCACCCTCCCCCTCCCTCCCCGGGGCCTTCACGGAGCCTTTCAAGGCTCCGTGAAGGCCTCCGCGGCCTCCCCCCACCCTCCCCAGCCCTTCACGGAGCCTTGGAAGGCTCCGTGAAGGCCTCCCCCACCCTCCCCCCTCCCTCCCCGGGGCCTTCACGGAGCCTTTCAAGGCTCCGTGAAGGCCTCCGCGGCCTCCCCCCACCCTCCCCAGCCCTTCACGGAGCCTTCCAAGGCTCCGTGAAGGCCTCCCCCCACCCTCCCCCCACCCTCCCCAGGCCTTCACGGGGCCTCTGGGGGGTCTCCAAAAGCCCCGTGAACGCCTAGCCGGCCCTCCCAGCTCCTTCCCACAGCTTTCAAGGGGCCTCCGGAGGCCCCTTTTCGCGGTTTTGGGGGGGCCCGGGGGGGCCCTCCCAAAACCGCGAATAATTAAAACCGCGAATGCTGAGTTCGCGAATGTGGAGGGGCAACTGTATTTTATTTAAGGTATAGAGCAGTACAAGAAGATTAAAATATATAGAAACCTTAAAATGTTATCATATTCCATTTATCACAAACTGTGCATTCCTGCATCCGGTGAGTCCTCGCTGTTCTCGGGGTGGGCAGATGGTTGATGCAACCAGCGGAACGTTGTCCTGGACTGACCCCCCCCAATGCAAATCTGTCCAAAGAGTGCAACGTCCATCCACCCAGTCCTGAGTTTGATATATCTGCCAAGTCATGTGCTTGTGAGTCCTGGATGTTCTCGGAGAGGGTGGATGGGTGTTGCAACTGATCGGACGTCCAACTGGAGATATAACTCCCCCCACACAAAGGTGTCCTTGGATTGCAATGCCCATCCACCCAGCCCTGAATTAGAAATCTCTGCCAAGGCATGTGCTTGGGAATACTGGCCCACTGCAACCAGCGGAACATCATACTGGAGATACCCCCCCAACACAAAGCTGTCCTTGGATTGCAATTCCCATCCACCCAGTCTTGAATCTGAAATCTCTGGCAAGGCATATTCTTGTGAATCATGGATGTTTTTTGGGTTGGTGGATGGGCGCTGCAACCAACAGAACATCCTACTGGAGATAACCCACCCTCAACATAAAGCTGTCCTTGGATTACAATGCCCATCCACCCTGTCCTGAGCTTGAAATCTCTGCCAAGGTGTGTGCTTGTGAATCCTGGCTGTTCTTGGGGTGTGTGGATGGGTGTTGCAACCGGTTGGTCATCCTACTAGAAATATACCCCACCCCCCAATTCAAAGCTTGCCTTGGTTCACAACACCCATTCACCCAGCCCAGAGTTGGAAATCTCTGCCAAGGCGTGTGGTGATGAGTCCTTGCTGTTCTCTGGGTGAGTGGATGGATGGTTGTTGCAATTGGTGGCATGTCCAACTGGAGACATACCCCCCAAATGCAAGGCTCTAATTGGATTGCAACGCTCATCCACAAAGTCCTGAGTTGGAAATCTCAGCCAATGAGAGTGGTGGTGAGTCCAGGCTGTTCTCTGGATGGGTGGATGGGCGTTGTAACCAGCAGAATGTCGTATTGGAGATCCCCCCCCCGACCAATTCAAAGCTGTCCTTGGATTGCAACGCCCATCCACCCTGTCCAGAGTTTTCATTCTCTATCAATGTGTGTGGTGGTGAGTCCTGGCTGTTCTGAGGGTGAGTGGATGGATGATGCAATCTGCAGGCAGTCCAACTGGATTTCCCGCCCCCCAACACAAAGCTGTCCTTGGATTGCAATGCCCATCCACCCTGTCCTGAGTTGGAAATCCCTGCCAATGAGAGTGGTGGTGAGACCTAGCTGTTCTCAGGGTGGGTGGATGGGCGTTGCAACAGGCGGAATGTCATATTGGAGATTCCTCCCCCCAACCAATTCAAAGCTGTCCTTGGATTGAAACGCCCATCCACCCTTTCCAGAGTTTTCATCCTCTATCAATGCGTGTGGTGGTGAGTCCTGGCTGTTCTCAAGGTGGGTGGATAGGCAATGCACCCAGTGGACAGTTCAACTGGATTTCCCCCACCCCAACACTAAGCTGTCCTTGGATTGCAATGCCCATTCACCCTGTCCTGAGTGGGAAATCCCTGCCAATGAGAGTAGTGGTGAGTCATGGCTGTTCTCAGGGTGCGTGGATGGGTGTTGCAACTGGCGGAATGTCATATTGGAGATTCCTCCCCCACAACCAATTCAAAGCTGTCCTTGGATTGAAACGCCTATCCATCCAGTCCTGATTTGGAAATCCCTGCCAATGAGAGTGGTGGTGAGTCCTGGCTGCACCCATCCGCCTGATGGGTGGATGGGCATTGCAGTCAGTGGCATGTTCCACTGGAGAGAGCACCCCCCCATACAAAGCTGTCCTTGGATTGCAATGCCCATCCACCCTATCCTGAGTTTTCATCCTCTATCAATGTGTGTGGTGGTGAGTCCTGGCTGTTCTGAGGGTGAGTGGATGGACGATGCAATCTGCAGGCAGTCCAACTGGATTTCCCGCCCCCCAACACAAAGCTGTCCTTGGATTGCAATGCCCATCCACCCTGTCCTAAGTTGGAAATCCCTGCCAATGAGAGTGGTGGTGAGACCTAGCTGTTCTCAGGGTGGGTGGATGGGCGATGCAACCAGTGAAACGTCCTACTTGAGAATTCCCCCCCCCTCAACACAAAGCTGTCCTTGGATTGCAATGCCCACCTACCCAGATTTTGAAATCTCTGCCAATGAGAGTGGTGGTAAGTCGTGGCTGTCCTCAGGGTGGGTGGATGGGTGTTGCATCCGGCAGAATGTCGTATTGGAGATCCCCCCCCAAAACAATTCAAAGCTGTCCTTGGATTGCAATGTCCATCCACCCTATCCTGAGTTTTCATCCTCTATCAATGCGTGTGGTGGTGAGTCCTGGCTGTTCTGAGGGTGAGTGGATGGACGATGCGACCTGCGGACAGTCCAACTGGATTTCCCGCCCCCAACACAAAGCTGTCCTTGGATTGCAATGCCCATCCACCCTGTCCTGAGTTGGAAATCCCTGCCATTGAGAGTGGTGGTGAGACCTAGCTGTTCTCAGGGTGGGTGGATGGGCGATGCAACCAATGAAACGTCCTACTTGAGAATTCCCCCTCCCAATGCAAAGCTGTCCTTGGATTGAAACACCCATCCACCCTATCCTGAGTTTTCATCCTCTATCAATGCGTGTGGTGGTGAGTCCTGGCTGTTCTCGAGAATGGGTGGATGGGTGATGCAACCAGTGGACAGTCCAACTGAATCCCCTCCCCCAACACAAAGCTGTCCTTGGATTCAAACGCTCATTCATCCTGTCCTGAGTTGGAAATCCCTACCAATGAGAGTGGTGGTGAGTCATAGCTGTTCTCGGGGAAGGGTGGGTGGGTGTTGCAGCCAGTGGCACATTCCACTGGAGAGAGCACCCCCCAATACAAAGCTGCCCTTGGATTGCAATGCCCATCCACCCTGTCCAGTGTTTGGATCCAATGCCAAAGCATGTTGTGGCGAGTATTGGAGGTTTCTGAGGTGGGTGGATGGGCATTGCAACTGGCGGAATGTCGTATTGGAGATTCTCCCCTCAACCAATTCAAAGCTGTCTTTGGATTGCAATTCCCATCCACCCTATCCTGAGTTTTCATCCTCTATCAATGTGTGGTGGTGAGTCGTGGCTGTTCTAAGGGTGAGTGGATGGACGATGCAACCCGCGGACAATCCAACTGGATTTCTCCCCCCCCCCACAACACAAGCCTGTCCTTGGAATGCAATGCCCATCCACCCTGTTCCGAGTATTAAATTCCTGCCAATTAGAGTGGTGGTGAATCGTGGCTCTTCTCGGGAACTGGTGGATGGGTGATGCAATCAGCGGAACGTTCCACTGGAGATACACCCCCCCAACACAAAGCTGTCCTTGGATTGCAATGCCCATCCACCCAGTCCTGGAAATCTTTGCCAAGGCATGAGCTAGTGAGTCCTGGCTGTTCTAGGGGTGGTTGGATGGGTTTTGCAATAGGTTGGACGTCCAACTGAAGATATCAACCCCACCTATTCAAAGCTGTCCTTGGATTGCAATGCCCACCCACCAAGTCCTGAGTTTTTGTCCTCTATCAGTGCATCTGGTGGTGAGTCCTGGCTGTTCTTGCAGTGGGTGGACTGGCGTTACAATCACTTGTAGGCCCTGCTGAATAGCCCCCCCCCATTCAAAGCTGGCCTCAGATTGCAAAGCCCATCCACCCAGTCCTGAATTAGAAATCTCTAATCTAAACCAGATGTACTTCCACCCTGGAGAGACAAATTGCCCACCACATCAAAGCTGCCAAACAATTGAATCACCCATTCACCCAGTCATCATATTTGTGTTTCCGCAACAGTATGCAATGCTGACTCCTACCTTATATAAGAATGTGTGGTGGGGCATTGCTGTATGTGAACCACCCCATCGCCCTAGAAATGTTACCCCCCCTCACAAATACTCATCAAATAATTTACATTCCAGTCTTCTATCTGAATCCATTGATATTGCATGCAGTGCTTATGTTTCCAAAGAAAAGAAGCTCATATGTGGCAATAAACATGCATACATTTAAAGGTGCAGCCGAAAAGGGAAGTAAAAATAAAATCAGTGTATTGTAAAGTCCAGGAGGACAAATCAACATAGGTATTTTATTTAAGGTATAGAGGAGTACAAGAAGATCAAAATATATAGAAACCTTAAAATGTTATGGTGGGAATCATATTCCATTTATCACAAACTGTGCTTTCCTACATCCTGTAAGGACAAAAAAGCAGAATGTAGCATTTTAATAACATAGATGCGATCAAATGGAGCATATTAATAAGCCAAATGTGACTGTACCTCATTAAATAATGTTTCAAATTTAAATATTAGGAAGTACTACTACTACTACTATTACTACTACTACTAGAATTTATTTATACCCCACCCCTCTGCTAAAAACAATTGGGGCAGCTTCGAACAATTAAAATTCTACAATGCCAACTAAAAGCACCACTCACCCCCACCCTCCCCCATAAAAAGACATTAAACAATATAAAATTAAAACCACCTAGCTAAAATCACATTAAAAACAAATGGAGACGCAACTCCTGAGGCCGGGATCTAATCAGGAAAGGTCTGCCGAAAGAGATCTGTCTTTAGTGCTTTCTTAAAGCTACTTAAGCTCGTCATCTGACGGATCTCGTACTTGTAGCAAATACTTTTCATATGTTATAATGCTGATGTAAAACCCAAACCCTAAAATAAAAGCAATGGAAAAATAGCCTTATTATTCCTTACATGGATAAATAGGTATGTAAGTTTCCTCAAGTAATTGTTGTAGGGGTAATATGATTCTTTAAAAATATCAAACCCATCTCCCAGCATTCCTTTAAAATATGGCTTTTTTATATATACTTGTGTTTGTCCAAATAGCTTTAGAGTAGTCAATATATATTTTTTAAAAAAGAAAACTCATGAAACACTCACCGTAAGAAATAAAATTTTACATATGATACCATTTGCACAACAAACATCAAAAATAAAAACTTTACACACTCTTACCCACTAATCATAACGATTCCACGTCTAAAACCTGACTGTTAAATTCAAATAGCGAAACAAAAGGTTTCTTCCTGCGTTTCTCAAGGCATATCAAATACACACATCCTCATGTAAAAAGCATCTGATTTTTTTATAGCAATTATTTGTTAGATAAACTATGAAGGATAAAGAACAATACCAAGCTCAAGAAGAAAAATAAACACATCTGAAAGACGATTTCACACACCCTCCCCAAACCATTATAGTACAATGGAAGAAAGACCGCATGATACTAAAAATATTTTAAAAAGAAAAGCATCACTAAAATCAATATTTCAATATCTACTGAAGCATAGAAGCAAGTAACAGTAAAAAACATTTTAAATAAGTAATCACGGTGAAATCAATTACGTTCCTGTTCACGAACTAGAGGATGCTCAAATCTTTAAAGAAGAACACACCAAGCCAACATCCAGAAACTGTCTGTCGTCACTTTGGGGGCAGGGAAACAATGTAAGGGGAGATCATTTTCGCGTGATAACATAATACTTTTCGGACGATTTATGATCCCATAAATCGAGAATTGGCGGACCCATTAGAAGGGTCCGCCCTCGAAGGCTAATGGAACCAATAGGATTCCAGAAAGCCTTGGAGGGTTTAATGGTTGGTAATGCCAGTTACCCTGTCGAAGCTTTGGTTAATACCTGGAACACCGACCTTACCAAGGCTATCAACACGATCGCTCCCAAGAGTCCTTTCCAACCTGCTCCAAACCATAGGCTATGGTATAAATCAGAGCTTAGGAAAATGAAGCAGGTTGGACAACGACTAAAGTGCAATGGGCGGAAAACTCGACTCATATCCGACAGGACTCATAATAGAAACTTTCTTTGGTCCTATCGAGAGGCAATACATACAGTGCAGAGATCCTTCTCCTCTGCACGTATTGCGTCTCCAGAGTCCCATCCAGCAGAGCTGTTTAGGGTGGTAAGGGAGATGACGCAGGTTATACCTGCACAGAACCCATTGCTTAACCCAACAACAGCCTGATGTGACACATTTAACAACTACTTTGCAGATAAAATCTCTTGGATAAGAGCTGACCTAGATGCCAGTATTTTGACAGAAACAATTGACGAGGGGTCCAGCAACTCCGTTGATGTTAATTTACTGGATCAATTTCAATCTGTGAATACTGAGGATGTGGATAAGCTACTAGGTAGAGTGAGGAAGACAACCTGCTCTCTTGATCCTTGCCCTTCATGGCTGGCCATTGAGGGGGGGGTGCCTTGATGCTGTTTCTTAAGGACATCATCAATGCATCCCTCAGGGAAGGGTGTGTTCCATCCTGTTTAAAGGAAGCGGTGGTTAGGCCACTCCTGAAAAAACCTTCCCTGGACCCCCTGGATATGAACAACTATAGGCCAGTTTCTATGTTATCATTCTTGAGCAAAGTGATTGAGAGGGCAGTTGCTCTTCAACTCCAAGTGGTTTTGGATGAAACCAATTATCTAGACCCATCTCAAACTGGATTTAGGATGGGATTTGGAATTGAGACCGCCATGGTTGCCTTGACCGATGACCTGTGTCTAAGCATTGACAGGGGTAGTGTGAGCCTGTTGGTGTTTCTGGACCTCTCAGCGGCTTTCGATACAATAGATCATAGCATCCTCTTGGATTGCCTGAGTGGGGTTAGGAATAGGAAGCACTGTGCTTCAGTGGTTCTGGTTCTTCCTCTCAGACAGGCCCCAGAGAGTGCTGCTCGGGGACAGCTGTTCCAGTAAAAAGGAGCTTACCTGTGGCATTCCACAAGGTGCCATCTTGTCCCTGATGCTGTTTAACATCTATATGAAGCCGCTGGGTGAGATTATCGGGAGTTATGGGGCTGGGTGTTATCAGTATGCTGATGACACCCAGATCTATTTCTCCTTGTCTTGATTGTCAGCCTCGGATTCTGATGGTGTCTCTCCTCTTAATGACTGTCTTAAAGCAGTAACGGGCTGGATGAGGAAAAACAGATTGAGATTAAATCCGGACAAAACAGAGGTACTCACGGTAGCGGCCCCAAAACCAGGAGTTGGGTTGCAACCTCCAGTCCTGGATGGGATCAGATTCTCCATTATGGACTGTGTTTGCAATTTAGGGGTGCTCCTTGACTTGTTGCTTCAGATGACTAGTCAGGTGAGTGTGACGGTCAGGAGTGCCTGTTATCAGCTGCATCCTTTCCTGGAAGAAAGGGACCTTGAGACTGTGGTGCACGTGTTGGTAACCTCTTGTCTAGATTTCTGCAATGAGCTCTACATGGGGCTACCCTCGTGCTTGGTCCAGAAACTTCAGTTGGTACAAAATATGGCAGGCAGAGTGGTCTCGGGAACATCTCGGAGAGACCATTTAATTTCAGTATTAAAAATCTCTTCACTGGCTGCGTATCAGTTTCCAGGTCCAGTATAAGGTGTTGGTTATTACCTTTAAAGCCCTAAATGGCTTGGGTCCAACTTATCTTTAGAACCACCTCCTTCCATACAATCCTCCCCGCGCACTCCGGTTCTCTGGGAGGAATTTGTTACAGCCACAAAAATCTAGGTTCTCTGCATCCTCCCAGAGGGCCTTTTCAGTAATCACCACCAAATTATGGAATGGCCTGCCAAACGAGATCCGTCAGATGACGAGCTTGAGTAGCTTTAAAAAAGCACTAAAGACTGATCTCTTTTGACAGGCTTTTCCTGATTAGATCCCGGCCTCAGGACCTGCGTCTCCTGGCCTCTTTTAGTCCTTTACCTTGACTCACTGGCTGTTGATTTTTGTATTTGTTTATTTTATGTGACTTTTAAGTTTAGGTGTATTTTAATTTGATGCTAGTTTAATATCTTTTTATGGGGGAGGGGGGGTTGGTGGGGCTAAGGGTTTTCAGTCTGTATTGCTGTGTTTTAACTGTTGTAAGCCGCCCCGATTGTTTTTAACAGAGGGGCAGGGTAAAAAATAAATAATAATAATAATTATTATTATTATTATCCTGTAATAGCAATGGAAATGGTTCTTAATAACGACTTTTCCCCATGAATACAATATCACGGCAAGAAAATGGAATAAAAACAGGGCCAGTATGGATTCGTGACGATTGTGTGTGAAAAGAAAAATCTCTAACGATCCTGTAATGTTATTACAATGTGTTTTTTAGCCCGTGTGAAAATCTCCTAAATCTCATGAGGCTCATAACAATGTATATTGTCTACCAAAATTATTCAGCATTAGCTTTCAGTAGTTTCATGAACAATAATGAATTTTCATTTCATTTCTTCAGTCTCAGAGCTGTATGTATCCTGTTCAAATATTGTTGCTTTCCTGTTCAAAGCTCTCTGTTATTTAAAAGGAAAGAAATGGCCTGACTTTTGTGATGTATATATTTCTACATTTCTCCCCTCTTCCACCATCTAAGTAAATAACACAATAATACATTTTTGGGATGTACTGTGAAGAGGTGTCTATGGTCTTTTGAAAAAATCTTCAAAATCTTAAGGAAGGATAGGCCAGTTTCCAAGGATCAGGGGTCACATTGAACCTGGACCAGCCATAACCCACAGGGAGTGTGTCACAAATCCCTGAAGTTGCTAAAATGTCATAGTTTCCACCAAGTTTCCCATCTCTGCCAGTTTGTGTATGTGTGTGTGTGAGGAAGCTCCCACACCATCCAGTACTGCCAGTCTTCAGGGCAGACTGACATTTTATTTTCCAGAAGTCCAAATAGAACTCAAAGCAACTTACAATATAGATTTAAAAAGAACATTTAAAACACTTTACGTTTTAAAAGCATTAAATCATATGTTCAGTTAAAATGCTACTTTCAAAACATTACAAATTAAGACATAAAAACACACATTACATACTAAAAACAGGACACTCAATTGCATATCACCCCACCCTGGTCAGCCAAGGCTGGAGGCCTGTTTAAACAAGAAGGTCTTTGCCCACCAGTGGAAAGACAGCTCAGAGTGGGCAGATCAAACCTGTTTTGGGAGGGAGTTCCAAAGCCTAGGACCAGCCACCAAGAAGGCTTTCTCCTGTGTCCTCACCAGCGGAGCCTGGGAGGGTGGCAGGATGGAAAGAAAGTCCTCCCCTCAAAAACTGTAAGACTCAGCATGCTTGTATGGTTACTTACATTGGTACAGTTGAGGTGTGGCGGGGAACAAATGGAAGCAATGGGGGAATTGCAAAAATGGGAGCAGCTGGGAAGAGGGGAGGGAGGGATAAAGCAAAATAATTTATTTATTTATTTATTTAATTTATATGCCGCCTTTCTCCCAGAAGGGACCCATGGCGGTTCACAAAATCACATAAAATAGAGTTTAAACCCATTAAAAAACTCACAATAAAAAGATATAAAATGACATAAAATGCATAAAAGTTAAAAGATAAAAATCAGCTAAATAAAAAAATAAATAAAATAAAACACACCCCAATACAAGCCTCCATAAGCCCAGCTATGTATTAAAAGTTGCCTTTCCTTCTTTTCTTTTCAATTAGTGTTGATCCTTCTGCCTCATTTAATCTAATTTTCCTGCACTCTCTCTGGGGGGCTCTCTGGTGTGGCCCTGTGGGACACACAGTTCTCTGTGTCACCTTGGCCAAATGATTTGGAAGTGTCCTCAGTACAGCACTCAAAGTATCAAAGATTTTGTTCCTTTCCTGGGTCTGCAGAGAAAAGAGATGTCATCTGTGCAACAAAAAAGCGGGCTAGTGAAGATGTTGGTGTCAGGGGAATTAAGCCCAGAATGTTCCCTTGAGTAGATAGATGGATAGAACCTATCATGGGGTTTTCTTGGTAAGGTTTGTTCAGAGGGTGTATGCCTTTGCTTTTCTCTGAGGCTGAAATAATGTGACTTGTTCAGTGGGTTTCCATGGGTCAGCAGGGATTCAAACCCTGGTCTCCAGACCCATAGTCCAAAGCTCAAACCACTACACCATGACTACTCTCACATTTATACTGAAACTAAAAATATCATTTGTAGTCATGTGGTGAGGGTAGGGTATCCCAGGGATTAAAAATAAAGACCCCAAAATATCTAGTAGGCTCACTCTGTTAGATTGCATTATAGAAGTAAGAGATTTGAAGATTAACTTTAAAGATTAACATTTAGTCAATTAGAGTTCACTTTATCAAATACATAAGATTCCACAATAATTTCTACATTCACAAATGTTTAAAGTGGTAGGAAGACATTGTTACAATGCCCTACATCCCCTTCCTATAATATCTCATAATTGGCAATATTAAGGGTGTGTTTATATGAGGGGATAAAATCTGATGAAATCCGCGCAAATTCGGAAGATCGTTAATACATATTCCAAAACAACCGTATACATGGTATCACATGGCAGTGATACGAATGAAAGAGCGGCACAGGCATAGAATAATATGAATTCGGTATGCTCGAACGGTACAGGTCAGCTCATACGAATGTCAGCAAAACTGTCAATCAAAGCTTTCAGCAGAAGAACAACTGCGTTTGCAGTTTCTGGAGTAGAGTCCTGGTGGCGCAGTGGTTAAATGCCAGTACTGCAAGTCACCACGTTGCAAGTTCGATTCCAGCCGGCTCCAAGGTTCACTCAGCCTTCCATCCTTTCGTAGGTCAGTAAAATGAATACCCGGCTTGTGGGGGCAATTAGCTAACACACATTGGAAGCTGCTTAATGCAGTGTAGATGTGTAAATAGCTGTTGCTTAAAACAATTTGTAAGCCGCTCTGATAGCCTTGTGGCTGAAGAGTGGGGTATAAATACCTAAATAAATAGAGTCAGAAAGGTGAGGTCAAACAGAGGTCACAAGGACCTGGAAAGCTGTCATGGAAAAATACTAGCAGACACACCCAAGACAGGATTAAGCGAAGCCCCTAGTAAACAACACAATTACAGAGGTATGTGCTAATCCTCTCTTGGGCACCCTTGGAGATGAGTCACACATCACAAACAAACATGTGACCAAAACAACGCTTACTCCCAGGAAATATCCCTCGGCACCCCTTCCTGTCATGCAATGTGAGACTGTCATAAACTCATCAATTCCTGTCTCTCAGCCATTAACAGCAATCAGCAAAGTTTCGGTTTTCTTTGTTTAAATGGTAGGAAACCCATCTAAGCTTTGTCTTAAATCCAAATACCCCTTCCGGACATGAAATACAGTATAAATATTAGTCACAAATAATAGCAAGTTACGCCACTGTGGATGACACCCTGCTACTCTCTCTGCCAGTGCACCCTAGGATTAGACTGCAGTGCCATCCCTAGACTTCCGCCTGAGCTCTGCTCTTCTCTTCTCGACTGACAACAATAGTCCCATCTCCTGAATCTATTCCTCTATCCAGCCTTTCTGCCTTAAAACTCTTTGTTAGCCTTGTGAAGTTCTTGTGAGTGTGTGTTGCACGTGTAAATGCTTTCTGGGTTATTTTCCAATGAAAACCATTTGTTTTACTTTAACCTGGAGTTCTCTGCAGTGAGTACTGGTCTACATAGGTTAAAAGATCCCGAAGTGACCCACCTCTTGCAGACTTCCATTTGAGTTAATCATAATTCCCCAAAATAGTAATATAGTTCTGAGATCACAGGTGGACTCCCCACAGACCCCCCTCTTCGGGTAACAACACAAGAGAGGAAAGATAATAGCATTGCATTCTGGTGTTACCTGCCCTGATTCCCCCACCCTTCCAGTAATTCATCAATTGGCTACATTGCATCAATTGGCTTATTATTGGCATGCCACATGGTTGGTAGTAGACCAGGAATTCCCAAATACAAGGGGTCAAGATTTGCTCAGAAGGCCTAAGGAAGTAGCTAGCCCAAATTCCTAAAAGACATGCCTGGGTTGGAATTAAGTGGACCCCCCTTGGACTGGTAGGTTAGGGTGGAAATGGGCTAATTCTGCTGGATGTACATAGAAGTGAATTATTCACTAATTCAGTTAAGGTAGCTGGACACTCATTGCTTTGTAAAGCTGGTTTTTCTTCACATTTTTCCTAAAAAATAGAGAGTTGCCTGAGACCCATGAGTTCTGATGCTTCAGCCATTAGCAATTGTTAACACATCTGTAGAATCCTTGTTTAACCCTGGAAAACTCCAGCAGACATTGCATTCCATTCATAACACCACCAAAGTATGCTTAGTTTCCCAGAGGCCATCACTCTGTTAGTTTGCTGTATCACCCAGCACTTCCAGCCATTCTTCTCCGCATGAATCACTGCTCATCAGACAGGTATAGATAGCCCATCATCCCAAACACAATTCCTCTATCCCAATACTTCCTGCTTTCTTTGATAGCCTTGTGTGAGTGCTTGAAGTTTTAATATATGTATGTATGCATTCCCCTGATTATTTTACAATTAAAACCATTTTTATTTTACCTCCTGGCTTGGAGTCTCATCAGTTACTACTGTTATACATAGGTTAAAAGACCTATGTTGTTACCCGACATCTCATAGCCACTATTTGAGCTAATTAAAATTCTCCATAGAAATATTAATTTTTAGTAGACACACATGGAATTTCCATGGACTTCAGTAATTCGGGTAACACTGGGATGGGAAATGGAAGGGATGAAAGTGAAATAGAGCTTATATAAGTGATTAGCATACAAAAAACAATCACAAGAATAGGGCTTAAACAAGCAAAGTAAACAACAATCATAGCTCTCCATCTATCCATCGATCCATCCATTAATTTATTCATTCATGTAATATCTCATCTGTCTCCTGATATTGAACCCAAGCAGTTTACAATGAGGTTAAAACAAGAGACAGATATAACCTTAAAGATAATAGCCTTTGTGGCTGAAGAGTGGGGTATAAATAACTAATAAATAAATAAATAACAAGGTTTTAAAACTGAAATCAAATATACCGTATTAAAACACAAGTGCTTTAAAATAGAATAAAAACCATTTAAAAACATATGGATAAAAGTACAACACAAAATCCCAATTAAAAGATCTTTCTGCACAGCCAGTTAATCACCAAGTGCCTGTATAAATAAGAGTCATTACCTGATGGAAGAAAAAGCTGAGAGGGTCAAGCCTCATCTTCCTTGGGAAGGAATCCCTCAGCCTGGAAGCAGCCAGGAACATTAGACACTGGGCCAGTCCAAGATATTTCCTGTGTAAGATGCCCCCCCCCAATATTAAGAAGCCAATCAGACTACAATTGAATCTTACCACTAGCCAAAGAAAAGCACCTGCCAATGATGAGGCAGGCTAGTGGCTTGAGGACAGCCTGAGTAACACAATGTTGTTGTTCAACACCTCTCTGCCTCACTAACCACTATTATTTTTTTCAGGTTTTCTTAAAAGCCTTCAGACCCCCGCTGTACAGGAAAAAATCCTATTGTAAGAGAAAATCATAGGCTTCTAGTAGCCATGAACAAACTATCTTTGGTACAAAGTCCTGAAATTACTAATTCCTCATTACTAAGGGAATGTCATCAAAAACTATAAGATATACACCCACCCCTCAGTATCTGCTGCATGGGGCAGCTGGCAAACCCAATCTGGCTCAAGTTACACAAATGGATGGACAACATTATCTGAATTTATGCTGATTTTTAGTTCTTTCCAAATAAATTTTGTTAAAATGAAGGGCTTTGTTCATTCCAGTTTAGCTAGGCCTCCAGTAAATCCCACTATATATTCTGGTAACTTTGTTGTTGTGTGCCTTCAATTTGTTTCTGATGTATAACAACCCTAAGGCAACCCTATCACAGCATTTTCTTGGCATAATTTGTTCAAAGGGGGATTTGCCTTTATCTTCCTCTGAGGCTGAAAGAGTATGACTTGCCCAAGGTCATCACTTGGGTTTCCATGGCTGAGTGGGGATTCGAACACTGTTCCCCAGAGTTTTAGTCCAATGTTCAAACTACTACGCCACACTGGCTCTCCTGGTAATTTAAGGGATACAAAATACATCCAGATCAAATATCTTAACTTGAAAATTAGATATTTAATGTCCTCTCCTATTTCCAAAATGAGTTTCCAGCAATTTTATGTTGCACACAGTTGTATCTGTAAAGTTTAGGGGATCCTCCTTCTCTTAACACTACTACTATATGCTACAGCCCCTGCCCATGCAAAGACATTTGTATGTAGGGTTGCTAGGTATCAGAGCATGGCCCCGAGTTTCAGGGCTTGCATACTTTTCTTAATTCCTCAGGATGTTGGGGAGGAGTCTCAGGGCAAGAGTGCTACCCTATAAAATGTATGTGTGTATATGTTCCCCTCATTTGCTCAACTTGGTCCTTTTTACTTAAATGGCATCCTATGTGCAATTGTGGCTTTTGTTTGACCTGTCCTACTTAAAGACATCACCAGAGGCTACGTGTTGTAACATCATCCTTGTACTATGACTAGGGCCCACTTACTACGACATCACAAGAGATTGTCTCTAGCTCTCAAGCTTCGGCTTGTGACAGTCCTGACCTGGTAGCCCTACCTGTATGGGAGTTTTCTACCCTGACATGGTGCTATAGAAAGTGCATGGAATCATATTCTTGAAAAAACCCATAGATACATTTGGGAACTGAAGAAATCTATACCTTGATTTTCCTGTTTTGCAAGCTGCACCAAATCTTCCTTGCCGCCTACACAAATCAGCCACAGTGTACGTGGACAATGGGCTAATTCAAGACGAGAGCTTGGAAACATTAGATTTTTGGATAGCAACTCCCAGGACGTTGCTGTCCAATTATGCCTTGACAGTATGTCAAGTGGCTCTCTTCAATACTGTAATCAACTTGTCAAGGGTAGGAACATGTGTCCCTCCATATGTTGTGAGACTGCAAGTGCCAGCAGCTCTAGCCAGCAGAGCCAATGGTGAGCAAAGTGAGGAGTTGTACCCCAGGAACACCTAGTGAGATACATGATTCCCACTCCCTGTCTTATGCAGGTGCCCTAAAAATTAATTGAGTCTTAGCCCATAGATATGGCAAATTTTGCCATTTTTATTTATATGGATGTATAACTCCAAAGGAAGAAGGGATTGGGACTCACTAGTTTACAGCATAAATTGACTTTAGGAAATGGGGCAGAGGTTATATTTGTAGGTCAGAAGCTGGTGCTTCAATCGTCTTCATGTATGTTTGCAGTGGTGGGAAATGAAGGTGTTGACTCATCTAATCTGTGGTCAACATGGATGTTTGCCTAGGTACTACAGCCATTTAGAAGTACATACAGAGATGTCTTAGAAGAATGGCTTTGTAGTGTTGAAAGGGAGTTGTTTAATCACCCGATCATGCATCCTAATGCCTAATGTTTCTCTTTAGTATCATATCAGGTTCAGAATGGCCTTCATAATTGCCTTAATGCCTTTGTCTTATATATTTGCTTCCAAAACTTTCGAATGGCTAAAGCAGATGTTTTCCTCCTCCTTAGACACCCTGTTCTGACTGCAAAAGAACTGCCAACAGTTGTTGGGCTCTCTAAAATAAGATTATTGTGCTTCATTTATTCTGATAGCTTTCTTGTGGTTTCACTATGATTGGCTAAGAACTCAGTGACAGGAAGAGCCTATGAAGGAAGAACAGCTGCTACGCCCTACAGATATTTTTTTTCTTCTTTGGGCTGGGCACTTAGGTTCACAGGAGAGTATATTAGTTAATAGCCAACCTACAGAAATCTATTATTCAAGTTGTTCTCAGTTGGAAAAGTTGCTGCGCTGAATGCAATAAGGTAAGGGAAATATTGCTTGGGGCTTAAAAAGTTAATTTAGAAAAGGAATGTCCTAAAATAGTTCTACCCAAGCTGCTGCCTTCCAGATATGTAAGATGATAACTGCCATCACCACAGCCATTGGCCACGCTGGCTGGAAATGATGGGTCTGGAAATCCATCACAGTTTTGAAAGGTTGTCTTATGAGTGCAATATTGCAACAGGATAACTTTTAATTTGGCTTTTTATGAAGGTGTCAGCGGTAGGATATGACAGAGCTCAGTGTCTTGTGTTGTATTATGCCAGGTTATATTATTCTGTTATATTATTATATTGTTGATCTTCACGTCTCTAAAAATTAGGAGATGATGGTCACAGAAGTATGAACATGTTGATAATGGAAAGCTGTCAAAGAGAAAAGATGTGAAACAGCTCTTCTTAGAAATGTGCATTTCAAATAACCATAGGCTTTTGCTACAAGGTATTACAAGCGTCTTTGACTCTGTGTGTGCATGGGTTTGTTGCAGGAGAGGGCAACTGCCTTGATTCAACACCCTGTCAAGGCATAATTGGAAGGTTAGATTTGTCACTGACAACATATGGAAATTACAAGTAACTGAAAGGCTGTCGACAATATGTCTGTTTTGGAAGGTTTAAAACTAGAAAAAACAGTGTGCATACCTGTGCAAATACAATTAAATTAGGTATTTCTAGGTGAGAATTTCATCATTTAAAAAGAATAGGTGTGCTCACAAGTTTAGGCAAAGTCTGAGGTAGAAAAAGATGATCTGGAACTGTATAGGAAGTACAGCTATATACTACAAGGTCTGTCATATGCTTGGATAAGTGGGATTTCAGGTGTGCTTCACAGCAAGTGGTACATAGAAAGCTGCCTCATAGACCACTGGTCCAGCTAGCCCAGTAAAGCTGACTGGTGACAGCTCTTCAAGGTTTCAGACAGGATTCTTTTTCAGCCCTACCTGAAGACCACTAGCAGTCTCCCATCCAAATACTAATCAGGCCTCATCCTGCTTTGTTTCTGAAACCAGATGAGACCAATTCTTTCAGGAAGGTATGATGGAACTGCTAAGGAAGAGAGAGGAAGGGATCTGTTGGCAGGATCTGGGAGGGGAGAGGTGGGACAAAGACATGACTGTCCTTTTTCTTATTGTGCCATGAAACTTGGAGGGACATGTCCAAGCTACAATATTGTGACCCTAGATGCACAACATATTGTGGTGATTCTTCCTGAATGGCAAAAGGAGGGCATTTCCCCCCTGCCCCCCCCCAATTCTGTCCCCATTGAAATTTTTCTTCCATCCCCACATTTCTAGCAGTGTAGTAACATAAAAATCAGTGGAGCATTTAGAAATAAAGGTTAGAGTAAAGGGGATGGGGCAAAGGTACCAAGGGAATGCAAACACAGCAAAAGTAAGGCTTTCCAGGAGTGAACATTTTCAATGCCTTGTTCTCTGCAGTGTTAGGAATTTGGAGATTGAACAAAAATTCCATGGGGTGGCGGTGACAGGATTAATATCTGAGTGGGAAATACCTTCATTTCCCTCCCCATAGCTACATCCCTGGTGGGGTCCTGGGTTGCCACCTGGGCTATCTGCACCTATGTATGTGAATGTACACCACTTGTACGTTCTGATGCATTGGTGACAAATCAGAATGAACCATTATCAACTGTGAATGTCTGCAGATCTCCTTCATATATTTGCCATCTTTCTGATATGTACCAGTTACTGCTTCCCTTGAGTAAAATGTTAATTACATTTCACATGACTGCTGTTACAGAACAGGCTATTGTGAAAAGTGGAGAATTATGTCATGCCTTTTGATTCATGTGACTGCTGACTAGGTATAAAACGCAATCAACTAACTTCCAATTGCAGATAAGATAAACAATTCCACATTTTAAAACTGCCTCTTTATCTCTAATCTGGTTGATCGCATTAGCTATCAAATATATTTTCATAGCAGTATTCTGCCAATATAAATGACTATGGGTACATGCTTAATGCTCTGCTGTGTTTGAACACTAGATTATCAAGAAGTGTCATAATAGCACTAAACATTATCCTTAGCATTTTTTCATGTCTCAGTTTTGCTGAATTTCTCCAGGATTTTGTTTTGCCAGTAATGGCAATACAAATAGTGATATCAAATGTCTGACTATTCTTTCTGCAAAAGGTAATTTGAAGGGCTGGGAAAGGAAATTCCCATATGAACAGTTCCTAATTGTGCAACAGAAACAAACATGGACTTTCAGATTACAAACCTGTGTGCAGGCATAGCTAGATGCCCATCAGTTGCTTGCCTCTAGGAGTCAAACTAGCTTTTTACCCAAAAGAGTTTCTAGCTTTAGCTTTTTTTTTTTAAAGAAAGGTGCTCCCTCTATGGCAAAAGACATCTGTTTGTCATTAACACATTCTTTTTCCTGTCTCTGTGTTTTGCATTTAATGTGTGTTGTTTTATGTTCTGTATCAGGAGGTAAACATGGGTTTAACTTGCAAACCTGATTGCTTAAGCATAAGCAGTTATCTCTGAGAAAGACCCAGTGTGTGGGGGGAAATAAGTTAATCATATTCCCCTTAGTGTCTACTATGACCCTTTGCTTGTTCCCTCACTTTTAGACCATGTCTTCCATTAAAATTGAGACCGTTGTGAAAGAGAAGAACAGGATGGGAGAGTGCCCCGTTTGGGAAGAAAGACAGAATTCCCTCGTTTTTGTGGATATCAATTCACAGAAAGTTTGCCGCTGGAACTCAATCTCCAATCAAGTTCAATGTGTGCCTGTTGGTAAGATCAATACTTTTTCTAAACCTGCAACCTTTGGCAAGTTTGTCTATTTAACAGCATTTTGTCTGTTTCAAGTATTTTGTAGAATTGTTTCAGACTTTTTGAGTTGACAAAATTCAGTTGAGGTAGTGGGAGAAACAGATTATAACAGTCTCTCTTTAAGAATACATTGATATATGTAGTTATTATTTAGTATTTATTATTGTTGTTATATGCCTTCAGGTTGATTCTGACTTTTGGTGCACCATTATGATTTTCTTGGAAAGATTTATTCAGAGGAGATTTACCATTTCCTTCCTCTAAGGCTGAGAGAGTATGATTTGCCCAAAATCTCCCAGTGGGTTTCTATTATTATTATTATTATTATTATTATTATTATTACTACTACTACTACTACACCATTTACACCATCACTTTCCACAATTCTTAACAGCAACTTCCAAACTCATCAGTTCTGAGTCGGCTTAACAGAAGCAATTTGTTCTTTCTTAAGCACAATATAAAATTTCTGTACTGCTTAATTTGATAGTACAGGATCAGTTTAACAACTTAAATGTCATGAACATACTGTAATTCAAACAAGTTCTCAATAGCTTTATACATAAATTCCTGCCTTATCAAGCTGCAACTCAGACAGAGGGATTAAATATGGATTCTATTCTTGATCACTCCATTAGCACCAAAAAACCCAAAAGAATTTACCCTTTGAGCCATGTAACCATATATCCATTCCATTTTCTACTCCAATATTCAATTATAGGTTTCCATTCCTCTCTGAAATTCTCGACCGAGCGACGTTTAATCCAACATGTAAGTTGCTCCATTTGGGCCACTTCCCATAATTTAAGCATCCATTATACTTATATTACTGTCTCCTCGCAGTGGTGACCATGTAAAGCATAATGTTCTTAAATTCTCGTGGAAACTCTGTGTCAAATATATTCAACAAATAGAGTTCAGGATTTAATTTGAAATCTTTCTTAATAATCTTAGTAATCTCCTCATGTGTATTGACCCAGAATTTCTTTGCTGCTTTGCATATCCACCACATATGAAAGAATGAGCCGTTTGGTTCCCCACATTTCCAACAATTGGGTTTCATTCCCTTATACATTTTTGCCAACTTAACTGGAGTCAAATACTGGCAAAATAAAAGCTTATAACAATTTTCCCTCAGTTCATTATTTATCAAGAAATTTATATTTTTTTCCCCCATAAAATTTCCCAGTCTTCTATCAAAATACTTTTTCTAACATTCTGTGACTGATTTATCATATAAGCTTTAATAATTTCAGGTTCCAACTCTAATTTTAACAATAATTTGTAAATCTTTGCTACCTTAAACCCTCCCTCATCAATGATTATATTATCCAATTCATTATTCAAAATTTCAGTACAACAGTTCTTCATATCCAATTTAAACCTTTCAAAAAATTGCTGACATTGAAACCAATTACATTTTCTTTAGTCTTGTTCTAATTCCTCCTTTGTCTTAAATTTACACCCTCCCTTTTGAAAGGTCACCAAATCTTTGTATGTCCACCATGACCCAGAATGAATCATTTCCATTCTTCTGAAAGCTTCTTGTGGGGAAACCCACCAAGGAAGCTTAATATAGATTTTTTGTTTAATCCTTTTCCAAGCTCCGAGAAGAGATTTTCTGATAAAGTGATGATTAAAGCTACTATCCATCTTTTCCTTTCCGTACCACATGTAGGCATGAAATCCAAATCTCATATCAGAGCCTTCCAAGGTCAAAAGCTTATTGTTTTCTAACACAATCCAATCATATAGCCAAACCATAGCTCACGCTTGATGATAAAGTTTCAAATTCGGCAGGGCCAATCCTCCTCTAGCTTTCTCCTCGTGTAAGACTCTCCACTTTATTCTAGGTTTTTTATTCTGCCATATAAAGGTAGACAGATCTTTGTCCCATGCTTTAAATAACTTATCACTGCTGACTATAGGTAAGTTTTGAAAGAAGAAAAGCATTTTGGGTAATATCATCATCTTTACTGTGGAAATTCTACCCATCAATGATAGATTTAAGTGTCTCCATTTCTCAATATCATTCTTAATTTCTCCCCATTTCTTTTTGTAATTGTTATCCACCAAGTCCATGTTGTTTTTCGTTATGATAATACCCAGGTACCTAATCTTCTTTTCAATTTTATAACCTGTTAAACTCTCTAGTATGTGTTCTTCCTTCACATCCTTTTATCCCTATTTATTTTAATCCCTGTAATTTTACCATATTCCTCTAGAATTTTCTGGAGGGTAGAAATAGACTTCACTGGGTCTTCCAAACATATTGCCAGATCATCTGCATACGCAAATATTTTAAATGTCTGGTTTTTAATTTGAACCCCATGAACTTCCTTTTCACTTTTGATCTTATTACACAGGATCTCCAGGACTGTGATGAAGAGTAATGGGGAGAGGGGGCATCTTTGTCTTACCCCCTTCTCCAAATTTACTGTCTTTGTTTTAAGACCACTGACTATTATTTGTGCTGTTTGTTTCTTATATATGACTCTAATACCATTTAGATATCTCTCTCCCATACCATCTTACTTAACAATTCAAACATGAAATCCCAATCCACACTGTCGAACACCTTTTCTACATCTAAGGCAATCAAAGCAATTTTTTTTATCATGGTACTTATCAAAATACTCAATCAAATTTAGTATCCTCCTGGTGTTAAATCTTAGATGTCTGTCTAGAAGGAATCCTGTTTGATCCTGTTTTATCCATTCAATCAATACTTTCTTTAGCCTCTCAGCCATGGTGGTAGCAAAAATCTTATAATCTGTGTTCAACAGTGAGATGGACCTATAGCCCTTCATGTCTTCCACATCTTTGTTCTCCTTGGGTATTAGGGCTATATTAGTGTTTCTCCACGATAATGTTATATCCCTTTCTATCATTATGCTATTCATAGTTTCCTTCAATGGTACTTTTAGTATTTTTTCAAAGGTCTTATAATAACTAGAAGGAAACCCATCAGGCCCTGGTGTCTTACTTGTTTTCAAAGCTTTTATTGCCTCTTCAACTTCGTTTAATGTGATTTGTTTGTTTGATCTTCCCTTAGTGTTTCCGATAACATTGGAATTTCTTGTCTGCTCAGATATTCTCTTATTCTTGATATCTTCTCCTCATCTGTTGATCTTGTCTCAAATAATTTTCTATAGTAAATTTGGAAAGCATCTCTTATTTTCTCCTGATTGGTTATCATTTTCCCATTTTCTTTAATTTTTAAGATTTGTCTCTTCTCTTGTTCCTTCCTTAATTTAAATGCTAATCATCTATCGATCTTGTTTCCATTCTCAAAATAATTCTGTCTACCATACCTCATCTTCTTTTCAATTTCCTCTGCCATACCTATTTTCATTTGTTCCTGTATTATTTTCAACTCTATTTCCAAATCTCTATTTGTTGGGTCTTTTTTGTGTTCTTCTTCTTTTTGTAGGAGGGCCTCTTGCAGTCTTTGCATCCTTTCATTCCTCTTCTTAATCCTCTCCCAGTTTATTTGCATTAGTATTCCTCTTATAACCACTTTACTGGCATCCCAAATATTACATAATGATGTTTGAGCTTCTGTGTTTTCTTTAAAGTAATGAGTCAATGCATCCCTTATTCTCTCTTGAACTTTCTCATCATGCAACAAACTTTCATTGAGCCTCCAATTATAGTGTCTTTTATCAAATTATGATCAGATATTATTCTGGGCAAAATATCCATACTCTCCAACTTACCAAATAAATTTTTTGATATCAAAAACATGTGTATGCGTGAGAAAGATTTATGATGTTCTGAATAATAAGTGTAATCTTTACTATCTCCATAAAGGTGTCTCCAAGGATCAAGTAGGGAACAGTTCTTCATAAAGTCCATAAATGATTTTGGTACTTTTCCTTGTTTCTCATCTATTTTGGACTTTCTTCCAATTGTTCTATCCTTCAGTGGGTCCAAAACCCTGTTCCAATCACCCAAGCATATCATATTATCATATTCTGAAGTATATCCTTCATTAGATTTCTGTAGAAACGATCTTTGTTGTATGATGGGGCATAGACCCCGAGAATTAATGTTCGTTTAGACCTCAACTCCTATATACCATCCTGACAGATCCTTAAGAACTTCCTTGGCTGACCATTTGTTGTTAATGTACATTACAATTCCTTTTTTCTTTTGTTACCCGAATTTATAAATTCCTATCCCAATTTTCTATTTTTCAATATATTTTGATCTTTCATCTTGATATGTGTCTCCTGAATACAGGTGACATCAGGTTTCATTTCCCCAAGCGATGGAATACCTGACTTCTCTTTTTAGGGGAATTCATCCCTCCTATATTCCAAGAAACAATTTTGATAGGCATTTTGCTTATTATTTATTTATTAATTTTATACTTATATTACTACACCCACCAAATTCAACTGTCCTCTATGTCTACTTCCTCTACCTCCTCATCTTCTTCAACTCCATGGGTTTCCTCATGGGTTTCAGAGAAACAAGTCATGCCAGACTAATCTGATCTCTTTTTTTGATAAAGTTACCAGCTTGGTAGATGAAGGGAATGCTGTGGACATCGAATACCTTGATTTCAGTAAGGCCTTTGACAAGGTTCCCCATGACATTCTTGCAAACAAGCTTGTAAAATGTGGGCTAGACAAGTTAACTGTTCAATGGATTTGTAATTGGTTGACCGGCTGAACCCAAAGGGTGCTCAGCAGTGGCTTCTCTTCGTCTTGGAAAGATGTGACCAGTGGGGTGCCACAGGGTTCTGTCCTGGGCCCAGTGCTATTCAACATCTTTATCAATGACTTGGATGAGGGAATTAGGGGCATACTTATCAAATTTGCAGATGACACCAAATTAGGAGGAGTAGCTAATACCCTAGAGGACAGGATCAAAATTCAGAATGACCTGGATAGACTGGAGAGCTGGGCCAAAGCTAACAAAATGAAATTCAATACGGAGAAATGTAAAGTACTGCATTTACGGCGGAAAAATGAAATGCATAAATATAGGATAGGAGAGACCTGGCTGAATGAGACTACGTGCGAAAGGGATCTAGGAGTCCTAGTAGACCACAAGTTGAACATGAGTCAACAGTATGATGCGGCAGCTAAAAAGGCCAATGCGATTTTGGGCTGTATCAATCGAAGTATAGTGTCTAGATCAAGGAAAGTAATAGTGCCACTCTATTCTGCCTTGGTCAGACCTCACTTAGAATACTGTGTCCAGTTCTGGGCACCACAATTAAAAAAGGATATTGACAAATTGGAACGTGTCCAGAGAAGGGCAACTAAAAGGGTGAAAGGTCTGGAAACGATGCCTTATGAGGAGAGACTTAGGCAGCTGGGTATGTTTAGCCTGGAAAAAAGACGGTTAAGAGGCGATATGATAGCCCTGTTTAAGTATTTGAAGGGATGTCACGCTGAGGATGGAGCAGGCTTGTTTTCTGCTGCTCCAGAGACTGGAACACGGAGCAATGGGTGCACGCTCCAGGAACAGAGATTCCACCTCAACATTAGGAGGAACTTTTTGACAGTAAGAGCTGTTTGGCAGTGGAACACACTCCCTCGGAGCGTGGTGGGGTCTCCTTCCTTGGAGGTCTTTAGACAGAGGCTGGATTGCCATCTGTCGGGGATGCTTTGATTAAGATTTCCTGCGTGGCAGGGGGTTGGACTGGATGGCCCTCATGGTCTCTTCCAACTCTGCAATTCTATGATTCTATGATCCATCATCCTCTTCCCTTTCCATATCCTCTTGTTGACTTCCCCACTCACCTGGATCCTCTTCCCCTCTTCTCCATCTTCCATTTCTTCCTCTTCCTCATCTTCACTCTCACTATCCTCTATTCTTCTCTTTAAATCTATTTCACTTCTCATGTTTTCAATTTCCTCTTCTTGTTCTTTCCTCTGTACTTTCCTTAAACCATTTCCCCACCTCTCTTTCATCTGGGTCTTAAATATCTCTGTCTTCCCTCATGTATCATTATCTGCCTGTTCAAATCTTTTTTAAACCTTACTAAAAATTCTTTAGCTTTCTTAATGGAGTTAAGCCTGTACTTTCTCTGGTTATAAGAGAAAGATATTCCCTCAACTTTCTCCCACCTATACTGTATACCCTTTCTTATTAATTTTGATGTAATAAAGTGATAGTCCTTCCTTTTCTTTAAAATTTGGGATGAAATATCATTATATACAGTCACCTCACAATCTTCAATTATAAGTTTCTCCTTAAAATTTTTCTGTAAAATGAGATCTTTTATTTTCCCTCTTGTGAAATAGATCACAATATTTTTTTTATTATTTTATTTATCTCGTGGAACTCTTCTCTGTGAGGCTATTTTTGCGTTAATTCTAAACATTTTATCTACTTCAACTCCATATTTTGAATAGGAATATCTATATACTCTGCCAATCCTGGGAGTATTCTTCCATATAAATCCTCATTCTCCTTTTCAATTAAACCCCTCAATTTCAAACAATTTCCCCTTAATTTTAATTGAATTTCCAGGTTTTGATCTTGTAGTTGTCCTTGTGTCCAATTCATGCTAGCCATTGATTCCTCTAATTTTTTTGTTTTGTTTTGTAGTTCATCCACCTTACCATTTAAAGCTTCCATCTCTGTTGTTATTTTCTCTAATTTCTTTCCAAAATCGTCCAGTTCTTTCTTGATATCTTTCCTCATCTCCTTCATTTCCAGTACCACTTCCTCTCTTAATTTCTTAAACTCTTTTCTGAATTCTTGAAATAACATCTGTTGGAGATCAGGCGTTTCAGTTGAAGCTTGTCTTGTAAGTGATTGTTTGTATTTGTGTTTGCTTTTTAATCAGCATTTTAATTGTTGCAAATATTTATGTCCAGTTCCCTATTTAAGCCTCAATCAATTTTAAATGTATATATAATCCTAAACCTTCCACGCTATTTTAATCTTCTATATCAACTCAAATATCAGATGTCATATATCAAACATCAAATTTAGGATCAAATATTTATCAAATATGTCTCAGATAACCTCTCTATATAATCAAATATAGTGTATCTTATATAATCTCTTTATATAAGATCAAATATAATATATCCTGTACATTCTCTTTATATATTTTTCAATATATTTCAAATATTTCAAATCTATACCATAGATCAATATGTCATTTATGTCCAATATCAGTACTACCCTAGTTACATGCCCTTTTTAATTTCATATATTCAATATATACTCCCAAGTGTTCTCTATGATATATAAGTATATTTTATATATATATATATATATATATATATATATATATGATATAGAAAGAATCGTAATTGTAACCTCCACCTTCTTTCTAGGTTTTTCCCCAATGTATTTATTTATTTATTTCTCTAAACAAAATGGGTGTTTGTTTCTGCCTATAAGTCTCCAGACTTCATAAGCCTCCAAAAGCAGGCTAATTATTTCTCTTATCTCAACAATTTACATACAATAAGTATGTAAATGTATAGTCAAAAGTCATTGTGAACACTCATAATATGTTCCCAAAATTGTGTTATATATTCTCCATGTCGCTATTACAGAGGTTTCAAGTTTAAATGTAGAATATCAATTTATATCACATGAGTCACAACAAAGATGGAAACTCTAAATCAATCAAATTCACTGCCCAATAAGTCTTCTTTCTCTACGCTACTCCCAGGTTCTTAGCTCGTTTCTAGCTCCTTTTCATTCAATCTGCTAGCAGCACTCTACTCCGCTCCACTTCACTGTTTCCACGCCACTGTTCTGCTCCTCACGGTCCCACTGTCCTTGTCTTTGCTACTCCTCTCCGTTGTTTCCAATCCACCATTTCCTTCCTCATCGCCTCGCCCTCCGTATCTCTATAGAGAAGCCTCCACTCCACGGATTTCTCAAGCTTCAAATCGCCCCCCCCCCGTGTTCCAGTAGTCACCAATGCTTAAGTATCTTACTTGCAGGCTAGGGTTGAAGTTTCCACTTTTAATCCACCCAGTCTTAATAAAGATAACTGTGTCCCAAAGTTCCGAGTTTCTCTCTCACTCACACTTCTCTTAACTCTCTTACTTCTCTTACTTCTTCATTCTTACTTTTTCCTCCTCGCCTTATAATTTAATCTCTAAAGCTTCCTCTTCTCTTTATCACCCCAGCCTGTAAGTTCCAACACTCAAAGCGTTCAGAGCTAGTAAGCTGTCCTTTGCTCGGTCTGCCTCTCACTTTTCTCTTTCTCTTTCTCTTTCCTTCTTACTAACCTCTGCCACCAATTATCTTGTACACTCCATGCACACTCCTTTCCCATGACAGGGCATCTTAGCTTTCCCTTCTCTCTTCTCCTTGTTTCCCTCCGCCAGTCTAGTAACTCCTATTGTCATACAGACTCGTTGAGAAATATTTAAAGACTCAGACTTACTGCAAGTCTAACCACTTATGCCTACTCCAAGATGTTGACAAGTTGGTGCAGACATTTGTCCCCCAATTGGAGGGATGCCGGGTAGGAGTATTGTTTACCAGCTCTACTGCTCCCCACAGTGTCTTCACTCCCCCACCTACAGCGCTGTATGGTGACACAGGGAAGGGAGCCTTGACACTGGGTAATGAGCCTTACAATGAGCTCACTCTGATACCTCTTTCTCAGGAGATATTTCTGATTACGTTGAATCTGTCAGGCTCTCCCACCCGGTGAGCACCAAGCACCGAGCTCAGAGCTTGATACCCGGAGCTCCCGCTTCGTGCATCCTGCCATGCCCATGACTCCAACCGGAAGCCCCCAGTGGGTTTCATGGCTGAGTAGGGAGTTAAACCCTGATCTCTAAGAGTCTAAATCCAACATTACCCCCTGCTGCTCTCTTAATATTTATTAGCTGCATTTACATTTCACCTTTCCTCCAATGTCCTAATGGGTCTTTTCCCCACTTTATCCTTACAACAACAGCCCTGTGAAGTAGGTCAGGCTGGCAGACTATGACTGGCCCAGTGCTTACCATGGCTCAGTCAGGATTTCTAACTCACCATTACCATTACATCACTCTAACCATTGGATCTCACTCACAATTACCATTACATCACTCTAACCATCTTAATTCTCATGCAGAAGAACCAATAAGAATATTCAATTGACAGCAGGACTAGAAATTACTTATATGTGATGATTTACCCTATGATCTACCTCCTTTATGCCTAGCATCACCCTAACCATCCTTCCTATGTTTTATTCTCCCTATACAGGGCACAAGATATTTTGTTTCCTGAGGCAGAGTAGCAAATTACCACCCCACACACATCTCCCAAGTTATTTTGGCTCCTAAGGCAGAAAAATCCAGCTCTCCCTTTCTTTGGCAGTAAAAATACATTAATAATCCATTAAATTTCTAAGAATTTGCTATTGTTTCATGACACCCCAGATCTGCTGCCTCAGATCTCTCTAAGGTGCTGCAAAGAGAGCTAGTAAAGACTTCTTGGCTTGGGCTGAATCCACACAAGGGCTGTATCTCAACTCCAGTGCACAATAACCTGCCCCGCTTTGACCCCCCTAATGTCACACTCACCCTTTGAAATCTGAACTCAAATTGGTTTTGAAAGCCACACAGTTCCCCCACCCTGAAGTGGGTCTAGGACATTTCAGTGTGGCCATTTCAGTGTGGTGCGGTTCTGCTTGTGTATCAATTGATAATTGATAATTTTGTCAAGAAAATTTAATAAAAACCATTTCTATTCGGTTGGGATTATCTTGATAACAACCCTAACCCTAACCCTTACCTTAACCCTTACCCAAATGGTTTTGCAAGACAATCCCAACCAAACAGAAATGGTTTTGACTGCATTTTCTTGACAAAATAATCAATCGTCAATTGATACGCAAGCAGAACCATGCCACACTGAAATGGCTGCACTGAACAGAACACACTGAAACATCCCATCCTACCTTTGGTCACCTACTGAAGTCACCTCGGTAACAAAAGGTTGTTTCTACTATGTTCACCTGTTCATTGTATTGGATTGTTTTAGGTCACACGACCGCATCAGCTACATTTTTTTTCTTCCTGGCATATATGTATATTGGTATATTCACCTATCCATATAAACCAGTAGCCTTTCTTCCCCCCCCCCATCATTCTCACTGCCCACCTGCCCCCTACTCCCATTAGGTGGCTTGCATATGGCTCCCTCGCTGGGTTCCCTTGCCCTTCTTTCCTTTTCTTGTGTGCGTCTATCAGGAGAATTAAATAACTCCTTATTCAGTTTAGGCCACTCTCGTTCCAGTAAGTGTGCTGTTGACTTTTTTTTAGTTCAGAATACGTATGTATGCAGATATCTGCATATTCCAATATCTGAAGGCTTGCAGGGCTTTTAAAATGGAAGCAGCCCTTCGGATATTGAAATATGGAGATATCTTCATACATACACTGAACTACAAAAAAAGTTGACACCACGCTTGCTGGACATGGATGCCAAAGTAAACCCCTTTGGGACTTTCCCACCATGAACTTTTCGCATCTTCCACCCATACATACACTGCATGTTAGTTCTGAAAAAAGGCATCTCTGTTTCAGAAGCTCTGTAAGCCTTCAGTTATTCAGATATACGGACATCTGAATACATACACTGAACGTTAAAAAATGTGACATCACGCTTGCTGGATCTGGGACCCACCAATCTGTCCTGCCCTTCAACCACCCCATTCCCTCATACCTCTCCAATCCTGATTCAGTGTACAGGACATATGCTTGTAAAAAGCCAGTTTTTCCTAGAAAAAAAGTGTTTTTTTTTAAAATCACATTAAAGCTCTCCAGCATCTAAAATAAGTGCTTCCACTTAAAAACCAGAGGAATGTCATGTGTTCAAACAGGACCAGGATCTAGGTAAGGACAAATTCTTTTGCAGGTGTGGACTCAGCCCCAGTGAAATTCCTCTCTTACTTTACTTCACACACTTATTTTGTTTCCTTGTTTTCCCATTTTGCATGGCTTTCATGATCATGAGATACCCTGGAAATATTTATACTGAAGTGCAGTGCAGGAATGAATGTGATACAATTAAATCAAAATGGCACTGGTCTCCATTTATTAGCTCCATATCACGCAGGCAACATCTTTGCAGCTGGATGCCACAGGTATCAAAGGTGGGTGCTACCTCTTGCACTGGTATACTGGCTCCTATGTTGGTGCATTCTCATGACATATAGGAACCCTGGTGGCGCAGTGGTTAAATGCCAGTATTGCTAACCACAATGTTATGAGTTTGATCCCAGAGGGCTCCAAGGTTGACTCAACCTTCCATCCTTCCATAGGTCGGTAAAATGAGTACCCAGTTTGTTGGGGGCAATTAGCTAACACATTGTAAACCTCTTAGGGACTGCTTTGGCACTGACAAGTGGTATAGAACTATCAGTGCTGCTATTGCTATACAGGCATCCTCCTGGTTACAGGAATCAGGTCACACCAAAGAACCAATTAGGAGAGCTTAGAAGTGTTTTGTTTGCTTCATACAAGCATGTTATCTCTTAATGCCCCTGTTCACGGAGAATGCAGTTCATTCTGCATTCCAAATCATCTTAGGTTTCCTTGGATATGAGTTCATTTTACTGCTCTGTCATGCTCTCCCATGTCATTTTCTCAGCTGTGTTATTTATTTTATTGCGTTAGTAGCTGTAATATTCAGCATTACTCCTGAAAATCATTAACCATCATTAGTGATTGTACAGCTTCAGTTGCTCTGGATGATGACTGTGTATCTCTTTGGGTGCTCAGACATTCATCACATTACACATCAGTTCCAGTTGCCCTCGAGAGAGCAGGCCTCTTGATCGGCAGCCCAATACACTGCTCTGCAGGAATAAAAAAAATAACTGGGGTGCCACCCTAAAATGAATTTTGTGTATGCCTCAATAGCCTATATTTTAAGTCAGATCATACCAAACATACATTCTACATATGGAGTGAAGCAAGGTTGTGTTCTTGCACCAACTTTATTTACAATCTTCTTTAGCACGATGCTCCAAAGGGCTATGGCAGAGCTTGAAGAAGACGACGGCATCTATATACGCTACCGTACTGATGGTAGCTTGTTTAACTTAAGCCGTCTGAGGGCTCACACTAAGACTCTAAACTATCTAGTCTGTGAGTTGCTCTTCGCCGATGATGCTGCCCTTGTTGCCCACACAGAAGCAGCTCTGCAGCGCCTAACGTCCTGCTTTGCAACAGCTGCAGAGCTGTTTGGGCTAGAAGTCAACCTGAAGAAAACAGAAGTTCTTTACCAGCCTGCACCACAGGACGAACACCACCATCCCCACATTGCCGTCGGCAAATCAGTGCTCAAGTCTGTTCAGCAGTTCACCTACCTGGGAAGCATCATCTCCTCAGATGCCAAGATTGACAAAGAGATCGATCACAGATTAGCAAAGGCATATAGTGCATTTGGAAGACTTCACAAAAGAGTCTGGAGCAATAAACACCTGAGGCAAAGCACAAAAATCAGTGTGTATAGAGCCATCGTACTGTCTATCCTCCTTTATGGATCTGAAACATGGGTCACCTATCGCCACCACCTACGACTCCTCGAGCGCTTTCATCAGCGCTGTCTACGCACAATCCTAAATATACACTGGACTGACCATGTGACGAATGTTGCTGTCCTTGAGCAAGCAGGGATCACCAGCATTGAGGCCATGATATTGAGAACACAGCTACTCTGGGCAGGGCACGTTTCTAGGATGGAGGACCATCGCCTCCCAAAAATACTACTCTACGGTGAACTCGCCACGGGTCAGCGTAAGAGGGGTGCTCCAAAAAAGCGAAACAAAGACTCCCTGAAACAACATCTCAGGCTTGGCCAAATTGATCACCAACAGTGGTCCGCCCTGGCCTCACATCGGGAGGCATGGAGACGCACTATCCACAATGCTGCAGCCTTATTTGAGAACTCACGACGAACAAGTCTTGAAGAGAAACGACAACGCAGAAAGAATCACAACCCAAAAACATCACCCAAGGAGACCTTCTGCTGTGCTTTTTGCAACCGGACTTGTTTATCTCGGATTGGCCTTTTTAGTCATCAGCGCGCTTGCAGAAAGCGCGGGATGAGTCCTTCCTGAATCTTCGTTTGCGAAGAAAAGCCAGAGAAAAAAAAACACAGTGAAAAAACTGGGGCATACCCATGGCTTTCCAAGTGAATGTTGTGTGTATCACATAAAAATGATCTTGAACATACCTTCCAAAAATGGTGAAAATCCATCTAACTGATCTGGATGATATGGTAAGAAACCAATTGACAGACACTTATTTTTGTGTATTCAGATTGTCAGAACTGTATATGAGGATCAAAGCCAAAATGTATCTACCTACCAACACATACTATATTGGTGCAGTATGACAGTCACATGAACTGACATGAGAACAAAGGCTATTGGTCCATTTTGGGGCTCCCTCACATGAAGGAAAGCCCAGGAGTTTTTTCCCCCTTTCAGAGAACTTTATTGCAAAGGGGTGGATTTTTGCAGCCTACTAGTCTGAGAATGGGAAGGGATAGACAGAGCCATTCAAACTCTTCTTCTAGCATAAGGTGGATTTAGTCATGCTGACCTTACTACCTGTCCAAAAAGTAATGTTTCTAAACTGGGGAAAACTGGTAGTCTGGAAAGTATGAGTAAAGAAATCCAATTATGAATCAAAAGGTAAAGAGACTGAGATATTACAAGGCTTGAGATCTAAATCTGAGCACTTGTCCATGAAAGGGTTGTTGTTGTTGCTGTGGTGTGTCTTTAAGTCTTTTCTGACTTATGGCAACTCTAAGGTGACCCTATTATGGGGTTTTCTTGGTAAGATTTGTTCAGAGGGAGTTTTCCTTCGCCCCCCTCTGAGGAAGAGAAAGTGAGACTTGCCTAAAGTCACCCAGTTGGTTTCCATGTCCAAGCAGAAATTTGAAGCCTGGTCTCCATAGTTGTAGTCCAACACCTAAACCACTACACCATGCTGGCTCCGATTAAAGATGCAAAGTGAGATTTGTGTGTCCTGCCCTTTAAGTTTGTCCATTTCTCTCTTGCCTGCAGATGCTCGTGTTGGCTCAGTAGCCCTTCGCAAGAGTGGAGGATATGTAGTCACAGTAGGAACCAGGTTTGCCTTCTTGAACTGGGAAGATCAGAGTCTTGTTAATATCACTGAACTAGAATCAGACAAACCCAACAACAGATTTAATGATGGAAAAGTAGACCCCATGGGGAGGTATTTTGCAGGTGTGTATATATCTGAGATGCATTAAATTACACTATACTATATGTTCACTTCTCAGTTCAGATATTCCTAATCAGCTAGGTACCGGCCCAGTTTGCCAAGAATTGAATATTATGTACAGAATTTTGTGAAACAGATGGATCTGAAAATGTATACAATACACAGTTACAGCAATCTGATTCTACTTTTAAAAAGAAAAAATATATCATAAAAGTATGATATAAAGTAAGAAAGAAAAAGGAAGAGAACAAAAATGTGAAGCAGAGTACATAAGTATGAAAATGGGATAGGTGTATAATTAATGTAAGCTGAGTGTATTGCTGAAAGCACATTTTCTTGAAGTTGACAGCTGGAATTCATGGTTGCATTTATGAATGCATAACTTAGAGCTATGAATTTGTATTTGATGCATGTTCACATTCCCCACATATTCAATAGTGTAGAGAATACATAGAGATCATAAAAGTCCCCCAGTCTTGACTTACTGGGAAGGAGAACAGATCCCTTCCTTCCCACCCTCTTTCACGAGTGATCTTTGGTGCGAGGGGGAATTGTGACAGCGATCCTGCTTCTTACTGTCACACCAGAGGTAAGGGAGGAATAGTGGGGGAAGGGGCTGGTCTGAGCAACCCTACTTAGTGAAGTAAATTAAGTAGCCGATCTAGAATCTTGGTCAACATCTATCAAATACACATTCATGTATAACTAAAGCAGTGAGATCTTCTGGCCATTGAACAGTGAGGATGTGAATTTTTATCTTTCCACCCTTGAAGTACAAGTCTTTCTGCATGAGCAATAATAATAATAATTTATTTATTTATTACCCGTCTCTCCCCAAGGCTCGAGGCAGGGTACAACATGAATAAAAATACAATATATAACATAAAATTATTTAAACACACACATAAAAACACATAGGATTAAAACAAACATCAAAATCATCCATAAACTTAAAACACCAATTTAAAATTCATAGATTAAAATCAGTTGGGTAGGCCTTCTGGAAGAGATAGGTTTAGCTGTTGAATCTCTTCTGGCAGGTCATTCCACAGTTTGGGGGCAGCTGATGAAAAGGTCCTCTGGGTGACAGTTGCTAGTCTAGTCTTGGGTGGCTGAAACAAATGTCCCCCAAAGGACCTGAGTGTACAGGGTGGATTGTATGGGAGGAGGCAATCCTGAAGGTAAGCTGAATCCAAACCAAGTAGGGCTTTAAAGGTAATAACCAACACTTTGTACTTTGTCCGGAAACTTATTGGCAGCTGGTGGACTGATTTTAATATTGGTGTAATATACTCAGTCCTGGATGTACCTGTAACCAGTCTGGCTGCCATATTTAAACTAATTGTAGTTTCTGAACTTGATACACAGGTAGTCCAATGTACAGCACATTGCAGAGGTCCAACTTTGAGGTTACCAGTATGTGCACTACCATCTTTAGGTCCTCCAACTCTAGGAAGGGGTGCAGCTGGCGTATCAGCTGAAGCTGATAATGAGCACTCCTGACTGTTGTATCTATCTGAGCTGACATTTGGAGAGATGGATCCTGGAGCACGGCCAAGCTGCAAGCATAGTCTTTCAGGGGAAGTGTAACCCCATCCAGAACTGGTTGACACACTTCCATTCCCAGATTAGGACCCTTGATAGCAACTTCTTCTGTCTTTTCTGGATTCAGTTTCAATTTGTTTTTCATCATCAAGCCCATTAATCTCCTCCAAGCATACATTCAGAGGAAACACACTATCCTTAGCTAAAGCTGTTTTTGAAGGCATGGAGAACTATATTTTGGTGTCATAAGTGTAACGATAGCATACCACCCCATGCCTTTGGATGATCTCTCTTAGCGGATAGATTGAGCATTGGGGATACTACGGCACCTTGTGGGATGTCATATAACAGCTCCTTTTAAAAGGAGCAGCTATCCCCAAGCACCACCATCTGGAACCTGTCAGAGAAGTAGCACTGGAACCCCTGCAACACAGTGCTTCCAGTTCCCAACCCCACCAGGCATTCCAGCAGGATACCATGGTCAGTGATATTGAATACCACTGAGAGGTCTAAAAGCACCATCAGGGACACCCTCCCCATGTCAGTGTTAAGATGGTGATCATTCACTAAAGTGACTATAGCAGTCTCAACTCTGGAGCCTGCTCTGAAGCCAGTTTGAAATGGGTCAAGAAAGTGTGAGTCATCCAAGACCGCCTGGATTTGGAAGGCAACTACCTTCTTGATCACCTTGCCCAGAAAAGGAAGATTAGACAATGGCCTATAATTATTAAGGTTCAGAGGATCCAGGGAGGGCTTTTTTTAGAAGTGGTCTAAACACTGCTTCTTTTAAACAAGATGGAAAGTTCCTTTCCCTGAGAGATGCATTAATAATATGTTGCATTTGAAATCTAAATATAATCCAGACATGTTGAGCATTAGTTAAATCCCATGTCATAATGATATTGTTATCTTAAGAGGTGGGGGTGCTTTAGAGACCCACCCATAATACCAAAATCTATATAGGAGAATTATTAGCTCAAACAGTATGCTTGTGAGAGGTGGGTAATTGTGGGGATCTTTTCACCTATGTATACCAGTACTAACTGCAGAGAACTCTAGTTTAAAATGAAATAGTATTTTTATTGGAAATAACACAAATAGCATTCACACATGCAACACACATTCCTCAGAAACACACAAGGCTATTGAGAAGTAAGGCAGAAAGAGTGGATAGAGGAAGAGATTTAGGGAAATAGGGTGATAGTTACCAGTCTTAAAGAGCAGAGTTTGACTCAGACAGAAGTCTGAAGGTGGCACTGGAGGTTCTGATCCAGAGGTGCACCGAGAAAGCGAGTGGCTGGGTTTGTTCACAGTGGCACAACTTTCTATTGTTGGGGGACTGATATTTCACTCCCTGCTTCATATCCTGAAGGGGTATTCTGGCTAGGACAAAGTCTGGATGGTTTTCCCACAGGGTAAACAAAGGAAACCGGAACTTAACTGATTGCATTAATGGCTGGGAGATGGGATTGATGGGTTTACAACAACCTTGCAATGCAAGACAGGAGGAGGTTCTGAGGTGATATTTCCCTGGGACTGAGGCTGGGAAAAGTTGCTTGATTGTTTGGTTGGATGACTCATTGCTGAGGTGCCCAAGAAGGAATTAACACATACCTCCTTAATAACTTTGTTTACCAAGGGGATTCTGCACAATCCTAATAGGGGCTTGTTTTGCCAAAATATTTTTAAGACACATCCCAGATCAATGTGACCTCCACTTGACCTCTTTTTGGTTTCCCTCGGCCAACCTGACTCCCCAAAATGTCCAGTTTTTCCAGTTATGAGATATCATAAGGAGGGGATAGTTGGGCATGCTAACAATATAATTTCAAAAAAGAAATGTGTACAAAATTGCTTTGTTGTAATGTATACAACCAAAAATGTGTAACCATTGAAAGTGCCCACATCTTATGACACAGGGAAGCATTACCTGTATAACTTCACCAATATTTAGTTGAAGCAGGCAATTTCGTTCCAAACAGACACAAGTTCAATATACCAGAAACACCATTTTTTGCTGAACCAAATGTACTTTTGAAAAAGCTAAAGAAATTTTAGATGTTGAAACTAGGGCATACTCTAGGTCTAGATGAATTGTTAAACTTTGTCACCCTTGAACATTCCTTGTTAGTTTAACAGTGAAACTTTAACTTCTCCTGCTTACAGAGGAATCTAGAAGGAGTAATCACATAGCATATATCAACATGTTTGCTGATGACCAATAAACCAGAACACAGAGGGATCCTGGTTTACATTTTGTGTGAGTGTAGCCTGTGATAAAAACAAACTTAAAGGATTGTCCATGTATGGGTATACAGATTATTGTATACGTTTCTAACTTCTTCATACATCAGCACAAGAAATGTATGAATGGATGTATGAATAGAAAAATATCTATTTTAATTGTTAATTAGAATTTTAAAGGATTTCTGTTTAAAAGTAAAGTGTCACATTAAAAAGTAACAATTGCTGAGGCCAGATAGTATTCTCCATAAAATGGCTTTGGAAAAAAGATTAAAAATGTGAAATGGTTTGGTCTAACTAAAACAGATAATGTATCAGTATTATTAGCCACTTCATCAGAGAGCTGGAAGTTATCCAAGGTAAATTTAGTTAAAAAGAAACAATCAAGGCAAAGGTCAGACTGAAGAGTCTAATTGGTGGAAAGCATTTTAAACTGTAGAGTTTTATATTTGCAGCAAGCTTATGCAACTTGGAATACTCCAGAGGTTTTGGACAGTTCTCATCAACATTAGCCAACAAAGCTAATAGCCAGGGAATGATAGAGGCTATATAGTCTGAAACATCTGAAGGGCACCAGATTGTGGAAGACTGGTTTATAATAAAAGTTAGAAATTTGACACATAGGAAAATGAAGTGGGTTGGATAACGACTAGAGCGCAACTGACGGAAAACTCAACTCTTATCCGACAGGACTCGTCATAGGAACTTTCTTCGGTCCTATCGAGAGGCAATACGTGCAGCACAGAGATCCTTCTCCTCTGCACGAATAGCATCTGCAGAGTCCCATCCGGCAGAGCTGTTTAGGGTGGTAAGGGAGATGACGCAGGTTATAGCTGGCAGAACCCATTGCTTAATCCAACAATGGCCTGCTGTGATGCATTTAACAACTAGTTTGCAGATAAAATCTCTCAGATAAGAGCCGACTTAGATGCCAGTATTTTGACAGAAACAGAAACAATTGACAAGGTGTCCAGCAACTCTGTTGACGTAAGTTTACTGGATCAATTTCAATCAGCGAGTACCAAGGACGTGGACAAGCTACTTGGTAGAGTGAGGAAGACAACCTGCCCTCTTGCTCCTTGCCCTTCATGACTGGCCATCTGGTGTGTGTGTGTGTGCCTTGATGGTGTTCCTTAAGGATATCATCAATGCATCCTCAGGGAAGGGTGTGTTCCATCCTGTTTAAAGGAAGCGGTGGTTAGGCCGCTCCTGAAAAAACCTTCCCTAGACCCCCTGGACATGAACAACTACAGGCCAGTTACCATTCTTGAGCAAAGTGATTGAGAGGGCAGTTGCTCTTCAACTCCAAGTGGTCTTGGATGAAGCCAATTATCTAGACCCATTTCAAACTGGCTTCAGGACGGGATTTGGAGTTGAGACTGCCATGGTTGCCTTGACGGACGACCTGCGTCTAAGCATCGACAAGGGTAATGTGTTCCTGTTGGTGCTTCTAGACCTCTCAGTGGCTTTCGATAGGATAGATCATGGCATTCTCCTGGATCGCCTGAGTGGGTTAGGAATCAGAGGCACTGCGCTCCAGTGGTTCCAGTCCTGCCTCTCAGGCAGGTCCCAGAGGCTGCTGCTCGGGGACAGCTGCTCCAGTAAAAAGGAGCTTACCTGTGGCGTTCCGCAGGGCGCCATCCTGTCCCCTGTTTAACATCTGTATGAAGCCGCTGGGTGAGATTATTTGGAGTCATGGGGCTGGTTGTTATCAGTCCGCTGATGACACCCAGATCTATTTCTCCTTGTCCTGATCATCAGCCTTGAATTCCGATGGAATCTCTCCTCTTAATTACTGTTTTAAAGCAGTAATGGGCTGGATGGGGAAAAACAGATTGAGATTAAATCTGGACAAAATGGAGGTGCTCACGGTAGCGGCCCCAAAACCAGGAGTTGGGTTGCAACCTCCAGTCCTGGACTTGTCACACTCTCCATTAAGGACTGTGTTCGCAGTCTGGGGGTGCTTCTTGATTCATCACTTCAGATGACGAGTCAGGTGAATGTGACAGTCAGGAGTGCTTGTTATCAGCTTTGGCTGATACACCAGCTGTGCCCTTTCCTGGAAGTAAGGGACCTTGAGACTATGGTGCACGCGTCTAGACTTCTGCAATGCGCTCTACATGGGGCTACCCTTGTGCTTGGTCCAGAAACTTCAGTTGGTACAAAATATGGCAGCCAAAGTGTTCTTGGGAACATCTTGGAGAGACTATATAACTCCAGTATTGAAATCTCTCCACTGGCTGCCTATCAGTTTCCGGGCCCAGTATAAGGTGTTGATTATTACCTTTAAAGCCCTAAATGGCTTGGGTCCAACTTATCTTCCAAAGCACCTCCTCCCATACAATCCTGCCCACTCACTCTGGTCCTCTGGGAGGAATTTGCTTCAGCCACAAAAATCTAGGCTGTCTGCAACCTCCCAGAGGGCCTTTTCAGTAATCGCCCCCAATTTATGGAATGGCCTGCCAAACAAGATCTGTCAGATGACGATCTTAAGTAGTTTTTAAAAAGCACTAAAGATGGATCTCTTTCTGCAGGCCTTTCCTGATTAGATCCCCGCCTCAGGAGCTGCATCTCCTGGCTTTTTAAAAATCTTGTATATATTTGTTTTTAATGTGATTTTAGTTAGATGGTTTTAATTTTATATTGTTTAATGTCTTTTTATGGGTGTGGGTGGGTGTGGGTGGTGCTTTTAGTCATTATTACAATGTTTTAATTGTTGTAAGCTGCCCCGATTGTTTTTAGCAGAGGAGCAGAGTATAAATAAATTATTATTTTTATTATTATTGGTAATAATCTTATTAATATTTGTGTGCCCATCCTTTAGGTACCATGGCTGAAGAGACAGTGCCTGGAGTGAGAGCAAGGCATCAAGGTGCTCTTTATAATCTCCTTCCTGACTGTTGTGTCATGAAGCAGTTAGAGCAGGTAGACATCTCCAATGGGCTGGATTGGTCGCTGGACCACAGAACCTTCTTCTACATTGACAGCTTGGCATATGCTGTGCATGCCTTCAACTATGATGTGCACACTGGAAAAATTGGTACATATTCCCATACTTTTTCATCAGATGAATTTAACAGCATCTCAAGAAATACACTGTACAAGTTTGGTAGACAGACTTAACAGAGCATTATTTTTATTTCTACAGCTTGCCATAATTACATACTTTTTTTTGCATTATGAATTCTGTACAGAGAAATTATTTATTCAATAAACAGATCCCCCACCCCCACCCCAAAGTGTCCAGGAAGTATTTGTTTTGGTTGAATAAGATATTATCTGTGAAGTTTTCTTTGCAAATCAGAGGATCATACCAAATTAAGATGATCCTTTATATGTTGATTAGAAACTATTTGGTAGGGGGTTTTTTTTGTGTGTTTTTTTTTTTTTGCATTTAAAGAACTATAAAATCTGTAGTGGTGAGAACTTATAAGAAAATGGTTGTCTTAAGGTTGATATGTCTTTTGTCCTGGTAAAGATCTTGTGCCTTTCAGTGTTGCATGACAAGTGTAAATTCAATGGGTATAGCTTTCTTATGGTATAAATATGAAGTGACTGAAAATATTATACTTCTGGATTTCTGCCTATCATGCAGGGACCTAGCCAGGTGAAGCTGGCATTTTTAACTTTTGGGGAACTAAGCTAGCCAATATAGAAAAAAGAAATATCTTCTCAATTGGAAAAGTCTTGTTTATTGTTTGTACAATTGCAAGCTGTATGTTAACAGTACAATAAAAAGTTGCAGTAGTTTTTTGGATTACAACTTTTATAATCTCCCAAGGGATTGTGGGAGTTGTAGTCCAAAACCATAACTATTCCAGGCTCTGCTGTAATCAAGCCCATCATCAGCAATCTTTTCATTTGACGTATTTACCCCAAAAGGAAGAGACAAAATAAAAGCTTTATGACAGAGCTGAGAATAAAAATGCAATTTCTCTATCTCCCTTTCTAATGAAACCCAGAAACCAAGAGATTTTTTTAAAATTGAAAATTTATAATGGGAGGGGGGAGAATATTGCATTGTCTGATGTAACCGCTCCCCCCACCACCTTCACCATCTCATCTGGATGCAGATCGCAGTAGCTGCAGGCCCGTGTATAAAATGGAAAAAGAGGAAGCAATGCCTGATGGGATGTGCATCGACACAGAAGGTAAACTCTGGGTGGCCTGTATTGATGGTGGACGAGTGATCCGCATTGACCCTGAAGCAGGTAAAGGATTAATGAGAACTCTGCCTTATCTGAGTGAACTTTGGAGGGTGGCAGCATTACCAGTTATGTAATTAACCATCACCCTGTCTGAGAAAACTTGGCTTCAATGAATATAAGGGGACTTTTTAGTTGATAGTCTAGTTGTTAGAAGTGGGTGGAGCAAAGATCAATTTCCATATCATGATAGGGAGCTAGACATATTCCGAGACTGATAATTTGTTACATGCCCTGACACCCCCACTCTTCCAATAATTCATCAATTGGCTGTATTTCATAAATTGGCTTATTTATTGATGCTTCAGGAGGTTGGCAATAGACCCAGGCTTCCCCAGAAGCAGGGACTGAGTGAAGGTTTGCTCAAAACCTAACAAAGAGGTCTTTCTAAATTCCCAAAAGACACACCTGGATAGTAATTATGTGAACACCCCCCCTTGGACAGTGAGTTAGGGTGGAAATGTGCTAATTCTCCTGGACCTATCTCGAAGTGAGTCATTCAGTCAAGTGGCTGGAAAACTCATTCCTCTGCAAACTGGTTTTCCTTCACACCTCTCGCCTCAACAATAGAAGGTTGCCTGATGCCCATCAGTTTTAATGTCTCAGCTGTTAGCTCAGCTGTTCATTAACATAGCCGGGGCCTCCACTGTCTAACTGTGGGAAACTCCATCTAACAATGTATTCCACTCATAACACCTCTTCAGGGGGAATATTGAATATAAATATCACCCCAAAACACCACCAAAGTGTGCTCAGTTTCCCAGAGGCCATCACTCTGATGGTTTGCTGTGTCACCCGGTGCACATAGCTGTACTACTTTTCTGCACAAATCTCTGCTCTTTGCACAGGTATAGTATAGCCCATCATCCTGAACTCTATTCCTCTATCCCAATACTTCCTCCTGTTCTTCACTAGCCTTGTGTGAATGCATGAAGCCTAAGTGTTGGTGTGAATACTTCCAAGATTATTTTTCAATAAAAATCATTTTTATTTTATTTCCTGGCTGTGAGTCTCATCAGTTAGTACCAGTATATATAGGTCAAAAGATCATGTAGTTACGCAGCCTCTTGCTGCCATATTGAGCTAATTAAAATTTCCCATATTAATATCTGATGTGAATGGGGTTCCCACAAACCCACAGTAATTTGAGTAGAAGTGGGTGGAGCCAAGATCAATTTCCATATCATGATAGAGAGCTGGACATATTCAAGTCTATTCCTGATAATTTTTAACTTTCTCCTCCAGGGAATTTAAGGCAGCATACTTGGTCCTTTTCCCACCCCATTGTTATTCCCACAACAATCTTGTGAGCAGGTCAGGCTGTGAGGCAGTAAGCAGTGCAAGATCACCTCATGGGTTTCATGGCTCAAAGGAGATTTGAACCAAGGTCTCTCCAGTCTTGGTGTAGCACTCTAACCACTACCAAATGCCCACCAAATGGCATCTGAACACACACAAAATGTCCCATCTTGGAGAGCGCCTTTAACATTTGTACTAAAACTTGGAGCAGCTTTAATGTCCCAATGACACGGGGGCTACAGCTAGATGAACAATTTATCTTTTGTGCTCCCCCTCAGATATTGTGTGTCTGTGTCTGTATTTGTCTTATTGCCCGATTTCATCCAGGGAAAAGAATTCAAACTGTGAAGATGCCAACTCCTAGAATCACATCCTGCTGCTTTGGAGGGAAAGATTATTCAGAAATGTATGTCACTTCTGCTTACGATGGACTGGAGAAGGCTGCATTAGCCAAGGAGCCTCATGCTGGGGAGATTTTCAAGGTAAATAAATCTTGTTTAGTTTTGTAAGACAGACTGGAGCATTGCATAAGGGTAGGTGTCCAAATTTTCTCCTGCTGGAGGAATGTAAATACTGTACTCTTTAGCTGGAATTTTCTCAGTCTCTTAGATATGATAGTTTACCACATGACTTCCAGAATCTCCCAGCTAGCATGGTTATTAGCCACAAGTAGAGGCTAAGGAGGGTCAGCCCTGGTTAGTACTTGGATGGGAGACTTCCAACAAATACCAGGTGTTGTAGGCTATATTTCAGAGAAAGGAAATGGCAAAACCACCTTCCTTGTCTAAGAAAAACCTATGAAATTCATGGGTTGACAGGCAGTTCAAAGGCACACTCATGCACACATAGAACATTATCAGACAGGGCAAATAAGGCATCATAAGGATGCCTAACGATCACAAAAGGGTGCTCGTACCACACAATGCCACCCTTTCGCGATCATGTCCTGTGAAAAAAAATCATTCTTTTTTATTGATGGCTCAAGCCATCAATTGATTCCTGTGGAGCTTTGGTGCTGGTGTCCGAAAGCAACTCCAAAATTTCAGGCAAGTTAAACAAGAGCTGGGAAAGCAGCCAAGTTCCAGGGATAATTAATTAGGAAGAGCAAGCAAAGTCCCGTTTTGTGGAAAGACAGCAATATAAGCAAAGGCACACAGAGGAGTCCAGAATACAGGTCAAAGGTCAAGGCTTACAGAGGGCAGCGTAGTCCAGGAGTCGGTCCGTATGTCGGTAGGATCAGTCAACAGGGTTGTCAGGAAGGTCAAGACACATGGCAAGGCAGCAAGGATTCAGGAAGCTTTCTCCATGGAGATCAGTTGATCTCTGACAAAGCTTCCATGGTCTCTCCCAGATTATATAAAGCAATTAAGGCTTTGCCAGGTGTTTCTTAATGAGCAAGTTCCTCTCATAAATTCTCAGAGATTTCCTTTGAGCCTGCTTTTGCGCTCGGTGCTGTGTATACGATGGTGGAGGTAAGTCTCTCTCCTCTTCTCTGTCCTTATCCGAGTGGGCAGGACTCTCTGCTAGGACTGATGCCAGCCCACTTGGACCAGGCTCTTTCTTTGCTTGAGCTTCTAGGTTGGCAGAGTTTCTTTCTGGCACAGGTGTAGATAAACCTGTGCCAGGGTCCATAGGGCCGTTCCCTGCCATGTCCTCCTCCTCCTCTGACTCTACAGCCTCATCAGGCTCCTGGGGCATGACAGCTGGCATTGTTGGTGTATGAAACTTTGCACCATAGTACTCCCGTGAATGCAGCATCAATGGCCAGTCTGGTGAGAACCCTTCCAGGTGAGATCATGACAGCCAGGTAGGGGACGCACTTTCTATGACCCTACCCAGTTTACTTGGGGATTTTTTGGTGTGTTTAGGTCCTTTTAAAAACTTTTAATGTCTTCTTTTTATTTTTATTTTTGAATTTCCTGCACTATGTATTCTCGTGAGAGTACACGGGATTTCAAACGAGGAAGTGAATGGAGCTCTGTTCACTTCAGGTAAGTGTGGCATGGGGAGTTCTTTTGCCAGCATAAAAACAGCAAAGTTATGCCTGTAAAAGTACAGGTTTAAGGAGGGTGGTCTGATAAAGTCCATAGAGTACTGGTAGCTGTGGTCCAAAAAAGTAACTTTTCAAAGCTCTCTAGTTTATTCCAGGGATGTGCAACATTCAGCCTTCAGTCTAATTTCAGGAAAGTCTGGATGGGCTTAATTTCAGAAGCCCTCTGCAATTGATCAATGTAGTCCTCTGGCAAGCACAATTTATTCCTATTGATTTTAATTTAATTTAATCCAATTTATATCCTGTCTTTTTACCAAAGTAGGACCTGAGCCTATATTAATAGCTTGCTGGACAGAGATGAAAATGGAGGAGAGAAAGCAGGGGGTGGATGTAGCAAGACCAAAGGAAAAAGATCCCACCTGCTTTGGGTTTTGCCCTAGCCCACAACCTGCATTCACGGGCCTGACAAATTACCCTGAAAGATATAGGTATACAGTCAGCCCTCAACTTTCACAGAGGTTAGGGGTGCAGGATCCCGCAAAAGTGGAAAAACACAAATATAGGCCCACTTTTTAAAACACGACAGAACATTTTTCTAGGCAGTTGTAGGTCTTCCAGTATAATTCTATTATCAACTTTCACCGGAAGATGACTATAGAAGCATGCTGGAGAATGTACAAATGATCTGAGAAGTGTTCTCTCTAGGCATTTCTAGGTCCACCGGCCTGATTCTATGGTCAATTTCTAGTTGACCATAGAATCATGCTGGAGGACCTAGAAATGCCTAGAGAGAACTTTTTTTCCCAGTAGTGTATAGGGCAGCAGTGGAGGTGGCAGCAAATACAGTAATCCATGAAGAATCAAATTGGCTAATGGTTAGCCTGCAAATGTGGAGGGATGTCTGTAATCTTTGAAAGAGAAATGGTCTTTCTTCCACAGTCACTCACCTCTATCCCCATGTATACAAAGGAGGACCATCTCTTTGTACATCTTTGTCTGGAAAACAACTAGTTACCAACAAAGTCTAAACACTTGTCTGGGAAGGTAGCCAACTGTTAACTCACAGGAATGCAAACACAGTCAAAGATTTAGTCCATTAACACAGTCGAAAAGGTCAGAGGCTTACAGCAGTCAGTCAGCATTGTCCAAAACAGTCTGTGGCTCAACAGGAGCAAGCAGCAGAGTAGTCAGGGACAGTCCAAGTAGTCAGAGACAGTCAAGGTAACAGAAGTCAAGTTAACTGGAATCCAGGCACCAAAGTCAGCAGGAAGCTTTCACCAGGAAGATCAGTTGATCTCTGACAAAGCTTCCATCACCTCTCCTAGCATATATAAAGCAATTAAGGCTTTGTCAGGTGTTTCTTAATGAGCAGGTTTTTCTCATAAAGTCTCAGAGATTTCCTTTGAGCTTCCTTTTGAGCTTGCTGCTGGGTATACGATGGTGGAGGTAAGTCCCTCTCTTCTTCTTTGTCCTTATCTAAATGGGCAGGACTCTCTGCTGGACCTGATGCCAACCCACCTGGACCAGGCTCTTCCTCTGCTCGAGCCTCTAGGTTGGCAGGGTTCCCTGCTGGCACAGGTGCAGATAAACCTGTGCCAGGGTCCCTAGGGCCATTCCCTGCCATGTCCTCCTCCTCTGACTCTATACCCTCACCAGGCTCACAGAGGATGACAATCTTGTGTGCTCTATTTTGTGTTAATTTGTTATCCCATTCCAGTTCAGTTCCCACAAGTTTCTGTGTTTGAGATCTAGCCCCTTCACTCTTTGCTCCTGTTATGAAAAGGATGTGTGACTGCCTGAAAGGGCTTGGCAGCTCATGTACACTCAGCCTGAGGCTTTGGTGAACCTCATGAAGCAGCTGACAGGGCTTAGGTCTGGCTCTGATCCTCCAGGAGTCTCCTGCTCTAAGGCGTTCCCTCCTGGTGGCTGGCAATTCAAGCCTGTCAGTCAAACAGGCATTACAAAGACAGGTGTGTCGAACTACGGATTAGCGCACTCTAATTAGTTCAGATCCACCGCCTTCCGTCAGCATGAGAGTCAAATTAAGAAATCATGTCGTAAAGATAGACTTCCTACTCACTCACTCCCCACCATCCCAGTACAATAGGGATGGGAAGAATTCTTGCCAATGTCTCAATTTTTTTGGCTTTGACAGAATGTCTTGACACAGTGAGAGTACTTGTTGAGAATTTGCCACTTCTGTGAGAGTTCTTGCTTCCAATGCATGAGAGAGGAAGAAAGTGGGGGAAGAGAGAGGGAGGGGAGAGAAAGAGAGCAAGAACGAGCAAGGGACTGTCTAAATGGTGAAAATAATCCTAGTAGAATTCAAGGAGAACATGAGTTGTCTTAGGAGATTTTCAGACAACAGTGTTATAGTGTTACTATTCCACTTTATTTGCTATGGCTGCCTCCTCTTGAATCCTGGGATTTGCAGTTTAGGGAGGGGCATTTACAACTCTCAGCCAGAGAGCTCTTAGGCCTCACTAAACTACAAACCCCAGGATTCCACAGGAGGAAGCCAGAGCAGTTACAGTGGAATAGTAACACTATAACAGTGTAGTCTGAAAATCTCCTTATAATGGCAACCCACAGCAATTCACTGTATTCAGAAAGAGGGGGGCAAAAACTGCCATATACTGTGCACTAGGAGACTTCGTAGTTTTCCGTAAAGTTTTTTTAAACACTGCATGGGGAATGTACATTCCCCCTCATTAGGACAAATGATTTGATATGAATTGCTTTCCCATAGAAGGGAAAGTGCAAAGCTGACTGGCTGGAAGTGGGGTGGGATGGGACTTGCTAGCAGGGCAAGCACCCGGCACCACCATGTTAGATTCTTGCCTTAGCGAACAAGCACTAAGGTGAAAAAATGGGGTGTTCTTTTTTCTTTTTTTCAAACAGGCAAAATATTGCTCAAGTGTACAATGGAAAATAGTTTTGGTTTTTTTTAAGTTAAGTGGCAGCAAATTAAAAGCACAAGTAAATCACTTGTGGCAGCCATCTTGACCACTGAGCAGCTTGGGGGGGGGCACTGAGAAGCTTTGGGGGGGGGCAAAACACAGTTAAGGCAAATTGCAGCTGCAGCTATTTGCCATTACTGTGGAGCAATCTGTCCCTCCCCTCATATAGACAAGCCACAAGTCACACTCTTTCAGCCTCAAAAGCAAGTCACATTGTCTCAGTCTCAGAGGAAGGGCAATTCTCTGCATAAATTTTGCTAAGAAAACCCCGTGATAGTTTGCCAGAAATGAATTAAAGACACACAAAAACAACAAATATTTTAATAAATAAATGAGTAAATAAAAATGTATTATTTCTTGTTCTTTAACAGATAACAGGACTTGGAGTGAAAGGAATTCCACAGCAGTACTTCACTGGCTAAGTGTTTGCTCAGATTACTTGATGAAGGTGCACACATCCAGAAACCAGAATGAACAAGAACAGAAGCATGAATTTCAAATGTGTATATTTTCCTTATGAATCCCTATATTGCCTTCATATTTTGATGTTCTGTACAGTAACTGTTTCTTTTTCTTTGAAGCACTTTTCTTAATAGGGTAAATAACAGCTTTGATGAGAAGGGGGATTTTCATCCAAAAGAAAGACAGTGTGAGGTAAAATGATTCAACCTTGATTTCCTGGCATTATTGTCTTGGTTTTGAATTCAGATTCTAATGATGTGGCTGCTTTTCACACAATTGAAAGAGATGGGAGATCCACTTGTGGATCTTTTTCTCTAAACATACAGAAACACAGCCATCCTGGATTGGATCAAGACCTAGTAATGATATCAGCTCCATCATTTTTTAAAAATAACCAAGTCTCGTTGAGTTAATTGGGTCTACTGAAAGTATGAGTATACCAAACCTTGTACAATTTGTTGTTTGGAACTATAGCTGCCAGAATCCCCCAGTCAGCATGCCAATAGCCATGTTGGCCGAGGGATTCTGGGATTTGTAGCACAAAGCAATAACTTTTCCAAGCTCTGTGGCAGACATGTGTGTACCTAGACATGTATGGGGATATGCTGAGGATTACCAAGGCAGGATCACCATGTCATCTGTATGAATTGAGTGGCTGACCTACAACATTCCCTAGAATCTTTAATGCTTTGCAGATACAGAGCTTGTAAAGGCTTTGTGGGAAGGGGGCCAAAAGGACAGGTAGAGTATGGAAATATTATATGCTGAATGCTATATTTTATATGCATATTTTGCCAATTTTAATCTTTACATGGATTATTAATAGGAAAAAAGGTTTAATAAAAACACTGTACATGCACTAGGCTAATTATTGGGCTGCAGTTATAGAGTTAAAAGAATTAGCAAGCAATTGTGTGTTAGATCTGGTTCTGGGAACTTAGCCAATTACCTATCAAAACAGCAATATAGTATAAACAAGAGATAACCCAGGTAAACTTGAAAATAGTATTAAAAAACCTGACTGCTGGCCAGGTGCAATTTGGCCTTGAAATCACCCGTGTCATGCATGAAGCAGAGAGGCAGAACAGAAGACCCTACTAATAATTAATCTCTGATTGGTAAAAAATAAAAGCCTAAGCTGCAAAATAAACAAAGATGAAAAGTACCAGTAAACTCATCTTTGATTAGACAAGTTTGTACAAAAGACAACTTTGTACAAAAACCTTGTATAAAAGACAAATGAAATTTACTCCTGATAGACTGAACAGACAAGATGGGGCTTAACAAAGTATAAAAGCTGATCTCTGGGAGAAAGAGGGCAAGTAATCTCATGATCGCTTTCAGTGGCTGCACTCCACCTTCTTAGTACATTATCACACAAGTGTGTATAAATGCTGTAATTCTGCAATTGAAGAAACCAGAAACATAGCAGCATGGTTACATTAGCTGCATTTTGTTGCAATCACGCAACACTACTGCTAATGGAATATTGGAAGACCATCTACTAGCAGTTTAAGAATGGAATGGAAGTTTGTACTATTGTAACACTTGTTTTTGCATTGTGTTGGAATAGTGCTGCATTGCCCAAACATGCACCTCAATTTTTTTTTCTTCTCATCCCTCCACGATTTTGCAAGAACACAGTTTTGGCCATTATTGTGAAAAAAGTGCCACTTCAATTAAACAAACAACAACAACAAAAAAAACAAATTAACAATTAAATAAACAAAAACATGCTGAAAAAAGGTGATGGTTTATTAAAAAGGCATTATAGAGGTCCTCTTCACACTCTCCACTGGAATTCGAATTATGTGTTCTTGTTGGGAATAGGGAGAAGAAAAGAGAGAGGAATGCCCACTCACACCATAATATGGGAACTACAGTGGGAATGAATTATCACACACTTGTCAATACCTGGAAAATAGCGATAACCAAAGCTATTCAAGGGTTTTGCCCATGAATGCAAATGTGTGCCATAGTAACAGTTGGAGTGCTCACCAACTACAGTATAAAGATGACATTGTGTGATAACAGGAAGCCATTATCACTACTATTCTTGTGTAATTCCACAATTTCAGCTTTGTGTGATAAAGTCCTCAAGTTGTCTGATAGATTGAAAATACTAAATGCTAGTACAGTGTAAGACACAGAGTACTTTCTGGATATTGAGTTACGCTATATAGGATGTGTTTCTCTTCAGATAGATTACTACAAATGAGTATCAATTTCTCTACAAATGAATATACATTGCTCTACAAATTATAGAGATGCTGCTACCAGTGTATAACGGATGTTTATTTGAAGATGTGTGGATTCTATAACCGCTGATATATACATTGTAAATAAAGTTGGTGCAAGAACACAACCTTGCTTCATTCCATTAGTTATTAAAAAGGGCTCTGAAAAGGCATCACCATATCTGACTTGACTGTGCTGGCCCTCGTGTAGCAAGATAATCATTTTAAGGAATTTGGGGGGACATCCTAGTCATAGAATCATAGAATCATAGAATTGTAGAGTTGGAAGAGACCACAAGGGCCATCCAGTCCAACCCCCTGCCACGCAGGAAATCACGATCAAAGCATCCCCGACAGATGGCCATCCAGCCTCTGTTTAAAGACCTCCAAGGAAGGAGACCCCACACGCTCCGAGGGAGTGTGTTCCACTGCCAAACAGCTCTTACTGTCAAAAAGTTCCTCCTAATGTTGAGGTGGAATCTCTGTTCCTGGAGCTTGCATCCATTGCTCCGTGTTCCAGTCTCTGGAGCAGCAGAAAACAAGCCTACTCCATCCTCAGCGTGACACCCCTTCAAATACTTAAACAGGGCTATCATATTGCCTCTTAACCGTCTTTTTTTCAGGCTAAACATACCCAGCTCCCTAAGTCTTTCCTCATAAGGCATGGTTTCCAGACCTTTCACCATTTTAGTTGCCCTTTTCTGGGCATGCTCCAATTTGTCAATATCCTTTTTGAATTGTGGTGCCCAGAACTGGACACAGTATTCTAGGTGAGGTCTGACCAAGGCAGAATAGAGTGGCACTATTACTTCCCTTGATCTAGACACTATACTTCTATTGATACAGCCCAAAATCGCATTGGCCTTTTTAGCTGCCGCATCACACTGTTGACTCATGTTCAACTTGTGGTCTACTAGGACTCCTAGATCCCTTTTGCATGTAGTCTCATTCAGCCAGGTCTCTCCCATCCTATATCTATGCATTCCATTTTTTCACCCTAAGTGCAGTACTTTACATCTCTCCGTATTGAATTTCATTTTGTTAGCTTTGGCCCAGCTCTCCAGTCTATCCAGGTCATTCTGAATTTTGATCCTGTTTGATAAGTATGCCCCTAATTCCCTCATCCAAGTCATTGATAAAGATGTTGAATAGAACTGGGCCCAGGACAGAACCCTGTGGCATCCCACTGGTCACATCTTTCCAAGACGAAGAGGAGCCACTGCTGAGCACCCTTTGGGTTCAGCCGGTCAACCAATTACAAATCCATTGAACAGTTAACTTGTCTAGCCCACATTTTGCAAGCTTGTTTGCAAGAATGTCATGGGGAACCTTGTCAAAGGCTTTACTGAAATCAAGGTATGCGATGTCCACAGCGTTCCCTTCATCTACCAAGCTGGTAACTTTATCAAAAAAAGAGATCAGATTAGTCTGGCATGACCTGTTTCTCTGAAACCCATGTTGAATTTTTGTGATTATGGCATTGCCTTCTAAATGTTTACAGACTCTGTTTAATGATCTGCTCTAGAATCTTCCCTGGTATTGATGTCAGACTAACTGGACGATAATTGTTGGGATCCTCTTTTTCCCCCTTTTTGAAGATGGGGACAACGTTTGCCCTCCTCCAGTCTGCTGGGACTTGTCCTGTTCTCCAAGAGTTCTCAAAGATTATTGCCAATGGCTCTGAGATAACATTTGCCAGCTCTTTTAATACTCTTGGATGTAGTTCATCTGGTCCTGGAGATTTAAATTCATTTAGATTAAGATGGTATTCCTGTACTACCTCTTTGCTTATTCTGAGCTGGATTTCCCCTATTGTGTCCTCTGTTCCATTCTCCTCAGGTTGGTCCCCCTTTTCCTTTTCTGAAAACACTGAGGCAAAGAAGGTGTTGAGTAATTCTGCCTTTTAACTGTCCCCTGTTAGCATTTTGTCATCTTCTCCACATAGTGGCCCTATCATTTCCTTCTTCCTCCTTTTGCTGTGGACATACCCAAAAAAACCCTTTTTATTGTTCTTAACCTCTCTCGCAAGGCTGAGCTCATTCTGCACTTTAGCTTTTCTGACTTTACTCCTACACGTGTTCGCTATCTGTTTGAATTCTTCTTTGGTGATTTCCCCCTTTTTCCATTTCCTATACATGTTCCGTTTAAAACTTAGCTCCATTGAAAGTTCTTTAGTCATCCATCCTGGTTTCTTGAGACACCTCCCATTTTTCTTCCTCAATGTTACTGTTTGAAATTGTGCCTTCAGTATCTCCCTTTTGAGAAAGTCCCATCCATCTTGAGGTCTCTTCTCTTTTAGTATTCCTGACCATGGGATCACCCCCAGTGTTTCCCTGAGTTTATTGAAATCAGCTCTCCTAAAGTCAAGAATGTGTGTCTGACTATGCCTGGCTTCTCCTTTCCATTGTATAACAAACTCCAGGAGAACATGATCACTCTCACCTAAGGATCCCACCACTTGCACCCCATTAGCCAGGTCATCTCTGTTGGTTAGGATCAGATCTAAAATAGCTGACCCCCTTGTTGCCTCTTCCACCTTTTGGACCATGAAATTGTCTTCCAGGCAAGTCAGGAATTTGCTAGACCTTGACGTTTTGGTTGAGTTAGATTTCCAGCAAATATCAAGATAGTTGAAGTCATCCATCACTACTACATCTCTCCTTTCTGCATGTGTGTTCATCTGTTCTAGAAAGGCATCATCCAATTCCTCCATCTGACTTGGGGGTCTGTAGTAGAGTCCCACAATAACATCCCTGTTGTTTCCCTCCCCTTTAATTTTTATCCAGATGCTCTCCACCTGGCTTCCAGTATTGATGTCATGGATCTCTTCACTGGTGTAAATATCCCTGACATATAATGCTATTCCTCCTCCTTTCCTGTTTGGCCTGTTTCTCCTATAAAGGTAATACCGCTCTATTCCTACATTCCAATCATGTGACTCATCCCACCAGGTTTCAGTAATGCCTATTATATCATATTTGTTTTGTAGTGCTAGGAGTTCAAGTTCATCTTGCATATTCCCCATGCTCTGTGCATTAGTGTAGAGACATTTAAGACCATGTGTTCCCTTTACTTGCTGCCTGTGCAAGTTTTTTGCCTCCCACTGTTGGGTCCTTGCGCTATTTGCCTTGTTCCCTCTATGACAGTTTGACTATTTTCTCCAGCCCTTTTGCCATCCAGAATACTGTCTCCCTCCCCCATTTGACTCAGTTTAAAGCCCTCCTGATCAAATTCTTGAGACTGTTAGCAAAAATGTTTCTTCCAACTGTCGTAAGATGCACCCCATCTCTTGCCAGAAGTCCCGCCTCATGGAAGTGCAGCCCATGATCCAAGAATCCAAATTGTTCTCGGCAACACCATCTATGGAGCCAGTTGTTTATGTCAGCTATTTTCCTCTCCCTTCCTGGACCATGCCCTTCAACTGGCAGAAGAGACGAGATGACAACCTGTGCATCCATTTCTTTCAGCTTCCTCCCCAGGGCCTCATAATCTCTTCTGATCTTGGGAAAGCTGTGCCTTGCAGTATCATTGGTTCCCACATGGACCAAAAGGAAGGGGTAATGATCTGTAGGCTTGACGAGTCTTGTCAGCCTCTCGGTCACATCATGGATCTTTGTCCCAGGGAGACAACACACCTCCTGAGACATCTTGTCAGGCCCACAAACCACTGCTTCTGTACCCCGCAGCAAAGAGTCCCCCGCCGCCACCACACGCCTCCGCCGAGGCTTCGCAGCTGCTGTTCCTTGCGGTGGTACTCTCAAGATCCCCTGCTCTACCCCTGAAGTCTGTCCATGCTGTTCTTCCTCATTGTCCTTGATAAGGGAGAGGGCTTCAAATCGATTCTGTAGCTGCAAGCTGCTCGAAGAATCCCTGGATTTTCTTGTTCTGTGTGTGACATTCCTTCAGCTGTCTACTTCCTGTGCCTGTGAAGTGACCCTCTCCTCCACAGCCACTTCCTCTGTGCGGTCCCCGTCCAAGACTGTTTATTCTGTTCTGTCCAGGAAAACCTCTTGCTCACGAATCTGTTGAAGTGTAGCTACCCGTGTCTCCAGCTGCTGGACTTTCTCCTCCAAGAGGGCTACCAACTTGCACTTGGTGCATGTGAAGTTCTCCACGTCTGTAGACAAGAAGACAAACATCGCACAAGTGTTGCAGATGACTGCCGAAGTCCCCTCAGTGTCCATGGTGAGAGCTTTTAGGTAATCTAAGAACTCTTAGGTAATGCTGAGAATGCTAAGCTGTACTTTTAGGTATGCTGTATGTTTGTTTGGTCACTGAAATTCGCACGCCATTAGGCGCGCGCCTCAGCAACAAGCATCCTCTCCCAACAGTTTTTAAAAAAAATTCAATCTCCCCAGTCAAAATGGCTGTCCAGAAGCTGCTCTCCTTCTTCTCCCTGGCAGGAAACTCTTTCCAGTCTCTGCCACAGACCTTTTCTACTCACAGTGTCGAAGGCTTTGGTGAGGTTGACAAATGTTACATAGAGACCCTTGTTCTGCTCCCTACATTTTTCTTGCAGTTGTCTAAGGGCAAATACCATATCTGTAGTACTCCTATTGGCTCTGAAGCCACATTGGCTTTCAGGGAGAAGTTCTTCTGCAATAGCAGGAACTAATCTGTTCAGGAGTATCCTTGCAAGGATTCTTCCAGCAATAGAGAGCAGTGTTATGCCTCGATAGTTTGAGCAATCAGATTTTGCTCCTTTTTTCCTGTACAGGGTGATGATGACTGCATCTCGGAGATCTGATGGCAGCCCCCCCCCTTTCCCAGCAATTCACAAGGAGTTTGTGGAATTTATCATGGAGTGCATGACCTCCGTGTTTCCAAACTTCAGGTGGGATTCCATGAATCCCAGCTGCCTTGCCATTTTTATCTGCTGTATGGCCTTAAGGGTCTCCTCCAAAGTGGGAGCCATGTCCAATTCATTTTTCATTGGTTTCTGTATCATATGTTGGATAGCTGAGCCTTGGACGATTCGGTTGGCACTAAAGAGACTTTGAAAATGTTCAGTCCATCGATTCAGGATGGAGGCTTTATCAGTAATTAATTTTTGAGAAACTGTACTGTATAAGGAGTTTTGGACCTGATAAGTAGGTCCAAACACTGCTTTAAGAGCTTCATAAAATCCTCTAAGATCACCCAGATCTGCACAGCATTGTGTCTTTTCTGCTATATTGATCCACCACTTGTTCTGCATGTCTCGGAGTTTTTGTTCTTCAGCATGATGCTCCAAAGGGCTATGGCAGAGCTTGAAGAAGACGACGACATCTATATACGTTACCGTACTGATGGTAGCTTGTTTAACTTAAGCCGTCTGAGGGCTCACACTAAGACTCTAAACTATCTAGTCCGTGAGCTTCTCTTCGCTGATGATGCTGCCCTTGTTGCTCACTCAGAAGCAGCTCTGCAGCACCTAACATCCTGCTTCGCAACAGCTGCAGAGCTGTTTGGGCTGGAAGTCAACCTGAAGAAAACAGAAGTTCTTTACCAGCCTGCACCACAGGATGAACACCACCATCCCCACATTGCCGTCGGCAAATCTGTGCTCAAGTCCGATCAGCAGTTCACCTACCTGGGAAGCATAATCTCCTCAGATGCCAAGATTGACAAAGAGATCGATCACAGATTAGCAAAGGCATATAGCGCATTTGGCAGACTTCACAAAAGAGTCTGGAGTAATAAACACCTGAGGCGAAGCACACAAATCAGTGTGTATAGAGCCATTGTACTGTCTATTCTCCTTTATGGATCTGAAACATGGGTCACGTATCGCCACCACTTACAACTCCTCGAACGCTTTCATCAGCACTGTATACACACAATCCTAAATATACACTGGACTGATTATATGACAAATGTTGCTGTCCTTGAGCAAGCAGGGATCACCAGCATTGAGGCCATGATATTGAGAACACAGCTGTGCTGGGCAGGGCATGTTTCTAGAATGGAGGACCATCGCCTCCCCAAAATAGTACTCTACGGTGAACTTGCCACAGGACAGCGTAAGAGGGGCACTCCAAAAAAATGATACAAGGACTCCCTGAAGCAACATCTCAGGCTTGGCAAAATTGATCACCAACAATGGTCCGCCCTGGCCTCACATCAAGAGGCATGGAGATGCACTATCCACAATGCTGCAGCCTTATTTGAGAACTCACATCGAACAAGTCTTTAAGAGAAACGACAACACAGAAAGCATCACAACCCAGAAACATCACCCAAGGAGACCTTCTGCTGTGCTTTCTGCAACCGGACTTATTTATCTTGGATTGGCCTTTTTCGTCATCAGCGTGCTTGCAGAAAGTGCGGGACGAGTCCTTCCTGAATCTTCGTTTGCGAAGAAAAGCCAGAGAGAGAGAGAGAGAGAGAGAGAGAGAGAGAGAGAGAGATACATAAGAATGAGGCTAGACCATACATGCCAATGTTCGTAATCCTCCTTAAGGGAGTGGATAACTGTATACATTGAGTTGACTACCTTAATAGTCAACTCAAATAAGATTTGAGTTGACTAAGTAAAATAAGATTAATTTAATTTAATTTAATTAGGTATTTATACCCTGCTCTTCAGCCACAAAGGCTATCAAAGTGGTTTACAAATTGTTAAGCAATAGCAATTTACACATCTACACTGCATTAAGCAGTTTCCAATATGTATTATCTAATTGCCCCCACAAGCTGGGTACTCATTTTACCAACCTACAAAAGGATGGAAGGCTGACTGAATCTTGGAGCCTTCTGGAATTGAACTTACAATGTGGTAACTTGTAGTACTGGCATTTAACCACTATGCCACCGGGGCTCCCTGCAAAGCTATTTGTGTATTCTTTCATCCTAAACATCCTGAATTCCAATGCTTAAGAGAGTCTTAAGCTTAAGAGATTCTGCTGAAAGGGATGTAAATTTACCGGTACTATGCTTTTTCTCAATTCCACATGGCCAAAATGTAGGAGTGGCCTCTGCCTGCATGAGATCCCTCATCTGAACAACAACACAAGTAACATCTGAAACAACATATAGACCTGTGACTCCAACATCATCATTTTTCTTTCTTTATTTTTTAACATCTTTTGCCTGATGAAGAAGCCAGTAGAGCTTTGAAAGCTTGCATCATGTGTTTTGCATTTTAGTTGGCCAATAAAGGTATAACTTTTTTGTGGATTTTGGGTTTTGTTTTAAGGGGAGTGTTGATGTTATCTTGTGTATTTAGACAATACTGTTACTCACTAATTGGAAGCTCAGGCAGCCAGAAAGTGAACTATAGGGGACGCAAAATGGAAATAGGGCAACTGACAAAACAGTGAAGAACCTTCAGTCCTTCAGATAAAGAGATAGGGTGGGGAAATTACACTGTTTTGGTGTTACTTTTTTCGCCATGCTGGCTGGGGGACCTGGGAAGTGTTAGTCTAAAAAAGTAGAATGTCCATGTTCGGAGGACAGGGCACAGTAACATGCAGAGGGGCCAGATCTGAAGACAAGGTGAGAGCAAGGATCAATACCATCTTTTTATAATTTATACGAGTGAAACTGTTTGTAACATTTACTTGGCAAAAGGTTATCTAGTAATGATTTCAGTTTTAATTCCCTTGATTAATTTGATTAGATTCCTTGAGAATGAAATAGCCTGTGGGGCAGGCAGATGCTAATATGAACAAAATTAGATTTGGAAATGATGGGAGGCAATCTTATGCGTGTTGTTAGAAAGAGAAAATAGAGGAAAGTATTGTGCATATTTTTGAGTGGATTTAAAGAAGGTTTGTAAATACACCAGTTGATAATGAGCAGCTGATACAATTCCCTGCATAAGGGAAATGCTTGACAGAACTCATTTTCACAAGGGTTTTGTAATCAGGAGCAAGGCCTGAAATTCTCAGTTTGCAATTAAAAGGACAAGCATTTTAAATGTGATTTGACAGTCTCAGATGTTTTCTGGTAATCTCATGTAAAAGTCAAGAATGAGCTAATGTTAATTGGCTGTTAATTATGCAGGCTTGCTAAAAAAAAATAGGCCATGGATATTAGAGAAGTAGGTCTCTTTGGCAGACGCAGAGAAGCTCACTTGAGGCTTCAGATGACATAGGATTATTAGTCCTATTTTCCTTGTAAAAGGAAAATAGTACTCAGCAGCGGATGTTCCCTGTTTTTTGTGCAACAGAAGTCAAGTGTTTAATAATCTTTGCCTTCAAGTTTAGAGACAGTAATCAGGTTTAGAGACAGTAATCTTTTCCCTACATAAGAACACTAGTAAATAAAGAGGATATGCCCAGTTTTATTTAACTCACCCACCCACCAGGTTGCTTTTAATTCCACACACAGTTCTAACCATGAACTTCACAACACAGCACAGGACTAACACAGAAACCACAAACTTCAGCATTAATCATACAGGGTTGACACTTTCCCACTTTTTCAATAATGAGAATTGTAACTACAGTTGCCCCTCCACATTCACAGACTTGACATTCGCGGTTTTGATTATTCGCGGTTTTGGGAGCCCCTCCCAAAACCGTGAAACGGGGCCTCCGGAGGCCCCGTGAAAGCCCTGGGAGGGAGCGGGGAGGGCCGGGGAGGCCTCCACGGGGCCTTCGGAGACCCTCCGGAGGCCCCGCGAAGGCCTTGGGAGGGAGCGGGGAGGGCCGGGGAGGCCTCCACGGGGCCTTGCGAGGCCCCACGAAGGCCTTGGGAGGGAGGGGGGAAGGCTGGGTAGGCCTCCGCGGGGCCTTCGAAGACCCTCTGGAGGCCCGGTGAAAGGCCTGGGAGGGGCCGGGGAGGCCTCCACGGGGCCTTCGGAACCCTCCGGAGGCCCCGCAAAGGCCTTGGGAGGGAGCGGGGAGGGCCGGGGAGGCGATCATGGGGCCTCCGGAGACGCTCCGAAGGCCCCATGAAGGCCCGGGGAGGGGGTGGGGAGGCGATCATGGGGCCTCCAGAGATGCTCCGGAGGCCCCATGAAGGCCCGGGGAAGGGCTTGGGAGGGTTGGGGAGGCGATCATGGGGCCTCCGGAGATGCTCCGGAGGCCCCATGAATTTTTTTTTAATTATTTATACCCCGCTCTTCATCCACAAGGCTATCAGAGCGGCTTACAAATTGTTTTAAGCAATAGCTATTTACACATCTACACTGCATTAAACAGTTTCCAATGTGTGTTAGCTAATTGCCCCCCACAAGCTGGGTACTCAATTTACCGACCTACGAAAATCCTGGGGAAGGGCTGGGGAGGGCTGGGGAGGCGATCATGGGGCCTCTGGAGACCTCCAGAGGCCCCGTGAAGGCCTTGGGAGGGAGGGGGAGGGCCGGGGAGGCCTTCACGGGGCCCCCGGAGATGCTCTGGAGGCCCCATAAAGGCCCGGGGAGGGGGTGGGGAGGACTGGGGAGGCAATCATGGGGCCTCCGGAGATGGGGCCTCCGGAGATGGAATTCAATGTCATATTTACCAAATATGGAGAAACTACTATATTCATCCAGAGACTGCAATGTTAGGCTTAAAATATTTTTTTTATGTTGAGAGTTAGAAATGGGGAGATAAATGTACAGCTGTGAAATCAACAACTGGAATAATTTAATACATTGATCTGTAGGAGTTAATTCATTATGTGATTCATCAGTTTTCAAAACTGCATCAAGGATTTACAGACAATGACCTGTGGTTGTCACTCTTGACCTCGACTGGCACATTTCATTGCTGGCTCTTTCTAAAATGCTCCTTTTGTCATTTTAAAGTTGCCTTCTCTTTGCACATTGCTACCTACTCTGACAGCCACCATCTTGGAATGTCACATAATTGGCAATATTTAATAATTTGGCTTGCTGTGGCCTTCCACATGGTTGGTAAGTAAACCAGGGACCCTCAGATACCAAGGCTGGAGTCATGTACAACTTATGGAGGGGCCTTTGGGAAATTCCTCAAACCCAGGTCAGAGTTAACACCTGGAGATGAGTCATCCACTAATCCACTCAAAAATAGCAGAGTCCTCGATGATTGCAAAATGGATTTTTCCTTTTCTCCTCTCCTCAACAATAGAAGTTGCCTGCTCCTATTCAATTCCAAATGTATCACCCATTAATGATAATTAATGGAGAACCCTTTGTTTAGCCCTGGGAAACTCTGAGAAACATTGTATTCCACTCTAAATCTCATCCCTTCAGGGGAATAATCAAATATAAATGTCACTCTAAAACACCACTGAAGTGCGCACAGATCCTCTTTCTTTCGACTTTACGTCAGCCTGTATGGCCAGGTGCATAGACCTTCTTCCTTCTGACTCCACATCAGTCTGTTTTACCATCCTGACTTCTGGACCTCTTCTCTGCTGGTTTACTTCATGGTCTCAACCCTCCAGGATTGGTATAGTATAACCCACAATCCCACATTCTATTCCTCTATCCAAATACTTTCTACTTTCTCCAATAGCCTTGTGTGATTGCTTGAAGCCTGAGTGTAAGTGAGAATGCTGTTAAGATTAATTTCCAATAAAGATAATTTAATTGTACATTCTGGCTTGGAGTCTCCTCAGTTACTACCAGTATACATAGGTCAAAAGATCCTGCTGTTTCCCGGACTCTTGCTGCCATTTTGAGCTATTCCCCATATTAAGATGTAGACACTAGTGGGTTCCTCACGGACCCCACGCAATTTGGGTAACAACTTTTTAGTTGTGCTGGACCACACAACTAAATGTGTGGAATGGAATGGTGGGATTTGTATTGCTTCTGGTAACTCCAAAATTAGAGAAAGCTGTCCTAAACTACAGCATCCAACAAACTGTTAAATTGTTTTTATCACTGATCTATATCTTCTTTCCACACCCACTCATTCCCACCAATATATGCCCTCTTCAGTCACCCTTCAAATAGTGTGGATTATTTGTCTGAATTAGAAAAACTGAATAAGAAAGAAAATCTGTATTCATTCCAGTTAGAGGACGCTGACCCACTCCAATATTGAAATGCAGCAATGTGTGGCTACAAAGGTTGGTGAATAAAAGGTGAGAATTCTTAATCCAAAATATTTTGAGTGCCTCTAAGCATATGCAGAGCATTTTCCTTCAGTACTGAATAGCTGCATTCTCTGCCTACCTGCTCACTTGGATTGAAATAGCATGACATACAAAGATAAATGTTGCAGCACATTTTGCATGCAAGGAGCAGGGGTCTTAGGTTTTCCTGCCTGCTCCAGTTTCTAACAACCACACTGTTGCCCTCCTTTTGAGCCCACCCTCAGCAATGAAGAACAAGCCAAAATCTCTTGTTCATTGCACCACAATAACAGCGAGTGCTCTTTATGAGGAAATTTATCTGTTAAATCTTGTGGACAGAAAGGGGGGGATGAGTTAGCAAATAATTAGTTAAAACTAGTCATTCTCAAACCATGACAGCAAGTGCCTATTCACCAACAAATTAATTTTTTAAGGTTGGGAGGATAATTAATTTATATGTAACTAGTTATATTAAACTAGCTATTTCCAAGCTCTGTTTTCATCAGATGCCACATACTTGGGATAATGCCTATGGAGCAATGCTTCTAAGGAGGAAAAACAGATTTTTACAAATGATTTCCCCTCTCATTTGCTACCAATACCTTCCAAAGGATGATTGACATCTATTAAACCCTTTCACTGACAAGTGGAAGCATCATCACTAGCAGGGCCGGACCAAGACATTTTGTGGACTATGAGCAAAGGGCAAAGCGATACCACCTCCTCAGTCCATACACAGAAGTTGACAGGACTGGCAGCTGAATCTTTTTTCAGCAGTGACAAAGGGTGAGCATCCTCTGGCATACCTGAGAAAGTGGTCTATCTGAGATAAACAAGTCAGGTTGCAGAAAGCACAGCAGAAGGTCTCCTTGGGTGATGTTTCTGGCTTGTGATTCTTTCTGCATTGTCGTTTCTCTTCAAGACTTGTTTGGCATGAGTTCTCAAATAAGGCTGCAGCATTGTGGATAGTGCGTCTCCATGCCTCCCGATGTGAACCCAATGCGGACCATTGTTGGTGATCTATTTGGCTGAGCCTGAGATGTTGTTTCAGGGAGTCCTTGTATCACTTTTTTGGAGCGCCCCTCTTACGCCGACCCATGGCGAGTTCACCGTAGAGTACTATTTTTGGGAGGCGATGGTCCTCCATCCTAGAAACGTGCCCTGCCCAGTGCAGCCGTGTTCTCAATATCATGGCCTCATCTAGAGAATAGGACAAACAAAAAATTGAGAAGGAATGGGGCCTAAATACTCTAAAGGCACCAGATACTGTCTAACCTTGGAAGCTAAGTAGGGTCAGCCCTAGTTAGTATTTGGATGGAAGACTACCAGGTGTGAATACCAGGTGTGTAGGCTATATAATTCTGAGCAAGGAACTGTCAAAACCACCTGCCTAAGAAAACCCTATGAAATAAACTGACAGGCAACTTGTGAGGAATGGTTTAGGGAGCTGGGTATGTTTAGCCTGGGAAAGAGAAGGCTTAGAGGTGACATGATAACCATGTTTAAATACCTGAAGGGACGTCACACTGAGGATGGAACAAGCTTGTTTTCTGGTGCTCCAGAGGCTAGGACAATGGATTCAAACTACAGGAAAAGAGATTCCACCTAAACATTCGGAAGAACTTTCTGACAGTAAGAGCTGTTTGGAAGTAGAATGCATTGCCTCAGAGTGTGGTCAAGTCTCCTTCTTTGGAGTTTTTAAACAGAGGCTGGATGGCCATCTGTCGGGAATGATTTGATTGTGTATTCCTGCATGGCAGGGGGTTGGACTGGATGGCCCTTGAGGTCTCTTCCAACTCTATGATTCTGTGATTCTAAGGCACATACACAAACACACACACCTAGAAGTCTGCCATCACTGCCACCTCAGCATTTCTTGCTGAGACTGCTGCTGCTGTTGTTGTGTGCCTTCCAGTCATTTCTGACTTATGGCATCCCTAAAGAGAACCTATTACAGGGTTTTCTTGGCAAGATTTGTTCAGAGGGGGTTTGCCTTTGCCTTCCTTTGAAGCTGTGACAATGTGAGTTGCCCAATGTCACCAAGTGGGTTTCCATGGCCAAGCAGGGATTCGAACCCTGGTCTTTAGAGTCATAATCTAATGCTGAAGCCACCACATCACATTGGCTCCTGTTAGCGCACTTAATTGCTAGCATATAGGTAGCTATCTCATGCTGGTGGTGGAGGCCTGGTTCCAAAGTTAGTTATAATGAAGAATAATGAGGATACAATAGTTCCTCCATATCTGTAGATTCTCCACCCACAGATTCCAGCATCCACATTTTCAAAATATTAAAAAAACAAAAACAAAAAGCAAACCTTGATTTTGCCATTTGATATAAAGGAGCATTTTACTATGCCATTGCATATAATGGGACTTGAGCTTCCACAGATTTTGGTATCAACAGGGTATTCTGGAACCAAACCCCAGTGGATACTATTATGGAATAATATCAATCTGGCAGTGACCTAGTCGTACTTTCTTCTTTTGAACTGGATAAATGAAGTTAGTTGCTTATTGCATAGGATAAAACTCTGAGGTGGCTCACATTTGTTCATGTCTGAAAGTCAAAAATGTAACTCTGTGGGTGTGTCAGTAGTAATAATTTTTCTTAAACCACTTCAACCCTGGAAATAGCACTAGAAGAGATTTTTTTTTAAAAAAATTACCTAGGCAAAAAGGTAAGCTGCCTTTAAAAGAAAAGGTCTCTGAGCTGTTCAGCCTTCAAGGGATTCTTTCAACATCAGCTTAAATGCCAGCTGTGCAATGACTGCATATTCTTCTAGGTCACTCACTCAGTTTGTTCAGGAGGTGGGCCTGACCTGCTGTCCTCAGCCTTCCTCCATGTATGTGTCAGTTCACATGTATGCATGAGAGACAGTGGGTTGGATCCAGAGTTGTTGTTGTTGTTGTGTGCCTTCAAGTCATTTTCAATTTATGGTGACCCCTAGATGACCCCACCATGGCATTTTCTTGTTCAGAGGTGTTTGACTTTGCTGTCTTTTGAGGCTGAGAGGGTCTGATGTGCCCAAGGTCACCCAGTGAGTTTCCATGGCCAAGAGGGGATTTGAACTCTGGTCTCCAGAGCCACAGTCCAGCACTCAAACCACTACAGCATGCTGGCTTTCTAGATCCAGAGTTAGCCATACTTTAAGTATACTGTATACTATAGTATGATATTAACTATGCTGTAGTTAGAAGCAAACTATTATATACTATGGCAGTGTTTCTTAACCTTTTCTTTTCTAAAGACCCCCTTTGAATATCTTTTATTGCTGCAGACCCCCCAAGACTTAACTCAAGATTTAAAAAACAACAACACAATGACACCATCCACTAAACCTTCCCTCAGAGGCACTGCAGTGGGAAGATCCCTTTTGCATGTACTGTCATCAAGCCAGGTGTCACCCATCCTATATCTGTGCTTTTATTTTTTACTACCTACGTGTAGTACCCTACATTTCTCCCTGTTGAAATTCATTTTGTTCGTTTTGGCCCAACTTTCTAATCTGTTAAGGTCATTTTGAATTCTGATCCTGTCCTCTGGGGTATTCACTACCTCTCCTAATTTGGTGTCATCTGCAAACTTGATAAGCATGCCCTCTATTCCTTCATCCAAGTCATTGGTAAAGATGTTGAATAGCACTGGGCCCAGAACAGAACCCTGTTGCACTCCAATGGTCTCTCCTCTCCAGGATGAAGAGGAGCCATGGGTGGCCTTCTGGAACCCATTCTGCCAAAATTATTCCCTTGATGTCTACCCCCCCCCCAAAAAAACCCCCACAACCCAATGAGCATGGCTTTGAATGTGGCCTCAACGTGCTTTTTTCCCCATTATTGGTGAGGATGGTGTTTTCCAGTGCATTGACTGTCATTTTGTCACAGGATCATACTGGAAGATCCAGGTTTTATCACAAGTGATTTTTGGAAAAAAGTTTGGGTCTGCCTCAAGTTGATGCAGAATGCCAGTGCAAATTTCCTTGCAGCACTCTTTTTGCTCTGGTGTGAGAACCCTAGGGACCATCTTGGCACATACTTTTCTCATGTTGAGATCCTCATGCAAAATTTTCCACGCAGTGTTTTTGTCAATGTTCACACTTCACCTATCATTCGGTCACTGAGTCAGCAGTCTCCTCGAACAATCTGGCTGATTTTTTCCACAATTTGTACAGGTCTTGAAGTGGAAGATTGTCCAGGGCATTCAGCGTCTTCCAGATTCTCACATCCTTCTGTGAATCTTTTGTGACACTCAAACACACGCACGCTAGTCATGCCGTCTTCCCCGTAGGCCTGGTCTCTTCTCTACTTCAACTGGCAGGCAAATACCTTTTTATTTAGGCAGGCCTTTGGCTTATTATTCATGTGGCAGAAAAGACTTTTAATATTCTTTTAATGTTTTTATCTTTTTACTATGTTTTAATTGTATTTTAAATTGTTTTCATGTTACATTTTCAGCTATAACCTGTGTTTTTTTAAAAAAATAGATGTAAGCTGCCTTGAGTCTTGTGTAAGAAGAAAGGCAGGATATATATTTTTTAAAAAATAAATAATTTTTCTTTTGCTGAACTTGCAGTGTGTTTTCCTCCTTCCACCCTGTCCAAGGTTGCTATCATGCCCAGTGAGCCTGATGAGGCTGTAGAGACAGAGGGGGAGAAGAACATGGCAGGGAATGGCCCTAGGGACCCTGGCAGAGGTTTATCTACACCTGTGCCAGCAGGGAACCCTGCCAACCTGGAGGCTTGAGCAGAAGAAGAGCCTGGTCTGAGCAGGTTGGCAACAGTTCCAGCAAAGAGTCCTGTCCACTCAGATAAGGAAAAAGAAGAGGAGAGGGACTTACCTCCACCAGCGTATACACAGCAACGAGCTCAAAAAGAGGCTCAAAGGAGGTCTCTAAGAATTTATGAGAAGAACTTGCTCATTAAGAAACAGCCTTAATTGCTTTATATAGGCTGGAAGAGGCAATGGAGGCTTTGTCAGAGATCAACTGATCTCCCTGGAGAAAGCTTCCTGCTGACTTCAATGCCTGAATCCTTGCTGCCTTGACTTGTGCCTTGACCTTGGACTGTTCCTGATTACCCTGTTGCCTCATCCTGCTGACCCACGAACCGACTTCTGGACTACGCTGCCTTCTGTAAGCCTGAAGCTTTGGACTATATTCTGGACTCTTCTCTGGAGATTTTCAGATGGCTAAAATCAGCCTCTTGCTGCGCAAGCAGCCTCCGGAGCAGTAAAGAGGCTGCTGCGCGGCAAGGGTCCATTTTGGATGACGCTGTTTTTCTCTCAGCGTCGTCCGTGAGTGTTGCGGCTAGCATTGGAGGCGGCTGCGCTGTTTTTCACTCACGGAAGTTGTCCGTGAATAAAAAACAATGCTAGCCGCAACACTCATGGATGACGCCGAGAGAGAAACGGCATCGTCCAAAATGGACCCTTGCTGCGCAGCAGCCTCGTTACTGCTCCGGAGGCTGCTTGCGCGGCAAGAGGCTGATTTTAGCCGTCTGAAAATCTCCTCTGTGTGCCTTCTTGCCTTTATTGCTGCTTCTCCAAGAAACAGAACCTTCCATGTTCTGAACTTTATGTGGCTCTCCCTAATTAACTATCACTGGGGCTTGGCTGCTTTCCCAGCCCTTGTTTATTGTGCTGGCATTTTGAGCTGCTTTTCTGGATGGTTGCACATCTTTATAGGTTTTAAAATACTAATAGTGAGCAAAGAGACACCTCTCTGCAGAACAGAGTTGTTAAAATGAACAAAACAACATCATAACTCTTACTTCAAAACTGTAGTTTTAGGGGTAAATGGTATATCTGCGACTAAGGGGTTGTCTAGATGAGAAGATATAATGCTGATTCTTGCGCATTAACTCAAATTCACAACAGAGTTCTTTTGTTTTTTTGTCTCCACAGTCCTATGGCAAAATCAATTGTATGCAAAGTGATCTGTGTTTGAAGTATACACGCAACCCTGCCTGTGAATAAAGATGTTGGCCAAGTAAATTACAGTTTTCTTCACAGGTTCTCGCCACTGCACAGTATTTTTGTTTAAACAGTAAATCAAAGGTGCATAAGTGTGGTCTTCTGCTTAAAAAAAAACTATTTGGTCGCCTCAGCAGAACAAAAAATTGCACAGCTGATAACGCAAAACTCCAAAATGGCACTTCTGGCCATTTCTTTGCTGGGAAGCCCACCCCCCTGCACACGTCTGACCATCCACTCTCCATTTCCACCCTCGCCAAGAATGTGCATCATCCCAAATCAGATGTCCAAATGAATGGTAATGGGCATTTCCATGCATTATTTTTAAAACTTGGGGGAAAACTGTGAAGGCTTTTCCCATGCAGTACATGGAGTTTTGGGACCCCTCCTTCCGAGTACCATGAATCTCATTTGCAGCTTGTTGGGACAAAAGGTATTCTCCTTGAATTCTATGAGGAGTATTTTTGTCATCTAGACAACCCCTAAGTGTGTGTCACAGATAGAATACTTTTCTCTCTGGTGATGAACGGTTTGTATTTGCAGAAGGGTTAAAACAGCTTTCCTGGGAATGTTGACTGGTACTGGCAGTACATGGTAAACACTGTAGAAATACTGTAGAAATACAAGATGCTATTATCTTTTGCACTGGAGGGTAGAGAAATAGCTGTGGGGGGTGTGATTTGGAGTGAGAAAATGGATGGAAGAGGCTAAAGTAGCCTCTTGCTATTCTTTTAACCAAATCTGGAGCCTCTGATGACTACTTTTCAAGTAAAATTAAAGGATCCGTCTATTTCAGGCCTTTATCAAGTCCCTCATAAAAAACCTTTTCAACGCTTTGGCGCCCTCTTGTGGTTTTCAGGCCTAGTGGCAGGTATTAATCCTACATATATGCTCTGCTTGAACTCTGATTAAACTGGAGGCAATTGTCAGTTTTAACTGATTTTTTTCAAACTACAGTTCTGCCTCTAGAATAGGATAAAAACCAGTGCCCTGTGTTTATACAAACTATTCTTCTTTAAAGGGCAGGTTAGTCTTCCAGCAGCAGGGAGGTGGTGGTGGTGATGATGATTTCCTCTTCTTCCTCTTCTGACAAACACAACTATAGTTCTATTGCATAGGAAAATGTTTCCATTTAATGTTTACAGAAAATAAAAAGAATGACTGGCTTTGTACAGCTCGGAGCGTGGTGGGGTCTCCTTCCTTGGAGGTCTTTAAACAGAGGCTGGATGGCCATCTGTCGGGGATGCTTTGATCACGATTTCCTGCGTGGCAGGGGGTTGGACTGGATGGCCCTCATGGTCTCTTCCAACTCTGCAATTCTATGATTCTATGATTCTATGACTGACAAAATATATCAACTGACACATGGTATGAAAGATACAGACTCAGTATATTAACTTAATGGGATTTAATTTATTTACACTTTAAGCATTTTTGACATTGACATAGGCGTTGTCTGTACAATGAAAATAGTCCTTATAGAATTCAAAGAGAATATGATTTGTCTTAATGAGATCCCACATCAATCTGCTGTATTCAGAAGGGGGGGGGCAAAAATGCCAAAAATGATGCAGGAAAAGCCATTGAAGCTTTTAAAAAGCTCTGCAGGGATTCGCATTCCCACTCATTGGGACAACCGATTCATGTTGATGTGCATTCCCGATAAGAACAGAAGTCGAAAGCTTATTGGTTGGATGTGTGCAGGGGGCCGAGCTTGCAAACAAGGCAAGTGCCCAAAACTGCCATGTTGGATTTTTGTTGTAGTGATCATGCACACTTTGGATATGCTCTTTTTTTTAAAAAAAACTTTTCTTTGGCGGCAACAGGTGACAATAAAAATGTGAATAATCCACTTGCGCCCATCATCCTGATTAGCAGGCATGCACATTTGAACAATAAATGCGGATAGCTTCGCATGCCTGCAATATTGTCAAAAATCGTTGAGACAAATGAGAGCGGCTGCCAATTGACATTACTGCACATCAATCCACATTTTATAGCCTTATACAGATAAGCTCATATTCACTCACGAAAATATTTAACCAGTAGTTATAAATGAGTTGATTGGATACCAGTAATCCATTTTTTAAAAAGTTCAAATTGTCTTGCTCATTATAGATATGAAATCGTTTTGTTAATTTGTCCATTAAAGTGAAGGACTATATTTGTCTATACCACTGTTTTGTTGCAATACAAAGGTAAAAAAATGTATTAGAAACATGTATGGGCTTTGCAATTGACCTGTGTAGTACCAAGAGAGAGAGAAAGACAGAGAGATTGGAAAAGAGAGTGAGTAAAATCTTGTGGAAAAGGAACATTAAGCATAACATTCTCTACAACTAAAATCGAACAATGAAAATAGAGAGGATCATCTGAATTTAGCTTAAGCTCTTATAAAGGATGCCAGTAATTGTATGTGTATTATCTTCCCATCTGAGTTAAATTTCTTAAAAGGCTGTTCAGTAATAAATATATACTATTATTTGTTATGTTGTTACTTATTAAACTTTCTATACAATTTAGTAGCCTGAAAGCTTTCAGTAAAAGTCATTGATTAGTTTAAACTAGCAAGTTAACAATTTCATCTTAATATTAATCTCAAGAATCAACCATCTTTGGCTGCTGAATAAACCTGTATTCTCAGAAATAAGTTTATAGTCCAGAGCTTGGAAGAAAATCAACTACAATTCCTAGAATCCCTGGCCAGATGTTGTTGGGGGAGTCTAGTAGATATAGTACAAAAAGTTATTTTTTCAGGCTCGGAGATGTGGCAAGAAACCTTTTTGTTGTGATTTACATTCTCTCACAGGTAGGCTCAAAGTTTGGGGGAAGAGGTCAGGCAGAGCTGAAGCCAGTTGTAAGCAAGGGCTGAATACCAAAAAGTGATCTAAACCTGGAGGATGAGCTGGAGCACCTAAACTGGACTCTACAGGCTAACGGTTATTCTAGCTCAGACATCAGAAGAGCGGCCAGATTCAGAATAAACCACAGGAATAAAGAAAAACAGTCAACCAAAGGGAAGATGTTTTTTACCATACATCAAAGGAGTCACAGACAGAATAGGATAAAAGAGACCCTCTCACAGCCGCAGGAGTTTACTGCATACCATGCAGCTGTGGACAAGTTTACATAGGGACCACTAAACACAGTGTGCAAACACGAATCAAGGAACACGAGAGACACTGCAGACTGGGCCAGCCAGAAAAACCAGCAGTAGGAGAACACGTGACAAACCAACCTGGACACAAAATGTTATTTAAAAACACCGAAATTCTGGACCAGGCCAACAACTATAATTAATAGTTGTCATGTCAGAATGCACAGGGAAGCTATTGAAATCCACAAACACCTGGACACCTTCAACAGGAAGTAGGAAAACATAAAAGTAAACAAAATTTGGCTACCAGTCCTGAAAAACACCAAAATCAAAACTCAACACATACAAATGAACTCTACCCAGGGACAGGGGGATTCCCAACAGACAATGGACCATTAGCTAAATAAATAGAAATTAATCCTCCTTGCATATCTCCCTCAGGAACTAGCCATCCAAATACACAAAGGTACATATCTTCTCCAACAGGGACTCACAGTACATAACCCCCCACACACCCTACACCACCATTCTCTGAAGATGCCAGCCACAGATGCAGGCGAAACGTCAGGAATAAACTCTTCCAGAACATGGCCTCACAGCCTGGAAAAAACCCATGAAAAACCTATGGATGCCGGCCATGAAAGCCTTCGACTTCACAGTGATCTAAATCTCACCCAAATGTTCATCGGGCTGGCCTCTTTTCTGCTACCCACTTTTCTCTCTTCCCCTCCTCCTCCCCATCCAGTGAGATGCTGAGGAAGGAACAGATGGCTCCTGCCAGCAAAAATTAATTGCTTGCAGAAGGCTTCTGGAATTAGAAATTAGGCCAAGGATGGGATGAAATTAGAGGGAAGTCTAGGCTTCCCATCAATGTTATTCACAGTATGTAGTTTATGTCTCCGTGTTAGGAGAGACCCTATGGGAAGAAAGTGGAGCTGCTGAAGCAAAGAAATTTGAGATACTTTTTAATGACTCAGAATGAACCTATTTCTCAATATCATTTTGCATAGTAGACAGGACACCAGAGTTTTCCTGAGGGTAAGTTGTCCCTGTGCAGCATTACTCCAAAGTGGCTCCAGAAATACCCATGTCTGCATAATTAAAGATGTAGGTAGTTAGGGAGCTCATAGTGACTACACAATGTGGTAGGTTAATCTTGATGTAATATTAATAGATGTCCAGAAAGATGCATTTACTCAGGGCTTGGCTGCTTGTGATGACTGCTGGGTGGGCAGGACTTATTCTACGTTCATTCATGGAGAGCTAGCTGTACAAAGCCTATTCCAGACCATCTGTGTTCAAGATTTAAAATGGATTAGTGTTTGACAATGTATTGTGAAATTATGTCTTTTTAAGCAGGTGTGATTGTTTTCTAGAAAATTATCCCTATTGCTGCATATTTATACTTACCAAAAGTCTCAAGATACAAAATTATAGTACACAACTCGTTCACTAATGAATTAGTTCAAATATGGCATAAATATATGAAATCTCTAGCTCCTCCTATATCTCCACTGCTCTTTGGGAGCACCCTAATTTTAATTTTCAAGATGAATATATACCATTTAAAACATGGACAGAAATTGGGATTGATAGGCTTAGAGATTTGATTATAAGAGGGGAACTGATCTCATTAAGATAAATAAAAGGAAAAAATGCTCAAATAAGAACCACAGAACTTTATTTTTAACTCACGTATGTCAGGCACTATAGTACAATATTTGAGCATTTCTGTACTAAGAATATAGTAAGGGAAAGGATTTATAAAGCTGTTATTGACCAAATATACAGTAACTATATGGGAGCTAATATGACATGGGAAACAAATCTAAATATTAGTGTAAAAGAGGAGCCATAGGCATATTGATCTTCATAGCCTTATATGTTTATACAATCTTCTTCTAAAGACATGGTAATTAAAAAAATCATAGAAGGCATTTGTTCCCCAAAATTATATAAAAAGATAGTGTTGGAGAAAATATGGCCTAAGAGGAACCCTTGAACATAGTTGGATTTTCTGCCCAAATGTTAATTTTTTGTCATAGGAAGTAATTGAATGGTCAAGTAAAATAACAGGACAAACAGTAATAGCAAAAGAATCTGTATTACTTATTTCATTATTTACTCAGGGATTATAAAGAGCTGTTAGCATTCTTTGTAGGGATTGCAAGTGCTGAGATTACCAGAACCTGGAACAATGCCCAATGTCTCTCATTTCATAGACATCTTCATAGAATATAGTCAGTTGAACTTGCAGGGAGGGGGGGAATGACCAGCTATTTTTGCCTGATGAGTGGAGAAATAAAAGAAGATAATTCTGCAGCAACTTAAATCCAGAATCCGCAAAAAATGATCTCTTTATCGACCAACCAAAATGCAAAGCACCTGATGCAAGCTTTTGAAGCCTACTACTGACTTCTTCATCAGGCAAAAGATGTTAAAAAATGAAGAAGGAAAAGTGACGGTGTTGTAGTCACAGACCTACATGTTGTATCAGGTTTTTCTTTGGTGCTGAGACAAAGGACAGTAAAATTTAACTCCTTTTGCAGCAGTAAGACAACCTCTCTTGGATCTGTTGTCCCATTTCTTCAGTTGCTTTTAAAATGTCTCAGTTTCTCTTTGCCGCCCACTTCAGCTTTTGTCCTCAGTTTATTTCAATTGCTGCAAACTGAGTTCAAAGTGCAAAAGCAGTTTCTACTCAGTTAACTCAGCGGTGGGACAGGAGAGGAGAGAAGGTGGAATCTTGCTCTTCCCAGTTGGCTCAGACAGAAGCAAACTGCTGCAGCCTCCCCTAGCTTCTGTATTCTTCCTCATTCATAACTTTTGCCATCTTGACCACACTCTGATGTTGCTTGGCCACATGTGTCTTCGTTTTCATCTGTGAAATCTTGAAGGGTATAATAACACCAGGTTTTACTCAACCATCTTGATTGAGGATGTGTGTATGCTAGTCTTTAAGAGGTAGAAAAGAAACCCAGGAGAAGTGGGGGTGGGAGCAGTAGAGCAACTTGTTTCCCCATCTGTTTTGGATCCAGACTGTTTCAGATTGAGGCCTCAGAGACATTTCTCCCATCAGCTAAAAGGGCAGCATTGAACAGTCTTCTTTAAAAAGCGTGATTAATGTACCATATAGTTTCATCATGGAGTAACTATATGGTACATTAATCATGCTTTTAAAAGAAGACTGTTCAATGCTGCCCTTTTAGCTGATGGGGGAAATGTCTCTAAGGCCTCAATCTGAAACAGTCTGGATCCAAGTGGCCACGGGCACTAAAATTAATAGGTGTGGTTTCCTAAAATTATCTGATTCCGAAGGTGATTCTATAGATTTAGTTCTAGGATCCTAGCTGGTATTAGCACGAACCCAACTGGTTAGTACTAACAAGAACAGGCCCATGGAATCAGTTGCAGAATGGCAAATGACCACATAGTGAAATTCCATTAATTCAACAACAGTGTTCAGGCCATTCCCTGCCAAGAGGGTGGATGAATTACTGGTCCCTTGTTAGTATGTCCTACTACCACTCCCCACGGTATCTCATAACTGGAAACATTGAACACTTTTTGGGATCACATGGCTGGGACTTTAGGCAGACTGAAGGTCACAATGACCTGAGATGTGTCTAGAAATATAATGGTGGGAAAGCCCAAGTTAAGATTATGCAGAAAGCCCCTTAATAAACATAGTCATTAAGGAGGTATGTGCTAATCCTTTCTCCCAGCCCTGGGTATTTCAGCAACGATTCAATAAAACAATTAAGTGTCTTTAATCTATTCCTGTGGAAATCTTTCCCATATGGCCCTCCTGTCCAGCCTTGCAAGGTTGTTGCAAACCCATCAGTTTCAATCTCCCAGCAATTCAAGCAATCAGTTGAGTTTTGGTTTCCTTTGTCTATCCTGTAGGACAGTCATCCAGGCTTTCTTGTAACCAGAGTACCCCTTCAGGACATAAAACAGAGTATAAATATCAGTCCCCTAACAATAATAAAGTGTGTCACAGACTGACTAATGCCTCCATTCTGCCGGACTCCTCTGTGCCACCCTCACATGCCAGTCTGAGTATCTTTGCTGCATGGAATATTTATTTATTTATTTAGGTATTTATACCCCGCTCTTCAGCCACAAAGGCTCTCAGAGCAGCTTACAAATTGTTAAGTGATAGCACTTTACACATCTACATTTCTTTATAGTGTGCTAGGCACTAAGCGATTTTCAATGTGTGTTAGCTAATTGTACGGAACTCTCTTTTCCTCAAGATTGGTAACTATCACCCCATCTTTCCAGATGACTCTCTACCCACTCTTTTTGCCTTACTCTGTAATAGCCTTGTATTGTTCTTAAGAGTATATGTTTTGTAGGTTAGCATATCCCCTGTGTTATTTCCAGTAAAAATACTTTGTTTTACTTTAACTGGAGTGCTCTCTACAGTCAGTACTGGTATACATAATTCAAAGACTACTAGAACTGTAATCAAAGTCATATCAGCAGTATAATAATGTGAAGGTTAGACTTAGGTACACATTTCCCTCTGTCAGAGGTCATCATAAACTTTCACTTTGGTATGAGTTTTTTTACTTCATGTAGAGTTCTTGTTGACCAGAGGCAATTGGAATGTAAAAGTAGAAAGCAGAGGTTGTAGGAAAATTTGGCCTAGGATCAACAAATGAAGCAGGAAAGTAGAGTGACTAACAGGATTCTATGAGGCCAACAATCTGTTTATTGCAAACACATTCTTCAAGCAGCTGAAGAGACAACTGTATGCATGGACATCACAGGATGGCAAGTATAAAAATCAGATAATTACATAACTGGAAGCAGAAGTTGGAGAAGCTCCATTTTCACTGCAAAAACAAGACCAGGATTGTGCCGCAGGCCATGAACAACTAATATCAAAAATTAGAGTAAAGCTGAAGAAGAACAAAAACAAAAAAACAGCCATCATGCCAAAATACAACTGGGAAAACATCCCCATGGAATTTAAAGATAATGTGAAAAACATATTTGCACAGCTAAGCTACATTGGCAAGGACCAGATGAACTATGGACTGAAGCCAGGGACACCATCAAGGAGAAATGCAGAAGGACACTGTCAAAAAGGAGAAGCCTCAATGGATAACAGATTAAACTTGTCAAACAGTAAGGGACAGATGAGAAGCAAAAACAAATGGTGACAGAACCAGAACCCTGAATGCAACTGTTCAACGAGTAGTGCATAAGTATAAAGAGAATTACTACAATAAGCAATGCAGATAAGTAGAAATTGACAATAAAAAAGGAAGAACAAAAGACCTCTTCCACAAGATCTGGGAAATCAAAGGGAAATTTAAACCATCAGTGGGGATACTGTATAATCAGCAAGGGAAGACAATACATGAGAAAGATGAAATAGAAAGACAATTGAAACAATACATAGAAGACCTATATAAAATAAATGAAAGGTTAAATTATTCATTTCAAGGTGAACCATATGAAGATGAGCCTCCAGTTTTAGAAAGTGAAGTGCACTCAAAGCACTGGGGAACAATAAATTACCAGTAACAGATGGCATACCAATAGAACTGCTTCACTCTACTGAGACAGAATCTGCTCAGGTTCTAACTAAAATTTGTCAACAAATATGGAAAACAAAACAATGGTCCAGTGGTCATCTGTCGGGAATTATTTGATTGTGTGTTCCTGCAGGGCAGGGGGTTGGGCTGGATGGCCCTTGTGGTCTCTTCCAACTCTATGATTCTATGATTGAAAACATAGGTGAAAAGATCCCTGAAGTTAGCCTCCTCTCACAGGGTTCCTGTTTGAGCTAATAATTTCCCTACTAGATTTTGGCAGCTCTAAAGCACCCCCACCTCTTACGGTAAGAGTCTAGCTAGCTTTATGTTGGTTTTCCGTGGTTTTTTTCTGGGGTCTGAGGCCGCATTCTGGAAGAGTATTATCTTATTCAACCTTATAACCTCACAGCTCGGAAAAAAACCACGGAAAATCTATGGATGCTGGCCGTGAAACCCTTCGACTTCACATAGCTTTATGTTGTTGCACTGAGGCAGATATATGATATGTATGGGTCTCATTCAGTGGAACAAATGTAGACAAATCAGTTGTGCACTTCCTCATTTGCTAATCTCCCAAGATCCTTTTTTGGCCATTGGGAATCTCCATAACTGCTGTTACTGCATGCTTTCAAAATTAAAGTTGGCTGTTTCTTCATCTACTTGTCTCAGATCCTTGTTTTGTTACTGAGTGCTACAGTGACCCTGTCCTTAAACTAGTTTTGTTTCCCAATCCCAGCTTTTCTGCTGACAACATGCTTATTGTTGCCAGTGCTGTGTTGCCAGAGTCACCCATGTTCTTTTCACAGTTATATCCTGATCTGCAAACACTTATGGCAATAAAACAAGATTGTCTTACATCCAGCTATGCTGGCTTGTCTGAGGAATGTGTTGCTAACAATAACAGTACAACATTTATGCTACACTAGATTTGTTAGTCCTTATGATGCCAAGGGCTATTTTGCTTTTGCTGCAACAGATTCACACAACTACTCAGTGGAATTTAGCATTTACAGAGCACTTTTCTTAAATGTTTGTGACACTTCAATCATATTATCTTACTCAGCCTTACAACCATCCTGTTAGCCAGGTTAGTATAATTTATCCCCATCTATCAGATTTGGTGATTGGGTGAGGAGGCCAGCTCAAGACATTTTGCTGCCTGCTGCCAAGTTAAGCTGTGGTCTTGTGCATAACCAAAGCCAGCCAAGTTTATTTTATTTATTTATTTTTATTTTATTTAGGTATTTATATCCCGCTTTTCAGTCACAAAGTCTCCCAGAGCAGCTTACACATTGTTTAAGCAATAGCAATTTACACATCAGGTGTACCGCATTAAGCAGTTTCCGATGTGTGTTAGCTAATTGCCCCCACAAGCCAGGTACTCATTTTACTGACCTACGAAAGGACGGAAGGCTGAGTGAACCTTGGAGCTCTCTGGGATCGAACTTGCAATGTGGTGGCTTGCAGTACTGGCATTTAACCACTGTGTCACCAGGGCACCAGTTATTTTTACGCAAGAGTAGGAACATCACATAAGCATATCTTCTGCTGTCTAGAAGTAAAAATATAAGAGAAACAAATAAATAGCAATTTGCTTCCCTTTCATGATACTGAAAATCTGCTGCCATCTCACTTTGTCAAAACGTAAGGATGGCTCTAGGTCTGCACAATACAGCATGATCGTAAAGATCATTCTCTGTGTTAGTACCTTCAAGTCACCTGTAAGCTTATGGCAACCTCATGAATTTGATAGGGCTGTCTTAAATTCCAGTTAATTCAGCAGGGCTTACTCCCAGGTCAGTGACTGCAACCTTAATATGCCCAAAGCCACCTGAGCAAAACAGGGAATTGACTAGGGCCAGTGAATTACTTCCCCATCTGTTTCTTGACATTCCAGTTTCCAATAGCCCTGAGGTTCAACACACAGTAATGCCAGTCATGAATCTCTACCAGAACTGAGGAAGTCAGGTATGAACAACAAGGGATAGGTCACATCTTTAATTGTCCGGTTTTGTCTTCTGATGCCTCTGCTCACTTATGGAGCTACATGAAACTTGAGCATGATATCGTCTGCTCTAAAGTTCTTGTGATTAATCTGACTGTATATTTTTAAAATCATTATTTCACAATTATTAGTAACTGTGAAAAAAGCGTCATGATGCAAATCATGGGACTCTCTGCTGCCTTCCTTCCATTCTCTGTTTCGCTTTCTTTCTCTATAGATAGACTGGGATCTGGTTGTGGAGCAGTGGCTGTCATTGGGTCACTGATCCAAGCCACCAGCTACCTATTTAAACATTGCCATGTTCTACTTAGGAGTAAAACCATTCAGGTTCTGAGCTGGTCAAGTAAGACCCTAGGCTGTTTTTTTTTGGGGGGGGTGGAGTTTGAACATGTCTGTTTAGGAACACATCACATTGTACTGTGGATGTTATAATTTTGTAACCACCACATAAATGAACAGTAGTAATTGTGCTGTGGATTCCACTTAGGAGTTCAACAATAATAGCTCAGTAATTAAAGAGGACAGTTTGTGCATGACTGTACGGTGGTAATTCATGTAAGCATGACTCAAATGAGGATTCACTGAAACCATTGCAGATTTTGGAAAGGGTGCCATTCTAATTTATTTTGCTTGGGAGTGATATGGAAGGAGACTTAGGAGATTTTCAGATGTGATTTTTGGCAGGATATATTCCAAAACAGCTCTGTTGCTGCCGCGCGGCAGGGGAGCAGTTTCGGATGACAGCGTCCCTCTGCCGAACCCCTCCGTGTCACTTCCATGACAGAATGGAGGAAACCGCATCGTATTTCACTCACGGGCAACAACTGTGAATGAAATATGACATGGTTTCCTCCATTCTGTCACGGAAGTGACACGGAGGGGTTTGGCAGAGGGACAGCGTCGTCCGAAACTGCTCCCCTGCCGCGCGGCATCAACGGAGCTATTTTGGAATATATCCTGCCGAAAATCACGTCTGAAAATCTCCTTAGACACTCCAGCCAGCTAAGCCCATTCCAGACAGTGGGCTTGAGAGCCAGCATGGTATAGTGGTTTGAGCATTGAGCTACAACTCTGGAGACCAGGGTTTGAATCTGCACTCAGCCATGGAAACCCACTGGGTGACCTTGGGCAAGTCACACCCTCTCAGCCTCAGAGGAAGGCAAAGGCAAACCTCCTCTGAACAAAGTTTGGCAAGAAAACCCTGTGATAGATTTGTCTTAGGATCACCATAAGTTGGAAACAACTTGAAGGCACACAACAAGATAGTGAACAAATCCATCCCACACTACCATCAATTGACTTTGCCCCAGGAGTGGGAAACAAGTGGTTCTTCCTATGTCTCAGTTTACAATTCGCACAAGCCTCACACATTTGTAAAGGATTGTGGGCACTGTAGTCCAAAGCAGCAGGAAGACCAAAGATTCCCTGTGTATGTGTGTGTGTGTGTCTTCAGCTTAGAATCACAGAGTTGGAAGAGACAACAAGGGCCATCTAGTTCAACCCCCTGCTATGCAGGAACACACAATCAAAGCATTCTTGAGAGATGGCCATCCAGCCTCTGTTTAAATAATAATAATAATAATAATAATAATAATAATATTTATTTATACCCCGCCCCTCTGTTAAAACAATCGGGGCGGCTTACAAAAATTAAAATACAATACAGATAAAATCCCCAAACACCCTCCACCCCACCCTCCCCCATAAAAACCTCCAAAGGAGATTCCACCACACTCTGAGGCAATGCGATCCACTGTTGAACAGCTCTTACTGTCAGGAAGTTCTTCCTAATATTTAGGTGGAATTCTCTTTTTTCTATAATTTGAATCTATTGCTCCATGTCCTAGTGTCTAGAGCTGCAGAAAACAAGCTTGGTCCATCCTCAGTATGACATCCCTTAAAATATTTAAACATGGCTATTATGTCCCCTCTTGACTTTCTCTTCCTCAGGCTAAACATACCAGGCTCCCTAAGCCGCTCCTCATAAGGCATGGTTTCCAGATCTCCCACCATTTTGGTCACCTTCCTCTGGACACATTCCAGCTTGTCCATATCCTTCTGGAATTGTGGTGCCCAGAAGTGGACACAGTATTCCTGGTAAGGTCTGATCAATGCAGAATAGAGTGGCACTATTACTTCCCTTGATCTAGACACTATATTGATGCAGCCTAGCATTGCACTGGCTTTTTTAGTTGCCAAATCCCACTACTGATTCATGTTCAGCTTGTGGTCCACTAAGGCTCCTAGATCCGTTTTGTATGTACTGCCATCAAACCAGGTGTCACCCATCCTATATCTGTGCATTTCATTTTTACTGCCCAAGTGCGGTATCCTACATTTCTCCCTGCTGAAATTCATTTGGTTAGTTTTTGCAACCCCATGAATTTTATAGGGGTTTCTTGGGCAAAGAATACTCAGAGGTGGTTTTGTCAGTTCCTTCCTCTGAAATATAGCTAGCCTACAGCACCTGGTATTCGTTGGCAGTATCCCATCCAAGTACTAACCAGGGCTGGCCCTGCTTAGCTTCTAAGATCAATGGGATCTGGTTCCTTTAGGGTATTTAGGCCCTCCCTATCCCTACATTATCCACTTAAAGCTCATCCAAAATAGCCTACCTCAGTTCTACGCCTAGAAGTTCAGCCTGTCAGTTAGAGTTGCTAAATTTAGTGGCCATGTTATGAGCTAATTTGTAGTATACAAATATATTTTACACTGTGTGCGCACACAAACATACAGAGAAACATGCTGTATAACACATACACCAGTCTGTATCCCAAATCTCAGGGATTTTCCCTGTTAAAACAATGCAGTAAATATTGAAGAAAGCAGTGAGGTCTACCAGTTAATGTTAGACTTTCAAAATTCTGGAACTATAAAGTCTATTCCTGGTGCTTTATTATTCTGTAATTGGGAAATAAGATTATTTACCTGAGTTATGGATAAGAGAGATCCTTGAGGTAAATTATCTGGGGCTTCCAGAATCTGATTTACCCTCTCTTTGCACAAATAGCAATACTTGCTAGAAATGCATCCATTCACCAAGACGAACAAAACATGCTGGGTAACTATGGATGTAATCCAATAGACCTGTCATTGTGTGCCAAAAAATATATCTTTGTCATAACAAGCTTTCATCTACATTTGCCAAGTACTTGCTACTCTATTGCACCATCCAAATCCTGATTTCCTATTTCTGACCTATATTCATGGAAAGTAGTTTCTGTTTATAGTGTGGGTGGGGAATATGTTGCTTTCATGATTATTTCAGAGTAGAACTGCAAAAAAACCCCATCCAGTATGGTCTATTGTACAGGTTTATGGGAAATATAGTCAAAAACATCTGGATTGTCAACTTACAAGGTTTGGTTCATTTAGTTTTACGCAGAATTATTGCTGTTGTCTGGCTACAAGTCATTTCCCACTTGTGCCAACCCTAAGGTGGATGTATCAGGGGTTTTCTTCATGAGATTTGTTCAGAGAGGGTTTGCCTTTGCCTTCCTCTAAGGCTGAGATAATGTGACTTGCCCAAGATCACCCAGATGGTCTTTATGTCCAACCGGAATTTCAAACCCTGTTCTCCAGAGTCCTAATCCAACACTTAAACCACTATACCTCATTGGCTCACAGAAACCTTGTGAGAAAAGGAGGAAGGTAAGGTATAAATTGAATAAATAAAACTTGTAACTTTCCCCAGAGCACCTGTTTCCTTTCTAGATGTTGCTGAGAGATGTTGGCAACACAGGAAGAACAGACACCTCTCCCTGCAGAAATGTGCAATTGCCATGAGCCATTGGATTCATCATGATTTGGCTCTGGAACCTGTTTTTAGCAATTACGTTCAGGCCTCAGGACCTAGGAAAGCACACTGAAGAAGTTTCAAAGGAAGTGGCCATGCTCAGTCCTTGAAGGTGCCACAGGACTCCTTATACTGAAGAAAGAATGCACAGGAGCATGTATGGAGTATCTTCCCCACATGACTGCCAAGCCACAGCAAACTTGCTTATCTAAGATCAGAGGTAAGGATTTCCCAGGCAAAGCCTAAGAAGCCTTGGACACAGGTATATCTTATTTAGCTTTAGGGAAAAACAAATCCTCCTTCTGATAAAAAAAATAAAAATAAAGAACACCCCCCCTGTGATTGTTTCAAGGATGATAGCATTCGATTTTGGAGCAGAAATCTTCTGAGATTACTTGCTTCATTGAACTGAACTGAAGCTTCTGCAAAATACAAGCATCTGTGTTAGGAACTAGCACTGCATTATCTCCTTTTGATTGTGAGATGTCAGCACTCTTTTGGCAGTAGTCATGTACACACCAATTTAGAGTAAGCAATAGATTTCAGTGGAATTTACATTTGAAAAAGAATGAGAAGAACTGTTAGAAACCTGGTATTATACATAGTCAGCATACGTGCTCATTTTGGAAACAAGGCCTGTTGTTTGACACCATTTATTCAGAAGTATGACATGGATATTCATAGCTAAATGTGAATCAGGCTGTCGAAATACAATTGAATCTGTTGTTGTTATGTGTCTTCAAGCCATTTCAGAGTTAAGGTGAACCTAAGGTGAACAGAGTTTTTCTGAGGCTGTGATAGTGTGACTTGCCCAAGGCCATCCAGTGGGTTTCCATGGCTGAGCGGGGATTCAAACCCTGATCTCTAGAGTCATAGTCCAATATTCAAACCACTATGCCAGGCTAGCTCCAAACCCATATTTACTCATTAGCATAGGATAGGATTACAGTACAATTGATTTGGGAGTGAAAATGGATTCCAAGGTAATTGTACTCTGACTCTATGCTATGTTTATTCCCAAGTATTTTGACAGAGCTTTAAACTTTCAACTCCCAGGCCAAATCCAAACGACATAGTTGGAAACTGGATTATTTGCAATGGGGCTCCTTCCTATGAAATCCTGGGATTTGTAGTTTGGTGAGTCACCAGCACTCTGGCAGAGTAGGCTAAAGGCCTTGTAACACTACAAAACCCAACATTAGGAGGAACTTCCTGACAGGAAGAGCTGTTCAGCAGTGGAATTCACTGCCTCAGAGTGTGGTGGAGTCGCTTTCTTTGGGTGTTTTAAAACAGAGGCTGGATGGACATCTGTAGGGAATGCTTTGTGTATTCCTGCATGGTGGCTGGACTAGGTGACCCTTGTGGTCTCTTCCAACTCTATGGTTCTATGATTCAATAGGAAGGAGTCATGGCAAATAATCCAGTTTAAAACTGGATTGTTTGTGTAGTGTGGATTTGGCCCCAGATGCTCCAACCAGAATGGCCAAATGCAAAGGGATGCTGGGAGTTGTAGTTCAAAAATTATATATCTGGCGATCCAAAAGCTAAGAAGCACAACCTTTACCCTTCTCCTCCCTGGACACTCCCCCCCCTCTCTCTCTTGCAGCCGTCTTCATCCCATGGGACATGGGTGTTCGTGTGGGGTCTGATCACCTCCACATCACACTAGAGAGTGCCTAGTGCGCTATAAGAGCGGTGTAGATGTGTAAGAGCTATTGCTTAACAATTTGTAGGCTGCTCTGAGAGCCTTTGTGGCTGAAGAGTGGTGTATACAGTTGTCCCTCTGTATCCACGGATTTGGTATCCACGGATTTAAGTATTCACAGCTTGAAAATATTCTTTAAAAAAAGAATAATCCCAAAAGCAAACCTTGATTTTGCCAGTTTATAGAAGGGACACCATTTGGCTATGCCACTGCATATAATGGGACTTGAGTATTCATGGATTTTGGTATCCACGGATTTGAGTATTCATGGCTTGAAAATATTCTTAAAAAAAAAAAAATCCCAATAGCAAACCTTGATTTTGCCAGTTTATAGAAGGGAACACCATTTTGTTAAGCCATTGCATATAATGGGACTTGAATATTCATGGATTTTGGTATCCACGGCTTAAAAATATTCTTTAAAAATAATAATAATCCCAAAAGCAAACCTTGATGTTGCCATCTTCTATAAGGGACACCATTTGGCTATGCCATTGCATATCATGGGACTTGAGTATTCATGGATTTTGGTATCCACGGGGGGTTCCTGGAACCAAACCCCAGCGAATATGAAGGGACAGCTGTTACTTAAACAAAAATAATAAAAAAAATAATGTGGTTAGGTCACGCATTTCCCGGCTTTGCTCTTCCTCCCATCCCTCGCCTCAAATTTGATTACATGCCCCCCCCCTTGCAGAAGAGGAGGAGGAAGAGGAGGCGGAGGAGGCGGAGCGGAGCTTAGCGCCCTCCCCAATGGCCAGTGCGGCTCGGGCGCCCCAATCGGGGCCGGCGTGTGTTTGTTTTCAGTGCCTGCAGCCGCGGAGTGGAAGCGCCGGCCGGGCCCCGTCTGTCAAGAGCGGAATGCGGAAGCCTCTGCGAAGTTCTTCGTCACACGTGCGGGCTGAAACAGTGAGTAAAGCAGGAGCAAAAGTCCTCTTTTGTTCCCCAGCAAAACTGAGCTTGAGCTGAAATTCTGTGGAGTCCTGTGGTTACCTTCAAGACCTAGCACTGTATGAGTGCAGAATCTTTCTTAGACTATACAGCTGTCCCTTCATATTCGCTGGGCTTTGGTTCCAGGACCTCTCCCGTGGATACCCAAATCCGTGGATACTCAAGTCCCATTCTATGCAATGGCATAGCCAAATGGTCTCCCTTATAGAAGATGGCAAAATCAAGGATTGCTGTTTTGGATTATTATTTTTTAAAGAATATTTTCAAGCCGAGAATACTTAAACCCGTGGATACCAAAATCTGTGAATACTCAAGTCCCATTCTATGCAATGGCATAGCCAAATGGTGTCCCTTCTATTATATGGCAAAATCAAGGTTTGCTTTTTGGATCATTATTTTTTTTAAGAACATTTTCAAGCCGTGAATACTTAAATCTGTGGATACCAAATCCATGGATACGGAGGGACAACTGTATGTATTTATATACAAACACACACACACACACACATTATATATGTATAAAAGTCCTGTGGCACTTTAGCTTTGTTTTCATAGTTTTGAAGGAGTCACTGAACTCTTCTTTTTTGCTGTGTCAGACTAACCTAGGTACCACTTTTGGGACACTGAACATTGGAATATGGTGTGATTTTTGGACACATGCTGGTTTGGAAAATGTTTCCTGGAATGGGATTGGTTTTGTCTGACTGGTTTTGTTTATGCTAAATGGTTACTGTAAACCATAGAATCTGAAGGGTTTGCCCAGGTTTGCTCCTTTTTAAACAGGTTATCAGGAAAACTCTGAAGACACCCACCATTGCTGCATTTTTCTGTTACTTTCTGTTGTTTCCAAGCGGTTGGTTTTGTTGTTGATTCCTGTTTTTACTGAATTCCTCTTGAATATTAATGGACTTTTACTATATTTGTTTTGTATTTTTTTAAAATTTACACCCTCTTGTTAAGTTTCCCTCTACAAAGGCAGTCGTACAAAATAAACACATAAAACAGAAATAATTTCCCCTTTTCTTTAGTAAGACAGTAAAAGGGAGAGAGGGAGACAAAAGCTTTTATTTATTTATTTTTGTGCTCAAGTACAGTAATTCAATGCTTTACATGTTTACTCAGAAGTAAGTCTCTATGTTCAATGACGCTGAAGGTAAATAAAGTAGAGTTGCAACTGGTAGGATAGGTCACTGTTTTTATACACCACTGAGACTGAACACTGTCTTAAAACAACAGTGGGGTATAACTGATAAGTGAGAATTAGTTTGAGAACATCCTGAATGAAGAAAAGTACACACACAAAGCTTTTATCATGCAGTTAATAAACACCCAGTTAGAACTCCTTTGTTTAGCTGTTAACTCTTTGTGAGGTCTAACTGCTTGTTACATTAATTGCAGCCATTCATTTCATTTGTCAGTTTTGGTTTTCTTTTTGGTTAAATGGCAGCCACAGGGTTATCACAGTGACACACAGGATTGCTTAAACTTCCTCTGACACTGCATTTCCCAATGAAAATTTTCCACCCCCCCCCAGCTGTTGGTCATGATATGATGCATGAGTTATGGCAAATTGTTTGGCCCTGAATGTACAAGGTTTGTGCCTGAATCAAGTCTCATTGTATTATAATGTATGTTATTTAAGTGGTGCTGGTAGTAGTGCTTGTGTTGTGAGTTTATAACTTTATTGTGGGCCCACATGGATCACAATATAGGATAGAAGTATCTTTCCCATATAAGAATGTTAGAAGGGGAAGAATTTAAAGAAACCAGGCCAAAAAGTGAACCTTTTAAACCTGTTTTTAGTTAGAGTCTTGCATGCAGTTATGTGGGAGTGAGTCTAATTGAATTTGGTGGAATTTACAGCTGAATCAACATGCTTGGGGATTGCACTGTTATTGCCTTTTAAACATATTCTCTTATTGATTATCTCAGTATAAATATTCCTGTTCTGCTTAATTTGTCATACCTTTCACAGATAATCTGCCTTCTGTGGCAAACACACTGCAGAAACAATGCAGTTTGATACCACTTTAACTGCTATGGCTCAATGTTATGGAATTCTGGGATTTGTAGTTTTGTGAGATATTTAGCCTTCTCTGTCAGAGACCTCTGGCGCCACAACAAACTACAAATCCTATAATTCCATAGCATTGAGCTATGCAGTTAAAGCGGTGTCAAACTATTATTTTTGCAATGTGTCAGCAGCTAGAGAGACATTTCTTCATATTAGAAAATGTAGATTCTAAGCACCCACAAATAAAGTTGACTCCAGCATTTGCAGAGCTTGGAAAAGTAACTTTTTTGGGGGGACTACAGTGCCCAGAAACCAAGCTCTGGATTCATGTATAATTAGTGTGGCTTCCATTTAACCTTCTTGAGCTAGAGATTCATGAACACAGCAAGAACAAACATGACAACCTCCCTCACTGATCAGAGGTGCCTGTTGAGCTGATGATGGGCAGTACTGGCAGACTACACTGACCATTTGGATATTAGAACAGAATCCCCAATCTGGTGTCTTCCTGGAATTTTGGATTACAACTCCCATTGTGCCTACAATTAGCTCTGCTGGCTGGGGGTGATCAGATCTGAAGTCCAAAACAGCTGAAATATACAAGATGAGGAAAAGCTAGTACACAGGTTGTCTGGATTCCATTTCCCCTCTCCCCTAAACAGGTCATCCATGTTTTCAAAACTGATGGCTCTAATCTCTTATTCATCTCTGTAGACAAGATACAGGTGTGCAGTTAAAGCAGCACTGGGGTTTGGGTGCAGTGGGTTTGTCTCCCCTCTTCTCCAGCATGTCCTAGAAGTTTAAACAGAGTCAGATCCAGAAGAGTGTATTTCTACAGAAACCTGCTTTTAAGTACCTGTCATCCTTGTAGGATCAAGTTGTTCTTGTCCAGTATAAGACTTTTAAAAGAATGGTGCTCTTCCAGCCTTGCTTTGTGAGAGAGAAGGCATGTCTCTCTCCAGAAGTCATTTTTGCATGTTTACCTGTCTCATAAAGTTCCTCTGGAGCTTACACCTCAGATGTTGAACTCTGCTCCTGATTGGTAGTTTCAGTGTGGAAAGATATTGACCTATTTAGGGCACAATAGGGAAGGCAAAGAGGGGATTTCACTGAAGTAGGTCAATAGAGCCATTAATCAGGTTACATCTGTTGAGGTCTCCTATGTTCAGGCAATATTGGTTTCCCGTATATTATTACTGGATCAGCTTGGGAAGAGTTTATTGTGTTTCCAGCTGTTAGTGTTCCTGATTGCTAACATAGAATGTGCCCATTGATTAATCTTGCACAAATAATTGAGTACATTGGGATTTTGATATTCGTTTCTTCCTGTCTGGATAGTAAGATATATTTAGGTTTGGGATAGGTATAAGTTGTCTACTTTATCCATATCATTCCTAGATATCCCATTCCCTCCTTAGCTTGATTTGGGCCACAACCCTATCAAAACAGCCTGGGAGTAACCCCCATTGGACACAATGAGTCTCACTCACTTAAAGTGTTAGGTGTCTTAAAGGAAATACCTGGAATCTCATTTTACAGTGCTCTCAAGAAGTATAGTCTAAATGACGGATACACATGCTCCCAGAATAGAAAATAGTGTTTTGATTGATCTGTAAACATTAGAAAATAAAAATTAATTCAGACAACCAAGTCCCCCCTGCCAATTTGGGAGATGATTTTTAAAGTGGCTACATTGTTCTATGCCTTCAAGTTGACTCTGGCTTATGGCAACCCCCTCCTAGGGTTTTTGGGGAAACCTTTCTTCTGGGGGAGGGGGTGCCTTTGTCTTCCTCTGAGTGGGTTTCCATGGTTGGGCAGAGATTCAAACTCCTAAAGGAGTCCTAGTCCAACATTTAAACCACTGACTGCATCATGCTGACTCAGTAGCTAGGTACTGCTGACTCAAAGGTGGTCTAACTGGGTCCATCAAGTGGTGGGCAACAAAGACTTTTAATCACACATCAAATACATGGTGCTAGTACTTGTTGGATCCTTTCCTATTCTGTTTGATTCCCAGTGCAGCTCCAAAAGGCGATGCTGATAAGGAAAACAAACAAAAATGATAATCTGAATCTACTATTGTTCTGTCAAATTGTATGTTAAATATCCTCTTTTAGATGGGTTGGCTAATCCCATGAATTGACTGTAGTATTGTGAATTGTGATTGGTGCTGTGTTAGGTAGATTAATGTAGAACTTCCAAACTCCACCCCATGAATCAAGAAGAAGGCAATTATTTCAGAAGCCTGAATCTGACGCATACCATTCTAGTCAGCGTAACAGTCCTAGGGTGGTGGGTGGTAGAAATGTAAACTGTTTTGAAATGTGCTACTGGAGGACAGTTCTACAGATGCCATGGACTGCCAATAAATGAATCCCTGAGCAAATCAAACCTGAACTCTCCCTAGAAGCCAAAATGATCAAGCTATTATACTTGGGCCATATTGTGAGATAACATCACTCATTAGAAAAGGCTATAATGCTTGGTAAAGTAGAAAAATAGGAGACCACATTACAGTTGGATAGCATTAATCAAGCCAGCCACTGCCCTGAGTCTGCAGGACCTGAGCAGTTCTGTTGATGACAGGGTGTCCTGGAGGCCTCTCATTCACAGGGTTACTGTAATTCAAAGCTGACTGGATGGCAGTTAACAACAAGCTCTAGTAAACATCTGGGATCAGATACAAGCTACCATAGCTCCAGGTGTGTCATTTTGGCTATTTAACAAGGCAGCTGGTAGGTAACCCTCTTAACTGTTGTGCTAGAACATCTACTAATTTGAATGATTTAATACATAACTGAAAGACAATACAAAAAACCATTTCTTTGTTTAATGGAAGAGCTTTGTTACTCAACAGCATAATCACATATGTATTTTTTTTTGTTTAGTCTTTTTTCTAGAACATCCTGCATCAGGGGGAAAATGAAGGAACGTCCAAAAAAGAAATCAATTAATTTATACAGTGATGGTCCTCAGTGGATGTCTAATTTACCAGAATGTCTGTGGGGCATTCCTCTCTCTAACCTGTCACTACCAGGTAAAGAGTACCACTTCCATTTTTAAAAAATCTTCTGTTGGTAAATAGTACTATTGTTATGAAGGCAGTCCCATCATCCTGCAAATGACCGCATGTCCCATTATCTGTAAACAGCAATTGTCTTGCCAGCATGGCATCAGGTAAGGAAAGGGTTAACTGGAGGTGAGGGTCTAAAACACCACCTCCACAGAATCACCTGAGTTAACATCATCATGACATAAAATCACCAGAGAGATAATTGACTAATCAGAGCAACTATGTTGCGCTATGTTTAGAATTAACTCTCCTCCATCTTGGTATCTGTTCCACAAATTAGGTATGTACATGGGTAGACTAGAAACTTCTAGAACATGAAACACCTCTTCTCTTCCCTCCTTTCTCACATTGACTGATGTTTTTAGTGCCAAAGAACTCAGTCAGCAGTGTGTCACTCCTTTTCTCTCTCTCTCTCTTTTTTTTTTTGCTGCTGTAAAATGAGGAACTATGGCTTTTCTTTCTTCATGAGAATGGATGTCTTGTATTTTCCCAAAAGTTCCTATCTTTTTTCTGTTCATTCTCTCTCTCAAGGAGTGGTGGCAGCTGTAGTGTAGCCACTGGATTTGATTCTGAAGTTTTAGAGTACAATGATCCTTTAAAGTGTGTGAGACAAGATGCTGCCAAATGGCCTGCTCCTATTGCTGCCATTCAAAAGATATTATGAAAATCAGGAGTGGGCAAAGTAAAGGTCTCAAGATGTTCTTGGACTGCAACTCCCAGAAGCTATAGCCAGCATAGCCAATGTTGAAGAAAGCCAGGAGCTGCAATTCAGCAATATCTGGATGGCCAGAAGTTACCCATCACCAGAGTAGATATTTTATCTTCTTTAACAGGGTTGGTTTTTTTTTAAGTTGAGAAAAAATTCTGAAAACCTGGAGTTCTGCAACTAGAAAACAACATTGGAACCTATGTAAAATTTCATGCACAAGGCAGGGTGATTTCATAGTAAAAATGAAGGTGAAGAGGGAACCATGACTTAAGGCCTCCCATTAGGAAAATCAATCTTTATTTACATGGTCAATGATCAGAGTTGTCCATTAGGGAAAAAATGTACTAGAAGCCACTAATGAATGCTTTCTCTTCTATGCTAGCCCTCCAGTGACACACTGTGTAGTCTTGGCAGGCTGTGATGTGTTCAGTCAAGGCACCAAATGGTTCCATTTCAACCCATGCTCCCAGCCTTAAAAACACCTACCGTATATTCTGGCGTATATGATGACTTTTGAGCATTCAAAAGTGCCCTCCAAAATTGACAGTCGTCCTGTACGCCGGATACACTTTGCTTCGCCCACCTGCCTATCTCCTGCCTCTTCTCAAACGGAGCGAAGAGGCAGGAGATGGGGCAGGGGAGTGAAGCAAAGTGTTTTGAAGATCATTCGCCCCCCTCCTCTGCCTTCTCCCCCTTTGGGGAGCAACAGAAGACAGAGGAGGGGGGCGAACATTGCGGTTTGCCGCAGCCGCCGCTGGATCGCTTCTGCAGCGGCCGAGGCAAACCCGTGATTCGCCCCCTCTCCCCACTTTCCTGGAAGGTGGGGAGAAGGGGCGAATGTGCCCCGTTTGGCCATTCAGCCTCCGGATCCCCCTCCTGCGCTCTCTCCTGGAAGGGAGCGCAGGAGGGGCATGCAGAGGCTGCGCGGCCAAACCCGCGATTCGCCCCTTCTCCCCACCTTCCTGGAAGGTGGGGAGAAGGGGCGAACGTGCCCCGTTTGGCCATACAGCCTCCGGATCCCCCTCCTGCGCTCTCTCCTGGAAGGGAGCGCAGGAGGGGCATGCAGAGGCTGCGCGGCCAAACCTGCGATTTGCCCCTTCTCCCCACCTTCCTGGAAGGTGGGGAGAAGGGGCGAACGTGCCCCGTTTGGCCGCACAGCCTCCAGATCCCCCTCCTGCGCTCCCTCCAGGAAGGGAGCGCAGGAGGGGGATCCGGAGGCTATGCGGCCAAACCCGCGATTCGCCCCTTCTCCCCACCTTCCTGGAAGGTGGGGAGAAGGGGCGAACGTGCCCCTTTTGGGCGCACAGCCTCCGCATCCTCCTCCTGCGCTCCCTCCTGGAAGGGAGCGCAGGAGGGGCATGCGGGGGCTATGTATTGGAAGAGGGGGGTCGTCTTATAGGGCGAATATATCACAAACTCTGCATTTTGCCTTAAAAATTGGGGGGTCGTCTTATACGCGGGGTCGTCTTATACGCCGGAATATACAGTAACTGTCTTTAAGGCACTGCCCTCACCAACATGGATTAAGCATTCTACTGCAGCACTCTCCATATGTGCTGAACTATAACTGCTACCATCATTTCAGCCAACATAGGTTTTGGTTTGGCTGGGTGGTTGGAACTTGTAGTCCAGCATACTTGGAGGGCCTCAAATAGATGAAGCCTGGTCTTAGATCCAAGGATATCTTTCTGTGGTAATTTCTGCATACCATGCTTTCTTTTCCATTGAGGTGGGATTTGACTTGCTGCCTCCCCAAGATAAAGGTACTTCTGATAGTTACACAAACCACATCTGCTAGTTTTGGTCACTACAGGGAGATTTAATGTGGTGTTAAGAAAAAGATCCCCTGGCGATGTTATTTTAGCCTAGATACAAGGAACGAGACAGACTGACACAACACAAAACATATGTATAGAGCACCTTCTGTACTGCTGCAGAAGTTCCCTGAGGTGATTGGTGTACCTGCACTCTATATCCTTTACCTGGGAGATTTGAGAAGCAGGGATTTGGACTCTGAGGTTGCTCTTTTGTGAAAAGGGGCATGTGTTACTCAGCCCGTCATCTTCTCAGTGCCATAGGCAACATGGGATGTTTTTCTATGGTAATTTCTTCATACCATGCTTTCTTTTGCATTGAGGTGGGATTTGATAAGTGAATAATCTCAGATAGACATTTATTATGCCTTATGTTTAGGCTAGGAGTTTTATGTCAGGGAAGAGTTTTAGCGATTTTGCGTAGAGGGTAGGATCTGAAGAGGCTGAAGAATGTAATCCAACTCTATTTTGTTCCCATGCAGGGAGTCATGATGCTATGACATATTGCTTGGATAAAGACTCAAAAGTAAGCGTAAATGAATCCAAGTTGTTGCAATTTATGGACAAACATATGCATCCCATAGTGCACCCTATTATTTTGAAATGGTCTATAACACAGGTAAACAAATCTCAAGTTCTCAACTGTTAATATCTTATGTTTGCAGAATGCACAGAGAAGCTATTGAAATCCACAAACACCTGGACAACTTCAACAGGAAAGAAGGAACCTTAAAAGTAAACAAAATCTAGCTCTCAGTTTTGAAATACAATAGAATCAAAACTCAACACTGACAAAAGAATTCCACCCAGGGACAGGGGGATTCCCAGCAGATAATGGCCCATAAACCAACCATTATCCAAACAGACACTAACAAGCCTTGCATTTCTATACCCAGAAACTAACCATTCAATTACACAAATTTCCATATACTCCCCAACAGGGGTTCACAGCATATAAACTCCACACACACACCTACCCAACCATTCTCTGAGGATGCCAGCCACAGATCCAGGCGAAACGTCAGAAAGAAACTATTCCAGAACATGGCCTCATAGCCTGGAAAAAACCCAAGGAAAATCTATAAAAAATATTTTGTTTAGCTTACTCTCTTCATTTCTGTAAGGGCTATATATAATGTAATGCCATGCAGGGATCATAAGAAAAAAGGGAACAAATGTGAAAACTTGCAGTCTAAACCTTCCTGTTTTGTGTGGAAAATGTTACAGATGGTATGAAAGAACTTAACAGTACAGTATTATCCATTGTCTTCCTAACACCATGTATATCTGTATTTATTATACCGGGGGGGGGGACATTAAGGGGCGGGGTTTTTTTGGAAAAAACTCTAAGAATGAGAGAAATTAAACATGTCTCCCTTGTAAACATTCAGGAAACTTTTGTTTATTTTTGTTTTTAACTATACAGGTGCTGACTGTATTAGAACAACTGGATGCTGGAATTAGGTATTTTGATTTTAGGATTGCTCACAAACCTGATGATCCTTCGATGAACTTGTACTTTGTTCATATGGTGTATACAACAGTTGTTGTAGAGGTATATTTTCTTATTAAATACTGTGGAAACAATTGTTTAAGTAAAACCAGTTGGGAGAGTAATTATCTAACTACTATTAAAGTAATATAGGGTATTGAAGCATCATCCACCCTTTTTGTGCACAGGTGAAGAAATCTAGGTATAGAGCTGCATGCTATGTTTGATTCTTACATCTGTCACAGCCTCTAGAACAGAGGTGGACATGTATGGAGGGCTGAGGTACCATTTCGGGGTCCTCCCAATCCTGCATAGGCTACATACTCAGTTTTTCCAAAACTGGATTTGCTGTCCCTCTGGCTTCACTGACACTTTAAAACACAACAAAGGTCTTCTGGAGTGGGAGCACTACAGTTAATGTAATGTGTATGAATATTGTAGTTGTCAGTTGTATTAGATGATTGCTTTTTAATATCAGCTTCTGAGATGCTCTTTGTAAGCATCATAGGGTTGGATTCATAATAAGTTTAATTTAGTTCTCATTAAAATCAATGGGATTTAAACCAGATAAATTTAGCCTGGGTTCAACCCATATTAAGTTAAGGCTAGAAATGGCGACTCTCTTATTGTCAGTTCTGCTGGTGGCTATCATTTCAATGAGATCCAAAGCTTACAGTTACTAAAGGTTCAGCAATGTCCATATTGACTCAGGGATACCACAGTAATTCCACGTGACATGCAGTTTACATGTTTTAGTGCATTTGAACATTGTTAGAATTCCACAACAGGCTGAGCAAGAATTACAGCTACTAACACTAAGTATTCTAAATATGAATCAACTTCTCAGAACCACGTGGTAGGGTTTAGAATGGGTAAGCTGCCTAGGAGCAAGCCCCATTGAACTCAGTGTGGTTTTAGCTCTGAATAGGTATGTCCATAGGATTGTACATTCAGTCTTTCAAATAATAAAAAATACTGTAAATGGATCTCAAATGCATAGTTTTAATGTGTTAGCTTGTTGTTATATGCCTTCAAGCTGACTCCAACTTAAAGTGAACCTGTCCTAGGGTTTTGGGGTTTTTTTTGCAAGGTCTCCTGGGGTTTACTTGGCACAGAGGTTTGCCATGACCTCCTTTAGAGGCTGAGAGGAGAGTGACTTGCCCAAGGCCACCCACTGGACTTGTGTGGCTGAACAGGGATTTGAACCCTGGTCTCCCAGACTCGTACTCCAACAATCAAACCATCATATCACACTGCCTCCAATTGCTAACATTTCCTAAAACATCGTGCCAGCATTATTCTCGGTACTTGCAGTCAATTGCTTGATGGTCCAAGGAAAGCTACTGCTACCATTAGTTAATCCCATCCCACAGTTACACTACACTGACCTGTCATATTTTCAAAGTTAATAAATTAAATTAAAAGTTAAGACCCATAGGAATCTGTGGTTATCCAAAAGGAGGGTTTGGAGGGCTGCAAAGTGGATACCTGTGGGGCATGCTTCATGGTATTTGGCAGGGGTGAGAATTGTCTATCCCATGAGCCCAATCTATCTTGCTGAAGTTTCTCATGTGGCCCCAAAGAGAATCATTTTCTTAAGCTTTGCTCATCAAGAGAACTTCTCCTATCCTGGACTTCTTGGTTTCCTGTCATGATATTCAGTGTATATGTTGGATTTAAGAAAGCCCTCATAGCTACAGAAAGAAGCCTACCAAGTATCAGTTCTATATCTGGAGGCTCTGGAGAAGCAGTATTCATTGGAGATGTTACATCAAGGTGTTCTCTCTGAAGTGAATTGGGTACCCATTCAAGTTTCCACTTTCCCAGGAATAACTGGTCAGGTTGTCTAAATTTAGAGAAGCGATTTTTATGATATGAAGCCATGGATCTTCCTGCACACAGTTATTGCTTGTTACGAACTTTGCTTCTGTACCCTAAAGCAGAGTACCTAACCTCATTTAGATGCCATTGCTTTGACAAGCTATAATTTGGTTGCTATTCAAGAATTGTGCTTGCCAGGGAGGTAGATGCTCTGACTTTCATATGGAGCTCCATTTATGCAGGAACTTCCCTGTTCTTTCTTAATGAGCCAGAGTAGAGTATCATATGGGCAGAACAGGAATTCTAATACAAACAAGGAGCTTTTTCCCTTTAAGAAATGAATAGGAAGATAATGTGTTTGTGTGTGCCAAGCTCTGGAATGTCTAAGGAGCTTTGAATTAGGCCATATGTATTAATAAATCAAATGTTTGCCAAGTCAGATGATACTAAAACATCAGTTAACAGTGCCAATGTGTGTGTCTAGTCAAAAATAGGTCCCATTCAATGTGGCTTATTCCTAAGTAAGTGAGTAAAGAATTACCTGGTATCTGGAAAAATTTCTAGATCTAAGCTTCCTGTATTTCAGAGTATTGTTTTGACTTGCAGTACCAGCATGGCATAGTGGTTTGAGTGTTGGACTATAACTCTGGAGACCAGGGTTTGAAACCCTGCTCAGCCATGGAAATCTGCTGGGTGACCTTGGGCAAGTCATACACTCTCAGCCTCAGAAAACTTCATGATAGGCTCATCTTAGGGCCTCCATAAATTGGAAACAACTTGAAGGCACAGAACAGCAACAAAACTTTAGGTCCCTAATTATAATACTGCAATATATTTTGAAATATTAATTACTCAATGATATAAAACAACTCACTTCTAATCTGTGCAACATTGTTATCTTGCAATCTTGTATCATAATTACCCCATCATTCTGCTTTTCTGGAACTGATTTAATGTTAACATGATTTGAGTACATGCAACTACTGAAACAAGTGTCTTTGCCTTTAAAAACCTTTGGATTTGCAATGCTTGTTTCTGGGCAATTGCCATAGACTCAGAATTTGATCTTAGCCAATTCTGATATTTTCAGAATGCCAATTGTTATTAAGAGTTAGTATGTACAGTAATTGAATATCCTGAATGTTCCCATGTAGAATCTTCTGTTTCTTCAGTAGGAGAATTCAATGTCTCTGATGCCAATAAGTTCTGAAATTCTAGGCAAAAATGTACACATCTTTAATTAACAATCCTTTATATATCCCAATTGTGAAATTAGGGTGTTTTTTTTAAAAAAGGAAGAACTTTGGGTTTTTAGAATTCATTTCCATGATTTATACAGCAACCATTTGTCATCACATTGCATTAACAATCATAAAATTAGAGCTTGTAGCATTAAAAAGGCAACACTAAAAACTGATAATTAAAATCATATCTCAGGATCAAATTTTAATTAAAAACATTCCTCTTCAATGCGGAATTACAGTGATGTCTGTAAGATACACCCAGTCAATGAACTTAATTAAAATTGTGGGCTAAATGATATTTTTAAATCTATCCATGAGAGGGGAAAACAGGACATTGGGAACAAAGAAGAAGATAATATGGTAATGGGTGACGGGAAAGGAAGAGAACCTGCCTCTTAATAACAATTGCCTTTCTTCTTCTGTTGCCTCTGTGTTCTTAAATTTTTCTGCATAACCACTGTTTATATGAGTATGTGTGCCTTCAAGTCACCATCAACTTGTAGTGACCTCATGAATTTTATAGGGTTTTCTTGGGCAAGGAATACTCAGAGGTGATTTTGCCAGTTCTACCCTCTGCAATATAGCTTACAGTACTTGGTATTAATTGGTAGTCTCCCATCCAAGTACTAACCAGGGCTGACCCTGCTTAGCATCCAAGATCAGATGGGATCTGGTGCCTTTAAGGTATTTAGGCCACTTGCTGAAATTCTAGGGTACTTTAAATACTGACATAAGCAGTAGTAAATGCCAAGTTCAAATTCCAGTCCAATTGCATTGAATAGTAAGTCTTGGAAACATAGAGCTTTCCAAAACCAAGGGCTCAACTCCAAAATGCTCCAGAGGGCTAGAAAACCCCTAAGCTCATTTTTTGGGGGCAGCTCTGAGCTGTAGCTTGCTGGCATAGCAGCTCTTGCATTACATTGGATTTAGGCCCTAGCAGTATTTACTTACTGGGGAGGCATGGCTTAGGGCTGAGGCCATAAACAAACACTGTGGATGTTACCTGATGGCCAATATAGATATCAAAGTAGACTCCTTCATTGGAAGCAGAAGATGGAGAGGCTCCATTCTCTTAGCAAAAGCAAGACCAGGAGCAGATTATCCTGAACTACTAATATCAAAAATTAGAGTAAAGTTCCTTTGTACCCCACTCTCAGAAGCATGGGCTCCCTGCAAAACCATCCAGAGCAATCACTCCAGATCAGGCCACAGAGGGTGGGGGCAGGCGAAGGAGTGGCAGTAGGGCCTTTTTAAGCAGGTGCCTCTTCCTCCTTCCTTGTCCCCTAAGCCAGGCAGGCTGGTCTCTGCATGACTGAAGCCAGAGCTGGGTTGCTTTAGGATGATGCTCTCCCTTGCAATCCTCCCAGCAGCAGGTACTCCTTGGAAAAACATCCACAGCAATGGCCCCAGATTGGGACTCTGAAGCGGGGTGGCAAGGAAGCAGATCGTTATAAAGCAACCCAGCAAACTCCTCCCAGTGTACACAGTAGAAGTAAAATGATAGTAGTGACGGTTCTGGAGTCCAGAATAATGTTTTGGATGGAATTGTAGGCCACAATTCACAGTGCCATGTCACTTGTGAATCCTCTTCATAGGACACCAAAAACATGATAGTCACTGTTCGACAAGTTCTGTAGGGTTGGTACAACCTAAAGACAGGATAAGTTACCACATATTATTATTATTATAATTCTATATCTATATCTATATCTATATCTATCTATATCTATCTATCTATGTATATATGCTGCAGCCTTATTTGAGAACTCACGCCGAACAAGTCTTAAAGAGAAACAACAACGCAGAAAGAATCACAACTGAGAAACATCACCCAAGGAGACCTGCTGTGCTTTCTGCAACTGGACTTGTTTATCTTGGATTGGCCTTTTTAGTCATCAGCGCGCTTACAGAAAGCGTGGGATGAATCCTTCCTGAATCTTTGTTTGCAAAGAAAAGCCATATATATACATATATATATATATATATAGAGAGAGAGAGAGAGAGAGAGAGATAATATAGATATATATATAGAGAGAGATATTATAATAATAATAATAATAATAATAATAATAATAATAATAATAATATATTATTCAAATTGGAGAAAGATGTGGGTCAAATTACCAGTCCCACTTGATTTTCCTTTGAGAGGCTTTGCAATTGTTAGATTACTAAAAGACAGATCTGCTTTTGCAACATATACCGTTTTTCACAACAAAGTCCCACCAATTGTGGACATGACCTGTGGTAAGCAGATAGTCATAAAGCAACCCAGCAAACTCCTTCCAGCTTGAGCCGCACAGAAGTGGCTGTAGGGTAAAAGGATAGTAGCATAGATCGGAGAAGTAAAAAGGTAGTTGTGACAATTGTGGAGTTCAGAGTAATGTTTTGGACATTAACATTTAATAAAAGTATGCTTTTGAAAGTAGCATTCTTCATTCTCCCTTACTTAGTGGTAGGGAATAGGCGAACCTTGGTAACGTAGCAGGTTTAACAAGAACACCAGAAATAGCATGTTTGCTGAAGTAGCGCAATAAGCAGAGCTAGAGCAAGGCACTTGGTTCCTAATGTTTTGAACACTGGTTGCTCATTATAGACACAACCGTTAAAGTTGAGGTGTTGAGGATTCAACAGATTAGACAACATTTCATTCTTGTAATCACATATTTAGCTAAGGTTCTAGTTAATGACAGGCAGAAAAGAATAATCAGAGTAGAAGTTCCTATGAAGTATCCCACATAATGGACATTCCTGCATTGGTAGTATGCAGCTCAGCATAATTTGAGAAAGTGACCAGTTACAAGTTGCTGTTTCTTTCTGTTTCCTTTTAATGTGAAGCAGCTAATAATACACATTTCATGTTGACTTTTTTAGGCAGTCCTGTGGGATATTTTACGTTGGTTGAAAAATCATCCCTGGGAGGTTGTCATTCTTGCTTTCAGAAATTTTGATGGATTGGACGAAGAGCATCACTGTCACCTGATTTCCTGTATAAAGAAGATATTTGCTGGCAGACTCTGCCCTAGAAATGTAAGTTGCTTGGAATGCTCAGCTTGAGATCATAAAAGCCTTGTTCACACTCAGGATGTTGCATTGAAATAAAGCAGGATTGCTCAATTACATAATTGAGCTGTTTAAATGGGATTCTGTACACGTTAATCTGAACACAAATCTCCTTTTGCAAATAGAATTTTTAAAAAATGTACAGTGATTCGGCCATAGCTGTGTACAAACTTCATTTCTAATAAGAGGTGTTGAAATTCAAGGTATGTCATATGTTTTGTATGCTCTGGTCCATAATCCTCAGTGAGAGGGATAGGTTGTAGTATATCAGAATGGATTTTTTTTCATGGGCTCAGAGGCACGTTTTTAAAAATAGATGTTTCATCTGTTGCAGGACTAAGGTGTGCTACTGGAAAGAGATTCCAGGACTGAACATCTGCATAAATTATGTAGTGCTGCTATTGAAATGATTAAATGTTTTGGCATGTTAACCTTTTCATAGAGACATTTAAAGATCTGCTACATACAACATTTCAATTCTTCTTTCAGTAAATAGAGCATTTAAAAAATCAGACAGATTTGGATATTCTATATTTAGGTAGCTGGGCATAATGATTTGCAGTATAATCCTATACATGCCTACCTAGATGTAAGTCCCAGGAATACAAACATAAAACTGCAGTTTAAACCATATTTGAGCCCTATTATGTTTAGTATGATTTGCTTCAAAGTAATGCTCTTTAATGATTTCTTTTTTTCCCCCTAAATTGTATGTTAGTTAAAAATTCATTACAAGGCATGCAATCAAGAACAATAACAAATAACATTAAAACAATAAATCATAGCAGTATTGAATTTGAGTTATCAAGTTATCAGCAGATGCCAAGTTTTAGAATCTCTCTCACCTCAAATGTTTTTAGGTTTGGTATTCTTATAGGTGAATTTTGCCACAGTTTTGTGGACTGTATCACAGGTCATGTCCACAAATGGTAGGATTTTGTTGTGAAAAGCTGTATATGTTGCAAAAGCAGAGCTGTCCTTTATTAATCTAACAATCGCAAAGCCTCTCAAAGGAAAATCAAGTGGAGGTGTTAATATGACCCACATCTTTCTCCAATTTGAGTAATATGAATCAAGTGTGGTAACTTATCCTGTCTTTCAGGTTGTACCAACCCTGCGGAACTTGTGGTCCGGTGACTATCAGGTTATTGTGTCCTATGAAGAGGTTTCACAAGTGACACGGCATTGTGAGTTGTGGCCTGCAATTCCATACTGGTGGGGAGATAAGACTACAGCAGAAAAGCTTATCCAGTATTTGGAGAGGAGGAAACAAAATGGACGCCCAGGTACTGGCTTCATTTTGCTTTCACAGGTGATGATTAGAAACTGATTCCCATGAGCTTCATGAGATGAGGAATGAAGATGATGATGAAGATGAAAATATTTATATCCTGCCTTATATTCAAGGACCTCAGGGCCCTCATACAATAAAAACAATTTAAATAGTGTAAAACAGTAAAAGTAATTTAAATAAATTATGAAGGTGTTAAACAATTTGAAAATTTAAGACAGTGTAAAACCAGGTAAGGCAATTTAAGACCATGCACTTTTTCAGATTTGGATTTTGAAATCAGTTAGCACCAAGTGCTTTAGTAAAAAGACATGTTTTTAATTGGCACTGGAATGACTTCAATGTTAGCACTGATTAGGTTTCTAAAGGGAGGCCATTACACAACTGAGGGGGTCACAGCAGAAAAGGCCTTCTCCAACATTGCTCCCACTGGTGAAACAGAGAAGGGCCCCTCCAACAGACCTCAGTCCTTATGCAGGTGTATGTATGCACTCCTTCCAACATTAAACTGCCAAGACATATTTAAATGTCTTCAAAAATTCAAACTGGAGGCTCTTAATAAGTTGGTAGTTTGTTGGATTGATGCAGAACTTAGAGTTTACACTCCTAGAGGAAGCTTCCTTTCTTTGAGCACGTTTAGTGAGCTGAATAACATTGAAATGTTTGGGCACGGGCATTCCTGGATTTGGGAAGATTCAGAAGCTAAACAAGGGTTAGGCCAGGCTAACATTTTAGTCTAAATAAAAAGAAGCTTAATAAAAATAATTAGTACTGATTCTACTAGAGGAGGCAGGAGAATAAGTTAAATCTAAACATGTGAAGAGAGCTTTTAGATTGTATTAATACCCTCTAGCATGGTGCAGAGAGCAAGCATGGTGCAGCAATTTGAGAATTGGAGAATTGGTCTCTGGGTGACCAGGGACCAAATTCCCACTCAGCTGTGGAAACCCATTGGATGACCTTGGACAAGTCACACACTATCAGCCTAGGAGGGAGGCAATAGCAAACCTCCTCTGAAGAAATCTTGCCAAGAAAACTCTACAATAGGGTTGCTGAAAGTCAGCAAGGGAGCCCTGGTGGCGTAGTGGTTAAATGCCAGTAGTGCAAGTCACCATGTTGCAAATTTGATTCCAGCGGGCTCCAAGGTTCACTCAGCCTTCCATCCTTTTGTAGGTCGGTAAAATGAGTACCCGGCCTGTGGGGGCAATTACCTAACACGCATTGGAAACTGCTTAATGCAGTGTAGATGTGTAAATTGCTATTGCTTAAAACAATTTGTAAGCTGCTCTGATAGCCTTGTGGCTGATGAGCGGGGTATAAATAACTAATAAATAAAAATAATATTAAAAAAGAATCAGCTTGAAGGCACATACAAACTCTTCAGATTGTATAAATCTTTTGCCTTTTACTAAAGATTTCCGTGGAGAAAAAAAAAGGAGTTTTTACCTAATTTTTTGAGGCTCAAAACAGAGCCCTGGTGGCACAGTGATTAAATGCCAGTACTGCAGCCACAACGTTATGAAGTCGATCCCAGAGAGCTCCAAGGTTGACTCAGCCTTCCATCCTTCCAGTAAAATGAATATCCAACTTTTTGGGGGCAATTAGCTAAAGAAAACATTGTAAACTGTTTAGGGAGTGCTTTGGCTCTGATAAACAGTATATAAATATCAATGCTATTGCTATTGCTAATGTTAAAAGCAACAACAGGTAGCTGCTGAATAGCATTACATAGTGAATAGCATGTTGCAGTTGACTCTGGCAGGGGGAAATAAAATGAGAAGTTGATACTCATAGTGAATGGTCATTCTAGGGAGGCTGAAGGAGGAATCTACCACTAGTTTTTTTTATTCCTGCCTTGACTTGGTTAGTACAAGGGATAAACCCATGTGTAATGGAGTATTCCTTCAGCCTCACTGAGAATGACTATCTTCATTGAAGAGTGTTTCTAATTGAGAACGTTTCCAGATGGATAACACTACGAGTTGAAAAGCAACGTGTAACCATCCTGTCATCTCTTCATGATGGTTTATTTCTGGTTAGGGAAAAACATGGGATGTAATGGTTAGAAAAGTAAAATGACAGTGTCTTGATCCCTGCCTCTCTTTCCACCATTAAAATTGTATAAATGAGGCAGTGGAATTATAGAATAAAAGCCTTCTTTGGAAATACCCATGTAGATCTACTTATGCATAAGGACCTTAATTTGTTTTTCAAGAAGATTTATTTCCACTTCAAATGGAAAACTAAAAGATCTCCTAGAGAAAAAGTACTCCACTCTGCTCTACCCAGTGTTTCCTAAACTCTAGTCTTCCAGCTGTTTTGGACTTCAGCTCCCAGAATCCCTGATCATTGGCCAAGGTGGCTGAGGCTTCTGGGAAATCAAGTCCAAAAACCCAGAGGACTAGAGCTTGGGAATCACTAGGTGTAAGCAAAGTCCAACCCGCTTTCAGTGCATGCAGACTGCAGATGCATCAAGAGCAGCAGAGGACATTTACTGGTATGCATTTTGTTAAAATGAATGTGCTGTTGTGAGAACTATTGCTCATGTCTAGAAGTGAGTAAATTACAAAAATAATGCCAAAAAGCAATTCTTATTTCTACTTAATTTTTTTTTCTTCTAGCGGGATTATTTGTTGCAGGAATCAACCTTACTGGAGATCTAGGATATATTCTGGCACATCTGCGTGGTTCTCTTAAGGAAATGACCCTTAATGCTCTTCCATTTTTAAATCTGTGGATAAAAAAGCAACATCCTGGATCAAAGAAAGACTGCATTAACATCATTGCTGGAGACTTCATAGAAAAAAATGACTTTGTGAAGAATGTGATAGGCCTGAATAGGAAACTTTTAAAATAGCACTGTTTGTGTTCACTTTGGGGGTGGGGGAAACACACATGTTGGGACTAAGCCCTGGCTCAAGCAAGAGACAGAAGACATAAGTAATCCACCTACCTCATGGGCATTTTGTAAATATTTCACATGCAGTTAAGGATATATTTAAAAACTTCTGTTAAGGAGAAACTGTTAAAGACTCAATGATGTTCTCTGGAGATGTCAATAGAAAAAACAACAACCCACATTTTGCAGTGAGAGTGGCAACTGTTCAAAACTGTTCAAAAACACAAGCCTTTATGTATGTATGTTATATTTCCATATTGTAAGGCCTGTTGCAAATATGATGTACCCCAGCGTGTGACGATCATGTCTTTGGAAGGAAGGAAAAGTCTGGTCTCAGACTGGAAGGAAGCTTCACATAAACAGATTACTGCCATGGTCAGAGTTGAGAGTCATCAGTCCATTGAGGTGTTTGATACTGCCACCCAGTGACAGACAGCAGATACAAAGCAGTGTTTCAGAGACATAACTAACCCAGGAGGAGGCTAAGTTCTAATTCTATGCACGGTTGTTCAGGTTTAAGTATTTATTTTCCTCCAAGTACTCTATCTGGCCATGTAAGCTGACATTTGCGCCTGCAAATCAGAAACAATTATCTAACCAGATGTAAATGTGACTTATAAAAAGCAAAATAAAGCAGGAACTCGGGGGTTGAATTCCACTCTTCTAGCCTTTAATACCCATGTTTCAATGGCTTCAATTGTCATTATTATTCTTTGCTGTTGTTGTATGTCAGAAATTGACAGGCCACAGGAGAAGGACCTAAAAGTTGTCACTAAAACCGGGCAAGATAACTGGTCTTTTAAAGGAACTCAAGAAATTGGACTCAGTAAATTGTATTTGCAGAAGATAATCACATTATTTAAGATGCGGAACCCAGATTATGAAAAACTTAAAAAGAACCCCACCTGTCAATCTGGGTCAATTAGACATATGAAGCCAAATGATGTTCAGTGAAAATAAGTGTAATGTGATGTACACAGAGGTGATAAAAACCAAGTTTACATAGACACTAATGGGGGGTAAAATGGTTGTGGTGAACCAGGAAATGTTAGATAGCCATGGACAGGGCTATTCTCCCAATTTAAAACTATGAACCACAATGACTAAAATCTGGTTGTTTGAGCGGGCTATGGGGTGGCAGCATTGTTCTGGTGAATTACTTGTGAACTCCCAGGAAAGGAATGCTGAGAGTATGAAATCCTATTGGTTAGTCCCAGATAGAGTAGAGCAACTGAATCAAAGAATGACGAGTCAGCATATATGTAAATCCTGTTAATTCAGTGGGTTTACTCTAGTTGGAATTAAAACCCAGGCTTTGATTGGACTGCATGGCTGCTATTGTCTTCCAAACTTTAACTGGAAAATTTTCAAATCTGTAGGTGTCCGCTCATGTACAGGATTATGTTTCATTTTTATATTCTTAGTTAGCAAAAGTAATAGTTTATTATCTTCCCTCTTATATACTTGGGGAAATAAGATGTGTATATTTGACAATTAATGAAATTACAAGTATGAATAATGTATTGCTTTATTAACTATGGAGGAGCATTATGATCCTTAATCTTGATCCATCGTGTTACAAGAACCACTATGCTACATTATAGGAAAGGATGTTAAATAGTTTCTATTATGACTTTTCAAATGTCATTGGCCATATTTAATTAGCACATAAGTGATGTTCTGCATTAAGTTGTCATCTAATTTTCTTTAGATGTTTTGCTCTCTTGTGGTATAATCACAAAAGAATACTGCCCATTACCTCAATGGAATGAATGGACTCTATTGGAAAAAGGCATGGCTGTTTGTCTTTAATCCCACTCCTATACTCTACTCTGCAACATAAGTTTCTGTAACAAAATGGCTAGTAATCTTAATTTAAAAAATGCTTATATTAATGACCTGTAAAACTGTGGCAATATCCACAAAAATTGATTTTGGTAACTGTTGTATGTGCCTTAAAGTCACCTGTTGACTTATGGTGACCCCATGAATTTCATAGGGTTTTTTGTAAGCAAGGAATACTCAGGAGTGGTTTTGCCAGTTCCTTCCTCTGAAATATAGCCTACAGCACCTGGTATTAGCAAATCTTGATTTTGACATCTTATATAAGGGACACCATTTTGCTATGCCACTACATATGATAGGACTTGTGTATTCACGTATTTTGGTATCCATGGCGGGTCCTGGAACCAAACCCAAGCAAATATGAAGGGACAACTGTATTTAGTGTTACCTACTGTTAATAAGTGCTAAACTGAGTGTCTAATGCTCCAGACAGCAAGTACCTCAGGGAACAAGTGGTTAGAATGCATAACTGTTGAATGGTTGATCCACTTCAGGTCAGTCTCAGAGTAGCCAGCAGATTGGAGGGAGAAGCAAAAGATTAGTAGTCAGCTGGTCTGGAAGTTGTGCAGCAAGGTAATAGTCCAGATAAGCAAAGTCAGTCAGTAGTAAATTGAGTCATAAATTGTGCCAGTCCAAGGGTCAAGGAAACAGGAACACCAAGAAGCACTGCTAATCACCAAGGAGGAGACTTGAAAGCAACAGAGCTGCCCGGAAGTGGCTGTGAGATTTATAGGCAGCTCAAAGATGTCTAATTAGTTCAGCATCTTGTACTTAATAGCCTCTGGGATCAGTGTTTCTCTCTTCCAAGTTCAGCGATGGAGGGGGCATGTGTTCTACATCTTCCAGTTCCTGCTAGGGAGCTGGGCCTCCTACTGCCTCAGCCTTCAGCTCCCCTGACTTAGAGACCTGTGTTATGAAGAGGTACAGATTCCTGGCCATTTGTCTCCTCCTCGGGTGAGTTATGACACTGAGGATGTTAACAAACATAATCAGCCACTTAAAAGTACCAGTATACCTCACTTAAAGAGGTATACTGCTCAGAAATACATGTACTTTATTAACAGAGGATGTATTACCAGAGGAAGAAATGTGGAAAGAATAGGGATGTGTTCCTACTCCACAAAAAAAGAGGAGCAGTTCAACATATTTCAGGAGACTTTTTATTCAAAACTAAATATGTACATGTTAAATAAAAACAAAGCAAAAACTTCAGGACCTTGTACAGAATACTTGAAAGCTTCTTCCAAAATGCATCCAAGGGCTGATATTTTTTTCTTCCATTAGCCTCTTTGTTTTATGATTTCAATTTTGACGGCAAAACTTCTAGATCTATGCTTCTTTAAGATGCTTGGGAAGTGGGTGAAGCTGGTTTGTCTGCTCTCCCTTTTTCTCTCTGGTTTGGTGCAAGTTCAGTAAGGGACTCTGGAGGCAGCTGGTTCTTACCTTTCCTGTTGTAGGCAGGCACACACAACTACACTACAGTAAAAGGATCTCTGGTGGCACAGTGGTTAAATGCTGGTATCACAGCCACAACGTTGTTTTTCCCTACAGAGCTCCAAGGTTGATTTATCCTTCCATAGGTTGGTAAAATGAATACCCAGTGGAATAAACTCTTCCAGAACATGGCCTTACAGCCCCAATCCCCCCCCTCATGAAAAACTAATTAGCTAACACATTGTAAACTGCTTAGGGAGTGCTTTGCACTGATAAGTGGTATAGAAATATAAATGCTATTGCTACAGTAGGATCAGCTGCAGTAAAAACCAGTTCCTTCTTAGCTTAAGCTTTATTGCTTTGTTTACTGCAGACAGACTGCTGGAGTGCAACACTGAAGTCTGTCTTTCCCCACCATCCTCCCAATGACAATGCTGCTAAGAATCTCCAGCTATACAGAAGGAGAGTGGGAAGTGATGGCTGGGCAGGCATAAAAAGACTTTGTAAAAAAGAAACTTCTTTATTAGAGGCTTTGTTAACTGAGGTATGCTTGTACTGAATTGGATCTAAAATTTATGTATTTATGGTAAAGCCATTTAAATCACTGGACTAGGTCAATCATGTTCAGGTGAAATATTAGATTGTATGAGTAAGTCTGAATCCAACTCACTGGTAACCTAAAGTAGCTGTTCAATTATTGATGTTAGAGGACTTAGGAAGTTGCCTTATGCTGGTAGTCTACCAAGACCAGTATTATCAATTCTGGCTCTAAGTGGCTTTCTAGTGGTTTGGGCAGAATTCTTCTCTAGCCCTACCTAGTATTACCTGTCAATCTCCCATCCAAATATTAACCCTTTTCGCTTCTAAAATCAGACAAGACCATTGTATTCTGGGAGGGATGGGGAGCAGAAGAGAACACTCACTAAATCAAGACTGGCCACCATGAACTTCCTTTCTCCTAAAGTAGGAACATACAAATTGTAAAAAGAGGCTGTTTTTTTAAAAAGTACTAACAAGCCTTGAATTTTTAAACTGCAAATCGGATGGATTCAAAACTGCTATGCTTTCATCATATGTCCTTTTCCTTTCATTCACAGCTTAAGGCAGAGGTTCAGATTTTACAAGTAACTATTCACAAACTGTTATTTACATTCAAATTGCAGTCCTCTCTGGCCACAGATAATCATGTATACACAATACATATATAAGTAACAGAAATGGCATTTTCAAGAGAGATAATTCCACTTAAGTAAAAAAAAAATCTTAGAAAGTTGTGCTTCAAAACAAATCACATGCCTAGGAAATGATTGATTTAATTAAAAACTAACCTTGGCTAATTAATGTGAACTGATCTGTTATATTTTCACGACTGGATGATTTTACTACAGGGTAAGCTGAAGTCTCTGAGGTGCTGGGCAGTGTGGAGCAAGTACCTTTGATAATCTGCTTTGTGTAATTCCCAAGGAATGGAAAGATGCCAGAATTTTTTTCATAACATTTGACAATTAAGTTTTCAAAGATGCTGTTGTAATTTTATACAAAGTTGCAAATGCTGGTCTGTTTGAAACAGAGAATGTAAGTCTGTGCGCTAGTGAGTCACGCTCATTATACTTCTACCAAAAAAACCCCAACATTGTGATATTGTGATAACACTATTACAGATATGATGCTATCTCCCACAAATAAAGTATGTCTTCTTAATTTCAGGAGAAGTAACTTGATTGAGGAAACAATCTTTTGTATTTTCCCAAGGCAGAATTGCTTATGATGACCTTCACATTGGCTGTACCATCTTCAGGAACAACATCAACTTCTTGCACTGTTGCTTCTTTGTAGAGCCAACTGAAATGGCAAAATATACAGTAGTCAGTATCTTGTAGAAACAACCCTTGCGATCTTCCAAACCACGGGGAATGAACCCAGTGCTTGCATGCTTCTTCTTCCTTTTGCATGCACAGCTCAATGGATAACTTCCTTATTTGAGTAAACCCCCACTAGGATAGCAAGTCAATGAAATGAGCAGTAGGCAGGAAAGTAGATCTTTCTGCTGAATCAAAAATTAATTTTTAAGATAGCTAAGCTTTGCTAAAGCAAAAGGCCCTAAAATGATCTATTTATAATACAGATTGATACTTATTTAATTGATATTTATTTTTGCCTGCCATTCCATCTCCCTTTAGTCACTCCTCTGTGGCCGTTACACTTGCTTACCTGAGTTGAGGTCCAGATAAATTTACTTTAATGGTTAGAATATTTTTCCCAGTTACTTTCAGGACTTTTTTCTCAATTTCCTCTTTCAGCTCTTCTAAACCATGCCCAAGAAGAGCTGAAATGGCTATCGTGTTTGGTTCAGTGAGATGGTACCTAATAAGAAATCAGAAAGGCAAGTTTGACGCAAGAAGCAAAACAGCAATGTAATATGTGTGGCAGCACACTGTCTTTCATAACTATAGGAATATTTCAGAGAAAGAGTTTTGCTTGGTAGTCCAACGTTTGTATCTATTTTTTCAGCTATTATAACTAACAGTTTTTTTAAAAAAATTCTGATGTATTCAAGTTGTGTCAATATAATGCCCTCTTCTAGAAGAATATTTTGGTGTTAAATTAATTACTGTGGTAATTAGTAAGCATTAGAAAGTATCAGGAGGGTAAGAAAATTAATGTAAGCAGTCTTATCTTGATTTGTGTTCATGAGACTATCTCTTACTTTTGTAATTATCTAACACAATTATACTGAACAAATGTGAAGGGTCTCTTCCCACTTAAACTAGTCCTTTCTATCACACTATCTCAAAACAATGTATTCAATTTAAATATTATACAATTTTAAACATTATTTCCACAGTAGTCTAAAAATTAAGTCACTCTTTCAGGGATGGTAATAAAAAGGTTACCTCATAAATAAGTTAAGACAGTTGAAGGACTTCTTCCAGCTTATATTCAAATACAATGAAAACTGAAGAAATCAACAAAACATGAGCATTGGATTCCATCTTATTTTTCTTTAAATCTTGTTGGTTTCAGCGAAAATAATGCCTTGATTTAGACACACATGTTGGACATAATGACTGCTGTTCTAGTTGACAGAATTGTAGCATTGTACCAGCATGGCGTAGTGGTTTGAGTGTTGGACTACAATTCTGGAGACCAAGGTTTAAATCCCTGCTTGGCTATGAAAACCCACTGGGTGACCTTGGGCAAGTCACACACTCTCAGTCCTCAGAAAACCCTGTCATCTTAGGGTCATCATAAGTTTGAAACTACTTGAAGGCACACAACAATAACAAGCAGCAATGTATAGGTAAATTCTAATCCAAAATCCATTGCTCATAGTTATCATTCTAGTAGCTGGGAGGGTCAAAACACAAACTGCAATAATACATACAAGTTCTGTTACCTCTTACCTATCTATTAAATCCACTTTGTTATGAACTTCAATAATCGACTCCAGTAGATGGCTTGGAAGATTAAGATTTCTGAGAACTGATAATACGCTTTCTTTCTGGAGGTTGGTTTCAGGATGGCTAACATCCCTCACATGGAGAATTAAATCCTAGAAAGAAATTAAATGAATTCCCAGTTAGGTAATCTGTTCGACTTTTTAATGCTAGCAGTAAGAAAGGAATTTAGTGTGCGGCTGTTTGGTGCAGTAGAAAACAAAATTATCAGACTTCAGACTTGCAGGATTCATTTTTAAAAATCAGAATCTTGAGATTCGTCAATCAGAACTTGATGTAAAAGACATACACTTAAAGGACTTTGAGCCCAAGAATTGGGGTTAAATACCCAAACCAATCACATTTCATAGTCCTTCAACACAAAACCAAACCCCTTGCTATCCCAAGCTTTTGTTTCAGCAGTATCACTTTTTGAAGAGACATTATTGCTACTGTTGTTAAAAACTAGGTGTTAAAAACACCTTAGTGATCTACTGCAAATCATCCAGAGATCTGCTTTAGTTTCTTAGATCTAGAACCTTCATGCTAGTTGTAAACTGCTAAGGAACCTAGTCTTCCCAGTCAAAGATGAAAGATGGAGGTCTTTAACAAATAGAGGGGAAAACACACTGAAAACCCCACATTAACTGAAAGACAGCTCCTTTCCAAACAAAAGCAAAAGAACAGCTCTGAAACTCCTTAATTAAACAATTCTGCTAATCCTGCCTCGATTGAAAGACATAACAAGGACAAGGTTTTTACATAAGGTTATTTTTTTTTAAAAAAGACCCAAGATGGCCAAAAACCATTTGCAATGTATTACATATTTGCAATACAACAATTAGTAAGAATTAGTTCCAACTCAATTCATCACTCTATTATGAAGGCCTAAATGCCAGACTAATCTGATCTTTTTTGAGAATGAGATCCGTCAGATAACAAGCCTGAGTGGCTTTAAAACAGCACTAAAGACGGATCTCTTTCGGCAGGCCTTTCCTAATTAGATCCCGGCCTCAGGGGATCCTGGCCTCTTCTAGCATGCTGGCCATTTATTATATTTTATTATATTTATAGTTTTAAATGTGATTTTAGATTAGTTGTTTTTAATTTATATTTGTTTAATGTTTTTTTATGGGGGAGGGTGGGAGTGGGGGTGTTTAGGGATTTTATTTGTATTGTATTTTAAATTTTGTAAGCCGCCCCGATTGTTTTAACAGAGGGGCGGGGTATAAATACATTTTATTATTATTATTATTATTATTATTATTATTATTATTATTGATAAAGTTACCAGCTTGGTAGATGAAGGGAATGCTGTGGACATCGCATACCTTGATTTCAGTAAGGCCTTTGACAAGGTTCCCCATGACATTCTTGCAAACAAGCTTGTAAAATGTGGGCTAGACAAGTTAATGGATTTGTAATTGGTTGACCGGTCGAACCCAAAGGGTGCTCAGCAGTGGCTCCTCTTCGTCTTGGAAAGATGTGACCAGTGGGGTGCCACAGGGTTCTGTACTGGGCCCTGTGCTATTCAACATCTTTATCAATGACTTGGATGAGGGAATTAGGGGCATACTTATCAAATTTGCAGATGACACCAAATTAGGAGGAGTAGCTAATACCCTAGAGGACAGGATCAAAATTCAGAATGACCTGGATAGACTGGAGAGCTGGGCCAAAGCTAACAAAATGAAATTCAATACGGAGAAATGTAAAGTACTGCATTTAGGGCGGAAAAATGAAATGCATAAATATAGGATGGGAGAGACCTGGCTGAATGAGACTACGTGCGAAAGGGATCTAGGAGTCCTAGTAGACCACAAGTTGAACATGAGCTAACAGTGCGATGCGGCAGCTAAAAAGGCCAATGCGATTTTGGGCTGTATCAATAGAAGTATAGTGTCTAGATCAAGGGAAATAATAGTGCCGCTCTATTCTGCCTTGGTCAGACCTCACCTAGAATACTGTGTCCAGTTCTGGGCACCACAATTCAAAAAGGATATTGACAAATTGGAGCGTGTCCAGAGAAGGGCAACTAAAATGGTGAAAGGTCTGGAAACCATGCCTTATGAGGAGAGACTTAGGGAGCTGGGTATGTTTAGCCTGGAAAAAAGACGGTTAAGAGGCGATATGATAGCCCTGTTTAAGTATTTGAAGGGATGTCACGCTGAGGATGGAGCAGGCTTGTTTTCTGCTGCTCCAGAGACTGGAACACGGAGCAATGGGTGCAAGCTCCAGGAACAGAGATTCCACCTCAACATTAGGAGGAACTTTTTGACAGTAAGAGCTGTTCGGCAGTGGAACACACTCCCTCGGAGTGTGGTAGGGTCTCCTTCCTTGGAGGTCTTTAAACAGAGGCTGGATGGCCATCTGTCGGGGATGCTTTGATCTTGATTTCCTGCATGGCAGGGGGTTGGACTGGATGGCCCTCATGGTCTCTTCCAACTCTGCAATTCTATGATTCTATGATCTCAACTGCTAGTCCTAGTTAAAGAAGACTCCCTGAATTAATGTAAACTTCTGAAGTCAACACTTGTGTACCTTCTCCATGACCCCATCAAAACACCACTTAAAATATTAGAAAAACATTTTAGCTGACTTGATTGTCAAAAAGACATAAGGAGGAAGTAAATATAATATATGTAAATGCCAAACCTGTTATTTGTACTATACTTGTCAGTGGTAATGATACTTGATTCTAATTTATTTTTCATTGCTATTGATATTATTTTTGTTATTGTGTTTTTTCTCATTTCTCAACTTATTCTTTGTTTTTAGGTGTCTATTAAATAAAAAAAATAAGTTATGTAAGTTCCATTGAGTCTATAAGTCTACTCTAGTTAGGATTAACAATTTGATTTAGGACATTAACTTTGTATGTGAAATCTTCAGTGACTAAGTTCAATACAAAGTAAGTGCACTAGGTTGTAACTCCTTTTTCCCTTTTCTGCAGGTTAGTCAACTGGAAACCTGTACAGATCTTGGGAAAAAGTACACAGTATCCTGTTGCAGCCTACATGGAACTGAAGAGCCATTCCTGCCAAAGATTATGGTTGTGATGATGGCACCTACCGAGCAAGCTACATCCTCTAACGTAGCCGAAAATGATTCAACGAGGTCATGCGGCAACTGAGAGAGAAATCCAATAGTATCTACATACAAAACAGTCAAGTGTGATGGCAAGTAGCCAGCATGGGCTGTTATGTCCAATGTGGCAAAGAGTTGATCTTTGGGCTGCAATCCTGCATCCCCAGTAAGGGCCTTGATTAGAGTGGTTTTTCCTAAAAGAAATCAAGATAGGAATGAAGTAAGTTGAACAGTTTGTTTAATGCAAAACTAGCTGCTATTGTAATGAAAGTTAAGGACAAGGCCTCTCATATATACAACAATAGGTTGGTAGTTGCATGGTTGTCTCTGGCATTTTGTAATCTACCTGCGTCATCACCAACACCACTTGACTGGGAAGCATATGGGGCTGTCAACAGGAACAATGACGAATGCATCCTTTTGGTGCAATAGGTAGGAAAAAGACTGGCCTTCTGGGGTTAGCTCCACCCACATGGGGACTCAGGAAGTTTCTTTTTTCTGCCTATCTGAAGTGAGTGGGAGAAACATAACCCAAACTACAGGATGTTCAGCCCCTTATGGCTGGGAAACAGGGGGACATACTACATTTGAATCAGTCCTCTTCCCTTCTATATAACTTCCCTATTCCTACATTTCTAAAAAACTGGGTACATATCTCAAGGTCAGCCAAAAACAAGCAGCATCAACAGCCCCTGTTATGTGTCCATTGAGCCAGTGCCAGCTGTATGCTGGTATCAATAAGAAAGACGGGGAAGTCAACAGAAGCTGGTGGTCTTAGCTGCAAACACAATCCCTCCCTGGCCTGAAGCAGGTTCATCAGCTAGATCAGCAACATTGTTTTAACTTTTAAAGCAGCCACCTGGAAACATGGTAGGCATGCAGTTATGCTTATTATGTTCCTGTTTTTCAGGCCCCGTTGGAATAAAATGCTGCAAATTCAGACCTATAGCAGTTAACTACTGTCATTGCCACTCTAAACTCAGATGACAAGAGATAGCTGCAAGCAGCAGCTCTACACTTCTCTGGCCAGACTGCCTGTTCAGCTTCTTGCTCCAGGCAAAATGCAAATCACATGACTGAAGCATTTACCTTGAAACAGTTGCCAAATGTTTCCATGCTATACTTACCATTCTATGCTGTTCCTATCTGTGACAAATTCCTACTCCCCACCCTTAATAAATTGCTTCAGGCTGTTGCTTAGGTGTATGTTTGCAATTAGACAGAATTAAAGCAGTAGCTACTTAGCAACAATCAAAGGCAAGGTTGAAATAACTGCCCAAGACTCAAGAAATCAGTAATTGCCATTTGGTTACCAAATTTATTCCTAATTCATATCATAAATTTAGTTCCCACTTTCTGTCTGATTCCCTTGTAAATATAATCAATAAGCAAAATTAAGATTTACGAGTGTGGAGATCAATGAACATTCACAATCATGATCTTTTCTATCTCTCCATCATGGATAACTGCTGGGTATTAGACATGTTAATCTTTATGTTCAGTGAACAAAGGAATTCAACAGAACTCAATTAAAAGGATAGGATTTTAGTTCCTATATACCCAGCTCTTCTGGTTTCAGGTTGAGTTAGATGCATTAATAAAAGCTTTCTTACATATATTATTCTGGCAAATTAATTGTGGATAGGGGGTGCCCCCAAACCATTTCCCCCTACTACTACCACTCTTTGTGCAGTGTCAAACTTTCCAAAAGGGACAGTAGTCTATGTTGGGGGTGGGAGTGGAAATCTCTGATATTCATACAGAACATCATGTGGGTCTTCTAGACCAATGCTTATAGGGATGAGGGGGAAAAAAGAATTAACAATGATTGATGTGTTCAACAGGGTTGACCTTTCCTGGGGAACTGTGTTCATCTTTACTGAAAAGGAGCAAGAGCTAGCTCTTAAAGTACACAGGTGGTTTTTAGATGCTTGATGTAGCCTATAATACCCCATCCACACTTTTCTGTATTTTTGGGAATTGAAATGTATACATTTTACAGTTCAAGAATTAAAATTCTGCTACCCAATAACTTTTTGTGCTGAAATGAATTTTCAGCTATAACTCAAGAACTACTGGAGTAAGCATTTCAGTGTTTCTCCTCACCACAATTAGTGTAGCCCATTACTGAAACAGTAGGAAATTCACGCTTCCTTCTCTGATTCCTGAGTAAGCACCTTTTTCTTCTCAGCCTCTCCAGAGCCTTTCGAATTTTAAGTTCTTTTTCTTTTAAGAGGCGAAGCTGCAATTCCATGAATGTTTCACCTGGAAGTAACAGAATTATTGTCTTAAATATATTACAAAGTGTAGAAATAAAAATGAAGTATTTTTAAACTTGTATTTTGTTTGCTGCCTTGGATGGACTTGGCAGCTTATGGCCAAAATCTGTTATCAGGAGACAGGGCATAAAGTTCTGCCCCATCTATCCTTCACCTCCCACATGACTCACCTTCTACCTGTTGCACTCCCCACAAGATGTCCAGGGGAGTTCAGGAGGGGATAGAGGAGTTTCTGGTTATGTCCATACGGTTGGCACAAGACATCCTCCAGACCCCCGCCCCCCGGAGGAAGGTGAGTTCGAGGGGCTGGGTGTCATTGCACAAGGAAAGTGTCACATTTCTCCCTCCGCAGTCACCACAAAGAGATGTATGACAGCATTATACTGGCAAATGTCACTAACAGGATGCCAGTCTACAAACACTTTAAAAATAAATGAACAAAATTGCACCATCAGAAATGAAGTTAACTGGCAAAATTTCTTAAAACGGTGAAAATAAACACCAGAAATATTGTCACTGTTTATTTCTGATTTATCAGTTGTGACATTTGTTAGAATGAAAATGGTTTAAATATTATGGTAATAAAAAATTCTAGAGGAAAATGAAGCACTCAACAAATCATGGAACACAATACACACAAAAAACTGTGTTATTTGAAGGTACAAGATAATGAGAACACTGAATATGACTTTCCATATCCACTAGGGGTTAATCTCAGTGAAAAATACACAGAATCAATTCTAAGCAAACATGTCCTGTGTGTGTGTGTGTGTGTGTCTGTCTGTCTGTCTGTCTACAGGATGGGTGGACAACTTGTTGCTCTACAAATGTACTTGGACTACAACTCTCATCAGCCCTAGCCAATACAAACAATGGTGAGGGCTCATGGAAGTTACAGTCAGAAAATCTTAGGAAGGCCAGAAGTCCACCCTGCTCTAGGCAATTAATATGTGTACTATGTGTACTTATTCCTGTACAAATCTGTTTAGAACTAGTGATATTTATGCACATGGTTAAATACTTGGCCCAGCAAGATCTTGACTAATCTATAAAACTGGATTTCACTCAGAAATTTTCAATGTAGAAAAGTGACTGTGAACATCAACACTATAATTGTTAAAAGTTTTTATTTTCAGACTGAAAACTCGTTAACTTACTTCAAGCTGGCCTCGATTTATGGTGACTCTATGAATAAGAGACCTCCAAGTCACACTATCATTAACAGCCTGCTCATGTGGCTTCCTTGATTGATTCTATCCATCTGTAATGCAGTCCTCGCCTTTCCTACTGCCTTCTACCTTACCAATCATTATTGTCTTTTCTAGTCAGTCATGTATGACAGTCTCAATTTAGTCATCTTGGCTTCTAGGGAGAGATCAGGTTTGCTCTAGGACCCATTTATTCGTCTTTTTAGCAGTCCATGATATTCATAGAACTCTTCTCCATCATCACATCTCAAAAAAGATGACTTCCCACCTCCACCCCCCGTCAGCTTTCTTCTCCGTCCAGCTCTCACAGCCAAACATAGTGATGGGAAATACAATGGCATACACAATCACTTTAGTATTCTTAAGTATATCCTTGCACTTCAGGATCTTTTCTAGTTCTTTCATAGTTGCCCTACCCAGTCCTAGTATTCTGCTGCTTTCTTAACAGCAATCTCCATTCTAATTAATGTCTGATACAAGGGATGGAAAATCTGTAACCAGTTCAATTTCTTCATCACCTACATTAAAGTTAAAGTTATATAAATCATCAGTGTTCATTATTTTTGTCTTCTTAATGTTCAACATTAAACCTGCCTTAGCACTTCCTTCCTTGACTTTCTTCAATAATTTTTCCAGGTCTTCGCTATTTTCTGCTAATAGTATGGTGTCATCTGCATACCTTAAATCGTTGATGTTTCTTCCCCCAATGTTTATACTTACTTCCTCTGTATCTAATCTTGCTTTGCGTTTGACATTACTGGCATACAAGTTGAACAGATATGGTGCTACAATGCAGCCTTGCCTGACCTCTTTCCAATTGGAAGCCATTCTATTTCTTTGTATTCTGTTCTTACAGTAGCCCCTTGTCCTGAGTACAGCTTATGCATCAGGATAATCAAATGTTGTGGAACACCCAGTTCTTTAAGAACATATACAATCAAAGGCTTTTCTGTAATCTATAAAGCACATGTTGATTTTCCTTTGGAATTCTTTGGTGTGCTCCATTGTCCAATATAAGTTTGCAATGTGATCCTTAGTGCCTATTCCTTTCCTGAACCCTGCTTCAACATCTGGCATTTCTTGTTCCATATATGGTAGAAGTCTCTGCTGTAGAATTTTGAGCATTAACTTGCTTGTATGAGAGATTAATGCAACAGTCTTGTAGTTACTGCAATCCCTGGTGTCACCTTTCTTGGGGGATGGGATGGGTATTGAGTGTTTTCAATCACAGAATCATAGAGTTGGAAGAGACCACAAGGGCCATCCAGCCCAACCCGCTGCCCTGCAGGAACACACAATCAAATCATTCCCGACAGATGACCACTGGACCATTGTTTTGTTTTCCATATCTGTTGAAAAATTTTAATTAGAACTTGAGCAGATTCTGTCTCAGTAGAGTGAAGCAGTTCTATTGGTATGCCATCTGTTACAGGTAATTTATTGTTCCCCAGTGCTTTGAGTGCACTTCACTTTCTAAAACTGGAGGCTCATCTTCATATGGTTCACCTTGAAATGAATAATTTAATCTTTCATTTATTTTATATAGGTCTTCTATGTATTGTTTCAATTGTCTTTCTATTTCATCTTTCTCATGTATTGTCTTCCCTTGCTGATTCTAGAGTATCCCCACTGATGGTTTAAGTTTCCCTTTGATTTCCCAGATCTTGTGGAAGAGGTCTTTTGTTCTTCCTTTTTTATTGTCAATTTCTATTTATCTGCATTGGTTATTGTAGCAATTTTCTTTATACTTACGCACTACTCATTGAACAGTTGCATTCAGGGTTCTGGTTCTGTCACCATTTGTTTTTGCTTCTCATCTGTCCCTTACTGTTTGACAAGTTTAATCTGTTATCCATTGAGGCTTCTCCTTTTTGTCCTCTGACAGTGTCTTTCTGCATTTCTCCTTGACAATGTCCCTGACTTCAGTCCAAAGTTCATCTGGTCCTGGCCAATGCAGCTTAGCTGTGCAAACTTTTTTTTCACATTATCTTTAAATTCCATGGGGATGTTTTCCCAGTTGTATTTTGGCATGATGGCTGTTTTTTGGTTTTTTCTTCTTCTTCAGTTTTACTCTAATTTTTGATATTAGTTCTTCATGGCCTGTGGCACAATCCTGGTCTTGTTTTTGCAGTGAAAATGGAGCTTCTCCAACTTCTGCTTCCAATTATGTAATTATCTTATTTTTATACTTGCCATCCAGTGATGTCCATGCATACAGTTGTCTCTTCGGCTGCTTGAAGAATGTGTTTGCGATAAACAGACTGTTGGCCTCATAGAATCCTGTTAGTCACTCTACTTTCTTGCTTCATTTGTTGATCCTAGGCCAAATTTTCCTACAACCCTTGACTCTGCTCTGCTTTCTACTTTTGCATTCCAATTGCCTATGGTCAACAAGAACTCTACATGAAGTAAAAAAACTCGTACCAAATGTGAAAGTTTATGATGACTTCTGACAGAGGGAAATGTGTACCCAAGTCTAACCTTCACTTTATAATACTGCTGATATAACTTTGATTGCAGTTGTAGTCGTCTTTGAATTATTGTACAGATAATTTACAACTTATATACTTTACCTGAACCCATAATGTATCTTGAACCTCCTCTCTGCTGATCTAGCTGAGCAACTTCATTTCTCACATTAGTCCTGGGGAAAAAATATATTATACATTTTAAGGGCCATACAGTATGTTTGCCAGAAAAAATAAGAAATGAACTGAATAAACAAATGAAAATAAATAAACACCTACCTCCTACAGAAACTAAATGAACAACACCTAATATAAGTCTCATTGCTTTAAGTGAAACATAAAGCCCAAGCTTACAGATATCTTCTCAGGACTTACTAAGTTAATGGAGCTTGTTGTTGTTATGCTTTCAAATCATTTTCAATTTATGGTGACCATAAGGAGAACCTATCACAGGGTTTTCTGAGGGCTAAGGTTGTGTGACTTTCCCATGGTCACCCAGTGGATTTTCATGGCCAAGTGTGGATTCGAATCTTGGTCTCCAGAGTTGTAGTTCAACACTCAAACCACTATGCCATGCTGGATCCTTACTTCCAGGAAAATGTGTAAAGAATTAGAAGCAGTTACTATTAGCACTAGCTGGATTAGGATAAATTATGTTTCTCTGTAGTAACCTAAACATACTATTGCAGTGAGGAAGGAAAGCAATTTCTGTGGCACCACGCCATATTTTTAAACCCAAGTGATGCTTTTTCACTTAAATATGCTGGGACCTAGTGCCAAATCAAAGCTCCTGAAAGTATTTAATGATTTGCACAATCTACATACACCGCCCAAGAAGAAAGATCAGATTCAAATAAACTTTTATGAAGCAACTGCATGATATCCTCATCTCTCATCCTGTCTTCAATAAATGTGTTCATTTATTTGCTTATACAAAGAACTTTCCAAGAGTAGTTTACAAATAGTTTAATAGTCTGTGCCTCCTGGTTTACAGGAATCCATAAAGGAAAAGATGAGGTGGCTGGAGGAGACATTTAACTTACAAGCATATTATGAGAGTTTCTTTTTTAAAAAATAAACACTGATATAAACTCTACAATGCAGTGGCCCCTTGTTATCCGCTGGGTTTGGGTTCCAGGACCTCCTGTGGATACAAAAAACCATGGATGCTCAAGTCCCATTATATACAATGACACAGTAAAATGACGTCCTGTATACAAAATGGCAGAATCAAGGTTTTCTTTTTGGAATTTTTTTGGTGGGAATATTTTCAAGCCATGGGTGGCTGAATCTGTGGAGGGCCGACAATACACACACACACACACACACACAGAGTACAAGAGATACTAGTGAACCAAATCCTTTTATTTTTATTTAAACATTTTGCTGTTCTGTTCAGATACTAAAGCATTACTTGTACCAGTTCAATTACCTCAGAAGTGGGATTTCAGCCAATGCTATCTGAAGCTTTGCCTCTTTAGTTCGAGCATTGCAGCGGAAAATATGAAGGACAACTGAGTACCTGTCGAAAACCTTCACTTCCCAGGCTTCTTCAAGCACTTTCTTTAAAAAAGAAAATACGAAGATTTTTTAAAAATGATATACAGAATTTAAATAAAGTACTTTTGTGCAGTTGGCATGGATGAATTCCTTAGAAGAATCTTGTTTGCACAGTGCACAGCAAGAGCATTTCTCACCAGACAGTCTTGGTAGCCAAACTAAATTAAAAAGCACAATCGGACCCCCATATCCATGGAATCAGTATCAGTGGGACACAAAATAGGTATACATAACATAGAGTCACATTGGAAATTGTCTAGGTCCTCCAACACAACTCTATGGTATGTTTTTACTGGAAGTCCTTTATTTTAATAGGGTATGCTGTTATCCATGGTTTCTGATATCTACGGTAAGTCCAGGAACTGAACCTCCCTGAGCATATGGGACTCCAACTGTATCAGTTTCACATCTTCTAGAATCTCTTCTATTGACTATTCAAGTATTTGAGAGGAAACATGTTGGGACAACTCATGCCACTGAAGGAGGTACAAGAGAATCAACATATGTGCTTTCCTTCATAACACTGACTGGCGTATGGTGTACAAATACTCTCTGGCATATGGTGTACAAATACGTATCATGACATCTGGCAACATAAAATGGCACATTTACCTACTCCAACTAGTGATTACTATTTAGGTGGTGTGGGAGTGGTGACATGCACTCCAAGGAACTGGGAAATTCACAGTCTTCTATGTAGTCTAGCGATACAAAGACTCCCTGAAACAACATCTCAGGCTCAGCCAAATTGATCATCAACAGTGGTCCGCCCTGGCTTCACATCGGGAGGCATGGAGACGCACTATCCACAATGCTTCAGCCTTATTTGAGAACTCACGACGAACAAGTCTTGAAGAGAAACGACAACGCAGAAAGAATCACAACCCAAAAACATCACCCAAGGAGATCTTCTGCTGTGCTTTTTGCAACCGGACTTGTTTATCTCGGATTGGCCTTTTTAGTCATCAGCGCACTTGCAGAAAGCACGGGATGAGTCCTTCCTGAATCTTCATTTGTGAAGAAAAGCCAGAGAGAGAGAGATATCATGCTGCAGATGGGGAACCTCATTGCAACAATTTTTTTGGGGGGGGGGTTGGAATATGGCTAAGCTGTACATTAAAGGTACATGAAGAATGAAAAGACAGCAACTTAGCAGAACACAGATCAAAACACAATGGGTTCAAAACTGGATAAAATTTAGTCATGAAGTTCGACCCCTGTACAGGTCAACCCCCATATCCATGGGACCAATATCCACGGTTTCACTTATCCATGTCTGAAAAAAAAATCCTCTCTAGGCATTTTCTAGGTCCTCCAATGAGATTCTATGGTATTCTACCACCAGAAGTCATAGGTTCACTATTATCCATAGTGTCACGTATCCATAGTAAGTCTTGGAACATGCCCCCATGGATACAGGGGGTGACCTGTAGTATTCATTGTAGTCTAAGCCTATTCTAGTCTATGGTACTCAAACCTTTACTTATTGAGTTTAATAATGCTTGCTCCTTAACAAGTAGGAATGGGACTGCTGTTTAATCTCAATGGTTAATAAAGCCAGAGTTAAATCTGGACCATTGACTTCAACAGACAGTATTTCATTGATTTACATAGGTTTTTTAAAAATACATTTATACTCTATGGATATCTTTAAAATATATTCAAAAAAGGCACTTCAAAGCATGAATTAGTACGAAAATGAAATGTGGCAATTACCTTAGTTGGAGGAGAGAGTCTTTCTACATTTACGAAGACAGATGATACATCTGGCAACCCTTTAATCTTTTCTAAAAGAAAATAACTACAAAACATTATTTTGTAACAATCAGTACCTTTTGTTGTTGTTCTTGGAAGTATACGGTAGTATTGCAAAACTATTCTGTAGGTAAGCGCCAGCAGAGCATGCAATCAAGGCACTAAGTGCCGCCCTACAATGGCCATTACTCACGTCCATAAGGATGGCTGATATCTCAAGTGAAGCAGCTTTAGCATCACTCATGTACTAAGAAAATGTATTTGTAACTTTCTACTTTCAGTTTATCTGGAAAATGTGGTTGGGAGACTTAGAAAGACCACAGTCTGATGCATCTATTCACAAGAACTGCTTCTGGGATCTGACCCTGATTTCACATGCTGCTGAACAAGCAAAAATAATCCCAGTTTGAATATGACCAGAAAAATTAATTTATATAAACCACAACAGAAGAGCCAGAGCATGAGAATTGTTCTGAACTTTAAAAGCAATGGCTGGCATTCTGTTAGTCAGTTACAATCTCATAGGTCTGACATAGTGCCACGATTGCAAATGATACTGAAATCTACCTTAAAAGCCAGTCAGCTGTCCTGACAGACATTAAGTGCTCTGCAAGAAAACATGACTAGCCTCCTCCAACCAGTATGCAAAGCTGTGATGAAGAGTTGTGACTCCATCCCACGGGAGTTCCTGCCACTGCTCCTGGTAGCCTCATCTGCTGGTGGGAGGAGGATGGTCCTGCAGTGTCCTGGTTACCAGCAGAACAGACCTCCATTGCTCTGGATGAGTCTCATTTAGCATCTTGGACTATGTTTTATTAAACTGACACTGTTAAGTATAAATCTGTCCAGAAAAACATTACGTGAGGCCCCTATTTTTTGACACCCCGTTCTCGGATAGCTCACTCTTTCGATGCTTGTAAATTAAGGAAAGTACCATTAATTCAATGAGGGGGTCTGCTGTTTCATCAGTTCTTCTTGCCTACGGAGGCTTGCTTGGTACTCGTGTATGTGCACGCTGCTTGCAAAATGAACTGAGAGGGGGGAAGGGCACTAAGCCAACAGAGACTTTGCAAGCACACACAGGTGCAAGCCGGCACATGCGAGCAGTCCCAAGCAAGTCACCCTCATGTTCCCTACATGGGTTCTGCTTTCTAACCAATTCTGTTTTCTGACAGTGCTGCAGTTCTTAACCCATTAGATAAGTGGGGGCTTCCTGTAATGTAAAGTAAACCTAATAACTTTATTCTAGCATTAATTTTGTTGTATTTTATAGTCATAGCTATTGCAAAGCACTGATTTATAACATCTAGCATACATGGATTAATACATGTATTTCATAGGATATCGCAGGATTTTTACAATAAAATAAAACATGGCATACAAACATACACTAAAAGAAGTAGCAAGTTGTATGAATCTTCAAAGTCTTGGGGTGTCTTACCAGTTAGAAGCTGAAAATTCCCTTTGCCAAAGATAAATTTCTTGTCAGGAACTTTTGTAGAAAGAATTATTTTATCCAGCACTGTCCAATTCTGAATAGTGTTGATAAGAGCAACAGCTTCAGCCAGCTGCAGTTCAGCTGTATCGAGGGGAAAAATACAATCCTAGTCACAGAAAATAAATTTAACATTTGCTTATTAATACATATTCACTTTTAAAATAATTTAAATGTATTTTATACCATACTTATATTCATGGGGGAACAAAATGATGAATCAAGACAAATTCTTTCAAGGTTTTCATTCACACCAGAAATGTTAAAGCTATTTATTCTGTCTTTTGTTCAGCACTTTTTAGTTTCCTTCAATATATCCTGCCAGTTTTTCTCCATTTCCTCCTTACAGGTGAGAAAGGCATCATCCAGGCATCTCATTCTCATAACTATAAATGCAGGCTACATGGATGGCTTATGATATGATATGGTGGTGATGTATGCTAACCCAGACTTGGCCAACTTAATACATATTCAGTTGTAATACAAAATATATGTATTGAATAATTGGACTGCTTTCTTTAATGTTGGGGCACTACATTTGCATGTTAACTTCAGCAAGGTATAATTTAATTTACAGATTTTTCTAGTACAGATACTAGAGCAATTAGCTGACTGCTAATCACATTTGAGCATTGAATGACAAAATACAGTACTGATATTTGACAGAGAGCATCTATTAAAATGATTCAAATGGAAAATATATTTGGCCTTGTGCTCCAGTAAATTCCATATTTATCAGCATACATGCTAGTCATTTGTATCTATCATTGCTTAAAAACATGCTGAATCATAACCCAATTTATAAGGGCTTAAAATATGTGGAACAAATCTAAATTGGCAAGTGGAAAATCCCTCCTTAGATAACGCAGTAGGAAAGATGTTATTTTGAGACCTTCATGTTCCATGGTTCCAGAAAAATATTTCCTAGACTGAAAAAGTAGGCATAGTGGCTATTTTGAAAAATAAACCCAATCAGATTTAAATATAGAAAAAACTCATAAAAAGAGATCCTGATTCCTAACATAGGCCCTGCAACTGCTAAATAATGGCCCATAGGTGTGAGAGTCAATGAATAAAGAAATATGTTTTCTCTCCAACTAGATGTTTATAAATCTCTCTCTCTCTGGCTTTTCTTCGCAAACGAAGATTCAGGAAGGACACATCCCACACTTTCTGCAAGTGCGCTGATGACTAAAAAGGCCAATCCGAGATAAACAAGTCCAGTTGCAGAAAGCACAACAGAAGGTCTCCTTGGGTGATGTTTCCGGGTTGTGATTCTTTCTGCGTTGTTGTTTCTCTTCAAGACTTGTTCGGCATGAGTTCTCAAATAAGGCTGCAGCATTGTGGATAGTGCATCTCCATGCCTCCAGATGTGAGGCCAGGGCGGACCATTGTTGGTGATCACTTTGGCCAAGCCTGAGATGTTGTTTCAGGGACTCCTTGTATCGCTTTTTTGGAGCACCCCTCTTATGCTGATCCGTGGCGAGTTCACCGTAAAGTACTATTTTTGGGAGGCGATGGTCCTCCATCCTAGAAACGTGCCCTGCCCAGCGCAGCTGTGTTCTCAATATCATGGTCTCAATGCTGGTGATCCCTGCTTGCTCAAGGATAGCAACATTCATCACATAGTCAGTCCAGTGCATATTTAGGATTGTGCGTATACAGCGCTGATGAAAGCGTTCGAGGAGTCGTAAGTGGTGGCGATAGATGACCCAAGTGTCAGATCCATAAAGGAGAATAGACAGTACAATGGCTCTATACACACTGTTTTTTGTGCTTTCCCTCAGGTGACAGGTGAGTTTATAAATATAGATGTACATTAATGGCAGTTCTTTAAACAACTAAGCTCCTGATTTGCCCCAAGTAGTAACTTAGCCTCAGCAATGTTATTTTAGAGCTTGCTTATGTTTCGATGTTTCAGTCTTCTATTAAGAACAGCTGAGAAAAGTTTTATATACACCAGTGGTTCTTAACCTGTGGTCTGCGGACCCCCAGGGGACCACTATGTTCTCATAGGGGGTCTACAAAGGCTTGAAGGCTGCTCAGCCCACTTCCTCCCCACAGTGGAGCGGCCACATGAGCCAAGGCAAAGGTTGGCTGGCTGGCTGGGCCAGCACATTGCTGTTCAATTCACTCTAGCCACCAACTGGCAGGAAGAATCAGGATAAGTCTTCCCTCTCCCTCTGGCAACTCTGAGGAAAAGTTTAATGGATGGCATAATTGTTAATGGTTTATTATTAAGAACCACTGATATACACAACAGAAGGGCCAGAGCATAGAGGAATAGAAAGCTGAAACATATTTGGACACGTCATTCCCATATTTAACATCTAAGAATGAGAACCAATGATTCTGTGTTCTTCCTACCTATATGATATTCACAGTTATGCATGTCATACAGAAAATCCAGAACATGGGGTGAACCCACTGTATGCCACAGACACATACATCTGTCATCTGCAATGTGTGCACAAAGTCATTCATCAGGACTCTGAATACATTGTATCGTGACAATTCTTTCAATATACTGTATATAGCAGCAGCAGCTTTCTTAATTCTTCTTTCAGCTGTGCTGCAACTGTACCCTGCTGAGGTACTTCTGTGAGTCTGAACGTTACATTTGGAAGTCGCCACAAATCTGGTTTGTTTCACTTTTAAGCCTAGCTTTGTGAGCTGCTGACTTTGGGCGATTCCTACACATGGCACAAACATGCACAGAGCATGCTGAAGACAGAGGGAGAGCTACTGCTATTGCACGCAGGAAACCTCAGGAGAGAATAAGCTGCATGCAGCTGTACTGATCTCTCTCATACCCTCCCATATTTCACAGATGAAAATCAGACATGTGTAGCCTGGCAACACCAGAGCATGGTCCAGATGGCAGAAGTCATTCATGAGGAAGAACATTCAAGCGAAGAGAAGCTGCGGCAGTTTGCTTTTGCCTGAGTCTACTGGGAAGGAAAAGATTTTGCCCCTTCTCTCCTCTCCTCCCTACTGAGTTGAGTGCAAACTACTTTTGAAATCTAAACTCACATTGAAGCAATTTAAGGAAATGTGAGGTCGAAGGCTTCACGGCCAGCTCCCATAGATTTTCCTTGGGTTTTTTTCCGTGGGGCTGTGAGGCCGTGTTCTGGAAGAGCTGACTTCTGACATTTCGCCTTCATGGGCCATCAACCAATCATTAGCCAAATGCAAGTTCGATTCCAGCGGGTTCCAAGATTCACTCAGCCTTCCATCCTTTCCTAGGTCGGTAAAATGAGTACCTGGCTTGTGAGGGCAATTAGCTAGCACACATTGGAAAGCGCTTAATGCAGGGCAGATGTGTAAACTGCTATTGCTTAAACAAATTGTAAGCCGCTCTGATAGCCTTGTGGCTGAAGAGTGGGGTATAAATAAATAAATAAATAAATAAATTTTTCTACACCCAGAAACTAACCATTCAAATACACAAATTTACATATACTCCCCAAAAGGGGTTCATAGTATAGAACTCCCCCCGCCACACACACTCCTACCCAACCATTCTCTGAAGATGCTAGCCACAGATGAGGTGAAATGTCAGAAGTAAACTCTTCCAGAACACGGCCTCACAGCCTGGGGAAACCCCCCCCCCCAAGGAATGTAAGTAATCTGAGAACAAAGGGGGAAAGTAGGAGAAGGAGGGGACATTTTAAAAACAGCTGGAACAGTGGGATGAGAGAGGATGAATCAGGACCGTCCCTGCCAAATCTGGACAGGTGGAGGATGTGCTTGGCAACTGTATCCCACCTGTGGTGAGCTGCGGCTTGCCTGGCCCCCATTTCACAGCTGGATGGACAACGAATACTTTCTGGCGGGCAAGCGGGAGAGGGGGCAACCCGGACTCCACCAGCTCCGCATCCTCCACGCCCAGCCATTCCTCTTCTCCGTCTCCTTCTCCCTCCTCCTCTTCTGACCCCCACCTATTGCTACCAATGAAAAGAAAAAAGAGTGATTATTGTGTGTTTAGATTAAGAGGAAACATGTATTAGTGTCAGGATAGATAGTTTTATTTTTGTATTAGTAAGAAAAGAGGAAAACAATTTATTATTATTTTTGCCATATTGTAACGGCCGTTTGCGGTGGGGTGTATTTTTCAGTAGAATGGTCTTATTCCAATAAAAAATTCCTAATTCCCACCTATTACTACTACCAAGGGTACCCCCGTTCCTCCTTCCTCCACCACCAGGCCCATGGCTGGATCCCGGGAGACGGCAGCTGACGGGACTAGCGTGCAAAAACCTCGGCGGGCCAAGGGCCGGGTAGGGAGCCCGTAGCCGAGGGAAGACGAAGCTTAACTTTCGCCCCAACTGCAGCACTTGCCTACCACGGGAACCCATCCCAACCTATGTGTGCAACGCGCAATACGTCCCCCCACTCTCCGCGGTCCGTCCCCTAAAATAGCCCTCCTAGGAAACAAACAGCGTTTCCTTGCTTCCATAACTTCACAAGCGCATGCGCACCAAAGACGTCGCCGAACTCCTCCCACTCGTTCGCTGGGGCGGGGCTTGAGTCCTAGAGTCCCTTTTCCAGCGCAAGGGACGGCTCGGGTTGTCCTCTGCGCGTAAGCCAGTTTCTATTGGATAGGCCGCGGCACGTGATGTCAGAGGAGGAGGAGGAGGGGGAAGAGGGGCTGATGGTCTTCAATAGGCAGTTCTCGGGTTCGGTCGCAGCTGGGAGGGGCGGGCTCGTGCCGCTCGCGTGATTGACGCCGGGACTTGTCAGAACTGGGCCCAGATGTTGCCGCCAGCTGGGTAGGGGGCGCGCGCGGCCAGGGGACGGGTGGGGGCTTTCGCGAAGCTTGGCTTCTTTGTGTGTGTGTGTGTGTGTGTGTGTGTCCTGTTGGGGTGTGTAGTCTGCTGTGTATATGTGTGTGTGTGTTTGTGCAATAGGTGCCTCATTCTCTCCGCCTTTTTTTTGCCTCCTCCCCCCTTTCTCTTTGCAATGCATTTCGTGCTGTATCCTCTCTATGCGCTTCTTCCTTTTTTATTTTTTTGTTCTTTTTTCTTTTTGTCTTTCCCAAAGTTCTCCAGCCTCTGACATTTACTGGGTGCAGCTTGCTTTTTTTTTTTAATCCAAACCTCCCCTCTCCCAGTATCTATCTGATTGATCTCCACCTACCTGTGGGTTTTCTGCCTGTCAAGGCGACGTTTCAAAGCTCAGCAGCTCTCCTACTCCTGCAAAGGTTGAAATGCCATCCATTTCTTAGTTCGAAAATTTTGCATCCTTATAGTGTATATCTTACAATACGATTTCTGTTCCTTCCCACCTGTACATTTTGCATTGCCCTCTACTTTGGTGTTTTCATTGGATCTCCACTGGTGCTATTATAGCAAGGGATTTTCTTTTTGCATTGCATGCTCTGCCATGTCCAGCTGCAGGTTTTTGGGTTCATTTTTGTGGACCCTTCACATTCTGTGGGTAAATTAAAAGTCTACAATGATACATTGTTCTTTGTGGTACATTTCACCAGAAGCCGTAGTTTAAAGCCCAGCAGATCGCTTTAGAGCCCTTTACCTAATTATCTGTAATCCATGGTCTGTTGGCAGTGGCTATGCTGGCTAGGGAATCTGGGAGCTGTAGTCCAAAGAGTAGTGTTTGCCTTTGGCCTAAGTTCAAAAGCCCTCTGCTGGCAATCAGTTGAGACCATTGGTAAAAATAATTTTTCTTCCTTCTGGCAGCCAGCTGCAAGTGTGTTAGTGAGCAAAGCAATATGCTAGTGTCCAAAGAGAAAAGTTTCGTCAACATGTGGTCTCTTTCTTCCAGTGCACATGTGCATTAACCTGCATGATGTGAACTTAGTTGATGATACCTGCAGGGTCTGATGTTAGCTGCTGGTTTGGCTTTCATCTCTTTTTCTCCACTCCCCTCACCTCTACATTACTCTTAAAATCCTGTAGTGGATCCTAGTATTACAGTACTTATGACTATGTTGCTTTTGGGGTATAATATTACCGTTCACAGAAATTCTATGGAGGAGTCTTGTTCTTCTTAAATTTTCTAGTTTATTAAACTCCATGCCCTCTTTGATGTGCTGTGCTTCTCTAATCCATGACACCTTCCTTACCTCTTCTGTTGATTTTTATATTCAGTATGCATGTATTTATTTATTTAATTTGTATCCCATTTTTTTCTCCCGGAACTGGGATCCAAACACAGCTTGCAATATAATTAAATGACAAGTACCAGTAAAACCTACAATAAACTATAAGTATTCAAATGCAGTTAATCTAGTTATAACATTAGAACACTTAAGTTGAAAATAGCTTAAAAATCTCTAATACTTCTACTCCTGTACTGGGAGAAAGGTAGGATATAAATTTTAAAATAAAAATATAATAATAATTTCAAACATTGAAAATTTTGGTACATTTGTTCAGACACATGAAGGTGGCAGGACCAAGAAAAGGGTATGTCCCGTAGATCTCAAAGCCTAGGCAGACATATATGGGAGAATAAGTCTTTCAGATATCTTGCCCCAAGTTGTATTGGGCTTTAGAGGTTATAACTAGCACTTTGAATTGTGTCTGGAAACAGATTGGTAACCAGCAGAGCTGGTGTAACATGGGGCTTAAATGCTCCCTGAAACAGCTCTAGAGCATATTAGAACAGCTGAAGTTTCCAAACACCTTTCAAAGGCACTCCCACATGCAGCACATTACAGTAATCCAAATGGCCTGTAATGAAGACATTGCGGTGTCTCCAGATCAGACATCTTCAGGAATGGGGGTAACTGGCATACTAGGTTTAAATTGACTCCCTGCTACTGCAGAAACCTGGGGATGCAGGAGTACATTGCACTGTTCCTCTCACTTGTTTTTGATTTGGTGCGATCACTACATTTGTGTTATCAGGCACTCCCACATATCCATTCTGGCACTGTCCAGTAAAAAGTTGGAGATGCTTTCTCTGCAGCATGCCCTGCTGCAGACTAGTTGGAAGGGATGATTCACATGCTTGCCTTTGCCCATTTAGGCAACTTTCAGTCCTCCAAATGTTGGATGTTTGTCTTCCACCATCCCTCACTATTGGCTGTGTTGGCTAGGATTATGGGAGTTGGGGCCCAGCAATATCTGAGCAGTTGCAGTTTGCCTACCCCTGAAGAGAAGAACACTTCTGCATTTTGTTTCATTACTTGTGATTTTGGAGTTATAATTAAAATAGCTCTCTGTGTCTGTTTTAGAGGAACTCTAGAAGTGGAACAAAGAATGCATTTTTTAGATAAGTTATTTCCCAGATTTGTAAATTATAGCAGTTTCTGCACAGAAGCAATGTGTTATCCATATTTTGATTAAAAGGATACAACATACAGGCCTCCAGCCACTAGGAAAAATTAGCCAATTTGGTTTTATATGAGGTAAGCTTAATTAATAACTATTTTCCATTCTTTGCTGTTTTCCATTTCCCATGGAGCCTGTGATGTCTTATAAATACGAGGGCTATATGTGTCTTAAGATACCATATATTCTGGCATATAAGACTGCTTTTTAAGACTTGAAAATCTCCTCAAAAGTGGGGGATCATTTTATATGCCCAGCAGATCCTTCCCCCTGCAGTGAGAATGACTGCTTTGCCTTTGAAGTGTTAAATTCCCCTCCATTTAGCTCAGGAGAGAAGAGAAGCAGTCTTTAAAAGGACATCAAGTTTGGTCTATGGTGAAATTCTCTTATCTGAATAAAAGCTTCTGGCAGAGTTAAATCATTCTTTAATTGCAAGGTATTTATTATGGGATTGTATTTTGGTAAGCTTGCCAGGAAGATTCCCATTTGCATAGCTTTGGGGGATTTCCTCTCCAGGAGTTTGCAAGTGGCTCTAAAATCATTAATGTGGTCATTCAAAAATTGGGATTTGATAGCTTCATATTAACCAGCTTCATATTAACCAAATTAATTATTAATGCAACCTTACTTTCCAAAGATTGAACACCACAGAGATTTTTCAAAGTATCCCATACTTTTTTAACTGTTCTCAGTCCTTTAATTTCACAGGCTATTCCATCATCTACAGCCACTGAGCTGGCTGGCTGGCGGGGGGCAGATTTCCAGCCGGGTGGCTGGCTGGATTGGGGGGGGGACAAACTCTATATTTTAACTTAAAAACTGGGGGGGGGGCATCTTATACGCCCAGTCGTCTTATATGCCGGAAGGTTTTTACATTTTTCAAAAGGATCTTCTGCTGTTTTTCCCTAAGAGGCCTCTGTATACCTTGAAATTTCCTAGTGTTGCTGTGGTGGTGATGAGACTACTTTATACTGTACTTTCAAGTGTTCAAAAATGCTTCCTGTGATTACAATAACATTCTAAGTCAAGTCAGCATTAATATTGCCTGTGTTGCAGATGGGAGGAACAGAGGATGATAGAGAGGTGCTTGTTTAAGGACACTAGTGGGTTCATAGGAGAGGTGAGATTGAACTAGGGACTTCCTGATTCACACCTCATTCTGTCACAATGCAGTCCTGTGTATGCCCATTTAGAACTAAATCCATTGAGTTCAATCAGATCTTCTCTTAGGCAAATACATATGGGACTGAAGCCCTCACCACCACACTAGGTTTCTCTAGGAAAGCCCTTTTCAGGTCTTACTGAGAAGGGCTTACCTAAGCTCACAAGTGGAACCTTGCCAGTTGGCTCTGCTGCCCCAGTGTTTACATGTGCAGTGTGAATATCTATGGCAAAAGGGTCTTTTTATGTACAGCTGTATGCAGTTGTCTACATGGGTTAGAACCCAGGTAACACAGGGTAGGGTTTGCATGGAGGCCTCTGACATGATAATTGATTGATGACATGATATGATAGCTGTCAGAATGCACAGAGAAGCTATTAAAATCCACAAACACCTGGACAACTTCAACAGGAAAGAAGAAACCCTAAAAGTAAACAAAATCTGGCTACCAGTCTTGAAAAACACTAAAATCAAAACTCAACACATGCAAATGAACTCCATCCAGGGAGAGGGGGATTTCCAGCAGACAATGCACCATTAGCCAAACAGACACTAATCCTTCTTGCATATCTACACCCAGAAACTAGCCATTCAAATACACAAATTTACATATTCTCTTCAACAGGGTTTCACAGTATATAACTCCCCCCCCCCACTCCTACCCAACCATTCTCTGAAGATGCCAGCCACAGATGCAAGCGAAACATCAGAAATAAGCTCTTCCAGAACACGGCCTCACAGCCCGGAAAAAAACATGGAAAACCTATGGATGCCGGCCGTGAAAGTCTTCAACTTCACACTGCATGCTTCATTTTAGATACTAATAATGGTCCTTATAGACGTTATTTCACCAGAGTTGGGTTTTGTCCTGTAGGAGCAAATAAGAATTTGTTTCTATCTTAACCATGCTACTGAAACATAAATTGGGATATAATTGGTTTTATATTGCTGCTCTTAATCTGTTGTATTTTTAAATCCCACAATTTAACAGAATGTATTGTCTGTTTTGTTTTGCACAGTGTTGCTGTCACTTCTCAAATGAGAGTGAAAGGAAGTGAATTTGAATTTCTGCGGTTTATATTCTTTTCACACTGAAGTGTTGCTTGCTTTCTATGCTACTGAGAGGATGTAGTGGAAATGATAGCAGAGCCCAATTCCGTTGCCAATCTCCCCAACCACAAGTAAGACCTTAGCAATAGTGGTATGTTCCCTGTATTTTAGACTGGGTTAACATTTGTGGTTTGGAGGGGTGTGTGTGTGTGGAGGGGGAGGTATTCTGGTTTTGCTTGTGGATTATGTTGCCAGTATTGAATAGCCTGATTGGCTGCATGAGAAAAGCAACAATATGCATGCATATATTTATGAAGGGGTCTATCACATATTTGCATGCATATTTTTATGAAGGTGTCCACCACAAAGATGGATGTAACACTGCAGTTGTAGTCACAGCAGTTTCCACAATAGTGATCACAGTGATCCACAGTGTACATTACACAGCAGCTGTAAGTAAATGTTAAAATAAACAGCCTGTATTTTTTATGTGCATACATCTGTACTAAGCTCTTCCTGGGTCCACCATTATCTCCAGCCCCTCTCCCCCAAGTGAAAGTGAGGTAAACATGGACCTGGAAGTGGTGGCGATGTTCAGGGAAAAGAATCTACTGTTTTTACTCGTTCTGTTCTGAATATGGCCCTCCCCTCATCCTGTCTCCGAAGTTGTTTTATTGCTTGGAAAAGGCTCTTGGCCTAAGGCTATGTATGCATGGCTGCAGTGGGATAGTTTGGTGAGGGTTGGCTCCAGGTTCTATGGGTCTTGGACAAAGAACCTTCCGGTGGGGTTTTCCTTCTAGCAGTACATCTTGGTTGGCTTTACTGGCAGCAGTGGGAACTACTGCTAGCAGCTCTGGTGGTATACTTGCCACTGGATTACAGTAGGACCCCTGTATCTGCTGGGGATTGGTTATGCCCCCCTCGCCCCGCGTGGATACTGAAAACCATGGATAATAGTGAATGCTATTGAAAATAATGGGACATCCGGTTTAAAATACCATAGAGTTGCCTTGCAGGACCTAGAAAATAGCTAGAGAGGAAGCATTTTCTAGGAAGACTATGGTAGGTGGTCTGTTTTGTGTCCCACAGATAATTGAATCAGTGGATAGTGAATCAGTGGCTACGGGGATCCTACTGTATTCGATAGTGCTGCATTGCTCTGGGACATTGTGGGAAATTAAAATGGAAGCCAGTCATTAAGCACTACTGAGAGTGCTATGCTAGAAGTGTGTCTAAGGCAACCTAGGTATAGCATAACCCTTTAAGCTGTTTTAACTTGGTAAAATATGTTTAAAATGTGTTTTTTAGTCTAATTTATTTTTATTGTTTTAAATTCTCAATTGATTTTAACTGTTTAAATTTATTTCACTGGTATACCATGCTGAGATCCCATGGTATTAGGTAGGATATAAATATTTTAAATAAATAGATAGTACTGAGTTTGTAAGACCTACGTTTGCATGACCTTGATGACAGGGTGACTTGGAGGTCTCTCATTCAGAGTAGAAGTTGATTTAACAGCAGTTCATAACAACAACAACACCACCAATAAATATTGGACTTTGCTGGACTTTGGGGGTGGTGACATCTACCCAAGAGTGGCAGGTGCTTACATTGGCCCTGAGGTCAGCCTTAGTGGGCCTGAGGTCATTTATATATACTGGCATGTAAAATGCTGATTTAACATTGCTCTTCCCTCGTGTTTCAGGTTGGCTGCTTTTTTTTTGGCTGCCTAAATGAATAAAGTGGCGTGTGTGTGTGTGTATGTGTATATATACACACACACACACACACACACACACACAGCATCTTTCTCTTTATTAAATTTTAAAGAACCACAAACATCTAAAAAAAAGAAAGAAAAAAGAAGAGTTATCAAAATGCTCCAGTTAAGGGGTACAAGTGAATGAAGGAAGTGTTTTGGTGATGTCACTAGCCCTGGGTTTCTCAACCGGGGCTTAGTGTTCTGCAAGATGTCGCTAGGGGTTCTGCAATAAGTCATGATTGGGAAAAAAAATAAACATTTTTTTGGTGTTGTAGATATAATGGTTTGTTTGTTTTTTTGGAAGGGGTTCCCTGAGACTTGAAAATTATTTCAGGGGTTCCTCCAGGATAAAAAGGCTGAGAAAGGCTGCAGTAACCAATCGTATCTTCAACAGCCAGTTTTTGTCTGATTCAAACTGGGAATGAGGTTACTAGAAACTGAACACTTCATTGTTGTGTCAAGAAATATATTGCGTAATGTCAAAAAGTTTGCTATGTTAACAACACCGTTGAAGATGTGACAACACCATATCCTGGTTCCTCTGGACTAGTACAATTCTCTCGACTTGACCTCAGCTTCTTGATGTCTCAGGAGGAGGTTTTCCCCTTACCTTGCTACTTACCTCCTTCAACCAGGATTGCTGGGGATGGTATCTGAGACTTTGTACAGGCAAAGCATGTACCCTCTCCTAGTTTTGTTTGACTTTGTTTTTTGACACATGTGAAACACTTCTGCTTTGAGACATGTTAAGCGAATGTGGGACTATAACTTGACTCACCAGTCTACATTTATGATCACTTCAGTAAGACAAACAAACAGTGTTTGAATTTGTTATTACTTCTTTTCCTAATTAAAAAGCACAAGCCTGAACTAGCAAGATAGCTTGTGTGCTAACCCAAGCGATCATAAAAGAAGAGGTGGGAAAACCTGTGCTTTCTTCAGTGGGTTAACAGGTTTCTGTAACTGGGGTGATTAAAAAACAAAAACTTTATGATGAACAAGTAAGCGTATGGTGGATTTCACAATGACTTCACTGAAATGACAGGATGTCAGGTAGACTAAAAGTTACATGGAAAATATGTGAGCAATTCCATATTTATTTTATGTGCACTTTATTTTTAATGAAAATTGGGAGAACAGTTGCTTAACTCTGACCTCTGCCACCTTTGTTCTGCTAAAAACTGTTCATTTCAATCAAGTGTCTCTACATGGGGTGGTGGTGGAATTGTTTTCCTTAATGGGGAGAAAAGCAGCTAGTGAGCATTTTTAGTGAACAAGTAATAGCTTGCTAGTCACCCACAGTTGCTTTCCCTTAAAAAAAGAAGGAAATCCGTTAATACAATGACTGTGTGGCATCTGTTTTGGCCTTATGTTGGCAGCTTTGCTCTAAATATAGCAACTGATATCAATTCATTATTTGTTTGAAAGCAGTTCTTTTACCGAGTAGATATGCACTCTGATATTCAGTATTTTCTTTCAGGGGGTTGAGTCACTTTTACTAGCAAATTGATCCTCAAACAGTCTGGGTTCTTTTAAATACACATCTTTCTTCATATCAACTTTTTCCCCCTACTTCTTTTTACTTGGCTCAGAGAAAATGGCATCCATGATGAGATTGTCCCTGAATCTACTGCACAGAATGGTGGCTGCTTGAGAAATGGCAATGTTAGAACTTTTGTAAGTGTCTGTTATATTTCATAAACGGGATAGAGGGGAAAAGGGAATGAACATATAACTTAGAATTATATTTGGGATGGTATCAGTTCACAGCATCCAGAATCAGTATGTGTCAATATTCACGTGCAAATGTTGACAGTGCATATCACTTTTAGGTAACGCCTCTCCATTCCCATACATGTACTATTGTACTCATGAAGAACTTACTGGTAAGCATTGTTCCCTGTGCACATTCACCAGTGAATTTTCCTTTTTTCTGGATTAAATGGCCCATTGATTCCTTACAATTGGTACCTCCATGTTTCTTCTACTGCAGTTCTTTTCAGGGAATGTGTACACTTTCCATTACTATTGTGGTGTCATAGTTTGCATTTTTTATTTTTATTGACAGAAAGGGAAAAGAAAAATCAGAGAACAATGCGAAAACAGAAGGAGAAATTCTTCTAGTAGTAGACGGTCAAACCAATTGCAGAATGGAGAAGTGGTTGAAGCAGTTACCTTGTTTGAGGTGGTCATCATGGGCAAAAGAGCTATGCAGGTATATCTCCTTCCTAGAGTGGTTGGACATCTATATGTACACTCAGCTCACTGCTGTTCCTTGTTAGCAGATTTAATGGATGGTCTGCTGAATGGGATCTTGTTGGAGGAAAGATTATGCCTTTGTGATGAGAGTTGTCAGGAATTTTTTTACTGTGTTTTTAAAACTGTAGAGATTAGAATGGTGTTAAAAGGCATAGGGTTGAGAGAGGCATTTACAGGGGCACCTCAGTATCTGCTGGGGTTTGGTCCAGAACCCCTCCATGGGTACAAGAAATTCTTGGATGCTCCGGTCCCATTATATACAATGGCATAGTAAAATGGCATCCCTTATGTAAAATGTTGAACAGCAGGTTTGCTTTTTAGTTGTTTCCCCCCAAATATTTTTGAGCTATGGTTGGTTGAATCATAGAATCATAGAGTTAGGAGAGACCAAAAGGGACATCCAGTCCAGCCCCCTGCCATGCAGGAATAAACAGTCAAAGCATTCCCAACAGATGGCCATCCGGCCTCTGTTTAAAAACCTCCAAAGAAGGAGACTCCATCACACTCTGAGGCAGTGTGTTCCACTGCTGAACAGCTTTTACTGTTAGGAAGTTCTTCCTAATGTTTAGATGGAATCTCTTTTCTTGTAGTTTGAGTCCATTGCTCTGTGTCCTTGTTACTGGAGCCGCAGAAAACAAGCTTGCTTCATCCTCAATATGACACCCCTTCAAATATTTAAACACAGCTATAATGTCCCCTCTTAACCTTCTCTTCCCCAGGCTAAACATACCCAGCTCCCTAAGCCGCTCCTCATAAGGCATGACTTCCAGACTTCCCACCATTTTGGTTGTCCTCGTCTGGACACGTTCCAGCTTGTTCATATCCTTCTGGAATTGTGGTGCCCAGAACGGGACACAATATCAATTGATGCAGAACCTGTGGATATGGAGGGCCACTTTTAAAGCATCCACCTGGGAGATTAATTGGTATTATATGGATTTTGAGAGCAGGAGTGTACTGCTAGAAGAACTGAAATACTTTCTTTGTAAGAAGTTTAGTAATTCTGATGCACTAGGATGGGACATTTTAGTTCCCTAGAACTGGATATACAATGTAGACAGTTTGCCATATTGTTACCTGACCAATTGTAAAGAATTTCCCCACATTTCAGGCACTTGTCATGTACAGGTTTTTTTAAACAAACAATTAAAAAAAACCCAGCCGGGAAAAAAAGGTCCCAAAACTCACTGAATGCATTTTCCCCTGGTGCATGAGGTTAAAAGCTCCAATGATTTTAAATTGTGTAAAGTGAACTTTCGATGTTTCTGCTTGTATTTTGTCTTAGATTATATTTTATGTTACCTGATGTGTTATAGAATTATATTTTGTCATGGGTCAATGGCAGTATAAATAAATTGACTTTGACTTATTAGTGAAATCATGAGAGGATGATATATATATTTCTAGTTTAAATCACAGGTTTCTAATCTAAGGCCTAACTTTAAAATAGTCCTAACTAAAGGAAGCCCACTGAATTGATGGAATTTACAGAAGTGTTTTATTAAGTTTCTCTTGATTCTATGGATCTACTTTAGTTGAGACTAACAATTGGAAGTGGGCCTTAATTTCTAGTTTAAGTTATTTAAGATAGTAGTTAATCTCTGTGTTTTTGTACATTGATTTAGTCTGTGGTAGATGACTGGGTTGAAGCTTATAAAAGAGATCGAGATGTGGCACTTCTGGACCTCATCAACTTCTTCATTCAGTGCTCAGGCTGTCAAGGTAAATCTGTTTCTTGTGCTTTATGAAGGACCAAAGGCACAGGTTGTTTTGAGTAGAAATAATTCATGTAATGATCCTCTTATTCAGATCTGGAGTTCGTCTGCTAGTTTGTGGGCCTGTATTAACAGATGAAATCCAGATTAACAGGATTGGGGAAGCATCAAGTAGATATAAACATATAGGAATGAAGTAGAAATAAACATACAGGAATAGTCACAAGTTCAAATTGATCTGTGGCGCTTGAATGTAAGAAATCAAGACAAAAATCAAATGATAGTAATGACTATAAGGAAGACTAATATACACATGAAGATTGGGGTTGGAAAAATTGAAATTCTGAGATGTGCTTCTTTAAGTCTTTTGAATGTATCTCTATTGCACTGAGTTCCAGTGACCACACGTTTGTTTACCTGGGAATGAGTTCCGCTGAACCTCTTTAGAGATATTTAAGATACTACCTATACCCGGTGTAACATGCAGCATTATCTATATATATAGTTTAGACACATAATAAAATAAAATAAAATAAAAATAAAACGGTTCAGTATGTTTCTGTTCCCACTCTGCTCGTTGGTTAGGAAAGATGTCAAGAGAATGATCATTTGACGCAGTAATAAATATCTAACCTTTCAAATCAACTATAATGGTGTATGTTACACCGGGTACTAGTTTCATACTGAGAGCCCCTCCACTACCATGCAACCCTCCATATGCACACACAACATTAGACAAGACACACACCATGCACGCCAGGACACAAGAGCCCCTCCGCTGCCGCCATGCAATTAATTGCACATACACACATGCAGCCCACACTACATACCCACCCTACACTACATCCACCCACCCCACACACGCCAGGATGCGAGAGCCCCTCTACTGCCACCATGCAATTGCACACAGATACAGACACACACACACCACACTACACTCAGACCTCCCCATGCTACATGCACACCCACGCTACACACACACATACACACCACAGGTACCAGGACATGAGTCCCTCCACCGCTGCCATGCAATCGCACACTCACATAGGCACACCCCCATGCTACACCCCCCACACTACATACACACCCAAACTATGCATGCACACCACATGCTACACACACAAACACACGCAGTTGCACATACACATGTGTATGCAGTTGCACACACACAACCCACACTATATACGCACACACCACACTACACACACGTGTGCACCATGATGCAAGAGCCCCTCCTTTGCTGCCATGTTTAGAAAGGACTTGAAGCTTTCCACATGGTTCCACCCCCAGTGTGATGATTGGCTGCCCAACAGAGAGCTTTGATTGGTTGGTAAGTTTCCTAAGCGGCCAATCAGCACACTGGGAATGGCAACATACCCAAGAGAATTATTTATATAGATGCTGATTGATACAAGCTTGCAACCGAGTGGCTGAATGTGTGCCTCATACTTACTTTTAAATATACAGATCACCCCCTTGTATGTGCAGAGGATAAGTTCCCAGATTTACCATGAATACTTGAAACCATGGGTAATAGCAAATCCCATAGAATTATGCTAGAGGACCTAGGAAATACCTAGAGAGACCATATGTTTTGGACAGTGGATAATTGAAATTGCAGGTACTGGCCCCGCGCGTACGGGGGGGGGGCAACCTGTATATCATTACAGCCTTAACAATTCTAAAGACACTTTATGTGTATGAAAACATGCTGAGTTCAGTTTATTTTCAATTTCCATTATTACTTCTGTAGGAATGGTTACTGCAGAGATGTTCCAAAATGTACAGAACTGCGAAGTGATGCAGAAAATGACAGAGACATTTGATGAGGTTTGTTCCCTTTTTCCGGAAAGGAAGCCTGTCTTTAAGCAGTTGATTCTTGAGAAGCTTATTGCAAAGTCTTTTAAGATACAGCATAACACTTTGATGTCATGGGCCAATATCAAGTTCAATCCTGGTGAAGCTGGAAGTCTGGCTTATTTAAGTAGGAGGGGAAGGAGAAGGTGGCAGCACAAAAGGCAGGTGGAGGAGGTGCAGCAGCAGTAATAACAAAATGGTGGTGGGAGGAGAAGGGGAAGAAGGGTGTGTATCGCAACAACAATGAAAGGAAGAGACAGCTATGCACTGCATTCCAGAGACAAGCTCTGAGCCAGCTATTTCTTGAGTTCCTATTGGAGGAAACACCAGATAAAACTACTGGTGCTGTGGCACAGATGATTTTCCATGCCATGTGTCCCATTGTGCCTTGGCTCCAAAGACCTTTCACAATTAGGCATTCAAGAAATAGGCAGCTTGGAGCCAACCTCTGGAGACCTCTGATTGCTGCCTACTCTGATTAGTGTTTGCTCAAGGAGTTCTTTGATATGTCCTTGGGGAAGTGCTGAGATGGTCAGACTGCTCACATGACGATGGTCCCTTGTGCAAGCAGTTTGTCTCTGTACGATCCTGGCCATAAAAAACCCTAGATTTTTTTCCATTTGGAGAACCATGTGTTCTTGCAGTAAAGAAAAATTGCTCATTTTATTTATAGTGATATGGGCTTTTTTGTTAGCAATCATTAAGGTTAGTAGTATATATCAACATTAGATCAGAGTGGGGCTAGATAACAGATAAAACTTGGGCAGGTGCCATAGCAGCAATTCTACAATGAGTTTACTCTCTTGGTCTGCATGAAGTTCTGTGAAATGAAATTTACCAGTCCTGTCATTCTTACTGTGTGCATTTCCCTACTAGTGTCAGTGACAGGAGGGAAATGGACACCGTAAAGGTATCAAGAGGTATACAAGTTGGTATCACTAATCTTAAGGATTGTCTAAACGGCAAAAGTATTCCTCATAGAATTCGAGGAGAATATGATTTGTCTTAATGGGATCCTGCATCAGTCCACTGTATTTGAAAGGAGATGGCCAAATACACCATATACTCTGTGGGAAAAGCCCATAGGGAGTGCACATTCCTGCTTACTGGGACAACCAATTTGCTTTGGTGCACATTCCCCATAAGAGCGGAAGTGGAAGGCTGATTGGTCGGGTGTTTGCAGGGGGCAGAGCTTGCTAACAAGGTAAGTGCCTGAAACCGACATACTGAATTTTCACCATAGCAATCGAGCACTATGGTGAGCAAATAGCCCCCTTTTTTTTGTTTGCTTCTTTGTTAAAGCATAAGATTGTACCTTGGATTTAGTTTTTTTAAAAGAAAACCTGTTAGGCAGCGGCAAATCATTGTAAATATGATTACGATGTAATTCACTTTCACCCACCATCTTGAGTCGCAGGCATGCCTGTTGGAACAGCAAAAGCGGATAGCTTCGCATGCCTGCGATCTTCAAAAAACCCCGTTAAGACAAATAGAAGCTGCTGTGAATTGGCATTACTGTGCACCAATCCACATTTGACTGCTTCGTATAGAAAAGCCCTATGCCATTGCATTTAATTGCACTCGTAGTCTTAAAGAATTAATAACTAACATACAGATGCACATTCACCCAGAGTCAGATTCTAAGCTTGGTTGGTACTCCACCGTTCACTCAGACCTTCACTTTGGGTGCGCTCCTGTACATGAGGTGAGAAGGCATGAAAGAGGCGTCTGGATCTTGAAAGCAGTAGAGGTGTCCTTGCTTGCATGGAAGCTTCCATATGCGCAAGTCCTAGGATTGGTTGCACATGTTTCTTTTATATATGTGTGAATCTCTTTCAACAACTTACGCCAATGTAGTGCCCTCAAGTTGTGTTGGATTAAAATTGCCTTCATTCTCAGCTATCGTGGGTCTGACACATCTGGAGGATACAGGTTGGGTAAGGCTGAAGCAAATCATTAGCTGCTGCTGCTTAAATTAACTTTTGTCTTTAATAGGAAACTGGATTACAGTATAAGAAGTTCATGGCATATCCCTGGATTTTGACAGTTACTTGGCCAGTGGATATGGTAATTTTTCTTTATTTGTATTCCACTTACCTTCTATGAAACACTTGATAGTGTACCTTGCGTTTCTAGGTGGTGTCCCTTTTAGATACCAGCCCATGCAGATACCAACTTAAGTTTTGTTTTTCTGTACATGTCACAAAACTGGTTTCACATATTTGTGTCTGTATTGACTAGATTTGTAACATGGAATACTCAGAACAAATTTGTCTGGCTTATTCAAGTTATTATGGTCAGTTCTGTAGAATTCTTAACAATGCCATATGTTTTCCACTGAAAAGAATTCAATAACATAGTTTGCCTCCCATCCTTTGAACCAAATTTAGCTCCAGAGTTCTCTCTGTGCATATAGGTGATATGTAGGCAGTTTGTCAGGGTTGAGATGGAGTTAATGTTTGAATCTTATGTAATTGTGATAATAAATAATAATAAAAGAGACTTCCTTGATATTGCACCATGAGAACACGCCGTGACTTTCCATCCTCGTATTGCAGGAGGAAGGAAAAAGCATGAACTGGTGTTCCAGGGTTTTGGGGCTATTATGACTCTTCTCAGAGCTGACTTTCTAGTCTCTGTCTAATGGGGTAGCCACCGTTTGTTCTGACTTATGTTCACCAATGCTACACACATAGGCAACAAATAGTTGTAATGACTTTTAGAATACCATTGAGGACTTTTGGCAAGTCCCATGGGAAAGCCCCCCCCTCCTCTGGTCAATATTTGCAGAATTCTCTGTTATGAGCCCTCATGCAGATACCACCATGCATGACACAGTGTCTTGGAAACAGTAAGAACAGTGGCTGTCATTAGTGGCTAGAGGTTCTCTAGCACAATGCCTCTTTTACAGTAGGACTGGGGAACCTGTGAACATCCATATAATGTTGTACTCTAGTTTCCATCAACTCTAGCTAGTGGTCAGTGGTGAGGAATTATGGTTGTAGCAGTAATATATCAACATCTGGAGGGCTAAAAGTTTCCTCACCCCTGCTCTGTGGTGTACATTGAATTCTGAAGTGTGCCGTGAATCTTTTTATGCCATCAGAGAAATCTTTGTGGTCATAGAAAAAAAAAGTACTGTATTCCACCATGTTGATTTGGTTCTCCATTGGGTTTTGAGGCTTTATCAGGCTTTCAGGATATCTTTCTCTCCACCTCATTCAGGACAGTGAAGATTATCCTCTCATCAAACCAGGCCCCTACTGGAAAAAGTTCAGGGCCAATTTTTGTGAGTTCATTGCAGTACTGGTCGAGCAGTGCCAGTATATCATCCTGTATGACAGCTATTTGATGGACACAATCATCTCTCTTCTTACTGGCTTGGCAGATTCAATGGTCAGAGCATTCCGGCACACCAGCACATTAGCAGGTATGTAAGACAGTCTTGGTTGTTTATTATTTGGGAGTAGAAAGTTTGTAGAAACTGTTTGTAGTGTCACAGTGAGGATGACCCCTCATTAGAAATATGTCCACCAGGATTTCAGAAGGTGCAGTCTTACCACAGTGTTGTAGCAGGTTCTTTAAGCTGCACTTGCTCATATTTTTTAAAAAAACATCTGTACAGCTATTAAAGATACAGAGCTCTAATAGAGAAAGCACTCTCTTGAGTTAAAGAAGCTGAATTGTCTATTTCAAAGTTTTGTAACATCAAGTTAAAAAGATTCTTTTAGGCTCGTATTATGGCCAAAGTTTTTGTTTGTTTGTCATTGAATTTGTTAATTTGTAGTACCTTTTTAGTGCTGGAACGATGGAAAGTTGATGCAATTTCCTGTCATCATTGCTGGTTGCTTCCCAATGGCCTAAATGCTGGGAGTGCTTTCCCTTCGGTTGTCCCATTATCCATTACTGAGTGTGAGGTTCGGATCCCCTGCCTACTGGCAAGGCAGTGGAGCTGTCCTGTAGGTTGCATAGGTTTCCAAAGCATTGCCCTCGCTCCATCCCAACTGCCATTGCCCTGGCCAAGGTGGGAGAGAAGGAAAGTCAGGCAGAGCTCCATCTTGCCTCAGCCCAGAAGCAGAATGGCTCTCCCACCGTCCAACTGCCATTGCCCTGGCCAAGGAGGGAGAGAAGGAAAGTCAGGCAGAGCTCCATCTTGCCTCAGCCCAGAAGCAGAATGGCCCTCCCACCGTCCAACTGCCATTGCCCTGGCCAAGGAGGGAGAGAAGAGAATGCTAGACTTAATCCCTTCCCCTACTGCCATCCCCTTTCCTTTTATATCATGTCTTCATTAGATTGCAAGCTTGAGAGCAGGGAACTATTTTGTTGTTCTTTTTCTTGTAAAGCACCTTGTACATTGATGGTGCTATAGAAATAAAAGATGATTATCATCATCATCATCATCAACAACAACAGCAGTGAAGCTGTCCAGTCAAGTAGGTGCAGCAGAATCTAGTGTCAAGGAACTAACTGTTCATGTAAGTGGTGCACTAATGACATCAAAGGAACAAGTAAATAGTTTTATTGATGTTTTGTGGTGCACTAATGACATCAAAGGAACAAGTAAACAGTTTTATTGATGTTTTGCTCCTCACCCCATCCAGGAGTTATAATCAGAAAACAGGAAGATTACAGATTATCTTAATTTTTTTTCTAAACTGTGAAACACTGTGATTCCAGACTTGACTTTGCAATTGTATTTCTTTTGTTTTGTTTTTGTTTCCAGCTATGAAGCTTCTGACAGCACTTGTAAACCTCAGTCTCAATCTAGATATAAGTAAGCGTAACCTGGAAAGATTATACGAAGTGGAAAAGACCAGGGCTGCAGGCAAGAGGACCAATTCTAGACTGGACCAGCTAGAGAGGAAAAAAAAAGAGGTAGTACAAATTTCCAATTGTAGATTGAAGATGGTTCATAAAAATGCTTCTTCTATAGCTGCTGTAGCCCAAAGGAAGCCACAGATCAATCACTGAAAGCCACTGCTAATGATTAATAAGCTCTGAACACCTTTATGCATGAGATGGCAATGAACCACAATTGGTTCACACACAAATGGTTCCCTGTCCCCTGCTCTAAGGAGAACAAATGAATTCTGCATTACATTGTGTTGCTTGTGGGATCATATGGCAGCAGTAGAATGTGGAGGGTTCATTGATAAGTAGGATGTAGTCTGTCAAGACTTTCTACACATTTGGGAATCCTCTGTATTTACACATTTTATCATAATTGTGAGCCAAGATGGTGATTGTGGCATGGAAAGGTGGAGGGGACTTGTGAAGCCAACTTTGTAATTATCTGTCACCCCAATTTGCTACATGTAAATGGCACAAACACAGATCTGCAACCTGTAAGGGTAGCTTGTGTCTATGAGTGATACAGAGAAAGTGGTTCTCTAGTTGGACTCACTTCCCATAATTCCTGACTTTTGACCGTGCTGACTGAGGCTCAAGAGAGCTGATGTTTACCAATATATGGAGAGCTATAGGTTCCTCAACTCTGTGCTATGGGGTAATTTGAGCCCCTTTTTTCTATGGTTTACTTAACAACTGAAAACTCATGGGTGGGAAAAAATCAGTTAAATATAATTAGCAATGACCCAGGTATTCTGATTGAGTTATTTAAGAAAGAGAAAACTATAACTGCCATCCTTATCCAACCTTTCAAACTCTCCTGAATTTTTTTTTTAAATTCGTATTTATTCAGTAAGATTATTCAGTGAAATGAGAGTTAGTATTGGAATAAAACCAATACTGAAGACAATTTTCGATTATAATTTCAGTATGAACAGAAACATCTGGAGATGGAGAACATGATGAATGCTATTTTCAAAGGGACCTTTTTGCAACGTTATCGGTAAGAGTTTTTATATTTACTTGGAAGTAGTTTTGAATCAGCATTTGGACATCTCAGACAACGTGGATGAGAGGGACCATTAACTTATAGACTCATTCACACATCCATGCACTGAAACCTACAGCATCATGTCATGCCTTGTGCAGCTTATCCCAACCTGTTGCCTTCCAGATGTGTTGGACTGCAGCTTCTATTACTTCCAGACAACATGGTCCTGTAGTGATGGGAATTGTAGTTCAGCTGGTTGTGCATGTCTGACTGGCAATCAAAGATGGCAGTTTCATTTAGATTCACATCACTCACAGAGATTTTCAATAGTCTTTTTGTGCATTCAGTCATCAGCTCTTGCATGCTGATTAATCAAGGGGTGACAAATAATGCAGATATATATACTAGCTGGACCCGGTGTATCATACGCTGTTAAAAACCTCCCGAAAAAAACCACCCTATAGACTTCACAACAACCCTGTAAGGTAGGCCAGTGGATTTAAATTACTCCTCCCCCTTCTCCGCATTCGACACTTTTCCCGGAATTGTTGAGGGTGACTTGCTCTGTTGCCCTGCCGCTGCCACCACCAGCTGACTGCCTGAGTCCTGTTGCAGTGTTGGCAGTGTCATCCCAATTCCGTCATCGCCCAGTCTGCAATCTGGGCTGCAGACTGAGTGGCAGGAGTGGATTGTGAGGTGGAGAGGGAATTTGCATGTGGGTGGTGATTGTTTGTGTGTGTTTCCTGAGCAGCCAATCAGCACACTGGGAAAGGCAACATACCCAGGATAATTATATATATATATAGGTGTGTGTGTGTGTAGGTGTAGGGACTGGGTGGAAGTAAATCATGAATACTGTTTATTTTTTGTTATTTTAAAGTGATATTATTCCAGAAATACGGGCTATCTGCATTGAAGAAATGGGCAGCTGGATGAAAATGTATCCTGATACATTCTTAAATGATAGTTACTTGAAATACATTGGATGGATGCTGTATGATAAAGTAAGTTTTTTCTCTCTGTGTTCTTAACAGTTGAAAAAAGAATTAATGTAATCAGTTTTTTAGTATAGAAGTACTTCAGAATTAAAATGAAGGGCTTTTTTTATACTTCCCAAGGGGAAGTGAGTGGGAAATGTACCGGTACAAAAAATGTTATAAATCAAATAAAAATGAATACGTCTGCTTATTTTTCTGTAAACATATAGCCTCTCATCCTGATCAGCAGTTGTGATGTTGTGAGCTGGACTTACAATATCATAACTTCTGTGGCTTCATGTTTACTGTCATGAACAAGTGAACATGACCCCCAAACCCCTACCTTTGCAGCTTGGGCAGTATCCCAACCAAAAGCTTTTGGGCGCTCAGAAATGATGTGTGCAGTATGCTCTTGGTCATGGAGTGCTTTGGGAGAAGCAGTTGTGGCAGTTTAGGGGTCTCTTAAGGCATCCTATGACTGGAAGCATGCTGTGGATGTCATTTCCTAGTGCTCTGATCTCCAGTGGCTCAGAAATGCTTTGGTTGGAGTGCTGCCAGGCTGTGAAAGTAGGTTAGGGGGAAAGCATCATCAGTTGTAACTATGATAATTGAGATTTGTTATTATAGTTATGATGATGATAATGCAAGGCCTCAGCCAGAGCATGTATTTTTTTATTATTATTATTATTATTATTATTATTAATAATAATAATAATAATAATAAATAAATACATTAAGAAATAAGATCTGTCATGCCTACATGAAATTACTTGTTACTTGAAAAGTTTATTTTAATGCATTAAATATTATTGCATTCTTTACAAGTCATTTTGGATTAAATTTGATTAATTATAACATTATTTTAATTCATTGTATAATAATTTTCAATTTTAACTCAAACTGGGAAGCTGTGAACTTTAAATTAACTTACTGTGCTAGAGTAGTGCAGACAGTGACAGTAATTGTAAAAGCAGCAGTTTAAAGGCTTCCTATTCCAACTGACTTGGAAAATGTGTTTGTAGACTTCAAAATGCTTGCAAGACATATTTTTCCATTTGACAGGAAATTAATGTGATGATTGACTGCATTAGTCAATTGCACTGTGTTAGTGCATTTTGTGCTTTGCAATTTAGATTGGTAATGGACAGAGTAATTGTCTGTGTTAGTCAATTGCGCTGTTAGTGTTAGTGTGTTTAGCAGTTCGACACTGAATTTGTATGTAGGATGTTCTTTCCCAATTGCACAACATTGACATTCACAAAGCCTCAAATGTGAACATCATCCTTACTCTGTCAATTCTTATCTTTCAGCAACCTGAAGTCCGAATGAAGTGCCTTCAGGGGCTACAGGGAATATATGGCCGAAAAGACCTTGTTTGTAAGATGGATCTATTCACTAGCAGGTTCAAAGTAAGCTAAAAATCAAGCATTTCCCCCCCAATTTGAATATTTTGATTGGTTGATCTGGAGGTGGGGAGATCATTTTCAAAACTTAACTGGAATCCAGTATCATTTCAGGCCTTAGTATTGAGGGAGGAGATACACAACAATGGTGGACTTTAGTGGTTACCTTCCCCTGATGTTTGATCATACATTTCAAGACCAGAGAATTAGATAATGTATATGTTGACTCTGAAACCATGGTTGATTGAGGCTTGTTCAAGTTATTTAAGTGTTTATGACTGGTACAGTGGAATAATATATGAAATTTTTGCCACTATAGTTACCTTGGCTCCCTATTCTAGACCTCAAATCATGTAGATTCTAGTTTGGCAAGGGTGGTGAGAATTCACAGATTTTTTAGTTCCTTGCAAAGCTTCAAATATTCTTAAGTCTTATGGAGGGAGGATAATCCAGAATTATTGCAAATTTTAGACACGATCAATTTGTGAGAAGTTACAAGACACATGCCCTGTCCCCTTTTTTATACTGAAATGGTATATGGAACATTAGATGGCTATTCTGTGAGTGGTTTTGCCACTGTGATTGGACAGTTTATCACACATGACCTATCCTCAGGTGTGTATACCTTTAATACTAGACAATAAATAAGAAGAGAGTTCTTCAGTATCTGAACAATAGCCTTTATAAGAGGTTACTCTGATCTTCATCATGTTGCCACATAAAAATATGTCAGTTTGGAATAGATTGGGCTTTTAGAAATGTGAAATCTTTTGATATTGTTCTTTGCTGGTGAATTCATCAGATATTGGACAGGATGAAGTGCTGTATTTCTGCTGGATTTAACTGTTTTTTCCAGAATCATCAATTCCCTGTCCCTCCCAGCCTGACATGCACCCTTAAAACCTGCTCCAAGGGGCTGTGGGGACCTCTAGAGCACATTTGTGGTGCCGTTGAGAACTGCAGTGGAGTGGGAGGAGAAGGAAGTCTCAGTTATTTACTGTGTATTGAACCATATCATTGGATATGGACAATACACCATTAGATTGTGGCCATTTACATTGATAAACTGAAGCTTCTCAAATCACAGGAAGGAATGAATGGTCCACTGTTGGGTTAAATCCTGTGGCTATCCAGGCCAGGAAGGAGCCACATGATTCAAAGGAACTATTTTAACCACTCACACTGCAGCCTTCTCTCTATCTCCTGCCTGTACGCAGGTCAGATGTTTTAGCTATTTCTCTGAGTATGTTTTGTTGCTGCATTCAACTCATGTAGGGTTTCCCCCCCTCCAAACTTGGTTCACATTGTTTTCACTAACTTAGTTTGAATTGGTGTGCAGACATGTGTAACTGTAACTTTGTGTACATTGTCAGCATCCATAGAGTATTTCAAGGTCAAAAATAGCATGATTCAAACCCCAAGCTAATTTTACAGTCGGCCCTCCACATTTACGGGTTTAATTGTGATTACGGTATTTGTGAATTGTTTGCTGTGCCTCCTCTGCTGCCCTATGCCATTTTTGAAAGGGTCTGTGAGCCTCGTGAGACTGAGATCGATTGCAAGCATATGGCAAGGCTTGTAAGTTCCCAATAAAAATGACTTAGGGTAGTAATAGAGGGAGGGGGTGGCGAACCCAGCCAGCTGCCCGCTTCTGCCTTGCAAAAGAACCTTGCTGTCTCAAAGGCATCCGATGTGGGTTTAATCTGTGGATTGTACTTTTTGTGTGTGTTAAATATGGTTTGCGGGGCCTAGAGATACTCATGGTTTTTCCACTTACATTGGGATCCTGCACTCCTAACTTCAGCAAATGTGGAGGGCAGACTGTAGTATCTTTTACTCTTATTCTTGCTTTTACGAAGTAATAAATCACTTTTCTTGTAAAAGATGTGAACAATCTATATAATTCCTAATTGAATTACAGATAGCCATTGCATGTATAATACTACACACATTTACATTTTGTGCATTGTTTTTTAAACAAATACTATTTCAGAGTACTGGGTCTCAATTTGAATGTTGATTGTGACCTATTGGGGCTTGAAAGTACATTCATTGTGCAAGATGTCTATTGTTCTCATGGTGTAGTCCTGCTTGCTTTTATCTGACTCACTTAGAGTGTGTGTGTGTTTGTTTGTGCGTGTGTATAGACATATACAATAGACCAGCCTTTCTCAACTTTTTACCCTGGTGGAACCCTTGAAATAATTTTCAGATCTCAGGGAGCCCCTGCCTAAAAATTATTATATCTACAGCTCAAAGTAAAGTCCCCCCCCCCATCTCAGTATCTCGCACAACCTCTAGCAACCTCTTGTAGAACCCTAGGGTTCCAGGGAACCCTGTTTGAGAAACCCTGCAGTAGACCCTGGAGTTCTCAGGGTTAGTTCAGACTCAATTTTAAAGTAATTTTTATATTTAAAGTTAAGACTTGCAATTAGTTAAGCAGTTGGGCGTACGTATAATACAAACATATCAATGAATGAGAGCTTAGGATTTTTTTTCTTATAAGTGATCTCAGTTAATATGAACTTTATTTGCAGTAGTGGGAGTCATCTCTGCAGTTGGAAATCAGTGGATATCTTTAAACTGAAGAGTTCTAGTGTTAAAACCTGCAGGGGGTGCTGTGAATAATCCATTGCAAGCCTGAACTGTCATCATCCACTCTTTAAAAACTAGTGGAATAGTGATCTCTGTCACAAACACAGTGCTTTGTTGTTTGAATTGGCACTTTTGTTCCTTTTTATCTTTAATTGTGAACATCTTAGCTTGAAACTCTCACCCAAGTTTAGCAAAACTGAATAACCCCTTAGGATCGTCCATAAGAATATGCAATTAGAAAGTACAGATTGAAGCAGGAAAGACTGTCAGAAGCTGTTCATTCTCACTTTCATTTTATATCCTTTAGGATCGAATTGTATCTATGTCTCTGGACAAGGAGCATGAAGTAGCAGTTCAAGCCATGAAACTCTTGATGCTTATGTCACAGTAAATAACTTTTCCATTTATATATATAATCCATTGTCCAATGAGGGTATGCCATCCATTTATATCTAGTTGAAAAGTCCTCAAAAGCATGCCATATTGCAACCAGATTATTGTGGTTTTAAAAAATTGCATATCTGAAATTTGTCATGCATTTGAAGCCTATAGCAGTATAAACTTATCTTACAAAGGGGGTTGATTTGATAACACATTCTGACACATTCTGTAGTGTTTGTGAAAAGGTTGTATTTAAAAAAAATGTGTACATGGTGTGATTTTTGCACTTACTAATTCTTAGCCTTGCATCTGTGACCCTGGTAATTTCAACCAAAACTTAGGCTGAAGCAAACCAGTGGTTCTCACCTCCTCCACTTTTACTTTTTTGGGAGACCAGGGGCTTTTGCTGGGTGTGACAGCTTACCACTTCCACTCATGGTGGTGTGAATATGCACACAGGCAGCCCTGAGCATCTTTCTGTTGCATTTCAGACATGGTGATTCCTGTGCCTGAAGGACAGTGTAGGTAAATACATGTGCTCCATCTTAAAGTCTTAAAATCTTGGGTGCAGAGTCAGTATCTTGGTGACATGCACTGACTGCTGAATGAATTCTGAGACTTAGAGCCCAAACAGGTAACATTTCCAGGCTCTGAAATGTCAACTTTTAACTAACGCACATTGGAAACCACTTAGTACCTAGTGTGCTATAAAGCAGTGTAAACTGCTATTGCTTAACAATTTGTAAGCCATTCTGAGAGCCTTTGGGGCTGTAAAGCGGGGTATAAATATCTAAATAAATAAATAAACTTTAAGCTGCTACACTTTTTGAATTCTACTTGTGTGTACATCACAGAAGTGAATACATTCCAAGTGCATTTGTTGTCTGTCCACTGTTCATTTTGGTTTCATGCCACTGTTTGCTTTTTCCAGCAGTGGGAGGAGAAGGGTTGATTGTTCCAGTGACTCCTGCAGGAGGCAAATAACTCCTGACAATAGCAGCACAGTATTATTTCTGCATGGTGTTTGCGTCTTCCTGGTGCATAGACAGTAGAACAAAGTACAGTGTTCTGTGCTGATGCTAATCTTGTGCTAGGAGGTGTTATGTACCTTTGTTATGATACAATGCTGTCTTAAACCATTAAGTGTTATTCTTGGTCTTCATCTGAACTTGGCAAGTATTGCGTTGGCACAGCAGCTGTTCTTCATTTCTGATTTTCCTGTTGTTATTGCTCAGTGTGGACTAGCTTAAGTGTTTGGACAACTGAAAAAAGGATCTGTTATTGGGAAAAATAATAATAATAATAACACCAGCCAGCAGCCAGAGGGACTCTAAGCCGGAAGCAGCCTCTTCTCCCCATTCCACCGGGCCAGAGGGCTGTGGAGGGCCCTGAGGACTTCTGGAAGCAGAGCAGCAGCAGGAGGGGGCGTGGTCAGAAGTGGCTGGCGTTTTAAGCCACTCCCACACCCCTCAGGAACACCAGCCAGCATCCAGAGGGACTCTAAGCCGGAAGCAGCCTCTTCTCCCCATTCCACCGGGCCGGAGGGCTGTGGAGGGCCCTGAGGACTTCTGGAAGCAGAGCAGCAGCAGGAGGGGGCGTGGCCAGAAGTGGCTGGCGTTTTAAGCCACTCCCACACCCCTCAGGAACACCAGCCAGCAGCCAGAGGGACTCTAAGCCGGAAGCAGCCTCTTCTCCCCATTCCACCGGGCCAGAGGGCTGTGGAGGGCCCTGAGGACTTCTGGAAGCAGAGCAGCAGCAGGAGGGGGCGTGGCCAGGAGTGGCTGGCGTTTTAAGCCACTCCCACACCCCTCAGGAACACCAGCCAGCAGCCAGAGGGACTCTAAGCCGGAAGCAGCCTCTTCTCCCCATTCCACCGGGCCAGAGGGCTGTGGAGGGCCCTGAGGACTTCTGGAAGCAGAGCAGCAGCAGGAGGGGGCGTGGCCAGCAGTGGCTGGCGTTTTAAGCCACTCCCACACCCCTCAGGAACACCAGCCAGCAGCCAGAGGGACTCCAAGCTTGCAATTGGCGTCAGCTGAGGCCGGGGATGGAGTGGGGGCGGAAATTGGAGTTGTGCTGGGGAAAGGGAGGTATGGTCGGAACAGAGTGAACAGATGGTACAAAAGAAGGCGGGATCGCTGTTTGTTAGCTATCCCACCTTCAGTTCACCCTGTTTCCCGGAATGGATTGGAGAGCGTACCAAACATTCCACAGAACCTTACTTTGCTCCTCTGCAATGCCAGGTCGGTTAAGAATAAAACTCATATTATTTACGATCTACTTTTGGATGAGGATGCCGACCTGGCTTGCTTCACAGAAACCTGGCTGGGAGAGGATAGTGCTGTCACATGGGCGCAGGCCCTCCCAGCCGGGTATTCTGTCAGTGAGCAGGTGAGGGGAAGTGGGCGGGGGGGCGGAGTGGCTCTGGTTTATAAGAACAATCTGACCTTGACCAGGATACCTGTCCGAAACACAGTCCACTTTGAGTGTATGTACCTTAGCCTGAGGACCAGGGATAGTTTGGGGATTCTGCTAGTATACCGACCACCCCGTTGTCTAGCAGACTCCCTAACCGAGCTGACACAGCTGGTCTCAGAGTTGCTCTTGGAGTCTCCCAGACTTTTAGTTTTGGGGGACTTCAACATTCCACTTGAGAACAGCTTGACAAATTTGACTGGTGCAGCTCGGGAGTTCATGGAAACCATGACAAACATGGGCCTATCCCAAATGGTCATCGGGCCCACACATTGTGCGGGTCATACCGTCGATGCGGTCTTCAGCACGGAACAGGAATATCCGTGGGCGGAGGTTATAAAAACCACCGCATTGTCATGGACGGATCATTTCCTGGTCAAGACTGAACTAAGAGCCACTGTCTGCCCCACCGGGGGTGGTGGACCTATTAGAATGGTCCGCCCTCAAAGGCTAATGGAACCAATAGGATTCCAGAAAGCCTTGGAGGGTTTAATGGTTGGTAACGCCGGTGACCCTGTCGAAACTTTGGTTAATACCTGGAACAACGATCTTACCAAGGCTATTGACACGATCGCTCCCAAGCGTCCTTTCCAACCCGCTTCAAACCGTAAGCCATGGTATACAGCAGAGCTTAGGAAAATGAAGCGGGTTGGACAACGACTAGAGCGCAACTGGCGGAAAACTCGACTCTTATCCGACAGGACTCGTCATAGGAACTTTCTTTGGTCCTATCGAGAGGCAATACGTGCAGCACAGCGATCCTTCTCCTCTGCACGTATTGCGTCTGCAGAGTCCTGTCCAGCAGAGCTGTTTAGGGTGGTAAGGGAGATGACGCAGGTTATTCCTGCGCAGAACCCGTTGCTTAACCCAACGACGGCCTGCTGTGACGCGTTTAACAATTTCTTTGCAGATAAAATCTCTCAGATAAGAGCCGACTTAGATACCAGTAATTTGGCAGAAACAATTGACGAGGTGTCCAGCAACTCCGTTGATGTCAGTTCACTGGATCAATTTCAATCTGTGAGTACTGAGGACGTGGACAAGCTACTTGGTAGGGTTAGGAAGACGACCTGCCCTCTCGATCCTTGCCCTTCATGGCTGGCCATCCAGGGGGGGACTGCCTTGATGATGTTCCTTAAGGACATCATCAATGCATCCCTCAGAGAAGGATGTGTTCCATCTTGTTTAAAGGAAGCAGCCGTTAGGCCGCTCCTGAAAAAATCTTCCCTTGACCCCCTGGACATGAACAACTATAGGCCGGTTTCTATGTTACCATTCTTGAGCAAAGTGATCGAGAGGGCAGTTGCGCTTCAACTCCAAGTGGTTTTGGATGAAACCGATTATCTAGACCCATTTCAAACTGGCTTTAGGACGGGATTTGGAGTTGAGACTGCCATGGTTGCCTTGACTGATGACCTGCGTCTAAGCATTGACAGGGGTAGTGTGACCCTGTTGGTGCTTCTGGACCTCTCAGCGGCTTTCGATACAATAGATCATAGCATCCTCTTGGATCGCTTGAGGGGGTTAGGAATCGGAGGCACTGCGCTCCAGTGGTTCCGGTCCTTCCTCTCGGGCAGGTCCCAGAGGGTGTTGCTCGGGGACAGCTGCTCCAGCAGAAAGGAGCTTACTTGTGGTGTTCCACAGGGTGCCATCCTGTCCCCGATGCTGTTTAACATTTATATGAAGCCGCTGGGTGAGATTATTCGCAGTTATGGGGCTGGGTGTTATCAGTACGCTGATGACACCCAGATCTATTTCTCCTTGCCCCAATCATCGGCCTCGAGTTCCGATGGCGTCTCTCCTCTTAATGATTGTCTTAAAGCAGTAATGGGCTGGATGAGGAAAAACAGATTGAGATTAAATCCAGATAAAACGGAGGTGCTCACGGTAGCGGCCCCCAAACCAGGAGTTGGGTTGCAACCTCCAGTCCTGGACGGGGTCACACTCTCCGTTAAGGACTGTGTTCGCAGTCTGGGGGTGCTCCTTGATTCATCGCTTCAGATGACGAGTCAAGTGAATGCGACAGTCAGGAGCGCCTGTTATCAGCTTCGGCTGATACGCCAGCTGCGCCATTTCCTGGAAGTAAGGGACCTCGAGACTGTGGTGCACGCGCTGGTAACCTCCCGTCTAGATTTCTGCAATGCGCTCTACATGGGGCTGCCCTCATGCTTGGTCCGGAAACTTCAGTTGGTACAAAATATGGCAGCCAGAGTGGTCTCGGGAACATCTCGGAGAGACCATATAACTCCAGTACTAAAATCTCTTCACTGGCTGCCAATCAGTTTCCGGGCCCAGTATAAGGTGTTGGTTATTACCTCTAAAGCCCTAAATGGCTTGGGTCCAACTTATCTCCGGAACCGCCTCCTCCCATACAATCCTCCCCGTGCACTCCGGTCCTCTGGGAGGAATTTGCTTCAGCCACAAAAATCTAGGCTGTCTGCAACCTCCCAGAGGGCCTTTTCGGTAGTCGCCCCCAAATTGTGGAATGACCTGCCGAATGAGATCCGTCAGATAACGAGCCTGAGTGACTTTAAAAAAGCACTAAAGACGGATCTCTTTCGGCAGGCCTTTCCTAATTAGATCCCGGCCTCAGGGGATCCTGGCCTCTTCTAGGCTGCTGGCCATTTATTATATTTTATTGTATTTATAGTTTTAAATGTGATTTTAGATTAGTTGTTTTTAATTTATATTTGTTTAATGTTTTATGGGGGAGGGTGGGAGTGGGGGTGTTTAGGGATTTTATTTGTATTGTATTTTAAATTCTGTAAGCCGCCCCGATTGTTTTAACAGAGGGGCGGGGTATAAATAAATTTTATTATTATTATTATTATTATTATTATTAATAATAATATTTATTTATACCCTGCCCCTCTGTTAAAACAATCGGGGTGGCTTACAAAAATTAAAGTACAATACAGATAAAAATCCCAAAACACCACCCACCCCTATAAAAAGATATTAAACAAATATAAATTAAAAGCAACTAATCTAAAATCAAATTTAAAAAACAATAAATACAATAGAATGTGGAATAGATTTAACTAAAAAGAAAAAGTACAGCCTAGGATTATCACCTTAGAAATAAAGGTTGTTTAGTTCAAGGAGATGTAAATGTGCACTGGACTGCAGCCTAAAGTTAAGTACAGGCATACCTCAGTTAACTAAACCTATGAGAGTGAAGCTTCTTTTTACAAACATTTGTTACGCCCACCTCATCCTCCCTCTTAATCTTTGTTGCTCCCCTTATCCATTGGGAATATGTTCCTGGACTTACTATTCATAAATGAAACTGTGGATAATAGCATATCCTATTATAATAAAGGACTTCCAGTAGAAATGTACCATAGAGTTGCATTGGAGGACCTCGCAATTCCTAGAGAGGACACCTCTTTAGGCATTCCCCAGTGCAACTATATGGTATGTGTCCCTATTTTTTTAGCCATAGATAACTGAAACCGCAGATATTGGATCCACTGATATGGTGGTGACCATAAGATCTGAAACACAAAAACAAACTCATATAAAACATAAAACATTTAAAAAAGGCTTCCATGTCTTCAGATGTTGGGTAATTCCTTTGTAATCTAATGGATTTTCCTTATTTTTAACTATAACTAACCTTCTTCCATTTTTTGAATCCTTCTTTAACTAAACATTATTCACTAGTCTATTCCATTTTGCTTATTCCCCATTTCTTTTCTATATACATGTATACATATATAATATCTTCTATTCTTTTTCAAATTTTTCTAATGTCTTTCCCTTTAACAATGTTGTTAATGTATCTATCTCTGCCAAGTCCCAAATTTTCAGCAACCATTCTTCTTGTGTTGGTGTCTTCTTCTTTCTAATAAAATGCATATAGGAGTCTTGCTGCCATTACAATAACATTTGTTCATATTCTTTTTTAATGATTTTGTCAGTTAATAAATAAAATTCTGGTTTCGTTCGATATTTTATCCCTAATATCTCCTGCATTAATTTATGGATTTGATTCCAATAGTCTTTTGCCTTTTTACATAACCACCAGGTATGATAAAAAGATCCCACTGAATCTTTACATTTCCAACATTTCATAGAATCATAGAATCATAGAATTGTAGAGTTGGAAGAGACCACGAGGGCCATCCAGTCCAACCCCCTGCCATGCAGGAATACACAATCAAAATATGGCTGACAGATGGCCATCCAGCCTCTGTTTAAAGACCTCCAAGGAAGGAGACCCGACCACTCTCCAAGGGAGTGTGTTCCACTGCTGAACAGCTCTTACTGTCAGAAAGTTCCTCCTAATGTTGAGGTGGAATCTCTGTTCCTGGAGCTTGCATCCATTGCTCCGTGTTCTAGTCTCTGGAGCAGCACTGGGACCACAAACATTGCCTGGGGGGAGCAGCACTCTGCCTTCTCCCAGACTAGATCCATGGAGGATGTAGGAGGCAGCCACTCTGCAAAATTCCACACTAACCAGGCTGCTGATCTAGCAGCTGAAAGGACAGAGACAGAAGAACTTTTAGAGCAAGGATGAGCAACCGTGGTTCTGCAGATGTTGCTGGACTATAACTCCCATCATCCCCTGTCACTGGCCATACTGTGTATGAGCCAGTGGGAGCTGCAGGCCAACAAGATCTGAATGGTTTGTTGTAACGTTGCTTAAACATTTTTGAAATCTTAACTGGAGTTAAATACTACTGATAGAATATTTTGTATTAATTCCCCCATAGGTCTGTACTTAATGTAAATTTTAGAGTTCTTGTTCATTTTCTTTCCCATTGTTCTAATTGAATTGTTTGTCCTATATTTTGCATCCATTTAATCATACAGTCTTTAATAACTTCATTTTGTGTCTCCCATCTTAACAATATTTTATACATTTTTCCTATTATATGATTTTCTCCAAATCTGATATTTCAGTTCTGTCCCATCAACTTGTTGTCCATTCTAAATCTCTCCCACATTTGTCTATATGTATACCTCTCTGGCTTTTCTTCGCAAACGAAGATTCAGGAAGGATTCATCCCGTGCTTTCTGCAAGCGCGCTGATGACTAAAAGGGCCAATCTGAGATAAACAAGTCTGGTTGCAGAAAGCACAGCAGAAGATCTCCTTGGGTGGTGTTTTTGGGTTGTGATTCTTTCTGCATTGTCGTTTCTCTTCAAGACTTGTTCGGCGTGAGTTCTCAAATAAGGCTGCAGAATTGTGGATAGTGCGTCTCCATGCCTCCCGATGTGAGGCCATGGCGGACTATTGTTGGTGATCAGTTTGGCCAAGCCTGAGATGTTGTTTCAGGGAGTCTTTGTATCACTTTTTTGGAGTGCCCCTCTTACGCTGACCCGTGGTGAGTTCACCGTAGAATAGTATTTTTGGGGGCGATGGTATGTATAATTGTCTTCCTTAAATTGTTCTCTAGTCTTTATCTTATATTCCCCTTTATGTATTTTTAACAGTTGTTAATATGTTATCCATCCATTTTGGGCTATGTAAAACGCTTCATGTGGTGATACCCATAGTGGTATCTTTTTATAAAGCCTTCTTTTATATTTTAGTCACACTAGTAACAGTGTTCTTCCAACATAATGGTTGTTAAAGTCTTTATTACTTTTTAACTTAACTGTTCCACATATAAGCATTTTATTCTCTTAAATTTACCCATTCTTTTCGCTACATAAGGCAACATGCCTGAAAGTATAACTTTAAATTGGGTAAGTTTTGTTCTCCTCTTTCCTTCGCAACTTGTAAGGTTTTTATTTCACCCTTGGTTTTCTACCAGATGGTATAAATTTTCATATACTCTTATTCCATTCCTTGAAAGGTATTTAATTAATCAATACAGGTAACATTTGAAGTAAAAATAATATTTTAGGTAATATGGACATTTTTATCATTTGCACTTATCAATTGCATACTGCACTTTTACGTAGCAAGGATAATTTTAGGTTTCCCCATCTTCTCAGATCATTTTTTATTCCATTCCATACTTTAATATAATTGTTTTTAAATTATATTAAATTATATTTAAATTATATTTTAAATTGTTTTAAAATGACACCCAGATCTATTTCTCCTTGCCCCGATCATCGGCCTCGAATTCCGATGGCGTCTCTCCTCTTAATGATTGTCTTAAAGCAGTAATGGGCAGGATGAGGAAAAACAGACTGAGATTAAATCCAGACAAAACGGAGGTGCTCACTGTAGCGGCCCCCAAACCAGGAGTTGGGTTGCAACCTCCAGTCCTGGACGGGGTCACGCTCTCTGTTAAGGACTGTGTTCGCAGTCTGGGGGTGCTCCTTGATTCATCGCTTCAGATGACGAGTCAGGTGAATGCGACAGTCAGGAGCGCCTGTTATCAGCTTCGGCTGATACACCAGCTGCGCCATTTCCTGGAAGTAAGGGACCTCGAGACTGTAGTGCACGCGCTGGTAACCTCCCGAGTAGATTTCTGCAATGCGCTCTACATGGGGCTGCCCTCATGCTTGGTCCGGAAACTTCAGTTGGTACAAAATATGGCAGCCAGAGTGGTCTCGGGAACATCTCGGAGAGACCATATAACTCCAGTATTAAAATCTCTCCACTGGCTGCCAATCAGTTTCCGGGCCCAGTATAAGGTGTTGGTTATTACCTCTAAAGCCCTAAATGGCTTGGGTCCAACTTATCTCCGGAACCGCCTCCTCCCATACAATCCTCCCCGCGCACTCCGGTCCTCTGGGAGGAATTTGCTTCAGCCACAAAAATCTAGGCTGTCTGCAACCTCCCAGAGGGCCTTTTCGGTAATCGCCCCCAAATTGTGGAATGACCTGCCGAATGAGATCAGTCAGATAAGAAGCCTGAGTGACTTTAAAAAAGCACTAAAGACGGATCTCTTTCAGCAGGCCTTTCCTAATTAGATCCCGGCCTCAGGGGATCCTGGCCTCTTCTAGGCTGCTGGCCATTTATTATATTTTATTGTATTTATAGTTTTAAATGTGATTTTAGATTAGTTGTTTTTAATTTATATTTGTTTAATGTTTTTTTATGGGGGAGGGTGGGAGTGGGGGTGTTTAGGGATTTTATTTGTATTGTATTTTAAATTTTGTAAGCCGCCCCGATTGTTTTAACAGACGGGCGGGTTATAAGTAAATTTTATTATTATTATTATTATTATTATTATAAACAATTCTGAATTGTTCTTAGTCATCATTACATCTAAGTATTTTATTTCCCCCCCCCTCAATTTTAAGCCCTGTTTTGGTCCTGGGTACATTTTTGTCTTCTATTAGCATATTTTTAGTTAGTAGCACAAGTTAGTATCATTGTCTTTTCTTGATTAATTTTAAATCCCAATACATCTCCATAATCCTCAGGATTTTTAATAATGGTTCTATACGTCTTATGGGATCATGTAAAATAATTACTAAATCACCTGTGAATCCTCATATTTTATCTTTATTGTCAGAGTGTGAATATTTTTATCTGTCCTTATATTTCTATTTAACACCTCCAAAGTTAATATAAAAAGCAGGGGTGACAACAAATATCCCTGCCTTGTTCCTTTCTGTATTCTCAGAGTTTTTTTCATTATTAATGACAATTTGGGCTTTTTGTTCTTCATATATTGATTCTATCCATCTACTAATATTCTCTCCAAAATTGATTTTCTTCAATATTTCCCTCATAAATACCCAATTGACCTGGCCTTTTCTGCATCTAAAAAAAATGCTAATTTTTTCTTTGTATATTTTCATAATATTCTGTCACATCTAATATACATCTTATATTTTATTTCATCTGTCTTTTGAGTAAAAACCCACATTGGTCTTCATGAATCTAATCCCTGAGGAAGATTTTTAATCTTTCTGCCAATATTGATGAAAATACTTTATAATCAGTATTTAATACTGAAATTGGCCTATAACTCTTAGGGTCTGTAATATCTTGGTCTTCTTTAGGGATTAAACAAATATTTGCTTCCTTTCAAGATTCTGGTTTTTGCCCTGACAATATATTATTCATTGTTTGATGTAGTGCTTTTAACAATTCTTCTTGTAAACTCTTATAATATTTTGCTGTTAGTCCATCTGGACCCGGTGTTTTTTGTAAATTAAGTCTTTTAATAGCTTCTGCTACTTCAGAGATTTTAATTAGTTCATTCATTTTCTTTCTATATTCTTCTGCAATTTGGGGGAAGATTTTGTATTTCTAAATAAGTTTTTATTTTTTCGGCTGGAATGTGATGTTTTTAAATAATTTTGTGTAATATTCATGATTTTAAAAAATCTTTTGTTGATCTGTATAAATTATACTCTTTTCTTTAATTTCCAGTATTATTCTCTTTTCCTTTTCTTTCCTTAATTTGTACACAAGCCACTTTCTTGGCTTATTGGCATTTTCAAACATTCTTTGTTTAGTATATCTTAGTTTTTTTTTTCTCAATTTCATTTGTCAGTTCTATTAATATCTGTTTTTGTAGAATTTTAAGTTCTAAATTTTTCTGTTTTTTCTTTGGGTTTTCTTTTCATTCAAGTTCTTTTTTCTATAATCTTGTCCCAATCTTTTTGTAATTTCTCCTCTCTCTTCCCTCCCCTTTCTATACTTTGTTAAATTTAAAAAAAAAAACCCTTATTGTGGCCTTACTGGCATCCCAAACCACTTCTGTTTTTGTAGCTTTGTTCATATTCTCTTCAAATTACCATTTAAAATTCTTTTTAGCCTTAATCAGAATTAATTTTTTCATCATTTAATAATTAAATCCCATTGTCATCTAATATCTGGGAATACTCTTTTCTTACTTAATAGTGTTAAGGATATTGGATTATGCTCTGAGATTGATTTTGGTAAAACATTATTTAAATAATCTGACATAAAGTTTTTGATATCAAGGACATATCTAACCTTGAATATGATTTGTGACCTTCAGAAAAATATGTATATTCTTTTGTTTCCCCATATTTTTGTCTCTACCCATCTAACAATGAAAATTGATCCATTAAATTTCCAAACTCTTTGGGGAGTTTCCCTTGATTATTTAAAATTTTCTTTTCTGAAACTATCTAAAGAAGGTACAATAACTCCATTCCAGTCCCCTGCAAATAACCAGTTCTCATAATTATACTCTGACATAATTTTCTTTAGCAGTTTATAGAATTCATTTTTTTCTAAAGGTGCATATATCCCTAATACAAAAACTGTCAGTCCTTGTAATTGTACTTCTATACCTATATATCTTGCCATTTGATCTTTAAAGATTTCTTGTGATTGGAATTTCTTACTTACATATATCACTACTCCTCTTTTTCTTTTTGTAGTTGCAGTTGTATATTCTTTGCATAATTTATTATTTTTTAATAGTCTCATGTCTGATCTTTTGATATGTGTCTCTTGTATACAATATATATCTTTTTTCAACTTCTCTAAGTAATGAAAGACTTGTTTTCTTTTCTTGGGTTCATTTAAGCCCCATACATTCCATGACAAATATTTGAGCTCCATTTTCTTTTCCTCTAACTTTCTTCTGATCTTTTGGTATAACTTAGACTTTCTTTTCTACTTCCTCTAAAGCTATTTCTCTTTCCTCTTCTACCTCACTCGTTTTTTCTTCTTCGTTTGTCCCATCCGAAAACTCCTCTTTGTCCTCTTTTCCAACTTTCCATCTTATTCCATACTTGTGTTCTTGATCTTCCTGTTCTTCTTCTACTTTGTCACCTATTTGTTTATAGTCTTTTATTCCTTCTCTTTCCTGTGTTTTAACCAGAAGTCCTTAGCTTTTTGTACAGTATCAATTTTATATCTTTTTTCTTATATCTAAAGGAAATTCCCTCTAATTGCTCCCATCTGAAGACTATTCCAAATCTTACTAGTTGTGTTGTTAAGAAACTATATTCTCTTCTTTTCCTTAATATTCTAGCTGGCACATCCTTAAGTATAATCTTTACTGTCTATTTTAAATTTCTCTTCATAATGTCTTTGTAGGATCCTATCTCTTGTTTGAACTCTCAAAACATATATAACAATGTCCCTTGGTAAATTGCTTTGCTTTGCCAAATTCGATGAAATTCTAAAGATTTCTGTCCACTTCCCATTCTAGTTATTGTATAGGTTTCCCCATGAATTCTGCCAACCATAAAATCAACCGGTCATGCAAATTTCCCCCCTTTTGTTTCGATAATCCTCTTATCTTTAGACATCTCTCTCTTTGTTTCAGATCCTATAGAGTTCTTTCATCTAAATACTTCTCTTTTTCCATTAATGATCTTTTTATTCTTCTTCTAGCCTTTCACTTCTTTCTTGTAGATGTTTTACTTGTGTATTAACTTGTGTCAAATCCTTATTCATTTTTTTCCATTGAGCTCTTAATTCCTTGTAATTCTTTTTTAAAACTTGTCTTAATTCTGATCTCATCTCTCTCATTTCCAGTCTCATTTGTTTCATTTCTTGTTTAAATTTCTGATTCATTTTCCTTATTTCTTCAAGTCATATCATATTTGTATTTTGAGGTTTAGATGGCATCTCTAACAATGGTCTTCTTGCACTAGATGTTTGTGCTTGTGCTACAGTCTTTCTTGTTCCTGATACCATTTTAGCATTAACAGCAGCTGTCAAGCCTTTCCCCCTTATTTTTCTTGTTATTATTGCAAATATACTCCTTTACCTGTAGGGGTTGTTGTACTTTAGTCTTTCTTGCTTCTCCCTCTATCTCAGCTCTTCCCCTTTTTCTTTTGTATTCTTCCTTTAGTTCCGTTTGGAAGAACTGAGTGATCTTAACCTTCTACAGCTACTGCCAAATAATGAGTTTCTGTTTGCTGCCATAGACTATAGATAATTAGTTCTCAATATTTGGTTCTCTAGTTGCTTTCAACTTCAGTTCTCAGAAACTCCAGTCACAATATCCAGTAGTCAAGGATTCTGGGAGCTAAAGTCCAAAATGCCTGGAAGGCTAAAGGTGGAGAATTAGGTGTGGGCAGCTTTTGGCCACTCAAATCTTATTGAACTATATAATTAGTTAGCACAACCAATTCTGAGGTTTAGAACTGTGAAGTGTACTTGCATATTTTCTCATCCTTGATGAAAAGTATAGCCTTTACACATCAAGTCATTCCACTGAGAAAATGGATAGCTGCTATGAGATTTTCCTGTTTTGCAAAAGGTTGTGAGAATTTTTTGTGTGTGTCAAAATCAATTTTTTTACAGTTTTTTTTTAAAAAACAAAAGTCCTGAAATATGAAAAAGGATTGAAAAATATGCAGAAACTCTCTTGATCTCACTCATCTCTAGGAGGGCAGGGAAATAACGTTGGAACTTATTTATAAAAAATGAAATAAGTGAAAATGAACATTCCCGGTGAAGGCTAATGTTTCACCACCCAAATAAGATGATAATGTGTTCTGGATGTATACTTCCCCTGCTCTAGATTCTGTGTACGTATGAATATTTATACTTAAAACAGATCATTATCATCTTACTCAGGTGGCAATGGTCAGACGCAGCTCACAGTCTGTGGCATTGTGACTCTCCTCACCACTCAGACCATGAGGTTCTGGTAGTGATTTGTATCATCAAGCAGTGTAGACTCATTTGTGAATGAGAGATTATTTTCTTACATCCATCACTGGCAGTTCCATTTACAAATCAGTGTCACTGTTAACAGCTGCAACCTTGTTCTGGAAATGAAATGTATCTGTTTTAAAAAGGAGCTGATTGTTTATGTTTAGATGTAGTAGAAGAAATTGTACAAGGCTCCAAATAACCTTTGTCTTAATTTAGAAAGGAAAAAAAATGATCACCCAGTCACTTGATAAAGGTTGGCCCTGTCTTCTGGCACTTACAAAATGAAATCCTTCTACCACTTCAGCCTCATTGTTCTTCCAACATTTGTCTTTTGCTCCTTCTCTTCATTTGTCTCCTGCTTTTCTTGTCTCTCATCGGTTTGCTTTGTTCTTTTGGATGAAACTTTGCCTGCATATGTCAATGGAGGACCTTAAAGTTGTCATCATGGTTACAGTATTATGAATTCTTTATAAGATACATACAGGCTGAAGACTTTTTTTTTTTTTTTAGGATTTTGAAATTTCTGTTGCCAATTTGCTAGGGTTACCTCCATGAAATGAGTGTCACTTGAAAACTCTTACTGGCCAGTGTATATCCAGAAGCAATTAAACTTCTGTTGCCTTTCTGGAGAGCTCCCCTTTCTTTGCTCTGCCACGTCTTCTGTTCATGCTCGGTCACAAGTGAAATGTGAAGAGAAATGATACAAGGTAGATTTGGTATGTGAAGTCCAGGCCTATTTTTAGACAGCTAAATGCTGGCAGGCACTTCTGGCTTAAACTTTATCTGGCTCTTGGCATTGCATATTTTCTGCAGAAACATTGCTTTCAAAAAGTATTCCACAAATGTGTAATTCCTGGTTCATGGCATGCGAAAGAAAGCCAGTACTGAGGTAAAATGGAAAACCATTTAAAGCCACTATTTTTGAGGTAAAATAACACACCATAGTTAAGTTAGGTATTGGCTTGTATGAAGGGCCCTTTCACATCACACAATTATAGCAGTATGATTCCACTTTAACTGTCATAACAACATCCTATTAAATCCTGGGATTTGAAGTTTGGGGTAGGAATTTAGAATTCTCAGTCAGATAGCTTTGGTATTTCAATAGACTTCAAACCTCATAGGATAGCAGCCATGGTAGTTCAAGCAGAATCATAGCACTATAATTGTGTAATGTAAAAGGGCAGGAGCAGACTTGTTACCATTTGTTTGTTTAGAAATACTTGCTGATTGCTATAAAGCAGAGACGGAGAACCTCAGGCTTGGACTTAACCTGGCCCTTCTGGCATCTCAGATGGCTACACTCACTTCCCCATGGCATAGTTTGTTTGTTTGTTTGTTTTTTGGTGATTTCCAGATTGTGTATGGATTTATCCCATCCTGAAATGTTGGGAAATGCTTAGTTACTGGCATATTTTAAGCTAAAGTATGCTGCCATTTTTGAAGCTCTGGGAAAATTGCAGCCCATCTATATATTTTCCCCATCAGCCTTTGCTGTGAGCAAAACAGTCAGGTGGGGAAAGGCAACAAGCATTTGAGGCAGCAGTGCTCATTTTGTGGCACATGCAGCTATATCCCATTTAGATATTACAGGGAGGAAGGAGAGAGAAATAATGGCAGAGATGGCATTGTCTGCTGCAATGTATGTATAATATTTGTCTTCTTGCCAGAAAATGTTACCAGTTACACCTGCAGCATGTGCAAATTTGTAGTTCCTTTGCAAGAGAAGGTCAGTGCACTATAGATATCTGTTGAGTCCCTTCAATGGCTCAGAGAATATGAGGACTACTTGGATAGAACACAGGGAGAATTGATCCTACAGAACCAATAGGAAGAAACTACCAAGGAAAATGAAGAGGCCTATAACAGTCCAGAGGAATCACCCTGGAGGACAGTCACTGTCAGGAGCAGACCATACAGAAAGGATTCAGAACCTTTCCAACCAAGAATCACTTCCTACATCTTCATGAGGATAGCAGCCATGAAGATGCTCAAACAAGAAACCAGCAACATGTGCCAAGAAAGGAGTCAAGGTAACCACCAGCTGCAACAAGAAGAAAAGAAAGATGCTGGCAGTTGGGGACTCATTGTTCAGGGGTATAGAGGCACCTGTGTGCCAGCCTGACAAGATGAATCAGGAAGTGTGGTTTTTTTCCTGGCACACATGTGCAGGATGTCACTGACAACTTGCCAAAACTCATAAAGGATACAAATCAGTGCCCCTTTCTCCTTATTTATGTGGGCACCAATGACATGACCAAGAACACCTTTGAGCCGCTCACCTCCGAATATAAAGCTTTGGGCAGGAAGCTGAAGGGGTTTGAGGCACAAGTGATAGTCTTGTCAGTTCTGCCATTGAAGGATAGAGGACTGCACAGGGGCAGGAAGATACTAAAAATGAATGACAGCATATGCAGATGATATAAACAGGAGAGGTTTGGCTTCTGAGACCATGGTGTTTACTTCCTAGACAGAGGGCACTGGCTACAGATGGGCTGCACCTCATGAAAACTGGGGACACTTTGGTAGTAGCAAGGTAAGTCTGAATAAGAGGTCTTTAAACTAATTCCTTGGGTTGGTAATGATAGCTCAGACATCAGCCCAAAGGCAGACTCTAAACACAACAATGTAAAGTCTAAAGCAGAAGCAGAGGGACAGAACAGGATCCACAGAAAAGCTGATAGTAAATTAATAGGTGAGAACAAACAAAGCTTCAAATGATTACAAACCAATGCACAGAGTTTAGGAAATAAACAAGATGAGCTTGAAATCCTAATGCAGGAAGGTAAATATGACTTCATAGCCATAATAGAGCCCTGGTGGGATGACTCCCATGATCTGGAGTATCACAAATGAAGGATATAACCTATTCAGAAAGTATAGATGTGTCAGAAAAGGAGGGAGAATAGCATTATATGTCAACGCCAAATTCAGTTGTACAGAAATCCATAACAGTGATCAGTGTAGATCAGTTGAGAGCATTTTAGTAAAAATAATTGGAGAAATAAATAAATGCAACATTGTGGTAGGAGTTTAGTATAGGCCATCAAACTAAGAAGAGGTGGTGGATGATACTTTTCAGAAACAAATCTCAGAAATCTCAGAGATGCAAGAATTAGCAGTGGGGAACTTCAGTTACCCTAATATCTGCTGGGAGACTAACTCTGTTAAGCATAGGCTCAGCAACAAATTCCTGATGTGCCTTGCAGATAACTTCCTATTTCAAAAGGTAGAGGAAGGAGCAGGGAAATGAGCAATGGGCAACCCTGCACTTGATCCTAACTAATAGGGAGGAGTTGGTCACTGGAATCAAAGTAGTCAGTACTTTAGAAGTAAGTGACCACATAATGCTAGAATTTGCAATTGTTGGACAGGGTAAAGAAGAGTATATTCAAACACTGACCTTGGATTTCAGGAAAGCTGATTTTATCAAGTTCAGGGAAATACTGGGTGGAATCCCGTGACTAGGCACGCAAAAGGAAAAAGACACCTAGCAAGGGTAGGAGTTCTTGAAGAATATGTTTTAAAAAGCACAATAACAAACAATTCCATGGAAGACGAAAAATGGGAAATATCTGAAAAAAACTGTGTGGCTGCACAGCAGTCTCAAGGAGGAAGTGAAAAGAAGAAAGAGTATACACAGGGGAAAAAATGGAAGGAAGGACAAATCACCAAGGAAGAGTACAAGCTTGCAGGAATAGTATAAGAGAAGTTAAAGCTCAGAATGAGCTGAGACTGGCTAGGCAATGAAGGAACAACAAAAAGAGGTTTTTCAGATACATTTGAGGCAAGAGAATGACCAGGAAGATAGCGGGGCCGCTGTTCAGTAAGGATGATAAAATGCTAACAGATCACAATGAAAAGGAGAACTACTCAATACTTATTTTGTTTCTGTTTTCTCCTAAAAAGAGAGACCTTGGCAAGGGATCTGGATTACAAATCAAGATAGACTGGGAGCTAGACAAGAATGACATAGCACACCTAAATGAGTTAAGATCTGTAGGACTAGCTGAACTGTATCCCCGAGTACTGAAGGCACTCATCTGTGTTCTTGATGAGTTTTGGCAAGTTGTGTACTCTTTGAATCACTTGCCATCATTTTTTTTAATCTTGGAGAACATTTGAGGTGCCAATGGACTGGAGAAGGGTAAACAAAAAAGAAGATTCAAGAAATTACAAACCAGTCAGCCTGACCTCAATATCAGGAAATATTAGAATGGAATGTACAGGAGTCTGTTTGCAAATATCTTGATGACAATCAGTAGGAGCCAGCATGTGTTTGTCAAAAACATTTCCTGCCAAACTAATCTTTTTCCAGTCAGGTCCCTAGTTTAGCAGATGGTGGGAATGCTGTGGGTGTCATTTATCTGGATTTTAGAAAAGCTTTTGATATGGTCCCCCATAATATTTTGTTTAGCAAATTGATTAAATGTTGAATAGATGGGAACACTGTCAGATGGATCCATAATTGGTTGGGAAACTGTGCTCAAAAAGCCCGTCATCAGTAGCTGTGCTTCAAGGTGGGAGGAGGTCTCAAGTAGAGTACCTCAGGGTTCTGCACTAGGGCTATTACTCTTCAATATTTAACAATGACTTAGATGCTGGGATAGAGGGAATCCTTATCATGTTTGCAGATGACACAAAACTGAGAGGAGTGGCAACACATTGGAAGATAGGAACAAAATTCTACATGACCTAGATAAACTAGAAAATTGGGCAGAAATTAATAAAATGAAATTCAATAGAGACAGATACAAAAGTCTACATTTAGGGCACAAGAACCAAATGTGCAGGTGCAGGATGGGGGATACATGGCTCAGCAGTACTACATGTGAAAAAGACCTTGGGATTATTATTGATCATGAACTGAATATGAGCCAGCAGTGTGATGCTGCAGCAAAGAAGGGTGAATACTATTTTAGTCTGCATTAATAGAAACATAGTTTCCAACGGAGAGAAGTACAGTAATAGTACCATTATATTCTGCACTGGTCAGGCCTCGTCTGTAGTACTGGTTCCGTTCTGGGTGCCTCATTTTAAGAAGGATATAGCTGTGACATAACATTAGAGGGAACTTCTTGACAGTAAGAGCAGTTTGGCAATGGAACCAGTTGTCTAGACAGGTGGTGGGGTCTCCTTCTTTCAACGTCTTCTAAAAGAGGCTGTACAGCTACTTGCTGGGGATGCTTTAACTTGGAGATTCTGCATTGAGCATGGGTTGGACTCAATGACCCATGAGGCCTCTTCCAACTCTATGATTCTACTTTTGGCTGTGCCTACCATTAGAATATGGCCCTTGTAACTTATCTTTGGCTGATGTCACCTAACAAGTAGCTATTAAAGAACAAGGTGTGCGGTAAAAGCACATGTTTATCATATGCAAAGACGTGTGTGTGTGTTGTGATTGTATGGAAATATTTTGGCAGAGTCTTTCACATTAGTATCTTGCAGGTGCCTTTTTAGGACAGGTCTCTTTAGGCTTGTCTACACTGGGGGTAAAAATCTGGATGAAATTCAGACTACTTTGGCCTGGAGCTGTGGCAAATGAAATTCGGACTATTCTGGCCTGGATTTAAGCTCCACTCTTACCTGCATTCAGATTTTTAATCCCTATAAAGCTGCAGGTCCACTGTCATTGCTAGCCAACCACCTCTGTGGCACTGCTGCCACTGGTGTAGGCCAGAAGACAGGGCTCTGTGTTCCCATTGCATAGTCTCTTCTCTGAGGTAAAAATGACTGGCCAGCCCTGTCATTGCGAGGCTGGCCATCTGTCTTGACTTCAGAGAGCACGCCTAGCTCTGAGGCTCTGCTTTTCTGGCACACAATTGCCTGCTCTGAGGTCAGAAGGAGCAGCCAGCCCTGTCATCATGAGGCTGGCCACCCATTCTGACTTCAGAGAGAGCTACTAGCACTGATGCTCTGCTTTCACAATTGCTCTCTCTGAGCACCATGAAAAGTTACTTTTCTATACCATCTTAACAGACAAGCATCTGAGACAAAATGTAGGCCTGTGACTCTAATATTGTCACTTTTCTTCTCCATAATTTTTAACATCTTTGCCTGATGAAGAAGCCTGTCAAGCTTTGAAAGCTTTTTTTTTTTTTTTTTGCATTTTGGTTGCCCAATATTGTGTATTTTGGGTTTTGTTATATTTGGCTTTTCCTAGTTAGTTAATGAAATGCAGTTTCCTTGATTATTTGGTGGTGTTACACATCTAATGTAATCAAACAAGTTTGTTTAAAAGTTTTGCCAAGAGCAACCTAAGAGTGGCGAGTAAAACTTATTTTTTTAAAAAAATAACAGGCAGTTCTGTGCAAATGATGGACAGGGCGATAATGAGCAGCTTGCAATTTTTCTGTGGCTGCCTTGTCTCTCATTGTCAACAACCCTGGCAGTGTATGTTCTTATCAGAGCCCTTTGTGCTTCCAGTTCTCCACTCGTGCATTGTTTACAGTAATGGCAGATATCAATTCTTAGTATGGTTTTCAAGAACTTTCTTTGCAACAACCTTTCTTGACAGAAACATGATTGTCCAGTCTGCTAGTTGTTAGTGAGATACTCATGCCACAGGCTAATTAGCTGCTAGGGGACAAAGTGGCAAGTTCTGGCTTTGAGTTGTAGCTATTTGCTAAGGGTTGAGGCTGTGTTTATGGCTGAGGACCTGCCATTTAACATGTGAGAAGCAGAGTAGGTGCCAGATGCAAAAATATTAGATCTTGGCATGTCATTTCCTGTCCTAGATGTAGATGTTTTTACACAAACATGGAATGTTTCAGAAATGGATGGCAAACTTAAAAAAACAACAACAGTGTAGTGAAATTGTTGATTTGAAATGCATTCTCAACTTTTTTTAAAAGAAAAAATCTATGCATCTTTGCAAAAAGAGAAAGAAAGAAAGAAGAATATCCTTGTGTGTTAGAAATGAGTTTGACTGATGATGTGAATCTGGTGAAATTTGCTTTCTTTGGTTTAGCTGAGAAGATTCCTGATTCCACTGAATCGGAATGCTCTTAAAAATTCTCTTCAGACATTAATTCTGAATGGACAAAGGCCCCTCTTCATTTAAGGGTTTGGGAAGATGGCTTGTGTAGACAGCCCTTCCTAGTTTTGATGATGCCTGAATAGATTTTATGGCTAAATCCAATTGCTAGTACCAACTAGAGCAGATGAAGTGAATCAGTGAAACTGATTGATTTGCCAAGTTCCCATTGATTCATTGAGTCTACTCTATTTTGGGCTAATTTTAGGACTCGTGTCTGTAATCTGGTGGCAAATGATACTCATTATTCCTATCATGTGGTGATAATAGATAATACTTACCTAATGTTTATTTAGTATCTTATATATTTAACTGAATGGCAGTTTACACTGCAGTCCTCCCTGTTGACTGGAAATTTACGTAGATTATGATCCCTCTGTGACAAAGCGTAGTGAACACTCTGTTTCTTTGCAGGAACTGTGAAGATGCTTTGTCATCTGAAGACTGTGAAACCTTATACCAGTTTGTTTACACCACCCACCGACCACTGGCCATAGCAGCTGGAGAACTACTTTATAAAAGGTACCTTTAACTATTTTTTGTACAGTACTCTGTTGGTTTCACAATTGTGGACCCTACCTTTGCATCCTCTATTATTGTTTCTCCTAATTGGGAGAAGGTGGTTTACCTCTTTTGGTTTTTTAAAACCAGATTATCATCATCCTCATCCTCGTTGTTGTTGTTATTATTTATTTTTTGGTACTTTGCAGATATTGGTGTCCTGCTGAACTGTCTAATAGCTTTTATGTGGGTGGTTCTGTTTTGGTTTCATAAATGTTTGGCTGCTTAAGCATTGGCATTCACCCTTTAAAGTAGAGGTATGGGGAATGACAGACATTTCACTTGGTTCTAGAGATGCCTTTCCTTCTGTGCAGACTGTCTTCCATTCATGGAAAGGCTATGCCATTCCTTATGCTTCAGTGCAGTGTGATGAAAAGCTGTACCTGGAGATGTTTTGCTCATGCAGAAGCAGAGAACCACTATAGAGGCTACCTGTGATGGGATGGTGCAAAATCTTGTACAAGTTTTAACAGACTTGTCCAAGTGGCTCTTTTTCCCCACAACACCTGCTTCTTTGGATCCAACCCATTGTTTCCATAATCCTCCAATAAAACAGATCTGGGTTTAATATCACTGCATTTGAAGGCTGAGACTTTGGGAGGGAGTCTTGCCTAAGGCACGCTAGTGGTTTCTAATGGCTGCAGTAACAACTTCCTTTGTCCCATTTCAGACTCCTATCATTTCATTTGTGCCAAATATTATCTTGTTCTTTTTTTGTTTTGTTTTGTTTTTGCTGGTTGATTCTTACCCAGTAATCCAGTTTCTCACCAAGCTGCATCTGCTGGTGGCTGCTGTGAAGAGCTTGTCCTTTGTGATTGACCACAAAGAGTCTCTTTTTCTGCAGTCCAGCTGTGGACATGATCTGTGGTGTAGCACAAAAGCTGCAATAACTTAGCAAGGCAGTAGATTAAAAAGCTTCAGTTTTTCAGTTATCCTCTTAATTTCCCCAAAGGCAAGCCTTCACAGTTTTCCAGAGTTTGGAAAAGTCATTTTTTGGATGACTATTCCCAGAATGCCCCAATTAGCATGCTAAAACCTACATTGATCTCACAGTTTCAGTGTTATCTCTGTGATTGTGGGCAGTAGAGATTTTATCAAGTTCTGACATTCTGGATACAGAAGGGCGGCACTGCATACTGCAGTGGTGGCTGTTTTATGGCTTCCCTGTCATGGTGGGGAGGGGATGGCGAACAGGGTTTCTTTCAGGCTCCCCTGGCATGAACTAAGCTCTTGGAGCTTATTCTGTGCCAGAAGAGATTGGAGGAAAAACTAGGCACCACTCTCCCTTCAGCGGAGCTTTTGTGGTTTCCCTGCCATGATGGAGTGGGAGAGGGAGAACAGGGTATCTTTCAGGCTCCCCTGGCATGGACTCTTGGAGCTTGCTCTCTGCTGGAAGAGGCTGCAGGAGGGATCCCTGCTGCCAGCGAGAGAGCAATGTCCTGTTCCTTCCTGCAACCTCTCCTGGCACAGAGCAACTCTGAGAGCTTAGCCCATGCCAGGTGAGCCTGAAAAAAGCCCCATTCCCCCACTCCCACCCCGTCATGGCAGGGAAACCCCAAAAGCTCCACCAAAGAGAGAGTGGTGCCTGTTCTTTCCTCCAACCTCTCCCAGCACAGAATAAGCTCTGAGAGCTTAGTTCATGCCGGGGAGCCCGAAAGAAGCCCTGTTTGCCCTCCCCTCCCCACTGTGGCAGGGAAGCCATAAAACAGCTGCTGCTGCAGTAGGAAGAATTAAGGGAATTGGAACTTTCTCTAATCTCCCTGCCCTGGTAGACGAGCATCATAGAATCATGGTGGAAGACATACAAATGTCTAGAGATAACATATTGTGTTAATCAAATCTGTGAAAAGCCTAATGCTAAACCCGTGAAAATGGAGGCTGGCTGTATTATAAATCCAAAGGCCTAACAGATTTCATACAGTATTAATGCATGCTTTTATTTCATAACAACATGTTTTGGGCTGCACACCTAGGAATAACCCCATTAAACTCTGTGGTACTTGTCTCTTGGAGATCTGTTTGTGTTTATGTGTATGAATATGATAATGGTGTCAGAATGTATCGTAATTTAGCAAACCACAGTGATTTCTTCCTGTAATAGGAATTTAGGGAGCAGAAACTGACCAACTGCTTTTTCTGTGGACAGACTGATTATCCAGGAAAGTGAAATGGACTCTTTTGCAAAAAGAAATGGAAAATGGGAGCCTGTTGCTAGCCAGCTGAGAACGCTAATCATTTTCTTCTTGGAAAGTGAGGTAAAGAGAATGCAAGCTATGATGCATGAACAGAACAGTGAGAAATAGTTTGCCATGATCACATAGCTGTTTCAGAAAACTATAGATCACATTCAGGATTAATTAACTAAGATAAAGGCTGAGCTGAGGGTTTCTTGGCTGGGGAGTAAAGAATAGGAACTGAGAAGTATAACAGAGTTTTATTTTAAAAATTGCTGACATACAAGATATGCTGGAGGGTAAAATTTCAAACTGTAATGCATGTTTTCAAGTAATTGTATAAATGTTGGAAGATTTGAGAATAAGGTAGGTAAGATTACATTTATTTTTAAGGGAAGTGTCTGAAGGGACCAAGGAAGAAAAAGCTTTGTTATGTTCAGGTAGAGATGGGTGCTTTACTGGAATTGTTAGAAGGCTGGGTTTAGACTGCGTATTCTTTTAGAATGAGGTCTATGGTGCCCAAGCAGGGATGAACAGACCTCAGGTTTCTTAGATTTACTTAATTTTTCTCTAGAATTCCAAGATCAAATTGGGTTACATGCTATAGAAAGAGACTTATTTAACTCAGTACCTCTGAGTCCTCAGATTTGTGTTTTGAATAGAATGCCAAAACTGAAGAGAGCTTTAACTCACATCTCCTTAATTTCAGCATAATTTATAGGAGGATTGGTGGTGATGGTGAAATAATATTCCGATTGCTACTGTTAAGTAATGGGAGTCAGAAATCTTTTCTGATATACTGTAAACACCTAAGAGATCTACTAGGAGATCTTGATCTTCTGATACTTCTGATACTGTACTTCTGATCAGATCTGCCTTTTGCCAACCCCTGAGTTTAAAAAGTATATGTAATGGATTGCAAAGACTTCTTCAGAAGTACAGTTTGATCAGTATGAAGTATGGTGGGACTCATGCAGACCTTCAGATTTTGTTACACAACATTCCCAGCAGCTTTAATCAGCATCACCAGTGGTGAGGAAAGCTATGAATTGCAGTCCAATAGAGCTGGAGGGTTACATGATTTCCATCTCTATCTTATGTCAATACTGTGAAAATAGATTGACCCTCAGCCTAAAAATCTGATATTCCCACCACTGTTGTAAAGTTCTAACAAATAATAGAGTTCTAATGTTTTCCTCTGTTTTGAAGCATGATCAAATATGGTATACAGGCATTTGCCTTATAATCTTACTATTTTGTAATAATAAATTTTTATTTATGGATCTACTAAGGGAAAATTGTTCACTGATGTATTTAAGAAGCATTATGGGCTACACTACATTCATAGCCTTAATTAGAAATTATGAATGCTTAGTTTGAACAAAGAAATTGTGAATGCTTAATTCGAACCTTCCATTTACTGATGATTCATTGCATAGACATCAGAAAAGAGCCAATATGGTTTAGTGGTTTGAGTGTTGGACTAGGACTCTGGGAAAACCAAGGTTCAAGTCCCTGTTCAGCCATGGTAATCTCATGGGTGACCTTGGGCAGGTCACACTCTCTCAGCCTTAGAGAAAAGCAATGGCAAACCCTCTTGGAACAAATCTTGTCATGAAAGCTCTAGGATCGCTATTAAGTTGGAGTTGACTTGAAGGCAAATAACAATTTCTCTCTCTGGCTTTTCTTCGCAAACAAAGATTCAGGAAGGACTCATCCCGTGCTTTCTGCAAGAGTGCTGATGACTAAAAAGGCCCATCTGAGATAAATGAGTCCGGTTGCAGAAAGCACAGCAGAAGGTGTCCTTGGGTGATGTTTCTGGGGTGTGATTCTTTCTACGTTGTTGTTTCTCTTCAAGACTTGTTTGGCATGAGTTCTCAAATAAGGCTGCAGCATTGTGGATAGTGCGTCTCTATGCCTCCTGATGTGAGGCCAGGGCGGACCATTGTTGGTGATCAATTTGGCCGAGCCTGAGCTGTTGTTTCAGGGAGTCCTTGTATCGCTTTTTTGGAGCACGCCTCTTACCCTGACCCGTGGCGAGTTCACCGGAGAGTACTATTTTTGGGAGGTGATGGTCCTCCATCCTAGAAACGTGCCCTGCCAAGCACAGCTATGTTATCAATATCATAGCCTCAATGCTGATGATCCCTGCTTGCTCAATAATACATCTAGAAAAACTCAGCAGTTGCATAAAAACAACAGTGCCTGTGTGTTTCTGCGCCCCCTTTCTCCTGGGAGCTCAGGTAATGGAAACTTTCTGATGGTCTGGATTTTTTTTCTTTTTTAGTTACATAGCCACGTCACATATCTGGTAGACAGCCTGTGGGATTGGGCCCTGAGTTTATTGAAAGACTGGGAGTGCATGACGGCTCTCTTATTGGAAAACACTGATGAGCATGAAGAAGGTAGGTGGGCCCAGAAGCATTCAGCTTTCTGCTAGGGCTGATACCTTGTGGTCTTCCATGCTAAACCAAGAGATTGTGTTATGGAGCCAGATTGGATAAGGGGGTAAGTGGGGTTTCATTAATAAGTGTTGCATGTTTGTCATCATCAAACACTAGTTTAAAAGATAGTGTATTGTTTAGGCAATGAAACGGAAACTCAGTTTCCACATTCAGGGTTTTGCTGTTCTGGCTGCTTAATAAAATTTGTCACTGGATTCCTCAGAGCTGTTTCAACTTCAGAGAAAAGAATGCAGTAACTGGGTGTGTGTGTGTGTGTGTGTGTATGTGTATGTGTGTGTGTGTAGGAGTATATTTTATAAAATAAAATATATATATTATAAAATAAAATACTTATAAAATATATAAAATAAGCCCTGCTTATTTTATCCAGAGTTCAGAAAAGCTACTTTTTGAACTAAGACTTCCAGAATCATCCAACAGCATGGAAAATAGTTTTTCTAAGCTCTAAGCTTAGCTGCTAAACATGGAATTTTTAAAATTAACAATTCATTTAAATCTCCTTATGTGTATTTAGAGCTTTGTTTTTCTTTATATCCAGTTATAGTCAGTTCCAAAGAATAACTGAATACCAGTGGTGTAGTTTATACTTCTCTTTATTTGATTTGTTTGATTTATAGCCTGTCTTTCGCCCAAGAGAAGTATTCAAGACAACTTATTCTGACATAAATGTTGATAGTATTCCTTCCAGTATTCTTTTTTTATTATTTATTTATTTAAAAAGCTGCCTTCAAAAATTGTTGAGAGAAGTGAATTAAGTAACTCCTTTAGCAATCCTAGGATCTCCACTTCTTTCTGGGCAGGACTGAGTGGAGCCTGTGTGTCATTTTGTTCACAGCGCTGAGCCATGCTGAAGAGAGTGCCCTCATTGAGATAATCTTAGCGACTATTCGAGAAGCTGCTGAAGGTCATCCGCCTGTGGGCAGAGGAGGGACCAGGAAAGTCAGTGGAATTTCTTCATATTGTATTGGTACTCTGGCTTTCTCATGCACACACACACCCGCCAATGATCCCAGCAAATAGGGTCATGCCTCTTCAGCGATAAGAGCCGGATCATAGTTGAAGGACAACTAGGGCTTCTGTCCTAGACCCCCCCTCCCCAGAATTTGATTGTGCAATTGTAGAACATCCCCAGCATGCCCAATTGGAACATTGTCTCATCCAATAACTTGTACATTGTTACCAGTAGGGACCTTGTTATGTCTTTAATGAATAGGAGTCTATACATCTGGATCTAACACGTCATTTTAGTAGGAGGATGTGCAAGTACTGTTTGCAGTTGAGGAAGTTGTTAAAAATCAGTTGTGCATCTGCTTCTCCATATATATCTTAATGTGCAAAATCATGCTAATCCCCAAAAGTCTTGTAGGATCAGGCTGGAAAGCCAGTGTTTAGCAACTGCCTTTTCTTTGCAAAAGCCATCAGTTTTGCAGTCTAGTGATTAAAGGTCCAGTAAATGATCATCCACTTAACTAACAACATTTATGTGCAATTATATCATCCTGTTAAAGTATGCAAAGAGATCTTGTAGCACCTTTGAGACTAACTGAGAGAAAGATGTTGTAGCATAAGCTTTCATAGGCTTGGTCTCTACTTCCTCAGATGTGTCACTCCATGCATCTGAGGAAGTAAACCAAGTCTACGAAAGCTTACGCTGTAACTTCTTCTCAGTCTCAAAGGTGCTATAAGATCCCTTTGCATACTGAGAGTCCAGACTACACAGCTATGTCTCTGCATCCTGTTATTGGTATTTTTTGAGAACTATGACTAAAGATGGCACTTCCTATTAAGTATGAGAACTAAAAGGACCAGTTTGCATTGTTTAGAGCGGGGAGAAGCCATATCTATTGCTCAGATCCTATTTGTGAAGCAAATAATACTGGTTGCATCCAGGTCTCATGTTTGTAATCCTCCAAAACATGGTTTGGAAAAACTGGCTGCAAGTTCTGTGCTTGCAGGCTTCCTTTTCCCTTTTCTGTCTCTTGTGCTTAATGGTATTCTGTGGTTCAAAAGTGGTTTTAACTAGTGGTTCAAAAGACAGCTGAATCTATCCATGCTGTAGTTTTGTTCTGCTATTTAGATAATGCTATTGAGATGTATTTTAAAATGCACCAACTTGTTTGTACGGAAGTAGTCATGCATAGCTTGTTCATAGAACTTAGAAGTGCTGAACTCTTTCACAAGATACCGATATGACTGGAATGCTCAGAGATTTCTTTATCTGCACTCTGTATTCCTTTGTTCAAACAAGGGCGCTGCTTGGAACAAACAACAATCACAAAAACCCTCTGTTGCAAAGCTTACCACTTTCCAATTAACAACCAAAGTATAAAAAATAATTTGGAGACGACATTTTAAGTGCTGTGACATTTAAGCAATTTAAAGCTTTCATCCCTAGCATTTTATTTATTTATGCTGCAATCACAACAAAATGTTTTGTCCACAGGTTCTGTCTGCCAAAGAGAAGAAGATACAAGTGGAAGATTGTACTAAAATTACTGAGCATTTCATTGTGGTGCTTCCCCAGCTCTTGGCAAAGGTATCTAGCAGCTGCTTCTGTGGATGGATATTAAATAATGATGTTGGATTTCAAAAGTGCCTTTATGCCCTCTCTTTCCTTTCCAGTATTCAGCAGATGCAGAAAAAGTGACAAATCTCTTGCAAATCCCGCAGTATTTTGATTTAGAGCTGTACAGCACTGGACCCCTGGACAAGGTGAATTAGTAATATATGTGCATGAGCGAGAAAGAGAGGGTACACTAGGGAGAAAAATAAGATAATTTCATGGGAAACTGAACAGCGTGTCCTTTGGTCTAAAAGTCCCCCTTAGTCTTGTTATTTATTTGTTCATTCATTCATTTTAACTACTGAAATGTATAGGCCATCTAATCCCTGGGTGCATACCATTGCAAGGATGGGTTGATCCCTGGGTGTGTTCATTCAGCTATGTGTGTTGCTGCCAGTGACTCCAGATGGCAGCCTTGTTATTTCAATACTGTGCTACAGAAACTGAATTGACTTCCGAAGTATTGCAGTGTTGTGGGGAATAAGGACCATCACCATGAAAATATGTTCAGCTTATGGTGATCTTAAGGGCTCATGCTTAACTTGTGCAGACATGAAAAATCTTTGCATGGGCATGGATTACATCTTTTCCTCCATCAAGTTGTACTATTTTTGAGCGCGCGGGGGGGGGGGAGGCTCATTCCTGCACTTCTGACTGTATACTAGAACTCCATTCTGGTGACACAAGAGGATATTGTATGCATAAGTAATAACATGTCCCTCTTCAAGGTGAATTGGGTCCCTATTTTTCTTGCTTTGCAGAGAGACCTATGCAAGTCAATATCACAGCCAAAGCTGTATAGTGAGTTCATACGTCAGCAAGGATTTAAATCAAAGTCTGCCGAATCCAAATTGAACCTGTCTGTGGACTTCACTTGTTCATAGCTTATGATATTTATGGCACCCTTTGCTTTCTTTGTAGCACTTGGACACATTGCTGAGAGAGGTGAAAGCCATTGTAACAAAACACTCTGACACAGATGTTCTGGAGGCTTGCTCCAGGGTGTACCATGTTCTTGGCAGTGAAGAGCTTGCTATTTGTAACAAAGTGGTTCTTGCTAGAGCTGAACTGGTAGATGAACTGGTGGACAAACTAAACCAGCTCTTGGTTATCTCTTGGTATGAGGTGAGTATAAGAACTGGATATAATGAGACCTGCAATGTCAGACTTTTGTTTTAAATAGCAAAGTGTAAATAAAAGGGATATTTAAAATCAAATTCTAAATGCAGTTCTTGTTTTTGTTTTGTATGGGTGCTGAGGAGGCAGTGCAACATCACAGAGGATGGAATTCCAGTCTGGAGATTATTTCCATTAAGGCAAGGGTGGACAAAATGTGCCCAGACTGCATGTGCCTCCCAGGTTTTTTTTTTTTTAAAATTGCAGCTGATAGGCTACAAAACTCACCAAAGTTTCTCTGCCCCACCTCATGAAGGTATATAAATGGGGATGAGCATTCGTCTGGTCCTTACAAAGCCATTGCTTCAGTAGATTTGATCAATTTCAAACCTAACATGCTGTGGTCCCTTTCTTTTGTTGTGAGGCAGAAGTCATCCATCTGATCCCTCCCCTGCAGCTTTGGAGAAAAGCTGGAGCCCTGCCCATAGCTGGTGGCAGGCAGGTGGGTGGAAAGCCCCATGGGGAAGTAGGCCCACGTCTTTTGCTACTACCTCTGAATTTTGAAAGGTGTAGATCGCATTTTTGACAACTTTTTTGACAATTTTTGGAATTTGACAACCATTCCCTTGAGTACACATTTATCATGTGTGAAGAAGTCCAAAGTATTATTTTTTAAAAATTAAAATAAAAACAAATTCCTTTTGTAACAGTAGTGGTCATTTCAGATTATTCCCTGTTTCTGCCTGAAGTAGGGAAAACTCTGAAATGAACAGAATGTGCCAGTGTCTCTTGACAGGATGGCGGTATGGTTTTTAGACACTGACTGTTCTTGTGCTTTTCAAGGATTGATAATCTATTCCTAGACTATTTTACATGTAGGATTTGAACCTGGTGCCTGTCTCCTGTTTTACACCTTTTGTTTCTGATTCAGTCAGAAGTATAATTCAAATACTAGGTAATTTGCAGATAAAACAACTTTTTCATTAGAGGGCCAGTGAGATCTGTGTCTCCCTACACACTGCTTTGAAATTTTCACTTATACAGAGAGACTTTTCATTTCAAATATCTTGCAAAGCTTTTAAACCCCAAAAGTAGCTTTTATATTTCTGTGTGTATGTGTGTGTGTGTGTGTGTGGCTGGGGGAAGGGGGGCTGTAGAAATACTTGAAAAGGTTTTCGTTGGTTCTAAGAATATAAGAGCAGCTGTTCAAAATATGAATAGCTTGCAGACTCAGTTCAAGAACAGTTGATCATCTGTGCCATTGCTAACAGATGTCATTCCAGCATACAAGAGTTCATGCAGAGTGTGTGTGTGTGTGTGTGTGTGCACGCACGCTTAAATTGATATCTGAAGTACAGTAAATGTGTCATCCAACATTATCCCTAACCCTGTATATTTTGACAATTTTCAAAGATATTGCTGCATTACTTTGTTTCAGTATAAACAGGGCAATAAAAGAGTGGTTTTTAAAACTAACCAATTTATTTTATCACAAGGTTTTGTGGATTACAGTCCATTTCCTCTGGTGTATTGATGGGGTACAGTTTAGAAGCCTCAGGTGTATATGCACGGTTACATTGTTATGGAGTTGGGATTAGAGTGATACAGACTGATCAAATGGAATACAGGAAATGACAATTGTATTATCATTGTCCATAAACCATCAAAGGGTTGGCTTACGTCCCTTACCCCAAGATTTTAAATGGTTGCTATTAAATGGTTCCTCTTGTGCAGTGGTTCCCAAACTTTGTTCCTCTAGTTGTTTTGGACTTTGGTTCCCAGAAGCTGCAGCCAGCTTGGCCAATAGCCAGGAATTCTGGGAGCTGAAGTCCAAAACATCTGGAAGAGTGAAGTTTGAGAACCACTGGTCTAGTGAAAAGGTCCTTCAATGAAAGCCATGCTGGCTGGGGAATTCTGGGATTTGTAGTCCCTAAAAAGTAACTTTTCCAGGCATTTGGGAGAAGAAATTAGGTGCTAAGCTCAGTTCTATCTCTTATTCTATCTCACCTCTATGTGATATAGGGAGAAGGGCTTTGTGCAGAAGAAGAGGTGATTCATCATATATGCTCCACTCTCCAAAGAATAGCTGCTTTTTACAAGTGAGATGCCTGCTTATGCTGATTTCTGATTTTGCAATGCTATGCAAGCAAGAGTGATTAGAATAATGTTGATTTTAACTGCAAAGCCAAAATAGGAGGGGAGAAAAATTATTGATTAAAACGTAAAACACTTGGTGAAATATGAAACACAGATACTCAGATTTGAAAAAGGCCTTGAAAACATATGCCATGAGACTAAGCTAAGTGACTTAAATATAGGAGTAAAAGCACTGGATCTTATTTCTGATAGATTTAGGTCAAAGTTAGATTTAGATTTAGACATCCTGACTAGGGAATGATGGAAATATTAGTCTGACAAATCTGGAAGGGACCAGGCTGGGAAAACTGAGGAAAAGTGGTTTTGAGTCTTGAAAAGTGAACATTCTGTTCGAGGCTTTACGTTCAGTGCAGTCTGCTTCAGTGAATGGGGTGCTCCATAGAGAAAGGAGTATGATTAGGTATTGAATAATAGTTACAAGTTTTACATTAAAGAATGGGGTTCTCTGCATTTTTTTTGTCATTGTTTTGCAATAAGCTTCTTACTTAGACTGAAGTCCCCCCTCATACCTGAAATTGACCTTGGTCTTTTCCACACTAGCTCCTTTCCCTCTCTGATTTTGTGCTATGTCATACTGAATACATAGCAAGATGGATGACATTGGTGACCTTTCTGTTTCTAAAGGCTTTTGAAGATTTTGAAAATCCTTGGAGGATTGAGTGAACAAGGCCCATCCCACCTAAACAATGTGCTGGACTTTCTGTTATGTTGTTGTGCTGGTTTTTTTTAACAAAATTGATTTATGTTTTTAACTAGTTTTAATTTTTTGATAGTTCAATCATTTTTTAGCTTTTGTATTTTGTGAATTTTAACTACAGTTGGACCCCAGTATCCATGGAACCAATATCCGCGGTATCAGTTATCTGTGGGACACAAAACAGAAAACATACCATAGAGTCTTCCTAGAAAATGCCTAGAGAGGCATCCTCTCTAGACATTTTCTAGGTCCCCCAAGGCAACTCTATGGTATTTTAAACTGGGAGTTCTATTATTTTCAATGGCATTCGCTGTTATCCATGGTTTTTGGTATCCGCGGTAAGTCCGGGAACTGAACCCACATGGGTACGGAAGTTTGACTGTATGTGTTTTTTGCTCTGTTGTAAGCTCCCTTGAATCCAAAACTGGGAAAAAGGTGAGATTTAAATAAATATAACAATAATAACAGGATAGGTCTTGTTGGTCACTGTGTGATTTTTCCTGAGCAGTTACCCCTGCTTTTCTTCTGGTCCAGTGAGAAAATAGAGTAAGCAAAAGGTCTATTTTGGTTGCTTTTTGGAGAGCTCCCTTGGCACCATGATTCTGGTATCATTATGTTCCTGGTATGATTTTTCAGGGGATTAGATTTTGAAGTATATTTAGAGCTATAGGCTGACATAGCCAAGTACTTCCACTTACTCATGGGACTTGTTTTGTTTGTTCCTTTTTGTAAGCTTGAAGTATCCAACAGATTCAGCTAGAATGCTAAGCATTTGATAGGAACAGGAATTCCAGCAGTTACACACTATTTAGAAGTTAAGAGATTGTTGCAACACCACTGTTGAATCCCTTCTAACATTGTATTATCATGCTGTTGGGGATGGGATCCCCCCTTTGAATGGCCAATAGTTGTATATACGAGTAGGGACAAAGACAATTTACTCTCAAAAATCTTGCACAGAGTTTTGGTAGAAGCTTAGCAGAAGTCATACCAAAGACTTTTAGTTTTTTTTAATACTGAGGCATGTCTTTGCTGTTCAGTAGAGCGGTCTATCCCAACCTGGTGCCTCCCTTGATATGTTGGACTACAACTGCCATTATCTTCAGGCAGCAGTTCTGGAGGGCACCAGATTGGGAAACTCGCATTAGAGGCTGGTTAAAAATCAGAGTTTAGAAAAGCTACCTTGTTGGAATTTTGGGAGCTTCAGCCCAATAAAGTTAGTTTTCTACGTTCTGGTTAAAATAGGTCACTTTCCACCTGCTTTACTGAGAGAAATAATTAAATATATAGCATCCATTAAAAAAATGTTGTATTTCACTGTAAAGATTTATTATGGAGAATTCCCCCCACCCCGAAAATTAATTAATGAGGAGGAGAGCAGGCTGTCTTGATTATTTTCGTGGAGGTTATTTTGTCACACCTATCTGAAAGGATCATGCTATATCTCCTTTTGAACTTTTAGTGCCCATGATCTTTCCAGGTGGAATCTTTATGACAAGATGTCTAAACTGCTTGTATTTGAAATGGAACACGGCTCTTTACCTCTTCAGGTAACTGTAACAATATCATTGACTAGAAAATATTCCAGCTTTCCAGAAGAGCACATGATGCATATTTGGTCATGAAACACCCCAACAGTACCTTCCTGTTTTATGTCTTATTTGCTGAAATTTCAACTGATGCTTGAGTCTTTGACTGAAACAAATTGCAGTATTAATTCAATGAAAGGGGTCACATTTTATAGCATAAGACAAATCATGATGGATTAGACAATAGACTCACCTAGTTCAGCATTCTGTTCCCAGTGTGTCCTATCAGATGCCTATGAGAAGCACCAAGAAAGACGTGAGAGCAATAGCACTGTCTGTCATGTTTCTGCTGGCTATTTGCCATAATAATAAAGTCTAGTCATGTTCTCCAGCAACAGGTATTGATAAGCACTCCAGTACTGGAAGAAATACAGGTTGACCACCTCCGTATTCATGGACTTGATATCCATGTTTTCACTTATCCACGTCAGAAAAAAAATTGTCTCTAGGCATTTCTGGGTCCTCCAGTGTTATTTTGTGGTCAACCTCAGGCATTTGTTTAATTGAAAACAATAGGATTCCCTATTATCCATGGTTTCAGGTATTCAGGGTGGGGTCTTGGAACATATCCCCCGCAGATATAGGGATTGACCTACATGTAACCATCATGAATAATAGCCATTGGTAGCTCCATCTGTCTTGAAAATCTGTAGTTGGAGAATTTGATCCTTTATTGGGGGAAAGGATTTTGCAGATAGATGTTGTACATACTAAATTTCTGAAATCATCACCTGATGTAATTAAACTATGGTGATTTCTTGCTTTTATTTTGCAGATTGTTTTGCCTGCATTACAGTGTGCTTATTTTGCCCTGCTCTGGCAGCTCAGTTCTGTGGTAGAGCCCACACCTTCCAAGGTTAGGCTTCTTAAAGTTACTGTATGGTCTTTGTTGTCAGCCAGTTTTGACCTGGTGGAGCATAAATGATTTGTATTCTGCTTATGATGTTAATTGCAGAAACTCATGTACACTATCACTGCCAAGATTATTTGGCAATCTATGTGTAAGATCTGTAATCTACTACTTTATATGTTGCATCAGAAGCATGTTGTTTGTGCTTTTGCAGATCTTGTATGTGGCATAATATTGTGATTGGTCTAAAGTCGTGAGACAGCATCATGTGAAAGGTTTAAATGCAGGTGCTTCACATGTTGTGAAATGAATGTGAGCCCCCCCCCCCCCCGCCAAAAAAACATGCTTTTCAGTGATTGCAACTACATGAATGGGAGACTTCCAATGAATACCAGATGCTATAGGCTAAACCACCTCTGAATATTCCTTATCTAAGAAAACCTTATGAAATTCGTGAGGTCACCATAAGTTGACAGGCAAGTTGAAGGCACATATTGTACACACAAGTACACTGGGAGTATGTACTTTTGGGGTTCATGATTGGGTTGTCCAACAGAAGCATTGTGCACGTGATTTTAAAAAGTGTGTCTTTAGTGCTGGTTCTATGATTAGACCTCCTGCTCTGATGGCAGATTTTGGAGTACCATTAAAGGGGAAAAATCGTTAATTTGTTACATCACTTTGTCATCATTAGAGCATTGTTTAGATACTCTGCTTCAGGCATAAAAATATCTCGAGCTGCTTCTGTTCAAAGAGTATAGCACGGATACATGCAAAATGCAAGTGAATGATCCTGAAGTGAATTGCCATGGAAAACTCATGAAATTTACATTAGCAGTTCATTTTGCACACATTTGTGTGGTTCTGTCTCAGGTTTATGTGAATTCTCTTGTGAGATGTCCTGTCAAAACCAAAGAAGAAAACCATTGTCATTTAAAAATAAAATCTTAAAACTAATCAGGTGTTCCCAGTTGGGGGCAAAATGCTCTGGACAGGGATGTTAGTGGTGGTAGGGAAAGAGGAGCAGAGAAAGATTAGAATTGATGGCCATGATCCTTATTCCACAGTGTTGTTTTACTGTCTGAGACAAACTGTTGCAGATCAAAGATGGCTGGAATAGGACCTGTGTGTTCTATCCCCATCTGAGTTACCGTATGTGTTGCTGACAAAGCAGAGAGTGAAAACCTTTCATACGTATTTATTTGTTTTTTTTTATTTATTAGATTTATATCCAACTTTTCTCCCAAGATGGGATTCAAAGCGGCTTATAATAATTTAAAAAAATACAATTAAAACAACACAAGTTACAAAAGTTTTTAAAAATTAAATTAATTGACATTATTAAAATATGGTTAAAAATACAACATGAATTAAAAATGTAGAATCTATAAAAATACGACATTAAAACTAGCACACCAATTAAAATTCACATTTCAGATGCCTGCCTAAATAAAAATGTCCTCAACTGCTGATGAAAAGAGATCAGGGAGGGGGCCTACCGGATCTTCTGTGGAAGGGAGTTCCACAGTCTAGGAGCAGCCACAGAGAAGGCTCTCTCCCAAGTCCTCACCAACCACACCTCTGCAGGTGGTGGGACTGAGAGAAAGCCCTCCCCTGCCGATCTTAACACTCAGGCTGGCTTGTATAGGGAGACACACGAGGTCTGTCTATTAAATAACAAGACTGATACAATAACCCATCTTTATTTATATGTAATACAGTTCTAATGCTTGTCCCCTTCAGTATACTCCCTATTCACATTCACACACCGATGAAATCTTGTTTTCCACTGGTTGAAGGCGTGGAGCAGATCAGTTTCTGCCAGCTATTTTAACACATTTGCTGTTTTATTCTTTACTGCATCAATTGACTCAAAATGTGTTCCCTTAAGCACCAATTTCACTTTAGGGAAAAGAAAAAAATCACATTGTGCCAAATCTGGTGAATATGGAGGATGTTCTAGTCTAGTAATGCGTTTATTGGCCAAAAACTGCTTCACAGAAAGTGCTATGTGAGCAGGCACATTGTCTTGATGAAGAATGAAACCACTTTTCCATTGTTCTGGTCTTCCCCCCCCACTCTTTCTTTCAGCTTTGTCAAAATTTCCTTATAATAATGCTAGTTCACTCTTCTGCCTTCTGGAACCCATTCTGACAAAATTATGCCCTTGGTGTCAAAACCCCCTAATGAGGATGGCTTTGAATGTGGACTTTTTTGAGTCCAATGAGGATGGCTTTGAATGTGTGCTTTTTTTTTTATTCTTGGTGATAATGATATTTTCCAGTGCATTGACTGTTGTTTTGTCTCAAGATCATGCTGGAAGATCCAGGTTTCATCACAAGTGATGATTTTTTGAAAAAAGGTTTAGGTCCGCCTCAAGTTGCTGCAGAATGTCAGTGCAAATTTCCTTGCGGTACTCTTTTTGCTCTGGTGTGAGAACCCTAGGGACCATCTTGGCACAAACTTTTTTCATGTTGAGATCTTAATGCAAAATTTTCCATGCAGTGTCTTTGTCAATGTTCACGGTTTCAGCCATCATTTGGACATGGAGTTGGTGGTGTCCTCGAACAAGCTGGTTGATTTTTTCCACAATTTCTTCAGTTCTTGAAGTGGAAGGTCATCCAGGGCATTCATCATCTTCCACATTCTCACATACATCTCTGAATCTTTTGTGCCACTCAAACACACATGCACAAGACATGTAGTCTTCCCCACAGGCCACAGTAAGCATTTGAAAAGATTCCATTGGTGTTTAATTCAATTTTACTATAAAATTCAAATTGACACATTGCTCAACTTTTAAACTTGGCATTTTTTTGGCACATAACAGACAACACAGCTGCTTTAAATGGCGACTGACAATTAACTGAATGGCCAAGAGTGTTGGTGTTTGTCATGAAGATTCAGATATGTTCAAAGTCACCACTCAAGCATTCACAATCAGTTTTCCCTGATTTGTCTGAAAGGTAGAAACAAAGGGGATTATCAGACAGCGACAAATATAGCATCCATGTCTCAGTTTCCTCTCCTGCCCCACTCCCATCCCTGTACTGGTTTAAATTTTTTTTCAGACCTACCTTAATCGCAGAATAAAAACTGATCCCAGGAGTGAATGCAGCTCTCACAGAGCTGAATTCACTTCCTGGAAAGGAAATCTTGGCTGTTCTCGTGAGAGGATGATCGCGTGGGAAATTCAAAAAGAAAAAGAAAAGGTGAGAAGTGACAGCAAGCACAAAAGCACACTAAAAAAAAGTAACCAAGGGAGGGTAAAAAAAAAAAGTGTGTCACTTACCTTCTTGTCCCAATTGCACCAGGAAGTGTTTGGCATGGACCTCCCAGGGATGCTGGCATTGGAACGACGGGTCAGTTCACGACCCAAAGCAGCTCACACTTTTAAAAAACACACAAAACATACAAAAAGTGTACATTAAAATAGAATTAAACTAATTACATTATTAAAAGAATATAAAAATATTTAAAATAATAAAATATACTTAAAAGTATTAGAAACTTAAAAAAAAAGATTAAAAGTTTTTAAAAGCAATTCAATAAAATCCATACGGCACAACCTAGCCTGTTCTTTAAAAATTGCCTGTTTTAAAAGCTTGCCTGAATAAAAGGGTTTTGGTCTGCCACTGGAAGGACAACAGGGAGGGAGCTAATCTGGTCTCCCTGGGGAGGGAGTTCAAGTCTAGGGACAGCCGCTGAAAAGGCCCTCTCTCACATTCTCACCAACCATACCAAACAAACCCCTGGCCCATTACTGCCATCACCAGATACTGATAATAAAGGTTGGTTCTCAACCTCATAGGCTAGTAGTTTACAGACACCAAGATGAGTTGTAAGAGTTGAACTCTTCCTAAACTGTCCATACTTATGGAACCTTGCACCTCACTTTTGGGAACCATTCATTTGATTAACTTCAATAAAAAGAATAATTATTCAGAGACAGATTTTAAAAGCCCCAAATATTTATTTTTTCTAAGGAAAATGTTTCAGATTTGAGAACACATTTGAGGCATCTCTGCCACATTTGCACATGCTACCTCAGCCATGACAACAGAGAGTTACGTGAAAAGGTAAGAATTCTACAGTTCGACTTTTCTCTTTAGGAGTGTATTCTGCCTTAATTTAATGACAACATGAGTAGATGTTATGTGCCTATATAAAAAGAACTTCCCCCTCTCCAATTTTGAGAACTCTTAGCTCTATAAAAAATACATTGGTATGTTTGGGAGAAATAAAACATGAATAGTAAATCCCATTGATTCAGTGGGACTGCTCTGCTTAGGAACTGTTATAATTTAATCCTTATGGCACAGCACTCCACTGTTGGTGCAGCATAGCAGATAAAGAGCCAGAGCTATGAATTCATTAGGTGGCCTTAGGCAAGGCATTTTTCTCTCAGATTCAGTTTCCCCTGTCACCTATAGTTTGATGGTTAATAACACTGACTTACCTTACAGGTATGTTGCAGGGATTACAGCTAATGCATGTGAAGTATTCAGTGTCTTGAAAATGCCCCACAGATGCATAAAATCTACCACTATAGGTTTCATTCTTTTCCAGATATATTAGCCTAGTTTGGCACATCATCCTACAGGGGGAAAATAGTCACAAAATCAGTTTTGTTCTTGTCTTTTCTTATTATGCTCATGGTTGATTCACACATTATGTTTTAGCGTCAGCTATTTTTTTTTATATAATGGTATTGTTCCCTGTGGAGCCTATATAAAATGCGAACTTTTGCAGTGTAGTGGTTAGACCAGAACAGGAGAGAACCTGGTTCAAATCCCCAACAGCCTCAAAGCACACTTAATGACTTGAGTCTGTCCTTCTCTCTGTACTGTGGAGTGGGATTGTAGGGATAATAGGCATGTGGACTTCGATGAAATCACAAATGGATGATGGTTGATTTTGTACCTATTAACATCTGTACCTCTTAAAGGCAGCAGATCCCATCTGATCTTAGAAGCCACGCAGGGTCAGCCTTAGTACTTAGATGGGAGACGGCCAACAAATACCAGCTGCTGTAGCTACATTTTAGAGGAGGGGGCTAGCAAAACCACCTCTTGCCTAAAACCATTCCTTTCCTTTTAAAAAAAACCCTGTGAAATTCATGGGGTCACCATAAGTTGATAGGTGACTTGAAGGCACATACTCACACACACCCCTGGGTGATAGTGGTTGGTTTCCCTCAAATTGCTTTAATAGATTGGTACTGCTTATTTCTTAGATTTTTGGAAAGTACTCATTAGCTTATACTCTCTTGGAACACCTAGATTTGTTTTTCTATAGAAAGAGAATTGGTCCTTGGATTATCTTTACTGATAGTTCAGCAATGAGAAGCCAGTGAAGTTATAGGTTGATTGTTCAGCTTTCTCCAAAATTAGATTGGAAACACTGGTTCCTCTTAACCACCCTTTCTTCAACCAAAGTTCTATCCTGTTTCTAACCAGAGGGATACAATCCACTTGTTCAGCTGCCTTTTTTCACTAATATTCATAGTGCATATATGAGCAAGGTTTTCCATCTCTCTTTTGGGACCACTAAATGTTATAGGATGTCCATATGAGTGAGGGAGGGACAGTGTTCCTGCCAAAGCTCTGGTGGTTTTGACAGTGTAGTGTCCTTGGAAGTGCCAGCACATCAGAGCTGATATGGCATGTCAGATCCCAGCCCAACACTCATCTAAGGAGCATACCTTACTATTAGGCAGAGGGAAGCAACCATCTCATGTCACAGATGCCACGAAGGGGGAACATCAGTCTCCTAGCCATTCCTCTTTATCAGAATACCAAGCTACATGTGCCACATAATCCCTAAACTAGCTTGCTTCCCTCAAGTATGATGGAAGATGCTACTCATCACCAACATAGATTCAACTGGGAGTCCCAGCTTCGGTATGTGGAATGGAGTGTATTGGGCCAGCCTGCTAAGGTGCCAGCAGCATTAGAAAACTTTACAGTACCTCTTATGAGTGTTCTGTTGACAGAGCAGCTCATTACGTTGGTTTATGAGATACATGAAAATGAGCAGAGCTTTAAAGGAACATGACTCAGATGAGGTCCAATAACATCTGGAGCCCTACTTATTAAGAACCTCTGGTACAGATAGATTGGCTGATAATGGGCATTTTGTTCCACTGTGGAATAATTTAGAATGATTTTAGCCTTTTCCAAGAGGATCCTGATAAACCAATTAAGGCAAAGAATGGATTGGATTCTGTATAGGTAAAGCACGGGGGCGGGGGGACTATTGCTCACGTGGTACATTTTCTGTAATGCCCACATTTTTATAGTTGTCTGTTATTATAGGCTTTTGCAATACTTTGTGACTTACTGATGATTATAAGTCATCAAGATTCAAGTGATGATGGAACTGTTGAATTATTGGACTACCTTCCCAGTTCATCTCTTCAGACAAAAATGCTCCTATTTATTCAGGATCATGTTTTCACAGATGAGGAGGAAGAGACCAAAGGTCAGTGATTTTTTTACCAGTGCAAGGAAGTAAAAAAAAAGTGCTTAGCCAACAATATTTGTTGCTAACATTTAGTAGTCATCCATAAACATATGGTTGTGCAAGTAAAAGTCTAATATATCTATATCTGTATCTATATGCAGAATGCATTAGTGTCATCAAAGAATGACATGTTACACTAAGAATAATGTGTTACGAATATATTGCTTTTTTATTACTTTATATAAATTACATAAATTAAAAAAATAATTCAAAAAAGATAGAAAAATGGCCCAAAGGCCAAAAATTTTCCCCAAGTGAACATCTCAAACCAAAACTTTATAAGTAGCAATTACAGCTTGAGAAGGTAACTATGTTAGGGATTGTTGCATCATGTTTCAAAAATGTTGTTATGCCCTCATTACCCAAAAGCTTAATGCGTTACTTGAAACACATTTCTTCCAAATCCTGATTAGGTCTTCAGCCCTGTGTGGAACATTTGTGCAAGCTGAATACCAGGATCATGCTGTCCTGTCTCCCTCCCTCCCTCCCCAAGTGCAGTGTGCATTTCCATCTTTGTGTTCGCAGATGCATCACATGCTTGTATGGCAGCCCTACACAGACAAAGTCCAAGCTGCTTTGGTTTGAACTGTGCATTGGGCAGCACAAATCTGTGGTAGACAGACTGTAGTTCCAGCCTAAGTGTGCTTCTATGTCCCGCTTCCAGGTGCTCCATTGTGCAAAGTCAGGTGAAGTGGGCATACCATAGAGGTTAAATTGAACAATCCCTCATTACAGGATGTCAACATAGGCCTTCTAAATGTACTGTTCAGTCACCCTGGGATACATTTACATGTGGTGTAAATGTGCTGAATCCAAATGTGTGGTTAAAATCTAGTGATAATTTTGATACTGAAGATGGAGTACTCACTCAAGAAAAGCATCTTGTGCTATTGTGTGTATTTGCTAAAAGGAATTCTTCCCAGCACAAGCTGTACTGTATTCGTATTCCTGGCATTCAGTATGGAAAAGGCAGCCCATTCCAGGAAATAATTTTTAAAAAATATATCTGATTAACTTTGTAGTCTTGGGTTTTATGGGAATTTTCAAAGTCCTGTGTTCATCTATGGCTTTTTGGCTACTTCATACCTGTTGTTTTTCACAGTGGCAATCTATGTAAAGTAGGTTAGTAGTGGGTATTGTCATCATGTCTGAAGAAGAAACAACTCTAATTATTGGAAGGGCAAAGAAATACATGAAGGTGATATGGGTATTGTGGTTTGGAGGTTAACTGAATATTCACATGTTCACATCTCCTACCATAGACTTGATGGAAGAGGAGGACAGGAAAAAAGAAAGCCAGAAACTGGATGCCTTGCACCTGAAGCGATGCCTCCTTGCGGCTTACTGCAAGTTAATCATCTATAATGTTGTTGAGATGACTGCAGCTGCTGAAATCTATAAGCATTATATGAAGGTAATTGGCTAATTCTCTTAAAGATGGCTTCCAAACCTGCAGAACTAAACTGTGTAGATCTTCTGTTTTTGCAGTCACACATACATGGATTGTATTATTGCTGTACTCAAGTCAGATTGATGTATGTGTCATCTCAGATGCTGATGGGTACAGTCTATATTCAAGCTGTTTTATAGCATAGTTGATTCCATGCACTAGCTTTGTTTACACTGTGGCAATGAGAAGGAACTAACAGCAGTTGCCCACCTGTTCCCCTGTTAGAAAGCAATGCCACATAACTTGTTCTTGAGCTTACTGCCTCAAGGTGTACTGGAGGATGCTATCTTTACTATATCTGGTGCAGCCAGTGCCAAAATAAGATTCAACTGCCAGTCCAGCTAGCTACTGTATATGGAATGGGGAGCAAATTTGTCCTTCACCCGAGGCATCAAAATTATTCCGGTAATAGTTTTTTACAGTTTGTTTTCTGGCATGCTACTGGGAAGGCTGTGCAGAACATCCTTAGAATATTTTGAAACTGAACCTAGACATTTTTGGCTGGCTTCTGTCTACACAAAGAGGGTATATTCCTTGTTTTCTTTCTAGATCTTCTTCAGTTTTGGGAAGGGAAGTACTGAGAGGACTATTAATTTAGTCTTCTAATCTTTCTGAAGCCAGGGAAGATAGGCCTGTGGTTTTCCTTTTCACCACCCTTTTGGTTGGTTACAAGTTACAATCCTAAGCACTCTTACTTAGAATTATGTTGATTTTACTGATAAAACTTAGTAAAAAACTTATTTCTCATTAAGTGTGTTAGGAATGAAAGTACAGATAGATGAAATTATGTCATGTTCCAAAGAACCTAAAGTTGCAATCCTGCAAACATTTACCTGGGAGTAATCCCCATGGCATTCTTTCGGATTTGCTTCATTTCCTGCGTCCCTATATATTCCCTATATATAATTTCTTCTAAGTTGTAAAGATAATATTATTATCTGTGTCGTTTACAAGCACTTGATTTTTGAATCCCCCCACCTCTGCTGCTATTGACTCATATAAAAGAGTTTCCCTCTCTTGCCTTTCCACAGACGTATAATGACTTTGGAGATATAATTAAAGAAACCCTGAGCCGGTCGAGACATAATGACAAAATTCAGAGTGCAAAGACACTGATTCTCTGCTTGCAGCAGGTGAGAATATTACTGTGGCCATTTCCAGTTGTTTTAGTGTTTTGATAACCTTGCTAAAGGTATTGATAGAAAAGGTCAGTTTTTTTTAAAAAATTGAGGGAACCTACACCCACTGTTCTGCAAAAAGAAGGGCATTATCTGTCTGAGGGCTTGTCTATATGAGGGAAAAAAATGTGGATTCACATGCACTAATGCCAATTCAAAGCAGCTTCGATTTGTCTTAATGGTTGTTTGGCAAGATGACGGGCGTGCAAATCTATCCACCTTTGCTGTTCCAATGGGCATGCCTGTGAATCAAGATGGTGGGCATTACTGAGTTACAATAGGACCCCCGTATCCACTGATTCATCATCATCTGATTCAATTATCCATGGGACACAAAACAGCACACCTACTATAGAGTCTTCCTAGAAAATGTGTCCTCTCTAGCCATTTTCTAAGTCCTCCAAGGCAACTCTGTGGTATTTTAAACCAGAAGTCCCATTATTTTCAATGACGTTTGCTATTATCCAGAGTTTTCAGTATCCACGCTCCTGCGCCCAGAACCAATCCCCAGTTGTTGTTTTTAAAAAAGCATATCTAAGGTGCAAAAGTGCGATATTCCTCCTAAATAAATAGGAAAAAAAAAGGGAAAAAAGGCTGTTTTGTCACATTGGCACATGATTGCTACAGTGAAAATCCAAGATGGCGGTTCTGGGCACTTGCTTTGTTACCAAGCTCCACCCCCTGCTCATGTCCAACCAATCAGCTTTTTACTTCTGCTCTTATTGGGAATGCGAATCAATGTGAATTGTTTGTCCCAACAAGCAAGAATGCACATTCCCTGCAGAGCTTTTAAAAAAATATGGAAAAAGCCGCAGAGTTTTTGGTGGATTTGAGTCCCTTCTTCCAGATACTGCAGATTGATGTGGGATGCCATTTAGACAAATTGTATTCTCCTCGAATTCTACGTAGAGTATTTAAATAACCCCTGAGTTTCTTCTGTTGCACCAGCTAAATGTTCCCTCCAAGTGAGGAGAGATAATCTTTGCCAAACTACTTGCAGCTTCCAATCCTGTCTATCACATGGTTCCAGAGGATTCTTCATTTCTCTGGATGCATGAAGGACTGGCAGATGGTTATAACCCTCTCCCCCTCTTTGCCTGTGGGGAGCACCCAGTCCATGGTCTGTTTTGGGAAGTTCTGGTTCTAAGCCTTTATATTGTACCATAATTTTGAATTATTTTAATATCTTATTTCCAGGAGATAAAAATTAGCATAGCTGATTAGCATGGCTAAACAGCATCATTTTTAGTTGTTTTCAGTCATTTTAAATTATTATAGCTTTTACATTGTTTATACTGTTCTTTTGGCCATGCTTGCCCTGCCCTGTGATCTTTTCATGCAGAGAGAGATCTAAATAAGTTAATGAATATTAATCAATAATACATGAATGAATAAAAACTCCGTTATATTGCTCCACCTAGCCACATATGACAATTCTGACTTGTCTAGAGCTCTCCAGACTCTCAGGGTGTTTACTTCCTGGCTTGCACTTGACTCCCTTTTCACTGATGTGAAAATTCTTGTTATTTATGGGCAGTACCCCTTTAAACTGCAAATGTGGGTCTTCTGTACAGAATGAATAAAGAGATCTTACTCCACACAATTTTTTTTTCATGTAAAAAAATACATGTCTAGGATAAATGTTCTAGGCTGGCTTCTTTGTGACATGTTGCTTTAATATGTGGAGGGCCATTCAATCAGGCAGGTCCCTTTATGCAACCTGAAACTGTGCACTCCAGGCACAGGTTTACTATCTTATTGAGGACCAGGCCTCAGAAGTATTGTTGTAGTTTTTACTGTTACTGCCACACAACTCAGGTAAGCTGCATTGAGCATAGTCAGTTTCCCATGCTAGCTTGTTCCAAGCTATCTGGTCAGAAGCTTCCAGGTCATTCTTGCAGCTTTAGAACTTGTCCCTTGGGATGACAGATATATGAGCTTTGTGGACTTCATGCATGTTGTTAGGAGCTTAGGAGATCATGGTGTGTCCCCTGAAATGTGATACAAAGAGGGCTCAGCAGCATTTTGTGAACGGCACTCTGCTCATATAACCAGGGAGCCTGTGTTTACAAATCACATAGGCAACCAGCCCAGTTTGGCTGCTGATTAACCTTGAAAGTTTGCAGATCAAAGCATGCCAAAAAACCATCCAGTCACTTTGTGCAGAAAAACAGAGGGTGCTCTCCTCTGTCCTTGAGTGCCTAGCTTAGCCTGCCAAGTTGCCAATAGGAGTGTACTCTTAATAAGAATGTACTTATTTATTAAGTTAAATGAATGAAAGTAATTAAAATGAATACTTCTGGATTAGCCTATTGTGAGGGTACACATTACAACATAAAAATGCATAGAGGGTATTCCAACATAGTGAGCAAAATATGAGCCATACTCAGACTTTCTTTATTAATCTGGACAGCCAGAGTCTTTGGAGATTGCAGGGCCTTGGAATATTTCTAAAGAAGACCTATGTATGGGGTTGTCAGATCTATAGAGGAAATGCTTTTTTCTAAATAATCTCTGCAAACAGATTTGTTCCTTAAGAAGTGGTTCATTCTTTGTGTATTGTGTGCATTTTTGTTGTATTCACTTCTGGGGACTATGCCCTCTCATACTTTTGCATGAATCAATGGACGTGAAGTTTCCCTTTATTCATTTCTGTTTGTAAAATTATGTGGAGTGGTCCTAGATTGGATCTTGGGATGGAAAAGTCAACAGGATTATTTATTGGCAAGCCTCAGAGCAAGACAGAAAGAAAATAAAGATATATATCTCATGGGGGTTAGGAGCAGGACGTTTTCTCTCAGGAGGGGATTGTATGTTTCATGTGAATGCATGACTAAATGGCAGCCATCATGCCTAGGATAGGGCTGCTTGGGGAGGGGTGGCTGGGGTGAGTGTTTAAGAGTGCTGTTGTTTGTCTTTGTCAACTCTTCTGCCCCCTGATGAGATTGCAGAAAGATGTCTGTGAGATAAACATCATTTTGTAACCCGCAGCACCCCTTCCAAAGTGTCAGGGAAAATAAATATTGCCATTAAAGTTCATGGGCCTCTTTTAGATAATTTTAATCACCAGGCAAAACCGCCAGCTAGTCTTGCTAGAAGGTTATAAATCTGCCAAGAATGGCACCCTATTTTGTATCTTAAGTTTGGTCTCTTCAAGGCTAGATAAACAGAGTAGAAATGAGAATAGTTACTTTGTTTCTCAAGCAGACTGAATGTCTTGTATTTTAATTATAAAAGCAGGGGAGTTTTTGGTGCCATGCAATGCAAGCTCCTTTTCCCTGCTAGTTTTGAAGAAACCTTGGGAAGACACAGAAGCAGAAATGAATACTCTCTGTATTTTTGTTTAACTTGTTAACTTACAATAAAGCTATGGAAGACCTTTAAGACTTTATTGAATTCTTACCAGAGATATGCAGTTTTTGCTCAAAGCCCATATCTTTTGCTGAAATTCTGCAACAGTTTACTGCCTTGCTAGGCAGAGTGGGAGTGGACATTGCATTCCCATAACACAAAGGTGATTTTCCCCCCTAGAATGGGTGGACAAAGTATAGCCTGTGGGATGCATATGTCTCCAGGACCATTTTTGTGACCCCCCCCATGACCTCAGGAGACAATTTTAAAAATCCAGAATGACCTCTGAAGGCAATCCCACCACATTTGGAGCCCCCAAGTCCCCATAGGGGGTCAACATTTTGCAAAATTAAAAAAATGCCCCGATGCCTTCTAGGTGGCATGGGGAGCATTTCCACCATGTTTTGAGGTCCCCTTGACCAATTTAGGCCCAGGAGAGGCCTTTTTTGAAACAGGAAGTGAACAGGAAGTGACTTCTGCTCACTTCCTATTGTTGAAAAAGGACCTTTCTTGAGCCTAAAATGGCTCAGGAAGTCCCCAACATGTGGTGACAATACCCCCTAGAAGGCATCTGGGGACAAATGAGATAGGCAGGTAATAAATAACTAAGTATCATTATTATTATTATTATTATTATTAAATCTTTTTTGTAGGGGACAAGTGTGATGAGGGTGCGTGGCCCTCCAAGGTCTCCTTTGGGAGTAATGTGGCTCCCAAGCATTCCAGAGTTGCTCACTTCTGGTCTAGAAGAAGCAGCCATTATAGTTTCATGGATTTTGTCTTAATTACTTATATAGACGTTTCTGCCCTGCTCTTCCAATGTCTATGCAATATGCAGAACAGATTAAAACACAATTTAAAATCACAGTATCACGCAAAACAGTACAGTCTGTTTGACAAATGCAGAAACAGATAAAACGCAGCCTTTTGCCAAAATGTTAGATACTTAAGCAAAGCAAAGAAAAATTGTCTTCCTCAGCAGACAATAGAGAACCCAAGAGGTGAAGGTCAGCTTTCTGGTATGCATAATCCAGGCTATTTTACTGTGTTAAGCACATCTTGAGGCAAAAATTAGCCAGTCCCTTTGACTCAGTGAGAGCAAAGAGAGCATGCTTTCTTTGCGGTAACTGGGAATCTAAATGTGTTTTCTGCACATCAGTTGTGCCTTGTATATATGCTGATCTTCCCTCCCACTGATCTCCATCTGCATTGAACAGCTTGGTGGGATTCTTAAAAAATATAATCAGATCTTTTGGATAAGTTGATGCTTACGCGCTGCATCCTGAACAAGGAATGTGTCAGTTGTATGGCAGGTATGTCCCCTGGGGCTTTTATATTGTGTGGAAAGTTTTATGCCAATGTCTGTGGTCTGCAGTTGTTTCAGAAGTATGTTGAAAGTCAGGACGACAGCGCCAGCAGCATCACCAGCATGGATGTCTTCTCTGTTTCCTTCAGCAACATTAAAGAGCTTGCGAGGCGGTTTTCTTTGACCTTTGGCTGGGACCAGGTGAAAACTCGAGAGTCAGTTGCCATGATACACAAGTATGTGCCAAGTCAGTATCATATTTTGTCCTTCTCTTTCTGTGGTGTCCACATAGTAAACCTCTGTTCTCTCTTTTTCTTCCTGCCTTCTGCTAAAAGAGAAGGTATCGAATTTGCCTTTCAAGGGGCAGCTACAACAGAAGAGAAGTCCCTGCCACCCAATCTAAACTTCTTGGTCATCCTCAGTGAATTCTCCAATAAGCTTCTAAAGCCTGACAAAAGACTTGTGTAAGTTTGATGTGAATGTGCATTGCTTGTGGAAAATGAGTGCTGGAGTGTCACAGAAATCTTGGTGGTAGGAAAGTTAAATATTTTATACTTATGTGAATGGTAGCACGTTAATGAACTTCAAGTCCTGTGTGGTTATGCTTTGAGTGTATGAATGAAGCACAGGATTCTGCCAGGGACCTCATTGTTGTTCTGTAACAACAACAACAACAACAATTTCTTACCTGCCTCTCCCTAGACACATAACACAGTTAAAAACACGAACACCAATTAAAAATATATAATAAAAGAGCCTGCATATTAAAAACAACCAATTCATAATTTAAAAACTCATGATTTAAACCATCTGGATAGGCTTGCCAGAAGAGATTGTTCTAATGCTTTTTTAAACACAGACATCTTATCCAGCTGTTACATCTCTTCCGGCAGGTCATTCCACAATTTGGGGGCGGTTGATGAAAAAGTCCTCTGGTTAATAGTTGCCAGCCTGGACCTGGCTGATTGAAGTAAATGTTCCCCAGAAGACTTGAGTGTACAGAGTGGTTTATACAGAAGATCCCATAGGTAACCTGGACCCAAACCATGTAGGACTTCCCATGTTTCTCTGCAGAGGCAGATAAGTAAGGCTACGTTGAAGAACAGGGCTGGGTTGTAGTAGTCTGGCTTAGTTCTGTCAGATCACATAGAACTTTATAGTGTATGTTTCTAGTTTGGTCTTCCACAATTTGGTGCCTGATTTCCATCAACCACAACCTGCTGATTGGGAAGATTCAACTTGTAGTCCATCACATCTAAGGGACACCGGGTTGGGAAAGGATGATCTAGGCTGACATTTGGCAGCCAAAATATTACAATGATGTAAAGGTAGGAGGAATTCTGTACCAATGGAAGACAATTATGTTTGTACTGAGGAGCATGTGGATTTGTGTTTGTGTGTATGCAAGAAGCTACACAAACCATTATAAAATGCTGCTATAAAGTACACAATAACAAATTGACTAACAAAACGTGTATATAAAATACGAGAATAGAAAGGGAAGTGTATATTACACAACTGTGGATAGTTAAATAACAATGTACTAAATGGTATCTATTAGAGTACATATACAAGATGCAAAAAAGTATATTGTATATACAGTATGTGTGCTGGTGAGGAACATGTTATAACAAAGGAGTGTTGTAGCCAATCCACAGCTTAGAATATGTACACTCAGATATGAAGGAATTTGGAAACTATAGCAGTGGTGCAACCATACTAAGTGGTCACATTTGAAGTTTAGTTTAAATGTTACAACATGACTGCTTCAGTTTTCTGAGCAGATTTTTTTTCCTAAATGAGGTTTGTTTTGACTTTGTTGGTTAATGGGTTGTTTTGTTTATGAAATAGAAGAATCTCTTCCTCCTCAGGGAAAAACTCCGGATCTTTCAATTAAGTATATGTATATATATATAAATATATATTTGTATCTAGGTATAGCTACTTGCAGAGATATATACCTGAACCAGCACTTTGTAAAGGTGATTCCTGGTACTCGCTGGGCTGGTACAGAACATCTTTGCTGGCCAATGAAGATGAAGAGAGTTCTGCAGTCAGCAGCGTAAATGAATGGCCACCCGTTAACATTGCAAGAGCACCTGCTTTTAAAAGAAAATTGTCTGAAGGTATAGTCTTAGTATTTGTGGGGAGGTGATTGAATATGGCAGTGTATGTTGTGTGATGGCACCGTATCTGGGCTAGTGTTCAGTGAGTCACTTATAGACTGCTCCTCTATTAAAATGAAACACCCTTCTACAAACATTGACTCAAGCTTTTTCCCTAGACTCTCCACTCTCATTTTTATATGGGGGAGAATTCAGATTGAAGTAGTGCAGACCCACACCGGCTTATCATTTCAGTGGAAAAATAAGCTATGGACTGGAAAATATTTATTACATTTATATCCCACCTTTCTTCCATCATGGAAGATGATGTATGTGGTATTCATGCACAAGTGATAATGAGTAAGGGTTGGGTTTGATTTGTTTTCTCTTTAAGGGAGATTACAGAGCTTACTGATATTCTGTCTCTTACCAGACTCTGCTCTTTCTCTGTACTTCAGCTCAGGCTGGTCCCTAATGTCTGTGGCTAGTATTCAGTGATGCAGCTTTGCCCATGAAAATAGAATTGCACTCATGGACATGTAGTCCTGGACTATGAACAAGAAATCCATTGATGGTTAGACCCATTGAATCAATGGTCTGTTTTGCACCTAGTTGCACAAGTGGGAGTGGGCCAAGGACAAATACATTACTGGTTGTGTAACTGGGAAAAAAACCCTATGCTGCTGGGGCTTCTGCCACCGCTGCCTCCTCCTCCACATCCCATCTTTTTTCCCAGTTTGGGACTCAAGGTGTTTTTTAAAAAACCAATTAATTAATTACTTTTTTCCCTTTGCTAATGTAACTTGTTTTTAGTCCACATACTTAGAAATTCCACCTGTGTAATCTGAAGGGACTGTAATCTGAAGGGACTTTTTAAATACTGTTTTTATCCTGTGTTTTTATTCTTTTTATTCTGTATCCCTTTTAACCTGTGCTGGTCTATGACCATAATAAAGATTCTGTTCTGTTCTATTATATTCTATTCCACCTGGTATCGATGAAACTATATTGTCTAACACATACTGATTGGCAATGTGAGGATAGATGAGTGTTTCTCCAATTGGAAAGGGAGACTTACAAGGATGGATTTTTAAATAAATCAGACAGGATTTTTTAAAAAAGAAAATGGGTTGCTTATAGTGACTAGGTTGTCAAAGATTACACACACCAGGGCTTTTCTTCCTCCCTTTTTTTCTTTTTCTTTTTTTACTATTGTCTCTCATGATCTCCTCTTTTTAAGGTCAGGGCCTGAAAAAATAATCTTCAATGTAGTGCAAGTAACAGCAGGTAAAATGGAGAAATCAGCTGTTTTCCTATGCAAACGTAGAAATACTTTGTTCATTTTGGCATCAGTCTGCTTCAGGGAATATGCTGTGAATAAGAGACATCATTGTTGCCCTGCATGTTTCTGTGTTCAGGCTTTTGTAATGAGTTACATGTATTAAACAAATCTGAAGGATTCATTTTGTGTTTCAGGATCCTGGCCCCAAACCAGTCAAACTGAGAAAGTAAACAGAACTTCAGATACTCATTGTCCATCTCAGATCCCTTCTGGGGTAAAGAAGAGGCTAAAATCACTTGATAGTTGTCACACAGAATATCCATCATTACTTGGTCCTTCAAGTCTGAATAGAAGACACAGGTGAGTAGAAGGCTTGAATCATCTTTATAACTGGAAATGTGCATTTTGTCTGTGGTTTGTGGACCATATGAGAACTGCAGATCCAAAATATGTTCAGATTGAAAAATTAGCACCACCTCACCTTGAATGCAAATGTGCAACTATGGATCCATTAATTACCCCCCACCTCCCCAAGAGTGCCTCTTTAGGCCTCTGGCTTTACTGGGATATGTAATGGGGTTAAGGAGACTAAACAGTTCTTGCAGAGAAATCTTGTGATTTTCAGCAAGCTGTAATTCCAAGAATGTGTTGGTCAAAGCCATAGTAGTTAAATAAGAATTCAATTAGTGTAGATATAGCCATTGATGTCACAATATCACTTGTTCTTGGGGAAATTTGAACATCTATTGCTCCCAATGCAGACAACCACACTACAAGTCCTACATGTCTGATAGAGCTTTGGAAACCACAGTGGCCTGAATTCTACTGGAAATCTCAACTAGAGTCGACCTATTCAGTCAATGGAAGTTACATAACTATTGACTTCAACAATTGTTTCAGTGGATCTACTCTTTTTCTGACTACTGACAGGAGTCATACTGAAGCCTCGCACAATCCTCTACCTAGTAAACGGTTTCTGGAACTTGAAATCTTCCAGAACAGCTTGATACAGGATGTTCTGCTGTCCTAAGAAAGCAATCCATAAAGCAAGCTGAAAATATATAAATTCCTGGGTTTGGCTAGAACATCGCTTTAAATTTAATTGGCATATTTTAAATTTAATATTTGTTTTGCAGTATGCATTTTAGATGTTCTTAAATGATACTAGAGGTTATGTGCATCTTTGAGCATGTGAGGTGGGATGTGCATCTTTTAAATCAAATAATCAGAGTTGGAAGAGACCACAAGGGCCATCCAATCCAACCCACTGCCATGCAGGAATAAATGATCAAAGCATTCCTGACAGATGGCCATCCAGCCTGTTTAAAAACTTCCAAAGAAGGAGACTCCACCACACTCCGAGGCAGTGCATTCCACTGCCGAACAGCTCCCACTGTCAGGAAGTTCTTCCTAATGTTTAGGTGGAATCTCTTTTCCTGTAGTTTGAGTCCATTGCTCCATGTCTCTGGAGCCGCAAAAAACAAGCTTGCTCCATCCTCAGTATGACATTCCTTCAAATATTTAAACATGACTATCATGTCCCCTCTTAACCTTCTCTTCCCCATGCTAAACATGAACAGCTCCCTAAGCCACTCCTCATAGGGCATGGCTTCCAGACCTCCCACCATTTTGGTTCCCCTCCTCTGGACATGTTCTGGCTTGTCCATATTCTTCTGAAATTGTGGTGAAAATGTATGAAGCAGCTGCTTAGTGAAACTATTGATGCATTTAATTCTGTATGGTCTACTTTGATGGTCAGTTCTCCAGGTCCATAGTCAGAGCTTTGCTATCTGCCTGTTTAACAGGAAATGCCAGGGATGAAACCTGGGATTTTCTGTATGCAAAGAATGTGCATACTCTTGCATTGTGGCCATTATCCAAGTGTATTGTCAACCCAAATGTCTAAATGTCACAACTGGACTCTTCTAAATTATAGGATGAGTATCTCTTATCTGAAATGTTTGGGACCAGAAGTGTTCCATATTTCAGATGTTTTCAGATTTTGCAATACTTGCATATATATGAGATATCTTGGAGATGGGACTGAAGTCTAAACATGAAATTCATTTATTTCATATACACCTTGTATACAAAGCCTCATTTTATACACAATATTTTTAATAACTTTGTGCATGAAACAAAAGTTTGTGTACATTGAACCACCAGAATGCAAACGTGTCACTATCTCAGCCATCCATGTGGACAATTTTGGATTTTGGTATATTTTTTGAATTCTGCATAAGGGTTACTCAACATGTACTATCTTTTGACCTCCTTATATTACCATAATCCATTTCCTAAGCCAGCAGATAATAAATCTCCTCCTCATTTTAGTACCCAAGCTGTAGTCAAGGAAGATAATCCAGTAGAGGTTCCATCTGAAGATATGGATGTTGATGTTATTGGTGCTGACCAGGTAAGGATGGCTTGATGTGGAGCTTTTGAATATTTTAAGGCAGTACATACTGATGGTTGAGAATTAAAATATTGCAGTACACCCAGGTGGAGAAGAAAAAACTAAGACACGCACAGGAAGAGTAATTTGTTTTGATCATCCTTGCATTATTTATATGGTTTTCCTGCAAAACGCTGGCAATTTGGGCTTCTGCCTACCATTACATGCATTTCCTGAAAACATACACACACACAGCAACTTTGTGCAAAAGCTAGTCTAGCCAATGACTATTAACCATTCTTTGAATCAGTTTTATTGTTAAAGAGACCCAGTGAGAAGTTAGTGATAATACATTATTAATAATACATGCCGACATCCTGTTCAGTTGTCATGAGATCATAAACTGGATTTAACAATCTTGTAACTTTGGGGATTCACAACTATAATCCTAACTGTAACCTGACCCACAAAGATATCTTTTCAGCTAGCTGGTGCAACAGAAAGTTTTCTGAAGCACTGCAGATTGGAGCACCAGGAAATGACATTTGCAGTACTCTCCCAGTTGTTGTTTTTTTTTTTGGTGGGGGGAGGGGCATGTTGAGATAAATAGTTGTGGCTGAACCCCAAGGAGTCTCTCCCCCTGCCTTGTTTTCAATATGCCTGCAAGTGAGAGAGCTGCAGACATGGTTTACCAGTGTCCTGAAATGCAGTGCCTTGGAAACCCTTTGGTTGAACCCTTGGCTCAAAAGGTAGGTTTTGGGGGCTTGTATTAGCAGATGTAGCAACCAGAGAGTGCCATCATCATAGTTACATCTGATGATGCAGGATCTCAGCTACAATTTTCATTGAAATCATCCTATCCCATACCAATATAACTGAAACTGAACAGCAAGTCCATACAGAAGAGATGAAGGGTGAAAGACAGGGATATGATAATTAAAGGTAGGATGGTATCCTTTTGCTGAATTACGATGGTGTTAAGTCAGACCTGTGCCATCACAACTCCCATTTTTGGTCTTCGCACAGGTCAGGATTGTCTATCAGCCATGCAGCAATCAAAATCACCCCTACTGCCTGTCCACCTGCTACAGCCCTGCCCCACCCCACCCACCCACCCACCGAACCTGGCCATTTCCTGGTCAGTGGACAGCAGGGGGAGCAGCAGACAAGCATGCTGCTCTTTTCCTATAGCTGGGCACAGAGCAGTGATATCATCTGCAGAGACCTCTAAAGGACACACATGGTTTCCTATGGATGAATATTGCTGTACATCTAGCTATAGGAAAAGAGCAGCATGTTTATCTGGTGTTGCCCCCACTCTCCACTATCCAGGAAGTGGCTGGGTTCAGAGAGCTGCAGTTGAGAAAAGGTGGAGCAAGTGTAGGACAGAAATCTCCCAACGCAGCATTGTAGCTGTAAACATATGGGCCCAGGGGCCATAGGAGAATGCCTTTCCCAGGCAGAGGAGTAGGTTTGATATCACAGCAAGTGATTTTGTATGGTAGCGGATGAAAATTGGTGCACTGGTGTAGCTTTGGACCTAGACTTCCAGAGCTGCTCTCCTCACAACAGGCCCTCAACCAGGGTGTGTGGGTTTTTAAAAAGGAGAGGTAAATAAGCTCCACATAGTTGTTCTGCTAGGGATTCATTATGGTTTGGCTTTGGGTTGTCATAGGTCAGAAATGACTTGAAGGCACACAACAACAAATCAAGTATAAGGGTTGTCTGTGGTTATGTTATCCATATATAATTTTTGGAACACAATATTCTACTATTTTAACTAAGAAACATATTTTAAGGATGTCTCTATATACTATTTTTCATTGTGAAGTATCTTATTCTACGTTTGTTTGTTATATAGGAGACCTGAGGATCCACCTGGACATGTACTCTGACACCACATGCAAGAGCAAACAGGTGGAATGGACTATACTTAGTTTCCTCAAGTTAGCTGAGAGCATTACATGGTATGATCCTAGTATGAATGGTTAAAAAGTCACCACTTACAAGTGGTAAAAAGATCAGTTGTGATTTTTTCTTCAGCCAGTGTTATTACATGGCTTGTATTTCCTGGTGTTATCTGCACTTTTTTTAAAAAAAAACAATTGATTATCATGTTTGTTTTATTAAAGATTTTATTTCCAAAAAGCAACACTAAGCTCATGTAGACAGGGAAACTTACCAAACAGTATCAGATCAGTCTTTTTTGGACAGTTAGGTCCATATAAAATGAAATCTGTATTGAAGGACTGTAAAGAAGTAAGCAGACACGTGTCTTGTCTCACAGGAACAGGGAAGTGGTTTTAGGGTAAGAGGAAATATTTGTGTACATGAGTAAAAAATGTAGGTACAAATTAAAATAGATAATTTCTACTTTGTATTTCATATTCTTCCTTGTGTATCATGATGTTGACATTGGAGTAGGAGTTTGCTGAATCCACTGTTGATCACTGAAGAGCTTGTAAAACAGCTATTTGGTTTCATACTTTTATATTCAGATGTTTGTAAATAAAATAAGTGATCAGTGAAGTTTGGCTATGTTTCTGAAGTCATTGTTTCCTTACTGCAGAATAAATGAAAAAGCTAAAGAAAAGCACCAAAAATGAAGGTAAAGAGTACAGTACCTAGTTTATGTGTAAAACACTTGAGATTTTCAGTGTCATCTGAGTGAAGGTTGACAGGTCCACATTTGTGTTGCCACATTTCCCTGACTTTGCACAGATTTAGTTTTAGCTGCAAGAATCCTCACTGATTTGACTAGACTGGAAGTATTAACTTTAGAACAGGAGTGAACGAAGTGTGGCCTGCAGGCCTCATGAAGACCTTGGGACCCCCAAGTGTGGTCTCTTAAGCCCTCCAAAGTCCCCATACTATTTTTTTTAATGGACTGATTTTCAGGTGATTTTTTTTGCCCCCAAACCACCCCAAATGTGCCCAGTCCAGTGTTTTGCTTTGTCTTGACTCTTCAAAGCCCCACAAACCTCCTCAAAACAAAAAACAAACAAATTCATTTAAAAAATTGGTCCAAAATCAGCCAAAATGGCAACTGTAAGTGACGTTCCATCACTTAGGGAGCCCTGGTGGCACAGTGATTTAATGCTGGTACTGCAGCCACAACGTTGTGAGTTCTATCCTGTAGGGCTCCAAGGCTGACTCAGCCTTCCATCCTTCTGAGGTCGGTAAAACGAGTACTCAGTTTGTGGGGGCAATTAGCTAACACATTGTAAACTGCTTAGAGAGTGCTTAGCGCTATAAAGCAGTATAGAAGTATAAGTGCTATTGCTAACAATTTGTAAGCCGGTCTGAGAGCCTTTGTGGCTGAAAAACAGGATATAAATACTATAACATAAATAAATAAATAAACATCCATGCACACCTAAAAGTGCTAGTGCAGCCCAGTGGGCAGGCACTATGTGGAAAAATGGCTGCTGCCCCCTATACAGTTGCCTACCGCTGCTTTACACAATCATAACTGTCCTGTATATTTAGCTACTGTTGTGACTGGCAGCCCATATGCTAGATGCTACCAGGTACCTGTTTTAAAATAAGATAGTTTAATCTGTTGTTACATATCCAACCTGTGCATTGATAATAAACATTCCAGTTGTCAAATAAGTTATTCTAGCTACTTCTGTATGGCACCACACTGTTCAGAATGGATCTTGACAAGCTGAAATATGTCCAAAGGAGGGCAGTTTTGAAAAGTGGTTCAGGGAGCTGGGATGTTGGAGAGGTTATAAGATCATTATCTTTAAATATTTGAAGGATGTCATGCTTTCTGCTGCTTCACAGATGAGAACATGAACCAGTAGGTTCAAATTACAAGAAAAAAGAGATTTAATCTAAATAGCAGGAAGAACTTCTTGATGGTAAGAGCTGTGGAATAGTGTAATTGATTGCTTTGGAGTGTAATGGAGTTTCTTTCTTTGGAGGACTTTAAACAGAGTTTGAATGGCTGTTTTTCAGGAGTGTTTTAGATGTGTATTGCTGCATAGCAGGAGGCTGAACTAGATGGCTCTTACAGTCCCTTCCAACTCTGTGTTACTATGACTCTGCAAAAATATTTTGTAAGAACAGATTTGCTAAAGGATTTGTTAAATATTTACATATATGAAAAAACTTTATTTGAAAATACCAACATATTTTAAACACTTTAAATAGATCTGCACTGCAAACAGAATGGCTTACATCTTTTCTTTTCCTTTTGCTTTACATGAAGATCTAGCATCAAGAATTTTTCTTAAACACTGAATATATAATTTATCATGTGAACATTGGGATAATTAAGGCACTACAAACCTAATGCTTGCTTAAAAACTGGAGTAGCAACATCTAGTTTAGGTAAGCTAGTGAAGCATCGAAATCTTGAGCTGCTCTGACACCACTGGTATGAATATTTGTGGAATGTGTCATTAGCTAACCATTGAAGAAATATGCTAAATGCCTATAACAAGGCTAGTGCATTTCACAGATCAAGTAAAATGTATACAAGTTTTAAAAATTGATTCCCTTGACATGGAGTACAATATCCACTACAGTCAAATGCGAGCTACAAAAGCCATTTTGTAATGGGAGTCAGAAGAGCAAAATGAAACCTGAAAGGGAAGTGATATGCAGTTTGTTTCAGGGCAAGATATATTTTGCTGCGTGTATCACAGTGTGTCCAGCAATGCGTTCCTCAAGTGAGCAGAACTGTAATCTCCACCCACAGCTGTGACAACACTTTTCTCTTTTACCTCTGGCAAAGTTATTAGATTTCTGCTTGAAGGCTGAAAGAGCAAGGGCATTTCTCTATTACAGATATTGGTGAGAGTAAGGATTCTAGTTCAGTTCCTTGTTAAAAAAAAAAAGCCAGCAAAGGTATTTCAATCAACAAGATAGATACATTGTAATTCATTAACAGAAGTATAATCCATCTGCAAATAATTTAAGTATATTTTACAGGCAACAGTCTACTTAATAAATACAAAAAAAAGGGTGTCATTCCATACAAATTCACTGTTTTCTTCAAAATATCTAAATGATTAAAATATTAATTTTGCAGCACAAAGAACTATGTAGATTTAGCAGACCTGCTGCAGACAGTCCTTATTCTTCTACAAACACAGAATTCATTCAAAATCATCTTCATAGTCATACTCATCTAAGTCAACATCTGCCAAATGGGAAGGCATGTCAAAGAAGGGCCGTTTCTCCATCTGGTATTTTAGAACGTTGGTCTTTTGATGATCTCCAGGATTCAGTTCAGCTTCATAACTAAAAGAAGAAAGTGAAAATTAACATGCAATGTAATCTTGTATGTTGACTGCATAATACTTCTGTATCATTGTAACTTATACTCAACTTCCAGGCAACACCAAAAGTGGAGAACAACTTTTAGGACAGGGCTGTGGAATTGTTGGTGCTCTGCTTTGAACTTCAAATCCCTGAAGCTCTAGCTAGTATGGGTAAGGGATGTAGAGTTGCAGTCCAAAACATTTGGAGGGCTACTTGTACTGCTCTAGAATGTAGGACTATTAACTTGATTAAAGAAATCTTTGAGGCTTATCTGTGCATGTTTAGGCAGAAACAAGTCCCACCATATTTAGTGGGGCTGAGTCTTGGTTAAATGTGCTTAGGACTGCAGCCTTACAATGTAATCCTACAAATGTCTACCTTGCTCCCACCAATTAGGCATTTCTATATTCTGAACCTGTGTAGCAAAACCACCCTCTTTTACTAAAATGGAATACTAACCAAAAGGTCTGCTCTGCATGAGCCTCTTGGTGCCTTTAGAAATAATCAGGAGAGCACACTTTACCCAGCTGATTAATACAAATATCATATCCTAGTGTCTTATGTTGTTGTTGCTCACCACCCTAATTGTTTCATATATTGGGGAAGGACAGAAATGGTGGCTGCTGCTAGCTATCAGCACCTTTAGCAGAATTAGCCAATTGGTGCTGTTACGATACTAAAGGGAGGTAGCTGGTTTGGATGCAGTTCTTCCCCAATATATTAATTACTGTGAGGCATGACTAAAATAGAAATGTGTGCTTCAGACAAAAAGTGCAAACCAGCTAGTTCAGAGAGGGTGTGTGGGCTGAGTGGAAAGGATATCACACATAGGATACACAAGCCAGTTCCAGTGGCACAGAGCAGATCCCTTTCTCCTGCTTTTTCAGACGTTTCTTACCTTTATTTGAATGGTGGGCAACAGTAGTAGTAAAAGAAATAATCACTGAAATGGTTACAGAAGGGGACAGTTACTGTTTTGTTATGTAGAAGGGATTTTGCTAGACAATATCCAATTCAATGGATGCAGATGTCATCCACTGAATTGCATATTGGGCATCAAGTCAAATAATATTTACCTTTTCACTTATTAGAAAGGGTAGTGAATTGCTCAACATTTCTTCAGACTGAACTGATCACAAAGGGATGAAGGCCTGAGCCTGTCATTACCTGTCATTCCATTGGTCACTGGCTGCTTCTTCAGCTACAAGGACATCGTACTCTTCAGCAGCATATCTTTCCCAATCAGACATCTCTTGGTTTTCATTTTCATTGCCCTACGGATATGATCACAATGCTTGTAAAACCGAGGAAGGCTAAATGCATGTATCATTCATGGTATTATGTTTATGAGCAGCATCTTGTTAAGTACTTACTGCACTTACCCTCAGAATAGAAAACTGATCCTTCTGCTCATGGTCTAAATATTTCTCAATGTTGAAAAAAGTGTCAAAGAACACATTTGCCATCTTACATCTCTTTAGGTCACGAAGCGTTATTTTCCCTGAAAACAAAGGTGGTTTTTTTTAATTAAAAAAAGGTACTAGAAGAATTCCTTTCTTAGACTGCAATGCTAGTGTGGAAAAAATTAAAAGGCTTATACATTTTCTTTTTACTGGATAAAAAGGAGGAAGGAAGAGAGAGGGGGGGAAAGGAAGGTAGCAACACCTTTAAGACTAACTCATTTTTGTTTTATTTTATATAAATCCACTTCTTCAGATGGAGGACAGGTTAAAGTGGGCTTATCTTCATGAAAGCTCGGGATAAAATAAAAACCAGTTACTCTTAAAGGTGCTGCCTTTAAAGGTGCTGCCACATTCCTTCCACCCTCTCTCCTTTTCATGCTGCAAGAGATTTAACACAGCTACCACCCACAGCTGTGACAACATCCACTGCGCCACCAGGTGTCCTGGTGGCGCAGTGGTTACATGGCAGTACTGCAAGCACTAGGTTATGAGTTCTATCCCAGAGGGCTCTAATGCTAACACAACCTTCCATCCTTCTGTAGATGAGTAAAATGAGTACCCAGCTTGTTGGGGGCAATTAGCTAAAAATAATCATTGTTAACCACTTAGGGAGTGCTTCAGCACTGATAAGCGGTATATAAGTATCAATGTTATTGCTATTGCTACTACTTCTTTGAAAACTTTTTATTGGAATATGCAGCAGGACTACCAGTGATGCTGCAACATAGACAGATATTAAATGACCTTCCTCACTTAAGACCTGAATAGTGAATTCTGTTCAAAGATAATTTGCTGTTACAATAGAATAGCCCTTTTAAAAACGTGTTCGTGTGGAATCCAGATAAACTCATTATGGATTCTCAGGAGAAAAGGGAAAATTCTTATTTTAGAAACCCTTTGGCTGATTTTGAATCACATTATTCCATTCTCAGGAACAGATGAAGTTAACAATTGAAAATTTCATGTAACCAGCAATATCAGATGAATTTCTGCCTCTGAAATGTGATGGCTAAATTTGAAAATTTAACCAAGGTAGCTGTGTTCTCTTGTTAGTGAAGAGATTGCTGTAGAGATGCTGTTAAGATGGAAAAGGCAATCACCTTCATGCTCAGGCTTCACAAGATCAAGCATCTGGCAAAGACAGTCTTCAAATGGCAGAGGCTCAATGGCCATATTGTCCAGTTTTTGGCATTGTTCTTCATAAAAGTACTGCAGTTCGTACATAGACAAAACACCATCCCCGTCAAGGTCCATGCACCGGAACCAGTATTCAATGCTGAAATATTAGAAAAAAGTAATATTCTATTTCAAGATCCTATTTTTTGAATTATTAAAGACCTATAAATTAAAATATGTTCAAATTCTTCAGCAAGAGCCAGCATGGTGTAGTGGTTTGAGTATTGGACTATGACTCTGGAGACCAGAGTTAAAATTGCTGTCCGGCCATGGAAAGCCACTGAGTGACCTTGGGCAAGTCACAATTTCTCAGCCTCAGAGATAGGGAAAGACAAAACTCCATGTCAGGGTTGCCACAAGTCAGAAATAACTTGAAGGCACATGACAACAACCACATTCCATCTACATGAGCAGTAGAGGAATAACTCGCCTGGCCTAATGATCTTGTATAAAAGGCCTGCATAACAAATTCTTTTCCATACCTGGTTGGAGTCTTTTTGTCTTCTTCTGATATCAAAAACCATACAAAATCTGCATAGCTGATCTTTCCTTCTTTCTGTGCCTTTCTTCCCCTGTGAATTGTAGGCAAAAAAAAAAGGGGGGGGGAATGACTAAAAGGTTCACACAAGTGCAAACAGTATTTTAAAAAGTGTTTTATTTAATAAGTGTAAACAGTATTTTAATAAGTAAACATAACTGCATAGCTGCCAATATTTCAGAATACAGTAGAAAACAGAGTTTTGATCTCTCTTTTTTTCCTGCCCTCCAAGGACTTCAGGCCGGCATACATGAAGTTGTCTCTTTCTTCTTTTTAAAAAGATAATTTTTATTGGTTGATAATATATAACAACAAGGCATCAAAACCCCCAGAAAGAATTATCACAATTATCCAATTGAAGTGAATATTTGAAAAAAGGGAAAACAAAACATAACAACAACAGCGAAAATACAACCATTTGCCAATAAAACTACTTATTTATAATCCCCCCCAACTCCAAAATTTCTATATATACAAATGTTTATATACATCTGCCTAACACTTGCTTATACTCTAAAAAGACTTCCCACCGACACACCAAAAATTTTAAGCTATTGCGTACCTATTCATCCTCTATATTACTATCTCACTATCTATTATATATAACCTAATTCTTACTATTATATATAAAACACTTCCACCTATTATTATTACACATCCCTATCAATATTCTTATAACAAAATTGATTACTAAAACTTTAATATTTATTTATTAATTTTTAGCCTGTTACTAATTGTTTTCAACATTACACCTTTTAGTTCTTCTAGTTCTTAAATCCTACTACATACATATTACCCCTAAATTTTTTCATATATCTTATAAACGGTTCCCAATTATTCATAAATTCCTCTATTGGCTTTCCTTTCACTAGGTTTGTCAGTTTATCCATTTGTGCCATATCTGACAGTTTTTCTATCCAATTCATAATTGTAGGAATACCTTTAGATTTCCATTGCCTCACGAAGACCAATCGAGCTGCGGTAATGAAATAACTTATTAATGATCTATGTTGTATTTCTTTTGTGTTTCCTAAATCAATTATGTTTAATAAAAATAATTCTGGACGCATGGAAATTTTAAATCCTAAAATTTTTGATATCTTTCGATTTATTTTAGACCAGTTCCTTTGAGTTTTCTTACACTTCCACCAGGAATGATAAAAGGTTCCTTTCTGCCATCCACACTTCTAGCAGATATCAGAGGAATTTTTATATATTTTAGCTAGCCTATCTGGGGATAAATACCAGTGGTACATCATCTTATAAAAAATTTCCTTCACATTATAAGAGCTCGTAAATTTAATACCTCTATTCCAAGTGTCTTTCCATTGGTCCATATTAATATTATATCCTATATTTACTGCCCACTTAATCATACAGTGTTTAACCTGCTCGTTTTTGGTATTAATTTTTAATAATAACTTATAAATTTTACTTATTGACTTTCTTCCAAATATATAATTTTCTCGAATTCTGTTAATTGTCCATTATACTGCCAATTCTTTAAATCTTCTTTCACTCTCTCTTTAAGTTGCAGATATCCAAACCAATTCATTTTAAACCCTTGGTTTTCTAATTCTTGCCTCTCCTTAATTTTCCACTCCCCTAATTTATTTGTCATCAGATCTTTATATGTTAACCATACCTCTCCTCTTAGGTCACATTTGCAAAAAGCTTCTTGGGGGACAGCCAGCATGGAATATCAGGACTTAATCTTTCTTTATATTTTTGCCAGGTTTTTATTAAAGATCTTCTATAATATGACTTTTAAATCCTGTGTTTATTTTAATCTTCCCATACCATAGATATCCATGCCAGCCTACCCTAAAGCTTGTGTCCTTCTAAATCTAACTCTTTTGTACCTTTTAGTAATAACCACTGCTTTAACCATGACAAACTGACTGCCTCAAAATATAACCTCAGGTCTGGGACTCCTAACCCCCCTCTTTCCCTGGCATCTATTAGTAAATTCCATTTTATTCGGGGGTTTTGCCCACCCAAATACATTTTGATAGTTCTTCCTGCCAGTTTTAGAAGATTTTGCTTGAAAATATTATGGGTATTGTTTGGAAAAGGAACATAAATTTTGGTAATACGTTCATTTTAATTGCAGATATTCTCCCTAATAATGATAAATTAATCTTTTCCCATTGGTTTAAGTCCTTAATTTCTTGCCAAATTTTTGTATAATTATTTTCATATAATTGTTGCATTTTCATTGTTATATTTACACCTAGGTATTTTACCTTCTTAACTATTTCAAATCCTGTTTGCTTTCTCAATTTTTCCTTCTCAGTTTTTTCCACATTTTTAGTTAATATTTTGGTCTTTTCGACATTAATTTTAAATCCTGCATTGACACCAAATTCTTTTATTTTTTGCATTAAATGTTCTATTCCTTCTAATGGGTTTTCTAGAATTATGACTAGGTCATCTGCAAATGCCTTTAATTTAAATTCAGCCTTCCTTATTTTAATACCTCTTATCATTTCTTATTTCATTATTCAAGATGAATAATGAATAATAATAATAATTTAATTATTCAAGATGCGTAGCAGGGGGTTGGACTGGATGGCCCTCGTGGTCTCTTCCAACTCTGCAATTCTATGATTCTATCTCTAAAGCTAAAATAAATAATAAAGGGGATAAAGGACATCCTTGTTTGGTGCCTCTTTCTATTGAAACTGAGTTTGATAGATTTCCATTAATTAATAATTTGGCAGACTGATTCAAATATGTTGCATTAATCCATTTAATAAAGTTTTCACCCAATTCAATTTTTTCATTACATTCATAAAAAAACCCCAATTTAAATTATCAAACGCCTTTTTTGCGTCTAAAAAAATAACGGCTTCCTTATTTTTCATTATGAGAGTTCAGATATTCAATAACATTAATGATAGATCTTATATTATTCTTTATTTGTCTCCCTGGCAGAAAGCCATTTTGATCCTCATGTATACTTTCTTGTAAAATTAATTTTAACCTATTTGCTACAATAGAGGCGAAAATTTTATAATCCTCATTTAGAAGAGAGATAGGTCTGTAATTTTTCAATAATAGCGGATCACGGTCTTCTTTGGGAATCAAAATTATATTTGCTTCTCTCCAACTATTTGGAATATTATTGTTTTTGAGTATATCATGCATTACTAGTAAGAGGGGATTTATTAATTCCTCACAAAACTTCCTATAGTATTCTGCTGATAATCCATCAGGGCCTGGTGCCTTTCCCTTTTCTTAATTGTATTAATTAACTCTTCCTTTGTTATTTCTTTGTTAAGCTTATCTCTTTGTATTTCTGAGATTTTTCTTAATGCACATTTATTCACATAATTATCTACTTGTTCCTATGGTATTTCATGTTTGTTATATAACATTTTGAAAATACTTGTGAAATAGTTTTTGTATCTCTTCCTCATTCATTATAATTCTATCACCCAGTTTTAATTTTGAAATTATCCTTTTTAATCTTTCCTTTTTCAATCTATATGCTAACCAACATCCAGGCTTATTTCCCCATTCAATTTTTTTTTGTTTTAAATAATCAAGTCTTCTTTTCATCTCTCATGACATCACCATTGATAGTTGATCTTGTAATAATTTTAGATGATTTTTTAGTTTCTTATTTGTTGGAGATTTTTCCAGTTCTTTTTCCTTTGATTTCCTCTAATATTTTATCATACATTTCTTGTCTCTTTATTTTCCATTGTATATACCACTGTATAAAAATACCCTTGATTACTGCCTTACTAGCATCCCACACTATATTGGTCTCTACACCATTTCCTAGATTCAGCTTAAAATATTCTTTTAATTTTTCTTTGCAATCTTTCACTGTCTCCTCCTTTCCTAACAACATATCATTTAATCTTCAATTAGTTGTCCAATTACTTTTTCTAATGGGATTATGATCCAATAAGGGTTTTGGTAATATTTCTATCTTCGTAATATCTTTAATCAAATCTTTAGTTACCCATACCATATCAATTCTTGAAAATGAATTATGAACCTCTGAAAAAAAGGTATATTCTCTCTTACCATTTTCCTTGTATCTCCATACATCTAAAAGTTGTAATTCCTCTACTAAAGTAAAGAACTCCTTTGTTAATTTCCCTTGATTTTGTTTTATTTTTTTCTATTCTGAATAGCTATCTAGCAGTGGGTTCACTACTCTGTTAAAATCTCCAAGTAAGCACCATCTACTATAGTTTAATTCCATAATCTTGTTTTTTAATTCTTTATAGAAAGTAAATTTTTCTTCAACAGGGGCATAGATACCTATTATAAGTGTCTTTACATTGTTAAAATAAATTTCTACCCTAATAAATCTCCCTTTTATGTCTTCCAGTATTAAATTTGGTTTATGGTTTGGGTTTACATAAAGCACAATCCCATTTCTTTTATTCTGTCCCAATGAAGTAAATTTTGTCCCTAACTTTTTTTATTCTAAAAGGTGTTCATAGATTTTGTTTATCCGAACTTCCTACAGGCAAACAATATCAGCATTGGTCTTTTTGAGATAACGGAAAGTCAAGTTTCTTTTTTTCTTTGTGTTAAGTCCTTTTGTATTCCATGTAACACAATTAATATTCAACGTTTACTATTACAAAGCTATTCTAAATTGAAGTGATCCCCTCCCCCTTTGTTTTTAAATTAGTTTTACTACCCCCTTCTGTCCACAATGTTTGTTATTTTTTTACCCTCTCCTTCCCCTCCCCTCTCCCTCTTTCCTCTCCCCTTTCCCTCCTTTCTTTTTACTTTACAACCTTTTTGCTTCACCACCCCTTTTTTATATTATTATTTCTCCTGGTTTTATTCTAACACGTCCAAGTCAAGTAGGCTCAGTTTGTTGGATCCTGCATTTTCACTTCTTGTTCTAGGATTCTTTTTTCTTCTTGATGATATTTTTCTTTTCTTTGAGTAGCTTCCTCTTGATCATCTGGTTCTGAATCTTCTTCCATTCTATCATCCATTCTGTCTCTCTTTGTTAGGCCAAAATCTTTTCTTCTTAATAAAGTCTTTCACCTTGTCCACAGAGTTTATCTTGTATCTAGCCCCTTTGTACATGAAATTAACTCCTTCCAACTTATCCCAACTAAAGGAAATTCTTTCTCTTTTTAATATTTCCACTAAAAAGTAATATTCTTTTCTTCTTTTCATAAGATCGGTAGGCACCTCTTTCATTAACATCATTAGTTTTCCATCTATGTAAATACCTTTGTTGAAATGAGTTTCCAAAATACAGTCTCTTATGAATTCCAAACTGAATAATTACATCTCTTGGCAGGTTATTTCTGGAGGCAAAGGGGGAGTTCCATCGATAAATTCTATTTCCTTGCCCATCTGGTCTTCTTCCCATCCAAGGTTTTTAGCTAATTCTTCAATAATTTTCTTTCTTAGATTTTCATTTAGTTGTTCTCTTAGTCCTCTCAATCTAATTCAGGTTTCTTTCTCTCTATGTTCAGCCAGAGCCACTTCGTCACACAATTTCTCCAATTCCCAATTAATGTCTTAATCTTCCTTTTCCTCTGTTTATACTTCTCTAGTAGTTTATTTCACCTCTTTTCTTCCTGTTCTTTTTTTTGGTTTTTTATTCTTTATTTCTTTACTTATTTTCTTTTCTTCTTTTTTTGTATTCAATATGGGAAAGGCAAAATGAGAAACTAACTAGGAAAAAAGGGAGGGATATTCTGGAAAAAAATATGAGGGAAGAAAAAATAGTGGTGGTGGGGTCTTTAATTGTTCAACAAATAAAGAAAGAATTAATCAAATAAGGGGGGCTCAAAACACAATAGGTAACAATAGAACAAACAAAATTCAAGAATTCAAAAGTTATAAAAATACAATAAAAAAGAGAAGGAAAAAACATGGGGAAAAAATGAAAAATTACGGTAACAAAACCACATATACACACACAAGAAAAAAAGGGGGAAGGGGGGGAGGCAGGGGAAAGAAAATTTATTTCACTTAGGTGTTTTCCCCCACTTCTGTCAATTACAATTTAACCTTTTGAAGCTTCCTTAAGGCTGTTCTGGAATGTCAGCGTTTTCAAGGTCTTTCTCTTGGCAGTCTTCCCACCAATATGGAGATCTTTAGTTACAGTCCTTCTAGCTGCTCAGCATTGTATAGTTTCTATAAACAGCTGTCAAGATCCAATATATACACCACCAAAAAGAAAGCCTCTACTTGTTCCACCAAATTATCAGAGGGTGGGAAGGTAAAAAAGCAAAAGGAAAAAAAGAGCAAATTCAAAAATAAGTGTTCTCACTCAAAATAATAAAGAAAAAATGATAAATAAATAAAAAAAAGAAAGGCCAAATAGAGAAAAAAACTATTCAGTGGATCAAAAGAAATCAAAGATTGGAAAAAAATTGGAAAAATTATTTAACTAAGCCACAGGGAAGCAAAAGGTTAATACAAGAGGTAATAGTGTCAGCAGAAAAAAAGAAGAAAGAAAAAAGAAAAAAATCAGGAATGTCGGCTGTTAAGAGGCAGCAATTTATATTTGGTGAGCAGGCTCCCTGAGTACCTTTGTAGAAAATACCTCATATAAATCTTCCAGCTTCTCAGAAGGCTTGGCGGCTATATGGAGCTTAGGAAAGGCTTGTCTGAGCTCTTCCCCAGACCTTCCGAGGCGATCCACGTCTTCCCAAGGCGTCCGGACAGAGCATGCTACTCTCTTACGCTGACAGGGATATTTTTCTCACTGTGAGCCAAGCAAGCATCTGTCTCGGATTTCTGCCTTCGCTGGGTTCCTGGGGATCCCTTTGACAGGTAGGGAGGGATCCCCCCCCCGGAAATCACTCTGAAGGTATTTTTAGTAGTCGAAGCTCCACGATGGATCACCGCTCCCTGCTCTGACCCAGACTGGAAATGGAAGTTGTCTCTTTCATCTTCACCCAGTGAAGGTTGGCTAAGCAACAATGACTGGCCTAGATCCAGGCAGTGTTTTTTTTTTTTTTAAATAATGAAATGGGCTTTAAAACCTGGACATCCCAACATTCTTGCCAGGCTCTCCTCAGACAGCTACTGCTTTCTGCAGAAAATCATTTCCCATTGATTTTCTGTTAGGAAAATAGAACTACCGGGGCGGTTAGGGAGGACGGGAGAGGCAGCATTTCAGTCAGCAAAACAGCTACCCTATGTAACTGGCAACTAGATCCCTGCACACAGATTTGAATGTGGCCGGAAAGCACTGGCATTTTTTCTTCCCAATGAGATAGGAACTCATTTTGGAAACACAGATATCCTGCTGAATCAAAATTACACAATTGTGCAATTCTGGTCATGGTCAATGAAATGAGAATTATCTACCTATGTACAATTTGCATGCAAAATGCTCATGAACATTTTAACTCCACCTAGAGTCAACTACAGTAGCAAAAATGACAGATTTTACAGCAGATTCCATCTTTAAACTCAATACTCATCTTCTATTGGGGCAATTAACCTGAGAGACAGGACACAGCTTTCATTATTCCAAACTGTACTTTTAATATATGGAAAGTGAATTTAAGTTTTAGCTGTCCTACGTACCCCACAAATTAATCCTGAATAATTATGAAACATTTATATTTAATAAGGAAAAAAGAGACCTTGTTACAGCTCCTGAGAAAATCCTCTCGATCATCCGACTAGATATAGCTGTGAGAAAGCAAAATGGGTTAAATTCAGTTCACTATGTCTGTGCAAAAATTGCACATTGACAATATAAGAGAAATACTTCTATTTACACTTGTCCAATACTGTATATGTACATTGTACATTGTGCTATGTACATTGGTGGTGCTATAGAAATAAAAGATAATAATAATACTATGATATAATGTATGATGTAATTGCTAGTTTCAACTAGAGTAAATAAAGAAAATCTGGTAAATCAACACCTATGTAAGTTCCATTTATTTAATGGGCTTACTCTGTTTGGGATTAAAAACTGGATTTAGGGGAATATTTCCAATGCTCCTGAAATACCTACAGCTGAATTCATACCCTTGTTTTCTCTGCCTAATAGTCAGGGTGAATTTAAGAAATATGCCTCTTTAATATCATATTCAAAGTCTGCCTTCATTGAACTCCACCCTTTCTCTGTTCCATGACTAAAACCCTTGCTGTTACATATTCTTGGTATGTAAGGCACAGATGACACCACACAAAGACTATGGGCTAACTGTCACATCCAGCAGAGAATCCTCTATGCCCTTGCTCTCCCATCCCATACATAAGATGAAAACAGCACGCTGCCCATAGGCCCAATTTGCCCTATCTTTCCCCTTTCCCATTGTGGAAGCAGGGCAGCAGTATGTCTCAGGCCTACATTTAGGGCAACTGTGTATCCATATATTTTTAAAAATGAACTAAATTGTCCCATTTGTCATACCATGGTCATTATGCCGAGCTAAATCCTTTGGATCAATATAAAGGTCATGGTCGGTATCCAGCTCCCAAAATTTGCAGTAGATCACATAAAAGTGCTCATAAGAGAAATATTCTGTCAGCTGGTTAATATCTACCTCTTCTTCCAATAATGCTACATTCTATGCAGAGAGAGAGAGAGAAAGAAAAAGGTCATTAAACAAACATGGTTCCCTTAGTAATCATAGTAATAACGTGTAAGAGGAGTTTAGTATCTTATCCACATGATGGATTCACTATTGGCTGATGTCATTAGAAGAAAACAAACAGCAGCCTTCCCCAGCCTGTGCCCTCCAGATTTGGACTGCAACTTCCAACATCCTTGACTATTGGCAATGTCAGTTGAGGGTCCTGGGAGTAGTGTTGTGTTGTACTATTGTATTATTTCATAACCTTCCTTTCCCCCAAAGCTGAACAATGTTGGTAGCCCAGTGTATCTGGAAAGCACCAGGTTGGGGAAGAATGGCTTAAATAATCTATGCTCAAATATTGATATCACTGCTTTCTGGAAATTTGATAGGTGTCAAATTTGGGCTCTCTTCCCATGTTCTGGGAAATTTTGAATGAAAGTTAAAAATTGGAGATGAACAGAGCCAATAAAAAATGCAACCATCATCACACCAGCATGCCTCTTTTCTGCTGTGGCCACTCTGCTTGGAACAAAAAAAAAAAAAAAAAAAAAAAAGACCACGTATCAGCAAACCAACGTCCTACTCTTTTTGCTGTTGCCTGTATTTTGCTGTTGCCTGGACAAATAATACATATGTTTGGTCCATATGGCTTTGGACCAAACAACTGCTCAAACCCATGGTTCTGGGACCAGAGCAACTGCTTATAATCACACAGTCAATATTTTACAACAGTAGTTTGCAAGCCTTATCACACTCCTGATTTTTCTTTATTCTCCCTAAAACACAGCATAAATCATATCCAAAGCATATCCTCCGCAAAACACAATTATCTGTACATGCAAATTGACATTGAAATGGACAAATGATATTATTAGGCAATCATCTAAACCAGTGATAGGTATCTGGGAACTTACTCCCAAAATCTTTCACCATTGCCTATGCTGGCTATTTATTTATTTATTTATACCCCGCTCTTCAGCCACAAGGCTATCAGAGCAGCTTACAAATTGTTTTAAGCAATAGCTATTTACACTTCTACAGTGCATTAAACAGTTTCCAATATGTATTAGCTAATTGCCCCCACAAGCCGGGTACTCATTTTACCGACCTTCGAAAGGATGGAAGGCTGAGTGAACCTTGGAGCCCGCTGGAATCGAATTTGCAATGTGGTGACTTGCAGTACTGGCATTTAACCACTGCACCACCAGGGCTTGCACTTCTGGGAGTTACAGTACAACATCTGGAAGTCTGTAGTTGTTCACTCTGATTTAAATTATGGATCTATATCCAAACCGTGGTTTAGCATCCTGATTTTAATCAATTTGAGCTGCCCCAGAGCTTTAAAAAGCTACTTGTTAGATTAAAATCACCAGAATCCCCAGCCAGCATGGCCACTTGCTTGGAGGTGGAGACCCCAAAAGTATATTTCAAAGCTCTGTAACAAACCATAGTTTCCAAAGTTTTGATGTAATAGGAAATGGTGGCTTAATCAATGCAGAAGCTTTCAGTGTCCTGCCCCAGATGTGTAGAAGACAGTGAGAAGAGGAAGTGTGAGCTTGAAGCTTATTGATCAGTTTCATGATAATCTAAACCAATGTTTCAATGATTGCCTGAACTGAACAAAATCTGCAGTAAAAAATTACATTACCATTACTCAACTTGCAAAAAATGTGGCATAAACTGCTGCTATGGGCTTTCAACATGTCAGTTTAAAACCTAGCTAAAATGATATCATAAAAGCAGAAATGTAAGCTGTACGTACGTGCACTCTTAAATGGGAAAAATAAACAATGTACCCATTCATTAAACAGTTTCATTGATTTTACTGCCATTTGTCTGAAGAGTTAACCAATGTAGCTTATGTAGTTACACAACAAACTATATGCATACAATACCTGTAAAAAGCTGCTTTTTCTGAGTTCATTACAAGTGATCCTTCCTGACCATGACCTATTTACTGTATAAAATATCCGTTGTATTACCTGCAGCAAGAAAATAAAGTACACGTTTTGTACCAACTATGTAAGCTTTAAATATGTTGTTTTCTACAGATATTCAACATTTTTACAGGCACTGCTAGGTGTCCAAATTATGCTTGAAATTCTAGATTTGCATGGAGAAGAACATAATTCAAGTTGTCATGATGGAGTTCCCATCATCCTGCCTGCAGGCTGATGAACTCCCATTGTGCTGCGAATACTACGTTTTCCAATCTACAAACAGTGATTGTCTGATCAGCATGACCAGGTAAACTAAGGGTTAAGGGTTAAGACTAGTGGGAGGTGGAAGTCATCTCCAGAGATAGCATCATCATGACATTACATCTCTAGATACTGGACTGGCCAATCAGATTTTGGCAATGGAAATTTGAACAGGTTTTATGCTTTGTTCTGAGCACATGTTAGAGAGACAAAGAAAGCTCTCTGAGAGGATGGATGTATCTCAGAGAACAATGCTCTGAATGAGCACATGGCTAGGGCCTGGCTTAAAATAAGCATGTGGTGTAGCCAAACGTTGACACCAGATTTAATCCTCATGGACTTTTGTATTGTAAGTAGGGGTTTTTTTTCCTTTTGTGTAGGGAACAGTTTAGTTAGATGGCATCAGGGTTTATATTTTATTTTTTCCTTGACTTAATGTATACATGCTTTATATCTCTGTAACTTTAATTAAGCTTTAACCTAGAGAAAAAAGTGTTTTCTTTATGAAGTGATTACCTTTTGAACTTGTCTTAAACTTGTTTGAATAAAAATAAGCCTTTCTATTTTTCCTACTAAGCCAAGCCTTCCACGCACATATTTTTGGGTCATTGCTACTGTGAGGGTAACGCCTGGTCTCTGTGTGTTGCCGTGCATGCACACACACCTCAGAAGCCAGGTTAACCCTTTTAATCTGACAGCTACATTGCTAGTCTCATTTGCTTCTGGGTAGAAGGGAGGGGGGTTGATAAAATCTCAGCCAGTGGCTGAAAGCTCCTAAGCATCCCAAAGTCTCCTCTTGGACCGTGTGAAAAGGGGGGGGGCAGTCCAATCAAGAGGTGGTGGCAGCATGAAAGACATAGTTCTAAGATTTCCAGGCTAGAGGAATCCTGAGAGTGTGTCTCAGAGGGATCCAGTTTGAGAGTTCTCAGGTTAGGAGGACTCCTGAGCTGGATCGCAAAAATAGCCCTGCTTCTCAGGGGTGTACATGCTGTGTGCATGTGCGTGCATAGAGGCTAGGACTATTTGACACAAGTCAAGTCAAAATGCAGCTCATAGCTAAGTATTTTGCCATTTCAAACAGATAGTTGTTCAACTCATGCTTGAAATCCTGGATTTGTATGGACAAGGACAACATTTAATTCATTGTTTGATTGTTTTGTCTTGGCAAGCCCTCTCATCCCGTAGTTAACCTAATTTAAGTCAGGATAGGTTGCAAAACACACCTAACAAAATATACACTTATAATTTGGACATTATTCCATTGTTTTTGAAGGATCCGTCAATCGATGTACATATTTAAGATTGGGATTTTGAAGATGACGAAAATCACCATTCTTCAACTGCAGTGACAGTTTCCTGTGTTTCAATTAGCTTATCCTTATACCAGCCCTTCCCAGCTTGGTGTCCTCCAGATGTTTTAGACTTTAACTTCTGTAATTTTTCACCACTGGCCATGTTAACTGTGGCTGCTTAGAGTTGTAAACATCTGGAGGGAAGAAGGATGGGGAAGACTATTCTATAATAGCAAGCTTTAAATATGCCAGCTACACTGTTTAAAAATATAAGAGCATGTATTTACTCTGTTCATAAAGCTGCCCTATAATACAAGTTCTTTGGATGGCTAACAAAAGAAACAGAATATTAAGGTACAATTTTAAAAATTAATACTAATACACCCTAGCAGTCACATGCCTCACTTCATGGCCCAAATGCAAGGGAAGAGGTACAATTGTCCCTTCATATTTGCTGGGATTTGGTTCCAGGACCTCCACTCCCCTGTGGATACCAAAATCTGTGAATACTCAAGTCCCATTATATACAGTCGTCCCTTCACATTCGCGGGGGTTACTTTCCACGGACCCCCGCGAATGTGAAAAATCCGCGAATACAGTTTGTCCCCCCCTCCCCTGCCATAGCGACCATGGGGCCTCCGGAGGCCCCATAGTCGCTTTCCCCCGCCTCCCCAGGGCCTTTGCGGGGCCTCCGGAGGGTCTCCGGAGGCCCCGCGGAGGCCTTCCCGGCCCTCCCCAATCCACCCCCAGGGCCTTTGCGGGGCCTCCGGAGACCCTCCGGAGGCCCCGCGGAGGCCTTCCCGGCCCTCCCCAATCCACCCCCAGGGCCTTCGCAGGGCCTCCGGAGACCCTCCGGAGGTCCCGTGGAGGCCTTCCTGGCCCTCCCCAATCCACCCCCAGGGCCTTCGTGGGGCCTCCAGAGGCCCCGCGGAGGCCTTCCCAGCCCTCCCCAATCCACCCCCAGGGCCTTTGTGGGGCCTCCGGAGATCCTCCGGAGACCCTCCGGAGGCCTTCCCGGCCCTCCCCACTCCCCCCCCAGGGCCTTCGCGGGGCCTCCGGAGACCCTCCGGAGGCCCCACGGAGGCCTTCCCAGCCCTCCCCAATCCACCCCCAGGGCATTCGCGGGGCCTCCGGAGGGTCTCCAGAGGCCCCACGGAGGCCTACCCAGTGCTCCCCAATCCACCCCCAGGGCCTTCGCGGGGCCTCCGGAGGGTCTCCGGAGGCCCCGCGGAGGCCTTCCCGGCACTCCCCAATCCACCCCCAGGGCCTCCGGAGGCCCCGTGGAGGCCTTCCCGGCCCTCCCCAATCCACCGCCAGGGCCTTCGCGGGGCCTCCGGAGGGTCTCCGGAGGCCCCGCGGAGGCCTTCCCGGCCCTCCCCACTCCCCCACAGGGCCTTCGCAGGGGCTCCGGAGGGTCTCCGGAGGCCCCGCGGAGGCCTTCCAAGCCCTCCCCAATCTACCCCCAGGGCCTTTGTGGGGCCTCCGGAGGCCCCGCGGAGGCCTTCCCGGCCCTCCCCACCCCCCACAGGGCCTTCACGGGGCCTCCGGAGGGTCTCCGGAGGCCCCGCAGAGGCCTTCCCAGCCCTCCCCAATCCACACCCAGGGCCTTCGCAGGGCCTCCGGAGACCCTCCGGAGGTCCCGTGGAGGCCTTCCCGGCCCTCCCCAATCCACCCCCAGGGCCTTCGTGGGGCCTCCAGAGGCCCCGCGGAGGCCTTCCCAGCCCTCCCCAATCCACCCCCAGGGCCTTTGTGGGGCCTCCGGAGATCCTCCGGAGACCCTCCGGAGATCCTCCGGAGACCCTCCGGAGGCCTTCCCGGCCCTCCCCACTCCCCCCCCAGGGCCTTCGCGGGGCCTCCGGAGACCCTCCGGAGGCCCCACGGAGGCCTTCCCGGCCCTCCCCAATCCACCCCCAGGGCATTCGCGGGGCCTCCGGAGGGTCTCCAGAGGCCCCACAGAGGCCTACCCAGCGCTCCCCAATCCACCCCCAGGGCCTTTGCGGGGCCTCCGGAGGGTCTCCGGAGGCCCCGCGGAGGCCTTCCCGGCACTCCCCAATCCACCCGCAGGGCCTCCGGAGGCCCCGTGGAGGCCTTCCCGGCCCTCCCCAATCCACCGCCAGGGCCTTCGCGGGGCCTCCGGAGGGTCTCCGGAGGCCCCGCGGAGGCCTTCCCGGCCCTCCCCACTCCCCCACAGGGCCTTCGCGGGGCCTCCGGAGGGTCTCTGGAGGCCCCGCGGAGGCCTTCCAAGCCCTCCCCAATCTACCCCCAGGGCCTTTGTGGGGCCTCCGGAGGCCCCGCGGAGGCCTTCCCGGCCCTCCCCACCCCCCACAGGGCCTTCACGGGGCCTCCGGAGGGTCTCCGGAGGCCCCGCAGAGGCCTTCCCAGCCCTCCCCAATCCACCCCCAGGGCCTTCGCGGGGCCTCCGGAGGGTCCGCGGAGGCCTTCCCAGCACTCCCAGGGCTTTCACGGGGCCTCCGGAGGCCCCTTGTCGCGGTTTTGGGGGGGCCTGGAGGGCCCCTCCCAAAACCGCGAATACTCGAAACCGCGAATGTCGAGTTCGCGAATGTGGAGGGACAACTGTACAATGGCATAGCAAAATGGTATCCCTTATATAAGATGGCAAAATCAATGTTTGCTTTTTGGATTATTATTTTTTAAAGAATATTTTCAAGCCGTGAATACTTAAATCGGTGAATACCAAATCCATGGATACAGAGGGACAACTGTACTTGGAGCTGGGCGCCTGAAGGAGATCTTCAGGTCCAGATTGCAACATAACAAGAGAAGGCAATCTTTCTGGGAAACTGGTCCCAAGACATTTAGGGCTATATAAATTCAAGCCAGCAATTTAACTTGGTCCTGGACTGTAGCTGACAAAGCACAATGCCAGGTAACAAACATTTTGAAAACATGTATGGCACTGGAGTAGTTGAAATGGGAGGTTACAAGAGAAGGAAGCTATTTTCATCTAGTTAAGATCAGAACCGGCATGTCAGCCAAATCTGATAAAGGTGGTTTCAGCCACAGAGGTCACTTGCTAGGCAATTATTGAGTAACTAGTAATTCTGGGGTAAAGTAGATGTTATACAGGTTGCACCCTGTATCTGCGGGGATACATTTTCGATATACCGTGTTTAAGTGAAACTGTGGATAATAGCAAACACTATTAAAATAAAGGACTTCCTGTACAAACATACTATAGAGTTGCACTGGAGGACCTAGAAGATGCCTAGAGAGGAAGCATCTCTAGGCATTTTCCAGGACAACTGTATGGTATGTGTTCCTATTTTGTGTCCCACAGATAACTGAAACCGTGAATATTGGTTTTGTAGATACTGGGGGATGGGGGATGACCTGTAATGGCAAATTCAGGATTCTATCCAAAATAGGTAGAAAGAGAAAACGGGACTTCTTTTTTCAAAATTAAAAAGAACTATATAGCTGAGGAGTGCCAAACCTACCCTTTGCCTGTAGCTATGTGTGTGTTTGTGTGTCTTAAAGTTGCCTGTCGACTTATGGCAATCCTATGAACTTTGTTGGGCTTTCTTAGGAAAGGAATACTCAGCGGTGGTTTTGCCAGTTCCTTCCTCTGAAAAGACAGACTACAGCACCTGGTATTCATTGGCAGTCTTCCATCCAGGTATTAACCAGAGCTGACCCTGATTAGCTTCCAAAGGTACCAGATGGGATTGGTACCTTTAGGGTACTTTGGCCTCTGCCTGCAGCTGACCTCCCTGGAATCTGGTATCCTAGGTATGCTTCTATTTAGCTAAGGACTAACTCCTTGAGTTTGTGTGGCTTGGAGGAAAACTAGGTGGGTGCACTGCTTTCTCACCTAATTGAAACATGTGTATTTAAACACACAGGTCTGCCACAATCATAATCTAGTTTGGCCCATAGAAAACATTTTTAATATACAATGCACTTACTGTTGTAATATACCGAGAGTGAAATTCTGATGCTTCTTTTAAGAAGACCAGACTAGGATGACTGTTGACCACATCCTACAAAAAGAAGTATCAAGATCAGAAGTATGTAGTTGGTACTCATTGCTAGCATAGGGAGCAAAGAATTTTAGTGTGTGACTTGTTCATGCAACCCGTTCCTATAACTAAATCATAAGATACAATATTAAAAGACATCCTGTGCTGTGTGCACTTTCATAACTGTTCTATAATCAGAGCAAAATATCCAAACCATTTAAAGACAACATATCCAGTTGGTTTCAGTTTAAGAAAGAGACCTGGGGTTTAAATTTCAGGAAAAAAATGTCAAAATGCAGTTATTTTGGAAACAGCTTGAACAAAGAGGAAAATGGAAAATAGGGGCTGACAGAGAATGAGGAGGGGGGAGTAGATGAGGGCAACTATATGGAACTTAGATGCAGATTGTAAAGAGACTAAAGTGAATTAAGACTAGTGCTATTAGTTTGGGGTCAGAAGAACAAGCACTGTCTCACTTCTACTAATCAGGGTAACTGGGACTAATTTTAGTTTTTCTGCCCACCAATGAGTTATCACTTAAGGCATAGCCATTTTTATTTTTAAGAAAAACAGACAGTTAACTAAGCCAATAAAGTATGTTTTGGGGGAGGTTTCCATGAGATGATAGCAATAATTAAGAAAATGAAATTTACTTGTAAAAATGGAATGAAGTCTTCTTGTACCAAATAGTTACATCCAGGACTCTTTAGAAGATGAACAAACTTGGAAGCAGCATCATGACAGGTCTGTAGAATCCTGCAAAACGCAATTTGCTTGAATTGTGCATACATAGCAAATTAATATTCATATTGTATACTGTATGTATGTTGTAACTATGAATGAAATCTTTACTCTAAAATGCCTTGAACTGACCTCTATGCCTTGCTAAAGGTTAGGAACATACAGGCTTGAATATGTAACCATTTAAAGCAGGGATGGGCAACTTGTAGGAGATGGGGACTGCATTGCCCTCTATGCTACCTTGGATGGCCATGCCCCTGTTGTTTCCCTGACAAAAATGTTTTCCTCTCAAAAGCCCCTCTATGGCGGCTATGAAGTATCTTTTTTCCAACAGAAAATGATCTGAAAGTCAAATTCTAGGTCACTTCCTGTTTGAAAAATGGCAACCCCTTAACCTTAAAATGGCCAGAACAATTTTTTTTTAAAGTGGATAAAGTAACTCCCACAACCTTGTAGTGATTTGGGGACAAACCCCCATTTTTTAAACATACTGGTTGTTGGGGGGGGGGTGTACTTTCATCACCACTGATTTGAGCCTAGGAATGTCTTTATTTCTAAACTGAATCAACCATTTCTCCCCCCTCCCCCAAGAATATTTTAATGTCACTTCAAAAAAATCTAAAAGATCAAATGTTATGATAGTTTAACATCAGTTCAAAGTATTATATTCTCAGGTGGAAGAAAAAGACATTAAGATATCCGTCAATTCTAACCACATTCATTAAACTAATATTTGTTCTATTTAAAACATGGTCAAATAGGTTTGCTATATAAGTCATACTTACTTCCGCCACATTGCAACAAATTTATGAACTGATATAAATCCTGTTCGCTCTCCTCCAGCACAATAAAATAAGGGACCTTTCCAGTAAAGAGGGCATTCACAGGCCTAGAACGAACAAATGAATATCATAAACAAATTAGGGCCTAAAACACCCTATTTAGAGAAAAGCAAGATAATAATTTTCTTTTTTTCTGATCTGTTATCACTATAAGCAATGAATTATGAGAATTAGTGAGTGAAGTCCGAGATGGCCCAGAATCCTAATTATACTGATTTCAGAATTTAAGTATATTATCACATAATTTAAAAGAAATGGGTAGAGTTTCAAGTACTTCTTCTTATAAACATTCAATTGGATCCATGTTTAATCATGTTTAGAGAAATCTCACTGAGATAAATGGGATTTAACTCCCACTAAGATGCCAGCCACAGATGCAGGCAAAATGTCAGGAACAAACTCTTCTAGAACATGGCCTCACAGCCTGGAAAAAAACCCACAAAAAACCTAAAGTGAATTGTTCTTTTCCCCCAACTAAATATGAACCTTCCCATTCCACAAAGCAGCACCAATCCTTCTAGAATTTTGCAGCTTTTGTGTGGCCATCTGTCAGGAGTGCTTTGAGTGTATATTCGTGCATGGCAGGGGGTAGGATTGGATGGCCCTTGTGATCTCTTCCAACATTATGATTCTATTATCCTACTTTTAAAAAATATGTATCAACTGGTAAAGTCATATAGCACAATCCCTCAGAACCCAACTGTATGAAAACTGGTAGCGCTATACTAAAGTGTTGCTATGCCTGCAAAATTTCATCCAATTCTAACAACAGAACAAAAGACAGAGCCATTTTTTATTTTTAGTGAAAGCCAATGGAAGGCACAAACCTTCAGATTTCCAATTTTTTTTTTTAAAAAAAACGGGACCTGTGTTGTACTGGACAATCTCTCAATCAAATTTGAGCCAAATCAAACTATTTTCTGAATTGCCAGATCAGCATCTTGGGATTGGTGCATATCCCTACAACTCACCTTTGCAACCTTACCCATATCTTCTAATGTTGCTCGCTCATTTGGAAACTGGGAGAATGTTTTCTCTATTTTAGCAATGACAGCATCTATATTCACTTTTTCTTTTGGACATCCTTGAGGAAAATAAAATGTTGGAATGGTCTGACTTAAAGATGGTGTCAAAGGTTCTTCTTTCTTTGACTGAACCTGTGGGAAATTAAGGGGAAAACATACTTAAAATCCCCCCAGCAACTTTACTGTTCTCTTTCTGGAGTTTGAAAAATATACTAGGGCTGGAATTCTGTTGGTACCATATGCTGGTATAACCTCCTATTATACCAGTGGATGTACTTTTTTTGGTTGTTGCACAAGGAGGCATCCAGTACCTTTTTGTATGAGACACACTACTTATGTGAAACTGCAGCTTCATGGTGTTAGGACTGAGCACCACAACCACTCTCCTTGGCACCATGCAGCTGCAGATGACAGCCAGGAAAAAGAAAAGCTATTACCATCACAGACCTCCAGTGCAATGCCCTCTGGGAGGATGATGGCTGTTCCTTTTCTCATCCAACTACACCTGGATGGTGCCCAGTAGCCCTCTGACTACACATAAAGGTGTATTCTGGCACCACCAAGCTACAGTGCACAGTAGGAAAATGCTAGTGATGATTTATACTCTTCCAATAACCAAACAGAATTTTGGCCTAATGCTGTAGTCCTATACAGGTTGAGTCTCCCTTATCCAAAATGCTTGGGACCATAGTTATTTTGGAATATTTTGGATTTTGGAATACTTGCATATACGAGGTATCTTGGAGATGGGACCCAAGTCTAAAAACAAATTCATTTCTGTTTCATATACATCTTATACAGTAGGACCCCTGTATCCACTGGGAATTGGTTCGGGGGGGGCGTGGATACCGAAAACTGTGAATAATAGCGAACACCATTGAAAATAATGGGACTTCTGGTTTAAAACACCATAGAGGTGCCTTGGAGGACCTAGAAAATGACTAGAGAGGACACATTTTCTAGGAAGACTCTATGGTAGGTGTGCTGTTTTGTGTCCAGTGGATAACTGAATCCATGGATAATGAATCAGTGGATACGGAGGTCCTACTGTACACATAGCCTGAAGATAATTTTATACACAATATTTTTGTGCATGAAATAAAGTTTGCGTACACTGAACCATCAGAAAACAAAGGTGTCACAGTATCAACCACCCATGTGGACAATTTTGGATTTTGGAATTATTACAGAATTTGGGATTCTGGATAAAGGTGACTTAACCTGTATATTATTTGGAAGTAAACCTCACTGAACCTAGTAGAACTTGCTTCCAGAATTGCACTGTAATCTTTCTACCCATAGTACATTCTTATGGTAAGATTTCAGTAATGATGACACTGAGAAAGAACCACATTTGTCTTTTTGTTTTTTGTTTGGTAAAACCTAACAATGAATTCAGTTTCCCCAAAATTTGATACCAGTCCCCCTCGAAATAAACAAATCTTTTTTTTTTGCCTTGTAACCTTCTCTCCTATTTTTAGAAACAGATATTTAACATAACATCTGTAATTATTTAAAGGTTATCTATTACTTGAAACAACATTATCAAGCAATCACAAGTAAATAATGAACAGTTTGGATAAAAGTGACAGGACTACACTGTAATTTCCAGCAGCTTGGTATATCCTTGTCCATACTAGCAGAGTGTAGTATGCAAGCTGTTTTCTAAATCCAAAGAGGAAAAACAAGAAGTGGGAAGATAATGTTACCCTTGTAGAAATAAGAACGAGGGGATGGCTGCTAAGTCTATGTTTCAAAGCAAATATTCCATACCAGTGGAATAAAGAAGTAAAATTAACTTTAACAAAAATGTGAACAAAGAGTTGCTATTTGTTATTCTCTAAAGATATGGCAACCAACGGATAAATAGCAATAAATAGAAGAAATTTAGACTGTAGGCCTGTACAACAGGGATGGGGAATCTCCAATCTCACAGGCCTTGTGACTTTTCTTTCTCTGGGACCTGTTAAATGTGAACAGATGGATAACCTCAACCTTTTTGGCTCTGCCCACCACATGCACACATGGTCACTGACAGCCCACCCCATTCTCCCAATGCAGCCCTTGTATGAAAAAAACATTTCCCACCCCTGCTATACATCCCCCAGGGTTAAATCTCAGTACTTACTAAGAAACTTACTTCTGAGTAGACCTGCAAAGAATTTCACTGCAAATGAGATATTTACTCCACTGCAAAAGCATAGTAGACCCAATATGAATGCACTCATTACCACTGTCATTCTTTTAAATACAATGGATATATACCTAAATTTAAATATTTTTGTTATACAGGTTGAGTCTCCCTTACCCAGAATTCCAAAATCCGAAATATTCCAAAATCCAAAATTATCCACATAGGTGGCTGCAATAGTGACACCTTTGCTTTCTGGTGGTTCAATATACACAAACTTTTGTTTCATGCACAAAATGATTACAAATTTTGTGTATAATATTACCATAAGTCTATGTGTATAAGGTGTATATGAAAGAGAAATGAATTTCATGTTTAGACTTGGGTCCCATCTCCCCATCTCCAAGATATCTCATTAGGTATATGCAAGTATTCCAAAATCCGAAATATTCTAAAATCTAAAATGCCTCTTGTCCCAAGCATTTCGGATAAGGGAGACTCGCCTGTAACTGATCAGTTATCAATTATAGCTGATACACATCTAAAAATGTAGCATCTATATATCATGGAACATCCAATACAGACAGGACTGAGAGGTCCCACTGTTGCATTACAGCGCTAAAGATCAAGGCCATTTAGATGTACGTATATGAACCGACCCTCTAAAAATGGCTCCACTCTGCCAATTGTTTTCCCCTTCTTCTCACAAACCATTCCCACCCAAATCAGCCAAGCTGCATATGCTTGGCACCTGCACCATCCCATCCTGTCTTCCACCCACACAGACTGACCTACTTTGCTTCTCATGTTTGCACGGGCGCAACAACTGACCCATTTCCCATGGTGGGGTGCGACCTCCCCACCGGAGTATTGTACCCCTTTTTCTCCTTGGTGTGTGAGGACAAACAGTTTGGCGCAGCAAAAAAGGAGATGGGGACAGTAATATTTGGGGCCGGAAGGGTAGCGTTTAACCCCCCACTTCTCACCTAAGCCTCTTTTCCTTCTCCACTTCCTTTTCCTCCACTCCCCTTCCTGGCAGTCGCACCCCCTCAAAATCCTGCCGGCAACGTTCCACCCCTTTCCACTCCCAGAGTGGTGATTGGCCAGCCAACAGAGAGCTCTTTCCTAACTGACCAATCAGCACACTGGGAACCGCAACATAACTAAGAGTTTTATATACATAGATTTTACTTGTATAAGCTACTTGTGTCCCATCTCTGGGAGAAAGGTGGGAATTAATTAAAGTAAATAACAATACATCAACATTGCCAAAATATTTGCTAGTACATGTGTTTTGATTAAGCATCAACTTCAGTTTCTTTCATTTTTCTATTACAAAAAAGAATGCTCTATTATTAATTATGCTAAATTACTAATCATGATCAAGGCTTCTTTCTGACACTACTGAGAAGGGAGAGTGGCTAAGGTGGCTTTAGCTTCCAAAATAATTCAAAAGAGGTAGGAAAACCCACATACTGTATATTCCGGCATATAAGACGAGTGGGCATATAAGACAACCCCCCCAATTTTTAAGTCAAAATATAGACTTTAGGGTATACTCGCCATATAAGATGACCCCCCCATCACCCGCCCTCTCCGAAGCTGAAATCAGGCTCCCCTTTGTGGCTTCGGGGAGGGCAGATGGTGGCTGGAAAACTTCCCCCACTCCAACCAGCCACCCTTACTGAAGCTTTCCCAAAGCTGGCTGAGGAATTGCGGGGGATGGCTGGCCAGCTGGGGAGAGGCTCAGCCACCTCCCGCAATTACCCAACCCACGAGGAGGCTGGTCAGTTGGGGAATCATCCATCAGAAGTGGTTATTTGGTGACCTCTTGAATCAGGTTTCATTTTGTCTGACTCGCTTTTTCCTGATTATTCAGTCCCCCCTAAATGTAAAAGGAAGAAGTATTTTGGCCAATTTCTGTCCTGTCCCACTGTGTGTGTATGTGCTTTCAAGTCAACTGTCAACTTATGGTGACCCCATGGGTTTCATAGGGTTTTCTTAGGTGACGAATACTCAGAAGTGGTTTTGCCAGTTACCTCTTCTGAAATGCAGCCGACAGCACTGGCCACACGAGTTGGGGAATCATGGGAGATGGCTGGCCAGCTGGGGAGAGGCTGAGCCACCTCCCACAATTCACCAACCCACGAGGAGGCTGGCCAGCGTCCTTGCGAGTTGGGGAATCACAAGGGATGGCTAGCCTGCTGGGGAGAGGCTGAGCCACCTCCCGCAATTCACCAACCCACGAAGAGGCTGGCCAGCCTCCTCGCGGGTTGGGGAATCACGGGGGATGGCTAGCCTGCTGGGGAGAGGCTGAGCCACCTCCCATGATTCCCCAATCCACAAAGAGGCTGGCCAGCATCCTCGCAAGTTGAGGAATCACAGGGATGGCTGGCCAGCTGGGGAGAGGCTCAGCCACCTCCCGCGATTCCCCAACCCATGAGGAGGGTGTCCAGCGTCCTCGTGAGTTGGGAAATCACGAGGGATGGCTGGCCAGCTGGGGAGAGGCTCACACCTCCCGCCCAGCCAGGCTCCCCCCCATGCAGCTGCACTGGGCACGGGGGTGGGGGGGATAAGGTGGCTAGCAGGCTTCCCCCCCCCCAACCAGGCACCTCCATTGTTCCGAGTCCAAGATGGGACTGGCACAGCCCCATCTCAGACTTGTATCCGGTGTATAAGATGGCCCCTGACTTTTCAGCTGATTTTACAGGCTGAAAAAGTCATCTTATACACCAGAATATATGGTAGTTTGTAAGATCTTGCTCACTGGCCAATTTCTGGATCTTCAGATTGGATTAACTAACACAAAGCAACATTTATTAATTATCAGTCCCATGTGGCATTTACTGTGCCAGGTGTCTTCCCTCTCCACTTATCAAATCACTAGAAGAATAAACATTAGTTTTTTCCTATATCCTTGAAGGATGTTAGTAGTAGGAATGTATAATTCAGTGAGAGTGAAAGAGGACAGCAGATAATTTTTTGGTGAGTGGGAGTAGGAAGTAACCAGGGAGCCCTGCCAGTACTGCAAGCCACAACGATATGAGTTCGATCCCAGAGGGCTCCAAGGTTGACTCAGCCTTCTATCCTTCCATAGGTCAGTAAAATGAGTACAGTTGCCCCTCCACATTCACGAACTTAGCATTCGCGGTTTTGATTATTCGCGGTTTTGGGAGGCCCCCCCGCCCTCCCAAAACCGCGACAAAGGGCCTCCTGGAGGCCTCGTGAAGGCCCGGGGTGGGAGGGGGGAGGGCCAGGGAGGCCTTCACGGAGGGAGGGGAAGGGCTGGGGAGGACTTGGTCATTCTGGAGAGTTGCAGAGGGTAAGATACCATTTATGAATAATTTTCAGTTTCCCTTCTCTAACAGCTGCTGAACATGACTTATAAGGGGGAGAGGACCATATATGTGCCCACTCAGATTCTGAAAGCATAGTGTTAAGGTCAGACTGCCAGACCGTTCGCATGAGATCACCTTCTCCATATTGATGACCAAGTATGGACTTATATATAGTTGCAGCCAAACCTTTGTGTAAGAAGTTAGAGATAGCAAAAGCGTCTTCGTAAAAGTGAGTGATCGGGGGTATTCTCCTTGTGCAATCAAGTGGGATAAAAATGTAGTGGTGTGGTGAAGCTGGAGCCAATTAGGACATAAAAGAGAGAGCGTGGCCAAAACGTCTTGTATTGATTTAGGTTTTCCACCTTCGAATAGGTCCCTCATGTGATGGAGTCCATGCTGTTTCCACACTTCATACTGAAGGAATTTATCTGGGGCCATAAAGCTGGGGTGTAGCAAAAAGGGCCATATTGGGGATGGGTTCGGGGTCAAGACTGGCACCCACTTTTGCCATATAGAAAGAGAGGTAGTAAGAAAGGGATGGGCTATTAATTTAAGTGCATGCGATGGAATAGGGGAGTATAAATATATGCAGTGTTCAGGAGGTAAATCCTTAAGTTCAATTTCAACCCATCTGTAAACAAAACAATTTTGACTCTTCTAGAGACCATTTGAAAGGGGTTTCCAAAATGCATCTCAGGATGACTTTTTTTTAAAACTTTCAGTAGCCTCCACTTTTCTTATGATTTCCGTTTTTGGTGGTGAAACCAGATCTGTGCTAGTGAGGCAAGCTAATTTGCTTTCCCCCTTTCTTTCTGTCTTGCTCTTCAAACATACTCAGTAAGTGATTCTGGAAGAGGTTGTTTACCTTGCCAGTTGTATGTAAGCAAACACAGCTACAGTAGGCTGACTTAGAGTAAAATCCTATTCTTTCCCAGCTTTATTGCACTGCTTTATTACATTCCTTAGTGCTAACATGCTGCTGCAACTTCCTTTACCATCCTCCCAATGCCAATGCTGCAAAAAAGCTTCCAGCTAGACAGAAGGCAAGAAGGGATGACTGGGCTGGGCTCCCATAAAAAGACTCTGTAAAAAGAGGCTTTGTTAACAGAGGTGTTACTGCATGATGTTTCACACCCTTATACTATTTTTGACAAATGATAAACTTTGTGTCTCTGTTTCAGCCTCTTTACTACTTATAACACAACTATAAGAAAGAGGAGTAAAACGGGTGGAAAAAGTATGGCCCACAGGATACATGTGGCCCTTATGTTGTTTTAGCAGTCCTCAAGTCCCTCCAATTTTCTTTTGTTAAAGTGTCTCACATACCCTCCCAAGAAAGGCAAGTTTGCTATATTTCCTTTCCAGCTCTAAAAGGACTGGTCAACTCTGGCTTCTTCTGGGCCTGAAACAGCCTAAAGGGCCAGAAACATGGATAAATTGCTCCCTAAAGGTTGCAGAGGGGCATTCTTATTGATTAAAAACACACATAAATTGTGGTGGACCTCAGCACTCTGAGGTCTAGTGACAAGTCTGTGTGGCTCTCTGACCTTGGATAACTTCTCATCTCGAAAGTATTACTATTATTATTATAATTATTATTATTACCCCGCTCTTCAGCCACAAGCTATCAGAGTGGCTTACAAATTGTTTTAAGCAACAGCAATTTACACATCTACACTGCATTGAGCAGTTTCCAATGTGTTAGCTAATACTGTAAGCCTTACCGTAAAACTTACGGCAACTCCATGAAAGTAAAGCAAAACACGATGTAAACTATAGTTCTCAGTGACTTAAAACTCAGTAAGACCAGTGGCTACAAGTGAGTGATGGACCAAGATAAAACACGAAGTGAAACTGACTTCCAAATCAGGTAACTTATTTGGTAATTGCAAAATTAAAATAAGAAAATTGCATGTGATTAATTAGTTGATCTTATAGCCTAAGAATGGAAAAAGTTATTTTACAGTTCATACAATTTTGTATGAAGTTGAGCTATGAGGTTTGATTAATTTCTCTGAAGTTATTTTTTGTGGGGGGTATGTTAAAATGGTTTCTGAGCAAATCTGTTTATCCCTTAACACTTTGGTGGTACTATGGAATGTGGAAACTGATTTATATTGTACAACGGCCAAACCTGTATAATGCTTTAAAGCAGTGGCTCTTAACCTTTTCTTTATCAAGGAACCCCATTAAATATATTTTGTTCCTGCAGACCCCCAAGACTTAACTCAAGATTTAAAAATATAATACTAATACTAATAATACAATTATACCATCCAATAAATCTTCTCTCAGAGGCACTGGAGGGAGAGGGAAGACTTTCCTATTGATTCTTCCTGCAGGTTTGTAGCTGAAGTGGACTGAATGGCAATTTGCAGGCCCAGGCAGCCAGCCAGCTTTTCCCTTTGGACCACAGGTTAAGAACCACTGCTTTAAAAGTACTAATTTTGTATTAGGTGAAACTAAAGAAAATTGAGGAAAATGTTACAAAAAATAAAAATACTGTTTGAATGTATCTGTTTATGTGCCTCCGAGTCACCTGTCAACTTACAAGCAACTCCATGAATTTCACAGGGTTTTCTTAGGAAGGAATACTCAGAGATGGTTCTGCCAGTTCTTCCCTCTGAACCTGATTTGTACTAACCAGGTACTATCCAAGTACTAACCAGGGCTGACCCTGCTTAGTTTCCAGGATCAGAGAGGATCTGGTGCCTTTAGGGCATTTAGGCCTTTACTATTAGAATATCTGTTGCCTAACAGTCAGATGAAGCAATGAGAAGCTTGGATGCTATCCTGTACATTGCCCCAGTTGAAGTACAAATTGTAAATGCCACAATTGCTAAAACGTATCAATGAAATGGGTACATGAACAACATACAACTGGGCATACAGTAGGACACCTGTATCCATTGATTCATTATCCAATGATTCAATTATCCACAGATACAAAACAGCACACCTATCATAGAGTCTTCCTAGAAAATGTGTCCCCTCTAGCCATTTTCTAGGCCCTCCAAGGCAACTCTATGGTATTTTAAACCGGAAGTCCCATTATTTTCAATGGCATTCACTATTATCCACAGTTTTTGGTATCCACGGTCCCCCCAGAACCAATCCTCAACAGATATAGGGGTCCTACTGTATAGATCACTCTGTTCTTACTGTGGCAACACTTTTAAAATAACAACTGTTATTTTGCTCAGTAACCCTATTTTTTTATGATTTGACATTCTATGTGAGAAAAACTACTAAAAAAAGCCCTATCCTTCTTAAATGGCAAATACACAAATAAACCAACACCTCTTTGTTTGTGGGCAAGACAAAACTGAAGAAATTTCTCATTATCTTTTCCACTGCCTGTTTGTATAAAGCTCCCAGGGAGAAACCATTTCTCTTTAGGTCTCTACACTAGCTTCATGGGCATGCAAAGCTTTTGATAAGTTTTGCTATTAATTGTCAGACTAAAGCTACAATCCTATACATATTTACCTGAGAGAAAATCCTATTGAACTCAATGAGGTTCTCTTTTGACTAGATATAGGATTATATTTTTAGAGAAAATACATAGCCACCACTATTTACAGTTCTAGCACAAGAAATTGAGCAAACATTTGTATTGTCAATTACTACTTCTTGCTATGGAGTAAATATGCTTTAAGAAATTACCAAGAACCTTGAAATTGATTTACAAGTTTAAAAACACTGCTGAATTCAATATATGATCTGTAATAGCTTTTTGATGCCCTGTGGATTCAAGTAAATATAACTGCTTTGAGGAGGGTATCCTTGCCAAAATATTTGGGGCTTACTGTATTATGAGATAGCACAGCTGTATCATGGTGGTATGCTATAAATACACATGGAATACACCTGCCAAGAACAATCAAGTTCTGTCAAATGTATGTCTGGATATTGTTCTCTCTAGTCTTATTGTTTTTAATATGGCTAGAGGAAGAACACAAATGCATACTCTTCAAGGACCTGATCTAGGAGTGATCACAGGGTCATAAGTTCAACAGCTCCTAATGTCTTTTGTCTAAATGTAGATTTAAACTCTAGAGTTAAGATTTCAAACTTTTATCTCTCAGTTGCCTTTTATCTCTCAGTTGCATAACATCAGATACTTAAAGTGACTCCTTACCTCTATTCAAAGAACAAGGTTCATCCCTCCAGGCATAGAAACATGAGTTTATACAGCTGGAGGTTTGGCACAACGGTACTGTGTCCAGGGGTAGCTCCTTATCTGAACAGCCTGGAGGAACCACACTCAAAAGGATCATCCACAGTACTGTAGCTCTGGAAGCAGTACTGGCAAGACCACTGGACTGACACCTGTGGACTTACCCCAGTCTGTCTGTGTACTTTTGAGATGCACACAAAAGCACTTCAGTGTTGTACACACAGCAATGCTTTCGGGTGTGGGGAAAATCAAAACACCAGTTGAGGCAATTCTAGCTATACAAGCCCAGCACTCCTGTTTGATCAGTTATATGGTTATTGCTGTCACTGAAAAACAGCTCCTGGAGGGGTATCCAAAAGGAAGACTGGCAGTAGCAGCAACGGTGGATAACTAAATAGTCGCAGCCATAGGAACACAGGTCTGTGAAACTGAACCTGTCTTTGCCAACATTTTGATTTCCTCACAAGGCAATTCTATGCACATGGCACTGCACTGTAGAAAAAACAAAATGGCAGCCAGGCATGGTGCAGTTGCACAGGCTGGTATGCCTGTCAGCAGTGAAAGATTGTGCCATGTGGGACACCAGCATTTGTCCAAGGATGCCTTATGTTGGTGCTGGCCAAAGCGTATTTGTACATGCATATGCATGTGTGTGCAGGCATTGCTCTGCACAATCAAAAACACAGATAAAGCATCGAGTTCTGCCTATAGACAAAGACAGTGTTTCAGATGCTTAACTGCACATACTGAGCTTGGTTTAGATGGCAGTTGCAGAAGAGTTACAGTGATGGTGAAGTTCCACAAACAGGATGAACACCACCATCCCCACATTGTCATAGGCTTGTGCTTAAGTCCGTTCAGCAGTTCACCTACCTGGGAAGCATCATCTCCTCAGATGCCAAGATTAACAAAGAGATCAATCACAGATTAGCAAAGGCATATAGCGCATTTGGAAGACTTTACAAAAGAGTCTGGAGTAATAAACACCTGAGGCGAAGTATAAAAACCAGTGTGTATAGAGCCATTGTACTGTCTATTCTCCTTTATGGGTCTGAAACATGGGTCACCTATCGCCAACACTTATGACTCCTCGAACGCTTTCATCAGCGCTGTATACGCACAATCCTAAATATACACTGGTCTGACTATGTGATGAATGTTGCTGTCCTTGAGCAAGCAGGGATCACCAGCATTGAGGCCATGATATTGAGAACACAGCTGCGCTGGGCAGGGCACGTTTCTAGGATGGAAGACCATCGCCTCCCAAAAATAGTACTCTACGGTGAACTCGCCATGGGTCAGTGTAAGAGGGGCGCTCCAAAAAAGCGATACAAGGACTCCCTGAAGCAACATCTCAGGCTCGGCCAAATTGATCACCAACAATGGTCCGCCCTGGCCTCACATCTGGAGGCATGGAGACGCACTATCCACAATGCTGCAGCCTTATTTGAGAACTCACGACGAACAAGTCTTGAAGAGAAACGACAACGCAGAAAGAATCACAACCCGGAAACATCCCCCAAGGAGACCTTCTGCTGTGCTTTCTGCAACTGGACTTGCTTATCTTGGATTGGCCTTTTTAGTCATCAGCACGCTTGAAGAAAGCGTGGGATGAGTCCTTCCTGAATCTTAATTTGTGAGGAAAAGCCAGAGAGAGAGAGAGAGAAAGCAGTTCCACAAAAACGTTGAACTGAGCACCGCGATATGCAGCACAATTATAAAGCAAGTTGCTATGCTTACACAACATGCATTCCACTGGCGGGGATTGACTTTGGATGTAATGAACCTTTAGTGTGAGGCTGTGCTGTCTACCATACATGCAGAAGAGTTGGTCATACTGCAGAAGAGCTGATGGTCAAAGAATGCTACATACTAAAATACTCAGCTTTAATTTTAAAATAAGTAACAATGTTAAATTTTTAAAAAGACACATAGACAAAACCAGAACTACATAGGCTGAAACTCCCTGAAAGGAGAGGTGAGGGGCAAGACAGCAGTGGGAGGATAACAGTGTTTCTAGTAGTCAGATGTTAGAGCTTCTCCGGCTTTCTTGTCTTGTCTTAGAACATAATTTATGAAGGCTGCTGAGTTTTGCTTCTCTTATGGCAGACGTTTTGGTGTGTATATTATTTCATATAGTACTCAGTTTTACACATAACCTTTCACAGTAAAAAAAAAAAGTAAATTTTGCAAAACTATATGCAACTTAATGATAACTTGGAATGAAATTAAGACTGCAACAACAAAGCATACAATTTAAGCTTGTAAGCAGTAATTATTTTCTACTCTGGCCAAGTGGAGGACAACCAATATAACATATTAAGCCTTTGGATTTGGAAAATGTTGATTATATTTAGCATTCCCTTCTTTACATCAGTAGTTTGCTCTTTACACATTGAGCATGTGACAGCTGAACAACACCACCAGCTGTCTGAGAAAACACAAACACTGCTATCAGCACATAATAAGCCTTTCAGTAAACATTTTCAGGTTTTTAAAATAGCTATATGCTGACGAATTCTTACGCTAAAGATTCAGAAAAACTTATGAGCAATAGGTGCCACAGTTGCCTTTAATGTTTCATTGAGGGGATGTAGCGAGTTTATTATGTGGCAGTACTGTACTTCACAAACTAACCAAGTTTTGTCCCAACTCTTTTGACTGGGGAAAAATGACTGAACTGTTCACTAGTTTTGTTTTAATGCTGATCACAGAAAGAGAACGGTTAAGGGTTTGTAGCTGTGGAATATAATATCCCAATCTCAACTCATGTGCACACTGTTCAGGAACTGCAGCAACTAATATATAAGCTTATTTTCCATTGATTATTTTTTTAAGGGCTTGTTTACTGCATGATGGCAGTCGTACTACAGAACATCAACTTGACTTCCATGCCATGAAAAAAAAGATGAATACATTTCTAGCCTTTGTTAGGGTACAAAGAGGTTTGTTTGCCTTGACATCTTTTGAAACAAAAGTGCCCTTATTTCCATGCTGCAAAGAAGCCATAGTTGAAGAATGAACAGTGTAGAATATGCCCTGTGGTACACTGGGGGGGAGGGAGGGACCAGCTCACAATCAGGTGCTCTGTATAATGGTGTTATAGATCAGTCACGATGTACTGATAGGCACGTGTAATTTTAAATCCGACTGTTTCTAGATGTTTGTCTGAATTTACAGAGCCCCAAGTGTAAATGGAGAGCTTCATAAGCATGGGAGGCAGCTGTGGAATGTGAGGTTGCTGATTCTCCTTTCTGATTGCAGCCTCTTGTAGGGTATCACAACATCTCCTGATCTTCAGGAGCAACTCTTGGGAAGGAGGAGGAGAAAGGCACGTTAGGGACTGCAATGGGAAGACGGGAGTCAGAAATGCCCTGGTGTAAATGTGGAACATTATATGCGGCCTTTGAATTCAAGTCAGAAACAAATAATCATGATTTGATGGGAGCAGAATACTATTCAGTTTCACAAGACCATAGTGTTAAACACTGCTTCTTGCACAAACTTTTTATGCCACCAAGGTACTATTGGCAATAGTGAATTCACCAGCATTGCATGTTAAAACACATTTCGATATTTTCATAAGCAAACCTTTGTTTCTCATAAAGTGCATAAAAAAGTTTAGAAATGCCAATTACACTTAAAACATTTTCCTGATTTTTCAAGTTTCTAAGGCCATATTTTAAAAAAATTAAAATGTGTTTTGGCTTTTGAGCAAAATTCCCTCTGAAATTAACTTTTTTAGTGGAATTTAAATACATGGTCTGATCAAAATATTTGAGTCACATACAATCTGAAGATGTAATAAGGTGAAGGGCTTCTCTGTAGGACAACAGACTCCACTCCTTTCATATTAATTGTGTCCCATACAATTCAACGAGGAATAGTTTACAGTAGTATCCAACCATTGACTTGAATTCTATTGCTGACATAACAATGGCATAACCTCCTGTTTACATCACTGTATTTTAAGGTCATTGGCTATGCTGGCTGGGATTTCTGGAGGTTGAAGCCTAAAACACGGAAAAAGAAAATAGGGAAACTGGGGCAGGCAGAAGGCAGGGCTTCTGGTAATCCACAGCAGATTGACAAGTGCTTCTCATCCCCAACTGTTTAATTGCAAAACCTAAATTCAATTTATCTGTTAGCTGCTGAAATAGAGAAGCCTAGGGCAGGGGGAATAGAAATGGATTTGTATAAGAATGAGCTGTAACCTCACTCCTGGTACAACAAACGGACAACCTGTTCTGCATTACATGCCTACCGAGTCATTTTTTAATACCTGAATCTATTGAATGGTCATCAGCAGCTACTGAAAACTCAACTAGATCCCAGGAGCCTAGAGCAAAACAACTCCTGGCCTACAGAATAAATTAAAGTAGCACAAGGTGTTTTTTTTTTTAAAAAAAAAAAGGCAAAAGAAGGATGCAGAGACCACTTTATTCAGCAGTACATTTTGACCCAAAAGTTGCCTTTTATTGGGGTATCTACATGACAGGTAAACATTCATTAACATGAGGTATGTGGGTATTTTATAAAATCCAAACAAAAATGTATTTACTGCACATTAAGAGATCATTAAAACTGAAAGTTTAAAAAGTCTGTAATGAAAAAACATGTACATTCTTAATATAAGTTCTTCTTAGTTAACTTCTCCTTTAACAACAAAGACTTTACTACAACAGAAGAGGGCATTACTCAGTATATATGCTTGTTTCTCTCTCTCTCTCTCTCTCTCTCTCTCTCTGTGTGTGTGTGTGTGTATGTGTATGTGAAAATAGGATATTTTTACATGTGAGAGTCGGGATTTGCATGAGGCATTGGCTAGCATTCCAGCACAGAGGAACCCATGCCACAAGTGGGTAGGAATGTTCAGCACCAAGAAGGGTTCTATTCCTGTTCAAATATTTTAGACCATGATTTCCAGTAGCAGCTAGAAGTCAATCAGTCTCCCACTCCTCCTGTCCCCTAACAGGGTTTACATGTATACAGGAGAATGATGGTCTGGAAAAATATACAAAGTGAATCACCATGTTTCAATGGCTTTGATGGCTTATTTGTTTTTTTAAAACTATACACATACTTCTCACACATTCCATCTTGCAAGTAGTCAGGGATGTAGCAATGGAGGGGGGGAGAATGAGAACATTGCTCCCCAAATGATAATTCTACCTCTTGAGATAATTTTTTTCTGCATTTAAATCTCTTTTATAGTAACTGATTACCCAACCCTTCCGTCCCCCTCCATAATTGACTCTAGCCACCCAAGGAAAAGTGCCCCATTACACCCCTGCAATCAGTTAGCTAGAAACCATGGTGAGGAGGGTAGATTATGGATTGTACCAGAACAGAAGTGACAAGCATGACGTATTCTCACCTAGAGAATAATGTATGATAGATTCTGGCTACAGCCAGAATTCACTGCATGCCTTCTTTTCACTGGTCTCCTAGTGACATAAGAAGACATTTGAGATTGTGGCGAGCCTCTTTCCACTCATCACAACAACTGGCATACTTGCTAGGGGGAACCTGCAATTTTTCCAGTATTTCTTCCAGCAACTATCGTGATGTGAAGACTGGGAAATACAAATTTGCACCAAGGCAGTAACCAAATAGTAACCCCAATCCCCCCGCCAAAAAAAGTCTAAAAAGATCCAATAAGTGATTTGACTTCCTCCTTCTTTCTTTAAAAGAGGTAAAAGTGAATCGAAACAGCAAAGCCCCATAGTCCATGTTTCTTGCTTATGGTTTCCAAACGTTTGCTGCCATTCTACCCCTTGAGATCAACATGGCGAGTGGGAGAGTGAGAGATTTTTCAGCACTCTTCCACTGCCCATGACCCAAGAGGGAAACCAACTGAGGAAACATCCACTGCTGTACCTTGAAGGACAACTGTACACTGCTTAATACAACAACAGTGCTACAGCCCCTATCCATATGTTAACATCACTTGTTGCATTGGCATCTTACAGACATGTATAGTGTTTTAACAGGAATGCTAGGCAGCTGGCTAATTTGACATCTTAAGCAGACTAACAGTAACATTAATTTAACTTTAAGCAGAGTAACACCTCCACCGATGCCCATGAGGAAAAGAGGGTTGGACAGAGAGACCACATAAACAAGAGGTTAAAAAATGAGAAATGGCTGTACTATTTTGAATGCAGACATTAGCATTCAGCCACAGGCTACAGCCCTGTTGAAGTCAAGGTAAAAATCAAGAAAAGCTCCTAGGCATCTCTCTAACTAACTTTCTTCAGTATGCCTTCACCTACTTTTTCATAAGGTTTTGTCATAGTATAGAAAGGCAAAGTAAAAGAGTTATACATTACAACCAAAAATTGGTTGTCCATATGTTAGATCTGAAAGTAAACATGTTAGATTACTAGTTTGTTCATGAGCAGAATATCTTAATATGCAGCAGAAAATACTTTCATGAGGACACAGGCTTCTGCCATGAAAAATTCAGGCATATATAACATTCATCTGAAATGAACTAAAATAATAGTTACACATTATGCACGACAGCCAGGATAGATGAAAGATGCAATATAACCTTTAAGTGTTTATCTTCAACTGCAATTGCACAATCCAAAGGCTAAAAAAGGAACACACGTATTTGGACTAAGTTATATTGTTTTTTTTATCTCCCTTTTATATACCCAATGTAAATAAAAGTGCATGCCCTAAGGATAATAGTAACAATAAGAGTAAGAACAAAGTAGTCCTCCAAGTAAGCCTGTTCAGCCACATGTGCTTTTACTTTTATGCTAACTTAATAAAATCATGTTGGTTTTTCAAAAATTTTAGAGTTCAAATAGCAGAGCATTACATCTGGCTAGTTTTCACTCAATCAGCATGAACATCCCCCTCCTCAAAAAATTCCACACACACATACACAGCAGCCAAATATATAATGGTAAACAAACCTGGACTTGCTGGAAAGCTTTGAGTCTCTTTTTGAACCTGGAAGGAAGAACAAAATCACATCCTCGAGCAAGTAATGCCAATTCCTTTCGTAGGTCAGGATCTTGCCGTAAAGAAATCTCCTTTATCCTCATGCTTTCAGATTTCATATAATGCTTGTGTGCACACCAGTCTAGGCACTTGAGTCCCAGTAAACAGCAGAGTCCTATTATCACACAGTGCCACTTAAAGCAGCAGCTGCGTATTACTTCTGTGTTATTCTGAGAGCCAGTTCAACTTCGCCTGCTCCATACATTAAAAGGGAACTTGGCTGGAATGGCAAACACAGACTGGGAAATCATTTTGGGAGCCTGCCCCTTACTCCATACATTCCAGTGTCTTAATGGTATGGTATAATGTGGAAAAGACACAAGCCTGGTATAAAAGTGGTAGTTTAAACTATCAGCAAAAGAAACATTCAATTTAGTAAAACCAAGCAAGGAGGAACATGAAAATATCGGATACAGTGGTTTTGTAGTTTCCTCTCTTCCTTTCCTTTTGTCAGAAACCACTTACTGTTTCAGGTCTCAAAGCATCCTATTTAGGGATTAAAGCTTTCAGTTTCTTCTGAACTTACAAATCCCTTTAAAGAGTTTTGTACATCAGGAAAGGAAGCAACTTTAAGCCAATTTTATTTTTTATTGATGTGTTTTAATCTGTTTTTGTGTTTTTAATGAGTTCATATTTTAATTGTATTTGCTTGGTTTGAATTTTATTATTCTTATCTGCCTTGAGTCAATTTCTTCTCTCAGAAAGGCAGGCTATAAATTTAATATGCAGAAATAGAAATGTAGAATGCTGTGCAGGAAGTTGCTATTTAAAATAAGCTTTGTTAATAATATAAGTTGTAGCAATATGCATTCCAAAGCATTGGGTGAGGTGCAGGGAGAACATACTGACACATAATAAAATTGTAATGGACTTCTTTGAGAAAACAGCAATCTATCTTCCCCCTGCTTTTCCTGCTCAAAACAGAACTACAGTCCACCCCCATTCAGGTGGGGCCTATGCTCCTGGACTTACTGCAGATATGTGAAACTGCATATAATAGTGAACCACCATAGAATCATGCTGTAAAACCTAGAAAATGCCTAGAGGGGATGCCTCACTAGGCATCTGGCACGACTCTATGGTCAACTTCTGGCAGTAGGTGACCATAGAGTCGTGCTGGGGGACCTCCTGATGCCTAAAGACACCATCTCCACCATGACTCTGTGATCCTCCAGATGCCTAGAGAGATCTTTCCCCATGATTGTAGATAAGTGAAACCGTGGGTACTGGTCCCACATAAATGGGGTGGTGGTCTGTATATAAGATACAGATCAGAACAGAAGCCCCACATTCTAAACTGCATAAGTTTTTGAATGAATTGAAAACCCACCTTTATTATTAACCTAGATTTAATATTTTACTTATTAACAGTGTCTTGGCTTTATCAAATATGAACAGAACTCTAGTAGCACCTTTGACATTAACTGGGAAGCTGAACTTTCCAGCATAAGCTTTCATGGACACAGTCCACTTCACAACATGCATGGAATGAAGCCCCTATAGACAGACATATACTGTATATTCAAATCAGGTGAGGGAGTGTGAAAAGTAATGGAAATGCAAGGCATGTTGGAGCTGTGCTAAGTATCAATTTAATGATGGTGGTAATGAATAGTTAAAAGTGGGGGACAGGTTTTGCAAACAAGTTCTGATGAGCAGGTGAACAGTGCAGACACAGAAACACTGTCAAAGGCTAGGCTGAAATTACGGTATACTGTACGATTTGACCTATGTAGCCCTTATTTTCAACTCTCAAATCCTGGCATATATTCTAAGCTAGCTTCACTATTTTATATTTAACACTCTCCTTTGCCTTTCAGAAAGGACTTTAAATGCAGAAGAGTCTTTTAAAGCCAAATGGGAGGTTTGTTTGCATTTCTGAAAGTTTGCTTCCAAGTGAAAGCCTCATATTAGATGGCAGACTTAAATGCTGGGAGCAGGACCAGCCTAAGACTTTTTGTTTGTTTGTTTCTGCCCCACCCGCCCCGTGGTGTGCTCAGAGTGTAACATTCAATACATAGCACAAATGATCCAGAGCTGACAGAGATACTAAAAATGAATATGAGAAAATAGTATCTGTCACTTTTTTACTTCCTCTCCTTCACAACTGTGTCTATGACCTGGGCAGCTGCTGGGAGATCAGAAGGGTTGCTATCATGTCCCCTGGAATGCAAGGAAAATTTGCCAGGCAAGAAGCCATGTGTCAGTGTGACTGCAACTCAGCCAAAGTATCTCTGTCTCTTCGTGAACATAGACGGGGAAGACATCTTTGAGATTTTGGCACTTAGGCAACTACCCATTTGGGGTGGTCTTGCCAGGGAAAAAAGTGTAACTCTCCAAGAGAGCAGCCAATTGGCAAGCACATGTATAGGTTGAGTCTCCCTTATCCAAAATGCTTGGGACCAGAGGTATTTTGGAATATTTTGGATTTTTGAATACTTGCACATACATAATATCTTGGAGATGGGATCCAAGTCTAAACATGAAATTCATTTATGTTTCATATACACCTTATACACATAACCTGATGATAATTTTATACACAATATTTTTAATAATTTGGGCATGACACAAAAGTTGTGTACATTGAACCATCAGAAAGCAAAGGTGTCATTATCCCAGCCACTCATGTGGGCATTTTGGATTTTGGAATGCCAGATAAGGGAGACAAAGCAATCTTTGTATAAACAAAGCAAACTTTGTATAAACAAAGATTGCTGGGCGCTGTGTGACCTCCTGAGTAAAACATCTATCAGAGTGAATAGGGTTCTAAGCCCCATTCTAGTTTTGAAAAAAGTCCAGATTTGACTTGGGGTGCACCCATACTACACATTTACAGAACTTTAATAACATTTATTACTGACATGGCTCCATCCTACAGAATCCTGGAATTTGCAGTCCCATGAGGGACTTAGAATTCTCTGCCAGGAAGCTCTAACAATGTACTTATAGGAAGTGCACTAGAGAATCTGAAGTAGCTCACCAAACTACAAATCCCAAGATTTGGTAGGATGACCATGGAGTTAAAATGGTATCAAAGAGCTGTAATCGTGCAGTGTATGGGTACATCCTTAAATATCCCTCCTTAAAAGTCTGGAAAGCATGAAGTTAACACACAATATAAATGTTAAGATTTTGTTAAATTTCAAAACCATGTTCCAAGTGGCACAGCCTGTCTCATTACAACCTGCAGCACAGAATATGCATTCCTGAAGTAACTAAAGGGATCTACAGAATATTTCAAAATATCTAAGCTGTGCAGTTTGTAAGGTGGAATTTGTAAAGGAAGAAGAAAGTTATGACACTCTGATTACACCATCACGTCTAGGAACAGGGAAGACTGCACCTTAAAATCATTAGAATCTAACTGCAGGGAGAGGGGAAAGAGAAGCAAAATACAGCACAAAAGGCAGTTTCCCACCTCTATGGAAAGGGAGAGGGAGTCAGTCTGCAGCTTGTTTGTATGTCTGGATCTCATAGTGACTGTTTCAAGCATAAGTTGAAAACAGTTTCTTTGGTGGTCATTTTTAAGTTAGGACTTTAAAATCAGGGGTGGGAACCATGAAGCCCCCCAGAAGCTGTTGGGACTGCAACTCCCATCAGTCCAAGCAAGCTTATCCAGTAGTGAGAAATCTAAGTGTAGCAGTTCAACATCAGGAGGAATGCATAATTTCCATCTCTGCTTTCAGTGATTGCTGTTACTGCTTCTGTTTTCATTGTTGTTTTATTGTAATTTAAACTGCCATGAGACCTCTTGACTTGGCTGTAACTTAGAAAGCCATACCAATTTTAAAATGTATTTATTTCTTATTTAAAGCAGTGCATTTCAAGCTACTGATGTAGGAACTAGAATCCTCCCCCCCCCTCCGCGTTTGCCAGGGACCAGTGTCATATTTGTGTCCATCAGATCAATTGTCTCTTTCTTTCCTGGAAAACTGTCAGGGACTGCCAGTCAATGGCTTGTGGACTGGGAATAGTCCAGGGACCACCAGTTTTAATAGCACTGATTTCAAGGATGTGTAAACGACAACGCAGAAAGAATCACAACCGAAAAACATCACCCAAGGAGACCTTCTGCTGTGCTTTTTGCAACCGGACTTGTTTATCTCGGATTGGCCTTTTTAGTCATCAGCGCGCTTGCAGAAAGCGCGGGATGTGTCCTTCCTGAATCTTCATTTGCGAAGAAAAGCCAGAGAGAGAGATGCTACTCTTCAGTGATTTCCAGAGCAGTTTAATATAAATTAACAGTATATTCAACAATATATTTAAAACTGAATATATATTTAAATATTTAACAATATATTTAAAACTGAACTTAAAAACTGTGAATATCTGTACTTATAAAATAATAGTTTAAAGAGTCTTGTAAGCTACTTTATATTATTTCTCTGGACTGCTATGCTGCATCCCAACTCCTAATTAATGCGACTGCAGAAAAATGAAACATTAGACAAGACATCACAAAGAAAATGTTTGAGAACTACCTTTTCATAAGTTACGTCTTGTAATTTTCACTGTGTGCAGGCACCTTCAAGTCATCTGTTGACTTGTGGTGACCCCATGAATTTCATATTATTTTCTTAGGCAAGGAATACTCAGAAGTGGTTTTGCCAGTTTCTCCCTCTGAAATCTAGCTGTTGCTGGTCTTCAATCCAAGAACTAACCAGGGCTGACCTTGCTTAGCTTCCAAGATCAGATGGGAATTGGTGCCTTTTGAATATTTAGGCCAGTACCTGACTAAATTTTGAAATGACTGTTTCAAATGTGAATTTACATATTGAAATTACCCAAAGCTTCCAAAAGAAAATATTTTTGAGAAACTACATCGGTTACATCTTAATAGAAATATATATCTCTTAAAGGTACATAAGGCAACTCAGGGGCCAAAGGTTAGATCAATCCTCCGAGATCTGAAGCCTACCAAGAGAGCTCCAGCCTCAGATCCTCTGTCCGTGCTCCTGGAGAAAGTTCTGCAGATGTAGGACCTCTGATTTCAAGAGATGTAAAAGTGGGCAAATCTGGTGCATTGTGTGGCAGACTAACAGTAGTTTCTGGAATATCCCAAACCAATTTTGAGAATACTGTAAGTAATTTCCTTTTCCTTGCTTGCAAAGTGCCCTTCATAGTAAATGCCCTAAAAGGGAGATGGGAGGAAGAGAAAATGTTTCTCCTTCCTAATTTCATCCTGCTGGCAAGCAGTCAGCAAAGGTTGTGTCAGAGGCTTCAGTGGATGGCCCTCGTGGTCTCTTCCAACTCTACAATTCTATGATTCTATGAGTCTATGAGTCTCAGGGTACTCAAACTTCAAAAGGCAAGTTCCCCACAATCTCATACATTCACTTAGAAGTTAAGTTAAAGTGAACTTAAGGAGACTGTGTTCTGAACAGAAATGTACAATATATGATTCCACTGTGAAGCTTTGGTTAGTTTTGACCTTCAACTTCTCAAGTCAATAATTTTAGTTTAATTATAGGTTCGGAAGATTTCCCTGTGGGTTCTCATCTCCTCCTTCCATAAACAGTGTACGGGCAGCTTTGTACGTTTTGCAATGCCAAGCCAACTTCCTAAAAACCCTATATATACTTCAAAATTGGTACAATAAACTGAATGCACCAGAATGGCAGAACACTGGTAGAGAAATGGTTGCAACTTCATCTGCAAAAGCCAATATTTGGAACCAGGCCAACTGTTTGTCCATGGCCAGATGTGTACTCAAAGCAGTTTTATATGCTCTCTTTCACACACAAAACACTGTGAAAATTGTTAATCAAATTTGAACTTAAGTTGCATGAAAGACCTATATTCCACACTGTTACATTGTTCAGCATTTGTACACAATGGGCTAAAAATGCTTGAATAGACATGCTCCATAACCAGAAAACCTTTTTCGCCAAGTGACATCAACTGTATTACAGAAATGGAAATCAGCCTGTGTGAAATATATATTCCATAGCCTTGTACTACTGATAAGAATACACAATTAATCACTTCTGATGTAGATTAAGACGTAAAACTATATTTTCATCCAGCAGGGCCCAAGCACCTTTTACAACTGCACAACAGTCAGAAATTCACCGAACACAGCTATCCCTTGCCTCAGTCCAAAATGAAAAGGGCCCTTCTGAAGTCTAAAGGAATGAACAGAAGATAATATTCTGGTGGGTTAGGTGTACAGGTCGCCCACTGTATCTTCACCTATGACTTACCCCAAACAATTGAAATCATGGGTAATTGTGAACCCCATAGAATCGCACCGGAGGACCTAGGAAATGTCTTTAGAGGCTGCCTCTATAGGTATCCCCAGTGTGATTCTATGGTAACTTTCAGTGGAGGACCTAGGAATTACCTAGAGAGAACCTCTCTCTAGGCAGCTGCAGCACAACTCTATGTTAACTTCTGGAGAATGTTACCAAAGAGTCATGCTGGTGGACCTAGGAAATGCCTAGAGACCATATTTTTCAGATGATAGATAGATAGATAGACTGACTGAAACTGCGGGTACCAGTCCTGCATATATTGGGGGGGGGGGACCTGTACTTTATGAAGCCTTGTAGCGCATGCCCTCCAAATCTATGATTGTTTAGATTCTAAGTACTGTACTACAACCAGAGTTCTGCTCACACAATGGGGCTTTCCTGCCCCCATCTCTTTGCTGCAGCCCCATACCCCACCTCTACTCTAAAGCTGTTCAGGGGACCCTCTTGGTGGGAGAGGGAAACAATCAGAACTGAAATCACACACATCCTTTGTGCAAGGAACGTTTTGTAATCAACCCAATATTTAAAAAATTAGAACTGTCTCATTTCTAGAAGAGGTAGTGCAAGTCCAACTTGGACCTCAACATTTGCTTGTAATACTTCTATTAAGACACTTATTACCTGAGATGCCAACACAGAGCAAAACTACATGTTACTTCAGAAAACTCAAATTCCCAAACCCATGTAAGTTGAATGCTGAGGTGTAAACTTGTAGGAAAGCATTGGCAAATAAGTGTGAGAGGTGCAAAAGTTCTTAAGAGGCTGGATTCTCATCTCCCACTTTCTCTTTAAGTAACCCCAGCCAGACTTCTAGTTTTCAAAACCAGTGTGGAAAAAATGACTTTAAAATTTCTGGAGGCATTTACAGGAGAGCCTCACTGCCATGTACTAGCACTCTGCAAATACCCAAATATTTGCCCCAAGGGAAACACATGGCTAGGAACCCAGTATCTCCCTTCAAAACACTCTATTTCACCTATGATGTTACACAATTCAGAAGAGGCATCAAAGCCACACTGATTAAATCATCAAAACATTGTTTTCTGTGTAATATGCTATTGCTCATAGCATGAGTGAAAAGGATTCTCTATGCAAGGAAACACATAGTTAGCCTCTGTGGGCATGTGATCACGGCATGTGATCACTCTTCTTCCTTGCTTGGGATCTATCCCTAAAATGAACAGCATTAACCATCAACTGTATATCTCTAGAAAAAGAGGATCTATGTTTAACAAAATAACTTGTGGAAGTCTTGGCCTTAAATACAACTGTTCAGATGAGTTCTGCTCACAAGAATGGTATCCATATTCCCAGAGCTATCAGCAGACTGGGATAAGACCTTCCTATGTTGCATTTATGGCTCAGAATTCAACTTTAATTTAACACACACCTCCTGTTCCAACATTCTCCTCCTAGAAACTACAGTTTGGTATAACACCTTCATCTCTCACTAATAACCACAGATAATTAACACAAACAACTATCCAACAATATGGAAGTTGTGGGAAAATCTTACCACTTTGTAAAGTCTTACCAACTTGAATAAATTCCCATATTTTTTAATCCATAAGAATGGGTGTTTGACTAAAACTGACATCTGGGTTCCATCAGTGGGGACAATACACTGTGAGAGCCCCTGTGACAGGGCCTTCTCTGCTGTGGCACCCTGGTTGTGAAATTGCTGTGGTTGTATGCCTTCCAGATTAGTTCCTGCTATTGCAGAAGAACTTCTCCCTGAAAGCCAATGTGTACTACAGACATGGTATTTGCCCTTAGACAACTGCAAGAAAAATGTAGGGAGCAGAACAAGGGTCTCTATGTAACATTTGTCGACCTCACCAAAGCCTTTGACACTGTAAGTAGAAAAGGTCTGTGGCAGATCCTGGAAAGACTAGGATGTCCCCCCAAATTCCTTAAAATGATTATCTTGCTACACGAGGGACAGCGTGGTCAAGTCAGATATGGCGATGCTCTTTCAGAGCCCTTTCTAATAACTAATGGAGTGAAGCAAGGTTGTGTTCTTGCACCAACTTTATTTACAATCTTCTTTAGCACGATGCTCCAAAGGGCTATGGCAGAGCTTGAAGAAGATGACGGCATTTATATACGTTACCGTACTGATGGTAGCTTGTTTAACTTAAGCCGTCTGAGGGCTCACACTAAGACTCTAAACTATCTAGTCCGTGAGCTGCTCTTCGCCGATGATGCTGCCCTTGTTGCCCACACAGAAGCACCTCTGCAGCGCCTAACGTCCTGCTTTGCAACAGCTGCAGAGCTGTTTGGGCTGGAAGTCAACCTGAAGAAAACAGAAGTTCTTTACCAGCCTGCACCACAGGACGAACACCACCATCCCCACATTGCCGTCAGCAAATCTGTGCTCAAGTCCGTTCAGCAGTTCACCTACCCGGGAAGCATCATCTCCTCAGATGCCAAGATTGACAAAGAGATAGATCACAGATTAGCAAAGGCATATAGTGCATTTGGAAGACTTCACAAAAGAGTCTGGAATAATAAACACCTGAGGCAAAGCACAAAAATCAGTGTGTAGAGCCATTGTACTGTCTATCCTCCTTTCTGGATCTGAAACATGGGTCACCTATCGCCACCACCTACGACTCCTCGAGCGCTTTCATCAGCGCTGTCTACGCACAATCCTAAATATACACTGGACTGACTATGTGATGAATGTTGCTGTCCTTGAGCAAGCAGGGATCACCAGCATTGAGGCCACGATATTGAGAACACAGCTGCACTGGGCAGGGCACGTTTCTAGGATGGAGGACCATCGCCTCCCAAAAATACTACTCTACGGTGAACTCGCCACGGGTCAGCGTAAGAGGGGCGCTCCAAAAAAGTGATACAAAGACTCCCTGAAACAACATCTCAGTCTCGGCCAAATTGATCACCAACAGTGGTCCGCCCTGGCCTCACATCGGGAGGCATGGAGACGCACTATCCACAATGCTGCAGCCTTATTTGAGAACTCACGACGAACAAGTCTTGAAGAGAAACGACAATGCAGAAAGAATCACAACCCAAAAACATCACCCAAGGAGACCTTCTGCTGTGCTTTTTGCAACCGGACTTGTTTATCTCGGATTGGCCTTTTTAGTCATCAGCGCGCTTGCAGAAAGCGTGGGATGAGTCCTTCCTGAATCTTCGTTTGCGAAGAAAAGCCAGAGATGCCTTCCAGTCATTTCTGACTTATGGTGACCCTAAGGTGAACCTATCACAGGTTTTCTTGGCAGGATTTGTTCACAGGGGGATTCCCTTTGCCTTCTTCTGAGGCTGAGAAAGTGTGACTTGCCTGAGGTAATCCAGTATGTTTCCATGACGAAGTGGAGTTTTGAACTCTGGTCTCCCCGTATCCTAGTACAATACCTAAACTATTACACCATACTGGTTCCACAGTTGTGGAATACACTCCCTTTACAGGCCTGATTGGTGCCAAAACTTGTGTCATTCTAGCACCAAGGGAATATATGGCTTTCTACCAGAGCTTCTGGATCCCAGTTTGATTTTGTCCAAATCTGAACATGTGTATGGCTTTATACAGTTGCCCCTCCACATTCACAGCTTTCACACTCGCGGTTTTGATTATTCGCGGTTTAGCCCTGAGCCCCTACGGGAAGGCTGGCGAGAAGCGGGGCAACATCCTGCCTGCGCCTTCCCCGGCCTTCCAGAGGGAGCTCCAGGGCTTCAAAGCCCCGGAGCCCACTCAGGAAGGCCGGGGGCGGGGGCAGCCTCCCTCCCTCCCCCTGCCTTCCCCAGCCTTCTTGAGGGGACTCCGGGGCTTCTAAACCCTGGAGTCCGCTCAGGAAGGCCGCAGAGAGGCAGGGCAGCCTCTCTCCCGCCCGCCCACTGCCTTCCCCAGCCTTCCTGAAGGGGCTCCAAGGCGTCTAATCCCTGGAGTCCGCTTAGGAAGGCCGCAGAGAGGCAGGGCAGCCTCTCTCCCGCCTGCCCGCTGCCTTCCCCAGCCTTCCTGAAGGGGCTCCGAGGCGTCTAATCCCTGGAGTCCGCTCAGGAAGGCCGCAGAGAGGCAGGGCAGCCTCTCTCCCGCCCGCCCGCTGCCTTCCCCAGCTTTCCTAAGGGGGCTCTGGGGCTTCTAAGGAAGGCCAGAGAGAGGCAGGGCAGCCCTGGAACACTGCGGAGAGGGAGGGCAGCCTCTCTCCCACATGCCTGCTGCCTTCCCCGGCCTTCCTAAGCAGGCTCCGGGGCTTCTAAGCCCTGGAGTCCGCCCAGGAAGGCCGCAGAGAGGCAGGGCGGCTTCCCTCCCGCCTGCCCACTGCCTTCCCCGGCCTTGCTGAGGGGGCTCCGGGGCTTCAAAGCCCCAGAGTCCCCTCAGGAAGGCTGGGGAGAGGCATGGCAGCCTCCCTCCCCTCTACATTCCCCGGCCTTCCTGAGGGGGCTCCGGGGCGAAGCCCCGGAGTCCCCTCAGGAAGGCCACGGAGAGGCAGGGCAGCCTCCCCTCCCGCCCGCTGCCTTCCCCGGCCTTCCTAAGTGGGCTCTGGGGCTTCTAAGCCCCAAGTCCGCTCAGGAAGGACAGGGAGATGCTGGGCAGCTTGCCTCGCTTCTGCCCGCTGCCTTTTCCGGCCTTCCTATGGGGGCTCCGGGGCTTTAAGCCCCGGAGTCCCCTAAGGAAGGCCACGGAGAAGCAGGGCAGCCTCTCTCCCACCCACCCGCTGCCTTCCCTGGCCTTCCTAAGCAGGCTCCGGGGCTTCTAAGTCCTGGAGTCCTCTCAGGAAGGCCGCGAGTGGCAGGGCGGCTTCCCTTCTGCCTGCCCGCTGCCTTCCCTGGCCTTGCTGAGGGGGCTCCAGGGCTCCAAAACCCCAGAGTCCCCTCAGGAAGGCCGGGCAGAGGCAGGGCAGCCTCCCTCCCTCTGCATTCCCCGGAGTCCCCTCAGGAAGGCCGGGGAGAGGCAGAGCAGCCTCCCATCCTCCCTCCCGCTGCCTTCCCCGGCCTTCCTAAGCGGGGTCCAGGGCTTCAAAGCCCCGGAGTCTGCTCAGGAAGGCCGGGGAGAGGCAGGGCAGCCTCCCGCCTGCCTGCTGGTTTTCCCGGCCTTCCTAAGCAGGCTCTGGGGCTTCAAAGCCCCAGAGTCCGCTCAGGAAGGCCACAGAGGGGCAGGGCAGCCTCTCGCCCCCCCTCCCGCTGCCCTCTGTGGCCTTCCTAAGTGGGCTCCAGGGCTTCTAAGCCCCAGAGTCCACTCAGGAAGGCCACAGAGAGGCAACACAGCCTCCCACCCGCCCTCTGCTTTCCCCGGCCTTCCTAAGGTGGCTCCGAGGCTTCGAAGGCCCAGAGTTCCCTCAGGAAGGCCACGGAGAGGCCAGCCAGGCTGGTCAGACACCCTCCCGCCACCTCCCTCCCGCTGGGGGGGGGGTTCCGCAGGAAGAGCATTTTTTAATTCGCGTTTTTTCCACATTTGCGGGTGTCTCAAGACCCTAACCCCCGCGAATGTGGAGTGACAACTGTACTGTGAACTGATTTACTTGGTGCAAACTGCATTGCTTTAAGTGTTATTGTTTTATCAGCTTTTAGGCTGCTTAAATTACTCTTATTGTTTTAAAATGTTTAAACTGATTTTACTGCACATATTTTAATAAATATATAAATTGGAGGTTTGTCTTAAAATTTAAAATTTCATTTTACCCTAATCTGACAAACAATAAACAACATCACATTTCAAATGAAAGAAAACAAAAACTAAACTAAAGAGCCAAGGCAGAAACACGCCCCTTGAAGTGGTGCCTTGGAGGCCAGTGAATGAAAAAAAAAAAATAGACAAAAAGCACAACAAATGAAAATATTGTGGCATTACTCCTTTATAGCTATATCAAATCTACATCAAAGATACCATTCATTATAGTTTACTAATTCTCTACTTTTCCAAATCTTATTTCTTTTCTAGATCTCATTCTCATTACAACTATATCTATTTTTAAAAAATATCTTCCCAAAGATGAGTGACTTTATTTGGTGGTCCTATTGTTTCTATATTTGCATTTGCATGTTGACTAAATGGATATCATCTTGTCCAAAATTTACCATCCCTACTATTTTTGTGTACTGACTTATTTTATTGAGTTAACAGTACATGTTAACTTTTCCATTAAGGCAAACAGACTACTCCCAAAAGATCAACTGAGAGCTTCCAATCTTCACAGCCACTTTGCTCCCTTGCCTCGTTTGCTACAGTCGTTATTTACCCTGTAGCACTTCAGCTCTTTGTCAAAAGAGAAGTTTGCATACCAGAACTAGATAAGGTGTTCTCCAACATAAAAGACAGGATTTTATGATACCTTTCAGTAAAGCTTAAAGCATAAGTAGCCAACATAACTTTGAATGTATGAGGAGGCCCTAAACAGACTACTAAACCAGGTAAAGCACGTTTTGCTTAAACATACCTTATGCCACAATTAACTATTTGTCCCTTGTTCTATCCTCCCTATGACTTACCCTTTCCTTTACCTTAAGTCTAGGAAAGACAACATACCAACTATACCTCAATCTTCTAACATCAAAGACATTCTTACCAGAATACGAGCATGGTATTTATGTGCATACTTTCAGATAATTCATTGCAGGGGTTTCCCCCAAAGCATAAAAGTTCATTGGTTATAGCACACCCTCATTCCAAGAGCTTTACTATATATTTAAGCTAACCTTTTTTTCAGAAATGATTCAAGGCATTTTAAAGCAGGTTTCTAGTGGCTCAGGATAGCCCCACTTCTGCTTCTCTACTTCCAAATTATCATTCTTCAGCTGGACCCTAAAAGGATACAGTGGCAAAGCAACATCAGGAAACGTACATACAGTTGTCCCTCCGTATCCACGGATTTGGTATCCACAGATTTAAGTATTCATGGCTTGAAAATATTCTTAAAAGAATAATAATTCAAAAAGCAAACCTTGATTTTGCCATCTTATATAAGGGACACCATTTTGCTATGCCACTGCATATAATGGGACTTGAGTATTCACAGATTTTGGTACCCACGGGGGGTCCTGGAACCAAACCCTAGCGAATGGGGTTGGACCTGCATGGCAGGGAATTGGACTGGATGGCCCTCGTGGTCTCTTCCAACTCTGCAATTCTATGATTCTATGATTCTATGAATATGAAGGGACAACTGTATATCATGTAGCTACATCTCCGTAGCTATGTCTCTTGATGCTAATGCCCAAAACTCACTTTGTAAGCAGTGTACCTGCCAACATGGTCATTTCCATATTGACAGAGAGTGGAGGGGGGATGAGCGGGGATTCATCCAGCTACTTCCTGTAGGGGAAGGGCTACTGAGACCACTGGGGGTCCTCGGAATGTTCCTGCACATGATATCCTTGCAGCCCATCCAGCTACAGGAAAATAGTTGGATATGTTCCTGCTCATCCAATAACACAGAAATGGCTGTGTTGGAAGGGCTGTGCTGCTTATGAGGTGAGTTTGGTGGCCTTGGTTGTTGCATGGGATTCCAAACTCCAAAACTACCAAAAAAGTGAGTTGCAATGGAGTAAATCTGACCAACGCCATCATAATTTATCAATAAGTTGCCAGCCAATATGTTATAAATTTCAATAAAAAAGAACTGACTCCCTGAAAAGGAAAGTGGCAGTCTGAAACTACCGTTTTATAAGCAAAACTTCAAAAATCAAAATTCATGAAATCAGAACAATTGATATTTCAAGATCTGTTAAATGAAAGCATTCTTAAGATGGTGTTATTTTATTCTATTTAAATATTATTTATTAAATATTTATATTCCCCCCCTATAGCCAAAGATCTCAGAGTGAAATAACAGTAAAAGCAATTTTAAAATTTTATAATATTAAAGTAGTAGAAAATAATTTGGAGTCTAAAAACATTTTAGAACAGTTCTTCTTAAGGTATGTGACATGGTAGAACAGCAGATTTCCCCCCCTAAACTACCAAGGACTAGCACTATGTTTGTGCCCATTGGCTACAATTGTTACTTTCTTCCTGGAAACCCACTGTGGCCTGGTAGCTAATGGCCTTGAAACTTCCAGTAGCACTGTTTTAGGACATGTTAAAATCATGTGCATGTACAAACTGGATAAAATTATTCTATCCCAAAAGCCTTTAATAAAAAGTCATGTTAAATCTGGTGTTTATTACAGATGTTGACTTTTGTTTAATCAGGCCTCTATGGTGAAGGTCATTCTACACCCAGGTGCCACAACAGAGAAGGCCCTTCCCACATCCTCCTACAATGTATTGTCCCCACTGGTTGCAATAATTAGAAACCATAAGCAAGGCAATAAAATAGCCCAAACTCTAGTAAGTTTTAAAAAACAATCCACCCTATTCAGTGACCTTGACGGAAGGAAGACATCCTAAAAGACAAGACAAAGCACTTTTATTAAAATTTAAGTCATGTCTGAGGTTTTGTACAATCAGTGGTGTCTATTACGTAATTCACTAGGGACAGAGAGAACATTAACAGCTGGTTCAAAGTACCATGAAGGAAAACTAGTGCTAACAAATACAAAACAATAGGATTCTATTTAGCTTGTATCTGAAGGAACTGAGAAAATGGTACAGTATTAACTTCATGGTGTTCTAAACTATTACCACAGCTGTTATATTTTCTGCTATACTAGAGCTGCACTGAAGTTCAACTAAAGAGGGCTCAGCCTAAGAAAGAGCTGGTACGGTGTCATTATGTGCAGCAATGAAACCCATTTGTAGCAGTGGACAACATGGATGCCAGAAAAAAAATTCTATATAGCATTTGAAAAATGAAGGTACAGACCACCCCTTGTTTACACAGAGGATACATTCTTGGATTTACCGCAGATACACTAAACTGCATATACTAGCGGACCGCCATATTATAACATATTATAACACAGGATCATTCTGGAGTACCTAGAAAATGCATCTAGGCATCTGGTGCAACTCTATGGTCAACATCTGCTAGAAGTTGACCATAGAGTCATGCAGGAGGACCTCCTGATGCCTAGAGAGAGACCTCTCCAGCATGACTCTATGATCCTCCAGATGCCTAGAGAGAGACCCCGCCATCACAGGTAAGTGAAAGCACGGGTACCGATCCCATGTAAATGGGGAGTGAGCAATATCCTAATCCAAGCACCCTAGGTGTTTGCTCTTTCCTAATATTATACCCCAAACCTAATATTATACCCAGACACTTAAATTCTCATATAGCAGGCTGTAGCATTTAGTCAACTGATAAGGAACATTTCCATTGGCCTCTCTCATGGATTACAACTCCTCAACTCCCCTACCATTGGCCATGCTGGCTGGGACATCTGGGAGTTGAAGTCAAAAGCATCTAGAAGGCCTATATCATGATGGAAGTCTCACCTCCTACAAAGGTGGTGGAACTCCCATCATTCTGCAATTTCCCATTTTCCAATCGGAAAACTGATTGTCTGATTAACAGAACAGGAAACTAAGGGTTAAAACCAAGGTGAAAGGTGGAAATCATCTCCTGATATAACATCATCATGACATCACATCACCAGACACTGGACTGGCCAATGAGAATTGGGGAATGATCACCAGACACTACCTGGCCAATGAGAATTTGGGTATGGTAGTTTGGAAAAGGTTTTATACTTGCCTGGGCCATGTAGCCAGAGAGAGACACAGAAAGCTATCTGAGGGAATAGAAGTACCTCCAAGAACCATGCTCTGAGTGAGCATATGGCTGGGGCCTGGCTTAGGAAAAGCATGTGGCTTAGCCAACTTGAACACCAGATTTAACCCTCATAGACCCTGTAATGTTAGTTTTCTTTGTGCAGGGAACAGTTTAGTAAGATTGCATCAGGGTTACTTTTTATTTGTTTTCCTTGACTGAATGTATGTCTGCTTTCTATCTCTGTAACTTTAAGCTTTAGCCTGGAGAATAAAGCCTTTTCTTCATGAAACGATTTCGCTCTTAAATTTGTTTTAACTTGCTTGAATAAAAATAAGCCTTTCTATTTTTCCTTACTAAGCCACACCTTACATGCACCTTATTTCGGTCCTGGCTATCGTGACTCTTCTCTGGGGATAGAGAAAGGGGGTTGGTAATATTTTAACAGAGCAAGTAGTTCCGCTGGTTAACCATAGAACTCAATCAGTTTCCCGGCAGTGGAGAAAATACTGCGTCTGGGTGGTGGCAGCTTACCTGAGGAGAGATACAGTTGTAAGGGATTTCCAGGTTAGGGAAGCCATAGAGTGTGTCTCAAAGAGATCACGGTAGGAGTTCTCGGCAGGAGCACTCCTAAACTGATTGTAAACACGGCAAGCCCTTCCTCTCCACTCTGCGCTGGTGTGCATGCACAGAGAGGAAGAGGAGGCCAGCCTCACAGCCTATTTCTGATTTGTTTTTCAATATAAACAGCTGTTTTCTCCACATAAGAATTCCCTTCCTGTACACAACAGATATAAGTGTGCTGGACTGGTGGGTTTAGAACCTGTGGTACAAAACAAATTACAGAAGCAACAAACTCTTCTACTAATTGGCATTTTTTCAGTGAGGTACTCTTCTTTACTGACTTCCAGTTTAGTGCTACCATCAAGAGGAAAACAGTTGTTTCTAATTTTTTCCCCATACAAATACAGTGGGCCCTTGGTATCCGCTGGGGTTTGGTTCCAGGACACCACTACCACCCCTGTACATACCTAAATCTGTGAATGCTCAAGTCCCATTATATACAATGGCATAGGAAAAGGGTGCTCCTTATATAAAATGGAAAAATCAAGGTTTGCTTCTTGGAATTTATTTTTTCTAGAATATTTTCAAGCCATGGATGGTGGAATGTGTGGATGCCAAATCCATGGATACAGAGTGCTAACTGTATGTGCTTAAATCACATCTAGATTTTAAGTGATGATTCACTGACTGTAGCACAGCAGATTGTTGCAAGCCCAAAGGCCACTTTATAAATTTATTTTATGTGAAAGGACTAGAAAGACATTTGTAGCAAATGACAAACCTTTTGAACATTTAGGCAGTTGTGTTACCTCACTTAACTACCAAAACAGTTCAGTATGATACAGCAAAAAATCCACACCTTTTTAAAGATAAACTTTAAGGTTCAAGGGTTACATCAAGGTTTTCAGTAAAGGATAAAACAGTAAAAAGCACTCACCCTTCTGGTACTTGAAGACCTGCGTATTCCTTGAACATGATGGAAGCTCCTTGGGCTTGTTGGAGTTCCAAATGGGAGAGCAGTAGAGAGGTGAGGAGGACTTGTGGGAGTTGGAGGAGACATCAGATTGCCTAGCATGCTTTGCTTGGAAACACAGTTTATCTGAGTAAAAATATGTTCATTGCTTCCAGCATCCCCACTACCAATTTCAACTTTCTCCTCACTGGTTATCATTCTTAAATAGTCTTTGAGCATCAGTTGAGTTGCAGTTTCACTCAACCAACACAAAAAGAGTTCATCCACTTTCATTTTTAGTACAGGTTGCAAAACTTTCACGGCTGGCATCTTTTTTCCTCTTCTCAATACGCTTTTCACTTGAACAAAATGCCTGGTGCTTTCAGCTCAGATTCAATGGATTTCCACTTTGTTTCCTGAAATACAAGGTTTCTAGGTAAACAGATTTTATTTAACAATGGAGCTGATCTGATATTTAAAAAAATGCACAGTACCACAAAATATATTATGGAATCCCCTAGACAGCAAGGGTTTGTACCAGAGTGAGCAACTGCAGAGGATCCAAGGCTGATTTTCTGCCCTAGAGATTATCCAGGGCCCTCTCAGGTTGCCAAACAAACAAAAAGAGGCCACAAGAGGCCTTCTGGTCTTGAAAAATTGGTATCTTTTAATCTTAAACAGTGCATGTATGTGGAGGGTGTTTGTATCAACTGGGCTTCCAGGACTGGCAATTCACCCTTTTTCTTTAGCCAGAAAGTGGTGGAGTCTGGAGGGGTTGAAGACTGCAAAAACAACCCTTGGGAGGTGCCTGGGGTATCAGGCCTGCACTCCGCCCACCTCTGGTTTACATGGTTTTAGGTAGTTCTTATTGACAAACAATAAGTGATTTACTGTGTTCAGGTCTGGGCACCACAGTTCAAGAAGGATACTGACAAGCTAGAACATGTCCACAGAAAGGCAACCAAGATGATCAAAAGGTCTAGAAACCAAGCCTTATGAAGACTGACTTAGGGATCTGGGTATGTTTAGCTGGGAGAAGACTTGAGAGGTGACATGATAGCTATCTTTAAATATCTGAAGGGATGTCATGTAGAAGATGGGGGAAAGCCTGTTTTCTTCTGCTTCAGAGACTATAACATGAATCAGTGGGTTCAAATTACAAGAAAAGAGATTCCACCTAAAAAATAGGAACAATTTATTTACCATAAGGGCTTTTGACAGTGGAATAGATTGCCTCAGAAGGTGATGGAATCTCCATCTTTGGAGGTCTTTAAACAGAAGTTGGATAAGCATCTTTGTGAACACCTACACGGAAGGGGATTGCAACTCAACATCTGGGGGGCAATAAGTTGACATATTACAGCAGCTAACAGCAAAAGCCAAGAAATTCCCAATTTATGAACTCACTAGATGGTGACAGGAACACTATTCTGTCAATGAGCTGATCTTAACAGAACTGTTATAAGGACGAATATCCCGTACAGATACAGGGGTTAACCTTAATGTGCTTTTCCAAAAAGTTCTGTATAACTTTTTCACATCCAGAGATGGTCTAAGGTAGAGGTTGGGAGCATGTGGTCCTTACAGAGACTGTTAGCAGCAACTCCCATCATCCCTAACCAGCACTGTCAATGGTGAGAGATATAAGTACTAGCCATGCTAATCCTGCTTAGCTTCCAAGATCAGATGGATGACTTTAGGGTATTTAGGCATGCCCCAGGCCATACCTTACCAGAGCTTCCCACAGTTGGAAAACAGATGTGCCTTCAAAATAAGGAAGCCATATAATACCCTGAGCATAAGGTGTTTGTCAAGTTATACTGAACACATGTAGAAACTGCCTGTAGCTGTACTCAGCTATTTGTGGGAAAGATTCTCTGCATGCTGAGTTCTGAAATGACCACATATAGCTCTCCCAGACGATATGTCCATGCGGAAACATTCATCTGCACATTACTACATGGGGGCAAACTCTCCTAGGCCTCTGTTCACCTCCCATGGCCTTTGAAGTATTAAATATTTAATACTTACACTTGTAATGGTTACTGAGGTTTGAGCTTCAGTTCTAAAACACTGACATATAAACATCCATACTGCATGAACCCAAAACCTGACCATATCAAAGTCACATACCTGTTTCTCTGTTCAAACCCTTCCCAACTTTGTAACTCACCAGGAAACTGTTTCAGGAAATGCAACAGACCAAGAATGCCATGACCTGTTGCCAGTAAAAGTGATTTACTTTAACAGATTAATTTAATTGATATTACCGTAGTTGTTCTGTATATGGATTCTTCCTGCCACTTCACCCTACAGGATAATTTAATTGATATTAGTTGTTCTGTATAAATCTGTTGTTCCCCGCCTTGACCCATGGGGAGAGACAGGTAAGAATTGTTGTTGTTGTTGTTATTATTGTTATTACTCAGCATCACTGAAGCCATTCTTTTTTGAGGGTGCCAAAAGTTCCTTGAAAACCTCAAGTTCCATTCTCCCAGTATACAGCTAGCAAAACATACACTAAGTCTCTACACTAGTAATAAACAGCTGGACAGAACTGCAGTAGCTTGTACAGGCATACTTCAGTTAACCCAGTAACAAAGTATTGTTCCTCAGTATTACATCTTTAACAGCAAATTTGGCACCAAAGGTAAAAATAAATGGAACAAATAAAAAGGTAAAAATAAAAATAAAATAGGGGTACATTGCCATACCACAAAAAGAAAAGCACTTTTCAACATGTTTCATACCTTTTATTTCAAACTAACAATATGTGCATGTGAAATGAAACATCCAGGTTAGCTAAGTCTTGCATAAGTGGAAAAAACAACTTGAATCTTATAGAGACTACTTGAAGACCTTTTCCAAAATGCATCCCAGGATAACTATTTTCTTTCACCAGTTTTGACTTTTCTTATGATTTCCATTTTGTTCTATACAGGATGTCCCCTCCCCAATCCATGGAACCAGTATCTGTGGTTTCAGTTATTCACAGCTGAAAAAATAGGGACACACACCATAGAGTTGCACTGGAAAATGCTAGAGAGACGTCATTTCTAGGAATTGCTAGATCCTTCAATGCAACTGCATATTATGTTTGTACCAGAAATCCTTTATTTTAATATGGTTTGCTATTATCTGCCATTTCACTTATAAACAGTAAGTCCAGGAATGTACAGTATTCCTCACAGATGGTGGGGGGGGGCAACCTGTATATCTATTTTTTTTAACATGCTGAGAGTAGCTGGGGAGCTGCTTCCCTTTCTTTCCATTTTGCTGTTTACACATGCTCAGTAAGGGACTACTGAAGCAGCTGTTGTTTCCCTTGCCTGTTAGGGTCAAGCACACATGGCAACAGTAGGATCAACAACAGTAGAATCCCATTCTTTCTCAGCTCAAGCTTTATTGCACTGTTTACTGCAAACACTCTCTTACAACCCAACACCAAACACCTACGTTTCTCCTGCCCACTTTCACGACCCCCCCCCATGCCAATGCTGCAAAAAAACCTTCCAGCTAGACAGAAGACAAGGGGGAAATGGGGGCTAAGTTGCAAAAAACAAATTTATAAAAAATAACTTCTTTGTCAGAAGCTTTGTTAACTAAAGTATACCTATAACACGTGTTCTGTATAATGTTTGAACAGCCCACATATCACTGAATACAAACCAACAACACGTCACCTTGCTCTTCAAAGGTTGTTATAACTTGGTTACCATCAGCTGGGAGAGGGGATAGCCTTTAACTACTATGAAGCAGAGGTTCAACCTTTCCCTGTGCCTGTGTGGCAAAGACCACCTGTTGAACTCTGCTTAGCACACTGTAAGCCCACTGACCCTCCTAGGAAGAAGGTGGCAATGCCAGAGAGCACCTAACCCAGTGGTTCTTAACCTGTGGTCTGTGGACCCCTAGGGGTCTCAAATGTCCTCACAGGGGGTTCGCGAAGGCTTGAAAGCTGCTCAGCTCATGTGACAGGAGCCAAGGCAAAGGCTGGCTGGCTTGGCCTACGCATTGCCATTCGATCTGCTCCAGCCACAAACTTGCAGGAAAAAGCAAAAGAAAAGTCTTCTCATCCCCACCAGTGCCTCTGAGGGAAGGTTTAATGGTGTAAGTGTATTACAGTAGGACCCCCGTATCTGCTGGGGATTGGTTCTGGGGGGTCCCCTGTGGATACCGAAAACCGTGGATAATAGCGAACACCACTGAAAATAATGGGACTTCCAGTTTTAAACACCATAGAGTTGCCATGGAGGACCTAGAAAATGGCCAGAGAGGACACATTTTCTAGGAAGACTCTATGGTAGGTGTGCTGTTTGGTGTCCCATCAGTGGATAATGCATCAGTGGATACGGGGCTCCTACTGTATTATTGTTGTTGTTATGTAATGTTGTTATTATTGTTAGGATTTTAAATCATAGAATCATAGAACTGTAGAGTTGGAAGAGACCACAAGGGCCACCCAACCCCATTCTGCCACGCAGGAAATCACGATCAAAGCATCCCTGACAGATGGCCATCCAGCCTCTGTTTAAAGACCTCCAAGGAAGGAGACCCCACCACGCTCCAAGGAAGTGTGTTCCACTGCCGAACAGCTCTTACTGTCAAAAAGTTCCTCCTAGTGTTGAGGTGGAATCTCTGTTCCTGGAGCTTGCACCCATTGCTCCGTGTTCCAGTTTCTGGAGCAGCAGAAAACAAGCCTGCTCCATCCTCAATGTGACACCCCTTCAAATACTTAAACAGGGCTTTCATATCGCCCCTTAACCGTCTTTTTTCCAGGCTTAACATACCCATTCCCTAAGTCTTTCCTCATAAAGGCATGGTTTTCAGACCTTTCACCATTTTAGTTGCCCTCCTCTGGACACCCTCCAGTTTGTCAAGATCCTTTCTGAATTGTGGCGTCCAGAACTGGACACAGTATTCTAGGTGACTATTCTTGAGTTGAGTCTTGGGAATTCATGACAACAAAAGTTATTTAAAGGGGGGCTCTGCTAAAGAAAAGGTTAAGAGCCACTGAACTAACCTTTTGCTGACACAATGTCCTGTATCCTACTGTTAGCCCCAACTAGATTAAATGCATCGACTCAATGGGGTGTTGAATCATCATCCCACAATTAATTAATTCAATGGATCTGCTCAAAATTGGGCCTCACCCATAGACAGGAGTTTTTGCAGCCACTGTCTGATAAGCTGCCTTCGTGGTGCCAATGTCAGGAGGGTGGGCAGCAGGGCTGAGCCAAGCACACCTGTCCACCCACTCCAGGTAAACTCACCTGATTAAGTACTTACCGAACTTCCCAATGAAAATGCGGGTTCAACCTCGTTATACCCCCCACCACCAGCAGCAGCAGCTGCTTCTGCAAACACGAAGCCCACAGCCACCCTCCCCACAATGATGCCACCATTGCAACAGGTACAGCGGGAGGTGCGTGAACCCTTCCTTACCTGCCCTTACCTTTCGGACTTGCCAGCCCCCGAGAGGAAAACGAGCGGCTCGGGCGCTGTCAAGAAGCCTAAGCCCGAGGAAAACAAAACCCAGCTTTCCCGCCCAGCCAGGCTTCGTTTCCGTTGATTCCTTCTTCTCCTCCTTCTTCTAAAGTTTTACTATTTTGGTGCCCTTCGCGCATGCGTGCTCCACAAGCGCATGCGTGCTATGGACGAGGGGGACCATGAAAGCGAACGGGGAGGTGGGGATGTTTGGGGTCCGCGAGTGATGCGGAATGGCGGCGCTGGCGCTGGTTGGAGGGAAGGGCTTGGCTTCTTGGCTTGCTCTGCGCCGTGTAGGGCGAGGCTCTGAGGGAGGAGAGGGAGGATTCTAGGCTGGGAAGCCTCTTGTGTGAGCTTGGTCACACTCCAGTCCTACCCCTGTTTGAATCCACACAACACAAATTATCCAGTTTGAAACTGGGTTGTTTGCCAGAGCTCCTGCCTATGGGAATTTGCAGTTTGGTGAGGCACCAGCACGCTTTGGCAGAGAAGGCCACTGTAAAACTATAATATCCCAGGATTCCACTGGAAGAGCCATGACAAATAATCTAGTTTTGACAAATAATCCAGTTTCAAACTGGATTATTTGTGCTATCTGGATTGCTCCAAGCACTGACACAAAAAGACATGCACACAACACAAACAATCCAGTTTGAAATTGGATTAATTGCCAGAGCTCTTTCCTATGGGATTTGCAGTTTGGTGAGGCCCTGGCACGCTTTGGCAGAGAAGGCCATTGTAAAACTAAAAAATCCCAGGATTCCACTGGAAGGAGCCATGACAAATAATCTAGTTTTGAGAAATAATCAGTTTCAAACTGGATTATTTGTGCTGTGTGGATTGCTCCAAGCACTGACACAAAAAGACATGCACACAACACAAACAATCCAGTTTGAAACTGGATTATTTGCCAGAGCTCCTGCCTATGGAATCATCTGGGGTTTGCAATTTGGTGAGGCACCAGCACTCTTTGGCAGAGAAAGCCATTGTAAAACTAAAAAGCCCAGGATTCTACTGGAAAGAGCCATGACAAATAATCTAGTTTTGACAAATAATCCAGTTTGTGTGTTTTTGTTTGAAACTGGATTATTTGTGCTGTGCGGATTGCTCCAAGCACTGACACAAAAACATATCCACACGACACAAACAATCCAGTTTGAAACTGGATTATTTGCCAGAGCTCCTGCCTATGGGATTTGCAGTTTTTTTAAAAATTATTTTTATTCACAGTTTCAAAAAAATAAAAAGGTGCAACATCACTTTACAGCTCTTCGAAATAGATACATTCTCTAATATACATTCAATACATCACCATATAACAAACATATCTGAATACCTTATTTTCACTCAACCATTCCGCTTCTCCTATTTCATACTTCCTATCCTCCTATCCTCCATTCATACCTCATACACATTACTTTCTTAACCCTTTGCCCTTCATTTTGCTTTTCCCCCCCCATCATCTTTACCCCCTTATTTCTTTTGGTTACTTTTCTTATAACATCTATTTTCTGTATCTTCCTTTACTCTCTTTTTTTCCCCCCTTCGCTATCTCTATATATAGTTTAGTTAACCATATATATATATATATATATATATATGTGTGTGCACACCTAAGTATATAATACATGTATATGTATCCAAGCACCATGTCCATCCATCTAATATCTACTTATAGGCACCTGGCTGTTCATGTATATAAATACTGTTCCATATTTTAACTACAGCCTCCTTAATCACCCTTTACACAGAATCTGATTTTACTGTGGCATCCTCGCCCCCTTTATCTTTCCATAATGGATTTAGCATCTCCCATATCTCTAAATTTTTTATTGTTTTGTTTTCATCCATTAAGACAGATAATCTTTCCATTTCATACATGTCGAAAAGCTTCAACGCCCATTCCTCTAATGACGGAAGTTCTTGTTTCTTCCAGTATTTTGCAAAGATTATTCTCGCCGCTACCATCATGTAGGACAACACCTTCCAATATTTTTTCTGTATTTGTAGATCTATCTTTTCAAACATATTTAGGAGGTAGATTTCTGGGTCCTTTGGATACTCCGTACCCAACAACTCTATAATAGTTTTATGGATTTCCCCCCAATATTTTACTGCTTTTTTGCATTTCCACCATATATGGTAATAAGTGCCGGATGCCTAGTTTTGACAAATAATCCAGTTCTGACAAATAATCCAGTTTCAAACCGTCCGGCGGGTGTGTTTTTGTGTCAGTGCTTAGGGAGGAATCCACACAGCACCAATAATCCAGTTTGAAACTGAATTATTTGCACAGATCCTTCCTATGGAATCCTGGGATTTATGGTTTTACAATGTCTTTAGTCTTCTCTAACAAAGAGTGCTGGTGCCTTAACCAAACTACAAGTCCCAGGATTCTATAGGAAAGAGCCATGCAAATAATCCAATTTCAACCTGGATTATTTCTCTAGTGTGGATGCTTAACTGGTTTTTTTTTTGGGGGGGGAGAACAGTTCCCATAATCCACCAGCAACCATGACCATTGGTAAATTTTGGGAATTGTATATAAAAAGAAAAGGAACTCTTACAGCTTCTGGTTTGTGTGTGCACGGACAATTGGGCTGTGCACATTGAAGATTAATTCTCAAGATTTCCTTTGCTAGAGTTTCAAATCTTGTCCCGTAAATTTGTTAATTATTGGCCATCCGACTGGGGACTATGCCTATTTTCTGTCTAAAACGGCCAAACACTTTCTGTTATGGTTTTCAGATGCTGACTACATGTGCTTTGACCTGAGGTAGTTCTTTAGAGGTGCTTGGGGGGTCACACTTTATTGCCTGCACCCCTCCTCCCTACTACATCCTTTCCCACCTCTTCTCTGGTCTTGCCTTGGGGTTATGGCAGGTACCTGTCTATAGTCCCTCTCTTTAAGCAGGATAAACGACTTTGTGCAGCTGATAAAGCTTTACAGACGAGAGACAGGCAGTGGTGTGAGACTTGTAGGGAAAGGGGTGGAAACAAAGAAGAGAGGATGCAAGGTATGGTGCAAGATGGGGATGAAGGAAAATAACAAGATAATTGCAGCATATCAGAGGAGGGAAGGAGATGGGAATAGCAGCGGAGAAGGTCCTGAGAGGGAAGATACACAAATCTGCTGCATCCTGAAGCAGTTGCCTCTCTGCCTAATAGATGGGCTGGTGCTATCACGCACACACACCAAATTGAATTCTACGCTCTGCTTACTTTGTGCTTGTGATATGAAGGGTGATGTGATTTTTACACCAACATCTGGAAGACCACAGATCCCCTATCCCTGGCATGAGGAAAAGATGAGCAATGCTGGTCTGTTGTATTGCTTGGTAGGAAGGAATTTGAAAAAACAGGCTGTATGCCTTGGTTTAATCCATTGTTTTCTATGAGTGCTGCCCCTTTACTATATTCTGACCATGCCTTTGACTGTCAAGAGCTGGCAACCCCTATCTATGTGAAACTCCTGGAAGAAGACATCTTAAGATCAGGGTAATTGTCTTTGGAAGACAGATGATATGCAATGGTACCTCAGTTTCCCATCTATTCATCCAAGAGATTTGATAGGTATCCTTAATTTAGGTTTCTAGAGAGGCAGTGCTTTCAGGCAAGCTAGGAGAAACTGGTGCACCATTAGTCTGGATAGAGGCTTATAATAGGGGGTTGTCCAAATGATGAAAAAGCTCCTCGCAGAATGCAAGGAGAATCCTACATGTCTTAATGGCATTCTGTGTGATTTTGCCATATTGTGAAGGAGGGGGGCAGCAAAAACAACCAAAAACTTGCCAGAAAAGCCTTCACAGCCTTTCCCATCTTTTAAAAAAACAAACAAATGAGAGCGTGCATTTCTGCTCATTAGAACAAGCGAGCTGATTTGATTTGCTTGCTCAAATGAGAGGAAATGCAAATCTGATTGGCCAGATGAGCACAGGGGGTGAGGCTTGCTAGCAAGGCAAGTGCCTGCTGCCACCATGTTAGATTTTCACCTTAGCACACAAGCGCTAAGATGAGAAAACAGGGTGTTGGGTTGTTGTTGTTGTTGTTGTTGGGTTTTGTTTCTTGGTTTTTGTTTTGTTTTGTTTTGTTTGTTTTTTTTTTTTTGCTTTTGTGTTAAAGTGAAAAATTGCTCAATTAAACCTTGGACATCATTTTTTTTTTTAAAAAAAGGTTGTCATCAGTAAATTCAGGTAAGTGCAAACACAAGTAAATCACTTGTGGCTATGTTTCGTAGCGGCCATGCGGAGCTTAAGGGGGCAGAAAAACCATTAGGATAGGTCACAGCTGCTGCGAAATGTCATTACTATGAGGGGCTCCATTTTTTATGGGCTCTTGTAGACAAGCCCATGGGTTTAGCTGTGATTGTAATCCCCCCTTAAAAGCCAGTTTCAGTCACCAGGGGCACCTTTTACCAGCTTAGATGAGTATGTTTGCTGCAGTGCTATCTGGAGAAAGCAGACCAGGCCTCACCCAGAATTAACACATATCCTCGTTCCATCCAAACTATGAAAGCCTCCCTTTTCAGCACAGCCCTTAACTAAGATAGTAATTACTTGCAGGTATTACAGAGCCAGTATGGTGTAGTGATTTCATTGTTGGACTAGGACTAGGGTTCAAATCCCCTCTCAGCCATGGAAATCCATTGGGCAGTTTTGGGCAAGTCATGGAATCATAGACTCATAGAGTTGGAAGAGACCACAAGGGCCATCTAGTCCAACCCCCTGCCATGCAGGAAAACCTAATCAAAGTATTCCTGCCAGATTGCCAACCAGCCTCTGTTTAACAAGGAGACTCCACCACACTCCAAGGCAGTGGATTCCAACACACTCTTATCCTAAGAGGAAGGCAATGGCAAATCCCCTTTTTCACAAATCTTGCTAAGAAAACTCCATGATAGTCACCATAAATTGGAAATGACTTGAAGGCAAGCAACAGCAACATTACAGAGCATCTTCTAAAAGCAGCCTGCTTGCTTGCTAATGTCTATTGTAATGTAGCAGGACCTAAAATGTCAAGGCAAATACAACAGGAGGTAGGAGAAGGAGGCAGGTTGCCAGGGCAATAGGGAAAAAATAACTTGGCAATCGGTGTGGAGAACAAGCGAAGAGCTGAACGGAAAGATATGTTGCTTAGAGGAAAATAGAAGAAGGTCTTCAGTATACATTATCTCGAGAAAAGCAGCAAAGGATGTCAGAAACAATAGACAAAAATAAAATAATTGAATAAGAACAAGAAAAAAGTTACTCCTGCAGATGGAAGCATCTGCTCTTCATCTGTTTGTGAAGCTGACAGAGTGACTTGGGGGATATGTTTATTAAAGGGACATTTTTTAAGTTAAGGGAAGAAGTGGGAGAGAAGTGTATTACAGTACTGGGATAGATATGTTACTATTTAATTGAAATTATTTTTATTTAATTGTTGAAAACAGGTACTTGTTCTGCTACTGTTATATGTATACTATTGTATGCTACTTTTCTATGTTTATTACCCTGTTTAGAACTAATTACATTTCTAGAAACCTGCAGTCAGCTGCTGTATTCTTGTATCTTCCTTTGCTCTTGGTTGTACATTGTTTCCAATGGCACAGCCTTAAAACAGAAATTGAAATTACAATAGTAGTAATGAGAATGGCTTCTTCTGGGAAGGAGGGAACTACAACACTCGACCCTAAATCCCTATGAAGGAAAGCCCCCTTTTCTCATCCCCTGTCTATATTGTTGACCCCACACTTGGATGAGCTGTATCGCTAGAGCTCCTGACATGCACGGGTCCTTGAAGGAGCAGGGGCAGGACCCCCAAAATCATATTTCTTCTTGGCCCCATGAAATCCTCTTTACGTGGGCCTACCTTTGGAGGTGATCCAGAAGCTTCTACTGGTATAAAATCTATCACCAGAATACTTGTGGTGGCCAGGCAAGTAGACATCTCTTCTACTTATTTTCTGGGCTCAGTTAAAGTCCTGAGTTTGATTCAGTCAATCCCAAGTTATTTGACGGACTTGTTCCACTCATTTAAATCTGCCCAGGCCTGGAGATTAGCCATTGATATTCTACTTTCTGCCCTGCCATCTTTTCAGGCTGTTAAAGGCTGTTAAAGAATGCCCTCTTTTGAAATGTGTGCATGGTCCCCTCTCCATTTCTTTCAAGTACAGTAGGACCCCCTTATCTGTTGGGGATTGGTTCTGGGGGCCCCTGTGGATACTAAAAGCTGTGGATAATAGCAAACACCATTGAAAATAATGGGACTGCCAGTTTAAAATACCATAGAGTTGCCTGGGAGGGCCTAGAAAATAGCTAGTGAGGACACATTTTCTAGGAAGACTCTGGTAGGTGTGCTGTTTTGCGTCCCGTGGATAATTGAATCAGTGGATAATGAATCAGTGGATATGGGGGTCCTACTATAGCTTGCTTTTAACTGAAGATTTTAATGGCTTGATATTTTAACCAAAGGCCAAAGAAGATCTTTAAAAATAAAATAAAATTAAGGGGCCATCAGTGAGCACCAGTGTTGTTCAGAGCAGTAGCACAAGGAGATCCACTTTTCCTGTATCCCCTTTTCCCAATCTGACACCCTTTAGATCAGTGCTTCTAAGGCTATCCTTTGTAGGGGACCCATGATTATTTTTTCCCCCAGTGTGTCAGGTTCTGGGACCATATTTATGTCCCTTTGGCTATAACTGTATTTGTCTTTCCTGGAAACTCACCAGGAACCAGTAGCCAATGGCTCAGGGACCAGCACTGGTCCAGGGGCTACCATTTTTAGTAGCATTGCTCTAGATGCTTTGAATTGGAATTCCTTTCATTCATAACCATTGGTCTTATTGGCTTGAGCATATGAGGCTTGTAATTCAAAACATCTGGAGGCTACCAGCTTGGGAAAGGCTGCTGTCTACAGTTCATGTGTTTTGTTCTGTTACTTAATTCTACCATCAGAGTGAGTTACTAGCCCACATGGAGAAACTTTCAATAACATGTGCATATGGCTCCACCACATGAGGGTAATTTAAACAGCAAGAGGGGAGGATTACAGACTACTTTCTCTGCCCTTGCTCCAATCAGTGTTTATTAATTAACTGTATATACCATCCATAAATGTATACCATCAACTCAGTAATGGTGCTACCTATCCATAGTGTTGGGATTGTGTGTTCCTGTGAGGTAGGAGGCTATGCTGATGGCAGCAGTGCTGCTGGTAGGATTTCCTGTGTAAGTGTCAGGATCAACCTGTAAAAGTGTCCTCCCTGCCAGCAAAACTGTATGTGTTAAGTTACTGTGTGTGCTCATGATGTAGACTGTTTGATGTTTGCATTATTTGTAGTTGAAATGTTGTCGTGGGGGAGAACAGACATGGGAGTGTAGAGTCTGTTTGGTGATTGCAAAGATGGTTTTGCACCTGCGGGTGTTATGAGATTCAATAGGTGGAGCTACAACCAAGTGAGAACAGGGCGTGTGGATGATGGGTAACCAATGGGCCGAGTGCCCACCAGATTTTGACTAATTGTGAATACTTTTTATTTTACTATATTTCCCATGAGCCTCATTTGAAGCAACAGTTTTGTATACTTAACTCTTTAGTTTACTGGGACCATAAGGCTTACTGTTTAACCCTGAAGCTACTGTCCACTGACTCTAAAGAAGTAGTTACATGACAATAAGAAAGGGTTTTGCTGTGAAGCCAGGCTAAATGTGCCAAATAGCTACTGGGCAGCAGCAGTAGTAGAGGGTGGCACTGAAGAAGGATCTCTCAGAGACAACGGTAGTGACACCAGAGCTAATGCTTGTTAGTACTGTGCAGAGGGAGGCACCTTTTAATGTATTTTACTACAAAACCCCTATGGTGAGACAATCCAAAATGAAACTACAGTCGTCCCTTCACATTCGCGGGGGTTCCGTTCCGCGGACCCCCGCGAATGTGAAAAATCCGCGAATGTGAAAAATCCCCAGGCCTTCGCGGGGCCTTCCTAGGCCCCACGGAGGTCTCCCCGGCCCTCCCTCCCTCCCTGCCCAGGCCTTCGCGGGGCCTTCCTAGGCCCCACGGAGGCCTCTCCGGCCCTCCCTCCCTGCCCAGGCCTTCGCGGGGCCTTCCTAGGCCCCACGGAGGCCTCCCCGGCCCTTCCTCCCTCCCTCCCCAGGCCTTCGCGGGGCCTTCCTAGGCCCCGCGGAGGCCTCTCCGGCCCTCCCTCCCTCCCTCCCCAGGCCTTCGCGGGGCCTTCCTAGGCCCCGCGGAGGTCTCCCCGGCCCTCCCTCCCTCCCTGCCCAGGCCTTCGCGGGGCCTTCCTAGGCCCCGCGGAGGCCTCCCCGGCCCTCCCTCCCTCCCTGCCCAGGCCTTCGCGGGGCCTTGCTAGGCCCCGCGGAGGTCTCCCCGGCCCTCCCTCCGTCCCTCCCCAGGCCTTCGCGGGGCCTCCGGAGGGCCTCCGGGGGTCCCGCGAAGGCCTCCGCACCGCTCCTCAGGCCTTCGCGGGGCCTCCGGAGGGCCTCCGGGGGTCCCGCGAAGGCCTCCCCACCCCTCCCCAGGCCTTCGCGGGGCCTCCGGAGGGCCTCCGGGGGTCCCGCGAAGGCCTTCGCACCGCTCCCCAGGCCTTCGCGGGGCCTCCGGGGGTCCCGCGAAGGCATCCCCACCCCTCCCCAGGCCTTCGCGGGGCCTCCGGAGGGCCTCCGGGGGTCCCGCGAAGGCCTCCCCACCCCTCCCCAGGTCTTTCACAGGGCCTCTGGAGGCCCCGTGTCGCGGTTTTGGGGGGGCCCGGGTTTGAGAGTGAGAAACGAAACTAAGAGTCCAGTTTCTCTGTTTTACTTCTCAGAAGGATTGAATATTTTGGAAAGGTATTTAACTGGGAGGGGATTTTAGAGCTTGTGTGTGTCTCCTGTATTTGGGGGCTCCTTTTCTTTCTCTTAGCTCCTGAGAAACCTTGGAGCATACAGAAGCATGGATGAATGTCTTCTGCTATCTATTTTATTTTCACTTGCCTGTTAATAAAAGCCATAAAAGAGATTTTTGATATGGCCTTTTCTTTTGCACCAGAGGTGTACAAGCCTTTGCTCAAAAGCTCACGCTATTTCGCTGCAAGCATCTCTGCTCGGATGGGCAGAGAGTGAACACACTCTGAAGCCTTTTATGACAATTTTGTGAGACCAACAGGTTCTTTATCACATCTTCAAGCAACACAAGAGGCAAACATATGCATGGGCATCACCTGATGGCCAAGGCAGAAATTGAATACACTGTATAATTAGAAGCAGAAGATGGAGAACCTCATTCTCTGCAAAAACAAGACCAGGAATACATTGTGGCACAGACCATGATCTGATAACATCAAAAAACAGAGTAAACCTAAGGAAGACACTAAACCAATAATCATGCCAAAATACAACTTGAAGAACATCTCTGTAGAATTTAAACAACTCTGGACTGAAGCCATCTACATTGTCAGGGAGGAATGCAAATAGACATGATCTGCAGCCTAAGCCTCCATCCTGAATTGATGGGCTGAACATTTTCAAAGTCTCTTCAGTGCCAACCGAGTAGTCCAAGGCTCAGCTATCCAACATATGATTTAAAAAAATGATGAAAACTGAATTTGACATAGCTCCCACTTTGGAAGAGACTCTTAAGGCCATACAGTAGATGAAAAACGGCAAGGCAGCTGGGATTGATGGAATCCCACCTGAAGTATGGAAACACGGAGGTCATGCACTCCACGATAAATTCCACGTACTCCTTGTGAATTGCTGGGAAAAAGGGGAACTGCCATAAGTTCTCCGAAATGCAGTCATCATCACCCTGTACAAGAAAAAAGGAGCAAAACCCGATTGCTCAAACTATCGAGGCATAACACTGCTCTCTATTGCTGGAAAAACCCTTGCAAGGATACTCCTGAACAGATTAGTTCCTGCTATTGCAGAAGAACTTCTCCCTGAAAGCCAATATGGCTTCAGAGCCAATAGAAGTACTACAGATATGGTATTTGCCCTTAGACAACTGCAAGAAAAATGTAGGGAGCAGAACAAGGGTCTCTATGTAACATTTGTCGACCTCAACAAAGCCTTCAACACGGTGAGTAGAAAAGGTCTGTGGCAGATGCTGGAAAGACTAGGATGTCCCACCAAATTCCTTAAAATGGTTATCTTGCTACACGAGGGCCAGCGTGGTCAAGTCAGATATGGTGATGCTCTTTCAGAGCCCTTTCTGATAACTAATGGAGTGAAGCAAGGTTGTGTTCTTGCTCCAACTTTATTTACAATCTTCTTCAGCATGGTGCTCCAAAGGACTATGGCAGAGCTTGAAGAAGACAACGGCATCTATATATGTTACTGTACTGATGGTAGCTTGTTTAACTTAAGCCGTCTGAGGGCTCGCACTAAGACTCTAAACTATCTAATCCATGAGCTGCTCTTCGCCGATGATGCTGCCCTTGTTCCCCACACAGAAGCAGCTCTGCAGCGCCTAACACCCTGCTTCGCAACAGCTGCAGAGCTGTTTGGGCTGGAAGTCAACCTGAAGAAAACGGAAGTTCTCTACCAGCCTGCACCACAGGACGAACACCACCATGCCCACATTACCGTAGGCAAATCTGTGCTTAAGTCTGTTCAGCAGTTTACCTACCTGGGAAGCATCATCTCCTCAGATGCCAAGATTGACAAAGAGATCGATCACAGATTAGCAAAGGCATATAGCACATTCGGAAGACTTCACAAAAGAGTCTGGAGTAATAAACACCTGAGGCAAAGCACAAGAATCAGTGTGTAGAGAGCCATTGTACTGTCTAGTCTCCTTTATGGATCTGAAACATGGGTCACCTATCGCCACCACCTACGACTCCTCGAACGCTTTCATCAGCGCTGTCTATGCACAATCCTAAATATACACTGGACTGACTATGTGATGAATGTTGCTGTCCTTGAGCAAGCAGGGATCACCAGCACTGAGGCCATGATATTGAGAACACAGCTGCGCTGGGCAGGGCACGTTTCTAGGATGGAGGACCATCGCCTCCCCAAAATAGTACTCTACAGTGAACTCGCCATGGGTCAGTGTAAGAGGGGCCCTTGAAAAAAAATGATACAAGGACTCCCTGAAACAACGGTGCCAGTCACACGACAGAAATTGTCGCGTTGCCTACCGGGACAAAGTGATCACGAATCCGCCCCTCGCTGTTTATACGATTTATGTCTCTGATATGGATATCCCGTGTGGTCCCGTGACTGATATTTACACGTCCATAGTTCTGGTTTTGTTTAGGTTTTAATTTTTTTTTTTTTGGCTGTCAATCAAAGATGCGATTACTCGTGTTTTCACAACCTTGGTGACGCACTTCCCTTAGAGTTCCGTGCCACGAGCGATGCTATTGGCTGGCTGGGGGGGGGAGAGAGGGGGGCAGAGGTTTGTTATTCCCCCTTGCTTCTTGAACATTTTAACCCCTTCAGAAGAGGCAGAAAGCATTTTGAAAGATCCTGATAGATCTTTCGCTCAGACGCAGAGCTTTCCTTTTGAAATCAAGCTGAGTGCTTTGAAAACAAGCAGAGTGCTTGCCTTTTTAAAATATTAACCCCTACAGCTGGCTGCTATAGGCAGGCGTTTTGAAAGACACAAACACAGAGAGGGGAAATTAAAGGGTGCTAATTCGCTCAGAGGCTTGAATATTTTAATGTGCCAGGGCCAGGGAGGTGACCAAGCTACTACGATCTCTCTGTAACAGGCAGTTGAGGAAAAGGTAAAGCTGAAGGGTTTGCAGTGTAGAAATCCATTTAAAAAGGTGATTGAGTACACGCGCACGCGTACACACACACATCAACCTTCGTGCAGCTGGAAGGGATGCCTTTGTTTTCGGCTGGTGAGGCTGGATCTGTTGAACGGGTGACTGATCCCTCCTTTTCTGATCCCTGAGCTCTAAGCCCGCCCCCAGTCACCATTTCCGGTCATCCCAGTACCGAGACTTTTTGTCCCACGCTGTTTACATTTCCGATTTTCCGAATCCTCCAGTGACTTTTTTAAAAACCAGCACAACCGAAGTCCCGCAGGTTGAGGGATAAAAGGTGGCCCCCCTTCCGAAAATCACGTACCCGACCCGATGTACGTGTAAACTGCCAGGGATCGACACGAATTCTTCCCAGGACATTTTCATCGTGTAAACGGCCCCAACATCTCAGTCTCGGCCAAATTGATCACCAACAATGGTCCGCCCTGGCCTCACATCGGGAGGCATGGAGACACACTATCCACAATGCTGCAGCCTTATTTGAGAACTCACGCCGAACAAGTCTTCAAGAGAAATGGCAACGCAGAAAGAATCACAACACAGAAACATCACCCAAGGAGTCCTTCTGCTGTGCTTTCTGCAACCAGACTTGTTTATCTCGGATTGGCCTTTTTAGTTATCAGCGCACTTGCAGAAAACACGGGATGAGTCCTTCCTGAATCTTCGTTTGCGAAGAAAAGCCAGAGAGAGAGAGAGAATAATAAATGAGCTGTAATATATTAAAAGGGGAGCCAGTGTCTGTTGGTTATTATTTTTTTTATCTTTGCTATGTTTGTGTACTTACAACGAACTGAAAAAATAAAAATAATATTTAATTGTTTTTGCCGTAATTATGCAACCACAGCCAAGATAAAAATAGAAAACCCTGACAAACACATAGTTAGCCTGCTTTGGAATAGCAAGTGGGAGGGGAAGAACGGAGGAGAATCAGGACCCTTCATGGCACTGACTGCTGTAATGCTGAAATTGAAAGGAAGGGACCTATTGCACCAACAGCAGAACAATAGCAGCAGAACAATAGCAACATTCAGAGCTACTGACGGGCCTTTCCTGTCAATTAAAAGGGGCTCCACATTAACAGTTTGAATCCACTAGCTGCAGGACAGTCATGATGTCATGTGATATGGTTCAACCATAGATGATACTATCCTGCTTTAATTCCATTTTTCTAGCCTTATGTGATAATCTCCTGTGATAATAAGAATCAATGTATTGTAGTGATTAGGGTGTTGAACTGGGATTTTGGAGATCCAGATTCAAGTCCTCACTGAGCCATGAAACTGATGGGATGACCTGGGGCCAGTCACTTGCACTCAGCCTAACCTACACAGGGTTGTTTTGAGGAGAAAATAGAGAGGAGAATCATGTATGCTTATTGGGAGAAATGTGAATATAAAGTAACTGATAAATAAATGAGGGCCTGCTTGGTCATAGATGGTGTATAAGGCAGGGACCTACACACTTTTGTATGTCAGACTGTGTGGAAATGGAATGTCAATCTTAATATATTACTATGTGTGAACAGTACCCTATTCCAAGGATCTCCACTCAATAGTTGATCCCAGTTTGTTGCCAGGAGTTTCTAAAGAGTATACTGGAGGATGAAGAAGAATCTGGCTATCCTCCTCATATGTTGCTGGCTCTTAGTTGTGTTTCCAGCTGCTAAATTCCATTAAAGTGGAGTTAAAAATACATTGAATGTTTTCTTTTTGCGTTGCCATGTAAACAGCTGCTGCAGTTTCCATAGGGATATTGAGGGACTGTAAATTGAGTGGAACGTGGTACACGGGAGGACAAACAAGAGAAGAGATGGTGTTGGAATTTAAAAAGGCCAGTTACATGACATGCAGTATGAGTCATCCACGCAAGGTACAAGGTTCAGTATTCTCCATCTACCCATTGCCTATTTTGCAATATAATTCTGTAAAGCATTTCCCATTTAATCTTCCCCAGTTCTGAAGGCCAAGTGGCAAACAAAGGCTTCTCAACTACTACCTCAAGAAGTGAAGTTGTGGCCAAAGGTGCTTTTGGCTACTACTAGCCATCTCTTGCCTGAGGCCTTTTTTCATCCACGAAATGGAGGTTTTCCATCTGCATTAGATCATGTATAATAACGAAGTTATTACAGTAACAAAAAAAAAATGCAAATACGCACCTGTTTGTCCTTAGAACATCCCACAGTGCACACACACACACTTACTTTTCTGCCAAATACAGAGTTACAAAGTTGTTTTTAACCATGTTATGTATTGAAAATATGCAATTTATGTGTATTTTATGTTTCTAATACTTACGTGTCACTTTTCAAGCAAACCTCACAAGTCAGTTTAATACCTATGCTAGAACATCAAAAAAGAAAATTCAGCAAAACATTAAAGACAAGCAATTGGGGTCATGGAGACCTTTCTGAAAACCAGATTTCTTTGTGCTACATTCTTAAAGCTACAATGCTTATTTTGTTTACCAGGGAGTAGCACCCACAGTGATGTATTTTCAAATAAACATGCATATTGCCATCAAGCTGATTGTCTTTTCTACTTGGTAAGATGGTTCCTCAGTAACCTATAGTGGGTTGGAGGGAGTTCCACATTGTGTGTCATTGCTGAAATAACTAGTGGATAAAGTTTAATTTCAGATGCTGTTGGCAGGGCTGGTTTAAGGGGCCCCTGTCATTGTGGGGGGGGCATCGTAATCCCCCCTGCAAAAACATTATTATTAATAATCTGAATATCCCGTACTGTGTATAGGTTACGTTAGGTTATACTGACCTGAGATAACCATATGGGGCCCCAAAAATAAAGCATTGCAGGGCCCCCCAAAATTCCTTAAACCGGTCCTGACTGTAGGGCAGTCTCTTCCAAACTGGTGTCTTTCAGCACATATTGGAGTATGATTCCCATCCTCTTCCTCCTCCTCATCATCATCATCAACAGCAAGGATCAGAATTGTACTCCAAATCTTGTGTCCTGTGTCAAACCTCACCCCCTGGATTTGGAAGATTCAGTCAAAGAGAAGTAGGCAGGTTGCCAGGAATTTGGAGCTTCTGATGCTGATGGTTCCTCTGAGTCTGAGGAGCTGAGGGCTGAGACAGTCCCGGCAATCCTCCCTAGAGTCCTAGGGAGGCAGTCACTGAAGACCCATTGTCATCATTCATGTAATGAGGAAGAGACACAGAGATTGTGTTGTTCCCAGGGGTTATTCAGTAGAAGATACTGACCTGATAAAGCATCTGGTGTTTTGGAGGCAGTTGCCTATAAATTTCCTAGCCACTCCCTGGCAGCTTTGTTGCTTTCAACCCTCCCACCCTCTTGCTTCTCCTTTTGTCCTGCTGGATATTCTGTGACTGACCTGGACGGAATTAACTACTCAAAAGCTCTTGTATTTAACCACCTGATTCCCGGGATACTTGCTGACTGTAGCATAGGACACACTGGACAGCAATGCTGTAGGGTATCTTAAGGTTCACTTCTTATAAAGGGAACCACCCAACAAGATAATGGGAAAGATTCTATGACACATGTTTGGAAAAAAAAAAAAAGCCAAAGCTCAACTAGTGTGTTGTAATGGCTAGGAGTAAGACTAGGCATAATTGGGTTCAGATCACTGTTCAGCCATGAAATTTACTTGGTGACCTTGAGCTGGTCATGATATGTCTGCCTACTCTACCTGTGAGGATAAAAATAAGGTGAGCTCTTTGGAGGAAAGGTGAGTTATAAATGTACCAGATTGAGAAAAAAACATTGCAATAATGATACAGAATAATTAGAGGCCTAAAATAAAACTTTAAGAGTCTTCCTGTAAGAAACCCTTTCATAACCATTCTCTTGTAGTTGCCATTGTGATTGTTTAATGCATGCATCCCAGCGATGGTGAATCTCCCATCCCTACAGTGGCTCCCATGCTGTTGGAGGGCTCAGACACTGTGTGATGGTAGCACAAAGCAAATAACAATCTAGAAAACAGTTTGTAAAAATATGGGAATGTGGTTATTAAAATGAGGGCCAGCATGGTGTAACAGTTTGAATGTTGGACTAGGACTCAAGTGAGGCCAGGGTTTAAATCCCTGCCTAGCCATGGAAACCCACTGGGTAGCACACTGTCTCAGCTTCAGAGGAAGACAATGCAACCCCGTTCTGAAAAAATCTTGCCAAGGACCCCATCCCTGTGATAGCATTGCCAAAAGTTGAACATGGCTTGAAAGAACACAATTGTTACTTAAATGGGCAGGCAAGGCTGTTTTTGTGGCCCTCAGTCCCTCCTTACTTCCCCATTTTTCTGCTCCCCTCAGCAGAGTGAACTGCCTCTCTTGGAAGCCCCCAAGGGATAGCATCTCTCCTTTTAAATGTTAAAGAGCCTCCCTGTGCTGTTTAACATTAAAGAAAATATTTTGCAAAATCAGAGATGGACTCCTAGCCGCTTCTGGGAATCTTTAGTAGGGGAAGATATCAGGCATTTTTGGAAGTCTCTATGGCCCACAAATATTCCCATGGCAGAAAAGTTGCCCCAGGACCCACTGGAATCTCCCACCCCGTATGCAAAGCAGCACAATATTACTTGCAGCACAGTCTTAGAACATGTACTCCAAAGTAAGTTTCCACCATGTAGGGTGTGGCTTATTTTCAAGTAAATATGTATAGAATGTACAATATAGCGTGTAGCCTTAGTATGTTAAATGAGAAATGTGTCTGTAATGAACTTCCCTATTACAATAAAGATTATATGCAGAGTGGGATTTCAATGCTAGAGGTTTGTTTTGTTTGTTTGTTTGTTTGTTTTAAAACATCATTGAGTTTTTGAAAACAAAATTGCCAAATTTCATCTGGAGAAAAGGATAAGGAGAACAATCAAGCAGCTGAACAGCAACTCCCACATGAAGAAAAGTTACAACATCTAAGACTTTTTAGGTCTGAAAAATGTGATAAAGTAGTGAGCATGAGAATGTGACCAAGGAGAAGCCTTTCTCACTCTCAGCAGACCAGAACCTGGGATCTTCCTATGAAGTTGAATGCTGGGTGATTCAGAATAGACAAAAGAAGTATTTTCTTGCACAACACATAGCTAAACTGTGGGATTTGCTTCCACAAGACATAGTGATGGCCCCCAGCTTGCATGGCTTTAAAAGGGATGGGAGAAGGTCATGCTGGATAATGCCACAAATGTTGGCAAACTGGTTGTGGGTGTGTATACATATCTATATAGCTATATATAGGTTTATATCTATATCTACACCTATCTCAAGTGTTAGAGAGACTATGCCTCTCAAAATAGTTACTAGGGGAGATGAGCAAGAGGGGGGAGTTGAACTTGTATTGTGGCTGGCTTGTGGACTTCTCTTAGGGGTTTCGTTGGCCTCTGTGGAAGGAAAACACTAGGTTAGATAGTCCTTTGGTCTGATCCATCCATTTAATTTTGATCCCTGTGTGACCCCTGTTTCCTCTTTACAGCACTGCAGCTCCAAAGAATGTAAAAGGATGTCCATCTTTCAAAATAGAATAGGCAGCATAGATTAGCACATAGTAGCCTCTCATTTTGGGAAACCTTAATCTAAAAATCCTGTCATCGGGTGTTGCTAATTTTTGGATGCTCTTAAGCACGATAGACCTATGCCAGCATTTAATATATGGGGTGGGAAGCTAATCAGATAGTCTGGCAAGCTGCCCACTTCGTCCAGCTATGCCACTTTAGCCTCTCCTGCAGCTGTCTACCAAAAATAGAACCCGAATGGTTAGATGCAGATCGTATGCCACCAGAAGTAGAATCATGTGCAGACAAAAAATGTGAACAATGCTGACTTGGTATACATGCTACCCACCTTGGGGAGAAGCTGTTGGGGGCGGGGAGGCTCGTGGAATGTAATTCAGATTAACCTGAATGGACTTACTCCATTCCCACTTTTATTGCTGCATTTTACAAGGCAGTGGGAAGAGAGACAGTTTAGTTGACTGTTTAGCATCTGTTGCAACATCAGGTATTCGTGAAATGACATTTAATTGCAGTTTGTTTTTCAGTTTGCTTTGCTGGCTTACTCGCTACATTCCTTAGTATTTTTGCTTCTTCTTTAATAGAACAGTTGTTTATGGACCCAGACCACCACACAGATTGTTCATACCCCAGGTGGGAATCACATGGCTCTGCAGATGAAGTTGGACTGTAAGACCCAGCAGCCCTAGCCAACACTGAGGAATGCTGGGAGTTGCAATCCTACATCTGGAGGACCACCTCGTTCTTACCTCAGTTTACATGAACAGATGAACCTGTAGGACAACATCTATATTTCCAAAGAAAAATAACATCAAAACAATCTTGCAATGAGTGCAGATGTACTGTTCAGCTGTCTTAACATTAAAGCTTTGGCATAACTGTGATACGTTGCAGCCATAGGAAACAAATGAGCAATTACAGAAGGTTTCTGAATTAAGTATATATAACATTTTCCCATGATGAAGGGGGAGGAATCAGTTGAAATATGCCTGTAAGTGCTGCAGATGTTAAAAGCTGACTTGCCATTTAGCAGAGATTTTATGCTTTCCACTGGAAACAGTAACAACAAAAATCTCTTGGCAATATATCAAGTAAAATAGAATAGAGGTGGAGGCAGATGTCATCTCTAGAATTACAGTATATTCAAGCAAAGTCCTACCTTATGATGTTTACAAAATATTAGAATGGAAGAAAGCCAGTGTGGTGTAGTAGTAGTAGTAGTAACAACAACAACTAACAATAATAATTATCATTTCTTTAATAGAACAGTTGTTTAAAATACAATATATAACAAAAACATAAAATCATTTAAACACATAGGTTAAAAAACATAGAATTAAAACAAACATTACATTAAAAACATCCATAAGTTTAAAATACCAATTTAAAATTCATGGATTAAAATCAACTGGGTAGGCCTACAAGAAGAGATAGATCTTTAGTACTATTTTACATTCAGACAGCATGTTAAGCGTTTGAATCTCTTCTGGCAGGTCATTCCACAGTCTAGGGGCAGATGACGAAAATGTCCTTGGGGTGACAGTGGCCAGTCTAGTCCTGGCTGGTTGAAATAAATGTCGCCCAGAGGATCTGAGTGTATGGGGCAGATTGTATGGGAGGAGGCAATCCTGAAGGTAAGCTGGACACATACCATGTAGGGCTTTAAAGGCAATAATGAAAACTTTGCATTTTGCCCAGAAGCTAATTGGCAGCCAGTAGAGTGATTTTAATATTGGTGTGATGTGCTCACTCCTGGATGTACCTGTAATCAATCTGGCTGCCATATTTTGAACTAAGTGGAGTTTCTGAACTTGGTAGAGAGGTAGCCCAATGTACGGTGCATTGCAGAAGTCCAACCTTGAGGTTACCAGCATGTGTGCTACCATCTTTAGGCCTTCCAATTCTAGGAAGTAGTTTGACTGTTGGACTACAACTCTGGACAGCAGGGTTCAAATCTTTCCTCAGCTACGGAAACCCACTGAGAGACGTTGGGCAAGACACACTCTCTCAGCCTCAGAGGAGGGCAAAGGCAAACCCCCTTTGAATAAAACTTGCCCAGGAAACCCCATAATAGTGTTGCCATAAGTTGGAAATGACTTGAAGGCACACAACAACAACAATGAGAATGGAGACTCATGAACAGCCATTGAGTTACATAAGTTTGATTAAGTTGATGCAATGGCCCAATGGTAAATTGGATAAACTTGCTTCAGCGCTGTTACTTTCAGCTTTAGCAACTGCAGCCAACTGTGGACAAGGCTCATCCTTTGTCAACTGACTGCTCTTATAGTCACACTGAGAAAAGAAATACTATGGAAAGTGTGTAATTAGGATTGCCAAGCTATTTGTTAAATGCATGCTAGAGAGAACTTAGTAGGTGGGATTTTTTCACAACTCTCAGGGACCAAAAAAGTACACCTCCCATGGAGGTATAGTCCCAAAAAGTATGTTTCCCAAGTTCTGAGCTATATTCTGATAGGAGATGCTGCATCTGTGAAGAATTCAGTTGTATATTAAGGGCAAAACCAGATTATGGGTGCATCTGCACCATAGAAGTAATACAGTTTGAACCCAATTTAAGTATCGTGGCTCCATCATATGGAAGCCTGGGATTTGTAGTTTTACAAAGTCTTTAGCTTTCTCTACCAAAGAGTGCTGGTGCCTCATTTCTACAGTGCAGATGCACCCTATTATGTGGACAGTTTCCTAACATTGATTTTTTCAAACTGAAACAAGAGACTGCCTGTTGTAGCATAGGGATAGGAGATGGAAGGTGATGCTTCAGCTCTCCCACCATTTGTGCACTCCAAGGATCTTCCTTAAACATTTTTCCTCCTCAGAGAAAATACAGAAGGTTATTTTTTTGCAGGCGGGGGAGGCTTCATTATTACTTCCCCAAGTGATCTTCTTAAATTAAAGCATGAGAGAGAAAAAATAACCTCAGCTACCAGGGGTGGCCAGACATTCATTTATCCTAAAATTTATTTTTCCTCTGTAATAGCAGCCCAGCAACTGTTAATGTTTTGTTTTTCTAAATGCTTTTATGTTTTTATTTAACCTGCAAGGCATATGAATCAAAATAACTTGTGGATTAGGCATTCCTTTCTCATTTTATGGAACCTCTATACAAATTTTCTGCAATACATTAGAAGACAAAAAAAGCAGGATTCACCCTTTGGAGGTGTTAAATAATAGTTAACATTACATGCTAGGGGCATTGAACTCACAGCTACACCTCCCTTCATTTCCCAGCCACAAGGAGGTAATTTCTAAATTAATTTTACTTTTAAGTTCATCATTTCAGCCTATCTTAGGGGAACTCAGATTCGTTTAAACAAAGTTTTTAACAAGCTAAGTTTAACAAGCTAAGCTCAAACGGTGGTTTATTAGCAAAGATTATGTCCAAACCAGGTGATGCACTAGGGACTTGGGCCAAGATCCAAGGGTGAACTCCCATACCCTATTGTCAGTGGAATCAGGACACTCTTCTCCCGTCCCATCCCATCCCTCAGTGGTACAAAAACCTGCTCAAGAGGATTTTTCAGACTCCCCACCCCACCTGTCATTATGGAGTTCCCATCACCCTGGCTGCAGGGTGATGTCACTCCCATCATTCTGCAAATACTACATTTCCCATTATCTGCAAACAGTGGTTGTCTTGTCAGCATGGCATCAGGTAGGGAAAGGGTTAACTGGAGGTGAGGGTCTAAAACACAACCTCCACAGAATCTCCTGAGATGGCATCATCAATGGCATCACATCACCAGACCAGAACTGGCCAATCACAACTCTGAAACCGGGAATTCCAAATAAGGTATAATTGCTTTGTGTGAGCCCATGGCATGGGTCAGACCATGAGGTTTGAGACTCTGAAATGAACACCATGTTTTAGAGCAAAGGAACCCTGGGGATAGCTGTTAGAGCAGGGCAGGCTGGCCTAGCTTACAGCTCCCCTGATTCCAGATGGATATGAACTGCATCCTATGATGACAGCTTGAGATTGTGAGTAGCATCTTTAGGGACTGTTTAGATGTTGCATCAGGGCATTTCTATTTGATTTCTTAAACTTTGGCTGAATGTAGCTTAATTTAATTCCATACTTTTGCTATTTCTGTAATGCTAAAGTGTACCTGGGGGCGTGGAAGGTGCCTGCCCTCATGAGAGATTTGCATGACTTGAACTTGAATAAAATAAGCTTTTTCTAATTTTCCTATACACTTATGCTGCATGTGCCTTATCTCTTGGTCATTGCTACATTTCCCTCTCTCTGGGGATAGGAGGGAGGAGTTGGTTGGTTCTACAGTGGCAAGTAGTTCCACTGGTTATCCAGTCTCCCAATGGGCTGGTCATAAAAATCTCAGTGGGTGGTGGCAGTGTTTTGGCCTCTAGGGGGCGCCCTTGAGTGAGCCCGCTCAGGGTTGCCTTTAGAGGGAAGCAAACTATGTGGGTTCCAAGCCGAGAGCCCCCAGATTAGCTTGACACCACCAGCCTATAGTTAGGTTTTAGGGTACACAGAAGACTTCAAAAGGAAGAGTGGATTCCAATACTGGCATGAGTAGCAGGATCCCACAGAAGTACACAATTGGATCCTGACCATTAACAACTTCAAAGCTTCTCCCTTCCTCCCTTTCTTTCTTTCTTTCCAATTTCTTCTCCTCTTGAATCTTTTTATTTGCTGCTTTGGTTATATTCAAAGATTTCCATATATTACAACAAATATTTTCCTTTTGGTAATATCCTTATTTGAGAGACAAATGTAGCAAATGGCTTAATTTAAGTCAGTCCATGAGAAGCCAAGAATCTCCTCGTATTTTTATCCAAATAGCCAGTTGTTCCATGGTTCTGTTCTGTGAACAGAGAAGATGTGGCCATATTGAAAATAGCTGTTTTAATTGTTGGACCAGTGTGGTATAGGATCTAAATATTTGAAATGCTGAGTGATAAAATGCCTAATGGTCTTATTTGTGCTGTTCCTGAAATGGTGCCGACCTAGGAAGATTGAGTTCAACAATGCAATTCAATGAAGAGGAAGAAGAATGTTGTGATGTAGTGTATAAATTCCAAGCAATAAATTATATCACCATTCCATTGTTTGTGAAATGGTATGCCATTGTGCTAAAATTGGACTAATGGTGAATAAAACATTTTAGATTGTTATCTAAATATGGTTTCGTGTTCTAGTGGAAGTGTTTGTGGAGAGGCAACAGAGAACCAGTGCAATTCACCCTCCCCCATTAAATTTGGGAAATTATCAGGAGACTTACACTGACAAAATATTTCAGTTTAATTGAATTATTTTGTGGAATTCTGCTAAGCATACTTCAAGTAAATGGAATGACTCTTAAATTAACTGCTTCAATCTCTGTTTGATTACAACTGCATGGTTGGTACAGAATTTTTCTCCATCCAACAATGATTTTCACTGTGCGGCCTTGGGCTAGTCATTATCTTTCAGTCTGAGCTACTTCATAGGATTTTTGTGAGAATAAAAATGGCAAGGAGGGCTAAGTGTACTGCCCTGCACACTTGAAGAAAAAGTTGGCTATAAATGGAATATATATATATATATGGATGGATAGAATAGAGAGACAGAGAGATGTTGGAGAGATACAATTTATAGTAACCATCCGGGGACCAAGTTTCCCCTTCTCAGGCCATGCCAGACCTGTAAAAGTGGGAAAACAAATACCATGTTTCTGCATATAAGACTGCTTTTTAACACCTGAAAATCTCCTCAAAAGTGTGTGTGGGGATCTTCTTATATGCCCAGCAGATCTTTCCCCTGCTGTGAGAATGACTACCTTGTCTTTGAAGTGTTAAATTGCCTGGGCAGTTTTCCCAGCAGATCCTTTCCCCTGCTGTGAGAATGACTGCTTTGCCTTTGAAGTGTTAAATTGCCCTCCATTTAGCTCAGGAGAGATAAAAAGCAGTCAAAATAATGTTTCTTTTCAGCACAAGTTAGCCTAAAATTAGAATTTCTGGATTCAAACTTATCATTTTGCATCAAGTTTGTCTATGGTGAAATTCTCTTATCTGAATAAAAGCTTCTGGCAGAGTTAAATCATTCTTTAATTGCAAGGTATTTATTATGGGATTGTATTTTGGTAAACTTGCCAGAAAGATTCCCGTTTGCATAGCTTTGGGAATTTCCTCTCCAGGAGTTTGCAAGTCTGCCAATGCGGCTCTAAAACCATTAATGTGCTCATTCAAAAACGTGGGATTTGATAGCTTCATATTAACCAACTTCATTATTAATGCAACCTTACTTTCCAAAGATTGAACACCACAGAGATTTTTCAAAGTATCTCATGCTTTTTTAGCTGTTCTCAGTCCTTTAATTTCACAGACTATTCCATCATTTACAGACACTGAGTGAGCTGGCTGGCTGGTGGGGGGGGGCAGGCTTTCCAGCCATGTGGGGGGCTGGAAGGGGAGGGAACTCTATATTTTAACTTAAAAATGGGGGGGGGGGTCATCTTATAAGCCCAGTCATCTTATACGCCAGAATATACGGTAACAGCTTTTTAGGGGTTGGAGATGTATGAAAATTTAGGGCCCCAGCATCTGTTTCTAGTACTCTAGGACCAGGAAAGATAATTGAATTTTCCTTAAAAGGGGGGCATGGGAGGGGGAAGCTGACAGGGATAAAAAATGGCCTGAAGGCCTCATGTGGTTGATGGACCATAATTTCACCACCTTTGGCTTATGGGCATGATCAGCTATAACATAGCCTCTGACAGGAGATGTGTGGTCAAGCAACATCAGAGCACGTCAAGATGGCAAAAGTTATTAATGAGGAAGAACGCACAAGGTAGGAGAGGCTGCAGCAGTTTGCTTTTGCCTGAGTTTACAGAGAAGGGAAAGATTCCACCCCTGTCTCTCTTCTCAATTAACTGCTGAGTTAAATGAAAGCAAATTAGTTTTACCCTTTGAGCTCAGTTTGCAACAGTTGAAGTAAGTTGAGGACAAAGGAGGGGGAGGAGAGAGAAACTGGGACATTTTAAATACAGCTAAAAAGTGGGATGACAGAGGATTAATTTAGACTGCGGAGATTTTCACATGGGGAAAATATCCCCTGGAGAAATCCCAGAAGCAGCGCCGCGGTTTGCATGCCCACTTCCCTCTCCCGATATTCCGTCGTCCTCACACTGTCTTTTATCTTCTCTCTTCTGTCATATTTTATTAACGACGAACTCCCATTAGTAAAATATGACAGAAGAGAGAAGAAAAAAGACAGCGTGAGGATGACGGAATATCGGGAGAGGGAAGTGGATGTGCGAACCGCGGCGCTGCTTCCGGGACAGAAATATTTCTGTCCCGATTTTGCCAAGGGATATTTTCCCCGTGTGAAAATCTCTTGTATCTCCCAAATTGGGGCAGTTGGAGAGTATACTATAACAATTGTTATTGACTTGGGACAATTTCCAGTAATTTAGCATAATAGGATTGTTGTGAGGATAAAGTTGTGACAACTGTCATGGGGCCCATTCACGCTACAGAATTATAGTGCTATCTTCTAATTTAACTGCCGTGGTAACCTTCTGTGGAATCCTAGGGTTTGCCAGCTTTTGAGTCACCAGAGCTCTTTGGCAGAGAATTCTAAATACTCCTCTCTAAGCTGCAAATCCTAGGACTCCAGGGGATGTTCCCATGGATGTTAAAACAGAATATAGTGCTACAACTGTGTTGTGTGAATGGGTCCATGGTGAAGCACTTCCTTCAGTAGGTAGGATCCAAAATTAGTTCTTACTAGTCCATTAGGTTGTTTTTAAATAAGTCACAAGTGTGCAGATTTTTGGTAAAAATCCTGTGCGAAAATTTGATTGAATGTTCAAAAATTGCATCTTCACTCCACGAATGTATGGTTAAAGCTACAATATACCCACAAACCTGAGGCAAGATTCACTTAACCCAATGGGACTCACTTTTGAGCAGATATCTATAGGAAGACTGTTAGAAAAAGCAGAGAATTTTTAGGGTACCAAAGGAAATGTTTCTAGAAAGATCCTTTTTAAACAAGCAAAATAACACACTACATTTCTGCTTCCTGCCATTTTTGATTCACTGAAAGTATTTTGTTCAAATACATCTTCATGAACTGTTGCCATGGCTTAGACTTGCAAGCCAGTTTAGTACTTTCTCTCAAGTAAGTTGCTTGTTTATACAAAAACATATCCCACGCTTCTAGTGTCTACACACCACACAGCAATAAAGGCAATAAAATACCATAAATTACAAAACATAATACAATATTCACAATATTGTATTATGTATTAAGGATTATTGCCTTCAGAATCTAAAGCATATAGAGACAAGCTTCACGAGGACCAGTCTCATGGGCTGAATGGAACTTAACAAAGTGCACAGCTACCAAAATCATCTTCTGTATGTCCCATTTACTTTAGTAGGGTTTGTGCAGGTTTCCCCCCCTGCAGGTTGAAATTGTACTGAACTAATTTGTTTCAATACTCTGGCATGAAGAAAATATTCCTCCAAAGCTGACCCATGCACATTTTTTATTTTTACTTTTTTAAAAGATTTGGACATTGGACTAATTTACACCACTAACACATTGCTGTTCTCTTGAAACAGAATTTTTAAAAGGGAATTTTACATGAAAAGTTAATCGTTGGGCCAGACCTATATTTATCATTTGCTGATATACAGTATAGAAGTTCAGAGTTTTTAGTATATATTCATTTGGACAGTGTTGTCCTCCTGATCTTCTTAGCAGCTGCTGCTTTACAAATGTTCTAATCCACATAAATTCTTAATTCCTGCTTGTACTTTTTGCAATGGAGATGTTATCAATAAGGTAATAAGAGAAAGTTACCCTTCCCCTGGGTAATGTGCATTTTTTCACCTTATGAGAATATTGAATAGACTTCATTATTTCCCCCCAATACGAGTCTGAATTCCACCATTTGATTACCTAAACCAAAAGCATTTCAATATGCCATCCATCACCCTGACCAGTGTAAAATGCTGAATATTCAGATTAAATTGGAACTTTTCCCCTGTATGAATAAGGAATTCGGTTCAATTCTGTAATATACAGTGTCTCTGGGGAAAGGAAATTGAGCTGAAGGTCGCTAAAGGCAAGTGAGAAAATTGTATTATCCAAATACAAAATTCTTTTTCTTATCATCAAAACCTGAAATACAGCCATGGAGAATAAAGAGGTCAAGGGAGTATTCAATTAGAGATGAAAATGGAAAAGGTGCATTTTTTTTCCAACTTGCCTTTCATTTTTCCAAACAAATGGAAGTAGCAAACTGCAAGAGCACAATGAACTATTTGTCAAGCAGTTTAAACTTTTACAAAATGTGAATCGAAAAAACACTTTTGAGTTGTTATAAAGATACTACAGACTGTTGAGGTAGTGTATGAAAATGAGCTAAATTAATACAAACTCTGTACCCACCACATAATAGCCAAATTAAACCACATGCATTCCCCAATTCAGTATGTAGTATCACTGTTGATGATCTGTTATTTTTCACTTGAGAGGGTGTTTTGTTTTGACTTTTATAGATGGCAAATACTAAGCATTATAAGGGATTGCATTGTGTATTTGTATTTCTGGGGTATTTCTGAGCCCCAATGAAAATTTGAGTATATTGTGCCCCCTATCCAAAGGAGTGCTTTTATGCCCACAGTAATTAAATTAAATTAAATTGGGGAGAAAATACAGTTGTCCCTTCACATTCGCTGGGGTTTGGTTTCAGGACCCCCATGAATACCCAAATCCATGAATACTCAAGTCCCATTATATGCAATGGCATAGCAAAAAGGTGTCCCTTATATAAGATGGCAAAATCAAGGTTTGCTTTTTGGATTTTTTTTTAAAAAGAACATTTTCAAGCCGTGAATACTTAAATCCATGAATGCCAAATCCGTGAATGTGGAGGGACAACTGTAATACATGTAGCCTTGGCAAATGTTCTCATCTTTCATCTTGGATCAGGAAACTGCTGCCACCAGTAGCATCACACACTTCCTGTCTATAAGAGGGGGAAATAATACATACAGATCCGAACAGGCAGGCATTCGCAAGAATACAAACTGCCTACATGGTTTTAAAAGTCCCCTTAAACTTGGTGCAGTTCAAATCACTCACTCAGGCATACTCCCAGTGCGCGGGGGCAGGGTGGGGGGGCAAGGAAGGCTGGAGGGGAGGGAACAGCTTGTCAAGTCCATATTGTTATCTCATGGTTGCCTGGAATAAAGGGTCACCAAAGCCTCCTCCCTCAGCAGTGGCTGTCAACGTTTCACTGTGCTGAACTGGAGCAGGGCTTGCTCACTTTCTCCACACCCTTTCTCCACACCCACAGCACCCAGCGTGGCTGGCTGGAGCTTTCTGGAGGCTGAGCTGCCAGTGAGAGCGACCAGCCCAGGAACTGGGGTGTCTCTCTCGATAAGGGGAAGGAAACTAGCCAGCTGCATAAGTTTATTTTTTTTAAATACTTTATTAAACAACAATGTCCACAAACATCCAAAAACACAAAACAACAACAAATAATACACACACAAAAACCCACAAAAGTGCAAAAACAAACAGAAAAACAAAAACAATACCATCAAACATTAAATATAGCCACTTACTGGGAGGAATTTGCTTCAGCCACAAAAATCTAGGCTGTCTGCAACCTCCCATAGGGCCTTTTCGGTAATCGCCCCCAAATGGTGGAATGGCCTGCCGAACGAGATCCGTCAGATGATGAGCCTGAGTAGCTTTCAAAAAGCACTAAAGATGGAGCTCTTTCGACAGGACTTTCCTAATTAGTTCTCGGCCTCAGGGGCTCCTGGCCCTTTTTAGTCTGCTGGCTGTTTATTATTTATTATTTATTATTTTAATGTGATTTTATATCAGTTGTTTTAATATATTTGGTTTAATGTCTTTTTATGGGGGAGGGCGGGGGTGGGTGGTGTTTGGGGATTTTAATTTGTATTGGTATTTTAATTTTTGTAAGCCACCCCGATTGTTTTTAACAGAGGGGCAGGATAAAAATAAATGTTGTTGTTGTTGTTATTATTATTATTATTATTATTACTACTATTACTATTTACTAAATTATATGCATTAAAAACAAAGACAAGACTAACTAATCTAAAGAGAACTTCCCACCTGATTTCTTCTTGCTCTGAACTATATTTTGACAATTTACCTCCTATATGCTAATTTATAATCTCGTTTTCATCCATTTTAACAAAACTCAAAACAACAACACTGCATTGCTTTCATTTTTCCCTTCCTTCTATTCATTGCATATATCTCCTATTCAGAAACCTTTATCTTTCTTTTTTCGTAATCAAATCATCCAATAATTATAACTTTAATTATGAATCATATATTAACATTCACTCAACTTATAAACTTTGCAGTGACATTCTTATAAAAAAGTTACATTACTATTTTCATTTGCCTAGCTGTAAAACCCAATTATACAAATCTCCCCTTCCTTTTGTTTCATATATTCTATAAATAATTCCCATGTCTTTATATAATGTTTCGCAGTTTTCATTCTTTACCCAGTTTGTTAATTTGTCTAACTGAGCCAATTCTATAACTTTTTCTATCTATTCGAGTTTCGTTGGTGATTCCTCAGTTCTCCACCTTTTTGCCAACACCAAACGTGCCGCCGTAATCAAATATTATAGAAGGGATCTATATGTTTTCTTTTGTATTTTCTAATGTTAATATATTTAACAGATAAAACTCCGGTCTCAAACCTATTTCAAAGCCCACAATTTTCTCTATTTCTTCATTTATTTTAATCCAAAATTTCTTTACTTTGCTACATTCCCACCACATATGATTAGAATGAACCTATACGATCTTTACAGCTCCAACATTGTGGTGAGTTCTCTTTTTTCATTTTGGATAATTTAAAACCAGCTGCATAAGTTTAAAGGAGGACAAGAGGTGCCTGCCACGAACTCTGCCTCTCTCAATCGACTTGTTTTTTCCCCCTTTCCCCTACTCCGCTGGTGGCCGCAAGTGGTTTACTTGCGATTTTAAAATCTCCTGCCACCTAATTTTTTTAAAAAAACAACCTGCCTGTGGTGTGCACAGATATCATTTTGTTTTTACAACAGTAAAAAGAAAAAAAAAAAGAAAAGAAAAAACCAGTAAAAGTTGCCATTTCACGGATTTACCAGACCCTTGCTAAGCCATAAATCCAACATGGTGGCTGCTGCCAATTCCCCGCCTTGCCAACATAACCACTCAATATCATTAAAAAAAAAAACCCTGTTGCCTCTAAAGAAGACTACTGGTGGCTGAAACTGGAACTGGAAGTGCTATGATGTCACTTCTGGTTTCTTGGTACTGGGCCATGAGGCCTGCCACTATCCTTGCCATCACTGAAATCAGTGTACAGTGGAGCCCAGTGCTTCTCAGGCTTGTACCTTATTTGTGTCCACTGATTACCATAGTTTCTTTCTTTCCTGGAAATTCATCAGGGATCATCAGTAAATGAGTCAGCTACTGACCATGGTACAGGGACCACCATTTTGAGTAGCATTTGTTTAGTCTATTCTTGCCTTCTCTTCCTTGTATTTGGCCAATATGTGGATCATACTGCCTTGTCTTGCCTTCTTGATCTACTTGGATAAAGAGGAGCAAGGACTTTTGTCTGTGTATAACTGTACATATATAGGATCTGTGCTCATAATCTGAAGCAGTTCTTGATTGCCAATACGGACCTTGCACATGGACAGCTATTTGGTACCTTCAAGGTTATTGTGAGGGATCCTACGCCCCTTCCAACTGTGTGAGGAGAAGTCAAGAACAAAGATTATCTCTGGCTCATGGATACAATGAAATATTCAACAATAAATATGACTGTAGCTTTTCATCATTGTATACAGGTCCCCCCCCCATATCTGCGGAATCAATATCCACAGTTTCAGTTATCCATGGCTGAAAAAACAGAGACACATACCATAAAGTTGAACTGGAAAATGCCTAGAGAGCTTCCTCTTTAGGAATCACTAGGTCCTCCAATGCAACTCTATGATATATTTGTAGTGAAAGCCCTTTATTTTAATAGAGTTTGCTATTATCCGCAGTTTCGCTTATAAACAGTAAGTTCATGGATATGGGAGGGGGTGACCTGTGTCTCTACTATCATCATTTTACTATATTTTGGATAAGGCTAACTCCCATCACACTGCGTACAGTAATTTGTAACTGAAGCAGCTTATAGACTCTCTACACTTTATGGCAGGGGTTGGCAAAGTGTGGCCCATAAGCTGCATATGGGGGGGAGGGAAAGCATTTTGCAGTCCCTGAACCCACCCCAAAGCTCCCAGACTCCCTTGATTCTAATTTTTGGTGATTTTTTTTTGGCTAAAAATTATTCCAAGCAGCTTGGAATTGCCACTTAAGCATGGTAGTTTTGCCCCTAAAACTCCTTAAAACAGCAAAAACAAAATAAAGCAAACAAACAAACAAAACCACACCAAACAAACAAAAACAAAAACAAAAAAGGCTGAAAATGAAACTGGAAGTGATGTGACATCACTTCTATTTGTATCTGGAGTGGTGTTATGGCCCTCATAGTGGGTTCAGGAGTGAAATGTTCCCTCCTCCACAGTTCCCACACTTGCATTATGGGTTATTACATTAATGTAATAATGTTATTAATTTAATAATGCATTGCACTGGGGGCTGCCCATGAAGATGATGGAGAAACTTTGGCTAGTGCAGAACTTGGCACCACCCTTTGAAAACCTACCTCTTAAGCCAAGAAGTACCACAACCGAAGGTTTTCCAAGGTGCTGCAGATTGGAATGCTGGGAAACAATGGAGTTTATCAGATGGGCCCTTAAAACCTGTTCCTGTTCCAGTACTCACCCACCTACCCTCCTCCCATCCCGTAACTGAATAAAAAAAAAATGTTCAGACGCTTACCTTAATCCTGGGATAGAAACTGCTCCCCACTCCTCTGGCAGTCCAGGAAGTGAATAGAGCTCTCACAGAGCCCCCTCCCCTTCCTGGAGACCAAATTGCGTGGGGAATTTAAAAATAATTTAAAAAACCCAAATGTCAAAGAAGTACACCAAGCACCTAAACACCCTTAAAAAAAACCCACCCAAGTAACCTGGGGAGGAAACAAAAAAGGCTGTCACTGACCTCCTTGTCCCAATTGAAGCAGGAAGTGTTTCGCAGGGACCTCTCAGGACCTTACAGGGAGCCCTGCATCATGAAAATCAGAACCCCAGACATAAGAAAATTAAATCAAGCACCTAAACAGCCTTTAAAAGAAGCAAATAAACAGGGGAGGGTACAAAAACATCTGTCACTTACCTGGATGTCCAGATCGCCACCAGAAGTGTTCTCTACTTACCTTCCAGGACCTTACAGAGGCAGGCAGCCCGGGGGGGGATTTAAAAATAAAAATATAAGCAGACATCTAAAAATTAAAACAAGCACCAAAACACTTTTAAAACTTTAAAAAGAAACACGGGGATGGTACAGAAAAGGCTGTCACTTATCTGGATGTCATGATCGTACCTGGAAGTGTCAGCACGGACCTCCAAGATTGTGCCAGCATAATGGCACACCAGTTTGCACACCTGTGATTCTGTGACAGAAATGGAATGGGTGATCTATTGACGGCTTTTCCCTGTGAATAAAACAAAACGGAAACTACACAGGGTCAGAATGGAGTCAGAACGGGAGAGGAGGATGTTGTCTGAAAAAAAAAACTCTTTAGTGATCCTGTTTCATTCCTGTTCTGTTTTATTAAACCCATCTGATAATCTCCAATGACTGCAGTTCTCTCCTGGTCATGGGTGCTTTGAGATGGGCAGCTGGAGAGATCCCTCGGGGTCCTGCTGCAGCTGCTTGTCTCAGTGCACCCTCAACTGGGAGAATGCTGCAGTTGTCACTTCCCAGCACCTTGATCTGCAGCACCTTGGAAAGCCTTTGTTTAGGATGCTGCCTGGTTTAAGATGTAGGTTTTTGAGGTAATGCTTGATCATTAATGACCGTAAACATGCATCCCCAAACTTATGCAATTGTAAGTCCAGTTTACACTCTTGTAAATATAGAACATTATGCCAGCTTTCATGCTTATAAACTGCCCTGGAACTTATTTGGAGTGAAAATAAACTCACTTGGCTTCTAGAAAATAAATAAAAGTTCCAGGTTAATTTCTCAACTTCTCCAGGTAGGACTAAGAAAGCCTCCAGTCTGAAACTTTGGAGATCTAGTGACATTCAGGTAAATGATGTAAATAATAGTGGCCTAGATAGATTATTGGTCTAACACTGTAGAAGGCAGTGTCATATGTCCTGTAATATATAGTAGTGAGGGCTGATGGCTACCATGCCAGTGGGGTGAATCAGTGCCAGGTTTTAGACTGGACTGAAAGGAGCTATCCAAGATGTGACCGCTATCCCCTAAATAGTTTGAGTTCCTTGGATGGCTCCTTTAAAGTTCAGACTAAAGCTCAGAGCAGATTTGCCACCCCACTGACACACAGGCCACAAGTTGTCAGTGATAATGCAGATACATGTTGTCTTGCAGATTTGAGGAGTGGTGGTCCAAAAAACTAATAACTGAGATGCTGCATCAAACATATAAGCCATGATGTGAAGTCGAAGGCTTTAACGACTGGCTCCATAGGTTTTTCGTGTTTTTTTCCCCCCAGGACTGTGAGGCTGTGTTCTGGAAGAGTTTATTTCTGACGTTTTGCCTGCATCTGTGGCTGGCATCTTCAGAGAATGATCTTCAGATCTTCTCTGATGCCAGCCACAGATGCAGGCAAGACGTCAGAAATAAACTCTTCCAGAACATGGCCTCACAGCCTGGAAAAAAAGCACGGAAAACCTATGTAGTCATGATGTTGTACCTATGCTTTAACCCTTCATCTGACTCTTGTTAGTCAGTTATGATGTCATTTAGACTTTGGATATCATATCTTCTTCATATTCTCATTTGCAATTGTGGCACTATTGCCACAGCTGCAAATAACCCTGAAGCCCACCTTAAAATCCAGCCCTCTCCTTCAAGCAAGCAAAGCCTCAACGAAAGGTTGGACAAGTCCCCACAGGGCTTGCTGCTTCTACTTCTCACAGCATCACTCACTGGTGGGAGGGAGCTGGTCGTGTCATCCTGAAGCACCCCACTTGGAAGCAGCACAGGTCTCTATCACTCCAGACAGCTGACTGGATTTTAAGGTGGGCTTCAGGGTCATTTATAGCTGTGGCAATAGTGCCATGATTACAAATGAGAATATGAAGAAGATATGTTATCCAAAGTCTAAATGATGACATCATAACTGACTTACAGGATGCTAGCAAATGTTTCTAAGACCTCTGATTGGAGTCTTGGATTATGCTTCCCCACTGCCTTTCCAGTTGGTTATACAGTCAGCTTTCTGTATCCAAGGGTTCTGCAACCACCTCCCTGCCCTTGGATGGATAGATGAAGAGGCAGGCAGAACTCCATCAGGCCTAGGCCCAGCAGCAGGTGAAAGGCCCTCCCTCCAACCCAACTGCCACTGCCAGGCCCTTGGAGGGAGAGAAGAACCAGTAGTATCTGCTGGATTTAATCTCTACCCCCCCCGCCACTGCCATTCCCTTTCCTTATGTGTCATGTCTTATTTAGATTGTAAGCTTGAGGGCAGGGAACTGTTAAATTAACCATTTGTAAGCTGCTCTGAGAACCTTTGTGGCTGAAGAGCAGGGTATAAATACTCTAAATAACCACCACCACCACCATGGATTCAACCAACCACAACTTGAAAATATTCAGAAAAAACAATCTCCCAAAGCAAACCTTGCTGTTTGCAATTTTATATAAGGGGCACCATTTTACTATGCCATTGTATATGACTTGAGCATCAACAGATTTTGGTATTCATGGGGGGTCCTGGAACCAAACCTCAGCAGATACTGAAGGCCCACTGTACTTCAGTTATTAGACAATTTATTGCATCTGTGTTATAATTTTGTTTGTTATTAACAATGTGTTGTTTCCTTCATAATTAGCATTCTTTATGTATGGCGTGTAAAGACAGAAATGTGAGGTGGAATATGAAGGTCCAATGATAACGAGGTTTGGGGTAGAAGCTACTGGAAATCTTGGTACAAATATTTTAAAAGAAAACATGAATGCTACTAATTGATTCCTTGAAGGTGGTAAAGTGCAAATACTGAGCCTCTTGTTATCTGGCCCACGAAAAGAACACTATGTTTGCATTTAAATTAGATTGGATCCATTTGTACATTTTGTAGGGAAAAATCTATGAATCAGCAAAATCTCACAGGCTTCTTGGACTGACATCTCTATCACTTTTCAGACTTGAACTCTGTGTTCTTTCTTGAAAACCAGCTGTCAAAATGCAGTAGTCCTGGGGGAAAATGTTAAAAAATACAGATGGATTATAAGTGAAATTTATGGACAAAAAGCAGAGCTGTGTGGAATGCAAATCTTCACAGATCAGATGCAGGTTAGAGACTATGGAAAACTTATTGGTGGTATCGCTGAGCTCCAGCAGAAAAGAACAAGGCAAAATAGCCAGTGAGACAGGATATTTCTGCTTCCAAAATCTAATCTTGCAAAATGCATTGATTGCACAGTACTGTTTGGGTCAAATCAATGTTCCTAGCTTTAGGTCAGAAGAATGACTGGATGACTGACAGGTATGTTGGATGATGTGTTAACAGCAGGAATTAGATGCCTGTTCTTATGATGGATTCACATATATCGTCTAGTAGTATATATCTGTAATAGGTTAGGCCTCCGTTTGTCTCTTCTACTCATTGATATGATTTCATATCTTGCACTGTTGTTTAATAATTTAGTCTTAGTATATGTGCTTTAGAGAAGCTTAAAAACACTGGGTTTGCATAAGGAAATATTTATTTGTATTTATTTGTTACTTTTATACTCTGTCTTTCTTCCTCTGTGGTTATCATTGTCCTCCTCCCCAATTACCTTTACAACAACAAATCTGTGAGGTAAATAAGTGAGTGGATTGGGATTGAGATTGAGAATGAGTAAGAGCGAGAGCGAGAGAGAGAATGACTGGTCAGCATCTGGATAAATACAGGACAGAAAGCCATTGTTGTTACTTAAGATTTTATTGGGCATTATTTGTACTGCTCAGTCAACCATTTTCAGTCTGCTGCCTGTCAGATACAAGACTGCTAACGACTCCTTCAAGCTGCAGTCAAATAAAAGAACTTTATAGAATTTACTTGAGTGCTATCTATCTTGGCTGAGTTGTCTCTTTGTCTCTCAGATATGATGATGATGATGATGATGATGATGACAACAACAATGATGACAATGAGTCCCTTTGTTTATATCCTTTCTTTCCCCCCAAATCAGGACTCAAGGTGGCTTACAAGTAAAACTGAAGAACATATAGATAAAAACTTACAAAAGATTATCATTAAAATATAACTCAACAATCAATAATGTTAACAATAGTTTAAAAACTAGAACTGAAATCCACTTGGCCACTTATGAATGCATAACCACCACAGTTATGCAGCCACAATGTGACTCCTGGCCTCAGCCCCCCTCCCTACTTATTGGGCAGCAGCTACTGCAGTTGAAGGGGGTCTTGTTCCCCTGTTGATTGAGAAGCAGCTGACTGATATTTCAACCTCCTCTTGTGAGTAATCTTTGGTGCAACAGCTAGAAGAAAGGTTCTTGTTGCAATTTCCACTAGCACTAGAGATCACTCGTGTGAAGGGGTGAACGGGAATGTCAGCTAGCTGCTTCTTAGTTGATAGGGAACAGATCCCTGTTTCTTGCAGTGGCTGCTGCCCAGTAAATGGTGATCATGAGACCATCATGGTCCCAACGTATACCCTGAACTAGGGGGACTATGAAACTGAAACAGTCAAAAACGCGTAACTCTAGATTACATTGGCCCACATTAAAAACAAAAACAGTTAAAAACAGTATAGCATCTTATTAAATTCTTTAGAGAATAGTCAGCTTCTGGAAACCTGTCAGAATATAAAAGGTTATACTTATTGAGAGAAGGAAATCATAAAGGGAATTGGAATTCTAGAGCCTAAGTGCAGCTACTGAGAAGGTGCGTCATGTTCCTGCCGGCCATGCCTGTGAGGGTAGTGGGACTGAGAAGGCCCTCTCCCTAAGGGTCATATGGGAAAGTATGGTCCTTAATCCTTAGACTTGAGACATATAGGGCTTTATAGATTACAGTTAGACCCCGATATCCACGGGGGTTTGGTTCCCAGACTAACCACAGATAACAGTGAACCCTATTAAAATAAAGGACTTTTGGTAAAAACATACCATAGTTGCACTGGAGGACCTAGATTGTGCCTAGAGAGGACATTCTCCAGTGTGGCATTTTCCCACTGTGATTCTATGGTTTGTGTCCCATATTTTGTGTCCTGTAGATAACTGAAACCACAGACATTTGTTCTGTGGATATGGGGATCTGACTGTATAATCAGTACTTTGAATTGTCCCCAGAAACAGACCAGTAGCCAGTGGAGCAGTCACACAATCAAACTGTATTTTCTCTCTTTCTCCCTTAATCTTTCTCTCTCTCGCATACACACACACACGCACACACACACACACACACACACAAACATGGTGGTAGAATTCAAAGACATAGGACTTTATCAGATTACCCCCCAGAAGAGTTCTTTTGCTGGCATAAATTGTGGCATTTTTGTGCTGGCAAAAGAACCCCACCTACCACACTTACCTCCAGCAGTGTCAGTGAGGCTTCCCCAGCAGTAACAGAGCTCAAACGGAGCTCCATTTACTTCTGGGTTTGAAATCTCCTGGATTTTCATGAGAAGACAATTGCATGGGAAGTTTAAAAATAAAACAAGAAAAACACACAAAAAGTTCAGTAAAGCTACTAAAACGCAGGGTGTTTTTTTTTTTCTTCATAAAAAGAGTGTCCCCTACCTGGCTGTTCTGATCGCACCTGGAAGTGTTTGCCCATTGACGCTGCATTCACATGAGTACAATGGTGCATGAATTCAAATGCCAGCAATGCCAGCAACAAATCGCTACAGTGGATCTATTGATGGCTTGGGCTGTCAATAAAATAGGATGGGTTTTTTACTTTACATGATCGCAAAAGGGTGATCATTAGGTGTCCTTATGACATCTTATTTGCTGCATCTGATAAGGTCCATAGCTGTGTTAGCCTTAATCAGTATGCAAAGGGATACTGTAGCACCTTTCAAACCTTTCAAACAGAGAGAAAGAAGGTGGTAGGCTTTTTACTCCATGCATCTGCTGAAGTAGCTTCAGTCTACAAAAATGTGTACTAAAAGCTTATTTCTCTCAGCTAGGAGATTTTCACACTACACTGTTATAGTGTTACTATTCCATTTTATTTGTTCTGGCTGCCTCCTGTGGAATCCTGGGATTTGGAGTTTAGGGAGGGGCATTTACAACTCTCAGCCAGAGAACTCTTAGGCCTTACTAAACTACAAACCCCAGAATTCCACAGGAGGAAGCCATAGCAGTTTAAGTGGAATAATAACACTATAACAGTGTAGTGTAAAAATTTCCTTAGTCTCAAAGATGTTACAATATCCCTTTGCATACATACAGTACACAAATATGCATGCAGGCACACATATACATACTCTCACACACGGTCCTGTAATTTAACTTTCTACTGCCTTAAAAATGAAAGAAATTGAGAATTTCTGAGGGAATCCTTGCATGGTTCAATCCCAGTTACAGGAATCAACATATAGAATACTGGCCTTCTGCTCAACAAATCCAAATTTAGAAGCCCTGCAGAAGCTGAAATGCACGTGTCACAAACAAAAATGAAAACATCAGATACACAAAGAATGTTTAAACACACTGTTGGACAGTATGGAGAATTGTTACAACCAAGACTGACTTCTTACATTGTGGCTTTTTGTAGAAAGTTTGATTCATTTTGGAAGTTTTAAATGAATTCATTGAAACTTATCTTCCTTTGTGAATGAATATAATTTTAGTTGAGTTTTGAGGACAATACAAGGACTCCAAGAAACAACATCTCAGGCTTGGCCAAATTGATCACCAACAATGGTCCGCCCTGGCCTCACATCTGGAGGCATGGAGACACACTATCCACAATGCTGCAGCCTTATTTGAGAACTCACGCCGAACAAGTCTTGAAAAGAAACGGCAACGCAGAAAGTATCACAACCCGGTAACATCACCCGAGGAAACCTTCTGCTGTGCTTTCTGCAACCGGACTTGTCTATCTCGGATTGGCCTTTTTAGTCATCAGTGTGCTTGCAGAAAACGTGGGATGAGTCCTTCCTGAATCTTCGTTTGCGAAGAAAAGCTAGAGAGAGAGAGAATCATATGATGGAAAAAGCATGTATCTTGCATTCTTGGGTGGTGCAAGCTGATAGGCCTTTGGCCCAGCAAGGATGAATCCAGCTGTAGAAACATGATAATCAAATAATAGAATTAGAATTTACAGCTGTCTGTCTTCCATATTGCCTGGTGTTTGGTCGTCTTATGATCTGGGAGGTCAAATGCATTCTTAAGAATGTAACACCCCACCCCATTTAGAGTAAGTTTAATGATAGCAGTAGTTTGGTTATTGTTCAAAAGTACAAAATAGACAGGTAAAGCTACACTTTGAAACTGAGTTCTTAAAAGCCTCTTGCTTCACATAACAGGCACTGATTAAATTCTGGTGTTATTAGCCCCACTATTTTAATATACATTTGGAAGCATGTACAATTAAAAAAAAAACCCATTAAACAATAGCAATGTGAATCCAATGCAAATTGCAGTATATCTCTAAATTACCTACAGGATTTCCTTATCCCACATGTATCTGGAAATCTTTGTTTCACATTTATATACTCAAGTGGAAAAGACAATTCTTTCTTTCACCAAATTACGAAGCTTCTCTCTCTGTCTAAAAGAGTCAGTAATGGGACATCAGTCTGTACACAGAAGAATAGTCTGCTCATGATGCTATTAGTCTACATAATAGAACAATAACATTTTACACTTATTATAACTACTTTTCAAAAAGTGAATGTGGTGGTTTGAAGGAGGAAAGGATGTTTTAATCAAGTCACAAGTCAGGAAGTCTGAACTTTGTTATCGATTAAAAATGTGAAAAGGGATTTTTCTCAATAAAACAAACCACATTTTCTTCTTTCTTTCTCCCCCTTTATATATTCATTAAGGAATTTAATGTGTCTGGATTGTACTTCATTGTGTGCTTCCCTTTTATTACTTTCTATTATTTTGCTTGTGTTCCTAGACGAGATGATATAATTGCCTTTTGCTGAGACAAAGTGTGTTTTGATAATAATTTGCGACAAAATTCACTTCTCTTATTGAGGGAGAAGTTATTAAAAGTGCCTGTGAGATGTGGTTCTTTCTTTTCCTCCAAAATTTTGCTCTTTATCTGAAAGTTTTCTTTCTGTTTTATAGGACTTTTTTGGACGCATCAAATATAACGCAAGCAGCCTCGTCGCGTTGCGAGGCTGCTGCGCTGCAGAGCGTCAGTTTCAGATGACGCTCTCCCCTGCTGGTACTGTTGAGGTACCACGGGGAGATTTGAGCATCATATTTCGTCGATTTTTAAGATCGTGATAAAAACCAATGAAATATGACGCTCAAATCTCCCCGCGGTACCGCAACAGTACCGGCAGGGGAGAGCGTCATCTGAAACTGATGCTCTGCAGCGCAGCAGCCTCGCAACGTGACAAGGCGGCTTGCGTTATTTTTGACCTGTCTGAAAAAGTCCATAGTCAGAGCAAAAGTGAGATGGCATCGCATCTGAAAAAAAAAAAAGAAAGAAAAAAAAAAGGAAGGCTTGAGGCTCCATCTTTGACATTAAGGAGCATTTTTGCAACTTTGGAAACATATATGTGTATGCTACTTACTCACGTAAGGATATATAAAATATTTTTATGAACAAACACGGATACATACGTTTGGACATAGGCCAGGGGTAGGCAACTACTTCAGGTGTGGAGAATATGCACACTCTTTGCTGGACTTCAGAAGACCATACCCATTGTGTCCCTCATTCTCTATTTATTATTTTTCTATTTCTTTTCCTCTTTCCCTCCTTTGGGATTCAAGTACCTTCAAGTCATTTTCAACTTATGGAGATCTTAAGGTAAGAAGTCAAAGGCTTTCATGGATGGCATCCATAGATTTTCCTTGTTTTTTTTCCAGGCTGTGAGGCCATGTTCTGGAATAGTTTCTTTCTGACATTGTGCCTGCATCTGTGGCTGGCATCTTCAGAGGATGGTTGGGTAGGAGTGTATGTGGAGTTTATATGCTGTGAACTCCTGTTGGGGAGTATATGTACATTTGTGTAATTCAATGGATAGTTTCTGGGTATAGAAATGCAAGGCTCGTTACTGTCTGTTTGGCTAATGGTTGGTTTATGGGCCATTATCTGCTGGGAATTCCCCTGTCCCTGGGTGGAATTTTTTTGTAAGTGTTGAATTTTGATTCTATTGTATTTCAAAACTGGGAGCCAGATTTTGTTTACTTTTGAGGTTTCTTCTTTCCTGTTGAAGTTGTCCAGGTGTTTGTGATTTCAATAGCTTCTTTGTGCATTCTGACATGATAGCTGTTGGCCTGGTCTAGAATTTCTGTGTTTTCAAATAGCATTTTGTGTCCAGGTTGGTTTATTACATGTTCTGCTACTGCTGATTTTTCTGGCTGGCCCAGTCTGCAGTGTCTCTCATGTTCCTTGATTTGTGTTTGCACGCTGTGTTTAGTGGTCCCTATGTAAACTTGTCCACAGCTGCATGGTATGCAGTAAACTCCTGCAGCTGTGAGAGGGTCTCTTTTGTCCTTCACTGAGTGTAGCATTTCTTGGATTGTTTTGGTTGGTCTGTAGATTGTTTGGAGGTTGTGTTTCCTCATCAGTTTCCCTATTCTGTCTGTGACTCCTTTGATGTATGGTAAAAATACCTTCCCTTTGGATGGCTGTTTTTCTTCTTCATTCCTGTGGTTTTTCTTGGCTGCTCTTGCGATGTCTGATCTGGACTAACCATTAGCCTGTAGGACCCTGTTTAGGTGCCTGAGTTCATCCTCCAGGTAGTGGGGTTCGCAGATCCTTTTTGCATGGTCTACCAATGTTTTTATTGTGCTTCTTTTTTGTCCTTTGTGATTATTGGAGTTCTTGTGTAGGCATCTGTCTCTGTGTGAGGGTTTTCTGTATACTTTGTGGCCTAACTGTTGGTTTGATTTGTGGATGGCTAGGACATCCAAGAATGGCAGTGTTCCTTCCTTCTCTTTTTCCATCGTGGATTGGATATTTGGGCAGATGCTGGTCAGGTGGTTCAGGAATGAGACCAAATCTTCTTCTTCATGGTTCCAAATAGTGAAAGTGTCATCCACATATCGGAACCATGTTGTGGCCTTTTTTGGTGCTGTTTCCAGTGCTTGCTTTTCAAAATGTTCCATGTAGAAGTTTGCTATCACTGGGCTCAGGGGGCTGCCCATGGCTACCTGTTCGTAGAATTCATTATCCCACTGGAAGTAGCTTGTGGTGAGGCAGTGATGTCCTCAGGAAATATTTGTTGGATGAGTGTCATGGTGTCCATTATGGGGACTTTGGTGAACAAGGAGACAACATCAAAACTGATCAGTCTGTTTCCAGGTTTCAGTTCAATGTTGTTGATTTTTTCTATGAAGTGAGCTGAGTCTTTGATGTAGTGAGGGGTTTGTCCTATGTGGGTTTGTAATTGTGTGGCCAAGTCATATGTGGGGGATCCAATGGCACTCACTATGGGTTTGAGTGGAATTGAATCCTTGTGAATCTTGGGAAGTCCATATAGTCTTGGTGGGAGAGCCTCTGATCTGCATAGATTCTGGTGTATGATTGGCTGAATTGATGAGTTCTTGATCAAGGCATTGTTTTTCTGGTGATTTTGTTGGTCGGGTCTTGCTTGAGTTTTCTGTATGTTGCAGGATCCAAGAGTTCCCTTATTTTTTGTTTGTATTTTTCTGTTTCCATGATTACTGTGGCATTGCCTTTGTCTGCTGGGAAAATAATGATTTCTGAGTCTGCATTGAGATCCTGGATGGTTTTTCTTTCTTTTCTAGTTATGTTGCTGGGTGGTGGTTTTGCCTTCCTCAGGATCCTAGCTGTTTCTCCTCTTATCTCTTCTGCCTCTTCCTCCGGGAGATGGTAGAGAGCAGATTCAACATGGGTGATGATGTCTTCAACTGGGATTCTGGTGGTGGTAACTGCAAAATTGCCTCCTTTGGACAGGATGGATGTTTCTTCTTTTGACAGTTGCCATTCTATTAGGTTGATAATAGTCCATGCTGTACCCAGCTGGGGTTTCTCTTGGTGTTTGTGGCATTTGTCAAATTTTTGTTTCTGCCTTTCAGTGTGAATCACCATATCTTTTTCCATTTTTCTGTAGGTGAGGTTGTCAATTTTGTCCCAGTCTTGGGTGTTCATTTTTTGACTGATGTGGAGGTGGAGTGATAATAGCTCCTTGTCTGTTTTGGCCAGGTCTTTGTGGGTAGTGTATATTCTCTCTTGTAACAGTGCTTTTTCCATTCTGTTGTAGATTTGGTTGGCCTGTTGGGATTTTAATGTCCTCTTTGCTGTGAGAAAGTGTGGTATGGTTTCTATGTCTGCATCGTAACAATAAAGTTAACGAACAGAGTAGATATGCTCTCCTGGTCCGGAATTTCTCCAGTCTCCGGGTGTCTTGAAACAATTTCTCCCAGCAGAGATGTTCAATGTGAAGTCGAAGGCTTTCACGGCCGGCATCCATAGATTTTCAAAATCTGGCTCCCAGTTTTGAAATACAATAGAATCAAAACTCAACACTTACAAAGGAATTCTACCCAGAGACAGGGGGACTCCCAGCAGATAATTGCCCATCAACCAACCATTAACCAAACAGACACTAATGAGCCTTGCATTTCTTTACCCAGAAACTAACCATTCAATTACACAAATTTACATATACTCCCCAACAGGGGTTCACAGCATATAAACTCCACACACACACCTACCCAACCATTTTCTGAAGATGCCAGCCACAGATGCAGGCAAAACATCAGAAAGAAACTATTTCAGAACACGGTCTTACAGCCCGGAACCCCCCCCCCAGGAAAATCTATGGATGCTGTCCATGAAAGCCTTTGAGTTCACATCAAACCAGTGTTGTTTTAATGCAGCCTTTCTAAAGGTGGTATGCAATTGGGTAGGTTGGACTACAGCTCCCATCATTTCCGAAACACTCAGAAGACTCTGGGACAAGTAAGGTTATTTTAGTGGTTTGACTTGGCTGTTATACACAGCAGGAGTGAGCAGCTCCAGGGAAACCATTTAGCCACCATTGCCTAAATCCATCCCCAGCTATTCTTTTTTTTTTTTTTAAACTTAGTTATTTATACCCCACTTTTCCGCCACAAGGCTATCAGAGTGGCTTACAAATTGTTTTAAGCAATAGCAATTTACACATCTACACTGCTTGGAAAGACAAAGCCAACAGCCCTCCATGATTGAAATTCTGCCAAGCAACAATGCCTCTGCTACTGGTGCACCATGTTTCCCTGCAGAACCACTGGGATTTCTATGGCAGTGGAAGCAGTAATGGTGGGGCCAGAGGGAGTGGTGGGGTGGGTGGTGGGGCTAGTGGAGTAGTGGCGGCGCAGAATTAAAAAATGACCAGAGGCATGCAATGAGTGCTGTCCTGCCTACTATACCTGAAGAATATTGTGGACAGCAGGCAAATAACCTATTGTTATTGTTTGCTCGGGGATCCTGCCATGTTTTGAATAAGTGGACAATGACCTGGTTTCTTGCACTGCAGAACTTTGATTCTAGAATTGCTTCTCTTTTTTAGTGGTCTGAAGCCTTTCTTTGACAAGTGAGGGAAAAATCCATTTTTATTAATAAAGTCAACAAATTAATGGTATGATTGTCCCTCCCTTCATACAGACCACCCCCTAATCCCTCCTTGAGCACTTGTCCTGGATTTTGACCTTTCTGAAGAAATGGAACCCTAAAAGTCAGAATTAGATTGAAGAGGAGCTGCAATTAAAAGCTGGTATGGTCTTTTTCAAGACCAAAGCCAGGAAACGACTTTCCACATAAATCACACTTTAGGCGTTGTAGCTTTGGCAGGGTTTATATTAACAGAAAGACTGTTTCATTAGCAGCATGCTCCTCCTATCCACATAGATAAGTCGGAATGTCTTTGTATCACAACACACTTAAAACGGGGGTGGGGGGAGCATGTTCTTTTCAAGAAAAGAAGTCTATTGACCAATATTGCCTGTAGCAATGAGTGCCACCTGGTGGACTTGGGGAGAACTTAAAAAGCAGGCACTAGCTGGCAGGACTTTCCAATGAATGAAGGTAGTAAGCATTGGCATGAAAAGAGCACCACTTGGTTAGTGATACACCATGATATGTGGTAGTAAAGTAATATCCTGATCCACAATTATGCATTACTGATATAGGTGATTTCTTTTCTATTCATACACTAATAGTGAAGTCAGGCTCCTTCTGCATTTTGATTGACATTCCTTATTGAGATTCTTTTCAATGTTTTTGGCTATTCACACAGGCCAGTCTGAGGACAGAACCAGCAGTCTGAGGACAGAAACAGTTTGGGTCCCCTTAAAATAGGAGTCGGAATCATGTAACTTTCCTGGTGTTGTTGGACTGGAACTCCCAGCACTCTTCATCTTAGGCTGTGCTAGCTAGGACTGATTGGATTTGGAATCTAACAGCATCTGGAAGGTTGCATGATTCCCTGAGAAGATGCCCTGCACCATAACATGGACAAATGCAGTGTGTCCCTTTTGGGTCTTCAGGATCTCTCTTGTACAATCAACCGTGGTAGCATTCTGGATGGCTGTTTTGTAGTGTTTCAGGTTTTCACCCAGAAGGTGGTGGAGAAGATCATGCATTTTGCTATTCAGCTAAACTTTATGATGTTATAACATCATTATACCCAGGTAGTGGTCCTATGTTCACTTAATTGGGAGTCAGTCACATTGAAACCCAGGACACTTTCATTATACTATTATATTTCATTATATTATACTTAGGAGAGCAAGATCCAAATGCACAAAAGTTATAAAGAATAATGCGATAACTAGAGAAAAATGCTTACCTAGACTTTATATCATCTATCTGTCTATCTATCTATCTATCTATCTATCTATAGTCTATCTTAGTAATGATATCTCTTAACAAACTTAACAATTCCTAAGTATAGGAAAGTATTTACATTAGCATGATTTAATGTCCTACCTTCTGCTTTATTGGAGGGAAATTATAACAGGGTCCTGTCTTATGAGCGAATTTGTCCCTGTGCAAATGAGCTGGTAGAAACTCTCAGTCATGTCCTTTTATATTGCCCTTTTTACCAAGGAAGACATCTTTCTTTAATCACACCTATTTTTCAGAATATTCTTGGCAGAATATTCTATCTTTCCATTCTGCTCTCTGACCAGGACACACAGCTTACAGATAAGGTTGCTAGATTTTATGCAGCTGCCACTGTGACCCATAGACAGTCGAGAAATCAGCAGTAGATAACGGCAATAAAGTGCCTTCTCAGAAGTGCTCAGGTAGCCATGTGGGGCTGGTGGGATTACGTAAAAACTTTGGGCTTAGATAGGGTGTTGTGACTTACTCTCTTTTATTATTAAACATAAACTTTATGTGTTTATTTTATTTTATGTTATTCTGTTTTATGTATCTTATGGTATAAATCATCTCTCTTTTTAATGCTGGTCTTATGACCATAATACTGATTAAATAATATCTCAGTGGAAAATACTGAGAGACCTTTGAGTTTATTTCTTAAATCCAGCCTTCTTTAATTGTGTGTCTTCCTTCAGATGTTTTGAAGTACAGTTCCCATCTTCCCTGACCACTGATCATGAAGGAAGGAGGTGATGGGAATTTAAGTGCAAAACATCTTGAGGATACCAGGCTGAAGAAGGCTGCTGGAATCTGTCAGATCCATAGCACCTTTAGAAGGAGGAGAAGAAGGAATAAACGGAAACGAAGCCTGGCTGGGCAGGAAAGCTGGGTTTTGTTTTCCTCGGGCTTAGGCTTCTTGACAGCACCCGAGCCGCTCGTTTTCCTCTTGGGGGCTGGCAAGTCCGAAAGGTAAGGGCAGGTAAGGAAGGGTTCACGCACCTCCCGCTGTACCTGTTGCAATGGTGGCATCATTGTGGGGAGGGTGGCTGTGGGCTTCGTGTTTGCAGAAGCAGCTGCTGCTGCTGGTGGTGGGGGGTATAACGAGGTTGAACCCGCATTTTCATTGGGAAGTTCGGTAAGTACTTAATCAGGTGAGTTTACCTGGAGTGGGTGGACAGGTGTGCTTGGCTCAGCCCTGCTGCCCACCCTCCTGACATTGGCACCACGAAGGCAGCTTATCAGACAGTGGCTGCAAAAACTCCTGTCTATGGGTGAGGCCCAATTTAGAGCAGACCCATTGAATTAATTAATTGTGGGATGATGATTCAACACCCCGTTGAGTCGATGCATTTAATCTAGTTGGGGCTAACAGTAGGATACAGGACATTGTGTCAGTAAAAGGTTAGTTCAGTGGCTCTTAACCTTTTCTTTAGCAGGGACCCCCTTTAAATAACTTTTGTTGCCATGAATTCCCAAGACTCAACTCAAGAATAGTCACCTAGAATACTGTGTCCAGTTCTGGGCGCCACAATTCAGAAAGGATCTTGACAAACTGGAGGGTGTCCAGAGGAGGGCAACTAAAATGGTGAAAGGTCTGGAAGCCATGCCTTTATGAGGAAAGACTTAGGGAATGGGTATGTTAAACCTGGAAAAAAGACAGTTAAGGGGCGATATGAGAGCCCTGTTTAAGTATTTCAAAGGGTGTCACATTGAGGATGGAGCAGGCTTGTTTTCTGCTGCTCCAGAGACTGGAACATGGAGCAATGGATGCAAGCTCCAGGAACAGAGAGATTCCACCTCAACATTAGGAGGAACTTTTTGATAGTAAGAGCTGTTCGGCAGTGGAACACACTCCCTCGGAGCGTGGTGGGGTCTCCTTCCTTGGAGGTCTTTAAACAGAGGCTGGATGGCCATCTGTCAGAGATGCTTTGATCATGATTTCCTGCGTGGCAGAATGGGGTTGGACTGGATGGCCCTCATGGTCTCTTCCAACTCTACAGTTCGACGATCCTATGATCTTGTTCTAAACTGTCATTTGAGCTTCATGAACTTCAGAGGCAAGAAAAGAGTTTCATGAATTAAAAGCTTCTTAACTGTTTCACATGCAGATTGTTTCTTGACTGCATGTTTGTAATTCAAATGGGCATTGCTTTATTCCAATAGATACAGTAGATGGTACTATCTGCTGCAAGGGTAAGTAATCAGAATTTGTGCAAAACAAGGGCCTTGCCATCATGACACAGGAGCAAAATTCCCAGTTTGTACTAAATATCTGAAGATGTTCTTGGCCATACATGGTTTGAAAGTAGTTTGTTGACATTTACCACTGTGATATTTGCTTAGTAACTGCTTTGTGTGTGTATGTTTTATTAGTTTTATTTATATCTACCCTTCCTCCAATGAGCTCGAGATGATAGATATGTCTCTCCTACTCCACACTTTATCCCCAGAACAACCTTGTGAACTAGATTAGGCTGAGCGAGAGTGACTGGTCCCAAGGTCACTCAGTGTGTTCTGTGATCCAGTGGAAACTTGAACCTGGAATCCACAAGTCCCAGTCAAGCACTCTAGCTATCACAGTACAATAGCAATGTTTTTGAATGTTGGATCTAGGAGTTTTCTAGTTATTCTAATTGGCTGTAACAATATGATTCAAAATATTGGATTACACAAAAAAGTATTTTGCTCTTTTTGAGAGAATATACTGCATGAGATTATTTATCACTACCACCAGCAGGAAATGACTAATTTTCTCCTGGAAAAACAATAACCACACAACTCCTTGGGATGAAACTGGGAGGTGAAGCCCAAAACATATGGAAGAACCACTGTATTACTCCTGTATATTAACCTTTAGTCATCACTATTCTTTCTTAGAAGTTTAGGGTTAGAAACTTAAGTTCTGAACAGCAGCTTTTAAGTATACATTTCAGCTTGATTAATGTTTTACTCTGTTTCTTTTGGCTTCAGATCTACCTTTCACAGCTTGCATTGTTCATTCACCCCCAATATTGTTCCCCTTATTTCTTCTGTGACTAGCTAACATAATTTAATTTTACCAAAGAATACAGTAGGACCCTCGTATCCACTGATTCAATTATCTATGGGACACAAAACAGCACACCTACCAGAGAGTCTTCCTAGAAAATGTGTCCTCTCTAGCCATTTTCTTTTTTTTTTAATTATTGAACATTTATTTGACATATAACTTAACATACACTTAACATACACTGACAACAATAACAATAACAATAACAATGACTAATCGACAAAACTGGATAATACATGTGGATAAAACAACCCTCCCATGTGCTCTTTTCCTGCCCTTAACTCTCTTCCATCATTCCATATCCTACAAGAAGTTCGTTTATACCTTTTTTAAAATTCCACTTTAACATAACAGTTATTTGCTAGTACAGTACCTCTTTCATTTTCAATTCATTCTATATCCATTATGTAACAATCTTATCCATCATACACTTTCATCACTCTTTAGTTTGATTTTAGATATCCTTCCCTATCAAGTTACAACATCGTAGCTCTCTAGCCATTTTCTAGGTCCTCCAAGGCAACTCTATGGTATTTTAAACTAGAAATCCCATTATTTTCAATGATGTTTGCTATTAATCACAGTTTTCGGCACCCCACCCCCAAACCAATCCCCAGCAGATATGGGGGTCCTACTGTATGCATATTAGATGGCCTGTTGCTATCAAAATCCTCTTTAGTTTTGAAGTTTCTTTAATGTTGCTACAAATGGAATCTTTGTAATAAGACATGTTTATACTGCTGAGAATTCCTTCAGGGAGATTATTTCATTGCTCATCTTACCAAAATCAGACTATAAATAAATTAGGGAGCACTTTCTTTCCTCATGAGCTGAGGAAGGAATGAGATATGCTTGCTACATCAAAATAAAAATCAGCTCAAAGAGTCCACACCATAGACGGAATGTGAGGAGAATCCTACCTGTCTTAATGTCACTCCATGTTGTTCCACCATATTGTGAAGGAGGGGCCCCCCAAAAGCCAAAAACTATGCAGGAAAAGCCTTCATGGCTTTCCCCAGAGTTAAAAACAAACAAACAGTGGTGATGTGCATTTCACCTTGGTGGAACAAGCAATTCAATATGAATTGCTTTCCTATATGAGAGGAAGTGCAAAGATGATTGGCCGGAAGAGCATGGGGGTGGGGCTTGTTAACAGGGCAAATGCCCAGCGCCATGTTGGATTTTTGCCTTAGCAAGTGAGCACTAAAGTGAGAAAATGGGGTGGTTTTTTTCTTTTTTGGTAAAGGCAAAATATCGCTCCAGCACACATTGGAGATAGTTTTTTTTTAAAATAAAAGTTCAGTGGCAGCAAATTAAGGTAGGTTAAAAAAAAAAGGGGGGATCACTCATGGCCATCATCTTGACATACAGATATGCAAAGCTTATGCCTGCCAAAAAAACATTAAGACAAGTTGCAGCTGCTGCAATTTGACATTACAGCAAAGCAATCTGGGTTTTTTTGGCTCATATAGACAAGCCCATGGTGTATACTTTATTTTCTGAGATTGTATTAACTCAGAATTCACATATGATGACTAGCCCCTATCAGTGATTAGGTGGATATATGCTTCTTATGAATACAGGGCAATGTGTGAGAAAGTCAGTGTGGTGTAGTGGTTGGAGTAGTATGCTGTAGTGGACTGGTAAGGAAAGGCAGGATATAAATGCAACTAAAATAAATAAATTATGGGGTTGGACCTTCAATTTCATCTTTATCATCATAAGAAGCATGTGCTATGGGTACTGGCATGCAAAAGAGAGCACTGAGACTGGATGTACCTCCACATAAATATCTCTCTGTGCATAAGAAACAACTAAGTTAAAGTCATTTTCTGTGACATGCAGTTTTCCCAAGGCCTTGATACATATGTAGAAACATTCCTGGAGGACTGTACTATGGGTACTTTCTGAATGTGAAGATCTGTTCTATTCACTCAGGCTTAAATAAAATAGTGTTAAATGCTGAAGTGCAGGAGTTCATCATAAGAGTTCCCGTTGCCATACAAAACTCATGGTTGTGTCTCAAGGATGAACAGAGACAGTGGCACTTGGTGGTTTCCATGCCAGTGGGCTGATGATTATCTTCTGAGTTTCAATCCAAACTTTAAAGGAGATATCCAAGCTTCTGAAACATATCTTCAATATCAGTTTAGCACGGTGGACAGCTCCTTTAAAGTTTGGAATAAAACCCAGAGTGCATTCACCATCCCACCAACATGGAACTAAATGTGTGTGTGTGTGTGTGTGTGTGTGTGTGTATAGTGTTCAGAGCTTAGCAGAATTCCATTTCTGGATTACAGTTCCCAGAATCTCTCAGTCAGCATTGGGAAAGAGGGTGTTCAACTTTCACCTGAGGTGCCATTTTGTCATTCTTTCTCTCCTGTAGAGGGAAAACATGCAAGCAGCAGCACATTTTTTTTGCCAATGGAGCAAAGAGCAGGTTTGATGTAAAGGTGATTTTCATTTGGCAAAATGGTGGAAGGGAAACTACCCTCCCACACTGTGCTGGCTTTGAACAAGAAAGAAACAGCCAAAATAGTTGAGGACACGATCTGTGTCTTATTGATCACGAGAACTTAATTATGGGTCATCCGTCATATCTGCGCAACCAATATCCACGGTTTCAGTTATCTGTGGCTGAAAAAATGGGTATGCATACCACAGAGACATGCTGAAAAATGCCTAGAGAGGTGTGTTCTCTAGGAATTGCTAGGCCCTCCAATGCAACTCTATGGTATTTTTGTACTGTCTCTGGCTTTTCTTCACAAACGAAGATTCAGGAAGGACTCATCCCACGCTTTCTGCAAGTGCGCTGATGACTAAAAAGGCCAATCCGAGATAAACAAGTCCGGTTGCAGAAAGCACAGCAGAAGGTCTCCTTGGGTGATGTTTCTGGGTTGTGATTCTTTCTGCATTGTCGTTTCTCTTCAAAACTTGTTCGGCATGAGTTCTCAAATGAGGCTGCAGCATTGTGGATAGTGCGTCTCCATGCCTCCCGATGTGAGGCCAGGGCAGACCATTGTTGGTGATCAATTTGGCCGAGCCTGAGATGTTGTTTCAGGGAGTCCTTGTATCGCTTTTTTGGAGCACCCCTCTTACGCTGACCCATGGCTAGTTCACCGTAGAGTACAATTTTTGGGAGGCGATGGTCCTCCATCCTAGAAACTTGCCCTGCCTTTTTTTTTTTTTGTACTGTAAGTCCTTTGTTTTAATAGGGTTCACTATTATTCACAATTTCATTTAGAAATTGTAAGTCTGGGAACATATCCCCTGTGGATACGGGGGTTGTGGTGTTGACTTTTACATTGTTGCATTGGTTATTTTATGGGCAGCTGAACATGTGATCCAAGTGCTTTCCAGCTCCTCTGGCCAGGAAAGCAAATAGGGAATTTAAAATAGTGTAGCAATAGTAATAAAAAGAGAGTGTCTGTTTATCTGTCTCTAGCACAGCTCCAGGATCATGAAGCTAAATAGCTGAAACCTGGCACAAATACTAGGGGTATCCTAGGAGTGTGGATCTTTGTGTTATTTTGGATTTTAAATTAATTAATTAATGAAAAGTTAATTACAATTTATGTATAGCCTGCAGAACTATCTTTAGTCACTTTGTCCCTACCTTCCATCGGGATAAAGGTAGAGGCAGGCTTAGGATAGCCATAGGGACTCTAAGCAGCTGTATGCACTCTTTTTCTCTGCATGGCCCCAAACTCTTCAAGACACTTAAGAAGAGGAAGGGAGGCATGAGTAGAGGGAATGGTTGAATGTGTGCTGAGCTGAATGGAGTGAAAGACCAGGAAAAAAAAAACATTGAGGAGAGAAGCAAAAGAGCAGAGGGGTGGGGTAGTAGATAAGGATTTTTCAACTTTGTGAGCCTACAGACCTTTGCTAGTTATAATTGATTTAATAATACCTTATAATTCTTACTTTGGCTAACAATAATCATGTAAACTAGGGAATTTGTGTTGATGAGTGGTCATATTAATCTCATAATAATAAAATTAATAACAGCAACATGAAAAGACAAAAGAGAACATCAAGACAAGATATTTATGTAAAGCAACTAGGATGTTTTCAGACAGGATATAAACTCCGTGGCAGGCACTGAACAGGGTCACTGAAAGATTTCCCTTTCAGACAACGTCATCCTCCCTCCCTGCTGCTCCCATGCTACTCTAGTATTTTTTTTATTCACAATGAAAAGTCATGAATAGACCACCTGTTCCGTTTCTGTCATGGAATCACGGGTGGTCTGAAAGGTGCCCTGTTCCTCTCCTGTTATGCTGGTGCCATGCAAGCCACAGGGAAAGGTCCATGCTGGACACTTTTGGTGAAGATTGGGATGAGGAGGTAAGTGACACCTCCCTCCGGTTACTTGTAAAATTGTTAGAGTGTTTTGGGGCTTGGTTTTCTTTTTTGACTTTTCTTTTTAGTTTTATTTTTAAATTTCCCACGGCACTGTCCTCTCGTGAGAATGGGCGAGATTTCATTTATGGGATGTGAATGCAGTTTTACAACAGCAGCATTCATTCCTGGCCAGCCAAGGGGAAGGGGAGGATGTCACTGTCGAGGAAACAGGTAGGCAGGGCCGGTTTAACCAGTCTGCCAGATCCACATTGGCGGGGGGCCCCGGGGGTGAAGGGGGCCCCCTGGTGAGTGCTGACCTCATCTGATGAAGGAGACAGCCAGGAGACAGCAGCCGGCTCCTCCGCTCCTTTGGAGCCCCTTCCCCCTCCCTTCTCAGGCAGGGCGTGGCAGTAACACTGAGCTAGTGCGGGAGATAGAGAAAGGATTTGCTCTTGGTAAATTGTAATTTGGAGACAGTCCCTGGCTGCATTGCTGTGAAGGAGAAAAGGGAGAGAAGCTGGTCGTGTGAGTGAGTGAGTGAGTGACTGTCTTCAGGGGGCCACGGAGGATCTTGGGGGGGGGGCTGCCATGCACAATGGGGGGGTTATTTTACTTTTTAACTTGTTGCTGGAGTCAAGAAACTTTCCCTCCCTCTCTCCTCGGTATCTTCCTGCTTGTTTGCTACAAGCTGCTGAAGAATCAGCAGCTAGCCTTTTTGGGTCTGTGTGTGTGTGTGTGTGTATTCATTCTTTCTGCTGAGATCCGGTTTGCTTAAAAATTCCCCAGGTAGCCTTTTCTAGTCTCTCTCTCTCTCTCTGTTTTCGTTCCCTCCCCTTTCTATCATATGTGTGAGAAGAGAGGGTGAAAACCCTAGCAGCCAAGCAAGCTGCAGAGATTTTTTTCCGTGGCTAGTTTGATTACCTTACATAACTACCTTATGTAGCATAATACCTAAAGCAAAATCAGCTGCACTAAATAGCATTGTAGCATGAAGTGTACATCTTCTAGACTGTTTTCCAAAGTTGAAAAATGAACACAGAACTCACACACATCATATTCTTTAGATAAAGGCTGTAAATGTTTCAGATAATCAGAAATATTTTTCTCTCTGCACACATGAAGATGTAATTATTACAGTGGCAAAACACTCTCATGTTGTGGTTACTTAATTTTTGTCCTCTTCATCCTTGCCATCCTATAAATCACAGAGTTGGAAGAGACCTCAAGAGCCACCCAGTCTAACCCCCTGCCAGGCAAGAATTAAATCACTCCTGACAGATGGCTATCCAGCCTCTGTTTAAAAACCTCTAAAGAAGGAGACTCCACCACATTCCCAGGCAGCAGCAGATTCCACTGTCAAACAGTTCTTACTGTCAGGAAGGTCTTCCTAATGCTTAGGTGGAATCTCTTTTCCTGTAGTTTGAATCCATTGCTCTGTGTCTGAACCTCTAGAGCAGCAGAAAACAAGCTTGCTCCATCCTCAGTATGACATCCCTTCAAATATTTAAACATGGCTATCATGTCCCCTCTCAGCCTTCTCTTCTCCAGACTAAACATGCCCAGCTCCCTAAGCTGCTCCTCATAGGGCATCATGGCTTCCAGACCTCCCACCATCCTGGTCACCCTCCTCTGGACACGTTCCAGCTTCTCAATATCCTCCCTGAATTGTGGTGCCCAGAACTGGACACAGACTTCCGGGTGAGGTCTGACCAAAGCAGAATACAGTGGCACTATTACTTTCCTTGATCTAATGATGAGTCAGTTTGTTATTCAGTTTTGTTACCTACCCTGACACCCCCAGCACCATATCTATAGTAACATCTATAGTAATAATTGGCAATATTTAATAATTGGGTCAACATGTGGTCTTCCATGCAGTGTCGCCATTAATAAAAATCTGGGAAATTACTCATCTAGGAAACCCAAAGACAAGCACAACAGGGGCCCTTTGTGGCTATGGGTGCCTTGGGTTTCTAAATGGCACTAAATCCTCATTCTGCTTGTGTGTGTGTGTTTGCCTTTCAATAATTATTAAGGTGTAGAGGAAACTATTTATTTATAAAGGGTCAGGTTTGCAGTTTGCAGAAGGAACAACTTCACACCCTTCCTGCAACCTGGCTAAAAGAGGAGCATATCTTTCCTCTGAATTACTTCTTACCTCTTGAAAACAATAGCAGCAATATATTTTTTTAAAAAATGCAGAGTGGCTGATGGGGAGGGGGAGAGAAGGAGGTATGTGAAGGTAGCAGTATTCAAAGCATGTATAAATATATCTTAAAGTATTTAAGAGGAAGTGACGTTTGGAGCATTCCTGACACTCGTCTTTTGTATGGAAAAAAAACAAAACAGGAAAAAGCCTGGCTGAAGAGCTTTCTGGAGCACATCCTAGAAGTGCTAGATTATTAAAACCTCACCTGCGTTAATGTAAGTGCCATCTGTCTTCAGGCCCCTAAACTACTTGGGATGAGACAGCAATGATTTGAATAAGAATATGTAACAATATGTAAGACTGGGATAAACATAGGGGACCCCAAAACAAACCATTGCAAGGGGCCCCCAAATTCCTTAAACCGGCCCTGCAGGTAGGTGTGCGAAAAAACTATGTTTATTCTGTGACAGGGACTGGAGTGGGACATGAGGGTGCTGTGCAATACAGGAACAGGGTTAAAATCCCCATCTGAAAAAGTCCTAGAAGTGCGATTGAGACTTTTCACAGCGGAATCTTTCATTACAGACTTCACTGCAGGTTACTGGCTGCACACTGGGCACTATAGGTTGTCGTAGAGAAAAAGGTATTGAATGAAGAATCAAGGTGAGCATGAGGGGAACACAAGGCTGAACAGGGAAGATGGTAAACCAAAGCAGCTGATGTAGCAGGAAGATCGCAGACTGATGGATACTTTATGCTCTTAGCTATATAGAAATTTTTGTGTGGGTAGTTTGGGTGAAGGCAAAACGCTCTTGAACGAATCTTGCAAAGAAAACCTTGTGATAGGTGCACTTGAGGGTCACCATAAGTCGGAAATGACTTGAAGGCACACAGCAACAACAGTTTGGGCAACTCTTGTTTTATATGGCTAAAAGCGCTTTGGAAAGAAAACTCAACAAGATCATGCATCAGCCACTAGATGGCAGTGTAATCTACCAATACAACACTTGAAGCCTGTTTTAAGAGTCTAAAGAATTAGAGGAATTACGCAGTGGTTTAATTATTTTATTACTTTCAGATTCAAGAAAAGTAATTTTAAACTAGATTTTAATTGGATATTTTCCATGTTAAATGACATTTTCTGCTGGTGGTATAGCTTTAAATTACTGATAAGCAGTAAAAAAAACCAGGCAATGCAACTAGAACAAATTATTAAGCTTTAAAATTATGTATTTTGATTAAATAAAATATTATCATAAGTAAATATTTTCAAATCTTTTCACAAGAGTATTTCATATTCACAAGAGTATTTAATAAGAAATATACAAATATTTTCAAATACGTTCATAGGAGCAATTCTGTAACATTTATTTTAATGTGCTAATTATGTTGTTGATAAATTGATAGCATGTTGGTTACTTGATCAGAGCAAACTGAAGCATATTGAGATTCATAGTGTCAATAAATAGGATTTTAATGTCATATTTCTGTAGGATTCTGTACCTAGGGCCAAATTCTGCTTCATGGCAACCTACCAGGAGTTGGAGGGCTGCAGCTCATTTGCATGTTTGCTGGTATCCATAATTGTAGATGTTGTATTTTTATTGTATTTTTTTATTAATCCCATTGATGGATTATAGCAACTATATTTTGAACTATATTGAGGTATTGCCAAATAATTAATTTTTTGTTTTGTTTAATACAGTACAACCCCCATATCTGCAGGGGATACCTTCCCAGCCTTATCACAGATACTGGAAACTGTGGATAATAGTGAACCCTATTAAGATGAATAGCATCTGGCTCATAGAGTTGTGCTTGAGGACCTAGAAGGTACCTAGAGAGAATCTATGGTCAGTTTCCGACAGATGCATAGCACAAAATCATGCTGGATATAGAAGATGCCTGGAAAGACCTTTTATTTTTTAATGCCGATAAGTGAATCCATGGATATGAGTCCCATGGATACAGGGGCCATACTGTATGTAGCTTTTCTGCTCCAAGCACTCCATAATCAGTGCCTGCTAATTCATTGTAGAGTTTTGGTTTACTTTTAAAAACAAACTCTAGGTGTTCTGCTATAGGAACTTTACAAGTGGCCGAAGCTGCAACCATAAATTACATGCAGGATTACAGCCATAAGATTTGCAAAGGCAAATGCCTGGATAGCAACTGCATTGCACTGCATGTGTGCCACATATAAAGAATGTTGCATGTCAGGACAAAGGTAAGAAAATAAGTCAACAACCTGCAAAATGGAATTAAATAAACCAAGAGGTATTCCCAAACCTTTCGCAAAAGTTAAAGAGCCAGATCCTGTCTCCTCCCCACATTAACTTTCCCCCATGAGGAATTTATTCTAGCCTGAAACACAGCATGATTCTTGAGTAACATTCCTTCTTTGCACCCTCTTCCAGTGATGTGCCACATAGACATCAGATTCCTTAGAATACAATTTCTGTATGTTCTTGTATATTTCCTCTGGGGGAAAAAAAAAAACCCTGTTCCCAAGATTGTTGTGTTGACCACTACAGTCTGATAATTGCATGAAAAGACTGGAAACTTGAAGAAGCAAGGGTGTGTGTGTGAAAAAACTCCTACTGAGCTGTGTTCTAAGAGGTTAGCATCATCTCAGTTACAGTAAGGTTGAATGTGACTTCTGTTGGTATATTTGAACATGATATGTTGCTGAGCTGAGCTTAGCAGGATTATATAATATACATAATTTGCATTGGAAGAGATCATAACTAGCATACAAAACAAGCCTTTGGAACTAGCTTGGATTGATGATAGCGATCTGCTCTCTTTTACTATGCCAGTCTCACCTTGTGAATTCAACTCAGATTTGGGAAAACTTTAATACAGGCTGCATTCTCCAGTTTCTTTGTCTGTTGATTTAAACCAGCTTCTTCAGGGTACTGGAAAACATCTTGTGGGGTATACTGGAGAAAAACCTTGTGTCTGCCTCAAGCATCCCAGCTGGTTACAGAAGTGGCTAAAGTGAAACCAATCCTACACTGTAGGGAGAAAAAGAAGCTGTCTAGCAAAGAGAAAATGGGGAGTGTTGGCCAGGTGGGGAAAACATCCCCAGGGCTTTTTTTTTTTGGTTTTGTTTTTTGCAGCAATTAGTGACTTAAATATTTACATTCTAAGGAGTGAAGATAATGTTTTTATAGTCATATTTTAAATGATGACGTTTTACATTACCTTGACTTCACCATAAAGCTGGGACAGGCAAAATTGAAGTCAGCAGCCTCATGTGCCCCCTCTTAAGTCTGTTTCGGTAGTCCTTCACCCCTCAGGACTCTTGGGTTTGTCTCTCCCCCCCTGCTCCTGTGAGGTTCCAGAAGCCACAACTCACCTTTCAAATTGTTTTGTAGCCCACCCTGCACTGTTCAACATCAAAAAAGTTTCTATTTTTCAAAATCAGAAGTAGTCTTCTGACCTCTTCTGATTTTGTCCCTTTGGCATTTTTGATTGCTCATGAAGACCCTGAAGAAAACTAGATCCTGGACCTACTGTAGTTGCCCTTCCTTGTCAAAAAAGTACAGACCTAGGCTACTGACACATTGCAGAAATAATGCAGTTTGATATTGCTTTAACTATCATGGCTCCAGCCTATGGAATCCTGGGATTTGTCATTTGTTGTGGCACCAGAGCTCTCTGACAGAGAATGCTAAATATCTCATAAAACTACAAATCCCAGAATTCCATAGGATTGAGCCATGGCAGTCAAAGTGGTGTCAAATTGCATTATTTCTGCAGTGTGTCAGCAACCCTAGTTCACTCAAAAACCCACCCAAAAGGAGTGATGTGGCCATCAAGTGCTTAACTTTGAAAATACTATCATCTTCTTATCTGCAATTGTAGTATATAAAGATAGTTTGGGGGGGGGGAATGAAATAACATGAGACTAGGGGCTTAACTCCAGAATGTCTTTAACTGTTAAACATCAAAGACTTGAATTTGTCACTTGTGGTGTCTTTCTAACTATATTGTTGTCAAGGTTAACCGGGATGCTTCCAAATGAATGGATCTTAGCAGTAGCAATCAACTGTCTAGCTATTCCAACATTTCCTTCTTAATAGATTTTCTGTGGTGACGAAAACGATGGAAGGAACAGTTAGAAAACATGTGAGGGTTACACATAGAAGGAAACATTCTTTTGACCTTCTGCAAAATTCTGTGAATAAGAAGGGGAACTGCACAACGAAAGGCTTTATCTGGCAGTACCCAGGGAGCTTATTCACACAAGTGCTTCACAAACTGCCTGTGGTAATGTAGTACACAACTAGAAATGCAAGATGAAATACGTGTGAAGATCAGTCATGTGCCATGTTTGTTTGTTTTTGCTCCCCTTTGTAACTCATTTCCCTGTGTAGATCGTAAAGTCCACAATTTCTGCATGTATGTGGTATGAACAAAATCAGGACTCATACAGGTGGTACACGGTTTTGACAACCTTGCCAATGAAATGACAAACATTGGACTTTGAGAAGGCATTTTACAGTCTCAACAGAAGATTTGGACTCCTGAAAGGATTCTGGGCAAACCTATCTGTCATGGGATAAAAGACCAGGGAATCAGTAAACTTGGAAGAACTGAGATACAGTGAGAGAACACATGATTTATATGGAGCTGGTTCTAGATTTAATCCTTGGAATCTCCAGGCAGGGCTGGGAAGGACCCCTGACTAGCCACTGGGAACCATTTTGTAGTAAACATTTAGTATTATGGACTAAGGTCTTGGCTTGGTTTAGGCAGCTTCCTGTGCCCTTACAATGGATTAAAGAACAAATGTAGATAATAGTAATAAACTGACAGTTATCACAATGAAAGTAAGTCACTTCCCTATGGGTTTTACTAGGAACAACACTATTTAATTTATTCATACACTATCTTGAGGTGTGCAGAGTAGTGAGGGAACTAATTTTGCAGATCACACTAAATAATTCAAGGTGGTGGGGCATTTCTATAGTTTTTTGGCTGGTCTCTCTTAACAAATGAAAAATTGTTGCTGGAAATCCCCCTCCTCTTTGGACAATTCTGTGATCAACCTTTGTAAAGATGAGGAGCTTGTCCAGTTGGAGCTCTTGTAGATATGATGTGAAAATGGTTCTTTTTAAGAAGAGTACATACTCCATAGGGAAGGAACTAATTAAAACGAATTACCTTATAATGTCTTTATAGAAATCTATGGTGTAGGTGTTTTTCTAATACTGAATATAATCCACATTTACCTGACCTTAAAGATAATAGCATGGAATGTGAGCAGGTAAAGAAAAAAGGATACCTCGTTGTACTAGTCTGAGTGTCAGTCTGGAACTCCAGGTGATAAGAGCTTGAATTCCTGCTTAGCCATGGCAACTCAGTGGGTGGCCTTAGGCAAGACACACTGTCTGAGCATTAGAGGAAGGCCATGGCAAATCTCTGAATAAATCTTGCCAAGAAAATCCTATAAGACTACTGCCAAAAGCTGGAGTCAAATTGAAGGCACATAACAACAACAAAGAAAGGGGCAACAAACATGATTTAATAGATGGGGTGCCATCAATGCATGGAAAAGATGAAATGTTTACAGTTTTTTATTTTAAAAATGACACCAAATTAGAAGGGGTAGTAAATACCCCAGAGGACAGGACCAGAATTCAAAATGAGTTTAACAGATTAGACAGCTGGACCAAAACTAACAAAATGATTTCAACAGGGAGAAAAGTAAGGTACTAAACTTAAGCAGAAAAAAAAATGATATGTACAGATACAGGGTTGGTGACATCTGGCTTGCCAACAGTACATGTGAAAGGGATCTACAAGTCTTAGTAAACCATGAGCTGAACATGAGTCAACAGTGTGTGACTCAGTGATTAAAAAAGCCAATGTGATTCAAATCTACATTAATAGGAGAATAGTATCTATATACTATATCCCTTGATTTTTATCAAGAGAAGTAATAGCACTGCTTTATTCTGCTTTGGTCAGACCGCACCTGGAATACTGTGTTCAGTTCTGGGCACTACAATTCAAGATGAATATGGACAAGCTGGAACATGTCTATCGGAGGGTGACAAAAATGGTGAAAGGTATGGAAACCATACCTTATGAGGAACAACTTAGGGGGCTCGGTATGTTTAGCCTGAAGAAGAGAAAAATAAGACATGACATGATAGCCATGTTTAAATATTTGACAGCATATCAAATATTGAAGATGGAAGAAGAGACTAGGGAGATTTTCAGACACGGAAAAATCGTCCCTTGCCGCGCGAGCAGCCTCCCGAAACTGCTGCGCGGCAAGGGTATTTTTCGGACGACGCTGTGCCTCTTGCGAAGCCGTCCGTGTCACTTCCGTGAAGCTTGGGACGGCTCCGCGCCATATTTCAAGCACGGGCAGCCTCCGTGATTGAAATATGACGCGGAGCCGTCCCAAGCTTCACGGAAGTGACACGGACGGCTTCGCAAGAGGCACAGCGTCGTCCGAAAAATACCCTTGCCGCGCAGCAGTTTCGGGAGGCTGCTCGCGCGGCAAGGGACGATTTTTCCGTGTCTGAAAATCTCCTAGGATGCAGAGCAATGGATTCAAACTACAGGAAAAGAGATTTCACCCAAATATTAGGAAGAGCTTCCTGATTTTAAGAGCTTCTTCAACAGTGTAATATGCTGCCTTGGAATGTAGTGGAGTATCCTTCTCTGTGGGTCTTTAAACAGAGGCTGGATGTCCATCTGTCAAGAGTGCTTTGAATGTGTATTCCTGTCTGGTGAGGGGTGGGAGTGGGCTTGGACTGGATGGGTTTTGTAATCTCTCCCAACTCTATGATCCTATGAGATTAGTAAGGTGATTATAAAGTTATATATGGGGGGGTGAGATTGAGTTTTTTTCCTCCCTCCCCTCATAATACTTGAATTCATCGTAATTCATGGTGGTAAAAGAAAATATGTCACTCATCACATAAGTAACTTGAGCAATCGGCTGCCAGTGATGGCATCATCTGTCTTAATTGGCTTTAAAAGGGGATTCATTTGTGGATGACAAATTCATGGAAGATAGATTGATCCATGGCAGGGCTTGGAAGAAGTTACTCTTTAACTACAGCTCTCAGAATCTTCCAGGTGGCATGGCCAATGGCTATTGCATATGAAAGATTATGGGAGCTGTAGTTCAAAATGCCTATGGCTTTCCTAATGTCTCTGGTTATTAAACATGATCACTAAATGGATACTTCCATGTTCTGAGAAGCTGGACTAAATACCATTTTTTCCAAAGGACAAATTAGAGGGGAGGAGTGTCATTCTCTTCACACCTTTTTGTTTGTGTGTGTATATATGGTGTGTGTGTGTGTCCCTGAAGCATTTGGTTAGCCACTACTGGAAAGAGGATGCCAGTCTAAATGGACACTTAACCTGTTCTGACAAGGCACTTTTTATGTACTTATAAATTCATTAAACAATTTAATCTGTTTGGGCTTCCTCCATACCTCCTCTTCCTCCTTTTTTTTTAAACACTTCAATTCCATATCTTAAAGTAGAGACATACACTCTCTGACTCCCAGCACTGTGTGTGCAATAATGTTAAAAGCTGACTGATCCCACATCCACCTGGCCTTGACAAGCCAAGTGCGCAAGTGGGTCAGAAATGATTGAACGTCCCATAGTACTGCGTGTCATGTCCCATTTTCTTGGTGAGTTAAGAATGAAACCTGCAGATCTCAGAGGTGTATGTGTATACACACACAGACACATGCACACACACACACAGTTGCTGCTGCTGACAGGCCCACAATCCCCATCTGAAGAAAGTATTACATACAAGAAAAGATTTGTTTTAATGACAAACATTACACTATAACTCTGTGCCTACAACTATGCCACAGGTCAGAATTAGAACTCCAGGGGAAAAAAAGACCTGATATATGTTTGTTAAATTCTGTTAAGTAATATAAAGTACCCTCTTTGAGGATGCGGGGGGGGGATATACAGAAGCAGGACAGTGTTTTCCTATTTATCTGATCCTCAGTTATTACATGTTCTAATCTGTATTTGGTGTGCGTTTCCTTGTCAATTTATAACTATATGTACACAGTGTTCTTGTTTTAGTATCATTCTGCTTACCTAAACATTTTGGATGTCCTTCCAATCATATGGGAATGTGAATAGATCGACAATAACTATAAAAAGCTTCCAGATTCCACAACACAGGATACAATGACAGTTTGGTTGCCGAAAAGGACAACCAAACTGATCAGGAGGCTGAAACAACTTCTTGATGAAGTAAAGTGAAAACATTTGGAGCTGGTTGGCATAGAAAAAAGGAGAAACTGTGTAAAAAAAAAAAGGAGAAAAAGGTGTATAAAATTATATATGAGATGAAGAAAGTAGGTGAGGATAAATCTTTCTTATTCTCTCATAACACATGGGACTTTATCAGACTAGGCAAATATGGCATCATAACGATGCTTAATTAATGGGAAAGGGTGCGCATATCAAATGACGTCACCCTTTCATGAATTTGTACTGTCCAAAAGCCATTCATTTTTATTGATGGGCCAAGCCGTCAATAGATCTCCTGTAGCACTTTTTTGCCAGCATTGCTGGCATTTGAAATTTCATGGCATTGTGCTCACAGGAATATAGTGTCAATGACAGAACACTTCTAGATGAGCTCGTGACAGCCAGGTAGGGGATGCCCTTTTTATGAACCTCCCTGGTGTACTTTTAACTTTTAAAGTGTGTTTCTGTGCTTGTGTGAACATTGTATGTTTTAATTTTGCTTTATTTTAAAAAATTGCTGTGCTTGCGTCTTCTTGCGAGAATCGGCAAGATCTCAGACCAGGAAGTAAATGGAGTTCCGTTCCTGCTCCATTTGTACTGGGGCTGCCTCTTTAAGGTAGGTCTGATAAAGGAAGTTTTTTTGCTGGCATAAAAATGGTTCAAAATATGCTGGCAAAAGAATGTTTGTGGATGGTGGGCTGATGAAGTCCTAGAACTCCTGAATTATCTGTTAAAGTCCCATGGTGGGAGGTACTGAACAGAAACTACAAGAAGTAGTGATAGCTGCCACCGTGGACAGCTCTAAAGGAAGATTGGATGTTCTTATCAAAAACTTAAATATAAAACTAGACACTGTACAGCAGAGGTGGGCAAAGGTCACCCCACAGGGCCTTTTGGTGCCCTCAAATGCCTCTAGGGGTGATGGAGGCATTTTCACCAGGTTTTCTTTTTCTTTTTCTTTTTTTGCCTCCAGTCTATTTTAGGACCAGGAGAAGTCTTAGAAAAAGTAGGAGATAAAGTGGATGTGACTTCTGATCACTTCCTGTTTTTTTAAAAGGCCTCTCTTAGGACTAAATTGGGGGTGGGGATTAAAACTTGGTGAAAATGCCTCCACAACCCCAGAAGGTATTTGGGGGCACTTAGGAAAATTGCTGTGGGTCTGCAGACTCCAAGGTCTCCTGGGGGCTAGTGTGGGCTTTTAGCCTCTCACAATTGCCCCACCTCACCTTGCTGTACAGTAATATGAAAAAAAAAGACAGCCACTGCCTATATTGCTAGTATTATTGTGTATAAAGTGCAGTCCTATTGTCCTGCTAGACAGGTGGCCTTTACACCACTCCTAATGCTGATGTTGCCTAAATCAGGGTTAGCAATCTCACTGCTAAGCCAGAGGCACCACAACAGCAGAAACAAGCACCAGTTCAGCAGAACCAAGAGATATGCACCATGCCTCTCCACTGCCACTCACTGATCACATTGTTGAGCACCAATGATGACCCCATATTAGTCCTGAAAAGTGGGCACCAATCAATGCATGCTTATTGCCTGATCAACACAATGAAGTCACCCAATTCTGCATATACCTTCTACATCTCACACTGGAGCAGTGGTCAGGAAGATGACATCTAAGATCCTCATGGGGAAATAAAGCATAAAATTCTGACCAAGCAGAACTACATTCTGTCTCCCTTCTCATAAGATTCAAGGGGTGATGAAGGAGCATCTGGCTATGTTCCTGTAGTTGGATGCACAATTATAAAGGCATCCTTCAGGATCTTCTGGCGTCCTTCAGAGGTATTGCAGGTTGATGTTATAGGGATACAGCCCGACGTTTCTCCACTGCCTCCTGCTCTCCACCAGCCACTGAATGGCCATGTTGGGATGCAGAGCACAGACAACTGATGAATTTTGAGGGCATCATTGTGCAAGAGAAGTAGTGAATTTCTCCCTCCACAATCACTCCAAAAAGACATATAACAATATTATGTTGGCATTTGTCATAAGAAAATGCCTGCCATAAATTCTAATGCTAGGTATTGAGGTCTATTTGATTGCTCAGAACTAATGGAAGGAAAAACTCAACAGTGATTAACTTCTGGCTTTCACTACTGGAAGTGGCAGTGATGGCTATTAGCTCAGCATACTGTTTACAACAGCAGCTACTTCTTGAAAGTCATGGGCAGGACATGAATATATGGGCAGGATATATCGGTCCCTTCCTTTCCATAGACATTTCAGCTAGCAGCTTAACATGTATTAACAGCCCACCAAATGTTGATTGGGAGATGTTCACATCAGTAAAAGGCAAGGTACCAGGTGCTTGATGTGAGGTTTGCTGAATCACAAATAAGATAAGGAAGCTCTTCGAGAAAGCAGTTCCTTAAGCAACCTGCAATGTTCTCTAAGCTTCAGCTCTTGGTGCAGCTGCTGTCTTGTTTGATTGAAGTTACTCAGCTGGATAGAATTCTCGACTCACAGAACCACCACGCATAAGTCCCCTATGAATAATGCCCTTTCAGTTTTATGCAAGAATGATAAAACTTGAGCCAAGATATTTTGCTGACTTTGATGTGTTCACTTTTCCTTGCCATTTTTACTTTAAGGTATGCCAAGAAACATAACCATGCCATATAAATTGAGAATGGACCCAGGTACCACTTTTCTTAACAGCATAATTGGGCACTTCTGTAGCTTCTGTAAAATTTGGCAAGCCAGTGGAGATTGTGTGTTTCTTGACTGTGTCCTATGAAATGCAAGAGGAACATTATATCAAGGTAATGCTGAGACCATTGTTTAGTGGAGCCAAGTCTCATAGGGTTGCAGTGCCAGATTTTTTTTTTATTAACGAGTATAATAATGTCATCTGCCTTAGTCCTCAGGCTGTTTCCTCTGTACCTAGCTACAACTCATGCAATAGTTGAAGAGAGGATGGATTTCCAACCAATGATATATTTTTATGAGTTATCTTTGTTGTAAGGCAAAGTATTTTGAGGAGGCTTGGTAGTGAATAAGCATTTAGGACCAATTAAGTTTACAAGTGCCTGCTCCTGGTAAGATAAAAATGGCTAGAATGGGATTGTTGGCATCAACCAATGCCTGCATTTTGGGGTTGCCTTTGGGGTTGTGGCCATGGAAACTATCATGATAAGTATCTGGACTTCAAAATATACCACAACACCACTGGTAGAGACTGCATCATTTTGTGTCCTCCAAAGTGTCCAAGGTCTTCTGGATATAGATTTGCAACTTCTGTTCCAATCTTTTTTTAAAATATCAATTTGGCAACATTTCTGAATTTCAGAAAATGGTGATACTCATAGCTGCAGATAGTTCTCAGCTCAGTGACACACATTGCTTTGAGTTTCTAGCTTTCCACAACCAGGCATCTGGGATCATGAGACTTGTGGTCTAACACATCCGGAGGACAGGTAGTGGGGAAAGTGGCTTTAGGATCTTTAATACATTCATGCTACAGTTTGATCGGTGCTCTAGCATGGTCTTCTGGCAATATCCCAATAAAAATAAGACATTTCTGTACATATTCTGAACATATTCTGTTATTTGTATTAGTAGAACAAGGGTTAATGTTTTCACAATTTACATGTAAAGCATTTGGCATCCCCTTTGTTCTGACTCAAAATTTCACCTTCCTCCCCATTCCTCCAAAATGTTTTTGGAGTGTCCTAATATGTGTAGAAAGCGTGATTCCTGAATATCTGACACACACCCTTCCCCAAAGGGTGAACTCCATGGGGAACATTTAGCCTCTTGCTTAGCTCAGCTGGAAAGACAGTAAGGATTAGACTGTATGTCTGGACTTAATATCTTTCCATTGGTATTTGCAGTTCTCCAGAAGTTTCATGGCAGTATAGAATGGAGCCTTGGTTGAGTGAAAGATGAGTTCTGGCCAAAATCTAATGTTTTAAGAACTGTTGATCAAAGATCAGGTTTATCACAGTTGGTCTTGTAGAAAAAGATTGACATCTCAAAAAATGAGCTCCAACAGATGGAAGTTGAGCTCTTGCAATTTCAGCTGATTTAGCTTTTTCCCTTTTTGGCAAGGTGGCTGAATTACGTGATTAGTAATTTTTGTGAGCTGGCTAATAGGAAGGGGTGGCAATAGAAAGCTAAAAGTTAGCATAAACTTGCAAAGTCCAGCTCTCCTTTAGTAAATTGCAATATGTGACACTGCTGTAGTTGACCTTCATGGTTAACAATAGGCACTATGTGCCAGAATTCACTAGCGGTGCTAAGGCAAGGGAAACTCTTCTTGAAGTAAGGATAATTATTCTTAGACAGTGACTGATGATCTCAGAGGGCATATCAATGCTACTATAGTAACTTATTTTCTACTGGTCATAGCTTCCCCCAAAGAAAACTGGGAATTGTAGTTTCAAGAATCCCTTGCAGGACTACCATTTCTAAGTTTCCCCTAGAGAGAAGGTGGCTATTAATCCAGTTTATGTCTCACTAGTATTTCCTTTAAATAAGCTCTGTAAATTTGCAAAAAGGCGTTGAAAGCAAAAATATCTCCAAAATGTGCTCTCTTGCTTTTTCTTTCTCCTTGCTTTATGCCTACATATGGTTTCTGAGTCTGTCTTCCTTTGCTGAAAGTTCATTCTGTAAACAGAAGTAGGTGCACTCTGTCCTTTGCATGGCTGTTATCTTCAAGTCTTTTAACTCATCAACTTACAATCCTGCAATAATACATGCAAAATGGGCTCTGAGCTCCTTTGCAATATGCAGATTTGTGTGCAAATGAGCGTTACCTATGGTGTTCGCACTGAAGCGTTTTTCTTTGATGTACATTTCTGACATTCTCAGACTGTAAAGAAGAAAATAACTTCAAAAATTTTAAGAAACCTTAATTGAAGTTAACATAAAAGAAGATACATGGTGTTAATTGGTCTGTTTCAGGCATAATTTGGGCCTTTGAGACCATGTCCCTTACCCCCTGCCAAAGTGTCAAGACTCACATCTTTAATTCAACAATCTTTGTATTAATTACCTCTGGATAAGGTAAGCTTTGATTGGGAGTCCTTTATTGTAAAATTATGGTACGTTGCCTGCTTTAAGATAAATAAATTAGTGCTGAACTTGAAAAATCCCCATCCAGCAGAGAACTTGGAAGTACATTTGCGTATCAAATACCAGATGAAAGAACAGTTTTCTTCAGACAGTTTAATGGGAGAAAAGTGTTGAGCTGTTTACAAGAGCAGGATCCACATGGATCAGCACCATACACTGATTGCCGAAAAGTCATCTTATGGTGAAGACAGGTATAATATTTATTAAGCAGCAAAGGTGGTCTGGAAAAATCCTCACCTCATTCAGATTTACAATGCCATCCCATCAGTGATCCTCTGCAAAGAAATCTCACAAGTGTAAATGGGACATATCCAAGTATGCATAGGATTGCAACCTCATAGTCCAACTCTATGCATGTTTGCAAATTACTTCTATGCAGAAGTAAATCTCATTAAATTTAGTGGGACTTAATCCAAGGTACTGCAGTCCTTGTGAGCATTCTTTCCTCTGGCAGTGAGTGGGACTCTGAAATAAATCCACTTGTGACTTATAGGAATTTGAATGGGGGCAACACCAGTCATTAAGGCTGGCTCTACTAGGAGGAAGAGTGAGGAGGCTGACTCAGGTGGAAGATGCTGGGACAGAGCAGCAAGGTGTTGTAGGAAGGACTGTGGGCTAAGCAGCTTGCCCTGCATCTCCCAATCTAGTCTGATGCTTTCAGGTGTGTCAGAAGATGCTGTCCCATACCCACAAATAGAAGTATGTTTCAAGATTAGTTCAGGTGGCTTTGGTCCATATAATGGGAGTGGGCACCATCTTGTGCTTTACCTCAGACACCAGATAGCAACACTGCCATCTCCAACATCTCCACTGAATCAGTTCTGCAAGCAACTTCCCAAAATGGCTAAAAAGGTCATGTTTCTAAATTAACTTATGGCATAATAAATGTTCATGAAAATTAATTCATTAGCAATTAATGGCAAAACAATTAGCAAAACAATTCAAATGTGGACAGCTTGCCTGAAACAGTCAAACTTGAACTTGACTTCCTAGTGTGTAAGTGTAAGGGACCTGTCAGCTATTAGCATACAAAATGTGTATTAATGTTTTGGCCATGAAGAGGGGTCAAGAAGGGGAAGATGTTCAAGTTGGGTCACAGGTGAGGAAGTTTTACCTGCGTGTACAGTACAGATAGATGTTTTCCAGGTAACCAGGGTAAGCTGGTACCCTCTCTGGACCATTAGGTCTATCTCTTTCACATCCAATAACTCTCAGAGTAGAGTTGAAAACTTAACTGTTGGCTGGGTAAGCATATGACCTACAGTTGGTCAAATCCCACAGTAGCACTTGGCAGGGCAAAACACAGCACTTCCAGACTGGTGGCCTATGCTAAATTTCTGACCCACTTTGCTGCTATGCATTTTACAGCACATGGATTATGCACACATGGACCTCCATGTAATTGTTATCATCCTGCTTTGTGGTTTTGCTGTATCCATTGCTAAAGAATTATAGCTGTCCTGTTTCTCAGCCTTGTGTGCAAAAATCAGTTGTGTTAATCTAACCCAAGACTGATTTCCCAAAGGAATGAGTTGTTCTGTAATGTTTAGATTTCATTTGGGATGACTTAGGTCCAAATACTCAGTTTGTGGACAGCTTTGTATAGCTTCCACTACCCCTTAGCTCTGTTTGTTTCACAGAAGTAAAATGGAAAAACCTCAAGCATACTGAGGTGTCTTGGTAAGGAGAGGATAGACATTGAATATATGAGGTCTGTCTATTAAATGACAAGACTGAGACAACAACCCATCTTTATTTATATGTATTAAAATTCTAATGCTTGTCCCCTTCAATATACTCCCCATTCACACTCACACACTGATACAGTCTTGTTTTCCACTGGCTGAAGGCATGGAGCAGATCAGTTTCGGTCAGTTTCAACACCTGCTGTTTTCTTCTTTACTGCATCAATTGACTCAAAATGTGTTCCTTTAAGCAGTGGTTTCACTTTAGGGGGGGAAAATCACATGGTGCAAATATGGCAAATATGGAGGATGTTCAGGTGTAATAATGTGTTTATCAGCCCAAAACTGCTTCACAGAAAGTTCTGTGTGAGCAGGCACATTGTCCTGAATTGTAACCATTGTTCCACTGTTCTGACCTCCCCCGCGACTCTTTCTCTCAGCTTTCTCAAAACTTCCTTATAATAATGCTAGTTCACTGTTCTGCCTTCTGGAACCCATTCTGACAAAATTATGTTCTTGATTTTAAAAATCCCACAATGAGCATGGCTTTGAATGTAGCCTTGCTTTGACATGCTTTTTTCATTCTTGGTGATGACGGTGTTTTCCAGTGTATTGACTGTTGCTTTGTCTCAGGATCATACTGGAAGATTCAGGTTTCATCACAAATGATGATTTTTTGAAAAAATGTCAGTGCAAATTTCCTTGTGGCACTTTTTTTGCTCTAGTGTGAGAACCCTCGGGACCATCTTGGCACAAACTTTTCTCATGTTGAGATCCTCATGCAAAATTTCCCATGCAGTGTCTTTGTTAATCTTCACAGTTTCAGCTATCATTCGGACACTGAGCTGGCAGTCTCCTCGAACAATCTGGCTGATTTTTTCCTACAATTTCTTTGGTTTTTGAAGTGGAAGGTTGTCCAGGGCAGTCATCATCTTCCACATTCTCACGTCCTTCTCTGAATCTTTTGTGCCACTCAAACTCATGTGCATGAGACATGCAGTTGTACCCTGTCATGAGCTGTCTTCTATAGACTCAGCAGGCAACAGCTTCAGGTGTAAAAAACATAAAGCTTTATTACAGATAGACTTCAACTCTCACGTTGGCAGAGGTGATACATTGCTACCTTGCATGTATCAAATGATGGTATGAATGTCAGGAATGACCTGTTCCTGACATCCCTATAGGCCTCAGTAAGCATTTGAAAAGATTGTGTTGGCATTTTGTTCAATTTTACTAAAAATTTCAAATTGACATGTTGCTTGACTTTTAAACTTAGCATTTTTCCTGCACACAACAGACACAGGTGCTTTAAATGTTCTCCCTGATTTGTCTGAAAGGTAGAAACATGGTCTTGTTATTTAATATACAGGTCATGTATAAATAATAACTACGGTATATAGAGCAGAAAACTGAAATACAGTTGTTCCTTCATATTCGCTGGGGTTTGGTTCCAGGACCCGCCGTGGATACCAAAATCCATAAATACTCAAGTCCCATTATATGCAATGGCAGAGCAAAATGGTGTCCATTATATAACATGGCAAAATCAAGATTTGCTTTTTGGATTATTATTTTTTAAAGAATATTTTCAAACTGTGGTACTTAAATCCATGGATACCAAATCTATGGATACAGAGGGACAACTGTAGATAGCTATAAAATGGTCTGTCTAGAGTGATTCAAAAGACCCCCAATGACCACTGGAACTGGGAAAGAATTTGAATTGCTGCCTAATACTCTCAGAATCTGCTCTCTAGCTATACAGCACCACAAATACCCATCCTTGGTGATGTCCATGTGACTTCCATGTTAATGGGACAGTGAATTCATTTCAAATTTCAATCTGGATTTTAAAGGAGCTATCCAAAATGCTCCTTGGTTCAGCACCTTGGACAGTTCATTTACAATTCAAAGTAAAACTAGGCACAGACTCACTGCCCTGCTGACATGGAAGCTACCAGCTGCTTCCTGACAGTCTTCTTACATTCGCACACCCACTCATGGCTTTGCCATTACATATATCTAAAGCTGGAGAAAGGTGACACAGGTATGATCATTAGGAGTGTGTGGTTTAGCCTCATGGCTGGCTGGAGACCCCCCACTACATCCTCTTCTTGTACATGAGACTCCTATACTGCAATATGTCCTCTTGTCCCAGCTATAGTCTTTGTTCTGTTGTATTAGTTTGGAGATGGTCTCATTTTCCTTTCTTTGGGTCCTTGTCAATGGTACCAATGGTAGCCTTGTCAAGAAAATAATTCTTTTGTCTGGCACAATGTTTTCAAATCCAGCTGTAGATAATTACCTGTGATTCTGCCTCCAACTTGAAAAAGGCCAAATCTGCAACACCTTCAAATGTGTTGGGGTGGGGGAGAAAAGGCAAGCAATAGGAGAATGGAGGCATCTTCTTCTCTACCACTGCTTTGCTCACCAGCACTTGACACCAAATGCATACAAGAGGCTGACCATCAAAGAAAAAATGAGCTCAATAGAAATAGTAGGCATACATTTGGATCTGAGTGCAATGCAGTATCAGTCATTAGAAAGTGCAACACAAAGGATTTGCATGGCAGACAGTGCTAATCAGAAGAGGTGAGTGTTCTAGCATGTTTAAATGAGGACAGGGCACTTATTAATCAAAACAGAATCCAAAAGGACTGAAAGAGCACAAATGCTACTCGAAGCTTCCAAAAGTGGACCAAGGATTTCTGAAATTCCATTTGAGACAACGATCTGGGTTATTATGAGAGGGATAATGAGGTAACTAACAAATACAACAAAAGGTAAGTGTGAGGAATTGTAATTATATTAGATACTGCAGGCAGCTGATTGGGGGAAAGTGTTTCCTATTATAGCAGAAAGTCTGTTGGCAAGGGGAAGTAAAATAATGGTTTTTCCATCTCCTTTGATCAACCTAGCAAGTTACTATAGTGAGAAAAAAACTTGCAAAGTTTCTATCACATTGGGTGATCCTAGTGGTGCTGCTATAACATCTGTTCACACCAGAAGCCCAGAAGTTGAAGGTTCTCCCCATTCAGGATGCAGCAGAACCCTGTGGGAAGTTCATCTACTTGGATGATAGCCTGTGTTGGGAAAGCTTAAGTTTGTCATGGATGAAGTGAAAAACAAAACAAAAAACAGGACCTCCACCTGCAGCCTGAAATGCAAAGGAGAGATGAGGGGTTGTCACCAGAGGCCAGGTAGTTCCATCCACTTTGCCACTGCTAGCAGTTGAGGTTGTTAACGGACAATTGCACCTCCCATCAGTTCTCACTATAGAGGCTAGTGCTGCTGAGAGTTGCAGTCCAGCAACATGCCAGTAACATCAAGAGGGACAAAAGTGTCCCATTCCAGGCCTAGAATTTCCTGCACAAGGTACTAGAGTCTTCTGGATGATGGGAGTTGATTGGAAGGTGGCTCAGACAGCTTGAAATGCCCTATAGAAAAGAGATGGAGCAAAAGCCAGTCTAGTTAAATTGTTTCTTCAGAGTCCTTCCTAGGAAAAGGGACTGTATCCTACCAGGGCCATTATTCAAAGGGGATAAGGAAAAGGCAGAATTTGGTAAAGTTACTTTTTGGCTTTCAGTTCCCACCAAATCCCACTGATCCATAGGGAGAGGTAGGTAAGAAACAACAACAACAACTTTTAATTCTATTGATCCTTTAATTGTATTTTATATTTTTGGTGGTTCTTACTGTTACACGCCTTTTTCTGTAAGGCACCTTAAATCCTCGTGCTGGGAAAAGGCAGGATATAACCAACCAGCCAACCAATAATCTTTTGTCCAGCAACAGCAGAACGGATAGGTCTATTTATACAACTACATTGTTGAGAATGCAAAAGCTAATTAGTTTCCATCACTCAGATTTGTTACCTTGTGGTAATTATGGACTCTTCATGGAAGCAGTGGCACAAAGTCATAGTCAGATGGCTGTCCTTGTGTGGTGTCCTCTTTAAGCATTATTTAACCTCATTAGTAACATGGTTTTCTGTCAGATTTAGGAGAAAGAATTTCTCCACAGTGTACCCAGCAGCCTATCCAGTAGCTTCAAAAGACTTTGAAGAGGGGATATGTTTTCTCTGAATTAGGGAATCCATTATCCAGTGTTTTCAGTATCCATGGTTGGGATTTGTAATCTACTGAAAACATGGCTTGCTTCCTTTATCTCTTCATCGTTTATCCATCACCTCTTTACAGCTTGCATGTTCTGTGTTACCACTCACCTCTAAAGGCCCATTTATCTTGACTACTTGTAACACTACAGCATATTTTTGCTTCTTTAGTAGCATGGTTTTTTTATACATGAAGGGACCCAGTGAGACCATCATCTTTGCTGACATCTTCCATTGTTGAGCCAGCCACTCACACTCAATAAAATGGCCATTGTGGCAGATTTAAGAGGCAATGGGAATGTGACAAGAGACACTAAATGTCAATGGCCTAGCAGGAGGGGGGGGGGGGGAGGTCAGGTATGAAAAGTCTTGAAACTATTGTGCTATGTTGGTAGCAAATATTTCATAGTCAGGGGCCATAATTGGAAACAGCTGAAATTCATTATTACCTCCACATAGATTTCTACCGTGGAATGTTAAGATTTTGTATATCACGCATTTCCTTGTCCTTCCAAAGCTCTAATTCATATATTGTGTTTTATCTTCCAAGAACACCATGCTCAAAGGAGATTATCAGATAAGCCTCTAAAAACGTTCTTGTCCCACTATACTTTAAAGTGTAAGTGTCCCAGCACAATAACCAAAAAATCACACAATAGCATCCGTTGTTGTAATAACAAGAAATAGCAGCCCCAGCATTATTGGAGCATGCTCGTCAGTGCTGTTTACTTCTGCATTTGCTGGGGCACGTGATCTTGGTGGTTCTCACGAGAAGATGCACGTGCACTTAAAAGTTTAAAGACATCTAAATTACCAAACGAAATGAACACACAAGCACTGAAACACACTTTACAATTTGCAGGCAAAATGGTGAGGTTCATAAAAGAGCATCCCATGCCTAGTTTTCTCATTCTCACCTGGAAGTGTTCTGGTGGGGACCACCCATTGATGCTGTATTCATGAGAGCATAATGGGACATGGTTTCAGATGCTAGCAATACCACAAACAATGCCATCAGTGATCAATTGATGGCTTGGCCTGTTAATAAAAAAGAATTCACCTTATTCACCACAGCAGGATGTTTGGAAAATGCAAGTAGTCGTGTGATAGGGAAGCCCTTTCACAGTATCCTGTTGTCATTATCACGCAGTATTTGCCACGTCTGATAATATCCAAACTCTTCTCTGAGCTCAATAAGAATCCAACGATATGTTATGATGGAGTCAATGTGAATACATCTCATTAAAGCTTTTGTTAGACATCTAATGTCAGGTTAGCAGAATCCCATTTGCACAGCAGCCCTTTCTCTTCCTCTCTTAATCAGTTCTCCTTTCTCCCATTCACACAGCAGGTCTTTCTCTTCCTCTCTTTTTCTTGCAGTTCTCCTTCCTCCCGTTCTCATAGCAGGTCTTTCTCTTTCTCTATTCCTCTTGCAGTTCTCCTTTCTCTCATTTGCACAGCAGGTCTTTGTCTTCCTCTCTTTTTCTTGCAGTTCTTCTTTCTCCCATTCGCACAGCAGACCTTTCTCTTCGGAGATTATCAGGCAGGAATGAAAAAAGTGTTCCTGTTCCACAATCTTCATTCTCGCCTCTGTCCTGTCCCTGTCATGCCACAATAATCCTCCCCATCACACTTACCTTCTCTCCCATTGTTCCGGCAGCCCAGAAGTGAGTGGAACTCTAATGGAGTTCCTTTCACTTCCTGGATTGAAATCCCATGGATTCTTGTGAGACGACTCAAGCGTGGGAAATTCAAAAATAAAAATAAAAAGAACACAAAAACATTACAGCAAGCACAAAAAAACCCCACATTTTAAAAGGCAGAAGTAACTTGAGGAGGGTCATAAAAAGTGTGTCACTTACCTGGATGTCCCGATCTCACCTGGAAGTGTTCTAGCAGGACCTCCTATTGATGCTGGGATCTCGCCAACATAACAGGGCACCTTTTCACTCATAGGAACATCTGTAACAGAAACAGAATGGGGGATCTATTGACTGCTTCTCTCATCAGTAAAAAGCAGCACCGGCTGAATGGCAGCAGAACAGGTGCATAATGAGGTAGGAATGACATTGTCTGAAAGGGGAGCCCTTTGGAGATCTCCTGGCATTCATGTAACACCACTTTTAATGCATCTGATAATCTCCTTCCTCTCTTTCTCTTGCAGTCCTCCTTTCTCCCAAATCTCCTCTGGGGTAGCAGGAGGATGTTGAATCCATTCCACTGGTAGATGCTGGTCTGCCAGAGGACAGATACTGTTGGATGGAATCTATGGTGATCTATATGCGTGTGGAAATAATCCAGAACACGACTTTTAAAAACATCAGAGAATTTGATAAATGGTATGTCCCCTCCCTTATTTGAAATGTATTAGGATGTTATCAGACACACCAAATACGGTATCATAATGACTCCACATAAATGCGAAAGGGCACACACATCAGATGACATTGCTCTTTCGCGTTTATGTACTGGCCAAAACCTCTACTTTTTTATTGATGACTTAAGTTGTCAATAGATCCCCATGGTGCTTTAGTGCCAGCATTATGGGTGTTTGAAACCTCGCAGCAATGAATGTAGTGTGAATGGCCAGTCCAGCACAAACACTTCTGGGTGAGATCGCAACATCCAGACCAGGTAAGTGACACACTTTTTATGACCCTCCTGGGTTACTTGTAAGTTTTTATGTATGTGTGTTTGCTTTTAAAAACTTTTAGTGTGTTCTTTTTGTTTTGTTTCGCGAGTGTCTTCTCATGAGAATCTGTGGGATTTTGAATGAGGAAGTAAATGGGGAGTTCTTTTGCTGGCATAAAAATGGAAAAGTTATGCTAGCAAAAGAACGGGTTTTGGTTCAAGTTTAACATTTTACTTTTTTTAAAAAATCAGGGCTGTTATCCTTTTCCATTCCTACTGCTTTTCCAATGAAAATCCTCCTCATGCTATTTTCCAATTAATATATCCCAAGCTAGGAAGAACATACAGAAAGTAGAAGAAAAGGTTAACACTCATTCTGGTCTGTGATCACTGTCCAGATTTTCCCCAGCTGCTACTTGCAAAAAGCATGGAAGAATTAAATATATGTTTCTACATCTCTTTCCTAATAATATATAGTTTGGCCTCAATTTCGTGTCTGACTTAGTAGCCAATATTTCTTTTTATTGCCATAAAAATGTAATCTATTAGGGGAAGTTTCCCCTGCTTATCTGAGTCATGTCCATTCTGCAGTTCAAGTTTTTCATATCTTTGTAATTGTGTTTTGGTTGCAGTTTTCCCATCTGTGAACTTGCGACCATATAAACACCAGCATAGATCTGATACTGAACTCTAGTCTATCATGGAAAAGAGATGCCACAACACACTCTAGTGCTAAGTCAAAAAACATTTTGAATGATGTCTGCCAATTGGTTTTTAACATCTTTATGACCTTTATTTATTTATATCTGACCTTTCCTTGGCATGTTTGCAGAAGCTGACAAAACCCAACAGAGGATAAAGCAATCGCACTGAACCAGTCCAAGAAGTGATAAAAATAACGACAGGAACCTGACAATGGGAAACCATAATAACCTGACAGGAGAATTCATGAATACTTTCCTTGTTTCCTGCTCCCAAAAGATGCCTGCTGAGTGGCCTGGCAGACATGGCAAATGGAAATCAGTCCTTCATCCCTTCATGCTGCTACTGGCAATTGACACTGTTGTGCCAGATACTGGGATGGGTGGGACCTGTAAGAGGATCTTTAACTGGAAAGCAAAAACCATTCCTGCTATAACCTGTGAGTTCCACTTATAGCCAGGAGACCATATATTCCGGTTACAGCTGGGGACTTGCAGTTTTAAGGGTCAAAATTCTTTGGATTAAGTGAGTGTTGTAGGGGTTTCTTAGGGAAACAATTCACAACAAGCCACAACATAACTACTGATGAGAAATGTTCCTAGGAGTGCTTTCACTACCCCTAGCAATACAGAGCTGAGACACAATTATTCCACTTATTCCTTATCTTTTTGAGTTAATACTCTTGGTGCACCCTCTTCTCATCTGAAAGCATGTGGCAGACAAGAAACTCACACAGGGAGAGAGAGACATTTTTGAGGGCACCTAACATTTCAGAAGAAGGAACTGACAAACCCACCTCTCAGTATTCCTTGGCTAAGTAAACCCCATGATTTTCCTTGTTTTTTTCCGGGCTGTGAGGCTGTTTCCAGAACACGGCCTCACAGCCCAGAAAAAAAACAAGGAAAATCTATGGATGCCAGCTGTGAAAGCCTTCGACTTCACATAAAACCCCATGAAATTCATGGGGTTGCTGTAAATTGACAGCTGACTTGAAGGCACATACACACATACTACAGACACATCACAGTGCTGGTATTGTGAAATGTGTGCTCAGAGCCAAATGGACCTTAGCCATCATAGGTCTGAGGCACTCTTGGAATTTTATTTAAATGTTTGGCAGAGTTGAAATAACCTATCTTTTTATCACTTACTGGAGGGTTAGCGCAAGACATTTTTCTATCTGAGGCAAAGGACAAAATGGCATCTCTCTCTGTTCTATGCACAGAAATTGACTGGCTTGATAATTGAATCTCACTTCAGCAGTAGTGAACCACTCATTGCAGTTGAGGCAGCAAGCTACTTTTAGGGGTCAGGGTGGGTGGCATGGCACACACAGCTTTGTCCCCCTGCCTCCATTTGCCAATGCTCACAGCCTCTTATCACCTGCCCCCTGAAGGGATAGGATGAGAAAGTTAAACTGTATTAAATGAATGCCCTTTTAGGTTGGCAATTCTTTTGGGGGCGGGCATTGACTGTCTGTGTCTATAGACAGTCTCTTTAAAAGAACTGTGGTACAAGAAACCTTCATGATATAAATTCTGTGGCAGTGGTAACAGGCAGAGTTTACAACTACGGAATATTGATCAACAGATGTAGCTTAGCTCAGAGACTTGAAAAGACATGGATTAGATGCAAGAGCCCATATGTTATCCATCTCCAATTGCATTAATTTTATTGTGTTTGGTGACTGTGAGGTGCTCCTTTATATCAGATTATGGAAAAACCCGATTGATCATGCTATCTAGAGAGAGATTTATTCTGTGTCTATTTGGAGAGCATCGTGTCCTACTCTGCTATACTCGCAGAAGCCCTTGAACCTAATGGTTCTTTTATTATATGATATGAGAATGTTGTCCTTGTAAATGAATAAAGAGTAGCATGGAGAGAGAAACACTGAACTTGTTCTTTTAGCCTTGCAGTCACTGATTAAAGAGACTGAAGATGTTTTCCAGACGTAGCCTCTGTTTGGAACCAAGGCGCCTTAATTGAATTGATTGCTCAATTACTTTTGGACTAAAAGAAAGATCAACACTTGATTAAAATTCTGCTCCAAAGAAAAATGAACACCGTTGTTGTAAACACTGAAGCCAAAGGGTTCTCAGTAAATACTTGAAAGGGCCACCAGTACATCATGTCTAGAAAAGACAAGGTAAGCCAGAACAATGCAGCAGTGGAGGAAAGGACATATATTTACCCGGAGACACGCAATAATCTTAAAAGGATATATTAGGTGCTGGATGAATCAGAGTCAGTGTGTAGTGGGCCAAACAGAGGACTGTTGATACTTGGCTTGAGGGTAAGAGTGCTCTTTTCTAGTTACTCTGAAATATTGCTTTTGTGTCTGTATGGGTGTCATATGCTGGGTGCCATTTTTCTGTTTTTGAAAGTGTTTTTTTTTAAAGCAAGATAACAGCAAGCAAAATAATAGCAAGTACAAAGAACAGCAAAAAAGATCAGGAAGCAAATATTACAGAAACGTGCTATTGTTTAGATAAAAGCAATGAGTAACAGCCAATGAGCTACTCTGGAAAAGTAATGAGCAATTGGTAATGAAAGAGGGTTGGTATTCTACACAGGCTACTTAGCTATGTTTGTGTAACTAAGTAACATCCCCTGGCCTGATCTTCTCACCCAAACCTACTTTGCAGGGCACCAGCCACATCAAGAGGAGGAGGTCTGTTCTGCTGGCAATTGTGGTCTGGGTGGATGATACTTCCACCCTCTCCCACCAGCAAGCAAGGCTGTGACAAGGAACTGCAGCAGGGGTCTGGCTTCTGACTGTTGCAGACTTTCTTGCTGTTGGGAGTGGCTGGAAATGCCACCCACCTATGCCACAATCACCAACAGAAAAAACCTCGTTCTCTTGATGTGGCCTATACTTGGTAAAGTAGATTGGGTAGGGCAGTTACAATCCTGGCAACAGTGCTATGATCGTGACTATGGGCTTATCTACATGAGCCAGGATACAACAGCTCCCTGGCTGTGGAGTTGGCCTGTTCTTCCCCCCTTACTATGATTTATTTATTTAATTTATGTGCCACCTTTCTCCCAGAAGGAACCAAAGGTGGCTCACAAAATATCATATAAAATACAGTTTAAAAACCATTAAAAACATCACAATATAGAAAATATATAATTACAGAAATATATAAAAGTTAAAAGATTAAAAATAAACAAGATAAAAACAAAGAAACACACACACACCAATAAAAACTTCCAAAGCCCAGCTAAATATTAAAAGCTTGCTTGCATAAAATGTCTTTGCTTGCTGGTGAAAGGAAAACAGGGAGGGGGACAACCTAGCTTCCCATGGAAGAGAATTCCAAAGGATGGGAGCAGCCACTGAGAAGGCTCTCTCTCATGTCTTCAATAGAAGAGCCTGTGATGGTGGCGAGACCAAGAGAAATAGGTCAGAGTCCACACAGGAATGTCAATCACTTTAGGTGGCACTGCTGCTGACATCTTCCATGCTCTGCTGGGTCCAGGAAACTGGCCTGCACCATGTGACAAGGCTTCTTGCATATGACCAGCCTTGGCTTGGACCTGGAAGAGTAAGGGTGACTGACAGCTAGAACAATGGGCCAGTGTGCCACACAGGCTCCAGTGGAAAAGTGGGGCCCAATCCGGTTTTTGCCAGTGGCTACTGATTTAAACAGGTATTATGCTAAAACAATTTATTGGGCCCTATCCCAGCTTCCGTCAATAAAAAGCGGTGCCTTTTCCGTCACTCCAGCACAGAGGGAGAATGATCAAAGGGCAGGAGGAAGACGGGGCGTGCGAAATCGACCACCGGAAGTCCTCCTCCTGACCTCTGCAGGTTTTTTTTAGAGCGTCTGAAAAAGTCCTCAGTCTCCTTTCCTCAATGCTGTAGTCTATATCCTCTATCCAAAGATGTGGATATAGGATTTGCTTTTTTCCAGGTCACTGCCAGATTGTGAACGTCATGCTATATCCTCTTTTTTTTGTTTTTCTGATTCCAGAATATTCCACAACAGATGAACAAGGGGGTGGGGGTGGGGAAGGTACTTTGTGGCATTTTACTGATTTAGGGATTAGGATACTGCAAGATAATCTGTCATATCACTTGATGATTTGTACCTGATTGGGTGAATTGTTTCAAGTGAAAAATATAGATGTGAGATGTTGCAAAGTTAGACAACACTCTCTTCTACTATGCTCACCTCACCTGCATGAATGAGGCTTCTGTACAATTGAGGCTACTGACACGCTGCAGAAATAGTGCAGTTTGACACTGTTTTAACTATCATGGTTCCCTCTATGGAATCCTGGGATGTATACTTTGTTGTGCACCAGAACTCTCTGACTGAGAAGGCTAGATGTCTCACAAAACTACACATCACAGAACTCCATAGCATTGAGCCAAGTCAGTTAAAGCAGTGCCAAACAGGATGCATTATTTCTGCAGTGTGTCAGCAGCCTGAGTGTTTTGGGGTAAGGCACCCATAAGTGATGTATAAAGAAGGGGAATGTTTTCCAGTCTTCCATCAGGTAAAAGCAACCAAGTATGTTATGGTCCATCAAGGTTTGTTAGATATCCAACATTACCTTCAAACCAAAGCCACATTACACAAGTAATCCAGTTGGAAACTGGATTATTTGCCACAGCTCCTTCCTATGGAATCCTGGGATTTGTAGTTTGGTGAGGCAGCAGCGTTTTTTGGCAGAGAAGGCTAAAGACCTTGTAAAACTACAACCCCCCTGGATTCTATAGGAAGTAACTGTGGCAAATAATCCTGTTTCAAACTGGTTATTTGTGTAGTGTGGATTTGGCCTAGTCTTTAAAATGTCACAAGATGCTCTCCCTTCCCTCTTCCTGTCACTTCCTTACCATCTGTTTCAAATAGTTAGTTCATTGGGAACAGGAAACAAAAGGCTTTAACCTAGCCAACATTCTTGAAGACATGTAGAGTTTTCATCATTGGCAACAGTTTAACAAACTTTTATTTCTATTTGTTCTAGGTAAGAGCAAGATAATAGTCCATTGAAATCTGTATGTTCCATCTTGTTTTCTATTTAGGTTAAAAACATACATGTGGTGTGTTCGAGGGATAGGATCCAGAATAGTAACATAAATCACTCACCAGTAATGTATTAGTGAAGACCTGTATGTCTAAAGAACATCCTTTGAGCCTAAGAAAAGAAAGAAAAGTAGATTTGTATGTAGACATGGGAATAAATACCAACCGGTTATTGTGTGAGTTGCAGTTCTCCCTGCTTTTGAGATACACATTTTTCTAGCATGAAATTCTGCAAATGATTGTATTAATCCAATTATCATATGTTTCTGCCATGGTTTTCAGTGGCAGAGCTCCAGTAATTACTCTTCATTAGTATTCATTAGTACCAGGTCTTGCCTGATCTCAAGTTCATGTTGAATCAACTCGGCTGTAATATTTTTGATATGGGCTAGATGTAGAGGTCACTGTGGATGCATTAATTAGGCCTGGTCGTCAGAAGATATTTTCTAGGTTCTTCAAATGGGTTTTGCTTCAGATAACGCTATGGCTTTTCAGTTGTGAAGTGCAAGCAGATATGCAAAGCAGAGTAGTAGTGAAGCCGACATTTTGGAGTTCTGAGAATCTAAAACTATGCGCTGAAAAAAGCCCAGACTTGCACACTGTCTGCAGTGATCTTCTGAAAATGGACGATGTTTCTGGGCCAATTCTTTACAATTATGACTTAAGTAAATATCTGAACCCAACTTAAAATGGAAAGAAAGCATGGATACTAGATAATGATGTGGCATCATTTTCTCAGCATACATTACTCTTTCAATTAGATCTTAATAATAAAAAACATCTTTAGGAGAACTTAAGGAGATCTCCTATAAATGCCGGAGCACCAGGCATGGGTGGTGGGAAGGAGGATAGAAACTGTACAAATATGCCTGTTTGTAGAAGCATTTTCAAAAGATCCCTTATTTTCAGAGCTTTGCCATACTACTAGGACATACACAATGGATTCCAAGTGCTTTACTGAGCTTTACTGCTGGGATGGGCAAGGATGCTTGTGTGATTTTGTGACTTGGCTAGGGTTACTAAGTGTCCTTATTATAAGGGATGTCCCTTATTTGAGGCCTAGAAAGTTTTTCCCTCACAGGGTCTGTAGGTATGTCCCTTATTATAAGGGGTATCCCTTATTTGAAGATTGGAATGCTTTTCCTTTTACATAAACTGAACAAAATGCCAAAGAAATCCTGTATTTTTGGCTGTGGGCTCTTCATACAGACAGAAACATGTACATCATGTAATTTTTGCATTTGGACAATATGTTTATTTTACAGAGAATCACATGGCTAGTTTAATTGAATACCACTTTCATTTGGTATTTAGGTTGAACACATTGTTAATAGCTGCTTCCTGATTGTCAGCTCTGCATGTTATGAATTGTGACTGTCCATTATGGCTATCTTGAAAACCTGGTACCACTAACCTTGCATGCCCAAATAAATTGACTGGGTATTATGCCACTTGAACTGATATGGGTACTCACTGTGTCCTGTTCCACTTCAGGTAGCACAATGTCATGGGGTGGAGCTGTTATTCTTGTTTGTTGTTGATGATATTGAAGCATGTTTCAGTTTCATTAGCAATTAATAGCACCATTTTTCTCACACAAGAGAAGTAGATTATCAGTAGATTAAAAGCATGCCAGAGACATATGCTTTTACACACTAGTTGCTGAGGAGAAAGCAGAGGAGAAAGCTATTGTTGTATGTGCCTTGAGGACTTCCAAGAAGCCTGTGGCTGGCTAGCATGGAAACAGGATGCTGTATTAGACAGGCTCTTGGTCTGATCCATAGAATTGTTCTTAACATTATGAGTAAAAGAACATTAATACAGTACTAACTAAAGTAAGAATTAATTTGTCCATGTTCAAGCTGTTAGTTATATCTTTATACTGTGCTCCCATCCCTCCCTCTTTTTCTCTTTCCCCTTATTTGCATTTGTATTTAAAAAATACTAACAAAAATATTTGAAAATATTTTTACTTTTATGCATTCTCATTGTTTCACACTTAAAAAAAATCATGATAAAATATGGCCTTACTAGTCTTTCCCATGTCATGATTTTATCTGATATTGTAAGGCAAAGCAGCATCAAATTATTTTAGTAATGCATGTTCATGTTTGCAAGACAGACTTTGCACAGGAGCTATTTCTGATATTATTGAAAACAAACTAGTACAAAAATGTAAAATAATAAATTAAATAGGAAAACCATCAATAACAAGGCAAACCAAGTATAGTTTTTTTTTTAAAAGAACCACACAAGTTACATAAGAGAAAAACTCACCAAAACTAATTCACAATAATCAATTACAAATTTGTTTCTCCTGCATAACCAATTTCTTGGCATTTAAGAGATGCCAGATTTCTTGGCATCTAACAAGTCACACAAAAGACAGCCATAACTTCAGTGCCTGAACCCTAACATTATTATATCCATGTGTTGTTATTTTAATAAAGAATGAAAAAGTCACTAATTAAGAAATCTGTTGATAATCTGTTGATAATGTTCTCATTTACCCTGTGAAGGAACGCATGAAGTCTTGGAGTTATTTTTTACTTTTTGCCTGTTGTTTCTCACATTGAGGCTGCAGCAGTCATGTCGCTTTTCTCTTTACAAAATTGGCAAAATCAGACCTTTCCTTTCTGCTTCCTCTACCGTACTCAGACCTTACTTCATGCCTTTGTTATTTCCCGCCTTGATTATTGTAAATTTCTTTTGATTGCTCTTCCATTTTCTCACCTTACTCCTCTGGTTTTCATGCAACATTCTGCTGATAAGATTATCTTTTTGGCCTGTGGTTTTGATCATGTTACCCCACTTTTGGTATCTCTTCATTGGTTACCCATTCAGTACAAGCTTCTTGTTTTAACTTTCAAAGCCCTATATGACCTAACTCCCCACTCTTCTTTCAGCCCTTATTTCTTTTTTACCAGACTGCTTGAGGGCTGTGTTCTAGGAACTTTAGGCTTTTCACACAATCAAGGGTTTCCTTTTCTTTGACCTGACTTTGTCCCTTTTCACTTGCGGCTCCGTGCTCCTGGAATTGTTTCCTTGAACATTTGCAGACTGCTCCTTCCCTTGGTATTTTAAAATTTCAATTAAAAACTTTTTTGTTTTCCGAAACTTTTGGAATTTTAGTTTAATCTTGTTTTATAATCTTGTATATTTTGATTGTATGTATTTCTCAGTTTGCTTTATAATATATTGCATTTTTTAGTTCATCTGGATAATTTGTTTCATAATTTTATTGTATAGGTTTTAATTTTTTAAAATTATTCCTTTCTCCCCTCTGTTTGTGTGTATATATTTGCATATATTTTAGATTATATGCCTTTAACAGGACCAGTTTTTTGTTATTTTATTTATAAAGCACCATGTACATTGATGATGTTATATAAATCATCATCATCATCATCACCACCACCACTATCATCATCACTGTATTGCCAGTTCAACTTTTTTTTATTGTAGTTTTCTTGTTCATGATAATAACCCTCATATTTTATGAAACCAATTTGAAGTGTTTGAGTAGACTTCCAATTTCCAGCAATAAAGGACTGTGTGCATATTGAATAGGCTGTTAAATTTATCATTTGCTTCCTGATGTTTTTGTTATTGTAAAATGGAAAACAGAATCTCTGATGGGATCTTTGAAGGTTTGATTAGTTGGTCTTGGCTTTTTGATTTAATTTCAAGAATATACATGGTAGCAAAAAGAAGACAGAACAGCTTTTTAGCCATTCCTTGATAAAACAGTAATTCAGAGATCTGTGGAAGCTGTTTTTTGTTTTTGTTTTGAGTGTTCCCTGATATTGAACTGCAGTAAAGTGGAGAATCAGGCTTGATGGGCTCCATATTTTGCAACATGCAATAAAACATCTGGGAAATGCTCGATGGAGAATTAATCTTGTTTTTTTAAAAATGTGTGGGGAGCAGGGATAGCCCTAGGCATTTTTTTCTTGATTATTTCTGGTTAGTTTTATTTATCCCCACTGCCCTGCCATCTTGTCATCATGGTTCACTGCCAAAAAGGTGAGAAGGGAATCTTGCCAGACTATTGGGAGCTTGAATGACCTGGAAGGTGTAATGGTGTGTTTGTAATATGGGGGCTATTTGGTTCGTCATCTTAAGAAATCTCAGTTGAGTTTATATCTACTAAGTAGGCATATTATCAGTATATGTCTAATTGGGATACTGAGCACAATTGGGGATGCTAGAAGAAGCCTTGTCCAAGAATTTCCCCCCAGGTTCTGTGAACAGTAACACAACAAGTAATCACTTATCCCTCCATCAAGTGAATAGCTTGTTGTGCTACTCTTCTCAGAACTTTTGGGAAAGTTTCTCTACCATCCCTAGTTGTCCTCAACATTATAATTAAACACACACTGTCTGATACTAGGTGTATCTATTAGATGTAAGTCCTACTGAATTTAATGAGATTTCTAAATACCCTAGATGACAGGCCAAACAATTCCCACATTGCAATGACGGGACTCAGAGCAGACCCTCAGAATCAATGCAAGTGGACACATGTGTAAGTTCTTTTGAAAGTTCAATGTGTAAGTTCAATAAGTCTAATCTTATGGGGAATAACAATTAGAACTAGGACTAAATTATGTGCAGGTCCCTTATTTATGGCTGATTTCTATAGACATTCACACAACATGATATTTCATCATTGGATGACACACAGCTGAATGGACAAGTTTGTAATCCTTGCACATCTACCTGTGCACACTGAACAGAAATGGCTCATTTCTACAACGACATGTATAGGACTGTGCTGTGAACCACTTTCAGTGAACAATACTGGATGCAGTCCAGCAAAGGCTGGTTGAAACATAGGATTTGTCGAAACCAGTGTAATTTAAGCATCGGTTTAAATGGTACTTAATTGCAACTATGGCTGGATAAAGCTCTGTGAGAGTTTTGCTTCTTTCTGTTATAGAACTCACAGTCAATAACATGTAACCACAGAATTACTTAATTTTAAAGCCTTCTCCCTCAAAATTAGAAATGCTGAAAGTATCCAATGTGTGATTTTTTAAAAAAAAGAACTGGCTTGTTTTAACTGAACTGTCTGTGTCAAGAGAATCTGAATGGAAGGATTGCTTTGCTCTGAGCTATTTGGTTATAAAGTAATTCCATAGTACAAGCAGAACATTAGGAAAGGAAACCCAACAGCCTCTTTTTCTATGAAAGCAGCTGAGTACAACTTTCCTTCCGATATAAAATGAAAGTTCCCTTTATTTGTATCCCAGGGAAAACTTAAGCACAACGAGGACTTACTTACAATATTGCCATGCCTGTTGTCTTGTTTTAGGCACGCTCTTTCTTTCTAGTGCAGGGAAAGAAGGATGTGTCTTTAATAAACAAACCTGGGAACTAATACAAACCTATGTTGACAAATGCTTGTCAGAAAGAAAACCAAAGAAGTAAAATCAATACACAGTCTTGCATTAAATCACAATACTTAGAGATAGATATCTTGCCTTTTCTCTCTCCCTCGCTCCCTCTTTTGTTTACTAAATTGATGTCCCTGATTAATTTAGGACAAATAAAAGTGTGTAACTACAAAAGTTCCCCCCTCCCATTTTTTTTAAAAAAAGTTTACAGCATACCTTTTTCAAATAGTCTGGTGTTTTCTTTTTGAGGGGGAAGAACTTCCCCCATCCCTCCCAGCCTTCTTTCTTCTGACACCATTTTACTTTAGAAAATCTCAAAGTACAAGTGAATACATGACACTCGCAATGTCTCCAGTGTACACATTTTACGTTTGATTTATGACATTACTATATAGGTGCACTTGACAGCTTTCAGATTGAAGCAGAGACAAGAGAGCTTTAAAGTGAGATGGGTTATCTGGGTAAATCTATCAAGGGTTTCGTCCTGGGAGAACAAGGAGAGAGGCTTTGTAGAGCCCTGCTGCGTAGCAAGCCTCCATGCTGAGCACATCCCAAGCTCCCTGACAGTTGTGCGCAGCCTTCACTGTAATAACGAATAAAAGGGAGCTCCCTGTAGATTACAGATCTTCCGTGTTTTGACATTGACCTTAATACATAATTTAACCACAAAGCCTGAGAAGTGTGGAACAAGATAAGAAAAGACCACAGAACTGGCAAATAAAGTGATGTTCAATCAGAAATCATATTTGTTCCTGATAGTGGAGATGTGGGCATTAAAAAGGGAGACAGAGAAAGATTGAGGGGAAGGAAGGAGAGAGGGAGAAAGACTGAGGGAAAAATGATCTGGGTTATCTGAAGAGTTATGGATCTGCTTTAGAGGACATATGGCTGTCAAGTACAAATTTGCCTGGGAAAACAGTAAGAAAACACAAAGGAGCCAATGTTACTGGGGATTATTTCTTTTCTTAAAGCAGTGTAATGATACATTTAAGCCTTGTTCATCTCATCCAGATAGATAGGTAGATAGACAGGTGAGAACATATATCATAATCACAATAGCATGCACACACAGGTATGTAACCCTAAAGATCTGTTAGAACATCTTTATGTACTGGGAGGAACTTATTTGTTTGTATGGTAAGAGAAGATCAACACCACCACCTTTTATGGATGGAAACTATCCTACATGAGTACCTGGCTTGTGGGGGCAATTAGCTAACACACATTGGAAACTGCTTAATGTGGTGTAGATGTGTAAATTGCTATTGCTTCACAATTTGTAAGCCACCCTAAGAGACTGTGGCTGAAGAGTGGGGTATAAATACCTAAAATAAATAAATAAATAAATAACAAGTGATACAGAAAGGGACTGTGGCATGTCAACAATCTATTTCTAACAACCCACATGTCTACACATGTGAGTGGGACTTATTGCATAGGATTGCAGCCTTGGGGCTAATCTAGACAAGAGGCTATAATAACCATCCCTGTGCATTATTGTAAATTTGCAGCCGCGTTCTTTTATCTCCACAGTCTTTCAGCAAAAACAATAGGCTGAGAAGCTATCCTTGTTTGAAGTTAACATGCCCACGAATCAAGATGGTGGCTGTAAATTAGCGTGTTCTACATTGGCGCTGCTGCACAGTATTTTTTTTTAACTTTAAAGCAAAGGTGTGACCTTGTCCTTAAAAAAAATTATTTGGGCATAACCATAAATTCCATAGTCGGTGCTCCCTTCAGTATCTTAGTAGTAGTTTGCATATAGAAAAGTCAGGTGCATTTCATTACCTCCTCAGTCTGTTTATATGTTTCATTATCCCCTGCTAAAAGAGGAAAACAATTTAATAGCATCACAGCATTCAGATTAGAGTTTTGTCCGCAGAGCATCTCCAGCATTTCTTGTGCTCCAGATAGCTCAGCCAGTAGTATCTGCTGGTGTCTGAAGTATGTGAAAAATGATTTTCTGTTTTATTAATTGTGTTTGCAAATTCAAGAAAGAGTTGTTGCCAGGATATGGTTCCAGTGAGAGATATCCAGTAGCCTTTCCAGTTCATTAGCTCATTTGATTCACAGCGAATCTAACATGGGGCCCATTTCACTTCTAATGTAACAGTATAGGAACCTGTGTCCCTGAGGGAAGTCTATACCATGTACAGGAATCTAAGTCCCCCAAGAGTCTCTATTGCCACCATTTGGTAAGGTAAAAAAAAAGTTAAGTGATTTTTCATAGGGGTACAGCGTCAGCCTTGGTTAGTGCTTGGATGGTAGACCACGAATGAATACCAGGTGCTATAGGAGATTATCAGACACAGCTAATGTGGTGCCATAATGATGCCAGAGGAACACAAAAGGATGCCAATATCATGTCAGGGGCTGAGAGGACACTCAATCCCCAGCAGAAGCCAAAAATTACCTCAGCAGCCTCAGTAGCAATCCTTTCCCAAGAATATTCACGCACAGAATGTTTGATCTCCAAATTGTTCAGCCATTTTATAAAGGAGTTCTGTCTCTAACTCCCGACAGTCCCCTCCAAAATGGTCAAACTACTGCGCAGGACACATGTTATCATCACAGCATAACATCATTAACATACATTGTTGGACATCAATTGTCTGTCGGTTGACCTACCCTTTTGACACCTTTCACTTTATACACTAGTGACAAGGCCCAGCCTCTTTGCCATCTCCTCATGGCTTCCTGCTGGAAGGGCTTCTGTGAGCAGGTCTGCAACATTGTCCTCAGATGGACAGTACTTCAGACACAAGACACCTTCTTGTATTAACTGCCTCACATTTTGGTAGTATACTGCAATGTACTTGGTCCTGCATTTCAGATTTTCTGCTTCTGCCATAGCCATGCAGGCTTGTGAGTCCTCATGCACCTCAACAGGCATTTGGCATGGCTCCCTAAGGTCTGCAAGCATCTACCTGACCCATTGTACCTCACTTGCCATCTCAGACAAGGCTGCGAATTCAGCTTCAGTGGTACTAATAGCCACACAGGTCTGCTTTTTTGATCTCCACACTATGGGGCTCTCTGCATACCTGACCACCAACCCAGTCACGGACTTCCTGTCTGAAGCAGCAAAAGAGCTGTCCACATAGCACTCCAGGGTCACCTGACTTCCTGTCAGTTTCAAACGCATGTCCCTGGTTCCCTTGAGGAATCTAACTACTCTCTTCAGGGCTTCCCAATCTGCCCTCCTTGGCTTGGAGACTCTTCTGTTGAACACCCTAACTGCAAAACTGATGTCAGGCCTTGTGTTGTTTGCAATAAACAACAAACTGCCTACCACTGAGTGGGACAGGTCTGGCCTCTCAAATTCCTGGTCTGCCTCTAAGTTCACAAAATCAGTGATCATTGGTGTCCTGATGACTTTGGCCTCACTAAGCCCACACTTGGCCACAAGACTGTCAATTTTCTTCTTTTGACTTAGGAAAAATTCTCCAAGACCAGTTCTTTCTACCTCTACTCCTAGATAACATCTCAGGCTGCTTAAGTCCTTTAACTTGAACCGGCTTTCTAACTCCACCTGCACTTTCTTGACATCACTGGCACCCTTTGCTGCCACACAAAGGTTGTTCACATAGATAACTACCATGACAGCACTACCACCTTCCCCCTTGGTGTACACACAGGCGACGCTCCTTGTGTAACCTAGTGACACCAAAGCTTGGTGTATGCACTTGTTCCAGCAACATGCACTTTGTTTCAAGTCGTAGAGTGCTTTGCGCAACAAATACACCTTGCTCTCACCTGCACTGTCATACTCTGGGGCTTGTTCCATGAACAATGTCTCTTCAAGGTCAGCATTCAGATATGCTGTTTCAAAGTCAAAGTGTTGCACAACCATCCTCTTGGCTGCTAAGCTAACACTAAGCTAAGACTTTCTGGCTTTGCTGTGGGTGAAAAGGCTTTGTCAAAACTGTTGTAGTGCTCCTGCGAAAAGCCTTTCACAACTAGGTGTGCCTTACACTTTTGTTCCCATCAGGCATGTTCTTAAGCTTGTATACCCACCTACAACCAACAACCTTTTGGTCTTTGGGCCTCTCAACTACCTGGAACACTTTCCTCTCAACTAGTGACTCAAACTCAGAGTCCATGGCTGAGTTCCACTTCTCCTGCTCTTCCTGGGGAAGTTTTAGGAGATCCTGAAAACTTGCAGGCTCCTCTGCCATGACATTGCAAACCCTGGCTTCCTGAACGACAAATCTGTCAGGAGCCTTTCTGACCCTCATTGACTTTCTGGGGATGAGCACCCTTGTTCTACCTGACTCATCACTTGCACTGCTGCTGCTATCTCTCCCTGTGTCAGGCTCAATGCTTGGTTGTGGTGGTGTGTGTGTTGGAGTGGCATGGGAAGTGTCAGGCTTTCTTCTTGTGCCTCCCCTTCATCATAAGGCAGTACCACCCCTCCATTCGTGGGACTTTGGGGAGTGTTGGCACATCCTTCCCCAAGGGAACAAACACCTCCTGATTGCAATGCAATCTGTCCCACCCTGAGTGCATTTCAAAGTTTGCACTCCTGGAGAATGTAACCTTTCTAGGATGGAGAGAAAACACGTACTTTTTATCTTCATAGCCTAGGAAACATAGCCTCCTGGTTTTAGGGTGCCCAGGCTTCCTTAGGCTCGGGTGAATCAGTACATTTGCATACTGTCCAAAAACCCTCAGGTGCTTGAGGTTTGGTGCTCTACCATACAATGGACAATATGGGGTCTGGTTAACGCTAGACATCCACAGTCTGTTTAAATGGTAAGCAGCAGTCTTCACTGCCTCCCCCTACAGCCCAGCTGGGGCTTGTGCATCTTCCATCATGCACTTCAATATCCTAATTTTCCTTTCTGCCAGCCCATCCTCCTCTGGAGATGCTGGGTTTGTGTTCTTGTGTCTAATGTCCCTCCTACACATCTAGTTCTGCAGACTGTTGAATAAGAATTCCCTCCCCATCCATCACTAGACTGGAAACCTCATGAGAAGGAAATTTGTGTTCCACCGCTTTCACCCATTCATAGAACCTGTCTGCAGCTTGACTTTTCTCCTTCAGTAAGTATACATAGGTGTACCTAGTGTGTCTGTCCACTATCACAAATAAATAGCAGTTACCCCCTTCAGTGGGCCTATAGGGGCCTGCTAAATCAGCATGGACAACCTCAAAGGGTCTGTTGGTGACACCTTGGGGATTTTTGGCAATAGGGAAAGCCTTTATCTTAACTTTCCTGCACACAGCACATTCTAAGAACCTTGGGTAGTGTTTCATGCTTAAACCAGGGCACACTTTTGTTAGCTCCTTTAACCCCTTGTAACTAGCATGGCCCATTAGCCTGTGGTAGTAATGAACACACTTATCATGTAGGGGCACATTGTCTGCAGGGTTCACATTTGCCAACTTCCCTTTAGGCAACATGTAATACAACCCATGTTTCTTTATCCCTTTTGTACAGACATTATTCATGTTATGCCTTTCTGTTACTGTACAGTGTTCCCCCTCAAATATCACTTTATAACCATTAGTAGTTATTTGGGACACACTTAATATACAATTCTCTAGTTTGTTAACACATAACCTATTTTCAAAATCTTTATCAAAAGAGGGCACATATGCAGTGCCCATTTTCTGCACCTTGCTGGGAGCACCATCAGAAAGGGTAATATTGGTTACAGAAGCATTTTAAACACTGCTTAACAACTGTAAATCATTAACCATATTGTGCGTGACCCCACTATCAAGTAACCAAATTCTTTCCTCAGTACCATCAGGATGGTGCTCTGTTACGAAGGCATGGCTTGCAGCCTGAGAGGATGCACCCCTTCTATCCAGTGCAGTCATTTTATAGTCCTTCTTAAAATGTCCAGGCTTTTTGCATCTGAAACAGTGTTTCATGTAGCTGCAGGCTCCCTCCTCCACAGGTGCCTCTGTTTCAGTGCTCTCCTGATTGCGTCTGGTAATTTGTGGCTGTTTATTCCCCTCCATCCAGGAATCAAATTGCTTGCATTGGATCTCTTTCAGAATATGCCCAGTTAACAGGTCTACAGACAAATCAATCTCCCTGGTGGTTTGCAGACTGTACATTAGGAAATCCCATTCCTTTGGCGAACTGCCCAATAAAATAAAATATTTATGGGCTTCTGGAATGTCCACCCCCCTATTGGCCATCTCTTGAAAAAGCTGCCTCATTTCCTTCAAATGGGCTTTCACACAGCCTCCAGTAGACAGCTTTGTGTTATAAAGTCTCTTAGTTCATATCATCTTTGAGAGGCAGGATGAATTCTGACGAACCATTTTCAAACCTGTCCAAAGCTGAAAGGCTGTCTTTGCTGGGGCCGCGTGTATTAACTGGGAGGGGCTGAGCGATAAGAGAATTGCAGCTCTAGCCTTTTGGTCTGCTAGTCTGAATGCTGCTATTTCATCTTCTGAACTGTCTGGGATCACACTTTCATTCTCCAAAATGTGCCACAAATTGCCCTTAATTAATAAAGTCTCCATGTATAAACTCCATACTGAATAATTTCCATCAGCCAGCTTTTCAAAATAGACAAGACTATTATCTGTCATTCTGCTGACTGAGTCAACAATTCTCCACCTATGAAACATAGCTGGCAGCTGGTAGTACTTCAAGGTTACTTGAAGATATTACAGGGCCTGGCTAAAACATAACTGTTTCTCAGCCAACTAGCCAAAAACACTCAAAACAAAAGAGTTTCTGGGAAGTTTTCTGGGTGCACCTTATCAAATCTGAGATCAATCAGCTGGGCCCATAACCACTGTCAGGGGATGATAGGACGCTCAATCCCTAGCAGAAGCCAAAAATTATCTCAGCAGACTCAGTAGCAACCCTTTCCCAAGAATACTCACACACAGAGTGTTTGACATCCAAGTAAGCGGGAGGCACTTTTATCTTCAAAGTCAAACAGTTGCAATACTTACAAATATTTACAACTGAAGGAGAAACTTCTTCACCAGGCCTCAGCATTTACAGGAAGAGAAGTAAGTGAGCTCTGTTCTGAGCTCATATATATATATATATATATATATATATATAAATATATGAGACATTGCCCCTAGTGGCCTGATTAGGCATGACTTGGTAGTTCATGCAGCATGGTTCTGCAGTTGTTTGGCCATTTTATAATGGAGTTCAGTCTAACTCCTGACATATCAGACAATGATGTCCGTTTGCAGTCCACTAGTGTCATTATGGCATTTCTTTTTATTGACAGGTTGAGCCATCAATAGATCCCCTGTTGCAATTTGGTGCCGGCATTGCCAGCATGAGAAACCTCGGGCCATTTAACTCTCGTGAATGCAGCATCAATTGGCGGTCCTGCCAGACCACTTCCGGCTGAGACTGGGACATCCAGGTAAGTGACACACTTTTTAAAAACTTCCCTGGTTTACTTGGAAGTTTTAAAGTGTGTGCATGTGCTTTTTGTAACTTTTTTTGGTGTATTTTTGTTTTTATTTTTGAATTTCCCACACTTGGATCTTCTCGCAAGAACAGGTGGGATTTCAGTCGAGGAAGTGAATGGAGCTCACTTCTGGGCTGCCTGTCGATGGGACAGAAGGTAAGTGCAGTGGGAAGGGTTATTGTGTGGGACGGGTAGGATTGGAGATTGTGGGGCAGGAATGCTTTTTGCATTCCTGTCTGATAATCTCCATAGGCTGTATTTCAGTGGAAGGAACTGGCAATACCACATCTGAGTATTCCTTAGCTAAGAAAAATCTATGAAATTCATGGGGTTGCCATAAGTGGACAGGTGACTTGAAAGCATGCACAGGAGCGTGCGTGCGCGCGCACGCACACACACACACACACACACTAAACATAATTCTGCAAGCAGAATAGAGCCAGGTAGTTATGTTGGAAAAATCCAGCATTCTTTCTCCCCCCACTTGCTTGCTATCAAAGCAAGTAAGTAAGAGTTAGGGTAGGGTCTCCTGCATGCCTTCCTCTCATCCTATCTTTCATGAGCATGGTTGTAAACAGTACACAACCAAACTAGATCATAGAATCATAGATTCATAGAATCATAGAATCATAGAATTGCAGAGTTGGAAGAGACCACGAGGGCCATCCAGTCCAACCCCCCTGTCACGCAGGAAATCTTGATCAAAGCATCCCCGACAGATGGCAATTCAGCCTCTGTTTAAAGACCTCCAACGAAGGAGACCCCACCACGATCCGAGGGAGTGCGTTCCACTGCCAAACAGCCCTTACTGTCAAAAAGTTCCTCCTCATGTTGAGGTGGAATCTCTGTTCCTGGAGCTTGCACCCATTGCTCTGTGTTCCAGTCTTTGGAGCAGCAGAAAACAAGCCTGCTCCATCCTCAGCATGACATCCCTTCAAATACTTAAACAGGGCTATCATATCGCCTCTCAACAGACTTTTTTCCTGGCTAAACATACCCAGCTCCCTAAGTCTCTCCTCATAAGGCATGGTTTCCAGACCTTTCACCATTTTAGTTGCCCTTCTCTGGACACGCTCCAATTTGTCAATATCCTTTTTGAATTGTGGTGCCCAGAACTGGACACAGTATTCCAAGTGATTTCTGACCAAGGCAGAATAGAGTGGCACTATTACTTCCCTTGATCTAGACACTATACATCTATTGATACAGCGCAAAATCGCATTGGCCTTTTTAGCTGCCGCATCACACTGTTGGCTCATGTTCAACTTGTGGTCCACTAGGACTCCTAGATCCCTTTCGCATGTAGTCTCATTCAGCCAGGTCTCTCCCATCCTATATTTATGCATTTCATTTTTCCACCCTAAATGCAGTACTTTACATTTCTCCGTATTGAATTTCATTTTGTTAGCTTTGACCCAGCTCTCCAGTCTATCCAGGTCATTCTGAATTTTGATCCTGTCCTCTAGGGTATTAGCTACTCCTTCTAATTTGGTGTCATCTGCAAATTTGATAAGTATGCCCCTAATTCCCTTATCTAAGTCATTGATAAAGATGTTGAATAGCACTGGGCCCAGGACAGAACCCTGTGGCACCCCACTGGTCACATCTCTCCAAGACAAAGAGGAGCCACTGCTGAGCACCCTTTGGGTTCGGCTGGTCAACCAATTACAAATCCATTGAACAGTTAACTTGGCTAGCCCACATTTTACAAGCTTGTTTGCAAGAATGTCATGGGGAACCTTGTCAAAGGCCTTACTGAAATCAAGGTATGCGATGTCCACAGCATTCCCTTCATCTACCAAGCTGGTAACTTTATCAAAAAAAGAGATCAGATTAGTCTGGCATGACTTGTTTCTCTGAAACCCATGTTGACTTTTTGTGATTATGGCATTGCCTTCTAAATGTTCACAGAATCTCTGTTTAATGATCTGCTCTAGAATCTTCCCTGGTATTGATGTCAGACTAACTGGACAATAATTGTTGGGATCCTCTTTTTTCCCCTTTTTGAAGATGGGAACAACGTTTGCCCTCCTCCAGTCTGCTGGGACTTCTCCTGTTCTCCAGGCGTTCTCAAATATTATTGCCAATGGCTCTGAGATTATATTTGCCAGGTCTTTTAATACTCTTGGATGTAGTTCATCTGGTCCTGGAGATTTAAATTCATTTAGATTAAGAAGGTATTCCTGTACTACCTCTTTACTTATTTTGAGCTGGATTTCCCCTATTGTGTCCTCTGTTCCATTATCCTCAGGTTGGTCCTCCTTTTCCTTTTCTGAAAACACTGAGGCAAAGAAGGTGTTGAGTAATTCTGCCTTTTCTCTGTCCCCTGTTAGCATTTTGCCATCTTCCCCACGTAGTGGCCCTATCATTTCCTTCTTCCTCCTTTTGCTGCGGACATACCCCAAAAAACCCTTTTTATTGTTCTTAACCTCCCTAGCAAGCCTAAGCTCATTCTGCGCTTTAGCTTTTCTGACTTTACTCCTACATGTGTTCGCTATCTGTTTGAATTCTTCTTTGGTGATTTCCCCCCTTTTCCATTTCCTATACATGTTCCGTTTAAAACTTAGCTCCATTGAAAGTTCTTTAGTCATCCATCCTGGTTTCTTGAGACACCTCCCATTTTTCTTCCTCACTGGTACTGTTTGAAATTGTGCCCTCAGTATCTCCCTTTTGAGAAAGTCCCATCCGTCTTGAGGTTTCTTCTCTTTTAGTATTCCTGACCATGGGATCACCCCCAGTATTTCCCTGAGCTTATTGAAATCAGCTCTCCTAAAGTCAAGAATGTGTGTCTGACTATGCCGCTGGCTTCTCCTTTCCATTGTATAACAAACTCCAGGAGAACATGATCACTCTCACCTAAGGATCCCACCACTTGCACCCCATTAACCAGGTCATCTCTGTTGGTTAGGATCAGATCTAAAATAGCTGACCCCCTTGTTGCCTCTTCCACCTTTTGGACCATGAAATTGTCTTCCAGGCATGTAAGGAATTTGCTAGACCTTGAAGTTTTGGCTGAGTTAGATTTCCAGCAAATATCAGGATAGTTGAAGTCACCCATCACTACTACATCTCTTCTTTCTGTGTGTGTGTTCATCTGTTCTAGAAAGGCATCATCCAATTCCTCCATCTGATTTGGGGGTGTAGGGGGTCATGTGACCTAGGTTTATTTGCCTTATGGTCTTAGATCTTTTATTACTCTTTCTTCTCTTGAAAGCTGCATGCTGCTCTCTCCATCTTGCCAAGAATGCCTTCTGTCTCACTGAAATGGTGAATGAAGATTAACCTTTTTCTTATCTAAAATCTATTCATTAGTTAGTTAGGATGTAAGCTCCAATGCGTATGTAGATTTAAAGCCATTAGTAAAGCTTAAGTTGTTTTTTCAACAAGAATTTGCCTGCTTCTTTGTTCTTGTGGTTGGGTCAAAGCACATGCCTCTGGCTCTGTTCTGCTACAAGAAAGTTAATTCCTGACATTTTTAACTTTTAAGAAGTTTCCCAAAAAGGGCTAACACCCTGGGACCTCAAATTTAACTACAATTTAGCAAATTGAAGTTTTATTATGCTTGCTTTAGTCTGGAATCTGATCATATCAAGATAACATTTCATTTCATTCAGGTATAAATATAAATAAATATAAATGTATAAATATATCATTGCATACTAAAGTGAGGTTTGTCCACGCCATAGTATTTCCAGTTTCAATGCATGATTGTAAAAGCTGGACAGTGGAAAACTTTTATAGGAAGCAAACATCTCATTTGAAATGTACTGCAGGAGGCGAGTTCTACAGACTACTATGGTCTTTCAAAAAGACAAATAAATGGCAGCAATTAACAACAAAGACATGAAGCACAATCCACTCAGAAATTGTCCAGTAGGAGCCCAACTGTCACATTCAAGGCCCATTCATTTCAATAAGGTACGGGCAGGAGAATTTCATGGGCGGAGTATGTACGCCAGGTGTACATGCCAAAGTTCTCCTACAACTTTCTCTCCCACTGTCTGCTATATCCATTCAGCTTTTGTTGGATTAAAAAAGATTCCATTACTCATGACAGAACTGGAAAGTATCACCAAATGAATAGTAAGACATTCTACAAAGAAACAGCAGCATTTAATTTTTGCCAATATTATGATTTCTAACAAAATCTGATGTGATTTTTGTACATTAATTGATAACAGAATATTATATTAATTCATTGATAACAGAGGATATGAGTTCATTACTAGAAAAAAAAAACTAATCAGCAAGCAGAATCCTATTAGGAAAGAGCTATAGGAGAAAAAAAGAGGTGATGTCATGTGACTGGTCCCAGCTTTCAAGCTATATTCTGGGAGAAACTTTATTCCTCAATATGATTAGTAATGTCATGCAACCCTGACTACATCTGAAATGGAAAGCTTGGAAGCAACAATTTACAAAAAAAATCTGTTACTTGTAGGTAATTGAATTTCCCAATTTTAAAGGTATCGTTATCTTACATTACAACTGTTACATTACAACAGTTACACGACAGTTTTTATTATAATTTGCGCTTTATTGCTGTTTTGCAGCTGTAGTGCATCGTTCAGATGATATATGGCTTAATTGGTGTATTGGTTTAGTTTTCAGCTGTTTTCCGCTTTGATGTTCACACACAGATTGAGACGGGGGCGTGGCCTCCCAAGCACATCCTCTGATTACCACAGGAATGCCTGAGATGAACATTCACACACACACACAAGAGAGACTGGAAAAGGCTTGCTTAATTTTTCAGATCGCCACAGCTGGGCACAAGATAGCAAGGAGGGAGGGAGAGAAGAAAAGACACACACACACAAGGCTAGCACTCCAGTCTTTTTCATGGCTAAGCACAAGACAGGGAGAAGGGAAAGGACGTGATCTCAGGAGGGGAGACTAGATCATTCATACACAGAGAGACTGAAAGTAGCAAGGCAGGAGGGAGAGAAGGAAAGACACACACACAAGGCTAGCACTCACTGTCTTTTTCATGGCTGGAAACATGGATCTTTCCTCCATCCCCTCCTTGTCCAAACCCCTCCCTGGTGAGTTCAACCAATCATGGCAAAGCTCTGCTGTGAATGTATCCAAAAGATTGCTGGTAATTCACACAGCACTTAGTGTAATGATTGTTCAGACTATCGAAAATGTGCTACTTTTCAAAAAAGTCAGGAAAAGTCCTGAAATCCTTTCTTGCATTATTAATGGGTTTTTGTGCCCCCCTCCTTCTGAAAGAGGTGACTTTGTGGCGCAATGCATGTAAACAATTAGGAATCTTGGCAAATTGTTCACGTTTTTTTTTCACCGTGTAACCAAGCCCTGAGAGATGACTTCACTCCTTTTAAAGTGTAATGTAGGTTACTAAAACAGAAAAAGTAAAATTTTAAAAGTTACTTGTGTAATTATGAGGGTGTGGGGAGACACTAAATAGTAGAGGAAGGAATATGATAATAAAAGGTTTATTTGAGCTTTGCCTCATGTTGCTGCCTCCTGCTCTGTTATGGATATTGAGGTGATGATGCAGTAGATGCGAGGAGAGTGTTTGGTACTACAGGCCAGAGGTTTATAACAGCCAGATATTTCTTTGAAAAAGCAACTAAATGTAAACATCCTTATTACTTTTTAATAAGTAGAAATAATTACTTTTAAAATTTAAACTGCAATGAAAAGTAATTTCTTGTTATGTATAACTGGAATAACCATAAGTAATAACCACATATAAAAACCCACAAGTACTATTTACTTATTTTCTTTCAGAAGTTACGTTATGTTTAGTTATGTTAGAACTGAACTGGATCCCATGTTAGATGAGTCGTGGATCAAAAGGGTACTGAAATAGCTGAAACAACAAATGACAAATGATATCCGTGATTCAATTTTTATTAAAGCCGTAACAAACTTTGGATTGGAATGAACAGGGGAGGTGGTATTGGCAGGGTGTTTAAATCCCTTTCCATTTGATCTAAAATGGCCCTGGATTTATTAGCCTTAAAAAAAAAAGAGAGAGAGAAAGAGTGAGGGGGACACACAGAGAGAGAAATATAGACATTGCAATCCCTCTCCCCCCCCCCACTGTGGGAGTAAGAACAGCTCAGGGGAATAAATAGACCAGGGAAATGGAGTGGAGGGAAAGATTAGCATGCCCTTTCCTCTTTGCTACTGCTGTGATCCAATTTGGAGTTCATTTATGGGTGAAACAAATGTAAGACTCATACACACACCACTGGGAGATCTAATAATGAATTAGCCATATATGTATTTCAACCCTAAAGGACAATTCATCCACTACTATCAGTGATTTCCTAAGATGTAAACAGGGTGGTCAGGAAGGGGGAATAACCCCAAGATGATGGGCCAGGGAGCCTCCTGAGTGGACCATGAGCTACCAGTAAATGTAAAGTGACGAAGTGCTGAGTGTGTTCTAAAGCAGTGCTTTTTAAGCTTTGGTCCCCCAGATGTTTTGCACATCATTTTCTGGAACCCTTGACCATTAGCCATCCTAGCAGGGGCTTCTGAGAATTGAAATCCAAAGCATCTATTGGACTAATGGGTGACAACTATTGTTCCATTCAGAGGGAGCAACTCATATGACCTGACTGTACCCCTAAAATACTTCCTGGGATCTTTTGCAATGGGCAGTGATTCCTTCCCACCAATGGCAGTACCTTTCTGTGGTTGTGGGATTGCATGGTCCTATGAGGCAAGAGGCTATGCTGCTGGTAGCAGTGCTGCTGGTAGGGTCTCCCATGTCAGACAAGTTTTTACTGAGGAGCCAGACTACTAAATGTGCCAAACACCTACTGGCAGCAGTAGTGGAGGGTGACACTGACAGAGGATCTCTCAGAGACAACAGCAGTGGCACTGGTACTGTACCCTACCACCACCACCCCATTTCATAACTGCACATATCTGTGTAGGACACTTTTCAGGCTCATGTTGGCTGGATGCTCTTTGGGGTTAAGTTGACCAGAGGACAATCGAGATCACAATGACCTGGGATGTGCCTGGAATGATAATGGTGAGAAAACCTAGATAAGATTATGCAGAAAACCCAGCCATTAACTGGTCTTTGCTAATTCAAACATGCAAACAGTGACCTTCCCAACCAATACCCTAGGGAAATCTCTTCTATACTCCCTACCTGACCAAACCTTAAGAGATTGTTGCAGATCCATCAATGTTTTGTTATTCCAGAGGTCCAATTAGGCCATTCTGGATCCTTTTGTCTACCCCGTGAGAAAGCCACCTAGGCTTTGTCATAACCAGAACACCACTTCAGGGTATAAAATAGGATATAAATATCCTAGCCCAGACCCCAATCACGTGTACCACAGACTGATAGACCCCTCCATTCTGCCGGTCTCCTCTGTGCCACCCTCAAAAACTGTCTGAGTCTCTTCACTGTGCAGATATCTTTCTCTGAGAGTGGTAACTATCGCCCTTCTACCCCTACTACTTTCTATCCGCTATTCCTTACTTTCCAATAGCCTTGTATGGTTCTTAAGTGTGTATGTTATTATACGATAGTTTATCTCTTGTGTTAATTCTAATAAAATCCTTTGTTTAACTTCAACTGGAGTGCTCTCCACAGTTAGTACTGGTATACATTGGTGAAAAGATCCCCAAAATTACCGTCCTCTTGCAGGACTCCTTTTAAGCTATAGTCCCCCCCCCAACTTTCAAGGAGACGCTCTTAGGATAACAGCATCATAGCCAATGCTTGTTAGTACTGTGCAGAGGGAGACATGGCAACTTCGATTTGAAGATTTTTTACCAGAAAAAAAACCTATGGTGAGACAATCCAAAATGAAACAACAGATAGTGCCAGAAGATGGAACTCCTAGGTTAGATAGTACTCAGTGAGCTACTGGGGTAGAGCAAGGGAAAACTGTGAGTAGTGCTGTTAATGATGCAACTGGACTCAAACCAAAAGGACATTCAGTTCTTGATGTGCTCAGAGCTGAAAGGAAAGTCTGAAGCTGCAGAACACATATGAACATGGAATGTGAGAAGCATGAATCGGGGAAGCTAGACTTAGTAACACAAGAAATGGAATATACAAATTTTGTAATACTTTGGGTGAGCAATATAAAGGGGTCATGAATGGGACATTTTGAGTCAGATAATTACACAGTGTTTTTTTTTTTTAATATATATTTTTTATTAATACTTACAAACATAAGTACATAAATTTCCATGTACACGCACACATACAAATTTTCATCCCAATGCTTTCTGAAACATTACATTTTCCCAACAGTTTCAACTCCCTTCTACTACATTCTAATACACTCTAATACAATCTCTTTACTTCCTAATTTCCAATTTCCAAACGTCTTCCTCCGTCCTTTCCCCCACTTTCTCCCACTTTCCACCTCTTTCTACAGTTAACCCTCCACTTAATACTTTCCATACATACTCTCACCTTCTCACATACTTCTTCTTCCCTCTATATCATCTCTCCTTCCTATATGTTTTATTTATAATTTAACTCAATCAGCCCCTCATGCAACCCAAACAACTTATATATACATTTCTTCCCAATTCCCACTCCTCCCTCCCCCCTCCCTCTTACCCTCCTTCCCTACCACCTATCTATATCTCCTATATCTCCTATATCTATATTCCCCCCCTCTTCCCTACATATTATCTCTTCTTGTCCTTCTTCTTCAATCTTTCCTTCTTCTTTTCACTCATACAATTTAGACCTCCTCCCCTTTCCTTTCTTTTGAGCAAATGTTATCAATATATATATATACATAATCTCCCTCACACCATATATTAATATTCTCGTCCCGTTATATTGTATTATTGCTTCATCCTTAGATTTTCTTTATGTTTTAAATTTCTCTTTTATAATCTAATAACTCTCACTTTGGTATCTCTTATCTATCTCTTCGCAACAATTATATGTAGTATTCTTTAATTCAAAATGTTTTGTGCTCTTGATTTCAACCACACTTTTTTCTTTTCATAGGTTAACTCCGAAGTTCCATAACCTCACTGGTCTACATTCACATAATATTGCACTTGTTTTGCAGTTATACAGTAATATCCCATGTCGTTTCCCAGTAGTCACAAATTGGTTTCCATTCTTCCTTCCATTTCCACATCTTTTTCTTGTTGATAATATATGTCAGTTTATCATTTTCATACATTTCTCTCAGTCTCAATATCCATTCATTTATTGAAGCTAACTCTTTCTTTTTCCAATTAGCTGCAATCGTTATTCTCGCCGCCGTCACTGCGTATAACAAAGCTCTTCCATGTTTTTTAACAAGGGTTGTTTGCAAGTTTGACGTCATGTTCAATAGATACAATTTAGGGTCCATCGGATATTGCACCTTAAAAATCTTTTGCATTTTCTTATGGATTCTATACCAATACTTTTGTAATTTGGAGCATCCCCACCACATATGATATAATGTCCCAATGTCTTTCTCGCAATGCCAACATTTATTTTCTTTCAATTTATAAATTTTGCTAAGTCTTTGCGGTGATAAATACCACCTATTCACGATTTTGAAATGATTTTCTTTAAGGGATATACAAGCCGTAAACTCCTCTGTATCTTTCCACGCCTTCTCCCATTCTTCCATAGATATTGATTCTTTCAAATCTTTCGCCCATCGAATCATAGCTTCTGATACCTTCTCCATTTCAGTCTCTCTTTCCAGGAGAGTTTTGTAACATTTTGAGATCAATTTATCATTCTTGTTCCAAATTAACTTATCTAATTCCGATTCCGAAAGTTCAAAGTTATATTTTGATTTGTCTTCTTGAAATTTATTTTTAATTTGGAGAAATTTAAACCAATCCAACCTTATATTCTTTTTCTTTTCCAATTCTTCTCTTGTATACATCGTCATTGTTTCTCCTTCTTTAGTACTTTCGTAGTTTATCAAATCTTTATATCTTATCCAATCCTCCGTGTTCTCCCATCTTCCAAAGAAGGCTTCTTGCGAGGAAATCCACATAGGTAATTTACAGTAGAATTGAGTCTTTAGTTTACTCCAAATTCTAATTAGAGATTTTCTAATGATGTGATTTTCAAATTCTTTGTTGATTTTTTGCTTGTCATACCCCAGATACGCGTGCCACCCGAATCTCATATTGTGGCCCTCTATTGTTAATATCCTCATGTTTTTTAATTTAATCCAATCAAGTAGCCAATTAAAACAACATGCTGTATAGTATATTTTCAAATCAGGTAGCGATGCTCCTCCTTCTTTATGATTAATTATTAGTATTGTCCGTTTAATTCTTGCCTTCCTACCTCCCCAGATAAATTTGTTCAGTTCATATGACCATTCCTGTAGCGGTTTATCATTGAGTAAGATTGGAAGATTCTGGAACATAAAAATACATTTCGGGAGTATATTCATTTTTATTGCATTTATTTTACCAAATAAGGACAAATTCAGATTGCTCCATCTCTTCAGATCTTTCCTTATCCCTTCCCACAATGTTTTATAGTTGTATTCATAGAGGTTAATATTCTTTTTGCTTAACCATACTCCAAGATATTTAACTTTACTTTCAATTCTGCATTTTGATATTTCTTTTAACTGATTCTCTTCTTCTTCTGTCAGATTTTTAGTCATTATTGCCGTTTTATCCTTATTTATTTTCAAACCTGCCAATTTTCCATAATTTTGAATCAAGTCAAATAGCTTCCCAATATTCTTTACTGGATCTTCTAAAATCAGAGCCATATCATCGGCGAAGGTTCTTATTTTATACTCTTGATTTCTAATTCTCAAGCCTGGTAGTTGCTTATTGTTTCTTATTTGATTATTTAAACTCTCTAGGGTTAAGATAAAGAGAATAGGAGACAGTGGGCATCCTTGCCGTGTTCCTTGGGATATTTCAAATATCTCAGTGCTTTCATTGTTTATTGTTAGATATGCTTTCTGGGTGTCATATATTGCCAAAATCCTTTTTATAAAAGTTTCTCCAAAATTGAGTCCTTTCAATGTGGATTTAATAAATGACCATTTGACCTTATCAAAGGCCTTCTCGGCGTCTAGAAATATGAACGCCGCTTTCTTATCAATGACTTTATCATAATACTCATTCGCATTTATCATAATTCTAATGTTATTTGAAAGATGCCTTCCTTTTATAAATCCGCATTGATCCTCATGTATTAATTCTTTAATTATGGTGTTCAATCTGTTTGTAATAATTGTTGCGTATATTTTATAATCCACGTTCAAGAGGGATATAGGTCTATAATTAGCCATATTTGTTTTGTCCTTATTTTCTTTGGGGATAAGTACGATATTCGCCACTTTCCAAGACTCTGGTATTCCTTCTTTAGGTATTCTGTTTAATACTCGTAGCAATGGTGCCACCAGCTCGTCTTGGAAGATTTTATAAAACTCCGGGATAAAACCATCCTGGCCAGGCGCTTTCCCCAATTTTAGTTGTCTTATCGCCTCCCGAATCTCTTCTCCATCTATTGGTTTCTCTAAGTTCTCCCTCATCTCTTCCGAAATCATCCTACTCCAATTTTCTTTAACATAATTAATTTCGTCCTCTTCATCCATTTCTGTATTCTCATCTTGGGGTATCCCATACAGTGTTTTATAATAGTTTACAAATGCCGCTTTAATCTCCTTCTGAGATTGATATTTTGTACTTCCCACTCTTATTTCTGAAATTGTCTTCTTTTCTGAATCTTTTTTCAGACGGTATGCCAACCATCGCCCCACTTTATTCGCCTGTTCAAAATATTTTTGTTTTATTCTTCTCAAATTAGCTCCAATTTTTTCTGTTATTTCTGCCTTCACTGATTGTTGTATTAGTTTTATTTCCATTTGCAGCTTTGTATTCCTTGGATTCAATCTTAGTTTCCCTTCTTTCTCTTTTAGCTCTGTTGTTAGTTTTCTAAATTTTTCTTGTCTAGCTCTTTTCAACTCCGCCCCCTTCTGAAGAAATATCCCTCTTATTGTAGCTTTAAAGGCGTCCCATGTTGTCTTTGCATTTACATCAGTGGTTTGGTTAATTTCAAAAAAGCTTTGGATCTCCTTCTTCACTTTTTCTACAAATTGTTCATCTTTAAGCAGTCCATCTTTCAATTTCCATACATACTGCCTTGTTGGACTAACCAATCTGATTTCTATCGGATGGTGATCCGATAATATTCGTTCACTGATTTCCATTTCTGTCACTTTTGCCAACATTGTTCTGGACACCCAACACATATCTATTCTTGACATAGTTTTGTGTGTTTCTGAAAAGAAAGTGAAACCTTTTTTATCTTCATATTTTGCATCCCACACATCAAACAGATCAAAGTCTTTCAGGATGTTTTTACCTTCTTTCGGTAGTTCTCCTGCCGCTTTACTTGAACTTGTGGATCTGTCCTTCCTTGCATTCACAACCGCATTGAAATCTCCAATTATGATGATATTTTGATTGTTCAGTCCTTCAATTATATGATAGATCTTTTTATAAAATTTTTCTTTTTCTGTCAACGGGGCGTATATACCAATTATAATCATCTTCATGTTCCCCAAATTCACTTCAATTCCAACATAGTGTCCCTCTTTATCATTTAGCACTTCAGTTGCCTCATATTTATTTTTAACATATAGGGCAATACCTTTCTTTCTTTTTGCTGCGTTAGAGAAGAAGGCTTGTCCAAGTTTTGTTCTGCGCAGTAATTTGTTATCCTTTTCTCTAATTTTTGTTTCCTGCAGGCAGATAATATCCGCATCGATTCTCTCTAGTATGTGGAAAACTTGGTTCCTTTTTTTTGGTTCATTCAGACCTTTTATATTCCACGATCTAATTTTTATTGTCATTTTCGTCTGTCAACTTATTTATTTGTATCTTATATTTCTCCTTCGTCTTCTTGTTGACTTTCTCCCACTTCTTCTTCCTCCAACTCTTCCACTTCACAACGTAATTCCTCTCTCTCCCCCAGATCTTCCCCAGTTAATTCTTCTTCCTCTTCTGTTTCTACTTCCTCCTGTCGACAGTCCGCCTTTTCTTTCTCTTTTTGTTCATGTCCATGCTTATAAGTTTGCTTTTTCTTAGGGATTTTCTTCTTCTCTATATCTCTTTGATCCATTCTCTCTCTTTCTGTTCTTGATTTAGTATCCTTTGTTTCTGTTCTTCCAGTGTCTTCTTTTTCCAGTGTTTTTAAAAATTGTTTTGCCTTCTCTACAGTGTTTACCTTTTGTCGTCTTTGATTATACATGAAAGTGATTCCATCTGTTCGTTCCCACCTGTAAGCTATTCCCAAATTTCTTAGTTTTTGTGTCAATAATTTGTAATCCTGCCTCCTTTTCAAAATTTCAGCCGGGATATCTTTAAATATCTTAACCTCGTTACCATCCACATCAAATTTCTTTTGATAGCTTGATTGGATTATTCTCTCTCTTATCTTTATTTGATTAAAACAAATTATGACATCTCTCGGCGTTTTCTTCTCTCTGGCTATGACAGAATTCACTCTGAACAGCTTGTCAGTAGCCCGTTCGATCTCGTCCTCCTCGACTTCTATAAACTTCGCCAAACTGGGGATTATCTTTCCCCATAAATCTTCTTTCACAGTTTCTACCACTCCTCTTAATTTCAGGCATTTTTCTCGGTATCTCAATTCTTGCGTGAGAATCATATTTTTTTCTCTCCTCTGCTCTTCCTTTGTCTCATCCACCTGCCTCCCCATATTATCCATTCTACCTTCTATATCTTCCACTTTTGTTTTCAAGTTCGTCATTTCAAAGGATAAACTATCCATTTTATTCTCTAGTTTCGCCATGGTAGATCTCATCTCTTGTTTTACGGATCTAAGCTCCTCCCTCATTTCCTTCTTAAAGTTCTTCAGCTCATCCAGTATCTGCAGCGTTAAATCCGTTTGTTTGTCCGCCTGTTTGATTGGATTTTCCGATGAATTTCTCCTCATAAATTGCAGTTGCGTCTGTGCACCAGCTACCTTAGCTCTTGTACTTGCTGCCATTTTCACTTCCTCCTGGCTCACCAATCACGTATTATCAGTAAGTATTCAACTCTGGTTAAGTCAAAATTTTATCTTTGTCTCATCAATGTAGCACTATTTAAGATTTTCCTCTAGAACCACTACGGTTCTGAATTTTGGATTCTCAAGCAATCACAGTATTTAAGTAGCCTACTTGTACCTCTGTGCACTTAGTTTTCTCTATTCAATTGTTCAATAGTTCACTAGTTCAGTAGTTCCCTTTAGAGATGTTGTCCACATTCAATACTCACTATATAGTATATCAATATCAATAATCAATGTTAGCCTCAATATCTATATTCCTATTAATGTCAAAGCTCACCGTGTAATATATCAATATCAGTAGTCAATCTCTATATTAATATCAGCATCAACATCAATTTTCACCATACAGCATATCAGTATCCGTGTCAATATCAATATCAGCATTAATGTCTGTATCTGTATTAATTTCAGTATCAGCATTAATATCTATATCTGTATTAGCTTCAGTATCAAATTCAGTGTCAGTATCTATATCCACAATCTAATCCACAATCATCAGTATCTATATCAATTTCCGTATTATCTATATCTATTTCAATTTATTCAAACTGTCCCCAAGATTGACACAAGCAAAATATATACCTTCTGGGTATAGATGTAGTTATACTCTCCTTTTTTTTTTTTAAAGGATCTTATTCAATTTTACCCTGCCAGATATGTCTACTGACTTCCTTCTATCCTTATTCCAACTTCAGTTCCACTTCTTATCCATAAGATGGCAGTAGCAGTGCAGTAAAGTACTTTCTTTCCGATTTCTGTTCGCCCTTAACAGTACACTTTCACTATCGAGCTTTTCTTCTTCCTTCTATTTCCTGCCTTGCATTTAGGTCTTATAGCTCCAGATTACCCCCAAAAGTAAAGCTTAACAAAAGAACACAGTGTAGTGAGGAGAAGAAAGGCAGTCCCCAAAGCTCAAACAATGCAGCGCAAATAGTAGCTTGTTGTTAAAGTTCCATATAGCTGTCTGTCTGTTCTTCGACCACTTGACTGGTCTAATCCCAATAGATTCAAGTTTTAGAGATTCATCACAATTGTCCCAATTATCAATTATCAGTTATCAGTTATCAATTATCAGTTATCAGTTATCAATTATCAATTATCAATCTTCAACCACTTGTCTGGTCTAATCCTCAAAATTTCACTCTCCGTCCTCTTCTGTCCTCTTCTGTCCTCTTCTGTCCTCTTCTGTCCCCTTCTGTCCTCTTCTGTCCCCTTCTGTCCTCTTCTATCCTCTTCTATCCTCTTCCTTTCTCTCACTCCCTTTACCACTGCTTTAATCCGCTCTCCATTAAGGGGGGACAGGCTCAAATATCAAATATTATTTGCCTTGTTGTTCCTTCTATATTTCATCTATAGTCCCGTCCTGTCGCTGTCTTATTCAAATCTCAGTTTCTGGATCCTGTTTCCCCAGTACAATATCTTAACTCTGGTTCCTTCCCCCTACGGATTAACTTCACGCCGCTAATAGTTCCACTCACCGATGCAGTAGGCAACCTCCGTCGCCATATTTCCCCTCTCGCGTTCCATGTGCTCTCTACCTTTGCCACTGCAATCCGAACGCAGAGCACGCAAAAACGCGGAGATCTTACTTGTGCTCAAAGTCCAGGCGCTTTAAACCAGTTCACCAACTTCCAATAATGTAGGTCGCTGTGAAATGCGGGAGCTTGAGGGTGAGATCCGAAGATCGCCTCTCGTTACGATGGCTGCCAATGTCTTCCTGCCGGGGAGTCTCAGCGCACTGGAACCTCCGTCCCAGTGTCCCGGGTCTCCCACAGCCAAGATCAAGCTGGCCCCACGGAGCCCAGGTCTTCCTGACTCGGGCTTCTGATCAGGCGGAGAAGATTTTATTTTATTTCTCCCCTGATTCGTAGCAATTGGCGGAGTGTCTGGAGCGGTATCGCTCACGACCTCCGTCCCCTCGGCTCGCGCACCGGAAGTCCCAATTACACAGTGTTTTACTCAGGAAATTAAAATCTAAGAAGAAATGGAGTGGCATTTATAATGAGGAGAGATGTAGCAAAAGTTATCAAAGAATATAACACAAAGTCTGGCTGGGTTTAAAATACCATAGAGTTGCCTTGGCGGACCTAGAAAATGGCTAGAGAGGACACATTTTCTAAGAGGATTCTATGGCATCTGTGCTAAAACTGAAATCATCGATAACTGAATCAGTGGATAATGAATCAACAGATACAGGGGTCCTACTGTTGTTTCTGTTATGAGTTATGCTTGATAACTATGAATTGTAAGTAGACTTTGATGCTTAAGGCAGAGAGCTCCCTCTTGCCAGGGTCTGCAAATCTTGTAAAGAGGCAAATTGGAAGGTAGGACAGTGAAAAGCCCAGATCCGTATCCATCTTGGAGAACTCAGGCCTCATTTTAAAGTACAAACTGGAAGTTACCTCCCTCCTACTGAAAAGGAAATTGTCTCATTGATAGCAAACAGTGCTTAACTGTCTTGTTTACCTCCAATGAATGAAGACCCTGCCAAACTGGCTCAGACTGGCACATCCCCCATTGTAAGGTATTGTGCAGTTTCCAGACATGTTGGACAATCCTCTTTGGATTTGAAAGAGGGCAAATGAGGGGAGAAGAACACAATCACTTCCACCACCCCAGGAAAGAGGTCTGCCTCCCTGCTAGCTACCATCTTGCTTGCTTACCTCACCTGGTGGACTGCTGCTTGCTCCAAACACCTGCACTCACTGCAAGAATGTGCCCAAGGTGCTCAGGTATCTACTAACTAATAAGCCAGAGAGGACCACCTGCCTCCTCTCAAGGGGATAAAAGCTGGGTGCCTGCTATGGTGGGCCCATAGCCAACAGAGTTGCCACTGAAGGGGGAGGCACTAAAGGGGGAGTTTCCCTTTTGGGGGAGCTGTTTTGGTGATGGGGCAAAGGCCAGTCCCTTTGGTTGGGAGGGGGAAGACTGCATTTTTTAAAAAAATTAAGCAACATTCCTGCCCCCAAGAGAGGATGGGCTACACCATGCCTTGTTCTCACACTGCCCCAGAATGTGGAGTGCCAAAAGTACAGAGGCCAAAGAGACAAGAGGTTTCATCAAACAGTCCAGGGTCAGCAGCCATACATTACAAGAGTCTGAGGAGGAGGAATATCTAGGTATCAGAGTCTAGTAGCAGTCCAAGGTTGTAAATCACAAGGTCATAACTCTCAGTAGACACAGGCCAGGCTTCCAAGGCAGTCTAGGCTGGCCCTCTCCCTGCTTTTCTTTCACTGGCAGGCAAAGATGTTTTTATTCAAGCAGGCTTTTAATATATAGCTGTGTCCACAGAGGCATTTTATTGGTGTGTTTTTATTTTACTTAAAAAAAAACCCTTTACATGTTTTAAATAATTTTAAAGTTTTAAATTGTGGTGTTTTTAATAGTTTTAAATTGTATTGTATTTTAAATTGTATTGTGCATTTTAATTGATTTTTTTGTGAGCTGCCTTGGGTCCAACTCTGGGAGAAAAGTGGCATATAAATTAAATAAATAAATAATGCTTGATTGGCATTGTCTCAGGTGTGCAGTTCCATTGTTCATCCCCCTAGACCATCTGAGAGTCATTACTAGTGCCCAGAGGATAAAAGGGCAGAGGTCATGTTCACATCTGCCCTTTGCACACAGACCAAAAAAGCCTTTGCATTCATCACTCTGAGCACATGGGACCTTTTGAACCCTGCAACAGAATAACAAGGTCATGTTTTGGCCCACCCAGAGGTGTTCCCTCAGTCCAGGTGACAGCTCCCAAGTTAGAAAAGGGCTATACATAGGCCAGAGAGAGAGAGAGAGAGAGAGAGAGAGAGAGAGAGCCCTCCCAGAAGCTTTCTCTCATAAGCTCTCCTTCAGAAGCTCTGGAGATTATCAGACAGGAATGAAAAAAGTGTTCCTGTCCCACAGTCTCCACTCCCGCCCCTGTCACACCACAATCACCCTCTCCATCGCACTTACCTCCTCTCCTGTCATTCTGGCAGCCCAGGAGTGAATGGAGCTCTAACGGAGCTCACTTCACTTCCTGGATTGAAATCCCACAGATTCTCATGAGAAGACGCGAGTGCAGGAAATTCAAAAATAAAAATAAAAAGAACACAAAAAATTACAGCAAGTAGAAAAACACATTTTAAAAGGTAGAAGTAACCCAGGGAGGGTCATAAAAAGTGTGTCACTTACCTGGATGTCCCGATCTCACCTGGAAGTGTTCTGGCAGGGACCTTCCATTGATGCTGGGATCTTGCCAGCATAACAGGGCACCTTTTCGCTCGCAGGAACATCCATGACAGAAATGGAATGGGGGATCTATTGAAAGCTTATCCCATCAATAAAAAGCAGTGCCGGCGGAACGGCAGCATAATGAGGGGGGAATGACATCATCTGAAAAGGGAGCCCTTTTGTGACCTCCTGGCATTTATGTAATGCTACTTTTAATACATCTGATAATCTCTATCCAGAAGATTTCCTTCATTTCTTTTTTTTACTTTATTTTTAACTTTGCAAATATATAAGTACACACACATACATAAAATACATACATACATAAGAAAAACATGCTCAAAGTAAATAAAGTAAATAAATACATAACATACATAGCCATCCCAATTACATATACTCATTTTACATATATACAAATATCAACACATTTATAATATCCTGCATTCTTACAATACTCCCCCATTTTCTTCCTTCGTCCTATCAGCCATCTTCTTTTCCATCTTCTTCCATTCCTTCCATTCTTCTAACCTTCTACTTCTTGCTCCACCCTTACTTCTTTACTTCTCTTTCCTACTTCCTCATACCTTCTCACTTACAATACCCTCAATTAATTTCCTTTCTTTTGACTTGTACAGACAAACTTTCACTTATTCACACAAACAAACCAACAACCTACATTAACTTCCTCCTTCCTACATCTCGGAATAGGGTACTTCTTGTTTAATTTCCTAGTGTTCCTCTATTAAATATTATTATATCCAGCTAACTTTTAGTTGTATAGGTATGTTCTCATGTCTAGTACACGTTTTGCTCATTCAAATATCAAAAAAATATGATACATGATAAGATCTTGCTATCATATCACAGTGTCTTTTTGTTTTTTGTTTATTTTTCTTTCTGTTATATATTTACTTTTAACTTTACCTTCCCCTCATCCCTCCTTTAGTCACTCATAGTTTACTGATCTAGCAGCGTACTTAAACTTTCCTTTATATTCCATTTTTCCATCCAGAATTTTTGCACCAGAGACCACTCCTCCTTAACTTTGACTATATTTCTCTCGTTCAAAATATATTTTAATTTGTCATTTTCATACATCTCCTTAATCTTAAATAACCAGTCATCCACCAAAGGCAAATCTTTCTGCCTCCATTTTGTAGCAATTATTAACCTAGGTGCCGTTACAAAGTAAATGTAATTTACTTCTTAGGGTTGTTTTTTCAATAGCCGTAGTTATATTTAAGAGGTACAATTTTGGGCACATTTCAAATTGAACATTGTAAATTTCTTGCATCATTTTATGTATTTTTCCCCAGAATTTTTTGACCAGTGGGCAACCCCACCCATGTGATAGAGTGTGCCTAGATCTTTACCACATTTCCAACATTGGTTATCTTTTATTTTATACATTTTACTGATTCTGGATGGGGTTAGATACCATCTATTAACTGTTTTTAGATTATTTTCTTTCAGTGCTAGGCAAGCAGTAAACTTATCGTGTGCTTCCATGATCTCTCCCATTCCTCTATGTCTATTGCTTTTCCTAAGTCTATAGCCCATTTAGTCATTGCATCCGCCACTGTCTCAGATTCCAATTCTCTCGACAAAAGCAAGTTGTATATCTGGGCTATAGCTTTCTCCTGCACACCCCAAATTATCTTGTCCAAATCATTTTCCTGGGTTTCAAAATTGTAATTCTTTTGGTCTTCTTGGAACTTATTTTTAAGCTGTAGGTACTTAAACCAATTCATTGGTATGCCCATTTTTTCCAGATCTTATCGTTTTCTCAAATTTGTACCTCCCCCTCTCTTCCAATTATCTTGATCTATTAAATCTTTGTATCTTGTCCATATCTTAGATTCATCCCATCTACCAAGCATAGCTTCATGCGGTGAGATCCAATTAGGTAATTTAACATAAAATTTCTCTTTTAATTTCAACCAAATCCTCAAAAGAGCTTTCCTCACCACATGGTTGATGAAATCTTTATTAACTTCCGATTTACCATATCCTAGATATGCATGCCAGCCGTATCTCAATGAGAATCCCTCCAAAGTCAAGGTACGGTCATCGCTAAGTTTAAACTAGCTCTGCAACCAACTCATTCCACAAGCCAAATAATATAATTTCAAATTCGGTAATGATGCGCCCCCTGAGTTCTTATTCGCCATCAAAGTCAGCCATTTGATTCCTGGCTTTCTCCCATTCCAGATAAAATTCTTCAGGTCCGCCGTCCATTGTTGTATTATAGTATCATTTTGCAATATTGGGAGATTTTGAAACAGATATAAACATCTGGGTAATATGTTCATCTTAATTGTATTTATCCTCCCCAACAGGGAGAGATCTAATTTGCTTCATCTTTCTAGGTCTTTCTTAACTTCAGACCATAACCTCTTATAATTATTGTCAAAGAGATCTATATTTCTTTCAGTAAGCCAGATTCCGAGGTATTTCACTTTTTTCTCTATTTTAAAGCCAGATTTAAACTGCAATCACCTTTCTTCTTCCTTTGATAAGTTCTTAATTATCACCATAGTTTTTTCTTTGTTTAGCTTAAATCCCGAAAACTCACCAAATCTTTTAAGTATATTTAGCAGATATGCAATATTTTCCACTGGCTCTTCTAGAACTATTGCTAGGTCATCAGCGAACACTTTAATTTTATACTCTTGGCCTTTGATTTTCAGTCCAGGAATGTTACTGTTCACTCTTATTTGATTATTTAAAGTTTCCAATGCTAAAATAGAGTACTGGAGAAAACAGACATCCTTGGCGAGTCCCTTTTTCAATATTAAAGATTCCTGTTTTTTCTCCATTGATTATTTTTCTTTTGTTTTTTCTTTCTTTCTGTTTTTTTTCCAAATCTTTTGAAGGCTGCCTTTATATCCTCTTGCATGTTACAGATTCCTTCATCCATCTTTATCTCCATTATCAGCTGTTTCTCTGAGTCCTTCTTTAATCTGTATGCAAGCCATCTACCAGCTTTATTTGCTTGCTCAAAATACCTTTGCTTCACTCTCCTCAGCTTGTTTCCTATTGCTTCTGTCAACTCAGCCTTTAACGCTCTTTGTAGTATTTTTATTTCTTTCTGTACTTGTTTATTTTTGGGGTGGTTTTTCAACATTTCCTCTTTTATTTTTAATTCCCGTGTTAATTTCTGGTTCTTTTCCAGTTTCCCCTTTTTAAACTCTACCTCTCTTTGTATAAAAGTTCCCCTAATAGTCGCCTTAAATGCATCCCATTTTATTTTTTCTAGGGCGCTCCCATCATTTTCTTCAAAGAAAATTTTTTATCTCCTTCTTGACTCTATTCAAGAATTTTGCATCCCTTAGCAGGTTGACATTCATTCTCCATGAAAACTCTTTTTCAATTATTTTTAACTGCAATTCTATGGGGTAATGGTCTGAAATTATTTTCTCCTTTATTTCCATTTCTTTAATATTTATCAGAAGACTTGTTGAAACCCAAAACATATCTATTCTGGACATAGTTTTATGAACATCAGAATAGAATGTATAACCCTTCTCATTACCATATTTTGTTGACCACACATCTTTTATGCAGAATTCTTCCAAAATATTGGCAGATTCTGGGCAGTGTACCTTGATGTAGTATGTTCACTGATGTTGACCTGTCCCTTGATGCCTGCAGGACTCCGTTGAAATCTCCTGTGATTATTATATTGTTTTTTCCCAATTTTCCAATTTCTTGATGTAGCTTTTTATAAATTTTTTCTTTTTTTTCATTAGGGGCATAAATTGCAATTAAGATCATGCTTATATTAACCAAATTGATCTCTACTCCTACGTAGTGGCCTTCATTGTCATTTAGTAATTCAATAGCCCAGTATTTATTATTAACATAAATTGCCACACCTTTTTTTTTCTTTAGATGTTGATAGGAAACATTGTCCCAGGTTCTTTCTCATAATTAACTTGGTGTCTTTTTCTCAGATTTTGGTTTCTTGCAGGCATATGATTTCAGCTTTAGATTTTTCTAGAAGATGAAATACCTGATTTCTCTTTTTTGGACTGTTTAGTCCTTTAACATTCCAGGATTGTATTTTTATTGTCATTATGTCACTTTATAAATTTGTTTCTTCTTTATTTTCAGTATCACTGTTTTTTCCCTTCTCCTTCTTCTTCTTCTTCCTTTTCTTCTTCACATAGGGGTTCTTTCTCCCCTTCCTTCTCTGAACCTTCTGTATCACTCGTTTCTAAATTTGGTTGATTTTCTCTTCTCTTTTTAATTTTTTTCTCCGCCTTTCTTTGTTCGTGCTCCTCCAATTTTTCCATAAATTGCTTAGCCCTCTCTGTCATATTTATTTTATATCTTTTTTGCTGATATGAACAAGAATATTTCCTTCATTTCAACCTGCCATGTAGTCCCCTTTATCACCCAGCTTCTTTTTGCATCAGAGGGTGAGAAAATCCATATGTGCCTTAGGACTTTTTCAGATGGGGACCCCCCCCGCAAGAAGGTTGGGAGAAGAATGGGGTTGTCACACTTACACAGCCCCATTTCAGACAGCCCTGTCCTCCTCCATCCTCCTCCTGACCTTCCTCTGTGCTGCAGGCACCACTTTTTATTGATGGAAAACCTCTGTGAATAAAAAGCAGTGCCAGCAGCGCAGGGGAAGATTGGGAGGAGGCTGAGGGGGGGGACAGAGGAGGACAGGGCTGTCTGAAATGGGGATGTGTAAGCGCGATAGCCCCATTCTTCTCCCAACCTCCTCGGGGTTTTTTTCCTTCGTCTGAAAAAGTCTTTAGACTGAAGTCCCTTAAGCTTAGCCTGCATCATTCTAGCCTCCTTAGATTGGTCAGGAGTACGATGCCATTGTTCCCCTCTCTTTCCTTTGAGAAACTGCTACTAACAGCTTGTGTTGAATATAGATTGTTCTGTTGGTCTCTACTGCTTTCTTTTTCTATCTTTTTAATAAAGAAATAATTGTTTTTGTGGCAAAATCAACTTGTCCTCGACCTGATTTCTTCCCTTCTACCTCAATTTTACTTGAAGTCACTTTTAATTGTCCATTTTTAAAAACCTGTAGCCTCTAAGGTCCTGCAGAGAGTTAATGCCTAAAGGAGTCCCCCACCCACCAAACCAGTAAACCCAGTGCACTGCTTAACATTTCCAAATGGCAAGGGGGTCAAGCAAGGCTGCATTTTAATCACACTATCTGTTTAATATTTATGCTGAAAATATCATAAGTAAAGCAGGATTAGACTCAGAGGAAGCAGGTGTGAAAATTGGAGAAAGGAACATCTGCAATTTAAGATATGCAGAGGGCACCATACTACTAACATAAAATAGCAAAAACTTGGAAAAAAGACTTGGAAAAAAGTAAGTTGAGGAAGAAAGTGCAAAGGCAGGTTGACAGCTGAACATTAAGAAAACATAACTTTGAAGTAGATGATTAAGGCATTGAAATCGTTCGAGATTTTCTACACCTTGGCTCAATCATTAATCAGAGCGAAGACTGCAGTCAAGAAATCAGAAGTGGACTAGGACTTGGAAGGGCAGCTATGAAGGAACTAGACAAGAGCCTGATGTGTAAAAGTATATCACTGAATATTGAAGTTAGGATCATCCATGCCATCATAGTTTTCATTTCTATGTATGGTTGTGAAAGCTGGATAATGAAGAAAGCTGATAAGAAGAAAATCAACTCATTTAAAATGTGGTGCTGGAGAAGAGTTCTGTGGATTTGGTACACTGCTAAAAAAGACAAATAACTAGGTCCTAGAGCAAATAAAGCCTGAACTCTCCCTAGAAAAAAAGATGCCTAAACTGAGTCTGTTGTACTTTGGCCATATCATGAGAAGACATAACTCACTAGCAAAGACAATAAGACAAGGTAGAAGATGGTAGGAAAAGAGGAAGATGCTACATTATTACAGATGGATAGACTCAATGAAGGAATCCACAGCCCTGAGTCTCCAAGACCTGAGCAGGGCTAATTGATGACAGGGTGACTTGGAGGTCTCTCATTCATGGAGTTGCCATAAGCTGAAGTTGACTAGACTGCAGTTAACAACAAGCAACCCTTGGCAGTTTTGTAGGGCTTTTTTTTTCTTCTGCAGTGGGGAGACAATATGGAAAAGCTTCATGATGACAGGAAAAATGTGAAAACCACTGTGGGAGAATTGGCAAAATCTAGAGCCCAAGTCTACATCACTGTTAGTTCTACAAGCTTTCTTGCTTGTGTCAAATAAGAATAACACGGTTTCACAAATGACTGAGGCAGAAGGGTAAAAGATCGATTATTCTAAAAAAATCAAACTAAATTTCTCTGTGGCTGCTATACTGATGGGAATGACAGTGTACGTGGAGAACAATAAAAAGATGCTATGCAGTCTTTGCATGTGGCAGTATACACTTCTCAATTTTCCTCTTTGGTTGTAACTTCAAAGCTGGAACTGGCTATAAATCATTGATAGGGGAAATGTGGTAAAAAGACTTGAAAAGACACCATCAGGGGTACAACAAATGTGTACTTTTAAGAAGCACAAAGAGATGCCATGACTCTGAACTCTGAGCCCAGGACAACATCACCTAGTGATGATGTCAAATGTATGGTCAAAAGAATGTGCTTGGTTTAAGAACACATGAAACCATATGATTCAAACAAGCAGAAAGAGAGCATGTGAACATCAAACAAGGATATGTCACCAACAATACAAAATCAGTCAGAAGGCATCAAAGAGCTATGCTAACACTTCATGGAGGGAGAAATTCTGCAGGCTGCCAAAAAGAAAGTTGACAGTAGTTAGGCATACATTTCTATAAGACTTAATATTTGTGTGAGTTGTGGCAAATGATATAAAAGGGGGTATGATAAGACAGTCATGAAGATACTGAAGGGCATTTGTAATAGACACAGTCTTGAGACCCTTGACAAAACAATGGATACAAAGGAGACCTTCCTGAGGCAGATATAACAGGCAAAAAATCAAGTAGAATCAAGCAGACAGTAACAGTCAGAATCAGACTTCCATTATAAGATTAAAAACAAACAAATGCTGATTTGTTTGGCCAAGGAAAACTTGCTCATAATGGTATCTCCTTTGGATCAAACTAGATGTGGTGAAGCCACCATTTAAATGTCTACCCCAGAAAACTGATGCTTTGGTGTAGGGAAATCTTACTTTTAATAGTATAAGGTGTACATGCAAAGGAGTGCTGACTGCTATGCATCACTTTATCTTCCTGAAACCTATTGCTCTAGCCATTCCTCCACTTCCATGTTCTCATATTGGAATTTACCTGAAAGAGTGAAAAATGAATTGAGCAATGGGATGAAGGGAAAAAAGGCACATTAGATGCACATTTCTCAGATCCTGCATTTATTATTAAAAGCAAAATCTTCCAGCTGATTGTATATGTACATAATAAATATGGGGAAGGAAGTCTTTGCTCTTGTCTATACAAGGGGAAAAATATGGACAGGTTAAAAAAGACAGGCATATTTATGGATGCGAACTGCCTACATGATTTCTAGTCCCCCCTAAACTCTGCATGACCCCTAGCCCAGCTGGCAAGTTTGCGGCAGCACCAGCTGGGGATTCTGCGGGGTGTCCTCTCCACAAAAGTCCAAAGACCTGAGAGTCCAGGAGCAGCATCATGAGCACAGCCAGCCTGGGCTCCTGCTGGTGGGGCTGAGGCTGGTGGTGGGGCTGTGCTGCAGTCCTTCCTCCTCCTTCAGCTGGGCTGAGCCAGGCCATGCCGCCTCCCTCTGTGTCATGCCCTGTGAGCCTGATGAGGGTATAGAGTCAGAGGAGGAGGAGGACATGGCAGGGAATGGCCCTAGGGACCCTGGCACAGGTTTATCTACACCTGTGCCAGCATGGAACCCTGCCAGCCTGGATGCTCAAGCAGAGGAAGAACCTGGTCTGAGTGGGTTGCCATCAGTCCCAGCAGAGAGTCCTGCCCACTCGGATAAGGATGAAGTAGAGGAGAGAGACTTACCTCCACAGTCATTGAGCGCAAAAGGAGGCTCAAAGGAAATCTCTGAGAATTTATGAGAGGAACTTGCTCATTAAGAAACACCTGGAAAAGCCTTAATTGCTTTATATATGCTGGGAGAGGCAATGGAGGCTTTGTCAGAGATCAAGAGATCTTCCTGGTGAAAGCTTCCTGCTGACTTCGGTGCCTAGATTCCAGTTATCTTGACTTCTCTTACCTTGACTCATGCTTAGATCTTGGACTGTCCCTGACTACTCTGCTGCCTGCTCCTGTTGAACAATGGACTGTTTTGGACCCACGCTGACTGACTGCCATAAGCCTCTGACCTTTTGGACTGTGTTACTGGACTAAATCTTTGACTATGTTTGCATTCCTGTGAGCTAATTAAAGTTGGCTACCTTCCTAGACTAGTGCTGTTTATATTTTGCTGGTAACTAGTTGCTTTCTGGACACTCTGCTTCCCCTGGCCTCCTCCTTGCCAGGGCTGGGGTCATTGCCCAAGAGCAGCATAGCCAGCTAGGGCTGCTGCTGCTGGGGCTGGGGCTGGTGGTGGGGCTGTGCTGCGGTCCTCCTTCTTCCTCCCTCACCCAGGCCGAGCCAGGCCATGCCATCTCCCTCCGTATCCCCTGGGAGGGAGGAGGAGGATGGTGGTGGCAGGACTGAGCGGGGGCTGGAGCCAGGGCTGGGGTCATTGTGAAATTCGGACAACGCCTGGATCCCCGTAAACGGACTTTATGGTGAGTTTTACTGCCCCTCCTCTGAATGACTCATATGTGTGTGCATGTCTGTTTGAATGGATCATCAATATTTCAAACACTGCTCATATTAATTTCTTTTTGCCATATAGACAGGAACTTTGTCTTCCACCCTCAACCCTAACTTCATCTTTAGCAGCTCTATAGAGGATAGCTGAAGAAGGCACCTCTAGTTTGTTTATCCTTGTGAAAGTCAATCTTGTTTATTTCATGGAATTTCATTTATTACTCTCAATGTGCTTTGCAAGACTTTCTGCACCTTGTCAAGTGGACCCAACCATCACTCAACTGTGATACTTTATCAGATACAACGTATACCCCAGAGAAAGAAGCTTGGTTTTTACAATCTGTGTTTGCACCCCAAAGTTTGCCATAATGTGCAACTGAAGAAACAACAACACATGTTCTCATCATGCTAGCATTTCCCCACCTCTGCTCTCCTTCATTTCTAACACTAGGAGCAGAGAAAGCTGGCTCATGGCAGATCAGACTGGTAATACTATCTAGTTCAGTATCATCTACTTTGATTGACAGTGGCTCTCCATGGTCTCAAGAAGAGGCCTTGCTCAGCATCTACTACCTGCTACCTGGTATCTCCTGCTAAGATAACAGAACTGAGCCTAGGCCCTCCTGCATACAAAGTAGATGATCATTATATTGGAGCCTTCACAAGCTCGTTTGTCACGCCACAGGATACACAAAACCTTGGTGATTGGGTACACCCAAGATTGTACATTATTGTAGAAATTTAAGTCTCCCACAGTAAGCATTTGACTGCTTATTCAAAGATCTCAAATATAAATAATCAATGACAACCAAGAAGGTGGACTGAATAACAGCCTTAGCCATCTCAATGCATTTTGTAACACGATAGTCATCTTGCACAAGTTCTGATCCACTCCCACTGCACTTTCTCACAGACAGATTGAAATCTGAACACTCAGTTCTGCTATCGTTAGAAACGTGAACAAAACCCGCACATTTTTAAATGAAAATTTTATTTGATGTATTATTAATAAAATAGTTTTAGAATTTTAGAATTATGGATGGATTTTGTCAATGTGTTTTTAAGAAAGCAGAACTGAATGCTCAAACATCAGTCTATCTGTTAAAAAACACACATTTGAAAGAAAGGAGCTAGTGGAGCCAATGAAGAGAAAGAGTAGGTATGCTTTCAAAATAAAGTGGGGTGGGAGTGAATCAGGACCAAGGGCAGCCAATGTCTCTCATGTTAGTGGGGGCATTGCATCAATGCTGGATTTTAGTCTGAACTATAAATGAGCTAACAAAAGTGCCAAACCTATTTTGGCAATAGGCTTCAGCTCCTAGGACCTCCTTTAAATTCCCAACTAAAACTCAGAGTAGATTCTTGAGCCCGTGGACATAGAAGCTGTTCCGTGTATATGTCATGGACAATCTTACATAGGACAGTGCAACATTAGACTGATCATTTGTGGGTTCTTTTCTGTTTCTCAATGTCAGTGATTCTTAACCTGTGATCTGGGGCCCCTCAGGGGGCCGTGATGTCCTCACAGGGGATCTGTGAAGTCTTGAAGGTTGCTTGGCCCATCTCCTCCCCACAGTGGAGCAGTCACATGACAGGAGCTAAAGCAAAGGCTGTCTGCCTGGCTTAGCCTGTGCATTGCCATTCAATCCACTCCAGACACAAAATTGCAGGAAGAAGCAAGAGAAAAGTCTTCTCTCCCCTTCTAGTGGGAGGGAAAGTTTGATGGATGGTGTAATTATATTATTACTATTATTACTATTATATTTATATTTCTTGTTGTTTTTGTTTTAAATATTGAGTTATGTCTTGCGGATCCATGGCAAAATATATTTAAAGGGGGTCTCTGGTAAAGAAAAGGTTAAGAGCCACTGCTCTATGTGGTCATTTTTCATTATTATTAATTGCATTTGTATCCCACCTTTCCTTCTACAAACTAAGAAACAATATTTTTGGCTTCCTCACAACAATTCTGTAAAATAGTGATTTGCCTGAAATCACTCACTATACTTCATTGCTGAGCAAGCAGGGATTTTAGTCCCAAATTATGTTGGAGGATGCTATGGCTACAGTAAACCTCCTGATGTCCAACGATCATTACTCCAATGACTAGAGCGATTTTTGCTGAGCCATCCTTAATTTGCCAAGTGTTAATGCAAGAGGCAATAAAAAAAAACCAGGGACTAATCTATACGAGACCAAAAAAAATATAGTGCCCAGCAGAAAAAGCAAGTCACAGAGCTGAGACTTGTTTTAATTGTGGTTTAGCCCAGCAGCCCCCATAAGCTTTGCATACAAGGAGACAGCTGAGGAAGGGAGAAGAGGGTGAGAGAATCCGCCTCCTTTCCTTGGTCTCTGCAGGGTGACAGCAGCATGGGAATGGCAGGGAACCAGTGAAGGGGGATGGCATCCACCCTCCTACCTTCCTCAGTCTCCATGGGGCAATGGCATTGGTGGTGGCAGGGAACTAGGGAAGAGGAATGGCAGTCGCCCTCCTCCCTTCCTTGTTCTTTATGGGGCAGCAGTGGCAGCAGCATGGGGGAGGCAGGGAGCTGTGGAAGGGGGAGAGGGTGGCAGTCACTTTCCTCCCTTCCTTGGTCTCTGTGGGGAGGCGATCCCCGATCACTTGCTAAAGGCAGGAAAAAAATGACAGCTAAGGGTGCATGCCCTGTAACTCAGCCCCACCCTTTGCATTCATCCGGCCAATCAGTTTGCATTTCCTCTTATTTGGGCAAGTGAATCAGATCAATTTCTTTGTCCTAATGAGTGGAAATACGCACCCTCATGTTGTTTTTTAAAAAAAAAGATGGAAGAAGCTGCGAAGGCTTTTCTGGCAAGGTTTTTGCCTGTTTTGGCCCCCCTCCTTCACAGTAAGGCAAAATCAGGAGGGATCCCATTAAGACAGGTAGGATTCTCCTCACTTTCTGTGAGGAGGGTTTTTTGTTTTTGTTTTTTTTACCATTTGGACAATCCCCTGAATGTCACAATGGTCACATGAGTTGGCCCAAGGTATTTCTGAATGACCCAGTAGATCAACTACAAACAAAACAGAAACAACGTGAAGTCCAAAACTATCTTCAGCTCAATCCAATTTAAATCTGGCCAGGTGGCAATTCTAGGTACATCACTGATTTTTTTTTATTTGAAAAACAAGGTGAATAGTTTTACATTGTGTTTTACCTGTATTTTTTTTTAAAAAACACAAATTCTTTTCTATTAAAAATAGTGAAACTAATTTAGTAACATGTTCCAATAGGAAAAAAGCAATATAAGGAAAGGAAAACCTTTTGGGGACCAATTACTGTTAATTTGTAATCCAGGAGGTCAAGTGCTTGATTAAATATTAACACAGGAGAAAGGTCACAGTCTTCTGCGATTCTCTTTGCCCTGTTTCGGTATTCGTTGAGATACAAAGATCTCTTTCAGTGGGCATTTCATGAGAGAAAGGAAGCTTTGCTTCAGCTTAATCAAGTCTTCTGTGATGGTTTTGATCTCAAAAAATGAAAATCAACCCCTTTAGAGTAGGATGTTTTATAAGCCACGTATCTAAGTGTTGGACACTTGAATGTTTGGGGCATTAACCAGCAAGAGATATTGAGAAGCTTCAAACTTTCATTTAACAATCACATGTTTCTTCTTGGGAATCAGACAGACATATGTGAAATATAACCAACATCTGTGTTTGGTATTCCTGGCATAGAGCATAGAGTTCAGTTACCTTTTGTCATGGGCCAGGATTCAGACTCAGATTCTGAGTCTGAAGAGGTTCCGGCAGTTCTCCTGGTGGAAGATCAATCTCAGCCTGAGGAGGAACAGAACCAGGGCTCATCTGCAGCTGACTTGGCAGAGAACACAGCTGGGGAAACAGCACGGCTCTCAATTCCACAGACCTGGTGTGTGGAGAGAAGAGCAGAACAGAGATATTGAATGAGACTCCTTGAAAAGCAGCAATAGAAGTGGTCCTGTTTAGAGCCATTAAAGTGGTATCAAATTGCATTATTTCTACAGTGTAGATGCACCCTACATGTTTGTCACTTTACACTTAGTTGCAGTGAACCACTTTTGTCATATACATGTCCCTTTACCCATATGAAGAACTCATCACAACGTTTGATTTTTAAAAAAAATAACACTGACTATTTGAGAATGATCCAAAACTTGGCTACCTGACTACTCACCTCAGTTCTCAATACTTAATGAACAATAAAAAACTGCTGGTCCATAGCAAGCTTTAGGAGCCCTTATTACTTTTTTATATCCTTTTATTGTGAGATGGGTTCATTTATTCCTACTCTGCTTCTAGTTTTTTAAACTAGTTTCCAATCCATAGGAGGACATTCCCTCTTATCCTCTGACAATTAAGTTTGCCCAGACATCTCTGTTGTGGGTGTATGCCAAACATGTTTTGAAAATCAAAATATACAATTACATTTGCACACATAATTATACATATCTATTGGCTCACAGCATTCACATCTTTATTGCCTGTCACACTAATTTTAAATTTCAAACCTAAATTTTTCAAATGTTAAAATCTGAAAGATTAGTGAGACAGGAGTTTTTTTCCCCCTAGAAACCATGTTGATTCTCCTTCAGAATCTTAGGTAATTCTTCCTACCAATTTATTCAGGCAAGAGAGAAAGATAGCAAGCTTGTAATTTTCTAGATTTTCCACAAAACCTCTTTTTAAAAGTCAGTGCTAAACTGGGCACTTTCCAGTGGTGACATATGGAGGCAGGTCTTAGGAACATGTCATATTTTTGTTAAAAGATCACCTTTCTTTTTTATTTGAGGTCTTTGTGATGGGTCTGGTGATTTATTAAGCTTTAATTTGCACTTTATCTCTTGCCACCACTAATTGCCTCAGTCCTTCAGAATTGTGTGTGTGTGTGTCTTCAAGTTGTTTGCTGACTTGTGGCAGCTCCATGAATTTTGCAGGGTTTTCTTGGGCAAGAAACCTCTGGCTTTTCTTTGCAAATGAAGATTCAGGAAGGACTCATCCCGTGCTTTCTGCAAGCGCGCTGATGACTAAAAAGGCCAATCCGAGATAAACAAGTCTGGTTGCAGAAAGCACAGCAGAAGGTCTCCTTGGGTGATGTTTCTGGGTTGTGATTCTTTCTGCATTGGCGTTTCTCTTCAAGACTTGTTCGGCGTGAGTTCTCAAATAAGGCTGCAGCATTGAGGATAGTGCGTCTCCATGCCTCCCGATGTGAAGCCAGGGCGGACCATTGTTGGTGACCAATTTGGCCGAGCCTGAGATGTTGTTTCAGGGAGTCCTTGTATCACTTTTTTGGAGCACTCCTCTTACGCTGACCCATGGCGAGTTCACCGTAGAGAACTATTTTTGGGAGGCGATGGTTGTAGGAAGGTAATGAGTCTAAAAATAAAATTGTATTAAAAAATTCCAGGATCAAGAATTATTTCCTTTTTAAAAAGGAGTTAAAAACATTCAGTCACCTTTGACTTCACGCTTTATGCAGAGTGCGGTTAAGAAGGAGACTTAAGCTCTATTATCATTTGAAAGTGTATTCAGAGATCTGGGATCCCCCAGTTAAATTAGACTCATTACAAAACAAAGGAGTCAGTTTAAAATGCAAAACAAAGTTTACTGAAGGTATATCAGTCTCAATCTACATACTAAAACAAACTTAAGAAAAGGTCCCTAACTGACTAAGAATGGGTAAGAGAGACTCACCAGCCTACAGCCGTGGGCTGGGTTCCGATGCATCATGGCATGGTTACAGGAAAACTTAGAATGCATCCATTCTCATGGAGAGTCAGATTCAGAAGAAGGGCAAGTTACACAAAAGCAATAAAATTCAAATTAGGTCATGTGTCCAATCACTCAGCACTTCCAGTTGGCTAGAAGTGCTCAGTGAAGTAAGAGAAGGGAATTTTGGGAGAACAAAAATGCATGCAGGGAAAAACCCTAGACTTATCTAAGATTGTGAATGAGGTACACAAGATTGCTTTTACATTACAATGATTATTTCCCCACATACAACAATGGTCCTCCATCCTAGAAACTTGCCCTGCCCAGCGCAGCTGTGTTCTTAATATCATGGCCTCAAGGCTGGTGATCCCTGCTTGCTCAAGGACAGCAACATTCGTCACATAGTCAGTCCAGTGTATATTTAGGATTGTAAATATACAGCGCTGATGAAAGTGTTCGAGGAGTTGTAAGTGTTGACGATAGGTGACCCACGCGAAGCACAAAAATCAATGTGTATAGAGCCATTGTACTGTGCTGTCTCCTGGGCAAGGAATACTCCTTTCTGAAAATATCAGTTCAGACATGGATATCTGCTTTACATCTTCTTCAGCAAAGAGAGTGATACAAGTAATTGTTTCAGTTGCTCTGTACTCTCCTCAATTAAACAAGCAAACAAAGACAAACATCTTTCTTCCAAAAGCTTCCCCATTTATTCTACTGGTAGGAATGGTTTTGAATGGATATTTCAAACAAGACATTGCTGCATACCATCTCCATGAGAATGTGACACATAGAAGCAGAAGAACCTGGGATCATTCTGTGAATTTGGATACAGAATCGATTTGAAGCTCTCTCTCTCTTAGCAGAGATGATAACGAACAGAAACAAGAGCAACTATTCTGTCTGCAGAGAATGTGCAGGTAACTTTGCAAAATTCAGTACATGGAATTGCCCCTGCCAATTCCCAGAGAATACTGTGGTCAGAATTGCCATATGTCCTGGAAAACCAGGAAAGACCCCAGATGTCCTGGAAAACCAGGAAAGATCAGTTGAAGGGACAAAAAAATGTCCCAGCTAGCTGGGGGCAGTTGAAGCAGCAGATCCCAGATTCCTCCTTAGTTGCAGCACAGGCTGAGAGATTTCCAGCACTTTTAATGGTTATGTAGAAGAGGGTATTTTAGCAGGCTTTGCTTATCTTGCAACCAGGGAACAAGCAACACCTCCTGGAATTCCCTCTTCTGCACAACCATTGAAAGTGGTAGAACTCTTTCTAGATTTCAGTCAGGCCACCCTAATTTTCAGTGGGCAGAAAACCTGCTCCTAGCTTATCTACTGTTATCTCTGCAAAAATAGGTTTTTAAAGCACTACACAATTCAGGGTGTGGAGTGAGGGAGAAAGGCTTTGTGTATACCAGCAACAAGGTGTAGGTATCACATACCATCTTCAAGTTTTTTTTTTAAAGCAGGGGTACCGACTCTGTGTTTGGAGGCAGAATGTACACTATTTGGAGGCAGCTGTGACTCCCATTGGTAGGAGTTAAGCCTATTGAAGATGATGGCCATGCTGGCTGGGAGGATTTTGGGAATTGCAGTCCAAACAAATAATTTTTCCATGCTCTGGTACAAACAACAGGAGAGACATTGGCTTTGTGTCATCTTGGTGAGTTTTCAGAGGCTTGCATTAGAAGGGAACAAACAACACCTGCTCCACAACACCAGTACCCACTGTGTTTCTAGGACCCATTGTTTTTTATTGTTGTGTGTATAAAGCACCATGTAAATTGGTGGTGCAATATAAATAATAAATAGATGATTATGATGAAAAACTACTACTACTACTACTACTGAAAAATGCAATAAAACAATATTCAATGTCAAAATCTGGTTTGTTTGTCGGGGGAGGGGTTGCCAATAATCTGCTCAATCCAGTCTAATATACTTTTATCCCAATTTTGTGGAAGAGAATTACGGCAACCCTATGTGTGGTGGTGGGAGAAGACTCACTGCTGAGGGGAACAGAAGCAGTGGTTTGTAGGCCTGACAAGATGTCTCAAGAGGTATGCTGTCTCCCTGGGACAAAAATCCATGATGTAACAGAGTGGCTGAAAAGAGAAAAGGCAGAACTACGCAACACCTTCTTTGCCTCAGTTTTCTCCCAAAAGGAGAACAGTGCTCAACCTGGAAAAAATGGAGCAGATGATGCAGTAGAAGAAATGCAGCATAGAATAGGTAAATAGCAATAGCATTGATATTTATATACTGCTTATGAGTGCCAAAGCACTCCTTAAGCAGTTTACAATGTTTTTAGCTAATTGCCCCCAACAGAGTACTCATTTTACCAGCCTACAGAAGGATGGAAGGCTGAGTCAGCCTTGGAGCCCTCTGGGATCAAACTCATAACATTCTTGCTTGCACCACTGGCATTTAACCACTGCGCCACCAGATCTCCCTGGTAAAGAGGTAGTTCAGAAATACCTGGCCAGTATAAATGAATCCAAGTCTCCAGGACCAGATGAACTAAATCCAAGGTTACTAAAAGAAATGGCAGAAGTAATATCAGAACCACTGGCAATAATCTTTGAGAATTCCTGGAGAGGTCCCAAGAGACTGGAGGAAGGCAAATGTTGTCCCCATCTTCAAAGAGGGGGAAAAAGAAGACCCAAATAATTACTGCCCAGTCAGCCTGACATTACCAGGAAATATTTTAGAGCAGATCATTAAACAATCAGTCTGTAAGCACTTAGAAAGGGATGCTGTGATCACCAAAAATCAACATGGGTTTTTGAAAAACAAGTCATGCCAGACTAATCTTGTCTTTTTTTTTTTTTAAATATAGAGTTACAAGCTTGGTAGATAAAGGGCTGCATCAAGAGGAGTATAGTGTCTAGATTGAGGGATGTAATAGTACTACTTTATTCTGCTTTGATTAGACCTCACCTGGAATACTGTGGCCAGTTCTGGATACTGCAATTCAAGAAGAATATAGACAAGCTGGAATGTGTCCAGAGGAGGCCATCCAAAATGGTGAAAGGTCTGTAAGCCATGCCTTATGAGGAGCGGCTTAGGGAACTGGGTATGTTTAGCCTGGAGAAGAGAAGGTTAAAAGTGGATATGATAGCTATGTTTAAATACTTGAAAGGATGTCATATTGAAGAGGGAGCAAGCTTGTTTTCTGCTGCTTCAGAGAGTAGGACATGGAGCAATGGACCCAAACTTCAGGAAGATTCCACCTAAGCATTAGGAAGCATTTTCTGATGGTAAGAGCCATTTGACAGTGCTATACAGTGCCTTGTAGTGTGGTGGATTCTCCTTCTTTGGAGGTTTTCAAACAGAGGCTGGATGGCCCTTGTCCTCTCTTTCAGCTCCATGATTCTATGAATGGGAAAATATCAGAGGATGTGAAACTCAGTGATAGTTGGTGGCTTCCCTGTTACTGGGGATGCCAGACATTTGGGCTTTGGCTCATACATTATGTGAACTATCCAAAGAGCTGAACCTATTTTGGCACTGCCCAAGCCAAGTGTAATTCTAGTAGATATGCTTTTGGTCCCCTCTTAGTTCACATATCTCCCTGTGTGCTGTTCTCAGGTCTGGCCCAAGACTATGGCCTCTCTGTTTAAATCATAGAATCATAGAATTGTAGATGGCCTGGGATCTTCATAAATGGGAAAGAGTGATTAAGGGCAAAGCAAGCAGGGAGCATGTATTTTACTCTGCCAGCTGCTGGCATGTGCTACCAGAAAATTACCTATGAAAGAATGTGATCTTCAGGTTGAAAAAAGTCTCCACCTCATTCGTTTTGCACTGCATCCAAACACAGTCACTGAGTTACTCTTTGTTTCAGTCAAAGATGAGAAACATACAACTGTGCTTTTTGGTCAGAGAGGCTGATCAATAAAAGTAGGAGGAAAGCATGGTAAAAAGTTGTACTATACATACCAGTTTTAAGCTAGAGAGGTAGAACATGATATACTGCACATGAAACAAGCCATGGGTTGGTAAAATCAGCTTATCAAATATAGCCACCAGATCCTGATACAAGTCCTTGGTGTTGCCAATATCAAGCTTCCCATTATCTAATCCTTTTCCTGATTACCTTTTATTGCTTTGTTTTGTCACCAAACCTTCCCCTTCCACAAGTTTTGCTAACTTTAGCCAGATTGCCCCTTACCAAAATCATTGAATCTTCTACTCAAAGGAGTGGTATGTGTGATATTGTTCCTTTGTTCCTGTCTCCTGCTCATGCCTTAGGGAGGTTTCAGCCTACAGCAAATGCAGAACAAGGGCAAAAGGATTTGCTGCAGAGCACATGTTTTGCTGGCAGAAGTTCCTAAGTCCGCCTTTAAATGAAAGTAGCAGGTGGCAGCTGTGGCCCATTCAAGTAGATAATACTGGCCTAGGCCAGGGTTTGGCCAAATTGATCACCAACAGTGGTCTGCCCTGGCCTCACATCGGGAGGCATGGAGACGCACTATCCACAATGCTGCAGCCTTATTTGAAAACTCACGCTGAACAAGTCTTGAAGAGAAACGACAACGCAGAAAGAATCACAACCCAAAAACATCACCCAAGGAGACCTTCTGCTGTGCTTTTTGCAACTGGACTTGTTTATCTCGGATTGGCCTTTTTAGTCATCAGTGCGCTTGCAGAAAGCGCGGGATGTGTCCTTCCTGAATCTTCGTTTGCAAAGAAAAGCCAGAGAGAGAGAGAGAGAGAGAGAGGCCAGGGTTTGGCAATGGTGCTGGGGTGGGGCCCAATTTTCACCACCTGTGTTCCATTCCACAAGACCTGAATGCACTGGAAATGCCATAGTGTTACTTCCTGCTGCTTGTTATCACATTTTCCAGCCAGTTTCAGACATTTTTTTCTGGGTATTTTGGGGAAATTGGCGAGCTCTGGAGAGGTGGGTGAGTGAAATTGCTCTGTTTGTAGGGAGTATGGGGCCATTTGGGGGAGGGGTTTGGGGCTGGGGGGGTCCTAAAAGGGTTTGGGGGGCACATTGTCCCCCTGGTCTAGATAAATAAATGGTTTGATGTCATATTAAGGTATTTATTCATTTTTTATTTTCTTTATAATGATCAACAGATCAGACAAAACAAATAAAACCAAACAGATAAAATTAATATCAAAGTTATACAAAAATACATATTGTTAATTACACGTCAAAATTTCCTTATAAAAAGCAGAAATTTAAAAAGTTGAACATTATAAAATTTTATGATGTCATTTTTTCTCAGATAAGCTAGTGCTGCAGCACATATTAAGGTAGCTTCCTGCATTTCTAGAAGTTCCAAGTAGAATGGCCAATGGCTCACATTAGGAGCCTAAAGGGAAACAGGTAGCTTATTTTCCACCATTGCACTGATGCCCCACGAAGCTGATTCAATAATATATAAAGCATTTTGTTAGAGATATACATTGCTTTCCTCCTCATTCCTCCAAATCATTTAAAGCTAAAAATGTGGGTGCACTGAAATACAAAATGACCAGAGGTCCAAATCACACTATGAAAATATAGCATTATTATGCCACTTTAACTGCCATGGTTCCATCCTATGGAATCCTGGGATCTGAAGTTTTGGGAGGAACTAGAGTGCTCTGGTTGAGAATTCAACCACTCATCCCTAAACTTTCAGTCCCAAGATTCTATAGGATGGGACCATGATAGTTAAAGCAGAATAATAGCGCTATAATGCTGTAGGGCGAATGAGCCCTTGGAATACTGAGGAGAGACTGTGGCTGAGCACACATTTGGTATGCAGAAGAACTTATGTTCAATCCCTGGCAATTCCACTTTTATATAGTTCAGGTAGTAGATGATGTGAAAGCCCTCTTCTAATTTAAAATGAAAGTTTAAGGGGCTTACCATATTCCAAAGTAAAGCGGCAGGGGAGCAGGAAGATCCCATCTTAAGTGCTGCCTTATTGCATGATGTTGTCATTCTTTTGTTCTGGTCCTGGGGGGGACCGAGGTAAAACTGCATCTTTTTGCTAACCAGGAAAACCTGTAAGCAAAAAGATGTGGTTTACCTTCTCCACAGGACCAAAACAAAAGAATGCTGGAAGAATGATGACATCATTAGTAAGGCAGCACGGGAGGTAGAACCTTCCTGTTCCCCTGCTGCTTTACTTTGGAGTGTGGCAAGCCCCTGAGAATTCATGAAAATGAAGAACTCCTTGGTCATCACACAGTGAGAAACTGGCAGGATGGATGGTGTGTATGTGTGTTTGTGTGTGTGTGCGTAAAAGTCAGTCTGCAGGATCCTGATTGACAGGAGAACAGGCCCTTGTTGCTCACAGCAGCTGCTGGACAGTAAGTCAGGGCTGAGTGACTTGTATTGTCCTACATATTACCGACTGAGTATCCCTACATATTCCCTACTCAGTATCCGTACTGATATGAATTAGTTACAAATGTTATATATTTGCAGCTGCAGATATGCAACTGCAACTGCAACTCTAGGCTACATATTTGCAACTGCAATGGTAAATTCCAGCCATGGTTTTGAATCAGAGTAAATCATACTAGTCAATGTATTCCTAGTTTATTTTAAACATTTAAAACCTGCCTTTCTTTTCACAAGATAAACTCAACAGGTCTTACAAAGTTTCATAACAACATAAAAGCTCCTCAGATTACAACATGATTTCATAAATACAATAAATAAGAGAAATGTCTAAATAAGTCAGGAGATCTGCAGTTAAATGCCAAGTGTTCGAACACTCACACTTTAGCCAAATGCCCTAAAGAACATAGTGTGAGGGCCTGAAGTACAGTTGTCCCACTATATCCATGGATTTAAGTATTCACAGCTTGAAAATATTCTTTAAAAAAAATAATCCAAAAAGCAAACATTGATTTTGCCATCTTATATAAGGGACACCCTTTTGCTGTGCCATTGCATATAATGGGACTTGAGTATGCATGGATTTTGGTATCCATGGGGGGGCGGGGTCCTGGAACCAAACCCCAGAAAATATGAAGGGATAACTGTATTTCCCCTGTAAGAGTCTTCCAAGAGTTTGTAGCAATCACAGCAAAGGGTCAGCTCGTGCAAGTTGCTTATTGTATTTTAAGACTGAAGAATCAAGGGCAACTATCACTATTGTTGAATAACAGAGTTAATGCCTTCCAGCCCATCTCATTTTTGTTTTGACTCTTACTTTATATCACACAATCTTCTGAATAATTTCTGCTTCTTCCTTTCTTCTTTCATCTTCCTTATTAAATATTTTCTTCAGAAAACATTCACTAGCATTTTTATTCTGTTCGCAGAGTTTCATTGTCAAGTTTTCTCTGGGTAGATGAAAATGTTAAAAACAATACACAACGGAATTACTTATACAGTCCTTGCATTCATTAAAGAAAACTAGTGGCTTTCCAGAGAGCACAATATAACGCAAACCCAAGTAAGCACACAGAGTAATTTCTGTGCAGAATGGAAACCTTTCTTTTATTAAATCACTGAACTGGAAGAGATCCCAGGATCATCTAGTCCCACCCCCCTGCCAGTGCAAGAAAGCACAATGAAAGTATCCCTAACTGACCATTATCTAATAAAGGTTTGAAAAAACAGCAAGAGAGAGTTCACTGTCTTTTGACAAAGTCCATGCCTATTGCTAAACATCTCTTTTTGTCAGGAATTTCTTTCTAACATTTTTAGGTGGAAATGCTGTTCTTCTAATTTGAATCATGTGGTTCAGATCCTATCCCCATCTTTTAAATTCAATAGCTTGAATTTGCTCAAGAACCAAAACATCTACTTTTCTAGCTATTTCTACTTTTTGCTCCTCAAGCAGCTAGAATGCAATGCAAGAGTAACAGTTTTCTGTCACATATGCTTTCATGAGAAGGAATATCCTACTGTGGGCAAAAGCACCTTGAGGTAAGCTGTGAGTGAGCACCCTTTCTGTCATTACAACACATCTTTACTGATCACAGGGTATGTCGACTGAAGCATCACCTCAGCTTCTTAAATTTCCTGGCTTTGTGGAGCATGAGCCAACATGAGAGAGCCTTAACTGTCTTAAAGTGGCAGGGATTTTTGCTCACTGAATAAGCCATAACACCCATGGAATATTGGTATGTTCGTGGAAATGCATAAACAAGCTCAATGGGGCATCTCTAGTTAAACAGTAGGAATGTTCCTCAGTTAAATGAAGCCTCATCCTTTACCTGCCTCCTCATCCACTTCCCCACCAGGTGGCAGTGTGGTAATTACAAACCGCTCCTTCCATTTGTATTCATGCATCATGTCCAAATGCGCATTTTCCAGGCTCATATCCCTGCTGTCCCCTAGGAGGCCACCCACCAATCATTCATCCGGTTGAACTTTGCTAAATTTGGTTTCTGTATAAATGTTTTGGTTTCTCATTTTAAAATGAACTGTGGATACACATTTAACACTTAATGACAGAATGTCTATGAGTGGCATTTTGGATTATTTTTTTTTAATTTATATTTTTTTAAAAAACACCTACTAGAGTGGAGAAATAGTCTGCATTGTGAGGAAAGAGTATTAAGAATCCAAAGTGCATAGGAAAAGCTTTTGGAAAGTAGTTCAGCATTCAAAGTTTAAGTAGTAGTTCCCAGAAAAGTCTGAGAAATGATAGATTCTCCTTGATTTTTTTAAAAAAAATCTAAATGCATATGCTGATGAAAAGGAGCTATAGAAGAGCCAGACTGAAATTGTATTTAACTAATGTTTTCCCCCAGATTTGCTTCTTTGATTCATTGAATGGAAAATGATATATTCATTTATTTTTAATCCTATTTTGTATCATGAGCTGTCATCTCCCCTCATTACATATATATGTCAAGAGTAATATAGGATGTCTATGGCATAGTCACCAACAATTCTGCACATTCATGGATTCATGAAGAATGCACACAAACAAAAATCATGAATAAGGCAGTTTGCACATTGGGGAGTCAGCATCTCAGAATAATGTGGGACTTGTGTGCTCTGTTGAAAAATGTCAGCCAGCTAACATATACATGAGTCAGTGTGCTTATTTACAGCATGCTTACAATTTTCCTTAAGAAAATTCCTGCTGCCATGAAAACATTTGTCTTTAAGTTGCCACAACAGTTTTGCTATTATTGGTGCAAAAGATGAACACAGCTGGTGTTCTGTGGAAATTGCATGTGTTTAGAAAACATGTGTATTGGACCATGAATGGAATGGTGATGGAAAATGCAATTGCAAAATCAGTGCAAATTTCCATCATCAAAAAGCTTGCATCTTTACCACCCTGTAACCCAACTTGCAGGAATAGGTAGTAAATTATCATTCTGAACAGAAGCAAAGTGGGTAGAAAGAGGGAGTTCATTCATTGTTGGTAGAAATGCACTGTGATACTTAGATGCTGGGTACAAATTGTACAAATAGTACAAAATCTTAAAAGCCATGCATCAGTTTTCCTGGATTTTTTAAAATAGCTGGGATAGGAAAGTAATGACAGAATTGTTGGTATATCAACTAGTTGCAGCTACAATAGAAACAACCTCATTTGGACCATCTATAAATGATCTGCTCGCTGAAGTATGAATACAGATTTTTCGTAAATAACCAAATAAAAGAAAATTAAGAAATTTGGCTGGAAACAGAAGACAACAAAGAAACTTTAATTCTTTGGTCCAGATATGCTAATTTCTGGAACAATTATTTTTGTGGGAAGAAGCAATGTAAAAATTCCATTCCTTCTCCAAACTGCATAACACTATGGTGGAACTGTAATATTATTTAGTTTTGGGAGATAAATATAAAACTTTACAGAAAAAGCATATAAAAAAACAAACACTTATAAGAGAAAGTTTTCAATAATTTACTGGTGAAAGACAATCTGTTGAGGATCTACACAATATCCTCATTCTGCCAATCATTGTTATAGCTTGTGTTGATGTATTTATAGGCACTTCTGCGCAATAAGTGGTAAGTATTGACCGAACAACCTCTGGGTAATTGCCTCCTACATGGCTCAATGTAATGTAAAAGCTCCCATGTTTGAGTTTCATTAGGCTTCCTGGGGAAAGAGCCTGAAGACTGGATGTGCAGTGACATTTCCCCCCAGATGTATCACATCTGGGTGTTAACACAGTGACAGACCTCTGCAGAATGACACCAGCCAAATAATCCGACTTGCTCTGCTGCATTAGATTTTTCTGCATGTCAACAGTTTGCATTTTGATGAGGCAAAACACTAAGAAAAATATTACTGTTCCAAAAATGACAACTTAAAACCATTTTCATTTCAAAACTCCAGCAAGCTTAAAGGTTGCCAGACACAAATGCAGTTGGGTGACTCAGTGATGCTATGCTTTCAGCCAAAGAATCTGCAGCAAGTTTTCAATAGAGAAAATTAATTGTAGAGTAAAGGGCTTAAGGGCTTTAGGAAATGAGCAACATATGCCTTGGACCAGTAAGAGGGATACAATCGTGAAAAAGTTTGCTTTTCAGGATAAGAAACCTGACATGAAGCTACCAATGGAGGTACAATTGTAACTGAGTAAATGGGGATCTTTTATCTGAGAACAATTATCTGAGTAAGGTAGTTCAAGATTTCGCCAAACTATCCTAAAAATCTAGGAAAGTCATAAGAGCATTAAAACAAGTATATTTATGTTCTCCATTACTTAGATTGGAATTCCATACACTTTTACTTGAGAATAAATTTTCTATAGTTTGTTGTTTTGTATGAATTAGACCTCATGGCATTAGACTCTCTGGCATTTCAGGTAAAGATCTATAGGCAGCAGGGCTAGGAATGGCTTCTGTGTGAAGTCTTGTCAGTTTAAAAATGTGGGTGGGATAGGACAATAGTTCAATAGCTCAAGTCATTTGGAACAATCCAGCAGAAACTTCTTCTGAACAGATCCGGTGGTGGGAACAACTACAGCATTCTTGCTCAGCTCCCATTCCTTCTGACAGAACAACATAGGAGAAATTCCTAATGGACAGTTGCCCCCCCCCCCGTCTCTGAAATGAGTACACAGCTTGTTGGGGGCAACTAGCTAAAAACACTGTAAACCACTTAGGGAGTGCTTTGACACTGATAAGTGGTATATAAATATCAATGCTATTGCTATTGCTATATGGCTGGAAGGAGAACACCAATTCTGGTTGCCAGGCAGGAGGGTCCTGTCCCACCCCATAGATCAATCCACAACATAATTTACCACACATATACAAACAAGGACAAAAAGTTACACAGATACAAGATACTTGTAGAGCAAATAATTCCAGATTATTTGACTCAAGTCATTTGCTCCAGATGCATGTTTGAATAAATTTCAGAAACCCCCCCCCCCCAGGTCACTTTTTAATGTGCCCTTGGGCTAATATTTCTTTCGTCCCTAAATATGATCACATTCCCATAACCCAACTCTTTGCAAAAAAAAAAAAATGTTTTAGGAAACAAACTCACTTGATTCAGCTTCCTGTCTTTCTACCTGGAAGAGCTATGATAATCCAAACAAGGGGAAAGAAAAATATCTCATACAATGAAGGGATATTTCTGTTCGTGCATAGGTGGGCTTCTTTTGTGCAATTGTTTAAAAAGCCCCTTTCACCTTTTGTTATTATTTTTTAAAATCCATGCTTCACCTTTTTGCTTTATGAAGAGTTTACAAAACTGATACACCCAATAAGAATCCTAATACTGTGAAATTCTTGGAATAAAAAACTGGTATATAAATCTTTAGTCTCTGGAAGCTCTTTGCAGCTCACTGTAATGTAAAATGTGTATCTCAGCTAGAGGGAAAACAATTACATGTAAATAATCCAGAGTGTAGTAAACAGCATCCTGTTTACTGAAGTGGAAATACATGCAGAGAAACGCATATGTAGCTAATACATTAGGTAAAGATCTGAAACTCTGAGGAAGCTGCCTTTCATTTGGCACTCATTCATTATGTTAAAATAGCTCGGCTTGAAAGATATAATACATGCTTCTCTCTATGCAGATGTATGCCCTAGTTATAACAATGTGTAGATACTGAGATTATGAACTTCTGTTCACCAGGGTGATAATAAACACACATTCTATCTTGCTGCCTCTATTGAGCTGGAGGCAGGTATTCACCTTGGCCTACTTAGAAGTCATTGATACATTGTATCAGCAGTGATAGTAACAAAAGTTGCTGAATATTTTTCTCTTAACCCCTTTGGTAAAATATAGCTTAAGCAACTCACATGCTTACAACAATGAAAGGAGATTCTGAAAATGCTATATTATAAGTTCATGCATCAGCCTGTCAATGCAGCCACGGAATAATCTAAACAGGTTACCTGGTAATTTTTTTTTAGCATGTTAAAAGGTACATTTATCCATGACAGAGATTCTCTGTGTACAGAATGTGTATAGTGGGCAGCAATGAACAGGAACAATTTCCTGAAGTACTGTATATCCATGTCAATGAAAATAGCAGTCTACTTAAAATTGTCATGAATGGACACTCTGTCAGTGAAAAATGTGGCAATTCTTTCCATTGTTGCTGGGAGACTTCAAGTTGACTCCAACTTACAGTAACTCTATCACAGTTTTTTGGGGGCAAGATTTATTCACATGAGGCTTGCCACTACCTCCCTCTTAAGCTGAGAGAGTGTGACTTACCCAAAGACACCCAGTGTGTTTCCAAGGATTATCAGGGATTCAAACCCTGGTCTCTTGGAGTCTTGGTCCAGCACTCAAATTACACCATGCTGTCTCTCAAGGCAACTCTTTAGTAAATTTGTAGTAATTGTGCTGTTCTGTTAGAGGATTCTAGCAAGTAGTCTTACCCTTATGCTCATGTAGGTAGTACTGAAGTAAGATTTCCAAACAGGGAAAATTCCAAAATTGCAAGAGAATGCGACCAACAGTGAAAAAGAAAAGAAAGAAAACATTGTGCAGGGGCTCCTGATGAGGAAAAAAAGGGGGGTGTATAAAGAAACCAGGATGGATATCGAAAGAACTCTCAACTGAACTAAAACTTTAAAAGGACATATACAAGAAATGGAAAAAAGGGGGAAATTACCAAAGAAGAATTCAAACAAATAGCCAGCTCATGTAGGGGGAAAGCTAAAGCACAGATGGAGCTCAGGCTTGCTAGAGAGGTTAATAACAATAAAAAGGACGTGTTTGTTTATGTCCATAGCAAAAGGAAGAACAAGGAAATGGTAGGGACACTGAGAGAAAAGGCAGAACTAGTAACACCTTTTTTGCTTTAGTCTTCTCACAAAGGGGGAACAGTGCTCAACTTTGGGAAAATGGAGCAGATGATGCAGTAGGGGAAATACAGCACAGAATTGGTAAAGAGGTAGTTCAGGAATATCTGGCCAGTATAAATGAATTCAAGCCTCCAGGGCCAGATGAACTTCATTCAAGGGTATTAAAAGAACTGGCAGAAGTAATCTCAGAACCACTGGAAAACAGGAGAGGTCCCAGCAGATTGGAAGGGCAAATGTTGTCCCCATCTTTAAAAAAGGAGAAAAAGAAGACCCAAATAATTACCGCCCAGTCAGCCTGACATCAACACTAGGAAAGGTTCTAGAGCAGATCATTTAACAGGCAGTCTGTAAGCACTTAGAAAGGAATGCTGTGATCATGAAAAGTCTACATGGATTTCTCAAAAACGGGTCATGACAGACTAATCTTATCTCTTTTTTTGATAGAGTTATAAATGTGATAGATGAAGGGAATGCTGTGGGTGTAGTGTATCTTGATTTCAGTAAGGCTTTTGATAAGGTCACCCGTGATATTCTTCAAAAACTACATTGAAAGTGGATGCACTAGCTAAAATATAGAAAATATCCAAGGTTGTCCCGAGTGACAGTGACAGAGATCAAGAACCTTGTAGCCCAGCTGAGAATGGGGAAGGCTCCAGTGGAAGACTTAATACCTGCAGAAGCCATTAAAAACAACCTTGAATTTTGGGGCCCTATCCTGGCCTCACTTTTCACCTGTATCGACAAATATGGTCGAGCACCCAAGGATTGGGGCCTTGCAATCATCATCCCATATATAAAAAAGGAAGCAAGGATGATCCTGTCAACTACAGACCAATTAGTCTCCTCAGTACAATCAGCAAACTCTATGCAAGACACTTACAGTGGAAATTTCAGACCTGGTTGGAACAAGAAAACATAGTTGCAGAAGAACAAGCTGGCTTCAGGGAAGGCCGCTCCACCATAGATCAGTGCCTTGTACTCCACCGCCTTATTGAAAAATACTCCACCTGCAGCACAGTTTCTCTCTATGCTGCCTTCATAGATTTTAAAGCAGCTTTTGACTCTATGGAGATTTTCAGACGCGATTTTCGGCAGGATATATTGCAAAACAGCTCTGTTGCTGCCACGCAGCAGGGGAGCTGTTTCGGATGACACCGTTCCTCTGCCAAAAACTTCCGTGTCATTTCCGTAACAGAATGGAGGAAACCGCGTCGTATTTCACTCACGCGCAACAATCGTAAATGAAATACGACGTGGTTTCCTCCATTCTGTCATGGAAGTGACATGGAGGGTTTCGGCAGAGGGACGGCATTGTCTGAAACAGCTCCCCTGCCGCGCGGCAGCAACAGAGCTGTTTTGCAATATAGCCTGCCGAAAATCGCATCTGAAAATCTCCATAATCCTGAACCAAACTGTGGAAAAAACTGGAGGCTTCTTCGATCGACCGACGTTTACTCCATCTACTTCGTATGCTGCATGAAGGGACCTCATGTAACCCCCAGGGATATCTCACCAATGACATTGTCACTGAGAAGGGTGTCAAGCAAGGCTGCATTTTAGCTCCACTCCTGTTTAACTTCTACATCAATGATTTGGTGGATCACCTCAACAACACTAACTTCCACCCCCCCAAATTAGAGGGAAGGCATATCTCAATGCTGCTTTATGTGGATGATGCAGCAGTACTTTCAAGAACTCCCATTGGACTAAAAAGAGCCCTAAGAGCACTAACACAATATTGCAGAGCGGAACAGCTAGAACTCAACTATCAAAAAACTAAAATCATGGCATTCGCTAAAAGGCCTAAGAACTACAACTGGAATATAGATGGCCACAAGATTGAGCATGTCTCTTGCTTCAAATACCTGGGGTTAATTTTTAAAACCACTGGTTGTAGGAAAGCGCATGGGGAGTATGCTGCTTGCAATGCGCAGAGGAGTACAACAGCCATTCTCAAATTTCTTAAGACAAGAGGAGGCCACTATTTACCTGCAGCACTCAAACTCTTTGAAGCCAAACCAGTAGCATAACTGCTTTATGGATCCCAGTTGGGACCCATCCCCAACCCTGCTCCATTAGAACTTGTCCAATCCAAATTTTTAAGAGCAGCTTTCCAAACTCCAAAATGTGTCTCTAACGCAGCTCTGAGACTTGAGTCAGGATTTATGAAAGTGGAGGCCAGAGTGTGGGTGACCATCCTCAGCTACTGGCTCAGACTATCCCTCTTTCCCACTGGCCTTGCTCCACTAACCTTAAGTGATGATTTCCAATCCAGCTGGAAACAGACAGTGATGACTAAAATTTCAATGCTGGGCCTTTCTCCAGATCTTCTGCTTAGCATGGGATATGATAGGGCGAATGCTACTATCAAACAACGGGTAGTAGATATAGAGCAACAACTGGATCTAGCCAGCACTCCAACCTTCATTGCTAGTGACTCCAACAGATATCTGGCCTCTCCTTTGGCATACTTAGCAACACTTGAAATACCTAAACATCAAAGGGCCTTTACTCTTGCACAGTGTCATGCCCTCCCTTCAGCTGTCCTTGAAGGCCGATACAAGAAGATCCCCTTCTCAGACAGACTGTGCCCCTGCAACTCAGGCCAAATAGAAACAACAGAGCATGTATTACTCCAGTGCTCATACTACAGGGACATACGTCTCAGCCTTATTTCACCCCTGTTGCATAAATACCAAGGGCACACTGGACAATTCTACATAAACTTGTTGCTTTCAGACACCAACCCAGGAACAACTTATAATGTCGCCAGATTCTGCGCAGCTGCGGTTAAAATTTGACAGACAATGTCCCCCACAGTAGAATAGTATCAATAATAATAATAAAATTTTATTTATATCCCACCCCTCTGCAACGCAATCAGGGTGGCTTACAATATAAAAACCCCATACTCACAATACCCTAGCCCACCCACCCCTTAAAATAATATTAAATTACGAAGGATTAAAAACATGCATTAATTAAAATATATATATAACTTAGAAGAAAAAAATTAAAACATACAATCATAGCCTAGAAAGGGCAGCTGAGTCTTGGGCCGGGATAATTATTCAGGAAAGGCCTGCCGGAAAAGATCCATTTTGACAGCTTTTTAAAAGCTGTCTAAGGTGGTAATAAGACAGATCTCGTCCAGCAGGCCATTCCATAATCTGGGAGCAGCAGCAGAGAAGGCCCTCTGGGAGGTCACCGACAGCCTTGTTTTCATAGGTTGTAACAGATTCCTCCCAGAGGACCGAAGTGTGCGGGGAGGGTCATACGGAAGGAGGCGGTCCCAGAGGTAAGTTGGACCCAAGCCATGTAGGGCTTTAAAGGTCATAACCAACACCTTGTACTGTGCCCGGAAACTAATAGGCAGCCAGTGGAGAGCTTTTAGCACCGGTATTATATGCTCTCTTCTGGAAACGCCAGAAATCAACCTGGCTGCCATGTTCTGGACTAGTTGAAGTTTCCGAGTCAAGCACAAGGGTAGCCCCATGTAGAGCGCATTACAGAAATCCAGACGGGAGGTTACCAGTGCATGTACCACAGTTTCGAGGTCCCTAGTTTCCAGGAAAGGGCGCAGCTGGCGTATCAGCCGAAGTTGATAACAGGCACTCCTGACCGTCGCATTAACCTGATTAGTCATCTGGAGCAACGGGTCCAGGAGCACCCCCAGACTGTGAACACAATCCTTGGAGGAGAGTGTAGTTCCATCCAGGATTGGAGTTTGTATTCCCAGACCTGGTTTTGGGCCTGTAACTGTTAGTACCTCCATTTTGTCTGGATTCAGTCTCAATTTGTTTTTTGTCATCCAGTCCATTACTGCTTTAAGACAATCATTGAGAGGAGAGACGCCATCTGAAGTCGAAGCCGATGACTGAGACATGGAGAAGTATATCTGGGTGTCATCCGCATACTGATGACACCGCATTCCATGCCTCTGAATGACCTCTCCCAGCAGCTTCATATAGATGTTAAATAGCATCGGGGACAGGATGGCACCCTGAGGAATGCCACAGTTAAGCTCTATTCTAGTAGAGCAACTGTCCCCAAGCCTCACCCTCTGGGATCTGCCCGAGAGGAAGGAACGGAACCACTGCAAGGCAGTGCCTCCGATTCCTAACTCCCTCAGGCGATCCAAGAAGATGGAATGGTCTATTGTATCAAAAGCCGCTGAGAGGTCCAAGAGCACCAACAGGGTCACACTACCCCTGTCGATCCCCAAGCGGAGGTCATCAGCCAGAGCAACCATGGCAGTCTCCACTCCATAACCCATCCTAAAGCCAGTTTGAAATGAATCTAGATAATTGGTTTCATCCAAGACAGCTTGGAGTTGGGAAGCGACCGCCCTCTCGATCACTTTGCTTAGAAAAGGCAGCAAAGAGACTGGCCTATAGTTGTTCCTGTCCAAGGGGTCCAGGCTTAACCACCGCTTCCTTCAGACAAGGTGGAAGGGACCCCTCCCTGAAGGACGCATTGTTAATATCCCTAAGGAGTACTCTCGATGCGTCACCCCCTTGGGTGGCCAGCGAAGATGGACAGGGATCGAGGGGACAGGTCGTTTTCCTCACTCTACCAAGGAGCTTGTCCACGTCATTGGTACTCACAGATTGAAGCTGATCCAATAAAATTTCATCAACGGAGTTGCTGGACACCTCGTCTATAGATTCAGTCATAACACTGGCATCTAAGTCGGCTCTTATCCGAGAGATTTTATCTGCAAAGTGGATGTTAAATGCATCACAGCAGGCCGTTGTTGGGTTGAGTAAGGGGTTCTGCGCAGGTGGAATCTGCGTCAGCTCCTCCACCACCCTAAACAGTTCTGCTGGACAGGACTCTGCAGATGCAATACGTGCAGCGGAGAAAGACTTCTGCGCTGCACATATCGCCTCTCAATAAGAATTAAGGAAATTCCTATGATGAGTCTTGTCGGCTAAGAGTCGAGTCTTCCGCCAGGTGCGCTCTAGTCGTTGTCCAGCCTGCTTCATCTTCCTTAGCTCCTCTGAGTACCAGGGCTTACGGTTAGGAGCAGGCTGGAAAGGACGCTTGGGAGCGATTGTGTCAATAGCCTTGGTGAGGTCGGTGTTCCAAATATTAACCAAAGCTTCAACAGAATCACCGGCGTTACCAACCATTAAACCCTCCAAGGCTTTCTGGAATCCAATTGGTTCCATTAGCCTTCGAGGGCGGACCATTCTAATGGGTCCACCACCCCCGGTGGGGCAGACAGTGGCTCTTAGCTCCATCTTGACCAGGAAGTGATCCGTCCATGACAATGCGGAGGTTTCAATCACCTCTGCCCACGGATATTCCTGTTCTGTACTAAAGGCCGCATCGAGGGTATGACCTGCACAGTGAGTAGGCCCGACAACCAATTGGGATAGGCCCATGTTTGTCATGGATTCCATGAACTTCCGTGCTGCGCCAGTTATATTTAGCAAGCTGGTCTCGAGTGGGATGTTGAAGTCACCAAGAACTAAAAGTCTGGGCGACTCCAGCAGCAACTCTGAGACCAGCTGTGTTAGCTCGGTTAGGGAGTCTGTTAGACAACGGGGTGGCCGGTATACTAACAGAATCCCTAAGCTATCCCTGGACCTCAGGCTTAGGTACATACACTCGATGTGGACTGTGTTCCGGATAGGCTTCCTGGTCAAGGTTAGATTGTTTTTATGAACCAGAGCCACTCCGCCCCCCCGCCCACTTTTCCTTACCTGCTCACTAATTGAGTATCAACTTAGTCTTGTTATACTGGAGCTATGGATTCTGAAGGAACATTTTAAATACTGCTTTTATCCTGTTTTTATCCTGTGTTTTTACCTTTATTCTGTATCCCTTTTTACCTGTGCTGGTCTATGACCGTAATAAAGCTTCTATTCTATTCTATTCTCACCTGGAATACTGTGTCCAGTTCGGGGCACCACAATTCAGGAAGGATTTTGAGATGCTGGAATGTGTCAAGAGGAGGGCGACCAGGATGGTGGGTGGTCTGGAAGCCTTGCCCTATGAAGAGCAACTTAGGAAGCTGGGTATGCTTAGTCTGGAGAAGAGAAGGTTAAATGGTGACGTGATAACTATGTTTAAATATTTGAAGGGATGTCTTATTGAGGATGGAGCAAGCTTGTTTTCTGCTGTTCCAGAGACTACAACATGGAGTAATGGGTTCAAGCTACAGGAAAAGAGATTCCACCTAAACATTAGGAAGAACTTCCTGACAGTAAAGAGCTGTTCAGAAGGGGAATACACTGCCTTGGAGTGTGGTGGAGTCTCCTTCTTTGGAGGTTTTTAAACAGAGGCTGGATGGCCATTTGTCGTGAATGATTTGATTGTGTATTCCTGCATGGCAAGGGGTTGGACTGGATGGCCCTTGTGGTCTCTTCCAACTGTATGATTCTATGATTCTATGATGGTCTCTGCTCAGGCCCACATACCTGCTTTACTGAAGCCATGCTGCAGTTAGATGCTCCCCGGAATATTCAGCAGGCAAATTTCATTTAACTTCATTGTTCCTCTCCTTATTTTAACTCCGTGATAAAAGATTTTTAAAAATTTTTTATTTAGTTATTTATAGCCCGCTCTTCAGCCACAAGGCTATCAGAACGGCTTACAAATTGTTTTAAGCGATAGCAGTTTACACATCTACACTGCAATAAGCAGCTTCCAATGTGTGTTAGCTGTGTGTGTGTGATGTGTGTGATAGGCTGTAGCATGGGGGGGGGGAAAGAAACATTCAGATGGTATACATGCTTATACTTATAGTGTGCTCCAGTATCTGATGATTAACACAGATGTATATATTGCCATGTCATATGGACTATTAACATAATTTGTATGTTGCTCTCTCAATTTATCATATCAACACACTTAAGTCTTGACTATATGGTCAAAATAAAACAAACAGCATGCAAATGTATGGCGATCCATTCATATGGATATGCACATAAATACGTGTCATTCGGAAGGGGGGCAGCCAAATCCACCGCAAAGTCTGTGTGTGTTACATCTGGGGCTTAGTCTGGATTTTTCAAAAAGCCCCATATGACATGCAAATGTGCGATAGTTTTAACATTTGCACTTGCACAGATACAAACAGGCAGCATAATCTGATTGGCTGGATGAGCATGGCGGCGGGGCTAACAAACAGGGAAAGCGCCTGCAGCTGCTATGTTGATTTTTGGCTAGGTGAGGGTCTGGTAAGTCGATAAAGTGGCTATCTTATACTCTTTTTCTTCTTTTGTTTTTGTAAATGTGAATTATCGCTTGTGCACACCATGGCTAACTGTTCTTATTTTTAAAAAAATTGGTGGCAGCAGATTTAAAATCGTGAGTAAATCACTCGCGGCTGCCATCTTGGCTAGGGTGTCATGCAGAGTTTAGGGGGGCTCTTTTGACCGTGAAGACAGGTTGTATTGTTGCGAATTCCTGCTTTTTTGGACATGTTCATATTCCGCCCCCCCATATAGAAAAGACCTTAGTTTTATAACCTTGTGTCTGCTGTCTGAGGACTTTACCAGACTAGCATCTAGAAACACTGTAATTCCATGAATGAAGATAGTGGGAACATATTGGCATTATAACACTAATTATTACATGTAGCTGTAATCCTGCAGAAGAAATGCCACAGAATTATCACATGATTACTACTAGCACATTTCTAGGATGGTGGACCATCGGCTCCCCCAAAAATAGTACTCTATGGTGAACTCACCACGGGTCAGTGTAAGAGGGGCACTCCAAAAAAGTGATACAAGGACTCCCTGAAACAACATCTCAGGCTTGGTCAAATTGATCACCAACAATGGTCCACCCTGGCTCACATTGGGAGGCATGGAGACACACTATCCACAATGCGGCAGCCTTATTTGAGAACTCACGCTGAATAAGTCTTGAAGAGAAACAACGCAGAAAGAATCACAACCCAGAAACATCACCCAAGGAGACCTTCTGCTGTGCTTTCTGCAACTGGACTTGTTTATCTCGGATTGGCCTTTTCAGTGATCAGCACGCTTGCAGAAAGTGCGGGATGAGTCCTTCCTGAATCTTCGTTTGCGAAGAAAAGCCAGAGAGACTGCTAGCACTTGAATAATAAATTACTTCTGCAATTTAGCAGGGACAAGATTTCAGCTGTTCTTGTGAGAAGACGCAAGCGAGCTTAAAACTCCCCCACCTCCCTAAATTAACAAAGTTTATGAACACACAAGCACTGAAACAAAGCTAAAAAACCATGTAAACTAGATGGGACAGTTCATAAAAATAGTGCCCTGTGCTTTGTTTGCCCACTGAGGACCACCCAGACATTTGCTCACTGAGGACCACCCATTCATGCTGTAATCTCCCGATTACAATTGGACGTGTTTTCATATGCCCCCAATACTACAAAAAAAAAGGGGGGGGATATTGGCAATCTACTATGGCTTGTCCCATCAATTAAAAGGAACCCCTTATTCACAGCTGGGACACAGGGTAAACACAAGATAGAATCACAGAATCATAGAGTTGGAAGAGACCACAAGGGCCATCTAGTCCAACCCCTGCCATGCAGTAATACACAATCAAATCATTCCTGACAGATGGCCATCCAGCCTCTGTTTAAAAACCTTCAAAGAAGGAGATTCTTCCACAGTATGAGGCAATGTATTCCACTTCTGAATAGCTCTTACTGTCAGGAAGTTCTTTCTAATGTTTAGATGGAATCTCTTTTCCTGTAGCTTGAACCCATTGCTCCATGTCCTACGTCATGTGAAAGCCATGCTACCATGACATCAGAATCCAGTGATTTTGCTGTGTCTGCTAAAATCCTGAAGCAGCTTCATTTGGTGGTAGAAATCCATTCTACCACCTGATAACAGTCAGACCTGTTCTGATGCATATACAATAAAGGGGCGGGGGAAACAAAGCAAAAACCAAAATTATTTCTTACATTTCAACTAGACTATGAATACATTCTGCACTTTCAGGACATGTGCTTATTATTAAGCATGCTTATTGTCCCACTCACACTTGCTTGTATGGTCATGATTTTAACAGGTCTAATTGTGCAAGTCAAGTACTATTCAGAATAAGTAACAAATGACTTCTAATTAATTGGTTGAGGTCTCCCTTGTATGTGGAGGGCAGTCATTTGTACATTTCCTTAGTCAACTAATTAAGAAAACACAAAATGCACAGGAACTATGAATAGATCAGGGTGGTGGTAGATGAACTGAAGAGAGAGAATTGGAACAAGGTGTGTTATACTTCTTGACTAACCTAATAATTGTTCAAAAGAATTTCTGGATCTTACCATAAGAGTCGTGTGAGAAAAGATAAAATACAATTGCACAGTTATACATTTTTTTAAAAATGAATATTTCTGTGGCAGCCTTTGGGAAAACTTTCCCAATGGAGTACCTCCCCAAAGAATATCACTTAAAACAAGAAAAACAAATAAGTAAACAAAGATCACAGTGGTAATAAAATTAACAGCAAAACAGATAAAAATTACAATTAAAAAGAGCTCACATGACATACTGGAATTCCTGGGCAAATAAAAATCACTCTGTCTGGTCAGAGAATATAGGATCTATGCTACCATTAGGCAAAATGTGGCAACTACTATAGAAAGCTGATTTCAAATGGTTATTTAAATTATTATTGTTGCATTTTTATGGTGAAGAAAAACTAGGGGCTTGTTGAGACGGTCCTTGCTCATGTGCTGTGGGCTGGCTTCCTGACCAGAGCATGAGATGTAAGCACCAGCTGCAGAGACTGGCTGATGTGCCAGTCTGGACTCCATCCTATTCTGTGCAGGTAATGGGGGAGCAATGGACCAGATCTGTGGGCAGAATATGCAGGTTATATGTGGGATTTTCTGCCTAAAATGCCAAAAATAACTTGAGGGGCTTTGATACCATGCTCCTTTGCTAGCAACACTGTGTGTGTGCAGTGTCATTTGCTACTTAGCAGCAAAATATCTTGTGTTGTTATTAGAAGTCAGGGATATGACATCAGCACTGATACTAGATCAGCTTCCTTTAGGGGAGGACAGAAGAGTACCACAACCGAGGAGGCCCTCTCCTCCATTATATTTGCCTGACATCAAAGATGTCAGAGAGGGACTCAGATGTCAGCAATAACAAATATATGTTCCATTGCTAATTCACATTTACCAGTTCTGAAATAGAAAATAGGATCCTTTTTGGTCCAGGGATAAATAAGAGAATTAACAGAGGCTGGTCCTCCTCTTTTTCTTTTTTGTATTTTGGATGGCTGGCAGTCCAAACTGAGCATGTCCATACTGATGCTTCCTGTTTTAACCAGCATTCATTCTTCTGCAAATCTGAAGAATTAGCAGAAATCCAGCAGCTAGATCTTTGATTAATTGTGCAGTTGTTAAAAACACAGCCATAAAGTCCTATCTGGAAATCAACCAAGTAAATGAAGCAGTATATGAATCACTCTTTAAGCCAACAATAGTTGGAGTGGTACCACTTCCAACATAGTGATGAAAAGTACTGTGTGTGCATGTGCCTTCAAGACATCTGTTGGCTTATGGTGACCCCATGAATTTCACATGGTTTTCTTAAGCAAGAAATACTCCCTCCTGAAACAATCAGCTCAGGCATGGCTACCTGCCTTACAAATTCTCCAGCAAAGGGTGGTGCAAGTAATTGTTTCAGTTTTTCTATACTCTACCTAATTGTGTATGTATTACACAATTCATCTGTTGACCTATGGCGACCCCATGAATTCCATAGGGTTTTCTTAGGCAAGGAATACTCAGAGGTGGTTTTGCCAGTTCCTTCTTCTGAAATCTAGCCTACAGCACCTGGGATTTGTTGGTAGTCTCCCATACAAGTAACTAGGGCTGGCCCTGCTTAGCTTCCAAGATCAGTTGGGTTTTGGTGCCTTTGGGGTATTTAGGCCTATCAACTTTCAAGCAGTCTAAGATCCTCCTTCTGATCTGGTGCTCAGAACCAATTAAAACAGGTTGCGATACATTCTAATATGTCCACGTTTGGGTACTATCTCACCTTAAGTATTCTAGCTGAAAGAGGAGGCTGTAGTAATTCTATTACTGCTAGTCTGGATGAATATACAGTCGGCCCTCCATATCTATAGATTCTTTATCCATGGATTCAACCAACCACAGCTTGAAAACATCCCCCCTCCAAATAAATAAATAAATAAATAAATAAATAAATAAATCCCCAAAGCAAACCTTGCTATTTACCATTTTATATAAGGAAAACCATTATATATAATGGGATGTGAGCATCCACACATTTTGGTATCCATGGAGGGTCTTGGAAACAAACCCCAGTGGATACAAAGAGCCCACCGTGTGTTGCTCTGAGTTTTGAAGATTCTGACACAAGACATATTTTATCAGCACTGGCAGAGACAACTTTATAAAATACAAATTCCTTTCTATTCCATTCTTGATATTTTCCCCCCACCCCCTGTTTCCCCCCATATCTTCAGCCTGTTAGATTTGCTAAGTCTCTTGTGTCTTTAAAAAATGTGAAACCATTAAGCTTTTGTTGGATGCAGCTATTTCTGTTGCAATCTTGCTGTGGTACAAATAACTGCTCCTGGAAGAATGTTCTAATTTTTGCAACTTTTAATGGTAAAGGAACTAGAAACTTCCAGTTCTGCACAGGTAAAAAGTACCCCTCCCAGCATTCATGAAACTGTGGAATTTAATTGTTTGGTTCCATTAGACGTCTTTTAACTCAATCAGTCATCTTCTCCTTTTCTTGTTCTGTGGCTCTATATTTGGCAATAACTAGCATTGCCAACTTTTCTTTTAACCAGCCCCAGCACTGCTCTGGGGCCTTTAAAACAGCTCCTCCCATTGACCTGAACAGCAGGTAATGTTCATTCCCATGTTATAACTTTTTCAGGGCAGACAGGAACATTTTTGTCAGTTGGCAACTCTAGCTTAGCTATGGCTGTTTAACACTCAGAGATGGACCATGGTGTTTTGGTCACAGACACAACGAAAAAAAATATGAAGAAGAGGAGGAAGAATAAAAATAACCTGACACTGCCAACACTACTTAATATGGTAAATGCTGAATATGGTAATTCCTTTACCATAATGGTTAAAATATAGAAATGCAAATTTGCAGCCTGAGTTTGGCTGTCTTTCCATGTTATTGATACAACTGTTCTGTCAACAACTCTGAAAACTGAAGGTTTGAAGCATAGGAATAAGTGATGTAACTAAAAGATAATAAACATTATTGGATGAACAAACATGGGCAGGAGACCTTTGTAGAAATGGGTATAGAATTGCTTTATATATTTTTATAGATTTTCCCTGTTTTTTTTTCCAGGCTGTGAAGCCGTGTTATGGAATAGTTTCTTTCTGACGTTTCGCCCGCATCTGTGGCTGCCATCTTCAGAGCTTTATATATTCTTTGACATTTTGACTTCTGTACGTTAATAAAATTGTTTTAATGTTCCTGTTGCCTACTTGAGAAGCTTTTAATGCCTTTGTAGAATGAAGGTATGATAAGTACATGGACAAATTAACAGTCTTTGGCACTGATTTCTTTATCACAGCCAACTGACACAGAAATTGTTCCAGCTAATTTCCTTTCCCATCTGGCAAAAGGCTAATCAAACATTTTAGGGAGTTATTCAGCATGAAGCCTCTGATATGGCAGCAAGATTTGAGAACTCTAGTTGGTCCTTAAGTAAGGGGTACTGTGGTGGTTCATTCAGGTTGCTGAATCCCACAGTAACTGATGGAAATGATCCCAATACATTAAAAGGGTTTATTGTGTGTTTGTGTGTACATTTCTCTCAGATGTTTTCTGTTTCTTAGGTTGTATATATACCCTGTTTAGAAAACTCCATGGGACAAACTCACACTTCATGGCCTTTAAATTAGGTTAGGTTGCCAGTTTTTAAATTGTATATGGATGCCCCTTTAACAACAGCCTAAGTGAGAGCATATTAGCAGGTGATGAAGTCTAACTCCATGCCATTAAAAATATCTTCAGTTGATTCTGGTATATCAGACCTCTAGCAGAGGCCTGTTGAACTTGGCAATGGTGGGGGGGGGGAGAGTTCATTTTTTGGAATGCAAGTCCCAGAATCCTATAGCCACTGTGGACAGTGTCTGGCTTTGGGGGATTTTTTTAAAACCACAGCCAAATTGTTCCAGCTAACTTCTTTCTCCATCCGGCAAAGGGGCAATTGAACATATGTCAGGAGCCATGCTGGCTCAGAGACATGGGGAGTTGTGGTAAAAAAGTAACTTTTCCAAGTAACATTGTAGACAGATCAGGGCAAGTGGGAAATGCCACCAATCACCACCCATTTCTTTATTTTCTTATGAGAAATAGTGAATTTTGGATAGTGGTAATGGAATGGAGGGAAATGGGAAAAAGAAATAATGTAGCAGGCAAGATATGGATGCCTTCATTCATAGGTCTTCAGCAGGAAACAGCTAAAGAAATTATATGTCAGTGATCTGCAGAAGCCAATAAGATTGTATTCTTTTTTTAAAAAAATCAGATTTTTCAAAGGGCAGAATGCATGTACATACCACTAAAAAGTGGCATACATTCTCTCGTATATGTCCATACCAGTCTTGGCCTGTACTCATATTTGCAGATAAAAGGTACTAGCTTCCTCAGATTCAGTAACCAGCAGCTTCAGAGTTAAAACAGTAAGCTTTGTTGCTACAGAAATCTAAAGAGCGAAACATACAAAACTGTTGCTTCAAATGGAGACTATTTACAAAGCCACAGAATAAAAAGTATTTACAGTCTGCAAAATCTGGCGGGCTAAACAGTCATTGGCTATCCATCACCCCCACTCCCCTTTCTCACTGAGAGTGAGCACTACCTATTGTGCCCACAGCTCATTACAGGTGCAAGGCTACTCATCCAATTTTTCAGACACATACCAACTTCCCTTGTTTTCCCATTGAATACAGACTTGTTAACAGCACAGAAAAATGCAAACATCAAACACCAGCACAGAAATAGAAACATCCTTTGTTACAATGATGATTATTATTATTATTATTATTTGCAGAAGAAGGTCACATTCGGGACTCATCCTGACATCTGGCTCTCCCAAAGACACTCCTCCCCCACCCCGATTCCTCATCCTAGACCCACTTTATCAGGGTACTTCTGGTGGAACACCTTCAGTAATCTTGGTGCTCTTATGTGCTTAGCGTCCACCCACTCCCTCTCCCTGGACGGTAAGTTTTTCCAATAACTATAGTATTGCAAGTGTCTTTTACGGAGCCTAGAGTCCAAAACTTCTTCTACTTCATGGTGGTTGGTTGCCTCCTTGGTTGTTTCCAACAGTTGCCCATCAGTGTAGGCTTCAGCAAGCTGAAATAAAAGATGGGTAGCAGCACAGAAAAATGCAAACATCAAACGCCAGGACATAAATAGAAACACTCTTCATTACAATGATTTTTGACAAGAGAAGGTTGCATTCAGGACTGATCCTGACAGTCTGGACTGTTAACTAAATTTCATCTTGATTACATATGGGCTTTTCTCAGTTTACAGAATTGCTGGGGATTTCCAAGACAAACCATGGACTCAAAATTAATTTAGCTCAAAAAACCCAGATCCTATAAAAATAACCAAAAGTTAGACATGGACACTTTTCACTTAAGAGATGTTTTGCTACAAAACTCATCATGTAGTTGGCGATAGGGAAGTTGTGTTGCTTCAGATATTGGCCAGAATCCTTTATGACACTTATTTATTGTGTAGCACTGTAAGTACATTGCTATGTAATGTATCCCAGCATGACCATGCCCCCCCATCCCCACTTACCAGGCAGCAGCCATTGGAATCAATGGGTGTCTGCTCCCTTATCACTCTGGAAGCAAAGGGCCAAAGGTCCCACCTTCTCCTGTGAGCAATGTCTGAAGAGACAGAAAGAAACAGGACCCCTGTTCCAATTCCCCCTTGCACCAGAGATCACTCACACAAGAGGGAGGGTGGGGATGTAAGCTGTTGTAAGCTGCCTTACAACATCTTGGGAGAAAGGCATGGTATAAATCTAATAAAATAAATAAATAAATAAATAAATAAATAAATAGGCAGCCAGCTGTTTCTGGAGTGACAGGGGGTACAGACCCCTGTTGATCATAGTGGCTGCTTTCTGGTAAGTGCAGATTGAGGGATTTTCACAGTCTTTATATAGCCCCTAAATGAGGGGCTGCATAAGGATAGTGAATACATAACAGCCACAAGTACATAACCTTGATGCAGGATTCCGACCAATGTTGGTTTCCCCCACTCACCAACCACAATGATCAGGGCTGATAGAAATTGCAGTCTAGCAACAACTGAAGAGCTATGGCTCCCTCACAGGTTAGGGAATCTAGAGGTCCTGTATCATGGCTGTGTTGATCTTGGGAAAAAGTCATTTTGCATGGCTAAAAATTTGCTTTCTTCCTCTTGATGCAACATTGTCATTTTGATGAGTGAATATGTTGTGTTGATAACTTTGTTGATCTTGGATCAGCCCTCGTACTTTAGACATGAAGTAGACATGAAGACATGAAGACAACCAGCACTCAAGGTTCATATTCACACACACACACACACACACACACACACACAAATACGCGCTCAAAATGAATAGCATTCAAAAACAGCTCTTTACAATGATTTTCTGGTGCTGGTTGTCAGAATTTTTTTTTTTTAGTAATCAGCAAAAGCAAGCAAAGATAAGTGATCCCATTTTAGGTATCAGTAAGGGGAGCAAAAAGCCTTTTGATTGACAACCAAAGTGTGGGTAACTCCAAATGTCTGAGTTGTTGAAATCAGGTTGTTGAAAACAAACGTAGGCTGAGTTCACGCAAGTCATTTAGCACTCATACAGTCCAGAGTCATTGCTGTTCAGTGTTCAACTTTTCTCTGGCCACCTCTAGTTTCAGTCTGCAAAGAGGAAATAATAATTGCCCTCATCCCAAATATCTTGTGATAGGGACCCCAAAGCATTTATAAAATTAGAGTATCAATGAAAAACACCTGCCAGGCAACATACCTAGCTCCTGTATATTTTATAAGTGGACAGTTATCTCTCTCCTCCTGCCCCCCGCCACTACTTTTAACACACCCAGAGACACACAATTTGGTTACTATTTGATTATTATAATTGCAAAATGAGCTAACATTATTAAGCTTCTTTGGGATTTGAGGCTTATTTAAATATGCCCCCTCCAAAAAAAAGTTTTCTTTGCTTTTTTTGATATAATACTTTTGTTATCATGGTATTAATAATTTCCAGGACACTGTGGAAGACTGTAGTAAGCTGTTGCTGTGTCAATTTCACAGAGCTATATTTTTGTGCTCATTATTATTCTTGGATGTCTCTAATTTACATCTAAATGTACTGACTAATTTTGATTCAATCATGTCAAAAGTGATAGGTAATGTGTGGGAGGAGATGACAGCCCTACCCATCAGGAATTGCCAGAATGTGAATTCCTTGGGGCAATGATTTAATGCCCAAGTCAGGCACTGCTGTCAGAATTGGAGGCCAAATTATGACACATTATGCTGTACTATGGACTTGCACATACAATACATATGAAAAAGTGACTGAGATTGGAGTCATTAAACTATGCTTTAACCAATGCTACAATTCTCCCCCTTCTCTCTCTTGCCCCCTCCCTCCCCACTTTTCCTCTTACTTTCTTCCTTTATCACATTTGTTCAGAATCCCTAATAGCAGTACAGAAATTTCATCTGTAACAACCAACATCCCAAGCCATCTACAGGAACCCCCATGTGATTAAAGCAGTTGGTAAAAAAGTGGCACTTGATGTACATTTCTGCTTAGCCTTTCCTTTAAATCATTTACATTTTTGAAGGCAAGCACCATGTCAGCAAGATGTTCACAGGAAGGACAGAGTCCCCCCCCCTTCATTGTGCGCCTCCTCTCTACTCAAGAATTCAGAAAACTGACAACAGTGGTGCAACATTCCCCCTATCCCAATAAATCTTCACTGTTTTGCAGTAATGCAAAGGACATTTTGCATAATGGTTAATTCATTCTAATTATTACTTTCTCTGTGCACATTCTTTCTTTCCTTAGCTTAAGGGGGATTTATCTGTTGAAAGTGAACTTTTAGGGGTTGGAAATGAATAGCACTGTGATCACAGATATTAAAACAGCATGAAGAAAAGGATTCTATTTATTTATTTATTTGTTGGATTTACATCCTGCCTTTCTCCCTAAATAGGATTCAGGGCGGCTTACAATAATTTTAAAAGTATACAACAAAAATGGATGAGATGTGAAATTATTTACTATAAGTGGTTTGTGTGTGGCTCAGACAATTGCTCTGTCAGCAGAAAAATAACTGTGATGATGGGTAACATGTTCGATACTGCCAATCCTATTGAAACCATAGCTTGAAGATGTGGAACACCATAGCAAGTCACAGATCTCTTCAAAATGTGCAAATATATGATAAATGTTTGATACGAACACTGAATATTTTAGGGTACATGATATAAGCAATGATTCCCCCTCCATTTCCTATTTGTGTGTCGATCCAGTGAACATGCCAACAACCCAATCACACTGAGTAATGCTTTTGCTCCTTCTGACTGGCTGGATTGAATAATCTAATTTCAAGAAAAATGAACCCCTGTGGAAATGTTATTAATTTCTAGCACTGAAGCTAAAAGAAAGCCAAAGGGGGGTGGGAGGAAGAGGTCCTAATACCATGGTGGTAAAGAATAGTATGGTTAGAAAGGCTGCAACACAGCATTTTCTCCTGACTTTAAAAATGTTAATTTATTCTTTTAAAAATTCAATCTCCTGGAAGGGATATTTTAAAGTGAAATATAAAAAGAAAAGTGTAGTGCATAATTGCTTCATCTATCTAATGTATTTGCTCCATTATTTGACTGTATCACTGCTAGATTAGTGCTATTTTACTTTGATAACATGATGAGAATATTTTCTTTGATATTAAATCTTATATATCCTGGGTAGTCATATAGTTTCTTCTCAGGTGGTCAGTCTGAATGCGTGAAGGAAGAAATGGCAATTCCCATTTCTGTCTTTCATGCCTAAAAGCTAGGCCCCTTCAGGCTCAGCCAATCATGCACTAGTTGAAAAAAATGGTCAGCACCCACCATTACTGAGAGACAGAGCTGAGTCCTGGATGCTCCAGCTTGCCAATTCACACAATCAGACTGAGTTCCTGAAAAGGTTTCATGACTACTAGCCACTGGAAGCAAGATATAACACCAAAGAAAATACCCCCCTTCAAGTTATGAAATTAAATAAAACACTACAAATCCAGCCCTGATGAATTTAAACAACGTTTTCATAAAACTGCAGAGGCTGCATGAATAACCCTCATGTGAAGGCTCTGGTTCTCCCTGTGAGTATTGTCTGGCTGTAAGCTCTCCCACTTTTTTGCACTCCCAAAATGCTAGGGAGGGAGTAATTGCAACTGCCTAACAACCCATTATAAAAGCATCCATTAGTACAACAAGATCCTTAAGGTCAGCATATAATTGTAAATGGGGTTGTCAGACCCTAAAATTTAAGTTCAAAAGCCCGAGACATAGGGACAACTACTTGTGATGTCACAGAGGGTGGGTCCTGATAATGTTACAAGAAGCAGCCCTTGCTGATGTCATTAAGCATGATACCTTAAGTGTCAACTGCACTGTGCCATTCAAATAAAAAGTCTAACAAATAAGGAAATATATACAGTAGGACCCTGATAACTGTGGGGGATTGGTTCAGCCCCCCCCCCCGCAGATACTGAAAACCATGGATAATAGTGAATGCCATTGAAAATAATGGGACTTCTGGTTTAAAATAACATAGAGTTGCCTTGGAGGAGCTAGAAAATGTCTAGAGAGAAAATGTTTCTTTAACCATTTTCTAGGAAGACTCAATGGTAAAAATGTGCTGTTTTGTGTCCCGCAGATAACTAAATCCATGGATAATGAATCAGCGGATACAGGGGTCCTAGGACTTTTTCAGATGAGGTAAAACCCCCCGCAGAGGTCGGGAGGAGGACAGCACTGTCCTGCTTCCAGCGATCGGTTTTGGATGATGCAATCCTCCTCCCGTCCTTCCTTCATTCTCCCTCGGTTCTTCATTCATTTTTCCCTCTGCCACTTTTTATTGATGGAAACTTCCATCAATAAAAAGCGGCACCTTTCTCATCCCCCCCAGCATGGAGGGAGAACAAACTAAGGACGGGAGAAGGATGGCAGTATCCGAAACTGATCGCTGGAAGCGGGACAGGGGCATCCTCCTCCCAACCTCCGTGGGTTTTTTTTTAACCCCATCTGAAAAAGTCCCTACTGTATACCTTTAATTTTCAAGGCAGCACTCATGTCCTGCCTTGAGTGGGGAAGAGGGTGCAAGCCCTAAGGCAGGCTCTGAGAACTGGGAACCATAACTGTAAATGTAAGACATAAGCTACACATCATGCACAAGTGTGTGTAATAAAGCTCCAGTACATTTTGGGCTTGTTTTAAATGAAAACTGTGCCGGGGGCTTGGGGAGGGGAAGGGGTGGACCACTGTTTCATGGCTGGTTATTTTTTCTACCGTAAAATTGCCCCTCAATCAGCTCACACAGACTTATGGGGTTTCAAACAAGAAAAAGGGAGAACAGCAGGATGATTTCGGGTGGGAAATGGCTAGCAAAGCCTACTCTAGGCCCGTCATAACCTCCTTTGAAAATAAGAGCTGCAGTTCACAACTCTATGTATGCAATGTGAGTTTGCACCTTCCCAATTGGTAAATAAATACCAGGTTCCCAAAGTAACTGCTATGAATGGCTACAGGGGGTCAAACAGGTATGCTTCTCAAGTAGCCCATTTGGCAACTGGAGTTTCTAGTTTACAACTGCAGTTACAACTACATGTTGATGTTAAGGACCTTGTATACTAACAGATGTTTTAATAGTGGAATGTCATGTCATTCCAGTAGTAGCCTTATTAACACAAATATACATGTTCTTCTTTACATCAACAATGTATACCAAGGGTAGGCAATCCATGACCCTCCAGATGTTGCCAATTCAACCCCCACCATTCCTCACCATTGGGTATGCTGCCTTGGGCTGATGGAAGTTGCAGTTCAACAACATCTGAAAGGCCACAAGTTAGCTGCACCAACGCATATGTGCTGGGGGAAAGGCAGTAAATTTCCTTTTGTTTAGAGCTTCTTTTCTCTCAGCAAACTTTTCCATTAATGTACAGCCTTGTATTCATCAGAGGCTAAATAAATAGGCACATTAAAATACTAAATGTTTTATATATATATATTTGTAGGTCACATTAATTTTAGATCTTTCTCTAAGTCTTTTTTTTCAGTCCACATAATTCCTGATTGGTTTTCTTTTGTTGCTGTTGTAACATGTGGCTGAAAGATTATCCCAGAGTGCCCGTAAATTATGTTTTTAAGGGGATTTCATATCGTTTAAGGAACATTGAAGCATTTACCATTTGTCTGTGGCATGTCCAGAGATGCATTGATGAAAGCAGATACAATAGTCCTGGCAAGAAGCCTTTTTGAGAGAAAGCTGGCCACCAAAGGATAAGCCTATCACACTTTGTCCTTTCTCCTTTGTGTATACTAGGAGGCTATGCCCCATTTGTGTCTGGCTTGGCTTTCTGGAGACAAACTATCCATGAAGAAATGTTGGGCCAATTTAGAAAAAATGTATTTTCTGATGTAGCCCAGCTTCCCTTATCTGGGACAGACTTTGCTCTGTGACTGTGGACATGCTGGGCTAAATCGAATTGCAGTCCCAACTACAGTACTCACACTGAATTAATGGGACTTGCTAAATGAATGCTTGTGTCCCACTGATTGAGCATTAGGACTGAGGACTGGATTTGTCTCCCTGAATACACAAAGGGGTAGTCCAGACTGTGAAATAAATCCTCATAGAATCTGTGGAGAATCCCATGTGTCCAAATGGGATCCTGCGGAGTTCTGTTATTTTCGGATTTCTAGCAAAACCCCAGAAAACTATTGGGGGGAAAGCCTTTGGGGTTTTTCCTGAGTTTAAAAAAAAACGGGGGAAATGCGCATTCCTGCTTGTTAGGACAACCAAATTGCATCAGAGCACATTCCTGAAGAGGATAGCTGATTGGTGGGATGTGTGCAAGGGGAGGAGCTTTCTAAGAAGGCAGCACCCAGAACTGCCATGTTGGATTGTCACCATAATGACTGTGTGCCAAGTCGATGAAACAGCCTTTCTTTTTTCTTTTTTTCATTCTTTAAGTGGAAGATTGCTCTTCCGCACCTTGGATTTAGTTTTTTTTTTAAAAAATACTGTTTGGCAGGGGCAAGTTGGGGAGTATAGAACCATGAGTAATTCACTCTCGCCCGCCATCTTGATTCGCTGGCATGCCTCCATGTGAACAGCAAACTTGGGTAGCTTCGCACACCAGTGAACTTGCAAAAAATTTTTGTTGAGACAGATGAAAGCTGCTGTGAATTGGCATAGGTTCACACCAATCCACATTTTATTCCTTTATGTAGACCAGTCCAAAGCCTATGGTGCTCTCTTGACTCTGCTAAACAAAGTGCATAGAACATTTAGAAATGAGACCCTCAGAGTTCAAACAAAACATGTTGTAAAGAAAGCTAAGAATAACAGGCAATGTGCATGAATGGAGTGTTTACAAAAGGGCACATTGACTTTTGGGAAAGCAAAGCTTTCTATAGACATTGTGATCTTGCTAGGCGGGATCCTTTAACAAGAATTTTCCTGTCCTTTAAGCTAAAAATTGCAATGGGCATTAATTGCAAATGCTATTGCATAATTCAGCTCTCATATAGCCTCCATCAAATTAGCTAAAAATCTAGGGGCCTGATTTATTGCATTTGCAACAGTGGCACTAAAGGAAGGTACGTAATTCCTTCTGAAAATGTTACATGCAGGCAGGAACAGGAAACCAATTAGAAATCAGTGGATGATAAATGGGCATTTTTACCAGCAGTTTACTTAATATCCCCATTAAATAAGCCTCTTTGCATTCATCATTTAATTTTCCCTCAGTCTATGAGGTTCTTTAATTGCTGCCTAAATGAGCCTTGTGTTGAAGTCCAAATTTAATCTTGGATCGGAAGGGAGTGATCCTTTCCATCGCTGGCCTTCCCAGTTGCCAAGACCTGTCAGAAGTGATCATGTAAAATTTTGCATTTTTTATAGTCTCATTGGAGAAATGGAAAAATCATTGGGGGTGGTGGGGGAAGAGAAGTGTTTTAAAAAGATATAAACTTCACTGCAAACAGCCATTTCCTCAACTGCATTTCCTATTTTCCCTCTCTCCCACAAACACTGCACTGGAAAATATATGGAGCCTGTAATGTTGCATGGCACTTTTTCATTTTGGAAAAGTTACTATGGGTAGAAATAGATGTGTGGCAGGACTAATGATGTGTTACAGAGTTTGTGCAGCAAACAATTACTGGATGGAGGTGACTGGGCGTATCATGTGTGAAACATGCGATTTGTAAGGAGAACATGGCTTTTGGAACTAAACAGTGATAGAAAATTATAAAAAGACCTCAGAGCAGTGGCCTTAACCTGCCCTCTTTATTTTTCCTGTAAGACACAAACTTTGAGCCAGAAAGTTGGTCTCCAGAGACCAATAAGTGATTTAAATCTTTACTGTGTTTATTTTATTTTATTTTTTTATTACAAAGACTTCTTCCTCAATCTGGACCCCAGAAGGATCTTCAGAACATGAACAAAATTCTGACCAATCCTGGCATCTTAAATAAAATGTGATTAAAAAATGTAGATGATATAAAATAAGGAATTTATATGAGGGGCAGAATTTTAATGACTGCTGGATTATAAAAGAAAAGTATTTGCAAGCTATTTAAAATTATTAGGTATAGGAATCTGGGAAATGCAGGATACATCTCACAAAATAGTTCATCCCAAAATTAATAAGTGGACTTGGTTCTGAAAACAGGATGAGGTGCTATAAAGATGACTAATGGTGTATTGAACAGAAGGATATTTCTAATTAAGAAATAGAATAGTAGAGTTTGGCCTTTGGCATAGTTTTTTAAACTGCTCTAGGGATTGTGCATCCCACACAAACACCCCCTCCCACAAACACATAAGGAAGATAAACCAGTCTGAAAACTTCTCCCACAACCAGTGTATGTGTATAGCTGTGTGTGTGTGTGTGTGTGTGTGCATACTACAATTATCACAGTAACTTCTATTTAGATTGGCCAGACATCTTATCACCTCTCATCTGATTTTGAGCCATTGATCTAACAGCTAAAATATATGGGGTCAGAAGGTATAGTAAACAGTCATCACAATATTTAATATGCAGGTACCATGATAATCAAGCGACAGCCTGCTCATTTCCAGCTTCTATCAAATGTTACAAGTTGTTGTTGTTATGTGCCTTCATGTTGACTCCAACTTATAGTGAACCTATCCTAGAGTGTGGGGTTGTTGGCTGTTGTTGTTGTTTTGGACAAGATTTATCCTGAAGAGGCTTCCTCTAAGCTGAAAGACTATGACTTGCCCAAGGGCTTTCCATGAATTTGAACCTGAGGGCTCATCTACATGAGCCAGGATATGCTGGCGCCATGGTGGCATATCCTGGCTGCAGATCTGGCCCATTATTCCCCCATTCTCTTCATGGAATGAAAGGAAGTCCTGACAGGCACGCTGCTCCGTCACTGCAGCTGCCACCACCATTTTCCTTGCTGACTCAGAAGGCAGGAAGGGGGCCTGCAATATGTGATCGAGGCTTTCTGCATGTGACTGGCCTTGATCACATGCTGCAGGACTCCTTCCTGTCTTCCAGAAGAGCCAAGGAGACCACAGCAGCAGCGAGGGCTGGCCTATAGGGATGGGCTCCTGCAGACATGCAGAGCGCGATTCACAGCTTGCCAGTGGTAAAAGAGTAAACTGGGTATTATCTTATAATGGTGTATTGGGCCTTACCCCACCTTCCCCCTGTCTCAGCCCCATATCTGCCCTGGGGGTGGTAAGGACTGCCTTGGGGCAGAACAGGGTAAATGCTCTGTATCATATGTGCTGCAGGGCTCTTAGATGGGGGCAAGATGGGGTATTTTGGCTGTGTAGACAAGCCCTAAGTCTCACAGAATAATAGTCCAGCTCTCAAACTACTCCTCCACACTGGCTCCCATGTATGCAACTATTTTTCATCACATGCAGGTAGAATCAACCAATGGGAAAATAAATGCAATTTTCAGGTAAATAGAATCGATGCATTGTCTGTTTCCATCTGTAGATCAGTACTGTGCCTAGTGTATTGACCCTGGTAGTGGATCATTTTTTAACATGCTTGAGAGAGGTGGAGGAGAGAGATGTGGGGGAAGTCTCAAGACAATCCTGATATCAAAATCCCTTAGGACTAAAGTTCTGGGTGTCATATCTTAACTGGAAGAGTACTCTTTGAGGATATGAGCCAGAATTACAGGCTCCAGATGGAAGAGCCTGCATCAGAGGTTGAATCCAAGCCTCAGTTTATAGCACTCCTTGTGGTACTATTGCAGGACAAGACTGTGGTCTGGGCCTTCCAGAAAGGACCCATCTCCCCCAGAGGAGCCAGGAATCATGCACTCTGAAACAGAGATTCTCTCAAGCCCCACTGAGAGATGGTTATTGAAAAACTTACACTCAGGAACACAGCTGGGGGAAAATACTCAGCTTCAATAAAGGATAACATAGGGCCTGTTTACACTGCAGAAATACAGCAGTTTGATACCATTTTATCTACCATATTCTCTCCTATGGAATCCTGATATTTGTAGTTTTGTGCTGTATTTTCAATCAGAGCCTTTTCAATCAGAGAACTCTGGTGCCTCACCAAACTACCAATACCAGGGAGATAAGAGATTATGATTTTGGATAAGTAAAAATTCATGATTACGGTGTATAATATTGTAAAAAAAATACCAGGGGAGATTATCAGACATGGCAAAAACCACATCAGAAGAACGCTACGAAAACAGAAACGGGTGACATTACCAGATGATGACATCCTTCAGCATTCTGGGGGCATAGTGCAGGCATAAATAAGGTTTCCCTTTTTATTGGTGGCTTAGCACCAGCGCTACGTCCTGGGAACAGCTGAAGATGCGGACATCGATAATATCATCCGTTCTGTTATTGTCATGTTCTTCTGACATGGTTTGGGGTGGGGTTTTTTTGCTACTTTTCACCACATCTGATAATCTCCCAGGATCCCATAGGATAGAACTATGGTGGACAAACTGGTGTCAAACTGCTGTATCTCTGTGGTGTAGACATGCCCTCACTAAAGGATAGCATTACCAATAGCTGTCTGAGGAGTAGCCTGGGAAAAAGGCCAATATAAAGATGCTGCATTATAGTGGTGAGTTGCTAAGAACAATGTAAGCCTTTGCTTATCCAGGTCTCTGGTCTCAGTATTCCTGAATATTTGTTATTAGACCTCCTGGATTGTTAGCCTTGGGTTACATCTTGCTTTGGACTACTCTTTTAACTGATTTCTGACCTGGTAGTGAACTTCTCTATTTACGCAGCCTCAACTTCTCTTCTAGCCACCTTTTACCACCTTCTGCAAAATTAATACACACTTGTGGACTCTTTCTACCAACCCAGAACTGACTGTGACTTCTCCAATTGCTATTCCTTTGGAACTTTAGCTTGCCTAGTGAACTCTTTGGCCTGTTCATGACTCAGTCATGAAGTCTCTTAAAAAACCTGGGCAAGAGGGTTGGTTTAATAACACCCCCACTTTGTCACTGTGACCCAACAACATATATAGAGCCTCCATGGCCTATCACAAGGTGGATGGGTTTGGTGAGCAATGTAGAACTTCTAAGGATTACAATGATTTCCCCCCTTTCTCACATCGACTGTCCCAGTGTTTTCCTTAGAATTCCTGTGTCAGGAAAGCATACCCTCCAACACTTCACAGATGAAAACCAGGAAACATGTGGCCAAGCAACACCAGAATATTGTTAAGATAGCAAAAGTTATTCATGAGGAAGACTACATAAACAAGAAGAGGCTGCAGCAGTTTGTTTTTGCCTGAGCCTAGATGAAAGGTGAAACTGAAATAAGCTGAGGGAGAAAGTGGGAAGAGGAGAGAAAAACTGGGGCATTTAAAAATCAGCTGAAAAAGTAGAGTAACAGTCCAGTTCTTATCAAACCAGGAGTTGGAGTTCTTGTCAAACTAGGCTGTTCCTGTCAAACTAGGACAGGTGGAGTGTATGGGAAAGCTGGTTACATCTACCTGGGGGGGGGAGGTTGTCTAAATGGTGAAATAAAACCCCATGGAATTTGTTGGGAATCCTACATGTCTATATGGGATCCTCATAAATCCACTGTATTTGGAAGGAGGGGCCCCAAAATGACAAAAACAACACAGGAAAAGCTTTCATGGCTTTTCCTGTAGTTTTTCAATAACAGCGAGGAGTGCGCATTGCTGCTCGTTGGGACAAGTGATTCGATATGATCACTGTCCCATATGAGAGGAAGCACAAAGGGCAAGTGCCCGATGCCACCATGTTGGATTTTCATCTTAGCAAGAGATTGCTAAGGTGATAAACGGGGTGGGGTTTTTTTTTGGTGATCCTTTTGAAAAATTGCTCTATCGCTCCAGTGCACCTTAGATGATATTTTTTTTAAAAAATAAGTTTGCTGATGGTGGAGAATTAACGCGAGTAAATCACTCACAGCTGCCATCTGGCATGTGAAGCTTATGGGGAACTTTTGGGGCCAAAACCACTGTTAAGACATGCCGCTGTTGCTGTGAAATGCCATTACTATGAGGTACTCTGTCCCCCCCCCTTGTATAGATAGGCCCCCAGTTTGTCCATCCATCAGTAATGTATGGTAGGCCATCCCTCTTACTGAAGTAGATGACTAAGATTTTATTGTGAACCAATTTGGTATTAACCAATAGCACAAAAAGACAAAAGGGTACAGTAGTCAGGGCATCAGGAAACTTCTGAATCATCAATAGTGCATTTGGAGCAAATGGCTAGGAGGCCCAGGCTCCTGCAGGTATTGCACCCATCCACACCTCCCATTACAAGTTTCTTATACAGTGATGCTATTAAGTAAGAAATAGTACTGTGGAGAGAAGACTATAAATCTCTCTCCCCTTGCTCTCCTCAGGAATTGGCTGTTAATATTGATAATTATATCCTTATATCCTTGGGACTCAATGGCTTATGAAAATTAAAACAGATATAGATAAAAGTTCACATCACATCACTGAAAATGTAGAAAAGTTAAAAATTAATACACGCTTGTGGATACCCCTCTGTATCTGTGGTGGGTCTGTTCCTGGACTTACCATGGATACCAGAAACCATGGATAATAGCAAACCCTATTAAAATAAAGGATTTCTGGTACAAACATACCATATAGTTGCACTGGAGGACCTAGTGGTTCCTAGAGATGACACCTCTCTAGACATTTTCCAGAATGACTCTATGGTATGTGTTCCTAATTTTTCAGCTGTAGATAACTGAAATCACAGATCTTGGTTCCATGGATATTGGGGGTGGGGTGACCAGTGCAGACAATATGGCACATTATTAAAAAGCCCTGTGTCCCTAAAGTCAGCTTTCAAAGACTTTTTGAAACAACAACAAAATCTGTAACATGCCACCAGGACACAATGGAAAGAGCTAGTCTAGTTACTCCAGGAATGGAATTCCAGAGCCTGGGACCACTGAGAAGGCCCTCTCCTGTGTTCCCACCAGGTGTCCCTGAGAGGGTAGTGGGACAGAACTTAGGCTGAAATGGGAGAATGTGGTCCTTCAGATTTCCCAGATATGTAGCAAGCTGGGATTCTTAGGAAACTGAATGATGACAAAGACAACTTTAAATATCATAGAAATTAATGTGATTTTAAGTTTACTATTTAATGATTTCAATGGGATTTGCAAAGCGTGTCTAATTTTCTGTGGATTGTTAGTTATTACAATGTGTCCTTGTCCTTTTTAATTTTTATCAGCATGAGTGTTATATTGATGTAGACCAGAAAACTGACAGAGCAAATTTAGAAGGTCAAATAAAAACTATGTTTAAGTGCTTTCTAAATAATACAAGTAATGCAACACTTCATGTTAGAACAAAAGAATTTAAAATGCCTATTCCATTTCTGTCATGGATGTTAATGCGTGCCACAAAGTGCCCTGTTATGCTGGCGAAATCCCAGAGTCAATGGGAGGTCCCTGCCAGAATACTTCCGGGTGAAATTGGGACATCCTGGTAAGTGACACACTTGTTATAATCCTAACTGGATTACTTCTACCTTTTAAATTGTGTTTTTGTGCTTGCTGTAATTTTTTTCATGTTCTTTTTATTTTTATATTTGAATTTCCTGCACTTGCATCTTCTCACAAGAATCCACAGGATTTTGATCTGGGAAGTGAAGGCAGTTCCATTAGAGCTCTGTTCGTTCCTGGGCTGCCAGGAGTTAAGTGGATGGGTAGAGTGATTGTGGTGTGACAGGGATGGGACAGGGTCGGGAGTGGAGATTGTGGGACATAAACACTTTTTTCATTCCTGTCTAATAATCTCCATTGTCCTGCTCACACCTATAAGCACGTTTGTATTTTACTGCTATGGCAGAAGTAGTCATACATTATGATGTTGTGTCCTGGCTAAAGCCCTGTGAACAGGAATGTCACATTCTCTCCTACCCTCTTGGACTGAGGACCAAGCGAGAGGTGAGATGGGGGATCTGAAATTAAGATATTTCAGTTTAGGCCCTTTCTCTGATCCCACAAGCTTCTGTTAGCTGTGCTCTGCAGAAACTGCCACAGACTGGGTGATGGGAAGATGAGAATAGTTGTTCTGTAATAGGAGCATGCCATGGAGAAACAGAGCTGGTTTAATTTTCTACAGCATGGAGATACCATGATGACAGAGTTTAGATAGCTGCATCTATGACTATTTTGTAACACAGAAACTCTTACCAACAATGGGCAGTTCTTACCTGCAAATTAGCTGATATGTCAGCTTCTGAAGGCAAAATCCATCTTAGTATATTCAGACATGGTTAAAGCCCCCATTTTTGTCATCCTATGGTGCCCAAAGGAGAAGACTGTTTAGCCAGTAGGATATCCGGCTGCCATTGAATTTCCTAGGCAGGACCAGCCCTGCTTTTAGGTGGAATGATCAGTTTCCTCAGGAGCCAACAGCAGAGAGATGGGTATATGCTTAAGCTAGCCTGCTGCTATCAGATGTGGTGGAGGATGCTGCCTCATTGCCTCTGTTGAAGAAAGATTAAACTACTAGGAGATTATCACACATGCCAAGTATCCTACCACAGGGACAACAGGAGATTGTTAAAAGGCTTCCTTTTCAGATGACATAATCCCTGTGGCGATATGCTCCATGCCTCTTTCATCTCCCCCACTCCTTCTTATTAATGACTTAAGCTGTTAATAAATCACCCATTCTGTTTCTGTTATGGAATCACAGGCGTTTGAAAAGGAGCCCCATGGTCACAGGGAGGTCCCTGCAGAACACTTCCGGGTTTGATCAGGACATCAAGGTAAGTGACACCTTTTTTTTAATCCTCCCCAGGTCAATTGGAATTTTTAAAGAGTGTTTTGGGGCTTGGTTTTTGTATTTGACATTTGGTTTGCTTTTTATTTTTAAATTTCCTGTGTGATTGTTCTCTCATGAGAACAGCCAGGATTTTGTTTCCAGGAAGTGAATGGGGCTCGGCGAGAGCCCCACTGACTCCTGGGATGCTGGGGGGGAGGGGGAGGACGTTCAATAGCATGGTAAAGTAAGTGTCTGAAAAGTTTTTCTAAACCAGTTACAGGGACGGGAGGGGGCTAGTGAGACAGGGACGGGGTTTTTGGACCTCATGTGATGATCTCCCTAGTCTAGCCAGTTTGTATTATAAGGTTGCCAAGTTGAAAACTGGAGGCAGCTCCTATATCTTTAATGTTCATGTAGAAGAGGAAATTTCAGCAGAAATTGCTTGTCATGCAACCAGGTAACAAACAGTCCTTGCTGAAATTTACTTTTCTACACAACCATTAAAAAAAATGAGCCCTCTCCAGTTTTCACTCTGGCAACCCTAAATAAGTGATGTGCCATCTTGTTTTTCAGTTCAGGCAGCAAAATATTTAAGGTTCAGATCCATGGTCTATGGATGGTAGACAAACCACTAACCCTAGCTGGAAAATCATAGGTTTTGTCAGTGAGCCCAGATGATAAGCATTTATACTTTGAAATGGATCATTCTTCAGTTGAAGAGTGCATACTTCACCCAGTTGAACCAGGCGTAGGAACTGTGCAGCCCAACAGCTGTTGTTGAAGTGCAACTCCCACCACGCCTGCCTAGCACAAACAATGGTGAAGAATGTTGGGAGTTGAAGTCCAACAACATCTAAAGGGCCAGATGATTCACACTCTTCAGTCAAATGGATCAAGTAGCAGAGACTTCTGTCTACCCAAGAGAATGGAGAACCAGTATTCAAGAAGATTACATGCAGTCTAAAAATATTCTTAGATGTCCTGATTCTTCCATTTTAGGGGCCTAGCTGAGAGCATGATTGACAATGGTCATGCAATTCGTGAAGCCAGCATTAGAACAACGGACCCCATGTTTCCTAATTCACACGTGAACAAATGAATACTAAAATTTTTAGTCATTAAAGGAAAGGTCAGCTTTCAGTGCTCTGAGGTGCCCGAGTGTTATCTCCATGTGCAAGTTTATGTGAACAAGTGAGAATCAACTGCCAAATGTGTCTGCATGAATAACTGAAACTACAGTGTCAATCGATACTCGCCTCCTACAATTTGATCCTTCCCTTCTTCATTTACTGGTGATGTAAAACAATAAAATGCATGAATGTGCTGAATTTGATTTTAATAAAGTAAGGAATACAAAGAGTATTGATTAGAAAACTAATGGCTCTACCCTCTGAACATATGATGATATTTGAAATTGTTGACATATATATATGAGACCCTAGCCATTTCTTACTCAAACCCACATTCCTCCAACCCCCCATTTTACATTAATTAAAGTGATATAATGCAGAACTTACACTCACTAGTGCATAATATATTGAAAGCAAAGGAAAGATCTATAATTCTGGCTAGCCACTGAAGTTGATTTTTCTGCTGGCAATTATTCTACTATTTCTCAGCCCACCCCACGATTATCCTTTAAGAAACGTCTGCATAATTCATCCTTTGTTCAGTTATTGCACTTTTCTTTTTTACTCAAAGGGTAGTAACCTCATGGGGGGTGGGGATGTCAGGTCAGAAAGTCCTTAGTTACATAGTGGGGCTTTGCAGAAACTGAGGTGGGACTCTGTGTAAATGAGGGGAACCAAATTCCACAGTTTCCAGAAAACTAGGTGTCCCATCTGAATGGTGGCCTTTTCAGTCTTTCTCTACCATTATTAAAAACTCTTCTTTTTTTTTTAAAAAAAGAAAGCTGTACAAAATCTCATTAATACTAAAGAATTAATGACAATTACTACAGCTCCAACTTGAAGGACAAAATAAACTTCACTACACAGGTTAGGCCACAAGCCTACTTACTTCTCCTAAGCCCCTGTACAATATTCTCAGGTTTTCTTCTGTTTAACAGCCCCTTGTGAACATAACACATGTCCACAAATTATCAGTTTTTAAGAAAAGTTTTCTTAGTGCTGCAGATAAGTAATAGTCTCTAAATTGTATCTAGCTTTCCTGCACTTTTCTCCCCTAAAATGCTTCTCTTGAGGCATTTTTTTTCTCTTTGAGGGAGTCATTATTTGTTCTTAGAGCCATTCTAGGGACCCATTCATACTACAGAATTATTCCACTTGAAACTGCCATGGTTCCATCCTTATGGAATCATGGGACTGGCAGTTTAGGGAGCAACCTCACGAAACTACCAGTTCCAGGATTCCATAGAATGGAACCATGGCAATTAAAGTGGAGTAAGTGCTATAATAGTGTAGTCTGAATGGGCCCCTGGAACTCTATGATGCCACTTTAACTGGCACAATTGCATCGTTTGGAATCCTAGGATGTGTAATCTTGTGAAGCACTAGAAATCTTGGGCAGAATATTTTAAATACCTTCAATTAAACTTCAGTCTGAGAGCAAGCATGGTGCAGAGGTTTGAGCGTTAGGCGACATCTCTAGAGACCAGGGTTTGAATCCCTGCTCAACCATGGAAACCCACATTTGATCAAGTCACACTCTCTCAGCCTCAGATGAGGGCAAAAGCAAACTCCCTTTGAACAAATGGGGAGGAGAGTGTCACTCCACAGACACAGGAGGTTGATAGCTGGAGAAATGTCACAGAACAAGAAAATCCAGGGATTCTTAGAAGAGCAGCTTGCAGCTACAGAATCGATTTGAAGCCCTCTCCCTTATCAAGGACAATGAGGAAGAACAGTATGGACAGACTTCAGGGGAAGTGCAGGGACCTTGAGAGTACCACCGCAAGGAACAGCAGCTGTGAAGCCTCGGGGGAGGTGTGTGGCGGTGGTGGGGACTGCTTGCTAAGGGGTACAGAAGCAGTGGTTTGTGGGCCTGACAAGATGTTCTCTCCCTGGGGCAAAGATCCGTGATTCTCTCCCTGGGGCAAAGATCCGTGATGTGACGGGATATTTACACCAGTGAAGAGATCCATGACATCAATACTGGAAGCCAGGTGGAGAGCACCTGGATAAAAATTAAAGGGGAGGGAAACAACAGGGATGTTATTGTGGGACTCTACTACAGACCCCCAAGTCAGACGGAGGAATTGGATTATGCCTTTCTAGAACAGATGACCACACACGCAGAAAGGAGAGATGTAGTAGTGATGGGTAACTTCAATTATCCTGATATTTGCTGGCAATCTAACTCAACCAAAACTTCAAGGTCTAGCAAATTCCTTACTTGCCTGGAAGACAATTTCATGGTCCAAAAGGTGGAAGAGGCAACAAGGGGGTCAGCTATTTTAGATCTGATACTAACCAACAGGGATGACCTGGTTAATGGGGTGCATGTAGTGGGATCCTTAGGTGAGAGTGATCATGTTCTCCTGGAGTTTGTTATACAGTTGCCCCTACACATTCACGCACTTAGCATTCACGGTTTTGATTATTCATGGTTTTGGGAGGTCCCCCCGCCCTCCCAAAACTGCAACAAGGGGCCTCCTGGAGGCCCCGTGAAGGCCCGGGGGGAGGGGGGAGGCCCGGGGAGGCCTTCACAAAGCCTTAGAAGGCTCTGTGAAGGCCCAGGGTGGGAGAGGGGAGGCAGGGGGAGGCCTTCATGGAGCCTTAGAAGGCTCTGTGAAGGCCCTGGGTGGGAGGGGGGAAGGCCGGGGAGGTCTCCATGGGGCCTCCGGAGACACTCTGGAGGCCCCATGAAGGCCCTGGGTGGGAGGGGGGAAGGCAGGGGAGGTCTCCATGGGGCCTCTGGAGACGCTCTGGAGGCCCCATGAAGGCCCTGGGCGGGAGAGGAGAGGGCTGGGGAGGCATCCACGGGACCTCGGGAGGGTATCCGGAGGCCCCGTGAAGGCCTTGGGAGGGAGGGGGAGGCAGGAGAAAGCGAGTATGGGGCCTCCGGAGCCCCTGTGGTCGATTGGGAGGGGGAAGGGGAGGGCAGTTGTTATTCGCGGAATTTTCACATTCGCGGGGGTCTGGGGAATCGAACCCCTGCGAATGTGAAGGGACAACTGCACAATGGAAAGGAGAAGCCAGGCATAGTCAGACACGTGTTCTCGACTTTAGGAGAGCTGATTTCAATAAACTCAGGGAAATACTGGGGGTGATCCCATGGTCAGGAATACTAAAGGAGAAGAGACCTCAAGACGGATGGGACTTTCTTAAAAGGAAGATACTGAAGGCACAATTTCAACCAGTACCATTGAGGAAGAAAAATGGGAGGTGTCTCAAGAAACCAGGATGGATGACTAAAGAGTTAAGTTTTCAACTGCACATGTATAGGAAATGGAAAAAGGGGGAAATCACCAAAGAAGAATTCAAACAGATAGCGAACACGTGTAGGAGTAAAGTCAGAAAAGCTAAAGTGCAGAATGAGCTCAGGCTTGCTAGAGAGGTTAAGAACAATAAAAAGGGTTTTTTGGGGGTATGTCCGCAGCAAAAGAAGGAAAAGGTAGGGCAACTACACAAAGAAGATGGCAAAATGCTAACAGGGGACAGAGAAAAGGCAGAATTACTCAACATCTTCTTTGCCTCAGTGTTTTCAGAAAAGGAAAAGGAGGACCAACTGAGGTTAAAAGAACAGAGGACACAATAGGGGAAATCCAGCACAGAATAAGCAAAGAGGTAGTATAGGAATACCTTCTTAAACTAAATGAATTTAAATCTCCAGGACCAGATGAACTACATCCAAGAGTATTAAAAGAGCTGGCAAATATAATCTCAGAGCCATTGGCAATAATCTTTGAGAATTCCTGGAGAACAGGAGAAGTCCCAGCGGACTGGAGGAGGGCAAACATTGTCCCCCTCTTCAAAAAGGGGGAAAAAGAGGATCCCAACAATTATCGTCCAGTTAGTCTGACATCAATACCAGGGAAGATTCTAGAGCAGATCATTAAACAGAGAGTCTGTGAACATTTAGAAGGCAATGCCATAATCACAAAAAGCCAACATGGGTTTCAGAGAAACAAGTCCTGCCACACTAATCTGATATCTCTTTTTTGATAAAATTACCAGCTTGGTAGATGAAGGGAACGCTGTGGATATCATATACCTTGATTTCAGTAAGGCCTTTGACAAAGTTCCCCATGACATTCTTACAAACAAGCTTGTAAAATGTGGGCTAGACAAGTTAACTGTTCAATGGATTTGTAATTGGTTGACCGGCTGAACCCAAAGGGTGCTCAGCAGTGGCTCCTCTTCGTCTTGGAAAGATGTGACCAGTGGGGTGCCACAAGGTTCGGTCCTGGGCCCAGTGCTATTCAACATCTTTATCAATGACTTGGATGAGGGAATTAAGGGGCATACTTATCAAATTTGCAGATGACACCAAATTAGGAGGAGTAGCTAATACCATAGAGGACAGGATTGAAATTCAAAATGACCTGGATAGACTGGAGAGCTGGGCCAAAGCTAACAAAATGAAATTCAATATAGAGAAATGTAAGGTACTGCACTTAGGCTGAAAAAATGAAATGCATAGACATAGGATGGGGGAGACCTGGCTGAATGAAACTACGTGCGAAAGGGATCTAGGAATCCTAGTAGACCACAAGTTGAACATGAGTCAACAGTGTGATGCGGCAGCTAAAAAGGCCAATGTGATTTTGGGCTGCATCAATAGAAGTATAGTGTCCAGATCAAGGGAAGTAATAGTGCCACTCTATTCTGCCTTGGTCAGACCTCACCTAGAATACTGTGTCCAGTTCTGGGCACCACAGTTCAAAAAGGATATGGACAAATTGGAGCGTGTCCAAGGAAGGGCGACTAAAATGGTGAAAGGTCTTGAAATGATGCCTTATGAGGAGAGACATAGGGAGCTGGTTATGTTTAGCCTGGAAAAAAGACGGTTAAGAGGTGATATGATAGCCCTGTTTAAGTATTTGAAGGGATGTCATGCTGAGGATGGAGCAAGCTTGTTTTCTGCTGCTCCAGAGACAAGAATACGGAGCAATGGATGCAAGCTCCAGGAACAGAGATTCCACCTCAACATTAGGAGAAACTTTCTGACAGTAAGAGCTGTTTGGAAGTGGAACACACTCCCTCGGAGCGTGGTGGGGTCTTCTCCCTTGGAGGTCTTTAAACAGAGGCTGGATTGCCATCTGTCAGGGATGCTTTGATCATGATTTCCTGCGTGGCAGGGGGTTGGACTGGATGGCCCTCGTGGTCTTTTCCAATTCTGCAATTCTATGATTCTATGATTCTATAAAATCTTGCCAAGAAACCCCCATAGTAGGGTTGCCTTAGGACAGCCGTAAGTTGGAAACAACTTGAAGGCACACAAGCACAACAAAACTTCAAATTGCAGGATTCCATAGGATGAAGCCATGGCAGTTAAAGCAGAATCATACTGTGTGAAAGGATTAAAAGCCATTTTGGGAAGGACCCAACTCCTTCCACAACACACATTCTTCTCTCCCCACTTTTACTGAAGGCTATTGGCAATTCATTTCAGGCACAGGAGTCTTTTGGCTCTGGCACCCTCACTTTTTCTAAAAAGGTGAAGGTAAATTCTCTGATAATGAGGCCTTTACCTTTAAAGTGTAGAGATAACAGTGTTTGGATCCCACCTAAAGACTTTTCTGCAGGTTTTCTGTCTCTCATGCTGTCTCTCACAGTCAGATCATCAGGAGTGAGGGATTAAAGTCACTTCCTGTAATGCTCATCCTTCTTGCTGAATGCATAACATGATTAAGGTATATGTGGAAGCAGAGTGACAGTAGCACGTTCCATAGGTACAAACCCCCTCAGGGGTTGTGCTGCAATATACAATGATTTATTCGGCAGTTATTTGCATGCATCCAATGCCTACAAAATCTGCCGAAATCTAGTTTTCTTGATAGGTGAGGCAGCAGCAGGTTGTCCTATGAACAGAGAACAGTTGCTTGGCTTAAACAACTCCAAACTAGCAGACAGGAAATTGCAAGTTCTAAGCATTTTGTGTAAGATAATTGCTTCTGTTAATAACCCTCTATTTTGTTTACAGATTGGCAGGAGGTATTTAAGATCCCTCTAACCATTCAGACCCTTTTGTCTTCATTTGGAGATTCCCAGGCCCACACATTTTCCCCTCCACATAGATAGAACATTTCTGGGAAAATTTCCTTTAACTTTTACATTTTTAAAAAGGATTCTCTGAGAAATTGATTAATGGCACATGTGCTTGGCATAGGTTTCACCCTCAGCATCCATCTGCGGTCTACTGTGTGATACTTAGGGCTTGTCTATATGGTGAATATACTCCTCATAGAATTTGAGGAGAATATGATTTGTCTAAATGGGATCCTGAATCAATCTGCTGCTATATTTTGGAAGGAGGGGAGCCAAAAAATGCCAAGTACTTCGCAGGAAAAGCCTTTCCCTGTATTTTTTTTTTAAAAAGCCTCTGAAAGAAATGCACATTCCCACATGTTGAGACAACCTGTTCTCTTTGATCCACATTTCTGATAACAGAGGACGTGGAAAGCTTATTGGGCAGACATGCACAGGGGGAGGAACTTGCTGGAAAGGCAAGTGTCCTGAACTGCCATGTTGGATTTTTGCTGTAGCGATTGTGCACTGATGTGACAAATCAGCCTTTTTTGCTGTTTATTTAAGGGGAAGATGACACTTCTGCACCTTCGATTTACTTTAAAAAAACCCCACGTTTCGGTGGTGGCACCTGGTAACAATAAAAATGTGAGTTATTCACTCATGCCCCCATCTTGATTCACAGGCATGCCTGTTTGACCAATGAACACAGATAGCTTTGCATGCTTGTGATCTTGAGAAAAAATTGTGGAGACAAATGAAAGCTGCTGCATTAGTGCGCATCAATCCACATTGTATAGCCTTGTATAGACAAGCTCTCTGAAACAGAAACTACCACTTCATTGAAGTTAGGAAAATTGAGCACTTACTGACTAGTTGTCCCCCTGGCCTCAAATACTGTTTGTTAAAGGTGAATCCCTCTTCCCTGCTTCCTATATTTATTTTCTCCCTAGGTTGAAGGCAACTTCCACAAGGATTCCACAAGGACTGTCCTCTTTTCCATATATTCAAAATCTAGTGCTGGTACTAGGTTGTTTCTTACAGGACTCAGGAAGAATCCATCAGAAACAATCCCTTGCTTTTTCCAAGGTGCCCATTATCCTAGCAGTCTGTATTTCTGTTTTATTTATTTATGGCATTTTGGTGCTGCTCCATAACCAAAGTTCCCCAGACAGTATATGTGAAAGACTGTTAAATACAGTGAAATATATAAAAATTATTAAGCAGTAAAATTAAACATAGGTCTCAAAACTTTTCAAAGCCAAAACCTCGAAATGCATTAAAAAACCCTAAATGCCTACTAAGGACTTCAAAAAGAAAAGTTATATAGCCTGTTAAAACCCCAAATCTGCCAAGTGTCCTGATTTGGGAGGAACCGTTCTGATTCTGCCATCCCACTTTTTTAATTGCTTTTAAAATGCTCCAGTTTCTCTTTCCTCCCATTTCCCCTTTGTCTTCAGTTTACTTCCATTGTTGCTAACGGAGTTCAAAATGCAAAAGTACTTTGCATTCAATTTACTCAGCATGGGGAGAGGAAAGGAGGGGCATAGATTTTTGCCCTTCCCAGTATGCTCAGGCAAAACCAAACTGCTCCAGCCTCTCTTAGCTCATGTGTTCTTCCTGATTAATAACTTTTGCCATCTTGCCCATGCTCTGCTACTGCTTGGCCACACGTGTCCCAATTTCCATCTGTGAAATGTTGAAAGGCATGCGACCTACTTCACAGGGTGGCAGTTTCCAGTTTCTGGAGGAGGAGACTCTGGTTGGAGAAAGGAGAAACAGTTGCTATTGCAACCAAACATGTAGTGTCAATATACTGCCATCCTGGATCCAAGCGGCAACTTGTTATGTACCGGCATTCCCAGATGTAGTGACCAGAAGTTTCAGAGTTGATCAGAAAACTTGATTGGCACAGAAATCCAAAAAGCATATCGTACAAGGTTGTTTCTGAGAATTGAAACTTAGAGGACACCCAGTATAATAAAAGTGTATTACAATCTATCCAATCTGGCAGGCTTCAGTACTACTGGTCACTCATCGCCTCCAATACGGCCTTCCCATACAATGGCCAGGCCCCGTTTCCCAAGCCAACTTTGCAGCTGCAGGGTTATCTCCCCAATTCCCATTGATACCATTATTATTCCCCATCACAGCTGGCAAGGTACACTCGTTACAAAGCATAGAGAAATGCAAGCACAATTAACACCAAGGTTATAGAACAATATAGAAAACGGTGGGAACAGGCAGCATCAGGGGCTGATTCTGACACAAGTGATGTGATGGCCCATGCTGTATTCATGCTAAGGGAACTTAGCACTGTGAGTTTACAGAAACTGTTCTTTTGTTTTAATGTTAAGTGTTGTTGTACTTTTGATTGTATCTAGGCAAAAAAGAGATCCCCCCCAAAAGTAATTGTATATGTCAGTGATTTCATGTGGAGAGAAAAAGAGAGAAGTCTTTATCAGATGAGGCAAAAACTGCATCAGAAGAACATTACAAGAACAAAAATGGGAGACATTACCAGATGTCATTCTTCAGCTATTCTGGGAGCGTAGCACGGGTGTGAATAATGCATCCCCTTTTATTGAAAGCTTAGCTTTATTCACGCCTGTGCTACGCCCTCAGAATGGCTGAAGGACGTGGTCATCTGGTAATGTTGCCCTTTCTGTTCTTATAGTGTTCTTCTGATATGGTTGGGGATGTGGTTTTGTGCCTCATTCCCGCATGTTTGATAAAGTCCACAGAGAGAGAGAGAGAGAGAGAGAAGACAGACCTACTTATGATAGTGGAAACCTACCCACTCTATTCTTGACTTTCTGAGGCAAATTCCTGTATGGTCACATTTCAAACAGGGATTGCACAAGGAAATTGAGCTCAGTAACTAAACAGTGTTCTAATATGCTCCAAAATGCATAGAACAGTATTGACAGTTGCAAAAACTTAGCAACATTTTCTGGGAAGTAGGGTGGGGGAGCACTGTACTTTGGATAATAGAATGGCACAGCATGTGGCTTATTGGTTGTGCTAGTTCTAATATGCTATGCCCTTTGAAAAAGAACAGAAACTTTTCCACCAGTGGAGATGTTTTAAAGCCTATGGACAAGCATTGAGGTTGAGCTAGTGGCTGGGTCAGTGGATCAAACAAGTCAGCAGCAAGCAGAAACCTCAGGTGAGATTAAATTTACTGGGAAAATTATAACCAAGGACTACAAGAGATGCAATCATGACTATGTTTATATCTTTGTTTTAAGCAAGCTGGAGGAAAGTCAACCCAGTTAACAGTAGGCAGCATTTCCACAATAGGCAGAGTATAATGGTGGCAGCAGGATTCACCAGACCAAGGATGCTAATGCCTTTCTCCATCTCTGCTTCTTCAAGGTATTGTTTAGATGTGGTAAGCAGTATATAAATTGATTAATGCTGCCACCACCACCACCACAACCAATATTTAATGCATCTTATGAAGTAGGCCTCTATTGGTGGAAATGCATGCCAGAATTAATTTGTTAGTCATTAAGGTGCCACAGGACTGGTTTGTCCAGATTCAGGGAAGGATATACATAGGTTTTCCTTGGGGTTTTTTCCTGGCTCTGAGGCCATGTTCTGGAATAGTTTCTTTCTGACATTTGGCCTGCATCTGTGGCTGGCATCCTCAGAGATCTGAGAGATCTGAGGATGCCAGCCATAATGCAGGCGAAATGTCAGAAAGAAACTATTCCAGAACACGGCCTCACAGCCCAGAAAAAAACCCAAGGAAAACCTATGAATGCTGGCTGTGAAAGCCTTCGACTTCACAAAGGATATACAGTTTTGTCCTTTGTTTCTAACTTCAAGAAACTGAATGAACATTCCACTTGTGGTTTGACAACTTAGGATGCACCCACATGGAAGCATTCTGTTTGCAACAACTCTGAACCATGGGAAATTCATGGCCTCCCCCTTTTTTTCATCCTATGATAACAAGAATCTGGTTGAACAACTCTTCATAAACCCTCATAATTCAGTCAGGTTTACATAGGGAAGCCAGCTGAACACTCAGGGAATTTCTGTGCTTCTCTAGATCTCCAGGCAGTGCTAGAAGATGAGAAAGTTTTATTTGTGTGTAATCTGGTTTTGGACCAAAGCCCTCTGGAGCAAGGTAGTAGTCTTTAGAAAGTGGAGGACTGGAGATGAAAGAAGAAATTTGAAGGTGGCAAATTTTTAAAAATGAAGCAAATCGATCAGATTAAAACAGAACAATTCTCTATTTCTAATTGGCTTAAATTTACATATACAGAAGTAGGCTTATACATATACAGGATTCATATGAATACACTATCTAAATTTAAAGCAGCATTAAATACCAGTCTCTTCTGGCAGGCTATCCAGATGATTTTAAATTGTGAATTTTAAATTGTGCCTTGACTGTTTAAAAATGTCTTGGTTTTACTTGTTCTTTGAAATAGATATATGGTTTTAACTGATATGTGTTTTTGACCAATGCCATGTTTATATGTTAATTTGTTGTGCCCTGCCTCGATCCATTTGGAGACATGGGTAATAAATAAATAAATAAATAATGTTGTTGTTGTTGCTGCTGCTGCAGAAAAGCTGGCATATACTAGAGTTAGAAATGTCGGAATAAATTCAGAACCAGAATGCTGTCTTCCCTGGAATTACAAAAATTGTGGACTTTTTGCATTAGCCCTAGACAGCATAGTCAATGGCCACCAGTGTTAGGGCACCATTCCATTGGGATTATTAAAATATAGACTGGTGGTCTCAATAAGCAGAGCAAAAACAGCGCTTCAGCAGAAGCTTTTTATCAGCAGTACATCTGAGCCAGTCCCCAAGCAAACCACTCCTCTCACAGCACTAGCTAAGAACAAACAATCTCAGACTTCATTAGAAGTATTAAAAAGTAGTTTACTTACAGTAATATCTTGTGTATCATCAGATTACACAGACTGAATAGCTTAGAATATATGCAAACTGGTATAAGAAGATCTTACATGCTGTTAGTTACTAAAGCTCTAAAGGGTGTGAGCTCCATCTTCAAAAGTAAAAATAAAAGCTAGAGGAGAGAAGCTATTTCCATGGCTTCTCTCACCAAGACAAAATGTAGAAGAGAAGGTGAGAGCCTCATAGCTCCAATGCATGTAAGGGTTGCAATATTCCAACACCCCCTCGCAACCTGGCATGCATCCCTGAAGCCCTTGAAGCCCCATTTTGACATGCAGGTTCTCAAAGCAATCTCTAGGCAATGGTTTGGTCAAGATGTCAGCTGTCATCTCAGTTGTGGGACAGTAGATCATCTTGACCATGCCTCCTTTCGCCATTTCACACTGATATTCGGTTCTAATATGCTTGTTGTGTGATGTTATCATCTTCTCTTGAGACAGTCTAATGCAACTCTGATTGTCTTCAAAAATTGAATTGGCTTCTGCTCAGCTATTCCAAAATCAATCAACAATTTATCAAAGTATAATAACTCTCTGCATACCTGCGATGCTGCAATGTATTCTACTTCAGTGGAAGAATGTGCCACAACTTCCTGTTCCTGTCCCAAGAGATAAGCCCATTCCATACAAAAACAAGTAACCACTGGTGGAGCATGAATCACTACTATCACCGCCCCAGTCAGCATCAGTGTAGCAAACAAGATTTGGATCTTTGCTAGCTGGTAGCTTCAGTTGAAATTCCATAGTATTCTTTAAGTATCTGGCAACTCTTTTTACAGCAGATCAATCTTTCTTGGTTGGTTTAGCAACTTTTCTGCTTAGAATTTCTACAGCATAAGCTATATCAGGTCTAGTATTTGTGGCTAAGTACAGAAGCTTTCCAGTTGCTGTTCTGTACATTGTATTGTTTGGCAAAATGTCACTTTTTTCATCATTTTTAAGAAAGTCTGTCACCATGGGTTTGTCACACTATATGCATCTTGCATTCCAAGAGTCTCTAAAAATTCAACTATCCTTTGTCTTTGACTTAGTAGGAAAGAACCATCTTCTTTTCTTTGAATCTGTATGCCTAGGTAGTATGTAGCATTTCAGTGCAACTTCTTTGTTCAAATTTTGCACAATTTCTTTGTAGTCTTCATCTCTCTGAGTAGCTATGATCAAATTATCAACATAAGACAAAATAAAAGTTGAATCTCCATCTTTTGATCTAGTGTACAAACATGGGTCTGCTTCTCCTTGGTTGAATCCTAAACCCTTCATCGTTTCATCTAGTCTAGCAGTTTTCACATTAATATTTCTGACACTCATCTGCTTAGAAGCAGCTAAACTTAGAAATAGTCTTATGGTGCTATGTTTCACATCTTGATCTGCCTCATCTGCAGGCATCTGCTCAGTTTCTTCTATTTCTGTTGATTCTTTGGGTAGCCCCAATGTTGCAAGGTAGGATAGGCAGTCAGGAGGTACAGCTCTGTTCCGTTGCAGTGAGTATCTGGGAACCTGTTCTGGATCCTGGTCTGTCTCTGCAGCACCTTCCAGTCCAGTCATCAGGTCATCCCCATCTGCCCCTGCCCCTGAATGTATACTTCTCCCTGTGTCTGGCTCAACTGTTGCATCATCCATCTCATACATTGGTACTAACATGAGAGATTCAAATTCTGGTTCCAGAAATTCAGACATAGCATCTTCCTCTTCTTCCAAGATGTCAAGAGCAATATCTTCCTCTCCTGGAAAGTCTATCACAGTTCCTCTTTTGTCAATTCTGCTAGATTCATCAAAATAAACCACATGTCTAGCAGTGACTTAACCAGTCTTTTTAAGTTCATCGCTTTATAACCTCTGCTTGAAGGTTCAGAGCCAATCAAGATAGTCCGTTCTGACCTGGCTAGTTTATGTTTCTTTTGTTTAGGAATGTAAGCATAAGCTATGCATCCAAACGTTCTAACATGTTTCATGTCTGGCACTCTCCCATGCCATATCTGAAATGGTGTTTGAGTAGTGCCTTTGGTTGGCAATCTATTCTGTAGATAAGTGGCTGCCACAAATGCATCTCCCCACAGTCTACTGGGTAATTGGGCTTCAGCCAACATGCACTTTGTCATCTCCACTAGAGATCTGAGCTTTCTCTCAGCTACGCCGTTCAATTGTGGCGTATAAGGAATACTAGTTATGTGCTGTATGCCAAGCTCTTCCAGGAAAGCTTTTGTGTGATTTGAAGGGTACTCACCCCCACAATCTCAAAAAAAAAAATTGCCTTGGGGAATCTCTCAAACTTGTTCCTCACCATGGCAATGTACTTCCAAGCATCTCATGGGTTTCACTCTTCTCCTTCAGTAGATAGGTGATTCAGTACCTTGAAAAATCATTCACAAAAATTAAAGCATATCTTTCCTCCAAGTGAAGGAGATCTAGAACCCTTGTGGTTCTCTTTTCAGTCCTTGTATGAAATGAAGGCCTTGTTCCTTTTGTTCAACACATATTATGCACATGTTGACATTGTCATTGCTTTGTGGTTTTACCTTGATACCTGTGGCCAAATTCTGACCCTTAGTTGAAGAATGTCCTTTTTGTCGTGATGTACAAAATGTTTGTGCCATAAGTCAATGCTGGCTTCATTCATGCTGGCTCCATTCACCTTTGCTTGAGCCATATTCATTTGTTCATCTGAAAGATTTAACTCATATTTCCCATTATTTTCAAATGCTTGAGCATACATAGCATTTTCATCATATATTTTGCACATTCCTCTTTCAAAAAGTACTGAAAATCCTTTCTTGTCCAAATCTGATATGCTGAACATGTTACACTGGAGTTCAGGAATTAATAACACATCATCTGCCACATGCTGCGTAGTTTGGTTTGGTAATGCACAATTTAAAATGCATTTTCCAGATGCTAAAATGGGCAATCTGTGTCCTTCAGCAGTCTGTATAGTCCCACTTGTGTTATTATTCATTTCAATAAAATTAGCATCATTAAATGTACTGTGACTTTTATATCCAGAATCTACAACCCAAATATCTGATTTCTCTATGTTATAACCAACTCCTAAAACATTGTTCAAAATAAGATTTTCCCTTTCCTTTGATGCTTTCAGCTTGCCTCTAAAATCAGCCTGAGCATTCTGCTGCCTCCTCTGGTCAGTAGCAGGCTGAGCATTTTGAGGAGAGCTGCCATTGGCTGGAAGTCATTTGGGGAGTCTACAGTTCTTTGCTAAATGCACCTTTTTATTACAATTAAAGCAGCAAATTTCTGACTGGTCCATGGGAGGAGCCTTCCCTCTGTGGCCTGGAGCCATGTAATTTGATCCACTTTGGGCTATAGCAGCATTCTGAGTATGATCTCTGTGGTCTGTACATTTGACACACCATCTGCTTAGAGCCTCATCAAGTATTAAGTCTTGTATGCCCTCCAGAACAGAAATAAAGGAATCAAATTGTTTTCCTAAAGTTCCACTGAAAAAGGCAATCTTTTGTTGTTCCATTACATTACCGTACTGATGGTAGCTTGTTTAACTTAAGCCGTCTGAGGGCTCACACTAATAATAATAATAATAATAATAATAATAAAATTTATTTATATCCCGCCCCTCTGCAAGCAATCGGGGCGGCTTACAACGATAAAATGGTAGACAGTATAAAACAACCCAAAATCCCTCCCTCCCCTTAAAACATTATTAAATTAATACAAGTTAAAATCAATATATAATACAATATGTTAAAAACCCTTTTAAGCAGGCAGCATCTGTTTGGAGGTCCAAAAGCAACCTCCAGAGGGGGTTCCTGAGGCCGGGGTTAGCTATTCCGGAAAAGCCTGCCCGAAGAGAACCGTCTTGACAGCCTTTTAAAAGCTGTCTAATGATGTCAATAGGCAGATCTCGTCGGGCAGGCTGTTCCACAATTTGGGGGCGACAGCCGAGAAAGCCCTCTGGGAGGTAGTCACCAGCCTAGGTCTTTGTGGCTGCAACAGATTCCTCCCAGAGGACCGGAGAGTGCGGGGAAGATTATAAGGGAGAAGGCGGTCCCTGAGATAGCTTGGACCCAAGCCATTTAGGGCTTTAAAGGTGATAACCAACACCTTGTACTGGGCCCGGAAGCTGATAGGCAGCCAGTGGAGGGACCTCAGAACCGGAGTAATGTGGTCCCTCCTAGATGTTCCAGAAACTAGCCTGGCTGCCATATTTTGTACCAGCTGTAATTTCCGAACTAGGCACAAGGGTAGCCCCATGTAGAGAGCATTACAGAAATCCAGACGTGAGGTTACCAGCGCGTGCACAATAGTCTCAAGATCCCTTACTTCCAGAAAAGGGCGCAGCTGGCATATCAGCCGAAGCTGATAACAAGCGCTCCTGACTGTCGCATTTACCTGATTTGTCATCAGGAGCGACGAGTCAAGGAGCACCCCTAGACTGCGAACACAGTCACTGGAGGAGAGTGTGACCCCATCCAGGACTGGAGATTGCAACCCGATTCTTGGTTTCGGGGCCGCTACCGTGAGCACCTCCGTCTTGTCAGGATTCAGTCTCAATCTGTTTTTTCTCATCCAGCCCATTACTGCCCGAAGACATTCATTGAGAGAAGAGATGCCATCAGAGTTTGAGACCGACGAACGAGATATGGAGAAATAGATCTGAGTGTCATCAGCGTACTGATAACACCCAGCTCCATAACTCCGGATAATCTTACCCAGCGGCTATGGAACAGGATAAACCCACTAAGAATGAGCAATCACAGTAACTAGTCCTTAATTAATAAAACTTAATTAATAAAATTTAATTAATAAAACGAATTACAAAAGACTACTAAAACTACTAAATGAGATTAAACTACAAAATTAAAACTACAAAAACTACTAAACGAAATTAACAATAACTAAAACAAGTTAAATTCAAATTGCAATCAAATACAGAAATAGCAATACAAGAATAGCCAAAAGCAAAGTAAACAAGAAGGCACAATCAGCAGCCACTTAGCTCTCCCTCGTGGCTGTACCGGTTCCCCAAACGATGGATGTTCCTCCTCCTTTCGATCCAGTGGAAAAAGAGGAGGAAGCCAGGGGCGGCAAGGGGTAAAATAGGCCCTGCCTCAGCCCTGCCCCTGACTCCTCCTGACCAGGGCGTATCCACGCCCTGGCCAACCCCTGCGCTCATCTCCATGCCCATCATTAAAACACCTCCCCCGGATCTACCATTCTTCCAGATCCAGGGGGGTGTCTGTTAAATAACATCGGGGACAGAATAGCACCCTGTGGTACTCCACAGGTGAGCTCCCTTTTACTGGAGCTACTGTCCCCGAGCAGCACTCTCTGGGTCCTGCCTGAGAGGAAGGACTGGAACCACTGCAAAGCAGTGCCTCCAATGCCTAACTCCCTAAGACTCTAAACTATTTAATCCATGAGCTGCTCTTCGCTGATGATGCTGCCCTTGCTACCCACACAGAAGCAGCTCTGCAGCGCCTAACATCCTGCTTTGCAACAGCTGCAGAGCTGTTTGGGCTGGAAGTCAACCTGAAGAAAATGGAAGTTCTTTACCAGCCTGCACCACAGGATGAACACCACCATCCCAACATTGCCGTCGGCAAATCTGTGCTCAAGTCCATTCAGCAGTTCACCTACCTGGGAAGCATCATCTCCTCAGATGATAAGATTGATAAAGAGATCGATCACAGATTAGCAAAGGTATATAGTGCATTTGGAAGACTTCACAAAAGAGTCTGGAATAATAAACACCTGAGGCGAAGCACAAAAATCAGTGTGTATAGAGCCATTGTACTGTCTATTCTCCTTTAAGGATCTGAAACATGGGTCACCTATCGCCACCACCTACGACTCCTCGAACGCTTTCATCGGCGCTGTTTACACACAATCCTATATATACACTGGACTGACTATGTGACGAATGTTGCTGTCCTTGAGCAAGCAGGGATCACCAGCATTGAGGCCATGATATTGAGAACACAGCTGCACTGGGCAGGGCACGTTTCTAGGATGGAGGATCTAGGATCACCTCCCAAAAATTGTACTCTACGGTGAACTCGCCATGAGTCAGCATAAGAGGGGCGCTCCAAAAAGCAATACAAAGACTCCCTGAAACAACATCTCAGGCTTGGCCAGATTGATCACCAACAATGGTCCGCCCTGGCCTCACATCAGGAGGCATGGAAATGCACTATCCACAATGCTGCAGCCTTATTTGAGAACTCATATTGAACAAGTCTTGAAGAGAAACAACAACGCAGAAAGAATCACAACCCACAAACACCACCCAAGGAGACCTTCTGCTGTGCTTTCTGCAACCAAACTTGTTTATCTTGGATTGGCCTTTTTAGGACTTTTTTGGACATTAAAAATACAATCCAAGCAGCCTCGCCACATTGCGAGGCTGCAGCGCTGCAGGGCGTCCCTTTCGCATGACACCCGTCCCTGCCGGTACTGTTGCAGTACCTCAGGGACATTTTAGTGTTATATTTAGCCGATTTTTACTCACGAAAGTTGATTGTGAGTAAAAATCACCTAAATATAACGCTCAAATGTCCCTGCGGTACTGCAACAGTACCTGCAGGGACGGGTGTCATGCGAAAGGGATGCCCTGCAGTGCTGCAGCCTCGCAACGTGGCGAGGCTGCTTGTGTTGTATTTTTAATGTCCGAAAAAGTCCTTAGTCATCAGCGTGCTTGCAGAAAGCACAGGATGAGTCCTTCCTGAATCTTCATTTGTGAAGAAAAGCCAGAGAGAGAATATGAGAGAGAGAGAGAGAGAGAGAGAGAGAGAGAGAGAGAGAGAGAGAGGCATTGAAACCATGGAAATTTAGTTTTTCAAAAATAGTTATCAGCTAAATTTCCTTTAGTTTGTGCATTTCCTTTGCTTTGTTCCAATCATTCATGTAAACAATTTGCTCTTCTCTTAAACAGTTAAAAACATTTTGAGCTGAGAATAAAATTTCTATCCTTTTTCTCCATTGAGAATCATGATCATGATTCAACACTATTTGCCTCAGCTAAATGTCCTTCATTTTGAAGCATCTTGACTTATTTTGTAATTTTAAAAACCCAACAGCTTGAAAACAATCTGTATATCTAGCTGCGAATCACAAGGAGGGTGGGGAAAAACATATGCTTTCAAAATCTCTCTCTCTCTCCCTCTGGCTTTTCTTTGCAAATGAAGATTCAGCAAGGACACCAAAAATAAAATAAGCCCCCCCAATTCCATCTAGACTGCACACAATAAAACTCTGGAAACTTTGGGTCCCATGACCTATTGGGATTATTAAAATATTTGAGACTGGTGGTCTCACTAAGCAGAGCAAAAATAACGCTTCAGCAGAAGCTTTCTATCAGTAGTACATCTAAGCTAGTCACCAAGCAAACCACTCCTCCCACAGCACTAGCTAAGAACAAACAATCTCAAACAGTCTGTGTAATCTGATGATACACAAGATATTACTGTAAGTAAACTACTTTTTAGTACTTCTAACAAAGTTTCATAGAATCATATGATTCTATGAAACTTTGTTAGAAGTACTAAAAAGTAGTTTACTTACAGTAATATCTTGTGTATCATCAGATTACACAGACTGAATATCTTGAGAATATATGCAAGCTGGTAATGAGAAGACCTTACATGCTATTAGTTACTAGAGCTCTAAAAGGTGTGAACTCCATCTTCAAAGGTAAAAATAAAAGCTAGAGGAGAGAAGCTATTTCCATGGCTTCTCTCACCAAGACAAAATGCAGAAGAGAAGGAGAGAATCTCATGGCTCACTTCAAGTAGAACAAAGAACAGCAGAAGAGAGAAGGGGTCATAAACTGATAAACAAGAAATTAGTCTATAAAGTATTCCTCATGCAGCTTAACTCTTTAAGTACCATGCACCCCAATGCATGCAAGGTGTCAAGCTAGTCCGGGGGATCTCAGTTTGTAATCCCCAGAGTTAGCTTCCCTGCAGGGCTGGTTTAAGGAATTTTGGGCCCCCCTGCAATGCTTTATTTTGGGGCCCCCATATGTTTATCTCACGTCAATGTAACCTAACCTATTCACCGTACAGGATGTTCAGATCACAGTAGGACCCCCATATCCATGGATTCATTATCCATGGGACACAAAACAGCACACCTACCATAGAGTCTTCCTAGAAAATGTGTCCTCCCTAGCGGTTTTCTAGGCCCTCCAAGGCAACTCTATGGTATTTTAAACCAGAAGTCCCATTATTTTCAATGGTGTTCACTATTATCCATGGTTTTCAGAATCCACCCCCCCTAACCAATTCCCAGTGGATAAGAGGGGCCTACTGTATTACATAATTTGACACCAATAATTTGGTTTAAAAACTATATTATAGGCACTAACATAATATTTTTAGTTTATTAGCAATAAATGTAATGATGTAGATTTCCTCAAAGAAAAGAAAGAGTGGACTACAAGCTAAACATGAGTTAGCAGTGTGATGCAGCAGCAAAAAATGCCAATGCGATACTAGGCTGCATTAATAGTGTCTAGATCAAGGGAAATAATAGTATCACTCCATTCTGCTTTGGTCAGACCTCACCTGGAATATTGTTTCCAGTTCTGGGCACAACAATTCAAGAAAGATACCGAGAAGGATGTTGGGAGGTCTGGAAGCCATTATGCCCTATGAGGAACGGCTTAGGGAGCTGGGCATGTTTAGCCCAGAGAAGAGAAAGTTAAGAGGGGACATGATAGCCATGTTTAAATATTTGAAGAGGTGTCATACTGAGGAAGGAGCAAGCCTGTTTTCTGCTGCTCCAGAGACTAGGACACAGAGCAATGGACTCAAACTACAGGAAAAGAGATTCTACCTAAATATTAGGAAGAAATTCCTGACAGTAAGAGCTGTTCAGAAGTGGAATGCACTGCCTTGGAGTGTGGTGCACTCACCTTCTTTGGAGGTTTTTAAGGAGAGGCTGGATGGGCATTTGTCAGGAATGCTTGGATTGTGTGTTCCTGCAGGGCAGAAGCCGATTGGATGGGATGGCTGTTGGGGTCCCTTCCAGCCCTATGATTCTAGGCTGCATTCAGAGCCTGGGAAAGTTATTCTTGGATTACACCTCCCAGAATCCCCCTGCCAGCACCCTTCTCAAAGTCTGGTTGCATTGTTCCTTTTCTAGCATTCTCTAGCCTAGTGGTTCTTAACTTGGGGTCTGCAATGTCCTCACAGGGGGTCCACAAAGGCTTGAGGGCTGCTTGGCCCCCCTCCTCCCTGTAATGGAGTAGCCACGTGACAGGAACCAAGGCAAAGGCTGGCTGGCTTGGCCTGCACATTGCCATTCAATCCACTCCAGCCACAAACTTGCAGGAAGAAGCAAGAGCGCCTCTGAGGGAAAGTTTAATGGATGGTGTAATTGTATTGTTGTTGTTGTTAGCTATTATTATTAGGGTTTTGAATCTTGAGTTAAGTCTTGGGGCAACAAAAGATATTTAAAGGGGGTCCCTGGTAAAGAAAAGGTTAAGATCCACTGCTCTAGGCCAATGCCTCTCACATAACACTAATGGGATACTGGTGTTTTAGTGACAACAATAAAACCATTGTTCCAAGTAATATTACTCCAAATTTTAATTTATATTCTTCTGTTAAAAGAGTTAAGAGTGTTGTAAAAGTTTCAGCATTGCACTATGACTATGGAAACCAGGGTTTGAATCCTTACTCAGCCATGAATACCCCACTGGCTGACCTTGGGCAAGTCACACTCTCTCAGCCTCAAAGGAAGGCAAAGGCACACACCCTTTGAACAAACCTTGCCTAGAAAACCCCATGGTAGGTTTGCCTTAGTCAGGAATGACTTGAAGGCACATAGGCAACCACACACAAATGAAGGCTGAACTCAGTTGGCAAGGGAAGGGAAGGGAAGGGAAGGGAAGGGAAGGGAAGGGAAGGGAAGGGAAGGGAAGGGAAGAAACCCTTTCCAAGACAATGCTCAAATTCCCTGTCTCTCTCATAAACACACACTCACTGTCTCCGCGGTAGCAGCAAACTCCCTCCAGCTTCTGCCACGGAGGGCTGCTGTTTCTTTTGCTTTCTCTTTAGTTTGGGAGATGCTGTTTTTTTAAAAAGCCAGCAGGTTTTTGGAGGAGGAGGGGGCTCCTACTGGCTGTCTCCTGGCTGTCTCCTTCGTCAGATTAAGGAGGCTAGCACGGGGCCCTCTCTTGACCTTGGGGCCCCCCACCAATGCTGATATGGCAGACAGGTTAAACTGGCCCTGCTTCCCTGTAATGGTAATCCTGACTGGCCTCACTCAAGGGTGCCCTTTACAGGCCAAAATGCTGCCTCCACCCTCTGAGATATGTATGACCACCCCAGTGGGAGACTGGATAACCAGTGGGGCTACTTGCCACTGTAGAACTAACCAATTCCCCCCTCGTACCCCAGAGAGAGAGAGAGAGAGAGAGAGAGAGAGAGAGAGAGAGAGAGAGAGAGAGAAATGTAGCAATGACCACAAAATAAAGGCACATGCAGCATCAGCGTATAGGAAAATTAGAACAAGCTTATTTTATTCAAGCTAGTTCAAGTCATGCAAACTTCTCATGAGGACAGGCACCTTCCATGCCCCCAGGTACACTGCAGAGTTACAGAAATAGCAAAAGTATGGAATTACATTAAGCTACATTCAACTACATTCAGCCAAAGTTTAAGAAATCAAATAGAAATGCCCTGATACCACATCTAAACAGTCCTTAAAGATTCTACTCACTATCTCAAGCAGTCATCAGAGGATGAAGTTCATACCCATCCGGAATGAGGGAACCTGTGAGCTAAGCCAGCCTGCCCTGCTCTAATAGTGATCCCTGGGCTCTCTGCTTTAAAACATGATGTTCGTTTCAGAGCCTCCTTTGTCTGTCTCAAACCTCATGGTCTGACCCAAGCCATGTGCTCACACAAAGCAGTAATACCTTATTTGGAATTCCCGCTCTGGCATTGATTGGTCAAGCCTGCATGAAGTGATCTGATGTCATTGATGATGCTATCTCAGGAGATTCTGTGGAGGTGGTGTTTTAGCCCTTCACCTCCAGTTAACCCTTTCCTTACCTGATGCCATGTTGACAAGACAATCACTGTTTGCAGATAATGGGAAATGTAGTCTTTGCAGAGTGATGGGAGTGGCATCAACCTGCAGGCAGGATGATGGGAACTCCATCACGACACAAGGGTTGTAATATTCCAACACATTCTTATTCCCAATTTACACCCCATTGATTCTGTGGCACCGTTGATTCTAAATGGGGAAAACAATTGGATTTAGGCCATTGAGAGTACCAGGTTTAGAAAAGGTTATATAATGGTTACAGGTTCTGGGGGTAATATGAAGAAGACCCTTGTTCAAATTGCAGCTCTCTGGGTGAACTTGAACCCCTTGGTTCAGTTCAGGTTTGTTATGAGGATAATACAGATGGAAGAAGGAGTGTGTATGCCCCATGGAGAAACATGTGACTGAGTAAATCAGATTTATATTCAGAAATGCATATGTGTGAGGAGGGTGACTACTTACATCACAATGCTTTGAACATACATCTCCATCCTTGCACAGCTAACCATTTTATTTATGATGATTCCTGGCACAGCTGAAGTGCTTATGTTACAGTTCCCTTTTTTAACCTTTGTGAAGAAATATACTTCATAGTTCTTATAAATCATGGTACATATAATTTCTACAAAAGTTTTTAAACTGAAGCATAATACAGCCATTTCAGTTTGCAAAGTGCTTGACAGCTTTCTTTGTGTTTTCCTTCAAAAGGCTGTGAAATGGCCCACTTCATATTTCCAGCTGACAGATAAGGAACTGAAGTTTAGAAATGGTGAGTTGTTCAAGGCCGTATAGTGAAGGCATTCAGGTGGCAGCACTCCTTTATTCTTGCCACCAGGTGAAAAGTCAAACATCTCTTTTTGAACAATCTGAAAACAGGAATTTAGAGGGAAGAAAATCCCACCCCACCCCTGGCCTGAAGAGATTGCTTCACATCATTTGCTGGCAATCTAACTCAACCAAAACTTCAAGGTCTAGCAAATTCCTTACTTGCCTGGAAGACAATTTCATGGTCCAAAAGGTGGAAGAGGCAACAAGGGGGTCAGCTATTATAGATCTGATCCTAACCAACAGAGATGACCTGGTTAATGGGGTGCAAGTGGTGGGATCCTTAGGTGAGATTGATCATGTTCTCCTGGAATTTGTTATACAATGGAAAGGAGAAGCCAGGCACAGTCAGACACGCATTCTTGACATTAGGAGAGCTGATTTCAATAAACTCAGGGAAATACTGGGGGTGATCCCATGGTCAGGAATACTAAAAGAGAAGAGACCTCAAGATGGATGGGACTTTCTCAAAAGGGAGATACTGAAGGCACAATTTCAAACAGTACCATTGAGGAAGAAAAATGGGAGGTGTCTCAAGAAACCAGGATGGATGACTAAAGAACTTTCAACAGAGCTAAGTTTTCAACTGCACATGTATAGGAAATGGAAAAAGGGGGAAATCACCAAAGAAGAATTCAAACAGACAGCGAACATGTGTAGGAGTAAAGTCAGAAAAGCTAAAGCGCAGAATGAGCTCAGGCGTGCTAGGGAGGTTAAGAACAATAAAAAGGGTTTTTTTGGGTATGTCCGCAGCAAAAGGAGGAAGAAGGAAATGATAGGGCCACTATGTGGAGAAGATGGCAAAATGCTAACAGGGGACAGAGAGAAGGCAGAATTACTCAACACCTCCTTTGCCTCGGTGTTTTCAGAAAAGGAAACGGGGGACCAACCTGAGGATAATGGAACAGAGGACACAATAGGGGAAATCCAGCTCAGAATAAACAAAGGTTATACAGGAATACCTTCTTAATCTAAATGAATTTAAATCTCCAGGACCAGATGAACTACATCCAAGAGTATTAAAAGAGCTGGCAAATATGATCTCAGAGCCATTGGCAATAATCTTTGAGAATTCCTGGAGAACAGGAGAAGTCCCAGCAGACTGGAGGAGGGCAAACGTTGTCCCCATCTTCAAAAAGGGGAAAAAAGAGGATCCCAGCAATTATCGTCCAGTTAGTCTGACATCAATACCAGGGAAGATTCTAGAGCAGATCATTAAACAGAGAGTCTGTGAATATTTAGAAGGCAATGCCATAATCACAAAAAGTCAATATGGGTTTCAGAGAAACAAGTCATGTCAGACTAATCTGATCTCTTTTTTTGATAAAGTTACCAGCTTGGTAGATGAAGGGAACGCTGTGGATATCGCATACCTTGATTTCAGTAAGGCCTTTGACAAGGTTCCCCATGACATTCTTGCAAACAAGCTTGTAAAATGTGGGCTAGACAAGTTAACTGTTCAATGGATTTGTAATTGGTTGACCGGCTGAACCCAAAGGGTGCTCAGCAGTGGCTCCTCTTCGTCTTGGAAAGATGTGACCAGTGGGGTGCCACAGGGTTCTGTCCTGGGCCCAGTGCTATTCAACATCTTTATCAATGACTTGGATGAGGGAATTAGGGGCATACTTATCAAATTTGCAGATGACACCAAATTAGGAAAAGTAGCTAATACCCTAGAGGACAGGATCAAAATTCAGAATGACCTGGATAGACTGGAGAGCTGGCCAAAGCTAACAAAATGAAATTCAATATGGAGAAATGTAAAGTACTACACTTAGGGTGGAAAAATGAAATGCATAGATATAGGATGGGAGAGACCTGGCTGAACGAGACTATGAGCGAAAGGGATCTAGGAGTCCTAGTAGACCACAAATTGAACATGAGTCAACAGTGTGATGCGGCAGCTAAAAAGGCCAATGCAATTTTGCGCTCTATCTATAGAAGTATAGTATCTAGATCAAGGGAAGTAATAGTGCTGCTCTATTCTGCCTTGGTCAGACCTCACTGAGAATACTGTGTCCAGTTCTGGGCACCACAATTCAAAAAGGATATTGACAAATTGGAGCATGTCCAGAGAAGGGCAACTAAAATGGTGAAAGGTCTGGAAACGATGCCTTATGAGGAGAGACTTAGGGAGCTGGGTATGTTTAGCCTGGAAAAAAGACGGTTAAGAGGTGATATGATAGCCCTGTTTAAGGATTTGAGGGGATGTCACGCTGAGGATGGAGCAGGCTTGTTTTCTGCTGCTCCAGAGACTGGAACACGGAGCAATGGGTGCAAGCTCCAGGAACAGAGATTCCACCTCAACATGAGGAGGAACTTTTTGACAGTAAGAGCTGTTCGGCAGTGGAACGCACTCCCTCGGAGTGTGGTGGAGTCTCCTTCCTTGGAGGTCTTTAAACAGAGGCTGGATGGCCATCTGTCGGGGATGCTTTGATCGTGATTTCCTGCATGGCAGGGGGTTGGACTGGATGGCCCTCGTGGTCTCTTCCAACTCTACAATTCTATGATTCTATGATTTCATCATAATTAAGCTCTGGTGGGAATTGGGGCCCTCTTGAAGCTGTTGGCCTGAAAGTTCCAGTAGCCCTAGTCAGCAAAGCCAATTGCAAGAAATGCTGGGAGTTGACCTCCAGCAATAGCTAGAGGATAAAATGATTCCCACCCTTGTGATAAGGCAGCCCTACACTAGCCTAGAGTAATGTCTTGGTTTGGACTCGTCCCTGCTAGGATGGTTTCTTTCTTTTGTGGAATGGCAAGAAAGAGACAGACACCAAATTTAGCCAAAACATTATCAATCAATTCTACACAATAAATGAACATGCAGTTAATGTGGGATGAAGACAGTTTTCTCTCTCTTTCTCTTTATTTACTTTTACCTGATGCAGTGGTTAAGGTAGAGTCTGGTTGCAACCCATCCTTTCGATGGCTCCAGTCTTAGCTGTCTATAAGGAAGCCATGCCTAGTTGTCTAAGTGGGCAGAGAACAGGTCCCATCCTCAGCAGCCCTCTAAGCATGCTGGCAGGTAAAATAGGTGATTACAGAAGCTTCCCCAACTCAACTGAGATCTCCACTACTCCTGGGGTTAGGAAAGCTGGGAAATCCCACACCTTATCGCTCTTACTTCCATTTCCCCTCAACAATTTGTGATTAATATTACTGTAACTCGACCTGTAGCCTTTTTTTATTATTTATTTATACCCAGCTCTTCAGCCACAAGGCTATCAGAGCAGCTTACAAATTGTTTTAAGCAATAGCTATTTACACATCTACACTGCATTAAACAGTTTCCAATGTGTGTTAGCTAATTCCCTAGCCTATAGGGAAATTATTGAAAGGCAGGTGAAAAACATTCTTATTCCTGACTAATTGGGAAAAAATATACAAAAAATGATTTGGGCCTCTAAAGACTGACCAAGAAAAGCCTGAACTAAGTGAGCATTTAGTATGGTTGGGTAGTTCATGCTGCCCAGAATGAGATCACCCAAAGAGGGATGGAAGCCTTAGCATCTTCCAGTTCTTTCTAGCCAGTTCTTGTGATAAATGGTAAGTTCTGGACACAGCAATATCCTCTCACCATTTACTCTCATTATGTCTGACAGCATCACAAGCTAGTGTAAGTTCTTTTCCCATGAAGTTCTGCAAAGGCAGGAAGCTGTCTTAAGGTCAGTCTGATTTTTTGCAGTCTGCTCCCACCTTCCAAGGAGACAGGTGAACTGCATCACTGCTTCTAGCCCTAGATGTCAGAAAAGATAATGTTTGGGACTACAATTCAATTCCTAGAATTTAATAACCCCTGGTTGTGGGAGCCCTGTAATCCCAAAAGTAAATTTTCCAAGCTCTGCCCCATAATCCTCCCTTATCCTCGTAGACTCTGCTTCAAGTATGAGGATCTACTTAACATAGTCACAGCGTACACCATCTAACAGTCTAACTTTCACTGGTCAAAGCTTTATTATGTAATAAAATAGAAGTGACCAACTTCCCTTCCCAATGCAAAATGGGTATAAAGAATGGTGGTGGATGCTAAATTTTGAAACCTCCATTAACACTCCTCAAAATACAGTTACATGAGTAAGTTATCAGCTTACCATGCAACTGATTGATATTCACATAATTATCCAGACATTTACGATACTCAATTATAATTAAATCATACTCTCTGATGTACTCATTGGCACACATGACATAACCAGTCATATTCAAATCACAATGCAGCTGCATACCTCCTCTTGTTTTCAAACTGTTTGATGTGAAGTTGACATGTTTTTGGCATGAACAGGAGAAAATGTTCTTTTCTGAAGCTGGTACAAGGCAGAACAGTCTGTGCTTAACCAGATGCAAATGCCCATCTGGTGCATGTTTACCTTTATCAAGCTTTGCTTGACATAGACTGTAGATGGCTTCCCCAGGTTATAATTTGCAGAATACTTTTCAGTTCATCCTTTAGGCCAAATCCTTCTGAGCTCTATAGCACTTAACCAAAGTGTTCCAGCAAGGCCATCTCAGATATTCTGTTGCCTATGGCCAAGAACAAGATGATGCCCTGTTCAATTCCATGTACAAAAGCTGACTGTATTGGTAGTTGAATCTTTCTTCAAGAGAGAGGACAGGACAGGACAACATCCTCCATCTTGACTTGAAAGTAGGGTTAGCTAAAGCAAGTGCATGGCAATTTGTCTGGCATTCAACTCTACTCATGTTGGCTCTAGCCAGTGTCTGCTGCCTGGGGCAACTACTGCACTTTGCTTAAAAGTAGAGCCAGTCCTATTTCCCACTGATTCTGTTCCTAGGGCATAGTTTGAAAGCACATGATGCTGGTGACTTGCTGAAGCTATGTGGACCTCACTCTGGTCAGATCCTGGATGTACGTTTGCCTGGAAACCCCATCTACACTACCTTTGATTTCTTTCATAGGATAAAGTGGGATATAAATCCATTAAACAAATGGGTTCAGAGCTAAAACAGGTCTCTGGACATTATTAGATATGGCAAAAATTACAGGATTACAATGCCACAGTAGTGAGAAGAGGCCCTGTTATCTCATGATGTTGTCATCTTTGTGTTGTTACTGTCAGGAGTTAGAACTCCATTTTAAAATGGCCAAACAAACTGCAGAGTCATGCTGAGTTAAAATGGCTGACTCCATGAACTGCCTAGTCTCCCTTAGCTACAGAAGGAGGGTTCTTATTGGTGTGTAAGATTATGTGATTGAGTAAGCCAATGCCCTGTTACTGTGTATATGGGAGGGCTCAGAGCAGAGCTCATTCTTCTTCCTGTGAGTGCTGAGGCCTGGTGAAGCAGTTCCTTCTCGAATTGTAAATACTTGTATATATTGCAACTGAATTTGAAGATAAAAGTGCCACCTGCTTATTTGGACGTTAAACACTCTGTGTGTGAGTATTCTTGGGAGCAGGTTGCTACCGAGTCTACTGAGACAGGGTTTTTGGTCTTCTGCTGGGGACTGAGTGGCCTATCATCCCCTGATAGTTACAGTGTGCTTTAGCCACGAAAAGGCATTTCTTCTAATTCATGGGAGAAGCCATGAATAGATCTTCAATATTGCTTTTTTCATGGTATTGATGGCATGCGAAACCACATCCCATTGTAATCACAAGATTACAGCGTGAATGGGTGGTCCTCGGCAAGAAAACCTCCAGGTGAGAACATGAAAACGAAGCACAGGATGCTCTTTTTATGAACTGTTCCATTTAGTTTGCACTTTTTAGGGTTTGTTTCAGTGCTTGTGTGTTCATTTATTTTGTTAATTAAGTTGTTTTAGGAGTTTTAAGCGTGTTCGCATCTTCTTATGAGAACCGCTGAAATCTTGTCCATGCTAAACCATGGAAGTAAACTCCCATTCTTAAAGCAATAGTGGTGGTCATGCAATAATTCTGTGGCAGTTCTTTCATGCGATTACAGCATTGTGCGATAGATAATAAGTGTGATAATCCCACAATGTTTCTGCTGTCCTCATTCATGGAATTACAGTGCTTTTAGATGCTAGTCTGATAATGTCCTCTGAGATCCAGTTTCATTTCTGTCTACTGGACTACTCTGTTCTTTGTCATAGGACTTTATCAGATGCACTAAATACAGCGTCATAACAATGCCACATAAACATGAAAGGGTGCACATATCAGATGATGTTGCCCTTTCATGTTATGTCTTGGCCGAAACCTGTACCTTTTTATTGATGGCTGAAGCCGTCAATTGATCCCTGTGGTGCTTTAGTGCTGGCATTGCCGGCGTATGAAACCTCATGCCATTGTACTCATGTGAATGCAGTGTGAATGGCCGGTCTGGCGCAAGCACGTCTGGGTGAGATCGCAACATCCAGGTAAGTGATGCACTTTTAATGACCCTCCCCAGGTTACTTGGAAGTTTTTAAGTGAGCGTATGTACTTTTAAAAAACTTTTTGTGTTATTTTTTGTTTTATTTTTGAATTTCCCACACAATGAAGTCTCACGAGGATCTGTGGGATTTTGAACAAGGAAGTGAATGGAGTTCCATTCACTTCCTCTTCATTGTGGGGGAAGCCTTTGCAAAGAGACAAAGGCAATTGTGGTGGAAGGCATTCTTTTGCCAGTATAAAAATGGCTTTAGTTATGCTGCCAAAATAATGTTTCTAGAGGCTAGTTTGATAAAGTCCATAGTGGTTTTGCTTTTTTTTTAAAAAAGTTCATTTTCTTGATTTATACTCAGTAATATCTGAGAATATGTATCTCCACAAGAACAAAGCCTTTATTTTAATGTAACAACAGGGAAGGAAAAGCAATGATCAGATCATCTAGTTCAGGATTATGCTTCCATGGTATTCAAATATATATGTTAAAGAAGTCCACAAATAAGAACTCATCTGTAGTTGATCCTTAACAGCTATGTGTTGTGTTTTGTGATGTGCTGTGTTATATAGTTTGTTCTTCTCCATCTTCATTTCTGTCCTCAGATTGGCTCTATTGCTTCTTTATGGTGGAGCAGCCGACTGCAATCTTCTATAAAGGCCAGTTGCTGTTCACCATGAAACTCATTTAACATTTTAATGTTTTAGCTTGATCTTTAGTTTGCTAATATTATTCTGTCCTTTGAAAAAAAGTTTTTTTCCAAAAACATTTGAAGGCATAACATGAAGGAAGATTTCCAATTATTGGATATCCCTGGTGTTAGACTCTTTCAGACATCTTTAATCAGATGACTATATAACAAAAGGCAGGACCAGAACCAGAAACAAAACATTGGCCACAGAATAAGGAGAATTGGTGGAGGACTGATGACATATTCAATCGGGCTGCAGAAGAGGGAGCATATGCATAATAACTTTCCTTTATACAACAGCTGCTGATAGGTGTCTTGTGTATTTGCACTCTGTAGGCAGTGCAGTCAAAGGAAGGCTACATAGTGGTATGTTTTCTCAGCCATCTCCACAAAGCAAGTACCAAATGGAACATCTTTATTTGTTAAAAGAGAGAAAGAAAAAGATATAGTTTAACAGACAGTTCTCCTAGGGCTGATCTTACAGCAATTGCAATTCATTCTCTACCATACTAAATTAATATAGTGAACTGAAATTTTATATGTCAGACTATGTCATCCATAGAACTTTCCCTCCGAAAACATCCTAGATTTCTGTTGGATCATACATGTGTGAACATGCTGGAAAAAATTGGGTGGATAATCCATTCTCCTGTGGGGTTTCCCCATCTATGCACTGAACATGTATTTCTGAACAAACCATAACCAACTAATTATCACATCCTCAATGAAATGAGAATAAGCCCATCACCCATTTTTCCCAATCACTGTGGCCTGAGACACCACCAGAAAGTTTTCACTGGTTTGCTGTCCTCCTGTATAATAGATATTGTGAATAATAATAATGCCAATGCAGACCACATACTGAATACACTTACACAGTGGGACAGGTGGCTCCCATGACGTGGTGTGAAGAATCTGCTCTGGACTTGAAAATAACTCTCCAAGGTACTGAATCTATTTTTGCAGATAGGGTTCAGCACCTTGAAGAGCCCCTTTACAGTTGAGACTAAAACCCAGAACAGATTCACTTACTGACATGGAAGCAAACAGCTGCCACTGCGCTTTCTGGTCTGGATGCTATTGGTGACATATGCCAGCATAACACTTGGATATGCTGTCATAGATACTTGAATTGGCTTTGTGGCAGAAGGTATTCACTACCTCTTTGTGCAAAGCCTATCCCTTGCACAACTGCCACTTGACAGCACTGGGTGTTACCCCATGGCCAATTGGTAGTTGAGGGAGCTGGAAGGTACCCAGATACCATAAGGCAACGGGGGAAAGGATACAGGATGGTAGCTACTCCCTCTTTTCTCCTCCTCCTCCTCCTTCTCCTCCTCCTCCTCCTTTTTCTTGCCTAAGTGCAGCCAGAAGGTGCCCAAGTGCCTCCTTGCCACCTCAGCCACTAATTGGTTGGGGGGATGGATCCTCGTGCTGTCAAGCTGTGTTGTGCAGCTGAAGAGTCAGAAATCCCAGCACAGTTACACTGATAGAGCTTTATACTCTGCCAGCATTATTATTGGATCTTGGCCTATATGTGTTTAGCAGAAGCAGTTTTGGTACTTCTCTCTTGGGGAGCTGTTTCTGTCCCTTCCCATGGGTCTGAAGCAGGAGCACAGAAAGCATCTGATTAGCCACAGGTTGCTTTTCACCCCCCCCATGATCACTGTGATGTTCACTCCTACAGTCTCCTTAGTTTACCCCCTACCCACCCTCCTTGCACCCTTTCTGTCAATCAAACTACAGATGAGAGAATAACAGTTCTTAACATGCCCACCAGCCATCAATCCAAGAAAAGACTGTGGGACACCTAGTGATTGCTTTTGCATCTCCACTGACAAGAAGGTATGTACATATTATATTTGGGGAAGGAGAGGTTTGTGGTTACAGATATCTTTCTGATATGGGAGATATGTTAGGCTTTGCACGAGGCTATGTTGTCTTAATATCCCCCTCCCATTAAATTGTTCATTTGTTTTGCCAAATAGAAGCCAAAAGAATGAAGTGGATTTATTGAGTTTGAATCCTGAGAGTGATGCCAGATTTTAATCAAATTGTGGTAAAACCTGGCCATATTTTTATTCAAAAATTGAGACAAATGGAAACAGATTGTAGGATCTCCCATTGCTCTTTATCTTCTATACATTCAAGAAGGGTTAAAGACCACTTGCAATCTGCATGTTGGGTAAATTTAGGGTAAGATATTTATTCTTCACCACTGTCTTCTCCCTTCAACAATTTACCCTTCCCAAAATATTTGCTCCATAACTGCAAGTCTTTACTTCTTAATGATGCCAATTTTATTATAGAATATGATAAATTGTGTTAAAACAGACATTTCTAACGTCTGAACACCTACCTAAAGAACAGTCGGATCCTTCAGATTAGTGAAATTAATTCAGATTAAGTGAATTCAGATTAAGTGAAAATAATTCTAACCTGCTAAACAAGAAGCTTTCAGTCTTTTAAAAAGATTTAACAGATACAATTAGTCAAATAGATATAAGTAGACACAATATGTTAAATCTTTGTTAAACAATAAAGTCAAGTCATAATCTTTCAGCTACATTATGATTTCTCATATGACATACAAATGCCACAATATTTTTCCTGAATATATTTTGTGCACTTAATTATGGAGACATACCTCAACTTTTCTTTTGAGGAATGTCAGATTTACTGTGCAGGTTGCCCCCGACGCCCCATATCCATGGGGAAAATGTTCCTAGACTTGCTGTTTATAAGTGAAACTGTGGAACTGCCATAGAATACCATAGAATCATGCTGGAGGACCTAGAAAATGCCTAGAGAGGATGCCTCTCTAGGCATTCCTCCAGTGTGACTTTATGATCAACTTCCCACAGAAGTTGACCACAGAGTCACACTGGAGGACCTCCAGATGCCTAGAGAGACCTTCCAGATACCGAGAGAGACCTTACACTCAACCATGATTAAATGAAACTATAGTTACTATGGATACTGGAATCAGCCAGTATTAGCAGAATGTTTCCAATGTTAACATGAGGATAAACATTACAAAAAAGTGTTGATAAAAGAATAATTGAATTGTACAGTGTCTTATCCCTTATACTTACCTTGTATGTATAACGTCATATAACTGAAAACCTTTACATTAAGATTTTTTAAAAAGGGTTTAACCAGTTATATCTTTTATCATGAGATCCAGGGAATAGTAGTTTTTTGAGAAAACTCAGCTGCAAATTCTTTTTGAAGGACCTTTTTTCCTGGTAGCAAAAATAATAACTTATGTGTAAGGGTAGAACAAAATTGGGTGCCAGAATGAGGCATCATACCCTTATATAGTGTGGATTGCTTTCTTGTGATTTAGCCTCAAATCCATCTCTCTTTCTCATGCAGCTTATTCTTAAACCACTAATGTAATCACTGTTTAAAAGCATAAGGGTCTCTTTTTTTTAAAGGGAAAAATAATTTTCATTATCCTATTTTTCTTTTTTAAAACCTAATTGTGCCATGGTTTTGACAGCTAAATAAATGGATTTTATTAAAAAGATGATTATAAACTCAAATTATTTAGTATTCCTTTTTTATTATCTACTGTAGACTCTACTGGGAACTGTGAGTTTCTTTTCTTCATTTCCAGCATCGATTCTTGCATTAGATGGTTACATTGAATAATTAATATACTTCCAGTGATTGATGATTTGCATGGCCTGAATATTAGGTTATCAATCATGGCCCACTTGTTCTAATGTAATCATATTGAAAATGTGTCAAAATCTGTTTACTCAATGATGACAACAGAAGTAAGCAATGCTCAAGGTGCGCCAGACGCTTCAGCAGGAAATAGCCTGGTTGAACATTCATAATGCAGAGATTATGAGTTCCTCAAATTGATGTAACAAAAGCCTGGAGCCCTTGGTGAGAGTTATCAGTTCCAATAAAAAAAGCCCTTTTTTCAGTTTGAAAATTGTCCTGATTCCTTTGCCTTTTATCAGCTGCTTCGTTGACTCTGTTAGACTACAGTAGAGAGTAATTATGTTCAAAGCAGTACAGCGAAGAGCAAGTTCTTTAAACTTCTTTAAAATATGAAATGCAACAGGAAATGTTTTGAAATAATAATAAAAAATCTCTGCAATCTTTTTCTTACTAGTGGGGAACAAAGGTCTCATCATGCTTTCTATGGGTTCTCTTTTTGTCTGGATCACCCACTAAGTAGAAATTCTAAATTCAAGGCAAAACTTTTCAGTTCATTTATATTTAGATTGCCCTTTTTATGCCATTCATGCAAATCGACCAGAGGCATTTTGCTGCCTGATGCAGAGGTCAAACGATCCCCCCCTTCTGTGAGCTGTCTGCCCCCCCCCCAATACTGGCAATAGGATAACATCCACCTTATAGTAGTGGGCTACCTTAGGGGCCACAAGGCAAGTTGCTGCATCTACACTAAGCTGTATCCCAACACCTTGCCATTACAGCTTGACCTCCGTATCCACAGGGGATACATTCTAAGACCCCACCCCGTGGATACCTGAAACCACATACTAGGGAACCCTATTATTTTCAATGAGACAAATACTGGAAGTTTACCATAGAATCACATTGGAGGACCTAGAAATGCCTAGAGAGAGCATATTTTTTCAGATGTGAATAAGTGAAACTGTAGGTGGTGAACCCATGGATATGGAGGTCCACTTGTACTTCATATATGCCACCAACTGCCTCACTTCCTAATAGCAGGGCCACCCCTGCAAGTTGTTCATTTTACTATTGCTGAGCCTGCTCAGAGGAGTGGAAGCTTTTATGTCATCTCCAATCAGCCTGGTAACATCCTGGTGTATATGCTACTGTATGTATATGTTGCATACAGTTTAAGATCCTTATCATTTTTATGTTAAAATAAAGCATGTGTGGCCCAATCCAGATCAGGACAATCATGTGCAAGTGGAGATGTAAAACTCCTGCCCATCTGTTTTTTTAATTTCAGAATTTACCCTTCCCACCCTGAGGGGCTACGAAATGGGGCAAAGCTCCTTCAGCATCAATGGAGATGCTGTTAGTCCTTGTGAAGGTTAAGGTTTTGGATTTTAAAAAAGATCGGGAAAGTTTTTAAACCATGTGAACCTATGCATGATGTTGCGGATAATAAAAATATTAAAAAATCATGGCATTAAAACACCATTAAATTTTAAATACAATCAGACCCTGTATCCACAGAACACAAAATAGGGAACACATACCATAAAGTTATGCTGGAAAATGCCTAGAGAGGCATCATCTCTAGGCATCCTCTGTGTTCTTTCTCCAACACAACTTGGTGGTATGCTTTTACCGGAAGCCCTTTATTTTAGTAGGTTTCACTGCTATCTGTGGTTTCTAGTATCTGCGGTAAGTCTGGGAATCAAACCTCTGCAGATACAGGGGTCCAACTGTATCTGCAGATCATTTTTTAAACTATAGCAATAAAGTTATAGCACACAAACTTCATGAAACACTCCCTACCAACAGTTAATCATTATAAGCTTGTTTGAATTAAAAAGCCTTTATCTGCTGGTGAAAGGAGAACAGAGAGAGAGATGGGGGGGCAGCCTAGTCTCCCATGGAAGGGAGTTCCACAGCCTGAGAGCAGCCACCAAGCAGGCTTTCCTCTGGGTCCTCACCAGATGGGCCTGTGGCGGTGCCGGGATGGAGAGAAGGCCCTCCCTCAAGGATCTTGGGACTCTGTCATGTTTGTAAACACAAATAAAAGAACAAAGCCAAAATCTACTCACAAAGCTATACTAAAGTAGTCTGACAGATTCAAACATCCCCAAAGTTTGCTCCTTGATGAAAGCGATATGATGCAAAGCATATATATTAGTTTTGGGGCTGAATTAATCTACAGGCAGACTTTGTATTATAGGGGTACATTGGATAGGATAGAGCATAGTGGCCTCTGAACCTCTTTCTATAACCAAACAGAGAATGTGTGGGACAGGTGCGACTCTGCTATGGACACTATTCTGTTTTGGAAGCAGGTAACCCCAAATGAACTGTAGAAGTGAATCCAATGCATGTAGTGACAGAAGTGAGCTAACGTGCATTTGCAGGAACTTCCCAGAAACTCTTTGTTATAAGTTATATTGTGTGTCGTATCTGTAGCCTGTTATGACTTATCAGACTATCAACACACAGTTCCTGATCACTCATGAGGCTTTCCTGGAACTTTGAAGAGATCTGTCTGAATTGTTCTAAACCCTGACATGTATTACTTTTTGCACTGGCATGATCATGACATTAGGGCTTTTGATGCAAGTGTCAGCTGCTTGGAATTTGATGTTGCTGATGCCATGCTGATGTACCACTGTCTTTTTTTGTAAGTCTCCCTGCTTGTTGCTGGTGACTGATGTTGTTAACAGTTCCTTACAAAGCTGTTCAGCATGCTAACAAACGTGTCTCTGTGTATGCATGTTATGCTAGGCACTTTTAACAGTTGGAAAATACAGTTTGGCACTTGAGAGTATAGTAGTAGCTTAATGGGAGCTATCTTTGCATAATTTTTCCAATTGCAACACTGTCTTGTTGTGTGCCTTCAAGTCCTTTCTGATCAATGGTGACCGCAAGGTGAACCTGTCATGGGGTTTTCTTTGCAAGTTCAGAGGCCTCTGCTTTCTTCTGTGGCAGAGAGTATGTGACTTGCCCAAGGTCACACAATGGATTTCCATGGCTGAGCAGGGATTTGAACCCTGGTCTCCAGAGTTGTAGTCCAATGCTCAAGCCACTACACCACAATGGCTCTAGAGCACTGTCTATAGAACTGCTAATGTTAAATATTCTATATATTGCATGTAATTTTGCAAATAGCTTTTCTATAAGGGCTTGTCTACACTTACTAAAAAATCTGTACTCACCCTGTAGTTGCTGCGATCAGTTCACACAGCATTCTGGACAATTTGCAAGGAAACTTCAAGGAATGTGCTTCAAAGAACTTTAATCCACTTTAAAAAAACCCTCACCTTTTACCCCAGGTGTTCCCAAAAAATCTGGAATCCTATGTGCGACCAGTGATCCGAGGCAGCTTCAGTGTGGAGCCAGGGGAGGAAGGAGTTTTTGGTGGGTGGGACAGGTTGGTCCTGGCAAGTGTGGTGTGTGTTGCCACAGTTGTGTTTTTTTAACTTCAGCAATGGGCACTATAGAGCCAAGCCAATCACCCACCCTTCAGCCTTGTGCTGCCTCCCCCCCCCCACCATGAATGTAGGTATGCGGATCTCCACACAAGTGAGTGAGTGATCAACCCACCAGCATGCAGACTCCCTCTTCCTCTTCCCCCATCATTCACTTGCTCATTCACTCACTCACTCACTCATGCAGAGATCTGCATACCTAAATGCAGGGCATGGGGGGGGGAAGGCGACACAAGACTGATGGGGAGGAACAGGGGAGAGGGAGAGGATACCCACTCTATCCCCTCAGCATTGATCTCATGGCTGAACATGTTAAAAAATATAAATAATTTCTTTCTTTCTTTCTTTCTTTCTTTCTTTCTTTCTTTCTTTCTTTCTTTCGTGTGTGCATTTGAAGTTCCCTCCCTTCCTCACGGTGCCACAAAGGGGGAAAGGGGTTTGGATGGGGGAGGTATCCAATCAGAGTGGATCCAATAGATTGATAGGCAAACAATAAGTGCTATTGGTTGATAGGTTGATGTATGCATGCTGGAAAGGGGAAAAACAATGGAGCAGGCACAACCGTGTGAGTTCACCAGGGGGAAGTTTGTGGCAGCATATGCAGGTGTCACCTCAATGTGTCCTGTGTGATTGGCATTAACGGGTCACTGCAGGGTTGTTGTAGGGTCACTGAGAAGCAAGAAAATGCAAGGTGAAGCTGGATATTTTTCCTAGTGTAGACAAGCCCCACATTTCTACACATGCAAGATATAAAATGAAAGCTATCGAAACCAAGAATTGTCTTATGTACTGATAGTATTTCCCTTTTAAATTTTACTATATTCTAATTGGAACAGCCTCCCTAATCTAACTAGTTTTAGTATCATTTATTCCTTTTCTCCTCTTTACTCTGATCCTCTGAGGTGAACCTATCACAGGGTTTTTTGAGGGCTGAGAATGTGTAACTTGTCCAAGGTCAGCCATTGGGTTTTCATGGCTGAGCGAGGATTCGAACCCTGGTCTCTAGAGTCATATTCCAATACTCAAACCACTATGCCACACTACTTCCTTTTTTAAAGCAAAGGTATAGTTTAAATATACCTTTTAAGAATGTGTGGCAAGACAGTGTTCCAATAATTTTAAGAGTCCTTAAGTAATTTCCTATAATAAGCACCTACTGGGTAAGCAATGTGATGGTTTAATGCCATGTTGAAAAAGTGGGAGATAGCATGCAAAACAGACTAATCATAGAATCATAGAATTGCAGAGTTGGAAGAGACCACGAGGGCCATCCAGTCCAACCCCCTGCCATGCAGGAAATCTCGATCAAAGCATGGAAGGATTATTTCTTTGGACTACAACTCCCAAAATCCTTCAGCCAGCATGACAAAACAAATACGATCTCCTTGTATTTGGATAAGAAGCCAGTAAATAAATTTCCTCAGTGTTCATACATGGCCATATTCAGTATGGTCTTGACAAATACCAAGAAGTCTAGAACTGAGCTTCTGAATCAAGTCCTATGATTGACAGTAAATTCAAATGACATCCATCATGTTCTGAGATCTCTTAGCCCAGTTAGCAAGCCCTGTGATGGTAAAGAGCTACGTACCCCTTGGGATTTTCTTTGAGCAGGACATTTCCTTTCTTTGTCAAGATCCAAATTAAAAAGGCCCCATGTATACACATCTTCCACCCTAATGATACAATAATCAGAGTTTAAAATGTCGTATCAAGATGATTGTTTGAATTATTTAAAACAATACAGCACAGCGTTGACATCCCTATCATATCTTCTTGATCAAACTGTATGTTAGGCCTGTTTCACTCACTATCCACTATGTGTAAACATGCAGAAGAAAGAGCCCTTAAGGTGGCAGGAAGAAACATCTTTGAACAGAACACAAAATTTGACTGTTACCTCTCATCCACCTATTCCAGTTTCAGAGTTCCTTTCCACATTACAAAGATATGCACCCTTGCGTGTCTTCAGCTTTGTTTGTACAGGCATTTTCAAAATGTCAGGAAGGAAGTATAGTCTTTTAAATGGAATGATTTTTCTTCCTTTGTGAAACATTGGGTCTAGTAAAGGGTGAATATGGAACAGACAAGTCTGCAACTGGAATTAAATTAGTTCTTTGGCACTGGATTAAATTGGGGCCAGCATAACATCCCCTGTGGAAGTAGTTAGACTTTTTTTCAATGTACATAGAATGACAATATTCAGTTCAAGACTGCAGAAGTGGAGTCATTGAGCATGGATCTACATGTTCATGGTTGCACATTGTATATTTACACATTGGTACACATTGCTGTGGTACATCACACCATGCACATGCAGATGTGCATCTTCACTTGGCATTGCTATTTACGAATGAGGTAGCAATTAATAAGGCCATGAGTATACATTTATGCATGCACTCTTCAGTGGAGGATCTTGGCCTAGTTGTTTTTTGCGGTGGGGGGGCATGAGTCAGTCTTGGTTTCATATCAGTCTGGCTGCAATGTGTTTCATTTTTTGTTGTACAATTTAACTGATGGCAGCAGCTTTGTGACTGATCATAAGGAGCTCATTTCAACACCTTCCACACTCACCCCATCCCCTATTGTTTTACAACTTTTCTTTATTTATTATTAGCTGTTCATTCATGGTGAGGGCAACTTAGCAGCAAAGCATATGCCTTTTGTTCCTCTCATGTGATTTCCTTCCCCCTCCCTTACCAGTCAGCATGGCTTATGCTCAATTAGTTCCATCATTAAAGAGTGCCTCATCTCCCCCACTCCTATCCCTCTGGCCCAACCTCATCTGTCCTCGTGTAGGATGACAAGCATTTGTGAATATACTGCTAACTGTGCATGGACAAAGGCCAGACTGTACTACATGTGAAGGTCTATTAGAATAAAAGGTGAACACAGTTTTCATCTATGCAAAAGAATAATGCTGATTGGGGGGGGGCAAGGTTTTTTTGTTTGTTGAAATCCCAAAGAAAATTGCTGTCATCCTCTTTGAAAATTATTTGCAATTAGTGGAAGGGTCTTAAATATTGCCAAATATTGCCAAATGTCTATATGAAAAAGTATACAAATCAATATGGTGCTCACTGAACAGGTCTTTCATAAAAAACAGTGAGCATAGAATATATTCACATTTCATTCTTTACCTCTCTTAAGTTCACTTATGTTTTAACTGAATGATTCCTTAAAGTTTGCCATTCTTTTTCAGGGTGCCACCGTTATTCACAGTCATAAATGAGGCTTTCATGAAAAAACATTTTAACAGAATTGTATATTGTTGATCCATGTTTATCCTGGTAAGCACATAGTCATCTCTTCAGACAAGCCAGTAACTCATAATGACACTTGAAGCACTGTGAGGGTGAAAGAGAAAGAGGTATTTTTTAACATCAGCACTATAAAGCTTTTCGTCTTTTAAACCGTTGATGTATATATGTATACTAACCAGGATACGGCCATGAGATAATGAGGCAACCCCATTAGAGAAGCTGTTTGAATCAAGCTACAAGATTAGAAAGAAGATTGAGAGTTTTGTAAAAAGTGTATCTGTGTGTATATTTTTAGCACTGCTATGAGAGGAAAAGGTTAGATATGTGAGTTATATCGAAACACTCTTTCAGTCGACAAGGTCACTTGTGGCAATAATCTGCTCATTAGAGGTGTAATCCATCACTCAAGTAATATCAATTTAGTGCCAGGGTTTTAATGCAGGTTGTACTAATCATTAACGGCAGTTTGTCAACTACATAATTCACAAGGGATTGTGGGTATGCATGATTTAGCAGGTGACCCTTGACTTCTGCTGAGTAAGAAGCCTGCCTCAGAGGCAAAATCAAGAGGGACAATAAGTAGCGTTCACTCATGAACAATTGTTATGCTTAATAGCATTGACTGTCATTTTTGGAGGCAAAAGTACATGAATGTGGGGAAACTGTTTGTTTGTAATAAGGGATTAAAAGCTGCTCGAAATTCAGCTTTAGTTGCAGCAGTGAGGTTGCTATATGGAATGTGTACCGTATATATATTTTTACCACTGAATCAGATCCTTTGCCCACTGAGAGAAACCCATTTCCACCCTAAATGCCCTGCAAGATTTCCACAACAGTCTTATTTATTCAACGCCATTGAAAAGTCAGGTCGATTCTGTATCTATACAAGGTGCCAAGTGCTGGGATTGACCTGTGACTGTCATAGGTGAAAAGTATTAGTTAGGAAAGTCTGCATTAGTGTCAAGCTGGTAGAGGATTTTCCCTCAGGCTGTTAATTCATTTGGAGGGAAGAGGAGAATAACCTGAAGTGAATTTCTGTGCCCACCTGAAATATACTCACAGAGTTAAATGCATAGTTTGATTTACCAATCATTATAAATGTAGTATAGCATCATATTCTCTATTTCAACTGTAGGGGAAAATCCATCTTTTTCCATTTCCCACTTTGGAAGTGATGGGTGTCTTGCCTTGCTGTGTACTGTACAAAAAGACTACCGTACTCCCCTTGCTATCCTGTAGTCAGTTAGAACAAGTCACCTCCCCCTACTACAGTTAGGGTGCTTTTGCAACTATTATTAACCTAGCACTAACATATGAAATTTAGCACAGGGGGTTCATCCTGAAAGGTCTCTAAATGTCTTTTTCTGTGTTTTGAAGGGGGATGAAAGAAATGACTCACAATTTGAATGGACAAAAGTAGCAAAACAGCTTGCAGGCTTAATATTGGTCGTTAACATTTCCCCCTCTATGTAGAGACAGAGCCTGTTTGGGGCTTCTGTTGAATATAAAGACAGTCAACTAACACCAGGTCTGCAATACAGCTATAGAACTCAGCAAACTGATTATGAAATGACTTCCAGTCCTATAGAAGACTTAAGGAGAGGGTAACTATAGAAGCCTGGGGAACTATATTATATTCCCCCTCCCCCCACTCAGGAGAACTTGGAAAACTGCATTTGCTACCATACCCCCAACATGCACACAAACACACAGACAAAATATTATTATTTATTTGCTCTCAATTGCTTCCCAAATGCCCTCTAGGTATTGCTAGTTTTTTAAGAACTTCCTGGCCATGGGGGTGGGTGGGCAAAACATGTCAAAAATTCCCCATGCCCTTTAGAGGATATTCTGGGGCTTTTTTATTTCTGGGAAGCCCTGTGATCCACAAAAGTGGCCCTTGGGGCTACATGTGGCTCACAGACACACTTTGCCCAGTCCTGATGTAAATAATACTGATAGCTTTTGAGGGAGGCAGTGAAGCATGTGCCAAGGCATGCCAACTCTTGGTATCTGCTTCCAGTTACAAGATCTCAGGAAGCAGTTACAAAATCTATGAGGATAATTTTTATTTTAAGACCCCAGAAAGCTCACATTCGTATTTTATCCTACAAATATATGTTCTAAATCTTGTTTTTATAGCTACAGAACAGACAAGGAGATACAAAACAAAGGTGGCAAAAGGTTGTAATTCTATTAAACACAGGAAGCTTAGCCCAATTAATTAAAAAGTTGAATATAAAGGCCATGCTGTGGCTAATTCCAAACGATTACCAGTCTAGGGGAATAACTTAAAAACAGTAGGGCAAAGAAGGGTGCGGGTCTCTGACTGCTATCCTTAACTGTCACTTGCTGAGGGGACTGTTCAGGCTCTCTGAGGATTCTTAAGGATGCTTGTGGGTCCCTTATCCTATCTCTTTCACCTATGCGTCACGGATCCCTGTTCTTTGCAGAACTGAAAACTTACTTAACCTTCCAGCCTCATGTGAGATTGGATATGAATATAGAATCCCACCAGCCAAAGAGAAGAGAAAAGAAATTCCTTGACAGCTCCATCAACTGCCAGTACAATTACACATGCTAACATGTTAAACCCATCCGTCCATCCATTCCTACATTTATATCTGCCTTTCCCCCAATCTGACTCAAGGCAGCTTGCAAAACATTCATATGGTTGAAGATACACAAAACTTGAAACATACAAAAAATTTAAAATATTACTTTAAAACAAATAATTAAAGCCATAAAAAGCCCCTTTCCTATAAAACAATGAGTTTCCCAAAGCTTGCTGGAATAAAAAGATGTTTACCTGTTACCAAAGAGATACTAAAGAAGGAGCCATACTAAGCTTCCTAGGGAGTTTCAGAGTCTGGGAGAAACTGTGGAGAGGGTCCTCTCCTGTGTTCCTACCAACTGTGCCTGTGAAGGTGGTGGGGTTGAGTGAAATGCCTCTTCCAAAGATCTTAAAGCTCATACAGGAAGTTATGGTGCTTCAGATAGGCTGGACCCAAATGATATACAGTTGTCCCTCCAAATTCACAGATTTGACATTGATGGATTTGAGTATTCACAGGTTGAAAATATTCTTTAAAAATAATAATCCTAATAGCAAACCTTGATTTTGCTATCTTATATAAGGAATACCATTTTGCTATGCCATTGCATATAATGGGACTTAAGTATTCACAGATTTGGGTATTCATGGTGGGTCCTGGAACCAAACCCCAGCGAATGTGAAGAGACAACTGTAGAGCTTTATAGGTCATAACCAACAATGAAGGTGCAAAGATCCCTGACACATTGACATGATTTGGAGAACTGGGCCTTGTTTAGACAGGCTGTTTACCCCATTTTGTCCCTGTCTTAGAGCCTTGTACTCCAACAGGGCTTTGGCCATGTTTTGCCCCTGGTCAGTCCTTCCACTTCTCAAGGCAAAGACGGAGCTAAGATAGGGAAGGGCAGGGTGAAGCCTGATAAAACATTTTAGCAAAATAGCTGGGAAAAACTGTTCAGCCAAGAAAAAACAGATTGAGCCCCTTATGACTGCAGGAGCCCATACTGGCATGCCGACCCATCACTGCAGCTGTTGTCCATGTCACTCTCTTTGAAGTCAGGAAGGAGTCCCACAGCATGTGACCAAGGCTGGTCACATGCAGGTGGCCTTGATCATGTGGTGCGGGCTGGCTTCCTGGCTTTGGAGAGAGCAACGCGGATGGCAGTGACAGGCTGGTGTAGTGATCTGGACTCCATCTTGGTTCGTTCAGGTAACGAGGGAGGAATGGACCAGATCCATGGCCATTATACACCGGTGGGGAGCTGGCATATTCTGGCCCATGTGGATGAGCCCCTGGTGGCTTTGCTTTTGAGGTGCAGTTGAGTGCCACAGCCCCCACTTATACCACAAGACTTAATTTCCAGATAAGCATCAAATGTAGCTTTCAAAAGCAGGATAGGAAGATAAATCAGATTCGTGTTCTCCCATATATGAATATTTGGAATCGTAAGTTCTTTCCATCCTGAATTTGAAAGAAATTTGTGAGTTTTGGTAAGACTTCAAAAACACACTGAAGCAGGGTTTATTCTAAACTTCCCCCTCCCCCATTTCACAAGAAGCCACAAGGGCAGTACCAATCTACTGATCTAACTGGCACCATGTGTTAATTTCTTGCTTATATTTTCTAGGTGCCAATGAATGCCATAGCTGTAGTGCAAAAGGAGCTGTGGTTCATTCAGTTGACAATGTCTGCCACAACAAATTTGGAGCTAAAGTTGGATCTTCATGCATGTGTTCTCCTGGGTCACCAGAGACAACAGTCAGGCAGTTGCTCCCAATGATATAATTAATATAAGATTATATAGTCTTGTACATTTTCTATTTCTTTATCTTTTCCTCATCTATTTGTTTTAAGAAATAGCCTTGTTCCTGATGAAAGCCCATATTGACCAAAGATGGTAGTGCACACACTGGTAACCTCAAGGTTGGATTTCTACAAAGCCTTGTACAGTGGGTTCAAAATATGGCAGCCAGATTGGTTACAGGTACATCCAGAAGTGAGCATATTACACCAATATTAAAATCACTCCACTGGCTGCCAATTAGTTTCCAGTCAATGTACAAAGTGTTTGTTATTACCTTTAAAACCCTACATGGTTTGGGTCCAGGTTGCCTTCAGGATTGCCTCCTCCCATACAATCCACCCCATACACTCAGTTCTTCCGGGGGTTACTTCAGCCAGTCAGAGTAGACTGGCAACTGTCACCCAGAGGACCTTTTCATCGGCTGCCCCCAGACTGTGGAATGGCCTGCTGGAAGATATTCAGCAGCTAAACATGCTGTTGGAATTTAAAACGTTCCTCTCCCAGCAGGCCTACCCAGTTGATTTTAGTCTATGATTTTTAAATTTGTATGGATGTTTTTAATGTAATATTTGTTTTAATCCTATGTGTATTTACCTGTGTGTTTTAATGATACTGCACAAAGCCCCATTTCCTATTGCACATTTATGTTCTAGTTTTTTTTTTAATGTTCATAGATTTTACTAGTAAATTCAAGAAGGTATTGAAACATTCCATCGTTAATCCTGTAAAACAATGTAATTACAATACACAACACATTTATTTTCTACTACACAAAGTATGTCAAAGCATAAAATCTCAGGGCTTAGAACTGTCCTGTCCTGGCAATTCTAGGAGGGTCCACAGAGGGCTGCATGTAGAAGGCCATTATAGTGCATCACTGTTGGAGAAGGCCAGGGCAATGCATCATTGCCAAACAGGGCCCTGCCCCCTCCATTGCTTTTCTCATCCCACCCAGTTGTCAGGGAGAATCAAGTGAAGTCCTGCTTAATATCATCAAGAAAAGTTATTGTTGGTTTCTTGCTATGCTTTCTTTGTTTTGTAAAGCCAGTAAAAGAAGTGCAGTTAATTAAATCCATAGAGTGTCTCTACATTTAGAGCAATTGTAACAGTGAAAATGGAATTTGGGCTCCTTGGATGTAATTTCTTGCTAAAACTTGTTTATCTATCTCACTTTCATCTTAGTGGATAAAAACTGGCATTTTTTTTCTCTCTGTTACTCTGGGTACCTTTCATTAGTCTCCTTCTGTTTGGAAGAAAAATTGGAGCCTCTGGTAAGAAAAACTCATCTTCTGAAGAGCCATACCCATGGTATTTTGTTTTATAAGAATGTTGCCTTGGTATTCTCTTGGGCTGCTGTGTGTAGCTTGAACTGATAATTCATTAATTAGTGCTAATTACAGATTTGATTATTAATTTATCTGATTATAGATTCATCTCACTTTTTTAGTCATAATCTGAATATTCATTATTGGAATGATTTTACACACACACACACACACACACACACACACGATATATACCCTAAGCAGTACTTCTTATCACAAAAAATAGGACATGTACAGAAGATTCCACCGATTTTAATATGGAATCTTCATGTTGATCTAACTGGGGACACAGATAATAGGGTGTAAGTGAAATAATTTGGACATAGATGCTTAGGGGGAGCATATTTCAGAACAGTTTTCATTAGTTTAACCCTAGATTTTGCTCTTCCTATCTAAGTATTACACTGGACCAAGTGAATCCTTCTGTGGCTTTGAATCTACTATAGCATTATAAAATAGATTTCATACATGCAGCAAGATTATTAGCATCCCATAGGGATTTCTCCTGATCTTCTGCAAAAGTCTGCTATGGGTCACCTCAATTTTGGAGTGAGTTGGGTAGCTTTTGGGGATGGAGTCTTTTCTGTGGTGGCAAACATTGAGAGGAACAGGACTTTATCAGACCAGGCAAATATAGCATCATAACAATGCCTAGTTAACGTGAAAAGGCGCACATATCACATGATGTACTTTCACAATTTTGTACTGTCCAAAAGCCATTCTATTTTACTGATGGCCCAAGTGGTCAATAGATCAGCCATGGTGCTTTGTTGTCGGCATTGCCAGTGCTTGAATCCTTGCATCGTTGTGTTAATGTGAATACACTATGAACGACAGAACATTTCCGGGTGAGATTGCAATAGACAGGTAGGAGATGCTCTTTTTATGAACCTCCCCAATGTACTTTGAACTTTTAAAGTATGCTTGTGTGAATGATTTATGTCTTAATTTTGCTTTATTTTTTAAATTTGCCGCCCTTGCGACTTCTCGCAAGAATCAGCGAGATCCCAAACCAGGAAGTAAACAGAGCTCTGTTCATGCTCTGTTTATGCTGGGGCTGCCTCTTTAATGCTGCTCAAGGTAGGTCTGGTAAAGGGGGTTCTTTTGCCAGCATAAAAATGGTTCAAAATATGCCAGCAAAAGAATATTTCTGGAGAGTGGTTTGATAAAGTCCATAGTTTATGTAGTCTTTGATGTGCATTTTGTGCCCTCAGTTCAGATTATAGATTACTCCATCATCCCATCGTGCTGAGATATGGAACACTGTTGGATACAGCTTATAAAATGTGATCTTTTAAATTATCTTTATGTTACCCATACTCTGTGATAACTTCTGTTACAGGCGGGATATTGTAGCATTGTAAATGAAAGAAGAAAGATTGAAGTATGGCAGCTCAATGGGGTGCAGTTTGAGAGACCACATGGGAAGGTCTGTAAATGACCTTGTCTTTGGTCCAGTGCCCCTAGTTTTTGAGTTTCTTTATCTACCAAATTCCCCAGATGTGCAGTACAGGAAATAGGTAACTTGTCTGTGGTTTTGAGGTTCTGAAGCAAAAAAGAAGATCATAACACTTTAATGGCAAGCTAAAACAAGGCATGTTTTATATTTTCAATGCTAATAAGCACACGTTTTTCTTCACATGGCAGCCATAAAACTGTCACGATGCTAGTGGTACGTCTTTGTTCTTTGCTCTGCTTATGGTAATCAAAGACAACAGTGGTCTATTTCTGAGTTTAATACTGTAACAAAAGAATTGGTATTAGTGGTCATCATTATGAGTGACTCCTGGACATGTGGTAATCATTTTCAAAGTGTTTCTAAGCACTGATGGAGAATTTAGTCTGGATTCTTGCATAGGGTGGAATGTGCCACAATCCTGAAATGGTGCATCCGCTAATTGTTCCAGGAAGGTCCTGGAAATAAAACATATCTTGAAAAACCAATTAAGTTCCAAGCTTCTCCTAATATTCACACACAGAGACACATACCCTTATTCTCAGAGCCCATTATGAAGGAAAGTATAGTGAGGAACACTTTAAAAATTGGTCACAGTGTCAGTTGGCTGCTTTACAATGCCCTGCTTTACTTCCTTGAGGAAATTAATCCATGTCAGAAAGCCACGCTCATACTTCAACTGTTTAACTTTACATAACCAGGAGAGAGCGAGAGAAAAAAAAGAGCTGGAAAGCCTTCCGCTGAAGTAGTATTTTTCTCCTCATTAAGGGACCTACCAAGGTTTGGTGGCTATTTGGAAACTGAATTATATATGTTATAAATTTAGACACTGGTTTTCCAAGGAGAAATACCACCCAAAACTTTTTATTATCAGTCAAGCAGTCTTCATTTATTCGGTGAGGCAGTCTGTTTGCATTGGCTGGCACTTTTTGCTGAGCTCCTGCATAACGAATCATACCCTTTAAACATTCTTTCCTAAGCTTCAAGAAAGACACAACAAGTTAAATAACTTTTAATGCAAGATATATGATCAGCCTGATTAATTTAAAGCTTTTACTCTGCACCACATGATGGGATTTCAGGAACACCATGTTCCAAGGAAATGAACAATAGTTTCATTTTAAAGATTTGGTTAGAGATAATGGGCCAGTATTAAATCTGGAGCCTCTCCTCCCCCAACCTTTGGAGTGCTTTTAAATATGCCTGATCATGATGCCCTAGATAACATTTCTTCTTGCCACAACATGATCCTTGGGTTAGGGACAGGTGCTGCAGTTGGATAAGTGATGACAGAGAGAAGGCTCAGAGTTCAGTGGTAGAACATATGAATTTAAGAGGTTTTATCGGCTGATCAATTATTACTTTCTTCCAAGAAGTTCAAGCTGGGCATACTTCCTCCCTGCTCTCACTTTTATCCTTACTTGTGACTGTGATTATGAATAGCCCAAGGCCAGCCAGTGAGATTCATGACTGAGTGGAGATTTGAACCCAAACCTTCCTGATTGTGGTTCAACACTCTTTTTAAAAAATAAAAATAAAAATTTACACTTTATTAAATAATGGCATTCTGCATATTTACAAATAGGTAGCATGTATCAAATATCGTTTACAGACGATAAAAATCATAATACCTTCTTAAACATTGCTTTCTCATTTCCATTTGTTTTTCATATTATATTTTAGTTGTTTCAAAATAGCTTTTCCTACTATTTTTACTATGTTATTACCATATTTATTCCATATTCATAACCATCTACATTATAAATGTCCATTTCTAATCTCCCTCTACTCAGTTACTAGGTCTCAGTGTATTTATTGAAATCCCTTATTTTACTTTCTCTAGTTTTGCTGCAATATTCTTATCTTTCCACCAAATTTATCACCATATTCTCTCCATAGTTTTCCTTCATGAAATCTATTACTTTGTACCAATCTTTGCAAAAGTTTTTTTAGAGAATTTTCTTTTAACTATCTTGAGAGTTTGTCAATATCTATCATATCTACCGGTAACACTTTTAAACTCCATTCTTCTATTGATGGTATTTCTTTTCTCTTCCAATACTGCACATAAAGCATCCTGGCAGCCATAATCATATATATCAGAACTCTTTCTTGCCTCATCATTATTGTATCCCCCATTGTGTTTAGAAGGAATAGTACTGGTTTAATCTGTAAATATATATTTGTCATTTTTGTGATTGTTTATGTATTTTCCCCAATTTTTTTTGTACTTTTGAACAACTCCACAACATATGAAAATATGTTCCTTTCACATCTCCACATTTCCAGCATATATTATTCTGGTTCTTATACATTTTTGAAAGCTTATCAGGAGTAAGGTGCCACCTAAAGAACATCTTATAATTTTTTTTTCATTGCTGCAGATTTTGCCATTTTTAAACCTATTTTTCAAGTTGTTTCCCATTGTTCCATCATTATAGGGTGGCCTATGTTCTTTGCCCACTGGATCATATTTTCTTTCACTGTTTCTTTTTCTGTTTCTAGCTTCAATAATAATTTATACAGTTTTGATATAAGGTGTTGTTTACTTGATGTCCTTATTTGTTAAATTCTGATGTTTGTTGTCCTATTCCATAATTTTTTTCATCCCATTTAAATTGTCCCAACAGCTGTTTATACTGATACCAATTACAGTTGAAACCTTGTTCTTGAAGTTCATTTAAATCCTTAAATTGGTATTTTTGTTTTTTCTCCTTAAGCAAATCTTTATATGTTATCCAGACTTGACCCTTAATTTGCTGGTTCTGATGGAGGGCTTCATGCAGTGAAAACCATAATGGAGTCTTGGGGCAAAGGGTTGATTTATACTTTATCCATATTTTAAGTAGCGATCTCCTAAAAACATGATTATTAAATTCTTTGTTGTTCTTGTATTTCTCTTGCCATAAAAAGGCATGATATCCTAAATCTAATTCAACTCTTTCCAATTCTAGTGTCTTCCTGTTGTCAAGGTTTATCCATCATCAGCCACAAAAAACAACCAGCATGGTAGTATATTTTGATATCTTGTAGTCCCATACCCTTTCTCTGTTGCATCTTGTACTGCTCTCCACTCGATTCTGGGTTTCCCCCCAGCCCAAATAAACTTTGATAGATCGTTTTGCCATTCCTTAAATGGCTTATCATTTGTTAGTACTGGGATTGACTGGAACAGATATAACAATTTTGGTAGCGTAGACATTTTTACAGTTATTCTTCCTAATAAAGATAGTGACAATTTGGCCCAGTTCTTAAAGTCTTTTTTTATTTTTGACCATTTTTAATAGTTATTTTCAAATAGTTCTATGTTTTTATCAGAGATTATTATTCCTAAATATATAGTTTTTGTAACAACTTTAAACTTTGATATGAGCATTAATTCATTTACCTCCTTCTTGATTAAATTCTAAACTATCATATTCATTTTCTCTTCATTAATTTTCAATCCAGTTTGTTTTTGGAAAACAAACTCTAGTTCAACATTCTAACCATTGTTCCACTCTAGCAGATCTGGGAAAACCCACCTAGGACAGATATGTCACTCATGACAGAAAAGTGGACTAGCCAGTATCAAGATAACTTTATGGCTGAGTTTAGTTTCTTTTGTGAATTTAAGGGATGTAGCAAAAATTTGTTGAGAGACAGCAGAATGGTTTGACTGTTCAGCTAGGAGCTGGTGTAGACCCACGTTCATGACTCACTCTGGGACAGTCACACTTTCCCAGACTACTCTAAATCTAAGGGGTTTTCAGGGAAATGGTGGGAAGGAACTTACATATGCTGTCCTATGTTCCTGGGCTGATGCAGGATCATTAATGTAAGAAATAGATAGCACTTTTTCAGGCTATTTTTTTGAAAATTTGTTTAGGTTTCATATAAATAACATTTTTTGTCAAGCTCTTTGCATGGAAGGGGGAAAAGTAAATATTTAAAAGATATATCATACTGTTAGATGGTAATTAATCTGTACTGGTAGTTTCCTAGCTCCTCACTGACATTCAGCATAGATTAAGCAACTGTGTACACTGTATATGATTGCCTGTACCACTGCCATATTTCAGGCTAAAACATGGGCAAAGTTGGCCTTTGCAGACCATGAAAATCATAAATTCTAGGACTGAGTTATATAAGGAGTGCATCTAGTTGAGCATTCCTTGCCAGCCAGGAAGATCTTCCTATCCACTGTCTTTTCCATGTTGTTCTATCCAGCCACCTGTCTGCTATGTGGAGGTGACTCATGGGTTTTAAAGGCTATACCTATGGAGTGCAAGTTTGGATAGGTTTTACCAAGTTGGTAAGGGTCTGCATATGGCTCTAGTGGCAGAATATGTGATTGTCATCTGAAAACCAGACTAGCTGAGAACTGAGAGGCTAATAACTATAAAATTGGCTACCATGTGGTAAATTGGAACTATGAGCATAGCAACAGTACACTGGTAGCGGAACAACCTGCACTAAGGCAATCATGGATCTTAAAGGTTATCAAGTTATATATGGCAGACCTCCTCTGAATAAATCTTGCCAAGAAAACCATAGGGTAGGATAGTCAGAATCAACTTGAAGATGCAAAATGACAAATATATAGTAGGACCCCCATATCAACTGATTCATTATCCACTGATTCAATTATCCACAGGACACAAAACAGAACACCTACCATAGAGTCTTTCTAGAAAATGTGTCCTCTCTAGACATTTTCTAGGTTCTCCAAGGCAACTTTATGGTATTTTAAACTGGAAGTCCCATTATTTTCAATGGTGTTTGCTATTATCCACAGTTTTTGGTATCTATGGACCACTCCAGAACCAATCCTACTGTATGCAGGGGTCCTACTGTATTTCCCAGTAGCAAGACATGTGTCACATGGAGACAAAGGGTTTGCCACAGATATGTTTCCAGAGTGACAGTGTTTTCTGATTGGCAAGCCAAATTAAAAACTGTAAGAGAAAGTAATATAACTCCTTTGTTGTGTGTCAGTATGTTTGTCAGGAGCAAAAATATTCCCAATTCCAGCTCCAGGTATGGCCTGAATTGAGGGATGAAAAGAATATTCAAAAATATTTTTAAAAAATGGTTGAAAAACACATTTTGCACTGTTGAAAAACGTGTTTTCAAGGTGTTGAGAAAGCCTGGTGAGAAGGAACTGATGAGACTCCTCATAGTTCAGGACTTATTCTGGAGAAATATGCAGAAAACTGTGCATGCTGAGTTTTGCACAGCATTTTCTCCACATGAAATAGCATTTCTGAGCAGAAAATAATATTTCTGAGCAGAAATATTATTTTCTGCTCAAAAAATGTTGTATCCTGTGCAGAAAATGCTGTTTTTTATGCAAATCAACCATGTGTGAATTTTCTGCAGACTAAGTCTTGAATTGTGACTTGGTTTTGAAAATTGTTTGGTTTTCAAAGACTTTCACAGTGGAAATAAAATTACTAACACTGTTTGTTGCTTCCTTCAAGAAGAAAATTGGTGACAAATTACATCTCTACCTGAGATACTGAGTTGAGTGTGAGCAAAATATATGAATGCTTCCATGGAGGGTTGGTTTACAATGCATGTTTATAATTTGATTGAAGCATCATGGCAACTTGCATGGGTCTATGATCCATCAGAGATCAAAAGTACAAAGAGGCTACCTGTCATCTTGACACCTTCCTAAACTCTCTCTCTGGCTTTTCTTCGCAAATGAAGATTCAGGAAAGACTCATCCCACGGTTTTTGCAAGCGCGCTGATTACTAAAAAGGCCAATCTGAGATAAACAAGTCCGGTTGCAGAAAGCACAGCAGAAGGTCTCCTTGGGTGATGTTTCCAGGTTGTGATTCTTTCTGCGTTGTTGTTTCTCTTCAAGACTTGTTCGGCATGAGTTCTCAAATAAGTCTGCAGCATTGTGGATGTGAGGCCAGGGTGGACCATTGTTGGTGATCAATTTGGCCGAGCCTTCCTAAACTACAAATGCCAGAATTATGCAGGATGGAACCATGGCAGTTACAATGGAGTCACAGTGCTATATTTGTGTGGTTCAAAAGGGCCACTTATAGCGCCTCCCATCTCTTCACTTCCTATGATGAGGTAGAACTCCTCAAAAGTTGAACTTCAAGTGACATGTGATTGTGTGAGAGAAAGAGAGGGGGAGACAGGGGAGACAGATATAGAATTAGCCCCAAATCCCAAATGTTAGAAATATTATTAGAAGTGCAACTAGTCCATAAGACCCAGCACGATATCCTCAGCATTATCAGTTCTGTTGCTGCAGAAGAAAACTAGTTTGGCTTTAAAGTAGGAGTGGCCAACTTTGGCAGGTCCAGGGGCCATTTTTGCTCTTCCCTCAGTGGACTACACACCCATTTTTTTAAAAAACCTATTCCTCTGCTGAAAAAATGCTATTAATTGGAGTGGGGAGGGCACAATGGGCCATTTAAAGACTATTTCCCCACTCAGATTTAGACCTGAAAAGCTTAAAAATTGGAAGTGATCCTTAAAGGACTACTGAGGACAAAAAAGGGGGCATTTGTACTGACAAAAGCAAGCAAATAAATAAAAGAAAAAAAATTGTATTGTTTTGTGGTAGAAGTTTGCACATTTCTTGCCCAACAAACATGTCAGCAGATACAAATGCAAACACTTGATCTTAGCTGAAAGGCTGAGAAGAGATAAATATGTAAACAGAAGCAGGGTCCTGTCCTTGAGTGCTTGAAATTTTTAGTAAGAGTTTTACAAAGCTCTGTGTATGAGAGCAATAACTAATCTTAGATAGGGAATTTGGGAAAGTACATTTGGAAGGAAGATTCACCTGGATTAAATTTCTAATTAAGCAGACTTATTTAAATGTTTGATAAGCCCCTTCTATGTGTATTGTATCTTATATTTGTCTCTGCATCAAAAGGGTAAGAGAAACTAAAAAACAAGGAAGAGACTTTAAAAACATAATACCTGAAGAGTGTTTTTCAACAAACCCATACATCATTGTCAAGTGAAAAGATTAAACTTTATTGTTTCTTTTTGAACCAAGAACTCAAGGTGAGTGAAAATGTCTTGAAATGCAAAGTAGCTTCGCAGATAAAGTAAAATGGAGATGAAAACAGACAATAAAAAGACATTGGCAGTAATAGAGGAAACAGCCAAGAAGTTTACTCTTTTTATCTGTAGTCCAGAAGTTTTAGCCTATTCTGTTGTTTAACTACTAATGATCGTATTTAAGTGTTGCAATTACCATTTTTTAAAGCAAAATAAAATGTTTCACATTAACAATGGCACCAAAATAATTCTTGTGTGTAATGTGAAACGTTAGTTATGTGCTGCTGCTGCTGCCAAAATAAACCACACAATTCATTTAAAATATCAGGAAACTCCATTTAAGATGTTAGTTATACACCCATTGAGGATACTATGTATGTTATTTTTCCTCGGTATTAAGCACGTCTCATAGACCTTAAGTGCATTAGATTCATACTGTCACATTTGTTTGAGAGTAATGGGTGTCAGGGTCAAATGGTTGTATCACAATGTTATTTCTTCCTTCAAATAGTTTCTTTATCCCTCCCCTGCTTTATTTGTATTATAGATTTTAAAAAAACTGTTTCAGCAGCCAGTTGTTGCATAGTAGCCCATCTTTCCACCAAAGCACTGTCATGATTCTGTGATCTCTTGGATTTGGCATGGGTAGCTCTAATGAGTAGAATATCCCCTTCAGCCTGTATTGAAGATTCACTTAAGCCTACTCAACCAATCTGGTTTTGTGAAAGGACTTTTCATTCTATTTTCTTGTCAGCCAGTAAAACTCAAGAGCAGGAAGATGTTGTCAGTGCATAATTGTTATCTAACTATAAGCCATGATGCTTGATCTCAGATCACTTCATCTTATGGAGAGTGCCAGAAGAATTCCAAAACTATAAATGGAGGAACGAGGAACCATTCTGTAATCTCTTTAATATGCTTTCCATGGAAGGCACTCTTACAGGAAATCTCTCCCAGCTGTTCTACTCTTACTTCCACGACTTTTCCTTCTTCTCGTTCATCTTCACTGGCTTATCAATAATTGAACAGATCTGTGAATGTCATGTTTCTTTCTCTGCTGGACAAATGCATTAACAAAACATCCAACAAACCTCGATTAAAAATTGTCTGACCTACCATATTACTCTACATATCTTCTACTGTGGTTATACACCTATAACTAAAAATCACATGAATAGGTAATTATGTAGATAAATAACAAGAAATAGAAGAGGGCAAGGGGAATGAGAATACCAAGGAAAAGAAAGAAAAAAAAAATTAAAATGTAAAGAAAACACATTGTTCCCTCAGGCCCAAATTCCACAAACGTGACTCAGAAATTGGAATAAGAAACTCAAAAACCACACCTCAGTTATTTGTAAAATAACTTATTGGAAAGATGACCTTTTAAACTTTGGCTACTTGACTCCTCTTCTGTTTAACATAGGGCTCTTGTGCTTTGGAGCCTCTGGCTGCTGCCACACTGCAGAAATAATGCAGTTTGATACTATATTAACTGCCATGGCTTAATGCTGTGGAATTCTGGGATTTATAGTTTTGCAAGATATTTAACTTTCTCTTTTAGAGAGCTCTGGTGCCACAACAAACTACAAATCCCAGGATTCCATAGGATGGACTCGTGATAGTTAAAGCAGTGTCAAACTGCATCATTTCTGCAATGTGGCAGCAGCCTATTTCTTCAGAAACAAGAAGTGTAGCTTAATAATACCAAACACAGCATGCTCAAGGATGATATTTCATCATGTAAAATACCAAAACAAAAATATTTTTAATCTAGAAATTCAAAATTATGAACCAAGGAAAACCAATGAAGAGTTTTAAATAAATAAAGTGTCTAGATCACAAGAAGTTATGGTAGCACTCTATTCTGCTTTGGTAAGATATCACCTGACCAAATTGTATTCAGTTCTGGGGACAATAATATTACTTAATCTATTGATATGCTGGAACATGTCCAAAAGAGGACAATGAAGAACATGTGTAGGCCTAGAAACCAACTCTTCTTATAAGGAAAGAGGCTGGGTATGTTTAGCCTGGAGAACAGTTGATTAGGAGATTATCAGATGCAGCAAAAACTGTGTCAAAAGATCACTAGAAGAACAGGAAGGGGTGAATTATCAGACGACAATGTCCTCCAGTGTTCCGGGGGTGTAGCGCAGGTGTGAGTAAGGCGTCCCTTTTGATTTGCAACTTCTCCCCATCAATACAAAAGGGAAGCTTCATCTACAGCAGTGCTACACCCCAAGAACAGCAGAAGGATGTGGGTGTCTGGTAAGGTCACCCTTTCTGTTCTTTTAGTGATCTTGTGATGCAGTGGGGAATGTGATTTTTTAGTGCATTTCCCCATGTCTGATAATCTCCTAAAATAACAATCTTCATATATTTGGAAGCCTCTCACATGGATGCTGGAACAAATTTGTTTTCTGTTTCTTCGGAAGGTAGAAGCCAAACAAATCAATTCATATTATCAGAAAAAGGATTTTTCTTCTGTCAAGAAGAACTTGCTGATAGTACAAATGAGGCTAGGTGGCCCTCCATCAGGAATTCTGTAGCAGTGGATTTCCTGCAACAATGGTGGGGTTGGATGGGGCCTTGAGGTACCTTACAACCAGAACTTGGGAGTGTTACTTATTTGGGTTCAAGTGGGCATGCTGACCAGGGGTTTCTGAGAGCTGTAGTAATAATAATAAAAAGTATTATTTTATTCTCCCTTTAAAAGTGATTAAAAGTGTGTTTAGGCTGCTATTCTATGGTCCTGGAGAGTTGTCCCGGGGTCCACAGCAAAGAGTTGATCTCAGTCTCTGAGATCAGAGAGGGAGGTTCATCCCCAGGCTAAGAGATCTTTGCAAGATTCCTCACTGTGAGGATGGGAAGCATTACCTACTTCTCTGTTTTCAGTGCTCCAGCCCTGGGAGGACAACAAAGGAATTGTGCTGGGGGGCAGACTGGAGCAGGAATGGACCCACACAGAAATCCCTCCCATTTCTCTGATATGTGTCCAACAGCAAACCTTGTTAGAAATGAAACTGATGAAGTAAATTCCCTTCACATTGGAACAAATGAGACAGCTAGGAAAGGAAATGTTCTCTGTATTTAGATTTAATGCAGGATCATGTGAGGTAGTAACAAAGAGAGCGATTTGATCGATGTGTAGAGTACCTTTCCCACACTCTTGAAGATCAGCAACCAATCTGAGATTAGGCTATGGATGTACAAACTGCAAGTATGATGGAGTTAAAAGTGACTCCTGACACTGGTTGAATATTATATAGGGTTCCCAGATTTTTTTCAAGAGAGGCTTTTTCTATATTCAGCACAAGAGTACATTTAGTTATGTTTTCTGCAACAACCATCAAGGAATGGATAAAGCCAACTTTGTATCTGTGCAAGGAGTTACTCATTTACCTTGAAGTGTCAATAAAGGTAGTGTTTGGGAAATTTCCTCTTCCAGTGATGATGACATGGACCTCCATTGGAAACATAAAGCAACACGTATTTTATTAGTAATACAAAATACAATATCATGATTTGGACATGAGCTGCACTGCCATCTGCTCCTTATTTAAAGTGTTGCCTGTCTATTCCTGATGTCATTACGATCAATGACAGTTTTGTCTTGGAGAACTCGAGGCCTTAACAGATAATGTTACATAGAGATTAACATTAATTGGGAAATGGGAACATTTAGGATTCAGTTAATAATATTTGACCAGATGTAATTAAAAAATAATATGCACCTCAAGGATTTACCAGGGCAACACAACACTTATTTAAGCAATAACCTATAGCCTCGAGGGACTAAAAAAATGATTTTGCTGTGGTTTGCTGAAGGTTGCAATGGCAATATGCCTTCAGAAGAATCATGTGACTCTGTTGGGGCTAATGCTTTTGGGCAGCATGCATTTAATTCACCTGAGCAGTCCCGTTGACTTTTATGGGCTATTTGTATAAACGGGCACTAATCCCAAGCGGGGAGTGGGGGGATCTGCAGATTTGGGCCTTCAGCCAGGAGAACTTGGCTGTGTCCTTACATGTTATTTACAGAATGCCATCCAAAGCAAAAATGAAACAGCTTTCATATTTTAGCTTCATCAATCAAAAGCTTCTGTATGCAGCATAATAAAGAGCATTTGGCAGGAGAGAAGCAAAGCTTGCTATATATATTTCTCTCTCAACCAATGGTTTCATGGAGAGCAAAGTAGTTTGTTTGTGCCTGAGAGAAACTGTTAAAGCTCTGTGAATTACACACACGAGCCAATGACAACTTTACTTAGCTGTTCCATCTTTTAAGGACAAATCTGCACGCTAGGAACTTTCAAAGCTATTTTAGTTATCCATTTAATCCACCTATTCATTTAGCAGGAATGGTAATTATGGCAAAATTACTGCCAAACTATGATGTGCAATTAAAATGCAGGCTATTTTGTGTGATGCAAAATCCTCTTTCTTTCCCCCACCATCATCTTACAAATCCTCTGACAGAAAGTTTGTGTGGGTTTCTTTCTCTCCCTTTCTCTCTCTCTCTCTTTTTAAACAGGGCTTATAATAATAAGCCATCTGGCTTACTTAAACATGAAAGATTAAAATGATATACAGTATGAAGGCTTCCCATTCAATTGCTAATGTCCAAGAACTCAGCTCCAGTGGTGAAAGCTGTCATTCGGGGGACAGGGGGTGGAAGGAGGTAATTAAAAGATTTCCTTGCAGAGATGGGTCCTGGAGCAAGAGACTGGCACACACAACAAGCAAAACTAATTTTTTTTTCCAAAAGAGGACAGTGCTGGCCAAAAGCCTTGCAAGCTAATCTTCTGTATCCTTCAGTTCACTGACAACTGCTTAAGTGAGACTGAAAGGTGGGCAGGTGACTAATAAGACAAAAGCAAGTGAACCTTGCTTTGTTTAGCATATCTAGACAGCAAATGTTTCAGTTCATCAGATATGGGTCTTGATTAGAAGTTGGGAACAGTGGGGAAATCAGAGAGATGAAAAAGGAACTTATATTTCAGGGGAAATTGAAAAAGAAGGCAGTAGCCTTTCACAAATCTAAATGGATAATGGGAAATCTACATACAAATCTATTTTAGTTGGGACAACTTGTGTGTGTATTATTTCAATGTTGCTTAGAAAAAAAAGTCAGTCAGCTGGTTTTAAAAATTAAATGGAACATTTTCAGACTGGAAAAGGTGAAGAATTCATGTTTCATTCTCAACCTGAAGGATAAGTAGCTTATAAATTTAAATAAATATATTTAGAAACCACTGTATCCTTCAGGGTGAAAGGAGAACACAAATTCATCACCCAAGTCTCAACACGACACATAGCCTATAGAGTCTATATAGTTTCTATAGATTCTGTATAATATGAAACATACTTCTACAGGATAGCTCATGGTAATCATGTTTCCCCACCCCCAGAAAGGATCAGATAAATATATGAAGAATAAACTTATTCTGCCTATGGATGCTAATCATGCTGATAGCTATGTGTACGTTTTCATAGACAGTATACCTCTCTTACTGAGAGCTGATATGAAGTGAGAGACAGTGTGGCAGAGAGGTGTTAAATATGGTGTTACAAGAATGCCAGGAGGTCGCTAATGGTCTTCCCTTTCAGATGTTGTCATTCCTGTGTTGTCATGCTCCCATTTGGCTGTCATTACGCTGGTGCTTCTTTTTATTCACGGGCTAAGCCGTGAATAGATCCCCCGTTCCTTATCTGTAACGGAATGTCGTGCAAGTGAAAAGGTGCCCTGTTATGCTGACGTGATGCCAGAGTCAATGAGAGGTCTGTGCCAGAACACTTCCAGGTGAGATTGGGACATCAAGGCAAGTAAAACACTTTTTATGACCTTCCCTGGGTTACTTATAAAGTTTTAAGTGTGTTTAGGTGCTTAGTGTAACTTTTTGTCTTGTATTTTGCTTTTACAGTTTGAATTTCCCGCTCTCTCGTCTTCTCATGAAAGCAGCCGGGATTTCAGTCCAGGAAATGAAAGGAGCTCCATTTGAACTCCTTTCACTCCTGGGTTGCCCTGCTGAGGGAAACGAGGTACAGAAAAGGTAGGTCTGAAAAGTTTTCATTTTTTCATGTGCCAGGGACGGGAGAGGGATGGGAGAGGAGATTGCGAGATGGGAATGCTTTTTTCATTCCTATCTGAAAATCTCCTAGGAATCTGGGAGGGCAGGGTTTAAACCCCCTCAGCCATGGAAACCCACTGGGTGACCTTGGCCAAGTCACACTCTCTTGCTTTTTAATGGTGGCAATGGCAAATCACTGAATAAATCCTGCCAAGAAAACCACATAATACATTTGCCTTAGGATTGCTATAAGTTAAAAATGACTTGACGGCACACAGCAACAACAATTCCTATGATAAGCACAGGTTCCCACTGCAAATGTAAGTTCATTTTAAGCTAATAAGTGCCATCATCTGAAATTAGGGATCTCTAACCAAGAATTTTCAGGGAATACAATTCTATGGGTCCTTTGTAATAAATGACAACATTCAGGTTCACACTAATTCAAAGTCTGCAATGTATTGTCAGGGATGATGGGAGTTGTAGCTCTTCACCTCTGGCTCAAACTCACCACCTTGTTATGCAGCAGAGCTGACCAGCTTAGATCAGTGGTTAATGCTTTCCTCCAAAGCAGCAGAGTTTCAGAGAATAGGCTGAAGATCCTGACAAACTCTCCAAGCCTTCTCACTCTTCTCCAGGTGTCTCCAAAACGTCTCCAGGAATCACCCAGGCAACTCAGTAGTTTTATATAAAACCTACTTTATTCTTCTATATAAATATACTATATGGTAAACAAACCACAATCTCTACACACTACTCCACAATATCTCCAAACCACTGCACCTCTACTCAACACTACTCCAACTCTACTCAACACCAAAAATACATTGGCAAACATTGCAATTTTATAGCCATTGTTTATCACCACCCACTAATTAGTTTCCACCCAGTGGGTGTGTACTTCCATTCAGATTGGTCCACATAGTTCCATCCATGCTTAAGACCAACCCATGTATTTCAACATTTCACCTTGTACACTTAATGATTCTCAGGTGTTTCCAATCTGCATTCAGTACCTCTGTCCTTGGCTCTCAGGCCTTCTAGATTACATTAGCAGTTTCACCTGTGTAGCTTCATAATTGCTCTTGCTTAGTCATTGTGACTTTCACATACATATTTTATTTCTTTCACTGTATGTCCCATGTTGCATTTTCCTTAACAATCCCCTCCAAAATAAAATATTGTATGTGTCTTACAATGTCATTCCAACCATTTGTGTCAGCCTTTCATGTTTTTCTACTGTCAATGCTTTTGTGAACAAATCTGCTATGTTGTGTTGTGTTTCTATATATCTCAATTCTATTTCACCCTTCTGAACCATGTCTCGCACATTTTGATATCTTACACCAACATATTTTGTTCTGTTCCTCAAACTTTCAGTTTCAGCCATCGCTATGCATGACTGTGAATCTTCCAGAATTTCCACTGGTATCTTGTAACTTTCATTTAAATCATTTAGCAATTGCTTAATCCACTGTACCTCATTTACTATCTCATTCAAAGCAGCGAATTCTGCTTCCGTCGTGCTTAATGCTACATTAGTTTGTTTTCTACTTCTCCAAACTATTGGACTTTCACTATATTTAATTATCATTCCTGTAACTGACTTCTTGTCTCCTAATTCTGATGCAAATGAACTGTCTACATAACAATCTAGATCTGAACTATTGTTTCTTATTATCAATTTCCTATCTACGGTTCCTTTCAAATATCTCAACAAATGTTTTACCGCTGTCCAGTCTTCAATTTTTGGATCATTAACCCTTCTAGACAATACATTTACAGCATAAGAAATGTCTGGTCTGGTATGGCAAGATATGAATTGTAAAGATCCTATTATACTTCTGAAGAAAGTCTTGTCCTCAAACGCTCTAGTTGTTTCCTCAGACACAAAACCAGTTGTCATTGGAGCTCTTACTATTTTTGCATTCTGTAATCCACACTTTTCAATCAGTCTTTCAATTTTATTTCTCTGACTTAATAAACAATGTCCTTCTTCTGTCCATTCAACGCAAATACCTAAATAAGACTTCAATACACCTAAGTCCTTCAAAACAAACTTCTCAGACAATTCTCTTTTTACTGACTCAATTTCCTGTTTTGACTTTGCTGCTACGCACAAATCATCTACATAAATCACTAATACTATGTCTCCTTTTGTATAAACACAAGCATCTGCAATGCTCCTCTTGTAACCTAGCTTAACTAGCTCATCATTGATGCACAGATTCCACGCTCTGGCACTTTGTTTTAAACCATACAATGCTTTCTTTAATTTATATACTCTCTGACTACCATTTTCTTCAAAACCTTGTGGCTGCTCCATAAATATTTCTTCATCCAAGACCGCATTCAAGTAAGCTGTCTCAAAATCAAAATGTTCTACAACTAAATTCCTTTTTACTGCTACAGCTAGAACCATTCTCAGACTTTCTGGCTTTGCAGTTGGAGAATATGTCTTATCATAGTTCTCATACTGCTGTTGTGCAAAACCCTTAGCCACTAACCTAGCTTTATATTTGATACTTCCATCTGGCATTTCTTTCCTTTTGTATACCCATTTACAACCAATTACTTTCTTGTCTTTGGGTCTGTCAACAATTTCAAAAACATCTTTATTTACCAGGCAACCAAACTCATTATCCATTGCATCAAACCATCTTTCCTGTTCTTCACTAGAATAACTTTCCAATTCTTCAAAACTTTCAGGCTCTTCTACTGCTAAACAAGCTCTTGCCTTTGTCACAACAAACCTATCTGGAGGCTTTCTAACTCTATGACTACGCCTGGGAATAAAATCTGCTGTTCTGTCTCTTTCATCCTCACTTTCTCTACTGGGAGTTGTATTTCTATGACTAAATCTCTTGTCTTCAGTCATTCGAGTAGTAGTAGGCCTAGATGCTATCTCATCATCAGAAGAACTACCACTGCTGCCAGGTGATGCTTCCTGCTTAACTGAAACCCCTCCATTTCCCGAGATTGGTTCAGTTTGTGCTTCTGGCTCATTTGAACTCCCTAATCTCAAAAACACTTCTTTATTGGCATGCAGTTTGTCCCAACCAGCATGTCTCTCGAAATTTGCAGACCTAGAATACTGCACTTGTTTTCCACCCAAATGAAACTTGTAGCTATTTCCAGAATACCCCAAAAACCTAAGCCTTTTGCTTTTGGGTTCTCCTTTCCTCCTGAAACAAGCAGGTGTGTAAACATGAGCAAATTGTCCAAAAACCCTTAAGTACTTGTAATTTGGCATTCTCCCATACAATACCCTGTAGGGAATGTCTTCAATTTCTGAGTGATACAATCTGTTACTGATATGTATTGCAGTCAAAGTTGCTTCTGCCCAAAAACTATCTTTCACCCCTGCATCTGCCATCATACAAGCAGTAATTCTTTTTATATCTTGTATTTTCTTCTCTGCTAACCCATCCTCACTAGGACAGGCAGGGTTTGTAGTTTCATGCCTTATTCCCACCTTTTGAAACCAGTTAAACAATTGATTATTTAAAAATTCTCCTCCTCTATCAGTAATAATGGTGCCTACTCTGGTATCAAATTGTCTTTCCACCATTCTTACCCATGCTTTTAAACTTTGCCCAGCGTCAGATTTGTTTTTCATTATTCTCACAAATGCAAACCTTGTATACCTATCAACAATTACTAGGAAATACTTGCTTCCCCCTAAGGACAAGCAATTAGCTTGGGCAACATCTGCATGTACATACTGAAATGGTCTTTGAGCAATTCTTTTTGTTTTCTTAGCTACTGGAAAAGCTCTGACCTTTACCTGATGACATACCGTACAATCTAAGTGGTTTTTACATTCAGTAACTTTTAAATCTGGACACATACTGATTAAATTCTTTAAACATTTGAAGCTCGCATGGCCGAATTTTCTGTGAAGCTCGTGTATGCAGTCTTTGTGGATTGGAATATTTTCTATGTTATTAGCTTCTTCAACCCTGTAGCTATCAATATTGTCCTCCAAATAATAAAGTTTGTCCTTTTTCAAACCTATGCCACGCAATTCCCCATTCATTTTTATCTTACACATGTTCTTTTCAAAGATGACTGTGTAGTCTCTTTCTGTTAATCTGCTTACTGATAACAAATTATTTTCTAACTCCTTTACATGTAAGACATCATTAAAATTCTCTTTTAGCCCTGGAATGTACACAGTACCCATTTGATTTACAGTACTTAGCTCTTTCCCATCAGCCAAAACTACAGTATTTACATTAGCTGATTTTCTATTACTTATTAAATTTATATCATTACACATCAAAGATGAGGCTCCTGAATCAACTAGCCATTTAGAATTTGCATTTTGTTTTTCCTTAATCATGGTTGCAAACCCCTTTTTATTACCACTGTCCCTCAAAAATGGAGGTCTGGACTGTTTTTGATACTGCCGCGGCTGCCATCTGCTCTCTGCTTGCTTGCGTCTCTCAGCTGCAAAATGTTTACAATGTCTCTGCAGATGACCAATCTTCTTACAATAAAAGCACCTCCGTTGCTCCCTTGTAGAGGCTGCTTCCTCCTGCGTTCGCCAGTCAGGAGATGTTTGTTGTTTTGGCACAGTCTTTAAGCTTGCTGAGTCACTCTGCTCAGACATTCTTCTCTGGTTCTCTTCCAGTATTCTGGCCACAATTAAATCTCTGTTAAGCTCAGTTTCCTGCAGGTTTTGCAGGCTGTTCGTTATGTTGTCCCACGAAGAGTCTAGCGATTCTATTAAAATGTAGCATTGCTGCTCTTTGCTAATTTGCACTCCCCTCAGTTCAGCTTGCACAAATAAATCTTGCATTATTTTTAAATGTTCTATCACACACTGCCCTTTAGCCATCTTTTGCCTATATATTCTTTTAGACCATAGCATTTTTGCAAAAGCAGTTGAAGGAGTGTGTAATCTCTGCAAGGTATCCCACACATCCTTGGCAGACGTTTTATCTCTGACGTCATTAATTAAGTCTTCTTCAAGCATGAGATAAAGACAGGCTTTTGCTTTATTATCTCTCTCTTGAGTGGCTGCATTAGCATCAGCTGCCAGCCCTGTTTCAACTGTTGACCACAGACCTTCCTTTACTAGTAGAGATTGGGCATAAATCTTCCAGGTAGAGTAGTTGTTTCTATTCAATTTACTAAACTTTAGAAATTCCATCTTGATCTGTGCAGTGACTCAATTTGACACAGTCCTTCTGAGTATGCACAGCTGACCCGTCTGGGCTTAAGCAAAACACAAAATGATTTACTCACGAGGCTTATCAGTGCAGCACAAACAACTTGCTCTGATCTGTCGTCCACAAAGCTTTCTTCCACTTTCTGGAACTTTCAGCGTATGTGGATGCTGGGTGCTCTAGTAACTGGGCCCATAACCCTTGTCAGGGATGATGGGAGTTGTAGCTCTTCACCTCTGGCTCAAACTCACCACCTTGTTATGCAGCAGAGCTGACCAGCTTAGATCAGTGGTTAATGCTTTCCTCCAAAGCAGCAGAGTTTCAGAGAATAGGCTGAAGATCCTGACAAACTCTCCAAGCCTTCTCACTCTTCTCCAGGTGTCTCCAAAACGTCTCCAGGAATCACCCAGGCAACTCAGTAGTTTTATATAAAACCTACTTTATTCTTCTATATAAATATACTATATGGTAAACAAACCACAATCTCTACACACTACTCCACAATATCTCCAAACCACTGCACCTCTACTCAACACTACTCCAACTCTACTCAACACCAAAAATACATTGGCAAACATTGCAATTTTATAGCCATTGTTTATCACCACCCACTAATTAGTTTCCACCCAGTGGGTGTGTACTTCCATTCAGATTGGTCCACATAGTTCCATCCATGCTTAAGACCAACCCATGTATTTCAACATTTCACCTTGTACACTTAATGATTCTCAGGTGTTTCCAATCTGCATTCAGTACCTCTGTCCTTGGCTCTCAGGCCTTCTAGATTACATTAGCAGTTTCACCTGTGTAGCTTCATAATTGCTCTTGCTTAGTCATTGTGACTTTCACATACATATTTTATTTCTTTCACTGTATGTCCCATGTTGCATTTTCCTTAACATGTATAGCTATGTTTCAGATGCTGGGGTTGGGAATGGGAGATACAAAGTACCATCATGCTCTGCTTGTAAAGAGGGCTCAAGCCCGGGGAAAGGTATGCATTTTATCTGGGGTAGAATTAACCTGGGCTATAAGTCTTACAACCCAGTAGGGAGACAAAATGAGACCAAGTTGTGTATCTTGGTGACAAGAAGGAAAGAGACAGAAAACAAAGTTGTACAAGAAACTTTTAATTTTGAAATATGACTGACACAGAAATATGTACCACCCTATATGACATGCTGTCTCAAGAACTACAAATCCCACAGCTCCTTAGTTCCAGGTTTCCTTAATTCCTGCTGGTGCTTCTTCAAACTCTTCTAGGAAGAGCAGCTGAATGATAATTGGCAGCAAAAGAGAGAGATTCACACACTCATAATCAGAGACATTGTGATCCCAGCTGCAGTGGGAACCAGCACTATTAACAAGCAACAAAATATATCTAATTATATGACTTAGGTCTCTGATTTTCAAATAGTAACAGTAGAACCCAACACATGGAATTAAGAAGTATTTATCACTTGTACAAATAATGTTAAGGTAACCAGTTACAGAAAGCCAAAAAGTGTGTGATTTGTGACAATGAAACAGAGGATAGAAAGAGCCTTAAATTTGCAAATAATTGCAAATTCATTAATTCATTATGCTTATTTTCCAAGTTGTGCCAAATGGGTATTATACATTCTAGTCCCCAAGAAAGGGGGCACAAGGGATTACAGTAACCACAGGACCATTGCATGAATTTCCCATGCAAGCAAACTGATGCTCCAAATTCTACAACAGAGACTTTTACCATCTATGGAGTGAGAAATGCCAAACTTCCAAGTTAGGCTCAGGAAAGGAAGAGGCATTAAGGATCATATTATAAAAATATGTTGTATAATGTGGTGCACTAAAGAATTTCAGAAGAAAATCACTCAGTGCTTTATAGCTTAGAGCAAAGCCTTTGATTGTGTAGGTTATCAAAAACTATGGCTTGCTCTTAATGAAATGGGTGTGGCACAACATTTGATTGTCCTGATGTGTAACTTGTATTCAGGACAACAGGCTACCATCAGTAAGTACAAAATATGGAGAAATTGTATTGTTTTCAATTGGAAATTGGCAAGGTAGTCAAGAAAGCCTGCAATTATCACCCTACCTGTTTAACTTGTATGCTGAACATATTATACATAAAGCAGGATTAGACTTGGGGGAAAGGAGTTGTGAAAATTGGAGGAAGGAACATCATCAATTTAAGATATGCAGATGACTCCATACTACCAGCAGAAAATAGTTAAGGAAGAAAGGGCAAAGGCAGGTTCATAATTGAACATTAAGAAAACAGAAATAATTATCACAGATTATGTACATGACTTTAAAGAAGACACTGAAATAGTCAAAGATTTCCTACACCTTGGCTCAGTTATTAATAAAAATGGAAACTACAGTCAAGAAATCAGAAGAACACTAGGACTTGGAAGGGCAGCTATGAAAGAGCTAGACAAGATCCTGAAGTGTAATAATATACCATTTTATACCAAGGTCAGGATTATCCATATCAGGAGTTAGAGACTGAACTCCATTATAAAATGGCCGAACAACTGCAGAATCATGCTGAGTCATAATGGCTGACTGCATGAACTACCAAGTCATGCCTAGTCAGGCCACTAGAGGGCAATGTCCTGTAGATATATATATATATATATATATATATGTGTGTGTGTGTGTGTGTGAGAGAGAGAGAGAGAGAGAGAGAGAGAGAGCGCTAGCTAGCTAGCTAGGCCAAAGCTCACTCTCTTCTTTCTGTGAATGCTATGCCTGGTGAAGCAGTTTGTCCTTTAATTGTAAATATTTGTACATATTGCAACTGGAAGATAAAAGTGCCTCCTGCTTATTTGGATGTCAAAACTCTCTGTGTGAGTATTCTTGGGAACATGTTGCTACTAAGACTTCTTGGGAACATGTTGCTACTAAGACTTTTTGGCTTCTGCTGGGGATTGTCCTATCATCCCCTGACAGTGGTTATGGGCCCACCAGATTGATCTCAGATTAGATAAGGTGCACCCTGAAAAGTTCCCAGAATCTTTTTTGTTTTTGAGTGTTTTTTGCTAGTTGGCTGTGAAACAGTTAAGTTTCAGCCAGACTCTGTGTTAGAGCTATCTTCAGGCAGCTTTGAAGAGCTGCCAGCTGCTTGTGTTTCATAGCTGAAGATTTTTTTTATTCAGACAGCACAATGGCAGATACTAGCCATGTTCGTTTTGAGAAATTGGCTGATGGAAATTATCCAGCCTGGAGTTTATATATGGAGGCTTTATTAATTAAGGACAATTTGTGGCACATTTTGGAAAATGAAAGTGTGATTCCAGAGGGTTCAGAAGATGAAATAGCAGCATTCAGGCTAGTGGACTAGAAGGTTAGAGCTGCAATTCTCTTACCGCTCAGCTCCTGCCAGTTAATACACGCGGCCCCAGCAGAGACAGCCTTTCAGCTTTGGAGAGCTTTGAAAACAGTTCATCAGAATTCGTCCTGCCTCTCAAAGATGATATGGACTAATAGACTTTACAACACAAAGCTGTCTACTGGAGGCTGTGTGAAAGGATTTGGAGGAAATGAGGCAGCTTTTTCAAGAGGTGGCCAATAGAGGGGTGGACATTCCAGAAGCCCATAAGTGTTTTATTTTATTGGGCAGTTTGCCAAAGGAATGGGATTTCCTAATGTACAGTCTGCAGACCACCAGCGAGAGTGATTTGTCTGTAGACCTGGTAGCTGGGCATATTCTGGAAGAGGTCCAACACAAGCAATTTGATTCCCAGATGGAGGGGAATAAACAGCCACAAATTATCAGACGCAATCGAGAGAGCACTGAAACACACCCAGAGGCATCTGATGTGGAGGAGGGAGCCTACAGCTACGTCAAATGCTGTTTCAGATACAAAAAGCCTGGACATTTTCAGAAGGACTGTAAGATGCCTGCACCGGATAGGAGGGGTGGCACAGCTACAGGGCAAAGAAGAGGTGCATCCTCTCAGGCTGCAAACCATGTCCTGATAGCAAAGCACTATCCTGATGGTACTGAGGAAAGTGTTCCAGGTAGTAGTGAGGCCCAAAGACCAAAAGGTTGTTGGTTGCAGTTTTGTGTACAAGCTTAAGGACATGCCTGATGGGACACAAAAGTGTAAGGCACGCTTAGTTGCGAAAGGCTTTTTGCAGGAGCGCTACACCAATTTTGACAAAACCTTTTCGCCCACAGCAAAGCCAGAAAGTCTTAGCTTAGTGTTAGCTGTAGCAGCCAAGAGGCAGATGGTTGTGCAACGCTTTGACTTTGAAACAGCATACCTGAATGCTGATCTTGAAGAGACAGTGTTCATGGAACAGGCCCCAGGGTATGACAGTACAGGTGAGAGCAAGGTGTACTTGTTACACAGAGCACTCTATGGCTTGAAAATAAGCACACGTTGCTGGAACAAGTGCATATACCAAGTTTTGGTGTCAGTAGGTTACACAAGGAGCATTGCAGATGCCTGTGTGTACACCAAGGGGGCAGGTGATAGTGCTGTCATGCTAGTTATCTATGTTGACGACCTTTGTGTGGTGGCAAAGAGTGCCAGTGATGTCAAGAAAGTGCAGGTGGAGTTAGAAAGCAGGTTCAAGTTAAAGGACTTAGGCAGCCTGAGATGTTATCTAGGAGTAGAGGTAGAAAGAACCAGTCTTGGAGAATTTTTCCTTAGTCAGAAGAAGAAATTTGACAGTCTTGTGGCCAAATGTGGCCTTATTGAGGCAAAAGTGGTCAGGACACCAATGACCACTGATTTTGTGAACTTAGAGTCAGAATAGGAGTTTGAAAGGCCAGATCTATACCACTCAGTGGTAGGCAGTCTGTTGTTTATTGCAAACAACACAAGGCCTGACATCAGTTTTGCAGTTGGGGTGCTCAGCAGAAGAGTCTCCAAGCCAAGGAGGGCAGATTGGAAAGCCCTGAAGAGAGTAGTTAGATTTCTCAAGGGAACCAGGGACATGCGTTTGAAACTGACAGGAAGTCAGGTGACCCTGGAGTGCTATGTAGACAGCTCTTTTGCTGCTGAGACTTAAGACAGGAAATCAGTTACTGGGTTGGTGATCAGATATGCACAGAGCCCCATAGTGTGGAGATCAAGAAAGCAGAACTGTGTGGCCATTAGTATCACTTAAGCTGAATTCGCAGCCTTGTCTGAGATGGCAAGTGAGGTACAATGGGCCAGGCAGATGCTTGCAGACCTTGGGGATCCGTGCCAAATGCCTGTTGAGGTGCACAAGGACTCACAAGCCTGCATAGCTATGGCAGAAGCAGAATATCTGAAATGCAGGACAAAGTACATTGTGGTACACTACCAAAATGTGAGGCAGTTAATACAAGAAGGTGTCTTGTGTCCGAGGTACTGTCCATCTGAGGACAATGTTGCAGACCTCCTCACAAAAGCCCTTCCAGCAGGAAGCCATGAGGAGATGGCAAACAGGCTGGGCCTTGTCACTAGTGTATAAAGTGAAAGGTGTCAAAAGGGAAGGTTAACTGACAGACAATTGATGTCCAACAATATATATTAATGATGTTATGTTGTGATGATAACATGTGTCCTGGGCAGTAGTTTGACCATTTTGGAGGGGATTATCGGGAGTTAGAGACTGAACTCCATTATAAAATGGCCGAACAACTGCAGAATCATGCTGAGTCATAATGGCTGACTGCAGGAACTACCAAGTCATGCCTAGTCAGGCCACTAGAGGGCAGTGTCCTGTAGACATATATATATATATATATATATATATGTGTGTGTGTGTGTGTGTGTGTGTGAGCTAGGCCAAAGCTCACTCTCTTCTTTTAATGCTGATGCCTGATGAGGCAGTTTATCCTTCAATTGTAAATATTTGTACATATTACAACTTTTTGACTTTGAAGATAAAAGTGCCTCGTGCTTATTTGGATGTCAAACACTGTGTGTGAGTATTCTTGGCAATGGGTTACTACTAAGTCTACTGAGATAGTTTTTGGCTTCTGCTGGGGATTGAGTGTCCTATCATCCCCTGACTATCCATACCATTGCATTGCCAATTTCTATGTATGATCATGAAAGTTGGACAGTGAAGAAAGCTGATAGAAAGAAAATTAACTCATTTGAAATGTGGTGTTGGAGAAGAGTTCTACAGATACCATGGACCGCTAAAATGACAAACAAATGAGTCTTAGTGCAAATCAAGCCTGAACTTTCCCTAGAGGCCAAGATGTCTAAACTAAGACTGTTGTATTTTGACCACATCATGAGAAGACATGACTCATGTAAATACAATAACTAGTAAATGACTAGTAAATACAGAAGACATGACTAGTAAATACAATAATGTTTGGTACTGTAGATGGCAGTAAGAAAAGAGACCACATACCAGGTAGATAGACTCAATCAAGGAAGCCACAGCCGTGAGTCTGCAAGACTTGAGCAGGGCTGTTCATGATAAGTCAATCATCAACTTGATGGCCGTTAACAACATGTGCCAATTTTTATAAGCAAGGGGATCTTGTAGTACCTTTGACAGTAATGTTAGGACTTTATCAGACTAAAAGTAAAAAAAAAAAAGAAATAAACATGTAACATTTACACTAAGCACCTAAACACACTAAAAAATTTCAAAGTAACCCGGGAAGGGTCATAAAAAGTTTTGTCACTTACCTGGATGTTGCGATCTTACCTGGAAGTGTTCTGGCTGGTCCAGCCATTGTCGGGGTAAATACAAGATTGAAATGGCCAGAGGTTTCCCATGCTGGCAGTGCCAGCACAAAAGCAGTAGGGGGATTTATTGATGGCTTAAGCTGATTTTGCTGATTTTAACCACAAAGGGGCAACATCATCTGATCTGTGTGCCCTTTCACAGTTATGTGGCATTGTTATGACACCGTATTTTGAGTGTCTGATAAAGTCCACAGTCTCACAGGTGCTACAAGATCCCCTTGTTTACTGTTATTCCAGACGACACACCTATGCCTTTGAAATGTGCCAATTTTGAAATAGATACTACAATCTGAATTTCAGAGAAGGCAAATTTCAGAGAAGGCAAATTACCCATCCAAATGACCCTCCAGTATTTAATTAAGTTGTACCCCACAGAGCACCTGAACCAGTTACTTTATTCAGTTTATTTACCCCTAGATGATTCAGAACCTGCTTCAAAGCTAATTTCCAGACAATAAATTATCACATTCATTTCAATCATTAACATCATTAGCCTCCCCAAATCAAATTAAAGCCATGATAAATAGAGTTCACACTCTTTTCTAGTCATGATGGAGATGTGTAATTTTTTTTAACTGTTAGCAGAAGAAACAAGGTGACCTGGTACCGTAAGTGTCCGATCTATCTTTTTAAAAACATAAATTAGTCAAAGGTAATAGCTACCACCATGGCAGCTACAGCTGATCTGTCTTTCGCAGAATGGACATTCAAACTTCAGTAAGTTCTGGGCAAGTAAAGAAATAGCTGGAAGGGGTCATCTGGGAGTTTTGATAAACTCCCCTTCTCCAGCTGCCTTGATTTTTTACAGAGAAAACTATATGCAAACAAAACGACAGCCCCCATAGGAATACTCATTGCTTTCCCCCATACAATTGTCCCTGGAAATAACAGGTATTCCTCCCTACCCAGTGGCACTTGAAGTTTCAATTATCACTGTGCAGCAGGCAGACCAGGTCAGCTCAACTGCTGGCTTGCCATTAGATGGCCTAATTACATTAAAAAAAAAGGAAGACAGAGTGGTGTCTCCCCATCTCATCCTTTATGACCCATATTGGACATATGGCAACTAGATCCTATAAAGAACATAATCCTTGTCCTACATCCCTGTTGTTGATGTGTGTCTTCAAGTGATTTCCGACTTATGGTGACCCTAAGGCGAACATATCATAGGGCTTTCTTGGCAAGATTTGTTCAGAGGCGGGTTGCCTTTGCCTTTCTCTGAGGCTGAGAGAGTGTCCAAGCTCTATTGGTGAGTTTCAATGGCTGAGTGGGAATTCAAACCCTGGTCTCCAGAACCATAGTCCAATGCTCAAACCACCACACCACACTGGCTCCCTACATCCCTAGCTGGCTGTAAATTACACAGGCAGCAAGTAAAGGGAACACATGATCTTAGATGTCTCTATACTAATGCATAGAGCATGGGAAATAAGCAAGATGAACTTGAACTCCTAGCACTACAAAACAAATATGATATAATAGGTATTACTGAAACCTGGTGGGATGAGTCTCATGATTGGAATCTAGGAATAGAGGGGTATAACCTTTATAAGAGAAACAGGCAAACAGGAAAGGAGGAGGAATAGCATTATATGTCAGGGATATTTACACCAGTGAAGAGATCCATGACATCAATACTGGAAGCCAGGTGGAGAGCATCTGGATAAAAATTAAAGGGGAGGGAAACAACAGGGATGTTATTGTGGGACTCTACTACAGACCCTCAAGCCAGATGGAGGAACTGGATGATGCCTTTCTAGAACAGATGAACACACACGCAGAAAGGAGAGATGTAGTAGTGATGGGTGACTTCGGACTTTTTCGGACAATGAAAAAATAACGGAAGCAACGTCGCCAGGTTGCGACGCTGCAGCGCTAGAGGGCGTCAGTTTTGTACGACGCTCCTTCCCAGCGGTACTGTTGCAGTACTGCTGGGATATTTGAACGTGATATTTTTGCTTTCTACCATCATATTTTACTCACAATCAGCGATCGTGAGTAAAATATGACTGTAAAAGCAAAAATATCACGTTCAAATATCCCAGCGGTACTGCAACAGTACCGCTGGGAAGGAGCGTCGTACGAAACTGACGCCCTCTTACATTGTCCGAAAAAGTCCTTCAACTATCCTGATATTTGCTGGAAATCTAACTCAACCAAAATTTCAAGGTCTAGCAAATTCCTTACTTGCCTGGAAGACAATTTCATTGTCCAAAGGGTGGAAGAGGCAACAAGGGGGTCAGCTATTTTAGATCTGATCCTAACCAACAGGGAAGACCTGGTTAATGGGGTGCAAGTGGTGGGATCCTTAGGTGAGAGTGATCATGTTCTCCTGGAGTTTGTTATACAATGGAAAGGAAAAGCCAGGCATAGTCAGACATGCATTCTAGACTTTAGGAAAGCTGATTTCAATAAACTCAGGAAAATACTGGGGGTGATCCCATGGTCAGGAATACTAAAAGAGAAGGGACTTCAAGATGGATGGGACTTTCTCAAAAGGGAGATACTGAAGGCACAATTTCAAACAATACCAATGAGGAAGAAAAATGGGAGGTGTCTCAAGAAACCAGGATGGATGACTAAAGAACTTTCAATGGAGCTAAGTTTTAAATGGAACATGTATAGGAAATGGAAAAAGGGGGAAATCACCAAAGAAGAATTCAAACAGATATCGAACACATGTAGGAGTAAAGTCAGAAAAGCTAAAGCGCAGAATGAGCTCAGGCTTGCTAGAGAGGTTAAGAACAATAAAAAGGGGGTTTGGGGGTATGTCCGCAGCAAAAAGAAGAAGAAGGAAATGGTAGGGCCACTACGTGGAGAAGATGACAAAAATGCTAACAGGGGACAGGGAAAATGCAGAATTATTCAACACATTCTTTGCCTCAGTGTTTTCAGAAAAGGAAAAGGGTGATCAACCTGAGGATAATGGAACAGAAGATACAATAGGGGAAATCTAGCACAGAATAGGTAAAGAGGTAGTACAGGAATACCTTCTTAATCTAAATGAATTTAAATCTCCAGGACATATTCAATGGTATTAAAAGAGCTGGCAAATGTAATCTCAGAGCCATTAGCAATAATCGTTGAGAACTCCTGGAGAACAGGAGAAGTCCCAGCAGACTGGAGGAGGGCAAACGTTGTCCCCATCTTCAAAAAGGGGAAAAAAGAGGATCACAACAATTATCATCCAGTTAGTCTGACATCAATACCAGGAAGATTCTGGAGCAGCTCATTAAAAAGAGAGTCTGTGAACATTTAGAAGGCAATGCCATAATCACAAAAAGTCAACATGGCTTTCAGAGAAACAAGTCATGCCAGACTAATCTAATCTCTTTTTTTGATAAAGTTACCAGCTTGGTAGATGAAGGGAACACTGTGGATATCGCATACCTTGATTTCAGTAAGGCCTTTGACAAGGTTCCCCATGACATTCTTACAAACAATCTTGTAAAATGTGGGCTAGACAAGTTAACTCTTAAATGGATTTGTAATTGGTTGACTGGCCAACCCCAAAGGGTGCTCAGCAGTGGCTCCTCTTTGTTGTGGAAATATTTGACCAGTGGGGTGCCACAGGGTTCTGTCCGGGGCCCAGTGCTATTCAACATCTTTATCAATGACTTGGATGAGGGAATTAGGGGCATACTAATCAAATTTGCAGATGACACCAAATTAGGAGGAGTAGCTAAAACCCTAAAGGACAGGATCAAAATTCAAAATGTCCTGAATAGACTGGAGAGCTGGGCCAAAGCTAACAAAATGAAATTCAATACGGAGAAATGTAAGGTACTGCACTTAGGGCGGAAAAACGAAATGCATAGATATAGGATGGGGGAGACCTGGCTGAATGAGACTACGTGCGAAAGGGATCTAGGAGTCCTAGTAGACCACAAGTTGAACATAAGTCAACAGTGTGATGCGGCAGCTAAAAAGGCCAATGCGATTTTGGGCTGCATCAATAGAAGTATAGTGACTAGATCAAGGGAAGTAATAGTGCCACTCTGTTCTGCCTTTGTCAGGCCTCACCTGAGTACTGTGTCCAGTTCTGGGCACCACTATTCAAAAAGGATATTGACAAATTGGAACGTGTCCAGAGGAGGGCAACTAAAATGGTGAAAGGTCTGGAAACCATGCTTATGAGGAGAGACTTAGGGAGCTGGGTATGTTTAGCCTGGAAAAAAGATCGTTAAGGGGTGATATGATAGCCCTGTTTAAGTATTTGAAGGGGTGTCACATTGAGGATGGAGCAAGCTTGTTTTCTGCTGCTCCAGAGACTAGAACATGGAACAATGGATGCAAGCTCCAGGAACAGAGATTCCACCTCAACATTAGGAGGAACTTTCTAACAGTAAGAGTTGTTTGGCAGTGGAACATACTCCTTCGGAGCGTGGTAGGATCTCCTTCCTTGGACCCTTTAAACAGAGGCTGGATGGCCATCTATTAGGGATGCTTTGATTGTGATTTCCTGCATGGCAGGCGGTTGGACTGGATGGCCCTTGTGGTCTCTTCCAACTCTACAATTCTATGATTCTATGAAATACAAATACTGTAACTAGAAGCAAATATGTTTGTTATTAGGGCATCATGCTGAAAGCAGAATTTAATATGAAATCAAAATTATCCAAAGGACAATACTTTTGTAGAGGGTTCTGAGGCTCTATGTAGTTCTATATATGGATGAGTGGGTAGAAACTGGACTGAAAGACCATTTGGTCCTTTGCAACATTCTGGCTCTATTGAGTTCTGTTTTGCAAATGTTGGTATCTCTTCATGAGGTTTTGAGCAAGAGGATGTGCTCTACATTTTAGGAAATAAAACGAAATCCCATTATGTTTACTTCCATTTAAAAAAAATGTTCACAACTTTTTACTTTTGAATTCCACTGAAATTTTTCATTCACCATATGCTTTTGAAGGGCTGTGTTCTCTTCCAACACTCTATAAATGAATGGCAGAATGTGACTGCTAATTGTAGAATTTGTCTGTTTGAACAAAGCTGTTTTGAACAGAGGCTTCACATGTGTCTGGAATACATTCTTTAATGTCAGATCATTTCCTATTGATTGTCCTTTCCAAATCCATTTCAGTTTATAGAAGGAAATGAATCATGATATAATGGCAGTGCATGCAAAATATTTACCAAAAGAAAACAGTATGTTGCATGCATGTGTGTCTGTGTTTGTGTGGATTTTATTCCAGAACGCTTCAAATAAGGGTATCCAATGGGAGTTCATCAACTCTACCAATTGTCTTAACTTTCTCTTCAGCACTTGGCAGAACTCCAATTTAATTCCACTGGGACAGCAACACTTTCAAGCCAGGTTAAAAGAATGCTGAGAAGAAAAACCTTGATGAACAGAGTAATTGGTCTTTCCACCCCACTTCATTGTTCCTTTCAAAATGGTAAAGACTACTTTTTATTACACAGGCCCCTTTGGAAAAAGGAGCGGAAAAATGCTTATTCTGCACTAGTTACTATAACTAGCCAACAGGTACGACATGATTTGTTCTACAGAAGCCAGGAAAGAAAGAACCATGATTGAGGGGAGTGAGTCCTACTGTATTTGCTTCTCTTAAGAAGCTCTTTTGCCTTCAGCATAGTTTCTTATCAGCTGAGTTTTTGACATTTCTGCCTTTTTGCTTCCTGTAATTCTATCTTGTCTATTGATGGAGATTGACGGGGCCCTTTCATGTCTGAGGGGAATGGATCTTCCCACGCTTACAAGCACAAACAGCTGTAAGTAGGACTACTGAACCCACTTGGTACAAGGCATTTCCCAGAAGGAAAGGAGGGGATGGATCCATTTAACTTGGAAACACCTGCATTCATTTGGGTGAGTTGACTAGTGAATGTAACATGCAGCAAAAGAGATCTCATGGAAAGAACACCTTTTGGCACAAAACTCTACAAAGGTTTTGTTCAATGGCCAAATAATATTTATTTTATTTTTAAGTTGGAGGGGAGTTTTTTCTTCTTCTCCCATTTTTATATTTACTTTCCAGTATGCACAGATAAATATTCTCATGTAACTTCCTGGACATGAATGTTATGCCATATAATAGTCCATAAAGTTGGTATGCAGAGAGAGTGACTATATACAAAGGAGAACAAGGTTATGGGACTGTTAACTGTTGCAGAAAAGAGAGAATTTAGGCAGGTGCAGCTTTTAAAAATGCTTCGTACCAATTAACACCAACCCAAATCTCTTCTTCTACACAACTAGTAAAGACCTAACAACCCAGATTTTTTCACATCTGGTCATCCAATCTAATTCAGAGCCAGAGGTGGACTCTCATCAGTTGCCATTATCCTTCATCATAGGCTTTGCTGGCCATGGCTGATGAGGCCTGCAGTGTACCAAAATCTGGAGGGCCACATTCTCCAGCTCACTTCCACACTTCCAAATTGGCATGGGGTGTGTTTGGTATGAGTAGATGTAAATTGAGTTTGGTTTGTAGCAACAGAGCCTAAACACCCTAAAGGCACCAGTTCCTATCTGAACTTAGAAGCTAAGCAGGGTCAGCCCTGGTTATTACTTGGATGGGAGACTGCCAATGAATACTAGGTGCTGTAGGCTGTATTTCAGAGGAAGGAACTGACAAAGCCACCTCTGAGTATTCCTTGCCTATGAAAACTTTATGAAATTCATGGGGTCACCATAAGTCAACAGGCGACTTGAAGGCACATACACACACACACATTCTGCCACCCAATCTGGAGCTAGAAATACTTACTGTATTTCTTTAAAAACAGGGGTTTGTTTGTTTTAATTATGGTGTGAGCTGCTTTGGATTCCTGTACTGAGAGAAAAATAGGATATAAATCAAATCAAACCAATAAATTGCATCATTGGAAAACTGTTGCAAAGATGTTTAGTAGAAACATTGAATATGGCATGTTGAGAGCCGGCAGTATAGCATAGAGAAGCAATCAAGTGACTGGTTCACCCCATTATTCCTTTTAAAGGAAATGAAGTATATTATTCCTACAGATTGTTTGATCCATCTGAGCAGGTTGAATTAAAATGAATGGAAGTGATGCAGGATATTTTCAGAAATGTTGGCCTGCAAAAACTGTGCAGGCAATTAAACAGATAGTCATCCAGGATGTTGGTATATGAGTGGAAAACTGCAGTGTCTGGCCCAAGTCCACATTAGACAAATACTCATTGTGTGATACTTCATTGGAACCTTGTGAGTAAGAAGCTGCAATATCTCCTTCTGGCTATATGCGTAAGAATACAAAAAGAGTCCTGATAGAACCGACCAAAGGCCTATCTGTTCCACCATTCTGTCCACATAGTGGCTAATCAGTGCCTTATGGGAAGTCCAGAAGCAGAACATGAGCATAACTGCACCTTTGGGGCCACACTCCCCTGCGACTGATATCTGGTTCTGGATGAAATATGTAGTCATATGTATTCACTATCACTATTAACTGAATTTGTCTTAAAATAAAGTCTTCCAAGTTGGCAACCATCTTGTGTGTTTTTATTATGTGTGAAGTAGTATTTCCTTTTATCTGTTCTAAATTTCCCACCATCCAGCTTGAATGGATGATCCTGGTGTCTGCTTTCCTGAGAGGAGAAAATTACTTTCTCTACGTTGTCCATAATGCTATAAACCTCTGTAAATGTCTCTCCTTACTCAGCAATGAATAGTAATGGTCATGCAGGGAATATTCCAAATTGCCATGGAGTTGTAGGGAGCAAGGTACAAAACATTAAGTTGAATAACCTGTAGCCATTAATTCAGTGATAGAATTATTTATGGAAAATAAAGGTATCAGCTACATATGAATACCGTGAACTGTGTATTCATTAAAAAATACAGGACACCACTTCTGGCATCAGTAACTCTGTCTGTTCACAGAGAGTGAAGAGTGAAAGAAGAGCAAGCAAAGAGTAATACCTTGCTTTACTTATCTGCCCCCTCTACCCCATGGTCACATCCAATCTCTGTCTACTTTGTCACAATGGTTTTCAAAATTGCCTTTCTTATTGGATACAGCGAGCCCAATTTTTCTAAAGCCTAGTCCTCTGTTGGCTACAGAACTCATCCCAGTTCCTTCCATGTGACATATCTAGAAATTGGATGGAGATAGGAGGGGTGAGGTTCTCTCACTGTTTGATATTATTGCACAAACCAGAAATGTACAGCATATTGCCCCCATGCTTTGAAATACCTCTGCTTCTGCTTTGTATTTAATTTGTTATTAATCTTGGCTGGTTTCCAATAGCTTCTGGCCACCATGGCTGTTAACGTCTTTTGTCAGATATTTCAGACACAGTCTGCAGTCAGAAATGTATTATTGTGTACATGCTTTCCGACTAAAACAACGCTCAGAGAACAATCTGAAAGGCAACCAATTCTGTAGGAAGATGTGGTGAATTCTGGGGCGGGGGAAGAGAGCAAAGAAGACTCCTTAAGTAAGTCTTTCTTTTCTTTTCTTTTCTTTTCTTTTCTTTTCTTTTCTTTTCTTTTTTGCAGGAAGGAGGGTTAAAAAATGAACACTTGCTACATGGGAGTGAATCCTGTGTGGCACAATTAAAATTAACTAGCTGTGAATATTGGTCTTCTTTGTACTAGTGTTGGAAGGAGAGTGACTGCTTTTCCTTTGAAGGCTTTTCTTATTCCTTTCATGTCTGAAGCAAATTGTGACTATGGGCTGCTTCAGTCATAGAAGTCCACCACTCATTGACTGGAGCATCAAGTGATGGGCTACATCAGCTATCACAGCTTAAGTGTTATGGACAAGACCTTCCTGTCACTTGATATCAGCTGTGACACAATACTTTTCAAAGACACTGTTCACACGCATTCATATTTCAGGAGCAATATCAAATGTTTAGTAAGCAAGTGAGAAAAGTGCGGAAACAATGCACATGTAGGCAGGAACCAACCTATCAGTAATGTTCACATGTACAGTTAATGAGAGTTCAGTTTGAAAGATTCTTATGCACATCAACAGTCTCTTGCATTTCCCACTGAGAGATGGACTAAAGCTGGGAAGGAAGTGAATTACTGAATCCTTTTTTTTAAAAGAAAGGAATTTGTGCCCATACTTCGGCCTTTAGATATGAATGTAATAAAGCTGTCACTGTCTACCATGGTGAACACATACTCTGGACTATTCTTCCTGGGCTTTGCTGTTTGTGGTTCTCTTATCCTTTTGAGAATAACATAGGAAATGTATTCCTGATGTTAAAGAAAAATATACTGTATAAGTAAGACCTGCAACTCACCCCAAATAGCTCTTGCACATACTTATAATTTGTTCTTTTGTTTGTGGGAATGTAGTCCTAGGGCCCTTTTACACTACTCAGTTATAGCACTTTGATTCCACTTGAACTGTCATGGCTGTATCCTACAGAAACCTGGGATCTGTAGTCTGGGGAGGCATTAGAACTCTCTGGCTAAGAATTCTAAGGGGGAATCAAAATGACACAAATAATCCAGTTTGAAACTGGATTATTTGTCATGGCTCCTTCCTATGGAATCCTGGGATTTGTATTTTACAAGGTCTTTAGCCTTCTCTGACAAAGAGTGCGGGTACATCACCAAACAACAAGTGCCAGGATTCTATAGGGATGAGTCATGGCAAATAATGTGGTTTTAACCTGGATTACTTCTCTAGTGTGGATGCCCCCTAAGTACTGCACAAAACTCTGAGTCCTGGGATTCCATAGGATGGAGCCATAGCTGTTAAAGTGGAAAAGTGGTATCCAAGTGCTCTAATTGTGTACTGTGAAAGGGCCCGGGTTAATGGATAATGAACATTCCAGAAAGTGCTTCAGTGCTTAAAAGAGATATCGATCTGGCAACTAAAGACCCTAAAATTTCCAGGTTGGGCCCAAGACAATTTGCTGGCTGAGGAAAAACAGCAAATTGTGCCTTTCATGTCCTACTCCCAATTCAAGGTCTTGGGTATATTACCCAAAGGCAGGCATACATTGACCCAGGAAATCCCACGTGTACCTCTCCTTATCCTGGCCATTGCAAATATGATACCAATTAAATAAGTGAGGATTTGCTGGTTGTCTCACTCTAATGGAAAGCCCTATTAACAACTGATTCACCCATTTATTTTGCTTGTTTATTTACTTATTAAATAGCTCGCCTGTTACCCAGAACTGGATCAACAGTAGGATTTTAAAAGATAGAGGGACTCCTATTAGTGTTAGGTGCTTCACCCCATGTGGCTTCAATGTGGTTGAGAGAGCAGAAGAGTGTGATAGGACTGAGGAGAGCAAGGAACACTCTCCCAGCTCCAAAGTGGGTGAACCAGTAGGTGTGAATGAAGGGGAGAAGCAACTAGCTTCACTTTTGAGCAGGGCTGGCTACCATTAGCAGATGGGCAATAGACACTGGGGATGCTGTTACTTTTGAACCCTTAGTCAGGGCCACCTGTTAGAATGCAGAGTGGTGCATGCCACACCAGCTCTCCTAGGCTTCCTAAACTAGTCTGACACTTTCAATGTGATAGAGAACACTCATCCTCTCACCTGTATTGAAGTATGTAAGTAAGTTAGCTACTCCAACTGGTGTTTACGCATGGTAAGGAACTAGTGTGGTGTAGTGGTTTGAGTGTTGACTATGACTCTGGAGACGAGGGTTCGAATCCCTACTCAGTCATGGAATCCACTGGGTGACCTTGGTCAAGTCACACTCTCTCAGTCCCAGAGGAAAGCAATGGTAAACCTCTGAACAAATCTTGCCAAGAAAACCCCATGATAGTTTCGCCTTAGGGCTGCTAAAAATTGCAAAGGATTTGAAGGTATCCAACTATAGCAACAATATAGCCATCTTGTCCCTCATCTCAGGCAGCAAAATCCTGGTTTGGAGGTAGAGCCGTTTGTTATCACTTTTTAACTAATGATAGAATAGAAATTCAGCCATACCATTTTGGATGATGGTGTGTCTTCTACTGGATGTATGGTTCTTATAGGGATAGGTTTTCTCATTTGTTTCAGTGGAGCAGTAGAGAAGTAGCTCCTTGTGTGAAGCTCATGCACATAGCAATATTATTCATCAATCTATTTTGTACACTCCTGTTTAGCCCTGTATTCCATTTATCCTTCAACACCCCCCCCCGGAAGATTAGGGTGAGGGATAACAATTTTTGCAATGTTATCCAATGATTTTCATGGCTGAGGCCAGATAGATACAGTTCAAGTCTAACCCTGTATCCACTACACTCAGTAATATTCCATTTTGGGTGAGGGACTAAGAAATCAACTTGTGCCATAACCTTCAACATGGCAGCCATGTTTTAGCCATCCATTGTCCATTGTTGGATCCCTTTCTCCTTCTTCATCTTTTCACCTCTTCCTTACCTCTTCTGTTTCATTTTTTTTTTGAACCTCACTTTTTCTCATCTTAAAATACAACTCCTTGTTTTAAAAAAATACACCACATGGTGGTCATTTCAGTGTGACCAACCTTAAGTTGGGGAGCAACCCAGTTTGGGGTCCCCAACTAGAAGGTGAAGATCAACCAGAATTTAAAACACCACTACTTCTTCTTCTTCCTCTTTTTCTTATTATTATTACAGTTCCCATAATCCTGCAGACAGTATGGCCAATGACCAAAATGGCTTGGGGATTCCTGGACTTGTAACCTTTAAGAGGAACTTTTCTGAAGCCCTGAAATCTATGCACTAGCTCACACTGGCTTCATACTGTTGTCTCCACAGAAGTAATTTGGCAAAGTTCACTCACTCTAGCAAAACAGTTCTGAGGGCACACTGATGCCCCAAGGCCTATGAAAAATGGTTAAAATGGGCCAATAGATTTTCACTTGGCACAATAACATTTACTGACTAACATTTTCATTTTAACCCTGCTTCAGTTTGCATTTTTAAAAATATTCAAAACATCCTTCTCTCAGGCAGTATCAGCGATTAGGTTATTAGCATTCCTAGCCATTATTTTAAGACTTTTCTCCTCAGCTCTGATATTTTTATGCTCAGAATTCACACAATGTCCTTTAATTTATTCACTCTAAAATATTTTTTTAAAAAACATGAGTGACCAGTCTCTGGTGGTTGTGCTGTTCTGCATGGAACAATCTAGGCTACATTTTCAGAACTGTATGTTGTTGTTAATGAGGTCTATGTGGTTAACTCTTTAGCTGTTGTGACACAGACATACAGACATAGACACACAGACACACACACAAAAGATTGCCCTCATGTATTTTATATACCTCAAATGTAGATCTCATTGTGGGAAGTTATTGCAGGTTGTGGGGTAGGGAGGATGGTTAAATTTTAAGCATGATGGGGAGGGGGAAAAACTTTAAGGGCTTGGATGAAGTGGTACTAAAGAAAGACCTCATGTGACACTAAAATTTGATAAATGTTTTTCACTTGGAGGCTTAAGAAATTTGCCTTTCAGGGCTTTCTGTAAGGAAAAAAATGTTAATGAGGAAATTTTTTTTAACAAGGCAAGCCCTGGCAGTGACCCCCTCGGATCTAAGCACTGCTGCAAACTCAGGCAAAGTCAGAATATGCGGAGACCATCTTGTTGAATTTCACTGGCCTTCTGTTCTATCAGTACTATAGTTCTAGAAACAAGTCTCTTAATGAGGCAAGATCAATCCCAACAGGAAAACCTGTGATATTTGAGATCAGTAGACAGACATCCTTGCTGGTACAAATCAACCCCCCCTCCTCCCACATCATGCACATTGCAACTAAAAATTATAATAAAATAAAAATAATAGTGTCATTTTCTTTTAAAGATGTGGGATCACTTCATGTAGCATTTAACTACTGATTCCATCAGGCTTTTGAAGCTGCTTAAGTTCTTTTGTAGACGGATTGTTTAATGTTACTCAGACAAGGTAAATCAAAGTCTAATAGAGTGGAAAAACAGCAAAGGCAGAAAATAGGTAAAAGATAAATCACACAGGAAGTTTTGCTCTCTCTCTTTTTTTTGGTTATTATATTCATTGAGATCAAAGCTCTTGTTTCAGCTCTAATTAACAAAAGCTAATGCAGATTGGAGACCTTCTGGCACAGAGCGGAGCCTTGGAGGATACAGCTGAAATCTTCTGAAGATTTAAATAATTAATATGACACCTTGAGCTTTGGAGGGGGAAAGTAAAACAATAAAAATAAAATTAAAAAATATCCAGCCTCGTGCTCAAGTTTGAGAAACAATGCAATTGCCAAGTTTGATACCATTTGCTCCAAGGGAAAATGATCCAGGTTAGACTGCCTGGACTTCATTGTCATAATACCTTGGCAATTCAGTGGATAGGTTTGCCTTTTGTCATGCTAAGGACCTCTTTTGTGTGGTACTTTCTTACCCCCAAGTCTGCCCTGGTTGAAGAAAGATAGAGAAGGGGGGGCGGAGGGAAGAAAAGAAAAGGCAAATCTGCTTTAGGGAGTTAGAGGATGGTCATTTAATGGTTTTTAATCCTCTTAATCCAAGTAAGAATGGAGATCTCCGAGTGAAAATCCCATCCCAGAAGTCCTTATGATTCAAACGTCTGGCTCATGAGACTGTCTTGAGAGAGGGGGAGAAAGGGAAAACAGTGTCCCATGGTCTCCGCTCTTGAGACATTGTATTTTATTCCTCTTGCTTCCCCTATCCCACTGATTAGTGGCCTAATCACACACAAACAACGTGGCCAAAATCTCGCAAAATCCAAGAACTTCCCATTTCATATTGTCTGTCTGATGGATCATGGCAATTGCTTTTACTATCCTTAAATTTTTAGGGCTCTTTTTCCTAATTGTCTCAACTGTATGCAAATCTTTCCTAGATTAGGCCATGCACTAATGCCCTTTCCAAGCTGTTTTTTAACTTGCATATTTTCTAAGTGAATGAAATCCTCTATTGAGTTGAGATCCAGATTAGTTCTAAACTGTTGACATAATCATAGCTAAGCCTTTTGGCTCAGTTCATTATTACTCCATAAAGGCAAGATCACTCCTCACTTCCACCTTAAAAGGAAAAGGGGGGGGGGAAACAGACCTGTATCTAATTTCATACCTTGGAATAAGGCTGCTATGTTAAATGGTGTTTTAAACCTAGTAACATTTTCAGCCATGAAGGCCTGGTTGCTATACAGTACAATAAGACTAGCTGATCTCCCCTGCTCTAATAGTATAAATCTGCCCCCCACACAAAGAGATTCTTTATAAATAGGTGATTCTATATTTTATCAATAATATTGCAGAAAGATGCTCCATACCAAGGAAAATAAGTTCATTTTACAATCTCTCATCAGGGCCGGTTTAAGGAATTTTTTTGGGGGGGGCTGCAATGCTTTATTTTTGGGGGGCCCATATGTTTATCTCAGGTCAATGTAACCTAACCTATTCACAGTACAGGATGTTCAGATTACAGAAGGACCCTCGTATCCACAGATTCATTATCCATGGGACACAAAACAGCACACCCGCCACAGAGACTTCCTAGAAAATGTGTCCTCTCTAGCCATTTTCTAGGTCCTCCAAGGCAACTCTATGGTATTTTAAACCAGAATTCCCATTATTTTCAATGGTGTTCACTATTATCCACAGTTTTCAGTATCCACGCACCCCCCAGAACCAATCCCCAGTGGATAAGGGGGGCCCTACTGTATTACATAATCTGCCACCAATATTTAGTTTAAAAACTATATTATAGGCACTAACATAATATTTTTTGTTTATTAGCAATTAACGTAATGGTATAGATTTCCTCGAAGAAAAGAAAGAGTGGACTACAAGCTGAACATGAGTTAGCAGTGTGATGCAGCAGCAAAAAAAGCCAATGCAATTCTAGGCTGCATTAATAGGAGTATAGTGTCTAGATCAAGGGAAGTAAAAGTGCCACTCTATTCTGCTTTGGTCAGACCTCACCTGGAATACTCCTTCCAGTTCTGGACACCACAATTCAAGAAGGATACTGAGAAGGATGGTGGGAGGTCTGGAAGCCATGCCCTATGAGGAGTGGCTTGATAGTCATGTTTAAATATTTGAAGGGATGTCATACTGAGGATGGGGCAAGCTTGTTTTCTGCTGCTCCAGAGACTAGGACACGGAGCAATGGGTTCAAACTACAGGAAAAGAGATTCCACCTAAACATTAGGAAGAACTTCCTGACAGTAAGAGCTGTTTGGAAGTGTAATACACTGTGTGGCGGAGTCTCCTTCTTTGGAGGTTTTAAAACGGATGCTGGATAGCCATCTGGCGTGAGGGCTTTGATTGTGTGGTCCTGCAGGGTAGAAGCCGATTGGATGGTATGGCTGTTGTGGTCCCTTCCAGCCCTATGATTCTGTGATTCTAGGCAGCATTCAGACCCTGGGAAACTTACTTTTGGATTACACCTCCCAGAATCCCCCTGCCAGCACCCTTCTCAAGGTCTGGTTGCATTGTTCCTTTTCCAGCATTCTCTAGCCCAGTGGTTCTTAACCTGGGGTCCACAATGCCCTCACAGGAGTCCACAAAGGCTTGAAGGCTGCTTGGCCCACCTCCTTCCTGTAGTGTAGCAGCCACGTGACAGAAATGAAGGCAAAGACTGGCTGGCTGTCTTGGCCTGCACATTGCCATTCAATCCACTCCAGCCACAAACTTGCAGGAAGAAGCAAGAGTGCCTCTGAGGGAAAGTTTAATGGATGGTGTAATTGTATTGTTGTTGTTAGCTATTATTATTAGGTATTATTATTAGAGTTTTAAATCTTGAGTTAAGTCTTGGGGCAACAAAAGATATTTAAAGGGGTTCCCTGGTAAAGAAAAGGTTAAGAACCACTGTTCTAGCTCAATGGTTCTCACATAACACTAATGGGATGCTGGTGTGTTTTAGTGACAAAAATAAAATCATTGTTCCCAGTAATATTACTCCAAATTGTTATTTATATTCTTTATATCCTTCTGTTAAAAGAGCTAGAGTGTCGTAGAAGTTTCAGCATTGCACTATGACTGTGGAGACCAGGGTTTGAATCCTTACTCAGCCATGAATACCCACTGGGTGACCTTGGGCAAGTCACACTCTCTCAGCCTCAAAGGAAGGCAAAAGCACACCCCCACTGAACAAATCTTGCCTAGAAAATCCACCGATAGGTTCGCCTTAGTCAGAAATGACTTGAAGGCACATAGGCAAACACACACACATTCCTTTTGCAGGTTGAACTCAGTTGGCAGCAAGGGGAGGAAGCTGAAAACAAAGGGGGAAATGGAAGGAGGGGAGAGAAACCAGGACATTTTAAGAGCAGCTGGAAGGATGGGCTGGAGGGGATATCTGTGGAATGTGGCTGCCCAATGGGGACCCTTGGAGGGCAGAAGAGGGGGGCACCCTTCTTCCCAGTAGAGGCAGGAGAAGGAGAGAAGAGAGATCAGACAAGAGAGAGACAGGAAGGGAAGGGAAGGGAAGGGAAGGGAAGGGAAAGAAAGAAAGAAAGAAAGAAAGAAAGAAAGAAAGAAGCCCTTTCTGAATAGAGAGCAGGGGAGAAAGAGAGGGAAAGAGATGACCCTCACACTTCCCTCCCCCCCTCCTCTCTCTCTCTCTCTGTCTCTCTCTCTCACACACACACACTCAACCCTCTCTGACACAAATAGGAGCACACACCTGGGTTGTGTTTTTGACAATCTCCTGGGAGTCTTGCTCCGTCTTTCTTTCTGTTTCTCTTTTGCTCACTCGGTGGGGATGGAGCAGAGGGAGGAAGCACAAATGAAGGAGACAGGGGACTGCTCGTGCTCTCTCTCTCTCCCTCTCTCTCTCCTTAGTCTCCTGGTTTTGCTCGAGCCAGGAGGAGGGTTAGGACGGACTCCCCTGTGGATTACCCCCCACACACAGATGCAGATTTGGCAGTACGCTTAAACCAGCCTTATCCCTCATGATTCAAAAACAGATTTAAAATCTTGCATTGATCTATTTTAATGTTCTTAATTATATAATCTCAGAAAGTTATACAAGCTGTAGTCTAGGCCTTGTCTACGCAGGCAATATACCCCATCTTGCCCCCGTCTTAGAGTCCTACAGTCCTGGTGATGCAGGGCTTTTGCCCCATTCTGCCCCCGGGCAGTCCTCACATTCCCGGGGCATAGACGGGGCTAAGATGGGGTAGGTCTCTTTACTGCATTTTTAAATACCTGCTTTTTATCCGTTCCCACTGGGAAGGAATGGAAAGGGCCCCACATGCCCACAGGAGCCCGCCCCAGCAGACTGGCCTGTCACTGCAGCTGCTGGTCTGCGTCATTCTCTCCAAAGCAGGAAGGGGTCCTGCAGAATATGATCAAGGCAGGCCACATGCAGGGGGCCATGGTTACATGTTGCAGGCTGGCTTCCTTGCTTTCGGGAGAGCAAGGGAGATACTGGTGGTGGCGGCGGCTGTGATGGGTGGCGTCCCTGTCTGAACTTTCTCCTGTTTTGTGGTGGGAACAGGGGAGGAACAGGCCTGAACCGCAGCCAGGAATGCTGGCAGGGAGCTGGTGTATTCTGGCTTATGTAGATGAGTCCCTAAAAGGTGTTTGCATTCTAATGAATCTGAATCACCAGGATATATGTAAAACCAAAACTGCATTGGCTATTTACTTCCAAGTACAATTCCATGTTCTAAAATCTTGTGCAACACATGGAATAGATTCTTCTAGGGTTCCCAGATCCATTCTCTCTTCTCTGGACCACAGAATGAGGGAAGGAATCTCAGGGTGAGAGCAGTGCCCTAAAAAGAAGTGATTCCCCATGTACTGCTCCCTCCCCGTGTGCTGCTTGCCCTAATGGCTGCAATCTGCATTGGTGGAGCTGCTACAGATTCTCCAGAAATCTACTGTTTCCTCCATTGTCTAATCTGTTAGATTTTGTGGTTTGTCTGTTTTTATTTGAATGACATGCTCTGAGCAACTGTGGTAGATTCTTATGCTGAATGATGTTATCAAGCCCCATCCCTTTTGACATCACTGGGGGCTATCCCACTCCTACCCAGCCATTCTCTGAAGATGCCAGCCACAGATGCAGGTGAAACGCCAGAAATAAACTCTTACAGAACACGGCCTCACAGCCTGGAAAAAACCAAAGGAAAACCTATGGCCGTGAAAGCCTTTGACAAACATAAAGATTGATTTATTGGTTGAACACAATAACTGAAATGCTTTGAACTTTGATTCCAATCAGCCTCTATTCTTCTTAACACTTATTCTCCCTACACATACAGTCTCTCAGCTCCACTCACAGCCATGCACACATTCCAGCCTCTCCTCATCACATCTTCAACTCCCCCTTTCAATTGTCATCTCTCTCTCTCCCAACTGTCATCCAGTCCTTTCACATTAGGAGACCTCTCCCATACCAATTTCCTGCCACAGAATTGGCTCTTCATGCTCTCTTCCCATTCACTCTCCAACATTCGATCAGCCGTCCATTACATGGTCTCCACACTGAGATGGTCCTGATGTGGCAACCTTAATTCTGGCAACTGTAAGAACAATCAGATGTGGCTCCAGAGGGTGTGTGTGCATGCCTGCACCTGTGTATCAATAGGTTTTCCAGTTCTTGAAGATTCATGGCAAGCGTCTACATTTAATGGCAAAATAAAGTGGTCATTGCTACACTCTTGGGCCACTCTTTAGGTAGGCCAATTGTTTATTCAACAAAAAGGTGTGGGGGGGGAAACCAAAATACAAAGAGATGGCTCAGCATGCTCAGTGGCTCCTAGGAGCCACAGAATAGAGTTATAGAGCTAGAAAGGACTGTTTGGGCCATCTAATTTGACCCCTGGCCATGCAGGAATATACAACTAAAGCACTGGCAAAAGCTGACCATCCAAGTTCTGTTTAAAGCCCTCCAAATATAAAAGAGTCAATAATAATAATAATAATAATAATAATAATTATTTTTACCCCGCCCCACTGTTAGAAACAATCGGGGCGGCTTACAACAGTTAAAATACAGCAATACAGACTAAAACCACTAAGCCCCACCAACTCCCACACTCCCTCATAAAAAGATATTAAACTAACATCAAATTAAAATCCACCTAAACTTAAAAGACACATAAAATAAACAAATACAAAAACCAACAGCCAGTAGTCAGGGTAAAGGACTAAAAGAGGCCAGGAGACACAGCTCTTGAGGCTGGGATCTAATCAGGAAAAGGCTGCCAAAAGAGATCCGTCCTTAGTGCTTTTTAAAAGCTACTTAAACTCGTCATCTGACGGATCTCATCTGGCAGGCCATTCCATAATTTGGGGGTGATTACTGAAAAGGCCCTCTGGGAGGTTGCAGACAGCCTAGATTTTTGTGGCTGAAGCAGATTCCTCCCAGAGGACTGGGGTGCGCGGGAAGGATTGTATGGGAGGAGGCGGTTGCGAAGATAAGTTGGACCCAAGCCATTTAGGGCTTTAAAGGTAATAACCAGCACCTTATACTGGGCCCGGAAACTGATAGATTTTAATACTGGAGTTATATGGTCTCTTTGAGATGTTCCAGAGACCACTCTGGCTGCCATATTTTGTACCAAATGAAGTTTCCAGACCAAGCACGAGGGTAGCCCGATGTAGAGCACATTGCAGAAATCCAGATGAGAGGTTACCAGGGCGTGCACCACAGTCTCAAGTGTGGTGAGACTCTACCGTCCTCCGAGGCTGTCAATTCCACTGTCAAACAGCAGTCAATACACACACACACCCATGTTTAGGTGGAATCTTTTTTCTTGCAATTTAAATCCACTGGTTCGTGCTCTAATCCCTGGAGCAGCAGAAAACAAGTTTATTCCTTCTTCTACAAGACATCCCTTCAGATATTTAAAAATGGTGATCATGCACCTCTCTGTCTTCTCTTCTCCAAGCTATTAGGATATTGTATCATTAAAATGGAAAGTAAGTAGGAATTGCCCTGCTTGAACCTGAGGGTTTGCAGCTTCCTGGAGGAGGGCATGGCTGGCTGAGAATATGCTGCAACATTTTCTATTCATGGCAGGATATGCTGCAGCATTTGGTTGTGGGTCCTACTAATTCTAGAAAAATATACAGTAGTTACATTCATCCGGCAGTGGGTTTTAAAAGAATGATTGGAGCCCTGTGGCACACTGAAACCTAAGAAATGAGTTGTGACATGAGATTTTGTAGACAAGAACCTGCTTCATCAGATGTATGAAGTGGACTGTGAAGGTATGTATTTTACATGCAGGCAAAAATTTTGGTAGCATTCTCTTCCCTGTCTTGCTCTCTATCTTCTCATCTAAACGTTAAGCTTCTAGTGCTCCCATGACCTTGCTCTTCAGTATCTCTTCTTTCTCTGTACAGTATATTCTTCCTTTGAACTTTCTTTCCACAGGTAAAAATGCTGTAGTTACACCTAGGACTGTTTCTGTTCCCTGTTTCTGTCCCCTTTTCTCTTTACACTTGACTCCCTTCCTCTGTTTTCACATTCAGCCACATATTTAATACAGATACATTCAGCCTAACTTTTCTTAACTGATCTTTCTTCTCTAATGCATCATTGCTTGCACTTAAAACTGTAAGTCTTGGATGTGATCTTTTTTTGTTGTTGTTAATGCTTTCCCAGTACCTAGCCATGCTAGATCCCTTATAGATATTACTGCTGAATAGTAACAACAACTTTTTGAAAATGCAATACCACTCAATGTTACAGAGAGGTAGAGCTGTCAAGCCCTTTGCTTTTATATGTGAACATTCATAGATGAACTGGGGGACAAATTGTTGAGTGGATTAGTGGATGACTCACCTCCAGGTGTTAACTCTGACCTGGGATATTACCTGTTTGGGGAATTTCTAAAGGCCCCTCCATTGGTTATATATGACTCCAGTCTTGGTATTTGGGGATCACTGGTTTATCTGCTAGCCACATGGAAGGCAATATTCCAAGATGGGGCTGTCAGGGTAGGTAACAGTTTCTTCCATCTGCAGTCTTTAAATCATCCCCTGCTGCTGGTTGCTTAGCATAGTACCTAATGTAGTGGGCAGCAGGTACGAAAGATATGGTTGTGGGGGAAAGCCCCAGAGGAAAAAATACTTTGGCAGAAAACTATGACACCACTCCTATCTGCAGATTCAGCTGTGGATATAAAAAAAATGCAGAGAAAACATTTGTGGTATGAACCCTGCAGGGGCACAGCTGGCTCCTGTTGCAAATATGGTGACCTGTGAAGTTGCCTCTGAGGTCATAGTGGTAGAGCCCAGGGACAGCTCCAGAGGGTGGCTGGACTGAGCATTTGCCAGAGCCAGCTGGGGGCCCATCAGTGTTGTAGTGGAACCAGGGTTCAGAGGGTCAAAGTGCCAGGACTTTTTAATTAGCAGTGATATCCCTCTCCCTACCTTCAGGTTTCTCTGTTCCTTCTGCTTTGCTGCAGTACTCACAATAATGAAGGAGGGGGATTTTTCCTGCAATAAGTTATTAATGTGATCTATCCTTCCTTGTTGTAATGCAAGGTATTTGGGGGTGGTTTGATCTTGAGTGGGCAATTAAGAGCAGTTAGTTTTACAAAAGACCCACTCCTGATGGCGCTTAAAACTGATGATACTGATTTTCTGCTATGGATGAACCCTGCTGCTCCCACTCTGTCCCTGGGATTGAGTCAATATGGACTGTCATGATGAGTGGCTGCATTTCAAGATGCATGACTGCATCACTGGACCCATGGCTACCATTTCCACTAAATATTCATGGCATATTCAATATTAGATGTTCAGATGCAGCCAAAGAGAATTCATCAGTTTGCATGACCTGCCGCTTCCAGGAACAGGGACATGCTGAGGATGCGATGCTTGAGGGCTCTTCAAAACCCCATAGTTAGCATTGAGGGAGAAGATTGCTACCTTATTCAGAATGACAATCAACACACACATGCCATACAAAACAGACTGGAGAGCTTTCCCATTGTTGGCTGTTTTCCAGGTGTGATCTGAGCACTGTGTTCAGTGATCTATCTATGTAACCCTTTTGAACTTTACCTCTAAAATGAGCTACATTTATCTAGTTTTCAGTGACAAAAAAGTTGACATGGGGGAAAAATAAAACCAATCTATCAAAACCATAAAAAGAGAAACGACTAGGAGGAAACGTTTTCCTGGACGCTTCTTTCCAGTCCATCAGAAAGTTGACATTTTTGAAATTGATTTTCTGAGTTTTGTCAACTATTCCCAATGTCAATGCAGCACTCTACAGACTTCAGAAGACTCATGCTGAATCTGATAGAGTTTGTCATGTCTGGTTAAAATGGCCCAGGAGCTTATGACAGCCATGCTTTATTATTATCATCATCATCATCGACTTAGATTCTGTTCCTCTTATGATACATGATACAATTATTTATTCAAAGCAGAAGGAAAACAAAAAAAAAGTAACTAAAAGGGAAAAAATACTTTGAAATTGTGTGTGTGTGTGTGTGTATGAGAGAGAGTGAGAGCAGGAGAAACTCTTGCACACCATTTAGTGAAATAGGCTAGGCATCAAGTGACAAACACTGCACGCATGACATTACAGCACAACAAATGAGGATTGCCTCAAACATTTCCAAGGACAGAGAGTATTCCCCTATGTTCAAACTACAAAGGTACCAATAACTTGAAATCCCCAAAGGTATTAACAGTGATCAAGGAAAATACCCCTAGTCAAACCTTTACTTGAATATATTTTGAAGGAAAACACAGACTTCTAAAGGTATATGAAACAGTGTAGCCTCTCGAGACGCGTCCTAATGAAATTTTCTGCTCTCAAAATTACAGCTGCCTGGAATATAGCAAAGCCTATTAGGCCCACAATAATAACATTGATTTTTAAGGAGTTTGACCCACCCCATACAAGAAAATAACAGACTTTTAAAAAATGGGTGAAGTGAGTAAAGTTTATCTTCACTGGAAGTGGTCAGAAGGTATTGGAAAGAGATATTTCAGTATAATCTACTATTGGCCTAAATAGCCTAAAGGCACCAGATCATATCTGATCTTGGAAGCTAAGCTGGGCCAGCTCTGGTTAGTACCACCAATGAATGTCAGATGCTGTAGGCTAGATTTCAGAGGAAGGAATTGGCAAAACTACCTCTGAGTATTCCTTGCCTAAGAAAAACCTACAAAATTCATGGTCTTGAGACATGTTGAGGGGTTCCTTGAAGGAATACAGGCTGACCCCTGTATCCACAGGGGATATGTTCCAAGACCCCATGTATCCATGGACACACACGTGCACAAGTAATTGCTTCAGTGTATTTTAGGAGATTTTCACACGCCGAAAATATCGCTGCCAGAAACCGGGACAGAAATATTTCTGTCCCGGAAGCAGCGCCGCGGTTCGCATGCTCACCTCCCTCTCCCGTTGTTCCGTCATCCTCGCTTTGGGTTTTTTCCTGCCTCTTCCGGAATATTTTACTAATGAGAGTTTGCCGTTAATAAAATATTCTGGAAGAGAGAGGAAAAATCCCAACGCGAGGACGACGGAACAACGGGAGAGGGAGGTGAGCGTGCGAACTGCGGCACTGCTTCCGGGACAGAAATATGTCTGTCCCGGTTTCTGGCAGCGATATTTTCGGCGTGTGAAAATCTCCTTTGTCTCTGTTATATTTACATTAAATTGACTGCTGCTGGAACTTGCCAGACTTTCTAGACATTCTTTGGAAGTGATTGAGGCACTTCAAATTGATCAAGCCATTGACACCCACTGGTCCATTATTCTGCATGTTGTCCAAATAATGAGCATTGTCCAAGTAATGAGTATTGTCTTGCACATTAGAAATGGAGCTCAGTCACCATCTTCTATTCCATGGTTCATTTTATTTTACTTCATGTAAATATACAGATTTACCAGAGAGCAAGTCTAATTTACATGATCAGTCTAGCAGAATGAGGTGTAAACTGAGCTGTTCTGCATGTAATGATAGCTTGTCAGTGATCTAGAGTGCAGTACAAACTGACCAAGATAGCCAAAATAGGATTAATTTAATCCCTTTCCAAACTAGGGATGCTAGGACCAACATTGTATTGGCTGTGCCCCTTAGCTAGAGGAAGTCTGGATCTGGTATAAATTAACTTTCCCCTCACACTGTTGCTTCTGAATTCACTTAAAAAAAAAGTTCTTCTGCCAGTAGAACTGCCAATAGAACTGGTCTGCTTAGTCAGTGGAATAGTTCTACTGGCAGAATGCTCTTTCAGCAGCTCACTGAGAGCTGCCAGCAGAAGAGGGCTCTGCTGGCAGAAGGGAATTTCTGTAGGCAGAAAAAGAATGTGCCTTACCCTGACATCCTATAGCTGGTACATCATTGAGTTAGGATTATAATATTGGGATTCAATTCTACGTAGTGTATACTTGCATACACTACATAGATCACCAGCACTGAGGCCATGACATTGAGAACACAGCTGCGCTGGGCAGGGCACATTTCTAGGATGGAGGACCATCGCCTCCCAAAAATAGTCCTCTATGGTGAACTCGCCATGGGTCAGCGTAAGAGAGGCACTCCAAAAAAGTAATACAAGGATTCCCAGAAACAACATCTCAGGCTCGGCCAAATTGATCACCAACAATGGTCCACCCTGGCCTCACATCGGGAGGCATGGAGATGCACTATCCACAATGCTGCAGCCTTATTTGAGAACTTATGCCGAACAAGTCTTGAAGAGAAACGACAACGCAGAAAGAATCACAACCCAAAAACATCACCCAAGGAGACCTTCTGCTGTGCTTTCTGCATCAGGGCTTGTTTATCTCAGAATGGCCTTTATAGTCATCAGCACACTTGCAGAAAGCATGGGATGAGTCCTTCCTGGATCTTCATTTCCGAAGAAAAGCCAGAGAGAGAGAGTGAGATACTTGCATAGGAGTCCAAAAATGGGATATTTCTGGCTGCCAAGTAGACATGTATTTTAAAGCATTCTGTCAGAGACAGGTTTTACAGAGGTATCATGCTCGTTAATTGTATGCTCCTTCCATGGTAAATTACACATTTTCAGAATGATTTAAGCTGTATGCCTGCAAAAGTAAGGATTAGCAATACTGCAGACAGACCATTTGGAAGTGGCAGTCATGATGGGCACTGTTCAGTAATTCCCATAATCAGGAATATTATTTTCCTACTCATCCCATGCAGTGTATGCCCAAGAACGGGTGTGCTACTAGCAACCCCATACCATTCTAAAGTATTTTCTTTATTGTAAACATTCCCTCAGTCCCTTGTAATCTGGGCTGGTGTGAAAAAGTGGATAGTGTGCTAGATTTGTATTTGAGAGACTTCTCTGCTAGAGAGCTTCTACAATGAACTCTACCTCACCAAACTAAAAATCCTAAGATTCCCCAGTATGGAGCCATGACCATTAAAGTGATATGAAACTCATATAATTTTGTAGTACAGATCTGCCCTTAGTTCAAATCCCTGCACAGTGTTTGAATTTCAGAGCTAATCACTCTCTTGCCCAGCTATTGCTATTGCTATTGCTATTGCTATTGCTATTGCTATATAGCAGGATCTGATGGTCCAAAGTGTCAAAGGCTACAGAAAGATCCAACAGGATCAACACAGATGTTTGAAACTGAGCCTTTGCCACTAGGATATAATTTACTACATAAGTCAAGGCTGTTTCAGTGGAGTGACCTGTACAGAACCTTGACTGAAATGGGTCAAGAAGATCATGTGCAGTCAGATAAGGCATCACTTGGGAAAGGGCCGCTCTTTCCAAGATTTTAGAAAGAAATGGGAGAAGAGACAGAGGATGATAATTAACACAAAGGACATTATCAGACTAGCATCTAAACATACTGTAATTCAGCGAATGAAAAGAGCAGGGACATTGTGGCATTATGACACTTATTATCGTAAGTAGCTGTAATCATGTGAAAGAAACACCACAGAATTATCGCATGATGACTGCTAGTGCTTCAAGAACGGGAGTTCCTTCTGCGATTTGGCATGGGCGAGATTTTGGCAGTTCTCACAAGAAGACGCGAGTATGCCAAAAACTCCAAAAACACTTAATTAACAGAGTAAATGAACACACAAACACTGAAACAAACCTTAAAACATGCAAACTAAAGGGGGCAGTTCATAAAAAGTGTCCTCTGCTTCATTTTCGCATTCTCACCCAGACGTTTTCACGCTGAAGTTTTCACTGCCCATTCATGCTATAATCTTGCTATTACAACGGGACATGTTTTTGCACACAGTCAATAGAGTGCTATTGATGATCTATTGACAGCTTGTCCCATGAATGAGAAAGAATGCCTTTTTCACAGCTGGAGAATGGAGTAATAATGTGAGAAGGAGGGTGTCATGTGATAGTGGGGACCATTCACTTTACCCTGGTGTCGCAATGCTTTGATTTTTGCCACATCTGATAAAGTGAAGTAAAGGCTCCAGATAATGTTTCTTTAACAGAGGATGTATCACAGCATGCTTAAAGCAGCCCAGGAAAATACCCTTTGAAAAGGAACAATTCACCAAGTGGGTTATATTAGGCAAAAGCAGGGGCAGAAAGACTGGATAAAGAAAGGAAGGGAAAGGGTCAGAAGGGCAGGAAGTGGAGGAAGAAGACAATACAATCTGACCCATGACTGCCTCTGTAACAGGGAAAAATGAAACTCTGCCTGTGACAGTAAAGACACAGGCAGGTTGTTCTCTATACCCCTAACATCCAGGAGATGATTAACACTCTCATGGGATCTCTGTCTTCTTCAGGTGGCCTGTGCAAAGATGGCATTGCAAAATTGGCCAATTTCCAGGGCCAATTGGCCAGTCTTTATTTCTTAGACAGTGGCCACACTCAAAAACTCTCTGATGCTATCCAGGACTATAACATAGCAGTAACAATGTGTAATGAATGCACCTCTTTGCATAGAGTTCTGACAAAAGGTAGCTCCAATGTTGTTTCTCGGTGGTGCTATACATAGAGTTTTTTTCAGTATATCTGCAGGGGGCCAAGGGCACCAGGTTAGGGGCAAACAAGGCTAAAACACACATGTGAAGCTTGCTTATGGCTGTCTGGAAGTAAACCAGGTTACAGAGGCAAACAGTTTTGCTCACTAAACAGTGATGAAAGACCACAGACAGATGGAGACATTTAGCTGTTTGTTTACCAATTACAAGTGTCCTTGAGCAAGCAGGGATCACCAGCATTGAGGCCATGATATTGAGAACACAGCTGCGCTGGGCAGGGCATGTTTCTAGAATGGAGGACCATCGCCTCCCCAAAATAGTACTCTACGGTGAACTCGCCACGGGTCAGTGTAAGAGGGGCGCTCCAAAAAAGCGATACAAGGACTCCCTGAAACAACATCGGCCAAATTGATCACCAACAATGGTCCACCCTGGCCTCACATTGGGAGGCATGGAGACACACTATCCACAATGCTGCAGCCTTATTTGAGAGCTCATGCTGAAAAAGTCTTGAAGAGAAACAGCAACGCAGAAAGAATCACAACCCGGAAACATCACCTAAGGAGACCTTCTGCTGTGCTTTCTGCAACCGGACTTGTTTATCTCAGATTGGCCATTTTAGTCATCAGCACACTTGCAGAAAGCACGGGATGAATCCTTCCTGAATCTTAATATTTGAGAACTCCTGGAGAACAGGAGAAGTCCCAGCAGACTGGAGGAGGGCAAACGTTGTTCCCATCTTCAAAAAGGGGAAAAAAGAGGATCTCAACAACTATCGTCCAGTTAGTCTGACATCAATACCAGGGAAGATTCTAGAACAGATCATTAAACAGAGAGTCTGTGAACATTTAGAAGGCAATGCCATAATCACAAAAAGTCAGCATGGGTTTCAGAGAAACAAGTCATGCCAGACTAATCTGATCTCTTTTTTTGATAAAGTTACCAGCTTGGTAGATGAAGGGAATGCTGTGGACATTGCATACCTTGATTTCAGTAAGGCCTTTGACAAGGTTCCCCATGACATTCTTGCAAACAAGCTTGTAGAATGTGGGCTAGACAAGTTAACTGTTCAATGGATTTGTAATTGGTTGACCGGCCGAACCCAAAGGGTGCTCAGCAGTGGCTCCTCTTCGTCTTGGAAAGATGTGACCAGTGGGGTGCCACAGGGTTCTGTCCTGGGCCCAGTGCTATTCAACATCTTTATCAATGACTTAGATGAGGGAATTAGGGGCATACTTATCAAATTTGCAGATGACACCAAATTGGGAGGAGTAGCTAATACCCTAGAGGACAGGATCAAAATTCAGAATGACCTGGATAGACTGGAGAGCTGGGCCAAAGCTAACAAAATGAATTTCAACATGGAGAAATGTAAAGTACTGCATTTAGGGCGGAAAAATGAAATGCATAAATATAGGATGGGAGAGACCTGGCTGAATGAGACTACGTGCAAAAGGGATCTAGGAGTCCTAGTAGACCACAAGTTGAACATGAGCCAACAGTGTGATGCCGCAGCTAAAAAGGCCAATGCAATTTTGGGCTGTATCAATAGAAGTATAGTGTCTAGATCAAGGGAAGTAATAGTGCCACTCTATTCTGCCTTGGTCAGACCTCACTTAGAATACTGTGTCCAGTTCTGGGCACCACAATTCAGAAAGGATATTGACAAATTGGAGCGTGTCCAGAGAAGGGCAACTAAAATGGTGAAAGGTCTGGAAACAATGCCTTATGAGGAGAGACTTAGGGAGCTGGATATGTTTAGCCTGGAAAAAAGACGGTTTAGAGGCGATATGATAGCCCTGTTTAAGTATTTGAAGGGATGTCACGCTGAGGATGGAGCAGGCTTGTTTTCTCCTGCTCCAGAGACTGGAACACGGAGCAATGGGTGCAAGCTCCAGGAACAGAGATTCCACCTCAACATGAGGAGGAACGTTTTGACAGTAAGAGCTGTTCGGCAGTGGAACACACTCCCTCGGAGCGTGGTGGGGTCTCCTTCCTTGGAGGTCTTTAAACAGGGGCTGGATGTTGGGGATGCTTTGATTGTGATTTCCTGCGTGGCAGGGGGGTTGGACTGGATGGCCCTCGTGGTCTCTTCCAACTCTGCAATTCTATGATACTATGATTCTATGATTCTTTGTTTGCGAAGAAAAGCCAGAGAGACAAGTGTAATCAGCCAGACACACAAGGCTCCCCAAATATGTAAAAAGATACACTAACACAGAGACAAAATCAGGGCGCAATTTTCCACATTTAACTACCACTTTTGTATTTAAATAAAATAAAATAAAATAGAACCTTCTCATTCAAATGAACTGGATTGAGAAGTTGTTAATTTCTGCTCAAAAGTGCCTAACTTGAGCTGATTCGTGTTTACTGCATAAGTCAAAGGTAGGAATCATGCAGCCCTCCAGATGTTCTTGGCCTTCAACCCCAGCATTTTTCACCATGGGCTATGCTGGTTGAGGCTGCTGGGACTTGTCACTTCAAGGACATCTGGAGTGTTGCATGATGCCCACCCCTGGCAAAAGGATATCAGTGATAGAACACACTTATTTGGAACATATATAAAATTACACATTTTTGGTATACTACTAATAGTGCCCTTGTTTGTTTAAACTGCCTTACTTAAATATTTCCTCAAGCAAAATTGTCTAGACAGAGGATAAATGTGAGACTAGGTCATTTAGAGCCACAGGCAGCTGCCTTAGGCTGAGGCAGAAACTGGTCCCTCCAGCTCAGTATTATCTCCATTGACAGGCATTGGACTTACCAGACATGAATCTTTCCAAATCTATACCTGAGGTCCTTTCACACTACACAATAGTAACAGTACTATTCCACTTTAACCCCCAGGTTTCCATTTTATAGAATTTGGGATTTGAAGTTTTAAGGAGGCCTGTTTAGAATTCTCTCCCAGAGAGCTCTAGTACCTCACCAAACTACAAACTGCAGGATTCCATAGGATGAGCCACAGCAGTGGAATCATGTTGCTGCATTTGTTTAATGTGAAAGGGCCCTGAAATTGCAAGGGTTTGGACCTTGGGACTTTTGCATACGAAACCAGAACTTGGATAGGGTTGCTGTACCCCCACACACACCATAACCAATTTTACTGAATTCTAGGCACACCACCCAGTGTCCACTTGGACTATCATTTGGCCCTGATTCCAAGCTTTCATTTTTTAAAAGGCAAGTATCATGACTTTGTAGAAGTCAAGATATGGAACACATCAGGGAGGCACTTTTCTGCTAAATTATTCTGCAAGAAACAAGTCCATCTAGGAATTTTGGGTGGCATTAAGTGATATGAGTATAAAATACAAGAAGCAAGGGGGTGCACTGCAAAGGATTGAAGTAAGGGGAATGAGTGAGTAGGGAGATTATTACATCAAAAACGGTGTTATAATGATGCCATGAGATTGCAAAAGGGCTTATCAGATGACGCCATGCCCAAGCATTATGCAAATGTTATGCTCCTGTTATGAGGGAGCTCTTTTTTCATTGATGGGGAGAAGTCAAGAATTGATCTCCCCTAGTGTTTGTGTTCTGGATTTCCAAGGCACCCCGTTCTGCTGGCAAAATTCCAGTGTCAATGGTGGTCCCACCAGAATACTTCCCAGTGTGAACGGGAAAACTAGGTACTGTGCACTCTTTTTGCGAACCTCCCCGTCATGCTCGCAAGTTTCTAAAGGTGTATCTGTGCTTATCTGAATGTTTTCTTTTTTAATTTTGCTGTTTGGGGGCTTTTTAGCATGCTCGCATCTTGTCATGAGATGTGCCAAAATCACTTTCTCAGAGAAACACAGAAGTAAGCTGCGCGAGCACTTGTACAGCTGGATTCTTGGGGCAATTCTGTATCGCTATCACAGCAGCATGTGAAAATGTGTCATTGTGCCAGCTTATTTTACATTGTTTATTTTACACAGTATATTTTACATTGTGCCAGTAAAATACAGTGCCATAATCACATTTTAAGGCACTCGTCTGATAATCTCCTAGGAGAGACAGGAGAGTGAGAGGTGCAAATGGTGGAGTGGAAGAAGCAAGGGGCAGACACATTGGAGGGTGTGAGGAAAGGCAAAGGGAAACTCTTAGCATAGCAAGGGGAAACTCTTAGCATAGCAAAACAAATATGATATCATAGGCACCACTGAAACCTGGTGGGATGAGCCTCATGATTGGAATGTACTAATAGAGGGGTATAGCCTATTTCATAAAAATAGACCAAAATAGACCCTTCGGTGGTGGAGTAGCATTATATGTTAAGGGTGTGTACAGATCCATGACTTAAATCCTGGGAGCCAGGTTGAGAGCATCTGGGTAAAAATTAAGGGAGAGAGAAATAGCAGGGATATAATTCTGGGGGTCTACTACAGGACTCCAAGCCAAACCAAAGACTTGGACGATGCCTTTCTGGAACAGATGACTGCACATTCAGAAAGGAGACATGTAGTAGTAATGGGTGATTTCAACTATCCTGATATTTGTTGGAAGTCCAGAGGAGGGCAAACAGGATGGTGGGAGGTCTGGCAGCCATGCCCTATGAGGAGTGGCTTAGGGAGCTGGGCATGTTTAGTCTGGAGAAGAGACAGTTGAGGAGGGACATGATAGCCATGTTTAAATATTTGAAGGGATGTCATACTGAGGATGGAGCAAGTTTGTTTTCTGCTGCTCCAGAGACTAGGACACGGAGCAATGTGTTCAAACTACAGGAAAAGAGATTCCACCTAAACATTTAAACAGAGACTGGGTGGCCATCGGTCGTGAATGATTTGATTATGTATTCCTGCATGGCAGGGGGTTGGACTGGATGGCCCTTGAGGTCTTTTCCAACTCTATGATTCTATGAGGGAAGGAAGGAAGGTGAGAGGTGCAGTGGCATGGTGCAAGGTGCAAGACAGACGCATAAAGAGGTGAGGTTCAAGGGACCTCACGTGGTGTCATAAGGTGATGTAAGGGGGTAGGAAATGTATCAGTAGAAAGCAACAAACAAGGAGGGGAGCATGCCAGGGACATGAGATTAATCCAGGGAGGGGAGAGATGGGGTGGGGGAAATTTAGAGCACAGAAAGCAAGCAAGTTAGCAGTAGCAGCAGAGGTTCTCTGGGAGGAGGGGAACAAGGCAGTTCATCCTTCCCCTGCTCTTGTCCCTAAGGTGGGCATCCCATGATTCTACTCTGAAGAAAGAAAGAGCAGGAAAAGACAAGAGGGAACGGTAGGTAGATGCTTATTAAGGTAGATGCTTGCTGAAAATCTTCATATTTTGGGGGAATGGATGGATTCAAACAATAAAAAAGAAAAGATAATACCACTAGTGGGAGGAGGAACAGCCAAGAGAGTAGCCATTGCAACAATAATAGGTAGAGGGAGATATGGAGTGGAAGGCACAGTTATCAGCACAGGAGAGGGGAGAGACACAGAGTATTGGTTGCCTTTAAAGTGTCCCCCACCTCAAATAGTCTGGATAAACCTGGCAACAACCCCCCGGGCTAAAAATACCATTGACTAATGCCAGTTTGGTAAATGGAAAAACTGTCAGGAGTTATAGATTGAACTCCATTATAAAATGGCCAAACAAACTACAGAGTCATGCTAAGTCAAAATGGCTGACTCCATGAACTGCCTAGTCTGCCTTAGCTACAGAAGGAGGGTTCTTACTCGTGAGTAAGACCATGTGATTGAGTAAGCCAATGCCCTGTAGTTGTGTATATGGGAGGGCTGGCAGAAGAGCTCACTTCTCTTCTTCCTGTGAATGCTGAGGCCTGGTGAGGTAGTTTCTCCTTGGATTGTACATAGTTGTATATATTGCAACTGTTTGAGTTTGAAGATAAAAGTGCTTCCTGCTTATTTGGACGTCAAACACTCTGCGTATGAGTATTTTTGGGAACGGGTTGCTACTGAGTCAGCTGAGGTAATTTTTGGGCTTCTGCTGGGGATTGTGTGTCTTATCATCCCCTGACAGTGGTTATGGGCCCAACTGATTGATCTCAGATTAGATAAGGTGCACCCAGAAAACTTCCCAGAAACTCTTTTGTTTTTAGTGTTTTTGGCTAGTTGGCTGAGAAACAGTTAAGTTTCAGCCAGGACCTGTAATTTCTTTAAGCAACCTTGAAGTGCTGGCAGCTGTCTGTGTTTCATAGCTGGAGAATTGTTGACTCAGTCAGCAGAATGGCAGATAATAGTCTTGTCCCCTTTGAAAAGCTGGCTGATGGAAATTATTCACCATGGAGTTTATACATGGAAGCTTTATTAATTAAGGACAATTTGTAGCACGTTTTGGAGAATGAAAGTGTGATCCCAGGGGGTTCAGAAAATGAAATAGCAGTATTCAGGCTAGCAGACCAGAAGGCTAGAGCTGCAATTCTCTTATTGCTCAGCCCCTCCCAGTTAATACACGTGGCCCCAGCAAAGACAGCCTTTCAGCTTTGGACAGCTTTGAAAATAGTTCATCAGAATTTGTCCTGCCTCTCAAAGATGATATGGACTAAGAAACTTTATAATACAAAGCTGTCTACAGGAGGCTGTGTGAAAGCCCATTTGGAGGAGATGAGGCAGCTTTTTCAAGCGGTGGCCAATAGAGGGGTGGACATTCCAGAAGCCCATAAGAGTTTTATTTTATTGGGCAGTTTACCAAAGGAATGTGATTTCCTAATGTACAGTCTGCAGACCACCAAGGAGAGTGATTTGTCTGTAGACCTGGTAGCTGGGCATAGTCTGGAAGAGGTCCAATGCAAGCAATTTGATTCCCAGATGGAAGGGAATAAACAGCCACAAATTACTAGACACAATCAGGAGAGCACTGAAACAGAGGCACCTGTGGAGGAGGGAGCCTGCAGCTACGTGAAACACTGTTTCAGATGCAAGAGCCTTGAAATTTTAAGAAGGACTGTAAGAAGCCTGCACTGGATAGGAGGGGTGCATCTTCTCAAGCTGCAAGCCATGCTTTCGTAGCACAGCACCATCCTGATGGTACGGAGGAAAGAATTTGGTTACTTGATATTGGGGCCACACACAATATGGTTAATGATTTACAGTTGTTAAGCAATGTTAAAAATGCTCAATAACCAATATTACCCTTCCAGATGGTGCTGCCAGCAAGGTGAAGAAAATGGGCACTGCATATGTGCCTTCTTTTGGTAAAGATTTTGAAAATATGTTATGTGTTAACAAACTAGAGAATTGTATATTAAATGTGTCCCAAATGACTACTGATGGTTATAAAGTGATATTTGAGGGGGAAGACTGTACAGTAACAGAAAGGCATAACATGAATAATGTCTGTACAAAAGGGATAAAGAAACATGGGTTGTATTACATGTTTCCTAAAGGGAAGTTGGCAAATGTGAACCCTGCAGACAATGTGCCCCTACATGATAAGTGTGTTCATTACTACCACCGGCGAATGGGCCATGCTAGTTACAAAGGGTTAAAGGAGCTAGCAAAAGTGTGCCCTGGTTTAAGCATGAAACACTACCCAAGGTTCTTAGAATATGCAGTGTGCAGGAAAGTTAAGGTGAAGGCTTTCCTTGTTGCCAAAAAGACCTAATGTGTCACCAACAGACCCTTTGTAGTTGTCCACGCTGATTTAGCAGGCTCCTATAAGCCCACTGAAGGGGGTAACTGCTATTTATTTGTGATAGTGGACAGACACACTTGGTACACCTACATATACTTACTGAAGGAGAAAAATCAGGCTTCAGATAGGTTCCATGCGTGGGTGGACGTGGTGGAACGCAAATTTCCTTTTCATAAGGTTTCTGGTCTAGTGACGGATATGGCAGGGGAATTCTTATCCAACAGTATGCTGACCTGGATGAGTAGGAGGGGCATTAAACACAAGACCACAAACCCGGTGTCTCTGGGGAGGATGGGCTTGCAGAAAGGAAAATTGGGATGTTGAAACGCATGATGGAGAACATGATGGAAGATGCACAAGCCCCAGCTGGGCTGTGGGGGGAGGCAGTGAAGACTGCTGCTTACAATTTAAATAGACTGTGGACGTCTAGCATCAACCAGACCCCATATTGTCCATTGTATGGTAGAGCACCAAACCTCAAGCACCTGAGGGTTTTTGGACAATATGCAAATGTACTGATTCACCCAAGCCTAAGGAAGCCTGGGCAGCCTAAAACCAGGAGGCTGTGTTTCCTTGGCTATGAGGGTAATAAGTATTTGTTTTTCTCTCCATCCTGGAAATGTTACATTCTCCAGGAGTGCAAACTTTGAAATGCACTCAAGGTGGGACAGATTGCATTGCAATCAGGAGGTGTTTGTTCCCTTGGGGAGGGATGTGTCAACAACTCCCCAAAGTCCCACAAACTGAGGGGTGGTAATGCCTGATGATGAAGGGGAGGTACAGGAAGAAAAGCTGACACTTCCCATGCCACTCCAACACACACACCAACACAAATAAGCATTGAGCCTGAAACAGGGAGAGGTAGCAGCAGCAGTGCAAATAAGGATGAGCGAGGCAGAACTAGGGTGCTCATCCCCTGAAGGTCAACGAGGGTCAGAAAGGCTCCTGACAGATTTGTTGTTCAGGAAGCCAGGCTATGCAATGTCATGGCAGAGGAGCCTGCAAGTTTTCAGGATCTCCTAAAACTTCCCCAGGAAGAGCAGGAGAAGTGGAACACAGCCATGGACTCTGAGAGGAAAGTGTTCTAGATAGTTGAGAGGCCCAAAGACCAAAAGGTTGTTGGTTGCAGGTGGGTGTACAAGCTTAAGGACATGCCTGATGGGACACAAAAGTGTAAGGCATGCTTAGTTGTGAAAGGCTTTTTGCAGGAGCGCTACACCAATTTTGACAAAACCGTTTTGCCCACAGCAAAGCCAGAAAGTCTTAGCTTAGTGTCAGCTGTAGCAGCCAAGAGGCAGATGGTGGTGCAACACTTTGACATTGAGACAGCATACCTGAATCCTGATCTTGAAGAGACAGTGTTCATGGAACAGGCCCGAGGGTATGACAGTGCAGGTGAGAGCAAGGTGTACTTGTTGCGCAAAGCGCTCTACAGCTTGAAACAAAGCACATGTTGCTGGAACAAGTGCATACACCAAGCTTTGGTGTCACTAGGTTACACAAGGAGCATTGCAGATGCCTGTGTGTACACCAAGGGGGCAGGTGATTGTACTGTCATGCTAGTTATCTATGTGAACGACCTTTGTGGGATGGCAAAGAGTGCCAGTGATGTCAAGAAAGTGCAGGTGGAGTTAGAAAGCCTGTTCGAGTTAAAGGACTTAGGCAGCCTGAGATGTTATCTAGGAATAGAGGTAGAAAGAACCAGTCTTGAAGAATTTTTCTTAAACCAGAAAAAGAAGATTGACAGTCTTGTGGCCATGTGTGGGTTTAGTAATAATAATAATAATAATAATAATAATAATAATAATAATAATTTATTTATACCCCGCTCCTCTGTTAAAACAATCGGGGCAGCTTACAAAAATTAAAATACAATACAGATAAAATCCCCAAACACCCCCCACCCCCACCCTCCCCCATAAAAAAATATTAAACAATTATAAATTAAAACCAACTGATCTAAAATCACATTTAAAAACAATAAATACAATAAAATACAATAAGTGGCCAGCGGACTAAAAGAAGCCAGGATCCCCTGAGGCCGGGATCTAATTAGGAAAGGCCTTCCGAAAGAGATCTGTCTTTAGTGCTTTTTTAAAGCTACTCAGGTTTGTTATCTGATGGATCTCGTTCAGCAGATCATTCCACAATTTGGGGGCGATTACCAAAAAGGCCCTCTGGGAGGTTGCAGACAGCCTAGATTTTTGTGGCTGAAGCAAATTCCTCCCAGAGGACTGGAGTGCGCGGGGAGGATTGTATGGGAGGAGGCGGTTCCGGAGATAAGTTGGACCCAAGCCATTTAGGGCTTTAAAGGTAATAACCAACACCTTATACTGGGCCCGGAAACTGATAGACAGCCAGTGGAGAGATCTTAACACTGGAGTTATATGGTCTCTCCGAGATGTTCCCGAGACCACTCTGGCTGCCATATTTTGTACCAACTGAAGTTTCTGGACCAAGCATGAGGGCAGCCCCATGTAGAGCGCATTGCAGAAATCTAGACGAGAGGTTACCAGCGCGTGCACCACAGTCTCAAGATCCTTTACTTCTAGGAAATGGCGCAGTTGGCGTATCAGCTGAAGCTGATAACAGGTACTCCTGACTGTCGCATTCACCTGACTCGTCATCTGAAGCGATGAATCAAGGAGCACCCCCAGACTGTGAACACAGTCCTTAACAGAGAGCGTGACCCCATCCAGGACTGGCGGTTGCAACCCAACTCCTGGTTTTGGGGCTGCTACCATGAGGACCTCCGTTTTGTCTGGATTTAATCTCAATCTGTTTTACCTCATCCAGCCCATTACTGCTTTAAGATAGTCATTAAGAGGAGAGACGCTATCGGAATTTGACGCCGATGATCGGGACAAGGAGAAATAGATCTGGGTGTCATCAGCGTACTGATAACACCCAGCCCCATAACTCCGAATAATCTCACCCAGCGGCTTCATATAGATGTTAAACAGCATCGGGGACAGGATGGTGTCCTGTGGAACACCACAAGTAAGCTCCTTTCTGCTGGAGCAACTGTCCCCGAGCAACACCCTCTGGAACCTGTCCGAGAGGAAGGACCGGAACCACTGGAGCGCAGTGCCTCCAATTCCTAACCCTCTCAGGTGATCCAAGAGGATGCTATGATCTATCGTATCGAAAGCCGCTGAGATGTCCAAAAGCACCAACAGGGTCACACTACCCCTGTTGATGCTTAGACGCAGGTCGTCAGTTAAGGCAACCATGGCAGTCTCAACTCCAAATCCCGTTTAGTGAGGCTAAAGTGGTCAGGACACCAATGACCACGGATTTTGTGAACTTAGAGGCACAACAGGAATTTGAGAGGCTAGATCTGTACCACTCAGTGGTATGCTGTCTGTTGTTTATTGGAAGCAACACAAGGCCTGACATCAGTTTTGCAGTTGGGGTGCTCAGCAGAAGAATGTCCAAGCCAAGGAGGGTGGATTGGGAAGTCCTGAAGAGGGTAGTTAGATTTCTCAAGGGGACCAGAGACAATGCATTTGAAGCTGACAGGAAGTCAGGTGACCCTGGAGTGCTATGTAGAGAGCTCTTTTGCTGCTGAGACTTCAGACAGGAAGTCAGTGACTGGGATGGTAGTCAGGTATGCGGAGAGCCCCATAGTGTGGAGATCAAGAAAGCAGAACTGCGTAACCATTAGTACCAATGAAGCTGAATTCACTGCCTTGTCTGAGATGGCAAGTGAGGTACAATGGGTCAGGCAGATGCTTGCAGACCTTGGTGAGCTGTGCCAAATGCCTGTTGAGGTGCACAAGGACTCACAAGCCTGCATAGCTATGGCAGAAGTAGAAAATCTGAAATGTAGGCCAAGATACATTGTGGTACACTACCAAAATATGAAGCAGTTAATACAAGAAGGTGTCTTGTGTCTGAGGTACTGTCCATCTGAGGACAATGTTGCAGACCTCCTCACAAAAGCCCTTCCAGCAGGAAGCCATGAGGAGATGGCAAAGAGTCTGGGCCTTGTCACTAGTGTGTAAAGTGAAAGCTGTCAAAAGGAAAGGTCAACCGACAGACAATTGATGACCAACAATGTATGTTGATAATGTTATGTTGTAATGATAACATGTGTCCTGAGCAGTAGTTTGACCATTTTGGAGGGGATTATCAGGAGTTAGAGACTGAACTCCATTATAAAATGGCCAAGCAAACTGCAGAGTCATGCTGAGTCATAATGGCTCAGAACCGTAGATGGCTCAGACTCCAAGATCTGCCTAGTCTTCCTTAGCTAGAGAAGGAAGGTTCTTATTGGTGTGTAAGATCATGTGATTGAGTAAGCCAATGCCCTGCAGAAGTGAGCAGAGCTCACTTCTCTTCTTCCTGTGAATGCTGAGGCCCGGTGAAGCAGTTTATCCTTGGATTGTATATATTGCAACTGTTTGAGTTTGAAGATAAAAGTGCCTCCTGCTTATTTGGACGTCAAACACTCTGTGTGTGAGTATTCTTGGCAAGGGTTGCTACTGAGTCGGCTGAGATAATTTTTGGGCTTCTGCTGGGGATTGTGTATCCTATCATCCCCTGACAAAAACACCCTTATTCCAGGACCTGATCTTGAATGAGCATGCTGATTTGACTGCTGTTATGAAGACCTGGCTGGAAGTTTGGGGTGGTTTAACCTCTCCCAGCTTTGTCTACCTGGGTTTCCCATGGGGCAGCAGGCAAGGCCTCGGGGGGGGGGGTCAGGGAGGCAGAGTTGTAGTGGTCTATTGGGATTCCATCTCCCTCACTGGGTACCCTGTCCCATAGTCTGCTGGGTGGGTTTGAATATGTCTACTTAAAGGTGAGTGGTCAGGACAGAATAGGGAATCTGTTGGTGTGCCACCCACCCTGCTGCTTATCAGTCTCCCTTCCTGAGATGGCTGGTCTCAGTGGTAGTGGTGGTCTTGGAGTCACCTGGGATAGTTGTGTTGGGGGACTTCAACATCCATGTGGAGACCTCACTGTCAGGAGCAGCTTGGGACTTCACGTTCTCCATGATAACCACGGGTCTGTCCCAAGTAGTATCTGGTACCACCCATGCTGCAGGACACACCCTGGACCTAGTTCTCTGTGTGGGATGGATGATGGTGATCTGGGTGTGGAGGAACTTTCTATAGTTCTGTTGTCATGGACAGATCATTAACTGTTGGTTTCAGACCCACTGGAACTCAGACCCTCTGCAGGGATCGGGGGACCCATAAGATGTCTTATGGATCCAAATGAATTCCTGGTGGATCTTGGGGAGTTTCCTGCTGCCTTGGCAGGTAATTCTGTCAAAGCCATGACTGATCTGTGGAATAGGGAAATGGCCATGACAGTGGACAGGATTGCTCCTAAGTGTAACAGGGTGGAGCCAGGTGATTCACCTGGTTTGCTAGGGAGCTGGCAATGATGAAATGAGTGGGATGGAGACAATAGTGATGATGGTGGAAGACTTAGGAGATTTTCAGACGCCTCTTTCAGCCTCTTGTCACGCAAGCAGCCTCTGGAGCAGTAACGAGGCTGCTGTGTGGCAAGGGGTCCATTTTGGATGACGCCGTTTTTCTCTTGGCGTCGTCCGTGACTGTTGCGGCTAGCATTGGGGGCAGCCGTGCTGTTTTTCACTCATGGAAGTTGTCCGTGAGTAAAAAACAGTGCGGCCGCCTCCAATGCTAGCCGTAACAGTCACGGATGATGCTGAGAGGGAAACGGCATCATCCAAAATGGACCCCTTGCCGCGCAGCAGCATTGTTACTGCTCCAGAGGCTGCTTGCGCGGCAAGAGGCTGTCTGAAAATCTCCTTAGAGTGTGTCCAACTGAACATAAGCTGGAGCTCACTGAAAGTCTATGCTGTGGTGATAGTGGCAGCAATGAAATCCTTCTTCACTGCCATCATTGCTTTCTCACAGTGTCATCCAGCAGAGCTATTTTGATCAGGGGCCTTTTACATTCTGCCCCACAAGAGCAGCATATAAACCAATTGACAGCCAGTTGTGAAGAGTTTGCACAGCACTTTGTGTATGAAATCGCCTGGATCTGTTCTGACTTAGATGCTATAGTTGATATAGGTCTGGTGGAAGTAACCTTGACCCCTATTTTTCCAGTGTTGTTGGATATGTTTCAATTTGGGCAACCTGAGGATGTGGACAGACAGGATCCTTGGAGAGGTGAGAGCCACCATGTGCATACTAGACCCATGACCTTTCTGGCTGTTGAAATCAGCCAGAGGGAGACTGGCAGACTGGGTATGCATTCATGTGTGGCAAGTGAAATGCTTCACTACAGCAAGGCACGTTTGTAGCTTGTCTAAAAGAGGCTGTGGTGAGGCCATTATTGGAAAAATCCTCCCCGAATCCCACCATATTGGAAAACTATCAACCCGTCTCCACTATTCCCCTTTGGGGCAAGATATTGGACCACTGTTGGGGTGTATGAGTATAAAATTTAAAATTTATTAAAGATTCCAGGGAGCAAGCCCTTTAAGAATCTCTTCTTAAGAAAACTTTCTTTCAAAGTAAGCAGAGTTAGAAGAGAAGACTTCCCAGCTCAATTTGCATTTGTATGTAGTCTAATCACCCAGTCATTAAGGAGACAAATTAAGGACAATAAAGACATTTGCTTAAAAATGCATATCAAAAATTTAATGAAAGTATAGCAATCTTAATCTACATATTCAAAACAAATCTAAGGTTCTTAACTAAGAGGATTACGGTTCAGGGTAGAAAACTCACCCAATCTTGGGAGTTCAGGTTAGGGTAATCAAATCAGAAGTTTCTGAGTATTAAGCAATAATATCCATATTTCCTCAGATAAAGAAGTGATTGCAAGTAAGCAAGAGCTTGCCTCTTTTATTTGTGCTTTGGAAGTTAGATGCATGTAGGAAAGGGGGTAAAGGGAAGAAGCAGCAGCAGCATGGAGAAGCTGCAGAGACCCCAAGAAGGAACAAAGACAAAGCATAATAAAACATTTAAATTAGGAGGCCATGTGATGAATGACTCAATGGTCACGGCATAACTCCAAATGGCTAAAACAGCCTGAGAAGAGAAGTGGGGCAGAAACTTAAGCATGCAAGGAATTTCCTAAACTTACTAAGCAGGGGTACAAGAAGAGTGCTACATTTCCCACAAGCACATGGTGGCTTCCCAGCTCCAGGAATCCCTGGATGAACTGGATTATCTAGATCCATTTCAATCTGGCTTCAGGCCTGGCTATGTGACAGAGACAGCTTTGGTCACTTTGGTAGATGACCTATGCAGGAAACTAGACAGGGTGTGTGTGTACCTGTTGGTTCTGCTGGACTTCTCAGTGGCTTTCAATACCATCAATTATGGTAGCCATTTGGGTCACCTTTCTAGGACTGGGCTTGGGAGTGCTGTTTTACATTAGTTCTGTTCTGTCTTGAAGGGGTGGTCTCAGAAGGTGGTGCTGCAAGATGCCTATTCAACACTCTGCCCACTATCCTGTGGTGTCCCTTAGGGCTCATTTCTGTCCCCCATGCTGCTAATATTTACATGAAACTGCTGGGAGAGGTCATCAGAAGTTTTGGGATTCAGTGTCATTAGTATGCCGACGACGCACAGCTCTATCTCTCTTTTCCATACGATTCCAATGATGCTTTTTCTGTACTAAACCAGTGTCTGCTGTCAGCAATAGACTAGATAAAACTTAATCCAGACAAAACAGAGGTGCTCCTGGTCAGTTGGAAGGCAGATCAGGGAATAGAGATTCTATCTGTGCTGGATGGGGTTGAACTTCCCCTGAAATCTCAGATTCACAGGTTGGACTCAGGGTTCAGCTGTGGCCAGGAGTGCATTTGCACAGTTAAAACTAGTGCACCAGCTGTACCCATTCTTTGAGAAGTCAGATCTCACTGCAGTGACACATATCTTCATTACATCTCATTTGGACTACTGTAATGTACTCTACGTGGGTCTGCCTTTGGAAACTGTTCAGAAATTTCAGCAGGTCCAAAATGCTGCAGTCAGGCTGTTGACTAGGGCTGGCTTCAGGGATCATGTGACTTCCCTGTTGAAACAGCTCCATTGGCTACCAGTCCATTTCCGGGCAGAATTCAAAGAGCTGGGTTTAACCTTTAAAGCCCTACATGGCTTTGGTCCAGACTATTTGAAAAATTGTATCTCCTTATATAAGCCATTGCATGCTTTAAGATCTGTATGTGAGGGCTTTCTCTCAGTCCCACCACCTTTGCTGGTGTGGTCGATGAAGACTTGGGATGGAGACTTCTTCATGGCTTCTCCCAGGCTGTGGAACTCCCTTCCACAGGAGGTCTGGTTACCCTCCCCCCTGCTCTCTTTCTGCTGGCAAGTGAAGACAGTTTTATTCAGGTAGGCCTTTGAATTTTAATTATGGAACAGTAGAGTGTGTGTAAAGTGATATACTGTGTGTTTAAATCTTTTACTGAAGCTATGTTTTAAATGTGTTTAACTGTTTTTAATCATGTTTTTAATAATATTGTTATTTAATTCTTTTCAACTTTTGTGATTTCATGTTTTAGCTGGATCTTTTTAAAATTATCATAAACTGCCTTTAATCCCATTTTTTGGAGAAAGGTGGGATATTAAGCAAACAAACAAACAGATATTTTGATGGGCTGATTCAACATTTATTTGAACTGTTTACTCACCCATGTATTCTGTTAAGTTAAATGTGCATAAGAGAGGAATACCATTTTTCTCTACAACAGAGGTGGGCAAAGTGCAGCTCATGAGTCACATGTGGTCCCCTGCAGCCATTTTTATGGCCTCCAGGTCTCCCCAGGGGTAAAAAAAGTTTTTGCAAAAATGTTTTTGCCACAAAATGTCCCCAAAAGACCTATAGGGGGTGTGAGCCCCCCCTGGACAACCTGGGGGGGGGTCACAGCAGATTGTTACAATTAAAAAAGGAACTCTTTTCCTCAAAATGAGCCAAAATGTCTTCTAGGAGCTCAGGAAGGCCCCAAAACATTGTCAGAAAGTTCCCATGTCCCCTAGAGGGCATATAGGGCAAAATTTATCTATCTAGCTATCTAGACAGACAGACAGAGATAGAGATTAGAGATATAAATACAAACACACACACACACACACACACATTATCCTGGAGGACTAATGCATAGTCCTTGGCTTTCACAGTTGTTTATCTCTGCTATACAATGTATACACTACCAGGGAAACAAAACAGCAGCTAGAAGGGTAAGGATGTAGAAAGGATTTGTCACTGAGAAGTACAAAGATGGTGGCAAGGGGGAGGGACACATTTGCCACATTGAATTGGGACTTACTTTGAACACCCCCCCTTTACTCTAAGGAATACCTTTGGTGCCAGTTACACGACAAAAATTGTCACGGGGCTTACCGTGACTTCCTGATGCCGAATCTGTCCCTCGCTGTTTATACGATTTTTGTCACTAATTTGGATATCCCGGGTGGTCCCGTGACTGATGTTTACACGTCCAAAGTGCCGTTTTTTTATTTTAGGTTCCGCAATGCTTTATCCCGTGCTTTTCTTGTTTACACACGGGTAGCATACCGGGATTTTTTTTTTTTTGGCTGTCAATCAAGGATGCGATTACTTGTTTTTTCACAGTTTGAGCTACATGTTTCCGGTTCTTCTTCCCACCACGGATGCAGCGATTGGCTACAGTTTAAATAAAGAAGGACATCACATGTCCTTTTAATGCACCTATTATCCTACTTTATGGCAACATGGAGGCGAGCACATCGGCTGCTCTGGCTACCGCTGCCCGTTTGCAATTATCTCTTTTAGCTCTTAAGTGGTGGGTATCTGCCAAGGAGATGAATTTATCAACAGGAAGAATAGGTACAGCGTTCTTCTGCAAGGGACTTGTGATCATAGAGGAGTTTTCATTGACACAGAGATCGGTTGGAGCGGGAAGAATCACGCCGCCCGAATGTTAAGGAGCTCTGGTTTTTTTGAGACTATGGAGGCTGACACTGAAAATTATGGGGAAAGAGGGAGTACCTCTAACTCTGGTAGATGGTGCATATCCAATAAGGAATTGGCTGCTGACACCCTTTAGGGGGACCACAAATCCCAAACAGAGACTGTACAATAGGTAACATAACAAAATTTGATCAACAGTAGAGAGGTGCTTTGAGCATTTGAAATCAAGGTGGAGGGCTTTAAAATACTGTATAGAGGTTGCTGAGGAGAATGTATGTTCTGTAATATGTGCATGTGTTATTCTACACAATATATGTGAAACCAAAGGTAGTATCCTTGATGATCCTCACCGGCACGTGCAAAGGTTTGTACTTGACACACTTGGAGCTCCGATGGTTAATAATAATGCTGCGGAGAAGGAGTGGGGGGAGGCCATATGCAACGCTTTAAAAGAATATTTTTGGCTTGAACATCACCGGGGAGGCAGGGAATAAGTTAATGCATGTTTTGCCTTCTTATCATTTGCAGCATTAACTGAATATCTGCTTAATAAAATATTGTGATTTTTAAAGGTGTCTGCATTTGCTTTGCCCTTCTTTAATCAAATCTCACTTTACCCACGGGTACGCTTGCATTGTCTTTTTACTTTAGAATTGTGAATGTATACATTACACTTTAAGGGCAGTTGAAGTACACCTTGAAAAGTAGGTCAGACTGGATACAACTTTAGTTTAAAACAATCAGCGTAAAACGATACATTGTTGTGGCTTGGGCAGTTAAACCAATTGGCGGGCTTTTACCAGGGATTACTCTTTCTGGTAAAGGATCCAGACACTGCCAAATTCCTTTAGGTAGTTTCCTCCGCTAATTAACCAATCAATTAGCCTACACAAGTTAAATTTTAAAAAGTTAAGGTTTTTCCTAACACCATAGGCTTCTTCAAAAAATGAAACTGTCAACTTGCAAACTTATAAACTCGAGTTTCCGCATCCCGCCACATGGCGTTACAATAGCCGAAGGGGGGAGAGGACGTGTCCAGCCGGGTCGGTGCATCGCCTACTGGGGCACCAGGGAGACCAACATCCTGTTGGAATCCCTGGCCCAGCAGGCTGGCGCGCCAGACCGGCTGATGCGGTCCTCTTACCGGAGGAACCGCAACTTCTTTTTGGAGGCAGCATGGTTCCTCCGGTCGAGGGGCTACATCCGAACTGGCCTCCAATGCTGCTCCAAATTCAAGACCCTGAAGGGTAAATTCTTTGTGGCATTGGAGGCCAGTGATGGCAGCCCCCTCCCGAAGGTGGCCACCTTTTTATGCCGTTCTGCATGACCTGTGGGTCCGTGCAGGACGGCCAAGCTGGTGCGACAGGCTCCCAAGAGGTAAGTTTGGCCAAGGTGTCTATGGTGCCAAGTTGTGTGTGCCCGTTTGAGTGTGTGTGTGTGTTCTCCGCATGCGGCTAACTTATTCTGTCTCTATGTTTTGTTGTAGCTGTCCGGATTCAGAGACGGGCAGCAAGAGAGCCCGTCTCTGATTCCTCCCCCAATGAGGATGATCATGCAGGCCCGGCACCAGCTGCAACCCCCCCAGGTAAGTTTCATTTCAGTACGTAAAAGACACATTTATAGGGGGCATAGCATAAGAAATATGACTGTTTAGTACTTATAACTGACAGCTATGCTTAATGTTTTTAAAGGTCCCCAGGCTGCCCAGGAGGCGGCAGCCCAACTGGCAGGGCTAAATATTATAGCCAGGATAGAGGAGCTTGGTAAATATATTTAAGTAGAAAAATTAAAAAATGGGCAATCAGCTTTGCACATAGAGCATTTGATGCTAATTATTCATTTCTTTTTTGCCAATACAGGGAGGAGTCTTAGAGAGGAAACCAGGGACCTGGCCAGGAGGGTGCAAGCCTTAGAAGAAATATTGTATATAGTTAGGGTAAATATTGTATATAGTTCAGTTATACATTTGTACATACTTCTTTTTGTTTAAACATTGCATGTTTTTTGTCTTTTAATATTGTAAATATTGTAACAGATTCCCCCCTCCAAAATGTGTGTACTTCTTTTTAATATACTTTTGTACAGAACTGTGTTCCTATTTTTACATTTATTTATGTTTGGAACTCTTTTATTTATTTGCTGCCTATTACCCCTAATACTGTTTGAGTTTTGTTCCCAATTTGACTTGTATTTTAATCCTTTCTTGTGTTTGCCCCTGTACCTTGTAAATAATGTAAGCAATGTAAATATTGATTGTCTAGTAAATATGTATATATGTAGAAATGTATATCTTTAAATATATCATTCTGTCTAAAAAGACAAATTGTAAATATTTATTTTAAGATACTTTTAAAAAATTAAACTGTTACTGTTTTGAAATAAAAAGTCTGTTTATTTCCAAGTAATTCACTACCTCCCTTCTAAAAGTTGTAAAGATTTCCTTGAAAGAATACTTTTTTAACATGTTACATATATGAGGTAGAGTTTTGTAAGATAAACAGAAATAAAATATATAAAAACTATACATTATGTATTCCCCACAAGTAAGGGTACAGCAATTGCTACTGATAATTGAAAACTACATTGACAGGGGCACTTTTTTTTTAATTACCCTTTCGGGTCTACTGGAAGTTGAAGAACTTCCAGTAAAACTTTTTGTGGGTGTAGTATGATTGTTCTCTTGTGAATTCTCCTTATCTTCCTCACCTACACTGTTCGAGTTACACTTTCTCTTCTCCACAACACGTTTTTTAGAATTTCCCATGGACTTAATGTGAGTTACCAAGTCCCCAAACAGATCATTTTGTCTTTGTATTTCTTTGAGCATTCGCTCAGATTCATCCACTGAATGCTCATAGAATTTTTCTAGGTAGCCTTGCAAAGACATTGTCTGCTTCTCAGATATTTTTTTCCATTTTAGACACAAATAGTTCTGCTATTGATCTCGAATTCACCATCAGATCATTCACATCAGAAGAACGCTTCTTCCTCCGAAATAAGGCCAACCTTTCAGCGGGGGACAATGTGGCTGTAGGATTACTCAAATCTGCAACTGAAGAAATTGGGAAAAAACAATCATATTCAAAGTTTATTACAGTACTGACCAAGGTACAGCAACCACCCTGCTCTGTAACGATGTGATACATACCATTACGTGCCGGGATAGTTGACCACACAGTATCAATCTCTTCTACCACAGCCGTGTTGTTTCCCTCAGTTTCATTGACTGCCAAGGTTTCAGAATTCTCCCCAGTTAAGGTTAAAGTAACAGTAGATTCATCAGATCCCTGGGTACCAGAACCATCTGGATGCAAAAGAAAAGTAAAGGAAAATAAGAGAGTCGCATAACAGAAGAAATCAAAGCACTTTAATTAGTCTACAGGACTTCTGCGCTGCTTGTGGAAGAGTTAAACAAGTAATAGCCTTCTTTGTTTATGGCTGCTGCCAGAGACGCCATAGCAAACATGCAAAGATGCACACAGCAGTTTACATGCCCAGGGCACACAAACAAAAGTGCACCATGTGCCTTTAACAGCCTTAATTTGCAAAATAAAGGGGAACCCGCAGACCACAGCATCACCATTTGAGGGCATATAGGTAAATATGGCGAAATGCTTCTTTATAGGTAGGACTCAATGGACTAATGGAACATTTTATCAGTACAGAATGCAAAGTTACAGATACTGTTTGGATGTTGTGAAAACGGAAATTTAAACATCTGGGTTTTCACTTTGATACAAAACATTTCTTGTAATGGCAGCAAACAGCAGAGGCTGTAATTGTAGCAGCCTACACAGTAATGACACATAGTATGCAAATCAGTCATGGGATAGCCATGAACATTTATAAATCTTCTAATTGGCTAAACAATGAAATCTGAGAACATGCTTAATCGAGTTTTCACATACTACTACATCCTTTAAAAAAAAACGGAAAACTTACCTAGGGGCTGTGAGAACAATTCCTCAGAAAACCCCTGCAGCATCTCTTGGGATAAGGGAGGGAATCCCACATCTTCATCAGTGAAGGGAGCGTGATGGGGAACCGCTGACCCACGCAGAACACGCACAATGTCGGTGGTGCTCCCCAGGCTCTTCGGGTGGTAGTTGGCATCGCCGCCCAGAATGGCATGCAGTTCTTTATAAAAGGGCATGGTGGACGCATTGTTGCTACTTTTAGAGTTCTGGACGTTTACCTGGCAGTAATTCTTGTGCATCAGTTTTGTCTTCGTACAGCACTCTTATGCAGTGTGATCATGCCCTTTGTTTTTCATTTCGGCAGCAATCTTTTCAAACAGGTCAATATTTCTGTGGGATCCCCTCAGCTGTTCCTGCACCTTTTCCTCGCCCCATATGGCCAAAAGGCCTATGGTCTCGTTGTAGGACCAGGAGATCCCTCAGCCTCCTTTCCTGGGACGAGGTGCGGTTTTGGCATCCATCGCTTAAACTGCACTGGTAAATGGTCAGAAGAACAATGGAGATGTATCTTCTTCAAATTTTGGGATGGCCAGAAAGGGGGCAGGTACACCTCCCACTTACTGGCCAGAGGCCGCCCATGGTCAGGGCAATTTCCGGGCATCTCCTGTGCCCGTGATATCTTGCCACGGGCTGTTTACATTTCCGATTTTCCGAATCCCCCTGTGACTTTTTTAAAAACTGGCACAACCCGCGGGATTGAAAGTCCCACGGATTGAAAGACAAATGGTGGCCCCCCTTCCGAAAAACACGTGTCTGACCCGATGTACATGTAAACTTCCAGGGATCGACACGAATTCTTCCCGGGACATTTTCATGTAAACGGCACCTTTATCAGTTTTCAAGGGGTATAGCTGTATTAGTCTTTTGTAGCAAAACCAGCAGGATCAAGTATCTATCCTTACGTAGCCAACAGTATCTTCCATTGAAAACACAAGCTTTATTTGGCTTACGTAAATCCTTTCTACCTCCAAATCCAAATCCTTTCTACATCCTTTTGCAGACTGTACTTCATTTGCTGCTTAGCATGTACATTTTGATGAAAAGTCAAACATGTGAAAGACAGTTAAAATACATTGTTTTGTAGTTGTAATAAAATATTTATTCTCTCTCTCTGAAGGAATTTAGACAATGCTTTTTTTCTTCAATTACTGCTGTTTGTCCTTACTTTTCTCTGTATCTTACCCTGTGAGTCAGGTGGCAGTCACTCTCGGGATTCTCCTGTGGTATTTTCATGGCTCTGGAACTTTTTACTATCAGTGAAAAACTGATGACCATAAATAAATAAATAAATAAATAAAAATATAGTGGTCTGGTGAGAATTCCACTGATGGTGTTTGTGCATGACAATATGCTGTTGTTGTGCTTTCATTTGTACTGTGAAAATGAAATGTACATGGCAACTTTCTATTCTTTCTTTCTCTCTATTAATCCATACAGCAATCAATATTAATTGATAAATTAATCCTTATTAATCCAAGAACACATAGTTAACTCCGTGACTGAGTAGAGATTTGAATTTGTGTCTCCTTATCCCTAGTCCAGTCCTTTTAACCTGATTCTATATTGGCTTCCTCAAAACTGTTGTAAATATAAAAAGTGGTATGAAGATTGAAAAACAGTAGTGGTGGGGAAACTGCAATAATTAATCTGCCAAATTTGTGTAATTTGTTTGCAAATAACAGTAATCTGCATAATTAGAATAAATTTGCATTTATTACACAATATTATATAATATATAATTATGATAGTATGTAAATTATTCTAATGAGGCAGATTACTGTCACTTTCATTCAAATTACACAAATTTGACAGGTTAATTATTGCAGTTTTTTCCACTGTTTTTCACTCTTCATATTTTTTTCCAATTTACATTTTTTCCCAATATGCATATTATAAGATGCAAATTATATGTCAAAATTTGAGGAAGTGGAATATGGCAACCCAAACTTGGACCAGTTACTTTTTTAGGCTATAATTTCTGGAATCCCCTAACTAGGAAGATTATCAGATGCTTCAAAAAGCCCGACAGGACACATGGGGATGATGATGTCACTGTACTGGGAATGGGTCCCGGTTTCACACGATGTTGTTATCTTCCTGTGCTGCTTCCATGCAGACTCTGTACTACAGTGGAGAAGAAGCTGTCATTTTTCATTGACACAAGTTTCCACCAATGAAAAGCAACGGCTTGTATAAAGTCTGCACAGAAGCAGCACACGAGGATAACAACATCATGTGAATCCAGGACCTGTTCAACCATTCCACATGTTCAACTGTTTTGAAGCATCAGTCCCATAACTGAATTCCAACCATTACTTGTTTCTGCTGTTGTTGGTGCCTTCAAATTGTTTCCAGATTATGGCGACCTGAAGATGAACCTATCCTAGGGTTTTCTTGGCAAAAAAAAAAAAAAATGTTCAGAGGAGGTTTGCCATTGCCTTCCTTGTCAAAGGTCACTCAATGGGCACTGCATGGCTGAGTGGGGATTTGAATCCTGGTCTTCTAGAGTACTAGTCCATCACTCCAACCACTATACCACACATCTGTCATGGTGAATTTAAGTTGGGTTGCTGATGAAATTAGGCACAATACTGTATTAGGGAACAGTCAGCCCTCTGTATCCATAGATTTAACCATCCACGGCTTGAAAATATTCCCCAGCCTCCCCCCCCAAAAAAAAAAATTCCAAAAAGCAAACCTTGATTTTGCCATTTTATATAAGGGACACCATTTTACTACACCATTGTATATAATTAAGGGTACTTGAGAATCCACTGATTCTGGTATCCACGGGGTGGGTGGGTCCTGGAACCAAACCTCAGTGGATACCAAGAACCCACTGTGTAATCAGTGACTAAAACCATTCTTAAATACAGTATGTCTGTGCTGACTTTCCTTTCCCTTTTTGCTCACACTGCTCTTGAAGAATGGAAAGTGCAAAAATGAAATGTTAAAAACACATCTTGCAAAAATAAAAGAAGCTATAGAATTAGCAGTGCATGTCAGTAAATGTCTTCCAGCCCCATCTAATTTTTAAAATCAATCAGCACTTTCTACCAAATTAAACAGGAGTACTCCTCCTCCCAGCACAAAGAGATAAGAAGAGGGAAAGTTTCTTTGCACCTCTGTAGGATTGAAGGTTTCATCAGAGTATTGATTATGATCTTGAAGTTTAAAAGAACTTGGCTCTTTTATCTTTGCTGCTAGAATTCAAGTGATCGAGACAGAAAAATATTCACTGCATGAGTTTCAATGCCTTGAAATAAAAGAAGAGCTGAACACTTTGGTTTGCACTCTTTTTTTTTTTATTGATCACCATTTCTCTGTTTGCTACATACATCTTTGACTGTGCTTTCGCTAGAAACTCTTTCCTCTACCTAAACAACCAATGTATGATATTATAATAGAAGCTTCATTTTCAAGAACACTTTAGGCTAAAAGAATTTTAACCAAGTGGTTTAAATAAAAGAAACTCCATCACTTGTGCTCTTTCATGTTGGAACCAGAACCATTTAGTATGTAAGACAACGTGACACCTGCTCAATATCACTCAAATTGATCCTTGGCTGTAAAATTAGAAGCCCCTTTCACTCAGGACTTTATCAGACATGGCAAATAAGTCGTCATAAGGATGCCTTATGATCACGAAAGGGTGTGCATACCAGACAACATCACCCTTTTGTGATCATGTCCAGTTAAAAAACCATACTCATGCTGTCCATTGATCCCCATGATGCTATTGTGCCAGCGTTGCTGGCGTTTGAAACTTCACAGCATTGTACATACGTGAATACAGCGTCAATGGCTGGTCCAGCGAGAACACTACCAGGTGAGATTGTGACATCCAGGTAGATGACACACTTTTTATGACCCTTCCTGGTTTACTTGGAAATTTTTAAGTGTGTTTCTGTGCTTTTGGAAACTTTTTGAGTGTTCTTTTTGTTTTTATTTTTGAATTTCCCACACAAGGTATTCTTGTGAGACTTGTGGGATTTCAAACAAGGAAGCTCTGTTCACTCCTTGTTCTTTATCAGGAATCTTTTGCTGAGATTACAGGTAACTGTGGCATGGGGAGTTCTTTTGCTGGCATAAAAACGGCAAAGTTTATGCTGGCAGAAGAACAGGGTTTAAGGGGTGGTCTGATAAAGTCCTCAGTCATTGTTTCTGATGTTGGCAAGCTCTTACCATGTCATCATCAGCATGGTAGCAATAGGCCACATATGCAGTACTCTTTACACACGTACTTTTTCAATCACCCTCCATGCATCTTGTTTTGGCCAACTGTGGGAAGAAAGCACACTGATTCTACATCTGTGTAGAATCTGTGACCCTCCAGATGTTGCTCTGGTGTGTAACTGTGAGGTATCTTACTTTCTTTATCCGTCTAGGAATTACAGGACATTCTTGCCAACATTTATGAGCTGAGTTTTAGAAATGTGTGGGTTTGGGGCTATTCATAAGCAGTCAAATGTGCATAAAACTATGCCAGAGTTCAAGGATAGATGATACTCTTGGATGTCAATGCTTCAAATTAATTATCCTTAATTATCTTTGGTAGAAGGACTGGAATAAATCTCTTGGTGAAAATGTGAGTCTTGCTGCACAAGGCTCCTGCCCTGTTACAATTGCATTATCTCTGAAAATGTTATTCAAACAAGATTGCTCCCTTTCGTTGTGTACCTTTGTAGCCATTCTGGGATTACAGTGTCTGTTAGTGCTCAAACCTTTTCACACAGAGAATGTCTACACACTACCTCCTCAAGATTATCCATGCCCCTTTTCATTATTTCTTGAAGTGTTGGGAGGGAGGGAGCACAAGCAAGAGCCTGTGTGTGTTTAATGTGACAGTATGTGTGTTCCCCCAGCAGAGAGTGAGAGTCTCAGCCCCATTTCCCTGATCACCAGAGGAAGGACCCTTCACTCCTTCCAAATTTCTTCCCCCCCTCCTTGCTGTCCCCCTTTGCCATCTCCTTCTCTCACACACATGGAGGGAGCCTCCACTCCCCACTTTTATTTTCTCTCTCTCTCTCTCTCTCTCTTTCTCACACACACACACAAACTTTCTCTCTTCTCTCTCCCTCCCCAGCTGCTCCACTTTGATAGAAGACACCCCAGGCAGCAACTGGTCTGCTGCCCCTTGGGAACCTCCTCAGTGTGTGTGTGTGTGGGGGGGAGAGGCTCTGCTTCTAGCCTCTCTTCCCTCCCATGAGGTGTCATGTCAGCACACCATGATGTCGTACCATTGCTAAAGCCTCTCTCCCCTCCCTCCTTCTTTCCCCTCCTCCTTGAGGTATCAGCACACCATGGCATTGTACCAGAAAGGGGTTGGATCTTCCACCCAAAGCACACAGAGGTAGGTAAGAAATTAATAATAATAACAACAATAATATGTAATAATATGTAATAATAATAATAAGCATCCCCTTTCCACGCAATTTCAACATAACAGCACAATCTAACTTTTGCCCAGGAAATCAGAGTGTAACAGAGATTACTGTGGGGGAATTATAGTTGCCCTGAGTTGGGAACTCCAAAAGTTAAATTCCTTTTTTTACACTTTCCTCCAGCAGAGTACAGTTTAGAAGCGTGACTCAAATGTATTGCTTTGCCCTTGAACAATATATGACAAAAGGAGGCATACAGCTTTAATTAAATACAGTTGTCCTTCCATATTCATGGGGGTTAGGGGTGCAAGCCCACGCAAATGTGAAAAAACTGAATAAACTCTCCCCCCTCCCCCCAGGGTTTACTCAGCCTTCACTCCCTGAGGGAGAGGGGAATCAAAGCCCACGCAGGCCACCACTATCGCTGCCTGAAAAGCCCCCATTTAAACCCACTCAGCTGGCCACCCCCATGGTTGGGGGGCTCCAGAAGCCCACCCCAGCTGCTGCTCTTGCCGCAGAAAAACTAAGGACAGGGTGGTGAGCCAAATGGGTTTAAACCACAGCTTCTTGGCCAGCGATGCCCGTGGCTTGGCTGGCACTCGGACTCCCCCCCTCCAAAGCTGTTTAAAAGGCGGTGGCAAGCCACCAGCATCGCCACTGAAAAGCCCCCATTTAAACCCCCTCAGCTTGCCATGCTCATGGTCAGGGGGGCACCAGAGGCCCACTGCAGCTGCCGCTGTCACTGTTGAAAAACTAGGGATGGGGTGGTGAGGAGAATGGCAAGCCTGAAGAGTGGTATGTTCGGTGACTTGGCCCTTAATGCGGCCACTCTTTGGGCTTGCTTTTCCTGCCCCAACCAAATTGAACCCCCAGGAACCACTGCTTCCAGCAATTCCTGGGGGTTCAGTTTGACTGGGGTGGGAAAGCCAAGCCCGAAGAGCAGCCGCATTCAGCGACTTGGCCCTTAATACGGCTGCCCTTCAGGCTTGCTTTTGCTCCCCCAACTGAATTGAACCCCTAGGAACTGCTGCTTTTGGCTGTTCCTGGGGGTTCAATTCAATTGGCATGGGAAAGCCAAGCCCAAAGAGTGGCTGCATTCGGTGGCTTGGCCCTTAATGCAGCCGCTCTTCGGGCTTGCTTTTCCTGCCCCAACCAAATTCAGTTGGGGTGGGAAAGGCAAGCCTAAAGACTGCCTGAGTTCAGTGACTTTGCCCTAAATGCATCCATTCCTCAGGGTTCAGTTTGGTTGGGGTGAAAGGCAAGTCCGGGGAATGCAGTGCATTCTGGGCAAAGCTGTGGAACATGTGGCATTCCTCAGGCTTGGCCTCCCCCCGAAACAGAATGCCAACATACCTCTGGGGATTCTGCCACTTTGTCCACCATGCTGCCACTGCCAGCACCACCATACCTCCAGAGCCTGTGCTTCTGCATCCACCATGCCACTGCCACCGAGCACTTGGAGGCTCAGCAGCTTTGCAGTGAACACGGGGCTTTCCTCGAGTTTGGATCCACCCCCTGAACATGTTCCCTGTGTGTGTGGGTGATGAGGATTTCCACGAATAGGCAAAACCACAAAAGTCAAAGTGAATGTGGAGGGACGACTGTAACTCAAAAAAATTTACTTAGTTTAATTGGTAGCAGAGGTGAAGGAGAGAAGTGTCATCTTGACTCACCAGCTTAGGAAAAAGGAGAAGAAGATGGCTGCCCAAGAAAAAGTGGGTGGGACAGACAGAAGCACGCAAACTATAGGAACCAAGAAGGGACAAAGAAGACCAACAAGGGTTCCTCTAAAAATAAGAGGGTGTAGGGAAAAGAGAATGCTTCAGTCTTTTCCAACAGTTAATAATAATAATAATAATAATAATAATAATAATATAATATTATTTCTATCCCGCCCCTCCGCAACGCAATCGGGACGGCTTACAATATAAAACTCCATAGACACAGTACCCTAGTCCACCCACCTCTTAAAATAGTATTAAATTATAAAAGATTAAAAACCTACAGTAATTAAAATATATAAATTAGAAGGAAAAAAAATTAAAACATACAATAGTTAAAAAAATCTAATTGCAGCTCAGAAGGACAGCCGAGTCTTGGGCCAAGATAGTTATTCAGGAAAGGCCTGCCGGAAAAGATCTGTCTTGACAGCTTTTTAAAAGCTGTCGAAGGTAGTAATAAGACGGATCTCATCCGGCAGGCCATTCCATAATCTGGCAGCAGCAGCAGAGAAGGCCCTCTGGGAGGTCACCGACAGCCTTGTTTTCATAGGCTGTAACAGATTCCTCCCAGAGGACTGAAGTGCGCGGAGAGGGTCATACGGAAGGAGGCGGTCCTGGAGATAAGTTGGACCCAAGCCATGCAGGGCTTTAAAGGTTATAACCAACACTTTGTACTGTGCCCGGAAACTAATAGGCAGCCAGTGGAGAGAGCTTTTAGCACAGGTGTTATATGCTCTCTTCTGGAAACACCAGAAATCAACCTGGCTGCCATGTTCTGAACTAGTTGAAGTTTCCGAGTCAAGCAGAAGGGTAGCCCCGTGTAGAGCGCATTACAGAAATCCAGACAGGAGGTTACCAGTGCATGTACCACAGTTTCGAGGTCCCTGGTTTCCAGGAAAGGGCACAGCTGGCGTATCAGCCGAAGTTGATAGCAGGCACTCCTGACCGTCGCATTTACCAGATTAGACATCTGGAGCATCGGGTCCAGGAGCACCCTCAGACTGCAAACACAGTCCTTGGAGGAGAGTGTAGTTCCATCCAGGACTGGAAGTTGTATTCCCAGACCTGGTTTCGGGCCTGTAACTGTTAGTACCTCCGTTTTGTCTGAATTCAGTCTCAATTTGTTTTTCCTCATCCAGTCCATTACTGCTTTAAGACAATCATTGAGAGGAGAGACGCCATCTGAAGTCAAAGCTGATGACCGAGACATGAAGAAGTATATCTGGGTGTCATCAGCATACTGACAACACCGCACTCCATGCCTCTGAATGATCTCTCCCAGCGGCTTCATATAGATGTTAAATAGCATCGGGGACAGGATGGCACCCTGAGGAACGCCACAGTTAAGCTCTATTCTGGTAGAGCAGCTGTCCCCGAGCCTCACCCTCTGGAATCTGCCCGAGAGGAAGGAACGGAACCACTGCAAAGCAGTGCCTCCAATTCCTAACCCCCTCAGGCGATCCAGGAGGATGGAATGATCTATTGTATCAAAGGCCGCTGAGAGGTCCAAGAGCACCAACAGGGTCACACTACTCCTGTCGATACCCAAGTGGAGGTCATCAGCCAGAGCAACCATGGCAGTCTCCACTCCATATCCCACCCTAAAGCCAGTTTGAAATGGATCTAGATAATCGGTTTCATCCAAGACAGCTTGGAGTTGGGAAGCAACTGCCCTCTCAATCACCTTGCTTAGAAAAGGCAGCAAAGAGACTGGCCTATAGTTATTCCTGTCCAAGGGGTCCAGAGAAGGCTTTTTCAGGAGCGGCTTAATCGCCGCTTCCTTCAGACAGGATGGAACGGACCCCTCCCTGAAGGACACATTGATAATATCTCTAAGGCGTACTCTCGATGCGTCGCCCCCTTGGGTGGCCAGCCAAGATGGACAGGGATCGAGGGGACAGGTTGTCTTTCTCACTCTACCAAGGAGCTTGTCCACGTCATTGGTACTCACAGATTGAAGCTGATCCAATAAAATTTCATCAACGGAGTTGCTGGACACCTCGTCTATAGATTCTGTCATAACACTGGCATCTAAGTTGGCTCTTATCCGAGAGATTTTATCTGCAAAGTGGATGTTAAATGCATTACAGCAGGCCGTTGTTGGGTTGAGTAAGGGGTTCTGCGCAGGTGGAATCTGCGTCAGTTAGAAAGGAGGTCAATGATGGGGGTGGTGGTTCGTATAAAGAATTGCGCTTTAAGCAGTCTTACACATGATAACAACGGAAGAACGATGGTGTCATGTGGGAGTCCCCAACAGAAGGCACTATTATCCATGTGCAACTACACTTTACTGGCCTTATGCAATAAGGCTCTGTGACAGTGGTGGTAGCTGGTGGCCTCCAGGTTGTATAGTATGAAAGTGTCCCTATCATTTTGCAGCCTTATGGGCTGATTGTACTGATTCTGTCCAAAGTCTAATGGTAAATATCTATGGCATAAACTATACCGTTTATACTAACATGTCTTATAAATTCCAATGGTCTTTTTTCCTAATAAAAAATATTTTTCTTTTGTGGGTAGAGTTTGATTTTGAGTAGCTGCGAGGAGAGAGGATGCTGATAACTCTCCACATTGGCCAGTTTTCTGATCCAGGTTGTCTTCCAGGTGGTTTCTCTCCCACAAGGTTTAATGCATGTGTTTTCCCTCTTGAAGACAGAATTTGAAATATTTTGGAAGGAAATTTGGAGTGGAGGTCCTGTAATGAAGAAAAAAATTAAAGTACATATTCTTCCTCTCTTCTAAGACCCAAAGCTATTTTTCATTTCTTTTTAAAATGGCAAAAAGGTTACAGTGTTGTGACAAAGCCACATATAACATCCTTGGAGAAACTTGTATGTATGTGTACGAGTGTGTTATATGGAAATTGCGGTTTGAACTGGAACCTGTTTGGAGGACAGAAAATGGGTGCAGAGATTGAAATAAAATCTCACTAGTCCTCATGTCAGCTTTCAGGAGAAAATTGCAGAAACTTAACTCCTAAATAATAGTAACTATTCACTGTTTAATACTTCCAGGATGTAGGGAGCGATCAGACATTATGTGTGAAAAACAATAAATATGCTTTAGACAGTTTTCCTGGAATCTGAAACTCCTCTGAGAAGAATTATTTTGTTAAATTGCAGTCAGGAGAATCTGTATATTAATATATGTGCCAAGAAATCATTGTATCTGTTCATACCTCTGCTAATGGATTGGAATTTGTGAGCATATCCCAATTCATCTGTTCTCTTTCCAATCTTCTGATGAATATTTTTCTTCAAGAATTACTACTTGTAAATCAGAGATTGCATGTCCAGCAAGGCTGAAATGGTCTGCAAGTGGTTGGGGATACTACCACTTCCAGTTCAGATTTATGTCCATTTTCCCTCTTTTGGTTGGTAGATTGATCATATTCACTCTTCTGTACTACAGGCCAGCTACTTGAAAGAGCTGTAGCATCTTACACTACTTTTTGAAGACAGGGTCACAGTTTGCATCATTTTGTAACCTATTACATTGTGATCCCACTCTCCCAACTCTGTAACTGTACTTAAATAACTGGGTTGCAATATTGTGTTTCATCAGTGCATCTGAAGAAATGGATTAATATTCACAAAAGCTCATGCCAAAATAAACCAGTTAGTATCAAAGATGCTACTAGATTCCTTCTTCCTGTATTCCCATTACCCATTTTATACCTTTGTTATTTTTAAATATTTAGCTCTGGACTCCATTAGCTCTGCTATGTTCTTCCTGCTCCCCTTTCTTCTATCCAATCAGCTAAGAAGAAGGAGGACTGAAACCTAATCGGGCTGAGAAATGTGAGGAACAGAAACACTATAGAGACAGAAAGATTATGTAAAAATGAGAGCCCATGTAATAGCCAATAACATGAGAGTGTGTAGAAGATAGGAAATCTAAGGTATGGATTTTCTTTGCACATCAAAATATTAGTACTTAGCAGCATTTCTATTCTAAAATGCTGTTCTCTTCAGTCCTGTTCTATTCTAGAATATTCTGGAATAGAATAGGTAATAGAATAGAAAAATCTATTTTAAAAACATGAAGGTTTGAATCTGCACATGATATCTGGCCCATCAGCCAGCGGGGGGGTGGGGGGGTGGGATGGAGATAACATGGCCACAGACAGGGCAGTGAGCTAGGCATCTCTCCCCAAGTAGATGGGTTTTAGAGTCCTTGTTAGCATTATGGCCAATGTTAACAGCTATCTAGTGGTATAGAAAATGTTAATTTGTATTAGTGACCTTGTTAGATACTTTTTATATTAGCTTGGCAGTCTGAGGTTGGGAAGAAATATGAAGGCTGAGAACGGACCTCTGTTATTAACCTGCTTGCATGGTTGTAATAGTTATGTGAGGGCGGGGGAGAAAGATGGGTCATATTTGTGCACTTTGATTTCCTTTGTTTGCTTCTGCACTGTATAACCCTTGGGAGTCCATCTGCCATCGGCTTTGCTTGTCAGGAATAGTTTGGTTAGAATTAGTTGTTTAGGAGCCCAGTTCAGCCATTGGCTGTGAGGAGATGCTGGACCCAATCAGCAAAAGGGCTAGAATGCTTCTCTGCTATAAACAATCTACTGCATCATTTGCCACCAATAAAGCTTATCTTATAGCAGTATTGTGTATCAGTGTTCAACATCAAATGACATGTCTTGGAGAAACCTGGAATTACACTCAGTTGTGGCAGAGAACAAAGAGTGTACTGGTTGTATGGCATGTAAATCCCATAGGACCAGTGACTATATGAAAATGCAAACCAATTTCACTATCTATCTTAAATAAATTCATTAACAATAATAGACTTACAACATCCCTGACAGATGTAAAAAAAAAAGTCATGATTTCAACCAATTGCAGAGATATTTTCTCTTGTGTTAGGCAGCCATCCTTGTGCACATGTTTGGGATCAGGCTGTAAAGCAAGAAATGGCCAAGTAATTGACAAAGCTTGAAAACAAAACAAAACCTATTCTCTAATCTGGGAGCCAAGGTTGGCATTTCAGTTTCATCCTCAAGTAACAAACTGCTTTCCAGAGGCTGGGGAAGGAAGTCTCAAGCAGATTCAATTTATGCTGCTTGGCTCTGAGTATCCACAGATCCAATTTTATTGCAGCCCTCTTGGGATTTGTTTGGATTCTAGTCGTTCATATTTGGTTTTTAATAAAAAGGTCCACTAACTTAATATGTTTGGGTTTACCTTGAGCATTAAGGAAGCCTAGCGACAAAGGAGACTCTTTGGTGTTAAACAGACCTTTGTGATTGCTTGGAATAACTCTTTGTTTTGTCTGATAAATCAAAAGCCTCTTGTCATTTTCCCCCTCATGTGTTTGCAAAAATGCTGTTCTCTACCACATGCCATTGGTAATACTTCATGAATACATGCACATGTGGTGTGTGTATACTCATCACTTTCGCAGAATTTTTGTCACTTTGCCTTGTGCTTTTGTTCTGTAGAGACTCAGAAAAAGTGCACTTTAAATACACCTGTAAAGCCTAAGCTTTGGGGATTTTTCTACAGTTTACACTACAGTTTACATTATGGCTTTCAATAGTTTATATTATAGACCCCATATGAACCTTCCCAAGATCTGCATTTATGTGCTGAGGCCCTTTTCTTTCTCTTTGTGCCAATGGAAGGCCACTTGGGGCAGATGAAGGAAAGGGCCTTTTAATCTTTGCTACCAAAATTGTGGAACAGTGTCTAAAGAGATGTTGTTCTGATGATCTCATAAACTGGCACTTAAGATCACATCTAAGCTGGGCATTTATATAATGCTGAGCAGTGTAATCCTAACTCAAAATGTCCCCTGGAGGGGGATTAAGATTAGGTGCACAATTCCTCTGCCAGCAGAAATATTCTTCTGTTGGTAGAACATTCTTATTTGGCTGGCTGATCTCAAAGATATGCCAGCAGAGCAATCTGGCAGTAGAACTGCTCTGCTGGCTAAAATCTGCTGGCAGAACAGCCAAAAACAGTGGAGAAGGGGGCAAGGCAAATGAGGAGACAAGGTTGTTACCATATCCTACTACCCCCCCCCCCGAGATTTCATAACTGCACGTATTGGACACTGTTTGGGATCAAGTGAACTGGAGGACAGTCGGAGGTCATGATGAACTGAGGCATGTCCAGAATCATAATTGTGGGAAAATCCAGATAGGATTATATGGAAAACCCCATTGTTAACGGATATAGACTAATCCTTTTAATCCCACCCCTACGCTCTTTCTGTCATGCAATCAGTGACCATCCCTTCACCCATATGCTACAGAAATCTTTCCTATACACCCTACCTGATCAAACATTAAAAGGTTGTCACAAATCCCATCAACATTTTGTCACTCCAAAGCTAAGGCAATCAGCCCATTCTGTTCCTTGGGAAAGCCATTCAGGCTTTGTCATGACTAATACACCCCTCCTATGTATGAAATAGGGTATAAAAACCCTAACTCAGACCATAGCCACGTATTCCACAGACTAACAGACCCCTTCATTCTGCCAGACTCCTCTGTGCCACCCTCAGACACTGGAGATTTTCACAGGCGTAAAGTATTCCCAATGCAGATCGGGACAGACTTGTTTCTGTCCCGGAAGCAGCGCCGCATTTTGCACGCCCACTTCCCTTTCCCAATCTTCCGTCATCATCACTCTGTGATCGTCCACTTCCCTCTTGATACTTTCCACGATTTTTTATTAATGAGGGTTTGTCGTTAATAAAAAAATCGCAGAAGATATCGGGAGGGAAATGGAACGAGCACAGAGTGATGACGACAGGAGATCGGGAGAGGGAAGTGGGTGTGCGAAACGTGGCACTGCTTCCGGGACAGAAACAATTCTGTCCCAATCTGCATTGGGAATACTTTACGCGTGTGAAAATCTCCAGTAAATCTCTTCACTGCACACACCTCTTTTTCCGAGACTGGTAGCTATCACACTTCCACCCCTAACTTCTCTCTATCCATTCTTTAACTCCTTACTTTCCAATAGCCTTGTATGGTTCTTGAGAGCTTATGTTCTTGTATGTCAGCATATCACCTGTATTAATTCAAATAAAAATTCTTTGTTTGATTTTAACTGGAGTGCTCTCTACAGTTAGTACTGATGTACATAGGTGAAAAGATCCATGAAGTTCCCTCACTTGCAGGCCTCCCTTTAAGCTAATAAGTCCCCCAAATTTCAAAGGAGACACTGACATTGTGGGCGGAACTCCAACACCCCCTCCCGCTTCCTAGGGTAACAAAGTACTCCAGATTCAACCCTGTCTAAATCCAGGGACATCGTCACAATACCAGCACAAAGCTACAGCAGGGTGAAGATAATTTTAATATTAGGCTGTGACAAAGGTAGTTTTTAATAAAAACATCCCAGGATGTGAGAGTTTTGGACTAAGCACAGCTTTAACTAGCTTAGTGTTGCCTTGGCTGTTCCTTGGCCATCGTTCCCATTTAAGAATGCACTATGATGATTTAGCTTATGATACTGCTGCTGCTGTGTCTGTGTTGTATGGTTGCTGTTTTAACTTGTATTATGATGTACTCTTTGCTTTGTAAGGTCCTTGAGTTTAGTTGCTACAAAAAAGCAATAGCACTTACTCCTAGGCTTGGGACTAGTAAGACCAGAACACTGTCCTCCTCTTTATACAGGTTCTGGTCCTGTAGTTTTGGTCCCTGAAATGGTGTGGTGGGGTAATAATAATAATAATAATAATAATAATTTATTTCTATCCCGCCCCTCTGCAATGCAATCGGGGTGGCTTACAATATAAAAACTCCATAGACACAGTACCCTAGCCCACCCACCCCTTAAAATAATATTAAATGATAAAAGATTAAAACATACAGTAATTAAAAATATATAAATTAGAAAGAAAAAAATTAAAACATACAATAGTTAAAAATGTTGGGTTAGAACTGAGTACAACCAAGCTCCACCTAAACATTAGGAAGAATTTCTTTACTGTCCAAACAGTTGACAGTGGAATACATATCCTCAGACAGTAATGGAATCTCCATTTTTGGAGGTCTTTAGGCAGAGATTTGACAGGCCTCTTTCAGGAGTGCTTTATTTCTGAATTCCTTCACAGCAGGGGGTTGGACTAGATGGCCCTTGTGGCCCCTTCCAGTTCTATGATTCTATGATCCATGATTCTAAGTTCAAATCCCTTCTCAGTTATGAAACAAATTGCATAGCTATGGACCAGTCCTTGTAGCACAGCCTAACCCACCTCACATGGCGGTTGTGAGGATAAACATGGTGGTTGTGCCAGGATTTAGAATGAAATCTCTACACATGAGGGAAAGCGAGTAGTAACAACTGCCCTCTTGTAGTTACCCTCTCACCTTTTCTACACATTTGTTTTCACAGAATCATACAATTGTAGAGTTGGAAGAGACCACAAGGGCCATCCAGTCCAACCCCCTGCCACGCAGGAAATCATGATCAAAGCATCCCTGACATATGGCCATCCAGCCTCTGTTTAAAGACCTCCAAGGAAGGAGACCCCACCACGCTCTGAGTGAGTGTGCTCGACTGCTGAACAGCTCTTGCTGTGAGAAAGTTCCTCCTAATATTGAGGTGGAATCTCTGTTCCTGGAGCTTGAACCCATTGCTTTGTGTTCTAGTCTCTAGAGCAGCAGAATTAAGCTTGCTCCATCCTCAATGTGACATTCCTTCAAATGCTTAAACAGAGCTATCATATCACCCCTTAACCGTCTTTTTTCCAGGCTAAACATACCCAGCTACCTAAGTCTTTCCTCATAAGGCATGGTCTCCAGACCTTTCACCATTTTAGTCACCCTCCTCTGGACATGCTCCAATTTCTCAATATCCTTTTTGAATTGTGGTGCCCAGAACTGGACACAGTATTCTAGGTGAGGCCTGACCAAGGCAGAATAGAGTGGCACTATTACTTCCCTTGATCTAGACACTATACTTCTATTGATGCAGCCCAAAATCACATTGGCCTTTTTAGCTGCCTTATCACACTGTTCACTCATGTTCAACTTGTGGTCTACTAGGACTCCTAGATCCATTTTGCATATAGTCTCATTCAGCCAGGTCTTCCCCATCCTGTATCTATGCATTTCGTTTTTCCACCCTAAGTGCAGTACCTTACATTTCTCTATATTGAATTTCATTTTGTTAGCTTTGGACCAGTTCTCCAGTCTATCCAGGTCATTTTGAATTTTGATCCTGTCCTCTAGGGTAATAATAATAATAATATTAATAATAATAAGCAGTAATAATAAATTGTAATGACATTTTATTATTTTTCACATTTATTTTGTGAATTGATTTTTTGGCAAGTACATGTTCTATTAATTCATTTCTCAGTACAGACAGACAGACACTTAATTTCGGCCATTAGCCAATCTCAGTACACAGAGTGTTTTCTACAACATCAGAGTAAAAGTGGAACTTGCACACAGTAGCAAAAGAATGGATTTTAAAACAAGTTAGGATGGCTGTTCTTAATTACCCAAACTTTAACCATCATAGTGAAACAGATAAAACACACGACATAAGCATTACTAGGGCATAGCTCTGAATGCTTTTGAAAACCTGTACATTGTAAACATTTTAACATTGGAAAGCATGTGAACTGAAGGCCCATGTCATGCATACAGCTGTCCTGGCACTTTATTCAAGATGATGATGATGATGATGATGATTGGCTGTTGTTTTATATGCCACCTTTTTGGAGGACTCAAGGAAGCTTACAAACATTAAAACAAATGCAGATAAAATTCCACATCCTACAAAAGTTAAAAGTGTAATTAAACTATCAATAAAATTAAAAACAGTTTAAAACATTGCCATTAAAAAGAAAAAAACACATAGACAATGCAGCACATTATGCAAGGCCCTTTCCCTTTGAGCAATCAAAGGCCGGCCCAGAGGAAAAAAGTCTTCACTTGCCCGTGGAAGGATAGCAAGGATGGTGACTTCCTAGGGAGGGCGTTTCAGAGCCTGGGAAAAGCCATCAAGAATGCCTTCTCCCATGTTCCCACCAGATGTACCTGTGAAGGTTGTGGGACAGAGAGAAAAGCCTCCCCAGAAGATCCTGGCTATAATCTACCCAGCATTGTCTCCAATGGGAGAATGGAGGTAAAGGGATAAGATTAAACATTGCCATTTTAGAAGAGTGTACAGTGAGACACAACCAGGAGCCAAATGGCTCTGGCAAATTTAGAGGCCTCAGGGAGGGGCAGTTGCGGTGGTGTCACTAGGGTTGGTGTCACCTAGTGTGGTAACTCATGGCACCATCTCCATGGACCTCATCTGATACCAGGCCATCAAACTTGAACACTGAGGACATATTATAATTTATACCCGAAATCTAGAAAGTGAAAATGAAAGGACTAAGTTTCAAGACCCAAGTTCCACTTCTGTATTTTGCTCCTTGTATCATGTGGGCGTTCCTAAAATGACACTTCACGCAACTTGTTTTGAAAGCAAGATAGATTATGAAGCACAAAGAGGAGGCTCTGGAAACTATATTTCCTAGCAATCTATGCAATTTGCACACAATGTTAAGGGTCCCCTACATGTGAGAAAGGAACTGTTACCTGAATAGGTGAGAGTGCTTTAGGATCCCACTCGTGATGTCAGAACTATATTAATTTGTTGGGAATTATGATTAACTCAAATGGAAGGCTGGGAGAGGCGGATAACTTCAGGATCTTTTTACCTGTGTATACCAGTACTCACTGCAGGGTTTTTTATTGGGAAATAACACAGAAAGCAGTTACACATACAACAAACACTCACAAGAACCACACAAGTCTAACAAAGAGTTTTACGGTGGAAAGGTTCAATAGAGGAAAAGATTCGGGAGATGGGACTATAGTTACCAGTCTTGAGAGTAGAGAAGAACTCAGATGGAAGTCTGAGGGGGCACTGGAAGCTTCAATACAGGGGCATGCTGACAGAGAGTGCCAGGGTTCCATCCCCAGTGAAAAACCTTTCTATTTTGGGGATTAATATTTATACTGTATTTCGTGTCCCGAAGGAATATTTGGGCTTAGAACAAAGCTTAGATGGGTTTCCTACTGTATGAACAATGGAAACCAAAACTCTGCTGATTGCTCTTAATGGCTGAGAGACAGGAATTTATGGGTTTATGACAATCTTGTATTGTAGGACAGGAGGAGCGTGTAGAGGGATATTTCCTGGGAATAGTTGTTTTGGTCACTTGTTTATTTGTGATGTGTGACTCATTGCTGAGGGTATCCAAGAGGGGATTAGCACATACCTCCGTAATGGCGTTGTTTACTAGGGGCGTCGCTTAATCTTGTCTTGGGTGTGTCTGCTAGCATTTTTCCATGACACCTTCCCAGATCCTTGTGACCACCTTGTTGGTCTACCCCAGTCTACTGGATCTGTTGAAGCATCGAATGTTGCCATATATGAGATATTATAGGGAGGGGTGTAGGACATGGTAACAGAACAAGAAGGAAGGCTTACTGGCTGGACATGGGGCAAAGGATATTTTTATAAAAAATAATACATTTCTACTGAAACACTGCACACAAATTTGTATAGGCAGTCATTTTGGTGTCACCCCCTCTGATGTTGTCACCTGGTGTTGTTTGTACCTCCCTAGTGACATGACTTGGCAGCTGTATGGAACCCCTTTTGTCCATTAACATTCATCTTTCACAACAAATAAGTAGGGCCAGCTGTACTATTTGACAAAATGAGGTGGTCTCCTTAAGCAGCTTCTTTGAGCTGTTATGAAGAGACAAAATTATGGTTTTGTGTGTGTGTCATTATTGCATTTTATTGTTAGAAAAAGTGAGAGCCATTTTAAACAGGGTTTTCTGTCTCAAACCAACTTTGCTGACTTTTGCTGTGTGTGTGTGTGTGTGTGTTCCTTCAAGTTGCCTATTGATTTATGGGTAACTCCATGAATTTCATAGGGTTTTCTTAGGCAAGGAATACTCAGAGGTAGTTTTGCCAGTGCCTTCCTCTGAAATAAAACCTACATCCCCTGCTATTTGTTGGCAGTCTCCCATCCAAGTACTAAGCAGGGATGACTCTCTTTAGTTTCTGATATCAGATGGGATCTGGTGATTTAGGGTCTAGTATTTACAGTTTGCTTAGCATTTGCTGCTCTGCTCTAGGTAGCAAAATATGCCCTCCAACATTTCACAGATGAAAACCAGAATCCATGTGACAGCAATGTCAGAATAGCAAGAGTTATTCAGGAGAAAGAATAAACAAGATGGGAGAGATTGCAGCAGTTTGTTTTTGCCTGAATTTACAGGAGAGAACAACATTCTTCCCCTCCTCTTCTCTCTCCCCTGCTGGGTTAATTAAACACAAACTACTTTTGCACTTTGAATTCAGGGCTTATCTATATTGGCGCCATGATCTGGGTCCATTCCAAAGCATCATGTTCCAGAGCTGCCCTGGATTGACATGATGCTGGCTACATGTAGCAGCATGCATTGGCCCTGCAGGCCCATCCTTCTCAATGCTACTACTGCCACTGCCTCACCCACTAGCCAAGCAGCTCTCTTCAAGAGTCTGGCCATCTCTGACACTGCTGGTGAGGTAAGAACAGGGTGCCCATGTGATTAATGAGGAGGGGATAGAGCAACTCTCCCCTTGTTGATCACATGGCGCGGCACCCTGTTCTGACTTCACCACAGTGATGGCAATGGCCAGGCACTTGCAGATAACTGCTTGACTAGTGAGTGAGGCAGCAGCAGCAGTGGCATCAAGGGGGACAGGCCAGCAGAGTCAATAAAGCAGGTGTGAAGACGTGTGGACCTCTGGGTCACTCTGGATCCAGCCCAATCCAGTTTCTCTGCATGTCTAAAACACTGGGGCCACTCCAGAGTTTCCCAGAAGTTCCAGAACAACTTGCCATTTCTTTTAACCCAGATTAATGGCTAGAAGAAGTGGATATGTTGTGTGCATCGTGCAGCCACATCTCACCAGATCTGGGGTGAGTAAGTGTTTTATCCTTCATGTAGACAAACCCTCAGTTACTTCAAATTGAAGTAAGCCAGGACAAAGGAGGAAAGTGGGAAGAGAAGAAGAAAGCTGGTGCATTTTTGTAGTATGTGGGGAAATCATTATTGTAATGCAATACAATCTTGTGTATCCCATCTTAAGTTCAGTTTAGGAATTTCCCTGCATGCATGAGCTCTTCCACTCCCCGTTCTTCTTTCCCTAGGCAATTTCAGCCAACTGGAGCAATGGGTCATTCATCACATGACCTAATTTAAATATTATATTACACTTTATTTAATTTTCCTTTTAAGTTTGTCTCCATGTGGCTGTAGCCATCTTTAAGTCTTTTTTTTAGCCTTTCTTTGAGTCTTTCTGTCTTAGTGTCTTGTTTTTACCCTTCACCATGTAGCACTCATCGTTTAAGGCTGGGTGAGTTTTTCCTACCCTAAATCCTCTTAGTTAGTTAGGGACCTTTAAGTTTGTTTTAATATGTAGATTAAGATCGATATACCTTCAGTAAACTTTTGATATGCATTTTTAAACTACGTCTTTGTATTTAATGAGTCTAATTGACTGGGTGATCAGACCAAACTTTTAAATGTTAATTGAGCTGTGTCTGCATTCCGATGCCTTACTCTACTTGCTTTGAAAGAAAGTGTTTTTACTTTTAAAGAAGATATTTTTATTTTTAAAAGGGCTAGATCCCTGGAATTTTTTAATAATTCTTTAATTTTAGACTCATACCCCCTTACAAGTGAGGGTTATGTTTCCCAGTTGAAGACTTAAAAGCTCAATTTAATTTTGTTTTGCAAAGTATAGTTTTTTTTTCCTGATCACTCAGTCTCTCTCAGTTGGCTGGAGACAAAGACAGTTAAGCAATTATGTCTGAAGCGCTTGCTCCTAGCCTCGGCTCTATTCTAAGCCTGGGGAAGCTGAATGGCCCAAATTATAAAAAATGGTCTTTTTCTTTTGAAACATATCTCAAACCTATGGGACTTATTGATGTTTTACACAATCAGAGGCCAGCTCAAGGAAGAGAACAGACTGATTTTGATAGAGATGACCAAAAGGTTTTGCCTTTTATAATTTTGGCTGTGGATGATGGACTAGTTTCTGAAATTAAAGATAAGAGAACAGCAAAAGCTGCTTGGGACACTTTGAAAAATCTCTGTGATGTTCCATCTATGGGAAGTAAAGTTGCATTAATGATGAAGTTAGTAAACATGAAGCTATCTAATCCTAAATTTTTGAATGAGCACATTAATGCTTTTAGAGCTACATTAGCAGAATTACAATCTCCTGGAGAAGAGATCCCAAAGGCTATGCAAGTTGGGGTGTACTTGGCAAGTTTACCAAAGTTTTACAATCCCATAATAAATACCTTGCAATTAAAGAATGATTTAACTCTACCAGAAGCCTATATTCAGATAAGAGAATTTCAACGTAGACAAAATTTGATGCAAAATGACAAGTTTGAATCCAGAAATTCTTATTTTAAGCAGCAAGCCAACTTAACCGAAAAGCAGCATTTTAAATGGAATGCTACCTACTCCAACCCCTCCCCCTTCTCTTCTGAGCCAAATGGGGGGCAATTTAAAATGTCAAAGGGAAAGCAGTCATTCTCACAGCAAGGGAGGACTGCTCAAAGGCCAGACACTGGAAAAGGGCAGAGAGATAGAGAAGCCAATAGTAAACAGAAATTTAACATTGGATTAGCATATGGCAAAAGAATGCAAGCTTCTGGAAATGAATATAAAAACTGTTTCTTCATAGACTCTGGAGCTAGTAACCACTTTATTAATAAAAGGGAGAATTTCCAAGCTTTTAATGAAGTAAATTTCCCTGTGTTTCTTGCAAATGGAGATTCTGTTATAGTGCAAGGAATGGGAACTGTGATCTTCCAGTATTAACTGCACATAACAGGACAGAGATATTGAGAATTGTGGACGCTCTTTACACCCCCGACCTAAAGACCTCCCTCTACTCAGTAAAGATGAGTACATCAAAAGGCAACAGAGTAATTTTTAAAAAGAATTCATGTTATGGTCTTCATGGCAAACATTTGATTTTTAAAGGCACTCTAAAGGATGATGGCCTTTATCACATGGAGATCAGTGATTCAAATGCCAATGTTGCCACTCAGTGTAAACACAAAGACTGCATATATTTATGGCATAAAAGATTTGCTCATCAAAATGTTGAATGCATAAAGAAATTGGCTAATCAAGAACTAGCAAGAGAATTTCATTTCAAGAACTGTTGTGTGAATGAGCGGTGTGTGGAATGCATCAAAGTAAAGTCTACTGCACCTACACACAAGCCACTCACAGAAAGACAATCTACTAAACCTCTTGAATTAATACATTCTGATCTCTGTGGACCATTTAATCAGAAATCAGTGGATGGAAACCTCTTATTTCATGACTCTCACAGATGATTTCAGCAGGTACACCCATTGCTACCTCCTAAGGGAGAAAAGTCAAGCATTTGAAAAGTTCAAAGAGTACTTTAATTACGTCACTAATAAATTTGGATATAAAATTCAAAATCTGAGAATGGATAATGCTTCAGAATTTGTCAATACTCAATTTGATGAGTTCATAAAGGGGCATGGCAAAAATTTATAGTCTTCAAGAAAATGGTGTTTCAGAGAGACTGGACTGAACTGAACCTTAAAGGAAATGGTAGTTGCAATGCTTTTAGAAGCTAACATGTCTAAGACTTATTGGTCTGAGGCAATTCTCACAGCCACATACTTACACAATATACTTCCAACCAGGTCTAGAAATGTTACTCCATTTGAATTGTGGCATGGTGTGAAACCCAGACTGAACCATCTCAGGGTTTTTGTATCAAAAGCTTATACATTCCCAAACAGAAAAGAGACAACCTGGACTGTAGAAGTGAAGAGAGAATTTTCATTGGTTATGCCAAAGGTGCTTACAAAATCCTGAACCCTGATGGACTCACAATGAAAATAACAAGTGCTTTTTATTTTGATGAAAGACCTCAATTTAATTCTAATCCAAACAAAGAATTCTATTCAGATGTGTTTGTAGTGGAAGAAGATTCTGATTCCCACCAGCAGCCACAGTGTGTGCAGCTCTTTCACCCTCCTGCAAGTGCTTCACATCCAGAAGGGGCTCCCTCAGCCCAGGACTTACCAGAGGATGGAGGACCGGACGGCATGCCACAGGCAGAGCCAGGAACTCACGTCTAGGTGAGACAATCTGCAAGGGGTAACAGGGGAGTGCCTCCTTTGAGATTCTCCTATCTAGCCACAGGGGAAAGCCTTCTGGAACCCTCAGACTGGCAGAAGATCAAAGGACTGCCAAAGTCTGATTCTGAGAAATGGGTGCGAGCATCAATGGAGGAAATGCAATCTTTATATAAAAGTAAAACTTGGACTTTGACAAAATTGCCAAAAGGCAATTGGCTGCAGATGGGTCTTTACAACAAAGCAAAATGCAGAAGGGCAGATTGAAAGATATAAAGCCAGACTTGTAGCTAAAGGTTACAATCAGCAATTTGGAGAAGATTTTCATGAAACTTTCTCCCCAGTAGTTACACACACAACTATTAGGACCTTATTGGCTGTTGCAGCTTCCAAGAAAATGCATGTACAACATCTAGATGTGAAAACAGCATTTCTTTATGGAGATCTAGATGAGGAACTGTACATGAAACAGCCTTCAGGATTCTAAGTACCTGGAAAGGAGCATCCAGTGTGTAAACGTGAGAAAAGCTTGTATGGATTAAAACAAGCAACCAAGAAATGGCATGAAAAATTAAATCAGCTCCTTATCAAAGAAGGATTTACTCCAGGCACTGTTGACCCATGTGTTTACAAAAGATTCAGAAACAATAAATGGAGTTACATTGCAAGTTATGTTGATGATTTGATTCTATGCAGTCAAGACAAAGCAGATAGTCAAGAGATACTCCTGAATCTCCAGAAAGAAATAGATATTAAAAGTTTGGGAGACATCTCACACTATGTTGGAGTACAAATTGAAAGAAACCATGATGGAAGCTTCTTTCTTAACCAAAAGCAAAAGATTATAGATCTTCTGGACTGTCTTGGCTTAAAAGATGCAAAGGATGGTCAAACTCCAATGGAAGTAGGTTTCTTAAAGAACAGTGAGGCATCTGAACCCTTGAGAGACAGTGAAAAGTACAGAACTGCAATTGGAAAACTTCTGTACATAGCTAATTTCACCAGACCTGATATTGCAAATGCTGTTGGCATCTTATGTAGAATGGTTAACTCTCCTACTCTCAAAGATCTTGTTGCAGTGAAAAGAATTGCAAGACACCTGAAATCAACTGCTGACTTCAGACTGATGCTGCCAGCATGTGACCAGCCACGACTGATTGCTTATGCAGATGTGTATTAGGGATCCGATCTAGTGGAAAGAAAATCAATCAGTGAAAGCATCATCTTTTATGGTGGTGGAGCAGCAAGTTGGACAAGTCGGAAGCAGAGTACAGTAGCAGATAGTTCCACAGGTGCCGAGTGAGTCTCAGTGAAAATAGCCTGTGATGAAATCAAATGGCTGCAGAATTTGCTTCTAGATTGTGGGATAAAAGAACCCAAGCCAACCATTCTGATGCAAGACAATCAAAGCTGTATCAAAATTTCTCAGAGTGACAAGCCTCTGAAGAAGAACATAGACATTGCTTTCCACAAGGTGAGAGAGATGTGCCAGAGTCAACTTGTTCAACTGGAGTATGGCAACTCAGAACAAATGACAGCTGATATTTTTACTAAACCCCTTCCTAAGGACAGTTTACTGAGTCTACGAGAAGAAATGAAGATTGTTCATGAGATCCACATCGACTGAGAAGGGGAATGTAGTATGTGGGGAAATCATTATTTTAATGCAATACAATCTTGTGTATCCCATGTTAAGTTCAGTTTAGGAATTTCCCTGCATGCATGAGTTCTTCCACTCCCCGTTCTTCTTTCCCTAGGCAATTTCAGCCAACTGGAGCAATGGGTCATTCATCACATGACCTAATTTAAATATTATATTACACTTTATTTAATTTTCCTTTCAAGTTTGTCTCCATGTGGCTGTAGCCATCTTTAAGTCTTTTTTTTAGCCTTTCTTTGAGTCTTTCTGTCTTAGTGTCTTGTTTTTACCCTTCACCATGTAGCACTCATCATTTAAGGCTGGGTGAGTTTTTCCTACCCTAAATCCTCTTAGTTAGTTAGGGACCTTTAAGTTTGTTTTAATATGTAGATTAAGATCGATATACCTTCAGTAAACTTTTGATAAGCATTTTTAAACTACGTCTTTGTATTTAATGAGTCTAATTGACTGGGTGATCATACCACACTTTTAAATGTTAATTGAGCTTTGTCTGCATTCCGATGTCTTACTCTGCTTACTTTGAAAGAAAAGTGTTTTTACTTTTAAAGAAGATATTTTTATTTTTAAAAGGGCTAGATCCCTGGAATTTTTAAATAAATTTTTAATTTTAGACTCATACCCCCCTACAATTTTAAAATCAGCTGAGAAAGAGGGACAGCAGAGGAAGTCAGAATAGTTGGAGAGTATGTGGAAATGCATTGATCCAGCATCCTAAATCCTTTTCCTGTCTGGCTTTTCTCTCCACCACAGTTTCTCCTTGCTTTTCCTTGGTCTTTTAGACTGGCAGTCTCCAGCTTTCTATTTGTATGTGTTTGGTATTGCTATGGTACCTTTTCTGATGGCTTCCTTGGATCTCCCATATCCTTCCATACGTACTGGTTCTTAGGAGAGTTTTCAGCTATCTCTTGCTTTCTCCCTGAGCCTGAGTGTCAGGTCTTGAATGAGAAAACAGATAAGAAGACCACTGCAAGCTGTCACAATAGCCACAATCTCTTCAAACAACTTCCAGTAACAAATTTACATTGTGAGATTATCTTCCTATTTTCACAAGATAACCAGGAACCAGAAATGATGGACCAAAGTGGAAGCCTCCATTCAGGACCAAAATATTCAATAATGAAAAAAAAAAACTATTAAATCCTGAAAGGATTATATGTCTCTCTGTGTATAAAATATATTACCCTTCTCAAATGTGGTGCCTTCCAGATGATAGAAGTTATAGCCCAGTACATCTAGAGGGCATTAGCTTGGGCAAGGCTGGGATATACCATGGCTCACCGTATAGTAAGTATATTTTAAGCTATTTTAAGTGATACAAAGCTGACATATCAACTTGAGTGTGTGCTGAACACATTAACAAGAATTAATTCTGCTCAGATATCCATCATTTGATGACTGCCAAAAGACAACCCACTGTTTTCTCATGGGGGTTATTACACTAGCTGTAAGAAAACTGACATGAATGTTTGAAGGCCCCATATGGCAATAAGTCTTCTGAAAAGCATATATTTAAGCATAAGATCTCCTAAAACAAACCCTGTAACAATATGAGAAGTGCTCCCAGATGTAGACCAGCAGTGTTATCTTTCCTGAGAGGAAACCATTTAAGAGCCGACACCTACTTCTTCAGACTGGACAGAACAGAGAACATGAGCTGAAAGAACTCTATAAAAACATGTATGAAACTAATACTGAATGCTGGTTTGCAAAGAATGCCTGTTTGATACTTTAGGAAAAGCCGTGGTACTCATTCTAGCAGTCATGAAATACCCTTGAACCTTACACACAGCCAGTGGGAGGTTCAGGACTTTTCCTTTTGTAGTTTGCCATACCACATCACAAACTGGTTTGGAATCATCCCATTGTTTCAAAATCAATTCACCAAGTGGCACTGGGGTTACATATGTGTGGTGCGGAGGGTTGATGTTTGAGAAAGAAAAGTGTATGGTTCCTCAGTTCTAGCCAAAACAGCTTTCCTTAATAAAATGAAGTAAGAGTAGTTTAATACATAAGAAGGGAAGAAAAACAGTTTTTACTTAAACATAATTTTGTTGGCCCATTCCCTGCCCCCACCCCCAAAGCACCTCGCCTTAAAACATGGTGAAAGCTGTAATGAGCGCCGTAGCTGTCTGGCTGATTTTAAAAGGTTTATGAAGCTTTAATCCCAGAGTTAGAGATTTAAAGCATACTTCTGTCACATTCTATAATCTCTGAATTGAGGGAGCTTCTTTGAGTTAGAAGTGAGAAAAAGCATTTTATGATTCCACCCTCTCATTTGATTCTAGCAAACAGAATCATAAGGGAATGCTTTCTCCTTCTAGAGTAGGACCTTCAGACAGCTAATCTACACATGGATGCTCAGTTCATCACTTAATAACTCTCAGCTGAATGTGTGAAATGGCTTCCTTTAAAAGTATTTGAGATGGCTTTTCTGTGGTAATTAACCTCAGATGGTTGTTTTGCATGTTCCAGGTCTCACTTGATTTGTATTCATTAGTTAATTACCATGTGCATTGAATTGACCCAGTGTTGTGACACTTGTCCAATATTTTGCACACAATCCATGTTTATTTATGCAAATAAAATGATTAAACATGATAATGATTCAAAAACATTCATGTGTTTTTGAAATGTTATTTAGCCATTTCCCAACTTGGCAGGTCTTTATTTATTTATTTATTTAAAACATTTGTATCAAACACTTCATCCAGTAGATTCTGGGATGAAGCAGAAGCAGCAAAGGACACTCATCAGGTTAAGACACTGCACACCTTAAAATACCTGGGAAAATGAACATGCTGCTGAAAAGATTGCTCTGTAGGCACTAGATACTCCTCTTTATGGCAACAGTTTCATAACCAGGACATGAGAGGATTCCACATTTGAGATCAACTAGGAAGAAGAAATTTCTAGCATAAGCTTTCATGGACTACAGTCCACTTCATCAGATGCATGGAGTGACACCTCCATGGACCCACAAATATTTTCTTCATGCCTGTTTTACAACAAGATTTTATTCACCCTGGACTGATAGCAATGCTCTACATGAAGACTTTCTTCCACTATGCATGTTTACTTGTTTATCTATTTGTTGTTGTTATTTGCTGTGAACTCAATTTCGATTTAGGAATGAGAAACCTCCAAGATTCCTGATCGTCAACTGTAGATCTCAAGTCTGGCAAACTCAAGACCTTGGCTTCCTTCATGGAATCTGTCCACCTGTAATATGGCCTTCCTCTTTTCCTACTGTGTTCCACTTTACAAAGCATCACCATCTTTTCCAGTGAGTCATGTCATCTCATAAGATGTCCAAATCATGACAGCCTTCAGTTGAGTCATCTGCTTGTATGCAAATCTGTCCTCCACTTTTGTCCTTTTAACTACTCTTTACAACCATCGTAAATTTATACCTAGCATGACTCCAACATGTCTTGCATTTCCATAACTTTTCACAATCCCCTGCCCTGTTTGCATATATGTCTGTCCACAGAGGTTTCACTGCATGCATCTCATGTAGTGGACTGTAGTCTACAAAAGAGTATGCTAGAAATATCTTCTTCCCAGTTAGAATCAAAGGTGCTATTTGATTCCTTTATGTCTTTTTATGTCAAAAGCAACTAATATAGCTATGTCTTTGAACAGAGGACACAAGAGAGCATTCCATAACTGGAGCACCATCACTGAAAATTTGGGAGGAAATCCCTTCTCTAGTTCCAGTTTTGTGATCCTGAATGACCAGTACAGATTGTTTAGATGTTTAGGTAGCCAAATATAGATATAAAGGGCTAATTCAACCCTAATCATGAAAAAATAAGAAGGATTAAAAGATTATTATTCCCCTGCTCCAGAAAGCCTGACTTTACACTTCACCTTGTTGACGCAGAAGGCACAAGGCACAAGGCACAAGGCATAAGAAAGATGGCAATCTGTACTGTTTCCCTCCCTACAAATCATACAGCTGATATTGTTAACAAACTTGTCTCTCCCTGCCTGCAAAAAGAAAAAAGAAGCAAGGTGCAGGATAATGACATAGAATTCTTTAAGTTCAAGAGAGTGTAAAGGTCAAAGCAGAGATTGGGTTAGCTGTTTCACTAGTTAAGGTAAAACCCACATCAAAGAGGCTCCTAAACTAGCATTAATTTACATCTCTCCACAGCAACAGAAATGAAGAGTCGATTGAAGACATGATGCAGGGAAGGACAGGGTGCCTGAAGTGGGAAATAGAGAAGGAATGCTGCCCCCAAGGGGTGGAGGATCATCAGATGCCTGTTGGATAGCAGATGAAGAAGTGAGATTTTGTGAGAAAGAGGTACTTTTGCCTCTGTACAAGAGATTTGAATGATTGGTCTCAGAGTGTAGTTTCCCAAGGAGGAACCTAACATGGCTGCAGTGACTTTAAAAAGGGATTAGATAAATTGATGTAGGATAAAGCCATCAATAGTTACTAGCCACAAATGCTCAGTGCTACCTCGATATGCTGGGAACACAAGGTGGAGGCAGCTGTTGCTCTCGGGCTAAGACCAAATGTATGGCATGGGTCTGAGGGGGGCTATGGATTTCTTCTAAATATTTGGTTCAGCTATGAAGCACAAAACTATCTGGGTTTGATGTGGTTTTAGAAAAGAAAATAATAAAAAAGATCATCATGGTGAGGAGAATTACAACCCTATGCATTAGAGTTAATAATCTTTGCATGCCTAGACTAATTAATTTCTAGTTTTTGTGTTTGCAGATTTCCTGTTTGTTTGCTTTACCACACACATTCTCTTCCTGCATTAGTCTAACCTACAGCCATTTTCTCTACATCTCTTGTCTCCATTACACCATGTATTTGATTATGCGCAAGTATTTGTGTGTTTTATTATGTGTGTTAGTAAGTAAAGTCCTCTCCATTGACGCCCCCTTGTCGTGGGAGAGAGGCTTGCGTACCCTAATGACGTTTTGAGCTATGCTGGCGGTGGCATAATAGCCACCGGTAGGGTCTCCCATGCCAGACAGGTCAAAACCGAAGGGTCTGACAAAGAGCGTCAAAGGGCAGGATGGGCTCTCTAGCCTTATGGCAACCGTCCTAGGAGAAGGAAAACTCTAATCCCAAACCCGGGCAGATGGTGCTCGTCCAACCCTGTAAGGTCAACCATCTAAGAGAAGGAAACTCTAATCAAACCTACGGCCCGAGGACCTCGCTGCCACGTCCATGCTTGCAAGGCCACGGCAGATGAATCTCTGGTTTAAAGGGTGAGGCCAGTTCTGTGCACGCTGCGCTCCACCAGAAAAATCCATTGCACAGGCTCGAAGGACAAATCCATTTCCAAAAAAGCCCTGTAGCGACTGGCGAGGGACGAAACCGGCAGGTGTAAAGATGCACTGGAAGCCGCAGCCCCAACCCTGCATGCAGGCGGTTCAGGACATTGGTCGCTCAAGCCTGACCCGGGAGATGACAGTCTTGTTCGGCAGCATTCTGAACGACCAAGCAGCCTTTTTTAAGGAGAGCACTGCTTGCTCCATATGGAGAGGGGCCTAGAAAAGGTGGCCTAAAGAAAGCTCATCCCCAACTACCTGGTTGGCTAGCCGCGGCCAACGGGAATCTTCTGATGCGGTCAAACCAAGGCAAAGAAACAAAGGCAAACACCGGCCTCCAAAGGTGTAAATAAACTGACACTTGCATGCTGGAACATCAGAACCATGCAAGACTCTAAAGATAGTGGACGGCCTGAGCGTCGTTCTGCCCTAATAGCCCTTGAACTATCACGGCTTAATATTGACATCGCTGCTCTTAGTGAAGTTCGCTTCCATGAGGAAGGCAGCCTTAAAGAACATGGCGCCGGCTACACACTTTACTGGTCTGGCAAACCCAAAACCGAAAAACATCTTTCAGGAGTAGGCTTCATGATTAAAAACTCCATTGCCTCCAAACTCGAAACCTTGCCAACAGGACACTCTGATCGCATTATTTCCTTACGCCTCCCACATGTTGTTCTCTTTAGTGTATATGCCCCAACTATGCAGGCCGACCCTGTAGAGAAAGACAAATTCTACACAGACCTACGCCAACTCATACAAAAAGTCCCTGTAGAAGATAAAATTATTATCCTTGGTGACTTCAATGCCAGAGTAGGAAAGAATTCCGAAGCCTGGAAAGGTGTCTTAGGCAAGCATGGTGTTGGAAATTGCAATGATAACGGATGCCTCCTGCTAGAGTTCTGTGCAGAACAACAGCTGACTATTACAAACACAATCTTTCAGCAGAAAGATAGCTTGAAGACAACCTGGATGCATCCCCGATCCAAACATTGGCACCTCATTGACTACGTTCTAGTCCGTCAGAGAGACATTCGTGATGTCCGTCATACCCGAGTGATGCCCAGTGCAGAATGCCAAACAGATCATCGCCTCGTCAGATGTAAACTAAATCTTCATCTTAAGTTCAAACCTAAGAGGGGTGGCATCTTAAAGAAGAGGCTCCAAGTCAACAATCTTCAACAAGCTACCATGAGAGACAACTTCCAGGCAAACCTACAAACGAAACTTGAAGACCATCCTACAGATCCTTCTCCTACAGTGCTTTGGCAACATATCAAAAACAGTATCTATCCTCCAGTCTGCAGAAGAATCCCTCGGGTTCTCCCACAAGAAAAATCAAGACTGGTTTGATGAAAACAACCAAGAGATCCAGGAGCTGTTGGCAAGGAAGAGAGCTGCTCACCAGGCATACCTCGCCCAGCCAACCTGTCATGTAAGAAAAGCAGCTTTCCGCCTCACATGTAGCAAACTACAACAAAAACTCCGAGACATGCAGAACAAGTGGTGGATCAATTTAGCAGAAAAGACACAACGCTGTGCAGATCTGGGTGATCATAGAGGATTTTATGAAGCTCTTAAAGCAGTGTTTGGACCTACTTATCAGGTCCAAAGCTCCTTATACAGTACAGATGGTCAAACATTAATTACTGATAAAGCCTCCATCCTAAGTCGTTGGGCTGAACATTTTCAAAGTCTCTTTAACGCCAACCGAGTAGTCCAAGCCTCAGCTACCCTATATATGATACAAAAACCAATGAAAAATGAATTGGACATAGCTCCCACTTTGGAAGAGACCCTTATGGCCATACAGCAGATGAAAAACGGCAAGGCAGCTGGGATTGATGGAATCCCACCTGAAGTTTGGAAACACGGAGGTCATGCACTCCACGAAAAATTCCATGAATTCCTTGTGAATTGCTGGGAAAAAGGGGAACTGCCATCAGACCTCCGAGATGCAGTCATCATCACCCTGTACAAGAAAAAAGGAGCAAAATCCGACTGCTCAAACTATCGAGGCATAACACTGCTCTCTATTGCTGGAAAAATCCTTGCAAGGATACTCCTGAACAGATTAGTTCCTGCTATTGCAGAAGAACTTCTCCCTGAAAGCCAATGTGGCTTCAGAGCCAATAGGAGTACTACAGACATGGTATTTGCCCTTAGGCAACTGCAAGAAAAATGTAGGGAGCAGAACAAGGGTCTCTATGTAACATTTGTCGACCTCACCAAAGCCTTTGACACTGTAAGTAGAAAAGGTCTGTGGCAGATCCTGGAAAAACTAGGATGTCCCCCCAAATTCCTTAAAATGATTATCTTGCTACACGAGGGCCAGCGTGGTCAAGTCAGATATGGCGATGCTCTTTCAGAGCCCTTTCTAATAACTAATGGAGTGAAGCAAGGTTGTGTTCTTGCACCAACTTTATTTACAATCTTCTTTAGCACGATGCTCCAAAGGGCTATGGCAGAGCTTGAAGAAGACGACGGCATCTATATACGCTACCGTACTGATGGTAGCTTGTTTAACTTAAGCCGTCTGAGGGCTCACACTAAGACTCTAAACTATCTAGTCCGAGAGCTGCTCTTTGCCGATGATGCTGCCCTTGTTGCCCACACAGAAGCAGCTCTGCAGCGCCTAACGTCCTGCTTTGCAACAGCTGCAGAGCTGTTTGGGCTAGAAGTCAACCTGAAGAAAACAGAAGTTCTTTACCAGCCTGCACCACAGGACGAACACCACCATCCCCACATTGCCGTCAGCAAATCAGTGCTCAAGTCCGTTCAGCAGTTCACCTACCTGGGAAGCATCATCTCCTCAGATGCCAAGATTGACAAAGAGATCGATCACAGATTAGCAAAGGCATATAGTGCATTTGGAAGACTTCACAAAAGAGTCTGGAGCAATAAACACCTGAGGCAAAGCACAAAAATCAGTGTGTATAGAGCCATCGTACTGTCTATCCTCCTTTATGGATCTGAAACATGGGTTACCTATCGCCACCACCTACGACTCCTCGAGCGCTTTCATCAGCGCTGTCTACGCACAATCCTAAATATTCACTGGACTGACTATGTGACGAATGTTGCTGTCCTTGAACAAGCAGGGATCACCAGCATTGAGGCCATGATATTGAGAACACAGCTGCGCTGGGCAGGGCACGTTTCTAGGATGGAGGACCATCGCCTCCCAAAAATACTACTCTACGGTGAACTCGCCACGGGTCAGCGTGGGAGGGGCGCTCCAAAAAAGCGATACAAGGACTCCCTGAAACAACATCTCAGGCTTGGCCAGATTGATCACCAACGGTGGTCCGCCCTGGCCTCACATCGGGAGGCATGGAGACGCACTATCCACAATGCTGCAGCCTTATTTGAGAACTCACGACGAACAAGTCTTGAAGAGAAACGACAACGCAGAAAGAATCACAACCCAAAAACATCACCCAAGGAGACCTTCTGCTGCACTTTTTGCAACCGGACTTGTTTATCTCGGATTGGCCTTTTTAGTCATCAGCGCGCTTGCAGAAGGCGCGGGATGAGTCCTTCCTGAATCTTCGTTTGCGAAGAAAAGCCAGAGAGAGAGTAAGTAAAGTTAATTTCACATAATCTCTCATGATATGGGATTTGATGAAACCTACCATATCTAACCATAGTGTCTAATTGTTCAAACCGAGCTCTTGTTAATGCTCTCCTATGGTGATAAATCAGACCTATTTTTAAATACTTCTCTATTTCAAGAGAAGACTTATTTTTGCCAGCCATTTTAATGATCCAAGCCACCCAGTGGCTATGCTGGCTGGCAATTCTGGGAGTTGTCATCCAAAAAAGAATTTTTCAAAGGTCTCTGCTATGCACTTTGGTCACAATTCTGCATCAGGATGCCAGAGTTAAAGCAACAGTAATGGACAAACAGAGAATTCTCCATACAGTGAATCATCTACAATCTTATTCTTATGAAAGAACCAAGCTGAACCTCCTAGTGTTGTTGTGACAAGAGAGAACAGGGTTTGATTAGGAGTTAAGACTGTGACTTTGTTATTAATCAAGGATCTGATGAGGATTCTTTCATTGGGGTAGTGCATTAATACTATAGTATTCACCCTTCCAGCCTAAATCTGTGTTTAGTCATTTACTATTCTCCAACTCCCTTTTCTCCCCACCCACTCACCATGTCTGAACAGACTCCACAGACTTCTCTGTAAATCCGCTGCACATGAAGAGTCCTCTTGAGTATATTGCTTTTGAAATTTTGATTTATATTCTCCTAAACAATCTTTATTGCACTCCTGCCATCCATGCAATTTACTCTGTTCATTTTTAAAAGATTCCCCCTTCTTCTTTTTCTTTCCCCCATTTTTATTATGTCACATTCCCAGGGGGCCATAACTGGCAGGTGGGTCATAATATACATAGCTGATAGACCCATCTGTCTTCCTTTCTCTGGGGCTGCAATCCTATGCACAAGTGCTGGCAACAAACCTCATTTAAACTTCTGAGGAACCAAGCACAGGATGATGCTAACTTTCTTCCCTTTGCCTTCTAAAATTATAGACAGGTTAAAAGGGGCTCAGTCATGGCCCAATAGACAAAACAAACAAACAAACAAACAAACAAACAAACAAACAAAAAACAAACATTCCAATTTAAGTTTGCCAGCTGCTCTCTGTGGGTGATGTGGAGTTTTCATCTCCTCCAGCCTATTTTTAGTTAAAAGAAACCCATCTTTAAGTTTACAGACCTAATCAAATTTACCTTAAAATATCTTTTAGGACTAGGACATGAATCTTCAGCTGCTTGCTCAAATGGCTACTTGATATATTTTGCTCTTGATTACTGCAACCCTATTTTCATGAAGTCCTTCCCATATTAATACTTTGACTATAGATGTCATGAGCATGCTCTGATCTATTCTTGGAGGGAGGCTTAACTTAAAAAGTACAATACATGCGTTATGGCCGCCTTCTCTTCCTACTCCCAGAGGACTATTTTTGTTGGCACTGGGTTTTCAACACCCCTAGATTCTGCCAGTGTGGAGTAACGGTTTAAATGTTGCACTATGGCTCTGGAGGGTAGGGTTCAAATCCATTCTCCTCTATGGAAACCCACTGGGTGATCCTGGGTAAGTCACCCTCTCTTCTCCTCAGAGGAAGGCAGTCACACTACACTGTTATAGCACTATTATTCCACTTTATTTGCTATGGCTGCCTCCTGTGGAATCCTGGGGAGCATTTGCAGTTTAGGGAGGAGCATTTAGAATTTTCAGCCAGAGAACTCTTAGGCCTCACTAAACTACAAACCCCAGAATTCCACAGGAGGCAGTCATAGCAGTTAAAGTGGAATAATAGCACTATAACAGTGTAGTGTGATAACGTCCAAAGGCCAACCCCTTCTGAACAAATCTTGGCAAGAAAGCCCTGGAGATTATCAGACAGAAAGGCAAAAAGCATTACTGTACCACAATCTCCAGACCTGTCCCTGTCTTGGTGCAATAACCCTTCCCATCAGACTTACCTTATCTTCTGTCCAAAGGCAGCCCAGGCACGAACAGGGCTCTAACAGAGTTCCGTTCACTTCCTGGATTGAAATCCCGCCCATTCTCATGAGAAGACCTGAGCACAGGAAATTCAAAAATAAGAAGAAAAAAGTTAACACAAGCACATGCGCACACTAAAAAATAACAAGTAATCTGGGGAGGGTACAAAAAAGAGGGTAGCCTACCTGGTTCTCTTGCCCCCCACCCGGAGGTGTTCTGGCAGGACCGCCCATTGATGCTGGAATCACGAGTCAAAAATAGCACAAGCTTTCAGACTCCAGCAATGCTGGCACCAAACCAAGACGGGCGATCCATTGACAGCTCTGGCCTGCCAATAAAAAGAAACACCAGAATCACAACAGCGGAATGCAAAAGGATGATCTCATGTGATATTGGTGTCCTTTTGCATTCCACTGTCGTTATTCTGGCACCACATTAGTGACATCTGATAATCTTCCCTGTGATAGGTTTGCCTTACAGTTGCCGCAAGTTGAAAATGACCTGAAGGCACACAGCAGTAACAGATCATGCAACTCTCTTCCTAGGGAGACTAGTATGGCACCCTTCTTGCTGTTCCTGTCAGCTGGCGCATATATATATATATATATATATATGTATGTATGTATCCAACAAGCTTTTGAAAACTGGAAAATTTAAAGGAAGAAGTGTGCTATACTGTTTGGATTGTACTTTTTTTACTGCTTTTTAAATTTTTCATTGTATGTTTTTATTGTATTGTATTTTAATTGTACTTTTAAAATTGTTTTCAGTGTTGCTAATATTCAGTTCTGTTTTAATATCAATCTTTTGTATTTTTAAACTATGTTATATTAGTTTTAATTCTTACATTGCCTTGAGCCCTGCTTTTGGGGAAAGGGCAGGGCATAAATAAAGTTCTTCATCATTAATGACTCTATGCCACAGAGGACTTTATAAGATGCAGGAAATATGACGTCATAAGGATGCCTAATGATCGTGAAAGGGCACACATACCAGATGAAGTTGTCCTTTTGTGATGATATCTTGCCAATAAGCCGTACTTTTTTATTGACAGCCCAAGCTGTCAATAGATTGGCCATGGTGCTTTGTTACCGGCATTGACAGCATTTGAAACTTTGTGTCATTGTGCTCACATGAGTGCAGTGTGGATGACAGAACACTTCCAGGTGAGATCTGAACAGCCAGGTAGGGGACACTCTTTTTATGACCTCCCCCCCCACCATGTACTTGGGACTTTTTAAGTGTGTGTGTCTGTGCTTCTGCTAACTTTTTATGTCTTTATTTTACTTTTGTTTTTAAATTTCCAATGCTTGCATCTTCTAACAAGATTTGCAGAGATCACAAGCATGGAAGTGAACGGAGCTCTGCTTACTCTCTGTTAATGCCTGGGCTGCCTTTTACCGGGACTTAAGGTAAGGTCTGGGATGGGGTGGGGTTCTTTTGCTAGCATAAAAATGTTTTAAAATATGCCAGCAAAAGAACAATAATGGGGGGTGGTCTGATAAAGTCCACCCCCATTGGGTATTGTTGCTGACTCCAGAGGCAACAGTCATGTCAGGTACAGACCATGGGCCAATAGGCCTTTCTTAGTTGTTTCAGAAAACTTTCAACAGCAGACTGTTTTGCAGTAATGTGGTGTCCTGTGTGATAATCATGAAGCCACCTATACATTTGGCCTGCAACTCCATTTTTTATTAGAAAATGTCCCAGGGACCCTAGAAGAAATTCTCCTCCTCATATTTCTCCATTAAATAGTAAAAAGCCTCTGCAACCATTGGTCCTCAGACACCAGAGTGGGTTTAAAAAGTGGAATTGTTAGAGGCAAATCAGGGAAAGACTTGGATCCAAAGTCCTCTCCCCGCACCCCGCCGCCAACACAATATTCACCCAGCATCTAAGCAATGCCATCCCTGGAGCTGGTTTTGTTAATTTTCCTCCCATTGGAACGAACAAGAAGGGGGAAGAAAAGTAATTTCCATGTGGCAATCAAAGGAGGGTGAGGTAAAAAGTAACAACCACCACCCAACTTATTTCATAGTTCATTGACTAATTTAATTCTTTTGCTCTACCAGTGTAAGCATAGCAGGACACAGACAAAGGTGATTTGGCCACATCTGGTTTAACCTCCTTCATACCTTCAGATTGCTCTGCTCAGACATCTTTGGAGAAGATCTGAAACAAGGGTAAGTGATGACTGGGGACAGAACAATTGTGGTCATCTCAGCACCCTGTCTCATAGAATATTCCTGCTGGGACTCAGATGTCCTTTCAATTCTAGGCAAAGATCTCCCTTACTGACTTTGAATTTGTAATAAGAATTCTTTCACTGCTGCTGTTCTCATCTTTCTGTGCTCCTCCTCTTCTATATTTCATTTTGTTTATTTATAACCTATGTAGGGTTTTTCTAAAAATTACCTTCAAAAGGGTTCTCAGTCACATAAAATAATGTTCCAGTATAACAAAAGCAGGAAAATAAAAACACAATAGGAGGAAAAATAATCACATTAATCATAAGTTTCTGTAAACGCTGACCAAATATCCAAATATAAGTCCATTTGTAAATTTTGTCTATACATCATTCTTTCAAATGTTGCAAGCATTGTCATCTATCCATTGGAGAGAAATTATCTTTCCAGTAATGAACTATCAATCTTTTAGCAGCCAAAAGGGCATGCAAAATCTACTTCTGTTCGCCATTTATTAATTTCCAAGAAACAGATAAACAATTCAAAGGAACATGCATATGTCCCTGAATATAAAGGAACTCTCCAAAACCAAATTTATTCATGTGAATACTTCCTCCCCAAATGTAGCTACTATGGGACAACTCCAAAACATATGCATTAAAGAAGCATTTTCAGTATCACATCTCCAACAATTTGATGATTTTAAAAGCCCTGCCTTGCATAGATGTTGTGGTGACTAATATCCTGAAAGAGCAATTTCTGCTGTATAAGATGTAGTTGGAAATCTATAGCCATACTAGTTATAGATGTTAAAACCAATGGCCGTTGATTAGTCAGAGTTGGGTATTCCTATTCTCCATTCCATTCTTGCTGTAAATCACGTCTGCCATATTTATTTATAAATAACAGGCATTTTTATATTTAAATTGTTGGCTTGGATACTTGTTTGGTCTCAATCAATGTCTCTATTATTAAGGGAAGCTCAAATGCACTTAAAGCTTCAGGGCCAAATCTGGATTGTAACAAATGCTTCAGTTGTAGATAATGCCATTTAGCTGATAGAGGTATGGTAGTTTAAACTGCTCATGCAAAACTGAAAAGCTATGTGTATTTTTTTAAAAAGGGGTTTTCATTGGCTTGAGGGGGTGATCAGACATGAGAGTAGTTGTGTCTGTGAAGAATTACCGTATATTCCGGCGTATAAGACGACTGGGTGTATAAGACGCCCTCCTAATTTTTAAGTTAAAATATAGGGTTTTATATAGAGTTTTTAAATATAGAGTTTTTAAAGCAGGGGGAACTCGGAAGTTTTGCTGGCTGGCTGGGGAGAGCGTTCCCAGCCAAACCTCTGTGCTTTCACAAGGGCTCCTGGTGAGGAGCCCTTGAAAAAGCGCAGAAGTTTGGCTGGTTTAAAATACTATAGAGTTGCCTTGGAGGACCTAGAAAATGGCTAGGGAGGAAGCATTTTCTAAGAAGACTCTATGGTAGGTGTGCTGTTTCATGTCCTTGGATAACTTAATCAGTGGATAAAGTATAAGTGGATACGGGGCCCTACTGTAATCAGATTCAGGAAACAGTATCTTAAACTGGCAGGTAAGCCCATGAGTACTCACTGAAAAGTAATAAAAAGTTCCTTTTTTTGGCCAGGGGGATTGGGGGCATTGTTTGGTGTGGGGGGATTTTGAACTCTCTAGCTCCCCAAAGTAAAAATTGCCAAAGGGCAAGGGGGGGAGGGTTCAAAGAAAAAAGCATCATAATAGTGAAGCGAGGTAAAATGTGCAGCGGTGCTGGCCACCCAACAGGTGAAGGAGGGCGCGTGTGGGCCTCGTTTTCTGCCGAAACCGGAGGCGAAGCTGGCTGGCTCTACTCACGGGAAAGTTTCTGTACCCACCTTGGATGCGGGAAAGGAAGCTGAGGGAGAGCAGGGAGCGAGCGAGGGGAGGGTTTGCTTTTTCTCCCTTCTCTTCCACTCGTTCTGGAGAAGAGCCGAGGTGCAACTTGGTGGCACCAGATACTGCCTCCCTTTCTCTCCCCGCCCTCCGGCTCCCCGCGCTCAATGACTCCCATCCCAGGCCTCCCTCCTCTCTCTGCCTTCGCTCCACAGTTTGCCGCTCCCCTCAGCTGCCGCGTTCTGCAGCCTGGCCAGCTGAGCTCCCCCAGTCTCCCTGGAGCTGGAGCGCGAGAGGCAAATTTGCCTTGCCTACCTCACCTGGAACCTCCGCAAGCGTCTCGGCTCGGCTGGGCTGCCTGGAGCCAGAGAAGCTCCACAGCTGGCTTGGGCCGCCTCTGCCTAGGGGGGCATTGGCCGCTGCTCTCCAGAGACCCTCACCTTAACGACCTCCTCCCCCTGCTTTTTTTTCCTTCCTCCTCCTCAGGAAAGTTTGCCCAGCGAGCTCTGCCACTTGGAGGGGGCCCCCAAAGTCTCCCTCACAGCAGCATAATGGAGAGCAGGCCAGTAGCTCTCGAGGAAGCCACCCAGCCCGGGGGACTTGGCCACTCCTCCGGTGCCCGGCTCTCCCTTGGAAAAAGGCGGCAGGGACGGCCGCCCCTGTGGGTTGTCTGCATAGTGCTGCTGTGGAGGCTTGATGCCGAATGCTCTCCCCACCCAGCCAGCCAAACCAGAGATGGGGCTGCCAGCCTCATCTCAGACTCAGGAACAACGGGAGCTGGCAAGGAAGTTTCCTAGCCACCTCCCGTCCTTCCCAAGTCCAAGATGGGGCTGGCAACCCCATCTCGGTCTGTATATCCGGCATACAAGACGGCCCCCTGATTTTCAGGAGTTAAAAAGTCGTCTTATAGGCTGGTGTATACGGTACGGTAAAGTCAGATCTCCCTGTTGCATCTCTGTGCATACCCTTGGGCCCTGGCCTGGCCCTGAGAATTGCTCACCAGAGCCCCCAAATGTGTGGGTCATCATGCTTGGGGCAGCCCCAGGCCCATAAATCCTCTGAAGACCATGGTTCGTGTTTGCTATAGTTTAGGAAAACAAACTAGGATTGTAAACTATGAATTAAAATTGGTTCCTTAAATGATAGTTAAGAATAACCACAGCATGAAATGGGTGCCATTAATTGACAATGGAAATGAGAGGTTCTGATCTCATCCTTATGGCCACATCAGAGAAGAAGAGGGGACAAGTGGGGACATATTGGCCATGAGACTTACATATATAACACAATCACAATTTCATGTTACAGTACTTCTTAATGATGTTGTCTGGATGACATTCAGAAATACCACTCTTACCATTCATTGTTTCGTTCTGAATGTCTTTGTAATTTATGCTGCATGATGATTAAGATTCAATACTCCGTTTTTCCATGCTAGTAGTTGTTTTGGGAAGCTAGTTATTTTTAACCATTTTATGGTATTGTGGAAGGGGGAATGAAAATGAAATGAGATGTTCTGTGTTTTTTAGCTTTTTGCCTTGGGAGTAGACTAGAGGGAGAGGGGAGAGAATTTCAAAAACCATCAGCCTGTTTTTAACCTCTGGTAACCCTGCCATTCTTTGCACTAAAGCGTCTAATATTAAAGCAGATTGCTTTCATGCATCTGTAAGTAATATCATATGCTTCACATCAGTCTATGCTTTAGCTAGCTGAATTCCCACTGTATTATGCCTGTGAGGCCCAATTTAAATGTGAATCTGATGAGGCAAGAAGATTTCACCCATGTGGCATTGTATGCACCTACCACGTCATTTAAACTGGGCTTTGAGCTGCCATGCATGTGATATTAGCATGCTGGTGGCATGTTGCCTATCTAAGGTATAGATCCCTGGTGTGCTGATCATGGAGGAACAGGGCCAGTTTAAGGAACTTTGGGCCCCCCTGCAATGCTTTATTTTGAGGGCCCCATATGTTTATCTTAGGTCAATGTAACCTAACCTATTCACAATACAGGATGTTCTGATTACAGTAGGACCCCTGTATCCACAGATTCGTTATCCATGGCACACAAAACAGCACACCTACCGTAGAGTCTTCCTAAAAAAATGTGTCCTCTCTAGCCATTTTCTAGGTCCTCCAAGGCAACACTATGGTATTTTAAACCAAAAGTCCCATTATTTTCAATGGTGTTCACTATTATCCATGGTTTTCAGTATCCATGCCCCCCAGAACCAATCTCCAGTGGATAAGGGGGGCCTACCGTATTACATAATCTGCCACCAATAATTTAGTTTAGCAATTAACGTAATTGTGTAGATTTCCTCAAAGAAAAGAAAAAGTGGACTACAAGCTGAACATGAGTTAGCAGTGTGATGCAGCAGCAAAAAAAGCCAATGCAATTCTAGGCTGTATTAATAGGAGTATAGTGTCTAGATCAAGGGAAGTAATAGTACCACTCCATTCTGCTTTGGTCAGACCTCACCTGGAATACTGTTTCCAGTTCTGGGCACAACAATTCAAGAAGGATATGGACAAGCTGGAATGTGCATGGCAGCTCAAAGCCCAGGTCCTCCTATGAGGAGTGGCTTAGGGAGCTGGGCATGTTTAGCCTGGAGAAGAGAAGGTTGAAAGGTGACATGATAGCCATGTTTAAATGTTTGAAGGGATGTCATACTGAGAATGGAGCAAGCTTGTTTTCTGCTGCTGTTTGGCAGTGGAATACACTGCCTCGGAGTGTGATGGAGGACTTTTTCGGACAAGTAAAATGCAACAGAAGCAGCCTCGCCACGTTGCGAGACTGCTACACTGCAGGGCGTCCCTTTTGGATGACGCCCGTCCCTGCCGGTACTGTTGCGGTACCGCAGGGACATTTGAGTGTAATATTTTGGCAATTTTTACTCACGAAAGTTGATCGTGAGTAAAAATCGCCAAAATATTACACTCAAATGTCCCTATGGTACCGCAACAGTACCGGCAGGGACGGGCGTCATCCGAAAGGGACGCCCTGCAGTGCAGCAGTCTCGCAACGTGGCGAGGCTGCTTCTGTTGCATTTTACTTGTCCGAAAAAGTCCTATGTCTCCTTCTTTGGAGATTTTTAAGAAGGGGCTGGATGGCCATCTGTTGTGAGGGCTTTGATTGTGTGTTCCTGCAGGGCAGAAGTCAATTGGATGGGATGGCTATTGGGGTTCCTTCCAACCCTATGATTCAAGGCTGCATTCAGAGCCTGGGAAAGTTACTTTTGGGTTACACCTCCCAGAATCCCCCTGCCAGCACTCTTCTCAAGGTCTGGTTGCATTGTTCCTTTTCCAGCATTCTCTAGCCCAGTGGTTCTTAACCTGGGATCCATGATGTCCTCACAGGGTGTCCTCAAAGGCTTGACGGCTGCTTGGCCCACCTCCTCCCTGTAGTGGAGCAGCCACATGACAGGAACCAAGGCAAAGGCTGGCTGGCTGGCTTGGCCTGCACATTGCCATTCAATCCACTCCAGCCACAAACTTGCAGGAAGAAGCAAGAGTGCCTCTGATGGAAAGTTTAATGGATGGTGTAAGTGTATTGTTGTTGTTGTTAGCTTCTGTTAAAAGAGCCAGAGTATTGTAGAAGTTTCAGCATTGCACTATGACCATGGAACCAGGGTTTGAATCCTTACTCAGCCATGAATACCCCACTGGCTGACCTTGGGCAAGTCACACTCTCTCATCCTCAAAGGAAGGCAAAGGCACACCCCCTTTGAACAAACCTTGCCTAGAAAACCCCATGGTATGTTCGCCTTAGTCAGAAGTGACTTGAAGGCACATAGGCAAACACACAAATTCCTTTAGCAGGTTGAACTCAGTTTGCAGCAAGGGGAGGAAGCTGAAAACAAAGGGGGATAAAAATTAAAATGGAAAATCAAAAAACAAAGGGGGAAATGGAAGGAGGGGAGAGAACCCAGGACATTTTAAGAGCAGCTGGAAAGATGGGGTGGAGGGGAGCTATGTGGAAGGAAGGAAGGAAGGAAGGAAGGAAGGAAGGAAGGAAGGAGCCCTTTCTGAAGAGAGAGCAGGGGAGAAAGAGAGGGAAAGAGACGATACTCACACTTTCCTCCCCACCTCTCTCTCTCTCACACACACTCACCCCTCTCTGACACATGCCTGGCTGGCTTGCCTTTTGACGATCCTGGGAGGAGGGGGCGAGGGAGCAGCAAACTCGCTCCAGCTTCAGCTGCAGGGAGGGCAGGTCCTTCTTTCTCTTTCTTTTTCTAGTTTGGGAGACACTTTGGTTTTGTTTTTTTTAAAGCCAGTGGGAGGGTGGGGGGCCCTGGCTGTGAGGCCCCCTGCAGATGCTGATTTGGCGGTATGGTTAAGCTGGCCCTGTGGAGGAACAGGACAGACAGACAACCTCATGACATTCTGGAAGCCTTACAGGGCTGGCTGTACCATTTAGTAAAGTGAGCTGTCTGTCTTGGGCAGTGGGTTTTGTGTGTCATGAAAGTGTGTTCTACTTCATCATTATTGCATTTTATGGGGAAATGAAGGAAAGGAGAGAGGTTCTTTTCTGTCTCTCATGCCAAAATAGCTTGGCTTAGTTTTCAGTACTTGGTGCCTTCAGCCCTTTTCACACCACACAACTATAGCTTAATGATCCCATTTTAACTGCCATGGCAACATCGGAGATTATCAGATGCAGTGAAATGTGGCAAAAAAACTGTGTCCCAAACCACGCCAGAAGATTGTGATGAGAACACAAAGGGCGACATTATCAGACACCCACATCCTCAGCAGTTCCCAGAGTGTAGCGCTGCTGTGGATAAGGCTTCTCTTTTTCATTGATGGGAACAAGCTGCAAATAAAAAAGGATGCTTTGTTCATGCCTGTGCTACACCCCCGGAATGCTGAAAGATGATGACATCTGATAATTTCACCGTTTTGTGTTCTTGTCATGATCTTCCGATGCGTTTTTTGCCATGTCTGATAATCTCCATCCTCTGGAATCCTGGGATTTGCAGTTTATGAAAGGGTGTTTATTAACCACAGAATTCTAGTGTCTCACCAAACTACAAACTCCAGGGTGCTGTAGGATAGTGCCATTGCATGGCAGTTGAAGTGTGGAACCATGATACTGCAATTGTACCATAAAAGGGACCCTTGACTTGAGTGGTTCCAAGTACTAGTTGCTGTTCCATCTTAGGCAGCAATATGTCTGTGCCTAGGCCTGATGTCAAACCACATGAGTACAACATGTACTTTGTGTTCAATTTGTGTGATGTTTAAATCAAACCGAATAAAGACTCCTTGGGTGCTAATATTTGCCTGTCCAGATGTCAGGATTGGTCCTGAATGTGACCTTCCTGCCAAGTTCATTCTGCTATATAACCTTGCAGCTAATTGTATTTGCATTCTTTCTGTACTGCTAACGAGTAGGTAGCCTGACTGTAAAAAGGGAGTATGTGCTCTGTGTCTGGAGCAGTTTGATAAGCCCTCTGCACCTGGGTTCTACTCTAAGAAAAAGAGGCTGGACTTTGGTACGGTGGGAAATGGGAGTTGGGATGATGGCTAGCCTATGACTGTATAGCCCACCAGATTCATATTACCCACCAGATTTTGCAGATTAGAAAATGCTGTTAGTATACTGTGTGTTAATTAGGTTTCATTCTGAGCAATGAATTTACAGCATCAGCTCTTTGGATTACTGTCAGGGCCAGTTTAAGGAATTTTTGGGGCCCCTGCAACACTTTATTTTGGGGGGCCCATATGTTTATTTCAGGTCACTATAACCTAACTCAACCTAAGCTATTCACAGTACAGGATATTCAGATTATTACTAATAATGTTTTTGCAGGAGAAGGGTTACAACTGCCCCCCCCATGACAAGGCCCCTGCGGCTGCGGCCTTCAACCAGCCCTGCTGTGAGGGGCATTTTCACCATGTGGCCAACCCCAGCATCTCTTGAGGAACCCCTAGCCACCTCTTTGGGGTAACCCTATGGTTCCAGGGACCCTGGGTTGGGAAGCTCTGCGGAGTCCACCGCAAGAGTGGTAGAGCCGGTTCAAGGGCCTCATCATTGTAGGGCTCCCCCGTCGTAACCTTCCTCCTGCAAAAACATTATTAGTAATTAAGTAGGACCCCTGTATCCCCTTCGGATTGGTTCTGGAGGGGCCCACAGATACCAAAAACCGTGGATAATACTGATCGCCATTTAAAAAGATGGGACTTTTGGTTTAAAATACCCTCGAGTTGCCTTGGAAGACCTAGAAAATGGCTGGAGAGGACACAATTTCTGGGAAGACTCTATGGTAGCTATGCTGTTTTATGTCCCGTGGATAATTGAATTGGTGGATAATCAAACAGTAGATACAGGAGCCCTACCTTAATCTGTATACCCTGGACTGTGCTGAGCCGCTCCTCCTCCAGGCGCTTGGCCAGGGCACCCAGCTTCCACCAGTGGCAGTGGAGCTCCTTCAGCTGCCCACCCCAACTCGCCAGCCACAACACACACACACACACACACAACCTGTGATCACCTGTGTGGTGGCAGCAGGTGTGTGTCTGGGGGGGATGGCATTGCTGCCTGTGCCTTGGCTGGAGGTGCCCCGTGCACTGGCGCTGAGCTGGGGCTGCAAGTGAAGCCAAGCAGAGGCCGCCACCCGCTTTGTGAGGCGAGCACGGAGCTACCTGCCTGCCTGCCTGCCGCCTCCCTCCGGGGGCTCGGCCAGGCTGGCCTCTCGGTGGTGCTCTGGGGGGGGGGGAGGCGCTCCTCTTCGCCATGGGAGCAGGGAAAGGTGAGCAGCAAAGCGGGAGAGGAGTGCCAAGAGAGGGAAGACTCTTTGGGGCGCGGGGTCAGCAGCGCCAGCCATGGGGCCCAGCCCGGGCGCCGCTGCCTCGGCTGCCTCTCCCCCTGCCTCCGCCACCAGCGCTCGCCCCAGGTGCTCCAGGGTCGCTTCCAGGGTGGTGCAGTCCATGTGGAGGGGGCGGAGGGAGGAAAATCTGAAGGAGGCAGGAGGAGAATAAAAAAGGGCAAGGCCAGCAAGAGGTTTTGGGCTGCTCTCTTGCTCCTGCTCTTTCTCTCTCCTGCTTTGTTTTTTGTTTTTTTTGCAGGAGGAGGGTTGGGATGGGGGGCCCTGCGGCTGTGCCCACCCCCCCGCAGATGCTGATTTGGCGGTATGGTTAACCTGGCCCTGATTACTGTGATAATAAAAGTTTTCGTTTTTAAAAACTCTGAAACTGTTGGTCATGAGTCTGAAGAAGCCAGTACATGACACCAAAGCTACTTGTATTTCAGCTTTTTGAAAAGGAAGCTTGATTGCATTGCATTGCATTGCATGCATGCTTGCTTGCTTGCTTGCTTACTTGCAGTGGCTGCTAGTAGCTTTCATGCCAGTGAGTCCATTCCAGGTTTTTCTCTGAGCTTTATAGGTACTGAATACAGGTGTTCAGTAGATAGGGTGAAGCACCTCAGATAGCCCCTTTAAAGTTGAAACTAAAATCCAGAGCAGATTCACCACTCCAGTGACACGGAGGCCACCAGCTGTCATTACTTGCTTTGAAAGAGAGATTCACATATACATGTGGCCAGCTGCATAAACATTTTGACACGATAGATCAGAAATGTAATGCTGGAAAAGTAGTCTGTTAGCAAAACATGAAATCAGTGTCTTATTTGTCGCTGTAACAACTCATCATCAATTACCACCAGATACAAGTTCGATCTCAGCACAATGAAGTGGGTTAAAGGGGATTTGGTCTTCATTTATGAGCAATTTGCCTAACAACTTTTCCCCTTGTTAATCAATTGTTATTCAATAACAAATATGGACTTTATTTGGCAATTGATTTTGTCTCAATTGGGATATAATGTATTGAGAACATTAAGAGCACTGCAGGCATTCCTCAACCCAGGAAATTTTGAACTTCCATATTCTTCTTTGTCCTTTCTCAATTTTTCATCCTTGTTGTTGTTGTTGTTGTTGTTGTTGTTGTTCTCTCATTTTTTTTTCTTAATCAGCTCAGTTAAGCCATTATTCAGGGCAGATTTACCTAGCAATTATGTTGACATAGCAATGCCATTACAATGGATTTACACCAGATTTACATTTGTTGCAAGACAAATATGGCCCTTGGAGAGCTTCCCATTTTGGATGTCTGCCATTTCTTCTTCTGCATTTTACTGTTAGTGTTGCTTATCTTGTTTTTCTTCTTGACATTGGACCTGCAATACTGCTTGACAAGTACCACAGCTTGGAACAGTTACTTTTTTGCACTGCAAGTCCAGAACATCCCAGCCAGAATGGGAAAAAAAATACAGGGTTGATTTTTTTTTACAGGTTTTTCTAAAATGTAATGTGGGACATAATTTTCAAAGCTGATTAAAGCAATATATACTAACCTTAAAGCTAGGGTTTGCATTAATTGTTTTCTCTCTCAGTGAAATTCACTTTAAACATAGACAGTAAATAGGAGTGTCAATTATCTTTGCTATATCCTTTGTGATAGCAGGGACAACCACCAGATAAAGATGGCTAGCTGTAGGAATGATATTTATAAGATAACTGTGTATATGGATGATATGAGTATGAACCTAAATACCCTAAAGGCACCAGAACCTGTCTGATCTTGGAAGCTAATCAGGGTCAGCCCTGATTAGTACTTGGATGGGAGACAATCAACAAATACCAGGTGCTGCAGGCTATATTTCAGAAGAAGGCACTGGAAAAACCACTTCTGAGTATTCGTTGCATAAGAAAACGCTATGAAATCCATGAAGTTTCCATAGGTCCACATGAGACTTGAAGGCAGGTGTGCGCACGCGCGCATGCACGCACACACATTCACACACACGGATAATACAGCAAACTCTAATACTCATGTGAAAGAATCAATTCAAGATTCACTGTTAGTTTAACATTGTGATGGGACTTCCTTTTTCTTCCCTCCCTCCTGCAAGGCACTATCACAACTTCCTTTATGTCCCCTTTCCGCCACCCAAAGCCTGCTCCAGTGGGTTTCCCAGTCCTCTGGAGCAGGTTTTAAGGATACACCAAGGGCTGCAAGGAAGATCATCCAGCATCTGGTTCTACTAATGGAGTCATTTTGGCCTCAGACTCTTTGGTGAGTTGGCTGCTTACATGCTTCAAAGACATTAGAAAGTTAAAAGCATTGGTTAAGTCTATCAAAACATTGTCATGACTAATAAGTGAAGCAAGAGCAGGTGTGGTGTAGTGGTTTGAGTGCTGGACTAGGACTCTGAGAGGTAGTCCAGATGGTGGGGGAAAAACCTCTCTTAGAGTCCTCAGGGAATCCCATGTGTTCAAATGGGATCCCGCAGCCTTCCTTCCTTTTCGGAGGGAGGGGGAGCAAAAGTTGGGAAAAGTCCATGGCAAAAACTTCCAGGACTTCCCCCAAGTATTTTAAAAAAAACCAACAGAAATGTTCACCAGCTGCAGAGGACAGCTGATTGGTCGGACATGCACAGGGGGCAGAGCTTGGTAAGACGGCAGATCGTGGAACCACCATGTTGGATTGTCGCCATAGCAATCATGCGCTGAAATGATGAAACAAGCTTTCTTTCCTTGTTTTTTTTTATTATTATTATTTAAGTAGAAGATTGCTCTTCTGCCCCTTGGAGTTAGTGTTTTTTAAAAAAATATTGTTTGGTGGGGGCAGGTAGGGGAGTACAAAACAGCAAGTAATTCACTCGCATGTCTCCATGTGAACAGGAAATACAGAGAGCTTTGCACACTAGTGATCTTGCTAAAAATCATTGAGAGAGATGACAGTTGCTGCAAATTGGTGTTTCTGTGCCCCAATTCACATTTTATTCTCTTATCTAGACCGGTCCAGAGAATCCAGGGGACAATGAAAACCCACTGGTTAACTTTGGGCAAGTCACACTCTCTCAGCCTTAGATGAAGGCAGTGGCAAACCCCCTCTGAACAAATCCTGCCAAGAAAGTCCCATTCACTTTAGGGTTGCACTCAAACCACTACACCACACTGGCTCTTACTTTCACTTATTAGTCATGACAATGTTTTGATAGACTTACCCATGCTTTTAACTCATTTTAAAAATGTCTTTAAAGCATATAAGCATATAGATTCACCTTACGGTTACTATAAGTTGGAAGCAACTTGAATGCACACAACAACAACCACAAGGTAGTGAGGTAGTATTGATAAACATTACAATCATGTACTTGCTATTAAGATGTGTACTCGCTATTAACAATCTTTAGCTGACAGTAATATTTAGCTGTACTTTGATTTAATCTCTGTTGCATGCTGCCTTGGGACTCGTGCCAGGAGAAGTGTGGGATAGAAATACACTACATCAAATATCAGTAGTTTGTTGAATGAATATTGAGTTGGATCCAAACTTAGTCACAGTGAGAGAAAATCTGTGAGACACAGGTTAGTCATGGTGAATTTAAGTCTCATTGATTTTCTGTGGGTTTATTCTCATAATGATTAAGCCTTGTTCCGACTTCTTATGCTGAAAAGTTGGAAAATGGCTGCTAATCCTGTTGCTCTGAGTCCTATACTTTACAACACTAGCTCTTAACCTTTTCTTTACAAGGGACCCCCTTTAAATATCTTTTGTTGCCATGGTCCCCCAAGACTTAACTCAAGATTGAAAACCCTAATAATAGTAATATATCATGATGGTGATGGTGATGATGATGATGATGATGATGATACACCATCCACTAAACCTTCCCTCAGAGGCACTGGAGAGGGAGGGAAGACTGTTCTCCTGCTTCTTCCTGCACATTTGTGGCTGGAGTGGATTGAAAGGCAATCTGCAAGCCAAGCCAGCCTTTGCCTTGGCTCCTGTCACATGGCCACTCCACTGCAGGGAGGAAATGGACCGAGCAGTCTTCAAGCCTTGATGGACTCCCTGTGATTGTGGCCCCCTGTGAGTCCGTGGACCACAGGTTAAGAACCACTGCTTTAGAATAAACAAATTAAAACCCTCAGTTTGTCAAGGAAATAATCTCTGCTTCATGAAATCCATTGTGGGGAATGAGAAAATGCTCCATAAATTGAAGCTGAACCTACCTAGAAGCATCTTTTGATAAGAATTCTTTTTTTAAAAAAAACTTGATTGTGAGATTGTCAAAGTTTCTTTAATTTTTTTACAGCTCTACCTTTATGAGTAGAATCAAATTCTAGGCAATACTCATATCACATTATTATTATTATTATTATTATTATTATTGTGGGCTGAAAAGAAAACACTTGAAAAGAATGGCTAGAATCCTATTGGTGTTTTACTCATATGTTAGTTCCCCCTATGGAAACAGTTGAACATTTCAGTCCAGTGCAGAACTTCCCCATTCAGTTCAAATCTACAGAAGCAAAATTACACATATAGTACCACTGATAGTACAGCGCTTGTAATTTTCTAATGAGGCAACATCATGAAATTGTGCATGCAGTGCTCATGCACATATTGTTGTACATGCTCATGTGCATTGAGCTGTGCATTCAGTTGCCTAGTGTTGCCATTCAACAGAAAGGTTGTGTAGCACAATCAATGGCTAACTCCACATGTTATGCAACCATAATGTATCTCAGCCTCTATCTCAAACAAGAGAAAAAGGAGCGTTGGACTTTCCAAATTAAGTAGCATGCTATCATGCAAGAAACAGCAGTGAGCAATGGCACCACATGTGTAACACTGCTTCCACAACCTTGAACTGAATATGACATTCCACAGCAGACAAGAATGCCCAGCCACTTCTGTAGGGAAACCTATCCTTGCATATGTCACCAACAGGATGCCTGCCATTTTGTCCTTTTCAAATCTGTACATTCCTCAGAGGATTTAAAAAATTCACATTCAGGCATAAGTTATATTCTCTTCAAGGTTGCAGAAGCAGAGTTATGCATATGGTGCTAATGTGCACCGATGTACATTTTATTGTGAAACAATGCAATTCTTTGTGAGTGTAAACTCATTGATGTCGTATCTCATTGATATAGGAGCTCACTTGGTATTACAGGGATTACTTTTCCTCTCAGGTCTGTGAATTCTCTTAAGTTCTTATCAAAAAAAGATACTGAGCAAAATTCTCACCATAGGTACTGGACAAATTGAATAAGTACAGCTATTTCCAAAATGGAAAGGACCATGTTATACCTACCAGCCATGCAATTGTGAAGGAAGGGAAGCTGGACAGAAAAAAGATATGACAACCCTGGTTGTGAACTACTGATATACTGTAGTTGAAGTGGCAGGGATTCAAAGCCTGCCTTTTAAGAATAAATTATCCAAAGCTAGATCAGTGGTTCTCAACCTTTTTTTCCTCCACATGTTTTGGATATCAGCTCCTAGAAGTGCAGTCTGTCCAGTATGGACAGTATTCAGGAATTCTGGGAGCTGAAGCCTTGATGGTCAAATCTGTATTTTGATTTTTCCCACACTGTTGTTGTGGTTTGCCTTAAAGTTATTTCTGACCTATGGTGACCCCAAGGTGAACCTATCACAGGGTTTTCTTGGCAAGATTTGTTCAGGGGGATGTGTGCCATTGATTTCCTCTGAGACAGAGTGTGTGTCTTTGACTTGTCTAAAGTCACCCAGTGTGTTTCCGTGACTGAACAGGGAGTTGAACCATGGTCTCTAGAGCTGTTGTCCATCACTCAAACCACTGCACCACACTGGCTCACATGTGGCTTCTCTCACATTACAGGTATTTAATTTTCAAGGTCTTTACATTGAACTTTTGAATAAATTTCCAAATTCTTGAAAGTTCTTATAAAAAACCCAAACCAAACTAAATTCTCATCAATCCCTAGTGCAAGGCCATTGCAATATGAAATATAGCTGATACCTGCCCCCTTTTAAACAAGCCTGAATTCTTTCTTTTTCCTGACTATTCCAGCTAGGCAATTTGTCTTCAATGGCATTTAGGTGCCTATTTGAAATTGCATGTGCTTAAATGAATCCATAAGAAAGGATCATCTCCTTTTGTTTGGTTAGATGTAATAACTCTCATCATCAAATGCATCTTGTTTAAACATATGCTAAATAAGATGGCTGACAATTTAGACTGGTTCGCATTTGTGAAAAACATTCCAAAGTAAGCTCAAAATTTCTTTGTGAAATGAAATGATACTTAGGACTTATCTAGACAAGAAGATATAATGCAGATAGATGTGCATGATTGCAAATTCACAGCAGTGCTCATTTGTCTCCACGGTCTTTTGGCAAAATCTATTGTATGCGAAGCTGCCTTCGTTTGAAGTGCACACACAGCCACGACTGTGAATCAAGATGGTGGCCAAGAGTATAGCATGTTATTATTCTCCATATGTGTTGTAGCTGCTGCACAGTGTGTGTGTGTGTGTTTGTTTGTACTTCTAAATCAAAGTTGTGCAAGTGTAACATTTCACTTATAAAAAGCTCTTTGGTCACCTCAGCACAGCAAAAAAAAAGCACACTCAACTCAAAAATCGAAAATGGCACTTCCAGCCACTTCCTTGCTGGCAGACCTCCCACCCACCACCACCCCCGCACAGCCGACCAATCTTCAATCCACTTCTGCCTTCACCGAGAATGTGCAGTTTCTTGAACTAGATGTCCAGATGTGTGATAATGTGCAAGCTGGTACATTATTTGAAAAACCTCGGGGAAAACTGTGAAGGCTTTTCCTGCCCAGTAGATGTAGTTTTTGGCCCCCGCTCCTTCCAAATACTGCAAATCTTGTTTGCAGCATGTTGGGACAAAAAGTATTCTCCTCAAATTTTATGAGGAGTATTTTCATCATCTAAACAGCCCCTTACGTAATACAATGTAAGGCTCCACTAGGCTTCATCTACTCTGAGCTCAGCACACTGAATGCTAAATTAGGAGAAAGGGGCAAGACCTGGAGAGAAACAGCAGCTTCGCGTGCAAATTTTGAATCTCACCAGTGTGACCTCACTTTTACAAAGTCTGGCATGGTTGGCTGCTATGTGAACAGTAGAGGGATGGGACTTGGTTTATGCTGTGCTTAGTCTCTCCTGAAATGAAAAAGAAAAGGGAAAACACCATGCAGAAGTGTACAGAGTAAATATGAAGGGGATGTTTGATACTGTAAACCCAATTAATTAAACTTGGAAAAGAATGAGATGTATATACACATGCACACATATATCCATGCACACACAGTCTCTCTCTCACACACATACACATCCTCTTGCTAAATATATTTGCTGTAATGCTCCTTTTTGAAAGAAGGACGCTTCTGAGGGAAAACGAAGCATGTTGCTTATAAGCTGGATAGATAGTTTCCTGTTAAGAAAACAGAAAGCAAGAACTTCAGATTGCACAACTCCAGAATCTACAGTTTCATTTTATTTCAGATGTATGCTGAGTATCCTACCAGATGAAATAATTATATGATCATATATAAAATTCTGGTCTTCTTTAAGTTCTTTTCATAGCTATATTCACTTCTGGCAAGTTGGGAAGTGGGGGCTGGGTGAAAAAGGGAACTATTTTCTTCCAAGAAAGTCTTCTTGCCTCAGAAAACCATAGGACTCTCCTCTCATCTTTGATCCCAGTAGGCATGACTGCACCATGTTATCATCATATTAGTAACAACGTAGGCGTGTTGTACTTTTTAAATGCTGTTTCAACGTGTGTCACCAGATCTGTGTGTCTACAGGCGTCACAACAACCTGAGCCCTGGTAACTACATGTTGATTGAGACACCCTTATGGGGGAAGAAAAGATATAAATGTTTGTGGTTAAGGTGATAACCCTTTTGTTTTCTCTGTAATCCATCATAGGGCTTGTCAGGGCTGACAGCTCAGGCGGATTTCTCCCTCTCTCTTTCTCTCTTTTTGAACACCTCTTTATCTGACAGCTCCATGCATCATAAAGCAGCAAATAGAATTAGATCAAAGTCTACCAGTCGCTCCAGCCTTGGTAAGGTATGCAATCCTGTTTGTATCTTTACCCGGGCTTTGACAGTTCATTTTAACTGGCAACAGGGGGGAAGGAGAGACGAGGGTGGAAAGAGAGAAGAGATGAAGTGAGGAAAGTTTCTTTTAAGAGGGTATCCAAGTGCTGCATTTTGAAAAGTACACTGTTATCATCTACCATTTCTCTCAACATCTGTGATGCCCTGTGTACTCGGGGAGTGCTGTGTATCTTTTCAGAAATGTACAAAAGCCAGATTGTCAGCACAAAGGCTTAACCAGCGTGTGATCCCATTTATGTACATATGTATGTACACACACACGCACATGTGCACACACACATACACACACACTTTCATAATCCTGACTTTTGTTTCATATCAATGGAAAAGATTGACAGCACTCTCCTTCAACAATGGAATAATGTCCATCTGGTACATGGGATTCTAAGGGTTGCTATGACGGACAACAAGTTTACCAGGAGGCGGCCTGAATTTCTCAGGAGGATATACCCAGGGCTTAGTTATGAAAGAGGAAAGACCTGAAACAAACAGGAGGAAGAACAGATAGCTCAGTCCAACAATGGGAACTACAAGAAGTCAAAGAAATTGAAAAATTAATTGTACTCATAAACCTATTGGCATATCAACTGTATTTGGACAATATTTAAGAGTCTCATCTTTCAGAATAGTAGCTGATCACAGCTTTAAAGTAGCTAGTTACAAATTAATTAAACTGTTTTTTTTAAAACTATGTAATTACAGTGTATTGTATCAGGAAGATAACTCAGCAAGGAATACCCTCATTCATTTTGAGATGAAGCTGTAACTTTTTAGTTACTTTTATAGTTGTGGGGGTATAGTCTCATTAAAGCAGGAATGGGTAACTGTGGAAGGCTAGGGGGATGCATTAGCTCCCTGGAGACCTTGGAGGGCGAACACACACCCACAAAAAACAAAAATAAACATTTATCATACCTCCAAAGGCCCTCTGGGGACCATGGGGGACATTTTCAACATATTTGTAGGCCTTTCTGAGCCTTTTTAAATACCCAGTAAAGAATGTATTTATTTATTTATTGGATTTATATCCCACCTTTCTTCCAAGATGGGATTTAAGGGGGGGGGCAGTTACAATAGTTAAAAAAATACAACTAAAACCTCACAAGTTACAAAAATTAAAAAAAGAATTAAATTAAATTTCCATTATTAAAATATAGTTTAAAACACATCATTAAAAAACAAAAACCCCAATAAAAATACATTAGAAAACAGCACACCAGGTAAAATAAACATTTCAAATGCCTGCCTAAATATAGATCTCTTCAACTGCCAACAAAATGAGAGCAGGGAGTGGCCAACCGGACCTCCTGTGGAAGGGAGTTCCACAGTCTGGGAGGAGCCACATAGAAGGAGCCACATTAAATGAATAGAAGTAACTTCCTTTTTTTAAAAAAAAGGCCTCTCTAGGACTTGAACTGGCCCAAGGAAACCCAAAATGTAGTGGAAATGTTACCACGCATTCTAGAGGGCATCTGGGGGCAAAATGGCCCTGGAGGTGTATTTTGCCCAGTCCTGCATTAAATATTGGAGGAGATATACAACTATCATGTACTGGCATTTCCAGATTCAGTAACCAGCAGTTTCAGAGTTCAAAACAGAAAACTTTATTGGTATAGTAATCCAGAAAAACCCAACAGGGTCGTTGCTCAGAATGAACCTTAACTGACAAAACAGTATAATAAAAACATATTCCAATCTACAAACTCTGGAGGGCTACCCAGTCATTGTCTACCCATCATCCCCACTCCCATTTCTCACAGTGCTAGGACTCAAACTCCTTTTCCCAGAGTTGAGACCCAGGTGCAGTGCTTATCAAACCATTATGGACACAGAACACATACTCCCTTTTACATTTTGGCTACATATTTGTTAACAAGCACAGAAAAATGCAAACACAGTTACCCACAAGGTTACACGGTAAAACTGATCTTGGCAGGAAAAGGTCACGTCCGGGACTGATCCTGACAACAACACAGTTCAGATCCTGGCTTGGGCTCTATTATGAGTGTTGAGGTGATGACAAGTTAGACTGTGGGTTTTTACTATGGAACAGCAGCCCATAGCATTTGCATGTTTTAAAAGTAACTAAAAGGTGACTATTCTATTTAATTTTGTGAAATGGTAAAGAGTTGCTTTTTAAAATGGCAACTACATTAATATCTAAGCCCATAGGGCCTTGGAACTATAAATGTAACTAATTAATTCTAAAAGTAAATTTCCAAACTCTGCAGCAGAGCATCGTAGGGGGGCTGGGTATACAGAATTGCTGGCACTAGTTAAGAACGTTAACATTTACACTGTTCATAGGAACAGTACTAGCAGGGAAATGGATTGAGAGGTGGAGAGTGGTGATCTTTTGACCAATTGATTCATTGTTGTTGTTGTCATGAATTTTACATACTCATTGATAATAAAACCTAGCCTGTATAAGTGGAATGGGAAACCAATGGCCATCCAGATATCTTGGAGTTCAATTCTCAGGTGACCTAACCAGAATAACACATGATAAAGGACTGTGGGAGAAGTAGGAGATTTTCACACAGGGCCAAAATGCCCTGTTATTGCCACAGAATAAAGTAAATCTTTCACACACTTACCTTAAATCTGCAGCAGGAATGGGCTCCCCCTCCCATTGCTTGCCGGCTGTAAACGCAGCCGTCGTAAGACTGCATTTACAACTGGGAACTGAAATCCCGGCCGTTCTCGCGAGAGAACGTCTGGGCGGTAAATTAAAAAAAAACAAAAACCCCAAACATAAAATCAGTTCACCAAGCACAAAAATACACTTTAAATTACACAGTCAAAACAGGGAGGGTAAAATAAAGAGTGCCACTTACCTGGATGTCCAGATTGTGCCAGGAAGTGCTTGGATCGGACCTCCTCTCCATGGCTATAATTTCGGAACAGGAATGGGGCTCCTGTTTCTACACCTGTGATTCTGTGACAGACAAGGAATGGGTGGTCTATTCACAATGTTTCATCATGAATACATTATTCCAGAACAGGCACAGGAGCAGGTGAGATGCAGGACAGAACGGGGTCAATGTAGTCTGAAAGGGAAAACCTTTCCTGACCCTGTTGTGTTCCTGCCATGGGATATATAGCCCATGTGAAAATCTCTGTAGTCTGTGACATCTAGAGGGCAAAAAGTTCCCTGCCCTGGTGTAAATAGTGCTTTAGTATATTCAGAGTGCTTTGCACACCCTTGACAACAAGTCTGTGGACAAGTAGATCTTGGAAATCCCATATACCAGGTTCTGAGAAAACACTGCATTTCTAAGGCCTTTTGGTTAGTTCATGGCAGATTCATTTTATTTATTAAAAGTGTATGTGTGTGTTGCAATAATAATAGTTCAAGCTGGATTTTCCCCTGAACTTCCACTTTACCTTTTTCTTAACCAAAAGTAGCCTAAGGTGCTGCAAAACCAAGGAAACAAACACCAGGTGGGGAGACTGCTTAACCATTTGCTCTTTGTCATCATGATAATCCCAGCTGTTTCATATGGGAAAAATTCAAAGGGTCTGTCTCTTTTTCCCCATGGGTGAAAAAACACAGGGGAGAGAGAAAGGAAGATTTTGAGCAAGAAAATGGGTGGGAGAAGAACATTAGATAGCTTGAATTTGTGATCTCCTGGATATATTTTTGGTCTAAAAAATATCAAGAGGGGAAAAAATCAATGGGGATGAAGTAAAAGTGGTCCATTGAAACTTGTTCCAGATTAACATATCAAACTGACCATTTTCAGTGGAAACAAGCCAATATGAAGTTTGTTCTCAGGACTTTTTCTTTTGAATGGATTCATCAAAAGTACCAACACAACTACGGCAACAGCCCTCTGTCTGTTCTCTTTCTGCTGGCAGCAGGCATATAGACCTTATTATTTAGGCAGACCTTTGGCTCTTAAGTTACTGCAGCTGAAGGATCTTTTAATGGGGTGTGTTGTGCTTTTATCCTTTTACTATGTGTTTTAAACAGCTGTAATTTGGTGTTTTTAACAGAACTGTTTATTTAATTGGTTTTTTTTAAAAAACATGTCAAATAGCTTTTATTGTACTTTGTTTTTAATTTTATGTGAGCCACTGTGGTTCCTCTACCAGAAGAATGGTGGAGTATAAAACAAAGTAACAAGCAAATCTGGCCAAAGAAAACCAAAGTGATTCTGTTGTTTGGGATCATCAGGTAGTAGATGCCTCAGACCTTGGCTAATGGTGTGGTTGGATTGCTTCCCTGTTCTTCTTGCTCAGAGAGCATATTTGTAAATCAAGCAATGTTATATAGGACAGCATTCACAGCTCCAGTACTTTCTGGACTTTATCAGACCGTGGAAATATGGCATCATAATGATGGCTAATGATCACGAAACGGCATGTGTACCAGATGATGTTGTCCTTTCACAATCATGTACTGCTAAAAACCCATTATTTTTTATTGACAGCTCAAGCTGTCAATGAACCCCTGTGGTGTTTTTTTGCCTGCATTGCCAGTGTTGGAATCCATGTGCGATTGTACTCACATCAATAGCCAGTCTGGCCAGAACACTTCTGGGTGAGATTGCGACATCCAGGTAGGTGACACTCTTTTTATGATCCTCCCCAGTTTCCTTGTAAGTTTTTAAGTATGTTTGTGTGCTTTCTGTTATTTTTTGAGTGTTTTTTTTTTTAAATTTCCTGGGCTAGGTATTCTCGCAAGGATCCACAGGACTGCAGACAAGGAAGTAAACACAGCTCTGTTAATTCCTTGTTCATTGCCAGGGATGCAAGGTAAGTGAGGTATGCTGGGATGCAAGGTAAGTGAGGTAATGGGGCATCCTTTTGTCAGCATAAACTTTTTTGGGGGACAATGGTTTGATAATGTCCAGAGGACTTCTGAAGGAAACAATTCAGGAGTTTCCTACTGCTTAGGAGAAACATGAAACTATATTTTACACACACAAAAAGCAAGATAGCATGTGTTTAATAACCTTTTAATCTATAGTTCATTGATTTGGCTAATTCATTAGTCTGATACTTCATGATAACCATGAGAACAGGGAGAGAGTTCCCTTCCATTTCTTACAGTGATGGCTGCTGACTTCCATGGTGGTGGGATGGTGAATATCTTCCAAGTTCTAATCTGAATTTAAATGATCTATACAAGCGATTAAACCAATTTTGGAGCTAGGATTTGTCATATTGGATAGCTCCTTTAAAACCTGGAGCAGAGTCACTGCCTTTCTGATACAGAAGTCACCAGCCTAATCCCCCCTTCTCTCTCACACACACACATATGGAGTAACTGATTATTTGTGTTCCTGAAAACTCTGTGGGTAGACCTCTACAAGTAAAATGTGTGTGCATGGGGGAACACTTTTCCAAGATGAAAAACCAAGTGTATCTTAGCTTTGGGATTTTCAAACGTATATTTTTAAAGCTGATTTTATTTGATAAACAGTTTGTTTGGGTAGATCCCCCAAGGTTGCAAACAACACAACTATAAAACATAGCAAAATAGTAGTAAGTGGGTCACAGAACTCTTTACAAAAATGCAATCCATAACCTTTTATGAACTGTAGTGTTGTTCCCCTCATCAGATTCCCCACCTGCACCCTGGCAACAAAGAGGAAGTCAACCATCCCTGAAGATGAATTGGCAGTGGCACAAAATTTGCCTGGAATTATTTATATGTACAGATTTATTGCTGCATGCCTTCAGGTTATGGTGACCCTAAGGCAAACCTGCCATGGGGTTTTCTTGGCAAGATTTGTTAAAAGGTATGCCATTGACTTCCTCTGAGGCTAAGAGAGTGTGACTTGCCCAACATCACCCAGTGGGTTTCCATGGTTGAGCGGGGATTTGAACTCTGGTCTCCAAGATTCCTAGCCCAGCACTCAAACCACTGCACCACATTGGCTCTTAGATGCAACATGGAAATAATTATTATGGGCTAACCCTGATCTTTATCCTACGCAGAACAAAGCAAATGAAATTGGTGGGATATAAGTTAATTGTGACTAGCAATACATCTCATGTTGTGGGGAAACTATTACCAGGTGACCTCTATGCCTTTTCAGCCTGCTGTCCAGTTGCTAATAGCTAATGAGAAAATTTAGGTACCCTAATCTTCCTTGTGATTCTTATTATTTAAATCAGACTTGGATCATTTTCACATAATTATATAGCACATTGATTCCACTTTAATGCCCTGGTTCCATCCTATGGTATCCCAGGATTTGTAGTTTTGTGTGGTATTTAGGATTCTGTGCCAGAGTGCTTGAATGCTGTAGTTTAGGAAAGTGCATTAGAGAATTCTAAGTACCTTGTGAAACAACAAATACCAGGATCCCATAGGATAGAACCATGGCAGTCAAAGCAGTATCTATGCACTGTAATCATGCAATGTGAAAGAAAGGTAAGACATGACAGGTCTTCCCAAAGAAAACCTTTAAAACAATTAAACCTTCAGACAAAGGACAGGCCTTGGTAAAGTAGGACATACAGCTACCTAGAAGGAAGCCACTGTCCAGTACTTGGTACTTGCCTCCCTGGCATATGCCCAGACCTTTTTGCAAAGTGGGAAGCGATCCCAGTCTAGGAAGGAAAGCTGCAACCAGTTTAGCAAATAAAAGACCACTTACTATTATTCTGGCCAGGGATTTTAATACTGCTTTGCTCACAGCAAGACTGCTTGTAACTCTTCTATTAAAAAGCTAAATCAAGAGCATTAAACAGCTTCTAATTAAGGGGGTATATTATCACCTCAATGGCCAAGAATTTCACACATAAAGCCCTCTGCAGAGAAGGAGAAGATACCCTGTGGCTTTTAAAAATAACAAATAAAAGTTTAAAAAGAGTGAAAGAACCATTACAAAATTAGCATCAGGCTTATACTAGGGTTTTAAAAAAATACATTTAAAATTCTAGGCAAAGAGAGAGAGAGAGAAACTATAATTAATGTTATTCCTACACTGCTCATCAAGAGAGCCAAAACGAAATTAGTTTCCATGAAGCCCCATTTGAATCAATGTGAAAAGTCAGTTCTGACATACATACGTTTTATTGATTGCAATGGGACCTAAGTGCAAGGAACAGTGCAATCCTATGCCTATCTACTCAGGCATAAGCTCCACTGAGTTCAATGGGATCTTCTTCCTTCCAAAGGAGTATATAGTTGCCCCTCCACATTTGCGAACTTAGCATTGGGGAGGGAGGGGGGAGAGCTGGGGAGGCATCCACGGGGCCTTCGGAGACACTGTGAAGGCCCCGTGAAGGCCTGGGGAGGGAGGGGGAAGGGCCAGGGAGCCCTCCACAGGGCCTTCGGAGACTCTCCGGAGCCCCCGTGACAGCCTGGGGAGGGAGGGGGAGGGCCGGGGAGGTGACCACAGGGCCTCTGAAGGCCCCGTGAAGGCCTGGGGAGGGAGTGGGGAGGCAGGGGAAAGCGACTATTGAGCCTCCAGACGCCCCATGGTTGCTTTGGCGGCGGAGGGGGAGGGCAGTCATTATTCGCGGAATTTTCACATATGCGGGGGTCTGTGGAACCTAACCCCCGCGAATGTGAAGGGATGACTGTAGAATCATAGCCTTAGAGTACAATTCTGTGCAAATCTATTCAAAAGTGAATCCCACTAACATCAAGAAAATTTATTCCCAGGGAGCAAGTATAAGGCCTGCAGTCTCGTTCAGTTCCAATTCAAAAAATCTCTACAGAACCTGGAACTATATGATCCAAAATGGGAAAGAGATCCATGAATACCATTTACTCATATGCCCAGAAAAACACAAGCATGAGGTATAGATCTACAGATGTGGTTAATCTGCATTTTTGAAGTATCTATTTACATGGTTTGGGGTCAGGAAAACTGAAAGGTTGCCTCTTCCCATATGAGCCTGCCTGGTTTAAAATCCTCAAAGGAAGCCGTGTGAAGTTAGGTGGGTATGGGCACGTAACAGGGCCTTTTCTGTAGCAGCACCCCGGCTGTCAAACTCTCTGCCCAAGGAAGTTAGGCTGGTTACATACCTTTTAAGCTTCTGACAGGCAGCCAAAACAGTGCTGTTCCACATAGCTTTTAATGTTTGAAATAGCTCTGTTTTAAAATTGTATTTTAGGATTGGTTTTATACTGTTTTTCAAAGTTTTTAAAGAGTATTTTAATGTGTTTTTTTTAAAAAAAAATCTTTGTATTGTTTTAATTCTTTTTATTCATTCATTGCCTCAGGAACCCTTGTGAGCTGGGAAGTCACACAGAAATATCTTAAATAAACAAATACATGTAAATGAAAAGAAAGGAAGAAACTGAATAGATCAGAATAATATGTCCTTTCCTAAGCTCTCCTTGGCACATCACCCCAAAATGCAAAGTAACTGCAAGTGAGTTGGGGAAAAGCATTGTGATGACAGGCCCTGATCCAATCTGTGCAATTCCCTAGACTGTGGGCTTCGTATGCCTGTAGCTGAGATGGCAGCCGTGAGTGGATTACATGCATTTTAAAATCTGCCGTTGCTGAATTTTTGCTTTAAAAAAACTATGTATGGTGCGTACGAACGATATTCCACCTTTCCAAAGAGAGAGACAGATAGAGAGAGAGAGAGCACAAATCACCATTTTATTGCCTTAGCAATTACTTGCTAAGGTGAAAATCCAATATGGCAGCAGCGGGTGCTTGCCATGTAATCCAGCCCTGCCCCCCTGCTCATCCAGCTAATCAGGTTTAAGCTTTGTCTTGTACAGGGAAGTGATTAATGTCGAATCACTTGTCTTAACAAGCAAAAATGAGTATATCACAGGACCTTTTTTAAAAAAAGTTGGGGAAAGCCACAAATGCTTTTCTCACATAGTTTTTCCTCTTTTTGCCCCCCCCCCTTTACAGTACGAGACCATGTGGGAGCCCGGAGGAGGGGCAAGATGGCGACGGACTAACAACTTCTGAATTGTCCTCCCACTAACATCTGGCATTACCACCTACATATACCTCAAAAATGCCATCCAAAGGCAAGAAAAGAAATCGGACGAGCCCCTATAATAATGATGACAATTAGGAATCCTCCAAAGCAGAAAAACAGATGAGGATTGACTCACTCTTCCTTGCGGCAGAGACAACACAGCTCGTGAGTAACAGATCTGTAACAACAGTTACTTCTTTATTCCCTAAGCCATCACAGACACTTGAACTAAACAAACCAGCCTCCTCAATTCCTCAAAGTGTAAATATAAATTATGAGCCAGAGCAAGTTGATAACAAAGTCAGACTCCCGGAGCTTGGCAGCATTCCCTACAATAACAGCGCTCAGCTCTTTTATGATTTCTGCAAACTGTCCATAGAGTCATTGATTTTTATTTTGCAAAGACTAAATGACATTACAAACAAGCTTTCCCAACAAGCTTTTCAAAGGCAAAACCCATATGGTACACAGGGGGTTAAAAATGTAGCAGATTTGGAGGAAATGTGCCCTGCCATGTCACAGGATACAGTTAATCACTGCCGAGTGTTACAGAAAAATCAGCTCCTGCTACAAATTCGTAACAATGCCCATAGGTGAAACAGCCAGAGGTCAATTGTGAGATACCTTTCCCAACTTTTAAACATGCACAGCAGAACAATTGATTTACTAGACTGCCACTTTTTACCCAGCTCAAGAGCTACTAAACAATTTTTTTTGACCTTTAACCAGGCAAATATTCCTAACAGGCTGTTACGGAAAAGAAATTTCCTCTGGAATACACATTATATAGAAATTAACAGAGTTTTAAAGGATGAGATAGTCCGTCACCTCATCACAGGGAAAACAGCAACAATAACACAAAGAAGCAATAATTCTGCACACCAAGAGGGAGAACCTAAACACACCTCAAAGGAAGAAGCTCAGGCTATAAATCAAGAAGTAATTAAACTGAGAGAAAAACTCACAGAAATTTGAGAACACACTCCCACAATACAGCTGATGAGAAATACCATCCTGAGTCAATCTAACAGCAATCCAGCCCCATTGAAATCAGCCCCCTCTCACAGAAAGCTGTCAGTACATTTTTCTAATTTTTCTGACAATGAAAGCGAAAGTGATGACTCTCTACTTACAATCAAGGAAGCCTTGAAATCCCGAGTTGTAGCCAACACCCCTTCAAAAATGCAATATACTGCAAATGCACCCCCATCTACAATTAAACTCCAGGGGTCTCAAACATCCCTGTGCAAACCTAGTTCAAGGGAAAAACAGTCTTCACTGCCACCTATCTCATCTCCTAACCCAAAGAATGACCCCCTCACTAAAGAGATGGGATCCTTGCTTGCTTGTGATCCTCATTTCACTTCCCTTGCTGCATTGGTTCTTCCAATCTCCCTTCCAGAACAGGCAGGGCAGGAAGAACAGGAATGTGATTCACTACCCTTCCATCCACAGAGGAGGACACAGCCACAGTCAACGCAGCCATTTAACCAACTGCCATCAGATGAATTACCCATCCAGCCTGTGGCCTGCAATGCGACTGCCTGACTTCCAACAGACCAGCACAAGGTTATCCTTATGACCTGGAACATCACTGGGTGACCAACGGCCCACAGAGATCCTTGTCCTAGTGACTTCCTCACCCAATATGACATTATACTGATCCAGGAAATATGGACTAATAAGGATCTGGTACTAAATGGCTTTCACTCATTCTCAATTCCGGCAGAGCCAGGGAAAAAGCATGGAAGAGCTAGAGGCGTCCTGGGCGTCCAGGTTTCCACCACCCTACGTGCCATAACAAGGCCTCTTTCCACTTTTAAAACATATGCCATGGCAGTGCTAATTCAATTTAACCATTGCACTTTGCTGATAATAAATGCCTACATGCCTCCAATGAAGAAGAAATCCCAAATCAGAGGCCTGTGGGCTGAATTGGAATCATACACTGCTAATCTCATGTTGCAGAACCCAAATTATTCCAAATATTCTGAAAATAAATGGTAATTATTTCTACAACATCTCTCACAAACATTAAAATAACAAAAAACTGTTACAGTAATAATACAAATACAGCAATGTTCATACAGTAATGATAATATATGTAAATTTAAAATAAATAGGAATTATTCAGAGTATTCCTACCAAACAGTGAGTTTTATCTGTAACTTCAGTATACATTATCTTTATGCGATCATTCACTTACATGAACTCTCTCACCTGTTTATTTAAAAATGTACCAAATCAATAATGCTGAACCTCTTTTTCTGTGAATCTTCATTTTGGGAACAACCTTCTATAAAAGTCAATTCAAGTTAAGAAACTCCTTTCAGAAGTCTCAGAAGTTGGCATGCAGAGAAGTTTCTTGTGGATAACTGGGAATGGGTGGGTGAGTGGGTTGATTGTCAGCTAATGTTTCAAATGATCCCTCTGCAAATATAAACCAAATGAATTGTGTTGAGCTAATACAGCCTGTACCAAGAAAATGAATAGGTGCTACACAAGACTTTTAAAATGCCACTTATTCATCTGATTTGTGGCACCACTTTTCTGACAAGTTTTGAAGACTATCCACATGCAAGAAGACAAAAATCACACAGAAAAGTATAGCCTACAAGCCATGACTAAACCTTTCAACATCCATATGCCCAGAAATCTATTTTGGTTCTTTGTTGTATTTTATTCTTAGCAACTGGATTTGGCGGCACTCTTGGTTCCAAAAATTAGAAAGCATTTTTAAGTTGGTTTGTTAGGCCAGATCTATGGATAGATTCTCTCTTTTCCAGTCCTGTACCTTGTATGGAGGAGGGTCTGAACACTTTTATGGTGTGGCACATATTTTCCAACCACATTGTTTATGCCCAGCATTTAAACTGTGGAAGAGGAATTTCTTTTCTGAAATGGGAGATGGTTTGGGGGTCTGGTTATAACTGATCTGTAGTTCTAGATGCTGCAAAACAGCACAAATTGAAATGAGAAAGGAGCAACATTTAAAAAATGGCTAGGTCAACATGCCATTTCTATGGCCGATATAACAAAACACAAAGGCTACATTCTCACCCATATATGCTAACAAAAAGTAAGCCCCATATAATGAGATTTACTTCCAGCTCAAATGGATATATGTGAGGAATCTGTTTCATTTTTTTTAAAATAATCAGAGTTTACCAAAATTTACACAATTTGAATGTTGGAGAAAGAGTAGCCCATCCCCTAGGAATGCATGAACATTTCATTTAAGTTCAGTTTTTGTCAGTCTTTGATCTACAAACTGGTCAGTGTCTCCACCCATGAAGCAAAGCTACTTAGGATTGGTTTATCCCTTAGAAGCTAGGACAATGGCACATTTGAATTTAAATGTGTGTGTGCGTGCGTGCTGAACATATGTTCTTACAAAAGGAAACATTTCTAAATGAATTTTCTCCCAAAGTATGCATTTTAAATGTACTCTTTCTCAAAACATGCAATCTTAAAATGTGCATTTTCATATACAATTTAGTATTTTTAAAAAATGTTTAGCTGAGAACTGCATCACACAATTTAAGGAAGTGTGAAATCTGAAGAAATGTTGTTCTCATCCTAACATCAATCCATACCACTATTATCTACCCTGACACCCCCAGCACCATATCAATAATAAATTGGCAATATTTAATAATTAGGTCAAATGTGGCCTTCCCTGTAGTGTGGCCATTAAAACTGGAAAACGCCACAACTAGGAACCTCAAAGACAAACATTGCTTAGTCAGGTATGAATTTAAGGAGGGGCCACCCAAATTCCAAAGAAATGTTAATTTTCAAGGCAACTATGTGTCTGAATACCTGGCTAATCCTATCAGCCAAAGCTGAGATACTTAAGTCTGTAAATGACCCTCATACCTTTACCCTTCCACAAACAAAGGTTGCTTCCACTATTCAGATCCTGCTATATGTTGCCCCCTCTCGCATAGGCAAGCTGAGTATAATAATTCCACAAATTAATATTAATATTTTGAGGGTTCTTAAGACCTCTGAGCATTTAGGGTAGCACCACACAGATCCTTTGGTTCTCTTTCAGTGTGTACCAAATAGCACCCTAACTGTGCCCTGTATAAATTCATTGTACTTTTAACCGCATGGAATCACAGACTATGCTTTTATATTGTCTGTATACATAAACTGAAGTCTTCTTACATACTTTTTACTTTAGAACACTGTTTTGTGTGGGCTACTATTATTATGGTACAGGTTTTTTAAAATAAAGAATTTAATTTGCTTAGTTCTTTACTGTCATTACTTGGTTTCTGATGAGTGAAATGCATGGCTAGGTTCCAATATACATTTCATGTAGCTTAAATATATGCCAATTTGGGTTACACTATACTGTTATAGTGCTATTATTCCACTTTAACTGCTATGGCTGTCTTCTGTGGAATTCTGGGATTTGTAGTTTAGTGAGACCTAAGAGCTCTCTGGCTGAGAGCCCCTCTCTAAACTGCAAATCCCAGGATTCCACATAAGGCAGCCAGAGCAGTTAAAGTGGAATAATATCACTATAACAGTGTAAGGAGATTTTCAGACACGGAAAAATCGTCCCTTGCCGCGCGAGCAGCCTCCCGAAACTGCTGCGCGGCAAGGGTCTTTTTCGGACCGCGCTGTGCCTGTGGCGAAACCGTCCGTGTCACTTCCGTGAAGCTTGGGATGGCTCCGCGTCATATTTCAATCACGGGCAGCCTCCGTGCTTGAAATATGACGCGGAGCCGTCCCAAGCTTCACGGAAGTGACACGGACGGTTTCGCCACAGGCACAGCGCGGTCCGAAAAAGACCCTTGCCGCGCAGCAGTTTCGGGAGGCTGCTCGCGCGGCAAGGGACGATTTTTCCGTGTCTGAAAATCTCCTAAGTGTGATAATCTCCCAAGTCCTAAATAAAGTAAAACCACTTAATCCATTGTTGACACAATTGGATATAATGGGTCTACTTGGGACTTACAGTAGGATTCAGGCTGTAGTTATATTGGATCCCACAACTGTGCAGCTGGTTGCACCACTGGCACCGAGGCCTTGATCTCACCCATTGCACAAACACCACTTAGCTCCCCACCCACCAAAAGTGAGAGAAAGGGCTGTTGAACTATTAGCAGCATGAGGGAGTTCTGAGAAAGCACAAACGTTTGTGTATTTTTTTTTTTACACTAGTGTAGTTACCCCAGCAGGATTCTGGACTTAGATTCAACCAAGGCCACAGAGTGACTATGTTCATATGTCACATTAACCATAGCTTAGGATTGGGCTCATGCCCCCTCCTTGCATTCTCCAATGTGGCCATGAAGGTTTTCCCTCTATTTTCTCTTGGCTACATTTTGCCTTGTCATTCAAATGCACAGTCAAAGAACTGTAGGTAGAGATGTATCCTGAAACCATTTTAAGTTCAAAGCACTGTCCTCTAAATCTCCCTGAATCCTGCATACCTACTGCCAGTATTGTTTCTCATCTTAAAGCCAATTCAAATATTTCAGCAAATAAAGACCACTTGAATGACTTGGAGATCTCACAAAGGCGTGCTTAATGTGAATATGCCAACAGATGATTAAGGCTACAGGAGAATTCTTGTATTTGAAAAGGTCTCATTGGGGAATGACCCAGTTTTCCTTGTGAACAATTTAGGCAATGGGAAACTAAACTGCCTTAAAATTAATTTGAATTCAGCCTTGCCAGCCAGAAAACCTCTGTTGTAAACACCAACCTCTTAATTAGACAATTTGCCCTTTTGTTTTCTGATAACAGCCCAATAGATATGTTTCTGCCATACTGAGCTGTCTTAGGAGGATTAGCTAAAGGAAACGGCATTTTGAACTTCACCTTTTAATTAACTTTTAATGAATTGTTTATACAACAGAAGCAGTCACAGAGGGGCTCCAAAATGCAGTAGCAAGGAGAGCTCCATGTTAACAATACTGTGTATTCTGAAAAGTATGTTTCTTACATATGATATGCTCTCTTCACACACACACACACACACACACACACACACACTATATAGATACTGTGCTATTTTACTTATTGATCCACAGTCAGAAAATCCCATGTTATTTATAATCTGCACTATGAAGTCATTATAGAACAAAGCCAAGTGGGGGTGGGTGGGCAGGCAAAGCAACCTCTAATTATGTAAACATGGCATCTTTGTCAGGTTTTGTTATGGAGAAATAGATTTTCCTGAGTTATGATTGCCTCTGTAGAATTATTTTAAGTGAAGGGATGCAGGGAGGTGTTTGACTGTGATGCTGCCCTTGGCTGTTGGCAGTCTAGCCTCCTGTCTGTCTTGACAATGATTGGATTCCAGAAAAAAGCTGGATCGAGGTGAGGATCTCTGGCATGGTGTGCATAATCACTCTTGGCACTTGCTGTCAGGAAGACAACTTTGGTTCTGAGTCTAGAGGATCATTAGGAATGATACATCAAATGCTCAAAAACAAATGGGGGCTTAATCTTCAATGAAAGAGAACATCAGCAAAAAAGTGACTTTCATGATTCTAGTTACCTTACATGTTGGGAGGAACTGGCAGGTTTACCTGTATTGCATTTTCTCTCCCTCCTTTCCCCGCCCTTTCTTGTGTTTTTTGTGTTATCTTGAAGTGTAAGCCAGCCATTCTCTTCCCCTGTGAAAAAGAGTGGAATGTGTGAGCATTACTTAAGGTTGTAATCTTTTATTGGCTTTTTAAATCAATAGGTTTCCTCCCTAAAGGTTTTGTTGGCAGAGGCAACTCTTCATTGTTGGTGCTGAAAGGTAAAGAGCACACTTCAATGTTTTGAGTGTATTTTGGTTCTGGTGTGCTGCTGCAAAAGGAAATTAGAAAGAAAAAAATTACATTTTTAAAATTAAGATAGGTCAGCCTTCCTTCAAAAATAGGTGGAAGCTTTGTGTTGGAATGCCCCACTTTAATATAGGAAAATGGCACCAGCATGAAGGCACCAGTAGTGTGCACATTTATTTATATTTAGTAGGCTTTTGATGATTAAATATTAAATATTGATTAATCAAAGGAAGGAGATCAGATTGGGCACTCAGATAGTTATGGCCCCATGGCACCTGCCCATGAAGCCATTTTAAATACATTGCAGGTGGAGTCAGGGTTTGTTCTATTTCTGATCATTCTGAAGGCCTAGTTGGAATATTTGCAAAAAGAGAAGTGGTGTGAATTTAGGACTCTCCCTGGCACTTGTGTTTATTTATTTATAAATTATAACAGTGCTATAACATTATGGCATCTCATGGTATTATTAGAGCAGGGTTGTGTAACTTTGATGGGGGCTAGTTTTCACCTGTGTTCACTCCTAGCAGGCTACACCACACTATCTGGGGGCAAAAAATCAGCCAAAATAGCTTCTAGAAGTGACCTAATACATACTTCTGGTTCTTATTTCCAGTTTTAGACCAATGCTTGATCAGTTTGAGGGGTTTCTGGAGTTTTGAGGGAAATCCCCATGCCAGGTAATATTTTGGGGTGGTTTTGCAAATCTTTTTTTTTTTTTTTAATTAGAGTCCTGAAGCTTTAGGGGATCTGAGGCTTTGGGGACACAAAAAAGGGTTTAGACACTTTACTTTTCCTGCTGGGTCTCAAAGAATCAGAATTCATTTTTGTCAGTAGTTAAAGGTTACATGTTAGACTCATCTACACTAAATGGTTTGGCAACATTTGAACACAATTGGCTAACTAAGGTAGCAAAAGGAAGACAGGTTGAATGATCATTCCAGGATCCCTCATTCTTTGATAAGATTGGTAATCCTTTCTGTATATTCCTCAACATTCAGAATATGTTCAAGACCAAAATAAGATAGAATTTCTATTTTTTCATTTAATACTCAAGGTGTTACTGTGGTTTGAGTGTTGGACTATGGACTTTATCAAACCACTCTCTATAATGCTCTTTTGCCAGCATATTTTGAAACATTTTTATACTGGCAAAAGAACCCCACTACCAGACCTTACCATGAGTCATGTCAAAAGGAATCCTCAGCATAAATGGAGTACAAATGGAGCTCCGTTTACTTCCAGGTCCAAATCTTGCCAATTCTCACAAGAAGACAGAAGCACACCAAATTTAAAAGTTAAAGCACCCCCCCCCCAGAAAATGTACACACAGCACAGAAACACACTTTAAAAGTCCCAAGTACATGGGGGGGGTCATAAAAAGAGTGTCCCCTACCTGGCTGTCATGATCTCACACAGAAGCGTTTGCCCATTGATGCTGTAGTCACATGAGCACAGTGGCGCAAGGATTCAAATCCCAGCAATGCCAGCAACAAAGCACCACAACAGATGTATTGACGGCTTGGGTCATCAATAAATAGAACGGCTTTTTAACAGTACATGATCGCAAAAGGACAATGTCATATGATATGCAAGCCCTTTCATGATCATTTAGTGTAGATTTAGTGTAGATGTGATAGGTTCACCTCAGGGTCGCCATAAGTTGGAAATGATTTCAAGGCACACAACAATAACCAAGTTACCTTTTACAATTCTTGACCCTCAACTTTAAAAAGCTCTTCCCCATTGTGTGTGTGTGTTTTAAGTGTTTTACATCAGAGAGCTGACTCATACCTGTGTGTATATTACTTGATTTCGCAATATTTGATTACTCAACACTTGGCCCCAGTTCATGCATCCACTTTTGGACACCACTACAATAGTCCAGTGGAGTAGTGACATAGCCCCCTTTCCTGCAATATCCTTCTAATCTCCAGTGTTTTTACTCTGTCTGTAACACTATTGAGCACTATTTTTAATGAGATGGAAGGACAAAAATGTAATAAACAAGCATAAGAACATAATTCACACAAGAGGCAATCTTCATGGAAGAAACTTGGGATTCATATCACTCTTCTGCCATAGTATTGCAGCAGCAACCTGAACTGGACACTCATTAAAACAAGCTTCTCTCATCTGAATGTCTCTACTATCTTCACTATGGTTGAGGTGATGCCAACTGACATGAAATTTTGTGTGTGGCCATTCATATTCAATGGGTCCTTCACATATTCAAGTCTTTGCTTGAGGCTAGAAGACTAAATCTGCCTGTATGAACCATTCACTGGACTGAAACATCTATTTTTCCCAACTAGAATCTGTAAGGTGGGCTCTGTTGCCCAACATTATCATACCCTCCAACATTTCACAGATGAAAATTGGAGCATATATAACTAAACAACACTAGTATGTGGTCAAGATAGCAAAAGTTATTAAAGAGGTAAAACAGGGAAGCTAGAAGAGGCTGCAGCAGTTTGTTTTTGCCTGAGCCTACTGGGAAGGGCAAGATTTGGCTCCTCCTTTCCCCTTCCCCCCTTGTTGAGCTAATTGAGTACAGTACACACTATTTTTGCACTTTGAATTCAGTTTTCCCTCAGCTTACTTAAATTGCTGCAAAGGAGGAAAGCAGCAGGAGGAGAGAGAAACTGGGACTGTTTAAAATCAGCTGGAAAAGTGGAATGGCAGAGTTCCTTCCACATCAGGACAGTTGGAGGGTATGCATTATTCCAAACTTCAATAATAGACTGGACCAGGGTTCAGTTGTGCAAACTGGACAGTTTCATCTTTTCCCACTATGTTGCCATCACTAAAGGATGGGTCTGGAAAACCCTGAAACAGTGCCACACAGCTCTGCATAGATTTAAATCTGTTCTGTGCATGATAACTTCAGTTTGGTCATCATTCATGCAACCAACAGGTCACCAGTGGAGCTTTCTGTTCACATGGGTGTTTTCCACATAAACAAGATTTCAGATTTTCCAGGATCTTCTGTGGAGAGCTTTCACATGAACAGACACTTTTCTTCTTCAGCTGCATCATTTTCCTCATTTGAAGAACAAGGGCTATTTCAGCAATCTTGGGTGTAACCCAGTTCTATCAAACTCAATGGATATTGAACTATTGTCTTCCACACTTTGTGGGTTGTGGTTTGTGGAATTTTTGGTGGCTTATAGCTTGGATTTTGTTTAGCAAAACGGAAGAGTGGGTGGAAGACCTGATTAAGGCTAAAACCCCCATATCCATCTATCTAGGAGTAAGCACTTAGTGGGGCTTATATTAATATATAATGGTGTAATGGTTTGAATGCCTCAGCATCAGAGGAAGACAATAGCAAACCCCATGATAAATTCCCTTTGGGGTCATCATAAATCAGAAATGACTTGAAGGCACACAAAAACAACAGGGTTCGTATATTCTACTGTGAATAGCTTATATTTCTGATTGCTAAGGCTCACCATGTAACTTTACCACATTAGCATGAAGGGCTGTTATAAACAACAAAGATAGTTATATTTCCTCTACAAATTTTTATTTTACCACGCTCAGAGGAACCTCAGTCCAGCCAAATAAACAACATCAAAGCCTTCTTTGGGGGGAAATGAATGGCAATGTCTATTTTCTCCCTAGTAGCCATGTTTGTAGCCATATTTATTATAGGTAGCCTTGGGCAAAAAATTATACGTCTCATTAATCCAAATCAGCTTCCTGGATTGTATGCTAACCGTTGTTGCAGTTGCCACATAGTATATGTTTTCTTTTCTCCCTTTTGTTCTTCAATACAGCGCTTATGAAGGTAAGGAACAATTGTCACGTCCCATTGCGTGAACAAAATGTACAAGAATTGATGGGGCTTTCTATCTAATGTGGTTACCATGAACCTGGTTTGTTTATTTAATGAACAAAATGTCACAGTGTATTTGCATCCTCCTGACATCTAAAACAGTGGCAGCTGCTGGTGGCAGATTTCCTGAAAACAGGGGTGCAGAATTAACCAATTCAATTTGCATTTCATCCAAAAAAGAATCCCCTTTGAAAACATTCTTTAAAAAACCCACCCACCCACACACACACACACACACACACACACACAGAGTGCACAGATGTCCTAAGTACTATTGTACTGAAAAGAGAGAGAGAGAAGGAACTTGAATCCTGCCTGATCTGAACCTGCTCCAACACAAATATGTTTACATTCACAGTTTATAAGCAATTCCCTCATCAGAAGGTATGTTAGTTAAGAATGGGATGTCAGCTGTGGGTACCCTTTATAACACTGCAGAACCCCAGAATTGCCTATCATCTTCCTCTTTGTTTATAATGAGCTACATTTCTAGAAAGGTGAAGATACGAAACTGTACCGTTTGAAAAAAATATGTAACCAATATTGATCACCTCTGTATCCATGCTTTTAGTATGCAAAGTATTTTATAGGAACAGCATGAGGTTGGCTGTTAATATCCCTCATTTTTACATATGGGGGAATTATGGTCAAGGGAAAATGACTTGGTCAGGACCACCCGCAGACAGGGCCCGTCTGTATGAGGCAAAACCCCCTGGATTGCTCTGTATTAATGGCAAATTGCAGCAGCTGTGATTTGTCTTAATGGTTTTTTGGCCCCCAAAAGTTTCTCATGCCCACCAATCAAGATGGCAGCTGTGAGTGAATTACTCACATTTTAACGTACCAGAATTTGCCACTTGTTTTTATTTTTTTAAAAATATTTCCTACGTGCAATAGAGCAATATTTCACCATTACTAAAAAGAAAAAAAAATCCATTTTATCACCTTAGCGCTCGTTCACTAAAGTGAAAATCTAACATGGTGGCCCCAGGCGCTTGGCTTGTTAGCAAGCCCCCCCTCCCCACACTCATCCAGCCAATCAGCTTTGTGCTTGTGCTCATAGGGGGAAATCATAGAATCATAGAATCATAGAATTGCAGAGTTGGAAGAGACCACGAGGGCCATCCAGTCCAACCCCCCTGCCACGCAGGAAATCTTGATCAAAGCATCCCCGACAGATGGCCATCCAGCCTCTGTTTAAAGACCTCCAAGGAAGTGAATCTCTTGTCCCAACAAACAGGAATGTGCATTCCCCTTGCTGTTTTTTTTAAAACTCAGGGAAAAGCCGCAAAGGCTTTTCCTTCTAAGTTTTTGACATTTTTGGCCTCCCTCCTTCTGAATACGATGTAATAATGCAGGATCCCATTAAGACAGGTAGGATTCTCCTCGCATTCAGTGAGGAGTATTTTCACAATTTAGACAGCCTCTATGATGTCTGAGCAGAGGTTTCAATCCATTTGATCCCAATTCAAGTCTAACACTGGAAGTCCAAAGCAGGAGGTTTCTCAACCAGACCTCTCAACCTGTGAAAGGTCACTTGTGGTTCTATGGGAGATCATGATTTAAAAACCTACATTTTTTTGAGTTGTAACTATAATAATTTTTATGCAGGGGTTTTCTGAGAACTGAAAATTATTTCAGAGGCTCCCCCTTGGTAAAAACTTGGAGAAAGAATTGTCTTCTATGTCCAGTGGTTGTTGCTGTTTGGTTGTTGTTGTTCTTGTGTGCCTTCAAGTTGTTTCCAACTTATGGTAACCCTAAGGCAAATCTATCACAAGGTTTTCTTGGCAAGATTTGTTCAGAGGAGATTTGCCTTTGCTCTCCCCTGAGGCAAAGGGAGTGTGACTTGCCCAAGGTCACCCAGGGGGTTTCCATGGCCAAGCAAGAATTCAAACCCTGGTCTCCAGAGTCATCATCCAATGCTCAAACCACTACACCACAACAGTCCATTTACCAAAGAGTAAATCCCGACAGGGCCTAACTAAAAGGGATATGAAGCACATATGCTCCATTGGGAACCTCCCTAAAAAAAGTGATGGGACTCCCTAGAAAAAGTGATGAGGCTTGAGATAAATCTGAAGCTATATACACTGACCTTGTGTCACTCTATTTCAGTTCTGCAAGGCAAGGTTGTTCTAAGATGCAGCGAATGAGAATGGCCACCCATTATGCACAGTGATCATGATGTAAAAATTGTGGGTAACAGTCGAGATCAATTGAATTGTTTGGGTTCTTCTCTTGCATAGCTTCTACTTATTTTAGTGGGAGATGCTGGAGAAGTTCCTAACAGAGCCAGAGGTGAGCTCCAGGGTGGGTATGTGGGGGATAATTAAGGGTATTTGCCTTGAAAATAAAAACAACAATGAATAAATTAAATCTTTCTTCATTCTCCAAATTGCTAGCATAGCAGAGTGCAATACTGAAAACCAATCATACCTAGAGCTTTATATTTGCTGTTTTTGCATTCCCTGGTAATTTTGCCTGCCTATTTTCTTTATATGCCTAAACTGTGGCTGGAATTCGTTATGGCAGTTACGAATTGTGTACCCTAGAGTTGTGCATTCATACCTGGTTCATACAGTATTCATGATCCCTATGTATTCAAGAGTGGAGGGAATATGTAGAGGTTGTGAAAGTCCCCTAACCCTGGCTTACCTTGCACCAGCCACTGTGAGTGATGGGGGTCTGTTCTATCAGGGTTGGGGTGCAGCAGACTGATGTTCCCACCCACCCCTCCTGTCAGCAATCTCCATTGCAACCATCAGAAGCAGGAAGTCTGTAATAATTCCTCCTTGCACCAAAGTTCACTGGTGGGACTGGGGATGGGAACATCAGTCTGCTGTGTCCCAATGGACAGGAGAACAAGACTCCTATTGTTCACATCAGCTACTGCCTGGTAAGGCAAGGGGAGTCAGGCCATGAGACTTTACTTAGATATATAACTAATGTAGTTACAGTGGGGCCTCCTTATCCACAGGTTCAGTATCCGCAGATTCGAGCATCCACAGATCGTCACTGCATACCTAAAATGGCGGTACTCATAACTAAAATGGCAGCACCCATCAATTAATATGGGACTTAACCATCTGTGGTTTTTGCTTCCGTGTGGAGTTCTGAAACCAAACTTAGAAGCTGGTCTAGGATATTAGCCTGTATTTCTAATTTGCTCAACTGAGATTTTAAGTTACTGCAATGCTAGAAATTTTGGGGTGGAAACAAAATTTCAATGGAGGAAAGAATTTTTATTTTGAGGGTAATGCCCTTATTTTGCCCATGTCCTCCTGTAGCTACACACTGAGCAGAGTAGGGACAAGACCTCAGGTCCTGGGGCAGAATCAGGCCATCCTGGAGCTCCAGGCATGTAACTGTGGTGGTGGGGATTGGTCACCAAATAAGAATTCTGCTCTCAAAATGAAATTTTACTTCAGTCTCAAATTTTTAGCATTGCAGTTGAACATTTGGAAATACAGTGTACACATCCAAAGAAAAGGTTCTGGTAAAATCCTACAAAATCCCAATAATAACATTTCACAAACTTACTAGGACATTGTACATCTATTAGGAAGTCTTTCCATGCAACTTGAATGCTGCAGGACCCACTTTTGGTGCATCTATAGCTGTGGAGATTATCAGACGAGCCTAAAAACTGGGACAGGGACAGTATCGTGAAAGGATTTCCCTTTCAGACAATGTTGTCCCCATCCTGTTCTGCTCCTGTGCTGCTTCAGATCCATCCCCATTTTTTTATTAACAGCTTAAGCCATTAATAGATCCATCATTCCGTTTCTAAAATGGACTGACCAGAATGTGAAAAGGTGCCCATTATGGTGGCATGATGCCAGTGTTAGTGGGAGGTCCGGAGTGTCAAAACACTTCCAGATGCCTCCCTTAAGTTTAACAGGCCTCCGCTGCCACTGGATCACCCCCCCCGATCACTGCCTAACTGCCCCCCGACTCCCCCCTCCCATCGCTGCCCGATCGCCCCTGATCACCCCTCCTATCACTGCCTAACCGCCTCCCCAACCACCCTTCCCATCATTGCCCAACCACCACCCCAATCTCCCATCACTGCCTGACCGCCCCCTCCCATCACTGCCTGACCACCCTGACCACCCCCCATCGCTGCCCAATCGCCCCCCCCAATCGCCCCTTAATCACCCCCTGATCACTCCCTATTGCCCCCTCCCGATCGCTCCCAGCCTGTCCCTTTAAATCCCAGCTCTCCTCTTCTCGCAAGAGCAGCCAGGATTACAAACCAGGAAGTGAAAGGAACTCTAGGGCCCCTTTCACTTCCTGGGCTGCCTGGCACAAGCACGATTCAGGTAAGTGGGACATTTTTTGTTCTTGTGCTGGGACAGGAGCGGGAGAGGGGCTGGAAAGAAGATTGCAGGATGGGAACACTTTTTTTGTTCCCATCTAATAATCTCCTGTGTGTACAAATTCATTCTCAACTTTGACACCTGTGCTGACACCACACAGACCTTCAGCACTTCATCAGAGAAAAGCAAATTTAGCAATTTTGGCTTTTGAAGCATATCTGAAGAAATTTCAAGTGGACCATTTCTCCACAAGTTTGTTGAGATATTAGTGTGTATTGGACTACTTTATTAACAGTTCAAATCATAAAAGTGTTTAGTTTTTAATTAAAATGCATTAATTGAGGTTTATTTTTATCCTTATTTCTGTCCTCCCCCTGAAATCCCTTTTATGGTGACTTTTTTCCTACTCCAATTTTTGTCTCTGCTGCCTCAAGAAAATTGTTTCATTACACCCCTATGGGGTCCCAATCCATTCCTACAGGTAGTCATGACACCATCATTTGGTGGTTTTCCCCACTCCAGTAAATCATCATTTCATGGTTTCCCAACTTTTCTGAGGGTTCCTCTCCTCCATTTTGCAAGGCTGAAATGCAAGCTACTTGGCAGTAAGAGCTTTAAGTTAAAATATGCTTATATTTTTGGTCCTACCCTTTTGCCTTCAGCCCAATCCACCACTGGATGGTGGACACAAACAATATTTTTGAAACTGAATCCAGCCCTCAGGTTTTTTTTAAAAAATCCCCATACTTGCAGTAATTTATATGTGTGCAATTTTTAGGCCATGTCATTCCAATGACTTAAGTAATATGTGAAATTACATATTAAATGAGGGTCCAAAGAGACATACATAATAAAACCTAGTGGACAAAAGAAGATTCCTTAAGCTTTGGAATGACCTGTAAGAAATCCTCCTGTGTATAGAAGACACTCCCCCATCCACCTAAATATCATATGTCGGAGTACTGAGGGGTAGGGGAAACAATTGGCAAGATAGGGATGGGAGAAAGGAAAAAGGTGCAATGACAAAGAAGAGAGGCATTGGTGAAAGAGAGCAGAAACAGAAGATTAAATAAATAACTGAATTCTGACAATGTAAACCTACACGTTGCCAGTCTGCTGTATTCCTTTATGAGCACCATCACCCCTATGCAAAAGTTAACATCCCTCAGCCCATTTATAAAGGGTTGCTGTTTAGAGCCACTGATACTATGTAGTAATATTTGTAGGCTGAGATTTATTTGGTTATAACTGCCCAGTGGGAAGGCAATGTGTCTGCATCTCTGCAGTCGCCAATCAAAGGCAGCAGAAGAGGCAATTGCTTCAGTTTCTTGTTTGGGTTGCAATACACATTCTTCATTGTGGCCAATAGTACAGCCAGCCTTTATATGCAAGGAAAGGCAAACACGATCTTTGTGTGTATATTACGTGACAGTGCAGGGCTCTGAACCGATTGGTAAAAGGCCCAGTTATGAGTATGTCTGGCAATTAAAAATAATTGGGAAGCAGATTTGCCACTAACTCTTCCAAGAATGCCAGTTATGATATAATGATGTTTCATTAGACATGCTGAAAGCTGTGAGCTCCGTATGGCAGTGGCAATTAGGAAGGATCATAAAGAAAAGGGAAAAAAGGGAGAAACATTAAAAAAAAATACCCGGCAAAGATTAGCATAGCATTTAATGGCCACTTCATTAGCTAATTGATTTCTTATTAGTTACAGGGGAAAGCCCGGTTAGGGGCTCTGCACAGCTAATTAACAGCATTTACACAATTAGTTGGTTGCTCATTTTGTAACCAAAACAGCCTTGGAATTGACTGTGGTTGTGATGCTCTGGGCCATTTGATTCACTTGACTTTATTTTATTTTATTTCCCTAATGTTGGCTTAACCTTCAAATCAAAAATTCACTCCCAAAGGGACTTGCCATTTTTTAATCAGTATTATATATAAAAAGGTTCATAATTCTAACTTTGAAAAGCAGAATCAGTTTCTCTCTAGCTGTCTCTGTCTCTCTCCCCTCCCTAACTCTTGTTTTCTCTCATTTACATGTCCCAGACAGTGGGACAGGCACATTAGTGTGTCATGAGAGCAGCCAAGTGCGCCTTGAAAAACTGAGCTACTGACTTGGATGATTCCGTTACCCAAGGCCCTCTGGATCAGGTATACCCTGTGCAGCAATAACCCTTTGTTCCTGACCTCCTCCCCCCAAATGTAGGCAGAGACACTATCCAAGATGATCCAAGTTACTTTGGAAATGATCTGGGATACAAATGATAGGCCAGGGGAGGAATCCTAATATATAATCATTGCTCAGAAAGTCCTGATTGTTGGAATAAAGGAAGAAAGGATACACAGGCAACGTGAATTAATCAATTCTCTAGTAAGTAGAATCTAAGTAAAAAGTATACTTATCAGTAGCTAGGGAAAACACATCTGTATCTTTTTCAATGTGACCAATTTTAGTCAGCGGGGGGAGCTTTCTGCAAGTTAATAAAACTACAGGAGACTTTTCAATTTAGGAGATTATCAGACCAGTGCCTAAAAACATAATTATGGCACTACATTTTATAGTGCTCATGTTCTGGCACAATGACAGATGTTTTTGCATGCTGCTGTGATAGCAATACAAAATCACCTCAAGAATCCAGCAATACAAGTGCTCATGCCGTTTACTTCCGCGTTTCTCTGTGAACAAGATTTTGGTGCATCTTGCAAGAAGACGCAAGCGTGCTAAAAAGCCCCAAAACACCAAAATTAAAAAAGAAAACGTTCAGAAAAGCACAGATACACATTTAGAAACTTGCAAGCAAGACAGGGAAGTTCATAAAAAGACCATACGGTACCTAGTTTTCCCGTTTTCACCAGGAAGGATTCTGGAGGGACCGCCCATCAACGCTGGAATCACATCAGCATAACAGGGCACCTTTTTGCACACACGAAAATCCAGAACACAAACACTATGGGAGAGCAATTTTTGATTTCTCCCCAACAATAAAAAATAACTCCCTCATAACAGCAGCAGAACACTTGCATAACACTGGGGCCTGATGTTGTCTCATAAGGAAGCCCTTTTGTGATCCCATGGCGTCGTTATAATGCCATTTTTTACATGTCTGATAATCTCCTTAGTAAATAGGAAAGAATGTGCAACACATTGACATGGTGGCATTTTAGCTGTTGGTCTGATACAACCAATGTTCTTATTTTCTGGCACAGAAAGCTTTAGAATTGAGATAATTATTACTACTGCTCTGAGTTGCAAATGAGAAATAGCATATGCTACATTTCACAACAGAGAGTGGGATGGAGGGGGTTATTATGGTCAATGTGAATTTAAAAGAACATATACTGTACATGAACTACATTTACTGTGCATGTTTACCAGTGAGCATGGACAGCGTATTCAAATGGATAATATACAGACAGTATTTGACAAATTGCCAAGACAATATGCGTAGTCTTTAAAGAATGTCAGGAAATGTGCACAATTGAACAGCACAGTAAGGATGTTTTTGATGTCTCACCTAGTCCCTCTGTGCTTCCCCAACCAAGTGTATAATACAATATGCTCATTCACTAGATAAGAGTGGAAATTTATGCATAACATGTTAAGTTTGTTATATCTTTGAACTATTTTTATTCTCTGTGACATTTTTATGCTGGATATGTATATATGTTAAGTGTGTGTGTTTATTGTTACTAGATTTTTGAATTGTTTTATTTGTTTCTATTTGGAACTATGTTACTGAGCAACCTACAAATACTGTAAACTAAAATATGGAAACAACAGCAACAATGACACCTCATTAAAAAAAAATGCCAGTGATCTTAATTGACATGTTATTGCCTATTGGCACAAGAATGTCTGGAAGTTCACAAGGACACAATCTGATGCTAGTCCCAACTAAATTGGACCAGCTGAAGTGAATGGGATTTGTTAGTCATCATTTATATAAGTTCCCCTGGTTTCAGTGGAACTCCTTTAATTGGAACTAACTGAGGATTTAGCCCTGTGTTTGAAAAGGATTCTCATGGGAGGTACATGAGAAAAATTGTTAAAATGTTCTTGAGCAGATGGATGCGTTGCTTATTATGCTTTGGAGCCATATAAATCATTATTATGCCTTCCAACTAGAAATGAGCTACCCTTCATAATTTCACAATTTACTGAATTATACCCAATTGAAATAAATGTTTTCAAGTTTTTAAAAATCCAAGTTGCCTTGTGATCAATTTAAATAAGATATGTCTGATACAATGGAACCTGTTTCCAAGAAAAAAAAATGCTTACTTCTAATCACAGTTCTTCCATAACTTCATTGCTCAGTCTTTAATTTCCAATATAGAGGGTTCTATGTCACATGGAGAGTCCCCACACATATAGGTAGAACATATATGGTAGAACAAACTGGGCCCAGGACATTTTGCCATCTGAGGTGGAGCAAAAAATTGTGCGCTCGCAGCAACAATTTCTTTGGGAACCATTTACACTTAGAGGAGATTATCAACGTTATAGCAAATATAAGAAATGGCAAGTCTCCTGGTCCTGACCAGTTTCCAATTAAATGGTACAATGCTTTTTCTAGTCTGTTAGCACCAAGACTGCTCCAAGTTTACCAACATCTCTTAGAATCCATCTCCCTCTCTTCACCATTAAATGATGCCCATATTACCCTGATACCGAAACCTTGTACGGATCATATTTGCTGTGCTTACTACTGCCCTATATCCTTACTTAATGTTGATATCAAGATATCGACAACTATTTTAGCTAACAGATTACAAAAAGTCATTTCATCTTTGGTAAGTCCTGACGAGGTGGGATTTATTAAAAAACAAACAGGGAGCCAATAGTATTCTATTGGTTGTTGACTTAATTGCTTTAAACTCAGACAGAACTGATTACCCAGCCATTGTTTCTTTAGATGCTGAGAAATTTACTGGCCATTTATTTTCAGAGTATGCAGGTCTGAAAACATGGGTCACCTATTGCTACCACTTACGACTCTTTGTACGCTTTTGTCAGCGCTGTATATGCACAATCCTAATTATACACTGGTGACTATGTGACAAATGTTGCTGTCCTTGAGCAAGCAGGGATCACCAGCATTGAGGCCATGATATTGAGAACACAGCTGTGCTGGGCAGGGCATGTTTCTAGGATGGAGGACCATCGCCTCCCAAAAATAGTACTCTACGGTGAACTCGCCACAGGTCAGAGTAAGAAGGGCACTCCAAAAAAGCAATACAAAGACTCCCTGAAACAACATCTCAGGCTCAGCCAAATTGATCACCAACAATGGTCCACCCTGGCTTCACATCAGGAGGTATGGAGATGCACTATCCACAATGCTGCAGCCTTATTTGAGAACTCACGCCAAACAAGTCTTGAAGAGAAATGACAATGCAGAAAGAATCACAACCCAAAAACATCACCGAAGGAGATCTTCTATGTGCTTTCTGCAGAAAGCATGGGATGAGTCCTTCCTGAATCTTCGTTTGCAAAGAAAAGCCAGAGAGAGAGAGATTGGCTAATTTGGGGTTTCCTAAAATATTTTTTGAAATGGTTAAAAATTGTATATTCAGCACCAGTAGCATAGGTTATGACCCATAGGTTATTTTCATTTTTTAAGAACACATTGAAACAGGCTTCATGGCAGGGATGCCCATTGTCTCCTTGAATATTCATTTCATGCTTGGAACCATTATCATGTGCTATTAGACAAAATTCCAGGATCAATGGATTTGTGCATGTGAGTTTAAAATTTTAAAATGTTCTTTTTGCAGAAGATCTTTTGTTGTTCATTTCAAAGCCCCAGCAGTCAATCCCTGTTCTAATGCAGGTGATTAATAATGTTGGTAGAATACCTGAGTATTCAATTAACTGGTCCAATTCAGAAATACTGCCAGTGGGAGACAAGATGGACTCTAGGGTATTTAAAGCATGGCAGTTTGATATTGCCCAAATTATATTACTTATTTTGGGGGGCTCATCTCCTCCTAGAACTTCAGTGAAAAGGATGCAAATTCCAATCAAAGAGGGAGGGTTTGTCCTTTCAGATCTTCTTACATACCATCAGGCATATCTGTTATCTTGTATTAATTTTTGGACATACCCACTTAAAGTAATTAATCCACTGTGGTCAGCATTGGAGTCTTCATTTCTGGCACCTCTGTTCAAATGGACAGTACTTGGTTCTCATTTTATTTAAAAAAGGGGGACAGTGTTTTGCTAACAATTTCAGCAGTTAGAATTGTGTGACAAATATTGTCTTGTCAATTGCAATTTGACCCACACACTCATGCCAGATTGACCTTATAGGGGGATGAGGATTTGAAAATTGGTAAGGAACCATTTTAATAGAAGGTGTGGGCCAAAAATGGGATTGTTACCTTTAATCAGATACTTGGTGTTGATTATGAGTTTTTTTTTCCTTTTTCAATTTTGCAAGAGTAGTTTAAACTATTTCTATCAGCTAAATGGCTATATCTACAACTGAAACATTAGTCACACTCCAGATTTGGCCCTGCAGCTTTAAGTGCATCTGAGGTCTCTTAATGTTAGAGGTATTAATTGAGGCCAACCAAGTATCCAAATCAACAATTTATATGCATACATTTCTATAATCTATAAATAAATATTGGTTTAAACATTTGTATAAATCTCTGACTACGTCTTATAGATCGCCAACTACATCTTATACAGCAGAAATCCTCTTTCAGGTATATTGCTCACCACAGTGTCTGTTCAAGAATGGGCTTTCTAAATCAGCAAATTGTTGAAGATGTAATAGTGCTAATGATTCCTGAAGGCATATGTTTTGGAGTTGTCCCATAGTAGCTACATTCTAGGAGGAGTTAATGACATGAGCAAATTTCGTTTTGGAAAGTTCCTTGATATTCAGGGACATGCTGTTCTTTTGAATTATTTACCTGTTTCTTGGAAATTAACAAATGACCAATGGAAGTGGATTTTCCCCATTCTTTTGACTGCTAAAAGATTAATACAGTTGTCCCTTCATATTCTCTGGGGTTTGGTTCCAGGACCCCTCATGAATACCAAAATCCATGAATACTCAAGTCCCATTATATGCAATGGCATAACAAAATGGTGTCCCTTATATAAGATGGCAAAATCAAGGTTTCCTTTTTGGATTATTATTTTTTAAAGAATATTTTCAAGCCAAGAATACTTAAATCCATGGATACAAAATCTGTGGATACCGAGGGACAACTGTACTTCATTACTGTGATCCAATGGACAGAAGGTCTAACAATGCTTACAACATTTGAAATAATGATGTATAGACAAAATTTATAAATAGACTTATATTTGGACATTTGGTCAGTTTTCTAGAAGCTTATCACTACCGTAGTTATTTTTCTCCTTTCGTGTTTTTATTTTTCTGCTTTGTTAAACTGGAACAATATTGTATGTAGCCGAGATCCCTTTTGAATGTAAATAAATTAAAATTATTTATATATTTTTTTTAAAAAATGCACACAGCAGTCTCATTTGCAGGACAGTTGCTGATTCTGGGCAAACATATCTAAGTATAGCCTAGTACATGGCTGCATGTTTTGATAAGAGCAGCCAAAATATTGCAGAATGGCAAATAAATAAATAAATAAATAAATAAAAGCTTTTTAGTAATTTAGTACTCTTCATCAGGCATGATTTTTTAAAAAAAGAAAGAAATAGACTGGAAAAGGGAATAGAAGAAAAAGTTGGAAACAATGCAGCTCTAACTGCATTTACAATAAAAATTTTGAGATTCAATGCAGGAGTTTTGCAGACACAATTCCATTAGCAGCCAAGTCATTACTGTCAATCTTACAGAGGAAAAGGCTATTGGGACAAGCAAATGAATAAACAAAAAGAGGGACAGAGTGCAAAACTGGATGTTCCCCATTTTTTAAAAAAAAATTAAAAAATATAAATGCAAAGTAATAGAAAATAAGTGGGGGAGACAAAGAAAAAGAGAGAAAAAAATGAAAGAGAAATACAGAGGATGCGATTATGAATGAGACATATACAATAATATCAACTGAACATATGCCCCTACACCAAATTACTTGGAATTACCATCTTCTAGAATACACATTTTCATATGGCTGAAGCAGGAAGATGCTCATCATCTTTGAGGTCAATACTCTAAAAGCTACTTGACTCAGGTCTTGCCTACACAGGTGGGGGGAAAACCCATACTCATATCATATCAGGGGCTGGTAGAAAACACAATGTTCCTGAGGATTTGAATCAAATACAGTTCTTTTTGGCACCTGGGGGCTTAGCTCTGCTTTTTAAAAAACTACCTTTTATAGTGCACTTCCCTAGAAAAAAACAGTTTATTCTATGTGTGGTCACCTCCAAGTTGACTTGTGTGGGGAATCAGGGTGGGAGTAGGATTTTGGGTCTCCTGATGATTCCTGTCAGGAAAGGCTACTTCTTCTGTTCGTATTTACATTAGTGCCAGTGTGCAGTTGCTATCATTTTTTAAAGGTGTGTTTGTGCAAATACTAGTATATCATTATTATTGCACCACTGTCTGTTTGCATATTTGCATATTCACATGCATGCAGGAAGAAAAAAAGTGAAGAGGTCACAGCCATGTGGCCGAATATAATGTGAAGTATAAGACACATGATCATAGCAGGACCACCCTTTTACACCAAAGTGAGCTCTTCTGGGGGAAATGTGTGGCTGGTAATGCTGCTCTCATTTCACTTTAACAAGATGTGTGTGGCATTAATAAGATGTGCGCAGTGTCACTATGGAGAAGAAATGCAATCTGAAGCAGAATTTTTTGTCTGTGTAGACAGGCCTTCAGTTAGTCCTAATGTAAACACACAGGTCCCTTGAGAGACAGAGACAATGGGTGCATCTACAATGTAGAAATAATGCAGTTTGACACCACCTTAAGTGCTGTAGCTCCAGCCTATGGAAACCTGGAATTAGTTGTTTCACAAGGTCTTCAGCCTTCTCTGCCAAAGAGTGCTGGTGCCTCACAAAACAAAAAATCCAAGTATTCTGAAAAATGGAGCCATGGCAGTTAAAGTTATGTCAAACTGCTTTATTTCTACAGTGTAGATGTATCCAATGAAGCCTTGAAGACATTTTTCCTAGAAAGTTAATATTAAAATGTTTTAAGTAAAGAAAGAGTAACATGGCAATCTTCCTATTAGCAAAGCTGGATTATTGTGTGATACAGAAGGTAAAAAGGAAATGGTAGATGCACCAGGTATGCATCCCTGCAAACATGTCTCATCTGCAAGTGGAAGGAAATAACCATCCTTAAATTTCTGGGTTCTTCTGGAGAGCTGGTATTTTTCAAGACACACATGAAATGCAAGCAGCCACTTAATGGGAAAAAAAAAAAACAACCTCCAAAATGTTTGGAGCTGTCACAGGTTTCAGAGAGAGCTTTCAAAAAGTCAGGTTGCAATCCTATGCATTTTAACCAGGGAATGAGCCCCATCAAACTCAGTGGGACTTACTTTTGAGAAGATGCAGACAGGACTACATGGTTAGTGATGGAGATTATAGTTTGTAGGTAAATTATCCAATTCTTCAAAGAAAGGCATGGGCAAAAGTGGTAGGGATGGTACCAAAAAGCTCTGATTAAACTCTGTCCCCACATGTACTTTGGGAGTAGTATTACAGGGGACAATTATATCAACTACAATGTTAGTAGTGCATTTACTTACTCTTCTTCCAATGTGATATATGCTATCCTATGACAGCAATGTCCCCCTATGCTCTATAGTGGGCAAACAGGACACTCTATACACAAGAGGATAAATGGACACAAATATGATATTATAAATGGCAATATTAAAAAAAAAAAACCAGTTGCAGAGCATTTCAGCCTTCCTGGACATACAATACAGGATTTACAGGTCACAGTCCTCAGACAAGGAAATTACAAAGAAAGACTAGAAAGAGAAACAGCTGGATTAAATTATATTCACAAATTCCAATCCATTAGCAGAAGTATGAACAAAGATAATGGTTTCATGGCACACTATATATATTAATACATGTATCCTCACTATTGCACATATAACAAAAGGAATTTCCTCAGAGAAGATTTTGACCCCAAGGGAGTGGACTTTTGGTAAGCAGATTTATTGCTTTCACACTCTGTACTAACTGACCACTGTAATGATCTGAAAGACCTGTAACCACCTCTGCCAGCCCTTGAACATTTAGGGTGAAGTTCACCATCTGCATCTTTCTGAGTCCTATTCTATTCTATTCCACTCTCACAACTGTATACATATGCTTAATAATGTGATGCTTTAATACCACTCTGTACTGCATCTGAAAAAGTGGATTGAGAGCCATGAAAGCTCATGCTAAAATAAAAATAAACTAATCTTAAAGGTGCTGTTAGATTTCTTTTTCCTCTCCCCATCTCTTTTTGCTTTTTAATACCTACAAAAATATTATTACCCTACTTTTCACATCAATTTAATGTGCAATGTTTGGGATCTGGGATTTGTCTTCTTTGGGAGGAAGGGGTCTGTTCATAGAAGATGTCTCCCCTGATCTGGGGGGCCAACTCACGTCATTCAACTGGGCCCCCTGATCCTCTGTGTAGAATTTTCAGGGGACTGAAGAGGGCTGCCATGAGGGGGAAGAGGCAAGACAGTCAGCCTAATTTCCAACTGCCCCATTCTGAATTCTTAAATCTAGGCCCAGGTCATTGGATACATATAATTACATCATACCAGGGATAATGCTATTCAAGTGAGCATCAATTTTGAGCTGCAGAATTAAAAATCACCTTTGGGTGCAGGATGACTGAATTATTCTCTCAGTTAAATTAGGAGCAAAATCCTTCTACTTTGCAAACCTCATGTACAAGCTTTATCAAGAGGCATATGGGGGAAGATGCATGTTTAAGTAACGCATCTTGCCTGGGCCTCTCAGTTTTAAAATCTGTCTCTTTCATCTGAGTTGAATTTCATTTTGAGATTCATACTGTTGTCCTATTTTACACTGTGTTTGATATTATGAATATTGTACTTAAATTATTTTTATGTCTATTTATTGTAAACAACCTAAAGAATTTAATGTGATGGCAAACAAGTGTGAAAAATAAAAACAAACATACATGAGAACTTTTGGTCAGTAGATTTCTCTGAACCCTGTTCATCAGGGATAAAGTCCTACATTCATTGGTTTCCACAAATCCTTCCCAGTGACATCAGTAAAGCCAAGACTCCAGCCTGGGATCCACACCTAACATGAATTAGTTAAATAAATACAATTAAAGGGTCTGAATGAGTGATTAGCTCTGAGGTAATTCAGAAATGCCAATACATTAATTACTCTACTTAAGGTCCTCCCCTTCATCCCTCTACTCTTGTTCTTTTCTTTCTTTAATGTTGCTTTGTAATAAGTGTGAAATGGGGCATAATTTTAATTTAGCCTTAGTGTACTAATTGTAGCTAATGGAAAAACACTCTCTGAGATGCAGAGTGGTAATTAATCCCCACTCACAGCATCATTTTCTGATAATTTGTTCCTTAATGTATTTTCAGATTGTGGGCTCTAATGGATGGCCATTTCAGTGTGGTAATTTTTTTTATTATATATGTAGATAATATATTGTCTTTCTTCCACATTATTGTTTCCATTCTGCTAGTAATCGGTATTTATATCTTGTTTGTTAACACCTAAGGATGATTAAAACAAAAGAAAAACTGATCAGGGGAAAAGCTAGAGACCACATTAGTGGGTTGGGCATTTTCAGGATAATGTCTCTGAAACAAAGCACCATGGTGGGCACGATCCAACTTGTGCAAGGCTACAATTCTAAATGCATTTACTTAGGATTAAACCCAACTGAACACAAAGAAACCTGAGCAAACATCATCCATAGAACTGCACTGCCCTTCACATGTACAGAATTTCTGTATTGGCTCCCAAATCCATTCTAAGTTTTAGTCCAGATTTTAAAGGAGCGATCCAAGGTGCTGCATTCTCCAAATAAGTTTGTTTTAGCTAAAAAAAGAGTGGATTTATTGTCCCACTGATCTGGAAGCCATAATCCACCAGAGTTTACTTTGGAATCTCTAGTTCATCCTGGTGTAAGGGCTATGGTAACTGAGCCTTCTGGGCCTGTATTCTGAAATGATATCATAGGCAGATTCCCAGGGTTTATGATCCATGAACTAATCCATGAATTTCCAAGGTCAGCTGATCCCTGATTTTCATGACGCCTCCTGCAGGAGTTGTGCAGCTCTTCGGATATTGCTAGACAGCAATTAGCAGCATTCCTCACCATTGACTCTACTGGCTAGGGCTTCTGCAAGTTGGGTTTATCAGCATCTGGAAGCAGATGTGTAGCTATGGAGGGAGCAAAATGAGGTCATTGCTGCATAAATAAGAATCCTCCCCCCATGAAATGTTCCTTGAATCCCAAAATTTCTCACATTGCAGTAACTCAAAATTTCACTTCAGCATTTGGAAGTACAGTAGAGTAAGACCCTTGTATCTGCTGATTCATTATCCACTGATTCAGTTATCCACGGGACACAAAACAGCACACCTACCATAGTCTTCCTAGAAAATGCTTAGAGAGGCATCCTCTCTAGATGTTTTCTAGATCCTCCAAGGCAACTCTATGGTATTTTAAACCAGAAGTCTCATTATTTTCAGTGGTGTTCACTGTTATCCTCAGTTTTCGGTATCTGTGGGGGGGGGGAAACCAATCCCTTGCAGATATGGGGGCCCTGCTGTATAGGCATCTAAAGAAAAGGGGCAGGGGGGAAACCAAGGGAACATGAACATAACAGACTTGTAGGTGTGAATGATTTTTAACGCCTCACTCTTTGCAATGCTAGAAATCTATGGACTGGATGAAAATGTCATGCCCACATAAATCTATGCCACCCCAGAGCTACACCCCTGTCTGGAGGTTCATACAATTCCCACCCTGTCCTTAGGGGGAGGCAGCCACCTCAGGCAGCAGATTTTGGGGTTTATGGAAGACAGAAGACAGAAAAATGTTTGTTGTTAATAGTCAGAATCCTGTTGGACAGTTACAAATGTGTAACTAGACACACATGTGACTGTTTTGTATTCATGATCCTGTAAAACTCCTCCAGTCTCCACTTTCTGGGAAGCAGCTGCTGAGATTGACAGGAGCCTGTTCCCTTGTTCATTGGAAGCAGCTGGCTGATGGTCCCAACCACCCCTGCCTTGTCATATGAGAGATCTCAGATGTGAGGCAAAATTGCAACAGGGGTCCTGCTTATTGTTGGAATATATAGTTTGTAATCCAATAAGTGGAAATGTTTTGCTATTGAAGGGTTAACTGTGAAGCCAAATAGTTTGTGTTGATGTAACTTCCTAATGTTTTCCTATTGGGCTTCTAAGGCAAAGGGGAGTGTCTAAGTTTTCTCCTTTGTCTTGGAAGCCAGCATGAGGGCTTTGTCCCTCACACCGCAACTCCTCACACACAACTTCTCACCATGTTTTTGATAGTGAGAGGACCTCCCTTCTCAGGGAGTCCTGCATATTCTTTTGTAACTATGTAGTTATTAGTCATTTTAAGTAGTTTTAGTCTACTTTGATGCTGTACTGAATTTCTGCCACGTGTAAAAGCTCTGCAACTGTGAGTAATGAAATTTTGTACTTTTAAACTACTTTTATGAGTCTTGAGTGTTTATTTTGCTAAACAAGTAACTTGGGATAGGATAAGGGTGTTTGGTTATCTCTAAGCTGTGTTTTTTTACATGTATGCTAAGATTATTACGCTAATACTGCTGTGTGTGTGTGTACTCTTCTAATTGGCTGCACCTTCCAAGAGTGAAATGCAGTGAGGAGAGTTTAAACGGGGAACATTGGAACCCTGATTTTTAAACACTTCCAATACTTATGTGGCTGCTTCCCAATAAGTGGGATGGGATTCACTGTGTCGCACAGTAACTATGGTGTTTACACATATGTAAATCCCCAACAGGATTCCAGCCCATGTCACTGTATTTTGACTTTTCGGAGAGGGGAGGAGAGGTTCTTGTGAGAGTCTCTGGACATTTTCAGAAGCCCCTTATCACGCAAGCAGCCTCCGGAGCAGTAACAAGGCTGCTGTGCATCAGGGGGTCCTTTTCGGACGCTGCCATCCCTCTTCCAGGATCATTTGTGGCATGTCCGTGAAGCTTTGGAAGAGGACACGCCATATTTTAAGCACGAAAGTTGCCCGTGCTTAAAATATGGTGCGGCCGCTTCCAAAGCTTCACAGATGTGCCACAAATGATCCCGGAAGAGGGACAGCTGCGTCCGAAAAGGACTACCTGCGTGCAGCAGCCTTGTTAGTGCTCCGGAGGCTGCTTGCGCGGTTTGGGGCATCTGAAAATGTCCTCTGACATAATATAGCAGAATGACTTGCCTGGCTTCGAACTTTCTTCACTGTTACTGGGGTGGAGGGAGCATCATTTGAAGCTCCACTTCAGGAAGCAAAATATCTTGGGTTAGCCAGGATGAGTTTTGAGATATGGAAATATGAATTGTGTCAAGTTATCAAGTAACAAAGTTCTGAGTACAGGACATGCATATGTTGACTTTTTCTTTCTCTTCCTGCCATTTTCAGAGTGGCAACCAGAGAAAATGCAGCCCTGGATTGAGAAATATTTCTTGCAGAGACCCAGTGGGTCAGGGCTAGGGAGCTGCATAAATAATTCAGATTTTTTTTAATGAAAAGGCTAATTTTCATTCACATTTATTTCAGCTATGTGTAATAGTCATGTGAAGCAGAGTCCTCAGGTCTACCCCCCCCCATTTTAAAATGTGTCCCCCAAATCTATTAGAAAAGGAGGTTTTAGGAAACAATGAAATCTGTTAATAAAATAATTCATTCACCAGTCCAGTTGTTATGTGAATGAATTATTTTCTAGTGCAATTGTATGACTTGGGCTCATATAAACCTTGGGACAGAACATGTCCAGAGGAGGGTGACCAAAATGGTAGGAGGTCTGGAAGCCATGCCTGCCTTATGAGGAGCGGCTTAGGGAGCTGGGTCTGTTTAGCCTGGGGAAGAGAAGGTTAAGAGGGGACATGATAGCCATGTTTAAATATTTGAAGGGATGTCATATTGAAGATGGAGCAAGCTTGTTTTCTGAGGCTCCAGAGACTACGACACAGAGCAATGGACTCAAACTACAGCAAAAGAGATTCCATCTAAACATTAGGAAGAACATCCTGGCAGTAAGAGCTGTTTAGCAGTGGAATGCTCTGCCTCAGAGTGTGGTGGAGTCGTCTCCTTTGGAGATTTTTAAACAGAGGCTGGATGGCCATCTGTCAGAAATGCTTTGTTTATTCCTGCCTGGCAGGGAGTTGGACTGGATGGCCCTTGTGGTCTCTTCCAACTCTATGATTTCTTTAGACTACAGCTCTCAGAACTCTCCAGCCAGCATGGCTATTGCTGGCTAGGGATTCTGGGAGCTGTAGTCCAAAAGGGTAACTTTCCCAAACTCTGGATCGATAGATGCCTTTTATGAATGGAAAATCACTTCTACTTATGCAAAGAAGCCTTACTTAAATCTTCCTTTTGTCATATCTGGTACTGCTCATCCTGTGTCCCTATCCCACTCTGTGTCAGTGCCCCCATTGCCCCTTAGGGTTAGGGAATATGGGTGTGGTAGTAGGCAGATGAGCCAGGGAAGCACCACTGGGTGAGCAGAGTTCTGCTCAACTATCTCTGGGTCCAAACCACTGCACTTTTGCTAGAATCAAGGGGGTTGACTCCTCATCAGGATTAGAATTATTTCTTATTTCATTCTTCAGACATTTACCCCTTTTCAGGCCACCCAAAGCTATGTACAATAAAATAGATAACAACAGATTTAAAACATTTAAGAGACTAATTCAAAAACCAACATTCTTTTCAAAATCACCAAGTTATATCTTTCCAAAAATAACTTCCTGTTTTCATTTCAGTGCAAAAGGCTATGTACTAGAACCATTGCTTTGTTAAGAAGCATTATAAGAAATTAAAATGGAAGCTTCCCAACACAACTGCCCTGCCCACCAGTCATTGGACTGAATTATCAGTTGACAGAAAACCCAGGATATTCTCTTACCATGTTTCGATGCAGCCCCAGTGGGTGGAGTTCCCACACCGGGTTAAATGGGATGGCCACCACTTTAATACAAATAAAACATTTACCAACTAGATATATATGTGTGTGTGCGTATATAATAATAATAATAATAATAATAATAATAATTTATTTCTATCCCGCCCCTCTGTTCTTCCTTGAAAAGACAATATGTAGACAGAATAAAGTAGAGAGAACACAAGGCCCAATGGCTTCCAGACCAGCAAATGCTCAAGCAGAGCATCAAACTGCGGGTGTCTGGTAAGCATCTGGCAGGGTTTGCTATTTCAGCCAATCCGTGAGACATGCCCAAATGGTCCACCAGAGGTGAGGCCACCTGCATCTGCCCAAACTGCAGGTCCCCTCCCCCCATCCATTTAACCACCCCAGGTCTTCTCTCTTCCCAATTTAACTCATGTCCTCTTAACTAGATTGTCCTCACCCAAATGAAGGACAATGATGCCAGGCAGGGGCTGTGTTGCAGTAGGTTTGATGATCTGGAGGAGTAGAGCCCCCCCACTGCATGCCTCGTTGACCCCACCAACTGATATTGGCCAGATGTGACATACCAAGATCCCTGCCCCTGCTTGAGTAGACTGTGTGCCACTCATCTCAGAACATCTCTCTGGTTTTTCTTCGCAAACAAAGATTCAGGAAGGACTCATCCTGCGTTTTCTGCAAGCGTGCTGATGACTGCAAAGGCCAATCTGAGATAAACAAGTCCGGTTGCAGAAAACACAGCAGAAGGTCTCCTTGGGTGATGTTTCTAGGTTATGAATCTTTCTGTGTTGTCATTTCTCTTCAAGACTTGTTTTTGGCGTGAATTCTCAAATAAGGTTGCAGCATTGTGGATAGTGTGTCTCCATGCCTCCCAATGTGAGGCCAGGGCGGACTATTGTTGGTGATCAATTCGGCTGAGCCTGAGATGTTGTTTCGGGGAGTCTTTGTATCGCTTTTTTGGAGCGCCCCTCTTACGCTGACCTGTGGCGAGTTCACCGTAGAGTACTATTTTTTGGAGGCGATGGTCCTCCATCCTAGAAATGTGCCTTGCCCAGCGCAGCTGTGTTCTCAATATCATGGCCTCAATGCTGCTTGTCCCTGTTTGCTCAAGGACAGCAACATTCATCACATAGTCAGTCCAGTGTATATTTAGGATTGTCCGTATACAACGCTGACAAAAGCGTTCAAGGAGTCATAAGTGTTGGTGATAGGTGACCCATGTTTCAGAACATAAGGCTGTGTCTAACTATCCATACCGTTTTTGGAGAACCTGCTCAAGAAACACAAATAATTAAAAAGAGGGGGACCTGAAGGCCTAATCCTGAGGTGGGCAGCCAGCTCCTTACCAGCTTGATTCCTAACATAGGACTGGAAAGCCCTAGACCACCAGCATCCCACACGTTAAAAAGCAGAGCAGGGCAAATCCTAATTGGCTGAAACCGTATCAGTCCTTTGCAGAAGAAATGAGTGGGAAATTGGGAGGGAGGGAGGCCGACTGCCAAGATGGCTTGTTTAAGGACAGGTTGGAAATGACACTGAGAGAGGAGATTATCAGACAGTAATGCAAAAGGCGTTCCTGTCCCAAATCTCCAGGCCTGTCCCTGTCCCGACACAATAACCCTCTCCATCAGATTTACCTTCTCTTACATCCCAGGAATGAACAGAGCTCTAACGGAGCTCTGTTCACTTCTTGGACTGAAATCCTGCCCATTCTTACTAGAAGACACGAGTGTGGAAAATTCAAAAAGAAAAAGAAAAAGAAAAATACACACACACAAGTTCAAAAAAACATCACATACACACACTAAAAAAAAAACAAGTAACGAGGTGAGGATACAAAAAAAGAGAGTAGCCTACCTGGTTCTCACCATCCCACCCGGAAGTGTTCTGGCAGGACTGCCCATTGATGCTGTATTCACAAGTCCAAAATGGTGCAAAGTTTCAGATGCCAGCAATGCCGGCACCAAAACGGGAAAGGTGGTCCATTGACAGCTCTGGCCTGTCAATAAAAAGAAATGTCACAATAGCGACAGCAGAACACAAAAGGATGATGTTTTGTGATATTGGCATCCTTTTACATTCCACTGGCATCACTTTGGTGCCACATTAGCTGCATCTGATAATCTTCTGAGAGAGAGGCCCGAAGTGTGTTAAAAACGACATCCCTTGGACACACAAACATAAATTTAAGTAGTCCAGTCCAATAAGTAATCCAAATTTAAGTTGGACTGGAAAGGACAAATTTGTCCCGCCCGGGCCTTCCACAAGGTGATAATCTTCCCCTTGCCTTGCTGATCTGTCTTAGAGCATCTGAAATGGATATGCAACCCCTGTTGGTTGGAATCAAGGCTGGACAGTAATGGGGACTGACAGGAAGTGTCTTGCCTGTTCACTAATCCTGGTGGTTGCAAAATTGCCACTATGAAATCAGCTTTGAAAAGCATAACCTCATCATTGGACACACAGACTATGAGGAGTGATTGGAGAAGGTGTGGAAGGATGACATCTGATATGGGGAGAGGAGCATTGGGAGGGTGGGGGATTTCCCTAGTCCAGCCCTCCAGGTCCCAATGGACACAGAAGTTGGCCATGGGGTCAGGGAAGCTAGCCACTCTGGAATAAAAGGACAATGCTGCAAGGCAACCCCTGATAGTTCAGCTGGCCATAACATTTGCAGGCCCATAAATAGGCCTGCCAGATCTCCTGGGAAGTCTTGCAAGATTTGTAGTCCTGCGAGACTTCCCCTGAGATCTAGCATGATAATCACACCAGATCTTGTTCTAAGTCTTGCAATGGCATTGCCATCCTGAGACTTAGGCCTAGGTCTGCTCCAAGCAGTTGCTCAGAGTGGCCTAGGAGCAATGAGGCCAGCTCAGGTAGGCTTGACAAAACACCACCCCCTCTGTGATGGTGTTGGGGGTAAGCCATCTGGCAAAATCCTTCTTACTCATACTTGAGGCTTGACTCTGAGCTCCATGAAAGCAAAACCCCAACACTGGTTGCTCTCTCTCTGAATGGGTGGCTAGCCTTAAGATGGCAGAGCTAGCTGGACGTTCTGACCTCAGAAACAGTGACTAGCACAGGGGCTCTGCCTTTGGAATGAGGAAGTGGTGCTGAGGAGGGGGGGGATTGCAGCACCTCAGGCAGTGCTTCTCCTTCCTCTCCTGCCCACCCCCCAAATCCAGTGGATGGGTCACACCACAGTTTTCTCTGGAATTTTAAGCAACTGTGAGTTTTCTAAAATCCAGAATGAGGGTGTATTCCCCAAATAAGGTGTGGATAGGGGGGTCCATTGTGCGCCACTATTGGGCTAGATTCGGGGGAAGGTTGGGGGTTTTCACTAGTGTAGACAAGCCCTGCAAGACAGCTTCCTCAGTTCCTAAATGAAGTTTATTCTGGCTCAGAGATAAAAATAATAGGTTTATTGTGAAAGGATAAGTGCTTATATATGTAGATTTCCTTAAAAGCATAGGAACAGTGAAAGACAGTAAAATGCACACAAACCCCTGGTAATCTTACTCTAGAGCAGGGAAGGAAAGGGGGATTGTTAGGTTTCTTCTTCTGAGATTTATCTGCAACTTTACAAAGTATGCAGCTTCTGTAGTTTTAGAGTTGCATTAGGCAAAGCAGCCTGCAATTTCTGAAAGAGATGTCCAGGGCATCTTTCATTCTAAGCAAGCTGATGTTGCTACAACATCCTGTTTGCTGAATACCAGTTTAATGATATATACTTTTGCTTACTGGCTTCCTCCCCGCATGCACCACCACATCCCACACATGAATGGGACTACCAGTGTGAAGGAGTGTGCTATGTTTTAGAAATTGATGAGTTCTACTAATAAGAGCTTATGTGGGTCATGAAACCATCAAATGCAAGGTAGCCATCAGTGATCATTCATCCAGACCCATAAAAAATGTATGTTTCTTTGCCTGTGTATATCATTCATATGGAGATAATGAATACCTTGTGACATTCGGGCCAGAGGTCAACTCCCAGGCCTTATTACAAACCTAGAGAAAATTACCTTTTCACTGACCTGTGTTGTGACCTAATGGTCTAGGAGGAGTTCAAGGCCAACTGTTCATTCAGCATCACCAAATTGTGTATATATGATACAACACTGATGCAATGAAATCTCACTTTAGTAAGAGGTAGATTTACAGCATGTCTTTGGGGATTTCCCACACGCAGTTTGGCACTCCAGAAACGGCAACACAACTGTAAAAGATGTTGGTGGATGTGTTGAAAGCAAAAAATGACACACTGTGGTGCTGTGTTTTTTTGATCTCCAGTGGTTGAGGACAATCACAAAATACCATTTGTACAGATGCTGGCTGAAAGATGGAACTTCCATGGAAACTGCTCCTGCCATTGTATGATTCTGCATAGAATGAGTGATTGTTTCAGTGTTCAGGAATAATGGGTCTTTTCAGATGCTAGTCTACTCTCAGATTGACATGGGGATAGCACATAGCCTATGGGTCATATGTGTCCTTGTGGCTCTCAGACCCAACTGGGGGGGGGGAGGAAAGGGAATTGTCACCCCTGCAGTGTGTCTCTACTGCACTACATAATTAGTTTACTCCCACTTGAATTGCCATGGCTTCATCCTACAGAATGCTGGGATTTAGTATGGGGTTACTTAGACTGCGGGAGAGCTCCAGTGCTGTAGTACAGGGAGATTCTAAGTTCCTTGCCAAACCAGAAATCCCAGGTATCCAGCAGATGGAGTGCCAACAATTTAAAGTGATCTCAAACTGCTCTAATTATACAGTACAGTCTCTAAGAGTGGCAATTGTCCTCTAAAACAAAGTGTGCAGCCTTGTCTTTGTGAAAATGATTATTTTAGAACACCAACGACATTGTTATCAGTCAAAAGTACCCACCATAGAAAACTAAAGTGGATCAAGTGGAATAATAAAGTGGAAACACAAGACCCAATTCCCCATTATAAAGCACTGCAGGTAATTGACTCCTGACAAACACTGGGAAAGAGGACAATTTTAAGCAGAACTCTGTTACAATCTCATAGCTGGGATGGATAATTAGATGGGCCCCTGCTCTTGTCCAGCAGGTTTTTCTTATGTTCTCTGTTCCCCTCCCCTGTCCATTTCCTTCTCCTTGCCTGTGGGGTTCAAAACACACATTTTCCCCAGACTACTATTTCTCTTGACCAAGGTTCAGTCATGTTATCTGTAGCCAAACACTGAAAAATTATAGTGATCCACAATTCAGCTTGTAAGACCAGGGGCCCTTACACACCACACAAAGATAGCACTATGACTCCACTATAACTGCCATGGTTCCATCCTATGGAATCCTGGGATTAACAGTTTAGAGGGGCACTTATCATTCTCAACCAGAGAGTTCTAGTGCCTCACCCAAATACAAATCCCAGGATTCCAAAGAATGCAGTCATGGCAGTTCAAGTGAAATCATGACAATAATTCTTGACCACTGAGCACTCTTAATCTTCATTGGGCTGTTTTCTGGTGTGTACCCTCTGCCCCACCCAGCTGAATTTTTCTAAAGACTTTTGTCCTTCTGCAATCCTAGATTTTTCTCCAGCTTCATCTTGTGATCAGTACTTGCCCTGCTGGCACAATGGTTAATGCCAGTGCTGCAAGCCACAACATTATGAGTTTGATCCCAGAGGGCACAAGGTTGACTCAGCCTTCCATCTTTCTGTAGGTCACTAAAATGAGTACCCAGCTTGTTGGGGGCAATTAGCTAACACACATTGTAAACCGCTTAGGGAGTGCTTTGGCACTAATAAGCGGTATATAAAAATCAATGCTATTGCTATTGCCTTTCCAACAATATGAGGACCAGTACTAGCATCTGGACACTGGAAATAGAGGGAATGGTTGCAACACTGTCCAGAGGAGTAGCCTTATTAAATTAGTCACACAGAAAACAAGAGTCTTGTAGCGTTCTATTTGTTGTCCTAGTGCTACCAAGCCATGCTCTTCTACTGTGAATACAAGCAGAATTGCAGCTGATCCACTACATATCATCTTGCCTAGCATTTGCAAGTCTATGCATCTTACTGTGTTTGGTCCACACTGGGCACAACATAGTCATGTGAGTAGTCTTGCCCTCTCTCCTTTATTCATCCATAATGAAGTTTTTGAATCTAAAGGCATAATCTAACATAATAGTCTCACCACCCTTAATCTAGTGAGTGAAAGAGTGAGAGGCAGGTAGACAGAGAGAGAGAATGAACAGAAGAAGTGTGCTGCATCCGATCAAGGAACTATCTAGTCTAAGATTCTGTTCATATAGTGACAGATCAGTTGCCTATTGGAAGCTCAATGGCTCAGGCATGCATATGGGAAGTTCTAGGTTTGAGCATAGTAACAAGGCCTGTTTTAGCAACCCAACCTCACACTCTGGTCTCAGTGCCAGCATACATGTCATCTAGCAATATGCAGCAGAGTTTTTTCTCCATTCCATGTTTACAACTATTTTCATTATGCTTTGAATGTTTATTCCTGCATGGCAGGGGGTTGAACTGGATGGCCCTTGTGGTTTCTTCCAACTCTATGATTCTATGATTCTATGATAGTGCTATAATTGTGTAGTGTGAAAGGGCTCCAAGGTATTGTTCCTCCTCACTCTATCCAGTTTGCAGTTCTCATGTATTCAGCTCCAGTGGTAAGCACACCTTGTGTAAATACCTCCTAATAGGGACTAATCAGCCAAGTTTCTTCTTTCTGATAGCCAGCCTCTTGGTCCTTTGCCTTGAAATGTAACTGACAATGCATTCAGTAATCACTGAAGTAAACAGTGCTTGTTGAATTATATCATTTGTGACATCACTAAATCCTAAATGTTTCAGAGTCCTATTTCCCTAAGAAGCAAAACTTCTCAGCAATAGGAGCCAGCTCAAGACATTTTGCTGCTCCAGGAAGAACAAATTCCAGCACCTCCATCACTTACCCAGGTCAAGGTGCATAATACTCTAGGGCTGTCCAGTAATTATGGCACATGAACCAGAAAATCCCACAAGCACTTCTTCCTTGTCTTTGGCAATAAGCAACAATAGCAACAATGTAGGTCACTAATAATTTACTTCCCTTCATGACCCTCAAAATCTTCTGCCTGAGACAGGCATATCACTCTGCCTAATGGCAGGATCAACCCTGCCTGCTAGCAAGCTACTCTCCTGTGAATCCCATAATGGGAGGAAGTGAAATACTAAATAAATAAATCACTACCCATTCACAATTCTTCAGTGTTGCCTGCATGAAGGATTTCCCCCCCTCTGGAGACCAGAATATGACCTTATTATGGCATGTACCTTTTACAGTAGGACCCCCTTATCTGCTGATTCATTATCCACTGATTTAATTATCCATGGATTCTGTTTTAGCACAGCTACCATAGAGTCTTTCTAGAAAATGTGTCCTCTCTAGCCATTTTCTAGGACTTCCAAGCCAACTCTATGGCTACCCCGACTGCCATTCCCTTTTCCTTATGTGTCATCTGTCGGGGATGCTTTGATCAAGATTTCCTGCTCTATGATTCTATGTCTTATTTAGATTGTAAGCCTGAGGGTAGGGAACTGTTAAATTGACCATTTGTAAGCCGCACTGATAGCCTTTGTGGCTGAAGAGCGGAGTATAAATAAATAATAAATAAATAAATAAATAAATAAATAAATGGTATTTTAAACCAGAAGCCCCATTCTTTTCAATAGCGTTCACTATTATCCATGGATTTTGTTATCCGCAGTGGGGGCCGGAACCAGTCCCCTGCAAATATGGGGCTCCTGCTGTATTCATTAGAAGGGGGAAATACTTATGATGGCATGGCCTTGTCAGGTTATGGAGGATCTCTAGCTACTTGAGTTTGTGTGTTTTGGTCATGTTAAAAGTTGGGTTTGAGACATGAGACTCACAAGCTTCTGCCATGTTGACCAAACAGTGGCAGGAAGACTTTTTCCCTGTTATTTATACTGGTTCTGAGAAATCCAGATGCTCCGTATACAGTGCAAACATTTCCCTTTCTGTATTCTTGAAGGCTGAGTATCTACTGCCTCTGCTCACTCACCAAGGCCCATGCACGACTTCACAACACAGATGAAATAATGCAAAGAGCCCCACTCTGCTTTCACTTAACATGCTATACAGACACAGTCAAGTATGAGTGGTGTTGCAAAGCACTGGAAAAAGAGAAGTTGGATCCTTTTAACAGGCAACATGAGAGTAAACCCAATGGACTAGTTATAACTGGGTGTGCTGTCTTATACTGTTGGTCAAAATATTTTTCAGAGGAATGGTTATTAGAGATTTTGCTTGTTTAAAGGCCTCATGCCATAACAAGAGTCTAAATAAGCACATATGTTTTCCACATTAACATGCTCCATTCTGCAAATACTCAGACACCATCCACAACTTCACGGTCAAGCCAACACATCTTTGTGAACTTTTCTCCTGACTCTCTTTCAAAACCAGATTGCTGTTCAATCACATATCCTCCCACCCCACCCCCATGTCATGCAGTGTCCATGCCAAGCTGGATGCTGGTCATTTCAGCTGGGCTTGATTTGCAGCTTTGCAGTCCTATAATGATGGACAAACAGGGCCACAGATTATTTCCATTTTACGATGTGAGTTTAGGGAAATTGAGCATCCTAATTAGGTACAGATGTAAAGCTAAAGCAGAGAACACAGTCCAGACTGGTTTTCATTTAAATCCTTGATTCATTTGCTTCTATACCCGTCACAATTAGAAGAAAATACTCCGTAAATGTTGAAAGACATGTGATGTAGAGCTGATTGGATTAGATCAGAACCCATGTGCGTATGGGCAGGTTCAGAAGGAGAGACCCTTGCAAGCATTCAGTGAAATGACTCCAACAGTTAGTAAGCTGCATGTGGATTTTCTAGTGCATTACACTACATGTGTTGACAATGTGCCATCCTAGAATAATGTGTAACCATTAAAAAAAAATCTTATTTTTAATTTAATTTAATTTTTTTTGCTATGCATGATTCATAAAGTAAAATAGCAAACCTTGAGTCTTTTGAAGATACCCAGACTGTGTATGTTACCAGGTGAGAAATGTTAGGATGTGGTTCAAATAAGACAGATCTTACTAAATGCTTCCAAATGCAATGCATTCCACTTCAGCTGTCCCTGCTTAATGTGAACAGTCACTTGGTCTGTCCAAACCCCAGAAACCATTTTTAGCCTCATTAGTTTTAATTTAAAAAGCCCTAATTAAGACTGCTTCTGCTGCCAAGCATTTCTAGAATAAATTTCTGAAGAGCTAGGCCACTCAGGCAAGCGCCTACATCAGACTTGCTGCTTTTGCATTGTGCTGAGACAGAAATGGAATACTGATATTCTAAAGCAGGGTTGAGTTGCATGTTTTGAAATAAGTAGTATCTAATGAAGCATGAACTGAAAAACTTTAAAAGAGCATACCATGAAATGACCTCTTGGTAGACTTATGTAGACTTGGGGCTTGTCTAGACAGTAAAAATACTCCTCATAGAATTGAAGGAGAATACCTTTTGTTCCAATATGACATTTAAAGCTCCAAACAGCTAGGGGCTAGACTCTCTGAAAGACTGTGGCCAGAATCCTGTTGTGGAGTTACAAATGCATAACCTATACTTTGGTATGCACTACTACCTCTACTTATTTGCTAGTTCAGCAGACACATAGGGACTGAGAAAGTTCCCCAACCCCAAATTACTAGGAAGCAGCCATTGCAATTGAGAGAGGTCCACTCAGGAGGCAATTGACTGACATTTCCATGCCAACTCATGCAAGTGAACTTTGATCCTAGGGGGAATTGTGACAGGGACCCTGCTTCTGCCTGTAGCAATGGACATCACTAATGGGAAAGAGTAGGAACATGTGTCAGCAACTTCCCAAGTGCCGAGGGAATGGGCCCCAGCAGTTGCTTCCCAGCATGTTGGGATGGGAAGGGGGGGGGGTCAGGCCAGGAGTCACTGCATAGTTGCATAACAACATTTGTTTTATTTATTGAATTTAAATCCCACATTTCTCTCAAAAAGGGAATTCCAGGCAGCTTGCAATAATTTAAGAAGATATCATTAAAACATTAATTTACAAAATTAAAAAGAAATTAAACATCAGTATTATTAAAAACATGCTTTAAACAGTTAAAAACACAACCATCACTTTGAATTCTGCCCAAAAATGCACCTGTAGCCAATGCAGCTACAGTATTTCAACAGGGAAGCTACATGGTCCCTGTAACGAGCCTTGGTCAACAGCCTGGCTGCAGTCATTTAGAAGCTTCAGATTAGTTTCCAAAGGTAGCCCCACATAGAGCATGTTGCAGTAATCCAAATGGATATAATCAAGGCATGTGTTACTGTAGCCAGATTTGACTCTCAAAGAATGGATGCAGCTGGTGCACTAGTTTTAACTGTGCAAATGCACTCCTGGCCACAGCTATGAACCTGAGATTTCAGGGGAAGTGTAACACCATCCAGCACAGGTAGAATCCCTACTCCCTGATCTGCCTTCCAACTGACCAGGAACACCTCTGTCTTGTCTGGATTAAGTTTTATCTAGTCCATTACTGGCAGCAGACATTGGTTTAGTACAGAAATTGCTTCCTTGGAATCAGATGGAAAGGAGAAATAGCAGGGCCGGTTTAAGGCACCAGTGGTGTCAGCATCTGCAGGGGGCCCCATCATTGGGGGGGGGCGTAGTAACCCTCCTCCTGCAAAAACATTATTAGTGATAATCTGAATATCCTCTACTGTAAATAGCTTAGGTTGAGTTAGGTTACACTGACCTGAGATAAACATATGGGGCCCCCAAAATAAAGCATTGCAGAGGGGCCCAAAATTCTTAAACTGATCCTGAGAAATAGAGTTGTTTGTCATCAGCACACTGATAACACTGAACCTCAAAACTCAGGATGACCTCTCCCAGTGGATTCATGTCAGTGTTAAACAGCATGGGGTACTAAGCCCTGATCTAAGCCCTGAGGGATACCACAGGATAATGGCCAGAGACATACACCAGCACCACATTCTGAGTCTGCTCCTCCAAGAAAGACTGGAGCCACTGTAAAACAATGCCCCTGATCCCCATCCGAGAGAGGTGACACAGAAGGCTACCATGGTTGATGGTATCAAAAGACACTGAGATGTCCAGCAGAACAAATATGGACACACTCCCCCTGTCTAGTTTCTTGCATAGGTCATCTGCCAGTCACCAAAGCTGTCTCTGTTCCATAGCCAGGCCTGAAGCCAGACTGAAATGGATCTAGATAATCTGTTTCATCCAAGAATGCCTGGAGCTGGGAGACCACCAAAAGGAGATATTGGAGACTGGTGGATAGTTCTTCAATATGGTGGGATCCAGGGAGAATTTTTTTTCCAGTAAGGACCCCATCACAGTCTCTTTTAAACAAGATAGAAACCTGCTTTGTTGCAGTGACATTCACTACTCACCTTACCCAATCCACCACTTCTTCTCGGGCTATTTTCAACAGCCAGGAAGGTCATGAGTATAGTATGCATGTGGTGGCTCTCAAGGATCCCGTCCACATCCTCAGGCTGCACAAATGTAAACATATCCAATAACACTGGGCAAGTAGGGACCAAAGTTACATCCACCAGACTTGTATCAACTACAGCATCCAAGTCAGGGCAGATCCAGGAAATTTTATCTGCAAAATGCTGTGCAAATTCTTCACAACAGGCTGCTGTGTGGTTTATATACTGCTCTTGCAGGGCAAAATGTAAAAGGCCCTGACCACTTGAAGCAGCTCTGCTGGACATCACTGTGTGGATGCAATGGTGTCAGTGAAGAAAGATTTCTTCACTGCCACCATAGCCATGGCATAGGCTTTCTAATGAGCTCCAGCCTGTGTTTGATTGGATTCACTATGAGTCTTCCACCATCATCGCTCTAGTCTCCATCCCACTCATTTCATCACCGCTAGCTCCCTAGAAAACCAGGGGCTTGCTTGGCTCCACCCCATGAAAAGGGATGGAATCCTGATAGACCACTGCAACTCCACCTCTGCACCCACCCCAAGCCTTGCCTACTGCTCCATGGAAAACCCAGGTGACAAAGGTTATGTGTTCATAATTCTCCAACAGGATTCCAGCCTAGTATCTCCTTCTAGGAGCCTGCCTGACTTTTTAAGATCTTAGGAGGAAGCCTTTCTGTCTGTTCTACCAACATCACAGGTGCAACTGGTGAGGACAGAGAGAAAGTCGTCTTAGTGGCTGCTCCCAATCTGTGGAATTTGTAGAAATGCCTCCCATGGGAGGCTCAGTTGGCCTCCTGTCTACAGGAAGCGCCTACTTATCTGACAGGTTAGGGACAGTATTTCAATTTTTAATTTAATTAGGTATTTCTAACAATAGTAGCACTGTTAGAAACCAGAATTGGTCAAAAAGCAGAACCCATACAGGGAAAATGAGGAAATTCAGCCTGCACATGCATAGCTGGTCCCAAGCAAGTATCTTTAGGCAAGAAGAACTGATGAAACAGTGGACCCCCTCATCAAATTAATGGAACCTTCTTTAATTTGCAAGTGTTGCAACAGTGAGTTGTCAGAAAATAGGGCATCAAAAGGTAGGGGCTTCCTATGCTCTCATTCCACCAGCAGGAAATACCTTTCCATTTAGATGTAGGTTAATATGACCTACAAGAAAAATCTAAAATTTTAGTTTCACAAATATTTCTTTATTTTAAGTGAATTGTAGTCTAAGTGGGGAGTCACTTTTAGTCATTCTGTTTGTAGGGCAAAATAGAAATATGGTATAATCACACAAGTGCACAGAAAGAAGGGCTTCCAGCAGATTCCAGCAGTTGAACAACAGCAGCAACAAAATGGCCGCTCCCTCTCTCCCAGTTATACTGCTGAAATGAAGACACTCTGAAGTAAATAGTAGTGGTTTGTTTTTGTTTTTTGAGAAGGAGTGGGAGATCCATTCAGTTCTAGTTCTCAGAATAAATTCCTGGATTTGTGATTCTTTCATTCTCTGCTTTGTTTTGTGTGCCAGACTTTGGTTGGTGGATCTTGGTATTCTAGTTGAGAGGCAATAAACAACACCTTAAATAAATAACAACATAAAACATATATTACAATAAACATTATTTTAAAATATCTGATTTATTATCTAAAATTATAGTACAGTGATATAATTAATCACCAGATTTAACCAGGGAAAACCTGAGCAAAGAATCATGCTTTTAGCAGGTGCCTAGTGCTCTCAGTCATAGGTACATACCCTGTATGACTCCCTTGATCATACTGGTCTACAACTGACATCAGCCCTAGCCAGCACAACCAAGGGTAAGGGCTCACTGGAGCTGTATCTGGAAGCCCACACTGGGTTGACTTAAACCCAGTGATTTCAAGAAAGGAGCCCTCAGTTTCGCCCATGCAGTAGAAACACAAGGGAAGAAATATTTTCACGATAGTACATATCCTCCAAATCTTTTATTAAAATTGTGTGTGTGTGTGTGTGTGTGTATGCCTTCAAGTCGCAAAATTACATCAGTTAAAATCTTTTGGTATTGTTTAACCAATATGACAATGGAATCCTTTCTGTGTCATGTCCATTGTCATACTGTAAATAACAGGGGTTTTGTCTGTGCAGTTGAAAACTAAATGTGAAAAAGTACACTGACTATGGTTGCCAAATCAGGAGTATCTCAAGCCCTGAGAATTTTGTGGGGCCACAGGGGAGTGGGCTCTGATGGTGTTATAACAGGAGTGATATTATGAGGGGCCACTTCTGGTCATGTCATTAATCATATATTAAGCATCAGCCACCACTGCACATAGTATACAATCAAAATTTAAAACACTAATGAGGAATGCAGGTTGACCCCCATATCTGCAAGGGATATGTTCCAAGACCCCCTGTTACAAGACCTGAAACCATAGAATAGGGAACCCTATTATTTCCAATTAGACAAACACCAGAAGTTGATCATAGAATCACATTGGAGGACCTAGAAATGACTAGAGAGAATATATTTTTTCAGATGTGGATGAGTGAAACCGTGCATCCAAAATCCATGGATACTGGGGTCAACCTGTGTATATATACACACAAATGAGAGAGAGAGAGTTAGTTAGTTAGTTCAAGGCAGTGCTCTCACCTTATGGACTTTATCAGACACATTAAATATGGAGTCATAACGATGCCACATAAATGCGAAAGGGTGCGTGTACCACACAGTGTTGCCCTTTCATATTTATGTCCTGGCCAAAACCTGTCAATTGATCCCCTGTGGCACTTTAGTGCTGGCATTGCCATTGTGTGAAACCTTGCACCATTGTACTCATGTGAATGCAGCATGAATGATAGTCCAGCATGAACACTTCTGATGAGATCATGACATCCAGGTAAATGGCACACTTTTTATGACCCTCTCCAGGTTACTTGTAAGTTTTTAAGTCTGTGTATGTGCTTTGTGTAACTTTTTCTGTGTTCTTTTTGTTTGTTTGTTTTTAATTTCCCATGCGAGCATTTTCTTGTGAGAATCCGTGGGACTTTGAACAAGGAATCAAACGGAGCTCCGTTCACTTTCTCTTCATTGGCAGGGAAGCCTTTGCCAGGACAAAAGGTAAGTATGGTGGGGGGGGGTGTTTTTTTGCTGGCATAAAAATTGATTGATTTTTTTTTTATGCCAGCAAAAGAACACTTTAAGGGGCTCATCTGATGAAGTCCTGAAATTCCTCTGCCTCACCACAAGGACTACTAGAAAAGGCTCAGGTCCTACAGTCTGGCAATCTTAACTGACATGTGAGTAGCAACATACACATAGCTCTACATTTGCATTAAACATATTGAAACTATCATTCCAGTCATGCTTCCTAAGAACTGAATTCCACTTATCACAGTGAGACCTACTTTTGTGTTTGCAGGAAAAAAACCAAAAAAGCCTCTGTGAACCTTTGTCTTATGAAGGGAATGTGAGATACAGGAAAATGGTTACAAGAATGAATTACAGCAAAAAATTGCTTCCAGGAGCCTCAGCCCCCAAAACAGAATTGAAGCCTGTTTGTTTATCCTCTCCCCCCATTCATTTTATCCTTATTGACATTATGTGAGGTGGGTTACGCTTGAAAGATGCTTGAATTCTCAACACATGGTGATGCATTACTGATGGCATAAAGTGGGTCTGTTAAGAATCATTACTCTTAAAGCGCTTGTGAGGACAGGCAAATTTCACCTGTAAAATTTCATCCGTGAAGGCTTATTCACACATGCACATTAACACTTGGTTTTGTGTACAGCCCACAGTCATCTGGCATTCAGTGTGACCTATGTCAGGCAAATGATGAATATGCATATGTGAACTGGCCCTTATTTGGTATAAGCCCTCTTAGTCTATATGGAATTTAGTTGCAAATAAATGTGTTTAGGATCAAGACATAAAAGCAGCTCATTGTCTGCATGTTAAATTGCACTGGTACATAACCCCCTTTGCTTCTTGCTGTCTGGAAAAGGTCTGGTTGTATTAAGTTTGACTAAGACATAACTTTTGGAAGCTGTAAAAATAGTCACTATCTTTCCATATGCATTCACATAAAGCACCATTGTTCTTTTTTTTTCCCCATGTTGCCATTTCGTTTTGTGAATTAAAGGGGTAATAAATGTTTCACTCATCTTAATTATTTAAATATGTAAACAAAACAGATCACAGCTTCATACAAACGATTACTGAGGCCAAACAAAAGGCAGTCTGAGCTCCACAAAACATTATGGGCTGGAAAACCTTCAGGAACTTCTTTCCTGCTGCATAGATTGATTCAAGTATCTGTGGATTTGCTTCAAACTAGAAGAGCAAAGCAAAACAAAACAAAACAAAAAAACCCGACAGAGCTGGGCCTAACATATGTAGTCCTCTTGTATGCAATGTTCCATTTTCCCAGACCCTTTGCACTGCTTTATCGAGCTCAATCTCATTACTTTGAACTCAGCAAATAATTCCCAATGGGCAATTTGCTTGGGGAATTCCACTATTTCCTCAGTGGATTGTCTGCAGACTGTAACCATTAAAAATTTCCTAAAAAGTCACAGCTGTTCCAACACATAGTTCTTTGCAAAGAAATGCTGGCCTCTAATATACCTGTATATTTTCTGCAGGAGTTCACCATAGCACTAGTTTGTATTCACTGTTGGAAGAATAATTTCTTTCTGGGATCCACTGTCCTTGAGTTAGTCACCTATGGATTTGGAAGCCATAGCATGTTTGCTTCTCTTTTTCTCTTTATTATCATTATTATTTCAGGTAGTGAAATACTGAGGGTCTTATTGCACTACACTGTTATAGCAGTATTATTCCACTTTGGCTGCTATGGCTGCCTCCTGTGGAAAACTGGGATGTGCAGTTTAGGGAGGGGCATTTAGCATTCTCAACCAGAGAGCTCTTAGGCTTCACTGAACTTACAAACCCCAGAATTTCACAGGAGGCAGCCACAGTAGTTAAAGTGGAATAATAGTTCTATAACAGTGTAGTGCAATAAGGCCCTCATGAATTTAAGGTACCACAATGTTTTTTTGTTTTTGTTTTTGTTTTTGCCATGAGAAACTAACATGGTTACACCTCTGGAATGTATTAATTTATTATTACACCTCTGTCATTTATTAAGCCTTAAGTGGTAACTAGGCCCTATAAAGGATACTGAAGCAAACTAATCAAAGGAAGCTGCAGTTAGTAAGATTGATATGCGGCCAATGCCAACTCTTAACTAGATCCAGCGGCCACCTGGAGACCAATGATATATGAAGGGTCCATGTACCTGAGACCCTGGACCTCGCATTGTTTCTAAGCCACTCTGTTGGGTACTTCTCTTGGGTACTTTTCCAGTGCCACGAGGCATGGAAGGGAGGACAGGACAAGAGCAGAAGACACTACTGGAGACAAACATGTTTTCAAGATACAGAGCATGAGTAACTATGGCTACATCTGGGTAGTGGTGTACTGTCCTAACATAGTCGGGGAAACAACAGAGACAAGATAAGCAGAAATGGGGCTTTATTGTGGAAGGGACCCAAATGGCCATACAGTGGTTAACCATTAAAATTTGTATCTCAGTAGGAGGTCAAGAGAGAATCAAGATGGCTGCCAGCAATATAGGCTACATGGTATAGTCTTCCAGCTAGAACTTCCAATGCACACCAGACAGTCTACCAGGAAGCCTTCTTCTGAAATCATATCACCTGTGTGACCTCATAGGATCTCTTTGGGAATCTCACTCGACTCTCAGAAAACCAATTATAGTCCTGAAACTAAAGAAGAAGTCCTACAAATGAAATTTAATAAAACATTTAATGAAGGAATAAGATCTTCTTTATCCTTAACAAAATAATGATTTTTTGTTTGGTTGGTTTGTGGTTAATACAAGAAGGCAGTTTAGGAGTTAGATGGAATCTGAAATAGTTCATGTAACGGATATTTGAAAGCTCAGAGCTTTTCATAGTCAATTGATAGATGATACAATATTACTTGGATTAGATTACACAAGGGTTATAAATGGTCTGGGGGGTATTTTTAGCCTTTTTCTTTTTCTAAATGATAATAATAATAATAATAATAATAATAATAATAATATTCCAAGTTTTTTAGTGGAGGGACTAGGTGGACCTGGCAGCATAAAACAACTTTAGGAATGCAAGTGGCCCTTTCTACACTCTGCAACAAAACAACACTGGATTAGGGTGTTGGTTATGCTGTAATCTCCTTGCAAACATAATTGCTCAGCAGAAGTGAATATTGTAGTGGTGTGTGGCAATTATCATTCTATCAAAAATCCTTTACTCTTGGGAAACTTCCTAAACATATTGACTGAAAGAAACAGACTTTAAAAAAATGATAATGCCATTAGCATTCAAACCCACAGTGGACCACTTAAATTAAAATATCATTTTGAACCCAAATCTGTAAGTGATGAGATTTATTAATTAACCATACCAGTTAATCAATTAGTGTTTTAAACCCACTGGAAGTACTAAAAGGAAAGGCAATATGAATCTCATGGTGTCTATTCATGTTTTATATTTTTCATACACTTTGGCTACACAGACCCTATTCTATGTGACATTTACTCAGGGCTAAATCCAACATTCTACTTGAGATTACACCAGAACTTTCTTCTCCCATCCACATGCTTCAGACTTTTGGCCCACCTGAAAATCATCTGTGGAGGATATCCCAGCCTTCCAGAGTGGTTTTAGGGGTACAACCACTCTGTTTTATGGCTGTGATCTCCAAAATTCCAGTCCCTCACTCTAACCACTATACTACACTAGCTTTCTAAAATTTAAATAAAAACACAATTGAAGGATGTGGTAGGAAACATAGTGTTAAGAGAACCTGAGTAGGGTGATAAAAGTTTGCAAGACCTACTATGAAAAAGTTCCTGAACCAACATTTTGGGTCGTTTTACCTAAGCAGTTAATGTAACTATTATTGTGTTGGGCTAGGTCCTTGATCCTACTTTTAAAAATGAATTTGGAAACTCATACTTTGGAGTTGTAGCTGTTGGGAGCAGCTTTTGAGGCTACAAAATAATACTCGCTTACCTAGGAGCAGATTTACTTTTAAATATACATGTATAGGATTAGAGTGCTGAGTGATGTAATGGAAAGCTGGACTTTGATGGGGGAAACTGGCTCTAAATCTCATATGGAAATGTAGAATAGAGCCATTGAATCTATTGGATTTACCTGTGTCTAAACCCATTGTTCAACCATTTGTTCAATTGGGACTAAATATTTAAATATAATATTTAAGTTGGGACTAAATATTTAAATATAAATTTAATACAGGTCAACCCCCATACCCATGGGATTTAAATATTTATACCCCACCCTATACCCATGGGATTTAAATATTTATACCCCACCCTCAGGGTCTCAGGGTGGCATACAGAAAAAAAAATCAGTTTAGAACTGTTTAAAACAATAGGAATATTTTTAAAGACTAAAATCATTTTACATCATTTAACACTTAAGACAGATAAGTTAAAACCAGTTAAAACTAGAATATCATGGGACAGGCCTGAGGTGTGCCATTCCAAGCTTCTTGGTATAAGGACAGAAATTAAATATGGCTGCCACCTCTGTGCGTTGGGCCAAATGTGGGCTAAATTGATACAAATGTGAACAGATCCTGATCTCCTAGGCAACGCTGATATACACTCACCCTCATATCCATAGGGGATATGTGCCCAGAGCTACCATGGATACGTGAAACCATAGATAATAGCAAACCCTATTTAAATGAATGACACCCAGCCCAACTTTCATCTGAAGCATACCACAGAATTGCACAGGAGGACTTAGAAAATGCCTAGAGAGGACATATTTTTAAGAGATGGATAAGTGAAACTGCAGATACCAATCCCATGGGTACAGGGGTCGACCTGTATTTCAAAAAACTGTTTCCAAGGGCACAACAGAAACTGTGAAGTTGAAGGCTTTCACGGCTGGCATCCATAGATTTTCCTTGGGGTTTTTTCTGGGCTGTGAGGCTGTGATCTGGAATAGTTTCTTTCTGGCAATGCAGGCGAAACTATTCCAGAAACTATTCCAGAACATGGCCTCACAGCCTGGAAAAAAACCAAGGAAAATCTACAACAGAAACTGCTCTAAGATCTGGTGAAATACTTGTGCCCACAAAAGTTTGCATCAATCTTCTAAGATGTCATACTCTTTGAGAAGTTTTGGTTCATGGGACCAACTGACATGGATGCCATTTTGGAATTTGTCCATAGTCTAAATGCTATTCTTTATGGATGTCTGGGACTTAAGCTGGTAGAATGAGCACCAAACACCATGTTCCAAGCACCATTTCCACATTCTACTGACCTTGTATCTATTTTATTTACCACCTACTAGAAAAAAAAAAAAAGATGAGGCTTCATTGAAATAATCATAAAACTATTTTTCCTATACTAACGACCGCTTTGGGGCATGTTTCTATGGAAACTGCTTTCCTTATGTCCTTCTCTATAGCTAAAGGTCTCAAATGGACCTTCTGTCTACTTATTGCCTGTATAAACTGCAGATTCTGTACAGTGATCTCTAACACAGATCAGCTGAGTCTCCTGAAATGTGTCAGAAAACATTATCAGGAGGCAAACACCCGTTATTGCAGATTCCCATAAATTTATAGCTAATCAGGTCCTTAGTGGCAAGCTGGCAACTGAAGTGTAAGCACTGTATGAGGCGTTTTTATTATTATTATTAGAGGTCATTTTCCTATCCTAAGCTGCAAAGCAAAGCTAGCTATGAATTCACCTATTATAGTAGATTTAAATTTATTTGTGCTGAATAATTTAAACGGTGCACATGGTCTTTCACCTGCTGTTTAGCTGAAAATTAACCCAATCTTTGTTGACATAAACTGAGTATAAATAATCTACTATTCCAATCATTAATTAAAACCATAGCCCATTACAATTTTTTTTGAAAAATCTGCAAAATAGGGTATTCATAAAAAAGGATACAGTAGAAGAACGACTGTAAAAATTAGGCACACAGTTAGTAAAACATGTTTATATATTTTCAGAAATTACTCTGCTCACATTTACCATATGTTTTGAATTTTTAAAATAACTTTACACACACAATTTGTTTGACATGTTTAACTTATGCTCATTTGATACACGTAGTTTAGGTGTTGTGGCACTTAATAGTTTGGACTCAATCCATGAAGAGGAAATGGTGCATTAATAGGACATTTCTAAATACAGTTTTACTCAGGTGGCTCTCATAGCCTAATGTTGGTCAAAATCTGGTGGTGCTTATATTGGGGATGCCAACCAGTTAAAGAGTTTTTGGTGGATTAATCATGTGCCTTTTAATTAATGAATTCATTAATTGCATCTAGATTGGTTTACATATCATCAGAATTTGAACATATATGCTTTTTTAAACAACCCCGCCTGACTGAAATTTTCCCTTGCATAATAAATTTTCAGTCATCTGTATTTCTATGGACACCTATTCTGTTTAATGGGATGTAGTTCTGAGTACATAGGATTCCAATGTGTGACTGCAGGTTTATCACATTTACTTGGGAATAACTGAGATTTACTTGTAAGTAAAGTGCACAGGTTTATATCATCAGTTGATTAAAGTTGGTTTCTCTGTTGGCTAACTTGTTTAGAATAACTAGTGACCCAATATTAATTAACATTTGGATGGAACAATAAATACCTTAGCAGCATTTTTGTTGACATCAGTTGATAGAATACTGATGTTTCACACTTCTTTAAATGTAGAACATTAATTGAAACTTTGTAGCTCTTTGATATCATTTGGTAGGAATACATGACATGTTCCCAAGCCATTAATTCATGGTTGTTTTTTTAATTTTATTTCAATCAAAAGGAAAGAGGTTCTTTTCAAATGGACTTGGGTTCTGTTTTTATTTAGTTCTTCCATTTTGTTTGCAAAAACCACAAAATGGGATATTCATCAACACAGAAAAGGGGGGGGCTCTATGAAGTTCATAAATAAAACTTATCCTTTGCACTATAGACTGATTCCAGTATTCTGTATTAAAAACACAGGTTCACATATTCATGCAGGTTTGTATTTAAACATTTCTCCATCTTTGGGCTAGCTGTACAGTATTCTCCTCTTCAACATTTGATCAAAGATGGCAGTTATAATTCTAGAACATTCCATTTTGGTCTCTCTTAACTCATGGTATAGACACCTTCCTCAATCTACTTCCATTGTTCTACCCCGGTTTTGACTTACGTTCATACCTCATGGTGCATATGTACGAATACACACTGAACAGTCATAATTCCTGGCACTGCTTATGAAAGTGTGGGTTTGCACAAAATACATTCTTTTTGAACCACTGCTAGGCCTGGCCCAAGATATTTAGAAAACCTGAGGCAAGCAACAATTCCCATTCCTTGTACAAAAGTCGACTTCACTGGCTGTTGAGTCTTTCTATAAGTGAAGGGATGGGACCGTGTCCTTTGTTTGCTTGCTTGCATCCTTTGTCCCAAAACTGGGATTCAGGGGATCTCATAGCAAGATTAGCTGAAAAAATATAGATAAAATCACACACAAACACACACATTATAATATTCAAACACATTTATACAAATTACAATCTTAAAATGCATTGCAATTAAAAGCATAGGCATCATAAAAGTGAAGCATCCGCCCATTAAAAGCTAAAAGCCCACTTGTGTAACAAGTGTATTGACTTCTGGTGGAGGACAACAGGGAAGAAGCCAATCTAGCCTCCTTTGGAAGGCAGTTTTGCTGTGAGGGAGCAGACACCAATGAATTGCTCTATCACACCTTGAAGGCAACTTCACACAGGGCAAGCTGCATTTCACACACCTGTCTACTCCAGCATCTTGCTGTGAACTTCCAGTTTTCCACTTAAGGCAAGCTCCTCATGGTATGACTGGTGGCATTCTGACTGTGGCTACTACCAGGGATTATTAACTCTGGAGGAAACCGTGTAGAAGGGCACAATTAAAGAAGTGACACCAGGATTGACAAACTATGAGAAGCACATACAAAGGCAGGTGAATAAGAATCACTCGGATTTCATTAGCACCTGGCTTCAGCTTTACATCTATGTGTTACCTCTCTTGACACCCCCTTCCCCTTAATAATTAGCAATATTTAACAATTTGGTCAATGGTGGACTTCCAAGAATGTGGCAAGTAAACTGGGACTCTCAAAAACCAGGAATCCCAAGGACTAGCACAGAGACTAAGGACTTTATCACACTACACTGTTCTGTTATAGTGCTATTATTCCACTTTTACTGCTATGGCTACCTCCTGTGGCATTGTAGGGTTTGTAGTTTAATAAGGCCTAAGAGCTCTCTAGCTGAGAGTTCTAAATGCTCCTCCCTAAATCCCAGAATTCCACAGGAGGCAGCCATAGCAGGCAATGTGGAATAACAGCACCATAACAGTGGTCCCATCTACACGATTTAAATAATACGTACGGCGTGCGGAAGTTCGCGCTTCGGTACAAATGGCCGTTCGGATGCACATGAATACAAAAGAGGGGGTGGTTTTCCACCCTGAAATACGCACACGCGGCGTTCGGGAGGGAAAGCGGATCGCGAAGAGAAATCCGTATGCCGTTCGGATGGCTGACGGGTCTGTACAGTCCGTTCACACACATATGAACAGGCAGGGTAATCTGATTGGCTGGCCGAGTAGAGGGGGCGGGGCTAGCACAGAGGGGAATTGGGAGCGGCCACCATGTTGGTTTCCCAGCTAGCGAGCATCCGGTAAGTCTGTGAATTTATATGTTTATTTATTTTTATTTTATATTGTAAATACAGAAAACCGACTGTCCGCAAACCAGGAACCCTATTTTTTTTAAAAAAAAAAAAAAGCTGCGGGAGATTTAAAAGTGCCGCTTGGATTGCTCGCTCCAGCCAGCTTCGGGAAGAGGGAGTCATACGGAGTTTAGGGGGGTTAAAAATCGTATAGCCGGTTCGTATGCATACGAACAACAGGCTGTTCGTATTTTTTGCCCCCCATACGAATTTTTTTATGATCGTATAGTGTAGTCAGTGTAGTGTGATAATCTCCTAGGTCATGTATGCACTAGGGAGGGGCCATTACAAATTCCAAAGAAAGGTGACCTACAGGGCAACTTCTTCCCTGAACATCTGGCTAATCCAATCAAACCTAGCTGAGGTACTCAAGGTTTGTAAAGAGGTGTTTTCCCCTTACCTCCAAACAAACAAAGAAGGTTGCTTCCTTCATTCAGTTTCAAAGTATTAACACATTAAGGGTTGTTAATGTATCCGGAGTGTCCATTGTCTTAACTTGAGAACCTCTGAGAAGCATTGTCTTTCACTCTAAACCCCATCGCCTGAAGGGAAATATTAAGTATGAAACCTCTTCAAAACTCCACTCAGGCGTGATCAGTTCATCCTCCTCTTGACTCCACATCAAACTGTGTAGCCATTCCTGCTTCTAGATCCCCCACTCTACTGGTTTTCTCCATGATCGCAACTCCTTATTGGTACAATATCACCCAAAACCAACCCCTTTCTCTATTCCTCTATACAAAAACGTATTACTTATTTCGTTAGCCTTGCATAAGTGCTTGAAACTCAAATGTGTGCGTGAATGTTATTATTATTTCTTCAGTATAGATCAATTAATTAAACTACCTAGCTTAAACATCTCCTCCTGAGTACTGATATACATAGGCCTCAAGGTCCTGTTCATTACCCCCTCTCACATTGCCAAGTTGAGTATATTAATTCCCCATCTTAATATTAGCATGTTAAGAGTGTCCTTCAGGACTCCTCGGGGGTTTTGGGTATCATATGGTAGGGTGAAAAGACTGAAATTGTAGCAATCTTTGCATTTCTTGGGTGCTTCAAACCACCTATTCAAGCTGCACAGTTGCCAATATTTGCTAATTATTACAACAGAAGCCCTACAGTCCCAGTACTATGATCTCCTCTAAAGGGAAGCAAGCCTATGTGAAAAAGTGTGCTTTGAACTTCTTCTGAAGTTCCTGCAGTAATGAAAAAAGAGGCTGAAACTCTATGAAGAAACCGAGAAATCAGGGATCCCCCCTCATCCCAAGGGAACCATAGGAACTGTAACAAAAAGAGGTGATCAGAGAAAGGCAAGATACTTAACTGCTTCTGCTCCCCTTCCACTTCTTTTTCACACCCAGCTTCTCAGCTTTTGTAAGCTGCCAGGAAGGCTTAGGAAGTTTTTTTTTTCTCCCAAAGCCCCACACTCACACTTTGCACGTTTGCAGAAGACCTTTAGCCCTCGTCCCTGGGGCTTGTCTCTCCCACAGCTGCCTCAGTCCCAGCACAGCTGCCAACAAACAAACTTTTTTGTCAGGTTTGCTTCTCAAGTCACTCTGGATCTCAGAATCCTTTTCATATCTCTCCACTGGGGTGTTAATGGAGAAAGCACACCTCTCCCCCCCCCCACCGCTGCTCAACACCAGAAGGGGAACCGATTGGTGCTCACTTTAGTCATGCTCTGGGCCTAGTTAGAACCTCTCTCTCTCTCTAGCAGACAAGCTCACCCCTGACAGCTGCTAATCTTCTAATTAATAACACGGACTGAGTGAATTACTCATTCTCTGCAAGGAAGTTAGCACACAGAGGCCTCCAAGCAGACTCCGGTGTTGCCAAGGCAGGAAAAAATAATAATAAATTGACATCTGTGGGCCGTTTGGATAACTATACAACTTTCCACAGCTGCTTACAACAGCCCTGGGAGCTTAACTGGCCAAAGAAATGTAGGGTTCAGCAAAGTATATCTTAGACATCTTTACTCCAAAAGTGCTTTGCAGCTGGAGCAAGCACCGGAAGTGCTCCACACCACTGCAGGGTTCACACTTCCACGGCATTAAAGTAGGTTTGGAGTATATTTCAACAAATTAAAGTTTCCTCATACTTTGTAATTGGCATGACTTTTGCAATTATCCTTTGTTGGAGCTTGGGAAGGTAGGAGATTCTGGGAAGAGGAATCCAAAAAAGTAACATTCCTGGACTCTTGTAGGAATCCAGTTGTTTGTAGAATCAACATTGCTTGAAGAATCCAATAAGTCAGTGGCTTTCAATCTTTGATCCTCCAAACATTTTAGACTTCAGCTACCAGAATCCCTGTTCATGGGCCAAACTTTCTGGGGTTTCTAGAACATCCGGAGAACCAACATTTGAGAACCAGTGCAGTAAGTTTAAGACTCAAATGGCCATCACCCTTTAGACAAACTATGAAAATCTGTGTTGTAATATGGGGAGGTGAGCAGTTATTTCTGCTTTACCCACCCTATGTTCCTGCAGAATCCTAGAACAATACAGACTACTATAATTATGGACAGAGCTTGTAAAGATTACTTTTTAGACAAGAGATAGGAAAGGATGGTCTGCAGGCTCCATGTGGCCTTTGAGATCCAAAAATGCAGCCCTTTAATCCCCCACAAAGTCCCCAGATCACCCCATTTTTAAAAAAGTCTGATTTTTCACTCCCCTATATGGCTCAAAACTGCTGCAAAATAAAACAGCTTGGGGTCGGCCTGGTGCCCCACACAGGGGACTTTATCAGACACGGAAAATATGGTGTCATCACAAGACCACATAACCACGAAAAAGCACACAGATCAGATGATGTTGCCCTTTCACGGTTAAACCGCCCCCCCAAACCTGTCATTTTTAATTGACGGCTTAAGCCATCAATAGATCTCCCTGCTGCTTTTTTGCCAGCATTGCCAGCATGTGATGCCTCTGTCCCTTTAAATCTTGTACTTACCCTGACAATGCCCTCCCCAGCACGAACACTTCCGGGTCAGATCGGGACATCCAGGTAAGTGATGATCCTTTTTTTAAAAAAAACCTTCCCTGGGTTACTTGGGACCTTTAAAATGTGTGTGTGTGTGTGTGCACTTTGTGCAACATTAAATGTAGTTTTCTTGTTTTTAATTTTTTATTTCCCACGTGACAAAATCATGTGGGATTTCGAGTGAGAAAGTGAACAGGGCTCCATTCACTTCCTCTTTATTTCCAGGAAGCCTTTGCTGGGAAAGAGGTAAGTGCCGGGGGGCACTCTTTTGCTGGCATAGAAATTGGTTTTTTATGCCGGCAAAAGGACGTTTTAAAACATGTAGTGTGATAAAGTGCAGGACCTCTGAGAGAAATTTTGCAAGGAGGAACAAGACTGCTTTCAGAGCTCAGAGGGATTTTCTGGGGGGGGAGGTTGGGGAGGGAGCCAACAGAAATTCATGGGCCCTTCTTTGGCCCTCCAGGTCCCAGACTGATATACCAACTGAATCCCCCTCTTCTAAGCCTTGCCCCCACATACCCCCAAGAGTTAGAATGAGCAGAAAATCAGCCAAAATTAAATCCAGAAAAGATGCAATATCATATCTGGTTGCCTCACACATATTAATGCCCCCCCCTACAGGGTTAAAAATTGGCTTCCACTCCCTTTGGAGTTGCCAACCCATTTTGGACCATGTAGCTATATGCTGCGTGGGGGATTCTAGGAGCAGTAATCTGAAAGGCAACTGTTCCAAGCGCTGGTTATGTTCTTTGCTGTTAAAGACTAAAGTTGCCAGGTGAAATAAGGGACAGGCCTCCTATCTATTTCATAGATATATAAAAGAGGGAATTTGAGCATGAACTGCTTACATGACAAACAACACCTGCTGAACTTCCCACTGCTACACAACCATTAAAGGGACAGAAGCCCCATTTCCTTATTTTACCTGCAACCCTATTAATGACCAAATTATTCTTGTATCTAAAATATGGCAGTGTACTGGATAATAGCCATATGTAATTCTTGCAGACAATCTAGTTTCATTACTTTCTATTACATGAATTAGTTCTAGGGAAAGGGGAAGAAACATGGGGTAGAAGACATAGGCTTTAATTTCTAAAGTAGAAATGAAGCTGTTATTTAAGTGGGCAGTATTCTACAAGTCTTTATGGTTACAGAAATAGGATTATAAATGTGCAGCTGGTTAGAAGTCTGGAGTTTCTATGACCACAAGAGTAAGCAGGCATCCTTTTGGTTTTCATTCACTTGCCATATGCCTTAGGACTTTATCAGACAAACCTCCATAAACGTTTCTTTCCCACCATATTTTAAATTGTTTTTCTGACGGCAAAAGAACCCATTCTTTCAGACCTCCCTACTGTAGTGTTAAAAAGGCAGCCCCAGCATAAACGGAACATGAATGGAGCTCTGTTTACTTCTGCATTCATGATCTTGCTGATTCTCACAAGAAGACGCAAGCATGGTAAATTTTTAAAATACAGCAAAATAAAGACACAAACGTACACACAAACACAGAAACACACTTTAAAACTTAAAAGTGAATGTGGAGGTTGATAAAAAGATCATCCCCTACCTCGCTTTCGTGTTCTCACCGGGAAGTGTTCTGGCATTGACACTGTAATCACAAGAGGACAATGGCACGATGTTTCAAACACTGAGGACTTTATCACACAGGCTTAATAAACCAGAAACAGAAATGGAACAGGATCGCTAAAGAGGTTTTTTTTCAGACGACGTTCCCCTCTCCCATTCTGACCCCATTCTTACCCCGTGTGCTTTCCGTTTTGTTTTATTCACGGGGGAAAGTCGTAAATAGATCTCCCATTCCATTTCTGTAACGGAATCACGGGTGTGTGAACTGGTTTTCCGTTATGCTGGCGCGATGTTAAAACACTTCTGGGTACGATCTGGACATCCAGGTGAGTGATAGCCTTTTCTGTACCCTCCCCATGTTGCTTTTAAAGCTTTGAAAGTGTTTTGGTGCTTGTTTTAATTTTTAGATGTCTGCTTGTATTTTTATTTTTAAATTTTCCCCTGGCTGCCTGCCTCTAAGGTCCTGGAAGGTAAGTAGAGAACACTTCTGGTGATGATCTGGACATCCAGGTAAGTGACAGACTTTTTTGTACCCTCCCCTGTTTACTTGTTTCTTTTAAAGGCTGGTTAGGTGCTTGATTTAATTTTTTGATGTCTGTTTTTTTTTAAAATTCCCTGCACAATGCAGGGCTCCCTGCAAGGTCCTGGGAGGTTCCTGCAAAACACTCCCTGCTTCAACTGGGACAAAGAGGTCAGTGACAGCCTTTTTTGTTTCCTCTCTGGGTTACTTGGTTTTTTTTAAGGGTGTTTAGGTGCTTGGTGTACTTCTTTGAAGTTTGGGGAATTTTTTATTTTTAAATTCCCCACGCAATTTGGTCTCCAGGAAGGGGAGGGGACTCTGTGAGAGCTCTATTCACTTCCTGGACTGCTGGAGGAGGGGGGAGCAGTTTCTGTCCCGGGATTAATGTAAGTGTCTGAACTTTTATATATATATATATTCAGTTACAGGGATGGGAGGAGGGTGGGTGGGTGGGTAATGGAACAGGAACGGGTTTTAAGGGCATGTCTGATAAAGTCCTGGCAAAAAAAGTGCCGCTGGAGATCTATTGACGGCTTGGCCCGTCAATAAAAAAGAATGCCTTATTCCCTACACATGATTGCAAAAGGATGACGTCATCTGGTATGTGCACCCTTTTGTGTTCAATGGGTGTCATTATGATGCCATATTTGCCACATCTGCTAAAGTCCAATGTCTGTTATCTACATTTTTCCTGCTACATTTTTCCTGTTTTGTGTGTCTGTGTGAAGAAAGAGAAGTTAAAAAGTAAAAACACACCAATATTCTGCTGGCACTGAAACAGGGTAAAGTATCAAACAAAAAATGAGAGGGGCACCAAATTAGTATGAATTTATATATAAGTCTGCATCACTGGTCTTCATATTCAAGAGCAATCTTTCATTTCCAGAACCCAATCTCCTATGACTTACATATTCTCTTTTTTTTTTCTAATTTCAGAAAAATCTAAAAATGGCTCAGAATGTATACAAACCAGTAAACTGTGTATATGCTTGTACGTAATACAGGTTGTCCCCTGTATCCATGGAACCAATATCCATGATTTCAGTTATCCAAGGGACACAAAATAGGGGACACATACCATAGAGTTGCACTGGAATATTCTTACAGGTGACCTCTCTGGGAATCACTAAGTCCTCCAACACAACTCTATGATATGAGTTGTTTGTACAGGAAATACTTTATTTTAATAGGCTTTGCTATTATCCATGGTTTCACTTATACCAGATATGGGGGGGGCAGCCTGTAATCACATAATTGATCACTGGCATATATTGGTTAGTGTTATATATTGATATCATGCTGTTACATAACTCTCCCATAGTCCTGCCTGGGAATATTTCCATGTCAAGTGCAAAGACCAATCCTTTTCAGTACCATATACTCTGATATCTATTCCCAGCACTTTCTCTTGGGGACATGACAAGTGTGTTTCATAGAAGGAGCTCCAAAAGCCAGCCACACTGAAAGTAGTCCCAGAACCTTCCATCCCACTTGCTTTAAGAGTTCATTTAAAAAGCCAGGGCACAAACTTTCCAGGGATGAACCAAACATAAGAAAAAGTAGGTACCAGCCAATGTTTTATACAGTACTCATAAAGATCTCCTGTCTTTGAAATTTGCTTTTAGGATGGGTCTTTTAAGATCTGCAGATGTATGTGGGTGGACACAGGACTAACTTGACAGTGTCTGTGCAAGTGAATAAACAGATACAAATTGGACATCAAAGTAACACAGAAAAGCCTGAAAGGGAACATTTTCATTTTCCTGCTCATTCAGTTACAGGTGTTTTGTTTCTCCTTTATCCAGAAGAGTGATTCAGAAATATGAAATGGACTAGACTGAGTACCTTTATTTAGTAAATGCATGGAGTTAGGGCTTGTCTACATGGGCAATTTACTCCATCTTGAAGCCCTGCAGTCCAGATTTTGCTGGGCTTTTGCCTGTTTTGCCCCTGGGCAAGCCTCACAACCTCCAGGGCTAAGACAGGGAAACATACCGGGCCCATTCCAGCATGCCAGCCCATTGTTGCAGCTGCCAGTCTGCTGTCGCTCTTCCACATCAGGAAGGAGTCCCAAGCCTGGTCACTGTTGGGATATGTAGCTGAAATCCAATAAGCTGACTTGTTTAACTGCTGAAAGGGTTAAGTGGTAAATGTAAACAGAGTGCATGACAAAACTTCCTGTTTGTAAAGTGATTGCCTTTTCCGGAGAAGGAGGCATGACTTAACTCTCGTTGTCTGGAAAAGGACCACGAGGAAAAGAAGCCATGATAACATCCTAAGAGGTAGGAGCTCTCAGACAGAGCTCCTGTATATTTCAGTTTTTAAGATGTAGCTTTCAGTTATATTTTGTTATTTTAGTCTACTTTTTTCAAGTTTTTCCTGATATTGATTGAGATGAACATAAAACTTGTGAGTAAAGTATTTTTATGTTTTTATAAGCTACATTTGAGTACTTTGATTCTTTTATGCTAGAGTTTGGATACTGGGGGCAGTTTGTTGGGTGGATGGCTATTTAAATCTGCATGTTTGGAATCAGTACATTTTTCCTGTGCATGTATTTTAAACAGAAACTCTCCTAAGTGTGTGCTTTCATAAGGGGATTAAAGCCAACCATTCCTTGGCACCTGTTTTTAAAGGTATCTCCAGTAAAGCACAGGGGTAACATTGATAAACCCCATTAGTCACATGTAGGGGGCTTTGATCCCATGTTGCAGGCAGCTTTCTGGCTGTGGCAAGAATGAGGGAGACATTGGAAGCTGCAGCAATGGGCTGGCATGCCTGTTTGGACTTCCTCCCATTCCATGCAGGTGATGCAGGAGGAATGGGCCCAATTTGCGGGCAGGATACACTGGCAGGGATCTGGCATATCCTAGCCTATGTAGATGACCTTAGTCTCTGAGTCAATACAGAGTGAAAAGCAGTTGTACTGCAGAGTTCCCGAGCAACATACAGAGTTCATCATAGTGGCAATCTTCTTTTCATATCAAACTTTTAAGCAAGTATCCTCTCTTAGTGCAAGCACATTTGCAGACAATGGTGCTCAACAGCCATGCCACCAAAGAAAATCCAGAGTCATGTCACTGGGCTTTTGTTTCTATTGCTTGTTTTCTGTTGCTAATGGAGTTGAAATTTTATTCCCTTTTATTGCCCTTTGTCCCCAGTTCCTACGTGGCCAAGAAGGGGAATGGCCCTTGCCTACACTGAGATCCTTCTGCAACATCTGAACTACACCAGAAACAACATCTGATATACAATATAGGCCTTTTCAGAGGTAGCTGTGTTGGCCGTGCAGCAAAATAAAACACAATCCACAAAAGGGCAATCCCTTTATTGGCCAACCCAAATGCACAAAATATACCATGAACAGTTTTGAAGCTCAACTGGGTTCTTCAACAGGTCAAAGATGTTTAAAAATCAGTCTCACTCATCTGCTCCTTTTTTAAAACTCACCTGATGAACGAGCCACACCCAAAGGAACAGGCTAGTGAGTCCTGCTCCCGGAACTGCTGCTTTTGACATCCTTAACTTTCTCAAGATGTAACAGGCAAAAGGAGAAATGTGAAATCCATCATGTAGAACTGCCTCCAGGGCTCTCTACAGCCTTCAGTTATGTGCACCCTGTGTGTGTGGGTGCATAGAGGATAGAAACAATGCAGTTTGACACCACTTAAACTGTCATGGTTCTACCCTACAGACTCCTGGGATTTGTAGTTTTGTGAGGCATCAATGCTCTTTGGCAGAGAAGACTAAAGACCTTGTAAAACTACAAATCCCAGGATTCGATAGGATGGAGCTACAACTCTTGAAGTGGTGTCAAACTACATTATTTCTACAGTGTAGATGCACTCCAGTTCCACGTTGGGTATCGCAAGATAGAAGTGCACATGCTGCTGCTCCTGGGCAAGCCAATAGGAGGCTGCATGGGGACTTTTATAAACCCTCAGAAAACATCACTTTTCTCTTTGGCAATCTCATGGCAATGCCAGGAATTCATTTCAAAGGCTTCCATGAAGTTGGTCATGATGGGGAACCTCGGGGAGGGCCAGCTTCCAGGACACACTTGGTGTAATGTCCAGAGGCTGTTCCCTCTGTTCCTGGAGCTTATGTTTGCTTGACAGTTGTATCCTGCTGCGGATCCTGAACCACAGAGGCCTCTTTATTCACTTGCAAGGGTTTTTCTTTGGAGACCAATCTCTGTATGCTGCCTTTTCCAGAAGGAGCGCATGGCAGCGAAGATTCTACTTTATTCCTCTTAACAACTAGCATAGAGTGAGAGTGAGTCACTCAAAGCTGCCTGAGTGAGGCACACGTCTGCCACTGGTTCCCAACTCCAACCCCCCAGTATTGGAAGGAAGGGTGACTACATTACCAGATAACTTTAAAATGTTGGACTTAGGAGATCCAAGTTCTAGGCCCTCCGGAATGAAACTTACATTATCACGCCATGCTATTATAGTGCTAATATTCCACTTTAACTACTGTAGCTGCCTCCTGTGGAATTATGGGGTTTGTAGTTTAGTGAGGCCTATGAGCTCTTTGGCTGAGATTTCTAAATGCCCCTCCCCTAAACTGCAAATCCCAGGATTCTACAGGAGGCAGCCAGAGCAGTTAAAGTAGAATAATATCACTATAACCATATAGGGTGACAATCTCCTATAGACTGTCAGCTACAGGCTGTCAGGTGTTTGTTTTGGGGATAAAGTAGTGGTGATGGGGAGACAACACACCTCCTTGAGTTCGCTTTAGGAAAGACTGGGCATAACTGTAAGCAACACACAAAATGTATGCCTGGATGTATGTCTGGTTTTTTTTTTTTTCAATAAGAAAAAAAGAAAGAAAATAAGTAAATAAGGCCAAAGCTAGGAAATGTGTTGTAGAACATAAAGACTTGAGGACTGGGCTGTGACTATATTTAGGATGGAGAGCAGCTTCAGCTTATTATGGAGAGAGAAGGATGACATAAAAAGTCTGTCTATTAAATAAGGAGACTGTTTCTACCTTTCAGACAAATCAGGGAGAACCGATTGTGAATGCTTGAGTGGTAATCATGAACATGTCTGAACCTGCATGACAAACATCAACACTTTTAGCCATTCAGTTAATTGTCAGTTGTTTAAAGCAGCTGTGCTGTCTGTTGTGTGCCAGAAAAATCTAAGTTTAAAAGGTGAGTAACATGACATTCTGCAGCAATTTGAGGCAGACCCAAACATTTTTCAAAAAATTATCACTTGTAATGAAACCTGGATCTTCCATTATGATCCTGAGGCAAAACAATAGCCAATGCACTGGAAAACATCATCATCACCAAGGTCTCGGTTGCATGATGGAAAAAACCCGAGAAGAATTCACTAAGATTCCTAATTGTTTACACATGTTGCACCACAAAGTCGCCTCTTTCAGAAGGAGGGGCACAAAAACCCATTAGTAGTGTAATAAAGGGTTTTAGAACTTTCCCAAACTTTTTTGAAAAGTAGCGTGACTTAGCGCACTATCGATTGTGTGAACTGCCATGCCGGAAAACTCTGTGTGAATTACCAGCAATCTTCCCAAAACAAAAACATCAGAGCTGAGCAGTGATTGGTTGGACTGACCATGGGGAGGGTTGGACTGACAAGGAAGGGGATGGAGGAGCTTCAAATGAGAAGATCCAGCCACTGTTGTTGCCTCCCAGCTTGCTTGGCTGCTGCAGCTGAAGAATCCCCAGTTAGCCTGTGTGTGGGGGGGGGGGGCGGGGGGGAGGAGTGGCTCTGGTTTATAAGAACAATCTGACCTTGACCAGGATACCTGTCCGAAACACAGTCCACTTTGAGTATATGTACCTTAGCCTGAGGACCAGGGATAGTTTGGGGATTCTGCTAGTATACCGACCACCCCATTGCCTAGCAAACTCCCTAAGCGAGCTGACACAACTGGTCTCGAAGGTGCTGTTGGAGTCACCCAGACTGTTAGTTCTGGGCGACTTCAACATCTCACTTGAGACCAGCTTCACAAATTGGTGCAGCTCAGGAGTTCATGGAAACCATCACAAACATGGGCCTATCCCAATTGGTTATTGGGCCCACACATTGTGTGGGTCATACTCTCGATGCGGTCTTCAGTATGGAACAGGAATATCCGTGGGCGGTGGTTAATAAAACCACCACATTGTCATGGACGGATCATTTCCTGGTCAAGACTGAACAAAGAGTCTCTTCCTGCCCCACCGGGGGTGGTGGACCCATTAGAATGGTCCGCCCCCAGAGGCTAATGGAACCAATAGGATTCCAGAAAGCCTTGGAGGGCTTAATGGTTGGTAACGCCGGTGACCCTGTCAAAGCTTTGGTTAATACCTGGAACACCGATCTTACCAAGGCTATCGACACGATTGCTCCCAAGTGTCCTTTCCAACCCACTTCTAACCGTAAGCCATGGTATACTTCAGAGCTTAGGAAAATGAAGCGGGTTGGACAATGACTAGAGCGCAACTGGTGGAAAACTCAACTCTTATCCAACAGGACTCGTCATAGGAACTTTCTTCGGTCCTATCGAGAGGCAATACGTGCCGCACAGAGATCCTTGTCCTCTGCACATATTGCATCTGCAGAGTCCCGTCCAGCAGAGCTGTTTAGGGTGGTAAGGGAGATGACGCGGGTTATACCTGTGCAGAACCCATTGCTTAACCCAACAACGGCCTGCTGTGATGCATTTAACAACTACTTTGCAGATAAAATCTCTTGGATAAGAGCTGACTTAGATGCCAGTATTTTGACAGAAACAATTGACGAGGTGTCCAGCAACTCCGTTGATGTAAGTTTACTGGATCAATTTCAATCCATGAGTACCGAGGACATGGACAAACTACTTGGTAGGGTGAGGAAGACGACCTGCCCTCTTGATCCTTACCCTTCATGGCTGGCCATCTGGGGGGGGGGTGCCTTGATGGTGTTCCTTAAGGACATCATCAATGCATCCCTCAGGAAAGGGTGTGTTCCATTCTGTTTAAAGGAAGCGGCGGTCAGGCCGCTCCTGAAAAAACCTTCCCTAGACCCCCTGGACATGAACAACTATAGGTCGGTTTCTATGTTACCATTCTTGAGCAAAGTGATCGAGAGGGTAGTTGCTCTTCAACTCCAAGTGGTCTTGGATGAAACTGGTTATCTAGACCCATTTGAAACTGGCTTGAGGACGGGATTTGGAGTTGAGACTGCCATGGTTGCCTTGACCGATGATCTGTGTCTAAGCATCGACAGGGGTAATGTGTCCCTGTTGGTGCTTCTGGACCTCTCAGCTGCTTTCAATACAATAGATCATGGCATTCTCCTGCATCACCTGAGTGGGTTAGGAATCAGAGGCACTGTGCTCCAGTGGTTCCTGTCCTTCCTCTCAGGCAGGTTCCAGAGGGTGCTGCTCAGGGACAGCTGCTTCAGCAGAAAAGAGATTACTTGTGGTGTTCCGCAGGGCACCATCCTGTCCCCGATGCTGTTTAACATCTATATGAAGCTGCTGGGTGAGATTATTCGGAGTTATGGGGCTGGGTGTTATCAGTACGCTGATGACACCCAGATCTATTTCTCCTTGTCCCGAGTGTTGGCCTCAAATTCCAATGGCATCTCTCCTCTTAATGACTGTCTTGAAGCAATAATGGGCTGGATGAGGAAAAACAGATTGAGATTAAATCCAGACAAAATGGAGGTGCTCACAGTAGCAGCCCTGAAACCAGGAGTTGGGTTGCAATCTCCAGTCCTGAACAGGGTCACGCTCTCCGTTAAGGTCTGTGTTCACAGTTTGGGGGTGCTCCTTGATTCATCACTTCAGATGATGAGTCAAGTGAATGCGACGGTCAGGAGCGCTTGTTATCAGATTCAGCTGATATGCCAGATGCACCCTTTCTTGGAAGTAAGGGACCTTGAGACTGTGGTGCACACACTGGTAACCTCTCGTCTAGATTTCTGCAATGCGCTCTACATGGGGCTACACTCGTGCTTGATCCGGAAACTTCAGTTGGTACAAAATATGGCAACCAGAGTGATCTCAAGAACATCTCGGGGAGACCATATAACTCCAGTATTGAAATCTCTCCACTGGCTGCCTATCAGTTTCCAGGCCCAGTATAAGGTGTTGGTTATTACCTTTAAAGCCCTAAATGGCTTGGGTCCAACTTATCTCCGGAACCGCCTCCTCCCATAAAATCCTTCCCACGCACTCCGGTCCTCTGGGAGGAATTTGCTTCAGCCACAAAAATCTAGGCTGCCTGCAACCTCCCAGAGGGCCTTTTCGGTAATCGCCCCCAATTTATGGAATGGCTTGCCGAATGAGATCCGTCAGCTGACGAGCTTGAGTAGCTTTTAAAAAGCACTAAAGATGGATCTCTTTCGGCAGGCCTTTCCTGATTAGATCCCAGCCTCAGGAGCTGCATCTCCTGGCTTTTTAAAATCATGTATATATTGGTTTTTAATGTGTTTTTAATTAGATGGTTTAATTTTATAGTGTTTAATGTCTTTTTATGGGGGAGGGTGGGGGTGGGTAGTGTTTTTAGTCATTATTATAATGTTTTAATTGTTGGAAGCCGCCCTGATTGTTTTAGCAGAGGGGCGGGGTACAAATAAATTTTATTATTATTAACAGATCAACCGATTTCTCACTAAATCATGTAAACTATCCAGCACTGGTGCGAAAAAGCGCTAAAGCACAAACTATCACCAAAAAAAAAAAAAAAAAAAAAACCCTGACGTGTAACTGAGCTCCAAGAATGAAAAAAGTACATCAAAACAAGTCCACATTCAAAGCCATGCTCATTGGGGGTTTTTTGACATCAAGGCCATAATTTTGGGAGAATGAGTTCCAGAAGACAGAACAGTGAACCAGCATTATTATAAGGGAGTTTTGACAAAGCTGAGAGTGTCAGGGGAGAAAAGGCCAGAACAGTGGGGAAATGGTTTTATTCTTCATCAGGACAATGCTCCTGCTTACACAGCACTTTCTGTGAAGCAGTTTTTGGCTGATAAACTCATTACTACACTTGAACATCCTCCATATTGGCCAGATTTGGCACCATGCGACTTTTTTCTTTTCCCTAAAGTGAAATTGGTGCTTAAAGGAACATGTTTTGAGTCAATTGTGTTGGGATAATGCAACCTTTGCATGCATGGACTTTGCATGGGCTTTATAGCAGTTAGAATCATAGAATTGTAGAGTTGGAAGAGACCACAAGGGCCATCCAGTCCAACCCCCTGCCACGCAGGAAATCATGATCAAAGCATCCCTGACAGATCGCCATCCATCCTCTGTTTAAAGACCTCCAAGGAAGAAGATCCTACCACGCGCCAAGGGAGTGTGTTCCACTGCCGAACAGCTCTTACTGTCAGAAAGTTCCTCCTAATGTTGAGGGGGAATCTCTGTTCCTGGAGCTTGCATCCATTGCTCCGTGTTCCAGTCTCTGGAGCAGCAGAAAACAAGCTTGCTCCATCCTCAATGTGACACCCTTTCAAATACTTAAACAGGGCTATCATATTGCTCCTTAACCATCTTTTCTCCAGGCTAAACATACCCAGCTCCCTAAGTCTCTCCTCATAAGGCATGGTTTCCAGACCTTCCACTGTTTTAGTCGCCCACCTCTGGACACGCTCCAATTTGTCAATATCCTTTTTGAATTGTGGTGCCCAGAACTGGACACAGTGTTCTAGGTGAGGCCTGACCAAGACAGAATAGAGTGGCACTATTACTTCTCTTGATCTAGACACTATACTTCTATTGATGCAGCCCAAAATCACATTGGCCTTTTTAGCTGCCGCATCACACTGTTGACTCATGTTCAACTTGTGGTCTACTAGGACTCCGAGATTCCTTTCACATGTAGTCTTTCAGCCAGGTCTCCCCCATCCTATATCTATGCATTTCATTTTTCCACCCTAAGTGCAGTACCTTAAATTTCTCCGTATTGAATTTCATTTTGTTAGCTTTGGCCCAGCTTTCTAGTCTATTCAGGTCATTTTGAATTTTGATCCTGTCCTCTAGGGTATTAGCTACTCCTCCTAATTTGGTGTCATCTGCAAATTTGATAAGTATGCCCTCTGTTCCCTCATCCAAGTCATTGATATTGAATAGCACTGGGCCCAGGATAGAACCCTGTGGCACCCCACTGGTCACATCTTTCCAAGACAAAGAGGAGCCACTGCTGAGCACCCTTTGGGTTCCGTGGTCAACCAATTACAAATCCATTTAACAGTTAACTTGTTAAGGATTTAAAAGGTGCATGACAGAATATTTATGACTAAATTTTCTGTTTGTCTGTTTTATGACCTCTCACCTCTTCTTGCCACACATACACAAATCTTTTGAACTCTTTGTTTGAATGCTAGCTGAAATAGGAGGCATTCCGCCATTCCCTGGGAGATGTCCATGTGGGCACCTACATTTTCTAGAGGGTCCATAGCATGTATAATAATAATAATAATAATAATAATTTATTTTTAACCCGCCCCTCTGCTCGGCAACCGGGGCAGCATACAACAGGATTAAAACAACAGCAAGTTAAAACAATCCTTCCCAATCCTAACCCTCCCACCCCTTAAAACTAAATTAAACTAGTGGAGAATTAAAACAAACATAAAGTACAATACAATAGACAAAGTACGACAAAAAAAAATTGGCAATAGCGGCAGGGGGTGGGTAGGCAATCAAGTCCATTGAGCTGGGAAGTTATTCCAGGAAGGCCTGCCAGAAGAGATCCATCTTTAGCACTTTCTTGAAGCTATCAAGAGTAGTAATAAGACAGATTTCGTCCAGCAGACCATTCCAAAGTCGGAGCCATAGAACTCCTATTTTTACTTCCCTGCTTGCATATCTTAAGATGATGTACCTGTGTATCTCCATGAACAAGATATTGTAAGTAAACTACTTTTTATATAGTTTAAAGAAGACTATGCTTGTTTATTATTAGAGTGTGTGAGGGGCAGTTGGACTGGCTTGGCTGTATCCCAATAAAAGCCTTCTGCTAAGTGCATGTTTTTATTCTGCTAGTGAGATATGAATCTTAAACATTATTAAATTCCCAACAAATTGATGCAGATGGCAGATGTGTTGACACAGCTGACAGAAACTGATCTGCTCCATGCCTTCAACCAGTGGAAAACAAGACTGCATCAGTGTGTGAGTGTGAATAAGTAGTATATTGAAGCATTAGAATTCTCTCTCTCTCTCTCTCTCTGGCTTTTCTTTGCAAACAAAGATTCAGGAAGGACTCATCCTGCACTTTCTGCAAACGCGCTGATGACTAAAAAGGCCAATCTGAGATAAACAAGTCCACTTGCGGAAAGCAGAGCAGAAGGTCTCCTTGGGTGATGTTTCCGGGTTGTGATTCTTTCTGCGTTGTCATTCCTCTTCAAGACTTGTTCGGCATGAGTCCTCAAATAAGGCTGCAACATTGTGGATAGTGCGTCTCCATGCCTCCCGATAAAGATGAGTTATTGTGTCAGTCTCATTATTTAATAGACATACATCGTATTTATTACTTCTCCCAAAAGAAGGCAACCTCCACCCTCCCAAAATGCTGCTACTGTAAACTTCCTTCTATTTGGAAGAATAAGGAGGAGGCTGCGGTACTCAAAGGCCCTGGCAGAACTTTGATGGGTAGAAGAGGTTTCTCTGGCTTGATGGCCCATTCCTCCATAGCGGTCAGTTGCTCAAGAATATTATGCAGTGGAAAACTCCCAACAAATCAGTCAGCAAACTTTTCTTGGTGGGGATCAGTGCAGCAGTGCAGAATGGTCTCCTCTAGCTGTTAATCTGAGGTACAAAACAAGAGGTGAAGTTATCTGACAATCCAGCTACGGATTAGTGGTAAGGGTCAATGGTTGCTGTGATGTGCTTTCAAGAGGACTCTCTTATGGTAACCCTACCACGGGGTTTTCTTAGCAAGATTTGTTCAGAGGGAGTTTGCCCTTGCCTTCCTCTGAGACGGGCACAATTGATCTGGGGAAACAAATGAGAGAGGCATTTCATTTTCTTAATTTACATGTTGGGAGGGATTAAAATGTGCATGAAGAAAAGGGAATAGGGAAGTAGATTTCCTTACTAAGGTGTTTCCATTTCTATTTTCTTCATTGAAAGAGAAAATAGGAACTGAGAGCAACTTTTTTTTTTTATAAGGAAAACTTCCACCGGCATAAATGAGGGTCAAGGCTCTTTGCCTGCCTCACACCCAGACCAGATTTACTCTGAGGATAGTTTTATTTCCAAGAAATTTAGGCTCCAAAAGGGCAGCATTCAGTGAGACCCATCCATGGAAGTTCTGTAACCATGGGATTAAAAGATGGGGCTTCTTAGGAGGGAAACCCCTATCGAAATGCATGGGTGCAAACCATCTGGCTTATACCCCACCATCCAAGAAATGTGGAGTAGGGGAGTCATTCAGGTTGCCCTCCTAAACCCGCTTACTAGGGAGCCAGCTGCAATGAAGACAGTTGGAAGATTATCAGACGGTGACCAAAAAACCCGTCCCCATCTCGCTACATCCCCTCCTGTCCCACTCCCGTCCCCATAACTGAATAAATAAAAAAATATCACACACCTACCTTGCTGCGTGACAGAAACTGCTCCCTTCCCCTCCATTTTTTTAAAAAAGTAAAAAATTAAAACGAAGCAGAAAAGCACACTTCAAAAACCCCAAGTAACCTGGGGAGGGGAGGAAAGGGGTGTCACTTACCTGGATGTCCCGATCTCAACCAGAAGTGCTTAGCAGGGTTTGGCAGGGACCTCCCACTGTGGCTGGCATCGTGCCAGCATAATGAGGCACCTTGTCACAAGCCTGTGATTCCATTACAGAAACAGAATGGGTGATCTATTGATGGCTTAAGCCATCAATAAAAATGAACACAGACAAAACGGAAGGGGCATGGGAGCAGGACAAGACAGGGACAACATTGTCTGAAAAGTAAGCCCTTTGGTGATCTCCTGTGGTCCCTGTGCTGTGTTTTTAGGTCATCTGATAATCTCCTCAGTCTTATTACTGAGCAAACAATAGGAGCAAGTTGCAGGAGCTCCACAATCGTTACAGCAATCCCAGGTCCACTTCACTGGGAGTAAACTTCACCAAACTCCACTGGGATTACTTTTGGGGAGTCAGGATTCTGAGACTTCATTGCTACTCTGCATAGGCTGTGAACTACTATCGTGACAGGGCAGTGTGGATGCCCCCACTTACTTCTGAATCCATTTTGTCTTCAGCATCTTCCTCACTTTTTTCTCTCGGTTTGCCCTTTTGGCTTCCTTTTCTGTTTCCTTTGCGACTCTAGTTTTCCTTTCCCAGCTAGCAGGCCTTGCTCTCCCTCCCCCCCCCCCACCAACATAAGGCTTCCTCCAAGCTTTGTGGGTCAAAAGATAAGGCAGAGCTCTTTGGCCAGTTATGAAGACGAGATCTGTTGCCACTGAAATCCAGTGACACAGAACTCTTCATCAGAGAAGAACAGGAATGTTGATGCAGTATATGGTGGGTCCAAAGCAAACCTGGCTACAGGGGGGGAATAGTGGTTGGCTAAATATAGGAGCAAACCTGGCATTTTGGTTTGAGTGTCGGACTACAACTCTGGAGAGCAGGGTTTGAGCTCGGCCACGAAAACCCACTAAGATGCCATCCCATGAGGTTTTTTTGTTCCCAGAAGAAATGAGCTCTGGATCAACTTTGTGTTAGGAAAAATCCAGCATTCTTTCTCCCCACTTTTTTGCTATTAGAGCAAATAGGTGACAGATAGGGTAGGGTCTCCTGCATGCCTTCCTCTCAGCCTATCTGGGCAGTGGTTAAATGCCAGTACTGCAAGCCACCACGTTGCAAGTTCGATTCCAGCGGGCTCCAAGGTTCACTCAGCCTTCCATCCTTTCGTACGTCGGTAAATTGAGTACCCAGCTTGTGGGGGGCAATTAGCTAACATACATTGGAAACTGTTTAATGCAGTGTAGATGTGTAAATAGCTATTGCTTAAAACAATTTGTAAGCCGCTCTGATAGCCTTATGGCTGAAGAGTGGGGTATAAATAAATAAATAAATAAAAATATCTTTAATGAGCATGGTTGTAAACAGTACACAACCAAACTACAAGATCACGTGACCTAGGTTTATTTGCCTCCTGGTCTTAGATATTTTAGTACTCTTTGTTTGTTGCCTTGAAAGCTACATGCTGTCTCTCCATCTTGCTCTGCAAAAATGCCTTCCATCTCACTGAGATGGTGAGTCAAGATGAAAAGTTTTCCTTATCCAAGCCTATTCATTAGTTAGTTAGGATGTAGGCTCCCATGCATATATATATTTAAGTGCCGTAGTAGAGCTTAAGTTCTTCTTTTAACAAGAAGTTGCTCTTTGTTCTCCTGACAGGGTCAAAGCACTGTACTATTGAGTTAACACTCCTGCTCTGCTCTGCTAAAATAAAGTTAATTCCTGATAGTTTTAACTTTTAAGAAGTTCCCAAACAGGGCTAACACCCTGGGACCTCAAATTTTACCACACTTTGGAAATTATCCTGTGACAGAGTTCTCCTCTCCTGAGGCTTCACTCCAATGGACGGCCATACGGAAAGGCTCTGTCGATCAAAGATGAACTGCACAAGTTTAGAAGTCAGTTCTAATGGGTATTATTAAAATTGTTACCAGGGCACATTTCTAGGCACGTTTCTAGGATGGAGGACCATCGCCTCCCCAAAATAGTACTCTATGGTGAACTCACCACGGGTCAGCGTAAGAGGAGCGCTCCAAAGAAGCAATACAAGGACTCCTTGAAACAACATCTCAGGCTCGGTCAAATTGATCACCAACAATGGTCCGCCCTGGCCTCACATCCACAATGTTGCAGCCTTATTTGAAAACTCACGCCGAACAAGTCTTGAAGAGAAATTACAACGCAGAAAGATTCATAACCTAGAAACATCACCGAAGGAGACCTTCTGCTGTGCTTTCTGCAACCGGACTTGTTTATCTTGGATTGGCCTTTTTAGTCATCAGCGCGCTTGCAGAAAATGTGGGATGAGTCCTTCCTGAATCTTCGTTTGTGAAGAAAAGCCAGAGAGAGAGAGAGAGAGAGAGAGAGAGAGAGACCCACTATGTTTTACTTGAGGATACCTTTACAAAACAGGCACCAAAGAAACAGTTGGCTTTAACCCCTTTAGAAAACACAGTCTTATCAGCAGTTTCTTTTAAAACACGCGCGCGCGCGCACACACACACACACACACACACAGCAAATTCATACTGGTTCCAAGCATGCAGGTTCTATTATAGCCATCCACCCAGCCCGTGGCACCACTCTCTAGCATGAAAAGCATCTAAATACTCAAACGTAGTTTAAAAGTAGAAAAAACACTTTACTCACAGTCTTTATGCATATCTCAGTGTATATCAGCAGCAAGTCAATAAGTGTAGACTAAACTAATAAAATATAACTGAAAAACTACATGTTAAAAACAAAATATGCAGGAGCCCTGCATAGTAGCTCCTAACTCTATGAGATCATCATGGTGTCTGTCTAACCTCTTGGCATCTTTCCAGACAAAGAAGGTACCTGGACACACCTCTTCCTCTGGAAAGCCAATCACATTTAAATAGGAAGTTACATCATGCATTCTGTTTACTGCTATCAGTTAACCCTTTCAACAGTTAAACATCTCAGCTTATTGGATTGCAACACATATCCCAACAAGTTCCACGTGAGTTCACTCCCAGGTTGGGTGTGGGGGGTATAAACTGCAACTGTAAATCTGGACAGAGCAAGCCCTTACATGTTTATTCTGAAGTAAGTGCCACTGTGTTGAAAGGCACATCCCATCATGTGCCTGGGATGTGAAGTGAGTTGCAATTCCCCGAGACCCAAACTAAAACAGGGTTGACATTCTACACGCACTTACTTGGGAGTAAGACCAGAACTGGGAAAAGTTAGGCTACCAGACAACCTACCACCATCACATGACTACAGGGACTTGTAGTACTGTATAAATAAAATTAGCCCCACTGAACTTGAGGAGGCTTCCTTACAAGTAGATAATGTCTTTAACTAACTTAAAGAATTTTAGGATAGAACTCACCCAATCCAGTGAATTCAGGTTAGGATAGGATAAACAAGGCAGGATTCTCTAAGTTTTACTTGCTGTAGCAGCCATATTTCTTTGTTCTTCAGAAAAGGTGAATGCCATCAATGAGAACTTAACTCCCATCTTCATGTGTGCTGAGTTAGATGTGTGAAGCCTGGTGTGAGACTCCTCTCAGAAAAGAAAGGGGGGGAAAGGGCAATAAAAAGTTTAAATCAAGAGGTCATGTGATGGATGACTTAACAGGTCACCCCATATCATATAGCTTCCATGAGGTACAAAATAAATAAGGTAGGTTGAGGAGAAGGGGAGGAAAATTTAGCATGCAAAGGAGTTCCCTAATCTTAGCAAGTAGGGGGTGCAGGAAGAATGCTATATCTCCAACAGAAAGCAATGGTAAAACTCCTCTGAACAACTCTTGCCAAGAAAACCCCATGATAAAAGTCTCCATGAGTTGGAAATCACTTGAAGGCATACAAGAATAAGGTGAGGGAGCCTGACTTGCCCAAGGTCTTCCAGTGACTGAGCGGGGTTTGAACCCTGATCTAGTCCAGCGTTCCCTCCACTGCGCCACGCTGGTTGATTCAGTGTCGCTTACTCTTAGGTAAATCCACTTTTCGAGATTAAGGGGCAATGGAGGATGAAAGCGAGTCTCTCTCCGGTTCCTAAAAAAGCCGTTAGGAGGAAATGAGTTCCCCAGAACCTCCTGGCTTCCTTGGGACTCAGGAAAGAGAGGTAGGGCCGGAGTGCCGGGGTTTCCCCTTTCACCCCAAGGTTCAAGGGCCCTCTTTGTTCTCCTCCCCGCAGTCTGGCGCTCCGCTTTCCTTCCCCAGCCGTAATCTCACCTCCAACGCCCCCACTACCACCACCACCGGCCATAATCCCCAACATAACCACCTCTCCGCCTCCCGAGAACAACGGAAATCCTTGTTTTAAAAAGGCAAGAGCAACTTCAAAGGAAGAAATGAAATAAAACGTAGAGCTCTGGCTCCCGTTCCCGCTCCCCAAAACGACCCTCCACACACACACACACCGGGTTTCTCTCCCCGGACTGGGTTTGGATGTGTGACTTCTTCACCTTGCAGCCCCCAACTCCCCACGACCCTTCTCTTTGGACAGAACTGGATGCCAAGCCATAAAAAAGGCTCCTTTGAGGCTTCGAAATAAGGGCCGTTTAATGGCCAAGCCTTTTACAACGTGCCTCGAAAAACACGTGCGGCCCCCCCCCCGCGAACGCGCCCATGCACCCACGCAGAAAGAGAAAGGGGGGGTAAGAAAAGGAAAGTGCCCGGCTCACGCCTTGGCTCTGTCTGCTCAGAGGTGCGGCGGAAGGGGATTTCGTAGTCACGACTGGGATAGATTGTGAGTGGTAGATCAGGCGGGGGGGCACTGAGGGCGAACCCCAGAAGGTGGCCCCTGAGGCCACTGTGGAAGGGAAGCGACCCAGCTCCCCCCAAAAAATTAAAATTGTTTTTTTTTTAAAGAAAATCCACAGCACAACTCTACGTTGTCTCATCACTCCAAAATGAATGAATGAATGAATAAATAAATAAATAAATAAAATTAGAACTTGCTCCTGGTCTAAGCGCCTCCTGCTCTTTCCCAGCTGAGAAAGCTGGCTGTTACAAAGAAGAGGAAGCTTGTGATTAAATAGAGACTTTTGGGATGCATCTACACGGTAGAAATAATGCAGCTTGACACCACTTTTAAGTGCTGTAGCTCCATCTTATGGACTCTTGGGATTTGTAGTTTTGCAAGGTCTTTAGCCTTCTCTGCCAAAGCGTGCTGGTGTCTCACGAAACTACCAATCCCAGGAGTCTGTAAGGTGGAGCCATGGACGTTAAAGTGGTGCCAAACTGCATTATTTCTACAGTGCAGACGCACCCTTAGGACAGCAGTTGCTCCAGTCCCATGCTGCCTAGGCGATGGTGGGGGTTGCAGCCCCAAGGCAACGTTCCCAAGGTACGTGTACTGGCTGTCGTATCCCTTTATGCCTAGGTTTTCTTGGGGCAGCTGTGAGCAGGGCAAAGGATGGCCGGGGCTCTTGGAGGTCTCTCATTCCTAGAGTGGCCCTAGGTCGAAGGCGACTTCGACGGCAAACAGCAACAGCTTGGGTGCAGAGTAGCGGGAATATTGGTGGATGGGATGAATGAACAAACCGCTCTTAAGAACCGTCTCCCCATGTGTGGAGGTGGGCGTGCCTTCAAGTCGCCTGTCCACCTATGGGACCCCATGAATGTTATTGGGTTTTCTTAGGCAAGGAACCCTCAGAGGTGAATTTGCCACTTCCTTTCTCCGACGTGTCCCCCCTTCCCAATATCGTGTCCCGCTCCTTCCCCTAAAAGCACAAAATGAGGAGGACACCTCGATTTCCCCGGCGGCTGCCTACAAGAGAAGGGATCAGGAGTCTAGGCATGTTAGTGGTCCGCTTGGGGAAATGGTCTTGGGGCAGCATTTGTATAAATGGAGTTAGCGGTGCTGAGTTATATTTGAAAAATGAGCATTCGGCTGTTCAGGGGTAGCGAGAAATGACAGCCAGCTAATACTTGGAGATTTCCACCACCCCCTCTAACACCCCTAACGGGAAAATGCCAATTCAAGTTACTCATCTCTGAAGGGAAAGTCCTCTCTCTGCGTACTGGAAAAGCACTCGTTTCTTCGTTTGGACTTCACACACCATGGAATTGAGCACAGCAGTTCGGGGCGAGCCCCTGCCCAGAAAAACTCCTGGCTAGAAGTTAAACTGGGACTGAGAAGAAGGGTAAAATCTCTTGGGTATCCAGATCTCTGGAGTGCCCATACTCCTCTGGCGACCTGGACAGTGAGAAAGTCAGCAATCCATTGCCAAAGAAATGTTGGTATCTCAGGAAAGGAGAAGGCGGAGGATAAAAAGGTGTTTTTAATATACACGTAGGGAAGGGGACCCTTTCTGAGCCCAGTGCCAGCTCTCAGGGGCCCAAATGCCAGTCGAAGGCTTTACTGGCGGCTCAGCCGTCCCAACAAACCCATTTTACATGCCAAACTACTGTGGCCTGAAAAAAGCATCTTCATCATCCTTACACATTTTGAAAGAGTTTTAAACTGGATTTCATGGCTTCCCATAGAGAATTTTGGAAACTGAAAGGATCGCAGGGAAAAACTTCTCAAAGAGGTGTGGCCTGGTTAGTCGATTTCAATATTAAAAAGGGATAGAGGGAAAATAATCTCATGGCAGCTTTAAGGCTGCCTGCCCAGTGTGATTCAAACAGCTTTGGCGAGCTACAGCTACATATCCAGATGTAAGATTTGACCGAAAAGATGTCCCATCACAGCTCCCTCACCTACTCCCGGCTTGGACCATAGACCTCCAGTGAGTGGGCATCATAGAACTACCGCTTCCAAGATTCTTCCTGACGGCGGCAAAGTGGCTATGAAACCGGTGTAAGCGTATCCTATGCGAGCGGTAGTAACTGGCCTCAAATCCCAGAATTAGCCAAGGCTTCCGCAGCTAATTGCCAGCGTTCCAAAGGGCCCCCGCCTCATCCAATGGGAATCTTTCGAACTCGGCGGTGTCCAATCCGGCTGCTTCTTTGGGGAGGTGGAGGAAATCTACAACACTCAGGAGCGACCACCGCCACGACCGCCAGCAACCCTGACTATTGGTCGTTGGAGAAGGGGAAGGGTTTCTTTATCAATCAGCAGGGAAGCTTGGGAATTTTTGGGGAATTTTGGGAATTTTTTATTGGAGTAAGACCATTCTACTAAAAAAATACACCCGACCGCAAAAGGCCATAACAATAATACAAAAATAATACTAATTATTTTCCTCTTGACAAGGTTGCAGTTTCTCCTGGGAAAACTGCTTAGGGGATCTTCTCAGCCCGTGGACTTTCCCTCTCCACCACATACCTACCATGGTCACTTCCCACTCAGGGGACAAGGAGGAGGAGTAATCCGTGCGCATATCTCCTATTTTCTTCCATCATGTTATCATCACATGGATGTTCCGGTAGAATTACGTGGCTTCCACACAGAAGGTGTAATTAGAAGTTTCCAAGAAGGAAGGGGTGATTTGAGGTCTCCGTCCCCAGAGCAGGCCTGTGAGAAGCGGCTCTAAGGCTCAGGAGGCTGGCCTTTCCCGGTTGGTTTCCTCCTTGCCACCCGGGACACGTTGCGCTTGCTGAAAAGACAGAGGACAACATGTTGCCACCCGTTGGCTGAGGAGACAAAAGTCTACACGCAGCCAAAGCACTCCCAGTGCCAGAGAGCCAGTGTAGCAATATTCCCTAGGACAAGTCACTCTTCTCTACACCCACCCCTCCTGTTGCCCAGCCAGCATGGCCACTGGATTCCGGGAAAGGGGATTGTTTTGGTTTGTTTTTAAGGGACTCCCCCACCCCCCAGGCTCTGTCTGTTCCCCAGGACCAGATGCCGGAGACAAAAGAGGGAGGCCTCCCTTCCCGTTCTTGTAAACAGTGGGCAGCTATTTTTGGAGACAGAATGGGAGACGAGTTAGATTCCCCCCACCCCCATCCAATGAATTACATCTATTTCAAAATGCACCACCTTCTTCCACTACCCTCTTCAGATACCGATTAGGCGCACCCTTTAGGTATTTTAAAGGAAAAAGTTCCTTCCTGTGCGCCGACCTCTTCTATTTAGTACCGGCAAGAGAGGGGAAGCATCAGAAAGTGCTTTTGGAAAGGTCTTGGTTTTGAAAAAGTGATTTCCTTTGCAGTGTGGAATCGACGTTATTTCCGACTGAAGTCTATTCTCGATTCTCCGTCTGGAGCAGGAGACTGTAGCAAGTAGAATAATGCATAAAAGACGAACAGATTGAAACTTTCGTGGCCTTCCGAAATCCTGGCCTTCCGCTGCATAGTTTCCATTTGTTTGAGGACGTGAACTCTAGTCCACCAGAGCCACAAGGCTGCATGTTCACTGCACCGTTACTGCAGTTTAATGCCATTTCAACTGCCAAGGCACCACCCTATGGAATTCTGGGATCTGTAGTCGGGTGAAGGACTTTGAATTCTCGCTGCAGGATCTCGCCAAACTACAAATCCCAGGCTTCTATGGGATGGGACGATAACAATGAAAGTGATGTCTGGCTGATATATTTCTGCAGCATGGATACAATCTTTCAGTACAACTTATCTCACAGAGTTGTTGTATGGATAATATGGGTGGGAGGACGATGTTCTTAAGAAAGGCCGTTACACGTGTAACGACAACGTAAATGCCAAGACTGCGTGGGTTTAGTGTGCCAACAATGCTACCCTTCTAGGCCTCGCCTATGATGAGCTTAAGTGAGCCCGCTGATGGGTCTGACCTGGAGACTTTACAGCCAAGTTGTGACTCCTAGGATGTTGGACTGTAACTGCCAGCATTCCTCACTCTTGCCTATACTGGCTAGGACTGCTGAGAGCTGCAGTCGCATAACGCTTGGGGGCGCATGATTCCCAGATTTACACTGTTTTTTGTTTTGACTAGGGGGGCGGGCAGGGATCCTCCAAACGTGAGGGAAATGTTATCCAAACTCCGTAAAGGGTACACTGGAGCATTTTGACTCCTGCGGGTCCTGGAGCCACCAAAACAGCCGTAGGGGCCACATGTGGTCACAGACCTCACATTGCCTATCTCTGGTTTACAGCCTTCCCTGGGCCTGTTCTCTCTTCACTTTAGGGAAGCCCCCTTCCTCCAGCCCAGGCTCTAAAATTTTGCGAAAGATTTCCATTTTTCTAATGATCCCATTTCTTAAAATGTCTTGTCCGATTCTACCAGGGCTGGGAATGGTGCGGTCTCCCAGATATTTTTGGACTGCAAGTCCCAGCAACCGCAGCCAGCAGAGGCCATGGCGAGGAATGCCACATCTCGAGGTCTCTATGATCCCCATTCCTTAGAGGGGACTACAATAGATTTTCCTTGGGTTTTTTCCAGGCTGTGAGGCCGTGTTCTGGAATACTGTACTTTCTTTCTGACGTTTTGCCTGCATCTGTGGCAGGCATCTTCAGAGAATGACTGGGTAGGAGTGTATGTGGAGCTTATATGCTGTGGACCCCTGTAGGGTAGTGTATGTAAATTTGTGTAATTGAATGGTTAGTTTCTGGGTATAGAAATGCAAGGCTCGTTAGTGTCTGTTTGGCTAATGGTTGGTTCTTGATTCGTAGTTCATAGATTTGTTTGATGCCAGAGCCTTTGGCTTGCAAGCGTTTGAAGATCTCCCTCCATTGGGGCACAGGGCCTGTCGGGTTGTGGCTGAAGTCGAACCCAAGACTCCACGGGGGCACAGGGCCTGTCCGGTTGTGGCTGAAGTCGAACCCAAGACTCCACTGGGGCACAGGACCTGTCCAGTTGTGGCTGAAGTCGAACCCAAGACTCCACTGGGGTACAGGGCCTGTCCGGTTGTGGCTGAACTCGAACCCAAGACTCCTAAGGAACACTCCTCCTTCCTCTCTCCTGCTGGCTTCCTCGCCTCTCTTTCTTTCTCGGAGGACCTCCTGGAGACAGGGTGACCCGACGTGAGCCAAGTACCAAACGGAGAAGACAACCCCGCCTCCTCCGTTCCTTGAGTCCACCCCCAGCCACCCACACACCTCCCTCCCTCCCTCCCTCCGAGCCCCCCCCGAGCGCCTTTTAAGCCTCGCCGCTCCTTCGGCGGCTGGCAGATGCGACGGGGAGGGCAGCTCAGTGCGAGGAGCCAACGGGACCGGCCGCGGGCGTCTGGCTGGTGTCCAGCGCAGCAGCCATGGCGGTCGGGGGCCGCGGCTGCTCTGTTTAGCCTTGGGCTTAGCCTGAAGCCCCTCTACGGTGTGTGTGTGGGGGGGGGGAGGAAAGGATCAGCTGGCCCCGACCCGTCAGAGCCAGGAAGCCAGCGGCTGGAGCAGCTGGAGCCCGGGCCCTCCATTAGGCCTGTCTCAGCCACCCACCCAGCCCCACACCACCAGCCCTCCTATGTCTGCGGTAGCCCAAGGCAAGGGAGAGAGCAGCTGGGAGCCTGCAAGGGCGAATTCCTTCCACCATTGATTGGAGGTCCTTTCACACGAGACCTTTATAGCGCTCTGATCCCACTTTGATTATTAGGGCAACATCATGTGGCATCCTGGGAGTTGCAGTTTAGGTAGGGGTATTATTGGGATTATTAAAATATTTGAGACAGGTGGTCTCAAGAAGGGGAGCAAAACAGCGCTTCAGCGCTTCAATCTCAGACTTCCTTAGAAGTATATAAAAAGGAGTTTACTTACAAAATCTTGTGCATGAAGATACACAGGTACTTCTTCTTAAGACATGCAAACACAGATGTAAAATTAGGAAGTTCTACATGCTACGGATCCTCTAAAATATGTGGGTACTCCATCCAAAAAAAGAAAGTTGTGTGTAGGCGCCCTCAGGGCATCTCAAAAGCATAGCGACTAACTTGGAGGTCAAACAAAGGATCTGTGTATGTGCAGGCAGGAAGAGGTGTGGTTAAGGAAAAACAGACAAACAGGAAATTAGTTTCTAAAGCATTCCTCATGCAATTAACTCTTTAAGTACTATGCACCTCAATGCATGCAAGAGGTTGCAATATTCCAACACCCCTCTCAACCTGGCATGCAACCCTGAAGCTCCTTTAGCCCCGTTTTGATATGCAGCTTCTCAAAACCATCTCTCCGTAATGGTTTAGGAGATTTTCAGATGGGGCCAAAATGTTACTGCCCCACCATTTCCTCTCCCATTCCTGCAATGGAATGGAGGTAAATGTTGTAGGAGTAATGAGTCTAAAAAAATAAAATTGTATTAAAAATTCCAGGATCTAGTCCTTTTAAAAAGCAACAAGAATTATCTTCTTTAAAAAGAGAGAGTTAAAAATCATTTACTTTGAAATTCATGCAGAGTGCAACTTAGGAATGCAGACTAAGCTCAATTAACATTTAAAAAAGGTGTGTTCAGAGGGCTGAGATCACCCAGTTAAATTAGACTCATTACAAAAACCAAGAAGTCAGTTTAAAATGCAAATCAAAAGTTTACTGAAGGTATATCAATCTCAATCTACATACTAAAACAAACTTTTAAAAGAGGTTCCTAACCAACTAAGAGTATTTAGGGTAGAAAAACTCACCCAGCCTATAGCGGTAAGAGGCTGCATGGTGAACATCATGGCATGGTTGCAGGAAAGATGGCTAAAAAAAGGATAATATAGCTTAAGATGGCTACAGCCTCATGAAGACTCTAACTTAAAAGTGAACTTACACAGAGCAATAAAATTTAAATTAGGTCATGTGTTGAATGACCCAGCACTCCAGTTGGCTGGAAGTGCCCAGTGAAATAAGAGAAAGGGAATTTGGGAGAACAGAAGCATGCAGGGGAAAAACCTAGACTTATCTTAGGATGTGAATGAGGTAGACAAGATTGCTTTTATATTACTATGATTATTTCCCCACATACTACATTTCCCTTCTCAATTGCACGGTATGCCATGAACAATCTTCATTTCGTCTCATAGTCTCAGGAAACTGTCCTTAGGGAGAGGCTTAGTTAAAATATCAGCTATCATTTCTTCTGAGTTGCAGTTCTCCAGTTGAACAAGTTGGCTCTGGCACATTTCTCTCACCTTGTGGAAAGCAATGTCTATGTTCTTCTTCAGAGGCTTGTCACTCTGAGAAATTTTGATACAGCTTTGATTGTCTTGCATCAAAATGGTTGGCTTGGGTTCTTGTATCCCAAGATCCAGAAGCAAATTCTGCAACCATTTGATTTCATCACAAGCTGTTTTCGCTGAGACACACTCGGCACCTGTGGAACTATCCACCACTGTACTCTGCTTCCAACTTGTCCAACTTACTGCTCCACCACCATAAAAGATGATGTTTCCACTGGTTGATTTTCTCTCCACCAAATCACTGCCCCAATCGGCATCTGCATAGGCAATCAGTCGTGGCTTGTCACATGCTGGCAGCATCAGTGTGAAGTCAGCGGTCTCTTTTAAATATCTTGAAATTCTTTTCACTGCAGTAAAATCTCGAAGAGTAGGAGAATTAACCATTCTACATAAGATGCCAACAGCATTTGCAATATCAGGTCTAGTGAAATTCGCTATGTACAGAAGTTTTCCAACTGCAGTTCTGTATTTTTCACTGTCTCTCAAAGGCTCAGATGCCTCATTGCTTTTTAAGAAACCTACTTCCATTGGAGTTTGAGCATCTTTTAAGCCAAGACAGTCCAGAAGATCTATAATCTTCTGCTTTTGATTAAGAAAGAAGCTTCCATCATGGTCTCTTTCAATTTGTACTCCAAGATAGTGTGAGATGTCTCCCAAACTTTTAATATCCATTTCTTTCTGGAGATTCAGGAGTATTTCTTCACTATCTGCTTTGTCTTGACTGCACAGAATCAAATCATCAACATAACTTGCAATGTAAGTCCATCTATTGTTTCTGAATCTTTTGTAAACACATTGGTCAACAGTGCCTGGAGTAAATCCTTCTTTGATAAGGAGCTGATTTAACTTTTCGTGCCATTTCTTGGCTGCTTGTTTTAATCCATACAAGCTTTTCTCAAGTTTACATACTAGATGCTCCTTTCCAGGTACTACAAATCCCGAAGACTGTTCCATGTACAGTTCCTCATCTAGATCTCCATAAAGAAATGCTGTTTTCACATCTAGATGTTGTACATGCATTTTCTTGGAAGCTGCAGCAGCCAATAAGGTTCTAATAGTGGTGTGTGTAACTACTGGGGAGAAAGTTTCATGAAAATCTTCTCCAAATTGCTGATTGTAACCTTTAGCTACAAGTCTGGCTTTATATCTTTCAATCTCGCCGTTTGCATTTTGCTTTGTTGTAAAGACCCATCTGCAGCCAATTGCCTTCTTGCCTTTTGGCAATTCTGTCAAACTCCAAGCTTTATTTTTATATAAGGATTCCATTTCCTCCATTGCTACTTTCACCCATTTCTCAGAATCAGACTTTGGCACTCCTTTGATCCTCTGCCAATCAGAGGGTTTCAGAAGGCTTTCCCCTGTGGCTAGATAGGAGAATCTCAAAGGAGGCACTCCCCTGTTACCCCTCGCAGATTGTCTCACCTGGACTTGAGTTCCTGGCTCTGCCTGTGGCACACCGTCCGGTCCTCCGTCCTCTGGTAAGTCGTGGGCTGAGGGAGCCCCTTCTGGATGTGAAGCACTTGCAGGAGGGTGAAAGAGCTGCACACGCTGTGGCTGCCGCTGAGAATCAGGGTCAGGGTCTTCTTCCACTGCAAACACATACGAATAGAAATCTTTGTTTGGATTAGAGTTAAATTGAGGTCTTTCATCAACATAAACAGCACTTGTTATTCTCATTGTGCGTCCATCAGGGTTTAGGATTTTGTAAGCACCTTTGGCATAGCCAATAAAAATTCCCTCTTCACTTCTACAGTCCAGTTTGTCTCTTTTCTGTTTGGGAATGTATGTATAAGTTTTTTATCCAAAAATCCTGAGATGGTTCAGTCTGGGTTTCACACCATGCCACAATTCAGATGGAGTAACTTCTCTGGATCTGGTTGGAAGTCTATTGTATAAGTATGTGGCTGTGAGAATTGCCTCAGACCAATAAGCTTTAGACATGTTAGCCTGTAAAAGCATTGCAACTGCCATTTCCTTTAAGGTGCAGTTAATTCTCTGCGATAAACCATTTTGTTGAGGACTATAAATAACAATTGTCTGGCGTCTGATGCCATGTTCCTTTAAGAACTCATCAAATTGAGTATTGATAAATTCAGACCCATTACTGTCCTCAAATTTTGAATTTTATAATTGAATTTATTAGTGATATAATTAAAGTACTCTTTGAACTTCTCAAAAGCTTGACTTTTCTCCCTTAGGAGGTAGCAATGGCAATATTTGCTGAAATCATCTGTGAGGGTCATGAAATAGAGGTTTCCACCAACTGATTTCTGTCTAAATGGCTCACAGAGATCAGAGTGTATCAACTCAAGAGGTTTAGTAGATTGTCTTTCTGTGAGAGGCTTGTGTGAAGGTGCAGTAGCCTTAATTTTAATGCATTCCACACACCTTTCATTCACACAACAGTTCTTGAAATGAAAGTCTTTTGCTAGCTCTTGATTAGCCAATTTCTTTATGCATTTAACATTTCGATGAGCAAACCTTCTATACCATAAATTTATGCAGTCTTTGTGTTTACACTGAGTTGCAACGTTGGCATTTGAGTCACTGATCTCCATGTGATAAAGACCATCATCCTTTAGAGTGCCTTTACAAATCAAATGTTTGCCATGAAGACCATAACATGCATTCTTTTTGAAAACTACTCTGTTGCCCCTAGATGTGCTCATTTTGACTGAACAGAGGGAGCTCTTGAGCTCGGGGGTATAAACAGCATCCATAATTTTCAATATTTCTGTCCTAGCTCCCAATCTCATAGGAAGATACACAGTCCCAATTCCTTGCACTATAACAGAATCTCCATTGGCAAGAAACACAGGGAATTTTACTTCTTCATTAAAATCTTGGAAATATTCCCTTTTATTAACAAATGTGTTGCTAGCTCCGGAATCTACGATGAAGGAATCTTTATATTCATTTCCAGAAGCTTGCATTACTTTTTCATAAGCCAATCCAATGTGAAATTTCTGTTTAGCATCAGCTTCTCTATCTCTACGGCTTTTTGCATTCTCTTGCTATGGCCAGTCATCTCTTGCTGTGAGAATGACTGTCTCTTTCCCTTTCAAGCCTTTAATTGCACCCCATTTGGCTCAGAAGAGAAGGGGGGCTTGGAGTGGGTAGCATTCCTTTTAAAATGCTCCTTTTCTTTTCCAGCTAAATTAACTTGCTGGTTAAAGTTAGAATTTCTGGATTCAAACTTGTCATTTTGCATCAAATTTTGCCTATGTAGAAATTCTCTTATTTGAATATAGGCTTCTGGTAGGGTTAAATCGTTTTTCAATTGCAAAGTGTTTATGATGGGATTGTAAAACTTTGGTAAGCTTGCTAAAAAAATCCCAGCTTGCATAGCCTTTGGAATCTCTTCTCCAGGAGATTGCAATTCTGCTAATGTAGCTCTGAAATCATTAATGTGTTCATCTAGACATTTTGGATTTGCTAATTTCATGTTCACAAATTTCACCATCAATGCAATTTTATTTCCCATGGATGGAACATCACATAGATCTTTCAAAGTGTCCCACGCAGCTTTTGCTGTTCTCTTATCTTTGATTTCACAGACTAATCCTTCATCAGTTGTTAAAATTATGAATGCTAATACTTTTTGATCATCCCTATCAAAACAATCTCTTTCTTTTCCCTGATTTGGCCTCTGTTTATGTAAAACATCAATAAGTCCCATGGCCTTCAGGTATGTTTCAAAAGAAAAAGACCATCTTTTATAATTTGGACCATTCAGTTTCTCCATCCTTAAAAAGACAGACAGGCTAGCTGCTTCAGCCATAATTGCTTTTATTGCTTTATTGCCTTTGTCTTCAAGCTGAGAGAGACCAAATAAACAGCAACTCTGAGGTGATCAGATAAAAAGAAAAACAAAACTTTTGCAAAAACAAAAATTAAATTGAGCTTTTAAATCTTCAATCTGGGAACCAAAACCCATCCATGTAGGAGTAATGAGTCTAAGAAAATAAAATTGTATTAAAAATTCCAGGATCTAGTCCTTTTAAAAAACAACAAGAATTATCTTCTTTTTTAAAAAAGAGAGTTAAAAATCATTTACTTTTAAATTCATGCAGAGTGCAACTTAGGAATGCAGACTAAGCTCAATTAACATTTAAAAAAGGTGTGTTCAGAGGGCTGAGATCACCCAGTTAAATTAGACTCATTACAAAAAACCAAGGAGTCAGTTTAAAATGCAAATCAAAAGTTTACTGAAGGTATATCAATCTCAATCTACATACTAAAACAAACTTTAAAAAGAGGTTCCTAACGAACTAAGAGTATTTAGGGTAGAAAAACTCACCCAGCCTATAGCAGTAAGAGGCTGCATGGTGAACATCATGGCATGGTTGCAGAAAAGATGGCTAAAAAAAGATAATATAGCTTAAGATGGCTACAGCCTCATGAAGACTCTAACTTAAAAAAGAACTTACACAGAGCAGTAACATTTAAATTAGGTCATGTGTTGAATGACCCAGCACTCCAATTGGCTGGAAGTGCCCAGTGAAATAAGAGAAAGGAAATTTGGGAGAACAGAAGCATGCAGGGAAAAAATCTAGACTTATCTTAGGATGTGAATTAGGTACACAAGATTGCTTTTACATTACAATGATTATTTCCCCACATACTACAAATGTTCGCACACTCAGCTCCATTCTGCTGCAGAAATGGGCCTCCTTCCTTCTTGCTGTTGTAAAGGCTGGCTGGCTGAAATCCCACTCATTCTTGTGAGAGAACGAGTGGGAGGGAAATTCAAAATAAAAAAGCTGTCATAGAAAGAAAATAAATTAAAAATAAAACAAGCAACCTGAGGAGGGAGGAAGGGTGCCACTTAACTTGATGTCCCAATCGTGGCAGGAAGTGATTGGCATGGAGCTCCTCCCCCATGCCTGTCATCGCGGAACAGGGACAGGGCTCCTTTCCCCACATCCCTGATTCTGTGACCGGCACAGAAGGGGTGTTCTATTCACAATATTTTGTCATGAACAGAATACCCCAGGAGCAGGATGGGGACAGGACAGGAGCAGGACAGAAGGGGTCAAAGTCGTTTGAACAGCAGCCCTTTTCTTGACCCTGTTCCGTGCCTGACTCGCAGTATAAGCCCCATCTGAAAATCTCCTTAGTCAGGATATCAGTTGTCATCTCACTTGTAGGACAGTAGATAATTTTTATCATGCCTTCTCTCACCAGTTGATGAAAATTGTGACATCTAGTTCCAATGTGCTGTTGGAAGTGAAGAAGCATCAATGCTTGTTTACAACTCTGTGTGTGTTTCTGACCTGTATTTACTTCCTGTTCATATGCAGAGGTATCTTCTCCCTCCTTCTTTCCCTCAAGTATTTATAGTGTTTTACAACCCTTTGTCTGAGAAGCTAGAAGCTAGCAACATGAGGCAGACCGGCCTCAAGATCTCTTACATGCACACTTGAGAGTCAGCTTTAGGGACTCTTGCATCTAAGTTAGATAGCTCTCTTTTATCTATCTATTTTTCTTATCCAAAATGTATTCTCTGCCATAATAAATGTAAGTTCTGCTTTATAACTTTACTGAGCATCCAGAATTATTTATGTTCTGTCTTGTACCAGAAGCTCATGAAGCACTGGAGGTCTGTTACAATCTGCTTAATATAAATACCAAAGCCAACCCAAAAGTTGTGTGGTGTTATCTTCCCACTTTAAGATAGCTTAATTCAACTCTGATTGTCTTCAAACATTTGAGTTGGCTTCTCTTCAGTTACAGTTGTCCCTTCATATTCACTGGGGTTAGGGATGGAGCACCACCACAAAAGTGAAAAAACTGCATATAAGTTCAGCCCCAGCCCCAACATGCACACTACAGTATTGCAGAGTACTCTACTGCCAATACCAGCCACCACACAACTCCATCTTGCTTTCTTACCTTGCACCAAAACAGTGCTGCCCATTTAAAACAGTAAGGTTTAAAGTAACGGGCAGTGATTTTTGGTGCAAGGTAAAAAAGCAAGCTGGAGTTGTTTTGTTGCCAGAACAGGAGGAGAGGGGAGGAGGGTGGGGTCTTGGAGTTTTAGCTAGTTGAGCAGCAGCTAAGCTACAAACCGCAAATATGCAAAACCACAAATGTGAAGAGAATGAATATGGACAACTGTATTCCAAAATCAATGAACATTTTATCAAGCCATTGCAATTCGCTACATGCTTCCAATGCTGCAATGTAATCCGATTCAGTGGAAGAATGTGCTACAACTTCCTGTTTATGGCTGGCCCAAGAGATAGGCCCATTTCCATACAAAAATAAATAACCACTGGTAGAACATAAATCATCGCTATCACCAGCCCAGTCAGCATCAGTGTAGCAAACAAGATTTGGATCTTTGCTAGCTCACAGCTTCAGTTGAAAGTCCATAGTGCCCTTTAAGTATCTGGCAACTCTTTTCACAGCAGCCTAATATTCCTTGGTTGGCGCACTAACTTTTCTGCTGAGAATTCCTACAGCATATTAGGTCTAGTATTTGTGGCTATATTAGGTCTAGTATTTGTGACTAAGTACAGAAGCTTTTCAATTGCTATTCTGTACATTGTACTGTTTGGCAAAAGTTCACTTTTTTCATCATTTTTAAGAAAGTCTGTCACCATGGGTGTTGCCACACTATATGCATCTTTCATTCCAAGAGTCTCTAAAAATCCAACAATCTTTTGTCTTTGACTCAGTAGGAAAGAACCATCTTTTTCTCTTTGAATCTGTATGCCTAGGTGGTATGTAGCATTTCCTAGTTCTTTCAATTCAACTTCTTTGTTCAAATTTTGCACAATCTCTTTGTAGTCTTCATCTCTCTGAGTAGCTATGATCAAATTATCACCATAAGACAAAATAAAAGTTAAATGTCCATCTTTGGATCTAATGTACAAACATGGGTCTGCTTCTCCTTGTCTGAAGCCTAAACCTTTCATCATTTTGTATAGTTTCTCATTCCAGGCTCTAGTTGATGGCTTAAGCTCATACTGTCCTTTCTTGAGCTTGCAGACAAGATGTGGTCTATCGTGGTCAACAAAACCTGGTGGTTGTTTCACGTATATCTCTTCTTTGATTTCACCATGCAGGAAAGCTGTTTTCACATCAACATGTCAGACACTCATTTGTTTAGAAACAGCTAAGCTTAAAAGTAGTCTTATGGTGCTATGTTTCACCACTGGAGCAAAAATGTGATCATAATCAACCCCAAATTTCTGTGAGAATCCTTGAGCAACTAATCTTGCTTTGTAGTGTTTCACTTTTCCTTCTGCATCTTCTTTCAATTTGAACACACATTTGCATCCTATAGCTTTCTTCTCTGGTGGGAGTTCAGTAAGTGTCCATGTTCCATTCTTATGCAGCACTTCTATTTCCTCTTTCGCTGCTTTTCACCACTGATCTGCTTCATCTACAAACATTTGCTCAATGTCTTCTATTTTTATTGGTTCTTTCGGTAACGCCAATGTTGCAAGGTAAGATAGGCGGTCAGGATACTCTCTCAGTGAGTATCTGGGAACCTGTTCTGGATCCTTCTCTGTCTCTGCAGCACCTTCCAGTCCAGTAATCAGGTCATCTTATTTTTATTTATTTATTTATTTATTTATACCCCGCTCTTTAGCCACAAGGCTATCAGAGTGGCTTACAAATTGTTTTAAGCAATAGCTATTTACACATCTACACTGCATTAAACAGTTTCCAATGTGTGTTAGCTAATTGCCCCCACAAGCTGGGTACTCAATTTACCAACCTACGAAAGGATGGAAGGCTGAGTGAACCTTGAAGCCCGCTGGAATCGAACTTGCAACGTGGTGACTTGCAGTACTGGCATTTAAATCTGTGGTTAAATCTGCACTTGAATGTGTACCTCCCCCTGTGTCTGGCTCAACTGTTGCATCATCCATCTCATACATTGGTACTAATATGAGAGGTTCAAATTCTGGTTCCAGGAATTCAGACATAGCATCTTCCTCTTCTTTCAAGATGTCAAGAGCAATATCTTCCTCTTCTGAGAAGTCTATCACAGTTCCGCTTTTGTCAATTCTACTAGATTCATCAAAATGAACTACATGTCTAGCAGTGACTTGACAAATCACTTTATAACCTCTGCTTGAAGGTTCATAGCCAATCAAAATAGTCCGTTCTGATCTGGCATCTAGTTTATGTTTCTTTTGTTTAGGAACATAAGCATAAGCTATGCATCCAAATGTTCTGATGTGTTTCATGTTTGGCACTCTGCCATGCCACATCTAAAATGATGTTTGTGTAGTGCCTTTGGTTGGCAATCTATTCTGCAGATAAGTCGCTGTTACAAATGCATTGCCCCACAGACTACTAGGTAATTGAGCTTCAGCCAACATGCACTTTGTCATCTCCACTAGAAATTTGAGCTTTCTCTCAGCTATGCAGTTCAGTTGTGGTGTATAAGGAATACTAGTTATGTGCTGTATGCCAAGCTCTTCCAGGAAAGCTTTTGTGTGATTTGAGAGGTACTCACCCCCACAATCCAAAAAAATCATCTTCAGGAATGTCTCAAACTTGTTCCTCACCATGGTAATGTACTTCTGAAGCATCTCATGGGTTTAACTCTTCTCCTTCAGTAGATAGGTGGTGCGGTACCTTGAAAAACCATCCACAAAATTTAAAACATATCTATTTCCTCCAAGTGAAGGTACATTAAATGGACCACACAAATCAGTGTGAATCAGATTCAGAACCCTTGTGGTTCTCTTTTCAGTCCTTGTATGAAATGAAGACCTGGTTGCCTTTTGTTCAACACATATTGCACACCTGTTGGCATTGGCATTGCTTTGTGACTCTACCTTGATACCTGTGGCCAAATTCTGATCCTGTAGTTGAAGAATGACCTTTTTGTTATGATGTCCAAAATGTTTGTTCCATAAGTCAATGCTGGCTTCATTCATGCTGGCTCCATTCACCTTTGTGTAAGACATATTCACTTGTTCACCTGAAAGATTTAAGTCATAGATACCATTATTTTCAAATGCTTAAACATACATAGTGTTTTCATCATATATTTTGCACATTCCTCTTTCAAAAAGTATTGAAAATCCTTTCTTGTCCAAAGCTGATATACTGAGCATGTTACACTGGATGTCAGGGATTACTAACACATCATCTGCCGCATGCTGCATAGTTTGTTTTGGTAGTACACAATTTAAAATGCATTTTCTAAATGCTAAAATGGGCAATCTGCATCTCTCAGCAGTCTGTATAGTCCCACTCATGTTATTATTCATTTCAATAATATTAACATCATTAAATGTACTGTGACTTTTACATCAGAATCTACAACCCAAATATCTGATTTCTCTGTATTATATCAACTCCTAAAACTTTGTTGTTCAAAATAAGATTTTTTTTGTTTCCTCTGATGCTTTTTGCTTGCCTCTAAATTCATCCTGAGCATTCTGTTGCCTCCTCTGATCAGTTGCAGGCTGAGCATTTTGAGGAGAGCTGCCATTGGCTGGAAGTCGTTTGGGGAGTCTATGGTTCTTCACTAAATCCCCCCTTTTATTACAATTAAAGCAGTGAATTTCGGATTGGTCCTTGGGAGGAGCCTTCCCTCTATGGCCTGCAGCCATGTAATTTGATCCACTTAGAACTAGAGCAGAGCTCTGATTAAGATCTCTGTGGTCTGTACATTCACCATGCAATCTGCTTAGAGCCTCATCAAGTTTTAAATCTTGTATGCCCTCCAGAACAGATATAAAGGAATCAAATTGTTTTCCTAAAGTTTCAGTGAAAAAAAGCAATCTTTTGTTGTTCTGTTACATTGAAACCATGCAAATTTAGCTTTTCAAAAATAGTTATCAAATTGCTTATGTGAGGTTTACAATTATGCTTTGAATTCAGCTTTAAATGCATCAGTTCCCTAATATAGATTGATTGAGATTTAGCACAGGTAAATCCATAAATTTTTTTTAGTTTGCCCAACATTTCCTTTGCTGTTTTACAATCATTTATGTAAATGATTTGTTCATCTCTTAAACAGTTAAAAAAAATCAGATCTCATGATACCGCATCCTTTCACAGCCAAAGCTGTAACGGATCTCCCACTGCTAGCCTTTGTTGTTCAATGCATTGAACAACATTTTGAGCAGAGAATAGAATTTCTTTTCTTTTTCTCCATTTAGAATAGTTATTATTTAACACTATTTGCCTCCTAGCTAATTGTCCTTCATTTGGAAGCATCTTGACTTCTTTTGTAATTCAAAAACAATGAACAGCTTTAAAAAATATGTAGTTAGCTGTGAATTGCAAGGAGGGTGGGGAAAAATATGCTTTCAAAGTAAGTACACCAAAAATTTTAAAAAGCCCAGAAAAAGTCTGGTTAGACTGCACACAATAAAACTCTGGAAACTCTGGGCCCATAACCTATTGGGATTATTAAAATATTTGAGACTGGTGGTCTCAATAAACAGAGCAAAAACAGTGCTTCAGCAGAAGCTTTCTATCAGCAGAACATTTGAGCCAGTCCCCAAGCAAACCGCTCTTCCCTCAGCACTAGCTAAGAACAAACAACTTCAGACTTCGTTAAAAGTATATAAAAGGTAGTTTACTTACAAAATCTTGTGCATGAAGATACACAGGTACTTCTTCTTAAGACATGCAAACACAGATGTAAAAATAGGAACTTCTACATGCTACAGACCCTCTAAAATATGAGGGTACTCCATCCTAAAAATAAAGGGGGGTGCGCTCTCATGGCATCTCAAAAGAATGGTGACTAACTTGGGGGCTCAAACAAAGGATCAAAGGATTTTGTGTACGTGGAGACAGGAAGAGGTGTGGTTAAACAAAAGCAAACAGGAAAGTACAGTAGTATCTTAAGCTTTCCTCATGCAATTAACTCTTTTAGTACTATGCACCCCAATGCATGCAAGAGGTTGCAATATTCCAATATGTATTTATCATTCTCAGCCAGTAAGCTGTACTGCAGTGGTGTCCAACCTGTGGCCCTCCAGGTGTTTTGGACTCCAACTCCCAGAAGCCTGAGCCAGCTGGTCCAATAGTCAGGAATTATGGGAGCTGTAGTCCAAAACACCAGGAGGGCCACAGGTTGGACACCACTGCTCTATTGCCTCACCAAATTATAAATCCCAGGATTCCATAGGCTGCAGCTATGGCAGGTGAAATGAAATCATCATGTTGTTGTTGTGCCCTGTGAAAGGGCCTCTGGTCAGAATGGGGGTGGGGTGGGAAGAGCTCCCTGTCTCAGAATGGGGGCTGTTTTTCTTTGGACTGGAGAGGAGCACCGCAAAATGAGTGTCCATTTCTGGGGCTGGAGTGCACAGGCTTGTGTGCCCCTGACTGATCTTCCTGCACCTCACCAGTTCTGCCACCACTGTCCCAATCGGGGGTCTATGATAGGGAGCCTGGGACCCTCTCACCCCTTCAAAGGGCAGTCAATGGTGACACTAGGGGGGTGCTGAAAGGCCAAACCAACCCCGGTGACACCAGCCTTAATGACGCCACAGAGAGCAGTCATCCTGTGGTAGAGCCAACATGTAGGGCACAAGCAAAGCATGTGACTCACACTCACGGGCAAACCTGACTCAAGCCTTGCAGAACCAGGGAAGAGCATGTTGGAATTTCAGGTAGCAACCCAACATGCCAGATTGTTTACTGTTAGAGAGAATTAGGTTGAATGTAACACAGATAGTGAGGTTATTTCCTGTTGTAACTAGAGATTTTTACAATGTGTCTTCCGGAAAGGAGGTTCCCTTTAAATCCTTTGTCTGGAAGCCATGTTCTCTCTCTCTGTCTCTCTCTGTCTCTGTCTCTCTTCCCATCGAGATCCCCTGGAAGCAGAATGCCTCAGGATGAGTCTCTTCACATTTTGTTTTAGAGATGTAGTAATCAGCGTTTATTTTTGTTATTCCTGCTTAAAATTCTTTTCCCTGTGTACTGAAGTATTACACATGATGTTTGTGAGTGAAGTACATTTTATATGTTTTTTAAAAGGCTGTGGAATACTTTCTTTGTTTTGCTAGACACAGTGAGGAAAGGGGGGCAAAAGGGTTGGGTGGCTATTAATTGTCTGTGTTTTTGGAACTGCTTTGCTTTTGCTGTGCATATTTAAAGAGATACTCTGCTAACTTTGCTTATTTTTACCACTAAGGAGAATATAGCCAACTGGTTTTTTGGCACCAGTTTTAAACATTCTCCGTTAGAGCAGAGAGTGCAAGGCTGAAGGGCCCAGTCCAGCCACATGGCTTCCTTTTGCAGTCTTCTGAGAAACCCTCAGAGGGCTTTGTGCTGGTTTTGTGACTTCAAGTCCACTCCGACTGATGCCAACCCTATTCTTGTCAAGATTTATTCAGAGAAAGTTTGCTGTTGCCTCCCTCTTTCAGGCGCCTCTCTGCAAATCCAGGCCTGTAAACCAGTGTTTCTCAAACTCTACTCTTCGAGAGATTTGGGGACTTCAACTCCCAGAAGTCCCAGCCAGTGTGATTAATGTTGGGAATTCTGGGAGTTGAAGTCCCACACATCTGGAGAACCAGAGTTTGAGAGCCACTGCTTAAACTATGCTGGCTTCATACCACTCTACCACTTCCTTTTCCTGTTGCAGCCGGGCCAGGCGGCCAAGGAAATGGCCGTTCATCCACTTGCATGAGCCCCGTCAACTAATAACTGAAAATTAAAAGAAATTTTTTAAAAATTAAGGCGCAACTGAAAATTCTTTCTCTGCTCAAGTCCCATGGGGTTCCATGGGGTTTACTCCCAGGTAGGTGCGCATAGGGTTAAAGTTTAAGTCTCTTTTTAAGATAAGAACAACAACCACAAGCCCACACAACCGCAGGGCTGTCTCCTCCACGGAATCAAATACACTGAATAAAAGACTGATCCCTTCGAATTTTCTAATGTGTGAGTGTGCAAAAAGAAAAAAAAGGGGGAATTAACATCTGGAAATGGCTATCAAATAGTGTACAATCCCAGAGAGACGCCAAACTTCCACTATATAAAATTTCCACTATCCGTCTCCCTGAGCCTATAAATCTTCCCTGAGAATTGGAGGAAAGTAACAGTTCCTTGGAATGAAATGCCAGTTAGGGAAATAACGGAGGTGGTGGTGGGGAGAATGTGAATAATTTGCAGGACTTCCTCTCCCCCACCAGCCACCCCACGCCATGCAAAACACTCCCTTGAGTGCCGAAAACGCGTCGAAAGACAAACATGCCCGTTTTAATTGACGCCGTTGTGAATCCTGGTGGCAAGCTTCAGAGAGAAAGAGACAGAACTTCCCCGTGTTAAACAGCCACCCAAGCTGCTTGCTATGGGGTAGGGCTTGGGAAAGTTACTTTTTTTTTTTTTTGGACTACGGGTCCTAGAAGCCCGCAGCCAGCTGGGTTGTCTCTTCGACGGAATTGAGCACAAGAAATAAACAGTTTCTCTCTTAATACGCAAAAGGAACGTCGGAAAGGAACTGGCTGCGGTGGCTATCATGCTACTTGGGGGCTTCTGGGAGCTGCAGTCGAAAAAAGAAATAACATCCCTAAGCTCTGTGACCAAGGGTCCGCTGTTGGTGCTGCTGCTTGGGCCGAGGTTAATTCCTAGGACCAGGTTCATTCTTGTCGGCGTTTCTAAGGCTTGGGCTCTTGAGCTCTGGATAGATTGCTTTTGCCCTTTCAGGCTATAATGTCTCGCCAGCCCTTTCTCTGGCCAAGTGGTTTTTTAAAAGGATTTTTCTCCCTCTTTTTTCCCCCAGCTAGGGGCGGGGGGTGGTGGTCAGCAGGATCTCCAAAGGTTCCTGGAGAACCAGTCTTTCTCTGAAATTTTGGTTGTCCAGGGAACGGGTTTCTTCCTGCCTTCCATAACGCACTGACCTCCTTGAACACACAGACTACCAAGAGCGAATTGCCAAGGTCTGAATATTTTATTGAACTGTCTCGCGTTTCTCTGTTGACGGCTGTAAACTGAAGAGGTTGCAGCTCCAGAATCATCTTGGGTCTTGCAGAGAATGACACTGGATCGTGCTGAAAGATGCCGGGCCTCCAATAGATCAGAAACTTCGACCCTGGTAACTCTCACCTGTGCTCCCAGATCCGTGCGGGCCTCTCCATGGTGAGGGGACAGCATTCTGCACATGCTCGGGAACACCCTCTTCTTGGCTTCATGTCCTACACCTCAAGGCTGGGTCCTGACATTCAGCTCAGGTTTAGTAGAAGAGCCCTGAAAAGCTGAAAACCTCTGTAATAAAAGAGGGAGAAGGGAGGGGGGAAGGAGTTTGGGATGAAATTGATCTACTTTGCAAGGGTGTTGTAAAAACGAATGTATCATGGACGCTCACGCACGGAGCCTCGGCGTGGGTAGGTAGTCTTCGAAGATTAGATAAAAACGAAAGGGGGTGGAGATTGGTATTTCCTTTCTCTTCTAAATATTGTTAGATATTCCCCAAGCCGATTATAGTGAGGTAGCTTGAGAAATAAAGGAGGTTTTACAAGGCCATTCCACAAACGCTAAGCTCGGTTTTAAGAACGAGTTTAGAATGATAAATTAAGCTCGATGTCACAGTGATCCATGAATCGATAATGCTCTCAGTGCTGGTCCCAAATGATTTTTAATAGTCCAGAGAGAAACAGATCTCTCCTTGGGTTTCTCCCCTTTTCCTCCAGCTTGGGAAATGCAAAACCCCACCAGGCGATGCAGCCAAGCTCAAAACAACGGTACCTAACGTTGGTTGGCTGGATGATACCCCCTAGTCTTGAACGTTTAAGAAAAGGACGCGTTCTGTTAATCACCATGGAAAGGGAATTAGGAAGGAACCCTGAAGCTTCGGCATAATCGCCTTCCGCGGGCGCGCTCCCTTGTCCCCGGCAGCCTCGGTTTATTGTGAATGTGAAGTTGTCGCTTCTGTCTCAAAAAACCCACAAAACCCACCAACGGTCTTCAAAAAGCCAGCTGGTTCCTGAAAAAGAAAGGGAGGAGAAAGCAAAGATTGGAATGTTTCTCTATACTTACATACATACATGCGTGTATGTATGTGTTAATATTTTCCGTTTCTATATATCCGTTTGAAAGTTCAGATAGTTGCTCAGTTTCAACAGGATATGTATGTATGTATGTTATGCGACTCGGTTAGTAATGGAAACTAGTCCCTGAAGCTGGAACCCTGGGTGCCACCCAGCAAGTCCTTCTCCTGCGCAATCCGGGCAGAAAGGAGCGGGGAATGCGCAAGAGCAACGGAGTTGGAGCGATGTTAATAAAGCTCCCCCCTCCCCGGTTGCTGGATCGCGCCTGGTCTTCGGAATATAAAAGCCGATTCATCCCAGCGTATTCCCCTCCGTTGGCGACCATCGGGTGATCCCAAAAATAAATCTTTAAATTGAGGGGGGTTTGAGGGGCGTCACGTGACGACGGCGACGCATTCCCTCGCCATAATCACGCCTTTTATTCCATTTTCTAGATGGGCCGGTGAGTCTGGGGTGGATCAATCCAATCCATTCATAATAAGGAGGGCGCCCCCCTCCACCCCACCCCTACGTGAATTAAAATCTATTAGCTCCTCCGTGGGAGACGCGGCTATTGCTTAAATCAATAAAGAGCATAAAGGAGACTTGGAGGGGTGTGGGGGTGTGTGTGTGAAAAAATCGTCTTCTATGAAAGGTGCTGGGGAGGGGCGGGTGGGGGAAACACCTCTCTGAATCCTCCCGATCGATCCTTATAAATATTGAATGGCCTAGAGGTAGAAAGAAAGAAAGAAAGAAAACAGGAAAGCAAAGGCCGTTTAACGCTTAAACAGGAAAAAAAACCCGAAGCGCGTTAATAGGAATAAAAGGAAATCGTCTATAGGTTGTGGAAATGTGGGGGGAAGAAGAAGAAGGTGAATCGGATGCGTAGGGGTCTCCCCGCCCGCCCCCCAGGCTTCGAGAAAGATGTTTTTCGACTTTCGTGTAAAGCTACACAGAAAGGAACGGGAAGTCTTGTGAAGTGTAACGGCTGGAGTAACGCACTCAGGCCTGAGAGGACACGCCTTAGCCGGGCGAAGGTTTAAACCCTTAGGTTAGGTTTCTGAAACCTGGGGTTAAGTAAGATGCGCTGCGCCCTTGCCTTGCTCTTTCCCGCAGAGGGCGAGAGCTTTTTCCTCGCTCACATCAAGCCATTTTCTCCTCCTCGCCGACTGTCGAGTTTAGGCTCCCGGCGAAGAGACTCCCACCGTCGCGGCAGGCTCCTCGGTCACAGCCGGGGCAGCCCTGGGGAAAGAAATCCTCGCTTACCCCAGTCCCAGAAGACCGTTTGCCTGATCAGACAGACAGACAGACTGGGCTAACGGTGGGGTAAGAGAGAAGGAGGGACACCTCCCGAGTTAGAGAGCCCTATCCTAAAAGACAGCCTGGGAGTCAGGAGAAAGGAAATGCCTTCTTTCTGCGAGAGCTCAGGCCAGGCCTCCTGTTAGGGCCCAAGGACTCCTCAGGCAGCCGCCAGGACTCTCTCTGTGTGTGTGTGTGTGTGTTCTTTACCTAATGATATTTGCCCGGCGTTGGGAGGACACCACCGGACAGATCACAGCTCGCTTGGGGAGCCGAAAAGAAATGCGGGCTTCATTCATTGCGCATCATCCCAGAGGATGCCCTTATTATGTCAAGTTCAAATTTAACCCATTGCATTGAGGAAAAAACAGGGTACAATTTCAGTATTTTACAAATTGAAAAATTGAAGCCTTCAGCTAAGGCCCTAAACCAGGGTTTCTTAGCCAGGGTTCCCTAGGGTTCCATAAGAGTTTGCAGATTGTGATGGTGGGCGGTAACAGTTGTTTGTGCTGTAGATATAATAATGTTTATATAGAAGTTCCCAGAGTCCTATGTTTTTTATGCAGGCGTTCCCTGAGACCTGAAGATTATTTCAAGGGTTCCTCCAGCATAGAAAGGCTGAGAAACACTGCCCTAAACTGTAGCTTACAGTACTTCGCTTGTACTAAAATCCAGCCCTGTATTTGCGGTAAAGCTAGAGATATTGTTGTCTTTGCTTAATTCATGATACAGGCCTTGGGGGGAAGGGGGTCTGTCCTGACTCACATTCAGCAGCTCCAAGGGTCATATATTTTAAGTGGATCCGGCCCTTACAACGTTCCTGCCTGCCCCCCCCCTCAGCTCTGCCCCCCCTCCGCCAGTGTTCCCTAGGAACCGGGCCCTCCTCGCAAACGCCTTCCTGCCGGGGTTTGGGGGAAGGGAAGGGGGCGAAGGAGACCACCTCAAAGTAGGGCCCTTCACATTCTGCGGAGCAGATCTCAAACTTCCCGCGGTTCCCCCTCCTTTTCACTGGAGGGGAACTTCAGAGAGAGGCCACGGAGGTGAAGTACTCTCCTCTACCTGGACACCAAGAGAACCCCGAGAGTTGTGGGAAGAGGGCATTTAGGGCAGGCCAGCAGGCAGCGCTTTCCCCTACACAGACCTTGGGGTATTTCTTAAAGCAATAGCAAGGTAATGGTGGTGTTGCTGCTGAGAATCTTCTCAGTTTCACAACCTACCAGGTGTTACTGATTGGAGGTTTGAACTATCGGTGATTTGGACTCTAGTTTAGAATCTATGAATCACTGAGTTATCACGGGATAATGTGGCATATTCTAAGTAGTGTCATTTTTTTGCTGTTGTGGCCCTATCTGTGGCGATTTCATTCACATGTTTCTGCAAGTCCATTTGGAATTGTATCACCAGACTAAACAACAAATAGTTTTCATCTCTCGTTCTTTTAAAGCCGGGATCCATTTCTTTAATCTGGATCAAGAAACCTAGGAAGGGAAACACTTCCGAGAGGCGAAGAAGCAGCTGAAACGACTGTTCCGGTCTCCCCTCTCCTACAGGACAGTTGGTGTGTGTGTGTTTTTCTCTGTGTTTAGCTAATTCCAAATCTGGTGTAGAAAGGGAAGGTGGCTTGTGTTACTATGGCGTGCCTCCCCAAAGCTGTTTTGCCAAGAGCGGGTGGCCTTCGAGTGAGATTCTGATCCGAATGAAGCGGAAAGGAAGAGGGACGAATTGGGTTGTTCCTGCTGGGATCCAATACAGTTGGCGTTGCTAGAACAGTTCAAGAAACCTCTGGGTTCGGGTTTCAGGGGAAATAGACCCCAGCCCGGGCTTGGAAATGCTCACCTTCCCTCTCTCTTTCTCTCGGCCTCCCTAGGTCCGCGAAGTCGTTAACAGTTGGCATGCAAGGGTCTGGTTCGCAAATCCTGCTTCTACCTGTGTGGGCACCGCTGCGAAGCTCTTTCCCGGAATCTGGCTGAGGCCAAAGGAAGGCAGCAAGGCGGTGGAGCCACAGGGGCGTGCTCCTACGCACCCCTCAGCCATTTCCACGGGGCTTGCGCAGGAGCACTCCTCCAAGGACGCTGGCGCCGGTTTTCCCGAGGCCAGAGGTCTGGATCCGGCCTTAGCAAGGAAGGCAAAGGAGGCAACTCGGAGACAGGTCACCCACCTTCAAGGACCGGGGTCACCTGCCCCCGTCCGTCTTTGCAATCGCCCCTTTCCTGACAAATCAAAGGTTTGGGGCCTCTCCCCCTCCTTTTCCTCCGCGCCACCCCTCCCTTCGCCTCCTTCCATGGCCCAATTCATCAACTCCTCCTGGAGAACGAACCCTAATTTGTGTTGCAAATAGGCGAACCTATGTTTGCCACGGGACGCTCGTAAACCTGTCAGGGGGAAATATATGAACGCGGTTTTGCTTCCCGGGCTGGCGTTCAGTAGGGCCCTTATATGGGAAGAACAGGTCTCCCTCACTCCCCCCCCCCCAGCCCTTGATTCTGCCAGGAGGGCTGGGAGTGGCACAGCCCTCGGCTGTTCCTGACCCCCACCCCAAGCGTTGAGTTTCCAGGCTCCCGAAAGACGAAGCCCCCTGGATGCAAAGATCCGCAGGCTCCAGGAAATGGGAGACCGCAGCTATCCACAGCCATGGGAATCGCTCTAGGCAGCACGGGGAGCCCACCTTCCCGCAGCCTGGTTGCAGCCTCTGCCTCCTTGGAGAAAAGCAGGATTTCCGCCCAAGCTGGGTCGTCTGGATAGGCACAGGGCCCCCGAAGAAGCAACGGGGAGAGAAAAACCCTAAATCCGATCGTTAGGCCCTGGAAGAGAGCCATAGGGCCAGATCATTGTGATTCACCATTCGACAAGGGAGCTACTGGGTCTTCTGTAGTTGGGACCACCAGGATTTCAGGGAATTATTTCAACACACGTCTCCAGAAAAAAAAAATTGGAGAGGTGACGATGGTAATATTGAAAATAAGTCGATCAACAGCATCTTCCTGGGCGATCGGAGAGAGAGCAAGTAGCTGGCTGGCTCAGAGAGAAATCGCAGAATTATGCCTACCCCGGTATAGTTACTGTCCCTTGGTTGTTGTGTGCCTTCAAGTTGCTTCCCATTTATGGAGTGTACCTTCAAGTCGCTTCCCACTTATCGAGACCCTAAGGCAAACCTATCATAAAATCATACAATCTTGACCACAAGGGCCATCTAGTCCAACCCCCTGCCAATCAGGAACACACATTCAAAGCAGTCCCGACAGATGGCCATCCAGCCTCTGTTTAAAGACCTCCAAAGAAGGAGACTCAACCACACTCCACTGCCGAACAGCTCTTACTGTCAGGAAGTTCTTCCTAACGTTTAGATGAAATCGCTTTTCCTGTAGTTTGAATCAATCAGGGTCTGCTTGGCAAGATTTCTTCAGCGGGGTTTTGCCCTTGCCTTCCTCCGAGGCTGGGAGTGTGTGACTTGGCCAAGGCGACCCAGTGGTTTCCAAGGCCAAGTGGGAGGGTGTGTGTGTTCGAATCTGTCCTAGTCCAACACTCCAACCACCATGCCACGCTGGCTCTCCACCTTTGCTATTATTAGTAGTACAGTATTAGTAGGGTTCTCCCTCATTACTATCCAAGCAATCTAACTGACCAAAGAATTGGAAATCCAACTCTACTACTTATACAGTAATTGGAAATCAAGCTCTACTCATTAGAAATCGAGTAATCAAGTCTCCCGCTCCTGCTTCCACGCAGGTTCTCGGTGCTCTCTTTGAAACCCTTTTCATACGATTCCACCACCACCACCCCCAGCCAGAAAAGGAAAAAAACCCGGCCGCATACACCTTGAGGCGCGACCGCTTCACACGTGCTCGTTTAACGAGGGCTCACTCTTGGAGAGCGATTGCTGTTGGTAGCGCCTTGGCACGTGGCTCGTTACTTGGTCACGTGCGCGACTTTTGAGCTTTTGACTTGGCAGAAGAAAGGCTGGGAGCGCCCGAAGCGGCTTCGGGGGGAGCGGAAGTCAAATGGTCCTCTTTCCGAGAGGCGCAGAGGAAATTTCTTCTGAGATGCTTAAATTTGCCTCCACTTCGTTTTCCTGACTGGATTTCCAAAGGCCAGAGGGAGGGGGGGAAGGGGGGCCCTCCTCAATGAGTACCAAAAGAAGGAAATTGGAGCTGCTGGAAAAAAATTTGGGGGCAACCGAAGTAAACAAATAAATAAATCCTGTCATCTGTGTGAGGGCTATCTCCTCTTTCTCACTCACCGGTGCTTCCAGAGATTCGGTTGGGGTGGCTTGGATCGTTGGTTGTTTGCATTCATAATTCAAAAACCAACCCTTGCTTTTCACCCAAATACACTCAGTGCTCTCACTGTTATAGCGGTATCATTCAACTTTAACTGCTCTGGCTGCCTCCTGTGGAATCCTGAGATTTGCAGTTTAGGGAAGGGGCATTTAGAAGTCTCAGCCAAAGAGCTCATAGGCCTCACTAAACTACAAACCCCAGGATTGCACAGGAGGCAGCCAGAGCAGTTAAAGTTGAATGATAGCGCCATAACAGTGTAGTGTGATAAAAGTCCTAAATCACTGAAGACCGATAAGTTTTCTCTTACCACCTTTAAACTCCCCTTTTCGGCCTGTCCTCGCTTTCGGTCCAACGGGCTTCGGATAGGATGCCTACTCAGAAGTAAGTTACCCCCTCCTGAGTTACCTGAGACCTTACTCCAATTCCCACAGGACCACGATGGTTTTGTGAATATGAAAAAAGGCTGGTATTTCCTCCCATCCTCACCTCAGTGGGCTGTGAAGTAATGACCTGAGAATCAAACTAGCCCTCTCGCTTACTGGGGAACCAGCTTCGTGAAGATGAGGGATAAATTGAGAGAATATTTGTCTCAATAAACACCAGGGCCATCCTCTACCCGCCCCCGCCACCCAAAAAACAAGGGCCGGATCCAAACGTAGTTTTAAAATCATTAAATATCTGTAGCCCAAAGCAAGAAGATGGCGAGGACCGGATATTGAGTATTTTCTTCCTTCCTTGATGTTTCTAGTCCCTCGCATAGTTCAGAAGGAAGGAGGAGGCCGCAGCGGGAACAGCAGCCGCACAAACTCGACGGCCCCCTCTCCCCCATTGGAGTTTTTAACAGAGACCCTCGATTTCTAGAGGTGACTCCGTCGGCCCGATGGCCATGGTTTTTTGGCGTGTGAAGAGACCTGGGCCCGCCGGATGCCCTCTGAGGGTCCCGAGCGCCCTCCTTTGCTCCTCCCAGCGGAGCTCGTTCGGGAGGGCAGCGGTGAGAGCAAACTGGGGAGACCCCCCGGCCGCCCTAAACACGTCACCAAGACCCCCTCCCTCGGCCGCACCAAGATGAAACGATTCACCCCGAGTGTTTCGTCAGATAATTATTTTAAAATTCACGCCGGAATTTATCTCCTTTTTAAAAAGGGGCTTTTATTAATTGTTTCCTCTCCCCCTCCGCTCTCCCTCGGTGGAGGTGCCAAGGCTTCTGGTGTGGGTCGCAGTCGATTAATTAAAAACAGCCTTCGGAATGGAGGAGGGGGAGAGGCGGATGGAAACTGGAAGAGAGGGAAGGGGGCTTGTTCTAGCCTTCTGGTCAGGCTTGGGGCTGCGGGGCTATAGGCGCACTTACCTGGGAGTAAATCCCATTAACTTCACAACTTCCTTCTGAGCCGGCACGGATTGCTGGGCAGGGTGGCCTTCTCCCCAAAGGGTCTTTAAAACCAGGCAGGCAGCTGTAAGGCGGGCCGCGTGTTTACTCGCAAGTAAGGCCTCCGGTGCCCAGGGAGGCACATTCTCGGGGAAGGGGGCCCAGGGCACGAGAGTTTCAGGCTAGCCGGGGATGGCGAGGTGGCTCGGAGGAAACAGGAAAGGAAGAGCCAGGACTCCAAACGAGAAGGCTCACAATAGAAAGGAGGTGACGACATGATGTGGGTCCATGCATCAGTTCTTCCATTCAAAAGGAAGAGGCCAGAAACCGCGACTGGAGAGAATTAATTCCCCTTTGATTTTCTGCAATGCTTTTCAATGGGGGAACCTCGTGTTTGGAAGCATCCGATTGGACCAGATAGCCCCCTGGATCCTTTATCAATTTGCCACAACTCTCCGGAATCGTAATTTGGGATGTGATCGTTCATTTCTCCCCCTCCTCCAACCCGGCACGCATACACACACACACACACGGGAGGAAAGCACCAGCAGACCTCTCGCTGGCGTTTGCGCTAATATGCGCAAATGAACGTCGTTGCACGGAGACCGCCGTTGACGCCAAAGGACCTGAGTGGGGATTTCGGACTGCCGGCAACGGAATGCGAGAGCGTCTGCACTTTAAAGAGGGAAACGCCATTGAGTTAAAGGGGTCCAAGTAACTAAAAGAGCACGAGGGAAATGTTTCACTTGGAAATAAGCCTCGGTGAAGTTAAGGAGAGGGCTTGTTTCCGGGTCATAAAGTAGGTTTACTCCCCATTTAAGAACACCGATTTGGGGAATTCAGGAGCGAAGTCCGCTTTCATCGTTTCTGAGCAAACCAGCATAGGATCCACGCGTGTTTTTTTGTGGGGAGCAGCCGTAGCATGAGGGAAATAGATCCCTACTGGCTGTTTTTAAGGGGAGGAAGGACCTACACTGCAGCGCCTGATTTTTCGATAACAATAAAAACAACAATAATAATAATGACCGTTTCCTCTCTGACGATAGGCAGGGCTATTCCTTGCTACCAATCGTCCCTACTCCGACAATCCCTCGGGAAGTTTGGTAGGAAGGGATGGGATCGATCGAAAGACAAGAGAGGCTTCTCGCCTATCTTCAGACGACATCAGAGAGCAGGAGGAGGGGGACGACGAAGACCCGACCCGTAGGAGGCACTTTGAAAATCCGCCCAACATTCATGTACCTCGGAGTAAGCCCCATGCACCTAAGGCGGCTTCCCCTGAGCAGACCGGCCTCAGATCACAACCAGCGGAGTGGCACGTGGCCTTAAAAGTGGACCAGAGTCCACCTTCATCCCAGGCCCGGCAAAAATTTTGCCACGAACAAATTCGTCGTCTTTAAGGGCGACGGGGGTCTTCGTCGCGTTTTTTCCTGCAAACAGGCAGCAAAGACCCGATGGGATTTCTCACTATTGGGAAGAAGACTCTCTCTCTCTCTCTGCTCTCTCGCTCTTTCTGTGAAGCCTCAGCAAGCCTAAAACACACACACACACACACACACTTCTTTGGAGAGTCCTCCCCACCCCCTCTAATATTAGCGGGGACGATGTTTCCTGAGACTTTGTGGTCCTGCACTTACTCCGGAGAAAGTTTCCCTGTACTCAACAAACGTGCAAGCCTAAAACGCTTAGGGAAACAACGTTTTGAAGAAGTTGAAAAGAAAGGAAGGAGCATATCGGATTATAACCGTGACCCTCATAACCGCAATCATCATGACAATAACCACCACCGCAACGATGCAAGGTAAACAACAGTCCCAAAGCAAAGGACACCCCAGGAAAAGGACTCCACGACGCCGACTCAAGGAACACTCCTCTGCCAGAGTTTTGCACGGATTTACCTTTTTATTGAACAACCAGACTCTCTCCCTCTGTCTTTCATTTCCTCCCCTTTCCTGGCGGAGAGGTCCGGGGACCCCGCTTTCCCTCCGCACAGGCGCAAGATCCGCCGACAGCCCCTCCAGCCGCCGCCTCCTCCTGAGCGCCCGTCCGCCCCCAGCGCGCCCCCCCCTGCCCGAACCTCCCGCCCGCGCCGCCAGGGCCTCCCCTTCGGTTGTGCGCAAAGCCGTGGCAAAGAAAGCCGCCCGAGCGATACCTGCTTGGGGTGGGGGGAGGAGATGGGGTGGGGGAAGAGAGGAGGGGGAAGGATTTCATTGGATCGGCCCATCTCTGTCCTCCCCCTCCCCCCCGTCCCCTCTGGGTCTGGCGGCGCTCTTTGGCTCCCCGAAACCGAGGGGGCCGCCGATGCCAAGGCGCGATGACACGCCGAGGAAGCCCATTGCGTCCGGGCCGGCGACGAGGGCAGCGGCCGTAATTGCCGGAGACAGGGCGAGCCGGGCGCAGGGGGGGGGAGAGGGAGGGAGGGAGGGAGGGAGCGGCGTATAAAGAGGGGGGCTCGCCCGTCCTCCGAAGAAGAGCCGGAGCCAGCCCTGCGAGGGGCCCCCGATCCAGCGCCCCGCTCCGGGCGGGCTTGCCAAGGGCGTCTGCAGGAGGACGGGCACCGGAGGCAGAGGCGCACCCACGCCACCCTCCCGCGTGAAACACCCCCTCTCCTCCCCCCACCCCACCCCCGCCCCATCCCAAGCAGCTCAATAGGCGCGGGCCAGACCTCCCGAGGAGGGGGAAAGGTTGGTTCAAAAGACCCACCCCGGGCGCAGCCACGCCAAGGAGCCTCTCGCGTGGTGGATAGAGAGAGAGAGACACACACCGAGAGAGACGGGGGTGCCTGCCCGTTTCCCTCCGGGGGGTGTGCGTGTTTCTTCTTCTTCTTCTCTGCCTGCCTGCCTTCTCCCCGCCGCCATGGAAGAACTGACGGCGTTTGTCTCCAAATCTTTTGACCAGAAAGGCAAAGAAAGTAGCGGCGGCGGCGGCGGCGGCGGCGGCGATCGGGGCGGCGGGGGCGGCGGGGGCGGCCACAAGAAGGAGACCATCACCTACCGGGAAGTTTTGGAGAGCGGGCTGGCCCGCGCCCGGGAGCTGGCCCCCTCGGAGGCCCCCGGCAGCCTGCAGGAGCTGGCCGAGAGCGGCGCCCACTGCCCGGTCCACCTCTTCAAGGACCACCCCGAGGGCGACAAGGACAAGCTCAAGGACTTCAACCACGCCGGCGGGGGCGGTGGCAGGACCTCCGAAGGTAAGGCGAGCCTCCCGCAGCCAGGAGCCGGGGAGCCAGCCCGCCACCCCGGGCCCCCGCCTTGCCGGGGGAAGCTTCTCCCCTCCCCTCCCCTCCCCATGTTTCCAGGACCCTTCGTGGCAAGGCCGGGACTTTCCCAGATCAGACAGAGGGAAACTTTGGGGTCAGTTGGAAAAGAACAACGGAGACGCCTTCCTTGACGTTTCCAACTCTCTTGTGGTTTGAGGAAGAACCGGGGTAAAACAAACCCAATAACCCAAAACTTCCCTCCTCTTCTCTTTCTTTTAGACCCTCTAAACCAGCCTTTCTCTGGTAGATTTATTTATCCTGATGGAAGCCTTGAAACAATTTTCAGGTCTCAAGGAACCCCTGCCTAAAAATTATTATAGCTACAGCTAAAAAAAATGTTTGTTATTTTTTTTTTCAATCTAAATATCTCGTGGAACCCCTAGCAACCTCTTGGGGAACCTGGCTGAGAAACCCTGAACAATAGGAAAGAAAGAACTCGGTGGGACGGAAACCGCCCGATGCCATCCGACACCGAAAATCAGTGTATGGGGGGGTCTCCTGTTGCTCAACCCGGGGGTGAGGGTGGGCAAGAAAGGGAGGGATGGAGGATGTTCTGGATCCAATCTCTACACCCCGTGGCTTCACTTTTGACGTTTAAAAACCGGTCTGGGGAGAGCCAACTTGAGGGGAAGCTGGTCAGAGCCCTGAGAGAGATAGAAAAGAGGGGGAAGTCTCCAAGTTTTTGTACGGAGTGCCTTTCCCCCCCTCTCTGGGAGTTTCGCCTAGCCTGAGTCTTTCCTTCTCTTTCTGTTATGTGATCTCTCCCTGCACGCCCAGCTTTCCAATTGATAGCTTTTATTTTTCCCTGCTCACCGTAGCCCGCGCACCAAAAAAAAAAAAAAAAAAAAAAAAAAAAGGCAGGGGGAAGAGAGACAGAAACGAAAGTAAGACAGAAAGTTTAGGAAGTCCCTTTCCACCGTTCAGACAGGTTTTGTACCCCTTGGGCTACCTGGTGGAATGAAAGATTTAACTATCTCTTAGATCTGAGAAATAAGGACCGGCGTGCCAAGGCGCTCCTATGGTGATGCTTTCAAGGAGAATTATCCCCCAGAACGCTAACGATCCGCAAACGCGTTGTTAAGCAGCTTCTTTAAAACGCCCGCGCTTCTGGTTGGTATCCAGAAATAATGACGGTGTCCGATAATTAACAATACCTCGATGCTTGGGACGAAGTCACCCCTTTAAAACCAAAACAGCATTAGAGGTCGTTTTTAGAAAAGGCCTCGAACTCAATAAAATTCCCTCGCCGCCTGATCACAATTTCTCCAAGGTCCTGTTTTTTAAAAATTTTATTTATTGGCCCATCACCACCACCCCATTCCGGCGCTATTTTGCGTTCTCGAAAGGTCTCCGTTTAATCATTCTAATTCGAACAATTCTCTGCCAAACATGCACACTCCCTTTTTTCATTTGAGGGGGAAAATAATCACGAGTGTTGTTTCCTTTTTTAATGGATGAAGTACTAACAATTCCATCCAGGCGGTCGATTCCACTATTATTATTTTAGGAAACAATATCTCGATTTAATAGGTTTACTCATTATATCTTTCTAAGTTAAGTTTTTAGAAAAGTATTTCATGCACGTAATACTCTGCTGAACGTGTGACTGTGCAAGATCGTAAATAATGTGTTCTCATACAATCGCCCCATCCCTTTCCCACAGACTTTTCAAGTCGCCACTAATGTTTAGTAAAATTTTGAATTCAAAAGAATGCCCTCTCAAACAGCGGAAATCCACGGGGGTACCCTAGTCAGTAGGTCCAGGTGGTACAACAAATATTATAGGCAAACACACTCAAACAACACGGGTATTTATCAAAAGAATTGTGAGGGAGGCAATTATTTAAACGTTTACAGCGATGAGGATAATGGGGGTTATTACAGAGGAGAGCCTGGTTTATAAATCGGTACAAATGACTGAAAAATCCTCATTTCAGTGACAACAATCCGTTAGATTCTTTGACCCGCCACGCATAATCTATCTGCCATCCTGAAATTGTTTTTTCGCAATGCAATATTTCTTAATCGTATTTTTGTAGAAGTCGTCAGGCATCTATACAGATTTCTCTCTTTAAGGAAACGTTACCGGTTTTTTCCACCGAGGCTTGGGCTGGGATTTTAAGTACGCTGGCTTTTCATTGTGTCTCCTAAGTGAGATCAAGTGCCCCGACCCTTAACCTTTATATTTTCATTTTCCTTGGAAGGAAAACCCTATTGATTTGAGGGGAACATTTGCAGGCGACCCAGTCTGTGATAGTCACTTGCAAGCGACTGACTCTGGGGCGCGGTGACAGGTCCCGATCCCAGCCACTCATGTCTTTGCTCCCGTCGTCCTGAAATCTCCAGTATTTCCTCCCAAGAGATATGTTTTAAGTCTGGCGGATTCCTCTTGAGGAAGCCCCCAAACCTCTGGGGCCACGATCCTCCATGTGCTGTAACAATCAAGTAAATAAGACCCCCCCCCAAAAAAAAGTCAGTAGGGAGGGAGCCCTATTGATTTCGGTAGGATTTTACGCCCAGAGAGGGGTGGTTTTTTTGGATCGAAGTGGAAGAAGAGCCCGAGGGCGAGAGTCTGTCCTTCGCTTATGGGCCGAGGTTTCGAGAGCAAAGTCGCCTCTCCTCGTCCCCCCCCCTCCCCGCGCCCCAACTGCCCGGTTCCTGCCGCCTTCAGCCCGGAGAGGGAAAGTGCCACCGTCTGGCTGTGGAAATTCACAGATGATGATGAACTGTAGTTTATGCAGATGAGATCTTTCCCCAGGATGGAGATGCAGAAGTCACTCCATCATGACCCCCCCCCCAGACAATGGCTACTACAGGGCGCCCTCCTTCGCTTTGAGAAATGTGACCTCCCTTCCCTCCTGTCCCAAAGAAGCAGAGAGGGGCAGCAGGCTTGGTGGAGGCAGCCGGGCAAAGGGCTGCTGGGGGCGCCGGAGACCAGCTAGGCCACGCTCCCCCTGCGCTGGACCCAGCCGCCCTGGACCCGCCACGGCCGGGGCTCGCCTGGCCATTCCTCGCTCCCGCTGATTTCTCGCCTCGGAGCTCCAGAACCTTTTCCCCCGAACGGGACGAAAAGCTTAGGGCTCCTTTTTGCTGGGGTGGGGAATCGTCACAAGCCCAAGGCACCGTCCCTTAACCTTCTCAGGCCACAAGTGTGGGAAATACTGCATTCTTCTTGCACCCCTGCGTAGTAAGTTTAGGTTCCTAAAGGGGTTGATCCCTGGATTCTTTAATTAATTTTTAATTTTTATACTCATACACCCCAACAACAAGTCGCCTCCCTGAGCATTTCGACCAGGTCCTTGGCAATTCGTGCAGCTTCGTGGCCCCAGTCCCTTCATCTGGGCCATAGGCCTACATGCAGGAGTAGTTCTAGGCACTGGACAATATTTGAACTTATTACTGGCGATAATAGTAACCAGATCTGTACTATAAAGTAGTACCAATACTTATTAGACAATACTATACTATAAACTAGTATCAGTACTTACTAGACATTAGTGGCCAATACTCCACTATGCAGTACTAGCCAATAGTATACTATAAACTAGTATCAATACTTACTTGGTATTAGTGGTCAATACTACACTAAACATTAGCAGTCGATACTATACCATGGATTAGTAACAATACTTAATAGACATTATTAGCCAATATTGAAGGATACATTACTAATTTGAATTAGTAGCCAGTATTACATAGTATGCTGTAGCAGTGCTCATTAAATATTAGTAGCCAATGCTATGGTATAAACTATTGCAAATGCTTACTATACCTTAGTAACTAACACTAGTACCAATATGTAATGTACACATGAGCCATTCTACACTACATAACTATATGCTACAATATACTTGGATTTGTCTTTAAGCCTCTATAAATAAGAAGAAAAAAAACCTCCACCTTTCTTCTTACATTTTTATTGATTAGCCAAAGAAGTTGTCTGTGTCTTTAGATGATTTCTTCCACCTCCAGGGAGTCTGCCAAAGGCCACGCAATCCTCTCCTTCCCCCACTCCCCCCATGGGGGCAGCTAGCTAGAATTGTGGACTTTATCTAAGATGTCTAACTTTACTTCCCTACAATCCTTGCTCTTCTTGGTTGGAGTTGACCATCTGGTCTTGCTGGGGAGGTCTGTCAGTTCACTAATGAAGGCCACACTTCCTAGCCAAAGTGACTGTTTTCCACAGAGGTCTTAGATATAGGGGCCTACAGGAGGGGGGGGGAGGGAGGTAGAGAAGCCGGTTCCAGTCAGGGGCCAGCTGGCGACCTTGACTAGAGAGCTGTGATCCCTCTTTCAAATGAAGGTCTCCCCAGTATACAAACAAGCAGCGCACGACTCCAAATGGGAACCGAGATGGTGCTGAACGAGAGCAAACTAAAGGACTCCCAACCCAACCTACTCCCTTGGCTTTAGGGGACAGGAGAAAATTTCTTGGGAGGAAATTAAAGAGGCTTCTGTTGTCCTAACTCCCTCGAATTGGCTTCTTCCCTTTCTCCCCCCCGTAGGGATCTATGAGTGCAAAGACAAGCGTGAAGACGTCAAGTCGGAAGACGAGGACGGCCAGACGAAGCTGAAGCAGAGGCGAAGCCGAACCAATTTCACACTGGAACAGCTCAACGAGCTGGAGAGACTTTTCGACGAAACGCATTACCCCGACGCTTTCATGCGGGAGGAGCTGAGCCAACGGCTGGGGTTATCTGAAGCCAGGGTCCAGGTAAGCCTAGAAGGCCAGGTGCCAGGCCGGCCCCAGGCCACATCTCTCCAGCACACTAACCCCAGTTTCTTCCACGGCGGCATGCAGCATTAGGACACGTGTGGTGATGGGGAGGGGGCAGAAAACCCGGTCCCTGGTGCTGCTTTCTCTATTATGCGCCCCTTCCAACCTTCAGTTTTCGTGGAGTAGTCGAAGTGTCCTCGTTGCCCAACATTAACCAATGAGATGCTTTAGTAGCAGCTTAAAAAATAAAAGCCCCGTTGGCTTCCTTCCCTCCCCCTCCCCTTCCTTGTGGCCCCGTTTGGAGGGAGGGAAAGGAAAGCACCTTCTAGGAACAATTGGTATGGATCAGGCGAGGCTGGCTGGGTGCTTTGGGACTGGATTATCCAGAGCCGGGGGGAAACGTGCCTCCATTTGACTTGCATAACAAGGATATGAATTCATAGGGCCCCATCTGCTCCTAGCTCCCAACCGCCCCGACCTCGCCTGAAAAAAATATGTCTCCAAATCCTCAAGAATATCTTGGAATTGTTTGCAGATAATATATGTGCCACTGGAATAGAGGGGGTTCCTTTCAAACGAAAGTTTTTTTTTTTAAGTAAAAAACAAATAAATAGACGGGTGGTGGTGGTGGAATCAGTTGTATAGCCTTGCTCGTAAGAGACCGTGTCGAAAAGAACAAAACCCAGCCTGAAATAGGAGGCTTTGACTGTGCGGGTAGCATCGATCTCCTCAAACAGATGCTATGCAAGAAAAGTGGGGGTGGGGGGACGGAATTACAGTAATCAGATCAACCTGTGGAGCCTGACTCCAGGGTCAAAGACACGTGAAGAAGATCAAGCCCCGTTTGAGATCTAATTCTGGCTGAGTTACCGCGAGAACACCCCCCACCCTTTTAATGAATCGAGCTTCTTCAATCCCCTGGTTTTTCTTGGGGGGGGGGGAGGAAGAGGAGATGTCCATGATGAGAATTAGCCTCGCGCCCCCCCCCAAACGTTTCATTTTAATGGTCCCGCCCCGTTTCGGTGGGGTTGGTTTTCACCATAAGCCTTTCAATGTGTGTCTCCATCCCTTAGGGACTAGAGCTGCCTCCATCCCTTAGGGACTAGATTTTAGCCCCCCACCCCCCCAGTACAAACCGGGCATTTAAACTTTTTTTTTAAAAAAACACCCCCTTGCTTTTTCTTTTCTTTTAAAAATACCCCTTGCTTTGGAAGCATTCACAAAAACCAGGACTCCCGAAACCGTTTTCATTAAAAATAAATAAATTTAATTCCAAGGAATGGGCACGGGTTGATTTGCTGGAAAGGAGAGAAAAGGTAGCCAAGGAGTTGTATTCAGAGGGCGAGCTAGAGAAGGGCGAGCTAGAGAAGGGATTCCACCGCTTCACGCCCTCCCTCCCAGTCCGCACCGCCGAAGATTGATAGTCGCCCAAGATAAATGAATGAAAAGATAAAACTTTGGCTGAAGGCGGCATCAACTTTTATGTCATCTTTCTAGCTCGCCGAGCCTTCCTGGCCTTCTTGCCAGAGCCTTGATATAGCGTTATATAAACTAAATAAAAATAAATTACTTGTAGAGTTTCTATTAAAATAATAAATTAACTTGTAATTGAATTCCTTATTTTTTTCTTTCAAGAGGTTTATTACAGCCCGGCACCTTAACAGGATATTTAGAATTACAAGGAAACAGGCGTTTGGAGCGTCTGAGAGTTTTGAAATATTCCCTCTCATCCCAGTGGCAATTCTAACGAGAAAAAAATATATTTTAATCTCCCTCTCCCCGGCAAAAATTTTAAAGATCTGTAGGAGAAGAAGAGAGACTGGATAAATCCGCTCTAAGAGGACAAAAGCCCTTTTAAGATTCTTTAATTAGCACAAACAAGGTTTGAACGGCTCAAGAGAAGTCGGTCAGCTTTTTATTCTTGTCTAAAAGAAAAAGAAAAAAAAAAAAACGAAGAGGAAGGAGAGAGAAGTTGGAGGGGAGCCCCCCAAAGTCATTGTAATTCCCTCAGAATTGTCTCCTGATCCGAGTCAGCAGCGCCTGTCCCTTGTTGTTAAAGGATCTAGTTTCAATTTAGTGTGGAAATGTGCTGTAAATAAATTGGCGCTCCTCCGGTAGCGACTCCTTATTAACCTTTTATTTTTAGTGTTGTACCGGCAACTCATATCGCCCAGCTGTCAGGGTTATAATTGAAAGTTATGAGACCATAGTGAGGAGCAGGCAGTAATTCAATTACGAGCAAATATCTTTGGGTTTTATGGGCGCAGAGCTAAATTAAATGTCATTATTCACTGTCTCTAATGGAAATCAAAAGGAAATCAGATTAGAGCATTTGCGAAAGAAATCACTGAGTGATCCTTAATGAAGAAATAACTGTCTAAAACACTGTCCCGCGCTTTACTTAGCATATTCATGACTAGTTGGAATTGATCGGGAATCACACCCGGCCTGATTTATGACGGCTCGGCGCGCCAGCTAATTCATCACTTGGCTTCCTTTCCCTCTTCGCTTTCTCCTTCTTCTCTCCCAGCCCGGGAAGGGAAAGGAAGGGGAGCGCCCGCCCCACCCCAGTTGCCTGGCCCCAAATCTCATGCTGAGGAAGAGCCACCACTTTGCGCTCTTGGCCAACTTTTAACGCGGATTAGGTACGCCCTGTCCACATGGTTGCCTGGCCATACTCGTGACCCCCCCCAAAAAAAGTGGCAAAGGGGTATCTTTCTTCCGAGTAGACCCCCGCCTGTCCTCAGAAGGTTCCAGGTGAGGTTATATCCTGACAGGGTGATGTGGGGATTCCTCTCCGAATTAGCTCTGGGTGGATTGTGCTCTGATGAATCCAGAATCATTCCTGATGGGGGGGGGGAGGGAGGAGCCAAGGCAGGAGTTGTAGTTTCAGTTATCCCTCATCGCTGAAGCGTCTCAATTTCTAAGTTTTTAAATACACTTCCTGCACAACTCTTAATGGTAACAACAAATCAGAGGTATTAAATGGTTTAATAAATTTGGGATTAATCCGGTTTAATTAAAACGGATTAAAATGAGATAGTTGACGTTGCAATCCTATAACCTATTCCCTCGGAGGAAGATAAATTGAGCTCAAGGGTACAATGGTGCAACTTCACAGGAATGATATTTGTTATGTTGTTGCTGTTGTTGTTGTGTGCCTTCAAGTAATTTCTCACGTATGGAGACCTTAAGGGGCGCCTATCATGGGATTTTGTACAGAAGGGATTTGCCTTGCCTTTCTCCGAGGCTGAGAGTGTGACTTGCCCAAAGTCACCCAATGGGTTTCCATGGCGGAGCGGGGTTTCGAACCCTGGTCTCCAGAGTGGTAGACCAACACTCAAGCCACTCCACCACGCTGGCTCCCATATGGATTCCTACTATTATAATATTCATATAATTAATAATAAGTTGACATACTACTGAGCTGTTTAAAGATCCCGTTGGGTCAATAATAATAATAATATCATCCATGGTTGGCAAAATAATATTTCTGTACCTATGGCAACTTGTGGGTGAGGAGAGTGATGTTTAAAACGAGGCGTTCGTTTTGCTCTCGGTCAAAACCAAACCCAGTTAAAGCCAAAGTCTTTGGATGGAAATTGATTATAGCTGTAACTCTCCACACACCTCGGTGGAAGTCAATTTCACGGAAATCAATGGCATTTACTCTTAAGGGAGTGGGGGGTTAGGGAGAAAAGAGGAGGAGTTTTTTTCGGGTCGATGTGATCGTCTGCTTGGAATCAAGCAAAGGTGGGCATGATGGGACATCTCCACCTCTGTTCCAGAAGACCTCTGAGAACGTTCTTTGGAGGAAACTTCACGGTGTTATGCAGAGAAGATACCTGCTGGCAAAGGGGGAAAAAAGGGCGACGCCTTTAGAAATGGGTTCCCCTTCTCCATAATTTTAATTGAAGGCATCCTCTGTTGACTACCCGACCAGAAGAGTGTGCGTAAAGGTGTGTGTGTGTGTGGGGGGGGAAGGAAGTGACCAACCCACGTGCTTCCACGCGAAGCCAGCCAATTCCTGTGGAAGAAACCCACTCAAGTACCCTTGGATAATTAATGTCTTTGGAAGCCTTTCTTTGCACTAATTACTCCGTTGTTAATGGCCATCATTAAGGCAATTGAGGAAAGCTCGGAGGCGAATTGTGATGTAGGAAGTGCAGTTAGTATTAATTAACCGTCTGATCAACTTGGCGAGTGGAAGAACTGGGAGGGAGCGGGGCCGAGCCAAGCGATGCTTGCTTAACTTCCCCCCAATTGGATCTGGCACCGCAGTCGGACCGAGGTGGCAGCAGGCGGTGGAGGGAGCTCCTCCGGGCAGCTGAGGAGAGACAGAAATCTTTAAATACATTGGTCACGCGAGAGAAGGCTGTCTCGCGAGAGAAGGCTGACCTAGCATTTTTGAAAGATACAGGGACACCTCTGAATTTATCATATATAAGGATGTCGTGGGTGGAGGATTACTGGTTTAAAAAAGATTAAATTAAAATACAATCCTGATCAGAAATAATTCCTGCAGTCCCAAATCTGGAAAGGTTTTGACTGTCACGTGGAAGTAAAGCTCATTTTTAAAAATCAGCAAGAACGATGAAAAGAAGAGAGAGAGAGAGAGAGAAAAACACATTTCCATTACCATGACGATGCGGCGACTTGTAGATTTGCTCTGGGTTCCACAACACAGTAGAAATAGAAATGTTCATCAGGATCTTATTGAATATCAGCTCGAATTATTTGCATTCTCTTCCCCCCTCGGTTTTTCAAACTGATTTGAAATTGCCGCAGTAAAAACTTGGTACTGTATTTCTCTTCCAAGTTTAATTCACTTGCAAAGAGATGTTTAGGATCGCCGTCGTGTACAGCGATCCTAAACAGGCTTATTCGGAAGTAAGCACCAGTTACTTCCAACCCGAAGTGCTTGAAGGAGGTTTAAGTCTCAGAAACCTTTGTAGTAACCCTATGCGTTGCTGTTTTTCCTGTCACGTGTCAACTTTTACTCCTAAGAAAGTTCTGCGAGAACCAAAAGGTTTAAATGTGCAGCTCTATTGTATCCCTATTTATTTTCTCCACACTTATTCGGAAGGCAGTGGTAAGACTCTCCTCATCCAGGTATGGAGCATGACTTGTGAGTAAGCCCTGCTAAACCGTGGGTCAACCTGAGTAACCATACCTTTGGATTTAATTATGGAGCAGATGAGTGATTTCATCTAATGCTGGGTTGCTAGAAATAATAGCGAAGGATGGTGGGAATTCAACAAGGAAAATCATTTCATGGAAAGAATTGAAAATAAATAGCCTGGAGGAAGAAAGCCACCGGGAACAGAACTTTTCAGAATTCTTTGGGTCCCTAAAAGGGGGGGGGGTTTAAAGGGAAGGAGAGGAGAAAGGAATTTATCCAGCTTTCAAAGGGTGTAATGAGAAAGTGGAGGAAACGTCTCGTTGCTAGTTTGCTAGACAGGGAAGAAAGAGCCCTATTTGGCCTGGTTGGCCTTTGAGGGACGCGGGAGATGACGCCAGAGAGAAAAGCCAATGGCCAAGCTTACTTCTCTGCTAATTTCCAACTTGCACGTGGAGGCGTCTTGCGTGGGTGGGGAAAGTCGCGTTAAAGAATCCCAAATGCCCCATTGGATGTTTAGATCCGCCATATTTTCCATATACCACCCCTGTGCGCGCAGACGGATTTGTTTAAAACAAAACGGGCTCATACATAACACTTTGGAAAAGTTACTTTTTGCACCATGGCTCCCAGAACACTCCCCCTCCCCGCTGCCATGAGGATTCTGGGATTGCTTTTTTTTTAAAGTCATTTCCCAAAGTTCCTTCCCAACTGTTCTCGAAAATTACATCTCTGCCTAGCAAAATCAGAGGCCGATCAGAGTTTCTGCTCCGCTGTCTCTGAGTACGGATCGAGTAGTGTAGTCAAAGCGAGAACTCCCAGTGTTAAAACGCTAGGTTTGGTGTATTTGCCAGCTCTCTCAGGCTTCCCTGTTACCTCTGAGCTTAGCAGCCGTCCTCACTTGCCATAGGAACTAGAGAAGATGTATTTTCCTAGCAACCGCACATTGTCGTGAATTTATTTTGCTTGTAACCCAAAGTATGCTAGGGTGAATCTATTTTCAACCAGCTATTAATGGCCGTTAACTTTACAAAAGACCCACACCTGCAGCAGGTGGGTGTTTCTAGAATCTGTTTTCTGGTACTGGTCAACAACATCTGAATTTTTGGGGCGGGATGGCTATGGGAACTGTCATGAAGAGCGCCTGAGCCTCAAGACTTCCTTAGCACCTTCTTTCTTGGTGGAGACTGTAGAATAGTGAAGGCCACACGGGCGTGTTTGTTTCCTTGAACCCCATGAACAATATATTGGACTAAACTGGCTATAAGTAACGACTCTATTATGGATCAGTGACAATCTAATTCTTTCCACTCTGTGGCCTGGAATGTCTGTTCTCCTGCTGTCCAGAGGAGTGCCATTTAGGAAGAAATAATGCCCTTCTTTTTTCTATATTTCTGGCTATTGACCGTTGACAGAGTGACCATTGTTTTAAAGGTGCTGTAGGTCCACCCTATAGAATCCTGGGATTTGTAGTTTTACAAGGCCTTTAACCTTCTCTGCCAAAGAGTGCCCTCACGAAACTACAAATCTCAGAATTCTGTAGGATGGAGCCATGGCAGTTAAAGTGGTGTCCAACTGCATTATTTCTACAGTGTAGCTGCACCCGAAAGCACAAACCCTTTAGCTTAAAGAATTATGTTTTTCTTGTGGATGGGCCCTGTATTGTTAATGCGATTTCCTAAAATGAATAATCCGCAAGAAGTATTCTTAAAGTACATCCTGCTCAGAGTTAAACCTGGAGGCCCTGCTAAATTTATTCCACTCTCTCCTTCCCTCGAAATTCTCGTCCTGTTGGTCGCTAACGTCTGCTAGATGCTGTGTATTTCATTCTCGGGGAGTGATAAACCGAGTGTACGTCTGTAAGTGTGGACTCCTAACTGAACACCTTCCTCATGGGCTAACAAAATAAAATGTCTCACCTAAGTAAAAGAGAGGGCAAATAGAAAGCCTGTTTTGCTCCTTCAAAAGCTAGTATTCTGTGGGAGCGGTATTTTTCCAGCTCTTCCACGACTGCCTCAAGCTCACACTGGTCACTGTATTTGCTCTACATGCTGGTTGGGAGATTCCGTGAGTTATAGTCCTCAAGCTGTCATTTTTCCCAAGTGCTTTTTTCAAATTTGAACTCAGACTACTGGAGAGAAAAATCAGTACCGCTGCCCCTCGTAGACGTCCTCCGTGGGGAGTTAGTCCCAGTGAAACCAGTGGCGCTTACTTTCGAGTAAGCGTGCTTAGCATCCTAGATGTAAAATTCCTATTTTACAGCAGGGGACGCTGAGAACCTTTCACCAAGCCTTCTGTGACTTGGCCCCAGAAGCAGAAACGATCCCCATTCTAACCCTCTGGCGGATTTTCGCCTCATTCTCTTTATCCCCGACGGCAGGAGGGTGTTGAACTGGATCTCAGTCGATGGATTGAAGTAGATTATTTGGGTTTTTAACTCTTCTTCATGTCCCACCCACCGCATCTTGCCAGTTCAGCACTCTAAACACACCCGATCCTGGAAGTTAAGGAGGACCAGGCCGGGTTAGTACTTGGATGGGAAACCACGAGAGAACAGCAAGGGTCTCTCAAAGTACGGCTGGCCAAAATTACCGCCCCAAACCCTGGGTAGCCCCCGCTGCCCGCCCGTGACGACAGTACAGGGCTAGGTGAACACATGGCCTGAGTCAGTATAAAGAAGCTTCCTTATAGTTACTTTAAACTGTCATACAATTCCGCTTTCCCTGCGCGGCTGCCTCCTGGGGTTTCTAGTCCGGCTGGGCACCGGAGCGATCCGGCTGAAAATTCTAAATTCCCCCTTCCCCAAACTGGAATTCCCAAGATGGAACCATGGCAGTTAAAGTGGAATCACACCGCTGTAACTGTATGGTGCGAAAGGGATCTAGGCTGGCATTACGCTGTAGGATACATCTCTGATTATGATAAAGAGAAACTAAGTCTTCCCATGTCCTTTTTCCTCCCGTCCACCAGAACTCAGACAGCAATTCTATATATACTGATCTTAGAAGGAGGAACCCTTCATCAGATTAGACAGTGGTACAGAAAGCAGGGGCTGCATGATGAAGAATTCTGTGCGCTTTGGTGGCATTAACAACATGGTAAAGGAGCCCAGTTGGCGCAGTGGTTAAATGCCGGTACTGCAGCCACAACGTTGTGAAAGTTTAATCCTGCAGGGCTCCAAGGTTGACTCAGCCTTCCATCCTTTCATAGGTCGGTAAAATGCGTACCCAGCTTGTTGGGGTCAATTAGCTAACACACATTGGAAACCGCTTAGGCGTGCTTTGCACTGATAAGCGATATAGAAATATAAATGCTATTGCTATAATGGGAGTTTGGGAGATTTCAGGAAAGTTTTGGGAGCCTTTCTTTTTATTACCAGTTTCCCCTCTCCCCCCTTCTTCTTTTCGATAGGTTTGGTTCCAGAACAGAAGAGCGAAATGCCGAAAGCAAGAGAACCAGATGCATAAAGGTGGGTAGGAGGAGCACTTAAGGCGGGGGGGGGTATGGGTTGAGGTGGGCAGGGGGCGCTTGGCGCGGAGCTTTCTCCCTCATCCAGCCCTCTGTCTCCTGCAGGTGTTATCTTGGGGACGGCCAGCCATTTAGACGCCTGCCGAGTCGCCCCCTACGTCAACATGGGCGCCCTGAGGATGCCTTTCCAGCAGGTAGCTCGTTTTTTTTCCTTTTGATCCCTGAGGGGCTGCCATTTCCCCCTCTAATGGCGGGGCCGGGCGGGGGAAAGTGTGCCCTCCGGCTGCTGCTGGACTGCAATTCCCATCTTCCTCAGAAATGTGATGGAAGTTGTAGTGCTGGGGCCTAAGAGGAAGCAGGCAGAGCTTTACATCTGTCCACAGGCAACTGGAATAGAGGAGTTCGGTTGCGGTTATCGTGTAGAGAAGGGGGCACGCTCGGTACATACTCAGTGGCGCCTTTGTGATTTCCCCCCTTGTGACACTGACGTCCCGGACTGAAAACTGGATTCAGAGATGACTCCCCCACCCCAAACAAACAATGGATACTTCCAAATAAGAATGCTTAAGACGCAAATAGGAGTGGTAGGCAATTGGTGGCCCTTCAGATCTTGTTTGTAACTCGTAATTGGAAGGCACAAGATCACATCTGATCATGGAAGCTAAGCAGGGTCAGCCCTGGTTAGTACTTGGTTGGGAGAGCGGCAACAAATACCAGGTACCGTCGGCTACATTTCAGAGGAAGGCAATGACAAAGCACTCCTGAGTATTTCTTGCCTAAGAAAACCCTAAGAAATTCATGAGGTCACTGTAAGTCGACAAGGCGACTTGAAGACACACACACACACACACACACACACACACAGTTGGCCATGTTGGCTAGGGCTGGTGGGGGTTACAGTCCAACATCTGGAGGATCGCCAGTTACCCACCTCTGCTATATATATATATATATATATATTTCTGGGAGTAAGAGCTATTGAACTCAGTGAAACGGATTTCTGAGCAGCTGCATATAAGGGTTGCTTGGTGAAAAACAGAATAAGGCTCCTGTACTTTTAACAGTTGTGCAGAAAACAGAATTTCAGCAAGTTACTTGGCTCTCAAGCGTCCACCTGCTGAAATATCTTCTTCCGCACGGCTGTTAAAGGTACAGGAGCCCTCTTTTGTTTTTCACCAGTCAATCCTAGATCGCACTGTTGGAGGATTGCATTATTCCGAAAACAGTATTTATGCAGTTATTTCTGCCAATCCTCAGGGAGGGAAAAAAGGAGCTAACGCTTCCACACCTGATCTTCACTGTTTTGTCACCAGCTCTGCCTCTGAATAGTTGAATAATAGTTACAAACCCCACTTGTCACATCCTTTCATCCGTGCATGGTAGTGTATACTAAGAACAGCCTTTCCTAATAGAACAGCCCTTGTTGTTGTGTTCAGAGGGATTTGCCTTTGCCTTCCTCTGAGGCTGAGAAAGTGTGACTTGCCCAAGGTCACACAGTGGGTTTCCATGGCCCAGCGAGATTTGAATCCTGGTCACCAGAGTCGGAGTCCAACGCTCAAACCATTACACGATGCTGGTTCAGAACCACCCTAGGTGTGTTGAAATTACAAAGGGGAAGAAATCTGGCCCGTTGCAGCATAATCATCTTCAGTGCTAACTGCTTGCTGTTTATGTTGCTCAAATTGGTAGATTTGTATAGGCTGTCCTTTTCGGAAGGAACCCGGTGAAGAGGCTTAACCACACAACGTCCCTGTGCGGTAGGTTAGAAGGGGGTAGCTATTTTCCAGAGGTTATCGCTACCAAGTAAATTTGATAGCATAAGGTGATTTCTCATCGAGGTAGTTGGTGCAAGCAAAGGATGGGCTGCCGCAACCCCCAGTGCAATTCCATAAATGTGTCCTCAAAAGTCGCTTCAATTGAGTTCAGTGCGGCTTACTCCCAGGTAAAGGAGCATGCGATTACACCCTCACGGGATGAAATTGCCCTCAAAAAGAAAATTTGTTGTGCAATTAGAGTTCCAGGTATTAGCCTTATTGGGAAACTCTATAAAAGTTAAAACTGTCAGGAATTAACTTTCTTGGAGCAGAGTGCAGCTTAAAAAGGTGACTCAATAGTACAGTGCTTTGACCCAAACAAAAGAGGCAGGCAACTTTCAAGTTAAAAGACTTAAAGCTTTACTGCATCTACATATGCATGGGTTACCTACATCCTAACTAAACTAATGAATAGGCTTGGATAAGGGAAGGTTTCATCTTGACTCACCATCTCAGTGAGAAGGAAGCTTGGTAGCGGAGGCAAGATGGAGAAGCAGCTTCAGCAGCAGTAGAGAGAAGAAAGAGTGTGAGAGAGATTTATGACCAAAGACCAAAAGAAAGTATCCTAGGTCACATGAGCTTATTGCTTGGTTGTGAACTATTTACAACCCTGCACTTTAAAGTTAGTGTGAGAGGAAAGAAAGGAAAGGATTTCAACATGCAGGAATTCCCATCCTATCTGTTACTTACTTGCTCTAATAGCAAGTAAGTGGTGGAAGACAGAATGCTGGATTTTTCCAACAAATTTGGCATTGGATTATAATGCTGACTTGTTTTATGGAATCAAGAACCAACATGCAGAGATTGGTAAAATTCCTTTTTTTTTTTTTTTTGTCCTACAGCTCCATGCTGGCTAGAGCATTCTGGGAACGATAGTCCAAGAAGGAACTTTTCCATACCCTGTTCATATGATGCACACGGATCACTGGGAATACTCGAATCTGAATCGTGTGTGTGTGTGTGTGTGTGGTGGTGGTGGATTTGAACGTAGGTTTCCTATGTAAGACTCTAGCTCGGCTCTTCCTCTGGCACTGTGCCGGGTGCTGTACAGAACATAAAAGCGATGTATTGCTCTAACAAAAGATATGATCTTTCCCTCCCCGGGAGCATTGAATCAGTCTTTATTAGCCTGACAAGAGAGAACGGAAAGCATTAATAAGTCAGCAGTAAAGATGGTGACCCGGGAGGAGTGAGTGGCAGAAAGGCAGACCCAAGGCAATAAAGGCGGTTTAGCTTCTGTGCCGTCTACACCTGATAATCAATTCACCCTTCTATCTACTCCCGCCACATAATTTAGCAGGCATTTGATTCTCCACCTGCTTCTTTGTTTCAACCATCTCTAAGAAAAAAAGACCCCTGAAGTTTAAACCGTTCCCTTTTCTGGACCACAACTCTTAGACTACTCCAGCCAGCATGGACATAGTGGATGGGGAATGTGGGGCGTTGTAGACTCCTCCAATCCAAAAAAAGTAAGTTTTGCAAACTCTGGCACTAGCGCCTCACTCTCACAGAACAAGTGCAACAAATCAGCCGATTTTAACACAGTGAGCCTTAAATCAGGGCGAGGTTTGATTTAAATGCGTAGCATAGGGAATAAACATAGCTCCTTCCGATGGAGTCCTGGAATTTGTAGTTTTACAAGGTCTTTAGACTTCTCTGACAAAGCGTGCTGATGCTTGACCAAACTACAAATTCCAGGATTCCATTGGAAGGAACCATGCAAATAATCCAGTTTCAAACTGGATTATTTCTCTAGTTACAGGAAGACCTCGATATGATTTCTATTCAGAATTATATCCTGCATTGTTAAGGGTGGAGGAGGCACAAAGAGAGGTGTGAGCTCGGTTATTATGCCCTTAACAGAAACTGGTTCTCCGACAAACGGCAGTGATAGCGGGGAGGAAACGCTTCAAAGTTGTTGCAGATCAAGGCGCCCTGAGAACTCACAAGAGTAAACGTCGGAAAGAGATCACGTGGAAAATCCTCCCTCCCACTACAGCCTTGCTTCCCTCAGAGAGATTTGTGTTTGTTTGTTTTTCAGATGTAAAATTAGTGTTATTTGAGGATGTAGAAGCCTTTAACTTTTCCTTTTAACACTTATGTCACAGGGTTATTTATAAAGAGGAGAGCATCCTTTTAAGAGACCCTGTGACCCTTTCTTAGGAACTCAGCCCTTTATGGTAAAAGGACAAACTATTTCCGGATTGCAACTAAAAGTGATGTAAATCAGTTGCCAGCTTTTCTATTTACCCATCATAATTTCTAGATATGGATCAGCCTAGGTTGTGGAGGGACCCAACAGAACACCAGGGAGCAGCATGAAGTGCAGTAGAAGCCAGTAGAAATGTCACCCCTAAGCTTCAATTCCTTTAGTATCTCCTGGAAACCCCTTGCCCCCAACTAGGCTTGTCTTCCTTATTTAACCACAGTGGTGGTGGGGAATGTTATCCAGGCGTTATTGTCCCAGCCTTCTCACAGGTTATCACTGCAACGTGGGCACTTATTTAGGGATGCTTTAAGCCCACCCTGTACCTTGAATTTCAGAAGGTTTTCTTCGGCAAGGAATACTCAGAGGTGGTTTTGACAGTTCCTTCCTCTGAAATTGAGCCTACAGCACCTGATATTCCTTGGCGGTCTCCCATCCAAGTACTAACTAGGGGTGACCCTGCTTAGCTTCCAAGATCAGACGAGATCTGGTGCCTTTAGGGTATTTATCAGCCATTAAAACTTTTTCAAATGTGTTTTTTTAAATAAATTAAACTCCTCAGTCCTAGATGTGGCATTCTTTTAGAGGCTTTCAAGCCCAGCATAGGGAAGGAAAGCCAAAGAACTCTGCTGACTCTCTGTAAAATCACTCTGGCCACCAAGACACCAGGAAAAACAGAATAAACCTGTTTATTTCCTTAAGAAAATAGAGAGGAGGAGAAATATATGAGAAGTTGCTCCTCCTGCAGGTTTGTAGGGCATCATTTTTTTTAACCAAAACTTGTCCGTTTCACCTTCTTTAGCTCTTAGGGTTGGGGACAAGATGGAGCAGGAACATAGCCCCCTTTATGTCTTGCAAAGGGCCTCTACACATGTTAAGCACCCTGTTGTTTGCTTATGAGACTGTCCACCTTTGGGAATGGATTTCTCCCACTGAGGACAAGAGAAGACATAAGTGAACCTCCAGACCAGGACATCACGGGGGTGGGTGGCTCTGTGGGTGTCTGGCCTGCTCCAGAATATCCACAGCCCTCTCTTCAAAATACAGAAAGAAATCTCCCTTTTGGGCCTATAAAGATGTAAGGAAAAATATGAAGAGGCAGCTTTTTGTCCAGCTACTTGGTTAAGGAAGAAAATTGTCCTCCCATTCTGGCTGGAAGGGCAGGGGAAGATTAACAAACAGGCATCAAACAAACCTCCTTTAGTGTTATTCATATTTTTGAATAGGGAAATATGTGATGACACACACTCATACAGACAGAATATGATGACTCATCTCTATTTGGGTTAACCTCACCAGTCCATACTCTCCAAATTAGTTAAGTCTCAAGGCCTCACTCGTTTTCTTTTCAAAAAAATCCATTGTACCTCACCTCAGGAGCCCTGGTGGGTGGAGAGGTGATGATAAACAAAAGCCTTAAACTGAACTGAAATGAAACAAACAGTCCCTGATAAGCAGAACTTGGAAAGGTTACCTTTAGGGACTACAGTTAGGGGTTGGGGAATTTGTAGTCAGGGAGGAACATTTCCAGGCCCCAAGGATAAATTAGATGGCTGCAGATATATATGCCATAAAATAGCCCTTTGGCTGTAAACCCATGATACTTAGGGAACTAAGTGAAAATGGGGCTTACTTTGGAGTAGATATGCATAAAGGATTGCACTGTACATGATCGAATAGAGAAGAAGGATGGAAACCCCAATTCCAATGAATATACTGTATATACCTAACATCCACAATTAAATAGGAATAGCTAGAGCCAGTGTGGTGTAGTGATTTGAGTGTTGGATTGTGGCTGGAGATTAGGGCTCAAATCTCAGCTCAGCCATGGAAACCCACTGGGTGACCTTAGGCAGGTCACACACTCTCAGCCTCAGAGGAAAACAAGAGCAACCTCCTTCTGAACAAATCTTGCCAAGAAAACTTCATGATAGGTTCACCTTAGGGTCATGATCTGAAGGCACACAACAACAACAACAACAACAACAACAACTATAATGATGATGATTGTTAATGGTGCCAGATATCCCATCTATTTTCTTTCACCTCGGGTCACCCCCCCTCCTTCCTCTTTCATTCCAACACTTTCTAGGTGAAAGCTAGCTATTTTAAATTGACTTTATTTATCACCATCCTAAAAGAAAAATCATATAAGGGACTATTAATGACCAGAGGTATGCAGAATAGCCTTGAGGGCATACCTCTGCAAAGGTTTGGCTGCAAGTTAAAAACCCATTTGTGTTAAATACTAGTTCATACCTACTCACTGTTGAAGCCATTTGACCCCACAATGTCCTGTTTTAAATTTAAAAGTCTGCCTCAGTTGGATCTTTGCCTCAAGGAGTTTAGCAGGCAATTGCGGTTAACTGTGTGTGTGTGTATCTCCTTTTCTTAGTACCTCAGAGGAGTTGGCAAAACTTTTCATCTGTTTTCCCAGGAAGCATTAGTTTTGCTTGGCTGATTGATAAACGTCTTATAGAATAGGATTCTGTGTGACTATCACACTCCAGATAGAGAAAGAGTTTGTGTGTGGAACAGCAAGGTTCTAGTATGTGGGAAGGGGGTGGGGAGGAGGTAGTACGGAGGTTAGAAAGGTCTTTTTTCTCTCTTTCATTTTACGACTTCCAGAATGTCCCAGGGGCTGTGCTGACAGGGAATGGGGAAATTGTAATCCTCTTCCTCAATCCTGATTTTTTCCCAAACTCAGTTGTACTTGGTACCCCTAAAAAAATCCAGCAGTGTGTGGCAGTTCATCCAGGAAAGGAATGTTGTCTGATTGGTTGTGATGTCCAGACAGTGAACCTGTGCAAAGGTGGATTAAAATGCAGAAACAGAAGGGTGGATATAGCACTGATCAATTTATGACTGATATGCACAGCCACAGAACTATGGGAGAGTGCCTTTCTTCCTGTGAAAACTTTAAATGGTAATGGAAATCACAGAAGTAACAACAGTCTTATGAAAACTTAAAGGCTTATCCCTTTACTGTGGCATTAGCTTGTGTATGTATGCACCTTCAAGTCACCTATCATTCAAGAATGTGCCTTATAGCGCATGAATTTCATAGGGCTTTCTAATGCAAGGAATACTCAGAGGTAGTTTTGCAGTTCCTTCATCTGAAGTATAACCTACAGTATCTGGCTCTGGTGCCTTTATGGTATTTTGGACAATTGACATTAGCCTAGAGATCTTTAATTCACTTGCTACAACTTGGAAGGAAGCCACACCTATTTCTGAAGCCATGTACACTCAAAGTCATATGTACATGCTACTGGTGTTTTAAAGGGGAAAGTCCCCTGATCCCATAAAGGGCCTTTGACCCCTGAAAAGTCAATCATGGCTGTAACTGATGGTGGGTAGAGCCAGGTCCAATAAAATGCAGTGATGGGAAAAGTGTGGCCGCTCACTTTGTTGTGGGACTGCAACCATCAGTATTCCACATCTTTGGCTGTGCTGTTTTGGAGTGATGGGAGATGGCAGTTCAACAACATCTGGAAGGTTGCATGTTGGGCACTCCCCCTGCAATAATGGGTAGAAGCACAATCAAGAGTAGGTGGAGTGCATAGTATTCTATAATATTATCTCTGGTACACATGGAGTAGAAGGGGCACCTCAGAGAGCTAAAATAGATCCACTGTGTCTGGAGAGCCAGATGATGCAAGGACCACAAAAATTAAGGCCACAGATTCCCCATCCCAGGCTTAAAGATCTCTAGGTGAAATTCTGTTGTGGTCTTGTTAATTGCTGTCAAATTCACTTCAACTTACCGTGACTCTATGAATGAGAGACTTCCAAGTTACCCTGTTATCAACAGCCCTTCTCTGGTCTTGCACATTCATGGCCACGACTTCCTTCACTGAATCTACACCCCTGTAAAAGAGGTCTTCCTCTTTTCCTAATAGTTCTATATCCAGAATTATTAGGAATTCCTAGAAATTCTATATCCACCCACATAGCCAACTACAACTACAAAAGGCCTTTCTACTGTTCCCCCCCCCCATACCAGATGTAGACAGTACTTAGCTTTATACAACCTTGTACCCAAAGCTTGAAAAATTACTGGGAGATTCTGGGAAATGAAGGCTCAAAAGAGTAATGTTTCCAAGTTCCTCTTGTATCATAACAAGGGAGGCTTGGACAAAGGCACAGCCACTAATGATGTATTTGCAGTTTCACAGAGCCACACCAGTGGAGTAGAAGCCCTTTGGAAAACTCCTGTATTAACTGTCTCCTTCCTTTTGTGTGGTTGTTCCCCACTTCTTCCAGGTCCAAGCTCAACTGCAACTGGAAGGTGTCACCCATGCCCACCCACACCTCCACCCTCACTTGGCTGCTCATGCCCCTTATCTGATGTTCCCTCCACCCCCTTTTGGACTGCCTATTGCTTCCTTGGCTGATTCTGCCTCTGCAGCTGCAGTGGTAGCCGCAGCAGCAAAGAGCAACAGCAAGAATTCCAGTATCGCTGACTTGAGGCTCAAGGCTCGGAAACACGCAGAGGCCTTGGGGCTTTGACATTTTCTTCTCCCGGAAGCCTTTCTGTTGCCAGGAATGGACAATAGTTCTCTCCTCTAGCCAGCACCCAACTTGGCTGGGATAAAGACAATTACTACCTTTTCAAAGGCCTGCAGGTAGACACAATCAGCAGTGGCCCCTCCCTCCCTCCCTCTCTCTTCTCATTTCTCTGAGGTTAGCAACTCATTCAGTTGATCTGAGGACTGGAGGACTTGCTGGCCTATCCTATCCTATCTTATCCTATTTTATTATTATTATATTATTTTTGTAAAGGCACTTAGTGCTAATTATTGCAGTTAAACTGTTCTTCTGCCACCAGGTGTTTAATCCTAAAATGAAATCAGTCTGAATCCAAGTTATAAGTATCAGTTTTTTTAAAAAGCCAGAAAACTTTTGAAGGATAGTAAATTTGGGGAGGGGGGGGAACTCTCCAAATCACATGACATCTGTGAGTCTTGGGACAACTGGAGTTTGACCCTGGCAAAAGCGATCATCTTGTCAACCTGACACCATTTGCTGCTGCCAGTTTTGCTACTTTATGCATGTGCCTAACTTTAAACATAATTTGAAAAATTGCGAATTATACCAGGGGAAAAAAAAAGGCTTCAGAAAATCCTTGGGGCTGGTCTCCATTAAGATGACATTTCTTTGTTGCCAACAGTATTCTTTAAATCTCATGACTTTTCTTCCATCATGAAGGAGTTGCTGCTGCAAAACTGGTTTGAATTTAAAGGTGGAATTTCAGATCTGAGACAAGGCATTTTTCTCAAAACAAAGCAGTCCAAAAGTCGACGTTCTTGCAGTGACAACAGCCACCACAATGAAGTGTTTGTGGATGTGAGAGAAAGACACCAAACGTAGTGGTGATCCAAAGGATGGGAGCAATGTTGAACACTCTCTATTTTAGAACCATCTGAACAAGCTGAAGCCTTGTGACATACAAACAGGTTGACTTCATCATTTTTGTTTCTAGACATCTGGATCTCTGCAGAAAGCCTTCTTGGTTAACAGGATCTAGAGTGGTTGATTCATCTATCAAAGATGGATACACAGTTTTAAAAGCATAATACTGATGCAGCATTAATTTTAGTGAAAATGCAATTAAGTGCAGTAAAGTGCAATACTGTAAATATTATAGATTAAAAGGGAAAAAAATTAGCCGCACATTCTTATTCTGTTCATAACCAACTCTGCAAGAACTGTAACCTGGTCCTTTGTGCTCAGACCTGGGAATTGCCTTTTTTTTTTTTTTGCCAAATGATGTTGTCTGAGCCTTTGACAGATTGGTAAAGAAATATGAATTGCATATATAAAAGAGAATTGCCATGATTTTGAATCCACTTCATGTGCCATATTTCTGGGAACTAAGCTCTCAAATGCCTGTATGAATTATTATAATTATTATTATTATTATTTGGCAAATTGTTTTAAAGTAAGGAAGCAATGATCAAGTCAATGTTGTGTAGAGGTGGACAAGTTCAGTGTTCAGAGAGGAGGAATTAAAACTGATTTTATACAAAGCAAATGAGACCTCTGGAGCTCATCAACAAATATGAGCTACAAGTAACAGTCATAGCAGTGGAAGAAAATTCCTTGAAATTATATTACCAAAGTGTCTAGGTTTATTATACCTATATCTCCCACTCGCATGTAAATTCCTTTAAGCCAATTTATTAACTGGTGCTGCTTCTGGAAACAAATACTGGGCTTGTCTACTTCTATATCTGTTTTTGCATTTGATATAAAAGCCTCATTGATTGAATCTCTGCCTCTCAACAGCATAAAAGTCATTACATCTGTATAGTTTGCCCTCAAGTGTATTTTTTTTAAACACTCCATTAGCAGTTTGATGGGGGTTTTGTTGTTGTTTTTTATCAGTGTCTGTGTAGGGTAGCAATCTATTGCAATTTTTTTTTTAAAAAATAGGCATTTGTCCTTTTCATGCTCCTAATATTGGCATTTGCTAACCAGCAAGTAATGTTACTTTTGGGAAGTTTTCAGTTCTCCATTTATTTATTCTGTGCAAAGTTGATTATATTTTGGACATTTCTGAGAGTTGATACATTTTACCTGACTTTCCTACCTCTATATGAAAGCTCCAGTACCTCTTTATGCCAAGACAATAGTGCAAACCCCAAATTAAATATTCTTGCAGTCCTGCATACAGATGTATGCCCATATGCCACACTGAAATGAGTGTGATTATATATAAATATCTTTCAATCTTAAAGCTGGCTTTAGAGGCCCTCTTCCATGGCATTCTACTACTGGGAACCATATTTTGGCAAGGCTTTCAGGAAAGTTTTCTGACATCTTGAATGCTCTTACAATGCTACTTTTGCCAGGACTCCTTAGAGAAAAGCAAGGATGATTATACTAGATTTATGTTTGCATTGCCCATAGTTTGGATGTGGGTAGCTGTGTGCAAAGTTGCAGCAAAAGGGAATCATCCATGTGAAATGTCTTATGTGAAACCAATGGGAGTCTAATGGGAGACCAAAGGGCAAAGCTGTGGGTTATGCTCTATGCCGATGGCTCTCAACTTTTGGTCCTCCAAATATTTTACCTTTCAGCTCCCAGAATCTGTGATGGTTTGCCATGCTGGCTGGGGCTTCTGGGAGATGAAGTCCGAAAACCTCTGGAGGACCAAGGGTTGAGAATCGTTGCTTTGGAAAAGACAAAACAAGTCAGTAAATACTTTATGAACCTGCATGTGATGTCAACTAGATAATCTAAACATTATTCATTATGACAGATTATCATATTCTGAGACAAAAGAAAATCAAATATTTCTTGGGCACTTTGACTATATATGGGAGAAAGGAAGCATTTAGGTCTCATTATCTTCAGCACAGCCAATAATTCCTCTCCAAAATCTCCTAGAGTGCACAGTTTTGCCGGAGATTCATAATCATCTGAAACTTTATGACTCTCTCCTGCTCAAGACTGGATGTAACAGTTCTTTCCCACCTGGGTTAGAACCTGATCCCTCTTCCCCCTGGTAACACCTATTATTATATAATGCCCAGTTAACACACTGTCTACTGCTAAACTGCCATCTCCCAAATCTACCTTTGTCCTTGATTAGTTCAATAGCCCGCAAGAGTTTGGTTCCTCAAAACTAGGTAGGAAAGGAAGATTTTTCAAAGCATGTTCCTGACACCAGTGACATTGATGGGAATTGTGCTAACCTGGTATTTTATACCTTTGACATCTCTTGTGTACAAACTGCCATATTAATAGGTGGGGTTACTTGAGCCCCACAGATATGTTTTACTGGGTGTTATTGCCCTTATGGCATATTGAATCTTGACAATTTCTCAGCATTTGCAAAAAAAAAAAAAAAAAAAAAAATGTTTGGTCTACAGCTCCCAGAATCCCCCAGCCAATATGGCCATCATACTTAAGTTAGTTCTACCTAATTTGAGCCCCACTGATTTCAATCTGTCTGCTGTAAATATGACTACTTGTTGTTGTGTGCTTCCAAGTCATTTCTGACTTATGGCGATGCTAAGGTGAACTTATTGCAGGGTGTTCTTAGGCTGAGAGTGTGTGACTTGCCGAAAGTCACCCAGTGAGTTTTCATGGTCAAGTGGGGATTTGAACCCTGGCCTCCAGAGTCATAATCCAACACTCAAACCACTATACCATGCTGGCTCCATATTACTATGTCTAGAACTAATTCATAAGTTCTATGTTCAGACTTTTAATTGTTCATCTCCAGCCATGCAGCGAGGAAACTTACATTCTGGGTCAGCGTTTCCTGTCTTGGCAAATAGAGAGTCTGGCAGTCAGCTGAAAAGGAAGAATGGCTGTGGTATTGAACAATGGCATGTACTGTTTCCTTTTTCACTGGCTACTCCTATGGACACAGAAACCTCTGAACACACTTGATTGGGTGCCCCAAGAACGGTATATATCTGCCCTCCAGTTGATGGAAAATATAATAATGATCTAAGCTACTGCAGGAGTGATTCACTTAAAAAAAATACTTTCCTGCCCTTCATCCACTCTGTTGTTTTCTTTTTCCTGTCTATGTCATGTGTAAAATAAAATAACACAGGATGAAGTGCAGGTTAGGAAGGCAAGATTGATACAAATAGAAAAGTTAACTAGAGTCCAGCCACATCCAGCAATGACTGAGTACAACTCAGATAAATGACGAAAGATGTCATTTGGTTATCTCATGGAACTGTACCACTTCATAGTGCTTGTGGTCCCTCCATTGGATTTCTGAAAGGCCCTTTGTATCAAAAGCTCCTTGCACTTGGAAAGCAAACACATTGCATGTACTGTAAGACTTTTAGCTTAATTTTAATGACATGTCAGTTTTCCATAGGCAGGGGATGGAGGCACTTTCAGTGAAGTGATAGCTCATGTGCATTGTAAAGTGGTTCTGGCCCACGAGAAGACTGTACCACATACTTTCCCTCATATTTAAAATGGCTCAGTGGCTAGAAGAATTAAAATGTGGTTTTCAACTTAACCTGTGGTATATGAAGAGTCCTTTAGAACATAATGCTATAATGCTTGCAGCAGCTGTACTCATGAAGGCCTAGCTCAGTGGTAGGAATCATGTGGCCTTCCAGATCTTAAACATGTGCAACTCCCAGCAGACCTAATCAGCACAGACTGTATTACAGAATATGGGGAGCAGCAGCCCAACAAGATCTGGAGGGCCACATAATTCTCATCCCTGGTCTAGAAATGTGACAAGGTATATTCTGCTCTGCTTCATCTCCACTGAAGTGAACAGGCTTGGGTGGACCCAGTTGTCTGATTCTTCTGGAAGCAAAATGGCCTGCTGAAAAATGTAGCTTCTGGTTGACCCAGAACAAACCCAGCTCACTCTTTCATTTCCATCTTGAGGATGACACTCTAGAGGGCATTACATTTATACAGGGCCTTTTGGGCTGCAAGATTTTGTGAACCCTGTAGACTAGATCCAGGGCAGAATGGATACAAGTCTTAAGAGTGAGTCATAGTATGCATTTCTAGGTGATGGTTGTGTGCCAAGAAATGTGTGTGCCAAAACCCCAGCCATGTCCTCTCTGTTCTGTGCTTACATACATAATACATTGGGCAGATTGGATCCAAATGACAAGATCATGATTGCATGATTGCATGGTCTTGCACATGCACACATGGATTTGATTTTCCCATATGGCTGGTTTCCCCATATGAAATAGTTGTGATTCATTGGATCAAAGATCTCTGCAAATGGATCTAATTCCCTGGTTTTGGTGCCAGTGATTTATATTTCAGCCTTTTGTTGTGAAAATCTGCAGTTTCTAGATGACAGTACTCAGAAAAAATAAACCCTACCTATCCTTATTTGAAAGAATAACTAAAACCAAAAACCATTACCAGATTATTTTTGTGTAGACAGTTATCATTGTTGACATAGGAATTGATGCAAGGAGGATAAAACAATCTGATTCTATGTGTGTTCACTTAGAAGTACAGTAGGACCTCTGTATCTGCTGGGGATTGGTTTGTGTGTGTGTGTGTGGATACCGAAAACCATGGATATTAGTGAACACCATTGAAAATAATGTGATTTCTGGTTTAAAATACCATAGAGTTGCCCTGGAGGACCTAGAAAATGGCTAGAGAGGACACATTCTGTGGTAGGTGTGCTGTTTTGTGTCCCATGGATAATTGAATCAGTGGATAATGAATCAGTGGATACAGGGGTCCTACGGTAGGTCCCATTGTATTCAATGGAGATACAAATAGGATGCAGCCAGAAAGTGTTGCTGAATAAACCTATTTAAGTCTTTAAAACCAGCCTTTAAACTGCTAATAATTTCTGATGGGCAAAGTAGATTATCAATAGAACTCTTCCATTTCTGTAAAGACCAAGTTTTATCTTTGTCTCGTATTCCCCACTCAATGTGCCAGTATTATAAATCAAGGATTTAGATGCCAAATGGTAATATGAAAATGAAGTTGGACCTCTGATTTGATATTGTCACAAAAGAAGTCACAAATCAGAGAAGAATGGTTAAAAAGAATCATAAGGTAGTGTTGACAGGAGTCATGTCAATGCATTTTAGGCAGAGCTTTGAAATATTACTTTTTACAATTCAAATGGACAGAATTCCCCAACCAACATGCTCCCCTGGGGATTGCAGGAATTGTAAAACAAACAAACAAAACTTTTCCAGACTCTGATTTTATGTAGGAGTACATTTCCACCAAAGTGAAGCACTTGTAAGTTCCATTGATTTAAGTACATGCTTAACCGTAACTATCTCACTGAAGTCAATGAAATTCAGGGTGCTTAAATACAGTTGGATTGTCCTCTAAGCTTTATAAACCCTTTTTAAAAAAGCCAAACTTGTTGTGTTGTGTTCTGTTGGATATCTTTTAAAGTTTTACCTTAGACATAAACTAATGGTCCATGATATGTGTTGCTTTGTACTATCAGACCGTCTTAAGCAAAATCTGAGCAGAATGATCAACGCCTGAGCAGCATGTGTTCTGCTATCTCTCTTCAGAATGACTGTTGCCAATTTCAATAGGGTGTATGTAAAGACAGTGCTGGGGGTAGGAAAATTACATCCACTTTTAATCAGCTCTCTTGGATATCACCCAGAGTTTGGAAATAATCACTTTTCTAAATTCTGATATCAGTGATTGCTTTATTTGTTCAAGGCCAGCCTCACCGTTATGGTGGAATTGAGAAAACTAAATGTTAAAAAAAATCCACATGTATTTTGATCAATGATATGTTGCATTTAAAAGGAATCATCCAAAGAATGTAGAAAAGATCAAATCTGAATTGGAACCTATTTATTGAGCAGCAGTATTTTTGTGAATTTAAGCCTTCAGTATGTGCAGATGACATCACAGGATGGCGGATTTCTTTGTTTCTTGGTATTGGTATATGTGGACGCTTTATTTATTGTTTTTTTAAAAAAATCTAAATGGATAATATTTTAATTATGTTGAGTGTACATTTGATAATGCTTTGCATTTTTTTTATTTTTTAAAGGTGTTGCTTTTGCTGAATTATAGACAGCCAGTATGATTTAAAATATCACTGCATTGTATTGATTCTGTATACACAGTCTGAATTTACAGACATATCAGGGATTTCTATAATGGGGTGGGGAACCCTATCTATCTAAAGCCAACAGCTATTAAGTTATGTAGCCCTCTGCTATTGTGGAACTTGAAAAAGAGAAAGAAAACAGACTCCATTTACCATTTTAGTTATGGCAGCATGTTCCTTCATAAATTCATCAGATCACATTGAGTTCCAGTTCCAGAGTGTATTATGTCAAATCACATGATATGAATGTACATCTTGTAAAAGTGAGATATGAATAAACTTATAAATATTTGTAATCCTGTGTTAAGAAGAAACTCAAATGAAATGAAGCCAAAGGAAATATTTCATAGCAGGACTCTTTGCATTAAATATACATGGAGATTGCTTATGATTTTTAATCTATGTTTGCAAAAGGAAATTGCTGTAGTATGTATTGAAATTTATAAACACTACCATGCCTCTATAAAGAAGGATTTCACTGAAGTTAAACTTTTTAAAAATGGTAGGATAGAGTAAAGTGTTGCCAACAAAATCAGCATGTACCATTAGGAAGTCAGGAGGCAGATACAACAACATATGGGTCAACTATGGGCCTCTTAAACTATTTACAGGATCTGCAGAAAGACAAAACAATGCAGTATTGGTTGAGGCTGAGGTCCTTTGAATTCCCCACTTTACCCACTGCCAACCTTAAGCTGCTTGTGGTCCCAAAGCTGTTCCACTCTTAAGAGATTATTAGCTGCCCCAAATATGGTGTTAATGAGGATGCCAGAAGATCAGGGAAAGGCTTGAATATCAGACAATGTCGTCCCTGTCACATTATGCTCCCATGCTGCTCCTGTTCCTGTGGTGTTCCTTTTTATTCAATGCTTAAGCCATGAATAGATTGCCCATTCCATTTCTGTAACGGAATGACGGGCGTGTGAAAAGTGCCCCGTTTCCATAGCGTGATGCCAGCCGCAGTGTGAGGTCCATGCCAGAACACTTCTGGGTGCGATTGGGACATTGAGGTAAGTGACACCCTTTTTTGGTACCCTCCCTGGGTTACCGTAATTGGTATTTTTTACGTGTGCATTTGTGCTTGCTGTCATTTTTTAACCTTTCTTTTTCTTTTTGAATTTTCCCCACGCTTGTCCTCTCACGAGAACGGCCCGGGATTTCAACCAGGAAGTGAATGCAGCTCCGTGTGAGCTGCATTCACTCCATGGCTGCTGAGGGGGAGGGAAGGCACATAATTAAAGGTAGGCCTGAAACTTTTCGTTAGACAAGGTTGCTATTTTTGTCCCCATCTGAAAATCTCCTTAGTGGCTTGTCACTCCCTGGCCATCAAAGTTGGGAAGATCATCTTGACTGTATACTCCCCAAGCCCCATTACCAAATTAAAAGGAGGTAACTGACCAAGATGGCTGCAAAGTTTTCTTGCCCTTGAGTCCTGAAGCCCTAAGGGAAAATCTGAGAAGCCCCATTCACACTGATGGGTCGCAGGCTGCCTCCCTTTCCTTCTGAACCAATCCACCAAAGTATCTGCCATGGACCAGTTACCTGAACGATGCTACCAAAAACAATTTCCCAAAGTCCATAGTGTCAGTACAAGGTAGGCAAAAACACCCTATACCCAACTTGATGGTCAAGAGGACAAAAAAATCCTACTTGACCTCACAGTGATCAACATTTGCTTGTACTGAACATGAAGGAGGGAGGGAAGTGAGTAGGTAAGCTGAGGTGAAGTTGAAAGCTGAGGAAATGGGGGAGGTGCTAGCTGTACCCCTATACTTGGCTGTCATGACTCCAGATGTGTTGGGGTTATTCAGTGTTCTGTGCCTGCAAAACACGCCCATGGTATTTCCAGTTGCAGCAGCCTCAGGGACAGTTCAGCATGGAAATGAATTATGCTATGATTTTTTTCAATTCCATGCTTTAAAACAACGTTTTTGTGGAATAAGTACACACAGCTGCAGAAGGCATGCACATAGGTAGGGTCAATAGTGTGTGTCTTTCCAAGCCAATCAAGAGTCTACTTGGTTGACTAATTTTGTGATCAGCCCTGGCTTTATGGATCTTGTATTCACATGTAATCCCACAACAGTGGTAGGCTCAGGCCTACTTTCCAGCATCATCTTCAGTGGACTATCAAGCTTGTTCTATATACAGTCAGACCCCTGTATCTGTGGATCCAATATCCACTGTTTCAGTTATCTACGGGAAACAAAATAGGGAAACATCCCATAGAGTTGCATTGAATGCCTGGAGAGGTGTCCTCTCTAAGCATTGTCAAGGTCCTCCTATACAACTCTATGGTATGTTTTTACTGGAAGTCCTTTATTTTAATAGGGTTTGCTGTTATCTGTGGTAATTCTGGGAACTGAACCCCCGCAGAACTGGGGTCAACTGTACAAAGCACACATTTCCCCTGCCCTGTTTTGTCTTCCCTTTATTAATAAACATTTGCATAATATAATGCATAAAAACATACCAAATTAAAGTTTTAAGAGTTAGTGCAAAAATCAGTAATATACATACATAAAAGTAAAAGCCGTTAGATTTAAATTAGTGGGGAGAGAGAGAGAGAAAGAGAGAGACTGAGAGAGCGGGAGTGAGCGCTTATGGCTGGAATCTTCTTGGTGTCTTATACTGTACATGTGTAAGTTCACCTTTGGAAGCAGCTGGATTTTTTTTTATCCAATGTGTAATGTCTGTATTCATTTCATTGTTGCAGAAATTGAATAGCACATGCAGATGTGTTGTGCTTTCAAATGCTCATTCTTGGCTGGTCTTTATGCAATATGCAACTAAAGCAGTACATCCATGTTGAAACTGCAGTTAGTACTCCTTTAGTTGCATATTTGGCTTTGCATGTGGTTTTGCAATGTTGCCAGTCAGCACAATGGTCACATAGCACAATCAACAGGCAATTGCACAAGATTTTACACTACATCAGCTTGATGTAGGATCTTGGTCATTTTATCTTGCTTCAGTATTCCGAAAAGTAACACATTCTTCATTTTTCTTTTTCTTTTTTAAAATTTTCTGATTTTCCCAAATTAAAATTTCCTTACAAACATATAATCACATATAATATACCAATATAACATAAAAAATCAAACATACAACACAATACAAACTCACAGTAAACATTAAAATTGACTTCCTTTTCCTTGGATGTTGGTTGTTTTCTTCGTATTTACAATTAATTCTCATTTTTTAAAAAAACTTCTTCATTTTGCCATAAAAAAGTATCAAGTTTGCACTTGACATGTTATAATGTGCTAATTTCATCATGCCTGCAATACTGCATATTCTAAGAAACCAGTCAGGAAGTGGTGAGGGTGCACTCCTTTCCTAATATACACTATTGAAATTTTGTGTGCATATGCCTTCAAGTTGCCTTATGGTGACCCCATGAATTTCATAGGCTTTTCTTAGGCAAGGAATCCACAGTGGTGGTTTTGCTAGTTTCTTCTAATGAAATACAGTATAGCCTACAGCACCTGGTATTCATTGGCTGTCTCCCATCCAAGTACTAACCAGGACTGGCCTTCTTATCTCCCAAGATCAGATGCAATCTGATGTCTTTAGGGTATTTAGGCAAATATTGAATTTTTAGTAGTTCTCAATTAATCAGTTTAAAATCTTGATAAGCTATAAGATCTTTCAAATAAATCAGAAGGATTCTAAGCAGACCCATCAGATTACTCCTGGAATCTGTTCTATCTAATAAAACAGAATTGTCTCCAAATTGGTTTACTAATTTGACTTGAGTTCTCCATTGCAGAATTTCTGCACACTGTAGAGGATTATGGTCAAGAAAATATTATAAATGTGCATGGGATATAAGCCAGAGCCGTTACATGTGTTGTAGCCTACCACTAGGCATGATCAGATGGCCTTACTTTAGGTAGCAATGGTTGGTGCTATAATGAAAGGGCAGTAAATTGGCAATCATTTATTTTATTTCTACCATCATGGGGATATTGTTTGAGTCAGACATTCAAATGCCTTCACATGCTCTTGCTGCTGGACTGGTCTCTTGTCCCACATACCCTGGGACTGAAGGCTAGAACAGAGTCAACACCCTCTGTGAGGCTTTCTCATTATAGGGGAGGCAGGAATGGGGATTAGCTGTCTGTCAGAGCAATCTCACCACCAGTACTGATTTTCATGTCAAGATCTCCCTGATAAGCTTCCAAGAAACCTCAGGGTTTCTAGGGTGATTGACAATTACTGTACTGAAACATAATATTCATTGTTTTATGGTAACTCCATCATATTTCCTGGGCATGGTAGATAACTTATTCTCATTTTATGACCAGGTTTGACATTTTATGACCAGCTTCTTTTTGTAAGAACTTCATTTAGTCTGAAAATGGGCATAAATTGAAAGCATTAGAGAAAGAACTCAGGTATCTCACTAACCAGGGGCCCTTTCACACTATAGGTTAGTCTCCCTTAATCCAGAATTCCAAAGTCCAATATATTCCAAAATCCACATGGGTGGCTGAGATAGTGACACCTGTGCTTTCTGATGGTTCAATGTACATAAATTTTGCTTCATGTACAAAATTATTAAAAATATTGTACATTATAACCCCCGTATCCACAGGGGACTAGTTCCAGGGCCCCCCATGGATAATGAAATCCATGGATAATAGCGAACGCCCCTGTTGCCATTCTCACCATGAGCAATCCTTGGGGGCCATCCTGGCAGCGAAGGGAGAAGGGAGGCAAGATTTCCTTCTCCCCTCCCTTTGCCCCTGTCACCACTCCTGCCATGGGAGCAATCCCAAGGGGTGAGATCTCTCCTCCCCTCCCTTTGCCCTTGCATGCCATTCCCGCCATGGGAGCGATCCTGAGGGGTAACCCCAGGGGCAAAGGGAGAAGGGAGGTGAGATCTCTCCTCCCCTCCCTTCACCTCCACCTTGCCATTCCTTCCACAGGAGCAATCCGGGGGTGGGGCGAGATCTCCCCTCCCTTTGCCCCTGCAATCCCATTTCTGCCATGGGAGCGATCCTGGGGGTGATCCCAGAGGCAAATGGAGAAGGGAGGTAAGATCTCTTCTCCTCCTCTCCCTCCCCTATCTAACCCCCTCTGTCACCATCTGCAGATAATTGAATCAGCGGATGGCAAATCAGTGGATACGGGGGTGCTACTGTATATAGAATTACCTTCAGGCTATGTGTATAAGGTATATATGAAACCTAAATGAATTTCATGTTTAGACTTGGGTCCCATCTCCAAGATATCTCATTATGTATATGTAAGTATTCCAAAATCTGAAATATTCCAAAAAGCCAAAATAACTTTGGCCCCAAGCATTTCAGATAAGGGACACTCAACCTGTACCTAATCATAGCCCTATGATTCCAATTTAACCACTATGGAAGCCTCCTATGGAATTCTGGGGTTTGTAGTCTAATGAAGCACTAGAACTTTCTGGAGAATTCTAAATGCCCTCCCTAATCTGCAGATTCCAGGATTTCAGAGGATGGAACTCATAGCAGTTAAAGTAGAACCATAGTGTTATATAGTGTGAAAGGGCCCCAGATCTAGACCTGACAGAAGTTTGTACCTTTGCAGTCTTGGCCCATCTCACATTATTGTCTGTAAACTGAATGAAGGTTTGAGTGTGTTATTTAGGGACACTCTTTAAGATGAGCTTGGGCAAGTTATTTTTTGGACTACAGCCTGAGAACGGTAGCCCCCAAAGTGTCCAGACTTTGCTTTAACTAGATAATTAATGTATACAGTATTAAAAGTGGGTGATTTCCTGATCATGAGAACAGGTTTTTAAAGAACTCATTAACGAATCTGGATAATATTCTTGTGCAAATGATTTCAAACACACCTTCAAAATTAACTGAAGGACAAAGACAGTTTACAATAATGTTGCCAGAAATGCACAGTTTTCCTTGAGGCACATCTGACTAAAAATCTGCATTTAAAATCTTTGGTTAATAAATGAATGAAGATCAAATGCTTAATACTTTCAGTTCTATAGAACAGGTGTTTATTTAATATGCTTATGAACAACTGAAATCCTCTGGACTGCCATGCTGATTCAATACCTCTCCCCTTAAGAAGTACCATTGATTTCAGTGGAAATTACTTCATTAAAGCTCACATTGTTCTAAGTGTGTCTGCATGCTTAAGTACTATCAATATTATTGAGAGTTAAGGGCATTTATATTTTGACCATAAATTACCACTGTCAGTGGGATTTGGGGCCAAACCACCAGACACAAAAGATCTGCGATCAGGTTGCCTGCCATCTTTTTCCTTTCTTTGAAATCAGCAGTTTAGGACCCCAACTTGGATCATGCCCTAGTGCAGGGCCATTCCCATGGGCTATTTTTCAAATTTACCTCAGCTGCAAATTAGTTGCAAAGGGGAAGAAAGAGACCTAATATAGGGATCCCTGTACAAAATTGTGCATAATTGTGTGCGGCAGTAGAGCCAGTGTGGTGTTGTGGTTTGAGTGTTCGATTAGGACCCTGAGGCTGGAGCTACACTTGCAAAATAATTTGTACTTATCTTGATCCTGATGCTGTTAAAACATAGATGTTCCTCCATATTCAAAGTGAAAGTGATTATTTTATGCTTTAATGCAATGTATTATTTTTTTAAAAAACCCTTTTACTCTGTACTTTTGTGGGAAACAATGGCTTTTTAAAATTGTATGCCCTGCTATCCAAAATGGGATCAGGGTGGGCTTGGGGCAGATGTGGGGGTGTTGGAGGGCAGTACAGGTTGGTGGGGTTACCTTGGCATCCTCTTCCAGCAAGCATGGTGTTGTCATTTTTTTTCTTCTTCAAGTACAGTCGCTTCACCAGCTGCAGCACTGGAAAAGGTGTTGGGTAGGGAGGAATGGGTGAAATGGAGTTGGGGAGATCAGAAGGTAGGAGCACTGTCTGGTCTCCTTTCAGGCTTCTTTCTCCCTCCAAGCACTGCAACAGCCTGGACTCCAGTCAGCAATCATATCAAAGGAGATGCCTTTTTCAACTGAATGAGGAAGCATTTAATTTTCTCAGGTGAGAAAACCTGGCAAGGAATCCATCTAATGGGTGTGCAGGTGGGCAGTTAGAATGACAGGAAAACAAGAAAGGTTATTGCTTGATATGGATATGCAAACCTGGAAGAAAACAACAAAAACCATGGCTGCTGTCCTGTGACTTAAAATACTCCATTTCAGACATGGGAAGAAATGCCCTTCTGTACCAATTTGACTTCAGGTGGGAGAGATGTGTGGCTGTCAATGCAAGTTGAGTCTGGATTATAAAAGGTTGGTGTGGCATTAATGGGGCTGAACCAGGGCAGAATACTGTGCACTGAAGCTAAATGACTTTGCTGGTGTGGATTCAGCCAGGGGACCAGGGTTGGAATCCCCACTCACCCATGGAAACCCACTGCATGACCTTGGGTAAGTTACACTCTCTCAGGCAAAGAGGAAGGCAATGCAACCCCTTCCTGCCAAAACAAACTCTGTCAAGAATGTTACCATGCCTTACACCTCCTCTTTATAATATATCATAATTGGCAATATTAAGACGCTTCATGAGGTCTAGTAGACCAGGGTGGATCATAAGTGAGGTCAGATGGAGGAACGCTTCATGGAAAACTACCAGTGTGCACACCCAAGTTAGGATTTAAGCAAAGCCCCTAGTAAACAAAGCCATCAAGATAGAATATCCTAATCCCCTCTTGGAAGCCCTTGGCAACAAGTCATACAAGCACAAACATACAAGTGACCTACACACTCCTCATCCTCAAGGAATATCCCTTCACATCTTTTCTATCACACAATACAGAGGTTGTCACAAATGAATCAGTTCTTATGTCTCAGTCATTAACAGAAATCAGCAGAGTTTGGGTTTCCTTTGTTTAATGGTGGGAAACCTCTTATAGCTTTGTCCTAAGTCCAAACACCCCTTCAGTACACAAAATACAGTATAAATATTAGTCCCCAAACAATAGGAAGGTGTGACACTATGACTACATCTGGACACTCTGTCAGTGCGCCCCCAGAACAGAATCCAGTGTCACCCTCAGATATTGGTCTGAGTCCTTCGCTTCTATCTCTTCAAGACTGGTAACTATAGTCCCTACCTCCCAAATCTATACATCTATCCAACCTTTATGCCTTTAACTTGTTGTTAGCTTTGTGTGTTTCTTGTGAGCATGAGTGCATGTGTGAATGCTTCTGTTTTATTTTCCAATAAAAAACATTTTTATTTCACTTTAACTTGGAGTCTCTGCAGTTAGTACCGGTATACATAGGTTCAAAGATCCCAGAAGTTACCCGATCCTCTTGAACCCATTTGAGCTAATAATTTTCCCAAATTAATAATTGAAATTTTGGCATCATGGGTGGGCTTCCCCAACCCCCCACCTCTTTGGATAACAAGAAAGCCCAATTATAGGGTTGTATTAGTGTCACTATAGGTTGGAAATTACATGAAGGCACACAACAACAACTGTACAATCTGTCTTTGTTAAAACTGAAAAGTGAAAAGAGAACATAACATGACACCTTTGGGTATAGCAGAGAAGTTCAAAAAGCTTCCCTTTACTCCTGAGGAGATGCCCTCCTGAAACTGCAGCATATCTGACAGAGAACAGTCCTTCAAGACAAACATTGCTCTGTGCTTTGACTCTACATGTAATACTCTACCTAAGAGGTAGGAAACCATTGGCTGTCCAGATATTTGTACTTCAGTTCCCCAGTCCTTTAACATTGGCCATCCTGACTGGGGCTGATGGGAAATGAACTCCAAAGCATTTGGGAGTCCAAATGTTTCCATGCTGTCTCTCCTCAGTAATTCATAAGCATATCTAATTGAAGTAAGCTGAAATTCTGGGTATATTACCATGCAGGATTGTAGTTGAAAAGAAAATGGCACAAACATTTAATTCCTAATTTTGATTAATAAAATATTATGTTTCACTATTCATCTAACAGACCATTGCTAAAAACAGCAATTTCAATGGCTGTAGCAGGTAAAGTAATAAAAAAAAAGGGGGAGGGAAGAAAAGAAAGAATGCATGAAAGAGAAAGAAATTAATGCTTTGTTGTGTAAAAAGTTACTCTATAAAAATGGATCCTCTTTTCCATTGCTCTTTGAAACGAGTAGGCTTTGTCAAATGTCACTTTCCTCCTCTTGTGTTCTGAAGCTGTTCAGTTTTGATGCTTTTCATCTCTGTGACTTCAGCCATGCATGCTTTTCTCTTCTAGCTGAGAATTTATTTTCCATTCCAAAAACATTTGGTTTGACCTACTGCCATGAGCAATTTGGGCTAGTGTCTTTTATTTTTCTTTGTAGATTTTTTGAATTAAATTAATACAAATAAACACAGTACCGGAATGGAGCCCTTATATGTTGTCAGTTTTTTTTAAAAAAAGAAGAAGATGCATTGTTTTTTTTCTGGAAGACGTCTGCTCTGTGATTTGCTTGCCATTCATAGAATAGCTATTAACAATATATTGCTACACTGTGGGCCAAACAACTTGCTTAGTGGCAGTTCTGTGTTTTAGAAAGCAGGTTGCTCTTGAAAAACTATGCCTGGTTTCAAGTGGAGAAGTATTGGGGATATGGAAAGAAGCACAGGGCACTTTCCATGCTGGCTGCTTTCTCCCATACCACCTTCTTTTTAGCTACTTTTATTTTAGCTAAGCTGTGTGCTCAGAAATATTTTTTGGGTGTGGGGGGGGGGAAGGAAAAGAATTTCAAAGTTGAGAGAACTTATGGGGGGGGGGGAGAAGGTCCAATGTGCTCTCCAGTCCACCTACTTTTCCATTAAAATTGGCTCCCCAATTACTTTATAACAATTCAGTTCTGACCTGTGTTCTGAAATAGCAATCTTTCCTCAAGCATTTATTTATTCAGAGTCTTTGTGAGACTCTTTGTAGGCCCAAGCTTGCAGAAAACAATGCACAAGAATGCCACAGGATAACAATAAAGCACATCGTGCTCAGCTTTGAGAAACTTCTTTTTTCAACTAAAGAGCCCAGAATCCCACAACCAGTGGCCATGCTGGCTGGGGTATTCTGGGGGTTGTAGTTCAGAAAGTAACTTCTTCAAGCTCTGCACTAAATGTACAGTTACTAAGAAAACCTGTACAGTTGTCCCTTCATATTTGCTGGGGTTTGATTTCAGGACCTCCCATGGATACCAAAATCTGTGAATACTCAAGTCCCATTATATGCAAATGGCATAGCAAAATAGTGTCCCTTATATAAGATGGCAAAATCAAGGTTTGCTTTTTGGATTATTATTTTTTAAAGAATATTTTCAAGCCGTGAATACTTAAACTAGTGGATACCAAATCCATGGATACGGAGGGACAACTGTAATTCACACAAGCCATTCATATTCTTAAGGAAATACTGCAATGGAGAAGTATATTTCAAGGCTGTATTAAAGGCCTGTAGTAAATGTACATCACTTATAGGACTTTATAAGATGCGGGGAAACACGGCATAAAACGGCATCCCAAATCACGTTAGAAGAATGGGACAAGAACAGAAAGGGCAACATTATCAGATAGCTGTGTCCTCAGCCATTCCCAGGGTGTAGCTCTAGCACGGACGAGGCATCACTTTTTTATTGATCGGCTAAACTGTCAATAAAAAGGGGCACCTTATTTACGGCCATGTGGTAGCCACAGAATGGCTGAAGGATGATATCATATGATAATGTCGCCCGTTTCTGTTCTTGTCCCATCCTTATGATGTGGTTTTTGCTGTGTCTGATAAAGTCCATGGTTAGGCCTGATCCACTGGCCACCTCTGCATTCAGGTGAAGGCACATCATTATCTGGCTTCAAACTGTACACTAAATGTAGAACATCTAGATCAGCCTATGTTGATATATCTTACAGATGCTGGCTGCCACTAGTTTCATTACTTCCTCCTATGGAAAATGAGAAAATGGATACAGCATTACAGGCAATGGTACTGCAAAAATTCTTTTCAAGTAAATGATGTTTGTGTAGGACACCCCTTGCAAGCCCAATTGCAATGAATATAGCTGTAATGTTCAAGGAAACCGGAGGAGTCCAATTTCTTATAGAACAATATGGTTTTCAGTTTCTTATGCCATTGAAATAATATGACTGATAAGCATTTATTCAACCAGTCAGCATTCCTTTCCATTTTAAATAATTACAAAAGAATGTGGTCTACAACTACACACACACCATGGGGTTGCATTTATGGATACAGTCAACAAAGAGACATTCAATTTGGAATGTAATGGGACATTCCAGTTTGGCCAGTTCAGCGTGGCCATTTCAGTGTGGTGCGGTTCTGCTTGTGTATCAATTGATAATTTTGTCAAGAAAATGCAATCAAAACCATTTTTGTTTGGTTGGAATTGTCTTACAAAACCATTTGGGTTAGGGTTAAGGTAAAGGCTAGGGTTATTATCAATTATAATTGATATGCAACTGCGACATACTGAAACAGCTGCACTAAAATATCCTAGACCTTATTCAATTATTGGACTGAAACAATTGTTTAGAACCAGAAAATAGTCACAGGAGACATAGGAGATTTTCACACAGGGAAAATATCCCCCGGAGAAATCGGGACAGAAAGATTTCTTTACCGGAAGCAGCGCCGCGGTTCGCATACCCATTTGCCTCTCCCGATATGCCGTCATCGTCACGCTGGGTTATTTCTTCCCTCTTCCGGAATATTTTACTAACGGGAGTTAGTAAAATATTTACTTTCTGTCCCGATTTCCCCATGTGAAAATCTCCATAGTCTAATGGAAATTAAGCACACAGATTTTATTGATCTGAAAGATCAACCTTTTTCCCAACACATCTCCCTTTGTCCATAATATAATGTTCAAGTGATCCCCAAATCCAAGGGGCAGCATCCTTTGGAGAAAGGGACTGCAGATCCCATATAACTTGTACCAGAATCTATGGTACACACCTCAAAGTTTCTTTCTTCCAGTCAAAGGCCTCCTTCCATTGGACAAAATGTCTTCTGTTAGAATATGGGAAACGGTTGATTCCAACTCTATGTTCTCTTTCCAGGTAATAGTATATGTATAAACTCTATCATTACATGTGAAGTGGAAGGCTTTCACAGCCAGCATCCATAAGTTTTCTGTGTTTTTTTTTCCGGGCTGTGAGGCCGTGTTCTGGAAGAGTTTTCCTGATGTTTCGCCTGCATCTGTGGCTGGCATCTTCAGAGAATGGTTGGGTAGAGGTGTGTGGGGTTTATATACTGTGAGTCCCTGGACATTTTCAGATGCCCCTTACTGCGCAAGCAGCCTCCAGAGCAGTAATGAGTCTGCTGCACAGCAGGGGGTTGATTTCGGACGCCACCGTCCTCTCCCAGCGTCATCTGTGATTGTTCCGGCTAGCATTGAAGGCGGAAGGCTATTTTTTCCTCATGGACTCATGAAGGCTATTTTTTACTCATGAAGGCTATTTTTTTACTCATGGACAACTTCTGTGAGTGAAAAATAGCATGGCCGCCTTCAATGCTAGCCGGAACAATCACGGACGACGCCGAGAGAGGGACGGCGTCATTCGAAATCGACCCCCTGCCACGCAGCAGCCTCGTTACTGCTCTGGAGGCTGCTTGCGTGGTAAGAGGCATCTGAAAATGTCCCCTGTTGGAGAGGATATGTAAATTTATGTATTTGAATGGCTAATTCCTGGGGGGGGGGAGAGATATGCAAGGAGAATTAATGTCTATTTAGCTAATGGTCCATTGTCTGTTGGAAAGATTTTGGTGTTTTTCAGGACTGGTAGTCAAACTTTGTTTACTTTAAGGGTTTCCTCTTTCCTGTTGAAGTTGTCCAGGTGTTTGTGGATTTCAATAGCTTCTCTGTGCATTCTGACATGATAGTTCTTGGCCTGTTCCAGAATTTCAGTGTTTTTAAATAACATTTTGTGTCTGCGTTGGTGTATAACGTGCTCTGCTACTGCTGATTTTTCTGGCTGGCTCAGTCTGCAGTGTCTCTCATGTTCCTTGATTCATGTTTGCACACTGCATTTAGTGGTCCCTATGTAAACTTGTCCACAGCTGCATGGTATGCGGTAAACTCCTGCAGCTGTGAGAGGGTCTCTTTTGCCGTTCGCTGAGTGTAGCATTTCTTAGATTTTTTTGGTTGGTCTATAGATTGTTTGGAGCTTGTGTTTCCTCATCAGTTTCCCTATTCTGTTTGTGACTCCTTTGATGTATGGTAAAAATATCTTCTCTTTGGGTGACTGTTTTTCTTCATTCCTGTGTTTTTTTCTGGGTCTGCCTGCTTTTGTGATCTGTAGAGCCCAGTTTAGGTGTTTCAGTTTGTCCTCCAGGTAGTGGGGTTTGCAGATCCTTTTTGCATGGTCTACCAATGTTTTTAATTGTGCTTCTTTTTTGTCCTAGGTGATGATTGGAGTTCTTGTGTAGGTATCTGTATGTGTGTGGATTTCTGAACCACCTGAACACCATCCACCCAAATATCCAATTCATGATGGAAAAAGAAAAGGAAGGAACACTGCCATTCTTGAACTCAGTTTGCAGCAACTGAAGTAAGCTAAGGACAAAGGGTGAAAGTGGGAGGTTGAGACAGAAACCAGGATGTTTTAAAAATATCTGAAAAAGTGGGATGAGAGAAGATTAATTGGAATTGTCTGTACAGAATTGGCATGTTGGAAGGCATGGCACCTTGAATTGTGACTCCAATCAGATCAGTGAAACTGTTGTAACATGAGAGTTGTGTTTTCCTTGCCACTGGTCTGGTTGCCACATTCAGGAACAGCTTGCATTTTTGAGTACTCTTCAAAGGTAGGCCCACATAGAACAAATGATAGTAGTCCAAACAGGATGTAACTGACTGATCAGTTTGATACTGGTGTTCAGAGACTGGGCATTATATTGCTTTTAAAATATTCAGATGTGTATTAATAAGATTGCTATGTATACCCAAGTTTACTATGAAAATCTCTCTTCAGGGGTTGATGAGATGGGTGCTCTTTAGCTATTTGTGTACAGGCAAAGGCTTGATAGAGGGGTAAAGTTTATTTCAAAAGCTTACTGTAACTATAGCAACCTACTTAGACTGTATTTTAAATAAGAAACAAGCAGCCACCCGGTTGGTAAAGGACAGATTCTTTCAATTATTGATTTATGCACACTACAAATTTTGCATTTTTTTTCCAGGGTACATCTGCATTCTGGACAATGAACAACATCTCCTTTCATGTGCTAAATCTTAGATGCAGATCTGATGTCTTTTAAATCAACACTCACACATAAAGAATGTGAGTATTCCCATCTTTATTCTTAGGGATTTATAAACAGCAAAGTTTATTCTAGGGATCACCTCAGAAATTCATCAGTCCAAAAGTGTTTTAAAGAAAGCAACATCTTGAAGCCTCTCAAGAAGAAAAGTGTTACCTTTTTTAGTTTATCTGTCTTGTTTTTTGGGGGTGGGTGGGGCTGAAATCCATTCTGTTTGTTGGGGGCAAAAATCCCCAAAGACTTCCAAATAAACATTTAGAAAGGGACATGGAAGATGGTGCCTGGCTGATAATTTAAATAAATAATTACAAAAATCCTATTTTAGTTGGGCAACATTGTTCTCAAAACATGTTAACACCAAGAGTGCTGCTTCATTCATTTTAAATTTAAATACCTCCACCACCATCACCACCACCACCACCAAAATCACACACCCACACCCCAAAACACAGTCTTTCTCTATATTACATGAACAGAAGCCACTGATTGCACTTCTACAGTTAAAATTTTATCTGTCTGAAGTCATGACTTATCTCACTCTGCACGGGGAGTTACTATCTGTTTCCAAAACTCAAATCTGAAATGTGATGAGGGAGCTCCCAGTTTTGTTTAGATTAAGGAGAACCTAATATGTGTAGTAATGATCTTGATTCTAATGAATATGGAATTTCTTATGCAGTAAGGTGCTGAAACAGACCAAATGACATGAACGAAAAGGCAGCCTTTGAACACTAATTGAAACTGTAAACCATAAAAAGGTGATATTATTACTATACAGGCTTTTAGGAGAAAATGAACACCAGTCCAGAGGTTCCACACAATGCCTATGGAGTACTTAAGCTCAAAGGGGGGGGGACACTTAAGCCCAAAGGGGGCTTATTTGAGATAAAGTGACCCAAATGGCTAACAGAGGAGCCCCAGGTTAGGTGAAATTAACTTATAACAAACTATGCAATGTAACATGTATACACTGACATGAATGGTTGATTCAACAGCAAGCCTAGCATTTGATCTCCAGTTTCTTTGTAAAGCCAACTTTTTGCAGCACTGACACCCAGCTCAGTGTCTAGAAAGATGGAAGAGGAGAAAGCTGAGGAGGCTGCTTCTGTTGAAACATGCAAGTATTCTACCAAAGTTCTTTATTACTGATGAAGTTGTTAATTTGTGTTTCAGAAGTACTGAACAATGACTCTAATATGCTGAATCCATCAGTTCCAGATTGAAGGTAATAGACAATTCTCAGGACTATGCACTTTCCTATATGTTCTTAATTAAGTACTATTTCTAAAATATGAAAACATGTAGAAGGTAAAAAGATAGAAACATGCAACATTGGGCAGGTTGCAAGGATGTTTTTATTTGTTGTTTTCTAACTGGTTCTCTTTTCTTTGGTCTGTATCACTTTTTCTTGTTGCCTGTTCTCATGGATATAGCTTGGGAAATAACAGAAACAGATCTATATCTTTTCCCAGGAGGTGTCTTGGATTTGAGTTCAGGTTTTGTTCCAAGGAAGATAGCACTTTGTTAAAGTGGGACAAATGTTCTAGTAGTTTCTTTGTGATATCAGAACAGACAAAAGAGGTAATTTTTGTTGGCATGGTCCCTTGCTGCTTGACATGTAGGCTGGAACACAGGACTCAGTTGTTTTTGTTGTGACAGACTAATAAGGCTACACATTTTCAAAATGATCTGCCGCGATGTGTACCTGAAAACAGGTAATCTGATTTTATGTTTGAAATAGCTGGCTGGAATGCTTTGCCACAATTATGGCCTTTCATTCCTGTACTGTCTAGGCTGCAGAGGTTCAAGGAACAGCTGAGGATAAGAGCCTGTTGTTGTTATTGTTGTTTGCCTTCAAGTTGTTTCTGGCTTAGGGTGACCCTAAGGTGAACCTGTCATGGGGTTTTCTTGGCATGATTTGTTTAGAGGGGGTTTGCTGTTGCCTTCCTCTGAGGCTGAGAGAGTGTGTTTTGCCCAATATCACCTGGTGGGTCCATGGCAGAGGAGGGATTCAAACCCTGGTCTCCAGAGTCATAGTCCAATGTTTAAACCATTACACCATGCTGGCTCTTGAGTAGAAGGGCTGCCCCCTCAAATTTAAGATAAGATGGTACTACCTTCCAAGTCCAAGACTTAAAAAAAAAAAACACTCATGGGATAGTGTTCTCCACTAAACTGTCTCCATTTGAGATAGTTTGCTAGTTTAAGGGGCCCAAATGAGCTCATGTAGCATAGACAGAACTTTTCTTCCACAGAGGGGAAACATTCAAGGAGTTTCATAAGGAACATCTGGAAAGCTGCTATTCTGTTTCTCCAATATCTGTCACCAGAGATGCAGTATTTGCCTCACAGTGATTTAAGAAAGGACCAGCCCTGCTCAGGTGGAAAAGGAGTCATTACAGGAATAAAGAAAGGTGTACTGAAAAGAAATGAGTGGAAATAAATTTATCAAGCTGATTCTTCATACTCAGTGCTTATCAGTCCTACATCCAATAGCATCTTAATTTTTTAGTTTTCAGATGAAGAAACTGGTGGTATAATTTAGAGCCAACTATACTTTCCCTGAAAGCCAGTGTGGCATAGTGTGGTTTGAGTGTTGCACTCTGGAGACCAGGGTTCAAATCCCCACTTGGTCATGAAAACCCATTGGGTGACCTGGGGCAAGTCATGCTCTTTTAGCCTTAGAAGAGGGCAAACCTCCTCTGACCAAATCTTGCCGAGAAAACCCCACAATAGGTTCACCTTAGGATTGTCGTAAGTCAGAAATGACTTGAGGGCATACAGCAACAACAAATACTTTTGTTATAAGAAAAACTAGTAACAACAAAAGTCTCAAAAGGACCATATTTTTGCCAATTTAATTCTGAGTATCCAAGAACAGGCATTGGAAAGTTTCTCCCCTAAAACCCTGAAATTGATTTAATTAATGTATAATTTATAAACCAACCATCCAAAAATAGATTTCAGTTTCAAAAATCAAAATCCATAAAATGTTAAAACAAAAATTTAACAACAATACAAGTGAGAAGAATAAACACTATGCAGTCAACTGTTAATTCAATAATTTGGCTGTCATCTATCAGGACTCACAAATTAGAATGAGTTTACATATGTCAACTCATTTATCTGTGACAGCAGCAGTGAGTGATGAATCAACCATGAAATTCTAGAGACCGAGCTTTACTATCATGTCACATATGATTATTCTCAACAGAGACAGTTCACATATTCAGTTTGAGTCCCTGAGTGATGAACACTGAGATCTGATTTAAACATGGCTTGTAGCTATGCTGGCTGGGGGATTGTGGGAGACATAGTCCAAAAAAGTAAGACTTCCAAGCTCAGCATGTTGCTGAGCATGCACAAGGTATTTACCTATGTGAAGCTGTGCATATCTGCTGTCTCTGTGGAATTACCTGCATCTTCGTGCAATCTTAGCACACCAATGGTCCATAGCATAGCTTAACACTGCACAGCCAGCACCTGTAGGCTGAAGATTTAATACATTCCTAGCATATATAATGTTACATGGGTGCCTTCTTGTTTGCCTTCTGTCATGTTTAAATTGGGCTGAGTGATGAGATGTCTAAATCTAAAGATATAAATCTTCACTTATTTAATTTTTGCATGTAAGACTGAGTAATTCCAATTTTCCCCCTGAGGGTTTCAGTTCAGTTTTCAATGGCTGTTTGTACTTTGGAACTTTTATTTTTGAAAAATTGATTTTAGCAACCCCCCCTCCTGCTTTTTTACATAGACAATGTGATTTACTTTTGATTTTCTGTGCAAACCCCCAACTTTTTGTATAAGAAACAATGTATTTGTTGAACATTTCCTATACAATTTTTTTTTCTGTGCAAATTTTTATGCAAATAAGCCACATATTTTAGTACAAATGGATTTGCTGGGGGACAAAGTCCTGGAGAATCTTATTGCTGTTTTCTTAGTGGAAACAGCAATAAGAAAAAATGTACACATGTCTCTTTACATCCCTACATGCACTAGCTAGGATGGGAAGATCTGCCCATATGTCTTTCTCCCATGTTTGAGGTTGTTTTGAAACATCAAGCTCCCTTCACCATTCTAGATTATGAAGAAATGTTCAGGGTTTGGTTGTAAATGGGATTCTGGGGACTCTAGTCCAAGATCTATTTCAAATTCCAGTGTCTGAACCTGTGACTTTTCTGTGCAAGGTACATGTCCTACCACAAGGTTGCACGCAAAAGGTCACAGGTTCATTCACTGGTATCTCCATTTGAAATAGATCTTGGTCTAGAGTCCAGCATGTAACATTTCCAAGCTCTCCATTTGATTAGAAAACTGATAGGTCAATTCACTCAACCCATTAATTAATATAAGAGGGACATTGCTAATGGATCTGAAAGCATCTTTAAATAGCCACCAGCCAAATAGACAAGCTCAAGGAGAAAATCCACACACACATTCCATTTGTAGCACATCTTGGAAGGTCACATCCAAACATCATCAGTAACTTCTTTGGGCTAAGGTTACTAATATACTTTAAACATAGTGTTTGAAATGGTAAACACTCCAGAAAAAAAAATCTACACTCACATCTACACCCCAGCTCTCAGTTCCAACAGCCTGTTCTCTCTGTATGTGGAACTCCATTGATGTGTGAATGTGAGAAGAGAATTTTGCCTGAAGGGCTCAGTTTTGCTCTAAGATTGACATATGTATATAATAATACAAAAATGGAATAATCAAGGCTTCTGTGGCACTATCAGTATGTAGAGTTCTTCTCTTTTTATCATTTTGCCTTACTCACTCTTTGGAAAAAATTGGTCCAATGTTTTGTGCCTATTCTTTCCAACAAGATCAGTATGTTTTATATAAAAATGCTGGCCAGAATCCTGTATCACAGACATAGTTACATACTGTCTTCTGAACTGTTTCTCTCCAAACCCACCTTAATAGCTCATAATCATACTGAGCAAGAGAGATCTGTTCTGATCTGTTCTTGAGCGAACAGGAGCAAGGACAACAAGGGAGTTTGGCATGGGTGTGGTGGAATAGACAGCATAAGGTAAGCTTGTGGCTGTTGAATTAAACTTCTTCAGCCCCAGAGAGTTTCATAGAATCATAGTGTCATAGAACTGTAGAGTTGGAAGAGACCACAAGGGCCATCCAGTCCAACCCCCCTGCCATGCAGGAATACACAATCAAAGCATCCCTGACAGATGGCCATCCAGCCTCTGTTTAAAGACTTCCAAGGAAGGAGACCCCACCATGCTCCAAGGGAGTGTGTTCCACTTCCAAACAGCTCTTACTGTCAGAAAGTTCCTCCTAATGATGAGCTGAAATCTCTGTTCCTGGAACTTGCATCCATTGTTCCGTGTTCTAGGAGATTTTCAGACGCCTCTTTCAGGCTCTTGCCGCGCAAGCAGCCTCCGGAGCAGTAACAAGGCTGCCGCGCAGCAAGGGGTCCATTTTGGATTACACCGTTTCTCTCTCGGCATTGTCTGTGACTCTTGTGGCTAGCATTGGAGGCGGCCGCACTGTTTTTCACTCATGGAAGTTATTATCCTGATATTTGTTGGAACTCTGCCAAGAATTTAAGGTCCAACAAATTCCTCACTTGCCTTGCAGACAATTTCATTGTCCAGAAGGTGGAAGAGGCAACAAGGGGATTGGATCTTTTAGACCTGATACTAACCAATGGGTATGACATGGTTAATGGTGTGGAAGTGGCGGGATCCCTAGAAGGGAGTGACCATGTTCTCCTGGAGTTTGTTATACAGAGGAAAGGGGAAGTCAAGCATAGTCAGACATGCCTTCTAGACTTTAAGAAAGCTGATTTCAGAAAACTTTGGGAATTACTGGGGCTGATCCCATGGTCAGAAATACTAAAAGATAAAGGAGTTCATGAAGGATGGGAGTTTCTAAAAAGTGAGATGTTGAAGGCACAACTTCAAACAGTTCCAATGAGGAGGAAAAGGGGGAGGTGTCTAAAGAAACCAGGATGGATGTTGAAAGAACTCTCAACTGAGCTAAAACTTAAAAAGGACATGTACAAGAAATGGAAAAAGGGGGAAATCACTAAAGAAGAATTCAAACAAACAGCCAGCTCAAGTAGAGGGAAAGTCAGAAACGCCAAAGCTCAGCTGGAGCTCAGGCTTCCTAGAGAGGTTAAAAACAATAAAAAGGGCTTTTTTGGGTATGTTTGTAGCAAAAGGAAGAACAAGGTAATGGCAGGACTTCTGCATGGAGAAGATGGCGAAAGGCTAACGGAGGACAGAGAAAAGGCAGAACTACTTAATGCCTTCTTTGCTTCAGTCTTCTCCCAAAGGGGAAACAGTGCTCAACCTGGGGACGATGGAGCAGATGATGCAGTAGGGGAAATACAGCACAGAATTGGTAAAGCGGTAGTTCAGGAATACCTGGCCAGTATAAATGAGTTCAAGTCTCTAGGGCCAGATGAACTTCATCCAAGGGTATTAAAAGAACTGGCAGAAGTAATCTCAGAACCACTGGCAATAATCTTTGAGAATTCCTAAAGAACAGGAGAGGTCCCCGCAGACTGGAGGAGGGCAAATGTTGTCCCCATCTTTAAAAAGGAGAGGAAAGAAGACCCAAATACTTACCACCCAGTCAGCCTGACATCAATACTAGGGAAGATTCTAGAGCAGATCATTAAACAGACAGTCTGTAGGCACTTAGAAAGGAATGCTGTGATCACAAAAAGTCAACATGGATTTCTCAAACACAAGTCATGCCAGACTAATCTCATCTCTTTTTTTGATAGAGTTACAAACTTGATACATGAAGGGAATGCTGTGAATGTAATGTATCTTGATTTCAGTAAGGCTTTTGACAAGGTCCCCCATGATATTCTTGCAAAAAAGTTAGTAACCTGTGGCCTAGACAATGCAACTGTTAGGTGGATTTGTAATTGGTTGACTGACCAAACCCAAAGGGTAGTCAGCAATGGCTCCTCTTCATCCTGGAGAGAAGTGACTAGTGGGGTGCCACAGGGTTCTGTCCTGGGTCCAGTGCTATTCAATATCTTTATCAATGACTTGGATGAGGGAATACAGGGTATGCTTATCAAGTTTGCAGATGACACCAAATTAGGAGGGGTAGCTAATACCCCAGAGGACAGGATCAGAATCCAAAATGACCTTAACAGATGAGTCCAATATTAACTGGTCCAATATTAACAAAATGAATTTCAACAGGGAGAAATGTAAGATACTACACTTGGGCAGTAAAAATGTAATGCACAGATATAGGATGGGTGACACATGGCTTGAGGCCAGTACATGCGAAAAGGATCTAGGGGCCGTTTACACGGCAAAATAAATCTGTGAAGAATTTGCTAAGATTCCTAATAGTTCACACACATCGCGCCACAAAATTGCCTCATTCAGAAGCAGGGAGATCAAAAACTCAAAAGTAGCATAATAAGAGCTTTTGCTACTTTCCCCGACTTTTTTGAAAAGTGACGCGACTTAGTGCACTATTGATTGTGTGAACTACCATTTCACAAATGTCTGTGTGAATTACCAGCAACCTTCCCGAAACAACAACGGCTGAGCTGAGCCATGATTGGTTGGACTGACCACGGAGGGGGTGGACTTGCAAGAGATGGAGGAGCCTCAAATGAAAAGATCCAGCCACTGTTGTTTCCAGCCACGGAAAAGATCCAGCCAGTGCTATCCCCATCCCAATTGCCCAGCTGTTTGCCTCCCGGCTTGCTTGGCTGCTGGGCCTGAGGAATCCCCAGTTAGCCTGTTCGCCTGTGTGTGTGTGTGTGTGTGTGTGAGAGAGAGAGAGAGAGAGAGAGAGTGGGTGAGGGGAAGGGGGGCTTGATGGGGGATGGCTCCTCAGAGCTGAAAGGCTGCCTCCTTCCTCCCACCCTTCTCGCTTTGGAAAGAAGAGGGTGCACTACCTGCTAAGGGATGAAAACTAGCAGGCATTCCTCTGGTAATCAGAGGAGGGAAAGATGCTAGCACTTTCTCTCTCTCTCTTTCCCACCCTTCCTCTCAACTTACTGGCATCTTCCCCCAGATGTGCTTGGGAGGCCATGCCCTCCACCTTTGTCTCTGTGAACTAGAAAGTGGAAAACTAAATAGATCAACCGATTTTGCACTAATCATGTAAACTATGCAGCACTGGTGAAAAAATGCGCTAAAGCGCAAACTATCGCAATAAAAACTGCTGTGTAACTGAGCCCCAGGAGTCTTAGTGGACCACAAGCTGAACATGAGTCAGCAGTTTGATGCAGCAGCTAAAAAATCCAATGTGATTCTAGGCTGCATTAATAGGAGTATAGTGTCTAGATCAAGGGAAGTAATAGCGCCACTCTATTCTGCTTTGGTCAGACCTCACCTGGAATACTGTGTCCAGTTCTGGGCACCACAAATCAGGAAGGATATTGAGAAGCTGGAACGTGTCCAGAGGAGGGCAACCAGGATGGTGGGAGGTCTGGAAGCCATGCCCTATGAGGAGTGGCTTAGGGAGCTGGGCATGTATAGTCTGGAGAAGAGAAGGTTGAGAGGGGATATGATAGCCATGTTTAAATATTTGAAGGGATGTCATACTGAGGATGAAGCAGGCTTGTTTTCTGCTGCTCCAGAGACTAGGACATGGAGCAATGGGTTCAAACTACAGGAAAAGAGATTCCACCTAAACATTAGGAAGAACTTCCTGACAGTAAGAGCTGTTCAGAAATGGAATACACTGCCTCGAAGTGTGGTAGAGTCTCCTTCTTTGGAGCTTTTTAAACAGAGACTAGATGACCATCTGTTGGGAATGATTTGATTGTGTATTCCTGCATGGCAGGGGGTTGGACTGGCAGTTTAACAAAAGTTAAAATGAGGAAAAACAATAAAAAAATTAAAACCAGATTAAAACATACATCATTAAAACATACATGCATGCATGCACATGCACCCCCCCCCCAACCACCAGCACAACAGTTAGAAAGATCCAGCTGTTGTTTAGGTTGAGATGGGCCTTATATAGTCATTCATCAAATGCAAATGATTTGGACTGGATCTATACTTTTCCAAATTTAGTCACCCCTTCAAGCCATGGTTGGCCATTTCAGGGAGTGGGAAAGGATATGTATAATACACATTCCCCCCGCCCCCTTGCTGTGTTTTTAGTCACTTTGTGGGGAGAGGGATTTAAGCCAGGAAACTGGCAAGGGTGAAAGGTTAACCCCCCTCTCCCACTGCCATGGCCCCTATCCAAATCCCCACCCACTGGGTAGCTGCTTTTAATTAAAGAAAAAGAGTGGGAAATTACTTTCAAAATCTGTAAACTCTGGTGACGCAGACAGAAACTATCAAATTATTATGGTGCCCCTTCAAATGAAGAAGGATGCAAAATATGGTAAGGCAGATTGGGAGGGTGTCTGTCGGTGAGTAAGTTTGTTACATATTGCTTGTACCCTCACTAATTCATGAGTTATCAGATCTGGCTTGGGCTAGCTGTCAATCTGACAATCTGTCAGAATCAGGTAAAATTCACTTGTACTCTTCTTTGATTCAAGGAAATAGGTAGCAGCATTCTGGGCACAGGCCCTGCCATTAGGCAGAGGGAGACAACCACCTCACTTGGCAGATGCCAGTGGGCATCATGATAGTCCCCATAGACAGTCTTCCTGAACCTTGTGGCCATTCTTCTCTTGGAAAAGAGTCACACAGCCAATCCTGTATCCCTAAACTGGCCCGTTGTCCACTGATGTGGTAGAGACTGTATTCCAGTGTAGTTATTGCTACTGTGAAGGGGCCATTCTAGATGTGATGGTATACTATGGGTGGGTGCGCATTTTCACAATTCGTGGCAACGGTGTTTTGTCCCCACCATGTTTTTTCACAAATTTGCATGTGTGCACATCTATTTAAATGGATTGTTCCCATGCTCTGATAAAGGGCAATAGAATGAAAATGCACATCGCTGCACATTTTGATGCCTATATGTGCAAAAATGCACATCTATGCACCTTTTCTGGAAAACATCGGGGAAAACTGCAAACCCTTTTATTGCATGGTTTGTGGCATTTTTAGCCCACCTCTTTACAAATACTGCAAATCTTATTTGCAGCATGTTGGGACAGATCGTATTCTACCTGCATTCTACAAGGAAAATTTTCACCATCTAGACAACCCTGAGGTTTCACTGCCAATTGAGTCAGAGAAATGCCTTTGCCAGCCCCAGTTTGGGCTGAACCCCAGAATGACCAGTTCTACTTATATTACTGGTTGTTATTTTTGTGGAGATTTTCAGACTACACTGTTGAAGTGTTACTATTCCACTTTAATTGCTCTGGCTTCCTGCTGTGGAATTCTGGGGTTTGTAGTTTAGTGAGGCCTAAGAGCTCTCTGGCTGAGTTGCAAATGCCCCTCCCTAAACTGCAAATCCCAGGATTAAACAGGAGGCAGCCATAGCAAATAAAGTGGAATAGTAACACTATAACAGTGTTGTCTGAAAATCTAGCGTGTGTCTTCAAGTACATACATACATACATACATTTCTGATGTATGGTGGCCCTAAGGCAACCCTATCATGGGTTTTTCTTGGCAAGATTTGTTCAGAGGGCATTTGCCATTCCCCTTCTCTGAGGTTGAGAGACTGTGACTTGTCCAAGGTCACCCAGTGGGTTCTCATGATGCAGCAGGGATTCAGAGTCATAGTCCAAGGATCAAACCACTACACCATGCTGGCTTTCCTATTGGAGGCTGGTGTAATTTTGATGACTGCATACCGGAGTGTGCCTTTCTATTTCCAAACTTCACAGCTTGGTAGTGCTATTTACATGGTTCAGCTGGCAACACGGGCTCACAAGATATCAGTGTGCCTGGCAGAATTTTATTATTTATTTCTATTTACCTCTTGCCTTTCTTCTCAGGTGGCTCACAATAATAGATTAAAACAAAATGGAACCAAAGAACAATCAGAATAATAAAAAAAACCCAGTTGCAAACAATTTAATAAACAATCCTGTTAAAAGAAAGCACTAATTGGAAACAGTTAAATAACCTTTAAAACATTACATGAGAATAAAAGTATAGCACCTCCCTTAAAAAAAACAACAACCCTCTTCTATGACAACCAGTTAACAGTCAAAAGGCTGTCTAAATGGAGAGATCTTTGCCAGCAGAAAAACAGAGAGGCCAGTGTAGCCTTCCATGGGTGGGAGTTTACAAAGCCTGGGGTAGCCACCAAGAAGGTTCTCTTATGTGTCCTCACCAAATGTGCCTGTGTGATAGTGGTCAAACTGTCACAGAACCCCAAGGATTTCAGAAGAACCAAAAAATCTTTTGAGGAAAACAAAACCCTAAAGAGGTAGTAGTGGTAAGCTCCCCAAAAGCTCCTCTGAAGACTAAGCATGCTGATGACTAAAAAGGCCAATCTGAGATAAACAAGTCTGGTTGCAGAAAGCACAGCAGGTCTCCTTGGGTGATGTTTCCCGGTTGTGATTCTTTCTGCATAGTCGTTTCTCTTCAAGACTTGTTCGGCGTGAGTTCTCAAATAAGGCTGCAGCATTGTGGATAGTGTGTTTCCATGCCTCCTGATGTGAGGCCAGGGTGGACCATTGTTGGTGATCAATTTGGCCGAGCCTGAGATGTTGTTTCAGGGAGTCCTTGTATCGCTTTTTTGGAGCACCCCTCTTACACTGACCCGTGGTGAATTCACCATAGAGTACTATTTTTGGGAGGCAATGGTCCTCCATCCTAGAAACGTGCCCTGCCCAGCGCAGCTGTGTTCTCAATATCATGGCCTCAATGCTGGTGATCCCTGCTTGCTCAAGGACAGCAACATTCGTCACAGTCCTTGAACAAAAAAACTACAAAGGAAGTTTTGGAAGAGAAACAGCAGAAGTGGAATATATCTACAAACTCGAGTCCATCGACAGTGGGTTCAACAGAGATAATAGTTTCCTGGCACGCTACACATATTATAACACTAGTTAACACCCCAGCCTCATGAGGGCTCTCTTGTTTAGCTTATCACATCTCCTTTCTTTCTCTCAGCCAACATCACACTATATTCCAATAACTCCCTTCACCATTCATATGGTTATCTTTATTGGCTTTAGGCAACATCTTTCCTCCTGCCTTTGCCCCCATTGTTAAAGCTGTCACCTCACCACCATACCCACAAGTTTTGTATTTCTATTGCTATTCACACATATCATCTGTTCATTCATAGCTAAAAAGGGCTGTTCCTAAGCACATCACTCCATGCATCTGATGTAGACTTAAGTCTATGGAAGCTTATGCTACCAACTTCTTTCAGTCTCAAAGGTACCAGAAGATCCCTTTATATACTGAGCCAGACTAAAACAGCTATGTCTTTGAATTGCACATATGTGTTTACATTGCTGCTTTTCTCTACAATATATTGTTATGGGTTTCCTATAAGATTTCTGTGAGGCTATCAGGTAGGTTTGCCCTATGGACATTGTAGCAAAAATAATGCTGAATGCCAATGCTATAAGATTCAGGAGATGTGTCACACAGTAATTAAATTAACCCAAGAAGGCTAAGCAATGTCCAGAAGAAATTACTCCTTCTGATTCCCCATTCATTGGGTTTTTATGTGTGCAAAGAACAATAGATCACATTTTGAGGATACATAAAAAAAGCTTACAGGTAGCAGATCTTGTCTGATCTTGGATGCTAAGCAGGGTCAACCTTGGTCAGTACTTGGATGAGAAACTGCCAATAAATTCCAGGTGCTGTGGGCTATATTTCAGAGGAAGGAACTGGCAAAACTACCTCTGAAGAGTCTTTGCCTAAGAAAACCCTCTGAAATCCATGGGGTCACCATAAGTTGACAGGCAACCTGAAGGCACACACACACACAAAGCAGAAGTGAAGGTCCCTTTTCAGCCCGGTTTCAGGATGCCAAAAATTAGGTATTATTCCAAGAAATACCCCAATGTATTTCAGGTGAGAAATATGTGTATGGTCTTCTTCAAGGGAAAGCAATTTCATAATTAATTTGCAGGAATTTTTAAAAGATGCATGTCCATATCTGAATGATCATTTAGGAGATTTGGCTATTTCTAGGATCAAAAACTGATTTTTTAAAATCCCGACTGTCATATCTCTTTCACATTACATTTTATCAAATGTTTCCAGTTTCTTCTGCTGTGGGATTTTGCAAGTACTAGAAAACACAATGCAAAGATGCCCTGTGGACCCTGTGATGATGTTCCTCCACACTGCCGATTTCCAGTTCTCTTGTTTTGTCCCTTGGTGGTACTCCTGTGATGTTCTCTTATACTAGCTGCCAGCTGCCCTATTCTCCATAGCTTCCCCACTCTTACAATTTTAAAAGATGCACGGAAATGAGGTGATTAAGCAAGAAAAACCAGTCTAAAGAAGAGGGGAAAAGCCCTGTTAAAGGAGTACCTTCTAAAATAAAATTTAAAAAATAAAACTAGGCAAGCTATCATTTAGATGGTTACATGTTTGGAAAAGAGAAGGAAGATCACTGAAGGGAAAGCAGGTAAAGTAAGCTCTGAGAATATCAGTCCAAACAAGGAAGCAAAAGATTAGGAAAGAAAAAGGAAGGGAGCACCGAGGTAGCCCTAATTAGTTGGCTCAACTGCTATTGTCCCCTGTAGGCATCAGTAAAAAGCATTCTCTCCTCCTTTGTGCTTTCTTCACTTCTGCACTACCTGACCCAGGGTGTAATCACACTATACAATTATAGCAGTATGATAGTACTTAAACTGCCAGAATCTTGGGGTTTGTATTTTGTTGAGGTACTTGGAATTCTCTGCTCTGAAACGCTAGCTGTCCTCCCCTGAACACTGTAGCTCTCTCGCAGTGAATTCTAAATCCCTCAACAAACTAAAAATTCCAGGATTCTATAGAATGGCACTATGGCAGCTCAAATGGTATCAAAGCACTATGATTGTTTTAGTTTGGATACACTCCTAGGACTTTATCAGACATATCAAATATGGCATCATGATGATGCCACATAACCGTGAAAGGGCATGCATATCAGACGATGTCACCCTTTCATGGTTATGTCCTGGTCAAAGGCTTAAGCTGTTAATAGTTCCCCCATGGTGCTCTTGTGCCGGCATTGCCGGTGTGCAAAACCTCGGGTCATTTAAATCTCATCACTGCAGCGAGAATGGTTGGTCTGGTGTGAGCACTTCCAGGTGAGGTCAAGATATCCAGATAAGTTTTGCTCTTTTTATGACCCTCCCCAGGTTACTTGTAAGTTTTAATGTGTGTTTTTGTGCTCTGTGTCACTTTTTATGCTTTCTTTTTCTTTTTGAATTTCCTGCACAACAAAGTCTTGTGGGATTTCAAATGTGGAAGTGAACGGGGCTCTGTTTGCTTCCTCTTTATTGCTGGGGCTGCCTTTGCTGGGAGAGGAAGGTAAGTGCAAGGGGGGGAGCATTCTTTTGCCGGCATAAAAATGTTTTGTTTTGTTTTTACGCCGGCAAAAGAACGTTTTCAAGGGAGCATCTGATAAAGTCCCTAGTCTCCACCCACACTTTGCAGCCAATGTCAGGTCACAGTTCCCACTTTCATAAACCTGCCCCGAAGCATGCCAATAACCCAAACATCTCCATTTTCCCTTACCACCTGACCCCTTTCCCTCCACTCTCCTAACAGTCCAATCTCCTCATAGCCTAATCTGTAGCATCATCTCATTTTTCTTCATTCCCACTAGGTGCATCATCTGCCACAACTGCATACTCATTCTTGAGTCATGTGATGCAGTTTTTATCAAAGTCGACCATAACAGATCAAGGAATCACATATGGAAATGCTATTCATAGTTTTAAAATAAATCTCCTTTTCCATACAAAACTAGCTTGACAGGGGAAAACAGCTCACAGTAGCAGTGTGGCCATTAATAAAGTTCAAGCTGCTTTATGGAATTTTACAAACCATTTAGGACCCCCCCCTCCATAATCTGTAGAACATTTTCACCTTTCCTAGAGGTATAGTAAATTTCAGTCTATAAATAAAAAAGGAGGGGTTGTAGTAAATGCTTTTAAAATGTCATTGCTGAGGAAGTTTTGAATTAGACTGGACTGAGATAAAGGAAAATTATAGTTTGATTTCAGTTGGCACTGGTGGTGGTGTTGCCTTTTCTGTTTACATCTTTTTCATTTATTATCTATGCAAGCCCACTAGGGTTTCAGACATGGCAAATAAGGCATCATAACGACACCTAATGAACGTGAAAGGGCACCGATACCATACAACATTTTGCTTTCACAATTATGTGCTGTAAAGAAGGCATTCTTTTTTACTGATGAGCCAAGCTGTCAATAGATTGGCCATGGTGTTTTTTTGCTGTGGATGTGAGCATGTGAAATTCCAGCGTCAATGGGTGATTCCTGCCAGAACACTTCAAGGTGGGAATGCGAAAACTAGCCATGGGATGTTCTTTTTATGAACCTCCTATGGCCATACCACCCTGAACACACCTGATCTCATCTGATCTCAGAGCCTAAGCAGGATTGGGCCTGGTTAGTACTTGGATGGGAGCTGTTTTTTTACTTTTAAGCATGTTTATGTCTTTTTGAGGGAATTGCCAAGATCATGCTTGGCAGAGAACATGGAAGTACGAGGCTGCTTTTTCACATGATCATGACAACGTTTGATATAAAGGGTTCTTTTGCTGGCATAAAAACAGCATAAAATATGGTGCCAAAACAACGTTTTTAGAGGTTTGTCTGATAAAGTCCTACGTATTCTATTATTATCATAATAGATCTTCCAAACACTCTATCAGATGCCCTGCCATAACAAAAAAAGATCAAAACCCAAAATGTTCATTTATATACCCTTCCAACATCTCACTCATGAAAACTTGGTTGCATGTGGCCAAGTAACTTCAGACTGTATCTGCACTGCATAAGAAACCCAGTTTGACACCGTTTTAAGTGCCATGGCTCAATGCTATGGAACCCTGGGATTTGTAGTTTGCTGTGACACCAGATCTCTCTGACAGAGAAGGTTAAATATCTCACAAAACTACAAATCTCAGAATTCCATAGAATTTAACCATGGAAGTTAAAGTGGTGTTAAACTGGATTATTCCTGTTGTGCAGCTGCAGCCTCAGAGTGTGGTCAGGATGGCAAACGTTATAAATGAGTATGAGCACACAAGCTAGGAGAGGCTGCAGTGGTTTGCTTTTAACTTGAGCTTACTAGGAAGGGCATGATTCCACCCATCCTATCCTATTCCCCAGCTGAGTCAATTGCAATTTCCAACACCATGCTTGCCTAAGACACCTTTCCAGGCTTCGGAGTTCTTTCCTACTCTGGCATTGAAGTCACCAAGGATAATAATTTTATCTTCTACAGGGACTTTTTGTACGAGGTGGCGTAGGTCTGTGTAAAATTTGTCTTTCTCTACAGGGTCAGTTTGCATAGCTGGGGCATATATACTGAAGAGAACAACATGTGGGATGTGTAAGGAAATAATACGATCTGAGTGTCCTGTTGGCAAGGTTTCAAGTTTGGAGGCAATGGAGTTTTTAATCATAAAGCCTACTCCTGAAAGATGATTTTCAGTTTTGGGTTTGCCAGACCAGTAAAGTATGTAGCCAGCGCCATGTTCTTTAAGGCTGCCTTCCTCATGGAGACGAACTTCACTAAGAGCAGCGATGTCAATATTAAGCCGTGATAGTTCATGGGCTATTAGAGCAGAACGACGCCCAGGCCGTCCACTGTCTGCAGAATCTTGCATGGTTCTGATGTTCCAGCCTGCAAGTGTCAGTTTATTTACACCTTTGGAGGCTGGTGTGTGCCTTTGTTTCTTTGCCTTGGTTTGACTGCATCAGAAGATTCCCGTTGGCTGTGGCTAGCCAACCAGGTAGATGGGGATGAGCTTTTGTTAGGCCACCTTTTCTAGGCCCCTCTCCATATGGAGCAATCAGTGCTCTCCTTAAAAAAGGCTGCTTGGTCATTCAGGATGCTGCTGAACAAGACTGTCATCTCCCGGGTCAGCCTCAAGCGACCAAAGTCCTGAACCACCTGCATGCAGGGTTGGGTCTGTGGCTTCCAGTGCATCTTTACACCTGCTGTTTCATCCCTTGCCTATCACTTCAGGGCTTTTTTTGGAATTGGATTTGTCCTTTGAGCCTGTGTAATGGATTTTTCTGGTGGAGCACAGCGTGCACAGAACTGGCTTCACCCTTTAAACCAAAGGTTCATCTCCTGTGGCCTTGCAAGCATGGATGGTAGCAGAGAGGTCCTTGGGTCGTAGGTTTGATTAGAGTTTCCTTCTCTTAGATGGTTGACCTTACAGGGTTGGACGAGCACCATCTGCCTGAGTTTGGGATTAGAGTTTTCCTTCTCCAAGGATGGTTGCCATAAGGCTGGAGAGCCTATCCTGCCCTTTGACGCTCTTTGTCAAACCCTTTGGTTTTGACCTGTCTGGCATGAGAGACCCTACCGGTGGCTATTATGCCACCGCCAGCATAGCTCAAAATATCATTAGGGTACGCAAGCCTCTCTCCCATGACAAGGGGCATCAATGGAGAGGATCATTAACATATACATTGAAAAGAATAGGGGCCAAGATGCATCCCTGTCTAACACCTTTATACATGTTAACTTCCTTGAACAGGGAATCGCTGGCACCCATACACACTTTGAGACAGGTATTGGAATGAAGAGCTTTAAGCAGAAATAGGAGTCTTGGCTCCATGTTCATATCTGCTAGTTTGGACCAAAGAATGTCTCTATTGATTGTATCAAATGCTGATCTGAGATCAATAAATGCTGTATACAGTTGTTTGCCTTCAGATATATACTTGGTAATGAGATGGTGTAAAATAAAGCAATTATCCATAGTGGAACTGCCTGGTCTGAAACCCACTTGTTCTTCCACTAACAAATTATTATCAGCAATCCAGTCCTCAGTTCTGCTCAAAAGATGTTTCATATACAGTTTAGCTACAATGTCAATAAGGCTTATAGGTCTATAGTTTTTAGGGTCCCTTTTATTACCTTTTTTGAATATGGGGACAATGATGGAAAGTTTCCAACCAGTAGGAAAATGGCCTGTGTTGTTAATATAGGTAAAAAGACCAGCGAAGACAGGAGCCCACCAATCCATGTAAGACTTGAAAATTTCTGGAGGGAGTAAGTCTTCACCTGGCGCTTTATTAGGTTTCTAGGTCTGGATAATATTTTTCATTTCTGCCTCCGTAACTGGAGTCCACAAAGGAAACTCTGCTAAGGATGAGTGTACGACCGGCGTGACTGCCGTGTGTCTTTGATTAGGGCTATGGTATAAATTTGAGAAGAATTCCTCCCAAACTAAAGCTGGAATGGGGACATCTGAATGGAACCTACATTCTTTCAACATACCATTGACTGTATGCCAGAAAATGGCAGTATTTGATCCCTTGGTGGATAATTCCAAGTCTGCCCAAAGCCTGGCTGTATAATTGGCCTTCTTCGTAGAAAAAAGTTTTTTTTATAATTACGTCTAAGAATTAGCATCTTTGAGTGATTGGCTGATGAAGGCTGGTATTGAGTCTGTCCCATGGCAGATCTTAAGCATCTCCTAGCTCTAAGACAATCAAAATCAAACCAAGTCGGTTCAGAAAACCAGGATTTTCTATGTGGGGCCTCATCAATTAGAAATTTTCTCAATGAACAACAAAGATTGTTAAAGCCAAGGAGGAGTTCGTTCCTATCTATACAGCCTAACATTATGGATCTATAACCTGACCTGATCTGCTTGGAGGTTAAAAACTTGGCGAGTGATTCAGTGTCAACCTTGCTCCATTTGAGCCTCCTGACCTGACCATTTTCCAAGTTCCCCAGCAAATTTTCTATTCCAGGGCTACTGGGTCTAAGATCTGAGTGACCTAGAAAAGTGACGGTGACAGGTTGGTGATCACTGTCCTCCCTCACAAGAACTTCAATATCTGAAAATAAACCTGTGTTTCTAGATGAGACACTAATGTAGTCCAAAACGTTGCTGGAAAATCTGGAATGAAACGTAAATGGATAAATGTAGCTATCAGATCTGCCCCCCAATAACTGAAGATTACAATTATACACCAGTGAAATAAACCAGGAACCTGCTTGGTTTCTTATCCAGTCATGAGAGTGCCATGATGATTCATAATCATCTATAGAAAAGGGACAGGCAAAGTGACCAAGGGGATGTGAACCCAGCAAATGTAAGTGTCCAGTTTTCAATGAACAGTTTTCAATATCTCACTCTCTGCAGTGCTAGAAATTTGGGGAAATGAAGGAAAATTTCATTTAGCTGGGCAGAATTCTTATTGAGGGTGTGGGGATGCCCTCATTCTGCTCATCCTTGTAGCTACACTCGCTGGGTTTGATCCACTTTGATGCCCATTTCACAGAAGTCAAAGAGTCTCTCTTGTGAACGGTGGATAATTCCTATTGGAGGGTTCCAGGAGATGCAATTTCACTTTCTTCCTTTTGCCAGAAAAGTTGATATGTGGGGTAGTTTGGTGGAGTTGGGGGCTGCATATGAGGCCACACATTGTCCACCCCACACCTGAGGTAGAGGAATAGGACAGGCTTGGCAGATTATTTTAGTTGCACATTTTTAGGTGATGGTGGTGGAATGTGGTATAGAGGAGGCAAGCAGTGAGCTACTGACTGGCTGAAAACGCTCAACCCTTTAAATTGTCAGATGCTATATGGTTTATCATATATAGTGTAATTGTGTTAGGATTAATGCAAAGTCCTTTTAAACATCATTTAAAAAAACTTTATCTTGAATGCCATATAAATAAAAAAGTAAATATTCATTCTCAGCATCTCATTTTTCTCTATCCTGACTCTGTGTGTGTGTGTTTATGTTAAAGGACTTTATCAGATGTGACAAAAACTTCATCAGAAGAACACTACAAGAACAAAAACAGGTGACATTACCAGACGTCGTCATCCTTCAGCCGTTCTGGGGGTGTAGCGCAGGCGTGAATAACACATCCCTTTTTATTGATGGTTTAGCCTGTCAATAAAAAAGGGATGCTTTATTCATGCCCGTGCTATGCCCCCAGAATGGCTGAAGAACATGGGCATCTGGGAAGGTTGCCCTTTCTCTTCTCATAGCGTTCTTCTGACACAGTTGGGGATGCAGTTTTGTGCTGCATTCCCCTGTGTCTGATAAAGTCCGAAGTCTTAGTTAGCCTAAGGTGCCAAGAATCCTTCAACTGGCACTGATCTACTTACTATGATGATTTCTTCATGAATCTGCCTCAATTCTGTAACCAAGTTATCTATCTATTCTCACAGCCTCATCAAATGCATACTGTCAGAACTGGAACCTCTCAGAGTCTGGGGTTTTCTAGGTTCATAATAACTCTTAAATGCTTTTAAAGCTTTTATAAAAGTTTCTGCGTGCTCTGGCTGTTTTAAATTTCCATTCCAGCCACATCCTGAATGCACAACATATGTCTGATTTCACACACCCCTTTTTCCTACTACACACCTATCAGATTTCCAACTGCCCTCTTTTGCCAGCTGCACAAAGTATGTCCAGCTACACACATACACCAAACAAACCCCCAAAACTGTCAGGATGTTGCTTAAAATGCTGATTTTTTTTTTTTGAAGGATAGAGAACCACGAGTGGCTTTTTTCTCTCACACAGATGACAAAACAGATGCAAGAAACAGACAACAATTAGTTATACCACAACCTTCCACAATGTGATGCCTTCCAGATGTGTTTGACTACAACCCTCATCATCCCTCAGTAGGATATCATGAGGTTGGAAAGATTTGGTGTGTAATGACACACCAATGATGTTATGGTTTTTGTTAGATATAATCCTGTTCACAAACCAATCTATTTAACATATTTTTGGTTTAATTTACTCTTACTGCATTGAGTGACCATGGACTTTTTTCGGATGAATGAAATATACCTCAAGCAGCCTCGTCACATTGCGAGGCTGCTGCACTGCAGAGCGTCCGTTTCGTATGATGCTTGCCCCTGGCGGTACTGTTGCGGTATTGCGGGGAGAGTTGAGCATCATATTTCCTCGATTTTAAAGAACAAAAGTTGATCATTCTTAAAAATCGAGGAAATATGATGCTCAACTCTCCCCGCGGTACCGCAACAGTACCGCCAGGGGTGAGCGTCATACGAAATGGACGCTCTGAAGCGCAGCAGCCTCGCAACGTGATGAGGCTGCTTGCAGTATATTTCATGCATCCGAAAAAGTCCCATAACAGCTAAAGTTCCATGTATTCTTCTTTCCATCATAGGACTGAAGGAAAGAGTGATGCAAAGAAACATTTCTCTCTCTCTCTCTCTCTCTCTGGCTTTTCTTCACAAATGAAGATTCAGGAAGGACTCATCCCGCGCTTTCTGCAAGCGTGTTGATGACTAAAAAGGCCAATCTGAGATAAACAAGTCCGGTTGCAGAAAGCACAGCAGAAGGTCTCCTTGAGTGATGTTTTTGGGTTGTGATTCTTTCTGCGTTGTCGTTTCTCTTCAAGACTTGTTCAGCATGAGTTCTCAAATAAGGCTGCAGCATTGTGAGGCCAGGGCGGACCACTGTTGGTGATCAATTTGGCTGAGCCTGAGATGTTGTTTCAGGGAGTCTTTGTATCGCTTTTTTGGAGCGTCCCTCTTACGCTGACCTGTGACGAGTTCATCGTAGAGTACTATTTTTGGGAGGCGATGGTCCTCCATCCTAGAAATGTGCCCTGCCCAGCACAGTTGTGTTCTCAATATCATGGTCTCAATGCTGGTGATCCCTGCTTGCTCAAGGACAGCAACATTCGTCACATATTCAGTCCAGTGTATATTTAGGATTGTGTGTAGACAGCGCTGATGAAAGCGTTCGAGGAGTCGTAGGTGGTGGCGATAGGTGACCCATGTTTCAGATCCATAAAGGAGGATAGACAGTACAATGGCTCTATACACACTGATTTTTGTGCTTTGCCTCAGGTGTTTATTGCTCCAGACTCTTTTGTGAAGTCTTCCAAATGCGCTATATGCCTTTGCTAATCTGTGATCGATCTCTTTGTCAATCTTGGCATCTGAGGAGATGATGCTTCCCAGGTAGGTGAACTGCTGAATGGACTTGAGCACAGATTTGCCGACAGCAATGTGGGGATGGTGGTGTTCATCCTGTGGTACAGGCTGGTAAAGAACTTCTGTTTTCTTCAGGTTGACTTCCAGCCCAAACATGTAGGAGTAATGAGTCAAAAAAATAAAATTGTATTAAAAATTCCAGGATCTAGTCCTTTTAAAAGCAACAAGAATTATCTCCTTTAAAAAAGAGAGTTAAAAATCATTCATTTACTTTTAACTTCATGCAGAGTGCACTTAAGAATTCTGACTTAAGCTCAATTAACATTTAAAAGAAAAGTGTATTCAGAGGTCTGGGATCACCCAGTTAAATTAGACTCATTACAAAACAAAGGAGTCAGTTTAAAATGCAAATCAAATTTTACTGAAGGTAAATCAATCTCAATCTACATACTAAAACAAACTTTAAAAAGAGGCTCCTAACTAACTAATGGTATTTAGGGTAAGGAAAAAAACTCACTCAGCCTACAGCGGTAAGAGGCTGGCTTGCGATGCATCATGGCATGGTTTCAGGAAGGCTTAAGCTGGTCAAAGATTAAGATGAGGATGGCTCCAGCCTCATGGAGACTCAAACTTAAAAGAGAATTTACACAAAGCAATAAAATTTAAATTAGGTCATGTGTTGAATGACCCAGCACTCCAGTTGGCTGGAAGTGCCCAGTGAAATAAGAGAAAGGGAACTTGGGAGAACAAATGGCATGCAGGGGAAAACCCTAGACTTATCTTAGGATGTGAATGAGGTACACAAGATTGCTTTTACATTACAATGATTATTTCCCCACATACTACAAAACAGCTCTGCAGCTGTTGCAAAGCAGGATGTTAGGCACTGCAGAGCTGCTTCTGTGTGGCCAACAAGGGCAGCATCATCAGCGAAGAGCAGCTCATGGACTAGATAGTTATTTAGTCAATCTGTAAATGGAGCCAGTGTGGCATAGTCTTTTGAAAGGTGGACTATGACTCTGTAGACCAGGGTTCAAATGCCCACTCAGTCATGAAAACCCGTTGGGTGACCTTGGGCAATTGACATACACTCAGCCCTCAGAAAACCCTGTGATAGGTTCTCCTTAGGGTTGCCATAAGTTGGAAATGACTTAAAGGCACACAACAACAACAGCAGCAGCAGCAGCAGCAGCAGCTAATGAATCCAACATAAAGGAAGTAAATGACTGCACTCCAGATGAAGAAAGGAGCATTGGTCATTGTAATGAAGCACTAGAGTTCAATGTTCTTTTTAAACTGGCTAGCTATGAAAAGTGAAGATATACGCTCACACAGAATATATGAGACTCATTCCCCTTTTGCTAGTGTCTGTAGGAAATCCATGCTTGGAATGCACTGAGGAAACAGAGTTCTGCACATTATGAAGTCAAACATTCAGTTGTGGCTCAACAGATACTTGTATTCACAGTACAGTTTCCCCAGTAAAACATGAGCATGCCATTGCCAGCCCAAATCCACCTATAACCATTGCAATCAGTAGTAATGTTGCTACTTGACATTAACTGTCTTTCTCAAAGTTGAAGAACATGATAGCCTTCCTTGTGTGACAGCATCAGTAGATGACGAGCAGTTTGAAGAGACTGCCAGAAATGGAGAAATTGGTATTAACGTGAAGGTAAACTGGACATTCAATACCAGTATGGAAATTGGCCTTCTCTCCTTATACATGGTAATAACAAAGTTGTCTTAAAACCAATGGAGCTTCTCACCATACCAAATTTCATAGAACACAACATGTCTGCTGAGAGAAGGAAGATCTGACTAGTCATAGAGAAACCCTTAAGAACATGTTGGAAGAATGTGGCATTGATAATGACCATTGTTGTCATCCTATTTTACAGTTATGGATTTAAACCTAGAGCTGCAGATCCATAACTGCTCCATATTCAGCCATGCTACGTATTCACAATCATGGCACTATTGCCACAATCACAAATGCCCCCTCAACCCTGCCTTAAAAGCTGGCAGCTACACTGAGCAATGGAAGTCTGTTCTGCTGGTGAGTGGGGTGCAACAGAATGCCGTTTCATCCCCTCCCAGAGTTCTGTGGTGCAATGAGGGGTTTTGACAGGGTCCTGCTTCTGATTGTGCAGCACAGATTGCTGGTGGAGGAAGCTGGGAACATCATCTTGCTGGCCTGATAGTCAACAGAATGGACCTTCATTGTTCAGTGCAGCTGCTGACTGTAAAGGTAGGTTTGGGGAATCAGATTGCGAAAGAGATGCAGTTATGCACTCATAACTAGATCTGTGATGTAAAATCTCAGTGCATATTTGCAATCAAGAAGATGATGCAGTTCCTGCAGATCTTACCTATGTGCAGAGCACTGAACTTGCCTTATGGCCTCATACCAGTAATCAAGTAAATACATTTAGGACTTTATCAGACCAGGCAAATATGTTGTCATAAGGATGCCTAACAATAGCAAAATGGCACACATACAAGATGACGTTGTCCTTTTGTGATCATGTACTGTGAATGAGGTGTATTTTTTTATTGATGATCCAAGCTGTCAATAGAGCTCCCATTCTGCTTTTCTGCTGGCATTGACAGCATTTGAATCCTTGCGTCATTGTGCTCATGTGAATGCAGCATCAATAGTCAAACACTTCTGGGTGAGATTGCAACAGCCAGGTAGGGGACGCTCGTTTTATGACCCCCCATGTACTTGGGACTTTGTTTCTGTGCTTTTCTGAATGTTTTATGTGTTTATTTTGTTTTTATTTTTGAATTTCCCGCACTTGCGTCTTCTTGTGAGAATTGATGAGATTTCAACCCCAGAAGTAAACAGAGCTCCATTTGTGCACTGTTACTGCCAGGAAAGCCTCACTGATGCTGGAAAAGGTAGGTCTGGTAGGGGGGAGGTTTCTTTTGCCAGCATAAAAATGACAAAATGTATGCCAGTAAAAGAATGTTAAGGGGTGGCGGTGGTCTGATAAAGTCCTTAGTGCCCAAAATATGGCTTGGATGGAAAGTCAGTTGTGTGATCTGGAAATCTATATATATGTTCAAAGTTCTAGGACTTTGAGGGCTGCCTAGTTTTCAGTGCTATCATTAATGATACTTTCAGTAAAAAAAATTATTGAGGATGGAGTTTGTGTTGAGGCCTACAACTGTGAGGTAGGTCAAACATGGCATATTAACAGTGCCTTTCTTATTTTAAATGCTGTAAATGAACATGGGGAGCTCTTAACTGCCTCCAGAGTGAGATCTGCTGGAAAGATTGGTTTAAGGAGATACCACAGAGCTATTACACACAACAAGATTTGATTAGCCAGGAAGTATGGTTTCTTGAAGAAGGAAGACTTTTGGGACAGAAGCAATATTGTAAACATAATCAAAAACAATGTTACTTTACTGACTATCCTGGCAAGTAAGCTTGAAGGGAAAATAACTAACGCTCACATAAAAATCTTTACTCTAGGGTGGATAGATGGTTTCTCAGTCAAGCTTCAAATACAAGTAAAGATATCTTTGAAACTTGCATTCTTCCTTTTATTGGGCTTTACACATCATCTGAAGTTGGGGTTAAAATTAAGCAAAAACTATTAAATGTGTAGGATCATATAGACTGTTGCTATATTATCTACCTGTCCCAATTTGGCAGCAGTACTGCATGATGTCGTCATTCTTTTGTTCTGGTCTGGTGGGAGACCAAGGTAAAACCAGGTCTTTTTGCTAACCGAAAAAATCCATTTGCAAAAAGATGTGGTTTTACTTTGGTCTCCCATGGGACTGGAATGGCAGAAGAATGATGATGTCATGTGGTAAGGCAGCACGGAAAGCGGAACCTTCTGGCTGCCCTGCTGCTTTACTTCAGAGTGTGATAAGCCTCTAAGTAGCATCTTTTGTCCCAATGCACCCCCATCCTGATTTACCGGGCAGCAGGGTGGACAACTGTGGGTGGACAATTGTAGTGCTCCTACTGTTTTTGGCCTGCAGCTCCCTTAACCTCTCACAATTAGTTGTGGTGGCTGGGGTTGTTGGAAGTTGTAAGCAAAAAAGCCATAGTTTTCTGCTTCAGGCATAAACAGTCAATCATATAAGTATTACCAGCTTTGCAAATCAACTGTCACCTAGCTTGATAATCAGAACCTGCAGTTATTACAATATGCTGCACCATCCAAATCTCTACTGAATACAGGCCCTTCAAATAATTTCTATAGGCAATTGGTTAATCATAGATCTCTTCTGCATCTTTGCTCACTATTGGGACTGAACACCTAGATGGGCATGCCTTCTTTTGTAAAGGAACAGTGTTCTAGCAAAAATGTCCTGTGCTCCCACTCCCATGTAGAAGAAAGCCTTTTGATTGAAACTATACAAGCGCATGTCCAAAATAGAGAGATTTCTCTTTGTTGGAATAAAAAGAACCCAGGTCCTAGGTATGAATAAAATATTTCTGTTTGAGTTGGGAGTGCCCTATATGTTTCATGAAACAGGCAACACCATCTGATAAGAGCCCTGGGGTGCAGTGGTTAAATGCCAATACTGCAGCTACAGCATTGTGAGTTCCATCCTGCAGGGCTCTAGGTTGACTCAGCCTTCCATTCTTCCAAGGTCAGTAAAATGAGTACCCAACTTGTTGGGGGCAATTAGCTAACACATTGTAAACTGCTTAGGGAGTGCTTAGCACTATAAAGTGGTATAGAAATGTAAGTGGTATTGCCATTGCTATTTGGTTGTTTAAAAACAAAACAAAATGAGAACTTTTAACAACAGATAGAGCAACGAATAGGAACATTTCTTCTGTCTTTATGTGAAACTGTTTTGTGTGGCTTTTAAATAAAATGATGGTCGTACTGTGTATACCGGCATATAAGATGAATTTTTAACCCCTGAAAATCTCCTGAAAATCAGAGGGGGGGGGGTCTTATATGCTGGATATACAGACCGAGATGGGAGACGTTGGGGGCCTCCTCCGAGCGGCAGAGCGTGCTGGGCAAACTTTCCCGAGCGCCTCCCAAACTTCAGTGTGAAGGGAAGAAGGAGGAGGAAGGAAAGAAAGCAAGCAAGGGGAGGAGGCAGTTAAGTCGAGGGGCTCCAGAGACCAGCGGCCAACGGCCCCCTAGGCAGAGGCGGCCCAAGCCGGCTTTGGAGCTTCTCCAGCTCCAGGCAGCCCAGCCGAGCCACAGCACCCGCGGAGGTTCCAGGTGAGGCGGGCAAGGCAAATTTGCCTCTCGCGTGCCAGCTCCAGGGAGACTGGGGGAGCTCAGCTAGCCAGGCTGCAGAACATGGTGGCTGAGGGGAGCGCCAAACTGAGGAGTGAAGGCAGAGAGATGAGGGAGGGCCGGGATGGGAGTCACTGAGCACGGGGAGCCGGGGGGGGGGGAGAGAAAGGGAGGTGGTGTCTGGTGCCACCAAGCTGCACCTTGGCTCTTCTACACAACAAGTGGAAGAGAAGGGCGAAAAAGCAAACCCTCCCCTCGCTCGCTCCCTGTTCTCCCTCGGCTTCCTCTCCCGCTCCCAAGGAGGGTGCAGAAACTTTCCAACAAATAGAGCCAGCCCGCCTCGCCTCCGGTTTTGGCAGAAAACGAGGCCCACACGCGCCCTCCTTCACCTGTTGGGTGGCCAGCACTGCTGCGCGTTTTACCTCACTTCACTATTATGATGCTTTTTTCTTTGAACCCTCCCCCCCACCCTGCATGGGCCTTGCCCTTTGGCAATTTTTACTTTGGGGAGCTAGAGAGCCCTAAATCCCCCACCACGAAACAATGCCCACAATCCCCTTGGCCAAAAAAGGAACTTTTCAGACCTCTGTGAGTACACATGGGTTTACCTGCCAGTTTAAGATACTGTTTCCTGAATCTGATTACAGTAGGGCCCCATATCCACTGATACATTATCCACTGATTAAGTTATCCGCAGGACACAAAACAGCACACCTACCATAGAGTCTTCCTAGAAAATTCATCCTCCCTAGCCATTTTCTAGGTCCTTCAGGGCAACTCTATGGTATTTTAAACCAGCCAAACTTCTGCGCTTTTTCAAGGGCTCCTTGCGAGGAGCCCTTGTGAAAGCACAGAGGTTTGGCTGGGAAAGCTCTCCCCCCAGCCAGCCAGCAAAACCTCCGAGTTCCCCCTGCTTTAAAAACTCTACATTTAAAAATTCTATATAAAAACTATATTTGAACTGGAAAAGTTTGGGGTCATCTTATATGCCCAGTCATGTTATACACTGGAATATACAGTATTTTTACACTGATGTAGGTCTGGGTTAAGCCAGTGGTGGTAATTTTTACATGCTTGTGTAAGGAGATATACAGTGTCCTCTTACACAAGAAATTTCCCATGTGTCTATCGTTAACGTCTGGTCTGGCATGTGGATACAAATTTGCCTTCATGACCCAGAACACTGGCTGTTGCCTGGAATGTCTCCATGGCATTCTTCCTTTTACCGGGCTTTATACTTCATCTGAAGTTGGGGTTAAAATTAAGCTTAAAACTATTAAATGGGTAGGATCATATAGACTGCCGCTATATTATCTAACTGACCCAGTCTGGCAGCAACAGTTTTCCCATTTGTCTATCATTACATTTCCCATTTGCCTATCATTCAAGTCTGGTCAGGCATGCAGATACAAATTTGCCTTCATGACCCAGAACACTATTTGTTGCCTGGAATGTCTCCATGGCAGAAGTAGGTGGTGGAGCTATGTTGGCCTTAGGAGTTCAGCCTAAATATTGTTTTAATTAATTGTATCCTGTTATTTTTAAAGTTTTATTCCCTAAGCCAGTGATAGGCAACCTTTAGAGCTTGGTGTGTCAAACTTTGCCAAAAAACTGAGCATAACTCGGGTGGTGTGTCACTTTGAGGGAAAAAATGATTTCGCGATATTTATTGTTTAAATGACATAAATGTATAATTGTTATATATAATTGAATTTAATATACCAAAAACTAATTGTTTAACTTACCTGCTTAGTGACTTCTTTGTTCATCCATCAGTTGGTTTCTTTTTTTGGTCTTGATGTGAGGTGCTGTGAACTGAGATAAGTGAGGGGGAGGGGGAATTCTTTAACTAACCTGCTTATTAGTGACTTTTTTGTTGCTGAATTTCATTGGCTAAATCTTCAATTGAAGGTTGGTATTTTGTACACTTCAGGCCCAAGCAAGCACTACTAACTTCATCTGTCAATCTGTTTCTTTTGTTGGTTTTGATATTATTTAACACTGAGAATAAGGCCTCACAAAAGTATGTAGAGGGAAAAATTGTGAGTAAAGCCATTGCTATATTTTTCAGGGTGCTAAGAGTGTCTGGTAGTTGGTTCCAGGCACTCCAAATTTCCTGTTTGTAGTGGCACTCCTCTTGATTCTCCAAGTGGCACCTTTCCAGATCCTCAAGCTTTGACCTCAAGTCAAAACACCTGAGCCCAGATATTGTCTTGAAATTCTGCAAGTTGCATCTCCAAATCATCAATTTGCATCCATTGGAAACCATTTAATTCCAAACTACTGTAGACTACTACATCAGAATACTTAATTATTTTCATGGTCTATTCTAGACTTCTAAATTGACTAAATCTATCACTAAACTGGTCAAGTAATGAGTCTAAAACATGCTGGTACTTCATATCCAAGAGTTCCATTTCATTTTGTACAGTTGCACTGGCCTTCTCACAATACTTTGCTACTTGAGGGAAATACTTATAAGTTTTAGTTTCTACATCTCGCTTGAAAATTGTAACTTTACTTTCAAAAGCTTTTATGTATCCAAACATAACGTCAATACTTTTGCCAAAACCTTGTAACTTTAAGTTCAGTTCATTAATATGAACAGAGAGATCTGTAAAAAACATCAGGGTGTTGACCCACTTATCATCATTAAGCTGAGGAAAGTTTCCCAGATCCTTATCATCAAGAAATACCTTAATTTCTTCAAAGCACTCCACAAAGCGCTCAAGAACTTTGCCTTGGCTTAGCCATCTTACATTATTGTACATCAGCAGTCCACTGTAGGTGGAATCAACCTCCAGTAAAAGTGCCCAAAATTCTTGATTGTGAAGGGGGCGAGCAGCTATTAAATTAACTAGTTTTGTAACAACTGACATTAAGTTGTTTAAGTTGGTGAATCCTGCCTTGGCACATAAGGCCTTCTGATGGATAATACAATGAAAAGGCACAATCGGATGTCCAATAGCTTCTGTAAACAATTTGACAAATCTGACTTTTCCCCCCACCATATTTGGTGCCCCATCTGTCATCACTGACACTTTAGAGATATCAATGCTTAGGTCACAAAATGTTCGTAGAAAAACCTTACATATTTCACTTCCTGATGTAATTGTTGGCACTGATAATAACTTTATCAACTCTTCTCTCATTGTGAGACCATCAGAATATCGACCAATAATGGCCAACTGAACATGTGATGTGACATCAGTAGTTTCATCAGGAGAGATCAAAAAATATTTACACTTCCTTATGTCTCTCTCTAATTGATGTTATACGTTTGTGTTCAGTCTCATATGATATTTCTACTGAGTAGTAAGTCAGCTATTCTCTTAATAATTGCATCTTTATTCTGCATATCGTGAAATAGAACTGGTGCACATCATAGGAGGGTTTCTTTAATAAATTCTCCCTCACTGAGCACTTTTCCATGCTGAGCTATAGAGTGAGCAATGCTCAAACTTACAGATCTGCCATTTTTTTTCTATAAAGCCATACAACTTGGTCCATGTCTCTTGAAAGGGTCAGCCACTGCTACTACCACTTCCTTTACTTAACCTTAGTTTTTTTATTTTTTGGGGTTCTCCATCAGGGGGGCAGTGACAGAAGATAGAATTATAGATAGCTTGTTAGGCCTGCAGGCAATTAGGGGTTAACTAGCCTAACTAACCACAAAATGGTGCATTTAACTGTCTTTTAGGAAAGGGCAGGGTTAATAAGGATGCACAACAATAATAGTGGTGAAATGGAGTCTGCACCATGGAGCAAAATGGTGTTCTGTATGTGAATTAAAATGGTTGTCACTATTTCTAATGGCGGGAAACAGCACCCATAGCACACCACAGGTCCTCGCCTCTCCCAGCCTCCCCCTCACTTATCTCAGTAATGATGGATTAGAAATCCATGACACCCTAGAACAGTAGATAATGGTTGCTGTGGTTAACTGTTATTTGGTTACCAGTAATGGCAGGGCCCCCAGAGATGCTTCGAAGCCTCAGTTGCCACTTTCCTCAACCCCCCCACCTGCCTAAAGTGTCAATCAGGGCTTTGAAGCCCCGGTCGACACTTTCCTCCACCCCCCTGCCTGCCTAGATTGGGGCTTCGTACCCTGCCTGCCACTTTCCTCCCCCATCCCACTCTCCCTAAAGTGGCAATCGGGACCCCGATCACAGCTTTCAGAAGCACGGGTGGTGGCTGGAAATCCTCCCCCTCCAGCCTCTCCCTTCCAGCCACCACCCACCCTCCCTTCTGAAAGCCGCAACCGGGACCCCGATCGCAGATTTCGGAATCATGGGTGGTGGCTGGAAAGCCTTCCACCTCCAGCCCCTCCCTTCCAGCCTCCCTAAAGTGCCAATCTGGGCTTTGTAGCCCTGCCCACCACTTTCCTCCCCCCACCTCCCTAAAGTGGCAACCGGGGCTTTGAAGCCCTGCCCACAACTTTAGGGAGGGTGGTGAGGTTGCGGGTGGGGTGGAGGCCTAGCCGCGTGTCATCCCAGATGGCTACGCATGTCAGTGCTGACACACGTGTCATAGGTTCGCCATCACTGCCCTAAGGTGTCCTGGGAAGGCTTTTTCTGGAAAGACAATATAAAACATTCTAAATAAGCTAAATAAAATAACATTTAAATGCTGATGCTAAAATTATTTTCACCTAACATCGAGCCTTCCCATATAAAGCTATAGTGAATGGATTGGCCTTTCAAATTTATTTTATCTTAAAAAACAAAACACCCTAATTATTTAGATAGCTGATGTCATCCATGGCAATTAGGCACTCTATCTGTAGATTATCTTTTATTGGAGTTGTCTAAATGGTGAAAATATTCGTTGTAGAATCTGAGGAGAATACGACCTGTCTCAATGGGATTCCACACCACTCCACTGTATTTGGAAGGAGGGGGGAGGCAAAAACACCAAAAGGTATGTGAGAAAAACCTTTGTGGCTTTTCCCAAAGTTTTTTAAAAACAGCGCAGGAAATGTGCATTCCTTCTCATTGGGACAAGCAACCAAATTGATTAGCTTTTCCAACATGAACAGATGATTGGTCAGACATGTGCAGGGGGTGGAGCTTGCTAACAAGTCCACCACACAGAGCTGCCATGTTGGATTTTCACTTTAGTGAAGGAGTGCTAGGGTGATAAAACAGCTTTCTTTCCTGTTTGCTTTTTAATTAAAGTGAACAGTCACTCTTTCGCACTATAGCTATGGTGTTTTTTTTTTAACTGTCTGGCAGTAGCAAATTGAGGTAAGTAAAATACGAGTAATTCACTCCCAGTCACCATCTTGTTATGCAGGCATGCCCATTTGAACAGCAAATGTGGATAGCTTTGCATGCCTGCGATCTGCCAAAAAAACTGTTAAGACAATTAGCAGCTGCTGCGAATTGCCATTATTGTGAAGCAACTCACATTTTTTTGCCTCATATAGACAAGTCCATTGTTTGGTATATTCTGCACTTGGGAAAAGGAATGAAAAGTTGCCTTTAGTAGTTGTGGCTTCACAACCCTGATTTGGAATACTCAGCTCACTGACAAATAAATGAGGTGATATAGGGTGAAAACACTTAGTTTTTTTTTTTTGGTGTTTTTTTTTACAATACATCTGAGAGACCTGAAATGAAACCCAGGTGCATTTAACATTCTGTCACCACCACACTGTAGTGCAAGCAGTGTCCCAATTCATCAGTGCTCTGCTCTGTACCTCTTGTTGCCTGAAAAAGAAACAGGATACAGAAAACCTCTCCCAAATGTGGTTGGATGGACTTTCTATTTTGATGTTAAGTTGCAGTGGAACCAAACCAGATTTACTCCTAAGTAAATGTGTTTAGGTTTGTGCTGCTTGTCTCTGTGAGGAAAAGTCCACTTTGTGATTTTCTCTTAAAAGAGCAGCATGTTACTGGAGACTATAGATTTTCACAACTCATATTAGTATTTTCTTTTTAATGCTTGTTGCTCAGTTGTATGGCATATGTTTGGATTCTCAGTTGTTTTATTGAATTCAGATTTTATTTCTTAACTCACGTGACCCTGAAATCATCTCTGGGACGAAGTTATGATATATCAATAGAAAAATAACAAGAAAAACAAGATCTTAGTATAATTGCTAGTCCAGCCAGAGAACTTTTGAGTCAACTGCCGAATGGTAACTCAACACTTGTGTAAGTCATATTATTCAGTAGGTGTGCTCTAGTGGGGGAATAGTAATTGGATTTAGGTCCAAATAAATACATTCATGTCTTAACAATTAATAGTGGTGAAAAAGACAAATAAATGTGTCCAAGAGCAATTCAAGCCTGAACTCTCACTGGAAACCAAAAGAATTAAACTGAGGCTATGGTACTTCAAACACATCATGAGATGTTGTTAGAAAAGATTAAAATGCTTGGTAAAGTGGAAGGAAGTGAGAGAGAGGAAAAAAAGGCCACATTACAGATAGATTGATTCAGGAAAAGAAGCCACAACTCTGAATTTGCAAGAGCTGAATAGGACTGTTGATGACCAGCAGGTCTCATGGATATCTCTGTCAGAAAGTCATCAAAAGTTGAGGCTGACTTGATGGCAAATAACAACAACAAGAAGAATATGTTTGGTGGGCTGCAAATAAGGCTGCCATCTTTGAATCCAGAAAGCCTAGCCGTACGTTTTTTAGTACTGTGTAAAGTGTTTCTTCTGCCCTTCTGGCTCTTTTCTCCCCAATTTCCTGAAGCAAGTGGGACATTACTGTTGACCCATAGGAAATGCGGAGGAGGGACCTGGAAAGGAGTGAAACAGTAAGGTAACCTGGATGTCTAAGATTAGCCTTCCCCCTCTCTTGGTACTCATTGTCTCGCCTTTTGTTGGTGTAGCATCTGAGTTCTAGGACTCACATGTTTATTTATATGTGTTGCTGCTAATCCAAACTGCCTGCTAAAGTAATCCCTTGTTAAAGGGAAATCAAATCAGTGATTTGAGATTACATAGCTAAAACAATAGCTCAGCCAGACACTGTGCACATCTGTTTTGCTTTTCCTGACTCACTTTGGAGTTTTCCCTTGCATTCTTTCACAGCAGAAGTGCCACCAATTAGCTAGACTTTGCTTTACTTTCCATTTTCCACTTTTGACCGAAGTCTTTTGTTTTCTCAGTTCTCGATTGCCTATTACCGTGGAAACGTTCACACTTTTCATATGTTTGTTTTCCTTTGCACTTAAGTATCCATTTTAAATGGGATAAAAATTTCATGCTTATTACTGGTTAATATGTTGTTATACTCCATTACCAAAATTTGGACCAGAGGTAATGCTGATGTGGGAAATGCCAAAATAATAAATTCTTTAAGATGAGATCTTAGACAGATATGGCAGCTGAAAGTAGGCTTTGATTTACTCATAGTCTGCAGGAAATGAAGCATTACTGGGAATGTGGTACATTGAGATCCTGAGTGAGGATAACCTTATTTCCAGCTTTACCTGCTGCTTTGATTTAAAACATTTTCACTTCATCTAGTTTTTCTTGAGCTTTCATGTGTTTAGGAGCTTCCTATCCCCCCCCCCCTATACTTTTGTGAAGTGTTTTTGTTCCTGGGGGAATAAAGCCACATTGTTTTTTCAACTGTCTTGCCTTTTATCTGGTCTTTTAAATGACAAAAGGCAAAGATTTTCTCAAGTCCAGAAAGGAAGGTACTCTCATAAAGACAGATCCTACATATTGAGACTTATACATATGCTCAACCTTGACATGCATGCGGAAGGGTGTCAGTATTGTAATATCTACACAGGTAGAAGGCTAAAATGTTCATGCTGTGGATAACTGGCACCTTTTTTTACACTTGCATGGCAATGCATATGTCAGTGTGTGCATTCAGCTTTGCATTGCTCCATGCAGTCACATCTAGTGACTGTGAATACAAAACAGATGCGGATGAGTAAATGTAAGTAACTGTGCTGTGTTCATGATCACTGTTTACTCATGACTGTGAGCTATTGCCACAATCGTAACTCCCCTTCAAACATATTTAATTGGGCATCAGCTGCATGGGGAGAAGGTCAGTTTTGCCAGTGATTGACTACAGGATTCCAGCCAATATAATTATCATCAATCATCATCATCATCATCATCATCATCCCACCTCCCCCACCCAACCTGGACTCAATGTGGCTTTTAAATTTATTTTATCTTTATGAGCTGCCAGATAATTATATTATGGATGGTTGCTATAGCTACAATAAGAAAAGCAAATAGGGGTTAATCATAGTCTGTAGCTGAAACTACTCAGCAGATGAGTTGCTTAGATTCAGGTCACAAGGAAGGATCAGGCAGCAAAGACAGGCTATAGGAAGCAGGATCTGCCTGGCTATGATCAGCACCGAGGTTGTGGGAAGAGGTAATGGACTGTAGAAGAACAGGTAACTATACTGTAACTATAGTTCTTTGAGTGGTCTTCTGTGAATTCACACAATGGGTTAATCCTGCACCTGCACAGATCACTTCAGAAACTTCTAGAAGCCTCATTTTAAAATTTTGGGGAGTAGCTCTGCCCTCTCACCCCTGGCTTATATAAGCCCCCACCTCTCACCAACTGAAAAGTTCCTTATAGCCACATATTAAAAACGATGTGAGAGGTAGGACACCAGAGGGGAGGAGGGCAGGTTTGTGTGAATTCACAGAAGACCTCTTGAAGAACTATAGTTACGGTAAGTAACCTGTTCTTCTTCATGGTCTCTGTGAATGCACAAAATGGGTAGACTAACAAGCTCATGAGCCTGGACAGTGGGGGTGTCCAGGCCAATAAAGACAAGACAACAGAGAATTAAAACAGAAGTAGCTATATTAATAACACAAACTGTGAATAGTGAGCTAATCACCCAAAGGTGGCTGAGCAAGTACCGCCCTGACAAGGGCTGTGCTATCAGTAGTAGCAGTCCAATTTATAGTTTTTCACAAAGGTGAGTGGCGTCACCCATGTGGCTGCTCTGCAAATGCCCTGCAATGGCACGCCATTCAGGAATGCTGCTGAGGTAGCTGTTGCTCTGGTAGAGTGACTTTGCATTGAGGACGGTAGGGGCATACCCATAGCCTCGTAAGAAATCTGGATTGTCGGAGCAACCCACTTGGAGAATCTCTGGGACGAGACTGCGGGCCCCTTTTTGTGGCCAGAACAGCAGACAAACAGTTTGTTGGTGCGACAGAACACCGCCATCCTGTTCAAGTAAATCTCCAGAGCTGCTCTTACATCGAGTGGATGCTGGGCAGCATTGGCGGTTGATGACAGAGACACTTCGAAAGATGGCAGGACTATAACTTGGTTAAGGTAGAAAGAGGAGACCACCTTGGGTAAAAATGCTACGTCTGGACGAAGTATGACCTTCGTCCTGAGAAATTGGGCATATGGGGTGTCCGCCCTGAGAGCACAAAGTTCACTCACCCTTCTAGCAGATGTGATGGCAACCAAAAAGGCCATTTTAAAGGACAGAAGGCTGAAATTGACAGAGTTGAGAGGTTCAAATGGGGGTGTGACACCACCCGGAGAACAAGCTGAAGGTCTCATGAAGTAACTGGACCTACCACAGGTAGATGTAGGTTTTTGTAGCTTTGCACCAGTTCCAGATTTGTAGCACTAGATCCAATAATGTTTGGGAACTGGTCCCTCCTTGTTTGTTGATGTAGAAAACCATGGTGGTATTGTCTGACACGATCTGAACCACCCTGCCTTGGAAGGAGAACTCGAATGCCTTCAGAGCTTTGAAGAGTTCCGGGGCATTGATGTGATGCTCGGCTTCTACTGTTGACCAAAGGCTATGTACAGTTATTCCCTGAGAGTGCGCTCCCCATCCTGTTGTGAATGCATCCATCGTCAGGGACCTGGAAGGATGAGGGGCTGTGAATGGCAGATCAGCTCTCACGTTCTGAGGTAGGGTCCACCACTTCAGCTGCCTTAGTATAGGGTGTGGTACTGACAATAGCTTTGACTGGTCATCCACCATCGGGTTGAATGCTTGGAGAAACCATCCCTGCAATGGGCACATCTTGAGCCTGATGAAGGGGGTCACCGCTGTAGTGGATGCCATGTGCCCTAGGACAGTTTGAATGGAATGTGCTGATATCATCTGCGAGCAATGCAGTTGTACACCAGATGTTGCAGTGCAGAGAATCGGTCCTCCAGCAGGAACGCTTTGTCCTGGACAGAGTTCAAATGAGCCCCAATGAACTTTGCAATCCTTGATGGCTCTAAGTGAAACTTGGCTGTGTTGATCATCAGCTCCAACTTCTTGAGCAGGGAGATAGTCAGGGCAACGTCCTCTGTGATCTTCTCTCTGGTTGTTAGCTCTCTGTAATTAGCTGGTTGTCCAGGTACGGGAAGATCACCACGCCTTTGGTATGGATGAGCCACAACGGGCGCCATGCATTTGTTGAAAACTTGTGGAGCTGTACATAGGCCAAATGGGAGGGCTGTGAAGTGGTACATCTTGGAGCCCACTGCAAATGCCAAGAACCTTCTGTGAGGCTGCGCTATCACGATGTGGAAGTATGCGTCATAGAGGTTGATGGTGGCAAACCAATCTCCTACGTGGAGGAATGGAAGGATGGAAGAGAAGGGACCATCTTGAAGAGCTTGGGTATGATGTGGCGGTTCACATCTCAAAGGTCCAAAATACAACGCAGACCTCCGTCTTTTTTGTTGATGAGGAAATAGCAGGAGAACAAAGACTCTCCTTGTAGGCACCTGGGTATCCTTTTGATAGCCCCTTTTATGAGAAGAGTGGAAACTTCCTCCTTGAGGTGTACAGAGGAGGGTGTAGATCTGAGAAATCCTGTAGGCAGAAGGCTGTTGAACTCTATAAAATAGCCTTTCAGAATGATACTGAGGACCCACAAGTCTGATATTATTGTGTGCCATTGGTGGAAAGCAGCAAGAAGCCCATCTGGTGGTGCCTGGGTTGATGAGGGAGCGGGTAGTCAAACATGCTGTTCAGACTGTTCGGGCTTCTTTTTTTGGAACTGAGACTTTCATTTCATAGAGGCCAGGAATTTTCTTTGATATTGTGCATATGTCAGTTGGGCATGCTGAGAGTGGGCCAATGGAGAACTGTACCTCCTGCAGAATGTAGGTAGAAAACACCTCCTGTAGAAGCGAGACCATGATGCCTGGCCATGAGGTGGAATCCTGAAATTCTTTGCTGTCGTTCTCATTTTATGGGTATGCTCCAGTTTCATGTCAGTCTCAGTATGGAAGAGACCAGCCTCATCAAACGGTAGATCTTCAATCACCGACTTGGCAGTGGAAAAGAGGCCAGAGGAATGGAGCCACGCATGGCGTTGTATAGCAGTGGCACTAGCCAGGAGCTTTCCTGCACAGTTTGTCACCTGCTTAGCTGATTGGTGCTGATAGTTGGCTAAGTTGAGGCCATCATCTCTCATGTTGTGCACAATGTCAAGGGCTTGCTGAGGAACCTTATCCAGATAGGGAGAGATGGGGTCCCAGAGGTGCCTCTGATAGGCCCCCATACATGCAGCATAGTTCACAATCTTTACAAGGAGATATGCCGAGGAGTAGAATTTTCTCCCAATGGCATCCAACTCCTTACCTTTACAGTTTGTAGGGGAAGAGTGGAGTTTATGCGACGTGCGCATCTGGACTGCGTCCACAATTACTGAGTTCGGCTTTGGGTCTGCCATCAGCCAAGGGGCTGTATCCTCAGATACTGTATATAAATGCTCCAGTCTCTTGGAAGTAGGAGGAACAGAGGATGGGGCAGCCCAAGCAGTCTTGGCAATTTGTGTCATAAAAGCCGATAAGGGAATGTGAGGCAGCGGGGGTGCTTGTCTCTGAAAATCATGGAAGATAGGGTCATCCACATGCACATCTGGCTGGGTGGTTGTCAGCCCCAGTGATGCTGCCATGCGGTTCACAACCTCTGCAAATGACCGGACATCATCTGTTGGAGACAGGGGCTCCACCTGTGCACCTTTACCCTTGGGGATGGTTTTGGTGATGGTGATTCAGAGCCTGACTTGATGTCCAACTCAACATCTGGCGTTCTTGTCATAGGCGATGGAAGTGGTGTCAAGTGCCCCATTGCACCCACAGCTGCCAATTTGTCAGGATCAGCTGGCTTAGGCGAACGAGTCTTCTGAGGTAGCCTGGGTGTTTTACGAGGTGAATGCAGAAGTGGAGAAGGTCATCTTGGGACCCGTTTTGATGGGGACCTGGTACCACGCTCACTTTGCCCCTTATGGGGAGAATCAGGGTGTGTCAGATGTCATGGCCTTGGGTGTCAGTGTTTATCATCTGGAGATCGGTGGTGTCTCCTATCTCAATCATCTCTGTGGTACCGTGGTGAGCAGTTGTATCGGTATCGCCAGTTGCATGGGACTGGAGAGGGCTCATTAAGGTATTGGTACCATGGATCAGATCCCAAGTAGTACCGGTCAGGGTGAAAACCCCAAATTGGAGCACTGGAACGATACCAGTTGTAGTCATCCCAGGACCAGTCATTGTCAAACCAGACTGGGGTTTCATCTGTGTACCGGGAGCTGTAAGACTCTGAATGGTGATGACAGGGTCGTGGTCGGGGTGAAGGAGACTGAGAATCAGACCAGGATCATGGTCTCAGCTTTGGTGACCTCGGTATTGGTGACCTCGGTACCGGCCTCGGTAGCGGCGACTTCGGTACCGGTGACTTTGAAGGTGGTCTTGGGGAAGGGGTCTTCTCTTTATCAGGCACCATCTTTTCAGGCTTCCCATGCAGAGATTCTAGAGAGCAGAACTGAGATCTGGACCACATCAGTATTAGCGAACGGGATCAGCGGTCTTGATCAGAGTGGGAGCGGGAACATGTTCTTCCTCAGGATTGGGATCAAGATCAGGACTGCGATTGGGACTGTGGGCAGGACTGGTGGAGACTTTGGTGGGACCCGGATCAAAGGCTAGATCGGGACCAGGATGGAAGCCGGGACCGGGACTGAGAATGGGATTGATTGTGTTGACTCACCATGGTACTGAGGACCTCAGGTGATCTCATGTATGACACCCAGATGATCTTGACACTCGGGGAGGATCCACCCTCCATGTCTTCCAGATGGTAATGTTCAACATCTTGGTAGCGCTCTGGCGATAGTGTCGTCAGACACCTTTTAGCAGGAGGTGATACCAGAGAGCTTCCTTCTGCCCCAGTCTTAGGCCTCTTTGTCTTAAAATCTCATTGCCAATCTGACTGCTTTGGTTTCTTCCTCTCATGGGACCGATCCTGTCAAGGAGACTCCTTGGTTCCACCGGTCTTAGCCTTCTTAGATGGAGCATCCTTCACTACCTCCTCCACGTGCTCAGGTACTGGTACCTTACTCGGTGGTACCACCTTCTGGCTGCTCTTTGAATGGCCAGTTTTGTCGGGACGGGACTTGCCGGTACCATTGTCCCTCACTTGAGTGGACATTGGCGTGGGCCTCACAGTAGTCTTAGATGGTACCGAGGTACAGCCTTTTTTCACTGGGACTGAGGGCTTAGGAGTAGACCCTGAGGTAGAGGCCCTCCCAGATGCCGAAGCAGACAAGGGCTGGTCGTAAAGCATGGCCTTGAGTCTTTTATCCCATTTTTTTCTGGCTTGTGGGGTAATGGCCTTACAATGTCTGCATGCCTGCACATCATGTGCTTCTCCCAGGCATAGAAGGCACTTAGAATGACTATCAGATTCGGTAATTTTTTCAGAACATTGGGAGCGAGATTTAAAGAACCCTGCATCAGACATTTCCAAGGGAAAGTAGAAGAGAGCACATTACCGTTGGAATTCTGGGTCAGAATGAGGCAATCTAGTCCAAATAAGCCAAATCCAGAGGGATGAGACAAAGAATAGTTGAAATCCAGTCCAAGGTCAGTGTATTTTTCCAAAAAATGTGCTCAAAGAGAACAAAGAAAAGCTGAGGTTTACTCTGAAGTTCCTTCAGTGCTTTCCACGTGGCAGAAAGAAAGGAACTGAGCAGTTGGTGAGAGGTGGGAGCTTATATGGGCCAGGGGTGAGGGGGCAGAGGTACCACCCAAAAGTTTAAAATTAGGTTTCTAGAAGTTTCCGAAGTGCTCTGAGCAGGTGCAGGGTTAACCCACTGTGTGTATTCACTTCCAATCCTTCCAATCACAGTTAAGGTTGTGATAACTGTGCCAAGCTCCACCATTCAATGAAAGCTTAACAGGGCTAAAAAGGAACCTCTGCTGACCTGGATGTAGCTTCTGAAGTGATGCCTCAGACAAGAATTTGCAGAGGAACAGAAATCCCTGGAAATCATGGGTTTCTCACTCAGGAAGCTTGAGCAACAACGGTCTTTCTTTCACATAAGGTTACATACTCTGCTTCCTGCAGTCTGTTCCTCCAATAGGGCTACTTTCTCCCCCAAACACTTGTAAACTTCTGCTGGGTCAGTGTCAGAGTTATTCCTCAGGGCCAGGAATATAATATCTTCAGAGCACAATTTGGAATCATAAGACAACAAAATGAAGTCCATAAGAAATGAAATTATGGTGAAAGGGGGAAAGAATCCCTCTTTGAAGTGTGGGCAGGAAATCTACACAGCTCCTCCATTAAACCCCTCCTATCCATTGGTGTCCTGGCTGCACAAATAATGACAGTGAGTGTCTCATGTTGCCATGAGAATGAGAGGGAAGAAACGTATTGTAGTACTTTGGTCAGTGTGATCTAAAAATGTGCCTACCATCTTAAAGATAACATGATTTCACGTAAAGTGAATGGAAGAAGGGGAGGGAAGAACAGCAATGATCACATGATAATGGCAAAATTGTGTTTATAGTAAGTGATAATGACTTTATTTTATGGATCTGAGCAATATATTAATTCTGATTTTCCTCCATCATTGAACATGGATTTTTACAGCACCCAGTCATAAAGCACAGGCAACTCTTCTTCTGATACACTCTTCGGGTATACTTGAAGACATCCTGAAGCAAGGATCCATTCTTAGCTCCAGGCACCCCAACCTAGGGCTTGTCTACACTGCAGAAATACAGCAGTTTGACACCACTTTATCCACCATAGTTCAACCCTATGGAATCCTGGTACCTGAAGTTTAGTGAGGCACCAGATTTCTCTGACAGAAAAGGCTAAAAACCTCACCAAACTACAAATACCAGAATTCCATAGGATAGAACTGTGGTGGGTAAAGTAGTGTCAAACGGCTGTATATCTGCAGTGCAGACAGGCCGTAAGTCTATTCTTCTTGTTATGGTTTCTATTGTTATTTGTAGTTTCATTGGACTTTTCTTCCCCCACCCCATTGGGAGTAACCTTCATATTTTCTTGTATGCAAAGGCTGGAGAGGGAAAAAAAGAACAAAATAACACACTAATACTTTACAAATGGTACAGGGATACAAATAACACTCTTCACTTTATCAGTGGTACTAGAAGGCTGAATGGTGGCAGTGAAGGAAGGAGAAAGTTGTGTAGGTTTCCTGCCCACACTTCAAAAGGAGACTCTTTCCCCGCTCTGCTGTGATTTCCTTTCCTATTAGCTTCATTTTGTTGGCTTATGATTCCAAAATGTACCAGGAGTCAACCCCAGTGCAAACCTGATATTAAAAACTAACAGGCTAATGCTAGGGAAAACACTCTCTTCTCCTGGTTTCAAAGCAAGATTTTTTTTCATAAGTGCAGCCATGCTTTTCTAATAAAAATTCATTAAACAATGGTTATGAGGGATGAAACATGGGGGTGGGGAAGGCATATAATCAAGTGAAACCCCTTTGAAGTTTTTTTCCCCTCCCCTGGAAAAAAAAAAGAAGTCAAACAATTTGACTGTTAGTGTTGCTTGCTTCCTTTATGAAAAGAAAGACTGGGGGACATTTATTCACATTTTAGGAAGGGAATGAAGGTAGAGACCTTCCTAAAGTCTCCCAATTTTTTATTCAGCACAAAAGGGTGCCGAGTCCCTTTTATGTCCCTTCGTTTACATTGTTGAGGGTATAAATGGGACTAGTCGAAACTGCCTAATTCATTTATGTAAAGTAAAAACAAATGTAGAAGCCCTTCACTCTTTTTATTGTTAACATCCCATTGGGAGGCAGGAGAGTAAATATTTGAAAAGTTTAAAGCTCTCAACTTAAGCTTAATAATAATGTTGGGTTTCGAGTAACCAAGAAGAGTACAAGTTGTTGGAAGATCAAAGATTGGATGGAGTTTTATAGCAGATCTGGGTAAAAATCTCCAGGGAGGGGTAAATCTTCAGAACTTGACTTCTCCAGTGTTTCATTGTAATCGCCTGACATCTCTGGAGCAAAGAAGTGATGAGGAGAGAATTCAAACGGTTCTCCTGTACCCTTCTGAGAAAGGTTGGTCAGAAAGCCAAGTCAATACTCAGATGTGGTGGGGGCTGGCTTAGGGCATGAAATGTACAGAAGAAACAGCAAGTAGCTCCACCCTTTGTGTCTGATCGTAGAAGCTTGTATTAATTGAGTGGCAAATTATATCGCTAAATCACTGACAGTCTTCCTGCATTTATGTTAAGTGCTTGTACTTGTCAGCATTTTTAAACAACTGTCTACCTGTTGAGAAGCACCAGCTAGACTGTCTTTACATTTCTTCCAAGCAAGATAATTCCTTTCATCTGAAAAGAAGAGAGAGGGAGAGAAATGGGTGAGGAGAGGGGGAAGCAGGAGTATGTATAGTTTGGGCCACAGGCATGATTGCATATGCTTTGAATAAAACTGGCGGGGGGGGGAGGGCAGAGAAAGAGAAAGAATGTAAAGGAGGGTAGTAGCAAGTAATGAATAATGCCAAATAACAACAGGGAGGTGTGCATGTTTTGGGGAAAAGAAGATTCTCATGGGAAATTAGTTTAGATCAATTAATGAAATGAAGTACTAACACTAGAAGAGAAATTGGACAGCAGGTTTATCTCCTCCCTGTAAAACAAGTGAGGTTTGGGTTGTCTCGTTTCCAGTGATAAAAACACTAGAGTCATCAGCCATCATACACGAGCTTGCACGTTACCTAATGAATATTTAAAATAACCCTATGGAGTTTTCCCATTTTCTTTCTTTCTTTCCTTCTTCTTCTTCTTCTTTTTCTTTTTTAAATGGTAATACATTTCAGCCTTTGACTAACATGAATATCCTACAGGGGCTGCCATCCTGTTTAGCGGCACGCTAATTCTATACTTTTCTTTTTCAGTGTGAAAATATAACACTTCAAGAGGGGGGAAAATCTACTTCAGCTGTTCTCGATGTGCGTTTTATAGGTTTATTTCTGCATTGAACTTCCAGATGTGCAACATACCCTGCTCAGCTACTTTCTTTGCATGCTTTTATGGCAGAAACACAAAAGGATCTAAAAGAAGAAAGGATGAAAGTTGTTGGGGAGGGGGAGGGAAGGAGTTATTGAAAATCAATATCATAATAATGGTGCAGAGCCCTGTGCTTTACACACAGCAGCCAATTATGAGCAATTTCGCAAAGTTGTCAACTGGTGGCAAAATAAATAGTGTTAATAGCAAAGATTTCCTAAAGGCCTATTTATCTTCCTACCACTATGCGTCACTGAGGAGAATTCCAACTGCAAATGTCTAATGGAATCATCACTCAGTTGATGACAAAATAAAAAAAATAAAAAATAAAAAATGCTGTTATTATCATGACTGGCTGAATTCGAAGAACTGGGATGTGGTAACAGTATGCTGTGGAACATATTTGGATGCTGTTGCCTTATGAAAAATGACACGATTTTACATCAACAAAAACAGACATGTAGCTCTTGATAACAGTAGTTGGGCTATATGAAACAATTATTACATGGTAACTGGTTTTATCCCATGAAGAAGTATTGGTAATATCTGTCACATGAGGAAGGAGGGAAGAGAATTGTTGACATGATACTATCAGGCAGCTAGGAGGACTCCGTGTAAAGTATGCAGAATGGCACCATGATGCTCTGGTACAGCAACTCTCTGGTTTTAATAGGGACATGGCTTCTCATTCCTTGGCAATCACCTCTGAAGTCTTTCTTCCCCAGTTGTTAACATTTGTCATTCCAGACATGTCCTCCCCGCAGTACAGTATGCGAGAAATACTGAGACATTCCCAGGACACCTCTTAATGCTGGAAAAGTACATTGATTAATAAAAGCTATAACTCTCAGAATCCCCCACATAGCATGGCCAGGATATTTGAAGCATTCTAGTGCCAAACTTTTCTCAGCTCTGCTTATTAATTTTTTAATTATTACAAATGTATATGATTTTATTTATGTATGTAGTTATTCTCTCTCTCTGGCTTTTCTTCGCAAATGAAGATTCAGGAAGGAATCATCCCATGCTTTCTGCAAGCACGCTGATGACTGAAAAGGCCAATCTGAGATAAACAAGTCCGGTTGCAGAAAGCATAGCAGAAGATCTCCTTGGGTGATGTTTCTGGGTTATGATTCTTTCTGCGTTGTCGTTTCTCTTCAAGACTTGTTCGGCGTGAGTTCTCAAATAAGGCTGAAGCATTGTGGATAGTGCGTCTCCATGCCTCCTGATGTGAGGCCAGGGCGGACCATTGTTGGTGATCAATTTGGCCGAGCCTGAGATGTTGTTTCAGGGAGTCCTTGTATCGCTTTTTTAGAGTGACCCTCTTATGCTGACCCGTGGCGAGTTCACTGTAGAGTACTATTTTTGGGAGGTGATGGTCCTCCATCCTAGAAACGTGCCCTGCCCAGTGCAGCTGTGTTCTCAATATCATGGCCTCAATGATGGTGATCCCTGCTTGCTCAAGGACAGCAACATTCGTCACATAGTCAGTCCAGTGTATATTTAGGATTGTGTATATACAGCGCTGATGAAAGCATTCGAGGAGTCGTAAGTGTTGGCGGTAGGTGACCCATGTTTCAGACCTGTAAAGGAGAATTGACAGTACAATGGCTCTGTACACACTGATTTTTGTGCTTCGCCTCAGGTGTTTGTTACTCCAGACTCTTTTGTAAAATCTTCCAAATGCACTATATGCCTTTGCTAATCTGTGATTGATCTCTTTGTCAATCTTGGCATCTGAGGAGATGATGCTTCACAGGTAGGTGAACTGCTGAACGGACTTAAGCACAGATTTACCTACGGCAATGTGGGGATGGTGGTGTTCATCCTGTGGTGCAGGCTTGTAGAGAACTTCTGTTTTCTTCAGGTTGACTTCCAGCCCGAACAGCTCTGCAGCTGGTTGAAGCAGGATGTTAGGCTCTGCAGAGCTGCTTCTGTGTGGGCAACAAGGGAAGCATAATCAGAGAAGAGCAGCTCACAGACTAGATAGTTTAGAGTCTTAGGAGATGTTCAGACGCCTCTTTCAGCCTCTTGCTGTGCAAGCAGCCTCTGGAGCAGTAACGAGGCTGCTGTGCGGCAAGGGATCAATTTTGGACGCCGCCATTTCTCTCTTGGCGTCGTCCATGACTGTTGCGGCTAGCATTGGAGGCGGCCGCACTGTTTTTCACTCACGGAAGTTGTCCGTGGGTAAAAAACAGTGCGGCCGCCTCCAATGCTAGCCGCAACAGTCATGGATGACGCCGAGAGAAAAACGGCATCGTCCAAAATGGACCCCTTGCCGCGCAGGAGCCTTGTTACTGCTCCAGAGGCTGCTTGCGTGGCAAGAGGCTGATAGAGGCGTCTGAAAATCTTCTCAGTGTGAGCCCTCAGATGGCTTAATTTAAACAAGCTACCATCAATACGGTAAGGTATATAAATGCCGTCTTCTTCTTTGAACTCTGCCGTAGCCAACTGGAGCATCATGCTGAAGATTGTAAATAAAGTTGGAGCAAGAACACAACCTTGCTTCACTTCATTAGTTATTAGAAAGGGCTCTGAAAGAGCATTGCCTTATCTGACTTGACTGTGCTGGCTCTCATGTAGCAAGATAATAATTTTAAGGAATTTGGGGGGATATCCTAGTCTTTCCAGGATCTGCCACAGACCTTTTCTACTCACCGTGTCGAAAGCTTTGGTGAGGTCGACGAATGTTACATAGAGTCCGTTGTTCTGCTCTCTACGTTTCTCTTGCAGTTGTCTAAGGGCAAATACCATATCTGTAGTACTCCTATTGGCTCTGAAGCTACATTGGCTTTCAGGAAGAAGTTCTTCTGCAAGCATGGTGATAGTTCATGGGCTATTAGTGCAGAGTGATGCTCAGGCTGTCCACTACCTGCAGAATCTTGCATGGTTCTGATGTTCAAGCATGCAAGCATCAGTTTATTTACACCTCTGGGGGCCGGTGTGTGCTTTTGTTTCTTTGCCTTGGTTTGACCGCATCAGAAGATGCCCCTTGGCCGCAGTTAGCCATCCAGGTAGATGGGGATGACCTTTCGTTAGGCCACCTTTTCTAGGCCCCTCTTCATATGGCACAAGCAGTGCTCTCCTTTAAAAAGGCAGCTTGGTTGTTCAGGATGCTACCGAATAAGACTGTCATTTCCCAGGTCGGCCTCAAGCGACCAAAGTCCTGAGCTGCCTGCATGAAGGGTTGGGTCTGCGGCTTCCAGTGCATCTTTACACCTGCCATTTCGTCCCTCGCCTATCGCTACAGGGCTTTTTTCGGAATTGGATTTATCCTTTGAGCCCGTGCAATGGATTTTTCTGGTGGAGTGCTGTATGCACAGAACTGGCCTCACCCTTTAAACCAAAGGTTCATCTGCTGTGGCCTTGCAAGCATGAACGGTAGCAACCAAGTCCTTGGGTCATAGGTTTGATGAGAGTTTCCTTCTCTTAGATGGTTGACCTTACAGGGTTGGACGAGCACCATCTGCCCGAGTTTGGGATTAGAGTTTTCCTTCTCCTAGAATGGTTGCCATAAGGCTAGAGAGCCCGTCCTGCTCTTTGATGCTCTTTGTCAAACCCTTCGGTTTTGACCTGTCTGGCATGGGAGGTCCTACCGGTGGATATTATGCCACCGCTAGCATAGCTCAAAACTTTATTAGGGTACGCAAACCTCTCCCCCACACCAAGGGGGCGTCAATGGAGTGATGTATTTATTACAAATAAAACAAATGTATTATTAAATGTGCAAAATTTGCATTTTTTTAAAAAAATGTTTGCTTTATTTTTCCTCACTACTAATTAAGAAAAATAGTGCATTCTAGAGATGGGAGTCTGTCTTTATTTCCACTCCATTGCCCTGTTACACTGGTGAACAATGTGCTGGTCCTGCCACCTCTGGAGTGAAGCAGCCTACTTCGGTTGGCACCATGAGGGAGTGAAATGAAGACTGGGATTGATGTCTGAATGATACAACAAATGGAGGAAGCTGGAGCTCTACTTCAGCGAGTCCTAGGCCAGCACGTTGATAGGGTGTGGGGAGCTATGGGAGATATCATTTAACCAGGAGCTCTACCCATCTTTCATCTCTTCTCCTCACAGAGTTTTTACAACATAGAAATTTGTTTTTACAAGGAATTCCTTATTATATATAATTAAAATGATCCCACATAACTAGTTACTGTTAACATTACATTACATTTAGATTCAATCTAAAAAAGTAAGAAAATGGCCTTAAAATGCAAATAAATGTGAAAAACACCTCAAAATGCCCAAAGTACATTTGGACACCCCCACTGCAAAGTGATGAGTAATTAGTAGTGAAATGATCAATTGTTAGATTGTTCACCAAAGGAATGTTGCTATGTTTCTGTTATAGCAAAAAAAGTAATGTTATAGGTAATGTTGTCACTTGTAATACCTCACTTCCAAGCTTTTTCTATTGTCTACAATTTAAAGGAAGGCAAGGGAGTTGGGAAGTGGCCATGCTCTTTGAGAGATTCTGGAAGTTGTCATTTCTGAAGGTAACCTTTCCAAGCTGAATAGGATTGCTCCTTACTGCAATATTTTGTTTCAGGGTCCACCTGTCAATGGCTATTAGTACCGGGGAAACATGTTTCTTCAATTGTTGGAAGGTAACAGTGAGAAAGGGCTTTTGGTGTAAACCCTGCTGGTGGGCTTGGTTGGTGGCTGTATAGAATAATGATATGTTAGATGGACCTTTAGTCTGAACCTGCAGGTTTCTTCATATACACTTATGTGTGCATTGGATGACACCCCTAATCTTCAGTCTTCATGTGGTGAAAAAGAAACAAGCAACCCAGTTATCTTTATACAAAGGCTTTTGTATGTGAAAATCATCTCTTTTCCAGATTGCAGTACCCTCTCTGCCTGGTCACTTGCTGCGGCATTAGTAAGGCTGGTGTCATGCCTCCCTCTGTCACCTGGTGTGGTTTGGCTTCTCTGCAACTCCCTAGTGCCACCACTGGTCATTTGGTCTGCCCAGCTGACTGGGCAGGTGGCTATGGATAAGCCTGCTTTTGTATATGAGGTATGTTTTTTGATCTAGTATGAGCTAGTCCAGGAGTGTGCAGATTCCCAGGCTTTTGGACCCAATATTCTACTCCTACAATTTTCTGCCTTCTAATTGTGGTGTTTAGATCGAGATTATAGGAGAAAAAAAAAGAAAAGAAAATTAGCTTCCGCACTGTTTTGAGGCTGGCAGAGGCTTTTAGAGGGTGACATCAGGGAGGGAAAATCCTGTACATAGCTGCCCTTTTGCTCATCCTAGATCTAAGCCTTTTGGAGCCAAAAAGCAGTCAGGCTTGCTGAGTGAACACGAACTGAGCATCTCTCACCAGAACTGTAACATTGTTATGTAATTACTGACTCTCACACCAACATGAACCATAAAGCACACAAATATTAAACTGATTCTACACCACAGTTCCTGGCTAAGGAATTCTGGGAGTTGTCATTTTAAAAAGTAACTTTTCAGTCTCTGCCTTTATGAAAACATCAAATTATCATCAAAATGGAATCCAGTATTTTGAAGTTGGCTTCCCCCTCAATGTTTGGTTATAAAACTTGAAGTCAAACACAATAATTCCTCCATAGTGCTACTAGTTTAAACAGTTGTCATGCTGTCTACTTTTGACAGGCGGTATAGGAGACAATGGAAGGGGGAAATATACACAACTGTCAATCTGAATTAGAGAGGAGAGTGTTTTATGGCACAGTTTTCTAATTTACGAATTACTGACTAACAGGCATGTCATTGTTTCCAGTTGAAGTTTCATGCTACCTAATAAAGCAAGTATGTAATCACAAGCTCCAGGGTTTAGTGTGCAGGCAGACACCAAGGTATTCAAGCTGTACAGGAGAAACAAATACATAAGCTAACTCTTACCCACATTTCTCTTATGTGTTGTTCACAGCCATGTAGAGATGCAGCTCAGAACAATTTTAGAAAACATCCTTTTTGAAAGGGCAGCTCTTAAAGACATTCCCCCCCTACAGAATCAGGAACATCTGCACACCACAATACAGTTTTCCTCAGCCTGGTGCCCTCCTGCTGCCTTGGGTCCTAAGTTCCGTCCTCCCTATCCAGCTGTTTGGTTCCCTCACCATAGGAACGATTGTCCAACATATCTTGGGCCATTCAGACTACATAATTACAGCACTATGATTCTACTTTCACTGCAATGGGCACATCCTATGGAATCCCGGGGCTTGTAGTTTGGTGAGGCACTAGAGGAGCTCTCTGGTTGAAAATACCCCACATCCCTCCCTAAACTGCCAATCCCAGGATTCCATAGGATGAAACCGTAGTAGCTGAAGTGGAATTATAGCGTTTTAATTCTGTAGTATGAAAGGGCACTTAGGATTTTATCACATGAGCCTTTTAAAGAAGAATTAAAGGTGGATAATAACACCTTTGGCAATATTTATCACATGACATCACCTCCAAATCATTGCTGCTGTGCCTCCAAAGCATGGTAAGAGCATCCATTGCCATTGATGGGGAACACCAGTCAATAAGCTCCCAACTGCGCTACTGTGTCATGAATCCTCAAGTATGATAAATTTCTCCAGTTGCAGTCCCGAGAGTGGGCAGTCATGCGGTCTCAGTATCCTCCTCTCTCCCCTCCCTGCTCTCTCCTGAAATCTCCAAACAGGCTGGTTTTGTCTCCCCCCCCCCGACTTTCTTTCCTTTCCTTTTTTTTTCTTTGTTTCACTAAATTGCATTGCCATAATTGCCAAATTGCATTACAACTAATAATAATAATAAAACACACACACACAAGGTATGCTGGGTAGGGCAATAGGGCAGGGAGGAGGTGTTAAGGGAGAGTCCAGAAGAGAGCAGAGGGATCATCAGTGGCTGAAACAGCCCCAGGCATGCTATTGAAGGGACGTGCAATACTGAGGGCTGCCAAACTGGTTTCTATCCATTCACTTTTGCAAACACGATTGCAATGGAGCTCTTGTGATAATGTCCCTAGAGCGTACCAGAGTGTGGAAGTCTCCTATCCTTCTTTAAGTTAGCTACAGTGGTTAAGGAGCTCCCAGTGACAAAGTGTATGGGAAAGGAGCCAGAAGTCTATTGTAACGAGGAGTTAGGTGGTGTGCTTCATCACTACCCATGGCTGAAAAGCTGCAGAGTTAAACTTCACACACATTTGGCAAACATTGTTAGTTAGTTAGTTACAAGGCTGAGAAATTAGGTAGGAATCCTTGTCTTCTCAGGTTTCAGTTGGTATACACGTCTGCACCTGGGGAAATGTCCAAGGACAGTTGAGAAGAGTTGGGAACATGACTTTCAAAGACAAATGTGATGATGACCTGTCATAAGGTCTACACACACAGATACACTAGTTAAGAAAGAAGTGTAAAATCACATGCAGACTAAGGGGCTTTGTATGTATAAATGAGACTCCTTGGGCTATGCTCAGTGAGCTTCAACACAGACCTTAGTGATGCTTTGTACTTGTGGGCCAGTGAAGGGGTTTCTCTGTTGTTGTACCAAAGCTCCTAGCAGTTGTGAGACTGTCCAGCTGCTTTTTTTTTTCTATATCCTTGCAATATGTCCTTTTCTTTGCAAGTTGGTAATAACGCTTTAAACCTTTCCCACAGGTGTGGTGATTGCCCTTGATCCTAAACGAACCTCTTGCCTTTGGCGAAACACAAAGTTATCTGGGTTTGGTGGGATGCTTCAGGACTGAAGGATTGGCTTTGGAAATTTGCACTTCTCTCTCTCTCTCTCTCTCTCTCTCACACACACACACACACACACTCCTCAGTGTTGACACAATCATTCCAAAGCCAGGAATACTTCTACCCCTATAATACTTTATGTACTGTATGTATGCATTTTGGTAATTATTTAGTTATTAGATTTATGGAGATTTTCAGTTGGGCTCAATATTCCATGGCAGCCACAGAGCAGGATTGAGAAAGGGTTTCCCTTTCTGATGACATTGACCCGTTCCGTCCTGCTCCCATCCTGTTCCTGTGCTGCACCCGGAATATTCTATTCATGATGAAACATTGTGAACAGACCACCTGTTCCATGTCTGTCACGGAATCAGGGGTGTGGGAAAAGGAGCCCCATTCCTGTTGCGAGATGAAAGCCGGGGGGGTGGGGAGGTCTGTTCCCAGCACTTCCGGGCATGATCGAGACATCCAGGTAAGTGGCACCCTTCCCCCCCTCCCCGGGTTACTTGTGTTTTTTTCTGTGTTTTTGTGCTTCGTTTTCAGTTTTGACATTTGTTTTTTTTTATATATTTTTAAATTTGCTGTGTGCCCGTTCTCTCACAAGAATGGGTGGGATTTCATTTGCCGGTCATAAATGCAGCCTTACAATGGCTGCATTTACGACTGGCCAGCAAGGGGAGGGGGAGGACATTCCTGTCATGGAATGAAGGTAAATGTGTGAACATTTTTCTTCTTTTCAGAAGCAGGAAAGGGAATGGAGGTGGCAGGGCAGGAACAGGTTATTTGGCCATGTCTGAAAATGTTCTATATGTGCCACAGGGTTCTGTCCTGGGCCCAGTGCTATTCAACACCTTTATCAATGACTTGTATGAGGGAATACAGGGTATGCTTATCAAGTTTGCAGATGACACCAAATTAGGAGCGGTAGTTAAAACCCCAGAGGACAGGATCAGAGTCCAAAATTACCTCAACAGATTAGAAAGCTGGGCCAAAACCAACAAAATGAATTTCAACAGGGAGAAATGGAGGATACTACACATGGGCAGTGAAAATGAAATGCATATATACAGAATGGGTGGCACCTGGGTTGAGGGCAGTACATGTGAAAGGGATCTAAGAGTCTTAGTGGACCACAAGCTGAACATGAGTCAGCAGTGTGATGCAGCAGCTAAAAAGCCAATGCGATTCTAGGCTGCATTAATAGGAGTATAGTGTAGATCAAGGGAAGTAATGGTGACACTCTATTCTGCTTTGGTCAGACCTCACCTGGAAACTGTGTCCAGTTCTGGGCACCACAATTCAGGGAGGATGTTGAGAAGCTGGAACGTGTCCAGAGGAGGGCGACCAGGATGGTGGGAGGTCTGAAATCCATGCCCTATGAGGAGCAGCTTAGGGAACAGGCCATGTTTAGTCTGGAGAAGAGAAGTTTGAGAGGTGACATGATTGCCATGTTTAAATATTTGAACGGATGTCATACTGAGGATGGGGGCAAGCTTGTTTTCTGCTGCTCCAGAGACTAGGACACAGAGCAATGGGTTCAAACTACAGGAAAAGAGATTCCACCTAAACATTAGGAAGAACTTTCTGACAGTAAGAGCTGTTGGAAGTGGAATACACTGCCTGGGAGTGTGGTGGAGTCTCCTTCTTTGGAGGTTTTTAAACAGAGGCTGGATGCTATCTGTTGGGAATGATTTGATTGTGTCTGGATGGCCTTTGTGGTCTCTTCCAACTCTTCCAATATTTCAGTGTACCCTATTCTTGTATACCAAAACACTCCATCTAGTATGAAGTCAAGATGGAATACTTGGCTCTCCTCTTCTCCTTTTTCACCCTGTATAGTAGGCCAGGCTGAGATTAAGTGACTGGCCCAAGGTCATCCAGTGATTCATGAATCAGTTGGGACTTGAACCTGGGTCTTCTGTTTCCCAGTCATTTACTTGAACTACAACACCACATTGAATTTCATGGGTTTATTTCATTTTTAGTCATACCATTCTTCCCAGGACTTCAATGGACCATAAATAGTCTTATGATCCTGCATTTTATCTTCACAACAACCCTGTGAGGTAAGTTGGGCTGAGATACTATGATTGACTCAAGGCCACATAGTGAGCTTTATGGCTGAGTAGGAATCTAAACCCTAGTCTAAACTGAAACTTTGCACAATACTAGAAGGAATTTTCCTGACAGATGCACTAACTGGAGTGTTTTGGTATACAAGAATAGGGTACACTGAAATGGTCTGCTCTGTGAAAAATATGACATGCATATAGATAACCCCTTAATTAGCTTGCTGCATATTTTATACTAGCTCCTCCACTAATAGCCAAATCAGTTACATGATCCAGTAGGAAAATCCAAATTCTGCAAACCTGACTATTACAAATTAAGAAAATAATTTATATTGCTTCTTTTTTTGTACTTTGTTTTACACTAAAACCAATTTATTTTAATCTGGATTGTTCTGTTTTGTGTGGAGAGTGCAAAAGATGCGACAGTTTCAGTTTATCAGACATACCACCACATACTGTATGCTTTAACTCAAGAGTAATTTCAGTATTCCCCCTTCTGTACACTACAAGTGAACAAAATGGGGCGGAAAGAAACCAGAAATACCCTGAGGCTGAAAGTACAGGATATGTGCAAAATGCAAGGAACAATGGCAACTTTCCCCCCATTAAACTGGCATTTTTAAAATTGCATTATGAGAACATAAAAATCTGTCTCCTAGGCCCAGACCATTGGAATTGCTAAGCAGGTTTTAATTTGAGAGTGGAGTAGTGAGAGGTTTGTGATTGCAAAAACAAATCTTCCCAAGTAGCCACGCAAATTCCTCTTGTCCTCTGTACCTAACTGTGTAAGTCCAACATAGATCTAAGTATTCATTTAGTGCATCATTAAATATATGGGTTGTGCTAAGAACTTAATGCTCTTCATGGAAATCTAGTAGTTTGTCATGAGGCACCTATTGGCATTTTCAGTGAAATGTAATGAAACCGAAGAACAACAGAGAAGTCTAGCACCTCAAAGGCTAAATGCACTATGACACCAGCCTCACTTTGTCAGATATGTGAAGTGTAATTCTCACTTGCTAGAGAGAGATACAACAGTTATGGCTGCTGGCTCCCATATCAGAGGTGTGGTGAATCTTCTCTAGGTTTTAGCCTGACCTGAACTATCCAGGTTCTGAATCCATTTTGCTCTAAGCTGACCTACTTCCTCAGGGAGGCCTAAGTACCATATCTGGATCTTGTTTGATCTTGGAAGCTAAGTGGGGTCAGCTCTGGAATGTACTTGGATGGGAGACTACCGATGAATACCAGGTGTTGTAGCCTATATTTGAAAGGAAGGAAATGGCAAAACCACCCCTGAGTATTCCTTGTCTAAGAAAACCCTATAAAATTCATGGGATTACCTTAAGTCAACAGGTGACTTGAAAGCACATATACACACAGTTCCTTAGACACCTGAAATACCACTTTTTCACGTAAGATTCTGTAAGTACTTTACTTTCAATATGTAAGAGGACAGGTATTTTATCTTCTTTTCAGACAGGAAATCCTTCCAGGCAGGTGTAAATGATTGTGCATGTTTACCTTTGTCAGACTGACCTCTAGGGGATCCCATGTGTGTATGTGGGTGGGTGTGGGAGGGTCAATCAAACAGGAGTAAATACACACAATCATTTGCTATGGGTAAATTATAAATAGCAAGTTATAATCTACCTGCTTGGTAAGGTGGTCGTTCGGAACATCTTGTCAAATTGTGATAATTTTAGGTAATCAAAAATCTGGCAAAGCACAAGAGCAGTAAATGTTTAGTCACTATATGGCAGGATGTTACAGACCAAATTTTTTACTCAGCAGTTGCATGCTGTAATTCATTAGGAGTATCAGATCATGGAAAAATTGTATGTCCTCTGAGGGCCTACTCATTTTGTTGTTGTTGTTGCCTCCAACTCATATTACAAATGCCTTTTTGAAGCATCCTGATTCCTGAATCAAGTCTTTGGTTTTGTCCCTTCATCTTTTGCCCCTTTATCTTTTCTCTAAGCAAAATTAGAGGAATCTTAAAGTTTTAAATAAAATTTCTTGAATCTGTTACTCAAACTAGACAGGACCTCATTTTACTGACTGGCACGTTTTAATGTTTTGTTCACTTTGCTATGTTCTGTATTATTGAGTGAATGAAACAGGTGATAACTCTCCCCATTTATTCAACCTGTTTGACCTTGTTGCTGGTAGTGCCAATGATTATGAGCAAAGTATAAGGAGGGACATGTAGTATCATAAGGTGAGGGTAGGAGCAAAGAGGGTCTCCCTTTTGGATGATGTCGACCTGTTCTGTCCGGCCCCTGTAGTATTATATTCACAATGAAACATCGTGACTAGAACACCCCTTCTGTGTCTGTCATGGAATTAGGGGTATGCGAACAGGAGCCCTGATCGTGTTCCAAGATGACAGCCACGGGGGATGAGGTCTGTTCTGAGCACTTCCGGGCATGATCGGGACATCCAGGTAAGTCGCACCCTTCCCTCCCCCTTCCCGGGTTACTTGTATTTTTTTCCCTGTGTTTTGGTGCTTTGTTTTTACTTTTGACAGTTGGGTTTTTTTAAATTTTTAAAATTTGCCACACACCCATTCTCTCGCAAGAACGGGTGCAATTTTATTTGCCGGTTATAAATGCAGCGAACAGAGGGGGAGGATGTTCGTGCTGCAGAATGAAGGTAAGTGTGCAAACATTTCTATTCAGTGTCAGGAATGGGAATGGAGGTGGCAGGGCAGGAACGGGGTATTTGGCCCCATCTAAAAATGTCCTAAGACTTACTTGGTCCATCAAGCCCAGTATTGTCAAGAATGACTCTCCAGGGTTTCATGCAGGATTCTTCTCTAGCCCTACCTGGAGAATCCCTTATAGTCTCACGTGGTCTCCCATTTACTAACCAGGCTCATCTCTGCATAGCTGCCAAAATCAGATGAGATCAGAAGGTATTCAGGGTGATCTGGTATCAATGAAACCATTTTTAAGGAGGGTTTTGAACACATTGAAAACTGTCTTATCCTGAGTCAGATTCTTGGTCTCTTTTTGCAGTATTGTCAGCATGGGCAGCAGCTCTGCCAAGATTATAGGTTTCTGGCCACACCAGCCAGAAAAATCAGCAGTAGCAGAACATGTTATAAATCAACCTGGACACAAAATGTTATTTAAAAACACAGAAATTCTGGACCAGGCCAACAACTATCATGTCAGAATGCATAGAGAAGCTATTGAAATCCACAAACACTTGGACAACTTCAACAGGAAAGAAGAAACCCTAGAAGTAAACAGAATCAGGCTTCCAGTTTTGAAAAACAATAGAATCAAAACTCAACACTTACAAAGGAATTCCACCCAGGGGCAGGGGGATTTCCAGCAGATTATGGGCCATCAACCAATTAATAGCCAAACAGACACTAATCCTCCTTGCATATCTAAACCCAGAAACTAACCATTCAAATACACAAATTTACATACCCTGCCCAACAGGGTTCACAGTATATAAATCCCACACACACTCCTACCCAACCATTCTCTGAAGATGCCAACCACAGATGCGGGCGAAATGACAGAAGTAAACTCTTCCAGAACATGGCCTCACAGCCCAGAAAAAACCTAGGAAATTTTACTTTGTTATTATTTCATTGTTTATTTTACTGGGGTGGGAAGAGGTGCCTAAATGGTTTTATACTTCACATGCTAAAATGACTTGGCTGTGAGGCCAAGTACAATATATCTTGACTTGAAGGGGCATTTGCTGTCCTTCCTTAAAAGCAGTAAAATGTCTTGGGCCGTCCCTGTGGATTGAAATGCACCACGTTTATAAAGTGAGTGAGTGGGGTAAGATACTAGCCTTGTCGTCCTTGTATGCAGAGGGACTCTAGAATTAAGAGCTTTGCACTATGTCCATAAGGACTTCAAAGGAAAATGTATTATCTGAAAACCATTTGTGCTGGTTCATCTTTCTAGCAGTTGGGTTACTTCATCAGGTACTACCATTACAGATATGATGGAATACTGTTTCTAGTGTGTAGATCTTAACTTGCCATGTAATGAGCTAGCCTAATGAAATGAGTTTCATTCAGACATTGTCCCTCTCATAATGCTTCAGCAAAAGACGATAAATCAAAAGACTCTTTTCACAGATTCCTCACCAAGCCCTGGCAGATTGCTTATGAAGTTTAATTTTGTCATCATTCAGATGCTATAATATGTCTGTAGCCATTCCCATGGAATGAATCCTGCAGGCTCATTATGAAAGCTTTACTATTGTCCCCAAATATTGCTTTTCTTGTTGAAGTGGATCTGGGATTTGGTGCAATTTGCATACTTAACCTTCATGGGATTGCCCAGACATTGCTTTTGTAAACCTCTCAATTTATGGAGCTGTTACTATTGAGCTGCAATGCAACACTTATTTCTTCAACATGGTGCCTGGCTGGAAAGTAGTTGTGAAGTCACTAACATACTTTGAAACAGAAAAAAAAAGTTACCATCGATGACTAAAGAAATTTCAACAGAGCTAAGTTTTAAATGGAACATGTATAGGAAATGGAAAAAGGGGGAAATCACCAAAGAAGAATTCAAAAAGATAGCGAACACATGCAGGAGTATAGTCAGAAAAGCTAAAGTGCAGAATGAGCTCAGGCTTGCTAGAGAAGTTAAGAACAATAAAAGGGGGTTTTGGGGTATGTCCGCAGCAAAAGGAGGAAGAAGGAAATCGTAGGGCCACTATGTGGAGAAGATGGCAAAATGCTAACAGGGGACAGAGAAAAGGCAGAATTCCTCAACACCTTCTTTGCCTCAGTGTTTTCAGAAAAGGAAAAGGGGGACCAACCTGAGGATAAAGGAACAGAGGACACAATAGGGGAAATCCAGCACAGAATAAGCAAAGAGGTAGTACAGGAATACCTTCTTAATCTAAATGAATTTAAATCTCCAGGACCAGATGAACTACATCCAAGAGTATTAAAAGAGCTGGCAAATATAATCTCAGAGCCATTGGCAATAATATTTGAGAACTCCTGGAGAACAGGAGAAGTCCCAGCAGACTGGAGGAGGGCAAACATTGTCCCCATCTTCAAAAAGGGAAAGAAAGAAGATCCCAACAATTATCATCCAGTTAGTCTGACATCAATACCAGGGAAGATTCTAGAGCAGATCATTAAACAGAGAGTCTGTGAACATTTAGAAGGCAATGTCATAATCACAAAAAGTCAACATGGGTTTCAGAGTAATAAGTCATGCCAGACTAATCTGATCTCTTTTTTTGATAAAATTACCAGCTTTGTAGATGAAGGGAACACTGTGGATATCGCATACCTTGATTTCAGTAAGGCCTTTGACGAGGTTCCCCATGACATTCTTGCAAACAAGCTTGTAAAATGTGGGCTAGACAAGTTAACTGTTCAATGGATTTGTAATTGGTTGACCAGCCGAATCCAAAGGGTGCTCAGCAATGGCTCCTCTTCATCTTGGAAAGATGTGACCAGTGGGGTGCCACAGGGTTCTGTCCTGGGCCCAGTGCTATTCAACATCTTTATCGATGACTTGGATGAGGGAATTAGGGGCATACTTACCAAATTTGCAGATGACACCAAATTAGGAGGAGTAGCTAATACCCTGGAGGACAGGATCAAAATTCAAAATGACCTGGATAAACTGGAGAGCTGGGCCAAAGCTAACAAAATGAAATTCAATACGGAGAAATGTAAGGTACTGCACTTAGAGCGAAAAAATGAAATGCATAAATATAGGATGTGGGAGACCTGGCTGAATGAGACTACGTGTGAAAGGGATCTAGGAGTCCTAGTCGACCACAAGTTGAACATGAGTCAACAGTGTGATGCGGCAGCTAAAAAGGACAATGTGATTTTGGGCTGCATCAATAGAAGTATAGTGTCCAGATCAAGGAAAGTAATAGTGCCACTCTATTCTGCCTTGGTCAGACCTCACCTAGAATACTGTGTCCAGTTCTGGGCACCACAATTCAAAAAAGATATTGACAAATTGGAGCGTGTCCAGAGAAGGGTGACTAAAATGGTGAAAGGTCTGGAGACGATGCCTTATGAGAAGAGACTTAGAGAGCTGGGTATGTTTAGCCTGGAAGGGGGACGGTTGGGAGGCGATATGATAGTCCTGTTTAAGTATTTGAAGGGGTGTCACATTGAGGATGGAGTAAGCTTGTTTTCTGCTGCTCCAGAGATTGGAACACGGAGCAATGGATGCAAGCCCCAGGAACAGAGATTCCACCTCAACATTAGGAGAAACTTTTTGATAGTAAGAGCTGTTCGGCAGTGGAACACACTCCCTCGGAGCGTAGTGGGGTCTCCTTCCTTGGAGGTCTTTAAACAGAGGCTAGATGGTCATCTGTCGGGGATGCTTTGATTGTGATTTCCTGCATGGCAGGGGGTTGGACTCGATGGCCCTCATGGTCTCTTCCAACTCTGCAATTCTATGATTCTATTTGCTTTTGTCTCAAGTTGGCAGTGCAATCCTGTTTTTACCTGCTCAGAAAATTGCACACTAAGGACTTTTTTGGACAGTCAAAAATAACGCAAGCAGCCTCGTCACATTGCAAGGCTGCTGCGCTGCAGAGTGTTGGTTTCGGATGACGCTCTCCCCTGCCGGTACTGTTGCGGTACCGCGGGGAGATTTGAGTGTCATATTTCATCGGTTTTTACTCACGAAAAGTTGATCGTGATTAAAAACCAACGAAATATGACGCTCAAATCTCCCCGCGGTACCGCAACAGTACCAGTAGGGGAGAGCGTCATCTGAAACCGATGCTCTGCAGCTCAGCAGCCTTGCAACGCGACGAGGCTGCTTGCGTTATTTTTGACGCATCCGAAAAAGTCCTTAAATAAATCTGTCTAAATGCTGATAGTGCAATCTTGTACATGTTTACACTTTACATTAGGTGAGATGTCCTCTTAGGTATGTACATGTCTAAGATTGCACCCTAAAATAAATTTGTATAGTAGGGCTGCCAGATTGAAGAGGGAATTTCAGCAGGTGTTGCTTCTCAGGCAACCAGATAACAAGGAACACCAGCTGGAATTGCTTATTCTGCACAGCCATTAAAGGTACAGGAGCCATCTGAATTTAGACTGAGGACTGGAAAATAAATGTGTCTCAAAGCAATTTGTATAAGAATTTCAAGTTTTTTTTTTAAATTGATTAAAATAATTATATCCCATCCTGTAGTAAAAGTTCTTAGGGCACAAGCAATAAAATAAAAAAACACCAATAAAAATGACAATTTTAAAGCAAATTAATATAAAACAACCTACAGAAATCTGAAATGTTTTATAATAATTTTAAAACACTGCACACTAGAAGAAAAATCCACAACCCAGTTAAACTGTAATCACTATGTCACAAAAGCTTTTGTGAACAGCCATGTTTTAATTGGGTACTGAAATGAAGCCAACATCAGTATCACTCAAACCCCCAAGAAGGGGGTATTCTAAACCCAGGGTGCCACAGCAGAGAAAACGCTCTCACAGATTGCTCCTACTAGTAGGACATGGGTGAAGCTTCCCTGGTAGTTCCCAGTGGGAGAGGTACTCCTCCATGTATGGAATGTTCTAAGTTAGGTTGTAGAAAAACACACACAATGAACTAAGGCAGTAGAGATGATCTAACATAAGGTTACACATTCTGGAAAATTTTGTTCAAGTGATGTGTAAGATGTAATGCACTACATGGGGAAAACTGTAAATGTTTACAAAGTGGATGCCCCTTTTCCCCCCTTTTGCTCTAAACGCCGTTTTTGGAAATGAGAAAATGTGGGCATTTTTCCTCGGGATGAGAAGTGAACATTTTTTCCCCCAACAAAAAATAGGGTAGGATAGGATAGGCCTCCAAGACACCTGTCATCAACTGACCTGCTCAGGTTCTGCAAATGCAGGGCTATGGCTTCCTTGATTCAGACAATCTACCTCTGATGAGGTCTTCCGCTTTTCCTTACAAGCATTATTGTCTTTTCTAATGAGTCATGTTGTCTTATGATATGGCCAAAGCATCATCGCCTCAGTTTCATCACTTCTGCTTCTAATGAGAGTTCAGATTTGACTTGGTTAGGACCCATTTATTTGTCCTTTTGGCCTTCCATGGTATCACAGAACTCCAACACCACATTTCAAATGAGTTGATTTTCTTCCTATCAGCTTTCTTCACTGTCCAGCTTTCACAACCATACACAGAAATATGACAGCATGAACAATCCTGAATTTGTTATTCAATGAGATATCATTACGTTTGAGGATCTTGTCTAGTTCCTTTATCACTGCCCTTCCCAGTCCTAGGGCTCATCAATATGAGCCAGAATATGCCAGCTCCCCGAGCAGGCCCGTTGCTCTCCCATTACTTGGATGAAAGGGGAGGAAGTCCAGATCATCATGCCAGTCAGTCTCTATAGTTACCGCTGCCTGTGTTCCACTTTCCGTAGCCAGGAAGCTGGCCTGCAGCACATGACCAAGGCCCTTGCATATTATCAGCCCTGGTCACATGCTGCAGGACTCCTTCCAGGCTTCCAAGAATATGACACGGACAACAGCTGCAGCAATAGGCTGACATGCCAGTAAGGGCTCCTTTGGTTCCGTTGTGTCTCTGTCTTTGTCCCGGGTGTTGTGAGGACTGCCTGGGGACGAAACAGGGCAAAAGCCCTGCATCATCAGGACTGCAAGGCTCTAAGACGGTGACAAGATGGGGTAAATAGCCCATTTAGACAAGCCCCAGTTTTCTTCTGATTTCCTGACTGCAGTCTCCATTCTGATTAATGACTGTACCAAGGTATGGGAAGTCTTTATTTCAATGCCTTCATCGTCTACTTTAAGGTTATGTAAATCATTTGTGGTTATTATTTTTGTGCATACTAGTGTTTAAACATAGAAAGAAAAAGTACCTGTTGAAAATCCACTTCTCCAATTTTGTCTGGGCATTTTAAAATGTTATAAATGCTATAAATTCTGGAATTTATCAGACAAGAAAAATATGGTGTCATCAGGACGCCACATAACCGGGCTCTCTAGACTTGTGGCAACCATCCTAGGAGAAGGAAAACTCTAATCCCAAACCTGGGCAGATGGTGCTCGTCCAACCCTGTAAGGTCAACCATCTAAGAGAAGGAAACTCTCATCAAACCTACGACCTGAGGGCCTCGCTGCTACCATCCATGCTTGCAAGGCCACAGCAGATATTTAGGATTGTGTGTAGACAGCACTGATGAAAGCGCTCGAGGAGTCGTAGGTGGTGACCCATGTTTCAGATCCATAAAGGAGAATAGACAGTATAATGGCTCTATACACACTGATTTTTGTGCTTTGCCTCAGGTGTTTATTGCTCCAGACTCTTTTGTGAAGTCTTCCAAATGCAGTATATGCCTTTGCTAATCTGTGATCGATCTCTTTGTCAATCTTGGCATCTGAGGAGATTATGCTTCCCAGGTAGGTGAACTGCTGAATGGACTTGAGCACAGATTTGCCGACGGCAATGTGGGGATGGTGGTGTTTGTCCTGTGGTGCAAGCTGGTAAAGAACTTCTGTTTTCTTCAGGTTGACTTCAGCCCAAACAGCTCTGCACCTGTTGCGAAGCAGGATGTTAGGCGCTGCAGAGCTGCTTCTGTGTGGGCAACAGGGGGAGCATCATCAGCGAAGAGCAGCTCATGGACTAGATAGTTTAGAGTCTTAGTGTGAGCCCTCAGTACGGTAACGTATATAGATGCCGTCATCTTCTTCAAGCTCTGCCATAGCCCTTTGGAGCATCATGCTAAAGAAAATTGTAAATAAAGTTGGTGCAAGAACACAACCTTGCTTCACTCTATTAGTTATTAGAAAGGGCTCTGAAAGAGCATCGCCATATCTGACTTGTCCACGCTGGCCCTCGTGTAGCAAGATAATCATTTTAAGGAATTTGGGGGGACATCCTAGTCTTTCCAGGATCTGCCACAGACCTTTTCTACTCACAGTATCGAAGGCTTTGGTGAGGTCGAGAAATGTTACATAGAGACCCTTGTTCTGCTCCCCATAAAGCCTCTTGTCAAAACCCAAACTCTACAAATATATCCAACAGAACTTTGTAAAATATCACTAATGTACAAAGATGTCATATAGCAATCAAATTCCTTACATTTACAATTGAAATCAATCTTGTGCAATTACAATATGGATTAAATGCTATTCCCATCAATTGTAATCACATAGGCAATTTCTGATATGGCTATATATACTTTCAGTACTTCCCCTGCATCTGTTATTAACGTTTAATTATCATAATGGGAATCATTTATTTGTAATCTGTCTTTATTTGTAGTTATTAACAATTTACCATAACCACATAAAAAGAATACAAACCATTAAAAAAGAAGAGGAAAATTCCATTATTTAAAATTATATCAAAACATGATCAGCACAAAAGCCAAAATTACCTGAGGGTTCATTTAAACAGTGACTTCAAGGTTAAGTCATTTTTATTAGGGCCCACAAGAGACTTCCTAAGTCCAGCTATGGTGTTATAAAAATATTGCTTTTTATGCAATCATTTCTCATTTTGTCCAGTGTTCACTAATTCATTGTTTATTATTGATATTGATCTGACCTTAGCCACCCACAGAGCCAACTCAGACTTTAAAATTCAAAGCAAAACATGTAGAAAGGCTGAATGACCAAATTATATGTGTACCCCCATCAGTAAGGAGTGCATCAACATTTTAACATCTAGATTAGTTTTCTTTGTCCTGGTGTCTTCCAGATATGTTAGACTTCTCATCTTCCCCAGCCAGCATGACCTTAGATGACCATGTGGGCAGGGGGTGATGAGAACTATTGTCAAGCACATCTGCAGGGATGATATGGCTTTATTTCATTTGCCCACCCCTTCACCAAAGGGAAGTTTAATTTCACCACATTTTATTTAGGACCTTATCTGATTATTGTAAAAAAATTCTGTAATTCCGCTGTTGAGGAAAGCAGAAACATAGAGGCATGATCACAGTAATTATCGCGTTTTGCTGTAATCATGCAATGCTACTGCCATGGAATTATTGTACAACCACCACTAGTGGTTTAAAAACAGGATTTCAGCTCACACTATTGTAACATTGTCTTCTAGTCACAGAATATTAATGCTTCATGCTGGCCTACGCGTGCACCTTTAAGAAAAAAAATTATTTTACTTCCATGATTTTGCATGGGCAAGATTTCAGCAGTTCTCGTGAGAAGATGTAACTTTGCTTACACTCCAAAAAACAAATAAATAACCAAAGAAATTCACAAACAAACTAAACATAACAAACCTGTTCATGCTACTATCCTGTCGTAATTATGCCATTTCCACCTCATGTGATAAAGGAGATTTTCAGATGGGGCTTATACTGTGGGGCAGGCATGGAACTGGGTTGAGAAAGGGGCTGTCGTTCAGACGACTTTGACCCCTTCCATCCAGCTCCCATCCTGCTCCCTGGATATTCTATTCACGAGGAAAAATTGTGACTAGACACCCCTTCTGTGTCTGTCACAGAATCAGGGACATGGGATACAGAGCCCCGTTCCTGTTCCGCGATGACAGGCATAGGGGAGGAGCTCTGTGGCAGGCATTTCCAGCCACCAACGGGACAGCCAGGTAAGTGCCACCCTTCTCCCCCCTCCCTGGGTTCCTTTTTTATTTTAAATTTATTTTTTTCATTTTATTTCTGTCTTTGACAGCTGGGGGCTTAAATTTGAATTCCCCTCCCGCTTGTTCTCTCGTGAGAACGAGCAGGATTTCCCTGGGCCTGGCGTAAAGGCAGCCTTACGACTGCTCCATTTATGGCTGGCTGGGCAAGGAGGGAGGATGCCCATTCCTGGAGTGGAATGGAGGTAAGTATATGAACATTTACTTCCATTTCATTGCAGGAACAGGAGAGGAGGTGGCGAGGTAGCAATGGAGCATTTTGGCCCCATCTGAAAATCTCCAAAGTCCTTACTCTTGCCAATCAAAAAGAGTGGTTGTCTGATTTTTAACTATGCATAAATCAATGGAATGGGGAGCAGAAGGCAGTCCTGCAAATACACAAACATGCATGTAAGTGCATGTGTGCATACATGCCTGCACACACACCCTTTTCTCAGACCTCCTCTGGATCAATTAGAGGATAGTCCTTCAAAAAGAGAATCACTGGTGGAAATGTGGATTAAGATCAAATCAGCCATTAACTTGTAAAGCTGAGCATCAGAGTATGCAAAACGCAATTTTTAGTACTGCCCTTTGCAACTAGAGGGCCCAAGGTGGAAGAAGCAGGTTGAACATTGTTGCTGCAGTAGACACAGAAATGGTTCCTGCCTAGATGTATATGCAGGTAATTTAAAAATCAAAAATACAATAAAAGTGTGAACTGGCTCTGTGCCCCACAGTTAAGCAGAGTTTTAGACTATCCCTAATAGGTTCATATTTGATCCTGTCTGTTGCAAATTTGCAACCTGGGACTGCTTAGGTATGCTACTGCTACTGCCTTTGCGAAATTTTAGTGAGTTGTTTAATGATTTATAACTCTCATATGGTGTTATTTCCAGTGAAGCATACCCTCCAACATTTCACAGATGAAAACTGGGACATGTGGTCAAGCAACATTGGAGTGTGGGAAAGATGGGAAAAAGTTATGAATGTGGAAGATACACATGCCAGGAGAGGTTGCAACAGTTTGCTTTTGTCTGAACCTACTGGGAAGGGCAATATTTGGTCTGCTCTTCTCCCCTCCGCATTGCTGGTTACTTGAGAGCAAACTACTTTTGCACTTTGAACTCAGTTTGCAGTAAGCTGAGGAAATGGATGAAAGTAAGAGGAGAGGAGAGAAACTGGGACGTTTTAAAGGCAGTGGAAAAAATGGGATAACAGAAGATTAATGGTGACTGTCTCCACCAAATTGGGACAATTGGAGGGGATGGTGGAGACTGGCAGGTCTCATGCCAGTGGGTCAGTTAATGTACTCTGGTTTTAATCTAAATTTTAAAGCAACTGTCCAAAGTGATGAACCTATTTCAGAGATAGGGTTCAGCACCCCCATACATATAATTGAGAATTTTTATTTCTATGAAAGATTTCACCAGGGTGTTTTCAGAAAAGAAAATGGAGTGTGTGTGTGTGTGTTTATATATATATATATATATATATATATGAGGGGCGCTCCAAAAAAGCAATACAAGGACTCCCTGAAACATCATCTCAGGCTCGGCCAAATTGATCACCAACAATGGTCCGCCCTGGCCTCACATCGGGAGGCATGGAGATGCACTATCCACAGTGCTGCAGCCTTATTTGAGAACTCACACCAAACAAGTCTTGAAGAGAAATGACAACGCAGAAAGAACCACAACCCAAAACCATCACCCAAGGAGACCTTCTGCTGTGCTTTCTTCAACCGGACTTGTTTATCTTGGATTGGCCTTTTTAGTCATCAGCATGCTTGAGGTAAGCGCGGGATGAGTCCTTCCCGAATCTTCGTTTGCGAAGAAAAGCCATATATATATATATATATATATATATATATATATATATATATGATAACATTTAAGGCTGGATCAGAGACTAGGGTCCATTTAATCAACTATTAGCTATTCTGGCTGATTACAACCAGTGTAAGAGACTCTCCAGATAAGAAAAAGATCTCTGAAAGTCTCAGGTTTTGTTCCTGTACAACCCTATTTTATCTTGGAAATCTATGTGATAGTTCCCATGTTCTGAAGTATTCCCAGGGAACTTCCAGCATTACCAAGGTCCTTTTGTTCCCACTCCCTAGGTAAGTTTAAATTAACCCAGTATATCCCAAAATGAAATGAACGTCTCCATGACTGTCTGCTTGTGTCATGCTGGAACTAGCTAAGATGGCCACCACTATGAAACACAGCAATTGTTTCCAAGGCCCAGATTCAACAGAGAGAGAAAGTGGAATCCTAGCAATAAAAGAAAATGATCATAATGCTTAAACAGTATACAATTGCTAAAGCACTTTAACATTTTTGACCATAAATCCTGAAATAACAACTAAAAAGGGCTCAGTGGAAATTGGTGAAGGTAAATTTCTCATAAGGTTGCCTAGGTCTAGATGTGACAAATGATCAATGGGAGGGGGAGAACACAGGAGGGAGGGGAGGGGAGGGAAATCTTGGATATTTCAAGAAAGAGTTTAGATACAAAACCATGAATATGCAGGTAAAATCAACACAAAAAGAATTGGAAAGTCTTGATACTCCCAGGGTGTTTTTCCTTTCTAGATGAGCCCTAAGGCATTCTTTTGTCACTGGAGCAGCAAATAGGTTCCAACTCTTTTAAATACTAATACTAATACTATTTATATTCTGCCCCTCTAATTGCTTACAACAATTAAACCCCAAATCCTCAATCCCACCCACCCCCTTAAAATACAATCAAATAATTCAGAAATTAAAACATACTTTAAAAAAAACCAATAAAAATAAACAATGGACAGTAGCCGTAGCAAGGCCGGGACAAGCTAGATTTTCTTTTTTGATGACCGGGTATCTATTCAGGAAAGGCCTGCTGGAAGAGATCCATCTTAAGAGCTTTTTAAAAGCTATTTAGGTTGGTGATATGATGGATCTCATCCAGCAGGCTGTTCCATAATCTGGGAGCAATAGCTGAAAAGGCCCTCCGGGAGGTCAAAGAAAGCCTAGTTTTTAAAGGTTGTAACAAATTCCTCCCAGAGGACCTGAGTGTACAGGGAGGATTATATAGAAGGAGGCAGTCCCCAAGATAGGTTGGACCCAAGTCATTTAGGGCTTTAAAGGTGATAACCAACACCTTGTACTGGGTCCGGAAAGTAATGCGCAGCCAATGGAGTGATCTTAATATCGGTGTTATATGGTCTCATCTGGATGTACCCGAGACCAGTCTGGCTACCATATTCTGTGCTAATTGAAGTTTCCGGACCAAGCACGAGGGTAGCCCCATGCAGAGTGCATTACAGAAATCAAGATGGGAGGTTACCAGAGCATGTACCATGGTCTCAAGATCTCCGACTTCTAGGAAAGGGCACAGCTGGTGTATCAGCCGAAGCTGATAACAGGCACTCCTGACCGTCGCATTTACCTGATTCGTCAGCTGGAGCGACAGGTCCAGGAGGACCCCCAGACTGCGAACATAGTCCTTGGAGGAGAGCATGACCCCATCCAGGACTGGAGATTGCATACCAGTGCCTGGGTTTGGGGCTGCTACCGTGAGTACCTCCGTTTTATCTGGATCCAGCTTCAATTTGTTTTTCCTCATCCAGTCCATTACTGCCCTAAAACAATCATTAAGAGAAGAGATACCATCTGAAGTCAGAGCTGAAGACTGAGACATGGAGAAATATACCTGGGTATCATCAGTGTACTGATAATACCCCGCCCCATGCCTCTGAATGATCTCTCTCAGAGGCTTCGTGTATATATTGAATAGCATTGGGGACAGGATAGCACCTTGTGGGATGCCACAATTAAGCTCTTTCCTTGCAGAACAACTGTCCCCAAGCATCACCCTCTGGAATCTGACTGAGAGGAAGGAATGGAACCACTGCAGTGCAGTGCCTCCAATTCCTAGCTTTCTCAGGCGATCCAAGAGGATGTCATGATCTATTGTATCAAAAGCCACTGAGAGCTCCAGTAACACCAACAGGGTCACACTACCCCTGTCAATGCTCAGGCGAAGGTCATCAGCCAAGGCAACCATGGCAGTCTCAACTCCAAATCCCGCCCTAATGCCAGTTTGAAATGGATCTAGATAATCGGTTTCTTCCAAGACAGCTTGGAGTTGGAGAGCAACCACCCTCTCGATCACCTTGCTCAAAAAAGGTAAAAAGGAGACTGGCCTGTAGTTCTTCATATCCAGAGGGTCAAGGGAAGGAGCTTTTTAGGAGTGGTCTAACTGCCACTTCCTTCAAGCAAGATCGAACATGACCTTCCCTAAGGGATGCATTGATGATATCCCTAAGGAACATCCTCAAGGCATCACCACCTGGACGGCCAGCCATGAAGGGCAAGGGTCAAGAGGGCAGGTAGTCTTCCTCACTCTACCAAGGAGCTTGTTCACGTCATCAGTACTTACAGATTGAAATCGATCCAGTATAACCTCATCAACAGAGTTACAGGACACCTCGGCAATCGAATCTGCTACAACCCTGGCGTCCAAGTCAGCTCTCATCTGAGAGATTTTATCTGCAAAGAAGTTGTTAAATGCATCACAGCAGGCTCTTGTTGGGTTTAGTAATGAGTTCTGCACAGGTGGAACCTGTGTCAGTTTCCTCACCACCCTAAACAGCTCTGCTGGGTGAGACTCTGCAGATGCAATACATGCAGAAGAAAAAGATTTCCTTGCTGCACATATTGCCTCGCTATAGGAATGAAGAAATTTCCTATGACGAGTCCTGTCAGACAAGAGTCAAGTTTTTCTCCAGATGCACTCTAGTTGTTGTTCAACCTGCTTCACCTTCCTATGTTCTTCAGTATACCATGGATGGTGATTAGAAGTGGGTTGGAGAGGACGCTTCGGAGCGATCGTGTCGATAGCCTTGGTAAGATCAGTGTTCCAAGCATTGACCAAGGCTTCGACAGCATCACTGGTGTTACCAACCAATGAACCCTCTAAGGCTTTCTGGAATCCAATTGGTTCCATTAGCCTTCGAGGGTGGACCATTCTAATAGGTCCTCCACCCCCAACAGGATGGACAGTGGCTCTGAGTTCAGCCTTGATCAGGAAATGATCCGTCCATGACAATGTGGTAGTTTTAGTCACCTCCATCCATGGATATTCCTGTTCCGTACTAAAGACCACATTGAGGGTATGACCTGCACAATGAGTGAGCCCGTTGACCAATTGGGATAGGCCCATGTTTGTCATAAACTCCATGAATTCCCAAGCCGCACCTGATAGATTTGACAAGCTGCTCTCAAGTGCGATGTTGAAGTCTCCCAGACTAACAGTCTGGGCAACTCCAACAGCAACTCTGAGACCAGTTGTGTCAGCTCGGTTAGGGAGTCTGTAAGACAACGGGATGGATGGTATACTAACAGAATCCATAGACTCTCCCTGCTCTTCAGGCTCAGGTACATACACTTGAAATGGACTGTTTTCTGGACAGTTATCCTGGTCAAGGTAAGGTTATTTTTATGAACCAGAGCCACTCCGCCCCCTCGCCCACTTCCCCTTACCTGCTCACTAACAGAGTACCCAGCTGGGAGGGCCTGTGCCCAAGTTATGGCACTGTCCTCTCCCAGCCAGGACTCAGTGAAGCAAGCCAGGTCAGTGTCCTTTTCCAAGAGAAGATCATAAATAATGTGGCTCTTGTTTTTTACTGACCTGGCATTGCAAAGGAGCAAGGTAAGGTTCTGGGGTATGGTTGGTACACTCTCCGATCCATTCTGGGGAACAGAGTGGACTGAAGGCAGGATGGGTTTTAAACATCTATCCCTCCTTCCTTTGTACCAAACTTTCACTCTGCTCCCGCCATACCTTCCGTTCCCCTGTACCACCTCAATCTTCGCTCCCAGATCATGCCCGGCCACATATGCTTGTCCCTTATTCCAACAATCTTCCAGTTCTTAAGGCTTCTGGGTAGGGTAGGGGGGCATGGAGCCCAGCTGAAATCTCTCCCTTCACAGCCAAGGTCCTGACACTCAGTTCTGGGTGGGGGAGGAGGGCATGGAGCCCAGTTGAAATCTCTCCCTTCACATCTAAGGCCCTGACACTCAGCAAGCAGTAGCTCTTAAAGCTTCTGGGTGGAGGAAGGGGTGTGGATCCCAGTTGAAATCTCTCCTTTCACATCAGCCTGCATAGTAAATAAAGCTACTTGTCTACACTGTAGAAAAAATTCATAATTACCTCATAGTTATGGTGAGCCTGACACACAATGTTGTTGATGATTTGATTGGAATGCACTTCTTTTTCAACCTGAAGGCTTTAAATCTACTTTTTACCCTCCACTTTATTGGAAAAAACAGTTTATTGTACATGTGATCACCTCTAAATTGGCTTTGGTGTGGAAACAGAGGGTGGGGTTTTGAGTGGGTGGTACTTTGTTGTATTTACATTCTGCCAGTGTACAGCCGCTATTTTTTGAATATGCATTTGTACAGAGATCAGTATTAGCATATCTTTGCCTATCTAGTAATACATTACTCTGGGACAATGTATTTTTGCATGCATGAGGGGAACAACAACCAGAAAACACTGATGCAGCCATGGCTGTGTGGCTGGAAATATTGTGAAGTTTAGGACATGTGATCCAGGTAGGACTGCCCTTTGACACTGAAGCATGCCAGGAGGAAAAGTGTGGCTGGTAATGCTGAACTCGCTCCATTTGCACCTTGAAGTGTGTGGTGCTAAAAGGGTCACTGTGGGTCCAGGAAACTTTGAATTGAAGCTGAATTGCTTCAGCGGAGTAGACAAGCCCTTAGACACCTGAGGCAGAAAGTCCCACAAGCACTCCCTCCCTTCCTGGTGGAAAAATGGAATAAAACAAATGGAATAATTAACTGCTCTTCTACCCTTTCATAATATTCAAAAGTGATGGCTTTAGGCAGCTTCCCCAGTCTTCTCAATGGCAGGGCTGGCCCTGGCTAAGAGTGAGGGCAGCTCCAAAATACCAAAGAATGTATCTCAATGGCAGGGCTGGCCCTGGCTAAGAGTGAGGGCAGCTCCAAAATACCAAAGAATGTAAAAAGCTAAACACCAAAACCAAAACTAAAGCGACTGGAGGTCCACTCCTGAAAAATGTGTGGGTTTTTAATATTAAACAGCACAAATGAACACATTCCACATTTACATGGGGAAATACAGGTAGAACTCAGCAGCTGCAGCAAAGATGGCTCTTATATACCATTTTGAGGAAAAGAACAGCTTGAAAGTTTTTTTCTGTGAAGCAGGCAGAGAAGTGTTTCCTGTGCAGTTGCTCAACATAATTTTGGCTCTTCCCTAGAAGAGTGCGCATTGGTTGAGTTGCAAGTTGGGGGTGCGTAGAAGCCTTCACACATCTGCTTTGCCACACGCTGAGCTTCCCACAACATTCTCAACATGCTAATTTAATCAGGGATATTGGCCCTCAGCAATAATAATTTGCATGTTTGAGGCGGAAATCCTGAAGTGTGCCCACAGTTATGGACAGAAGAAACAACTGACTTGGAGTGGTGGTGGTGGTACAAGTTCCTTTTATTTTGCCTTTTTTCACATTTAAACTCATAGAGTCTCCCACTTAAACAATGACCCAAAATGCTAGGAAAATAAACAATGGGTGGGAAGGAGAAAGGGAAATTAGGAAGGTTTGCAAAACATGTTAAGGACTGGACAAGAGAAGAATTCTCTGGGATTGTTTTGACTTGTGTCAACTCATTTTATTTAGGAGCTGTTTCCTCCAAAGCAATGAATATTTGAAAGCACCATATTTATTAACTGTTAATTTTACCCCTAGGCCCTTTGAGCTGCAAGTTCAAAACACAAACTCTGGAAATGCACACAGGCTCCATCTGTTCATCTTCGTCTAACGTACTTTGAAAATGTCACCCAGTGATTTTTTGATTAATTGTATGATTTCAGTTTAATTGCCTGGTGTGTGTTTTTTTCTTTTAAAAAAGAAAACCCAACAGCAACAGCAAACCTTTGGATACTCACAGAATAATGGAGCATCCATATACATTTGTATCGCAAAAATGTGTTTACAGTGTCTTATGAGTTGAATGCCTTATAGATATTCATGGAAGACTATTTCTTAACCAGACTGGCTGCTTAGGGCATATAGACATCTAAGAAATCTCTCTCTCTTGCTCTCTCTCTATATTCATGCATGCATATACATTTTATAAACTCAGAGTATACAGTACACTGTTTCCTTCTGTAATGATCATGACAAATTGACTCTTTTTGCCTGAATTCAGATCCTAGTCCTAACTAGGACAGACAATTGATTGAATGAATAGGTTTACCATTCAAATTCAAGTTGAGTCCCAGTCTTGGAAGAAGGTGGGACATAAATAAAACCATTTGTGTTGCTTGTTCCTTTTATTTTTCATACATTTCTAGTATGTTTTTTCTGCTAAAGCAATGTTCTGCTTATTCATCTTTTAATACTGAACCTTTCAGAGAGAGTATCAGGCCCAAGTTTGCATGTTGCTGTATCCAACACTGAGTTAATGAAAGCGGGTAGTGCCCAGCAAACAAACACACTTACACCGTCTGTTAGATTGGAAATCCCACAACTTTTATTGGTTACAGCTGCAGAAGAAGGCTTAGCTTTCATTGAATTGGATCTGAGACAGCTGTTGTCCCCACTGCTGATTTGGTACAAAAACCTCAGCCTGTATGCTAGTAATTGCTGAAATGGCCACTGTATGGTTCCCTAGCCACCTGAGAGTGAAGGCTGGATTCCCTGGCCTCAAGCTGGGCCTAACTCATGCTACCTTCACCCACAAGGTCCCATAAGGAGACTCCCATTGGATATGGAAGGCACCCAGGCCTAGTCTGCCTAATAAACTGGATCCAATCCTGTACCCCAAAGCTGTGACAAACAAACTGCCTCAAAAGTTGTGGCAAACAAATCAAAACAAAATAAGCCTCCCTGAAACATAAACTAGAGGGAGGGAGGGACAAAGGTTAAAGACCAACTAAAATTGGGCTGGCTGTGGAGCTTTTATATTCCCCTCCCATTCCAGAGTGAAGATTTGGTAAAGTCCCACTCCCAGACAGCCAGGCTCTCCCTCATTAGCTGGCCTTCCTGCCCATGCCAGGGAGCCCTTGAAACTGTTTACCCCTCCCCAAGGAAGGACACGCAGGAAACATGGTGTAATGATCCCATTCTTTCAAAGTGTGTCTGGAACCACTTCTATTGGCACATCTGAGCAGTCAATAATGGCAACAGCTTCTATTAGTGTTGCCATGCTGGGACCACCCCAGGGCCTGAGATTTCAGAGCAAAACCTGAGACCTAGGAGATTATCAGACACAGCATAAAGTACCTTATCAGAAAGCCAAGATGATGTTACTGTCCTGCGAATGGGACCTGAGACATTTCCAGATGATCCTTGCCGCGCAACGATTGTCCAGGAGAGGCTTGTTGCAGCAGCACGGCAGAGGGTCAATTTCGGATGACGCCGTGCCTGCTGCGAGATTGTCTGTCCCTCTTGCGCTTAGGCTTGGAGCCTGCCGCACTATATTCGGCAAGATTTTATTCACGGAGGATCGTCTGAAAATGTCCCTGGTTTCAGATGACGTTGTCCTTGTCACGTTCTGCTCCTGTGCTGCAGCAGTTAGTAAGCCAGCGCTTTTCATTGACACGACCTCCCCATCAATGAAAAGTGCCACCTTACTAACTGCTGTAATACAGGAGCAGAATGCGACAAGGATGAGGATGTCTGAAACCGGGTCCTGTTCGCGGGACAGAAATGTCATCCTGACGTTCAGATAAGGTACTTTTTTGGACACATCTGAGAGGACTTTTTCAGATGATACTTACAGAGCAAGGAGGTCTTGGAAGAGGCTCAGCGCTGTCGTGTGGCAGGAGGTCCTTTTTGGATGCTGCCGTCCCTCTTCCAAAATCATTGGTGTCACTTCCATGAAGGATTGGAAGCAGCCGCACCATATTTTAATCATGGAAGTTGCCCGTGAGTAAAAAATGGCCAAATATGGCGCAGCCGCTTCTAATCCTTCACGGAAGTGACACCAATGATTTCAGAAGAGGGATGGTGGTGTCCGAAAAGGACCCCCTGCTGTGCGACAGCACTGTGCCTCTCCCGAGACCTCCTTGCATGGTAAGTATCATCTGAAAAAGTCCATAATCTCCCTAGAGATAGCCCCTGGTGATATCACAGGGGATAGGGCATGGTGACAGTATTTAACATAATTCATTAAGCATTCGTCTCAGTTACTGACAGCATGTCATTCAAATAACACAACAAACAAAACACAAGTCTAACTGATGAGAGAAAGGAGGGAGAGGAGGAGACTTCTGGCGAGTGTATAGCTACTTCTCCAAAGCAGGTTGCAGGAGTCAAAGCCAGCAGTACACAAGGGAAAAAAAATACTTCTTTTCAGGGCACTGCTCTCACTCTGAGATTCTTTTCCACCTCTTGTGGCCTGGAGCAGACCAAACAGACCCTGAGATATGGGAACCTTACTTTTCAAAACAACAGGTAAAACATAGCACTTTGAAGCTGCTGAACTCTCAAGCCCATGGAGCTAACTATGTGTAATCTGACAGTTACTCCCCTTTTCACAATCTACCATGCTGCCAAGTTTCATCAATATGTGCAAAGAAAACAAAAACAAAAATGTGAATCTATTTTAGATTTGCAATCATAGAAGTGACTAAGAGAAGTCACAATCCCAATCCCCAAATCACAAACAGGAGCTGTAGTGAGATCAGGTTGAGGCAGGTCTAGATCATTGTGGAGCAGAATGGGACAAATCCAGTCAAACAGATCAGGCCCTGTATCAGGTCAAGTGGTTGGTGCATAGCCCTATTAGCTACAGAGGGACTCCAGGTTGAGAGGCAGGATACCTTTGGTGCTATGGAAAAAGTGCTAGAGAAGGCCAATTACCTTTGTAGAGGCATCTGTTGGATCTTGGCAACAGAATGCAGGACAGATGGACCCAACAAGCCAATTTTTATGTTCAGTGGTGCCCCAAGGATATGTGAAACCTTCTCTATGACATGCTGCTGGGCTTACTAGAATGATTCTGGTTTTCTTTGACATTCCATAGTGGAGAAATAGCTTAAACTGGTATTCTGAATTCTGAACTCCTGAATTCACTACATACTATTCCTTGAAATAAAATGGAATTACAGCGTCAACTCTAATCCTAATCCTAAAGTGAATGGAGAGGATCAAGGGGAAAGGGGGGGAGAGGAAGGAAAGGGAGAGGTTTAGTGTACATAACAAAATGCATATTGTACCTAGTGTGTTTCTTCGCATGTTCAGGCTTTTAACTTAAGTTTAAAAATTGATGTGGGAAAGAAATCTACAGCTCTAACACATATTTTTCCTTTAAAAATAACTTTGAGATTATGTGTGTTCATTTTTTTAGTTCAGGCAACCATTTTTTTTTACCCATTTGTAGTTCATGTACCAAACAGTGGCCGACTCTTTCCTCCCTCTTGTTTCTCCAATTAACTAGCTGTCCGCTATACATTTTAGTGCCGTGTGAATAATGAAGACCAGGTAATGAAGGCCAAGAACACATGTTGTTCTCATTAAGGGATGGCATCAACATAATTTGCACATCCCGCAAACATGATGCAAGTTGTTGTTAATAGGAAGTAAAAATATCTTGGGTGGCAGGCATTAATTATGGGTAAAGCTGAACTTCTGTCAGAGATATTGTAGGAGTATTCAATGAGGTGACATTTGGGTTCTAAGATATTAAAGGACTCACAGAGTTTGAAATGCAATAGGTTTCCTTGATGATGGTGCATTGACATCTTGAAACTCTGTCAACAGAATAGTCAAATGACAACTTGAAGCCAGGGGGTATTTTACTGTTTATGTGTATCCTACTTTTTATTCTTCTAAAAGTCCAAAGCAGCCTTTAAGCCTCAGAACAACCATGTTGGGTAGATCAGACTGAGCAAAAGGTACAAAACTTGTCATTAGATGGTAACTATGATGATGATGATGATGGATACTACTACTAATACCGGTACTACTAGGCTGGCATTAATCACTGCAAGTTATTGATTTGTAACCTAAGGCTTATCTACATGGGCTAAATACCCCATCTCAGAGCCCTGTAGTCCATACGATGCAAGGCATTTGTGCTGTTCTGCAGTCCTCACTGCCCCCAGGGCAGATATGGGGCTCAGACAGGGGGAAAGTGGGGTATGGCCTGATAGAAAATACCCAGTTTACTCCATTACTGCTGGCAAACAATGGATCAGGCTCCGTGTGTCTGCAGGAGCCTATCCCTGCTGGCTGGCCCTTGCTGCTGCTGTGGTCTCCCTGGCTCTCTGAGAAGGCAGGAAGGAGTCCCGCAGCATGTGACCAAGACTGGTTACATACAGGGGGCCTCAGTCACATGTTGTGCCCCCCCTTCCCATCTAGACCCATTTCAAACTGGCTTCAGGACGGGATTTGGAGTTGAGACTGCCATGGTTGCCTTGACCGATGATCTGCATCTAAGCATCGACAGGGGTAATGTGTCCCTGTTGGTGCTTCTGGACCTCTCAGCGGCTTTCGATACGATAGATCATGGCATTCTCCTGGATCGCCTGAGAGGGTTAGGAATTGGAGGCACTGTGCTCCAGTGGTTCCGGTCCTTCCTCTCGGGCAGGTCCCAGAGGGTGCGGCTTGGGGACAGCTGCTCCAGCAGAAAGGAGCTTACTTGTGGTGTTCCACAGGGCGCCATCCTGTCCCCGATGCTGTTTAACATCTATATGAAGCCGCTGGGTGAGATTATTCGGGGTTATGGGGCTGGGTGTTATCAGTACGCTGATGACACCCAGATCTATTTCTCCTTGTCCCGATCATCGGCCTCGAATCCTAATGGCATCTCTCCTCTTAATGACTGTCTTAAAGCTGTAATGGGCTGGATGAGGAAAAACAGATTGAGATTAAATCCAGACAAAACAGAGGTGCTCAAGGTAGCGGCCCCGAAACCAGGAGTTGAGTTGCAACCTCCAGTCCTGGATGGGGTCACACTCCCCATTAAGGACTGTGTTCGCAGTCTGGGGGTGCTCCTTGATTCATCGCTTCAGATGACGAGTCAAGTGAATGCGACGGTCAGGAGCGCTTGTTATCAGCTTCGGCTGATACGCCAGCTGTGCCCTTTCCTGGAAGTAAGGGACCTTGAGACTGTGGTGCACGCGCTGGTAACCTCTCGTCTAGATTTCTGCAATGCGCTCTACATGGGGCTACCCTCGTGCTTGGTCCGGAAACTTCAGTTGGTACAAAATATGGCAGCCAGAGTGGTCTCAGGAACATCTCGGAGAGATCATATAACTCCAATACTAAAATCTCTCCACTGGCTGCCTATCAGTTTCCGGGCCCAGTATAAGGTGTTGGTTATTACCTTTAAAGCCCTAAATGGCTTGGGTCCAACTTATCTCCGGAACCGCCTCCTCCCATACAATCCTCCCCGCATACTCCGGTCCTGTGGGAGGAATCTGCTTCAGCCACAAAAATCTAGGCTGTCTGCAACCTCCCAGAGGGCCTTTTCAGTAATCGCCCCCAAATTGTGGAATGGCCTGCCGAATGAGATCCGTCAGCTGACGAGCTTGAGTAGCTTTAAAAAAGCACTAAAGACGGATCTCTTTCGGCAGGCCTTTCCTGATTAGATCCCGGCCTCAGGAACTCAGTCTCCTGGCTTTTTAAAAATTATGTATATATTTGTTTTTAATGTATTTTTTTAGCTAGAAGGTTTTAATCTTATTGTGTTTAATGTCTTTTTATGTGGGAGGGTGGGGGTGGGTGGTGTTTTTAGTCATTATTATAATGTTTTAATTGTTGGAAGCCGCCCCGATTGTTTTTAGCAGAGGGGCGGGGTATAAATAAATTTTATTATTATTATTATTATTATTATTATTATTATTATTATTCCAAGTCAGCAAAGAAAATGGCAGCGGAAGCTGCAGCGACAAGCTGGCATGCCCATCAGGACTTCTACCCATTCCATACAGGGAATGGGAGAAGAATGGGCCAGATCCATAGCTAGGAGCCAGCATATCCTGGCTTGTGTAGATTCCCTAGAGTTCCATGTCCTTAACTGATCTGTATTCATGAAGACTATGTAGTCTTACTGTTAACCTATGTAAATGTCATTCTAGCCCACCTTAAGAAGCAGCTGCTGGATCAGGCAAATGAGGTCTGTTCAGGTTCAAGGAGGATGATGTTTCCACCCCTGTCCCACCAGCAAGTGAGGCTGTAACATCAGAAGCAGGACTCTTTTTGCAAGTCCTTGTTACAAGTCCTTGCTGGTGTGTGTGTGCTGGAAATGTCATCTTCCTTGCACCCTGATTGGAAGATGAACGGACCTTCTTCACCTGATCTAGTGGTGGTGGTGGCTCTTATGGTGGGCTCGGTTGTGGCCAGGCTGGGAGACATTATTTAGTTACACAGACATAGCTAAGTAGATCTAGAATACCAGCAGTGGTGGTGGTGATGATCATCATGATGATGAAGATTATTTTCTGCCCATGTCCCTGAACTGGGATTAAAAACTGAGGTAGACAAAGCAGACTTAAACTACTAATTAACTTTAAGCACTTTTCAGCACAGCAAGGAAAGAACTGTTCTAGCTTCCCAAGGAAGGGAGTTCCAGAGCCATTGAAAAGCCCCTGTCCCATGTTCCCACCAAGCCAATGGGACTGAGAAGGGTCTCTCCTGAGGATTTCAGGGCCTGGGTAGACTCATATCTGGTGTTATACTCTGTTATATAGCCTGCACCTAAATTGTATAGGGCTTTACAGGTGATAACTAGCACTTTGAATTGTGGAGATTTGAATTGTAAAGCAGGTTAAATTCTAATAACTGCAATTCTAATAGTAACATCCACTTACAAAAAAGAGGAGGGTGAAGCAAAATAATATCAGGGTTTGAGTCTAGTAACACTGAACCAACTTTTATTGTATCAGAACAAGTTGCAGCCCCCCCCCCTTTTCATGGGTTAGGTAACCACAGTTTCACTTACCTTCTAGGCATCTGGAGGATCATAGAGTCATGCTGGAGGTGGTCCGTCTAGACATTGTGAGGTCCTCCCGTGCGATTCTATGGTACAATATGGCAGTTCACTAGTATACACAGTTTCGTGTATCTGCAGTAAGTCTGGGAATGTACCCCCTGCATAACGGGATGACCTGCATTTTAAAATATGAAACTATTAGTTCCAACTAAAGTAGACCCATTACATGAATGGGACTGTCAAGATAACACATACGTAAGTACTATTGGTTCAGTTGGTTTACTCTAGTTGGAGTGAACAATTGGATTTAGCCTGATGAATTTAAGATGGAAAATCATCTTAGTAAATAATCAGACAATGAAATAATTGCTGAGTTTGTGTAATTGTTACAGTTTGTTAGGTGAAATAAAATTTTGAGAAAGAAAACAAAGATTGAAAATCAAGCAGGCTTTACGTGATTAATCTGAAGGGATTCTTTCTTTCTTTCTTTCTTTCTTTCTTTCTTTCTTTCTTTCTTTCTGGCATTCCTGTCTCAAACACACATACAAGGATTATTAGCACTGCACTTGATACAGCTGTTTGTGCTCTCTCTCACTTGTCCATGGATAATAATTTAAACTGGATATTAAATATTTTGTTTTTTTGCCCTCCTCTTTTTTCAGAGAAAAGAAATGTCAGTTCAGATCTCTTCTGAAATTAGTGATCTCTTCCAGAGCTTCACTTTACTAATGAAAGTCTGAAAATAGCTGGTGTTCCCAGAAACATGTGTTTCACATTGAACAACAAAGATACAATTTTTTGTGCACTCATAAATAATGTTTTTTTTTAAATGAATACAAGTAAAGACTGTCTAAATTAGTATTTTTTTTAAAAAAAATTGATGCTTTGGCAGGATTATAAATATATTGATGAGAAGGAGTGAAAGTGAGAGTTAACTGCCAGTATTTAAGAACATTATTTTTAAGAGCAGGTAAAAAAAACATGTGCTTTGAGGATTATTCTCCATTAATGGTGAAGTAAATGGCATTTTATAGACTAGTCTACTGACCTTTAATAATTGTACAGCAGAAGGAAATAGTTCTAGTAGAAACACTGACATGAATGCCACAATAATTTAACAAATGCATTTTTGGCATCACATGAGTATTCAAACGTCACTTTATACACTACTTCATGTAGGTCAATCGTCTTGCATATAAAAGACACTTCAGTGAAGTATGGAGAGAAAAGTACACCATGTGTAATGTGCGGGCAACATACACTTGTCTTTTTGTTGTTCTTGCAGGCTATGAAATGGACACATATGTGTTTGGCACACATTATAGCATGCACTTATTTCCCTTCCACAACAGGGATATCCATGTAGCAAACTACCTAGAATGGAGATCCAGGTAGTGAAACCATCTGACAGGATGATCCTCTCAAAAAGGTGGGATGGCATCATTTATACATTGGCATCTGCATCAGCATAAATAGGCACATCTGAAAGAAACACTGGCTGAGTGTTGGATACAGCTGCCTCTTTGGCTATTTCTGGACCACTTTTGTATACCAAGTCATCTACACAGCATGTGTGATCACTCCATTTTGAATTTCTGCCTAAAGTCTCTAGACCAGGGGATTGACCATGTCTGCTGTGCGTTTCCATGCATCTCTCACCAAACAGGAAATTAGCTTCATTGGGCTCCCCTTAGTCTAAAAAAATATATTGCTATACCCCCTTTGCCTTTATTTTTCCTCTTTCTCCTGAAAACCCCCATGAACCTATCCATTCTTTCCCTTGTGTGGCTCTTTTAAAGTGTGTAGTTAAAGGCTTTCACAGCCGGCATCCATAGATTTTCCTTGAGTTTTTTTTCTGGCCCATGTTCTGGAAGAGCTTATTTCTGATGTTTCACCCGCACCTGTCACTGGCATCTTAAGAGAATGGTTGGGTAGGAGCGTGTGTGTGGGTTATATACTGTAAACCCCTGTTGGAGAGGATATGTAAATTTGTGTATTTGAATGGCTAGTTTCTGGGTGGAGATATGCAAGGAGGATTAGTGTCTGTTTGGCTAATGGTTGGCTAATGGTCCATTGTCTGCTAGAAATCCCCGTGTCCCTGGATGGAGTTCATTTGAAAGTGTTGAGTTTTGATTTTTGTGTTTTTCAGGACTGGTAGTCAAACTTTGTTTACTTTAAGGGTTTCCTCTTTCCTGTTGAAGTTGTCCAGGTGTTTGTGGATTTCAATAGCTTCTCTGTGCATTCTGACATGATAGTTGTTGGACTGGTCCAGAATTTCTGTGTTTTTAAATAACTTTTTGTGTCCAGATTGGTTTATAACATGTTCTGCTACTGCTGATTTTTCTGGGTGACCCAGTCTGCAGTGTCTCTCATGTTCCTTGATTCGTATTTGCACACTGCATTTAGTGGTCCCTATGTAGACCTGTCCACAGCTGCCAACCTAGACACAAAATGTTATTTAAAAACACTGAAACACTACTGTAAAAGATTCCTACATCTGCCTTCATTTGGTACTTGTGTATAAATGTGACTTCATGTACATATGTGGATGAGATCACATGTTAACACATTCATTTAAAGTAGTGCTTCTTAACCTATCTGATGTGAGGGACCAGCAGGGTCCCCCCACCCAAAAAAGTGACAGGGACTGGCACCATATTTGTGTCCGTGGGCTACTATTGTTCCTTTCTTTTCTGGAAGCTTGGAAGGGAACCATACCAGACCACCACTTTGAGTAGCACTTATTTAAAGAATGGGAGATTGATTTCCAAAAAGGACTTTTAAAACAAATTATTGGTTTTCTTGTTAACCCTCCTCCACAATGTGGTGACACTGTAGCCAAACTCCTACCCCCTGGTGTGTTCCATCCAGCTCACTGAACAATCAGTTCAGAGTAGCTTTTTGAAGATCATTTTCATCCTTATTATTCTGAAGACATCCTGAAGGTGGCAAAAAAATAAATAAAAAATCTTTTAACTCCAGTGACTATGAGTGTAACGCTTAAAGGCGATAAGGGGGAAACCTAATGAAGTTACTTATTTAATGAAGGCATCAATTATTAGTGGATAAAAGCTTCTGAACACAGAGAAAGAAAAACTGCTCTGGCATAGGTCATATGTTTTTGAAACTAATAATTCAAACACCAAGAGGCACATAGACAGATACTTGAGATTTGCAACAGGATTATAGAAAGCCGATTTGCCATTAACTTAACTGAAAACCACCTGGAAGTGTGGCATTCTAAACTATGGATCTGCCCAGGGCATTGGATGTAATAAAAGTGAGAGTGTTTCTGACCAGTCAGGCCTCTCTTTGAAATCTCTTTTCTTAGAGATCAATCTATGACAAAAGGTGTTTTAAAATGATGTCAGTGGGAGACCTTAATGGTCTTCAAGATATTCCAGTGAATTCTTTTGAGCATAGGGGAGGCAAGCATTTGCTAAACAGACGTGCAATGTGAGAAAGTTGTAAAAGAAATTGGAAATTACTGTTTGTTTGTTTGTTTGTTTGTTTGAAGACTGCAGATAGATAAGTAGAAGGCAGGCAGGCAGACATACAGAGACAGACAGACAATAGAGATAATAATAACAGAGGGATGTGGAAATTATGAGTTCAGTAAGGCATCCCATTTTATGCCCATCTATAGGAAGTGGTTGTCTCGACTTGTGATATGACCTAGTTTAATGAAGAAGGAGAAACCAATTGGTTGTGTGCTGAACTGTAGGAAAGATTATCTAAAAAATGAACATTTGTGAGAACAAACAAACATGCAGGTGAAGCTTCTCTCACATTTTTCTTTTGGTTTTGCTGCTGTGCAGGCCTCATGTTGCTTATTATAACTATGCTTGATACCGTGACTAGTGTTTCTGGTTCATGTCGAGACAGGTATGTGTCAGATGGTTCAGCTGCTTTTGAAAAGCTTGTAAGGAATTCAAACCACTGCTGTTAGAACAGCTGTTAGACTTGATCTCCATAGTGAAAGCTAGTTTCAACACGATGGTCATAATTCTGTGCAAAATCCAATAATGACTTGGACAAGTGTATTTGTAGAATCATAGGATTGGAAGGGAATGAAGATGGCGCAGTTTAACTCTCATCCCTAAGGCAGAAACTTCATTCTTATCAGACTGACAGCTGTTGGAAAACTAGGAAAGTCTGCAAATACTATAAAGGACAGGATCAAAATTTTGTGTGACTTTAATCATTGGGACTGAAATGAGAGCAATAATAAGAATTTAACAAACACAAAGGTATGCTACCATTGATCTTTAAAAATCTAGCAATCTGTATAAAAGACAAAATCAAATCGAAATGGGTAGTTGTACCACTTGTGTAAAGATTCCAAATACAGCGAGCCCTTGGTATCCATGACGGTTTGGTTCTAGGATCCCCCATGGATTTCAAAAATGCAGATGCTCAAGTCAGTATTTAAAATTTAAAATTACCTGCAATAGACTGCAGCCAGGGCAAGAAGCGGTCCCAGGGTAGTAACAGAGGAAACAGGAAGAATGTGTGCCTAGCCCTCAGAGATTGCCACGGCCACCATCCTCCCCTCCCTTGGCTGATGGAAGTCAATCCTAGGAAGGGGTTTACCAAACAGAAGGGAAAGGCACCAGCAGAAAAAGAAGTTTTGATTCAGAGAGTACAACTGCTTGCCCATTGCCACATCATGGGGGGGGGGCAATGTCCCTTCAAACAAGGCACACAGGAGATCAGGTTGCAGTTTGTTAGGAGCCATGGAAAACTCATTTTAGCTTGTGAAAACCCTTTACCAAAATCAGTTTTTAAGATTTCCTTTCTTTAAATCTGGATTACTGTGGTCTCTCCATAGGGAATGGGTATCCTTAATATCTTCCTGTTTGTCTGTCATATGTGGCAGATGCTTCTTCTGGGCATAGCCTTCTTCTCCCTGTACTCATGCCCTAGGACTGCTGGGACTAGGGAGATTATCAGATGCTCAAAACATCCCAGGACAGGGATGACAAGAGATCGCTAAAAGGCTTACTTTTTAGATGATGTTGTCCTTGTACTGTGATGTTTCCGTTCTGTTTCTGTTCCTCCCCTGCTTCCTCTTATTCACAGCTTAAGCTGCAAATAAGAAGCCCATTCCATTATAGTGGAATGACGGGTGAATGAACAGAAGACCCATTGTGCTGGCATGATGCCAGCAGCATGTGACATCACCAGAAGGTTGTGATGAAGACTTCTGGGTACAATCGGGACAGCCAGGTAAGTGTCACCCTTTCCCCCCTTCCCCAGGTTGCTTTTTAAGTGTAGAGTGTGTTTTTGTGTTTGCTGTCACTTTTTTGGGAGTATTTTTCTTTTTAAAATACCTGCGTGATCGTTCTTTAGTGAGAATGTGTGGGATTTGGTTCTGGGATGTGAATGGAGCTTTGCTACAGCTCCATTCATGGCCAGACTGCTGAGGGGAGGGGGAGCACTCAGATCACATGGCAAGGTAAGTGTCTGAACATTTTTTTTGTATCACTACAGGGATGGGAGTGGGGTGGGAGTGTAGCAGTGGGGGGTAGCAGGACAGTCCCAGTTTCAAAGGTACTGTGTGATAATCTCCTAGGAATGTTTCTCACCCTGGCTGCAGTCGGTTGTAGGTATTTTTTAAAAATTCTTTATTTCAATCTATGGTTGCTCAAATCCATGCATACCAAAGCCCTGGATACTGAGGGTCCACTGTACTGCCTGGACAAAAGAAAGGATCATATTAAAAGAAGCACAATCAGCTGGAAGTTAGTGGAGAATAATGGTACTTAGGATTGTTAGATCCTCTGAACAGTTGCATATTTCTTGGGTCAGAGTCACTACATAGTAACTATTAATGCAAGCAATCTGGTGAGAACAATTTAGCTAATAAAATATTTGGAACTCATGGCATTTGATGGGGACGAGGAAGGGAATTGTGACTGTCTTCTTAGTTTGAAAGAAAACTAAGCGGAATGATTTTCAAATGTATAGAAGAGTCTGTTAAAGCCTATGGAGAACAACAGAGAAGAAACAATGGGTTCATCTTGCTACAAAAACAGATGTAAAGGCTGATCCTAGGCATGTTTACTCATAGCCTGCTCTGTTGAGTCTGATTGGCTGGATGTTGAGATGCACTTCCCAATTATAGCTGAACAATCTGGGGCAACCATCTGGACTGGCAACATTTCTGTCTAAAGCAATCCTCAATTAGAAACAGAGCTATGGAACTCTCTCAGAAGAGACAAATTGTCTGTTCTGAAAGGAGCTTGAACTTAAATGAATAAAGACAAGCAGATATCCCCCAAACAAATATATTCTGGCTGATTTTAAAAAATATGTCTTTCAACACAATATTAGTGAAATGTTTCTTCATTCTTCTAAACTTTTTCTGCAAGCTAAACATTTCATGATGGTCTTCAAAGGGATACTGTCTTCTACACTGTTGCTATTGTCTTGCCATATGAAGAAAGGAGGAAGAATAAGAATGGGAGGAAAGGAAAGGAAATGAAAAGAGGAAGGAGACTGGTTCCTTAGCACTTGGACTGAGTTTTCTACAGGAATCTTGGATATAATGCGGTTTAGAACAATGTACTACTGCAATGTGAGTAATCAAAGAATGATTACAGCAGGACCAATTTGTTTAACTCTCACACCCAGAATGGGACATTTCAGTTAATCGGGGTTACATTTGTTGCAGAATCTACATAGCATTCAGTGTAAAAGGTAAGCATTTTGATCATTTGAAGATTTATTAAACCATCTTCCCAAATTTCAACCACTTGCCTTATATAGGGTTTTCTGTGGGTTTTTTTTAAAACAAGCAAAACATAGCTGGAACAAACATTGTATCAACAAGTCTATTGCTTTCTATTCTTGGGGAACATTTCCCATCAAATGTACCATATTGTTTCATGTCATTTTTTGGCAAACCATGAAGCAGAAGTGACAAATTTTGGTTCTCAGTAGGCTGACTGTAAACTCAAAGGGTGTGATTCATTGGTTAGGGCTAGGGTTAGCACTAGGGGTTAATGTTTGATCGTAAACATAATGCTAACGCCAGTCCTCAATACATCAGAATTTTCATTGGGATTAGAAACCCCACAACTCATTCAGTCCAAGGGATTTTTTTATACCATTGCGCGTGAAGGTTAACAAAAATTCAGAAAGGGAAATGGAAGAAGTACAAATGAGAAAGCTTGACAAATATGGTAAAAATGGAAATGGTTGGCATTCAAATTTAATGGAAACAAGGTTAATGCTTTTAAAACTTAAAAGTACAGTAGGACCCTGTATCTGCTGGGGATTGTTTCTGAGGCTCCCCGTGGATACTGAAAACTGTGGATAATAGTGAACACCATTGAAAATAATGGGACTTCTGGTTTAAAATACCACAGAGTTGCCTTGGAGGACCCAGAAAATGGCTAGAGAGGACACATTTTCTAGGAAGACTATGGTAGGTGTGCTCTTTTGTGTCCCATGGATAATTGAATCAGTGGATACTGAATCAGGGGATATGGGGGTCCTACTATATACCCAGTTTTTCAAGTTGGGGCTAAAGGTTCTTCCTGAGTTTCAAATCTATTAATTATAATTCAATACAGTTATATCCTGCCTTTTTTCTAGTACGCTTAGGAGAGCAAACACAGCCCTACCCTGTGAGGTAGGCCAGTGACTGTCTCAATGAGTCTTACGATATCTATGCAGGCGAAAGCATGCAAGCCATGTTTGGATTGTTGTGTGTGGTTGTGGCACCCATGCTTATTTTTGCTTTGTATATCTGTACAGGGAATTTGTGATTCCCCATGGCTTCCCAGTTTGTCCATTACTTGCAAGGGGTGATGAGAAGCAGGAAGAATTGGCCACAGAAATAGCATGAAGGTATCCCCTTTGGAAATGTAGCACTAATTTCAGCCTATTCATAGCATAGCAAAGCCAGGGATTTGGGGAACTGTGGTGAAAGTTAGCTAGGAGGAATAATCTTGTCCTGTTTTGAGGAAGCTATGTTTTGAATCACTTTTCTATTTAAAGCACTGGTTCAGCTATTCTGACAGGAAGAGAAAAAAATGCAAAATCAAGGTGAGATAAGATAGGAATGGCCAAGGAAGAGTCCATGTTTGCAAGGACCAAGGAGTGGTAATACTGCCAAGAGAGCTCCATCTTATTCCCTTGACCATGTCCTTGCTAAGTCTTCTTTTCTTCCATGGTCATACCATCTACCATGGTTTGATATTAATTACATAGTAGGCCATACATCCTTCCTCCATACCATGCTCTCAAATATTAATATTTTGACCCTTATTCAGTGGTAAAGCAAACCCAGCTAGGCAGGGTAGTCTAATCTCCCACAGAGGGCACTTTTTTGCTGGTATTTCAGCCTATTCAGAGTTTGAAACCTTACACCTTTTCCTCCTTGTTATTACATTGTGAATGGATGGTCCAGCCAGAACACTTCTGAGTGAGATTGCAACAGCCAGGTAGGGGACACTCTTTTTATGAACCCCCCTAGTTTACTTTTAACTTTTTTCGTGTGTTTCTGTGCTTGTGTGTACATTTTCCTTCTTATTTTTGCTTTATTTTTTGAATTTGCCATGTTCGCATCTTCTCGACAGAATTGGTGAGATTTCAGTCCAGGAACTGAACAGAGATCTGTTTACTCCTCCATCAATGCCCAGGCTGCCTTTTGATGGAATTGCAGGTAAGTATGGTAAAAGGGGTTCTTTTACCAGCATAAAAACACCACAAAATATGCTAACAAAAGAACGGGAAAGAAGGGTGGTCTGATAAAGTCCTTAGAGCTGGAAGGGGCCACAAGGACCATGTAACCCCTGCCATAGGGCCTTATTGCACTCTGAAGAAAGGCAGCAAGGGAGCAGGAATTTTCCATCTTCCATGCTGCCTTATAACATGATGTTGCCACTTTTTTGTTCTGGTCCCATGAAACCCGTTAGTAAAAAGATGGGACTGGAATGAAAGAACACCAGAAGTACACAACACCATGTGGTAAGATAATGTGGAAAATGGAACATTCCTGCTGTTCTTACAGAAATACACAAGTATAGCGCTCATGAAAGATGTCCATCCAACTGTTTAAAGACCTCCAAAAAAGAAGAGTCCACCACACTCTGGAGAGTTTCAGATGGGCTATTTATTCCATGGGAGACATGGAACAGAAGACATTGACCCTTTTCTGTGTCTCCCTTGTCCCTATTCCACATTTTCCTATGATATTTTCATCACAGAGAAACATCATTTTTGGACCACCCGTTCTGTTGTAGTAATGGAATCATGGGTGGTCTAAAAGGTGTTCCTCTCCCACGATGACAGCTGTGGGAGGGAGGTCCATTCTGGACACTTCCGGGCAGGAATGGGACACCTAGGTAAGTGGCACCCTTCCACCCCTCCCCAGGTTACTTGGTTTTTTTAAAATGTGTTTTCGTGCTTTGTGTACTATTTTGACGTTTGGGGGAGTTATTTTTACAATTCCCACACGGCTGTTCTCTCATGAGAATGAGCGGGATTTCAGTTGCTGGTCGTAAAGGCAGCCTTACGATGGCTGCATTTATGACCGGCCAGCTTGGGGAGTGGAAGGATGTCCTGCCATGGAATGAAGGTAAGTGTGTGAACATTTTCCCTTCATTCCGTGGCAGGAACAGGATTGGGGCTTGCCGGGCAGGAATGGGGCCATCTGAAAAAGTCCTCTGAGGCAGTTTATTCCACTGTCCAACAATTCTCACAGTAAAGAAGTTCTTTGTAGTCTGGCTATACATGTGGCCATACTTACCTCAAGAGCTGAAATGCGAAGGGGAAAAAAACCAGTTGCCCATACAGAACTGTGGTGCTTCATCAGCTTCCTTGTGTTTTCTGGGCTGTGCTATGCTTCATTATACCCTGAAAATAATCACTAAGAAAAACAATTAGAAAAGCATAATGCCAGATGAAAGAAGTCTGCTTTTGACGCTGACTTGGCTTTCCAGGAACTCTTGGTAACCCGAGAGTATGACCTGACATGAAGAGCAAAATATGGCCCAGAAATGGAGTACAAATCAAACAAACATTTCAATGATATCTGGAAAGAGAGGGCAGCTTAAATAATAGATGCAGAGTTTGCTGCTCTCATCAATCTTTATTCATAATCTTTATTTTTAGACAGGCAAGAAACCTAATTAAAGATGCATTTTAAAATTAAAAAGACAAAGAGCCAAAAAGTCACAGATCCATTATCATTACTGCTTAGTGCATATTAAGCAGAATGTAAATTATCCATTAGTTTTCTGTGCACTGTGGGGTGTCAAAATTATATATCATGTTAATGGGTCATCACAGTTGGCCCAGGGGCTGTGTAAGTCAGTTTCTTAGAAGTGTGATTTCTATCCAGGCTCAGAGTGACTGGAAACGGCTCCAAGGACACATGGTATAAACCATCAATAGGAGGAAAATGCTCATGCCACTTTTTAGATGTGGTCTTCAGTTCATGCCTGAAGTTAACTTTCAGGGCAATTTTGCTTATTGTTACCCTGAAAGTAGGCTGAAATGTGGATTGTGTGAATATGAACTGAATTTAGTTGCCGTGGTGAAGGAGTCATATGATGAAGTCTCTCCATGCCCAGGGGTGGGCAAATCTGTTTCTTTCTCATCATGCCATTTTCACATATGTTCATCGCTTGGGTTCATTCCATTCCATTTTCCCTGTTTAAAGAAAAAAAGGCCATGAACATTCACACATCTTGGTGGCATCCTGCTAGGGACATAAGCAAGTGTAATTCCACCCTGTGTTTGTATATGTACTTTTGCCATTGTTGTGGAGACTGGTATTCCCTTCCTCCCGTTGCAATGACCCCCTCCCCCAGGGCTCATCCTGTCACTCCAGTAATTTCCCCCAAGAGGCATTCCATTGCTGGTGAAGAGCCGAGGGGGTCAGAGAAGTGCTTGGCTATGTTCCCATAGCCAGAGGCAGACTGATGACATCATCTGAGATCTCTAGAAGACTGCAGTGGATCATGGTGGAAGTTGTCCTCAATCTGCCTCTGACTGTGGGAACATAGGAGATTATCATATGTGGCAAAAACCCACATCAGAAGATCATGATGGAAACAGGAATGGGCGAGATTATCAGCGTTCTGGGGGCGTAGTGTGGGCATGAGTAAGGTGTCCCTTTTTATTGGCGGCTTGTCCCCGTAAATAAAAAAAGGGAAGACTTGTCCACAGCAACAGTATGCCCCAGGAACAGCTGAGGATGTGGGTGTCTGATAATGTTGCACTCTCTTTTCTCCTCCTGTTCTTCTGATGTGGTTTGGGATTTTTGGGGGGGGCATGTTCCACCATGTCTGATCATCCCCTTAGCCAGATGCTTCTACAATCTTCCTGCTCTCCATCAGCCATAAAATGGCACTTGGGCAGGGCCTATCAAAATGACACAGTGAGTCCTGCAGGTGGACACAGGGGAGCTGTAGCAGAGTTCTTCATGTAGAACTCAAACACTATGTGGGGTGATGTAGGTTCTAAAACTTTATTTTCTTTCAAAATATACATTTATAAATAGTTTTTACTCTCAAAATAAATAATTTGCAATGTATTTTGATGGGGGGAGGTTTGATCAGGAAACCAAGGAAGCCGCAACTCTGAATCTGCAAGGCCTAAGCAGGGTTGTGGATGATAGTGTGACATGGAGGTCTCTCATTCACAGGGTGAAATAAGTCAAAGTTGACTTGATGGCAGTTAACAACAAAATAGCATCACTGCAAAAGATCTGAAGGTAGTAGGCCACAGTGTTGTGGTAGACACATTAGTCAAGAATTAGATCAGTTTCAAGACATTTTTCTGGCTGAAGCAGAGCATGAAATGGAGCTCTCATCCCCGCAGTCAATGCACACAATAAACAAATCAAGGCAGATTATTTTGGCACGTGAGGCAGAAAGTACAAGTGCCTTCTTTCCTGTAGTAGAAATACAGTGATGGCACATTAAATAATTACTGTACTAATTTGATTCTGTTTTAAGATACTCCAGATCTGCTGCTTTAGTTTGCTAAATGGTAGAGCCATACCTCCTCATATTGGAATTATAAGGATCAGACTCTTTAAGCATTCTTACATGTGTTCAAGTACCACTTTTAATAGTGACTGGTATTTTACAAAACAGACAACCAACCTCTGTTCTCTTGATGGTGATCTAGGGCCTTGAAGGGGGCTTACCGGCTTGCTGGTGGGCCAGTTTGTGGTTCGGCCGGCGCCCCCTGATGCTCCACCTCTGGTGGCTACTGTCAGCCACGTGGTCGGCCGATATGGGGGCTGCCATTGCCAGCCTTCTCCTTCCCAGCCTGCCTTGCAAAAGACATTGTGAAAGAATGGGCCAATCAGGGTGGGAATGCCCGGTTCTGATTGGCTCCTATGGAAGGAAAGGCAGATCATCCAGCTACACGCTCTGTGGGCAGATGACGAGCCCACGACGGGGCTGGTATTTAAGCCAGCCTCCAGCGCGGGCTCCTTCAGTTGGCACATTGGAGCCGAAGACACACCCACCCTCCCTCTATATTTTGTTGTTTCTATTTAATTGTCACAATTTGCTGGGTGGATGGCATGGGTCCTGATCTGGGAAAAAGGGGGAGTCTCCATCAAGTTCAAGTTTAAGTTCAAGTTTAAGTTCATGGAGATCCCTCCCCCTTTTTATTGTTTATTAACACTTTTCATTGTTTACAGGGGAGTAGAGAGTGTCAGACGGGGCAGCTTGGCCAATAGCTCTCTCCTCCAGGAAGGTTGTAAGGGTCTGATGAGAGTCCATTGACCAACACTGGCCAATGACCCATGCATGAGTGCCAACCATTCTGCAACCATCAGCAAGTTGTGGCCTTTTTATTGCCAATCATCATCTACTAACCTGTACTTAACCAATTTTCCGTATTTTGTACTCAATACAATTTGTTGATCACACTTGGTTGTACATGTATTCTTTAAGGGAGGGGAGCAGGGGTCGTACGCTCTGGGTCTGCAAAGGTATTTTGCTTGGAGAAAGTTGTCTTAGATGCTATAGTGTTGGTTCTGTAACTGAAAACTCAGTTGCCATTAAAACTATATTGCAATTAGAAGGCATTTGCAAAAGATTAACACACTTTGGGAGATAGAAGTTTAGTTGATTCATTGGTGAACACTAAAATAAGCCCTGCAAATCCTATCTGGTGTATAATCTGGAAATTATTGATTTTATTGTTTGGAGAGGTGGAAGATTGAAATGGAAAATAACACACATTTACTCCGTTAAAACAAAAGATAGTGGCATGATTTCAGTTCCCATCCTTGGCTACTTCCATTTTTTTTTTACTTCCCCTTGGGCTATTGTCATGCATGCATTAGGCATTATGTATAATATCAGATGATTTGAAGAACTCTCAGGCAGATGTAGATTAATTGGTTTCTAATGGGAAAATGCATGTGTGGTGCACTCAGAAACTATTTTTATTGCAAGACATTCTTTCCCTCCCATGTGGTGGATCACAACCATGTCCGCATCTGGAGATTAAGCTTTAATGAAACTTTTGTGCTTGTTGGTAAAAGGGTGGGGGTGGGTGAGTGGGAGGGGTAATACTGCTTCCTTTTTGTTTTAATATGGGACAGCATTTCTGAAACACTTACTCTGGTCTGTGATGGATATGCTGTTGTAATGATATTTGGATTGGGGATGGAAGGCTCTTTTTTCTGTTGTGTTTGGAATTGTCAGAATGCACATGAAGGATCTTGCTTCTTATATCTTATCTGATCATATCAAGACTGTTTCTTCACAGTTTTTGCACATGTATGTTGGCAATGTGGAGGAGAAGAACTCCCCAACTCTCTCTGTATGTTCCAGACCATGTATGATACCTCAAATGGACTTTATTTATGTCCAACTAACTACAGATTGAGTAAAAAGAAATATTGATGCCTAAGACAAAAAATAACAGCCCAAACTCTGCTTGTTTGTTTGCTTTAAAAATGTTAACTGTGATTAAAAGGGTGTGTGTGTGTGTGTGTCTGTCTTTTGTCATAGTTCTGAGGTTGTGAAGCCCAGACAGCTAAACCAGGCATGAATACTAAAATGATCTTTGTGTGCATCTTGGGGTTATTTTGTTTTTGAGCTGTATGGTTATAGTTAATAAAAATCACTTGGTAATCTGTAGTACCCCAGGCACAAGATGCCAGGCTGTCCCTAACTTGGAGAAACAAAATTGGAAGCAGTGATTCACTCCCTGGGGTTGTCTAGACAGTGAAAATGACTGCTCATAGAATTTGAGGAGAACACCTTTTGTTCCAATGAGATCCTGTGGTGAGTCACCATATTCAGAAGAAAGGGGGCCCAAAACTCCAAAAACTATGCAGGGGTTGTTTTTTTAAAAAATGCAGAGGGAATGTGCATTCCTGCTCATTAGGACAACTGAATTGCATCGTAGCACATTCCTGGATAAGAGTGGAAGTAGAAACCTGATTGATCAGATGTGCGTGGAGGGCAGGCTTGCCATCCACAAGGTGGCTGGAAACACCATTTTGGAGATCAGCACTTTTCCGCTGTGCTGAGGCAACCGAACAGCTTTTTAAATGGAAGGTCACATTTGCCACCTTACATTTACAGTTAAAAAAAAAAAAAGAGTACTGTGCAGCAGTAGCAAGTTGTTTAGAATAATAACGTGAGTGACTCACTCCCAGCCACCATCTTGATTCACAGGCATGACTCTGTGTGAACATGAAACATAGATAGCTCTGCATACCGGTAATTTTGAAAAAAAAATGGATAAAAATGAACACTGCTGTGAATTCATGTTAATATGCAGCAATCAGCATTATATCTTCTCGCCTAGACAAGCCCCTTGACAGGGCCTTTATGCAGCTCCAGTGCTACTTTCTTTTGCAGGGCCTCAAATTCTTCAACTAGTTCAAAGAGAGCAAGCAAGAAAATTGCTGCTTAGTAAGGGGATGTGTAGAGTCAAGGGCTGAATGAGTGGAGGAAGAGAAATACCAATAACAAAAGAAAATGGAAAGAGGTGGGGGAGAAGAGAAAGAGGAGAGGGAAACAGAAATAACAGTAGAATTGTGGTGTAGACTGGGGTTTTTAACAATGCTAAGCTGCCTTAAGTTAGTATGTTAACTTAAAAGCTACAGTTTTGATTATTACAATAAATCATTTAAAATGTACATCATATTTGTGCAATTTAATGTCACATACATTAAATAACATTCCTTTTTATTCTCCAAAAATATTGTTCTTCCAGCTAAATTCAAAATGGAACTATGTCCTCCCTTAAAACAATGCTTTCCAAACATCTTGCCATGAGGACCCACCAAATGAATTTTATTTTTCTTTCTGGGTTAAATTTCCCAAGAAGTGGAAGAATTCAGCCCCATATTATGAATGACCTGATATTGCTGACAGCTTGCAGAATGCACTCCAGGGCTACTATAATTCATTGGCTCACCCTCTAGGAATCCTCACCTGGAAGAACCATTTTGTTTCCTCAGATGGTTCAGCTTTCCCAGAGGGGTTCAGCTCCCACTACTAGGTTCAGCAAATTGCAATCGAGGCAGCTCCATTCTGTGGCATCTCATTCTTAGCAAATTATACTCCACTCCCTTTTGTGAGTGGTTTAGCATTAACCCCATTATCCCCACATTGCCATCGGCAAATCTGTGCTTAAGTCCATTCAGCAGTTCATCTATCTGGGAAGCATCATTTCCTCAGATGCCAAGATTGACAAAGAGATCGATCACAGATTAGCAAAGGCATATAGTGCATTTGGAAGACTTTACAAAAGAGTCTGGAGTAATAAACACCTGAGGCGAAGCACAAAAATCAGTGTATATAGAGCCATTGTACTGTCTGTTCTCCTTTATGGGTCTGAAACATGGGTCACATATCGCCACCACTTACGACTCCTCGAACACTTTCATCAGCGCTGTATACGCACAATCCTAAATATACACTGGACTGACTATGTGACAAACGTTGCTGTCCTTGAGCAAGCAGGGATCACCATCATTGAGGCCATGATATTGAGAACACAGCTGCGCTGGGCAGGGCACATTTCTAGGATGGAGGACCATCGCCTCCCAGAAATAGTACTCTACAGTGAACTCACCATGGGTCAGTGTAAGAAGGGTGCTCCAAAAAAGTGATACAAAGACTCCCTGAAACAACATCTCAGGCTCACCATAGATCACCAACAATAGTCCGCCTTGGCTTCACATCGGGAGGCATGGAGATGCACAATCCACAATGCTGCAGCCTTATTTGAGAACTCATGCCGAACAAGTCTTGAAGAGAAATGACAACGCAGAAAGAATCACAACCCAGAAGCATCACCCAAGGAGACCTTCTGCTGTGCTTTCTGCAACCGGACTTGTTTATCTTGGATTGGCCTTTTTAGTCATCAGTGTGCTTGCAGAAAGTGCGGGATGATTCCTTCCTGAATCTTCGTTTGTGAAGAAAAGCCAGAGAGAGGAGAGAGAGCATTAACCAGATGCCCCCATGTCTGATGGGCACCATTACCCATCTCTGAGTTCAAAATGTCTTGGTGGGTAGGGGATGGGAAAGCACCCTTCAGGATCCTAGATCCTGCTTGACCTTCTCTGTGGCTTTATGAAGCTGGTGTAGCCTGTCTTTAGGGTACATACCAATTTGTTTCCCATTAATGTATTCTTTTTGTGACCTCCTAATTAATAATATTAAGGGAATTTAGCCTGGGAATCAGAGAAAAAGGCAGTATTATAGGATCCTTATTGAATATTAATATCCATCTTGTAGCAAAAGCTGAACACTTGTTTATGTATATTGGAGCCCCACTGGCTTAGGTCTTTACCAAGAAGACAACAAAGATGGGAAACAGGGCAGCGGGTGGGGGGAGAAAATAACAAATTACAGCTGAAACAAATCATCAGCACCACTGTTTTCAAATTGTTATATTTCTGGGGGATTTCAGTGAGTTACATGAAAAAGACACCAGATTCAATAGAGCTTTGATAGTCAGGTTATGTTAATAATGGGGACTCATGTAAAATGCATTAGGTATACCTTACAGATGAAGAAGATTGCTGATAATTATTCTGTATGCTAAGAGTGTAGCTCTTTCTGAACTGATATTTAAAGACTCCTTTACATCCCAGCCTAATTACTTATAGACAGTTGAGCACAAAATTACTTTCATCTGTTTGAACATGTGGAGGGAAAGAGATTAGAGATGTACGTTTCAAAACAGCTGGTTGGCGTGTTAAAGAAGAAAACCTACTGGTACTTTGGTACTGATTGAAAAAGTGCATTTCTTTATAATTAGACCTATTAAAGTGAATATCATGCAGGGGGACTTTCAAAGAGGGCATGTGGGGCATGCAGCAGGAAAACCAGGCATTTGCTTTCAAACTCAAACATTCAAAAAGGGGGAAGAAACATTAGTTCTTTGGAAATTTGTGATTTTCTTCCCCATATCTACTGAAGTTGTGACGTGTGTGTTACCCCTTTTTACATCATGCCATTATTATAGTTGGGATGATTTTCCAGGCTATTCACATATTGTTTCCTTTACTCCTTCATCAGTATTTTAGAGAGCACCCTCAAACCCACCAGCATATGAGGAGCTGAACTCAAACAAATCATTTTATTTGTGTTTCTTACTTATTCATATTTAACACGAGTTGACACTATTCCCCATTAGCTTATGCTTCAGAGAGCTGGGAAACTGGAAGCTAAGGCTGATGATGCCTTGGCAAACAGAACCCATGATCAGAAGTGAGGCCATGCAATGTGACAAATTTTACTGGTTTGCTTACAACTTCCCCTCCATATGCCCATACTTCAGGTCTCTCAGGCCCAAATCCGGATGGGGAGGATCAGCAAATATGCTCAACTTGTCCAGGTCCTGTATTGCCTTAAGAAAGCATTTCACTGTCACTGTCTTACTAAAGGAATTCTCCTGTCAGTTGACCCACCACAATTAGACTTTAATAGGTCTAATTATAAAGAAATGCACTTTTTCAATCAGTACCAAAGTACCAGTAGGTTTTCTTCTTTAACACACCAACCAGCTGTTTTGAAACGTACATCTCTAATCTCTTTCCCTCCACATGTTCAAACAGATGAAAGTAATTTTGTGGTGTTATTAATGCTGGTGTCACCCCTCCCTCCAACAGTGTCACCTGGGGTGGTTCAGCCTCTCTGCACCTTCCCTAGTGCCATCACTGCCCACACCTGTTTGTTACCTAGGGCTGGCCTATGACGTTTTGCTGCTTGAGTTGGAAGGGAACAGCAGCTCCCACGTTCAGGCGCATAGTACCCAAGGTCAGCTGAGTTGTTATGATGCTTAGCAGAAAATCCCACAAAAACCTACTCTTCTTCCTAAAGTTAGAAATACAAAGATGATAAATTAGATAGCCAAGCTCTTTCATAACACCCTAACTCAGCTCCTTAAATATCTGGATGACAATATTGAATCTGCTCCCTCCTTCCAAAATGTTGACCTTCTGTTGGGAGGCTGCCATTGTTAACTTTGCTCACATTCACCAATTTTACATTGCTAAGAAACTATGGCAACTATACAGGGCCCGTTCCCTTATTCTGACACTATGGACCTTATCACACCAGCATCTAAAAATGCTGTAATTCAGCAACTGAGGAAAGCAGAATTATAGTGGCATGAATACATTAATTATTGCACATCACTGTAATTGCACAATATCGCTAACAGAAGATCGCTTGACCACGTACTAGCTTTTAAAAGACATTGTGTCATAATAACAGAGTATTAATAGTCTGAGATGGCCTGTGCATGTGCCTTTAATTTTTTCCCCTACTTCTGTGATTTTGCATGGGCGAGATTTCAACTGTTCTCACAAGAAGATACCACTTCAATTAAACACACTAACAACAACAACAAATAATTATCAAATGCTGGAGGTTGTCTCCATGCTCTCCATCTAATCATAGAATCATAGAGTTGGATGAGACCACAAGGGCCATCCAGTCCAACCCCTTCCCATGCAGGAATACACAATCAAATCATTCCAACAGATAGCCACCCAGCCTGTTTAAAAACCTGAAAAGAAGGAGACTCCACCACACTCTGAGGCAGTTTATTCCACTTCCAAACAGCTCTTACTGTCAGGAAGTTCTTTCTAATGTTTAAGTGGAATCTCTTTTCCTGTAGTTTGAACCCATTGCTCTGTGTCCTAGTCTCTGGAGCAGCAGAAAACAAGCTTGCCCTATCCTCAGTATGACATCCCTTCAAATATTTAAATATGGCTATCATGTCAACTCTCAGCCTTCTCTTCTCCAGACTAAATATGCCCAGCTCTCTAAGCTGCTCCTCATAGGGCATGGCTTCCAGACCTCCCACATCCTGATCGCCCTCCTCTGGACACATTCCAGCTTCTCAATATCCTTCCTGAATTGTGGTGCCCAGAACTGGACACAGTATTCCAGGTGAGGTCTGACCGAAGCAGAATAGAGTCGCATTATTACTTCCCTTGATCTAGATACTATACTCATATGAATGCAGCCTAGAATTGCATTGACATTTTTAGCTGCTGCATCACACTGCTGACTCATGCTCAGTTTGTGGGCCACTAAAATTCTTAATTCCCTTTATCATGTACTGCCATCAAACCAGGTGTCACCCATCCTATATCTGTGTTCTTCATTTTTACTGCCCAAGTGTAGTATCCTCCATTTCTCCCTGTTGAATTTCATTTTGTTAGTTTTGGCCCAGCTTTCTAATCTGTTCAGGTCATTTTGAATTCTGATCCTGTCCTCTGGGGTATTAGCTACCCCTCCTAATTTGGTATCATCTGCAAACTTGAAAAGCATACCCTCTATTCCCTTGTCCAAGTCATTGATAAAGATGTTGAATAGCACTGGGCCCAGGACAGAACCCTGTGGCACCCCATTGGTCACTTCTCTCCAGGATGAAGAGGAGCCATTGCTGACTACCCTTTGGGTTTGGTCAGTCAACCAATTACAAACACAAGCACAAATCCACCTAACAGTTGCATTGTCTAGATCACAGGTTACTAACTTTTTTGCAAGAATATCATGGGGGAACTCATCAAAAGCCTTACTGAAATCAAGATACACTACATTCACAGCATTCCCTTCATGTATCAAGTTTGTAACTCTATCAAAAAAAGAGATAAATTAGTCTGGCATGACTTGTTTTAGAGAAATCCATATTGACTTTTAGTGATCACGGCATTCTTTTCTAAGTGCTTACAGACTGTCTGTTTAATGATCTGCTCTAGAATCTTTCCTAGTATTGATGTCAGGCTGACTGGGTGGTAATTATTTGGTTTTCTCCCCCCCCCTTTCAAAGATGGGGATAACATTTGCCCTCTTCCAGTCTGCTGGGACCTTTCCTGTTCTCCAGGAATTCTCAAAGATTATTGCCAGTGGTTCTGAGATTACTTCTGCTAGTTCTTTTAATACTCTTAGATGAAGTTCATCTGGCCCTAGAGATTTGGGAGATTTTCAGACTACACTGTTATAATGTTACTATTCCACTTTAATTGCTCTGGCTTCCTCCTGTGGAACTCTGGGCTTTGTAGTTTAGTGAGGCCTAAGATCTCTCTGGCTGAGAATTGTAAATGCCCTCCCTAAACTGCAAATCCCAGTATTCAAGAGGAGGCAACCGTAGCAAATAAAGTGGAATAGTAACACTACAACAGTGTTGTCTGAAAATCTCCCTGAACTCATTTATACTGGCCAGGTATTCCTGAACTACCTCTTTACCAATTCTGTGCTGTATTTCCTCTACTGGATCATCTGCTCCATTTCCCCCCAGCTGGATACTGTTCCCCCTTTGGGAGAAGACTGAAGCAAAGAAGGTATTAAGTAGTTCTGCATCTGTCCCCTGTTAGCATTTCACCATCTTCTCCATGCATCGGCCCTACCATTTCCTTGTTTTTCCTTTTGCTATGGACACAACATAAAAAAAAACCCCTTTTATTGTTTTTAACCTCTGTAGGAAGCCTGAGCTCCACCTGTGCTTTAGCTTTTCTGACTTTCCCCCTACACGAGCTGGCTATTTGTTTGAATTCTTCTTTGGTGGTTTCTCCCCTTTTCCATTTCTTGTACATGTCCTTTTAAAGTTTTAGCTCAGTTGAGTGTTCTTTTGACATCCATTCTGGTTTGTTTAGACATGTGCCATATTCCCGCCTCATTGGAACTGTTTGAAGTTGCGCCTTCAGTATCTCACTTTTAAGAAACTCCCATCCCTCATGAACTCCCTTCTCTTTTAGTATTCCTGACCATGGGATCACCCCCAGTAATTCCCTAAGTTTTCTGAAATCAGCTTTCTTAAAGTCTAAAAGGCATGTCTGACTATGCTTGACTTCCCCTTTCCTCTGTGTAACAAACTCCAGGAGAATATGATCACTCCCCCCTAAGGATCCCACCACTTCCATGCCATTAACTAGGTAATCTCCATTGGTTAGGATCAGATCTAAAACAGCTGACCCCCTTGTTGCCTCTTCCACCTTCTGGACAATGAAATTGTATGCAAGGCAAGTGAGGAATTTGTTGGACATTAAATTCTTGGCAGAGTTCAGCTTCCAACAAATATCAGGATAGTTGAAATCCCCCATTACTACTACATCACTGCTTTCTGAATGTGGAGTCACCTGTTCCAGGAAGGCATCATCCAAATCATTGATTTGGCTTGGAGGCCTGTAGTAGACCCATACAATGACATCCTTGCTGTATCTCTTTCCCTTAATTTTTACTCAGATGCTCTCAACCTGGCTCCCAGGATTTAAATCATGGATATGTTACATGTGTACACATCCTTAACGTATAATGCTACTCCACCACCCTTCCTCTTTGGTCTATTTTTCTGAAATAGGTTATACCCCTCTGTTAGTACATTTCAATCATGAGACTCATCCCACCAGGTTTCAGTGATGCCTATGATATCATATTTGTTTTGCTGTGCTAAGAGTTCAAGTTCATCCCATTTATTTCCCATGCTCTGTGCATTCGTATAGAGACATCTGAGACCATGGGCCATTTCCCCTATCTGCCTTTTAAAGGGTTTATTCCTCCCATTGTTGTGTTGTTGTGTTATTTGCCTTGTTCTCTGTATAACATTTGGGCTATTATCTTTAGCACTTGATGATCTCCTGCCTTCAAGCATACTGTCTTCCTCCTTATGAAATTGGAAGTTCCTCCTTCTCTGGGGAAATCTATCCTCTCCATGTTCTCAACTTAACAAAATTACATAGGTTGCATTCAGTCACAGGATTAAAAATAAATCACAAAAAACTAACACATATCTAACTAACCACATTCTCCTAAGCTAAGAAAATACTAACTTACAATTATGAAGTCCAGGTATCAGTCTTTGTTAATAGAATTCAGAGCAATTCAAATAGGCCTGCTCTTCAGGCCTCATGGTATCACATGTGGCTCTTTGGTGACTCTTGAGCCATGTGTGAGATTTGCCCCTCAGATCTCCTCAAGACCAAGTGTTTCTTTGCTGGTCTCAAGAGATGTGGCACAAGACAAAGGAATTCAGAAACTCAAAACTCCATTCGCCACATCTGATTGGCTCTGCATTACCAAATCTCATTGGCTCTCCAGTCAGGTGCTGTCATGTCATGTTTAATAAATGAGGGTCCACCCTCTACTTTACCTTCTGTCTTGGAAAGCAGGGAATTGAAAGTTAGAGATGATGTGAACTGTAGTTTTTGCAGATGAGATCTTTCCCCATGATGGAGGTGCAGAAGTCACTCCATCATGACACTCCCTCATACAACTCAGTTTAAAGCCATCCTGATAAGATCTTTCAGACTCTTAGCAAAAACATCCCTGCCAATTGCTATGGTCCAAGAAGCCAAATTGTTCCCAGCGGCACCATCTGCATAGCCAGTTGTTCACCTCCACTATTTTTCTGTCCCTTCCTGGGCCATGGAAGCTTAATTATGTATTCTCATTGGGAATGGTAAGGGGGGGGGGAAAGCAGGAGGACTTCTCACTAATGCTGTAATATTGGAACTACAGCAGGACAAAATTATCGCATGCTCGTCAATACCATGAAAAGTGCGCTATTGATAGCTATTCATGGCTTTTGCCAATGAATAAAAAGTTATGCACAATTAACAGCTGTAGCAAGACATGCCATGGAAGGACAATGACATTGTGTGATAATGTGAATCCATTTGTGCTACTGTCCCATAGTAATTCTGCAATTTCAGCCTTGTGTGATAAAGTCCTATGACAACTGAAGTAGATGTTTACATCTTCAGGATGTTTGTTAGTGTATTTCATCAAGAAACAAACATTTGTGACAGATAGGAACTGAAGCAGGAGTGGGGGAAGAGTTAAGATCACTCAAGACATTTTAATTCCTCATGCATAATAGTCTAATGGTACTCCCTAGACCCACAATGGTGGTAGAAATGTAATAGTCAATGCCCAATGGTAGGACTAACCATTAGAAAGAGCTACATTTGAGTAGCCAGTAGGGATGAACAAATCTGTGAGTTTTACATTTTGAGAAGACTGATAACTTCTGATAAGAAACAAAATGAAACAAAGCCAACAAACCTGAATTCTGGAACTTCTTTGTAAAACAGGTACTCTGCTAAGTGTTACAAGAAAGTGGCTCTGAGAGGCATATTGTGGTTGTTGTTTACATGGTGACCCATGCCTTAGTTCCCATTTTGATTACTGTAACATTCTGTACATGGCACTGCCTTTGGAGAGTGTTCAGGAACCTCAGCAAGTCCAAAGAGCTGCAACAATATTGTTAACTGAAGCTGGCTACAAGGAACACCCAGCTCTCTTGCTGGGATGCTCTACTGGCTGCTGATTTGTTTCCAAGCACAATTCAAAGTGCTGATTATGAAGGCTTTATGTGGCTCAGGTCCAGGTTATTTGAAGCACCGTATTCTCCCCTATAAACCTATCTGCATTTTGTGATCTTTTGGGAAGGCCCTTCTCTCTCTCTCTCTCTCTCTCCCATCACCCTCACAGATACATCTGGGGGGTACGCAGGAGAGGGACTTCTCTGTCACTGCTCCCAGCTTCTGAAACTCCCTCCCCAGAGAATTTAGCCTGTCACCCTCCTTATTGTCTTTCTCTAGCCAGGTTAAGACTTTCTTGTTTTGAAAAAACTGTTTTTTAAAATTTAAAAATAAAAGGGAAACAGGCCTTGTATAACATAATGGATTTGTTTTTATTTTTATTTTTTCGTTTTTAACTGGCATTACATTTGTTTCATAGTAGAATTATTTTTTTAAAAATTTATATCCAGTGAATTTTTAGCTATGTCTCTTTTAACTTGTATAAGCCACCTTGAGTCCTGAACTGGGAAAAAAGGTGGATGAAAATAAATATCAAAATAACCATCACATTTACCTGACCTGTCTGCCTTTATCTTAAAAGAAAAACATTTATTTATTATTTATTTAAAACATTTATCTATTGCCTTTCAGCCTACCAGGGCCCCTGAGGCAATGTACAACAGATAAAACATTTAAAACATGAAATACAGATTTCTTAAAAAAAAATAAAAAATAAAAACAGACCAAAACAATGCCCTAAAATAGTTTTAATATAGCCAGAATAGCCATCACTGCTTTTAGGGACTGAAGGCGATATAAAACAACAGTCTTAGCTGCCCACTAGAAGCTCAAAAGCAATAGAACCCCACAGTTGGCAGCAAATTATTGCTGTTTTTTTGTTCAGTCTCTGGATGCTTTTAAACTCTGCACTCAGAATGACTTTTTTTTTTTTCATTTTAAAATGAGCCTGGTACTATGCCAGCTGAGAAGTCTTTATAAATAGGAGATACTTCTGATTAAAAGATACATCTTGATTTAAAGGACAGCTTGTGTGCTAAGAACATAATATGTAGCTATCTAGAAGCCTACTGATTGCTAATAATTTAATTCCTATAACAGACTAGGAAAAACCTTATTACCTGGCAGCTGGTATTCAATCACTCTTTCCCAAAATAAATAGCCTATTGGGCTGCTAATGATAAAAAACTAGACAGCAATGCCCTTAATTTTGTGTTTTAAAATGTAATATACTGTGTTAACACAGGGTCTTTCCATGTTAATTCTACTGAATGACCATTTCTTGTTCTTGTAGCATACTCATTTAAGAAAACAATAATGTCACATTTATTTAAAACCTTACTTGTGGACTGAGAAGTTTTAGTGCTATAGGGCTTAAAACACAATAAGAAAGCATTTTTGTTTCCACATTCAGGATAGGCAGGAATGGTTCGTATAAAGAATCTAAGCCCTGGAGTTATTTATTGCCAGTTTTAAAGAAACAAACAAAAATGCAAAATCAGAAGCCGAAAGCAAAAAGAACTCGTTATCTCATATTCTTCCCATTTCATTCCTATACCAGCTTAATATATTTCTTCTGCATTTTGAGATGAAAAACAACTGTCTTCACCAGACTATTTTAAAGTACAGAAGTGTTCTTAGGACTTCAAAGTGTAATTCATTTGATTGTTAGATTAATCATCTAAAAGTTTAGATCTAAAAGTTTAGAGACACAATTCAATGGCATGTTCTTCTTACATAAACCTTGTAGGAATGACTTGGAGCTGCTCTGGACCAATGTTCTTCTGGATGATACAATTGCAACCAGAAGACATTAGGCAAACTGTCATAGGCCAAAGATGATAGAATGGATGATGGCAGCACCTTATTGGAGGACAAGACTCTCTGTGTGCAACGTTGTCTCCTGCCCTCATGTCCAGTAAATAATATGGTCCCATAGCCATTAAATTTCAACTGCCAATAAGATACAACAGCCCACCCATCTGGCTTCTGTAGAAATTGGAAAGGGACCATTTCCCTCTGCACTGCAAGCTGCAAAACGTCAGGAGAAATGTCAGTAGCCCTACCAGGAGAGTAATTTCAAGAAATCTTAAGCAGTTGCCATTCTCTTTTGCACTATACTCTCTTGCTGGGCACTGATGCAATTAGTCAGAAAACCAACATAACCAGTGAAGAGTGCCACTGCCCTGAAGATGCTGTTTGGAACTGCTAAATATGGTGCTTTCTAGGAAAAGCTTGGAAAAGTTGTTTTGGTTTTGGGTTTTACCATGACTCCCAGAATCATGTCCCAGGGCCAAAAGTAGTCTTTGTAGTCCAAAAAGTAATTTTGCAAGCTTTGCTACAAGTTACAACAGTTTAGGGAGCCCTGGTGGCACAGTGTTTAAATGCCACTTCTGCAGCCACAATGTTTTAAGTTTGATCCTACAGGGCTCCAAGGTTGACTCAGTCTTCCATCCTTCTGTAGGTCAGTAAAATGAGTACCCAGCTTGTTGGGGACAATTAGCTAACACACATTGGAAAACCGTTTAGGGAGTGCTTTGGCACTGATAAGCAGTATAGAAATAGGAGTGCTCTTGCTCTTGCTATTAGCAAGTTGGAGCATAGAAACTGGAGTGGGAGAGAGAAGAAAGAAACACAGAAAACTGTATATAAAAACAAAGCCTGAAAGCTCCCTGTGTCATTCCAATAAAAGCCATCTTCTCATTCTTGCACTTATTTCATTAATTTTGGTGAGAAGCTTCTGTACTGTGGAGCCTTTAAAATCTCTCCTGTTAACTTCTAGACTGTGCTGTAATGTCTTAGGGCTGTTTCCTTATTATGACCACGATGGTGGCTTGAAGAAAGAACAAGAAAGAGATGGGAACTGTATCCAGTGGGCAGGTTGAAGAAAGCTAGCTGGATGATTATTTCTTTTCTATCTCTAGGATCCTTAATTCTGGGATTAAGCATTCCTTTAATTATAGGCCCCACAGCTATATAAAAATATTGTTCTTTCAGTTCACAGTTTATGGTGTCCTTGAAGTCAAGTCCTGCAAACAGCATTTCTCTTAAAATCAGAAATACAGTACAGTAATAGGATGGAGAAACTGCCATCTTGTGTGCTCCAAACTACAGCCAAAACAAATATTGAATGGGAGATTTTATATGTAAAATACCCTGAAGGACTTAAATAGGTACTTTCTTCAGTGCTTAATATTTAGCCTAATCCCTTTTTATGTTGCCATTAGCTGCTAGGCTTTTATTGAATGTGTTTTATAATAACAAGCTTTTTGTACAGTGTGCTCCACATTACTTTTCAATCTCCACATGAAAGCCTCACTAGGAGAAAGGCAGAATGGTTGAACTGTTGACTGAAGCTGGCTGTCTATAGAATGGCTGCCCTGCAGAGGATTGACAGAGGTTGTTTCACTCAATTTAAATAGTTCATCTGTTTTAAGCAGGTTGATGTGAATGTAAGTGGCACAGATCTGTGGCCAGATCCAATTATAGCTATAGGTCAGCGTTCCCCAACCCAGTGGCCTCCAGATGTCTTTGATGACAATCCCAGTAATCCCACAGTCGGCTATGTTAGCTGAGGGATTGTGGGAAGTGTAGCCCAGTACACCAGGAGGCCACCAGGTTGGCAGAGGCTGCTCTAAACCAAGAGTATGACATTTGGCCTTGTGTGGCTCCTTTTGAGCCCCTCAAAAGCTTTCCTGGAGACACTCAAGGTTCCAGAAGCATATTTAAAAAATAATAATGACAAAAACACCCAACAACATGAAGAACACACTGAAATTGCCACAGAAATATGGCTCTCCTTGCCCCAAGACCCTGAAGGAGGGGGCTTAAACCTCACCAGGCTAAGCTGAGCCTGCTGAAATGCTCAGGCACCAGAGATCAACACTCCTGTTTAGCTGGGCTCTCTGAAGAACTAACAGTCAGAAGTCTCCTAATTTATAGCCATCGTTGCATTCACTTTATAGGGTCTCCAATATTTCCCCCTTTCCTTGATATTTTCATTTTATGCTTAAAACAATTTTATAATGTTTCATCTATTGTTTTGTCTTTGTATTCATGGTAGTCACATACAATTGGCACTCTGTATCCATGGATTTGGCATCCACGGATTCCACCATCCATAGCTTGAAAATATTATTCGGCTCCACATGGCTGGCACAGCCATGGCGTTGGAGCCATTTTTGCAGGAGGAGGAGATGGAGCTTGCTGGCTGGGGTGCATGTGCCCAAGAGTAGAGAGCCAGGAGCAGAGCCTGAGCTCATTTAGAGCTGTGCTGCCCCAGCTCTCCCTTCTTTCTACATCATTGGAGGAGGGCTCACTATGCTTTGTAGGGCTCGCTACAGATAGGAGGCATGGGGGGGAGGAGGATTGGGGAGGAGCAGAAGATGAGCGGCTCTCTTGGGCTGCTGCTGCAGGCTGAGACTTCACCAATAATTATATAGGTTATGTTTTATAAAGTGGCCCTGTTTTCTTCCAATATGTTGTGTCCATCTCATTATTTCCTAGGTCTATCTTCAAAAAATAAACAAAATAAACAAAATCAAGAAGCAAGCCTTGATTTTGCCATTTTATATAAGGTACACCATTGTATTTAATGGGTCTTGCACAAGTTTGATGATGATGATGATCCACTGTATTCTATGTTGTCAGTGTGTTACTCTTTGGTAACAGACACAGCATAGTGTAGGACTAGGACTCCAGGAGACCAGGGCTCGGGACCTTGCTCAGCTATGGAAACCCACTGGGTGACCTTGGGCAAGGCACACTCTCTTAGTCTCAGAGGAAGGCAAGGGTACCTTCCTCTTGCCAAATCTTGCCAAGAAAACCCCAGGATCTGGTTGTCTTAGGGTCATCATAAGTCAGGAATGACTTGAAGAACAACTGTTTGGTAAAGAACAACTGTTTGGTAAAAACATAGAATCGTGGAATCATAGAGTTGGAAGAGATTACAAGGGCCAACCAGTCCAACCCCCTGCCATACTGGAATACACAATCAAAGCACATACATACAGATACACAAAAGTCATAATAACCTGTCTTCCAGTCTTGAGCCCTCTACCTTAAAAATAGTTCTGAGATCACTGCTTTGCCCTGACAACTCACCATTCCAAAATATCCCTTAGGAATTTGTAGTATTTCAGCCAGTTTCCAGAACTGGAAGTATGTCATGTCCCTTCTGGTTGTGCTGGGAATGGTGTTGGTGGTGGGGGAATGGCTGATTCATTCTCTAGGTAGAAATCAGTTTTCTTTTTATTCTCTTTGTGAGGAGAGAACAATTGCATCAGTTGTTCCTGCTTTTTATAGTTGCTTGACCTTCACATACTGTATTATTGGACACCACAATTGCATAGAGACACCAGCATAAAAAGCAGAATGTAGACAAGTCTGAATAAAATCTTTATTGGAGTGTACAAATGACACACTTCAGATAAATTTAAGTGGACCATGTGCATTCAATCAGAGCTTGGAATTAGTTTGTTAAAAACGAATTTGTTGGCTATAGTTCTTTATAAAAATTGTTACTTTGATTGTTTTAATGTTAACATTCCTGCCAACTGTCCTGATCTGGCAAGGACAGTTCTGATTAATCACCTGTCATTCCACTCTTTCAGAGCTAACATAGTATAGTGGTTGGGATAATGGAGAGGCTGAAAGCTCTAAAGAAAGAGAACAGATTCTCAGTACCAGGACACACAGCGAAAGATCAAGGTTTTGACTTCCTTTGTTCAGGAAAAGGGTGTGTTTTGTTTAACCAATGTGTAAAACAACAGGATGTACCCACATCCACCTTTGTGGAGAACATTTTGGGCTTAGATAAGCCCTGGCATTTATAGTCAGCTGGGGACTGTAGCTCCAGTTGATTGCCAGTTGGTGGCTGATATTATTTGAATGGGTGATGACACCATTGATTCTCTTTTTGAAGAACTGTTCTCTAATCGGTCCAGAGGGGGTGCTCCACTGTGGCTGAGAGAAATCTGTGTATGTGTTTGTGTGTGTGCTTGGATGTTTTTTGTTTCCAGGAGTGTCTTCTTCTCTCCCCCCCCCCTCCATAATCTGTTGATTTATACATACTTAAAAATTAAACAAACACAGAGATTGCCTGCAGGTTTTCCACTGTGATCCCTATTTCATCACACCCCTGAAATTGAATGTATTCCCTAGAGTGCAAGTGAGTAACAAGAGGCTTGTGTCTGACCAACTGAAGGTGTTTTTATTTAAGACTGTTGTATATCTATTACAAAGATATTAACTTCTGAGCTTGGTGACCTACTCTGTAGACAGGCTTTGAGTGTGCTACACAGAGAATATTAGTGTGGTTACAAAGTCAGGCTAGCATAGGGGAAACCCTAGTTCAAATTCCCTCCCTGACATGAAGCTCACCCACTGATCTTTGCTCAGTCTAGTCCATCACACTATTTCAGAGGGGCTATCATGAAAATCAGGTGGCTACAAACATGTTCATGGTTGCCTGAGCAGTTTGGCTGAAGGCCTGGATTAAATAGCCACAGTTATTCAGATACAGATAACCTATCATTTATATTTACACAATATGTAAGACATCATCAGAAATCACTACAACATTTTACAGACTACAACTTCCAGAATTTGTTAGGCAGCACAACCAATGTTCATGTTGTCTGGAGCATTCTGGGAATGGTCATCTTCAAAATGTTTGAAGCTCTGGGAATGACTCATCAATTTGTGATAGGAAAGAATTCCGTAACACATGTAACCAATTATCCTAATAGAATAAGCCTAAATATTCTCATTCAGAAGTGAATTTTAAGGAGCTCAAAGGAATAAAGCCTAAGCATTAAGTACTAACACTAAAGCCCAGAATGTAGCTGGCCATTTAAATTATTTTTTCATACCAAACAGACTAAACACACCCACTGTGATTCTTATTTATGTTACCTGCAATCCAATTAGCACCCTGTTAAGCTTCACACCTGCAATGGCTTTGTCCTTAGCCTCCTGCCCAGTACCTCTTTCTTAACTGTCTATTCCTTCTGCATTATAATATGATAGATTCAACTTTAAACCACATTGTCACCTGCTGCCATTTTCAGAATAGGCTAATTGTCCTCCAACCTTTAATCTTTACTGCACTGAAAATCCTCCAGCACCAAGTCAGAACAAGTCAATTAGCATTGTTCATGTCTGGGTGGGAGGGGAGAACTCCATTAAATTGTAAAGGTGAGTTGATAATTTAGGAGGTTATCAGACGCTCTAAATATGGTGTTATCACAATGCCAGGAGATCACTAAAGGGCTTCCCTTTCAAATGATGTAGTTCCCCTCCCATAATGCTCTTGTTTGGCTGTTGTTAAACCGATGCTGCTTTTTATTGATGGGCTAAGCTGTCAATGGATTCCGCATTCTGTTTCTGTTACAGAATGATCTGCGAGGGAAAAGGCCATCCCCCCCCCAACACACACACTTACCTTGCTTTCCTGGCAAAGGCTTCCTGGCAATGAAAGAGGAAGTGAATGGAACTCCATTCACTTCCTCCTTCAAAATTCCACGGATTCTCATGAGACTTTATTGCATGGGAAATGAAAAAACAAAACACATAAGGAACACACAAAAAGTTACACAAAGCACATACACACACTTTAAAAAGTCCCAAGTAATCCTGGAAGTGTCATAAAAAGTGCATCACTTACCTGGATGCCACAATCTCACCTGGAAATGTTTGTGCCAGACCAGCCATTGACGCTGCATTCATGTGAGTACAATGGCATGAGGTTTCACATGCTGTCAATGCCAGCACTAAGGCGCTACGGGGATCAATTGATGGCTTCAGCCATCAATTAAAAAATATGGGTGTTGGCAGGGACATTAATGTAAACGAACAACGTCATGTGCTACGCACATCCTTTCATGTTTATCCAGTGTTGTTATGATGCTGTATTTAGTGCATCTGATAAAGTCCAAGATTCTCTGGCTTTTCTTCGCAAACGAAGATTCAGGAAGGACTCATCCCGCGCTTTCTGCAAGTGCGCTGATGACTAAAAAGGCCAATCCGAGATAAACAAGTCCGGTTGCAAAAAGCACAGCTTACTGGAAAGATAAAATGTGGGGAGAAGAAACATGTATGCTGTATTGAGCTCACTGGACAAAAGGTAGGATAGAAAAGTGTGTCTATATATCTCCCTTTTTGATAAAGTTTTTGAAGTCTCAATTGAATTCAAGAGTGATTTCAAATATGCACAGTAAAGCATTGCAGGTCAGTGGGAATTGCATGGTTGTAGACATTGAGTTTTCAGTGTTTCTGGAGACATGGTAGTAAGTTGCTCGTAGTAGCACTTGTGTCACTGGGGGAATGACATCCAAATGAACCCTCAGAAGGCTGCCTCCACAAACTGGTATATTTCCTTCCTCTGTTGCCCATCTTCCAAAACTGTTTTCAGAGGGCTTTTCATCAGGCTGTCTAATGCAACCAATATAATTGATGGAAATAGGATGGTTTCCTTCCCTAAATTTCTAATTCCACCCAGTCTTATTTTAGTTTAGGCCAATTCATATTAAGTTTCATTGACTGATGCAACATGAGACAGCACATCGAAAAGCAAAAAGATAAACATTCTTAATAAAATATGGATAAAAGTTTTGAGGATTAGTTTTTAAAGCCATTTTGATGGATCTGCACTTCTGGGTCACTTCTCAGCTAACAAGAGACACTAAAAGTAGGAATGGGATGGAATAAATTCCACTGAAGTGGACTTTTTTTTAAAATAGAAATTACACATTTCTCTTTTTTGTTTGCTTTGATTCTCATTGACTGGCTCCAGTTGTTAGGCATGTTATAATAAATATATACATCTTCTAAATACTGTAGTAATATATTATTCAACTGATACCACTGGTGGGAAACAGTTATTTGGCAACGTTTAAGCCACTAAAGTTAGAACTGAGATGTCTAAAATCTCACTGCTTTATTTATGTATGTATTTGAAAAAGAAACGAATCCAAAAATCTGGATATGATTGAGACATCTGATGTTGGATATCAGTTCTTCTACTATTATTTACTATTACTGTCTTCTAACATAAATCTAACATATTATTAAATTGGATACAAGCTTAGAATAAGCTGAACTAATGACAATATTGACTCAATAATAATCACTTAAAAAGCAAACCTTATGGTTCCTAGAGCGATATAGACTGGAGGGATCTTGTGAAAACACATGGCTTAATCTGGATACATTGCTGACAGGTGGTGAAAAACGTCCTCTTGCTTCTCTCTCTCCTCATCCCCAGAAGGGAAAAAATTGTCTCTGGAAGTATTGAGAGTTTTCAATTCTTTTGGTTTTGATTGTACCTGCATATTCCCAGGTTTGCATCGAAACTCTTCCTTGAAATACAGTATCTCAGGTTTCCTTTCTTCCCATCTTCCTTGTACTCCTCTACCCCCTCCTTTCCCTCCCATAGATCATGTGTCACATCTAGATATATGCAACATTTTAGAAATTGATTTCCACCGATTCCCACTCAGCCTTCCTTATTATTATTCAGAAGCCATAGTCAAAGTGCTAAAGTGCTTTGGCAATATTACACTAGTTAAATATTAGGATAATTTTGTTTTGGTACAAACATACCTCATTCACTTGCTTGATCTCTGTTGAATTGGTGTCCTGGAAACAATAGCTGTGTTTATGGGTGGTGGCCATCTTAGCTAGTTCTAGGATAATACAAACAGACTGTCAAGTAGAGATATACATTTCATTTTGGAAAATACTGGGTCAAAACACCACGTGCATCTCCAAAATAAAATTGGTTTGTATAGAAACAAAACCCAGGAATTTCAGAGACTCTCAGAGACCTGAGACTGGAGGGTCTCTGTCTCTCTCTTTCTATGAAAACATAAGAGAGTTTTTCCATGGTTTTTTTCTGAGCTGTGAGGCCGTGTTCTGGAAGAGTTTATTTCTGACATTTGGCTTGCATCTGAAGATGCCAGCCACAGATGCTGGAGAAATGTCAGAAACAAACTCTCCCAGAACACGGCCTCACACCCTAGAAAAAAAACAAGGAAAATCTATCGATGCCGGCCGTGAAAGCCTTCGACTTCGTAAGAGAGTTTATTTCTGCTTTTCCTTTCTTCTCTTGGATTGGAACCATACTTGCTTTTCAGGAGCAAACTGGGGAGGAGGGAGACAATTTTTGCTGGTTCCCCATTTCAGCCTCTCAGTACTATTCCAAGGATCACCTAACACTTCAGAGGAGCTTTCCAAGGGGATGCAGGAAGAAGGAATCAGGAAATATGGTCTTTGTTCCATTCTCCAGCAGTATTCAGTGAGTCCATGGATCTTTTAGCTAGAAAGCTGGAATTAAAATTGAATTTCAATAAATAAGGGGCCTTGGTGATTAGGGAACTATATATTAGCCTTGTTCATACACATAAGTATAATTCTAGTTGCTCTTATTTTGTATGATCTCTGCAATGACAGCAAAATGTAGGATATACATAATGAAATTTTTGTTCCTTTGCCTAGATATTTAGGAAATTCCATGTGTTATGAAACATTTATGTTACACTTGGTAGCCATGTTAGGTGTAGATATGCTATATATGTGCCATATACAATATCCATACATCTCTGGTAATCCAGTCAGCCTTTTAGATTTGAAGAAGCAAGTTTACAGTTGTTATAAAAATCACACACAGAGGCAAATGTGATTAAAACTTTATAGGCCAAATCTCAAAATAGAAATTTCCTGTTAAAATCACTTGTTTATGCTACAAATTTATGATTTCTTCCCAAATGTCAATCTCTAAAACTCTCCTGTTGACATTGAATCCTAATATCACTGAAAATAAAGATGTTACCATTACAATGGTTTTGAAGAAGTTGTCCATGCTTCACAAGTATGCTTCAAGTAATTCCAATGGTGTTTCTTACAGCTACCATAATCTGTATTACTGGCATCCTCTTTGCAACATACTCTAGTGTAACTGAAAGTTACAGCTGTGTATGTATGTTTTTTTGGTCATGGCAGATGGGGGAATTCAGCACCTCCATCCATGACAACTCTTTTGCCCAAGCCACCTACCTATGGAAGCAGGGAGGATAAGGGGCAGCTGGGAAGCAGCTGCTTCTATACCTGTAGCCAGTAGTAGGAAGAACTGCTGAGGACACCCCAGGAAACCCGGGAGGATACCCACTCCTTTCTGCAGCCAGCTGCTGCAAATGGAGTTGCCTGTTGCCTGGCTGTTCCTTGTGCTCCTTCCATCATCCACTGGCCAGTGTTTGGCATGGAGAGGTGTGTCCCTCCACCCTGGGAAGAGGTATCTTGAGTGCTTGGGGAGAGTGAAGGCAGAGATTTATGCTCCACCAGCACAATGCAAAATATCACCCCATAGGAAATTACAGAAGCACTGGAGCAGAACGAGATGAACATGACGTTGTGTGAAACCAGGTCCCATTCGTGGGACAAGAATGTCATCTTGGCATTCTCCTCAGGTACTTCTTACTGCATCTGATAAGCTCCCTAGTGAGATCATGGGTCCATCTAGCTTAGTAATGTCTACCCTGATTGGCAATGACTCTCCTAGTTTCAGGCAGTATTCTTCCCTAGACTTAACTGTAGATGGCATGGATCAATGGCTTGCGCTGCATTTATCTCAAAGCAAAATATGTCATACTGTTGCTCTATAGGGAGCTGTATAAATGAGTATATAGTGGGCCCTTCCCATCCACAGGGGCTAGGTTCCATCTCCCCCTGCAGATGGGGAAAAATGCAGATGCTCACACACCATATTAACCAATGGTGGTGTGTGCATACAGCTGTGCACTGACATGCTTGCATGAAAGTCCCCCTATTGAAAAATCTGGGGTATGGCCAACTGTGGACACTCCAATCTGTCAATGGCTAGCCTACCAATACAGCAGGCCCACTGTATTTGCATTAATGTCACCTGAATGGCTTTCAATATTGGGAATCTTCTGGTCTGTTCAGTGGGTGTTTTGCTTGTCCTAAATCCACAGGAATAAAGGATAAATGTTAATTTTTATTTCACTTGTAATATCTCAACCTGAGGATGATGAAACATTGTTTAACTGATAAATCTAAACATCTGCAGATCTTAAATGGTGTTCCCAGGAGATCAGTAAAAAGGCAACATAATAAAAGCAAATAATGAAACCTCACGTAAAAAGGTTGGGTCTTCAACATGTATGTGTATTGCTGTAGTCAGCTATGGGAATAGGAGGCCAGCTTTAAGTCACAGTGAAGGAAAGTTTCCACACTGTCCTCTGTATGCCCCATATCTTTGTTTTTGTTGAAGGCACTGTTATTTATTTATTTATTTACTTATACAAAACATTATATTCTTGCAAAAAAGTTAGTAACACGTGGGCTAGACAATGCAACCATTAGGTAGATTTGTAATTGGTTGATGGGCTGAATCCAAAGGGTAGTCACCAATGGCTCCTCTTCAGCCTGGAGAGAAGTGACCAGCGAGGTACCACAGGGTTCTGTCCTGGGCCCAGTGTTATTCAACATCTTTATCAATGACTTTGACGAGGGAATAGAAGGCATGCTTATCAAGTTTGCAGATGACACCAAATTAGGAGAGGTAGCTAATACCTCAGAGGACAGGATCAGAATTCAAAATACGTGAACAGATTAGAAAGCTGTGCCAAAACTAACAAAATGAATTTCAACAGGGGGAAATGGAGGACACTACACATGTGCAGCACAAATGAAGAACACAGATATAGGATTGGTGACACCTGGCTTGATGGCAGTACATGTGAAAGGGATCTAGGAGTCTTAGTGGACCACAAGCTGAATGTGAGTCAGCAGTCTGATGCAGCAGCTAAAAAAGCCAATGCGATTCTAGGCTACATTAATAGGAATATAGTGTCTAGATCAAGGGAAGTAATAGTGCCACTCTGTTCTGCTTTGGTCAGACCTCACCTGAAATACTGTGTCCAGTTCTGGGCACCACAATTCAGGAAGGATATTGAGAAGCTGGAACGTGTCCAGAGGAGGGCGATCAGGATGGTGGGAGGTCTGGAAGCCATGCCCTATGAGGAGCAGCTTAGGGAACAGGCCATGTTTAGTCTGGAAAAGAGAGGGTTGAGAGATTGCCATGTTTAAATATTTGAAGGGATGTCATACTGAGGATGGGGCAAGCTTGTTTTCTGCTGCTCTGAAAACTAGGACACAGAGCAATGGGTTCAAACTACAGGAAAAGAGATTCCACCTAAACATTAGGAAGAACTTTCTGATAGTAAGAGTTGTTTGGAAGTGGAATAAACTGCCTTAGAGTGTGGTGGAGTCTCCTTCTTTGGAGCTTTTTAAGCAGAGGCTGGATGAACATCTGTAGGGAATGATTTGATTGTGTATTCTTGCATGGCAGGGGGTTGGACTGGATGGCATTTGTGGTCTCTTCCAGCTCTATGATTCTGTGAAAAATAAAATATGTTGGTGGACAGATGCCCCAAAGGGGATGGGCCACTTCTGATCTGAATGATGTTAAGGTGCTGTTGACTTTATTTCATCAAATGTTGAACCAGGCATTTTGGCAACATTCCTTTAGTACTGTGCTGGCAGTCTCTGTGAGGGGTTCACAAGAGACTCCCAAGAACCCATAGAGAGCCTCACGCAGTCCCTGCCACAGCTGATGAATTTGCTGCTGTGTTGGAAAAACTGTGACTTCTAAAATCCGGTAAAAGAGGCTTCTTGTTTTCAAGGAGAATCACACTTCCTCGAAGAAGACTAGATGAATGGCTGGAGAGATAGATCTTTCATTCCCTTTGTGTGTGTGCATGTGTGCCTTCAAGCTGCCTGTCCACTTATGGTGAACCCATGGATTTCATAAGGTTTTCTTAGGGAGCAGCTACACGTGAGTATTTTAGAGAAAAAGAGCAGCTTACCTCCCTTTCACTGAAGTGCCGATTTGTGCCCATGGCTCATTCACAAGCTTGGAAGGGAATATTTTGCAGTTTACATCCATGGGAAAAAAAGGTGGCAGCGAGTGAGTTAAGTCCAGAAAATCTCCCTCTGTTCACCCCCACATCTATCACTCTTAAAGTGGTAGATGCTGGAAGAGCTGTTTTCTGCTTAACAAAAACTACATAAATTTTGCTCTGCTGCTTTGCCAGCTGAAGGAGAGTGCTGGCAAAAACAGCAACAATGGTGGCTCTGGCATTGCAAGCCCTCCCTTGCAAGCCTGCCCCCTCCGAGGTCTGACCAATCAACTTTCAGCTCTGATGTGTCCCCTTTTTGAATTGGTTGTACAGATGACCAATTCTGCACATTTTTGTGCACTTTTTAAGAAAGATTGCAAGGAACAGCAAAAGGTGTTATCGCGGTCTATGTGGAGTTTTCAGCCCCCCTCCTTCTGAATATGGTGAATCCCGGCAGGAACTCATTTAAACTAAAGGTATTTTGCCCACATTCTTGCCAGATTTTTCATTGTGTATATGCTCCCCTAGTCAAGGAATTCTCAAGGTGGTTTTGACAGTTCCTTCTTCTGAAATATAACCTAGAGCACCTGGCATTCCTTGGTCATTTCCTATCCAAGTATAATCAGGGCTGACCCTACTTAGCTCCCAAGATGAGACAGGATCTGGTGCCTTTAGGATATTTAGGCCAGAGGGATAGATAGATAGCAATTATTCTGTACTGTGATGGCAAATTCAGCAGTGTGATGTTGAGTACTCTGATAGGCATTGAAAAAACAGGGTGGACTACAAGTTGCCCGCTCCTGTTCTACCAAATTCCATAAGCCAATAAGTCTCAGAAAGCCACAGCAAAATGGCTCTCTACACTGCATATTGAAACTATCTTCACTTCAACATTCCCTCATTACTAGTTGTCCCTTTTGTGACTTGACTTAACTATCAAAGCCTCAAGATTTAGTTGCCTGTAAACCAAAACATCCTGATTATCACAGAATGGGGTTCATTAATGTTTTCAGTCATATTCAAAACTAGAGACATGTGCCTTTACTTTGGCCAAGTAGCAAGCCTAATCACCCAGGCAATCAAATCTAGAGTTATGTGAGGTAAGGCTTCTTCTAATTGTTACAACTTTGGAATGGGAGAGAGGAGAGGTCCAGTGGCAGTAAGGAACAAAGTTACCTTTACAGAATCTGAGGTGTACATATCATCGAATGCTCAGTGCAGAGGCAGGAAAAGAGAGTTGGAAATATTGCTAACAAAAAATTGTCTAGTGTAATGAAATCTCATGGCAACTAGAAGAAACTTTGAGGGTCCCCTTATCTTGACAGGCACTTAAGGAACTCTGTAACTGGAGCATTCATAATAGAAAAATTAGAGAAATCAATTGCACTGGAAGAAAAATGTTTATTTGCTTGTTCATTTGGTTGTACATTACTATTGAGAGTCCCGAAGGAAAAAAAATCTACCAGGGATCCTTACTTTTATTTAAATCTTCCTTAGCTGTCACAGTTTTTTAAAAAATGTTGGCTAACTTTTTTCACATCTAAGAGGCTTACTGCATGCCGAAATAAAGCGGCAGTGCAGCTGGAAGGTTCCATCTTCCGTGCTGCCTTACTGCATGGCATCGTCATTCTTCCATTCCAGTCTTGCAGGAGATCGAGATAAACCATATGTTTTTTCTAACCAGAAAAATCAGAGAGTGAGAGTGAGAGTGAGAGAGAGAGAGAGAGAGAGAGAGAGAGAGAGATGAGAAAGAGTAAAATAGAGCTTGGAATATTATTTTTAATAGGTAATTTGTTGCTGATTACTTTTTAAAAAATATTAACCAATTACTGTTGTTTGTTATACATTATTTGAAGAATGATTATATTAGTTAATGTATTATTAATAGATTATTTTTTTTGTTACCTTTTATTCTTTTTTTTAGAAAAATAGTTTGAACAAATATGGAAATGGCCCAGAAGGAATCTAAATCCCCTAAACGAAAGCACATATCAGTGTACATATTTCTTGCTCAAGGCCAAAAAACTGGAAAGCCCTTCAATCTTCTCTCTTCCAAATATTGGTGAAATACACAAAGCCAAAGAAAATACCATGATGGTTATGCCACTATATGGACATCCAAGCCAGCTTTAATAATACTTAGTTATTAATTACCCGCCTCTCCCCTTAGGATTGGGGTGGAGTACAACAACACAATATACAATTATCACAATACACCACAAATCATTTTTTTTTGTTTCAGTCTTAAATTAATATTTTCCTATCAATGTGACTTTCTCTTTAAGCCAAATGGTCTAGAGTTCAGGCTATGCAGTCTGGATGTGGAAAACCCAGCTTCACATTTTTGCTTTGTTGAGTTATAAAGCCCACAAAGCAAACCCGAATGTGTCAGCCTAACCTATTCTGCAGCGTTGTTCCAAGGCAAACACTATTTTTAAATATTCATCCATTTGTTTGTTCATTCATCCACTTCCATCGCACTTTTCATTTCAGTGGTTTTCAATATTACAACATTAAAACCCATAAAATACAATATAAACAATAAAAGAGCAATAAAACAATAAAACAGTCAAATATTTCATTATAGCACTAATGTCCATTAGGAAAGATAATCGGGGTAGCCATGTTGACCATGCAGCAAAATACAAGAAAATCCAAAATCCACAAAAAAACCAGTGATACCTTTATTGGGCCAACTAAAAAAAAGCACAAAATACTTCATGCAAGCTTTCAAAGCTCCACGGGCTTCTTCATCAGGCAAAAGTGTTAAAAATCATACAGGAGAAGAAAATATGATGATATAGTCACAGGCCAACATTTTGTCTTAAGATGTTGGTTCTGTTGTCAGTTAAGATGGTCTAGCTCAGTGGTTCTTAACCGGTGGTCTGGAGACCTCCAGGGGTCTGCAATGTCCTCACAGGGAGTCCGCAACACTTGCAGGATGCCTGGCCCACCTCCTCCCTGCAGTGGAGTGGCCATGTGATAGGAGCCAAGGCAAACCCTGGCTGGCTTGGCCTGTACATTTCCATTCAATCTGCTCCATCCTCAAACTTGCAGGACGAAGCAGCAGAAAAGTCTTCCCTCCTACTCCAGTGCCTCCAAGGGAAGGTTTAATGGATGGCATAATTATATCATTATTATCATCAGGTATTATTGCTACTATCATTATTAGGGTTTGAAATCTCAAGTTAAGTCTTGGGGGACCATGGCAACAAAAGATATTTAAAGGGGGTCCCTGGTAACAAAAAAGTTAAGAGCCACTGGTCTAGAGGGATATCAATGCAAGCAGAGGCCACTCCTCTGATTTTTGGCCATGTGGGGACTGAGAAGCAAAGAGCAGTACAATCCAGGTAATAAAATTTCAACTCTATTAGTGACAGAAAAGTACAGTTGTCCCTCTGTATCCACGGATTTGGTATCCACGGATTTAAGTATTCAATGGCTTGAAAATATTCTTAAAGAAATAATAATCCAAAAAAAAGCAAACCTTGATTTTGCCATCTTATATAAGGTACACCCTTTTGCTATGCCATTGAATATAATGGGAATTGAGTATTCACGGATTTTGGTATCCACGGGGGGTCCTGGAACCAAACCCCAGTGAATATGAAGGGACAACTGTAACTCCTTTTGAGAGCCAAGCTCTCAAGCTCTTACCCTATCCTAGGTAAGCTACTGCCCCCTTTCTTAGGCAGAAAAAGATGGACAGTGGGAAAGATGTAACAAAAAATAATAATAAAGCTTCTCTTTGACCATCAGAGGTGACCCAAAGGTTAATCTCTTCCTCTTATGACAGTTCACCTTTCCCCATGAATTCCATCCACATTTGCAGACAGAGGAAAGGCAGAGAGGCAGAGGAATCAGGCATGCATGTTATGTACCCATAACATCCCTTCCATGCTTAGTTACTTTAGGCTACCTTCTGAAGTATAAAGGTGATGATATGATAATGCCATTAATCTGGGTAGTCCAGTACTATTTACTCCATTTTCTTCCCACTTAGATGTACTGGAGTAAAACTTCCATCATCCACAGTCTGCATGGCCAGTGGTGGGGGTGGTAGTCCAACCAATCTGGAGGACACCAGATTAGAGAAGACTGGTCTGTGGTAACAGGCAACAGTTTTCCCAAGGTTTTGAACAGAGATCTTTCTCATCCCTGGCACTTGAGCGTCTGTAACAAGAGATGCCAGTGACTGAAGCTGGGCTCTTCAACATGCACAACATTACCTTTTATGCAAGCAAATGTATTCCCATTAAACACCATATGTATTGCAAGGTATGGACCTAATCCTAGTGGAGTCATTAAAAAAAATGCTTTCCTCTATAGGAGTTAGTTGGATCAAAGGCCCTCTTTCCACTGCAGGTTTTGTTTAGCAAACCTGTTTTATCTTGCTTGGAACAGGGCAATGTTCTCTTTTACTGCTCCATGTTTCTTTCCTTTAATTCTGTTATTAATCACATTCTAACTTCTTTTGAAATAAGAACAGAGCGTCTGTAAATTTTTTCTGTTGTTATCCTTTAAAAATAATAACAATAAAATAAAATAAAATCACACCATCAAAGCTCTCCCGTCTGTTATTTCTTGTACAACCTAAAAGCTGACACATTCTTGTTTTTACTAATTGCTACAGGTTGTTTTGAGATCTCTCCTTCTCTCTCCCCACCCCCACCCCAGTTTAAAATTTCATTAAGCTGGAACGTATCGCTTTCAGAAATGAAGTAGTGTTCCACAGTCATGTGAACACTATTAAAATGCCCTCTTTTGATGTGCAACCCCTTTAAATCTCTATCGATGGGAAAGCTGTCTGGCTCTGAAGCACTGATACTTATTTGGCCTGTAGTGGGTCCCCCCCCCTTCTTCTTTTCATTTCTTTTTTTACAACTTGGCAGAGCATAAAGCTAATAAGTATTTCTTGTTCTTCAAAGATTGATTTATTATCAGTTCCCAAAATATGCCTTTTCATTTGGAAAGTTATTTGCTCGGTTATTATGGCAAATAAATAGCTGCTAAGGGGTCAGCCTAGGCCTCAGTGCTTGTTACTGCCTGCTCGCCTTCTGATTTGAGCTTAGTGTGAGTAGTCTGGGTGTCCTGGGATTCCTAAGTCTGTACTGATTACCAACAAACACCTCTTTAAAATCAGCAGAAGCAGTCTAGGGACTAATGGTGCCAAGACAGTCTGAGGCACTGTAGCAATGCCTGAGGTCATAGAATGAGCAATGACAATGGTCCTGTCCTTGCTGATTTTATCACTCGAAAAGTTTTTTTTTTTTAAAAAAAAGGCATCACACAAATGACAAAATAAGTCTTTAGGCCTCAGTCAGGCTCTCCCACTTAATAGAACATCCTGAAAGATAGTTGCCTTGCCTTTAATTACAAGGAAGGGGGAAATTTTGCTCAGCAGATCTTTTTGAGATAGCTTACCCAAGGAAGGAAGGAAGGAAGGAAGGAAGGAAGGAAGGAAAGAAAGAAAGACTTCAAACTGCAACAGGTCTTGACCCAGTGACTTGAGGGACATTGGAATTAAATTTAGCCCATGTGCGACAGCTTGCCACAGGAAGGAGCTGTGAGAAAACCAGCAGCACCAATTGAGAATGCCTTATTGCCCAATACGGTGCAAAGAATGGGTCAAGCCATACTTCTGGGCATTGTGGGATTTTACCACTAATGGTAGTACCTGTGATATGTTATGGGGGTGGCGTAACAGGTTACAATGCTTTTTTTTTTTTTTTGCAAAATAAAGGAATAATCAATAATGGCTGGCATTCCACACTGCAGTTATGGATTCATAGCCTAGAATTACAGATCTGTAACACCTTTGGATTCAGGGTGCTACGTATTCATGATCATGGCACTATTGTCATGTACCCATAACATCCCTTATAAATGCCACTGACCCCTCCCCCCTTAAACTCCAGCAAGCTTTGTGGCTCAATTGAGTGGAATGGTTCAGGACAGCATGGCCAACCCCCCTTCTGGCCTTGAGCTGCAGTGCAAAGAGGATGAGCTTCTTGCGGCTCAGGGCAGGAGGGAGCTGGCTATGTCATCCATGTCATCGCCTCCCTCAACCAGGCCACAGACCTCCAGTACTCAGAACATCTTCCTGGAGCTTAAGGTGCTTAAGTTGATTCCTTTGATCAACTCATAACTACATTACATTCATAGCTACATAAATCTAGCTATGGACATAATACAGGATCTCAACCAGAGATAATTAATTTAATACAGTAGGACCCCCATATTCACTGGGGATTGGTACTGGGGGCCCCTGTGGATACCAAAAACTGTGGATAATAGCAAACACCATTGAAAATAGTGGGACTTCTGGTTTAAAATACCATAGAGTTGCCTTGGAGGACCTAGAAAATGGCTAGAGAGGATACATTTTCTAGAAAGAATCTATGGTAGGTGTGCTGTTTTGTGTCCTGTGGATAACTGAATCAATGGATAATGAATCAGTGGAGATGGGGGTCCTACTGTATTACTGTTCACTCATCACTCCTAAAACACTGGACTGGACAGCCCTTGTTATCCCTTCCAACTCTATGACACTATGATTGCTTTTTGGCAGGTCCTTTGGCGTGATTTGGCAATATTTGGAGTGATGTAATTTAAAGAGGATAATCTAAGAAATAACTAAAAATAGCATGTTAGCAATGTGATCCCCACTTTTCAAGCACTGCATAACTCAAAGAAGTTGCTTTTATACATAGAAAGTAATGGATAAGAAGTTGCAGCTGAAATCCTGCATGGGGCTCGTACCTATGATGTCAGAGCTATGCTCCATTTCCTGATCTGACCCCCTAAAACATACTTTAAAAGCCCAGCAGCTGTGCCAAGTGAAGATGTTCTGTGCACTGGCAAGTGGGGAGCTGGAGGATGATGTGTCCAGCCCACTTGCTCACCAGCAAGCTCCGGTGCAATGAGCAGAAGCAGGGTGTTGCACCTCCTTGTTGTACAATGGATCAATGGCTAGAGGGGTCTGGGCACGTCATATTTCAGCGCCCTACTCAACAGCATTATAGAACTCCTTCAGTCTATATAGCTACCTGGCTTTTAAGGTGGGTTTTAGAGACATTTCCACTGGTGGCAGTGGTGCCACAGTAAAAAATGTGAATATGAAAAGTAACAAAGTCAGAAATTGGGCTTATGACATTGTAGCTGCCTAACAGGATGCTTTTTTAAAAAACAACAACAACAACAATACTCCAAGATTTGGTCCTTGGCCTATGATTTATCCTGACTTTTAAACAGGCCAAGATTAGAGATGTGAAGACTTGGAACAAAAAAAACAGAATTATTATTTGGGGGGAGGGGGGAATGGGAATAATATTTTTTTTCCTGTGTTCCAGGGGAAAAAAAAAAAACCCTTTCCCCCAAATTTCCTGGTTTTTTTTTTTTTAAATGGGCATTCAAGTCTCTAGCAAAAGGACTTGCTTCCTTATTGCCACTATCATTTGCTGGCTTTTGAAGTATCTTCATAGTGGAATACAAGGTACTGGCAGCCTATGTTCTGAGCAGGGGAGACACCTTATCTCACAATGTTGGGATGCCCAGACTATCAGACCATAGACCACTGGTAACCAGAGAACTTTTGGGTAAATTTAACCAGTCAAAAATGACTGGTTAGCAAATGCAGACATAATGTTAATTCCAAAAGAAGGAAAGGACCCGAAACTGACAACCAATTATAGACCTATATCACTGTTGAATATAGACTACAAAATATTTTCAAATATATTGGCAGAAAGAATCAAAAAAATATTATTAGAGTGGATCTATGAGGATCAAAATGGTTTCCTCCCAAATAGACAGGCCAAAGATAATTTAAGAACGCTTACAGATTTAATCAAATTTTATGAAAAACATAATGAAAAGAAGTTAGCTATGATTTTTATCGATGATGAAAAGGCTTTCGATAACTTGAAATGGGAATTTATGTTTAAAGTGTTAAAGGAGATAAATGTAGGGGAAAAATATTTGGATTGGATAACCAAAATATACAGCAAGCAGGAAGCACAAATTATAGTTAATGGGGAAAGACAGGACCATGCAAAATTAAAAAAAGATACTAGACAGGGGTTTCCCCTGTCCCCCCTGCTATATATAATGGTTATGGAAGTATTAAACAGGAAAATAAGAATGAGTCAACTGGTTAAAGTGACAGGGCCCAGTATATAAATAACAAGGCCTTTGCCGATGATTTAGACTTTTTTTTTTTTTTTTTTATGATCCGAAGAATGATGTAGCAAAATTAGTGGAGATAATTGAACAGTTCGGGGAGTTAGCCGGTTTAAAAATAAATAAAGATAAAATGGCAATGCTAACAATAAACTTAAAAAGGCAAGAAAAAGCAGAATTAACGGAAATTACAAATTTCAAAATAGAGGAAAAAGTAAAATATCTGGGTATTATAATAACTGGGAGGAACTCAGATTTGTTTAAAAACAACTATGTTAAAATATGGAAGCAAATTAAAGACAATCTGGAAAAATGGGATAAATTGGACCTTTCAATGTTGGGAAGGATAGCAACAGTAAAGATGTCTGTTCTCCTTAGGATGATGTATTTGTTTCAAAATATACCTATGGTGACAAATGACAAAGTATTCAAGCTCTGGAACAAAGATTTAACAAGTTTTACATGGAAGGGGAAGAAGCCCAGGATAGGAAGAAAGATATTAATTGATACTAAGGACAGAGGAGGACTGGCTCTACCCGATCTACAAACCTATTTTCATGCTTGTTGTTTATCATGGATGAGGGAATGGGTAAGGTTAGAAAACAACAGACTCCTTAAACTAGAGAAGTTTAATTTAAGATTTGTGTGGCACGCGTATATATGGCATAAGAAAGCACAAATACATAGCGAATTTAGCCATCATTTCATAAGAAAAGCCATATCGAGAGTCTGGCTCAAATATGAAGGGAAGTTATGCCCCAAAATTCCCCTACGGCTTTCAAACCATGAAGCCTATTATAGAAAAGAAAATATCTATAAAGATAAATGGTTAACGTATAAAGATCTATTGATAAGAACCGAGGGGCAAAATACAAAAAGTTATAGACTAAAAACTCAAGAGGAGTTACAAGAGCAAAACATCATATGCCATTGGTTCTTATATAGACAGCTAAAAGAAAAAAATGGAATAGATCAAAAGTTGGAAGGCATAGAAATAGAGAAAACAGAATTTGAAGATCTGATGCTAGGGGAAAAGAGAAAGATCATATCAAGAATCTATAAAGTTCTATTGAAACTGAACCTGGAACAGGAAGTAGTTAAACCCTATATGGTAAGCTGGGCACAGAACATCGGACAAGAAATCATGCTAGAACAATGGGGGAAACTATGGGAAAAGAATATAATATTCACAAGCAGCAGCAATATAAGAGAAAATATATATAAAGTAATGTATCAGTGGTACTTAACACCAAGTAAGCTAGCTAAGATATATAAAAGCTGCTCGGATCAATGTTGGAGGTGTCAAAAAGATAGGGGGATGTATTATCACATTTGGTGGAAGTGTAAGAAGATTAAAAAGTTTAAGGAAAAAAGTACACAAAATAGTAACATCAATATTAGAAACAAATTTCCCATGTGAACCTGAAATCTACCTACTGAACATAATAGATAAAGTGGACAGAAGAGTACAGTTGTTCCCTTCACATTTGCAGGGATTACGGGAATTAGACCCCCACAAAAGTGAAAAAACTGCGAATAAAAGCAGCCTCTGAGGGTTTAATGAGGAGCCCTTCCTAAACACACACACACACACACACACACACACGGAAACTGACCCAGCCTCAGAGCATTTAAGGAGGAAAGAAAATCACAGCCCCATGCTGTGAGCACGCAAGCAAAGTCCCCCCTTGCCACTCCCCTCTCTGTGTCTTAACAAACTGAATTGCTTCTTTAAAACTCACATTTCACCCCATGTCTCCTCATGGCCCAAAGAAAAGCACAGCTGCATGCTTGCCACCCCCTCTCTGTGTCTCAACAAACTGAATTTAAAACTCAGCTTCTTTAAAATTCACATTTTGAACTTTTCCTACACACATTCACACACAGGGAAGGCGTGGGTGGCATCTCCCAGCAACCCAGCCTCTGAGCATTAAGGGAGGAAAGCTTCCTGCTGGCCGAAAGAAAAGCACAGTCCCATACTGTGAGCACACAAGCTTTCCTCTTTAAATGCTCAGAGGCTGGGTTGCTGGGAGATGCCACCAACGCCTTCCCTGTGTGTGAATGTGTGTAGGAAAGGTTCAAAATGTGTTTTAAAGAAGCAATTCAGTTTGTTGAGACACAGAGAGGGGGTGGCAAGCATGTGGCTGTGCTTTTCTTTGGGCCATGAGGAGACATGGGGTGAAATGTGAGTTTTAAAGAAGCAATTCAGTTTGTTAAGACACAGAAGGGAGTGGCAAGGGGGGGACTTTGTTTGCATGTTCACAGCATGGGGGCTGTGATTTTCTTTCGCCTTAGACCCTCTGAGGCTGGTGTGGGGGTTGCTTGCTTGCTGGGATCTTCCCTGTGTATGTATGTGTGCAGGAAATTTTTCTCCTTAAATGCTCAGATACTGTGTTGGGGAGAGCAGGGGGGGAAAGGAATTTCTGCGAATACATAAAACCACAAAAGTCAAAGCAGCGAATGTAAAGGGCCAACTGTACAAGTTAAATATTGGAGAATCCTGCTTTACATGTTTACAGCTGCGAGAATAACGACAGCCAAAAATTGGAAGAATAAAAAAATACCTTCGATTGATGAGTGGAAAATGAGATTATACGATATGTTCGAAATGGACAAGCTAACAATTATAATGGATGAAAGGAAAACAATAAATGACTCAGGAGTGGAAAATATTAAACCCATTATGGAAATCAGAATAGGGGGAGATAGCGATAATAGACTTATGAACTATCAAACAAGCAAAAAATATTGTAATAAGAGGTGAATCTGTAAGGAAACAGGTGAAAAACTTAAAATGCAAAATTTGGGGAAAGTCGGGAATAAGAAAACATGAAGTTAATCAATAAGATAAAGAAAATAGAAAAGGAAGTGAATAGTGTAAGTGTAATGTGTTATGTGACATGTGGTATGGGTGTGGGGTTGTTATGTTATGTTTTATGTAAGTCTATGTTCGTTCATGGACAGAAGTTTAATGCGTAATGTATTGTGTAATGTGTATAATACTTATTTTATATATGTATTTTATGTATTTCATGGAATAAAAATATTGGGGAAAAAATGACTGATTAGCTATTTAAGCCCATAATACAGCTAATGAAAAGTAAGAGATTCTTCTTCTCTATTGATGGAAACAATGGAAGACAATGGCCAGAATTCTCTTTCAGCTACCTCAGTTATGTAGCTACGTAGTGTCTCCTGACTTGAGTTCCCTAATTCCCACTTACCAGGCAGCAGCAGCATGGCAAGCAGAATGGCAAGATGGAGGTAGGTTGACTAGGAAGCGACTGATGTTTCCATTCCCTCCTGCGAGTGATCTCCATTGTGATGGGCAGAGTCAGGGCCCCGTTGGAATTCCCCCTTGCGCTGGAGATCATTCGTTGAAGGAGGGTTCGGAAGGTCAATCACTTGCTTCCTAATTGACGGAGGAACAGATCCCCATCTGTCACAGTGGCATCTGCCAAATAAGTCAGGATTGGGGAAATTTGATGGTACCTACGCATTCCCATAACTCTACGTTATACATTTGTAACTGTCTTACTAAATTCCTGCCAGTGTTTTTATGTAGTGTTTTAACATTTATCTTTTGTATGTGCGTGTGTCTGTGTTTAGCAGAAGAATGCTATTAAGCTCTCTATTTTACCAAAACTGAGTTTCTTGCTCGCAATGTATGAGTTCTAATACTAGATAACAACACTTTCAAATTTTATACAGTCAGCCTTCAACTTTCACAAGAGTTAGCGACACAGGACCCCCACACAAGTGGAAAATATACAAATATCTCTAGTCCCCCCTCAGACTGTATTTAATACACAAAAAACTACCTGTATTGGCAGGGTGGCTGGGCCTGGACATGCATGTGAATTCCCTCACTTGCTCACACTCTCACGCAGGTGGGAGGAGGGGGATGGGATGGGATGGGGTAGTGGCAGGAGGAGGAAAAGGGATATCTGTCCCATCACCTTCCCCCCTGCCCATGCAAATGAGTAATGGAATGTGTGTGCCCTCCCTCCTTGCTCCCCCTCATCATATACCCTTCCCCCTGCCCACCTATGTGGGTGATCAAGAGAGAGAGGGAATACGTGCGCGGCTGAGCCCAGCCACCCTACCAATTCCATTTTCTCTCAGAGACACTGGTGTTATCAACGTTCCAGATAAAAGTAGCATAGGGCAGCAGTAGAGGCAGCAGCAAATATAGTAATCCACAAATAAGCAAATACTTAACCCGCAAATGTGGAGAGACAACTGTATAGTTTAATAAAAATGTGTTAAGTTAAACCAGGTGTGAGCAACTGTGGAAGATGAGGGGGCTTGCAGGCCTCACTTGCTCTCATATATAATTTTTTTTTTACTCCCAAACATCTTCCGTGGGACATGGGGTCATGTTTTGGGGCCTTCCTTGGCCCCTAGAGGGCATTTGAAGCAATTTTCAGAATAACAAATTTTCATTTTGATCCCTGGGGGGGGGGCTGAGGGCTCCAAACATATGGAAATGCCCTCTATACTCTCTGGAGATCATTTCTGGGCACTTTGGAGCAATTTTTTGAACCTTTCAGCCCTGGGGGGCACAAAAAAAGGTCATAGGAGCAGCATATAGTCCACCAGCTGCACTTCACCCATCCCCGAATTAAACCATAGTACAAGACCACTGAGAGAGAGGAAGTTAGCATAAACCTAAAATCCAGAGCTTTGACTGATTGATTAGATTTATATTCCATCTTTCTTCCAAGTATCTCATGGGGGCATCCATTTTATTGTGCTGCTAAAATGGCATGGTTTCTTGATGAACAAACAAGGATCATTCACTTAGCTGATTTGTAATAAACATACACATACACTACGAATGTCTTTGTTATCAACGCTTTATTAAATCATGGAATAAACAGGAAAATAAAGTAGCAGTTGATATCTTTTCCCTTCTATCACAAGAGATATAGCAATTAATTTAGGTCAATGGCTTAGGAATTTTATTTATGAGGGAAAAGACTCATCAATATATTGATCTCTGTGTTAATTATGTTGCTCAAATGGACAAATTATCTCCTTTTATCAATCCTTCCAAGTAAAGTTTCTGTATACATGGAAGAGAAACATATTATGCTTAGAAGAGCAGCTGAAATGGGAAAAAGTGAGTTATGTGCATAGTTTTTATTTAAGCTTTATTATATTTTAATGGATTATTAAATGTGAGGCTTCCAAATTTATATGAGACAGAGAGGGAAGGATTTACAGCAATTGATCATAGAGGAAATATGTTCTTGTTCTCAAAAGGATATCAATTCATAATAAGATTGAATTTAAGGATGAGCTTCTGAAAAATGGCTATACTGTCGTTTTTCTACTTCTGCATTATTTTGAAAAAATAAAATTTGGATGTACGAAAACTGCTACTATTATTAGAATGTGTTGGTCTTCTGTACACACTGGCAGCTGGTAGTTCCCATGTTGGTGGGATGCTGCTGCTGTGATACCCAAAGTGCTCAACCTATTTTAGGAATATGGTTCATTGCCTTGCAGTCCTCCTTTACAGCCTAGACTCAAGCCTGGAATTGACTCACCATCTCATGAATGCTATTATGTTGCCATTGTATGCAGGAGCTCATTTTAAACGCAGGTAGAGGGAGGAACTGGTAAACCACTTCTGAGTATTGTACATGTTGCTTAAGAAAACCCAGGCAACTTGAAGGCAGTTACATAGAGACACACTGGGATTGTCCAAGCAATAATAAACAGTACCAAGGTGATCTAAAGGCCTAATTTTAAATGTACAGTACCTGTTTCTGCAAAATGACTTTTATAGATTAGAAGGTTCAAACTGTGGTTCTAATTTTTTGCTCCTGGTCCTTTTGAATAAAATATAATGAACTGATTTTCTGTAGCTGGACCTTTGAATGCTTCCATTTTATGTCATCTGATTAGTGGTGATATTGTGTTATCTGTTATTGCAGTAATATTTTTGGGTAATGATATAAAAGAAGAAGAAACACAACCAATATTGGAACTTCCAACTTATAGGAAGTTGTTATTTGATAAATTATACATGTCATTCCTTTCAGATCCTGTTGTGCAAGAATGGTAGTACTCCACGTGAAGTCTTAGAGCCTTGCTGTCCTAATGACACAGGGCTTTTGTCCTGTTTTGCATTCAGGCGGTCCACAAGATAACCGGGGCAAAGATGGGGCTAGGATGGGAGGGGGAAGGCAGGTAAAGCCCAATAAAATGTTTAGCAAAATACCTATGAAAAACCATTTCATTCTGGAAAAAAATGGATCGAGCCCTTTGCGACTGCAGAAGCCCATAAGGGCACCCCAGCCTGTTATTGCAGCCACTGCCACTGCCAGTCACGTTGCTCTCTCTGAAGCCAGGAAGACTGGTCACGTGCAGGGGGCCTTGATCACATACTGTGGAATGGCTTCTTGGCTTTGGAGAGAGCCATGTGGACTACAGCAGCAGCAACAGCTGCAGAGATGGGTCAGCATGGTGGTCTGCACTCCATCCCATTTTGTTCAGGTAACAGGGGAGGAATAGGCCAGATCTGTGGCCAGAATATGCCGGTGGGGAGCTGGGCATATTCTGGCCAAAGTAAATGAGGCCATTGTCAGTGTGGTAGTGAATATATTCCAGGTTTTATTCTGAACATTAAAGAAGCTATCCAAGGTGCTAAATCTATGTGGAGGATATGGTCCAGTACCTCGGATGCCTCCTTTAAAATTCAGACTAAAAAGCAGAATACATTCATTGCCCCACTAACATGGAAAGCACCTACTACCACAATGGGGCTTTTCTACTGAACTTGCTCTGTTCAGATTTGTGAACTGGCAGATTTTTTTGGGGAGGGGGTTTGAGTTATCTGTGTGTAACGTGAAATTGAAGGCTTTCGTCATTGGCATCCATAGGTTTTCTGTGTTTTTTTTCTGGGTTGTAAGGCCAAGTTCTGGAAAAGTTAATTCCTGCTGTTTCGCCTGCATCTGTGGCTGGCATCTTCAGAGAATGGTTGGGTAGGAGTGTGTGTGGGTTTTATATAATGTGAGCCCCTGTTGGAGAAGATATGCAAATTTGTGTATTTGAATAGCTAGTTCCTGGGGGGAGATATGCAAGGAGGACTGATGAGGAAACACAACCTTCAAACAATCTACAGACCAACCAAGAGCATCTAAGAAATACTATGCTCAGCGAAGGACAAAAGAGACCCTCTCACAGCTGCAGGAGTTTACTGCATACCATGCAGCTGTAGACAAGTTTACATAGGGACCACTAAATGCAGAGTGCAAACATGAATCAAGGAACATGAGAGACACTGCAGACTGGGCCAGCCAGAAAAATCAGTAGTAGCAGAACTTGTTATAAACCAACCAGGATACAAAATGTTATTTAAAAACACTGAACTTCTGGACCAGGACAACAACTATCATGTCAGGATGCATAGAGAAGCTATTGAAATCCACAAACATATGGACAACTTCAACAGGAAAGAAGAAACCCTTAAAGTAAATAAAGTTTGGCTACCAGTCTTGAAAAACACCAAAATCAAAACTCAATACTTGCAACTGAACTCCACCCAGGGACAGGGGGATTTCCAGCAGATAATGGGCCATTAGCCAACCATTAGCCAAACAGACACTAATACTCCTTGCATATCTCCGCCCAGGAACTAGCCATTCAAATACACAAATTTATATATCCTCTCCAACAGGGACTCACAATATATAAACCCTTCACACACCTACCCAACCATTCCCTGAAGATGCCAGCCACAGATGCAGGCGAAATGTCAAGAATAAGCTCTTCCAGAACACAGCCTCACAGCCCGGGAAAAACAACAACACAGAAAACCTATGTGTGTGTAGTTGCTTGTCATACGCTCCACTACTTTTGCCAGCTCAAGTTTTTTTTTTTTTTTAATTTAGAGTAAATTTTCCTAGAGAGAGAAAAAATGTCCTTTTGGAATCCTGTAGTATTTTGAGGTAGTTGGTTGTCATTATATTCATTTATATCCTCCTTTTCCCAACATTTAAGGTGTCTTACAAAATATTTTTAAAAATACAAGTTAAAATGCATACAGAAACATCAGGTAAAGTATATAAAAGTTAAAACGTGATGAAACAATATATAGAATTAAAACCATTAAAAACAAACAAAAAAAATCAACAAAACAACACATCATAAAAAGCCCTTTGCCATTAATTCCAAAAGCCCTGTAAGAATAGAAAACTTCACTTGCCAGCAGAAGAACAGCAAGGAGGGTGACATCCTAGCCTGGCTAGGGAAGGTGTTCTAAAGTCTGGGAGCAGCCACTGAGAAGACCCTCTTTCTTGTTTCCATGGGCTTGTCTATATGGTGAAAATAATCCAAATGGCAATCACATGGAAGGCAATCTGTACAAATGGACATTTGCATAATTATGTCTCTTTCAAAAGGGGGAGCCAAATCCACCTTAAACTCCTTCAGGGAAGCATTTGGAGCTTTTCTTGGAGTTTTAAAAAACTACGTAGAACATGTGAATGTGAAATCGTTTGGACAGTTGCATTCACTTTGCTGTGACCAGGCAATGTAATCTGATTGGCTGGATGAGCACGGGGGCAGGTCTAGGAAACAAGGAAAGTGCCTGCTGCCACCATCTTGGATTTTCAGCTAAGCGAGGATCCTGTAAGTCGATAAAATGGTGATCTTTTACTCTTTTTTTCCTTTTTGAAAATACGAAATTTCATATGTGCACACCATGGTAAACTGTTTAAAAAAATAGTTGGGCAGTAGCAGATTTAAAAGTGTGAATAAATCACTCACAGCTGCCATCTTAGCCAGGGGTCATGCAAAGTGTAGGGGAGTTCTTTTGATCGTTAAGACAGGTCGCAGCACTGCGAATGTCTGCTGCTTCGGAGGAGATCATATTTTCCCCCCTCGTATCAATGGGACTCATAGGTGTTGGGGCTGAGAGAAAGTTCTCCTCTGAAGATCTTAGGGCTCAGGCAGGCTCATCTAGGAGATATGGTTCTCCAGATAGCCTGGATATTAGCCATGTAGGGCTCTATAAGAAGGCAATGTGGGGAGTGTTATCCAAAAGTAGCTTGCGGTAATGTGGAAGAAGGGGCACTCCCTTTTCTCCTCTGGTCCTCTCATTCACAGTGCAACTTCTAGCGCTCCCCCTTAAACCCCTCTCTGAGGGCTGAGGACCCTCAGACCATGGTAAAGAGGTCTACAGTGGTGTTGTCTATATGGGGGGGGGGGTTGGAATGTGAATTGATGTGCCCAATTTGAAGTAGCTTCAATTTCTCTTAATTTTTTTTTTTTTTTTTTGGCATGATCGCAGGCATGCAAATCTATCTGCTCTCATTGTTCCAACATTCATACCTGTGGATTAAGATCGCGGGCAATTTTCACCAGTTGTATTTTCACCAGTTGTAGATGCCAAACAGAATTTTTTAAAGCATACTTAAGGTGCAGAAGTGTGATATTCTGTCTATAAAAATAGGGGGTGGGGAGAAAAAAAAGGCTGTTTTGTTGCCTCAGCACATGATTGCTAACATGAAAATCCAACATGGTGGTTCTGGGCGCTTGCCTTGTTAGCAAGCTCTGTCCCCTGTGCATGTCTGACCGATTGGACAGATTAGCTTTCCACTTTCACTCTAATTGGGAATGCAAATGAATGTAAATTGGTTGTTCCAGTGAACGGGAATGCACACTCCCCACAGAGCTTTTTAAAAATCTTCAGGAAAAGCTATGAAGGCTTTTCTGGTGGAGTTTTTGGTGGATTTGGCCCCCCTCCTTACAAATATGACAGATTGATGCAGGATGCCATTTAGACAAATCACATTCTCTTTGAATTCTATGAGGAGTATTTTCGCCGTTTAGACAACCCCAGTAATTAAGGGGGATATAGGCATTTTCTACTCACCTCACATCGTGCAAGCAGAAGAGTTTTCTATTAAGATGAAGCCAGAGATTACAACCCAATCAAACATCCACACAAGGCAGAGGCATTTTGCTGCCTGAGGTGAAAAACAAGATGACACCACCTTTCCCACATACATACAAAAGATGACTGGACTTGGCAGCTTCTTCAGCAATGATGATAGGATATTTGAAGGCAGCATCTTAGCAGGCTCAGGAGAAGCTTCCTCCTCTGAAACCTTGCTTCCACCTCCTAGCATCTCCTGTCTGAGGTGACTGCCTTGCATTGCCTAATTGTAGTTCTGGCCCTGTGCCCATGGAATGGAGACATGAATCACCAGCCATGGCAGAATATCATTGCCAGAACTAAAGAACTCTGTAAGAAATGAATTTCAGTCTTACAAAGGTCTTGTCTATACGAGGGAGGAAAAATACGAACATGTCTGAAAGAGCAGGCATTCGCAATGATGCGACCTGTCTTCATGGTCAAAAGAGCCCTCCTAAACTCCAAATGACCCCTAGCCAAGATGACATCCGTGAGTGATTTACTCATGATTTTAAGTCTGCCGCCACCAATTTTTTTTAAAAAAGTTTCCCATGGTGCACACAAACAATAGTTCGTATTTCCAAAAAAAGAAAGAATAAAAGAGTATAAGATTGTCATTTGGTCAACTTACCGGACCCTTGCTTAGCTGAAAATCTAATATGGTGGCCACAGGCACTTTCCCTGTTTGCTAGCCCCACCCCCATGCTCATTGAGCCAATCAGATTACACTGCCTGTTTGTCATGTCGTATGAACAATATGAGTGTTTGCATGTCATATGGAGTTTTTTTTTAAAAAAAATCCGTACGAAGCCCTGGACACAATGCACACAGACTTTGCGGTGGATTTGACTGCCCCCTTTCCAAATGACATGTATTTGTGCGAATATCTGTATGAACAGATTTTCTTCCGTTTGCATGCCGTTTGTATTATTTTGACCATATAGACAAGCCCAAAGTGCCACTAATATACACAAATAACAAGAACAACAACAACCTACTGATGTGTTAAAATTCAGCTTCAAAACTAGATCACATGCTTACATGATCCTCAGTACATTGACTATTTACTATTAATTTTTAAGATGGGGGGAAGTTGGGTTTTTTTTAAAAAAAAATCTTTACTGTCTACTTCCTTTTAGAGAGGGTGGTAGAAAAACTACTCTTCCATTCTCATTTTAAGTTAAAAATCATGGGAATACATTTAATAAAACAGCTTGGTAAAGTTACTGTTTGGACAACAACTCCCAGGACTCTTAAACAGGGGATTTTGGGAGTTGTGGTCCAAAAATAACTTTACTGATCTATGAATAAAACTTGGAGGGGGAAAAAAGCTTATGGACCCAGCAACAGAGAACGGAGGCACTCCTATGATTTCTTGTTGTGGTTAGTGGTTAGTAAGGCTATTATGTTTTTGCAGTATTATATCCTCCAGAAAATGTAATTTTTCTGTCTTCCTTTAAAAATCAAATTACAGCATGACATTCAATAAAATATTTTTTGTGCAGCTAATAAAAATGATATCCCATCTTGCGTCTTTGACAAATAAACCACACAAGTCAAAATCCAACCTCTGATACAGTTTATAGCTTAAGCTTTCATGTCAGTCTTTCCTATTTTTTTTTTAAAAGCCCCATTATTTATTAATAGCCTTCTGTGTTTTAAAAGTTTCTTTTTCTTGAGTGGAGAAAAAATCATTTGCCTTTTAATGGGGTGTCAGATTTGTTTTCCAAACCTACTAAAAGGTTATCGTTGTTACATATGGACAAGCACTTTTTTTCAGAATCAATGTAAACTCTCTTACCAGGATAATTTACTGCAGTCCCTTGGTAGCTGTACGGAAAATTTAATTTCACCATTTTGCAAAGTGGAAGGGTGGAACTTTTTCTATATGGTTAACTATTTTCACATGGAGTGGAGAAGAAAAAAAATAAAAGGAAAGGCAAATGGCTACATCTAGCACATACTAAATAACAAGTAGGCTATTGGTCTTGAGTTAGAGTTCAGGGCCTATTGGCTGTCTGGTAGGGTTCATGCCACAGAAAGATGACTAAATCAATTAGATGTACCATAAAATCTTTTGGCAATTAACCTCAAACTAGCCCAGGAGATCCGGCTTAATGCTAATGGCAAGAGGATAAAAGCTTATTAAATTTTAGACTGACGTATATTGAGATCTGAGCCATATTTTCGATATCTGGGACAACTGTAACTGAGAAGGTGGGAAGGAATTATTCTATGATAGACTCAGCAATGTTAGGTTTAGGTCTGCTTTGGAAACATGAATTCAAAAACCAGTTAAAAAAATAAAATAAAAATCAGCTGTGCATATTTAATTGCAGCTTGCCTTTGCCACAAGGCTGTTACAACTTTTAACATGGTATACAGCCGTATGTTGCTGCTAATTATTTTCTACTGATTTAACCAAAGAGAAATCATTATAAATTATAGCAGAGGCTACATGGTCTTTTTTACACATATTTGGCCCAACCCTGTAACAACCACCTATAAGCAGAATAGTTGCCACATCTACCATAGGAAGAGTCCAACTTCTTGCTGCCATGATATGATAATCCCAAGTAATGGATGTGGACTCAAGGAGAGAATTAGCAGAAAGATTTTTGGTTCTTCTGCAGAAGGACTGTACAATTTAAGTTCTAAACCCAAGGAAGCCACCAACAATACATTTTCTTGTTTTGCATAAGCATATTCATCAAGGATTTTGATACTGGAAATTCAGGCTTGCAATATAATGCCATAAGGAAGGGAGGGAGGAAAGAAGGAAGGAAGGAAGGAAGGAAGGAAGGAAGGAAGCATAAACCTGGCAAATCTTATTTTATGAGAAATTTATTACAATACTATGTTAAATAGTCTATTACAATATTCTATAATACACAATCAAGTAGTTTGCTTTTTAAAAAGGAAGTACAATTAAATCATTTTAAACATTCAACACTGTCACATTGCTTTCCTATTTGAACCAGTTTTAATCTGGGTATTTTAAAAAAACTTCTTAAATTGTATAATACGTTTTCAGCCTTTTAAAATCATTTTTAGCATTTACACACTTTAAATTTGTCAGGCTGGTTTTAATGTATGCTAACCTGAGATCTCTAAATAGAAGTTGGGATATAAATATTTTAATAAATAAGGCTGGCATCCAGTTCAGCAGTTACAAGAACATAATCAATCTTGAAACTGCTAGGTTTCAGTCATTAATGTCTGAACATGACCCCCCCCCCCCAAAAAAAACCCTACCTTTGTAGCCTGGCAGCATCCTGACCAAAGCATTTCTGAGGAAAAACTGCAGATCAGGTACCTGGGAAAATGGCATCTTCAGTACTCTCCCAGCCACAGGGCACCTTGAAAAAAGCAGTTGCGGCAGGAGCCTGAGAGGTTTCTCCTGCTGCCTGTTCTCAATGTGCCCTGTGACTGGAAGAGTGTTGCAGATGTCATTTCCCAGTGTTCTGATTTCCAGTGCCTTAGAATCACTTTGGTTGGAGCACTGCCAGGCTTCTAAGGTAGTTTTGAGATGTGGTCAGATGTTGGAACTCCATCATTGTAGTTATGTTGATGATGCAGGATCTCAGCCCAAACAAACAAACAAACAAACTCACTTTAATGCATTGCACTTTTGTGTATGCACATTTTCATACAGTAGTTCCCATGTTCAATATGTGCCATCTCCTGATTACAGTATTGTTTTTAAGATTCTTTTCCACATCAGTAGCAAATGACACAAAAGATCTCTGCCAGAGATGTCGGAGAGTAAGAGAAGATGATATTGGACTGGATGGATTAACAATCTGATGTGGTATAACAGCTGCCTAAGGAGATTATCAGATGCAGAGGAACACACACAAAAATCGCATTCCCAACTGCGTCAGAAGATCACTACAAGAAGGGAAAGGGCGACCTTACCAGACTCCCGCATCCTTCTGCCGTTCCGGAGGTGTAGCACTGCCATGGACAAGGCTTTCTTTTTGCATTGACAGGGAGAAGCCTCTAATTAAAAGGGATGCTTTACTGAGGCCTGGTATGCCCCTGGAATGCTGGAGGACATCGTCATCTGGTAAGGTCGCCCCTTCCTGTTCTTGTGATCTTTTGATGCAGCCGCATCTGATAATCTAAGTGTAGTTCGAGTTTGGTCAAGTTACATCCGCTAGACTGGGTGATTGGAATATCTTTCATTTATCTGTAAAAAACAAAAAAAAGTTTTTCCAGTGAGGATCATAGAGTATAAATTCAGATGGGGAAGAGAAGAGAAGGACAACAGAAGAAGTGACAGTAATATGAAATGGCACTTAGGGAGAAAATAGATAGGATATGTTTTTCTCCCTCTCTTACAATAATGGAATCCAGGGTCATCCACTGAATTTAAATGGTGGGGGATTTGTTATAGCACTATAATTCTATCTTAATTGCTATGGTTCCATCCTATGGACTCCTAGGATTTGAAGTTTGGAGAGGGGTACTTGGAATTCTCAGCCAGAAAGCAATTGTGTCCCACCAAACCACAGCTTCCAGGATTTCATAGGATGTTGCCATGGCCGTTAAAGTGGAATCATAGTGTTATAATTGTGCAGTGTGAAAAGGCCTCTGGACTTAACAGGCCTTTGACTTGATCCACCACGGTGCTTCAGACAACAGCACTGCACTGCCACACACTTGACAGATATCTCTGTGTTGTTACTAATCACAAAAGGGGGAATAATACACCCAGTTTATCATCAATTTGAAGATGGAAACATTGAGATCTATATGGTATGGTAAGCTCTAGAGAAAGGGCCTTCTGAGTGGTGATTCTGTGGAACTTCTTCCTGCAAGCCCCAGCAAAGACTGCTTTTAACAGTATTTTTGGAATTCATGTGTTCTCCCTGATTTTTTTTAAAATAGTCACTGCTTATGGGTATTTAAAATTGTAACTAATTTTAGATAAAAGGGCTTATATTTAATATGATTGTATTAATATACTTGTTGCATTTTTGAAATGCTGTAAGCCACTTTGGGAAGACTATAGTCTTATAGGGCAGCTAAGAAAAGAAATATCCAGCTCCAACAAGTAGCCCACACATCTTTACTCTTTGTTGTAGGTATTGCAGTTATTTCCATCCCAGAAAGTACAGCATGGTAGCTGTTGCTAAGGGAATTTTTGCTGGGTTTTGTGACCCAGCACAGGGCAGCTAAACCCCTTGCACCCTGCTCTCCATAGAATCATAGAGTTATAAGAGACCACAAAGGCCATCTAATCCAACCCTTTGCCCTTCAGGGATACACAATCAAAGCACTCCCAACAGATACCATCCAGCCTCTGTTTAAAAACTTCATGGGTGTTCCATGAATGAAAAATTATTAACTCCAAGCTTGTAAAAGACACCAGTGCTCCCAAATGGTTTTTCACCAGCCAGGGAGTTCAGTGTGTGCCCTGCAGTTGTATTCACTACAGCCACAGAATATTCAACACTTCAGAACAGTTAAAGGTCCTGTATACAAAAAAGATTTGCACATAGCAAAGGATTAATATTACAAAGAGGCATAAATGGGGCAGCTGGTTTTTGTGTGTGTGTGTCCATTAAGACAGTGTCTATTATTTCATAGAATAATGGAATGGTATAGTCGGAAGATACTGCAACACCCATCTAGTCCTTCTCTCTGCCAGTGCAGGAAGCCATTGCTAAAGCATCCCTTAGACATGGCCATCTAACATTGGTTTAAAAACCTCCAATGAAGTTGAGGTCATCAAGAGTTCATGAAGAAGAGTCCATGAAGCTTGCTCCATCTTCTACAAGACAGCCATTATTATTATTATTATTATTATTATTATTATTTCTTACCTGCCTCTCTCTCTCTCTATGGACTGAGGTGGAGAATGACAATTTAACAAATTAACATAATGTTGGTTAAAAACACATATCAGTTAAAAACATATCAATTTAAAAGAATAAGTAAAACCAAGGGCCTGTCTATACGAGCCCAAAAAACCTGGAGTGACCTGCAGTAAAGACAAATCACAGCAGCTGCAACTTGTTTTAATGGTCTTACAGCCCCCATAAACTTCTCATGCCCTCTTGCAGGCTAGCATCCCTTTCCATTCTCTGAGGCTGGAAAAGAATGCCAGTAGCCGCTTGGCTAGCCGCTTGGAGCACGAAGAGGAGGGAGAAATCCCCCACCTCCCTCTCCAAGCAGCTAGCCAGGCTAGCATCCCCTCCTATCCTCCAAGGCTGGGAAGGAACATCAGTAGCCACTTGGCTAGCTGCTTACACCTCCCTCTCCAAGTGGCTAGCCAGGCTAAGGCGAAAAATCAACATGGGGATGCCAGGTGCTTGCCCTGCTAGCAAGCCCTGCCCCCGAGCTCATCTGGCCAGTCAGTTTTGCACTTCCTCTCCAATTGGAAAGAGATTTATATCCAATTGCTTGTCCCAATGAGCAGGAATGTGCCTTCCTTGTTTTTAGACAGCTCCAGGAAAAGCCTCAAAGGCTTTTTGATGTTTTGACCCCTCCTTCCAAATATGGTGATATGATGCAGGCAGGCCCGGTTTAAGGAATTTTGGGGCCCTCTGCAATGCTTTACTTTTGGGCCCCCATATGACTTGAAGGCACATGGGCAAGAAGAAAGAAAGAAAGAAAGAAAGAAAGAAAGAAAGAAAGAAGCCCTTTCTGAGGGAGACAACCCTCAAATTCCCTGTCTCTCTCTCACACACACACACTCACCCTCTCCGATGTGCCTCTCCCTCCAGCTTCTGCCACAGAGGGCTGCTGTTTCTTTCTCTTTCTCTTTAGTTTTGGAGAGGCTGTTTTGCTTGTTTTTTTAAAAAAAGCCAGCAGGAGGTTTTTGGAAGAGGAGGGTAAGAGGGGGCTCCTCCCGGCTGTCTCCTGGCTGTTCCTTCGTCAGATTAAGGAGGCCAACACGGGGCCCTCTCTTGACCTCGGGGGCCCCTCTTGACCTCGGGGCCCCCTGCCAATGCTGATTTGGCAGACAGGTTAAACCGGCCCTGGATGCAGGATCCCATTAAGACAGATAGGATTCTCTGCACATTCCATGAGGAGTATTTTCATTGTTTAGACAGCCCACAAGACATTTTAAAACAATCACTACATAATTTATTATTCATAATTTAAAATCATCTGGATAGGCCTGCCAGAAGAGACTAATCTTTAATGCTACTTTAAATCCAGACAGCGTATTCAGTTGCCATACCTCTTCCAGCAGGCCATTCCACAGTCTTGGGGTGGCTGAAGAAAAAGGCCTCTGGGTGACAGTTGCTAACCTAGTCCTGGCTGACTGGAGCAAATATCCTCCAGAGGACCTGAGTGTACGGGGTGGGTTATACAGGAGAAGGCAATCGATTAAGACACTTGGATATTTAAATGTTACCACTCAGTCTTTCTTTGGCTAAACTTACACAACTCCCTCAACTGCCAAATAGGCCTTGGTTTCCAGACCCTTAACCATGTTGGTCTTGCTTCTCTGGACATGTGCCAGAAGGCAACCAAGCCCACTATTTCCCAAATAGCAACTCATGATGGTCAAAGGGGGTGGTACTGTTAGTAAAGTAATGGAAGAAGTTTCAGACAACAGCAAAAGTTTCAGAAAACAAGCAGAAGCAGGAACACCAGATATCAATTTCTGTAACATAGTTTGGGCCTGATAACGGGCCCCTAACTACAACAAAAATTCTTGCTAGATACATTTAAATGCCACAGCCTAGATAAGTTTACTCTTGTATGTAATTCATTACTTTTAATATCAGGTTTAATTATCTTAAATTTAGTGATGATCATTATCATACATGCTTTAATTAGCATCTTGTCTTCGTGAAGAAATTACCTGTTTTAATCTAAAGTGAATAACTAGGTCTGGGCAGAATTGTGTATGCCGAAGATCACATTTCATGCAGTCAGACAGTAAAGTGCAAATGAGATACTCTCAATCATTATGAATTAAGAGAACAAACTAGAAAAGGAAGCAACACCACCTTTGAGTGATATTTTATCTTCCCATAAATTAAAGAAGTCATGAAAAGGGAGAGAAAGAGAGTATGTGTGAGAGAGTGCCTCAGGCAGTTTTCATGGATCCAAGCTGCTTTCATGTGTAGACTCTATGTTGCAGAGGCACTTCCATATGCAGTTTAAGGGCTGGTGTAGATGATCATTTTGATGGCATCCAAAGCACAGTTTTTTTTTCCTCATTAAGTTGCAGGCTGACCGTAGATATTCACTAAGATAGTGCTTTTGTTGCTTGCTTATTGTAGAAATGCTCCAGCCAATGAGGACAGATTTTGCTAGACCAATTGCTACATGCACTAAAATGGTGCAAATGCCATGGGCGCCTATTGATCAATGCTTGTAGTTTGAAGAACAATGCAAATGATCTGTCTGCTGATACTGACAATTTCCTTGTCTTCAATGTTCTTTGCTGGTGAGTACTAGAGTCAGAGTTTGCCATGCTATTTTTTTTAAAGTAACATATTAGGCTATCCTCTGGGGGTGTTGGAATGATGTGGCCCATGGACTGCATATGGCCCTTGACTGCCCTAGACACCTCACCTATGCCTAGCAATGTATTCATGTCTTTTACTCCAAGGACTTTATTAGATGCAACAAAAATCACAGGATTATGATGTCATTGTAGTGTGAATGGGTGCGGCTATCATATAACATTGGCGTCTTCGCATGGTTACTCCATGCCCCAGCTACGAAAAAGGCATTGCTTTTAATTGATGGTACAGGCCATCAACAGATCATCAATATTGCTTTTCTCGCGGTATTGAGGGCATGCGAAAACACGCCCCGTTGTAATCATGAGATTATAGCATGAATGGGTGGTCCTCAGCAAGAAAACTTCTGGGTGAGAATGCAAAGAGAAAGCACAGAACACTCTTTTTTAATGAACTTTCCTGTTCCGTTTGCACATTTTAGATTTATTTCAGTGCTTGTGTGTTCATTTACTTTGTTAATTAAGGTGTTTTTGGAATTTTAAGCATGCTCGTGTCTTCTCGTGAGAACTGCTGAAATCTCACCCATGCTAAATTGCAGAAGTAAGCTCCCATTCTTAAAGTGCTAGTGGTTATTGTGCAATAATTCTGTGGTGGTTCTTTCACATGATTATAGCAACATGAAATAGTAAGTGTAATAATGCCACTATGTTTCCACTTTCCTCACTTGCAGAATTACAGTGTTTTTACAAGCTAGTCTGACAATGTCCCACGTCTCAAGTCAGTTCAGTGTCCAGTTCTGGGTACCACAATTCAAAAAAGATATTGACAAATTGGAGCATGTCCAGAGAAGGGCAACTAAAATGGTGAAAGGTCTGGAAACCATGCCTTATGAGGAGAGACTTAGAGAGCTGGGAATGTTTAGCCTGGAAAAAAGATGGTTAAGAGGCGATATGATAGCCCTGTTTAAGTATTTGAAGGGGTGTCACGTTGAGGATGGAGCAGGCTTGTTTTCTGCTACTCCAGAGACTGGAACACGGAGCAATGGATGCAAGCTCCAGAAACAGAGATTCCACCTCAACATTAGGAGGAACTTTTTGACAGTAAGAGCTGTTCGGCAGTGGAACACACTCCCTCAGAGCATGGTGGGGTCTCCTTCCTTGGAGGTCTTTAAACAGAGGCTGGATTGCCATCTGTCAGGGATGCTTTGATCAAGATTTCCTGCGTGGCAGGGGGTTGGACTGGATGGCCCTCATGGTCTCTTCCAACTCTACAATTCTATGATTTTATGACTAAGTCTCAAGTTCCTGCAAGATACTTTCAAGTCATTTCTCAAGTCTGGGAGCCATTGTTAACAGAAAAAAAGGTGTTGGTGTTGGTGTGTGTGGGTAGGTGGTGGAGTTTGAATAACCAGAAAACAAAGAAGACATGCACAAAGTTAGGTTAAAAAAAATAAATTATCAGCGAACACATTCAACAATGGGTTTGAGGTGGGGGTTGAGATCTGTTTGGCAGCCTGTCCCTGCTGCATATTGGATGTGCCTTCTAAAACTTTTGAAAAGCTTTAGAAGGATCCTTCCACCTCAAGCCCTTTGCTGAATGCATTTGCTTTTTCCCTTCGAGAAACACATCACAAGCGCTGGGAGAAACTCTCGCTTGCTGCTCTTAGGAAAAGCCTTAGAAGGCTCCTCTGATGTGCAGCAGGGACAGGCAGCTGAGCAGACCTCAATGCCCACCTCAAGCTCATTGCTGAATACATTTGCTGTTCCCCTATGAAAAACGCACCCTGCACTTTGGGGTTGAGTCTTGACTGCTTAGAAGGAAACAGGCTGCTGAGTAGACCTAAACCCCTGCCTCAAGCCCCAGAATGCAAGGCACATTTCTTGGAGGAGAACAGCAAAAGCAGGGACTAACAACAGATTAAAATAGAAATATAAAATCAGTTAAAAACATATAAGACCAGTTAAAACATATAATATCAATTAAAAGAGCATATAAACCCCATAATATTTTAAACAATCAATCCATACTTTAAAATGTATACTTTAAAAAAAATCATCTGGACAGGCCTGCCAGAAGCGACTGGTCTTTAATACTACTTTAAATTCAGACACTGTATTTAGCTGCTGTATCTCTTCTGCCATGTCATTCCACTGTCTGAGAGTGGCTGAAGAAAAAGTTCTCTGGGTGCCAGTTGGCAGCCTAGTCCTGACGGACTAAAGTAAATGCCGCCCAGAGTTCAGGACATATTCTGTGAAAAAAACCTGCATGTGTTCTTTCTTTCTTTCTTTCTTTCTTTCTTTCTTTCTTTCTTTCCTTCCTTCCTTCCTTCCTTCCTTCCTTCCTTCCTTCCTTCCTTTGCACAGAAAACAGCATTTTATACACAGAAAATAATTTTGTGTCAAACAAGTTTCCTGCAAAGAAACAGCATTTTCTGTGCAGAAATGTTATTTTTGTAAAATTATTCATTCTTGCCCGAAAGGACAAAACATATGGAGATTTATACCCCTACTGTCTATCCCAAAACAGTTGAAAGCAGAACTGAATGGAACATCACTTTAACCTCCCAAAAATGGTACTGGGGTCACAGGCAGGTGTGTGATGGTGGTGTCTGGATAAGCCAAAATATCCATTTGGTTTTTCGTACATGTTAACTGTGGCCTTACTCACTGATTTTTTTCAAAATAATATGTTGGTCTCATTGCTTAAAGAGTAACATGAGAATAATATGCCACTCATGCATTCCTTCATTTTTCATTAATTTTGATTTTTTAAACTAAAATAACTTCAAAATACCAAGCTGGCCCCCTAAATGACCCTCCCCAAAGTTTCAGAAGTAACAAAAAAACTTGTTCCACTGAAGAGTATGCTGTTCCACAAAAACAATGTCCTATTTCTCAGTACCCTTCACAGTAATGTGCTACTAGGAACGTTGCTACTTGTATATGCTACTGTCCAGAGCGCTTATCTAGTTAGCTGCCCTACTCTGCTGAGCATGTTTATGATGAAATATACAGTAGCACCCCCGTAACTGCGGGGATTGGTTCCGACTCCTGCAGATGGTGAATTCCATGGATAATAGCAAATGCCTTGGAGGAGGAGGGAGGGAGGCTTGTGGCCCAGGCCACCACTGTAACCCAACACACCTAGGCTGCTGCCTCCCAGGCCTCCTCCTCCTCTGCTGCCGCCACCACCACTGCTGTGCACCCCACCACCACCACATCACATGCTGCCACGGCCTCCCAGGCCTCTGCCACCGCCGCCACTGCTGCCACCACACATGCTGCCGCCACTGCCACAACACATGCTGCTGCAGCCTCCCTGGCCTCCTCCGCAGCCATACACCCCACCACCACCTCAACACGTGCCACTGCCATGGCCTCCCAGGCATCTGCCACCATGCTCCCCACCACTGTCACAATGCATACTGCCACATCGATCTCCCAGACCTCCACTGCCGCATAGCCCGCCACAGCCACCAGAGCCATCCCAGAGCCATCCCCTCCCTCCCCTGTCCACCCCCACATTGTCACCATCCGTAGATTATTGAATCAGCGGATGGTAAATCAGCAGATATGAGGCTGCTATTGTAATCTCAAAGGTGCTGCTAGCTTCCTCTTTCCTGCCTCCTTTCCTTCTTATTCTGAAACATACTAACATGGCTATCACCTTGAAAACTGCTACTCTTCTGAGGAGTTTAAATACCAACATGGCCATATCAGCGAAGCAAGGCTCTCTTGTTCCTTTCTAAATCAGAACAACTTATTCTATTAGCTGGTTATTATGTAGTGTATTGTATATACAACTATACCGTACTATGTACCGTATACACAACATACCAGTAGTTCTTAAATTTCACATCTCACATCCCACCAGTCCCTCTGACAAAGACCCTGCATTTCACCATGATAGGAACAAGAAAGTCATTTTTTCCATGAAGGAAATTTTACATGTTTACTGGGATTCCATGATTAATTCTTGAATCATTTATTATATACTTTAAGTACATAAAAGATTGCAGTAGTATTGGTGGGAATAAACTGAAGCAAACAATTTTTAAAAAAAACCCCTTGAGTAGAGGGAAATTGCAGTAACACTGTTGAGCATAAATTTGATTGCTATGTTAGCTGTAAAACAAAAGCCAGCAGAGTGTAGTGGTTTGAGCCTTTGACTATAGCTCTGGAGATCAGGATTTGAATCCCCACTCAGCCATGGAAACCCACTGGGTGACCTTGGGCAAGTCACACTATCACAGCCTCAGAGGTGAAGGAAATCCCCCCAACAAATCTTTCCAAGAAATCCACATGATAGGTTCACCTTAGCATCACCATAAGTGGGAAATGACTTAAAACCACACAACAAATTTGTAAAACACAAAGAATACAAGTAAAAGTATTACAGAAGTATTATATGGCATAATTAGTATTGCTACAACTAAAACACCTGTATCTCAACTCGGCTGTTTTTCTGTTCCACTGCTGTGTGTGCACCACCAATTGAGAACCAATATACTATAATATACTTTTTTAAAAAACAAATGCAGCTGATTGACATTTCTTGGTAATTTGTTCATAAGAAAAGTGATCTGGTTGCAATAGGGATGAAATGAATATTCAAAAATATTCAACGATTGGTTGAAAAATGTGTTTCTTGCATGTTGGGAAACCCTAATGAGGAGACTCCTGGACTGACAAGAATCTTCATAGTTGGGGATTTATTCTGCATAAAATTCACATCTGCTATCTTTGTACAGAAAACAGCAATTTCTGTGCAGAAAACACCACGTAAAAATCCATTTTCCATGCAAAAATACCTGTGCAATTATTATTAATTTTTTGGAGAACAAGTGAGGAACTGATAAAATGGCAGTGTTTGAAGACTTTCTCAGAGCAGGAAGAAAATTGCTAAAGTTACTTCTTGCTTCTTTTCAGAATGAAGTGAGGAAAGAATTACATCCCTAGTGTGAGCAGTGTAGTTTACTCAGATCAGTCATGAGTTAAATATGGTGTTATTTGTACTACTGTAACTAAAGCCAGAATCTACTCTTTCTTTGTCCCTATTAGAAGGTGTAGTTGCAAAGCGAACACGTTCTGCTGTTTGGTTAGATTCAATAGGACCTCTGCTGCTATCACTTTTTAAATTATTATTATATCATTTTATTCACATAACAAAATAAATTATTATAATACTTATTCAATAGTCTTATTTCATAAAATTTCACTCAACTAATCTCATTTACATTTTATCACATTTAAATAAATTCATCCTCTCTCCTCCAAACTTCTAAGTATGTCTTTCATCCTTCGGACTTTTTCGGACATTAAAAATACAACGCTAGCAGCCTCACCACGTTGCGAGGCTGCAGCGCTGCAGGGCGTCCCTTTCAGATGACACCCGTCCCTGCCGGTACTGTTGCAGTACCACAGGGACATTTGAGAGTTATATTTAGCCGATTTTTACTCACGAAAGTTGATCGTGAGTAAAAATCGGCTAAATATAATGCTCAAATGTCCCTGTGGTACTGCAACAGTACCGGCAGGGACGGGCGTCATCCGAAAGGGATGCCCTGCAGCGCTGCAGCCTGGCAACGTGGCGAGGCTGCTAGCGTTGTATTTTTAATGTCCGAAAAAGTCCTTCCTCAGCTTCATTCATACATCATTCTCAGCTTCATTTATTCAACATTCGTTACTTCCCATTAAGTTTCACATCTTGTTTTATATAAGTGCTTTATGTCCTTTCTAAACAATAATTCACAAATGTCTCTACACTATTTTCTCCTATAACTTGAGTTAATTTGTCCAGATAAACCAATTCAATTACTTTAGAAGACCACTCTTCCTTTGTAGGGATGCTCTCTAATTTACAATGTCTTGCATATACTATTCTAGCTGCTAATATTAAATTAAATAACATTTCCCCTGTAATTTTCCAAGATCCTTTTCAAATAAGCATAACAAATATGTCTCTGGGTATATTTGGAATTGTATTTTCATTATCTTTTCTATCTCTTTATGTATCAGTGTCCAATATTTGTGAGCTTGTTACATGACCACCAGCTATGAAAAAAATGTACCAACCTCTATTTTACATTTCCAACACTTGCTGTTGGAATTTTTATAGATCCACGATATTCTGTCTGGTGTCAAGTACCATCTATAAACCATTTTCCAACAATTTTCTTTTAGATCTTGACAGGCTGTGATTGTTAGTTTTATTCCAAACTGTCTCCATCTATCTAGCATTATTGGGTGTTTAAAGTTCTGAGACCATTTAATCATTGGTTCTTTAATTATTTCACCTTCAGAGTCCCATTCTAACAACACTTTATAGATTCTGGAAAGGTATTTGGAGTCCTCTGAGGTCAGTATATCTTCTAATTCCAATTTATTTTGTTTACTACCATGTATTTTGATACCAGCTCTTAATTTCCCCCATATTTGCCTAAATAGCCACCAATGACATATTATGCCTTCAGTATTTAATTGATCTTGAGTTTTTATTATTGGTTGAGCATTTTTCCATATTATTAAGTCTTCATATTTTAACTAGTTTGTCCCTGGTATTTGTTCCTCTCTATAAAATGCTTTGTGTGGTGATATCCAAGTTGGTGTTTTAGATATACATCTTGCTTTATATTTTTTTCCAAATCTGAAGTAAAGGTCACCTGATAAAATGATCATTAAAATCTTTGTTGATGTTTTCTTTGTTATACCACACATATGCGTGCCAATCATATCATAAATCTTCTCCTTCTATTGCCAATAGGCTCTCATTTTTAGATCTATCCATTGTTTTACCCATACTAGGCAGCTGGCATGAAAATATAATTTAAGATTTGGCAATCCCAGGCCTCCTCTTTCTTTTATGTCTTGCAGGTATTTTAATTTAATCCTTGGTTTTCTCTGCAACCAGATAACTTTGCCAATTTCTTTTTGCCAGTTATAAATTATAACATCATTATTTATAATTGGTATCACTTGGAAAAAGAAGTCAGAATTTGGGTAGGATATTCATTTTTATTATTGAGATTCTTCCCAGCAAGGAGAATCTCATATTAGTCCATTTTATCAAAAGTTGCTTTGTTTCTTTCCATATTTTTTATAATTATTCTTTATTAAATCAATGTTGTTCTTAGATAAGGTAATTCCTAAATATTTTATCTTCTTTTCTCAGCCAAATCCCAATCTTGATGTTATATCTAATTTTTCTTATTTTGATATATTCAGTGGAAACATTGATGTTTTATTTTTATTTATCTTGAGTCCTGGCACTATCTCAAATTCTTTCAGTATTTTTATAATTTCATTGATGTTATCTTTTGGATTTTCTAAGATCACCATCACTTTATCTGCATAAGTTCTAACTTTTATCTCCTGTTATTTAACCTTTAACCCTTTTATTTTTGAATTTTTAATATTATCGATTAATAATTCTGTAAAAAGCAAAAATAGAAGAGGGGACATTTCTGCTCCTATCTCTTGAAGTGCCATGTGGTGCCATTGTATCAGAAGGAAAATAAGCAGAGTGCAAATGCAAAACTCTTCCCCATTCTGTGACCAGTGCTGTGACTTATAACAATAGATGGTGAGCACTTGCAATAGTACTAGAATATAAGTTCCAGTGAAATCCACAAGTATATTTTCACTAAATATAATCAGTACATATAAACATGTGCATTGTTTTTGTCAAAAATGTTAATAATAACAGCTATTGCATGTCCTCGGAATTGTGGTTTGATGGCACTTTGACTATTACAGATTCCTAGCACCCCTCAGAGAACTATTGGCACAGTTACCTGGGGGGGGGGGGAATGATTATTGCATTTTTCTAACGTTGTTGTATGCACTGATGTGAGCATGAAGACCAATTTTACAGTTCTACATTCAAGCAGCTTTGACTTGTTTTAGTAGTACTATTAATTTATTTTTAACACTGAGAAGCTAAGCTGCTATTAAATGAGCAGTATTATGAAATTAATAGGGTCTCATTGTCCAGTGATTTTAGCAAGGGTTCATTTGGAGAGGATTATCCACAATAGAACTTTCAGCCTAGAATGCAGAATAATACTGTCCCACAATTAGTGCTTCTTGGGTCCCCTCTGATGAGTAGCATGGGACTTCTAGAGAGCATGTCTGAGCCACTGCCACCCACTAATTTTAACCTACCTTTAACTAATAACTTATGGGGAAGTTACTGGAGAAAACTTTAACTTGCAGTGTCCATCTCTGTCCCATCAGAAACACACACATACCGAGCCAGCCAGGCACATGAAAGACTGTGGAAGAGAGGAAGTCTGTAAAGAAAGCTTTATTCTAAACCAGCCTTTCTCAACCTTTTTACCCTGGAGGAACACTTGAAATAATTTTCAGGTCTCAGGGAACCCGTACGTAAAAATTATACCTACAGCCCCCTCTTTTAAAATTATAGAAACAGTGAAAAAATAGATGCTTATCATATTCCACATTGCTAGCAATACATATTTGATACTTAAAGTAACAGGCCTGAAAAAGCATACTGGCAGAGAAGTATTTATAGTATTTAGAATCATAGAGTTGGAAGAGACCACAAGGGCCATCCAGTCCAACCCCATGCTATATAGAAATACACAATCAAATCATCCCCGACAGATGGCCATCCAGCCTCTGTTTAAAAACCTCCAAAGAAGGAGACTCCACCACACTCAGAGGCAGTGTATTCCACTTCTGAACAGCTCTTACTGTCAGAAAGTTCTTCCTAATGTTTAGGTGGAATCTCTTTTCGTGTATTTTGAACCCATTGCTCCATGTCCTAGTCTCTGGAGAAGCTGAAAATAAGCTTGCTCCATCCTCAGTATGACTCCCTTCAAATATTTAAATATGGCTATATCACTGACTCTGACCCAAATATTGAGCTCTGAGTTAACAGAGCTTGCAAAAAGCAGCAACTAAGCAGCTAGGTGCATGCTGAGTGGGAGGCTGTAGTTTATTCCTGACATCCACATTCAGTTATCTGACCCACAGTTTAAGAACCTTTTCTCTATAATGACTCCTTTACTGTAATGGCTCTACCCTCTCCAAATCTGGTTTAAAAAGAATAAGCCCTAAGTCACTTTTATCAGAGTGTTATGACCACATAGAGGTCCTTTTAATCAGGTAGTGTTTAAGATTTTCCCAGACAAGTGACAGGCAAAAAGGCACAGAGAGACCAAATTTGGTTTTCAGTCACTATGCATGTAACATTTATTTAGACATAAGACATTCAGTTAACTATCAAGAGCTCTTTTCCATTCACACACACACTCACAACACATACTCACAACGATCCTTCCCCGAACGGTGATTAGACGTCCATGAAGGCGTGGATGGTCTGTTGCCGTGGTACAGGAACCATGAAACAAGCCGAAAATGTCCCAGCTCTTATACTTTTTCCATCTCCTTCCTTGAGAACTGCATGCTTTTCGGGCTGGTATGATCTCATGACAGTTCATTAGACAGTTCCTTTGGCAGATCCTTGGTGTGTTTCATGTTCACTCAGGACTTCCTCAATCATACCAACAGCTGGTATTGTCTCTGTCATGCCTGGCCAGCAGTCCACTTACTTGTACAGGACACTCCCGAACTCTGTTATCAGTTCTCATTGTGTTTGGCTATGCTTGGTCAGCCTCTCATCTTCCAAGTTTTCTCCTTTCCTTGGTTCAGCTTCCAAGTTACGCCTCCAGCAATGCATTGCACAGCATCCATTTTCTTGGTTCATTTCAGGGCCTTATTTCACCAGGAACCCATACATACCCACATTCATACCTGCAAGCATACTCTCACAAGAGTTCTCTCATCCAAGCTGGCACCTGAGTAGCTGACTGACCAGGGGGTTACTTGGATTACTTGGTCAGTTTCCCCCAATTGGCTAAGAGCTGTACAGTATTGCAATTCTCTTTCTATTGTTCTGATTTTTTTTTAAAAAACCCTCATTTTGCATTTGTACCTTTAAATCAGTTTTATGCAAACCAGTGTCCTCTTTTGTCCTCAATTCTGGCAAGCGATAAGGCTCCGTGGCTGCTTGCAGGAGGCAAACTCATTCACAAACACACACATTCCTCACCTCCTCCCCTTTAGCTGCCAGGCCGACATGAGGAGCTTGATTAGCATATCTAAAGCAGATCAAAAGCTGGAAGGGAGAGCAAGGTATTTGGCATGTAAACATCTTTTCCACCAATTGACCCATAAGAGGCACCTTTGGAAGCTCCGTTGGTGTGAAAACATTCACACACTAATTCCTCATCCGGCTTTCTCTGTTGTGGAGGCGAGAGATAAGCTGTTTCAGCTCACCACTCTCCGTGATTTATTACTATTTTCTCATGGAACTCCTGGCAATCCCTGGTAGAACCCTGGGGTTCCGTGGCATATATCAGCCCGTTTGAACAACCAATTTGAATTGGGGCACATCCTGGAAGTCAAAAGGCGATCTGCATGGGGGCGGGCTTGCTTGCTGATTTTCATGGAAGTGATCATGCACTATTTTCAAGCGGCAGAGCAAAAAAAAAAATTAAGCAGAAAATTGCTCTTCTGTGTCTCTGATTTAACAAGGGGGGGAGGGAAATGGAGGGATTATTTGGGTAATGATAACACATGTAATTCACCATCTTTACTCATGGGTATGCTCCATGTGAACTTTAAACACGGATAGCTTCCCATGCCAGAGATGCTGCAAATATATCATGAAGACTAATGATCGCTGCTGCGATGGTGCCTTAATGCACTATTTTCCACAATTAATTCTCCCATCTAGCTGAGCACAAAGAATTCTGTTTTGCATGAGTATGTGCTTGTTTGTGTGCATCATTATTTTGCTGGTAACCCCAGCTTTTGCATCAGGTGAGTTTAAGAAGCCTCTCCTGCAAGGTAGGTTTAAGAAGCCTCTTCATATGTTCCACAGGGAAGAGTGCTGTAGACTCATTATTTTTTAGAAGGCTCATTATATAGAGAGCTTTCCTAATGCACCTTTAAAGGTTTGAGGCCCCTGCTGATGAGAGAGGTTCATTTCACATGTGACCTAAAGCATAAAGGTGTTGTTGCATTTAAAAATATATAATATATTTAGAATTTATAGTGGCTAAAACCTTTATCTACATTACAAATACTTCTCTTCCACCTTCTCTTTCCTATAATTGCTGATAAGATCTCCCTTAAATAGCAAAAGCGTGGCCCAGGAGCTTCATTAAATGAAAACTAGAGATGGTTCTGAAAAACTAGAATTACATTTCTATGAAAGACAACTTCCTAGTTCAGAATTCAAACCATTATGAGCTGAATCCACACATCGTAGAATTTTGGATCTTTTGGGAAATATGAGAGATAGCATTGGATCTCTCAAGCAGTATAATCCAATGGCAAAGTAGAAGCTGAACCACAAGTGCCATGCATGTCCACAGGGTCTAACTGAGGGGGGGGGGAATTAAGTTTAGTCTTCTTTGTAAAACATACAAAAGCAGATTACTTTAATAAATTTGTGCATACTAAAATATATGGTATAATAGGGGAGAGAGACACAGAAAAGAGAGAAATGTCTGTGGGCTGCTTGATACAGTAAGAGAGAGGACATTTTCAGACGGTCCTTACCGTGCAAGCAGCTTCTGGAGAAGTAGCGAGGCTGCTGCGCAGCAGGGGGTCCTTTTCAGATGCTGCCATCCCTCTTCCATGACCATTCGTGGCACGTATGTGAAGCTTTGGAAGCGGCCGTGTCATACTTCAATCACAAAAGTTGCCCGTGAGTGAAATATGATGCGGCCGCTTCCAAAGCTTCACGTACGTGCCACGAATGGTCACGGAACAGAACATAAGAGATGTTCAGTGTGAAGTTGAAGGCTTTCACGGCTGGCATCCATAGGTTATCTTTGTTTTTTTCTGGGTTGTGAGGCCGTGTTCTGGAAGAGTTTATTTCTGATGTTTCGCCTGCATCTGTGGCTGGCATTTCCAGAGAATGGTTGGGTAGGGGTGTGTGGGTTTATATACTGTGAGTCTCTGTTGGAGAGGATATCTAAATTTGTGTATTTGAATGGCTAGTTGAGTTTTGATTTTGGTGTTTTTCAAGGCTGGTACCCAAACTTTGTTTATTTTAAGGCTTTCTTATTTCTTGTTGAAGTTGTCTAGGTGTTTTTGGAACACCAAAATCAAAACTCAACACATGCAAATGAATTTCACCCAGGGACGGGGATTTCCAGCGGACAATGGACCATTAGCCGAACAGACACTAATCCTCATTGCATATCCTCCCACCCTAGGAACAAGTGATTCAAATACATAAATTTACATATCCTCTCCAACAGGGACTCACGGTATATAAACCCCATACACCCCATGCCACCATTCTCTGAAGATGCCAGCCACAGATGCAGGTGAAACATCAGGAATAAACTCTTCCAGAACATGGCCTCACAGCCCGGAAAACCCCCCACAGAAAACCTATACAAGCTAGTAATTGATAAATACAGGCATGCAAAGATTGCTAATTCTAAAAGGTTTACTGCATTCTGAAGTAAAGTAGTAGGGCAGCTGGAAAAGTCTGCTTTCCATGATGCCTTATTGCACAATGCTGTCATTCTTCCATTCTGGCCCCATGGGGAGAGAGGTAAAACTGCATCTTTTTTTGCTAACCAGAAAAACCAATTAGTAAAAAGACATGGTTTTATCTCCATCTCTATGGGACTGGAATTGCAGAACACCAGAAGAATTACAACATCATGCAGTAAGGCAGTATGGAAAGTAGAACCTTCCAGCTGCCCTGCTGCTTTACTTTGGCATGTGGTATGCCTCTAAGACAGGCCTGCACAACATGCAGCCTGCAGGTTGCATGCAGCCCTCCAAAGCATTTTGTGCATTCCACAAAACTTCTGATTGGTTGACATTACATTTGAAGTAAAATAAAGGCAAAACAACCAATTAAAAAGCAGGGCTTAAACAGAGAGCAGCTTGCCTGGATGCGCCTACCCCACCCTGATACCCAGCATGCAGCTGAGAGATGTTGGAGGTGCTGGCTTGGGAAGAAACTCTTACTCTGAGGTAAGTCAGACATGAAGAGCTGATTTGGTGGCAGCTGTGGAGGCGAGAGAACACAGAGGCCGCTTGAGCCACCAGGGGCTGAAGCAGCCTTTGTGTTCCCTTGTTCCACAGCCAGCTGCCAGCTAGTCACGAAGAAATGATTTGGCAGCAGCAAGAGAACTCAGAAGCCACTTCAGCCCCCAGCTGCCAGGGATTGAAGCGGGCTCTGCATTCCCTCACTCCATGAGGAGATGATTTGGCAGTGGTGGGGATAGAGGAACGGACACCCCCAGCAAGCACCCCCTGGGGCAGATTGAGGAAAAGGAACACTGTGGAGAGAGTGAGGCACCCAGGGAAAGAAGGAGAAGCAGGAGGAGGAGAGGAGGTTATCATACCTTTATTAATTAATTGTTATTAATTTTATTATTAATTATTAATTAGTAATTATACCTTTACTTGGAAAGTGAGCCACTAAAAGTCTCTCTGTGGCCCTCAGAAGTTTAGCCTATTTTAAGTTTGGCCCCTACCTACTGCCAAGTTATGCAGGTCTGTTCTAAGAAGATTATCAGATGACCACATTTAAAACGTTATTTTGCCGGCATTAAAAAAAAACAAACTATTTCTATGCTGACAAAAGAACACTCCCCCCAGCACTTACCTTCCTCTCCTGGCAAAGGCAAGCCCAGCAATAAAGAAGAAGTGAACAGAGCCCCGATCGAAATCCCACAAGACTTCATCGCATGGGAAATTTAAAATTAAAATTAAAATAAACACATTAAAAGTTTGCACAAGCACCTAAACACACTTTAAAGGTCCCAAGTAACCTGGGGAGGGTCATAAAAAGAGCGAAACTTACCTGGATGTCCCGCTTTCACCCGGAAGTGTTCATGCCGGACTGACCATTCTCCCTGCAGTGATGAGATTTAAATGGCCCGAGGTTTTGCACACCAGCACAAAAGCAGCAGAGGAGATCTATTGACGGCTTCAGCCATCAATAAAAAAGTATGTTAGCATAACACCAGTGAAATGCAAAAGGACAACGATGTCTGATATTGGCATCCTTTTGTGTTACGCTGGCGTCATGATGGTGCCACATTTGATGCATCTGATAATATCCTAAGAGGATCTAGCTCAGAATGGCACCAACAATGACAGATAGCCCTCCATGCTGCCATTTATCTTTCTCAAAACAAATTCTTATGAAGAAAGGTAATGGTGGCAGCAAGTCTTCAGCAGTGTGGCTATGGTAGTCTTCAGCAATGTAGAGTTCTCATCTTTAAGGCTTCCATGTTCATTTCATGTGGAATTTCCTTCTTTTTTATTTAAAAAAAAAAAAAACAACCCAAGATTCAGTATGGTCCTCTTTTCTCCACACTACTGCTTTAACCTGTTTTAAATTCACTCTTTGCACAGAACACTGTAATTCTGTCATAGAAGGATAAACACAGGGAACAAACTTTATATTGTTTCAGGCAATTGGTTCATCCAGCTCATTATATGTCTATACAATATTGCATTCTGTACAGTATCTGGAGATGCCAGGGCTTAAACTTTCAACCTTTTAAATACAATACTGGTTGTCTACCACTTACTATGGCTCAGGAGAGGCCATATGGATTTTTAGAAAAGAATCCTCATTCTTTGTGAAGATGATATGATAGTCAAGCTGACATAAAACAATTATAAAATTTTAGTGGGCAAAATGTGCTGTTATCATTGTTAATTGGCATTTGTATTTAGCCTAACAGCAGCATCCCTTGAAGAATTCTATGGTAGGTAAAAATGAGGTCCTCACAGTTTACATCAATTAGATAAACCCACCCCCCTTTAAGCCTGATTTCCACTGTACTTTGCCCTCTTTATTATCTGTTTCTGGGGATATCACTGGTCCATATGGCTTCCTTCCTTTAGTGATGACATTTAAATAGCTACAGCTGTTAGGTGTCATATTGGCTCTTCTGGAAAAGCTTTGCTATTTCTCTCCCGATCTTATCCTTCAACCTTTAGCAAAGTGTCTATTTTAGGAGTGACACCCAACAAGGGTGTTCATTTTCTGCCAGACATTTGTCCTCCTGACACTAGGGAGAAGCCATATTTACCCAAAGTTATTGGTGGTATTTCAGGACTATTGGAAGTTCCAAAATTGCTGCTTTGATGGTGCTGTCATCAGCCATCTGAATCAGGGGATGTCACTGGAGTGTGGCAGTTTGACAGATGTTCACAGGGTCACAGGAATTACTAGAGATAGTCCATTTGCATGAAAGGATAATAATGCAGTTACATTTTAATTATTACATGTTTCGATTCCACAGGGAATTTCAATAGCAACCTTTAAAAAAAAGTGATTTGATATCTCTTCAGTTTAACAATGCAGCACTGGCTCTTGTTCGATGTGAATGCTGCGTCACTGCTGATCCATGCTTGTTCCTCACAAGGATGAGACATAATTGAGCTCTATTCTCAAAGATAGTTTATTGATTTAGATCCCATCTCTCTTACAGAAATGGGACTGAAAGCATCTCACAAGACTGAACAGAAAATAAAATTAAAACACAAAGGAATTTAAATACTACAAACCACATAGCTCAGAAACTTTTACTTTTTTGGACTATAGCTCTCAAAAAACCCTAGAGAACATACTGTAGCTATACTTCTCTGCACTCTGCAATTTGACCGAGAACATCATTTAAAACAATTTAAAACTCACCCATAAGGAAAAACAAATTACCCACAATGCAAAAAGCTCCTTTCTCAGCAACTGGTCAGTGAATAAATTCAGCCTGAAGAAAGAAAGTCTTTACCTGCTAGTAGAAGGGCAACTGCCTAACCTAATTTCTCATCATAGTTAAAGAGCCTGTGAGATGCCTTTGAGAAAGCCTTCTTTTGTCTTCCCACCAGACATGTTCCTGAAGCTGGTGGGACCAAAAGAAGAACTTCCTTTGAAGATCTCCATTCCTGGGATAGTCTACACAAGGGAAACCAATCTCTGTATTATCTGAGTTATTTATTTATCACTGAAATCAATGGCAAGATTCCTAATGATTTTAATTTGGCTGGAATGTACACACTGAATGTCCTTTGTTTTAGAAAACAAGAGTGTCTTTAAACTCTGTAGAACTGGTGATAGATGTTGTGTCCCTTCATTTGAAAATGTTTGATACATGGCAAATGAGTGTGTCTTTGGGCTATCTATCTATCTATCTATCTCATCATCTCTCCGCCTATCTCTTAATCTGTCCCTCCATTTGTATTGTGTCATGCTATTCCAAATGTATCTGTGTTCTTTGCCTCAAAAAGAATCTTCATATAAAAGCATCTAAATCTAATACTTACGTATTTAAAAGCGACACATCGTGTCTTAATATGGTAGACAACAGATGGAATTGACAGTTTTAATAGGGAGCAACTAACATCATCTCCCAATCTGCACCTCTGTATTGGATTTCAAAGAACTGATATCAGTTTGGACATGTGTAGATATGGGGCCTGCATTTAAAGTCAGAAATTCAATCAATACGCTGTCTCTCAACAGAGTTTACAAGATTAGATCATTTAGAAGTGACCATCTGGTCTAATCTTGGGAGTTCTGAAGTCTCATGTAGATCTTTTTCACTAATGTCATTTTATTTGGTTAACATTAATAAACTGTAGCAAACATTGCAGATCTTGCACTCTGGAGCTGTAACTCAATTTTTGTTTTTTACATGAGTCAAGTCAAACATCTGCTTCACTGGAGGGAGCCTGTGTGTGTGTGCCTGTGCACAGAGAAAATGAAAGAGAAATACAGTACATGCATGGGGGCATAGCAGTTCTGAAAGGCCTTACTAACTTTCTGAAACAGCAAATAATAAAAAGTATCGAGTTACTTTTTTTAAAAAATAAAAGACTATGTAGCTAAAACATTGTATAAGCTGGAACTACAAACTGAGAGAGAAGGCAAGCGTAAGTGTATAGATGGAAAACACTGTGAAAACTGTTATTAATTTTATTAAAAATAAATGGTTATTTATTTATTAGGCTTATGATCCAAATGAACCATCAGAAACCAGGGATCAAAAACCAGGGCAGATCAGTATGAGAAATGTGTGGTCCTCCTGATGTTGCTAGACAACAGTTCCCAGCATTCTTCACCATTAGCTATGCTTGCCAGGGTTGATGGAACTTATAGTACAACAATATCTGGAGATCCATGTGCTTCTCACCCCTGTTCCAGTTGAAAAGTTGTATCTCCCCTCTGACAGAGGAGATTTTCAGACCTGCAAAAATTCATGTCTGCCGCGCGAGCAGCCTCCCGAAACTGCTGCGCGGCAAGGGTCTTCTTCGGACGATGCTGTGCCTCTTGCGAAACCGTCCGTGTCACTTCCGTGAAGCTTCGGACGGCTCGGCGCCATATTTCAATCTCGGGCAACCTCCATGATTGAAATATTGCGCCGAGCCATCCGAAGCTTCACGGAAGTGAAACGGACGGTTTCGCAAGAGGCACAGCGTCGTCCGAAGAAGACCCTTGCCGCGCAGCAGTTTCGGGAGGCTGCTCGCGTGGCAGACATGAATTTTTGCAGGTCTGAAAATCTCCAGAGAGTACTGTGTTTGTTATGTTAACCTGAAGACCTTTACAGATGGCTGTCTTATTACCCAGCAAACAGGCCATTGTTACTCAGCAGGAGAGGATCCAAATCTGTACCTTACAGGGATGCTGTTATTGCTGTTGTGGTAAAATAATATTCAACCCCTCCTGAATAAAATAAATTATTATTATAGAGAAAATCAGATAATGATTGAATTAATCCAGCTAAGGCTGCAGTCTTATATCCCCTATCTAGAAGTATGCTCTATTCAAACTCAACGGGACATACTTTTGTGTAGACCTGTATAGGACTGCACTGTTAAATACATTTGAATTGGTAAAGACATTTTGGAAAGCAAATGAAATATTGTTAAGTATATATTTTTTTTAAGTTGCCATTAAAACAGAGGCAGGCAATGCATGTGCACATATACACACCCAGACACAGACAGCCCCAGTCCTCCCTAAACTTCACCCCTCCCCAAAATTTAGTGGCAAATTGCACCAATGAATTTCATTCACAAATTTCTAAAGTCCCTGTGAAGCATGCAGAATTGTGTGTGTGTGTGTGTGTGTATGCCACTGAAATTCATCAGTGAGCCCCCTTTAAAATAAACATTACCTATTTACAGTAAGGGTTTTTTCTAGTTTGCCACTGGATTTTAGCAATGTGTTGTTGTTGAATGGGGGTGGGGGATAGAAGACTGGTTCTCAGACCCAGTGAAATTGCCCAGCCTTGCATTAAAGGAATTCATTAAGATATACCAATTTCCTCCTTCCCTCTGCAAGATTCTTGTCCTATTTAAAAAAGATATCACCATTTCCAAAAATGTCCAGGCTAAGGTTTTATTGGACCACGAAAGGAAAAGCCTTCCAAATGGTCAGAGAGAAGAATCCATGTGAGGAACACTTGGCTGATTAAGGAAATTGCTATAGGTGAGTCCAGCTGTGTGGTAAAACAGGACTGACAGGTTACAGTAAAAATCAACAGATGATCAATATGGGTTTATGCTGGTGGTGGGATTCTGAGATTTCTAGTCCAAAAAAGTAACTTTTATGAACTCTGGTTCTGGAATCTTTGCTGCCTCATGGCATCTTGAGCTAAATTCTGAAAAACCTTTCCAAGTCATGTCGACACTTTTATAGCTATTATTTCTTTTGCTTTTCCAAAAGAGAAGAAAACCTCATTCATTGAGCAACACGCTGGCTGTTAGGCATAACTAAGTGCTTCCTCTATGCTAGCACTCAGTGAATGCACTCTATATTTTTAACTTTCTGTTTTTCACTGTAGTTAATAAATCAGGATGCAGATGAGCGATTCATAGTTAATTTTCAGAGCCAGTGCAGCATGTCACAGCCTATAAAGTCCTGGAAGTCTTAAGCAGTGAATTCCTTGATTTTGACAAGCCAAACAGCTGAGAAATTATAATTGTAAGTTACAAGTGTCTTAAGGGTTGTTCGCTTGACATAAAACTAATTTCATGTTTTTATTCATAATGTGGAAGAGACGAGAGGATGGGCCCTTATTTAGACTGAGCTCATAGAAACATCAGAGGCTCCATCTTCAGACTGTAATAGGAAGAGATGGCTTACTTCGTGAAATTTGGGTGTGGGTGTGGGCTTTTCTTTTTAGTTTTGTCCTGAAAACTCTTTAACATTATTGTGCTATTATAAAGTAGCATTTGTTGAGTCTTTTCACTCTATTCCCTGTTACCATGTTATGGAGGGGGTGACGTGGGGGAAAGGACCTAGTTTTTTTTTTTAAAATGCTGCTAAAATGTTATATTTTATAGGTTACATGTTTATCCATTTTACAAGGTAGGTAGGTAGGTAGGTAGCAGAGTCATTTGCAGGGGAGGTAGGGTCTTACATTTTCCAGCCATTTTGATTGTTAAAGGATTTTTAAAATATAATAATAAAAATAATGCATTAGTAGTAAGTTACTAACATGTTTCCCCCAAACCAATCAATGACACTAACTCATTAAAAATCCATTAAAGTAAGGACTGACACTAACAGATTAGCTATTTAGATAATATTTCCAAGCTCTGAGATAGCTTTTGATGGGTCTGAAGTAGTTTTACTCTGCTGTCTGGATGTTTTAAAGATGGTTTGTTGTGCTTTTAAATTTGATTGTTTGGAGAGAGTGCTTTAAAGATTGTATACTGCCTTATTTGGGGGCAGGTTGGGCAGAAATGTGATACATCCATATTTTAAGAAACATATAAATGAATGAAGAGTTGAACAGGTTTTAAGAAAGAAATTCAGTTGACTGTATTTAGAAAAATCAAGATGTAAATTAAATTAAGGAGATAAAAAGGATGGGATGGGGAAGCGCTTAGACTAACTAAAGGTAAAGCATGCTGAGAGAACTGGCCAAGGTTCATTCTGCATGCAGACAAGTCATTCATCACAAATCTATAAAACAATTAGCACTGAACTAATGATATTGCTTAACAACTGTATTTTTGATTAATGCATCAATAATTTAACAAAGTATTTGTTTAGTCTCCCCAGCTCCCACTATTATTTACTGGCCCTGTCATGGCTGCTCATAGCTCACATGTCTTCTAAAACATTTCCCAAGCTGTTGTAAGGACCGGTTTATTTTAATGTTCCAAGTTAACACTGTGAGAGCTATTAACAGGCTGATTAGCATAATCCATTGTGATCTATCATCGTCTAAAAGTTCAGCTTAACAACTGCACAGGACCGGGAAATTGCTTTGAAGATTTTATGATACAATAACTATCCATTTGATAAGCAATTAAAAATATATTCTCAGACACTAAGAAGAAAGACAATGGAAACAGGAGAGGAGGAGGGAACAGGAGTCTCCTGCCTGGAATATAGATGGCATTGTGGTAGTATTGCACGTTGCTGGAGGTCTTTAAACCCGCTTGATAACTCTATTTATCCAGAAGAGAGAGGTTGTGATGGTCCTTGTTTCCAAGACAGGATGGGATGTTTAAATCTTTTTGGAAGTCTTCTGAGTCTAACCTCTGCTGCTTTCCTGACTAGACTTCATACTCTGGTAGGTGACAAAGTCTTGATATCATGATCAGTTGTCCCTGCCCAAATCCCTGACAGCAGAGGAAAGAAACTTGGAGTCTTTTCTAGAGAAGCAAGGTCTTAACGATGCAGCTCTTGACATGGAGAATGAGTTAGAATTTTTTCCTGTTTTTTCCTGTTTATTGCAGAAAGGCTTTTGGTTCGGATTTTCTCCCAATGGAAGGAGTTCGATTTACTCATTATCACAAAACCTCAGCCAGCAGAATAGATCATGTGAGGACAGTGAATGAAATGAAGGTGGAAAAGTGCACTGTTATGATCATTCCTTGGTCGGATCATGGGCTCTTGGCTGTAGAGTTCAGTATAGGTCAGGTTTACCACAAAGGAAGACCTCTCTGGAGGTTGTGTCCTAAATTTTTGGAAGATGTGGCATGTAAAGAGCGCATCGCCTCAGCACTAGCCCACAGCCTAACTCTTGCTGACATGTACAAGGATGATTTGTGCAGGTGATGGGAACGTGTGAAGCGCATGGTTTGGGCCACTAGCTGGGCTTACGAGACCAACATTAATGGGAGACAGATTCAGGAGTATCATTTGGCCATTTATCATTTTTTGAAGTGTCATTATCGATTGAACCAAAGTGTTCCTTTTTCGGAACAAGAGCTTAACTGGGCGAAGGGAGTGATAGCAAGATTTTGCCAAAAGCAAAGACAAAATAGAAAGAGGAGTAAAAATTTCAGGACTCGAGGTTGTGTGGCCAACGTGGATGAGTGGGCAGGTGCCCGGAGTCCAAAGGCTCCTATCGAATTAAATGGCTTGAGGGCCTCTGAGTCAGACCCTATTGCATGTAGACCAAATGAGATGCTGGATATCATGGAGGGATATTACAGACAGTTATATGCTCAGAAAAACATAGATATAGAAGAGTTTAAGGGTTTTTTCCAAGCTTTTTCAGAGGACCAGATGGGCACCCTCTATAATGATCTGAGTCCAGAGGACAGGAAGAGGTTGGTCTCTCCTATAGAAGAACAGAAGTTCATGAGGTCATAGTTCAGGGGAAGGGTAAGTCGGCCCCTGGCCCAGATGGCCTCAGTTGGAATTTTTATAAAGTTTACAGGAAATGGATTGTTCCCCCTTTAACCACTTTGTTTAATTTTTTGTGGGATAATAATGATCTCCCTGAGACGTTTTATCAAGGGGTCTTGATTTTTTCCCCATAGGAAGGCGATCCTACCCTCCCAAAAAACTGCCGCCCCATAGCTCTGACCAACGTAGACAACTGCATGTTGGCAAAAATACTGAACAATTGGCTGGCTAAGGTGGCTGATAAGATTGTGATGGAAGCACAGTCCAGTGCTGTGCCAGTTAGGACTATGGTAAACTCTCTGTTTGTTTTGGGAAGTGTTCTGACTCAGCAAGGAGGGAGCTTGGACTGGTCAAATCCTACAGGTTGACCAGATGAAAGCTTTTGACAATGTAGACCATACATTCCTATGGGAAGCCCTCAAGTGGAAAGGAGTGCCAGAGAGATTTATTGCTTTAGTTAAATTGTTTTATAGGGATGCAGAAGTAGTTTTGCAAGTCAATGGTCATAGAGGAAAGAGGATTAAGTTAAAGTCTGGGGTGAGGCAAGGTTGTCCACTAAACCCTCTCTTGTATGTTATTGCTTTGGATGCTATCCTGTGTAAGATTAGTTTAGAAAGACCATCTCAGGGATCCGACTCCCACGTCCGTTGGACAGTTCGTGGTTGGTTCAGTGTGAATCTGTTAAATTTGTTGCCCATGCTGATAATGTGTCCCTCTTGGTTAAGGCAGGATGTAAGTTAGAAAGATTAAAGATGCTTTTGAGGCCTACGGTCAAGTTTCTGGTGCTCGACTTCACATGGAAAAGAGTTTTTTGATCAGGATTTTTGCTGTAGAGGAGAAGATGGCAGCTATTCCTCTAAAGGACATAGTTGAAGAAAAGAAAGGGTGGCAAGCAGAGCAAGAGGCAAAGATGGATAGGGTGAAGATCCTGGGGCTGAATTTTGCAGTGGCTCCCGAGGGATGGAAAGAAAATTGGTATCGCTGGTTGGAAAAAGTGAAGGAGAGGGTGGCCCTCTGGCAGAGATGGAAGCTGACCATTTATCAGAGAGCCGCTTTTGTGAATACCTACCTGCTTCTGGTGGCAGCCAACTTGGCGGCTGTTTTTCTGCCTCCGGATTCAGTGATTAAAGAAGCTGATCGAGTTCTCTTCAAGTTCCCCCTGGCAAGGGCAGTTGCTTATGGGCAGGTAGAACAAGGGGGGGCTGGACTTCCCAGCCCTGGGACCTAAGTTCATTGCCATCTTTTCTGCCCAAAATTTTGGGAAAGTTTCTCTGTTGCAAAAGGGTCAGATTCAACCTCAGGCTTGGCTAGTTTTGTTTTGTGAGTGCTGGATGGGGACTAGGTGGGGAAAGACTTGGTGGGAGGAAGGCTCATTAAGTTTTAGGTTTTCTTTGCCTGAAAAATTGAAAGCACCAGATTATCTGAGAGACTTTGTTTTTACATAAAGAAATATAGAATTCATGCTGAGGAGTTGAAGGGGGAAGACAGACCAGGTCAGAGCATCAAGAGAGATTTGTACAGGAAAATAGTGGAGGAGATTTATGTTAACCTGTGTTTGCAAAAGTGTCAGGCCAAACTAGATTTATCAGAGTACCTAAATCACCAGACTAACCCAACTGAGTATTTCATGGACAAAAGGGTCCCCAAAAAGTTGTGGGACTTGAGGTGGAGACTCTACCATCAAGTTCTTAATCTGAGGGGAAGGAGACCATGGACCGCAGAGGATGAGCAGACTTGTCCTCATCTGAAATGTAAAAAGGCTGAGATTTTGAGTGGCGTGGCACAGAAGGAGACAATCAGTCATTTTGTCCAGGACTGCCCGAGTGCCCAGGAAACATGGGAGGAGGTGGCCCGGATCCTGGATTGGCCAGATTTGGCACAACAGGCTTGGGAAACAGTGCTTTCAGGGACTGAACCTCCAGAGGGTGTCAGGGGGCCCAGAAAGTCAGTGGGCCAAAAGAGGGAGAGGAAGGAGTCTGGTTCCCCAGCTGTGAGTTTTTGGACAGTGCCCTGGTCCACGGTGTGCCTGGTAAACCTCTATGTGATGTTAGGGTTAGTTTTCCAAAGACAAAGGGAGGTGAAAAGTCAAAATCTGCAGGATGTAAAAGGCACTGCTTATTATGTGAAGAATATAATTGAAAATTTAGCTCTGAGTGAAAAAGAGAAATTGCCAAATCATTGTTGGAAAAAGTTTTGGCCGTGGTTTAGTGAGACAACCCCAGCAATAACATAAAAGGATATTTTAAATAAATATTTTATTATTATTATTTTATTTTTGTATTATTTTTTATTAATCTTTTATTGATTTTTTTCTTTCTGAATAGGTTTAATTATAATGTGTAAATATAATGTGATTATAGTGTGTTTAGATTAAGAAGAAAAATATATTAGTGTTAGGATAGATAGTTTTATTTTTGTATTAGTAAGAAAAGAGGAAAACAATTATTATTATTTTTGTGTTATTGTTATGGCCTTTTGCAGTTGGGTGTATTTTTCAGTAGAATGGTCTTATTCCAATAAAAAAAAATCCAGATGTGTTGGGCATGTCCAGTGCTACTATTAGGCAGGATGAGGCTGCTGTTTTAGGTGGACCATATTAGAATGGATGGTGGCAGTGAGTTGTTGGATGGATAGAGTTGTATGTGCCACATGGCCTGGCCTGAACCCTCTAAGCTAGCCTGGTGTTCTCAGGTGTGACTGAGGAGTCTCTCCTGTCATTAGTGTTTACCAGTGACTTGGTTCTCATTCTGACTATCCCCTACATTAAATGACAGGAAGGGCACCATCTTGGTTTTCACCTTGGGCATCAAAATGTCTCCAGCTAGCCCTAGTGTTGGAATTCAAGCTACATCATTCCCAACCAGTATGGCAATGCTGGAGAAGATTGGTCAGAAGTTCCCACATTTCCTGTTTTTCAGGTTCCTAATTATCTCTGCAAGGCCTACTGGTACTCATGCCTTTGCAAATCTGGGTAAACTCATTACATCCCATGTGACATGCATAAATGTCACAACTGAATATAACTCGTATTCTTTAAAAGGTGGGGGGAGACTAAAGATACATGATTTAAACTCTGCCTCAGTTATGCTGAGGTGACTCAAACATACAATTAGACGTTAAGTCAAACACATTTCGTTCTCGGTTTTTGCCTTACACAATTTTCATTTTGTATAGCTTTTTTTAGATTATCCTTTCTAAACCATAAAAGAAATGATCAGGAAAAGGTTAAAATTGGACAGGTTTTCCAATATCTCATTTTCAGAGCTGGCCCAACAGAATTGAATTTTTATTGTGCTTTTCACCAATGAATATGGAACAAAACAGGGCAACCTCCTTATTGTGAAGAAGAGTGGATTTTCTACATTCTCTAATACACAATAGTGTAGGCATATTATATTGCTTCTTTATGCTTTTCCTCAGTCTTCATTTCTGAGAGAATCCATTGTCCACATATTAAGGAAATATTTGCTATTCTATCTTGGACAGAGTGGAGTTTTTCCATCAAATGATTCAAGGTGCCTTCTAAACAACCAATCATTAACCTTCATAGTATCCATCATATCAATGGTGAAATGGCACACTTTGTGAGGCATACCACTGTACTGCTACAAGATCAGCTACCAAGCATAATAACAATGTTTAGCATTTATATAACACATTTCAAGTGTTCAGACTCAGTGTTTCATGCACATTATCTACATAATCCTTAGAACACCCCACCATACAGAGCTTAAAAGAAGAAATCTTATAATCTCCAATAGATAACTATCTGGAACTCTCTGCAGTCACACTTTCCAGTCTATATTGGAGAAAGGAATTAGGGATGTATAATACTAATCCTTGTGCTATGCAAGGCAATAAGAAGGTTCTTGATAGGCCAGATCTGGTCCAGTTAGTAAATGCCAGGCCTATACCTGGTCAACATAGCTAGCTGTATTTCACTCTCCAGCTAAGCCAAAGCTTTGGAACATTTCTTTTTGGATTCCCAGAATACCCCAGTCATTATAGTCACTGATGATGCTAATTCAAATTAGCCTAGATGGGAGAACACAACACTACAGCTGCTGACACACTGCAGAAATAATAGTTTGACACTGCTTTAGCTGCCTTGGCTCAGTGCTATGGAATTCTGGGATTTGTAGTTTGGTGAGATATAAAGGATTTTATCAGGCATCCCTCTGAAAATGTTCTTTTGCTGGCATAAAAAATAAATCAATCAATTTTTATGCTGGAAAAGAAGGTTTTTCCCCTGCACTTTCCTCCTTTCCCAGCAAAGGCTCCTCTGGTAATAAAGAGGAAGTGAACGGAGCTCTGTTCACTTCCTCTTTTAAAATCCCACACAATTTCATTGCGTAGGAAATTCAAAAATAAAAATAAATGTCAAAAAGTAAAACTAAGCACACACACACAACCTCAAAGTAACCCAGGGAGGGTCAAAAAAAGTTCGTCACTTACCTGGATGTCCCAATCTGACCCGGAAGTGTTCCCACTGGTCCATCCATTGTTGGGTAAGTAAGAGATTTAAAGGGACTTGGGCTTCACATGTCAGCAATGCCAGCAAAAAAATCGGCAGGAAGATCTATTGACAGCTTTAAGCCATCAATTAAAAGGTACAAGTTTTCAGCTGATTTTAACTGCAAAAAGGTGATGTCATCTGATCCGTGTGCCCTTTCACGGTTATGTGGCATTCTTATGACACTGTAGTTTCTGTGTCTGATAAAGTCCTTAGCCGTCTCTCTCAGAGCACTCTGGTGCCAGAACAAACTACAAATCCCAGGATTCCATAGGATGGAGCCATGATAGTTACAGTGGTGTCAAACTGCATTATTTTTGCAGTGAGCCTACATGTTTGAATCTGGATACACTTGTCCATTGCAAGGGACTTGTCTTGACCAGATATCTCACCATTATATTTCAGAACTACATGTTGTGTTGTGTGTGTGCAGAATCAGCCAGGGTTGAGGCGGTATTTCTCAATGGTTGGACTACTTGTATTTGTAGATTGTGGGCAGTCTTGTCCTCAACTCCCTTTCTCCATATATCTATATCTGCTGGATATGTGGATAGGAGAAAGTGCTTATTGGAGAAAGAGGGCAACCCACATCAGATGCCAATCTTATTAATCACAATGTACCTTTCAGGCACAGACATAGCTGCTGGCTTGTTATTCTAATAAAAAAATAGGTAAATATATGACAATTTATTACTTGTGATAATTTTATTTGGAGTGCTACAATAGCACATAATAACTAACTGACCTGTAACAAGGTACTCTATTTTATAAGAGGACCATAGCCAAGTTGCATTTCCAGAGTAACAGAATAGGAACAATTGCTGATATTCTACATCAACTACTTAGTTACATATGCAATTTTGTTATGGCCCCTTTACAAAAAAAAGTACACACCAGCTGGTCATCATGTGTTAACTTCCACACTGCTAATAGCTAAATAACATCTCCGGGCTTGCCTTGACCAAACCTACCTTAACAGCCAGCAGCCACATCGAGTGAAGGAAGTCTGTTCAGCTGCTGGTCAGGGTGCAGGGTGATGTTTTCAGCCCCTCCCACCAGTGAGCAAGGCTTCAACAAGGAATTGCATCAAGGGTCCTGTTGCTTTTAGTCACCATCTCATTTGCTGGTGGTTGGGGGCTTGAAATGTCAGCAGCTGAACAGATCTCCTTTGTGCAATGCAGCTGCTGCTTAAGCTGGGCTGGAGGGCATTTATACAGTTTCACAGTAAGACTACACAGTCTTGCTGAATATGGCAGAGTTACAGATTTGTAACTCTAGGTTAAAAATCTGTAACTGCAAGACAACATGCCAGCCTCCATCATTTCCTAGGGGTAATGTTTTAGTTACAGGGCATTGTCAGAGACTTTTTGAGTGGATTTATCAAGTTGTATTCCATTTTCTTTCTGTCTCATTGAAGTAATGAAAAGGAATGTGTAACGATAGAAATTATCATTTGGGGTGCAATGGTAATAGTAACAGATTGCTTGTTGGGACACCTAGTGAGTTAAATAGCAAATTATTTTTTAAATGAAACTTCCGAACCTCTGCTTATTTCAATGCATCAATGATATTCTGTTATCAGAATGAATGGGAACCATATACTGTGATAGTGACGTTTTGGGCACTGACCGGCTGAATAACATGTAGGGAAGCAAAGATATGGGAAGTCCAGAATCCAAGTGGTTGAATGAAGTGTATAGATTGGACAGTGTAATGGGAAACTGGAATCTTAGGACTTTATTAGACCACCCCCCAGAAAAAGTTCTTTTGCCAGCATAAATTGTGGGGGTTTTATGCTGGCAAAAGAACCCCCACCACCACCACACTTACCTTGAGCAGCATCCAAGGTAAGTGTGGTGGTGGTGGGCTTCTCCAGCAGTAGCAGAGCTCCATTTACTTCTGGGATTGAAATCTTTCGGATTCTTGCGAGAGGATGCTTGCGGGGAAATTTAAAAATAAAAGGGGGGGGAGAAACCACACACAAAAAGTACATCAAAGCACTAAAATACATGTAAAAAGTCCCAAGTAAATGTGTGTGTGGGGGGTTATAAAAAGAGGGTACCCTACCTGGCTTTTGCAATCTCAACCGGAAGTGTTTGCCCACTGATGCTGCATTCATGTGAGTACAATGGCGCACGGATTCAAACGCTGGCAATGCTGGCAGAAAAGCGCCATTGATGGCATGGGCCATCAATTAGATAGGACAGGTTTAGGACTGGACATGATCACGAAAGGGTGACGACTTCTGGTATGTGCACCCTTTTGTGATCATTAGGCATCCTTATGACGCCGTATTTGATGTGTCTGATAAAGTCCTTAGGTGTAGTTAAATAAAGAGAATTTGGGGAATGGGCAGAGGAAATGGGGAACTGATAACAGGCCCAGTTCAGTACTGCCCAATATGTAGGTAATGAGGCAATAAGACTTCAGCTGCTGCAGGCCAAGCAGGACCTGGATAAAGAACAGTCACAGAAGGTGAAAAAGCTGACTAAAGGTAGAAAATTGCATGGGTGTTTATATGAAAGAGATAGGAAATAATCGGCATAGCTGCTTAGGGACAGGCATAGGGTGACTAGCTCCAAAGAGCACAGGCTTTGTTTCTGTGAAAGTGAGGGAATTTCAGCAGGCTCAGTACTGATCTGTGATATGAATGTCTATTATGATTCAGAATTTATTGTGAGTAGGAAATGTGTGTGTATCTGTGTGTGGGTGTTTGCGGGTGACTGTGCATTGTAAGTTTCAGTTACACTACTGCACAGTGGGTGAAAATGACCCCTTCCTGAATATTCTTGGCTTCTGCCAGAACAAGAAGTCACACACCTCACAAACTTTTCAACCGTCTGGGGATCTAGTCCCCACAACGCCAGGATGTAGATCTTTTCCTCTTATTTACAATGTTACTGAAAGATCTATTTGGTCCTCATCTTTTAAAAACAGGTTCTACCTCACGGCATTCTTGTGAATACTACCAGAAGACTCATATCCTTCCAGCTAGGGAAGTACAGCTCATTTAGATGATAAATGGAGATGACAAAAAATTGCACAATTTGAATATGAGCGATCAAGCCAAAAGAGGGGAGAGTGAGGGGGAGAGAAGGAATAGGGCTTCTTTTATTACAGCCATGTTAGTGATTTGACAACAGGTAGCACTATTACATATTCCCTTTCCACTTTAAAGTGCTTGTAATTTCCTTCCTCATGTCTGGGCGATTTTATTCATTGTTTCCTTGCACCTGTGATTGATGTTCTGAGCTGCTAATCTCTCTGAGTGATAACTATTTTCATGTAAGTCCATGAGTCTATGACACAGGCAGCTCGACCAGGGCTACTGCTGACTACTTATTTTGTGCCTCATTTACATTTCAATCTCGGCCTCATGAATGTAAAACCCAGGCTGCAAATTAATAACAGGGAGAATATTAGACCGCTCCAGAGTGGGGGAACAATGCAAATCCACCCGAGCGCAAGGTTTCGCCATTGTGTTCCGGGAGGGACTCATTTATTGGTTGGCGGTGAATGACATTACAGAGAATGGCATATCCAGAGTGACACAAATTTATTTCTGTCCCCCCCCCCATGCTTCAGTATATTTTCATAGAATCAAGGGGCTATTTGTCTAGGGACAATTTAGTTTCCATGAAAAATTTAAATGGTTTCTGTGGAGATAGTGGAGTGAAATTTAATTTGTTTCTCATTTACTACAGCAGGTATGAAAAGGAGAAAAATTGGATGTCTGATGGGCAAAAATTGGTGCTGTCCCTCCACACTCTCCCCCCAAAGGCCCAGTGGGTCTATATCATAGAAATTGAGCAAGTTGAGGCACTTCCTTCTCCACCCCCAACCCCCCTTAGAGAATGGTAACCTTAAACCAACTTACAGGAAACCTTTGGGGAGGCTGCCAATCACCCTGAAAACAACATTCCCATCGATTCCTTGTCTGTGTGATTTATGGCTTCATTTTACGGTAATTGAGAATTAGTGAGAAGATTAGCAAGGCTCAACACTTCGCCATGATATGCACACTAAGCACTGTAATTTGTCACTAAGGGATGTTGGACACTTTTTTAGTTACACGGGGTTCCCATCTAATTGAATTTGGAGATAACACGGAAATTAATTTGACACAAGAAAATTTTTTAATACACCCATCTCCCTCTATTGTAATGCACAGTGTGCCCGAGCTCTATGCAGGGGGAGCAATATTGATCCTGATCACTTTCAATTGTGGCCAGCTGAAGGATGGAATAAGTCTAAATCTTATTTAAGCTCATATGAAAGCAGTTCATCTGCAGCAATCTGTGGCAGATAAAGAATATTACCTTTCATTTTGTCTGACTGCATCAAGATGAAGTTTTGAAAATTTACTTCTTTGCAGCAAATATACCAAATGTCCAAAGTCAACAGTTGCAATTCAATTACAGAGCAGCTCTTGTGGGCTGTTTACAGGGTAATTTGCTACTTAGGCAGCAAATGAAAATACTAACTATGCTCACCATCCAAGGAGAAGGTGCTGTGCATAAAGTAGGCCAAAGAATGGAGGGGTCTAAACAAACAAACGAACAAACATACCCAAAAGTTCATTTCAGCTTAAAGGGACACTGTGTTTTTTCCCCGCCCTGGGGCTGTTTCAAATGCTGTTATCTCTGGGTTACTGAGGATAGATTCATATGATCTCCACTTCCCTGATCCTCAGAAAGACTTTTTACTGTTCTCTCATGGTGGATATCTATGTGTGTGCTGCTCTTATGAATGGTTTGATAATATGTTTAGATCACAAGCCAACATAAGCTTGTTAAACTTTTTGCTATAATGTTTTCTTTACACCTCTTTCCTGCATGGGAATAGAGAGTTTCAGTGAGTAAAAGAAACAGATTGGATAACTGCTGAGTTTGGTCTTTTGTTTCAATGGACTGTTTTTTAAACTCTGGTGTCATATGTATTTAGCATCCTGTTTAATTTTCTTTTTGTACTAGCATTCTATTATCTAGGCATGGGCTTAGAGTCAGGATAAGTTTGTGGTGCGAATGTTCCTTAAATTATGGAGACATGTTAGTGACAGTTGAAATCCCATTGACATCAGCAGAAATGAAATGCAGCTAAATGACTGCACAATCCTATACATTTCTACACAGTAACAGCCCCACTAGGTTCCATGGTATTTACCCACAGGAAAGTGTTATAGGGTTGGATCCTGCTCTTTGTGCCATCTGTGACAGACATACTTTCCAATGGGTTTTTTGCGGGGATATATTTCTTATTTTATCCATGCTATTTTCAGTCCTCTTGAATGGTACACATAGGTTGGTATCTTGTTGGTTAGCCCTAACTAGTAGACCCATTCAATCAATTGTTGAGTGGTGAGTCATACAAAGGTAAATCCAAGTAATTTAATGGGTCTATTCTAGACAAGACTAATGATAGAATTCAGGCCATAAAGTGAAAATTGACACACCCACCTCCTTCAAACCTGCACTGTGGCAAGACTGTTTATTTTATAGACAAAAAGGCAGGAAAAGAACCTGTTGCTAAACAAGTTGACTCAGAAATGACATGGGCTTAAATCACACTTACCTCCAAATAGATATACAGTTGTCCCTCCGTATCCACGATTTGGTATCCATGGATTTAAGTATTCACGGCTTGAAAATATTCTTTAAAAAATAATAATCCAAAAAGCAAAACTTGATTTTGCCATCTTATATAAGGGACACCATTTTGCTATGCCATTGCATATAATGGGACTTGAGTATTTACAGATTTTGGTATCCACAGTGGGTTCTGGAACCAAACCCCAGTGAATATGAAGGGACAGTCATCATTTGTCATCAAATATAACGGTTAAAGTTCTGGCTCTCACTAGGGATATTGCCCTCTCATTAGGAATGGTGACACAGGACAATGGGATAAAACTGGCCACAATTTTATTAGCAAACAAGAATCTGCAATGAAGCAGCAAATGGGATAAACGGACACTTGTGTGGGGAAGGTCAGTTAAGCCCAGAGTCCTCAATGTAGGGAAATTTCTCTGTGAGTCTTCGTCATTTAATTCCCATGAAGGGAAAGTAGGGACGCAGGCAACCCCCTCAAATGGCAATGGTTGGCACTCTTGAGATTGGATTCAAGCCAGGCAAGCAATTGCTTTCTTTTGCTCCTCGAGATAGATGGCAATAAGTGGGTTATAGGCATGGCTCCTTCACCTTTTGATACCTCTGGACAAGCCTCCTAGATAGAAATTAGTTAACCAAGTGCCTGCACCCTACCACTGGAGTGAGATGGGCTAGGCTGGTCTTTCTGCCCCCCACTGGTTGAAGAGAAAGTACAAGCCATGCTTCAGATTCCTAAGACAAAGGTCCAAAACCTTCGGCAAAAGTATGAATGCTGTCATCATAGGAAAGTTGCAGCAGGGCATGAGAAATTCTCCATTGTTGTATATAAGCTCCACTGACTTGAAGTCATTTCTGCAAGTCTCTGTTAAACCCTGTGCCAGGCCCTGTCCATTCTGCACCTGGCACAGGTGCATTCCACACCCACAGTTCCAACATTTCAATCCAAACTAGGATCAGTGTAGGGGCTGTGCTCTAATTCACACCAAATCCTTACCTGTGAGCTTACTGACAGTTGCTTTAGAGAAGGGGGTAACCCCACCAAGGGGTCAACTTTATTTGGCTTCATAATGCCCCTAAATGCACTCTAGGGGCTGTAGAGAGCATTTCTACTAGATTTGGATACCTCCTGGCCCCTAAGCATTCAAAAACAAGTTTTGAAAAAATTTTCAAACTTTTTTTTTGCCCTAAAATGCTTCAAAATGTCCACTAATGGGCATGAGGTACACTTCCACAAAATTTGTGGTCTCTGGAGACACCTTTTTTGAAACCCCAAACATGGCAAAAATGCTCCCATAGCCCCTAGATGTGTTTGAGGGGGGGGGGGAAGAATTATTATTTTTTTTGCAGGAGCAAATGTGGCTCTCCAAGGTCTCCTAGGTCACTAACATGCCCCCCTAGCCTCTCACAGTTGCCTAACCCTGCCTGAGAGTTATAGTACAGAAGAAGGGGTTGGGCAACAGCATATTGTTGGGATATATAGTTGCAATCCAATAAGCTAACTTGTTTAACTGTTGAAAGGGTTAAGTGGTAAATGTAAACAGAGTAAATGACATCATATCCTGTTTGCAATGTTAGTGCCTTTTCTGGGGAAGGAGGTGTGTCTTAACTCTCTTTGTCTGGAAAAGAGCCACGAGGTAACAGAAGCCATGATGACATCGTAGGGGCAAGAGCTCTGGGACAGAGCTCCTGCATATTTTAGTTCTTAAGATGTAGCTTTCAGTTATATTTTGTTATTTTAGGAGATTTTCAGACAGGCAAAAATCGCTCTTTGCCGCGCGAGCAGCCTCCCGAAACTGCTGCGCGGCAAGGGTCTTCTTCGGATGACGCTGTGCCTCTGGCGAAACCGTCCGTGTCACTTCCGTGAAGCTTGGGACGGCTCCGCGTCATATTTCAATCACGGGCAGCCTCCGTGCTTGAAATATGACGCGGAGCCGTCCCAAGCTTCACGGAAGTGACACGGACGGTTTCGCCAGAGGCACAGCGTCGTCCGAAAAAGACCCTTGCCGCGCAGCAGTTTCGGGAGGCTGCTCGCGCGGCAAAGAGCGATTTTTGCCTGTCTGAAAATCTCCTTAGTCTACCTTTTTCAAGTTATTCCTGATGTTGATTGAGATGAACATGAAACTTGTGAGTAAAGTATTTTCTGTTTTTATAAGCTACATTTGAGTACTTTGATTCTTTTATGCTAGAGTGTGGATGCTGGGGACTGTGTGCTGGGTGGATGGCTATTTAAATCTGCATGTTTGGAATCAATACGTTTTTCCTGCGCATGTATTTTAAACAGAAACTCTGCTGCTGAGTGTGCTTTCAAAAGGAGAGTAAAGCCAACAGTTCTTTGGTGCCTGCTTTCAAAGGTATCTCCAGTAAAGCACAGGGGTAACATTGATAAACCCCATTACATATGATGCATATGTCTTAGATAGCATGATGTGTATGTCTTAGATAGCAACCAACACCACTCAGCATAACATGAGGCCTCCCTGGCTCCCACCACTCTGAATAATTATTGATCAGTCTCCAACACTGCATTTTTGGGCAGGGTTCTGGAGTGTGTGGTGGCCTCCCAGCTCCAGGGGCTTCTGGATGAAACAGATTATCTAGATCCATTTCAATCTGGCTTCAGGCCTGGTTATGGGACAGATGCAGCTTTGGTCACCTTGGTGAATGACCTACACAGGGAACTGGAAAGGGGTAGTGTGTCCTTGTTGGTTCTGCTGGACCTCTCAGTGACTTTGATACCATCAACCATGGTATCCTTCTGGATTGCTTCTCTGGGAGGGGCCTTAGGGGCACTGTTATGCAGTGCTTCCAGTCTTTCCTAGAGGGGATAACTCAGAAGGTGGCGCTGTGGAACTCCTGTTTGACGCCCTGGCCATTGGCCTGTGTGCTCCCTCAGGGTTCGGTTCTGTCCCCCATGCTATTTAACACCTACATGAAACCCCTGGGAGAGGTCATCCAGAGTTTTGGGGTACGGTGTCACCAATATGCTGATAAAAATTAAACAAAAGGGGGAATTAAACCTAACCAATACCAATGAAAGAAAGCAACTGAGGTTAGGATTATGAAATAACAAATAAACTTTGAAAATTAAAAAAAAGTTGTATCATATATGTGTGTGTGTGTGTGTGTAAACTTTAAAAAAACAAGTAATATATCACATACAATAAAATAGTCCAGTGAATATATTATAACATATACTATAATGTTTCTACATTTGAAGAACCAGTTTGTGGGCTAGTAGGAAAAAATTCTTATATACTATAGAGATATAGTATAGGGAAGTTCTGTTAAAAATCTAGACCTAGGTTCGAAATGGATCTGGCTATACCCGTGGGTGGACTGCCAAGTAGAAGACATCAACAGACTTTATTCTTGGAAACCAACTGATTTGTTGCAGTAATCTATCTTTCTAAGGACTTCCATATTGTGCAAAGTTACAATTTAACTCTGCCAGTTGCCTTTAAATAAGGCTTTTATACTTTTAATGACTGGAGGTCTCCCCACAAGACCTTTGTGATATTTTTATTTTTATAGTATATTTTATCATATATTCACTGGACTATTTTATTGTATGTGATATATTACTTGTTTTTTTTAAGTTTACACCCACCAACACACCCACCCCATATATATATAATAACAAATACATTTTGAAAATTCAAAAAAACTTGTATCATATATATATATATATATATGATACAAGTTTTCTGAATTGTCAAAGTTTATTTGTTATTTCATAGCCCCTAACCTCATTTTCTACCATTGGTAGAAAAGCTTTCTACCAATATGCTGATGACACCCAACTCTATCTCTCCTTTCCATCTGATTCCAAGGAATCTATCTCAGTACTTAGCCAATGCCTGTTTTCAGTAATGGACTGGATGAGGGCAAACAAATTGAAATTCAATCCAGACTAGACAGAGGTGCTCCTGGTTAGTCAAATAGCCTATCAGGGAATAGTGACCCTGCCTGTGCCGGATGGGATTACACTCCTCCTGAAATCTCAGGCTTGCAGATTGGGTGTTGTTCTGGACTCACTCTGAGCCTGGATGCCCAGGTTTCAGCAGTGGCCAGGAGTGCATTTCCTCAATTAAAACTAGTGCACCAGCTGCACTAGTTCCTTGAGACGTCAGATCTGGCCATGGTGACACATGCCTTGATTATATACCGTTTGGACTACTGTAACACACTCTACGTGGGACTGCCTTTGGAAGCTGTTCTGAAACTTCAGTGGGTCCAGAGTGCTGTTGTCAGAATGTTGATAAGGGCTAGCTATAGGGAGCATATAACTCCTGTGTTAAAACAGCTTCACTGGCTACAGATTCGCTTCCGGGCACAATTCAAAGTGCTGGTTTTGACCTACAAAGCCCTACACAGCTTAGGTCCTGGCTATCTGAAAGATCGTATCTCCCTGTATGAAGATGCAAGGGTTTTAAGATCTGCAGGGGAAGGCTTTCTCTCGGTCCCAACACCATCACGGGTTCACACAAGAGAGAGCCTTCTTAGTGGCTGCTCCCACCCTTTGGAACTCCTTCCCGCAGGAAACTAGGCTGACCCCTTCCTTGTTGTCATTCTTCCGGGAGACAAAAACATTTTTGTTTACAGACCTTTAGCATAAAAGTGTGGCTTATATTGGGGTGTGCTTTTAATGCTATTTTTTAAATGTTGTTTTCATTGTGTATGTTTTATTTGTTTTTAATTGTTTTAATTGTGATTATAATTGTTTGTAAGGTGCCTTGGGCCCCACTTTGGGAGTAAGGCAGCATAGAAGTGGCACAAATAAATAAAAAAATAAAAATAAATACAATTTTTTTTTAAAAAAAACCATGGGAGTTGCAACTTGGCTGTTGCATTGGTGGTAAAATGGATCCCTAATTCTGAGTGATGTAGTAACACAGCAGGAATGATAGTAGCATTATTAACTGATTAATTAAACTTCTAAAAGTGAATACTATACATTTTTAAAAAGCCAATGAATCTCAACCCCTCAGTTTTGTATATTAATAATGCAATCCTATGCTTGTTTGCCTGAGAATAAGTAATAGTTGATTCTTCCACTTGTGGATTTTGGACTTTATATTTAATCTAGGGATCAATAGGTCTTCTTTCTTTTTTGGAATGGCTTTGAAGGTAAGTAAATAAATGCATATACCTGGAAGTATTCCTATGAAGTGTGTGTAGTATTTCAGTCTAATTATTACTCTGCTGTAAAGGAAGATGATATGGGTTGTCCATTTTGTATTCAAATCTAATTTGATTAATATTCAATGAGTTCAATTTAATCATTTTCCCTCTTTTGGACTTTCTAATCACAAAACCTTTGTAAATCTTCTGTGGTTAATGACTGTATACATGCGCCTCCATGTGGTGAAAAGGGCACACAAAGATGGATTTCAGGAGCTCACAATCTGTAGTAACATGGTTTAACAATAATTGGTTAAACTAGTTCATGGTTTAACCATGATTGAATAATTGGCCCTATGGGAGACTAGCATATAAATGTATGATCTTGACTGCTAAAATAATAATAGTTGAATTTAAGAATTCCACATATGGACCTGACCCCAGTTAATTCTGCAGTGCTACTTGGGAGTAAGCAGAAATGAACACCATGGGATTACTTCTGAGTAAACTTGTAGAGGGTTGCTCCACAAAGGCAGCTTCCAGATATCCAGAAGAAGCCACAATTATTGACATTATTTGAGAAAGTCACAGCAAAATGGTTGCTCAGGGTCCAAACCTGTCATTACTTCCTGAAATATCTGGGGAGGTTGCTTCACCCACCAGTGTTACCATGGCAGACTTACATGCTATGGCATTGTCTCTTTTCATATCCCACCCTTTAGGGCTTCATGCTTGCAAAGGAATCATGTGCCTAATGGTGAGGGGGAGGGAGGCTGAGCAGCAGGGGAGAATGAAAGTGAGACACTGATAGAGACATCCTGACAGCTGCAATGGGTCATCAATAGATCCATCAGGCCAGTAATTTGCAACAAATTTAACATACATCACTTTAGTCAGGCCATGCTATATCCATCTTGTCATGGCATCACAGCAAATAACACTTAAATCTGGTGTCACTGCTGACCTTTGTGACTCTTGAATTGACACTGCTGTTAGAGTCTCGCCTAGCTGAGCAGCAGATGGAGGGAAGATTAGTACAAAAGAGAGAAGGCAGCATAATAATAAAGCTTAACCAGACAAACAATGGGATTTGGGGATTCCTCCTCTGATGCCTGCTTAGCATGCTACTTCACATGTTGCTTAATGGTCTCTCACTTCCATGAAGAGTATTTGTTTGAATCAGATAGAAAACATACATTTATAATAACAGGATGCCTAAACATTAGGAAGGAATCAGCCACTCTGAGCCAAAATGGTGCCAGGCAGAATCTGTTTTTCAAGCAACTCTCTCTCTCTCTGTATGTATGTATATACGCACGTGTGTGTGCGTGTGTGTAAAAACAACAACATCTTAGCATTGTGCTATAGGTCACTTTTCAACTGTGATGTGGGTTTTCTTAAATATATGAGTTGAGAAATATATCATTTTTCAATATCTAAATACATAATTAAAAAGCACAAAATTAATTCACCAGTCTGCTCTGTGCATTAAGTGTGTCCTTTCTTCCTTGCCACCCAACTTGAGGCTTATTGTGCCTGCACTGTTTGATGAGATCTCAAAATCCCTTAACTGACTGAGAGGGAGAGGAATCCTTTGGTTGCTTAACATGTTTGGAACTATTCCCATTTCAGAAGGATTTAAAGGTGAAAGAAAAATATTACAAGTAATAGAAATAACAGAAGAATAAAGGAGGGGGAGTTATGTAAACACAAGTCCTTATTCATGAGAGTAACAAGCTTACTTTGAGACATAGTGACTTGCCCAAGGCCACCTACTGAGTCCATGGTTTAGCAGGGAGTTGAACACAGGTCTCTCTGGGCCTTGTCTAACATAGGACCACACTAGTTCTCAATAGCATTGTTTTTTCTATTTTACTATTGTATATAAATCTTGAGACCACCTGACAAAATTAACACATACATTCAGAATGAAGAAAATGAAAATCATTAAGTTGATGTTGCCATTTGATGTGGTTATGGCCAACAGTAGACTTAGCTTTGTTTTTTTTAAAACACACACACACACACAACTATGATAAATAGGTCATAGAAATTTCAGTGACTGCTAACTAAAAGGCAAACTTTCCTTGACAGATAGCTTTCTCAAAAGAAAGCTTCTTTTCCTCTCCTTCCTCTTACTTTTTAAAATATGTGTGTACAATTGAATTTGTATGAATGGATTAAAAGCTGCCAATCCATTGAACTCTTGAGAAGTAACTGAGCAGAATGTTCCATGAACATATCTTTAGACCACATCTTTAACTATGGATTCCTACACCAGCAGGGAACTGGACTAAATGGCCCTTTGAATTCCTTCTAGTTCTATCATTCTATGATGTTTTCATCTGGAGTGCATCATTTCTGAATATTATTATTATGATATAGAATTTACATTCTACTTTCAGGAGCAATGCCTTTCAGATGAGCATGGAGCACAGCCATGTTTCAACAGAAGACAAGTTGTGATCCACAAAGGCCTGGATTTCAGCTAACAAGATTGTAAAATTCAACACCAGCATTTGCACTCACCTCTGAAAATGGTTTCAGTTTCTATATTTTTAATACTGTTTGAGCAATCTAGAACCATAAACACCCATGAGGCTTCTCCCAGTGATTTCAGTCTCAGAGACAGGTCTGCATTTCCTGAAAAAGAGAACTTGTTTAACTTGTTCATTAAAACATCACCCAAGGAGACCTTCTGCTGTGCTTTCTGCATCCGGACTTGTTTATCTCGGATTGGCCTTTTTAGTCATCAGCGTGCTTGCAGAAAGCGTGGGATGAGTCCTTCCTGAATCTTCGTTTGCGAAGAAAAGCCAGAGAGAGAACAACATTGAGTTAGTGGCAAGTAGTGATGTGGCAAAGTTTTTGGCTAGATGAAAATCCTAAAAGGATTGGGAAGAGCTCATGAAGTCTGTTTCTAAAGAGGTTAAATAGGCAACAAAATGGCAAATGGGATGCAATGTTAAGTAAAGGAAAATTTATGGATATTGGAGCTATAGAGCCAGACTTTGCACAAACTGAGGTGTCAGCACCTACCATATTTGCCTATCGTGAGCATATTGTCACAGGTCTTGTCCATCTCCAAATATGTATCTGTGATGCTCCAATGAAATGTGTTCATTTTAACTGTACAAGCATAACTCAACAATACAGTTGCCCCTCCACATTCGCGAACTTAGCATTCGCGGTTTTGATTATTCGCGGTTTGGGGAGGCCCCCCTGCCCTCCCAAAACCGTGACAAGGGGCCTCTGGAGGCCCCGTGAACGCCCCGGGTGGGAGGGGAGAGGCCTTCACGCAGCCTTGGAAGGCTCCATGAAGGCCCTGGGGGGGAGGGGGAGGGCTGGGGAGGCATCCACGGGGCCTCCGGAGGGTCTTCGGAGGCCCCGTGAAGACCTTGGAAGGGAGGGGGAGGGGGGAAAGCGACTATGGGGCCTCTGGAGGCCCCATGGTCGCTTTGGCGGGGGAGGGGAGGACAGTCATTATTCTCAGAATTTTCACATTCGTGGGGGTCTCGGGAACCTAACCCCTGCGAATGTGAAGGGATGACTGTAGTTTCTTTTTCAAGATGTGGAATTTTACTAAAACTTAAAACATAACTTGCCACACAACCATTGTTGTTCCATATTCTTTGCCCTCAGAATGTTTTCTTTCCCTCCTAAACCTTTTTTTTAAAGCTATATATAATAAAATTTTGTTAATATGCATTTGGGGCTTTTACATTTTAACACAGAAAATATGGCAATAGCTTGTACCTATTATTCACACATTTCAGCATATTGAAATCCATTATGTTTTGACACTAATAGTATCCCTGAAGTTCCAGACTCCTTTTTAATTACCTTGGCTGGTACTCAGTATTGCAGTTATTGATTCATAACCTATAGTTACAGATCCATAACTGCTCTGTATTAACTCAGGCTAGTAGTCTTATTGTAAGACTACATAAATGTCCTCACCCAGCCCACCTTAAGAGCTGGCAGCCAGATCAGGAGAAGGTGGCATCTCATACTGCCAATTACAGAACAAGGATGATAATGTCTCTACCCCACTTCTACTTGCTGGCAGGAGAAGGTTGGAAATGTGATACTAATTTCAGCTAATTAATAGAATTAGCACTTCTAGTGAAATACTACAATCTAACTCATGTTTTTCCAGTTAGATAATGTTTTGCATTAATAGATGCTTAATGACATATACCTAACAAGGCATAGGTTTATATATCAAAACCATATTGTTCTTGAAATAAACAAGTGACCTGTGCTGAAACTCTAAATAAAAATTAATCCTGACAAAAGTAATTGTAGGCAAAGTGCAATAATTTGAGATTTTATTTTTATTTTTTTGAATATTCACTTCTCCATTCTCAATTCAGTCTAGGTAGAACTGGCATCTTTACTACCCAGCCCAGTCCAACTTAGATTTTCATACTGGTTTTATACTTATTTCCATGTTTTTATCACCGGCATCTAATCAATCTTAAACCATTTTTTAAAAAAAAAACTTGTCAACATTATTCTACAGAGCATCCCCAAAGTAGAGATTTTAAAGTTTGTCATTGATATTTGTTCTCAGTAATTCAGATTTTGTTTGCTTTGATTTTTTATTTCTTCTGTTACAACTGATCTGACACAGAAATGAACTCTGAGCATGTACCAGAGAATGGGTAACAAGCCTACTTCTGTTGACCCTTAAACCATGAAGTTAGACGATCTTTGGCTTATTTGCCTACATTAGTTTAATTTTTCCTGCCCAAACCATGGAGTGCTGTTGGGACCACCAAATGCTCATGTAATGGGAAGGTAATAAGATACTGAGGATGTGTTGCAAACAGTGTTTTATGGTAACAGACAAAGCAGACCTCTTACAAACCCCATGTCTCTAATTTCATTGTAGAAAATTAGATACTCAGAATTTTGCATAAGATAAGTGTATTAGTGGGATGCAATTTGGCCCAGGTTTCTAGCTTTTGTGCATGTGGCTCCTTAATAAAAAGTGTCAGTTAAAATGAAAATACAGCTTGGGTAATTAAATTTAATTGGATCTTGTCACTTTAAATCCTCTTCGATTTTGAGTGTTTCCATAGAATTGCAGCTTCTGGTTTTGCTAATTTCTTTATTGCAAGCTGTGCACTGAACCTCACTGTCCTATAATAAAGTGGGACCTTGTTTTTGTAGAGGGCTTTGAACCATGACTGCAATAACAAACAAAAAGGCATGAAAACTAATTCCATATAGTGGGGGGAGGGCAGGGGAAAAGATGAAGCTGTTCCTTGATTTTGTTCACATGTAATCAGGGAATAAAGTTATGGCTTGGTTTATTAACTCTTTAATGCTGATTCATAGCGCTGTTTTGTAGAAGCCTTTACACAATGATATACTGTGATGTTATGCCACAGCAGACAGAAATATAATTATCATGCTCTCCTCTCTTTCTCTGTATATGTATGTGGACAGATGACACAGAGTAGAAAGAAAAAGGGAGACAGAAAGATGTTTGGGCAGGCAGATTTGGGATCATGCAAAATGGCAGTATTCACACTTAGGTCAAACTAAGAGCAAGTAGTTATCAATTCAAATAATGTGTATTGCCTGCCAATAGCCATGGTTCTGCATTGGAAGACTTGCTCTCTCTAGGGGTGAAGGATAACCCAGTTTCATTATTTTATCTGCACATGCTCAGAATCTGAAAGAGATTTAAATGCAGATGAAGAGATAAAGTGTTTGAGATATGAAACACAGTGACCATAAAATATTATTAGTCTTCTACCAACTACTTAGATGCCAATAGGCAATCATAAACAATGCTCTCCCTTCAAGTTAAAATAGGACAAATATGCAGCATCCCTCCCCTGCCCCAAAATGTATACACCCTTAGCAGCTTAGAATTCTGGATTTTTTTTGCACCCCCCCCCCCAAATGTATCCGTCCTTAACAGGATTAAAGATTACAACAGTAGAGATAAACTTTAAGTGAGGTTTGCAACTTTGTGCTTTGACAATGCAAGCACTGCTGCACAGGGATGACAATTTGAACACCTTACATAAAATAGTAATTTAAGATGGATTTTGTAACCTGATGAACTCATTATTACAACATTTGTTCGTCAATGTAAATGTATTTACTTAGGTTTCAAATAATCACCACAGCTATTAATAGCTGTTAAAGGTTGGAAACATTTTCGGAGGGGGGGCATCCTATATTTATGCATTAATGTCAGGAAATGACATGGATGTGACCACAAGATGGAGCTGTAAGCTTAGTAATGCAAGTAGTTAAGCTCCAGTGGCAGGTGTGTGTGTGAGTCAGCACTTGAGAGTATGCACACTAGAGATGCCTGATGTAACAGGCATTGTTTAACTGCCTATAAAAAGGAGATGGGAATTATCTCCAGCGTGGGTTTGTTGTGGATGGTGGTTGGCGAAGCACTTTGTTGGTTTAAGATAGATTTATGAGTATTAGAGACGGCTGTCCTATATTCAGTATATATATATATATATATATATATATTGTCAATATACTGCGAATAAAGATTAAAGCCCTCAGGTTGAGTGAAGGCTGGCCTTGTTGCTGTCTTTATTTGGCAAGCCAGAGCTCAAGGCAGTGTGCTGGGGTGAAGGAATTTTTCCTTCTCAGCCTGAAGTCTTTTGCAGAAATCTCTCCAGAAAACCTTCTCCTTGGCATCCTGTCATGTGGAACAACTCTGCAGGTGGTCGTGCTGGACACAGCGCATCATTCTACGCCCCAACAATTAAGACTATATGTGCTATGCAGCATGACTGCTCCCCCGCAACTACTTAGGCTTTCTCAGCATTGTTTGTCACTCGTAAAGCACAAAATATCTGTATGGTTGTCATCTTAGGCCTGGGACACATGCAATGGTGTCTATGGAGATGTCACCATGGTAGCCAGAGACTTTCATATGATGCTAAAATGGTTGGAAGGACTCTTTCCAACATATGCCCTAAAAGGCTGAGGAGCGTGTTGACTGGTACACTTTATAATATATTACTGGTTATTATAGATCTCCATTCTGGATGCAATATTCAAGCTGAGGAACAAGTTGGGCTAAGAACTGGTCTATCACATTTTTTTTAATCAAGGTCAATGAGGGAATGCAGTGTGTACACCCTATAGCTTATACCCATGCACATTTCATCAGCATTGGTTTAAAGAAAGCACAAACTTTCTCTGTGTTAATTATGCTCCAAATATCAAACAGAGCATGTCTCCAGTGCATTATTTGACAGAAGTCATGCAGAAATCATAGAACTAGTTAGATGTGAAATAAAACACAGTGGGCTCTTGGTATCTGCTGGGGCTTGGTTCCAGGACACCACCACCCCGTGTTACCTGAATTGGGCAGGGTCTGTGAGGATCCCACTAGTGTCTGAATCTTAATGTGGGGAAGGTATGGCGGAAACAGAGTGAAAGTTTGTGACAAAGGAAGACAGGATAGATGTCTGAAAGCTATCCCACCTTCAGTTCACTCTGTTCCCCGAAATGGATCAGAGAGCATACCAACCATGCCACAGAACCTTACCTTGCTCCTTTGCAATGCCAGGTCGGTAAAAAACAAGACCCACATTATCTATGATCTTCTTTTGGAAGAGGATGCCGACCTGGCTTGCTTCACTGAGACCTGCCTGGGAGAGGATAGCGCATAACTTGGGCACAGGCCATGCCAGATGGGTACTCTGTCAGTGAGCCAGTAAGGGGAAGTGGGCGAGGGGGTAGAGTGGCTCTGGTTCATAAAAATAACCTTACCTTGACCAGGATACCTGTCCAGAAAACAGTCCATTCCGAGTGTATGTCCCTGAGCCTGAAGACCAGGGAGAGTCTGGGGATTCTGTTAGTATACCGTCCACCCTGCTGTCTAACAGAACCCCTAATCGAGCTGACACAACTGGTCTCAGAGTTGCTGTTTGAATTGCCCTGACTGTTAGTTCTGGGAGACTTCAACATCGCACTTGAGACCAGCTGGTCAAATCTATCAGGTGCAGCTCGGGAGTTCATGAAGTCCATGACAAACATGGGCCTATCCCAATTGGTCAACAGGCTCACTCATTGTGTGGGTCATACCCTCGATGCGGTCTTTAGTACAGAACAGGAATATCCGTGGGTGGAGGTGACTAAAACCACCACATTGTCATGGACGGATCACTTCCTGATCAAGGCTGAACTCGGAGCCACTGTCCATCCTGTCGGGGGTGGAGGACCTATTAGAATGGCCTGCCCTCAAAGGCTAATGGAACCAATTGGATTCCAGAAAGCCTTAGAGGGTTTATTGGTTGGTAACACCTGTGATCCTGTCAAAGCCTTGGTCAATACCTGGAACACCAACCTTACCAAGGCTATCGACACGATCGCTCCGAAGCGTCCTCTCCAACCTGCTTCTAATCACCATCCATGGTATACTGAAGAACTTAGGAAGTTGAGGTGGGTTGGACAACGACTAGAGCGCGTCTGGCGAAAAACTCGGCTCTTGTCTGACAGGACTCATCATAGGAAATGTCTTTGTTCCTATAGAGAGGCAATACGTGCAATGAAGAAATCCTTCTCTTTTGCATGCATTGCGTCTGCAGAGTCTCACCCAGCAGAGCTGTTTAGGTTGGTGAGGGAACTGACACAGGTTCCACCTATGCAGAACTCATTACTAAACCCAACAACGGCCTGCTGTGATGCATTTAACAACCTCTTTGCAGATAAAATCTCTCAGAGAAGAGCCAATTTGGACACCGAGGTTGGAGCAGATTCAATTGACGAGGTGTCCAGTAACTCTGTTGATGAGGTTATACTGGATCAGTTTCACTCTATAAGTACTGATGATGTGGACAAGCTCCTTGGTAGAGTAAGGAAGACTACCTGCCCTCTTGACCCTTGCCTTCATGGCTGGCCATCCAGGGGGGTGATGCCTTGAGGATGTTCCTCAGGCACATCATCAATGCATCCCTTAGGGAAGGAAGTGGCTGTTAGAACGCTCCTAAAAAGACCTTCCCTTGACCCTCTGGATATGAAGAACTATAGGCCAGTCTCTTTATTACCTTTTTTGAGCAAGTTGATTGAGAGGGTGGTTGAGAGGTATTAGGATACAACCTCCAGTCCTGGATGGACTCACACTCTCCTCCAGGGACTGTGTTCGCAGTTTGGGGGTACTCCTGGACTCATCGCTCCAGATGACAAATCAGGTAAATGTGACAGTCAGGAGTGCCTGTTATCAGCTTTGGCTGATCCACCAGCCCTTTCCTGGAAGTCGGGGACCTTGAGATTGTGGTACATGCTCTGGTAACCTCCTGTCTTGATTTCTGTAATGCACTCTACATGGGGCTACCCTTGTGCTTGGTCCGGAAACTTCAACTAGTACAGAATATGGCAGTCAGATTGGTCTCAGATACATCCAGGAGACACCATATAACACCAATCTTAAGCTCACTTCACTGGCTGCCCATTAGTTTCCAGGCCCAGTACAAAGTGTTGGTCATCACCTTTAAAGCCCTAAATAGCTTGGGTCCAACCTATCTTTGGAACTGCCTCCTTCCATATAATTCTCCCCATGCACTCAGGTCCTCTGGGAGGAATCTGCTGCAATCTTTAAAAACTAGGCTTTCCTCGACCTCCCAGAGGACCTTTTCGGCTATTGCTCCCAGATTATGGAACGGCCTGCCAGACAAGATCCATCACATTACCAGTCTAAATAGCTTTTAAAAAGCTCTTAAGATGGATCTCTGCCAGCAGGCCTTTATTGAATAGATACCCAGCCATCAGAGAAAAATAAATATTATTAGTCTGATCCCTATTCAGTTATTTTATAGTGTTGTTTTTCAGTATTTATTAAGGATTTTTTAAATGGTTAATTATTTAATTGTATTTTAAAGGGTGGGTGGGATGGAGGGTTTTGTATGTATATTTTAAATGCTGTAAGCCGCCCTGATTGCATTTTGTAGAGGGGCGGGATACACATATTTTTATTATTATTATTATTACTATGTTTAATTAGCTGAAAATGGCAGCGAGAGCCTGGGTAATGGCAGGATCTTTTGACCTATGTATAACAGTAATCACTAAGGAGACTGCAAGCCAGAATGTACAATTAAATGATCTTTATTGGAAATTAATCTTAACAGCATTCACACAAACACTCAGGCTTCAGGAAATCACACAAGAAACCACACAAAGATAGTAGGAAGTATTTGGATAGCGGAATAGTATAAGGGGATTGTGGGTTATGCTGTACCGATCGTGGAGAGCTGAGATCACTAAGTAAACTGGCAGAGAGGAGGTCCAGAAGGCAGAATGGTGATACAAACTGACATGGAGTCAGAAAGCAGGAGGTCCGTGCACCTGGTAATAGACTGATGTGGAGTCAGGAAGAAGAAGGTATGTGCACCCTTGGCTATACAGACTGACAGGGAAGATGGAGATCTGTGCATACTTTGGTAGTGTTTTAGAGTGATATTTATAGGTTATAATTCCCCTGAAGTGATGAGATTTAGATTGAATACAATGTATCTTGGAGTTTCCCCAGATTAAACAAAGGGTTCTCTGGAAGAGTTAACAATTGTTAATGGCCGAAGTATTTGGAATTGAATAGGAGCAGCAGCTTTCTAGGGAGAAAGGAAAGAGGAAAACCCCATTTTGCAACCACCAAGGACTCTGCTATTGTTGAGTGGATTAGTGGATGACTCATCTCCGGGTGTTAACTCTGATCTGGGTATTACTTGTTTGGGAAATTTCCAAAGGCCCCTTCCTAGGTTATATGTGACTCCAGCCTTGGTATTTGGGGGTCCTTGTGTTAAAATCTATGCAAGTTATTGGTGAGACAATATTTATTCCTTAAAAAAAAAACAGTGCCCAAAATATAACCATACACACAAAGAACATGAAATGGTGGCATTTTTTTACACTTCAGAGGCTTATATAATAAGGAAGACTTTCACCAAAAAATAAAGTGTCATTTAATTGACATGTCTTAATAAATAATGTTTTATATTTAATCTAAAATGGCACTAGACTGGAGAGAGACACACACACATGCAGCCCGTCAGACCTCTGTCAAATGCAATTGTTTTTTTCTCTTATCTTTTCTATCTTAGATTCTGGGCAGCATTAATAATGGGAATCTATGAGGGTTGCCATATTCTTAGTGCCATATAATGTATCCTCATACCACTCATGTAATCCTCAACCCTCTGTCCACTACCCTGGTGATGTTGCAATTCATAATAGCATCACTGCTACTGCAGTTTTGAATGAAAGCTAGAAAGATGCATGCTGAGAAGATACAAAAGCTTGCAAATTCTCTATCTACTTCTCTCCATTATGCTTATCATGGAACTGCAAAATAAGGGATGCAGTATTTTTGGAGAAGCACACATCTAAATATCTGCTATACCAAATGTTTTCTGTGATACATATTTTGGTGTCATAGTGGCTCCTTCTCCCATCATATTGCAGGCAATAAACTGCATCAAGACTATATATTGGTTTATGTCTGTTTGTCCTTAACCTATGATGTACTCTGTTGCCTTCATTTGTTCTGGGTGATTTATCTTTCATGCTCTATCACTCCCAATTGTTTTTATTTGTGTGATACAATTGTAGATGTGCATTAACTATCAGGGATTATGCACAAGAGAAACACCCACATTCTAGAAAGCACAGCAGTAGCTCTCTTTTTCACCAAGAAGCATAGCTACAATCTGCACACTCCAAATATAGGGAATGGGAGAAAGACCAGGATGAAGGAGATCAGCTATTAATCCACACAGTGGTACGGCCCTGACAAAGGGTCCTTATACAGCGTTGTTGAAAATGGCCCATTTGGACAATTAGCAACAGGCGAGAGGAAGAACCTAGTAAGTCTATCATGCCAGAGATGTCACTGCTAAAATCATTTCCCCTCCTGGGATGGAACCAGTAGGCAGCAGAGCAACACCACTACAAATTTCAATGTAGTTGCTGTATTAGTTTCTTCCCACAAATCAACAAGACTTGTTTGTGACACCTTCATGGCAGATTTATTTTAGCATTGTGAGCTTTCATGGATTAAATCCCACTTCCTCGAATGCCTCCATCTGAGGAAATCCATGTCAACCCATGGTAAAAGTTATCTCAGGTTCCAATCTTATGCATACTTATTTGGGAATAGGTAGATATTGAAAGCAAGCCAATATTGACATGACAAGATAGTTCTTGTCATCCCTCATTAAAAAATAAAACAAAAGCAAAAATAGAAGAAAGCGTAAAAAAAAAAACACCAGCATGAAGTACATTGAAGCAACACTGTTTTAAATCCTGACTAATATTAAATTCCTGGAATGGTGTAAGAACTGATGTTATGATTACTATCAAATCACTAGATCTAAAATTATGTTATTTTAGTGCCAAACAGGTTTTTAAAAATATATTTCCTTCCCCCCTCTCTCTCTTATTAAAAAAGGTGCTTATACATGCAATGATTACTGATGCAGGTAAGCTACCACTCTTTTTGAATGTGAAATTGAACTAGCAGCCTTTGATCTGAACTACAGGCTGATCTGAATTCAAGAAAAGCTTGCTGCTAAGCCACATTCCCATTCAATCCATTAAACCATTCACTTCTCTTCTCCTCATCACACTGACTCCTAATTTGACAATGACAAAGAGCTCCACAGTGATTTTAAATTTCATAATTTTAATCTGTCAAGTCTGACATTTAATTAGTGCCCTTCTAACCTGTGCCCGCTTACTTGAAGGTTACTGTTGGTTTTCCTTTAGAAATTTTTTTTCCTTTGGAAGAGTGGATTAATAAATATGTACATAACTGGCAGGGATAAAGACAATGCACACACAATGGTCTATTAGTTCCAAATCTAGACAGATGAGGTTAATAATATTTTAAAGTGCTGCTTTATTGTATTAAGAGTGATTAAGCCTTTGGCTCAACCCTGTATGTGTTGTTCATTGAAAACATAAAATATAAGGTCTATTAAGCAAAGTCTAGCAGGAACAGTTACCCAAACTAGGGTAATAGCATGTTCATAAGTCACATTACAGGAATCCGTTGTAGCTGTGATATTATTTTTTTGAGTTTGCTAGCAGAATGAAACATTGAGAAATTACTGGACACATGTGTTGGATTTTAATCAAAAGCAGCTCTATGAAGACATGGTTCTTGCAAAGTCACACAGTGAAGGCTTTAAATATCAGACATTTGACCACTGAAGAGAGTTTGATATAGCGTAATTGTATGAAATGAGATTTTTTTTAAAAAAAAATACGTAGTGACAGGCATTGTAAAAAACCTGCACTCTATACTCTGAAGTGGTGCACTGCATCTATCATTTCATAATTTTACCATATGTGTAGACCAAACCTGAATCCTCTAAATTAAGTCAATCACTACATTGGATCAATTCAAAAGTTCCCTTCTTCCAAATGGAGAACAGCAAACATTGGGTCCTTTTTCAGATTTAGAGCTCTTACATTGTAGTTAACTGCCATCAAGTCAACTCTGATTTATGGCGACCATATGAATGAGAGACCTTCAAGTCACCCTATCATCAACAGCTGTGGTGTCACTAAAATTGGTGTCATCTCTCCCCCGATGGTGTCACCTGGTGCTGTTCAACCTCTCCACACACACCTCCAGTGCCGTCACTGATCTACAGCCCTGCTCAGGTCTTGCAGACTCAGTGTTGTAGCTTCCTTGATTAAGTCTGTGCATCTATAATGTGGTCATCCTCTTTTCCTTCTGCCTTCTACCTTACCAAGCAGTATTGTCTTTTCTAGCAAGTCATGTCTTCTCATGATATGTCCAAAGTATGACTGTTTCAGTTTAGTCATCTTGGCTTCTAGGAGAGTTCAGGCTTGATTTGCTCTAGGCCCCATATTCATCTTTTTTAGCAGTCCATAGTATCCACAGAACTCTTCTCCAGCACCACATTTCGAACAAGTTGATTTTCTTACTCTCCACTTTCTTCACTGTCCAGCTTTCACAACGATGCATAGAAACTGGAAATACAATGGCATGGATAATCCTAAATTTAGTATTTAATTATATAGTGTCTTTACACTTCAGGATCTTGTCTAGTTGCATCATATCTTCCTTTTCAAATCCTAGGACTTTATCAGACGAGCCTCTTGAAACATCTCTTTCCCACCACATTTTAAAGCATATTTGTCCCAGCACAATAACCCCCTTTATCAAGCCTACCTGTAACAGCTACAAAAAGCAGCCCCAGCATTACTGGAGCATGAAAACTAGCAGTGTTTACTTCTTCATTTGTGATCTCGGCAATTCTTATGAGAAGATGCGAGTATGGTAAACATTTAGAAAACAGCAAATCAATATACAAAACATACACACAAGCACAGAAACACACTTTAAAACTTCTAACTAAATTGGGGAGTGTCCCATACCTGGCTTTTGTGATCTCACCCAGAAATGTTCTGCCCATTGACGCTGTATTCAAGTGAGCACAATGGCGCATGACTTCAAATGCATGCAAAACCAGAAATCACAAAACTGCAATCTTTTGATGGTTTGGGCTGTCAATAAAACACCTTATTCACTTTTTAAAATCGCCATACACAACATCGTGCAGTATAGGGGCCTTTTGCATTCATTAGTGTAGGGAGAAAATCGAGGTTCCAGGGTGTTAACCCTTTTTTGGGAAACTTCTTCAAAGTTAAAACTGTCAGGAATTAACTTTCTTGTAGCGGAGTAGAGCAGAGACAGGAGCGTAAACTCAATTATGTACAGTGCTTTAACTCCCAACCACAGAGAACAAAGGAGGCAGGCAATCTTCTTGATAAAAGAAATACTTAAGCTTTACTAATAGCTTTAAATCTACATATGCATTGGAGGTGACATCCTAACTAACTAGGGAATAGATTTCGGATAGAGTAGAAGTCCTTAACTCACCATCTCAGTGAGACATGAAAGCGTTTCTATGGAGTAAGCAGGGAAGACGACATGCTTCTCTGAAGGCTTGAAACAAAGAGTCATAAAAGATCTAAGACCATGAGATTAGTAAACCTAGGTCATGTGATCTTGTAGCTTGGTTGTGTACTGTTTACAACTATGCCCAGTAAAGATAAGATGAGAGAAAGGCATGCAGGATTCCCTGTACTATCTTTCACCCATTTGCTCTATTAGCAATTAAGTGGGGGAGGGGAGAAAGAATGCTGTATTTTCCAACAATTAGCCGTGTTATGACACTGTATTTGCTGTGTCTGATAAAGTCCCTATTCTTCTCCTGATTTCTTGACTGCAGTCTTCATTCTAATTAATGACTGAGCCAAGGTATAGAAAATCTTGAACTATTTCAATGTCTTCAATGTCTCCTTTAACATTATATAAACATCTGTGGTCATTATTTTTGTTTTCTTAAGGTTTAACTATAAACCTGCCATTGCACTTTCATCCTTAACTTTCTTCAGTAATCATTCCAAGTCTTGCTATTTTCTGCCAGTACGATGATGTCCTCTGTATATCTTAAATTGTTGGTATTCCTTTAATTACAAGTAATGCTATACATTAATACATAGAAGTAAGCCCCACTGGGTTCATTCAGACTTACCTACTGGTGCCTGGAGTCTTTCCACACTTATGTAAGTGTATGCCACATTGAACTCAGTAAGATTCACTTCTTAGTAACCATGAACAAGGTTGCACTATTAATGAATTGTTAACATCATTATACTCTGGCTACCATACTGTTCTTCAGTCATTCTGACAATATCCTCATCAACATCTTCATCTTCATTCTATCTTTCCCCCAGTTCAGTTTGGGACTCAAATGGGTTTACAGCATTAAAACCAAACACAGTTAAAAATTCACAGCATACAAAAGTTAAAAAGTAATTAAATTATCAAAAAATTAAAACCAGTTAAAGACATAAACCATTAAAAACAGGAAAAAATAGAAAACAAGCTAGAAAATCCAGTATATTATACAAGGACCATTCCCTTTAAGCAATCAGTCCGCAAAGGCCTGCCAAAATAAAAAAGGTCACCTATTTGCAGGAGTTCCAGAGCCAGGAAGCAGACAAAGAGAAGGTCTTTTCCTGTATTCCCACCAAGTGCACCTATGAAGTAAGTGGAACAGAGAGAAGAGCCTGCCGAGAAGATCTCAAAACACGGCCAGGTTCTTATGGGAGAATATGGCCCTTCACATAACCTGGAATTTATTGTATAGGACTTTATAGGCCATCACCAGCATTTTGAATTGTGCCTGGAAACAGACACAGGGAGGTTGTATGCTCTCTATAGGCAGCACCCATGAACAATTGTAACAAACAAGCAATAGCAACAAAACAAACAGTATTAAATGCCACCTAACATATTACAAGGGAATAGGCTTTTCTCGATGCAAGAATCTTTTTCTACTACATTCATGAGAACAATGTCACATATGGATAAATAATTCATGAATCTCCAGCCATGGTCTTGTCTTGTCTTATCTTATCTCAGGTTCTTGTTTAAGAGTATGAATTGTTAGAGAAGTCACCATATCTGAGTTAGTGGCTCACACACTAACCATTTGCTTCCATGAACATGGGAACAACTGTCATGTGACATTTCATTCAATTTTTAATTTCTGTACTGCTTTTCTACATTTCTAAGGTGGTTTTACACAACCCATAGAAATATGGCTTCCATTAAAATGACAAAAAGTCAAGGGCTACCCCACTGTTCTCATCCACAATATATTGAGATACATGTAACTGCACCTGCTTACATACATCTTTTCCTACTATTGGGAAATGTGAGAAATAGTACTGGATCTCTCAAACAGACTAAACAAAATAGCAAGGCAGAAGCTGAACAACAACCACTCCCATGCCCTGCTCATACACACACAGAATCTAGCAGAGAAAGAAACAAACTTTGTCAAGCCTACAAAAAGTAGTTCATAATCAAACACATGACCCTATGGAGGCAAGAGGGAGAATGGAGAAAGAAGTGGTTTTAGGTTATCATGATGTAGGAAGAGAGAGGATATGGAAAAACCCAACAAACAGAAAATTGTCATAAATATATAAAGTGCCTAAAATCCTACAGTAACATGCAGACTAACAATTAATGAAAATATTCTCAGCATGCAAAGGTTCCTAATTTTAAAACTTACCACCATTTCTTCTTTGGAGTTCAAGAGGTCCCTGTAACCTTTAAGATGGTTGGCAAGGGAGGGATTGCCTAGAAGATTTTAGAAAACCTCTGGAGAAAGAACCTGCTCTTAACATGAACATTTTTCTAGGCATGATGCTTCTCTTTGGTTAGAAGATTCAAGTATGAGTAGCAAGCATGAGGGAGGATATTCACTTGAATAGCAAGAGACAGCAACGATGAACATCCTTTGTCTCTTCCCTACCTATGTTTATCCAAAAATCTGCATCCTTCTCTTTCTGGTCAAACACAAAATGTTGACTTGTGAAGTTTGAGTATGCTTTTAAAAATGATCCACAGAAATGTGTAACCTGAAGTAGCATAGTCACTTCTGTTGCTTCAAACCTTTACAATCTCATTTCTTACTCATTCTGTTGCAGATGTAGCTACGGTTCTTTCTATGAACAACAAATAGTGGGGCAGCTGCTTAAAAGTGAATCCATGTGGCAAGAGCTACAGAATGAGCCATTCATGCATAGCAATTTGCTATGTTGATTTGCAACATTTCCTCTCCATGTTGTCAATTGCATAGTTACTGGTTTTTCACCTTCACTTGTGTTTTGTACAATATTCTTTTTCTGAATATTCTAGATCAGTCCTCAGTCTGGAGCGGATTTAATTTACAAGAAAAGCTTTAGTTGATTACTCTGCTAACAAATGGATTAAAGTCTTATTAAGAAGTGGTTTTTTTCATGTTAGTATTTTTTTTTTATTCAAAGGTCCTGCTGGCTTATATTTTCTGGATACATAAAATGTTTCCACAACATGCCTTTAACAGAGTGCTACCCAGAAGGTTGCTATGATTTCAGTTTTTTGTAGTATAAAACAATTGCCAAAGTTAGAGCATCTTCCTAGGGTATTTAGCATAAACAGAAAATTATGTTAAAGGAACAAAAGCAGTCTTCCAAGTTATTAAACTTCCCTGTACCATACCAATTTAAAATTTATGTAATATATGAGAAGAAAACATTTTGTAGATATACCTCTCCAAAACCAGACATTAATAACATGCTAATATTTTTTTATTTCCATACTTTTTTTTTAATACAGCAAAGGATGCTAGAAGCAAAGAGCACTTTATAATTTTCATTAAAGCCACCCCAGTTTGTAAACATGTCTTAACTTTACCCTTTACCATGGGCACTGACGAGAAGATCTTAGCTTTTTAATATCTACTGGTTATAACATTTGTTTTGTGGAAGTAGAATGCAATCATCTTTGCAATATGAGTCTTTTAAAACACATATAATTAATGCAAGGCCATGAATTTTTCTGAAGAATAAAAAAAGATATTTGAATCTATCCAATGGCTTGACCCTAAGGCCCAATAACCAACTGATATAGAAATGCTGCTTGCTGTACAAGTACCACTAGAAAGGGATAACACCCCCCAAAGGAAAAAAAAAACAACCCAGAAATAATATGCCAAATAATCTGGAGCTAAATTTATTTGATAGTGGTGGGATTCAAATCAGTTTTGCAATTATGAAAAATTATTCATTCCTTTGATAGGTACATCTACAGGAAAAGACAGGCATATGACTTGGTTTATCTTCCACACTTTTGCTTGGTCTCTGGCTGGACATACATGGGTGTATGCACAGCAAAGAATTGCATCAGCCTTAATTCTTATGGCATGCATTTTCCATATAACTATAACCATTTCCTGTATTTTCCATATATCCAATCAGCATCTTCTCCACAGAGTTTTGGCCCATGGCACACATCAGAGGATTCACATTTATTAAAGTTCCCTACTTCCTGCTTCTAGCTCCCCTGGCCTCTGGAAGAAGGCAGAGGCTACTGTCCCCAAGAGGTCAGTACTTTTTCTGAGATCACTTCTACCATTTATACATATCCCTTATCCTGCCTGCACTTTATTAAAGCCTTTGGGTCTAATGGGTTAAACAAATGAACAAAGTCTTAGGAATAAGCTTAGGAATAGGTGGGGGACCGTAGGTCCTAGGGCCAAATCCATCTTTATTACTGTCATTTGGTGGCTTCCACTCTTTTGTACAGGGTTTTCTCCATTCTAAATGGTTGAAATACCATTTCTAAAGCTTAGCTATTGGGAGATTTAAGCAAAAAATGTGTTAGTATTTTTGGTCCCATCCTTTTTTCCTTGGTTCTGTCCACCACTAGAATGCAGCCCCCGAGAACCTATCTGAGACTGAACTTGGCTATGGGGCTGAAAGAGATTCCCCCATCCTTTGGTTGATAGATGAACCAACTCAAGAATCCATCATGAGGGAGAAGAAGCATGCTCTTTGTGCCTACACATTTCACCTGAAAGAACAGACAGCAATTGTTCTTCTTGTAGATGATCAGATTGCTTGGCACTAGACTCTTCTTCCCACATTTTCTACTGCCTATGCTGGTGATGGCGAACCTATGACACGCATGTCAGCACTGACACACGTAGCCATTTGTGCTGACATGCAGCCATAGGCCTCTTCCCCACCCCCCACAACCGCACCACCATCCCTAAAGTGGCAATCCTCTTTAGGGAGAGGGGGAGGAAACTGGCAGGTGAGGCTACGAAGCCCTGATCACCACTTTAGGGAGACAGGGGGAGCCTCCCCCCACCTGGCCACCACCACCCCTGAGTCCTGCCGTGCTTCCCTGGAGCCACCTTGGAAAGACCAGGTAAGGTGGCCAGCGGGCAGGACTCTGCCGAGGGTGGCGGCAGGCAAGTGGAAGGGTGGCCGGCTGGCCTCTCCCGGCCTTCCTGAGGTGGCTCTGAAGCCTTGGAGCCGCCTCGGAAAGGCCGGGGAAGATGGTGGGCAAGTGGGAAGGTGGCCGCCTGGCCTCTCCCCAGCCTTCCCGAGGGGGCTCCGTGGCTTTGAAGCCATGGAGCCACCTTGGGGAGGCTGGGGAAGGCGGTGGGTGAGCAGGAGGGTGGCCGCCTGGCCTCTCCCCGGCCTTCCCAAGGTGGCTCCAAAGCCTTGAAGCCGCCTCGGAAAGGCCAGGGAAGATGGCAGGCAAGCAGGAGGGTGGCTGCCCAGCCTCTCCCCAGCCTTCCCAAGGTGGCTAAATAGCTCCGTACAGGGAAGCTGCCAAAAGAGGGAGGGGGGAGAATGCGCATGTGTGTGTGTGTATGTGTGTGCATGTGGCGTTGTGGAGGGGGGAGTAAGTGCTGTGAAGGGAAGAAGCCGAGGGTCTGGGAGCCAAGGAGCTGCCCATGTAATCACTCCTAGGCTAGCCGGCAACCCATTCTCTGCTCCATGGCTAACTCAGACTGCCTCCTCGTCTCCAACTCCGCCTTGCTCCCACACTCACTACTGTGCCCCCCAACCTTCCTCTACCTCCAATAGGTAAGTCCACCTCTTTTATATCTTTCCCTGCTCCACTCGTGGATGAGGTATTCCTCCCAAAATAAAACCATGAGTCAGAGAGAGGCTGGGGGAGGTGTGGGGAAAGTAGCGACGGAGCCTCCAGAGGCCCCAGCACCACTTTTGGGAGGCTGGGGGGGTATTATTATTCGCTGATTTTTCACATTTGTGGGGGTCTTCGGAACGTAACCCCAATTAATGTGAAGGGACAACTGTACGTTTTGATTACTCAGTTGTCACATGAGTTGTGACAACTCATTAATTATTAATAAACAATTAATAATATTGTTGATTAAACAATAAATATCACAAAATAATGTTTTTTTCCTCAAAGTGACACACCACCCGAGTTATGCTCAGTTTTTTGGCGATGTTTGACACACCAAGCATGAAAGGTTGCCCATCACTGGCCTATGCAGTATGCATCAGTCCTCTTAAATTATGCTCATTTGATAGAAGGTCTAGAGATGATGTATGTGTACTCCACAGAAAGTGGTACAGGATTTCCATGGAAGTATGATCAGGGCTTCCCACATTGTAGAGGATATTATATATGTTTAGCAGGACACATCCCTTCAGAACCCTTCAGTAGAAGGAAGTAACCAGTGGGGATGGCACCAGCTACAGGACATGTCAGGACATAGGACATGTCCTTCAACTATATGCATCCACATGTTCATGAAAACATGAGTAGGAGCTGGTGAATGTGGCTTCTGCCAGGATAACATGCAAGCTGACCATTGCTTGCACACTCCCTCTTGGTTGTTGGTGTAAGAATCATAAGAGAAAGACTGGAATGCTGGAATGTTTAAATACATCACTTAAAAATCAGAATTTGAATTGGTTGTGTCAGTTTATACTTGGTGTTGCATATAAGATAGAAACTGAATCAGCATTGGCAAAGTCAGAGTCCATTTTAAGAAGCTTAAGGCAGTCAAATATGTAGGTGTGCTGTATTTTATGAGGGGCATACTTCACCTTAATTCTCTCAAGAGCATTATCATTATTAAAAGTGTTGATGAGATTAGAAGAAAATACCAGACTTCTGTAGTTTATGTCAAGAAGCATATCATTCAGAATATAATTTCATTCAGAAGCTAAAGAGTAAAAGGCCTCTGAGCCAAAGGTATGCTTTGAAGGCATAATACATTACAACAATACCATAGTGACCTGGCTATAGAAGCATAGGTTTATACTCATATGTTTTCAATGCTTTGATTCACATTATTGAAAAGAAAAGCACTGAAGAATTTGCTCATTAGGGTAATGTATATGCAGACAATCTTATTCAGTTACCTTACCCCAGGATTGAAATGGACAAGAAGTGAATGTGCTCCTATACTTGCTTCTAAAATTACATTTAAATGCCTGCAAATTTACAACAAACAGTGCAGTGCATGTTCAACAGAGCTTTCAACCTCCAGGCTGCCTGTCTCTCTGATAAATTGCTCTTGTTAGAAATACTATTCTCATTTTCCTATTGCTTAGCATTGCTTGGGCCTTCAATTCCACTCTAAAGTAATCACCACTAGCCCACACACATACACAGTCAAGTTCACTGTAAGACCTGAGGCAGATGAAAGTGAGTAGATCCAGCACAGCCTTTCCCCAAATTAATTAGATTTTTTTTTTGCATACCCTTCATTCAGAGGGGGCCATAAGCTTGGCTCCAGAGAGAATTTGTCAAGGATGTGGGGAGCACTTTTTCTGATGCGACCACCTCTATGTATACTGTGGTCTCTTTGTGTATGTGTACACAGTGTTCTTCAAGGTACAAAATTTGCTACTTCTGCTCACTTCCCATATTCACAACAATTCTATTTCAGTAGGGGAGGAAAAATAACAGTGAGGGATGATGAAGAAGGATTTCCCCCTTCTTTCCCTTCTAGTTAAATTTTCCTGCCCTCCCTCCTGCTTTGGTCTGAGAGTAGTCTTTTTAAACAAAATCACAAGAAGGATAATGAAATTTAGCCAGTCTGCATTTTGTGAGCCTTACTTGGTATGTGAAAATGTGGCTTTCATCTCAAACCACTAACTTTGTAAAAATTCCATGACTTTCTGAGTTTATATACAATCAAAGCAGAAACAAGCATATATAACTCAATTATAGTGATATGCTAATGAAAACAGAATACAAATGAGAACTGTTGGTAAAAACAGAACAGCGTCAAAAGTACATTGAAAAATGTCTGTGGAAAATCAGGACAGGAACACTGTCTTCTACTGTTATGCTTGTGGAAATGAGAACTCAAAACGGAACAATGAAGAAATGTTGCACAATGAAATCTGAAAAAGAACCACACTCTCTCAATGATCAACATTATCCTGTCTTCCTGACTTCCTGACAAGCTGCTAGTAATCAGACCCATACCATTTGTTGCTTGTGGGTGTCAATGTGCTTGACAAGCATTGTTCTGCAGGACCTGGTTGGTGTGTTTGTCATTTTACAGGGAGATTACTTTTATCAAATCAATGAAATCAGGTTTTTATCGATGACGGGGAGATGAATATTTGTTACATGGCCATCTGTGAACAACTCGAGGAGTGCATACAACTAAGCTGTGCATAGCACTTGGCTAGATAGTAAAACTTGCTGTACTTCATGTCATGGATACCACAGGCAACTCAATACTCAAAGAACAGAAGTAGTAGCCTATCCCATTACAAAGTAGTAGAAATCTGTATAGACTGCTAGTTAGGACTTCATCACATGAGCCTTTTAAAGCAGGATTAAAGCTGGATAATAATGCCTTTAGCGATACTTAACACATGATGTCACCTCCAAATCATTGCTGCTGTGCCTCCAATGTGTGGTTAGAGCGTCCCTTGCCATTGACAGGAACACCCATCAATAAGCTCCCAATCGCACTGCTGTGCCATGAATCCTCTGATGCGATAAATTTCTCCAGTTGTAGTCCCAAGACTGGGCAGTAACGTTATCTTAGTCTCCTCCTCTTCCCCCTCTCCTGCGATCTATGATCTCCAAACAGGATGGTTTTCTCCCCCCCCTTCTTTCCTTTCCTTTCCTTTTTTTCCTTTGTTTCACTAAATTGCATTGACATAATTGCCAAACTGCATTACAACTAAAAATAAATAATAATAAAAACATGAAAGGCATGCTGGGTAGGGCAATAGGGCAGGGAGGAGGGCTTAAGGGAGAGTCGGGAAGAGAGCTGAGGGATCGTCAGTGGCTGAAACAGCCCCAGAAGTGCTTCTGAAGTGATGTGCAATACTTAGGGCTGCCAAACTGGTTTCTATCCATTCACTTTTGCAAATGCGATTGCAGCGACAATTGGGATCATGTAATAATGTCCTTAGTTTGTTGTTATGAAACAAATTCCCAGTGCTGATATTCCCACATCTGCTGAAGAAGATAGTCAACAATCCTTGGGGTCAAAGATTGTGCATCATTGAACCAATGAGTTGTGGATCTTTACTGCCACGGACACAATTTGAGAATTCTATTGCTTTCTTCAGTAATTGGACTATACTGGTAGTTGACATTGTTGTGCTAAAAAAGTATATACATGTATTACCTAATTATGAGACTAATCACCAAAAGATCAGCATATATCTGCTTTGGGGATGGGACAGAGTTCTACTCCAGCCCTGAATTTGTGCACAGGATGTGACCAGGGATATCCCCATACTTTGCTAATACCACTGTGTATACTTTGCTGCTTCCAGCATGAAGGGGGTGGGATTATAATACAAAATTCAGCATGCTCTAGGTAAAACTGGGACCATAGCTTGCTTTGTATGCTCCCGGGTATCTGGCACATGAAGGGTTAGCATTAATGACTGCTTCCTTGGTTATATCAGATGGAACTGAGGATGCATAGTGAGTGAAGCTGCCAGATCAGGAGCATCTTAGGTCATGAAAGTTCAGGCCAAAACTTGAGACCTAGGGATTCTTATAGCATGTCACTCAAATCAAAGAGTTTAAAAAAATTAAGGAAAGGGTCTTCTGCTTAGAAATTAAATATTCTGAGCTCTTGACTAAACAGGGAAAATTTTCCCAGTTCTAACAGCTTTTCAAGCACAACTTTTAACAATATATGTGAGTTGTAGTATAACCAAAGAAAGATTTTGAAGCTCTTTGAATTAAAAAAAATCCAAATTTTACTAGCTCTGTTTTTAATAGATGGGAGGTCCAAACAAAAAGGAAAAAAAAATATCTAAACAACATGTTTAATGGACTCTTGCAATTAGCCTGTGTCCTTCACTGGGAATATCTTATCTTTTATACAGTCAAGCTGAGGAATCCTCTCTAAGCATAATAATGCTATTAACAAATATTTTGGGGAGGAGACAAAGATGAGAATGGGGATGATGAGGAGGTTAAGGAGGATGATATGAACACCAAGGGGACAATACTTGGCCTGAGGTCTGGTGGAGAGAGGCCAAACCCTGAGATATAGGAGAGGCCTCATGCATGCTCAGTGTGGACTGTCGGAACTAGAACTCCTGGAGAATGGAATTCCAAAACTTGGGAGGAGCAACCAAGAAGGCTCTCTTGTGTCCTCATCAAATGTGCCTGTGATGGTGGTGGAACCAAAAGAAAGCCATCGCCTGCAGATCTTAAAATTCAAGCAGGTTCATATAAGAAGATATGGTGTTTCAGATAGTCTGGACTCAGGCCACACAGGATTTTAACGCACACTTTGAATTCTGCCCAGAAATGGATCAGCAGCCAGTGGAGATGTTTCAGCAGTGGGGTTATATGCTCCCTATAACCTGTGCAAGTCAGCAACCTGTCTGCAGCATTTTGAACCTGCTTAAACTTCCGTGCAGTTCCCAAAAGCAGCCCCATGTAGAGCGTGTTACAATAATCCAAACAGGATGTAATCAAGGCATGTATCACCATAACCAAATCTGATGTCTCGAGGAACAGGCGCAATTAGTGCACCAGTTTTAGCTGTCAAACACACACCTGACCACTGCTGTAAATTGGGCATCCAGGCTCAGATCTGAGTCCAGGAGTATGCCCAAGCTGTAAACCTGAGATCTCTCTCTCTCTCTCTCTCTCTCTCTCTCTCTCTCTCTGTCAGCCTTTCGACTGACCAGAAGCACTTGTGTCTTGTCTAGCTTAAGTTTCAATTTGTTTGCTCTCCTCCAGTCCATTACTGACATGACTTTAGCATAGAGACAGTTTTGTTGTAATTGGATGGAAAGGTGAGATAGTGTTGGGTGTCATCAGCATACCATTTCCATAGTGGAATCCATGTACCCTCTTTATCTCTAAATGTACAGCACAGGCAAGTGTGGGTATATGAAACACAGCTCAATACAATATGTACCAGAAATAACATATAAGAATATAGAAAGTATTGATGGGTTGAAGCCATGTGCTCCCTGCTATCTTCCTTCCTGTTGACTTCCCATGCATCAAATTTTAGAATGGAACGTCTTCAGTCAGATCCTCCTTCCATAAGGTGCTATGCACATGGTTCATACTGGTATATTAATAATATGTAAATAATAAAAACAATCCACCACTATATCAATAGGAAGTGTGAAAATGTGGGGGAATGATCTTTCAGAAATTCTCTTACTTTAAATTTCTTTGCAAAATATCAAGAATATATTTTCTTATTTAGAATTGGCTTTATTGCATTGTCAGTTACTGATGGTGTGGGCTTTATGAATAAATACTCTCCACCAAATCAGGCTGTGGAGCATGGAATTTAGAATGATCGCAATACTATTTTTCCACAACCATCAAGAAAATAATAAGGCTAGCTTTAAAAATTAAATACATTTAAAATTCATGTAGTAGAAGTTATTTTTAAAAGAAAAAATACTTTTTAAAAATCAATGTGCATTTTTAATTAAAAACATGAAACTAGATTTTCAAATGTTAACAGCTTTTTACATCTATGTAAACATTTATCTTAATTCTAAAGTCCACCAATTTTTGACAGCAGGATACTGTGGACATGTGTGAGATATAGGGATGTAAAGACTAATCAGAAATTTTCTCATCCTCAGTAAGAATGTCTTGACAAGTCAATATGGCCTGCTTTTCATTCTATTTTTTTAAAACGTCAATTACTGTGAGATTTATTTTATTTTATTTTATTTTGGCCTTGCATGGGAGAAAAAGAGACCAGCTGTTTTCCCGCCTTCATTAGCAACCATTGCAAAAAATGCAAATTTATGCAAGGTTGTGGATTTTGCATGAAACAGTGCATTTTCTGCAAAAAGTCTATTTTTGCAAACATGTATTTTATGCAATAGCCAACATGCATTTTTTTAAAGTCCCAACATATGAAAAGAAGTGAAAAATATGCTCATATTTTCATCATCTCAGACAGTAGAGAAAACCTTTGAAATTGTTTGATCTTACATGCAAGATTGAAATAGGTGAAGATTTGAAGCACTAGTGGGATGCATGGATCAATAGCATGTGTGAAGTTTCATGACAGCATGTGAGCCCAATTCTAACAGAAATTTGGACTAGACTAGATCCCTGATCCCTTTGTTTCCTGTGATTAAACTGTACGTGTAAGTAGCCGGCTGAAGTATCTGACATCTTGGGTTCCCAAGCCAGAGTCAAAAGGACATGATGGGGGCATGTGTGTTTAAATGGTCATAATAAGTGTTTTGATGTTTTGCCAACTTGCCATGGTGTTCATGAATCTGGTGCCAACTGTGTAAAGATGTTAATTTTGGGATCTAGTGTCCTTTTAATAAATGTGAGAATAACAGCACATTTAATTACCATGAACATCACATTTAGCACTAGTCCTGAAGCAGACAGTCTAAATAAGCTTAGTTATATTGCAATTATAGCTCAGTCAGTGTCGCTTAGTGTACAGGACTGAAAGCATAAGCTACACAAATATGAAAAGGAAAGGAAACAATGCTTCAAAGAATAACCTTATAACCCCAAGAAAGCAAGCGTTGTTCATTAGCACTAGGCCGTGAGTCCAAATAAATATGTAACCTCTCAAAAGTGTTCGGGCCAGCCCCAGAGCCTGTTAGGCCTTGTTCTTTCAGAGACCTCAGAAAGGTGAAGGTGAGCCCTTGACACAACACTTTTCATTTGAATTCACTTCCTGCTCTCTGGTTTACTGGAGGTAACTTCCCTTGGTACCTCAGCAGGCTTCCTTCACACAAAATCACTCCGTATTTGCATTTTGGTTCTAATGTTGAATTCCCCTTACATGATTCAATCTTATTTTCCCAGTGGTACCATTAATATTTTAATTTAATCAGAATTTCAGGAACTTGTTTGCCATCCAGAGCAACTTGGTTACCTGTCAGCCTCCATCAGCTTGTCATATTAGAGGTGATTGTTCCCTGAATCTAATCTACTTTAAATGATTTCATTGGGTAGAGGTCTATAAATCATCTCAGAATGGGCCTGACAGATGAAGGCTTAGGTAAGTAAACAAATCATCCTTGCTTTACTTTAGGCAGCAATGAACTTGGCTTTATCAACTTCTTATTGATTTCTTCACTCCAAAAGGTCAAAAAAATCTCTTTAACATAAGAACAGTATTAATATAAGTACAGTATTACAACCAACCATAATTAAGATAAGTCCCTGTGTTCAGTGATGAGGCTGACTTAAGAACATTGCAGACGGCATTTCAATAAAATCCTTGATGTGGTCTGAAATGATGAATCCATTTCCAAACGGGTTGCTTTCCCCCTTCCCAATCAAAACAGAAATTAACTGAATATTAAGCAGCCTAGAGTCCCTCTGGACTCTGAGCCAAGTTTATAAAGGATAATGTGATAAGGCTGCAGCTGTGAAGCCAATGCACAGTATAGTATGTGAATCATCCAATATGTTCATGTTTAGTTACCTAAACAGTATTTAAAGGAAAGAAAAGGGTGGGGTAGAAACAGGAGGAGGGGAGGTTTGAAATCTCTGAAAACGTTGCTAAGCAATGAGAAATCACACAGTAATTCACTTCAGTCTTTTGCACTTGGTTACCTTAATCAGCAGTTGTCAGAAAGAAGCTTGCAAAAAAGGTAGAGCTGACAGGAAAGCTTTCTGGATATTAGTAGGCCTCATTTGGATTTCTGTGTTTTATTTGCAATAGGAACTTTTACATGATAAAGCAATTTAATCCAGTGTAATAAAAGATCTAATTATGTCAAATGAAGAAGGGCAGGAACCTTCTCCAGAGAAATAATGCTAGATTTAAAATAAAAGAAAACATGCAATACTCTGTAGAATTCCTCCAACAAACGTGGGCTTGTCTACAGTCAGGAAATCAGCCAAACTTACCCCAGACCTAGTGTGATATGTCCAGAAGATGCATACCGCTTTACCAGCAAATCCTCTTTATTAATCTGGTTTAAGAGAAACCACAGGAAACTCCAGAGTCCACATGCAAATGCAGCACCATCTCCCTTACCCCATGCTGAGCAGTGCAGGAAAGGGAGTGGATTCTCTTTGGAGCTGCCACCACCACTGTTGCTGGCTAGTGCTATCTTCTGCTGAGGCTAGAATGGGGCACCTGTGTGATCAGTGAAGAGGGGGTATAGTGACCCTCTCCTTGTTGACCACATGTCTTGGCACCCTGTTCTGACTTCATCAGAAGTGACAGTGCTGGCCAGGCTCTTGCAGGGAACTGCTTGGCTAGTGAGGCAGCAGTAGCGGCCACTGCAAAGAGGAGACAAGGCACCAGTGCCAATGTGCTGTTGGCCTGGCTAACCATCTGGACTGCAAGACAGCTTTGCATCACATTCATGCCAGTACATGTGGCACCCACGTGGTGAATCCGGGATGGCTCCAGGGCAGAATAGTCTGGATTCCATATGGATTTTTGCCTCTGGAGTAGATGAGGCCTGTATTGACAATACTAGAGGACAAAGTGATAGAACTGATAAAACAAGGACCTGCTGCTGATTCACCATAATTATCCAGTAGGAAAGCGAGTCACTGCTTTGTATCACTTAGCTCACTTTTTATGAACACTTATTTTCTTTCTAAAGCAAGGCTTAGTGTTGTGCACATCTTTGGCCCAAAAGCTCTTCTTTCTAATACCATCTTGGAGTCAGCTGACTAGGGTTTCACTATAGGTGGACAGATATTTTGCCTACATTTAAAGTGGCTCTCTCTCTCTTTTAAAATAGGATTTTAAAAATGCAACTGCAAAGAAGTGTGGGGAGGAGGAAAGTAGATCATACATGAGGATATGAATGAGAGATAGGCATATACTGTACATTAATATAACCTGACCATATATTGAAAAATACTTTCGAGGGGAAGTTAACATATGTAAAAATATACATCCATGCTAAAGCAGGAAGATCTTCTGACCACTGACTATTGATGCCAAATGTTTATCTCTGAAGTTTTGAAGTATAAGTCTCTTAGCCACTGTGAAATCACTAAGGATCCAACCATGCCAACCACCAGTCAAGTTCCAAGTCATGCGGATAAAAATATATGTGCATCTACAAATATTAAAGATTTTTTTCTAATACAAATAGAATATATTCTAATACATCCAACTAAAAAGAGGTGACCATTGAACTTGCCCATATCATAGGCCATAAGGAAGTATTAACCCCTGCCACGCAGGAATCACGATCAAAGCATCAAACCACTCCGTTGTAACTTCATTGATATTAAATTTAGTATTTAACATTGATGAAACGTTGATGAACTACACTAATGGCATAATCTCAAATTCAGACCAATTAATAGTATAATCAGAAAGAAGCCCAAATTAATTAAGAAATTATATAAACTCTGATAAGGAATATTCTCATATTCCATAGAGCTATAGTTGTGAAGTAGATTTGTAAAATCAAGACATCTCGCTCAAAACTAAGGACTTTTTTCAGATCAGCTTTTTATTCCGTGGCAGGCACGGAACAAGGTCGTGAAAGGGTTACCCTTTCAGATGACATCGACCCTGTCTGTCCTGCTCCTGTGCTGTCCCCGTGCTGCCCCAGTGATATTGTATTCACGGGGAAACATTGTGAAGAGACCACCTGTTCCGTTACTGTCATGGAATCACAAGTGGTCTGAAAAGCGCCCCCATTCCTTTCCCATTATGCTAGCGCGATGCCAGCCATGGGGGGAGGTCTGTTCTGAACACTTCCAGTCCAGATCGGGACATCAAGGTGGCACCCTTCCCCCCCCCTCCCCAGGTTACCTGTTTTTTTTTAAATGTGTTTTTGTACTTTGTGTACTTTTTTTTAACTTTTATTTTTAAATTCCCCACATGATCGTTCTTTCATGAGAATGGGCAGGATTTGGTTTCCCTGTAGTAAATGGAGCTTTACGATGCCTGCATTTATGGCAGGGAAGCCGAGGGGAGGGGGAGAAGTTTCTCTCCTGCAAGAAGGTTAGGTATGCAAATGGTTTTAAATTATTCCGTGGCAGGGACGGGAGTGGGGCTGGAGGGTACTATTGGGGCAGAAATGGAGTTTATTCAGCAAGTCTGAAAATGTCCTAAGTCCCACTCTTTCCCCAAACTATTTTCTTTGGCTTCAGTGCATCTTCTAGATTTTTTTATGCTAGAAAACTTTCTAAAGAAACTAGGGTGTATGATTTCTCCTTAAATAATCAATGCTTTAGATTCTAAGGTTTTAAAAATGCAAGCATCGATCAAAGGTCGGACTTCCATAGATGGAAGGGATCCACTCACTGAATATAATTTTGAGGTCCTTCCCATCCTCCCTGCAGAGTATCTTATTCCAATCAGTAATATTTCTCAACTGTAGTTGGTATAGCATTTTCAAGAGGCTAGCGAGGTCTCTGTGGGAAGAAGAGGAAGGCGAAACTCCATTTCCTTGCCAGGCTGCTCTGTGTTCCCAAATTGTTATCCAAATCATTATGTAATTATGCACTTATTTATGTATTTTTGTCAGCCCCAAAGCTTACTCTGAAGGAGATTTTAGTATGGCAGCCTCTTTCTGTAAGGAATGCCAACTGGTGTTTAGGAATTTTCTCATTTTATGGCATGTCAGGAGAATGACAGCTTTTTGCATTCTGTTTAGTAGGAACAATGGCATATGTATTCTGTTCCAAGTTTTGCTCCAGGGGATTTGGAGTATCTCCTGTAGCTGATAATAAGTGGGATACTATGAGAGATTCTTGAGTTTCAGACATATTTTATTTCAAGGGATGGTTGTGGTATTTATTCATCTTTTCCATTCTCAGTTTTGTCAATCTTATGTCGGAGATTTAATATCCATCTGAGAGATATCTAATATGGTAGCTGTTTTGGGATGTTTTTGTTAACCAGAAATTTATCTAGCACTACATGTAAACAGTATTCTTTAAAACTGGGTCAGGACTTTATTTTTATTATTTTATTTTATTAAAGGGGCATTTCTGAATCGATCACTTGGCACTGCATGCACAGCTGAGAAGGATTTTTAAAAAATCTGCTTTATCTTGAATTATTTCCAATTTATTCAAATTCTACTTTGTTAATCTGCTTTTAGCTATTATTACTATTGCTACTATTGATACAGTGGGCTCTTGGTATCCGTTGGGGTTTGGTTCAGAAACTCCCCTCCTCCCCATGGATAGTCAAGTCCCATTATATACAATGGCATAGTAAAATGGTGTCCCTTATATAAAATTACAAAATGAAGGTTTGCTTTTAGGATATTATTTTTTTGGAAATATTTTCAAGCCATGGATGATTGAATCTATGGATGCAGAATCCATGGATATGGAGGGCTAACTATATTATGAAGACGATGATGAATACATTAGCTGTACAGAAATATTCACTTTGAGAAGTTCCGTGTACAGTCCTACAAAATTTGCGTGTATGTGCACATGGAAGTAAATCCTACCAAACTCAGTCAAGGCTACTTCTGGGCAGACAATATTCCTTTCTTTGGGCCCCTCAAATAAAATTAAGAGAGGAGAATATTCTGTCCAGTCTGCCAGGTATATCTTAGTTCTCTCATCGCTATTTCTATATTGTTATTGGCTGGCCTATCAATTTAATTTCTGACAAGTTCACAGTGCTTCCATAAGATTAAGCATTTGTCTACATAGGCAATTTACCCTGTCTTGCCCTCATCTTGGACCCTGCAGTCCTGACAATGCAGGGCCTCTGCCCCATTTCCCCCTGGGCAGTCATCATGACCTCTAGGGGAAAAGACTAGGCTAAGATGGAATAGGCCCAATAAAATGTTTTTTTTAAACAAACACCTGTTAAAATGTGTTCCAGCCAAAATAAGATAGAACAGGGCCCGCATGACTGCAGGAGACCATTGCAGTACACTGGCTTATTGCTGTAGCTGCTGGCTGTCTCACTTTTCCAGATCCAGGAAGGAGGTCTGCAGCATGCAATGAATGAATGAATGAATGAATAATCAGTCCCTTTTAACCTGCTCTTATCAACTAAACTATCATACTTTAATAAGGAACTAAGGAAGGGTTTGGATTTTATGGCCTAAATATTGTAATTCCCCAGCTGAAAGGCAGTAACAAAAAGCGAGAAGCAGTTTTGCAAAAATCCAGGAAGACTAAACTTGGGTTAAAGAAATCATTGGAAAATGTAAAATTCCTTAGCTGTTTTTCATATTTCTCTCATTTAATTAATTAGTCACATAATTAATAACTTCATTTTGGAGTTATGTTTATGCTAAAATTCCAATTTAAGGCAATCAATCAATTAAGATAAAAATAAATGTAATTCACTTGTGCTTTCACGTTAGAAAATTTCTAACTTAATTTGTAATGTAATTGATTTGAACTAGTTAGTTTTAATTTGGATCCATCCCTTGAAATGTCAGCTCAGATAGATGTGATGGTCAGGAATGCTTACTATCATCTCACCTGATACTCCAGCTGTGCACCTTCCTAGAATTGGAAGACCTAAAGACGGCAGTGTATGTGCTGGTAACCTCAAGGTTGGGCTTCTGCAATGCACTGTACTTTGGGCTACCTCTGTAGAATCAGAGAATCATAGAGTTGGAAGAGACCTCAAGGGCCATCCAGCCCAACCCCCTGCCATGCAGGAATACACAATCAAATTATTCTCAACAGATAGACATCCAAGCTTTGCTTAAAAACCTCCAAAGAAGGAGACTCCACCACACTCCCAGGCAGTGCATTCCACTTCTGAACTGCTCTTACTGTCAAAAAGTTCTTCCTAATGTTTAGGTGGAATCTCTTTTCCTTTAGCTTGAACCCATTGCTCCGTGTCCTAGTCTCTGGAGCAGCAGAAAACAAGCTTGCTCCATCTTCAGTATGACATCCCTTCAAATATTTAAACATGGCTACTGTGTCATCTCTCAACCTTCTCTTCTCATACTAAACATGCCCAGCTCCCTAAGCTGCTCCTCATAGGGCATGGCTTCCAGACCACCCACCCACCATATATAAAGTTTATGGTGCTATATAAATAAATGTAATAACAACAACAACAACAATAATAATCCTGGTTGCCCTCCTCTGGACACGTTCCAGCTTCTCAATATCCTTCCTGAATTGTGGTGCCCAGAATTGGACACAGTATTCCAGGTGAGGTCTGACCGAAGCAGAATAGAGTGGCACTATGACTTTCCTTGATTTAGACACTACTCCTAGTGTCATGCAGCCTAGAATCGCATTGGCTTTTTAGCTGCTGCATCACACTGCTGACTCACATTCAGCTTGTGGTCCACTAAGACTCCTAGATCTCTTTATCATGTACTGCCATCAAGCCAGGTGTCACCCATCCTATATCTTTGCATTTCATTTTTACTGCCCGGGTGTAGTATCCTACATTTCTCCCTGCTGAAATTCAGTTTGTTAGTTTTGGCCCAGCTTTCTAATCTGTTCAGGTCATTTTGGATTCTGATCTGTCATCTGGGTTATTAGCTACCTCTCCTAATTTGGTGTCATCTGCAAACTTGATAAGCATATCCTCTATTCCCTCATCCAAGTCATTGATAGAGATGTTGAATAGTACTGGGGCCAGGACAGAACCCTGTGGCACCCCACTGGTCACTTCTCTCAAGGATGAAATGGAGCCATTGGTGACTACCTTTGGGTTCAGTCAGTCAACCACCTAACAGTTGCACTGTACCAAGTTCGGAAACTCCAATTAATTCAAAATATGGCAGCCAGATTGGTTACAGATACATCCAAGGAGTGAGCATATTACACCAATATTAAAGTCACTCCACTGACTGCCAATTAGTTTCCAGGCAAAGTACAAAGTGTTGGTTATTATCTTTAAAGCCCTACATGGTTTGGTCCCAGGTTACCTTCAGGATCACCTTCTCCCATACAATCCGCCCCGTACACTCAGGTCCTCGGGGGAACATTTGCCTAACCAGCCAGGACTAGACTGTCAACTGTCATCCAGAGGACCTTTTCGTCAGCCGCCCCCAGACTGTGGAATCTCCTGCTGGAAGATTGGGACCCAGGCAGTCAGCTGGTGGTGGTGATGGGCTGCCTGCGATGGGACCCGGGCAGTCAACTGGTGGCTGCGGGACGATGCTGCTGCTGCTGCAACAGAACTCAGACAGTCAACTGCTGGGGGGGGGGAGTAGTGGCAGGGCAACAGAGCGAGTCACCTTCAGCAATTCTGGGGAAAGTGTGGAATGCTGAGAGGGGGGAGGAGGAATTTAAATCCATCAGCCTACCTTACAGGGTTGTCATGAGTCTAATGGGCAATTTGGGGGAGTTTTTTTTTAATGGTGTATGGTACGCTGAGTCCAGCTAGTAGTAGTAGTAGTTCTAGTAGTAGTAGTAGTAATAATAATAATAATAATAATAATAATAATAATATAGTTGTGTTGCCAGAGGATCAGCATCATCAGTGATCATTTGGATTCTTTATATAGGATTATTAAGTGAGGGCTTGCTTCAGGATTGTATCCTCCTCCTTCCATCATTCTTTCCCTCTTTTCACAGCTCCATAAATTGTCCCTTCAGTAAAGTACCTGCAATCAGCACATGCACCACATGTCAGTGGTGGTGATGGCAAACATGCTCTGTGTTTTAGACTAGGCTGTGAAAGATTTTTCCAAGGGGCTGTTAGGGGTAGGGTTAAGAGCTACTTTTAAAATTTGGATTAAAACCCAGAGTGGTTTAACACAGAAGTTATGAGCCACTAGGCCTGCTACATTTTTCAGTGATTTATTTTCTTCACCTCAGATAGCAACAAATTCATGCATATTTCACCTCGTGCCTAATTATGGCTTGTTGAATGTATCTTTAAGAAGGTTACAGGCAGTTTCAGTTTTTGGACTGTGATACATTTAGTGCATCTTTAAGAAAGGTCTCTGGTTGGAGTTCAAGGATGAACTAGCTATACATTAGTCAGGAAATCTTCTGATGCTTCCACCCAAGAGCTAATGAACTCCATCAGAAGAGCAGTGCTAAGGAACAGGAGTATTTAATCAGCATGACTTCCTAAACTAAACCCACCCTCCAATCTTGCACTAATCCAATTGTATCAGATACAAATCAATATATCCAGGAGGACATAGGTACCTGTCTCCCCACACCTATGCTATAAACACTCAGTGTGGCTAATAGCAACTTCAGGTACGATTTTGATAGGGAAAACAGCATAGTCAAAAAATATTAAAACATTCTGTCCTTCTGCATCACTCCTCTAGACCAATGTGAAGATCCCCACACCCATTTTATATTTTTACAAAGAAAAGACATGAGATCTGCTTGCTGGATTCTAACAAAATGCACTGTTTAGTCATGAGATCCTTTAACTAGAGATGTCACAGACTGATTCTGGATCCTTCTGCATGCAAACCATGTGCTCTTATCTAAGTCCCCCTGAGCCTATTTTTCTTTCTGATCAGGTGTTTCTCAGGTACCCCAAAATGCTCATGGTTGCCAAAATTACCTGCAAATCTTGACACTGTTGGGATCACTATTTATTGTTTTGATTATACTTTCATTTTTTTAATCCATATTTCAGTCACTTAAATGCATCCATTCCTAGTTAGGTCTGTTTTAAGTTCTCAGTTTATATGTGAGTTATTGCTTGTAAAACGCAATTTAATTTAAAGCCACAGGTGCACTGACATCAGAAATAGTATTTTATTTAAATGAGGTGTCCGGATGGCAGTGACTTTCAATATTGTTCTTACCTACTTTCAGATCTTATTTAAAAAGTGTATTGGTTCCAGAAGAGTTCCAATTTTATACAGTAAATATTAGGCAATTGGAATTACAATGATACATAAAGGGAAGAGAGAAAGACAAAATGTCTGTAAACCCCTAATGCTTTATACATGTGTATTGCAAGAACTCATATTGATTTTTCTTCAGGAATTTCAATCAAGGAAGGGTAAAAAGCAATGCTAATATATATAGAGAACACCTCCTAAAGCTAGAGGAGGACATTTAGAGGGAGCATGGAAAAAGAACTGAAGAAACAAGAGCAGGGTACATGATGCCTACAAAATAGAGATGCTTGATTTAAATTTTACAGCAATTTAAGATCTCTCTTTGCTAGCAGGCAAAGATTTCCTATTTAAATAGGCCTTTAGCCATTAACTGATTGTAGGAGAAGGCTGTGCAATAGGTGAACTGTTTTTTTTATATGGAATGTGTATTTGATGTGTTTATAATTGTTTTTAAATTAATGTTTTATTGGGCTGGTTGTTTAATGCTTTTAAATATTTGTATTACATACTGTTTTCTCTATTTTGCTTACACTGTAAGCAGCTTTGAGTGCTATATTGAGGGAAAGGCAGAATATCAATCAATCAATTAATGACATAAACAATGTATAACTTTACTATGTTCTGTACATGTAGTGGCACCTTGATCTACATTATACTAATACACAAAATACAATAAATGAAACAAATGTTGAACCATACTTCTTCTCTTCACTTTTATGTTTGATAGTATTGTTTGCTAATGCATACCCTCCAACTGTTCCAATTTGACAGGGACAGTCCTGAATAATCCTCTGTTGTCCCACTTTTTCAGCTGTCTTTAAAACGTTCCAGATTCTCTCTCCTTGTCTCATTCCCTTCTTTGTCCTCTGCCTACTACAGTTGCTGCAAATTGATTTCAAAGTGCAAAAGTGTTTTGCACTCAGTTAACTCAGCTGGAGGGAGAGGAAAAGAAGAGACAGAAACTTGCCCTTCCCAGGATACTCAGGCAAAAGCAAACTGCTTCAGCCCCTCCTAGTTTGTGTGTTCTTCCTCATTAATAACTTTTGGTATCTTGACCACATCTGATATTGCTTGGCCACACATGTCCAGGTTTTCATCTGTGAAATGTTGGAAGGTATGTTAATGGGCTGTGCAAATACACTAAAGGCACCTGATTCCATCTGATCTTGGAAGCTATGCAGGGTCAGCCCTGGTTAGTACTTGGATGGGAGACCACCAACGAATACCAAGTGCTATAGGCTACATTTCATAGGAAGGAAATGGCAAAACCACCACTGAATTTCCTTGCCTAAGAAAATCCTGTTAAATTAATGGGGTTGCCATAATTTGAAAAGTGACTTGGTGAGATGTGTGTGCACACACACATACATGCTAATGGTTATAAGCAGCTGTTAAGACATGGGAATAAACATGTCTCTTTGTAATGATACTAGGTTGCTTACCCTGTTACCTGCAGAAGACAGCGTGTTTGGATGCTACCCTGTCACTGACGTTGCTGCTGCTGCCATTTTCTTGCTAATGTGAAAGCTAGGCAGGGGTCCCACAACATGTGACTGCAGGTCCCCTGCATGTGACCTTCCTCAGTCACATGCTGTAGGGCCCCTGCCTGGCTTTTGGAAGATCCAGGGAGCTGGCAGCGGCATGGAGGACTGGCATGCCAGCCAGGCTTCCATGGGGAAGCCAATCTGGCAGAAACGGAGTAAACAGTTTTCTCCACTTAAAACATGGTAAAGGGCCCTGTCCTAGCTTGCCCCCAGTCCAGCTCTGTATCTGCCCCAGGGGTCGTTTGGACTGAATGGGGGCAGATCAGGGCAAATACCCTGCATTGTTTGGAGTGCAGGGCTCTGGAACGGTACAAGCAGCGGTATTTGGATAGCACAGACAAGGCTTTAGTCTGAACTGTAACAGAGGTATCTAATATTCTGAACCTTTTTGAGGGGATCAAATCCAGTAGTTTGGATAGATGGGGCTGATTTTCTTGAAGAACTGCATATGTAACACTTGAAAATACCCAGAATTATTATTAGCTTAGGCATTTCAGCATTCTTTAAAAAAATGAAAGTAACTGAATCCTGTTAACTTTAATCAAGTTTTCCAGTCTAAGCGGCTAGCTAATTACATTGTTCAGGGTGGCAAATAACTGAAGAAACACAATAAGGCTGCCAGACTCACCTGGCAGCCATTTTGCGGTCCCAGCAGAGGACCCCCAATTCCTCCCCCCCACCACAGATAAGCATGGCTGGCACCATGTGGCATATTTCTCCTTCTCATCAGGCTGCACGCATGTTGTGTGGAGGATGGAGCATCAACCAATCAGAGCAAAGCTGCTTTGTTCTGATGGGCCGGACGGCTCAGTGGGCAGCCAGTTGGAGGCAAGCATCAGGTTTGAATCTGATTGGCTGGGGGGGAGTAGGAAGCCTCCTACCTCAGCAGTCTTCACCAGATCAGCCAGTTGCTCTTGGCAAGCTGAAGAGGATGGATCAAAGGCTGGATCACTGAAGACTGGAGACTGGAGAGGAGATTGCCAGACTCAAGGCAAAGTCTGAGAGTGGAGCTTTGTGTTCTGGTCTCCCCTCTCCATTCCAGGAGATCACTACTCTCCGGTGGGGAGAAAGGAGCAGCAGAAGCGGCTCATCTGGATCGCAAGCAGGGAGGAGCATGTGGGCCCCAGTAGGAGCTCCCCCCTTTTGGATGGCTCTGTCGGGAAGCCAAAAGCCTTTTCTGGGACACTGCCTCTCCCCCACCGCCTTACAGCCTTCGGCCTTCCACCCCTCAACCTCAGCCTTCAGCCCCTTTGAGCCTGGCAGCTAGGCGGCAATTGGCTTCACATGGGCCATGCAGCGATTGGCTTTGCCCAGGCCCACTGCTCTGTTGGGAACAGCACTGGAGTAGCATGTGGGCCCCAGTAAAAGGGGGGGGTAGCTTAGCCATGGCTGGCCTCCGCTTTCCACTCTCTTTGGTGCTGGATCCTATTAATTTTAATCAAGTGTTCCAGTCTAAGCAGTTAGCCAGTTACATGGTTCAGGGTGGCACATAACTGAAAAACACAAGTATTATACCTCCCACCCCACCCCGTCAGATTCAGATCCAGTTCAGGACAATGAACAGTTTGTATTCAGATAATAAACTTCCAAGATGTTTTAATATGAAATACTTTGTGCGAGTGTACATCTACCCCAGTACATTTTTCAAAAGTGGCAAAAGAACAGATCTAATAGCACCTTGAAACTTTTGGAAATTATTAAGATCAATATCCCATGCTGCAATTTTTCTTCTTATGCAAAGGTGTGCCAAACTTTTCTCCCACATAAGACAGTACAATATTGCATGATGGAAGTGTCTGTGAAAATAAATTGTTTTCAGCAGTTTCAGCTACTATTTGAATAACAAAGAGGAAATAGAAGATATTTGATTTGCAGCAATTTTCTTCTTTGTATTTGCAGAAGAAGGAGAAGAAGTGAAACTGAGACCATTCAAGCAGACACTATTCTTTTCTCTTTTTACTGCTTTCCTGACTCTGTAAATCTGAAATAAACTGGGCCTGGGGAAACATTAAAATATATTTATGCTTATGTTGCAATGTTATTAGATGGAAGTTAAAATTTTTCTTCTCTGCATGCTTCAAGTATGAAATCTATTTTTACAGACTGACTTCAGAGTAAATTTACTGACAACTCAATTCTGCCTAATCAGCTATCAGCAGAAGGTGAGTAATTCCTGGCATTGTTGTGTGACATGTATTTATATAAAACTACAGGTCTCAGTATTTTTCCCCCCAGCAACTTGATGATCCATGTAAATCAGAGGTGGGAAAAGTATGAACTACAGAACAAGGCAGATAGACACTTTATTTCGGTTATTGACCAATAAAAATGCAATCAATAAAACAAACAACAAAATTAATCTCTAACATCAATGACTATTAGTAACGATTTGTGGGTGCAGCTTACACATAATATAACAGAATTTTGCTACATTTAAAGAGATAGTTTTATTCTGATTATCCAGCAAATAATGTAAATAAAAATCATCAGAATGTCCTGGGAATTTAAAGAATAAAGGGGTAATCAACATGACGAATATTCCTGTAAAAATGTACATGGGCTGTATTTTCTATAGCGCCCATGTCTCAGGAACAGTATCAGATTTCATAGCGGATTTTCTCATATCTCCCTTCCAACACAGCTGTTGGCAGTTTTTGTTGCCATAAGTACTTCTATTTTGAATTTTTATATTTGTGGGGAGGAACCCAACAGATGGTGAAATAGTTCTCAAAGAAGGCAGGGCCACTTTGAGTAAATAAAAAAAGCCCTAAAAGATATAGGAAGCATGAGGGCTGTGTAGTCCCTTAGGGTCTGGAGAGTTTTTATTTATCATGGAAAGGATTCTATGATCATCCACCACTGTTGTCTTCCAGGAATGTCCATGCCTTTTTGTCTGGGGATGATAGGACACTCGGTCCCCGGCAGAAGCCAAAAAACTATCTCAGCAGACTCAGTGGCAACCTGTTCCCAAGACTACTCACACACAGAGTGTTTGACATCCAAATAAGCAGGAGGCACTTTTATCTTCAAAGTCAAACATTTGTAATATGTACAAATATTAACAATTGAATGAGAAACTGCTTCACCAGGCTTTAGCATTCACAGGAAGAGAAAAGAGGATGAAGTGAGCTCTGTTCTGAGCATTCCCATATATACATCTGCAGGATATTGCCCCGTAGTGGCCTGACTAGGCATGACTTAGTAGTTCATGGAGTCGGCCATGATGACTCAGCAAGGTTCTGAAGTTGTTCAGCCATTTTATAATGGAGTTCAGTCTCTAGGTCCTGACAATTCCCTCCAAAATGGTCAAACTACTGCGCAGGACACATGTTATCATCACAACACAAAATCATTAACATACATTGTTGGATATCAATTGTCTGTTGGCTGACCTTTCCTTTTGACACCTTATACTTTACACACTAATGACAAGGCCCAGCCTCTTTGCCAACTCCTCATGGCTTCCTGTTGGAAGGGCTTTTGTGAGCAGGTCTGCAACATTGTCCTCTGATGGATAATACCTCAGACAAAAGACACCTTCCTGTATTAACTGCTTCACATTTTGGTAGCGTACCACAATGTACTTTGTCTTGCATTTCAGATTTTCTGCTTCTGCCATAGCTATGCAGGCTTGTGAGTCCTTGTGCACCTCAACAGGCATTTGGCACAGCTCCCCAAGGTCTGCAAGCCTCTGCCTTACCCATTGTACCTCACTTGCTATCTCAGACAAGGCTGCAAATTCAGCTTCAGTGGTACTAATGGCCACACAATTCTGCTTTCTTGATCTCCACACTATGGGGCTCTCTGCATACCTGACCACCAACCCAGTCACTGACTTCCTGTCTGAAGTCTCAGCAGCAAAAGAGCTGTCCACATAGCACTCCAGAGTCACCTGACTTCCTTTCAGTTTCAAACGCATATCCCTGGTCCCCTTGAGAAATCTAACTACCCTCTTCAGGGCTTCCCAATACGCCCTCCTTGGCTTGGAGATTCTTCTGCTGAGCACCCCAACTACAAAACCACTGTCAGGCCTTGTGTTGTTTGCAATAAACAGCAGACTGCCTACCACTGAGTGGTACAGATCAAGCCTTTCAAATTCCTGTTCTGCCTCCAAGTTCACAAAATAAGTGGTCATTAGTGTCGTGACCACTTTTGCCTCACTAAGCCCACACTTGGCCACAAGACTGTCAGTTTTCTTCTTCTGACTTAGGAAAAATTCACCAAGGCTGGTTCTTACTACCTCTACTCCTAGATAACCCCTCAGACTGCCTAAGTCCTTTAACTTGAACTGGCTTTCTAACTCTACCTGCACTTTCTTGACATCACTGGCACTCTTTGCTGACACACAAAGGTCATCCACATAGATAATTAGCATGACAGCACTATCATCTGCCCCCTTGGTGTACACACAGGCATCAGCAATGCTCCTTGTGTAACCTAGTCACACTAAAACTTGGTGTATGCACTTGTTCCAGCAATGTGCGCTTTGTGTAAAGTTGTAGAGCACTTTGCATAACAAGTACACCTTGCTCTTACCTGTACTGTCATACCCTAGGGTCTGTTCCATGGACATTGTCTCTTCCAGATCAGCATTCAGGTATGCTGTTTCAAAGTCAAAGTGTTGCACAACCATCTGCCTCTTGGCTGCTACAGCTAACACTAAGCTAATACACCAGCCAGGAAACCAGAGGTTCTCCAAGCCTGCTGCAGCCTTTCACCCCACTCCACCGGGCCAGAAGGCTGTAGTGGGGCCCTGAGGACTTCTTGGCAGTGAGACAGCAGTGATAGGAGGTGTGGCCAGGAGGGGCTGGTGTTTTAAGCCACTCCCACACCCCTCAGGAACACCAGCCAGCAGCCAGAAGGACTCTAAACCTGCAATTGGAGTCAGCTGAGGTTGGGAATGGAGTGGGGGTGGAAATTGGAGTTGTGCTGGGGAAAGGGAGGTATGGTCGGAACAGAGTGAACAGATGGTACAAAAGAAGGCGAGATCGCTGTTTGTTAGCTATCCCACCTTCAGTTCACCCTGTTTCCCAGAATGGATTGGGGAGTGTACCAACAATTCCACAGAACCTTACTTTGCTCCTCTGCAATGCCAGGTCAGTTAACAATAAAACTCACATTATTTACGATCTTCTCTTGGATGAGGAGGCTGACCTGGCTTGCTTCACAGAAACCTGGCTGGGAGAGGATAGCACTGTCACGTGGGCGCAGGCCCTCCCAGCCGGGTATTCTGTCAGTGAGCAGGTGAGGGGAAGTGGGCGGGGGGATGGAGTGGCTCTGGTTTATAAGGATAATCTGACCTTGACCAGGATACCTGCCCGAAACACAGTCCACTTTGAGTGTATGTACCTTAGCCTGAGGACCAGGGATAGTTTGGGGATTCTGCTAGCATACCGATCACCCCGTTGTCTAGCAGACTCCCTAACCGAGCTGACACAGCTGGTCTCAGAGTTGCTGTTGGAGTTGCCCAGACTTTTAGTTTTGGGCAACTTCAACATTCCATTTGAGACCAGCTTGACAAATCTGACTGGTGCAGCTTGGGAATTCATGGAAACCATGACAAACATGGGCCTATCCCAAATGGTCATCGGGCCCACACATTGTGCGGGTCATACCCTCGATGCGGTCTTCAGTACAGAACAGGAATATCCGTGGGCGGAGGTTATAAAAACCACCGCATTGTCATGGACGGATCATTTCCTGATCAAGACTGAACTAAGAGTCTCTTCCTGCCCCACCGGGGGTGGTGGGCCCATTAGAATGGTCCGCCCCCGAAGGCTAATGGAACCAATAGGATTCCAGAAAGCCTTGGAGGGGTTAACGGTTGGTAACGCTGGTAACCCTGTCAAAGCTTTGGTTAATACCTGGAACACTGACATTACCAAGGCTATCGACACGATCGCTCCCAACCGTCCTTTCCAACCCGCTCCAAACCGTAAGCCATGGTATACAGCAGAGCTTAGGAAAATGAAGCGGGTTGGACAACAACTAGAGCGCAACTGGCAGAAAACTCGACTCTTATCTGACAGGACTCGTCATAGGAACTTTCTTTGGTCCTATCGAGAGGCAATACGTGCAGCGCAGAGATCCTTCTCCTCTGCACGTATTGCGTCTGCAGAGTCCCATCCAGCAGAGCTGTTTAGGCTGGTAAGGGAGATGACGCAGGTTATTCCTGTGCAGAACCCGTTGCTTAACCCAACAACGGCCTGCTGGTATTGCGTTTAACAATTTCTTTGCAGATAAAATCTCTCGGATAAGAGCTGACTTAGATGCCAGTAATTTGACAGAAAGAATTGGCGAGGTGTCCAGCAACTCCGTTGATGTAAGTTTCTTGGATCAATTTCAATCCGTGAGTACTGAGGATGTGGACAAGCTACTTGGTCTGGTGAGGAAGATGACGTGCCCTCTTGATCCTTGCCCTTCATGGCTGGCCATCCAGGGGGGGACTGCCTTGATGGTGTTCCTTAAGGACATCATAAATGCATCCCTCAGAGAAGGGTGTGTTCCATCTTGTTTAAAGGAAGCAGCCATTAGGCTGCTCCTGAAAAAATCTTCCCTTGACCCCCTGGACATGAACAACTATAGACCGGTTTCTATGTTACCATTCTTGAGCAAAGTGATCGAGAGGGCAGTTGCGCTTTAACTCCAAGTGGTCTTGGATGAAACCGATTATGTAGACCCATTTCAAACTGACTTTAGGATGGGATTTGGAGTTGAGACTGCCATGGTTGCCTTAACCGACGACCTGCATCGAAGCATCGACAGGGGTAATGTGTCCCTGTTGGTGCTTTTAGACATCACAGCAGCTTTCGATACAATAGGTGATAGCATTGTCTTGGATCACTTGAGTGGGTTAGGAATTGGAGGCACTGCACTCCAGTGGTTCTGGTCGTTCCTCTCGGGCAGGTCCCAGAGGGTGTTGCTCGGTGACAGCTGCTCCAGCAGAAAGGAGCTTACTTGTGGTGTTCCGCAGGGCGCCATCCTATCCCTGATGCTGTTTAACATCTATATGAAGCCGCTGGGTGAGATTATTCGGAGTTATGGGGCTGGGTGTTATCAGTACACTGATGACACTCAGATCTATTTCTCCTTTTCCCGAGTGTTGGCCTCGAATTCTGATGGCGTCTCTCCTCTTAATGTTTGTCTTAAAGCAGTAATGGGCTGGATGAGGAAAAACAGATTGAGATTAAAATCCAGACAAAACGGAGGTGCTCATGGTAGTGGCCCCAAAATCAGGAGTTGGGTTGCAACCTCCAGTCCTGGACGGGGTCACACTCTCCCTTAAGGACTGTTTTCGCTGTCTGGAGGTGCTCCTTGATTCATCGCTTCAGATGACTAGTCAGGTGAATGCGACAGTCAGGAGCGCCTGTTATCAGCTTCGGCTGATATGCCAGTTGCGCCATTTCCTGGAAGTAAGGGACCTCGAGACTGTGGTGCACGTGCTGGTAACCTCTCATCTAGATTTCTGCAATGCGCTCTACATGGGGCTGCCCTCATGCTTGGTCCAGAAACTTCAGTTGGTACAAAATATGGCAGCCAGAGTGGTCTCAGGAACATCTCAGACAGACCATATAACTCCAGTATTAAACTCTCTACACGCACTGCCTATCAATTTCTGGGCCCAGTATAAGGTATTGACTATTACCTTTAAAGCCCTAAATGGCTTGGGTCCAACTTATCTCCAGAACCGCCTCCTCCCATTCAATCCTCCCCGCGCACTCCCGTCCTCTGGGAGGAATTTGCTTCAGCCACAAAAATCTAGGCTGTCTGCAACCTCTCAGAGGGCCTTTTCGGTAATCACCCACAAATTGTGGAATGAGCTGCCAAACGAGATCCGTCAGATGACAAGCCTGAGTAACTTTAAAAAAGCACTAAAGACGGATCTCTTTCAGCAGACCTTTCCTAATTAGATCCCGGCCTCAGGGGAGCCTGGCCTCTTTTAGTCCGCTGGCTATTTATTGTATTTATTGTATTTATTGTTTTTAAATGTGATTTTAGATCAGTTGCTTTTTAATTTATATTTGTTTAATATTTTTTTATGGGGGAGGGTGGGGGTGGGGGGTGTTTAGGGATTTTTATCTGTATTGTATTTTAATTTTTGTAAGCCGCCCCGATTGTTTTATCAGAGGGGTGGGGTATAAATAAATTATTATTATTATTATTATTATTATTATTATTTCTGGCTTTGCTGTGGGCGAAAAAGTTTTGTCAAAATTGGTGTAGCGCTCCTGCAAAAAGCCTTTTGCAACAAGCGTGCCTTACACTTTTGTGTCCCATCAGGCATGTCCTTAAGCTTGTACACCCAACTGCAATCAACAACCTTTTGGTCTTTGGGCCTCTCAACTACCTAGAACACTTTCCTCTCAACTAGTGACTTAAACTCAGAGTCCATGGCTAAGTTCCACTTCTCCTGTTTTTCCTGAGGAAGTTTTAGGAGATCCTGAAAACTTGCAGGCTCCTCTGCCATGACATTGCTTAGCCTGGCTTCCTGAAGAACAAATCTATCAGGAGCCTTTCTGACCCTCGTTGACCTTCTGGGGATGAGCACCCTAGTTCTGCCTCGCTCATCCTTATTTGCAGTTCTGCTGCTATCTCTCCCTGTGTCAGGTCTGCTTGGTTGTGATGGTGTGTGTGTTGGAGTGGCATGGGAAGTGTCAGGCTTTCTTCTTGTGCCTCCCCTTCATCATCAGGCATTACCACCCCTCAGTTTGTGGGACTTTGGGGAGCTGTTGGCACATCCCTTCCTAAGGGAACAAACACCTCCTGATTGCAATGCAATCTGTCTCACCCTGAGTACATTTCAAAGTTTGCACTCCTGGAGAATACCACCTTTCCAGGATGGAGAGAAAACACGTACTTTTTATCTTCATAGCCTAGGAAACACAGCCTCCTGGTTTTAGGCTGCCCAGGCTTCCTTAGGCTCAGGTGAATCAGTCCATTTGCATATTGTCCTAAAACCCTCAGGTGCTTGAGGTTTGGTGCTCTACCATACAATAGACACTACGGAGTCTGGTTGACACTAGATGTCCACAGTCTATTTAAATGGTAAGCAGCAGTCTTCACTGCCTCCCCCCACAGACCAGCTGGGGCTTGTGCATCTTCCATCATGCTCTCTGTCATGCACTTCAACATCCCAATTTTCCTTTCTGCAAGCCCATCCTCCCCTGGAGACGCTGGGTTTGTGGTCTTGTGTCTAATGCCCCTCTTACACATCCAGGTCTGCAGACTATTGGATAAGAATTCCCCTCCCCTATCCATCACTAGACTGGAAACCTTATGAGAAGGAAATTCATGTTCCACTGCATTCACCCACTCATGGAACAGCCTGCAGCCTGATTTTTCTCCTTTAGTAAGTATACGTAGGTGTACCTAGTGTGTCTGTCCACTATCACAAATAAATAGCAGTTACCCCCTTCAGTGGTTTTATAGGGGCCTGCTAAATCAGCATGGACTAATTTAAAGGGTCTGTTGGTGACAGACTAGTTCTTTTTGCAATAGGGAAAGCCTTCACCTTTACTTTCCTGCACACTGCAAATTCTAAGAATCTTGGGCAGTGTTTCATGCTTAAACCAGGGCACATTTTTGCTAGCTCCTTTAACCCTTTGTAACTAGCATGACCCATTACCCTGTGGTAGTAATGAACACACTTATCATGTAGGGGCACATTGTCTGCAGGGTTCACATTTGCCACCATCCCTTCAGGCAACATGTAATACAACCCATGTTTCTTTATCTGTTTTGCACAAACATTACTCATGTTATGCCTTTCTGTTACTGTACAGTGTTCCCCCTCAAATATCACTTTATAACCATCAGTAGTAATTTGGGACACACTTAATATACAATTCTCTAGTTTGTTAACACATAACCTATCTTCAAAGTCTTTGCTAAAAGATGGCACATACGCAGTGCCCATTTTCTGCACCTTGCTGGAAGCACCATCGGAAAGGGTAATATTTGTTATTTGAAAAAAAATTGAAGCATTTTTAACATTGCTTAACAAGTGTATATCATTAAACATATTGTGCGTGGCCCCACTATCAAGGAACCAAATTCTTTCCTCAGTACCATCAGGATGGTGGTGTGCTACAAAGGCATAGCTTGAAGCCTAAGAGGATGCACCCCTCCTATCCGGTGCAGGCATTTTACAGTACAGTTGTCCCTTGACATTTGCGGGGGTTAGGTTCCACGGACCCCCGCGAATGTCAAAAAACCGTGAATATTGATTGCACTCCCCCCACCCTCCCCAGGCCTTTACGGAGCCTTCCAAGGCTCCGTGAAGGCCTCCGCAGCCTCTCCCCACTCTCCCCAGGCCTTCACGGAGTCTTCCAAGGCTCCATGAAGGCCTCCCCCACCCTCCCCCTCCCTCCCCAGGGCCTTCACGGAGCCTTCGAAGGCTCCATGAAGGTCCCCGCGGACTCCCCCCACCCTCCCCAGGCGTTCACGGAGCCTTCAAAGGCTCCATGAAGGTCCCCGCAGACTCCTCCCACCCTCCCCAGGCGTTCACGGAGCCTTCCGAGGCTCCGTGAAGGCCTCCCCCATCCTCCCCCCTCCCTCCCCAGGGCCTTCACGGAGCCTTCCAAGGCTCCGTGAAGGCCCCCGGGGCCTCTCCCCACCCTCCCCAGGCCTTCACAGAGCCTTCCAAGGCTCCGTGAAGGCCTCCCCCCACCCTCCACCCTCCCTCCCCGGGGCCTTCACGGAGCCTTTCAAGGCTCTGGGAAGGCCTCCGCAGCCTCCCCCACCCTCCCCAGGCCTTCACGGAGCCTTCCAAGGCTCTGTGAAGGCCTTCCCCCAACCTCCCCCCTCCCTCCCCGGGGCCTTCACAGAGCCTTCGAAGGCTCCGTGAAGGCCTCCGCAGCCTCCCCCCACCCACCCCATGCCTTCACGGGGCCTCTGGAAGGTCTCCAAAGGCCCCGTGAATGCCTCCCCGGCCCTCCCCGCTCCTTCCCAGGGCTTTCAAGGGGCCTCCGGAGGCCCCTTTTTGCGGTTTTGGGGGGGCCGGGGGGGCCCTCCCCAAACCGCGAATAATTAAAACCTTGAATGCTGAGTTCGTGAATGTGGAGGGGCAACTGTACATCTGAAAATGTCCAGGCTTTTTGCATCTGAAACAGCATTTCACATAGCTGCAGGCTCCTTCCTCCACAGGTTCCTCTGTTTCAGTGTTCTCCTGATTGCATCTGGTAATTTGTGGTTGTTTATTCCCCTCCCTCCAGGAATCAATTTGTTTGCATTTGGACCTCTTCCAGAATACACCCAGTTACCAGGTCTACAAACAAATCATACTTCCTGCTGGTCTGCAGACTGTTCATTAGGAAACCCCATTCCTTTGGCAAACTGCCCAATAAAATAACAGTTATGGACTTCTGGAATGTCCACCCCTCTATTGGTCACCTCTTGAAAAAGCTGCCTCATTTCCTCCAAATGGGCTTCAACGTGGCCTCCAGTAGACAGCTTTGTGTTATAAAGTTTCTTAGTCCATATCATCTTTGAGAGGCAGGACGAATTCTGATGAACTGTTTTCAAAGCTGTCCAAAGCTGAAAGGCTGTCTTTTCTGGGGCCACATATATTAATTGGGAGGGGCTGAGCACTAAGAGAATTGCAGCTCTAGCCTTCTGGTCTGCTAGTCTGAATGCTGCTATTTCATCTTCTGAACCATCTGGGATAACACTTTCATTATCCAAAACGTGCCACAAATTGTCCTTAATTAATAAAGCCTCCATGTATAAACTCCATGCTGAAAAATTTCCATCAGCCAGCTTTTCAAAGCAGACGAGACTATTATCTGCCATTCTGCTGATTGAGTCAACAATTCTCCAGCTATGAAAACACAAACAGCTGGCAGCTGGCAGCACTTCAAGTTACTTGAAGATATTACAGGGCCTGGCTGAAACTTAACTGTTTTTCAGCCAAGTAGCCAAAACCAGTCAAAACAAAAGAGTTTCTGGGAATTTTTCTGGGTGCACCTTATCTAATCCGAGATCAATCAGCTGGGCCCATAACCACTGTCAGGGGATGTTAGGACACTCAATCCCCTGCAGAAGCCAAAAACTACTCAGAGGAGGAAGTGAGCTCTGTTCTGAGCTCTCCCATATATACATCTACAGGGCATTGCCCCCTAGTGGCCTGACTAGGCATGACTTGGTAGTTCATGAAGTCAGCTATTATGACTCAGCAAGGTTCTGCAGTTGTTTGGCCATTTTATTATGGAGTTCTTTCTCTAACTCCTGACATTTTTTGTGTTGCAGAGCTTACCAGTGCATTCTTTTTTTCTCAGAATGTACCAAACTATTCATTTGCCCATGCCTAATGTTCCTCCTATCTATCTGATAGATTTTATTTTATTTTTTGCAGCCCAAGGATGACCTGTTTCACTTGCATTGAGAGCTCCTTTGACCACATGTTGTGGGTTCACAGCAACAGCTTCCAAATGTGAATGGCACACCTGGAATCAACTCCAGATCTTTTACCTGCTTAACTGATGAAGAAATAATGAAGGAATAGCCCACACCTCTCCATGAAACAGCTTTTGGGTCAATTGCCCAATTACTTTTGGTCCCTTGAAAAAGAGGGGACTACATATTAAAGAGCTGTAATTCCTAAACCCTTCCTCCAATTTGGATGTGAATACCCTCAAATTAAAGCTAAGAGACTTCACTTTAAGCCCATATTATTTATTTAACTGTAACTTGAATTTATTTTTGTAAACAACCAAAATAACAAAACTTGTGTCAGTGTCCAATTATTTCCAGACATAACTGTAACAATAAAATTAAAAGCAGTTAAAAGCATAACCTTTAAAATGAAGAACAATAAATGTAAACAACACAGCACATGAACAGTCCCCCCCCCCGCCTCAGATGCCTGTGAAAGGACAGCAAGAGGGACACCAGTTGAGCCTCTCTAGAATGGGAGTTGTAGGGTGGTAGAAAAGAAAAAAGAGCCTTACCAGAAGATTTCAATATATTTAGCTTCGTTCCCACAATTGGACTGCTTTGAAATATGATTTTGTTATGTCCTCATTACAAAGAAATGTAACTTGTTACAGGCAATCATACTAAGAGAGAGGATTATGTAGCTCTAGAAGTAGGGCCCTGATGGATGATGAGCCCAGGACCCTCCTTCCAGTGAGTGGTGGTGCAATGAACAGAAGATGGGACCCCATGGGGTCTTGTCACAACTCCTCATTGTACCACAGTTTGCTAAGGGCAGGGAGGAGGCTGGAGATATCATCATTCAGCACCCTGATTGCCAGCACTACAGAACTCTTTCCCTCAATACAGCTGCCTCAGTTTTAATGTGAGTTTGAGAGACTTTTGCAATCATGATAATGGTGCCACAATTGTAAATGTGAAAAGCAAAAAAATTATGAGATTATAAAACACTCCCTTTCTCAGGTGCGAAATCAGGTGACAGGTCCCTGAATCTATGCGTGTTCATGGCAAGTGTACAAGTCGCATATTAAATTAAGACTATTTTGAAGCATGTCCTCTCTGCCTACTCCTCCACAGTGGGTCAGGATCTTTTTGCCTTGATAAGAGTTTAAGTCAAACTATAAAGTTTACATGTTTATACATACAACACATAGTTGTATCCCATGTTAAATTGAGATGTCACTGGAGCTTGTATTTCTGCTTTAAATGCATGAAAACATAACATCAGAGGGAGGTACCATATCTAAATATAAATATATCCTTCATACACATACTTCCTTTTCTGAAAGAATATTTCTCCTCCTCAAATCTGTTTTTAATTTCCTCCCCAGAAAAACAAAAGTTCTTTGGCAAAAAGATGATAAATAAATAAAATAAATATTTAAATAAAAGTGTATTTTATAGAAAGGGGGAGAGAGAGAGAGAGAGAGAGAGAGAGAGAGAATGAGAGAGAGAGAGAGAGACTCTGTGTCATTTAGAGAAGAAATGGTTTCCTGAAATTTTCCACCTTTACATATGGTATAATTGAGAACGTAATTTTCTGACAGTCTCTTTTTGGGCTCTCTATCCCCTACCCTACTTTTTCAAGTGGCAGCTGCAGCATGGTGCAGCCTGGCTATCATTTTGAATCATCCACAATATGTATCAGGTACCACAAAAAGAGTTGTGGAGACACTTTGGATTTTCTTCTCTATTGGAAATGGTGGAGAATATTCTACAAAATGGTCTGGGCAAGTGAGTGCCCTGGTGAGAAAAAAAACAAAACAAAACCCTCTTCTGAGAAAAATTGCCTTAGTTTTTAACTGATATACAGACTGGAACCTGTAAAATCTAAAACAACACCACCATACAAAACAGCCATGGAAGTAGCACTTACAAATTAGCTGTACAGTGGGCCCTTGGTATCCACTGGGGTTTGGTTCTAGGATCTGCCATGGATACCAAAATCTGTGGATGCTCAAGTCTCATTATATACAACAGCGAAGTAAAATGTGGTCCCTTATAGAAAATGACAAAACATAGGTTTTTTTTTAAATTATTTTATTTTGGTTTTGGAATATTTTCAAGCTGTGGATGGTTGAATCTGTGGATGCAGAATCTGTGGATACGGAGGGCTGACTGTATTTTATACATTGATAGATTCTGTGTTTTAACACCAGACTTCTTCACAGGGTGATTGTGAGTATAAAATAAATGAATGAAGTCACAACTCTAAAAAAAAAAAAAAAAAAAAGTTATACCATGAAACTTCAATGAGTAATTTGTTGATGATATGTGCCCCTCATTACAATGCCAGGTGACAGGGTGTTAAAGAAATACAGACACATGAACACATGAACACACTTCCAGAACTTTTAATCTTCATCAATTTTATAGCTCTTGCATCAGAATTCCTATTTGAGAGCTGAAATGAGGCAAAATCATGGCCCCTTAAGATCACTAATAGAATCCTTAAAATAAAATTCTTGGGAGTTAAGTAGAGAAGCCTTTCTGTTTGGTAGAGGTTTGGTTGATTTGGTTTTCTTAGAGTACACATTCTTCAATTCTTATGACTACATCAATAACAGGATTGCTACAACATAGATTGGTGAGTAGATAGCCAAGATAGCTGGCAAATACTAGCACTATAAGACAAAGGATAGGTATAAATTATTTGCAAGCTTGTGAAACAGCAATTTGACTTTTTATGAGCCAGTAACAATGCCCCCAGAGACAAATGTGTGAATTTCTGTAGATCATTGCATTTTCATGGCCATGGCATTAAGTAAAGATTGCAGCTCTAGGTTTTGAATTCCCCCACTCTCATAAATAAGGGTCGGTTTGGGTTTTATGTCTGATTTTTGCATGAAATATGTATATTCTAATCCTTGCTGAGATGCCTTCAAGGAATAATAGTGGCAGCTTTTTCTGGTATAAAATTTCATCTTGCATGTTTGCAGAAGCCATACATCTTTGGTGTCGAAGATGCAGCACCTTTATCAAGGGTTTTGTATCAAAGCCGTACTCACTTGTATTCTAATGTCTAACAATTTGCTGATCATGCATGACAGATTTACAGATCTAACATGTTCTGCAGATCTGGATACTTCATTCCACAAAAAACATTGCTGATTCACAGGATCTAACTGCCACAGACCTGTTTCTCATCATAAATATGTTACATTTATTGGTTTTGACTACATTTTAAAATGAGTCTTTGGGAATTCATTGTTTTAGAACAGCTTCAAACAGCAACCCAAAGAGGTACCTGTGGGGGGGGGGATGATCAATATTTTCTCTTGGTTGATCCTTTATGTTTGGTACATAGACTAAATGTTATTTTTTAAAAATCACAGGTCTGTGTTGAGAGCAACAGCACTGGGCCATATTGTACCTTCTTTCCGTCTATGAGTCAGTTTACCTTTTGTCTGCCTATCATTATACTGAGCATTTTCTTTGCCTATTGCATCCATTCTGATAGAGAAGAGATGGTGAAATGCTTGGTGTAATTGTGTGGAGTAATGAGAGAGGTTGAACTATACGTGACAGAAACTCAACTTACTTCTGCCATTTCCAGCAGAAGCCCCATGATTCGCTTAAACTAACTGCCTTAGAATTCTTGCTTCAAACAACAGCAGCAATAGCAGCAATGCTAAACAATGCTAGCCCTGTAATTATAGCGCATATGTCAGGAATTAGAAACGGAACTCCATAGAAAATGGCCAAACAACTGCTGAGTCATGATGGCTGAGGCCAAGGAACTGCCAAGTTGTGCTAGCCTTGGAGCCGCAACTGCAGAAGAGGGTTACTGGAGGGCATAGCTTCTGGAGTGCAAGATCTGATGTAATGCACCCATGTGGTTGAGTGAGCCAATGCCCTTTAAATGTGTACAAAAGAAGGCTCAGTCCAGATCATTCTTTCTCTTGAGATTCTTGGATGTCTGGCGAAGCAGTTTGTCTGTTGAGTGTATATATTTGTAAATATTGCAACTGCTTGAACTTGAAGATTAAAGTGCCTCCTGTTTATTTGGATGTCAAAACACTCTGTGTGTGAGTATTCTTGGGAACGGGTTGCTACTGAGTCTGCTGAGATATTTTTTGGCTTCTGCCGGGAATTGAGTGTCCTATCATCCCCTGACAGCTTATACATTCCTGACTCCCCAACACGATTCTGGCCATCATGCATTTAAGAAGTTCTAGGAATCTCTGCTCTACCTGAATTTCTGGATCTCCTTCAAGCATGAATTACAACATTGTTCTTCAGTTTTGTTATCTGTTGCTTAGATTACAGCACATGAGACAAACAGAAAAAGGACTCATGACATTGTCCATGCACAACCAGAGAATAAAATGTTCTCTGGGAGACAAACATTATTCTAGAACTGCAAATTTCTCTGTAATGAATCTGAAGTGGAAGGAATTAAAGGAGGCAGGGGGAAGAGATGATAGGATGTTATAAAGCCATTATGGTTTTGTATAGACATATCATTTATATATTACATCCTTGATGGTATTCCCCTACCACCTTGTTTAATCTGTTTTGTTGTTCTGAGAGGGGCTGCATGTGTAAAAGGATCTTGGTGCCACTGTCTGATTTATAGGCAATTTGCGGTTCTTTGACCTATGTATCTTCTAGCACAAATTAACAGAAGTAATTGTCATGCTGCTGTGTAAGAAATTTGAGGGCATCAGTTACATGAAAGTGCCTTTTTAACTACCAAGGTACCACTCCTTGTCATGTAGCCAACGAGGATACTTAAAAACTGGCCAGTCTATAGTCTTGGTGGGAAATATGGTCCAGTTCTCATGTGTCCTCTACACCAAGACAGACTCAATGGCAGCTGGTGGTCCAGTGGTGAATACGCTCTGGGATTTATTCCAGACTTTTAAGGAGCTATCTTTTGGGAATGGGATTCAGCACCATGGCTAACTATTCCTTTAATCTGGAATCGAACCCAGAGATTCATCACACCCTGACATAGAAGCTACCAGCCACATACACAGATCAGTCAGTTAAAGTACCACGTAGGCATTTTAGTCCAAATGGTATGCCCTTTTATTCTGTATGTCTCTGTTTACTCCCTTCCTATATTTGGGAGCCTAGTTTTTCGTTAGGCAGCTTGCTCTAATTCAGTCAAGTAGCTAGGATCCTGCTTAAGGGTGCCCTGTCATTCTCTAAAGTCAAGCTACTGCTCTCTTTGTCCTGCTATGTTTTTACTCCTGGAAGTCTTTAACTGCTCTTGAGTTTGCATTCCCAACACACCTTTAATTCATAGGACTCCAGGTAAAGAGACTTGCTGTCACTTACCCCCAAGAATCAGCCTGCTCATTCATCAAGATCCTTCCTGCAACTTTTCCTCTTCTTTTATGGTGCTAGCTCATATTTCCAGGGCCAGAGTTCTCCTTTTTTTCCCTTGATTATCTTGTTTCCATTTCTGCCCAGATAAAACCTTGTAGAAATACCGATCGTTGCTTCTCAGACACCTTACAATCTAAGGGCTTGTCTAAATGGTTAGTTAGGTTTGAAAGGTTAGTGAACAGTGTATATGTTGTTGGCTGTGGATGAGAGTGGAAAAAGAAGAGAACTGCATATTAGTGATGCAATTTAATTGAGCATTTGTAAGATGGTATTTGCTTTAGGACAGATGTTCCTAACCTGACAGTTTCCAGAATTCTAGGACCTCCACTTATCTCCAGTGAACAATCATATTATAAGATTTGTAGTCCTTCAGGAAAAAAAGTGCCAGACTGGCACTTCACACAATATAAGGGAACACACTTGAAGGTGATATTAGCAAAATTTGCACCTTGGGGGAGTCAATGGTGACAACCCTGTGCCATTTTCTGTAAAGTTTTCCCAAAAAACTAGTGACTCATGTAACATATCCAATCAGTAGTCTAGATGCAGCATTTTGGACCCACTGAATTTTCTGAACAGTTTTAAAAGGCATTCCCATATAGAGTGCATTACAATATTCTAATCCAGCACCATATACAGTGTATTACAATAATCCAAGGCATGTGTTACCATGGATAGATCTGACATCACAAGGGATGTTTTAATGCAGGCCAAACCCAAAGGTGATACTCCACTGTGGCTGACTCCCATGAGACAAGGAACCTTCCCAAAGAACCTTTTTTTCATGAAAATACTGCCCCTCGGATGCTCTGTAAATGCTAGTCAGCATTTTTCACCTCTGCTTTGACCACCTATTTAATCAGTGTATACCTGATCTGCCATTAATGCTTCAGAATACACTATATGAATTTAAAATAGCATTAAAACTAGTCTCTTCCAGCAGACCTAACCAGATGATTTTTAAATTGTGAATTTTAAATTGTATTGGGTTTTTTTTTGTTCCTATTAATTGATATTATGTGCTTTAATGGGTTTATGTATTTTTTTAAAAGAATGTTTAACGCAATGAAAGTATATACATACTAAACCTATAATAAAAAGAATAGCAAAGTGAAGTAATAAAACATTTTTCTATTTTTTTTCCTATTCCAACAGGTGTTGGGAAACTGACTGTTTTATAGAATGGGATTTCTGTTTTAGTGCTGTGCTGCTTTTAATCTATGCTTTTAAAACAATGTTTCATTATGGTTTTAATTCTATAAACAGTTTAACATTATCTTAATCTTAACTTTTTGTATGTTTTCAGCTATATGTGGTTTTACTCGTTATTTCTTCTATTCTGCAAGCCACCTTGAGTCCCATTCTTGAGAAAAAGGTGAGACATAAATAAAGTGATTGCCTGATTGATTCCATGCCAGTAGTATGGTGAATACATTCTGGACTGTAGTCCAAACTTTAAAGAAGCTTTACAAGGTTCTGAACCCTATCCTTGAAATGGGTCCAGCACTTTGGATAGCAGAAACTCTGTCTGGGCCCTTAAAGCCTGGACAAAGGAGATTTTCACAAAGGGGCCAAATGCCCCGTTTCTGCTCCTCAAGCCCCTCTCCCGTCCCTGCTATGAGATTAAGGAAAATGTTCGCACATTTATCTTAATCCCGCAGCAGGCATGTCCTCCCTTTCCCCTTGGCTTCACTGCTGTAAATGCAGCTGCCATAAAGCTGCTTTTACAGCAGTGAAGCCAGACCCCACTCATTTTCATGAGAGAATGGCCACTCGGGAAATTAAAAAATATACCCCATCCCAAAAGCAAAGTACATTTAAAAAAATACAAGTAACCCAGGGAGGGGGGAGGAAAGGGTGCCACTTACCTGGGTGTCCCGTTTCTGCCCAGTAGTGTCCTGAATGGACCTCCCTCCCTCAGTTGTCATTGCGGGAGAGGAATGGGACACCTTTCAGACCACCCATGATTCTGTTATTACAATGGAATGGGTGGTCATTAATGACTTCTCCCCTTGACTGAAATATCATGGGGAGAAAACAGAATAGTCACGTTGAGGGCATGGAAGGGGGTGAATGTTGTCTGAAAGAAAAATCTTTCAGCGACCCTGTTCTGTGCCTGCAACAGAACATATAGCTTATGTGAAAATCTCATATAACTCAGAGCAGATTCACAAACCCACCAACATGGGAGTCTTTTTTGGTTCTAGCTCATATTTCCAGGGCCATTGGGCTCTGAGACTGTAGGGCTCTGGTTGTTTGGAATCCATCCTCTTAGTCTTGGTACTTTAGTATTACATATATCTAAGAGTAGGCTTTTGAAGACAGATATGAAACCTGGCCTCACCCTATAATAGTGAGATCTCACATTCCTACCTTTCTCTGCTGTGAGAGCTAAAACAGCATCTTTGCAAAATCTTTGAGGTGCTGACTAATTTATGTTTAGTCTTATATGATTGGCTTGTGATATGATGTTATACCTTTATAACATTCTTTGGGTCCTTTCACACTACACAATTTACAGTGCTATGATTCTACTTTAACAGCCATGGTTGCATTTTATGGAATCCCTGGATTTGTAGTTTAGGGAGGGCATTTAGAATTCTCAGCCAGAGAACTTTAGTATGGTACCTCTTTGAACTACATACAAGCTCCAGGATTTCATGGGATGGAGCCATGGCAATTAAAGTGGAGACAGTGCTATAATTGTGTAGTGTGAAAGGGACATAGGTGTTGTTTCCATGGCAAAATAAATCCTCAAAGAATGCGACAAGAAGCCTTATAGTTCCCACGCATTCTGAAGCAACAGCGCCGTATTCAGAAGGAGGGGGTCTAAAACACCCGTAAGTGGCGCACTTAATGACACCGCTGATTTTCTGCCTTTTTTAAAAAAGTGTCGCAAGTTTGCGCATTATTGCATTTGGGAACTATCCGTCGTGTTTAAATTCGCGATGTTAAATGTGAGGAAAGTGGGCGGTTTTAAATCGTGACGCTACAGATAACCCGCCTACACATCCGGCACTCCTATCTCCTTTGAAGCATCTGTAAACATCTTTTCTTTTTCCTGATGGAGTCTGTGCAGAGAACAAAGAAGGGGGGCAGGGGAATAGCTTGGACTCATGCCGAAACTATTGATTTACTGGCTCTTTGGGGGGAAGAGAAAGTACAGGAACAACTACGTCTGTGTCATCGGAATATCGATGTCTTCAAGAAAATAGCCGCAGAAATGCAAAAACGTGGGCACAACCGAATCCCGGAAGAATGCCGCACGAAATCGAAAACGATGCGTCAGAAATATAGGGAAATAAGGGATCACAACTCTAAGAGTGGTAATGATGCTGCAACAATGCCATACTATGCAGAGCTTCATGCCATTTTTGGAGTGGCATGATTTTACGGAGTCTTTTTATTTTCTTGATAAGGATTCTTCTGCGGTAGGAACGACACCTTTCAGAGTATAAAACCATTGTAGAAAGTACTCTGATAGCCAAATATAAGCAGGAAATTAGCGTAGCTAAAACCTCCATGGTGCCAGCAATTCTCTTTGCACCATTGAGGAAAACAAAGATCGTAAAAGATGACTAGATGCCCAATCAGGAGCCAAAGAGGGTTTAAGAGGATGACCAATGGGTGTTCGGGTGGCGGGAATTCCCAAAGGAAGTACGTCTACAACGAATGACGTATCTCGTTGATTGACAGATACTACTGACAACATATGCATAATTTAGAAGTCGTGGGAACTAAAATATCCCGATATGTTCAAATTCGCACATTAAAATACTCCACGGTATTAATCAAATGGGAACTAGAACATGGAATTAAAAAAGATGCGAAATTTTCCCGTGGGAACTCACCGATGCAAATTCGAAAGTGCGCTAATGAGATACTTAGCGCAACAAAAGTTCCCGTGGAACCGAGGCCATACATAAAATAATACATATAACACTTATAACACATTTGCTGTTTGTTGGATGTTTTCAGTTAGAAGACTGATAGCCTCTTGAACTGCAGAGCAAATCTGATTATATCACATGGAGTAAGCATAAAAGAGTTTAAGCCCTACACCCCTCTTTTCAAAGGCAAGTTTCTAAAATGAAACAAAAGTCTTATTTTGGTTCTGTATACTTTTGAACTGTCTGATTTAGGCTGTCCTGTGGCATGTTGGTTTGGAATGTCATGAGTTCAATTAGAGAGGAACAACTGTTGTACTTTTATCTGGATGTTCATTTCTGCTGCTAGTTCACTTATTTCCAAAATGGAATATGTCTTTCCTTTAAGTTGTGTGCATTTTCCTTAGAGCCATCATTAGTGGGGGCATGAAAGGTTAATACTTCCATAATTGTCCCTCTCTTGGATGTATATATTTTTTTTATATCTGTATATACTGTGTTTGAGTTTAGCTGTTAGTGCCAAGGAAAATCTTGGATTCTGTTCAGTTTTCTTCACATTCATTTTCCTGCCCACTTAACAAAATTACATTCAATGAGCTGTGGGAGAAATTCACATCAACGGGCCATGTAATGCAATTTCTGGTATATATGCAGGAAGAAAAAAAAATCTTACATTTTCTTTCATTTCTGTCAAAATCAATCAAATTGTACTGAACTGAACATAATCACTAAGAGGGTGGAGGGGAGGGGGACCCAGCCAGACAGTTCCACTGAAATAAACTCTCTTACATGGTAACATGCACATATTTAAGAGGTCTCTATTTTCTTTTTCTCTTTTTAAATCATGCCTAATTAGTTTTTTTTAATCATCCACACAACTAAGGCTCTTCCCTGCATAATTTATGACATAGAGGGGCCGGTGTCAGAAATCAAATGTTGTAAATTAAAAATAACAAGTTTGAGACTAGTGATTCAATTAAAACCCTAGAAAACATTGGATTATGCATAATTGAGAACTTGTATGCAGAGATGCTTGTCATGCTTGTCAGCCCGGATGGGGGGGGATTGGATTGGAACTGTCAAGAGCATTTAAATCAACTCCATAAAAAAAAATCGAAAACAAAGATGATATTTATTATTAACTTCCAGCATTCAGAAATAAAACTGAGAGGTATTTAAACTGAATACGTAGATGACAAGGCTTTATTTATAGCAGAAGTTATAAAACTTAGCAATGACCCCTTCTTGGTAAAGAGGGAAAGATATTAATGTACAGCCTACAATGCAAAGATTCAACAGCTGGCAGAGCTAACAGTAAAACTATGAGCAAGGAAGCACAGAGGCATAATCCAGATTGAGGAGACCATATCACATTTGCCATGTTCATTGGCCCACCTTCTTTTTTTTTACAAAAATCTCCAGCATTAGGAGGTGCTTCATAGGCTGCAACTGCACTGCAGAAATAATGCAGTTTGACACTGCTTTAACACCACTTGTTGTGGCACCAGGGCTCTCTGATAGAGAAGGCTAAATATCTCACAACACTACAAATCCCAGGATTCCATAGCATTGAGCCATGGCAGCTAAAGCAGTATCAAACTGCATTACTTCTGCAGTGCAGATGCAGTCATAGACACAAAAATACACAGCAATGAAGCAAATCCTATAAAATGTTGTTTCCCTCCTCTACTTCACTCAGCCAGCCAGCCAGCCAGCCTTGTGCCTTTCACTTGAATATCTGCAATATCAAAATTTACTACATCCTTTATAACTTTTATTTCAAATGGTTGACTCAGCAGTAAACTGGGCTATTGACAGTTAAGGCTAATGCATATGGACTTAACTAAGTAGCAGAACAGCTAAGAAATCCAGTTACTAAATTATGATGATGCACAACCAATGTGCATTGAGCGTGACTGATGCACATCAGGAGTGCCTCATGCACACTGGAAATCCTCCACCACCACCAATCAGATATTTCCAATTTGAAATAGATATTTCCAATTTGAAATAGAGTCCCCACACACACATACCTGATTCCACCATTTCTAGCATCACTTTTGAAAGGCAGAACCAAATTTCAGCTGTGGAATCTTTTTATAGCAATTTCCTTAAATTTTGTTTAAAAAAATTAAAAAGTCAAACACAAACACATATAAGCCTTCACCCAGTTCCATTTAAGTTGATGGTTTCAGAGTAAATCTTTTTGGGTTTTCTGCAGCAGAATAAATGACAGTGCAATAAATGTCTACTCAAATGTCTATAAATGTCTACTCAAAGATAAGCTCAACTGAGCCCTGGGGGACTTACTGGTAGGCAAATGTGCATAGGATTGCAGTCCAGAACTATTAAAAATGGCAGAAGCTACGGTCCTGAACCCAAGAATAACATTTATTTACCAAATAGCAATGAGGCCAATTTAACATGTACTTGAACACACACACTAATAGCTCAAATGTCAATCCAGTTAAACAGAAATGCTAGGATTTAAGATGATTTCCCTTTAACAGATTGAATTAATCCCAAAATAACATGACAGATGCTTTGAGCAATAGCTACTTTTGTCTTGTATATTTAAATATTATCCTTGGGCCTCAACTGGACACAGCAATACCTGAAAGATACACGATAATAATAGATGCTAAAAATGCTAAAGATGGCATTCTATGGCTAATACTAATACCAAAATGCATTGAACACATTTTCTGGAATTCTGTTGGGGAGTTGCATGCTCGTAAGTGGACTTACATATGCAGGAAATAGAATTGTGGATATGCACAACATCCATATTCATTAGAGGGCTATGTAGGAGAATTGGCAAAGGGACCAATGTGCAATGAGACACTGATTGGTGGTGGTGGAGGATTTCCAGTGTGCATGAGGCACTCCTGATGTGCATCAGTCACGCTCAATGCACATTGGTTGTGCATCATCATAATTTAGTAACTGGATTTCTTAGCTGTTCTGCTACTTAGTTAAGTCCATACAAATTTACGTTGCACGAAAGGACATACAGGATTGTGGCCATTGTTTTGAATTAAGTGGACATTGACTGAAGGCTCCCATCTACAGTGACCATTTACACATCACCAAAAAAGATAGAAGACATACATCATGTACATACAGATGCACGTTTAGCAATAATTGTTATAATTTAAATAGAAATACACCACATTTCACCATAAAGGGAAAGACTGTGATCATGTGACCCATATGTCTTCTCACTTCATTGTCAAGTACTAACTGTTCATGGACAACTTCACAATTTTCCTTTGGCTCTTTAAACCTGGTTTCAACTGAGCAGCTGTTCAAGCAGAAGACTGTCTTCTCTAAAATAGGGGAGTTCTCAGTCTCTGGAATACAGATAAACCTGACTTAAATTCCCTTCTGCTGTTCCTGTTGCAAGAGCTATTATATTTATTTCATTTATAACCCACCTTTCTCCTAAATGGAACTGAAGTGTTAGTCAAATGAATCCCAAGCCTGTGTATGATGCTTCTATTCTGACACTTCCCATCTGTACTACATCTGAAAGGATGGAACTGGAATGAAAGTAAAGCTTCATCACATTTCATTTCCTCACAGCCATTGGAATCAGTTCCACTACTTAGAAATAACTTTCCTTCAGCTGTAGCTGCTGTTTGAGCTACTGTAGTTATCAGGATATGTTTTTCCTTGGTTTTTTTCCAGGCTGTGAGGCTGTGTTCTGGAAGAGTTTACTTCTGATGTTTCGTCTGCATTTGTGGCTGGCATCTTCAGAGAATGGTTGGGTAGTAGTGTGTATGGAATTTATATTCTGTGAACCCCTGTTGGGGGGTATACATTTGTGTAATTGAATGGTTAGTTTCTGGGTATAGAACTGCAAGGAGGATTAGTGTCTGTTTGTCTAATGGTTGATGGCCCATTGTCTGCTGGAAATCCTCCTGTCCCTGGGTGGAATTCCTTTGTAAGTGTTGAGTTTTGATTCTATTGTTCTTCAAAACTGGCAGCTAGATTTTGTTTACTTTTAGGGTTTCTTCTTTCCTGTTGAAGTTGTCCAAGTGTTTGTGGATTTCAATAGCTTCTCTGTGCATTCTGACATGATAGTTGTTAGCCTGGTCCAGAATTTCTGTGTTTTTAAATAACATTTTCTGTCCAGGTTGGTTTATAACATGTTCTGCTACTGCTGACTTTCTGGCTGGCCCAGTCTGCAGTAGCAGAACATGTTATAAACCAACCTGGACAGAAAATGTTATTTAAAAACACAGAAATTCTGAACCAGGCCAACAACTATCATGTCAGAATGCACAGAGAAGCTATTGAAATCCACAAACACCTGGACAACTTCAACAGGAAAGAAGAAACCCTAAAAGTAAACAAAATCTGGCTGCCAGTTTTGGAAAAACAATAGAATCAAAACTGAACACTTACAAAGGAATTCCACCCAGGGACAGGAGGATTTCCAGCAGATAATGGGCCATCAACCAACCATTAGCCAAACAGACACTAATCCTCCTTGCAGTTTCATACCCAGAAACTAACCATTCAATTACACAAATGTACATATACTCCCCAACAGGTGTTCATAGTATATAAACTCCACACACACTCCTACCCAACCATTCTCTGAAGATGCCAGCCACAGATTCAGGCAAAACATCAGAAGTAAAGTCTTCCAGAACATGGCCTCACAGCCCGGGAAAAAAACCAAGGAAAAGCTATGGATGCCGGCTGTGAAAGCCTTCAAGTTCATATCAGGATATGGCTGTTAGGCACTCAGTGAAGGGATTGTTGAGTACAAGGGATGTAAATATATTGCTACAAGTGTGTTCTACCATATTTATTCTTATATGTTACTGTAGACAAGGAGTGAGTCCCTAGACCTTCCAGATGTTGTTGGAATCCAACTCCCACTAGTACCAACCAGTATGACCACAGGTAAGGGATGATGGAAGCTGGAGTTCAATATCATCTGGAGGGTCACAGTTCCCCTGTATAGGCAACAGTAGATAATCCTATCTTTACCACGCACCAATGCAAAATAGCAGTCACATGGTTAAAAGTCCAGAAACAAGATAGAGAGAAATATTTGAGCAATTTGCTTTTTATAACCCTCAGCTGGCATTTTCAAATCTTTACCATGCTAAATTCCTCAGATAGCTTATGATCACTTGGTAGCATTTACATAAACTATCTTTGTATCTCTTTCATCATCTCTCTTTGATGTTTTATTAGTTACATGGTTTAGCCTAGAAAAGTCTTTGCAATTTCTCCTTGCTAAAAAATATATTAAAAAATGAACTAAAATATGGGAGATTTTAATTTAAGCCATTCTGAGAATTCTACAAATTATACAAGGGCTAAAAATGTGAGCAGGAAGGTAATGGAAATTAAAGTAACACAGAAATGATGAATAATATGATTGAAATCAGGTTATTTTTCTAAAAAGGATAATATGTTAAGGCAGCCTATCCTATTTTAAGCTTACTGTTATTTGCATTGCAAATGAGAAAGGCAGTGTCTCATATAGCAGGCAAGAATTTCAAAAGCAGAATTTTTTTAAATTTGTTTAAACTGAGACCTCTGTAATGAGTTGTCAGTTGCCCCACTGACAGATAGGTCTAGGAGGGCAAATCAATGCTTTGACTTGGTTCAGAACGGTGTGGTAAAAGTGTTCCTGAACAGAAGAACTTCAAAGTGTGTAAGTGCAGATCACATGGCAATTGCTTATAAAACTTGCATACCAATGTGAAAGGTAGGTGTGAGCTCTTCTCACTGACAGATTAGCTTTCCATTTATGTATAGGACACTTTTAATATGGCATTCTTTATATGCCATCACACACACACACATACACACCACAGTGTCAAGTGATACCATCCAGAAAATATTTTACCACATCATTGGCTGTTTTGATTGGGACCTATTGTGTACGCTCATAGAGATTTCTCTGAGGTCTTAACCCCATGCATAACTAGATCACAGTGCCAATAGCACATACCTGAGTCAATTAATTAATTAACTTCCAGCCTTCATATCCTTTCTTTTCAAATCACTCAACAATATAACACTATTGAGATTATCAAACAGGAGTCTCCTATCCCACCCCTCTCCCATCCCTGTTTTGGCAGAAAAGAAAAAACTTTTCAGACTTACCTTATTCACAGCTCGTTGCATTGGCAGGGCAGCCCAGGAATGAATAGAGCTCTAATGACCTTCCATTCACTTCCCAGACTGAAATCCTGGCTGTTCTCTTGAGAAGATGAGAGCACAGGAAATTCAAAAATAAAAACAAAAATACACACCAGAAAGTAACAGTAAGCACCTAAACACACTTAACTCATTACAAGTAACCTGGGGAGGATACAAAGAAGTGTGTCATTTACCTCGATGTCTTGATCTCACCTGGAAGTGTCCTGGCTGGGACCTCCCATTGACACTGGCATCGCACCAGCATAATGGGGCACCTTTTCAGTCACAGAACATTCTGTGACATAAATGGAATGGGGGCTCAACTGACAACTTAGCCCATCAATAAAAAGCAGCGCTGGCATAACAACAGCTGAAAGGGAGCATTATGAGAGGGGAACGATGTCATGTGAAAGCAAAGTCCTTTAGCGATCTCCTGGCGTCATTATAATGCCATGTTTAGAATATCTGATAATCTCCTATATCACATTCAATTTACTGGGATGTGATATTTTTCAATCTGAAGTAGTATCCAAATTTCTTTGCCCAAAACTAATAGGATTAACACTTTTTAAAAAAGTGATGGTTCATCATCCAGATACCTCTGTCATCTATCTATCTATCTATCTATCTATCTATCTATCTATCTAATTTATCTCTGCCTTTCTCTCGTAGGATTCAAGGCCAATTCCTGTCATAATCAGTCCTCCCCTGCCACCATATGCCATTTGATCAACTGCACTTCACCTTATTGCAAGGTTGCTAGGGTGGCCATATGTCCTAATTTACAGAAAACAATTTTCAGTTTGTAACAGTTCCTTATTTGAAACACTGTCTCCTTCAAGTCCAGTTCAAAGATTTTTTTAAAAAAACACAACCTAAAATGGGAGAGGGTGGCCTTTGAGGTTGTCCATTAACAGCACATGGACAGCAGACAGAGCAGGCACACAGGTCACCTGCTCACAGAGTTCTCCGCTATGAATTTTATCAGATGTGGTAAAAATGGCACATAAGGACGCAAAATTAACAGAAAAGGGTGCTCATACCAGACATCATTGTGCTTTTACATTTTCAACTGGTCAAAAAGCCGTTATTTTTTATTGATAGGCCAAGCCATCAATAGATCTGCTGTGGCATTTTGTTCCTGGGATTGCGAGCATTTGAAACCATGCACCATTTTCATGTTGTGATTACAGCATCCATGGCCAAAACACATCCAGCTGAGAACACAAAAGCCAGGTAGGGGACACTCTTTCTATGAACCTCCCTGGTTTACTTTGTACTTTTTAAGTATGTTTCTGTGCTCGTGTGTACTTTGTGTGTGTTTATTTTGCTGTTTTTAAAATTTTTACCATGCTCATGTCTTTATCATGAGAATTGCTGATATTATGAACGCAGAAGTAAACAGAGCTAGCGTTCATGTTCCAGTAATGCTGGGGATGCTTTTTCTCACAATTATAGGTCAGTTTGATGAAAAGGGTTATTGTGCTGGTAAACGTACACTGCAAAATATGGTGCTAAAGAGACATTTTAGGAGGCTTGTCTGATAAAATCCCACATTTATATTTAAATTATAGTAATTATTTCCAGATGTCCATCCTTAGATAGAAATTAGCACATGCAAATTTTATGCAAATCCATGTCGACTTTAGTGGCTTCTTTTGATAGAACTTTTCCTCTTCTTTGGTCTCTGGCTTTTCTTCACAAACGAAGATTCAGGAAGGACTCATCCCGCGCTTTCTGCAAGTGCGCTGATGACTAAAAAGGCCAATCCGAGATAAACAAGTCTGGTTGCAGAAAGCACAGCCGAAGGTCTTAATGATTAGGTAAAGGAGGACTACACTAGCTGTTTTCCATGAGACACAGGTAAAGAGAGCAGTTATTTATTCCAATTTGAATAAAGATGCAGTCTTGTCAGAACTGTAACTACTTAATTTATTGGGAAATTTGTCAGCAATTGCAGCAGCTGGAATAAAAACAGCAAACAGTTGCACTTGTAACTCAAGAGATGGAGTTTTGAACATGAATACAGAGTCATAGGATCATGGAGTTGGAAGGGGTCTCGTGGGCTATTGAGTCCATCCCCCTACTCGATGTAGGATCTCCAGCTAAAGCATTCCCAGCAGGTAGCTGTCCAGCTTCTTTTTGAAGACGTCCAGAGAAGGGGACCCCCACCACCTCTCTAGACAGTTGGTTCTATTGCCAAACCACTCTTACTGTCAAGACGTTCCTTCTAATGTTCTATCAAAATCTACCATCTTGTAACATAAAACCATGAGACCTGGTCCTACCCTCTGGAGTAACAGAGAACAGGCTTGCCCCTCTTATCTGTGACAGCCTTTGAGATATTTGAAGAATGCAGTTAATCCACCCCCCCCCCCAGTCTTCTATTCACCAAGGGCTTGTCTACACTGTTAAAAAACCGAACCCCTCCTGTGAGTTTCCCCAAATCTTCAATGATCAGGCCACATGACATACAGCCTTTTCTGTGAATCTGGGGTGATCAGGCCACACATCTCATAGCCCAGATCCAGGCAATTCCAGGGTATTTTACCAAGGGCTGGTTTACACAGCAGATTTATTGCGGCAACTTGCGCTTTAATTCTTTTCCGCAGCTGTGCCAGTCAGGTTTTTTTCCTAATTATGTTGCTTTTAAGTTCAGACTTGAATAAGTGTGGGGGGCGTGGCCTCCCAAGCAGAGGCAGGCTGTATGGGGAAGCGCAAGACTCACAGACTCTGCCCAAATAGCAGGGGGAAAGATCAAAGAAGTGGCTCCATAAATCTGCCTGTAAATGAACTCACTCCGTGAAGCAGAGGGACAGTAATCTCTCTGCTAAAAGACCTTGCTGCCATGCCATGGATCCTAAGGTGAACCTATCGCAAGTTTTTCCAGCCTCCCCCGTCTCCCTCCCCCGTCTCTCTCGCTTGTGCTCTCTCTCTCTCTCCCTCCCTCCCTCCCTCCCCCAAGCAGAGCTGACAGATGGGAATATTATGACTGAAAGGGCTTGGGAATCCTTTTTCTTGGCAGACCTTCTGCAAAATAGCAGAGAGGATTTTTCAGTTTCCTGATCACTACTGAACGCAGTCCCTCTTTTTTAAGCCCGCCCCTTACATCACAGAAACCAATCACAATGCAGATCTGATGCAGCCCTTAGTTCACACTGCCAATAAAGCACTACATTGCAAATATGCTGGCAAAAATAGCGACATCCCCTGGCATGCTATATTTGGGTGTTTTACCTTCCCCCCTTCTGAATGAGGCGGTGCTGTGCTGCGATCCGTGGGAACTATGAGCTATCTTAGCGGTATATTTAGAGGAATATTTGCCCGTGTAAATGACCCCCTAGATGAAGAGTTTTGATGATTTGTGGTTTTCTCTGCATTTTCATCTGCTGCTGCTGCCACCAACAACCATTTTAAAGCTCAGGAGGCAGTTCCTGGCTGAAGAAAGAGATTTTCTCCCTTTCTCTGGCTCAGCAGTACTGCCTCTGCCCAGTCTGTTCTCACCCATCGCTTCCTTCAAGTGCTCCTGTCACTTTCTTCAAGTGCTCTTCCTGCAACAGGAGAGCAGGTGGAGGTGACACTGCTGAGCCAGGGGAAGGGAGAAAACCTCTCCCTTCATCTAGGAACTCCCTCCTGAGCTTTAAATTATGGTCGAGGTGGTGGCGGCGGCGGCAATGGCGGACAAAACTCGGCAGGGACAACGAAGACAAGGTATCCCATGTCCCTGCAGAGAATAATAATGTGCAGTGCTTTGGGACAAATGCAGGGGTATGCGGGCAGAACTCCATTTGGAATTAACCTCCCACATGTAGACATGCTCCAAGCTGGACATGCCCAGCTCCTTCAATCTTTCCTCCTATGTTTTGTTTTCCATACCTCTTATCATTCTTGTTGCACTTCTCTGAACCTGCTCCAACATGTCTATATCTTTCTTTAAAAATGAGACACCCAGAACCGAATGTAGTACACCAGATGAGGCCTGACCAGCACAGACTATAGTGGGACTATTACTTCCCTTGACTTGGAAACTATGGACTTTATCAGACACATGAAATACAGTGTCATAACAACGCCACATAACCGTGAAAGGGCCTGCATATAAGATGACGTCATCCTTTTGCGGTTATGTCCTCATCAAAATCCATGCTTTTTTATTGCGGGCCCTGTGGAGGATCACTCCCGTGTGCTCACATCTCAGCTGACAGCTATTTTGTCCCCACTGGCTTGGTTTTCATGGCGCAGTCCAGCCACAGAGGCCTCAACCTGATGGTGAGTCCTGAATCCATTGTACTTACCTAGGGTTTGATTCGATGGGTCTGCTCTAATTGGGATTCATCAAGAGGATTCCAGCCTGGCGGGAGGGATGGACGCTCTCCACGGACCTTGCCTGCCTTGGAGATTCTGGCTTGAAGAAAAACTCCTAAAACTGTGACTCTATGCCCCCTTCCCTGGGAGGAAGCCTTTTTGAACTAAGAAGAGCTGGTCCTGGGTAGAACTGGGCTGTAATGCTCTGATCTTCTGTCCACCACAACCCCAGCATACTGGGAGATTTGCTTCTAAGTAGGCCTGTGTAAGATCGGGCTGCAATTTTTCTACTAAGGGTGTAATGGCATGTAGCTGTGGCTGGGTCATGCTTATTAGCAGCTGCCTCAATTCAATAGAGTAATTTCTGCATCTCATTTGCAGGTAAATAAAGGTTTCAGATGGCTTTCTACAATCTCTCCACCCAGTTAATGTTATGTTACTGGTTGTTTCAGTAACATTCAGGAGTGAATGTGGGCATCTGCAGCCTTCAAAATGCCCTCAGCCACCACCTTTTCCTCCTGGAGCAGCTAGGAGTGAGTGTGGGAGTCTGCAGCCTTTAAAAAAGCCTTCAGCCACCACCTTTTCCTCCAGGAGCAGCTAGGAGTGAGTGTGGGCATCCACAGCCTTTAAAAAAGCCTTCAGCACTTCCGGGTCGACGAATGGCAAGGCGGACGTTTTTAAAGAAAGAAAACCTCTACTCCTACAGTGTATTAGGATAGCCTTCCCCTGTCTTGATTGTTGTCAATAATCAGCACTTAGCAAGGATCTTCCTGCCCTGAAGTGACCATCTCAGAAATGAAGAAACTTTATCTCCAGGTGAGTAAGAGAGTGCTTCTGGGTGGTGCAGCAGCACCCTTTTGTGTCTAATGTAGGAACAGGTGCTTCAACACGGTGGCGGTGGCAGCGACTGGGCCGCAGAGAGGATAGGTAGAGGCCCAAACTGCCCAGAGAAACATCACCCAAGGCGGTGCAGTGGCAGTTGTGGCGGCAGTGAAGCTGGGGACGACTCAGCTTCGTGTTCCCTCCCAGGAACACCTTCTCTCAGCAATATGGCGGCAGCAGCAGTGATGGGGCCATGGGGAGGACAGGCGGAGGGCCAAACCACCCAGAGAAACACCATCCAAGGTGGTGCAGTGAGAGTCGCAGTGGCAGCAAAGCCGGGGAGAACTCGGGCAGGTATAGCACCATTCCAGGAACACCATCTCCCAGCAACACGGCAGCAGAGGCAGTGACTGGGCCACAGGAAGGACAGACGGAGGCCCAAACTGCCGAGAGAAACACCACCCAAGGCACCATTAAAGCCCTTTGTTGAAGTGGCCATGAGAACGCAGGGTTGGGAATACAGCTGGATCCTTTGCTATTCTCATTATGTATAGGGGCTGGGAATGATCTGGGAGCGGGAATTGAGGTTGTGGGGGGGAAGGGAAGGTATGGCGGTAACAGAGTGAAGAGTGAAGAAAGAAGGGGGGATCGATGTTTAATACCTATCCCGCCTTCAGTTTACTCTGTTTCCCAGAATAAACTGGAGAGCACACCAACCATTCCACAGACCCTTACTCTGCTCCTTTGCAATGCCAGGTTGGTTAAAAACAAGACTCATATCATCCATGACCTTCTATTGGATGAGGCTGCCGAGCTGGGAGAGGCCAGTGCTGTGACTTGGACGCAGGCACTCCCGGCTGGGTATGCAGTTAGTGAGCAGGTAAGGAAAAGTGGGCAGGGGGAGGAGTGGCTCTGATTCATAGAAACAATCTAACCTTGACCAGGAAGCCTATCTGGAATACAGTCAAGTGTATGTACCTAAGCCTGAGGTCCAGGGATACTTTAGGGATTCTGTTAGTATACCGACCACCCCGTTGTCTAACAGACTCCCTAACCGAGCTGACACAGCTGCTCTCAGAGTTGTTGCTGGAGTCACCCAGACTTTTAGTTCTGTGCGACTTCAACATCCCACTCGACACCAGCTTACTAAATCTAACTGGCGTAGCTCGGGAGTTCATGGAATCAATGACAAACAATTGGTTGTCGAGCCTGCTCACTGTGCAGGTCATACCCTTGATGCAGCCTTTAGCAGAGAACAGGAATATCTGTGGGTGGAGGTCATTAAAACCTCTGCATTGTCATGGACGGATCATTTCCTGGTCAAGATGGAGCTAAGTGCCACTGTCTGACCCACCGGGGGTGGCGGACCTATTAGAATGGTCTGCCCTCAAAGGTTAATAGAACCAATTGGATTCCAGAAAGCCTTGGAGGGTTTAATGGTTGGTAACGCCAGTGATTTTGTCAAAGCTTTGGTTAATATTTGGAACACCAACCTCACCAAGGCTATCGACACAATCGCTCACAAATGTTCTTTCCAGCCTGCTCCTAACCGTAAGCCCTCGTATTCAGAGGAGCTTAGGAAGATGAAGTGGGCTGGACAATGACTAGAGCACACCTGGCAGAAGACTTGACTCTTATCCAACAAGACCCATCATAGGAATTTCTCTGATTCTTATCTAGAGATGATACGTGCAGTGCAAAAGTCTTTCTCCTCTGCACGAATTCTGTCTGCAGAGTCCCGCCTAGCAGAACTGTTTAGGGTGGGGTGGGGAGCTGATGCAGATTCCACCTGTGCAGAACCCCTTACTCAACCTGACAATGGCCTGCTGTGACATGTTTAACACTCACTTTGCAGATAAAATCTCTTGGATAAGAGCCAACTTAGATGCCAGTGTATGACAGAATCTATAGACGAGGTGTCCAGCAACTCCATTGATTAAATTTTATTGGATCAGCTTCAATTTGTGAGTACCGATGACGTGGACAAGCTCCTTGGCAGAGTGAGGAAGATGACCTGTCTCCTCGATCCTTGTCCATCATGGCTGGCTACCCAATTGGGTGATGCTGTGAGAGTACTCCTTAGGGATATTATCAATTCGTCCTTCAGGGAGGGGTCCGTTCCATCCTGTCTGAAGGAAGCGGTGGTTAAGCCGCTCCTGAAAAATCCTTCCCTGGACCCCTTGGTCAGGAACAACTATAGGCCAGCTTCCTTGCTGCCTTTTTTAAGCAAGGTGATTGAGAGGGCAGTTGCTTTCCAACTCCAAGCTGTCTTGGATGAAACCAATTATCTAGATCCATTTTAAACTGGCTTTAGGATGGGATGTGGAGTTGACACTGCCATGGCTGCTGTGGCTGATGACCTCTGCTTGGGTATCGACAGGGTAGTATGATCCTGTTGGTGCTCTTGGACCTCTCAGCAGCCTTTGATACAACAGATCATTCCATCCTCTTGGATCGCCTGAGAGGGTTAGGAATTGGAGGCACTGCCTTGCAGTGGTTCCGTTCCTTCCTCTCAGGCAGATCCCAGAGGGTGAGGCTCGGGGACAGCTGTTCTACTAGAATAGAGCTTAATTGTGGCGTCCCTCAGGGCGCCATCCTCTCCCCAATGCTATTTAACATCTATATGAAGCCGCTAGGAGAGATCATTCGGACGCATGGAGCGCAGTGTCATCAGTATGCCGATGACACCCAGATATATTTCTCCATGTCTCAGTCATCAGCTTTGACTTCAGATGGTGTCTCTCTTCTCAATGATTGTCTTAAAGCAGTAATGGACTGGATGAGGAAAAACAAATTGAGACTGAATCCAGACAAAATGGAGGTACTAACAGTTATGGGTCCGAAACCAGGTCTGGGAATACAACTTCTAATCCTGGATGGAATCACACTCTCCTCCAAGGACTGTGTCCACAGTCTGGGGGTGCTCCTGGACCTGTCGCTCCTGATGTCTAATCAGGTAAATGCAACGGTGAGGAGTGCCTGTTATCAACTTCGGCTGATACGCCAGCTGCGCCCTTTCCTGGAAACCAGGGACCTCAAAACTGTGGTACATGCGCTGGTAACCTCCCGTCTTGATTTCTGTAATGCGCTCTACGTGGGGCTACCCTTGTGCTTGACTCGGAAACTTCATCTAGTTCAGAACATAGCAGCCAGGTTGATTTCTGATGTTTCCAGAAGAGAGCACATAACACCTGTGCTAAAAGCTCTCTCCACTGGCTGCCTACTAGTTTCCAGGCACAGTACAAGGTGTTGGTTATGACCTTTAAAACCCTACATGGCTTGGGGACAACTTACCTCCGGGACCGTATCCTCCCATATGATCCTCCCCGCGCACTTCGGTCCTCTGGGAGGAATCTGTTACAACCTATGAAAACAAGGCTGTCGGTGACCTCCCAGAGGGCCTTCCCTGCTGCCGCTCCCAACTTATGGAATGGCCTGCCGGATGAGATCCGTCTTATTACCACCTTAGACAGCTTTAAAAAAACTGTCAAGATGGATCTTTTCCAGCAGGCCTTCCCGGAATAACTATCCCAGCCCGAAGATTCAGCTGCCTTTTTCCCTTTGAGCTGCCATTGATTTTTTTTCTTCTGTTTTAATTATTGTATGTTTTTAAATTTTTTCTAATTCAATATTATTTTAAGGGGTGGGTGGGTTAGAGTATTGATGTAATTATGGAGTTTTATACTGTAAGCCGCCCCGATTGCATTGCAGAGGGGCAGGATAGAAATAAATTTTATTATTATTATTGTTATTGACAGCTGAAGCTGTCAATAGATCCCCTGTGGCACTTTTGTGCTGGCATTGCCAGCATGTGAAACCTCGCACCCTTGTACTCATGTCAATGCAGCATCAATGGCCGGTCTGGCATGAACACTTCTGAGTGAGATCATGAAATCCAGGTTAAGTGACACACTTTTTATGACCCTCCCCAGGTTAATTGGGACCTTTAAAGTGTTTGTATGTGCTTTTTAAAGTTTTTCTGTCTTTTTAAAAAATTTCCTGTGCAATGAAGTCTCACGATAATCAGTGGGATTTCAAAGGAGGAATGAATGGAGCTCCCTTAACTTCCTCTTTCATTGCCGGTTAAGCCTTTGCCGGGATTAAAGGTAAGTGTGGTGTGTGTGGGGGTGTTCTTTTGTTGGCATAAAAATGATTTTTTTATGCCAGCAAAAAAACACTTTTAAGTGGCTCATCTGATAAAGTCCTATGTTTCTATTAATGCAGGCTAAAATAGCATTCATCTTCTTTGCTGCAGCATCAGCAAAGACTGCTGGTTCATGTTCAGTTTATGATAAGTAATAATCTCAAGGTTCTTTTCATATGTGGTGCTTCTGAGCCATGTATTCCCCATCCTACACCTGTGCATTTGGTTTTTATGGACTAAATGTAGAATTTTGCATTTGTCTCTATTGACTTTCATTTTATTAATTTCTGCCCAGTTTTCTAGTTTATCTAGTTTCTAGTTTATCTAGGTCCTTTTGAATTCTGTTCCTATCTTCCAGTGTATTAGCCACATCTCCCAGTTTTGTGTCATCTGCAAACCTGATAAGGATTCCCTCCAGACTGTCATCTACAGTCGGGAGGGTCTGTGACCAACTCCTTGTTGGTTAGGATCAAGTGCAGGATTGCCAGTCCCCTTGTTCCTTCCTTTACTTTTTGAATTAGGGAATTATCTGCAAGGCACATCAGGAATTTGTTGGGGAGCCTATGCTTAACAGAGCTAGTCTCCCAGCAGTTATCAGGGTAATTAAAGTTTCCCATAACTACTGATTCTTGCATCTTTGAGATTTCTGAGCTTTGGTTCTGAAAAGCATCATCCACCACCTCTTCTTGGTTTGGTGGCCTGTAGTAAATTCCTACTACAATGTTGCATTTATTTATTTCTCCATTTATTTTTACTCAAATGCTCTCATCTGGTCTACCCTGATCACTCTTATGGATTTCTGTACAACTGAATTTGTCTTTGACATATAATGCCATTTTCCCCTCCTTTTCTGCCACATGTATACTTTTTGATTAGGTTATATCCTTCAATTGTGATATTCCAAATCATGGGAGTCATCCCACTGGGTCTCCATTACAGCTGTAAAGTCATATTCACCTTCCTGCCCTAGGATTTCAAACTCATCTTGTTTGTTTCCCAAACTCTGTGCATTGGTGCATTGACATTTGAAACTTGCTTTGTTTTCACCTATTAATTTACTGTCAGTTTTCCTTTGGATCCTGTTCTGTCCCTCAGCTTCTTCTCTAGAAATTAACATTATTGTGTTTAGAGCTTGCCTTTCAGCTGATGTTTGAGCTATCATCTCCAACCCCTCAAGGATTTAGTTAAATTTCCTCTTGATCAGACTTGCCATGTGACTACCAAAGACATTCTTCCCATGTAGTGTACTGACTTTCCCTTCCAAGAGAGCTACCAATTTGCACTTGCAGGTGTAGTTGGTGATGTTTCTGGCAAGAAGACAAACATTGCACATTCATTGCAGCAGACATCTATGGATCATTTTGCCTCCATCTTTGCAGTTATTTCTCTTCTCTTTTCTTCTCTAAAGACCCAATTGTTGCAGGGCCACCCTAGAATCTCCTCTGGGATTATGATTTTAAGGGTCCTTCTAGGAAGGAATTTTTATACAGGTGCATGCATGCGCACCCACCCACCCACCCACCCACCTTCTTTTTGCCTTCTCTGGGAGGACATATTTTGTTAAATTTGGTGAAACAAAATGAATAGTTTGGAGTGAGAATCATAACAAAGATGAATTCATGTACTTAAGTATGCAAAAATATGGCAATTACTGTTGGAGTAATATTATATTTAGAAATCTAGAATTCATTGAAAACTAAAATTCATACTACAGTTAATAGTCTAAACAAATAAGTTTCAATCAAATGTCAATCATTTTCTGGAGGTGAAAAAGAAAGAAAACTGTACCAAAATATATGCTTTCAGTTATAAAAATCTGCTGTCAAGGCATTTAAGTAAATAAAAATAGCACTGTCAATGAACATGGATTTGAAATGTTTAGGGAGGGAAATACAGAATTTTATTCATAAAAACAGATATGGTGGTTTGTTATCTGACAGGCGTATATCATCTATCTGTTGAAGAAAAAGACCTGTCAACAGTAGGTGCAATTATACTTACAGTGATCATATTAAATTAGTGAAATGCAGGTTAAAGAGTGTATATAATGAAGAAATGCAGATTCAGGGAAATTCTATATATCATTATACTCCTCTTGAGACTGAATTTATAGTGAAATGGTGTCTAGGCATTCATTTTGAACATGGATTGAATTGCCTTTTTAAAATTTTCTTCCCAAATAGTTCTCAAAGTTGTTCTGGGAGCCTGGCCTGTATATTTTGAAGGCTTTTTTCATTGTAGCTGGAAAATACAATTTCTAATGTGTCAACTGTTTCTCCACGTGGATTGCCTTTATCATGTTGAAAATCTCTATAGGTTCCAGGAAGGACCAAATCTGTTACAGACGCTTTCCACATGGAACTGGCTTAATGGACATATAAACACTGCATTCAAAGTGGCCCTTTGTACTTGTAGAAATAATGGTGGTTTTCAGGTTAGTATGGCATCAAGAGAAAGCAAGAGAAAGAGAAATGTATCAGAGAACAAGTTTGACTGCTTCCAACAGTGGGGAAGTTGAAACTGTAAAGCCAATTGAAGCTGTGAGGTAAGATTGCTTTCTGCCTGAGGCTGGGAGATTAATTATGAGAATATCGTAAGGCATGTAAGAGAGTTGGGTACAATGAGATAGCTCCTCAAGCAGAATTTCAAAACAGCCCTGTACACCTGACAGGAGACAGTAAAATGGGCTCTTGAGAACCTGTGTGAATTCACCTGCTCTGAGCAAGTTCACAGTCACACCTGTTCAGATAAAACTTACCATGTGAATTTCATCCATTTATACTTAGTGCAATCACTTACCTTATCACACTACACTGTTATAGTGCTATTATTACGGTTTACCTGCTCTGGCTGCCTCCTGTGGAATCCTGGGATTTGCAGTTTAGGGAGGAGCATTTAGAATTCTCAGCCAGAAAGCTCTTGGGCCTCACTAAACTACAAACCCCAGAAATCCACAGGAGGCAACCATAGCAGTTAAAGTGGAATAATAACACTATAACAATATAGTGTGATAGTGTTTTTCCCAGAAGACTAGTGGAATGGATTACGGGCAGACTCTCCCTCCCTAATTAGCCCAATGTGTAATTAGAAGTGCCCATCATGTGTTAAGTATCACTTACTCCCAAGTAAATGTGCCTAGGATTGATGGCAGGCATCCTTTATTACTCCTGGGAGGGAATCAGTGACAATCGCTGTCTCAATATTTCTAAGTGCTTGGTCATTTAGTACAGTCCTGATTGATAATTCCCAAAGAGGCACAACTATATAGGAGTTTTGGTAATTAAATTCTGCCAGATCATTTTGGGGTGGGGTTCATCCCCCTAGCCAAGTCTTGGGGAGGAACTCAAGCCCCTTGCACACCCATTCAGGAGTCTTTGCCATTTATGCTTCTTTTGCTCCTTCTCCTTCTTTTTACCCTTCTTCTTCCACTTCCAGAAGCTGCAGAATGCCTGACTTGCCTAGACCCAACTCCAACACCTCCCCAGATATTAAAAACCCTCACATCCTAATTCATTTCAGCTATATATCACTATGGTCTAGTTCTTATGGTCTAGTTCCCAGGTCTCATTAGCTCAGCAAGTGCCATCACTTTATGGGCATCAATATATATTTTGCTCATTTAATTATTAGCTTGATTTGTGCAGTATGAGTATGTCCAGGATTGTTTGCCATTTATGCTTCTGTGCTAGCATTCACACAAACATATTTGCAGTCACCAGGTACATTCTGATTCTTACATGTTCAATAACTTCCTCTCCCACAAGGGATAGATTTATAGGAGTGTGAACTTCTGAGGTATGTTTGCCAAGAAATGCTATAGCCAAAGTTCAATGTCCTTTGGAACATGTGTAAGTGCATTCCCTTATTTGGAATGGACATGAATTAACATATGGAATAATTACATTCAGTTTTCCCCATTGTCCCTGCACAGTTTATATAAGCTTGTATTAATGTCTATCACTCCTTGTCCCATGACCATGTATAAACTAATAAAATGTTTTGAAAAAACAGTGATGATGTAACCATAGGTATGATTCCATCAAGATCCTTTCACCATGTCATTTTTGACATGATAGTTTTCCATGTGTGATGCACAAGAGATTATGAGGCTCTGGGGAGGAAACTGAAAGAAATGGATGCACAGGTTGTCATCTCATCTCTTTTGCCAGTTCAAGGGCATGGTCCAGGAAGGGAGAGGAAAATAGCCAACGTAAACAACTGGCTCAGTAGATGGTGTCGCCGAGAACAATTTGGATTCTTGGATCATGGGCTGCGCTTCCATGAGGGGGGGACTTCTGGCAAGAGATGGGGTGCATCTCATACCAGTTGGCAGAAACGTTTTTGCCTACAGTCTCAAGAATTTGATCAGGAGAGCTTTAAACTGAATCATATGGGGGAGGGAGACAGTATTCTGGAAGGCAAAAGAGCTGGGGAAAATAGTCAAGCTGTCATAGAGGGAACAAACCAAACAGCGCAAGGATCCAACAGTGGGAGGCAAAAAAATTTGCACAGGTAGCAAGTAAAGGGAACACATGGTCTTACATGTCTCTACACTAATGCACAGAGCATGGGAAATAAGCAAGATGAACTTGAATTCCTAGCACTACAAAGCAAGTATGATATAATAGGCATTACTGAAACCTGGTGGAATGAGTCTCATGATTGGAATGTAGGAATCAAGGGGTATAACCTTCATAAGAGAAACAGGCCAAACAAGAGAGGAGGAGGAATAGCATTAAATGTCAGGGATATTTACACCAGTGAAGAGATCCATGACCTCAATACTGGAAGCCAGGTGGAGAGCATCTGGATAAAGATTAAAGGGGAGGGGAACAACAGGGATGTTATTGTGGGACTCTACTACAGACCCCCAAGTCAGATGGAGGAATTGGATGATGCCTTTCTAGAACAGATGATCACACACGCAGAAAGGAGAGATGTAGTAGTGATGGGTGACTTCAACTATCCTGATATTTGCTGGCAATCTAACTCAATCAAAACTTCAAGGTCTAGCAAATTCCTTACTTACCTGGAAGACAATTTCATGGACCAAAAGGTGGAAGAGGCAACAAGGGGGTCAGCTATTTTAGATCTGATCCTAACCAACAGGGATGACCTGGTTAATGGGGTGCAAGTGGTGGGATCCTTAGGTGAGAGTGATCATGTTCTCCTGGAATTTGTTATAGAATGGAAAGGAGAAGCCAGGCATAGTCAGACACACATTCTCGACTTTAGGAGAGCTGATTTCAATAAACTCAGGGAAATACTGGGGGTGATCCCATGGTCAGGAATACTAAAAGAGAAGAGACCTCAAGATGGATGGGACTTTCTCAAAATGGAGATACTGAAGGCACAATTTCAAACAGTACCATTGAGGAAGAAAAATCGGAGGTGTCTCAAGAAACCAGGGTGGATGACTAAAGAAATTACAACACAGCTAAGTTTTAAATGGAACATGTATAGGAAATGGAAAAAGGGGGAAATCACCAAAGAAGAATTCAAACAGATAGCGAACACATGTAGGAGTATAGTCAGAAAAGCTAAAGTGCAGAATGAGCTCAGGCTTGCTAGAGAGGTTAAGAACAATAAAAAGGGGTTTTTTGGGTATGTCCGCAGCAAAAGGAAGAAGAAGGAAATGGTCGGGCCACTACATGGAGAAGATGGCAAAAAGCTAACAGGGGACAGAGAAAAGGCAGAATTACTCAACACCTTCTTTGCCTCAGTGTTTTCAGAAAAGGAAAAGGGGGACCAACCTGAGGATGAAGGAACAGAGGACACAATAGGGGAAATCCAGCACAGAATAAGCAAAGAGGTAGTACAGGAACACCTTCTTAACCTAAATGAATTTAAATCTCCAGGACCAGATGAACTACATCCAAGAGTATTAAAAGAGCTGGCAAATATAATCTCAGAGCCATTGGCAATAATCTTTGAGAACTCCTGGAGAACAGGAGAAGTCCCAGCAGACTGGAGGAGGGCAAATGTTGTCCCCATCTTCAAAAAGGGGAAAAAAGAAGATCCCAACAATTATCGTCCAGTTAGTCTGATATCAATACCAGGGAAGATTCTAGAGCAGATCATTAAACAGAGAGTCTGTGAACATTTAGAAGGCAATGCCATAATCACAAAAAGTTAACATAGTTTCAGAGTAACAAGTCATGCCAGACTAATCTGATCTCTTTTTTTGATAAAATTACCAGCTTGGTAGATGAAGGGAACACTGTGGATATCACATACCTTGATTTCAGTAAGGCTTTTGACAAGGTTCCCCATGACATTCTTGCAAACAAGCTTGTAAAATGTGGGCTAGACAAGTTAACTGTTCAATGGATTTGTAATTGGTTGACCGGCCGAACCCAAAGGGTGCTCACCAATGGCTCCTCTTCATCTTGGAAAGATGTGACCAGTGGGGTGCCACAGGGTTCTGTCCTGGGCCCGGTGCTATTCAACATCTTTATCAATGAATTTGATGAGGGAATTAGGGGCATACTTACCAAATTTGCAGATGACACCAAATTAGGAGGAGTAGCTAATACCCTGGAGGACAGGATCAAAATTCAAAATGACCTGAATAAACTGGAGAGCTGGGCCAAACCTAACAAAATGACATTCAATACATAGAAATGTAAGGTACTGCACTTAGGGCAAAAAAATAAAATGCATAGATATAGGATGGGAGAGACCTGGCTGAATGAGACTACATTCAAAAGGGATCTAGGAGTCCTAGTAGACCACAAGTTGAACATGAGTCAACAGTGTGATGCGGCAGCTAAAAAGGCCAATGCGATTTTGGGCTGCATCAATAAAAGTATAGTGTCCAGATCAAGAGAAGTAATAGTGCCGCTCTATTCTGCCTTGGTCAGACCTCACCTAGAATACTGTGTCCAGTTCTGGGCACCACAATTCAAAAAGGATATGGACAAATTGGAGCGTGTCCAGAGAAGGGTGACTAAAATGGTGAAAGGTCTGGAAACCATGCCTTATGAGGAGAGACTTAGGGAGCTGGGTATGTTTAGCCTGGAAAAAAGATGGTTAAGAGGCGATATGATAGCCCTGTTTAAGTATTTGAAGGGGTGTCACGTTGAGGATGGAGCAAGCTTGTTTTCTGCTGCTCCAGAGATTGGAATACGGAGCAATGGATGCAAGCTCCAGGAACAGAGATTCCACCTCAACATTAGGAGGAACTTTTTGACAGTAAGAGCTGTTCAGCAGTGGAACACACTCCCTCGGAGCGTGGTGGGGTCTCCTTCCTTGGAGGTCTTTAAACAGAGGCTGGATGGCCATCTCTCGGGGATGCTTTGATCGTGATTTCCTGTGTGGCAGGGGGTTGGACTGGATGGCCCTCATGGTCTCTTCCAACTCTGCAATTCTATGATTCTGTGATTCTATGTGTATTTGTTAGGCTTGGTCATTGCCTCCCAAAAGTATATATGATTGTGTTAGGATTCCAATTGTGTGGTGTTTGCCCGTGAATCCATTGATAAAACATTGTAAAAACAAAATGTAAATGCATATATGAACAATCAGAGTTGATTTTTTTTGCAGTGTTTTATCAATGTCCACAAATAATCCAGATTGAGTACAATGGGAGGCTAATGACAAAGAAGGGAGTGAAAACAGTGGCAAACCTGGGTATGCTCCTATTCCAGGTTTAATTTCCAAGGTTTTCCTGATGATCCAGAGGAACAATGATGAAACTGTAGACATTCATCAGTCCCAATATTTTGACAATCTAGCTTTTTAACTAGGAAAATTGAGAGTAGGATTGCTGCAAAACTATAATGACAAGGTATCCACCTACTTGCGGTGAGTAAATAAAATGATGCTTATACACTGCAGGTCCTTCAATGAAGGACCATTTCTTTTCTAAAGCATTATGTCAGCTGGACTCTGCTTAGCTCGTGTGCTGGGACTGCGTTCTACATTGCAATTTTATGTACAGGACCCCTGTATCCGTTTGGGATTGGTTCTGGGGGTGGTGGTGGCGGTGTGCATACTGAAAACCATGGATAATAGCAAACACCATTGAAAATAATGGGACTTCTGGTTTAAAATACCATAGAGTTGCCTTGGAGGACATAGAAAATGTCTAGAAAGGACACATTTTCTAGGAAGGCTCTATGATAGGTGTGCTGTTTTGTGTCCCATGGATAATTGAATCAGTGGATAATGAATCAGTGGATATGGGGGTCCTACTGTACATATTTAATTCCACACCTCCCTTCTTGGTATGAAAACATCTGACTGGAATGCTTAGTTGACAGATGTTGGTCAGAGACACATGAAGCCTGATATTCCAGAAGCAGCTGCTTCATATATCTATTTCAGAGCTAGTTAGGTATAGGCATTGTTTGACAGCGTGTTTTTAGTGATGGGAATCCTTTGCAAAAGCACGCTTGTCCAGCACTCCATACTAAAGGGGTAGCTCTTATTGATGATTTGGTAGGTAGAACAACACCTGCACACTCCACAGGCCTTTGCTTGAGGGCGTGCATTAATTTTTTTGGAATTAATGAAACATAGAATCAAATAGACCCCATCTAGTTTCATTTTTAGTCAGTCTGAATAAAATAAAAAGTGAATGAGTCCCAGCAAAGTGTTCCTTACTACTACAAACAAATGGTCCACATTTATTTTTCCCAGCAATGGCAGTTGAACTAATTTTGGGGGCAGAAGAACTGCAATTTTATTTTCCATAATGATCTGGAAGTTGTGGCATTTGGTGACATTCTTGGATGGAAATATTTAAAATATTAATACTTTTAATCTACAATTAAACATAATATTTAATATTAATAGGTTTATTAATAAATGTCAATACATTTTTAAAATATTAGAATAAAATGTTAATATAAGTAACATAATTTGTTACTTAAAATGTTAATATAAGTAACATATCAAAAACATTTGATATATGCATTTAATACATTTAATATTTAATAAGTATTTTAATAAATTACATCACATCTAATAATTTCAATATGGAAAAGGGTCTTGCAGCACCTTTGAGACTAACTGAGAGAAAGAAGCTGGTGCACAAACTTTTGTAGATTTAGTCTAAACCTACTGGAAGAATCCTGTAAATTGTTTGACTCCATTATTGCACCAGGCCCATGTTAAAGGCACTGTTGTGCACATGGAAGAACTATACATCCAGAAAATGTGGGTTCTTTCCCCCTAATGCACATTAAGCAGGAACCCGTTTTGCTGATTGAATTGCTTCATTTGGCAGTACTAGAGAGGAAACAATTCACATCCCCAGCTCTTGGTGTGTCCTTAAAACTTGTTCTTCAGCAGGCTGACAAACTGTCTGGACCAGCTTTATAGATGTAAGGGGAAAGTCCCATCACACCAGCAAGTGCCCACTAGTGTGACATTAGATTTAGGCCATTAACTGGAGCAATTCTAATAGTTGATGGGAGAAGTGGATAAGACAAGAGTTTTATCACATTGACAGTAATGTATTAGTCATCTATATATATAATTCTCTTGGGTATGTTGCTGTTCCCAGTGTGCTGATTGGCTGCTCAGGAAACACACCTAACCCACACCCAATCAATCACCACCCACATGCAAATTCTCTCTCTACATCACAATCTACTGCATCATCACCACACAAGGCCCCCCCTCCCTCCTCACACTCCCTCAGCCACTCATCAATTATGGGCTGTGATGGGCTCTAGGCAGTCAACTGGTGGCGGGTGCAGCAGGGCAACAGAGCGAGTCACCCTCAGCAATTCTGGGAAAAGTGTGGAATGCTGAGAAGGGGGAGGGGGAACTTAAAACCACTGGCCTACTTTACAGGGTTGTCATGAGGTATAGTGGGACTTTTGGGGGGAGTTTTTTAATGATGTATGGTACACCAGGTCCAGCTAGTATATTATATTGTTTGTGAATCATGCATAACGCATTGCTTGTATGAGTTAACAGATAAAAGCAATACTTTTGAGAAGTTTGGGGGCATTTTTAGTGTTTTTTGTAAAAAAACCCCACCATTGACATTAACATAAATGTGTTACACTATATATATTACAAATATCATGTAATGCACTACTCATAGAAATCAATGAGGAATGCCTGACTTTTCTGAGTAATGTTTCCAACTTTTGGCTGTTTCCTGAATAAAGTATGTAGAACTTGTTCATCAATAAACAAATTCAGGATCAGTGTGTGTGTGTCTATCTTTGAAGATTATCAGATGCATCTAAAAGTCTAAGAGCAGCAGGTGAGGACAATGTTACTGTCCCGTGAATGGTTCCCGTTTTCAAACAATGTTGTCATCATTGCATGCTGCTTCTGTGCTGCAGCTGTGAATAAGGTGTTGCTTTCCATTGACGGGACTTCCCCGTCAATTGAAAGTGATGCCTTATTCGTGGCTGCAGCACAGAAGCAGCATGCAACAATGACGCTGATATCTGAAACCAGGGACCTGTTTGCCAGACATTAATGTCATCCTCAAGTGCTGCTCTTGGACTTTTTGGCCATGTCTGATAAGCTCCTTAAACTTGTAATGGTAGTTGACTAGTGAGCCATCATAGCCAATTGCGTAATTTCAAAATGTTACACATGGAATAAAATGTATTGTAAAGTTAATGCTGACAGTTTTCACACACACACACACACAGAGAGAGAGAGAGAGAGAGAGGGAAGTAACTTCAAGTAGAACAAAAGTGAATGTGGTGGTATAACTTTAAAAATTAATTAGGATTGACCCATTTCATAAGAGCCCATGAAGAATAGTGCATTGAGACACTGTGTGGTTATAAAAGAAATAGAATAGCTCAACATAAAAAAAGAATTAAGCAAGTGTTTGAAAATACAGGTTCTAAAATCCCCAAACCATTAAAAAAGTAGTAAGCGAAATCCCCAAAATAACAGGATCAAAAAAACATCAAAGCAGGCACATATACATCAACAATTAGAACAGTATTAATTAGCAACAATGTTCTTTAATCTATAAATAATAAGCGATCAAACGGCCCCACAGAGAGGTGTATAACAATCCATAGAATCTTTCAATCTGAGGTCAAAAAGTCTTTTGAAAATCCCTGTGGCTGGTTTTTAGAATCGTCTTTGTAATTCAGCTATGGGAATTCATTCCCAGGTGGAACAATACATGTCAAAACCAAGACCCTAAAACCTCATATAAACTTCAGATCAGATGAAGAATGGACTGTATTTATCTTCTACATTTTATAAGATAAAAGAAGCAACGTGACACTCATGATAAAAAAAGGTTTGTAACTAACCTGGCATATGTTAAAATAAGCTGAAACAATTAACTAATGAAGATATTATTCCAGATATTAATAAAATTCCAGTCTTCACAGAAGGGTGAACAGTGCCACTTAGCAAATTATTGTTCTAGCCCTCAGATGGACACTATTTGACTAATCTTTAACCTACCTATTATAAACATAATTTAAGTACTTCAGATCTGCTCTGAGAAGGGCCGAAGTATACTGTTAGTGGAACAGAATAACACAAATCAGAATGGCAATTGCACAGAGCTGCAAGCCTTCAAGAGGCAAAGTGTGGAATAGCAAGCAGAAGAAAATGCAATTCTTAATTCCCCCATGACTCCTTGCCTCATCTAGATATCTTCTCCCACCTTCCTTCCAAGTATTGAGTCAGTTAGAATGTTTGCTTCTTTTCTCTGGCATATCCTTTGACCTCCCCAAACCTCCACCATTTTATTTCTTTAAATTATCCCCTAATTTTGAAAACAAACGCTTGGAAAAGAATAAAAACAAAAATTTGCTAGAAAGGTAACATAAACAGAGATGCTTTAAATATATTTTAGGATATAATAAAATGTGTAAGGGCTGTTCACATATTACATTCAACACAGGCACAGCCTCTATAAATGTGTGCACACATGGTTGATTCACACAGATCACTGGCATAGTTATTCACACAGAGCATTCACAACAATGCTTTATATACTTGTTCACATGTAATGGAAGGTACATGTGTTCATGCAGGGAATTTTGGAGTCTTGTGTGGGGGTGTGTGCACAGATATGTTGTTGTTTGCCTCCAAGTCATTTCTGACTTTTGGCGACCTTAAGGCAAACCTATCATGGGGTTTTCTTGGCAAGGTTTGCTCATAGGGGGTTTGCCTTTGCCTTCCTCTGATGCCAAGAGAGAGTGACTTGCCCAAGGTCCCCCAGTGGATTTCCATGACTGAATGGGGATTTGAACCCTGGTCTCCAGAGTCATAGTCCAGCACTCAAACCACTGCACCAGACTGGCTATCATGTACAGATATAGGACTTTTTCAGACGAAACTAAAATCCAGAAGAAGCCGTCGGGAGAGGAACGCAGCTGCTCCGTGGCAGGGGGCAGTTTCTGATGACGCCGTCCCTCTCGCGTTACTATCCGTGTTCCTTCCATGTCGCATGGAAGGAAAAGGCACCAGTTTTTATTCACAAAGAACTTCCGTGAATAAAAAGTGGCACCTTTCCCTTCCATGCGACATGGAAGGAACACGGAGGGTAACGCAAGAGGGACGTCGTCGTCAGAAACTGCCCCCTGCCGCGGAGCAGCTGCGTTCCTCTCCCGATGGCTTCTTCCGGATTTTAGGTTCATCTGAAAAAGTCCATAGGTACAGATTAAGAAATTATTCAGAAAACTACTGTTTGCATCCCACACAGAAGTAATCCTAGCATGAGGTTTACATAGGTTTGTAGAAACTAGTTCTGTCTAAACAATGAGAATTATAAGTATTTTAGTGTGTGGATTTTTTTTTTAAAATCTACTCGCCAAAAAGTACTATGGCTTGAAAATATTCCTCCCCCACAATAAATAAATAAATAAATAAATCCAAAAGGCAAACCTTGATTTTGCCATTTTATATGAGGGACACCATTTTACTATACCATTCAATCTAATGGGACTTGAGCAGCCATGGATTTTGGTATTCATGGAGGGGTCCTGGAACCAAATCCCAGTGGATACCAAGGGCCCACAGTAGAATAGAAATGCTTCAGAGAGCCAAACATATTTTCTGACAAGAATTTATTTAATAAAAAGGAGGAAATAGGGGAAGAAAGCAGTGATTCAAATAATAATATAATTTCAGTCTTAAAACAAGCAAGCAAGAAACAGCTTATATGTTATGGAGCACAGCAAAGCAGATATCCACTTAAGCCGAATTCTCTCATTCTCTTCATCACATGAGAAGAGAAGTGCTGAAACCCAGTCCCTTCATTGTGATGGGTCTGCAAAAGGCAAGTTCCTGTTCATGTAGAGGATTTCACTTACTTTTTTAATGGTTTGGGGGATTTTAGAACCTGTATTGTCAAACACTTGCTTAATTCTTTTTTTATATTGAGCTATTTTATTTCTTTTATAACCACACAGTGTCTCAATGCACTATTCTTCATGGGTTCTTATGAAATGAAGATCCTTGCTTTTCCAGAGTTCTTGCTTGCACAGGAGACTTCCATGCCAAGAAGAACCTCTTCTCTGCTGATCCAATGAAGAAACAGGTGAGTAATTCAAATCACCACTCGGCAGTGGAAACCCACCGGGTGACCTTTGGTAAGTCACAGCCTCAAAAAGCCAAATGATAGCTTCACCTTAGGGTCACCACAAGTCAGAAACGACTTGAAGGTACCCAGCAACAATGGACAAGTGAATAGGGCTGTAATGCAGCTGTAGTTCCTTATTTTGCCACTCTCACCTCAAAAAATTTGCTGAATGACTACTGCATTGAGGTGAATAGTTGCGGTTCTGTCCTCTACTGTCCTGTAGCTGGTGCTTTTTGCACATACACACAGAGGAGATTATCAGACTAGCCCCTTAAAATGTTCTTTTGCAGGCTTAAAAAAAATCCATCTTTATGCCGGCAAAAGAACGCCCTCCCCCCCACTGCACTTACCTTCCTTTGTCGGCAAAGGCTTCCCCAGCAATAAAGAGGAAGTGAACAGAGCCCCATTCACTTCCTCATTTGAAATCTCATGCATTCTTGCGAGACTTCTTGTGCTGGAAATTCAAATATAAAACAAAAAATATCACATAAAAAGTCACACCAAGAACCAACACACACTTTAAAAGTCCCAAGTAACCTGGGGAGGGTCATAAAAAGAGCGAAACTTACCTGGATGTCCCGATCTCACCCGGAGGTGTTCGCTTCAGACTGGCCATTCACGTTGCATTCACGTTAGTTAAATGGCCTGAGGTTCACATGCTGGCAATGCTGGCATCAAAACGGAACTGGTGATCTATTGACGGCTTCAGCTGGAAAGAAATGCCAGAATAACACCAGCAGAATGCAAAAGGACGATGTTGTGTGATATTGGCATCCTTTTGTGGTCCACTGGCATCACTATCATGCCACATTTGCGGCACCTGATAATCTACACACACACACACACACACAGAGGAGATTCATCAGACGTGGCAAATACGATGTTATAACATAAAAACAAGACCACAAAAGGGCTTCCCTATCACATAACATTGCAGCCCAATATTCTGCAATCATTCTGCTGCTGTCAAGAGGGCATTCTTTATTAGTGGGCAGAAGCCACCAATTGATCTCCTGTGGTGTTTTTGTCACGGTAGTGCTTATGTGTGAAACTGTGCCCCATTCTTCTGGCATGATTCCAGCATCAATGTGTGGTCCCCACCAGAACACTTCCGGGTGAGAACACAAAAACTAGGTATGGTGTGCACTTTTCATGAACCTCCCCATCTTGCTTGCAAGTTTCCAAGTGTGTTTCAGTGCTTGTGTGTTCGTTTTCTTTGGTAATTTAGGTGTTTTTAGACTTTGTTTGAAGCACACTCATGTCTTCTCATGAGAACTGCCAAAATCTCACCCATGCAAAAATGCAGAAGTAAGCAGTGCAAGCAGTCATATTGCCAGAATTCAGGGGCATCTATGTCTCAGGATTACTCTCTCTCTTTCTCTCTCTCTCTCTCTCTCTCTCTCTCTGTGTGTCTTTTCTTCGCAAATGAAGATTCAGGAAGGACTCATCCCGTGCTTGCTGCAAACGTGCTGATGACTAAAAAGGCCAATCCAAGATAAACAAGTCTGGTTGCAGAAAGCACAGCAGAAGGCCTCCCTGGGTGATGTTTCTGGGTTGTGATTCTTTCTGCGTTGTCATTTCTCTTCAAGACTTGTTCGGCGTGAGTTCTCAAATAAGGCTGCAGCATTGTGGATAGTGCGTCTCCATGCCTCCCGATGTGAGCCCAGGGTGGACCATTGTTGGTGATCAATTTGGCCGAGCCTGAGATGTTGTTTCAGGGAGTCCTTGTATCATGTTTTTGGAGTGCCCCTCTCACGCTGACCCATGGCAAGTTCACTGTAGAGTACTCTTTTGGGGAGGCGATGGTCCTCCATCCTAGAAATGTGCCCTGCCCAGTGCAGCTGTGTTCTCAATATCATAGGCTCAATGCTGGTGATCCCTGCTTGCTCAAGGACAGCAACGTTTGTCACATAGTCAGTCCAGTATATACTTAGGATTGTGCGTATACAGCGCTGATGAAAGTGTTCGAGGAGTCGTAAGTGGTGGCGATATGTGACCCATGTTTCAGGCCTGTAAAGGAGAATAGACAGTACAATGGCTCTATACACATTGATTTTTGTGCTTCGCCTCAGGTGTTTATTACTCCAGACTCTTTTGTAAAGTCTTCCAAATGTGCTATATGCCTGTGCTAATCTGTGATCGATCTCTTTGTCAATCTTGGCATCTGAGATTATGCTTCCCAGGTAGGTGAACTTCTGAATGGACTTACAGCAGCATGCAAAAAGAAGTGTTACTATATCAGGATGCTTACGCTGTAAAATATAGTGCCAATAGAATGTTTTTAGATGCTTGTCTGATAATCTCCAGAGAGCGGGGGTCAACTTGGTCTCTTTCCTCTCTCAGATCTTCCACCCTTAATTGTCTCTTGCAGAGAGGGTCACTTCACGGACACAGGAAGTAGACAGCTGGAGGAATGTCACACACAGAACAAGAAAATCCAGGGATTCTTCCAGCAGCTTGCAGCTACAGAATCGATTCGAAGCCCTTTCCCTTATCAAGGACAACGAGGAAGAACAGCATGGACAGACTTCAGGGGTAGAGCAGGGGACCTTGAGAGGACCACCGCAAGGAACAGCAGCTGCGAAGCCTCAGCGGAGGCGTGTGGTGGTGGTGGGGGACTCCTTGCTGAGGGGTACAGAAGCAGTGGTATGTGGGCCTGACAAGATGACTCGGGAGGTGTGTTGTCTCCCTGGGGCAAAGATCTGTGATGTGACCGAGAGGCTGACAAGACTCGCCAAGCCTACAGATCATTACCCCTTCCTTTTGGTCCATGTGGGAACCAATGATACTGCAAGGCACAGCTTTCCCAAGATCAGAAGAGATTATGAGGCCCTGGGGAGGAAGCTGAAAGAAATGAATGCACAGGTGGTCATCTCGTCTCTTCTGCCAGTTGAAGGGCATGGTCCAAGAAGGTAGAGGAAAATAGCCGACGTAAACAACTGGCTCCGTAGATGGTGTCGCCGAGAACAAATTGGATTCTTGGATCATGGACCGCGCTTCCATGCGGGGGGACTTCTGGCAAGAGATGGGGTGCATCTTACAACAGTTGGAAGAAACATTTTTGCCAACAGTCTCAAGAATTTGATCAGGAGGGCTTTAAACTGAGTCAAATGGGGGAGGGAGACAGTATTCTGGAAGGCAAAAGGGCTGGAGAAAATAGTCAAACTGTCATAGAGGGAACAAGGCAAACAGCGCAAGGCCCCAACAGTGGGAGGCAAAAAAACTTGCACAGGGAGCAAGTAAAGGGAACACATGGTCTCAGATGTCTCTACACTAATGCACAGAGCATGGGAAATAAGCAAGATGAACTTGAACTCCTTGCACTACAAAACAAATATGATATAATAGGCGTTACTGAAACCTGGTGGGACGAGTCTCATGATTGGAATGTAGGAGTAGAGGGGTATAACCTTTATAGGAGAAACAGGCCAAACAGGAAAGGAGGAGGAATAGCATTATATGTCAGGGATATTTACACCAGTGAAGTGATCCATGACATCAATACTGGAAGCCAGGTGGAGAGCATCTGGATAAAAATTAAAGGGGAGGGAAACAACAGGGATGTTATTGTGGGACTCTACTACAGACCCCCAAATCAGACGGAGAAATTGGATGTTGCCTTTCTAGAACAGATGAACATACATGCAGAAAGGAGAGATGTAGTAGTGATGGGTGACTTCAACTATCCTGATATTTGCTGGCAATCTAACTCAGCCAAAACTACAAGGTCTAGCAAATTCCTTACATGCCTGGAAGATAATTTCATGGTCCAAAAGGTGGAAGAGGCAACAAGGGGGTCAGCTATTTTAGATCTGATCCTAACCAACAGAGACGATCTGGTTAATGGGGTGCAAGTGGTGGGATCCTTAGGTGAGAGTGATCATGTTCTCCTGGAGTTTGTTATACAATGGAAAGGAGAAGCCAGGCATAGTCAGACACGCATTCTTGACTTTAGGAGAGCTGATTTCAATAAACTCAGGGAAATACTGGGGATGATCCCATGGTCAAGAATACTAAAAGAGAAGGGACCTCAAGACGGATGGGACTTTCTCAAAAGGGAGATACTGAAGGCACAATTTCAAACAGTACCATTGAGGAAGAAAAATGGGAGGTGTCTCAAGAAACCAGGATGGATGACTAAAGAACTTTCAATGGAGCTAAGTTTTAAACGGAACATGTATAGGAAATGGAAAAGGGGGGAAATCACCAAAGAAGAATTCAAACAGATAGCGAACACGTGTAGGAGTAAAGTCAGAAAAGCTAAAGCGCAGAATGAGCTCAGGCTTGCTAGGGAGGTTAAGAACAATAAAAAGGGTTTTTTTGGGTATGTCCGCAGCAAAAGGAGGAAGAAGGAAATGATAGGGCCGCTACGTGGAGAAGATGGCAAAATGCTAACAGGGGACAGAGAAAAGGCAGAATTACTCAACACCTTCTTTGCCTCAGTGTTTTCAGAAAAGGAAAAGGAGGACCAACCTGAGGAGAATGGAATGGAGGACACAATAGGGGAAATCCAGCTCAAAATAAGTAAAGAGGTAGTACAGGAATACCTTCTTAATCTAAATGAATTTAAATCTCCAGGACCAGATGAACTACATCCAAGAGTATTAAAAGAGCTGGCAAATATAATCTCAGAGCCATTGGCAATAATCTTTGAGAACTCCTGGAGAACAGGAGAAGTCCCAGCAGACTGGAGGAGGGCAAACGTTGTTCCCATCTTCAAAAAGGGGAAAAAAGAGGATCCCAACAACTATCGTCCAGTTAGTCTGACATCAATACCAGGGAAGATTCTAGAACAGATCATTCAACAGAGAGTCTGTGAACATTTAGAAGGCAATGCCATAATCACAAAAAGTCAGCATGGGTTTCAGAGAAACAAGTCATGCCAGACTAATCTGATCTCTTTTTTTGATAAAGTTACCAGCTTGGTAGATGAAGGGAATGCTGTGGACATTGCATACCTTGATTTCAGTAAGGCCTTTGACAAGGTTCCCCATGACATTCTTGCAAACAAGCTTGTAGAATGTGGGCTAGACAAGTTAACTGTTCAATGGGTTTGTAATTGGTTGACCGGCCGAACCCAAAGGGTGCTCAGCAGTGGCTCCTCTTCGTCTTGGAAAGATGTGACCAGTGGGGTGCCACAGGGTTCTGTCCTGGGCCCAGTGCTATTCAACATCTTTATCAATGACTTAGATGAGGGAATTAGGGGCATACTTATCAAATTTGCAGATGACACCAAATTGGGAGGAGTAGCTAATACCCTAGAGGACAGGATCAAAATTCAGAATGACCTGGATAGACTGGAGAGCTGGGCCAAAGCTAACAAAATGAAATTCAATACGGAGAAATGTAAAGTACTGCATTTAGGGCGGAAAAATGAAATGCATAAATATAGGATGGGAGAGACCTGGCTGAATGAGACTACGTGCGAAAGGGATCTAGGAGTCCTAGTAGACCACAAGTTGAACATGAGCCAACAGTGTGATGCGGCAGCTAAAAAGGCCAATGCAATTTTGGGCTGCATCAATAGAAGTATAGTGTCTAGATCAAGGGAAGTAATAGTGCCACTCTATTCTGCCTTGGTCAGACCTCACTTAGAATACTGTGTCCAGTTCTGGGCACCACAATTCAGAAAGGATATTGACAAATTGGAGCGTGTCCAGAGAAGGGCAACTAAAATGGTGAAAGGTCTGGAAACAATGCCTTATGAGGAGAGACTTAGGGAGCTGGGTATGTTTAGCCTGAAAAAAAGACGGTTTAGAGGTGATATGATAGCCCTGTTTAAGTATTTGAAGGGATGTCACGCTGAGGATGGAGCAGGCTTGTTTTCTGCTGCTCCAGAGACTGGAACACGGAGCAATGGGTGCAAGCTCCAGGAACAGAGATTCCACCTCAACATGAGGAGGAACTTTTTGACAGTAAGAGCTGTTCGGCAGTGGAACACACTCCCTCGGAGCGTGGTGGGGTCTCCTTCCTTGGAGGTCTTTAAACAGAGGCTGGATGGCCATCTGTCGGGGATGCTTTGATTGTGATTTCCTGCATGGCAGGGGGGTTGGACTGGATGGCCCTCGTGGTCTCTTCCAACTCTGCAATTCTATGATTCTATGATTCTAAAATATCTTCCTCAGAATTTCCTATGGCAGTTCCTTAGAGATGAAAACACTTGAGCTCCATGCAAGCTGGAGGGGTCTGCATGTTACATGACTCCATAAAGTACATTTGTAGAAACATGTATGTGTTCATTCTACCCAGGTACATCTGGAGACTTGTTTTCTGCATTAAGTAGGATATTTGCGCCTGGGAACAAATCATGAATGATCACAAGTGCAAAGAGTCTCACAGAATCTCAACTTGTATACAGACATTGTAAATCACCTCCCCCCCACGCTTTATTTTCAAATTCAGATAAAATGTTTTGTAGTTAAAGAAAGTCTCAGGCAAAGTATGATTGCACTCTTGCTCATTATTGTGATAAAATATTAGGAAATGCTTATCTTGTAAAAAGCAATATTGATTGAATGGAGCCTCATCTCAACCTTGGGATATTCCAGTTTCGGAACAACACTAAAGGCCATATCTACCAGCATGTATGTTGTATGTGGTATACAGTATGTGTATAAATATTGAATAATCATTAATATATTTAGCACTCAGAACCAAAAGTCCTTCAGTGAGTTCGCTGAAATCAGCAACTTCAGCCCAAGATCATCATTAGTGTCTCTGGTGTAAATACTTTGAAGTAAATATTGCTCTGTGCAGAGAGGAACTAGAAATTTGAAGTATCAATGAAAAGAGGAAGTTTGCAGAGAGGAACCAGAAATTTAAAGTATTGATGAAAAGAGGAAGTTTGCTGGCAGCAGAGTTCAGTTTTGGATATGGCTGGATAGAGAATGGAATTGTTCCTATAAAATGATATAAAACTAGTTATCACAACATGTCAAATAATTCATTTAAATAGTACCCTGAATAGTATATATGACAAAAGATGAATAACAGTAATGGAAGAATTAACTTGGAGAAATGTTAGGATTTTTATTTTATTTTATCATTAGAGCCACAGAAGAGATTCCTTTAAAAATCAACAAGATAAAACAAATTTCTGTGAGCCACAGAAATTTTTGGTAGATGGGGCCAACCAAATATGGAAGTAACACATTACAAATAATAAAGTTACTTAACACATTACTTTTTGGGTTAAGGGGGCATAACTATGGTCCTTGTGCAATTAGAGAACTATCTTTACTTTTTTGTGTGATGAGTAATATTTACTTGTTAATATTTCTCCTTACTTTTGGATGGCTAAAATGCATTCTTGGTAAGGTTTTGAGGGAATTCTCTCCCCACCCCTCTGCCATGTTAGGCCATTGTTTCACTTTTTTATCTTGATTGATTTTTTTTATTTATTATATTTTGTTTCCAACGATAGTTCAAAATACATCATACTATATACATATATATACATTTTTCAGTATGTAACAAGCTCAAAATGTTAGTACAGGAGGAAGGTACCTATTTTATAAACCCGCGTTTATTCAACTTTTATTCTCTCTCTACCCTCTTCCCATTCTTTTCTTCTTCCCTCCTCCTTTCTTGCTTCCATTTACAGTGTCATCGGAAAGAGGTATATCCTTATCTGTCTCTTCCTTTTCTCCTCCCTACCTCTATATTTTTATATTCTATATTCTGAAATAAAGTTGTGGCTTATGCTTTAGTGATCGGTGTCTTATTTCTGAAATATAATACTTATAAAATCACTTTTAATTAGTTTGGTGGCTTTATATGCCTTGTTTCAGTTTATCTTCCTGTTCCATCTTTTCTCCCAGAATTTCTGAATCGGTTGCCATTCTTCTAATTTTTTCATGTTTGCTTTGTAATTTGTCATTTTCTTGCATTTCTTTAAGTTTCATCAACCATTCATCTATTGATGGGATTTCTTTATTCTTCCATTTGGTCGCTATTATTAATCTTGCAGCTGTTACCATATACAATAAAGTTCTCCAGTATTTTTGTTTGAAGTGTGTTTCCAGTTCGGATGTTATATTCAACAAATATAGTTTGGGGCTCATGACTAATTAGTTGTTATAAATTATTTGAATTGTCTTGTGGACTTTTGTCAGGAATTTCTTAATTTTTGGGCACCCCCACCACATATGATGCATTGTACCTACATCTTTGTCACATCTCCAACAATAATTGTTTTTTGTTTTGTACATGTTACTGATTCTTGCCGGCGTTAGGTACCATCTATTCGTCAATTTGAAATGATTTTCTTTTAGTGCCAAACATGCCGTGAAACTATTTGTGTTTTTCCAAGCTGCCTCCCACTCATCCAAAGTTATTGTTTCTCCTATCTCTTGAGCCCATTTTGTCATTGCATTTGTAATCTTTTCTCCTAATTCTCTTTCCAGCAGTAATTTATAAAATTTTGATATTTTTTTATTTTCCTTATCCCAAATTATTTTGTCAATTTCTGTGTCAGTTATCTCTAGTCCATACTTTTGTTTGTCATCCTGGAATCTATTTTTTATCTGTAAATATTTGAACCAGTTCATCTCGATGCCTTTCATTTCGAGTTCTTCTCGCGCTTGTACTTTGATTCCTTCTCCTCTTTTCCACGCGACCATATCTATTAAATCTTTGTATTTCAGCCATTTTCTTGTGCTCTCCCATGTTCCCATAAAGGCTTTGTGTGGGGACAGCCAAATTGGAAGTTTAAAATAGAACTGTTTTTTAATCTTATTCCATATCCTATATAAAGCTTTCCTGATTATATGATTTTCAAAGTCTTTATTTATTTGTACTTTGTCGTAGCCCAGATATGCATGCCATCCGTAACGTAATCCGTGTCCTTCTAGAGATAACATTCTGTCATTGTTCAGTTTAATACAAGTCAAAATCAAATTTAGACCACAGGCCATGTAATAAAGTTTCAGATTTGGCAAAGATGCACCACCGCTCTCTTTATTTGCTGTTAATATCGACCACTTTATTCTTGCTTTCCTCCCTCTCCAAATAAATTTGTTCAGTTCAAAGGTCCATTGCTGCAATATCTTGTCATTTTGAAGTATCGGCAGATTTTGAAATATAAACATAACTTTTGGCAATACAGTCATTTTAATTGTGTTTATTCTTCCAAATAGTGAAAGCTCCAGATTCTCCCATCTCCTCAGACTCGATTTGATCTCTCCCCATAATTTCTTATAATTATTTTCGTATAAGTCAATGTTTCTTTTGCTCAGCCAAATCCCCAGATACTTCACTTTCTGTTCAATTCTACAGCCCGAGATTTCCTTTAATCTCTCCTCTTCTTTTGTGGTTAAGTTCTTCATTATCATTACTGTTTTCTCTTTATTCAATTTAAATCCAGCCATACTTCCGAATATATTAATCTGTTCCAGCAAATTTCTGATATTTTCTATGGGATTTTCCAATATTATTGCTAGGTCGTCAGCAAAGACCTTCAGTTTGTATCCTTGGCCCCTTATCTTTAATCCTTGTATTTGTTTTTCACTCCTTAATTTGTTGTTTAAACATTCTAGCACCATTATAAAGAGCAGTGGGGATACTGGGCATCCCTGCCGAGTTCCCTTGTATATGTTAAATGCCTCTGATTTTTCACCATTTATTATCAACTGTGCTTTTTGTGTTGTGTATATCGTTTTTATTCCTTTGACAATAACTTTGCCTAGTTCCAATTTTTCCAATACTTTTATCATAAACATCCAGTTTATATTGTCAAAGGCTTTTTCGGCATCGATGAATATTAATGCAGCTTTCTTGTCAATTGCCCTTTCATAATATTCTATGGCATCCACCATTGTTCTTATGTTATCTTGTATGTGTCTTCCCTTCACAAATCCTGTTTGGTCATCATGTACAATTTCTTTTAGTATTTTATTTATTCTATTCACCAAAATTGCCGTATAAATCTTGTAATCTGTGTTTAGGAGTGATATCGGTCTATAATTTGCTGGATTTGTTCTGTCTTTACCTTCTTTCGGGATCAAGATAATATTTGCTTCTTGCCAAGTGGTTGGGATTCCTTCTATTGAGATGTTGTTTATAACTTGTTGGAGCGGGGTTACCAGATCATCTTGAAATTTCTTATAGAATTCTGTAGTATAACCATCCTGTCCTGGAATTTTTCCTGTCTTTAACTGATAAATCGCTTATAATATTTCTTCTTTACTTATGGGCAGTGACAATTCCTTTTTCATGTCTTCTGATATTTTCACCTTTAGATTTCCTTGTATATATTCATTTATTTTCATTTCTTGTTCTTCAATTTCCTCAGGCCTATCGTATAATAATTTGTAGTATTCTAAAAAGATTTCTTTGATATCTTTTTGTGTGTTATATTTTATATTCCCCACTGTTATTTCTGTTATTAATTTCTTCTCTCTGTCTTTTTTCAGTCGGTATGCCAGCCATTTTCCTGTTTTGTTAGCATTTTGAAAATATTTTTGTTTTGCCCATTTCAGTCTTTTTGCTACTATTTCAATCATATCTGCTTTTATTTCATCTTGAATCAATTTTATGTCTCTTTGAATCTTTTTATTTTTTGGGTTTTTCCTTAATTCTTCCTCTTTCTTTTTCAACTCCAGTGTTAATTTTTTTATCTTTTTCTTCTTTAGTTCTTTTGATTTCTGCGCCTCTTTGTAGAAAAGTCCCCCTTAGTGTTGCTTTAAATGCATCCCATCTTACTTTATACGATGTTTCTGATTCTCTGTTTATTTTAAAAAATTGCTGTATTTCCTCCCTTAGTCGATTTACAAATCTTTCATCTTTTAACATATCTGCTTTTAGTCTCCATGAATATTCTCTTTTCCAAATTTTTAACTTGATTTCTATGGGATTATGGTCTGATAATATTCTCTCACCTATTTCCATTTTTTGGATGCATGTTAATAAGCTTGATGAGGCCCAAAACATGTCTATTCTAGACATTGATTCATGTACATCAGAATAAAATGTGAAGCCTTTCTTGTCCTTATATTTTGCAGTCCATACATCATCTAAATTGAAATCTTGTTGTATGTTTACACATATTTTTGGTAGGTTTCCACTGTTAGTTTTTTCAGATGGGGATGATCTATCTCGTTTCGCTTTCAACACACCATTGAAGTCTCCAGTCAGAATCATTTCATTTTCACTATTTTCTCATAATTTTTCAAGTTCCTGATATAATTTCCTATAGAATTGGTCTTTCTTTTGAATTGGAGAGTAGATTACTATCAAATTTTATTTTCCTATTTACCAGGGTCAGTTCTACACCAACATAGTGACCTTCTCCATCATTTATAATTTCAGTAGCTTCTAAACTGTTGCTTACATAAATCGCAGCTACTTTTTTCTTTTTATCTGAACATGTAAGGAAGAATTGCCCTAATTTCCGTCTGATTAGCAATTTACAGTCCTTTTTCCTTATTCTTGTTTCTTGTAAGCAGATAATATCTGCTTTACTTTTTTCTAGCCGTTGAAAAAACTGATTTCTTTTTTGAGACCCATTTAGGCCTTTAATATTCCATGATCTTATCGTTATTGTCATTTTTCTTCTTTCTCAAATCTTCTTTTCTGTGTTTATTTTATATTTCCTCTTCTTCTGTTTCTCCTTCTTGACTTTGTTGTTCTTTATCTTCCTCCATATCTTTCCCTTCTTCTTGTTCCTCCTCTTCTTCTTGCCTTCCTTCCTCTTCTTGATCTTGAGTCTCAATAAAGTCTTCTCTTCTTTGTCTTTCTTCTTCTAAATCTTTCGGGCATTCTTCTTGCTTATTTCTCTTTCTTCTGAATCTCTCTTCTGCTTTTTTCTTTTCTTTATTTTCTAGTTTCGCCAAAAAATCTTCCATTTTCTCAATAGTATTTATTCTGTATCTTCTTTGTTGATATGAGAAAGTTAGTCCTTCTATTCGTTCCCATCTGTACGTTATGTTTCTTTTTTTAGCTGTCGAGTCAACTGTTGGTATTCCTGTCTCTTCTTCAGTATTTCGTTTGGTATGTCTTTAAAAATTAGAACATCTTTCCCATCGATCTTTAACTTGTTTGTGTAGCTTACTTGTATTATCTTTTCTTTCATTCTTGTCTGATTAAACACAATTACCACGTCTCTCGGGAGTTTTTTCTCCATCGCTATTATTGAGTTCATGCGGAATAGCTTGTCTATACTTTGATCCATTTCTTCTTGTTTGATTTCAACAAACTCTGCTAAATTTGGAATTATTTTCTCCCATATCTCTTCTCTTGTTGTTTCTGGTACCCCTCTTAATTTAATATACTTTTCTCTGTATCTTAATTCCTGTATTAAGATGTCATTTTTTTCCTTTTTCTTGTTCACTGATTGTTGTCTCCAATTGCTTTGATAATTTCTCTGTCTTTTCCTTGGTGTTTTCCATTTTTGTTTTAACTTTGTTTACTTCAGTCTTCAAGGAGTCCAATTTAGCGTCTAATTTCTCAATGTTAATTCTCACCTCTTTCTTAAAAACTTTCAGATCTTCCCTTATCTCCTTTTTAAAAATTTTTAGTTCTTCCAGGATCTGAAGGCCAATAACCATCTGCTTAGCCGGCGTTTCCGAAGAACCTCTTCTTGATGTTACTACTTGTATTTGAGTTTGGCTACCCGCCATTTTAGCTCTCGTACTTGTCGCCATTTGCAAAATATACAATTCTTATCTAAAACTGTGAATTGATAATATTAAACTTCTGGTTCTCAAAATGTATTTTGTTTTATCTTGGCCCTTTGCTTTACTGTAAGTACGTTAATTCTTCATTCCCAACGCACACTACACATCAATATACTTCACTTAAACAGTAGTTGTCTAATTAAATATCAATCCTAAGCACTTTGTCCCCTTCTGACTCTCTGAAGAATCGTAATTTAGAGAGCCTGCATTTACACATTTACCATATAATGTTTTCTTATATATGTACTTATATATATATATATATATGTTTATGTTTGTGCCTTTTATTGTAAATGTTTGTAAATATTTCTTAGCTTAGGTTTAGTTTTCTAAGATATATAAATCAGTATAGACCGATATTTCTTAATCTGATTTTGGCCCAATTTCCTGTTAATGAATTTCTTTCAACTAGTAATTTTCCAGATATAACCCAATACTTCTCTTATATCATGTATCATATATCTCCAATATATATTTTATGGAGCTTTCCTTTCCTACCCCTTTAATCTAAACTCTCTCTTTACCAGCACTCTTAAATCCAAAATTAATTAATTAATACATCGCTTTCCTTTCCCGATTTCTTATCTGTTAATTAATATTATCAGTTAAATATATAAATTGCTAAAAATTAATGTAGTTATTCTTTCCCTGGCTAGAATTTAATTATTATGTTTTTAAGTAAAGTCCACTATCATCTGTAGATGTTGCTAGTTTCTCTTTAGTTATTCTTTCCCCAGCTTAAATAGAGCTACTGTGTCTTTAACAGTCACTTCTGTATGGCTGTGCTAACACAAAGGCCTGGGGAGGGAGGGGGAAGGGCCAGGAGAGGCCTCTGCAGGGCCCTGCTAGGCCCCACAAAGGCCCGGGGAGAGAGGGAGGAGGGCCGGGAGAGGCCTTCGCGGGGCCTTGCTAGGCCCCATGAATGCCCAGGGAGGGAGGGGGGCTGGGAGAGGCCTCCACAGGGACTTGCTAGGCCCCACGAAGGCCCGGGGAGGGCTGGGAGAGGCCTCCATGTGGAGGGGATGGGGTGGGCCGGGGAGGCCTCCATAGGGCCTCCGGAGCATCTCCGGAGGCCCCATGAAGGCCTGGGGAAGGGCTGGGGAGACCTCCATGGGGCCTCTGGAGACGCTCCGGAGGCCCCATGAAGGCCTGGGAGGGAGCGGGGAGGGCCGGGGAGGCCTCTGTGGGGCCATGCTAGGCCCCACAAAGGCCCGGGGAGGGAGGGGGTGGGCTGGGAGAGGCCTCTGCGCGGCCTTGCTAGGCCCCATGAAGGCCCGGGGAGGGGATGGGAAGGGCCGGGGAGGCCTCCATGGTGCCTCTGGAGATGCTCCGGAGGCCCTATGAAGGCCTGGGGGAGGGCTGGGGAGGCCTACATGGTGCCTCCGGAGATGCTCCGGAGGCCCCGCGAAGGCCCAGAGAGGGCCGGGAGAGGCCTCCGTGGGGCCTTGCTAGGCCCCACGAAGGCCCGGGAAGGGAGGGGGAGGGCCGGGAGAGGCCTCCATGGGGCCTCTGGAGATGCTCCGGAGGCCCCATTAAGGCCTGCGAGGGAGCGGATAGGGCCGGGGAGGCCTCCATGGGGCCTCTGGAGATGCTCCAGAGGCCCCATGAAGGCCCGGGGAGGGAGGGGAGAGGGCTGGGAGAGGCCTCCGTGGGGCCTTGCTAGGCCCCACGAAGGCCCGGGGAGGGAGGGGGAGGGCTGGGAGAGCCTTCCGCGGGGCCTGCGGAGAGTCTGCGGGGGCCCCGTTGAGGGCTTGGGCGGGAGGGGGGAGGGCTGGGGAGGCATCCACGGGGCCTTGGAAGGGTCTCCGGAGGCCCCGGGAAGGCCTAGTAAGGGAGTGGGGAGGCTGGGGAAAGCGACTATGGGGCCTCCGGAGGCCCCATGGTCGTTATGGTGGGGGAGGGGAGGGCAGTCATTATTCGTGGATTTTTTACATTCGCGGGGGAACGTGGAACGTAACCCCCGCGAATATGAAGGGACGACTGTATTGTAATTAATCCCTGCTTCTATTTGTTTTGCGTGGTTTTCTGTGTCCCTGTTTCTCAGCACATATTTTGCTTCATTCCACCTTTCTCTCTCCCTTCTTGCCGTTTTGCTTCTCCGTGCCCGCTATTTTTTTTCTAGCTTCTCACTTTCTCTTTCACTTTCAATAGTTGGTTGTTGCAACAATGTTTCACCATGACTGTTACAAGACTGATTCAATATTACTAATTTTTCTTTACACTCAGTCCAGCCGTCACTATTTTACTCACATTTCTGCCTGCCGAAAGATACCGATCTTTATGTGAAGGATCTCCGAGTATACCTCCGTACCAGTGTTGTATTCCAACGCTATCATAAACTCTTTTAATATCCGAGAGTTTATGAGGGTCTGATCCAAGGATCTTCCCAGTACCTCAATGGTTGCCAATCTTCCCCTGCTGATCAATCTTTCCCTCTGCCAAAACCTCCGTTTCAGTGGGGTTCAAGAGATCAGACCGGGATCCACCAGCCCCACTGGGGTGTAATCATAACTGGATTACACCACTGTTTGGGTAGTTCCCCAAATTTGAGGTACGGGACGGACGATACTCGAGCGGAGCCCCGTCTCAAGGTCCTTTCCCCCTCAGCTCTCGGACCAGAAGTCTAGCTTGATTGATTTTGGTAAAGAACTAAATATAATTTAAAAGTAATTCCTCAAATAGGAAGCAGAGCCTGACAGGGCAGTCAGTGGGGAGATATAAATGGTCTTTGCCTCTGCAATTCTGTGTGTCCTCTTTTAAAATGACACCTCTCTTGCCCTCTGCCTGGAGGTCATGGTTGATCTAACTCAACTACTTCCCTTTGCAACTTCTAACCTGCTAGGAATGGACTCAAGGATCCTATAAAAGGAAAATATCTTTCTTTTAAAAATTGAAGCCTTGCGGTGAAAATAATCCTCATAGAATTCGAGGAGAACACATGTTGTCTTAATGGCAACTGCAGTGATTTGCCATATTCAGAAGGAGGGGGGCAAAAACTGCCATATACTGTGCACTAGGAGACTTTGCTCTTTAAAAAATACTGTGTAGGGAATGCACATTCCTGCTTGTTGGGACAAGCAATTTGCTTTTAATAGCTTTCCCATAGGAGTGGAAGTGCAAAACTGATTGGCCGGCTGGACAATGGGGGGAAGGGCTTGTTTACAGGGCAAGTGCCCACTGCCACCATATTGGTTTTTCACCTTAGCGAATGAGCGCTAAGGCAAGAAAACATGGTGTTGTTTATATCCCTTTTTTCCATTTTTGCTATTACTGTAGGGCACTCTGTTCTCCCCCCCCCGCCCGCTCATTTAGACAAGCCCTTGGCTAAGCAAATGATACATTTGTTGTTGTTTTTGTTATGTACCTTCAAGTTGACTCTGACTCCCAGTGACTGTATCCTTGGATTTTGCTTGAGAAGATTTATACAGGGGAGGTTTGCCAGGACTTCCTCATAGGTTGAGAGAGTGTGAACTACCAAAGTGACTTACCCAGTGGATGGGGATTCAAACCCTGGTCTTCCAGAGTCTGAGTCTAGCACTCAAGCCACTATAGCACACTGGCTCTGAATGATACATACATTCACAATAAAGCAATATGAGGAGACATGTGGTGATCAGATACTTCATGGGGGGCATCCACACTAGAGAAATAATCCAGGTTGAAGCTGGATAATTGACCATGACTCCTTCCTATAGAATCCTGGGATTTGTAGTTTGGTGAGACACCATCACTCTTGGCAGAGAAGGCTAAAGACCTTGTAAAACTACAAATCCCAGGATACCATAGGAAGGAGCCATGTAAATAATCCTGTTTCAAATTGGATTATTTGTGTAGTGTGGATTCCCCCATAGATTTGTTGTTGTTAACTGCCATCAAATTGACTTCAACTTATGGTGACCTCATGAATGAGAGACCCTATGCAGATTCAGGACTGTGGCTTCCTTGATTGAGTCTATCCATCTGGAATGTGTCCTACTCTGTTCCTATTGCCTTCTACCTCACCAAGCATTATTGACTTTTCCAGAAAGTCATGTCTTCTCAAAATATGGCCAACGTATGACAGTCTTAGCTTAGTCATATTGGTTTTTAGGAAGAGTTCAGGCTTGATTTGCTCTAGGACCCATTTATTTGTCTTTTCAGCAGTCCATGGTATTCATAGAACTCCTCTCCAGTACCACATTTCTTAGGAGTTGATTTTCTTTTTATCAGCTTTCTTCACTATCCAGTTTTCACAACCATACATAGAAATGGGAAATACAATGGCATGGACAGTCCTAAGCTTAGTATTCAGTTATATATCTTGACCCTTCAGGATCTTGTCTAGTTCCTTCATAGCTGCCCTTCCAAATCCTAGCCTTCTTCTGATTTTTTGACTGCAGTCTCCATTCCAATTTACAACTGAGTCAAGCTATGGAAAATTTTGAGCTATTTCAAAGTCTCCACTGTTTACTTTAAAGTTATATAACTCATCTGTGGTCATTATATTTGTTTTCTTAGTGTTTGACTGTAAACCTGCCTTTGCATTTTCTACCTTGACTTTCATCAGTAATCCTTTCAAGTCTTTGCAATTTTCTGCTAGTAATATGGTGTTATCTGCATATCTTAAATTGTTGGTGTTCCTTCCTCCAAGTTTCATGACTCCTTCCTCTGAGTCTAATCCTGTTTTGCATATATGTTCAGCATGCAAGTTAAACAGAGAGAATGATAAAATGCAGCCTTGCCCGACCACCTTCCCAACTGGAAGCCATTCTGCTTCTCCATACTCTCTTCTAACAGTAGCCTCTTGTCCTGAGTACAGGCTATGATTCAGAAAAGTCAAATGTTTTGGCACATCCATTTCTTTAAGAGCTATCCATAGTTCTTCATGGTCTACACAATCAAAGGTTTTGCTATAATTGATAAAGCACAGGCTCATATTCTTTTGAAATGCTTTGGTGAACTCCATTATCCAATGTATGTTTGCAATATGATCCTTAGCGCTTCTTTCTTTCCTGAACCCAGCTTGGATATCTGGCATTTCTCACTCCATATATGGTAAAAGTATTTATTATGGAATTTTGAGCATCATTTTGCTTGCATGGGAAATGAATGCAATGGTCCCATGGTTACTGCAATCCCTGGTGACCCCTTTCTTGAGGATTGGAACGTATACTGAGTATTTTCAGTCTGTGGGCCATTGTTTTGTTTTCCATATTTGTTGACAGATTTTAGTTAGAACTAGACTAGATTCTGTCTCTGTAGCATGAAGCAGCTCTATTGAAATTCCATCTGTTTCTGGTGATTTATTTCTCCCAAGTTCTCTGTGTGTAGCTTCCACTTCACTTTCTAAAACTGGAGATTTATCTTCATGGTGCTTCGTCGAATGAATCTGTCACCCTTTCGTCTCTTCTATATATAGTTCTTCTGTGAATGGTTTCCATTGTCTTTTTAGTTTACTTGGTTATGTAATGTATCCCCCAGCTGGTCATAGATTTCCCTTTGATTTCTTGGATCTTGTGGAAAAGGTCTCTTCATCTTTTTTGTTGTCACCCTCTAGTTCTCTCCATTGATTATTATAGTAGTTCGCTTTGTCCCTGCACACAAGTCATTGAACAGTCGCATTCAGGGTATCATAGCTATACCAGAAAGACATAGAACTTGAAGCATGGAACAATCCAGAGAAGCAGTGATACTGTAAAATAAGTGGAAGGAAGTTCTAAGAGCTGACTAAATTATTTGTACCTGAATTCATCCCCCATCCTTTGCTGGCAGTATTTTTGAAGAACTGATGCAAGTGACAGGGGATGACATTACAGAACTAATGACCACACGGAAAATCAAAAGTCATGTGTACTTGATTGCATTTACTCACATGTGTATTTGTTGATTTTTTTTTTTTAAAAAAATAAGCTATGTAATATTATGAAAGTTTAACTCCTTGCTAGAAGATAGGCAATGCAACATCACTGCAAAACGGCATCAGGTAAATCGGTGAAAGAGTTAAAAGCTAGGATTGTTAAATTAAAAAAAATACAAGGCTTGTTTTGGAAAAAAAATCAGCATGACTTTGCAGAAAAAAATACTGAGGAATGTCAACACATTTTTTGTGGTCTGATCCAGAGAATGTGGTACAGAAAGGATTCTGGCAGAGATTATAAAAGAGTGATACTCATATGCCTCAACAGTTACAGAAAGAACTAGAATGCAAGGATAAGGGTACAGTTTTCACAGGGAAAGAAAGTAAATAATGGGGTTTGCCAAAAGATCACTATTGAAATGTATACTTTAAAAATTGTACATAACTAGCTATACCGAGTGTATCATACACCGTTATCTACATATATAAAACACTTCGGTATGTTTCTGTTCCCACTCTGCTGATTGGCCACTTAGGAAACATGCCAAGAGTACGATCATTTGACGCATTAACATATAACCTTTCAAATCAACTATAATGGCTAGTTTCATGCTGAGAGCCCCTCTGCCGCCATCATGCAACTGCATACACACACACCACGCTACACACACCATGCATGCCAGGACACAATGCATGCCTCCACTGCCGCAATGCAATCACAGAAACACCCCACACTACAATACTCCCATGCTACAACAACCCCACACTACATACACCACACTACACATACACCACTCAACACTCATACACCCCCATGCTACCCACATACACCCCATATGAGCCAGAATGCTAGGGCCTCTCAACCACCGTGTTTAGAAAAGACTTGAAGTTTTCCACATGTTTCCACTCTAAGGCCAAGGCGCAGCAACAGACAGCACAGAAGACCATGTTGTGGTGGCCAAGACTGAAGGCTGAACGCCACTCTTAAATGGCAGTTCCCCTGTCTGCTTCAGGTGCATCTGATAGCTTGGCCCTGGTTCTTCCAAGACTTCCACAGCCAGGGCCGGAGTCTGCAAAGAAGCCATACCAGCTGCTGCAGCCAGGGGCCTAGTCCTGCGAGGAGAGGGAGATCCTGACACCTAAGCAGCCAATCAGCACACTGAAAACTGCAACGTACCAAAGAGAATTATATATATCTATATTGGTATGGAGGTAGGATTGGTGAAATAATAAATGTTAATAAGGGGCCATGCAAGAGGCTTACAGAATTATGAAGAGTGTGGAAAGGGAGATAAATTATTCCCCTTGTGCCACCATTGTCCAGTGAAATGAGAGCTTAATATTTCATCTGATATTTGCTATGCTGAATGATAGTAAAAAAAGGAGAGAGATATTAATGGGAATATGTTATTGTACTGTACTGCACTGTACTGTACTGTACTGGGGAAACCTTTAAAATTGGTGCCAAAGAAACAGTTGGCTTTATTCCCCTTTGTAAGCATACTTAGCAGAGTCTTTGTTTAAAAACATGCAGCAAAACATAGCAATTCCAGACACACAGACCTTATACAGCCATTAACTCTGTTTCCCGCCCTTTCCAAACTATGTCTAGCTCAAACAACCAAAGTACTCCAAAGTAGTTTAAAATCATATAAAATGTTTTTAATCAAATCTTGTGTGATAATTCAGCACACAGGAAGAAAACTTGAAGATAGACAAGAATAACAAAATATATCTTGATAGCTACATCTCTAAAACAAACATGTACAGGAGACCCCCTTTTGAGGCATGTCTGCCTCTGGAGGAAGACAATGGCGAACTCTCTCCTCTTGCGTCTTCCAGAACAAAGAAGGACTTAAGGGACCTTCTTCTTCTGGAAGGCACTCAGGTTACAACAGGAAATTATCTCATCCTTTCTGTTTACATTCAGCTTTTAACTCTCTCAACAGTAAACAAACCAGCATATTAGGTTGCTACTATATCCCAACATATATTGTTTTTAAATCCTTGGAAACAAGTGAAACCCTCACTTTAGCACATTTCCTTTTGCATCTGTCCATGGTAGTGCTGGTTCACACATAACTGGGAGAAATATTTCCTGAATAATGGTGTACCCATCTAAAATGATGAGTTTATATAAAATGTGAATTGCCTTTCATTGGATATATAGATCAGAGAAAAGGAAAAACTCTACCCATTGGATATTTTGTTTGTGTAATTCAATGCCACATACTGTGGTGATAATTAAGATTTTAGCTTGTAAAAATAATAAGTCAAACTAATGGATAGAAGCTCTATGAATGGCTATTGGCCATGGCAGCAAAAATGGAGACTCAGTGTTCAGTTCAGTAGCCGTGTTGTCTCTTGCAGCACAAAAAGGAGGGAGGAAGGGGAAGCGGGGGAAAGGAATGTAGCAGCATCTTTAACAGGTTTTTTTAAAATAAAAAATAAAGATAAAAACAATTTAGTCTTAAAGTGCTGCCACATTTCTTTTCCCCCCCCTCCCCCTCCCTTCCTCCTTTCAATGTTCAATATATCTGTGATTATCAGATACTGAGAAAGCTGGACAAGATCCAGGATTTTTTGTCTCATCCATCAGATAACTTTTTTTCGTTATATTATTATGAATGGTCATTACAAACATACTAGTTGAGGAAGATGTGAATGAAATATAATAATTAGAAACAGAAGTATTAACATTAGGAGATTATCACACAGGAGATTTTCACACGGGCTATATATCCCGTGGCAGGAACAGAATAGGGTTGGGAAAGGTTTTCCCTTTTGGACGACGTTGACCTCATTCTGTCCTGCATCCATCCTGCTCCCATGACTGTTCCGGCACAATGTAATCACGATTTTTCATCGTGAATAGACCTCCCATTCCGTCACTATCACATAATCACGGGTGTGCGAACAGGAGCCCCGTTCCTGTTCTGAAATGACAGCCGCAGAGGGGAGCAGCAAGGGGAAGGGGAGCCCATTCCTGCCGCGGAATTAAGGTAAGTATGAAAGATTTACTTTATTCCGTGGCAGGAACGGGAGAGGAGGTGGCAGGGCAGTAATGGGGCACTAACGGAACTCCGTTCACTTCCTGGACTGAAATCCTGCCCATTCCCGTGAGAAGACACGAATGCAGGAAATTTAAACAGAAAAAGAAAAATACACACAAAAAGTTCACAAAAGCACATACACACACTAAAAAAATAACAAGTAACCCAGGGAGAGTACAAAAAAGAGGGTAGCCTATGTGGTTCTCATGATCCCATCTGGAAGTGTTCTGTCAGGACCTCCCATTGACGCTGTATTCACACATCTAAAATGGCATAAGGTTTCAGATGCCAGCAATGCCGGCACCAAAACGGGACAGAGGATCCATTGACAGCTCCAGCCTGTCAATAAAAAGAAATGCCACAATAATGATAGTGGAACACAAAAGGACGACATCATGTGATATTGGTATCCTTTTGCATTCTGCTGGTGTCATTTTGGCAACACATTAGCCATGTCTGATAATCTCCTGTGTCCTATTCAGGTGTCCAGCACCTCTAGACACAAGACACATGAAGGGGCGAACAGGAATGGGCTGGGCTAGTTTTTCCCCTTGACACTGCTGTGCCTATTACCCACCCCTGCACCAATGTGTGGCCAGTGGCAGTCTGAACAAGTCTGATTTTATGTATATGGGGTTTCCTTCATGGAGACAGGGACCATTCCTGTTATTGCTAGTCCTACATGTATTTAGCATTAAAAGGACTATTATTTCACTCACAAAGAAACAGAAGTAAAAATGGTAATGTAGCTTTAAAATGCAGCTATTTTGTGAACTTTAAAATACAGTATCATGCCATAATTTCTAAGTACAGATTGCTCCTTGTATCTGTGTAACCAATACCCATGGTTATCCACAGCTGAAAAAAATAGGGACACATACCATAGAGTGACACTGGAAAATGCCTAGAGAGATGTCCTCTCTATGAATCACTAGGTCCCCCAACACAACTCTATGGTGTGTTTGTACTGGAAGTCTTTTATTTTACTAGAGTTTGCTATTATCCATGGCTTCACTTATAAATGTTAATCCAAGATCCAAGATCATATCCCATGCAGATACAGGGGGCAGTCTGTAGCACAATCCCATCATGCCTGCACAGAAGTAAGTTCCAGTGAGCTCATTGGTGCCTTTACCCAGGTAAATGTGCATAAGACTGCAGCGTAGAGCAGTTTTTGTTTCAATCACCTTTTACAAATGACCTTTGATAAATCACTTTTTATTTATTATGTTGCTTCAAATACTACACATTTTAAATGGTTTCAGTAACTGGAGAAAGATTACAGCATGTTATTTTGTGTTGATAGAACTCAGCTTTTAAATATGAGTAAAACCAGTTTGGTCCATCAGGGGTTTCTAATTCTTAATCTTTCCTTCCCAACTTCAGTTGTACAACATATAACTAATCTGACATTGAAGAGGATGCCAGGGGAAATACAGCTCAGTACATGATATAAACAAACAGGATGTGCTAACATATTAAAAGTGCTGCAGAAGTATGAGGGGGGGGGACCACTTTGGTCCTAAGTTTCTCACTGCTATTAAAATAAGAGACAACAATTTCACTAGCTGCTCTTTAGAAATGGGAACACTTAGAATTAATGCTTTATGTGTAGCACAACATCTGAGAGAGAGAGAGAGAGAGAGGGAGAGAGAAGGAACATAAGGAAATGCACTATTTCTGAAATATTATTATGGTAGCTGATATTAATCCCCTTTTAACACAACATTGAGTTATAATGCAACAGGGCTAGACCAAGTCACATGACATGACTGAAGATGGACTTCTTCAGATCTTCTAGCCAGCCCCATATTTCCTTTTACAATATAGAAATTATGTAAGGGGAACCCAGTGTGACACAGGCTACTGTAAAAACAGAGTACAGCTATCTATCTATCTATCTATCTATCTATCTATCTATCTAGGGAAATTTGGATGTAGCACTTCCATTAGTCTTAGGACTTTATCAGACGGAGAAAATATGGTGTCATAACAACACCACATAACTGCGAAAGGGTGTGCAGATCAGATGGCGTTGCCCTTTCGTGGTTATGTCAGGGCCCACACCCGTACCTTTTAATTGATGGCTTAAGCTATCAATAGATCCCCTGTTCTACTTTGGTGCCAGCCATGATGCCAGTCATGATGCCATCATGATAGGAACTGGGAGCAGTCGACCTCAGTAGAGTTGTCTTGCCACATAGAATTAGCTTATAAATAATGTGGTCCTAGCAGGACCACTAACTCCAGAATCAAAAATTGTCAGGAGTTAGAGACTGAACTCCATTATAAAATGTCCAAACAACCACAGAATCATGCTGAGTCATAATGGCTGACTCCATGAACTACCAAGTCATGCCTAGTCTTTGAGGGCAATGTCCTGTAGAGGGCAATGTCCTGTATATATATATATATCTACAGGGCAATGTCATATATATATAGAGAGAGACAAAGCTGGTCCAAAGCTCACTCTCTTCTTGTGAATGCTGATGCCTAGTGAAGCAGTTTCTCCTTCAATTGTAAATATTTGTATATATATTGCAACTGTTTGATGCTGAAGATAAAAGTGCTTCCTGCTTATTTGGACGTCAAACACTCTGTGTGTGAGTATTCTTGGGAATGGGTTGCTACTAAGTCTGCTGAGCTAGTTTTTGGCTTCTGCCGGGGATTGGGTGTCCTATCATCCCCTGACAAAAATAACTCCACTGTATGACTGCCACCCATAAATTAATGGGTACCTATGGCACCTTTGTGACCTCCTGTATTTGGAGATTTAAAAGACTATGCCTGGCATCCAGGATAAACACTCTTCTCCATCACCCTCCCCCCACTCCTAGAATTCCTCCAAAACATTCTTCATCTTTTTTGGTATTGGCTTCAACTTTCTCATTATAATTGTGAAGACACACCCAACTAAAGGTGGTGGCAGGTTTGGGTGTGCAATGCCAGTACCCTGGTGAGATCAAACTCTTTTACCCAAAAAGGCTCTGATGCTGAATATAAAGTTCAAAAAAGGAGGAAGTCTATTTTAAAGAACAAAAGTAAAGGGCTTTCTCCTCCCCAGCTCTAACAGCTTGAAATAAAAGGTACTTTACAGTTTGAGTTTCAGCAATCTTCAGGGTGTCATCTCTCTGGGTTTGATCTTGGTTTGACTTCCTCACTCAATGGAGCTGGTGCAGGGTCTTTCAGCTCCTGATTCCTTTGACTTATTTGTTGTTGGTAACTAATTTGGCTAAATGGTGTAAGAAATGCCCTTCCTGGCTGTCTGGGCCTGTTTCCCACCAATAAAACAGCTCCCTGCAAGCTCACAGCAAAGACTGAGCAAAACTAAAAACTTCTAGCTAAAACAGAGCTTGCTGGGAAGGGACAAACCAAACTTGGAAAAATGCAGGGAATTCTTCAGCTCCTCCCACAAGTCTAATACAATGAAATATTCCTATGCTCAGACATACTAAGGCCTGAACTAAAACAAAGGAAAATGCAGGGGACATTCAAACAGTCCTGGCTGGACATCACAATAATGCTCCAGAACATGATTAAGCTGCAAGTATTATACAGGGAATGGAAAAGGGTAGCCAGGCAGCCATTTTATGAGCTAGGTGAACTGTAATGACTGTTTTACATATGGTATTTGATCTAACCATTGACACTTGCTGTAGTCATCAAGCAATGAACATACTGGTGTGAGCCAGCACAACAATATCAGATCTAAAATCCCAGCATCATAGAATTATAGAATTGGGAGGGATCACATGGGCCATTTATCCCATCTCCCTGGCATGTAGGCATATGCAACTAACACATTCCTGAAAGATGGTCATCTAACCTCTGTTTAAAGACTTCAAAAAAAGGAAAGTTAAGCATCCTTCAAAGCAGTCTATGCTACTGTCAAATAGCTGTTACTGTCAGGAAGGTCTTCCTCGTGTTTAGATGGAGTCTCTTTTCTTACAATTTGAATCCACTGGTTCATGTCTTAATCTCTGGAGTAACACAAAAGCAGTTTGAAAGTAAAAGAACAGAAGCAGCCTTTTCCAACCATTTAGATTTGTTGTACGGGACTACAGGTCCCATCATCCCCATACAGTGTGTTCAAGAAATAGTGGATGAGTTTGCCATTTTGGCTGCATAAGCATGAATACTCAAAGAATTAACCTGCAGCTAGAATATACAAAGTTTGTTGGGGTGGGATAGGACAAATTCTGCAATCCAGACTGTTTTTGTCCATCAGTAACAGACACTCAATTTTTCACCCCTTTTTGGTGCTTTTTCTGGAATATGGTTGGGTTTGAGACTCTTGTGCCCAATTTCAGCTGCATAAAAAGCTTGTAATTTAATCCATCTATTTATGTAGAAAACTCTCATTGTTACACCTCTAAAATTATTCTGAAACCGCTTCTCAGGGTGAGCCAGGTAATCATTATCCGGTGGGACAGTTTTGTCTACCCTTTTAATCTCTATATGTCTCTTCTTCTACTGTTCCTCTCCACCCATTTCATTCCATTCCCTTTCCTACCCAACTATCAGTATTTATTTCAATCTGTCAACATTCTGTGCCACTGAATTACTAGTGGGTTGTTTAGGGAACCCTCTCATATTTTTTTTCTTTACATTATTTTATTTTGTCATCTCCCTGCAAGCCTCGGGGCTACTTTGCCCCTATTTAGGCATCTCTTCTGTCTGAGAGACTCTTTTGGCTACATCCACACAACCACACTCAAACTTCAAGTGGAGATAGAAGGAATGATGATGAAGCTGCTGGTGTTGTGACTTGGGTTGCTGCCACATTGCAGAAATAATGCAGTTTGACACTGCTTTAACTGCCATGGCTCAATGTAATGGAATTCTGGGATTTGTAGTTTTGTGAGATATTTAGCCTTCTCTGTCAGAGAGCTTGAGAGCCACAATGAAATACAAACCTCAGGATTCCATAGGATGAAATCATGGCAGTTAAAGTAGTGTCAAACTGCATTATTTCTGCAGTGTGTCAGCAGCCTTGGTCTTTCAATAGAATCACAAGAGATGCCAACATTGAACTAACAGGATCAATACTATAAAACTGAAATAGTTATAATGAACTTGCATATGATTAGAATGACTGAGCAAGATTAATTTTCTCCCCACCCCACCCCACCCCATATCATCCACATTATGCAACAACCATAGAATTAATTGTAGTACTTATTTTAAGTGTATTTTTTGCCAAGTTATATAAATTATTTTTGAAATGTACCCAAGGAGACAACACTTTAGTGATAGCTCTTAGTTTATGTAGTAACACTAATTCCAAGGCATTTTACAGTTTACATCTGGGGTTCTGGCTACTGCTGCATATTCTTCCACCCAGTTTAATAATTGCAAAATTGGTGTTTTGCTAAATAACTATCTTTAAACTGAAGGGGAATGTTTTCTGCAGAGAGAGTGATTATCCCTATATCTATCAACTACAGTGTGTGCTAGTTATCTCTTTGATTTTTCAACTCAGTAATCCTTTTCCTAAGTGAATATCTTTTGTAACCCCTTGTGAAGGATCATGTTTATTTAATGTAAAAGTTCTGTTTTAGTTGGTTGTGGTCCTACTTCCCTGAAAAGAGCAGAACTTCAATTTCAAGAGGGGCTTCCCAGGTCTCAGCCCTAGAGTCTCTGCCAATGCTACACATCTGCTCTGGAAAATATGGGGTAATAGAAGTAGTAGTGTGGAGGATAAGGAGGAGAAGAGGAGAGGAAACACAGTAAGCATTTGCTCATGGCAGGAAAGCATTGCTCAGTTAAGCATCTTTTATAAAGAAGGGTAGGAGGAAAGGGAGGAGACTAAAGTATTTTTTGGAAAAGCAAGATTTGCTTCTGGTGCCTTTTCTGCAAGATTATTCCTATATTTTTCATCATTATTCATTTTTGCAGTTAAACACATTTACATTTATACGTATACACACACTCTCCAATATCCAATGCCTAGTCCTTAAACTATGGTTTTTTTTTTAAAAAAAAAAGTTATATCACATATATGATAAATGTAACTCTACTATCCATGTAGTAAAAGGAGAAAATATGCTAGAATGGTGTAGATGTATTATCCCTAGAAAAATAAGATCAGTTGAAAATACTGAAATGGGCAGGAAGAGACTCCCATGGAATCAAAGTGTGTGTTAGACAGTAAACTGTACACCCACTGTCTGAAAACTATTACCGGTACTACTATTCATCTATAAAAAGTCTCCAGCTACCAAAAAAAGCTTCTTAAAATGGATAAAATTATGTTATGCAATTATGTTATATTGCATATGCAGCTTGTTATGCATGATGAAATTATCATGTTGGCTTTATTGATTGTCCTTCAAAAGTTCCAGAAGAGTAGGGAATTAGCAGGCTTAAAAATAAATAGAGAAAAGACAGTAATTCTAACAAAAACCATGAATAGACAAGAGGAACAACAGGTAGAAAGAAAAACTAGATTCAAGATAGAAAAGCAAACAAGGTATTTAGGTATTATCATAACAAATAAAAATATAGATTTGTATGAAAATAATTTCATTAAAACTTGGAAGAAGATGAAAGAAGATTTACAAAGATGGAATAAATTAGACCTTATCATGGTTGGGCAGAATAGCTTCAGTGAAGATTACTATACTTCCCAAATTATTATACCTATTTCAAAACATCCCAGTAGTATATAATGAGAAATTTATCGACAATGTGAATAGAGACCTGTCTAGATTTGTTTGGGCAGGTAAGAAACCCAGAATTAACAGAAAACATTGCAAGATTCAAAAGCGAGAGGTGGATTAAATTTTCTGGACTTTTGAAGTTACTATCATGCATGTTGTATTTTATGGATTCGGGAATGGATATTACTGGAAAATTCAAGAATGCTACAACTGTAGGGCTTCAATTTACATTTCGGATGGCACGCTTATATTTCGTATATCAAGGTTGAAGTCCATGGAGAATTTTTACATCATGTTGTTAGGCATGCTCTGTTAAAAATATGGCTAAAATACAAAACAAAGTTATATCGGAAGATACCTAAATGGATATCCACACACGAAGCGTTCCATGAAAAAGAGAACTTGTTTAAAGATAGGTGGCTAATGTATAAAGACATCTTGAAAATAGAGGGAGGTAAATATATTATGAAATCTCAAGAAGAGTTAAATAAAGAAAATACCCACTGTCATTGGTTTCTCTACAGACAAATAACTGAAAAAATTAAGAAAGATAAGAGTCTGGAAGGAATTGCGGAAGAGATGAATGAACTAGACAGTGTAATTTGGGAGAGAAAAGAACACTTTTATCTAAAATATTTAAAATAATCTTGAAATTAAATTTGGAACAGGAAATAATAAAATCATACATGGTGACATGGGCCCATAACATTAATAACCAAATACCATTAGAAGACTGGGAAAATTCATGGACTAAAAATATTTTATTTACTAGAAGTAATAATAATAATAATAATAATAATAATAATACTTAGTTATTTATTACCCACCTCTCCCCTTAGGATTGGGGTGGGGTACAACATCACAATATACATTACAATATACAATATAGTGCAACACAATTCAATTGACTACAATATACAATACGGTGTTCTCTCCATTGACACCCCCTTGTCATGGGAGAGAGGCTTGCGTACCCTAATGATGTTTTGAGCTATGCTGGCGGTGGCACAATAGCCACTGGTAGGGTCTCCAATGCCAGACAGGTCAAAACCCAAGGGTCTGAGAGAGCGTCAAAGGGCAGGATGGGCTCTCTAGTCTTATGGCAACCATGCTAGGAGAAGGAAAACTCTAATCCCAAACTCGGGCAGATGGTGCTCGTCCAACCCTGTAAGGTCAACCATCTAAGAGAAGGAGAGTCTAATCAAACCTACGGCCCGAGGACCTCACTGCTACCATCCATGCTTGCAAGGCCAGCAGATGAACCTTTGGTTTAAAGGCTGAGGCCAGTTCTGTGCACACTGTGCTCCACCAGACAAATACATTGCACAGGCTCGAAGGACAAATCCAATTCCAAAAAAATGCCCTGAAGGCTGAGTAAACCTTGGAGCCCTCTGGGATCGTACTTATAACCTTGTGGTTCACAGTACTGGCATTTAACCACTGCACCACCAGGGCTCCTTGTGCAATAAGAAAACTATTATAAATCTATCTTTAGATGGTAATTAACACTGGACAAAATAGCAAAAATTTTACAAAAATTCTTCAAACTTATGCTGGAAATGTGGTAAAGCAGTGGGCTCATGCTATCATTATGGTGGAATAGTAAAGAGACCAAGAAATTTTGGAAGAGAATCCATAATATTATTTCTAAATATTTGAAGATAGATTTTCCATGCAAACCTGAAATTTATCTTTTAACTATGTTACAGGATACAAGCAAACAAGAGCAGAAAAAGTATTATAAGGTTATTTTATACATAACTGCTGCTTGTTTTGTATTTGCAAAAAAACTGGAAAAATCCAGAAACTCCACAAATAGAGGAATGGGTGTTTAAACTTTATGATATGTATGAAATGGATAAATGAACAATTATATTAGATGACAGAAAAACTCAGAAAAACTGCAAAGACTGGAAGATACTAATACCCTTGTGGAAGGAAACAGGGGGGCGGGGATTAGCTATGATAAGCATTGAATAACTAAATATAGAAAGCTGCAAGGGAAGAAAACAGAAACTTTAGATATGTGGAGAAGATGGCAAAATGCTAACAGGGGACAGAGAGAAGGCAGAATTACTCAACACCTTCTTTGCCTCAGTGTTTTCAGAAAAAGAAAAGGGGGAACAACCTGAGGAGAATGGAACAGAGGACACAATAGGGGAAATCCAGCACAGAATAAGCAAAGAGGTTGTACAGGAATACCTTCTTAATCTAAATGAATTTAAATCTCCAGGACCAGATGAACTACATCCAAGAGTATTAAAAGATCTGGCAAATGTGATCTCAGAGCCATTGGCAATAATCTTTGAGAATTCCTGGCGAACAGGAGAAGTCCCAGCAGACTGGAGGGGGACAAATGTTGTCCCCATCTTCAAAAAGAAGAAAAAAGAGGATCCCAACAATTATTGTCCAGTAAGTCTGACATCAATACCAGGGAAGATACTAGAGCAGATCATTAAACAGAGAGTCTGTGAACATTTAGAAGGCAATGCCATAATCACAAAAAGTCAGCATGGGTTTCAGAGAAACAAGTAATGCCAGACTAATCTGATCTCTTTTTTTGATAAAGTTACCAGCTTGGTAGATGAAGGGAACGCTGTGGACATCGCATACCTTGATTTCAGTAAGGTCTTTGACAAGGTTCCCCATGACATTCTTGCAAACAAGCTTGTAAAATGTGGGCAAGACAAGTTAACTGTTCAATGGATTTGTAACTGGTTGACCGGCCGAACCCAAAAGGTGCTCAGCAGTGGCTCCTCTTCGTCTTGGAAAGATGTGACTAGTGGGGTGCCACAGGGTTCTGTCCTGGGCCCAATGCTATTCAACATCTTTATCAAAGACTTGGATGAGGGAATTAGGGGCATACTTATCAAATTTGCAGATGACACCAAATTAGGAGGAGTAGCTAATACCCTAGAGGACAGGATCAAAATTCAGAATGACCTGGATAGACTGGAGAGCTGGGCCAAAGCTAACAAAATGAAATTCAACATGGAGAAATGTAAAGTATTGCACTTAGGGTGGAAAAATGAAATGCATAGATATAGGATAGGAGAGACGTGGCTGAACGAGACTACGTGCGAAAGGGATCTAGTAGTCCTAGTAGATCACAAGTTGAACTTGAGTCAACAGTGTGATGCGGCAGCTAAAAAGGCCAATGCGATTTTGGGCTGTATCAATAGAAGTATAGTATCTAGATCAAGGGAAGTAATAGTGCCACTCTATTCTGCCTTGGTCAGACCTCACCTAGAATACTGTGTCCAGTTCTGGGCACCACAATTCAAAAAGGATATCGACAAATTGGAGCATGTCCAGAGAAGGGCAACTAAAATGGTGAAAGGCCTGGAAACGATGCCTTATGAGGAGAGACTTAGGGAGCTGGGTATGTTTAGCCTGGAAAAAAAGATGGTTAAGAGGTGATATGATAGCCCTGTTTAAGTATTTGAAGGGGTGTCACGTTGAGGATGGAGCAGGCTTGTTTTCTGCTGCTCCAGAGACTGGAACATGGAGCAATGGATGCAAGCTCCAGGAACAGAGATTCCACCTCAACATTAGGAGGAACTTTTTGACAGTAAGAGCTGTTCAGCAGTGGAACGCACTCCCTCGGAGCATGGTGGGGTCTCCTTCCTTGGAGGTCTTTAAACAGAGGCTGGATGGCCATCTGTTGGGGATGCTTTGATCAAGATTTCCTGCATGGCAGGGAGTTGGACTGGATGTCCCTCGTGGTCTCTTCCAACTCTACAATTCTATGATTCTATGATAAGCTTAGACAAGTATCAGGAAGAGAATAAGTATGATGTAAACATACCTGAAGAAAAGAACAAGGACGTTTTGTTGTGTCAATGATATGTATATGTATTTGTCAGTTGTTTGTATGCTAAATAGATAATGTTTATTTGTGAATTTTATCAAAGTTTTCTATGTATTTTATGCAGAAATTAAAAAAAAAAAGATCTAGAAGAAACAAATGAAGTATAGGAAGGCCTGAATCACCTCCAAGCAAGGGAAAAGATGTTGCTATTAGAGTCCTTAACCAGGCTGATATAAAGCTTCTCAATAGTCTTTTTTTAGATACTTGGTAGGCTTGCCATTGAACCAGGGTTGGCACAACCATTTTGTTGCCTGAAGTGAAAGATAAGATTTACCACCCAGCACCCACCCACCCACCAAGTTCTCCTGACAGAAATGGGTAAGACTGGGAGCTGAATGTTACTCCCATGTTGCTGTCCTCTGCACTGCACCTCAGGACAGCAGGCTTGCTCAGAGGGAAAAGGACACACTGAGATCTATGCGCCATTGCCCCAATTTCACTCCCCACTCCCCATCATCTGGTTCTCTGGGCAGCCTTGAACAGGATTCCATAGCAACCTGGAGTCTTCAAAACCAGGCCTCAAGGACTTTCCTATGCTTGCTTCTGGTGCCTAGAACAGTATTCTCAAGCCAGCACCCACCAGACTATGCTTTCTATGCTCTCCAACTGGAATAGTTATTGGCTTGGAGGTCATGCAATTGTGCTTAAAGATTTTGAAGAACATTATTGAAAGCAGTCAATACTTGACAGAAGTTAGAGAGGGGCTTGAATGAAAAGGGACTTCGAGGACACCACAAAATTCAGATATATGGTTCAAAATATTTGAGGTTTATTAAGATCAAGGCTCATCATTTCCTTCAAAGTGCAGAACAGTGGGCTGTGCAAGTGCTTCATTTTGTATATCATCAAAATGATACAGTAGTTTCAAAGTTTGTACAATGCCAATCTTCTGCAGAGTTCTCCTCTCTCCCTTCTCAGTGCTTCACTGGATCTGAGGCAAGAGGAATAATAATCAGTAGGTAGCTATTAAGTAACATAACTCAGTGTAGAAATGCAATTATTATTAATTTTATTATTATTTAAGAGCAAATTTTTCAGTTTCCTCTCTGGTAAAGCATAACTAGTGCATGCTCAAGCTTAAAAATAGAATGAGAGGCCCACCATGAGGGCATCCTACATCACAGGAAATGTTGTGTGGAAATCTGTATTTGGATTATAGGACCGACATCCTAAGTGACTTTATTAACGAACAATCCCATTATATGAAGTTGCATTAATAGCCATAAACAAATTCATACACTGATACCCACTGGAAAGATAATATTTTCTTTCTCTGAGAACATGTGCTGTAAACCATGGAACAGGGCCCTGAGTAATTTTGGAGTGAGTAATTTCCGAATGAGCAATTATGAATGACTAAAGTGCAATAGCTCCCCGAAGCATCATCACAATTTCTGCAGTGAGTGTTTAATTGTAGCCAGACTGTGTAACCTTAATGTGGCCTGTGTCCTTGCCATAACCCTAGGCACGAGCTCCACTCTCCAACATATGGGAAAATTTTTCAAGCTGATTGCTCCAATCTGATTAGGGGAAGTTATGTAGCTGCCATTTATTCAGCATCTTGTTACCACACTCCAACAGCTGCTTTGCAACATATTCCCATTAAAGTCATTTTCTGCTGGCTCTCATTCCAGCATGTCTGCTGAAGTCATTGTGACTGTACTGATTGTTTTTTGGGGGGTGCCAACAATGTTTGCATTACAAGGCTGGCAGAGAAAGAAAGGGAGGAAGGAAGGGGTGGGGGAGAGAGCAAAGAGGGAAACCTCCTGTGGAAAACAGGCACTCACTGGCCATCTAACAATCAAGAACATTTTTGGATGAGAATTTTTCTGACTTTCTGTTCAGCCATTTTGTGTCAAATGTGAACTTTTGGAAAAGATCCCCAAAACTTGTAGGCCTGGTTTGCAAGTGCACATTCCTCTCTTCATCATTACTATAACATCAAATGATGACCTGTGTCTATGAATGGGACATGGTTCTTTTCATTTCCAGCCCTTGAGCCATGAGTGCCCTTGCATATGTAGCCAAAATGCCACTAGCTATGCACAAGAGGGAGCTATCAGCAGTCATAGGGAACCACAGGGTTTGCCATTATACACACACACACACACACACACACACACACACACACACATATATAAATAAAAGAATAGGAGCAAAACCCCTAGGGTGGAAGAAAACCTGCAAAACAGCCCAATGAAGACAGAATGCTCACTGACTGTTGCTGGGAGGTGGGAGAGGGTGAGGATGATAGAGTGGGGCACCTGGAAGAGAATTTTGAATAGTAGCACTCCACCCTGTTGTCCCTTCATATTCGCTGGGGTTTGATTCCAGGACACCCCCCCCCACCCATGGATACCAAAATCCATGAATACACAAGTCCCATTATATGCAATGGCATAGCAAAATGGTGTCCCTTATATAAGATGGCAAAATCAAGGTTTGCTTTTTGGATTATTTTTTTTTAAAGAATATTTTCAAGCCATGAATACTTAAATCCATGGATAGCAAATCCATGGATATGGAGGGACTGTATTTTAAAGAAGGACCCATTTGTTATAAATAGAGCTACACAGTGAGAACATACATATTTATGTGCAGGAGTATTTCATTTATTTATTTGATGTATATGCCGCCTTTCTCCCGGAATGGGACCCAAGGTGGGTCACAACACATAAAATACAATTAAAAATGTGACAATTAAAAGATAAAAACAATTAAAATCATAACAATTTAAAATGTTATGTGTTTTATATATAAACATATAGCAGTTAAAAAATAAAAACAATAAAAAACCATACCCTAATAAAAAGCATCTGTATGCGCAGCTATGAATTAAAAGCCTGCTGGAATAATAACTCCTTTGCCTGCCAGAGAAAGGGTGTTCCAGAGGATAGGAGCAGCCACCAAAAAGGTTCTCTCTCATGTCCTCACCAAATGAGCCTGTGATCATGGCAGGACTAAAAAAAAGCCTTCCCCTGATCTTAAAATTCTGGCAGGTTCATATTAAGAGATCTGGTCTTTCAAATAGTTTGGGCCCAAGCCGTAAATAGGGCTTTATAAGTCATGACCAGCACTTTGAATTGTGCCTGGAAATGAACCAGTAGCCAGTAAAGCTGTTTTAATAAGGGAGTTATATGTTCCCTTTAACTGGCCCCAGTCAGCATTCTGGCTGCAGCATTCTGGACCTGCTGAAATTTCCAAACAGTTCCCAAAGGCAGCTCCACATAGAATGTGTTACAGTACAGTGCATTCCAAACGGATGTAATTAAGGCATGTGTCACTGTGGCCAGATCTGGTGTCTCAAGGAACAGGCTAGTATAAGTGGAAGAGAGTGTGCGATGGAAGAGGAGTATGAGGTAGAAGAGAGCCAACATGGTGTAGTGGTTTGTGCATTGAACTATGACTCTGGAGACAAGGATTCAAATCCCCACTCAGCCACGGAAAATTAATGGGTGACCTTGGGCAAGTCACTCTCTCTGTCAGCCTCACAGGATGGCAAAGGCAAACCCTCTCTGAACAAATATTGCCAAGAAAACACCATGATAGGGTCACCATAAGTAAGAAATGACTTGAAGGCACACAACAACAACAATGAGGTAGAAAGTACTATGGGACACATGTGTGGTGGGGATGTTACCCAAATTACAGGAGTGTTTCTGGGAACCCCACACATATCCAGATATTAATATGGAGAATTTTAGTTAGCTCAATATGGCAGTGAGAGGCCAGGTAACTATCGGATCTTTTGACCTATGTATGTACTAACTGATGAGACTCACAGCCAGGAAATAAAATAAAAAATGGTTTTTATTGAAAAATAATCTCAGAAGCATTCATACCAACACTCAGACTTCAAGCACTCACACAAGGCTATTGAAGAAAGTAGGAAGTATTGGGATAGAGGAACAGAGTTTAGGATAATGGACTATACTATAGCTTTCCAATGAGCAGAGATTCATGTTGCAGAAGATACTCAGACAGAGGGTTGCACAGCAGAAGGACAGAGTGATAGGATGCAGGAAGCTGTGAACACTTTGGTCCCGTCTACATGATTTAAATAATATGTATGGCATGCGGAAGTTCGCGCTTCAGTACACATGGCCATTCATATTCACACACATCCAAAAGAGGGGGGGGGTCGGTTTTCCACCCTGAAATACGTACACACAGCATTCAGGAGGGAAAGCAGATCGCGATGAGAAATCGGTACGCCATTCGGATGGCTGACAGGTCTGTACGGTCCGTTCGCACACATACAAACAGGCAGTGTAATCTGATTGGCTGGCTGAGTAGAGGGGGCGGGGCTAGCACGGAGGGGAATTGGGAGCGCCTGCCATGTTGGATTCCTGGCTACCGAGACTCCGGTAAGTCCGTGAATTATATATGTTTTTTATTTTTATTTTATATTTTAAATAGGGAAAACTGACTGTCCGCAAAACAGGAACCTTAAAAAAAAAAGCTGCGAGAGATTTAAAACTGCCGCTTGGCTTGCTCGCTCCAGCCAGCTTGGAGAAGGGGGAGTCATGCGGAGTTTAGGGGGTTAAAAAATCATGTGGGCGGTTCGTATGCATACGAACAACAGCCTATTTGTATTTTTTACCCCCAAACGGATTTTTTTATGATCGTATAGATGCACCCTTTGACTGTGTTTTTTGGGTGCTGTGTATACTCGATATTCCCCCTGAAGGGTTGTTATGTTTGGAATTAAATATTTAGATGGAGTTTCCTACAGCTAGACAATGGAAGCTCCGGCTATATTAATGAATGCTAATGGCTGAAACATTAAGACTGATGGGTGTCAGGCAACCTTCTATTATTCTAGGAGAGGTGGGAAGGAAAACCAGTTTTGCAGAGCAAAGAGTGTCCAGCCATCTTGATTGAATTAGTGAATGACTCACTTCCAGGTACGTCCAGGAGAATTAGCACCTTTCCACCCTAACTACCAGTCCAAAGAGGGTCCACATAGTTCACGCTATGTCATCATTTATTGTGTTTGACTAAAAGCCATTACAAATTCAATAAAATCCAATTAAAAGAGAAAAAAGATACAATAAAAGAATGCAACATACATATACATGTACAGTTATACAAAAGGATCAAATTAATGAGTCCCCTGCACAATCTATAGCAATATCTTTCTAATAGCTAGCACAAATACTTTTAGCAGCTTTAGCAAATAAGGCTGTTTTACATGTAATGTAATGATCACAATCTGATAGTAGCCAGAATAGTTTCATGTAGGAACTCTCACTATGTAAGGAAGCCAAAATCTGTTCCAAGAATATTTTCCTACGGTTTTGATGTAACTGACAATGAAACAGATAATGTAAAATATCTTCCACCTCACCCACACCACAAATGCAGAACCTTAAATTTCTTGGAACATTTCTATATCTACCATCCATAACTGATGTAAGGATAGTTTGGAACCGCAATCCTGTAAATGCAGTTCTCGGGGGGGGGGCAAAGGTAAGTGTTTGTAAATATTGAGCCCCTACATGATTTGACTTCAACAGATGGTACGAATGGGAAAAATTTGAAGACTTAATTGAAGCTAAGTCTTGATCATTATCCAGTTTATAAATCCAATCCCTCAGCCTGCTTTTAACTCTAGGAAAAACAAAAATATATGTTGAGAGAGTTTTAGAGGTTAATAAGTCTTGGACTAACTTAGCTCAGCCACCTATCTTCCATTGTTCAACTAAACAAAGCTTGGGCAGGCAGTCCTCTGACATGTCCAAAACCCTCTTATAATACAAGAAGGCTGCCATCTCAGCCCTAGCTTTTACAGATACCATACCTGTTTCTGTCCTGAGTAATGCAGTAGGAGTCCCCAGAGGTACTGCCATCATGTACCTCAAAAACGTGTTCTGACAGACCTCCAGGTCATTCAAATTATTATGATTTATCTCCCAGTTCTCAATGCCATATTACATCTGAGCAACTACTTTCCCTAAAAACACTTTCAATGCTGGATTTACAAGTCTCACGCCTCTAGAAAAGAAGAATTTCAATACAGCATGGGCTGACTTCTGTGCTGTTATTTTAATATGTTGTAGCTGAGTCTTCCAGCATTTTTTCTCATCAAAATATACCCCCCAATACTTAAAGGAGGGAGGGAATCTGTTCTATCCTATTTCCACCTACATTCCAATTAAATTTAGGTGAACATTTGCCAAAGACAATCAGCTTAGGTTTAACATAACTTATTCTAAGTTGTTCTGTTTGACGGAATTCATAGAGTTTATTTAAACTTCTCTTCAGCCCAATTTTGTTCATAGATAATAATACAATATCATCAGCATATATTAGAAATACTGTTTTACGACTTCCTATTGAGGGAGGAAAGTGATCAGGACAATTTAACTTAGGTCCACATAGTTACTACATGGGTGTGTCTTTTAGGAATTTGGGATGGCCTCTTCCTTAGGCTTTCTGAGTAAAACTTGAGTCCTTGCATTTGGGAGGTCTTGGTCTACTACCAACCATGTGGAATGCCAATAAATAAGCCAATTTATGAAATGTAGCCAATTGATGAATTATTGAAAGGGAAGGGGCTATCAGATCAGGCAATGCCTGTCTGCATTAGTAGTAACTTGTTTTCCAATTTCAAATGCAAAGTGTCCAAATCGGGTGGCATTACACCTAAAACATGGAAGCAAAAGGAATAGAGATTGTATACTTCAGGTATATGCAAAAATTGACATCTGCTTCCAAACATATGTTTAGTTTAGCTTTCAGGACTAAACAAATTCTACCCCTTTACTCTAAAAGTATAATGTGGCTTCCCAGAGGAACAAATGCTCCATTACATTGATTAGCTTCATTAGCTTCATCCACTAACTTGCTTAAGTTTAAGTGGTTCCTGACTCAAACTCTTGCTTTAGCCAAGGTTCAAGGGCTTCCTTGACTAGCCCCAGAAGCTGGCTACAGGCTTACACTGCCTAGTTAAAATAACACATGGCACTGTGCCTCTCTGCCTCTTCTGTACACTGATATTTCTGTGGGAATATAGAGTGTTTCCCAAATTATTTCTGGCTTCTTCCATACATTCATGGGTTTCCCTACTCTTGTGGCTTTAAAAATAACCATGGGACCAATGAAACCCTTTCTTTCTGTGTTTTCTGTTCAGCACCAGGCTCTGAGGCTAAACCTGAGGTCAAGGGAAGTTCTGAAAGTCTTTTTTTTTTTTTTTTTTTGGTCTTAGGACTTTATCAGACCAGGCAAATATGACATCGTAAGGATGCCTAATGATCATGAAAGGGTGCGTATACCAGATGACGTTAGCCTTTTGCATCATGTATTGTGAAAAATCCGTTCCTTTTTCTTAATGGCCCAAGCTGTCAATTGATCTCCCATAGTAATTTGCTGCCAGCATTTTAATTCTCACGCCATTGTCTCTGGCTTTTTCTTCGCAAAAGAAGATTCAGGAAGGACTCATCCTGCGCTTTCTGCAAGCGCGCTGATGACTAAAAAGGCCAATCCAAGATAAGCAAGTCCGGTTGCAGAAAGCACAGCAGAAGGTCTCCTTGGGTGATGTTTTTGGGTTGTGATTCTTTCTGCGTTGTTGTTTCTCTTCAAGACTTGTTCGGTGTGAGTTCTCAAATAAGGCTGCAGCATTGTGGCTAGTCCGTCTCCATGCCTCCCGATGTGAGGCCAGGGCGGACCACTGTTGGTGATCAATTTGGCCGAGCCTGAGATGTTATTTCAGGGAGTCTTTGTATCGCTTTTTTGGAGCGCCCCTCTTACGCTGGCTCATGTGAATACAGCATCAATGGGCAAACACTTCTGGGTGAGATAGTGACAGCTCTGTTGCTGCCAGGGAAGCCTCATTGATGCTGCTCAAGGTAAGGATGTTATCAGATACACCAAATATGGTGTCATAACAATGCCACATAAAAGCGAAAGGGCATGCATATCAGATGACATCGCCCATTTGCGTTTATGTCTTGTAAAAATCACGTTGTATTTTATTGACGGTTTAAGTTGCCAATAGATCCCCCATGGCGCTTTAGTGCCAGCATTGCTGACATATGAAACCTTATGCCAATGTCCTCTCATCATTCCACTGTCAATGGCCGGTCTGGCAAGAACACTTCTGGGTGAGATCACGACATCTAGGTAGGTGATGCACTTTTTATGACCCTCCGTGGTTTACTTGGAAGTTTTTAAGTGTGTTTTTTGTAACATTTTAAGTGTTATTTTTGTTTTGTTTTTGAATTTCCTATTCTATGTATTCTCACAAGAATACGTGGGATTTTGAACAAGGAAGTGAATTGAGCTCTGTTCACTTCCTCGTTCATTGCCAGGGAAGCCTTTTCATGTGGATAAGGTAAGTGTGGCATAGGGAGTTCTTTTGCAAGCATAAAAACGGCAAAGTTATTCTGGCAAAAGAACAGGGTTTTGCGGGGTGGTCTAATAAAGTCCTAAGTCTGGTGGAGGGGGGATTATTTCACCAGCATAAAAACAACACAATTTATGCAGGCAAAAGAACATTGGGTGTGTGTGGTCTGATAAAGTCCTTAATTGTACTAATACAGAGACACACTGGGGAGTAAAAATCATTAGAAAAGCCTGTGGTGTTATGCCTATAGAGTCACAATGCCATATGAATATTGTTTGTGGGAAAACTTAGCATACCACCTTGGCAACATAACCACCTTGATCTTTTCTTTAAAAAAAAAAATTAATGGGACAGTTGAAGAGATAACATGGCAGGTTTTCTTCCTAGAACCAAAACCTTCTAGCCAACTGAGCAATGCTGCTGGGGAAATAGAAGCCTTTCTGCTGAAGTCATATTTTCCAAATTAACAGAAACAACTTGCATTCCAGAGTGCTGGTGCCTCTTCTCGTAGGACCAAAACAAAGCAACTTGGGCCAATACTTTTTTTTTTTTTTTTAAGCTTGTAAGGCATGTCCCTCTTACCACTCATTCATGCATCCCACACTGGCCTATTCATACTTGTTGGGAAACAAACATTTTTCCAAACAATCAAATGAGCTGTAATGTATCTCTGTCTCTGGTTTAGGTACTCCAGTTTGAGATATGATTAGCCTATAAATCTGTGAAACTGCCTTCTGGGATTTCCAGCCCTGTTTTATTAAAAGTGAAAATGGAAAAACTGAGCAGAACAATGTCCCCCCCCCTTGCACAGCAAAAGAAAGCCTGGGAGTCTTATCACACTACACTGTTATAGTACTAATATTCCACTTTAACTTCTCTGGCTGCCTCCATCACTCGTGGGCAGCACCTTTTCCAAGTTTTGTCATCAGGAAAGGGGCAGCTGTGCTGGTTGGAGCCCCTCAACCTTGCCTCCTTAGCTCCAGAATCTTACTCCTGATATTCTTCCTTCAAGTGACATTCTGTGCATTGTCATCTCTTTATTTGTCCATTTTTTATTCTATTAATTGATGTAGAAATACTGGAAATTTGACATTGTTGTTAATTGCCATTAAGTTGGCTTTTACTTTTGGTGATACTCTGAATGAGAGACCTCCAAAAGCACCTGTCATCGAAAGCCCTGCTCAGGTTTTCCAAACTTGTGATTTCCTTTATTGAATCAATTAATTTGTAATTTGGTCTTCTTTTTATACTACATTCCAATTTACTGAGCATTACTGTGTTTTCCAATGAGTCAAGCTATTTCATAATATGTTGAAAGTACCCTAGCCTCAGTTTGGTCATTTTGGCTTCTAGTGGGGGTTCAGGCTTGATTTATTCTCAGACCCATTTATTTGTCTCTTTGTTGGTCTACAGTATCCATCAAACTCTCCCCCAGAACCATTTTTTCAAATGAATTGATCTTCCCATCAGCTTTCTTCACTGTTTCATAGTACATATTATATACCTGATATATATCTCTCTCATCTACAGTGAGACCAGTTGGCAAAGGGCTCATCTACACAAGCCAGGATACAACGGCTCCCTGCTTATCCTGGCTGTGGATCTGGCTCCTTGTTCCCCCATTTCCTACACTGGAACTGGACAAAGTCTTGACAGGCAGGCTGGCCCATTGCTGCAGTTGCTGCCACCATTTCTCTTGCTGTCTTGGAAGGCAGGAAGGGGACCCACAAGATGTGACTGAAGCTGCCTGCATGTGACCGTCTATGGTTACATGATGCAGGACTCCTGCCTGCCTTCTGGGAGAGCCAGGGAGAGTGCAACTGGAGCGAGGGATGGCCTGCATGGATGGGCTCCTGAAGACATGCAGGGCCCATCTGTCATTCGCCAGTGGTAATGGAGTAAGCTGGGAATTACCTTATAATGGTGTATCGGTCCATACCCTGTCTGAGCCCTGTATCTGTCCCAGGGGTGGTGAGGACTGCCTAGGGGGAGAATGGGGCAAATGCCCTGTGTCATATGGGCTGCAGGGCTTTGAGATGGGAGCAAGATCGTGTATTTAGCCTGTGTAGCCAAGCCCAAAGATACAATATGTTATTTAAATCATTGGCATAATCTGCCTTTTGTCACATGTGGGAGAAAAGTGTGACAATAAATAAATTAATGAATAAGTGAATGAATATCCTGCCTCTTTACCAAAACTGGAACCAAACCAGTTAAAAGATTAACATTCAAACAGAGTGAAACTATCCAATCTTATCAACAATATTTTTACTGCATTTGCTAAATAGGTTTAGATGAGTTACTATCTTTCAGTCTCATTTCTGTACTGTAAAATGGGTACAATAATTATCTTGATATTTTTGTTCTGATGAATGGGATAAAGGCTGTCAAGAATTTTGTATATTAAAAGTATGATATACATTGGGGAAGGGGTGTTGATCTCAGACCATATGGAAGAATTTCTCCTTCTGGGATTCCCAGATGGCCATGCCCTCCTCTCCATGACGCAATAATTTCATGGTCTACCACCTATTGTGGGTTTTCCCCCCCACCACATTCTCAAAGGCTGGACTGCTTCTCCTAAGACAGATACTATCAACAAGAGCTTTAAGTTAAAATATGTTGTTTTACAACAACCACAACACATTGATCATTAGAATGTGCCTCCTGAGAACCTCCCTGAAATTGAATTTGGCCCTGAGTTCCCTACCATGCTATAAACGAGCACTATTAAGTTTATTTTAGTAGAAGCTTGGTTCTTTTCTCCCATTCTTCTGTTTTCATATGAATGTGTTGATCACACTTTTTCTTGAGTAGCCTGCAATATTTTCTCTTTTTTGCTTTTCCATCATTTTTAGTTTCATCTTTTTGGAAGTGAGAGTTGCGGGGAATACGTTTGTATACATCAACGTTTACCTAAGGTGCCAGGACTGTATAGCCAGGAAATTTGTTAATTTAATAGCAGGACTAATGTTAAACTGTGTCCATGAACTAGATGAGGTTGCAACCTATCTTAACTGGCTACAACCCTTACCCTTCTTCTCTGCCCCCTTTTTGTCTCTTGTGCTGGTAGATTCTTAGCTACAAGACCAGTTCTGCCAGCCAGTTGCTCTAATGGCAAATTTCTTAGATCAGATGGCAGGAAAGAGGGTTCTGCTGTCAGGAGCCTGTGCGTAATCCTAGCCCTCTCCAGACACCACATCTTTAAGTTAAGATAGCACTCAAAATCAGTTCCTCCAAAACTGAGCATCATCTAGTTTGGAGATGCCCAATTCCATGTCTTTTTTCTTGACAGATAGTTGCAAAACTTCTGTCTCCTTTGCTGGTACACTGCAATTCCCATAGCATCTCCAGACTGTACTCCCTACCCTGGAGAGCAGCCACGTCTCTGAGCTCAATAGCTACCACTATAGATGGATAAATTATTAGTTTCACTTTCTCCCTCATTCATTTTAAAAAAATATAATACAGGTGCCTTCCTGTTGTTTCTTTCTTGTTTATGAAGACAAAACTAAAATGTATTAAAATAAGAAACAAATTAATTTCTTACTCATCTGTACCAGACAAATTAAATAGTCACAGCTATTCAGCACAGAGAAGTCCATAAATCTGCTTGCTAAATACATTCTAGAACTGGGGTTCCCTCAAGTAGATAAAGGCATCTGTTCATCATAGCACATGTTTGTCCTCATTGATGTATTTTGCGTTTAGTGTGCTTTGTTTTGTGAGTTATCATTGAAAGTAAATACTGATTTAATTTGAAATTCTGATTGCTGATGCAATCTCTGAGGAAATCCCATTGTGGAAGGAAAAACAGGTATAATACAGGGAATATGCATCTTATTTTGAATTTAAATTCAGTAAAAAGATGATGTCTAAGGGATAAGATAATATATCCCAGGTAGGTTTCTTTTGGAGGTTCCACACTAAACCTTTCTTCGTTATGACCCATGACACCTCTGACAGCAGGGGGCCACAGGAAGAGTGCTAGATGGGTAGATATAGAGATGTATAGTCTTTTGGGTGCCCATAAATGATAGATATCATGTAGAGCCTTAAAGGTCAGGACCAGCTTGGGATGTAAACTGCTTATTTCATTCCTACACATGAGAATGAAAAATTTGAAAAGTGTCTCTTCCCTCCTCAACACACACACACACACACACACCGAGATTACATAGTTTTCAAGGATCCCCCCACACACATTTTGAGATTTTGGGGACATTTTTTTTTTTTGCAAAACTATGGCATTTTAAACAAAATAAAATGTTTTGCACACACACACAAAATATTTTCACAAAGGCAACATTTTTTTTTCACCAAGAAGTCAGACTTTATCAGTCAAGATTCTAAAATCATTATTTTACCAGCATATTTTGTGCCATTTTTATGCTGGCAAAAGACTCCCCCCTGCCCCAAGACCTTACCTTCAGTCCCAGTAAAAGGCAGCCCAGACACTAATGGAGAGTGAATGGAACTCCATTCGCTTCTGTGCTCATGGTCTCCACGGATCTCTTGAGAAGACATGAGTATGGGAAATATTAAAAATAAAGAAAAAGAAACACACAGAACAGTCATACAAGGAGAAAACACACAAAAAAATTACAAGTAAATCAGGGAGGTAAAAAAAGAGCATCCCTTACCTGGCTGTTCCAATCTCACCCGGAAGTGTTCTGTCATTCAGTGCTGCATTCATGTGAGCACAATGATGCAAAGTTTCAAACTCCAGCAATGCCAGCAACAAATCACCAGGGGAGATCTATTGATGGCTTGGCCCATCAATAAAATAGAATGGATCTTTGAGAAGATAGGATCACAAAAGGATGTCATTGTCTCATATGCACACCCTTTTGTGATAATTAGGCATCCTTATGATGTCATATTTGCTGCATCTGATAATGTCCATCATTATTATATATGAACCACTGTGGGTTTTGAGCAAATATTTTTTTTTTTTTTGCAAAAAAGTACTATTTTTTTAAAAATCAAAATCAAAATAATCACAACCCTATTTTGGGATTTAGCTTATGGACCACATGGTTGTGATTCTTTCTTGTTGGGTGAGAAAAGATGGCCAATGGCCTGAGCAACAGGAGAAAGAGAAAAAGAAAATACATTAAGGTAAAAGAGTAAGACTCTAAATTGCAAGTGAAAGCATTGAAAATAAAAAGATCAAGAAATATAATTACTACTACTGCTGGCATCCATCTAGGAAAGAAGAACACACATTGCTGTAGCATTAAAAAAAATGTGGGAAGCATAGGAAAGGAGGAAGAACCAAAATATGGAGCACAGTAAGCTTACTGTTTTGGAGGCTAATTAACATGACAGTCTCACCACTGTTGATTGAAGGTGAACATGGCTGAGAAATAAAACAGACAACTATATACAGTGAAACTATTCCCTCTCCCTGATCTAATAAACAAACACCCTCTGTGCTTGGAGGACAGTGACACAAAGAGAATAACAGCCACTACAAACCCATATCATTTGTTAACTTTCTGTTTTCTTCATGGATTCAGGATCTGTGGGTGGGACTGGCAGCCATCAGGCACAGAGGCTGAGCCTCTGCTTAATAGCGGAGTGCTTGGCTTTGAAGTCTTAGTCTCCCCTGATCATTTTACTCCATAAATTAATGTGTTAATTGTATGCACACAGTACCCTCTATTAAGGAGGTGTGCGCCTGACAACCTCCAGCTGTGTATTTGCAGGGTACCGGTGTAGAAATCGTTAGGACGAGCAGTTTCATGGCATTTTTAATGTGCTCTTAAAAGTAACAATTACTGAGGCCTTAACATTGGCAGCTGAGACATGTTTAGAGAATGGCCTATTCAGCAGAATAAACTTGAGGTAAGATCAAATTGGCTGATGCTAAATTACTCTTTTAACCACATTTCTTTGCCATAATATTTTAACTTAATGACTCTTTCCCCCACAAAAAAATCAAAGAATGCGTAAACATTTTAATAGGATCTTTGTTTTTTAATTCACTTATAATAAGTTCCATCTAGTTTCGAATTCTCCTGTAATATGTTCCATCTGTTCTTAATCATGTTGCCTCCTAAGTACCAAGGACTGATTATGAGCCACTTATTCACACTGGATTCAGGATTAACTACCAAAGTGTTGACTTTGAATACTTCACTGCAAGGATTCAGATTGTCTCAGAAAATTAAAAGTCTGCATGGTTACACGAAAACAAAGCGTCCGTGATACATACATTCAGATTTGTTACTTGATTTTCTCCAAAACTGAAGATTACATGCCTACTTCCATGGGGCAATATAATGTCTGTCATGGAGGACTGGGAGCATCCATAAAGCAGAGTGGAGGGGAGTTTTTGACACTATTCACTGGTCCTGTCTAAACAGTCAAAATAATCCTCATGGAATTTTCTGGGAACATGATCTGTCTTAATGGGAATCTGTGTCAATGTGTCGTATTCAGAAAGGGGCAGCAAAAAACTCCAAAAAACTGCACCTGGAAAGCCTTTGTGGCTTTTTCCAGAGTTTTAAAAAAGCTCTGTAGGGAATGTGCATCCCCACTCATTAAAACAATTGCATTAGCATTGCTGCGCTTTCCCATATGAGAAGAAGCGCAAATTGATTGGCCAAGCAAGCGTGGGGACAGGGCTTGCTAACAGGGCAAGTGTCTGTTGCTGCTATGTTGGATTTTCGAGCGATCACTAAGGTGATAAAATGGCGATTTGTATTATCTTTCTCTCTCTTTTGTAAATGTGAAATATTGCTGTGTGCACCATGGGAATGCATATTCCCACACATTATTTTAAAAACTCCATGAAGGCTTTTCCTGCGCAGTTTTGGAGTTTTGGGGGCCCTCCTTCTGAATAAGACGAATCTCGTTGTGACAAAATGTATTTCCTGTGAATCATATTAGGATTATTTTCACCATCTAGACAACCCCCAAGAGTTCCCTGTGTGGACGATTTTTAAAGTCTCACGCTCTGCAATGCTAGAAATTTGAGGACTGAAGGGAAATTTCATAGGGAACAAAATTCTTATTTGGGCAATGAGCCACAATGCCCACCCCAATATTACACAACTTCCAATTAATCTACTAACTCTGTTTCATGTCAGCTTTTAAAATAGACTTGTTCTCAACTTTGTTCCCCATTTTGCTTTGTTTTTGCAAGTGATATTGTGAGTTATGATTCTCATAAGGAAACCTGTGTATAGGGAAAAGAAAGCCCCACGGCAAATCCTTTTGCTTTCCAGACTATAAAGGCAGCACAATGACAAACTGTGCAAATATGTGTAAATTGTCCAAATGTTGTCATGTGTTAGGGATTCTAGCAACCCAGGAACTGTCCTTCAGTGGCAGGTCAGTTCATATTCTTGCTCTGAATAAAACTGAGGCAATTTCAGTCAATTTTATTACGTTTACCACTCAGAAGAAATGTTGCAGCAAAATCATCACTTTGTGTTTTAGATTCCACCACCACACAAACACATTTAGTTACTACAACTGTGATAGTTTCCAGTAAATGCAAAACAATGTTCTTATGTGCAGCAGCAGCTGTTATATACACGGCATCCATTATTTAAAAGATACATGATATCAGAGCAGAAATATGGACCTACACAATGGATTTTAAATGGCAGATTAGCCAGTGTGATAGAGTTCATATTTAAATGAAAAACACTTTGAATGGCTTAGAAAACTAGCCTCCTGTGGAATTCTGGGACTGGAATGTAGATGGACACCATTGGTCTGTAACGGCTTACATTGATGGTTTTTCATTTACATTACAGAGCTCTTCTCATTCTCTCCCAGTACTGGGGTCAAGCTCTCCCAATTATTTGTCGGCAAATTATTTCTCTCTTATAGGTTTTCATTTACATTGCACAAGAACTGTGTCTCTGTGGGTCATTCCTCTTTTTCACTTCTACTGAATCTCCCCCCCCCTCCTCCCCCCCTTCCATTTCTTCCTTCTCTCGGGTCTCAGAAAGAAGAAATCAACATAGCATGGTGAATAAAAAAAAGTAATTACATTTGATTTTGCCAGTCAAGACTCTTCTGACTGCATCTGTATGACCGGTTTAAAGGGCAGATACTTGCTCTTACTTGCTAGCACACTTTTCAAGATGAGAAGAGTTTGCCAGCCATTTGCATGGAACCATGTCTTCATCTGGAGTGATTGTTTCTAAGGCAAGTGACAAAAAGTTTGGTCTGCTGCCACAGCTCCCACCCCATGATGAATATTAAGAAGACCAACTTTACTATAAATAAACATAAAGTTGCTTCAGCAAGAAGATTCCAGAAGGGGTTTTTTTCCAACTTCCCCAACTGCATCCCTGAGTGATTTAGAAAATCACACAACAGTGGGGTTGTCTATATCAACCCCTAAAAAACAGATTGCTGTGCAGTAATAGCAATTGGCAGCAGCTGCAAATTGTCTTAATGGCTTTACAGCCACCATAAACTTTGCATGCCCTCTAGCCAAGATGGCAGCCATGAGTGAATTACTTTCGCTTTTAAATCTGCCACCACTGATTTTAAAAAACCTTTTACCGCTCATTTGGACATTCAATTCAGGATGCTGCACATTCTCAGAGAGGAGTTGAAGTGGGCAGCTGATTGGTCAGACATGCACTGGGAGTGGGCTTGCCAGCAAAGAAGCACCATTTAGGATTTTCATGATGCTGATCGTGCACTTTTTTGCTGCTCCTAGCCAACCAAATAGCTTTTTTAAGCAGAAGGTTGCACTTGTGCACATTTGCTTTAAAGTTTTTTTTAAAATACCTGTGCAGCGAATGACAATGTGTGGGGAAAAAAACACACTAATTTACTTGGCCACCATCTTGAGTCACAGGTGTGTGCATGTAAAATGAGAATTAATGGGGTGTTCATAAAATTGTTACCCCCTGTCCTCTCCATTGACGCCCCCTTGTCGTGGGAGAGAGGCTTGCGTACCCTAATGATGTTTTGAGCTATGCTGGCGGTGGCATAATAGCCACTGGTAGGGTCTCCCATGCCAGACAGGTCAAAACCGAAGGGTCTGACAAAGAGCGTCAAAGGGCAGGATGGGCTCTCTAGCCTTGTGGCAACCGTCCTAGGAGAAGGAAAACTCTAATCCCAAACCCGGGCAGATGGTGCTCGTCCAACCCTGTAAGGTCAACCATCTAAGAGAAGGAAACTCTAATCAAACCTACGACCCGAGGACCTCACTGCCACGTCCATGCTTGCAAGGCCACGGCAGATGAATCTCTGGTTTAAAGGGTGAGGCCAGTTCTGTGCACGCTGCGCTCCACCAGAAAAATCCATTGCACAGGCTCGAAGGACAAATCCATTTCCAAAAAAGCCCTGTAGTGACTGGCAAGGGATGAAACCGGCAGGTGTAAAGATGCACTGGAAGCCGCAGCCCCAACCCTGCATGCAGGCGGTTCAGGACATTGGTTGCTCAAGCCTGACCCGGGAGATGACAGTCTTGTTCGGCAGCATCCTGAACGACCAAGCAGCCTTTTTTAAGGAGAGCACAGCTTGCTCCATATGGAGAGGGGCCTAGAAAAGGTGGCCTAACGAAAGCTCATCCCCAACTACCTGGTTGGCTAGCCGCGGCCAATGGGAATCTTCTGATGTGGTCAAACCAAGGCAAAGAAACAAAGGCACACACCGGCCTCCAAAGGTGTAAATAAACTGACACTTGCATGCTGGAACATCAGAACCATGCAAGACTCTGAAGATAGTGGACGGCCTGAGCGTCGTTCTGCCCTAATAGCCCTTGAACTATCACGGCTTAATATTGACATCGCTGCACTTAGTGAAGTTCGCTTCCATGAGGAAGGCAGCCTTAAAGAACATGGCGCCGGCTACACACTTTACTGGTCTGGCAAACCCAAAACTGAAAAACATCTTTCAGGAGTAGGCTTTATGATTAAAAACTCCATTGCCTCCAAACTCGAAACCTTGCCAACAGGACACTCTGATCGCATTATTTCCTTACGCCTCCCACATGTTGTTCTCTTTAGTATATATGCCCCAACTATGCAAGCCGACCCTGTAGAAAAAGACAAATTCTACACAGACCTACGCCAACTCATACAAAAAGTCCCTGTAGAAGATAAAATTATTATCCTTGGTGACTTCAATGCCAGAGTAGGAAAGAACTCTGAAGCATGGAAAGGTGTCTTAGGCAAGCATGGTGTTGGAAATTGCAATGATAATGGACGCCTCCTGCTAGAATTCTGTGCAGAACAACAGCTGACTATTACAAACACAATCTTTCAGCAGAAAGATAGCTTGAAGACAACCTGGATGCATCCCCGATCCAAACATTGGCACATCATTGACTACGTTCTAGTCCATCAGAGAGACATTCGTGATGTCCGTCATACACGAGTGATGCCCAGTGCAGAATGCCAAACAGATCATCGCCTCGTCTGATGTAAACTAAATCTTCATCTTAAGTTCAAACCTAAGAGGGGTGGCATCTTAAAGAAGAGACTCCAAGTCAACAATCTTCAACAAACTACCATGAGAGACAACTTCCAGGCAAATCTACAAACGAAACTTGAAGATCATCCTACAGATCCTTCTCCTACAGTGCTTTGGCAACATATCAAAAACAGTATCCTCCAGTCTGCAGAAGAATCCCTCGGGTTCTCCCACAAGAAAAATCAAGACTGGTTTGATGAAAACAACCAAGAGATCCAGGAGCTGTTGGCAAGGAAGAGAGCTGCTCACCAGGCATACCTCGCCCAGCCAACCTGTCATGTAAGAAAAGCAGCTTTCCGCCTCACATGTAGCAAACTACAACAAAAACTCCGAGACATGCAGAACAAGTGGTGGATCAATATAGCAGAAAAGACACAACGCTGTGCAGATCTGGGTGATCATAGAGGATTTTATGAAGCTCTTAAAGCAGTGTTTGGACCTACTTATCAGGTCCAAAGCTCCTTATACAGTACAGATGGTCAAACATTAATTACTGATAAAGCCTCCATCCTAAATCGTTGGGCTGAACATTTTCAAAGTCCCTTTAGCGCCAGCCGAGTAGTCCAAGCCTCAGCTATCCAACATATGATACAAAAACCAATGAAAAATGAATTGGACATAGCTCCCACTTTGGAAGAGACCCTTAAGGCCATACAGCAGATGAAAAACGGCAAGGCAGCTGGGATTGATGGAATCCCACCTGAAGTTTGGAAACACGGAGGTCATGCACTCCACGAAAAATTCCACAAATTCCTTGTGAATTGCTGGGGAAAAGGGGAACTGCCATCAGACCTCCGAGATGCAGTCATCATCACCCTGTAGAAGAAAAAAGGAGCAAAATCCGATTGCTCAAACTATTAGTTCCTGCTATTGCAGAAGAACTTCTCCCTGAAAGCCAATGTGGCTTCAGAGCCAATAGGAGTACTACAGACATGGTATTTGCCCTTAGGCAACTGCAAGAAAAATGTAGGGAGCAGAACAAGGGTCTCTATGTAACATTTGTCGACCTCACCAAAGCCTTTGACACTGTAAGTAGAAAAGGTCTGTGGCAGATCCTGGAAAGACTAGGATGTCCCCCCAAATTCCTTAAAATGATTATCTTGCTACACGAGGGCCAGCGTGGTCAAGTCAGATATGGCGATGCTCTTTCAGAGCCCTTTCTAATAACTAATGGAGTGAAGCAAGGTTGTGTTCTTGCACCAACTTTATTTACAATCTTCTTTAGCACGATGCTCCAAAGGGCTATGGCAGAGCTTGAAGAAGACGACGGCATCTATATACGCTACCGTACTGATGGTAGCTTGTTTAACTTAAGCCGTCTGAGGGCTCACACTAAGACTCTAAACTAACTAGTCCGTGAGCTGCTCTTCGCCGATGCTGCTGCCCTTGTTGCCCACACAGAAGCAGCTCTGCAGCGCCTAACATCCTGCTTTGCAACAGCTGCAGAGCTGTTTGGGCTAGAAGGCAACCTGAAGAAAACAGAAGTTCTTTACCAGCCTGCACCACAGGACGAACACCACCATCCCCACATTGCCATCGGCAAATCTGTGCTCACGTCCGTTCAGCAGTTCACCTACCTGGGAAGCATCATCTCCTCAGATGCCAAGATTGACAAAGAGATCGATCACAGATTAGCAAAGGCATATAGTGCATTTGGAAGACTCCACAAAAGAGTCTGGAGCAATAAACACCTGAGGCAAAGCACAAAAATCAGTGTGTATAGAGCCATCGTACTGTCTATCCTCCTTTATGGATCTGAAACATGGGTCACCTATCGCCACCACCTACGACTCCTCTAGCGCTTTCATCAGCGCTGTCTACGCACAATCCTAAATATACACTGGACTGACTATGTGACGAATGTTGCTGTCCTTGAGCAAGCAGGGATCACCAGCATTGAGGCCATGATATTGAGAACACAGCTGCGCTGGGCAGGGCACGTTTCTAGGATGGAGGACCATCGCCTCCCAAAAATATTACTCTACGGTGAACTCGCCACGGGTCAGCGTAAGAGGGGCGCTCCAAAAAAGCGATACAAAGACTCCCTGAAACAACATCTCAGGCTTGGCCAAATTGATCACCAACAGTGGTCCGCCCTGGCCTCACATCGGGAGGCATGGAGACGCACTATCCACAATGCTGCAGCCTTATTTGAGAACTCACGACAAACAAGTCTTGAAGAGAAACGACAACGCAGAAAGTATCACAACCCAAAAACATCACCCAAGGAAACCTTCTGCTGTGCTTTTTGCAACCGGACCTGTTTATCTCGGATTGGCCTTTTTAGTCATCAGCGCGCTTGCAGAAAGCGCGGGATGAGTCCTTCCTGAATCTTCGTTTGCGAAGAAAAGCCAGAGAGAGAGACCCCCTGTGCTTTATTGGAAGTAACTTTGCAAAACAGGTGCCAAAGAACGGTTGGCTTTAACCCCCTTTGGAAGCACAGTTCTTATAAGCAGAGTTTCTGTTTTAAATACATATGCAGCAGACACTTATTAATTCCAGCATGCAGGTTTAAATAGCCATCCACCAGAATTCCTCCCAGCTTATATTCTGTAGTATAAAAAGACTCAAAAACGCCCAAAAGTAGTTTAAAAATATAACAATAGTTTTACTCACAGTCACTGTGTGTATTTCAGTGTATATCAGCAGCATATCAATGAGTGAAGGCTAAACTAGTAAAATACAACTAAAAACTACATGTCGAAAACAAAAATATGCAGGAGCCCTCTATGGTGGCTCCTAATCCTAGGAAAGCATCAGGGTTGACTCTCCAGAAACAACGAAAGGGACATGGACACACCTTCCCCCTCTGGAAAGCCAATTACATAGTAATAGGAAATTACATCACAGATTCTGTTTGCTTCAATCAGTTAACCCTTTCAACAGTTAAACAGCTCTATTTATTGGATTGCAACCACATATCCAAACAAGAATAGCTTTCCATATTGTTGATTTTGCCAAAAGACTGTGGAAACAAGTAAACATTGCTGCGAATTTGCAATAATGCACAGGAATCAGCATTATATCCTCTTTACTAGACAAGCTCTTGTATTTACTGGATTTGTACTGCCTTGGTAACTTTGCCTGCCCTTTTACTTTGGATGCCTAAATTGTATTTGTACATCTCAACAGAAGTGTTAAGTTAATGCAATGCTATACATTGGGGGCTTATTGGGGGGGGGGGCAGAATTCTTATTTGGGGAGCAATACTCTCATTTTGCCACCCAGTAGCTACCCCCCTCTGTAATATTAATCACATTCTAGTCAGAAATACAGAATCCAGATGGACCTCAAATGGATCTATGTTACCCCTTCTTTTCTCCGGGCGCATATGGCAAGTGGAAGGGAGCTGATTCAATCTGGGCCTGAGAACTTAAGCCATCCATGTTCCCATAAGAGACATACATTGCAGTGTCCAGAGGCACTGAGAACACTACCTTGTGACTGTTAATGTGCTAATAAATACCATTGGTTGTAGATTTAGTGGTCACATGAGTGATCTCAGAATAGAGAGCAACTCCTTGGACAAAAGTATCGTTTGTGCGAAAATATACTTTTCAAGCATTCACGTAAGCTAGGATTACAGGGTGTGACCCCATAGGCCTTCAGTGTGTAAGGGGATTTGTGTCACTATTATTAGCATGACCTGTGTAAGTAATTCACTATGATTCTCAAATACAAATTATTTAATTTGTTGTTGTTGTTGTTCACTGTCATGAGCATTTCTAAGAAAGGCAGCTTAACAAGCTTTGTAAGTACACTAAGATGGTAAAAGCTTGATGGGTAAAAAAAACAACAACACCTTGATTACTGACAGAAACCCATTAGGAGGAATAACATGTGTCATCTACACAAAAGCAGCTTTTGGAAATCTCTTTCAACCACAAGAAAGCTGATAATAAAACTGATAGGAAAGAAAGCAAACTAGAGATGTTTCTAGGAAAAAGCACTTTATGAAACACCGTTTTTGTTCTGAAATATTTTGTTTTGATCTGAAGTACTCTAGCACAATAGTTTTCAATGACATTGATTTGCATATGCAGTTGCCACTTTAGCTACCAGTTATTAAGTAAAATCACCAAATGTAGAGAACTCAGATTTTGTGTATGGCTCTGTAAAGAACACCCCAGAATACAAAGCGTTGAAAAGCTATTCTTTAAAACTATAAATCCCATAATCTCCCAGTCAGAAAGGCTAGGGAGTTGTGGCCCTAAAAAGTAACTTTTCCAACTACTGCTCAGGTGCTTCACTGATAGGTTATTTGTCTAATATTTTTGTTTTGATAGTGGTCTTTAATAATACGTGTGTGTGTGTGTGTGTGTGTGTGTGGATTTTTTCGGACGTTTAAAAAGTAACGCAAGCAGCCTCGTCAGCTTGCGAGGCTGCTGCGCTGCAAAGCATCAGTTTTGGATGATGCTCGCCCCTGCCAGTACTGTTTCGGTACCTTGGGGAGAGTTGAGCGTCATATTTCCTTGATTTTTACTCACGATCAAATTTTGTGAGTAAAAATCAAGAAAACATGACGCTCAACTCTCCCCACGGTACCGCAAGAGTACCGGCAGGTGCGAGCGTCATCCGAAACTGACGCTTTGCAGCGCAGCAGCCTCGCAAGCTGACGAGGCTGCTTGTGTTATTTTTCAGCGTCCAAAAAAGTCGTGTGTGTGTGTGTGTGTGTGCACGCCTTCAAGTCACCTGTCGACTTATGGTGACCCCATGAATTTCATAGGGTTTTCTTTGGCAAGGAATACTCAGAGGTGGTTTTGCCAGTTCCTTCTTCTCCAATATACATAGCTGAAAGGAATTGACCAAGAAGAGGGCAGCACTCAGCTCCAGTCCTTTGAGCAGTCATATCTTCACAAAGCCTGCAGTCCTCTGCATAATTTTGTGTGCATGGGCCTTATGGACTATCTTGGGACTTACACAGAGATTACTGTGCACTATTAGTCAGCAGGCAGAATGTGGCAGCTTAGCCTCCTGGGTAAGTCTTTTCAGGATCCATCTGCTGCTGAATTAGCAACACAAGAGAGTTTGCTTAGTGCTGTGGCATTCACCCTCCTCCTCATTCTACATGCAGGTTATCTGTGCATATCTTTGGGTAGCTCCTCATTAGTTGTGATGTTGTCAGAGAAATGTCAATGGCCTTAACCATCTCAATGGGAACCCACAAATATACTTGTGAGCAAACTACAAAAGAGTCTATAAAACCAGATGAGGCATGAAAGAATTAAAGTCTTTGAGTCAGAGGCTCAGTCCTGGCAAGCAGCCAGCTGTGCCATGGTCTGTTAGGCCATACATATTACCATTACAATTATATTGAGGGGAAATGACTTCATGTGCAGGGTATGGCCTAAGTATTAAAAATTCCTCAAGTAAAATGAAAAGGCCATGCATTGCAGCATGATAGGGGACGAGCACAAACATGTTTCATTTTTATTTCAACACTGCACACTACACGCCAGCTATGGTTGAGGAAATAGCTTGGTCTCAGTTTCATGTCCCATGGTTTTACTGATTGGCGGACAGATTTACAGCACATGTAAGAAACAATTAGACGGGATATTCCACTGACAACAAAGCATGGGAATAAATTCCAGTAATGAGATGGGAGAAGTACAAGGTACAAATGATCTATGTGCTTGCTTCATGGTCTAAAATGTAAAGAAAAAAACAAAAAAAAATTGTGTCAGTGCCAATTGGAATAAGCAACAGATGGTGTACAGATTACATGTCCTCCTTTCATAGGTTTTCTTTAAAAATCACACATATTTCACTTAAACATATAGCTATTTATTGGCTGCCAGCTGAATAACTCTAATGTTTGATGAGGGAGATGCAAAAAAGTGGATACAATAGCTAGGATAAACTTCAAAGTTAGCCAGCTCAGTTTGAAACAAATATGAAACAAATCTGTAGCTTGGTTTCTAAACTTGTCAGTTTAATGGAACTGTCCATTGAATCTCCCATTAATCAATGCCTGCATCAAACATGACCATCACAGTACTAAGGATAGGAGCTTAGCATGGTATTGAAATGGAAGAAATAAGGTTATTAAACCATGCAATCATATTGACTCTTTCTAAAGCAATGAAATTAATTCTGGAATCTTTGGACTTTATCAGATTACTCCCCCTTAATGTTCTTTTGCTGGCATATTTTATGTCATTTTACGCAGGCGAAAGAAACCCTACCAGACCTACCTTTAGCAGTGTCAGTGAGACAGCCCCAGCAGTAACGGAGCACAAATGGAGCTCCATTTACTGCTGGGGTTGATATCTCACTGATTCTCACAAGAAGACATGAGCGTGGCAAATTTAAAAGTTAAAGCAAGACAAAGACATAAAAGGAACATACAAGCACACAAACACACTTTAAAAAATCACAAGAAAACCAGGGAGGTAAAAAAAAAAAGAGTGTCTCCTACCTGGTTGTCCCTATTTCACCTTGTCAAAAACCTTACTGAAATCAAGATACACAACATTCACAGCATTCCCTTCATCTACCAAGTTTGTAACTCTATCAAAAAAAGAGAGATAGGATTAGTCTGGCATGACTTGTTTTGAGAAATCCATGTTGTCTTTTAGGACTTTTTTGGATGGCGATTTGTAACGCAAGAAGGCTCGTCTCTCTTGCGAGGCTGCCGCGTGGAAGGGGGGGGCATTTCAGATGATGCTGTCTCCCTGCCGATTCTGTTCTTGAAGAGCTGGGAGGCTGCAGAGCCATATTTGGCCATTTCTTAATCACGGTCAACTTCTGTGATTAGGAAATGGCCAAATATGGCGCTTCAGCCTCCCAGCTCTTCTGGAACAGAATCGGCAGGTGGATGGCGTCATCCGTAATGCCCCCCCCCGCACAGCAGCCTCAGAAGAGGGACGAGCCTTCTTGCGTTACAAATCGCCATCCGAAAAAGTCCTTAGTGAACATGGCATTCCTTTCTGAGTGCTTACAGCCTGTCTGTTTAATGATCTGCTCTAGAATTTTTCCTAATATTGATGCAGGCTGACTGGGCTGTAATTATTTGGGTCTTCTTTATTTTCCTTTTAAAAGATTGGGACATTTGCCCTTTTCTAGTCTGCCAGGACCTCTCCTGTTCTCCAGGAATTCTTGAAGATTATTGACTGTGGTTCTGAGATTATTTCTGCCAGTTCTTTTAATACCCTTAGATGAAGTTCATCTGGCCCTAGGGACTTGAACTCATTCCTGAATGACCTCTTTACCAATTCTGTGTGTATTTCCCCTACTGTATCATCTGCTACATTTTCCCCAAGTTGAGCACTGTTCCCCCTTTGAGGGAAAACTGAAGCAAAGAAGGTTTTGAGTAGCTCTGCCTTTTCTCTGTCCCCTGTTAGCCTTTCACCATCTTCACCACACAGCAGCCCTACCATTTCCTTGTTCTTCCTTTTGCTACAGACATAAACAAAACAAAACAAAACAAAAACAAAAACCCACACCCTTTTTATTGTTATTAACCTCTCTAGCAAGCCTGAGCTCCATCTGTGCTTTAGCTTTTCTGACTTTCCCCCTACATGAGCTGGCTATTTGTTTGAATTCTTCATTGGTGATTTCTCTCTTTTTCCATTTCTTGTACACGTCCTTTTTAAGTTTTAGCTCAGTTGAGAGTTCTTTAGACACCCAATCTGGTTTCTTCAGACACCTGCCATTTTTCCTCCCCATTGGAACTGTCTGAAGTTGCACCTTCAATATCTCACTTTTAAGAAACTCCAGTCCATTAAATAACGAGACTGATACAATAACCCATCTTTATTTATAGGTATTACAATTCTAATGCTTGTTCTCTTCAGTATACTCCCTGTTCACACTCACATACTAGTTTTCCACTGGTTGAAGGTGTGGAAAAACTGTTTCAACACATCTGTTACAACACATCTGCCATTTTATTCATACTGCAACAATTGACTTAAAACATGTTCCTTTAAGCACTGAGTTCATTGGGGGGGGAGTTACATGGTGCCAAATCTAGCAAATATGGAGGATGTTCAAGTGTAGGAATGTGTTTATTGGCCAAAATCTGCTTCACAGAAAGTGCTGCGTGAGCAGGCACATTATCTTGATGAAGAATGAAACCATTTTTCCATAGTTCTGGTCTTTTTTTCCCCTTACTCTTTCTCTCAGCTTTGTCAAAATGTCCTTATAATAATTCTGATTCACTGTTCTGCCTTCTGGAATCCATTCTGCCAAAATTACGCCCTTGATGTAAAAAACAAACAAAGAATGGGCATGGCTTTGAATGCAGACTTGCTTTGACATGCATTTTTCATTCTTGGTAATGGTGCTGTTTTCCACTATATTGACTATCGTTTTGTCTCAGGATCATACTGGAAAATCCAGGTTTCATCAAAAGTAATGATTTCTTGAAAAAGGTTTGGGTCTGCCTCAAGTTGCTGCATAATGTCACATTGCTCAATTTTTAAACTTAAGCATTTTCCCGGCACAGTATAGAAAACACAGATGCTTTAAACAATGACTGGCAATTAAATGAATGGCCAAAAGTGTTGATGTTTGTCATGCAGATTCAGACATGTTCAAGGTCACCACTCAAGTGTTCACAATCACTTCTCCCTGATTTTTCTGAAAGGTAGAAACACAGTATTGTTATTTAATAGACAGGCATCGTATTATTCTAAAATGTTGTATCAGACCCTATCTTGCCTCCTCCCCCCCCCTCGTATCTGCCTCAGGGGAAGAACAGGGCAAAGACGGGGTGTATTGCCCATCTAGACAAGCCCTAAAATAGGAGCCTCGATGTCCTTTAATGAAAGAAGATTTTCAAATGTAACAGAATGAATGGCATGCCTGGCATTGATGCTGGCATAAATTTATTGAGACTCATATTCTATGCCAATGAAACCACTCATTTGTTTTTGTTTTTTAAAAATGAATGCATCTATATGAGGAGTACATGCAAAACAGTACATCAGAGGTCATTTCTTCATTCTGAAGTTTGCAAAAGTAAATAGTGCAAAGGCCTTGAGCATAAGCGAACAAATAAAGAATACTTTTATTTTCTGAAAATAACAATACCTCTGCATTATACATATATGCTTGGATTATAATTTGGAATAGCACTGTACCATATAAAAAAAGTCCAAAACACATTAATTCTCACTCTCTGAAGGCCTTTTTGCTGATTACAAACAAACTATCAGGAGACTTTACACTCCAGTAAATTGACTTAATTTCATAATGTAGGTATTTTTTATGAGCTGCAATATGTTGTCTTGCACCAGCTCTATTGATCCAATGATATTGGGTAGCTCAAAACTCTACAATTGTACCTGAAAATATAATAATTCTACAACTTAAATATTACAGGAAATAGGAGCAAAAGTCAGAGTCTTTGACAAAATCTAATTTATTTCCTTTCCTGTGAACAGAAACACCTTATTTCTTAATTCAAAATTTATATAAAGTTTCTAAGGTTGCAGTTCTATACACACTTACCCAAAATAAGTCCCACTGCATACAACATGACTGTATTCACATGTTGGAGATGCTACATGCAGAGTGAATAAAGTAAAGAATTACTGATATGGAAGCAAGCTACACAAGCATATTTGTAATCTGCTTGGTCACACTTTGTACTTTCAAACTCCAGAGTGGCAATAGATTGGAAGACTAAGATATGTGTTTGTTCTAATCAATTGATTAATTAATATTATGTGTGCTTTGTTGGTGGCAAAAGACTTTTGTCTGGCTCAGTGTAGCCTTGTTGTTGTTATGTACCTTCAAGTCAACTCTGACTTATGGCATCCCTGGGCATGTCTATTCTAGTGAAAAACTGAACCCCCACCCCCCAGAATCTGTCCTTATAAGGCCATACTTATGGCCCTATCAGCACCAAACTCGGGGTATACCACCTTAATCCAGGTTTTAAAACTTTCAGTTTTCTCTGGAGTTTGCTGGTGCCTGGCTAAGCAAAGGTGGCAGACCCACAGCTTATCTACACTGGTGGTAAAAATCCAGATGAATCACACATCCTACCACAGTGTATCTCACCGGGGGGGGGGGACACAGAGGAGCCCTCCCCCACTCCCTGGAAGACCTCAATCTTTGGCTATATATAGGGAGAGAGAAATAATTTCCTGCCTTTTCATAAGAACCAGAGTCTGCTAGATGAGATCTTTGCCACGCTTAGTATAATGGCATAAGTGGCCCTCCTTACAGGCGGAACTATCAAGCATTGAGCAGGCCACAAAGCATGGCTGGGAGCATGCTTTTGGTTTGGTAGGTCACAGAAATGGGACAAGTCCAGTATATTCTATGGAAATCGCAATCAATTTTTTCTACTGAGATTTCAAGCCATTCCCTCTCTCAGCAACAATGGCAATAGCAATAACAACAATTATCGGAAAAGGAAGAATGGCATACTTTTACTAAACAAATGCACTGGTGACAGGAGCTTCCCCACCCCCTTTTGTTAATCACCATTTGCAAAGCACTGCTCTGCTTGCCAGAGGTGGGCTTCGGTGTGTGTAAAACAAACTGGCCCATTGTTTGAACCCGTTTCCAGAAAGTGCAGCAACTGCAAGACTTGGTCATCCAGTGCCTACCTGATTGTTCAGCCCCTGTTCCACCAGATTGGTGTCAGCTGGGCTTGCCCTCAAGGTTGTGCTCCCTTGAGATGCTACAAATGGAGGCTGCTGACACACAAAAAGGAGCAGCCACTAAGCAGCAGGTGGCCCTGCTGAGGTAATCAGGATCACATTCAAATAGGAAGCCGTCTCAATTTCCAGACCAGTGTCTGCCAAGGGGCCTTGAGCTGCCTTGTTAATGCTACAGGGAACACGTGGGACACATTGACTGCATTAATTGTCATCGCTCATTCAGAGGTAGATGAATTATAATGTTACCACTCCAGGGTAAAGCAAACACCTATCATAACAATCATGTCATTAGTGTGCAGATGCCGGCTGCTCTGCTTAACCTTTTGTGTCTTAAAAAAAATGTGCAATAAGAATTTTTTATTGTTTCTCAGATAATTGACTTTTTTTTTTTTAAAAAAAAAGCCTGGATGTGTTGGATATGCTCTCGAAATAAACTGTAGCAGATTGCTCAGCAGCAAGGATAAAGCAGTTTGGATTTTTGAAAAATGTAGATCTAAGTTCCTACAGAAGTAGAGGCTTTCAAAAGTTTTGTTTTGGGTGCTTTAAATTCAAGTTTATTTCTTTGCTCTGAGAGTGCAGTTAGGTATTGGGGCCAAATGTGTTTGGTTTGCATTTTAATTTGAACTGACCTAATTTGCATTTCCCAAAATAATACTTTGACAAGAACGCAATTATCCTTGAGTTTTTACACTTCTCCAAATATTGCAATGCAATATTTTAAAATGCATACCTTAGGGAAAACAATGTACCCAAAATGCCGATATTAGCAGAAAGCACTTGCCAAAACATGGATATTATGAGCAATTCTGAGCAACAAAAAAGCTTATAGATTTTCATGTGAAGGAAGTAAATATGGGTTTTTGAGTAGACCTTTAACCAAAAAAATCTGCAAAAAATATTTGCTAAGATATGGAAATGGGATGGAGCAATGGGGTGATTGGGGAGGGAACCTCCTTATGGAAAGACAAATTGGTTTATCCCCAAGCAAGTTCAACATGCTTGCAATTCACACAATTTTGATTTCAAAGAGAAAATGAAATATTTAAAATATATCATCCCTCTCAAAACAAAGCTAGCAGAAAGTGGCTATGATAATCTTCCTGCATGTTTTTAGATATATGAAACATCCATATTGGGAGAGGGGTACCCATGACACCAGTGATGGTTAGTGCCTCCCATGTCAGTGAGGTGATGAATCCATTCCAGTATTTGACTAGGTTTAAAGGTGCTGCCCAGGTGCTGGATTTATTTAGGAATAGCGTCCAGCACCTTGGAGATCTCCTTTAAAATCTGGATTATAATCTGAAATGTGTTCATCATCCCACTGATGTTCACTCCACCACTCACTATATGACACCCTCACATATTTTCCCAATGCATGGGAGGGTTGTAGGGCTGTTGCACTCACTGGTGGAACCTCTGGAAGCTATGGGAAGGGTCAATGCGCCTACAAGCTCCTCTAATGTGGTGTGATATGATTCTAATAAATTCCCCACCGTGGTATAATTGTTAAGATGTAGAGTGAGAACTGAATGGCTTTTGAAGAATTCACTGTTAGCCTCAGATTTTCATCTATTAAAATGCATCAGCAGAGAAGTGTGAAGATAAATCCTGGAAGAACAAGAAGAAAGTTCACATTCCCCTGTACAAAATGTTATGGACCAATTGTTTAGGACAGCAGACCTCAACATGACCAAGACTGCTCATGTAGTGCACTGAGAGTTGTATAATTCCAGTGGAAGCTGTGGTGGCATTTCACTTTCTGTTCTTACACTCTGCTCTAGGTGGGTACAGAAGGAATGGCTGTAATGTTTTCAGATGTTGGACTGAGGTCTCATTGATATGTGAATGAAACCATGCTCCATTAAATTTTTCATGCAATTAAGCTTAAATAATGTCGGTGCTATCTCAGTGCCTGGTTATGGCAGTTTATATGAGAACTTTTAAATGGAAGCACAATGCAGACAAGTAAAAGGTTGAGTTGGTATATCAGTCACTCACCTGGGTCACTGGAAGAACAACTTTGCAGCCTAGAGTGCTCTTGACTCATTCTTGTCCCTGAAGGTGTGGCCACCTAGCACTTTTATCAGTTTTGGTTAGTATGCCAGCTGTTATGTTATTTGGAAAGGCTTGCCATTAGCTTACTGTGCGCTGGTAACTTCTGGATTGGATTACTATAATGGGGTATATGGAGGTCAGCCTTTGTAGATGTACTGAAAACCTTAGCTATGGAGGGTGAGTTTTCAGCTGGGAGCCATGCCCTCTTCCTCCACTCAGAAGCTTAAGAACTCCTGCTGTGAGTGTCTGGACCTTGGCAGTGAAGGCTGAGACTCCAGCTGGGCTCCACGCCCCCCTCCCTTCATCAACTGGAAGATCATCAGACTATAGAGACAAGTATACGTAGCTGGACATGATCTGGGAGCAAGAATTGAGGTGGTGCAGGGGAATGGAAGGTATGGCGGAAACAAGGTGAAAGTTTGTTACAAAGGAAGGCAGGATAGATGTCTGAAAGCTATCCCACCTTCAGTTCACTCTGTTCCCCGAAATGGATCAGAGAGCATACCAACCATGCCACAGAACCTTACCTTGCTCCTTTGCAATGCCAGGTCGGTAAAAAACAAGACCCACATTATCTATGATCTTGTTTTGGAAGAGGACGCCAACCTGGCTTGCTTCACTGAGACGTGCCTGGGAGAGGATAGCACCATAACTTGGACGCAGGCCCTCCCAGCCGAGTACTCTGTCAGTGAGCAGGTAAGGGGAAGTGAGCGAGGGGGTAGAGTGGCTCTGGTTCATAAAAATAACCTTACCTTGACCAGGATACCTGTCCAGAAAATGGTCCACTTCGAGTGTATGTACCTGAGCCTGAAGACCAGGGAGAGTCTGGGGATTCTGTTAGTATACCATCCACCCCGTTGTCTAACAGACTCCCTAACCAAGCTGCCACAACTGGTCTCAGAATTGCTGTTGGGGTCGCCCAGACTGTTAGATCTGAGCAACTTCAACATCCCACTTGAGACCAGCTGGTCAAATCTATCAGGTGCAGCTCAGGAGTTCATGAAGTCCATGACAAACATGGGCCTAGCCCAATTGGTCGACGGGCTCACTCATTGTGTGGGTCATACCCTCGATGCGTTCTTTAGTACAGAACAGGAATATCTGTGGGTGGAAGTGACTAAAACCACCACATTGTCATGGACGGATCACTTCCTGATCAAGGTTGAACTCAGAGCGACTGTCCATCATGTCGGGGTGGAGGACATATTAGAATGGTCCGCCCCCGAAGGCTAATGGAAACAATTGGGTTCCAGAAAGCCTTAGAGGGTTCATTGGATGGTAATGCTGGTGATACTGTCAAAGACTTGGTCAATAACTGGAACACCGACCTCACCAAGGCTATCGACACGATTGCTCCCAAGCGTCCTCTCCAACTCTAATCGCCATCCATGGTCTACTGAAGAACTTAGGAAGTTGAAGCGGGTTGGACAACGACTAGAGTGCGTCTGGTGAAAAACTCGGCTCTTGTCTGACAGGACTCATCATAGGAAATTTCTTCGTTCCTATAGAGAGGCAATACATGCAGCGAGGAAATCCTTCTCTTTTGCACATATTGCATCTGCAGAGTCTCGCCCGGCAGAGCTGTTTAGGGTGGTGAGGGAACTGACACAGGTTCCACCTGTGCAGAACTCATTACTAAACCAGACAACAGCCTGCTGTGATGCATTTAAGAACTTCTTTGCAGATAAAATATCTCAGATAAGAGTCAATTTGGATGCTGGGGCTGGAGCAGATTCAATTGATGAGGTGTCCAGTAACTCTGTTGATGAGGTTATACTGGATCAGTTTCAATCTGTAAGTACCGATGACATGGACAAGCTCCTTGGTACAGTGAGGAAGACTACCTGCACTCTTGACCCTTGCCTTTCATGGCTGTCTGTCCAGGGGGGTGGTGATGCCTTGAGGATGTTCCTCAGGGACATCATCAATGCATCCCTTAGGGAAGGTCATGTTACATCTTGCTTGCGGCGGTTAGACTGCTCCTAAAAAGACCTTCCCTTAACCCTCTGGATATGAAGAACTACAGGCCAGTCTCCTTATTACCTTTTTTTGAGCGAGGTGATCGAGAGGGTGGTTGCTCTTCAACTCCAAGCTGTCTTGGAAGAAACTGATTATCTAGATCCATCTCAAAGTGGCTTTAGGATTTGGAGTTGAGACGGCCATGGTTGCCTTAGATGATTACCTTCACCTGAACATTGACAGAGGTAATGTCCCCCTTTTGGTGTTACTGGATCTCTTAGTGGCTTTTGTGACAATAGATCACGATATCCTCTTGGATCACCTGAGAAGGTTAGGAATCGGAGGCACTGTGTTGCAGTGGTTCCGCTCCTTCCTCTCAGGTAGATTCCAGAGGGTGATGCTCAGGGACAGTTGCTCTGCAAGGAAAGAACTTAATTGTGGCATCCCACAAGGCACCATCCTGTCCCTGATGCTATTCAACATATATATGAAGCTGCTGGAAGAGATCATCCAGACGCATGAGGCGGGGTGTTATCAGTATGCTCCATGTCTCGGTCTTCGGCTCTGACTTCAGATGGTGTCTCTTCTCTCAATGATTGTCTTAGGGCAGCAATGGACTGGATGAGGAAAAACAAATTGAAGCTGAATCCAGATGAAACGGAGGTTCTCACAGTAGCAGCCCTGAACCCCCAGGTACTAGGATACAACCTCCAGTCCTGGATGGAGTCACACTTTCCTCCAGCGACTGTTCACAGTTTGGGGGTACTCCTGGACTCGTTGCTCCAGATGACAGATCAGGTGAATGTGACAGTGAGGAGTGCCTGTTATCAGCTTCGGCTGATCCGCCAGCTGCACCCTTTCCTGGAAGTCGGGGACCTTGAGACTGTGGTACATGCTCTGGTAACCTCCCGTCTTGATTTCTATAAGGCACTCTCCATGGGGCTACCCTTGTGCTTGGTCTGGAAATTTCAACTAGTACAGAATATGGCAGCCAGGCTGGTCTCGGGTACATTTAGAAGAGACCATACAACACCGATCAAGATCACTTCACTGGATGTCCATTAGTTTCCGGGCCCAGTACAAGGTGTTGGTTATCACCTTTAAAGCCCTAAATGGCTTGGGTCCAACCTATCTTCGGGACCACCTCCTTCCATATAATCCTCCCCATGCACTCAGGTCCTCTGGGAGGAATCTGCTACAACCTTTAAAAACTAGGCTCTCCTCGACCTCCCAGAGGACCTTTTCAGCTATTGCTCCCAGATTATGGAATGGCCTGCCAGATGAGATCCAGCACGTTACCACCCTAAATAGCTTTTAAAAAGCTCTTAAGACATATCTCTTCCGGCAGGCCTTTCCTGAATAGATTCCTGACCATCAGAGAGAGAAAATCTTATTAGTCTGATCCCTATCCAGCTATTTTATTGTGTTGGTTTTAGCATTTATTAAGTATGTTTTAAATGTTAATTATTTAATTGTATTTTAATGGGTGAGTGGGATGGAGGGTTTGTATGTATATTTTAATGTTGTAAGCCACCCTGATTGCATTTTGTAGAGGGGCAGAATACAAATAAATTTTATTATTATTATTGTTATTATTAAGATGTCAATTAATATAAATTTAAAATTAGGAGTGTGTTAACTGGATCCAGTTAACTTAAATGAATTACCTCATTGCTTCCTGGGGTACACTGGCTCCTTGTTTTTCTATGAGCTGATTTCAAAGTGCTTATTTTCACTTCAAGCTCTTCACAAAAGACCGGGGTACATAAAAGGCTGTTTGCTGGGTACACACAGATCTTCAATAGAGATCCCTCTTTGGGTGCTTTGCCATCTGAGGTGCAAGATGTGGCCAACAGTCTTCTTGGTGGTGGGTCCTTGACATGGAATGGTCTCAGTAGGGAGGTGCCATTTTGATATAATTTAGGACCAAGTGAAGATCTTAAAAAGAGTCATTATTTTCCATCTGACATGTTTGTCTCTGCTAATCAGTTTTGTGCTATTTTTTTAAAAAAATCTCTGCTAGTTGTTTATCTGTGCTTTATCTATATTATTATTATTTTTTTAAAAAAAGATTTTGGTTCAGTTTGCTTATTTTGTGATATTGACTCCTTATTAGCCATCGAAATAATTTTTTGAAAGACAAATAAATAAATATATTTTATTTACACTGAAAAAATATAGTAATATCGCATTTTATATAAAACTCTATGCATATAAATGCTAAAGCTATGTGCCCTTATCTAGGCCCCTCAGAATTAATTCACTGTGAATTAATTCCGAATAGGTATGTCTAAGATTGCACTGTTAACTGTAATTTCAATAGAGTGCTTTTAACTGGAGTGTTTTTCACCTGAAACTATGATATCTTGGCCAATCTGATCCCCTGAAAAAAATTATGGATTTTTTTCCAGGTATGCATATTTGACTGATTAAAAATAAACAATGTTATTCAGCTTCATTTGAGGCATATGTACATGTTTTTCTCTTAAGTGATCTGTGTTAAATTCAGCTGCATCCAGACTAGTTTTCTTTCCTCTAGTCTTTGAAAATGCATTATAAAATAAACCCACATAAACACAAACTCTTATACGTAAAAACCCTTTTCCACACATTTGGTGGTGAAAAATATTTCTTCTTAGCTTCCTGAATATGTGCGCCTGCCCCAGTAACAAATGTCTGGTAGCTACACATCAATTCACTCCCTACTTGATATATGTACCAAGCATACATCTACTGCATAATCTGAATAAAAGCCACTATTCATTTTGAGGGTCTTCTAGCATAGGTGATTGGAAAGACTGTAGCTGTTAAAAATTCATTTCTCTATGAATTGCCAGAACTTACAACAATAGTTCTTAACATATTGTTTATCATGCAGGCTTTTGAGATAATCCTTTGAACCTGCAGGAGAAAAGCAATATATTCACAAGATGGCTCAGGTTGCAATTTCCTATATAGGAATGGAAGAAATAGTTTTAATTAGAAATGTCATAGTTCTGCAGTTTCATCGTTAACATGCAATAGCTTTCTTTCAGATACGTCTTAGTATGAACTATGTTGCTGTAATGGTTTAGGAAGCACAACATTGCATCAGGAAGTATTTTCTTAAACTCTTCATAAATATTTTACCAATTAATTAGAAGACTAGAGGTGCAAATAGACCAAGGTACTCGTATTTCTAATTAAAAGCTGATATCAGATGTCACCTAATCCATAGCAGTCTATGCACTTAATTGAATATAATTAGATATTTGTTTCTGTGTTTTTGCAGAAAGCAAAACATTGGGATGACTTTCCTCCTCGCTCAATTAGAAACTTTTTTTTCTAATGTAAGTTTCTAGTGATTTTTCTGAGACACCACATAAAAAAGACTTGCTGGAAACAGTAAATATATATCTGCCTATTTCTGCTCACATCACAGTGCATTCTCCACTGATATACCAGCTGCCACCTTGACTTTACAACAGAGCCAGTTGGGAAATGGATTTCCCATCCATCAAGTAGTTCCAGGTTGCTCCTCCCATTATTTTTCCATCCTGTGTTGGGCTGCCAAACAAGGGCATTAGCAATTCCCTTTTTTAAAAAAAGCATGTTTAAAATTTACTTCTTGGTCTAGAAAGGGTCAAGTGTCACATTCCTATTTCAGATGCTCAGCACATGTGCAGGCCCAGCAGATGAAAGGCCTATAAGTATGGATCCCTAACACTTGGTTACAGTTGGCCATTAATGAAATGGTTCAACCATTTCCAGTCCACAGAAAGATGCAATATGCAGTAGGCAGGACTGGGATGGAATATTTTTTTGTGTGACATGTCATTTCTGCTAAACATTCTGTTAGTCCTGAACAGACGCAAATTCTGATTCTTTTTAAAGTATATGTGCGCAATGATATTTTTCTATGCAGTCTTATGAAATTTAAAATATACAGATGGCCTCAGCAAAATAATAAATAAATAAATAAATATGTTGCATGCCACAGCCCTTGCTTTTATGAACACATCTGTCAGAAACATGCTGATGTATTGATTCAGTTTATCATATGTGATTATAATACAGGATGGAATTTCAGTTTCTGAAAAGTTAGGCAACTCTCCATGATATAGCCTTTTCTAAGAAAACATTGAGGGGCATGTTTACGGGCAAAAGACTAAGGAGATTATCAGACACATCCAAAAACCACCCGAGCAGCACCCCAAGATGACGTTACTATCATGTGAACAGGATCTGGTTTCAGACGTCCTTGTTGCATTCTGCACCTGTGCTGCATCAATTGGTAAGGCATTGCTTTTCATTGATGGGGACACCTTACTAATGGCTGCATCACAGGAGCAGAACTCGATGAGGATGACGCCATCTGAAAACGGGTCCCATTTGCGGGACAGTAAAGTCATTCTGACATTCTCATAGAAACCTCATAGAAACCCACTGGGAGACCTCATAGAATCATAGAGTTGGAAAAGGCCATCTAGTCCAACCCCCTACCCAGCATTCCTGACAGATGGCCATCCAGCCTCTGTCTGAAAACCCCCAAAGAAGGAGACTCCATCACGCTCCCAGGCAGTGCACCCCACTGCCAAACAGTTCTTACCATCAGGAAATTCTTCCTAATGTTTAGGTGGAATCTCTTTTCCTGCAGTTTGAACCCATTGCTCCGTGTCCTAGTCTCTGGAGCAGCTGAAAACAAGCTTGCCCCATCCTCAGTATGGCATCCCTTCAACTTGCCTTGGGCAAGTCACACTCTCTCAGTCTCTTAGCCATTCTTTCTAATCAAGCACATATACTTTGGCATTTGCCCTTTTCTCCCCCACGCAGACCTGCCTATTGCATGATGAGGCATTTCCTGATTTTGGCAACATGTAAGTAGCCACCACACTGGCACACTCCTCCTTCACGGGAAGCTTATTTTAGTTGCTTCTCCATCTCTTCTTCTTCACAGTGGCCATTTCCTTGGGATCAGTATGGTCAGCCCTTGGGATCCATGCTAGCCAACCGGTTCAAGAATCCAGTTTCTGCTAAGGTACTTTTTGCTGCATCTGCTAATCTCCTAAGTATAATTCCCCCCCCCCATTCTTGACTTAGGGCTCATCTACATGAGCCAGGACACACCAGCTCCCTGCTGGCCTACCCTGGCTGCAGATCTGGCCTGTGGAATGCATGGAAGTCCTGACAGGCATAGGTCAGTGGCCGCCATTTTATTTGCTGTCTTGGATGGCAGCAAGAGGGCCAACATTTGACTGAGCTCCTCTGCATGTGTCCAGCCTTGGTCATATGCTGCAGGACTCCCTTCTGCCTTCGGGGAGAGCTGGTGAGACTGTAGCAGCAACAAGGTCCAGCCTGCACAGACAGGCTCCTGCAGACATGTGAGACCTGATCCATTGTTTGCCGCCTATAATGGAGTAAACCAGGTATTATTATAAAATGTTGTATCAGGCCCTACCCTGGCTTTCCCCCACCTCAGACCCTTCTCAGCCCCGGGGGTGGTGAGGACTCCCAGGGGCAAAATGGTGCAAATGGCCTGCATTGTGTGGAGTGCAGGGCTCTGAGACAGAAGCAAGATGGGGTATTTAGCCTGTGTAGAGAATCCCATAGATTAAAGTGGTGAAGAAGGGAAACATGCCAACCCCACTCTTGGTTGTTCTCTTCTCTCACACAAAATGATGGTCTGTATAGAAGAGCCCCTTCAATCTGTGGTGTCTCTCTACACGATTTTTCCAGTGTTCTGGATTGAATAAATGTCCTGTATGGATAGAAAGTCCAATCTCTTCAGACTTTCACATGAGAAGAGTGACAGAAGAGGTGCTGGAGGGGCAAAAGCTGTGACTTCTCCTGCTCACGTTTTATGTGTGTGCTTAATTAACACACCCATAGGGCCATATGGAGTGCATAGACAGCTTGGGTTCAGACTATCTGAAAGACTATACTGTATCTTCCTATGTGAGCCTGTCTTGTTTTAAGATCTTTGGAGAAAACTTTATTTTGGTCCCACCACCATCACAGGTACATCCTGAGAGAACACAGGAGAATGTACTCCCAGAATACAGAATCCTGCAAGAGGCTCAGTTAGCAGCCCCCCACATACACATTCTGTTCTCTTTTCACTGGCAGGCAACGACTTTTGCATTTCAACTGGTCTTGAATTTCAATTGGCTTTGCAGAAGGGTTTTAATGGGGTATACTGGCCTTTGATCTTTATGCATTAAGCATATTTTTAAATGCTTTTAAATTAATGTTTAAATTAATTTTAACTGTGATATTTATTTATTATTTTTAACTTTTGCATTATACATTGTTTTAGGATATTATCAGATACAGCAAAAAGTACATTATCAGAATGCCAGGATGACATTCCTGTCCCATGAATGAGACCCGGGAGATTATCAGACGCAGCAAGTGTTATAGTATTATATGGTGCCAGCGTAACGACAGCAGAATGTGAAAGGATGCCAATATCAGATGAAGTTGTCCTTTTGTGTTCCAGTGGTGTGATGTGCTTCAAAGGGCTAGAGCAGAGCTTGAAGAAGAAGATGGCATCTATATACGCTACCGTACTGATGGTAGCTTGTTTAACTTAAGCTGTCTGAGGACTCTCACTAAGGACTTTTTCGGATGCTGAAAAATAACGCAAGCAGCCTCATCAGCTAGCGAGGCTTCTGCGCTGCAAAGCATCAGTTTGGGATGATGCTCGCCCCTGCCGGTACTGTTGCGGTACCGCAGGGAGAGTTGAGCATCATATTTCCTTGATTTTTACTCACGAAAGTTGATCGTGATTAAAAATCAAGGAAATATGACGCTCAACTCTCCCCGCGGTACTGCAACAGTACTGGCAGGGGTGAGCGTCATCCGAAACTGATGCTTTGCAGCGCAGCAGCCTCGCAAGCTGACGAGGCTGCTTACATTACTTTTTAAACGTCCAAAAAAGCCCTAAGACTCTAAACTATCTAGTCCATGAGCTGCTCTTTGCTTATGATGCTGCCCTTGTTCCCCACACAGAAGCAGCTCTGCAGAGCCTAACATCCTGCTTCACAACAGCTGCTGAGCTGTTTGGGCTGGTAGTCAACCTGAAGAAAACGGAAGTTCTCTTCCAGCCTGCACCACAGGACGAACACCACCATCCCCACATTGCTGTTGGCAAATCTGTGTTTAAGTCCGTCAGCAGTTCACCTACCTGGGAAGCATTATTTCCTCAGATGCCAAGATTGACAAAGAGATTGATCACAGATTAGCAAAGGCATATAGCGCATTTGGAAGACTTTACAAAAGAGTCTGGAGTAACAAAAACCTGAGGCGAAGCACAAAAATCAGTGTGAATAGAGCCATTGTACTGTCTATTCTCCTTTACGGGTCTGAAACATGGGTCACCTATCGCCAACACTTATGACTCCTCAAACGCTTTCATCAGCACTGTTTACGCACAATCCTAGATGTACACTTGACTGACTATGTGACGAATGTTGCTGTCCTTGAGCAAGCAGGGATCACCAACATTGAGGCCATGATATTGAGAACACAGCTGTGCTGGGCAGGGCATGTTTCTAGGATGGAGGACCATTGCCTCCCCAAAATACTACTCTATGGTGAACTCGCCATGGCTCAGCATAAGAGGGGCGCTTCAAAACACATACACACACACACACACACACACACACAAAAACGATACAAGAATTCCCTGAAACAACATCTCAGGCTTGGTCAAACTGATTACCAACAATGGTCCGCCCTGGCTTCACATCAGGAGGCATGGAGACACACTATCCACAATGCTGCAGCTTTATTTGAGAACTCACACCGAACAAGTCTTGAAGAGAAATGACAATACAGAAAGAATCACAAGCCAGAAACATCACCCAAGGAGACCTTCTGCTGTGCTTTCTGCAACAGGACATGTTTATCTCGGATTGGCCTTTTCAGTGATTAGCACGCTTGCAGAAAGCACGGGATGAGTCCTTCCTGAATCTTTGTTTGCAAAGAAAAGCCAGAGAGAGGGGGTGTTATGGTGTTGTTTCTTTCTATTGGTGGCTGAAGCCAATAGATTCCCCCCATTCTGTTTTGGTGCCAGCATTGCCGGCATGTGAAACCTCAGGCCATTTAAATCCTGTGACTGCAGCAAGAATGGCTAGTCCTGTGCAGACACTTCCAGGTGAGATTGGGACCTCCAGGTAAGTTTAACTCTTTCTATGTCCCTTCTGGGGTTACTTGGGACTTTTAAAGTTTGTGTATGTGCTTTTTATGTGTTATTTTTCTTTTCTTTTTTGAATTTCCCACACAATGAAGTCTCGTGGGAATCTGTGGGACTTCACAGGAGGAAGTGAACAGAGCTCCATTCACTTCTTCTTCATTGCTGGGGAAGCCTTTGGACGGGACGGAAGGTAAGTGCAGTGGGGAACATTTTTTTGGTGACATAAAAATGTTTTATTTTCAATGACAGCAAAATATCATTTTAAAGAGGATTGTCTGATAACCTCCTAAGCCACCTTGAATTCCATATTGGGAGAAAGGTGGGATAAAAATTAAATAAGTAAGTAAATCAATCAATAAATATAAAAAAACTGAGGGTAGGTTGTCCTGTAATTGTTCCACACATACCTGAGAGTGCTTCCACATATGATCCCATTTCTGTTCATATTGTTGTCTTGCAGGGGACACAGAGGTGAAATATTATAATATTTCATTTTATGCCCATCCAGTATTGTAGATGCATTGTATTACCTTTGTACTTTTGAGAAAGTAACAGAATAACAAAACAAAACACATCCACTGACCTATTTTTTTTTCAGTGGAACAATAGATATTAAACAGTTTCCCCAGTTTACAGGAACAGAAGGATCCTTCTTGCAGAGTAATTGTACATATTTTTATTACAGTGTTATAGTATTATATAGCATTATAGTGGGCATACCATTCACTTCCAAGCAAATTCTAGGATAACTGGAACATATTTTAAACGTGAAGGCTGATATCCCGTTAGTGAATTATGAGGACTTGTTCCATCCCAACTTACTTTTTTGGTCATAATTACCAGTGATGAACCCCCCACAACCCCACCTTGTAAGCAGCACAGCCCCTCCCTCCTCAGCACAGTGATACCCGTATTGAGCAGGGGGATTAATCCAGCTGTTTTCCTGTGGCTGGATGCACTACAAGAATGTCATTTTCAGAGGTTTTCTGAGGATCCCTGGGGGTCTCTGTGGATGCCTACCAAAATGCATCCAGCTACAGGAAAACAGCTGGAACCGGCCGAACCCAAAGGGTGCTCAGCAGTGGCTCCTCTTCGTCTTGGAAAGATGTGACCAGTGGGGTGCCACAAGGTTCGGTCCTGGGCCCAGTGCTATTCAACATCTTTATCAATGACTTAGATGAGGGAATTAGGGGCATACTTATCAAATTTGCAGATGACACCAAATTAGGAAGAGTAGCTAATACCCTGGAGGACAGGATCAAAATTCAGAATGACCTGGATAGACTGGAGAGCTGGGCCAAAGCTAACAAAATGAAATTCAATACGGAGAAATGTAAGGTACTGCACTTAGGGCGAAAAAATGAAATGCATAGATATAGGATGGGGGAGACCTGGCTGAATGAGACTACATTCAAAAGGGATCTAGGAGTCCTAGTAGACCACATGTTGAACATGAGTCAACAGTGTGATGCGGCAGTTAAAAAGGCCAATGCGATTTTGGGCTGCATCAATAGAAGTATAGTGTCCAGATCAAAGGAAGTAATAGTGCCACTCTATTCTGCCTTGGTCAGACCTCACCTAGAATACTGTGTCCAGTTCTGGGCACCACAATTCAAAAAGGATATGGACAAATTGGAGTGTGTCCAAAGAAGGGCGACTAAAATGGTGAAAGGTCTGGAAAACATGCCTTATGAGGAGAGACTTAGGGAGCTGGGTATATTTAGCCTGGAAAAAAGACGGTTAAGAGGCAATATGATAGCCCTGTTTAAGTATTTGAAGGGGTGTCACGTTGAGGATGGAGCAGGCTTGTTTTCTGCTGCTCCAGAGACTAGAACATGGAGCAATGGATGCAAGCTCCAGGAACAGAGAGATTCCACCTCAACATTAGGAGGAACTTTCTGACAGTCAGAGCTGTTCAGCAGTGGAACACACTCCCTCGGAGCGTGGTGGGGTCTCCTTCCTTGGAGGTCTTTAAACAGAAGCTGGATGGCCATCTGTTGGGGATGCTTTGATCGTGATTTCCTGTGTGGCAGGGGGTTGGACTGGATGGCCCTCGTGGTCTCTTCCAACTCTGCAGTTCTATGATTCTATGATCCCCGCTGAGCCCCATGCTCATTGACAGCATGCAAAAGGCTGTGATGAGGGGGGGCCTGCAGTGCTTACAAGGTGGGCTAAGGGGGAGCATCAGCAGATGTAACTGTGGAGACACAGCTACATGGTACAGGTATGTCTCCTGATGCAGGATCTTGGCCATAATTTGAATTCTAATGTATACTGTTGGCATTTGATGGGATTCATGTGTGGGAAAAGTAAGGCCCATGGGTTGAATGAAGCCCCCAACTCCTTTTCTTCAGTACTTAGAGCCCACCAGGACATCATCCAAGCCCCTAGATCCTTTAAAAAAAATCCTAGGTGGTTTTTCATCCAAAAATGGCCCACAATGACACAAAATTGCTGCAAAATGTGACAGTTTTGCTTGCAAGACCCGGATCCCTAATCCCCAAGAGAAAAAACTCAGTCATGGAATGGATGTGACTTGACATCATTTGGGGTTTTGCTTTAAAGATGTTTGGGGTGGGTGGGTGGAAGTGTCTCCCCCAGTAGATTTGCCTCCCCCTCCCCCACCAGTGTATAGCTTTAAGCATTGTAGGGTGCCAGTTAAGAACAAATGACTTTTATGGACTTTATCACACTACACTGTTATAGTGCTATTATTCCACTTAGTGAAGCCTAAGTGCTCTCTGGCTGAGAGTTCTAAATGCCCCTCCCCAAACTGCAAATCCCAGAATTCCACAGGAGGCAGCCAGAGCAGTTAAAGTGGAATAATAGTGCTATAACAGTGTAGTGATATAGGACTTTATCAGACCACCCACCTAAACCCCCTTCTTTTGCTGGCACAACTTTGCCGTTTTTATGCTGGCAAAAGAGCTCACCATGCCACATTTACCTTCAATCCCAGCAAAAGGCTTTCCAGCAATGAACGAGGAGTGAACAGAGCTCTGTTCACTTCTTTGTTTGAAATCAAATGGATTCTCGCGAGAATACCTAACATGGGAAATTCAAAAACAAAAACAAAAAGAACACTGAAAAAGCATAGAAACACACTTAAAAACTTCCAAGTAAACTGGGGAAGGTCATAAAAAGTGTGTCACCTACCTGGATGCTGTGATCTCACCTGGGAGTGTTCTTGCCAGACCAGCCTTGTCGCTGCATTCACATGAGTACAATGGCATGAAGTTTCAAATGCTGCCAATGCCAGCACAAAAGCACCATGGGGATCAATTGATGGGTTGAGCCATCAATAAATATGGTTTTTTTTTTAACTGGACATGATTGCAAAAGGGTGATGTCATCCAATATGCATGACCTTTCGTGATCATTCGGCATCCTTATGATGTCTTATTTGCCTTGTCTGATAAAGTCCATAGAGCCTTACCCCACTCCAACGAAAAGTGGCAAAGCAGTAGGAATGTTCCATCTTTCCTGCTTCCTTGTCGCATGACATTGGTGTTGCTTCATTCCGGTCCCATGGTGGGCTGACGTAAAAGCATAGGCATTACTAACCAGAAAAAAAAATTGTTTGCAAAAAGACATGCTTTTTACCTCAGTCCCCTATGGGATAGGAACAAAAGAATACTGGAAGAATGCTGACACCATGCCGTAAGGCACCAAGAAAGATAGAAAGTTCCTGCTGCTTTGCACTTTTTTCCAGAGTGCAGTAATGCTCCTAATCTTGAAAATAGTGTTTGTGGCAGGCTGCTGCACAGCACTTGGTCTACAAAAGTAGGCACACACAGGTTAGGTTTAAGTTAGGACATTGAAAAGATCTCTGTGTACTTTCCCTTTGTTGTCAGGGAATGAAGGGTAGAATGTTCTCAAGGGAGAAGCTCCTTCTGTGCATCCACATGAACACTGTGAGCTGATATGGAATTTCATACTCCTTCATCAGACAAGAGCAACCTGCTCTTTAGAGAAGCTGCGAGAGTGAAACAATTGATATTTTTCTTTGCTTTTCATGGAGGCATAGTACAAAATGTAATTTTCTAGCAAGGACACAGCTGTTGCCTTGTCTTCCTCAGAGAAGAGAAATAAACTAGGTAAAGTGATATCTTTCACTGGAGAAATGCCTGTGATTTAAAGACCATGCAAGCTTTTTAATGTTATTATAGGACCAGGAAAAACAACAAAGTTTGGAATGTGGGTTGAGTGAATGTCATTTAGAACATAATGAAGCAATTTTAACAATGGTGCAATACAATCAGTTTGTATTTATTTAAAGCATGTTTGCCATGCTGATCCAAAAAATTTCTCAGGTCAGGATACTGATCAATAAAATAAACCTAGAGCTGTGTCTGCATTGCAGAAATAATCCGGTTTGATACTGCTTTGGTTGCCATGGCTCAATACTGGGACCTGAAGTTTGTTGTGGCACCAGAGCTCTCTGACAGAGAAGGCTAAGTAGCTCACAAAACTACAGATTCCAGAATTCTACAGCATTGAGCTATCACAGTTAAAACAGTGTCAACTTCCATTATTTTTGCAGTATAGCTGCCACTTTGGACAGTACCTGCCCTCAGGCTGACCATTTAAAAACACAAATCAGAAAGAAAGGGGATGGACACAATTTTTAAATGGACAAAAGGTCTTAGAACTACCAACTAGAATGGAAAGACTTCAGAGAGAATCAGGCTGCAGGTGCTTCTCCATAGTAGAATAAATAAATATGTAGAATAAATTCTTACTAAACATTTAATTTGCCAGGAAAAAGGCTTGAACCTTAGTCTTCTTCCTAGCTTCTGTTAGGAAGCTTTTGATCTGCAAGCTTTTTTTTTTTAAGGGCCAAAAAGCTTCTAATAGGCATCACATCATGAGTAAAAAGTAGAGGTGACTAAAGAGACTCATATCTTTCTGTTGACTTGAATGTACTGCACTGTATAAGCAAATCCAATGCTATGCTAAAACAATGAGAAGACTTATACAATGTTTGTATTTCAGGTCAGTAGTATTTCAGCCTGCAGATGGGGGAAACCTTGAATTTTCCTCCTCACAAGCAGGTTCTCTCTCTCTCTCTCTCTCTCTCCGTGTGTGTGTGTGTATGAAAAGGCAGTTTATGTTGGGCAGTGTTCAGACATTTGACTCCCCCCATGTGTTATTAACTGTACAGCCAAGTAACACGTGTATCAACTTCTCAGACTGTAAAAAATTAAAACAACAACAACCCCAAGATGGTCCTGAATTCCATCCTCTAATGAACCCACCACAATCTTTTGGAGGGAAGTAGTAAATGCCTTTTCTGATACCTTTCCTCATTTAATGGGTAACACTCACATGTTCCTTCAAACTCATTATGGTGGATTCATTAGGAGATGGAATTTAGGGCAATTTATGTATTTTTAAAAACATTTTTTTTAAAAAAAATGAAAAATAACATGTTACAAATGCGTTGCTAATAAAATGAAATAAAACAAATAACCTTTCCCCAGACTATTCAAACTAACAGCTAATGCTAACACTTTACTTTTGAATAAATAATGTTCCAAGCTCTGCTGTGAGGAAAGCTTGGACCTTGGACTCTTTTAATCTCAGTCAGAGGTCATTCCCATGCCACTACCGCCTCAGCCACCACCACTGCTCTCTCCTCCTCCTTTCCGTCCTTCCTCTCTGAACCACAAAGCTTTTTTCTCCTCAACCTCCTCCTTGCTATTTTTTTTTTGCCTTATATGCACACTCATATTCTGTCTCCCTTGCCACATCCATGGTCTCGTGTTGAAGCCTACAATTCTCAGAAAGGAGAATCTAGATCCATACCATGTTTAGAAGGAGTAGCATTTTGCTTTTATAGTTTCTTCCTTGCATGTGACCACAGAGGCTAACTACCCTTGCTTTGCCAGTCTAATGTCTAGGGTGGATTATCTGTGCTTAGCCAACTAAAAACTTGGCCTGGATCAAAGAATAGGTCATCCATCAACATTACTGCAAGACTGTTGCTTTCTGAGACCCCCATACAGTATCTCTTTTTGCTCATCGTGGGTCTTGACCCCATGAACACACAATCGTATTACTTTCATGAACTCTACCTCCTATGGCAACTGTAGATTATTTGCATTATGCCTATGCAATCATGATTAGGTACAAAGTACATACAAAGTTTGGTGCTTCATGAAGACGTAAAAATTCTAAAGGCTGAAAATGTGCTTGATTCAGCAACAACAGGCAGTTCTGACCAGCACTTCCTTACATTCCAGATATCCTGTCATTCCCACAAGTTTCCATCTTTGTGCTAATTTCAGCCAAGGTGAGGTGTGAATCACATTCAGCAGCAACAAGCTGTAAAGAGAGCCGCTGCTGCCCTGGAGTTTAACTGGTTTGGCTAAAGAAGAAATCCACCTGCTAGTTGCCTTCCCTTTAAAGAAACACCACTACTATGAAACTTAAGTAATGCATCCAGCAAGCAGATTATAGGTCCAGTGGGTCTATTTCCCCCTTATATTCAATAGTGTAGTAAATAGGCTTGTAAAACTCACACAGGGCCCGAGGGACTCCCATAAATTTGCACCGCTAGTCCTTACGTCTTATTTGACTTCCTCTTTAAAGTTTCTTCTACTTTTGTAAGCTGGCCATGTGTCTTAAGACTTTATTTTATATTGTTGATGGTGCAAATGGAAGACATGGATACTTCATTGGGTATCCTGTTAAATTCATGTATTTCCTCTTTCATTTTTTCAAAGCCATGCCTCTTTTTTCTTTTTACTAAATCAAAGGTGTTTATGAAAGCTAGGAAAAAAAACAGTGAAATCATAGACACTACCAATAAAATTACATCAAACTGGTACGAGGGCGGGGGGGAGGTCATACCACAAGTATGTTGATTCCTATATCTAAAAGAATAGGGAAGATGATGGAAAGGTTACTGCATTCACAGGGCTAGTGGTGAGAGGCTAGTACCACTAGTGGGAGAGACAGCAAAGGCACTCACACAACATTTGACTGGGGGTAAAAAGGCCACAACTTTATTGCCACAGGTGTTATAGCACTGGCTTGGCAGGAGGCACAAATCCAGAGATTGGATGAAACATCTACCATTAAGTCTACTGACTTGACTGTCAGGGGGACAACCATGATGTGACAGCCAGAGAAAACCATTTGGATACACCACCAATGTGTGGTTTCTCTGCCACCTGGTATTGAGATAGGTTCTTGCCCCTGAGCGGAGTATAATCCTATAAGACTACACCTCTCTCAAAGTCCCTCAGGGGGATCCCAGGGGTATGAAAGACTCACAGCTCCTTCCCTCCCCCCACAAAAAAATGGATCTTGCTCTATACTGCACTACTAAACTTGTGACAAATTAAGAAACCAAAAACATCTACCATGAAGTACATCAAGGGTGGGAAAGCAGGTGAAACCAGAATGCCAAGTGGAGTGGTGAGGCCCTGAATAAATACTCCCTGGGTAGACCTGAGTGGAGTCTGAGGCTTCAACATTGGACACCCAGGGAATCCTGACCACCTTGGCTGCTGATTGGCTGCTTCTTTGTGAGCCCACAAAAAGGATGCAGAGGTTCCTGGGAAGAAGGCAGCATGCTGAAAAAAACATGGCAGCCACCTTCTCTTTTTTGCGCCATGTATGCAACCTGCAAACATATGTGCAGGTAAGTCTATGGGTGCCAGCTTACTAAGGCACAAGCAATGAGTGGCCAGATTCTCTTTCAGTGGGGTTGCAGAGGTGTACAAGGACTGTTGTAGGCCATGCCCAGAAGTTCCAGAGGTTTCATTCACACAGAAGGGCCACAATGTGCCCAACTCTTCAAGCTGCCTATGTTTGCTTATAGACTTTGGTATATCACATGGAGACCTGTTCCAATCTATACAAAGCTACGTACGTTTGCTAAGGTGTTATAAATAAAAATGGACCTAAGACACTAGTTTCCTTGTGGTTAAGAGGAAAGGAGCGTTGAACTACAATAGCTGAAGGAGTTGTTAAAATGTTATGAAATGCATTGCAGTAAGGGTGTGACACAGTGGCCTTGCAGAGTAAGAAGCAGAACTACTTTGAGAACTGGATGTATTTTGCCCTTCCCCTCCATAATCCTCATTAACACCGGCAAACTGTAAAATGCCTCTATTTTCAGTTTGCTAAATAGTGAATAAAATTTTATGTAATGGGCCCAAGTGGGATTAGTACTCAGCGAGACACTGTGAGAATACTGAAGTGTAACGCAGATGATTAAACCACAGGTGAGGAAACTAAGCAAAGACACAAGGTATTCAGTGACATGGAAAGTAGACGGTCACCCCTGGGAGTAAGCTAGGTTTAAACTGCCTATGTACAGTAGCAGGAACAGCTTTGCAATTGCAACAGACTGCTAATGCCAGAAACCAGAAGCCATGCCTGCTTGGAATGGGTGGTGTTGAAAGCTGATGACTTTTTTAGGTAAAACCAGTTAAGGACTCCAATAACACGAAAGCAAATGCCCTTACCAGGATTATTTTTTCAAATAAGAATTTTTATTCTTTACAGTTAATTTAGTACTGATGAAATCTGCCAGGCTAACACCCTCGAAATATGACGTCACTATGCCTGCAGGTGCTGCTGCCTAACAGCCATGTGAGTTTCCTCCCCTCTAAACCATTACACAGTGACAGGAAGGGGAAAGCACACTTCCAAAGGTTCATAGGAAAAGCTTCATACAACCAAGAGTGGGCATGGCCTCCTTCTCAGTGGGCCTCCCACAGATTCCGATTCTGGTTTCTTTGTAGGCCTATGGCAAATGTGACCCTTTAGCATCTATGTGGACAAACAATATTGTAGTAGCTATTACTGCTCTCAGCACAGCAAGGTCTCTAATGGACTCCATCCAATCATCAACTTCTCCCAAGCTGCTCTCTGTTCTTTATTTTCTTCTGCAACCCTAGCAATGACCCATGCAGACACCAACTTTTGGGCCACCCTGGTTGTGTTGCTGCTGCAGCTATCTCTTGACCTCATTTCATCCCCATTAGAGTTGCAAAATCTTGTAATAAAACATGATGGTTGGAGAGTAGCTCTAAAAAAAGAGCTCAGTGGGGTGGAGCTCAATAATTTTGTAGGCAGGCCTAAGGTGGTGATTCCAGCATGAAGGCTATCTAGTGTTCAACTGTGGTGGACAACCCAACAAACAGACAGAGATGCCTCTTTCCTATCTAACAGTTAATCTGTCTGAAAGTAAGGTATGTTGGAAAAGGCCTAAATACCCTAGAAGTCCCAGATCCCATTTAATCTTGGAAGCTAAACAGGGTCAGCCCTGGTTAGTACTTGGATGGGAAACTACTGACAAATATCAGATGCTGTAGACTATATGCCAGAGGAAGGAACTGGCAAAACCATCTCTGAGGATTCCTTGCCTAAGAAAAGCCTATGAAATCCATGGGGTCACCATAAGTCAACAGGTCACTTGAAGCCACATACTGTAGATGCATGATCTATGCTGGAACTGGAAACACCATGTATGATTGTGAAAGAAGTTTCCCAGCACAAGAGTACTTACAGTATCCTTTTTTTAAAAAAAACTTTGTAATATTTTATTAATTAATTATATTTATATCTGGCAGTTTCAAGGGGCTCAAGGCAGCATGCATGCTTCTCTCCATCTCTATTTTGCCTTCATAATTAACTTTGTGAGGTCAAGTTCACCCAAGAAACTCTATAGTTGAATAGGAGTATATACCCAGGTCTTCATGATACCAGCTTGAATGTCCTACTACAATAATACACTCAGGGGGTTTTGTAACTTAATTTTAAAATTATTAATTGTATTATTACTTTTATTTATTAAACTGTTATTTTAGATTTTATTGCCTTTTTTTCCCTCTGGCCAGGAGCTATACTAGAAACTTCTGAGCAGTATTTACTACCAACAGTGTTTTCATCCTTCAAGGAGGAGAGAAGTTAGAGATAGCCACATTGTTGTTTTTCCTAAATACTACCACAATTGCTTCTACTAGTACTAATGATAATAATAATGTCACATTGTCAGATGATACATTGCTGATTCATAGGACTTTTTCAGATGGCCCTTACCGTGCAAGCAGCCTCTGGAGCAGTAACGAGGCTGCCGCACGGCAGGGCATCATTTCGGACCCTGCCGTCCCTCTTCCATGACCATTCGTAGCACGTACATGAAGCTTTGGAAGCCGCTGCATCATATTTCAATCACAGGCAACTTCCGTGATTGAAATATGGTGCGGCGGCTTCCAAAGCTTCACGTACGTGCTACGAATGGTCACGGAAGAGGGACGTCAGCGTCCAAAAATGACCCCCTGCCACGCGACAACCTCATTACTTCTCCAGAGGCTGCTTGTGCGGTAAGGGCCGCTTGAAAAAGTCCATAGATTTTTAGAGACAATCCCAATAAGTGATGGTCAAAAATTCCAGTCAGTAACATCTGGTAGACAGTGAAATTAAGGACTTTTTTGGACGTGTCAAAAATAACGCAAGCAGCCTCGTCGCGTTGTGAGGCTGCTGCACTGCAGAGCGTCGGTTTCGGATGACACTCTCCCCTGCCGGTACTGTTGTGGTACCTCAGGGAGATTTGAGCATAATATTTCGTTGGTTTTTAATCACGGCCAACTCTCATACTTAAAAATCGACAAAATATGACGCTCAAATCTCCCCGCGGTACCGCAACAGTACCGGCAGGGGAGAGTGTCATCTGAAATCGACGCTCTGCAGCGCAGCAGCCTCGCAACGCAACGAGGCTGCTTGCATTATATTTGACGCATCCGAAAAAGTCCTACGAGTAATAATGCTATAGAAAAGCACTGTGTGTGCAGTAACAGGAAAGTCCTGTCTTAACCCAGGATAGTTAATTCATATGTTAGTCTTTAATGCAAGCCATCAAAATGCTGAACAGGGCTGCTAGAAACTGCCCTGAAAGTTCTCTGTTCCATTGAATAGTTTGTTCTTCTGTGGCAAATGTTAGCCATGCCTTATAACATTGTTTATCTTGTTGTTTCTTATACCAAGTATGCTCTGTTAACAGATGGCTGCAGAACTACCAAAGGGAGTGTTTGCAGTTGGAAGGCATTAATACATTTCAGTGATAAGTGCCACAGTTAACTCTGTGAACAGAACTCAAAGTGTGCCATCAGATCCAATGGGAATATCAAGAAGCAGGTTGCTGTGCTTTCTGGATCAGATTTTCTTTCACAACTTGAAGGGGGGAAATAAAAAGAAAAAAAAAGAAGAAGAGAGAGAGAGAAGAAAACATGCCTCTTTGTAGAGGAGGAACATAAGCCATACTGTGGTGTGAGGATGCAATCAGCAGCCCAAAAGCTGTTTCCTAAGAAGAGTTACCTATAAATAGCCTGAAGAACTTCAGCCCTGCTGTCTGGATTTAATTTAATTGTTATGCTGGGGCTGCTAGAAAGTACAAGCAAAGAGGCTGGGCTTTTTACCCTCTTTCAGCAGCAGTATAATCTTTTAAAAATATCTTTATGTTTTCCCGGTGGCTGCAGCTTCCGATCACACTCTTGTCACTGAGTCTAGTGAGGACTTTTGGGGAGAAGCAGCAGGGGGTGGGGGTGGCAGCATGGAAGCCTCTGGGCTCTGAGTGAAATTGGTGTGGGTTGTCTTCTATCTTCCAGTCTTAAAAACACTTGACACTTTGACATTCTCACTGCTAAGGGGATGTGACAGAGGCTCATCAACAATAGGACATTGTTATGAGTCCTGGCAGAAATCATAGCAACAGCCTGATGTGAAGTGATGACTTGCATTTACTTCCAGGAGGGTGAATGCAATTCGGTGTCAGTTGTTCCTGGTGTATGACTAGGGGAAAGTGAGGAAGTTACTTAAAGCGCTTGTGTTCTTCCCACTTCCATCTCCGTCATCCTGGAAATAGATTGCAAATTGTCCTCCAGTTCCCCCCGCTTTTATAAATGCAGAAGCAGAAGCAAATGCCTCATTATTATATTGGGTTTTTATTTTTTTTTATTTATTTTTTTTTTGAGGATCACCCCTCCACCTTAATGCTGTCCATCGGATTGCTTTCAGATGTTGGTCTTTATCAGGCATATAATACCGGACTAAAGATGAAGGCAAACTATAATTCCACTGCACTTGCCAACAATCCCCCCTCCCGCTTCCAGCCATCCTTCCTTCAAGAATCTGGCTGCATTAATGAGAGTGTTCGCACAATACATTCTGCGCTGACCTTTATGTCTGGGATAGGCATACAAATCCTGCCTCAGCCAAAATGATGGAAAGCAATTTGGATCTGAAGGCTGTAAATGGTCACAGCTGAAATGAATTCTGACAAGTCATAGCTGAATTCCTGTTGCTCAGAAACAACCACCGGCCCCCTCTTCTATTCCTTTCTCTCCTCCTTTTCTAAATGGACCTGAATTGGCTGTTTAATATTACAGAACTCCAGAGCCCTGAGACTGTAGGAAATGGAAGGGTTTTATTGGGGCCAGCTGAAGGCGCTCTCCTCAGCAAATGGAGTCCTGTTGACAGCTCTTGAGTGTGCCAGTGAGTGACATTCCAGTCCAACATCCTAAAGCGACCTTAAAGAGGCTGTGTGTGTGTGTGTGTTCATTTTTTTCAAAAAAAAAAAAAAGGCATACAGAGGAATTAACGGAAGAATTTAAGCAGGGTTAGGTTTCCAGTGCTGTCATCTTATTTCATGATACTCACTTAATAAATAAAGAGTGAGATTAAATATTTTCCTTTCGTTAACCGTATCATTGGGCAAAGCTGTTGACAAAAATGAGTAATGTGATGTGTGAGCAGCAAATGTTGAATGCAACTTTGGGCTGCTGTATTTGAATAGGTCATTATTAGTGTACCAGCTAAAATGAATGCTGGAAGAAAACAGCTGCTTCATTAAGGAAACAGTTGCTTTTTCCTCTTTTAGTGGCAAAGTTTTTACTCCAGAGTGATCTTGCTCAGCGCTGAGGTGAACCTGATTAGATTGCATTTAAAGCTGTCAAAAGAGAGAAAGGGAGTTCCACTTTTCTCGAGGAGGGAGCCACCCTAACTTTTGAGGATGCAAAGAGAGGGGCAGAGTATGGAAGACTAATCCCCCCCCCAATTGGAATCACTGCATGAAGAAAAAAAAACTATCTACTGTCTGATCCCTATTAGGCTTTGATCCAATAGCTCACCATTACAGCCTTTGGGACAACTTATGTCAATGGGGATTGGTTTGGTTTGGTTTCTTGAAAAAGGACATTGAGAAGCTCCACCTAAGATGAAAACACAACAGAACAATCAAGAGAGCACCTAACTACAATCCCTAGGTTATTTCCTTCCCTCTCACTTTCTCTTCATTTTCTCAGAATGGCGCTATAGGAAACACCTGCCCCAGGGCCTGCTCCCATTTTGCCCAGCTGGCTCCTTTCATCCATGCACTGGCTTAGGGTCAGCCCCACAAACAGGTGTTTTCCCTCAGAACAGCTTTCCTGCCACAATTGGAGTAGATCACAAAGGCTGAACTTTGCTGCAAAGGGTCAGAGGTCAAACACAGCAGCATTGGATCCCTTAGGGAACAAGGCTTACCAGGTGTTTAATATTATCGAAGCTTATTTGCCGAAAATTGTGATAGTGTTCTCAGCCATTCAAAATAAATTTAACGAGCACGGGCTTTAAAGCCTCCCCCCCCCAACATTAGACAATGTCTGTTCAATGGACAGAAAGGTTAAAGTTAATTCAATCAGGCATGTGTACTTTTTCCAAAAAGGGGGGACACGTGCCCTTGGAGGACTGGCCCCCATTTGTTGCAATTTGGGGATTCATTTCCATTTGTAAGAAAGATAACTACTTGCATATGGAAACAATCAATAAGTAGAAGTCATTAAAATTTCTCCTCTTTAGGAAAAAACATATTAATGAAGTAATATGTTTGCCAGGGCAGACAGAAATGTAAATTAGAAGATGGAAGGAAACCTATTAAGGGGTACTACAGTGCTGCAAGTTTTTTTTTTTTAACTAATGAATTTATGAATTGCCAGTTGTTAGGTCATAGACTGTTAATTTCCTATATGTTTCGTTAAGCAATAAAAAATATAGAGGGGGAGAAGGCTATGCACCTCTAAACAATAAACTTAGACTAATGTTTTCATAAAGTGTGTTAAGTCAGCTAGTTTTGAGCGGCTAAACAGAAACAAGAAGGCTATTTATACATATATTTTTAAAAAATTACTGTGCAAGTGGAAATGTGGGAGACAGTGAAAAGCATGTTAACACAGCCATTTGTTTTTGCCAAAAAAATATTAGCATGACTTTTAACAAATTCTTTGGCATCTGATTTCTTTACTTTTGCAAAACCACAGTGGGGAAGTGTTGAACACAAGAGAAATCCACCAGTTGTATTAAATAAGAGCACTGGAGTTGGAGGGGCTGGTTAAAAATAGAAGCAGAACAAAATTATTTATGGCCTTAGTGAAGCAGACACCCATCATTCAGTGCCTTTGCAACCAAAGTCAAATAACTAGGATATAAAGATATCTTAAAACCTCACTATTGGGAACCAGCAAACAAACAAAAAGAGTCACCCCTTTTCCCACTGAATGAACAGTTGTAAATCATCCTCCATATCACAAGAATTAGCAGAGGATTTCCTTCCTGCTCCCAATCACCATGAGTTACTACAAGAAAGGTACCCTCCCCCAAAGGGGCAATAAGAAATTGGTCTATCCCCACCATTTGGATGGAGCATTGATGCAAGGCCCCTTCTATTATTGTTTTCATTCCTATTACAAAAAAGCAGTGTATGGTTTACATTTTTAATTAAATGATGAATCACCCTCAGATTGTTTTACAAATATTTATTTGTTGGTTTTACTGTGTTTTCTTAGTTTTTACGATAGAGAACGGCTCTGGAACATTTTCTGTTAATTTTTTTTCTAAAATAAACTAAATGTTTTAAATCAATTAAAAATTAAAAAAAAAATCAGTTGCCAGGAGATTTCCAGACTAGTCTGAAGGCTAAGAATGGACATTTCAAGCCCTGAATAGTGGGTCCAACTTACTTGAAAGCATACTTTAACCCACAGCAACCTGCCTGTATTCTGAGGATAGGATTGGAGGTCCTGCTTAGGTAACTACTAGAATCTTCCAGTGGCCTGAAGTATTTCGACAAAAAAGGAAACAGAAAATTATCCCCCCCCCCGCCAAACACAGAGGTGCTATACTATGCACACTCATCTAGGGCTGCTGCCACAGTGAAGAAATAATGCAGTTTGATAGATTTTCCTTGGTTTTTTCCCAGGCTGTGAGGCCGTAGAATCATAGAATCATAGAGTTGGGAGAGACCACAAGGGCCATCCAGTCCAACCCCCTGCCACGCAGGAAATCTTGATCAAAGCATCCCCAACAGATGGCAATCCAGCCTCTGTTTAAAGACCTCCAAGGAAGGAGACTCCACCACGCTCCGAGGGAGTGCGTTCCACTGCCGAACAGCTCTTACTGTCAAAAAGTTCCTCCTAGTGTTGTGGTGGAATCTCTGTTCCTGGAGCTTGCATCCATTGCTCCGTGTTCCAGTCTCTGGAGCAGCAGAAAACAAGCCTGCTCCATCCTCAGTGTGACACCCCTTCAAATACTTAAACAGGGCTATCATATCACCTCTTAACTGTCTTTTTTCCAGCTAAACATACCCAGCTCCCTAAGTCTCTCCTCATAAGGCATCGTTTCCAGACCTTTCACCATTTTAGTTGCCCTCCTCTGGACACGCTCCAATTTGTCAATATCCTTTTTGAATTGTGGTGCCCAGAACTGGACACAGTATTCTAGGTGAGGTCTGACCGTGTTCCGTGTTCTGGAAGAGTTTATTTCTGATGTTTCACCTGCATCTGTGGCTGGCATCTTTGGAGAATGCAGCTTGACACCGCTTTAACTGCTGGGGCTCAATGCTATGTAATCCTGAGATTTGTAGTTTTGTGAAATATTCAGCCTTCTCTGTCAGAGTGCTCTGGTGCCACAAGAAACTACAAATCCCAGGATTCCATAGGATGGAGACATGGCAGTTAAAGTGGTGTCAAATGGCATTATTTTTGCAGTGTGGTGGCAACTTCAGAGTTAGTCCCAGTTGAAATCAGTGATGCTTACACAGAGATTGGAAGCATGGTGTTGATACTAAATATGTTTACACTATGGGATTGTTTAGATGATGAAAAAAATTATCAAAGAATGTGAGCAAAATACCTTTTGTCTAGACAAGCTCCTTCCAGGATTCACCATATTGGGAAGGAAGGGGGGCTGAAAACTCCAAGTAGTTCACGATAATAGTTTTGCTGTTTCTCACAATCTTTTTTAGAAAGTATGCAAAAATGCACATAACGGGCCGTCTGAACAACCAATTTGAATTGGGTCACACCCAGGAAGTCAAAATGTGATTGGTGGGATGTGCGCAGGGGCGGGCTTGCTGGCAATGAAGCGGCTGGAGCCACCATTGTTGTTTTCACTGACATGATCGAGTACATAATCGAGCACTATTTTCAAGAGCAGAGCAAAAAAAAAAATGTTTGTAAGCAGAAGATCACTCTTCTGCACCTGTCATTTAATGGCAAAAATGGGGTGGGGTAGGGTGGAGGGAGATTTTGGGGAGATAATAAGACAGATAATTCACTCACAGCCACCATCTTTTCTCGTGGGCATGCTCTGTGAACTGCAAACTTGAATAACTATCCATGCCAGCGATCTTGCCAATGGATCATGGGGACAAATGAACACTGCTGAGATAGTGAGGTAATGTGCTATTTTCCACAATTAATTATTTCATCTAGCTGAGCCCTAGATGTTACTAGGAGGGACACAGAAGTGACACGTTTGTTTGTCCACTCAGTCACTTAGTAGTTACCCACATATTCACCCTCCTTTTGAGGCTCCAGAAGTATTGTATTGATAAAGTAGCAACCCCACATCTGCTGATTTAAAGATTTTTATTGTAATATAGGACTCATCTACACCAACAGGAAAATCCAGATTACCTTTGGGGTATCATGGTCCACAGTAACCATGGGCTTGTCTACACTATGGGTTTGTCTACCACACTCTCAAGGCAAGTTCAGGAGCACTGTTCACACATAGTTCTCCCTTGCAAACCTCATCCCAGTCTGATAATTCACAGTATTTGTGGCCACATGGCCACTGCCCCACCAGTTCCCCCCCCCATGGATGTGAATGTACGTATGTCTTTTTCCACAGCTCAGAGGGACTTCATACACCTTATTAAGCAGAGGTACATTCAACTAACAACATAAATATGCTAGTATGCACTTCTCCGAACAACTGCCATGTATGCAAAAGAAAAGAAAAGAAAAATGGAAAAAGAAGAACCACTAAAAAGTGAAATTGAAACAAGGGAGAGATTTTCAGATGCCTCTTGCTGCACAAGCAGTAACAAGGCTGCTGCACGGCAAGCGGTCCATTTTGGATGATGCCGTTTCTCTCTCGGCGTCGTCCGTGACTGTTGCAGCTAGCATTGGAGGCGGCCGTGCTGTTTTTCACTCACAGAAGTTGTCCGTGAGTAAAAAACAGCACGGCCGCCTCCAATGCTAGCTTGGCAACAGTCACGGATGACGCCAAGAGAGAAACGGCGTCGTCCAAATTGGACCCCTTGCCATGCAGCAGCCTCCTTACTGCTCTGGAGGCTGCGTGTGCAGCAAGAGGCGGCAATAGGCGTCTGAAAATCTCCAAGGAAAGAGGCATTTCCTGGTGGGAAAGGTCAGCTGAATATCCAGATTTTCTGCTCAAACCTGGAGGAAATCCCCACTTTTTTTTTTTTTTTTTTTTTTGGTGCAGATTAAAACCCTGAGGCTCTGAAAAGATCCATATTCTCCCCATATATTGTTTGGATAGCTCTTAGTAAAAATGAGGTGAGATCTTTTTTTTCTTTTTCTTTTGGCCAATGTAGACAAGTGCATACTGGCACTTTTTCATTAACATTCCTATCTCTGTTCTTACCTGATAAAAGTAGTAATGGCTAGAAACCTCTATGGTATTTACGGTACATATACTGTACATAAGCTATGTACCAGTATGTGATGGTTATAGTGCTATGCAGTGAATTCCAGCTTAACACCCCCCCCCCAACAATCCTCGCTTACCTGGCAGTAGCCACTGCGATTGATGGGAGTCTTTCCCCTGTTGCTCAAAAAGCAGCTGTCTCCTTTCCCACCCCCTCCCATGAGTGATCCCTATTGCAACAGGTATAGGGTCCCTGTGGCAATTTCCTCTTGTACTGGAAATCATTCATGCAAGGGGAGTGGATGGGAATGGCAATCAGCCACTTCTTTCTTGATGAATAGGGGAATGGACCCCTATTGATCCCAGTATCTCCTGCTAAGTAATTGTGGATTGGGGGACTTTCATGGTCTACATGAAAGGGACTTCATAGGGACTGTGAATATGTAACAGTCACAAATGCATAACTCCAGGCTACACGTTCATAACTGCGATACAGGATTCTGGCCAACAAAACTAATGAAAGGTTACAGCTATACTGCAAAAGGAGTGAAGTTATCCCATATTGTGTTAGAATTATAATTAGCATACTCATGTTTTTGTACTGGAATTAATTACTAGTAAATGAATACATGTAACAAGTTACTTCTAAATTCTACATATTGCACCTAGACAATCAGTGTGCTGCAGGGGCCAGAGAGCAGAAATGAGGTCCATGTTCAGGCCTCACTAAGGGAGATTATCAGATGCATCAAAAGTGGCATTACAGAAATGCCAGAAGATAGCAAAAGGGATTTCGTATCAGACGACAAGTCCCCTATCATCATGCACCTGTTCTGCTGCTGTTCTGCGGGTTCTGCTTTTTATTGATGGAAGAAGCTGTCAATAGATCCCCTGTTCTGTTCCTGTCATGGATTTTCCTGTGTGCAACAAGGTGCCCTGTTTCACTGGTGAGATCCCAGCGTCAATGGGAGGTCCCTGCCAGAACACTTTTGGATGAGTTCTGGACATCAATGTAAGTGACACACTTTTTATGACCCTCCCTGGTTTACTTGTACTTTATAAAGTGTGTTTTTGTGCTTGCTGTCACTTTTTTGGTATTCTTTTTTTTGAATTTCCCACGCGCACATCTTCTCGTAAGAATCCGCAGGATTTTGACACTCCTGAGCTGCCTGACTGAGGGGAAAGGAGATAAGTGCAGTGGGGAGGGTGATGTGGCGGGACTGGGACAGGACAGGGATGGGAGTGGAGATTGTGGGACAGGAATGCTTTTTGCGTTCCTGTCTGATAACCTCCTGAGTCACTGGGTGACTTGGGTTCAGCTCTGAAGTTCATATTGAGTGATGAGACGTGGTGTAGGGCAGCTGTGATAAGACATGGAGATCCTTTGTATTGGTAATGGCTGTATTTTTAATTGCCTGTTTTAACTGCATAAGAATTATTGTTTCTGAAATCCAGTTAGTGACAGACACACCCATTCTTGAATATTGTAATAGGAAAAAGAGAGGTATGATAATATGCCTACCAGAACCACTGCTGAACTCTTCCCCCCTGGATTCTTCTCCTTTGTCACAGCTTGGAAAAGTTTTTTTTTTTTTTTAACTACAATTCCCAGAACCTCCAAGGCAGCTGGCTGGGGAGTTTCTGGGAGTTGGGCATAGTCTGGAAGAAAGAGGCAGAGATGTCCAAGTTCTGATTCTGCTCCTCCTAACTCCTAACATACTCCTTATAAGTTTTTTTTTTAATTTAAAAGAAGAGTAAAAGCCAGGGAAAACAGCCTCTAGATCATGCTTCCTATTGCACAGTGATCTCAAGCTGTACCTTGCCCTGTTAAATAACTCCATGTAATTTTTCTGGAAGTATGCAAACGCAGCTGGGATGAAATTCACTTGTGAACTACTGACTGACTCTCCAGCCAGAAACCCCAGTGCTAATTTAGGTGGAAATGGAGGGAAAAGAGACATTGGAGAAATGTCATAAAATGTTTTCTGGTAATCAGTCAGAAGCTTGTAGGTTGTAGCTTGAGCCAGAAATAATTCCACCTAGAAAATACTTCAGGGCTTCTCTCTGCCATCTCCAAGCACAATTTTAATTATTATGAAATGTCTCATGGGAGAAAAGCTAATCATTCATTTACTATGTTAATTTGCTTTATTGCAGCTCTGATTAGTAGTTGGTAAGAGGGCTTTTCTAAAATGAAGCAGACCTCTGCTTAGGTGCTTGGGGTAAGATGTTTGGGGCCATGGAACAATGTCAGGAATTAGGACCCTCTCTGGTGTTTCAGTTCTTCTCCAGGTAGCCCTGTCAGCCCACACTCTTCTCTGTTGGGCTGTTGTTGAATGTCAGCTCAATCCACAATAAAACAACAATCATCCATGACTTGGTTGTGAATGAAGGGGCTTAACCTGGTACATATTACCTGAAGGAGATATGAATGGATAAGCTAAATGCAGAGAACCTGTTCCACCCAGATACTTGGTGCAGATTGGAAGGAGAAGGGGGAACCCAATGGCTAGGCCAAATAGACAGAACAGGCACATTACTGACATACTGCACACACCCCTTATCCAACAGTCTTCCTGGCCAAAGTGGTCTCTGAAATGTTGTTGGAGAAATCTATAACTATGGTCTTAATAGACTTCAGCATTCATGTAGAAGCCTTCCTGACAGGAATTGCTTATGTCTTCATGGCTACCATGACAACCATGGGGTATCTCAGTATGTTGTTAGCCTGCTTTTTTGATTTTTTTTTTTTTTTGCTTTTGGACAGACAACCCTGGTTTTCTGGTCAGATCACTTGGTCACCAAGGCTCTCCCTACTCTTGGGGGAGAATTATTTGGAATAAATCATTGGGATTGCATTCCCAGTGGAGGATGCCCTGTGGGCTGCATAACAGGGATGATAAAAGCCACACTGTTATATGATGTTTTAAAGGAGACCTGATGTCTATGTTGAATTTGAGGTCAATTTTCAGATTGAAAACATATATCCATCTTATAACCTATCCATCTTTTTCACATGCAAGCACACAAAGGCTAGCATCCTGTTAGTTAGTTCAAACTAGAGTAGGCACATTCAGCCAATCACAGAATGGTAAGTCAACATGTAGGTAAATCCCATTGATTCAATGGGTCTACTTTAATAAGGATTAACAACAGGATTTAGGCCACAGTACTATATGTTAACAAAACCATGCACACTGATCCTAATCCAGAGTCATGAGTTTAGTTACTCTAGAGTAAAGGAGAAATTTTGCAATCCACACATCCTGCCAACTATCTTTTGGAAGATAAGCTGTGTTTAAGCAGTCTATCCACCATGAAGAATTTCAGAAAGGAGTATCTACACAGAGTCTGAGTCTGAGATGAGGTTAAGCCATGCTCCAAGCTTGCTTGCTTGCTGCTGTTTTGTGCTGCCTCAGGGTTTGACTACATGGGCAGGAAACACTGCACCTACCTTGTAGCCACGGCCCCATAAATGCCACACTCAGCAGGCTTCTTTGATTGAAGTATCCTGCCACACTGTAGTTGTATTGGAGTAAAAGAGCAGGCCTATGCCAATCATGTGTCTTATACATCATACCATTTCTGGCCACATGGCCGGGGCTGCTGTGGTGGTTTTTTCCCTGTTCGCTCATGCATGCGAATATATGTGGCCCCAGAGTACTATATCACTGGATAACCAGACATATGCTTATCCAGATATGCACACAATTGAAAAAGTTGTTTTAAAAAGAGCCAGAACAGAGTCCCATCCACTGGAAGTCCCACCCCAGCTTTGCTCCGAAGCCAGTCCTCAGCCCACTACATGGCCAAAAATCTGGGTTTCCCCTCAAACCCGGAGCAAACTGTGAATCTTACAAATGCTGAATCAGGAAATGCCCTTCACCTCCCACCTTTGATTCCTTTAACCCTTTGTTTACCTGATGCCCTGCTGGCAAGACAATAACTATTTGCAGATAACGGAACATGTGGTCATTGCAGAATGATAGGAATGCCATCACCTTTGTGAAGTGGATGAGCCCTGGTGGCGCAGTGGTTAAATGCCAGTACTGCAAGTCACCACGTTGCAAGTTCGATTCCAGCGGGCTCCAAGGTTCACTCAGCCTTCCATCCTTTCGTAGGTTGGTAAATTGAGTACCCAGCTTGTGGGGGGCAATTAGCTAACACACATTGGAAACTGCTTAATGCAGTGTAGATGCGTAAATAGCTATTGCTTAAAACAATTTGTAAGCCGCTCTGATAGCCTTGAGGCTGAAGAGCGGGGTATAAATAAATAAAATAGATAATAATAACAGGATGATGGGAACTGCTATTATGACAACTCCTCACCAAATGTGAGGAGAATCCTACCTGTCTTAATGGCATTCCACATTGTTTTGCCATATTAGGAAGGGGGGCAAAATGTCAAAACTCCCACAGGAAAAGCCTTCCTGGATTTTCCCAGATTTTTTAAAAATCAGTGAGGGGGATGCACATCCCTATTCATAGGGACAAGTGAATCAATATGAATCACTTTCACATAGGAGAGGAAGTACAAAGCTGATTGTTTGGGTGAGCACATGGAGTGAGGCTTGCTAACAAGGCAAATGCCCACTGCTGCCACGTTGGATTTTTACCTTAGCAAGCGAGTGCTAAGGTGAGAAAATGGGGTGGTTTTTTTTTTTTTAACTTTTCTGTTAAATCAAAAAATCACTGTATTGCACCTTGGTTGGTTTTTTAAAACAAAACAAAAACAAAACAAAAGCAAAAAGTCCCACAATCCTTCCCAACAGTGGCCAAATCCACACTACACAAATAATCAAGTTTGAAACTGGATTATTTGCCATGGCTCCTACCTGTTGAATCCTAGGATTTGTAGTTTTACATGGTCTTTAGCCTACTCTGCCAAAGAGTGCTCGTGCCTCACCAAACTAGAAATCCCAGGAGAAGTCTGGGTTTTTGAATTGTTGCATGCAAGAATTAGGTAAATGAAGATGGTCATACTTCCCTTTTCCTTAGTCCTAGTTCCATGTCTTACTGGTGATCTACTGAGGCACTACTCACAGTTGGATCTTTTCTGACTTTTCTGACTTCTCTGCTCCCTTGAGAAGCTTTACCATAAGGAGTTTTGCTCCTACCTCTCACTTGTGAGTGAGAAAGAAGGTTCTCAGTTTCAAATATCTTTTCAGTTGCCACTTAGACACCACAATAGCTGTCAAAAGTATGGATTTATGTTTTCTTAATTGGTAACAATAAAAACAATAATAATAAAAAGAAAAAAAAGAAAAAAGAACAGATGTTTGTTAACAGGATGTCTACCTTTTCCTTTTGTCTGTCCCTTACTTCCTAGAGACTTTCCTTTTTGTTTTTGTTGTGAGCCTTCAATTCATTTCTGACTTATGAAGACATCAAGGTGAACCTATCATGGAACTTTCTTGGCAAGATTTGTTCAGAGGGTACCTGCCATTATCTGCCTGTGTGACATGGGTTTCCATGGTGGGATGGGAATTCAAACCCTGGCCTTCCAGACTCCTAGTCCAACACTCAAACCACTATAATCTCAAGCCAACTATACCATGATGGATTTATCAGTTTAGTATTAATGTTTAATTGGTTACTCAATTTGCTTAACTGTATGGATGCACTTAATTACAATAATAAATTACTTAAGAGTGCTTTCTCCTCGCAAAAAAAGTTTCAAGTGAAACCTATACTTCTCTCCATGAGTTCCAGCCAGCCCTTCGTGCCTCTTCCAGGATATTGCAGGGTATTTCCATCCAGATAATCATCTCCTTTTTCTCTCATGTATGCTGTTTGGATATTCTACAGGAAAAAGGAAAGGTAAAATATTATCACGAGAATATAATTTATACTCCCTGCAGAATTTCCTTCTCCTCTATACTGTTCATTTTGGAACAGTGCCTTAGGCATGTGACAAAGGCCAATCCTTTTTGCTGATGATTCAATGATAGCATTTGATCACCGGTAGAGTTTTAGCCCATCTTCATTCAGTACTTATGTCCGCTTGTAAAGATTTATTTCCTTTTCATTATGCTACCCAGGGAGACTTAACATTAGCAGGAGCTTCCTCTCCAAGCATCAGTGCAATGCAATTTATGCAAACTGTTTGCTCATCTGCCCCAACTCTCAGATTCCATCTCCAGGCAAAATCATGTTCTCCTTCATCCTTGCTTTTATTGTTGGGCTTCTACTCTGATTAAGCACCTGTCTTTTAAATGATGGCTACTCAGATATAGGGTCATTCTTTTCCCAACCCTCCCTTGCCATTTTTTGTGGCTTTGAATATTTATTTATTTAAATATTTGTACATCATCTTCTACCAAGAGAAAATTTCTAGAAGAGCAGCCATATTAATTTCTTGCAGGTAAAGCAGCAAAGATAATCATGCCAACCTTTAAGATTATTTGGAAAGTGAGGAATATGTACCACAACAATTAACTAATGGAACAAGAAGTAAATATAATGAATGTAAATAGATAAATCAAATAAATATACAATACAATGATATATAAGACAGATATCCTGTAATGTACCACTTATCCATAAAATGAACAACCTACAGGTATCCCATACCCTATGTTGATTCCAAAATTACAAAATCTATACTAGGAAAGACAAAATAGAAGTGAAATATAACTGTGTCAACACATAATATGCAAGAATGTCCCACAGAATTATGAGGAGAATGTGGAATGCTTCCCCTGAAGAATATATGAAAAGTCTAGTTGGAACAAATTCACAGGCAAGGGAATGTGTAGTAAACCCAAAATTGCCAGGCAACTGATAATAAATGAATGATGATGATATGACTAGCAAGTGCATTATGAGACATGTTTTTATGGACTGTAGCCCACTAAGAAATGCATTATGGGACACATTTTTGTGGACTGTAGCCCCCTTCATCAGTTGCATGATGTGATATGCTGTTACAAGTGTATATGGGGTGTGTGGCAGTTTCGGAGGCAAGAATGTAAACAGAGGAATTAAAATGGAGAAAGCACAGAAATTTGTGCTATTTAAAACATAGTGGGGCAGTTGTAAGAATCATGCAACTCTCCTGATGTTGGACTGCAAATCACTGCATTCCTGATCACTGATTGTGCTGGCAGGGCTGCCGGGAGATGTTGTTCATCCGGAGAACTGCATGATTCCTACCTCTGTAGTAGGACATTGGAAACAAATAATTGCATTCATCATGATCGACTGCAAGCAGGGTTACAAACCCCTGATACCATAACATTTTCTGACTGTGTATGTTTTGAGCAAGATATGAATTGACTTCTCCTAGTGATCACCAACATTTCAGCCCCAAGTGACCAGGAGGTCACTTCCTGAAAAACATTGCTTTCTTGTAGGGCTTATCTTTATAGGCAATTTACCCCATCTTGTCCCAGTCTTGGAGCCCTGCAGACCTGATGATGCAGGGCTTTTGCCCCGTTTTGTTCCCAGGCAGTCTTCACAACCCCGGGCCAAAGACGGGGCTGAGATAGGGAAAAAGGTAGGCCCCATTACAGCATTAATAAAAATACCTGCTAAGATCTGTTCCAGCAGGCAAAAAACAGATCAGGCCCCATGTAACCACAGGAACCCATTCTGGCATGCTGGACCATTGCTGCAACTGCTGTCTGCCTGTCTGCAGCTGCTGTCTGTCTCACTCTTCTGTAGCCAGGAAGGGGGCCCGTACCACATGACCAAGTCTGGCACATGAAGGTTTGCTCACAAACCTTTCTCACATGCTGCGGGCTTGCTTCCTGACACCAGAGAGCACAACACATAGGGTGGCAGTTGCAGTTGCAGGGATGTGCCAGCACACTTGTCTGGATTTCAGCCCATTTCATGCCATTAATGGGGAAAGAACGGGCCAGATCTAAAGGTGGAATATGCTGGTGGGGAGCTGGTGCATTCTGACCCATGTAGATGAACCTGTAGTCTCACACCTCAGGTTGCCAACTGTTGACTTTGGGCCTGTCTCTGTGAGTGGGGGGAATGTAGATTGATGCACACTAACACCAATTTGAAGCAGCTTCGATTTGTCTTAACTTTGTTTTTGCAAAATTGCAGGCATGTGAAGCTATCTACTTTTGCTATCACAACAGGCATGCCTATGAATCAAAATGGCAGGCACGAGTAAATTACTTGCATTTCTATCCTTGCCAGTTGCCACAGCCAAACAGTATTTTTTTTAAAAAAAAACATGTGTCTAAAGTGCAAAAAGGTGGTATTCTGCCTAAATAAAATTAAAAAAGAAAAAGGCTGTTTTGTCGCTTCAGCACATAATTGCCAAGGTGAAAATCCAAGATGGCAGATCTGTGCACTTGTCTTGTTAGCAAGCTCTGCCCCCTGCCCACATCCGACCAATCAGCTTTCTACTTCCACTCTAATGGGGAATGTGAATGAATGCAAATTGGTTGTCCCAACAAGCGGGAATGCACATTCCCCATGGAGCTTTTTGAAAACTTCAGGAAAAGCCGTGAAGGCTTTTACTTTGGAGTTTTTGGTGGATTTGCCCCCCCTCCTTCCGAATACTGCAGATTGATGCGGGATTGGATTTAGGAGTATTTTTGCCAATTAAACAACCCCTTTATCTTTACATATTTCCTTTTAAAGGCAGCTTGAGATATGAAGCAGCAGTTTTTGGTTTCTTGTCTTTACAAGTTTCATTGACAAATTTTTGTTCTATGTCCACAAGCAGGCCCAGACTTTTCCTTCCTTTGCCAGTTGGCATCCCATAACGAATGTAGCCTTCCCTATCTATCAGATCGTCTTGACTGTGAATCTTATTTTGTAAACCTAGGCAAGTGCCAGTCTCTTTTTGTTTACTTAATGTTTGCACCACAATAAAAACATTTGGCACCTTCACAGTGTCAAGTCTCTTGTGTACATCAAATGGTAATGATGCCAATGAAATCAGTTTCAGTTCCAGGTTCTGACACAAGAAAATGTAGAAAAGTAAAAGTTGGTAAATACTTCTGCAAGGTTTTGTAAATCCCGAGAAGGGCACCTGCTCTTTTCTTTCTCAACTATATACTTTGGATTCAGGGTAACTGATAGCATGGGTGGTGTTTATGACAGCTTATTCTAGAAACACATTTTTTTCATAGCAGTTGTTTAGTCCTGCCAGAATTCACTGGCTTCCTGGTAGTGTATTCTGGCCCCAGATCTGGCCCGTTTCCTGCCCCCATTACCTAGATGATATGGAAGGAAGTCCACACAGACATTCCACCCCATACCAGCAGCTGCCTCCTCTGCTGTTGCATTTTGCTCCCTTTGAAGCCAGGAAGGAGGCCCTCAGCATGTGATCAAGGCTGATCACATGCAAGGGCTCTTGATCATGAGATGGGGGCCTCACTTCCTAGCTGCAGAGTGATTCCCCTTCCCACATGAAGGGGGTTTCCCCAGGTGTTTAGTTAAACCATTCTAACAGGCTTTGTCCTGGCTTCCCCTTGGCCTTGCCTTGGATGTCATCTGGACTTCCCAGAGGCAAAATGGGGAAAGAGCCCTGCATTGTTTGGACTGTAGGGATCCAAACCAGGGGGCAAGATGGGGGTAAATAGCCCATGTAGACAAGCCCTTAGTTAGCTTCAAGGATAGAATTGGATTTCTTTATGTATTTTTATGCTAAAACAGACTAACACAGCTATCTAAGCTATTTAGAATATTCAGTAGAGCTATAAAGTAAGCCTGTACAACTCATGACCACCAAGCTGAATGCATTCCATCAGCCAGGCATTATATTGAAGGATGGATGAACCTGTTTCAAGTCTGTGTCCCATGTACTGAACTGTAAAGTGTTTTTTCAATATATATATTAAAAGAGCAAGAGAAGGAAGGAGACAGAACAAAAACTGCACAAAACACCAAAAAATTGCATTTCTTTTCATATGTGCATTAATAACATGGTTTTTGTATACATTTTCATTTAGTGTATGCATTTTTGTACATAATTTTCCAAAATATGAGAAATTTTGCTTGCAGTTTTTGAATGAAGAATTGAATCTCTGAATCTGGAGATGTGCACAATGAAAAGGATAATTCTTCTAATTCACATAGTATTCTCGGGAGGGAGATTAGGTAAAACTGAGGGAGGGAATACTAGTGTGTTCTCCACTTAACAAAAACTGGTTGAATCTAATCTTGGTTTTGAGGAGTTCTAAGGAGCCAGCATGATATAGTAGTTGGAGCATTGGAATTACAATTCTGGAGACCAGGGTTTGAATTCCCACTTGTCAAGGAAATACACTGGGTAACCTTGGCCAAGCCACACTCTCTCACCCTCAGAAGAAGGCAAAGGCAACCCCCCTCTGAACAAACCTTGCCAAGAAAACCCCATGGTAGGTTTGCCTTAGGGTTGCCATATGTTAGAAATGACTTGAAGGCACGCAACAAGAAGAAAGGAAATTCTCCGCATCCTTAGCTATTGAACATTCTTTATAATGTTTCAAGAGCCATTGTTCTAAATTGATAGCCCTGTTCTACTCAACTGTTGAACTACCAAGGTGAACGCAATCTGCCAACCATGTATTTAGATCCATGAGGGACTTGAATACTGTCCAGCAATCATGAAAATCCTTTTCTTTTCTTGTCTTCCTTCCTTCCTTCCTTCCTTTCTTTCTTTCTTTCTTTCTTTCTTCCTCCCTTTCTGTGTTGCTACTGAGATTTATAATTTCAAACTCAGATATATGAGCATTAGGGATTCATAATGCTCACTTATTTATTTATTTCACTTCAACGAACAAGCATTCCTACCTTCTTCTTCTTGGCAGTAGCATTAGATTAACAATTCTATTGTCTTCTTCAGGAGGTGGCATATGTAACTCCCTGACCACTCTCAAAGATCAGTGCTGTTGACTTCTAAACAAACTAGCCTGAGACAAGTTTCAGAAAATGAAAGGGAATACACATGAATGTGTTCAAGTACTAACAAGATCTGGAGCCAACAGGAGTGTATTTCTAAAGTCAGAAACTGAACAAGAGTCTGTTTAAGAAAAGGTACGGTATCTTGCTTCCTTCTGTGAAATTACATGCCCCTGGATTATTATTTAATGTATATATTCTTTATATGTTTATTTTTTGTAAGTTCTATAGTACTATATATTTTTATTAACTCGCCCTTTTTTGTAAACCTTGTGCTGTTGTGCCCTATTTTTTTTTCTTGAGTGCTGAGAATTCTTGCCATCTTGTCTTGCTATATGAATTTGGTAACTTAATTATTTGGGATGGGTAGATATGTTTCTGCAGTGTTACACTAGGCACAGCATGTTCAGTATAGCCTCCCCACCTGTGTGTGTATTTGTTCATTTTTTTCTATAAATGTGTTTTATACCACAACTTGTTTGAAGAAGTTAGTGCTGGTAGAATTTATATGCTATAAATGCATAACACATGTTATTTACCACTCATATATTCCTATCACTGTCCTTAAGGAAGAGGTTAGCTGAACTTACTACATGTCTTTCTTGATCTCTGATAGTTAAGCTTATGTAGTCCAGAGGGTAGAATTACATTGAATTCACTGGCAACCAGACTGATTTTCTTATTAAGAGGTCATTTTATCAAGGACAGATAGAGTGGCTAGAAAACTGAGCCAGAACTGAAATGGTATGGACCAGTGGCTCTCAACCATTTCTTTACCAGGGACTCCCTTTTGTTGCCATGGACACCCAAGACTTAACTCAAGCTTTAAAACCCTAATAATAATAATAATAATAATAATATCAACAACAATAATAATACAATTACACCATCCATTAAACCTTCCCTCAGAGACACTGGAGGGGGATGGAAGACTTTTCTTCTGCTTCTTCCTGCAAGTTTGTGGCTGGAGTGGATTGAATGGCAATGCACAGGCCAAGCCAGCCAGCCTTTGCCTTGACTCTTATCATGTGGCCATTCCACTGCAGAGAGAAGGTGGGCCAAGCAGACTTCAAGGTGTTGCAGGGGGTTGGGCTGGATGGCCCTCGTGGGAGGACATTGCAGACTGCTGAGGGAGGGGGGTCCCCAGACCACAGGCTAAGAACCACTGGTGTGGACCATAACTTAGGTGGATACCTTGTGACCTCTACCTGTTTGTTTGTCCACCCTCCACTTTGTATGATTGATGCTACTTTAGAGGGCAAACTTTAAAAATCTGTTTGGGCAAAAACAATATGTTTTATGGAGGTGGGCAAATAGTGGGATTAGGGGACTATATTGACCCTACATGGGACCTTGCAAGGCTGTACCCTACCTCTAATTTTTCTTTATTTTAACCTCATTTTGAGTGCTACAGATAGTATATGATGGCAATTAGACATATTTTGTCCTCCTTTCTCCTCCCAGGCAAGTTAGTTTTAGTAGAGGCCTTTTTTTTTCTAACCAAGAAGTTAATTGGACATCAGTCAATTGGGGGAAAAATCTGGCTGAGTGGCATGGACCTCAGAAGTGGCCTTGGAAGGCTGCATGCAATCTACAGGCCCCATATTCCCCACTTGTCCCTTAGGACTTTATCAAATGAGGAAAATACAGTATCATAAGGATGCCACATAACTGCAAAAGGGCGCGTGGATCAGACAGCGTCACCCTTTTGTGGTTATAAAGAGGAAACATTACATACTTTTTAATTGAGAGCTTAAGTTCTCAATAGATCCCCCTGTTGCTTTTTTGCTGGCATTGCCAGCATGCGATACCTCGAGTCATTTAAATCACATATTTAACCTGACAATAGCCACTCCGGCGTGAATACTTCTGGGTGAGATTGGGACATCCAAGTAAGTTTTGCTCTTTTTATGATCCTCCCTGGGTAACTTGGGGTTTTTACAGTGTGTTTGGGTGCTTAGTGTAACTTTTAGATGCTTATTTTTGTTTTTAAGTTTGAATTTCCCACACAATGAAAATCACACAAGATTTCAAATGAGGAAGTGAACGGGGCTCCATTCACTTCCTCTTTATTGCCAGGAGCCTTTGCCAGGATTACAAGGGGGGGGGCATTTTTTGCCAGCTTAAAAATGCTTTTTTTAAAAAAATGCTGGCAAAATAATGTTTAAAAAAGCCATGTCTGATAAAGGCCTTAGTCTGATGCCGGGCAAGTGTATAATGTACCCCCATGCAAAACATGGGAAGTGGCAAAAATGCAGCTGGAAGGCAAGGCAGTAGTCAGAGAAATGGTATGTGTCACTATGAGCCTAAATACCCCAAAGGCACCAGCTCCTGTCTGATCCAGCCCTGGTTAGAGGATAAGAGACTGCCAAGGAATACCAAGTGCTGTAGGCTATATTTCAGAGGAAGGAGCTGGCAAGTAATCTCTGAGTATTCCTTGTCTAAGAAAACTCTATCATGGGGTCGCCATAAGTCGACGTGTGACTTGAAGGCACACACACACAAGTATCGGTAAGTAAGTGTTATGTGTGAACACTAGTAGAGGTCTTTCAGAATACTACTTTGGACCCCAAAACTTTGACAAATCAAGGGATCTCTCTGTGTTTATCAGTTGATTATTAGAAACTTAGAAAGGAAGCTGCATAATACCAGATCAGATCACTGGTGCATCCAGTTCAGTTTTCTATACCCTGATTGGCAACAATTATTTTTTCTATCAAGTATTACAACAGCTTGGAGCAGCTTTCTTATAATTTTCTCCAGTTTTGCACAAATGGAATTACACTGTATATTCAATATATGCAAGATCATATGGATTTGTTTGTCGTACCATTGAGCTATGGTCCTTTTACATTTTTTACATTTCATTCCTCTCAATACAAACAACTCCTATTGACTCAGAAGACCAGCAACACACTGAAATGTTAATGCCTTGTGATCAAATCCAGGTTCATGTCTGATCCTTGACAATATTTTACTTTCTTGTTAGCAAAATGAGGATACTTCTTCTCTCTGAAAAAAAAAGGGGGGGGGAACAATTGCATATGGTGTATGCATAGCATCTGTTGCAATAAGCAATTGTCTGGTACTGTGCTCCATCCACTGCTTATGTGGAACTCCCTCCGGAATGAAGAGAGGTGATACAGGAGCACTGCTTGGCAGAGACTGTAACTTGATATTATATGCAATATTGAAAATTCAAGCCAGAATTCTCTTGAAACAAAGCCCCACTCATTAGTTTGTCTGAAAGTTTCTCTCTGCCCCTGCAACTCTGCCAAAAACAACACTTTGTGCTCTTATACATTCTGTACAGCTTGATGCCACCTAGATACATAAATCTGAACTAAAAACATATTTTATTTCAATATTTATTTTATTAGCGGTTGATGGGTGCATGGGTTGAAGTGCCATTCACAACACAGGAGCTCTTCATAATGGGCTAATTTGCATAAATACTAAATAATTTACTTATATAAATTATATATCAAAATGTTCTCCATATTCTATTGAATTCAATGATATTGTTGTTTTGTAGCTTTTAATTCTATCGAGTCTTTAATATTTAAATCTAGTACCTATTCCAAACCAAGCCCACTGGAATTCTTTCTTTTTCTTTTAAAGAAATATTCTGGTTTATTAGTAAGATAATAAGCAAGAGTTGCCGTTTCAAGAGCAGCAAGACAAATTGAAATGGCCTTGGTTAAAAACCAGAACAATTATTGATCCAGGTGTTTGTCAATTTCAGTAAGTAAAATCATTGCTTTAAAACAGCAGTGCTGTGTGATCCATCCTTCCATGTCACAACAAAGTTTTCTGTTTAGAAACTGCCAAAAGGTTGTACAGTACTAACCAATAACCTTACACGAGCTACTGCTGTGCTGTTGAAAGTGACATATATAGGACATGTTGAGCTACGAAAGATTTCTGTCTCCTTAGACTCACCGAACCAGTGATGAAGGGTCCAAATGACTATAAATTAGCTACTGTGTTGGCAGGTACAACACCTCCTGGGACTGGGCAAGGGGATCGTAGCCCCAGTGAAAACAAAAACAAAGCTAAATGGCATTTTAAACACCATTTTAAAAAAAGTTCCACTTGGTAACTTGCAAAAATGTCTGAAATCTAAATGTGAAATGTAATATTACAGAAAATGGGTGGAAGAGAGAGCCTATCCCCTGTAGTGGTGCCAATAGAAAAGGAGATCCAGTGGCACAGCATTACTTCTGAGTGCAACAGCCAATTTAGAATGCACATTAATATGGCTGTTGCTATACAGGCTCGGTGTATCAAAGGCAGCAGCATTCCTGTATGTACAGACTTGTCAGAGACACTGCAGGCTAGTACAAAGGCTTCCCTCTGACAGGAATCATCACCATTGATTTGTCTTTTTTAACCATCCTTAATGAAATATTAACAGATAAAACATCACACATTATAGGATTGTTTGGAGCTGCATTTCAAGGGAGTGCAAACTGGTACAATACCATGAGTTCCCATGGAGCAGAATAAACTGATGATTGAATAATTATAATTTATCATTGTGATAATTAAATGCACTTTATTCAGCCCTGATTTTTTTTTTAAAAAAAGGCTGAGATCCTACAATGCAGCAGCCTGGTCTATACAAGTGGGGTGGGGGGACAGAGTACATCACAGTAATGGCAATTCACTGCAGCAGCAACTTGTTTTGAGTGGGATTCAAGGGGCATTTAAAATTGTGACAATAGTGTATGATTGTGAGTACATAGAACAACTGAATAGGGATCAGTTATGGACCTGTAACTTGAGGTTACAAATCCGTAACTGCAATACAGCATGTGCAGCCACAGTTTCATACGTCCAAGGATACAGGCTTTCTGCCTGGATCCTGTTTTTCCTGATGTGCCCTATATGAACAGTTCAGGGGGGGAAATCTCCTGCTCAAACAGCTCTTTTGTTTTCAGGTGCAAGGAACAAGTGAAACAAGTCTGGATCACAAGAAGAACAACATCTGGTCATTACCCACACAGTAAAAAGAATAACCAACATGTACTTTGGTTACAAGAAGAGTCTTGGGGTTTTTCATGCTGCAGTTCTGGATTTGAGAAGTGGGAAGATAGGATGATGTACTTCTAAGCAGCAGGAACAAACTGAGGTAGGTGAATTCAATACTGATATCTTTCTCAATTGTGTGTAAACTGTGTCCCTGCCTGTTTTACACTTGTCCTGGGATGTAGTGAAAACAAGGAAGGAACCAGAATGAATGATAGTGAAAACAGTAAAGCCCACAGGGTTCAGCCACATCCGACCAGAGCTTGGAAAAGTTACTTTTTGACTACAGCTCCTAGAATCCCATAGGCAGTATGGCTACTAGCATGCTGGCTGTGGGATTTCTGGGAACTGTAGCCTACAAAAGTAACTTTTCAAATCTCTGTTTCTGACCCATGACTCTAAGAGAGCAGCTGATATGGACACAATTGAAACCACTGCATTACTGTAAATTTACACAACTTGTAGCACACCAAGCTGGCCACACTCAGCAGCCATGCATGCAGAACACTTTATTTATTTCTACTGACTTTCTAAGACATTGGGAGCTGGTTATTACCAGGTCAGACTATCAACACCAATATCTATACCAGTAGTGGGCAAAGTGTAGCCTTCCAGATATATTTGTATTGCAGCTCCCAGAATTCTTCAGCCTTGTTGGCTAAGGCTTAGGGATATCCAGCAACATCTAGAAGACTCCACGTTGCCCGCTCCTGATCTAAATGAATAAGGTTTACTCGGTTGGTGTTGGTCTTTCAGAGGACATTCTACCTGATCCTTTTCATTGGAGATAATAGGCTGAATCTGGAACCTTCTGAGGTGAAGCACAAACCCCACTACAAAGCTACAGCTGCTCCCCCAGAATTGTTCCTTGGTAGAACAGTGAAAAGGAAAGGGAAATGTGAAGTAGATTTTGTCAGGTTTCACAGCCAGTTATTGGTGGCTTCAAAATGGGTCTGGTTTGATGGATCACAAATTTTATACATCTTGCATGCCATTTCTTCAAAAATGCACATGCCATTTCTGAAAAAAATGTTGTATAGTATAATTTTTAAACATTCCTTTCCTACTCTCAGAAGTTTCTGTCTTCTGCATATTTTTAAGTTCTGCATGGTTTGGATCCAGTTTCTCTTTCTCAAGAAAGGGACGTCTCAATATTTGCAATCTGGAGTCACATTCTGTTACCTGTAAATTTGTATGGTTTAAAGTTAGCATATTTGAATAATCCAAATAGCATTACTAGACTAAATAAATCAATCAGTAAGTCATACATCCCTAAAAGTCTAAGAGAGGCTTGAACTTGGTTCATAGTAAGTCGGAGTAATTTCAGTTCCTTCAGATCTCACCTTGAATCATTTAGTATATATGGTGCTTTCTAAACAGGAGGCAGCATTCTATGTGGGTATGATTTCATAAGCCTCAACCCTGATCCTGCGTTAAATTATAATGTTTTGCTGATTATATCTTCTGACAAGTCCACATTACAGTCTGCATTTCTCTTTCTACCCTCTTCTTATTTCAGAAAAGAAGGCAATGTTTTTGAGATAGTATAACAGCTGACCCTGCTGCCCACCCCATCTAAGTTAACAATAGGACATTTTGAAAATATGGTTCACTTTTAAACAACAATTGTTTTAACATTTTTGTTTTGCCTTCCAACTTTTATGCTATCATTCAGATGTCGGTAAAGTTTTCCCTCTCTTAAGCTATTCTGCTCCTTGTTTTCAATAAAATAGTATATTTACATAAGTTTATTCTGCCTAAAGAAAACACAGCTTCTTTAAATTCAACTGCAAATCATATTTAAGTATCTATCTTTCATATCAACTGAAAATTGAAAGAATATGCACTGAAATGAGATTAAAGATACACCAGGGACTTCTTCAATGAGAAGCTGATAAATACATAAGAACTGTAAAGAACATGAGCCAAATGTTGAAAAATGTGATCCTAATCTCATTTTAAATTTAACTTATGGATTCCAGAGAAATGAGTAGCTTTGGTTTACTACAGTTTATATCCTCCTGTCTTCATTTGCAGATTCTTTGTAAATTAGATGACAATAACAAAACCCCAAAACATGTGCAAAACTCTTTGGTACAAGGGGAGTAAAAATGTTGGCAATGCTCCCAACATGAACAATTTTTGTGTTTTGTGTTTAAGGTTACACAGGCAGTAAGTCAATCACCATTTTTTGGGATTGATTTATTCTCCATTTTTATCCCTTTTGCCCAGACTTCTTTTCCAAATGTAAGAAAGCAAGGAATGCCATGATACCAAGTTTAAGTACTTTGAAGTCTAACTGAAGGGAGAATAATAGATACTTGAGTGTTGCCACCTCTTCCTGTCTTTTCCCTGTCATCCTTCAAATATTTAATTTAGACTAAACCCACATAGCTAGGAATAAACTTCCATTGACCTAATTGGCATTTACTTCTCAGTAGACAGTGATAGCATTTTCCTGTTAAAACTATATGGGAAAGGATATAATTTCTTCAGCTGTTATCCCATTCCTGCCACAGCTCACTGGCTGTCAGGTGGCACCAAACATAGAATCATAGAATCATAGAGTTGTAGAGTTGGAAGAGACCACGAGGGCCATCCAGCCCAACCCCCTGTCAGCAGGCATGGTACAGTGGTGTTCCATCAGATATGTTGTTAAATCCGGTGTCCATTTGCTCATGTGTAGGGCTAAACCAGGGGCAGAGACATGGGAGTGAGTGTAACCCCCCCCCTTCAAATATTGTTGTGCACTCAACAACTTCCCCAGACCTTTCTGTTTTGAGCTGCCAGGCACATGGCTGTCTTTGGGATGGGGCCCATGTGTGTTCTCAGACTCCCCAGTTTAGCCTAGTAGGCAAATGCCTACATCAGACTTAAATATTACAAGGAAGGGAGGAGAAAGAGACATGTAGCAACAGCAGCTCTGTGTCCTTCATGACATGTAGTTCTGCCCAGAAAGGACCAGCCACTGAAACTTATGGGGTTTACCTTGAACAGGTACACAGAATTCCACTGTATTGTAAACGTTTGTCTTATTTGTGTATTGATTGATTGATTGCATTTTGTATGCTGCCTTTCTCTCATAATGAGACCCTTAAAAATCTCATCTTGCCTGTATTCACTTTGCTCACCCTCTATTTGAGGCAAGATAGAGAGAAAATAATGGCAGTGCAGGTCCTAGACCATTTTATGGCCCAGGAAACAAAATTTCATACAGCTAATTCCATATGTAGAAGATTAGTCTATAATTTCTTGAACAGCAGTTCCTCTCCAGAGGTTGGATTCTTTTTCTTTTTTACTACAACTCTCAGTTCGCGCTGGCCCTGGTGGCTTCATGATTCTGGGAGTTATTGTCCAAAAATATAACTTTCCCAAGCTTTCCTTCTCTCCTTCTTCTATGCTGCTCAGATAGCTACTTTATAACTGAATGGCCATGTAATACAGGATGTAATAAGGCAGCGGTGGGCTAGAAGCCCCAAGGAGCTGCCAAAGCCCCCTTATTTGGGGGGCTGAGTTACAGCTGATTTTTTTTAACCTGGAGGACAACTACCCCATATCACCTCCCAAAGTGGCAGCATGCTTCCCCAGCTTCCCAGAACTCAGAACCCCCAAACAATTCTGGAAAAAGAAAAAAAAAACATGTTGAAAATGAGCCAAAATGGTGTCTAGGAGTGCATAATCTCCAACATTTACAGAAGAAAATGGCCTGTGGCTAAGCAACATCAGAGTGTGGCCAAGAAGGCAACAGTTATTAATATGGAAGAACATACAAGGTAGGGGAGGATGCATCATTTCACTTTTGCCCAAGTCTACAGGGATGGGCAATATTCTACTCCCTCCTCACCTCTCCCCCTGCAGAGTTAATTGAGCACAAACCACTTCTGCACTTAGATCTTAGTTTGTAGCAATTAAAGGAAGCTGACGACAAAGGGGGAAAGTGGAAGGACGAGGGAGAAACAGGAACATTTTAAAAGCAACTCAAAAAGTAGGGTGACAGAGGATTCATTGGGATTGTCTTTGCCAAATCAGGACAGCTGAAGGGTATGGCAGTGACATTACATCACTTCTGGTGCACTGAAACTTTCCAGTGCAGCCCAATAGGCAAATGCAGTGTGTGTGTGTGTGGGGGGGGGTCTTTCCACCCTCCAGAGATACCCACTCCTGTAATAAAGCATTATGTGCTCACCAATGGCTCCTCTTCATTTTGGAAAGAAGTGACTGATGGGGTGCCAAAGGGTTCTGTCCTGGGCCCAGTGCTATTCAATGTCATTATCAATGACTGAGATGATGGAATAAAGTGCATGCTTATCAAATTTGCAGATGACACCAAATTAGGAGGGATAGTGAATACCCCAGAGGACAGGATCAATTCAAAATGACCTTAACATATTGGAGAGCCGGGACAAACCTAACAAAATGAATTTCAACAGGGAGAAATGTAATTTAGAAAGAAAAAAAAATGAAATGCAGAGATATCGGATGGGTGATACATGGCTTGACAACAGCATATGGGAAAGGGATCTAGGAGTCTTAGTAGACCATAAAGCTGAACATGAGTGAATAGTGTGATGTGGTAGCTAAAAAAGCCAATGCAATTCTGTGCTGCATCAGTAGGAGTATAATGTCTAGATCAAGGGATGTAATAGTACCACTTTATTCTGCTTTGGTTAAAAGCAGATAAATATTGCTTTTTTTGAAAGCACCTGAAATCCTGTGTCCAGTTCTTGATCACAAATCAAGAAGGATATAGACAAGCTGGAACGTGCCCAGGGAAGGTGACCAAAATGATGAAAAGTCTGGAAGCCATGTCCTATGAGGACTGGCTTCAGGACCTGGGTATGTTTAGCTTGGAGAAGAGAAGATGACAAGGTGGCATGACAGCCATGTTTAAATACTTGAAAGGATGTCATATTGAAGAATAAGTAAGTTTGTTTTCTGCTGCTCCAGAGACTAGACATGGAACAATGGACTCAAACTACAGGAAAAGAGATTTCACCTAAGCATTAGGAAGAACATCCTGATAGTAAGAGCTATTTGGCAGTGGAATACACTGCCTCAGAGTGTGGTGGAGTCTCCTTCTTTAGAGCTTTTTAAACAGAGGCTGGGTGGCCATCTGTTGGGAGTCCTTTGACTGTGATTTCCTGCAAGGCAGGGGGTTGGACTGGATGACTTTCGTGGTCTCTTCCAACTCTATGATTCTATGTTCTATTCAGAGTCAAACATTCCCTTGGGCTTTATGTGGCTTTTGGCATAAATAAAGCAGCTCAGAGAGCCTGGCCTATATTCAGTACCAAATCTGTACCTGCACTTTATAACTAGTTTTGCAACACCAGATATTCTGCTTCTATTTGGCCCATTCCAGTAAGAAAGTGATGTTATTGTTGTTGAGCCATGCGTTTCTGTTGAGAAGAATTCTGAGATCAAGCTGCTCTGTGTTTTCTTTCCCACAGAAAAATGAACAAATATAATCATGTAGGTAATGTGTGGTAAAATATTCCTGTTGCTAAATGCCCATGTGGATGCATGTACAGGTGACATCTTCACAGGTTATCAATCCTGGGGGGAACAAATAATATTTTCTCACTATTCTCAGAAAATATTTTCTCACATTTCTCAGGACATGGACCCAAAGACTGTCTGTTGGAAGAGCAGGAAGGACATGGAAATGCTCAAAGACTATATGGTTTTGTGTTTCCTAATTCCCATGCTCCAGGCCTTTGATGGTTTATCACATACCCACTGTAGCCCAAGCTCTTAGAATGGTCTTTGGTACCTGGTATGAGGCTGAAGTAAGGAATCAGAGCTGTTAGCTCTCTTGTGATTCTTCAGAAATCTTTTCTGTTCATGAAAACTGAACTTTGCATCCAAGCCCCTATTTTGCAGTTTTTCAATGTTCAGCTGATTGGATGAAGACTGAAAGAAAAGCATTTGCAAAAGCTGTTCCATCTTCCAAAAAGAGGAGAAGGGGAGGGGGGGGAAAAGAAGGAGTAAAATTATGGAAGAAAACTCTATCCTCCAGTGCCATCACTAACTGAATCTCCATGTTCATGATATCTACCTTTTCAGATATTGGACACCAACAGTAGGCCATCGCCATCATGCCCTGATTGTGCAGACAATTCAAGGAGGAAGTTCTTATGTTCACCAAATGACAGCAGGAGCTGGTGCAATGTTTGACCTACTTCAGATGTCACACACAAGTGGATGGAAAGGAGGCATCAGGGATTCATATTTCCCCCTTACACCCCCCCACTTCCTGTGTCTCTTCCGAAGGAGGAACTCACAAATCTTTCCAGCAGGGAGACAGATGAATTCCAGATGTGAACAAAGCTCATGCATCTCTGTGATGGAGGCATGTGATTTCCTGTTTCAGGCATTGCGCCGGAAGTAGGAAAATAGGAAGTGCTCAGAACTTGTGCTTCCGCCTCAATCCTATGCAAGATCCAAAGCCATGCTTGGTTTCATCATTTGGAAATCCACGACACAGCTCCACCTGTGTCACTGTACAGATAAGCAACTATTACCCATTGTCCTTTTCATACAAAATTAATGTACAGTGGTATGAAATGTTTTTGTTTACTTTTCAAAGATGTATCTTTGTGCTTGAATTAAAAATAAATAAATAAAAACATGCAAAAGGGTGGCTTGTTATTAAGACTAATGGTTTGAATTCCATGTGAGATTTTTTCCCATCTTTTTTCATTTTTCCTGGTCCAAAGGAGAACTAACTACATCATTGTGAGATACCAACTCTATTAGACTGATGGTACGATAGTAAGAGTTTATTGTTAGATTCAGAATATATTACATAAAACATGTGTTCTGATTTTTAGCTGATCATGTTATACCAGAGGGGAGGAAATGCAATTAAAATAAAAATGACACACTAACTGGTATTTCTAAAGGCAGTTTTTCTGGAATTTAAATGGTGACCTCAGTGGAAACCATAAATATAAAATTCATATGTGTTTCGCTTCCTGAATATAATTACCTATCACAAGGTCTATAGTTTAAATGAAATTCTTTATGAAGCAAGAAATAGTAAAATAGCATAAGTTGGCTCACTGCCCTACAGGATGCATCAAGCAAAGATATGTTTTCTAATTTTAAAGCAGAATCATGTAGAACACATTTGATGTGGTAATCCTATCAGAACATTTGTTTTTATTAAATTTTCTTCATTGAATGCTTCCTATTCCCGCTGCACGGAAAAAGACACAGGGTTCCATATGAACTTAATAGATATGTGAATAATCAGCATAATCTTCCAGAATCTTCCTTTTCACCTAATTCTTTGGCAATGAACTTCTCCTTAAGTTGGCAGAAAGCCTGTGTAAACATGCTCTGTGGGGGTCAGACATGATGGGGCTAAAGGAAAGAAATGGAATTGATCTAAGGGATTCCAGCACACTCCACTTCTCTCAGTAGTTTTAAGCAATGTTTGATGAAACCTTTTCCTATTGTCACTTTCCTGGAGGCCCAGCTGGTATTAATACAGTATTCTGAGACTAGATTGCTATAGTAGGAATTCAGCAGAGTTCTCCCACTCTTGTTGACACCTTCCCACATGATAATGGCTCTTCTCCCTTTGGGAGGAAATGGTAGGATCTAAAGAGTTCAACTGCATTTGCTTCAGTTGAAGGCAACCCTTTCTGTAGAGAACATCTATTGTTTTTTAAATGTAAAAGAAGTAGAAATTACACTGAACTCTGCTGTATCAGATTGACACCACCCCCAGGAAAATTCTGGAGATCAGTGAAATTTGGTCTCATTTTACCTCATGAAATGGACTTGGAATTTGTATATGATCAGAAATAAGACTAGGCCAACCCAGAGGCCTGCAGGCCCAGGTATAACATGATTGTACCACTCTTTTGGAACTTAGCAGCTACAGACCATGTTGTAAGATTCATTGCATGAATACAATGCCTACTTATGGCCATCCCACTTTTTTTTCCTGAAAGGAACAGCCAGGAGACTGTAGACTTTATGAAAAAGTGTAATGTTCTTGTACATGGAATTGGATCATTTAAGAAACTGAACCTTGATGCACTCAGATAGGAAGTATGAAAGTTTTTACATGGCTTTCCAGGCTGTTCTTTCTACCTTAGATATGGTATGCAAAGTGGGTGGAATGCAGAGAAGTAAACAACAGTGACAGAAGGCCACAGCAGAGACTTGGACCTCCAGGTCTGAGGGAACAGCACTGATGCAGTCACCATGTTTCCTGGCTTTCAAGTGTTTGACTAGGTATAACAAAGCCTAAGGGCTCAGGACAGACTTCATTTCAGTTTTATTGCTGTTATTTGCCACCAGCTATTATTATGGTGACCCTATGAATGAGAGACCTCCAAGAGCCCAGTCACCAGGTGCCCTGCTCTACTCTTGCAACCTCAGGGTTGTGGCTTCCTTGATTGAATCAATCCACCTGTACTGCAGTCTCCCTCTTTGTTTTAATTGCCCTCCATTTTACCATTTTATCAATAATAATAATAATAATAATAATAAAATATATTTATATCCCGCCCCTCTACAAAATGCAATCGGGGCAGCTTACAACATTTAAAATATATACATATAAAATCCTCCATCTCACCCCCCCTTAAAATACAATTAAATAATTAAACATTTAAAATACTTAATAAATACTAAAACACCCCCACACACCCACACACACAATAAAACCAAATAAAATAACAATTATCGGTCTTTTTCAATTCGTGATGTTGTCTCATGATAGGTCTAAAGTACAACAGCTATCATTTAGTCATCTTTGCCTAGTGAGAATCCGGGTTTGATTTGTAACAAGAGCTATTTGTTTTTCTTTTTAGCAGTACATGGTATCCGTAGAACTCTTCTCCAGCACCACATTTCAAATGAGTTCATTTTCTCCCTGTAAATTTTCTTCACTGTCCAGTTTTCATTCTAGGTATGGGTTGATATTTAGACTATCAGTGGACATCTGAGAAATTTATTGTGGTTATTCAAAATTAAATTATAGATAGGATTATGAGGAATATGTCAATATCTCTGGATATCCTCTTTTACAGCACATTTGTGGTTAATCAATATTTTATGCAGGAAATGGCAGGAAACAAGAAGTCTGGGAAAGCAAAGCAGCTGCTCCAGTAACACCAGTGATGGTTTGGCATCTATGGAGGTTATCAGACAACCACTTTTAAAATGTTCTTTTGCCAGCATTAAAAAACCCACTTCTATGCCGGCAAAAGAACACTTCCCCCTACACTTACCTTCCTCTCCCAGCGAAGGCTCCCAGGCAATAAAGAGGTAGTGAATGGAGCCCCATTCACTTCCTCACTCAAAATCCCATGAGACTTCATTGCATGGGAAATTTAAAAACAAAAACAAAGCCTTAAAATGACACCAAGCACCAAGGCACACTTTAAAAGTCCCAGGTAACCTGGGGAGGGTCATAAAAAGAGCAAAATGTACCTGGATGTCCTGATTTCACCCAGAAGTGTTTGCATGGGACCAGCTACTCTCCCTGCAGTGACGAGAGTTAAATGGCCCAAGGTATCACATGCTGGCAATGCTGGCACAAAAGCGGCAAGGGGGATCTATTGATGGCTTAAGCCGTCAATTAAAAGGTACTTGATTTTGACAGGACATAACCGCAAAAGGGTGATGTCATCTGCTCTGCACACCCTTTCACATTTATGTGGCATCATTATGATGCTGTATTTTGTCCATCTGATAAAGTCCTTTCACACTTTAGATATGCCTTTTAAAAAAAAATACTGTTTGGTGACGCCAACTGATGACAATAAAAACAAGTAATTCACTTGTGACTGCCATCTTGATTCTCAGGCATGCCTGTTGGGACCGCAAAAGTGAATAGCTTTGCATGCCTGTGATTTTGCCAAAGAATTGTTAAGAGAAATAGAAGCTGCTTGAATTTGCATTAGTGCGCATCAATCCACTTTATTTCCCCTCTTATAGACAGGCCTCAGGATTCCACAGAATACAACTATGGCAGTTAAAGTAGAATCACAGTACTATAATTGTGTAGTGTGGATAGGCCCCAATTCCAAGCAACAACATATGTTTTTTATGTCAGAGAGAAAGAGAGAAGATAATTTTGCAGCACTGATGGCAGAAAGCATGAGTATTAAGGCTTAGAAAGCTTGTACTGCCTGTAGCTGAAAACAGAAAACAGACTTCTGGGTGCCTTTCTGGCCACAATGTCACACAGCACTAACCTCCAACAAGTTGATGGTGCCCCTCCCCTATTTCTGCTGTCTCAATTTACTGTCTCCCTTTGCCTAATAGTAGGGCCAATCATAGCAGACAGAGTGGAAAAATATACAGATAATGACAGAAGTACTATTTCTGCCAAAACAAAAACAAGATGTTGGGTTTTACACACAAAAAAGGTGTGTAAAAGTTGTCCCCCCCCCACGAAAAGTTGTTTACTCGAAGCATTTTTTCCCCAGAGAAGTGTCACAATGTGGGGAAAAAGTCACAGCATTTGATTATTCTCTTGAACTTTTTCACTGAAGACAAGAAATGTATAAATATTCTTTACACCCCTATTTGAGAGCTCGGTCAGTGAGCCCAATCTGGACTCCTGCATGAGGACTGTGTTGTTTGAAATGGATTTCATGTGCTGTAAAACATCTTCAGTAATTTTTTTGGGGGGGTGACTGGAAAGCCCACAGTTGTGCAGAATACAGTGTTGTCCCTTCTCCTCAGTTCTTTTCTGAAAGCTTATGTAATTAATATTACAGAGTACAACCAGTACAAATGGTGCTAGAGTTTGGCATATGGAAGAAAAAGTCTTTTATATGCTGATGATATCTTGGTGTTAGTTTACTTAACCAGCTGGATCTCTGAGTAAGATTAAAAGAAGATTGTATAACTAAGGAATATCTAAGGAATTGTATATCTGACTATAAGGTTAGTAGCATAAAACCAGAATTTTTGGTTCAGAAAATCACACAAAATCAAGGAAAAGAGACTGAAAGCTATTCTCAAAGGAAGATTTTGTTCCCTTCTTGCTCCTTTTATATTTGTATGGAACCAATATTCAACCAAACAAATGTTTTTATATTGTGTGGCATTCTATTATGAAATGTAGTTCAAATGAATTTGAAACACTGAAAAGGTAGATTGTAGTAATGAATCATCAAAAAATTTGAAATGTTCTATTATTCTCACATACTAGAAGTCAGCATTATAAAATTCTATGATCTTAGAAATTATCAGACATGGCAAAAACTGTGTCAGAAGAACGCTATGAAAACAGAAATGGGTGACATTACCAGATGACGTTGTCCTTCAGCGTTCTGGGGGTATAGTGCGGGCGCGAATAAGGCATCCATTTTTATTGGTGGCTTAGCCCCGTCATTATAAAAGTGAAGCCTCATCTGCACCTGTGCTACATCCTGGGAATGGCTGAAGAGATGGGTGTCTGATAATGTTGCCCTTCCTGTTCTCATTGCGTTCTTCTGATGTAGTTTGGGACATGTTTTTTTGCCACATTTCACCGCATCTGATAATCTAGCCAAATCCAATTACTACTTAGAATCATAGAATCATAGAATCATAGAATTGCAGAGTTGGAAGAGACCACGAGGGCCATCCAGTCCAACCCCCTGCCATGCAGGAAAGCATCCCCGACAGATGGCCATCCAGCCTCTGTTTAAAGACCTCCAAGGAAGGAGACCCCACCACACTCCGAGGGAGCGCGTTCCACTGCCGAACAGCTCTTACTGTCAAAATGTTCCTCCTAATGTTGAGGTGGAATCTCTGTTCCTGGGGCTTGCACCCATTGCTCCGTGTTCCAGTCTCTGGAGCAGCAGAAAACAAGCCTGCTCCATCCTCAGCGTGACATCCCTTCAAATACTTAAACAGGGCTATCATATCGCCTCTTAACCGTCTTTTTTCCAGGCTAAACATACCCAGCTCCCTAAGTCTCTCCTCATAAAGCATCATTTCCAGACCTTTCACCATTTTAGTTGCCCTTCTCTGGACACGCTCCAATTTGTCAATATCCTTTTTTAATTGTGGTGCCCAGAACTGGACACAGTATTCTAAGTGAGGTCTGACCAAGGCAGAATAGAGTGGCACTATTACTTCCCTTGATCTAGACACTATACTTCTATTGATACAGCCCAAAATCGCATTGGCCTTTTTAGCTGCCGCATCGCACTGTTGGCTCATGTTCAACTTGTGGTCTACTAGGACTCCTAGATCCCTTTTGCACGTGGTCTCATTCAGCCAGGTCTTTCCCATCCTATATTTATGCATTTCATTTTTCCACCCTAAATGCAGTACTTTACATTTCTCCGTATTAAATTTCATTTTGTTAGCTTTGGTCCAGCTCTCCAGTCTATCCAGGTCATTCTTGTTGAATGTTAAGCCAACACTTAAGTACATCTCATTGATTCAATGAGATTTTAGCTAGGACAGACGACTGGATTCATGCTTATGTTCCAGCAGCTTTCATGGAATACTAAAAAGAGCATGGACAGTTGTTGCCATCTGAAACACAAAGCAACAATTAATAGAAATACCTTTCCTTCAGTGAGAATGAAAGGAAAGGACCTTAAAGACCATTATAATGTTTTTATAGCAGCAATCTTAGCCATATGGAATAAGCTGGAGAAACGACCTGACATCTCTCCTTTGGAACCAATACCAGCTCTGGGCAGTATGTTAGATGATTTATAGAGAGAAAGAAAATCCAATTTATGGGTTAGAGGACTTTTATTTTAAAAAGGCATGCCATTGTTTTTTAAATACTAATAAAATGGATAACTACTGGCACCCATTTTTTTTCAGTATTGGTAAATCAGAAGTTATATGTTAAGTTGTTGAAGAAACCTTAGACTAGATGTAAACTTTGAACTTCTTTTAAAAGATGAAAAAATCAAAGAGCACACTGTCATCAAATCTGTACAAAGTGCTTCATAATGTAGAAGTTGTACATTATGTCTGTGGCATAACATCCATTACAGAATATTACAAAAGCACATCATTAAAGTATCTACAAAATACAAGGAAAATACAGAAATAAAATCAATTAAAATTACAGGGGAAAATGCCGGGGCAACAATAGGGCCACAACCACTGGTCCCCTTTGAAGTCCACTGCTGATGTTTTTAGGAATTTGCAGTGGATCTTTTGGGCTGCTACTGTGAAGGTAACTGTACCTTAAGTGTAACAGACACCCCCCCCCGGATCCTGAAGAATGGTGGACCCGGGGGAGGTGTTTTAATGATGAGCAGGGAGGCGAACCCATCAGCAGGCCTGGGCGTGGACACGCCCCGGCCGGGAGGAGTCAGGGGAGGCGCCAAAGCAGGGCCTATTTTACCCACGGCCTCCCCTGGTCTCCTCCTCTTTTCCATCGGATCGAAAGGAGAGCAGTTCGTGGGACTGGGATAAGTTTCTTTCGTTCCTTTGTTCAGTTTCTTTGTCTGTGGGGGGGGGGGGTAGTGCGCTCCCTCTTTACTACTTCTTACTACTTTTTTCTTACTTACTACTTTCGCTCTACAGCCTTTTTCCTTTACAGCCTTGTGCCTTGTCCCCCCCCTCCATTGTTCTCCCCATTGTTCTCCATTGCTGTTTCTCTTCTTTTGTGCTCCTCCATTGGGTTCCTCCATTGTGCTCAGTTTGTTTGCTCTTGCTCTTGTGCTCTGTTGCCTGCCCCTGAGTTCTATTGCTGCTGGGCTCCGAGTTCCATTGCTGCAGGGCTCCGGGCTCCGCCACCCCCCCCCTCTTTGGGCGAGCAGCGCGACTCCTCGCCTGGCCGCTGGGCTCCGGGCAGCTTGCTCCGCCACCCCCCCTCTCTCCAGGAGAGCCACGCGGCTCCGCCGCTTGCTCCGCCGCGCCCCCCCTCTCCAGGCAACAATAGGGCCACAACCACTGGTCCCCTTTGAAGTCCACTGCTGATGTTTTTAGGAATTTGCAGCGGATCTTTTGGGCTGCTACTGTGAAGGTAACTGTACCTTAAGTGTAATAGATTTTGAGTGGTCTGCCAACAGATCACATATAATATCAGGCAGTGTCCAACATGTCTTCACTTTCAAAAGGTTTCCCAGGAAATGGTCCCTGGGGTCCCTATACAGTGGGCAGTGTAAAAGATAATGCACTAGGTTTTCCACCTCCTCAGAGCCACAAATACAAAGATGCTTTGTGTAGGGATCCCCTCATACCTTCCCTCTAAATGAGATGAAGGCTTTGTCTGGAAATTGAGGGCAGTAAAGGCTTTTCTCAGAGCAATGGTGCTGTTCCGCTTACAGCACCCCATTTCAGATGGTGCCATCCTCCTCCCAACCTTTCCCCATGCTGCAGGCACCACTTTTTTTTGGAGATCAATAGTGGGTTTTCCATCAATAAAAGTGGCACGTTTCTCACACCCACAGCACAGAAGAAGCACGGAGGAAGGAGGATGGTGTCTGAAACAGGGCGCTGTAAGCAGAACAGTGCTGTTCTTCTCCTGACCTCCTTGGGGTCCCCTCCCCAATTTGAAAAAGTCCTAAGTTTTGAAAATACTGCTGGAAATATTGTCCCTCTTTATAAGGCTATACCATGGAGAGAACACTTGCTGTTGGCTGGCAAGCATATTTTCAGAGGAATCCAGCTCAAAAATCTTGCATGTAGATAATATAGAAGTAGATTCAAACCCTGTCTGATTCAGCCATTCAGAATCATGGGATGTTACTTTTTTCCTTCTTCAACTACATACTGACTCTCTTCTTCATGGAAAACAAGGGTGTTGTAATAGTTCAGAGTGTTGGCTTAAGGCTATGGAGACATCAATTTAAATTCCCACTCACTCAACAACCTCACCGGGAGACCTCTGGCTGCTCACTCACTTTCTCTTTCAGCCTAACCTACCTCTCAGTGTTGTTGTGAGAATAAATGAGGAGTGTGTGAGTGCTATCTTGGCCCTTGGAGGAAAACGGTTTATTATTATTAAACAATTGTATTAAACAACTGTATTTTGTACCTGAATCCATAGGGCACATCAATCATTATGAAATAAGCAGCAGCTAAAAGTGTCCATCTTAAACTCAGGGGTGGGGTGTGTGTTTCATGATCAGATTTTCATGATCTAAAAACTGCCAGGAATGTCAAACTTACGTCAAGTGACTAGATGCCAGAAATATAACTATCTATTTTAGGAGTTGAATATAGTGTTTTATTCTTTAGTTTACTGCTGCACTTTATGGGATTTAGCCTGATTTAGGAGATTATCAGATGTGGCTAATGTGGCACCAGAATAATGACAGTGGAATGCAAGAGGATGCCAATATTACATGACGTTGTCCTTTTGCATTCCACTGTCATTATTCTGTCATTTTTTTTTATTGACGGGACAAGCCGTGATAAGTCATCCATCCCGTTTTGGTGCCGGTATTGCCAGCGTATGAAACCTCGGGCCATTTAATTCACATGAATGCAGCATCAATGGCCAGTCCAGCACAAACACTTCCAGATGAGATCGCAACATCCAGGTAAGCGACACGCTTTTTAAATCTTCCCCTGGTTTACTTGGAAGTTTTAAAGTGTGTTTATGTGCTTGGTGTAACATTTATTTTTTGTTTGTTTGTTTTATGTTTGAATTTCTCATGCGATGAAGTCTCGCAGGATTTCAAATGAGCCCTGTTCACTTTCTCTTCATTACCAGGGAAACCTTCTGCTGGGAAGAGAAGGTAAGTGTGGTGGTGGGAGGGCGTTTTTTTGACAGCATAAAAATGGATATTTTTTGCCAGCAAAAGTACCTTTACAGGGGATTGTGTGAGAAAGTCCTTAGCATCAGTGGATATGCAAAGTCTGTCCAGAATTTCACTGGACAAAACATGGCTGCTGCATATGCTGGATGATGCAACATGAGGAAAATGTTGCATTATTGTGATGGACATAAACTGTCATCATCACACCATCCAGGATACACCCAGGATGACACAGCAGACATGATGCAAGTGGCTGATGCAACTGGACCACTACAGACACCTGTGGAGGGAGATCATGACATGGACGATGTGCATAAATATGGGTGTGGCCTATGTTCATTGTTGGGGATTATTGTTGGAGTTGTAGCTGGAGACGCTGCTGGATTATTTTGCTATTGGACAGTTGTTATTCTGTATACCCAGTATAGCATACACCGTTCCCCCCACATGCCACACACACACACACACACACACACACACACGATGGTACACACGGTGGTCCCCGTGCTGCCCCCCACCACCTCTCTCCCCACCCTCCCACCCCTTACAGCACCTCCCCCTCCCCCCACCATGCCACTGCCCCCCTCCCCGCTGCCCCCTGCTGCCCCCCTCACCCTGTTGCACCTTGCCCCCCCCACTGTGCCACTGCCACTCTCCCTGCCAACCGCCCACCTCCCTCCCCCCATGGCACCTCACCCCCCCACCATGGCACTGCTGCCCTCCACGCCAACCCCCTGCCTCCCTCCCCCCGCAGCACCTTGCCCCCCCATGCCACCATGCCCCTCACCACCATCCCTGCCGCCGCCCTCCCCACACTCCCCTCCACCTCCCCTCGTGCACACACACCATGCCACATCCCCTATGCTACTCACACCTCCTTGCTGGTGGCCATGTTTAGAAAGGACTTAAAAATCCACATGTTCCCACCCCCAATGTGCTGATTGGCTGCCCAACCAAGCTTTGATTGGTTAGTCAGTTTCCTAAGCAGCCAGTCAGCACACTGGAAATGGCAACATACCCAAGAGAAATATATAGATAGATGGCTGTAAATACACTGTAAGTATAGTTCTATAAATAGACCTTGGAGACTCAGAGTTATAATTCAGCACCTTGCACACTGCAAGGAGGGTAGAGCACTGCAGAACCCAGCATACAGGGACCACAGGTGGTGCACGCTGTGGCACTTAGAATGTTCTTGTGCATGTGAATTCTCATTAGGATGGGGTGGGAATTATATGGTCCCCATATGAGGTGGAAGTGCTTCCCTCATCAACCCTAGCCTGAATGACCAGTGGAGAAGCACAATCAGAGTGGCAGTTAGGAATATGCAAATCTCTCATTCGTGATTTTGTTGAATTTCTCCAAATCTCACCTGCATTCAATTCCCATCCTTGCTTTGTCTCAAGCATGATACAAAACAAAGGGTTTTTTTTTCTTTCCCCAGTGAAATCCATCGGCTTTTAAATGCATTTTCCTAATATGTACATTTATACATTTTATTAATGGACACATTTTCCCATTATCTAACTCATGGGTGGGAATTGTGCAGCCCTCTGGATACTAAATTGAAACTTCCAGCAGCCTTAGCCAACACAGCTAATATGAGAAATTCTGGGAGCTGCAGCCCAGCTACATATGGAGGGCCTGTGAATCCCATCCCTGGTCCACAGAGTGTCTGTGTGTACTTTTTCAACTTTTTCATAGACTCATAGAAACAGAGAGTTAGAAGAAACCACAAGGGCCATTTAGTCCAACCCCCTGCCATGCAGGAATACACAGTCAAAGCATTCCTGACAGATGGCCATCCAGCCACTGCTAAAAACTTCCAAAGAAGAAGACTCCACCACACTCTGAGGCAGTGCATTCCACTGCTGAACAGCTCCTACCATCAGGAAGTTTAGGTGTAATCTCATTTCCTGTTTTTTGAATCTATTGCTTCATGTCCTAGTCTCTGGAGCAGCAGAAGACAAGCTTGCTCCTTCCTCAGTATGGCATCCCTTCAAATATTTAAACATGGCTATCATGTCACCTCTCAATCTTCTCTTCTCCAGGCTAAACATGCCCAGTTCCTTAAGCCACTCGACATAGGACATGGCTTCCACAATTTCATCCCCAGCCTTTCTTTTTTTCCCTTTTTAAAATTTAAGCAGAAGATTATGTTTCCACACCTTGGATTTACTGTGTGTGTGTGTTTTTAAAATACTATTTGGCAGGGGCAGGTTGGGGAGAATAAAACTGCGAGTAATTCTCTTGCATCTGTCATCTTGATTCACTGGCATGCTTCCATGTGAACAGCAAAAACAGATAGCTTCATGCACCAGCAACCTTGCAAAAAACCAAACAACTATGGAGATAAAGGAAAGCTGCTGCAAATTGGCATTACTGTGCACCAATCCACATTTTATTCCCTCATATAGATGGGCCTAAAGTATTTTTTTTAAATTCACCAGTTAGGCTTTTCCTGCATAGTGTTCTTGAATTTTGGTCCCCATCTCTCCAAAATGATGCTCCACTGTGGGATCCCATTTGGACACATTCCCCCTGGATTCTAAGAGGATTTATTTTACCATCTGGACTGGCCTTTCCACTCTATTGACAGCCCCTTGTCGTGGGAGAGAGGCTTGCGTACCCTAATGATGTTTTGAGCTATGCTGGCGGTGGCATAATAGCCACCGGTAGGGTCTCCCATGCCAGACAGGTCAAAACTGAAGGGTCTGACAAAGAGCGTCAAAGGGCAGGATGGGCTGCCTAGCCTTATGGCAACCGTCCTAGGAGAAGGAAAACTCTAATCCCAAACCCGGGCAGATGGTGCTCGTCCAACCCTGTAAGGTCAACCATTTAAGAGAAGGAAACTCTAATCAAACCTACGACCTGAGGACCTTGCTGCTACCGTCCATGCTTGCAAGGCCAGCAGATGAACCTTTGGTTTAAAGGGTGAGGCCAGTTCTGTGCATGCTGTGCTTCACCAGAAAAATCCATTGCACAGGCTCGAAGGACGAACCCAGTTCCAAAAAAGGCCTGTAGCGATAGGTGAGGGATGAAACAGCAGGTGTAAAGATGCACTGGAAGCCGCAGACCCAACCCTGCATGCAGGCGGTTCAGGACTTTGGTTGCTCAAGGCTGACCCGGGAGATGATAGTCTTGTTCGGCAGCATCCTGAATGACCAAGCAGCCTTTTTTAAAGGAGAGCACTGCTTGCGCCATATGGAGACGGTCCTAGAAAAGGTGGCCTAATGAAAGCTCATCCCCATCTACCTGGTTGGCTAACCATGGCCAATGGGCATCTTCTGATGCGGTCAAACCAAGGTAAAGAAACAAAGGCACACACCGGCCTCCAAAGGTGTAAATAAACTGATGCTTGCATGCTGAAACATAAGAACCATGCGAGACTCTGCAGATAGTGGACGGCCTGAGTGTCGTTCTGTCCTAATAGCCCATGAACTATCACAACTTAATATCGACATCGCTGCCCTCAGTGAAGTTCGTCTCCATGAGGAAGGCAGCCTTAAAGAACACGGCGCCAGCTACACACTTTACTGGTCTGGCAAACCCAAAACCGAAAAACATCTTTCAGGAGTAGGCTTTATGATTAAAAACTCCATTGCCTTCAAACTTGAAACCTTGCCAACAGGACACTCAGATCGTATTATTTCCTTACGCCTCCCACATGTTGTTCTGTTTAGTGTATATGCCCCAACTATGCAAGCTGACCCTGTAGAGAAAGAAAAATTCTACACAGACCTACGCCAACTCATACAAAAAGTCCCTGTAGAAGATAAAATTATTATCCTTGGTGACTTCAATGCCAGAGTCGGAAAGAACTCTGAAGCCTGGAAATGTGTTAGGCAAGCATGGTGTTGGAAATTGCAGTGATAACAGACGCCTCCTGCTAGAGTTCTGTGCAGACCAACAGCTGACTATTACAAACACTATCTTCCAGCAGAAAGATAGCTTGAAGACAACCTGGATGCATCCCCGATCCAAACATTGGCAATTCATCGACTATGTTCTAGTCCGCCAGAGAAACATTCGCAATGTCTGTCATACCCGAGTGATGCCCAGTGCAAAATGCCAAACAGATCATTTCCTCGAAAGATGTAAACTAAACCTTCATCTTAAGTTCAAACCTAAGAGGGGTGGCATGTTAAAGAAGAGACTCCAAGTCAACAATCTTCAACTACCTACCATGAGAGACAACTTCCAGGCAAACCTGCAAACAAAACTTGAAGACCATCCTACAGATCCTTCCCCCACAGTGCTTTGGCAACATATCAAAACTGTATCCTCCAGTCTGCAGAAGAATCCCTCGGGTTCTCCCAAAAGAAAAATCAAGAATGCTTTGATGAAAACAACCAAGAGATCCAGGAGCTGTTGGCAAAGAAGAGAACTGCTCACCAGGCATACCTCGCCCAGCCAACTTGCCATGTAAGAAAAGCAGCTTTTCTCCTCACATGTAGTAAACTTCAACAAAAACTCCAAGACATGCAAGAACAAATGGTGGATCGATATAGCAGAAAAGACACAACACTGTGCAGATCTGGGTGATCATAGAGGATTTTATGAAGCTCTTAAAGCGGTGTTTGGACCTACTTATCAGGTTCAAAGCTCCTTATACAGTACGGATGGTCAAACATTACTGTATTACTCCTGTCCCCATATCTATCAATAATAAATTGGCAATATTTATTAATTAGGTCAAATGTGTCCTTCCTCATAGTGTGGCCATTAAAAGTGGGAAGTTCTCCAACTAGGAATCCCAAAGATAAATATTGCTCAGTGAAGTATGCACTTATGGAGGGATTCCCAAATTACAAAGAAATGTTAATTTGCAAGGCAACTAAGGTGCCTGACACCTGGCTAATCCTATCAGCCAAAGCTGAAGTACTCAAACCTGTGTTCAATCCTCATACCTTTACCCTTCCACAAACAAAAGAAGGTTGCTTCCTCCATTCAGTTACAAAGTATCCATACATTAAGATTCTATTAGCATATCTGGAGTGTCTTTTGTCTCACCCTGGGCAACTACAAGAAGCATTGTCTTCCACTCTAAATCTCATCCCCTGTGGGCAGTTATTGACTGTATAAATCCCTGAAACTCCATTTTTGCAAGAATGTCTGCTCTACGAGACAGCTGCTGTATCTGCCACAAAACAACTCCCTACTCTGTCCCAATATTTCCTACTTTATTCGCTAGCCTTGCGTAAATGCTTGAAACCTGATTGTGTGGGTGAATGTTGTTATTATTATTTTCTCAAATGAAGACCAGTTATTGTACTATTTAGCTTAATGTCTCCTCCTTAGTATTGGTAAATATAGATTAAAAGAAGATCCTGCTATCTGTTGCCCCCTCTTGCATAGCCAAGCTGAGTATAATGATTCCCCAAATTTATATTAACATTTTGAGGGTCCTTATGACCACCAAGCATTTCGGGTAATAATTATATAGAGAGACATGCATACAGTATATTATTCAAGAAATAAAAGAAATCAAGAAATTTCATGAAGCACAGGATTGTCACTCCCTCTCTGCATGGCTTCAAATGGTCCAATGGGCCCAATAGCAAGTTGGATCCACTATCAAAAAGATAGAAGCAATACAATAGATTCCTCTCATCTGAACTCCTAGCTTTTTGGTGCACTAGTGCTAAACAAACAGAGACAGATACTTTCACGCTGAGCCAGAAAGCCCTGGAACCAGCAGGGTATAGTAGAGATGGCTTTGAATCCACCTTACATAAAAAAACTCAAATCCCCCTTTCCCTGTGTGCTTGCATGCCCTAAGATTTGTGTCCTGAGGCCTGGGACTCTTTCGCACTACATAATTATAGCACTATAATTCCAGTTCAACTGTCATGGCAACATCTTATAGCATTCTAGGGTTTTTAGTTTGGTGAGACACTGTTACCCCTCCCTAACTGAAAATCCCTGGATTCCATAGGATGTTGCCATGACAATTAAAATGGAATCATAGTGCTATAATTGTGTAGTGTGAAAGAGCTGCTGGAGAAGACATTTCCTGAGACTTCAGCCAGCACTCTGAGAACTGGCAACCCAATCTCCATTCCTGGATTTAAAATAGTCCAAAATCTACTATAAAATTGAGATCTAAATTATATCTCAAGGTCTCCCTTGTTCAGACTGCATTTGGATATTTGAATCAGACAATGAGAAATGAACAAAAAGTAATTCAAAAGCCTTCTGAGTTTCTTTGGATCTGCTGATGCTAAACCTTGTCCCAGCTTCTCCGTCTCCATTAATACATAATTGTGAAGCATAATGCTCCATCTGGGAAAGATATTTTTGAATATCTGATCTCTCTCTCTCTCTCTCTCTCATTAATAAAATATTCTTCAGTATCTATGTAAGTACTCTATCCTGATGGCAGGTGATTTAATCTCTCTCCACCCTGTATCTAAATATCTAATTGTTCCCTGTACAACTTGTCTTCACTTCTCTGTTTAATGCAGTGGAACACTTGCTGAATGTATTGATCACCCCCTTGCAGCTATAGATAAAGGGCATGCCACAGGCATTAACTTATTTAACCTGAAACAACTAAAATATTGAATGCTGTGAAGTGTCAGTCCTTTCCTTTACATTTAAATGCAAGCACCGCACTACACTTGCTTTGTCCCAGTTCTCTACTTTGACTGTGTTCCAATGAGTTTATTATTATTACTACTACAGTGGCTCTTGTCAGTAACTTCTTCAGCTGTCTCTTGAAGTACCTCCCATGGTCATTGCAGACTCAAGGGCCCCTTGTTGACAGCTTTTTTAAAAAAAAACATTAATGACATTCCCACAGTACCTGAAATCTGAAATATTTATGTTTGCAGTTGACAATGTGCCTCTGTTCACTGTTAATGTTTCGTCTCTTCCTTGAAAATGCGTGTGTGCTTCATAATACAACCCTCCCCACATAGAGACTCCTTGCCTTTGAGTTTTGATAGAGATGCAGTTGCACACTTTTTTTTCCTGCCAAACAATCAGCAGTGTCTGATAAGTCTGGCCTTGCTTATTTTAACCCGTTATACTTGCAGAAATCATAATAAAAATATTAACATTGAAAAGTTTGATTTTATAACAGTGGTACAATCCATACAATGCAAATATGACAACTCGCTGATATTCTCTCCAAGTCAGATTTCAGCAGAGCAATGAAGAAGGGCAAGAAAATGGGAGAAAGATGTGTCTGTGAAAGAGGGGGAGAAGGCAGAGTGTAGCTTTCTGCACATAAGCAGACACTAAAAAGAATAACTGCTGACTGTTACCTGCCCTGATACTCCTCCCTCTTTCAATAATTCATCAAATGGCTATATTTCATAAATTGGCTTATTACTTGCACTCCATGTGGTTGGTAGTAGTTGAGGGACGCCCAAATAGAAGGAGTCAAGGTTTGCTCAAAAAACCTAAGAAAGTAGCCAGCCCAAATCCCCAAAAGACACTCCCTGGAAGGGATTAAATGAACCCCCCCCCCCGGACTGGTGAGTTAGGGAGGAAATGGGCTAATTCTCCTGGAGGTACATAGAAGTGAGTCATTTGATAATCCAATCAATGTAGCTGGACACCCATTGCCTTACAAAACTGGTTCTTCCTCTCACCTGTCCTATAACAATAGAGAGTTGCCGGATATCCATAAGTTTTAATGTTTCCACCATTAAAAGATTGTTAACACATTTGGAAAATCCATTGTTTAACCTTGGGAAACTCCAGCAAACATTGTATTCCACTCACAACACCCATTCAGGGGGAATATCGAGTATAAATATCACTCCCAAACACTAGCAAAGTGTGTTCAGTTTCCCAGAGGCCATTAGTCTGTTGGTTTGCTGGGTCACCCAGCACTTCCAGCCATTCTTCTTCTCTGCACGAAACTCTGCTCTTCAGACAAGTATAGTATATCCCATCATCCCAAACTCTATTCCTCTATCCCAATACTTCCTACTTTTTTTGATAGACTTGTGTGAGTACTTGAAGCCTGAGTGTATGTATGTGTGTATTCCCCTGATTATTTTTTAAATAAAAACATTTTTTATTTTATTTCTTGGCTATGAGTCTTATCAGTGAGTACCAGTATACATAGGTCAAAAGATCCTGCCATTACGCAGACTCTTGCTGCCACATTTGAGCTAATTAAAATTCCTCATTGAAACAGTGATTTTCGGTAGAATTTCCATGGACCTCAGTAATTCGGGTAACATGATTAACAAACTTCCCCAATGCCACTGAAATATTCTGTTCACAGTAGACTTTAGGCAACATTGACAATGGCCAACTAGCAATGCATTTCAAGTCATCACTGAAACACATCAAGATCAAAGAGTGAACTGTATGAATCCAGATCCATTCAGTTGCAGGTTCAGTTGGTTCATTTGCAGGCACATCCTTGGGTGCTTTCAGTTCACCCAAGTATAGCATGTGATTGATTGATTGATGGATGGATGGATTGATAATTGATTGGATGTATACTCTGCTTTTCCCAAAAATGGGATTGCTAACAAGAGCGATTTTTTTAAAAAAGTGTGGTGTAGTGGTTACACAGTCAGACTAGGACTGAAGAGGCCTGATTTCAATGCTGCAGTTGGCCTGATTGGTTTGTTGGTAGATTGCTTGGTTGCTTGCTTTTATGATTTTGCGCCCTGGTGTTCCGCAGGGCACCATCCTATCCCCGATGCTGTTTAACATCTATATGAAGCTGCTGGGTGAGATTATTCAGAGTTATGGGGCTGGGTGTTATCAGTACGCTGATGACACCCAGATCTATTTCTCCTTGTCCCGAGCGTCGGCCTCGAATTCTGATGGCGTCTCTCCTCTTAATGATTGTCTTAAAGCAGTAATGGGCTGGATGAGGAAAAACAGATTGAGATTAAATCCAGACAAAATGGAGGTGCTCATGGTAGCGGCCCCAAAACCAGGAGTTGAGTTGCAACCTCCAGTCCTGGATGGGGTCACGCTCTCCGTTAAGGACTGCGTTCACAGTCTGGGGGTGCTCCTTGATTCATCGCTACAGATGACTAGTCAGGTGAATGTGACAGTCAGGAGTGCCTGTTATCAGCTTCGGCTGATACGCCAGCTGTGCCATTTCCTGGAAGTAAGGGACCTCGACACTGTGGTGCACGCACTGGTAACCTCTCGTCTAGATTTCTGCAATGCGCTCTACATGGGGCTGCCCTCATGCTTGGTCCGGAAACTTCAGTTGGTACAAAATATGGCAGCCAGAGTGGTCTCGGGAACATCTCAGAGAGACCATATAACCCCAGTATTAAAATCTCTCCACTGGCTGCCTATTAGTTTCCGGGCCCAGTATAAGGTGTTGGTTATTACCTTTAAAGCCCTAAATGGCTTGGGTCCAACTTATCTCCGGAATCACCTCCTCCCATACAATCCTTCCCGCGCACTCTGGTCCTCTGGGAGGAATTTGCTTCAGCCACAAAAATCTAGGCTGTCTGCAACCTCCCAGAGGGCCTTTTCGGTAATCGCCCCCAAAGTGTGGTATGACCTGCCGAATGAGATCCGCCAGATGACAAGCCTGAGTAGCTTTAAAAAAGTACTAAAGACAGATCTCTTTTGGCAGGCCTTTCCTAATTAGATCCCGGCCTCAGGGGATCCCGGCCTCGTTTAGTCCGCTGGCTATTTATTGTATTTATTGTTTTTAAATGTGATTTTACATCAGTTGCTTTTTAACTTATACTTGTTTAATATTTTTTTAATGGGTGAGGGTGAGGGTGGGGGGTGTTTAGGGATTTTTATCTGTATTGTATTTTAATTTTTGTAAGCCACCCCGATTGTTTAACAGAGGGGCGGGGTTTAAATAAATTTATTATTATTATTATTATTATTATTATTATTTTAAAATTACTAAAACAGCAGAACAAAATAATAGAAAAATACAGCCATGACACTTGCTTGGTTACCTTGGGCCACTCTCTGGCTACATAGTAGTCCTCAAGTGGATCTATTCTAGGTTGAGCCATATATCACACCACCTTACTGAACAGCCTCTGTAGCCTCCTCCACAACCTCATGACTACTCCCTACATTGTGGAGAGTGGGCAGGGTCACAGATGCATCTGGTTGTGTCACTATTTCCAGATGTGAAAAGATGGCAGCAGCACTGAGACCCCTGGAGGATCTCAGTACTGATGCCATCATTTTGCATCTGGCTATGGGAAGACATTTCTGTGATCCTCCCTGCTCCCAACAAAGCAAGAAATGTCATGGGGTGGGTTCAGAGGGTGTAAGAGAGGAGTTGGGCAGTGCAGATGGAGGGAGGGAATAACAACTCCCATAGCACCCAAAACAAGGACATACACACACATAAGGGAAACCTAAACATATGTATGTTCATAACAGGATGCCATCCTCTATCTCCCAGCATGTGTAAGAGTGTAATAGAAACAGGGAAGGGGGAAGATCCATGCATGACACCCTGAATGACTTTTAAACAGGGTACATTAACAACCAATAAATAAAATTACTGTTTAGCATTCTAGAATGCTTTTCTTGGATGTTTGAAAACATCACATCATCCCTTAAAACTATTTTATGAGATACAAACTTATTATTCCTTCAGTATTATTGTCATACAAGAAGCCGTACAATACTTTTCCATTTGTATGACCAATTGGAGGGAATGCGTAAATTCCACTGGCCATTTTCTTCCCCTTTGTTTGTCCTCTTCCACAAACTTTATAAATTATGCACTGAGAAAGCTTCAGTTTCCAACATAGTTAGAAGACACCACAAAATAATAATAATGAAGACAAGAAAACTCTGTGTCTGCTGTGGGCACAGTATTCATCCCAGTGAAAAAAGGGAGAGCAAGAAAGACTTGTCAGACATTATGACTACTTCAAAGGAACTTCGCTCTAATCTGTTTGAAATATGAAGTACATTTGGACATGGCATGTAAATTAATGTTAACTTTGGGAATACTAGGGGTAGGCAGGAAAGGAAAAAGAGAGGAAGGATAAGCTGATTTATAGTGGTAGCTCTACCATGTTATAAGAAATGTTTCACTGTTATCCTATTGTTTAAAAGACCATTATTTTGATCAGTGAAATTGCAAAGGCATGCCAGACAAATGAGCAGCATGCCAAGGTTCCAGCAGTGGCTCAGAAAACAAATCTGTCACTCATCCAAATTCAATCTTGATTAAGGGTAGCTGACTGTTTTCCAGTTCTGAGCGCCCTGATCAATCACGGCTTTTCTTGGCTGAAGTCCATATAATAGCCAAAGTGGCAAATCAGCCAATGCAAAGGTAAGTCTTTGTATCTCACCCACCTGCTCCCTGCAACAATTTTATTGTATGCTTCTATTGCTGGAGTAAGCCACAAAAGCAAGGAAAAGAAAGTGTGCTCATGTCCAAGCTTGGCATTAGTAGGTGACACCCTACAACAAGTGCTATGCCTAAGAGGACTGTAAAGACCCATTACTCAGAATTGTCCTGGAACTTGTGATGACAGCTGCACTCCACACCCCATACTTCAGTGCCATTGTCACCAAAAGAAAGCCACCACAACAATCAAACCTAAATTCTAGGTTTTGCCTCTCATCCAGAAGGAAAGTAGACACTTCGCTGGTTGGATTATCAGGGCTTTATTATGCAGGAAGTTGCTCTAGAACTCTCATGGACCATAGAAAGCTTCTGTAGTTGCTATCAAATTCATTCCCAATTTGCATCCAGTTAGAATTCATGGTGCTGATGATGACATTCAAAGCAATGGCTGTTGTGCACCTTCAAATCATTACCAACTTATGGCAACCCTAAGGTGAATCTGTCACTAGGTTTGTTCAGAGGAAATTTGCCTTTGCTTTCCTCTGAGGCCAAGAAAGTGTGATTTGTCCAAGGTCACCCAGTGGGTTTCCAGTGGGGGTTTCAGCTCTGGTCTCCAGAGTCCTATTCCAACACCCAAACCAGTATGCCATGCTGGCTGTCAAAGAAATGGCTAAGGACTTCAAAATTTGTCTACGAACTGAGATCTGTAGGAGGGGATTTCTCTGGGTCCACCAGTGGGTGTAATATGTCACAAGAGGACATGGAAGAAAGGTCTTTTCAGCTGTGGCACACCAATTGTGAATGCCCTCTTCTTAGAGGTCTAATTGGCTCCATTATTGGTTTCTTTCTGGTGCCAAAACAAAAAAAGACTGAACTCCTTAGAAAATGGCCAGACAACTGCCAAGTCATGCTAGCCGAGGCCAAGGAACTGCCAAGTCATGCTAGCCTTGATGGAACAAGCCTTGAGGCCACAGCTGCACAAGAAGGTTACTGCAGGGCATTGCATCAGGCGATAGTGTGGGGTTCACAACAGAGTCCGGTGTGCAAAAACTGATGTAATGCACCCATATGGTTGAGGGAGCCAATGCCCTGTAAAACTGTATAAAAGAAGGCTCCATTCAGAGCATTCTTTCTCTTGAGAAACACTGATGTCTAGCGTAGCAGTTTGTCTGCTGTATATATCTGTACATATTGCAGCTGCCTTGAGCTTGAAGATAAAGTGCTTCCTATTGTTTGGATGACAATCACTCTGTGTGTGAATATTCTTGGGAACGGGTTGCTGCTGAGTCTGCTGAGATATTTTTTGGCTTCTGCCAGAGATTGAGTGTCCTATCATCCCCCAACAGGCTTTTTATTAAAGGCTTTAGTACTTAGTTTAAATGTACATGGCTTTAAATTGTTGTCGACTTTTAAACTGTTTTAACTTGCTCCCTTTAGTTATTTCATTGTTTTAATCTGGAATTGTTTTAAATTGCTTGTACTGTTTTATTTGTAAGACACCCTGAGATACTACAATAAAGGGTAGGATACAAATATTCTGGACAATAGATAGCTAGATAGACACACAGATAGATAGGGGTAACTATGTCAGAAGTAAAAAACTAGTGATCCCACTCCTCCAGCCCTGTTGCTGGCGAAGACCTGGAGTGACAGACATGGGATTGTACTTGAGCAGAAGCCACGGCATAATTCCCACAGAAGCCAAACCAAAAATATTTTTAGAGCCGCACCAAATTATTCGAATGTGGGTCAGATCAAAATTAATCAGGAAAGTTAATCATGGTGAGTTACATCTCACTGATTTCAGCAGGAAGAACATCCATTAACATAGTCTGGACTGAACCCAATATTTTCTGTTGGGTTAGGTCAAGATTTAAGTGTGTGAAATGGGTCAGACAGAAGTGGACTTCCCAATGTCCTTCTCCCCACACTAGACCTGGAGGATTCTTCAGAATGGAACTGACTGTGGTATGAGGGTACTCAGGGGGAAGAAGAGACTATCAAGAACTGGGCAGCAGGCAAACAAATGTCTCAGAAAGAGACTAAAACATATACAAGCCACAGAATTTTTAAGGAAAGGAGACAGCATTAAACACTATGGAGCAAGGAAGCCATGAAACATGGTGATGAAAAAGTGTGCATTGACAGTATGTAGTACAAGGTAGTAGGTTGTTCCAGACTAGTATAAAGAAGTACGTATTCTTGCAATACTGCTGCTTGGGTTTTGTCAGTTGCCTCCTCCACATCCACTTTTTCCACCATTTTGGGGAGCTTACCGCTACCTCTGGAAACACGAGTGCTATCTGAAGAAGCTCTCTGTTTACATACTGCCCTTCGAATACCAGAGATCCAGTTATATTCATTGCTCACTTTTAAAAGCCCAGGGAAACAGCCATTGAATTAGTCTGAATTTAAATGCCCAATGCTTTTGATGAAGAGATTTCTGGTACTCTGATGTAGCTACCATTGGACTTGCTACAGTAATGCTCTGGACCAACAACCAAAGAGGACCACATGCAGCCTTCCCCCAACCCCATCCCTGTCCTGTCATACCATCTGCTCAGTGTATAGAGTCATCCTTCTTGCTGAGCACAGGCAGTGCCATCACCATCCATGAGCCTATGTGCAGGGGTGGACCATGGTCTCCCAATGCTTGAAGTGAGGAGCAAAGTGCCACCTTGCACACTGTGCAGGATTTACCCCCTGAAGCTGCTGTTGTGAATGACAGCATACAGCCAGCAACTGCTCCCTTTAGAAGAGGTGGAAGAGGCAGGTGGCAGTGGCAGTGGTACTCTGCTTTCCAGGCCATAAAAGGAAGAGACAGGGAGAAGAACAAATATGGCATCAATACCTCTTCACATACTGCCAAGGAGAAGGAGATGTGAAAGGATGCACAGCCTGGCTATTTTTTTAAAAAAAATGCCTGCTAAAGCCAAGGCACTCTCACAGTGGAAACCAGGGAAAATGCCTGCGCTGTGGCTCTACATCTCCAGAGTGTGGGGGCCCTCTGGGGTGGAAGTAGTGGCTGTGGCAAAAACATTGGGGGTGGTTTGTGGGCTCATTCATACTTCTTTTCTTTGCACTATCAACCACTAAGCTATGCTCCTATTCTAGTAGCACAAGAGTTATTCAAGCAAGTTGTCCTAGTAAGAAAACACTAATCTCTCTCTCTCTCTCTCTGGGCTCCTCTATACGAAGCAATAAAATGTGGTTTGATGTACACTAATGCCAATTCACAACAGCTTTCATTTGTCCCCACGTCCCCCCCTCCCGTCAAGATCAGAGTCATGTGAAGCCATAAACGTTGTTGTTCAAACTGGCATGTCTTTGAATCAAGATGGTGGGCACAAGGTGCATTTTTATTGTCACTAGTTGACACTGTGGAACAAGATTTTTTTAAAAAACAAACAGAAACAAATCCAAGGTGGGGAAGTGAGATTTTCTGCTTAAATAAACAGGACCAAAAAAGAGGGCTGTTTCATCGACTCAGCACATGATTGGTACAGTGAAAATCCAACATGGGGGTTCAGGGCGCTTGCCTTCCCGGCAAGCTCTACCCCCTGCATACATCCGGCCAATCAGCTTTCCATTTCTACTCTTATCAGTAAAGCATAGCAAGTGATAACCTAACTTATTCACAGTACAGGATATTCAGATTATTACTAACAATATTTTTGCAGGAGGAGGGTTACGACACACACCCCCATGATGGAGCCCCCTGCAGCTGCTGGTGCTGCAGCGCCCTTAAACCGGCCATAAAGGCTTTTCCCACAGAGCATTTGGAGTTTTTCGTGCCCTCCTTCCAAATATGGCAAAATGATGTGGTATCCCTTTTGGACAAAACATTTTCTCTTTGAATTCTATGAGGGGTATTTTCTACATATAGACAAGTGCTCTCTCTCTCATTCTCTCTCTCTCTCTCTCTCTGTGTGTGTAATAGAGATGTTGTTGCCTTATTAAAGGAACCATTTTTTTATACTTTGAAGAACCCACTGGGCATTTCTTAACATTTTACAAAATTCTTAGCCCCCCCCCCCACGGTTATGAGTTTGAAGCATGACTTTTTCTTTTTGCTTCTTTGTTCAAGTCATTTCTACTATGCTTAAAATGTTACGTCTGTCTTCTTCAGCCTTTTCGTGACAAGTGGGCAACTTAGAATGATGTTTAGAGGAAAGGTTGTCACTCAGCACAGTACCCATTCCAACTGGAGACACTTCACTGTTCATCATTCTTCATTTCTTTCCATTATAATTACACACATGCAATGTTCTCCTGCTAAAATGGCTATTTTTACTTCCAGAATGTGACATCTTAATGTATCAGAACTGTCTCTAGCCACCACCACCACCCCGTTTACTAACGTGTTCCTCAGCATCTGAATTTCTTGTCATAAATAACAAGATGGAAGCTTCTGCTTTAAAAATCCTCCTTTCTTAATGTTGTTCATCAAGAGTTCAGCAATATTGCTTTGACATGTCTACATAATTCAGGACTGTGCTGGTATACAAGCAAGTTTTTTTTTCTTATGCTGAAATTTGTAAGACTAAATAATTGCTTTTAAAAGGATGAGGGTTTTTTAAAACTCGAATTCACTCTAATTTTATTAAATTACTCTTCACTCAGGTTGGTTTTTGCTTGAACATCTACTGTGCAAAGGCAGAAATACATTTCTGTGTTGTGTGACATACAAAGTTTGACCCTTTCCTGATCTACAATATTTTCAACTAGCCCCAAAAAGGTGAAAGACATACCTGTGACAAATTATTTCCCCCCTCACCTTTCCCTAGGAATGCAACCTGCTGGAATCACTAGCATACAAGTGCTATCCTAGAAAAAAAAAAAGATGCTTCAAGATAACGATGCAATGCGATTTTGGGCTGTATCAATAGAAGTATAGTGTCTAGATCAAGGGAAGTAATAGTGCCACTCTATTCTGCCTTGGTCAGACCTCACTTAGAATACTGTGTCCAGTTCTGGGCACCACAATTCAGAAAGGATATTGACAAATTGGAGCGTGTCCAGAGCAGGGCAACTAAAATGGTGAAAGGTCTGGAAACGATGCCTTATGAGGAGAGACTTAGGGAGCTGGGTATGTTTAGCCTGGAAAAAAGACGGTTAAGAGGCGATATGATAGCCCTGTTTAAGTATTTGAAGGGATGTCACGCTGAGGATGGAGCAGGCTTGTTTTCTGCTGCTCCAGAGACTGGAACACGGAGCAATGGGTGCAAGCTCCAGGAACAGAGATTCCACCTCAACATGAGGAGGAACCTTTTGACAGTAAGAGCTGTTCGGCAGTGGAACACACTCCCTCGGAGCGTGGTGGGGTCTCCTTCCTTGGAGGTCTTTAAACAGAGGATGGATGGCCATCTGTCGGGGATGCTTTGATCAAGATTTCCTGCGTGGCGGGGGGTTTGGACTGGATGGCCCTCGTGGTCTCTTCCAACTCTGCAATTCTATGATTCTATGATTCTATGATAACAAATGTTGCTTATCTATGCTAAATTCAAGTTGAGTCTCTTGACTTTTTCAGACACCCCTTACCATGCAAGAAGCCTCTGTAACAGCAACAAAGCTGCTGCGTGGCAGGGGGTCCATTTCGGATGATGCCATCCCTCTCTCTGCGTTGTCTGTGACTGTTCCGGGTAGGATTGAGGGCGGCTGCACCAATATTTATTCACGGACAACTTCCACGAGTAAAAAATGTCATGACCACCTTCAATCCTACCCAGAACAGTCACAGACGATGCCAAGAGAGGGACAGTGCTGTCCAAAATGGATCCCCTGCTGCACAGCAGCTTCTTTACTGTTACGGAGGCTTCTTGTGTGGGAAGGGGCATCTGAAAAAGTCCTCTGTATTGAATCAATGAAGATTAATGTTTCCTATGATATGTGATATGTGAATGATACAGATACAGGCAACATAGGGAAAACCGTCTTAGGTCTATCATTTAGATTATAAGGCTTGTTTTTTTCCTATCTGCACATTTTGTATAATAGATATATATTATTGTCTCAATCATTATTATTATTATTATTATTATTATCTCAGGACTGGGACAATCTCATACCTATGCTACATTAACAAGGTTGTAACAAGACAGTATGAAATCAAGCAATTGTTTATTTGAATGTATGTTGGCTACTTATCAGCAAGTTCAAGTAAAAGAATTGTGTATATTTCGGTCACAAGCTTGGTGGTGCAGGTTGGGATCACAGGAACACAAATCCTAGTGCTTACATCTCATATCCTCTGCATTTCTAAATCAGGTATAAGCATAACTTTATAGACTTTTGGTAGCATACTGCTAAAACATTAAGACAACTAATAATTTTAATTTCTTTAGAAATGGGAAGCCAGCCAAGGAGGAAGTTGAACTACATGATGATAATGGTGTGAAACAAATCAAGGTTGCAAAGAAGTTGGATGAATTCTCCCTTTACCAATGAAAATCTTGGATAGATAGTCATATCTGAACAGTATTCTTTTAGGATGGGATATGAAAAACTAAGTCAAATAGAGATAATATTACATTCTAAGAGTAATATATAAAAACTGCAAGACAATGGGACTTGATGTCATGCAAAGACTTAAAAAAAATCAAATGGGAAATAGATGAACTTATAACAAAAATGTACAATGTCCTGGAAATCTGTCTTATTGGAGAAATGGAATGCATCGTAACACCAGTTTTATGAAAAAGCCAGACAGAATCAAGTAAGTCTGGGACACTTCTTTAATATTTTCAACATGTATGTAGACTGGGATTATTTAGTCATAGAGATGAAATTTTAAAAACTGTTTACAAAAGCTGAAAACAGTACATGCAGAGGGAGATATGTTGACAGCTTTTGACCTCGTATTTACATGCTTTATTGAATACATAAACAGAGGCCATGTGTATTACAATGTTACATGCAGTGGGTACTCTGATTATTGTGATCTGGAGCTTGGCTGATGGTAGGGCTCCCATCCGAGGAACCGAGCCTTCTGCACATACATAAGAGCTCTGTTCAGGCACTGATGAATGGGAGAAGCAGAACCTGAAGAATGACTGATCCCATGATCTGGACACCTGAAATAGGCTACCATCTTTTCCCAATGGTTCTTAGTGTGCATAGTGTCCATAGAATAGGTGGACAGGTCCTCTCCCTTTAGTGATAGTGTTATCCCAATTGCTCTGGGGTTGTGAGGACCCTCAAAATATCAACATTAACTTGAGGAATTAATGTACTCGCTTTGGCAATGCAAGAGGGGGATAATGGGAGGACCTTGTGACCAGCCATACCAGTTCTATGGAGGAGACATAAGCTAGATAGAATGACAATAATCTTTATCAGGAAAAATAATAACTACATTCACACACACATTCAAACATCAAGCATTCATGCAAGACTAATAGAAATAAAGTGGGAGAGATTGAGATAGGAGGACAGAGAAGGGAATTTCCAGTGGGAGATATGACAGCTTTTCCTGAAGAGATGAGGTTGTGGAGGGAACCAGCTGGGCGAGGGCTCACAGTGGTTATCTGAGGGTCAGTCAGCAAACTGGCCCTGTGAGCATTTGAGTGGCGTTTCCAAGGGGTTTTTATAGGAAACATTTGCCTTCTGGGGATGGAATTCTGAGTAGAAGACAATATCTTAAGCTGTTGCTCAGAGAGTGACAAAGACATTTTGGATATGCTAATAGGGTTTTGATGAGTTTATATTTTGCAAATCAAAGAGATGAAGCAGCATTCCTTTGTTTAGGTGAGGTACAGGGATAGAGGGTCGTTGGCATGTTTTGGTTGTGCCAACCTTAGAAAATAGGATTAGCCTGGGACTTGGGCAAGATGTTGCCTTCAGCTGATCTGCACATTAACAATTCTTTGGAATTTAGATTTAGCCCCTCCTTAAGTGCATACCTGACTTAAGCAACATGTCTTTGGGTTTTTATGTTAATGGATGCACTGAATGGAAGACTACATGCTTGACCAAATTATTAAATATTGCCAATTATTATAGTGGGGACCCCCAGAAAAAAGGGGACAATGGGTGTCATGGCTAGTAACAATAATACCATCCCCCCAATAACAAATTCTAAAATCCACAAAAGATTGATACCTTTATTGGCCAACCAAAATGCACAAAACATATCATGCAAGCTTTTGAAGTTCCAGTGGCTTCTTCATCAGGCAAAAGTTAAAAAGTCATACAGGAGAAAGATAAAAAAGGGGGAAAGGTGACAATGTTGGAAACAGAGGCCTACCTTTTGTGTCAGATGTTGACTCTGCTGTTACTCAGTTGGTCTGGAGGGAACTCAATGAGGCCAGTGCATTGGTCACTCGCCGTTTTTTTGGCCATGTGGAGACTGAGACAAAGGACAGTAAAATTTAAACTCCATTAGCAGTGGTAAAGTAACTCCTCTTATGATCCAGGGTGTCTCTGTCTTTTGTGAAGCCACAGGACTCTTTCTTATTTATTTATTTATTTATTTATTTATTTTTATTTAGTTATTTATACCCTGCTCTTCAGCCACAAGGCTATCAGAGCGGCTTAGAAATTGTTTTAAGCAATAACTATTTTCACATCTACACTGCATTAAACAGTTTCCAATGTGTGTTAGCTAATTGCCCCCACAAGCTGGGTACTCAGTTTACCAACCTATGAAAGGATAGAAGGCTGAGTGAACCTTGGAGCCCACTGAAATCGAACTTGCAACGTGGTGGTTTGCAGTACTGACATTTAACCACTGCGCCACCAGTGGTTAGTCAGAGAACATTGAATTTCTCAAGAAGAGTCTGCACTGTTGCATCTGGAAAAACTTTGGGGTGCTGTATAGGTAAAATTCAGCTAATTATAGTCCCAAAGGAAAAAGTGTTACTTTTGCTGGAGGTAGAAAGCCAACAGTAACTTCACACTACACAATTATAACATAATGATTCCATTTTAATGGCCATGGTAGCATCCTATGGAATCCTGGGATTTGCAGTTTAGGGAGGGGTAATAGTGCCTCACCAAACTACAAATCCCAGGATTCTAGAGGATATTGTCATGACAGTTAAAGTGGAATCATAGTGCTATAATTATGAGGTGTGAAAGGGCCTCTAGAATAGATGGTCAATAAGAAAAGCCTTGTTGAATGTAGAAACAACTGAAAACTTTGAATGTAGCACACAAAACATTGAAATATTGACCTGAGATTTGGGATGTGGTTTCAATATTGTTCTCTATCTCTAATGAATGTCTCGATGCTACAATATTCTAATCAGTCCTTCAAAGAGCCCTGACATGTCACTGAAATTAATCCATACTGAATCAAAGGGGGAAACAGGAATATGAACACAAAGCACTGTACAGACATTCCTGTTTCCAAATATTGTTAAAATGACATTAATAGCTCCAGAGTAAGGTATTCTCCCAAAAAAGTTATTTGCCTAGTTTTAATATTTCTGAAGAACAAGACCATTTGCAATTATATTGAAGCAATGTGATGTTGTGGCTCTTTGGTCAATAGCTTTGGCTCTTTAGAAATGATTGTTTTGAATTAGCATTGCTCTTTAACACATGGAGAGTATGTAACTGCTGTGTTGATCTTTGTGTATCCAAACAGCAGGAATGACTACCACTAACCCAGGGAAATCTAAGATGAAACGTATTGGCTTATCAGCTTATCTCTGTTAATCCAATCATGCTGTTTGAGCACTCACAATGAATCAGAATGCATTTTGGGTAAAATATAAAATATAACCTTGCCCTGCTCATTCATGTGCTTTGAAATCATTAGCTTCTACGAATGTTATATTGAGATACAAGAGGCAGTGTTCAAAGGGAATGTCTGGATTGCCTTCAAATGTATGACAAGCTATAATGATGAGAAAACCTCTATTTTTATGTCGAAGTTCTACTGATTTAGCAATGTGAAGTAATTATCTGAGGGAGAATAATATTCTAAAGATAAAAAGGGACAGCAGTATGGAGGATCAACACAAAGCTTTCGCATTACTGGGCACTTATAAGAAGATACTGGAAAAAAGACATTGGAGAGTTCAATGGTTTTCCAATGTGATTCTTGGGATCACAGCTAAATTATTATCCTACCCCTCATTTATGCTATACCTTTAAATTGTTTAAGAACAGGATGGGGATCATTTTAATGCTTCAATGGGCAGATGAAGATTTGAGTCATCTTCAAGAAATTTGAATTTGAGGCAGTGGTGGCACTATGGGGGTGTGGAGAGGCCAAACCACACCAGGTGACACCATTGGAGAGAGGGCTGACACCGGCCTTAGTAATACCATAGAGGGATACATTTAAGGTGCCATCTTCAGAGAATTTTGAAGATGCTTTAAACTAATATTGCAAAGGTTCATTTGCTGAACTGCTCTTTCACTTCTTCCTAAGCAAGTTAGTTGTAATACGGATACTGTAGTCATAGAATCATAAAGTGGGAAAGGGTCCTATAGGCCATCAGGTCAAATTCCCTGCTCAGTACAGGATCTCCCAGTAGAGCATCCCCAGCAGGTAGCTGTCCAGCCTCTTTTCAAAGACATTAAGAGAAGACCCCACCACCATCTCTCTATAGAGGCCATTTTATATCAGTCCACATGGTGCTGCTTGTCACATAATGAGCTGACTACCTAGTAGCTAATGACAGTAAGAGCTGTTCAGAAGTGGAATACACTGCCTCAGAGTGTGGTGGAGTCTCCTTCTTTGGAGGTTTTTAAACAGAGGCTGGATGGCCATCTGTCGGGAATAATTTGATCGTGATTTCCTGCATGGCAGGGGATTGGACTGGATGGTCCTTGTGGTCTCTTCCAACTCTATGATTCTATGACCCACGTATCCCCATGTGGAGGCTGTAATTTGTACATTGGCCCTCATAGATATTTACAATCTGGGCTTCTTTGAGGATCTTATCCAAAGATTTTAAAAATATTGGCCTGCTGAGTGAGACCTAAGGATAATGATGAAGTAGGGACAAAGGCTGGAATCAGAACAAATCAATAGTCTGTGGAGGAGGATGTTGAGATGAAAAAGCTTACAGGAGTCCAGTACTATTAACAGTTGGCTGAAAGAGGAATTTCAACAGGTATAGTTTGTCTTACAAGCACCACTGCTGCAATTTCCCCTTCTGCACAGCTGTTAAAGACACATGGGTCCTGTCCTCTTTTTCATATCAGCAGGAAAGGCTGGTGCATCAGGAGAACATTCTGATAAGAGCTGGATAAAAGTTTTGTCATACTCCAGTACCAGTCATCTGCCAGATTGCAGTTTCAGAACTCTAAATGGCAAAATAAAGTGGAGGGGGGCAGAGAGGTCTATCATCTTATTGCTTCCGCATTATCTGAATGTTCACATGTTGACTGTATTGTTTCTAATAGGAAGAGGGGGAGGTAACAAGACACAGTGCTAGCCGTATGAGATGCACATGTATGTGGTGTCTGAAATGTTGATAAATATAGGATTTCATATATCTTATCAGCTCAAAGATATCCTTCTGCAGTGGAATAAGGATGTTATCTATATTTAGAAACAATGAAGTCAGCTTTTGGATAAGGATAATGAAGAAAATATGATGATAAACTCTGTTGAGTTCCAGAAGAGGCCCCAGTTTTGCCATAAAACAAAACACTGGCAGAAAAGGGAATTCTTTATCCTGGCAGGAAGACAGACACCTGTTTTTGGAGAGCTGTTGCTGTCTGTGATGCTCTGAAGCTGAGTTCATTAACCTGATCAACTGATTTGCTAATTATTGTCATATTTTATTACTTCTTTTTTTTACATCTTAGATAGTTCCTATGAGAATAGATCATGCTCCAAAAATGAAATTGCATAGTGCACAAAGTGAAGGTTATTTTACATAGCTGACATGTTTCAAAAAATGTAATCGCCCACATCTATTTACATATTTTTGACATTCTATTAGTCAGCTGTGAATGCTATCTGTTGGCTTAAAGTGAATTACAACTCTCCTGCCTTTTCACAATTATTTTAAGATACTTACCATTTTCAATTATTTATTAAGTGGCTAAAATGTATTTTCTACTTCAGATTAGAAGGCTGATTACTTACTTTCATTTCTCTGATGGATAGTTGGCTCTGCCTTACATCTTCATTAAAAAATATCAGACGGATGCTGTTTATCACTCTCTGTTTCACTTATATTCAAAGTGCCATTGTTTTCTTCATCATATTCCATGATAGTTCAAGTCACTTGTGCTCTTCTATTAGAAAGCATGCTGATATCCTTGTTCATGCAAGTCCTTGTCTATGCTTACTGAGGGATGATACTTCCTGCCCCCACCAACCACTTCTATCTATGGGGGTATTTTACCAATGAAAAAACATAGCAGAAGAGGGAGAAAACACAAAGTAGGGTGGCTAATATTAGGAGGGGGGACCCAAGACATTTACCAGAAAAAAAAGAAACAACATGTAGCCTGCTGACAGCAGCAGAAAAGTGGCAAGGAACTTTGGGTGAAGAAGTCAGGTTAAAACTAGGCAGTGCAGAGCACATAGGGTAAAGCAGCAAAGCACTGTGCCAGTATAGTGAAAAAACCACAGCAAAAAAACCCCGATCAATGTGTATGTATGCCTTATGTGGTTACTGTAAAGTGGGGATGGAAAGATTCACACACACACACACACACACACACATGAAAATGGTTGAAAAACAAGTTTCTTGAATGTCAACTGACCATAAAGAGAAGCATCCTGGGCTGAAGAGACTCTTCAAAGTTTGGGCATGATTGTTCTGGGGAAAAAAATTATGCCCTGGTAACAATGTGTTCTGCACAGAAAATCACCACCACCACCACCACCACCATTATATTTCTGCACAGAAACAGCCAATGTTGTTTTCTGCACAAAACAACTACATGCAAATTTTGCTCTGACTGGGGCCACGACTACAGCATTTTCTGCACTGGAAACAGCATTTTTTGGGAAGGAATATTGGCTGGAATCCTATTGGGGAGTTATGAATACATAACCCTATAGTTAGATGGCTAGGCAGTGACTCCCAGCCTGATCTCCCCAGCCCCCACTTACTAGGAAGCAGCCACAGTGGGTAATATGGGTCTGTTCCCCTGTTACTTAGCAGTTGGCTGATATTCCTACCCCCTCTTGTGAGCAATCGCCATTGCAACAATAAGAATCTGGGTCCCTGTCACAATTCTTCCTCACATTGGAGATCACACATGCAAAGGGGAGATGGGTGGGAACATCAGTCAACTGCTTTCTAAGTTTAGGGGACACGTAGGGACTATGAAATTTCCCCAATCCCCAGTTGCTGAGAAGCAGCCATTGTGATAATGGGGGTTCATTGATCACAATGTCTGTTTCTCAGTAAGTTGGGATTGGGGGAATTTCATGGTCCCTACAATTCCCCTAAACTACATGTCCCCTAAACTAGGGAATATGTAACTATTGTGAATACCAAACAGTTACAAATGTGTAAATTTACAATGCTGAAAATGTTGTTTTCTGTGCAAATAATTTGGTATGAATTTTCCAAAGAATAAGTCCTAAATTGTGAATAGTCTTTAAAACTTCAAGGGTTTTTGAAACCTGTCTCAAAGCAGGATTTTTATTTATTATTTATTTATTTTGCTAGAATCACTCATTGCTTCCTTCAAGAAGAAAATGAGCAAAGAATTGCATTTCCTACTGTAAAGCATAGGAGGCAACATGAAGAATTAAAACTAGAACAACAACAGGGCTACAGAAAAAAGAGGGCTATGCTCATCATTTCTAAACAAAGTTATTTGTGCACATACAGTTTTCCCCATTAGGCCTGGGGCTTCAGTGGATGATACAAAATGATGACCAAGCTGCCAACACAATTGCAAAAGGAGAGATTAAAGGATTATATGAGAGTGGAGTGCAGGACCTCTCTCAAGAAAATGAGACAATACAAATGTTCACAAATGAGCAGCACTGGGTTTAGGATCCCAAAATCACTTTTCTTTTTCAAAAACAAAAAGCAAAAAAACCAGAAAGAGGGTTTTTTAAAGTAAGCAAAAAGAAGGGTGATTGGTTTCCCTTAATAGAAGAAAACTGGATTGTGGATATGTTTTAGTGCTAGTTGCAAGGTCACACAAAACCTCAGGATTTTCAGTAGTGGACTTCAGTAGAGTGAGTCAAGGTGGCTTGACTGCATTCATTGGGTGGACTCCAATGGTGCTGTTCTGCTAATGGAATGGTGTTCAGCCATTTGAAGATTCTGTTAATGAAATGGGGAGCCATTTTCAGTACCCCCTTCCATTTTCCTTTTTTGTGCTCTATACTATATTTTACATTGACTTCCAAACTGTTCTACAGGGTTCCCCAATCCCCTGGAATGAGCAAGGGGAAAGAGAAAGGAAAGATAATCAGCAAAATGTTGTCCCCCTTCTTCCATTAGCTCTATGGGTGAAATGACATTACTGGATTGATTCCACCTTTTGGCTTTTGTACATCTTAGAGCTCTTTAGCTCAAGACAGAAGGCCAGGATTCTCTTTTATCAATATCAATAGTGGGTGATGAGGGCAATGGTTGGTCCTGAAATAACACCCTGTCTCGGTTTGCTCACCATTAGCAGTTAGCTGTTAACAGGCAAGGAGCTTATCTAGATGAGAAGAAATAATGCACATACCTGCACATTATAGGCAGTTCACAGCAGCATCATTTTTTCCCTCTGGTATTTTGTTAAAAAAAAAAACACCATAGGCTGGGAAGCTTTCCACTGTGATGTTCACAGAGCTGCAAATCAAGATGACAGTTGTGTTATTGTTTTGTGCAGTGGGGGGTGATAAAGGTGACGGGAACACAGTAGCACATGGAGACAATGAGGCCACTGTGAGGATGAGGGGGAGAGCTGCCTGTCCTTCACCCCTCTTGGAGACAGTGGCAGTGGCCTCCAATTCCAGCTGCAAAGGGATGGGAGGGACCACCTGGCCAGATGCTGGTTGTGGAGAAAGAAGAGAAGGGTGGCTCTTCAATGCTCCAGCTTCATTTCGCCTTCCTTAGCTGGGCTGCTACATCTCTCATGCCTGTCAGCTGAGCTCGATGTCAGTAGGGTTTGGAGAGTGAGGGATTGGCATGAAAGAAGAAGCCCAGCTGGGGAAGGCATGATGAAACTGGAGTGGTGAAGAGCTGCCTTCCTCTTCTTTCTCTGCAACCAGTATCTGGCCAGGCAGCTCCTCCCATCCCTCTGCAGCAGGAATTGGAGGCTGCTGCCACTGCCACCAAGATGGGTGAAGTGCGGGCAGCTCTCCTCCTCTTCTTAATAATAATAATAATAATAATTATTATTATTATTATTTTTAACCCGCCCCTCTGCTCAGCAACCGGGGCGGCGTACAGCAAGATTAAAACCCTCTTCATTGTCTCCAGGCACTGCCGGGTTCCTTTGGACAGTTTTTAAAAATAAGTTTAAAAAGTGCACATTCACTAGTGCTTCTGGGCACTTGATGGCAAGCCTGCCCTTGCACATGCCCAATCAATCAGATGTCAAGTTCCATCCTCTCTGGACTGTGAAACAAATCACATCTGTTGTCCCAATGAGCAGGAATGCACATTTCCTTTGGAGCTTTTAAAAAATTCTGGAAAAGCCATGAAGCCACAGCCCCAATTTAGTGCACAGCCCCAAATGGGTTTACAGGACAGTGTGGCCCCACAACATGGCCAACCCCTGCTGGGGTGTGTGGAGTCAGAAGCTCTGTTTTGCACATAGTGCTTATGCACTGACATTGCGTATTGAAAGGGGAAATGAATGTGCATACACCAAACTTCTATGTCCAATCCTTTGTATGTCTATTTAGCTGTAGGTCCTCATTCAGTGGGAATTGCTCTCAGATACCTTTGCTAAGGGCTGCAGCTTTAGAGCTTTAAGGGCTTATCTGCACAGGCAATATACCCCCATCTTGTCTCCATCTGAGAGCCCTGCAGTCCTGATGATGCAGGGCTTTTACCCCATTCTGCACCTGTGCAGTTGTTACCACTGGTCTAAGACAGGAGAAGACAGGGTAGGGCCCAATAAACCATTGTAAAATAATGACTTCTTCAATTCGGTCCTGCCAGCAAAAAAATTATTGGGTCCATCATGTCTGCAGGAGCCCATCCCAGCAGACCTGCCCAGTGCTGCAGCTACCAGACTGCTCTTCCAGATCCAGGCAGGAGTCTGTAGCATGTGACCAAGGCTGATCATATGCAGGGGGCCTTGATCCCATGTTGTGAGCCAGCTTTCTCACATTCAGGAGAGCAAGGGAGATGGTAGGGGCAGAGGTGGCTGCAGTAAGGAACTGGCATGCTTTTCTGGACTCCAACCCATTTCATAGAGGTAACAGGGGAGGAACAGGTCTGATCTCTGGCCAGGATATGCTGCTGGGGGGCCGGCATGTCCTGGCTCATGTAGATGAGCCCTAAGTGTGAGGGAAAGAGATGTAGGTTATACTGACTGGATTGTGAAGAATGAGCAACCAGCAATTTGCTCTAACCAATTTTAATAAGGGATCCTCCAAAAGGCCAAAAAGGAAAAAGAAGGAGGAGGAGGAGGAGGAGGAGGTGGTGGTGATGGTGGAATTGGTAGGAGAAAATAGGTAGAATGATTATGGATATGTGGAGAGCCAGTGTGGTATAATGGTTGGATTAGGGGGGTATGTCTACACTGCAGACATACAGCAGTTTGACACCACTTTATCCACCATATTTCTATCCTATTGAATCCTGGGATTTGTCGTTTGGTGAGGCATCAGAGTTCTCTGATAGAAAAGGATTCCATGGTGGATTAAATGGTATCAAACTGTTGTATTTCTGCAGTATAGCCAGGCCCTAAGACTCAGGAGACTAGGGTTTGAATCCCTGTCCAGCTGTGAAAATCCACTGGGTAACCTTAGGCAAGTCACACACTCTCAGCCTTATAGGCAGGCAATGGCAAACCTCCTTTGAATAAAACTTGCTAAGAAAACCCTATGATAGGTTTGCATTAAGTCAGAGACAACTTGAAGGCAAATAACAATATTTGGAAATATGTGATTGCCATTTACTGATGGTACTTGGTTGTCCTCGATAGTTACTACCCAAATAACTGGATTCTTTCATAATTCCTCCTGCCAGCTTAACATTTTGAGAATAACCCTCAAGTAGCAAGAGTTTCTGACATTTAGTGTAAAATATACCGGTATTTATATGCCAGGGCAATGGCACAGTGTAAATGTCTGTGAAAGTATATTGTCTAATCAATGTAATCAATTCATCAAAAAGACTTTAAGTAGTGCGAAGTCCAAAGTGTGGTTTTTATGTCAATATGAACACCACTGACAGGCAGAGGCAGTTACAAGATAAAAGGGTGCAAGATGGAAAGTCTTATTGAGAATATTAAGGTGTGTGCAGATCTGCACTTTTACATTTTTTACCATCTAAATCGCAGTGGAATGCAAGTCTTTGATGCCTTTTAGATCCACTTTTTATGAGACAGAATTTTTAATATTAGAAGTTGGATAGTACTAAAGTAACTTCTGAATCCCAATTGGTTCAGGGGGGAAAAAAACCTAGAAGGCATTCTGCTCAGCAGTAAAAATCTATGAGCCTTCTCGCAGAGGATTTTTACAACATGTTCTGCATTCATTTTTTTCCCTCCCCAAGTACTTCCTGGCACCAGTTTTCATCCTCTTGTAATTACACACCACTTGCATTTATATTAGCAGTAAGCAATCACAGATTTTTATAAGGTCATCAAGGGTAATGAGTTACTGGGACTTTGGCTTGTGCAACCCCCTGTTCCCCCCTCCCCATGCACACACAAACCACTGAAAGTTCTGTCTGAACTCTGTTTTCCTAAAAGCCCGACGTTGCATTGATTTCTGTTGACTGAGGATACATTTGGAAGTGGAGAGCAATGCCCTTCTATAGTAACTTAGTTCAAAAGAAGGCATTAGCCTTGTTCAGGTGTTTAGGATACGGTTAGCCTAAGCATGTGAGAACAGGGAACACTATTGTTTTTTGTGGGTTTTTTCCAGGCTGTGAGGCTGTGTTCTAGAAGAGTTTATTCCTGAAGTTTTGCCTGCATCTGTGGCTGGCATCTTCAGAGAATGAAGATGGAACACTATCTCTCTCTTCATGTGGAAAGTGATAGTATCAAAGGGATAGAGCCTTTGACACATTCAGCCTCTCTATTCAATTGGAAACCTTGAAGTTTCCACAGCCTGTGGAGGCATCACAGCCTCCATGGGACAGCAGCTCATGGATCTGATGTCAGTGGAGCAGCTGGTTCACCAGCCCACTGGCAGCAGAGCTCTCCTATTCAAACTACTACTTTTCACATGAAGAGCATGACAATGGAGGGGCCGTGCCTAGCCTGCTCCATCTCCTCACATGTTCAGGTTCATTCTATCCTGAATGCATGAATCAGGCTATTGTGATGAGGATGTAGGTTGAATGAATGTGCGTTAGATATTCATAGATCCCATACACTATGAAATTGTCATGTGACCCTCTCAGCCCACTTTTATCATGCCATGACTGGAACATTTTCAGTTACCTTGAATACTACTCTCCCTCCCTCCCTCTCTCTCTCTCTCTCTCTCTCTCTCTGGCTTTTCTTTGCAAATGAAGATTTAGGAAGGACTCATCCTGTGCTTTCTGCAAGCGCACTGATGACTAAAAAGGCCAATCCAAAATAAACAAGTCTGGTTGCAGAAAGCACAGGTGATGTTTCAGGGTTGTGATTCTTTCTGCATTGTCGTTTCTCTTCAAGACCTGTTCGGCGTGAGTTCTCAAATAAGGCTGCAGCATTGTGGATAGTGCGTCTCCATGCCTCCCGATGTGAGGCCAGGGCGGACCATTGTTGGTGATCAATCTGGCTGAGCCTGAGATGTTGTTTCAGGGAGTCCTTGTATCGTTGTTGGTTTTTTTTTTAGCGCCCCTCTTACGCTGACCCGTGGCGAGTTCACCATAGAGTACTATTTTTGGGAGGCAATGGTCCTCCATCCTAGAAACATGCCATGCCCAGCACAGCTGCATTCTCAATATCATGGCCTCAATGCTGGTGATCCCTGCTTGCTCAAGGACAGCAACATTCGTCACATAGTCAGTCCAGTGTATATTTAGGATTGTTACAAATCATATAAAGCACCATGTGAAATTGCAGGGCTAACACAATATCCCTGCGTGTTGAGAACCCACATGTATATATTTTATCTGCCTAAACAGAGGCTTATAGGTGATCTAATGCAAAGACAGGAAATATGCAGCCCTCCAGATGCTGCACGACTACAATTCCTATCAGCCCTAGCAACCAAATGTAATATCAAATTTATCTATCTATCTATCTATCTATTTGATTTGGTTCCAGCTTTCCCCCTGAATAGGACTGAATATGATGACAGCTGTATTTCACTTACATCTGGACACCACACATTCATCATCCCTGTTCTAGTGAATGTGTATAGTGAGTTTGACACCTTGATTTTGCTCACTTTATCCATAGGGCAAGTGTGGTGTACTAGTTAGGGTATTGAACTAAGGCCAGGGAGTCCACAGGTTCAAATCCACTTCCAGGTACTTAGGAGATTATCAGACAGGACCAAAAAAAGCATTCCTGTCCCACAATCTCCACTCCCACCCTTGTCTCTTCCCAGTCCCATCACAATCACCCTCACTACCGCTCTTACTCCTCTCCCATCGACAGGACAGTCCAGGAGTGAAAGGCGCTCTATCAGAGCTACGTTCACTTCCTGAATCGAAATCCTGCGGATTCTCGTGAGAAGATGCAAGCGTAGGAAATTCAAAAATAAAAATAAAAGTAACATTAAAAGTGTGACAGCAAGCACAAAAACATACTTTAAAATGTTCAAATACCTTACCTGGATGTCCTGATCTCTCCCAGAGGTATTCTGGCAGGGATCTCCCATTGACACTGGGATCTCGCCAGCATAACGGGGCACCTTGTTGCACACAGGCAAATTCGGAACACAGACTGAGTGGGGGATCTATTGATGGCTTCTCACATCAATAAAAAGCAGTGCTGGTGGAATGGCAGCATAACGGGTGCATAACGAGGGGGGAATGACATCCTTTGATAAAGGAGCCCTTTTGCAATCTCCTGGCATTGCTGTAACACTCCTTTTGATGCATCTGATAATCTCCTTAATGAGTGACCATGAGGCAGTTATGCTATTTCAGCCTACCCTGCCTTGTGGGGTTGTTGTGAGAATAAGATGGATAGTGGGAAAGAGTTGAACATGCCGGCTTGAGTTTGGTACAAGAAGGGATGGATCATAAATAAATTAATATGAGTATTATCTTTACTTTAGTCAGACTGCATCGGGAAGGTTGACCCAAAAGCCCCTCCCTCAATTTGCATAAATTAAAGGGAGGGGTTTATCCCTCAGGCCAGCCCCAAAGGAGGTTACTTTCCCCATCCCTCCCCCAAACTACCAAAATCTGCCCCTCTACCTGCCATAGAAAAGGGGCAAGCATCTGCTTAGCCCCTTTCCCCCACCAGATTGTCCAATAGGGACCTCAAACCCCCGTTGCAGATCTCCCAGAAAATTAAATGCCCTACATCAAACAGAAAATCCTCATCAGCCCTATGAAGAGCGGGCTTCTTAAATAATTATATCAGAGAGGGGTAGATAATGCCCTAAACCCTTCTCCATTGCCATGCAGAGAGCATAATTAACCCAATGTCAGGATATGAAGAAAAGGCACATTGGCTTTCCCACCCCAGGAGGCACACTGGCACTCCCACTCCTGGGCAAGGTGGGCAAAGCTTCAGAACCCAGAAACAAATCAATTAAAGGTCCGAAACCCCAATGGCTTTATGAACAGGGATGGAAAGAATATTGCTACCATTCGTTTCCCAACAGAATAGTGGGTTTCCCACCTTGCCGAAAACCTTTGCTGAAAGCAGTGCAGGAGTGAGATTCTTCACACTTTGCAAAGTCTCTTGGGGAATTATTCTGCACAGAAATACACATGGTTTTTCTGTTTGGGAGACTATATTTTACTGCTTTGTTTGCAGAGAAAATGTTTTCTGCACAAAAAACTGTTCTGTTTTTGTTCAGAAAAAAAATTTGTGTATTTCTGCATGATTTCTTGAGAGACTTTGCAAAGTGGGATACCTCTCATGAATTTTCACATTATGGGGAAAACCACAGAAACTATTTATCCTTGCATGCAAGAATGAAGAATGTGAAGATGTACATGCCTACGTATGAGCCAGAAAAGCTCCTTATGTCATTTTAGCTCTCTCTGTTAGGAAGTTACAGTTACTGCCATTTGTTCTTACAAATCATTCGTAAGGCTGAACAGCCTTTATGCTGCAAATCAAATATGTCTTTTCTGCTACCTCTCCCTAGTTGCCCACTTTTTTTTGATAGATTCACAGAAAGCCAAAGGCTCTATAAAATCTGTGCCTCATGTACTGCAATGTGTTGGTCGTCTTAGCTGCTCCCAGTGAATAAGATGAAAAAGGGAGGGATGGGGTACATGGTCCATTTCATGACATAGAGGGGGCAGTGGAGTATAAAGCTTCCAGGCCTCATGTTATCAATCAGAGAAAGTGTCCCGTGTCTAGGATAGCCCAGACATCCATTGCAGTGTCATTTGGGACTGGACAAAAGTTTTCAAGGTTGTCATCTCCAGTCTGAGAAAGATCAACAAGAAAAGAATCCCCATGTTTATATAGTTTATAGAATTACATATATCATATATTTTAACTAATTGTATATTTTTTAATCTGTTCTGGTTTTAACATTCTGTAAGCTGCCTTGTCACACTCTCACAGCCTCAGAGGAAGGCAAGGGACACCCCCCCCCATTGTGAACAAACTCTGCCAAGAAAACCCCTTGATAAGTTTGCCTTAGCATCACCATATGTCAGAAATTACTTGAAGGCACATGACAACAATAGAAAGCTGCCTTGAGTGCCAATATTGGGAAAAGGAAGGATATAAATGATGATAAAGATGATGTTTTCCTACTGAATTCCAAGATACAAGAATTCAATTGCAACTACTTTAATTCAGTAGTCTACTAAGCAAGCTATTTCAGCTCTAGTTTTTTTGTGGCTTGTTTTCTTCATTGCAGCTCTCTTTGCAGAAAAAAAAAGGTCACTTTTCTAAGCTAGATAGTTCCTTTTACTGAATATGAAAGCATATGTGTGGACATGCTTGGCCTATGAACAATATCTTTTTATAATCAAGGGTAACTTTCCCGGATATTGAAGAGGAAAACACTGTAATAATTGTGCGTGCAAGACCATTTATTGTGGAAACATGCTACTAACACACCACCAGCAATAACAAGAGAAAAAGATATTCATAGCTATCACAGACTGCCAAAAAAATTGAAAGAGAAATTTTGATTGGAAGAATTCTGCTTCCAAAATGTTGATGCCTGTACCAAAATCCATTACGTTTTCAGCAAATCCAGTGCATATTCAACCTTGATTAGAAACATTTTTCAAGTACCATACTCAATCATTTCCATTAACTTTTATCATACGAGGCTGGTTAATCACAATTACAGCAGGATAATAGTGTTTTCACCCAGTACTTATCACACAACATCGTTTCTCTCCTGTTGCTGCTTTGCATTTCAACTTTGATGGAGTGCACCTTTTCACTGAGGCAATGGCAAACCCCCTCTGAAAAAAAAATCTTGCTAAGAAAACCCTGTAAGAGGGTCACCTTAGGGTGGCCAGAAGTCAGAAATGACTTGAAAGATCACAGCAACATCAAAAGCATCTCCTGCTAAGGTCACCAGGGGCTCAGTTACATGACAGTTTTTATCATGGGGAGAAACGGGATTTCCTCATCCCGAGTTCATCCCTTGATGTTTACATGATTTGTCACGGTAGCATAAGTCTCATTAAAAAAAAAAAATCTTGTTCTGAGTGCCTCTATCCTGGGATAGGGGCACACAGCAAAGATGTATTTTGATTGGTTGGACTTTGGAGGGGGCGGACTTACAAGGGAAGCCTGGCAAGTCTGGATCCGCCATTTTTGGAATGGTCAGTCTGGGAGAACCACCCCACCCCTGCCAGGCACAGCTGCACTCGCCTCTAAAGAGAACCCCCCATCCCCTGCCCCTACTTTTTTTCCTTCCAATAGAAAGCAATGCTTTAAGTTCTTTCTGTCCTCCCAATCCCCTGCCCCCACTGTTTCCCCCTTCCAATAGAAAAGTAATGTTTTAAGTTCTGTCCTCCCCACTCCACCCCCACTTTTTTCCTTCCAATAGAAAGCAATGCTTTAATTTCTGTCTGTGCTTCCCACTCCTCCCCCGCTTTTTTTCCTTCCAATAGAAATCAATGCTTTAAGTTCTGTCTGTCCTCCCTATCCCCTGCCCCCACTTTCCCCCCTTCCAATAGAAAGTAATGCTTTAAGTTCTGTCTGTCCTCCCTACTCCTCCCCCAACTTTTTTTCTTCCAATAGAAAGCAATGCATTAAGTTCTGTCTGTCCTCCCCATCCCCTGCCCCCACTTTTTGCCTTCCAATAGAAAGCAATGCTTTAAGCACGACTGAGCCACAGCCTGGAGGAGGAGGGAGGGAGGGGCCGGTGGCTCTCAGCTGGCTACAGCTTCTGCCAGCCAGGCATCAAGAATTGAAAGGCTTCCCTTGCAAGCCTGACCCCTCCAAAGTCCGACCAATCAATATTCAGCCTATGTCCCAGGATGGTTCCTGATTGTTCAGACAACCAATAGCATGGGTTGTCTCAGATTTTCCTAAAAAGGTCCTGAAAAATAGAGGGGTGGAAAGTCATGGGTTAACTGGGCTTTTTGCTACCCCCTCCTTCTGAATAGCCTGTGATGTGTGTGAACTACCAGGGATCTACATGGATTCTTCTCAGGCTTTTTTTGTCATGTAAACATTCCCCAGATTCCTGAACATGACTGCTTCCGTTCAAACTGTGGTTTGCATAACTGCTAAATTTCAGTTACACAAAAGTTAAAGCCACCTGCCATCTACAGGGCTGGAGGATATTCTGTCTCTAAATCTGAAAGATACTAGAAATCCCATGCTCCATAGTAACATTAAAATAAGTATGCAAACATACATTTGTTGCTATGATTCAGTGGTTATACAGCATGATGCACAATGTTGCTATATAGCAGACCTAAATAGCGTAAAGGCTTGGAAGCAAAGCAGGGTCAGCTCTGGTTAGTATTTGGATGAGAGACTACCAAGAAATACCAAGTGCTGTAGGCTATATTTTAGAGGAAGGAACTAGCAAAACCACCTCTGAGTCTTCCTTGCCTAAGAAAATCCTATGAAATTCATAAGTCATAAGGGCACCATAAGTCGTCAGGCAACTTGAAAGCACATACACACAAAGAGATCATGATGCAATTTTCTCAACACCAAATATGTATATACACAGGATTGGCTTTGTATTTTCCAGTCATAGTTTGTATGTATGTGCCTTCACGTTACCTGTTGACTTTTGGTTCCCACAATAGTTTATAGGGTTTTTAAAAAACAAAAAAAACAAAAGGAATACTCAGAAGTGGTTTGCCATTGCCTTGCTCTCAAATATAGCCTACAGTACCTGTTATCTTTGGTCAGAATGGAAATTGCAGTCAAGAAATCAGGAGAAGACTAGGACTGGGAAGGGTAGCTATGAATAAACTGGAGAAGATCCTGAAGTGCAAAGATATACAACTGAACACTAAAGTCAGGATTGTACAGGCCATCATATTTCCCACTGCCATGTATGGTTGTCAAAGCTGGATGGCGAAGAAAGCTGACAGGAAGAAAATCAAGTCATTTGAGATGTGGTGTTGGAGAAGAATTTTGCAGATACCGTGAGCTGCTAAAAAGACAAATAAATGGGTCCTAGAGCAAATAAAGCCTGAACTTGCCCTAGAAGCCAAGATGATTAATCTATGACTGTCATACTTCAGACACATCATGAGAAGACATGGCTCGCTAGAAAAGATGATAATGCTTGGAAAGGTAGAAGGCAGTGGGGAGAGAAGATGACTGAATTCAAGATGGATAGATTCAATCACAGAGGAAACGGACAGGTCCTAAGTGCAGGAATTGGGCAGGGCAGTTGAGGAAAGGGTATCATTTAGGTGCCTCATTCATAGGGTCACCATGAGTCAAGGTCGACTTGAGGGCAGTTAACAACAACAAACCTGTTATCTTTCATGAAAATTACTTCATGGCTTCAGATCAATACATCCTAAAAAAGATTTCTTCTTAAATGTCCATTCTACAAAATGACCTTTATTCCATAGCAGACATTGGTCTGAATAGTTCTTATCATCTGTGGAAACAGTACCTATGAATATTTACATGACTAATAATCAAAAACATATCCTGAACACTAGTACCTTATGAATGGTGCAGTTACATTTATTTTTGCACATGAATCAGTAAGGACACAAGATTTATCCCTAAAAGAAATGTCTTTGGGTAAGCATGGTTGAGGGCAGAATATATGCCACTCTGCATAGTTCCATTGGAAGAAGAGGGGGAGAAACACTGAAATTTTCAAAGTAAACAAGAGAGAAACTTACGGTCCTACATGATTATTTTCATCAGTACTAAGAGGAGAAATGGGAAGCTGACTGAACCATAAGTCAACAATAAAGTCACATAATTATCCCTCTATTATTTGCTATAGAGACATAAATTTATGACTAAATTACCTTCTGTTCCTTTGAAGACAAATGTAACATGGGCAGAAATGTCACAATGTAGCATGGATGAACTTGGTAGAATATGAGTGGGGTGTTAAGGACTGATCATTTGTTTAAAACATAACTATTGTTTTAATAGTGCCTCAATTATTCAGAACACAGAGGCCTTGTTACAGTAATTATTCTAAGTTTCCACTGAGGATACTACAGAGTGTGTTTGCTGGTGGCCATTCAGACTTGCCCTTTGAACCTCTTGACTGTGTCCTTGAGTTTCCTATCCAGGTAAGGTTCTTACTGCTTACCTATGAAAAGAGTTTTGTACAGTCTTGTAATCATTTTCAAGACACAGAAAGTTGTTCTATATTTATTATAGTACATGCACTAATATCTTTAGTAATATTATGTGGAATCCAAAGTTGATTTTTCCATTCTGAAAATACAAGGGACTTTGTCCCAACAGAGGAGATTATCAGACATGGCTAATGTGGCGCCAGCACGACACCAGCATAACGCAAAAGGATGCCAGTATCAGATGACAATGTCCTTTTGTTATGCTGGCAGTTTTTTACTGATGGCTGACGCCATCAATAGATCCCCCAGTTCTGTTTTGGTGCCAATATTGCCAGCGTGTGAAACCTCAGGCCATTTAAATCTCGACACTGCAGCAAGAATGGCTGGTCCGGTACAAACACTTCCAGGTAAGATCAGGACATCCAGGTAAGTTTTGCTCTTTTTATCACCCTCCTTGGGTTACTTCAGAATTTTGAAGTATGTTTAGGTGCTTGTGTAAACTTTTTATGCTTTATTTTATTTTTTATTTTTGAATTTCTCACGCTTGTGTCTTCATGCGATTTCACTCCAGGCAGTGAACGGAGCTCCATTAGAGCTCCGTTCATGCCTGGGCTGCCTAAAAAAATGGGATTTTAATTTTTTTTGAGGATTAGGAATGTTTTATTGGAATATGACCATTCTACTGAAAAATACACCTGACCACAAAAGGCCGTAACAATAACACAAAAATAATAATAATTGTTTTCCTCTTTTCTTACTAATACAAAAATAAAACTATCTATCCTAACACTAATATATTTTTCCTCTTAATCGAAACACACTATAATCACATTATATTTACACATTATAATTATACCTATTCGGAAATGAAAACAATCAATAAAAGATTAATTAAAAATAAAAATACAAAATAATACAAAAATACAATAATAATAAAAAAATATTTATTTAAAATATCATTTTATGTTATTGCTGGGGTTGTCTCACTAAACCACGGCCAAAACTTTTTCCAACGAAGGTTTGGCAATTTCTCTTTTTCACTCAGAGCTAAATTTTCAATTACATTCTTCACATAATAGGCAGTGCCTTTTACATCCTGCCGATTTTGGCTTTTCACCTCCTTTTGTCTTTGGAAAACTAACGCTAACATCACATAGAGGTTTACCAGGCGCACCATGGACCAGAGCACTTTCCAAAAACTCTCAGCCACGGAACCAGACTCCTTCCTCTTCCTCTTTTGGCCCACTGACTTTCTGGGTCCCCTGACACCCTCCAGAGGTTCAATCCCCGAAAGTATTGTCTCCTAAGCCTGCTGTGCCACTTCTGGCCAATCCAGGACCCGGGCCACCTCCTCCCATGTTTCCCGGGCACTCGGGCAGTCCTGGACAAAATGTCTGATCGTCTCCTTTTGTACAATGCCACTCAAAATCTCAGCCTTTTTACATTTCAGACAAGGACAAGTCTGCTCATCCTCTGCGGTCCATGGTCTCTTTCCCCTCAGATTAAGAACCTGATGGTAGAGTCTCCACCTCAAGTCCCACAACTTTTTGGGGACCCTTTTGTCCATGAAATACTCAATTGAGTTAGTCTGGTGATTTAGGTACTCTGATAAATCTAGTTTGGCCTGACGCTTTTGCAAACATGGGTTAACATAAATCTCCTCCACTATTTTCCTGTACAAACCTCTCTTGATGCTCTTGATGCTCTGACCTGGTCTGTCTTCCTCCTTCAACTCCTCAGCATGAATTCTATTGTTCTTTATGTAAAAAATAAAGTCTCTCAAATAATTGGGTGCTTTCAATTTTTCAGGCAAAGAAAACCTAAAATTTAATGAGCCTTCCTCCCACCAAGTCTTTCCCCATCTAGTCCCCATCCAGCACTCACAAAACAAAACTAGCCAAGCCTGAAGTTGAATCTGACCCTTTTGCAACAGAGAAACTTTCCCAAAATTTTCAGCAGAAAAGATGGTGATGAACTTAGGTCTCAGGGCTGGGAAGTTATTGTGCCAGGACAGGGGTAGGATTGGAGATTGTGGGACAGGAGTGCTTTTTGTGTTCCTGTCTGATAATCTCCAGAGTCTGCTGCAAACAGAAAGGAAACAGAAATAATTAAAATCACCTCTCCAGTTCCTTCCAGAACCTTCTATTGCAAAAATGGGACATCTTTAGCCTTCCAGATGTTTTGGGCCATAGTTCCAATCCATTCTACTCATCATAGTAAGGGATTCTGGGAGAGGTATTAAAAAATAGTTGGAAGCCCAGATGTTTGCCTCCACTTACCCCTTCTAACTGCACCTTTGGATCCAACCCGTTTTAATACTTCTAGACATCGGTTATAGGGAAACTCTAGGTTTGTCTAAATGGAAAAAATACTCCTGACAGAATGTGAGGAGAAAATGACCAGTCCTAATGGCAATCCTTGTTGTTTTGCCATATTGTTAAGGAGGGGGACGAAAATGGCAATATATATATTAGCATATATATATATCTGGCTTTTCTTCGCAAACAAAGATCAGGACGGACTCATCCCACGTTTTCTGCAAGCGCGCTGGTGACTAAAAAGGCCAATCCAAGATAGGCAAGTCCGGTTGCAGAAAGCACAGCAGAAGGTTTCCTCAGGTGATGTTACCGGGTTGTGATTCTTTCTGCATTGCTGTTTCTCTTCAAGACTTGTTTGGCATGAGTTCTCAAATAAGGCTGCTGCATTGTGGATAGTGTGTCTCCATGCCTCCCGATGTGAGGCCAGGGCAGACCATTGTTGGTGATCAATTAGGCCAAGCTCGAGATGTTGTTTCAGGGAATCCTTGTATCACTTTTTTGGAGCATCCCTCTTACGCTGACCCGTGGCGAGTTCACCGTAGAGTACTATTTTTGGGAGGTGATGGTTCTCCATCCTAGACACATGCCCTGCCCAGCGCAGCTGTGTTCTCAATATCATGGCTTCAATGCTGGTGATCCCTGCTTGCTCAAGGACAGCAACATTCGTCACATAGTCAGTCCAGTGTATATTTAGGATTGTGTGTAAACAGTGCTGGTTGAAGCGTTCGAGGAGTCGTAAGTGGTGGTGATAGGTGACCCATGTTTCAGATCCATAAAGGAGAATAGAGAGTACAATGGCTCTATACACACTGATTTTTGTGTTTTGCCTCAGGTGTTTATTACTCCAGACTCTTTTGTAAAGTCTTCCAAATGCACTATGTGCCTTTGCCAATCTGTGATCGATCTCTTTCTCAATCTTGGCATCTGAGGAGATGATGCTTCCCAGGTAGGTGAACTGCTGAACGGACTTAAGCACAGAGTTGCGAATGGCAATGTGGGGTTGGTGGTGTTCGTCCTGTGGTGCAGACTGGTAAAGAACTTCTGTTTTCTTCAGGCTGACTTCCAGCCCAAAGATCTCTGCAGCTGTTGCGAAGCAGGATGTTAGGCACTGCAGAGCTGCTTCTGTGTGGGCAACAAGGGCAGCAGCATCAGCAAAGAGCAGCTCACGGACTAGACAGTTTAGAGTCTTAGTGCGAGCCCTCAGACGGCTTAAGTTAAACAAGCTACCATCAGTACGGTAACGTATATAGATGCCGTCGTCCTCTTCGAGCTCTGCCGTAGCCCTTTGGAGCATCATGCTGAAGAAGATTGTAAATAAAATTGGCGCAAGAACACAACCTTGCTTCACTCCATTAGTTATTAGAAAGGGCTCTGAAAGAGCATCACCATATCTGGCTTGACCACGCTGGCCCTCGTGTAGCAAGATAATCATTTTAAGGAATTTGGGGGGACATCCTAGTCTTTCCAGGATCTGCCACAGACCTTTCCTACTCATGGTGTCGTGACTCAGCTATCCAACATATGATACAAAAACCGATGAAAAATGAATTAGACATAGCTCCCACTTTGGAAGAGACCCTTAAGACCGTACAGCAGTTGAAAAACGGCAAGGCAGCTGGGATTGATGGAATCCCACCTGAAGTTTGGAAACACGGAGGTCATGTACTCCATGTTAAATTCCACGAACTCCTTGTGAATTGCTGGGGAAAAGGGGAACTGCCATCAGATCTCCGAGATGCAGTCATCATCACCATGTACAAGAAAAAAGGAGCAAAATCCGATTGCTCAAACTATCGAGGCATAACACTGCTCTCTATTGCTGGAAAAATCCTTGCAAGGATACTCCTGAACAGACTAGTTCCTGCTATTTCAGAAGAACTTCTTCCTGAAAGCCAATGTGGCTTCAGAGCCAATAGGAGTACTACAGATATGGTGTTTGCCCTTAGACAACGGCAAGAGAAATGTAGAGAGCAGAACAAGGGTCTCTATGTAACATTTGTTGACCTCACCAAAGCCTTCGACATATATATATATATATATATATATATTCAGGAAAAACATTTGTGGTTTCTCCCAGAGTTTTTAAAAACCTTAGACGGAAACATGCACACCTGACTATTAAAACAACTATGTGAATTGTTGAGTGATTTGTAGGGGGAAGAACAGGCCTTCTGATTGATTGGGAGTGTGCAGGCATGATCCTGCACTTTACACTTTATTTTTTTACAGGGTGGAGGACAGCCACAGGGAGGGGGAAGAAGAGGAACCAGGGAAGGGAGAATGGCTCTCTCCTCCTCTCCCCCACACCTGCGGGTGTCTTCGGTGCCCCCCCCATCATGGGGATAGCAGAAGGGAGGGTGGCTTCTCCCTCCTCTTCCCCCTCCCTGCGGGTGCCCTATGTGCCACCATCACAGGGGTTGGGGAAGGGAGGATGGCTCCCTCCTCCTCTCTCACCCGCAGGTGCCGTCTGCACCACCACCATGAAGCTTATAGGGGTAACAAAACACATTAAGACAAATCACAGCTGCTCTGTTTTGACATTACTGCAGAGCAATCCATTTTTAGGGGGCTCATATAGATGGTCCCAGTGAGTGAGGAATATACACTCATATTTTGCTTGTAGAGGTCTAGGGGACTTTCCTGCTGCATTTGAAGCACTGTGCTTTCACTTTAATTGCAAGAGCTACATCCTTTGGAAATCTAGGGGACACATTTGGTAATTTGATGAAGCACTAGAGCTCTCTAGCAGAGAATTCTAAATACCCCTCCCTAAATTTCAGGATTCTATAGAATGACATCTATAGAATGATGTCTGAGGGCTCGCACTAAGACTCTAAACTATCTAGTCCATGAGCTGCTCTTCGCTGATGCTGATGCCTTTGTTGCCCACACAGAAGCAGTCCTGCAGCGCCTAACATCCTGCTTCGCAACAGCTGCAGAGATCTTTGGGCTGGAAGTCAGCCTGAAGAAAACAGAAGTTCTTTACCAGTCTGCACCACAGGATGAACACCACCATCCCCACATTGCCATTGGCAACTCTGTGCTTAGTCCGTTCAGCAGTTCACCTACCTGGGAAGCATTATATCCGCAGATGCCAAGATTGAGAAAGAGATCGATCACAGATTGGCAAAGGCACATAGCACATTTGGAAGACTTTACAAAAGAGTCTGGAGTAATAAACAACTGAGGCGAAACACAAAAATCAGTGTATATAGAGCCATTGTACTGTCTATTCTCCTTTATGGGTCTGAAACATGGGTCACCTATCACCACCACCTTCGATTCCTCGAACGCTTCCATCAGCGCTGTTTACGCACAATCCTAAATATACACTGAACTGACTATGTGACAAATGTTGCTGTCCTTGAGCAAGCAAGGATCACCAGCATTGAGGCCATGATACTGAGAACACAGCTGCGCTGAGCAGGGTATGTTTCTAGGATGGAGGACCATCGCCTCCCCAAAATAGTATTCTACGGTGAACTCGCCACGGGTCAGCGTAAGAGGGGCACTCCAAAAAAGCGATACAAGGACTCCCTGAAACAACATCTCGAGCTTGGCCTAATTGATCACCAACAATGGTCCACCCTGCCCTCACATCGGGAGGCATGGAGACGCACTATCGACAATGCTGCAGCCTTATTTGAGAACTCACGCCGAACAAGTCTTGAAGAGAAACGACAAGGCAGAAAAAATCACAACCTGGAAACATCACCCATGGAAACCTTCTGCTGTGCTTTCTACAACCGGACTTGTCTATCTCGGATTGGCCTTTTTAGTCATCAGCGCGCTTGCAGAAAGCACGGGATGTGTCCTTCCTGAATCTTCATTTGTGAAGAGAAGCCAGAGGGAGATAGAATGACATGGCAGTTAAAGTGGTATCACAGTGCTGTAACTGTGTAGTGTGAAAGGGCCTCTGGTCATCTGTTTGACCATTGAGTAAAATGGGGTACAAGACTAGATAGTATTTTGGTCTCATTCAATATAACCCAATCTTTTTTACCAACATTATATCATGAATATCATAGTATGTGTTTAGTCTATAATTCAAGAAGAATTTCATGAGATAGGACTACACAATTAAGCAACACTAAATTTTTAGAGCATTTGTAAATGATGCTTCATATATCCAACAACAGATCATGCTTTTTTAAGTCTGTGGAGTCATTTATTATTGGTGTTTTTACTATTGTTGTTGTTGTTATCTTCTTAGGCTTAGTTATTTTATTAAACTCAAAGAATAACCAGGCAATTCTTTTCTTAGCAGTATATTTTGATAGCTGACTAAATTAACACTGCCCTGTGATCACCAAATGACTGGTCTTTGTGGGACCAAGGAACTGTGTGATCAAACAGAGCATCCGGCTCCTTTGACAGGTACTGAGCTAAGTTGCTCATGTGCCTCTCCTGTGTCTGACATCAGCAGCAGGAGGGGTGGAGCAGTTCAGGGAGTGAGTGCATTTACAGTTGTTGCCAGGGAAACAAGAAAACTGCAGGCATGCTGCACCGCATATAATATAATCAGATTTGGACTGGAATCACAGAACATTTTATAGCCATCTATACCAAATGCTAAAAAGCAATGGATTTATTCCGGTTTTTATGGATACCTGGATCTGTTTTACATAAAACTGATTAATTAGAACTTTTAAGATAGCAACTAAAAAGGGAATGAGATACCCTACTATGCCTGTGTTGATCTACTCTTGTCTACTTTTCTGCTTCCTTTTACTGCCTGGACTTACAGATGTTACTTTTTCTACTCGAAAAGCTCCTGTTTCATATTCTTCTGGTTTAGAAAATGGCCATCATTATTATATCAGCAGAACAATACAGAAGGATATGAGACAAATCTCTTTCAGGTGCAGACAGCTGGCAGGGAAGAAGTGCACTATTCCCCTTTCCTTCCATCTTTTATCGCTATGGGTATGCTTTGTCCTGAATATACAACTGAGGGAAAGGAGTAGCCCCTTGTGTCTTTTCTTTTGTACCACTAGTATAAATTGATTGATTGATCGGGGAGAATGATCCATAATTTTGGGTGGGCTTTTTGCTTCTCTGGCTTCAATAAAAGAGTCTGCACAAGCCAGGAATTAACAGGGTTCACTCACTTAATCCACTCCCCAAGCATAGAAGTCAGCTTGAAGGACATTCTGCAAATGTTCTGATTTTTCTTCTATCTAGAGTAATAAAAATGAAGGTTGGGAAAAGTAGGACATTCTGTGTGATGCAGTGAGCAAATTGCAGAATGAAGATTTAGGAAACCTTAGTTCAAGTACAAATTCATTCACAAACCCCATGAGAAACATGTCTCCTCCAGATATACTATTACACAGAACTGATACATGTGTAGGGTTAGCATTGCCAGTCCTTGAAATCAAAATGGTAATTGGACAGCAAAGCCTGACAGTTTTTGCTGGGGCTAGCAGTGAAGGCCATTGGCTTTGCACCTGTCTAGGAAAAGACCCATGCAAAATTTATTTATTCACATATACTATATGGGCTTTGCAAAGAGATCTTGTAGCACCTTTGAAGCTAACTGAAATAATTTGGTAGCATAAGCTTTCATAGACTTAAGTCTACTTCCTCAGATGCATGCAGTGAAATACCTGGGAACAGACCTTTATGAGCATGTTGTATGTGTGAATAGCCATAGAAATGCAAAACTTGTGAGTATGGTGGCAAGTTCAGTTTTAACAATGGTCATTGAGGGACAAAGCCAAGAAAAACGTGTTGCCTAAAGCCAGGCTGAGTAGATAAAAGCAAGGTATAAATGGAATTAATTAATTAGGACTTTATCAGATCAGCCCCTTTAAACATTATTTTGCTGGCATAGGAAAAAAACCAACCCATTTCTATGCCAGCAAAAGAATGCTCCCCCACTGCACCTACTTTCTCTCTCCCTCAATGGCTTCCCTGGCAATGAAGAGGAAGTGAACAGAGCTCTGTTCACTTCCTCTTCCGAAATCCCGTGGATTCTGGCAATAGTTCATTACGTGGGAAATTCAAAAATAAAACAAAAAATAAAACATTTTAATTTACACTAAGCACCTAAACACACTTAAAAACTTCCAAGTGACCCGGGGAAGGTAATTAGAAGTTAGTCACTTACCTGGAAGTCGTGATCTCACCCAGAAGTGTTGTGCCCCATCCGGCCATATACTCTGCAGCAACAAGATTTATTTTTTAAAAATATTTTTATTAATTTTTAAAATTAAACAACATACAATTTCTACATAAAACTTAACAAACACATATAACAGTGATTCCCTCCACCGAGGGACTTCCCTTTACATTCATCCCTTTTTCCAAAATACTATTGTTTCCAACTCAGGTTTGCTTCCTATCCCCTTTATTAATACAAATTCTAAAAATTTACTCCATTTTTCACCAAAAACATTCTTATTTAACCCTCCTTTTTTTCCTTAACCATATTTGTTAATTTCTCATTTATAGCTATATTCCATACTTCATTATACTATTCTTCTATTTTGTATTCACCTTGTATTTTCCATTTCTTTGCTATTATTAACCTTGCTGCTGTCAGCAGATTTGTTAATAAATCCTTAACAATTTGAGATTCTTGTACTTTTTCACAATATGATAATAATGCTATTTTGGGGCATAAAGGTATATTTATCTCCAGTATCTCACTTATTTCCTTCATTACTATTTTCCAAAATTCCTGCACATATTTGCAATTCCACCACATATGAATATACGTTCCCAATTCTTGGCATCCCCTCCAACACTGTGCTGAATACTTTTTATCTATTTGATTCAATCTTACTGGGGTTAAATACCATCTCCATATAATCTTATAGTAATTTTCTTTTATTCTTACTGATAATGTTTTCAAATGTTGTATATTCCATATTTTCCCCCACTTAGATTTGTCTATTACAGTTGCTACATCTGTTTCCCAAGCATCTTTAAGATAATCTTGTACTTCTTCATTATCCATTAACATTTTATATATTTTACTTGTAATACCTTTTATGTTAATTTTCTCTTGAGTAGCTTTTATAAGCAGCAACGAGATTTAAAAGGCCAGAGGTTTCACACACCAGCAATGTCAGCAAAAGCCAGCACTGTTGATCTATTGACAGCCTAAGCCATCAATTGAAAGTGGTGCCCTATTATTGGCTAATTGACAGACTGGCCACGGGAAGAGAATGACGTCGTCTGATAATGATGAGCCATAATGTTGTTAGCACGTTGTTTTGGCGCCTTTTTTCTTGTCTGATAAAGTCCTTAGTTTGTGCTTTGAATATACTTGTAGGACAAGACACCTGTTTATAAAAAATGGTATAATAGCAATTTAGGCTGCAATCCTATAAAAACTGATCTAGTACATTGTCCTATTGGAACTTACTTCTGAGTATAGGGTTCATTATCATAGAAACTATGGTATAAGGATGTTGTGATATAGCTAGAAGGAATCCAGAAGAAAAATTCTTCTGATGTAAGTTTGATTACAGGAATCCAGGTATGCAATATTTGAACAGCTTTCCATATTGTGAGAATTAGTTTGCATAGGGATGATAAGAACAGCCAGCATGGTGTAGCAGTTTGAGCATTGGATTATGACTCTGGAGACCATGGTTCAAACACCTGCTCAACCACTCAGTACTGCACCTGAAGAAGTGCGTTTATATTCATGAAAGCTCATGCAAAAATAAAAATAAAAAAATCTCAAAGGTGCTGCCATGTATCCTGTTTCCCCCCCCTCCCCTTCCTTCATCCTTTTAATGCTCAGCTATGGAAATGCATTGGGTGACCTTGGGCAAGTCACACTGTCTCAGCTTCAGAGGAAGGCAAAAGCAAACCCCCTTTGAATAAATTTTGCCATGAAAATCCCATGACAGGTTTGCCCTGGGGTCACCATTAGTCAGAAATGACTTGAAGGCACACAACAACCACAACAACAATAGGGGTGATAAGGAGAAGGAGGAGGAGACAACATGTTTAAAAAATAATAATTTGGCAAGCTGAATTTGGTGCCCCCAATATTCAGACTTAATGGATCATTAGGAGAGTAAACTATTTACAAAAAAATTAAAGCTTAAAAAGGTAATACAACAAAACACAAACAACTCAGAATTTAGAAAAAACTATGCCCATTTATATAACGTTCTCTAAACCTCAATATTCTTACCTTAAACATTTTAAACTTATATTCAAATAATAAATAATGACAAAGGTTTATTTTTAATGAATATGTCTCAAGTCAAACATCAAAAATGAAGTTTTTGAACATTTAAAAAAAAATCAAATTGTTGTCCCTCCCTTCTCTTTTCCTTTTCCACATTTCAAATTTATTTTAAAAAATTAAGTTTTAATTGCACATGATATGCATTTATGGAAATATTTCATCCTAACTTTGGGCAACAAGTGTGGGACACAGAAAGAAATGAAAGACGAAAAGCCAGCTGTAAGAATAGTTGACTCATCTTGCAGAGCAAGTTTTCAGAAAAGCCTGATCCTCTTATTTTTAATTGAATTTATAATACAGCAAGGAAATTATTTGTGAAGTATTTGCCCTGTACCTGAAACCACCTCTAGTGAAACTATGTTTCGCAACCTGAAGCACTTTGAAGTCAATAGAGTGGCAATAAAAATTAGACTTTCATGAAAGAGCTGAGCCTTGCAGTTCCCCTGAGCAACCTGCCAGAGCCTCAAGGGGTCAACCATTTGTGGCATGGGAGTAGGGGAAGCAGGCAAATTGCCAGAGCTTTCAGCTCATGCCCTCCCTCTGTTCTGGAAGCAATGGAACACATGGAAGCAATTCTTCTCATATTCTTTTCCAGTTCCTTATGAATTTCTCACCCATTACTCACACTTCTTCCCCTCCCATTTCAAAAACCACTTTCTTTTGCAGGCGTCCTTCCACAACTTTCATGTCACATTTACAAAATTAACAGTAACTGTCAAAGCACTCTACAAATAGAGGAATATACCTTTTTTTTGGGGGGGGGAATCAAGCTTCTCCCTCCCTCCCTCCCTCCCTCCCTCCCACTTTGCCCTAGGGCCAACTTGATGGAGAAGCAACAAAGGGATCCTTGAGAGATATTTGGATAGGCTGCCCCAGCAAGGCAGGCTTTTATTTTATCAAGTGCATGCAATTTTTCAATTGCATTTTTGTATGGGGGAGGGTTATGTCCTTCCTCTAAGTTATGCTCTCCCCCTGTGTACTCTACTGGGGCTGTGAACTAGAAATTACACTGGGAACAATTACTATTACTAGAGACAGGATTTATTTTAAGAGTATATGTCTAAACCTTTAGTAGAAGAATTGGCAGGAAAGGGACAAACAGAAGAGAATGTGTGGGATTGTATCCAAAAAAAGGAGTGATTGAGATTTCCAATGAATGATTCTTACATGTATTGGGGACGGGGTAGATAGACCATGAAGGGGGAAGTGCTTATAGTAATTAAAGAATATCATTGTGGAAAGGGGGGTGGGGAGAGTGCTCAGAGGAATTGTAATCTGTGGAGATGTAAGCTAATTATTTAATCACTTGCATTTGTAAATCTTATTATTGGAAAAGAAATTACTGTAGCGGTAAAATTGCAGATATTTATCTGCTAATAGCCTTGATTCATCAGCGATGTTAATCTGTCATCTTGAAAGCCAATATTAACGGCATCAATCTTGCAGAACAATAACAGTTTATATGAAAGAAAATGTTGTCCATTTAAGGCCCAGATGTGCAGAAGGGAGAAGAGGAATGTACAGATTCTCAAACCAGTTGACTGAGCCAAAATACTTCCCAAGATTAAGTTGTTTTGCCCTATTAACCCTTTTTAGGCACAAAGTGCTACTTAGTTTTGAACAAATAGTATTTTCTATGCTGTGAAGTAAGCAGCAATTCTGGACTTAAGCGATACATTACAGACTTAATTTATTATCCCTTAATTATCCTTTGGGATAATTAAGGATCCCAAAACTTTTGATTGTTTAAAACAGCCCATTTTTCCCCCAAATGGTACATTCTAAAGAATTATATAATTATTTGGGAGAGGGAGAGAAACTGAAACAATGCTATTGATTTTTCCCTTTGGCTAAATAAACTTTTCTTTTTTAATCACTGTTTTGGACAACAAGGGAAAGTGATGAAGTGGAAAAAGGGAGACTCCAGTGTTTTAATTTCCTCTCAGCGTTGCACAGTAAGTTTTACAGGGAAATGAAACTCCTGCAAATAAGCCCAGGTTACAATTTCAGAGGAAATTTGCTGCAGAGCAGACAAGGGCAAAACATCCAGAGAAGATCAACATTTCTATTTTGGTGGTGCAAAAGAAAAGGGAAAAGAACAAAACAATTACAGCAGAAATGTCTACCTTGCAAGATTTCTATCTGTACTACAGTTGTAGCCTCTATTGTAACCAGATGTCCCTGCTTCCAAAGAAATGTTCTTGGGGGGGGGGTGGTCTTCTTCTGAGGATGATGCAAGTTCCTGACTTATAACATTGAACTAGATGTGTCCCAAACACCACAGCTTGGATCAGTAGAAAACTAGTGTAAAGTAGGGAAGTACTTCTGTTTGTATCTGGGAAGATTTCTTTCCCAAAAAAGTATCTGACACTCCCTTTCATATACTGCTCCCTGTACCATATTCTACTCCATCCCCGTGGGACCCCTGATCCTCATGACTGGGTTGTAGTGAGGAGGAAGGGACAGACATGCTGAGCATTGCTTAGAGATTTTTGGATCCAGCTTATTATCTGTATTGTATTTCATCTTACCTGCAATGGGTAGTATTATTTGTAATCATTTTAATTCCAAAGAATTATTTTTAATTGTTTTTTTAAGGAACTGAATAACTATTTTCTATATATGAAAATATTACAGATTTGCATTACAATGACCCTTGCTGCTCTATTATATATTGGCATGGATGCCACATTTTTGCTCATGATTCCTACTATTTATCTACAGTTCGGGTCTGACTAATCTGACTCCTTTCGGCATTGAATTATACATACTGTTGAATGGGGAATGCTGTTTCTGTCACAAAATGGTTATCTGCTTGCTCTTCCATATATCTGAAGGGGAAACTTGCCCAGTTTGGGGTAGAAGGGCTCATTTGCACAGGCCAGAATATGCTGGCTCCCCACCAGTGTATTCTGGCCGTGGACCTGGTCCATTGCTCCCCCACTACCTGCACAAAATGGGTTGGAGACCAGACTGCCATGTTGGTCAGTCTTTGCAGTGACAGCTCCCACCATCCACATCACACTCCCCATAGTCAGGAAGCTGGCCCATAGCACATGAGCAGGGCGCCCTTCATGCAACCAGCCTTCTTGTTTTCAGAACAGCAAGGCAGACAGCAGCTGCAGCGATGGGCTGGCGTGACAGTCTGGGCTCCTGGGCTCATGCAGGGCCCAGTCCACTTTATTTTGGCTGAAGCAGATTTTTCCAGGTATTTTTTAAAATGGTGTAATAGGCTTTACTCTGCCTTGGCCCCATCTTTGCCCTGGGGTTCATTTTGGACTACCTGGGGGCAAAATGGGCAAAAACCCTGTGGTTTTTTTGGACTGTAGGGCTCTATGACAGGGGCATGGTAAGGTAAATTGCCCATAGCGAATTGAAGACAGCCAGTTATTTAATGACACAGTGCCAGTCCAGATATCCAGCATTCAAGCTGAGCAAACTCACACTGAAAGAAACATACGCATTACCATTTATACCATTTTGGAAAATCCACCTACCAACTTATCGCAAATCATAAGAGAAAAAAATCCCAAACTAATAAAACAAATTCATTTTCTAAAGAAACTCTGATAATATTAAGAAAAAATATCAGTTGTTTTGCTCAGAAAATATTTTAGTAGAGAGAGAAATATAACTAACAGGACAGCTGGAAGCCAGCAATGTAAGATTGCAGAATATATACGTAGGTTTTTCAGTGGCTGCTTTTCAGATTTTGTACTTAAAATATCTGCTACATTTTAGAAATAAAATACAGTCTTTTGAGATATCTATAGCCAGATTCTATGCCGTAGATCTTTGCTATCATGAGCAGATGCTAAACCAGTTCTGCTTTAGCCTACCATAGTAGTAGCCCTATTATTTGCTAGCAATAAGTCAAGATCCCAAGAATATCAATAGAAACCAAAGCTAATCTAACAAAACATATAGCCATGTCCATAACTTTTCTGGCAACTCCACAACCATTGCTACCATCATGATTTCCCCTGACATGGAATGCAAAATCCATGATGATACCATGTGGTGGTGGTAACAGACAACACACAAGTATATTACTAGAAGCTAGGGATGGAAATCTTTGCCTATTTCATCCTAACATGGAAATGTTTTCCCCTATATTCAAACATCTCAAATTGTTTCAGGGAAATTATACATGGGTTTTGTTTGGGGGGGTTGCCCAAAAATGTGTGTGTGTGTGTGTGTGTGTGTGTTTGCACCAAAACATGTTTCTGGACATAACTACATAGTTTTTCCATGCAGAACACTACAGAATGTATGAATTTGCACAAAAAATGCACAAAAGGCTCACTGCTGTGCTAGCCTTCCCAATGGGATTTCTCAAGTGTTGGGAAACCCTTTTCTCAGTTGGATAGTGGATAACAACAAATACTGTTCCCATTCTTAATAGGAAGAGCTTTCATCTCTCTTCAGTCAGAATCTCCTGTCGGCCCAGCAGGTATGAAGCCTGCATGTAAAACTCATTGATGGCAATCCTATTGTTTGAGTACTTCTGTGGTACAATGGAAGTCTTGGACATTGTATAGCATGTAAAATGGGGGGCATGCTGCAAAAAAAAATCCCTGCACCTACCACTTACAGCAGCTGCACAGAAACAGAAACATATATACATACACATGCACACAACTTAGCAGAAATTATAGTGCCCAGTTTTTCATTGTTTAAGAGTACCGGAAGAGGTACTTTGAAGCCACATTTGGTCTGTTCTGTATATGCTGGACAACATGATACCAGGAGTGCTTCTGAGGGTTCCATCCAGATTTCTTCTTAGATTTTGCAGTTCAGGGCCAGGTCATCAAGTTCACTAGGCTTTCACACAACATATTATCATGGGTGAGAAAGCAAAACTGACAGATGCTTCTTATTCTTTGTATTACAATTGAGCTGTTGATAAACTGTAAAGTTTTGCTGAGAGGATATTGACTCTAGAGGTTTAAACAGTTTGAAGGAAGGCACAAGAGAAATTGATGGATTTTTCCCATTCCTGACAGCAAGAGTGGTACCTTTAAGAACTTATTTTTAATGGATGCAATGGCTAGATATAGCATCTGAAGATTAGTACACAGCTGCAGTTTCCATGTTCTACACAAAGCATTGAGTGTATGAGATTTCTTCGTCTGGTAGACTGCAAAGTTTGAATGTTGGCATAATTAGGTATCAGTGTTCTAACTGTAAATAGTGTAGGTTGAAAGATATTTCTGTTATGGAAAAACACAGCTAAGCTCTAGACAGAGGCCCATACAGATAAACAAGATGGACAGAAAAATGGAGATTGTTTTTCTAAGTCATTTCAACATTGTAAGATTCAGTGGTTTTTAAAATAAAATATTTACAAGAGACTAATAGTAAATTTAATTTTGAATCCATTTTTTAGGGGAAAATTAAATGCCATTGGATGTCCTACATCAATATATAAGTGTTCTAAATAATTTTTCTTCTAGGAAAAAAAAATAAATTAAATAAAGTCATTCCTTAAGCTAAGCGTATATAGCTGCAGTTCTAAAATAGAATCAACGGAGATAATATGCTATATTGCTTCATGAAGTAAAACAACTGAGGGAAGACAATCAGGATCCTCATCCCTTTCCCCCCTCCTTTTTAAAACTGTGGATTAATTGTCATTCTCTTTGAAATGACACAAATGGGTAATATTTTGTAACTTATTCTTACAGTTCGCTTTCAAGAGAAGGGCAAAAAAGCTCTAATATAAGAAAGATATGTGCTGAAAATGGTAGAGAGATAGTGTGTGGATGTAGTGTGTGTTTGTGTGCCCGCGCGTGTGTACACACAGAATCCATTTTTATACACACTTCTTTATTTTGGACTCTAAAGGTGAATTCCTTCAATGTTAGCCATGCCGTATATGGCTACTGTATAATTTTGGCAGATGTCACAAGGTAAGCAGGGTCAGGGTCAGTCTGGGTCAATATTAAATAGCAGCTTTCCAAAGAAAACCCAAAGGCCTTGCAAGGTGATGAGAAGATAGTGTGAGGTGGCAATCTCAGCTCTGAGTCAGACAGGAAGCATGCCCAAGAGACCGCTGATGCCAACATCCTAACAAGAGTTGCAGTCTTCAGAAAAGAAATGAAACCACAGCTCAGTTCACTGAAAGTCTCCACACAGTCTGCTTCACAGCTGAGGGTGGTTTTCACCACCTGGTTGGACAAATTCTCATTTGGATTATTATTATAACTGGTAAAATTATTGACTCTCCAAAAACTTAAATGCCTTGATGGGTAATATGCTCCCCTTTATTGTTCACAAGTGACCTCCATGAGACTTATGGACATTTTAAAAAGATGCCATCTGTTCAGAGTTCCCTGATGAGCAAACAGGACTTTGCCAGTAGACTACTGGTTATGGTGCTGATCTGCCATTTAGGAGTGAGAAGGATCTGAGCAAGGGGAGGATGATGCCACATTCAGGATGGCATACCTCCTCCCCAACTGCCAATTTTCTGATTGGAGCTCTCTGCACAGAGCTGGGGCTGATCAAAGATATTTTTCTGCCCAAGGCAAGGAACATATAGAAGCTGGCAGGACTGGAAGCTGAATTTTACTTCAGCACTGGTGACAGATACCATATTCCATCACACCTGCAGTCAGCAGTCTAATGTGGGATGGGGAGGCAGAAGAGATTGTGTGGCAAATATAGTCCTCTCTTCCAAGAAAGGGAAATGTCCAAATGGCTCAGGATGAGCAGCTGTGGGAACCTCATCACTGTATCTAAGTACCTCCTACCTGAGATAGCTGACCATTGCCTTACCCTGCTTAATAGTAGGGCTAGCCCCACATGCTGTTCTAGCAGCTGGAGCAAGGCAGAAATGGCTTCCATTGTACCAAAATGCATACACATGTGCACCCCACCCCACCCCCTATATCGTATACTGTTAGGCATATATCCTTCCACATATATATGGTCCCTAGATGGACTGTGGAGCTAGTTTATTACTGGGCTTTTTCTTTTTCCACACATACTTCACTCCATTTCATATAATCTGAACCCACAACACAGAAATTAGAGTTTCAGTCTGTTCCCTTTAGATATTATAGAAAAGTTGCAGCTGAATGTACTGTAGGAAGTAGAATTATGGTACACTATAAATCTAATGAGAAACCATATCAAAAATCTTGAAAAGCATAAAATAATTATTTAAAAATATCTAATATTCTGTGTTTGCTTATATTTTCAGTTTGGGTCTCCTCAACACTATCTTATTCTATGCTTTGCTTTACATTAACTTGAACACAGAAGAAGCTGAAGATATATGAATGTGGGAAGCATTTATTATGAGTTTAGTTATCTCAAACTACTTTTGTACCACACTTTTTAAATAAGCGTTTACACTTAGGTAATATATCTATTATTCTGCTACCTGAATTGTATAATATCTCACTAGAACATGCTGTCTTGTGAGGTGTATGTAGTTTGAGTTTGTCGTTTGTACATATTATAAATATAAATATAATTTTAAAATATAATTTTAAAAACATTCCTCCCATTGCTTTATTGCTGGAGTAGATATTGTAAACATGTAGTAGAGAGTCTAATAAAAATAGTGCTACAGGATCCAGTAGGAGAATATTGAAACCAACCCTTGGATTGCAAGAAATGTATGTTCTTCCTCATTTGAATCTACATTTCTTGATCCTTTGTATTAACAGTAGAGTTGGTGTGGTAAATTTGGACTACAACTCTGGAGACCAGGGTTCAAATCTCCACTTGGCACTGGGTGACCTTGGGCAGGTTTTGCACTCTCAGACTCAAAGGAAGGCAAAGGCAAACCTCCTCTGAACAAATCTTGCAAGAAAACCATTTGATAAGTTCACTTTAGGTGCTTCAGAGCCAATAGGAGTACTACAGACATGGTATTTGCCCTTAGGCAACTGCAAGAAAAATGTAGGGAGCAGAACAAGGGTCTCTATGTAACATTTGTTGACCTCACCAAAGCCTTTGACACTGTAAGTAGAAAAGGTCTGTGGCAGATCCTGGAAAGACTAGGATGTCCCCCCCAATTCCTTAAAATGATTATCTTGCTACACGAGGGCCAGCACGGTCAAGTCAGATATGGCGATGCTCTTTCAGAGCCCTTTCTAATAACTAATGGAGTGAAGCAAGGTTGTCTTCTTGCACCAACTATATTTACAATCTTCTTTAGCACGATGCTCCAAAGGGCTATGGCAGAGCTTGAAGAAGACGACGGCATCTATATACGCTACCGTACTGATGGTAGCTTGTTTAACTTAAGCCGTCTGACGGCTCGCACTAAGACTCTAAACCGTCTAGTCCGTGAGCTGCTCTTCACTGATGATGCTGCCCTTGTTGCCCACACAGAAGCAGCTCTGCAGCGCCTAACATCCTGTTTTGCAACAGCTGCAGAGCTGTTTGGGCTAGAAGTCAACCTGAAGAAAACAGAAGTTCTTTACCACCCTGCACCACAGGACGAACACCACCATCCCCACATTGCCGTCGGCAAATCTGTGCTCAAGTCCATTCAGCAGTTCACCTACCTGGGAAGCATCATCTCCTCAGATGCCAAGATTGACAAAGAGATCGATCACAGATTAGCAAAGGCATATAGTGCATTTGGAAGACTTCACAAAAGAGTCTGGAGCAATAAACACCTGAGGCAAAGCACAAAAATCAGTGTGTATAGAGCCATCGTACTGTCTATCCTCCTTTATGGATCTGAAACATGGGTCACCTATCGCCACCACCTACGACTCCTCGAGCGCTTTCATCAGCGCTGTCTACGCACAATCCTAAATATACACTGGACTGACTATGTGACGAATGTTGCTGTCCTTGAGCAAGCAGGGATCACCAGCATTGAGGCCATGATATTGAGAACACAGCTGCGCTGGGCAGGGCACGTTTCTAGGATGGAGGACCATTGCCTCCCAAAAATACTACTCTACGGTGAACTCGCCACAGGTCAGCGTAAGAGGGGCGCTCCAAAAAAGCGATACAAAGACTCCCTGAAACAACATCTCAGGCTTGGCCAAATTGATCACCAACAGTGGTCTGCCCTGGCCTCACATCGGGAGGCATGGAGACGCACTATCCACAATGCTGCAGCCTTATTTGAGAACTCACGACGAATAAGTCTTGAAGAGAAACGTCAACGCAGAAAGAATCACAACCCAAAAACATCACCCAAGGAAACCTTCTACTGTGCTTTTTGCAACCGGACTTGTTTATCTCGGATTGGCCTTTTTAGTCATCAGCGCGCTTGCAGAAAGCGCGGGGTGAGTCCTTCCTGAATCTTTGTTTGCAAAGAAAAGCCAGAGAGAGAGGATCACCATAAGTTGGAAACAACTTGAAGACACATAATAACAACAATGTATTAATGCTACTGAAGAGAATACATCTATAAGCTCATGGCACAAATGGAGGGAGATTTAACTCAATAGAGATTTTCAGACTACACTGTTATAGTGTTACTATTCCACTTTAACTGCTCTGGCTTCCTCCTGTGGAATTCTGGGGTTTGTAGTTTAGTGAGGCCTAATATCTCTCTGGCTGAGAGTTGTAAATACCCCTCCCTAAACTGCAAATCCCAGGATTCAACAGGAGGCAGCCATAGCAAATAAAGTGGAATAGTAACACTATAACAGTGTTGTCTGAAAATCTCCTTTCTCTCTTAAACCACAATCCCAATGAAAAGCTATAGCACATCTTCTCTCCCAGGACAAGTAGGAGTGTGGTGATATTGGTGGGATTACAGAACTGAACTGCACAGAAAAAGAAGCAACCACCCATACATTACTTTATCTGCACCCTGCCTTTCCCCCAAAGCTGGGGCCAAAGGCAGCTCACCAAATAGATATAATTACAAATAAAAATGCATGTGGCTAAAAACATACAAAAATGTATGAAGAAATAGTATTAACAATGGGAATAATGTCATTTGCTTTAAAAGATATATATTTTTGCCCATTTTAGCAGAATTTTGAAAATCATTTTTTAACTTTAATAGCAATTTCATATCAGTCATAAGTGTTATTCCGTTTCTCAAAAAAATTGAAAAGTAACAAAAAAGCAACAAGCAATGCACCGAGATACTTTTTTCAAAGACTATAATGGGTAAGAGCAAGCAATTATTTTTTAAAAAACACTGTACAGTTAGCTGTCCAATCCATGTATTCCTTATCCACAGATTCAACCAACTGCAGATTGAAATATATATATGGGGGGGGGATTGTGTGCCCCTGGTGGGCCATCATATCAGCTTGAACGTTTTCTTGGCTTCTTTCTTTCCACCTCCCCTCCTCTGCCCCTTCCCTCCCTCCTTTCCTCCCTCACTGCCTATAAGGTGGCAAGCCTGCTTTCCCCAGCACTGTCAAGAGGTGGCACATGTGGCTTTTCTCTGCCTGCCACCTCCTCTGTTGTTCCCTTCCTTGGGCAAAACAGGTATGCAAATGGGGAAAGGGAGGCAGACAAAGTGGCAGCAACTAAAACATGAGGGTGAGGGAAATTATTCACTCCCCCCTTGTTTTTCTATCTGCCCTGCCACAGACTGAATCCCTCAATGAGTGGCCATGTAGGTCAAATAAAAATGTAAAACCCAAACAAATAAACTCCTCTGGATAAATACAAGAGACTTGAGTATCTGCATATTTTAGTATCTGAAGTGGGTCCTAGAACCAATTCCCCATGGATACAGGCCGACTACTGGGTGGAATGATCTAGATCCTGGATGGCTGCAGTATGCCATTTCAGCCTACTCCAGAGCTTTGGAAGGATATATCATGATGCTGCCATTTTGAGTGGCCAGAAATTGAGTTGTATCACTCCCTTCAGTCCCCGTCCCGATTCTGAGGAGAGAGGCGGGTAATAAATAAGTATTATTATTATTATTATTATTACTATTATTAAGTATTCTAGGAGGATTTCCTTCCATTTTAAGGTTGGTAGACAGCACTTTAAAATATCTAATTGTATTTGTAAGTGTTCTTAATATATTTTTCCCTGCAGAAGTGGAGTTGATAGGAAAGTATTTTGGGTTCTTCTGGGATCTTTAGGAGAGTCATTAGGTGCCCACAGGGCTGAAGTTTCATGTGACCCGTAGGTTGCACTGTCCCTGCTCTGTCCCTATAATGAGTAATAGGAATGATTACTTGGGGGGGGGTATTTTTCCAAGCTCTAGTAATATGCTGTGCAGCTTCTCCAGTAACCTCATGCAATGACAGTGAGCATAGAAACTTTTATGTCAGGAAGGGCTCCCTGAAGAGTTAAGGGATAGCTAAAATGAGGATCCTAAATTGTGCAGAGAGTATCTACAGATACTGAAGATACAGAATTTTCATGAGAGCAATAATACTAGTGGTGTTGATACTATTACTGCTACCACTAGAGCATCAACAAATATTCAGACCTACTAATGGAGATTCAGCATCTCTGGAAGAAACAACAACTATGGCTCCAGTGCTGATAGACACTCTGGGAACATCACCACCCCATGACAAAAATCTGAGTTAAATGACCATTGATAGAATCACAATAGAAGAATTACAAAACATGATACTACTTGAAGCATGGCACTTTAGCCAGTGATACCTCACTAATTCTTAGATTCTTGGATAGAATCTCAATCAGTGATGGTTCAGACCTCCATTCAATAACACCTGGTAGACTGTGAAACTGAGATAATAATAATAGCAGATGAAAAGACATGACAAAAATGAAATGAAATTAAACTAATGAGATTATCAGATGCAGGGGAACATAACAAAAAATCATGTTCCCAACCGCATCAGAAGATCACTAAAAGAACAGAAAGGGCAACCTTACCAGATGCCTGTGTCCTTCTGCTTTTGCATGGGTGTAGTGCTCCCATGGATGAGGCTTCCCTTTTATACTGATGGAGAGAAGCCACTAATAAAAAGGGACACCTTACTGATGCCTGCACTATACCCCAGAACACTGAAGGATTGCAGCGTCTGGTAAGGCCGCCCCTTCCTGTTCTTCTAGTGATCTTTTGTTGCGTATTTTGCTGCGTCTGAAATCTCCTAAAAGAAAAATGCTAACTGCAAACAAAAATGATTATGGATATATTGGAGATGCTAAAATGGGAACAAGGTATAACTGAAATAGCCAAATAGATATCTCAATGTGACACTCATAAGTTGCTGAGTGGTTCTCTATATGGTGAAAATACTCATCATAGAATTTGAGGAGAATACAATTTGTCTAATGACATCCCACATTAATCTACTGTATTTGGAAGGAGGGGAGCCAAATACTCCATATATTCTGCAGAAAAAGCCCCCATTGCTTTTCCTGCATTTTAAAAAAAGCTCAGTGGGGAATGCACATTCCCACTCATTGGGACAATTGGGATTCACTGTGATTCACAGTCCCAATAAGAGTGGAAGTGGAAAGCTGATAGGTCAGATGTGTGCAGGAGGCAGAGCTTGCTAGCAAGCACCCGGAGCCGTCATGTTGGATTTTTGCAGCAGCGATCATGTGCTGAGGTGACAAAGTAGTCTTTTCCCCTTTTTTCCTATTTATTTAAGTGGAATATCACACTTTCACACTTAGATATGCTTTTAGGAAAAAAATACTGTTTGGCAGCAGCAAGCAGAATACCCAATATTGGTGTAATCATGAGCATTTTTATGAATCCCCTAGAAGAAAGTGAGAATGACAACACATCTCTACTAAGAATGATATGGTTACAAAAATGCAACCTGAACTAAAAATGTGGAAATAGAATTAAAGAAATAGCTACGCAAGCAAAGAAAGTTAAGGAATGGGCAGCTAGTGGAAGAGGTGAAGTTCATGGAGTTTGGTTGAAAAATCTAACCAGCCCTCATCCAAGGCTAGCACACTGGTATGTGATTGTATTATAAACAAACCACTGATGATCAGGATGACAAGCGTAAGAACAGTATTGATTATGAAAGATGGAAAAAAAAGTTACTCCAGCAAACTACTGCCCAGTTACCTGTTGCCAATAATGGGCTTGTCTAGATGGGTAATTTAATCCAGCTTCTGCCTGTGTTGGAACCCTCCAGTCCAAACAACACAGGACTCTTGTCCTGATTCACCTCTGAACAGATCTGACACATCCAAGGCAAAGCCAGGAGGAGGGAGGTCCAGGTAAACCCATTTAAAACTTTTTTTAAAAAACATCCAGGAAAACCTGCATCATGTAGGAAAACCCAAATGGGTCCAGTGTGGGTACACAAAGACTGTACATGCACACCCAGCCGTAAGGTGGTGTATTCTGGCCAATGTCTAAATTATTAACAGGAATAACAGCTTACTTAGTCCAGTCTCATTTAATTCATACTTCTCTCTGTCCAAAAGAACTGAAAGACAATTGTCTCAATTCTCAAGAGGGGGACTGTTAAGATTTTGAAAAATTGTAAAAGATGAACAAAAGATTTGCACATAGCATGAACTGATTATAATAGGGCATTTGATTATTTACTACACATGTAGATTAAAAAATGTCTTGAAATTTTAGGAATCAGAAAATTCCACTCAACCATAATAAAATCATGGAACACAATGTTAAGCCAAGAACTTGGTGGAGTCATTATTAGGCACAATGGACAAAAACTTGTCAGAGTCAATATTAGGCACAAAATTTTAAGAGGAAATTCCCTATCTTCTTTATTATTTGTTATTGCAAATATACCATATTCACTAATAATGAAGACAACAAATTAGGGATATGAAATATCAAAACAATCTGGAAAAATAAAAATGAATAATCGAATTTTGCACCACCAGAATTTGAATCTTTATTGAGGACTGTAAGAATATTTAGTCAAGATATTTGAATGGAATTTGAAGTTGACAAATGTGCTATTCTATCAATATATAGAAGTAAAATTGCTCAGTCAGAAGGAATAAAGCTCCTGGATGAAAACATCTTTTAAAATATCAATCAAGATGGAAATTACAAATAGTTGGAAATATTGTGAGCTGAGTATATTCAACTAAGGGAGTGAAAGAGAATGTAAATACCAAGTACATAAAAAGAGTACACGAAGTTTTTAAAATCAAAACTTAACAGAAGAAATATAATTAAAGCCATAAATTTCTGGGCCATATCAGTTACCCAATAAAGTGCTGGAATGGCTGATTGGACTCAAGCAGAACTGGCTGCACTAGACAGAAAAACCAGGGAAATTACTAACATGCAATGTTGGTGACTGGGAATTATTACAAGTGAAACAAACTATTGAAGAGGAAAAAAGATCTTTGACTGAATATATCAAAGAGAAGACAGAAAAAAAGCTCACTGAGGTACACAGAGAGAATGTATTGAACATGGAAGAAACACGATCTCCATAAAAAGAAAACTAGGAAATGAAGTCTGGCAAACCACCAATTGTTTGTTTGGTTGGTTGATTTATATCCCACCTTTCTCCTTATACAGGACCCAAGGTGGCCCATAGAATTTAAAAACACTGATCATGATAATATATATATATATATATTTAAAAACACTGCCTCATCACAAACCCACTTTGTCACATAGATTTTCAGCCAAGCTCCTGTCTGAATAAAAAGGGCTTTGTCTAGATGGCCAATATACCCTGTCTTGCCCCTGTCTCAGAGCCCTGCAGTCCTGATGATGCAGGGCATTTACCATGTTCAGTCCCTGGGCAGTCCTCACCAGCCCTGGGGCAGATATAGGGCTAAGATGGGGGAAGGTGGGGTAGGGCCCATTACAACATTTTGTTTTTGTTTTGTTTTTTAAAAAATACCTGTTTTACTCTGTTTCCAGTGAGAGGAAACAGATCGGGCCCTGCATGTCTGCAGGAACCCAGCGAGGCAGGCTGACCTGGCTGCTACAGCTGGTCTGCCTTACTATCTTAGAAGGTAGGAAGAGGTCCTGCAGCACATGACCAAGGCTGGCCCCATGAAGGCAGCTTTGGTCACATGTTGATGACCCCCTTCCTGCCTTCTGAGATAGTGAGGGAAATGGCAGCAGCAATGACTGCTGTGACAAGCCAGCATGCCCTTCAAGACTTCCTCCCATTCTGTGTTGGGGTAGAGGGGAACAACAGGCCTGATCTGTGCTGATGATATGCTGGTGGGGAGCTGACATAGCCTGGGTCATGTAGTTGAGCCCAAGGTCTTTACAAGCCGGTGAAAGAAAAGGAGAGGGGGCTCCAACCAAACCTCCCATGGGAGGTAATTCCACAATCTGGGGGCCGCCACCAAGAAGACCCTCTCCCAAGTCCTTGCCAAATGTGCTTGTGATAATGGTGGGACTAAGAGAAAGACTTTGTTCAAAGATCTTAAAACCTGGGCAGACTCATATTAGGGACATCTGATCTTTCAGACAGTGGACCCAAGCCATACAGGGCATTAAAGGTCATAACCTACGTTTTCAATTCACTTTGGATACTACATGGTCATGATGTTAAGAGCAGAGAAGGCAAACTGGCAAAGGAGAATATCTGGAAATTGTTACAGGAAAAAAAGAAACTGAAGGACTTATAGTTTTGTTAATGTTTTTTTTTTTTTGGGCGGTGAGGTTGTGTTCTAGAAGAGTTTATTCCTGATGTTTCGCCTGCATCTGTGGCTGGCAGCTTCAGAGAATGGTAGTGTGTGGGTATGTGGGGTTTATATACTGTGAGTCCCTGCTGAAGAGGATTAACATGTAAATTTGTGTATTCAATTGTTGGATGTTCAGTACTTAGGGTGGGAGGAAATGCGAGGGGGTTCAAAACCACAAACACCTGGACAACTTCAACAGGAAAGAGGAAACCCTAAAAGTAAACAAAGTTTGACTACCAGTCCTGAAAAACACCAAAATAAAAACTCAACACATGCCAATGAAGTTCACCCAGGGACAGGGGGCTTCCCAGCAGACAATGGACCATGAGCTAAATAGACACTAATTCCCCTTGCATATCTTCCCACCCTAAGAACTGAACATCCAGCAACTGAATGCACAAATTTACATGCTAATTCTCTTCAACAGGGACTCACAGTGTATAAACCCCACACACCCACACACCACCATTCTCTGAAGATGCCAGCCACAGATGCAGGTGAAATGTCAGGAATAAACTCGTCTAGAACATGGCCTCACAGCCTGGAAAAAACCCACAAAAAACCTATGGATGCTGGCTGTGAAAGTCTTCAACTTCACATTAAAGGACTTATATTTGCATCTCACAAACAAGCACAACATAAAAATAGCATTAAGGCCAATACTGAAAAAAATAACAAAAAATGATGACATCTGTGTAAAGAAAATGAGGAAACTGTTGATCACCTGTGCATGCAGCAAGATTGCACAGACTGAATATAAAAAAATGTCATTTTAAAGTGTCTGCAATGGTAAACTGGAATCTATGCAAAAAGTCTCATTTACTATCTGAAAAGAACTTGTGGGAACATAGGCCTAAAATCATTGTAGAAAATAGTGAAATAAAAATCTTATGGGACTTCAAACTAATCAACAGTTAGAAATAATATGGCAGACATAACTGTGACTAGGAAGAAGTTTGCGTATAGATGTGGTAAGTCTTGGGGACAGCAGTATCTAAGACAAAGAGGGAGAAAAGGCTATGGCCAAATCCACCACCTCACCATACTACACAAATAATCCAGTTCGAAAATTGATTATTTGCCATGGTTCCTTCCTATGGAATCCTGGGAATTGTAGTTTGGTGAGGCACTAGCACTCTGGCAGAGAAGGCTAAAGACCGTGTAAAACTACGAATCCCAGTATTCAGTAGGAAGGAGCCATGGGAAATAATCTAGTTTCAAACTGGATTATTTGTGTAGTATGGATTTGGATGAAATATTGAGAACTGTAAATGGTGATTTAATGCCTCTGGGGGGTGGGAAAGACACCTGCAATTCCAGTGGTGATAGTTGCTTAGGAGGCAATTCTGAACAGACAAAACATCTTAATGAAATAACTACAGACAGGATAGCAATGTCACAATTGCAAAAAGTAACATTATTCAGAACATGCCACATTATCCAATGATAGGCAACCCATTCCTACATTCTTGGGTAGAATATGGATCATCAGTGATCCAAAATTTTAGTCTGTAAAATCTGGTACACTGTGAAACCATGATGATAATAGTATCAAATGTAGAAATAGAACAAAATGAATTCAACATGTGGGGGGCAGGGGAAAAATGAGGATGTGAGTGAATTGACTGTGACAGATGTTCACAACCTTAAAGTTTTCATATCAGGTTTCTGTGAAAGTGGGTTACCCTAACACAATACCTGGACTTGGCAAAGGAGTGTTGATAGACCAAGATGGTCCAGTTGCGTGTATTCCTGGGAACTAAAATGGCTAGATGGAGATGACTTACTCATTGCACCCTTTAGTCATGGGAAGAGGACAAGGTATCTATGCGAGGAAAGAACAATAGATTGCAGTCTACAACAGAGACTGGAAAAATCACAGAAGGCTGCATATTACAAAATACCAATAAGCAACCAGTGACCCTTTTGTAAAAGACTCAACCTGGGTAAAATGCTAAGGCCTTGGAGTTTCCATTGTTTGGAGAAGTGGGGTGAATATAACAATATTTTAAAGATATTATTTTCCCACTTTGTGTAGTCTTTGAGGCCTCTCTACCACACTCATTAAACACAATTCTCCTCACCATTAATCCTCCATATTTATTAGTAAAACAGAATAAGAGACAGAAAAAAATAGGTCATGGAAAGGTTGCATGAATCGGCAATTAGTGGAAAAAATCATAAGCAATAAGGAAAATGTGTTTGGAGGAAGACATTTCCCCCCCTCCTTTTTAACTTTACATCTAAAAACACTTTTTAAAAATGGCTCTCTGATTTAGGCAGAAACAGTTTGTCATTCAAAATATTTCAATTCTTCATTTGTAGCATAATAAATATGGAGGTAATAATGGTGGGATTGGAAGGCAGACAAATGAGAACAATCCAAATTTAATGGGAGAGCTTGAACGGCATCTTTTTATTTACCAGCTGCATGTTCAGACCGCATTAAAATCAGTGAGACAAAAACCCTCCCTGTTTACAGTCTACAGGTTATTATCTAGTTTTCAAACTGTTCCATTTAGCATGGCTAAGTCATTTCAGTGACACACCATTAATTGGCCATTGGGATTCTAATGATGCTCAGAAGGGAGAAAGGGTAAATAAAAATCCTTACATTGAACCCCTTCTCCCTGAAATGCATTCATTTCATTGCAAACATGAATATAATTACACATTTGGTTTCAAAGTTAAATTCCAAGGCAAAGTATTCTGCCTCAGATGTTATGATTTTACATTTCTTCCTTCCCAGTAAAGGTGCCAATTCTATTTGGCTGCCTGCAACATCATTTACATAGGGCCATTAAAGTAGGTAAAAATGTTTCCCTTCCTTATATCCATTCCTTGGTAGCTCTAATCCTCCTAGACAGTGAAGAATAAGGGCTTGCTTTATACTGCCAATTTCTTTTACTTCTTACACTGGCACTTGTCAATATTCTTTACCACATACATTGGGGAAATATCCCAGTGCATGTAATCACTTTCGAAGTCTACCACTATTTATGTGCAGTATGCACAGTATGCACAAACATAAAAGCTAGCAGAATAGGGGCAGATTTTGGTCTGATTGTTCATAGAGAGTAACTTTTGCCAGTGGAGATAGTTTTTGTGATTTTGTTCACTTGTAGGTTAGGTTGCTTTGCTGCTGCTCCAGAGGCCAGGACATAGAATCATAGAATCATAGAACTGTAGAGTTGGAAGAGACCACATGAACCAATGGCTTAGGTTACAAGAAAAATGATTCCACCTAGATATTAGGAAGAACTTCCTGACATTAAGAGCTGGTAGCAACCTTTGGGGAGAGGTCAGATGACCATCTTTGAGAGTGCTTTAGTTGTATATTCCTACATGGCAGAAGTTTGGAGTAGATGGTCACTCCTTTCCAATGCTATGATTCTATTATCCTCTCCACCCCATCTGCCAAGGGGATTGTTTTGATATACTCTTGAAGTGAAAATGGAGAAAGTCTGAAATGAAATAGGTGATGCTCCAAAAGCATATTTAAGCTATGCCACCCGCCACCCATTCAATTCAATAACATGACAGACATAAAGATCTTTGTATAAAACCTGAACCCACCATTACTGTTTAGTATTATTAAAATACAGTACATCTTAACCCCTTTTTGCTCTCATATCTACATGAATATGGAACACAGTCCCAGCCCAAACTGTGTATTACATACAGTACATACAAACCAAAATTACACACCAGAAAATGCATGACACACAACAATTCATAAATGCACATCTCTGTTCAATGTCCTCTGTGGTTGCTGACTGCAGTACATGGATTGATTGATTGGTTGGTTGACTGAATTATTGAATTTATATCCCACCTTTCTCTTAAGATGAGATAGATAGTCTTTTATCCTTTCAACTGCAACAGATTAATTTTTTTGCAGGCGAAATGTAAAAAAGTATATCTGCCACTGTTCTCTACACAGTTCTCTATACTTTGCTACTGTCTTCATTGCAAAGTGTACAAATAGGCATGTAAAGGAGGCAGAACAGCTGAGGCACATATTAATAGGGAGAAATGATGTGGTTTTGGCACAGCAGGCATGACCTGGGACGAATACCTGGCTGGTTTTTTACAGCTTCTGAGTAGAATCCAACCACTCAGAGACTTGGGACTTTATCATATGAGCCTCTTTAAATGTTCTTTTGCTGGCATAAAAAAAAATCAATTTTTATGCCAGCAAAAAAATCGTCCCCCCACCACACTTACCTTCTCTCCCGGCAGAAGACTTCCCCGGCAATGAAGAGGAAGTAAACAAAGCCCTGTTCACGTCCTCATTTGAAATCCCATGAGACTTAGCAGAATTTCAGACAGCGTTTTAGAGAGCCTACCGCGGGATGAGGTCCCGGGAGAGGAACGGTGGTCTTGCATGGCAGGAAGTTGCCCATGCTTAAAATATGGCTCTGCAGCTTCCAAAGCTTCACGGAAGTGACACTGATGATTTCGGGAGAGGGACGGCGGTGTCCGACAATGACCCCCTGCCGTGCAAGACCGCCGTTCCTCTCCCGGGACCTCATCCTGTGGTAGGCTCTCTAAAACGCTGTCTGAAAATCTCCTAAATCACATGGGAAATTCAAATAAAACAAACAAACAAATAAATAAAACATTAAAAGTTACACCATGCACATAAACTTACTTTAAAACTTCCAAGTAAACCAAGGAAGGTTAAAAAAAAAGTGTGTCACCTACCTGGATGTTGAGATCTCACCCAGACATGTTCTGGCTGATCTGGCTATTGATGGAGTAAGTACAAGGGAAAAAAAACATGAGGTTACACACGCCGGCTATGCCGTCAAAAAAGTCACAGCCAATCTTCATATCTTCAGATCTTCAGAGGTGGATGTGTGGAAGGCTGAGGGGACCAAAAAGCGGCAGACCACAGTCAGACCGTCGCAAGGAGTTTGCGGCAACAGCAATGCCAGCGACTTTAAAAAAAAAAAAACTTTGAGTTGAGCTGAAGTAAGCTACTTTGTTTTGCGGGGTAATTAACAGTGGATTTCGACGTACAAGTTCACCTGGGACTATTAACTATAGTTTGGGAGAGAGCTCGTGGTCGGCAGTTTGGAGGAAGGGTAAAGGCTGAAGCGAAGAAGTAAGAGAGAGAGAGATTTGAGCCGACGGATGAGAGGGGAGAGCGGTGTGGGACACAGTGGAACGAGGGGCAGCTGGAAGCAGGCTGGAGGAAGAGCAAAGTGAAAGTGGAGGAGAGAGAGGGAGTGCGATTAGAGGAGAAAGCGGTGAGAAATTATAGCAAAATGCGGCGGTGGTTGGAGGCAGGTCAGAGGAAGGCTGGAGGAAACAAAAACTGAAGGAGAGGAGAGAGAGAGAGCATTCGCAGAGGAGAAAGCCGTGAGGAACTACAGCGGGACACAACGGTGACATCATCTGATATGTGTGCCCTTTCGCTTTTATGTGGCATCGTGATGATGCCATTTTCTGTGTGTCTGATAAAGGCCTTGGCCTTGTGACCTAATCTTGACATATTGAAGACTGGGTAGCCTTTTCTCCTTTCAACTGCAACAGATTTTTAAAAAATTGCAAGGAAAATCCTTAGAATCATAGAGTCTTAGGACTTTATCACACCAGGCTACGAAGACGCCACAATTGCGTTAGTGTAGGAAACACAAACATAACAGTTGGGGGACAGTCACTTTGGCACAGCTCTTTAAAAGCACCATAGCACTTTTATAATCCCAGGCTCTGCACACCAGCCTCCATAACCCCACCTTCCCCCTATGTCCTTCCCAGCATGCATTTCAGTCTGCATTTTTTTAAAAAAAAAAATTTCTTCAGGGCAATTGTACAGTCACAGCAATTAAGTAAAAAAGAAAAGAAATTTTTAAAAAGTAAAGAAAAACAGCATGCTTGGGAATAGCAAGAGGGAAGAGGTAGAGAGAAGTAAAATCATGCCCACTTACACCACGTGACTGCCTGCATATCAGAACTGCAGTTTGTGTGGGGAGGGAATTTATCACATGTGAATCAATAGTAGTAAAGCAGCATGATTGGGAGGCATAGATGGATTTTGCCTGTCAGTGAAAAGGAATGCTCCAGGAACAAATGAAAGATGAAGCAGCTACAGGACAGACGTGGCATCGTGACATATGGTACTGCCACAGACACAACTATCCTGCTGTAATCCTGCTTTGGCAGACTCATGTGATAAAGTCCTTAGATTTGGAAGAGACTGCAAGGACCATCTAGTCCAACCCCCTGTCACTGCAGGAATCCACAGCTACCATACTCATAAGAGGTGGTAATCTAATCTCTGTGTAAAGACCTCTAATGAAGGAGAGTCCAACACCTACTGAGGTAGGCTGATTCTGGATAGTATCTTGGGGCTCAGTTTGTCTCAATTTGCTACTGGTGGCTAACCCGTGTATTTCTGGGAGTGTGTGTGGGGTGGGGGGAGTTAACATTGCCACAATAACTAACTTTGCCATATTGTCCCTGTTCTTATTTCGCAGTGTCTCTTCTCCAGCACACGGAGTAAAACACTTTTCTAAACACTTTGGAATCTAGACAGGGTAATCAGTCTATGGCTTCACTATGGTTAAGCCTATTTCAGTTCAGGGTAAGATTTGTATCATCACAAATATGCAAAGACTGGCAGGTTGTCATTATATATTAATACACTGTAAAATATGTCCATGTTCTGCTGGATTATAATCTGCACATTCTGCATAAAAGTCGGGTTTAGAAGTGTCTCCCTTCCAAAATGTGTGTGTTTGGGGAAGCGTGCATTTTGGTTTGGCTGAGAATTTATTCTAATCTGCAGTCATGTTCCTTGATATTATGCCTCAGACGACCACATTGTATGTGAACTTTCTTGCTTTGATGGCCTTAACAGTCAGCTAATTGGAAACATTTTTCTTGGAAACCTTCTCCTGCCAAACTTTATTTTGAATGGCAGATGTTAAAATCAAATGTGCCCAAGTGGGGCATTAAATCTATGAAATTTGAACTCTTGTCATTTAATTTTAGCTGCCAAAATTTTGATCATACATCAAGGGCTGATTAAGATACTATATTCTTGGGAAATACACTTCTAATTTCTTTTGGCATGCACAGTAGGTGATATTTACTCCTGTCTATTCAAAGATTGTGTTTTCTTAACACACAGTAAGTCTTCCTTCTAGCATTTCTGTTTTTCCAAGCCAAGTATGATGTCTATTTTACTTTATAGGAATTTTTACTCCTTGTGTTTTTAGTTATGTTTGAATATTAGGATACAATCTTCTGGGGTCATAGGATTTTGCAGATAATATACTCTATCGGTGTAGAGTAAGGTTATTGTCAGAGGATGAAGATAGCTCTCAGATGTCACTTTGGATTCATTCAGCCTTGGGATTTGGGAGGAGTTATTCCTGTAGGGATGGGGGTGTTATCCTAAGAGGTGGGGGTGCTTTAGAGCCCCACGTGTGATGCCAAAATCTCTATTATTGTCTGGGAGAATTACTAGCTCAAATGGAAGCCTGTGAGGGGTGGTTAACTTTGGGGATCTTTTCACCTATGTATACCAGTACTAACAGTACTAGCACTCCAGTTAAACTGAAATAACACATTTTTATTTGAAATAACACAAAGTGAACTCACACATGCAACACATGTTCCTAAGAACCATACAAGGCTAAAGCAGAGTGAGGCAGAGGGATTAGACAGAGGGAGAGATTCAGGAATATAGGGCTATAGTTACCAGTCTTGAAGAGTAGATTTTTGTACAGCAAAGATACTCAGAAAGATGTCTGAGGATGGCACAGGAGGTTCTGATCTGGGGTGGACCGAGAAAGAGATTGGCTGGGTTTATCCACTGTGGCACACTTTATTATTGTCAGGGGACTAATAATTATACTCTATTTCGTATCTTGAACGGGTACATTGGTTATGACAAAGCCTGGATAGCTTTCCCATGGAATAGACAAAGGAAACCAAAACTCAACTGATTATGTTAATGGCTGGGACATAGGAATTGATTGGTTTATGACAACCTCACAATGTTGGACAGGAGGGAGTCTAGGAGTGACTTCCATAGGAATAGATTTGGGAATGATCACTTATTTGTTTGATTGAATGAATCATTGCTGAGGCACCCAAGGCTGGAAGAAAGGATTAGCACATACCTCCTTAACAACTGTGTTTCCTAAGAGGCTTCCGCACAATCCTAATATGGGCTCACTTGTCATTATATTTCTAAGACACATCCCAGGTCATTGTGACCTCCAACTGACCTTTTTTAGTTTGCCCCAGTCAAACTGACCCCAAAAAGTGTCCAATATTTCCAATTATGAGATATCATGGGGACAGGGTAGTAGGGCATACTAAAAAGGGGTGAGGTTGAATATCTGAACAATGTATTTCCTGCCCCAGTCTATTTCTGGCAAAGTCCTGAGACCAGCCATGACTTTTGAAACCCAGGGCAGGATGGAATGGGACAATTCAGCGCAGCTGTTTCAGCATGGACCTTTCAGTGCAGCGTGGTTCTGCTTGCATATCAATTGATAATTTTGTCAAGAAAATGCAATCAAAACCATATCTGTTTGGTTGAGATTGTCTTGCAAAACCATTTAGGTAAGGGTTAGGGTTAAGGTAAGGGTTAGGGTTATTATCCATTATCAATTGATAATACTGGTAATAGATAATAACCCTAAACCATACCACAGCCCATACCACAGTTGAGAACACCTTCCACAGGGCAATGCAACACAGTGGAGGCAGAAACAATGACTATGAAGTGGGCAACAATTGAGCAAGATAGCCTGCTGAGCTTAGAGGAGCCTTTTGTTTAGATTCTGAAAAATTCCATTGCCATTATTCCTCCATACTTGCCATTATTCCTTCATACTTGAAGCTTCAGCTGTGCTGAGGGGGGAAGGAAGGTGTTTGGGAGAGGGCTCGATTAGAGGAAGCATTTGATCTACTGGATCCTAAGCCTCCTGTTTCCCCCTGGTGAGAGCAGTGGCTTATGGGAAAGTAGAACAAGGGGGCCTGGACTTCCCAGTCCTGGGACATAAGTTCATCGCCATCTTTTCTGCCCAAAATTTTGGGAAAGTTTCTCTGTAGCAAAAGGGACAGATTCAATCTCAAGCTTGGCTAGTTTTGTTTTGTGAGTACTGGATGGGGACTAGATGGGGAAAGACCTGGTGGGAAGAAGGCTCAATAAGTTTTAGGTTTTCTTTGCCTGAGAAATTGAAAGCACCAGATTATTTGAGAGACTTTGTTTTTTACCTTAAAAAAATATAAAATTCAAGCTGAGGAGTTGAAGGAGGAAGACAGGCCAGGCCAGAGCATCAAGATATTATTGTCCAGGAAAATAGTGGAGAAGATTTATGTTAACCCATGTTTGCAAAAGCGTCAGGACAAACTAGATTTATCAGAGTACCTAAATCACCAGACTAACCCAATTGAGTATTTCATGGACAAAAGGGTCCCCAAAAAGTTGTGGGACTTGAGGTGGAGGCTCTACCATCAGGTTCTTAATCTGAGGGGAAGGAAACTGTGGACCACAGAGGATGAGCAGACTTATCCCTGTCTGAAATGTAAAAAGGCTGAGATTTTGAGTGGCGTGGCACAGAGGGAGATGATCAGGCATTTTGCCTGAGAGCCCAGGAAACATGGGAGGGGGTGGCCCAGCTCCTGGATTGGCCAGATTTGTCAAAGTAGGCTTGAGAGACAGTGCTTTTGGGGACCAAACCTCCGGAGGGTGTCAGGGGACCCAGAAAGCCAGTGGGCCAAAAGAGGAAGAGGAAGGAGTCTGGTTCCTCAACTCTGAGTTTTTGGAAAGTGCCCCGGTCCATGGTGCACCTGGTAAACCTCTATGTGATGTTTGGATTATTTTTCCAAAGACAATGGGAGGTAAAGAGTCAAAATCTACAGGATGTGAAGGGCACTGCTTCTCATGTTAAAAATGTAAGTGAAAATTTAGCTTTGACTGAAAAAGAAACATTGCCAAACCATCCCTGGAGAAAGTTTTGACCATGGTTTAATGAGACAACCTGAGCAATAACTTAAGGGATATCTTTAAATAAACATTTCATTATTATTGTTGTATTATTATTTTTATTATTTTTTTTCTTTTCCAAATATGTATAATTGTAATGTGTAACTTCTACTTTTAGTATAAAGGTGTAAATATAATGTTTATTGGAAAAGAAAAGAGAGTGATTATAGTGTATTTAGATTAAGAGGAAAAATGTATTAGTGTTAGGATATAGGGTTTTTTGTATTAGTAAGTAGAGAGACTGGGGGGGTATTGTGTTATTGTTATGACCTTTTGCAGTAGGGTGTATTATTTTATAGAATGGTTTTATTTCAATAAAAAAATTCCTAACCGTCAAAAATTCCTGTTTCCATGACACACCCCCTAAAAAGGGAGAAAAACAGTACCAGCCCTGGAGCTGGCAGAATTATTTTCCCTCCCACTGGAAGCTATAGGAGGATAAATGGTTAAAAGTTTGAGCCTGACCAGTTTTAAAAAGTGAAAGAAAAAGTCATTGCTTTTCCACCATGACTGACATTAGTCTGGCAGGGCTTTAGATTTGATGGTTCTTCTGACACAGTCACTCCTTTCCCGTACCCCAAAGAGATTGCTCTGAACAGAGCTTGGGAAATAGAAAAAAAGTTGGAGACAGACAGTTTTGAAATCTTCAGCATTTACACATGAATAAAATGTAGCAAAAACAATCAATATACACATTCTTATGGAGTCACAATTACTGTAGTTCCCTCCTCATAGAGATTAATATGTTTTTGGGTTTTTTTGCTTACAGAACTGTTGATATTTACATTTCATTTTTATTAAATTTATGACTGATGTTCATTCAGAGATAAATGTTCCTTTTTTAACCACAACAAATTATGACATATGTTATACATACCAGAGAGACTACCATATTCCTAGATTCATTCAGACTTTTGGCTTTCTAGGACCACAGCCTGGCTTCATGGAGCAGGACAAAGCACAGTGGTGTACAGTGTTTCACTCAAGGAGAAGGGGGGAAGTATACTCATAGTCACTGTGGTCTCTCTATTTTCTCATCCTTCCATAGGGCAGGGAATCTGTAGCTTGAGAAATGCCTGATCATCTAGGTGGCACCTCTTCTTTCTCAGAAATGTCTAGGCCAGAATGCTATAAGTGCTTGCAGTCTTGGAGTTGCACCAGCTTGTCATTCCAGGGATGCTGCTCCTCTTCATACAATGCTCTCCTTACCTCATTATGGAAGGCAGCTTCCTGATGCTGAAGCAAGCCCCAGTTGCTAGAGATCCAGGAAAAGGGATATCTACCCTCTTCTCCTTTCCATGGAACTTCAGCCTCCAGATGTCCTCCACTAAGTGGCCATGGGGCTGTGCCGAAGCTGACTTCCATAGGGAGGGAAAGAAGAGGTAATTGCATGGAACTGCATTGTCAAAGTGTTATGCTCTATAAGCCTGAGGTAGGATCATCATATGGTCTAGGGACTGTGTATTCCAGCTACTATCATTTCCACATTATTCTCTCTGGCTGGAATTTCGTTAGGGGCATCCACATGTGTAAGTTTCCCATATGTGTGTGGATATCCCATGTCAGGCAGCGTGGGAGTTGGTATTCCCTTTCTCCCTCTAGAGTGTCCCCCCATCCCCATTACTGAAATGAAGCTGTGATAGACAGTCATTTCATGCTTTACGGTGAGCAAGCAGGACTGCAGAGGTATCTGGCTATGTCTTCATTGCCAGTTGCAAAATGATGACATCAGCAGTGAGATTGGAGAGAGTCCTCACCAGGGGCTCAGAGCTGCTGTAATCAATACACATCTGGCTAAGGGGATATAGCTAGGCACTTCTCCAATCCTGTGGTGCAGCTTCAAGGGCTTTTCATTAAGTTAGTGGGAAAGTATGGGCTCATCTACACCAGGCAGGATACACTGGCTCCCTGCTGACATATCCTGACTTTGGACCTGCCCCCCACTCCATTACCTGGAGAAAATGGGCCAGAGTCCAAATAGGACTCTGGCTAATGCTGCCACCATTTTCTCCACTGCCACCTTAGCCAGGAAGGGAATCACAACATGTGGTTGCAGGTCCCCTGCATGTGACCAACCTCGGTCACATGTTGAGGGACCCCTGCCTGGCTTCCAGAAGAGCCAGAGAGGTGGCAGCAGCAGCGAAGAGTGACATACTGGACAGGCTCCTGTGGACATGCAAGGCCTGATCTGTTTTTTTCTGGGTAAACTGGGTATTTTTAAAAAATGATTTATCAGGCCTTATCCCAGCTTCCCCCCATTCCAGCCCCGTATCTGCCCTGGGAATCATTTAGACTGCCTGGGGGAAGATTGGGGCAAATGCCTTGTATCATTTTGGCTGTGGTGTCAGGCCCTGCTCTTCTGACTCTGAAGATGAGCTAGAAGAAGAGACAGCTTCAGAGCAGGATTTGCAGCAGGGAGTAGAGACAACAGTTTGCAACCCCACAGAGTGGCCTGGCCCCTCAGAGATACCAAAAGGAGGCAGAGCAGAAAACCCAGAACTGGCAGAGAGGCCTGGCCCCTCAGATGGAGAGATGTTAGACCCAGTTGTACCCACCTTTCAAGAATGTCAACACCAAAGGGAGGAGGAGAGGAAGTCTCAGCGTAGTTATGAGAGATGCCATGTTACCAGACAAAAGCAGTGCAATTGCTGAGTTAGTACAAACCACGGACAGCTGCTCTGCCAACTTGTCAGAGTTTATCTGACTGCATCAGTGGGAAATCTCAATTCCTGAACACTTGTGTTACCTTGCCTGGACTTTGACCTTCGGCTTGGACAGGACACTCTGCTTGTTGTGACCCTTGACTTTTGGATTGGTAACTGAACTACCCTTCTCTCTTGGTGGACTTGTTTTGGTTGCTTAGATATTCTGCCCTACCAACTGTGTTTCTGTGAGGCCGGGAGTTCTGGGCAGACAGCCATGCTGCTATCTGTGAATTGCCCCTTGCCTTGGCTGGTTTCCCGGACATGCAAGGGCTCTGGAACAGGGGCAAGTTCAGGTAAATCACCTGTGTAGATAAACCCTAAATCACCAGATGTAGCACAGGCTCACATAGGGAAATTTATGCTATGCTGAGGCAATGTTGGATTAAGTCCTCTATGTGTCATACTTTGCTCTCCCCTCAGGCCATACTTTCACAGGTATAGGTACAGAATCCACCTCATAGGCCATGAAGGAGTGGTAGTGATCAAAACATTTCATGTGTAGCTAGATGTTTCCCTATTTTTCCCAGTCTGAGGTTGCACCCTGGATTTAAACTATGGATTTTCAGCTTGTAAAATATAAATTGGAGGGGCCCTTCTCTGTGTCCTGTGACTCAGAGCAATGTACTGTGGGAGGACATGGGCCTTTTCTGCTGTGCCACCCTAGTTATGGAATGCCCTCCCCTTACAGTCCCAGTTGGTTCCAACACTGCTGACATTCTGGCACTAAGTAAAAACACTACTGTTTGCTAAAGCTTTGGGGGCATGCTTGATTTGATCCAAATTTACACATTTTAGTGCATTCACCTTGTTTGCATTGCTTTTAAAATTGCCCTGCTTGAAGCATTAAATTGATTAATATGTGTTTAACCTTCAAATTATTTTTATTGCACCACAGGACGAACACCACCATCCCCACATTGCCGTCGGCAAATCAGTGCTCAAGTCCGTTCAGCAGTTCACCTACCTGGGAAGCATCATCTCCTCAGATGCCAAGATTGACAAAGAGATCGATCACAGATTAGCAAAGGCATATAGTGCATTTGGAAGACTTCACAAAAGAGTCTGGAGCAATAAACACCTGAGGCAAAGCACAAAAATCAGTGTGTATAGAGCCATCGTACTGTCTATCCTCCTTTATGGATCTGAAACATGGGTCACCTATCGCCAACACTTACGACTCCTCGAGCGCTTTCATCAGCGCTGTCTACGCACAATCCTAAATATACACTGGACTGACTATGTGACGAATGTTGCTGTCCTTGAGCAAGCAGGGATCACCAGCATTGAGGCCATGATATTGAGAACACAGCTGCGCTGGGCAGGGCACGTTTCTAGGATGGAGGACCATCGCCTCCCAAAAATACTACTCTACGGTGAACTCGCCACGGGTCAGCGTAAGAGGGGCGCTCCAAAAAAGCGATACAAAGACTCCCTGAAACAACATCTCAGGCTTGGCCAAATTGATCACCAACAGTGGTCCGCCCTGGCCTCACATCGGGAGGCATGGAGATGCACTATCCACAATGCTGCAGCCTTATTTGAGAACTCACGACGAACAAGTCTTGAAGAGAAACGACAACGCAAAAAGAATCACAACCCAAAAACATCACCCAAGGAGACCTTCTGCTGTGCTTTTTGCAACCGGACCTGTTTATCTCGGATTGGCCTTTTTAGTCATCAGCGCGCTTGCAGAAAGCGCGGGATGAGTCCTTCCTGAATCTTCGTTTGCGAAGAAAAGCCAGAGAATTGTTTTAAACCGTTCAAATTTATTTTAATTCCATGTTACCCCAATATCCTCAACTGTAGGGTAGCATATAAATATTTTAATAAAATTTAATAAAATTAATAAATTAAAGTTGTTCTGCCTGCCTAGGATTTCTCCTGCAGTCTCTATGCTGCTGATATCCACAGCCATGTGTTGATGTAGTGGAAATGAGGGACAGGGCATTTCCGCAGTGTCTCTTTAATTGTGCCTGGTTGTTGTAGCTTCATGATTAGGAAACTGCTGTATCAAGTCTACAAAAACAACAACAACAACATGGGTTTGGCATACAAACAACATTTTGTGCAAAAGGATTGTATTTTGTGCAGAGCCATTTTTTATTTTTTATTTTTGCATGACAACCTCCATCATTAATTTTTTTGCAAAAAGTGTCATGCTTCCCCCAAGATACCAGCAGTGCAAGGATGTTTGTGGAAGGAGTCCAGCACACTTAGTTGAGTTGGAGCTGTCCCAGCCATTCTCAATGAACATTCAACAACATCACATAAGGCAGGAAGAAAACACTCTTCAAATGGTGGGAGCACTCACTTCATATGGAAGACTGCCACTGCCAGGCCAGCTTGGGAACTCTGCCTTGTTTCCTGGAAATTTGGAACTGAATCTTGGTTACTCTTCTGCATATCACTCTGCCTTGGTTTTCTCCACTATGGATTGGTTCCTCAGCTTCTGGAACTCTGGACTGCTAATTACCCATAGGGCTTCTCTCTCTCCTCAAAGTAAATTACAACAAAAAAGGTCCAGAAGTGCAGAAATACAAGGCAGGGGGTTGGACTGGATGGCCCTTGTGGTCTCTTCCAACTCTATGATCCAGTGCATCTAACTGTATAAATAATACAGTTTGACATCACTTGAAGCTCTGTAGCTCCAATCTATGGGATCCTGGGATTTATAGTTTTACAAGGCCTTTAGCTTTCTCTGCCAAAGCATGTTGGTGCCTCACAAAACTACAAATCCAAGGACTCTGTAGGATGGAACCATGGCAGTTAAAGTGGTTTCAAACTCCATTATTTTTACAGTGTGCAGCAACTCTCACAAACTCATCCAGCACAGAGAAAACATGCAATATTGTTCATACTTGTGCATGAGAATGAAATGAGGGAAAGATCCACATCTCCAGTCTTTCTTTTTTGACTCTTACTTGAGTGGATTTTCCCCCAGGTGTGAGAAAGGGGCCTTAATTCAGAACAAACATGTTGCATGTTGTATTGTAAATCAGACTAAACCCATGCTTACGTCACTGCTGCATCAAGTTATGTCTTTTTTCAAAAATTGCACATTCTGCTGAAAAGCAGCCATTTAAATGGACTTTCAAGGTTAGCATCCATTTTTGAAAAAACAGTTTAAGCTAGCATTGATGAGCACTGATGAAATTTGCTATCAAAAGGTGGTATATTGAGGTGCCACTGAAATGTAAGAAGAGACAGCCCCAAAGATGTTTAATAGAGAAAGCACAGGGATGAAATTCTATTCCCAGCATTAACGCTCACATGCTGTGTGACCACAGGCAAATCACGGTGCCTCAGTTTATTCAAATGTAAAAACGGTTGTAATTAATATTCAGCATAATTAGTCTCTAAGTGCTTTGAGAATTTGGATGAGAAGTGTTACACAAAAGCAAAGTATTTTTACTCTAGCCTTTTAAAGAGTGAGTCCCTTGCCACACATTTTCCAAAAGTCTACATTCCTTACTAGAGCAAAAAGACTAATTCCAATGAATAATTGATCTGAAGACTTTGCCTTGTTTTCTCTTTGCAAATTGTTCTCAAACAACCAGCAAAATTCTAGGACGCGTTACTTAACATGAATTCTTCATATATTTCTTCACTGGATTTCCTTCATCTGGTGGGAGGAAAAGATGTTTGTGCCATTGTTTGCACTTCCATTCTATGAATCAGAGTTGTGCGTAATTAACCAATGAAGTGTGAGCTTCAAAATACCCAAAATTTACCAGGAGCAACAATTCCCAACTTGATGCCCTCCCATAATCTTTTGCTACAGGCCATGTTTAACTGGACAGTTTGGGGTTGCTATCCAAAATATCTGGAGGTCGCCAGCTTGAGGAAAGTTGATCAACTGAATGCATGTTTCAAGATTTGTTCAGACACAACTCAAAACAGCTGCAGTTTTTCTCTGGCTGGGCTGAGCATGGTTTCCTCCAAACTTTACTAGGGTTGGGGACATTGCTTCAAAACTGGCTGTGAAGAATGCTGGTTTTCTGGAGGTGGAGTATGGGGAGTATACTGGTGCTAGGATTTCCCCCTCCTGCCCTCAAAGCAGTTTTGCAATTCCAGCAAATCAGCACTCTTCACAGCCAGTTCTGAAGCAAAGCCCCCAGATACATAAATAAAAAGAAACCAATAAATACATTAGGTACCTAATTAGTTGTAGCATAGTAGCAGCAGTAGTAGTAGTATGTTAAAGTCCAATACATTTGCTCTGAGGAACATACAACCAAGAGCCAACCATTGCTGAACACGGTTAGCTGACAGCCAACTCATGTTCTGCTCAGACAGCTCTATTCCAAAATGGACAGGACCAGATTTTGTCAACACAATTCTGTAGCATCAGTACACTTCCTAGCACTGGTTGTTGCCTGTGTATAGATTCATACCTGCACACCACAGTCAGATACCACAGATTACAAACCATGCTTCGGCTAATATCAAATAAAGCTAATATACAATAAAGAAATCTTTACCATAACTAAGGACTTTATCAGACATTTGAAAAAAGGCATCATAATGATGCCACATAACCGCAAAAGGGCATGCAGATCAGAAGACGTTGCCCTTTCATGGTTTAAATCAGCCCTAAACCTGTAGTTTTTAATTGATGGCTTAAGCTGTCAATTGATCCCCCTGCTGCTCTTGTGCCAGCATAGCTGACATGTGAAACCTTGTGTCTTTTTTTTTCTTTTCTTTTTTTTACTGTACTTGCCCCACAAATGGCCAGTCTGGCACAAACACATCCAGGTGAGATTGCGACATCCAGGTGACTGACACACTTTTTATGACCATCCCCAGATTACTTGTAAATTTTAAAATGTGCTTTTGTGGTTTGTGTCACTTTTTTAGTGTTATTTTGGTTGCTGTTTTTTAAATTTCCCACATGATGAAGTCTCACAATATTCCATGGGATTTCAAAGGAGGAAGTGAACAGAGCTCCATTCACTTCCTCTTTCATTACCCGGGCTGCCTTTGCCAGGAAAGTAAGGTAAGTCTGGCAGGGAGCATTCTTTTGTTGGCATAAAAATGGAGTATTTTTTATGCCAGCAAAACAACGCTTTAAGGGGATCATCTGATAAAGTCCTAAATTTAGTTTATTATTTTAAAAAAGAATTGAAGTGCTGAAAAAGGAAAGCGTTAAGGACCTCGTCCCCAGGAATTTGCAGGGCTTGCGGGTAACATGTTTCAAATACTGAGTTACTTATAATTAATTCATTTCCCCAGTAACAAAGATATAACTGAGTTAGATTATCTTTGCAGATTAACATGGACGATTCTAACTCCCTTTGCAATATAAATAACTTTTAGTTACTCATATATTTGTGGGAATGTGGCCTTATTAAATGGTGGAGGAAGAAAATCACATGAATCATATGGTGCTCATGCTGTGCCTTATGCTTGTACGTTCAGATTTTTTCAAAGTAACTAGAAGTTAGTCTTCTACTTACTTCTGAGAAGCAGGTAAGCACAGAATTACTCTGAACATTCAACTATAATTGTAAATAAGTACTTTATCAGGGAGAGAGTTTATAATTGCAACTTATAAGGAGCCCTGGTGGTGCTGTGGTTAAATGCCAGTACTGCAAGTCACCAGGTTGCAAGTTTAATTCCAGAGGGCTCCAAGGTTCACTCAGCCTTCCATCCTTTTATAGATTTGTAAAATGAGTACCAAGCTTATGGGGGCAATTAGCTAACACACATTGGAAACTGCTTAATGCAATGTAGATGTGTAAATTCCTATTGCTTAAAACAATTTGTAAGCTGCTCTGATAGCCTTGTGGCTGAAGAGTGGGGTATAAATAAATAAATAAAATAAAGTATATTTTGGTGTCTTTAAAATAAAAATAAAAATAAAAATAAACTAATAACTCTTATAGTAACTTTATAAGCTCAGGGAACAATCTTAGGACTTTATCAGACCATCATCCATAAAAGCTCTTTTGCCGGAATATTTTGCTGCATTTTTATGCTGAGAAAAGAAACCCCTCTATCAGACCTACTTTAACCAGCATCAATGATGCATCCCCAGCAGTAACGGAGCATGAACCGAGGTCCTTTTACTTCTGGGTTCCTGATGTCGGCAATTCTCGCAAGAAGACGCTAGCATGGCAAATTTAAAAACAAAACAAAACAAAGAAACAAAAAGTTAATACAAACACAAAAATACACTTTAGAAGTCCCAGGTAAATGGGTGTGTGTGTCAAAAAAAGAATGTCCCCTACCTGGCTCTTGTGATTTCAAGTGGAAATTACAAGTGTTTGCCCATTGATGCTGCATTTAAGTGAGCACAATGGTATGAGGAATCAAACACTGGCAATGCTGGCAACAAAGCAGAATGGGAGATCAATTGAGGCTTGGACTATCAATAAAAAAGTACGCCTTATTCCCTACATGTGACGGCGAAAGAATGATGTCGTCTGGTATGTGTGCCCTTTCACAATAATCAGGTATCCTTATGATGCCATATTTGCCACATCTGATAAAGCCCTTACTCTGTTTCCAATCCTAAAAGTCATTATATTTGCATATCTAAACACATTTCAACATTTCAAAAATGAAAACCAGGACACAAGCAGTCAAGCAACACCAGAGCATGTGTAGTCGAGATGGGAAAAGTTATTAATGAGGAAGAACAGCTGTTTGCTTTTGCCTGAGCCCACTGAGAAGGGCAAGATTCCTGCCCTTCTTCTCCTCTGGCACAGTTGAGTTAATTGAGGGCAAATTACTTTTGCACTTTTAACTCAGTTTGCATCAATGGAAATAAGCTGAGGAGGAGAGAGAAACATTTTAAAAGCAGCTGAAAAATGGGACAACAGAGAATTAATCAGCACTGTCTCTGTCGAATTGGGACAGTTGGAATGAATGCATCTACACATGGACCAAACAGGTGACATATAGGTTACAACATGAGTTTCATAAAATCATAGAGTTGGAAGAGACCATAAGGGCCATCCAGTCCAACCCCCTGCCATGCAGGAATAAACAATCAAATCATTCCCGACAGATGGCCATCCAGCCTCTCTTTAAAAACCTCCAAAGAAGGAGACTCCACCATACTCCGAGGCAGTGTATTCCACTTCCGAACAGCTCTTACTGTCAGGAAGTTCTTCCTAATGTTTAGGTGGAATTTCTTTTCCTGTAGTTTGAGTCCATTGCTCCATGTCCTTGTCTCTGGAACAGCAGAAAACTATCTTGCTCCATCCTCAGTAGGGCATCCCTTCAAATATTTAAACATGGCTATCATATCACCTCTTAACCTTATCTTCTCCAGCTCCCTAAGCCACTCCTCATAGGGCATGGCTTCCAGACCTCCCACCATTTTGGTCATCCTCATCTGGACACGTTCCAGCTTGTGAATATCCTTCTTGAATTGTGGTGCCCAGAACTGGACACAGTATTCCAGGTGAGGTCTGACTAAAGCAGAATAGAGTGGCACTATTACTTCACTTAATCTAGACACTATACTCCTATTGATGCAGCCTAGAATCTCATTGGTTTGTTTTAGCTGTTGCTTCACACTGCTGACTCATGTTCAATTTGTGGTCTGCTAAGAAACTTTTGAAACTTTACAAATATTTAATACAGTTTTCCTCCATATCCATGAATTTGGTATCCAAGGATTTAAGTATTCACAGCTTGAAAATATTCTTTAAAAAATAATAATTCAAAAAACAAACCTTGATTTTGCCATCTTATATAAGGGGCACCATTTTCCTATGCCACTGCATATAATGGGATGTGAGTATTCGTAGATTTTGGTATCCACGGAGGGTTCTGGAACCAAACTCCTGCAAATATGAAGGAACAACTGTAGTATTACTGAGCTGAAATTTCTCAGGAAGTATTTATTCCATGAAGATTTCTGTTTTTCTGTTTCTCATCCCTGTTAAAGAAGGCCACTTTACAAACTTTTATTCCCACCAATATTCTCTTCATTGTTTTGTGGCAGCTACCATTTCCTCTCCATAGTGATCCATACTTATGCTAGATCTCTGCCATGGAGGAGGATTAACATGGCTGCCAACTTGCCCATCTATGTTGCCACTGCCACTGTTGTATAAGTGTAATTGTGGGGGGGGGGATATAGGGGAATGTGGAGAGGGGAGAAGAGAAAGAAAAAACAGTGCTATTACCAATGAATCCCTGAGAAGCTTTTGAAGATTCCTTCCCCCCAGTAAAATTGTTTCCTTCCCCATATCTCTACCCACAAAGGCGGGGTCTCCTTATTGCAAGAGGCTGTTTGTGCCCAGCCCCATTCAATATGGTGGCTGCTGACACAGCTGTCATGCATACCTTCTTTAGCAAGGCAAAGCCTCCCTCCAGGACCTGGTCCAATTTCTGCCCAAGCAACATGGCCATATACTCCCAGCAATTCCTATACATTTTGAGTCAAAGGTCTAAATGGCGCAACTGATTGTGCAAAGCACTACGATTGATGCAAATGGACATGTCTTTCTGAACGAAGCCTTCACCATCTGTTCCGACCCTCTAATTACAAATGCAAAATGAGCATAATTAAATATTGGCATCATGAAGAAATAAGGTAGAAGTTATTGCAATGCATGTGCGTGTTCTTTATTAAATAGAACAAGCATCTGTTTTGTTTTCTCATGTTTTGAAATGCAGATGGGGGAGAAATTGCTTTTCCCTGACAAAAAGGATTGGTTTCTGTTACTAAACAGGAATTCAATACATGAGGGGTTGCACTTTACAATCATTGGCAAATGGACCTATTTTCGCAAATAAAAAAAGTGAGGGCTGAATTCTCTCCTTTCCTTGCACAACATGGGAACAATTTAAGGAGAAAGTAGGCAATACCCTGGAGACAATAATTACAAATTAATATAACCTGCTTATCCAGTGTAATGCTGAAACTTCCACCCTTGGTGGGCTGCAAACCAGCTGATACAATTTACCTTGCCACAGGTTGCTACTTCATGCTGTCAGGAGTCTTATCTCACTTCCGCCCTGCACTTTATTAATAATTCCATGGAGATCAGGAAGAAGGCTGCCTTCTGAAAACATTGCTGGGAGAGCAGGATGGAGGGTTCTCCCCTCCATGCTTCAGGACTACTTGCTTTTTTGGTCCAGGAACATTTTCAAATTCTTCTTAGCTTAATGTTTTTGCACATTTGAGTTCCTATAGCCAATTAAATCACCTTACATCAGTCCTCTGAAGCCCACTTCCAGTCCAGATGTTGTGGGCAACAAATCTCATCACCCCAAATACATGTCTGTCCAAGTAGAGCTGATGGAAGTTGTAGTCCAAAACATGTGGAGGGACCCAAGTTTGAGGAGGTTGTTTTATATATTAGGTATGAACATCAAAGTGGGAAACCCCTTTGCTTCAAAACTATCCCTTAAATGTTAGATTTTGGAGGTGGGTGGGTATCATTCAGTGGCAGAACCAGAGGATAGAAAATGTACTTTTTTGGGATTATAGTTCCAGAATCTCCCAGCCAGAATAGCTATGCTGGCTGGGGAGCTGTGGTTGATTTAGTCTAAAAAGTACTTTTTCAACATAGGAGGTTATCAGACAGGAATGCAAAAGGCATTCTTGTCCCATAGTCTCCACTCCTGCCTCTGTCCTGTCCCTGTCCCACCACAATCACCCTGGCCTCACGGATACCCGCAAGAAGACGCAAGTGTGGGAAATTCAAAAATAAAAATAAAAAACCACAAAAAAGTAATACCAAGCACAAAAACACACTTTAAAATATACAAGTAACCCAGGGAGGGTCATAAAAAGTGTGTCACTTACCTGGATGTCATGATCTCACCCGGAGGTGTTCTGGCAGGGACTACCCATTGACACTGCGATCTCGCCAGCAACTAGGGGCACATTGTTGCACACATGGAAATTCATGACAGAAACAGAATGGAGGAATCTATTTATGGCTTCTCCCATCAATAAAAAAACAGCAGTGGAAGAACAGGAGCAGAACAACTGCATAACGATAGGGGATGACATTGTGTACTAAGGGAACCCTTTTGCGATCTTCTGGTGTTGTTGTAAAGCCACTTTTGACACGTCTGATAATCCCCATAGGGTGCATGATTTGCAGAACATTGTGCGATTCAGTCCATTGCATCTCCAGATGGAAAACCTCATGTTCCCCTATTGGGAAAGGATCTCACAAAAGATTCCATTTTCCAAAGTTTCAGGTGGGGGTCTTTCACAGCCCCACCTTGAAATGTGAGGAATTGAATCTGGGACTTTTTGCATTCAGCAGACATGCTCTCCTACTGAGGAAGAGCCAATTCTTGGGAAAAACCAACATATGTTCCAAGCTGATTGTTGAACAGACTTGTACAGTTATTGTGCTATACCACAAAAGAGCAAGTGCATCAAAACACTCTACAGTTTATTTTTTAATATCCAGGATTGGGACTTTGGAACTTATTGTGAATTCTGCCACAGGAATGACAAATACCTGTTTCTCTCCTGACTTACTGGAGTTTGAAATGGCTTTCCTCCTGAAAATCTGTTCAAGCCTCTCCTAGCTTGTGTGTTCTTCTCATATTTTTTGCCATCTTGGCTACACTCTGATGTTTCTTGGCCACACATATCCTGGGGGTCGGTTACATGGCAAATAAATAAATAAATCCTCAACTGATTCATCCAGAATCCTATTGGTCCCCATGCATTTCGGGTCAATGTCACCATATTCAGAAGTGGGACCAAAATATTCATGAAATGTTTATCCAATATAAGCTTTCACTATTTTCACTATTTTCCCCAACTTTTTTGAAAAGTTCCATAAAGTTGTGCACTATTGACTGTGTGATCTACCAGCAATCCTCACAAAACAGGGGCTCACAGCAGAGTTGAGCTGTGATTGGTCAGACCTTGGAGGGGGCAGACTTGCAAGAGATGCCTTGCAATACTGGATTTGCAATTTTTTTAATGACAGATTCTGGAGGACTGCGAGGAAGCCTTCCTCCCCCATTACACTGGGGTAAAGGCAGCTGAGACAGCAGAGCAGGGAGTTGGGGTGTGGCCAGGAGTGGCTGGCCTGAAAAGTCACTCCACCACCCCACCCCAGGAACACCTACCAGCCAGCCAGCCAGCCGGGAAGGGCCTGAGGGTGTGGCCTCAACCCAACCGGGTTTTTAACTCCTACCGCAGCTGCTCAGTTATAGCCTTCTAACTATGCTCTGTTTATGAATGCTGGGACTGTTAAAACAACTACCCAGATGGAAGGCAGTGAGGGAGAGCTAACAAAGGTCTTATTGGGAACAGCAATTCATGTTGTGCAGGGCAAAGGAAGGTATGGCAATAACAGAATGGAATATTGTTACAAAAGAAGGCAGGCTCAATGTCTGCAAGTGATCCCGCCATCAGCTCATTCTGTTACCCAAAGTAGGTTGGGAGCTTATCAACCATGCCACAGAGTAAAAATCTACTAAATATAACGCTCAAATGTCCCAGCGGTACTGCAACAGTACCGCTAGGGATGGGCGTCATGCGAAACGGACGCCCTGCAGCGCTGCAGCCTCGCAATGTGGCAAGGCTGCTAGCGTTGTTTTTTTCTTTGTCCGAAAAAGTCCTAAGCCTGAAAACCAGGGATAGTATAGGGATTCTGTTGGTATACCGTCCACCTCATTGTCTAACAGTCTCTCTATCTGACCTGATGCAACTGATCTTGGAGCTGCTGTTGGAGTCGCCCAGACTTTTAGTCCTGGGTGACTTCAACATCCCATTCAAGACCAATTTAACAGCTGCGGCTTGGCAGTTCATGGATTCCATGACAAACATGGGCCTATCCCAACTGGTTTCTGGGCCACCACACTATGTGGGTCACACTCTTGATGCAGTGTTCAGTACAGAGCAGGCATATCCATGGGCGGAGGTAGTGAGTACCACCGCACTGTCATGGACAGATCATTTCCTGGTTATGGTCGGACTTAGAGCCCATGTCCGCCTCACTGGGGTTGGAGGACCTATTAGAATGGTCCACCCTCAGGGGCTAATGGAGCCAATAGGTTTTCAGAAAGCTTTGGAGAGTTCCTTGGTTGGTAATGCTGGTGATTCTGTCAAAGCTCTTGTTGATACTTGGAACAACAATCTCACCAGGGCCATCGACACAATCGCTCCTAAGCGTCCTTTCCAACCTGCTCCAAATAAACAACCATGGTTCACAGAGGGACTTAGGAAGATGAAGCGGGCTGGACAATGACTGGAGTGCACCTGGCAGAAAACTCAACTTATCTGACAAGACTCATCATAGGAATTTTCTTTATTCCTATCGAGAGGTAATACGTGCAGCACAGAGATCTTTCTGCTCTGCACATATTGCGTCTGCAGAGTCCCATCCAGCAGAGCTGTTTAGGGTGGTAAGGGAGCTCACACAGGTGCCACCTGTACAGAACTCTATTTAACCTGACAGCAGCCTGCTGTGACGTGTTTAATAACTACTTTGCAGATAAAATTTCTCAAATAATAAAAAAAAATTAAAATCTCTCAAATAAGAACTGACTTGGACGCTGGGTTTATAGCAGAGTCGACTGATCAGGTGTCCATTAAACCCGTTTCTGAGATTAGACTGGATCAGTTTGAGCTGGTGAGTATTGATGACATGGACAAGATCCTTGGAAAAGTGTGGAAAACAAAGTGCCCTCTTGACCCTTGCCCATCATGGCTGGTCATCCGGGGGTGGGTGGGTGATGCATTAATGGCCTTTCTCAAGGAGACAATCTATGCATTCTCTAGGGAAGGAGTTATGCCATCGTGTTTAAAGGAAGCAGTTGTGAGACCACTCCTAAAGAAACCTTCCCTGGACCCCCTGGACTTGAAAAATTATAGACCGGGTTATAATTTTTATAATACCATCTGCCATTTTTGAGCAAGGTGATTGAGCAGGCTGTTGCTTCTCAACTCCAAGTGATCTTGGATGAAACTGATTTTCTAGATCCATTTCAAACCGGCTTCAGACTGGGATTTGGGGTGGAGACTGCCATTTTGGCTCTGGTAGATTACCTTCGCCAAACCATCGGCAGGGGAAGCATGACCCAGTTGGTGCTTCTGGATCTCTCCGTGGCTTTCGATACAATAGATCATGGTATCCTCTTAGAATGTCGGGAAGAGTTGGGGATTGGAGGCACTGCAGTTCAGTGGTTCCATTCCTTCCTCTCAGGTAGATTCCAGAGGGTGATGCTCAGGGACAGTTACTAGTCAAAAATAGAGCTTAACTGTGGCATCCCTCAGGGTGCCATCCTGTCCCCAATGCTTTTTAATATCTATATGAAGCTGCTGGGAGAAGTCATCTGGGGACATGGGGTGGGGTGTTATCAGTACGCTGATGACACCCAAATATATTTCTCCATGTCTCGATCATCAGCCATGATGACAGATGGTATTTCTCCCCTCAGTCACTGTCTTGTAGCAGTAATGGACTGGATGAGGAAAAATAGACTCAAACTGAATCCAGAGAAAATGGAGGTGCTTACCGTGGGGCCCCCTAAACCTGGCGTTGGGTTGCAACCACCAGTCCTGGGTGGGGTCACGCTCTCTGCTAAAGACTGTGTTCGCAGTTTGGGGGTGCTCCTAGACTTGTCGCTTCACATGACTGCTCAGGTGAATGCAACAATCAAGAGTGCCTGTTATCAGCTTTGGCAGATACGCCAACTGCACCCTTACCTCGAGATAAAGGACCTAGAAACTGTAGTGCATGCACTGGTAACCTCACAACTCAATTTCTGCAATGCTCTCTACATGGGGCTACCCTTATATCTAGTTAAGAAACTACAACTGGTGCAAAATATGGCAGCCAGGATAGTCACCGGGAAATCGAGAAGGGAGGATATTACTCCAATCTTGAAATCCCTTCACTGGCTGCCTATCAGTTTCCGAGCACAGTATAAGGTGTTGGTAATGACCTATAAAGCCCTACATGGCCTAGGTCCAACCTACATAAGGGATCGCCTCCTCCCGAATAATCCGCCCCACACCCTTAGATCTTCTGGGAGGGGTTTATTGCAACCAATGAGATCTAGAGTAACATCAGCCTCCAAAGATCTTTTTCTGTCACTGCTCCCAGACTATGGAATGCCCTGCCGGAGGAGATTCATCAAGCAACTAGCTTGGAGAATTTCAAAAAAGCCATCAAAATGGATCTCTTCCAGCAGGCCTTCCCTGAATAGAACAGACCATTTTAATGGATGCTTCTCCCTCTTTTTATGTTTTTATGTTTTGATTCTAAAGTTTTAAAGTTTTAGGTTAGCTTTTTTATGTCACTTGTGTATTTGCCAGTTATTTTAAATATATGCACTATTATATGTCATTTTAAGGGGGGTAAATTGTTTTAAGTTATTACTATTGTTATGGAATTGTTTTTATATCCAATTGTTGTGAGCCGCCTTGATTGCCTAATAGGCAAAAGGTGGGGTACAAAAAGAAAGTTATTATTATTATTATAGTCCGGGTAATCCTAGCGTTCTCCCCATCCCCGATCACAGGCTGCAGTACCAAAGAGATGGGCCTCCATGACTGCCACAGTCCTGGAGGCCCATCTCTCTGTCGCTGCTGCCTGTAATGCCCTGCGCCCCCCTTCCCCGATTGCCGGCTGCGAGGATGAAGAGATGTACCTACAGGACTTTCAGTTCCATACGACCGTCTCTCCACCACTGCAGCCTGTTCCTCCCTGCACCCCCCTTCCCTGATCCCTGCTGCGGGAGCAGAGAGATGTGCCTATGGGACTGTCAATCCTGTAAGCCCATCTCTCCACTGCTGCAGCGTTTTCCCCTCTATGGGGGGCGGGCGGGCTGTTGCCCTTTCTGCCCCATGCCCACCCCAGCACTCAGCGATGGCTACTTCAACGGAGGCCAAACACACTCCTTTGTGAACTGCAAAATTGTTAATTTATTGGAATTTATTGGAAGACCTACTTTCAGCCAAAATCTTGTAAACAGCTTGGCACTCCCTTTTGCTAAAGGGAGGTTAAAAATGGTTGTGTAGCTGACACCCAGGTTTTCATCTTTGAAATCTTGGAGGGTATGCCCCAAATGGCCAAAAATCACCCAAAGCAACATTATAACACTCGTTTGGAGTGCTTTGCCCCATGCTACTTGAACCCTCGCCCCTAAAAGAGGAAAATAGCAAAGTTTTGGCTGAAAAGCAAGACTGCAAATCATGCAAATTGTGTCACTTCTGACCATGCTGAACATGCCACCCAAGGTCATGGGAGAGGGCTGTGGGAGAAAAATGCCCTCCACCTCAGTGCAGTTGTCTTCCTCATTTTCTCCCTTCTTTATGAGCTATTGTGGATTTACTTTCTTGAGAACAATTGAGCATACATTTTTAAAAGAAGTTCAATAAATGCTACTCTTGCTGCCAAGGCTTGGAAAAATTAACTTTTTTTTATCTGTAACTCCCCCAATCTCCTGCTGGCAAAGCCAAGTTAAGGTGCTTGGGGATGAGGAGCAGTTTCAGGTGCTTGAAACATGTACATAAGCTTCCCCAATGGAGAGTCAGCTTCATGCTGCAGTGAATCAGGCTTGGTGGTACTGCTGGGCCAAGAAGAACCCTAAGTGGGGGCCAAAGCCAGCCCCTTTCAGACCTGAATCAAAGGATGGCTCTGGGCATCCCCCTTGCCTGTGTCCCACCTGGCATGACCAAAGTCAGTGTCTTGGACGCAGCAACCACCAACATGCCAACTGTTTCTTTGCTCATCCATGGCTGGAAAATGGGTCTAAGGTGGCAGTAAATGATGCCAAACTTTCAGGTATAAAGAGGTAAGAGACTTATAGCCTCTCTCTCCCAAGGAACATTTATGTTATGTCAGCTTCACAATACCGTAAGTAGACATCCCATGTCTATACACGCAGTCTCATCAGCAGCATGAGACCCCAAAGGATTTGTTCCAACTGTGTCACTGATAATCTAGCCTTCATGCTAGTTTAGGATTCCAGAGGCATTATTTCAGGACGCTTTGAGTTGACTTGCATATTACCCCCCCTTACAAGCAAATGTACGGGTGTGTGTGTGGAGAGGGGAGTTCTTCACCACAGAGAAGGAAGTAAACCACACTACTCCAGTGGCCAGCACAGGTGTAGGAGAAATAAGGGAGCCACTCACACCTCACCAGGAAAGACAAGACAGAGATTTGCATACAATTTACATATAAGCAATTCATATATACAGATGCAAAATAGTAATTGTTATTAGAATTTAAATAGAAACATTGTTGTTGCTGTTGTTGTTGTTGTTGTTGTCATCGTCATCGTCATCATCATCATCATCATCTTTATTTCTATCCCACTTTGGGACTCAAACATACTACAGGTTGCCTCCTGTATCCATGAAGGATATGTTCCCAGACTTAGCTCAGATACACAAAACCATGTATAATAACAAACCACCATAGAATGCCATAGAACTGTGGTGGAGGACCTAGGAAATGGCTAGAGAGGATGCCTCTCTAGGCACCTGGTTCAACTCTATGGTCAACATCTGGTGGAAGGTGACCATAGAGTCAGACTGGAGGACTTCCCAATGTCTAGAGAGGCCACCTCCTGTGTGACTCTATGGTACTCCAGATGCCTAGAGAGAGAGTTCCTCCCCCCCCCCACGACCATGGGTAAATGAAACTGCAGGTACCAATTCTGCATAAATGGGGGGCACCTGTATTTCAATTTCATCATTTTAGAGGAGGGGAGTCTGACCAGGAAGCCTTCCACACTACACAATCATTGCACTCTGGCAACACTTTAACTGCCATGGCAACACCCTATGGAATCCTGGGACTGGCAGTTTAGGGGGGAGAAGTTAGAGGCTCTAGTGCCTCACCGAACTTCAAACCCCAGGATTGCATAAGATGGAACCATGAAAGTTAAAATGGAATCATAGTACTATAACTGTGTAGTGTAAAGGGTCTCCACGTAATAGTGCCACTGCTTATTCTACTTCCTAGGTGCTGAATGTGGGTGAGCAACTCTGAGTCGCTTGCTCTCCCTCTTTTTATTATTCTTTGTATTTAAAATAAACCCTACATACAGAGGATGCTTTTGAAGACAGGGTGTTCTCAGATAGTCCCTCAAGCAGAGCTCTCTCCTCCTTAAAAGAAGGCATACAGCCAAGACCAATTTAAGGTCGTTGGGGCTCTCAAACAGTTCCTCAAATAGGGACACCAGGTGCCCTGTTTGAGAAACTGTGTGAGTCCCTCTAGAAATAATGGCATATAAATTTTAAAAAAGAAACAAATAAAATACAAAGGGTGCATCTACACTGTAGAAATAATGTACTTTGACACTACTTTTAGTGCTGTAGTTCCATTCTACAAATCTTGGGATTTGTAGTTTTACAAGGTCTTTAGCCTTCTCTGCCAAAGAATCCTAGTGCCTCACAAAACTACAAATCCTAGGATTCCATAGGACGGAGCTACAGCACTTAAAGTGGTGTCAAACTGCATTACAGTATTTCTTCAGTGTAGATCCACTCAAAGAAATACAGAAAAATAAACAAAGAATAGATAAAATACAAAATACAATAAACAACAGAACAAAAACCTTTGTGTAATTCCATTTTGAGCTCTACAGCTTTGGTAGGATTAGTGGCCTGATCCCATACATGTTTACACAGGTACTTAAGTCACACACAAAATGTGGATAGGAGCAGAGACATCAGAAGACTTAGGAACTGATTGTTGGAAGAGGAATCAAACATCCCCTTTTGTCTGTCAGTGCAAAGGGTCTAGAGCATTTACTCCAATGGAAATCTTGAGAATCCAACCATGTACATGGCCACCCATGGTCAATAGACGAAGGAGAGATTTGCTACAAACCTGTAGCAAACCAGGCGCATCCTCCTTCTAGTTGTGCCATGAGAGCTAAGCGGGGAACTTTCGTCTTCCTTCTCCCACCTCCTAATGAAGACGTAGTGCCCAATGCAGTGGTGGGACTCTCTCTCTCTCTCTCTCTCTCTCTGCATTGTTTTACTGACACATGAAAAAAAGGCTTGGGGCAGGAGTCTCCTGGTGCTTTCTACTGAAGTGTCAGCTTTAAAGCACGGATCCAGACTCCTTCACTCTGCTGCTGACAATTTAGCAAATGGTCCATGTTACGCCACTTTGATCTTGGGAAAGTTTTCAAAAAATTCAGCCTTGAACACAGCGAAGGCCCAACCGATTCCCCCAGTTCATTAGCAATCTTTTAACAGTTCCCAACAATTAGAGCTGTCAGGCGAGCCGAACTGTGTTTGGAGGAGGCTGTGTGTTCAAAATCCCTGACTAATGACTTGGTAAAAAGACTTGACAGTGTGTTGCAATTTGTTATAATTGAATCTAAGCTGCATCAGCTGTTTGAGGGGCTGAAATGTTTTCAAACATTACACTGATTTAAATTAATGCCACAAAAATATTCAGAAATATGTCTGTCAGATTCTGTGCTAATCATCATGTTCTCTTCAGACATCAAGAAGACATTTCAAGACTGGTTTGAAAGCACTGTCAAAAATATTTTCCCAACCCCCCCCCACCCCTATTCCTGGCCCCACCTTCTTCAATGGTGTGTGGGGGGGAACCCCTTGGTTATCACTTTTTTTTTTTTCCTAAGAAGCCTGTTTGAATGAAAAGTTGAGCCAATGACAGGGGGGGGATGCATATAAGCTATTGCTTTAAAAAAAGCTGATAAAATCCAAAAACAAATCTTCAGTGCCTTTTTTTTTAAATTAATATTAAATAACCAATTCTTTGATGAGTGTGGTGAAAATGTTCCAAAATGGAAAATGCATTTTCTAATCCTCCATCTGTCTTTATTTTAACAATGAGCAAGTAGGACATTTGGGAGCCAGATTTTCAGCAGAAACCTTTTATTTCATTTTATTTTAAACACACACACACACACACACACACACCGATCTGTGCCTGCTTTTGGAATATCTTTCACTAAAAACTGATGGGATAATAAGGGATATCAAAGGAGCTTTATGTTTCAAAATAAATTATTTGCTGACTTTCTTTCTTTGATTATATTATTTCCAATCCCAGAGCACAAACCTCATTTATAATACTGTTGCATGCCCTTAAAATGTCAACAACTTTGGATTAAAGTAAGGCTATGATGAAATTTTGCCAGTATTTTAGCATCATTTTCAAGGTTTTCAGTTTCCTTAGCCAGTCAGTCAGTCAGTATATTATTTATCAGCAACACTTAAGGATCAAGCTCTCACAAGGTGACATACAAAGAAGAATGTTATGTCACAGGTTTGGGTGCATCAGATATATATACAGTTACAAAGACAAAAGGTATTATGAATCACATAAGCTATTCATATTCTTTACAAAAGGCTGCAGAGAAGAGATCAGTTCTCATGGTCCTCTGAAAGATCTTTGCTGAGGGGGATCTGCATAAATCAATACTGAGGTGCTGTTTAAACAATTCCGAATGGCATTCAAAAAAATCGATGATCTGTTATTTGGGGGGGGGCAGTAAAACTCACCCTAAAGTCCATGAGCAGCAGATTTGGGGCTTCAACTGGATCTCGTGGAAAAATCCATATGATTATCGAATGAGCGATTGTTTGTACACCCCCACCCGAACAGATGTGAACAGGCAATATAGGGTGCAGCTATACGATCTATAAAAAAATCCGTATGGGGGGCAAAAAATACGAACAGCCTGTCATTCGTATGCATACGAACCGGCTATACGATTTTTTAAACCCCCTAAACTCCGTATGACTCCCTCTTCCCGAAGCTGGCTGGAGTGAGCAAGCCAAGAGGCAGTTTTACATCTCCCGCTGCTTTTTTTTTTTTTAAGGTTCCTGGTTTGCAGACAGTCGGTTTTCCGTATTTACAATATAAAATAAAAATAAATAAACATATAAATTCACGGACTTACCGGACGCTCGCTAGCCGGCAAACCAACATGACGGCCGCTCCCAATTTCCCTACGTGCTAGCCCCGCCCCCTCTACTTGGCCAGCCAATCAGATTACACAGCCTGTTCGTATGTGTGCGAACGGACCGTACAGACCCGTCAGCCATCTGAATGGTGTACGGATTTCTCTTTGCGATCCGCTTTCCCTCCCGAACGCCGCGTGTGCATATTTCAGGGTGGAAAACCGCCCCCCCTCTTTTGCATTCGTGTGCATCCGAACGGCCGTTTGTACCGAAGTGCGAACTTTCGCACGCCGTACGTATTATTTAAATTGTGTAGACAGGACTATAATCTGATTGGCTGGCTGAGCAGAGGGGGACAGGGCTAGCAAAGAGGGGAATTGGCAGCGGCCGCCATGTTGGATTCCCGGCTACACAAGGATCCAGTAAGTCCATCAAATGGCAAGTTTAACATTTTAATATATTTTTTTTATGTTGTTAAGATGTAATAATGACTGTCTGCATCACAGGGAGCTTTTTAAATTAAAAAAAAGTGGTAGGAGATCTAAAACCACCAGGCAGATTGCTTGCTGCAGCCAGCTGGCTAGGGGGTCATACAGAGTTTAGGGGTACTTTAGCTGTGTAGGCAGATCGTATGCCTTCGAACATCTGCCTTTTCAAATTTTTTACCCCTGTACAGATTGTTTTTACCCCGTACGGATTTTTTTACCCTTCACGTAGATGGAACCTGAGTTCCATAATGGGGGGTTCCACTGTGGAGGCTCTGTTGCCCATGATCATTAACATACTGTACTGACAGACACACAGGATGGGTCTTCAAAGGAGATGTGAGCATATGGGACTAATATGGTCCATAGGATAAACCTAGGACTTTATCAGACGGGGCTGCAATAGCGGAATTACGATGCAACAGTAGCACAAGCAGGTTCCAGTTATCGCACAATGTTGGCATCCTTCCATGGTCCATGTGTGCTATACCCGTTAATTATGCGTAACTTCTCATTGATGGGCAAAGGCTATGAATAGCCCTCAATATCACTCTTTTCATGCTATTGATGAGCATGCAAACATCACATCCTGCTGTAATTCCTATATTACAGCGCGAATGAGTGTTCCTCTTTTTCCCTCCCATTTCCCAATGAGAACCTGTAATTAAACGTCTGGGGGAGAACATGAAGAAGACCTACAGAATGCTCTTTTAATGAACTATTGCTTTTTCTAGGTATGTTTTTATGTTTGCTTAAGTGTTTATATGTTCATTTCTTTTGTTATTTATTTTGTTATTTGTTATTTATGTCATTTCTTTCGTTATTGATGTGTTTAAATGAAGTCGCATCTTCTCACAAGAACAGCCGAAATCTCGCCCATGCAAAATCATGGAAGACAAAATTTTCCTTAAAGGCACATTTGCAGGTTAGCAGGAAATGTTAATACTCTGTCATTAGAAGGCAATGTGAAGACAAGTGTTATTATAGCAAGAGCTGAAATCCCATTCTTAAACTGCTAGTGGTGGTCATGCGATAATTCCGTGGTGTGGCATGATTACGGTGTTGTGTGATTATGGTGATGTGCGATAATTACTGTTATCATGCCACTATCTTTCTGCTTTCCTCAATAGTGGAATTACAGCATTTTTTAGAAGCTTGTCTGATATAGTCCTTAATCCCAAGCTATTTAGAAGAGACCATCAGCATCAACAAATCATTGCCATTGTCCTGCTGTCAATATAGACAGTCCTACAAAATACAAAGGAACATCTCCCTATTCTGAGAGATTTCCGGTCTATTATTTGACATACCCAGAGATAAGAACAGGAGAAAGGGAAGCAGAGACAAAGTGAGACTATAGCTAGCTTTTTAGCTTCAGTGTCACTGATGTTTCAGTGCTTGCTCCTGTTTTCCACCCTGTGGTGGCAATATAATCATGTACAATGATATTAAAGATAAGGGGACAATTGCACATAAAATCTGTATTTTCAGGAAAATGTGCATACATTTTTATGTGGACTTTAAAAAGTTGACAGCTGATGCAAAATGGGATGGCATGAGATGAAAATGGAGACAATGATAAATTAAAAGAAACTCTTATAGAAAATTTAATTCATCCCTAGAAGAGGAGGCCTCAGGAAAACATCTTGTGGATCTATTAAGCCATGCTATATGATTCATATCCTGCATAGCAATCATGCCATTTCATTGCATCATTCTCTCATTTTTGGGAATGTTCAAACTGCTAGTACTATTACTTATATAGCCAAAATGGCACCATCCACGCACAATAAGAGAGAGGTATTAGCAGGCTTGTAGGAAAGATAGTTTGCAGGAATACATTTATTTTTTTTATCATAAATGCATCTGTTCTGTAGGCATGGAAAACTGACTGGCTGGTTAAGAAAAAGAATAGGAAAATAGGAGAAGGAGGGAAGCTGCAGTGGAAACTTGGACTGCTTCAGTACACACTGCAACATTTTGCTATTTCAGGCCAATCACTTAAGTGTTTGGTGGTGAGCCTGATCCATCTCCCCACATCAGCAGAAATACAGCTGATGGATACATTGGACAGGACCTTTTTGGCTGTGGCACCCACACTGAGTAACTCCTGTTCCAGGAGTTCTTTCCCTTACACTATTCATTTTCTCTTTTGTAATCCATCCTCTTCCACCAATTGCCTCCCTAACCCTTTCCCAGTGCAATGTGATTCCCTCATGTCACTGCAATAGAAGCTATCAGACATCACTACCACTCCTGCCATTGTACTGCAATCAGTGCCAATGAGGGGCTTAAAAAAACAACAACACTCAGACAATAAGTTCCTGCTATGCATGGAACAATTTCCAAGGAAAATGTAACCAGGACAAGAATGAGTAATTCTTATGAAGTTCAAACTTGTTTCAGTTTGGGATCCCTGCAGACAGAGAGACAGACACCAAGTTTATAACAGGCTCACAGAGAATGCACGGGGAATCTGGGAGCATTTTAGGCTGTTTCCCTGGAGATCTGATTTTGGATTAGTGGACTATGGTTGTCAAGAGTGTCTAAGTTCTGACTCCAGCTACACTCAGTCTTTATATTTGTAAGTATGCGATAAAGCTCCAAAGGGAAATCAAACCTACGTACCTCTCTCCTCAGTGCAGTGGGATGAACATGGCAAGAGCCACTGTTATTATTCTGTTTGGAAGCTTGCTACAATCAAAACAAGTAGAGTCTGTGTTTAGGGGTAGGGGAGGTGAAATAAGTAAAGTGAACAACAACAACAACACAGAAAGTGAATGAGGGGATTGGGGATCCTGCAGAGATATGATCTCTTTTCAAAGGACCAGATCATAAAGGGTTATACAGATCAATGGCCAAGTTAAACAAGACACAATTGGGGTTGTCTTGGCTTTCCAGGCACTCATAAACCTAAACTTGGGAGGTCCAAGAAGGGAAGTCAGTTAGGCCCAATTGTGTCTTGTTGAACTTGGCTGGTTGGATATGTAACTCTTTTGTAACTTGGCTGCATTTGTACATGTCACACCTTTGCAAGACTGAACAATTTTTCTGAATTGCTTTTGTATATTTCCATGGTAAATATATTTGATCTAATATCACATCTAGTTTCTCCTCCTTGCTCCCTCCCAACTCTTTTTCTCCCCTTAGGCTGCTAGTAACTTAATTAACTTGCAAGAATGTGGTCACTTATGACATTTCTGGTCACAAACAGATATTTAAGTAGAGGGTTTTCAATGAAATTGCAAGCTCAATGTTTCCCTGTAGTTTCTCATTCTTGAAAGAGAGCCAAAAGCATAATCCATAGGGATAAAGGGAGCATTTGATATGAACTTACCAGAATTTCCATGCATTAAATCATCCACCAGAAACCTCAATGGCCTCAACAAACGTAGCACATTTAACACACACATACAAAAATCATTTACTATATTACTAGAAGTGCCAATACCTGTGTGATCTTTTATGATGGTGGGATAAATTCATCTAACATTATGGTGTAGTAAAAAGCTTTTAAAAGTGAATTTAATGCCACAGATAAAATGTTCAACAAAAGGCCCAATGGTAGTGGTGGTACTGGCGCCTCCCAGTCACCATCTCAAGTGGAGTTCTCTGCCTTTTTCTGTCATTCTCACCCTCTCGCTTTGCAAGAGGTTTGCTCTGAGCAGGGGCTCTCTGGTCATACCTCCTTGCATGTCTTCCAACATTTCACAGATGAAAACTGGAACATATATGGCTGAGCAACACTGTGGTCAAGATGGCAAAAGCTATGAATGAAAAAGAATGTGCAAGCTAGGAGAGGCTTAAGCAGTTTGCTTTCACCTCCTGAGAAAGAGGTTTCCACCCTTTCCTCTCCCCCTGCTTTGTTAATTGAGGGCAAACTACTTTTGCAGTTTGAGCTCAGTTTGCAGCAACTGAAGTCAGCTGAAGACAAAGGGGGAAGTGGAAAGCAGAACTGGGACATTTTAAACACAACTTGAAAAGTGGAATAGCACTGTCTTGGCCAAATCAGGACAGTTAGAGGGTATGTTCTTTTTGTTTGTTTGTTTCAGTGGGAAGCCACTGCTTTGATAAAGACTTTTAAAGAAGATTTTGGAGGGGGGAGTTGGACGACCTGTGGGCACCAGCTGTGAAAGAGAAAAGAGGGCAGTAGAGCTGGGAAATTTTAGTTTTTTTAACTTGAACTCCCAGAATCCTCCAGCCAGATAGAGTTAGCAACCTTCATGCTTATATTGACTAATTAAGTCTAATTGGTGAGCCAGTGTGGCATAGTGGTATGAGTGTTGGACTATGACTCTGGAGACCAGGGTCCAAATCCCCACTCACCCATGAAACTGGGCAAGTCACAGTCTCTCAGCCTCAGAGGAAGGCAATGGCAAACTTCTGAACAAATCTTGCCAAGGAAAACCTGTGATAGGGTCACCTTAAGTGTTACCATAAGCTATAAACAACTTGAAGGCATACAGCAACAACAACAACAACTGATTAATTTCTAGTTTGGATGTTAATCTGTAGGAGTTCAGGCACAGCATATATTTACGGTAACTTCCTACTTATCTACCCCACTTTCTTCCTGCAGCCATTTTCTTCCTCCCTTTCTCTCCTCCGTAAGACCATGAGTTTGATTTTGTACAAGTGTTTTAAGTGAAGCTATTTTTATGTTTTACAAATAGTTTTTGTTCAGCTTCTGCCTGGCCAATTATTTACTTTGCTTTGTGAGATGCACTCTGTCTCTCACATTTCCCAACAGACAGGCCGTCAGTTTAGTGCTCAGCCAGCTTCTGAGAGTTGTAAAAACTACCTTTCCTGAACTATGGTCTGGAATGTGGGGTGCGGTGGAGGAAGACAAGAGCATTAATCCAGGAGAAGAACCTAAAGGCTGAAGAGCAACATGAGTAAAAATTTGTAAAAGTAATTTAAAAGGTACGTGAAATAATCTAAACTCACAAGAAGTGATGAAAAAGGAGTGTGGTGAGCAGGGCTGATTTAGCTGCCATAATGCAAAATGTTGTATAGAAGAGGCTCTTGCCCATATGCCTAAATAAACAACAAACCATTATTAGAATAGTCATATCCCACCCATTCTTATGGGGTCCCAGGGCAGCCTATAAGTAAAACAACATAAATAATTCAAAACAATTCCTGAGTAAAACCATGGTACAATTCAAACACGATAAAGACACACTAAACAAGCCAACAAGTTAAGATAGCTTAAAACCACATATACAGTATTTGGAAGTAAATTAGGCCTCAAAGTCTTTGGACTTCATCACACAAGTGTCTAAAAACACTGTAATTCCAGGAAGGAGGAAACCAGGAATCTAGTGGCATTATTACATTTAGGACTTTATCAGATGCACTAAATATGGTTACATAACGACACCACATAAATGTGAAAGGGCATGCACATCAGACGTCACCCTTTCATGTTTATGTATTGGCAATAAGGTGTTCTGTTTTATTGATTGCTTACACTGTCAATATATCGTATATTCCGGTGTATAACTGGGCATATAAGACGACCCCCAATTTTCAACTAAAAATCTAGGGTTTGGCATATATTTGCCATATAAGACCCCCAATTTGGCTGGCTGACTGGCTGGCTGACTGGCTGGGGGAGCCTTGCCAGCTGATCCTCTTTGTTTCCCAACTCATGATGATCTCCTCGTGAGTTGGGAAAGCGAACAGGATCAGCTGGCAGGGCTCTCCCAGCCAGCCACAACATTCACCTCTCTCTTCCACCTTCAGTTGCTCCCCAAAGGGGGTGAAGGCAGAGGAGGGGGCCGAATGACCCTGGTTTTCCTTGACCACTGCCCATTCCCTCTGTCTTTGTTACCTTTGCAAAGGGAATGAAGATGGAGGGGATGGGCAGAAGGGTGGCTGGAGGGGTGGTCTTCCCAGGTACCCACCCCCTCGCCTAAGCCGCAATCGGGAGCTTGATCGCGGCATTATTATTATTATTTGTATCCCGCCTCTCCCATCAGGATCAGGGCGGCAAACATACAAACATCAGAACAATCCCGTACATGTATTAAAACAGCACCATTAAAACAATTTCTATTATTATAAATAACTTCATACTTTAAATACTTTAAATATAATACAAATGTTAAAAACCTAAATAAAAAAAGATCATAGAATTACTTTTGCCATACAGTAAGACCCTGAATCTTTGTTTGCGAAGAAAAGCCAGAGAGAAAGAGAGAGAGAGAGAGAGAGAGAGAGAGAGAGAGTAGGACGCCCGTATCCACAGGTTCAATTATCCATGGGACACAAAATGGCACACCTACCATAGAGTATCCCTAGAAAATGTGTCCTCTCTAGCCATTTTCTACATCCTCCAAGGCAACTCTATGGTATTTTAAACTGGAAGCCCAATTATTTTCAATGGCGTTTGTTATTATCCACGGTTTTCGGTATCCACACCCTCCCCCAGAACCAATCCCCAGCGGATACAAGGTCCTACTGTACTACAGCTTTGGTCCTGGCTTTACATCCTGCGGCAATGGTGCCAGGAAGTGATGTCCGGAGAGATGGGGTGTTTTTTGCATGTTTTCATGCATTCTGCATGGTTTAGAAGCAAAATTTGCCTGACTATTGTGCAACTTTTATTTTTTTTAAATGAGGGTTGGGAGGCTTCGTGGGGCCCACATGTGGCCTGCAAGTGATAGATGAATTTATCAGCAGAGATTAGACATGTAAAATGTCTGGAAATTTTGAAACCATGAAAAAAAAAACTGTTTTTCAAGAAAAAAATATGGAAATTCTTGGAAAAATGGAAGAAAATGCAATGTTAGCACTTTTTACAGATTGAAAGTCACTCTGTTACTTTAGAAGGAACATACAATATGACTATGTACAATTAGATCTGTCATAAAATTATCACAATTTGTACATTAAAGATACAGCAGCTATGGGGAGGTGGTGGGTGGCTGGAAGGGGTGGCTGGAGGGAGGGGGCTTCCCAGCCATCCACCCCCTCCTTGAAGCCACGATCGGGAACCGGATTGTGGCTTTGGGGAGGGGTAGGTGGCTGGAGGGAGGGGGCTTCGTGGAGGGTGGAAGGGTGGCTGGAGGGAGGGGGCTTCCCAGCCACCCATCCACTCCCCGAAGCCACGATTGGGAACCTGATTGCGACTTTGGGGAGGGGGGGTGGCTGGAGGGGGGACTGGAGGGAGGGGGCTTTGAGGATGGTGGAAGGGTGGCTGGAGGGAGGGGGCTTCTCAGCCACCTACCCGCTCCCCGAAGTCATGATTGGGAGCCCGATCACAACTTTAGGGAGGGGGTGGCTGGAAGGGGGAACTGGAGGGAGGGAGCTTCGCGGATGGTGGAAGGGTGGCTGGAGGGAGGGGTTATTCCCAGCCACCCACCCTCTCCCCAAAACCACGATTGGGAGCCCGATCATGGCTTTGGGAAGGGGGTGGCTGGAAGGGAGGACTGGAGGGAGGGGGCTTCGCAGAGGGTGGAAGGGTGGCTGGAGAGAGGGGGCTTCCCAGCCACCCATCTGCTCCCCGAAGCCACGATTGGGAGCCCGATCGTGGCTCTGGGGAGGGGGGGGGCTTCATGGAGGGTGGAAGGGTGGCTGGAGGGAGGGGACTTCCCAGCCACCCACCCACTCCCTGAAGCCATGATCGGGAGCCCGATCACAGCTTTGGGGAGGGTGGCTGGAGGGGGGGCTTTCCAGCAACATTCACCCCTCCTCTGTCTTCAGTTGCTCCCCAAAGGGGGAGAAGGCGGACGAGGGGGGCGACTGAACCGTAAGCACTTTGCCTCACCCCCCCAGCCCGATCTACTGCCTCTTCGCTCCATTCGCGAAGGGAGCGAAGAGGCAGGAGTTCAGGCAGCAGGGTGAAGCAAAGTGTATCCGCCGTATAAGACGACCCCTGATTTTGGAGCCTATTTTTCAGGGCTCAAAGGTCATCTTATATGCCGGAATATACGGTATCCCCTTGCTGCTTTTTTGTGAGCATTGCCGGTATGCAAAACCTCGGGTCATTTAAATCTCATCAATGCAGAGTCAATGGCCCAACCGGGCAGAACACTTCTGGGTGAGATCGCAACATCTAAGTTAGTGATGAACTTTTTATGATCCGTTACTTGGAAGTTTTTTAGTGTGTGTATATGCTTGGTGTGGCTTTTACATGTTTATTTTTTGTTTTATTTTTGAATTTCCCATGTGATAAAATTGCGCAGGATTTCAAAAGAGGAAGTGAACAGAGCTCTGTTCACTTCCTCTTTATTGCCAGAGGTGCCTTTGCCAGGAGAGGAGGTAAGCGCAGGGGGGAACAATATTTTGCTGGCATAAAAACAGATTTTTTTTATGTCAGCAAAAGAATGTTTTCAAGGGAACATCTGATAAAGTCCTTATTATCACACATTGCTGTAATTGTGCAAAAGAACCACTATGGAATTATTGCACAACCACTAACACTTTAAGAATGGGAGTTCACTTCCATGATTTATCATGGGTGAGATTTTGGTGGTTCTTGCAAGAAGACGTGAACTCGCTTAAAAACACCAAAAATCCCTTAATTTGCAATGTAAATGAACACACAAAAACTTAAACAAACCTAAAAACATGCAAACAAACCAGGAACGTTCATAAAAATAGCATCCTATGGATAGTTTGCATGTTCTTACCTGGAGGTTTTCTTGCCAGGAGCATGGAGTGGGGAAAGAGGACCATCCATTAACACTGTAATCTCGTGATTACATTAGGACATGTTTTTGCACACTCTTCAATATCTCAAAAAGAGTGATATTGAGGACTATTGACTGCTTGTCCCCACAATGAAAAGCAACACCTTTTTCATGGCTGGGGCACAGATTGACCATGCGAACATGACAATGTTGTGCGATAGCAGAAATCATTCGCACTATCATAATGTCGCAATTGTGCAATTCTTGCCATGTCTGATAAAGTTTTTTCACAAAAAGTATGTTTTATCTTGGCAATGGAAAGAAACCAACACTGGTCCTAATCACATCTCAAAGGGGCGAGCATTCCACAAATGGGATGCCACATCAGAGGAGATGTTCTCCCCTATCCTCTTGCAATGTATTGCTCCCACTGGTGGGACACACAGAAAGCCCCTCCAGTAGATCACAGTCCCCAGGTAGGCGTATAGGGGAGGAGTGATCCTTCATGTGGATACCAAGCTGTTTAGGGCTTTGAATGTCATCAGTAGTACCTTGAATTCACACTGGAAGTGAATTGGCAGTCAGTGCAGCTTTGTTAAGACTGGTGTGTGTTGTTTAAATGGGACTCCATTCAGTGATCTTGCTGCTGCATTTTGCACTAGCTTTGGCTTCCTAGTCATCTTCAAAGGTGGCCCCATATAAAGTTCATTGCAGTCACTTAATCAAGAAATTATCAATGCATTCATGGATACTGTAGCTAAGTTATCCCTGTCCAGAAAGTCTGTAGCTGGAGGATCAGGCAAAATTGGTGCCAAAGACTCTGAGCCATGGAGTCCACCTGGGCTTCCCATGACAAAGATGGGTCCATGAGTACCCCCATCCTACACCTGCTGCTTCAGGTAAAATGCAACCCCAGTTAGGACAGGCTGTTTGCATGGTTCTTGCACCTGAGAACCACCAATCTATAGAGCCTCTGTCTTTGTGAAATTAATCCTGTTTATTGGCCCTTATCTAGCCCTTTATTGTATCCAGGGACTGGACTAAGCATCAGCAGAGCCCCAGCAGTCTCAGATGACAAGGAGAAGTATAACTGTATGTCACCAGTCTATAGATGACAGTCCAGCACAGAACTAATGACCTCACCCAACACCTTCATATAAATATTGAACAGCATGGGGGAGGAGATGGGGCCCTGCAGAATACCACAGCTCCGTAGAGATGGGGCTAAACAGGAACCTCCCAGTGCTACTCCCTGGAGCCAGCTCCACAGGCAGGAATAGAACCCCTGTAATGCCACTGTAACTTCCTATTCCCATCCAGTGGAGATGACATAGTGAGATACACCAGTCAAGCCACTGGAAGAACCAGGTAATTCAGTTATGTAGCACTCACTATCTTTCACTGACAGCAGGTCATCAGTCAGAGCAAAGAAGGCAGCTTCAGTGCTGGGGCCTGGCCTGAAACCAGACTGAAAAGGGCCCAGATAATCTGTTTCTTCCAATAATACCCAAAGTTGCTCAGCCACCATAAATTAAAGTACCTTACCCTAGAAGGGAATATTGGCAATGGGGCAGTCATTGTCACATATCTCTGGGTCCAGGGAGGTCCTCTTCAGGAGATGGCACAACACAGCCAACTTCAAAGCAGCAGCAACTTTCCCCTGACACAGTACAATCATCCCTTCACATTCGCGGGGGTTAGGTTCCACAGACCCCCGCAAATGTGAAAATTCCGTGAATAAAGTCTGCCCTCCTCCTCCCTCCCCAGGTGACCACAGGGGCTCCGGAGGCCCTCCCCATGCCTCCCCACACCCTCCCCAGGTGACCACGGGGGCTCCGAAAGCCCTCCACAGGCCCCGTAGTCACCTCCCCACGCCTCCCCACTCCTTCCCCAGGCAACCACAGGGTCTACAGAGGCCCTCTGGAGGCCCTGTAGTCACCTCCCCATGCCCTTCCCAGGTGACCACAGGGGCTCCAGAGGCCCTCCAGAGGCCCTCCAGAGGCCATGTAGTCACTCCCTCTCCCTCCTGAAAGTGGTGTCGGGGCCTAAGAGGCCCCATCACCACTTTCCTCAGCCTCCCCTCACAGCAAACTGTGAATATGAAGAACCGCGAGTGTGGAGGCCGCGAATGTTGAGGGAGGACTGTAAAGCATCCACTTGACTTTGGACCCACCAAATCAGTCCAGCTCTGTTACATTTTATCAACCACAAAGGTTAAGGGTCAACTTTACATGTGGTGGGACAGATTAATTCAAGCATCTCTTTCACATCACCAGGCTACAACTTGAATGGTTATGATCTTCTCTATGTTAAGTTTAAGTTTATTTTTAATATTTGTATTTATATTTAAAAATTTGAATTGATGCCACTTTAAAACTTGTATTGGACTATTGCTTGATGTTTTGTATGTTGTTTGCCACCCGGTCCTGGTGGGAGAGGCAGGAAATAAATAAATAAATAAATAAATAAATAAATAATACTGATCCCTCACTAGATGGAACACTGGCTTTTCCCCCAGACACTGAGATAACCCTGGCATCCAAGTCTGAACATGAGCTACTTTCTCCCTGAACTGCCTGGCAAACTTATCACATTATTAATAGTGTGGATTCTTGAAAAGAAGTCATGTTAGTCTGCACAAATTTCAGAGTCCTCTCACACCATAAAAATTAAAAGTGAAGAATCTTATAACACTTTAAAGAAGAGTACAGATATTATTGCATAGACTTTCATGGCCAAGAATCCTCTTCATCAGAAGTTTCAGATATGATTCACCTAAAAGGATCCTCTGCATTCATTTTTCCAGGGGAATACAAATCTTCCTGTACAGATTTTGGTGATAGGAGCAGCTGCACTACCAATGCCTCTTTGCTCTTTCATAGTTAGTGCAGTTTATGATTGACATTTAGTCATGCCCTTTAGGAAAAGCCACAAAATTGGATGATGTCGCTTCCTTTAACCTTTTGCTCTAAGCATTCTGGGAAATGTCATTAGTCTCTCCATGTGGCTAAATTAAATAATTTCAATAATATTGCATGACTACCAGACTGATTCTCTCTCTCTGTGTGTGTGTTGTACTTTTGAAGTGAAATTGTTTCTGTGGATCATTACTTTAAGTAGGCCTTAGTTTCCTTTTCAGAGTAAAATTAAACTTTGCTCACTATTAATTGTTCTTATTGCTGCTGTTGGCCTTAATTACAATTATATTTATTTTAACAGAGTTATTTCTCAACTTTGATCTTTTTGGATTGCTTTCCTGATCTGGAGACCACTAGTGTAAACTTGCTAGCATGTTTTCATAGCTTAGCAGGATTCTGAATTTTTATTACTACAGCCCAAAAGGGCAGTGGATATTATGATGACTACCTCAAAGCAGGGTAGCCACAATGCCATCAGGGAAGCCCTTTCTTATTACTAGGCACCAGAGAATCAAAGTTCCACCAATCCAAAGAAAGGTGACTATGAGTTCATACGACTAGGATCTAAATTCATGACTAGGAAATTAAATTTTACTCAGTTTTTTGCTACTTTAGTTAGCAGACTACATAATTTGGTGTGTGCTTTTTTAAAAAAAGTATTTTCTGGTCTTTATGGACCTTTTATTAGCTCTTAGGATATTATTTCACTGGCAATATATTTATTTTTGTAAAAGTCCATGTTTTTTTCCACTGATACTGCTTTGAATTTGAACCTTGATTCCTTTTATGGTTTTTGAAGTGAATCAGTATAACGTCTATGCAGAGCTGTGGCTAGAGTTAATACAGAGGCTACATATGGGAAGCATTATAGATCCATGCATGGCCCATTTCTCTGTTCAGAGGTTGGGGGGAGCTCCCAGAGAATAGCACGGTAGGAATTATCATCAGCGACAGTCTTCTGCTTGACTCTTTCAAGGTGAAGTTCTGAGGTAATACTTGTACTCTCTCAGATCCCTCCCTTTGACAGCTATAACAGCAATTCCCAAGTGTATATTTCTTTTGCTGTGTAATTTTGAGTTTTGTTTTTGTTTTACTTTGGCTGGCAAAGCCTATAAATTGCATACACCATTTCTTTAAATAGAGTACCTAATACTGCCAAGGGGAAAGCCAGGAGGAAAACTGTAGCCACATGGCAGACAAAGGAGGGGCAGGGAGAGATTGTTTTTTCCCCTCAGAAGGCCCCATCAGTTGAATAATCTGACAGCACATAGTGTCACTCCAAGAGGCTTTTGGGGAAGATGGAGAAAATAACAGCTTAGATATCAGAACAAAGTTTGTCAGGATTGATGCATTTTAAACATCCCCAAATTTTGCCCCTCCTATGACCCTGATTTCATCAGGAAGAGTTCGGTCATCACAGGGAGTTCTTGTACCCTGCCACCACCAAAATTTATAGAAATGTCCATGCACACACATACCATGTTTTCCCATCCACAAATGGGGCAGAGAAATGAAAAAGGATATTCTAAGGAAGATACCTTATTTAAATGACATTTTAATGCAAACATGAGATATTAGCCATTTAAAATATGTAATCACTCATATTTTCTGAACCACAGGTGATCCATGAAGCAAACTTTCACAAATGGAACCTTTGAGGTTAAATACAATTTCACTTGCAAGCCAGACAGATTCATCCACCCAGGAAGAGGAACTGGAATGCTTAGCTCTTAAAACTTTAGGGTTGAATCTCTGTGTATTCAACTAATTATACCTTGCTATATCTTTCTTTTCTGGAAGACTCCTCATTTTCCACATCCGCATGCCAGGCAGGAACAACACAATGTATTTCATGCTAGGAATACTGTATTTGTTTAATGCAGATGTATGAGGATTTATTCATTTCATTTTAAAAAAAAAGGATTGGCTGACATTTACATTTTTTTCATAAATAGGATTGGAAGAATCTGATTTTTTTAAAAAATGTGAGAGAAAAGAACAGATTCATCCATACCTATCAGTGATTGCCAAATATACCTTTAGAGATAAGTTCTCTATAGATTATGGGAAGTTCATTTGTCCTTAAAATGAATTATTTCTAGTCTGTTTAGTGTCGCAGTTGGTGCATCTAACCTAGGGCTCATCTACACGAGCCCAAAAACAATGTAGTGCCCTGCAGTAATAGCAAATTGCAGGAGCTGCAACTTGTCTTAATGGTGGTTTTGCCTGCAGAAGCCCCAATAAGGTTTGCATCCAAGATGGCAGCCACAAATGATTTACTCGCGTTAGTACTTAGCCTCCACTGAACTTTTTTTTAAAAAAAAGGTCTAATGTATGCAACAGCCATAGAGCAATTTTTTCAATTTAACAGGGCAACAAAACCAACTAGAAACACCTGTTTTATCGCCTTCGTGATTGCTCACTAAGGTGAAAAAAGTGGCGGCTCTGGGCGCTTGCCCTGTTAGCAAGCCCTGCCCCCTGTAGTTACCCAGCCAATAAGGTTCATACTTCCTGTACTACCAGACAGCAATTCATATCAAATTGCTCTCTTAATGAGGGGGAATATACATTCCCCATGCTGTAAAGGCTTTTGCTCCAGAGTTCCAGCAGTTTTTGGTCCACCTCCTTCCGAATACAGCGTAACACTGCTGGATGCAATTAAGACATGTCATCTTCTCTTCAAATTCCATGAGTATTTTCACCATTTAGTTAACCCCCTAATCTCAGCTATTAGAGAGATACTGGAACATTCAGTTACTAAGAGCTTTCCACAGGCTAGTTTGGGAGTATCTGCAAATAGATTCCTCCCTGCCCCCATCAGTCTAGAGTCTCACTCTTCAAGAAATAGGGATGTAAATATTACTTCTAGGTGTTCTCATCCTCAGTCAGAAATGAAGTATCAGCACATCAGGACACCTAGTCCAGAAAATGGTCAACCATCAGAAAAGTTCTGGCATTTTGACACCAGGCAGTGTCCCAGTCAAATGTTTTCCAAGGTGGTGCAGATCAGGATGCTGGGAAAGGATGACTGTAATGCTCTCCCAGTTATGGGGTGCAATGAGAAAAACAGTTGTAGCAGGACCCTGAGGGGGTCTCTCCAACCTCCTGTTTCAATATGCCACACAACTAAGAGAGTGTTTCAGTCATCATTTCCCAGCTCCCTGATTTGCAGTACCTTGAGAACCCATCATTTGGGGACACTACCTGGCTTAAGAGTTAGGTTTTGGGGCAGGGGGAAGAATTGGCTCTGTCATGTTCTTTGTTTATGCTGAATAAGGTTCGTCATCTCTTCCCAGCTTTAACACCTGTGTGCTGAATAGATATAACATTGTCCTCTGCATTCTGGGAGTAGCTGTACATATTGGATTGGCTGGCGCAGAGAAGGAAAAGTTTTCTTTCAGATGCTCTTTTAAAAAAAAATTGCAAATTTTTCATATTTAGGATAGAAAGAACTTAAATGTAACAAATTCAGATGCAGAAAAATGGAAAACAGATCATTTCTAATCTCTGTGGTGGCTTCTGTAATCACCAGTGGTTGAGAAGCTGCAAAAGTCTTGGTTGCTGAAAGCAAGTTGACATTAGTGTCCATTGTACAAAGATCCTCATCAGATTAGCAAAATTGTCAACATGAACGGCAAACATCATTGACCATGTAATGCAGCTAACACAGATGCTCCTTGGTAACTGAAAAAAGCAGAGTAATGTGAGTAACATATGTTCTTTTGTAGTGTTGATTCAATTATGCCTGTTCATTATGTGATGATGGACTTTCTGAACAAAGTCTTTGTTTTTGTAACAGTGCAATTCAACACATGTCCACTCAGAACTAAACCCAAACAAGTTCAATAGACTTATTCCCAGATAGTGGTTTTTTTTTGGGGGGGGGGGTAGCAGGCATCAAAATCTGGGTATTGCCCCCCTGAAGAATTCTGACACACACACCCATGAGATGTTCCTTCAGTTTCCAAATATCTAGCACTTCAGTAACTTAAAACTTCAGTTGAACATTTAGATATAATTTTCAAAGAATCTCAAAGGCATTCAAAGAAAAGAGGCTGGGAAAGTTCCCAAGGGAATGTACATGCAGCAAATATGAGTTAATGAGTTCTAGGTGTGAATTATTTCAGTGTCTTACTCTGCAGTGCTTGAAAACTGGCGGGATAGAATTCATATTTGCTGTGACAGTTTTGTTTTGCCTGTAGCTAAACTCTGGTGTTGTGTAGTCTTACATCTTGGTTGGGCAGACCTACCTATCTTTGTGGAAATTTCTGATGTTGGACCCTCCAACAAATCCATCAACAAAGCCTAGCTGATCTCCACCTGGCAGGCAGCAAATGTGGCATATCTGTGGGCCAAGACAGCATTTCTGGGATTTTCCAACATGTCATTTGCCCACAACCAGTATGCCTCCATTCCCCCCCTCCTGACATTAGAAGTTGGATGTCAGGAAGAAACTATTGTGGAAGTTTCTATGACAGTGGAGATTATCAGATGCAGCATATGTGGTGTGATAATGACACCAAAGGAATACAAAAGGCCTCCAGTATTAGACAACGTCTTCCTTTTATGTTCACTATCACTATGGCATTTCTTTTCATTGACAGGCTGAGCTGTCGATAGATTCCCCCATTCTGTTTTGGTGCTGGCATTGCCGGCGTCTGAAATCTTGCGCCATTGTGCCCCATGAATACAGCATAAATGGGTGGTCCTGCCAGACCTTATGGGTAAAATCATGAAAACCAGGTAGGCTACGCTCTTTTATGAACATCCCTGGGTTACTTGTACTGTGTAAAGTGTGTTTCTGTGCTTGTGTTACTTTTTTTGTTTTGTTTTTTTAAATTTGCCGCGCTTGTGCCTTCTTGCAAAAATCAGGAAGCATGAGCTCCGTTCATGCCTGGGCTGCCTGTCAATGCTACTCAAGGTAGGTCTGATAATTTTGGTTATTGTGCTGGGACAGGGACAGATTTTTATTTTTTATTTTTAAAAATTTATTTATTTGTTTGTTTGTTTGTTTGTTTGTTTGTTTTGTAGTGGGACAGGAATGTTTGTGTGTTCCTGTCTGATAATCTGCAATGGGTCTATAAGATCTCACCTCAGATCTCCTACTCCAAGGTCAAGCACAAATACACACACCCTTGAAATGAAAGCCTGGGGGGGGGTGGACCCTAAGGTTCCTGAAACACCTTTCTAAGGACTAGAAGATTTTATCCTTAATCTTTACAATGACTTGTCATCAGTTATGGACTATGATTAACATAATAAAAATATCCCTCCATAAGCAACAGAGCCTCTCTTTCTGCCAATTTAGTTCTCTCATCTTTCCCTCTCTGTTTTCTATAAGGTGGTGGTGGGCATTACTACTCAAAGTGGTGGCCCTAGGACCAGCATTGGTTTCTGAGCCAATGGCTGCCATTTCCTGATGAGTTTCCATGAAAGCAAAAAACAGTTGTAAACAATGGGGCGCAAATATGGTGCTGTTGCTGGTTCTACACATCAGATAGTCTGAGCAGCAAAGGCAGTGGGGACTGGGAAATTGTATTAAGATTTTTAAACCATGTATTGTCTCCTCCCCACTCACCCTTTTGTTCTGATATTGTACATTTTTTAAACTGATGTAAGTGGCTCTCATTCCTCTTCAAGTCAGAAAAGCAGGATGAAAACATATTGAATACAAAGAAACAAATATGTTAATGGTTACACAATCATCATGTCTCCTTAAATTAGATTTAAGAGAAGCAAATCAAATTGAGTTATACTCCCACTAGACATGCAATATAGTACTGCTTTTCCATTCCTCTTGTAGATTCTAATTTATGTATTTCTTTTGAAATCAGCCTTATGAGTAGTTAATTTTACCACTGTTTCAAATATATCCCATGTTTTCACAAAACTGTTCCACTATAGCTGGAACTGTTTGCAATGTTCAGTGTATGGAAACCTCCCCCCCCCCTGCAAAAAAAAAACAACAAAAAACAAAAACCAGCCTGTCCTGGCTATTATTGCTTTTCAAGCTCATATTTTGTTCTTTATCCTAAAGGAAGCCAATAGGTCTGAAATTTTCCAGTTACTCTGCCTGACATTGGTTGTGTGCAGAAGCAGATTGGCATTCTGAAATTGTGGTGGGACTGAAGCTGAGTACAAAGTATTCATTGGATTGCTACAGTGTTTATCACATCCAAAATAATAGAAAAAGACAAAAGGAGATTAACTTTTAGATCAGCTTTAAGGTGATCCTATTTGGGTTCTTGTTCTTTCTTTGTCTACCAGACTGGCTGTCCTAACTGCATTTTTGATTCTTTACTGTATTGTCCTATAGTGTGTCAATTTATTGTCTATAGCCATAGGCTTTTATAACTAGAATTACAAATAATAATATGTCTGCAATACAGTACATTCAAACTTGATCTATGCAAACCACAGGCTACAATAAATTATTTTATTTCTTTTAAAATTGATGTATTCTTTATTTATTTGTAGCAATTTTGTGGTATTTTTAAGTGATTAAAAATTAAAAGTGACATGTTAGTAACACATGGCTAATGAGTTATGCCACTTGTTAGTCACAAATAAGAACTTAAAAAAAACTCTAAAATTAACATGTTAGCTTCTGCAATGACATTTCTACAATTTGTCAAAATGCATTTAAATTGCACATTTGAGGATAAAATGGATTTTATCTGCTTGCCACACTCTTCTCAATGGAGGACAAGCCCTGAACTTTAGCTATGCAGAATAAAATGGCATCTGATTAAACTCTTGAATATTTCTAGCCACAGTATTATGGCAGAGAAAAGACTCCATGCATCTAAAAACCGAGAGTGCAGAGTAGACATTGTTTTGCTTCAGAACATGAACTTTTGATAGCTTTTGTATTTTTGCATTATTATATTTCCTACTGGTCCCATGTGCTTCCCATATACCTCACTTGTGCATCATGCACCCTTACAATTTACTATGGTTCTGATCCTAATAACAATATTTTGGGGTCAACTTTTGAATTACTAAAAAAGCATAATTTCTTTGCCTTGGTTTGACCGCATCAGAAGATTCCCGTTGGCCGCGGCTAGCCAACCAGGTAGTTGGGGATGAGCTTTCGTTAGGCCACCTTTTCTAGGCCCCTCTCCATATGGAGCAAGCAGTGCTCTCCTTAAAAAAGGCTGCTTGGTCATTCAGGATGCTGCCGAACAAGACTGTCATCTCCCGGGTCAGGCTTGAGCGACCAATGTCCTGAACCGCCTGCATGCAGGGTTGGGGCTGCGGCTTCCAGTGCATCTTTACACCTGCCGGTTTCGTCCCTCGCCAGACGCTACAGGGCTTTTTTGGAAATGGATTTGTCCTTCGAGCCTGTGCAATGGATTTTTCTGGTGGAGCGCAGCGTGCACAGAACTGGCCTCACCCTTTAAACCAGAGATTCATCTGCCGTGGCCTTGCAAGCATGGACGTGGCAGCGAGGTCCTCGGGCCGTAGGTTTGATTAGAGTTTCCTTCTCTTAGATGGTTGACCTTACAGGGTTGGACGAGCACCATCTGCCCGGGTTTGGGATTGGAGTTTTCCTTCTCCTAGGACGGTTGCCACAAGGCTAGAGAGCCCATCCTGCCCTTTGACGCTCTTTGTCAGACCCTTCGGTTTTGACCTGTCTGGCATGGGAGACCCTACCAGTGGCTATTATGCCACCGCCAGCATAGCTCAAAACATCATTAGGGTACGCAAGCCTCTCTCCCACGACAAGGGGGCGTCAATGGAGAGGAAAAAAGCATAATAACGTTGCATTTATTAAGAACTTTGGACTGAATTCCTGCAATGGAGAAGCATGCATTCTCATGTAACCATGTTTTCCAATGCTACTCACCCCCAATCCTTTCATTTTGCAAGCAGCACAGCCCGGCCCCAAGCACAGCCATTTCTGTGCAGCAAGAGAACAGAGGGATGAATATATGTTCAGCTATTTTCTTGTATCTGGACATGCTGCAACAGGCATCTCTGGGGGTCCTTGTGAGTTTGGGGTTTGTTTGTTTTTTGTTTGTTTTGTTTTTTTAGATGACATCCTTGCAGCATGTCCAGCTACAAGAAAATACCTTGGCTCATGGGAAAATTATGTGATAATATAAGAAGAGAAACAACATCTCAGGCTCGGCCAAATTGATCACCAACAATGGTCCACCCTGGCTTCTCATCGGGAGGCTTGGAGATGCACTATCTATAATGCTGCAGCCTTATTTGAGAACTCACGATGAACAAGTCTTGAAGAGAAACGACAACGCAGAAAGAATCACAACCCAGAAACATCACCCAAGGAGACCCTCTGCTGTGCTTTCTGCAACCAGACTTGTTTATCTTGGATTGGCTTTTTTAGTCATCAGCACGCTTGCAGAAAGCACGGGATGAGTCCTTCCTGAATCTTTGTTTGCAAAGTAAAGCCAGAGAGAGAGAAATGGACAGCCTTCTTCTGTATCCTTCAATGAAAAATTGTTCCCCCTTGTATATTTTTTGAATAATGCTTCCACTGTTCACCAGCCCCCACTGCGACACACCTTGCTATGTACAGATGTGCTCCATTGGTCATCTAAGGACTCAACACTGGACAGCCACAAATAACTTTTTGCTTGAAGTCGTTTATTAAGTCTGAACAAATAAGATGCATCCATCTTGGGTTTTCTTTTTCTATCTTCTTTTCTTTCTTTTTTTTCTTTTTTCCATTTGTTGTCATGTGCTGTACAGTCATTTTTATCTTTGTACCACACTATTATGCTGCTCTGTCCAGCTACAGTTTTGCAACCTAATGTAACTTTATCTCTCTGTACTGTTAAAACAATTTAATGAAAACTTAAATCAGAAAAAATAGCAGGACAGATCTCCACTGAGATCTCCTCCCACCACCACCACCACCACCATACACTGACAATGTAGAAATGGCTGTATTAGTGGCAGGTAGCTGTTCTGCTTACAGCATGCATTGTGGGGAGGATTTTAAGAAGAGACTTCCAAGCTATGCAGCCATTAAAGTGAGTTAGGATGGTGTAAGTCCAGCTTATGTGAGTATATGCGAGTATATGCCTTCAGGTCACCAGTTGACTTATGGCAACCTCATGGATTTCATAGGGTTTTTTTAGGCAAGGAATACTCAGAGGTGGTTTTGCTAGTTCCTTCCTCTGAACAGCCTACACCACCTAACCAGGGCTGACCCCAATTAGTTTCCAAGATCAGACCATCATAATTCACCAACAGCATGCCTGTTGATCAAGATTTGGTCATTTGCACAGCTGTAAGGGAGGAGGGTTGTGTCACATACAGAAATTCAGGGAGTGGTTAGGCCATGAATTCACCAAAGCTCGTACTACAACCCCTAGAATCCCATAACCAACATGGCACTCAGTTGCAGTCCAAAAACTAACTTTCCTAAACTCTGCTCCTCACTTTTGTATTAGTCTAATGAGAGTGCCTCAAATCTGGATGTAACCTATGGTGTTTAAGGCTACAGCACTTTCTAGGATGTAAGACTTACCTCTGAGTACTCATCCACAAGTTTGCACTAGAATTCAAAGACATAGCTGAGTTAGTTTGGAATATCAATAAGCAAGGGGATCTTATAGCACCTCTGAGACTGAGAGAATTGTAGCATAAGCTTTTGTAGGTTTAGTCTGCTTCCTCAGATCCTGAAATAAACTGGTGCCCAGGATCAGACCTTATAAGCAGGCTGTTGAATAGCCATAGAAATGAAAAAGAAATGCAAACCTAGTGGGTGTGGTAATGAGGTGACTAGTTAGTTTAACAATGGTTGTTGAGGGACAAGGACAAAGAGGAAAGATGTTGCCTAAGGCCAGGGTGGATGGATGGCCACATAAATGGTGGAGGAAGTTTTGGAATGTAGTGTGATGCTCGTCCAAGAATGCCCTCATGAGACTAGTGTTATGATGTGTATAGTGTGCCAGGAAACCATCGTATCTGTTCAATCCACTGTTGATAGACTGGAATTTATGGATATATTCCAATTCAGCTGTTCCTCTTTCCAATCTTCCCTTTTCATTTTTTGTTTTGTTTTGTTCAAGTACAGTTGTCCTGAGGTCAGAGATGGAATGCCCAGGAAGACTAAAGTGTTCTGCAACTGGTTTTTGTGTATTCCCATTCCTAATGTCTGATTTATGTTTGTTTATCTTCTGGTGCAGAGACTGGCCTGTTTGCCCAATGGAGAGTGCTGGAGGGTATTGTTGACAGAGGATGGCATATATCACATTAGAGGACGTACAAGTGAAAGTACCTCTGATAGTGTGTGTGATGTGATTAGGTCCTGTGATGACATTTCCTAAGTATATGTGTGGGCAGAGTGGGCATATAGGTTTTTGGCAAGGTCTTGTGCCTGTCTCCCCATCTATGCTGTGCATCTTCCTGTAAGTAAGTAACTGTTTGAGACTGGGAGTCTATCCATAGGCAAGTACAGGCCTACCACCAAGACCTTTTGAGAGGGCAATGTTATTGTCCAAGACAGGTTGTAGTTCAGCAATGATGTGTCTGAAGGGTCTCAACTGAGAGCTGTATGTGACCACTTGTGGGGTTCTGTCATTTCCTGTCTTAAGTCTGTTCTGTAATAGATTAGTCCTGGGTACAAGTCTAGCCCTGTCAATTTGTTTGTTTTCTTTTACTTTGTATGGTGGGTACTGTGGCTTGAAGAATGCTTTTTGTAATTCTATGAGTTTGGTGTCCCTGTCTTGTGGGTCTGAGCAGATGCGATTATGTCAAAGGTTGCACTGTTAGAGATTACCAAGGCTCTGAACAAGGCCAGAACCCTATTGTAACATAAAATATATTGTCATGTGAAACATTTGGAGAAACATTCCCACTCAGTTGTTGCTTCAACAAAATGTAATCTAGTACTTAAAGTAACAGATTTTATAATGTTGACAGAAAAGGGATTGTGTATAGCATGGGTTTATTTTTGGTTTTTTAGCCAAAACAAATTACTGTACAATAGTTCACAAGTTTTTGTTCAGTTTTATATTTTTCTCCTGCTCTATAGTTTGATCAACTGGTACATCTCCTCTAATATTTGAAAACTTTATTAACTGGATTTTCTCTTCCAATGGATACCAACAATAACTCTATTGGGGGAAATGTTGATATTTGCTTATATTTCTGATGTTATGTTTGATGTTGCCTTAGTCCTATGAACTTTGTTTTGTGTTCCTTCTAATGATTCCTGTTGCCAAAGAAAAATACATTGACCAACAAGTTCATCTAAATGTGTTGAGAACCTTTGATGTATCTGTTTTTAATGATGTCCTTGGTTTCTCTGTGCAGCTTTTACATTTATATCTTCAGTACCAATGAATGCCCCCAGCATGTCTCTCAGTCTTCCTCAAGGAATGATCAATATTAATTTCTGTGTTGCTTAGCATCATTTTTTTTAAGAAGCTGGGTTTTAACAACATTGATTTCTTTGATCATTTTAAAAATTCCAGTCTCTGCTGTATGTTTTCCATATTATTTCATATCCCTAGTAAATCCAGACATATTAGGTGGACCTGAGCCTCAGGTAAGGGTAAATAAGAATCCATTCTTGAATCAGTGTTCTCCAGAGGATTTGTGGTAGAGGACTCTATCTTCCCGAGTGATGTGGTAGAGGACTCTATCTTCCTGAGTGATGTAGCTCATGTTGATAATTGCAGCACTGTTGCTGAGATCTGTCTGGGTTTTTTTTAGACTGCACAGTTGTACAAGTACTTTGCCAGTTTGCTACCCAAGGCAAAGAAAAGGATGCACCCTACTCATCCCATGTTCAGAAATAGATGAAGGGGCAGCTGAATCTTACTTCAACATCAGCAACAGGGGACAGTTTCCTCTGCTATACTAGAGGCCAACAGATCAACTCAGCAGATGCAAAGTGTAACTCAACTCCATCCTCCAGAGGAAGGGAAAAGGGAGGTATGTGAGAGAGCTCATTAGGAATGAACTACCACCATTTTTTCCTTAGTTCTTTTCTGGGCTGTGAGGCCATGTTCTGGAATAGTTTCTTTCTGACGTTTCACCTGCATCTGTGGCTGCCATCTCCAGGTGCCAGTTTGGTGTCCCTGTCTTGTAGGTCTGAAGATGCCAGTCACAGATGCAGGTGAAACATCAGAAAGAAACTGTTCCAGAACACGGCCTCACAGCCTAGAAAAAAAACCAAGGAAAATCTATGGATGCCAGCCATGAAAGCCTTCGACTTCACATTACCACCATTTTGTTCTATAGTACACAACACTGCATACTCCATATATTATTTGTGCCATTGATAAATGTAGCTTCCAATTGTTAGTCCACAACCTGTTAGCCCAGTGGATGGGTAATCCTGAAGAAAGGGGCTGTACTTGATAAGTTTTACTTTAGAACAAGACAGCAGGAGAGAAAGGAGCTAATGTTCCTAAGGGAGTAGAAGGTATACTTTTTTCAACTTGATACTGATAACGGTATTTCAGTGTGTACTGAAGAGGAGAGACTGGAAGAGTCATCATTTGTAGTGGCATTTGTCTCTGCTTTTGTATTTTATTTTAGGGCTTTAAGGCTTTACCTATAGAAACTACTGGTCTTTGTGAAGTGAATGAGAGATGGTTCTAAGAGAAATAAATAATTTGATAGCAAGCCTCTATTAATGACACGTGACCATGTATGCGTGGCTTATTCATGCATATGCTCCTTTCTGGATAGGGCCCAGAGGGCTTTTCTCTTTCCCTTTCACTGTGGACTTTATCAGACCAGTCAAATACAGCATCATAAGGATGCCTAATGATCACGAAAGGCTGCGCATACCAGATGATGTCATCTTTTCATGATCATGTAAAGTCCAAACGCTGTACTTTTTTATTGATGGCCCAAGCCATCAATTGATTCCCTGTGGTGCCTTTCTGTCAGCACTGCCGGCATTTGGATTCATGCCCCATCGTCCTTATGTGAATGCAGCATCAATAGGCAAACACTTGTGGGTGAGATCGCAACAGCCAGGTAGGGGATGCTCTTTTTATGAGCCCCCCTCATTTACTTGGGACTTTTAAAGTATGTGTTTCTGCTTTCCTTTACTTTTTGTGTGTTATTTTTGCTTTTATTTTTGAATTTCCCGCTGAGATTTTATTCCAGGAAGTGAATGGAGCTCCATTCATTCCTCTGTCATTGCTGGGGCTGCCTTTGGATGGGATGCAAGGCAAGTGTGGTAAAAGGGGTTCTTTTCCCGGCCTAAAAATGTCATAAATTATGCCAGCAAAAGAACAAAAAAGAAGGGTGGTCTGATAAAGTCCTGTGTCCCAAAACCTCCCCCAGGCAGCTGCAAATCCCCAGGACCACTGTTGCTGTTAACAAGTGGGGAGAGGAAGAAAGGAGTGGCAATTAAGACAATGAAGATGCAGCTGCTCTGGGCTCTGGGGAGAAGGAAAAGGAAGGTGCATGCCGTCTGTGATCACATCCTTGTCCTCCCTCTCTTGACCTCAGGGGCCCCTGCCAATGCTGATTTGGCAGACAGGTTAAACCGGCCCTGGCTTCTCTGTATGTCAATAAGACACTTAATCTGGGTGCATACAATGCTCTCTTGAGCATCACCTCTGCCCCATGTTGGCCTCCTTAATCTGATGAAGGAGACAGCCAGGAGAAAGCCGGGAGGAGCCCCCTCTTACCCTCCTCCTCCAAAAACCTCCTGCTGGCTTTTAAAAAAACAAAACAAAAAACAAAAAACAAAAAAACAGCCTCTCCAAAACTAAAGAGAAAGAGAACAAGAAACAGCAGCCCTCCGTGGCAGAAGCTGGAGGGAGAGGCACGTCGGAGAGGGTGAATGTGTGTGTGAGAGAGAGACAGGGAATTTGAGGGTTGTCTCCCTCAGAAAGGGCCTCTTCTTTCTTTCTTTCTTTCTTTCTTTCTTTCTTCCCTCCCTTTCCTTCCTTGCACATAGATCACCTCCAGCCCATCTTTCCAGCTGCTTTTAACATGTCTTGGTTCCTCTCCCCTCCCTTTCCCCCTTGGTCTTCTTCAGCTTCCTCCCCTTGCTGCCAACTGAGTTCAGCCTGCAAAAGAAATATGTGTGTGCTTGCCTATATGCCTTCAAGTCATTTCTGAGTAAGGCCAACCTACCATAGGGTTTTCTAGGGAAGGTTTGTTCAAAGGGGGTCTGCCTTTGACTTCCTTTGAGGCTGAGAGAGTGTGACTTGCCCAAGGTCAGCCAGTGGGTATTCATGGCTGAGTAAGGATTCAAACCCTGGTCTCCACAGTCATAGGGCAATGCTGAAACTTCTACAACACTCTAGCTCTTTTAACAGAAGAATATAAAAAATATAAATTAAAATTTGGAGTAATATTACTGGGAACAATGGTTTTATTGTTGTCACTAAAACATCAGTATCCCATTAGTGTTATGTGAGAGGCATTGGCCTAGAGCAGTGGTTCTTAACCTTTTCTTCACCAGGGACCCCCTTTAAATATCTTTTGTTGCCCCAAGACTTAACTCAAGATTTAAAACCCTACTAATAATGGCTAATAATAATAGCTAACAACAACAACAATACAATTACACCATTCATTAAACTTTCCCTCAGAGGCACTCTTGCTTCTTCCTGCAAGTTTGTGGCTGGAGTGGATTGAATGGCAATGTGCAGGCCAAGCCAGCCAACGTTTGCCTTGGTTCCTGTAATGTGGCTGCTCCACTACAGGGAGGAGGTGGGCCAAGCAGTCTTCAAGCCTTTGAGGACCCCCTGTGAGGACATCGTGGACCCCAAGTTAAGAACCACTGGGCTAGAGAATGCTGGAAAAGGAACAATGCAACCAGACCTTGAGAAGGGTGCTGGCAGGAGGATTCTGGGAGGTGTAATCCAAGAGTAACTTTCCCAGGCTCTAAATGCAGCCTAGAATCATAGAATCATAGGGCTGGAAGGGACCCCAACAGCGATCCCATCCGATCGGCTTCTGCCCTGCAGGAACACACAATCCAAGCTTTCCTGACAGATGGTCATCCAACCTATGTTTAAAAAAATCCACAGAAGGAGACTCCACCACACTCCAAGGCAGTGTATTCCACTTCCAAACAGCTCTTACTGTCAGGAGGTTCTTCCCAATATTCAGGTGGAATCTCTTTTCCTGTAGTTTGAACCCATGGCTCTGTGTCCTAGTCTCTGGAGCAGCAGAAAACAAGCTTGCTCCTTCCTCAGTATGACATCCCTTCAAATATTTAAACATGGCTATCACGTCACCTCTCAACCTTCTCTTCTCCAGGCTAAACATACCCAGCTCCCTAAGCCGTTCCTCATAGGGCGTAATGGATTCCAGATCTCTCACCATCCCTCTCAGTATCTTTCTTGAATTGTTGTGCCCAGAATTGGAAACAATATTCCAGGTGAGGCCTGACCAAAGCAGAATGGAGTGATACTATTACTTCCCCTGATCTATACACTACTCCTATTAATGCAACCTAGAATGTACTGGCATTTTTTGCTGCTGCATCATACTGCTAACTCATGTTTAGCTTGTAGTCTACTCTTTATTTTCTTTGAGGAAATCTACACCATTACATTGATTGCTAATAAACAAAAAAAATATGTTAGTGCCTATAATATAGTTTTTAAACTAAATTATTGGTGGCAAATTATGTAATATAGTAGGCCCCTCTTATCCACTGGGGATTGGTTCGGGGGGGGGCGTGGATTCTGAAAACTATGAATAATAGTGAAAACCATTGAAAATAATGGGACTTCTGGTTTAAAATACCATAGAGTTGCCTTGGAGGGCCTAGAGAAGGGCTAGGGAAGACACATTTTCTAGGAAGACTCTATGGTAGGTGTGCTGTTTTGTGTCCCATGGATAATGAATCCATGGATAAGGGATCCTACTATAATCTGAACATCCTGTACAGTGAATAGGTTAGGTTACATTGACCTGAGATAAACATATGGGGGCCCCAAAATAAATCATTGCAGGGGGCCCCAAAATTCCTTAAACCGGCCCTGAGAGAAGCAAACACATTGGGGGAGTGCCAGCTGCCCTGAAATGAAAGGGCAGCCTGATTTCACAATGTATTGCCATAATCCCACCTAAACTTTAAGATAGCTCTTTGTGAAAACCATCAGAGAGCAAACATTTTCCCTTTCATCACAGGATTTTGCTGCCCTGACTTTTGTGTCTAGTTTTCTTACATAAATCTAGCATCCATGCTTGGCATCAGCTGTTATCAGGTTGTTTGGGTTGTTTTTTTAGCCTTGTTTCACCATTTGCAAACAACTCAGGTGTAATTATGCTGGAGAAGATGGAGGTAAGGAATTGGGGGGGGGGGCAGACTTTCTCATTCCAGCATACCATGGGGACTTGTTTGATAAAATGGCAGTTGCTAAGAACAGAGTAAGTTGTGGTTGTAAGGAAGACAACAATGCAGAACACACATGTGTTGCATCATAACTCACAACCCTAATGGTCATGCTGGCTGGAGATGATCAGGAGCATTTGTCTTGCTTCACATGCTGTTCTGCAATGTAAGTGCACTGTCTGTCTGTCTGTCTGTCTGTCTGTCTTTTATGCATTTATATCCCACTTTTTCTCCCAGACTCAAGGCAGCTTACAAAATATTAGCACCAGTACAGATTTAAAAACATACAAAAAGAGTCAGTGAAATATACCCAGAAGGTATTCTAAAATGCAATTCAGCAATCTATAGAATTAATGCTATTTTAAAAGCCCATTGAAAACAGGAGATAAAAATCAACAAAACAGCACACCATTAAAACCCCATTATGGTCAATTCCTAAAAGTTTATCAGAATAGGAAAGTGTTCAGTTGGCATTTAAAGAAACCAAAGAAGAAGCCATCCTAGCCTCCTAAGGGAAGCACTTCCAAAGCTTGGGAGAAGATTTGTTAAAACTATCTGCTCAACCCTGTGAGGTTCCAGCTCAATTCCTGACTTCTAATGTTAAAAAAGATCAGGTAGTAAGTGATGGGAAAGATCCCATTCTTCCTGAGAAGGTGAAAAGTTATTGCTGGCCAGTGGATATAGTACTGGACTAGATGGACAAACAGCTTGATTAGTTTGTTGTTGTGTGCCTTCAAGTTGTTTCCCATGTATGGCTACCCAAAGGTGAACCTATCAGAGGTGTTTGTTTTTTGGACAAAATCTATTCAGAGGGCATTTGCCATGGCCTTCCTCTTAAGCTGAGGGAGTGCAACTTGCCCAAGGTCACCCGTAGAGTTTCCATGGCTAAGCACGGATTCTAACCCTGATCTCCTAGAATTGGATTCCAATGTTTAAACCACTACACCATGCTATTGTTGCACTGCCCATGCCAATCAATATTGTCCTTCTTTATTTGAGCTCTACTGAACTGTCTAGAAGAATCTTCTAATGCAAACAGAATGTGTGTCTGCTTTGGCACCATTACCTACTATGTGAATCCTGTAGTTACAGCTGGTTTGGGTTGTTGTGGACCTTCGAGTCATTTTCATCTTACAGCAACATCAAGGTGAACCTATCATGGGGTTTTCTTGGCTCGACTTGTTCACGGGGGGGGGGGTGTTTGCCTTCCTCTGAGGCTGAAAGAATGTGACTTGCCCAAGGTCACCCAGTGTGTTTCCATGGCCAAGCAGGGATTGGAACCCTGGCCTCTGGAGTTTTAGGAGATTATCAGACGAACTGTCTGATAGCATCTCCATCCCACTACTCCCCCACCTGCCCCACTCCCGCCCCTGTTCCAGTAAAAAATTTTTTTTCAGACACCTACCTTATGCCGTGATGGTAACTGCTCCCCCTCCCCTCCGTCCTTCAGGAGTGAATGCAGCTGTCGTAAAGCTGCATTCACGTCCCGGAAAGCAAATCCTGAATGTTCTGGTGAGAGAACAATGCATGGGAAATTTAAAAATAAAAAGGAAACCAAATGTCAAAAAAGAAAACTAAGCCCCCAAACACCCTTAAAATTAAACAAGTAACCCGGGGAGTGGGGAAACAAGGGTGCCACTTACCTCCTTGTCCCGATCACACCTGGAAGTCTTCGGGAGGGACCTCCCACCATGGCTGGCATAGCACTAGCATAACAGGACACCTTTTCACAAACCCGTTATTCCATTATGGAAATGGAACAGGCGATCTATTGATGGATTAATCCATCAATAGAAGAGAACAGAAATGGAATGGAGGGGGCACGGGAGCAGAACTGGACAGGGACGACATCACCTGAAGAGAGAGCCCTTTGGCGCTCTCCTGTCGTCCCTGTTCCAGATTAAAAAGGTCGTCTGATAATCTCCATAATCCAACACTCAAACCACCACACCACACTGGCTCATTTATATATACATATTTATTGTCAATACATAATGAGCCATTTATGCATCAAGTATTCTGCATTGTATTACTTACCCCAGTATATTGTGGTAATTACATTCTTGTGGCCTTTAAAAGCTGCTTTTAAAAATCTGTGGTTTTTTTTTTTTTCATTTCAGTTGAAGCATACTCCCCCCAATTCTGTAACCTTATGAAAAGCAAGATTCTAAAACATGGATTTCCACTTTGTGGAGACAGGCACATAAACTGCTGCCAAATATTGTATCTGGAAACAGTTTGAGCTGTGCATATATGAGAAGGCATTTTCTATATGAGGGGGGGATGTTTTAAAGGGAAAAAAATCCCCACTGTAAACATTAGGAAATGACAAATACTCTCAGGACATATTTATGTATCCAAAACAATATCAATTATTAAAGCAAAAAGGGAGAAAAACAAAATTTAGCTAAAAATAATGCAGAGTGTTTAATAGATTTGTTTAAGAGTCATAAACAAATAAGCCATGAATACTTTAAAATGCTGAGCATGGCTGGATACAGATACCCAGAAGATTTTATTAAAGATTCAAACATTTATGAAGAAATACTTAACACTAGAGATTGGCAGGCTATACGTTTTATCTGTTCTATTAATGGAAACTGTGGGCCTCGTCTAGCCAGCTAACTGTTATAGAGATGAATCTGTCACCTTTTCAGCCTGTTTGTCCATGACTCATCAATGTAGCATGTTAATCCAGAGCAAGTGAGCAAATGTATGTTAAATAGCTAGCTCCATGGTCTTCTTTGGTGATACTCAGAATGGTGGTCCACAGACTGGGGCCTGTGCACAACCATCAGCTGCTAACCTGCAGTGGGTTTCCAGGAAAGAAAGTGAATACAACAATAATAAAGACACAAATATACTACCAGACCCTGGAACACTAAGGGAAAGGCCAGTCAGACAGATCAGATAGTGTGAGAAACATGGCGTGTGTCATAGTTGGCAAGACTGCATAACAGAATGGTGTGGTGTTGAGTGTGTTGGATTGGTTCAGGACTCCAGTGAGCTATGAAACTCAATGGGTGACCTTGGACCAGTTACTCACTGTCTCCTGACTTCATAGGCTTGTTCTGAACATAAAGTGGGGAAGAGGAATGCCCATACCCTCAAACTGTTCCAATTTGTCAGGGGCAGTCCCAATTAATTCTCTGCTATCCAACTTTTTCAGCTGCTTTTAAAATGTGCCAGTATCTCTCTCCTCCCACTTTTCCCCTTTGTCCTCAGCTTACTTCAGTTGGTGCAAACAATTCCATGGGCTAATGTGATTTGTACACCACTAACACAGCAGGGGTGAGAGGAGATGAGGGAGAAGGATGTTGCCCATCCCTGTATATTCAGGCAAAAGCAACCTGCTACAGTCTACTCAAGCTTGTGTGTTCTTCCTCATTAATATTTTTGCCATCTTGACCTTCTTGGCCACACGTCTCCTGTTTTCATCTGTGAGATGTTGGAGGGTATGGAAGCCACGTATGCTGTCTTGAGCTCACTGGAGGAGAGGCAGAATATATACATAACAATAAATATATTTTGCTCACCAAGCCACATGCAGCCCATGGAGCTGCTTCCACGGAGATGCTTCCATGGAGATGCTTCCAGTTGCTTCACAAGTCCTCTGGTTTGCAGTTCTGAGAAGTGACAACAACAGTAGATGTATCAAGGTTTTAGTTGTGGCTCCTATACACAACTAGAGACCTGTGTTCAGTATGGTAAGTCACAGATTTTGCAGTTTGCATTTGTGTGTTTTGTTTTTGTTTTTTGGCTCTATGTTTTTATTGCTTTTATTCTTCAGCATGACACCAAGAGCTTGTCTACACAATGAAAATATTCCTCATAGAATTATCAAAGAATATGATCTGTCTGAACAAGATCAGAAAGCGACTAGCAATATTTGGAGGGAGAGGGGTTAAAAACTCCACAAACCATACAGTAAAAGGATTCACGGTTTTTCCTGAACCTTCCTGGAAAATGCGTGTAGATTTGCCTTTTTGGATGTGTGGCTGTTAGAATTTGCATCGCTGCATATTTTGGCTCAATTGCACTTTATGAACAAGTGTGCCTGCTCAATTCAAATGAATGCAAATAGATGTGAATAGGTGTGGAAACGGTGAAGACAAATGAAGTTTGCTGCAAAAGGGTGGAAATGCACACCATTGCGTCTAGGCAAGCTGCAAGACTGTGAAGCTAAAGTTCATTTTTGTGATGCCCCCATTTAATTGCAGTGACCACTGAACAATGTCATGGTGGTCCAAGTATCAATTGGATACTTTTTCTATTTGGGGTTGGGATCAGAAACTGCAGTACAAAATATAGCTGAAATCAGTGGATCTGCCAGGTTTGAGAGTGCCCTGTACAACATAATTTCCATACATAGCCCACCATTTTCCATCATGCTAACTTGACTGTTCTACATTTTCTTTCCCCATGCCCCAATGACTTTCCTGCCGCTGACACCCCGGTCTCACTACCCCACCCTCAGTTTACCCAGAAGCAAGAAGTCTTGTTACTTTTCTAGTGAAGTGCCAGCTGCTGAAACTCCGACCAAAGAGATTATCAGACACGTCAAAAGTGGCATTACAGCAATACCAGAAGATTGGAAAAGGGCTCCCTTACCATATGATGTCATTCCCCCATCGCTATGCACCCGTTCTGCTGCCATTTCACTGATGCTGTTTTTTATTGATGGGAGCAGCCATCAATAGATTCCCCTGTTCTGTTTCTGTCATGAGTTTCCATGTGTGCAACAATGTGTCCTGTGTTGCTGGCGAGATCCCAGCATCAATGGGCGGTCCCTGCCAGAACACTTCTGGGTGAGATCAGGACATCCAGATAAGTGACACACTGTTTATGACCCTCCCTGGGTTTCTTGTACATTTTAAAGTGTGTTTTTGTGTTTGCTGACACTCTTTTGGGTTCTTTTTATTTTTATTTTTGAATTTCCTATGCTCACGTCTTCTCATGAGAATCCGTGGGATTTCACTCCAGGAAGTGAATGGGGCTCCATTAGAACTCTGTTCACTCCTGGGCTGCCAGAATGATGGGAGAGGAGGTAAGTGCGGTAGGGAGGGTGATTGTGGTTGGACAGGGACGGGACAGGGGCAGGAGTGGAGATTGTGGGAAAGGAACACTTTTTGCATTCCTGTCTGATAATTCAGCCATCTTTATTTCCCCAAAGCCCCACAGGGAGTATCCAGAAGCTCTTTTGGAGAATGTGGATGGTGAATATGACTGGAGCCTCAGCAGAAAGCCCTTTGCAGGATGGGGTTGCCTACCCAACTAATGACATTTTCTTGTTTTCGGAAAAAAGGATGCTGTGTTAACAGACATCAGCACTAGCACAGGGCAGGCCATACTAGGTGTTGATGCTTCACCTCTTTGCTCACCCTATTCCCTCATCATCTGCCACTGTTCTCTCTCTGGAAAGCTGTTGGGAGGCCATTGGTCTCTATCCCACTGGACTTGTGACACAAAGTGCAACCCTAGTGGAAAAACTGGTTGAAGCCCAGACAAACATCGATACTATCAATGGTTACTTTGTAGCAAAAGACATTGTGGAATATGCTATAAGCACTACTCTTGGGGAAATGGAGTGGTATTAACTCAGTATACATACATACATACATATATACATTTTCTTCATTTTTATGATTTGAGTTTGCATAGTAAATAGTATTGTACTAACTGAAGAAAGCACATGGGCTGCAACCTAACATTCCCTCAGTATAGCAAAAATATTCACCTGCAGAGATATGCTGTGTCAGTAATACACAACCCCTCTTCACAGAACACAGAACACCAACATTGAGCAATATGTGTCAATGACTAGGTGATGTTGTACAGTGCCCAGCCACAATTTGCAATGTCAGATCTCCATGCCCAATACATAACTGCAATGCACAATTGCAATATATAAACATAACTGTATATGCAACTCTGCTTCAAGTACTGTCAGCAGGATACATCTGATGCTTCATGGTAAATAATTCACCCCACATGCATAGTATAGTTTACGCATGTGTATGTCACCAACAGGATGCCAGCCATTACCTTCCTCCAAACTTCATTAAACTTCAGTAAACATAATGCCATGGCAGGTATTGAATAGGTAAATTTGGAGGATGTGCTTTCAGGAGAGGCAGCTAGTTGAGTAGGCCTTCATGGATGGCAGATGTTATCCACAATAAATTTAGTAAAAAAAAGTTGAGTTAAACATCCAGCATTTTTTCCACAGTGACTTACAGTATGAAGCATCTTTACACATTTTAGTCAAAGGATTTCAAATAATCCTATTATAAAATATCTTGAGGGAAGATAACAAACATGTATTTCTGCCTTCAGAAGAAAAGTAAACTGGAATATAAATATGCCTGCTTTCTTGCTGTTCACAGATTTAATAGCTTATCTATTGCAGGGCAAATTTAAGATATTACAGAACATATTGCAAATATATTTTTTTTCTCTCCAAAGAAGAAGGTGGGATCCTGTTGAACAATCTCCTATCCACACTCCCTGGGGTAAATGAAATGTCAAAGAACCAGGATCTTCTCCATTAGATATCATATAGGAAAGGTTTACATAAAATTTCAATGGAAATATCTAACTTACCATATGAATACATCCAATCCATTTAGCAACAAAGGCCTTCTCTGACATAGTTCTCTTAGGTCAATGCCTTTAGGTCTCTTGGGTTATTCATTTTAGGTTTTCTGGATCAATGGCTTAACAATTTAATGGATCCAAAATATAGTTAAATATACAATGGCAAGGACAATATTTGTTGCTTGACAGGTTGGAAAACTGTGCCCGCATTAAGCTAAAATGTCTATGCAGATCTTAATGATTTTGTTATGAACAGATGCTCCTATCCATGTTAAGACAATGTATAAGAAACAAAATGACAGCAAATCAGAAGCAAATCTACCAACATTGGCCATGCACAGAAACAGTTTTCTCCACATGGAAATGCTATCATTTGGATGCAACAAGCTGCTGGGGAGGGGGGATTCCTACATCCAGTTACCTGGCTGTGCATCTATTATTGTCATTGGATAACATGATCATGGTGTGAATAAAGTCCCTCACAGTGCCAAGCAGATGTTATTTTTGTGGACGGGGCATGCCCCTTTTCTCTTTTCAGGTTGCTGATCAAAGTAGAGAGAGGGTTCTGTACTACAGTCTTTATAGCTCTGGGACAACTACCAAAAAGACCTACCAACAAGCATGGAGAAATAGAGCTTGGAAATGTTACTTCTTTTCCTTCCTTCCTTTTCTTTTCTTTTCTTTTCTTTTCTTTTCTTTTCTTTTCTTTTCTTTTCTTTTCTTGAACTGTAACTTCCAGGATCCCTGAGCCTCTATAGCTGCTAGCCAGGAAGCTTCTGGTTCAAATGTCATTTCAGCTACAAACTCATTGTTTACTTACACATATGTAACTAAGTAGTCCCTCCAGCATTCTGGCCATCATCTACAACAATAACTACTTTGTAATAACTTAGGGTATGAGCTTTGAGCCTAGTAACTGGTTACTTTTAAATGTAATTTTCAAAGCACTGTCCTGGCAAGCTGGACTTGTGAATATTTCTAACTCTGTAAACACTTTAAAGAGCATGTCTGAATAGTTTTGAAGGTGTGGATGTCCACAGTTCAGAGAAGCAACACAGAGAAATGCACAGCCTTCAACAGGAATAAAACAGAACTCTCCATTCTGGGAAGGGGAACTGCAACTCTCAGAATCCCCAATGGCCATGTGGTCTAGAGTACTCTGGGAAGATTTTCTTTTTTAAAGGAACATTTCTAAGGTCTCAGTAACACATAGACCAGTCTGAGAGAGTGCAGGGTAAAACAGCCACAAATTGTCAACAATATGAAGGCTCAGGAGTGCCACTGTGGTGTGGTTTTTATATTGTTTTAATTTGTATTGTTTTAAATAGGTTGTTAAATACTGTATGTTGTCAGTCACTTTGACTCCCTTTATCAGGAGAAAGATGAGATATTAATGACTAAAATAACAACGACAGTGTGAGTGTTGGACTGAGTGACTGAGTCTGGAGACCAGAGTTCAAATCCCCACTGGGCCATAGAAACCCACTGGGTCACAGTCTCTCAGCCTCAGAGAAAGGCAAAGGGAAACCCCTCTGAATAAATCTTGTGAAGAAAACCCCATGATTCACCTTAGGATCACCATAAGTCAGAAGTGACTTGAAGGCACACAACAACAATGAAGGGTTAAGAGTGCATTTACCACAAACCTTTTGCATAACAATCAATTCTATTTTCATGGAGATGATTGAAGCATGAAATGATGCCGTTTTCCCTCCATTTCACACAGAGGCATCATAAAGTAGACATCCATAGCATAATTGACAATACTAACACTTTATTAGTGAGGCTGGCAAGTGGGGCGATGGATTACATGGGAGACTTTTTAGCTGCAAGGGTAAGCAGAATGTTGAGTCTCTTTATTTCCACCCTCGGTGGATTAGAAATGATTTCTCATCATACCATTAATTTTAACTAGTGTGTACATCCTTGCAAGCAATCGCTGGGTATACATTTATGCAATTATTCCCAAAGAAGATGCTTCATTTGAGAGTGCCATATTTTAAAAATCGACTCCAGTGCATATTTAAAAAGAAGATTGTGGTAATATATGGAAACATTATTTGGATTTAATCATACTTTGGGGAGTATTTCTAATAAGTGAGTAAATGGAGCCAGTTTTAAAATGCACAGATTGTCACCACTAACTAGCTTGCTAAGGGCATTTCCCCCTCCCCTTCAAATTGCTCAAGTGTTAAAAAGTGAAGTGCACTTGCTCAAGGTATGACCAAATATTTATGGTGTCCTCTGAATTACACTGTTCTGCCCTACCCCTATGCATGCATCCTTCCTCATGTGGTTGCAGCTGCATGATGGGAGAAAGTGGGACTGCTCTTGTAGGCTCCACCTCCTGTCACTCCCAGTGACTGTCCTTCCCATTTGTTGGAGGTCTGAATATAAGTAAGTAGCTATGCAGTGCAAATGGGCATCCATTACGATAAGCCTTCAAGGACAGTTTAACAATTTAAGCCCCTGAGTTGAATCAGTTTGAGACAACAGGAAGATAACTTTTGCAATGCTGATGTGTCTCAACTGCTCATTCAAATCCAAGACACCACAAATTACTTTGGATTACAGCAGGTATAGCTCAAAACCATAGAGTCAGCCCTCCATATCCACAGATTCTTTGTCCATGGAGTCAACCATCCATGGCTTGAAAATACTTTTTAATAAATCCACAAAGCAAACCTTTCTTTCTGTTTGCCATTTTATATAAAGGACACCATTTTACTATGCCATTGTATATAATGGGACTTGAGCATCCACTACAAAACAAATATGATATAATAGGCATTACTGAAACCTAGTGGGATGAGTCTCATGATTGGAATGTAGGAATCAAGGGGTATAACCTTCATAAGAAACAGGCCAAACAAGAGAGGAGGAGGAATAGCATTATATGTCAGGGATATTTACACCAGTGAAGAGACCCATGACATCAATACTGGAAGCCAGGTGGAGAGCATCTAGTTAAAAATTAAAGGGGAGGGAAACAACAGGGATGTTATTGTGGGACTCTACTACAGACCCCCAAGTCAGATGGAGGAACTGGATGATGCCTTTCTAGAACAGATGACCACACACGCAGAAAGGAGAGATGTAGTAGTGATGGGTGACTTCAACTATCCTGATATTTGCTGGAAATCTAACTCAACCAAAACTTCAAGGTCTAGCAAATTCCTTACTTGCCTGGAAGACAATTTCATGGTCCAAAAGGTGGAAGAGGCAACAAGGGGGTCAGCTATTTTAGATTTGATCATAACCAACAGGGATGACCTGGTTAATGGGGTGCAATTGGTGGGATCCTTAGGTGAGAGTGATCATGTTCTCCTGGAATTAGTTATAGAATGGAAAGGAAAAGCTAGGCATAGTCAGACACACATTCTTGATTTAGGAGAGCTGATTTCAATAAACTCAGGGAAATACTGGGGGTGATCCCATGGTCAGGAATACTAAAAGAGAAGAGACTGCAAGATGGATGGGACTTCCTCAAAAGGGAGATACTGAAGGCACAATTTCAAACAGTACTATTGAGGAAGAAAAATGGGAGGTGTCTCAAGAAACCAGGATGGATGACTAAAGAAATTTCAACAGAGCTAAGTTTTAAATGGAACATGTATAGGAAATGGAAAAAGGGGAAATCACCAAAGAAGAATTCAAACAGATAGCGAACACATGTAGTAGTAAAGTCAGAAAAGCTAAAGTGCAGAATGAGCTCAGGCTTGCTAGAGAGGTTAAGAACAATAAAAAGGGTTTTTTGGGGGGTTTGTCCACAGCAAAAGGAGGAAGAAGGAAATGGTAGGGCCACTACATGGAGAAGATGGCAAAATGCTAACAGGGGACAGAGAAAAGGCAGAATTACTCAACACCTTCTTTGCCTCAGTGTTTTCAGAAAAGGAAAAGGGGGACCAAACTGAGGAGAATGGAACAGAGGACACAATAGGGGAAATCCAGCACAGAATAAGCAAAGAGGTAGTACAGGAATACCTTCTTAATCTAAATGAATTTAAATCTCCAGGACCAGATGAACTACATTCAAGAGTATTAAAAGAGCTGACAAACATAATCTCAGAGCCATTGGCAATAATCTTTGAGAACTCCTGGAGAACAGGAGAAGTTCCAGCAGACTGGAGGAGGGCAAACGTTGTCCCCATCTTCAAAAAGGGGAAAAAAGAAGATCCCAACAATTATCATCCAGTTAGTCTGACATCAATACCAGGGAAGATTCTAGAGCAGATCATTAAACAGAAAGTCCGTGAACACTTAGAAGGCAATGCCATAATCACAAAAAGTCAACATGGGTTTCAGAGAAACTAGTCATGCCAGACTAATCTGATCTCTTTTTTTGATAATACTACCAGCTTGGTAGATGAAGGGAACACTGTGGATATTGCATACCTTGATTTCAGTAAGGCCTTTGACAAGGTTCCCCGTGACATTCTTGCAAACAAGCTTGTAAAATGTGGGCTAGACAAGTTAACAGTTCAATGGATTTGTAATTGGTTGACCGGCCGAAACCCAAAGGGTGCTCAGCAATGGCTCCTCTTCATCTTGGAAAGATGTGACCAGTGGGGTGCCACAGGGTTCTGTCCTGGGCCCAGTGCTATTCAACATCTTTATCAATGACTTGGATGAGAGAATTAGAGGCATACTTATCCAATTTGCAGATGACACCAAATTAGGAGGAGTAGCTAATACCCTGGAGGACAAGATCAAAATTCAAAATGACCTGGATAAACTGGAGAGCTGGGCCAAAGCTAACAAAATGAAATTCAATATGGAGAAATGTAAGGTACTGCACTTAGGGTGAAAAAATGAAATGCATAGATATAGGATGGGGGAGACCTGGCTGAATGAGACTACAATGCGAAAGGGATCTAGGAGTCCTAGTAGACCACAAGTTGAACATGAGTCAACAGAGTGATGCGGCAGCTGAAAAGGCCAATGCGATTTTGGGCTGCATCAATAGAAGTATAGTGTCCAGATCAAGGGAAGTAATAGTGCCACTCTATTCTGCCTTGGTCAGACCTCACCTAGAATACTGTGTCAAGTTCTGGGCACCACAATTCAAAAAGGATATGGACAAATTGGAGCATGTCCAGAGAAGGGTGACTAAAATGGTGAAAGTTCTGGAAACGATGCCTTATGAAGGGAGACTTAGGGAGCTGGGTATGTTTAGCCTGGAAAAAAGATGGTTAAGAGGCGATATGATAGCTCTGTTTAAGTATTTGAAGGGGTGTCACATTGAGGATGGAGCAAGCTTGTTTTCTGCTTCTCCAGAGATTGGAACACGGAGCAATGGATGCAAGATCCAGGAATAGAGATTCCACCTCAACATTTGGAGGAACTTTTTGACAGTAAGAGCTGTTCGGCAGTGGAAGGCACTCCCTCAGAGCGTGGTGGGGTCTCCTTCATTGGAAGTCTTTAAAAAGAGGCTAGATCGCCATCGGTCGGGTATGCTTTGATCGTGATTTCCTGCATGGCAGGGGGTTGGACTGGATGGCCCTTGTGGTCTCTTCCAACTCTGCAATTTTATGATTCTATGATTTTATGATTTTGGTATTTGGAAGGTCCTGGAAGCAAACCTCAAGAGATACCAAGGACTCACTGTATTTTGGCTCGCATCCTGTTAGGCAGTTATGATGGCCCTTGTGGTCTCTTCCAACTCTGCAATTCTATGATTCTATGATTCTATGTCATAAACTAGCCTTAGGACCTTGTAACTGTTTGGTATTCACATTTATGATCATTTTACTGTTGCCATCACTGAAAATACCTCCCCCAACCCACTTTAAAATCTAGTTAGCCATGCCAAGCAATGGAGTTCTGTGATGCTGATAAGGAGGGTGCTGAAGGAAGACACATCCAGCCCCCTCTTGCCAGTGAGCCACAGTGCAACAAGGACTTGCAACAGGACACCACAGGAGTTACTACTTCTGCTCATCATACTACTCCTTGGTGGCAGGACTGGCCTGAGCACGTTATTCCTCAGCACTTCATTTGTTAGCACTTTAGAACTCTGTTCCTTAGTACAGCTTCCTGGTTTATAAGGTGGCCCATTGCCCCATCCATTCATTCCTTCCAGCTCTTGTAACGACTGGAACTAGCTCAGAGCAAACAGGGAAGATTGATGACATCATTGTTCCTTTTAGTCAAAAAGTCTTGGTGCTTCAGCCCTGCAAGCCCTGACTCATCTACACCACTTGCAGTCATGTACAGGCTCCTTCTTGAGCACCTGGATGTATGGTTTTTGCCCAGCACTCCAGGGCTATGAAAATCAGCCCACTCAGATCCCCAGGTAAAACTAAAGAAGTAGCATCTCAGATATTTGTGTGTGTGTGTGTGTGTGTGTATTCACACACACACACACACACACACACCACAAAACAACCAATTCATTCTTCAGTAAGAAGCATCACATGTTGTCATAAAATTTTCCAAAGAAATTTTCCAAAGAAAAACTGTAACAAGTGTACAAACTACAGAATGTTCAGCAGTTTTCAGTCAGATATAGAGAGTACAGGTCATCCCCATCTCCATCCCTGTATGTGTGGGACCGGTACCCATTGTTTCAATTATCCACTGTCTGAAAATTATGGTCTGTCTAGGCATTTTCTCAGTCCTCCAGTGTGACTCTATGGTGACTTTCAGCAGAAGACACAATAGAGCTGTGCTGGAGCTGCCTAGAGAGGCATCCTCTCTAAGCATTTCCTAGGTCCTCCAGTGTGACTCTATGGTAACTTCCAGCAGAAGTTACCACAGAGTCACACTGGCAATGCCTAGAGAGGCAGCCTCTCCAGGCATTTCCTAGATCCTCCAGTGTGACTTTATGGGGCCCACAATTACCTGCCGTTTTAAGGATTCATGGTAAGTCTGGGAACGTACCTTCCACAGATATGGCAGACAACCTGTACATTATTTTATAAATTTGCATGAATCTTTGAAGGATAAACAACATCAATTGTTATTGACAAAGGCCTGTATTCTCTGCCAGTTACTTAGTACCTACGTCAGCTGCTTAGTATCTGCATCAAATACTTAGGGACTTACCGCACTCCAAAGAAACAAGGCAAGGCAGCAGGAAGGTTCCATTTCTCATGCTGCCTTACCACATGACACTGTCATTTTTTTTGTTCCAGTCCCATATGAGACCGAGGTAAAACCACATATTTTTGCTAACCAGAACATTCTGTTTGAAAAAGACACAGTTTTACCTCAGTAGCCCACAGGACTGGAATAGCAGAAAACCAGAAGAACAATGACATCATGTGGTAAGGCAGCACAGAAAATGGAACATTCCTGCTGCCCAGCCACATTTCTTTGGAGTGTGGTAAGACTCTTAGTATCTGCTCCAATCACTGGCAGAATGGACCTCCTTCTCCTTATGCAGTGGATGCCCAGTAAAATAGGAATTTTGGGGGAGGGGGGGAAATACGAATTTTTTATTGGAATAAGACCATTTTACTGAAAAATACACCCGACCGTAACAATAACACAAAAATAATAATTGTTTTTCTCTTTTCTTACTAATACAAAAATAAAACTATCTGTCCTAACACTAATATATTTTTCCTCTTAGGACTTTTTCGGATGAGCTTTTATACCGCTAGCAGCCTCGTCCCCGTTGCGAGGCTGCAGCGCTGCAGGGCGTCCCTTTCGGATGACGCCCTGCCCTGCCGATCCTCTTCCGAGACTGTTGCATAACCTCTGTGACACTGCTGCGTTATATTCGGCGGTTTTCTATTCATGAACAACTCGTCACGCAACGGGGACGAGGCTGCTAGCGGTATAAAAGCTCATCCGAAAAAGTCCTTCATCTAAACACACTATAATCACATTATATTTACACATTATAATTATACCTATTCAGGAAAAAAAATCAATAAAAGATTAATTAAAAATGAAAATACAAAATAATACAAAAATACAATAATAATAATAAAATATTTATTTAAAATATTATTTTATGTTATTGCTGGTGTTGTCTCACTAAACCACGGCCAAAACTTTTTCCAACGATGGTTTGGCAATTTCGCTTTTTCACTCAGAGCTAAATTTTCAATTACATTCTTCACATAATAGGCAGTGCCTTTTACATCCTGCCGATTTTGACTTTTCACCTCCTTTTGTCTTTGGAAGACTAACCCTAACATCACATAGAGGTTTCCCGGGCTCCCCGTGGACCAGGGCATTTTCCAAAAACTCTCAGCCATGGAACCAGACTCCTTCCTCTTCCTCTTTTGGCCCACTGACTTTCTGGGCCCCTGACACCCTCTGGAGGTTCAGTCCCCGAAAGCACTGTCTCCCAACCCTGCTGTGCCAAATCTGGCCAATCCAGGACCCAGGCCACCTCCTCCCATGTTTCCCAGGCACTTGGGCAGTCCTGGACAAAATGTCTGATCGTCTCCTTTTGTGCAACACTACTCAAAATCTCAGCCTTTTTTCATTTCAGACGAGGACAAGTCTGCTCATCCTCTGTGGTCCATGGTCTCTTTCCCCTTAGATTAAGAACCTGATGGTAGAGTCTCCACCTCAAGTTCCACAACTTTTTGGGGACCCTTTTGTCCATGAAATACTCAATTGGGTTAGTCTGATGATTTAGGTACTCTGATAAATCTAGTTGGGCTGACGCTTTTGCAAACACGGGTTAACATAAATCTCCTCCACTATTTTACTGTACAAACCTCTCTTGATACTCTTGATGCTCTGACCTGGTCTGTCTTCCCCCTTCAATTCCTCAGCATGAATTCTATATTTCTTTATGTAAAAAACAAATTCTCTCAAATAATCTGGTGCTTTCAATTTTTCAGGCAAAGAAAACCTAAAACTTAACGAGCCTTCCTCCCACCAAGTCTTTCCCCATCTAGTCCCCATCCAGCACTCACAAAACAAAACTAGCCAAGCCTGAGGTTGAATCTGACCCTTTTGCAACAGATAAACTTTCCCAAAATTTTGGGCAGAAAAGATGGCAATGAACTTAGGTCCCAGGGCTTGGAAGTCCAGCCCCCCTTGTTCTACCTGCCCATAAGCCACTGCCCTTGTCAGGGGGAATGTGGCCATTCCCCAAAGGAACTTGAAGAGAACCCGATTGGCTTCTTTAATCACTGAATCTAGAAGTGGAAAAACAGCCGCCAAGTTGGCTGCCACCGGAAGCAGGTAGGTATTTACAAAAGCGGCTCTCTGGTAAATGGTCAGCTTCCATCTCTGCCAGAGGGCCACCCTCTCCTTCACTTTTTCCAACCAGTGATACCAATTTTCTTTCCATCCCTCGGGAGACACTGCAAAATCAGCCCCAGGATCTTCACCCTATCCATCTTTGCCTCTTGCTCTGCTTGCCACCCTTCCTTTTCTTCAACTATGTCCTTTAGAGGAATAGCTGCCATCTTGTCCTCTGCAGCAAAAATCCTGATCAAAAAACTCTTTTCCATGTGAAGTCGAACACCAGAAACTCGACCGTAGGCCTCAAAAGCATCTTTAATCTTTCTAACTTACATCCTGTCCTTAACCAAGAGGGGACACATCATCAGCATGGGCAACAAATTTAACAGATTCACACCGAACCAACCATGAACTGTCCAACAGATGTGGGATTTGGATCCCCGAGATGCTCTTGTCTAAACTAATCTTACACAGGATAGCATCCAAAGCAATAACATACAAGAGAGGGCTTAGTGGACAACCTTGCCTCACCCCAGAATTTAACTTAATCCTCTTTCCTCTATGACCATTGACTTGCAAAACTACCTCTGCATCCCTATAAAACAATTTAACTAAAGTAATAAATCTCTCTGGCACTCCTTTCCACTTGAGGGCTTCCCATAGGAACATATGATCTACATTGTCAAAAGCTTTCATCTGGTCGACCTGTAGGATTTGACCAGTCCAAGCTCCCTCCTTGCTGAGTCAGAACACTTCCCGAAACAAAGAAAGAGAGTCCACCATACTCCTACCTGGCACAGCACTGGACTGTGCTTCCATCACAATCTTATCAGCCACCTTAGCCAGCCGATTGTTCAGTATTTTTGCCAACATGCGGTAGTCTACCTTGGTCAGAGCTATGGGGCGCCAGTTTTTTGGGAGGGTAGGATCACCCTCCTTTGGGGAAAAAATCAAGACCCCTTGATAAAATGTCTCAGGGAGCTCATTATTATCCCACAAAAAATTAAACAAAGTCATTAAAGGGGGAACAATCCACTTCCTGTAAACTTTATAAAAATTCCAATTGAGGCCATCCGGGGCCGATTTACCCTTCCCCTGAACTATGACCTCATGAACTTCTTGTTCCTCTATAGGAGAGACCAACCCCTGACTAAGTGAATATGAAACAGTCACAGATAAGCAAATCTAGGTAACTGTTTCACTTTCACGATCACTACTTGGTCACGATTTTGACACTATTGCCACAATATTAACTAGTACCTCTCAACCTACCGTATTGGGCATCAGCTGCATGGGGAGAAGGAGGTCCATTCTGCAGCAAATGCAACATGGGTGAATGGCATTTCTATCAAGTCCATCAAGACGAAGCTTACACTGCCCTGACCTTAACAGTAGTCATTTTACTTGGAAGGGCTGATATTTCTTGCTGAATGAAAACAACTACTGAGTTAGAATCAAATTAGACAACTACATGTTACATGAAATAACTGTCTGAAATGCATGTTTCCTTAAATAATAAATAAGCTCATTGCAGGTGGAGGTTCTATATGTGACGCAAATGTTTCTTCTTCATATATCCATGACAATGCATAGAAAGGTTTTTGCTTTTTTTAAAATGGATTTCAGTACCTTAAGTGTACAAAATTAGAGCTACAAAGGAGATTGTCAGAGCTGATATTCCTGACACAGCCTTTTTGGCTAACATCTTACAGTAGCACTCCTAAATTGGAATGATGCAGGAGCCCGTTATCCCAGGAGGTTTCTGGTGCTCTTGTCTTTTGAGATTTTTGGCCCCTGGCCTTCATTGAAAGAAGAACTTAAATAGGGAGCATTCTCTCTTTCTCTTTATTTTAAATGGGCATTTCTGGCAAGGCTTTGTGAGTCAGAAAAAAGAGAGAGGGGGAGAGAGATTTAAAATATTTGCTCTCTGTTCTATGTTAAAGTAAAAGTTCTGAGGTGGTGATTTGGCACTTGATGTTGTAAGTGGAGCTCGGCTGCCTTTGAAACATTGAAACAAGTTCACATTGGAAAGACAGACCTTATTCATTTTGATTCACAGAAAATATTTTGCATTTCTGTGATCAAACAGTGCAGCCAAAAACTAACCTGAGGATAAACAGCCTACCAGATCATCATTTTTGTGTGTGTGTGTGAAATGGAAAATTTTCTAAATGTCAAATCACATTCTCAGTTATTGTTACCACACTTTTACCTTTTTTTTTTTTTACAAAAATGATTATTTCCTTTTGCAAATTATCCAGACTAGAACTCAAATTCACAAGAATTTTCTTCTATTTGTTTGCTTGTTTTCATGGGTAGATACATACAATTAATTTAGTTGAGGACAATTCTTTATTTTATTGTGTGATGGCAGGTCACCCCTAAACATGCTTACTCATAAGTAAATCTTATTGAATGAACAGTAAATGTGATCAAGACATATTCTGACCCTTAGCCTGTGAAATAAAGTCTCGGAATAGGAGTTCTTAGTCAGCCATACTTGTTCCACTCTTTCTCAAAGGGACAGGGTAGGTAAAAATGATTAAGAATAAAACACATAGAACAAATAAAACAATAGAACAAATAAAATAAAGCAAAGCATACAAAGGAGATTATCAGATGTGTCCAAAAACCACCACAGGAGTATGTGAGGATGACGTTACTGTCACACAAACGGGTCGTGGTTTCAGACATCGACATCATCCTTGTGTGATGATTTGGTGCTGCAGCTGCAAGTAAGGTGTCACTTTTCATTGATGGGGAGATCCTGTCAATGAAAAGTGATGCCTTACTTGTGACTGCAGCACAGAGTCAGCACATGAGGATGACAATTTCAGGTGAAACTGGGACCCATTTGCGTGATAGTAATGTCATCCTTGTGTGCTCCTGTGGTGGTTTTTACAGCATCTGATAATCTCCATAGTATCAATGAAATTATGGCAACAAAGAATCCTGTGGAACCTGTAAGTCTAACTAAATAAGTGAGACCGGGGCCCTTACAGACTACATGATTATAGCACTATCATTTCATTTTAACTTCTATGGCAACATCCCATGGAATCTTGGATTTTGTAGTTTGGGGAAGCATTAGAGCTCTCTGGTTGAGAATTCTAAATGACCCTCCTACACTATCAGTCCCAGGATTCCAGAGGGCATTGCCATGATAGTTTAAGTAAAATTACAGCATTATAACTATATAATGTGAAAGGGTCATAGAAGACTTGCATTTTCTATCCCAAGAAACATTTCCCACCATATTAATGAACATCACCACATCAGCCATTCACAACAACATTCTCTATTGTGCTTCATGCTTGAGTGAAACACCATGCTGGATTTTGGCTGAGAGAGCTGCCATTGTCCTGCACAGACAGAAACTGTGTGTAGGCCTAATTGTCTCAGCCTCAGAAACCATTCTGATATCATCATCAAAGAAGCAAAAGTGAAAACAGAATATGTCATAAACAAATTAGCTAATTTCTTCCCTCCCTTTTCACTGCAGTCCTTTCAAATGCAAGCTGGCAGTTCCTATCATAGCCAAAAGGTTAAATCATCACCCAATGAAGATCTTTCTTGCCTAGTGGCTCTAAAGAGCTGACTAAACCTGCTAGTTCTTTCAAATTCTGCAAGTCTCTCTCCAGAACCAGAGGGTGAGTCCCACATCAGTGGGGCAGGATTAAGTCTGAACTTTAAAGGAGTCATCCAAGACAGTGGTTCTTAACCTGTGGTCTGGGAAACCCTGGGGGTTTGTGATGTCTTCACAGGGGGTCAATGAAGGCTTGAAGGCTGCTTGGCCCACTTTCTCCCTGCAGTGGAGTGGCCGTGTGACAGGAGCCAAGGCAAAGGCTGGCTGGCTGGCTTGGCCTGCACATTGCCATTCAATCTGCCACAAACTTGCAGGAAAGAGCAGGTAAAAAGTTTTCCCTCCCCTTCCAATACCTCTAAGGGACGCCTTAATGGATGGTAGAATTGTATTATTATTGTTGCTGCTGCTGCTGCTGTTGTTGTTGCGATGATGATGATGATGATTAGTGTTTTAAATCTTAAATCGGGGGGGGGGCATCGCAAAAAAGATATTTAAAAGGGGACCCTGGTAAAGAAAAGTTTAAGAGCCTCTGGTCCAAGGCATGAACTTGTAAGTATCAGCACCTTGGACATCTCCTTTAAAGTTTAGAGAAAAACTCAGAGCAGAGTCAAAAGTCCATTGACATGGGGTTCATCACTGCCTATCTATTTATCCTTCTCCATCTCTCTTTCTCTCCCTCTCTGTCCAAAGAGTATGTGTTTGTTTCTCTGTGTGTACCTGCTGAATAATGGAATCAACTAGTATGTGCCTGATTTAAAATCAAGAGGTTAAGGATTCAGGTATCAGCCACTTATGTAGGAAGCCAGGTGACAATACTGAAAAACAAGTACTTGGCTTGGGTTGGGCTACTTTAGAAAAGGGAGAGGAGCTGAATGTCATTGATAGATTCCAGTAAACTTCTGCTTTCTTTGATGTTTTCAGAAGGCAGGTGGAGAGAGTGGGAGTAATTTCCTACCCAATTTCTCCCTCACATGGCATGCTTTCCCTCATACTCTGGCAGTCTTCAGGAGTTGCCATATGGCATATCCCCTCAGCAACTGTTCTCAAGAGCTTGTTTGGCACTGCTGTCACTCCTTATCCAAGGGAAAGCTTTCTGAGATAAAGGAGTCTTTCAGCAGAAAGCTCCTTATGTGTCTCTGTATTCAACATTGCAGACCTGCTGCCCAGTTTTAAATCTTTACATAATAATAATAATAACAACACCAACAGAAAAGCCTATCCAAGAATCATGATCAGGACACCACAATGTAACAGGCCTGCCTTTCCTTTTTTTAATATATATATATATATATATATATATATATATATATATATATATATCAGAGACAACTCCTAACAACCCAGCCCTTATCCTGTTCTACAAATACAATCTTTGAATTTTAGATTTGTACTGGTCAACTTTTTTCTCTCTCCAGAGACTGGCAATATTACTTTCAAAGCCAACATGTTACTGTTCATGTTATTTGAAAAGAAAGCAGCCATGCCATTGTTTGTTGTAACGTTAAAAGTAATGCATTATATTATTCCTTAGCAAGTGAAGGTGTGTTGCCTTTTGCCTGGATTATGTGAGCTGGCTGGAGATTTTTCTGTGTCTTATCTTTAATGTTTTAATCAAGGCTTCTGAGCCACTTAGAGCAGTGTGGGACCCTGTTTGCTCCCATTTCCAAATTAAAGCACAGCAGATAGTGACACAGTGAAGGAAGTGTGGCTGACTGCCAATCTCACTTCCTGGAGTATCTACAGTTTCATGTCACTCAGCCACTCCAGGAAGTGTGGCCAGCTGCCAGCCACACTTCCTTTAGTACCTAGAGCACTGCATTGCTCAACTACACCAGGAAGTGTGGCTGGCTGCCAATCATATTTCCTAGAGTTCCTAGAAAATCTCTCTCTCTCTCTCTCTCTCTCTCTCTCTCTCTCTCTCTCTCTCTCTCTGCTGTGTTTTATTTTGGAACTGAACGTAAGCAGAGTCCTCTGAGTGGTACAGGATACTTGTTCAAAGGTTTAAAAACAAGAGCTTGTAAGGAGATATTGGCATTTTTTAGACATGAGCTATCTAGCATTTTTGGCTTAGCAGTATTTCTTAATTAAGAAAAAATCTTAATTACCCTCTTAATAAATTTCATTCATGATAAACATAGTACAATGAATGCACATACAAGAAGAGAGACAAAGAAGAATGTTTAAACATGGTACAAGAGCTGGATGAGTTAGGAATACTGTCTCCCTGGCTTTTCTTCGAATACGAAGATTCAGGAAGGACCCATCCTGCACTTTCTACAAGTGCGCTGATGACTAAAAAGGCCAATCCAAGATAAATAAGTCCGGTTGCAGAAAGCACAGCAGAAGGTCTCCTTGGGTGATGTTTCTGGGTTGTGATTCTTTCTGCATTGTCATTTCTCTTCAAGACTTGTTCGGCATGAGTTCTCAAATAAGGCTGCAGCATTGTGGATAGTGTGTCTCCATGCCTCCCGATGTGAGGCCAGAGCGGACCACTGTTGGTGATCAATTTGGCCTGAGATGTTGTTTCAGGGAGTCCTTGTATCGCCTTTTTGGTGCACCCCTCTTACGCTGACCCGTGGCAAGTTCACAGTAGAGTAGTATTTTTGGGAGGCGATGGTCCTCCATCCTAGAAATGTGCCCTGCCCAGTGCAGCTGTGTTCTCAATATCATGGCCTCAATGCTGGTGATCCCTGCTTGCTCAAGGACAGCAACATTCATCACATAGTCAGTCCAGTGTATATTTAGGATTATGCATATATAGTGCTAATGAAAGCGTTCAAGGAGTTGTAGGTGGTGGTGATACGTGACCCATATTTCAGACCCATAAAGGAAAATAGGCAGTACAATGGTTCTATACACACTGATTTGTGTGCTTTGCCTCAGGTAGTTATTACTCCAGACGCTTTTGTAAAGTCTTCCAAATGCACTATATGCCCTTGCTAATCTGTGATCGATCTCTTTGTCAATCTTGGCATCTGAGGAGATGATGCTTCCCAGGTAGGTGAACTGCTGAATGGACATAAGCACAGAGTTGCCGATGGAAATGTGAGGATGGTGGTGTTTGTCCTGTGGAGCAGGCTGGTAAAGAACTTCCATTTTCGTCAGGTTGACTTCCAGCCCAAACAGCTCTGCAGCTGTTGCGAAGCAGGATGTTAGGCGCTGCAGAGCTGCTTTTGTGTGGGCAACAAGGGCAGCAGCATCAGCGAGGAGCTGCTCATGGATTAGGTAGTTTAGAGTTTTTGTGCAAACCCTCAGACAGCTTAAGTTAAACAAGCTACCATCAGTACGGTAACGTATATAGATGCCATCATCTTCTTCAAGCTCTGCCGTAACCCTTTGGAGCATCATGCTGAAGAAGATTGTAAATAAAGATGGAGCAAGAACACAACCTTGCTTCACTCTATTAGTTATTAGAAAGGGCTCTGAAAGAGTATCACCATATCTGACTTGACCGCACTGGCCCTCGTGTAGCAAGATAATCATTTTAAGGAATTTGGGTGGGGGGGCATCCTAGTCTTTCCAGGATCTGCCACAGACCTTTTCTACTCACCATGTCGAACGCTTTGGTGAGGTCGACAAATGTTACATAGAGACCTTTGTTCTGCTCCCTAAATTTTTCTTGCAGTTGTCTAAGGGCAAATACCATATCTGTAGTACTCCTATTGGCTCTGAAGCCACATTGGCTTTCAGGGAGAAGTTCTTCTGAAATAGCAGGAACTAATCTGTTCAGGAGTATCCTTGCAAGGATTTTCCCAGCAATAGAGAGCAGTGTTATATCTCGATAGTTTGAGCAATTGGATTTTGCTCCTTTTTCCTTGTACAGGGTGATGATGACTGCATCTCGGAGATCTGATGGCAGTTCTCCTTTTCCCAGCAATTCACAAGGAGTTCATGAAATTTATCCTGGGGTGCATGACTTCTGTGTTTCCAAACTTCAGGTGGGATTCCATCAATCCCAGCTGCCTTGCTATTTTTCATCTGCTGTATGGCCTTAAGGCGCTCTTCCAAAGTGGGAGCTATGTCCAATTCATTTTTCATTGGTTTTTGTATCATATGTTGGATAGCTGAGCGTTGGACTACTCGGTTGGCACTAAAGAGACTTTGAAAATTTTCAGCCCATCGATTCAGGATGGAGGCTTTATCAGTAATTAATGTTTGGCCATCTGTAATGTATAAGGAGCTTTGGACCTGATAAATAGGTCCAAACACTGCTTTAAGAGTTTCATAAAATCCTCTATGATCACCCAGATCTGCACAGCGTTGTGTCTTTTCTGCTATACAGTATTGATCCACCACTTGTTCTGCATGTCTCTGAGTTTTTGTTGAAGTTTACTACATGTGAGGCAGAAAGCTGCTTTTCTTACATGGCAAGTTGGCTGGGCGAGGTATGCCTGGTGAGCCGTTCTCTTCTTTGCCAACAGCTCCTGGATCTCTTGGTTGTTTTCATCAAACCATTCTTGATTTTTCTTGTGGGAGAACCTGAGGGATTCTTCTGCAGACTGGAGGATACTGTTTTTGATATGTTGCCAAAGCACTGTAGGAGAAGGATCTGTAGGATGGTCTTCAAGTTTTGTTTGCAGATTTGCCTGGAAGTTGTCTCTCATGGTAGCTTGTTGAAGATTGTTGACTTGGAGTCTCTTAAGATGCCACCCCTCTTAGGTGTGCAGATTTAGTTTACATCTGACTTAGTTTAAATCTTAGTTTAAAGATTAGTTTAAATCTTAAGATGAAGATTTAGTTTACATCTGACGAGGCGATGATCTGTTTGGCATTCTGCACTGGGCATTACTCGGGTATGACGGACAACGCAAATGTTTCTCTGGTGGACTGAACATAGTCAATGAGGTGTCAATGTTTGGATCGGGGATGCATCCAGGTTGTCTTCAAAGTATCTTTCTACTGAAAGATAGTGTTTGTAATAGTCAGCTGTTGTTCTCCACAGAACTCTAGCAGGAGACGTCTGTTATCATTGCAGTTTCCAACACCATGCTTGCCTAAGACACCTTTCCAGGCTTTGAAGTTCTTTCCTACTCTGGCATTGAAGTCACCAAGGATAATAATTTTATCTTCTACAGGGACTTTCTGTATGGGGTGGCATAGGTCTGTGTAGAATTTGTCTTTCTCTATAGGGTCGGCTTACATAGTTGGGGCATATATACTAAAGAGAACAATATGTGGGAGGCGTAAGGAAATAATGTGATCAGAGTGTCCTGTTGGCAAGGTTTCGAGTTTGGAGGCAATGGAGTTTTTAATCATAAAGCCTACTTCTGAAAGATGTTTTTTGGTTTTGAGTTTGCCAGACCAATAAAGAGTGTAGCCGGTGCCGTGTTCTTTAAGGCTGCCTTCCTCATGGAGACAAACTTCACTAAGAGCAGTGATGTCAATATTAAGTCGTAATAGTTCATGAGCTATTAGAGCAGAACGACGCTCAGGCCATCCACTATCTGCAGAGTCTCGCATGGTTCTGATGTTCCAGCATGTAAGCGTCAGTTTATTTACACCTTTGGAGGCCGGTGTGTGCCTTTGTTTCTTTGCCTTGGTTTGACCGCATCAGAAGATGCCCGTTGGCCGTGGCTAGCCAACCAGGTAGATGGAGATGAGCTTTCATTAGGCCACCTTTTCTAGTCTGCTCTCCACATGGCACAAGCAGTGCTCTCCTTTAAAAAGGCTGCTTGGTCACTCAGGATGCTGCCAAACAAGACTGTCATCTCCCGGGCCAGCCTCGAGCGACCAAGTCCTGAACCGCCTGCATGCAGGGTTAGGCCTGCGACTTCCAGTGCATCTTTACACCTGCCGTTTCATCCCTCGCCTATCGCTACAGGGCTTTTTTGGAACTGGGTTTGTCCTTCGAGCCTGTGCAATGGATTTTTCTGGTGAAGCACAGCATGCAGAGAACTGGCCTCAGCCTTTAAACCAAAGGTTCATCTTCTGTGGCCTTGCAAGCATGGATGGTAGCAGTGAGGTCCTCGGGTCATAGGTTTGATTAGACTTTCCTTCTCTTAGATGGTTGACCTTACAGGGTTGGACGAGCATCATCTGTCCAGGTTTAGGATTAGAGTTTTCCTTCTCCTAGGATGGTTGCCATAAGGCTAGAGAGCCCATCCTGCCCTTTGACGCTCTTTGTCAGACCTTTCGATTTTGACCTGTCTGGCATGGGAGACCCTACTGGTGGCTATTATGCCACCGGCAGCATAGCTCAAAACATCATTAGGGTATGCAAGCCTCTCTCCCACATCAAGGGGATGTCAATGGAGAGGGTTAGGAATAAACATTACAAGAAATGCATTATCAGGCAGCCACATCCAAAGAGGTCTCTACTTTAGAGATGCCCAAGAAATCTAAAAGTTCACATTTCAATGTCAGTTTACCAAATTGTTACTTATAGAAATGGAAGACATTTATATGTCAAAATCTGTGCTTTTCTGAAGTTTGTGGTACAGTTCACCAAAAGTGTACGTTTCAATAGAAACGCTCAAAAATGTGTGCATCAGAAACATTGTTTCCAAAAATGAGTGCATGTTTTTAATCAGCAAATAAATAAATAAGTCATTTTAAAAGATACATACTTTTTTTAAAAAAAAGTGTGAATTAAAAATTGTACATGTAAAAATACATACAAAATGTGTTTTTGAAGAATACATATGGAAATATGTAGAAATTCCTAGGCTTATTGGGGGAGGGGGGGGATACAATAATTTGAACTGCCAGCATGTAAACAGGATGAATGGCATTTCACAGTGGAAAAAATGAGAACCAGAACAAATGTGATATTGATTGATTTGTTCATCCTTGTTTTAAACCAGGAGAGTATAAAATAGATATTATAAAAAGGGTTCAATGTCCTGTGGTCTTTTAAAAACCTATTCAGTATAGCCACTGCAAGTTTTCTATATGCATTTTCCCAGAAATAATATGTACAGTCAATGACATTACCATGATATGAGTGTCCTGGCCAATTGCCTCATGATATCATGGCTAAGGAGATGGGACGGAGACTGGCCACCTCTGGCAGTGGCTGGCATTGCCAAGAAGTAACTGAGGAGGAGGACTTACTTTTCCAGTGCTAGTATCATGATGATGAACTCCACAGAGACATGAAGTCAGTGACCTGAATAAACTTATGATACCATCAGAAACATTTATCTAAATACGGAAGGTATCCCACAGCCTTCCCACTACTGAATAATGGTGGCACCCAATAAGTTTTGGGGAAGTTCCGTCTTCACAGTCATCACTTAGTGGAAGCTTGTTTAGTCATTCATTTGTTCTGTCTTTTCCTTCATTCATTCTTAGATTGCTTCACAAATGGTCCAAGAAAACCATTCAAATGTAAAGACCAAAAAGCATAATAAGCTAAGAGCCTTCATTTTTTATTCATTTATATTCTGCCCTGCTCCCAACATGGGACCCAAAGTGATTTACAGCATAGATTAAAACAAGGCACCACTAAAAACTTGAAAATTTTAATAGATATTATAATTCTATTAAATAGGCTATCCTGCAGCAGGCATAAATACAGCATTCAGAATCCTTTTGGGCAATTACCAATGAGTAACTTAGAATTATGCATTCATGACTGTTTTATATCCCATAGTTTAGGGGATACATAGGGACCATGAAAGTTCCCCAATCTCCACTTACCAGACAGCAGCCATGCAATCAATGGCATCTGTTCCCTTATCACTTGGAAAGCAGCTGGTTGATGGTACCACCCGCTCCTGTGAACAACCTCTGGTGTGACAGGCAGGAGCAGGACCCCGTCACAACCCCCCTTCATGCCATAGATCACTCACACAAGGGTGGTGGGCCTATCAATCAGCTGCTCCCCAGTCAAGAGGGGAACAGATCCCCATTGATCACAGTGGCTGCAGACCAGTAAGTGGGTCTTTGGGGGATCAAGATGGGAATCATTCCATAGCACTGTAACTATGATGCTTACACATTTGTAAGTCCTCAACAGGAGTCCATCTAGGATAAATTAGTGACTGGTGTTAAACAGTATCTAAAAAGCTGAGGAAAATAAAACAGGTTGTAGCCAATCCTGGGGTTAAATATCCTGGTTCTTAGCCAGCATAAATAGCAAGAAGAAATTGTTATCTAGGCAATCAATCAGATTATATAAAATGTGAAATTAAATACAGCACCTATGTTAAGCAACCAGCCAGCAATGTTTTATAAAAACTTTTGTCATAACTTTGTCATGCCACTTCTTAAATTATTTAATAAATGTGGACTAACATCTAAGAGACTTGATAACTGGAATGATACAAAGCTTTTTGTAATGCAGAAGGGAAAGACCCTGAACTCAGTTGCATTATATCACCCTGATATATCTTTGTAAAACCAAGATTGCAAAAATTATTGGCCTCAGCAATCTCTAAATATATTGATTCAGATTAAACCATTTTTTTGCTGAATATTTGATGCCTGGCAGTACATAGACAGTCTTTATTTAATTATCATTAGATTAAAGGCCAAGTGTAATGTAAATCCTACTTAGGATAGACCACCTTCTCTATGTAGGATGAATATTGGATTAGTCCAAAACACATGAATCCAATGTGTTTTAGGGTTTGTTTGTTTTTTAGATACAGAAAAAGATATTGATCAAAGTGAATGTGCACACTTTTCAAGGGAAATGGGGATGGAAGCTTTTTCGTATTTTTAAAGCTATTGATGATAATCCATATTGGATTGTTTCAATCAACAAAAATAATTTAAAGTATATAGGAGCTGATAGAGGTCCTTAAACACCTGTATCATTCCAAGGGCAGGACAGAATGGATGAATAAACCAGTGAAATAGCTGTGGGTGGGGGTGATGCCTGCAATTTGCAAGATCTTTTTGATTTATTATGAAATACTTTAAACAAAAACAGCTCAATTTAGATATTTCTTGGTTAATGTTCCCCAAAATGGATGCTGTTCCCAGAATTTTCTTTATTTTTGAAAAAAATTATTTAGTTAACATTATCAGACTAGTTTTACAAAATTGCCAAAGTATGTTAATGGATTTTACCTGGGGGAGATGTCTGTCTGTCTGTCTATCTATCTTTGGTAAGTGCGATTGGAAAAAACCTATGAAGGAGGTAGTTTAAAGATTCTTCATTTTATTAAGTGTTATAATGCTACCTTTCTAAACGCTATTGCCCAATTGATCAAAATATAAAAGAATATGCCTTGATTTAGTTCACAATGGTATTGCAGTAAAATTCCGTTACCAGTATAGCCACCTTGAGTCCTTATGTTGGAGAAGAGGTGGGATTTAAACAAATTCCTCATCTTCATCCTCATTCTCATCCTCATGTCATGGTATAATACAAAAACAGTGAATGATACAGGTGTTTAAGGACTATCAGACATGGCAAAAACCATGTCAGAATGCAATGATAACAAAAATGGGCAACATTATCAGACAACAATATCCTTCAACCATTCCAGGGGCATAGTACAGGCATGAATAAGGTGTCCCTTTTTATTGACAACATAACCCATCAATAAAAAAGTGTCACCTCGTCTGTGTCAGGGCTATGCCCTGGGAAAGGCTGAGGATGCGAGATTCTGATAATGTAGCCCTTTCTGTTATTGTCCCGTTCTTCTGACATGATTTGGGAAGTGGTTTTTTGCCACATTTCCCCATGTCTGATAAAGTCCTAAGTCTATCCTCGACGGTTGAAGTTATAAATGGTAACTTGGGGTGTTATTTAAAATATTTTGGCCAAATACAATTGCTGTATACAAAATAAACCAGTGAAAATAAACCAGAGAGAGAATAAATTAGTGAGAACTTGGCAAGTTATCTTATGAGATCCCTTGGTTCAACAGAATGGGGAAATTGGGGTGTGTGCATGTGAAGGAATCAAGCAGCCCTTTGAAAATAAGTGGTTTATTTTAGAATGAGTTCTTGTGGATATCAATCCCCTTTCTGATGGTAAGAGCTATGAGACAGTGGAACGTGCTGCCTCGTAGTGTGGCGGAGTCTCCATCTTTCGAGGTTTCTAAACGGAGACTGGATGGCCATCTATTGGGCGGGATTTGATTGTGTGCTCCTGCAAGGCAGGAGGGATTGGACTGGATGGCCCTTGTGGCCTCTTCCAACTGTATATTCTATTATTCTATGATTCCTGTACATCTTATGCTTCCTCTGAAGTGATCTTGAGTGCTTCTGAAGAAGTTCAAAAGCTCCTGCTAAAATAAACCACTTTGAAGGTGTTACTGGATTCCTTCATCAATTCCCTCCACACAATATTTTATGCTGAAACAGACTAACACTGCTATCTCTTTGAAAACTTGATTAAGTGGATCCACCTTAGTTGGGATGAGTAATTGGAGTAATGAGTAATGTATCTATTTGGATACATGTTCATCACCCAGGACTTGTTCAGATGGGGGGGGGAACCCCGAGGAGGTTGGGAGAATAACGGGGCTGTTGCGCTTACAGAGCCCCGTTTCAGATGACACAGTCCTCCTCTGTTCTCCTCCAGACCTTCTCCTGTGCTGCGGGTGCCGCTTTTATTGATGGAGGTTCTCCATCAATAAAAAAATCGGCGCCTGCAGCATGAGGGAAGATCAGGATGAGGTCGGGAGGAGGATGGAGGAGGATGGGACTGTCTGAAAGGGGCTCTATAAGCGCGACAGCCCTGCTCTTCTCCTGACCTCCTTGGGGCTTTTTTCACCACCTGAAAAACTCCCTAGTATCTCTTCTATGCCATTTGAAAGGGTAATATAGAGGATACAGAGAAAGAAAGAAGTAGCAAGATTTACAAACATAGTAATTGAAAGTACGTATCATGGGATGAGATTTTTTCCCCAGATGGATCTATCATCATCATCAATCCTGCCTGTTCCCTCAAATCAAGAAGACTAGCAAAACATATAAAAGTTTAACATTAAAATACAATTAAATAATATTTGATACTAAAAACAATTTAAATATTCAATTAAAATCAGTTTAAAAACTGCATAATAAAAGCAGCACAGTGCTCTATTGGCAGCCTAGGCTTTAAAACCATTCAGTTCTCAAAAGACTGTTGAAACAATGTATTCTTCCTTTTGTATACAATTGACCTTTAGTCTCTCTGTTATCAGTTCATTTGGACTTTAAAATCCATGAGCACTTAAAACTGGAGGTGTAAATGACTGTGAGCCTATGCAAGGGGCAGAGTATAGTTGAAATGTCCAGTCCAGTCCCAGTTAGTAATCTAGAAACCAGACAGTGCACTAACTGTACTTTCAAGGCAGTCTTCAAAGCTTGCCCTATATGTAACACATTACAGTAGCCTATCTTGAGTTTACCAGAATGTGTATAACTGAAGCCAGACTTCATCCCTGAAGAAGGCATAACTGCATGATCCAAAGAGCTGTAGACTAAAGTACTGATTCAGTGATCGTTTCAGAACTATGATCTGACAGCCCTGCTTTCATCTTCCAAGAAAAATAGTGTTTCTTGCTAACCACTCAGCGTGGACTTCTCTGGCTTTTCATTGCATTGTGCTCAGAGCTGGGCTGAATGAGGTACATCTGTGGATACGTGGTCCACTATGTATATTTTCGGTTTTATAATGACAACCTGAGTGCAATTATTTTAATGTCATAATAGTTCTACCATATCTTTTATAGTGTGGAGATATAAGGTCTCAAGAGCTGTTCCACTGGAAGAAAAAAAATATTCTTGCCTAATTTGTGCCTAAGTAGTATTTTTATAATTCAGAAGCGGAGGGTGTGTTTTTTTTTAACAAAAAGGCTTGCAGTCTAAATAGTCCTGACAGTCTCTGATATAAATTCATATCAGTCTTGATACATCTCAAGAAGTTTAACAAGAAGCAATATTAGATTCCTTGGTGTATTCATTAAACTAATTGAGAACCTCAAATGTATTCTCTTCACTTTTGACACAAAGAGAAATTATGTTTAGGTCATTTGACAATATTTAGTTCAAGCATTAACAAAATTCAACTTTATTCAGCATTTTTTCTACTTATTAAATCTTTTTGATATATAACACTGCTGCAGAGCCCTTTGGAAGACTCATATTGTCTTGTGGGAGTTTCAGGCCAGTCCTCCAGTATTTCAATAGTTTGACACACATTCAACAAATAAATGTCAAACTAGGCAGGAAGAAACAGCTGCTGTCTTCTGTCAACTGGGACAGTGCTCATTGATTGGTTACCTGCATATATTGGTTTTGTTTTGCCTTAAAAAAAAAAAGAAAACTCTTTAGTCAAATGGCAGAACAGTCACATTAAGATCAGTTCCCACACATGATTTTAGTGTAGCAAAATGGCATTTTGCCACTTAGGAATGGCACTACATGGTGTCATTACCTAGACTCTTAACTACTTGTAGCTAAGAGACCACATTGTTATTCTGCAACTGTTGAGAAGACAGCTACTGCTACTACAACATCATAATTGTTATCACGATAACAGTTAGATGTAATGGAGAAATATAGAAAAATGAACCATGTCTGTCTGACTGTCTGTCTGTCAAGGATGGATCTAGCTTAGCACCTGATTCCTCTACCAGACAGGCAATATTATTCCAGAGCATCTGTGCCCAGTGGTCTTGTTATGGACAATTCTGTACAAACTTCAATATATCTGACCTTTCAAATACATGCCATTTGTGTCACTCTGTTGGTGGCTTTGTGAATGCTTTCCCTCCTGTTGTTACAGCATTGCGGCTTGCTGAATTAGAACTAATCTGGTGATGGTGGGGGAGGCACTGGTGGGGAAACATAAAAGAATAAGAGAACTGCACACTGGAAACACAACTGGAAACAAGGGTAACACTGGGATGGAGGCAAGGGAATGGGATGCACCCCCATGTAATATTACAGGGGGAAATGTCCACAAATAGAAATATGGCCCTGTTAGGAACCATACTAGTTCAAGCTTAGAAGAAAGACAAGAGGGGGAAAGTAGCAGCATTTGGAAGGGGGAGCAATGATAAGCAACATTAAATGGCCAACCGTGCTGTGCTACAAATTGCTCAAAACCACCAGATCTGAAGCACCCCAAGAGGTGCTCATCCACTGTGACCAAACTAAACTCATGTATAAGTTTAGGGCAGGTTTGGGGGCCAAAATTATGGATTTTGATATGACCCATGGATAAATTGAGGGTAAAATGTTGGGGCTCAGCACAGGGTTCCTTGGATCCATTTCATGGAGAGGCAAAAGCACCAATGCTACCTCAGGGGCACAACCACCCCTGGCCGCTGCCACTGCCATTTTCCCATCAGGCATTCAAAAAGGCCCTTTTCTACTCCACTCAGAGAAGGGGGTGATTCCTTTTTTTAAAAAAACAAAGTTAATATACAGTGTTAACTCTTATTTTAAAAAGAACCATCCCCTTCTCCGAGTAGAGTGGCAACAGGCAAGAGCTTAGTCTGTCCTAGGAGAATCTTAAAGAACTTCTACTCTCTCTGCCACATCACCACATCTGGTGATGTGGCAGGAAAATGGTGGTGGCAATGGCAGCTCTTTGACGCTACCCCTCAAAGGAGCACTAAAAGTGTAGAGAGGGCCGGTGCTTCTTTTAGATTCTCCTGGGACAGGCCAGCTCTTGCCTTTCACCACTCTGCAGTCATCCTCCCACATTTTTTGCAGATTTGGGCCCAGCTATGTGCACATTCCCTCACTTGCTCACTCACTTGGGTGGGAGGTGGGGGAGGAGATGGGATGGAGGGAGCAGGAAGAGAGAGGGTGGGTGGTGGGTGGGTCTCTGGAGTGGACAGAAGGAGCAGGACAGGGGGAGAAGGAAAGCCATATCATGAAGGATGGCGGCAGCAGGAGGGCAAGGGTAACTTGTTTTTTATCACCTCTTCAGCACTCCATTCTGCTACTACCAGGGAGAGTCACATGCATCAGGCAGGCCGAGTGAAGAGGCAGGTTGGTTAGTGCTTCTGCTGTTATGCTTACTGGCCATTAACAACCCGGGAGGAAGAAGCATAACTAGTTCAGGCATAGGTCTAGAGTCTGAGAGCAGCTGTCAGGAAAGGCCGGGTGATGATGTTTTGAAACAGCCTCAGCTCTTGGCAGCAGTCGCTTTCTGTCAGCGATGAGCTTTCCATAACATTCCCCTTTCTCCCCCTTCTCCTCCCACTCAGTGTGAGTCTCCCTGGACAGGGAGGAGGTGTGTGTGTGTTTATGAGAGAGAGAGAGAGAGAGAGAGAGAGAGAGAGAGAGAGAGAGAGAGGAATTTATCAGATGCACTAAATACAGCATCAAAACGACACCACATAAACGCAAAAGAGCGCATATCAGATGATATTGCCCTTTTGCATGTATGTACTGGCCCAAACCCATACTTTTTTATTTAGTGTTGAAGCCATCAATTGATCCCCTGTGATGCTTTAGTGCCAGCTTTGCCAGCGTGTGAAACTTCACGCCATTGTACTCAGGTGAATGCAGTGTGAATGGCCTGTCCAGTGCGAACACTTCTGGGTGAGATCGCGACATCCAGGTAAGTGACACACTTTTTATGACCCTCCCCAATTTATTTGGGACTTTTAAAGTCTGTTCAAGTTTTTTATTTTTGTTTTTATTCTTGAATTTCCCATGGGATTTTGAACAAGGAAGTGAATGGAGTTCCATTTACTTCCTCTTTCATTGCCAGGAAGTATTTGAATGGGAGGGAAGGTAAGTGCAGCATGGGGAGTTCTTTTGCCAGCATAAAAATGGAAAAGTTATGCCGGCAAAAGAACAGGCTTTTGGGGGGTGTGATATAGCCCAGAGAGAGAGAGAGAGCACTGAGGTATTTGCCCATTGCTGACAGGAGGCAGTTGCTGCCAAGAGCCAAGGATGTTTGAAAACATTGCCACCCAGGCACTCCTGGTGGGCTTTCCATACCATGCCCCCTCCTTCCTTTCTCCTCCCACTCTCACCTGGTGCCAGAGGACAGAGAGGAGGAGAGTGCAAGTGAGCACTGAGATATTAGCAGTTGATCTCCACTTCTCTCTGCACTTATTCTAACCCTCCCTCCCTCTCTCCTTAGAAATTCAATATTCTTATATGAAATTAAGAAAAAGTACTGCAAATTCAGCACTATTATTGGAAGGAAAGAAGGCCCAGGCCTACTGAGTGCTTCCCAAAATTAATCCCGTACAGTTGCTTTCCTTGGTTTTGTCACTTCTGGACTAAAAGCCTCAGAGCTCATTTTTGATTTGGACTGAGGGAGCTCCCAATATCAATTTATGCACACTTTTGGTCAGATTACTGGCTGTGGGAGGAGAGTTCAGGGTCCAGAGTGGCTTAGAAGGGAGAAAACTTTGCTCTTTCTGTATTCTTTTTAAGAAGTGTGTCCTTCTTGCCTCAAAAGCAGGGGTCAGAGGGCTGGAAAGGAGCACAATGTGGATGCAGGTGTGAATGAGAAGGCTGAGGGCTGTGCATGGTTACACACACAAACAGCAAAAGAAGAAAAGGAGGCAGGTGGAAGAAGGAGACAGAGGGTGCATATCAGGAATGGGAACAAACTACCTAGGAACCATCCCCTTTTCCGAGTGGTGAAAAGTGAGAGCTTACCAGTAGTCCATCCCAGCAGTTTTGGAAGAGCATTATTTTGAGGGAGTGGTAATAGCAGGAAAGTGGAGGTATCAACCCTTTCCTTACTGGCTGCTTTTCACTGTCATGAAGTTCCAGATGTGCAGTTGCTATGCTAATTTGGCCATGGACCCATGCAACACAAGGTGCTTCATGGGAGAGCCTACCTTTGATGGCCTCCCTGATGGAGAGGCCAGTGTAAGTGCATGAAGGTGCCAGGCACTTTCACATGCTGCATGTGTGGTGGACAAACTGAAGGGTTTTTAAAGCCTGCTCCCCCGCCCCTGGTTTGCAGCTCCTTTTGATCTTCAGTTCTTCAAGACTCACCCTCCTGCCTCCAGTGCAGTGTGAAAGTAGCCAATCACTTTGGGGCGGAGTAGGAATTCCCCCCCCCCTTTCCCTGTTTTCCCCACACACACCTGAAACTGTATCTGACAATTGATAAAGGGTGGTGTCTTTAAATAGGTGGTCCCTTGTCAGGTAGTAGGAGGAGGTCAGGTAAGAGTACAGTAAACACCTTGGCACCCTTTTGGTGAAGGGCAGGACTCTGAAACTTTTTCTTTAGGTCATCTGATGTGGGGGGGAGGGGACATCCCCTTTGGGTGGACCTGGAGGTTTTGCTTTCACTTATAAATCCCATGACTTGCAGGGGAGTGCTTTGGGGCCAGCCTTCCAGTAGATGGCCAACCAGGGAGCAACCCAGTTATAGGATTTCCCTCAAGGCTCAGGTGTTTTTGCCCAAGGGAAGTCAAAGAGTGACACCAGTCTTTGGCTGATCCCGCACTAGGTTGCTTCTGTACCTTGCTCCTTTCAAGTTCAATGAAATTAAATTGGTTTCAGGTTAAACAAAGTTGCCCTTATTCAACTCCAGTTGTTTGTTTATGGTCTCATTATTTCATGATTGGTCACCAGACACCTGGAGTTTGCAGTCAAAAATCCAAAAGAAAAACTGATATAGTTGGCATCCCCCCCCCAAAAAAATAGGACATGTATAAACATCGTATGTATGCTTTCTGCATCTCTAAGCCAAAGTCAGTCAACTGGTTCCTCAATGATGTGGGTAACATCAGTTTGAGTAACAAACTGTGTTTATGAGTGTACATGCACCCTTAATTCTTTCCATAGAGCTTGTATCAACGACCACCAAATTTGAATGAGTCTTAATTCAGATGGACCCCAATTAGTATATTAATTGTTAATAAGACAGGCTTTGATGAGTATATTGCATACCTGATATTATTGCTGTTCTGATGCTTGGGGACTAAAAGTTGTAGAAGGGATTATGGGAGTCTGTGCCTTAATAAAGGCTGAATTATGTAGGCTGATTTGATAGACACTGGCTATGGATGGTTTTGTTCTTCTGTAAAGATTATATAAGGTACCTTTCAGGTTACTTCTAGCTCCTCATTTATATGACTCTATGATCTACAGTCTAGATTTCCCCCCTGTGGGCACAGTAGAAAACAAACATGGTAAGAAGATCGCATGCTGGGAGTGTGCCAATTATCTTTGTTTGGAGGGGATATTTTCTTGCATCTTTTCCCTAACCATGATAGATACATTTCTGATCCACTATGTCATCAAATTATTTCACATCACAAGGAGAAAAGATGTACATTTTTTATCATTTCATTGGGAAGGGTAGGTTGTATCATACCTATGGCTAAAAAAAATGTCAGGGATGGCCATTGCAAAGGCAGGTTGCATAGCTGCTTTACGATCATCATTTTGTTATGACTCCCTGTGGGATTACAGAAAAACACACTGATCCTGACATAGTTACCATGCAGGCCTAATGTTCATAAATGCCAGGTTGTCAGTCTCATCAGGTTTAAGCAACCGAAATAGAAGGTGCTTTTTAATGCTACCCCAGAGTCAATTAAAATACAGTAATGCTGACATCTGCAGAATATGGAATGATCAAAGTCAAGAATGCCCATACAGCTTCTGACATAAAAACAGTGTGTTTGGCGGCAGAGTGACACGGTGTAACAGGTCAGGTAATTATGAGAAAATCTATGATGTTTCTGTTGCAATTGCTTAGCTTCTTCCCATTATCAGAGCCATCAAACAGAACAGCACTCTCACTTCTCCTGATGGATCGTAAAGCGAGTGACACTCTCGGTCTCCAGATACAGAAGGTATCTCAGGAGCGGCTGAATTAATTTGACAGTAAATAGGTGATAACAATGGCTGTCTTTCTCTCTCTTATTATTATTTTTTTAATTATACCAGGACACATTTTGGCACTTTGGGGAATAGCTCCAAAAGCCAGTCTTCATGATTAGCAGTCTAGCTAGCCTTTTCTCCCACATGGGCAGGACAAACCCACCTTAGATACCTTGCACCTTTTTCCACATGGCTGCCGTACTGTTTATTTGATAACAACCTAACTGCAACAATTGTATTCCTTTGCTTCCAGACCTACTCTCAACAATGCATTTGCATTATAAGGAATTCCTAGCATGCAAAGCCCTTCATGTATTTATTGAATTAACAAACAAAGCTAACATGGACATTTGTATGCTTTGAGTACACATATTAAATCTTTGGATATATTTGAAAGAGTGGCTTGTTTTCTGTCTTACTACTGTTATAATTGGTTTTAATGAATTTTCAGATGTGTGTTCACCCTTCCCAAACACCCTTCTGAAGCAGACTAATTACAGCTTTTTACATTAAATTCTGATAGATTTCCATTTATCCCACTTAAATTACCATGAGAATTACAGCAATTAATTAGGCACATAGAAGCCAACAATCAAAATAATTTGAATGTGGTATCACAGCTCAATATATACCATAGTTCCTAACAGTGTATTCAAATATGGATTGTTGTTTGCTTTTGTTTTTTTGCCTAAACATTGTATAAATGCCTCTGATCCATGCACAAAAGTCAGAAGGTGCAGAGCTCAGAGGATTAGCACTATAAGTCTGAATCTTCTTCTAAAAACCCCCAAATGGTTAATTATTGTTGTAAGTTACCATTTTTGAAAAGTAATTTATTTTCACATTTCTTCAGAGTAATAAGCCATATAGATTTTAGTTCCTTTTTAAAAAAGCATTTAAATTATAAAAAGCTGCTGGGTATAGGTACAAAATATTAAAAGTAAATATGCACAAACGGCAGATTAAAAAAAACCAATCAAAGGATTGACAGTTTAACAGCAGAACAGCAATAGAAAGGGGGGATGTTTTTTAAAACTTAGAAATTGCTCTTAAAATGTTGGCTTTGAAATACAGCCCAAATCTGCTTCAGAACAAGCAATTGCCCAGAAACAGGAACTTAGTTTCAACAGGAATGATCATTAGAGATTTTTGTTTCTGACAAGGGGGGGAGGAAATCTCTAAATAAAATTACATCAGAACAGAATGAAGCTATCTCTTATTATTTTATCTCTGGCTTTTCTTCGCAAACGAAGATTCAGGAAGGACTCATCCCGTGCTTTCTGTAAGCGCGCTGAAGACTAAAAAGGCCAATCCAAGATAAACAAGTCTGGTTGCAAAAAGCACAGCAGAAGGTCTCCTTGGGTGATGTTTTTGGGTTGTGATTCTTTCTGCATTGTCATTTCTCTTCAAGACTTGTTCGTCGTGAGTTCTCAAAAAAGGCTGCAGCATTGTGATAGTGCGTCTCCATGCCTCCCGATGTGAGGCCAGGGCAGACCACTGTTGGTGATCAATTTGGCCTAGCTTGAGATGTTGTTTCATATTATTTTATAATCATACTGTAATTAAGTTATACCTTCATTACTGGGAAAATTATTATTGGGAATTAATTACATGTTATTTGTTATTTTTAGCAAGTTACTTCCAAGTTTGGATGAAACAAACAATGCAGAATACCAATGATGTCCAAATTTCATGTATGTACAGGTTGAGTCTCCCTTATCCAAAATGCTTGGGACCAAAGGTATTTTGGATTTTGGAATACTTGCATATACATAATGAGATGTCTTGGAGATATATGTTTCATATACACATTATACACAGCCTGAAGGTAATTTTATACACACTATTTTTTAATAATTTTGTGCATGAAACAAAGTTTGTGTACATTGAACCATCAGAAAGCAAAAGTGTCACTATCTAGGCCATTAATGTGGACAATTTTGGATTTTGGAATATTTCAGATTTCAGAATTCCAGATAAGGGAGATTCAACTTGTAATTACAGTCAGCTCTCCATTTCCATGGATTTTGTATCCACAAATTCAAGGTTGAAAATATATATCTATTTTAAAAACCTCCAAAAAGCTAACTTTGATTTTGCCATTTGATATAAGGGACAGCATTTTACTACACCATTGTATTTAATGGGGCTTGCGCATCCATGGATTTTAGTATCCACGAGGGGTCCTGGAAACAAACCCCAGTGGATATCAAGGGCCAGCTGTACACAGATCTTCATTTCATTTCAGAAAACTTTTGCTATGAGAGTTTTGGCACTAAATGGGAGTTCAGATGAAAATGAGATGGTTGGCAAAAAAAAAATGTTTTTTATGACCCAGTCATGTAAATTATCTGATGTATCATAAGGAAGTGGTGAGATCATAGGCCAACATATCCAAGAATTCCACTGAAATATGCATTGAGCCAAGAGATGTTGATTTGTGAGCTCATCTCTTTGTCGATGATGTATCAGAACATTCAAATAATGCTTTGACCTCAGTCTTCTCCTTCTTATGATCATTGCTACTGTGATGATAAGAACAGAGTATTAGCACAATGCTCCATAAGAGGAGAAACTATGACCTTGTATTTCCATGAATCATGTAATGTTTTTTGTCTTTGGTTACATCCAAGTATCCAAGAATAAATCCCATCTTGGGAGAAAGGCAGGATACAAATCAAATCAAATCAAATCAATCAGTCAATAAATAAATAAAATAATGAGGCTCTTAAAACAGTAGATTACATCCCACTGTCCTGTTATTACTTAGTTTGACATTTATTTGGTTACAATGAAGACCAATACACACAAATAAAATGTATCCATTCTGCATTTAACAGTGTCTAGTACTTTAAACACAACTTTCCTTGGATAGAAAATAATTGATCTTTATACTATAAAGGCAAGATTTCCAAGAATACTTCTATTCTGCCTTTCTCCCAATAGTAGAGCCCAAAGTGGCTTGTGACTAAAAAAAAGAGGTTGCAACTAAAAACACAATAACTTATAAACTTAAAACAGATAAACAGACTATCATATTAAAACAAGCAATTTTAAAACAATTTAAACACATGGTGGGGGGAAGGAAAATCAGGATAAAACAGCTGGCATCAGTTATCATAGGTCCCTGACCTTCCTCAACTTATCTCAGACTCTCAAAACACTGTTGTGAAGTAGCTGAATCTAAACGATTATGACTTTCCAAGCTTGCAAGACAGTTTAGTACAAGACAGTGTCATATCAAAATAGTTCAAGATGAATGGAAATTTGAACATGGAAATTTCCTACATCCAGGACTGCAACCACACTGGCTTTAAGGTAAGACAATGAGTTGATTCATGCTTAGCACATTTTGTCCAGTCTCCATATGCAACTCCCTGAAGTTCCCTTCTTCACAAAAATTATTCCTATGCAGAACATGGCTCGGATGTAATAAGTTTCGTATGGATATAACTTCCAGTTCTTGGTGGTGGACTCTGTGACTGTGATGGAACATTTTTTCCAGTCACCAAAATTACAGCAAAGGCCCCTGAGAATCCTGCAGCTGTAATCCATAGAGAGCTTTGTTGGCATGAAATGCTATAGCATGCATACATCATCTCCTAGGAGGAGCATCATGTGGAATCAGTAATGTGTGAATGGGCCCATCAAATGATAGTGAAGCACTTGATGACCATTAATTCACTGAGCTTCTGTCTGTGAGCTCATTTTCTTAGACTCCTGCTGTAGTGTCAAACTGCTAAAGGAGCTTGGACATAAAGAGTATTTCCATGGTACCAGTAATAGGTTTGTGGAGTATTCATTTGAAGCCTAGAACCATAGCTCAGGCAATTGGTTGGCCCAACCCTGGCAGGATCCATCAGAAATATGCTTCCACTCTTCCTCTCATACTACAAGTTTCTTCTTGTTCCCTCAATGAGCTCTCCAAATTACAGTTGAAAAATATCAACTCAGTACAAAGAGCCAACTCACTCCCTAATTGTTCTGCCACACTTTCTTTATGAATAATGTAATGGCTTCTTGTGTTTAGCCCGCAACTTCCTCCTTCTTCCAGACCTGATGAAGAGTTTTAGAAAGCTTGAAAGCTTTTCATATCCTCCACCAATAGATGAGAGTTCCGTAAAAGATCTTACCTGATGTATCCTGTTGCTATTTAATGTGGTGTCATCACTGGATTGTTTATAGCCGCTGGACAGTGAAGAGAAGGGGTGAAATCATCAGTGAAATAAAAGGTAATGATGCATAATTAGCTTTAAATTAATGCATGACCCAGTTTAAAAGGACATGGAAAGGGTTACTAATTAATTAAGGTGGGAAACCCTGTAGGCTTGTGAGATTTTGAGAGTTGTAGCTTGTCAGCCAGGTTAAAAGGCTTTCTGAGGGATACCCAGCACACGTTAAATGTGAAGAATAACTAATAATAAAATAAAGGGGAGAAAATGAAAATAGATTTCAGGGGAATAAAACTGTAACAAAAAAATACAATTAGGAAGAATACTTAAGAAATAACTTTGTCTTCAAAAATGTAAGAGAGTAAGGAAAAGACCACAAATCTGGAACTGATGTGAATTGTATGTCAAATGTGGACATATAAAGTGAACTGTAAATTTATACATGGCCTTCTCACTGTGACAGAATCAAACAGAAATGCCAAAAGCCTATATTGTAAGCTATTGTAAGACTTTCATTAAGTCTGTCTCTTTTTTAAAGAATGGGTGAATTTATCAATTTTATTTTATCTCATGTTCAAATTTTTACAATCTCTTATGAAGAAATATGCAAATTTTGATAAGTTGCTTTTAAAAAACTGGATTTTTTTTTATTTTTTTTTACAGATTTTCCTTGTTTTTTTTCCAGGCTGTGAGGCTGAGTTCTGGAAGAGTTTATTTCTGATGCTTTGCCTGCATCTCTGCCTGGCAACTTCAGAGAATGGTTGGGTAGGGGTGTGTGGGGTTTATATACTGTGAACCCCTGTTGGGAAGGATATGTACATATGTGTATTTGAATGGCTAGTTTCTGGGTGGAGATATGCAAGGAGGATTAGTTTCTGTTTGGCTAATGATTGGTTAATGGCCCATTGTCAACTGGAAATCCCCTGTCCCTGGGAGGTGTTCATATGCAAGTGTTGAGTTTTGATGTTAGTGTTTTTCAGGACTGGCAGCCAGATTTTGTTTACTTTTAGGGTTTCTTCTTTCCTGTTGAAGTTGTTCAGATGTTTATGGATTTCAATAGCTTCTCTGTGCATTCTGACATGATAGTTGTTGGCCTGGTCCAGAATTCTGGTGTTTTAAAATAACATTTTGTGTCCAGGTTGGTTTATAACATGTTCTGCTACTGCTGATTTTTCTGGCTAACCCAGTCTGCAGTGGATTTCCAGCAGACAAAGGACCATTAGCCAACCATTAGCCAAGCAGTCCTAATCCTCCTTGCATATCTCCACCGAGAAACTAGCCATTCAAATACACAAATTTGCATATCCTCCCCAACACGAGTTCACAGTATATAACCCCCCCACACACACACACTCCTACCCAACCATTCTCTGAAGATGCCAGCCACAGATGCAGGCGAAACGTCAGAAAGAAACTCTTCCAGAACACAGCCTCACAGCCTGGAAAAAAACCAAGGAAAATCTATGGAAGCCAGCTGTAAAAACCTTCGACTTCACATTGATTTTTTTTTACCATCTCTGCTGCCCAAACTGCATAAGTGAGTCTATTCCCTGCATAGAGAAGATCATGTCTGATATGCCTGTCATGCTCATGTTAAAGATGAGTCACCTGTCACAAAAACTGACAGATGGTAACCATGATTCAGCACCACAAACATGGTTGAATAGCCAGAGATTCAAACATAGGCTTTTAAGAGCTAAGCACTCTTAAAGCATGCATGGGCACATCTGTCATTAAAAAAAAACAACCCACTAGTTTTTCCCTTCAAATTTGTGAAGAAATTTGCTATTCTTGGCTGGATGGAGACATGGAGGAAAAAAGCATGCCCAACTGTGAGCCACACTTGGAAAATGACTATGTGGAGAGACATGAACCTGGTGACACTGAATGGCTGCTTGCTCAGAGGATACTGCTTGAACAGTCCTCATAAGAAATATCTCATCGTTTAGCAGAACTTAAAGAATGCCAAGCATGTCTCTTGGACTTCTGGCTTCTCAAGCATATGGGAGCTTAATTAAAATAATATTGGACATCCCAGGCAGATTATGAGATAGCAGTACATAGAAATAGCCCTTTCCCTCTAAGGCAGTGGTTCTCAACGTGTGGGTCCCCAGATGTTGTTTGACTACGGTTCCCAGGAGCCCCCTGAGGTATCACCTTGACAGCCAGATGGTCCTCCCCATTATTGGTGAGGCTGTGAGTTCAATCCTACAGCCTAATGACTGGGGGGACCACTTGGCTGCAATGTGAGACCTCACAGGGCTCCTGGGAACTGTAGTCCAACAACATCTGGGGACCCACACGTTGAGAACCACTGCTCTAAGGATTCTGTTTTGAAACACTAGGCTGTGGAGAAGTATTCCCAAAGTAGCCTTTGCAATCCCTGCATCACCACTTATAGGACTTTATCAGACCAGTCAAATACGGTGTCATAAGGACACCTAATGATCGAAAAAGGGTGCACGTACCAGTTGATGTTGCCCTTTCACAATCATGTATTGTCAAAAAGCTATAATTTTATTGATGGCCAAAGCCCTCAATAGATCTCCTGTAGCAATTTGTTGCTGGCATTGCCGACATTTGAATCTGCGTGCCATTGTGCTCACAGGAATGCAGCATCAATGGGCAAACACTTCTGGGTAAGATGGTGACAGCTAGATAGGGGACACTCTTTTTATGACAACCCCCCCCCCGTGTACTTAGAACTTTTTAAGTGTGTTTTTGTGCTTTCCTGAACTTTTTGTGTTTTTGTTTTGTTTTGTTTGTTTTTTGTATTTCCCATGCTAGCATCTTCTCATGAGATTCGGAGAGATTACAACCCTGGAAGTAAACGGAGCTCCGTTTGTGCTCCGTCACTGCTGGGGAAGCATCATGGATGCTCCTTAAGGTAAGTGTGGTAGGCGGATTCTTTTGCCAGCATAAAAATGACACCGTTTATGCTGGCAAAAGAATGTTAAGGGGGTGATGGTATGATAAAGTCCATAGTGTGTGGGAAGGAAAAGAAACATTTATCTCATCCTCCACAACCAAAACCAAGGTTCCTGAAAGTCGTTCAGAATGGTCCCTGACTCTGCCTCATACAGATTTGAATGTGCATGGAATAAATGATATAGGATAGAAGTGGAATTGTGACAATAAGCCCTACACCCAAGTCACATGAAATTCACTTGATAACCTGTACAGTTTCTTGACAAACCAAGGCCTACATTCAACTGTTTTGTCTTTGGTTACACCCAAGTGTTAGAGAAATGTATTTCAAAGCCATGTCCAAGGACATTATCAGATGCACCAAATATGGTGACAAAATGATGCCGCATAAATGCAAAAGGGTGCATAGCAAATGACCAAAACCTGTACTTTTTTATGGCTCAAACCATCAATTGATCCCCCATGGCACTTTAGTGCTGGCATTGTCAGCATGTGAAATTTCATGTCATTGTACTCATGTGAATGCAGCGTCAGTGGCTGGTCTGGCCAGAATACTTCCCGGTGAGATCGTGAAAACCAGGTAGGCGACATTCTTTTTCTTAACCTCCCCAGGTTACTTGTACTTTTTAAGATGTGTTTCTGTGCTTGTGTAAGCTTTTCCTGTTTTTATTTTTCTTTATTTTTTGAATTTGCCACACTCACGTCTTCTCACAAGAATCAGCAAGATCTCTAACCAGAAAGTGAACAGAGCTGCATTAGTGCTCCATTCATGCCTGGGCTGCTTTTTAACACTGCTGGAGATAATTCTGATATTTTGGGTTATTGTGCGGGACAGGAATGGGTTTGCTAATAGTGGGACAGGAACGTTAGTGTGTTTTGTGTATGATAAAGTCCCAACACAAGGGCTGCAGACAAAATTAGTCATACTTCAAGCAGATCCATTGACATCACTCAAATTTAATTTAGTAATGACTAAATTAAGTCCCAATGGTTTAAATAGTTCTACTCCGACTACGTTTGGATCCAACCCCAGAGAGTCTAAATTTTGAAGCAGATTTTTCTCCCTTGTATGAACTGTTACAAATACTTTATTCTCTAATAGAAAAATTAGGGGTGTGTACTAGCCAATATCCTCCTCCACCCCTGAAAAAAAAAATCACTTTGGAGATTGGGCTTGGACCAATTTAGAGTTCATACAGTCTAACTCAAGTCTGAATCCAAATCTCAGTTCAGAAATCTGAATTTTGAACCCACTCAAAGTGATTGCAACATGTATGCACATGATTCCCTTATGAGGGATTATGGCTTCAAATTTATAGCAAATAAATGCAGCTAGTTTTGTGCTGTATGTATGCACACACATATTATCGAGAGAGAGAGAGAGAGAGAGAGAGAGAGAGATTTTGTGTGTGTATATATGCATATATAGGTAAACACACACACATGGAATACTTAACTATATCTATAGATACAGATCTATAGATACAGATCTCTATAGATATGTAAGTATACATATCTACAGTTACAGATCTCCCATATAGCTATATAGAAATAGATACAGATATATATTTCTGCAGTAGGTAGCTATGATTACTATTTTTTTTGTTTTCTGCAGTTCCATAGAGAGATCAATAGATAATTGAGAGAAAGATAGGGTACTACTGATACCTTATTTTAAATCTGAAGGAAGAGTAGAATGACAATTGCAGCAATAGCTGAGGTGTCCTTAAACAAAAATAAATGGAAAAAAATGATAAAGAAGAAAGGGAATCATAATGAATGACAACAGTTTACGATTTTCTGCTCAGTCAGTTCCACTATAGGATAGGAAAGGATATAGCAGAGAGAGAAGGTGGTAGGACATAAACACCAACATTTTCAAGTAAGCAACCAATCTTACATCCTCCTAGATCCCACACTTTCTACAAAAAATCTTGCAACATTCCTGCTTTTCACAAAGAGGACTAGCAAAAAGCACAGAACTCTATAAGGCGTGTGCTGTGTATTATCCCTGACACAAAATCACTGGGATTTGAGAGCTCTGATAACAACAACAACAAATCTACTGTGATTAGAAGCTAGAATTGTCAGTCATAAATCTATACCACCACTTTCCTCTTCTTTCCCTATCTCCCTTTCTTGTCATTTTCCTGATATGGAGAGTTTAGGGATAAACTGTCAGCTTTTACAGACCCTCTCAATCTGAATTGCTAGCAGTGTTTTCATTCACAGATTCAGTCCGCTTCAGAATTGACTAGAGATATGATTCTTTGTTAATTTTGTTGTTGACGGAAGCAATGAGTAATTTTAGCATTTTTCTTCTTTCTGAGAGAATGTCTGTAAAAATTGTGATGTTTTTGAAGACTATTTACAGTTTGGGATATATTCTGTGCAAAATTGGCACACACAAATTTTATACAGAAAACAGGATTTTCTGTACAAACAACTTTCTTTGTTTTTTCTGCACAGAAATGTGTGGACTTCATGCAGAATCAGTCCCAAATATTGTAGAATATTCTTTCCTTCACTAGAATTGCCACACTTCAACTCAATCAGCTTAATGAACTTCTACCAATCAGCTTAAATGATTTCAGAATTCAAAACTTGCCTAGATCCAAAGCACACCCCTAATAAAAATAGAAAATACCCTACCTAGTTAAGTGACTTACTAGACAGAAGCAACAACTCAAGTCAAGTCAAACATGTGAATTCTACCACTGACATTAAAAAAAAGCATGTCATCCCATTGCAGTAGCTCTGGGCCTCCATCCATGCCCAAATGGGAATTTTGCAGACCATTATTTCTTAAAATACCCCCTACTGATCCATTGTGATGGCTAGCTAACAGTTAATGGACTTCTTCATTGTATCACCTCAGCAGGATCAATGCTGTTATTTTGTACATGAAAGAGTTCCCTTTGAGGTGGAGCACATGGGTCAGTGTTGGTTTATTTAGTCAATGCTATAACTGAACTGTCTGTATCTAGGTATTAAGATGAATGGTTTTCAGAAAACTTCTAAAGTCAGTGCTTCTTCTTCAGCAGTGCTATATGCTTATGGGTACCTCCTTCTCCACAGGATCTTAATTGACATTCCAGCAGGCTCATGCTTAAAGTCAACATAAGCTGACATGTTCCGAAACCCATACACCATCACAATTCCTAACCTTGCAGTAATAAGGACTACCCAAAAAAGGTGCCTTATGAAATGAAATGAATGCAACACTCCAAAGCTAATTGGAAATTAAGGGGGAAATGGAAATGATGATCATGGGAGACAGGCCTCCGCTAATAGAATCTGGATCTTTTACGCATGTAAAAGCTGTCAACCTGGCTGTGTTCTCCTAATGTTCCCTAGGCAGGCAGCAACATTCACCTCTGTTCTGCTGCTTTTTCTTTTATGATACAGCAGCATTTTGGAGTTAGAATTTTGAAATTAAATCTCCTTATTGTGCGGGTAGGATGTCCAGTTTTATTCTATCAAATGCCACAGAAACAAAGGGAACAATCCATTTTTCCTGATAGAAGCCAACAGATCGTAAGAGGTTTGAGATGAGTGTGAGGATACAATTTGCCTAGAGAGTGCCTGAGGATCAAGACAACCTGACTTTCCACGGAATGAGTCTGTCAGCTGGCATCTTGCAGTAATTGCTTCCCATGGCAGGACCCCACCAGCCAAGGGAGGGCTGCTCTCGTCAACTCAAGAATCCATTTTTATTTATTTTTATTTTTTTCAGTCACTGAATGATAATTGTTTGCTAAGGCTGGGGGAACTTGTTGCCAAGTCAGAATGGAGGTGGTGGGGAGGGAGACTAGGGCTGGGATGGTGATTGGCACTCATTAACCTGGGATTTGGTCTTGATCATTCCTGTATTCAAAGCAGGGGTATTTGTGAAGGACAGGGAGAAGGAGGATATTCTTTTGTTTGGAGAAAACAAATGAGAGAATCAATGAGAGAATGGAAAAGCAGGATGTCATGCCTGAAAGCAAATAGCTCATTTGACTCACTGAAAAGGGACCAAAGAATATGCGCAGTCAGGTAATTTGAATGTTTCCCTTCAAGTAGCAGCATCTCTTTGGAATTCTTTCTCTGCAACTATTGCTTGTTTTGTTCATTAGGAGACCTGGCTCTTATCTCATGTGTTCTTCACCATGGCTATGCCATCCAAGTCAGGAATAAAAGATAAACCAGAAATGCAAAAGAGGACTAATAGAATTCATTTCGACTTAGAAAAACAAACTCTTCCCTCTGCATGTGTTGACGCTCTGGCCTCAGCTGTATGATACAAGGGGAACCATCCTTCAACATGGCTTTTGATACCTGCATTTCAACAACACTGGCTACTAATCCGGATTGTGATTCTTTCTGCATTGTCGTTTCTCTTCAAGACTTGTTCGGTGTGAGTTCTCAAATACGGCTGCAGCATTGTGGATAGTGCATCTCCATGCCTCCCAATGTGGGGCCAGGGCGGACCATTGTTGCACCCAAGGAGACCTTCTGCTGAGCTCTCTGCAACTAGACTTGTTTATCTTGTATTGGCCTTTTTAGTCATCAGCGCGCTTGCAGAAAGCGTGGGATGAGTCCTTCCTGAATCTTCGTTTGTGAAGAAAAGCCAGAGAGAGAGAGGCTAATAATCAGTAAATATGTCTGACTGGTAGCCTGACCATAGGCAACTGTTCCAAGACATAGCCATGTTAATCTGGAATATCAGTAGGCAAACGGATCGTGTAGCACCTTTGAGACTAACACCTTTGAAGCAACTATAGTTGTTGACAGCCACTACTGCATTATTTTTACTGATTCTAAGAAGGGGGTTTTTGGTATATATTTTATATACCTGATTAATACTATAAGCAATAATTGTTATTTAATATTACTAGTGCATTTCTTCAACCATTTTACTGATATAATACTTACTTACTCTGAAGCTCATTATGAACAGACTGAAAGTTGTCAAAAACAAGAATTCCATTTGGTACATTCTTTGAGAGATTATTCTCATAGCCGCGTCTTGATCTGATGTCATCGATTGATTGATATTTGCCCTATTCAAAGGAGTTTAGGACACTGACTTTTATGCCTGTACTAAAATCACACATGTATAAATATCAAATTACAAATATCTAAACTCACAAAATATTATTATATAAACTAATAATCTACAAGTGTCTGTTAAATCCAATAAAAACAACTCAAATAAAGAGCACCAGAAGATAAATGAAATGCTTGCTTATTCCCTAATGGATTATTATGCATCCCCCATCAGTGCAGAGCAAGGGTAGATAACCCCTGTCCTGGTGACAATTCTCTTTCCCTTGAGGATCATCTGAATGGTCTGCAATAAAACTTGGAATATTGTTTCTAACTACTAATGTTTTGCTCATTTCCCCCTTTAAGTTTGGTGGCTAGTGTCACTCATTATTTAATAGTGCAACATTGTTATTACTAATATGTTATTTCTCAGATATTAGATTAGGATAATAATGATGATGGATATAAAACTGGCCCAACCGTAGCAAAAATCCCCCCAAATAAACCCAACACATCAATATTTTAGAAGTAATAACATCTATACTAGGACTATAGTGCTGTTTTAAATTCAAACAGCATGTTTAGCTGTGGAACCTCTTCTAGCAGGCCATTCCACAGTCTGGTGGAGGCTGATTAAAATGTCCTCTGGGTGACTGTTGTCAGTCTAGTCCTGGCTGGTTGAAGTAAATATCCCTCAAAGGACCTGAATGTACAGGGAGGATTGTACAGGGGGAGGCGATCCTGAAGGTAACCTGGACCCAAACCATGTAGGGCTGTAAAAGTAATAACCAACACTTGTACTTTGCCTGGAAACTAATTGGCAGTCAGTGGAGTGATTTTAATATTGATATAATATGCACACTCCTGGATGTACCTGTAACCAATCTGGCTGCCATATTTTGGACTAACTTAACCATATTTTGAACATATTTTGAACAAATACCTTTTGTCCTGATGAGATCCCATGGAAATTCGCCATATTCAAAAGGAGGGGGCCCAAATCTCCATGTACCCCACAATAACAGCCTTTACTGTTTCTCTCAAAGAATTTTTTTAAAAAAATACATGGAAATGCACATTCCAGTCCATTTGAACAACCAATGCAAATTGGAGCACATTACAGAAGCCAAAAAGTGATTGGTTGGAAGTGCACAGAGGTGGGCTTCCTGGCAACAAAGTGGCCAGAGCCACCATTGTTCATTTTCATAGATGCGATCATGCACAATTTCAAGCGTTAAAGTTAAAAAAATAATAATTTAAGTAGAAGATTGCTATTTTGCATCTCAGGTTTAAGGGGGGAAGAAGGGGGAATGGCAGACACTTTTGGAAAATAATAACATGAGTAATGCATTCATGGCCACTATCTTTATTTGCAAGCATGGTCCATGTGAACTTCAAACCATGGATAGCTTCCCATACCAGCAATCTTGTGAACACATCATGGAAACAAATGTGCTATTTTCTGCAATTAATTCTCCTATCTAGCTGAGTCCAAGGTTTTCTTCCATGTCAAATGTAGTATTTTGACTGGCTTTAAAAGGTCTTAGTTATATCAGCTATTCGAAATTGTTGGGTTTTATATTTTTTACATAGAATTATTTAATTGCTTTGTGGACCAAGCAATGAGTGTTCAGTTTTGAAGGCCACCCCCAAAATAGGCTGAATACACCCAAACTGGATCCACCATGCTTTGCCAAAACTGGTCAAAATTGTGGCAATGAAACAAACCACTTACACAAGAAACCAAAAAACTGAGAGAGGGTGGATAATAGTGACTATCAAAGATTACTGAGTGTTGGCACAGTGGGAGACGTGGCTTATATGGGCCAGAAGTAGGCCTGAGTGAAGAGGAACAGAGATTCCACCTCAACATTAGGAGGAACTTTTTGACAGTAAGAGCTGTTCGGCAGTGGAATGCACTCCCTTGGAGCGTGGTGGGGTCTCCTTCCTTGGAGGTCTTTAAACAGAGGCTGGATGGCCATCTGTCGGGGATGCTTTGATCATGATTTCCTGCATGGCAGGGGGTTGGACTGGATGGCCCTCGTGGTCTCTTCCAACTCTGCAATTCTATGATTCTATGATAAGTCTCCACTTGATCCTGAGGCCCATCATCTGCCATCCAGCCAACCAGGCTGCCTCTGATTGTGTGGACTTCCTGCTCCATACCAGAGCCTGGGGAAACCATGTGGGCTTCTAGGAAAGTCCTGGCACCTGAAGCATAGCACATGTCCTTGTTTTGCCCATCAGTTTGCAAACTGGTGCTTCTAGTGAGTTGGGGAACAGACTTATGTCAAAGAGAAAAATATATTAATGCCATGTATTAGTGCTGCAGTGAAGAGTTCTTTAATATTTTTTTTATTTCACCAGACTTATTCAACTTGAAAGAAAAGAAATTGCTCTGGGAAAAAAAAATCAAAAGAGAAGAAAGTTTCAGTGAAATTGTAGTGTGTGGGTTGTGGAATTCTTGCACTTATATGAAGTGTCCAAGGGATGTAGGAATGATCATGTCCTTTGATTGTACAATCAGGTCTCTGATAGTTTCAGACAGCCTGACTTTCCATACTTCAATAAAAGCCCAGGGAAAGGCATTCCGAGGTAACTCTTCCAAGACAACTTTCTAGATCAGGAAGCGTCAGCAGCTGTGGGTGGTGTTGGTGATGCAGTCACAGATGTATAATTGCAAGAACAAAAATTGCAGTATTCTTGGTCACTTTGCAACTAAAAAAGTAAGCTCAAGAACACCTCTGAAACAAATTGAAAAGAAACTATGAAACACTCTGGGATTAAGGTAGAAAAGTATATATCTCTTTTGTGGGGGAAGAAAGTTTTCATGAAATTTTTGGACCATTGTGTATTTCTTCTTGGAAGGTCAAAAGCTGAGCTACCTTTTGCTTTTAACATGGACTTAGCAAGCCTATTAGAAAATGAAAATTTAAGACTGGCACCTTGTTCCTATCTTTCTACCTCTTATTTGGTGGGATGAGCTGCCCTGTGCATTCAGTTGGAATATCTGTCTTTTATGTTGAACATCTGATGTTTATATTTCTTATGATATCCTTTAAATGCATGTCTTGTTTTGCTTAAATATTACAAAAATCTGCCAAGGATAATTCTAAACACTGTTGCCTAAGCATGCCCAATAGCTCTCCCCTTGCTGTGAAGTTACCAAATTATAGATTTTCTCTAGCTGAAAATCATCCAAATAAGTAAACCTCTCAAGTATCAGTCTTGCCATCTGTAAGAAATATTTAAATTGTTATTAAATTATTGTAACTGCATCATGAGAGGATAATTTATTGTAGGTGTGGGGTATAAATGGCAAAAATATGGGTCTAAATCTTATTCTTAGTTCCGAATAGAGAAGATCCATTGAATCTATTGTTTTTATCTATGTATTGACTCATTATTCAATTACTGATTAAATTGATCTACTCCAACTGAAGTTAACAAATAGGATTCCAGCTATCTTTTTTTTTTAAGTGAAAATTAACTTGGAAGTTACAAATAAAACTGAGCACAATTTATTCAAATTATGGAATGGGAAATAAATCATGCCAGCACCCCAATGAAGCAAACAATGCATACACACTATTCCAACTGGCAGCGAGCCATACTATTATCTTAAAGGATTCATGTAAATAATATAACTATTTACAGTTATATTAGAAAATTCCCACTCATTTACATTTCAGTAGATTTCCAGATGGGGCTTGTACATGGGGTTTTTTGGAGGGAAGGGGATAGAGACAGACCCAGAAAAGTAACTATAACTTACTTCCTAGTGGTGATTATTAGCAGAGTGAGCTGTCACCTTCTTAAGTAGTATGTTGTTGTGGTGTTGTACCTTTCAAGTCATTTCCAACTTATGTGATCCTAAAGTAAACCTATTGTGGGGTTTTCTTGTCAAGATTTGTTCAGCAAGGGGGTTGCCCATGCCTTCTTCTGAGGTGTAGACAGTGTAATTTGCCTAAGGTCACCCAGTGTGTTTCCATGGCCAAGTAAGGATTTGAACCCTGGTCTCCAGAATTGTAGTCCAAAACTCAAACCACTATACCATGCACAATGCAGAGACTGCTTGGTGGAGCATACTTTACCCTGGAATGAAATCATGTTTATATTAGGTAAAACAAGAAAGCTAATATTTATTACAGGAAATACACTTGTATAAGGATAGCAATCCAAGCTTCCACTCACTATGGTGATGATGAAGAAGAACCATGTCTGTCCAAGGGTCTCAAGAACAAAGGCAAAATGTCATCTTTAAGGAGAGTGGTCATGGGAGCATGAGAATATGGAGGGACTGACATCAGCAAACATCAGATTTCTCACTACAGGATTGAAGAAAGGTCAAAATAGGTCAAAGAAGATAAAGGACAGTACTGTATAGGGAACCTCAGAAGGTCTTTCTCTGCAGTATGTTTACTCGCCTCATGCATCTCCAGTGCAAACTGAATTTCACCCAGTCACTTTCAACAATTGTAAGATTTTTGCCTTAGGCGCCAGTTAGATGACAATAAGGATCATGGGGAGAACTGGAATTTCTCGATCCCTAGTTCATTCCAAGCTGTTTAGATGATTTATCACACTCATCTGAATATCCCAGGATAGTTGTTTACACTGGAGTATGTCACGAGATGTGATGGCCTGTCAGTGATAATTAAACCCATTTGTTTGTTTGTTTGTTTACATGCCTTTAAAATCTCAGGATTTTATTATTTGTTTTTGCTGTCAATCAAGGATGTGATTACTCATTTTTTCACAAAGCTGCTGATGTGTTTCCGGTGCGTTTTCACGCCACATACTCGTTGATTGGCTCTTTCTGGGGCAGAACAGATTAACATCATTGGTTAGTGAGTACTTACAAAGCTGTAGTAGTGCACGACTCACCATTACTTTCATAATGGAGTTGAACACTGTGTTCTTAGGAGATCATAGGAAGGTAACATTATAAAGTAACAGTTTTTTTTCCTAACTGGCCTACTCAATCCCAGCCTCCCTGCAGATGTGCTTCTAGAAGAAGATAGTTGATTGTCTTGTGGCAGCGAGTTCTCCTTCTCAGATTCCCCAGCAAGGTTTTTATTTTTAACTCTCCTTACAACACCCCTCCAAGTGTTGTTATCAGGTGATTTAATGTGGGCTATTAATTCACCAAGCATTTCATTTTGTTTTTCTACTGCAAGCAGCATTTTCCCACTATCTTCTATTTCATGCTGATAGAATTTTTCTAGATAATCCTGCAAAGATTTAGACCTCTGATCCATTCTGTCTGAGTTATTATTCATATTTTAAATAAATTGTTCCATGATTTCTCTTGAGTTGGAAATAATGTCAGCTGTCTCAATAGATCCCTTTTTCTGCAGTTCAACTGGAGTCTTTCAGTAGGCGAAAGTGTTGTGGTAGGGTTGCTCAGCGAAGCAACTAGAAAAGGAAATTATTAAAAAACTCATTAATTTTTAGCAGGTTTTAGCAATGCACTGCACACCAATCCTCTATTACCTAGTTGACTACTTCAGTACCATTTTGGATAGGTAGAGTGGTCCACAATGCTTCTATTTCAGGAACTTCTACTTCAGAGATGTTGTTTATCTGGGCAACACTAAAGCTGGTGTCGTGAGGCTCAGTTAGTGTAAGAGTCACAGTACTGTCATCTAAGACCTGTTTAAATTTCCCTTTGTGAAGGAAAAAAAGTGATTAAAATATTAGTAACACAAGCATTTCAAAGCCCCATCTTTATGTCTCACATCTTCCAAAAATCTACAGTGAACACTTAAATGTAGAGAGATCATCTTATTGGTAAACCTTACTCCCACCATTCCCATTGTGTGAGCCAGCACATAGCATACTGTGCTCGCCAACCCACAGAATGGCATTCACATTCTGTGAATGTAACTGCCCAAATTACTATGTCAAAGCATCATGGAGCCATGGCTTATTAACAAACTGAAGATTTAATGTGATTGGCTTGCAGTAAACTCCCAATATGTGGGAAAATGCAAGGAAAAGTTAATATCACGCTAGTTTAAGATCATTTAATTTTAAATTGAAAAGACGAATTTTCGCATGCCGATTTAAGTAATACACAAGCCTACTACAGTGGCTGAAATATTACTAAATTCTAACTAAACTTTTAAAAACTATCCAAACCAAGAAAGGAACTGTACATGCTGTTATTCCCTTAATTATAAAGAGATATTCGGAAGATTATTTATTTGAGTTTTCACAAACCAGAATATGTATTAAAAAAAAATTTTTTTAATTACCTGGAGGGGTTGAAAAAAAAGTTCCTCTGAGTACCCTTCTATGTTCTCCTGTGATGGCGTGGACATCGCTGGGTCCTCCTCAGGGGTTGGATCATGATGGGGGGTTACTGATCCATGCGGTACACTCACTATTTTGGTGGTTTTAGCAAGGCACCTAGGGTGGTAGTTGGCATCATTCTAGTTGGCAAGAATTTTATGCAGCTCTTTAAACAAGGGCATCCTGGCCGTATCATTCCCACTTTTAGCATTGTGATCGATTACCTGGCGGTAATTTTTCCTCATAAGTTTAGTTTTCATCCTACAATCTTCCACGTGCGATCATGCCCCTTCTTTTTCCTCTCGGCTGCAATTTTTTCAAAAAGTTCAATATTCCTATGGCATTCCTTCAGCTGTTGCTGGACCTTCTGCTCATCCTAAATGACAAGCAAGTCTATGGTCTCTGTGTAAAACCAGGAGATCCTGCAGCCACCTTTCCTTGTCCGGGTACCACTTTTGGCATCCATAACTATGAGCACTCAGGTGATGGGCAAGAGAACAATGGAGGATTACCTCAACAACTTAAAAATCAGTTTTAAAAAGGGCACTGACCCCTCCCTCTCTGGGTAATGTGCCCACTCCTGCCCACCTCAATTTCCGGGCATCTCCTAGTCTCAAGATATCTTGTCCCAGGCTGTTTACACTTCCAATTTTCCACATCCTCCTGTGACTTTTTTTAAAAACGGGACAAACCATGGGATGGAAAGTCCTGCAGGTTGAGGGATAAAAGGTGCCCCCCCTTCCTAATAGCTCGAGACCGTCATGCAGGACATGTGAACTGCCAAGGATTGACACGAATTCATCTCACTACATTTTCATCGTGTAAACGGCACCTTAGATTCAGGGTGTATCACCATTACACAATTAATAGCTATAGCTCCATTGTATGGAATCGAGGGATATGTAATTTCATGAAGTATTTAGAATTCTTGGCCAGAGAGAGCTTGAATGCTGTAAGTCGGGAATGTGGACTAGAACTCCTTAGCAAAGAATTCTAAATACCTCATTAAACAACAAACCCCAAGATCCAGTAACATGGGGCCAGGGCAGTGAAAGTGGTAGAAAACTGCTATAATTGTGTGGTGTAGATACACCCTCAATTAACACAGACATGTTCATAATGTACCCATCTATTTTAAAATCTTCAGAATCACCCAAGCCATAGTATTTACAATTTCTATGTATGGGTGTGAAAGCTTGATGGTGAAGAGTGCTGACAGGAAGAAAATCAACTCATTTGAAATGTGGTGCTAGAGGCGAGTTTTACAGATACCATGGACTGCCAAAAAGGCAAATAAAGGGATCTGGGAGCAAATCAAGCCTTAGCTCTCACTAGAAACAAAGATGACTAAACTGAGGATGTCATACTTTTTGAGGTCATGTGACTCATTGGAAAAGATGATAATGCTTGGTAAAACAGAAAATAGTAGTAAAAGAGAGAGGCAGCACTAAAGGCAGATTGATTCAATCAGGGAATTCAATCAGGGAAGCCATGGCCCTGAGTTTGCAAGACTCGAGTTTGCAGAGGAGAGCAGTTGAGTTTGCAGAGCAGTTGATGACTTGGAGATCTTTTGTACACAGGGTTGCTGTAAGTTGATGTCAACTTGACAGCAAATAATAACAACAAATGATGCCACCCAACATCACGCAAGTGGTTATCTACTTACACAACAGAGCTTTCCTGTTCTCTCCTAGTTTCCCACAACCTCCCAACTACAACTGCCCAATCTGCTCCAAATGGCCTGCCAGCCCACAACACTAGATGCTGAGGTCATGCAGGAGCTTCAGAGAGGTGAGGGAATAACCCCCTTTTCTCTCCTGCTGCTAGAAGTCCTTTTGTTGGCAAGGATGTTTGATGCATACCCCAGTGGCTACTTGGCAACTCTCAGCTTAAGTATTAATTTTTCTTGATCCCTGTCCATCTTGGCTGGTCGTCCAGGGAGGGACGCATTGAGAGTATTCCTACGGGACACAATCAATGCATCCTTCAGGGAAGGTATTGTACCATCTTGTTTAAAGGAGGCGGCGGTTAAGCCACTCCTGAAAAAACCCTCCCTGGACCCCCTGGACAAGAACAATTACAGACCAGTGTCCTTGCTACCTTTTTTAAGCAAGGTGATCGAGAGGGCAGTTGCTTCCCAACTCCAAGCCATCTTGGATGAAACTGATTATCTTGATCCATTTCAAACCGGCTTCAGGACAGGATATGGAGTTGAGACTGCCATGGTCGCTCTAACCGATGACCTCCGCCTGAGCATCGACAGGGGTAATGTGACCCTGCTGGTGCTCTTGGACCTCTCAGCAGCCTTTGACACTATAGATCATTCCATCCTCTTGGATCGCCAGAGAGGGTTAGGAATTGTAGGCTCTGCTCTGTGATGGTTCCATTCCTTTCTCTCGGGCAGATCCCAGAGGATGAGGCTCGGGGACAGGTGCTCCTCCAGAATTGAGCTCAACTGTGGCATCCCTCAGGGTGCCATTCTGTCCCCGATGCTATTTAACATTTATATGAAGCCGCTGGGAGAGATCATCCGGAGGCATGGAGCTCGGTGTCATCAGTACGCCGATGACACTCAGATATATTTCTCCATGACCAGGTCGTCGGCTCAGACTTCAGATGGTGTCTCTCCTCTCAATGACTGTCTTAGAGCGGTAATAGATTAGATGAGGAAAAACAGATTGAGACTAAATCCAGACAAAACGGAGGTACTGACAGTCACAGGCCCGAAACCAGGTCTGGGAATACAACTTGCAGTCCTGGATGGACTCACACTCTCCTCTAAGGACTGTGTTCACAGTCTGGGGGTACTCCTGGATTCATTGCTTCACATGATTAGTCAGGTGAATGCGACAGCCAGAAGTGCCTGTTATCAGCTTCGGCTGATACGCCAACTGCGCCCTTACCTGGATACAAGGGGTCTGGAAACTGTGGTACATGCTTTGGTAACCTCAGGTTTGGATTACTGTAATGCACTCTACATGGGGCTACCCTTGTGCCTAACCCGGAAACTTCAACTGGTACAAAATATGGCAGCCAGGTTAATTACGGGTACATCTAGGAGAGAGCATATAACACCTGTGCTTAAATCTCTCCATTGGCTGCCGATTAGTTTCCGGGCGCAGTACAAGGTGTTGGTTTTAACCTTTAAAGCCCTACATGGCTTGGGTCCATCTTATCTCCGGGACCGCCTCATCCCATATGATCCCCCCCGCGCACTTCGATCCTCTGGGAGGAACCTGCTGCAACCTATGAAAACTAGGCTGTCGCAGACCTCCCAGAGGACCTTCTCTTCTACGGCTCCCAGACTTTGGAATGGCCTGCTGGATGAGATCCGTCTTATCACTACTCTTGATAGCTTCAAGAAAGTGCTAAAGACGGATCTCTTCCGGCAGGCCTTCGCGGAATAACTTCCCAGTTCCAGTGGACTGATTGCTACCCACCCCCTTGCCATCGTTGCCGTTATTTATTTATTTATTTATTTATCATATTTTATTCTTGTTTTAACTCTTCATTAGTTTAATTTAGTTTTAAGGGGTGGGAGGGTTAGGATGGGGAGGGATTGTTTTAACTTGATGTTTTAATCTTGTTGTACGCCGCCCTGGTTGCTGAGCAGAAGGGCAGGTTAAAAATAAAAATTTATTATTATTATTATTATTATTGTTATTATTATTAATTAGGCTCAAGTGTCAAAGGTGGCTTCAGAAGACATGTGACAAAAGTGAGTTAAGTTTTAAACTAGGATTGTGTTAAAACAGGAATAGCCTAGCTCTGCAGGTCAGCAGGACATTTTGGGGTCCTCTCAGCTCTCAATGAGAGACACAGCTGCCATTTTCATGAACCTGGAAGTGACATTCTGGGAATAAGAAGTCACTTCTGGTTAGGAGAGCTATTTTCAGCTGTTTGGGTATGGAGCTTGGAACAGTGTTTTTAACAAAAATTGCATGCCTCAGAGGGATAGGGGTGAATATTCAGGTAAATCTGGGGAGACAAGAGTTAGCTTGGGGAAAGTTGTCTGAGGTCTGGAAGACTTAAAGATAATATAGGATTCCCTCAAGTGGTACAACCACCCTTGTCTTCAAGCAATCAGTCAGCCATTTCATTGCATGTGTTCTATTGATCCCCTCAACTATACCATAAACTACATTATAAACTCATGATTCCACTTAACTGCCACGGTTCTATCCTCTGGAATCTTGGGATTTCCAGTTTGTGGAGAGCTACTTAGAATTCTCTGCCAGAGAGCCCCTCTAGTGCTTCACAAAACTACAGAGCCCAGGATAGAAGAGGATAGAACCATGGCAGTTAAAATGGAACCATAATGCTATACTTATAATGTAATTAGGTAGTGTGAAAGGGTCACAAATTGGTCAAGTAAAATAGGCAGAAATTAGATTGCAATCCTACACACACTTGCTCTGGTGTAAACCTCATAGAATATCAGGGGCTTGACAAAGATGACCAAGTTAGCACATTCTGAAAGTGGTAAACTTACATGTGATTGGGCATAATCGAACCAAAGCTTATAACTGATGCATCCCATTGAATTAAGCTCCACTGTTTTCACTAAAGTCACTCACACTCAAAAATGCTATAGCCTGGCTAACTTTTCTCTCATTATTGTGAGAGAAAACAGTTGTATGCATGATTTTTATCAGAAGGTGGACCTTTTCATTTATCATATTCAAAGTGATAGGTTTCTGTGATATGTGGAGGGGAATTTCTTCTGTAAAGAAATATAAATCCACCCTTAACTATAAAATGTGTGCAAAGCACTGAAACATTCCCAACATCATTTTTGAATGCATGTGTATCATCGCACACTACTAAAAGGCTGCCAGAAGAAACTAAGAGCCAGTGGAAAGGTTACTGTTCTTATCAGCACAATACTATCAGGGGCAAGAGAACCAGACCTGGATGAAGACAAAACAGAAACTGTTGGAAGCAGCAACATCTTATAATATGCTAGCAGGATACAAGAGAGAGCAAGCAGGTTTGTTCACTTAAAAAAAATTAAGCTGGAAGCTAATTTCAAAAGCATGAGAGCAACAAAGCAATTTGGCTGTCGCTGTAAGCTGTTGCATAGGAAGAAAAACAAGACTGTGGGTTCTATTCAAGCACCTTAACAGATGCTCAAAACTTCAGTGTGTTCATTCCAAAACCCTCACTGCCATTTGTAACAATGACTTGCCCTCTTCCAAGGCACTGTACATTCCCACAGAATGGATTCATGTTGTAGTGTTTTTTGGGGGAGAAAGGGCAGTGTCTGTGTGTGTGTTACAGCTGCTCTAAAAATTTCTTCCATAGCTTTTTTGGCCATTCACATTTGGTTATACAGAAAACAAATTGCTTTCCTTAAAAAAAAAGTTTCCAAAGGAAGAGAAAAATTCAGAGGAATTCCCTGGGTGATGTTCAGGTGTCTTGAGTTTATATTGCTTATGAGATGGCTTCGATGAGTATGTGTGAATGTCCCTGTCTTTCATTTTACAGTCAGCTCTGATTTTAGAGCAGAGGCATTGAGGCAAACTCCCAAACTGCAACTGAAGGTCAGTCAGGTCATGTGAGGCCATTATTCCCATGGGCCTTATTCAGATGAGAAAGCATGGGCAGCCAAGGAGGCAAAAAAGTGATGATGTGTAATTTTTAAAACATAGTACACACACAGTACCCTCAGCCATCTTGCAATGACAAACACACCACCATAAGAAAGTAATTCTTAAGGGCCTTCAGAATTAGGAAGAAAGGGGGAAAGTTTTTGTTGTTATTATTTAGAAATTGGAGGATAAATTTTGGCACAGCAATTAGTTCCACCTCTTTCCCAGAGCCTGACAAAACACTGACTACTGGTATACCTGCAACAAAGCTTTCAAGAAAGAAGTGGGGTTATAAGCATCTGTGCTAGAGACAAGATATCTCTCCAATACTGCAAGCCACCACGTCGCAAGTTCGATTCCAGCCGGCTCCAAGGTTCACTCAGCCTTCCATCCTTTCGTAGGTCGGTAAAGTGAGTACCCAGCTTGTGGGGGGCAATTAGCTAACACACATTGGAAACTGCTTAATGCAGTGTAGATGTGTAAATAGCTGTTGCTTAAAACAAATTGTAAGCCGCTCTGGTAGCCTTGAGGCTGAAGAGCGGGGTATAAATTAAATTAAATTAAATTAAATTAAATTAAATTAAAATTAATATTTGGGAGACCATAGAGAAGGTTCTGAATCCAAAGAATGGCAGCTAGAGCTGATCCAAAAGATATTTTATTCTAAGAAACACTTGGGCATTTTATCTTCTTAATCCCTTAGAAATTGAAGACCATTTTGTAAAATGTTGTCCAAATTTTCTCCACTATTTTTTTCTGTGATGCCCCCCACTTTCCACACATGTATACATAAAATACCCTAGAACAGCAGTAGCTATGGGAGATTGTGCATAATGCAAACTAGTAGTACTATCAATACAGTTGCCATTTTTGGCAGGCTGAAAAAACAAAAACAAAGACAAAAACCTTTTTGGGGGAAAAGAACAAAGGTATGCAAAGGTAAGTGCCACCTTTGAGTATTGAAGAATTTCTTCATTCTCTGTAGAAATTTGGTAAAATAGTGTTCCCCATTTTTCTGTCCATACATAGAGTGGCAAATCTGAAGGAGCAATTTGCATATAATGATAAATAATATATATATTTTTTGCCTCCTTCCTCATCATTTTTCTTTTCTATCCTTTCTCTCTTTCTTCTGTCTACCCTTCTATATCTATTTTTTTTGTCTCATAATGGAAGAAAAAATGTTAGATTAGAAAACTTCAATTAAGCCTTTAAAAGACCATCTGCTGAATGCTGACTGGGGTTTCATGTAAACAAAATGCCTGTGTTGGTTACAAACAAATGATCTTATCTATTGTATTGTGTTACAAATTAAAATTAGATTAAGCCACCTACATGGTACCACTGCTGAATCTTAAATTTCTTATGGAAACTGAATGTTTGCTGCAAGTGTTCATTCGGCCTGATGAGAGCCTCATTATTTTTGTACCAGCAGTACACACTGGGTATAGCATAATCAAAGCCTGGGGGTACGTATTAATTATCCTTTTGAATAGTGATGAAATTTTAAAAAGATCTCCTTTAGGCTCACATCATCAGCAGATGAAACAAAGCTTTGCACAGCTTGCGAGCAGTGGCTCACATGTGTTTTTACATCTGTTCAGGATATTTCAATTTGAAGCGCAACAAGCCAAGTCTGGGATTAAAGACTAGGATAAAAAAAGGGAAGGGGAGAGAAAGAGAGAGAGAGAGAGAGATCTGCAACAGCTAATAGCCCACACCCTTGCCAGTCTGTTGGGAGCAGGACTGTTATATTAAAATGCATAAAGAGAGTGAATAATAATAATAATAATAATAAGACTAAGATGAATTAGCCAGTCAATTGTTATTCTTTGTTGACTAGTGAACCAAGCAAGATTTCAATTGTGCTACAGATGGAAGACCTAGATGTTCACACTCGCTGTTTTTTTCTCATGCACACTTCCAAGAATTAAAGAGAAAAGAACTGAGGTTCCAAACCTATGTGAATTGACAGGGAGGTGTGTCCCGCTGATTCCAACTGGCTTTGCAAAGAATACATAGGATCATAATGGCACTAGCCCTCCAGAATTCAAGGAAGTCCATGGGTTTTGTCAGTGCATCCCTCTGCATGTCTTTGAATGTTGAATTATCTGAATGCATCAAATGTAAATTAAACAACTGTGTAATGGAAGAGTTCTGAATAGTACACAGAATAGTTCTAGGGAGGGAGAATGTTGGGCTTAATCCCTAACACTTTGGTAATAAAGGATAAAGGAACGTTGTTATAGGCCTGTAGGTTTCAGATTAATTTTGGTTTCCTGGCTCCTATGAGTTTTTCATTTTCATTGCAGTCACATACCAGTGTCTGCACAGCTTTTTAAAACTGAGACTTTCAGTACACTGACTTAATGTCATTATGGACTCATCTCCATGAAGTGATACCCAGCACCCATGGAATGCATACTTCAACGTTGCACTAAAAAATGAGAATACATCCTAGATCTTTAAAAAGAAAAATCTTGTTCTTTTCCTTGTTTCTTTGCACTGTTCCTACCCCTTTGTTTCCCTACTTCTCTTTTCTGTTTTTATTGCAAAAAAGAAAACGAACAAAAAGAAAAGAAAAGAGTATGAAGTAGGGACACCATTGTTAGCTCTTTGGACATGCCTAAAAATAAAAATAAAAAAGCTAATAAATCGGTTTGTATTGTCAGTTCATTTGCTATATGCAAATGCAGTGCTTGTTTCCATGCTCCAAATATTAATATTTTAAAGCTGAACTGCCAATAGTATTAAGTGCATTATTGCATCTAACAAATTGCCAAGCACTGAGTGAAGCACCTTTTCCTTCCACCATTTCTTCACTAAAAATATGGGTCCAAGTCCTTATTTGTCTCATTCTCAACTTCAAGATGATAAAAGGCAAAAATTTTCTACTCAGGAAAGTATTTTCTATGGTCTAGAGAGAACTTTTGCATTTGTGAGAAAAAAAGTCTTGCACAAATTGCATCAATTGCTTTGGCAAACTATGGCCAAGATCAAATCTAGAGTGTACATTTCTCCCACTCATCCTGCTGGTGGGTGGTAACAGCTTATTCTACTTTCTGGGGTGTGCAAAAGCAGGCAGTCTCCTGGGAATGAAGAAGAGGCAGCAGTTCTCCAACTACAGCTGGCCCTCCATATACATGGATTCTGCACCTATGGAGTCAACTATCCATGGTTCAAAAATATTCACCAAAAGAAAAATCCAAAACGCAAACCTTGATTTTGTCATTTTATATAAGGGATAAACTTTTAGTACACCATTGTATATAATGGGACTTGAGCATCCATGGATGTTGGCCCACTTGACTTGGACAAGGGGTTACCTGCCCTGACAGCCCTCACCTTTCAATAATTGATACTTGGCAATATTTAATAATTTGGTTAGCTATGACCCACCATGCTGTTATCCTAAATGCTTTGGGGTCGTGAAGACCCTCTGAATATCAATATTAAATTGGGGAAATTAATATACTCAGCTTTGCAATGCGACAGGGGAAAATGGCAGGGCCTTTTAACCTATTTATACCAGTAATCAGGAGAAGACATTTAGCTGGATAGTACAATAGACTGACCTTTATTTGAGAAAAACAATAATGGCAACATTCATGCACAAATTCATGCTTCAAGCATTCACACAAGACTAGTGAATAAAGCAGGAAATATTGAGATAGAGGAATGGCAAAGGGAGTTGTTTGTGGGAGATACTACACCTTTCCTGTAGAGATGAGGTCATGGAAGGAACCAGCAGAGTGTCTGGGGGTCCCCAGTATGAAATGGCTGCACAGATGGATGTAGTGCCCTCAGGAAGGGGATCTGTGAACTCTTGGCTACATGGACGGACGTAGGAGATTATTAGACGTGGTGTGAAAAACCATGTCAAAAGATTGCGACAAGAACAAAAATGGGTGACCTTACCAGACAACATTGTCCTCCAGCGTTCTGGGGGCATCAGTAAGGCATCCCTTTTGATTAGCAGCTTCTCCCCATCAATACCAAAGGGATGCCTTACTGATGCCTGTGCTAAAGCCCCAGAACAGCTGAAGGACGCAGTGTCTGGTAAGGTATCCCTTTCCGGTCTTGTCACAATCTTCAGATGTGGCTGAGAATGTGATTTTTTTGCATGTTCCCCCACATCTGATAATCTCCTGTAGTGTCCACAGAAAGGAAATCTGCGTGCGTTTGAGTGGAGTTTTGGAAGTGTTTTTATAGTCGGTATTTTCCTTCTGGGGATGGGATTTAGAGTAGAAGACAATGTTTCTCTGAGTGGGTCAAGGTGAGACAAAGGCACTAATGATATGTTGATGGCATCTTAATGGGTGGATCCTTTGCAACTGAAATGGAGGAAGCAACTTCCTTTGTTTAGGTAATGGTACACTAATGAGGGTGGTTTACAGGGTTGAGTTTCCCAGCCTTGGCAGATGGGATTAGCCAACTCTATGTGTCTTCAAGTTGCCTTGTGAGTTAATGTTTCTTTAGAATTTAGATGGCCTATCCTTAAGCGCATTCCTGACTAAGCATTCTTTGTCTTTGGGATTCCTAGCTGGGGAATTTCCCAGGTTTATTTTAATGGTTGCACTGCATGGAAGACCACGTGTTGACCTAAATTATTAAATATTGCCAATTATTAATATCAATATGTGGCTAGGGCTGTCAGGATATATAACAACGTGGTTGGCAAGTAAACCAGGGACCCCCTAGATGCCAAGGCTGAAGTTATACACAACCAAGGGAGGGGCCTTCGGAAATTCCTCAAACAAGTCATACGCAGGTCAGGGTTCTTCCTGAAGTACACCTAGAGATGAGTCATCCACTAATCCATTCATAGGTAACTGAGCACTCCATGCCTGGAAAATGGGTTTTTCCTCCTCTTCCCAGGTAACAATAGAAGGCTGCCTGTGCCCATTCTGTTCCAAATGTCTAGACCATCAACAATTGTTAACAGATCCAGAGAACCCTTTGTCTAGTCCTGGGGAACTCCAAGAGACATTGAATTGCATTCTAAAGCCCATCCCTTCATGGGAATTATCAAACATAAATATCACCCTAAAACTCATTCAAGTATGCATAGACCCTCTTCTTCCTGGCTCCGTGTTAGTCTGTGCTACCAAGTGTGCAGACCTCTTTCTTCCCACCATTCCATCCATCTGTGTCATCAGGGTTGCAGTTTCGACATGAATCTCTGCTTTTCAGATAGGTATAGTATAACCCGCAATTCCCTCACTCTATTCCACTTTCCAAATACCTCCTACTTTCTTCAATAGCCTTGTATGGTTGCTTGGAGCCTGAGTATGTGCATGAATGCTGCTGAGGCTAATTTCCAATAAAAACCATTTTATTGTATGTTCTGGCTTGGAGGCTCCTCAGTTACTACCAGAATACATAGGTCAAGAGATCCTGCCATTACCTGACTTCTCACACGGCATTTTTGAGCTAATTAAATCCCCCAAATTAATATTCAGACAAGAGTAGAAATTCCATGGACACTAGCAATTTGGGAAACAAAAGGTGGGAGGTGTTTTTGTTCTTTCATACACAAGGATAACTGGACAGCTCCCAGATGCACCCAGATCAGTTGCTGAGAGGAGGTGCTGCACCCAGGTACCTTTGGCTGCCCTTGTGCACTTGGTGGAAAAAGCATTGCACAATGAAGCACAGGATACCCACTGAGAGACACCTGGCACAGCCTGGGGACATACTAACCCAGGTATAGCCAAATAGCAGTACTGCGCAGCAGAATGGGCAAAAAGAGTAACTCAAGAACAAAGACTTCAGCTAGCAGTCATTTCACTGCTCTGACCCATTTTGACACACAAGAAAAAGACTTACAGGCTGCGAGGTTCATCCAAAAATATCTGGAGGCCAAAGTAAACAAACAAAGTATATACCTCATCATCTTAACAACAATATTTCCAACATACACCGACACTCCTCTTCACTACAACACTAGCCCACACACTGTGCATCTTGTGGTTCAACTATATAGGAGTGTTTGTCTGTCAGCCCTCTGCTTAGCCACAGCTCTGACCAAGTACACCTCAGCTGTGCTAGTATGAATCACAGAATCATAGAATCATAGAATTGTAGAGTTGGAAGAGACCACGATGGCCATCCAGTCCAACCCCCTGCCATACAGGAAATCATGATCAAAGCATCCTCGACAGATGGCAATCCAGTCTCTGTTTAAAGACCTCCAAGGAAGGAGACCCCACCACGCTCGGAGGGAGTGTGTTCCACTGCCATACAGCTCTTACTGTCAGAAAGTTCCTCCTAATGTTGAGGTGGAATCTCTGTTCCTGGAGTTTGCATCCATTGCTCAGTGTTCCAGTCTCTGGAGCAGCAGAAAACAAGCCTGCTCCAGCCTCAACATGACACCCCTTCCAATACTTAAACAGGGCTGTCATATCGCCTCTTAACCGTCTTTTTTCTAGGCTAAACATACCCAGCTCCCTAAGTCTCTCCTAATAAGGCATGGTGTCCAGACCTTTCACCATTTTAGTTGCCCTTCTCTGGACACGCTCCAATTTGTCAATATCCTTTTTGAATTGTGGTGCCCAGAACTGGACACAGTATTCTCGGTGAGGTCTGACCAAGACAGAATAGAGCGGCACTATTACTTCCCTTGATCTAGACACTATACTTCTATTGATGCAGCCCAAAATCACATTGGCCTTTTTAGCTGCCGCATCACACTGTTGACTCATGTTCAAGTTGTGGTCTACTAGGACTCCTAGATCCCTTTCGCACGTAGTCTCGTTCAGCCAGGTCTCTCCCATCCTATATCTAGACATTTCATTTTTCCGCCCTAAGTGCAGTACCTTACATTTCTCCATATTGAATTTCATTTTGTTAGCTTTGGTCCAGCTCTCCAGACTATCCAGGTCATTTTGAATTTTGATCCTGTCCTCCAGGGTAATAGCTACTCCTCCTAATTTGATGTCATCTGCAAATTTGATAAGTATGCCCCTAATTCCCTCGTCCAAGTCATTGATAAAGATGTTGAATAGCACTGGGCCCAGGACAGAACCCTGTGGCACCCCACTGGTCACATTTTTCCAAGATGAAGAGGAGCCATTGCTGAGCACCCTTTGGGTTCGGCCAGTCAACCAATTACAAATCCATTGAACAGTTAACTTGTCTAGCCCACATTCTACAAGCTTGTTTGCAAGAATGTCATGGGGAACCTTGTCAAAGGCCTTACTGAAATCAAGGTATGTGATATCCACAGCATTCCCTTCATCTACCAAACTGGTAATTTTATCAAAAAAAGAGATCAGATTAGTCTGGCATGACTTGTTTCTCTGAAACACATGTTGACTTTTTGTGATTATGGCATTGCCTTCTAAATGTTCACAGACTCTCTGTTTAATGATCTGCTCTAGAATCTTCCCTGGTATTGTTGTCAGACTAACTGGATGATAATTGTTGTGATCCTCTTTTTCCCCCTTTTTGAAGATGGGGACAACATTTGCCCTCCTCCAGTCTGCGGCGACTTCTTCTGTTCTCCAGGAGTTCTCAAAGATTATTGCCAATGGCTCTGAGATTACATTTGCCAGCTCTTTTAATACTCTTGGGTGTAGTTCATCTGGTCCTGGAGATTTAAATTCATTTAGATTAAGAAGGTATTCCTATACTACCGCTTTGCTTATTATGTGCTGGATTTCCCCTATTGTGTCCTCTGTTCCATTCTCCTCAGGTTGGTCCCCCTTTTCCTTTTCTGAAAACACCAAGGCAAATAAGGTGTTGAGTAATTCTGCCTTTTCTCTGTCCCCTGTTAGCATTTTGCCATCTTCTCCATGTAGCGGCCCTATCATTTCCTTCCTCCTCCTTTTGCTGCGGACATACCCCCCAAAAACCCCTTTTTATTGTTCTTAATCTCTCTAGCAAGCCTGAGCTCATTCTGCACTTTAGCTTTTCTGACTTTACTCCTACACATGTTCACTATCTGTTTGAATTCTTCTTTGGTGATTTCCCCCTTTTTCCATTTCTGATACATGTTCCATTTCAAACTTAGCTCTGTTGAAATTTCTTTAATCATCCATCCTGGTTTCTTCAGACACCTCCCATTTTTCTTCCTCATTGGTACTGTTTGAAATTGTGCCTTCGGTATCTCCCTTTTGAGAAAGTCCCATCTGTCTTGAAGTCTCTTCTCTTTTAGTATTCCTGACCATGGAATTACCCCCAGTATTTCCCTGAGTTTATTGAAATCAGCTCTCCTAAAGTCAAGAATGCATGTCTGACTATGCCTGGCTTCTCCTTTCCATTGTATAACAAACTCCAGGAGAACATGATCACTCTTACCTAAGGATCCCACCACTTGTACCCCATTAACCAGGTCATCCCTGTTGTTAGGATCAGATCTAAAATAGCTGACCCCCTTGTTGCCTCTTCCACCTTTTGGACCATGAAATTGTCTTCCAGGCAAGTAAGGAATTTGCTAGACTTGGAAGTTTTGGTTGAGTTAGATTTCCAGCAAATATCAGGATAGTTGAAGTCACCCATCACTACTACATCTCTCCTCTCTGCGTGTGTGGTCATCTGTTCTTGAAAGGCATCATCCAATTCCTCCATCTGGCTTGGGGGTCTGTAGTAGTCCCCTTTAATTTTTATCCAGATGCTCTCCACCTGGCTTTCAGTATTGATCTCATGGATCTCTTCACTGGTGTAAATATCCCTGACTTATAATGCTATTCCTCCTCCTTTCCTGTTTGGCCTGTTTCTCTTATAAAGGTTATACCCCTCTATTCCTACATTCCAATCATGTGACTCATCCCACCAGGTTTCAGTAATGCCTATTATATCATATTTGTTTTGTAGTGCGAGGAGTTCATCTTGCTTATTTCCCATGCTCTGTGCATTAGTGTAGAGATATCTAAGACCATGTGTTCCCTTTTACTTGCTGCCTGTGCAAGTTTTTTTGTCTCCCACTGTTGGGTCCTTGCGCTGTTTGCCTTGTTCCCTCTTTGACAGTTTGACTATTTTCATAGAATCATAGAATCATAGAATCATAGAATTGCAGAGTTGGAAGAGACCACGAGGGCCATCCAGTCCAACCCCCCTGCCACGCAGGAAATCTTGATCAAAGCATCCCCGACAGATGGCCATCCAGCCTCTGTTTAAAGACCTCCAAGGAAGAAGACCCCACCACGCTCCGAGGGAGTGTGTTCCACTGCCGAACAGCTCTTACTGTCAAAAAGTTCCTCCTCATGTTGAGGTGGAATCTCTGTTCCTGGAGCTTGCACCCATTGCTCCGTGTTCCAGTCTCTGGAGCAGCAGAAAACAAGCCTGCTCCATCCTCAGCGTGACATCCCTTCAAATACTTAAACAGGGCTATCGTATCGCCTCTTAACCGTCTTTTTTCCAGGCTAAACATACCCAGCTCCCTAAGTCTCTCCTCATAAGGCATCGTTTCCAGACCTTTCACCATTTTAGTTGCCCTTCTCTGGACACGCTCCAATTTGTCAATATCCTTTCTGAATTGTGGTGCCCAGAACTGGACACAGTATTCTAAGTGAGGTCTGACCAAGGCAGAATAGAGTGGCACTATTACTTCCCTTGATCTAGACACTATACTTCTATTGATACAGCCCAAAATCGCATTGGCCTTTTTAGCTGCCGCATCACACTGTTGGCTCATGTTCAACTTGTGGTCTACTAGGACTCCTAGATCCCTTTCGCACGTAGTCTCATTCAGCCAGGTCTCTCCCATCCTATATTTATGCATTTCATTTTTCCGCCCTAAATGCAGTACTTTACATTTCTCTGTATTGAATTTCATTTTGTTAGCTTTGGCCCAGCTCTCCAGTCTATCCAGGTCATTCTGAATTTTGATCCTGTCCTCTAGGGTATTAGCTACTCCTCCCAGTTTGGTGTCATCTGCAAATTTGATAAGTATGCCCCTAATTCCCTCATCTAAGTCATTGATAAAGATGTTGAATAGCACTGGGCCCAGGACAGAACCCTGTGGCACCCCACTGGTCACATTTTTCCAAGACGAAGAGGAGCCACTGCTGAGCACCCTTTGGGTTCAGCCGGTCAACCAATTACAAATCCATTGAACAGTTAACTTGTCTAGCCCACATTCTACAAGCTTGTTTGCAAGAATGTCATGGGGAACCTTGTCAAAGGCCTTACTGAAATCAAGGTATGCAATGTCCACAGCATTCCCTTCATCTACCAAGCTGGTAACTTTATCAAAAAAAGAGATCAGATTAGTCTGGCATGACTTGTTTCTCTGAAACCCATGTTGAATTTTTGTGATTATGGCATTTCCTTCTAAATGTTCACAGACTCTCTGTTTAATGATCTGTTCTAGAATCTTCCCTGGTATTGATGTCAGACTAACTGGACGATAATTGTTGGGATCCTCTTTTTTCCCCTTTTTGAAGATGGGAACAACGTTTGCCCTCCTCCAGTCTGCTGGGACTTCTCCTGTTCTCCAGGAGTTCTCAAATATTATTGCCAATGGCTCTGAGATTACATTTGCCAGCTCTTTTAATACTCTTGGATGTAGTTCATCTGGTCCTGGAGATTTAAATTCATTTAGATTAAGAAGGTATTCCTGTACTACCTCTTTACTTATTTTGAGCTGGATTTCCCCTATTGTGTCCTCTGTTCCATTCTCCTCAGGTTGGTCCTCCTTTTCCTTTTCTGAAAACACTGAGGCAAAGAAGGTGTTGAGTAATTCTGTCTTTTCTCTGTCCCCTGTTAGCATTTTGCCATCTTCTCCACGTAGCGGCCCTATCATTTCCTTCTTCCTCCTTTTGCTGCGGACATACCCAAAAAAACCCTTTTTATTGTTCTTAACCTCCCTAGCAAGCCTGAGCTCATTCTGTGCTTTAGCTTTTCTGACTTTACTCCTACACGTGTTCGCTATCTGTTTGAATTCTTCTTTGGTGATTTCCCCCCTTTTCCATTTCCTATACATGTTCCGTTTAAAACTTAGCTCCATTGAAAGTTCTTTAGTCATCCATCCTGGTTTCTTGAGACACCTCCCATTTTTCTTCCTCAATGGTACTGTTTGAAATTGTGCCTTCAGTATCTCCCTTTTGAGAAAGTCCCATCCGTCTTGAGGTCTCTTCTCTTTTAGTATTCCTGACCATGGGATCATCCCCAGTATTTCCCTGAGTTTATTGAAATCAGCTCTCCTAAAGTCAAGAATGCGTGTCTGACTATGCCTGGCTTCTCCTTTCCATTGTATAACAAACTCCAGGAGAACATGATCACTCTCACCTAAGGATCCCACCACTTGCACCCCATTAACCAGCCCTTTTGCCTTCCAGAATTCTATCTCCCCCCCATGACTCAATTTAAAGCCCTCCTGATCAAATTCTTGAGACTGTTGGCAAAAATATTTCTGACAACTGTTGTGAGATGCACCCCATCTTTTGCCAGAAGTTCCCCCTCATGGAAGCACAGCCCATGATCCAAGAATCCAATTGTTCTTGGCAACACCATCTACGGAACCAGTTGTTTACGTTGGCTATTTTCCTCTCCCTTCCTGGACTGGCAGAAGAGACGAGATGACAACCTGTGCATCCATTTCTTTCAGCTTCCTCCCCAGAGCCTCATAATCTCTTCTGATCTTTGGAAAGCTGTGCCTTGTAGTATCATTGATTCCCACATGGACCAAAAGGAAGGGGTAATGATCCGTAGGCTTGACGAGTCTTGTCAGCCTCTCCGTCACATCATGGATCTTTGCCCCAGGGAGACAACACACCTCCTGAGACATCTTGTCAGGCTCACAAACCACTGCTTCTGTACCCCGAAGCAAGGAGTCCCCCACCACCACCACATGCCTCCCCTGAGGCTTCGCAGCTGCTGTTCCTTGCAGTGGTACTCTCAAGGTCCCCTGCTCTGTTCCTGAAGTCTGTCCATGCTGTTCTTCCTCATTGTCCTTGATGAGGGAGAGGGCTTCGAATCAATTCTGTAGCTGCAAGCTGCTCAAAGAATCCCTGGATTTTCTTGTTCTGTGTGTGACGTTCATCCAGCTATCTACCTCCTGTGTCTGTGAAGTGACCCTCTCCTCCCCAGCCACTTCCTCTGTGCATTCCCCGTCCAAGACTGTTCGTTCTGTTCTGTCCAGGGAAACCTCTTTCTCTCGAATCTTTTGAGTGTAGCTACCCGTGTCTCCAGCTGCTTGACTTTCTTCTCCAAGAGGGCTACCAACTTGCACTTGGTGCATGTGAAGTTCCCCATATCTGTAGACAAGAAAACAAATATTGCACAAGTGTTGCAGGTGACAGCAGCAGTCCGCTCAGTGTCCATGGTGAGAGCATTTAGGTAATCTGAGAACTCTTAGGTAATGCTGGAAACTCTAAGCTGTACTTTTAGGTGTATGCTGTATTTTTCTTTGGTCACTGAAATTCCTAGCTCCACCCCCTAGTGACTCACAGATGTGACTCACAGAAGCTCCACCCCCTCAGCAACAAGCAGCCTCTCCCAACAGTTTTAAAAAAATTCAAACTCACCCACTCAAAATGTCTGTCCAGAAGCTGCTCTCCTTCTTCTCCCTGGCAGGAAACTGGCCTGGAAAGCCTCTGCAAGGAGTTATATAGAACTAGGCTCCCAGTTCCACCCCCTAGTGACTCACAGATCTGACTCACAGAAGCTCCACCCCCTCAACAACAAGCAGCATCTCCCAACAGTTTAAAAAAAAATCAAACTCACCCACTCAAAATGGCTGTCCAGAAGCTGCTCTCCTTCTTCTCCCTGGCAGGAGAAGAATGTGTTTTGTTGCTTCAATATTTTCTTTGTCCTTAAAGCAATAGTACCCTGACAGATTCCTTATTTGGACTTATGCTGGTGTAACTAGGTCAGCATAACCCACCAATAGGATTCCAATCTATGATAGCTACTGTCTCCTTTCATGGACTTTGGCAACTTAGGAGTGCTGGATGTGTTGTTTACATATCTTTGATCAATCCTCTGGTTCTTCTGTGCTTCCTCTCTGTGTGTGCCTTGATTCACAAGACTGTGATTTGGTCAATGACATTTTTGTACAAATTATGGACACCTTGATGAAAAGGCAAAACACCTCTTGTCTTGTTCTCATGCTGAAAGCAATAAATTTCATGGAAGCTGGCAATTCCTGGCATGTTGTCTTGATGAGTTGAGGCAGCCTCTCTTATTGTGAATGAGAAAATTTGCAAATGTTTCTTGTATCCCTAACTGGAAATGGTTTCAATCCAAAGACATTTTCCACTAGAACAGGTGAGATATACATTGTTAAAACACATGTATTTGAATCTGGCATTTTCACAGCAACACACACTTATTACCCATTTAAAAATAAAAAATAAAATAAAAATAAAAATTGGAGTTCCTCACAGTAATGGCATTTCACAGCAGCAGCAACTTCTCTTAATGATGTTTTTGCCCCCATAAGCTTTTCATGCAAGTTGGCAGTCGCGAGTGATTTATTCACATTTATACTTACCTCAATTTGCCACCACCGTACTTTTTTTAAAACTATGTCTAAGGTGTGCTAGAGCAAATTTTTGGTTTTACAGGAAAGCAAAAATTCTACCCCATTTTATTGCCTTAGTGATCGCTCACTAAAGTGAAAATCCAACATGGTGGCAGTGGGTGCCCTCGTGATCCAGCAGGCTCCCTCCCAGTGGGCACCACATTAGCAATACCCACCCCCATGCTCACCTGGTCAATCAAAATTGCGCTTCCTCTCCTATGGGAATGCGAGTAATATCGAATTGCTTGTACCAACAAGTAGAAATGTGCAGCCCCATCACTGCTTTTTAAAAACTATGGGGAACACCATGAAGGTTTTCCTGTGGTGTTGTTGCCATTTTGGGGGGCCCTCCTTCCAAATACAGTGGAATGGTGTGGGATCCCATTCAGACAGGTCTTATTCCCAGCAAATTCCATGAGGGTTATTTTCACTGTTTAGACAATCCCTATATAGGCAACTCCTGTATATAAGCCAAAGTGGTCTGTGCATACTACACTTTCTAGCTTTGGCTTCAGTTAGTTTTATTAATGGGACCTCTTACTCTGATTGTTCTATACTTCTATTAGGCACACAAGAAATAACAGCAGTACAGCACCACTCCAAAGTCACAGAACAAAACTTATGTTTGTGCTCAAATAGATTTATATAAGTACTACAGGCAAATCTTTCAATGCCAATAAGTTGCTGTCTAGTTGGACTCACATCAAACAAGTCTTGAAGAGAAACAACAACGCAGAAAGAATCACAACCCGGAAACATCACCCAAGGAGACCTTTTGCTGTGCTTTCTTCAACTGGACTTGTTTATCTCAGATTGGCCTTTTTAGTCATCAGCATGCTTGCAGAAAGCGTGGGATGAGTCCTTCCTGAATCTTCATTTGCGAAGAAAAGCCAGAGAGAGAGTTGTTGATTGTGATAGATCTATAGAGGCAAGTGTCCCACCTAATCATTCACATATCCTTATTATTGTTTATGCCAAAATTAAGTATGTTTTTATTTGTTTATGATTAAACAGATGATTAAAAATGATACGAACAAAAGAAAAAAATTACATGGTCAAAATCAAAACAGAAAGAAATGCCAGCAGGGGAGATATGCTTCTGTTACATTCGTATATCAATTACATAGCAATATCAATAGCACTTAAATTTCTATACTGCGTTATAGTGCTAAGCACGCCCTAAGTGGTTTACAATGTGTTAGTAATTTCCCCCAACAAATGAGGGTATTCATTTTACTGAACTATGGAAGGATGGAAGGCTGAGTCAACCTTGGAGCCCTGTAGGATTGAACTCACAACATTGTGACTACAGTATCAGCATTTAGCCACTGTGCTACCAGGGCTACATCAGAGTTGGGGGAAATGCAGACCCATGCCCTTTTGCACCCTCAAATACTCATTGACTTCCCTCTCCAAAAGCACCACCGACCTTAAACTGTGGAAGGAAGGGGTTCCAAAATTTTGGAGAATTGCTCCCAAAGGATAAACTTCCACTCCTAGATTAGTTTCATTTAACCCTAGTACAGGCTCCTAAACAGGCTCCCCTGAAAAACCTGGGGAAAGGGGGGAGCTTTAACACAATTAAACAATTCAACACAATTAAAGCATTGTGGTTCCACTTTAACAGGTATGGCTGCAGCCTATGGAACCCTGGGGTTTATAGTTTGGTGATAAACAAGAGCACTCTGGCTGAGAATGCCTCTCCCAATACTGCAAATCCCAAGATTCTATAGAATAGAACCATGGCAATTAAAGTGAATTCATAGCACTATAAATATGTGATGTGTAAGGGCCCATGATCACCAGTCGGGATCAGATTATTTGGGCCAATTTTTGAACATTTTTGGCATACTACAGCCCACCCAGAGGCCTGGAGGTAAAATTTGACTCCCAATCTCACCACAGTTGTCCACCTCTGCTTTAGACACACAGCCCAAGTAAAGAGGAAATCACTTCAAATGGTGGCCTTACTATCAGAATCCCTGGGAACATAATCAAGTCCAGCATTCAAGGACAGGAAGGGCAATGAAGCCTATGTGACACCCACATAGAGACAAAGCCTTTGTGGCAAAAGACATGCTCCCAGCACACATCCCTGCATCACAGCATGAGCATACACAATATGCACACAACCACAGATACAAATGTGATGTAGGATCATGACCATTACTTTTTGTGTAGAAAAAAACTGTTTTCTGTGCAAAGCAACCATGTGCAAATTTTGCACAGAAGTCCCCAATTGCAAATAAGCTTTGAAAACTCTGTGGCTTTTTAAAGACTTTCTCACAGGGGGAAGAAAATTGCTGAAAGTATTAATTGCTCTTTCAAGAAGAAAATTGGTGAGGAATTAAACCCTGGAAATTATCAGACATGGTAAAATGTGGCAAAAAAAACAAAAACAAAAAACAAAAACTGTGTCCCAAACTACATCAGAAGAACATGACGAGAACAGAAAGGGCAACATTATCAGACGCCTGCATCCTCAGCCATTCCTGGTGCATAGCTCTGGCCCAGACAAGGCTTCACTTTTTTATTGACAGGGATAAGCCGTTAATGAAAAGGGATGCCTTATTCTTGCCCGCGCTACACCCCCAGAATGCTGAATGATGATGTCTTCTGATAATGTCACCCATTTCTGTTCTCATCGTGATTTTCTGACATGGGTTTTGCCACGTCTGATAATCTCCCCTGAGTGAGAAGTATGTTTGTTTATTTGTTCCCTGTTTACTGGCTTCATTCTCTGTTTATTTAAAGTTATTTTAGGCCACCTTTAAGGTGGAACCCTTCCACAGTGGTGTGATATGGAGGGAAATAAAGAATGTATATGAGAGGTCTGATTAGGGCCAATGCACCACAACAGAATCAGGGGTTATTTAGGCTTGCTGACACATTATGGAAATAATGCAGTTTAACACTACTTTAACTATCATGATTCCATCCTATGGTATCTTGGGATTTGTAGTTTGTTGTGGCACCAGAGCTCTCTGACAGTAAGGCTAAGGACTTTATCAGACGTGCCCCTTAAAACATTCTTTTGCTGGCATAAAAACAATCCATTTTTATGCCAGCAAAAGAATACCCCCCACCTCACTTACCTCTAATCCTGGCAAAGGCTTCCCTAGCAATGAAAGAGGAAGTGAACAGAGCTCCGTTCACTTCCTCCTTTGAAATCCCACAAGACTTCATCATATGGGACATTTAAAAACAAAAACAAAATAAAGATAGGAAAAGTTTTTAAAAGCATAGGAACACACATTAAAACTTACAAGTAACAGGGGAGGGTCATAAAAAGTGCATCACTTACCTGGATGTCACAATCTCACCTGGAAGTTTTTACACTGGACCGGTCATTGACGCTGCATTCACATGAGATAAATGGAGTGATGTTTCACACACCAGCAATGCTGGCGCTAAAGCGCCATGGGAGAATCAATTGACGGCTTCAGCTGCCAATAAAAAGGTACATGTTTTGGGCAGCAAAAGGGTGACGTTGTCTGATATGCATGCCCTTTCATGTTTATGTGGTATTTGTTTGATGCCGTATTTAGTGCGTCTGATAAAGACCTAAATAACTCACAAAACTATAAATCCCAGAATTCCACAGCATTGAGGAATGACAGTTAAAGCAGTATCAGACTGCATTATTTCTGCAGTGTGACAGCAGCCTTAGATGAGAAAAAGGCATTGGTGTAAAAAATTTCTTAGCAATTAATGGATAAAGTAGGACACTACTGATTGAAGGAAGCCAAATTCCTTGCTGTCTCTAATGTTCTGAAGGCCCTAAGGAGCATCAAGGTATTACACTTCGGGCTAGGAAAGCTTGACCATGATGAGACCCAAAGTTGTAGTGCCAGGTCAAGATCCTAGGATGTCAGCATGTTTCCTGTGTGCTGGTTGTGCATCACCAGTCTGATAGTGCCAGAGTGTACTCCTATAGTCCACACCATGGCCCCATGACATTTACAATGATTTGGTCTGGGGCAATGGTGGCTGCTCCTTTGTGACTGTAGCTGAATTGGTGTGACTGGGAAACCCCCACTCCCATCTCCCTGACCACCAACTGACTTCTGGTGTATCTTGTGGCTCCATCCAACTGATGTTGTACATGGTGAGCAAAGTCATTGTAGAAGGAGGTTATGGTCCAATGACTGAAAAAGTTATATGGGAGGTTATGTCTGTGTATATGTCACCAGCCTCAAGCAACAGGGTAGGAACAGAAAGAATATTAAAAAATATTCAAGAAATGATTGTAAATATGTTTTTCAAGTGTTGAGAAACCCTCATGAGGAGAATCCTGGAGTTACAAGAATCTTCCAGTTCATCACTTATTCTGTGCAAAATTTGAATGTGGTTGCTTTGTACATAACAAGGCTGTTTTCTACACAGAAAAATGCTGCAATTGGGGACATGCCATGCAAAATTTGCATGTGGTTGATCTACACTGAAAGCATCTTTTTCTGCACAGAAAATAATATTTTGACAGTATTATTTTCTGCACAGAAAAAAACCTGTTTCCTGCCCAGTTTTCTGGGTTGCAAGTATTTTTTGCAATGGGAAGAAAATTGGTAAAATCAATCATTACTTCCTTCAAGAAGAAAATTAGTAATGAATTGCATTCTAGCAACAGGTACCCTGTAGACATAGTTTACATGGTTTAAATATTTATTTATTTTTTTATTTATTTACTGTGCAAATATAATCTTCTCTTCCCCTTTGCAGATGCACTGGAAAAGGAGACTGTCTTCTCAGTTTCTCAAAGAAAAGTTATGATCTCATGTCTTTTCATCTACCCAAATGCCATTCTGGGGTGAACAATGCAATGTGGCCCCTACCTATGCTAGGCATGATATTAACCCTTTCCATACTTGTTCTGAATTACACAATAGTCTTCTGTGCATTATAAGGGTATCCATGAAAAATCTCTCCAATCCTAATGGCTATGCTCTCTACAGAGTGGTACAACTTGAAGGTACAGCTGATGTTCATGCTCAGGCTCCTCTCTCCTGGGTTGCTCTGGTGGTGCAGTGGTTAAATGCCAGTACTGCAAGCCACAATGTTATGAGTTTGATCCCAGAGGGCTCCAAGGTTGACTCAGCCTTCCATCCTTCCGTAGGTCAGTAAAATGAGTATCCAGCTTGTTGTGGGCAATTAGCTAAAAAACATTGTAAACCACTTATGGAGTGGTATATAAATATCAATGCTATTGCTATTCCTCCTGTTAGGGAACTGGAGGTGAAGACTGCACAAACTATGGCCTTGTCTAGATAGGCTATATACCCCACCTTGGCCTCATCTTAAAGCCCTGCAGTCTATACAACTCAGGGCTTTTGTCCTGTTTTGCCCGTGGACAGTCCTCAAGATGGGGTAAATCTCAATAAAACAGTTCAACAAAATAACCAGGATAAACTGTTCCAGCTGAGAAAAAATGGATCTGCCCTGTGGGACTGCAGGAACCCATACCATCACACAAGCCCATCTCTGCAGCTGCCATCCACATCACACACTCTGAAGCCAGAAAGCATAACCGCAGCATGTGACCAAGGGTAGTCACATGCAAGGGGCCTTGATCACATGCTGCAGGCCCCCTTCCTGTCTTTGGAGAGAGTGATACAGATGGAAGCAATGGCAGCTTCAGCAATAGGCCAGCATGATAGTTTGGACTCCATTCCGTTTCGTGCCAGTAACAGGGGAGGAATGGGCCAAATCCAGGGCTGGAATACACTTGCGGGGAGGCAGCATATTCTGCCCATGTAGATAAGGCCTATGAGTATATTCAATTACTTCCCATTTGGAGTAACTATGAGTTTCTCTACACACAGATAGATCCTTTAGTTTCACATATACCGCCTGCATATGCATATGCATATTGCCAAAACTCTTGGCCAGCTGTCTTAATGGCTGGGGTGGAGTGCTTACAAACAGAGAGATTATTGGAAATTGTTTAAAATACCAGGGTAATTATGTTGTCCCTGTTTAGACATCCACACTGTACTTCACACGCTAGTGGAGAATACAGCCAATTTAGAGAGTTCAAAACAAACATAGCAGCATTTAGCATTAGATTCTTAGCATACATAAAATACAACAGCTTAGTAAATAACCAAACACCCTTTGTCTTTTCCCAAGTTGTTTACCTAGCAAAATAACCACTCGACTCAAAAGTTAGTTTAAAAGTACAAAAATATCTTTACTCACAGTTGGAGAGGTTTTCATGGCAGACACATCAATGCTTCATCAAAATAAATTAAAACTACTTAAAATGTTTAAAAACTACATTGTTACAAAAATGGACTGCCTGGGGTCCTTTCCCTTTAATGGCCATGTGGTTTGTTAAAGAGCATGGCTTCTGGAACAAAGAAGGAAACTTAGAGACTCCCCTTCACCCCAGAACTCCAATAGCAAAACTTCAGGAAGTTACATTAGCTCATCTTATATGGCTTCTTAGTTAACCCTTCAGTAGCAAACACAATTCCACTTATTGGATTGCAAACTGTGTTTTCCAATAGAGATTATCCTGCATGTCAGCATAAGTGTTCCCTCTGTGGTGGGGAAACACTGCTCCACACTGAGCAGAGAGGGGGAGAGTTTTAGAGCAATCCAATTCAGCCACACATTGCAAACAAGATAGGGAACAGATCTTTGAGAGTGAATATTACCCCTTCCCTCACTTACCAGTCATTAGAATTAAAGTTGCATGTCCACCAGGATAACACCTACATAGAGGTGTTCCATCAGCACATCCATCAGGCAGCACCATAGCTGGGATTTCACTGAATCCTTATAAAATGTCATCCAGTGGGATTCAGGTAAAGAAATGATCCTGAGTAAAATAACCACAGTTAAACCATTGTCCCATGGGGGCTTACCACACTCCAAGTTAAAACAGCAGGGGAGTGGAAAGGCTCCATCTTCTGTGCTGCCTTACCACATTGAGGACATTTTCAGACAGCGTTTTAGCATGCCTACTGCGGGAGGAGCTCCCGGGAGAGGGATGGCACTCTTGCGCGGCAGGGGGTCGTTTTCGGACGCCGCCGTCCCTCTCCCAAAACCATCAGTATCACTTCTGTGAAGCTTCAGAAGCCGCAGAGCCATATTTTGATCACGGGCAACTTCCGTGATTAAAATATGGCTCTGCGGCTTCCGAAGCTTCACGGAAGTGACACTGATGGTTTCGGGAGAGGGACGGCGGTGTCCGAAAATGACCCCCTGCTGCGCAAGAGCGCCGTCCCTCTCCCGGGAGCTCCTCCTGCAGTAGGCATGCAAAAACGCTGTCTGAAAATGTCCAATATCATAATTCTTCTGGCATTCTTTCATTCCGGTCCCATGGGAGACCAAAGTAAAACCGTGCCAGACAGGTCAAAACCCGGAAACATCAGCTAAGGAGACCTTCTGCTGTGCTTTCTGCAACCGGACTTGTTTATCTCGGATTGGCCTTTTTAGTCATCAGCACGCTTACAGAAAGCGCGGGATGAGCCCTTCCTGAATCTTCCTTTGTGAAGAAAAGCCAGAGAGATCTTATTTTTATTTCTATCCCATGTTTCTTCCAGCATGGGACCCATATTTTCAGTTCTGATCAACTAAAGCAAGTCTTCAATTGACTGGACAGCAATTTTAAACCTAACTTTAAAGAAAACTACTTACAAAATAGTGAGCATGTGTAGTTAACTTTTAAGAAGTAATTATTTGTGGTTAATTTCCCCCATTGTGGAACCAGACTGGACATTCCCCCCTCATCTCCCATCTTAAAACAAAGACACAGAAACAATATATGCTTCACAAAAGATATATTGGTACATGATAAGTAATGTATTGGAAAAATATGTATTGGCAATATAAAGGCCACAACTTTTGATAACAGCTGTAAATGGTTGGCTCAAATTGCATGGCTCCGGATCCTGCCATCAACAAACCCTCCGTTGGTCAATGGTACTGCTGTTCGTCGCCACCAACACCTCACCGCATGGAGGGGAGGAATCCTGGCCACACTCCGCCTGCTTGACAACCCTCCCCTCCCCTGTAAAACAAAGCAAATGGAGGTCTCCACGAACTTGAACTTGATGGAGACCCTTCCCCCAGCCGCTGACCCCGGATCAGGACCCATGCCAAAGCCAATGAGCTGCTTGATGCCAGGACCAGATTATATACCCGGCCCTGGCATCATAAAGCAGCCGCCATAAAGCGGCTGCCATAAAACGTCACAAATCATAACGTCATCCAGCTGCACTGGCTGGAAAAGCCCGCCTCCCTTAAGGATCAGGCCTGCTCCAATTGGCTCATCCTTTTGCGCCTGTTTCCTGGCCCACAGAGCAGGCCAGGAAAGAAACGCCTGACATGGCGGACCCCATACCGGCCCCCATGTGGCCGTGGGGGCCACCAGAGGCCAGGGGGAGCCGGATGGGCCACAAAGGACTGCCGGCTGAGCCCAGCAGCTCAATTGTTGTTTTTGTTTAACATGTACCATTTTTCTTCCCCATTTTTCAAAAGTGACTGAAATAGTTAAGTTTAGTTACTGTAAAAACAAAAAAACCTTATGTCACAAAACATACCCAAGACAACATTAAAATAAGTACACACACAGAGGATGGAACTTTAAAAAATATTATTCACAAGATTAATACAGGAATGGAATAACCATATGCCCGGACTCCACACTCCAGCAATGATATCCAAGAATGATGAAAAATTTGCTGAATTACATTTAAATTGCTGCTTTTAAAATGTAAAGCATTTTTGTTTTGCTTCAGAAGAACCAGCTACTCAAGTAGCCCATCACTGAGTGAAACAGAGAGGACTGAAAACCTAGAAGACATTTTCCTCAAAAAAAAAAAATCATTCTACAGAAAAGGCACTTTGACATAGCTTTCCTAAAACAACCTTTTTGTGTGTCTACTGTTCCCCACCCCACAAAAAGTATAAAGCAACACAGTACAAAAATTTAGTGTATGCATACCTACATAGAGGTAAAGAGAATTACGGTACTCAGATGTAAGCCTCCAAATTCCACACCACTGCTGCCGCTGCTGCTGCTACTACTGCTGTGTTGCGAAGATACTCCAAAGCTTTCTCCTGCTTCAGCTCCACATTCACAAGAGGAAAAGTGAATCAAATGCCCAAAATGACCGTGAATGCAAAATTGAGGAAGAGAGGTAATCAGCAGAAAAACCATTGGTTGCAAACACGTTCACCAGTTCTAGCAACATTATATGTCATACCAAATCCCACCACTTGAGAGGTAGGATATTCCTTCTTTGCCATTTACTGGGTCCACACTACTGCACTGTAAAAGTAACCATAAAGCATGATGCATGTAGCCCTAAACCTGACTTCTTTGTCCACTGAAGCCCCTCACAAGTCTCTCAAAGTCTCCCAGCTCCTCCAATTCTCAGGGAATTTTCACCAAACCAATGCCAAAAACATGGGCTGTTCCAGTGCATTCTGGCCATGGATCTGACCCATTGTTCCCCCATTGCCTGCACAAAATGGGATGGAGTCCACACCGGCACGCCGGCCAGTCTCTGGAGCCACCGCCACTGCTGTCCATGTCACACTCTCCATAGCCAGGAAGCCAGTCTGCAGCACATGAGCAAGGTACTCTGCATGTGATTAGCCTTGATCATATGCTGTGGGACTCCTTCCTGGCTTCGGAAGACCAAGGCAGACAGCAGCTGCAGTGATGGGCCAGTGTGTCAATCTGGTCTCCTGCAGTCACACTGTTTTATTTTAACTGAAGCATGTTTTTCCATGTTTAAATTGGCTTAACAGGCTTTAGCCCATCTTGGCCCTGCTTTTGCCCCAGGTGTCATTAGGATTTCCCAGGGGCAAAATGGGACAAAAGCCCTGTGTCTGCAGGACTCTTTGGGACAAATTGCCCATCTAGTCAAACCCCATGTGAAAATAACTCATCCTCACCACAAGCACCCCAGAATCCTGTACTAACCCCAAGGGCCTCCATTTTCCTCTGAAGTCCTTCTCAAAATGGTGATAGAAAGTGATGTCATGTCACTTCCTGTCAGCATTTTGAGAGGGACTACAGAGGAAAGCAGAGGTATTTGGGCTTCATGTGGGGCTCCAACAAAATTGCCCACCCCTGCTCTAAATGTACAGTCAGTCCAGAAAAGGAGTTGTTTTCTTTAATTCTGAATGCCAGCTACAGCTGAATGCCAGCTACAGCAGCCCTATGGAATCAGTGGGATTTAAATAAGTTTTGACTTACCATTCAGCAATTTATTCAATGGATCTATTCTAGTTGGGATTAGCAATTTAAGCCATCATCATTCAACTAAGAAGTCTCTAATTCAGATTATTTTTGTTTGTTTTATACCACACCTTTCTGCCTTGTTGGCTATAATAACAAGAATAACCAGGGAAGTTCTAAAAGATGGAACCGGAGTATGAGGGAGGTATAGACAGAAATAAGTTATTATTCAAAAGAGTTACAATATGTTCACACACTTTTTCTGATTTATTAAATTGCTTCACTTGAAGCAATATTTACAGACAGAACTCCACACAAACAATACTCATGTCTGTTTGTATCACCATAACTGCAAGTTTTCAAGGAAAGTTCCTACATTCTCCTTGCAGCAATCCCCAATGTGGTAAATTATCAGGTGCTCTGAAATCAACTGAAGAAGACTGACAGTTACCTTGCTAATAATTCCAGCCACTATTATGATGGTTGTTACAACTGTGGATGTTTCACTTCCCCATTGGTTTACTGTTTCTGACAGATTCATCGATATTGTGATCACTAAGATATACATACATGTGTGAATAACTACCTCACATGGACAGCTAGCAGTGTGATAACGGTGTTTCAAAATATATTACGTCATTAGTGTGGTTCACATGAAACTTAAAACCCATGTGATCAAGTAGTGGGATCACAGCAGCTATAGCCAATTCCCTGGCCAATCAGTCAGGACTCCTTTTTTTGGGTGTGTGTGGGGGAAAGAATCCTGTGCATTTACATTTGAACATACCCAGAACTGCTGCAATAGGAAGCTGGGCTGGTATACACAGGGTAGGCACAGTGAGCACTACTCCACCATGCTCTTAATGCATGTTTTTCATGTAGGACTTATGTGAAACTCCTCTCTTACAGCAGAGGTGGGCAACTACATGGTGACCACGGGGCAATTTCCCCACTGTCCCCCATTGTCCCTATCATTTCCACATGAAGGCCAAATGCCTTCATTTTCCTCTGCCATCCCTCTCAAAATGGTGACAGGCAGTGACACCACTTCTTGTCAACACTTTGAGAGGGACTGCAGAGAAAATTGAGGGTACATGGGGATAGCACAGTATCTGGTGTGCCTGTGGGGTGTTGGGGTATTTTGTGTGGTTTTTAACATTGGGAGGTGCTTTCTGTGTGGTTTGGGGTCATACATTGCCTGAAAATGTGCCAACTGGGGCTTGTTATGCGACTTTGGGGAACTGTGCTTCAGGGGCTACAAACAGTTTACAAGATGCAGTTTGCCCATCCAATAGTCATATGCATTATCAGGACCTTTTTTTAAAAAAAAAGAAGGTTAACAATTTAATACCTGAAGTGACTTAATATATTTGTCATTTTTAAGGTGCTTTACATGCCAAGTTTCAGCCTAAAGCAAATTTTAACAATGGTATTTGAAATCCTGAAAAATAGGAGGTTTTTGTTATGAAAGTGCTGACACAATATTATCTGTAGCAGTAAAAAATAGCACAGCTATAATTAAAAGTGCACAAAATACTTTGACAAAACAAAGGTTGTGGTTTCATCCTATAATGTAAGCCTACAAATCTCAGCTGGTATAAATAAATATACATATGATGGGGCACCGTTTGCTAGTGTTAAATCCAAAACTGTTGCCCTGAATGTTATGAACCAACCTCAGATGTTGCACACATCGTGGATAGGCATGGTTATGCTGTTGACAACCACCATTGTCAATTGCTGCATAACCACATTGTGTGTAGCTGTTGCATAGCACAGATTTATGTAAGAGAGATGTCATAGAAACAGCATGCTAAGATGGATATGAGAATCATCTCATCAGCACAACATTCTACAGCCATTTGGACCACCACAGAGCCCGACGTTTTTGAAATCAGAATACATGCGTGATAATTGGTGGCCATTTTTTAAGAAGGCAGTTGAGACTGACATCCATACCAGAACGGACAAGGCTCAGGTGCAAAGCAAAGGATACCAGCCAGTTCATGTGTGATATGAGATATGCAGATCATGCTGATTGACTCTGTTGTTGGGTTCCAGAGTACAGTCTGGCATTGTCTGAAGGGCTTCAGATCAATAGAGATTCAGATATCAAAAACAAATAAGTAAAAGCTAGACACTGTGTCTTTAACATAACCATATAAAGAAGCCAAGATGTTGAAGTCGAAGGCTTTCACTGCCGGCATCCATAGATTTTCCTTGGGTTTTTCTCTGCACTGTGAAGCTGTGTTCTGGAAGAATTTATTTCTGTTGTTTCGTCTGCATCTGTGGCTGGCATCCTCAGAGAATGGTTGCGTAGGAGTGTGTATAGGGTTTAAATACTGTGAACCCCTGTTGGGAAGGATATGTAAATTTGTGTATTTGAGTGGCTAGCTTCTGGGTGTAGATATGCAAGGAGGATTAGTGTCTGTTTGGCTAATGGTTGGTTGATGGTTGGTTGATGTTCTGCTGGAAATCCCCCTGTCCCTGGGTAGAATTCCTCTGTAAGTGTTGAGATTTGATTCTATTGTTTTTCAGGACTAGAAGCCAGATTTTGTTTACCTTTAGGGTTTCTTCTTTCCTGTTGAAGTTGTCCTGTGTTTGTGGATTTCAATAGCTTCTCTTTGTATTCTGACATGACCGTTGGTGGCCTAGTCCAGAATTTCGGTGTTTATAAATAACATTTTGTATCCAGGTTGGTTTATAAGATGTTCTACTACTGCTGATTTTTCTGGCTGGCCCAGTCTGCAGTGTCTGTCATGTTCCTTGATTCGTGTTTGCACACTGCGTTCAGTGGTCCCTATGTAAACTTGCCCACAGCTGCATGGTATGTGGTAAACTCCTGCAGCTGTGAGAGGGCCTCTTTTGCCCTTCGCTGAGCCTAGCGTTTCTTGGATTTTCTTGGTTGGTCTGTAGATGGTTTGAGGTTGTATTTCCTCATCAGTTTCCCTATTCTGTCTATTTCTCTATTCTGCCTTGGATGTGTGGTAAAAATACCTACCCTTTGAGTGGCTGTTTTTCTTTATTCCTGTGGTTTTTTCTGGGTCTGGCTGCTCTTGTGATGTCTGATCTGGAGTAACCATTAGCCTGTAGGGCCCAGTTTAGGTGCTTCAGTTCTTCCTCCAGGTAGTGGGGTTCACAGATCCTTTTTTGTGCGGTCAACCAATGTTTTTATTGTGCTTCTTTTTTGTCCTGGGTGATGATTGGAGTTCTTGTGTAGGTATCTGTCCGTGTGTGGATGTTTTCTGTATACCTTGTGGCCTAACCATTGGTTTGGTTTGAGTATAACTAGGACATACAAGAATGGCAGTGTTCCTTCCTTTTCATTTTCCATCATGAATTGGATATTTGGGTGGATGCTGTTCAGGTGGTTCACAAATGAGGCCAAATCTTCTTCTTCGTGGCTCCAAATGGTGAAAGTTTCATCCACATATCAAAATTCTGGACCAGGCCAAAAACTATCATGTCAGAATGCACAGAGAAGCTATTGAAATCCACAAACACCAGGACAACTTCAACAGGAAAGAAGAAACCCTAAAAGTAAACAAGATCAGGGTTCCAGTTTTGAAAAGACAATAGAATCAAAACTCAACACTTGCAAAGGAATTCCACCCAGGGACAGGGGGATTTCCAGCAGATAATGGGCCATCAACCAACCATTAACCAAACAGACACTAATCCTCCTTGTATATCTAAACCCAGAAACTAACCATTCAAATACACAAATTTACATATCCTCCCCAACAGGGGTTCACAGTATATAAATCGCAACACACTCCTACCCAACCATTCTCTGAAGATGCCAGCCAGAGATGCAGGCGAAACGTCAGAAATAAACTCTTCCAGAGCACGGCCTCACACCCCAGAGAAAAACCAAGGAAAATCTATAGCCTAGATGCTGTGGGAGGAGGGGGAAAGGGAAGCAACTGCTTATTGACAGCTCTAATGTACATGAATCTCACCAGCACTCTAGTCACAATGCTTATGGGGAGGAATGTGTGAAGCCATTGAAACTGCATAGTCAGTCTTCTCTGGTATTTCTACATATTGTTAGTAGCAGACTGTGGTGAGGGGTGGGTCATTTTTGGTCTCCTGAAGTCTTCGTTTAATTTAATATTGAATAGCCTGGTTTAATCTTCTGTTTGTCTTTCTTGTTAATTTTTCTGTTTAATGAATGAGTGTGTAGGTAGATAAACACGTTCACCCCAGTTGCTCCTAGTTTTTAATTTTGTTGTTGCTAAAATGGATGTCAGGCAGTCTGAGTCACAACAGAAAAGGCAGTACAGTACATTCTGAGCCATTTTGAGTTGGGAGAGGATCACAGAACCTTTAACTTCTTTCACTATAAGCAGTAAAAGACCTTGGGTACAAAAATATGACAGCACCAGCAGCCTGCCACAACATCTTAAGAGGCAGCATCAAGCAGGCTTGCTCAGGGCAGAGGCAGAAGAAATGTCAAAGCAGTCAGGTAACAGGAAAAGACGTATAAGTAAAGAACAAGGGTGGCGGCAGCAGCAGCTCTCAGTACCCCACCCTCACAAGAGACCTAGGGGTCGTTTACACGGCAAAATAAATCCTCAAAGAATGCAACAAGAAGCCTGATAGTTCCCACGCATTTCGAAGTAGCAGCGCCCTTTTCAGAAGGAGAGGGTGCAAAAAACCCATAAGTTGCGCAGTATCAGCTTTCGCTAGTTTTCCGCACTTTTTTGATTAAGTTTGCAAAAATGTGCATAATTTATCGTGGGAACTAACAATCTTGTAAACTGGCATCTGCCTTTTCGAATTACTGTGAGCAGAGCTGAATCCTGATTGGTTGGAGTGACCATTCTGCTTTATCTGAATAGACTGAGGGGTTGGAGAGAAGAAATTCACCCTCCTTCTGCTTGCAACCCACTTTGGAAAACTGAGCCCTTCCTGTCTGTCTTTCGGGGGGTGGGGTGGGAAGATGCTTCGCTGCTTCGCTGGTGTGTGTGTGTGTGTGTGTGCTGGGAAACAGCCGATCGCATGTTTGTTCTTTTGTTTGTTTGTCCTTCCATTCACTTGCCTTTATTCAAGGCTTCGGAGGGAGGGAAAACAAATGAGGCAAGCCCTAGTTCTGTGTTGTGTGTTTGTGTGTGTATGCATGAAGGGAATCGAAGATCGCTCCACCATGCTTTTGCTTGTTCGTGCTTTCATTGACTCCTTTCTTTATAGAAGCCTTTCGGGGCTGGGGGAGACGGGGGGTGGAGTTTGACAGATCGCTCTTTCGATCTCTTGTTTGTTTGTCCTTTTTCTTTCCTCTCATTATTTATGGTCTCCATAACCCCCTCCTTGCTCCCTCCCCGCCTCCTGCCTGGCTTTAATCATCTGGAGGCGATTCCCCCCCACACCTTTGCCTGTGTGAATTAAGCAAAACAGAAAGTTGCTGGATCTGGCTTCATCATCCGAAAATGCCAGGCGTCATGTGATTTATGTACTCCTGACGCGAAAGAACGGTAATCCAGAATCTGGCAAACTTTTTCCTGTCATGGAACCGGCCCCTAGACAGCTCTGGAAGAAATTTTTCAGTACTAGCCTAGATCACCAAATTCCTTAAGAGGGAGCAGTGGGATCATCAGAGGGATCTCACCACTGGGACTTCTGGTAATAAATAAAGCATGCTTTTTTCACTTCCTTATGCTGCCTTGTTGAATCTTGTCAGTTGGTTGTCAGTCAATAGAGAGGAGAAAAGTGTTCTTTCTTCATGTACACTATCATTATTTTTGTCATTATCATATATCTTAAATTGAAATTTTAAGAGACTTAGCAGATAGATGCTGTAAGTGGACAGTGTCAGCACAAAAGCAGTATGAAATGAATTGTCAAGACTAAGGAGATCATCTGACATGTCAAAAGTGGTGTTATAGCAATGTCAGGAGATCACAAAAGGGCTCCCTTATCAGACAACATCGTCCTCCCCCCTCGTTATGCACCCATTCTGCTCCCATTCTGCCAGCACTGCTTTTTATTGACAGGAGAAATAAAATTGATGGGAGTTATCAATAGATCCCCCGGTCCGTTTCTGTCATGGATGTTCCTATGTGTGACAAGGTGCCTCATTATGCTGGTAAGATTCCAGTGTCAATGGGAGGTCCCTGCCAGAACATTTCTGGGTGAGATCAGGACATCCAGGTAAGTGACATACTTTTTATGACCCTCCCCAGGTTACTTGTTAATTTTAAAGTGTGTTTTTGTACTTGCTGTCACTTTTTTGGTTATTTTTGAATTTCTTGCACTTGCATCTTCTTGCGCGAATCCACAGGATTTCAATCCAGGAAGCGAACGGAGCTCATCTAGAGCTCCTTTCACTCCTGGGCTGCCCTGTCAACTTGAGACAAGCTAAGTGTGGTGGGGAGGGTGACTGAGGCAGGACTGGGATGGTACAGGGGTGGGAGTGGAGATTGTGGGACAGGAAAAAAATTTTGTTCCTGTCTGATAGTAGTCAGCAATACATTTAAAAACAACAACAACAACAACAACAACAACAACAACAACAAATTTTGTATGCCACCAAATCCCTTGGATTTCCTTATCTGAAACTCAGTTTGGTTTATGCCTAAATCTACCATGTCTCTAAATCATATGATATTGTTATGTGCTTTCAAGTCAACTCCAAATTATAATGACTCTATCACAATGTTTTCTTGGCAAGATTTATTCATTAGAGGATTACCATTTCCTTCCTCCAAGGCTTGGAGAGTGTGACTTGCCCAAGTTTACCCAGTGCATTTCCATGGGTGAGCAGGGACTTGATCCCTGGTCTCCTGGAGTCCTAGGACTTTTTCAAATGGGGGGGGGGGAACCTGAGGAGGTTGGGGGAAGAATGGTGCTGTCCCACTTACAGCACTCCGTTTCAGATGGCGCCATCCTCCTCCCGACCTTCCCCCATGCTTCCTCCATGCTGCAGGTGCCACTTTTTATTGACAGGGGTTTTCCATCAATAAAAGTGGTGTGTTTCTCATGCCCATAGCACAAAGGAAGCATGGGGGAAGGTCAGGAGGAGAACGGTGTCATCCAAAACGGAGCAGCGCCGTTCTTCTCCCAGCCTCCTCAGGGATCTCTCCCCCCGTTTGAAAAAGTCCCTAGTCAAACACTCAATCCACTACACCACACTGGCTTTCTAAATCATATATGGTTGTGATTCAATTCAATCTGATCCATATCCTGAATCCAAGTCGAGTTTTGAGAATCCTGATTTCCAAAACTTGCAACGCTTTGGAAATTAGGATTCTCAAACTCAATATGGATTTGGGGTCTGGATCAGAATGGACTGAATTTGGATGTATCCTTTCTGAATCAGTCCCAGATCTGATTCACTGAATTTAGCTTCAAACTGAAGCAAGGAATACTCACAGAGCCTAAAAACTGCATTATAGTACAGATCTTTCCTTGAATTGTTCTGGATCATCACATCTATTACAAATTTCAAAATCAACAACTTTTCAACCTATGTATAGAGTTACTGAGGAGTACAGCTGCAATCCTCTGAATGATTAGCTGGGCATTCATTTGAACTCAATGGATGTACCTCCAAGACTGGGCTGCATGTCCCCTTGGTATCACGAGTACCCATCCTTGGAAGTCTATGCAGAATTATAGCCTCATTTTTCTGAATAGCCTTACAGTAGCTTACAGAGTATTTTAGTTCAACTCTTCCATGAAATCAAAAAGTGCTGGCAATTTGTTTATGCACTTTTACAAGACAACTTCCTATTGCTATTTTCAATTGTTGCATGCCTTTGAGTTGTGGACTTGACTACGTGGGGGGAGGGGGCAATCCAATTGAAAATCAGACTTCTTTGGCCCAGAGCTGCACCAGAGCTTCCCCACATGGTATTTGGACCACTCTGGTCAAGATTTAAGCACCATACCAACCTGACCAAAAATTCCAAATCCCCCCATCTGATTATTACCCCCTGATGTAGATCTGCTGCCACTGCCTAGCCAGGTACCTCTTCCCAAACAGCTTCACGCATGCTCTTTTACAAGGCAGATGCTTGGCATGCAGCCACTCCTTCTGAGGGTCAGAGCAAGCAATTCCACCTGGCACAATCACTCTCTCTGACCTCAGAATGAACAGCCTTCCATCAGGAAGGCAGACCCCAGTGTACAGCCAATCGTTCTCAGGGTGAGAGTGATTCTGCCCAGCGCAGTCATTCCCTCTCTTCAGAATGAGCAGCCATATGCTGGGAAGGTAGACCCCCAGTATACAGCCAATCATTCTGAGGGTCAGAGTGAGTGACTCTGCCTGGTGCAGGACAACAGGCACCACCATTTCCCCCCTCCTCAGCACTAGTATCACTGCCTCTGCCTTCCCAGTGCATAGTGAACAGGTGATTGTGTGCTGGGAAGGCAGAGCCAGTGGTGGAGATACAGAGGAGGGTGGTAAAATGGTGGCTCCTGTTGGGTGGCACTTGTCCTGACTCCCCACTCCCCACCCCCAAATCCAGGGCAGATCCTTTGTATGCACTACAGTTTTCTTCTGTATACGGAGGATGGAGAAGGCTTGTTTTCTGCTGCTCCAGAGACTGGGATATGGAGCAATGGGTTCAAAACTACAGGAAAAGAGATTCCACCTAAACATTAGGAAGAACTTCCTGACAGTAAGAGCAGTTCAGAAGTAAATTACACTGCCTTGGAGTGTGGCAGAGTCTCCTTCTTTGGAGGCTTTTAAACAGAGGCTGGATGGTCATCTGTCCGGAATGATTTGATTGTGTATTGCTTCATGGCAGGGAGTTGGACTGGATGGCCCTTGAGGTCTCTTCCAACTCTATGATTCTATGATTCTATGATTCAGCAAACTCCAGAGAAAACTGTGAGTCTTCCAAAAATGGATTTTAGGTGGTATACTCTGAGTCTGGTGTGGATAGGGTCATACATCGTGTGGCACTATTGCACCAGATTCAGGGATATTGGGCTAGATTCTGGTGGGGGGGGGTTGGATTTTATTGCTAGTGTAGACAAGGCCAAACTTATGTAAGCCTAAGATGAACCTATCACATGCTTTTCTTGGCAAGATTTGTTCAGAGGGGGTGTGTGCCTTTGTCTTCCTCTGCGACTAAGAGAGTGTGACTTGCCCAAGGTCACCCAGTGGGTTTCCATGGCCGATCAGATATTCCAACCTTGGTTTCCAGAGCTACAGTCCAACATTCAAACCACTACACTACACTGGTTTTCAATTTTCAATAGCTATTAATATTTTTTTAAAACTGTATTCAGTTAATAATCTGTTTCAAACTATGATTTGAAGGGAATTGACTTCAGAGTATGGATTCCTAGAATAGCAATATTAATAAAAAAAATTCTTTGTGTTTCTAGTTTTTAAATGAATGCACTGTAATTCACTTTATCCTTCTATTACAATTGCTTTTTGTTAGTACTTCCTGGCTTGTTCATGTTCCCTGGTATAGTGATTACAAACTTGTTTTATTAATTTGTTTCCATTTTTTACTATCGGGTGTCTCTCTCTCATTTCTTTAATCAATAAACACATTTCTTTTCCTTGCCATATAATTTGCCTTTGCATATGATGCCTTTTCTTTCCCACTTTCTCTCACTGAAGGTGTATGTGCATTTCTCACACTCTGTACTGAATATCCTATGGAATCAGAGTTCCTATTGAAAGTACTGCCTGATATTTTGCTGTCTAGGATCACCGTCATCCCCTCCCAGTTCCCCGCACAGAATTCTTGTTCCATTTAGTTTCAGAATATTTGCCAAATTTCCACAAATGCAGCTTTCCCTCTCCTCCTCCCCCTCCTCCTCTTCTGTTATGTCTCTATAACTATGTATTTGATATAGAATATGGGCCAATATTAAAACAATTTTTAAAATAATAAAAATGCAGTTTTTAGAAATAGTACAATCAAACCAGTATGAAGGTACAGGGATATGTATAGCTGTTCAGTTTCTAACCTAACATGCTTTTTCACAAGGTGTACAATGACCAGAATCCCATTGGTGACATGTGCAGGTGTAAGATGAGCTATGCATGGAGAGGAACAGACGGATCAAGCTGATGGTGGCAGGAGCAAAGTTCCACATATGGAACCACTGCAGATATGCAACAATGCACCCAGAGTGCTTGTCAATGTGCATTGCATGTTGCCCATTGTGCAATGAGGGGATAGCTATGGACATTCACCATTTCTCATCAGTTGTGCTACAACTGCATTCAGTATGTGGGTTATGTAATGTTAAACAAGCATAATTCCATCAGCAGATATTTACGCTATGTTGAGATGATGTAGGACCTTGGCCAAAATGTGTGTATGAGCAAAGGTACCTGGCTATGCATGTATTAGAATAACCCCTACAGCCTAATATACAAAAGACTGCAAGCAATATATAGAACTGCCTGAGTAGGCCAGGTAAGTGAGGCTCGTGGTCTGTGGAACCCATAGGTATGCCTCCTGTCTTCTTCTTGTGAGATGTTCTTCACAAGAGGTGAAGCCACCAGTTTCAAGTAGTTGAAACTTGTCACCTGTCCAACACATCCCTGGAGGTTGTTTTCCATCTGATTACATGGCAGCAGGTACAAGAAATTAACAGTAAGCCAGTTGTAATTCAAGGATCAGAATCATGACCAATGGTGAATTGTAGGAGAATGCACATTTCCCCCTTTCTCCGTATAGCTGGTCCTGGGTTCCATCATTGCTACTATCTTTGCTTGCTGTTCTGGATTCTCAGCTGCTCTGAATTCAGCCTTACCCACTCTGATTGATTCCTGTACTCAATGTTCTTTTCTGGAGTCTCTTCTGTTCTAGATCTAGCTATTGTTGCTGCTGTCCAGTTTTTTTCATCAACTTTCCACAAATTACTTTGTTGTTGTTGTTGCAAGCTTTCTACTTATAGAATTGCTTGTTTTAACAGGAGCCATTATCCCAAATAATAGCAATGTTACGGTTAAGGAAATCTGCCATCTAGTTGCTTAATGGTACTTTAGGCTACAGGCAGACTTAAATGATTAAAAGAAATCCATGCATTCAGAAAACCTAATAACCTCAAGATGCACACTCTGATGTCTTTTTAGTATTTAGGATAGGCTTCAAGAGTATTATTTCATGGTTCTAGGGTTACAGTGTACACTCAAACATGTTTTGGTTGAAATTCTGTGGGTTTAAAATGCAGGTGTAATTGAAAGTTACGTCTGTGCATTTATTTTTTGATCATGGCCAGTTACCTGTCAAATGTATTGGTGTCCTGGCCATGTGGTTTCCAGCAGAGGACAAGAGGCAGCCTGGCAGCAGTTGTCTGTATTCCTGCAGCTGATTGCAGGAAGGAACTGGCGTCCTTCTGGACCTCCTCAGTGTCCTCTGGAGGTCCAGGAAGATGGCATTGTCTACCTGAAGCTGGCTCTGGGAACACAACCAGCTCTTCCCTGGCTGCTCCCTGTTCTTCCCTGGCTGCTAAGTGGGCATGAGGGGAGGATGTCCACCCAGTTGACACATAGCTGAGTGTGTGGAGAAGAGGGGAGGACATTTAGCTATACTTGAACTTTATATTCCATCACTGCATTGCAAGATCCTGTTCTCTATCTTCTTTTAATACCTATCTATATCTATCTAACTATACAAATGACCACCATTATTCCTTCTAACACCAACTCAAGTCTCCCCATCATCACAGGAGTATGCACAACAGCAGATTCAGAGCTGAGTATTGACTTATGAACAGAATAGGTACCTGCAATGCTATCTTGGGGGGGCATATTTTGAGAAAGATGATATTTATGTAAGATTTGTTATGTACATTTTTATGGATTTACCCAGTCTGCACCTCCCAAACGAAACACAGAAATAGATATATACAATTCCAGACTTGAAAGACTTTTTTCTTCTTTCAAAAGAAAGAAAAAAGTTCAACATGAACACATGAAAACTAGGAAAAAGACAACAACCACGCAATCCATGTTACATGCATTTTTAAATTGTGCACAAACACATTTCAATCAGTCAAAGGCATGGAGCCATTAATACATTTTTTAATGAGGAAAAATCCACACAAAATTGTGTATAGATTTCTCTCTCCCATAAATAGATATTCTTCATGGAATAGACGTGGAGGTAGGAAAAGAAGGAAGTCCACAGAAACTGACTGGACAAATTTTGCAGTCCTTACTACTGATGCATTCAAATGGTTGTGTGATGTACTTATTACCTATACTATAATCAGAGTAATGCGTACTTGAAAAGGAGCCTCAGGGGCACATATTGAGGCTTAATGTGCACTCTTGAGGCTGCTTTTCATATAATTAATAATTAAGCTACCCATATTCGTTGCTTTCTATGATGTTTACTTCTCAGTTTTGGACCTGCTATTTTGCTTTACAGTTTTGGATTTTCTCAACTGCCAGTAATCACCTGACTAGACTATGACTGTGTACAGTTTTAGGCTGAATAGAGCAGAAACAATGCAGAATGAAAATGTTTATCTTGGGCCTTAGTAAAATTGTGCCTTTCAGTAAAACTGAATCTTTGACCAAAGCCTAACTGCTAGTTTGACATTTCTCTAAATATTTATAAAGCTCTGGTGGGTGTAATTATAGTGGCACAGCCTCTGCTTAACTCTTAATAAATATTATTAAATATTGTATTTGTAGCCCAAACTGAGGTAATGCTAGTTTATCTTCTGGATTAGGCAGATGCAGGTGGCTTGATTGTTTGTGGCCTGGCTTTTTGCCTGGTATGGACTACCCAAGGTGTGGAAATAGCCCAGCATAACCCAAGTGTTGTCCTGTCTTCTTGTTCAAATAACACAATAAGGAAATTAAACAGATTCCTGGTTATGAAGCTTATTGTTATGGAATATGAAAGCCCTGAAGAATTTCAGGAAATTGATTGTGTAGAGAGACTTCTTAAATACCTATGTCCTTTAAAAAAAAAAAAACCCCACAGATTCTCTGACTTCAGTTGAGCTCTTTTGATATTAGTACAAAATATACTGCCGGGTCCATCTTTACAGATCTAGGATCATACAGCTATGTAGGCTCTTTCATATTTGCAATAATGGGATACAGCCGTGGAGTTCCATTTATCATTTCTGAGGTTGGATCAGTGTAAGTTTAATGCCCTCTGCTGGGAGAATCAATAGGTTAACTGATTTCTCTTCAGATCCATAATCACACAGTCTGATGCCTGAGATGTACAAGTGGAATACTTCAGAGGCCCTACCAGTTTCAGCAACACTCTTGCCTCACCAAAATGTAATGGAGAGGATGGCCATGATTAAGGCTAATAGTTAATTAGGGCATAAAAGCTGTGCATGAGAAGCAGCGAGTGCATGAAACAGAAAACACAGGATATGCTTCCACCAGGGAGCGGTGATGATGCTAACGTATGTAGAAATTGATTTAGGGAATTTCAGCCCATTAAAACATCTAATAGCTGGTGTGTTCCAGGCACTTCTGTGAAATTTCTTGGTCACTTTCAACATTCCCTCCCTCCTATTATTGTCTTCAAATTCTATTGGGAAAATGTGCAAGGGTGGAAAGATATTTGGCATGTTTACCCCCAGCCTTGCAACAGCCACTCATGCAAAATTATGTTGCAGCTTCCCTTTTCCAACCTACTGGAATATCATCATTGGGAACAAGCCATGGAGATCAACATAGGGGTCATACCTGGAAATGCTACTGCTAAAATAAGGCAATTAGGGTGGAACCAGACTCTCTACCTTTATCTCTATCTCTATCTCTATCTCTAAACACACACACACATATCCATCCATACTACAGAGAATTCTTCAACCACTTCATGAACCTGCCTTCTTCCTGGTTTTGCAAAGGACATAAGGGTCATGTAGTTGCAGATCAAACACAGGTTAATTTGTCCATTTTGTCCCTCATCCATGTTTCAGGTGGCATGTTTACCTTTCAGCTTTTTAAAAACACCACATTAATACTTCTCTACTCATTTCAGTGACTTTTTGATAAAGTAACTTTTTTTTAAAAAAATTGCAAACCTGCTTTGGGTGAATCAAGGGGAGTTTTCATGGCAACAACATGGTAAGGGGACAGGAATCAGCCCAACTTTTGTTTAAATCACTAATTGGAATGAATGCAGTGAGAGCACCCCCACAGTGATTTTCCCAATCTGAAAATATAATGACAGATCCAGATTTGGACATGCACCACTGGGCTGATGAGTGAAGATTGCCCTGGCCCTGGAGATGCTGCACAGATGACTCAGAAGACCCTGATGAATGAGGTAAGTTGTGATAGGATAGGAACATTGGTCAGACCTCACCTGGAATACTGTGTCCTTTTCTGGGCACCACAGTTCAAGAAGGATATTGACAAATTTGAACATGTCCAGAGAAGGATGACTGAGATGACCAATGGTCTGGAAACCAAGCCTTATGAGGAACAATTTAGGGAGCTGGATACATATTTAGCTTGAAGAAGAGAAGACTGAGAGGTGACATTATAGCTATCTTTAAGTATCTGAAGGGATGTCATGTGAAAGATGGAGCAGACTTGTTTTCTGCTGCTCCAGAGACTAGAAAACAAATGAATGGATTCAAATTATTTTTAAAAATCAATCTAAACATTATGGAGAACTTTTCGATGTAAGAACCACTCAATGGATTGCCTCAGTGTGTGGCGGGCAGGGGACTCTCTATCTTTGGAGGTCTTCAGAAAGAGGTTGGATGGGCATCTTTCAGGAGTGCTTTAGCTGTGTATTTCTGCATGGTAGAGAGCTAGTCTAGATGACCCTTGTGGTCCCTTCCAACTCTAAAATTCTATGATTCTATGATTAATTTGGTCTCCACCCTATATACAATATCTTCAACCTAAGTGTCATCTGCCATCTACCTTGTAACTGCACATGTACATTTTGTTCCACATATATTCTGTGTACATTCTAAGTGTGTTCTATTTGCATTTTCATTACCTCTTCCAGGTTTTTTCCCCCCTGTCACTACTAGTGACTCAGCAGCTCCCACTCTATCCAATGCTGGGACAGAGCTTGGGGACTGTACTTTTTTTTTTTTTTATCTACAGCTCCTAGAATCCTAAAAATCCAAAAAGTAACTTTTCCAAGCTATTAAGGTAGACAATGTATTGTTCTAGCTAAAGGCTAAATGTTTATGACTGCCCAGAGTTTGCATCAGTATGTATGCCTAAATATACATGTATTGTTATCCTCACACATCTTGTTGGGCCTATTCAGCAGCAGTCTTCAGAGCCAAGAAGAAAAAAAATAGCAAGAAAAAAGTCCTTGGCTTCTGTCAAGCCTACTCAAGATAAGTCAAGCCAACCATTGTTATTTCAGCTGTTGAAAGTCCCAGCAGGGGGTGGATAGGTTAATTAATGTATTTGTTTTTCCAATTTAAAATGATGTGGTTGGAGTGCTCTCTGGGCATATATGCAAAAAATGATAAAACCAGATACATAATTTAATGAGTTGAGACAGTGTCAAGTGACAATGGCAAAGAACATGAGAAAGGCATCTTACTAACACAGGAATCTGCATTACACTGAAAAGGGTCCTGAGCTTTGGACTGCAACATTCCTGGGAGCTGTCGTCCAAAGTGGCAATGTTTCCAAGCTCTGCATTATGGCCATGGGTTACAGTTATTCCAGTACCCACTCAGTCACTGGCAGTACTTCTCAAAGGCCTCACACAGATGTTCTGTGCTGCTTGAGATCCTTTCCATTGGAGATGTCAGGGACTGAATCTGACTCCTTCCACCTGTAAGTCATTTTGTCTAACCAACAACCACAGTCCTGTGAACCACTCAGAATCATTCAAAGTAGGCCTACACCATGACATTTGGCTGTCTGAGGCAAAGAATAAGATGGCATTCTAATATTTAATGGACAGAAGCACTTATTACAGCACTAGTAATGGGACACCATTCTCTACCGTGCCTAAGAGCAGTAGTCTAGCTTAGCAGGCACATAGTAGCTTGTGTGACATACACAGCTTTAGAGGAACAAAAGGTAATGGCAGAGGGGCTCAAATAAAGCAGGCAGGGTAATGCCACTACTGCTTTCCCAGGCTTTGCTCCTGCCTCAGTCTACCTAATGGTAGGGTTGGTCCAACTTCAAGGTACCTCCTTTCACCCAGTAGAATGTTTCACTTCTTTGCTTTGGACAGCTGATGGCTAAACCAATACCACCCCACATGGTCTTCAGACAGAACCCAAATGTCCCACCAATTTGCTCCACCATTTACAATTCATTTTATCATCAAAATTTTAATTGAAGTTGTCCCCAGTATATTCTGACTATTTAATTCATAATCTGTATCAACAGCAGTTTTCCCAGATGAAATGAGGGGCTGCTGTTCAATAAAAACAAGCTTGGACTCTTTCCTTAAACACACAGTGCTAGTTCCATCATTCTTTAGATTTCTGGCCATTGGTGTTTTTTTGTTTTTTACCACATGTGTTCAAATTTATTGAATATTTTGCTTTAGATGAAGAAGAGACTCAGTGATCGAAATAGATTGGAATGTATTAAAATGTATATAAAATGTCCAATAATATAAAATATTTAATTAGGCCTATAAAATACTCAATAAAATAAAACTCAGCCCTAACCAATAGAAGCCATCCCAGATAAGAAGGTTTGCAACACTTTTATGAACATTAAGGTTTAAGCCAATTCTTTCATCCAGAGAAAAAGAGTTGTATGCAAAGAAGACAGGCATTCAGAACAATTCTCTACAGCCCTTGTGATCTTTAAAAAAATATGAGACTGAATAATGAAGAGATCAAGGTTTCCCAGATGCATGTGGATATTTAAAGATGTGTGTACTCAATTACATGCCATCCATCTCTTATGTTTGCTAAGAAGAATTCTAATAAAATAGTGGAATAATGGTAACTCCTAGAGCAAAAACAGATATGAATGCTTTTACAGTGAACATCCTAAGCAAATGTAAAGATAGAAAATCTATAAATTTTAGCTTCACCAATTTTCTTATTTCTCTGACCGCAAATTCAATTCAGCCAGTGTTTGCATCAATTCTCAAATGTAGCAAAATGCATGCAGAACATGTCCAGAACATTTCATGCACAGGTTGGGGCATGATTTTTTTTATTTATTTATTTTTAGCATTCACATTTTGTGCAAGTGGTTTTCCTGCTACCATATATATTGCCTTGAGCAATATGTTCCATTAAGTTCAATAATTCTAGCCTGTACAGGACTGAAGCCTAAATATTATCCTTCCTCAGAGAAGGGCCACTTACACATCCCCACCCCACACACACAACAAGAGGAAATATATCGATGGAAAAAGGGCAGTGGTTTGCATAGAATTTAGAATCTTTATAATTGCATAAAATGTATGTAAACACAAATTTAGAAATAATTATTACCTTTTAAATAAAAAAATACTATACATCAACATTAGGTATGGCTGTGGCCAGCTGACTTATAAGACTTCTCAGTTTGATATCCAAATGCTAACTACATGACACTTTCATATTCTCCTTGAACTTGACATTGTCTGTGATACAACTTCTATGGAGGTCTCTAGAATGCTTTATGGGATCAGAGTCAACTGATGTAGCCTGTGGATGTGGGTAATACTGCTAGAGACTTGCCACCAACCCATGCCTATATTTGTTACTGACGTTTAGCTAAGGAAAGTGACTGGATGGTTCTAAATTCATACCTCTTTAAGTGGTAGCAGGTGGTCCCAGATACCCTGGAAGTGGTGGCTATTCAGCTACTCCTTAAGAAATCTTCTTTGCATTTAGGTACTCTTGGTAACTCTAATACAAGGTCACACACTCCATCCATGAGTGATACGTTCCTGAACTTACTGTTTATAAGTGAAACCATGGATAATAGCAAATCCTATTAAAATAAAGGACTTCTGGTACAAATATATCATACAGTTGCATTGGAGGACCTAGCAATTTCTAGAGAGGACACCTCCCTAGGCATTTTCCAGCATGACTCTTGGGCATGTGTCCCTATTTTTTTCTGCTATGGATAACTGAAACCACGGATATTGGTTACACAGAAATGTGTGTGTGTGTGTGTGTGACCTGTACAGTTGCTAGTATCCTCTTTTAGGCAGACTTTATTTCAAGGCATTATGGATGCTCCAGGAACTCCAAGTATGTCTGGATGACAATGATTATTTGCATCCATTTCAAAGTTAGGAGATTTTTCACATGGGGAAATTATTCCCCGGGGAGCTCAGGACAGAAATGGGCCTGTTCTGGAAGCAGCGCCACGTTTCATATGCCCCCTTCCTGCTCCTGATCTCCCGTAATCCTCACTCTGTGCTCGTTCCATTTCCCTCCCACTAGGTTCTGCGGTTTTTTATTAATGAGGGTTCATCGTTAGTAAAAAAAATCACAGAAACTGGTGGGAGGGAAATGGAACGAGCACAGAGTGAGGATGATGGGAGATCAGGAAGAGGGAAGGAGGCATGCGAAATGTGGCGCTGCTTCCAGAACAGCTCCATTTCTGTCCCAATCTCCCTGGGGAAGAATTTCCCCGTGTGAAAATCTCCTTAGATTAAGGCCAATTCTGGTACTGGTAATGTCTTGGTTACCATGATGAATGACCTGCATTGGAAGAGGGATAATGTTAATCAACCCCACGGACTCCCATAACTCTCTCAGCAGCTTTTGATACCATTGTCCATGCTATGATATCATGTTGGACTGGCTCTGCGCCTTGAGTGTAGGGGGCATTGTTAGCAGTTCCACTCATATCTGTGGGTCAGTTTTAGAAATATCAGTGCCCAACTTGTTCAACTCTTTGACATTTGTGCTGTGATGTCCTACACAGCTCCATCTTATCCCTCATGTTTTCAAACAGCTGTATGAAGTTGCTATGTGAGGTATTTGGGGGATTTAATATACCATCAGCATGCTGATGGCATCCAGCACTGTTTTTTCTTGTCATCCATTTCTATGTGGAGGTACTAAGGATTGAAAGTGGGACCTTTTGCATCGAAAACACCCACTATATCACTGAGCTGTAGTTCTGACACAATGGTGTTTATCTCAAAACAGCCTTTTGATTTCAGGATCCTGTGTAAAATACCTGGGGGAGCAGGGTATGTCTTCAGCTACAAAACATATATTAAATAAAATAGAGTTCTCTTCTGTTCATGTTCTACAAAAACATGAAGAACTGGGATATTAGCCTTACAGGATCATTCCTTCAGTGGGAAGCAGTTCAAGTGAATTAGTGTGTGAAATTAAGTATATTAGCTACTGTAAAATTGGTCTTTTGTTGAGCAATTCTATAAATTTTGTATTTGAGACAGAAAGAACTTGAGGTGTTTTTAAAAAAAAAAATCAAGTGCAAGAAAATAAAATGAAATTGCAGATTCATTCATCCAGGCCCAAGGCTTTAACTGATTCTTAAAAGTATGGGTTTGCATCCTATGCATTAAATCATGACTAAAGTAGGATTGACAACTCTCTTTTTTCTGAGGGGCTCCACATCTTTTAACAGCTATGTGGCAAGCTGGTGCAACATGGCCACTTCCATGCAAGGAATAATTGTACAGTACTACTGAATTTGGCCAGTGCATGTGGAAAAGAGTTTCATATACCATAAGTTCATCTATGAACACTCTACCCAAGTACACAAATGTCTACATATTCAGGTTGGAAAAACCTCAAGATTTTTTAAAAATCTGAATGTGGGAGCCAGTGCCCAATGTAAAGAAATGCTATGCAGAAAGGACTAGCACATGAAAATATATTCACAAATTAGTTATCATTCCCAGTTTTGGCAGCTCCAATGAGTTATTCAAAGAAAGAAGATGGGTAGGGAGCAAAAGATCTGAGGTCATGGTGATGGAGTCATCTGTGACCATTTACATGCAAAGCTTGTAATTGGCTTTACCTTAAATAGATCTATGGTGCCAATGTAAAATGGATATTGATTACTCATATATATTTGACTTCTCTTTGATGTTTTGTATTGGAAAAAAATGACATTCCAAGATGACACAAATGGAGGGGGATGGTTTTGATGCACTTTCAGATCAAGTTCCCCATGTGAAAAAACGGTTTAGCCAGTTACTATCTTTTATTGTTAGAAAATAGTGTTTTTTCTGTTTTTATTATATGGTTCAAGTTCAGATGGAACTGAGGATTTCTACTTTGCCTTAATACAGTACTAGTACTTCACATGCCACCTGCATACAGTTCCAGAGCCAGGAAACATGACCATTGTCCGCTCATTTTGATCCTCTCACTTCCCAATTTGCACCATCCCCTTTCCACCAAATGTAAGTATTTTTGCAGAGTTTCAGATATTTTGAAATGTAAGCATTTTTCGCTTGTTAGGATTGTCCATTGCATAGTCCCACTTACTGGGAGTGTCAGAGCACAGCTGTTGCATCCTTTATACATGTTTTGACAGTCAGATGAGTTTTTGAGACATAGCTTTTGGGTGGGGGTTGGGTGAGAAGGCTGGGAAATCTTAGTATGCCAAATCTTTGTGCTTGTATCTTCTTCTTTCCCCCAACCCATCTGTAAACATTTTGTTTTATCCACTTTCCTAATGATTTCATTGACAGGCAACTTCAAAAGCCAAGCCCCAGCCTTCTTGTTGTACAGGCTGCAAAGGGATCTGTCACCCTCAGCAAGCATCCCTGCCATGAGCCATTTATCGCAACAAAAGGCGCTGTGTTAACGACATGGCTCATCATCAGTCAGTCCTAGTGCAGGAGATGTCAAATCCACTGCTGGGGAACAAGGATAATGTGGTCTTTCCTTTTTTTGAAATGGAGAGATGGCAGGGGCTGGGAACAAAGTCATTGGCAAATTGGTTGATGATTCTTTTCTGCTGTTTACAGTCAATCCCCATTGCTGACCCCATTTTGTTTCAGAGGGTTCATGAGTGTGAATGTGTGTGTGTGTGTGCTTAATACACTTGGAAAACTTACTCTGCCTTTAAAAATTTGAAGAAATAAGGTACATTGAAATCTCCATGTCAAGCAGTGAAGTGTTGTTTGCAAATCAAAGTTCTTGGTGGAGAAATTAAGAAGAATAAAATATTTGTATAGTCTTTGGCAGAATTTGGACTATTTCTCCCAGAATTTCATAGTCAATATGGACATAGGTGATGCAGGTGGGGATTCTGGAGACTGCAGACCAAAAAGGGAAGGGAAAAAAAACAAAAAAAAAACCTCCCTTGACTTTTCTGAGCTCTGGTCTTTGGCTTATTTAACATCCTATACATTTGCCTAGATATGCCAGTGTGGAAGAGTTCATATCCTTCCTGTCACAACTTTGCTGACAACCAAAACCTCATGTGGCTATCCAAATTTCCACTGTTTTAACAGGCTCCAATAAGTGCTACCCCTGAAATATAAATAGCATCTTCTGAGGGGTCTTTTTTGCCAAGACTGTTGTAGAGTGAAAAAGAGTCAAACGTCCCTTCCCTACCCCTGACATACCAGGTCTGCTCAGGATTCCAGAGGGGTGCTATTTACATAACAACAACTAAAATAGCCATTAGGTATGTATACCCAATTAATGACATGCCACATTTGTCCCTTTGAGTGGAGGGATTTAGGACTTTATCAGACTAGTGTCTAAAAACATTGTAATTCCGCGAATGAGGAAAGCCAAAGCATAGTGGCATTTTTACACTAAGGACTTTTTAGACGTACCTTAAATCCAGAAGGAGCCGTCAGGAGTGGAATGCAGCTGCTCCGCGGCAGGGGGCAGTTTCTGATGACACCGTCCTTCTCACGTTACCCTCCATGTTCCTTCTGTGTCACATGGAAGGTAAAGGTGCCACTTTTTATTCACAAAGAACTTCCATGAGTAAAAAGTGTCGCCTTTTCCTTTCATGCAACACAGAAAGAACACGGAGGGTAATGCAAGAGGGATGGTGTCATCAGAAACTGCCCCCTGCCGCGGAGCAGCTGCGTTCCTCTCCGATGGCGCCTTCTGGATTTAAGGTACGTCTGAAAAAGTCCTAAGTATTACATGTCTCTGTAATGGCACAAAAGAGCTGCCACGGAATTATCACACAACCACCACTAGTACTTTAGGAACAGGACTTTATTTCTGTGATTTAGTATGGGTGAGATTTCAGTGGTTCTGAGAAGATGCGAGTGCACTTAATAACACCCCAAAAAACCTTTAATGAATCCAAAGTAAATGAACACATAAACACATAAACAAACCTAAAAACATCTGAACTGGGACAGTTCATAAAAAGAGTGTCCTGTGGATAGTTTTCATGTTCTCACCTGGAAGTTTTCTTGTCACGAACAGGGCGGGGGAAGGAGGACCACCCATTCATGCTGCAATCTTGCGATTACAGTAGGACGTGTTTTCACATGCTCTTCAATACTGGGGGGAAAGTGATATTAAGAACTATTGAGAGTTTGCATCATCAATGAAAAGCAACACCTTATTTGTGGATGGAGCACAGACTGACCACACGAACATGACAATGTTTGGCAATAGTGGGAACTACTCAAGCTACTGTGATGCTGTAATTGCGCGGTTTTTGCCACATCTGATGAAGTCCTTAGAGTGTTTGAAGTAGGCACAGGAGTCTCGTTGTATTTAACCAAAATGCATTACTACTAGGCATTTCCTTAAACACCTGAGCACTATTATTTCAGTGGAAAGTTTGAATAAACATGTAAATAAATAAATATTACTCACACTTCCATCCATTTTTCTCTCTTCCTCAATTGAATCAGAGAACAAAACTATCTCCCTGTTACATTTCTATGAAAATTTAGCAACATTTGGATCACAATTGATCTTATGGTAGTCCTAAGAACGCCAGATAAATATTGGGGTATAACTCTCACTGTTGGTTCTTAACTAGAGCAGATTCACTGAATTAATGGAATTGTATGTAAATGTTGACTTACCAATTTCCCACTGATTCAGCAGAGCTACTGTGTTCAGGACTAAGAATGAGATTTACATGTAGATCAGCAAAGTATCTTAGTAAAATATTTGGCAGCCCCATTGGGGGACAGAGATCCTCACAATGTGACCATACAATATCACTGATAAGAGACTGTCAGTGTTCAAATGTACATATGGGGCAGAGGTAATGAGTGAGTGAGTGGAAAACTCACAGAGCTGCCATTTGGGGGAATCCTCTCTCCTAATGTTTCCTCTTAGTGAAACCTTGTCAAATCACTACAAATTTTCCAACTGAATTTTGTTTATTGTCTTGCTGATCATGGACTTGAGCAGTAAAGAATTTGGAGTAAATTCTGAGTAAAAAGACTAGTTGTACTCCATAGCTTTTGTAATGTATATAGGTATTTTATAGAGGCAGGGGGTGCGTTATCACACCAGGCTTTACCAGCAGTACTAGAGCAGGATAATAATATATCTCTGTGAGCAGCCATTCCTTATTACACAATGTCATATCTCTGCTGTTGCCAGTCTGCTTTCAAAGTGTTGCTGGAGGGCACATTTTCATTGACGGGGGAAATCCATCAATAAGTCCTCATGTCAGAGGATGCACCACCTGTGGTCCCTGTATGCTGGGTTCTGCAGTGCTCTACCCTCCTTGCAGTGTGCAAGGTGCTGAATAATAACTCTGAGTCTCCAAGTTCTATGTACCGAACTTTACTTACAGAGTATTTACAGCTATGCAGAACAATAACTGACGGTTAGCAAAGTACTCAGAGAATCAAAACTCAACACTTACAAAGGAATTCCACCCAGGGACAGAAGGATTTCCAGCAGATAATGGCCCATCAACCAACCATTAACCAAACAGGCACTAATCCTCCTTGCATTTCTATACCCAAAAACTAACCATTCAAATACACAAATTTACATATACTCCCCAACAGGGGTTCACAGGATATAAACTCCACACACACACCTACCCAACCATTTTCTGAAGATGCCAGCCACAGATGCAGGTGAAACCTCAGAAGTAAACTCTTCTAGAACACGGCCTCACAGCCCAGAAAAAAACGCAAGGATGGATCTATGGATGGATCTATGGATGAAATCTATGGATGCCGGCTGTGAAAGCCTTCGACTTCACAAAGTACTCTACAGAATCTCCAGCTACAAGACCAATAATAACTGCAACAATGAGCATAGGCCACACCCATATTTATATATATTGTCCATGGCATGATCTCCTTCCACAGGAGTCTGTAATGGTCCAGTTGCATCATCTCTGCTGTGTCATCCTGGGTGTATCCTGGGTGGTGTGGTGATGACAGTTCATGTCTATCACCATACTACAACCTTTTCCTCACGTTGCATCATCCAGCATATATAGTAGCCATATTCTGTCCAATGAAATTCTTGACAGGCTTTGCATATACACTGATACCTTGATAGCACTGTGTTTCCATTATTGTCCTCTTCCACTTCAGTACCAATAGCAGCAGTCATATTGGGTGAGTAGGCCTGGTTACAGAGGGAGAGAAGAAAGGCAGACAGAGCTCCATTTTGCCTTGGCCCAGAAGCAGAATGGCCCTCCCTCCATCCCAACTGCCATTGCCCTGACCATGGAGGGAGAGAAGAAAATGCTAGATTTAATTCCTTCCCCTACTGCCATCCCCTTTCCTTTTGTATCATGTCTTCATTAAGCTTGAGGCAAGGGAACTATGTTGTTGTTCTTTCTCTTGTAAAGCGCCATGTACATTGACGACGCTATAGAAATAAAAGATGATGATGAGCATGCTTTTCCTCTTCTCTCCCTCTCATTTTCCCACTTTCCCACCCACTCAATCTATTTCTCCCACCCCTCATCTACCTGATCTATTCCCCTCCAACCCTCATCTGTCTCTTTTCTTCCCCCCACTCTTCCATTGCACAGTCTGCCTATCCCCCCTTTCACCCACCCAGTCTATTCTCCCTCCCATCCCCATCTGTCTCTTTTCTCCCCACACTGTTCTGCTGCCCAATCTATTTTCCCCCTTGCCTGCCTGATCTATTTCCCCTTCCTCCCCTATCTGTCTCTTTTCTTCCCCCCAAGCGAACCAAGTGTAGTTGGAAGTCTTGTTGATTTCAAAGGGGCTCGCATCTAACTAAATGTGATTACAGCTGGATCCCATGCATGATTACTTGAAAATAAGTCCTGGTGGGCTTTACTCTCAAGTAAGTATGCGCAAGATGGCAGGCCTTGACTTAAATGCACGTGTTTTGGGAAGACAGAAGTGTGTGAAGATAAGTGAGGAGAATGGATATGATATATTTAGACTGGGCTATCAGAGCTGGAATGATGTCTCCAGAAACTAATGTCTTTTAATGAATTCAGTTTGGCTTGGATATGCTTTCTTTTTTGTGGTTGGAAGATTGTTCAAAGAACTTGGTAATTTAGTATTTATCAAGCTGAGGTGAGGTGTCTACAGTGGGGATCCTCATTGTCTTCTTTATTTAATATTGTCATTAAAATTCTAGGATAATTCTGTTAGTGAATAAAAATGGTAATGGTTACATAATTCAATAGGCACATTATAGCAGACAGAGATGAATGAGGACAAATAATACCAAAGCACATATAAGATACAGAATTACATCCCTCCTATAGTTGAAAATACAGATGTTGCAAGGTAATAACAAAATGGTAATGCAGAAAGTGACTGTCAAGTGATGGCAACTACCTAATTAAAAGCCAGTTATCCTGTTATGATGGAGTGCAGGAAAAGTATTGTCAGTTTAGCAGACAGAGAGCGTGGGGAGTACTGTTCATTTCTTGGGATTCTGAAAAGAGTTTAAATTTCATTTAAATTAAACTGAGCCAATGCAACAAGGGAAAAAGAAAACTTGAGTGAACCGGGACATCACACATATGAGCCTGGAGTAATTTCTGATAATGCCCTAGTGCTAAGCCATCAATAAAAAGTGACGCCTCATTCACACCAGGGCAACTGCAGCAGGAAAGGGTAAGTGATGACATTGTCTGATAATTTCAGCCATATGTGCTATTGTCTCATCCTAATGACATGGTTTTTGCCACGTCTGATAAAGTTCTAAGGCAGTCTGTTTCCATACGAGATTGCTCTTCTCTTCTGCAAACTGGAAAACTAACCTGCTTTTCTTTCCCAATCTTTTTGATGCCTTCTAACACCACACAGCATTAAGAAGCGGAGCAATCAAGGTGTAGATCAATCAAGAGGATGGGTGAACAGGTCTTTCAGCTACTGTGAAAGGATCATAGCCCAGATTCTAATTCACTTCTATGACATGAATTATGCCTTTGGGCCCAGTCCCAGTATTTTCATTCATGTTTTAAAACAATCCTTTCTTGTCTGTTACTCACAAAGCTTAATGCCTCTTTACATACTGTTCCTCTACATTTCAACATGTGTTTGACTCAAGATTTTGACATATAATTTCCCTCCCTTTCCCTTTCACTGGTCATAATTTTTGGAAGTAGAATTCTTGTTCCCTTTACCTTCCAGTTGAGATAATGTTTTATAAGGCATTATATGGGAAGAAGGAATTGTTCTGAGGAAGGATATTTGTAAAGGCAAAGAAAACTTGGAGATAATTTATTTGGATATGCATGTGTGTATGTGTGGCAGGAGGTGGAGTTAGTTTCTAAACATTAAGGAAACAACTCTAAGAACTCCCAGAGAGGAAAGCTGAAGGGTCACTGGGTGTTGCAGAGTTCAGTCCGAAGCCTGTCACAGGAGGCCACCTTGCAGTGGTGGAAACTTCACCACCATGGCTTTTACAATAGTAGGCCCTGAGGCTGCATGTGGCCCTCAGCTCCTCCAGAATCCCCAGGCTAACCATTTTCTGTCCAAAAAGAGAGGATGAGTTGCTGCTCCTGGCAGCCTCTGTGTGCAATAATGTATTTTTCAGCTAGTTTCAAGGCCTTCGTGTATGATAAGCTCCAACATTTCACAGATGAAAATCTGCATACTTGTGGCGAAGCTACATCAGAGTGGAGTCAAGCTTGCAGAAGAACACACAAACTAGGAGAGGCTGCAGCACTTTGCTTTTGCCTGAACCTACTGGGAAGGGCAAGATTCCACCACCTCCTCTCCCTGCCTCGGCTGTGTTAATAGCGTACAAACTACTTTTGCACTTTGAACTCACTTCACAGCTGACCATTACTATGTCATCTCCAGCATGTTGACATCTGTCATCTGAAGCAGGCAGAGGCTGCTACCATGATCATTTTTCCTCTGTGTGTGGATGCTCTGACTTCATAGATTTATATACATGTAATCTGGAAAGTAAATCCAGAAAAGAAGCAAGCTGCTGAATGCTGCTAAATACTCTCTCAACAACCTTTCCTTGATACAATCACCACCACTTACCATGGAGTACTTTTTTGGTCTTCTCAGGCCAATGTCGCATCAGAAAAAAATTAACAAAATCCACAGTCCTGATGGATAAGCCTAAAGCAAGGGGAACTTCCTGATGGTAAGAGCTGTTTGAAAGTGGAATACACTGCCCATAGTGTGGTGGAATTTCCTTTTCTGGAGGTTTTTAAACAGACTGGATGGCCATCTGTCCAGACTGCTTTGATTTTGTATTGCTGCAAAGCAAAGGGTTGGACTCATTGGCCCTCATGGTCTCTTCCAACTCTATGATTCTATGAGGGGTGGCAACTTTCAGCAGTCCCAGGACCACTCGCATATTTTTCTCAACCTTGAAGAGCCATGCCACTCCTTGTGCCACTTCACACACATGCTGATGCTTCACTAATTTTTTTTCTTTAAAATGCCTATAATGTTCTCCAGAGGGTATGAATGGAATTTTCCTGTGGTTTTTTTTTTTTTTTGCTGCCATCAACATTTGTTAGATATGTGCATTATTGGGAAATGTAAGAGATAGTACTGAATCTTTTAAGTAGGGAAACAGGCAAAGCAAAAGCTGAACAACAACCAGTCTCAACTCTCCCCCCACCACCACACACACAGGGTCTAGTCTTCTTTGTAGAACATCTAAATTAGCTTTATTTACTAATTACATGTGCATAATCAAACACATTATTTAATGAAGGATAGGGAGGAAAGAGAAAAACTGCTGCAAGTTAGAGTGATGCAGGAAAAGCAATGTTATGGGCAGAAAGCCTAACAAACAGGAAGTTACCATACATATATGCTGTATCTAAAGTCCTAGGACTTTGGACTTTTTCAGACGGGGGGGGGACCCTGAGGAAGTCGGGAGAAGAATGGGGCTGTTTTGCTTACAAAGCCCTGTTTCAGACAGCCTTCCCCTGACCTCCTCCTGACCTTCACCCATGCTGCAGGCACTGCTTTTTATTGACGGAGGTTCTCCGTCAATAAAAGTCCTTTATCAGATGCAGCAAATACAGTGTCATAACAATGCCTAATGAATGTGAAAGGGCACAAATACCAAATGATGTCATGCTTTCATAGTAATGTGATGAAAATAAAGATTTTTTTTTAATTGACAGGCCAAGCCATCAATAGATAGGCTGTGGCATTTTTTTGCCATGATTGCAAATGTATAAAATCACACCCCATTCTGCTGGTGTGATTCTAGCATCAATGGGTGGTCCCTGCCAGAACACTTCTGGGTGGGAAGCAAAAACTAGCAATGGGATGCTAGTTTTATGAACCTCTCCTTGCTGCAGGCAGGTTTTTAAAGTGTGTTTCAGTTTCAGTGCTTGTGTGTATGCTTTGTTTTTTTAATTTATCTATTTTCAGACTATTAAGCGTGCTCGCATCTTCTTCCAAGAACCACTGAGATCATGCTCAGCAGCGAACATGGAAGTATGAGACTGCTTTTTCATGCTATCACAGCAAACTTTGATATAAAGAGTTCTTTTGTTGGCAGAAAAACAGTGTAAAATATGGTGGCAAAAGAACGTTTTTAGAGGCTTGTCTGATAAAGTCCCTAGAAAGTAGCATGCCAACTAGCTGTAAGGGAGCATAAGCATACAAAGGTTATTAACTCTGACATGCCTGGAAGAAGTGACTGACAATCAAAATAAGATGGCTACCTCTGATTTTGAACAAAACAAGTCAGCAGGGGAACAGACAGCTTCAGTTTGCCCTCTCTTCCCCCAAAATGGGCTGCAAGTGGCAAGCAGGGGAAAAGACGGATTTGGAGGCTGAGGGCTTCTGTAGAAGCTCAGGGAGCTGGATGTCACCCAAGACATGCCTTTGCTTCCTGATATATGCTTTGCAAATGAGCACATAAATAGAACTTTTGGGCTATTGAAGTTCCTCCTTGGGGTAAATTATGTTTTGCAGTGGGGCTAAATGCTCTTGCTCTGAACCTGTCTGTCATGTGTTATTTAGATTCCAAATGTTTGCCATAAGAGATTATCAGACATGTCAAAAATGCCATTATAACAATGCCATGAGATCATGAAAGGGCTTCCATATCAGACGTCGTCATCCCCTATTGTCACCCAAGTGGGGGCATTCTTTTTTATTGTCGGGGAGAAGCCGGCAATTGATCTCCTGTGCCATTTCCATTCCAGATTTGCTTATGTGCGACACTGTGCCCCGTTTTGCTGGCGAGATTACAGCATCAATGGGTGGTCTGGCAGAACACTTCTGGGTGAGATTGGGACATCCAGGTAAACTACCCTCTTTTTTGTACCCTCCCTGAGTTACTTGTAATGCTTTTAGTGTGTTTAGGTGCTTGGTGTCACTTTTTGTGTTTATTTTTATTTTTGAATTTCCCGCGCTCATGTGTTCTCGTGAGAATGGGTGGGATTTCACTCCAGGAAGTGAGTGGATCTCCATTAGAGGGGATGCTCTTTATCCATTAAAGCTCCGTCCACTCCTGGGCTCCTCCGTGATGGGAGAGAAGGTAAGTGAGGTGGGGAGGGTTATTGTTTTGAGATGGGGCGGGATTGAAGATTGTGGGACTGATAATCTCCTTAATGCTTAGTACAGATATTGTATTAATGGCTGTTAGTACATTACTGCCTCCCTAATGAACTAACTGTAGAAGACAAACAGAATTCTGGGGAGATTAGGCTCCCTTTTGAGTCATACCCGTTTTGGTGTTTGTGTGACAAGAAGCCTCTGTTAACCTCTGCAAATTCTACATGGGGCTCTTGACCCATAACTGTTTATTCATTTTAATCGAACCAACCTGGTCTGGAGTATAACGTGTGCATTTATCTTGTTAAAGGAAATGAGACTTGGCTATGCAGAACTGCTGGAAGACTACACCTTTAATTGGTAACTGAGAGAAATCTTTTCCTTTATTAGATTGGTACTGTTGAATACTTTCTTAACCAAGAAGTGATTGGGATTCATTAGACATTGCCATGATGCTAAATGTTTCCCAGTACAACTCCCATTTCACAGGTGAGTTGGAAGGTTTCAAATAAAAACTGAGGCACCAACTGGGTTCCATGTAAGAGTGCTCCATTCCCCCACTACTACCTTTGTGGGTTTGATTTCAGTTTGTATCCAGATTTAGACATTTTCTTACTGCATTGTGATCGACTGATTTACTCAGTGGTGGTTAGCTTTTATACCTAGCTGGCTGAATCTGTCTTCTGTGTTATGTGATTTAAAAAAAAAATACAGAAACACACGTGGTTGTCAGCTCAAGGGAAATGGAGGAGATGTGATAAAAGATGGGCTCCTAGTGCACAGCTGCCATCAAACAACCTCACAGAGTCCTATTAAACTGTTTATGGATCAAAGACCAGGCACTGGAGAGAGAGTACCACCAAAAAAAATTCTAATAGTAGGCATCTTAAAGGTAAAAGAGAGGGTTGAATGGTCTATTTCAGCACAACTCTACAGGTAGCAATTTTGTTTAATGAGTTTGCAGTTGAAAAGAACTAAGGATGGTCACTCTATTGACAGCTGTGGTTTGAGCTCCCCTAAAATTCATGGCTAGGTTTTCTGAGCCATTTCCCTATAATTTCTCTTACAAAATATCTGGCTAGTACACCTGGCTGCTGACTGTTAGGAGCTATAAATCTGTCTCCACTACTCTCAGGCCTGTTCAACCCAGATTCCTTCATAAGAGACCATGTAGTGCTGTAACAATCCATATTACAGGGATGGGGTACCTTTGGCCTGCTGAATGTTTTGGACTACAACTTCCACTGTCCCGTACCACTGGCCATGCTGGGTTGGGCTAGTGGAGGTTTACATCAAAACGTCTGGAAGGCCAAACGTTTCCTGTCTCTGCCTTAATATAGTGATTAATCAAATCTTAGTGTAAAAGTAAATCAGTTAATCATCTGTAACAGATCAGCACAGATAATCTTTTTCAACATCTTTTTGAACCTTTCAGTCTTTCTTTTCTTAAAACTGCAGCAATCAGAAGCAGGCAGCTTGGAGGGGGAAGCAAATCAAAGAAGTTCCTTCTTACTGTCCCATTTGGGGAATGAATAGATTTGAAACATGCTTTAACATCTGATATTAGTGGATACTTAGCACCTGATTTTTTAACATCAAATCCTTACATAAAGAAAGCTTCCTTTTCATAAACATCTTTTATTTTAAGATGTGTTTTTTTTAAAAAAAAAAACATACTGTTCCATTTTATTCAAAGAACAAGCTGTTTAGCATATTTGATTTCTCCAATTAACTTGAAATCTCAATCACTTGTTTCATTTTTTTTAGGTTGCAATTCTATACATACTTATCTGGGAGGAAGTCCCATTGAACTCCCTGGCAATTACTTCTGAGAGGACATGTTTATGCTGGTATTCTATTCCTCCACCACAAATATTCCTTTCCAATTCCACACACACACAACCAGGACTTTATCAGATGCGGCAAATATGGCATCATAACAACACCTAATGAATGTGAAAGCGTACACATATCAGACAACAACATCCTTTCATGATCATGTGTAGGTAATAAGGCATTTTTTTTATTATTGATGGGCCAAGCTGTCAATAGATCTCCTGTGGCACTTTTTTGCCAGTATTGCTGGAGTTTGAATCCTCGTGCCATTCTCCTTGCATGATTTCAGCATCAATGCCAGAACAAATCTGGGAGAGAACACAACAGCCAGGTAGGGGATGCTCTTTTTACGAACCTCTCCAGTTTATTTTTAAGTTTAAAGTGTGTTTCTGTGTTTGTGTGTACGTTTGTGACTGTATTTTTCTGTATTTTTAAAATTTACTGCGCTCACATCTTCTTGCAAGAATAGCCAAGATCACAGGCGCAGAAGTGAGCAGAGCTCCATTCATGCTGTGTTAATGCTGAGGCTGCTTTTTCATGCTACCTGAAGGTAGGTCTAATAGGAAGGGTTATTGTGCCAGGACAAGTACACTTTTAGCTTTTGGTGGGACAGAAATGTTATTGAATATTTAGGAGATTAGCAGACAGGAACACAAAAAGCCTTCCTGTCCCACAATCTCCAGACCCATCCCTGTCCCAGCACAATAACCCTCCCCATCAGATTTACCTTCTCTTCCATCCAAAGGCAGCCCAGGAATGAACGGAGCTCTAACAGAGCTGTGTTCACTTCCTGGACTGAAATCCCACCCATTCTCATGAGAAGATGTGAGCCTGGGAAATTCAAAAAGAAAAAGACACACACAAAAAGTTCAGAAAAGCACATACACACTAAAAAAAATTAAAATAAAATAACAAGTAAGCCGAAAACAAGTTAGCAGAAAACCAAGGGACCCAAAACTGATAATCCATTAATGTAACTTTGGGTCCATCCACATTACACAAATAATCTAGTTTGAAACTGGATTGTTTGCCATTGCTCCTTCCTATGGAATCCTTGAATTTGTACTCTGGGGAAGCACCAACACTCTTTGGCAGAGAAGGCTAAACACCTTGTAAAGGTACAAATCCCAGGATTCCATAGGAAGGAGTCATGGCAAATAATTCAGTTTCAAACTGGATTATTTGTGTAGTGTGAATTAGGCCTTTATTTCCCAGACTCTGAACACAGATGATGAGTGTTTCTTTCCTAAACTGTCTCTAGTTTGGGTGTATGCACTGCTCTCATGTAATTTTCTTTTAATATTTAGTATTTGAATTTAATACTAAGTTTGGCGAATATTCAAGAAGGGCTTTACACTTGAGCAATTAGGATGTTGTTTGGTGTTCCCACTTTATTTGGTTCACTTATTAAAAACTATTATTTATTTTCTAGTACCGTGGTTCCCTGCCTTTTTGGACTTGCATACCCCTGGCAACCCATTTCCATAAACTGTACCATGCATATTAAGCAAAATGTTTGTAATTAATATAGTTGCTGTTATTTCAAATGTATATGTTGTAACTGTAAATAAATAACCCAATAATGGGGTTAAAAGGCAATTGAATAATAAGGTGAATAGACAGTTCATTAAAAACTCACCGCAAATATTTTATACACAACAAATATTCAATGCAATCCTTGAGCTTATTTTGAGGCACATAGTGTTTTGAAATCGGGTTCAACTGATACATTCTTACATCTGGAACTGCATTTGGTTTACTACTGTATCATATTTATTTTCTTATAAAAGTATAAGAAGTGAAAGTCCTCTCCACCAGCTCTGTATTTCTAAATGACAACAGAAACTTAAACGCCTTGTCAGAAAGCTGTTCATATTCTCTGCTGATGTACATCCAAAAGTTAATAAGGGATTTTTCTTTGAATCCAGCTTTTAAAGTAGTATCAGTTGAAAGTTCGATCAACTTCTCTTTTTCCTTGATTGATAATCTGGCAGCTCGGAAGTATTCTTCTTCAAAGGGATTTGCAATCCAGTTGTTCTCTTCTCCAGATTTTGAGCAGTATTTCTCAAAAGATTATTTTAGCCCTTTCAAGTAGTAACTTATTTTCTTGCTCATTTCTTGGGACAGAGAGGAAATTGTATCATTTCAAATACCTTCAGATGGCCTTTTTCAATATATGACCTCCAAAAATCTAAGTTTTTAAATCATAGATTCACTTTTCTCTGAAACTTTGAAGATGGTTATCAAACTATTCTGAAGTGCCAAATTTGGATTGTTTATTTGTAGAAAAATATCTGATAAGTATGCAAGAGCCTAAAGCCAATCATAGTCATGTAACTTGGAAGCAAGTTGGAAAGGATGGTCTTCAAAAAACAAAATAAAAAGAACTGGACCTCATGTCTAAATTCGAACAGCGAGGTAAGGATTTTACAACAAAGAGCCATCTTGCTTTTATATGAAGGAGCAGAGCAGAAAGAAGACTCATCATCTCTTCATGCAGTGCTTTGAAAATCCTCGAGTTTGTGGACATTATAAAGTTAACCAGTGTAACACCTTCAGCACGAAAGACTTGTAATTCACCTTGGAGGTGCTTAGATGCTAGGTTTTGCCTGTGAATGAGGCAGTGACTCCAGGTTATATTGGGGGCTACCTTCACAACATAACCATGAAGACTGTAGTAAAAACCTGATGTAGACTGGCCCCCATCAACACATAGCCTGCAACAATTAGACCAATTAATGTCCTTTTTCTTTGAAATAACAATCTATAGTATTAAATATATCCTCACCTTTTCTGCACTATGACAGAGGAGGACAAACAAAAAGTTTTCTTCAACTCCATTGCCTTTCAAATAACTCACAATAACAAGCAAAACAGTGAAATAAGCAACATCTGTGCTTTGGGACTTTATCAGACTAGACTCTAAAAATGTTCTTTTGCTGGCATAATTAAAGCCATTTTTATGCCAGAAAAGAATGCCTCCCATCACACTTATTTTATCTCCCGGCAAAGGCTTTCCCAGCAATGATTCTCATGAGAAGATGCTTGCATGGGAAATTCAAAAAAAGAAACAAAAACAACACACAAAAAGTTAAAATAAGCACATACACACACTTAAAAACTTCCAAGTAACCTGGGGATGGTCATAAAAAGTGAGTCACTTACTTGGATGTTGTGATCTCACCCAGAAGTGTTCTGGCCGGACCTGCCATTGGCTGCATTCAAATGAGTTAAATGGTGCTAGGTTTCATACACCGGCAATGCTCACAAAAGCGCCATGGGGGATCTATTGACACTTCAGCCATCCAATAAAATAGGATGGGTTTTGGCCAGGACATAAACAAGAAAGGGAGATGTTGTGTGATACGTGCACCTTTCACATTTATGTGGCATTGTTATGATGCTGTATTTAGTGTGTCTGATAAAGTCCTTTGTCAACATGAATAGCAAAGAATTTACTATTTTTAATTCTACCTATTGCTGTCACCTAAACATTGTCAGATATATCCTGAATTCTTCAAGCTATTGTATTGTTCAAAAGAGGGACAGTGTTCATTTTCCTCACATGTTCTTCTCCAAGCGTACACAGAATGGTATCTTTGACACAAAGAGAAATTAAATTCTCAGCTATAGTATGATTATTACCATATCTATCTATTCTGCCTTGGTCAGACCTCACCTAGAATACTGAGTCCAGTTCTGGGCATCACAATTCAAAAAGGATATTGACAAATTGGAGCATGTCCAGAGAAGGGCAACTAAAATGGTGAAAGGTCTGGACACCATGCCTTATGAGGAGAGACTTAGGGAGCTGGGTATGTTTAGCCTGGAAAAAAGATGGTTAAGAGGCGATATTATAGCCCTGTTTAAGTATTTGAAGGGATGTCATGCTGAGGATGGAGCAGGCTTGTTTTCTGCTGCTCCAGAGACTGGAACACGGAGCAATGGATGCAAGCTCCAGGAACAGAGATTCCACCTCAACATTAGGAGAAACTTTTTGACAGTAAGAGCTGGTTGGCAGTGGAACACACTCCCTCAGAGCATGGTGGGGTCTCCTTCCTTGGAGGTCTTTAAACAGAGGCTGGATTGCCATCTGTAGGGGATGCTTTGATCAAGATTTCCTGTGTGGCAGGGGGTTGGACTGGATGGCCCTCATGGTCTCTTCCAACTCTACAATTCTATGATTCTATGATAACTAATACACACAGCAATGTGCACACAACAGCATTGAGCTTTAGGAGGTGGTAGGAACAGCAATCACAGCTTCCAAAACCTTTCAAAGCCGGCTGCTGTGCACACATTGGTGCTGTGTGCACAGTGGTGATTGTTTGTCCCTCCCAATGCATAGGGCTGCTGTGTGAATGTGCACAGAGCAGCCCCAGGCTTCAGAAGGGGAGGCAGAGGCTGTGGGTCCTGGTTACCAGGTGCACATTCTTCCTACTCTCCCCCTCCTGGGAGACCCCAGCAGTCCCCATTGCAAACCTGAGATCCCTCCAGAAAGCCTTGCCCCCACTTCTACCATATTTGTGTTGGGTTTTTAAAAAACTTTTGTGGGAGTCCTGTGTCTCTACGCCCCACAAATGTGGAAGGCCAAATGTAATTTAAAACTTTAAATGATGACAAAGAGAGGATATATGGAGAAGACAAAGAAGAACTCACACATTGAGGAGTAGCTGCTGCTTGTTCATTCACAACACAGGAGGGATGAGGGAAGGGAGAAAATTGCCTACAGCTGTTGGCTAAGTCTTGTTGGGTCCAACTTTCCATGATACTGAGCTTGCCTCTGTTGCCCAAAGCATAGCATGGGACTGAAATGTCAGGAGAAGAGGAGGCTACATTGAGAAGCTCTGGGTGGCAGGTGTACATTCTTCCTGCTGGGAATGCACCATCTGCAGTTTTATCTTGTCTTACACTGTTGTCATATGTGGCTTTTTCCTCCATTATTGAATTTTTTTCCATGTACCCCTAAACATCCTCATTTGTACCCATGGGGATACACATAACCCTAGGTCACTGATCTAGTATATTGTGTGTTTATATGCCCATCTAATGTAATAATTTGTCGCATAGTGTAATATGTAATACATATAGATTTCTCACCTTCTAAGTTCACTTTAGGCATCCAATAGAGCCAATCAGAGATGGCCAACTTCTTCACTATTAAACATTCTCATGCATTTACAGCAAACTCTTTGGGGGAAAGGCTGAACGGACAGACATCAATTAATACAGAATGCAAGGGAGATTGTACACTCTGCCGTACTGCCCAAGAGTTGTGCAATTAATTAAAAAAAAGACCTGCTCTTGGTAGAGAAGAAAACTGTTCAAACTGTTTTGCTGCTTTGTATCAACACAGTTGCCTACATTTTTGTGTGTTCTGCTTAAGGATGTGGCTCCATGGGCTTCCATAATAGGTGCTTGTTTTTCAAAATTTACTACCATACCTCTGCTAACTATCCAAATTGAGGGAGGCGAATGTTGCTGCAGAAGGAGCTAGTGAAGAAAGCACTGTGTTGCTGGAGTGGCAGCCCAGGACCCTTGCAGAGTCCAGAGTCTAGGTGAAATAACATCATGAGCCAAACCCAGCGAAGGGTTGAGACCAGGATTTTATTTGGAGTAATTGCTGATGAATACTCATGCCAATGACATAATAAGCCCAAAAGTCCCTTAGTGCTGAAGCAATGTTTATATCATCTCTCTAATAGGTACCAACTCTTTCGTCTTCTTCTCCTTCTCCTTTCTCCTCCTCCTGTCTAGTATATTTTTTAAAAAAAAAACTTAACATAGAGAGGGAAGTGGAAGGGCTCTGCTGCCACCTCCTGGCTATCTGCAGCACGTACATTTGACATATTTTGTTGGCATAGGGATTTATGACTAAATCTGTCTAGTATTCCTTAGAGTTTTCTTCATCTTCAACACTGTGGTATCCGGAACCCAAATGGATGAAGGTGCAGTTCAGCACACATGTAGGTCTAAAGATTATTACAGGTTGATTCCGATAAAATGGCTTATTATACGCTTACTTGTAGTGGTGTTGTATGTGAGGATATATGCTTTGGATGTTAAAAAAAAAAACTATGTATGAAAAGAAATTGCTGAAAAATTAACCAAGAAACCATAAGGCAACAAGCTTTTGGTGATAACTGGAATAAATTAGCTAAGATAGAGCTAGTTTTTAGTTCTTGGAAATGAAGAAGAGGAGGGGGGAAATGAAGGGGAAACTAACATAGCTTTGCACCCAGCAAAATGTTTTTGTATTGCCTTGGCCTTCTTTCAGAAGAGCAACCTCACACTGTGAAGGTTACATGGTATATCTTGTTACCTAGGAAGCCAAGGGACTGGGGAATGGGATATGCATCAAGGACTGGGGAAAGGTTCTTTACCTTAAAGGAGGCTGTACATGGCCATCTGGTGCCTAGATTATAGTCAAAACTTCAAATTTGTTAGCTTGGTGGAATTTTCCCAGCACATGAATTTCATAGAATCATAGAATTGTAGAGTTGGAAGAGACCACGAGGGCCATCCAGTCCAACCCCCTGCCACTCAGGAAATCACGATCAAACCATCCCTGACAGATGGCAATCCAGCCTCTGTTTAAAGACCTCCAAGGAAGGAGACCCCACCATGCTCCGAGGGAGGGTGTTCCACTGCCGAACAGCTCTTACTGTCAAAAAGTTCTCCTGGAGCTTGCATCCACTGCTCCGTGTTCCAGTCTCTGGAGCAACAGAAAACAAGCCTACTCCAGCTTCAATGTGACACCCCTTCAAATACTTGAACAGAGCTATCATATTGCCCCTTAACCATCTTTTTTCCAGGATAAACATACCCAGCTCCCTAAGTCTCTCCTCATAAGGCATGGTTTCCAGACCTTTCACCATTTTAGTCGCCCTTCTTTGGACACACTCCAATTTGTCCATATCCTTTTTGAATTGTGGTGCCCAGAACTGGACACAGTATTCTAGGTGAGGCCTGACCAAGGCAGAATAGAATGGTACTATTACTTCCCTTGATCTAGACACTATACTTCTATTGATGCAGCCCAAAATCGCATTGGCCTTTTTAGCTGCCGCATCACACTGTTGGCTCATGTTCAACTTGTGGTCTACTAGGACTCCTAGATCCCTTTTGCATGTAGTCTCATTCAGCCAGGTCTCTCCCATCCTATATTTATGCATTTCATTTTTCTGCCCTAAATGCAGTACTTTACATTTCTCCGTATTGAATTTCATTTTGTTAGCTTTGGCCCAGCTCTCCAGTCTATCCAGGTCATTCTGAATTTTGATCCTGTCCTCTAGGGTATTAGCTACTCCTCCCAATTTGGTGTCATCTACAAATTTGATAAGTATGCCCCTAATTCCCTCATCTAAGTCATTGATAAAGATGTTGAAGGACAGGTTGCAGCTGCTGTGACTTGCTATTACTATGGAGCAGTCCCATTTTTTCCCCTTCGTGTAGACAAGCCCCTAGAGTTACTTTCCAGGCGTAAGAAATTTCAAAAGGTTAGGTGAGCTGACCCAAGTCATTTGCATGAGACAAACTACAAGGCCTCCATTCCATGTACAGAAGCTGAGTAGCAGAGCAGTTGAAGCTTAGTTCAATACTGGCAATATGATTGAACTGTCTACCACATCGGAGGACAGCAGGCTAGTTTAGGAGTTCCAAGAAAAGTTACATGGTACAGACAGCACTGTCTTCAAAGAGAGAAGATTTGGAAGGAGGATGAAGAAGATCAGCTGACTTGTACTTCTGCTAATCCCCAGCATTTGCAACTTGAGGCAGTTCCCTCACTCTGCCTAACAGTAGGGTAGGGCTTGGACAAGTAGCTATGCACAGGGATCATAACTCAGCAGCAGATGATTTGCATGCAGATGGTCTTAGGTTCAGTGGCTGTTATGTCCAGTTAGAAAATCATCCATTATAGTAGGAGATGTGAAAGACCTCTGATGGACAGCCACTGATAGTCAAAGTAGACAAGACTAGGGACTTTATCAGACATGCAAAATACGGCATCGTAATGATGCCACATAAACGCGAAAGGGTGTCGCTGAAGCCACAGAGCACATGTGGAGAGAGTGCCAAATAATTGTGTGCCTACATTGTAGCCCTCTAGTTGAGGAACTACTATTCCTATGATTGCCATCTAGGGCTGCTGACACACTGCAGAAATAATGCAGTTTGACACCACTTTAACTGCCATGGGTCAACGCTATGGAATTCTGGGATATATAGTTTTGTGAAACGTTTCACCTCTGTCAGAGAGCGCTGGTGCCACACCAAACTACAAATCCCAGGATTCCATAGAATGGATCCATGAGAGTTAAAGTGGTGTCAAGGTGCATTATTTTTGCCTGAGTGTCCCAGTCATGGCACAGGGGCTCTTAGGATCAGTCTGTAGAAAGAAATTGGGGGAATTGACTAAAGTTGTATTCTTTTGTACACTTACCTTGCCTAAATCCACAGACCAAACAAGGCAAGAGATTACACTAAGTAATCTCTGGCTTTTCTTCCCAAACGAAGATTCAGGGAGGACTCATCCCACACTTTCTGCAAGCGCGCTGATGACTAAAAAGGCCAATCTGAGATAAACAAGCCCGGTTGCAGAAAGCACAGCAGAAAGTCTCCTTGGATGATGTTTTGTAAGTGTGTAAAACCGCCTTCTCTCCAAAGCAAACCAGAAGGGCAATGGCTGGAAGAGCCTGGGAAAAGTATTTATAACAATAGCATCTTCCCAGATTCTTTTCGTTATCTGACTGAGTTTGATTGCATTATATCACAGAGCTCTGGCTTAGACTTGTCAGATATTTTTCATAGATGCTTTAATTAACCTGTTTACTACTGGGATGTGTTTATCTCCCAAAGTACTTTGAATACTTTGGGGGAAATGGTGGAAACAATTCCCCATCTGCTAGAAGATTTTCTATTGTCAAAGGAGAGAAGAGAGGCGTGGAGAGGAAGCAGTTCCTGTCTGCCAGGCAAGGCAACATCCAGAACCCTTTTCAGCTTGTCCTTTGTATGGCCTGAAGAAGAACTTGTAGAGATCTGGCACTGGCTAGAAAGTGTTGACCAACAAATAGAGCATATAGTAGGAGAGTGTTCATAGCCTGCTGTTTTGCTCAACAATCCACAGTCCATCAAGATATACATTGGGAAATGGCCTGCCAAAATCTTGAATACCAGTAATTGCTGAATAGCTTGCAGGCCTCATGCTAGGTAGTCCTTTTTAAAAAGAAGAAGAAAATTTTAAAAGAGTGAGGGGATTATTAGACCTGCTACTGTGATTTTTTTTATTTGTTTTTCTCCTCTCAGAAATTGTAGAATGTATGTCTTTTTCATTTCCCCCTTTCTTCAGAAGGCAGCAGATGCATGTGATAATGTTCTTAGAGATCAGCATTTCTGAAGAAGAGTGTGGTTGATTTGTGGTTTCATTGAAGATAGCTTATGAAACAGGTCTTCATTACAATATCCACATGTGTGCCTTCTTCTAAAGATTTCAAAGAAGTAGCCATGTTAGTCTCTTGCAGCATAACAAAAGAGGATAGAGGGAAGTAATGTAGCAGTATCTTTAAGACGAATTGGTTTTTAATTTTGCATGAGCTTTCATGCATCCAGAGAAGTGGGTTTATATCTACAAAAGCTCATGCATTAAAAAAAAAAAAACAGTTCGTCTACATTCCTTGTCCTCCTCCCTCTCTCTTCCTCCTTTCTATTTTTCTAAAGAAGTCCTTCTCTGGCTTTTCTTCGCAAACGAAGATTCAGGAAGGACTCATCCCACGCTTTCTGCAAGCGCGCTGATGACTAAAAAGGCCAATCCGAGATAAACAAGTCCGGTTGCAAAAAGCACAGCAGAAGGTCTCCTTGGGTGATTTTTTTGGGTTGTGATTCTTTCTGCGTTGTCGTTTCTCTTCAAGACTTGTTCGTCGTGAGTTCTCAAATAAGGCTGCAGCATTGTGGATAGTGCGTCTCCATGCCTCCCGATGTGAGGCCAGGGCAGACCACTGTTGGTGATCAATTTGACCGAGCCTGAGATGTTGTTTCAGGGAGTCTTTGTATCGCTTTTTTGGAGCGCCCCTCTTACGCTGAGCCGTGGCGAGTTCACCGTAGAGTAGTATTTTTGGGAGGCGATGGTCCTCCGTCCTAGAAATGTGCCCTGCCCAGCGCAGCTGTGTTCTCAATATCATGGCCTCAATACTGGTGATCCCTGCTTGCTCAAGGACAGCAACATTCGTCACATAGTCAGTCCAGTGTATATTTAGGATTGTGCGTAGACAGCGCTGATGAAAGCGCTCGAGGAGTCGTAGGTGGTGGCAATAGGTGACCCATGTTTCAGATCCATAAAGGAGGATAGATAGTACACTAAAGAGAACAACATGTGGGAGGCGTAAGGAAATAATGCGATCAGAGTGTCCTGTTGGCAAGGTTTCGAGTTTGGAGGCAATGGAGTTTTTAATCATAAAGCCTACTCCTGAAAGATGTTTTTCGGTTTTGGGTTTGCCAGACCAGTAAAGTGTGTAGCCGGCGCCATGTTCTTTAAGGCTGCCTTCCTCATGGAAGCGAACTTCACTAAGAGCAGCGATGTCAATATTAAGCCGTGATAGTTTATGGGCTATTAGGGCAGAACGACGTTCAGGCCGTCCACTATCTTCAGAGTCTTGCATGGTTCTGATGTTCCAGCATGCAAGTGTCAGTTTATTTACACCTTTGGAGGCCGGTGCGTGCCTTTGTTTCTTTGTCTTGGTTTGACCGCATCAGAAGATTCCCGTTGGCTGTGGCTAGCCAACCAGGTAGTTGGGGATGAGCTTTCGTTAGGCCACCTTTTCTAGGCCCCTCTCCATATGGAGCAAGCAGTGCTCTCCTTAAAAAAGGCTGCTTGGTCATTCAGGATGCTGCCGAACAAGACTGTCATCTCCCGGGTCAGCCTCGAGCGACCAATGTCCTGAAACGCCTGCATGCAGGGTTGGGGCTGCGGCTTCCAGTGCATCTTTACACCTGCCGGTTTCGTCCCTCGCAAGTCGCTACAGGGCTTTTTTGGAACTGGATTTGTCCTTTGAACCTGTCAATGGATTTTTCTGGTGGAGCGCAGCATGCACAGAACTGGCCTCACCCTTTAAACCAGAGATTCATCTGCCGTGGCCTTGCAAGCATGGACGTGGCAGCGAGGTCCTCGGGCCGTAGGTTTGATTAGAGTTTCCTTCTCTTAGATGGTTGACCTTACAGGGTTGGACGAGCACCATCTACCCGGGTTTGGGATTGGAGTTTTCCTTCTCCTAGGACGGTTGCCACAAGGCTAGAGAGCCCATCCTGCCCTTTGACGCTCTTTGTCAGACCCTTCGGTTTTGACCTGTCTCGCATGGGAGACCCTACCAGTGGCTGTTATGCCACCGTCTAAAGAAGTAATCTTTTGTTAAAGAAAATAATGAAAGAAAAAGGAGGAAGTCAACCTGTTTGGCTAGATTCAAGGAAACACTGCTTAAACCAATAGTTTGCTTGTATCATATCTGTGTCTGACATGGCAGGGCCCATTACTGCTCTTAAATGTGAGGCCACTGATACCATGATGTAGAATGAAATAATCCCCTCAGTTGACAGATGCTGAATGGATTGAAAGGGGTAGCAACAGAGACAAGGTTTTTATCTTCTAAGTAAATATAAATAAATAAGCAAATATAAAAATAAATATGAACAGTAGTATAGTTCTGTCCAGATTTGTTAGTTGTCAACTGCAGTTGTTGAAACATTTAACATTATTAACATAGACCTTGTCTCTCTTGCATGGCATCGTAGAGACCCAAATACATTTAAAAAGCAATGTGGATTACACTAGGACACCTGTATCCATTGATTCAATTATCCACAGGACACAAAACAGCACACCTACCATAGAGTCTTCCTAGAAAATATGTTATCTCTAGCCATTTTCTAGGTGCCACAAGACAATTCTGTGGTATTTTAAAGCAGAAGTTCCATTATTTTCAATGGTGTTTGCCATTATACACAGTTTTCAGTATCCTCGGGGGGGGGGGAGAACCAACCCCCAGCAGATAAGGGGATCCTACTGTAATCTTTTCTAATTGTCCAGATAAAATCAAACAATACAAAGGACAGAGGCAAAAAGTACTGTACAAAATGGGGGGAAAGTTCCATATAGGCAAGCCTATAACAAATGAGTATCTAGTTGATAACACTAGAAGGCATCAAGGTGTCTTGCTCCATACATTTCAAACTATCACTTTTGCCAACAGTTTATTGTTGAGATGTTCTGTGTAAAACTGAGACACATAATCAAATGACAAGTACAGTATCCAAACGGTATAAGATTACTGCATAATAAACTCTTCATATGGACCTACAAGCAGATTTAAGACTATGGGAACTGAAACTATCAAAATTGTTTACTGAAGTGCCATGGAAGAGAATTTGGAAATCCCCATCTTACAGATCCACACCAGCACAATTTAGACAGAAAGCCTTTAAAATAGTGTATAAATAGCACCTTTGCCCAGTGAAACTAAACAAAATAAAGATAACTTTTTCCCAAACATGCTAAGAATGTAAGAAAATAGGCACCTCACGGCATATGTGGCTTTATTATGCTAAAGTGGAAGAATTTTGGAGAAATGGCATAAACACATAGAGCAAAAGGCTTTCCAATACAATATGACCATAAAATTAAAACAGAAGATGTATCAATAAACTCCATTTAGCTAGAAAACTGACAAATCAATCAATCCAATCAATCCAAAATCAATCAATCCAAAATATCCAATCAATCCAAAATCAATTTGAATACAGTCGGCCTTTCATATCCATGAATTCTGCATCCATGGATTCAACCATCCACAGCTTGAAAATATTCACATCTCACACCCCAAAAAATTGAAAAAGCAAACCTTGATTTTGCTATTTTATATAAGAGATACCACTTTACTACACCATTGTATATAATGGCACTTGAGCATCCACAGGTTTTGGAATCCACAGGAGATCCTGGAACCAAACCCCAGCAGATTCCAAAGGCCTGCTGTAGTATTTAACACTGAAATTTTGGGGGCAAATAAGAACATTTTGATTTGGTGCAAGAAAAGATAGAAGATTGGCACCTCAACACTAAATGTATTGCGGGAGCATTCTAGAATATGAGTTCCATCACAGAGAAGGCTGTCTCCTTTGCAAAAGTTTTCCCTTTAGAGCCATAAGACAAAACCTTCCCTGAAAGTCTAAATGTTTTGCCAGGATAATACAGGAAGAAGTATTGGAGCCCCAATCTATTTAAGGGCTTTAACAGCGATCCCCAACACTTGAATTGGGTTCATCAACTCCATCTAAGTAAATCAATCAGAATTTGAGCAACTAAATTCTGGATCAGTTGGCACTTCTGGATGATTTTCAAGGGCAGTCAGTAATTCAATCTGGAGCTTTACCCAAGCATGGATCAGAGGGAGCTCATCCATCAAGGTAATCAAGTTTTAGTACCAAATTCTGGCCTAAGCCTGGACTGGAATGGGTCTAGATATTCCATTTAGAGTTGGATCACCACCATGCTATACAGCACCTTGTTTCCAATAGGGAAACCTTAAACCAGGCAACAGTTCTTATCTTTTTCCAATTAGAACCAGAGAGATGTTGGCAGGTTCTAGCTACCACTTACCTGATCACTTGGCATGGTCAATCCAATTTAGCAGATTTTATTCTATTTTTAAAAAACAAAATAAAAAGCAACAAATTTTAGCCAGGAAATATCTCTGTGCCTTTCTTTAGGGGAAAGCAAAACTTGGCAGCTGGGTATGAAATATGGAGGTGCATTTCCTTGAAGTCCAGGCAAGTTGATTTCTTCTTTATTTTTCCTTGAAAAAGGCCACACAAATATTTCCTTGCAGCTTTTTCATAAGGAGAAAATGATTTTCTACATATTTGAGATGCTGTCTCTACATTGAATTCTGTTGACTCTTTCAAGTTTCTTTTGGCCAAGTGCTTGATTTGATCATCCAAATAGTACCATCCCTCACCTTCTCCCTCACCCCATTTCAAACCCAGAAGCTGACTAGATTGGCTTGCTCTTCCTACAAGACTGGTGATGATGGGACAGTGTGTGAATCCACACAGAGATATGTGTACTTCCTGTAGTTCAAATGCTTCAGCAATTTTTTTTTTGCCCTGTTTCATGTTAAACTGATGTAGCTATTTGCATTACTTCTCAAAAAAGGTTTCTTTGTTCCTGCAGTATATGGCCTTTTAGCTCTCACATACTCTTTTAATTGTTTCAGTTCTCTCAAAGTAGGAGTGGTTGGAAATGTGAATAATCCTGTATGATGACCCTGTGAGCCTGCCACTGTCATTGTTGCGCACCCCTTCCCTCCCAAAACTGTCATAATGTCCAACCTGTACAACTCATTACTCACCTGATGTAATACTTACTTAGAATTTTAAAAATCTGTTAAACCTCATTGGCACTTTGACTTAGGTCAATAGAAAAAGTTAGGATGTAAATATAAAATATATATGTATATATGAGATGTGTGTGTTTGTGTGTAAAAGTATATAAGAACTATAATAAATCACTAAAATAATAAATTATTCAAATTAACACTACCTAGTCCACACTATAAATAGTACTATGGAAGAAGGACTATAGGACATAAATCATTTCATAGAATCATCAAGTTGAAGAGACCAAAAGGGCCATCCAGTCCAACCTCCTGCCATGCAGGAATAAACAATCAAAGCTTTCCTGGGCACCACAATTCAGGAAGGATATTGAGAAACTGGAACATGTCCAGAGGAACTGAGGCACCTAAACTGGGCCGTACAGGCTAATGGTTACTCCAGATCAGACATCACAAGAGCAGTCAGACCCAGAAACAACCACAGGAATGAAGAAGCAATAGCCACCCAAAGGGAAGGTATTTTACCATACATCAAAGGAGTCACAGACAGATTAGGGAAATTGATGAGGAAACACAACCTCCAAATAATCTATAGATCAATCAAGAAAATCCAAGAAATGTTACACTCAGTGAAGGACAAAAGAGACCATAGATTTTCCTTGTTTTTTGAGGGGGGGGGCTGTAAGGCCGTGTTCTGGAATAGTTTCTTTCTGACGTTTCGCCTGCATCTGTGGCTGGTATCTTCAAAGAATGGTTGGGTAGGAGTATATATGGAGTTTATATGCTGTGAACCCCTGTTGGGGAGTATATGTAAATTTATGTAATTGAATGGTTAGTTTCTGGGTATAGAAATGCAAGGCTCGTTATTGTCTGTTTGGCTAACGGTTGGTTGATGGGTCATTATCTGCTGGGAATCTCCCTGTCTCTGGGTGGAATTCTTTTGTAAGTGTTGAGTTTTGATTCTATTGTGTCTCAAAACTGGGAGCCAGATTTTGTTTACTTTCAAGGTTTCTTCTTTCCTGTTGAAGTTGTCCAGGTGTTTGTGGATTTCAATAGCTTCTCTGTGCATTCTGACATGATAGCTGTTGGCCTGGTCTAGAATTTCTGTGTTTTCAAATAGCATTTTGTGTCCAGGTTGGTTTATCACATGTTCTGCTACTGCTGATTTTTCTGGCTGGCCCAGTCTGCAGTGTCTCTCATGTTCCTTGATTCATGTTTGCACACTGCGTTTAGTGGTCCCTATGTAAACTTGTCCACAGCTGCATGGTATGCGGTAAACTCCTGCAGCTGTGAAAGGGTCTCTTTTGTCCTTCATTGAACGTAGCATTTCTTTGATTTTTTTGGTTAGCCTATAGATTGTTTGGAGGTTGTGTTTCCTCATCAGTTTCCTCCTTTGACTCCTTTGATGTATGGTAAAAAACTACCTTCCCTTTGGGTGTCTGTTTTTCTTCTTCATTGCTGTGGTTTCTTCTGGGTCTGGCTGCTCTTGTGATGTCTGATCTGGAGTAACCATTAGCCTGTAGGGCCCAGTTTAGGTGCCTCAGTTCCTCCTCTAGGTAGTGGGGTTCGCAGATCCTTTTTGCATGGTCTACCAGTGTTTTTATTGTGCTTCTTTTTTGTCCTGGGTGATGATTGGAGTTCTTGAGTAGGTGTCTGTCCATGTGTGTGGGTTTTCTGTATACCTTGTGGCCTAATCGTTGGTTTGGCTTGTGGATGACTAGGACATCCAAGAACGGCAGTGTTCCTTCCTTCTCTTTTCCCATTGTGAATTGGATACTTGGGTGGATGCTGTTCAGGTGGTACAGGAATTAGATCAAATCTTATTCTCCGTGGTTCCAAATGGTGAAAATGTCATCCACATGTCGGAACCATGTTGTGGGAGAAGAAGATTTGAAAAGGAAATGCTGTCATTAGCCAAACAGACACTAACGAGCCTTGCATTCCTATACCCAGAAACTAACCATTCAATTACATAAATTTACATATACTCCCCAACAGGGGTTCACAGCATATAAACTCCATATATACTCCTACCCAACCATTCTTTGAAGACACCAGCCACAGATGCAGGCGAAACGTCAGAAAGAAACTATTCCAGAACACGGCCTCACAGCCCGGAAAAAAAACTAAGGAAAATCTATGGATGCTGGCCATGAAAGCCTTCGACTTTACAAAAAGTTTTGCCTTTGGGGTTATTTTTTTTTTTTAAGAATATTTTCAAGCCATGTATACTTAAATCCGTGGATACCAAATCCATGGATACGGAGGGACAACTGCACTGTGGAGCAATCCATTTCTTTTGGCCTCCTATAGACAAGCCCATCTTCTTCACTCTGCCCCATGGCAAGACTGACCCTGCCATTGAAGCCAGTGAAAGAGGTGCTGCTGCTTGCCATTCTTTTCTGTTCTTTCTTAGAGTGTCTGTATCATCACTAAAGCTGGGGTCGCTCCTCCAGCCGACAGTGTCACCTGATGTGGTTCAGTCTCTCAGCACCCCCCTAGTGCCACCACTGTAGAGTGTAATAATGAGTATACGGTATAATATGTGGAGAGGGCTTAGTGTGATCTCTTGTCCATTTATTTATTTATTTATGGCGCTCAAGGGCCAGTCTGTAATTGCTGCCCATGGGGATTTTGCAATTGGTGCTCCCAAAAAAGGGACTTCTTCAAGCTTTTTAGTTTGTGAATATCTGAAATGTCCAGAAAAGCAGTTTTTCCAGATGTTGTGTTTTGTGGCTGTTGGAATCACTCATCAGTATTACAAGTTCTGCATCTTTCCTTATCTGGTGAGTATCTCCCTTTATGAGCCTGTCATGGTTTTAAGATCATCTGGAGAGGCCCTTCTCTCTGGGCTTGTCTAAACAGGCAACATACCCCTTCTTGCCCCCGTCTCAGAACCCCACAGTCCATACAAAACAGGGCATTTGTCCCATTCTGCCTGCAGGCAGTCCTCACCATTCCCGGGGAAGATCCGTGGTTGAGACAGGCAGAAGGCAGGGTAGGGCCTGATACAACATTTTAGAACAATACCTGTTTAATCAGTTTCCACCCTGTTTAATACCTGCTTAAATCTATCCAAGCAGCCCCCCCCACTGAAGCTGCTGGTCTGCCTCGCTTTTCCCAGAAGGCAGGAAGGAGCTGCTGCATGTGACCAAGGCTCGTCACATGTAGGGGGCTTTGGTCACATGTGACGGTCCTCTTTACTGCCTTCCAAGACAGCAAGGGAAGTGGCGATGGTAGCAGCTGCAGCAAGGGACCATCGTGCCTGTCAGGACTTCCTCCTATTCTGTGGAGGGAATGGGGAAACGATGGGCCTGATCTGCAGCATATCCAGGCTCATGTAGATGAGCCCTCTGTCCCACCGCCTTCTTGGGCTTCTTTGGCAGGAACAAGGGAGAGGGCCTTCTTGGTGGATGCTCCCAGTCTTTGGAACTCCCTCCCTAAGGAGGCCAGGATGACTCCCTCCTTTCTCTCTGTCCATTGACAACTGAAAACATTCTTGTGCCACCAGGCTTTTGGAAATTGAAAGGGGTAGGTTTTTAATCATGTGCTGTACTTTTTTATGTTTTATGATCCACATAATTTTTTAATGAATTTTAATGTTTTCATGTTTAATGTTTTAACCTGATAAATTTAATTGCTTTTTAGATAACTTTAAATTTATCAACAATTTTGTATAGTTTTGAATCTGTATAGTTTTAGGTATGTTGTTAGCTGCCTTGAGTGCCATTGTTGGCAGTATATACAGTTGTCCCTTCACATTCATGGGGGTTAGGTTCCACAGACCCACGCAAATGTGAAAAATCCACGAAAATTGATTGCGCCCCCTCCCCTGCCAAAGCGACCACGGGGCCTTCGGAGGCCCCATAGTCGCTTTCCCCGGATTCCCCACTCCCTCCCAAGGCCTTCACGGGGCCTCCAGAGACCCTCCCGAGGCCCCGTGGATGCCTCCACCGCCCTCCCTCATCCCGCCCAGGGCCTTCATGGGGCCTCCGTGGCCCTCCCCCTTCCCACCCAGGGCCTTCACGGGGCCTACGGAGCTTCTCCGTAGGCCGCATGAAGGCCTCCGCAGCCCTCCCGCCCAGGGCCTTCATGGGGCCTACAGAACGTCTCCATAGGCCTCATGGAGGCCTCCCTGGCCCTCCCCCCTCCCACCCAGGGCCTTCATGGGGCCTATGGACCATCTCTGTAGGCCCCATGGAGGCCTCCGCAGCCCTCCCCACTCCCCTCCAAGGCCTTCACAGGGCCGCGCAAGGCTCTTCGGAGGCCTCTGCGGCCCTCCCCCTCCCTCCTAGGGCCTTCACGGGGCCTTGCAAGGCCCCGTAGAGGCCTCCGCGGCTCTCCCCGCTCCCTCCCAGGGCCTTCACGGGGCCTCTGGAGGGTCTCCAAAGGCCCCGTGGAGGCCTCCCCAGCCCTCCCCCTCCCCCCCAGGGCCTTCACGGGGCCTCCGGAGGCCCCGTGTCGTGGTTTGGGGAGGGTGGGGGGGCCCTCCCAAAACTGCAAATAATCAAAACCGTGAATGCCGAGTTCACAAATGTGGAGGGGCAACTATAAAAGAATAAAGTAGTAGTAGTAGTAGTAGTAGTGTTTGGCAGGAATAATATAGTCAGGGATTCTTTTTAGGAACAATACGTTTGCAGCTATTTAATAGCAGTAACAGTCCTTCTTCAGAATACCTAAACTCTTTGGGTAAGCACAGGGAGACACTGCAATCAGTTTAATAAACATGAATGGCAGTGGAGCCTCACTTCTACTAAGCAGAACTTTAACTTAGGTTTTTTTAAAAGAAACCACATCATCCATCACAAACATTTGTTGCTGCTTGTTGCAGCTGTGATTTTTCAGTTGCACTCATTGTGCTGGATCACTTCATTACGTGGCATCATGTGTGCAAAACAAATTTCTTTGTGTTTTTGCCATTGGATTGGTAGACTTTTTCCCCCTTCAAGCTGAATAATTGGCAGTCATTCTACAGGACCCTCTCAGGTAGGTGGGGAGGAATCACTCAGCTACCAGATTGTGAAGGTACAAACATGCCTTGTTACAGCCCTGCTAAGCAGGCCTTGTTTATTTCTTTCTGGGTGAAACAGCATGTAAAACAGAAGTCCCTGTGCTGCAAAAACAACACACACACCCAGCATACTAACATGCATCCTGACCTAGACCTAACTTGCTTAATCAAGAAACTCAGTAAATATTATGCAGCTCACGTTAAAAAAAGGGAGAAGGGGAAACGTGAAGTGGTGGTGAAGGGAAAGTTCTATTTACATACTAGCTTTCCAAGACTGCATTTCAACCAGTGGCTGGTCTTCAAGCAGGATACTCTCAAATGTCATTTGACAAAAGCTAGAACTCACCAGAATGCTTAAAGAACTCATTATGTGGTGGCTAATGCATAGATATTGCCTTGGATCATTCTCAATGCTGGAGACTGGCCATCAGTCTGATACAAGAGAACTGTAGAGTGCAATATTTATACAATGAATTGCCATTATTAAATTGCTGTGTCAGGGTGGAAGAATTTTGTGAGGGGTTGCAACATGCAGGGTGGGTAAAGCATCTCTTTCCAGCTACAGTCAGCCCTCCATATCCATGGATTTCACCATCTACAGCTTAGAAAATAGTCCAAAAAAGAAAAATTCCAGAAAGCAAATCTTAATTTTGCCATTTTATATCAGGGATACAATTTTAGTACACCATTGTATAGAATAGAATGTAAGCATCCATGGATTTTTGTACCTGTGTTGGGGGGTGGGTGTCCTGGAACCAAACCTCAGTGGATACCAAGGGCCCACTGTACAACATTGCAAAAATCCCTCCACAACAGTTCAGTTTAGGGAAAAGATTCCATTTTTGCCTACTGCACTTTTTTTCCTTACTTGCTTTGTTCTACAAGGCAGTGATTTTCAGAATAATGGCAGCACACCCTTCCTTCCCAGCTTCCTCCCACAAACAATAGGGGTGATAGGGGGAATCCAAAATACACCCCAAATACACCGCAGGTTATTACTTTATTGGGACCAACTAAAATATTTTTAAAAAAAATATGAGGGGAAGGAGTGGATACTATGGCTCACTAATTTTATGACCTTATTTCTTTTATGGACTGTCATGGCTATCTATTATTTGTGAGTGAAAGATTTTGTTCAACATACTCTCAGCCTGACAAGCTAAAGTTTTCTAAGGGTCATAAACATCAAGTGATCCCCAGATCCCAAGCATGTGCCTTGATTTAAATGTACAGCTATGGGTCACGAGAGCCTGCTGGCTGGGGATTCTGGGAGATGTCTAAAAAATAAGTTTTCCAAGCTGTGGTGGTCACGTAGGATTCCACCCAATATCATGCAAGAGGACTAGCCTTTCCTTTCCACCCCATTCTTGTTTGTTGTCGTTAACTGCCCTCGGGTCACCCTTGACGCATGGCAACCCCTATCCTCAATCGCTCTGCTTAGGTCCTGCAGGCTTAGGCCCATGGCTTCCTTGATTCAATCTATCCATCTGGTATGTGGCCTTCCTCTTTTCCTACTGCCTTCTACCTTACCAAGCATTATTGTCTTTTTGAGTGAGTCATGCCTTCTCATGATATGGCCAAAGTATGACAGTCTCAGTTTGGTCATCTTATCTTCTAGGGATAGCTCAAGTTTGATTTGTTCTAGGACCCATTTATTGGTCTTTTTGGCAGTCCACAGTATCTGTAGCACTCTCCTGTAGCACCATATCTCAAATGAGTTTATTTTCATTCTATCAACTTTTGACACTGTCCAGCTCTCCCTTCCATACATGGTGATGGGAAATATGATGGCTTGGACAATCCTAACTTTAGTGTCTAGTTTTATATCTTTGCACTTTAGGATTTTGTCTAGGTCTTTCATAGCTGCTCTTCCCATTCCTAGTCTTTTTCTGATTTCTTGACTGCAGTCTGATCAATGATTGATCACAGATATGGTAAATCTTTGACTATTTCAATTTCTTCTTCATCTATACTGAATTTATGTAGATCTTCTGTGTTCATTATTTTTGTTTTCTTACTATTCAACAGTAAGTCTGTCTTAGCACTTTCTTTGACTATCTTTAGTAATGTTTCCAACACTTTGTTGTTTTCTGTTAGTAGTATGGTGTTGTCTGCATATCTTACATTGTTGATATTTCTTCCACCAGTCTTCAAGTCTCCTTCCTCTAAGTAAATTATCAGACACATCAAAAACAGCATTATAATGATGCCATGAGATTGCAGAAGGGCTTCCTTATCAGACAACGTTGTACCCCAGCGTTATGTAAGAGTTCTGCTCCTGTTACGAGGGAGTTCTTTTTATTGTCAGGGAGAAGTCAAGAACTGATCTCCCGCAGCATTTGTTTTCTGGATTTCCATGTGTGCAACAAGGCGGCCTATTCTGTTGGCACGATTTCAGCATCAATGGGTGGTCCTGCCAGAACACTTCCAGGTGCAAACATGAAAACTAGGTACTGTACACTCTTTTCATGAACCTCCACATCCTGCTTGCAAGTTTCTGAATGTGTATCTGTGCTTTTCCGAACATTTTTTTAAAATTTTGGTGTTTGGGGGCTTTTTTAGCACCTTCACATCTTCTCGTGAGATGCGCTGAAATCACATTCATAGAAAAACATGGAAGTAAAAGGCACGAGCACTCATATTGTGGGATTCTTGGGACAATTCTGTATCATTATCATGGCAGCAAGTGAAAACATGTGGCAGAACATGAATGTTGTAAAATATAGTAGCATAATCACATTTTAAGGCACTAGTCTGATAATTTCCTCTGTCTAAACATGCTATGTGTATGATATTTTCTGCATAGAAGTTTAACCAGTAAGGTGACAGAAAGTAACCTTATCTGATAGGTTTTCTGTGGGTTTTTTCCAGGCTGTGAGGCCGTGTTCTGGAAGAGTTTATTCCCGATGTTTTGCCTGCCTCTGTGGCTGGCGTCTTCTCTGATGTCAGCCACAAACAGAGGTGAAACGTCAGGAATAAACTCTTCCAGAACACGGCCTTGCAGCCTGGAAAAAAATCACAGAAAACCTATGGATGCTGGCCATTAAAGCTTTCGACTTCACATTCAACCTTATCCGACTCCCGTTCTGATTGAGAACCATTCTGTTTCTCCGTATTCTGGTCTAAAAGTGCCTGCCCTGTTTCCTCCTATGATCACCAGATCTGCTCCAGAGAATCCCCACAGACGCAGAGGGGATGAGGCATTCTACTGGAAGTGTCTGTTCTTCTAGTAGGTGGATACCACTACATGCAAACATATTATCTGATGTGTGCTGCCATTTCTAATGTACTTCTGCTAACCACTAACTTTCTGTTTTAAAACACTGAAGCAAATGTATTGGTAGAGTTCTAGGGCTTCTGATTTTAAATACAGTTTCATGGAAGTAAGTCCTATTGTGTTCGGTGAAACTGATTTCCAAGTTATAGACTGAGGACCACAACCTGATTTTGAAATTTTTGAACACTGCATAGAGGAAATCCAGTCGAAAATAATAAGCATTGACATATAGTGGGGCTTTACCAGGGGTTGGAGGAGGGGAGAAAAACAGGTCTCACATAATATAAGTCAAAACCATTTTGCTTAACAATATTTTATAGCGTTTGCCTAACAATCAGGTACAATCTTGCTTTTTAAGTGGGTGTGTTTCCATTTACTTTTATTTCTATAATCTTTTCACAGTGGTATAAATTATTACATTGCCTTACATGGTGAGATCAAAAGGATCTGCACTGAATATTTTGTAGGGGCAGTATTCCATGTGGCTTGAGATTCTGTACTTCGAATATATTGTTTCCTCCAGCATTGCCCTTGGGCAGATCCTATGATGACATGGAACCTCTTGCAATGGATCACATGGAACCTCTTGCAATCTCTCCTTTGTACAATGGGTTGCTATCGGAAAAAGAGAAATGCTGAAAAAAAGAATGCGACAAGAAGATAAAATATACATAAAAAATTAAAAAAAAGTTTAGTATAGCTTTTATGTGGAACTCAGTATTCTTGTTGTGTGCTTCCAAGTTCTTTCCAAGTTTCCTAAGACACAACTATCGTGGGATTTTCTTGGCAAGATTTGTTCAGAGGGGGGTTGTCTTTGTCTTCCTCTGAAGCTGAAAAAATGCAACTTGCCCAAGGTTACCTAATGTATTTCCATGGCTGAGCATGATTTGAACCCTGATCTCCAGAGTCATAGTCCAGTGCTCAAACCACTACACCACGCTGGCTCTCACAGGGAACTTAATATTGCCAGCAACTAATAACCAGAAATTAGCTCCCTAAAAAGCATCAGCATCCTTCAAGAACTGGGTATGATGAGTGCAGTTTCTCTTGAGTTGTAACAGTTCAGAGAAAGGTAAATTAATCTTTAAAGATTGAGGAGATTATCACATGAGGTCCAAAAAACCCATCCCTGTCTCACTACCCCCCTTCTGCTCCACTCCCACCTCACTCCTGTCCCTGTAACTGATTTTTTTAAAAAAATTCACACACCTATCTTGCCACACTATTGAATGTCCCCTCCTCCCCTCGACTGCCCAGGAGTGAATGCAGCTGTAGCCGAGCTGCATTCACTTCCTGGGAAGCAAAGCCTGGCCATTCTCGTGAGAGAATGATCGCACAGGAAATTTAAAAATAAAAAGCAAAACAGAATGTAAAAAATTACAGCAAGCACAAAAACAGACTTTAAACTTAATAAGTAACCCAGGGAGGGTAAAAAAAAAAGTGTCACTTACCTTGATGTCCTGATGGAACCCGGAAGTGTTCAATACAGACTTCCCTGTGACCTCCCTGTGACGCTGGCATCGCACCAGCAGAACGGTGCTCCTTTTCACATGCCCGTGATTCCATTTCAGAAATGGAACAGGCGATTTATTAACAAATTTATTGTCTGAAAAGGAAGCCTTTTATCGATCTCCTGTCATCCCTGTGGTGGGATATATAGGGCGTGTGATAATCTCCTGAGAATGAGAATGGCAGCTCAAATAATGCAGAATAGAACTAATGCAGGATAGATGCTGATAGCCTGCTAACTGGGGGTTATCCCAGAAAAATATTGTCCCAATCAATGAATAAAGCATGTGAATTAGACAGATGTAAATTATTCCAACCAAAATTGAATACCACATTAGATCCTCAGGACAGGCCCTTTTTTTAGTTCCCCCACTTCCATAGGCACAGCTGGTGAGGAGATGAGATGGGGTCTTCTGAGTGGCTGCCCCTAGGCTCTGTAATTCCTTGCTGTCCTTCTGTCAGCTGGCAAAGACTTTTTGATTCTGACAGGTTTTAGAACTGAATGTTTTTAAACAAAGGGCTTTTAAGAGGATGCTGTATCATTTTTAATTGCACTGTTTTGATGGGTTTTTTAAATATTTTATTGCATGTGTTAAATTGGGTAAGTGTTATAAATAGTTTAATTCTATTTTAAATTTGATCTTTTGTATATTTTAGCTGTATTGTGCTTATTTTATTATTTTAATTTGTAATTTGAGTCCAGATTTTGATGGAAAGGTACGGTATGTATATATGAGGACTGTCTATTAAATAATGAGACTGATAAATGACCCATCTTTATTTATATGTATTACAATTCTAATGTTGTATTGTTTCATATACTCTCTATTCACATTCACACACCAATGCAGTCTTGTTTTCCACTGGTCAAAGATGTGGAGCAGATCAATTTCTGTCAGCTATTTCAACACATCTGCCATTTTCTTCTTTACTACATCAGTTGACTCAAAATATGTTCCTTTAAGCACTGGTTTCACTTTAGGGAAAAGGGAAAAGTCACATGGTGCCAAATCTGGTGAATATGGGGGATGTTCAAGTTTAGGAATGCATTCATCAGCCAAAAACTGCTTCACAGAAAAAGCTGTGTGAGCAGGAGCATTGTCTTGTTGAAGAATGAAACCATTTCCCCACTGTTCTGGCCTTTTTTTTCTTCCTGACTCTTTCTCTCAGCTTTGTCAAAACTTCCTTATAAAAATGCTGGTTCACTGTTCTGCCTTCTGGAACCCATTCTGACAAAATTACATCCTTGATGAGCATGACTTTGAATGTGGAGTTGCTTTAACGTGCTTTTTTCACTCTTGGTGATGATGGTGTTTTCCAGTGCATTGACTGTCATTTTGTCTCAGGATCATACTGGAAGATCAGGTTTCATCACAAGTGATGATTCTTTAAAAAAGGTTTGAGTCTGTCTCAAGTTGCTACAGAATGTTAGCGCAAATTTCCTTGTGGCACTCTTTATGCTCTGGTGTGATAACCCTAGGAAACGTTTGGCACAAATTTTTCTCATGTTGAGAGCCTCATGCAAAATTTTCCACACAGTATCTTTGTCAATGTTCACGGCTTCAGCTATCATTTGGACACTGAGTTGGTGGTCTCTTCGAACAATCTGGCTCAATTCCCACAATTTTTTTGGTTCTTAAAGTGAAAGGTCATCCAGGGCATTAATCGTCTTCCACATTCTCACATCCTTCTCTGAATCTTTTGTGCCACTCAAATACATGCACATGAGACATGCAGTCTTCCCCATAGGGCTCAGAAAGCATTTTAAAAGACTGGTGTTTTGTTCAATTTTACTAAAAATTTCAAATTGACACATTGCTTGACTTTTAAACTTAGCATTTTTCTGGCACGCAACAGGCAACACAGCTGCTTTAAATGACAATTTACAATTAACTGAACAGCCAAGAGTGTTGATGTTTGTCATGCAGGTTCAGAATTGTTCAAGGCCACCACTCAAGTATTCACAATCAGTCCTCCCTGGTTTGTCTGAAAGGTAGAAACACAGTCCTGTTACTTAATAGACAGACCTCGTAAAGCTAATTGCTATTATTAATAATAATATGCTATAAAATATACCCGATTACCTGAGACCAAATCCCACTGCACTTAATCCATGCATAGGGTTTATATGCCAATGCTCATCTTTCCTGGTTCACATCTGCTGGACTCTTTCATAGAATGTATGGCAAATTGTTGTTTTGTTTTATTATTTAATAATAAATCTCTCTCTCTCTGGCTTTTCTTCGCAAACGAAGATTCAGGAAGGACTCATCCTGCGCTTTCTGCAAGCGCGCTGATGACTAAAAAGGCCAATCCGAGATAAACAAGTCCGGTTGCAAAAAGCACAGCAGAAGGTCTCCTTGGGTGATGTTTTTGGGTTGTGATTCTTTCTGCGTTGTCGTTTCTCTTCAAGACTTGTTCATCGTGAGTTCTCAAATAAGGCTGCAGCATTGTGGATAGTGCGTCTCCATGCCTCCCGATGTGAGGCCAGGGCAGACCATTGTTGGTGATCAATTTGGCCGAGCCTGAGATGTTGTTTCAGGGAGTCTTTGTATCGCTTTTTTGGAGCGCCCCTCTTACGCTGACCCGTGGCGAGTTCACCGTAGAGTAGTATTTTTGGGAGGCGATGGTCCTCCATCCTAGAAACGTGCCCTGCCCAGTGCAGCTGTGTCCTCAATATCATGGCCTCAATGCTGGTGATCCCTGCTTGTTCAAGGACAGCAACATTCGTCACATAGTCAGTCCAGCAAATGGGTGTACAAACACACACACATGAGGAAATAATCCTTTGGGGAAACGATGTGTGTTTCTTTAGAACATAGTAACCCATTTCTTTATCTTCGCAAAATAGGGTGAAGAGAGGCAAGTGAGATGGTGTGTTTTGGTTGTCATTCCTTCTTGCCCTGAAACCCTACATGAACATGGATATCCAACGTGACATAGCTCCCTTCTTGAACATATCCAGGGATAGCTGTGTTGGCCATACAGCAAAATACAACATCCAAAATCCACAAAACCTTTATTGGGCCCACCAAAAATGTACAAAATATATCATGCAAGCTTTTGAAGCTCCAGCATTTTCTTTGGACTTTTTCAAACAGGGGGGGGGGGAAATCCCGAGGAGGTTGGGAAAAGGATGGGGTTGTTGCACTTACAGCACCCCATTTCAGGCAATGCAATCCTCCTCCCAACCTTCCCCCATGCTTCCTCTGTGCTACAGGTGCCACTTTTTATTGACGGAAAACCTCCATCAATAAAAAGCGGCACCCACAACATGGAGGAAGCACAGGGGAAGGTCAAGAGGAGGAAGGCGGCATCTGAAATGCAGTGCTGTAAGCTTGACAGCCCCATTCTTCTCCCAACCTCCTCAAGGGTTTTTCCCCCCATTTGAAAAAGTCCTTTATCAGGGCAAGGTGTTAAAAATCATACAGGAGAAGAAGAAATGACAGTGTTAGAGTCACAGGCCTACATTTTGTCAAGGTGTTGTTTTTATAGTTGTGAGTTAAGATGGTCTGCAGGAATATCAATGCAGGCAGAATTCACTCCCCTTTTTGGCCAGACCCCCTTCCCTCCAGGAATCAGAGATAGTTGGGGCAACTGCTTGGAGGGAGACCCCCAAAATGCAGATGCTCCCTGGCCTTACCACGAACTGGTTAAGAGTGGAAGGGGAAACAAGAGTACATCTCTTTGCCAAACCACACAGCTGTACAAGGGGAAGAAACTAAGGGGGGTGTCTATATGGTAAAAAAAAAATATGTACGGTGTTGAAAGATCGATCATCCATACACATGGATGTTTGGATTCATATGTGTCATTCAGAAGGGGGGCTAGCAAATCCCCCGTAAACTACAGTCGTCCCTTCACATTCGCGGGGGTTCCGTTCCGCGGACCCCTGCGAATGTGAAAAATCCGTGAATAACTACACCCCTCCCCCTCCCTCCCCAGGCCTTCGCGGGGCCTTCCTAGGCCCCGCGGAGGCCTCACCGGCCCTCCCTCCCACCCTCCCTGGGCCTTCGCGGGGCCTTCCTAGGCCCCGCGGAGGCCTCACCGGCCCTCCCTCCCACCCTCCCCGGGCCTTCGCGGGGCCTTCTTAGGCCCTGCGGAGGCCTCACCGGCCCTCCCTCCCACCCTCCCCAGGCCTTCGCGGGGCCTTCCTAGGCCCCGCGGAGGCCTCACCGGGCCTCCCTCCCACCCTCCCCGGGCCTTCGGGGGGCCTTCCTAGGCCCCGCGGAGGCCTCACCGGCTCTCCCTCCCACCCTCCCCGGGCCTTCGCGGGGCCTTCCTAGGCCCCGCGGAGGCCTCACCGGCCCTCCCTCCCACCCTCCCCAGGCCTTCGCGGGGCCTTCCTAGGCCCCGCGGAGGCCTCACCGGCTCTCCCTCCCACCCTCCCCGGGCCTCCCTCCCACCCTCCCCAGGCCTTCGCGGGGCCTTCCTAGGCCCCGCGGAGGTCTCACCGGCCCTCCCTCCCACCCTCCCCGGGCCTTCGCGGGGCCTTCCTAGGCCCCGCGGAGGCCTCACCGGCCCTCCCTCCCACCCTCCCCGGGCCTTCGCGGGGCCTTCTTAGGCCCCGCGGAGGCCTCACCGGCCCTCCCTCCCACCCTCCCCAGGCCTTCGCGGGTCCTTCCTAGGCCCCGCGGAGGCCTCACCGGCCCTCCCTCCCACCCTCCCCGGGCCTCCCTCCCACCCTCCCCAGGCCTTAGCGGGGCCTTCCTAGGCCCCGCGGAGGTCTCACCGGCCCTCCCTCCCACCCTCCCCAGGCCTCCCTCCCACCCTCCCCAGGCCTTCGCGGGGCCTTCCTAGGCCCCACGGAGGCCTCACCAGCCCTCCCTCCCACCCTCCCCAGGCCTTCGCGGGGCCTTCCTAGGCCCCGCGGAGGCCTCACCGGCCCTCCCTCCCACCCTCCCCAGGCCTTCGCGGGGCCTTCCTAGGCCCCGCGGAGGTCTCACCGGCCCTCCCTCCCACCCTCCCCAGGCCTTCGCGGGGCCTCCGGAGGGCCTCCGGGCGTCCCGCGAAGGCCTCCCCACCCCTCCCCAGGTCTTTCACGGGGCCTCTGGAGGCCCCGTGTCGCGGTTTTGGGGGGCCCGGGGGCGCACTCCCAAAACCGCGAATAACCGAAACCGCGAATGTCAAGTTCGCGAATGTGGAGGGACAACTGTATGTGGATTCAGCGTTTGGAAGGATTAGCGGATCTCGAGCTAAAATCTGTACAACCATTCGAATGGTTGAACGTCTGTACCCCCCGTTCGCACACACATGAACAGGCAGTGTAGTCTGATTGGCTAGGCGAGCGCAGGGGGCGGGGCTAACAAAGACGGGAAATGGGAGCAGCTGCCATGTTGGATTGCCAGTTAAGCGAGAGTCCGGTAAGTCCATGAATTTTACATTTATTCCCTTTTATTTTATTTTTGTAAATATGGAAAACCGAATGTCCGCATAACAGGCACCTTTTTAAATAATAAAAAAAAAAAGCGGTGGGAGATTTAAAACTGCCGCTTGGATCACTCGCTACAGACAGCTGAGCAAGGGGGGGTCATACAGAGTTTAGGGGGGATAAAAAATCATGTAGGCAGATCATACATATTCAAACAACTGCCTATTCGTATTTTTCACCCCCCAAACTGATTTTTTTAAATCGTATAGACAGGGCCTAACTCTCCTCCCAGGGGCGTGAAAAGGGCTAATGTGTGACAAAGACACCAGTCAGATCAGCGGGGCAGTGCAGATCGCTTATAGTGGGACCATGGGTCACCAAAGCAGCACTGTAGCACAATTGCAGAAAACTGTGATAGTGATTGTTTCGATACTAGTATGTTTCCATTTCCTTAAATGACGCAATTGCTGAAGGAAGACAGGCTGGTGTGATCAAGTCCAAAGAGTCATAAATCTAGGCAATAAAATTTCAACTCCATTAGCCATAGAAAAATAACTTCCCTTGAGATCCAGGCTGTTTCTGACATGGATGAGGCTCCCCCCCCCTCAACCTTTCTTAGGCAAAGAACATTGAATTTCTTGAACATATAATCATCATAGTCTTCATGCCACTAACTTCTGTAGTGCTTCGGTTTATATTAACAATCCATCAAAGTTATTTGATTACCACTAGTTTGTGTAAACCTGAAAGAAAGATTTCTTACAGTTAGATTCCCAATTTCATTCAGGAAGTGAAATGTGTCTGAGAAGCTTGAGGTCTGTCTAGACAAAACATTGTGGGCCTTCTGCCCCCTTTTCTTTTATTTTTTCCTTTTCCTTTTTCCAAAATACCCATAGGCACTTGAGCATATTATTATAGTTATGGGAATGTAGCAAAACATCTGCTCTTACTCTAATGTGTTTTGCCTCTGTGCATGTGTCTGTGCGGTCTGATAAGTTATAGACATATCTCAGTGTGCCATTACAGCAACCTCTTAATGCCAAGGTTTTGGTACAAAGCATCTGCCTACAGAGATCTGTTTAAAGCTTAATTGTGAACACATGGAAAAGCTGGCCTGACACATAACCCAATGCTAGGAGTATGAAAAGAGCACAAGTACAATCTTTTTTTTTTTCTGATAGTAGAATGGGGGTCTGTTGACTAGGGGCCCGTCCACATGAGCCAGGATACACCGGCTCTCTGCTGGTGTATCCTGGCTGCAGATCAGGCCCATTGTTACCTCATTCCCACCACAAAACAGGAAGAAGTCCAGATAGGAATGCTGGCTCAACGCTCCAGCCACTGCCACCACTGTCATTTCCCTCATTGTCTTGGAAGGCAGTAAGGGGGCCCACAACATGCAACCAAGGCTCCCTACATTGACCAGCCTTGGCCACTTGCTGAGGGACTCCTTCCTGCTTTTCAGCAGAGCGAGGCAGACCAGCAGCTTCAGTGAGGGCCTGCCTGCCAGGATAGGCTCCTGTGGTCTCATGGGGCCCGATCTGTTTCCTCCCAACAGAAACAGATTTAAACAGGTATTTTTCTAAAATGTTATTAACCTAGGATTTTATGTTTTAGTTATATATTGTATTTTGATTCATGTTATACCCCTGGGGGAGAGGCAGATCATCATCATCATCATCATCATCCACATCTTTGAAACCACCTATATCTAATATTATATTATAATATAATATAATATAATATAATATAATATAATATAATATTAGTAGTTTATATACTATTATAGTATACAGACACAGTTTGCCCATCCACCATGAGCCACATCTGAACTTTGATGGTACATAGACCAATAGTCACTGTGGCTCCTGATCTGCTTTGAAATTCTCTATCCACAGAGGACTGACAACTCAAACTTGATTGTTTTCAAAAGTAAACAAGATTACAAGAGTACAGATGACTAATTCTTCCTGCATTAACCTGTTTTTGAAGGATCATCCACTAGGATCTTGTTCTCTTCATATTTTAGGTCAAAGATGAGAATGCTGGTCACCCAGTTGATGCTGAATTACAAATTCTAGTAGCCCTAGCCAACATAGACAATGGTGAGGAAAGCTGGAAGGTGCAGTTCAACAAGTGAATGGAAGACTGTACAAATCTTGACCCTGGTTTGGGTGGGCAATAACCACAGAAAGGGCCTTTTTTGGGGGGTTAGTATGTTTGTCCCTTACTCAATATACATTCCATACAAGCATTTTCTTCTTTTCCTTTATACAATTTATTTTTTGAATGTCCATTATAGTTTGATCTAACGACTCGTACATTGAACAACTTGTTGGTATTAGACATATTTATTTTCATATATTTATTTCCTGGGAGGGATCAAATATTTTGTAACAAGCCATTCTCCTAATATTGCCATATTTTCTCTGTGGAAGAAGAAGATATTATATATTTTACCAGACAATTACATGTATTGAGCCATTTTAATTTATATTGGTTTAATATCTTTTTATGGGGGAGGGTGGTGGTGGGTGTGTTTAGGGATTTTAATCTGTATTTGTATTTTAATTTTGTAAGCCACCCCGATTGTTTTTAACAGAGGGACAGGGTATAAATACATATTATTATTAGAATAATTTGAACAGGATAGAATGGAGTGTTTATGCTGACACAGGAAGCCCTGTCAACAGATCCAGGAAAAGATTATTTCCTTCTTCTTGGAGCAGCCACAACAAGATGGTTTTCCTCTCTCCCTTATCTCCCATGTCACCCAAAACTCTTCTCTGTAGAACAGAAATTGAAGGCACGTGGGGCTGTGGATATTTTCAGACATGGAAAATCAGCTTCTTGCTGTGCAAGCAGCCTCCGGAACAGTATCGAGGCTGCTGCGCGGCAAGGGTCCATTTTGGACGACGCCGTTTCTCTCTCGGCGTCATCCGTGACTGTTGCGGCCAGCGCTGGAGGAGGCCGCGCTATTTTTTACTCACGGACAACTTTCATCAGTAAAAAATAGCACAGCCGCCTCCAGTGCTGGCCGCAACGGTCATGGATGATGCCGAGAGAGAAACGGCGGCGTCCAAAATGGATCCTTGCCGTGCAGCAGCCTCGATACTGTTCCAGAGGCTGCTTGCACGGCAAGATGCTGATTTTCCGTGTCTGAAAATGTCCTGTGTCTGAGTGAGGAGAACTGACTCTTCTTGAATCCCCCTTCCATCAGTATTTTGGATCCTGGGCTGTTTATTTAGTTCCAGTTTAGATTATTGTTGAGTTATCTGCATTTATTTATTTTGTTCCTAGTTTTGTTGTGTATGCAAAAGGTCTGGTTGGCTAGTGAGTGCTAAACTGAATTAAACTATTACCAATATACTATTGAATAGGGCATTGCAGGAGTAAAAGCGTGCTTTGCTTAATGAAACAGAAATACGCATAGTGGTAAATCAACCTCATCTAGATGTTCACATGGCTCTTTAGTGATGTATTGTACACCTGGCCAACAAAGTTTTTCTTGCACAGTTCAAGTTTCTTTACTCAGCTTGGATATTTTTGGATTATGCCATTTTTCTTCCAGAGGGGCAGTCATGGCTCTGTGGCAACAAAATGGTGTTTTGTTGCACCGTGAAGCCTAACAAATTGACTATAGCATAAGCTTTCATGAACCAGTCTCACCTTCATAAGATGGGTCAACTAATTCCCTGAGCTTCAGGTGTTTGTGCAGGTGAGTTTCATTAACATCAGTAATGCAAGAAGGCAACTAATGAACAAATATTAGGGTAGGCCTAGTAGGCCTTATTGTGTCCAGACTCCTGAGATGTTCTTACATTCAGTATTCTTTTAGACATCATCACTACATCAGGCCTATCTAGACATATTTTCTTGTGCATGCAAGGAATTTACCCCATGCTGTGAGAACATAAGTAGAGTGTACTGGTTCAGACAATGAGTCCCTAATTAAATATACAAAACAGCAGGAGGGATTGTTTGACATGTGGAAATATGCAAAAAAAATCTTTATACCTTTGTTGGATAACTACATCATATAACTACTTAGATATATACTAATGTCTGTATCTGCTAAGTTAACCACAAAATTATAATCACCTTTTTTTTTCTAGAAAAGAAATGCTTTTTCATTTTCTGTGAATCCAACTGACATCACATCAAACAGTCTGATAGTGCCATCAGAGCATACCTGAAAGTTTCACAGATCCAATATCTATGGGATATGAGTGACAATGTCTTCTAGTACCTGTAATAGCAGGATGCCTTCAGGCAGACTTGGAAAGAGTCCCATCTAAGACCCCCAGAAAACTGTTGTCAGTATATATACATGCTGGACCAAAACCCCAGTGCAAGGGGCAAAACCTCTAGTGCCTTCGTCTGGATTAGATCCCTTGTTCCTACTGTAGAGCAGAGGTGGGCAAATGCAAACATGGCAGGAGCCATTGTTGCTTCCTGCACCCTCCTGGCAGAGCACAACAGCACATTTCAGCACACCCAAGGTGATATGATGTCACTTCCAGCTGCCGTTTTGGCCATTTTTTTTCATTTTTTTTTTCATTTTTTGGGGGGGGGAGGTGTGAGGATTCAGGGAGCAAACTGTTGCCTTTTTAGGTAGTCTGGGGAAATTTGCGGCAGCCTGGGGTCAAAAATCACCCTCAACACAGTCCAACTGGTACCCTCCTTGCTCTCCTCTCATTGGCAAGTGAAGCCTTTTTTTGTTTCAACAGGCCTTTGAGGACTGATGGCTCAGGAGGAAAGGACCTTTCATAATGTGCTATAATGTCTATACTTGTTGTCTTTTTTTAATGCTCTTGCTCTTCACTGCTTTAATTCTATTAGTAGCTTAATTATATTTTTAACTTTTGTATGATGTGTATGAAGTTAAAGAATGCCTGCTTTAACTTTTCTAAACTTTTGTTTCCCAGACTGGGAAAATGTGGGATGATAACAACAACAATGACAAAAAATAGGCCCTAATATTCTTTCTTTATTTCAGTAATAAGTCATTTAGGTACACCTAAATTAGCAGGATATTCTGATTCCAACTAAAGAAGAAAATCAATTAAATACAAGGTTTATTAGGTTATCAGAATATAACATCATATTAGGTTTTTAGAAAAGAAACAAAATAATATACTTCTAGTTACAATTACTTTCTCTGTTTTGTGATAAGAAGAAGGAAAGGGCAGGAAAAACTTGCATCCATAACTCAGTCTCAGTAGTCAAAAGTCTCTTCCAAATCAAAATCAAGAACTAGAAAGCAAAGAAACCTTTCTAACTCTGCTGTCCAAGAAGTTTTCAATAAGAGAAGAAAGTAGTAAGTCACAAGCTTTCCAGGATTATGCACGTCAGGGCGAAAATAGGAGATTGAGATCAAGTTTGCTTAACTGAAAACGCTTGTTAGGAGTAAGGAAAGAATAGTGTCTCCTGCCATGTGAAAGGGTAAACAGAATCCATGTGAGTCAGAGTGAACATCCCCGGAAAAGGTCTACTATCTGTCTTACAGGTAACAGCTCTTCTAGGCTAGGTCACTGAGGATACCAGGAAAGCCACACAGTACCTGGCTGGAGTGTCTTACTCACTTAAGACAATTTAAATAAATTAAGTGTAGAACAATTGACTATTGGATGTGTAGAAAGTTATTTGCAGTGTGCTGTCTGAATGCATGCAGTAGATTGGAGGTGGGGTTTCTATATTGTAAATGTGGTCATAATACAAATCCTAGTGTAGTTTTCTTATATTGTTAGATGACCTTGCTCATTAAAGCCTCAGACTAGGGATGAAAAACATGTTTGGAAAAGGGTCAAAAAACATGTTTTGAGAGTGCTGAGAAGAATCATAGACTGATGATAATCTTTGCACTTCAGGTCTTGTTCTGCACAAAATTTATACATGGTTATTTTGTGCAGCAAACAGCATTTTCTGCACATAAAACAGTTCTTTTTGTGCAGGAAATAATCATTTTCCTGCACAGAAAATGATATATTCTGTGCAGTAACTGGGGTTTTATTCTGCATAAATTTTATTCTGCATAAAATCTGCACATGGTTGATTTGCACAGAAAACACCATTTGCTAGGCAGGGAATATTTCTGCATGGAAATGTTTTCTGTCAGAAAATGCTGTTTTCTGTAGAAAACAAGCACGTAAACATTTTGAACAGAATAAATCCCCAATTGGGAATAGTCTTCAAAAACTGCATGGTTTTTGAAGATTTTCTTGCAGCAGGAAGAAAATTGTTGAAAGAAATTAGTCATTAATGTCCTCAAGAAGAAACATAGTGAAAAATTGCATCCCTAAAACAGAATGAGTTCTGTCCCCCAGATGCTTTGGGTTCATTATTGTGGACAGCCCTGTAGTAGGCACCAATTAGATTGTACAAGCAGGGCAGTATTGTGGGGGTGAATGGGGAAAGACACAACTTCCCAGCATTCTGCCACTCCAGGGGAAAAAAAAAAAGAAGAAGAGCACCAGACTTGATTGTTTTTGAAATGAACTTGGAAGAGAAGAACACAGATAGGTGCCACACAGTCTTATCCATTCTTAAAACAAGTGTGTTTAACATATACTCTGTGTAAATTTCATATGCCTTAATACAGGCATGTAGCAAGAAGAAGATAGCTTCATATTGTGTCTTCCTTATGATGTTCTGGTCTGGATACAGTTTCTGTTCTTTTCTCTTTTTCTGATGGGCTAATAAAGGATAGAATATCAGAGTTTTGTCATTCTGAAACCAGTATGCTAACTTCAGAATCAGTAACAAAGAACCATGAGCAAGCCTCTTTGATTGGCTATGTCTTTTAGAACATTTGTAATGGTATGCAAGAGTATCACTTAAAATCCTCTAGACTATTTACATGGAATGATTATTTAACAAATTAATTAATGCCACAACAAGTGCAATTAATACATCTGTTTAAACCATGTTGTTTAATGGTCTTCCATACACAGTCTGATAAAATGGCATAGGCAACAGGACAGGGAGAACCCTATGACCAAAACCAGTTGATTGTCATGGGGGAAACAATCCATTATTGTTTCTATCAGCAGCCATGGAACAAAAGTTGATTGTGAAGTTCCCTCCTGCACTGGATTCCTTCAGGAAAACTTCAGCTCTTTGATTCCTACTGTAAGAAAACTGCAGAAAAGTAATATATACAGTACTATGACAAGACTGATACCTGATTTTGTCCTGTGCCTAATTTTTTTCACAGTGAAGAGCCTGCAAGATCTCCTACTCTCCGTTGTGTGGACAGCATGACTGGGAATTGGATTTTCTACCTACAATCTGTGGGGGCATTATACCAGCATAATGGAAAGTTGTGCTGTGGTTGCATTGGTTTTACACTTGCAGAAGGGGGTATCCAGTACCCACTTGTGCATGCAGTACCTTATTCACCTATAGTGCAACTGCCTGGATTAAAGGTTAGTTTAGCATGCAGGAACAGTTCTCTCTCTACCATGACCCAGAATTGCTACTGGAAAAGCTCCCTAAATGGCCCACAGTGACCACCAGAATGTTGCCTAGCATGCCATTACTATGCTGATGGAGCATTATGCTTAGTAGGAATTGAGCAGGATCTTGGCACAAATGTGAATATCTGGTTGCAGGGAAAGCTTCATCTGAAATTTTTCCTTCCCCTCCATTTTGTTTTGTTTTGTTTTGTTTTAAGGGAAGAGGGAGGAAAAACGGTGCAAACTGCAGAGGGCCCAGGTCATCTGGAAGAACATCTATATAGTGGAAGGAAACATTCACAGCTGCTTCTTCATCATACAGCCCCTATTCAGGCATTATAAAGGGGTTAACTAAATATGTGAGGAGGGGGGAGATGTACTTTTTGTGATCTGTACTGACTCCTTCACCATTCACCGTCACTGGATGATCTACAGTTCTCTTATTATGAGAGAACAAGAAAATTTCCCTAAAGCCACTGCTCCACACAATACCTCATTTTATACACCTCTGCTATTTCATGAGCTCCTTACTCATTCTTAAATTAACTCTCTTAAAAGTCCCAAATGTTGTAGCCTTTACTCATTTGATTGTTGCTCTTATGCTGTACCTTTTGCTTGTTGAGGTACCAACGCTGTTACATTTGTATCATGAAGTCTTGTCAGATGGCATGTTTATCTTCAGTTCATAAGTTTACACCCCCAGTTTAAAAAGGCTGCTTGAAATTGAGAAGTAAACAATTACAGCTTCCCCGTCCCTCTCTTCCCCATCCTGAATTCATGCATGATATTTTAAAAAGCAGTACCTATACTTCTACTTTCTTTTCTTGTAGATCTGCCCCCTTCTCCTCCTCAATTACACACTCTTCTTCTATGCATTCCAACTTTGCTTCAGCCAATACATTATCAGTTTTGCTAACCCACTCCTTTAAAAGAAAAAAAAAAGAAAGAAATGAGAAGTTGGTCATTTTTAAACAATAGCTCTTTCTTCTAGGCAGTGTAGACAGGACCCAAGACTTTTAAAAATGACTCCTCTTTTTTCTCATTGTTTTTCTTTAAAAAATCATTAAATTATTGTGCTATAGCGGTATAGTGCCTGAGTGAAATGGCACTTTTGTACTACAAAGATATAACTCTAAGAAAAAAAATTAAGAGAGGACAAAATTTGCCCTTCAAACTACTGGACTACCTCCTCAAACTATAACCCAAGTTATGTTTTCCCTGGAAAGATTTATTCTAAGGAAGTTTGCCATTGCCTTCCTCTAAGGGCTCATCTACATGAGCCAGGATACACCACCCCCACAGTATATCCTAGCTGTGGATCAGGCCCGTTTCTCCCCCGTTACCTGGCTGGAACAGGCTAGAGTCCAGATGGGCATGCCAGTCCATCACTACAGCCACTGGTGCTAGTATCCCCCTTGCTCTCCCCAACCCACAACATGTGACCAAGGCCCCTTACATGTGAACAGCCTGGTCACATGTTGTGGGCTTGCTTCCTGCTGTGGAAGATGGAGGAGGAGGCCAGTTGAAGTGACAGGCCAGCATGACAGAATGGGCTCCTGCAACCACACAGGATCTAATCTGTTGTTTTTTTTTTTTATGGCAGTGGTGTAAAGCAGATAATATTTTTAAATGCTTTAATGGGCCCTACCCCTTCTCCCCCCACTTCTTAGCCCCACCTTTGCTCCAGGGGTCATGAGGACTGCCCAGGGACAGAACAAGTCAAAAGCCCTGCATCATCAGGACTGCAGGGCTCCAACACCCGGGCACCAAAGGGTAAATTGCCCATGTAGATAAGGCTTTAGATTACAAGAAAGAATGTGATTTTCCCAAGGTCACTTGGAAGGTTTTCATGACTGAGCAGGGATTTGAACTCTGGTCTCCCAACTCAAACCACTACATCACACTGGCTTACCACTGGCCTATGCTGCAGTAAAAAAAAAAAAAAAAAAAAAATCTGCTCCTCCATAATATTTTAAAAACCCATTTCTCCAACATTTACATTGGTAGAATCATAATTATTTAGAAGACCAGATAATCTCTCTTTCAAAAAAGTGAACTGACTGATTTACTAAAGTTAAAGAAGGGCAGATGGTAAATTGGTGTGTGTGTTTCAACCAATGAGAGTAACCACCTTCACATAAAAGTTAAGTTTACATTGAAACCCTAATTTAATACAAACATGCTAAAAGCTACATCTACAGTAGGGAACACTACTTCTAGGTACATGTTAAACATATCATCTAGTCTGAACTTAAGTTTACCTAGAGCTTATCTAGATGGGCCATTTACCCCATCTTCCCTCTGTCTTGGAGCTCTGCAGTCCAAACAATGCAGGGCTTTCACCTCCAGGCAATCCAGATGATGCCTGAGGCAAAGATGGGGTGAGACGAGGTAAATCCTTTTACAACATTTTAATTTACCGTAACACCCAGGAAAACCTGCATTACATGGGAAAACCCAGACCAGGTTGATGTAAGAACACCAGGTCACCACAAGACACCGCTGCCACTGCAGGAGTAGCTCTGAAGCCAGGAAGGAGGCCCTCAGCACATGATTGTGCATGACCACATGCTTTGATCACATGCTGAGAGCACCCATCCTGGCTTCAGAGAGTACGATGTGCAACAGCAGGAAGGTGCCCGCCAGTATGGGCTGGCATGTCTGTGCAGACTCCATCCCATTTTGTGTAGGTAACAGAGGGGAATAGGCCTGAGGCCAATATATTCTAGCAGGTCTAGACAAACCCATAGTAAGTTCTTGGCAAAGAGAAAATCCAAAATGAGGACTTTTTGATTTGCAGCTCAGTTTTTAAGCCACTTTCCTAGTAATGTATAATCCCAGTCCTGCACAGTGCACCAGATACAAATATACAAGTTTGTTTAGTTCTTATTGTGTGTTTTTTCCCTGATAAGATAAATCTGTGCATACCAACACTTCAATATAATATCTAGAATGCTATACAAGAAAGCATGTATATTTCAGTAGAAACTTATCAAAATAGATGTGTGGGGGAAAAACAAGACCAGAGCCTCAGAGAAAAAAAACTCAAGAAAATATTTGACACATTACCTGGAAGTCCCCATTGTGACCAGTGAACAATTCAGAATATATATTTTTGGGGTCTGGTATAATAGGCATTAGGGTCTTCCTAATTCTGTAAAAAAAAATTAAAGGGGAAATACCTCAAATTCCTTAGAGGTTCAAAGGAAGGAAACTGAAAGCAGTTTATTGATAAAGGGGCATCTTGGTCAGAGACCTACCTACTGACTGAGACTTGAAAGTCTGACCCTTTCCCTCAGTCACAGCACAGCTTATTCATAATGTTCATAGTCATTCTTATATAATCATATGAAACTACCCATGTCTAAATAAAAAAGTTACAAAATCACCTTGGGAGCTAAGCAGAACATATATTATGTATTGCTGAACGCTCAGAAACTTTGTACCTGAAGGCACAAGAAAGGTTGGATTGGCACATTCCATTTCAACTACTTGTCTGGCTACTTTCTCAGGGCTCATCTACACAAGCCTGGATACACCAGTTCCTTGCTGGCATATCTTGGCTGCGAAACTGGCCCATTCTTCCCCCCCGTTACCTGCATGGAACTGGCTGGAGCCCAGAGAGGCATGCTGGCCCCTCCCTACAGCCACCACCATCATTTTCTTTGTGACTTGGAAGGCAGGACGGGGCCCCACAACATGTGACTGAAGGCCCCCTGCATGTGACCAGCCTTGGCCACATGCTGAGGGACTCCTTCCTGGCTTCTGAGAGAGCCAGGGAGATGGTGGCAGCAGCAAGGGTTGTTGCCAGATGTGCTCCTGTGGATGTGCAGGGCCCCATTCAGATTTTGCCAGTGGAAACAAAGTAAACTATGTTTTTTAAAATGTTGTATCAGGCCCTATCCCCGCCTTTCCCCCTGTCTCAGCCCCATATCTGCCTTGGGGGTGGTCAGGACTGCCTGGGGGCAGAAGAGGCAAATGTCCTGCACCATATGGACTGCAGGGCTCTGAGACAGGGAGAAGCCGGGGTATTTAGCTCATGTAGACAAGCCCTCAAGCTCAATGGAGTTTTTCATCTGACAGGATGCCTGGCCTTTTGACCTAGCTTTAGGCTAAACCAAAGTGGTTCTTGGTTAAATTGGCCTATCATCCTCGCCCCATCATTCACCCATTTAGCACTCCATAAAGAGTGCTACTCCAATACAGTGTCTGGTAGTCCTTTACAACCCATCTCACAAGGTTCTTCTTTGGCTTTTTCTTGTTCGTAGAAAGTGGGCAACGTATGGTGTAATTCAGCACGTGCGAGCTTTTCAGCTCACTATACCTCTTAACATAGCTTTGCCTCCCAACATGGCTGTTACCTTGCCAGTGAAGGGGGAAGTTTGGAAGGTGAGGTAACACAGGTACCTTTTCCCCCACATGATGGAGCTTTATAGTACCTCATCCTGTCCCCCAAATCCATTAATGTTTAAAGTTTCATGCCCCACCCCCATCTTACATCCAGCCTGGCCACCCTAACATGTGTGTTCCCAACATTCCATCTGACCATAAACAGGCTGTAATTGGGGAGATGGTTTAAAGCTCAGGTATGTATGTGCTCCCAAATAAGAAAATGGCTGCCTTTCTCCTCCTCCTGCTCTGGATAAAAGAAAAGCATATTGGCCTTCCAGTAGGGCTGAGAAGACTTTTGTTCAGTCAGCATTTTAAAATGACTTAATTTGCATTTCCTAAGTTAATATGTGAATTGGAATACAGCTTTCCTTTGGATCGTGCACATCTCCAAAAGTGGTGATTGTGGACTTTTTCAGATGAACCTAAAATCCGGAAGAAGCCATCGGGAGAGGAATGCAGCTGCTCCACAGCTGCTCCGCAGCAGGGGGCAGTTTCTGACAACACCATCCCTCTCCCGTTACCCTCCGTGTTCCTTCTGTGTCACATGGAAAGAAATGGCACCACTTTTTATTCACAGAAGTTCTTCATGAATTAAAAGTGTTGCTGTTTCCTTCCATGTGACATGGAAGGAACACGGAGAGTAATGGGAGAGGGACGTCATCGTCAGAAACTGCCCTCTGCCACAGAGCAGCTGCGTTCCTCTCCCGACGGCTTCTTCCGGATTTTAGGTTTGTCTGAAAAATTCTTGTGCCTCAAAAATCAGTTCATATGAAACATATAGTGAAAAATGCAGGAAAAAATGTGTATTTTAATGAGAAGTGTGTACAATGTAAATTAGCATTTCTGTGCAGATTTTTTTGTGGGGAAAATTATTCACAGCAAACTGAATAGAACTGACTTATCACTGAACAGACGTGAAAGCAGCACAGGCCAGAAATGGACTGATATTTATCTCCCCACATTTCACCTTAGTTGCCTAATCACCACCAATGAGGTTCCAACAGGAGAGATGCAATGCACTTGTCCAAAGTGGACACAGTACATAGTTCTTCCCTTTATAACACAGGTGGGAAATTGTGAGAGAGAGCAGGGGCAAATTTTACATGCCATCCTCCCTCCTCCCCATAAGCACACATCTCTGTCTCTCTCCTTTTCTCCTCCAAAATGGCAACATCACGTCCAATCACCATTTTTGAAGGGAAGCAGAAAAAGCAGGTATTTCAGAGTTTGGGGGTTTAGGGGGTATTTTGGTATTTTTCCATACATATGGGGGGCTACAGTCAATCCTAAATTAGTAAGCTTTGGGGGAATCATGGGGGGACTTCAGGGTCTACAAAAGTGGCAACCAGGGACTATCACATGTGGCTGACAGGCCATATTTTCTCCACAACTGCTTTGTAAGTCAGTCGTATTAATACACATTTTAGTAGTAATTGACAAGGAACCATGAAAAAAACCAACAGTCCTTACCTGCCTAGCCTGCAAACAAACAGCAGAAGAACAAATATTATCAAGAAGCCAGCCATCACTGAAGTTAAAAGGATTATTGTCTTTGACTCAGGTTCAGAGACATCAGTATCACAGGAATCTCAGGAGAATCACAGAAAGAAAAGGTTAGAAGTGTTTTCTAGTATGTTGAAAACCAGGTGGTTGAAAGCAAATTGTTGCCACCTTTTTCTTTTGAAAGGCAATTATACAGACAACCTAGATATACTGTATATTTAGACCATTGTTCTTTAAGTTTCACAACAATGAAGCAGCTTGTAGTATTCAATGGAAGTATCCTTGTACCGGGTTGAAAGAATTTCACATGTAATGATACAAAGTGTTTTTGCTCGGCAGATAGAAATAAATGCCATATGTTGTCTTTTATACCTGATCTTCACAGTTCTGACATAAAATTCAACTACCTATTAGAGCAGGAAAAACAGGGATAGCATCTTGAATGTGTGTTGAACCCAAACCACCTCTTGCTACGCTCTCTTCCTGATATATCTGAAATTGTTTAATTTCCTGTCCTCTTTCCAGCTATACACTAGACTATGGAGATGACATGAAAACAGGTTCCCTTGTGTTAAACAGACTCCCTACACACACACACACACACACACACACACACAATTTGAACATTTAGAAATAGTCCCCATATGGCCTGGGCTAGTGAAGGGAGAGTTCTTGTTTGATCTGGAACTTAGCAAAAACCAAAGTATTATCCAAAGACAGTGCATAACAGGTCCTCATCTGCCCTTTATCTCTGTTCTCAGTTTGGAAACCCTACTGTATTTCTGAGTATTGTAAAGTGATCCAGTTCATTCCCAAACATGAGGTAGTTCAGGTTCACAATGCTGAAAACAGTAGATCTACATATTAATTGTAAGAAGTTGCCAAAAACTAGCCTCTGTTATCTGTACCCTCAGCAATAGCATCTCCAAATGAGCCATTTTCCAGTGTGCTTCCCCTTCCTCTATGAGCTATAGTCTCTTGTTTCTTCAAAATTCTCAAACACTGGAAGAGGAATCACAATCATGAATTCCTTCTGTATGTGTGAGCTATGATTTTTATATCAGTGGTTGTGTGCCAGCCACATCCATGAGCTGTGAAATAGATAGCACACTGTAGATGCTAAATTATTCACTAGCACTAAAAAGATTTGTATGTTAACTTTATTTGGGAAAAGAAGATATAAGAACAAGAACCATTTTTACCTACAGAACTGCCATTTGTCCAAAGTGTCTCTGCACTCCATTCACTGGAATAATACCCATGAAGGAATTTCAGTCTGAACCGAAAAGTGTAGCACTTCTCTGGATCAAATCCTTGATCTTTAATCTTGCAACATGGACTTTTCCTGGACTGAATAGCAAGTAATTGTCAATTATTAATAATGTTGTCCAATGTACATTTTTCCTCTTCCAAGTTATCCTAACAGGATACAGTAGCAACCAAGACTAGACACCAAAAGCTTTCAAAATATAGAGGGCTACAGCAAATATTTGTTGTTTCTGTGACTACCAGAAATTTGTGTGCCCCCCCCCCCCAGGGAGGTGTCCCTTTTGCCTTTTATTCATTATTTAATTACAAGCACTGCAATTGAATAGTCTTGGAGAAATGATAATTTATTTTAAAAAGGCAAATAAAAGTCAGTCTTTGAACATTCTTACACCTATGTCTTTGAAAAACAAAAACAAAAATTGAATTTCATTTCAGCAATCTCTGATCCTCTTTTAGTCTTTATTTTTCTGTTCCTTTCTGCTTTTCTCCCAATCTCATACCCCATGCATATTTCTTTTAATGCCCTGATCATAAACACAGTTTCTGGAAGCAATGCCTATAAGATAAATAGAACTCCTTATCTGTGGTGTCACTAAGGCTGGTGTCACCCCTCCCCTCTGATGGTTTTACCATGTATGGTTTGGCCTCTCTGCACCCCCCAGTGCATCCACTGTTCCTTATCTTCATCCAAACAGATTGGTAAACTGCTGTTTTCTTAAGAATAAAGACCTGTCTTACATACAGCATATTTTACTTATCCAGACATTTTCTTAATCTGAATAACATGTGTGAAATTACACTAAGATAAGAGGGGTGTGATCATAAGTCTTGGGCCATCCTCTTAAACAAGCACTGTGGTTTCCAACTAAATTCTGAATAGATACTTTAAAAGTCAGTGAGTGGGGTTACAACAGCTTCAATGACCACTCAGATCTAATTTCAATAGGAAATGATGGAGGCTCATTGCTATTAGAAGTGATTAGGGAATAGATGATTCCAGTTACCATTTCCATTTGAATATCTGGGGGCAAGGAGGAATCTGTATATACTTCAAAAACAAAACAAACAAACAAACAAACAAACAAAAACCCCAGTCCATTTGAGAGCAAGTGGGACCACACTCAACAGGAAGATAGCTAAATGACCTCCTGTTACTTGATAACAAAGATTTATTTCAGTCTAGTCATGATTAAACCTCAACTGGCTTTGTTTATCCAGTTTCCTATGGGTCTCTAGCAAAAGCCAGATAGTAGGAGATAACCCAGATTAATTAGGGCTAATGTCTTCCAAAGAGGAAGTGGCATCCATATATCATTCCCAATGCAAACTAGGGATCTTTGCTTATTTTATTCTTGCATTCAAGAACAAATAATTTCAAAAGCTTTCTCTCTGTTGGCCAAGGTTATGAGAATTTTCCTGTCTTTTGGATGATTTTATGCACTATGGGACATTTTGCAAAGAAAAATCTGTGAAAAAGGCTTGGAATTTTTGACTAACAATATTTAGTGTAATTTTTTTTCCACAAAGATGTTGTGGTTTTTGCATCAAAGGATATTTTTCAATAAGAAGTCTGAAATCATATGAAATGTTTCAGCAGTTGGATATTTTCTTGCTGAGGAGATTCAATGTGTCAAGGATGAGAACATTTGCAATTATTCTGCACGCTGCACATCCAAATTTATTACAACCTTAACAAGTAACCTCATATGTGCAACAAACAAGGAAACCGGCATACTCATCTGGTTCAAGTTGTAAGTGCTAGCTACATGCTGTTTATAAGCAGCACGTAAACTATTGCTTCCTAGTTCAAGTGTCAGAGCAAACTGTGATTTCACAAACCATAATACTTTCCTTAAGGGTATGAGAGGAAACAAGGGGAGGAGGGAAGTGATGTGGGAAGGAGGAAGCAACGAGGAACAAAGCTTATTTTTATTCTAATAAACCTTTGTTTATCAGCCTTTGATCAATATATCTGACCTACGTTGGTATGGCAGTGAATTCAGCTGCCAGGACTTACCTGGTGGCCCAATTGTGACTGGTGATGTCCCCCTGATCCTCGCCTGCCACATGGCAGGCATGGGCGCCACCATGTTGGCCAGAGGCCCTCTTTCCAGCCACTTGGGTGGACTGGGAAGAGGATTATAAGCCAACCAATCAGGAGGAGGCAGCTCCGCCCTGATTGGCCAGCTTACGCAGCCCCCTACCAATCAGAGGCTCAGCATTTTGGGAGCCTCTGATTGGCTGGGGGGCGGGGATAGTCCTCCACCATGTCAAGCGGCCGGGAATAAATTCCCAGCTCTTGGCCGGACCCAGTCAGTTGGCTCGCTGGAGCCGAAGAGGCAGGAGCCAAATAGTAACAGGGAATCGGCTTGCCTGCAATGGCGGCGACCAGCGAGGTGGACTGAAGGTTGCTGTAGGCCTGGAGAGCTGGGGCCAGCAGCAGCCAAAGGGACCCCTCCGAAGAGTGGCAGCCAGTGGTGATGGACGGTGACTGGAGGAAGCTCAGTGGCTGAAGAAGGGAGCCTGGGGGACAGAGGGGGCTTGGCGGCGGCGAAGGGCTTGGCAGCTGGAGGGAGCTTACAAGCTCCAGAAGATCGACGGCAGTGGCACCACAGGGTGAAGTGTTGAGGGATGCAGCAGCCGGAGGAGGCTCGCAAGGGGGGGCACAGGGGTTGCCCACCAAAGGGGGCTAGCAGGAGCCCGCTTGGAGCAGGGATAGCAGCAGAGCGGGCCCAACAGCAGCCGAGGCAGCAGCTCTGTTGGCAACGGCAAGGCCAAAGAGGGGCAGTGGTGGCAGCCCATGGACCCAGGGCCTAGGCAGCAGTGGGGGCTAGCAGCGGTGACCCCAACAGGTGGGGGGGATCCACAGCGACAGCAGCATGGGTGGTCTGCAGCCAAGCAGGCACCCGCATGGGCTGAAGGAACAGGGCAGACAAGCCCCAGAGAGAGGGTCGATGGGAGATGGGCTCCCAGCCAAGGGCGGACAAGCCAAGCGGGGCGGACAAGCAAGGCAAGGGCAGGCATGAGCTACCTGGTGGAGGGGGGTGCCAGGCCTGGGCAGAGGAAGGAAGCCAGTGGCTTAACCTGCAGAATGGTTCAAGCCAAGGGGCAGGCAGAGGGCCTGAAAACAAGGGCGGACAAGCCAGGAAAACTAGCCACAAGGGCAAGCCAAAAGGGCGGACGAGCAGTTAGAAGGGTGGACAAGCAGTTTGAAGGGTGGACAAGCCAGGGCTATGAGCTGAGATCACTAATAAGAGCATCATCACATCTGGCACAAGATGCCTCCCAAAAAGAAGGGCCAGCCCAGCAGGCACATAACAAGGGCACAGACTGGTAGGACACCCAAGTCTTGGGCGGCCCTGGCTCTGTGGGGACATGGGACAATGACAGCGGGCAGGAGCACCTCACGTGCAGTGGTGAATAACCCGGAGTTTATCCGGGAATTCCTAGCTAGTACAGGGGCTCCCAACCTGCAGAAGTTGACCCAAGCAGTCACTATCCTGGCAGAACAGGTAGTAGTGTTGAAATCCAGCAGAGACACAGATGCAGGGGGCACAAGTGCAGTCAACACGACAGAAAGTGTCAACAGCACTAGGGCCCAGCCTCAAAGCCAGGATGAGGCAACAGCACAATTGGCTAGAACGGCAGGACGTTGAGAAGGTACCACTCTCCATCACAGAGCGATATCAGCGTGGTGTCCTCATCATCTTCCTCACCGGAGCGCAGGGATTGCGAACCAGGAAAGTGAGGCCAAAAGGGGAACAAGCAGGAGGAGAAGAAGAGGTGCACCAAGCACAAGAAAAGAAGGGACTTAGACAGCGGGGGATCATCAGGTGAGTCCTCTGATGAAGACTGGGATAGGATGGAATATTGGAGGGCCACGGCCTTGGTGCCCGGCCTACCCTCTTGGGCCATTAAGGATCTGTCTGCTTCTGGCCCTACCAAGGCTTGGCGAGATGGGGCGGTGTCACCGGGTACACCAGCCCTCAGTATGTTCCAGGACAATGAGGATCCGCCAGGGATCCACTTTTCTTGGTGCACAGGGCAGTAGAAGGATGGCGCCGTGGGGCATGCAGGAAGCAAGATACTCGTAGACCAGTGTCATAAAGACTGTTGTGCAGCCTCGTGACGTCACTAGCTAAGGTATGCCGATCCAGGTACAAAACTCAGCTTTTTCGCTCTGCTTTTGCTGTTGCTTTCTTTGCAGCACTACAAGTCAGGGAACTGGTGTGCAGCTCCAAGACGGATGATTCCGGATGGGCACTTCAGCTGCAGGACATATCACTGGAAGAAGAGGTCCTGCAATTGAGGATCTGGTGGTCCAAGAATGACCAGCAAGGAAAAAGGGCTTACCTGCAGCTGCGAAGGGTCAACAAGTCATCAGCTTGCCCAGTACACCTCATGCGCCAGTACCTCCGGAAGCGCCCAGATGGCCAAGGGGCCCTGTTCATCCACAGGGACCTATCCCCTATGACATCCTTCCAGTGTGCTTCAGGCCACTTACCAACACCTTGGTTGCCCTGCAGAGGAGTTTGGAGGACACTCTTTTTGTATTGGGTCAGTGACCACAGCAGCGGTGGAAGGCATGGTGGAATCTGCAATCCAATGACTGGGCAGGTGGCAATCCAGAGCCTACACGTCTTACATTCGGCCAGAACTCGATCTGCTCCACAGATAGGTCCAGCATTAGGTCCCTCCAGTCAGACTATAGCTGCAAGGTTGGTGGAAGTCGAGCTCCAGAGGGCAGGGGCGTAGTTCGACTTTGGTGGCGGTGGGGCATGGGTTCTGATCCAAACTCCGGGGCAGGGGTCTCCGGTATGTCCAGTTCTGGGTCAAGTTAGGTCAAGTTCAAGTTCATGACTGTGGAGACCCCATCTTGTTTTGGGTTTGGATCACGTGACCAAAATCACACAATTCGTTCACGTGATCTCGTCACGTGACCGGGTCACGTGATCTGTTAGCAGGCGAGCTAACAGATATGTCATCGGCCAAGCAGGCGGGTTTGGCCGATGTACGGTTTTATAACCCATGCCCAGGCACCAACCAATGCAACTATCTTCCAAAAGAAAGTTGTGGCCAATTTTCACCAATACCTTTTTTCACCTTGTATCTCATTCATACCTTTATCAAATATACTTCTGTGAATGTATTTGTGTGGTCATCTTTTATGGGAATGGAGGGTGAGGGAAAGGGGGGAAACAATTTCACTCAGCATGCAATTAAATTTGGAATTTAGTCGGAGCCTGAAAAGAAGTATCCATGATACTAAACCTTATCTCCAAAATATATTCAGCCACTTGGATAGCCCCTTTAAAGTTCAGCTTAAAACCTAGAGAGGATTCATTACCTCCCCCGCAAAATGGAGGTCACCAGCTACTGCTGTGCAAGATGATGCCAGGACTTCTTGTTCTATCCTTAATGCAGAACAGTAATTTATCATGCATAACTTTTGTGGTCTGTATTATTGTTGTGTTGTTTCACGTCATTTCTAATTTATTGTGACCCTAAAGCAAACCTATTGTGGGGTTTTCTTGATAGAATTTGTTCAGAGGGAATTTGCCCTTGCCTTCCTCTGAGAGTAAGAGAGTGTGACTTGTCCAACGTCACCCAGTAGGTCCCCATGGCTGGGCAAGAATTCGAACCTGGTCTCCTTATGTCCTAGTCCAACACTCAAACCATTACACTCAGCACTCAAACACCTGCATAATAGGTAGAAAACTATCCACCCAAGTCCATCAGACACATGCTCATTTGCTAACTGTTGCTCACAAGCTATCAACATTCCATCGTCAACTGTGTTAAAAAGCCATTAGAAATCATATGAGATAGCATATCATTTCATTTCTTGAAATCATGAACAAGCCCACAAGTACAATTTTGAGTGTGTATTCAGAAAGAAGTCAAGAAGTTGTTTTTGGAACTGCAGATCACTCTCACCCAAAAGGGAAATCTAAACCCAGGGAAATACTGGTTGAAAGCATAACCTAAGTTGTTTTCTTGACAAGGGCTGGGTAGCTGCTGATTTAAAACTGTCTGCTAACAGTGTCCCATTCTAACAGTCTTCCCTTCTTTAAAGTGGCAATAATGCTGGTAAATATGGAAGTTGGCTTTAGCCAACCAGCTATATCTCAGCACAATGACTGACATGAAGCTGAGCAGAAATGATCCACAAAAGACCAAGTATCCTTCCCTCATTGGTGGGAGAGTCAGTTTATGTGAGATGCAGGGCACAAAAACACTTACATTGCATGTGCAGCCCGGTATGTCCTTTAAATAGTTTGTATCAATGTGCAATCTTCTTCATATGCAGTGGTGCACCACCACAGAGTATCCAAATATGCAGACAGTACATCAACAACTAGATCTAGTGATCTTTATTTCCAAGAGGATTAGATATTCTGTAAAGCTAATGGATTTTAATCCACATGCAAGATTCAAAATACTTTGCATAAGAACAAAAATAGCTCATGCCAGCTGCTGTGTGGACTATAGCTAAGCTCAGAAGGAACAGTCAATTCTGGACAGATGGCAGATAATGTCACCTGTTGACTTATGGTGACCCCATGAATTTCATAGGATTTTCTTAGGCAAGGAATATGTGGAGGTGATTTTGCCAGTTCCTTTCTCTGAAATATAGCCTACCACATCTGGTATTTGCTGGCAGTCTCCCATCCAAGTACTAACCAGAGCTGATACTGCTTAGCTCCCCAAATCATTAGGCTTTAGGTTTTAGGCAAGTATTTAGGCCTTGGCAAAGGTGTAGGCAGAAACATTTTGGCATAACACATCAAAGTTTAAACTGACAAAAATTATTGCTCTTGTCTGAGTAACAAGTTGCATCTTTATTGCAGCCAGGCTCCAACAGAGCCATCAGCAGGATCATTGTCCATGTTAAGACACTTCAACTGGGCAACTTTTTGCGAAAGCCAGCCAGGTCTTCTTTTGGGCTGCTACCATCACAAGAAGATGAGTTTGCCATGCAGTTCATTAAGCATACGTCAGTGTGAAATCTGATGGGATGTCCCTCAGGAAAAAAAATCTACTTTTTACTGCAAAAGAGAAAGTTCCTTTCCAAGTCTCCATTTCTACTTTCTTCCCTTAAAACTGTACCTGCCAACTACTCACCAGCCAATCTTTGTCAAATCTGCTTTTGTACTGAAATTCCAACTCAAAACTTTGTGGAGGCTGAGGTGGCAAGCATTGTGCAGTTACTTCACCATCCACCCATTGGAGGGTTACATTTTCAGGTGGGTTAGGCTTCACTGGTGGAGGCAAAACCAAATACAAATTACACTCTCTCCAAATGACTGCATTACACTTCTTCAGAACATTGCTTTCATACTCATCTCATCAAGAAGGCTCACTTTCCTTGTGCTGTGCAGTATCCCATACACCTTAAAAGTCATTACACATTTTTAAGAAACTATAAAATGCCAAGCATTGCTGTAGCAGCTGGAAAGACATGTCAACACCCATCCACAATGTAACACCATGTCATTGAATGCTATAGGACTTTGTCACTCAAAGTGGTGGTCCATTGACCAGCGGTAGTCCGAGTCATTGGCTAAAGGTCTCTGGCAAGTTTCCAGGAACAAAAGAAACAGTTGTAGCCAATGGGTATAAATATGGTACAAGTCCTGAGCACATTGGGAAGAAAACCTTGCCAGTCCTCCACATGACTATAGCACTGCTATAGGAGGCATTGGCATTGGAAGCTAAGCAGTCTGATCCCTTTAAATGGAGTTCCTACATTCAGTGTAGCCTAAGTGTAATGCCTTACCATTAGGAGAGGCTGTTTCCTCAGGTAGCAGATATTAGGAGAAAGCAGTATGCTAAGTGACCTGCCTTCATGTTCTCCAACTAATTATCTGCCTTCAGAAATGCTACAGGGTGCTGTCCCATTTCCAGAATGGATGGAATATTCAACTGCTGCCAACATAACTTTTGCATGTGGAAGAAGGGAGAGCAGTATTGTTTTCTTAACCTTGGCAGCAAAATATCTTAGGTTCTTTCTGTTTCCATTCATTTAAACAGAAATATTTAATCAAAGGTGGTTGTGGTTCTGCTTCCTCTTTGAAGGCCTTCCCTCCTTTAGGAATCACTGGAGAAAGGCAATTATTTGGATGCAATTTTTTTAAGCTGAGGAATTTAGTATTTAAATGCTTTAGCTGTATCTTACCTCTTTGTATTTTAGCAGCCTTCAAATATGAAATCATAAAAGACTTCTGAGATTTCATAGTTGAAGCCTACCAAAATAAAAAGTTGAGATGCTAACATATCTAAAATATCCCCATATTAAGTGGTACAGCAAAAGATTCATATCCAAAGATCTGTCTTTTCTTGTGTGGTGGTGCAGATGCTAATGTGGAGATTAATGTCTACAGCCAAATGTGGTTACTTACCACATGCTATAAAGATTTAATAGAGTGTGAGAGGTCAACTATTAAACATGGTCAAATATTAAATAATGTGATGTGCCAAGAAACAAATATTGTGCAATTGGCATACCACTGAGAACTGCTTTTTTTGAGGAGGGGAGGAAAACTAGATTCTTTGAAAGCAGAAGAATGTGTTCTCTCCTAGTGATTTTTCTCAGCTATGATCAGTCAAAGGCAACTGTTGCCTATATTCTGCACACTGTCAGTGGTAAGACCCAAAGTAAAGCATTCCACACAAATCTAGGCTGCATCAGCACTGCAGAAATAATCCAGTTTGACACTGTGTTAACTGTCATGGCTCAATGCTATGGAAACCTGGGATTCGTAGTTTGTTGTGGCACCAGAGCTCTCTAACAGAGAAGGCTAAATATCTCACAAAACTACAGATCCCAGAATTCCATAGCATTGAGCCATGACAGTTAACACAGTGTCAAAAGGATTATTTCTGCAGTGCTGATGCAACCTTTGTGTACATGTTCATCAGAATGCTCCAGAACAGAGAAGTGTTTCTTGGCACAGGTTTATGTGGGAAGTCAGTAAGTCTGAAACAAAACAACATTTAGGATCTATAGAGCTATTGTCAAATATGGGCATCAAGGATCACTATGCATCAATTTCTCCAGAGCCTGAAAAGGTTACGCTTTGAGATGATAGTTCACAGAATTCCTCCAGTTTACAGGGGAATATTGGAAGAATAATCAACATCAGAATTCAGTAGAGAAAACTTTTAGGAATTAAAACTGCTTCTGTTTGACTTCCTTGGAGGCTGGTGGCTCAGATGTCAATGGGGAAGTCTTGATTTTAGTCTGAACTTCAAAGGAGCTATGTAGGACCTTATCCCCTTCCCCCATCTTCTGCTCGGATAGGTCCTTTAAGCTTCAAACATAAACCTAAAGTGGATTCACCACCCCAACTGACATGGATGCCTCCAGATTCCTTTACTTTACATGTAGGGCTTTGCTTGATATTAACAGCCAAGCAGGGGCATGTGAAAAGCTGGACTAATAATATATACCGACTTACAAAATTTAAAGATGGGCTGTTCATCAGAGTAAAGATCTTTTGTCCCATTAGTATCCCTGATGGTAATAAGAAGATGCGAATCCTGCTCAGCCTGAAAGATGCATCCAGTGTTGTAACCTTGGTCAGGTATATATTGAGGACACTGCTTCCACCACTGTTCATAATCTAATCTGCAAATGAAATAATAACATTGAATAAACACTGAATAGGGGATCCAAACTTAGTTATAGTTAGAAGAGACCCCTTGAAATCAACAGGACTTAAATTTTGAATACCCTTTGAAAGTCTGAGATTTTCCATATATATATATATATATATATATATATATATCCTGTTTTCCTGTAAGATAAAGCTTTTCTACATTTGTAAAACATCAGTAAGCCACCAATGAAGGAGACATATATCAAGACACTATAAAGATATGTCTAATTGTTTAAAAGCCCAATGCATTTCATACTATAAGTATTTTGAGGCCTTCTTCAGTAGGAATAAAATATAAATAACCCATAAATACATATATTGACCTTATTGGTTAAAAATTGTTCTGAAGAGGTTTCTGATGAAACAGTCTTCAATAAAGCTTACTGGTGATGGACAAGTGCCTGAACCGAAGGCTACGAGTAATATTCTATTAGAAATGTTGCCTGAACATGTGGATAATCTTCAAAGATACGCAGAGGTAGGTGGTATCTTAAAACTCAAAAAGTTTATTAAATGTACTGGGGATGGGGGGGAAGGAATCAGAGGCTGGAATTCACTTGACAACTCAAATTTTGGAGGTGGACTTATGTCCGTGGGAAATAGAATCAAGACGTTTCACAGTTTCATAGTATTCAACAAGGGACTGCTGTTATGTTGCTATGGAAGGGAGCCAGTAAAATAACTTTTGTGCTTCTCAACCAACTCATAATGGTACCTGATGCATAATGGGACCAAACGTGCATCATGACACCAGAATACCAGCTAGGGGCTGCCAATATGCATCAGTAGAGCCAGATGCTCCATATGTTGCAAAAGGTTTTTTAAGATACTGGTTGCTTTTCAGATGATGATGATGATGATGATGGCACTTGCACTGGAAAAACAACAATAATTATAATGCATATTGGAAGGAAATCAGATTAATACAGTTGGCCCTTCACATTTGTGGGGGTTAGGGGCACCAGACCACTGCAAAAGTGGGGAAAAATGCAAATAAAGAAATGTATGCCTAAAAAGGACCTTAAAAGCCTGGGCCAACTTACACAAGGTTAGTATGATACCTTTGTTCACCATGGTACTGCTTCTGGCCTTTTGTAATAACTGCTCGAAAAAATGGTGGTGGCAGCTGTTTAGTGCTTGGCTGCCAGGGTGGGGACATTAGAAGAAATCTCTCCCAACTGGGGAAAAACCTGATTTCCCCTAATTTTTCCACTGCAGCAGCAGCTCTTTTATCACTTCCCTCCCATGGTGGAGAGAGCAGGGGGTGATGGGGCTTCTTTCAAGCTCAGAGTATGAACTAAGCTCTCGGAGCTTGCTCTGTGCTGTGAGAGGTTGCAAGAAAGAACAGGACACCGCTCTCTCTTCGGCTGAGCTTTTGAGGTTTCCCTGCCATTTCAGGGTGGAAGGGGGAGAATGGGACATCTTTCAGGCTCCCTCAGTGTGGATTATGCTTTCAGAGCTTGTTCTGTTCTGGGAGAGGTTGCAGGAAAAAAACCTGGATATGGCTCTCTCTTTGGTGGCAGGGAAACCTCCCACAGCCTCACCCAGCAGAGAGCAAGCTCCAAGGGTCCATGCCAGAGGAGCATGAAAGAAGCCACTTTCATCTCCTCCCACCCCATCATGGCAGAGAAACCTCAAAAGCTAAGAGAGAGCTGTGCGTGCTCTTTCCTGAAACCTCTCCCAGCACAGAGCAACTCCGAGAGCTTAATCCACGCCCAAAGAGCTGCAAAGAAGCCCCATCGTCCTCTGCTTTTCCTGCCACGGTGCCACCAAAGACATAGCAAGGGGGGTTGCCTTCCTCCAGCATCTCTGGGCACAGAGTATACTCTTAGAGCCTAGTCCATGCCCAGAGAGCCTGAAGAAGCCCCATCACCCTCTGCTTTCCCTGCCTTGGTGGGAATCCCCTCTGAAGAGAGAGCAGGGGGTGTTCCTTCCTTCAGAGTCTGCTGGCACAGAGTAGGTTCGGAGAGTTTAATCAAATCCATGAATAATCAGATCTGCAAATGCCAACCCCACAAAAGTGGAGGGCCAACTGTACTTCCCAGTTATATGTTACAGTTGATACCATTTTTGAAAAGCCTGTGATGCAATGTCGGGTTTGTATATTAGCAGCTCAAATTAATCCACTAAAGCAGGAACAGGGACTCCAAAAAAGTTTGGGGAGGGTGGCAAAGAATATGAATATGTGTGTGTGGAAAAGGAGATACTGAAAGAAATACAGAAGAGAGGAATAGTTGAGAATGGTGAAGTGGGAGACAGTTAACACAAAGAGAGAGATTTGACAATTAGTTGTTGCTCAGTGAAAAGCAGAGTCAAAGTGAGGAGAAGAGAAACTTTGAGGGGAAGGAGGTTTTACCATAGGTTAACTAGCAATAGGAGTAGATTGTAGTATACTATCAAGGCAGCGGGATTACATATTCTTTGATTTCTATAATCCATGCCTACTGCTTGATCAGACCCATCAGGTTTTTTTGTTGTTTTTTTTTTTTTAAAAGAGGAAGTAAATCAGATGTGACTTCTGATCACTTCCTGTTTTAAAAATGACTTCTGGGTTTAAAATGTCTTGAAGGAGACCTAAAACATGGTCAAAAAGAAGCCTCCATGCCCCCTAGAGGGAATTTGGGGGAAATGGTTTTTTATATTGATTGATTGATTGATCGATTGATTGTTGCAGTGGGGGTATGGTGGGCTGTGCAGTCCTCCAAGGTCTCCTAGTGGCTATGCAGTCTCCTAGCCCATACCCTAGTAACCTGATTTGGCAGCAACAGTCCCCATTGATCCTCTGTCATCCCATTTTTCAGTTGCTTTTTAAATGTCCCAGGTTATCTCTTCTCCTCCCACTGTCCCCCTTTGTCTTCAGCTTATTTCATTTGCTGCAAACTGAGTTCAAAGTGGGAAAGTAGTTAACTCAGCAGGGGGGAAAGGGGAGAAGGGGTGGGATCTTGCCTTTCCCAGTAGACTCAGGGAAAAACAAACTGCTGCAGTCTCTCCTAGATTGTGTGTTCTCCTCCACTAATAAAGTTTGCCATCTTGGCTGCATTCTGATGTTGTTTGGCCAAACACATCCCAGTTTTCATCTCTGACATGCTGAAGGTATAACAAGGGATGGTTTCTGGTTATTCTGAAAAGATACTTTTGAGAGGCATTTTTCAAGTATTTGGACTGGAATTTTTCAAATGTTATGGTGTTTTCTTATCAATGCCCCCACAATAACAGAAAGTAATGAAAAAGCAACAGGAGGTATAACAAGTAATGTGGTTAACAGTAAAAGCAACAGACACTTTTCAAGCACTGCAGGGAATAAGGAGAATGATTTAAGGACTTTATCAGATGAGCTCCTTTAAACATTCTTTTGCTGGCATAAAAAAACCCAATTTTTGCCAGCAAGAGAATGCCCCCACACACACCTACCTTTTCTCCCAGCAAAGACTTCCCCAGCAATCAAGAGGAAGTGAAAAAAGCCCTGTTCACTTCCTCCTTTGAAATCCTGCGATACTTCATCATGTGGGAAATTTAAAAAACAAAACAAACACAGGAAAGCACATACACACACTTTAAAACTTACAAGTAACCCAGGGAGGGTCATAAAAAGTGTGTCACTTACCTGGATGTCATGATCTCACCCAGAAGTGTTTGCGCCAGACCGGCCATTCATGCTGCATTCACGTGCATTAAATGGTGCAAGGTTTCACACACTGGCAATGCTGGCACTAAAGCACCACGGGGGATCAATTGACAGCTTCAGCCATCAATAAAAATGTAGGGGGGTTGGCCAGGACATAAATGAGAAAGGGCAATGTCATCTGATATGCGTTTCCTTTTGTGTTTATGTGGCATTGTTATGACGCTATATTAGGGGTGCGTTTATACGATCATAAAAAAAATCCATTTGGGGGGTAAAAAATACGAATAGGCTGTCGTTCGTATGCATACGAACCGCCCACACGATTTTTTACCCCCCTAAACTCCGTATGACTCCCTCTTCCCCAAGCTGGCTGGAGCAAGCAAGCCAAGCAGCGGTTTAAAATCTCCCGCCTTTTTTTTTTAAAGGTTCCTGCTTTGCGGACAGTCGGTTTTCCCTATTTACAATATAAAATAAAAATAAATAAATGTATAATTCATAGACTTACCGGACTCTCGCTAGCCGGGAATCCAACATGGCGGCCACTCCCAATTCCCCTCTGTGCTAGCTCCGCCCCCTCTACTCCGCCAGCCAATCAGATTACACAGCCTGTTTGTATGTGTGCGAACGGACCATACAGACCCATCAGCCATCCGAATGGCGTACAGATTTCTCTTTGCGATCCGCTTTCTCTTCCGAATGCCGCGTGTGCGTATTTCAGGGTGGAAAACAGGGGGGCCCCTCTTTTGGATGCGTGTGAATCCAAACGGCTGTGTGTACTGAAGCGCGAACTTCCACATGCCGTACGTATTATTTAAATCGTGTAGACGGAACCTTAGTGTGTCTGATAAAGTCCTTACAGTCATCCCTCTACATTTGCAGGTTAAGTATTCATGGATTTGATTATTCACAGATTACTAAATATCTTCTCTCTTGGAAGTTTTTCAGTTCTCCAGCATGATTCTATAGTCAACTTCCACCACAAGTTGACCATAGAATAGTCCTGGGTGACTTACAAATGCCTAGAGAAGTGTTCTCTCAGGGTAAAAAAAAGCAGGCCTATATTCGTGTTTTTTCCACTTTCATGGGTATCCTCCACCCTAACCCCGATGAAAGTTGAGGGCCAACTGCACTTTTAAAAAGTAACTTTCCTAAGTATGCTTGTGGTTCTATGGTGGTAGGAATGAGGACCTGTGGAATGGTCCTGGTGGTAACTGGTCCTGATGATCCATCAGGCCTGGGCCCAGAAGCAAGTGAAAAGCCCTCCCTCCAGCCCAATTGCCACTGCTCTGCCTTGGAGGGAGAGAAGAAGAGGCAGGCAGAACTCCATCAGGCCTGTGCCCAGAAGGAGGTGAAAGGCCCTCCCTCCAGCCCAACTGCCACTGCTCTGCCTTGGAGGGAGAGAAGAAGAGGCAGGTACAACTCCATCAGGCCTGTGCCCAGAAGGAGGTGAAAGGCCCTCCCTCCAGCCCAACTGCCACCGCTCTGCCTTGGAGGGAGAGAAGAAGAGGCAGGTACAACTCCATCAGGCCTGTGCCCAGAAGCAGGTGAAAGGCCCTCCCTCCAGCCCAACTGTCACTGCCCTGCCTTTAGAGGGAGAGAAGAACCAGCAGTATCTGCTGGATTTATCCCTACCCCCACTGCCATTCCCTTTTCCTTATGTGTCGTGTCTTATTTAGATTGTAAGCCTGAGGGCAGGGAACTGTTAAATTGACCATTTGTAAGCCACTCTGATAGCCTTTGTGGCTGAAGAGCGGGGTATAAATAAATAAATAAATAAATAAAGTAACAGGTTACTGAAGGAGAAATGGACGGTGGTTGCCAAGAATGGTGAGAAGAGCCCCATAGCCCCACTGTGAAGTGTACCTACACCGTTGAAATAATGCAGATTGATACCACTTTAACTGCCATGGCTCCATCCTACAGAATCCTGGGATTTGTATTTTTGTGAGGCACCAACATTTTTGGGCAGAGAAAGTTAAAGACCTTGTAAAAGTACAAATTGCAGGGTTTCATAGGATTGAGCTACAGCACTTAAAGTGGTGCCAAACTGCATTATTTTTACAGTGTAGATGTACCCTAAGATGTAACAGTGATAGCCAAAGCTTAAAGGCAAGGAATGGCACAACTCCTGTCTCTAGCACATGCCTTTAATTTCTTCAGAATAAAAGCAATCAAGAAGAAGAAAGAAAGAGGGCATAGGAAGGGCACTTTTGTTTGGAGAACTAATTCCTTCCCCTGTGAAGGAATCATCTGCACTCAGACTTAGAACCTCAGAGCGGTACTTACATATAAAACATTGTCATGTTCATGTCAGGAAAAAATTTTCTGCCATCCCACCGGACTTCCGTCAGCTCATTATGGAAATGTATAATTGTGTAATTGATACAAGGATGATGGGTGTTATATGGCAAACCTAAAGATGAGTAAAAAAAAGAAGAAGAAGATGCTGCATCTGGATGTTCAAGGAGGATCATTATGATAACATGTAGATCCTTTAAACAAGAGTGGCTCTCCAGATGTTGAAAAACAATACCCATGCCCCTGACCATTGTCTATGCTCACTAGGGCTGATAGGCATTGGAATTCAACAGTTGGAGGACCACCATTTCAGTTCCCACTCCACATTATTCAGAGGCCCCCCTCCTAACACCCTGAAAGGATTTGGGGTGGGGGAGGAATGGGTTACTACAGGAAAATATCAGGATGTGAAATATTACTTCCTTACATTAACATATTTGGATTGAAACTAATGTTTGTTTAAAAAGGAGATTATCACACTATACTGTTATAGTGCTTTATTATTCCACTCTGGCTGCCTTCCGTGGAATCCTGGGATTTGCAGTTTAGGGAGGGGCATTTAGAACTCCCAGCCAGAGCGCTCTTAGGCCTCACTAAACTACAAACCCCAGATTTCCACAGGAGGCAGCCATAGCAGTTAAAGTGGAATAACAGCACTATAACAGTGTAGCATGGTACCAACTCACAGATTCATCTGCTGGTATCAATTGCTGAGTGACCAATAGTGGGACAAAGGGTGTCACATGACTCCCTCTATACATTCAGTAGACATGCAATTTTTTATCAGGCCAGTCCCATCCAACTCTGGAACTGCACATTGCCATCAATGTGCCCTGCCAAATTCAATGGGCTTTCATGAAAGTCCCAGAGTGCCTTCTGAAGTGTAAGGGCTCACCTCATATAAACTGGAGGAGTCCTTCTCATAAATGTCTACTGGACAATTATTAGAAGAGGAGAGTAGGAAGCAGTACAAGTTTCTGACAATGCTCTGGGATAATCCGTGCAGCCCCATGGCCTCCTCTGCATATTCTTTAAAAGTGTGGAGGGGTCATGTGAAAAATCAAATGAGTAAGGAGGTGCAAAGTTAGGAAGGGCTTCTACATTGCAGAATCTAGAGTTTAATAACCAAAACATCAAGAAATGTTTGCTCCACCTGTAGGTATGAAAGAACCTGCTGCTTCTAAGATTTTTATCAGATCTAGCTATCTCAGCATGATGAAACTTCACTGTGAATATGTGCCATCACTCTGAGCAATCTCCACTCTGGTATGAGAGCGAAAAACCAGTTTTATATTTCTTCTTTTGTAATTTGTGCAATACAGACAACATGGTGTAGTGGTTTGAGTGTCTGACTGCAACTCTGGAGACTAGCATTTGACTCCCCACTTGGCCATGGAAATCCATTTGATGATATTTGGCAAGTCACACTCTTTCAGCTTCAGAGGAAGGCAAGGGCAAACTCCCTCTGAACAAATCTTGCCAAGAAAACCCCTTGATAGATTTGCCTTAGTCCCCGTAAGTCAGAAACAACTTGAAGGCACACAATAACAATTTGTGCAAAACTCCTGCTCATGAAAAGAAGGCTGCATCTGCACTGCAGAAATGATCCAGTTTGACACCACCTTAACTGCCATGGCTCAATGTGATGGAATCTTGGGATTGTAGTTTTGTGAGATATTTAGTCTTCTCTGTCAGAAAGCTCTTGTACCACAACAAACTATAAATCCCTGGATTCCGTAGCATTGGGCCATGACAGTTAAAGTGGTGTCAGACTGGATCATTTCTGCAGTGCAGATGCAGCCTAAGAGTTGGCTGCTTTCTTGGAAGTGAAGGGTGGTCCCAAGATTCAGTGAATGAAGAATACATACAGATTTGTGTAGCCTAAGGGCTCATCTACACGAATCAGGGTACAGAGGCCTGTTGTTCCCCTGTTCCCTCCACAGAACAGGAGGAAGTCGTGATGGGCACATTGGCGCATTGCTGCCACTACCACTGCCACCATTTCCCTTGCTGTCTCAGGAAGGAGGCCCACAACATGTGTCCAAGGCCGACTGCATGTGACCTTCATTGCTCACATGCTGCGGGACTCCTTCCTGCCATGTGGGAGAGCCAAGGAGACTTGCAGCAGCAGCAAGGGCTGATCTGCCAGGATGAGTTACTGCAGACATACAGGGCCCAATCTATTTCTTCATACTTTTTCAAATGGGGTAAAAAAAAAAAATTGAGGAGATTGGGAGAAGAATGGGCTGTTGCACTTACAGAGCCCTGTTTCAGACGACACAGTCCTCCTCTGTCCTCCTCCTGAGTACCTCCCGACCTTCCCCCATGCTGTGGGTGCCATTTTTTATTGGTGGGGGTTTTCCGTCAATAAAAAGCAGTGCCCACAGCACGGAGGAAGCACCCTCCTTGGGTTTTCTTTTACCCTGTTTGAAAAAGTCCTTACTGGAAGAAACAGAGTAAAACGGGTATTATTCTAAAATGTTGTTATAGAACTCTACCCTGCCTCCCCCCGCCCCACCATCTCAGCCCCTTATCTGCCCTGGGAATCATGAGGACTGCCTAGAGGCTGAACAAGGAAATGCCATGCATCATCAGGACTGAAAGGCTCTGAGATGGGGCAAAGATGGGTATACTGCTTGTCTAGACAAGCCCTAAGTAGACAAAAGGGCAGCCGTTATCACAGTTGTCAATATTGTGCATATTACTAAATCTACCCCTCCCAAAAACAAACCTATACATGAGATGTGTATTTTTTTCTCAAAAAAAAAATAATTTTAAAATGTGCCCCATTACAATCTTGCAATACCCAGATTTATGACCCCCTCCTCCATTTTTCTTGCACATGAAGGTGAATCTAATCAAGATTTACATCAAAGCTCCAAATGCAAGTTGCCTTATTACTGGAGAATGAAAGAGAAACACACCAGTTTGAGGGTCATGGTCCACTGGGAAGAATTACTTACCTCCCAGGAAGAATCTCAAGGCAGAGAAAAGACCAGGAGGCTCACCCACCCACTAGCCTTAGAGTAGCTGCAGGAAGCTCACATCTTCCTGCTCTATCAGAAGGAACAGTCAGCGCCAAGTCAGTCAGTTGCCCTTGGACTAACAGAAGTATGTGTTTAATTTTTTAAAATATATGTGCATATATATTATATTATATTATATTATTACCTATTTCTTCTAGGTACACTTGAGATTCATTTGACTGAAGGCATAAAGCTTCAAAATAATAAAACAAAAGAAATAATGTTGAATTAGTAATCTCAAACTGCAAATAATACAAGAAATTCGTTAAACTTCCCAATGTGCAATACATAGCCAATTGATGACCCTTTCTTTCCATCATAGTTCTTTCTTTGTACAATGGATTAAAAATAACAAAAAAAATATCATTAATTAATGTTAGTTCAATGTTTTACATTCCTATCAGAACATCAGGATAACCAAAGAGGCAAATTCCTGTACTTTTAGCTGTGTCTTCTCATTATAAGCCATGGTTTGGACCCAGACTAAGTCATATTTAGAGTATACCCAATAAAATCAATGGTTATTGCATGAGTCATGGTAAGTTCCATCTATTTACTAAGTCTATTCTAAGTCAGACTAAATATGAGTCCTACCTAGTGTTGCTCAGAATTTAAGGCACACACACATATAAGAATATATTTAAATTTAAATCAATTTAGTAAAATCTTAGTTATATGTTACAGATTTCTATTAATTTAACTAAATCATCACTGTGGAATTCTTTAGTAGCACATACTATATTGTCTGAGACGCTTTAATCTTGCTTCTTCTGCCTTAGGCTCAAACTTCCTAAATCATTTAATTATCATTGTGTTTTATCGTCGCTGACACTCCAAATAGAGAGTTGCAGCAGTGGCCTGAAAAATCACTGTTACATTGGAAACTGAATTAACTTGAATTTTCATTCAATCTTTGTATCTTTTTGTAACCTCTAAATAAAATGATTGCTGTGTTGTTAATAGTGGTATTTGTGTTTTTAAAAAATCATGCCTTCAGAGTTCAACTTACATTGTGCCCATGTTTGCGGTGCCAACACGTTGATCCAGAGATGTATAGCAACATAGTTGTGAATGGCCCATCCCATATCTTGAAACAGAGTCTGAGATCATCAATGTGTAAGCCACAGCAATCCTTCTCTGGTACTGATTTTATAGTGGATATCTCTATATCAAAAAGAAAAAAAATAGAGAGAGAGGAAATGACTATAGGAAACCTTTGCAATGGTGAAAGCATGATAACATCATCTCATAGAGCTGAAGAGTTACAAAGGTATTATAGGCCTCAGATATGACTCCTCCTAGGAACCAGAACTAGAAAAAAAGAAGAAAAGGCTTTTATAACTCAGCTGTAGAACTTTAAGTATATCCCCAAGCTCCTCTGGCAAGCCCATCCAATGGTTCTGTGAGCCACAGATGAGTACCAATCCATAGTTCTGTACCCCATTTCTACTGCTCTTGTAGTTTTCTGTCTTGTTGCTAATATGTTTGGAATCAGATGCTACCATACATGTGAAAGAAAGTATGAGTTTTTAAATTTCAAGTGATATGGAAACAGAACTGTGTCACGTATAAGATAATTAATTAATTAATTAATTTCTATCCTCCTTTTCTCCCCTATGGGACCCATCTGAATCTGTCATATTGTCCTTCTCAAATTGTGTACCATTTCAGCTTGTGACATAAGAGTTTTTCTCAATGGATTTCCCCCTTCCTCTAGGTGCAATCCAATTTCACAAAGAAGGATGGGAAGGCTCCCAGTCTTTTTGTGCAATCTGGAAACACACTCTCCCAGGGCTCCTGTAGCCTAGAAGACCCTAGAGATCAAACAGTAGACTGCCACCACCCACTGTTAGAAAGTCCTTGAACCCCAGTCAGTGGGAACTGGGACAATTCTCTGGCTAACCAGTGAACCACTCACTCTGTTGGGGATTCCCAACCCCCCCTTCTCTATTCCACCAGAGAAGAGACAAGATAGCTGACCGAAAAAGGCATGTGAGGCAAGTTGGTAGAGAAAAAGAAAGTAGACTTTATTTTTAGTTCCAAATGCTTAAGTCTTAGCATGGAGGGACATCTAGTCTCTCCAGGTACTCAGCTTAAGGTTATAGGAAATACATTCAGTCATAGTATGCAAATAAATCATAAAACTAATGCATGCTAACTAGGCACATTCCCTATGCTAAGAAAATAATAGCTCACATTTTATGAAGTCCATAATTATCAGTCCATGTCCCAGTTGGGATGGGCTAGACCAGGCTCTCATAGCTGGCCTAGTTCAGTCTCTGGAGATGTAATTCAGAGTCATTTGGGATAGAAGTCTCTCCTTAGACTTCAGATATCATTTAGAGCCCCTTGATGTTATCAGGCCCATGAGGGAGATCGGTTTCCCCCAATCTCCATTATCATGTCTAGTTATCTTTCTGATCAAGCCATGTGGCCCAAGCATCTCTCACAGAACAAAGGAATCAGAAACTTAAAGTCTTTTTGTCAGATTTGATTGGTTCTGCCTTTCCAGGTTTGGATTGGCTCTTCAGTCCGATGATGTGATGTCATGTTTAGGAAATGAGGTTTCCATCCCCTTTCCATACCTGTTGCCATAGAAACCAGGGAGTGAAATTTTTCAGTGCTGTGACCTGTAGGTTTTGAGATGAACTCTCCATGATGAGCTGGTCAGTCCATCATGACATATGCATTGAATGGATGGTAGTGAAGACTGTAGAGATTATCAGACAGGAATGAAAAAAGCATTCCTATCCCACAGTCTCCACTCCTGCCCCTGTCCCATCCCAGTTCTGCCACAATCACCCTCCCCACCACAGTTATCTTGTCTCACATTGACAGGGTGTCCAAGAAAGCGCTTTGCCAGCAAAGTCTGGGAACGTGGCCAGCTGTTAATGAGCACACTGGAATGCAAACACAGTCAAGCAAAGATTTAGTCAATAACACAGTCCAAAAAGTCAAGGGCTTACGGCACACAGCATGGGTCTAAACAAGTCTGTGAATCAGTAGGAAACAGGCAGCAGAGTAATCAGGAACAGTCCAAGGTCAAGGCATGAATTAAGGCAGCAAGGATCAAGGCAACGAAGTCAGCAGGAAGCTTTCTCCAGGAAAATCAATTGATCTCTGACAAAGCCTCCATCGCTTCCCAAGTATATATATATATATATATATATATATATATAGCAATCAAGGCTTTGTCAGGTGCTTCTTGACAAGCACATTTTTCTCATAAAGTCTCAGAGATTTCCTTCAAGCTTCCTTTCGAGCTCACTGCTGGGTATATGATGGTGGAGGTAAGTCCGTCTCTTCTTCTTCATCTTTATCTGAATTGGTAGGACTCTCTGCCAGGACTGGTGCCAACCCACTAGGGCCAGGCTCTTCCTCTGCTTGAGACTCCAGGTTGGCAGGGTTCCCTGATGGCATAGGTGTAGATTAACCTGTGCCAGGGTCTGTAGGGCCATTCCCTGCCATCCACTCCTCCTCCTTCTCTGATTCCATACCCTCATCCAACTCATGGGGCATGACACAGGGCAGCCCAGGAGTCAAAGGAGCTCTAATGGAGCTCTCTTCACTTCCTGGATCAAAATACCGTGGATACTCATGAAAAGACACAAGCGCAGGAAATTTAAAAAGAAACATAACAAAAAAAGTGACAGCAAGCACAAAAACACACTTTAAAATTAACAAGTAACCTTGAGAGGGTCATAAAAAGTGTGTCACTTACCTGTATGTCCCAATCTCACCCGGACATGTTCTGGCAGGGACCTCCCATTGATGCTGGGATCTTGCCAGCATAACAGGGCACCTTGTCACACACTATCAAATCCATTACAGAAATGGAAGGGGGGCTATATTGACAGCTTCTCCCATTAATAAAAAGCTGTGCTGGCAGAACGGGAGCAAAATGGGTGGATAGTGAGGGGGACGATGTCATCTGATAAGGGAGCCCTTTTATGATCTCCTAACATTGCTGTAACACCACTTTTGATGCATCTGATAATATTCTGTATAGCAAGACCAAACTTCCACCAAGAATTTACTCTCAGAATTAGGCTTTGCACAACAGTCCAAGATTAGGTAGGACCTGAGAGAATGGCTACCAATCAGATCAGTCAGAATATTCAATGCTGGGCTATAGACCAAAGTTGTGACTTACTTTCAACTAAAAGGGTCTTTTATTAGGGATGTAGCAAAAAATTATTGGGTCCATAATTTTTGTAAACCTTAGCAAATTTGGATATGGTGAATCTAAGGAGATTATCAGATGTGTCCAGAAGGTACTTTAGAAGAACGCCAGGATGATGTTCCTATCCTGTGAACGGGACCCGGTTTCACACGTCCTCGTGCTTGTCACGTTCTGCTCCTGTGCTTCAGCAGTTAGTAAGGTGCTGCTTTTCATTGACGGAGAATTCCCGTTAATGAAAAGCAGAGTTCATAGAGTTCATAGAATCATAGAGTTGCTGCTGAAGCACAGGAGCAGAATGCAATGAGAATGAGGGCTTGGTAACTAGTCCCATTTGCAGGACAGGAACATCATCCTGGCGTTCTCATAAGGTACTTTTTGCTGCATCTGATAATCTCTTAAAATTAAGCTTGAATGTACTTGTAAATAAATACATGTGCTTGCATGTCAGAATCTGCACTTTTCAGAATTTTGCAACCCCTAAAATGAACTTGACTTGAGGAAAATAGTTTTCCCCATCCCTAGGTTTGCCAATTCCTAAAATCTATATGCTAGATTCATCTTAAAAGTTGCATAAAAGTTTGGGAGAGGGTCAGTGAATTCTGTTTCCTTACAGAATGAGACTGTGGAGGCCCACCTGTTTTTGTGGCAAAATATTTTCCATTGAGGACCAAACGAAATGCAAATTTAAATTTACTTTTGCATTTAACATATAGGCTCTTTGGAATGCAAGTTGTATCAAGCAAGAAAAGAGAGCTGTTAATTAAGGTGCTACAAGCAAATCATGGAGAGGAAAATTCAACCTCCTCCCACAACCCCTGCCGCAGTCTTCACAAATACCAGGACTATATTTGCATTTGCTTTGGGTACAAGTCTTTACCAGTATGGGAGGGGGGCATTTCCTCCCAAAGAAAGATGAAATGATCAATAACTGAAGATAGTGTAAGGAACCAAAACATAATTGTAAAACATCTGCATAAAACCTAATACTAAAAGAACACACGCAAGGCCTAACAGGCAATAGACCCCGATACAAGAAGGGAACATAATACAGAATGCAAAACAACACCAAACTTTATTGTTTACCTCAGGATGTGATTTTGACAGTGATGCAGGTAAATCTGTTCTAGAATCTTGATGGTCTGGGATCTCTTCTTTGGAACTGAAAAGTCTTGATTGAGCACAACCAGAGCTAATAGTCCTTGTTCATTTTCTTCATGTCTCTGTTGCTTAATTTCCCCTTTGGACCCCCTGTTTTTTAAACCTCTTTCTTCTTTGGTGGGGCAAAATTCTGGTCTCATTTGGACTGCAGTTTGGAGAATACACACTATATTGCTTGTGTCTATTCAACAAGGCAGGCATCATCACTTTCCCCCACCTACCCCTTTTCATAGTTTCATGTTTTCTGGTGAACTCTATCAGCTTTGCATGGGCCTATTTTCTTTACCTCAACACTAATTCCACCTTGTCAGCATCTGTTCATGGTTACATATGTCAGCATTTGATCAAGCTCAAGCCTAAGTCAAGATCAGCACTATACCATCACTATCTTTATTTTATTTTTCCAGGCATGCTCAAGCAATTTGATTCACCTAGGACTTTATCAGACAAGCATCCAAAAATGGTGTAATTATGACATTGTGGCATTATAACACTTTGTGGCATTATAACATTGTGGCATTATAACACATACATTTGCATGTCGGTGTAATCGCACGAAAGAACGTCCACAGCACTTTAAAAACAGGTGTTTACTTCCACGATTTGGCATGGGTGAAATTTAGGCAATTCTCACAAGAGGACATGAGAAGTCAAAAAATACATGAACACACAAGCACTGAAAAAAAACCTAAAAACTTGCCAGCAAAATGGGGCAGTGCGTAAAAAGAGCATCCTGCGCTTCATTTTCATGTTCTCACCTGGAAGTTTTCTCACTAACGACTGCCCATTCATGCTGTAATCTTGAGATTCCAACAGGACATAGTTTTGCATACTTTCAATTCCACAGAAACAGCACTATTGATGATATATTGATGGTTTAACCCATCAATTAAAAGTGACAGGTTTTTCCCAGCTGGGGAATGGGATAAACATGATGTCATGTGGTAGCAGGGCCCGGTAATGCTACCCTGACATCATCAATCTGCTATTTTTACTGAATTTGATAAAGTCCCTAGATTCAAAGCTGTAGCTGTATTAATGTCGAATCCTAGGCTCAAACTAACATTCCTTTTATGTGTGCTAAATCTATCAGATCTGCTGATTTCAAATGAAGAATTTGAGAGATTTTCTTTCAAGAAAATCTGTCTCCTCTCTCTGAATCTGTTTGAACTTATGAGTCAACACTTTTGTTCACTCCTAGTGATTCTTCTTGAAATTGATTAGAAATCCTGAGCTCTGCAGACAGAAAATTGTTTTCTGACAACTGACCATGGCCTTGTCTAGATCATGGGGCTAAGATGGGGCTAAGATGGGGTAAAGCCCAATAAAATACCTGGGGGAAAATGTTTCTCTTTGGAAGAAATGGATCTGGCCCCATGGAACCGCAGGATGCCCTATCACCATGCTGGCCCATTACTGCAATGTGACTGTGTGTCACACTCCTGGATCCAGGAAGCATGCCCACAGCATGTGACCAGGCTGATCACGTCAGGGGGCCTTGCTCAAGTGCTGCAGGCCTCCTGCTTGGATCCAGAGACTGGAATGTGGTTAGTGACAGCTGCAGGGATGGGATGGTGTGGCAAGCGAAACCAGGCCTGTTCTTTTCCCAACCTCTTGCAGGGGGGGGGGGGTTCCCCCATCTGAAAAAGTCCACTGAAGGGTCACGAAAAGTGCATCACCTACCGGGATATTGTGATCTCACTCAGAAGTGTTCTCACTGGACTGGCCATTGACGCTGCATTCATGTGAATACAATGGCACAAAGTTTCAAGCGCTAGCAATGCCAGCACAAAGGTACCACGGGGATCAATTGATGGCTTGAGCTCTTAATTAAAAAAAATGTTTTTTTAACAGGACGTGATCACATAAGGGTGATGTTGCTGTGTTGTATGCATACCCTTTCACAATTATTAGGCATCCTTATGACACCTTATTCACCATGTCTGATAATGTCCTACATTAGACTAACAATTGGATTTAGGGCTTTATTTTTAATCAGCACATCTAGGCCTTCAGGAATTGTTCCATTGTGTGCAAGGCACTATGATGCTTTTCTCTTATTTCTCAATGGCTCTAGTCTCAACCATCTGAGCTCACTGTTAGTGAGCCTGTTTAGTGAACACTGCATACAAGAAAGATTCCAGCACTATCCCATGATGTGCTTCCTCAAGTAAATGGGTTACACAAAGGGCGGAATATAGAACAATTCAGGGCCTGACAGGAAAAAGTCCCTGCAAATGATGAGTCTTTCCAGTTCTTTTTCTTTTAATTTTACCTGTATAGTCCTGGTTTTGCATCCAACCTCTTTCTTCAAACATCTCAGGTTTTCCTCACCTCCTCCCTTGTATTCTTTCTCCTCCCGCTTCCACTGATCCTGTGTCACCTCTAGATTCATACAACATATCAGAAATTGGCTGTCACCAATTTCTTTTTTTTTTATATATATATTTTTATTCAAATTTCCAACACCCAGATAATTTCTTATGCTTACACATTTTTCCTTAAAAAGATATGTCTACAACTCAAAATTGCTTTGTCGTGCATCTGTTTCAGCATTCAAACCAAGAGAAAAAAAACATACAAAAAAAAACATACAAAATTTTTGCAATTCAAGCCTCCAACCCCCACCCCCACCGCAAAAAAATTCCCCCCTCTCCTTCCTTCCTTTTCCTTACTTGTCCAAAAAGTTTTTTTTTCCCCACTCCATTTCCTTTATCGTATCTTGATTTCTTATTCCCCTTTTCTTTTTCTACCTTTTCTTTTCCTTTCATGACTTGCTTCTCTTATAACTTCAGTTTTGTCTATAATTGCTATTTCTTTATATATGTCCAGTTTTCAGATCCAGCCTTTACCCTTTCTTTACTTTCTTACTTTCAAATAACTTGTTACTAGCGTCCAATCCTCATTTATTTCTCCTACCTTGCTATTTCTAATTATTCTCGTTAATTTATCGTTATTTTTCATTTCTACCAATTTATTTAACCAATCCTCTATTTCTGGAGCCTCTCTTCTTTTCCATTTTTCCGCTACTTTAAGTCTCGCTGATGTGATTAGATATAATAGAGCTCTCCAGTGTTTCCTCTCCATCTGTTTTTCCAGTACAGTAGTCATATTCAATAAGTATAATTTCGGGTCCATTGTGAAAGTAGTCCCAAGCATCCTCTGTATTACTTTGTGAACCTTCATCCAATATCTTTTAATAATTGTACAACCCCACCACATGTGATGCAGTGATCCCATTTCTTTTTCGCACTTCCAACATTTTTTGTTTTCTAATTTGTATATTTTACTTAATCTCGTGGGGGTGAGGTACCATCTATTTGAGATCTTATAAAAGTTTTCCTTAAGACCTTCATTTGCTGTGAATTCATTTGTTTTGAGCCAGGCATTCTCCCACTCCATAAGACTAATCTGATCTCCTATATCTTTGGCCCACCTCACCATTGAATCCTTCACGACCTCTTTTTCTAATTCTCTTTCTAACAAGAGGTTATAGAATTTAGCTACTTTCTTCTTTCCTGTGTACCATATTACTTTATCAATCTCATTCTGATTTATCTCAAAACCATACTTGCTCCTATCTTCTTTGTATCTATCTTGTAATTGACAATATGTAAACCAATGAATTTCGTAGCCTGCTTCTTTTATACTTTCTCTTGTCTTCAAGCTATATTCGTTCTCTTCTGTTTCTTTTATCAACTCCTTATATCTTATCCATTTTTTTGGTTCTATCCACCTCTCCTGAAAGGCTTCTATGGGGGAGACCCACAATGGCATTTTTCCATAAAATTTTTGTTTTATCGAATTCCAAATTCTTAGCAAAGGACCCCTCAAGGTATGATTTCCAAATTCTTTATCTGTGTTTGCTTTTGCATACCACAGGTATGCATGAAAGCCAAATTTTATACTATTTCTTTCCAGGTTTATTGTCCTTAAATCAGTTAGTTTAATCCAATCACACAACCGAATTAAGCCGCATGCATTATAATATGTTCTGAAATCAGGGACCGCCAATCCGCCTCTATGCTTCGCATCTATCATTGTTGTCCATTTTATTCTTGGTTTCCGTCCATTCCAAATGAAGTCTTTCAGATCTTTTGTCCATTCCTTAAAGGGTTTATCCTTATTAATTATTGTCAAATTTTGGAAGAGGAAGATCATTCTCGGTAACACATTCATTTTTATTGTTGCTATTCTTCCCATTAGGGATATGTTTATTGCTTTCCATTTTTTAAGATCTTCTTTTATTTGCTTCCATGTTTTCCCATAATTGTTCTCATATAATTCTCTGTTTCTTTTACAGATCCATATCCCTAAGTACTTTGCTTTGTCTACCACTCTACATCTAGATATCATTTCAAGTTGGGACTCTTCCGCTTTCGATAAATTTTTCGAAATTATAACTGTTTTTTCTCTATTAATTTTAAATCTGGAAAAAGTCCCAAATTCTTCAATCACTCCCATCAACTTATCCATGTTGTCTATGGGGTCCTGCAACACTAACATTACATCATCAGCATAGGCCTGGATTTTGTATTCTTCTCCTTTGTATTTCAGCCCTGGTATCTTACTGTTTTCCCTAATTTGCTTATTCATTATTTCCATAGACATAATGAATAATAATGGGGAAAGAGGACAGCCTTGCCTTGTCCCTTTCTGTATCTTGATTAAATCTGATTTTTCCCCGTTTACCATCACATATGCCTTTTGATTTCTATATATTTGATCTATAGCTAGACGAAAACTCTTTCCAATCTTCATTTGTTTTAATACCCCTTTCATGAATGACCATCTTAAGTTGTCGAAGGCTTTCTCCATATCTGCGAATATTAAGGCTGCCTTCTTGTCGTTGTTCTTCTCGTAGTACTCTAAGATGTTTAGCACCGTTCTTATGTTGTTTGCCATAGTTCTTCCTGGAAGAAAGCCTTTTTGATCTGCGTGAATGTAGCCTACCAATATTGATTTTAATCTATTAGCCAATATCATCGCATAAATTTTGTAGTCTACATTCAGTAAAGATATCGGTCGATAATTCTTTTTGTCAGTCCCATCTTTACCTTCTTTGGGGATTAAAACAATCTCTGCCGTTTCCCAAGATTCTGGGATGCCTTCTTCTTGAATCTTGTTCATCGTCTGACACAACATCTCTACAATCTCCTCCTCCATGACTTTATAAAATTCTGCAATGAATCCATCTGGGCCAGGGGATTTGCCCACCTTCAATTCCTTTATTACCTTTAAGACTTCTTGTGTTGTGATGGGTTCATCTAATTTCCCTTTTTGTTCCTCTGTAAAGCTCATTATTCCACACTTATTTAAGTACTTCTCCAGTTCCTCCTCCTCCCGATCTCCTATAGCTCTATCCCTATATAGATTTGCAAAAAAATAAGTGAATGTCTTTTTTATTTCTTCCTGGGTGGTATACACTACCTCATTCTCTTTTATCTCTGCTATCAGCTTTCTTTCTTTCTCTTTTTTAAGTTTATACGCTAGCCACCTCCCAACCTTATTTGCGTTTGCAAAATAATTTTGTTTGATTCTTCTAAGCTTCTGTCCTATTTCAGTTATCATGTCTTGATTTATTTCATTTTGAATATTCTTTATTTCTCCCAATGTTTTCCTATCTTTTGGGTCTTGTCTTAATTTCGTTTCTTTTTCTTTTAGTTCTTTCATTAAACTATTTTTTTTCTCCCTCTTTTGCCTTTGAATTTCGGCTCCCCGTTGCATTAACAAGCCTCTTATGGTTGCCTTATATGCATCCCATATCACCTTACTTGCTACTTCTGAAGTATTATTCATTTCGAAGTAGTTTTTAGTTTCTTCCTTTATTCTTTTAACGAATAATTTGTCTCTTAGTAATGTATCTTTTAACCTCCAAACATACTCTTTTCTTATAGTACTTATTATCATTTTCAGAGGATTATGATCAGACATCACCTTAGGCAACACTTCAATATTTTTAATTCTCACACAGAGTTCTTTTACCACCCAAAACATGTCTATCCTAGACCAAGATTGATGTGCCTCAGAATAGAAGGTATACCCATACTCATTCCCCTTTTTATATGGCCAAACATCCAAAAGGTTATATTCTTTCATTATTTCATCACATATCCCCGGAAGATTACCATGATTCTTTTTATTCTTCCCCTTTTCCGATCTATCTCTAGTACTGTTTATTACACCGTTAAAGTCCCCCATAATGATTAATTTCTCTGTATTAACTCTTGTTAATTCCTCTCTGAGTTGCTTATAAAATTCACTCTTCTTTTCTAATGGGGCATATACCGCTATCAGTGTTATCTTTTGATTCACCCAACTTATCTCCACCCCCACATAATGCCCATTTCTGTCCTTTAATATTTCTTTGACCTCAAATGTGTTCCTCACGTATATTGCCACCCCTTTTTTTTTCTGATCTGATAGGGCATAAAAAACTTGACCCAATTTTTTGTTGTTTAAGTATTTATTATCCTGGTTCCTTATCCTAGTTTCTTGAATTGTTATAATATCTGCTTTCTGAGATTCTAAATAATGAAACACTCTCCTTCGTTCTCCTCTTTTAACTTCTCCGACTCTTCTTTTTTCTTTTTCCTCTTTTTCTGCTCGTATTTCTTTTCGTCCTGACTCATTTTTCCCAGAAATTCCTTCATTTTTTCTACCGTGTTTACCCTGTATCTTTTCTGATAATAATAAAAAGAGATCCCTTCAATTCTTTCCCATCTGTAATTTATCCCTTTGTTCCTTAATTTCTGTGTCAGCATTTTATAATCCTGTCTTCTCCTGAGGATTTCTGGTGGTGTATCTTTGAAAATCTTTATTTCTTGTCCGTCTATTTCTAACTTATCGTTATAACTTCTCTGCACTATATTATCCCTTAAGGACGATTTTGTAAAGATAACCAAAATGTCCCTTGGGAGTTTCCTCTCTTTAGCTGTGCTCGAGTTTAATCTAAAGATTTTGTCAATATAGAGAGATAATTCTTCTTCTGTCATCGCCATATACTGGGCCAGGCTAGGAATAATTCTTTCACTTAAATTTTCCTTTATCTCTTCAGACAGCCCTCTTATCTTTATACATCTCTCCCTATATCTAAGTTCTTGAATTAGGCTAATATTTCTTTCTTTCTCTTGTTCTCGTTTTAGTGTTTCTGATTGATTCTCCAACTCTTCCGTTCTGTTTTTAACATTATCTAGATCACCCTTCATCTCTTTCATCTCCGCCGTTAACTTATCTAACCTTTTACCAAGTTTATCCATGTCTGTTTTTAATTCTCTCTTCAGATTTTTGAAATCCTCCCTCAAACTCTTGAAATCTTCCTTCATCTCCCTTTTCATCTCTCTCAGTTCCTGTAATATCTGAGTATTTGCGTCAACTTGCTTTGGCATTTCTATCGATCCTCTCCTTGTTAATGTTGTTTGTGACGTTGTGTACGCTCTTGACCTTATACCTGATGCCATTTCCACTCTCTTTCTTAGCGCCTTAGATCAAGTTGACCCCTATTTCCTAACTTCTTCTGTTGTATTTCTTTTTCTTCCCCTTTTCTCTCCCTTATTCTTCTGATCCTACTCTAATCCTACTCTCAACTCACTCTTTATACCTTATTTTCCATATAAATCAACACGTACCCACCATCATACCACTTTTTATGTCTTAAAAGAATACTTAATTACTTGATTAGTTCTTTAAATTATTAAGTTGATTAATTCACTTAACTTATCATCCACCCCACATAACATCCACCAATTCCTTACATACACTTCTTTCTTTCTTAATTGCTTAAACAGTTATTCTTGTTTAACCTCAATTCAGTGGCAATTATAGTTGGTTATCACACTCCACCAAGAAAAGTAAGCACTTAACATATGTAGAATCCCCCTAAATCACAAAAGAGAAGGTCCTTATGGAGACTAATAAATTGCTTAGTCTCCTGTATTATCCCATCCGTTCTTACAGTTCTTTTCATCCACTACCCACAGTTCTTGTAGATCTCTTCCACTGAGTCTTTATCTTCGGGCCCCCTGTGTTGCAGTTCTACTTTCTCTCTCACGGAGCTCTGCTTCTCTCTTTCGCGAACTCGGACCCACACTTCAGTCCTCCTCCACCTTCTCCACCTCCTTTGAATTCCTTACGGGGGTTCCTACTCTTCCCTCCTTTGTTCTTTCTCCCTCAAAACTCTGCTTTCTGTCTCTCCTGTCTCCCTCGTGGACTCGTACTCGTAGACGCCGTCTGTTCCATCACGCCCAACATCTCCGGTATGCTCTAAACTCCTCCGCGTCTTCCAGCTGATCTTACATGCCTCCAACCATTCCGTTCCAAGCACTCTTACCGCTGACAAAACGCTCCTCTCAAGATCTTTATGGCCTTTTTGGATTCGTAAGCTTCCAATTGTTAGCTTTTTCTCCTTGCTGTTGTTGCTCCTACGGGCTGCACGGAGGCTCGGAGTTACCACTCCCGCAGAGAGACCGCGGCTACCAAACCGTCACTTGCGCGCTCTCCCCCCCGGTGACTCTCACCGTTGTCGAAAGCCGCTCTTTGACGCCAGCCGGTCCCGTGCACCCCTGTCTTCCCCAACTGGGGTGCCTTGTAGGGTCACAGTCCCCCAAGCCAGTCTCTCTCGGAGGTCTGACTTGCGGAGCTAGTTCGCAAGCCGACCGTCGCCTCCTCCCGCGGAACCGGAAGTCCCGGCTGTCACCAATTTCTACTGCAACATTCTTTATTATTATTCAGTAGTTATAGTCAAAGTGTTGGGACTTTATCAGAGAAGGCAAAAATTACTGGATTATGACATCATGATAGCACAAAAGGGCACAGGTATCACATGATGTCATTGTCATTTCGTGGTTACCCTGTGTCCCACCCATGAATAAGGAGTCACTTTTAATTGATGGGATAAGCCATCAATAGATCATCAATATTGGTTGGTTGTTGTTGTTGTTGTTTGCAGTATTGAGGGTGTGTGAAAACATGTCCATTTGTAATCGTGAGATCAAAGCATGAATGGTTGGTCCTCGGTGAGATCACAAAAATGAAGCATAGGATGCTCTTTTTATGAACTGTCCCCTTTAGTTTGCATGTTTTTATGTTTGTTTCAGTGCTTGTGTGTTCATTTACTTTCTTAATTAAGGTTTTTTTGGAGTTTTAAGTGTGCCCACGTATTCTCGCAAGAACCACCAAAACCTTGCCCATGCTAAATCGTGGACATAAACCCCTGTTCTTAAAGCCCTAGTGGTCAGCATGCGATAATTCTGTGGCAGTTATTTCATGTGATTACAGTGATGTGCGATAGTAAGTGTAATAATGCCATGATGTTTCTGCTATCCTCACTCATGGAATTACAGCATTTTTACATGCTAGTCTGATAATGTCCTTAGAGTGTTTTAGCAATATTACAGTAGCAAAGCATTATAGTCATCCCTCCACATTCGTGGGGGTTAGGGGTGCAGCCACTCCTCCTCCCTTCCTGAAGCGCAATGGGGCTGGCTGGGTGAGGGGGAGGCTTGCCAGCCCCCGCCACGCTTCCCAAAGCTGTGATGGGGCCGGAGAGCGCCAAAGCCACAATGGGGCTGGAGAGCCCCATCGCAACTTTGGGAAGGGTGGAGGAGTGGTTGGCTGAACGGGGGAGGTTTTGCCAGCCACCCCCACACTTCCCAAAGCCATGAGGGGACCAGAGAGCCACATCTCGGCTTTGGGAAGGGCGAACGGGTGGCTGGATGGATGGGGGGAGGCTTGCCAGCCACCACCCTGTGCTTCCCAAAGCCACAATGGGGCCTGAAAGCCACATTGTGGCTTCGGGAAGGCTGGAGAGGTGGCTGGCTGGCTGGGGGAGAGGCTTGCCAGCCACCCCCAAGTTTCCCAAAGCCGTGATGTGTCCGGAGAGCCCCACCGTGGCTTTGGAAAGTGTGGAGGGGAGGCTGGCTGGACGGGGGGGAGGCTTGCCAGCCACCACCCCATGCTTCCCAAAGCCCATCATGGCTTTGGGAAGGACAGAGGGGTGGCTGGCTGGACAAGGGAGAGGCTTGCCAGCCACCACCACCCTGCTTCCCAAAGTGGCGATGGGGCTTGAAAATCCCTATCGCCACTTTGGGAAGGGCGGGTGGTGATGGCTGAAAAGTGCCTTTGCCCCTAACTCCCTGCTCTCCCGGGGCTTGGCTCTCCACCACAAATCAAGCCAAACCCCAGGAGAGCAGGGAGTTGGGCACACGGTTTACTCAGGGAGCACTCCATTTAAATTGGCTCCCCTCCCTTGTGTGCGAGGGAGAGACGCTGATTTAAATGGGGTGCTTGTTGAGCAAACCGCAAATAATCAGAACCGTGAAAGTGAAAGCCGTGAATGTGGAGGGAAAACTGTAGAATCATTTTCTTTTATTGTTAGCATTCCTCTTTCCCTTGTTTGATCTTTGTTGAATCTGCTGTCTGTGAACAGTTGCATGTTTCTTGGTGGCAACCATCTTAGCAAACTCCAGGATAATAATTGTCTTCAAACCTTGATATTCCAGTTTGCTTCCGCAACAAGATTGCTGCAAGAGAACAGGCTGGTGTGATAAAGTCCATTGGAACTGCCTCCCTAGGGAGATTAGGACGTCTCTCTCCTTGCTGTCTTTCACCTGTTGGCAGGTGAAAACTTTCTATTTTGACAGGCTTTGGGGGATGGGCTGCAACAGCTTGAAAATGTTTGGAAAAAACTTTCCAAAAAGCAAACCTTTCTGTTCACCATTTTATGTAAGATTGGTAAAATGAGTACCCAGCTTGTGGGGGCAATTAGCTTTCGTAGGTCATTAAAATGAGTACCCAGCTTGTGGGGGCAATTAGCTAACACTCATTGGAAACTGCTTAATGCAGCAGCGTGTCTTCAAACCTGGAGTGGGCAGTGAGTGCTTTGCCCCCCCTCCTCCTCCCTCGGAACACCTGGCCTTTAGAGAGCCTTTAAAGCCAGCTCCAGCCAGACTACTGGCAACAGCAGCAGCGTGGCTTCAAACTGGGAGTGGACAGTGAGTGCTTTGGCCCCCCTCCCTCCCTCTGAACACCTGGCATTTAGAGAGCCTTTCAAGCTGGCTCCAGCTCAACCATTGGCAGGACCCCTGGCAGCAAACATCTAAGGTGGTGATTGGGGACAAATTGTTATACTGGACCTGATGTTGATGTGGGTTGATATAAGACTTGTATTATTAAGCCATTCGGTCTCTTATTACCTGACCATTATAGGAATTGGATTATGGGATTGGGGTTGGTTTATCCCCCAAATACCCCTTTTTTCCAGTGGCTTTAAACTTTACTGTTTCCCTTGAGGCCAGGAATGAGGTGGGGGTGGCTATAGGAGTTGTGCAGGGGAATGGGAGGTATGGCTGGAACAGAGCGAACAAATGTTACAAAAGAAGACGCTGTTTGAAAGCTATCCCACCTTCAGTTCCCTCTGTTTCCCAGAATGGCTTTGAGAGCAGACTAACCATTCCACAGAACCTCACTCTGCTCCTCTGCAATGCCAGATCGGTCAAGAACAAGACCCATATCATCCATGATCTCCTCATGGATGAGGATGCCGACCTGGCTTGCTTCACAAAGACCTGGCTGGGAGAGGATAGCACGGTTACCTGGGCGCAGGCCCTCCCAGCTGGGTACTCTGTCAGTGACCAGGTGAGGGAAAGTGGGTGGGGGGCGGGGTTGCTCTGGTTCACAAGAATAGCCTGATCTTGACCAGGATACCTGTCTGGAACACAGTCCACTTTGAGTATATGCACCTTAGGCTGAGGACCAGGGATAGTTTGGGGATTCTGCTAGTCTACCGACCACCCCATTGTCAAGCAGACTCCCTGACCGAGCTGACACAACTGGTCTCGGAACTGCTGTTGGAGTCTTCTAGACTTTTAGTTTTGGGAGACTTCAACATTCTGCTCGAGACCAGTCTAACAGGCGCGGCTCGGGAGTTCATGGAGACCATGACAAACATGGGCCTATCCCAATTGGTCATCGGGTCCACACATTGTGCAGGTCATACACTCGATGCGGTCTTCAGTACGGAACAAGAATATCCGTGGGCGGAGGTTGTAAATACCTCCGCATTGTCATGGACGGATCATTTCCTGGTCAAGGCAGAACTTAGAGTGTGTATCCGCCCCACCGGGGGTGGTGGACCCATTAGATTGGTCCGCCCTCGAAGGCTAATGGAGCCAAATGGATTCCAGAAAGCCTTAGAGGGTTTAATGGTCGGGAAAGCCGGTGACCCTGTCGATGCTCTGGTCAATATTTGGAACACCGATCTTGCCAGGGCTATTGACATGATCGCTCCCAAGCGTCCTTCTCAATCCGCTTCAAACCATAAGCCATGGTACACACCATTGCTTAGGAGAACGAAGCGGTTTGGACAATGACTAGAGCACATGTGGCGGAAAACCCGACTCTTATCTGACAGAACTCGCCATAGGAACTTTCTTTGGTCCTGTCGGGAGGCAATACATGCAGCGCAGAGATCTTTCTCCTCTGCACGTATTGCGTCTGCAGAGTCCCGTCCAGCAGAGCTGTTTTGGGTGGTGAGGGAGCTAACACAGGTACCCCCTGTGCCGAATCCCTTACTTAACCCGACATCGGCCTGCTGTGACACGCTTAACAACTTTTTCACTAGATAAAATCTCTCAGATAAGAGCTGACTTAGACACCAATGTTTTAACAGAAACCATAGGAGAGACGTCCAGCGACTCTGTCAATGAAGTTATTCTGGATCAGCTCCAATCTGTGAGTACCGAGGACATGGACAAGCTGCTTGGTAGGGTGAGGAAAACAACTTGCCCTCTTGACCCTTGCCCATCATGGCTGGCTGTCCAGGGGGTGAAGCATTGAGGAGATTCCTCATGGATATCATCAGTGCTTCCTTCAGGGAAGGACATGTTCCATCTTGTTTGAAGGAAGCGGCTGTTAGGCCACTTCTGAAAAAACCTTCCCTGGACCCCCTGGTTATGAGTAACTACAGGCCTGTTTCTTTGTTGCCATTTCTGAGCAAGGTGATCAAGAGAGCGGTTGCTCTTCAACTCCAAGCTGTCCTGAATGAAACCGATTATCTAGACCCATTTCAAACTGGCTTCAGGACAGGCTTTGGGGTTGAGACTGCCATGGTTGCCTTGACCGACGATCTGTGTCTGAACATCGACAGGGGTAATGTGACCCTGTTGGTGCTCTTAGACCTCTCAGCAGCTTTTGATACGATAGATCATGGCATCCTCTTGGACTGCCTGAAGGGGTTGGGTATCAGAGGCACTGCATTGCAGTGGTTCCGGTCCTACCTCTCAGGCAGGTTCCAGAGAGTGCTGCTCAGGGACAGTAGTTTGAGCAAAAGAGAGCTCACCTGGGGAGTTCCACAGGGAGCTATCCTGTCCCAGATGTTATTTAACATCTATATGAAGCCGCTGGGTGAGATTATTCGGAGTTGTGGAGCTGGGTGTTATCAGTATGCTGATGACACTCAGATCTATTTCTTTGTATCTCGTTCGTCGGTCTCGAATTCCAATGACATCTCTTTTCTCAATGAATGTCTTCGGGTGGTAATGGGCTGGATGAGGAAAAACAAATTGAAACTGAATCCAGACAAGACAGAAGTGCTCATGGTAGCGGCCCCGAAACCAAGAATTGGGTTGCAACTTCCAGTCCTGGATGGGGTCACACTCTCCTCCAGTGACTGTGTTCGCAGTCTGGGGGTGCTCCTTGACTCGTCACTCCTGATGATAAATCAGGTAAATGCAACAGTCAGGAGTGCCTGTTATCAGCTTCGGCTGCTACGCCTTTTCTAGAAGCAAGGGACCTCGAGACCATCGTTCACGCACTGGTAAACTCGCTCCTAGACTTCTGTAATGTGCTTTACATGGGGCTACCCTTGTGCTTGGTTCAGAAGCTACAGTTAGTACAAAATATGGCAGCCAGGCTTGTTTCAGGAACATCTAGGAGGGAGCACATCACTCCGGTTTTGAGGTCCCTCCACTGGCTGCCTATTGGTTTCCGGGCCCAGTATAAGGTGTTGGTTATCACCTTTAAAGCCCTAAATGGCTTGGGTCCAAGCTATCTCAGGGTCCGTCTCCTCCCTTATAATCCCCCCTGTGCACTCCGGTCCTCTGGGAGGAATTTGCTGCAGCCTCAAAAGTTGAGGCTTTTGACTACCTCCCAGAGGGCTTTTTCTGTTGTCGCCCCCTGACTATGGAACGGCCTGCTGGATGAGATCCGTCAATTGACGTCTTTGGACAGCTGCAAAAAGGCTGTCAAGACGATCTCTTCCAGCAGGCCTTTCCAGAAATAGATTACCCTGGCCTCAGGAACCTCCCCCCTCCTTCAGGAGAGTTCCCACAGCCTCCTTTGTTAACAGAACTGAATATCGCTGGGGACCTACTGTTATTGCCAAATGTAGGTATGTGTTTTTATCAAATGTTTTAATTGTTGTTTTAATTTGTAATTGATTTAATAACTTTTTAAGGCGGGGAGGGAGTATATTGTTTTACTGTATGTTTTTTTAATGTTGTGAACTGCCTTGATTGGATTACCAAAGGGCAGTATATAAATAAATTCAAGATGGAACTTAGAGCCTACATCTGCCCCACCGGGGGTGGTACACCCATTAAAATGGTCCGCCCTTGAAGTCTAATGGAACCTATGGGTTTCCAGAAAGCCTTAGAGGGTTTAATGGTTGGAAATGCTGGTGATCCTGTTGATGTTCTGGTTAATACGTGGAACACCGACCTTACCAGAGCTATCGACACGATTGCTCCCAAGAGTCCTTGCCAACCTGCTTCTAACCGTAGGCCATGGTATACACCTGAGCTTAAGGAAATGAAGCGGTTTGGACAACGACTAGAGTGCAGGTGGCGGAAGACTCAACTCTTATCTGACAGAACTCATCATAGGAACTTTCTTTGGTCCTATCGGGAGGCGATGCGTGCAGCGCAAAGATCCTTCTCCTCTGCACGTATTGCGTCTGCAGAGTCCCATCCAGCAGAGCTGTTTAGGGTGGTGAGGGAGCTGGCGCAGGTGTCCCCTGAGCCAAATCCCCTGCTTAACCCGACGACTGCCTGCTGTGATGCATTTAATAACTTCTTTGCAGATAAAATCTCTCAGATAAGAGCCGACCTAGATGCCACTATTGTAACAGAAACAATGGATGAGGTGTCCAGCGACTCCGCCGATGTAATCATACTGGATCAGCTGCAACCTGTGAGTACCGATGACGTGGACAAGCTCCTTGGTAGTGTGAGGAAGACAACCTGCCCCCTCGACCCTTGCCCATCTTGGCTGGCCATCCAGGGAGGGGATGCATTGCGGAAGTTCCTTGTGAGCATCATCAATGCATCCTTCAGGGAAGGATATATTCCATCATGTCTAAAGGAGGCGGCTGTTAAGCCGATTTTGAAAAAACCTTCCCTGGACCCCCTGGCTATGAATAATTATAGGCCAGTCTCTTTATTACCATTTTTGAGCAAGGTGATCGAGAGGGCAGTTGCTCTTCAACTCCAAGTTGTCTTGGATGAAACCGATTACCTAGACCCATGTCAAACTGGCTTTAGGACAGGCTTTGGGGTTGAGACTGCCATGGTTGCTTTGACCGACGATCTGCGTCTGAGCATTGACAGGGGTAGTGTGACCCTGTTGGTGCTCCTAGACCTCTCAGCGGCTTTTGATATGATAGATCACAGCATTCTTCTGGATCGCCTGAGGGAGTTAGGCATCGGAGGCACTGCTTTGCAGTGGTTCCGGTCCTTCCTCTCAGGCAGGACCCAGAGAGTGCTGCTCGGGGACAGTAGCTCCAGTAAAAGGGAGCTTACCTGTGGAGTACCACAGGGTGCTATTCTGTCCCCGATGTTATTTAACATCTATATGAAGCCGCTGGGTAAGATTATCCGGAGTTATGGAGCTGGGTGTTATCAGTACGCTGATGACACTCAGATCTATTTCTCCGTATCTCGTTTGTCGGTCTCGAATTCTGACGGCATCTCTTCTCTCAATGCATGTCTTCGGGCAGTGATGGGCTGGATGAGGAAAAACAGATTGAGACTTAATCCAGACAAGACGGAGGTGCTCACGGTAGCGGCCCTGAAAGCAAGAATCGGGTTGCAGTCTCCAGTCCTGGATGGGGTCACACTCTCCTCCAGAGACTGTGTTCACAGTCTAGGGGTGCTCCTTGACTCATCACTCCTGATGACAAATCAGGTAAATGCGACAGTCAGGAGCGCTTGCTATCAGCTTCGGCTGATACGCCAGCTGCGCCCTTTCTGGAAGTAAGGGATCTTGAGACCGTTGTGCATGTGCTGGTAACCTCACGTCTTGATTTCTGTAATGCACTCTACATGGGGCTACCCTTGTGCTTAGTTTGGGAATTACAGCTGGTACAAAATATGGCAGCCAGGCTAGTTTCTGGGACATCTGGGAGGGACCACATTACTCCGGTTCTGAGGTCCCTCCACTGGCTGCCTATCAGCTTCCGGGCCCAGTACAAGGTGTTGATTATCACCTTTAAAGCCCTAAATGGCTTGGGCCCAAGCTATCTCAGGGACCGCCTTCTCCCTTATAATCCTCCCCACGCTCTCCGGTCCTCTGGGAGGAATTTGTTGCAGCCACAAAGACCTAGGCTGGCGACCACCTCCCAGAGGGCTTTCTCAGCTGTTGCCCCCAAATTGTGGAACGGCCTGCCGGATGAGATCTGCCTATTGACATCATTAGACAGCTTTAAAAAGGCTGTCAAGACGGTTCTCTTCAGGCAGGCTTTTCCGGAATAGCTAACCCTGGCCTCAGGAACCCCCTCTGGAGGTTGCTTCTGGACCTCCAAACTGATGCTGCTTGCTTGAAAGGGTTTTTAATAAATTGTATTATATATTGATTTTAATTTGTATTAATTTAATAATGTTTTAAGGGGGGGAGGGATTTTGAGTTGTTTTATACTGTGTACTATTTTATTGTTGTAAGCCGCCCCAATTGCTCCCAGAGGGGCGGGATATAAATAAATTTTATTATTATTTATTATTATTATTATTAGATGTGTAAATGTGCTGTTGCTTAAAACAATTTGTAAGCCACTCTGATAGCCTTGTGGCTGAAGAGCGGGGTAAAAATAAATACATTAAATAAATAAATAAAAATAAAAATAAATAAAAAGGGAGACCGTTTTACTTCATCATGGTATATAATGGGACTTGAACATCCACAGATGTTTTAATCTATGGGGGATCCTGGAGCCAAACCCGGATCAATACTTAAGGCCCACTGCAATTCAGCAATTTCCAAGTATCAACTGGCTTTTTCTATAGCTTGGTTTAACTGTTTCCCCTCAGTTTCTTTGGATGGATATTTTTAGGATATTTCTTATAATGATTGGCTTTGTCCTTCTAGAGAGTAAATCTAGAAAACATTTGATTGTATTTCTCAGTTGGTATTTTTCTGGAACTTTGACAGAGATGAAACTGGCATATTATTACATCTGCTTTGGTTAAATGCCAATGGAGAACTTTTGAATGACATTTGACTTTTCTGTTGGCTGATACCAAAAACTTGGGGGGAGGGGGTAAGACAGAAGGGATTGGAAACATCCAATGAATGTGATCTATTAAAAAAAAAAGAGAGAGAGAGATACATGAAAGTTTCATTTTGCAGAAGAACTGAACATGTTCAGCCCAAATGTTTGTGTGTCTGCTTCTGGGGCTGTTAAAAGAAAACAAAGATGGTGCATTACATATGAAGTAGCATGAAATAGAGAACATATAAACTTAAGAAATACAAATTAATACACACACAAATGCATGTATTATAGTTGTTAATTATCATTAAGTCAGCTTTGATTTCTGATGACCCTATGAACTAGAGTCCTGCAAGACACCCTGTTATTATTCCTTACTAAGCTCTTGCAAACTCAGGACAATTGCTTCCTTGATTGAGTCTATCAACCTGTAATGCATTCTTCCTGTTTTCCTACTGCCTTCCACTTTGCTGAGCATTACTAAATGGGCCATGTCATCTCATGACATGTCCAAAGTACGATAGTCGTGTGCGGCTATACTGTCATAAAAAAATCCGTATGGGGGGCAAAAAATACGAACAGCCTGTCGTTCGTATGCATACGAACCGGCTATATGATTTTTAACCCCCTAAACTCCTTATGACTCCCTCTTCCCGAAGCTGGCTGGAGCGAGCAAGCCAAGCAGCAGTTTTAAATCTCCCGCCGCTTTTTTTTAAAAGGTTCCTGGTTTGCGGACAGTCGGTTTTCTGTATTTACAATATAAAATAAAAATAAATCAACATATAAATTCACGGACTTACCGGATGCTTGCTAGCCGGGAAACCAACATGGCGGCCACTCCCAATTTCCCTCCATGCTAGCCCTGTCCCCTCTACTCGGCCAGCCAATCAGATTACCCTGCCTGTTCGTATGTGTGCAAACGGACCATACAGACCCGTCAGCCATCCGAACAGCGTACGGATTTCTCTTGGTGATCCGCTTTCCCTCCCGGATGCCGCATGTGCGTATTTCAGGGTGGAAAACCGGGCCCCCCTCTTTTGCATTTGTGTGCATCCGAACGGCCATTTGTACCAAAGCGCAAACTTCCGCACGCCGTACGTATTATTTAAATCGTGTAGATGGGACCTCAGATTAGTCATCTTGGCCTCTAGGGGGAGTTCAGGCTTGATTTGTTCTAGAACCCATTTATTTGTATTTTGGGGCATCCAGGATATTTGCACATTTCAAATGAGTTGATTTTCTTCCCATCAGCTTTCTTCACTGTTGCACATATGCCTTGTATTAAATTACATATAAAATATTTCAATGAAAAAATAGTATATTACCAGATAAAACTATGTAAATAAAGACAATGTTCCTAAATAATTTGAAAATAAATCTGTGTGAATTTGAAAAATTGTCTCCAAATTGAATGCTCGGCAACTGATAATTTTCAGAGTAGGAGTGGGGGCATTATGTTTTACATCAGACCAAAAGGTTAGCAACAGGAATAGTTGTCCAAAGTCTTCCTTTTTGCCATAAAGATTAAGGCCTCATCTACATGAGCAGAATATGCCAGCTTTCTGCTGGCATGTTCTGGCCCTGGATGAGGCCTGTTGCTCCCTTGTTACCAGCATGAAACGGGATGGAGACCAGATTGTCATGCTGGCCCACCTCAGCAGCTGCCACTGCTTCCGTACGCATCACATTCTGTGAAGCCAGGAAGGGGGCCCACAGCACATAATCAAGGCCCTCTGCACATGACCAGCCTCAGTCACATGCTTCAGACCTGCTTCCTGACTTTAGAAAGAGTGACATAGACGGCAGCTGCAGCAACGGGCCAGTATACTGGTATAGGCTCCTGCAGACCCATGGGTCCTGAAAAGAACATTTCCCCCAGGTATTTTGCTGAAATGTTTTCTTGGGCTTTGCACCATCATAGCTCCATCTTTGCCCCGGATGTCATGAAGACTGCCCAGGAGTGAAATGAAGCAAAAGCCCTGCAATGTCTGGACTGTAGGGTTTTAAGATGTGGGCAAGATGGGGTAAATAGCCCATCTAGACAAGGCCTTAAAAAGCACATTTTCAGTGTAAGTGTAAGTTGGCCTTTTTCCTGCTTTTATTTTTTTTAAAAAAAAAACAATTTCCCCCCTTTTTCATTGTATACATGTGTTTACATTTTAACCTCATTTGATGATGGAGACTCTAAGGAGATTTTCCGACGCGATTTTCGGCAGGATATATTCCAAAACAGCTCCGTTGCTGCCGTGTGGCAGGGGAGCAGTTTCGGACGACGCCATCCCTCTGCCAAACCCCTCCATGTCACTTCCATGACAGAATGGAGGAAACCGTGTCATATTAGCGAACATACATTGGAAACTGCTTAATGCAGTGTAGATGTGTAAATTGCTGTCGCTTAAAATAATTTGTAAGCCGCTCTGATAGCCTGGCTGAAGAGCGGGGTATAAATAAATAAATAAATAAATAAATATTTCATTCACGATTGTTGCCCGTGAGTGAAATATGACGCGGTTTCCTCCATTCTGTCATGGAAGTGACACGGAGGGGTTCGGCAGAGGGATGGCGTCGTCTGAAACTGCTCCCCCGCCGTGCGGCAGCAACGGAGCTGTTTTGGAATATATCCTGCCGAAAATCGTGTCAGAAAATCTCCTATGTCTCTGACATTATTCTGGTCTTTTAAATGATTGTGTGACCTGATAATAAATCTGAACTGAACTATTTAAAAAAAATCGATTGGAATGTTTTTTAGAGAGAAAAAGGAAATCAGGGAAGAACAAGTGCTTGAACAAGAACAAGAACAAAAGAACAAAAATATAGCAAGGTCACTGTTGTCAAAAACAGAAGAGAACCAACTGTAAATAAATGGTGCTGTTTACAAATAAGGAAATCAGCAGCAGAAATTTTAGAAGAAAGAAAAGAATTACAACCGTATTGATTGGGATCAGAAAGCAAACCAAAAGAAAGAAATGTTGACCATTGTTTAAATACAACCTGCTTTTGGTAGATGCAGAAAACAGAACACAAATATTTATTTATTTTTATTTGTACTTATTATATTCATTTATATCCCACCTTTCCCTCTATAATGAGATTCAAGGCTGCTTACAATTATTTAAAAGATACAAATTAAAAACTATACACAAATATCAATTAAAAATGACATACATATAAAATTTATTTTTAAACAATTAATCTGTAAATCTGTAGAGAGAAATCCATTAAAATTCATTTAAACCCATATAAATATCAACAAAACAGAAAGACACCATTAAAAGCCCATCACAATTCCTAAAAGCCTGAGAGAATTTTTTTATTTGCCAGCACAAGAGGAGCAGGAAGGGAACTACCCTGATCTTCCTAGCAAGGAAACTCCAAAGTCTGGGAGCAAGCACCAAGAAGGTCCTCCCACTTGTTGCAACCAAGCAAGCCTGAGAAGATACAAATACAAATCAGAGTGGATAGAACAGCAACAACAAAAATACCAAGATGGAGGTGCAAACTGATGAATGACAAGAAACTGAATGAGAAGAAGCATCCAACATAAAAAGAATTTTGGATCAGATATTGATGTTATAGTTGGTGCAAAAAAATGGGCAAAACTCTAGAAAATGAAAAATTCTTGAAGGGTGGACACAGGAAAAAAAATTGTTTTGATGAGATTAAATTCATAGCGATCAAATTTTGGGGTAAAAGGCCAAATTCAGAATTAATGAAGAGAACAAACAGCATAAACCAAAAATGTATTTAAGAATGAGATCTTTGGGTTGAACAAGAGCACAAACAGTGGACAACAAAAGCCAGGACTGCACTGGAGAAAGATACAGTGAATAAAAGCGGAAGTTTAAAAAGTTAGGAAAGTTAAATCAAGTGACAGCAGAATTAGGAAGAGCCAAGAGGGTTTAAGATGATAATAGCAGAGACAAAAGGGGAAAGGAAACTGAATCAAAATGCTGAAGCTTCTTAAATGCTTTGAAACTGAAAGAATTAAGAAGAACAATGTCAGAGACTGGAAAGGGAATATTTGATACTGTTTGTCAGCACAATAAATGTTGGAGGCCATGTTTGAGAAGCTGGGCTGCTCTATAATAAATGTAACCAGACCTAATGTAAAGATAAATATTTGATCAAATATTCCAAAATAAAAGTACTTATTCTTAAAAAGGAATTCCTAACTTATCTCCAAGAATTAATACAGGACAGCCCTTCGTAGAGCAAATGAATTCAGCTCCCAATATGTGAAAAAGAACTTCAGGAATATGTGAGTGGAAAGAGTATGCATTTTCAAAGTGAACCTTGCTCTGAAGTTAGGGGTTTTTAAGTACTGTACACAAGAGCACACATATTTTCAATAGTAAAATACAGGACAGAGTTTATGTACTTTGTACAAATTGCTGTTGATTTCATTTATGCAAAATTCTTGCCTTTTGACTCCTAAAATTTTATTTTACATGTCTTTTTAAAACAGTCATCTGATTATTTGGCGTGTTCACCAACTGGTCCAGTAATCAAACAGTTATATAACTGATCATTTAAGTAGTATGCTTACTACTAAAAATGTAAATAAATGCCATTTTGAAATACAGTATTGAAGTATGAAATAACACACAATTCTGCAAACCTTAGCTACTACTCAGTTTTCATAGACAAGTTACTTTTAAATTTTGTTTCTTATACCCTGTTATGCTAGCATATCAGACCCAAAAGCTTTAAAGCACAACAAATACTGTAAGTCTTGTCTCCTTTGACCCCTAAATCATTAATACTGGCTCTCATTCATCCATTGACTACAGCCATTGTTTTGGAATCTACAAATTGAAAGGCAGCCCGATTGCAGCTCTGTCAATCCCACAACAAAGTTGGCCTCCAGCTTCCTCCAGGACCACCTCCTAGCAAGTTTCAAATCTGTTCCATGTGAGGAAAGAAATGAGAGGAGCTGGAAGAAACACCCACGATTTCTGGTATCTTTCTGTATGCACTCTAATCATGTAGAAAATCTCCTGAAGATTAAAATAGTACGTACTAGTAAGTTGAAGCTAAATAGAAAACAGGCAGGCTGTTTTTATAACAGAAAACAGTCAGTAATCTATGTGAATCTGTTCTACAGAAATTTTAATCAAAAGATGATAATAATAAAGCACTATATCTAAAGATTATTCTAAAATTGTTCAGTGTGATTATGGCTAAATATAGCATGGGTAAAACAAGACTGCCAACTGAAATTCTTCTCTTCTTTAATCCATTTACTAAGCTTTACCCACACTACAGATGATCCACATTACACTTGTTTATCATATTTCCATTATGGGGCTATTAACACTAACATATTCACCATTCCAAAACACCTCTCATCAATGGGATTTTGCTATGGAAGGCATATTACTGGCACTACAGGAATTTACAATATTGTCAGGTTTGTAATGGCACAGCCTGTCCATTGACGCCCGCTTGTCGTGGGAGAGAGGCTTGCGTACCCTAATGATGTTTTGAGCTATGCTGGCGGTGGCATAATAGCCACTGGTAGAGTCTCCCATGCCAGACAGGTCAAAACTGAAGGGTCTGACAAAGAGCGTCAAAGGGCAGGATGGGCTCTCTAGCCTTATGGCAACTATCCTAGGAGAAGGAAAACTCTAATCCCAAACCCGGGCAGATGGTGCTTGTCCAACCCTGTAAGGTCAACCATCTAAGAGAAGGAAAATCTAATCAAACCTACGACCCGAGGACCTCACTGCTACCATCCATGCTTGCAAGGCCAGCAGATGAACCTTTGGTTTAAAGGGTGAGGCCAGTTCTGTGCACGCTGTGCTCCACCAGAAAAATCCATTGCACAGGCTTGAAGGACAAATCCAATTCCAAAAAAGCCCTGTAGCGATAGGCAAGGGATGAAACGGCAGGTGTAAAGATGCACTGGAAGCCGCAGACCCAACCCTGCATGCAGGCGGTTCAGGACTTTGGTCGCTCAAGGCTGACCCAGGAGATGGCAGTCTTGTTCGGCAGCATCCTGAACGACCAAGCAGCCTTTTTTAAGGAGAGCACTGCTTGCTCCATATGGAGAGGGGCCTAGAAAAGGTGGCCTAACGAAAGCTCATCCCCAACTACCTGGTTGGCTAGCCGCGGCCAACGGGAATCTTCTGATGCGGTCAAACCAAGGCAAAGAAACAAAGGCACACACCAGCCTCCAAAGGTGTAAATAAACTGACGCTTGCATGCTGGAACATCAGAACCCATGCGAGACTCTGCAGATAGTGGACGGCCTGAGCATCATTCTGCTCTAATAGCCCATGAACTGTCACGGCTTAATATTGACATCGCTGCTTTTAGTGAAGTCCGTCTCCATGAGGAAGGCAGCCTTAAAGAACACGGCGCCGGCTACACACTTTACTGGTCTGACAAACCCAAAACCGAAAAACATCTTTCAGGAGTAGGCTTTATGATTAAAAACTCCATTGCCTCCAAACTTGAAACCTTGCCAACAGGACACTCTGATCGTATTATTTCCTTACGCCTCCCACATGTTGTTCTCTTTAGTGTATATACCCCAACTATGCAAGCCGACCCTGTAGAGAAAGACAAACTCTACACAGACCTATGCCAACTCATACAAAAAGTCCCTGTAGAAGATAAAATTATTATCCTTGGTGACTTCAATGCCAGAGTCGGAAAGAACTCCGAAGCCTGGAAAGGTGTCTTAGGCAAGCATGGTGTTGGAAATTGCAATGATAACGGACGTCTCCTGCTAGAGTTCTGTGCAGAACAACAGCTGACTATTACAAACACAGTCTTTCAGTAGAAAGATAGCTTGAAGACAACCTGGATGCATCCCCGATCCAAATATTGGCACCTCATTGACTATGTTCTAGTCCACCAGAGAAACATCCGCAATGTCCGTCATACTTGAGTGATGCCCAGTGCAGAATGCCAAACAGATCATCACCTCGTAAGATGTAAACTAAACCTTCATCTTAAGTTCAAACCTAAGAGGGGTGGCATCTTAAAGAAGAGACTCCAAGTCAACAATGTTCAACAAGCTACCATGAGAGACAACTTCCAGGCAAATCTGCAAACAAAACTTGAAGACCATCCTATAGATCCTTCTCCTACAGTGCTTTGGCAACATATCAAAAACAGTATCCTCCAGTCTGCAGAAGAATCCTTCGGGTTCTCCCACAAGAAAAATCAAGAATGGTTTGATGAAAACAACCAAGAGATCCAGGAGCTGTTGGCAAAGAAGAGAACTGCTCACCAGGCATACCTCGCCCAGCCAACTTGCCATGTAAGAAAAGCAGCTTTCTGCCTCACATGTAGTAAACTTCAACAAAAACTCAGAGACATGCAGAACAAGTGGTGGATCAATATAGCAGAAAAGACACAACTGTTGGAAATTGTGTAAAAATACACTGTTTAAAATATCAGGTTATTTTGTCCCTGTTTAAACATCCACACTGCACTTCACACGTTAATGGATAATGCAGCCAACTTTATAGCAGAGCATAGCAAGCTTAAAGCACACACACAGCATCTAGCGTCAGAATGTTAGCATGCATGTAAAAACACTGCTTAGCTTATAACCAAACACCCTTTGTCTTTTCCCAAGTTGTTTAACTACCAAAGTAACCACTCAAGACTCAAAGTTAGTTTAAAGAGTACAAAAACTTCTTTACTCACAGTTTAGAGAGCTGATTCTTGGCAGATAACAAAAACACCATCAAAACAGACTAAAACTAGTTAAAAATACTTTAAAACTACATTATTAGGAAACTATATTCAGGACGCCCCTTTCGGGGTCCTCTCAGTTCAAAGGTCCATGAGGATTGTTAGATAACATGGCGTCTGGAACAAAGAAGTCCCCTCAGACACTCCCCCTTCATCCCAGATTTCCCAATAGTAAAACTTTAGGAAGTTACATCAACTCATCTCATATGCCTTCTCAGTTAACCCTTCAATGGCAAAACCATTTCCACTTATTGGACTGCAAACTATATTTTCCAACAACAACGCTGTGCAGATCTGGATGAATGAACATAGAGGATTTTATGAAGCTCTTAAAGCAGTGTTTGGACCTACTTATCAGGTCCAAAGCTCCTTATACAGTACAGATGGTCAAACATTAATTATTGATAAAGCCTCCATCCTGAGTCAATCGGCTGGACACTTTCAAAGTCTCTTCAGGGCCAACCGAGTAGTCCAAGGCTCAGCTATCCAACATATGATACAAAAACCAGTGAAAAATGAATTGGACATAGCTCCCACTTTGGAAGAGACCCCTAAGGCCGCACAGCACATAAAAAACAGCAAGGCAGCTGGGATTGTTGGAATCCCACCTGAAGTATGGAAACACGGAGGTCATGTACTCCATGATAAATTCCACGAGCTCCTTGTGAATTGCTGGGAAAAGGGGGAACTGCCATCAGATCTCCAAGATGCAGTCATCATCACCCTGTACAAGAAAAAAGGAGCAAAATCCAATTGCTGAAACTATCGAGGCATAACACTGCTCTCTATTGCTAGAAAAATCCTTGCAAGGATACTCCTGAATAGATTAGTTCCTGCCATTGCAGAAGAACTTCTTCCTGAAAGCCAATGTGGCTTCAGAGCCAATAGGAGTACTACAGATATAGTATTTGCCCTTAGACAACTGCAAGAGAAATGTAGGGAGCAGAACAAGAGTCTCTATGTAACATTTGTTGACCTCACCAAAGCCTTCGACACCGTGAGTAGTAAAGGTCTGTGGCAGATCCTGGAAAGACTAGGATGTCCCCCCAAATTCCTTAAAATGATTATCTTGCTACTCGAGGGCCAGCACGGTCAAGTCAGATATGGCGATGCTCTTTCAGAGCCCTTTCTAATAACTAATGGAGTGAAGCAAGGTTGTGTTCTTGCGCCAACTTTATTTACAATCTTCTTCAGCATGATGCTCCAAAGGGCTATGGCAGAACTTGAAGAAGAAGATGGCATCTATATACGCTACCGTACTGAAGTTTAACTTAAGCCGGCTGAGGGCTCACACCAAGACGATGATGCTGCCCTTGTTGCCCACACAGAAGCAGCTCTGCAACGCCTAACATCCTGATTCGCAACAGCTGCAGAGCTGTTTGGGCTGGAAGTCAACCTGAAGAAAATGGAAATTCTTTACCAGCCTGCACCACAGGAGAAACACCATCATCCCCACATTGCCATCGGCAACTCTGTGCTTAAGTCTGTTCAGCAGTTCACCTACCTGGGAAGCATCATCTCGTCAGATGCCAAGATTGACAAAGAGATCGATCACAGATTAGCAAAGGCATATAGTGCATTTGGAAGACTTTACAAAAGAGTCTGGAGTAATAAACACCCGAGGCGAAGCACAAAAATCAGTGTGTATAGAGCCATTGTACTGTCTATTCTCCTTTATGGGTCTGAAACATGGGTCACCTATCGCCACCACTTACGACTCCTCGGTCGCTTTCATCAGTGCTGTTACACACAATCCTGAATATACACTGGACTGACTATGTGATGAATGTTGCTGTCCTTGAGCAAGCAGGGATCACCAGCATTGAGCCCATGATACTGAGAACACAGCTGCACTGGGCAGGGCAAGTTTCTAGGATGGAAGACCATCACCTCCCCAAAATAGTACTCTACGGTGAACTTGCCATGGGTCAACGTAAGAGGGGCGCTCTAAAAAAGCGATACAAGGAGTCCATGAAACAACATCTCAGGATCAGCCAAATTGATCACCAACAATGGTCTGCCCTGGCCTCACATCGGGAGGCATGGAGACGCACTATCCACAATGCTGCAGCCTTATTTGAGAACTCACACCGAACAAGTCTTGAAGAGAAACGACAATGCAGAAAGAATCACAACCTGGAAACATCACCCAAGGAGACCCTCTGCTGTGCTTTCTGCAACCAGACTTGTTTATCTTGGATTGGCCTTTTTAGTCATCGGCGCACTTGCAGAAAGCACGGGATGAGTCCTTCCTGAATCTTCGTTTGCGAAGAAAAGCCAGAGAGAATGGCACAGATACTTAGGATGGTCACAGTTGTATCTTCCAAACATGATGCACTCTACATACAGTAAATCAAGTGTTTGCTTGTGCAGATCCTTTAGACAACGTAATTAAGACTACAATGTTTCCATGAGATAGGCTTCATTCAATTTAGGAAATTATCAGATGAGCCTCTAAAAATATTTCTGTCCCACTATATTTAAAAGTGTAAGTGTCCCAGCACAATAACTCTTTTTATCACACATTGCTGTAATAATGAGAAAGAGCAGCCCCAGCATTATTGGAGCATAAACGCTAACTCTGTTTACTTCCACATTCTCTGGGGCACATGATCTCGGTGGCTCTTGCTTAAAAGTCTAAAAACAGCTAAATTAAAATACAAAATGAACACAAAAGCACTCAAACACACTTAAAAACTTGCCCACAAAATGGTGAGGTTCATAAAAAGAGCATCCTTTACCTAGTTTTCATGTTCCTACCCGGAAGTGTTCTGGTGGGGATTGCCCATTGACGCTGTATTCACAAAAGCAGAATGGTTTTGCAGTTTCAGACGCTTGGAATTCCGTGACAAAAACACCATGGCAGATCAAATGACAGCTTTGGACCACCAATAAAAAAGAATGCCTTATTAACAACAGCATAACACCATAGCACGATGTTGTGCGATATGGGCACCCTTTCACATTCTTTTGGCATAGTTATCACACCATATTTGCTGTGTCTGATTATCTCTTTAGTATAGATTCATTCTGTGATGACAACTGTATGATTCTATGATTGCACATCTCAAACTCAAACGGAAACACTATACAGTTGCCCGTCCACATTCGCGAACTCGGCATTCGCGGTTTTGATTATTCACAGTTTTGGGAGGGCCCCCCCCGGCCCCCCCAAAACCGCGACACAGGGCCTGCAGAGCCCCCGTGAAAACCCTGGAAGGGAGCGGGGAGGGCCAGGGAGGCCTCCACGGGTCCTTTGGAGACCCCCCGGAGGCCCCGTGAAGGCCCTGGGAGGGAGGGGGAGGGCCGCGGAGGCCTCCATGGAGCCTTGGAAGGCTCTGTGAAGGCCCCAGGGAGCGAGGGGGGAGGCCTGGGGAGGGAGGGGGAGGGCCGCGGAGGCCTTCATGGAGCCTTGGAAGGCTCCGTGAACGCCCCAGGAAGCGAAGGGGGAGGCCCCAGGGAGCGAGGGGGAGGGCCGCAGAGGCCTTCACGGAGGCTTGGAAGGCTCCGTGAAGGCCTCAGGGAGCGAGGGGGGAGGCCTGGGGAGGCCTTCATGGAGGCTTGGAAGGCTCCGTGAAGGTCTGGGGAGGGAGAGGGAGGGCCGCGGAGGCCTTCACGGAGCCTTCCAAGCCTCCGTGAAGGCCCCAGGGAGCTAGGGGGGAGGCCTGGGGAGGGAGGGGGGAGGACTGCGGAGGCCTCCATGGGGCCTTGGGAGGGTCTCCAGAGGCCCCGTTAAGGCCTTGGGAGGGAGTGGGGAGTCTGGGGAAAGCGACTATGGGGCCTCCGGAGGCCCCATGGTCGCTTTGGCAGGGGAAGGGGGCAATCAATATTCAGTTTTTTGACATTCGCGGGGGTCCGTGGAACCTAACCCCTGCGAATGTGAAGGGACAACTGTACTTTAAAGACAGAATGGACTAGGTTTGTTATTTTCTTGAAAGTATATGGGAGTATATACTGACCACCAGCCTTGTGATCAGCATTAGTTTGAAAGGAGCTGTATGTACAGTTGTCCCTTCATATTCACTTGGGGTTGGTTCCAGGACCCCCTGTGGATACCAAAATCCATGAATACACAAGTCCCATTAAATGCAGTGGCACAGCAAAATGGTGTCCCTTATATAAGATGGCAAAATCAAGGTTTGCTCTTTGGATTATTATTTTTTAAAGAATATTGCAAGCTGTGAATACTTACATCTGTGGATACCAAATCCGTGGATATGGAAGGGCAACTGTATACATGTAAGGGTCCCTCTAGGGAATGAGAATCCTGTTCAGTTGTAGTTCTACCCAAAGGAAAGAGCCCTACACATATATACCACACTTGCCGTCAGGTAATTGTGTTCACATTTTTATGTGCTTTTTAATGAGTATGTAGCATAACTGTAGAAGAGAGTATGTGGTCTACACTGGGAATGATTTGATAAGCACTGCACGTGGGTCTCAACTCTGAGAAAAGGAGGTTGAGCCCTGGTACTATGGGAAATGGAGGTGGAGATGATGGATAGTCAATGACAGTGTAGCCTGCTAGATTTTGTAGATTGGAATATGCTTTTACTGTACTGTTTGTCAGTTAAGTTTCATTCTAAGCAATGGCCCTGTAGGGTTCACTATCTGGATTACTGTGCCAATAAAGTTTTCTGTTTTGAACTCTGAAACTGCTGGCCACTGAGCGTGGGAATGCCAGTACATGCACTTGCCTACATCCTCTTCAGATTGATAGTGATCACAAGGTGACCAGGGACATTGCTGGCATGTATGTCATCAACCATATTACAAAATGCCTGAATACAGTTATCAATTTGAAATGCACAGTATAGCTTTAAAATGGGAAGAAAACAGTAAGAAATTAGATGCAAGGGTGGAGATGCATACTGTAGGATGGAGTCACTCAAGAGCTCCATCCAGGCTGACATATTTGCTTCAATAGATTATGTGTTCACAATAGTTATTGCAAATGCTGGTGCCCAGTCTGAAACATGATCTTGTGAGGGGCAAAAGGTCCCTACACCCTATGCTTGGTCCTGATCTAGGTAAGGCCCTCTGGGCTTAGTAAAAAAGAAAACCAATGCAGCTGCTAAGTATGTCTTTAGAGTAATATGTAGTTTGAGCCAACTTTAGATATTAATCAACTGCTTGCTGCAGTTTCCCTTGAAATTTAGTGGCAACTAAGACAGCCAGATTTCCTTCACGCACCATATAGACCTTGGGACTGACAAGTAAGGCTCTTCAGTAAGGTTCATGGGCTGTATGTTGCCAATCTCTGGCCTCAGTGGAATTCCTCTGGGTTGAAAACAATTATGCTAATTTGTCCCACAGTGGTAGCATTATGGTGGTATCATTATATCTTTGTTTCATGTAATAATATTTTTTTAGATTGAATCCTTCCCTACAGAGGATAAGATTGAGATTGGTCAACGACTCCTTGGAAGTGGGAAAAAGCTGTATAGGCAGCAATAAAACAGGCATCTGTTTTATACCCTGTATAAGGCTTGGTATATCATGCAGCAATCTAGAATAGATCAAGTGGAGACTAATTTGATATATACACTACTAAGATTCCCACATTGTACACCTGGGACATTGCCTGGAGCTGGAGTAGATCTTCTGTTTTTGTTTTTGTTTTTCTAAAAAAAGAAACATACATCTATTAATCCATTATTCTATACCTAGAAATAAAGCTTGTCATAATGGCCATTGCCTACAAGGAATAAAATGTTACTGACCAAGTATAGCCTGTCTTATCTCAGTTCACAAATACACACTCCCTGAAACCCGTAGAGATATGAAAGTGCTTGCCACAGATTCCAAGTTCAATGGAGAAACTGACAGAGAAAGCTGCAGCTTCAGTAAGCGTCACTGAACTTCCTCTCTCCTTTCATCTTTTCCATGGGTGCTTTCATTCCTCTTCATCTCTGCTTCTGCTCCTGCAGTGCCATCCACAATGTCAGTCCTCTTAAGTCCCTTTTCATCACTTCCAAGTCATTCCCAGCAGCGCATAAGTGACAATAGGGTCAATTAAGAGGCTGTTCAGATCAGTACCTCTTTTTGATCTCAGGAATCTTGTAATATTTCTGGATAGGATGAAAAAGATAGAAAGAAGGAGCCTGTGAACGCCTATAAAATCTGTTGGAGTTAAGTCAACACTCTAGACCTGCAGCAAGATTTATCTCTTTGGTGGGTGGTGAGTGTCATTGTAGTACAGCCAGCATTAGAGCACTGATCTTCACAATGCCAGGAATTTTAAAAGAACTGTAGTTTTGAGACTTCACCAGGGTACTACCTTTACATGGTGGTAGGATTTTGTGCTTCTAGGAGGAAAGAGGCTATGCTGATAGTAGCAATGCTGCTAGCTGGGTCTCCCATGACAAACAGGCTTTTGCTGAGGACATAGCCTAGGTTGTCCCTATTTTAAACCTACACTGTGCATAAACAGCGGGGCAGAAATGAGTAGAAGAAGGCACTGTAGACCCCTTTTGAATGTCTTTAACCATGAAAACCCTATGATGAGACAATCCAAAATGAAACAAGAGATAGATGAGACTTCCTTTTTAGACACTGCAGAGTTTTTTTTATGATTCACAACACGGAGAAGAGTTAAGGGGCGGGGGAGACAGATTGTTTTATAGCCCTCATTCTTCAAGAATTTGTCAGGTATGGTTTGGCTTCTCTTTGAGGAGTGACCAGTTCAAAATATCTTAGTTTCCACAGTGAGAAGAAAAATAATCATTCCCCACCCCCGTCAGGCACAAGAAGAATAATGCAGGATTTTACATCACTAATCAGATGGAGAAGGTGAAGAAGCTCCATTCTTTCAGGGGGAAAAAAACTTGACGCAGATTGTGGCACAGACTATGAGCTGCTAATATTAAAAATTAGAGTAAAGCTAAAAAAAAAAAATTAAACCAATCATGGTGCCAAAACACAACCTGAAGAACATCCCTGTAGAATTTAAATATAATATAAAAAATAGATTTCCACTATTAAGCCTAATTGACTGGGAGCCAAAACAACAACAACAACAACAACAACAACTCTGGATTGAAGCCAGGGTCATTGTCAGGGAGGAATGCAAAAAGACATTATTTGCAGCCAAAAAGGATGAGAAATTTCAATGGATGACAGATTAAACTCTTCCAAGCTGTTAAGGACAGGCAAGAAGCAAAAGTAAAAGGGGACAGAAATAGTGTCAGAACCCTGAATGCAACTGTTTGTGACTTATGCACATGGACAAAGAGAATGACTATAATAACCAATGTAGAAAACTATAAGATGACAACAAAAAAGGAAGAACAAGAGACTTTTCCACAAGATCAAAGAAATCAAAGGGAAATTTAAACCAAGAGGGGGAATGTTATATGACTAGCAGGGGAACATATTACATGACCAAGTAGAAAGAACAATACACTGAAGAAATTTATAAAGGAGATGAAAGATTCAGATTTATTCAAGAAAGAACCCTTTGAGGATGAACCTCCAATTTTAGAAAGTAAAGGGGAAGCTGCCCTCAGAACACCTGGGGAAAATAAATCTCCAGGAACATATGACATACTAATAGAGCTGTTTCAGGCTACAGAGACAGAATCGGCTCTGGTTCTAACAAAAATCTGTCAACAAATATGGAAAACAAAAGAATGGCCAACAGACTGAAAACACTCAATATACATCCCAATCCCCAAGAAAAGGGACACCAGGGATCACAGTCACCACAGGACCATTGTGTTAATCTCCCATGCAAGCAAGTGATGTTCAAAATTCTACAACAAAGACATTTACCTGTCATGCCCCATGAGCTAGGTGAGGGTATGGAATCAGAGGAGGAGGAGGACATGGCAGAGAACGGCCCTACAGACCCTGGCACAGGTTTATCTACACCTGTGCCAGCATGGAACCTTGCCAACCTGGAGGCTCAAGCAGAGGAAGAGCCTGGCCCTAGTGGGTTGGCACCAGTCCCAGCAGATAGTCCTGCCAATTCAGATAAGGATGAAGAAGAAACGGACTTACCTCCACCATCATATACCCAGCAGTGAGCTCAAAAGGAAGCTCGAAGGAAATCTCTGAGACTTTATAAGAAAATCTGCTCATCTAGAAGCACCTGGCAAAGCCTTGATTGCTATATATATGCTTGGGAAGCGATCGAGGCTTTGTTAGAGATCAGCTGATCTTCCTGGAGAAAGCTTCCTGCTGACTTTATTGCCTTGATCCTTGCTGCCTTGACTCGTGCCTCAACCTTGGACTGTTCCTGACTACACTGTTGCCTGATCCTGCTGACCCACGGACCTACTTCTTGACTATGCTGCCTTCTGTAAGTCTTGACCTTTGGAATGTATTCTGGACTCTTCTCTGTATGCCTTCTTGCCTGTATTGCTGCTTCTTCAAGAAATGGAACATTACTGGTTCCGAACCTTATCTGGCTCCCCTTAATTAATATTGCTATCACTGGGAGTTGGCTGCTTTCCCAGATCTTGTTTATCCAGTTGCTGGCATTTGGGGCTGCTTTCTCAGGCATTACCATATATGGAGTGAGAAATGCCAGATGTCCAATCTGGGTCCAGGAGAGGAAGAGGTACTAGGGATCATATTGCAAACATACATTGAATAATGGTACATACCAAAGAATTTCAAAAGAAAAGCAGCCTGTGCTTTATAGATTCTAGCAAAGCCTTTGATTGTATAGGTCATGAAAAACTATCAATGTCTCTTAAAGAAATAGGTGTGCCACAACATTTGATTGCCCACATGCATAACCTTTACTCGGAACAAGAGGCTACCTTTACAGCAGGACAGAATACAGAGAAATAGAATAGTTTCCAGTTGGCAAAGGGACCAGGCAAGCCTGCATTTTATCACCCTATTTGGTTAGCTTGTATGCTGAACATATCATATCATACCATATCATACATAAAGCAGGATTAGATTCAGAGGAATGAGGCTGAAAATTGGAGGAAGGGACATCAAGAATTTAAGATATGCAGATGACACCATACTACTAGCAGAAAAAAGCCTTTGAACAATTATTGAAGAAAGTCAAGGAAGAAAGTGCAAAGGCAGGTTTACAGTTGAACATTAAGTAAACAAAAATAATGACTACAGATTATTTATACTGTATAACTTTTAAAGTCAATGATGAAGACCTTGAAATAGTTTGAGATTTTCCATTATCTTGGCTCAGTCATTAATCAGAATGGAGACTGCAGTCAAGAAACTGGAAGAAGCCAAGGACTTAGAAGGGCAGCTATGAAAGAACTAGACAAGGTTTTCAAGTGTAAAGATATATCATGGAATACTAAAGTTAGTATGGTCCATGCCATCATATTTTTAATTGTTGTGGCTGTATGGTTGTGAAAGTTGGATAGTGAAGAAAGCCGATAGGAAGAAAATCAACTCATCTGAAATGTGATACTGGAGAAAAGTTCTATGGATACTGTTGACTGCTAAAAGGACAAATAAATGGTTCCTAGAGCAAATCAAGCCTGAACTCTCCCTCGAAGCCAAGATGACTAAACTGAGACTGTCATACTTTGGTCATATCATGAGAAGACATGACTCACTAGAAAAGACAATAATACTTGATAAGCTAGAGAGCAGTAGGAAAAGAAGAAGACTGCATTGCAGGTGAATAGACTCAATGAAGGAACCCATGGCCCTGAGTCTGCAAGACCTGAGGAGGGTTGGTTTTGATTGGATGACTTGGAGGTCTTTTGCTATAAGTTGACTTGAAGGTAATTAACAATAACAACAAAGTTTTTTGTGGGTTTTTTCCAGGCTGTGAGGCCATGTTCTAGAAGAGTTTATTCCTGATGTTTTACCTGTATCTGTGGCTGGCATCTTCAGGGAATGGTGGTGTGTGGGGTTTATATACTGTGAGTCCCTGTTAAAGATGATTAGCATGTAAATTTGTGTATTCAGCTGTAGCCTTGTGGTGACAGCCTTGTGGTGAACCCTCTGTATTTGCTTGGCTAGATGTTGTGAAGGGGGTTTTCTTTACAATGGGAAGGATGCCATGATCATCCACCACTGTTGTCTTCCATAGACATCCAGGCCTTGTTCTGTTGCTAAACTCAAAAACTTGAAAAAAAGGGGGCTACATATTAAAGAGCTTTAACTCTTAATCCTTCTTCCAATTTGGATGTGAATACCCTCAAATTAAAGCTGAGAAACTGCTCTTTAAGCCCATATTCATTATTTAACTGTAACTTGAATTTGTTTTCTCACTGCCTCCCCCCACAGTCCAGCTGGGGCTTGTGCATCTTCCATCATGCACTCCATCATACTCTTTAGCATCCCAATTTTTCTTTCAGCAAGCCCATCCTCCCCTGGAGATGCTGGGTTTGCAGTCTTGTGCCTGATGCCACTCCTACACAACTAATTCTGCAGATTGTTAGATAAGAATTCCCCTCCTGTATCAGATACTAAACTGGAAACCTTAAAAGATGGGAATTCGCATTCCACCATGTTCACCCAGTCACAGAATTTTTCTGCAGTTTGGCTTTTGTCCTTTAGTAAATACACGCCTCCCCAAAATAGTACTCTGCGGTGAACTCGCCATGGGTCAGCATAAAAGGGGCACTCCAAAAAAGCAATACAAGGACTCCCTGAAACAACATCTCAGGCTCAGCCAAATTGATCACCAACAATGGTCCGCCCTGGCCTCATATCAGGAGACATGGAGACACACTATACACAATGCTGCAGCCTTATTTGAGAACTCACTCCGAACAAGTCTTGAAGAGAAATGACACTGCAGAAAGAATCACAACCCGGAAACATCACCCAAGGAGACCTTCTGCTGTGCTTTCTGCAACCGGACTTGTTTATCTCAGATTGGCCTTTTTAGTCATCAGCGCGCTTGCAGTAAGCGCGGGATGAGTCCTTCCTGAATCTTCATTTGCGAAGAAAAGCCAGAGAAAGAGAAAATTTGTTTTTGTAAACAGCTGAAATAACTAAACTTGTATCAGTGTCCAATTATTTCTAGACCTAACTGTATGGTCTAATAGAGGGAAGAGAGGGAAGAGAAAATGGCTGCAGGCTCAAATAATACAGGAAGAAAGACAGATTGATAAAAAAAAACAAACAGCAAGTCATCATAATTATATGCTCCATCTAAACAACTAGAGAGTAACATGCCAACTAGCAGTTAGTGACTAAAGGCATATAAACATTTATAAAACAATGAAAAATAAAAAAAGTCCTTCTAAATACAAGCTGTGGAAAATAATGTGCTATGATAAAAAGAGATCTTTCACCACTTTAGCAAGCATCTGCATAAACCATGATAAAAATATTGTCTGGTTTCACCTTAACACTCATGGATACTCTGACGTCTGAGAAATCATAAACATCAGTGCCTTTCCTTTATCTCCTTGTTCTGTTTCTTGACCCTTGCCTGCTCTACCATCCATCTGCATTTGGCATTGACTCAGATGTGACATTAAAGACTTTATCAAACCACCCCACATTACTGTTCTTTTGCTGGCATAAATTGTGGCATTTTTATGCTGGCAAAAGAACCGCCCCACCACACTTAACTTGAACAGCATCCATGAGACTTCCCTGGCAGTAACAGAGCATAAACGGAGTTCCATTTATTTCCGGGGTTGAAATCTCCTGGATTCTCATGGGAAGACGCTCACATGGGAAATTTAAAAATTAAAGAAAAAAACACAAAAAAAGTTCAGCGAAGCACAAAAACACACATACAAAGTTCCAGGTACATGGGGAGGGGGGGTCATAAAAAGAGTGCCCCCTACCTGGCTGTCACGATCTCACCCAGAAGTGTTTGCCCATTGACACTGTATTTATGTAGTACAATGGCACACGGATTCAAACAGCGGCAATGCTAGCAACAAATCGGTACAGGAGATCAACTGACAGCTTGGCCCATCAATAAAATAGGATGGCTCATTGACTTGACATGATTGTGAAAGGGCAACGTAGTTTGGTATGCACGCCCTTTCACGATCATTAGGTGTCCTTATGATGCTGTATTTGCATGGTCTGATATAGTTCTATTCTAACTTCATACCATGCAAGTACAGCATCAATTCTTATAAACAATATTCTAACTCCATACAACCCAGCTGTCCCAGTTTGGCAGAGATAGGAGATTTTCAGACTACACTGTTATAGTGTTACTATTCCACTTTATTTGCTGTGGCTGGCTCCTGTGGAATCCTGGGATTTGCAGTTTAGGGAAGGGCATTTACAACTCTCAGCCAGAGAGATCTTAGGCCACACTAAACTACAAACCCCAGAATTCCACAGGAGGAAGCCAAAGCAGTTAAAGTGGAATAGTAACACTATAACAGTGTAGTGTGAAAATCTCCTTAGTCTCCATTAATCCTCTGTCACCCCACTTTTTCATGTACTTTTCTATTTCTCGCTACTCCTTCCACTTTCCCCTTTTGTCTTCAGCCCACTTCAATTTTTGGCAACTGAGTTCAAAGGGCAAAGGAAATTTGCACTCAGTTAACTCAATGAGGCAGAGGAGCGGATAGAATTTTGCCTTTTCCTGTCCACGCGTACAAAAGCAAATTGCTGCAGCCTCTCCTAGCTTGTCTGTCCTTCCTCATTTTTTTCCATCTTGACCACCCTCTGAAGTTGCTTGGCCACACATATGCTGGGGTTTGTTTTTTTTAATCTATGAAATGTTGGAGAGCGTATAATTCCCTTCAGCTCAAAAAAGTAAAGATCCCAGTTTGCCTCATCTTCACTGACCAGCCTGGGAAGTAAGACTGAGGGCCAATTGGTTGTGGCTGGTGATTTCCATGTCAGAGGGGCAGTGGATCTGCTCTAGGTTTCAGTCCAGGTTTTAAAGTTGCTTTCCAGGATGCTACACCTTGGATACCTTTCTTAAAGTTCGGACTAAAACTCATGGTGGATTCACTGCCCATCTAACAAGGGGATCCACCAGCCACCATTGAGATCCATGGCAGCTTCTCTTCTAGTACCAAGAGCTTGATACTCTTCTAGTATCAAGATTGCAATGGTGGGGAGGAGGGGATATCATTTCTGTTGGAACTCTGGCACAGTGGTGAGGAATTAAACAAAAAGCCTTCGCCCATCATGGTGGTCCTGAACCAGTTATTTATTTCTTTTCTAGCAAAATATCAAACAGCATTGCCGGAAAATGCTGAGAAAACATGATCAAAATATGTTCTATTTTTTTTTCCTTTTCTTTTCAAAAATGGTGTATGCTCCACTTAGTTCTTTAAAAGGCCAATGCGAATAAAAGGATTACTCAAAGGTATGGTGGAGAGGCGTCTTGGGATAGGAATCTGTTTTATGTGTGATTATGAGATGAATCTATTCTCAATGTGATTAAACGAGAAGGTTCTGCCTTTGGAAAAGGCAACGTAAATTTTAAAGTATTAATCTATCAGGTGTTGAAATCTGAAGAATAGCTCTTCAATTCTGTCTTGGAAATCTTTGTGAGCTTCCAAACAGAAAGAAAACAAGCTATCTTAACTCATGTCTAAATCGAAGGAAACAATGATTCACAGTACTCATAGAGCTGTAATTCAGGGGACTTTAATAACTTGACTATCAGCTGTTTTTTATCCATTCATCTTGGCTGATAAGGGTTTGTGGAACATTGTGTTCTCTTCTTTCTAGTCTGTTATAGCATTAACATGCATAAAGAGGAGGGAACATGATGAGAACAGCTTTTCTTCTGTGCAGGCTGATTAAAAGAAAATGGGAGTTATTTAATTTTTAATTAGGCAAATTCATTGAGACAGCATCATAAATAGCTATGAGTCTCAATTAGAATTCTTTTCAGACTTTTATAGGAAGCTCTCTCAGCCTATGTGTATACTAGTTTCTATTTTCTAGCTAATGTTGAAGCACCATAATCATTTTTAAGAACATTTCCTGTTCCCCATTTTGAAGAAGCAATGTGCAAATGAAAGGGAGGGGATGTTCAATGCGTAAATGTCACATTTGCAAGCATTTCTAGTGCCCAGTGTTACCTTGGATTACGCATGCACCAAGTTTAATCTTTCTTGGTAACAGGAAATTTCCTTACCATTTTGTGATATATGAGGTCTGTCTATTAAATAACGAGACTGTGTTTCTACCTTTCAGACAAATCAGGGAGAACTGATTGTGAATGCTTGCGTGGTGACCTTGAACATGTCTGAACCTGCATGACATACATCAACACTCTCAGCCATTCAGTTAATTGTCAGTTGTTGTTTAAAGCAGCTGTGTTGTCTGTTGTGTGCCAGAAAAATGTTAAGTTTAAAAGTCGATCAATGTGTCAATTTGAAATTTTTAGTAAAATTGAACAATACACCAACAGAATCCTTTCTAATGCTTACTGAGGCCTATGAGGAAAACTGCAAGTCTCATGCCTGTGTGTTTGAGTGACACAAAAGATTCAGAGAAGGATGTGAGAATGTGGAAGACGAGAAATGCCCTGGATGACCTTCTACTTCAAGAAATTGTGGAAAAAATCAGCCAGATTGTTCAAGGAGACGGCCAGCTCAGTATCTGAATGATAGATGAAGCCATGAACATTGATAAAGACACTGTGTGGAAAATTTTGCATGATGATCTCAACATGAGAAAAGTTTGTGCCAAGATGGTCGCTAGAGTTCTCACACCAGAGCAAAAATAGTGCTGCAAGGAAATTTGTGCTGACATTCTCCAGCAACTTGAGGTGGGCCCAAACCTTTTTCAAAACATCATCATTTGTGATGAAACCTGGATCTTCCACTATGATTCTGAGACAAAACAACAGTCAATGCACTGGAAAACACCATCATCACCAAGAATGAAAAAAAAAAAACACGTCAAAGCAAGTCCACATTCAAAGCCGTGATCATTGTGTGTGGGGGGGGTTTGACATCAAGGGCATAATTTTGGCAAAATGGGTTCCAGGAGGCAGAACAGTAAATCAGCATTATTATAAGGAAGTTTCGACAAAGCTGAGAGAAAGAGTCAGGGGATAAGGGCAAAACTGTGGAAAAAAAGCACTTTCTGTAAAACAGTTTTTGGCCGATAAACATGTTACTACACTTGAACACCCTCCATATTCACCAGATTTGGCACCATGAGTCTTTTTTTATTTTCTCTACAGTGAAATCAGTGCTTAAAGGAATATGTTTTAAGTCAATTGATGCAGTAAAAAAGAAAACAGCAGATGTGTTAACCCATCTTTATTTATACACAGCTGACAGAAACTGATCTGCTCCACGCCTTTGACCAGTGGAAAACAAAACTGCATTGGTGTGTGAGTGTGAACAGGGAGTACATTGAAGGGGACAAGCATTAGAATTGTAATACATATAAATAAAGATGGGTTGTTGTATCAGGAGATTATCAGATGGACCCCTAGAAGAACCCCTATCCTTTTACCTCCCCACCTGCCCCTCTCCCATTACTGCCACAGAATAAAGAAATAAGTTTCACACACTTACCTTTATTCCATGACAGGAATGGGCTCCCCGTCCCTTCCCTGCCTGGTTGTAAATGCAGGCATCACAAGGCTGCTTTTACAACCAGGAACTCAAACCCTGGCCATTCTCACAAGATAACTGCTGGGAGGGAAATTTAAATAGACCCTCCTCCCAGCTGTCAAAAACAAAATCAAGCACTAAAACACATTTTAAAAAGAAGAAGATACCCAGGGAGGGGAAAAAAAATTTTTTACTTACCTTTCTGTCCCAATCGCACCCAGTGTCCAGCAGGGACCTCCCAGTGACATCACGATCTGTTGTCGTCCCAGGAGCACAACAGGGCTCCTATTCACTCACCTGTAGTTCTGTTATAATAATGGAATGGGCTTCTTATTCATGGATTTTCCCTGTGAATAAGAGAAAACGGGAGAAACGGGAGCATTCCAGGACAGGGACAACGTCATCTAAAAGGTAAGCCTTTTAGCAATCTCCTGTCGTCCCTGTCCTGGGATATTTTACATGTCTGATAGTCTCCTCAGTCTCATTATTTAAAAACAGACATCGTACTTTTAAGGTCCCATTTTTGTGGAAGTGATAAATAACTTGCCTTTTTTCAGATATTTTGGATGAAATCTGATGTTATCCCCATGAGTGAGAGAACCAGTTAGGGGTGGCTCATAGAAAGACAAGCAGGCAGGCAGACAGACAATTTGCATGGTGGAGGGGGGTGTCCTGTGTAGGGGGAGAAATTAGAGACTGCAACTTTTTAAATTTAAATTAATGATACAGTTATATCTGTCTATTTAGAAGTAAGCCCCAGTGACTTTAGTGGGGCTCACTCCTAATAAATGTTTTGTCTTTTGACCACAATCTGATGTTATTTCACCAGTGTCCCACTTTTCATCCATGAAAAGTCAGGTTTAACAGGGTACTTTAGAATAGCCAAATATATCTTTCTCAGTAAATGCAAATACTCATTTCATAACATGAAAATAAGATCTGGCTGTCTAGACATATGAAGTGCTATCTGATGACAATGTTAAACAGATCCTACAGGCCAAAAATCTATATCTACTACATTTAAGAGAAACGGCTGCAGAAGAGCAGAATGCAGCCACAAAAGATGCTTAACTCTGCTTTCCCAGTATTCATAATCCTATTATTTTTCAATAACATTCATATTTTCCCCCTTCTTTTTCAAGATGCAAATAATTAAGGTTCCAGGAGGCTTCAGCCAAGATGGAGATGCTACAGATAACCCTACGCAACCCTGTGAAGATACCTGTAGCACTTTAACAGTATGGCATAGGCCATAACCACAATATAATTGTTTCATTTCATGAGGATGCCTGCTAGGCTTTTTAATAATATAATTAAGTACTTTAGCCACCCTGAATATTCCACATCTGAAACTATTTTAGCACGAAAAACCTCTCAAGATATCCTAAGAAGATGTTCCACTTAAACATTCTCAAAATCCTGTACTGTAACAACATGCTGAAAGATGCTGGTATAACCAGATGCACTTCAGTACTGGCCACACTGCTGGAGACTCTGGGACTGGTAGTCCAAAAAGTAAGATCTGGTGGAATGTGAGGAAGAGAATTAAGACAGGCCTACTGACCTCCATTGAATGACCACATGAAGTGGGTTACTAATGCCTGCCTCTTGTGATTACCATATGTGGTGATGGCTCAACATTGTATAGATAGTGTCCCTTGGGATGTTCTACCAGAACATCAATAACTAGAACTCCATCATCAATTTTAATCTATACCAGTCTATATACCACATACTTCTTTCCTGGATGCTGCTGTGCAACTATATAATGAACATAACAGACACCCCCACGGATCCTGAAGAATGGTGGATCCGGGGGAGGTGTTTTAATGATGAGCAGAGAGGCGAACCTATGGGCTGGCCTGGGCGTGGACACGCCCCGGCCAGGAGGAGTCAGGGGAGGCACCAAAGCAGGGGCTATTTCAACCAGTGCCTCCCCTGGTCTCCTCCTCTTTTCCAGGTGTTCGAAAGGAAGAGCGGCTGCGCTGGACAAGGATAAGTTTCTTTTGTTCCTTTGTTTGGGCTCCTCTCTCCTTTTTACTTCCTTAAGAGAGTTGATTGGGCATTTTAATTTCTAGGAGTTTGTCTGCTTGGATTTTAATTTGTATTGAATTCGAATTTCTAATCTCTTAATTTCTGAATTTCTTTCCCCCCTTTTTGGTCTCCAGGCTCTCCCTTTGTTTGTTTGCAGCGCGCCAGGTGGGCGCCCCTTCCTTCGTTCCTTGTTGTGTTCTCTCCCCCTTTGTTTGTTTGCTTGCCTCGCGCCACGTGGGCGCCCCTTCCTTCGTCCGTTTTGTTCCGTCCCTTGTTTTATACGGCCTCTTTGTTCCGCTTCCCCCTTCGTTTGCTTGCCTCGCCTTCTCTGGCCTCTGCTCTCATTCTCCGGCCCACGCCTACCTTCCCCAGCGCGCTTCCCGGCGCGCTTCCTCCCCCCCCGCCTGCTCCGTATACGGCCTCTTTGTTCCGCTCCGGCTCCCGCTTGGTTTGCTTGCCTCGCCTTCTCTGGCCTGCGTTCTCATTATCCGGCCCGCGCCTACCTTCCCCGGCGTTCCGGCTTTCCCCGGCGCGCTTCCCCCCCCCCGTCTGCACCTACGGCCCGCGCCCGCCAGTGCCTACCTTCTCCGCCCGGCCTGCGCCCACCTCCGGTCCGCTCTCCCCCCGACCGCGCCTACCTTCCACGGGCAGTGCTTACCTTCAGTGCCTACCTTCTCCGCCCGGCCTGCGCCCACCTCCGGTCCGCTCTCCCCCCGACCGCGCCTACCTTCCACGGCCTGCGCCCCGGCCTGCGCCCACCTTCTTCGGCCCGCTCTTCCCCCCCCGCCCGCGCCTACCTTCCAACCGCGCTTACCTTCCACGGCCTGCGCCCCGGCCTGCGCCCACCTTCTTCGGCCCGCTCTTCCCCCCCCGCCCGCGCCTACCTTCCGCCCGCGCCTACCTTCCACCGCCACGTGGCCGCTCTCGGCCTTTTGCTTTTATTAAACTCAATTTGATCGCCCCCTGCTGTTGTTTACTGATATCGCGCCACGTGGCCGCTCGGCCTTTTGTTTTTCCTTAAACTCAATTTGATTCATTGGTTGATTAATTCATTTAATTCATTTAAGCATTTAAACATTTAATTCATTGAACATTTAATTCATTGGTTGATTAATTCATTTAATTCATTTAAGCATTTAAACATTTAATTGAATTAAATCGTTTTAATTCAATTTTGACACAATTTTTCCACTGATTAATCTGTTGGCACATTTAATTGATTTGGGTTTTTTAATGAAATTGTTTTGATTCAATTTTAAATCAATTTTCAATTGACTTAATCAATATTGAGTTGGGTTTTTAATGAAATCGTTTTAATTCAATATTTCGTTTGGTTTTTGATTGATTTAATTTTAATGATTTAATGATTTAACTTTAAATCAATTCTCCATTGATTAAGTCGTTTTGGTACAGTTATTTCATTTGGGTTCATTTGGTTTTTTAATTAAATCGTCTTAATTCGTCGTCATTCAATTTTGAATCAATTTTCCATTGATTTATTGTTTGCATTTGATTGCCTTTTTAGCATTGACTAAAATCATTCAATTCATTGATTAATTACCTGCAGTTAATTTGTTCTGGCACAGTTGGTTCAATTTAGGTCAATTTCGAGTCCATTATCACTGCTCTTATATACTTTGTTCTGGCATTGGAATTATTTGCCTTTATTTTGCGGATCCACTTCCTGGGCTTTTCTTTGCCATTATTTTCCTTTATTCTGCTGTTCCAATCTTTAGGTCTTTATTTGCTGTTGCAATTGCTGGCCTTTGATTTTAGGCCTTCAGTTCGGGGCCTTTACTAATAGTCTCTGTGCTTTTCGTTTGCTACAGCGTCATGGCCCCCAAAGCCAGGAAAGGTGGTAAAGGCAAGGTGCCAGCGGAGCCAGCCCGCCCTCGGGAACTGGTCGAATCAGTAGTGCCTGCCCCCCCCTAATGACCCAGTTGAGCCTGCGTATCCTGTACCTCGGGACAGGATTGAGAACGTGTTACAACAAATCTTGGATCGCTTGCAGGCCTTGGAGGATGTTCGTCTCCCTAGGCCTCCGAAGCGTCCAGCCAGGGATAATGAAGGGGGCCTTTCTAGTGAAGTAGCTAACCAACTTCTTGCTCGTATACAGGCTCTGGAAGATCAAGGGGATGCGGCGCCTCGTGACACTCAGGATGAGGACGAGTCTCCAGGTGAAGGTCCTAGCACTCAGCTGGCGTCGCTTCCTCAGAGTGAGTCTAATCACGACACTAACAATGGTTACACCTCTCAGGCGTGGCCGTGGAGCCAGCCTGACCCACACACCGAACCTGGTGCTCAGGCGTTTGCTGCTTTCCCTGGAAGCCCGCCTGGCACCATGTTTGGTTGGTACCCACCTATGCCATTGGGGTCCCCCTACACTGGTAACCCCCTGGCTTTGCCGCCACCAGGTGGCCAGGCTACTATCGGCCTTCCCCACATCCCGGTAGGCTTGGAGCAGGCCCCTGCTTTGGGCGAGCATTTAGCTCCTGCTACCAAAGAAAAAATCCTGAAAGGGGAGTATGTGGATATCTTTTCCCTACTTTTCCGTGAGCTGGAGAAGAAGGAGAAGGATGAATTGGATGACAGGGAAAAAGAAAAAATTAGGAAGAGGCGGGTTGACAGGAATTGGGCTAACTGGTTAGCTGGATTCCTCATTTATGCTGGAGTGGTCTCTCACAGCCAGCCACACAAATCCTATGCCCTTTTTCGATACCTAGATATTATCTATAGGGCTTATGTCGATTTCGCAGGCCCGGCTTGGCTTCAATATGACGAAGCCTTCCGGCAAATGGCTGCCTCTTCCCCTACCTTGCGGTGGGACATTATCAACTCGCACCTGTGGTTACAAATTATGTCCCCCAGCCGGCCCATAGTGGGCGATCGAGCACAGAGCGGCCACCTGCTGCAAAATGCTCGTCCTGGCAGTTTTTCCCGCCAGGCTACTCAGTCTAATCAGTCGGCGACGTCCAATCGCCGGTTGTTATGCTGGGAGTTTGGTTACAGAGGCACGTGCTCCCGCCGCCCGTGTGCCTTTCGCCACGAATGCTCCATCTGCGGAGGCTCCCACTCGTTCCGCAATTGCCCTAAAGGGAGGGGACAGTTCGGCAGAGACCAACCAGGAGGTAAGAAGGGCCCCAACAACCCCACCACCAACCTCACACCTCAGGGAAAAGGGGCCCAGCCCAATTAGGCTGGAGGTTCTGGCTGCCTGGCTTTATGTGTATCCGGACCGGTCGGCAGCTCAGTACCTCCGTGATGGGTTCCAAGAGGGCTTTCGAATTCCCTATCAGGGTGTCCGCAAGCCTTACTTGGCACCCAACCTTAAATCCGTTCACGGCTTAGAACATGTTGTTAGACAAAAAATACAGAAGGAGGTCGCTGAGGGTCGTGTCTTGGGCCCTTTCGAACACCCACCCTCACCGTGCTTAAGGGTCTCTCCTCTGGGCATTGTCCCAAAGAAGACACCGGGTGAATTTCGACTGATCCACCATCTGTCTTATCCGAGGGGACAATCCATAAATGATTCCATTCCACAAGAGTTGTGCACGGTTCACTACACCTCTTTTGACGCAGCGGTCAAGGTTGTTAAGCGACACGGCCTCGGTGCTGAACTTGCCAAATGTGATATTAAATCTGCTTTCCACCTGTTGCCGGTTCATCCGGACGATTTCGAGCTCCTGGGCTTCTCATTTGATGGCCTCTATTACATGGATCGTGCTATGCCTATGGGCTGTTCTGTCTCCTGTGCCGCATTTGAGAAGTTCAGTACCTTTTTGGAATGGGCAATTAAGCATCACACTGGGCATCGTGGGGTGGTACACTACCTCGACGACTTCCTCTTTGTGGGGAGGTTCGGCACGGGGGTCTGTCGCTACCTTATGAATCAATTCCAAGACCTTATGGCGGTCTTTGGGGTTCCTTTCAGGAACTTATAGGTCACCTTAATTTTGCATGCAAGGTTATTGCCCCGGGTAGGGCCTTTCTCCGACGCCTATGTGACGCTACCAGAGGTGTCGTTTTACCACATCACAGAATCCGGATCACCCGTGAGATTAAGCTGGACCTGGATGTCTGGTATAATTTCCTAGAACACTTTAATGGGATTTCCTTCTGGAGGGACGAATTACGTTTGGGTGATGCCCTTAAGGTGTCTTCAGATGCCTCCGGATCTCTGGGATTTGGTGTTTACTTTTCGGGGAGGTGGTGCGCGGAGCGTTGGCCCAGCTCATGGGTCGGTTCGGACATTACTGCCGACCTCACCTTCCTGGAATTCTTCCCTATCTTAGTGGCCGTCAAATTGTGGCCGCGGGAATTTGCTAACTCCACAGTACGCTTCTGGTGCGACAACATGGCCACTGTTCAGGTGGTAAATTCCCTCACTTCTAAGTCCAAAAGGGTGATGAATTTGGTCAGGGCTTTCACCCTTCAATGCCTCCATTATAACATTCTGTTTACTGCATCTCATGTAGCGGGAGTGGACAACGGCATTGCCGATGCTCTCTCCCGTTCACAGATGGACCGCTTCAGACGATTAGCTCCGGGCGCTGCCGAGATGCCGGACCCGATGCCGGAGGATTTGTGGGAGCTTGGACTGGTGAGATAGTTAAGGCCATTAGCCTCTCCATCGCTCCAAGCACCAGGAGGGTGTACAAGCGGTCTATACAGGAATTTTTCGAGTTTAGAGACTCTGTACATCTCCCGAATTCCTGGCCTATTCCAGTCCCTCACCTGTTACACTTCTGTGTATCCCTTAAAAAGAAAGGCCTCGCCCCCCAATCTATTCGGTCCAGGTTGGCCGCCTTGGCCTTCTGGAGTAAGGCACAGGGCCTACAGGACAACACCTCCGACTTTAGGATCCGGAAGGCGCTGGAGGGTTGGGCCAGGCAGCGGGGCAGGGCGAACGACGATAGGCAGCCACTCTCACCGGCCATTCTTAAAGGCCTTTTCCAGATATGGCCCAGCTTGTGTTCTACCCCATTTGAAGCCGCTTTGCTGCACGCTGCCTCCTTGACGGCCTTCTTCGGGGCGTTACGCATCAGCGAGCTGGTTGTGGCGTCCAAAAAGGACTTGGCGGGACTTGCACTGGGACTGAGTGACATTGTAGTGGGCCCGAAGCAGGTCACTCTAACGATACGGCGATCCAAAACTGACCAGATGGGCAAGGGTAGTAGTATTATCCTACGTGAGTGCTACGATCCAACTCTTTGTCCAGTTGTGGCCCTTAGGGAGTATTTGAAGTTGCGTCCTTCCGTGCCCGGCCCCCTTTTCTGTCACGCTGATGGGTCCCCATTGACTAAGTATCAATTTTGGTCCCTTACCACTAGAGCCTTATCACGTCTGGGCCTGGGAGGTGTGCGTTTTTGTTCGCACTCCTTTAGGATCGGGGCGGCTTCGACTGCCGCAGCGATGGGGATGCAACCCGAGGCTATCAAACGATTGGGTCGCTGGAAGTCTGCTGCCTACAAGGGCTACGTTCGCCCGCTATGCAACTGATTGTCTGTGCTTTTCGATTGTCTTTCTTTGCTTTCTTTTCCAGATATGAGATACCGGGTACTGATTTGCGGCCACAGCTTTGTGTATTGGGCAGCGAGATATGCCAAGAGGAGCCCGTGGGGTCCGCAGCTGGGGCTGGGAGACATTGCCTCTATCGAATGGCTTGGCAAACGGGGTTTGAGGTGGAATGGTTTAATCTCTTTCCTGTTGCAGGAGCGTCGTGGACCTCCTCCACATGTCCTGGTCATCCACCTCGGCGGCAATGATTTAGGCCTGTTGAAGGGCAGAGCATTGGCTTTGCAAGCTTTGGCTGACTTGCGACGGATTAAGGCAGCTTGGCCGCATACATCCTTGGTGTGGTCTGACATCATTCCGCGACTTTCTTACCCTGGCGACGGACCACCCAAGCTATTGGATATTGCTCGGAAGAAGGTGAACAAGGCTGTTCACAGGGCTCTGGCTGAAGGCCTTGGCCATTTCATACAGTACCCAGGCATTTCATATAAACGCCCTGAACTTTATCGGGTTGATGGGGTACACTTGTCGGATTTGGGGATCCAGCTCTTTCTTGAGGGTATGCAGCAGGGGGTGAGAGCTGTGTTAGCGTCCTCTTGGGGGGATAGGGGCTAAGTGGACACTTGCCCCTATCTATGGCTGGGAGCGGGGAGATTATAACTTGGCGTTCACCTATGGCAACCTCAAATTGAGTGGTAGGATATCTTCCACTGAACTGTACCGGCGTCCCTAATGGATAGGGTACAGGGATGTAGGATATCCTTGGGGTCAGCCTCGGGTGGGAGATCCTACACAGAAGCCATATGGCTTTGGGATTTCCTTCCCGACGCGGGGCCCTCCAGCAGTTGGCGCCCAAGGGGAACCCCTTACATCGGGATCCCCCTTGGGGCTCAGGTGAGTCGCCCAGGGACGCTGGGGGTTAGGTCGGTTGTGACCAACCGCCCATGTGCGTGCCCCCCATGAGGGATCTCCCCCCTTTAGCACATTCGGCATACCTCAAGAAACTACAATAAATAGGAAATCTATCAATAAAGTGGCCCATATTTCAACCCAAACTTCTGTGTGTGGTCTCGTCATTTCTGCGTCAATCATTAACAGACACCCCCACGGATCCTGAAGAATGGTGGATCCGGGGGAGGTGTTTTAATGATGAGCAGAGAGGCGAACCTATGGGCTGGCCTGGGCGTGGACACGCCCCGGCCAGGAGGAGTCAGGGGAGGCACCAAAGCAGGGGCTATTTCAACCAGTGCCTCCCCTGGTCTCCTCCTCTTTTCCAGGTGTTCGAAACCCACCCACCCTGCCTCTGCCACAGTATGACATTTCTGGTCGCATTCTGGGCCGGGTAGGAATTTTTACCAGCTCTTTTCCGAGGGGTGTTTTGCCTACCCCATACTGTCGCTTGGGACTTTGACAATTGGCTCCGGGTGTGGTTCCTTAAATAGGTGGTCACTTGCTGGGAGCGGGGAGATTATAACTTGGCGTTCACCTATGGCAACCTCAAATTGAGTGGTAGGATATCTTCCACTGAACTGTACCGGCGTCCCTAATGGATAGGGTACAGGGATGTAGGATATCCTTGGGGTCAGCCTCGGGTGGGAGATCCTACACAGAAGCCATATGGCTTTGGGATTTCCTTCCCGACGCGGGGCCCTCCAGCAGTTGGCGCCCAAGGGGAACCCCTTACATCGGGATCCCCCTTGGGGCTCAGGTGAGTCGCCCAGGGACGCTGGGGGTTAGGTCGGTTGTGACCAACCGCCCATGTGCGTGCCCCCCATGAGGGATCTCCCCCCTTTAGCACATTCGGCATACCTCAAGAAACTACAATAAATAGGAAATCTATCAATAAAGTGGCCCATATTTCAACCCAAACTTCTGTGTGTGGTCTCGTCATTTCTGCGTCAATCATTAAAAGGAAACCTACTGAGTTTTGAAAATGATTTCAGCTTCTATGTAGAATACCTTACAAAATCCATTGTCTGTGCTGTAGCCTAATCTTACAGTATGACTGCATCTGTTCAGACTTGCTGGCTCACAACTTAAGTATTTTAACCAGACATTTCTCAGAACTGATTCCAATGAACATCTTAGTCCAGGAAAGACCTTGGAAAGAAAACAGCAAAAAAACCATCAGCTACATCTCTCAGCTAAAACCACTGAAATGTATCATCAAGAGATTATATTCATTCTGGACTATGGCACCTCACACTCACTGGTCAAGGGGTGGTGGTATGCCTGTAGCAACTTACAGTGTCCCTGGCCAAAAGCATCTATTCAGTAGCAGCTGGACACATAACAAAGATATAAACACAGGAAACAAATGCTACTACAGGACAAGACACTAACTTGTCTCCATATCTGCTCTTCTAATACTGTTGGAGGTAATGGTAATATATCATATACAGAGGTTCATTAACATGCTCATCTTACAATGTTATACATGTTATCATCTGCCAGTAACATCATTCTGTATTCTTTATAGGAAAAATGAAAGGGCCATTCTCTTCACAGAAAAATAAGTGAACATAAATGCAACATCAATTCATCTTCTTAAAAATATATATGTATTCTGTTTTGGAATTTTCAAAAAATGTACGAATATATGAAGAGCAACGCTGGATCAGCATTTAGGTCCTCTTTAGTCCAATGTTCTGTTTACTCAGCAGTCAACCAGTTGTTTGTGGGGAGACCACTAGAAGGGCATGAGTACAATTGCATCTATTTTATGCCTTCAAGTGCTTTCAACAAGAAAAAGCTAGCCAAGGCCTGAAGACCACTTCCAGTGATCTGAAACTTTAGTTCATAAATGGCATGATGGATCTTGACAGTTGTGCTGAAAATAATTAGAAAGTAAAGTCTGATTTTGAGCATACAATGAAGAACACAAAACTGGAAGACAGCCAAGAATTAGGGATCACTCCTCAAAAGCTAATGAAAAACATTTGAAGAGAATACAAAAACGTCACTATTTAGCATTGAAAAATACCCCCCATAACAAAATTTTGGGAAAAACAATAAGTGTTCATCTAAGCTGTCCTTGTTTACATACAAAAGTTACCCACCACCATCAGGAGATAGTTGGGTGATTTAGGTTGAACATGAAGCTTATTTTAAATTTTAAAAAAGTTATTTTTCTTATGCTTTAGGTATTATTTTCAGTTCATATATATAGATTCTTCTGTATGCTTTTAGGGCAGAGTAATAGGATTTTTTAAAAAAAAAACATTATTCACTTATAAAACATACAATTGACAGCAAATAAACAAAAATCAAATAGATATCACATAACAATCAAACAAAACTACAATGAATAATTATTAAAACTTTACAGATAAAACTAAACATAAAAAGCAAAATAATACAACATAAATTAATTAGACATTAAGACATTACATTCTTACACTTAAAAATATTGACATCCTAGAATCTTTACTGTCTGATACAACATGCTAGATTTGTTCTTCTTATATGAATACCTCTTATATTTAGTCTATGGTATCTATTTTGTATATAGTTATTTTAATTATTTTAACTTAAAAGCTTTATGCAGGTATCATTTATTTGCATGTGTGTGTGTGTGTGTGTGTGTGCATGTGTGCGTATGTGTATGTATGTCATCTGAGGTAATATAGCCTTTAAATCAAGCCAATTATAGCTGGGTCACCCCATTCTTTTTTAAGATAGTTTATCAATGGGTCCCATACTTCTAAAATTTTTCACAAGAGTTGCCTTTTAGCATTCCCACCAGTTTATCTATTTTCATATAATCATATAATTTTAGTAACCATTCATTTAAAGTTGGAGACTCTTCCCTTTTCCACTTATACGCATAGAGTACACTGGCAGCAGTTGTCATGTAGAATATAAGCCTGCCATGTTTCTTTTCTATTTCTTCATCCATGACCGTCACTAAAAGATATAACTTGGGGTCTAAGGACTTTATATCAGACACAAAAAATACGACGTCATAAGGACGCCACATAACTGCAAAAGGGTGCACGGATCAGACGATGTTGCCCTTTTGTGGTTATGAAGAGCCCAAAACCCAGACCTTTTAATTGAGAGCTTAAGCTGTCAATAGATCTCCCTGCTGCTTTTTTTGCTAACATTGCTGGCATGCAATACCTCTGTCTCTTTAAATCTTGGACGTATCCCAACACTGACCAGTCAGGCATGAACACTTCCAGGTCAGCTCGGGACATCCAGGTAAGTGACAAACTTTTTTTTTACCCTCCCTGGGTTATGTGGAGGTTTTTTAGTGTGTTTAGGTGCTTAGTTTAACTTTTAGGTGTTTGTTTCTTTTTTTACATTTGAATTTGAATGGAGCTCCATCCACTTCCTCTTTATTATCAGAGGAGCCTTTGCCAGGAGAGAAGGTAAGTGTGTGTGTGTGGGGGGGGTACTTTTGCCGGCATAAAAATTGTTTGTTTGTTTTTTAATGCCGCCAAAAGAGCTTTTTACCAGGGACGTCTGATAAAGTCCTAAGTTTAACTGGGCATTTATAATTATATTAACTTGAATATGGGTTTGTTGCCAGTATCTTTTGGCACAGTTGCACGACCACAATAAATGATAAAAGATGCCTATTTCCTTTAGACATTTCCAACATTTATTGTTCTTTTTTCCCCATTTTTGTTAATATGTAAGGCATTAGGTACCATCTGGATTACATTTTGTATGTATATTCTTTCAAATTGTAACTTGCAGTATATTTTAGTCTTTTTAGTCTGGAATTTGTGCAGTTGACCCTAACCTGGAGAAGATCATAAATACAGGCCATGACCATATAATTTCTAAATTTTACAAACTACTACTAGGGTTAGAAATGGAAGAAGTAATAAAAGAAACAGTGGTGAAATGGGCCCAGGATTTGCAACAAAACATTGACTTGGAATAATGGGGTGGGGGAACATAGGAGTAATAGGGTTTTTTGTGCTTTTATATAATCCTGTTAGAGAGTCAAGGGGCTGACACAGGAGTTTTACTTAAGTTCCTTAACCTTTTATTTTTAAACTCTTGTTAGTTGACTCAGTCTTTGCCATTTGCTTTCTCTAATACAGTACATCCGAATTTCTAGAAACTTTTTAATGATTGAGGTTCATTAAGAATGGGAACACAGATTTATGGTGTCTGACAGAGTTGTTTATCCCATTAGTAGAAGGGATGAACTCTGAGGTACAGACATTTATGATTCTTATCATAAGAAGGAAGTTTGAAAGATAGGCCCAATTAAGAAAAAAAAGGGAACAAAGAAACTCTTAAAGCTTTTTGATCCCATAATCAGTCAGACTCATTTGAGAATCAATCATTGATTGTCATAACATTCCTAATAGAAAAGTAAGAAAGAATTAATGAAACTGGTGGAAAATATTAATGAAACAGGGTATATATATATTGGGAAGTTCCCACTTTTTTCCTTCATGGTTTGCTGGCTTGCATATCCTCTCTTGGGTCTGGAGTTTGCTAGACTCATTTTTGCTGCTCTTTGCTGAAATCACCCAAATTTGAAGGATTTTAGATGATCTGGAGACTATTATGGGGTTTCTTTTTTAATTCTTTCATTGAATTTCTGCTGTAGAGCCAGTGTGGTATAGTGAGCAAATCACACTCTCTCAGCCTCAGAGGAAGGCAAAGGCAAACCCCCTCTGAACACATCTTGCCAAGAAAATCCCATGATAGGTTCACCTTAGAGTTGCCATAAGTTGGAAATGACGTGAAGGCACATAACAACAGACAACAATAGTTTCTGCTATATTTCTGCATAAATAATTCTTTCTAAAGCTTTGATTGTTCCCTCAATATCTATTTTATTTTGAAATGTCTTGCCTTTAAAAGAAGACTCATTGCAGTGTGTTTGCTGATTTTTTAAAAGTTTTGTGGCTGGATTTTATACCTCAAAATTGATTAATATATGGTTTGTTTTTGTTTTAAGAATGTTCCCTTCCAATCCTACAGCTGCTTGCCTCTGGATAGGTTTCTTTAGGCTTCATCTAAAGATAAATTCGATATTAGATCTGGCCAAATTCTAGGAGGATTGCTTTGCAAATGGTCCTTCTTATCTTTATTGCTTGCTCTGTTCTTGTGGGTTTTAATTTAAAGATACACATATTAGATGTTTCATACATTGATACTCTATCTTGTCTTCAGCCATCTAATCACAGCTTTGTCCCAACAATTCTGGGTGAAACCTGACACCTGAGCTGTGACTGTTCAATCTTACAATGCTGATTGACCAGACTTTATGAATTCCCCATCAAGTCAGTCTTGTTTTCATCTTCTCTCCATATGGTGATTCCAGTAAAAATATTGCCTGTCTCTGGGTTTTGGAATTTTAAATATTTTTAATGTCATTTTCCCAGCAGGTGGCAGGAGTGGGAGAAAGATGCAAATTTTAAAATATTTTTAAAAGCTGTGCCTCTTCAGGTTTTATATCTGCATCTTTAACAATGGGAATGATGAAAGTGGTGATGGCTGGATTTGAGATATATATATATTCCATTTCTCATCTTCTGACACTTGTATTGCTAATAACAGAAAGCAACTGAAAGAGCAATATTGAAGACTGAACAGTTATGCCATCCAGTGGTGAATACTGAAAAGCATTAACATAACATTTTAATACTATACTGCATTGTGGCTTCCTATATAAATAACAGATTTAGCATTATCAAATTCCTGAAAATGATTTACAGTTTGAACCTACATGTACCATCTTGAAATTGAAGAAATATGCACAAAATCCAAAATTGTGCTAGTGGTGGCCACATTAATTGCTTCTTTACCATTAATTCCGTACAGCCCTCTGCCATTGGAAAATCAACTCTGGGGGGTTTGAAGGTGTGTGAGGGGGGCAGCTGTAGAGAGAGGGACCCCCCAATCTCTCCTTCTACTGGTCAAAATGCAGGGTTAAATACTGCCCTGTGTGGTTAATTGGAAATCCAGCTTTTTACAATGAAAGAGGAAGCTAGGATATAAAAAGCCAGTAATGTGATTACGGTTGTTTTCTGTCACAAGACCAGGATATAAAGAATTATACTGATCTGTGAGAGGAGAAAATGAAATCTGCTTCTCAAAATGAATTTCACTCAGAGCCAGGATTGGGAAACCTGGCCCTTCCAGGCTGCATTGCACCCTCCCAGGGCCAACGCACCACTAGGCAGAATGAGACAGCCACCTCAGGCAGACTTTGGCTATCATAAAAGAGCAGGAAATTGTCAGCTATTTAATTTGCTGTTATTGTATTTTTACTGTCTGGGAGAAGAAGAGGCACATGTGGGATTATATAATAAAATATATACAGGAATATAAAGGAGAAATGAAGGGATTTACAGAAGATAGATTTTCACACACACACAAAGAGGGGAAGGTCCAAAATTGGCCCAAGGTATTTTTCATTGTTTCGTCAGTTTCTATTTGCTCAGTGGGGCAAACATACAGATCATCATACAGAGGCTGGATTTATTATGCTTCTGTGAACTCTTGAGATCCATGTTGGAGACGCTGCTTACAGACCCATCTGTAATGCCAACCAGGTTAGTGACTGTGGGACCCCCACTCTCACATAAACTACTTGTATATAATATGTGCCTTGATAGAGACTATAGAGTGCTGACTATTAATTCAGCCTTCAAAATGCATTTAGTTCAGAAGACTATGGGCTTATCTACATAGGCAATATACCCTGTTTTGCCCCCATCTTAGAGCCCTGCAGCCCTGACAATGCAGGGCTTTTTGCCCCATTCTGCCCGCAAGCAATCCTCATGACTCCACATTTTGTGGAGGGAACAAGGGAGGAACAGGGCTGGTCCATGGGCATGTTGGAAAGGAGTCAGTTAGCTAAGCCCTTTGTCTTTCATTATTTTACTGATTTTGACGGAGTGGGGGGAGCAAGAGACGTGCTTTGTTGTATATTGTTTAAGGACTTTATCAAACTACTCTCCTTTCCTGTTCATAGAATCAAAGAATCATAGAATTGTAGAATTGGAAGAGACCACGAGGGCCATCCAGTCCAACCCCCTGCCATGCAGGAAATCATGATCAAAGCATCCCTGACAGATAGCCATCCAGCCTCTGTTTAAAGACCTCCAAGGAAGGAGACCCCACCATGCTCCGAGGGAGTGTGTTCCACTGCCATACAGCTCTTACTGTCAGAAAGTTCCTCCTAATGTTGAGGTGGAATCTCTGTTCCTGGAGTTTGCATCCATTGTTCTGTGTTCTAGTCTCTGGAGCAGCAGAAAACAAGCTTGCTCCATCATCAATGTGACACCCCTTCAATTACTTAAACAGAGCTATCATATCGCCCCTTAACTGTCTTTTTTCCAGGCTAAACATACCCAGCTCCCTAAGTCTTTCCTCATAAGGCATGGTTTCCAGACCTTTCACCATTTTAGTTGCCCTCCTCTGGACACGCTCCAATTTGTCAATATCCTTTTTGAACTGGACACAATATTCTAGGTGAGGTCTGACCAAGGCAGAATAGAGTGGCACTATTACTTCCCTTGATCTAGACACTATACTTCTGTTGTGTCTAGATCAAGGGAAATCATAGTGCCACTCTGTTCTACCTTGGTCTTGTTCTTTTGCCAGCATAATTTGTGACATTTTTATGCCAGCAAAAGAGCCCCCTTTACCATACTTACCTTCAAAGGCAGCCCTGGAAATGATGGAGGAGTGAACCAAGCTCCATTTGCTTCCTGGAATGAAATCCCATGGATTCTCTCGAGAAGACATGAGCATGGTTAATTCAAAAATAAAAGCAAAAAACAACACAAAAAAAGTTACAAAAAGCACAGAAACACACTTTAAAAGTCCCAAGTAAACAGAGGAAGTTCATTAAAAAAGTGTCACCTACCTGGGATGTCGTGATCTCACCTGGAAGTGTTCTGGCCAGACTGGCCATTCATGATGTAATTACAAGGGGGGAAAGGTGCAAGGTTTCAAATGCTGGCAATACTGGCAAAAATGTGCCATAGGTTGGCCCATCAATGAAATAGAATACCTTATTTACAAGACTTAAATACAAAAGTATGACATTGTCTGGTATGCGCACCATTTTGCGTTTATGTGGTGTCATTATGATGCCATATTTGCTGTGTCTGATATTGTCCTTAGTTTACTGTTTGAAATGAATATGAATTTGTAATTTGTGGTTGTTTTCATGCAATGTGCTTAGTGAGGGCTTTAAAAGACAGCCTTTTAAATAAACCTGAAATATATTATGTCATAATGTGTCTGTTAATCTTCAAAGTACCAAACAAAAAAAGAATTCCTGTCACAAATTCCCCTCATGCCAAAGATTGTTCATGCAATGTGGGGCAGTGGGAATGTCAAGAAGCCCCTTCTTGATTGACAGGAAAACAGACTCCTATCGATCCAGGTGGCTACTTACTGATAAGTGGGGCTTGGGGAAATCTTTTATGGTCCCTACATAGTCTCTAAGGGAATACATGGGGATGATGAATACATAACAGTTACAAATGCATAACTATAGGGGTTTGTCTAGACAAGAAGATATAATGTGGACTGCTGTGTGTTAATGCAAATTTGCAGCAGTGTTCATTTGTTTCCTTGGTCCGTTGGCCAAATCGCTCGTATGCGAAGCTATCTGTGTTTGAAATTCACATGCAGCCATGCCTGCAAATCAAGATGGTGGCAGAGAGTGAATTACTCATGTTATTATTCTCCACAAGTTGTCACTGTTGCACAGTATTATTATTTTTAAATTGCAAATCAAAGATGTGCAAGTGCGACCTTCTGCTTTAAAAAGCTGTTTGGTCGCCTCAGCACAGCAAAAGAAGTGCATGATCGGCCACACAAAACTCCAAAATGGCACTTTTGACCACTTCATTGCTGGCGAGCCTGCCCCCCATGTACATCTGATCAATCGGCTTTCCATTTCTGCCCTCATCGAGAATGTGTTGCGATGTGAATTGGATGTCCAAATGAGCAGTAATGTGCGCTTCCACACATTATTTATAAAACCTCCAGAAAAGACGTGAAGGCTTTTCCCCACAGTTTTTGGAGTTTTTGACCCCTCCCCTTCTGAATAAGGCAAATCACTGCAGGATCTCATTTGGACAAAGGTATACTCCTTGAATTCTATGATGAGTATTTTCACCGTCTAGACAACTCCTAGGTTACATATCTGTAACTGCCCAACAGGATTCTGGACGGCATTTGGAATAGTTGCTTTAAAACCAATAAAAAAACTATTAATGGTGGCAGGGACTGTCACTTGATATGCTGAGAGTCCATCTCATTCATTAATTTGTGTGTGTGTGTGTGTGTGTGAATGATATAATCAGGTACCCAGTACACCATTCCTTCTAGGGTATTCTCTCTTCAAGAAGTATTATACTGCTAAAAGGCTAACAGGCTAAAAGAGGAACTAAACTTATTACTGTACTCATACTTTCAGCTAGGATACCAATTAAGGTACTGGATCAAGTGTGAAATTGTAAACTAAGATTTCTGTATGATCTATTGATTGGGCCTACTCTAGTTGGGACTCACAGTCAACTTTAGTCCATAGTAACCATTGTCTGTCAACAAAGAGCAACTTGCAGCCCACAACCTCTTTTCCTCAGCTCAGCTGAGAAGACCTGAAAATGGGAACTTTACCAAGATGAACCATTTTTCTGTCCTTGCAGAGAGGAAATGACTGCTTTTGGTGAGGCAACTGTGGATGACAGAAGTCTGTGATGAAAACCCACTGAATTCTCCCTAATTTGTCATTTTATGATCATTTCCTTTCTGTGTTTTCCCACCAACCAAAGAATTTTGACTCACAAATAGAATCTTCAGTGAAATATCCATCATCCCATTTTCCTACCCAGAAACAGTGGATTCAACCCAATATATGTTGATACTGTTGAAGGAAGCAATGACTCATGTCCCTTCCATTCCTCCTCATTTAACTCATTGTTGTCTTCATACACTTAAATGAACTGGTCAGGTAAAAGCAGATACATTACTATCAGATAGTTACTATATTGGCTGGCAATGTAATGTAACCTGAGGCAAAGCACAAAAATCAGTGTGTATAGAGCCATCGTACTGTCTATCCTCCTTTATGGATCTGAAACATGGGTTACCTATCGCCACCACCTACGACTCCTCGAGCGCTTTCATCAGCGCTGTCTACGCACAATCCTAAATATACACTGGACTGACTATGTGACGAATGTTGCTGTCCTTGAACAAGCAGGGATCACCAGCATTGAGGCCATGATATTGAGAACACAGCTGCGCTGGGCAGGGCACGTTTCTAGGATGGAGGACCATCGCCTCCCAAAAATACTACTCTACGGTGAACTCGCCACGGGTCAGCGTGGGAGGGGCGCTCCAAAAAAGCGATACAAGGACTCCCTGAAACAACATCTCAGGCTTGGCCAGATTGATCACCAACGGTGGTCCGCCCTGGCCTCACATCGGGAGGCATGGAGACGCAATATCCACAATGCTGCAGCCTTATTTGAGAACTCACGACGAACAAGTCTTGAAGAGAAACGACAACGCAGAAAGAATCACAACCCAAAAACATCACCCAAGGAGACCTTCTGCTGCACTTTTTGCAACCAGACTTGTTTGTCTCGGATTGGCCTTTTTAGTCATCAGCGCGCTTGCAGAAGGCGCGGGATGAGTCCTTCCTGAATCTTCGTTTGCGAAGAAAAGCCAGAGAGAATGTATAATTCTACTGGTTTGGATCTACAAGTGAATCCATTCTCTGTATATTACAAACAGTTACAATCATGGCCCAATATTGTTTCATAGGACAGTTCCACCAAATATGGGCAAATGCCCCACTTTCTTTTCTATAGAGCCAACAGAGCTTAAAGACAGTTGGAAACTATATTGTCAGGCAATATCTCAAATCAAATACCCCAAAATTATATAACAATGGTTTTCTACATATGCTGTTAGCTAAAGCATGGTGATTAAGGCACATCCCTGCAATCAGCCAGGGAAAACTATGGGAGGGTATGCTTGTACATAGACCACAACCTTGAAACTGTTATGAAAGATCCAATCAAATGCTATTCAATCTTTTCAGGGAAGCTGAAGTCTTTTTATTAATTATTGGAATGAGCAGAGATCTATTGGTTTTGTCCCTTTAGTTACCATGGATATGGCCCAGCATATACATATTAATTGCGTGCCGGAGTGAGACAGCTCCCGCCGGCAGCCCTCCCTTTCCCCACTGACCCAGAAATAATGACACTACAACAACATAGGATTTCACAAAGTGTATTGGTACAAGTGAGATGTAAGTGGCAGAAAAGGCCACAACTTGTGGATGGTAGTTGCCTGGTTGGCGCATGAGCATGGGGGTGGACCAGCCAAGCCTGACCAGGGGCTGGCCCAATCGCCCAGCCAGCTGGCCAGCAAATGGGTCACGTGACCAGAAACACGTGACCGGAAAACCCATGACCGGAAGCACATGACCACAGAAGCTGGACGGCCCTCTGAGGGGAAGGGGGGAGCAAGCCCTCCCTCCCCACAGGAAAGGTGGGGGGGGGATAACCAGCCCGGGGCTAGTAAAGGCTTGGATTCCAAGCCCCCTAGTGCCCCCCAACAAAACAGTCCCCCATGCTCACAGCCGCCCCACACAAGTTGTGACAAGAAACACACAAAAGCATGCAAAGATCTAGCTAATACATTGAAAATTCTACCTAGGGTGGGTGGGTTGGGTCTTTGGCTCCTCAGAGCCAACTGCCTGGGCTCGGCTCAAGGCTGGGGGTCTCCGCCCCCTTGGCCAATCAGAGAGCCGGAAAGTCCCATTCTCTGATTGACCGAGGTGCTCCTCAAACAGCCAATCAGGAAGGGGCAGCTCTCCTCTGATTTGCTGTTGCACAATCCTTCTCCCATCCAGCCGAAGCTGGCTGGGAGAAGGCTCAGAAGGAAGATGGCAGCGCCCATGCCGCCATGAGGTCGGCGCTGCGGTGAGGCTCCCCTGGCCGCAACTCAAGCCGCGGGTAAGTCCCGCAGCTTTAATTAGATTACAGAATGTGTTCATACAACATCTTTTCTGTATGATGATATTATATATTTATTTGCTTATTTATTTATTAAACTTCTTTGATTGCTTTAAATCACAATTAAAATGTGAGTTGCTCAGGATTCTCCCTGAAGTGGGGAGCAATCTGTGCTGTATCTCCATCTGAGATGTTCTTAGAGTGATGCCAAATCTTCAGATCAGAGAACTTCATATACATAATGCTTCTTCTAAGGTGTCATTTGCCCTCTGCAATTTGTGTTTGCACTTTTGTTTGAAAATAATATTTTTAACAATATCTTCTGCTCAGTTATTTTTCATGTACCATTAAATCAGGGACATACAAGTAAGATATTCCAAAAAGAGAAGGGAGGAAGGAAAGCACTTCACTTCTTTATTCCCCCCCCCGTATTAACTAGAATTGAAAATGAAAAAAGGAACTACAAGAAATGCAGTTGCAACACTCCTTAAAACACTCTCTCACACACTTGATTTCATAGGGGAAGAATACTTCACAGCTACTACTGCTACAGTTACTCCCAGCATTCAGCTTTCCTTCGACCTGGAAGGAGGGGAATGAGGAGAAGGTAAGGTCAGCTTCCCACTAGTAGATGACCAGAGGACATCCCAAAAAATTATTTGTTTTGATGGAAAGGAAGGGAAACAGTAAAAATGCTCCCACATGCCAATTATGTGCCACATGCCCACATGGAAGACTAAGTCACTATGATCTTCCATGAGTTGCTTTTCCATTGCTCTATTGTTCACATGAGTAGAATCTTCAGTTTATTCTTTTAATCAGTGAGCTCTAACCCTATATAAACTGGCTGCCCAGTGAGCAGCGGATATTTCAAGAAAGGTGAAGGATCTGAGACTATGTGCATTTAGGAGCCCTCACTTCACCAGCTTCTGAAAGAAGGGGACAGAAATTGATGCTCATTATTAGAAGCCACTGATGGATCAGACCATTTGGCCCATACTGTGGACACTGCTCCCTAATAGTGGGAGATTTTTTTCCTCCTCATCAGCATGTATTACAATTGCACTCTGTATATGTGTGTAGTAGTAGCAGTAGTAGTTGTTGTTGATGAGGATGATTTAACAGATTGGAAAGGAAATGTAGTAGTATCATTACTTATCTAAAAAATACTTTTCTGCAAAAAAAAATTGCTACTAGTATGTTTTTTTAAAGTCAGTATAATATGATTATCAGTAGTGCCTTTAAATCATGCTCATGAGACATAAGAATTTTAAAAATGCAAAAGGAGAACAGAATGCTGAAGGAATACTATATTGATACTGTACTCAGTGATATAATCATTTTGTTCTTTAAAAAAAAGCTTTTCATTCATTTCCATTCATTAATTGCAAGTTTATACCTATATATGCTATACAGATGAAGAGTTTCAAAACAAGTATTCTCTTACAATGCTTTTTGCAATCATTCTTACACCAGTATCTTGTACCTTTCTTTCCTTCCTTCCTTCCTTCCTTCCTTCCTTCCTTCCTTCCTTCCTTCCTTTCACCATAATCTTTACTTTCTAAGTAAGGAGATTTTCAGATGCCTCTTTCAGCCTCTTGCCGCGCAAGCAGCCTCCGGAGCAGTAATGAGGCTGCTGTGCGGCAAGGGGTCCATTTTGGATGACGCTGTTTCTCTCTCGGCGTCGTCCGTGACTGTTGCGGCTAGCATTGGAGGCGGCTGCGCTGTTTTTTACTCACGGACAACTTTCCGTGAGTGAAAACCAGCGTGGCCTCCTCCAATGCTAGCCACAACAGTCACGGATGACGCCGAGAGAGAAATGGCGTTGTCCAAAATGGACCCCTTGCCGCGCAGCAGCCTCGTTACTGCTCCGGAGGCTGCTTGCGCGGCAAGAGCCTGAAAGAGGTGTCTGAAAATCTCCTAAGTCTCATTGACTTCCATGAAGCTTGTTCCCAGGAAAATGAGTACATTGTAACAGCCTTAAACACTAACAGGCAGGGTGTAGAGGGGATGCGAGTTTGTGCTGGAACTTCCCCCATTTCCTGAGCCATGCTGGCTGATGATGGACAGAGACTACCCACCTTGGGGAGGGGATAATGCTTTCTTCCTCTACCCTTGCTATTGCATCTATTGAGAAGAAGCTAACCATACCACTGTTGAACTGGCATAATTCTTGGCTTTGTTTGAGGGCACATCAGAATAAAGAGAGTCTAGGAATTTGGAAATCCCCAACCATCCCCAGCACACACTCCAACACCCAATTTTTGGGCACATCACCATCAGTGGATGGCCTCCAACACACTACCCTCTCTGTGGACACATAGAAAGAGCCACAGCTGCCACTGGTCCATCCACTAGCCTTGTAAACAGCATAGGGTTGTTTCCCAAATATTTCTTTATACTCTACCATAACCAATGGATTGATACACAGGGATTGTTCACAGTGTTTAAGGCAGGATCATGGTACCTATTGACTCCCAAATGCTGTTGGATTTGAAAAGACAATTAAGGGGGAACCAATGGCAGCTGTTGTCAATATGTTGGCAGTGGGCAAAGCCATTGCTTGCATGTATAGTCCCAAACATTTTCTCACATACATGCCAACCAAGCACAAGCAAACACATATGATGTACACAAACATCTCCGAAAATAACATTTCTGTACAGAAATTGTTGTGTGTGCAGAAAGTCATGTCTTCAGCTGACAATGCTGTTTTACACACACACCATGTGGGTTTTCTTTGGGGGGGGGGGTGTTTTTCTTTTTTTTTTACTAAATAAGTCCTAAACTGCAAATAGTCCTTGAAAAGTGTGTTATTTTTTATTACTTTCTTGCAGCAGGGATACCAATGGTAAAATAATTCATTCTTCTATACAGCAACAAAAATGATGATGATTTTCATCCCTATGTCATGCACACAGCAATTTAGGATTTTCTAAAAGTTGTTAGGGTGCAATGTGCTAATTTCCATGAACGCACCAGGCAGTGAGTCATACTCCAGAAACTAACAAGTGACCAGAACACCCATTATCCTGCAAAGGTCTTCCTTTACACCCCTGCCTGCCCACAATGCAAAGGTTGCCTTAAACCCAACAGTCTTAATGTGGCAACCATTAGTGGCAACCAACAAAACCAGAGCTTCCATTGTTTAACTCTGGAAAACTCATCAAGCATACACTCAAAACACCCATTAAGGGTATGATATTGGGCATAAATATTAACCCCAAATCATAACAAAAATGTGTACAACTCCTCCCCTCATCACTCTTCCAATCTGATGTGTGACCCTCAGCTTCAAATTTGAGCCCTCTTTCACTCCATGAATGTCTGCTCTCCAGACTGGTAATTATAGCTCATTCCCTGAATCTATTTGTCTATCCAAATACTTCCTCCTAATTCTTCACTAGCCTTGCATGATTGCTTGTAATCGTGAGTGCATTTGTGAATGCTTCCATGATTATGTTTCAATAAAAGCCACTTTTATTTTATTCTGGCTTGGAGTCTCCTTAGTGAGTACTGGTATACACAGGTGTAAAGATCCTGAAGTTACCTGACATGTTACAACCATACCTTTGAGCTAATTAAAATAACCCAATATAATATCCTAACAATATAATACCTCAAGTGGTCACAAGTGGGTCCCACCGACCCCACACAATTTGGGTGACAGCATAATTGTTTATGGAATTGTAGTCTTCAACTAATGATGGATGGATGGATGACCGACAGACAAACACTGCCAGGAACTCTGTCACCCCAAAGGTTCTGTTAATATGTCTCCCTGCTATCTGCCCTAAGATGAGGGAAATCTCAACTTGCCAGAAACTTGTGTGCCAGAAATCTCACATACATTTATCCTTATGACATCATTTATGACTAAATTATTTATTGTTAGCATGAGTTTTCATGGATTGCAATCTAGATCTTTAGTTGCACAAAGCACTGTATAAGATAGCATGACTAAAATGCAACCTGCAGGCTGTATGTGACCCTCAAAAGTCTCTTTTTGAACTGATGAACTCTGGAGACTCCATTTTATGCCTCTCTTTTTATGCCTCTTCTGAAAAGGTGAATTGTCTCTCCTGTCTTTGGGAGTGGCAATTTCTCTTTTGAAGAGGTTGCAGGCCCCCGCTGCACTATTCTTAATATCAACCCCCTTCCATTTTTTTAAATCAAAACAAGAAGTGAACTTCCAACCATTTTTGGTTTTTTTCTCTTGTTCTACCTAAACTTTGTAGGTATAAGTAATTTGTTAGTGTAGTGTCTTTTAAAAAATCTATCCTGAAGAAACACTAAGAAATTTTGAAAATGGAACCAAAAGTGCTAATTAAAGCAAGAGCTGACAAGAATTTATTTATAAAGAGGAGGAAGGAGGGGAAGAAAGCAATAAGAGCCACTTTAATAAATTAGATATCTACTTTGCATTTCAAGTGTCTTTGTTACTACAAAGCACTAGGCTAGAAAGCAGTTGTGCATCCACACTGCACAAATCATCCAATTTGAAACTGGATTATTTGCCATGGCTCCTTCCTATGGAATCCTGGAATCTGTAGTTTGGTGAGGCACCAGCACTCTTTGGCAGAGAAGGCTTGAATCCCAGGATTCAATAGGAAGGTGCCATGGCAAATAACCCAGTTTCAAACTGGATTATTTGTATTGTGTAGATTAGGCCGTAGGTCTTATTCTGACATTCTAGTCTCAAAACGCTGCTGTATTCTATGAAGGTATTAGCTGTGATTCTGTCCTCCACTGTTTTCTCTAGCTGGGGATTTTTATTCACACACTATTCCTGAGCTGTGTTCCTTCTCCTTCCTCTCTTATACCTTCCACTCTTCCTCAGAATGTCTAATACATGCATGAAAAATATTCTCATCAGAATTTCCCATAGTTGATCCATTCAAGCTGTTGTGGGCTAAATTTTAGATGTTTACATAAGGTGTTCATCAATTGACACAAAAATACATGTGTTCATTCTACCTGCATACAGTTGTACAATTGGTCTCTACTCTGGATTTAAAATGATTTTTCTACTCGGGTACAAATCAGGAATGAATGTTCTGTGTGGACACAGTAGAACCTGTGTATTTGTCAATTTGTTTTCAAAAGGCCAGCAAAAATATTTTTAAAAAATATTACAATTGTCACTGGTTGAATCCCTGAACTAATTTATTCCTGGAGTTACAGAAGCTGCAATTTTAATTTTTTTTAGATGTGGGTTTCGTTTTTCAGTTCAAAGTAATTATAGTATTCTGTGGGATGTAGAATGTTTTGAGGGAGCAGTTTTTTAAGATACAGAACATTTGGAAATAAGTGACTGTGGACTTTATCAGATGTGGCAAATATGGCATCACAATGATGCCTAATGATTGTGAAAGGGCATGTATATCAGATGATGTTGCCCTTTCATGATCATATCTTGTCAATAAGCTGTACTTTTTCATTGACGGGCCAAGCTGTCAATTGATCTCCCATTTCGCTTCATTGCTGGCATTTGAAACCTCGTGCCGTTTTTTAATTGTAACTATACCGTCAGTTACAGAACACATCTGGGTGAGATCAGGATAGCCAGGTAGGGGATGCTCTTTTTATAAATGACACGCACACACACACACATGTACTTGGGCCTTTTTAAGTGTGTGTCTGTGCTTGTGATAACTTTTTATGTCTTTCTTTTACTTTTATTTTTAAATTTCCCACACTAGCATCTTCTCACGCGAATCAGTGAGATTTCAACCCCGGAAGTAAACGGAGCTCTATTCATGCTCCATTACTGCCAGGGAAGCCTCATTGATACTGCTCAAGGTAAGTCTGGTGGTGGTGGGTTCTTTTGCTGGCATAAAAAAGCCACAATTTATGCCAGCAAAAGAACATTAATGGGGGTGGCTTGATAAAGTCCCAAGTCCTTGTGGCTTTGCTGATTATGTTTTCTAATGATTTTAATACATAATAAAAGATTTCCTTTATTTATTTTTTAAAATACCCTGCTGAGAACATAATGGCAACAGACATGCTATATCATTTTTTTTTTCCAGGCTGTTGCAAAGCCTTCTCTTCCAGTTATTTGTAACCTTAACTGTGCTGTGATGTCTTCTTTGTGATCCAGTAAGAGCTGTTCAGAAGTGGAACCTTCTTTGGAGGTTTTTAAACAGAGGCTGGATGGCCAACTGTCGGGAATGATTTGATTGAGTATTCCTGCATGGCAGGGGGTTGGACTGGATGGCCCTTGAGGTCTCTTCCAACTCTATGATTCTATGAAGCACCTTTCCTCAGGGAGTTGTATGTGAGGTTTTCCCATATATATATATTATTCAAAAAACCCTGTGAGGTAGCAGAGTGTCTCGTACATGTTTTCCCAGAGAGTAAGAATGTAAGCTTAGTAAGAATTTGAAGCTAGGTCTTGAGGGATTTTATGTTTCATTTCCACAGGTAACATTGAGGTTTACGTGCATGTACCTTCATACTGGGTTGTAGGACAGATCCTTATTTGACAAGTTTTTGTTTAAATTCAGGCTCTTCCAGGTTGCCCTAAAGAAATGTAAATTATTGCAGTATAGTTCCTTGGGTTTTGCTTGTTGCTGTTGCCTCTTTGCCCGCTTATTCTGTGTCTGTGTTTTCTTTTATGGGGCTATTCACAATCATTTCTTTGATCTGCACTGAGGTTGTTCCAAAGGGTTTGTGTTGTTGTTGTTATATCTTTTATTCTTATAGACACATACAGAATTATGTATATTAGACATATGAAACATATTACAAATTACATAAGTTAGGCTACATGAACATTAAACATTCATTAATTGTATTACTTTATCATTGTTATATTATTTGCCCTATTACTTCACAACACACACACAAAATAAATTATGAACTTTCCCCTCTGGTGAAGCATCAGTTTGGAAAATCTGAATTTTAATCTACTTACCTCCTTACTAACAATTTATCCAATATATATATAATATAATATAATATAATATAATATAATATAAATTCATATATAAAAAGAAAAAAGTAGGGCATTCCTATGTTATCTATCACTTTATCCCAATAATCTAGATAATGTTATCTATCACTTTATCCCAAACCAAAAGGATATGAGCAAAAATTCCATCATCGCGGACAAACTAAGTCCCTTTCTATTCATTTTCCCTTTTTTGTCCTTCCTTTCCCCTTTTAATTCCAATCATGCTTGTTCAAATCATAAAAATCAATTGGAACATATTAACATTCTCTTCCCCTTTATTCATTTTTTATTTTACGTTTCTAAATTTTATTACCAATTTACAGATAATCAAAAAAGGTTGTCATACTTTTAACAAATTATCATTTGTTTTATTTTCTAGGGAGCAGCTACACAGCAGTTTTTATCCCAGGGAGATTCAAGAAATTGTGGTCTCGAACCTGTCCCTCAGTGTTCCAACAATTTATCATGGGTAGCAGAAGTCTCGGAGGTTTTTTGGATTCGTTGTTTACACGTACCTCCATCCCAAGAAAGGGGCACACAGCAGAGCTGAATTTTGATTGGTCTGATTTGGAAGGGGGCGGGCTTGCAAGGAAAGCCTGGCAATTCTGGAACCACCATTTTTGTATGTCCCTGCATAGGGTTCTCTGCTGGCTCCAAAGCCCAGCTTGCAGAAGCTGCAGCAGCTGAGAGCCAGGTGAGGACCAAGCCCTCTCTTCCCTTCTCAGCCCTTTCTCCCACGCTGCAGAGGCCTCTTCCACCGAGGGACCGTTCCCTCAATGACAGAAAGCTGGCATAGTCAGCAGTGAGGCGAGCGGCCAGAGGTTCTCCCTCCCCTATCTCTCCCTTTATCCCATCTCCGCTGCCACTACTGCCACAGTGGGGGTGCTTCCTCAGTTACTGACAGTCATGGAGAACACACCCTCCCCCCGCTGCAGCTCCTTCCACCTGGTGCTGACAGTCACGGAAGCGGCTTCGGCCTCCTGAACAAAAGCAGTGCCAGGATGAAAGATCCCCCAAGGGCTACGGTGCTTCTGAGCCTCGCTGCAGCCTCTTTCTCCATTTCCCTGTGTCTCTTCCCTGTTCGCTGGCTGTGAACAGGGAAGAGAAGGGGGAAGGAGGGAGAGGCAGAAGCGGGAGAAAGGGCGGGCTATGGGACTGTCAGTTCCATCGCTCGTCTGTCCTCCTCTGCAGCCTCTTCCTCCATCCCCCCCTCTCTTCCCCATTTGGTGGCTGCAAATGGGGAAGAGAAGGGGCAGAAAGGAGGGAGAGGCAGCAATGGGGGAAAGGGTGGACAATGGGACTGTTAGTCCCATCACCCGCCTGTCTTCTGCTGCAGCCTCTTTTTTCATTCCCCCCTCTTCCCCATTCACTGGCTGCAGATGGGGAAGAGTAGGGAGAAGAAGGAGGGAGAGGCAGCAGTGGGGAAAGGGGAGGGCAATGGGACTGTCAGTCCCATTGTGCGCCTGTCCCCCATTGCATCCTCTTACTCCATTTCCCCCCCTTCCCTGTTAGCTGGCTGTGAACGGGGAAGAGAAGGGGAAGGAAGGAGGGAGAGGCAGCAGCGGGGAAAAGGGCAGGCTAGGAGAGGGGAGAGACATCGCCTGGCTCTTAATTGGCTGCCAGCCAGGCTTTGTAGCCAGCGAAGGACCCTAAGGTGGGCCAAACAAAAATGGTAGTTCAAGAATTGCAAGGCTTCTCTTGCAAGCCCTCCCTTGCCAAAGTCCGACCAATCAGAAATCATCCCATTTCCCAGAATGGTTCCTGATTGTTCAGACAAGCAATAGCATGGGTTGTACCTGACTTTCCAAAAAAGTCCCTGGAAAATAGAGGGATAAAAAGTCACAAGTTAACTGGTTTTTTTGCTACCCCTCTTTCCAAATAGCGGGTGATGTATGTGAACCAATAGAGTTCAAGATGAATTTCTCTCTCTCTCTCTCTCTCTTTTTTTTTTTTTTTTTTTTTTTTTTTGCTGTGTAAACTGGCCCTAGAAGATGGGTAAGCTTATCCATCTCAGCTACTTCTGTTAATTTCTGAATCCATTTTTCTTCTGAAGGTATTATACCTTTTCTCCAATGCCTAGCATAGACAATCCTTGCAGTTATAATCATATGCCATATTAACCGCTGTATAATTTCATTAACATTCTCATTAAAATTAAATATTTCCAATGCGAAAATATCTGGAGACATATCGATTTTAATTTTTTTATTTTATTATTTTGCATTTTGAATCAGATCCTGAACCAGAATTTCTTTGCCCTATTACAAACCCATAATTCGTGGGAAGAGGTACCTTTTTCTTGCTGACATTTCCAACATTTATTTTGTGCACTGCCTGATATTTTCTCAATTCTTACTGGAGAGAGGTACCATCTAAACATCAGTTTCAGGGCATTTTCTTATAAATTATATGATCTGGAAAATTTGACAATCCTTATTCACACTTTTTCCTAATCCTCCAACCTGGTATCATGACCAATCTCTATCGCCCATTTAACCATATATTCTTTAATTGTCTCTTCTCCCATATTAAATCATAAAATCAGTTGATACTGTCTGGATAACAAGTGTTGGTTCTCTTTCTCCACAATTAACTCAAATTCAGTCAGTATCAGTTCAGTTTCTCATTCTAACATATCTTTTTTAAATCCTTCTTTTAATTGGAGAAATTGAGACCAATTAATTATTATTCCTTCAACACTGTAGTCCTTTACGTTGGATTTTTATTCTTTCTTGACACAGTTGTTGCTCTTTCAATTGCATTGAACCATTTGATATCTGAACTAAATCTTTTTAGGTAACCCAGTCCATATCTCTCGTATAGAAAAAGCTTCTACTGGGGATATACAAGCTAGAAGTTTCGGGCATTAAAATTTTTGAATTGTATGATTGTTAAACTGTTTTTGAGCACTAACTTTTTGGTACCACAGAAAGGAATGCCAGCCAAAATGTAATTCATGGCCTTCTAATGTTAAGAGTTTTGGACTGTCCAAAGTAAACCAAGTACATCAAACAACTTGCTTCATTGTATATTCTTATGTCAGGGAGACCAAATCCTCCTTTCTTCCTAGAGTCCATCATTGGTTTAAATTTTATTCTTGATTCCCCTCCCCCATCCATAGGAGGTCTGACAAGTCTTTATTACAGTCCTTAAACCACTTTGATGGAATAACCACTGGAATCATTTGAAATAAAAATAATAATTTAGGAAGCATACTAATTTTAATTAGGGACATTCTCCCCATCAAAGATAAACCCAGTGTCTTCAATATTCCATTTTTTCCCCTGATTTTTTTTCCACAATGGCATATAATTATTCTGGAATAGTTAATTATTGTTGTGTGGAAGCGTAATACCTAAACATTTTACATTATCCACACATTTTAGTCCCAACATTTTTTCCAATAAAACTTTTTCTACTTTTTAAAAAATTTTGGTGAGGATTTTAGATTTATCTTGATTAATTCTACATCCTGCCAATTACCTGAATGTGTTCAGAAGTTCATTTAATTTCATCACTTGCTGCAAAGGATCTTCAAGGTAAGGGACTACAGTGTTGTTGATGTTGTTGTTGTTGTTTTAAGTACCAGACATATGGTTTACTGAGGTGATCCTGCAGTTTGAAGGGCAAATTTTCTCCTACTAAAGAGTTATAATGCTACAGTGCAAAAGTGCCATTTTGTTGATGCACTATAGCAGTAATATTCAAAGTGGTGGCCCATGGACTGATGCTGGTCCAAGAAGCACCAGATGCCAGTGCCTGAATAGTTTCCAGGAAAGAAAGAAGAAAAATTGTACACAATGGACAGAAATATGGGATTGGTCCCTAGCGCAGTGGCGGGGGAGAATTTGCCAGTCTTCCATATTAGGTAGCTTAAGAAGCAGTGCAGTATAGTATAATAATACTAAAATAATAATAATAATAATAAGAAGAAGAAGAAGAAGAAGAAGAAGAAGAAGAAGAAGAAATGACTAGAACAGAAGACTTTTTCATTTTGATATGTTTTGGAATTAGAATCGTACTGTAGAGTGGGAATAACATGTTGCAGCTGGTGACAGGAATTTCCAGAAAATAGTACAGGGCAACTATCAGTGCCAGAGTGATTTATAGTTTGAGTATTAGACTAGGACACTGGGAGATCAAGTTTCAAATTCCCACAGCACCATGGAAACCTACCTGATGACCTTGGACATGTCAAAGGAGATTATCAGATGGGCCCCTTGCTAGCCCCTGTTCCACCTCACACCACCTGACCCACTCCCATCCCTGTAACACTTAAAAAAAAATCAGACACTTACCTTATTCCAATATAGAAACTGCTCCCCCTCTCCTTGGACGTCCGGGAGTGAATGCAGCTGTCGTAAAGCTGCATTCACATCCCGTAAAGCAAATCCCTCCCATTCTTGCGAGAGAATGATTGCACTGGAAATTTCAAAATAAAAGTTAAAATAAAAGTTTTTTTTTAAAAAAAAAAACAAGTCCCAAAGCACACTTTTAAAATTACAAGTAATCCGGGGGGAAGGAGGGTGTCACTTACCTCCTCATCCTGATCGCACCCGGAAATGTCCGGCAGGGACCTCCCACCGCTGCTGGTATTGTGCCAGCATAATGGGGCACACGTTCAGACACCTGTGATTCCATTACAGAGGCAGAACGGATGACTTATTAATGGCTTAAGCTGTTAATAAAAGGAAGCGGGGGGAACAGGAGCAGAATGGGATGATGACATGACAGGGACAACATCGTCTGAAAAGAAAAGGCTTCTAACGATCTCCTGTCATCCCTATGCTGGCATAATTGGTATGTGTGATAATCTCCAAAGTCTCTCAGCCTCAGAGGAATGCAAGGCTAAACTCCTCTGAACTAATTCTGCCAAAAACAAAACACCCTATGATAGGGTCGCCATAAGTCAGAAATGAATTGACGGCACACAACAATTTTGCTTTACTTTCCCTTTCCCCACTTGTCTTAATACTAACTTAAGTTCTCTTTGGACTTTATCAGACCACCCCCTAAAGATGTTCTTTTGCTGGCTTAAAAAAATCCATTCTTATGACGACAAAAGAACGTCCCCCACCACACTTACTTTCCTCTCCCAGCAAAGGTTTCCCTGGCACTGAAAGAGGACATGAACGAAGCCCCATTCGTTTCCTCCTTTGAAATCCCGTGCAATGACTCAAAAGTAAAATAAAAAATAAACATCAAAAAGTTACACCAAGCACTTAAACACACTTTAAAACTTACTAGGAAACCAGGGAACATTTTTAAAAATTTGTCACCTACCTGGAAGTTGTGATCTCACCTGGAAGTGTTCTGGCCAGTCCAGCCATTGTCGGGATAAGTACAAGAAAAAAAAAACATGCTATGTTCCATATGCCAGCAATGCCAGCACAAAAGCACCATGGGGGAACTCTCTCTGGCTTTTCTTCACAAATGAAGATTCAGGAAGGACTCATCCCGTGCTTTCTGCAAGCGCGCTGATGACTAAAAAGGCCAATTCGAGATAAACAAGTCCAGTTGCAGAAAGCACAGCAGAAGGTCTGCTTGGGTGATGTTTCCAGGTTGTGATTCTTTCTGCGTTGTCATTTCTCTTCAAGACTTGTTCGGCATGAGTTCTCAAATAAGGCTGCAGCATTGTGGATAGTGCGTCTCCATGCATCCCGATGTGAGGCCAGGGTGGACCATTGTTGGTGATCAATTTGGCCAAGCCTGAGATGTTGTTGACAGCTTAAACTGTCAATAAAAGGGTATGGGTTTGGGGCAAAATATAACCATGAAAAGGCAACATGCTCTGATCTGTGCACCCTTTTGCGGTTATGTGGTGCTGTTATGACACCGTATTTGACTCGTCTGATAAAGTCCTAAGAATTGATGAAAGGACTGATTGGGATTAAAGTGTGAGAAATTGAGGTGTCTACTGATTTCTTCTCCTTTACTTGTAGCAACTTTTAGTTTGAGCTGGCACTATTGAAGTTTTTCAAAGGAATAAAGACCAGCTAGTAAAGACCTAGGACTTTATCAGATGAGCCCCTTAAAATGTTATTTTGCTGGCATTTAAAAAATCACAAATATCATGAGACTTTATTGTGGATAATTAAAATTAGATTACTAGGAAATTTAACAGGAACAAAAAACAAAACAAAAAGAAAACAGAAAAACTTTTTAAAAGCACATACACACACTTTAAAGATCCCACGTAACCCAGAGAGGGTCATAAAAAGTGTGCCACTTACCTGGATGTCATGATTTCACCCAGAAGTGTTTGCGCCAGACCAGCCATTGATGCTGCATTGATGTGAGTACAATGGCATGAGGTTTCACACTCCAGAAATGCTGACACAAAAGCGCCATGGGGAATCAATTGACGGCTTCAGCTGTCAATAAAAACCTACGGATTTTGACAGGGACATAACCATGAAAGGGCGACATCATCTGATAAGCGCACCCTTTCGTGGCTATGTGGCATCATTATGATGCCATATTTTATGTGTCTGATAAAGTCCCTAGTTCAGGAGTGGACAACTTCCATGAGTCCAGAAGGTGATTCTCCCAACCCACTCCCCAGGATCCATGGGAGAATTCATCATGTCACTGAAATATTTCCACATTTTAAAAAGGCACACAAAGATTGTGCACATTGTTTTGTTTTGTTTTTTGCTGCCAGAAGGGTCGTGGAATTGTTTTAAAAGACAATGTAGGCTCTCTGTGCTTCTTGATTTAAAACAAAAATGATTCTACACCACTGAATTTTGACAGGAGCTGGGGAAGGGAAGAATGTGCTGGCCCAGGTGAACTATCCTGTACCTCAGAATATCAGTAATCAGAGGGATATGAGGCCAAAAGGCAGGCAAGTGGAATCTCTCTTGTCTTGGCTCAGGGAGCTATAGGATCATGGGATCTCTTGCCAAAGGAGCCAATTATGGATATATCCATACAAATTTTCAGTCACATGACAACCCAAAATTCTTTTAGATCCAGATAATTTCTGTGAACAGGATGGGCCAACTGGTTGTTTGAATACTGTTGAGTATGAATGTACATGGCCACATGCTCATACTCCACTATCCAGTTTTCCATCTCACAAAATTGCACATGGACTCCTCTAGTGACACCAACCACCTTTGTTACTGATGGTTGGAAGATCAATTCTAGCTCCAAGATAATTTTATCTGCTACTGGATCAATCTGCTAGTGTTTGAGGTATGGCCACGTTGTTGTTCATGCTACAACACACTAAGACAGCTAAACCTCTAAAAGGAACCTTGTGGAGCAACAGATGGCCATAACAATTATGTAACAACGACCCTCATTCCTATTTATAAAAGCCCTAAATTTCAGGTCTTCTTTACTTAGCAGATATAAATAAGGAAATAGTAAATATAAAAGGAGATGTGGCTGAAAGTGAAAAGAAGAACAGAAAGTCAAGGAATCTTTTTAAAAAGTCAAGCAGACCACTGGAATTGTAACAGAATATTTATAAACAATACAAATGTTGAAATGCTGGTTTGTCCATGTCACATGAGGAGAATATCCTCTCTGTGGGGAGGGGGCTCCTCCCCCCGCCAGCAGGAAACTCCCAAGTTATGCCCTTCACCATCTAAGGAGATATCAAAAGATGCCAAAGACATTTTCTCTGTATAGGGAGATATGAATCTCTGTCCATTTCTTGGTATAGAAAAACTGGACATAGACATCAAGGAGTCAGAGCCAAATGTTGCTAGATAGTCAGAAAAAAACTGCATAGAGACTTAGGGTGCATCTACACTGTAGAAATAATGCACTTTGACACCACTTTAACTGCCATGGCTCCATCCTACAGAATTCTGGGGTTGTAGTTTTGTGAGGCACCAGAAGGGTAAAAGCCTTGTAAAACTACAGATCCCATGATTCCAAAGGATGGAGCTATAGGACTTTAAGTGGTATCAAAGTGCATTATTTCTACAGTGTAGATGCACCCTTAGAGTTCAAGGAGCCAATGGCATTGACTAAAGAAACACTCGGCCCTGAGCCCAAGGTATCAGAGACCCTAAAACAAGGTCCATAAGCTCAATGAAGCAGTGGTAGCCCCAGAGTGGCTCCAGTACTAGGATAGCTCCCTCTTTTCCATGAATACTATGGTTCCTGGAGCTCATCCACTGAAGTCAGCAACATGCTCAGCATGAGCTCTTGGAAACCTGAATGAGTGCTAAGCTGCAAGCCAAGACTGTCATATTCAGGCTTCCCACTCTATACAAGGGGGTGGAGAGTGGGAGAGATGGTCTGACCACTTCTCCCAGGAATGAAATGTTTCATTGAGCTGCAGACGTTATAGAAGTGAGCTGCTTATTCAGAACTATCTCAAATGCTGTGGTATCCAATTGTTATGCACCCTGTGGGCTCTCACTACTGGCCTAAACAAGATATCAGTGGAAGAAGAAGATGCACCATGATCTGATGTCATCTGTCCTGATCTCTCAGGGAGCAAAGGAGGCCCCACCATTAATCTATTTGTGTTCCCTTGTGTGTGATCTGTATTCTGGTATGTCTACATTGTTTACTTTTATCAAGTCAATACTAGTTCAGCTATCATAGCCTTTCCCAAGTACACTGTACACAGCTTGTCATTTAGGTTTACTACAGAGAAGTAGTTTACAACCCAGTTTACATTATGTTCTGGACAATGACAACGAGTACTGCTACTACTTCAGTATTACCTGGCAGAAGGCCATGTATTTATGTTTTGGTTGTTGTTGATTTTTTTTTTAATAGCAACCTATATAAAGACAAAGCTTCACCCCACAAAATGGCTAAATAAACTAACTCCTCTTTTTCATTTTAGGATTTATGTTTGACTATTACAAAGAAAAACATGGCAGCCATTCTAGGATGTGTTCACATAATTTGGCTGATTGAGCTATGCTCCATATTACAGGTTGCTTTTACACAGGAAAAGGGTATGTATATACCTGTGTGTGTGTGTGAGAGAGAGAGAGGGGGGGGAAGCAAAAGAGAGTGCCTTCTAATCTCCTATCAATGTATGGTGACTGCATGAGTTTCACAAGGTTTTCTTAGGCAAATACCGTAATACTCAGAAGTGGTTTTGACAATTCCTTCCTCTGAAATATAGCCTATAGGCCTGGTATTCAAAAGTAGGCTGCCATGCAAGTACTATCCAGGGCTGACCCTGCTTAGCTTCCAAGATCAGACAGGATCCGGTGCTTTTCCAGAAGGAAAAGCTTCCAGTTGGGCTAAATATTTTAATTAATGGAGAAGAAACTAACTGGCATATATATTTAAATCTCTAAATATCTGTGTATCTGTATGTATACATCAAGGGCGGGCAAACTGGAGATCACACACATTCCCAGGGCCCCCACTGTCCAATTCAGAGCCACTGCCCCCTATATACCAAATTTGGGCTCCAAAACAGTCAATTATGCCTCCCATTTTTTGGATCCTATTTTCAAATTCAACCTCACCCAGTCACTTATGATTTTGAAAAAAGGCCCACATCAGCCTCGAGCAGGCTAGGAAGAACTAAGGCAAAATGACTAATTGCTCCCTGTAGAGGTTACAATTGGACCGAGGACCAAAATTTCAGGGCTGGGGGAACACAGAGAGGCAGGGATAACTCCCAGAGATTCCAGAGGGCACATGTGGCTCATCCCTCTGGGGGTTGCCCACACAATACACATAATGGTTGAATAAAGAAAAAGTCAGATGCTTAATTAGCTTTTAATTTTTAAGTAGCAAAAAGGTGGGTGAATCTATTGAGAAGGGCTATGAAGATGACAGCACAGAGCAAGCAGATAAAAGCTCAGCTGAGAAAACAGAGCACACTGTATAATGGCAAGAGAATTGTCATATATAAGGAGATGGGAGGATGACTTCCAAACCAAGAGGTGTGGTTTTCAAACAAATTCAAACATCATCCCATTTTCTACAGAATAAATACTGTGTATTGTATAAACTGAAATTGAGACTAAGGACTTTATCAGACTAGCCCCTTTAAAATGTTATTTTGCCGGCATAAAAAACCCCACCAATTTTATGCATGCAAAGAATGTTCCCCCCACCCCGCACTTACCTTCCTCTCCTGACAAAAGCAGCTTTAGAAATAAAGAGGAAGTGAATGGAGGCCCATTCACTTCCTCATTTGAAATCCCATGAGACTTCATTGAGGGAAAATTTAAAAACAAAAACAAAAATACAGCATAAAAAGTTTTAAAAAGCACACATACACAACACTTTAGAAGTCCCAAGTAACCCAGGGAGGGTCATAAAAAGAGCAAAGCTTTCCTGGATGTCCCAATCTCATCCAGAAGTGTTCGTGCCAGATTGGCCATTCTTGCTGCAGTCACAAGAGTTGAATGGCCCAAGGTTTCGCACGCTGGCAATGCTGGCACAAAAGCATCACAGGGGATCAATTGACGGCTTAAGACATCAATGAAAAACTAAAGGTTTGGGGCTGATTTTAACCGCGAAAGGGTGATATTGTCTGACCTGCATGCCCTTTCGCAGTTATGTGCCATCATTATGATGCCTTATTTTGTGTGTCTGATAAAGTCCTATTTGTATGAAACAACAGAAAGAACAGATAGACTGTTTTTCTTTTATGGTTTTATTAAAAGCAAAGCAAAAAATGAAATAAACAACAGAAGGCATTCATCCATGCTTCTGTATGCTCCAAAGTTCCTCAGGAGCTAAGAGAAAAGAAAAGGAGCCCCCAAAATGCAGGAGGCACTAACTAGCTCCAAAATCCCCTCCCAGTTATATACTTTTCCAAACATTCAATCCTTCTGAGAAGCAACAAGAAACCTGAAGCCTTTGGTTTCGTTTCTCGCATCCCAACTCTGAAGGACAGAAAAAACATAACAAGAGACAGATGTATGAGTTCTAGTAGACAAGCTGGTGTCTTCAATGCCTTGGTGAATAAAATTACCCAAAGGGGGGATCAACTTCTAATTACAATATCTATTTTCCCTGACAGGGATGGGGAAGATTTCCCAGAGACAGAATGGTGCAAATGCCATGCGTCATATTGACTGCAGGGCTCTGAGATGGGGAAAAGATGAGGTATTTAGCCCTGTCCTGTTCTGCTCAAGGCAGTCTTCAGAATCCCAAAGAATGAGCTCACAGTCCAGGGAAAAGCAGAGTCTTATTCCGATAACCAGCAATGTAGAGTAAGTGCAATCTGATCCAGGGCCATACACAGTTGAACAGCAAGCCAGACAAACAGTCCAGAGGGGTATTTCAAAGGCAAGGTCATGTCTCCAAGGCAGAGTCCAAGGCAACAGGCAGCCGGTCATGAAGCACCAGCATAGCTTTCACCAAGAAGACTGTTGGTTAGCCACAGTCTTCCAGAGGAGGTGCTGGGTTATTTATAGTCCAGCTGAGCCTCCTGGGTGATCTCTAATTGTTTTGTGCTTCCTATATAAATGCTGTGATTGCCTGTGAGTTTCCTTTTCCTGTCGACGCCGAGTGAAGCTAGACAAGTCTGCACTATGTTCCTCAGAGGTTTGTGTCTGCTGGACATTCTGTTGCTCAGAGGATTGAGGCTGCTGGACACTCTGTTCCTCAGAGTGTTGTGGCTGCTAGGCATTCTGTTCTCCTGGCCCTAGCCCTGGCATGCTGTCTGAGCTTTCAGCCTCCTCATCACTGTCCCCTGAGAAGCAGAGCCTATCTAGACAAGCCCTCTGTCTCCTTTTTACAAGCCATGCCTTTCCTTCAACTTCATCTCAAAATGATTTTGAAATCCTGATCAACATTTTAGCCACCCCAAATTTGAAATTATAGTCCTGCAATTTTTAAAAGGTGTCTTCAGGTACAATATAGTACAATACAATACAATGGGGGGGGGTCTTAAAGTCTGTCTTATTTCTAAACTCCACTGGGATATTTTGGTCTACACTGAGCTCTCACCCTTTTGGCATGTTACATTCATGCTAAACATGATCATAATAATTGGCTTTCTTATTTATTTCCAGGTACTGATGGAACATCAGCAGAGAATTTCTCCTGTGTTGTTAATTCTTACACATTTAAGGGTCCTTCTATGAATTGTACTTGGAAGGTTGGCAAAGATGCTCCAGATGACACCCAGTATTTTCTTCACTTAAAATACAATGAGTAATTCACTTTTGTTTCTTATATTGAAAAGGAGTGACTCAAAATAAGCTGTGGTTCACTTTTTAAAATGAATCACTTTGTCATACACAGGACAGAACAGAAAGAATGCCCACATTACATAAATGATAAACTTGGAAGACATATTGGATGCTATTTTGTCAAGGTGGATGTATCTGGAGAAAAAGTGACCTTGATGGTGAATGGATCAAGTGAAAAATCACCAATTCAGCCTTCTGTTCATGTTCTCCTACTGTATCTACTTGGTAAGAAAGAGAAGCCAGGGCCTTGATTATCTCTTTCTCCTATTTTTATTGTTTAATGATAATAGTAAACTTGAAATACTTCTGAGCCATGTGGTCAGGAGTGGGCTGCTAGTAAAAGCCACAAACATGGGGGAGGGAGAGCTGTCATGGGCTCTGCCTTCCAGATTCTCTAGGCTCATCCTCTTGAATTTTCATTGTTTATTTTTAAAAAAGACTTCAGCCCTTTTTATTATAGAGATGTGAAGTTTGTGATTGAACCATACTGTTTAGCACCAGCCCTACCATTAGGTTGAGTGATGCAGCTGCCTCAGGCAACAGGGTGCCAAAAGCAGTGATTTGTGCAGCTTGACCTCAGGATCCTGACCCCTCCAGACCCCCTACCCCACAGCCCGCTCAACTTGCCTCCCCTCACCCAGCACAACACCATACTTCCCTGACAGGTAAAAGTCAAAGTCAACTTGAAGGCACATCACAACAACAAAACCTATTTCTGCTTTCTATTGTCCTGTTCCACAAGTGAAGAGTTATAAATAACTATCAAGTTGTAGACCCTTTTAAAAATTGTTACAATATTTCACCTATATAAATAATGTTTAGTACAATTAAATTCTGTACAATTAAATCACTATGAAATAAATTTGGCTCATCCTTCACACCCTATATATGCCCACTATCTCTCACTACAGAGTCCTCCTGACCATAAGCCTGGCCATATACACACACCATAGCAATGTATGTGATGCTCCAATGCTTGTGGAGAAGGTGAGCTGCTTTAATATCTTTGAAATTTCACATCTATTCATTTGTCAACTATAGTACTGGCAATTTCCTTTCAGAAAAACTTGGCCCACCAAGAAATATTACTGTGAATTGCCAGCAACAATCCTCATACTGTACAGTAGAATGGAAACCCCCTCCAAGCAGTCGCAAAGTTCAAGCATCCTGCTTTCGGTACCAAATAAAGGTAACAGATCAAGGTACTTTTGTTTTTTGAATAGTTTTTGATCACCTTTGCTAGTCAGATGTGATGTTTTGATGCAGAAAATGAAATCTAGAGCAAAATAAATACTCCAAATTTAAAAAAGTTTACCACATTTCTCAGAGAGAGGGGGGGGAATCCTATGTCTCCATAATCTTCTTTAGATTAATAATAAAGGCTACACACACATACAAAGACCAGCTGTAGAGGGGGTTGTCTAGACCTTCCAGAATACACCAGCCTCTCACCAGCATATTGTGGCCCCAGATCAGACCCGTTTCCTCCTGTTACCTACAAGAAACAGGAGGAAGTCCACACAGACATGCTGTATCAGTTGCTCCCTCTGAAGCCACAAAGGAGGCCTGTAGCATGTGATCAAGGCAGGTCATATACAAAGGGCCTTGATCATGTGCTGGGGGCCTCCTTCCAGGCTTCAGAGGGACTCCAGCATCAGCGGTGTCTGTCTATACAGGCCAGCATGCTGGTATGGACCCTGTGTTCCCATGATGGCCCAATCTGGATTTTCCTGCATAATGTGGATTTTCTTGGGGCTTTTTTTACACTGTTGTTAAGGCCTTTACTCTGTCATCCCCTTCCCATCTTTGCCTCAGGCATCATCTGGACTGCCTGGGGACAAAATGGGGAAACAGGCCTGCATCCATCTGGACTGCAGGGCTCCAAGACGGGGTCAAGATGGGATAAATAGCCTGTCTAAACAAGCCGAAGGAGAATACCTTCCCACAAAATGACTCTGTCACCACAAGAATCCTTAGAGAAGCTAGCCTTTCACCCCAAACACCAGGCATTTTCTGGAGTACGGCCTTTATATTTTCTCATGCTGACTTATGAAGTTAATACTGAGATGAAAGAAAGAGGAAAGAAAATACTGAAATGAAAGAAGACAACAGCATCCACCCAAATATCCAATTCACAATGGAAAAAGGGAAGGAACACTGCCATTCTTGGATGTCCTAGTCATCCGCAAACCAAACCAACAGTTAGGCCACAAGGTATACAGAAAACCCACACACACGGACAGATACCTACACAAGAACTCCAGTCATCGCCCAGGACAAAAAAGATGCACAATAAAAACATTGGTAGACCATGCAAAAAGGTTCTGCGAACCCTACTACCTGGAAGACGAACTGAGGCACCTAAACTGGGCCCTACAGGCTAATGGTTACTCCAGATCAGACATCACAAGAGCAGCCAGACCCAGAACAAATCACAAGAATGAAGAAGAAAAACAGCCACCCAAAGGGAAGGTGTTTTTACCATACATCAAAGGAGTCACAGACAGAATTAGGAAACTGATGAGGAAATACAACCTCCAAATAATCTACAGACAAACTAAGAAAGTCCAAGAAATGCTACGCGCAGCAAAGGACAAAAGAGACCCTCTCACAGCTGCAGGAGTTTACCGCATACCATGCAGCTGTGGACAAGTTTACATAGGGACCACTAAATGCAGTGTTCAAACATGAATCAAGGAACATGAGAGACACTGCAGACTGAGCCAGCCAGAAAAATCAGCAGTAGCAGAACATATTATAAACCAACTATGTAAAAACACAGAAATTCTGGACCAGGCCAACAACTATCATGTCAGAATGCATAGGGAAGCTATTGAAATCCACAAACACCTGGACAACTTCAACAGGAAAGAATAAACCTTAAAAGTAAATAAAATCTGGCTCCCAGTTTTGAAGAACAATAGAATCAAAACTCAACACTTACAAAGGAATTCCACCTAGGGACAAAGGGAATCCCAGCAGATAATGGCCCATCAACCAACCATTAGCCAAACAGACACTAACGAGCCTTGCATTTCTATACCCAGAAACTAACCATTCAATTACACAAATTTACATATACTACCTACAGGGGTTCACATAAGCTCCACATACACTCCTACCCAGCCATTTTCTGAAGATGCCAGCCACAGATGCAGGTGAAACGTCAGAAAGAAACTCTTCCAGAACACGACCTCACAGCCTGGAAAAAACCCAAGGAAAATCTAAAGACAAGAGGGTTGAAGGATACTCTGTGGAAAAGATTCCATAGAGGCAATGTTCAGGTGATGACTCCAATGGGGCAAGAACAAGTTGTGGATAGGTGGGTCAGTAGCAACAAGTTTATTACAAGGTGATAATCAACCAAAGCTGGTGGGAGGTTGCATGAGGAGCTAAAGTGAGGGATAGGTCTTACTAGGCCTGCTATGGAACTGGGAAGGTTATTTCCTTGAGAAGACGGGTCTGGTTGTCTCAGGACATGGGTGTTTAAGACCACCTCTCGAAAGAAAATTCCCACGCCCAATCCTGTTTATAGTGGAAGGAGAAAATATTTGGGGAAATATTTGGGGAAACAAATAGTCTTCTCTTTCATCCCACCAGAGCCACATAATCAATGGCTATGGGCAATTTCTGCTTCCTTGATCATAACAGTAGAGAGATGAATTTGTGAAGATAAGCAAGTTAGGGCTTGTCTAGGCAGGCAATATACCCTATCTTGCCCCCGTTCTGCCTCCGGGCAGTCCTCATGACCCCCAGGGCAAATACAGGGCGAAGACAAGGGGAAGACAGGGTAGAGCCCGATAAACCGTTTTAAGTAAATACTCACTTTAATTCATTCCTGCCAGGTAGAAATGGATTGGGGCCCGTGAGACTGCAGGAGCCCATCCCTGCAGGCAGGCCCATCTCTGCAGCTGCTGGTCTGCCTTGCTCTCGCTGAAGCAGGAAGGAGTCCTGCAGCATGTGACCAAAGCTGGTCACAGGCAGGAGGCCTTAGTCAAATGTTGTGGGCCAGCTTCCTAGCTTCCGGGAGAGTAAGGGAGATTGTGGTAGCAGTAGCTGCAGTGATGGTCTGGCAAGCCCACTTGGAGGCGGTAATGGGGGAGAATTGGACCTGATCTGCAGCCAGGATATGCCGGTGGTGAACCAGCATATCCTGGCTTGTATAGATGAGCCCTTAGAGAAGGTAGAAAGAAACATTTTATACCAGAATTCTAACAATATAATTTTATTTGTTTCTTAGGATGAAATCAGAAACACAATTGAGGATGTAAGTACTGTATTGTTACCCCATACTAAACACGTGTTAGATTACCTTTTATCATGCATTTGGCCTAATATCTCTATTGACTGGCTGATTCAGGATAATCACCGAGTGGCCTAAAATCACCGAGTGGCCTAAAATAAAAATGGTAAAATACCATTCAAAACCATTAAAATATAAATACAGCAGAAAAATATTAAGCTTCTGGAAATCAATACAAATCAATAAACCAATGTGGCAAGACTGCACTGGCCCAAGCAGTCCTTGAAAACTTTCAGATGCCTTGTCTGCACTGGCCAGAGTGCTCCACATTCTGGCGGCAGTTTTCTGGCCCAGGAGCTTCCCAGGATCCCCCCCTCTTACCTTTCATTCCGTGGTGGGAATGGGAAGCTGTCCGCATGTGCGTGCTCGGCTATATTGGTAGGCACTGCAGCTGATGTTGCATGTCATGCTCTCTGAGGCCAGAAACAAGGAGCTCAGCCTTGTTCACATGCTGGGGGGATTGTTGTAACCTCAGAGAGCGCAATGTGTGACACAAGCAGGGGCGCCTGCTGATACAGTCAAGCAGGAGCATGAGAATAGCTGCCTGTTGCTGCCACTGAACACTCCAGTTTTTCCCACAGGGAGCAGGTTTCCCCAGGTATTTTTAAAAGCCATTTTAAGGGGAGGGGTGTTGCTCTGGTTTCAAGGTGTAACTGCCCAGATGTTGTCTGGACAGTTCAGACTAGAATCAGAGCCAAAACACTAGCTTCATCTCCTCCTGTGGAATCCTGGGATTTGCAGTTTAGGGAGGGGCATTTAGAATTCTCAGCCAGAGAGCTCTTGGGCCTCACTAAACTACAAAGCCCAGGATTCCACAGGATGCAGCCATAGCAGTAAAAGTGGAATAATAGCACTATAACAGTGTAGTGTGATAAAGTCCAGAGCTGTTACTCCCCACTCTTTTCATAGGGCTGGGACCCAAGGTGACTTAGAAAAAATAAAACAGATATAAGTAAAAACACATACAAACACAAACATTTATTTTCTTTTTTTAAAAAATTAAACTATCCATAAAGTTTTTTTAAAATGTTAAAAGGCTAGAAAAGAATAGTACAGCACACAATTCTGTTTCCTTATAAAACAGCCAGTTCTCAAAAGTGTGCTGAAATAAAAAGGCTCTCTGCTGACAGAAGGACAACAAGGAAGAAGCCAGTCTAGCCTCCTTAGAGAGGGAGTTCTAGACCCCTCTCATGTTCCCACAAAATATTCCTGTGAGGGAACTGAGAGAAGAGCCTTCCTTGAATATCTTATTTCTATATCACACTGCACCAGTTTTTCTCAACCTTTTTACCCTGATGGAACCCTTGAAACAATTTTCAGGTCTCTGGGAACTCCAGACTAAAAATTATTATATCTACAGCTCAAAAAAAGTTGTTTTTTTTTTTCAGTCTCAATATCTCACAGAACCCCTAGCAACCTCTTGCAGAACCCTGGGATTTCAGGGAACCCTGATTGAGAAACCCTGCAGTACACTGTTATAATACTACTATTCCACTTTAACTGCTCTGGCTGCCCCCTGTGGAACTGGGGGTTTGTAGTTTAGTGAGGCCTAAGAGCTGTCTGGTTGAGAATGCTAAATGCCCCTCCCTAAACTGCAAATCCTAGGATTCCACAGGAAGCACCTCTAGTCTGAAGATTTGAAACTGAGAATCTAGATTATTTCATATGTATATACGGGGAGGAGGGCAAAAATTAAACAAAAACAAAAAAAATGCAAAAAGTACACAAGTGATTCCATGTCTGTTGTAATTTCACCTTCAAAGCAATGTAATTTCACTGACAAAAATAACTAAATAATAAAGCAGACAAATATTCTGCTTTTAGGTAACTGAAAATGTCTCTCACAAAAATTACTCTAAGAATGCAAGATACAAATTGAGGATTCGTACAGGTTATCAATATCGTTGCCCCCTTACAGATGCATTGGGTGAATGGAGTGAACCAATTGAGTTTGGTAAGATTATTTTTTCTGATTATTTTCAAAATAATCTTGGTTCTATCATTCCTTCCAGCAACAAACTCACATAGCTGAATGCCCATCAGTGCGGAAGTAAATGAGGCCACCCAATCAGGATAGTAGTTTTAACATATTCAGGTGACTTCTATCATATGCACAAGTATAAATGTTTATAGATTATTTCTTTTAAAAGCCAAAGCAGCCTGTCAAGGACTTGTGAGTTTTCATACTAGCTTGCTTTGTGCCACAAAAATGGCATGCTAAGTTGCTTACAAACAGTGGAAGTAACTGCTGTCAATAGGTACAGGTCATCCCCCATATCTGTGGAACCAATATCCATGGTTTCAGTTATCTACAGCCGAAAAAATAGGGACACATACCATAATTCTTTTTTTAATTTTTGTAATTAATGTTTTAGTTGTATATTTTTAAATTATTGTAAGCCCGCCTTGAATCCCATCTTGGGAAAAAGCAGGTTATAAATCCAATAAATAAATAAATAAGAGTCACACTGGGGAAATGCCTAGGGAGGTGTCCTCTCAAGGAATTACTAGGTCCTCCAATGCAACTCTATGGTATGTTTATAATACCATAAGTCCTTTATTTTAATAGAGTTCGCTATTATCTGCAGTTTCACTTATAAACTGCGGACCTGTATGTGAAATCTCCAAATAACTTGCCCCACTCTTTGGAAACAAAACTTCTAGTTTCACACTACAGCAGTTTTCAAAGGAATAGCCATTTCAGTCTGTTGTAACATAAAAAGGGAAAAGGGAGGGGGAAATGTTCTCCTTTTTAAAAGGAGTGGCCAGCTTTCTAGATTTTCTAAATTTCTGCTAGATTTCTTTTTCCTTTCCTTTTCCTTTCATGCTATATGCTAGGGGCCCGTCTACATGGTAAAAAAAAAAGTTTCCATATAGAACTCTCACTGTGGCTGTAGGAGAGGAAAGAAAGGAACCAGAAGTACGAAAAACTTTACTCTTGTTCAGGCATTCACCTGAATGGGTTGGTGGGACATGGGCTTTGTACCTGCATTTGGCTGAATATGGTTACAGGGCTATCATGATCAGAAACCTTCCAGCAGTTTGTTGTAGGTTCCACATATTTATCTGAAAAATAATATATTTAAAAAACATATTTACCTGTTTTTTGCCTTCTTGAAAAGCAACAAAAGATTATCTTCCAGATGCTGACAAATACACAATTACACACTGTGATGAAAAGGCAGCTCCTTTAGCCAATCTCAGAGCAGCAGGTGCCCAGCCAATAGGAAGGCAGCTGGGCATGGCTATAAAAAGGCCTGACAGAGAGTGAGAGGGGGTTAGTTGTTTTGAGGTTTGACTGGAAAGAAAGAGTTACACCAAATACCACACCACATACACTTGCAATAGTAATAGAGCTCAATTCCAGAAGGAATGGTTTCACCAAAACAAGCACTGCCATTATTTTCTACATTTCCAAGGGGTGATCAGGATCTTTCAAGGCCAGGAGTGAATAGACTTGCAGCAGAACTAAAAGGAGGAAAGGATTATTACCCACTCACCTTTCATAGTGAGGAAAATATTGGATAGAGGTGAACCACTGAAGATGGGATTTCCAATTCAAAATAGAGTGATAGAGAACAATCTCTAAAAACTGATTGGTGTTCTAAGGACTTTATCAGACATTCCCTTTAAAATGTTATTTTGCTGGCATAAAAAATCAATGTTATGCCAGAAAAAAAAAACATTTTCCCCTGCACTCACCTCCTCTCCCAGCAAACGCAGCTCTGTCAATAAAGAGGAAGTGAACGGAGCTCCATTCATTTCCTCTTTTGAAATCCTGTGCAATTTAAAAATTGAAAAGAAACAAACATCTAAAAGTCACACCAAGCACATACACACACTAAAAAACCTTCAAGTAACCCAGGGAGGATAAAAAAAAAAAAGTTGTCATTATCTGGATGTCGCAATCTCACCTGGAAATGTTCTGCCCTGTTGGGCCACTGACTCTGCATTGATGAGAGTTAAATGGCCGAGGCTTCGCGGCAAAAAAGCAGCAGGGGGATCTATTGATGGCTTAAACCATCAATTAAAAAGTACGGGTTTTGGCAGGGACATAACCACGAAAGGACGACATTGTCAGATCTGCACGCCCTTTTGCATTTATGTGGCATCAGTATGATGCCATATTTAGGACTTTTTTGGATGGGGTTTTGTAACACGAGCAGCCTTGTCCCCGTTGCGAGGCTGCTGTGCTGCAGGGGGTCCCTTAAGGATGATGCTGTGCCCACGCCAATACTGTTGTGGAAGTGCTGGGAGACTGCAGCGCCATATTTGGCGATTTCCTAATCATGGTCAACTTTCGTGATTAGAAAATCGCTAAATATGGCGCTGCAGCCTCCCAGCACTTCCGCAACAGTATCGGCAGGGGAGAGCGTCATCCGAAACAGACCCCCTGCCACGCAGCAGCCTCGCAACGGGGACGAGGCTGCTCGCGTTACAAAACCCCATCCAAAAAAGTCCTTAGTGTGTCTGATAAAGTCCTAAGTGTCATGAATTCATAATGGCAGTGGGTAGCATCTCAAAGGGATACAGTCATGGTCATTTTGATGACACAGAAAGCCAAACTGACAGCTGAGGCCATTTACCACTACTTAATTATAATGATATGATTCCACTTTCATTGCCGTGGTTCCATCCTATGGAATCCTGGTATTTGCAATTTAGGGGATGTTATTTCGAGTTCTTAGACAGAGAACTCTAGTGCCTCAACAAACTGCAGGCCCTAGGAGTACCCAGGATGCAGTTTTGGTGGTTAAAGTAGGAGATTTTCAGACGCCTAAAATCAGCTTCTTGCCGCGCAAGCAGCCTCTGGAACAGTATCGAGGCTGCTGCGCGGCAAGAGTCCATTTTGCATGATGCCGTTTCTCTCTCGGCGTCGTCCGTGACTGTTACGGCCAGCACTGGAGGCGGCCGTGCTATTTTTTACTCACGGACAACTTTCATGAGTAAAAAATAGCCTCCAGTGCTGGCCGCAACAGTCACGGACGACGCCGAGAGAGAAACGGCGTTGTCCAAAATGGACCCTTGCCGCGCAGCAGTCTCAATACTGTTCCGGAGGCTGCTTGCGCGGCAAGAAGCTGATTTTAGGCATCTGAAAATGTCCGTACTGTAGTATCTAGCTGCTGTAATTGTGTAGTATGGAAGGGCCGCTGAACATTGCAGTACAACCTGCCCAGCTGACCTTACTGTGGCATAGACTGCAGCATAAGCAAGGAGAAAGAAGAAGCCAGTGTAATTGTCCAGTCCACTGGTCTTTCAGTCTCAAGCCCTGAAAAGACACACAGTTGTGCCAGGTTCCAAGAAACATGTAATCACTCTGGAGGGCCACCAGTGTGGCACTTGAGAAAGGAGGAGGAGGGTTATGTGCCAAGCATAATGCTCTCCCTTTTAAGGGCCTGGCACTGAAAGAAGAGGCATCAAAGTAAGTAGCTGTAGCAGTTTATTCTTTTCCCCCAGATGCTTCCTGGACTGAACATAACACTGCAAAAGGATGGTGCTTTGGTGGAATCACTAAGAAATATAGAAGATGTGCAGCCTGTTGTGACTCCTCTCAGAACTAGACCCCAAAGTTTTGTTTTTAAAATAAAAGTACAGTTCCAGCCCCCCACACACACACAATGGTGGATATTAAAATCCATGGATGCTCATCTCATTATGTACGAAAGTGTAAAATGGTGTCCCATATATAAAATGGCAAAATCAAGGTTTGCTTTTTGAATTTTTAAAAAAATATTTTCAAGCCATCAGTAGTGGAATCCTTGAATGCAGAATCCATGGATACGGAGGGCCAACTGGATATGCTACTGCCCACTATAGTTGGCTCCTAGGAGTCTCACGGCTTATCCAACCATGGCTTATGCTGATGTGGGACTTTTGCTTATAATATGTACTGCAATAACACCAGTCTACTTTTTTTTTCAGGCACTGATTTCAGTCCATTCCCTACAAAGCTCTTCCTCCTTGTTGTACTTGGACCCATCATAGTAACTGTGGTTCTGGTTTTGGCCTGTAAAAGGTAAAAACATAATAATCTTGTCATGATTATGTACACATAGATAACAACATTAATTCATTGGTTTTCTTCTGACATCTACCAGGGGAATTTGTTTTTATTGCTATGGTTTTAACATGGGAATTAAATCTAAAAACCAAATCCCCATGAAGGATTACAGTAGGACCCCCATATCTGCTGGGGATGGGTTGGGGGGGCGTGGATACTGAAAACTATGGATAATAGCAAACACCATTGAAAGCAATGGGACTTCTGGTTTAAAATACCATAGATTGCCTTAGAGGACCTAGAAAATGGCTAGAGAGGACACATTTTCTAGGAAGACTCTGTGGTAGGTGTGCTGTTTTGTGTCCCGTGGATAATTGAATCAGTGGATATGGGAGTCCTACTGTAGTTTGGTCTTTGAGGCCAGGTTTGGCCATCTATAAGAGCAGCTGAAAATGTAAGATTTTTCAGTTAGCATAGAGCTAACTTAGTGTCCCCTTAATGTGCTCCACCACAGTGGAAAGGAGACTCCTGTCTGGCTAAGTTAGAGGAAGAGACTCCTCAAAACACTGAGACAGAGCACTAACAGCTTTATACTTTCTTTCTTGTTCTAGAGCTAGGTTAGGAAAAGGGCAAGTTCTTCATGGTCTCTGTGCTTCACACAATTGGGATCTTCATGCATGTGCAGATTAGGCATGGAGCATTACAGAGTTGAGTACCTTTTTGGCAGTAGCCACGCCCTCCCAGGGCACTATAAAAAAAAAAAGCCAGAAAGCTGATCCCCTCAGTTCCTTTTCGTCCATTGCTCGGATCACACAGAATGCATTGAGTAGCTTTTCCTTGTTTTTTGACTATTCTGTCAGTTTTTCCCTCAGACTGTTGACTTGGATTTGTTCTCAGCCTAGGTCTCAAATGGCCTCCTCAGCCTTATTCAAGCCCTGCCCTTCTTGTGGTTGGCAAAATCTCCCACTCAGACACCCACAACCTTTGCCTTTTTTGCTTAGGTGAGGGCCACAATTCTTCCTCTTGCAACATTTATACGGGCTTCACCACACAAGCCCTTAAAAATCACCTCTACAGACTAAGAACCCACCTCTGGGAACAGTCACTCCAAGCTGCAGATATTGTCGCAAAAAAATCAGCCTCTCAATACCGCTTTCCACTCTATCTGCATGGGTCACTTGGTCCTGTCCACCAAGACCATGGCTTCACACTCTCAGTCAGTTCAGTCTCATGGGGCACTGCCCACTTCAGAAAAAAAGACCAGAAAACACCCCAGTACCGAGGCTTCAGATCCGTTGACTGCAAAATGGTCCAAACCAGATTCGGTCCCTTGGCTGGCCCCATCACCGGACCTGATACTGCCTTGCCACACAGCCCCATCCCCATGATAAGACCAGGCAATTCTCATTGAGGATGATGACGACCAAGACATCCAGGCTCTGGCTCAGCCTCCTCCATCCAGTGCGGCCAACCATCACCCCAGGGCTTGACAGGACACCATTAACCGTGAGTCTGGCTGCCAGCCAACCTCCAAGGCCATTGAGACTCCTGAGATTCCTTTGCTCCCAGGGATGCTCCCACTTGCCATTTCTTGCTGGCTCTGAGCCTCAGCCCCATCGATCCTGGACCTGCTCCTGCTGATCCTGGTCCTGTCGATCCCAGTCCCACTGATCCCGCTTCTGTCCATTCCAGTCCCAATCTCGGTCCTGTCAATCCCAGACCCAGTCTAGCCAACCTCAGTCCCGAAGGTTCACTCACGGGACCACCATCAATTCTGCTTCTGCCACTGGTACCGCCACCGGTCCTGATCTCAATCCTGATCCTGTCCACATGGTCCCAATCTGTCTCTCACCACTCTCGATTGTGCCGCTCCAGATCGATTTCCTCTCTGCCTCATCGAGACCATCACCATCTGCGACATCAGTGCCATGGGAAGCCCCGGCCTTAGACTACCAGGAGTCATTCCTGGTCCCACTCTTCCCGCTCTGATATGGAACTGGACACAACCCTTCTTTATCATTTGACCGCTACCCCTTTGGAAACGCTCGGTTCCAGGGGCGCCATACCTACCCTACCCGGACCAGTGGTATTATCCATACCCACAACACCGCTCACACCAGGACAGCCACAGAGACCGCCATCGTCCGTCCCCCCACCAACATCACACCAAACCACACCAGGGCCAACACTCCTAAAGTGTACAACCCCATGGATCCCTGACATCGCCTCCTTTTCTGTCCCGTCCAGGCCATCCTTCCCCTTCTCGGGAACTGGCTCCTGGACTGTTGGATCAGCCTCAGCACTCTCCAGAACACTGTGACCCTTCGCCTAACTCAGAGGACTCCCGTGGTGACTGCACTCCAGAATCCCATTCTCTGGAAACCCCAGATGGCCAATGAGAGCTTTCCTCCAGGACAACTTTGGAGAACCTCCGTCCTTACATGGATTTTATTATCTAGGTGGCAAAATTGCTGGACTTATAACTCAAACCTCAATCATCTTCTTCCCTGGACCCAATTTTCTAATGGGTTGAAGCTCTAGGTAACACCCCAGTGATGCTCCCTCTTCTACCGAGCCTGCATCAGGTCGTTCGCCATGCCTGGACCAAGCCAGCTTCATTCCCCCTACCGCCCATTGCCTCGAAACCCTTTACAAGATTTATTCAGAGGATACCCCCTTTCTATCATCTCAGCCTCCCCTGAACTCCATAATCATGGAGGCCACTCAGGCTAAGTCCACTCAACAACCCACCTCCTCTGCTCCACTGGACAAGGAAGGTTACTTTCTGGACCTCCTCGGCAGAAGGTTTTAGTCTTCATCTTCAGTGTTGGTTCGTGTGGCCAACTACCAGGCCTGTATGGCAGCCTATCAGCAATTCCTCTGGGAGAAGATGACTTCCTTCTTGCCATATCTCCCAGACTACCACAAAAGCATTGCCACTCTTTTCCAGCAGGAAGCCCACAGGCTTGTGTCTCACCAGATCACTGCATCCCACCATGCAGCCGACTACGCCACCAAATCTATTGCCATGGCTTTGGGACGCTGCTGCTACGTTTGGCCAATCCACCAGCATTACCAAAGACACCTGCCAGCAGATCGAGGACCTACCTTTTGATGGGGAGGGTCTCTTTAACACCAAGATGTAAGAGGCCATGGCCACTCTAGTAAAGGCCCGCACCATGGCAAAGAAGATGGCTATTTCCCAGCCTCAGTGCCCGTATTGCCCTTCAAAGCAGTACTGGTGAAAACCCTCCTACCAATCCTCCTCCTTGGCCACCTTTTTCCAGTGATCCCCCCCCCACCGAAGCAACAGCAACAGCAACAGCAACAACACTCAGCGAAATCAAAGCATTATCAATCCTTCTCACATTCCAAACAGTGCTCATCCACCAAACAGTGCCTTTGACTATGGGGTGTGGCCAACCAACATTTCACCCACACTTGACCACCAACTCATGTCCTCCAAAACCCCGGACATCTCTGCTCATGCCTGGGCTTGGGAAGCCATTCCTTCAGACAGATAGGTAAGCACCATCGTGTGCTCTGGATACACCATCAAATTCACCATTCTCCTCCCTCTGGTGTCTTCCGCTACATGCCTGCTTCTTCCACCCTTCGCAAAGAAATCACTTCCCTCCTAGCCAAAAAATGCCATTCAGCCTCTCCCATCAACCATGGCTTCTTCGGAATTCTTCTCCCATTATTTCACCATTCCAAAAAGAGATGGCTCCCTCCTCTGCATCACAGACCTCCAGGTGGTAAACTGCTTCATCTGCCATACAAAGTTCTGCATGATCACACTAGCATCCATCCTCCCCCTCATATGAAAGGGAGACTAGTTTGCTTCCATTGACCTGTGGAATGCATACTTTCATATTTGGAACCATCTGTGACATCAGAAGTTCCTACGCTTTACAGTAGGTTCCACTCTCTTCTAGTACAAGGTCCTGCCCTTTGGCCTATCAACGACTCCAAGGGTATTCATCAAAGTGATGGTGGTCGCCATTTCCCATCTCCGTTCCAATGGCATCCAAATTTTTCTGTACCTTGACAACTGGCTTCTCATGACTCTATCCATTTCCACCCTTCCCCACCATGGCCACACCACTTTACGCCCCCTGACGATGCTGGATCTCCGCCTCAACCTGGAGAAATCTCACCTACTCCCCTCTCAATTGCTTCCATTCATTGGGGCTGTTCTGGACTCCACCGCAGGCTGTGCCCTCCTTCTCCTCTCCCAGGAGGAGACACTAACCCTTCTCATTCACCACATCCTCTTCCAACACTCAGTACAGGCTCTCCTCATTATGAGCTTTCTAGGGTACATGCCCCATGCCCAACTCAGATCCCATACACTCCAGCTCTAGTTTCCTCATCACTTTCACCTGGATCACGACTGTCCCAACAAGCGGCTCCTTCTACCTCCACTGGTACGCCTATCCCTCTTTTCGTGGCTTCACCCTGCCCACCTACTCATGGGCACCCCTTTCAGATAGCCCTGCCCCACCGTCATGTTCACCTCCGATGCCTCACACCAGGGTTGGGGTGCCCATTGCAACAACTCCACGGTACAGGGCTCCTGGCCACACCACCTCCAGCACCTCCACATCAATGCTCTGGAGATGCTGGCAGTCCTGAACTCCCTCATAGCCTTCCGGGATCTCCTTAATAATTCAATGATTCAGATTATGTGTGACAACTCAACCACTATCCACTACATCAACAGGCAAGCCAAGGAGTAGTGGCTACCACTCCTCCACCCTGACAAGGATAGCTTCTCAACTTTGGAACTGCTGCACTCCCAGACAGATTCACCCCATTGCAGTTCATATCCCAGGTTCTGACAACACTCTTGCCGACTCCCTCAGCAGGTCATCTCTACACCCTCACAAATGGAGCCTCTCCAATTAGATCTTCTGCCTCATCTGAAGGAGATGGGGTTTGCTATCAATAGACATGTATGCTTCCCACTCCAACCACAAACTCCCCTGCTTTTGCTCTCGGGGGGGGGAGGCATCCGGGATCTCTTGGTGATGCCTTTGTACATTGCTGGGCCGAGCCGCTTACCTACCTCTTTCCTCCCCTTCCTCTGATCACAAGGACCCTGGTGAAGATTCAGGATGACCACATGGATTGCATCCTTCTGGCCATGTGGTGGCCGAGACAACCATGGCTCTCCATACTTCTTGAAATGGCACAAGGGGACCACCTTCATCTCCCTTCATCTCCAACACTCCTAACCCAAGCTGCTGGTACTCTCCATCACCCCAACCTGGGTGTTCTTCGTCTTACCGCCTGGAGAATCCATTGGACCAGGACCGTATCCAGCAGATCCTCCTAGTCTTCTGGAAACCAGCCACTCAGAAGTTGTATGTGGCCAAATGGCACACTTTTCGGCCTTCACTCAGCATCTTTCTCTACCAACCCCCACCTACTGACACCCACTCAGTTATGTCTTATCTCCTTCACCTCAAGGAGTAGGGACTAGCACTCTCCTCCCTGAGGGTTCACCTATCCGCCATAGTGATCCATCAGCCAGAAGGCCACCCCTCTGCAGCTCTCTTCCAAGTCTCCACCATAAAATGCTTCCTCAAGGGCCTGGCCAACCTCTACCCAACAGTCCAGGATCCAGGACCCTCTTGGTCCCTCTCACTGGTCCTCACCCAACTCATGAATAAGCCATTTGAGCCCCTGGCTTGGATTGACCTCTGCCTTCTGACACTGAAAACCGTTTTCCGGTGGTGGTCATGTCAGTGAAGTGGGCCTTTGAGCTTGCAGCACTCCGGACAGACAGCCCATATCTCATCTTCCACAGGGACAAAGTAGTCCTCCATTTCAACCCCTTCTTTTCTCCCCAAAGTGGTCTCCTCATACCACATGAACCAGGATATTGTATTGCCCTCTTTTTTTCCAAACCCAACCACATCTCTGGACAAAGCTCTCCACACCCTTGACGTTCGCAGAGCTCTAGCATTCTACACTTCTCGCATGGCATCCTCTCCCCAGTTATTTGTTTGTTACGACAGCCACCTCCCATGCTCACTGGTGTTTTCCTGAAAAATTGCCCGCTGGGTCATTGACTTGTTCAACTTGGTGTACCAACTGACCAAGAAACCTCTTCCACTACTCATCTGCCCTCATTCCACCAGGGCTGTTGCCACCAAGCAAGCATGGCACTGCAGAATTTCCTTCCCAGAAGTTTGCAGAGCGGCCACATGGTCACAATCATCAACTTTCATCCACCACTACTGCCTGGACTGCAGAGCGAGAGTGGATGCCGACTTTGGCAGCATGGTGCTGTCTTCTATCTTGGGCTGACCTACTCCCACCCACCTGGTAAGCTCGTTATTCTCCCAATTGTGTGAGGCGCAGACACCACGAAGAAGGAGGACAGGTTGCTTACCTGTTACTGTAGTTCTTTGAGTGGCCATCTCACACAAATCTGCCCTCCTCCCTTCTTCTGGCAGGTCCACAACCTTTTATGATGGGCTCCAGAACTGAGGGGAGTAGCTTTCTGGTGCTATTTGTATAGTGACCTGGGAAAGCAGGACTTCCACCAAAAAGCCAATCAGATCTGTAATGTTCCATGCCTAATCTGTGCATGTGTGAAGATCCCAATTGTGTGAGGGCACAGATTATCACTCTAAAAACTACAGTTACAGGTAAGCAACCTGTCCTTATGGCTGCATGTGGCCCCAACTCCTATTTATAGCCCTCCAAGTCCCCCCAATTTCCCCAAACTGGCAAAATGCCACCTGGAGTACCATTTCTTTTCCTCACCCCATCCCGCTTTTCAGCTTTAAAAAAAGACAGACCCCCCCCACAAGTAAAACCTGAAAGTAAACTTTCAGCTATTGCTGGGATTGGATTCAGCTTATTTTCAGCCAGAAATTCTGTGGCTCAGCCCCACCATGGGACAGGGGGAACAGTGCTCCACCCCAGCACTGTTGCCCATCCATACTCTAGAATAAGCACAGGGGAACTTAATCCAGATCAATATCTCAATGAAGCAGGTGGGGGGGTATATCTGTTTACTCCTCAATATGGTCCCAACCCATATCAGGGGCCCCAGGACTGCAATTTTTATTTCTCAGAAGTGATTTATTGAAACAAATTTCAACATAAAATGCATTATCATGTATCTATTATGGTTTATTTATATAGCATCATCGAGGTACATGGTGCTTTACAAAAGGTTACAGAATAAAACAATTATCACTATTCCAATAATATAAGATACTAAAATACAATATTAAAATACAATAAGAAAAGGGGGAAAATATACAGATAAATTAGAATAAAACAAAATATTCAGTACAGGTAATCAAATACAATAAAAATATAAACATTAATCCAAAATTCCAAAAGTTTGAGAGAACAAAAAAGTTTTCAATTTGGATTTAAATACTCTCTCTCTCTCTGGCTTTTCTTCACAAACGAAGATTCAGGACTTTCTGCAAGCGCGCTGATGACTAAAAAGCCCAATCCGAGATAAACAAGTCCGGTTGCAGAAAGCACAGCAGAAGGTTTCCTTGGGTGACAAATTCTACACAGACCTATGCCACCTCATACAAAAAGTCCCTGTAGAAGATAAAATTATTATCCTTGGATTTAAATACAGCCAGGGAAGAAATAGTCCATAAGTTTACCAGGGAGGTGATTCCAGGAATAAGGAATGAAAAGAGAAAAGGATGAAGTTGAGTGAAGGAGGAATTCTGGGTAAGAAGCCCAGAATTTGCAGAGCAAAGATTTCTAACTTACTGGTAAAAAGAGATAAGAGTTGCAAGGAAAGGAGGAGCTAGGTTGTGCAGGGCCTTGAATGTCAGAACAAGGAGCTTATACTGAATCCTAGAGGGAATAGGTAGCCAATGAAGGGATATCAAAAGTGGGGTAACATGCTCAAAATGACAGGCCAAAAAGATAATCTTACCAGCAGAGTGAAGACTAGAAACTAAGGACTAAGATGAGATAATGGAAGACCAGTCAACAGAAAATTGCAGTAATCGAGACGGCAAATGACTAAAGCATGAACTAAAGTCTTGGCAGAGGAAGCAGACAGGGAAGGTCTAATTTCATGATGTTATAAAGGAAAAATCGACATGATTTTGCTACAGCCTCCATATGAGGAACAAAGGACAATGAGGAGTCAAAGACAAAGACAAGACTCCATGCTTTGTTCACAGGATGGATGGGAACATTTGTCTTGGAAAGCTGCCAAATACTAGCAAACTATAAACACCTTTAGAAGTGGGCCCTGATAAAGTCAACAGTCTGGGAAAGCGGCCAACTCCTAGTGATAATGATTTAAGCACAATGGAGCCAGATGAAGTTCAGAACAAGTAGAAAAACACACAGAGAATAGTCCAGAATACAGCCCAAGGGTCAAGGCTTACAGAAGGCAGCGTTGTCGAGAATCAGGTCTGTAGTCTAATAGGATAAGCAGGCAGCATAGTCACAAGGAGATCCGAGGTCAAGCAGGATTCAAGACAACAAAGACAAGGAGTCACAGATAACAGCCATGAAGCTTTCACCAGGATGATCAGTTAATCTCTGACAAAGGGTTCATAGCTCTCCCAGGGTGTATATATAGTCATCACAGCTGTCCCAGGTGCTTTTTTAATCACCCGGTGTTTGAGATAGTTTCAGTTTGCTTTTGGGATCTCTGTTGGCTGAAGGTTGGTATGGGTAAGTCCGTTTCCTCTTCCTCCTCCTTATCTGACTTGGCCAGGCTCATTGCTGGGACTGGTGCCAATCCACTAGGACCAGGCTCTTCCTCTGCTTGGGACTCCAGGTTGGTAGAGTTCCCTGCTGGCACAGGTGTAGATAAACTTATGCCAGGATCCATAGGTGATGAAGCATCCATGCTGAGATACCAGAAAGACATGCTGTAGTGAGATGTTCAAAATCCAAAGAAAGTTCAGGAGTAGAGAGGTACAGTTGAGTATCATCAGCATAAATGTGATATTGAAACCTGTATGAGCTGATAAGTTTACCTAAAGATAATGTGTAAAGATAGAAAAATAAGGGGCCCAAAATGGAGCCCTAAGAAATCCCAACCAAAAGGGGAAAGGAGGGAGATTCATGACCACCAGCTACCACGCTAAATGACCTTCCTGAGAGATATGAAGAAAACCGGCTGAGAACAGAGTCAGTGAACCCTAAATCATGAAGTTAATCTAACAGAAGAACATGATCGACTGTATCAAAGGCTGCAGAAAGATCAAGGAGAATAAAGATAGAGTATAGGCCTTTTGACTTGGTCCAGAGGAGGTCATCTGTTATTTTTGTGAGAGCTGTCTCTGTAGAATGTAAATGGCGAAATCCAGACTGAAAAGGAACCTATGTAGAGGCCTGTGAAAGAAAGGTGAAGCACCATGTGTAAACAACACATTCCACGACTTTCAATAGGAAAGGCAACAGTTAAATAGGATGATAATGAGAGAGAGAGAGAGAGAGAGAATGGGTCAAGTGAAGACTTCTTGAGGATTGGAGAGACCATGGCATGTTTAAAATCAGAAGGAAATGAACCAGAGGAAAGGAACAGATTAATAATATGACAAAAGGAAAGGGAGAATAGTGGGGGAGATAGTAATTAAAAAGTGAGAAGGAACAGGATCCAGAGACCAGGTAGAAGGATTTGAAGATTTCAATGTTTTAGATAATTCATCTAACGAGATGGGGGAAAAGAAGAGAATTTAGAACAGCTGGGCAGTTGATATGATAAGGAGGATCCAGGAATAGGGAAAGAAGAATGGATGGTTTCAATTTTAGTACTGAAAAAAGTTGCAAAATCATCAGCAGAAAGTGATGGAGGAAGAAGTGACGGAAAAGGCTTTAGGAGAGAATTAAAAGTAGAAAAAGAGATGCTGTGGACACCAAGAATTAGCATGGATCAGTGATGTATAATAGGTCTGTTTGGCCAGAGAAATGGCACAAGAGAAACAAGAAAGAATAAATTTATAATGAATATATTCTACCCACTCTCTGGTCTTCCTCCACAGACCCTCAGCTGCATGAGAGCAGGAATGAAGATACTGAATAGTGGGAGTAACCCATGGCTGAGGCTTAGAGGGAGGGACCATGCATGCTGCAAAAGGGCAAAGCTATCAAGAGTTGTGCATAAAATTGAGTTGAGTAAAGAAACAGCTGAATCTAGAGAACCAACAGAATTAAAGGGAGGCAGCAACAAGACCAAACTTTGAGAAAAGGCTTCAGGATTAACGGAATGAAGATCTTGAAAGGAGAGAGTAATGGGATGACAAGAAGATGGGTTATGAGCAAGCACAAATGAAACGAGATGGTGACCAGACAAAGGGAATTCAGTAACTGAAAAGCAAGAGGTGGAACAATTTTTAATAAAAACAAGATTGAGGCAATGGCCAAGAGAATGAGTGGATGAGTCAGAACAAAGCTGGAGTCCAAAGAAAGACAGTAAGGAAAGAAAATGTGAGACAGAGGGGTCATTGGAATGATCCACGTGAATATTAAAATCACAATAATAAAAATGGAAATGTCTTCTGAGAGAGAGAAAAGTCAACAAAGAATCAAAATCTGAAATAAAAGTCAAAAAAAGGCCAGGCAGACGATAAATTACTGCAACCCACAGGTGTAAAGGCAGAAAGAGACTCACAGTCAAAAAGGTGTTGAGCCAGGACTGGCCTGAGTTTCATACCCCCAGCACCCAAAAACGACACAGCTGGACGTGGGAGGATAGTACCTGGGCTTGAATCTGCCAAAAGTCAACAGGAAACTGGTCAATAGGCCCAGGAGAAGACAGTCACTGAAAAGGGAACAGAAACAGGAGCTGGATAACACAACTTGCTTTGTATAGACAGAAGAGCCTCTTCCTCCCTCGCAGAGACCTGATCTGGATCACAACCACAGTAGGTGGAGAAAGAGTTAACATGCCTGACCCCTTGTAGGGGTTGGTCCCCCAAAGTTTACTGTAGAGCAAGAGGGGGAGAAACACATGCCTCCTTGTCTCTTTTTTGCACACCCACATGCTAACAAAAACAAAAGCAACCCTGAGAATTGTCCTTCCAGAAGCTTCCAGGAGTATTGCTGCTTTTTAAAATCTCAGTGAAGGCTTTTAAGTACACACATCTTTTAAAACTAGATGCACCCTTGCACACACACATATCTTCTTCCTGTCCCATATACAAAGCACTGAAAGGGATATCACCTGACTTAGGGCTTGTCTACATTGGCTTTTCCCCTGTTCTGCCCCCGGGCTGTCCTCATGACCCCCAGGGCAAAGACAGGGCTAAAATGGGGTGACGAAAAAGACAGGGTAGGGCACATTACAGCATTTTAAAATAATACCTGTTAAATCTGTTCCAGCTGTCAAAAAATGGATTGGGCCCTGCATAACTGCAGGAGCCCATTCCAGCACGCTGGCCTGTTGCTGCAGTTGCCCTCAGCCTCACATTTCCACAGCTAGGAAGGAGTCTCTCAGCAACTGACCAAGGCTGGTCATATGCAGGGGGTCTTGCTCACATGCCGCAGGCCTGCTTCCTGATATCAGAATGCATGATGCAGGTGGCAGCCTTGGTCACTTTCTGGACTCTGGCCCATTTTGTCCAGGTAATGGGGGAGGAATGGGAGAGTATCCTGACTAAGGGCTTGTGTATGCCAGTCACAAACCCTAAATCCACCCCGTGGAATCCAGCCTGATAATACCACATGACATGTGGCCTTTTCCTTAAATCTGGAGTGATAGTGTCACATACTGTATGGCACTATTCACATCAGACTCAGGGAATACCCCCTTGATCCAGCTTTTAGAAAACTTAGAATTTCAGGCACCGCAGCTCCAGGCCAAAATAGTCCAGGTTTTTAGCTCCCATGCAGTCAAGCCCTAAGCTACAAGACTGGTTAGCAGGTATGTTATGTTGGAACCACACTTGTTGCCAGAAAGAATACCCTGCTACCATTTGTTCCCAGGTTTATAATTAATGGGTATGAAGGAGAGCCAGTTTCAGAGCAGATGAATTAGCATAACAACACCTGTGTTTTAACTCATCCATACTTGATGTGGTTGGTCAGGAGGGAAACACACCTAGGAGAAAACAGAAAGCTTACTGGGCCTCACACAACAGTGAGGGATGGCCAAAGGAAGGGAGAAGCCCAAGGTTATTGTTGTTTTTTTAAAAAACCCTCTAAGATTTTCTCTTCAGTTTCTAGTAACATGTAGAAAACAGAGACAAGAAGAGAAAGCAATTTTTTATTAGTGTTTATGAAGGCTCCCAGCAAAAAATGTTGAAAAACAACAGAGAACCCCCTGCTTCCTGCTAGAAAACAGAGTCACTGACTCTTAGCAGGTTCTACTCTGATCACATCTTTGAGATGACTTAGGAAACAAGTGGGGTTCATATAGGTGCTGGATCAGAGTCCCCTTGACAACACAAGCTGATAGTATGGGGTTTCTTTGGACCCAGCTTTGGACTTTGATCCTGGGTCTTGGCAGTGGTCATAAGTGCTGTTCGCCAGGCAAGACTGGAGTGCGAACAGCTATGCCTATTGTGAAGTCGAAAGCTTTCATGGACAGCATCCATAGGTTTTTCATGGTGTTTTTTTCCCGGGCTGTGAGGCCATGTTCTGGAAGAGTTTATTCCTGATGTTTCGCTTGCATCTCTGAAGATGCCAGCCACAGATGCAGGCGAAACATCAGGAATAAACTCTTTCAGAACATGGCCTCACAGCCTAGAAAAAAACCCACAAAAATCTATGCCCATTCCTGGAGAATTAGATCTAGCCAGAGTGACACACATCTCCATCACATGCAGATAATTGTATTGTTATCTACAAATGGCTGACTTCCAAGAGTAATTGGCATGTCCAGTTAGTCCAGGGACTTGCACAGGAAACATGTGACTGTCTTTTTGGACTAGTCCATACTCTGTGCCTACTATTGGGCACTTGTAACCCTTTTATCCATGAAGTTCTCTGTAGGAAGGAAGTGTTTTGGACACTGGCTAATGTCCCCATTTATTTTACCTGTAGATCTCATGCATGGAAAAAACTTAATGTTCCAGTCCCACAACCAAAAGACATTATTAAGCAGTGTGAGAACATCATGGACGTAAGTTCTGAAAAATATTAAATAATGTTTAACAATTTCTGTCAAAGATTTATGATGTCAAATGGCTCTGCATTTACCAACTTTAGATGAGTTGCTGTTATCGTCGTCATCATCATCATCATCATCATCTATTTATATAGCACCATCACTATACATGGTGCTTTAAAAGTAGCAGTGGCCTGCCCTCAAGCTTACAATCTACCATATATACTTGTGTATACGTTGAGGGCAAGTTTTGGATCCAAAATTTAGGATTTTGATATGACCCATGGAAATGTTGAGGGGAAAACATAGGCACTCAGCACATTAGATCCATTCCATGGGGTGGAGAAAGTGCCAGGGCTGCCTCAGGGAGCCAGCTGTTCCAGCCACTATCACTGACACCACAATTTTCCTGCTCAGGCATTTTAAGGCCTTTCACCACTCTACTCAGGGAAGGGGGTTATTCTTTTTTTTTTTTAAAGAGTTAATACTCTACCTTAACCTTTATTAAAAAAAAAAAAGGAACCATCCCCTTCTCTGAATAGAGTGGCAAAAGGTGAGAGCTTAGTCTATCCCAGGTTACTCTAAAAGAAGCACCTAGTCCCTCTACTCTGCCATGGCACCACTTCTGGTCTTTTTGAATGCTTGAGCAGGAAAATGGTAGCAGTGGCTCTTTATTGCATCCCTGCCTTTGTGGGAAGAGCGAGGAGTGGGTCAGTGCTTCTTCCTTGGTTGTCCAAGGAACCCCTCAAATCTTTCTCATCACCACAGCTTTTTCTTCACTTCCCATTTCCATGAGGGGCAGACATTGCCTGATGATGCAGAAGCTGATACTGACTGCTCACTCCCTTTTGGCCCCAACTGGCCTTCCTACCAGGCCAACTGGTTGGCCTAAAAGTGGGCTCTGCCACAGTCGTTACCCTCTCTGGATTTCTTAGCCATGGCTGGAGGGCCATACAGCTTCTCATCTTTTACCAGCTTTCTCCAGCTTCTCTTCGCTGACTGACCTACCACAGTTAGCCTGCTTGTCTCCTCCTTCTACCCTGCATCTTCTATGAGAGGACAAGCAGGCCAGCTGCAGACAACTGAGGGTGGATGAGGAAGCTCCCCCCCCATCTTCCTCATCACCATCAGTTTCTTCGCTCATCACTTCCGCCAAATCCCACTGCCACAGCTGGAGGGGCAGCTGGTTTCTCATGTTTTGACTGCCTTCTCTGCTTCCTCTTCACCGCCTGATGGCCCACCCCAAAAGAAGCCACCAAAGAGAGAGAAAAGGGGGGAGGGTCTGTTGCTTCCTTCAGGCTTTCCCATCATAGATTAAGCTCTTGGACTCTTAGAACTTAATCCATATCAAGAGAGCTTGAATAAAATACCCACAGGGAAGCCCCAAAAGAGCCTCAAGAGAGAGAAAGCAGAGTGGGACGTTGCTTTTTTTCAGCCTCTCCCAGCATGGACTAAATTCTCAGAGCTTGGTCCATGCTGAGACAGCCTGAAAGAAGCACCTACTCCCTCTGCTCTAACCACTGTGCTGGGGAAGCCCCAAAAGAGCCACCAAAAAGAGAGAGAAGCCGTTGCTACTTTCAGGCTCTTTAGACATGAACTAAGGTTCAAGAGCTTAGTCCATGCCAAACAAGCCTGAAAGAAGCACCCCTCCTCTCTGCTCTCTCCACTGTGGCAGGGAAGCCCCAAAAGTGTCACCTCCATTTTTTCAAGCAGACATTACAAAGGACCAGAAGCAGCAGTGCAGCAGACAGAGAGACTGCATTGATCCATGTACAAGTTGATCCAGGTTTGGGGGGGGGGGTGTCAATTTTTTGATGGAAATATTCCTCTTATACATGAGTATATATAATAATTAAGACATGACACAGAAGGAAAAGTGAATGGCAGTGTGGGAAGGGAATGAGTTCAGCAGATACTGATTCTTCTTTTCTCCCTCTGAGACCAGGGCACTGGCAGTTGGGACAAAGGAAGGGTCTTTCATTTGCTTCTGGGCCTAAGCATGTTGAAGCCTGCGTCTGCTCCTTCTTTTCTTCCTCTGAGGCCAGGGCAGTGACAATTGGGATGGAGGGAGGGCTGCCTCCTCCGTATCTCACCTTTCTCCCAAAATGGGGACTAAAGGTGGCTTACAGATTAAAAAAGAACAATACAGCTACAACAATGTAGCAGTTCTATTAAACACCAGGTCATGCTATTTGTTCTACAGGTATACCTCAATTAATGAAGTAGTTGTGTTCCTGGGCATTAATTCTTTAACAGAAACTTTGGTCCAGAGGCAGAAATAACATGGAGAGCACAAAAAATGAGAGCAACTTGAGCATGTTTCAGCAGACACTTTATTCAGACCTAAAGATACCCACATGTGAAATGAAACAACCAGGTCAGGGAAGCATTGCATGAGTAAACAAAAGCATTTTGAACCTTTGTTAACTGAGGTATGCCTATCTTCTGTTACTAGAAATTTTCATGTTTAGTATAAATGAAGGGTCAGCATTTATCTAAACAAGTGAAGCATTTCCACAAAAATGTCCAGAATTATTTGGCAGTGCTATGTAACTACTCTGGCCTCAGTACCTATTAGATTGCATGTTTATCCATTCAGATAAACTTACATCTATCTTACACAATAAATAAAGTTTGCTAAACACAGGACATTTTCAGACGGGGACAAATAGAAGAAAAATGATCACACACTTACCTTCATTCCGTGGCAGGAACATCCTCCTCCTCCCCTTGTGGGCTGGTCGTAAATGCAACCATTGTAAGGCTGCATTTATGACTGGCAAATGAAATTGTGCCTGTTCTTGCAAGAAAATGGGTGTGTGGCAAATTTAAAAATTTAAATGCCCCCAACTGTCAAAAATAAAAACAAAGCACAAAAAAACAGGAAAAAAATTGCAAGTAACCCGGGGGGGGGGGAGAGTGCCACTTACCTGGGTGTTCCAATCATGCTCAGAAGTGCTGGGAACGGACCTCCTTCCCCGTGGCTCTCATCTCGGAACAGGAACAGGGCTCCTGTTCGCACACCCCTAATCCTGTGACAGACACTGAATGGGTGTTCTATTCACAATGTTTCATCGTGAGTAGAATACTCTGGGAGCAGTACGGGAGTAGGACAGAACAGGTCAACGTCATTCAAATGGGAGACCCTTTCTCGACCTAGTTCTGTGCCTGCCACGGAATATTGATCCCATCTGAAAATCTCCATAGTCATAAACACCTGTACTCACTGAGACTAAAGAAGTTTACACCCCAAGCAGCATTCCTAAGATATTACAAAAATTCTTTCAGACATCTTTTATTATATTTTTACCCAACTTTTTCCTCCCAAGAACTAGGCATGATATGCATGACTATCTTCTCTATCCTACTACATAACACAGCTTGAAAGTAAAAAGTTACATATTATTTAATTAACTGTAACTTGTTACTACAGTGAGACAAGGGCATAGTTAAATTATATTCCAAAAGTAATGTAACACAGAGAAATCATTGCTTTACTGGCATAACATGTCACAGTTTCTAATTACTTTCAAAGTTACTTTTTAAGGGCATTTTAAGAAATATTTGGACAGGATTTTTCTGAAATCTTATGCCACTGTCTTATTGATTCAAAGGTCCTCCTCAAAAGTAATGGAAAATAACAAAGCACAAAAAGTAACACACGGTATTTTTCATCACTTCAATGAGTAATGACAATGGACTACTTTTCAAATGATGTAAATGAATAACAGGATTTTCTTTTTAAAGAAAAAGTAACTTTCCAAGTTCTGCTGCATCTTCACAATAACCCTGCAGAATAGTGAGTGACCAAATGCACTCTACCTTCACAACAAGCTTTCAGCTAGACTAGATCTATTAAATCAGTTGCTGAATGGGAAGTCAACTCGTGTGTGTGTGTGACTGCCTTCAAGTTGCCTGTCAATTTATGGCAACCCCATGAATTTCATAGGGTTTTCTCAGGCAAGGAATACTCAGAGATGGTTTTGCCAGTTCCTTCCTCTGACATATAGCCTGTAGCACCTGGTATTTGTTGGCGATCTCTCATCCAACTACTCAACCAGGGCTGACTCTGCTTAGACAGGATTTGGTGCCTTTAGGGTATTTAGGCCTTTTAATGAACTCCATTAATTCAATGAGTTGTGTTTACTTACGACTAGCATTTGGAATTAGGCCTTAGTGTATAATGTGCATTGGCTCACACAGAACTTTCTTTTTTGTGCGCTATTCACAAATGTCTATTTTAATATAGAAAACCTATTCTTAAAATTATTTCTGTTGTTTCCTAGACTGCATTCATTTTGCTGACATCTCCGTACTAAAAAGGGTGGTTGCTTCAAGACATATATTTTTGAGAGATGGAATAAATAGGATGTTAGAGCAAATAGTCTTACATAATTTGAGATTAGTAAGCAAAGGGCTCTTGTAGCACCTTTGAGACTGAGAGAGAGAAAATTGTAGCATAAGCTTTCGTAGACTTAGTCTACTTCCTCAGATGCTGGAGGAAGTAGACTAAGGGCTTACCACACTCCAAAGAAAAGCAGCAACACAGCAGGAATGTTCCATCTTCCCTGCTGCCTTACCTCATGATGTCAGCATTCTTTTGTTCTGGTCCTGTGGGTGACTGAAGTAAAACTGCATCTTTTTGCTAACTGGAAAAACCCGTTAGCAAAAAGATGTGGTTTTACCTCAGTCCACCATGGGACCGGAACAAAAAGAACACTGGAAAAAAATGTCATGCAGTAAGGGAAAGCAGGGAAGACAGAACATTCCTACTGTCTTGCCACTTTTCTTCAGAGTGTGGTAAGCCTCTAAGTCTACAAAAGCTTATGCTACAATTTTCTCTCTCTCAGTTAGGACTTTTTCAAGCCAGGAAAAAAACCCTGCTGAGGTCAGGAAGACAGAGCTGTCTCGCTTACAGTGCTCTGTTTTGGACGATGCAGTCTTCCTCCCGACCTTCCTCTGTGCTTCCTCCGTGCTGCAGGCATGAGAAATGCACCACTTTTATTAACGGAGAACCCATCAATAAAAAGTGCTGCGTTTCTCGCTCCCCCAGCACAGAGGAAGCATGGGAGAAGGTCGGGAGGAGGACTGAGTCGTCCGAAATGGAGCGCTATAAGTGAGACAGTGCTGTTCTCCTCCTAACCTTGGCAGGGGATCTTCCACCGTTTGAAAAAGTGCTTAGTCTCAAAGGTGCTACAAGATCCCTTTGCTTACTACTATTCTAGACCAACATGGCCATGTCTTAGAATAATTTGAGATGATGAAACCTAAACTTAACTAAGAATAGTGCTGTACTGAAAATGGAAAATTTTGTAACAAAGAAACATTGTCAGATCTCAGAGCTTTCATTATTATTATTATGCTGTGGAAAACAAGGATAGAAGCCCAATATGAATAACAAAGGTTATGTGTTAGTCACGTCAATAGAATTTTGCTATGAGCTATAATGCAGAAATGGGACTGAATTAGTTGTGAGCCTTAGGAATTAACCCAATAAGCTTTTTTTCTTCCCTCTTGTAGAAAGCATACATGGAGCCATTATCAATAACAGCAGAAGATGAAAAAATCACACTGGTTGAAGAAATGACTGTTAGCAAAGAAGGATGAGTAATTTGCCTTAACTATCAAGCAAATAAACCACATAGATTATAGAAATACCATTGCTTTGGAAGAATTCACACAGACATTAATCAGTATTTAGGATAATTACAACTGGCCTATTGTGCCACCTGGTGATGTTCCACTTTTTATATGTCCCACTGTATTCTGCCTACAACATAGCTCTTAGGGTTACTACTACTTCTTTTTGCATGGTTTTAACAATGGGTAGTGGTTTATTGGACAAGAGAATCTATTAAAGTTTAGCACATATTCAGTACACCCTTTGAGTTTATTTTGGTGTTTATAACCCATTAAAGAATCTAATGGTAACATGGAAAGGGCTCTTGTACCTTAATGGTTGAGGTAATTTCAGCATGTGTTGTTTGCCATCCAATCAGGCAACAGGTGATACCTCCTGAAATCCCTCTTCTACATGACCATTAAAAGTACAAGAGCCCTTTTTAGTTTTTGCTCTGCAACCCCATCCCTGTTCTGTGCTACTTTTACACAGAACATTATAATTACTGAAGCAAGGAGAGGACACATTATACATACAATAATGTAAATGTTTACCTAGAGAAAGTATGACAATGTGCACATCTCTGGATCTTTAATACATCAATTTTTGGTGTGTGTGTGTGTGTTGTCAAGAGAATGAGGGGCTTCAGATCCTACAAATCAAGACTAAGGCCTTGTCCGCACCATAGGCAAAAAGAAATGGCCTCCCCCACCCCCCCGGTCCCCACGCCCAGCTGTCAGACAAGAATCTGGGGCAAATACTCCTTAAAACAGAATGCACACTTGGTAAAACAAAACAAAACAAAAAAAACCCTCACCATTTGCTGTGGTTCTTCCTGAGAAAATGGTGAGTCCCGTTACCACAACAGGGGTGGGGGTATTTGCACACATGCCCTGCACGGTGCCTGGAGCAGCCATTTCCTAGCTGGATCATACTGTCATATCTGCTGAGGTCACCACAAGGTGCCCAGCCATGTATTTGTATGACAATGAATTATCATGTAAGAAAGAGCTGATCGCAAAGCAAGATACACTAAGGATGTTATCAGATAGGGCAAATAAGGCATCATAAGAACACCTAATGATCGCGAGAGGGCGCGTGTACCATATGATGTCACGCTTTCATGATAATGTCCTGTAAACAAATCATACTTTTTTATTGATGGCACAAGCCATCAATTGATCCCCATGGTACTTTTTTGCTGGCATTGCTGGTGTTTGAAACTTCACGCCATTGTACTCATGTGAATGCAGAGTCAGTGGCCAGTCCGGTGAGAACACTTCTGGGTGAGATTGCAACATCCAGGTAGGTGACACACTTTTTATGACCCTCCCCAGTTTACATGAAACTTTTTTAGTGTGTTTAGGTGCTTTTTGTAACTTTTTCTCTGTTGTTTTTGTTTTTATTTTTGAATTTCCTGTGCTATGTATTCTTGCGAGAAAACACAGAATTTCAAAGAGGAAGCGAATGGATCTCCATTCACTTCCTCTTTCATTGCGGCATAAAAATGGCAAAGTTATGCCAGCAAAAGAACAGGTTTAAGGAGGGTGGTCTGATAAAGTCCTAAAGTAACTACTCTGTCCTGCTCCTGCTCTACTTGTATAGTATATACCATGATGTGTAGTATATGTTCTAGTCCACCAGAGAAACATTCGCGATGTCTGTCATACTCAAGTGCTGCCCAGTGCAGAATGCCAAACAGATCATCGTCTCGTCAGATGTAAACTAAATCTTCATCTTAAGTTCAAACCTAAGAGGGGTGGCATCTCAAAGAAGAGACTCCAAGACAACAATCTTCAACAAGCTACCATGAGAGACAACTTCCAGGCAAATCTGCAAAAAAACCTTGAAGACCATCCTATAGATCCTTCTGCTACAGTGCTCTGGCAACTTATCAAAAACAGTATCCTCCAGTCTGCAGAAGAATCCCTCAGGTTCTCCCACAAGAAAAATCAAGACTGGTTTGATAAAAACAACCAAGAGATCCAGGAGCTGTTGGCAAAGAAGAGAGCTGCTCACCAGGCATACCTCGCCCAGCGAACCTGCCATGTAAGAAAAGCAGCTTTCTGTCTCACATGTAGTAAACTTCAACAAAAACTCTGAGAGATGCAGAACAAGTGGTGGACCAATATAGCAGAAAAGACACAATGATGTGCAGATCTGGGTGATCTTAGAGGATCTCATGAAGCCCTTAAATCAGTGTTTGGACCTACTTATCAGATCCAAAGCTCCTTATACAGTACAGATGGTCAAACATTAATTACTGATAAAGCCTCCATCCTGAATCTATGGGCTGAACATTTTCAAAGTCTCTTTAGTGCCAAGCGAGTAGTCCAAGGCTCAGCTATCCAACATATGATACGAAAAACGATGAAAAATGAATTGGACATAGCTCCCACTTTGGAAGAGAACCATAAGGAGCCCTGGTGGCGCAGTGGTTAAATGCCAGTACTGCAAGTCACCACGTTGCAAGTTCAATTCCAGCGGGCTCCAAGGTTCACTCAGCCTTCCATCCTTTCGTAGGTCGGTAAAATGAGTAACCGGCTTGTGGGGGCAATTAGCTAACACACATTGGAAGCTGCTTAATGCAGTGTAGATGCGTAAATTGCTATTGCTTAAAACAGTTTGTAAGCCGCTCTGATAGCCTTGTGGCTGAAGAGCGGGGTATAAATAAATAAATAAATAAATAAAATAAAGTAAGGCCATACAGCAGATGAAAAACGGCAAGGCAGCTGGGATTGATGGAATCCCACTTGAAGTTTGGAACCACGGAGGTCATTTACTCCACAGTAAATTCCACAAGCTCCTTGTGAATTGTTGGGAAAAAGGGGAACTGCCATCAGATCTCCGAGATGCAGTCATCATCACCCTGTACAAGAAAAAAGGAGCAAAATCCAATTGCTCAAACTATCGAGGAATGACACTGCTCTCTATTGCTGGAAAAATCCTTGCAAGGATACTCCTGAACAGATTAGTTCCTGCTATTGCAGAAGAACTTCTTTCTGAAAGCCAATGTGGCTTCAGAACCAACAGGAGTACTACAGATATGGTATTTGCCCTTAGACAACTGCAAGAGAAACGTAGAGAGCATAGAGAAGGGTCTCTATGTAACATTTGTTGACCTCACCAAAGCCTTCGACACCGTGAGTAGAAAAGGTCTGTGGCAGATCCTGGAAAGACTAGGATGTTCCCCCCAAATTCCTTAAAATGATTAACTTGCTATACAAGGGCCAGCGCAGTCAAGTCAGATATGGTGATGCTCTTTCAGAGCCCTTTCTAATAACTAATGGTGTGAAGCAAGGTTGTGTTCTTGCTCCAACTTTATTTACTATCTTCTTCAGCATGATGATCCAGAGGGCTACGGCAGAGCTCAAAGAAGAAGATGGCATCTATATATGTTACCGTACTGGTGGTAGCTTGTTGAACTTAAGCCGTCTGAGGGCTCGCACTAAGACTCTAAACTATCTCGTTCGCGAGCTGCTCTTCGCTGATAATGCTGCCCTTGTTGGCCACACAGAAGCAGCTCTGCAGCGCCTAACATCCTGCTTCACAACAGCTGCAGAGCTGTTTGGGCTGGAAGTCAACCTGAAGAAAATGGAAATTCTTTACCAGCCTGCACCACAGGACGAACACCACCATCCCCACATTGCCGTCGGCAAATCTGTGCTTAAGTCCATTCAGCAGTTCACCTACCTGGGAAGCATCATCTCCTCAGATGCCAAGATTGACAAAGAGATCAATCACAGATTAGCAAAGGCATATAGCGCATTTGGAAGACTTTACAAAAGAGTCTGGAGTAATAAACACCTGAGGCAAAGGACAAAAATCAATGTGTATAGAGCCATTGTACTGTCTATTCTTCTTTATGGGTCTGAAACATGGGTCACCTATCACCACCACTTACAACTCCTGAAATGCTTTCATCAGTGCTGTCTACACAGAATCCTAAATATACACTGGACTGACTATGTGACGAATGTTGCTGTCCTTGAGCAAGCAGGGATCACCATCATTGAGGCCATGATATTGAGAACACAGCTGCGCGTTTTAGGATGGAGGACCATTGCCTCCCAAAAATAGTACTCTACGGTGAACTCGCCACAGGTCAGCGTAAGAGGGGCACTCCAAAAAAGCAATACAAGGACTCCCTGAAACAACATCTCAGGCTGGGCCAAATTGATCACCAGCAATGGTCCACCCTAGCCTCACATCGGGAGGCATGGAGATGCACTATCCACAATGCTTCAGCCTTATTTGAGAACGCAGGCCGAACAAGTCTTGAAAAGAAATGACGATGCAGAAAGAATCACAACCCGGAAACTTCACCCAACGAGACCTTCTGCTGTGCTTTCTGCAACCAGACTTGTTTATCTTGGATTGGCCTTTTTAGTCATCAGCGTACTTGCAGAAAGCATGGGATGAGTCCTTCCTGAATCTTTGTTTGCGAAGAAAAGCCGGGGGGGGGAGTGTATACTATGACGAATATTGAAACAGCAAAGTATTTTTGGCAAGACCATCTGTAGGACACATATTAGTTCACTGGATAAATATCCTTCCTCTACAATTAAATAAAAAACAGCAAAATCTTTGGGCACAAGCATCTGTAGGGGGCACATTTGGTGCACCTTCTCATCTGAAGAATTACTTTTCATGCACCATTACATTAAGAACAATAAAATCCTCTGTCAAGGCTATCTGTAGGGGGTGTTTCTTTGCAAGGTTTTAAAATGGTGACTTACAGTTGTCCCTCCGTATCCATGGATTTGGTATCCATGGATTTGGTATCCATGGATTACTGTTCAATTCTAATTTGGTTTAGGTCATGTGAAATGATGTAGCTTGCGCTGGCCAGAATGGGAGGTAAACAGGCTCGTTTGCCTTTATTGGACCTGTGTCAACTTGTGCTTTTCTTTATTTTTTCTCTCCATCAATTACAAAGAAGAAATTTGTTATATCAATTCCATGATGATGTAAGGAGGAGGTTAATGTCACCATTTGTAGCAAGTGAAGGGGCTTAGCATCAAATGGATCTGAGGCTGCATGTACACTGAGGAAATAATCCAGTTTGACACCAATTTAACTGCCATGGCTCAATGCTATGGAATTTTGGGATTTGTATTTTTGTGAGATATTTAGCCTTTTCTGTCAGAGAGCTCTGGTGCCACAAGAAACTACAAATCCCAAGGATTGAACTATGGCAGTTAAAGCAGGGTCAAACTTGACTATTTCAGCAGTGTGGATTGAGCCTGAGACTACTTTCATCCTACTACCAACTACATCCCTAAAATACACAATCTCATGCCTACACCATCAGTGATGTTACAACCATTGATATTTCCACTAGAGCAACTTAAGAGCATCTGAAGAACAAATACACAGACAAACTAAACTCCTCTGAACTAGCAAAATCGCCTTGTACAGCTAAGAACAACTGTGTTGCCTTTCTTCATCCACCATTAAATGAAGAATAGAAATTTCTTTTTGCAAGTGTTACTTCTAAGTGAGGTATTTGTTTTATGTGCTTATTTATAGTAAACTATCCTGCATGCTCTATTAAATGTAGAACAGCAAAATCTTTTGGCAAGTGAATCTGCAGGAGATGTTTTTGTTCAGTGGGTTTCATTTATGGTGCAGTATTATTTTTCATGCACCATTAAATCAAGAACATAAGAAAGATACCTAAAGTTTAGCAGCAAGATCTTCAAGAGTGGAAGAAATACTCTAACTCTTTCTTTCTTTGATATTCACTGGATCTGGATGTTCTCGGAATGAAGTTCATGGATGATGCAACACTTCTTATGAAGATGGCAGAGATCAAGAGGTACCAACTTCACAATTGCACTGGTGCACTTTCCTCAACTTTCAGGATCTTTATCCCTGTGTACACCAGTGGAGCCAGGAATAAACATAGTCAAGAATACAGATAACTGATGAAACTTTATTGAACTGACTTAAAGGACATTCATTCACACACATTTAATCAAGCAAACAAGACCATTGAAGTAAAGCAGGAAATGGGTAGAAGTGGGTTTAGACTAAGGCTTTAGGGGTAATACTACACCTGATCCTGAAGCTAGGTTCTCATGAGAAGCAGAATTACTCTTGAGTAGCAGCAGCAGCTGCATAGGAAGTGGAGTGGGTAGAAGTTAGAAAAGGGAGTTAAAGTTAAAAGGAGTGCCTGAGTCAGGTGGAAGCCAGCCAGGGGTTGGGGAGGAATTAGTAGGATTTAGAAGGAAAGCACGCGATAACAAGGTGAGGGGGTATGGAACGGAGTGATGTGGGTTTGGGAGAAAGGTGAGATCTGACCAATGAACTGAGACTCTGAGGGGATTTTATAGGAAAAATCCCGTTTGAAGGTGCCATCTGGATAATAGAACCATTTGTCTTCAGATAGTTCCCATTGATTCCAGACTAGCCAGGAACTGGGAAATGGGGGCTTCTTTGAATGGGATGACTGACAGGCTACCTTCCTATTGACTTGCAGATATGTGGAAGATGAACAGGTTTAGCATGGCAATGAAAACTTCCAACTGTATAGATTGATGCCTTCCTTTTTAACCTAGCCAGAAGGCAGGAAGAACCTTTTGCTACATCAAAAGAGGGTTGACTGGTTGTATTGAGGTGTGAATGTTTGGGGAATTTGTGAGGCCCCTTCTTCATTTGCTACATGCTAGTCCCAGCGTTTCTTTGTTTCCCGTCAACTCCTGAAAGGCTCAGAGTTGACCAGATTGGTATCAAATTATGGCCAATTGTTAGTGAACCAGGGTGGGGGACGATTTGGGTTTGCAGTTGGATGATGGGTATCGTTACATTACTAGCATTTCAGGTCCCAAATGTGCCCACTCATAAGTGAGTCTTATTGAGTCTAGTGGCCCTTATTCTCAGAAAATGAGCATAAGAGTTGGCAACTAATGGCTTTGGGGTACTTTTGCCCCTTTCCTGCTCTGTTATAGGCCACACACACCACCACCACTGTAACACTAAAGTTTGGCAGCAAATAACAATAACCTTGACTGGGACAAGGAAATAGAATAGTGTAAGAACAGTTTTATACTGCTTTTAACCATGTGCTTTATAATTGTTATTTTTTTAAAAAAAAAAACTTCTGTAAAGTAAGATTTCAGCTGAATTTTATTTTAAATTATTGTAAACCACTTTGGGTCCTATGCCAGATGAAAGGCAAGGTAGAAATGAAATGAATGCTTATCTTAGCTAGTTTTCACACTTTGCTTCCAAATTTCAGTTCAAAACCCATTTCAAGCAACTGCCAGTCATAATAACGTAAAATCTGTGCTGTAATCACACTTGGAATATTGTACCACTTCAAAATGGATATGGTAGAATTTGGGGGAAATGATTCACTGGGATCATTTGTGTGCAAATATCTACCTGGACTTCATTGTTTCACTGGATGTGACTTCATCCATTTTTCAAGAAACTGAGAGATTCACCTTTTTAAGATTCTTGGAAAAGGGCTGCACAAGCCACATTTTCTTTCTTATTTAGGGTCAGTAACTGAGTACTGGAACTTACAAAGGTAAAGGTTTTTTGTTTTCCTTTCTTGATTAGAGGCCTCAGTTAGTTACATGAGGCAACAATACAGAACACTATGTTAATTATTTGCCAAAATGATAGGCTTACTTTTTTTAAAAAATCTGATTAGCAAACAAAAGGCTACAGAAGTTAATGGATGTAAATGAATTAAAGTATGTATGAAATTAAAGGAACAGATGGAAGCACACTATGCCTCTGTAGAAATCTGCCATCCAAGCTAATATATATATATATTTGGACTTGGAAACCAAGCTGTACAAAGCTGGCCTCTTGTTGTCAAGCACGTGACTGTTGATAGACTACTGAAAATAAGAAGTACATGTTCAAGTAATTTGATAGAAAAAGGAAAAGGGAAGTGGAGGGAAGAGAAATCTAGCAGCATATTGAAGATGATTTATATTTTAGCATGGGTTTCCATGGATATCAACCCACTTCCTCATGTGCACTGATAGAGTTATATTAAAGTCACAGGTTTTAAAGACAGTTACACAGTTGTGGGAGTGGACTAGAATGTATCAGGACACAGAAAGATGCAGATTGTGATCTTGGCTATAAATCTGCCTGAAGAGGGAACATACAGCCAACTCTTCTGTGGCTTATGATGCAGACCTCATATAGATGGTCTGCATCTAAGGATTCCTGCCTCCCCAATAAAAAAATAAGGGAATACAGTAATTCCTTTCTTTCATTCTAGAATTTATTTATTCTCTGGTCATTTACACAGGGAAATCTGAATCATCACCATTTTAGATCTTCCCTGATGAGTTCTTCTTTGTGTTCTATGTGACTCACACAAATGGGATACCCTGTGCCTGCGCAGTATATCTTTCAGAACCTTCTAGAGTGTTACATAGGCATTTTGGCAGTAGCCCCAGCCACCACCCATGACACTTTATAGGAGTCTTCCCACCAAACCACCAGTTCCTTTTTGTTTGCCGCTGCAGCAGCATCAGAAAGAACCAGGTTCTTCTTCAGTTTGACCTTTTGGCTTCGCTGTTTCTCTTCAAGCTAGCTGTTTCAGCTTTTCCATACTGGGACTGATTCCTGGTGCTTCATCAGTTCCTGAATTGCATTGGCATTTGATGCCATGCTTGCCCTTTGGGCCTGTTGTCCCACTCATGTCCTTGAAGAAATGCATCTCATGTGGTGCTAAGATCCCAGAGAAGGTTGGACACTTGAAGTGCCTTCTCTGCCTCTGAAAAGCTCATGTAGTTGCCTATTGTGCCCACTGTAGAGCTTTCAGGTGAGATGCAACAGAGTTGCACTTAAAAGCTCTCTTGTATAGTCTTTGAGGTCTCAAATGCCATCCACTTGGCATTTTACTTCTCTCAGGATGGACAGAGCTTCCCATTGAATCTGTACCAGTATCAATGTCTTCCTGCCCTCCAGCCAAAAGCTCTCTGTTTGGGTCAGCGATTTTGGGCTGTATCAATAGATGTATAGTGTCTAGATCAAGGGATGTAATAGTGCCACTCTATTCTGCCTTGGTCAGACCTCACTTAGAATACTGTGTCCAGTTCTGGGCACCACAATTAAAAAAGGATATTGACAAATTGGAGCGTGTCCAGAGAAGGGCAACTAAAATGGTGAAAGGTCTGGACACCATGCCTTATGAGGAGAGACTTAGGGAGCTGGGTATGTTTAGCCTGGAAAAAAGACGGTTAAGAGGCGATATGATAGCCCTGTTTAAGTATTTGAAGGGATGTCACGCTGAGGATGGAGCAGACTTGTTTTCTGCTGCTCCAGAGACTGGAACACGGAGCAATGGGTGCAAGCTCCAGGAACAGAGATTCCACCTCAACATTAGGAGGAACTTTTTGACAGTAAGAGCTGTTCGGCAGTAGAACACACTCCCTCGGAGCATGGTGGGGTCTCCTTCCTTGGAGGTCTTTAAACAGGCTGGATTGCCATCTGTCGGGGATGCTTTGATCAAGATTTCCTGCGTGGCAGGGGGTTGGACTGGATGGCCCTCGTGGTCTCTTCCAACTCTGCAATTCTATGATTCTATGATTCTATGATTCCATCTCTTCACAGGTGAAGAAGGTTTCTTTGCCACCTGAATCTGACAGTCAATCTTCCTGTCAGCATTCCCCTACTCCTGGCCGGTCCCTGGAGATCGAGATTAAGTTGATCAACTGACAGCACAAACACAAGCCAAAAAAAAAAAAAAAAACCACTGAGGAGAATCATAAACATCTCCCTGAAATGTCTACTGTGCAAGTGGTTTCCAATGTTGTCTCTCGGTCTACACCAGTCTCCCAGTCAGTCCCAGGTATGACTGAGTGGTGACATTCCCTACTTGAAGTAAACCTCTTCTTTGAGTCGGAAGTGCCTCATCTTTCCTCTGAGAATGTAGAGGTGACTTCACTTACACAACAACCCATGTCGCTTCAGAGAATGTTTCTGAAGGTCAAATTCTGGAGTCCTCACCAATTGTCTCTTTCTCCCGCCAGCCTTCTACTTCAACGGTTCCTGCCTTGAGGCTCTCCCCTCCATGCATATGGTCTTGCTAGGTTTGCTCCTGTCACGGTCTTCCTCGTCCCTCATTTATCCCTTTAGGGCCCTACTCAAATTAAATCAAAAAGAAGTGGAAGGAGAGAAAAAAGCCAGTAAAACTAAGCCTTAAAATACAAGGTTTATGCAAATCTCAAAACCAAACAAAAAAAATTAAAAATGAGAGAGGGGAAATCAAATCAGCAATGCCTCTATATTATTGCTCCTGTTTTAGGGAATGTAGAGGGAAAGTGCTTGAGATATCATCTGGTGCTGTAATTCAAAGGTGATCTCCTTAAGGAAAGCTCTCTTAATTGGCAGGGCTGTGTCCTTTCCCTCCTTTTTAAAAGGTGCGTTTATTGCTTTTGCTTACCTCAAGAAGCAATCTGTAGTCACACAGCACAGAATGTTCTATTCCAAAGACAGGAGAGGCTGCAGCAGTTTGCTTTTGCTTGAGTCTACAAGGAAGAGTAAGATCCTGTTTCCCTCTCCTTTCCCTTCTGCTGAATTGAGTGCAAACTAATTCATGCTGTGAGCTCAGGTTGCCATAACTGAAGTAAAATGGGAGCAAGGAAGAGGAGGATATTTTATCAGGATATTTTAAAAGGCACTGAGAAGGTGGGACACTGGAGGATTATCTGGAACTTTCCCTGCCAATCTGGGACAGTTGGAGTGTATGGGAATAGAGGGAGAAAATCAGTATGCTCAAGCCTCTAACACCTAATAAGCATCTTTAAAGGGAAGGGTATATTAGCAAGGGGTGGAAGATGTGTGCCATGAAATTAACCAACCCTCCCCAGCTCTATATGTATTCTTCAAGGAGATGAAAGGGGAAAGGAATGACATATTAGAGTAGCACCCACTCTGCACATCCTGTTCCCACATAGCAAATGCATCAAGTCTGGTGTTGCTTGCACACTAGTGATATATAGCAAAGTATGGGAAGCCTTGGGGATGCTAAGAAAAGAGGGAAATATCCTTCTTTTCCCTTCCTGAGATCTGAAACCACTGTAGAATGCTATCATGTAGGGCTACACAGAAATAACCCCTAAATACTGCAGATCCATTTGTAGAAGCTTTTCTCGAGTTTAAACAAACATGGTCTGATATTCATCTCTTACAGTTTGCACTGATACCAAGAAGGACTTCTGAGGCTTGGTTGTTGTCTTTTTAAACAGCCAAAGTTCACCACATTTCTATGGGTATGAACGCCACTCCAATGGTCAGGAGCAGGTTCAGTTTTCAGGTATGAGATTAGTACTGCTACTGTGGATACTAGTACTTTCAAACTGAATTAAGTGGTATGGGCTTTACAGTATTTGTTGTATAGGCTCCACCTTTTTCTCAAAGCTGGGAACTGAAATAGTTGTTTGAAAAATAAGGTGAAGGGAGAAAATGAGTCCTTAGATTCCCCAATAATTCAATTTGTAAGTACTACTACTTCATCCCCACAAATTCAAATTATTTCTTCATACAACATTCCCTTTCTCATCTTTATTAGAACAAGGTCAAAGGTGGAGAGAACTTTAACTGCCATTTTTTAAAAAAACTTTACTATAGTAAAGTTTACCACTGTGTTGATTTCCTGTCAAATCAAGGCCCACAACTTTTCTATAGACATCCACTGCATCCATAAATTGGTCACTGGCCCACTTACTGCCAAGCAGCCTATTAGATGTTACTCATCACCTGGCAGTTTGATAATTTTAAGGTGAAGCTGTAACCGCCCTCTAGCTACACGTATCAGTCTCCTAGCCGACCCTGCATGTGTTGGTATTTTCTATGCCTGTCTTCTGCTAAGTTTGCTTCTCACCTCATGATCAGCAGCCCTGCCAGACATGAAACTTTAGTCATATATTTAGTCAATAGTGTACATACACTTGTTGTTGCCTACTTATGTTGCTGTTTCTGAGTTATGGAGACCCTAAGATGGACCTATCCTGGGGTCTTCCAAGGCTGAATGTGACTTGCCCAAGGTTACCTGGTAGGTTTTCATGCCCAAGCGGGGATTTGAACACAGGCCTCCAGCAATTTAGTCATACTAATTATCCCATTATGTCACCCCAGAGAGCTCATGCCATTGCTTTCAAAGGGACCATAATTTGGCCTGAGAGGACTCTTGAAATAACCCCACAATCATCAAGGCTATATTAGACTTTTGTGATTGAAGGGAAGGCAGAAGTGAAGACCAAGCCAGGGAGTGTATGTCATTGGCTCTTCAAAAGACACACTGTCAGCTTCACAGAATTTGGTTATAAATTTTGCAACATTTGTTTCAATATTGCAAAATTGTAAAAATGTTTTGTGTAGTTTGGCAGAAAAATGTACAGTATATGGAAGGTTTCAGAAAAGGAAACTGAGGCTTAATGAAAATTTCCCTTCATGGAGGTTAGTCATGTTCTGAAGTGGACCAGTCAGTTTTTTCAGAAGGATCTTAAGTAGGCTGAGCCATTAGCAAGAAATGATGTTACCAAGGGACTGACTCTCTAACCTATAGAATCATAGAATCATAGAATTGCAGAGTTGGAAGAGACCACGAGGGCCATCCAGTCCAACCCCCCTGCCACGCAGGAAATCACAATCAAAGCATCCCCGACAGATGGCCATCCAGCCTCTGTTTAAAGACCTCCAAGGAAGGAGACCCCACCATGCTCCGAGGGAGTGTGTTCCACTGCCGAACAGCTCTTACTGTCAAAAAGTTCCTCCTCATGTTGAGGTGGAATCTCTGTTCCTGGAGCTTGCACCCATTGCTCCGTGTTCCAGTCTCTGGAGCAGTAGAAAACAAGCCTGCTCCATCCTCAGCGTGACATCCCTTCAAATACTTAAACAGGGCTATCATATCGCCTCTTAACCGTCTTTTTTCCAGGCTAAACATACCCAGCTCCCTAAGTCTCTCCTCATAAGGCATTGTTTCCAGACCTTTCACCATTTTCGTTGCCCTTCTCTGGACACGCTCCAATTTGTCAATATCCTTTCTGAATTGTGGTGCCCAGAACTGGACACAGTATTCTAAGTGAGGTCTGACCAAGGCAGAATAGAGTGGCACTATTACTTCCCTTGATCTAGACACTATACTTCTATTGATACAGCCCAAAATCGCATTGGCCTTTTTAGCTGCCGCAGTCCAGGTTTTCAGTTTCCCCTTCCTTGGGTTTGACAGACCACACTAGATTTCCATCTTATTGTACTGTTGCATCCCTGCACAAATATACATACATGTACAACAACTTGACTATTACCCTTTCTGAGTTTCCTACTGCAAAGAAGTGTGGACTCGAGTACATGGGTATGTTTTGGATGCTACATTCAACATTTCCCTTGCAATAATGATCTGTCATGTGGCTTATCAATACACCTTTGTCAGCCTTTCTCCATGGTTTTTCTTGTAGACATGTGCCCCATGTGGTAAACAATTTGTTGGAAGTGTCACTGCTTTGTCCTGATATTCCATTATGGCAGGTATACTCTTTTCCAGAAAAACCCTTTCCATTCTTCCTTCTCCATTCCTAATGCTCTTAGGTATTTTCCCATTCGGCTCTTGCTGATATCTCATGATGTACTTTGCCTTGCTGATACACTGACAAAATGGAGTAGATCTTCTGGAATGTTCTCCCCCTTCTCGTAAGACTGAGCTGAGTACTAAAACAGGGGTAACGTGTTGCCCTCCAGAAATATGTTATACTGCAGCTCCCCATCACCACTCATTATTGTCTATGTTGGCTAGAGCTAATGGAAAAAGTAATGCAGCAACATTTGCAGGGCCACACATTCCTTAACTATGTTGGAGAAATGTAAAAAGTAAGGACCCTTTTCATATCAAATATGTACTTTACTTCTGACGATCAAAAGCCTCTTTAGGCCTTTGGAATAAAGTTTTACATTGGGCATGAAGGTGAGATTTACTTACCCTGACTTGCCCTTATGGAATACACATAGCTCCTTATTTGCTAAAGCAATAGTTCAGAAACTGCATGTTGAAGTGATTCCTAACAGGAAAGCTGTCCAGAGTTCCCTTGGAGAACAAGCCATCATTGGCTCAAGGGGAAGCTTAGTAGAGCCAACAGCACCGTGTTTAAAGCCCACACTGGGTTTTACTTTGTTAACAGTCATAAACATATTCTCACTATAAAAAGCAAGCATCCAGATTCAGTACTATCTTCCTACCAAATAGGCAAGTAACTCTCCAATAGCTTATCACAACAACCAGATTCTAATCTTCCCTGCCAACCCCCAAGTATGAAGTGTAAAGAAAATCACTGATTTAGCCTTGATACTACAATAATTCATCTTGTATGGTTATGCTGACTGCATCATTATTTTTAAGGGTAAAATTTTTGTGCAGGGACGAAGGGACACCACAATTTATCAGTTGCCACTAGTTGCTGCAGTATCTTATTTTTTAAAAAAAAATGTTTACAGCCAAGGGGCAGCCAACCAGGGATGTTCACTGTTACCACTGCACTTCAACTTCACAATGCCAAGATTTTAATGAACATAAAAGCAGTCACTATAGCATAGAAAGCAGTAATTAATTATTTCACCGTTAAAAGTACAGTCAGTTCTCTGTATCCACAGATTCTGCATCCACGGATTCAACCAACCAGGGTTTGAAAATAGTAAAAAAAAAAAAAAAAGGAAACCTTGATTTTGCTGTTTTATACAAGGACACAATTTTACTATACCATGGTATATAATATGACTTTAGCACCCACGGATTTTGGTAACCATAGGGAGTCCTGGAACCAAACCCCAGTGGATACCATGGGTCCACTATAAAACACTTTGTTAATGTAAACAGCCAACTCCAGAGTTCACATAAAGATGTAGAAAAAATCCCTTTAGGTAACTTTAGATTATAATGGCTATATTATCTGTTACACAACAATACTGAGTCAGCATGACAACAAATGACATCTGTTCCATTTTTGTTTGAAAAGTATTTGTTTATTGCTTAAAAGACTTAAGTTAAAAAACAAAAAATAATACACATGGTTGTCGAAGTGGGGCCCATAAGACCAGCAAGTCTACAAAATTAGCTAGCTGCACCACTTTAACACCTGAACATATTGCAGTTTAACTGATGCAATATGCCACATCCTTAATACTTTTGTAATAAAGCCAATTTTGTTTTGGGCTGTTAAATATGCTCCTTGAACTGACAACACAGAAGTAAGATTTATTCAATTCTACAACTTACCCATAATCTGAAATACTACATTTCTCTGAAGTATTAATTTTATTCACTTGACAGCCATTAGGAGCACATTTAATAGTAGTACGAATCTGAATACTTCCATCTCCTATTTGCTGTCTTGAGTGTTTTAATGATCAGCTTTCTACTGCCCTAAGGAGCCAACCAGTACAGTACACAATCAATCACTGCCAAGCCATTTTTGTTTGTATTTTGTAAATTCTTTTTTCTCCATATTCAGAATAGGATCCTTGGGGCCTAAGGTCAAACTGTTTTACCCACTTTTCATCAAGGTGAAATCAAGGTGTAATTAAGATGATTTGTGATCAGGAGTAACGTCAAAAGTGCCAGTACAGGACACTTTAGTGTCTGAAGAATAGCCCAAAGCATGCCCACCCCAGCATCTAGGATGGAACAGTGCAGGTTCTCTCCCCTCTATCCCCCCAAAGAGCTGCCTGAAGCCAATAACTTCATTATGCTACATAGCAGGACTAGCCACGAATGTCAAGGTTTAACAGTGATTTCAACACTAGTTTCACAGAATGCCCCAAATTTAAGAACACAAATGCTAGATATTTAGCTGTGCAAAACAGTACATAGTGCTTAACTACAAGTGGAATAAACCATGATTTGTTAAACAAATACTTCTCAAAACATGATTTTATGGTCCTCTAAGATAGGACTTGAAACTTCCAGCTGTGCTCCAGACAAGTGCCGATCAGCTACCTTGGACCCAAACAGTTACCACTGCAATATACACCAAAAATAGACAAATCTAGTAACTGAACTGTCTGCTTTTGATGCCTGAATAATGGTATCACAAAGTGTATCAGTTCACTGAAGGCAGTTTCTAGTCCTACTTAAAACATGATCTGGCCCTGATAAATAAGACTGCACAGGAATTTTCTGAAGGTCAATGGTCCATAATGGTAAGTCTTCTACATGATCTGTCAATTTAACATATAATTTTAGCAATGTACTTTTTTTAGATGACCTTCTTGAATTCATCATACAACACAAGCACAAAAGCACCCCCCATGCCTCGAAGAACATTAGACCATGCACCCTTGAAGAATGCTTTTCCACCTTCATCTTTTGCGATCTTTCTCCAGCAGTCAATTGTTCCAGAATACATGATGTCACCTGTGGGGTAAATAAGCCGATTCACTTTCAGCATTTAGTTTAAAGGACAGCAAACTCTGGTTTCAAAAATTTAAAAGCTGTACAGAGCTAACACATTCTACAATTTGTTCATACAGTGTTTTTGAAAGATTACTCTGAAACTATACACGCACATACACGTCATTTATTGGCAGGAGGAGGTAAAGTTCACAGCTAATTAAGCAGACCAAGGTCATCTGAGCAATTTAGCGAGCTTAGGTTTTCGGTGGTTTTTTTCTGGGCTGTGAGGCCGTGTTCTGAAAGAGTTTATCTCCGACATTTTGCCTGCATCTATGGCTGGCATCTTCAGAGAATGGTTGAGTAGGAGTGTGTGGGGAGTTTATATACTTCACAGTATATAAACCCACACACACTCCCACCCAACCATTTTCTGAAGATGCCAGCCACAGATGCAGATGAAACATCAGAAATAAACGCTTCCAGAACACGGCCTCACAGCAAACCTAAGGATGGAGTAATAGTGCCCTCTAGACATTTTAGGCTATAAGTTCCATCAGCACTACCAGGGGCAGGTATTGAAGGAATTATGTTCCAAACATTTTGATAGCCCCAGGCTGCCTATCCACTGCAAATTATTTATCTGCTCAGATCAGTGGCATTCAGCCCATTCTGGAAGGGGGTTGCACTTCCCCCTTAAGGCTCATGTTTGTAGCTTCAAAGTGTTCACTGATACATATTTTGTCACTAAAACCAGAGGTGCCCTCTTAGGACCAACACCCTCTATTACATTAGGCTAGCCAGAGACAGTCTTGCTCTCATTCTCTATAACATAGCAATCTCCTATTTGGATTGCTAGGATGTGCAATGCATCCTATGTGGGGCTGCCCCTCAAAGGCAGCAAGACTGCCATCTTGACAATTTTTAAGATGTTCATAAGCTCCTATTTAAGGCCAGACCTTCCTCAAGTCTTCTCAGTAGTAGCACTGACAGAAATAAATGCCCTCCCGGTGTCAAGCAGGATTTTGAAAATTGCTGCAGCTTTTAAAACACATTTCAGATCTTACATTTTATAGTCTACTCTTATTTTGGGGAACTGAGTTTGATTTTCCAATTCCTTTAATGTTCTTGTGCTGTTCGCATTACAGGTTGAGTATCCCTTATCTGGAAATCCAAAATGCTCCAAGATCCAAAAGTACCACAGATTGTCCACATGGGTGCCTGAGATAGTGAAATCTTTGCTTTCTGATGCTTCAATGTACAAGCTTTGTTTCATGCACAAAGTTATTAAAAAATACAGTGTACAAAATTACCTTCACGCTATGTTTATAAAGGTATATATGGAACAAATGAATTTCATGTTTAGACTTGGGTCCCATCTCCAAGATACATCATTATGTATATGCGAGTATTCCAAAATCCTAAATAACCCAAAATCCAAAACACTTATGGCCCCAAGCATTTCAGATAACGGATACTCAACCTGTACTATGATTTTTCATTATTATTTAATCCATCCTCAAGGTTTGTTATGGAGCAGCTTACACAGTAAATACATAAAAAAATATTTTCCTCAAGGATATATATTATATACAGCTGCTTTATAAGCCTGTAGAAATTTTATTTTATTTATGTAATCTATATTCTGCCTTTCTATCAGTATGGGACCCCAGGTGGCAAAACTACCACACTAAGACTGAAAGTTTCAGATGCTTATCCCAACCTGCTAACATCCAATCCAATCATGCTGATGGGATTAAATAAACTTAAATATTAGTGCTCACTTTCCAACAGATGAGGATTCTGGATGAGACTGTAATGTTTCAAGCCTCAATAATCAAAACTACATATCACTAAGAAATTTATTTTCCTACTTCTCAAAGTTTATTGTAAATGCTGCCTACTTGCTTTACGCCCAGACTGCATCATCATCCGACGTCGCACTGTGTCAAAGGGATAGGAGACCACACCAGCTACTGCAGTTACTGTCTGTGCAATCATCCAGCTGATCACAATGTGAGTGTTCCTAGGATCTGGCAGCATACCTGTAATGAAACACAAGTAGTCCTATACTTTTAAGGAAAATATGGCAACAAATACTTTAAGAAAGATTTAAGATACTTGTTTGCTACAGGTATCTTAAACTAAAGCATATCAATTTTGTTTACAATTTTGTCAACACACTGCTTGGTTAATAAAGAGTAACAGTTCAAGCTAGTGTACTTCTAATTTTCATTATCTAATGCAGCAATCAAAGCATATCTGACAGTACCTATTCCTAATATCTAGCCCTGAAAATGGAAACTCTACCATGTTTTATCTGTAACATTACAGCTGGTATGTACCAGAAGGTCCAAAGTATTAAGAATTGCTTGTGGCAAAACAACATCACTTCACTCAACAACTGGCTATTTTACCAAAGTAGTGAATTTACAGAAGGGCACTTTGCTGATCCCTTCCTGGGAACTCTTCATAGATTCCACTATCAGCTTTCTCTAGCTGCACTTCTAAACACGTTGCCTCCATTTGCCCAAATCTTTTAGTCAAATCTTTTTGTAATTCCTCATTTTACTGTAACCTCTGATATCAAATGTGTGAGAGAAGCAAGATCTCTTCTCTCTGTTTCTTTGAAACAAACTTTAAAAAATTAAGAAAACAAAAGTTCAAAACCCTTCCCAGACAGTGTTTGTCCTTGTAAACCAATGTATGATATACTTTACTGTTTTTCCTTCATGAACAGGAAATCTATCATGGCATTATGTCAACTTTAACTGCACACTATGCAGAGCTTCAAAAACATGTTTTGCCAAAAACCAAACTCAATGTCTCTTTTACCTTTTGCTGTGTCATAGATCCCAAAGTAGGCAGCTCTATAGATGATTATACCCTGGACAGAGACATTGAAGCCTTGATATAGGCCACGCAGGCCATCAGACTTGAAGATTTTGGCTAGACAGTCCCCAAGACCCCTGAATTCTCTGTCAGTGGAAGCTTTTCCAACATCAGCAGCCAGACGGGTTCTTGCAAAATCCAAAGGATAGACGAAGCAGAGGGATGTTGCTCCAGCTGCACCACCAGAAGCCAGGTTACCAGCAAAATACCTCCAGAACTGTGTGTGCTTATCTACTCCTCCTAAGAAAACTTGCTTATACTTATCCTTGAAGGCAAAGTTGAGAGCCTGAGTTGGGAAGTATCTGATGACATTGGCCAAATTCCCACGCCAGAAGGACAGCACTCCTTGCTCTTTAGGAATGCGGACGACACAATCAATGATTCCTTTGTACTGTTTGTCAGCAGCAATCTGCTTGCTTGCATGTTGTACCTGTACAAAAAAAAAAATGATTATGTACTGTATATTGTTATGGGTAAAAAAAAAAGTATTATTCAAATGTAAGAGCTGGACCTTATTCTTTCAGCTTCAGTCTGAAATGTGTTTTTTTTAGATCTGAAATCACCATTTATTCTCATGAGAAATAAGAATAATTTTATTGATAGAGAAATATAGACACATATTTAATAGCTAACAGTCTGGTGAAATACAGCTTAAGATATTAACTGAAAAAAATAAGCTAAACATCCACACTGACAGAAAAAACCTTTGAAAATGAAAGCTGCAGCTATTTGGTTTTTTTAGCAAAAAAAGAAAACTATGTCTTCGAAACATGGGTTACAATTATAATCATTTAACAACTCATCCTCTAGATATTGCTAATATAGAATAAAAAATAAGATTGATTATTTACACAGCACCATTAATGCATATTGTACAGTAAATTTCCCAACTAGAGAAATTAAAACAATCCTACTACCCTGTCTTACTGAAAACTACTGGATTTATTGTAAGGAAAAAAAAGACTGGTTTAGAAGAAGACATTGTTTCTTAACGTGCCAATACTTTCCAAAAACTTTCATGCATTTCTTATTTATGTTTTCCTCCGGAAGCACAAGCCCATTACCTACTGATCTGGAGCAGGAGATTTCAGGATTGGAGCAATTTTGAGAAAAGTCTCATTATTATTATTAATTTCATTTGTATGGTGCTTTTCTCCCATGATGGAACCCAAGGTGGTTTCCATAAAACAGATTAAAAACACAACATATATAGTCAAAATACCATAAAATCATTATAATATGTTATGCTATTATATGTAATATTACAGTCATCCCTTCACATTTGCGGGGGTTAGGTTCCACAGACCTCTGCGAATGTGAAAATTCCGTGAATAAAGACTGCCCTCCCCCTCCCTCCATAGTCGCCTCCCCACGCCTCCTGAAAGTGGCGACGGGGCCTCCAGCCCCGTTGCCACTTTCCTCAGCCTCCCCTCGCGGCAAACCGCGAATATGCGGAACTGTGAGTGTGGCGGCCGCGAAAGTTGAGGGAGGACTGTATACTACAGCAGGACCCCCATATCCGCTGGGGATTGGTTCTGCCCCCCCCCATGGATACTGAAAACCGTAGATAACAAAAATGCCATTGAAAATAATGGGGCTTCTGGTTTAAAATACCATAGACTTGCCTTAGAGGACCTAGAAAATGGCTAGAGAGGACACATTTTCTAGGAAGACTCTATGGTAGGTATGCTGTTTTGTGTCCTATGAATAACTGAATCAGTGCACAATGAAACAGTGGATACAGGGGTGTGTGGCAGTTATATGGTTCAGACTACAAATTGAAAATTTTACTAAATTACAGTTACAACGTCTAAAGTCAAGAATATATTATTTTTGTGAAGTAACAAAACATCTATTTAATTTGGAAAGTCTGTAGTAATGTAATAACAAAGTTCAACACAGCTAGAGAAGGGAGTTATTTGCTATTTCTTTATTTCTTGTCTCTTTTTCTTGTTTTTTTTCCTCTTTGTGATTCTGCTTTGTATATTGTCCATTTTAATGTCTATGCCCTCACTTTGATGAATTTTTTTAAAAAAATAAAATGTTATAAAACCAGCTTAAAGCATATAAAATCTAAAACATACGTGATAAAACAAGCCTTGCTACTTATACATTAAAAGCCTTTGCTTTGCCTTCCATCTGTAGAGTGCATTTGGAGACCTAGGAGTTTTATGTCCATATTTTTACAACAGTGTACAGAGTGGGGCCATATGTTCCAAAGAGTTAAATTGCAAAAAAATTGCAAGAGCTGTGCGGAAGAATCTAGTCTGCAAAAGGTTCAACTGCTGGGAAAAGCGTGCTAAACCTTCCCAGGGAGGGTCAGGCAGAGGAAGTCTACCGCTGCGATGCTTCATTCATTTGAGCAGACATACACACACACAGCGTCATCAAAAGGGGGCGGGGCCAAGAACAACCGAGCCCCGCCCCGCTTCTCCACAAGAGGTCACCCCTCAGTTCCTGTCGCGCGAGACAACAACGGGAAGAGAAGGGGGCGGGCACGTCCTTTTTTCTCCGCAGGCGCCTGAGCCATAGGCCTGCCGTCACGTCAATCAAGGGCACGCCGCCGGAACAAGATGGCGGCGGCCTCTGAGGCCTTCTCCCTCCTCCCTTCGACCTCTCTGTGCCCGCCTTCCGACTCAAAGGAGACACAGCGGGAAAGAAAGGGAAGGCAGGCAGCCTCCCCCCTCCCTCCCTCGCCCGCCACCTCGTCACGTTCTAAACAGCTCCCAACGGTCATGCTCTAACGGAACTGCGCGCGATGGGCACGAGCCGTCCCCCCCCCGTGAAAGACCACCAAGTCTCCCCACACACACACAGAGATACATAAGCCACCGCAAAGGAGGCGGCTGCCGGCACCGGGGTGGCTCGTCTCCCCTTTGCCCCCCTCCAAGGCGGTCCCCCTCGCCTCCATTTTCTCCCTCAGCGCGCCCCACCTGAAGTAAGAGCTTGACCCGCTCGATGGGCGCCACGGCGGTCTTGCTGATGGCCGCCGCCACGCCGCCGGCTAAGAAGTCCTTGGCGAAGGAAAGGGCCGCGTCTGCCATGGCTGCGGGGGGGGGACTCAGGGCGGTGGTGGCTGCTGCTGCTGGGACCCGAGACGACGCGGACCGAAAAGGAAAGGCCGCCGGGGCTCAAGCGCTAAATGGCAGGCTCAGGAAGCTCCGCCCGCGGGGCGCCATTGGTGGAGGAGGCGGCGCGGGCAGGAGGAGGGGTTTTCCGGGCGGGCGGCAGGAAACGCAGAAAAAGGGTGAAGCGCGGGGGTGGGAGGCTGGTTAATTCGTAGAGGACAAGCCTACCAATGGCTGCCCCTGATGGCAGCTGAATCCTCCTTTTAATGTCTTTGGTTGCCATGGTCCCCCAAGACTTAACTCAGGATTTAAAACCATAACACCTAATACGACTGCTACTAATAATATAATAGCACCATCCATTAAACCTTCGCTCACTGGAGAAGACTTTGCTCCGGCTTCTTCCGGCAAGTTTGTGGCTGCAGGAGATTGAATGGCAATGCGCAGGGCCAGCCAGCCAGCCTTTCCCTTGGCTCCTGGTATAGGACAGCAGTTGAGGTGACAGCAAATCATCCATGAATAATCAAATCCACAAAACTTAAACCTGCAACTATGGAGGGCCAACAGTAAACCATAGAGTGCAGAACATTCGGATGGCAATGGTCCCCCAGAGCTAGTTATTTGTTTGAAAATAACTGGTCAGAATGGTAATATAGTTAAACCTGCTGTAAGCTTGTTTCCAGAGTCTAAATAAATATCTTAATTCAGAACACATTTTGTGTACAAAAAATTGCAACAAACCACTTTAAGAGACTGAAATAGTTGAAAGAGTGTGTGCACACAATTTATAGTGGATCATAAAACAACACAATGAGAGTATATGGTAGTTTTCCATATAATTCACTTGGACCTTGTGACCTTTAAGAATGTTTCTTTAGCACTACAGTCCTATCCCCAGTACGTTCAGTGGACTTATTCTCTAGGATGTGGTTTCAGACTTCCATTCTAAAAAACTTGGGAATTTATCAGATGTGGCAAAAATTGCACAATTACAACATCATGGTAGAGCAAATGGTTCCCACTATTGCATGACACTGTCATGTTCCCGTGGTCAAACTGCTCCAGCAGCGAGTAAGGTGTTGCTTTTAATTGATGGAACAAGCTCTCAATATCGCTTTTTTTGCAGTATTGGGAAGAAAGTGCAAAAAAAACACATCCTACTGTAAATCGTAAGATTACAGTGTGAATGGGCAGTTCTCCCCCCCCCCCCCCCGTGTTCCCAGCGAGAAAACGTCTGGGTGAGAATGTTAAAACTATCCACAGGATGCTTTTTTTAATGAATTGTCCCAGTTTGCACATTTTTAGGTTTGTTTAAGTGTTTGTATGTACGTTTACTTTGCAACTTAAGGGGATTTTGGTGTTCTTAAGCATGCTCATGTCTTCTCACAATCTTGCCCATGGTAAATCACAGAAGTAAAGTTCCATTCTTAAAGTGCTAATGGTGGTCATGCAATAATTCCATGGCGGTTCTTTCACGCGATTACTGCAACATGCAATAATAAGTGTAATAATGCCACTATGTTTCTCCTTTCCTCATTCACGGAAATACAGCATTTTTAGATGCTAGTCTGATAAGGTCCTTGGACTTTAAAAGCAGAAACAACAGCTTCCACGCTGTCAGAAAACACTTGTCTATCAAGTAAACAAGATATGAGCTGCCTCTGAGTTTGTTTTGCATAAACATAGAATAGCAAAAAGAATAAAAAACAGATCCAAGCAGTACCGCCACTAGTAAACTACAGTAGTCCCTCCACATTTGCGGGGGTTAGGGTCTCGAGACCCCCGCAAATCTGAAAAAATGCAGATAAAAAAGGCCTCCCCCACCCACTCGCGAAACCCCTTGCCCTTCCAAAGGCCTCCGCCTGCCTGGCTGCCACATCTCCTGCTTTGGGAAGGTCGGGGTGGCAGCGGCCGGGAAGTTGGCCGGCCTCCCTGAAATAGCTCTGGGGCTTTGAAACCCTGGAGCCGCCTCGGGAAGGCTGGGGAGGGCAGCAGGCAGGCGAGAGCATGGCTGGCCGGCCTCTCCCCGGCCTTCCCGAGGGGGCTCTGGCGCTTTGAAACCCCAGAGCTGCTTCAGGAAGGCTGGAGAGGGGACGGGTGGGCGGGAGGTTGGCCAGCCTCTCCCCGGCTTTCCCAGCCTCAGGAAGGCTGGAGAGGGAGGCGGGTGGGAGGGTGGCTAGCCAGCCTCTCCCCAGCCTTCCCGAGGGGGCTCCGGGGCTTTGAATCCCAGAGCCGCATTGGGAAGGCTGGAGAAGGTGGCAGGCAGGCAGTTGGCCGGCCTCTCCCCAGCCTTCTGAGGGGACTCTGGGGACTGACAACCCCATAGCCGCTTCGGCAAGGTTGGGAGGGGTGGAGGGAGCACGGCAGAGAGGCTTTTCAGCCACTCCCCATCCTCCCAAAGCCGCAACAAGGCTTGGAAAGCTCAATCACGGCTTTGGGAAGGGCGGGGGGGGGGGCTAAAATGCGCCTTTCCTGCCAACTCCCTGCTGTCCCGGGGCTTGGCTCTCCACCCCAAATGGAGCCAAGCCCCAGGAGAGTGGGTAGTTGAGCGCCTGGCTTGCTCAGCAAGCACTCCGTTTAAATCGGCTCCTCTCCCTTGTGTGCGAGGGAGAGAAGCTGATTTAAATGGGGTGCTCGCTGAGCAAACCACGAATAATCAAAACTGAGAGAGTGAAAGCTGCAAATGTGGAGGGGCAACTGTACATCCAACTGCAATTGTATCCTATAACCTACAATTTGTATCAAACTTATTATAGCCTACAATTTGTATCAAATTATTTGTAATGTTTTACAGCACAGAAGATAAAATGTAGCCATTGTACAAGTTCTCTTTCATGGTATTTACCAAGAGAAAGTCAAATTTCTGTTCTCTGGCCTTAGAGGTCTGTAGGTGTATTATTTATATACATGAACATTCCGTGCTATTGGTTTGCAGGACTGTGACGAATTGTACACTAGGTGCATATTTATCCCTTTTCAACAAGTCAGTCAGTCTCTCTATCACCATATACCTGTATAATGAGTCACCACATACTCAGCAATGCTAATAAAATCCAAGCTTTAAAGATATTTTTAAATGGTAGGTATTATCTCTGGGTTCCTTTTTGTTTCTTTAATTTCAGTGAGCACCATCAAAACATATGTGTAAAGAGAAAAATAAGCAGAATGGGTTTAGAACAAAAAAATATCAATTACAGAAAGAGGCAGGCAACACATTTTCCAAAGGGGAAAAGGAAAAGGCTATTTTTGAAACACTGTTTTAATCATCAAACTGTTTTATATACCATTCACAAACTGTAAGTAAGCAATCATTAAACTTTAATAATTATAGACACCCAAAACAGATATAGAAACATCTATATTAATTCTGGCTGATGGGTAGTACTAAAATGAAAGTACTCAATACACATAAGTGACATCTAGTTTAGTGGACAGATGATTTCTTAATGCACAAAATTGCATCTAACAGGTTTCCTGTTATCTTAATCTGCACACTGGTGAATCCATGTTTCTCCAATAACTCTTTGTATTCCAAACCACTCCTTTGCTTTCCTTCTGTCATACTGAGGGATTGTAAGACACCTCTAGCAGGGCTTGTTCCTTTCTCATTTAGCACAATTTCTGCTACTAACAAAGCACTTCCTGCATTTGTGAAAACAAAAAAAACACAACAAAAGAAGTGTTTAGTGCATATCACTAGCTTCAAGTTAGTGTTTGTTTGTTTTTTAGTGGAAGATTATAGTGAAAGGGCTACTCCTTCCCCTGAAGTTTTCTCACCTAGACATTAGGGGTGCTTTGAGTGAACCTTTTATTATGCAGTAACCCTGCCCTGTTCATGGAATGGTTGCCCAGATGCCATCCAGACCTATATTTTTAATACATTATTAGACATACTTCTTACCCTTCACATGAAATAAACATGTACAAAGGCAGGACAAGAGTAACCTAGTGAAATCTGATCAACCTGTGCCTGCTCTGAGATGGGAGGCACAAGAGACACTTGGGGTGCCTGTACACCTATGGGTTCCCTTGTCCCATGGCACTGCCTACTATTTACAGCCCACCTATGTATTCCCACTGCTGTTTCCATCCTTCATACTGGAAAAGAAAATCTATTGGGAAGGAAAAGAGCATATCTGAACAGTGCTATTTGACTAATAGTTTCAGGAACTATGTGCATAGGAGAGGTCCAAGAGGTCCTGTTTTTTGTTTTTAAATGGCAGTGCTGAGTAATGTGTGTCAGGAGACACACATGGCCACATGGTGCACAACCCAGTTCATCCTTTTTGCTGAAGCCTTTCTCCAGGTTCTTCCATTATTGAAACTACACAGTGTAATAAAGGAAATGGCTCTCAGCAGTGGTACCTCAGCTACTGAATAATCTCCTTAAAGAGGCTCACTTGGCACTTACATTGTATTCTTTCTGTAATTAAGATCTGAATAGGAACAATATGAGTAACACTCAGACTGGGCAAAACCCCTTTATTCAACTCTCTTATTCACCTAGGAATTTTAATTTATTGTAAACTTCTTAATTCCAATAAATTTTATCTGCTGTTTTACTCTTTTGTGATATCCAGGTCAACTCCCATATCCATGGGGGATACGTTCCAAGACCCTCCATGGATACCTGAAACCATGGATAATAGGGAACTCTATTATTTTCAATGAGAAGAATACCAGATGTTGACCACAGAATCACATTGGAAAACTTAGAAATGCCTAGAGAGAACATATATTTATGGATGTGGATAAGTGAAACTGGATACCAAATCCATGGATATGGAGTCAACCTGTAGTTAGTTGTAAACATCTTGAAAAAGTTTTAAATATAATGTTGGCTCTAAACCATTCAGTTCCTGCCATTGTCATCTACAATGTTCAGTTCTGCAAATAAACATACTATTTCATTTTGTTCACTAAATACTAAGAAAATGGGGAATAAGAAACAAAAGTCTTACCTGGTTTGCAAACAGCAGATATTTTGCTTAGAAGTATATGAATCTTTTCCTCAGAGCAGTCATGTAAGATTCTTGAAAGAATATAAAGATCTGCTGCTGGAAGATCATCTTTAAAGAAGTCACCTATTTGAAAAGCCACCTATTCTAGTAAGTATGACTGCCATTTTTAATCTCATATCTTATTTAATCTTATACCCATTAACTTAAATGCAGATTGGCATTTAAAGTTTCTAGATGGGCAGAGCAAGGATGCTGTTTGGGAAAGGAAGTGAAAGACTTTGCCAGTACATAAAGACGTTCACTGCTATCTAACCATATTATTCCCTGATCTGCCAGCCAACCCCCAGGAAGAAAAAAAAGAAGTTAACTCGCATCAAAATAAATATCCAGCATGCCAGAAGTGATTGTTTCCACAAGGAAAGATCTAGTTGCTCCCTGCAGCAAAAATAAACAGTATGGTGGCACCTTAAAGACTAATACGTTCCTTATTTTATAAACTTTTGTGACTGCAGTCCATCCAGTGTTTGAATTGTCCTGAACTGGTTAGAGAGTTACAGGCATATATACATCTGGTTCCAGGTGGGGGAAAATGTACATATTGATGTTGGTGGGAAATGAAATGTAAAAAATAAACTTCTTTTTAGGGAAATCACACATAGAACAGTGCTTTAGCAAATATTCACTACATATCTTATTTTCTACTTGTGCATTTGTAAGAAACGGAAAGCAAATATATATATGCACTCAATATAAAGAACTTTGTGATGAGGATATCCCCAAAGCAGCTATGTTATACTAACCCTGAAGCGAACGTTCTGCCTATCACTATCCATACTACTTTGGTCCAAAGGTACTGGGAACTGATCTCTAGCAGTGGATGAGACCAGAGCTAGAAAACTGGGCAGGGTTTGTAGAATGAGCCAAGGCCCACATGCATCCCTTGGGTTGCAGGTTCCTGCTGCCATTATATGGGTTACATTTTACCTTACAGAACATTACCTGATGTAAAAGATACTCGATTAGTGTTTTGTCCTTGAGGCTGAAAGCTGGAGACGCTTGTAATGACATCTGGAAGGTCAAACACTGTGACTTCCATTTCTGGGTAGATATGGACTAGCTCATAAGCTAAAGCTCCAGTGCAACCTACAGGGAACAAAATGTTAAAACAAGATGAGTTTCTATTAATTTTCAGTTAAAGCATATGGTATATCTGACGTATTAGCATTCAGTGGTTATTTAAAATCAGTTATATAAAACTTTGCAATAAGTTTGTATTTTTCTGTACAACGTCCTCATTCAGAAATGACTAAAACATGCATTCAGATGGTTGTACAGGATCTTCAAATCCTTAGCCATTAGGACTTGCTATGGGACTGTTCAACACTAAGCTCACCCAAAGAATATCCCAGGGAGTGTTATCACATAGTTTTGAACATATTGGCTAAATGAACAACAACAACAAAAAAAAGGAATAATAATCTACAAGAAACACATATAATATTTTAATCGACTATATGAGTTCACACTGTCTTCCCCTCTGCTCCCACCCCACAAACACACTCAATAAGCTAAATAATTTTGTGAGAGTGTCCTTGGAAGAAAGTTTATTTATACAGTCACCAGTTCCTGAAAAATTGTGATTATGATGTTATTTCAATACACATAGACATTATTATTGGAACCCTTACCTCCCAAATCACATACAACTTGGAATTTTGAAAGATCAAATGCTGTGCTTAAATCTCTTGCTGTCAGTTTGGAAATGCTGTGCATTGCATTCATAAAATGCTGTTTCATCTCCGTAGATTGGTAATACAAATCCTTTAATAAATAAATTAACAAAGAGAGGCAACCATATAATTAGGATAAACAGCTAATATTAAAACAGACATCTCCATTTTGTATTTTGTTGCAAACTGCAGATAGATGTGGGCCTGAGAACTACAGTATGGTTTATTTTTTCCATCCAAAATCCAAAGAATCATAGTGGGTTTTTAATTTCCTGTAATATGACTACCTAATGGTAAATAAATTAACAGTGTAGAGTAATAATTTAATTCAAACATGTCAGACAGTGGAGACAATTTCAAGAGGAGATGCCAAACCCCATTCTCTGGTTCATGTCAGAAAAGAGTTCTCTGAACTCAGTATGCATCTTAGGAATCTCCTAGATAGCTTTAGGAGCAGGTGTTTAAAGAAATTCATTCCTGAGGCATACCATATTAAATACCATATCACACTACCAAAAAAATGAAGGTAAAACCTATCTACTGACCATTTTCAATTATTTTCAGTATTCCAAAAGATTTTCTGTACATAAAGAATATATAATATGTACAATACCTGAAACAAATCATCTGCTTTTTTTCCAAATGCACGATAATTCTGCGAAGTCCCTTCTTTGACTGCTAACTCCAAATGTGTATATAGTGGCCACATGCGCTCATTACAGTGGAGAACATAGTCATGAAGTGAATAATTACTGCTTGATACCAGATATAGATTGGTCAGTTCTGTATTGCTGTAACCTTAAAAGACATTAAAAAAACAAACCCTTAATCTTGTAAAATTCTCTTAAAGTGTATTTTTCAATCAGTCCAATCTACATCACCAACTCATAAGATATCAAGAGCCCTATTGATTTTCACAGGTCAAGTCACAGTTCTGCACATAATTTAAATTCTCACTCCTCCTACAGTCCTAGATACAGATAGGAACGTCTGTGACTATTTAAAAAGGGGGGGGAAAGGTACCCATAATGAATGTAATGTATTTTACATCACAATTGGTTGGATCCCAAGTTATGGTGTTTTTGTATTTGAAATACTGTTTCTAAACTCATACCAATTCATTTTTATTTTAAGATTTCACTCTTTTTTCTCAATACATTTTTTTCCAGTGATATGATACTTTATTCTAGTAAACAACCTGATTGCTTCAATAAGCAAGTTTATCTACTTTCCCACTGTTCCTCCTCTAACCATTTTAGAGCAAACCTCCCCCAAATCACCTTGATAGCTCTTTTCCAACAAGTCAAAAGAAGTACATGCATCAAGTAGTCTTTCTGCACCACTCAGAGAGATATTAAGTTGTTTTGCAACATCCACTGGGGTCATAGTGCCCTTAGCTTTGAGAAGGTCAAATATTTTCAGTTTACAGGCCACAAACAAAGCCTGTTGATACAAAATACATATTCATTACTGAAACATTCATTACTTAAAACAATGGCACACGTGCTAGACCTGTTCACAATAGAAATACCTCATGTTTTTACATATGCCATAAAACAGAAAATGTTACCTTTGAGGCTCTGAAACCATCCAAGAGATGCACAAGTTGAGAAGGGAAATGGGTTGCATCTTCTGCTACTCCATTCTGATTTTCAACACGCACACTGCAATTATGACTGCTGCTTATGCACTTCCCAAGGTTGTGGGCCAATCCACTGCTTTTTAGTTTTTTTGCATCTTCACACTGAACATTATCTGAAGAGTCACATTCCCCATCACTTAGGATCTCAAAAGTCTCTACTGAAGGGATAGAGTCATGCTTTATATGATGAATGGTGTGTTTCAGGGGAGGGTAATATAATTCTGCTAACTTTTTGCAGAAGTGATTCAAAGGAAATCCTACCACATTCAGGAAATCTCCATGAACATATTCCACTAACATTCCCCCAAGTGCCTGGATCCCATAGCCACCAGCTTTGTCCCTGAAGAGAAAGCAAGCAAGCAAGTACCGTAAGTAAATAGTGATGAAGAAGTACTTATATAAGATGAAGTTTTGAGTACCTCCATTTAAACTACTCAATATACCATATTATGTATTTCAAAAACTAAACCATTTGACTAAGGAACCAAAGTTTACATCTGCACAGAAGAATTTATGTCTTTCCCCCCTCTTTTTTTAACAAATGGCCTTATTGCTATAATACAAAGGGCTCCTCTATATGAAGAAAACTATCCGGCAAGAACGCGGGCAGAATACCTTTAGTTTATATGAGCTCCTGCTGGGATTCACCATATCAAGAAGGAGAGGGGCTGAAAACTCCACATAGACCACGATAACAGCTTTTGCTGTTTCTCATGATCTTTTTTAAAAAGTGCACGAAAATGCACATAATAGGTCATCTGTACAACTGATTTGAAAAGGGAACACAGCAGAGCTGAAAGCTGATTGGTTGGACCTTGAAAAGGGTGGGCTTGCAAGGGTGGGCTTGCAATGCCAGAGTTGCAATGCCATTGTTGTTGTTTTTGCCGGCACGATCAATCACCTGGCAAAGTGGCAGAGCAAAACTAAGAAGTTTCTTTTAAGCAGAAAACAGCTCTTCCATATCTGTCACTTAAGAAAAAAAAAGGGGGGTGAATGGAGGGAGATTTTCCGGACTCAAATCACTTGTGGCCGGCTTTTTTTTTCTGTGGATGGAAACTGAAATATTCCCTTTCAAGCCGCCTGCTAATGAGCCATAGGCACAAATGGACACTGCAGCGAAAGGGAGGTAAGGCGATATTATTCACTGTTAATTCTCCCGTCTAGCTGAGCCCAAAGTATTCTGAGAGCTTGCTTGGTTCCAACAAGGTCACTATTAAGCCTGCGGAGCTGTTAGGTAAGAAAAACAATTTTCCTTTGGTTCATGGAACTTGTGTCGATCTTTGCAGACTCTTGACCTTTGCATACTATATAGGTGTGTTTTCACTAAATTTCAGCACTCCTGGCTTATCTTTAATGTTCTTACTTAAGGTATATGAAATTAGGCTGTGTGGAACCTTCTGGAACCCAGATGCGGAGCAGTCAAACTGTTTTTGTTAATTCTACCTCTGGTACCAAATTTTCTATTAAAGAAGTAAAGCCTAGGAACACATCTAGTTTCTTAAATGACGGTTACCTTTATATCGCTGACAATAAAAACCATAAAAAGCAAAGTAGTAACTAAAAACAGACTAAAAAAGTTCTGTGAATTCAAGCTGCTTCCAACTTATGGTGACTATCATGGGGTTTTCTTGGCAATATTTGTTCAGAGGGGGTTTGCCTTTGCCTTCCTCTGGGGTTGAAACTGGTCTAAGGTCACCCAAGGGGTTTTCATGACAGAGCAGGGATTCAAACCCTGGTCTCCGGAGTCATAGTCCATGAAGCCAGTCATATTCCATAAAGCCAGATAGCTGAGAAGGGATCTTACCTTACCACTAAAGAAAGGGGATTCCAAAGGTTTAGAGTCACTAAAAAAAGGCCTTGTCTCCTGCACTCAACAAACTAATAGATCTTAGCCATAGGCATGTGAACAGGACCTACAGGTTTATAAAACTGTAGATAGTCATGTAAGGCTATTAAGGTAATCACCAAGATTTTAAATCAGTCTTGGAAATGAACTTGTCATCAGTGCAGCAGTTCAGAACTGATGCTATATACTTCAGAGTGCTTCCCCAACGAATCTGGCAGCTGCATTGGACACCAGCTTTCAAACTCTCTTTAAAAGGCAGTGTTACATATAGCACACCACATTAGTCCAGTCTGGATATAACCACAGCATGAATGACCACAAAAAGATCTGAGTTTTCAGTGTGTTTTATTACCTAATTCATAGAATTATCATTTAGGAAGAGTAGGTGGAGCAGCCCTTCTCCACTTTGTGTTTCAGATCATATTTGGTTATTCCTCAGGATCACAGGTGGCTCATAGTCTGAGCAGGGGGAGGTGGGATGCTCAGACACATTTCTGCCCAGAACACAGCCACAAGTATCAGGAACATCTCTGTTTCTGACAATGTAGCTCTCTGATCCCACACCTGAGTGACTTATGCCAGGAACTGTTAAATGGGCCACTTAAAACAATGTTTGTGCTGAATGCGACCCCCTTCGCTTAAGTAGCAGAAGGCTACTATTTGACTTAAACTGATAACATTGCTGTGACTATTATGAAATGTAACCAAAAGTGACTCCTTCTCTCACTCATTGCTTTCTTGCTATTTAAAGTCTTTCAATATGTAGTAGTCTTTTAGACTTTGCTGTTAATGTTTTCCTGCTCTCCCTCCCCCACCAGTGAAAGTATCTGAAATAGAGCCACTGACCAGCTCACTCCCACGAGAAGACAAACAGTGTGGGACAGTTCACTACATTGGGTCCTCAGTGTAGTACCTCATGTTCGTTTCAGTATACCATATTGGCATATATACACTGTGTACATATCACTGTTTTTTCTAAGAGTTTGCTAGAGCTATACGGTCACAATTTTAAGTCCATTCACATCCCAATTACTGTACGCACATTGGCTCACCACTGTGAATATATTCCCATAAAAGTTCCTCAGAGAGTTCAGCAAATTTAACTTTAGTTTCTTCATAGAAATCTGTGACTTCAGTCTCCAGCTGATTATCTGGAAAATCAAAATTCTGGGTAAAAAAAATCAATTTATCTGATAAAGCCACTAAAGTACAACTTTTGAAGATACTTTATACCCTAGTAGAGAAGGAGCAAGAAGCAGATATTAGGGGAATATGTAGTGTGACAGGCTGCACTTAAAACCAACAGTCCAATGTTTCCTCCTTCTCTCTACCCAAACTTGTTTAATGGAAGCCATGGACATGAACAGGCCAGGGAAACATGCAACGGGATGATATAAAATGTTTTTTCCTGATATTTGTTAATAACACATGTCTTTACCTTCTTTTAAATTTTTTTTAAAAAAAACCTAAAGGCTTGCAGAGCAATTTTCATCAGCAGCCTGACCACCTTCCTCATGGCAGAAAATACTCAATAAAGTGTCATTCCAGGAAGAAAGCACCAGCAGGGAAAACAAGGTACCACCTGAGACTTGTCTTCCCTTGCTGACCTTGGAAGGGTGAGTCCCAATGACCACCTTGCTCCCCATGAACAACACTGCTTTTGAGACCAAAGCACATCTGTAGTGAAGGAACAAGGTGTGCTGCTCAATGGCCCACTCCAGAACTGTAAAGTAGTGTACAACTTCACCTCTGTGAATATGGCTGCAAAGTGATAGCACCATTACAGCTCAGCCCTACAGGAAAAGGAAGACCTGCTACTCTCCTTCTAAGATGAGCTATTCTCTCATATTTTACCATCCTGGTCCTGCCCAGCTGCAGAATTCGCCCTAGTACTGCAAGGATCACCTGACATAATTCATGATTCCTAAACAAGAAAAACTGTAACAGCAATGACCCGGAGAAAAAAATGGGTGTCATGTAGCCACAGGGGGCATTGGGGCAGTATAATATATTTATGGACATACCTGAAAGAATTGTATGTGTAACTATTATTTTGCAGATCAGTTTCTTGTCTTTCTGATGAAACATACACAATACAGCTCACAAAATGTTTATTTAGAAGCTTAAATTCCATGCCTCAAACTTTAGTCAGAAAAAAGAGATGTGATAGTGTTTAGCCCACATTCCCTAATTACTAGAAATTTGAAATTTAAATGTTTAATGATCAAACGCATATGACTAGACAACTACTCACAAATTACAGCCAATGATCTATGAAAGCCACCAAGCCATTATAGCAATAATATACAGGCATGGCATATTCATGCACCTGGAAGATCATCAGTCCTCAATTCTGAGGAAAGGATTTCTAGTTTTACCTGGGAATGAATACACTTCCAGAACAAAATGCTAGATTTGCTAGTTTATAATAAAATAATTATACTGGTGGGGCATTTGGGTCCAATGTATTGAGAACCCTTCCAGCCCAGAATACTCTGCCTTTATCTGCAATGCAGATCTCTGTTAACATTCTGAGGGCAGCAGCAAAATGCAGTAAGCTAAAGAGCTGCAATACAGATCTGTACAAATGTACTGTAATTGGAGAGAAACATGTTACAATTATTATTCTATAGTAAGAGAACATCATAATTTGAATGTTGAGACTAAACAGTATAATATACCCTCTCAGTATCAGCATGCAGAGTTCAATTAAAAAAGAACTTAGGACATAGGAAAAATGGCAGTACTGTGGTAAGTGAAATTTGGATGGGTGTAAAAGAGCTATTTTGAAATTCTAGAGTCCATTCCCTGTGTTTTGATGAGTATTCAGGTTGCAATAGTATAGACACTTGCCTAGGAATCAATTCAATGGGACTTCTGAAAATCTATTTGAAACATTGTAAAAATCATTTTTATTCTGCAAGGTAAAGACAGCATACTGCACCAAAATACTTTCAACGGGAAAGTGTATGCTTCAGGTCAGTGTAAAAGATAAGGGTTCTACCTGATTATGGAAACAGTGATTACAGGTGCGGTGGGGGAGAGGCAGCCAGGTGGGTGGGGGAGATCAGGCCCCGGCAGGTGGAGGTGGAGCAGAGGCCCCCACGCTCTGCCGCCTTGCCAGGGAGGGGAGAGCCAGCCACCGGCCAGCCAGCTGAGCCCAGGTTGCAGACCCGGCGAGTCCCGCCAGCGCCCCCGCCGTCCCCTTGGCAGCCAACTTGTGGCTCTCTCTCCATGGAGCGGCTTCTTTTCGCAGCACCTCTCAAAACCAAGCCGGGCAGCTTAAGTTGCCAACAGGCAAGCAGACAGGCAGGGAGGGCAGGAGGTGATGCTCCCTTGCTCGGAAAGAAGCTGCTTTCCCCATCTGTCATCTGTCAGGGATGCTTTGATCATAGAATCATAGAATTGCAGAGTTGGAAGAGACCACGAGGGCCATCCAGTCCAACCCCTCTGCCATGCAGGAAATCTTGATCAAAGCATCCCCGACAGATGGCAATCCAGCCTCTGTTTAAAGACCTCCAAGGAAGGAGACCCCGCCACGCTCCGAGGGAGTGTGTTCCACTGCCGAACAGCTCTTACTGTCAAAAAGTTCCTCCTCTTGTTGAGGTGGAATCTCTGTTCCTGGAGCTTGCACCCATTGCTCCGTGTTCCAGTCTCTGGAGCAGCAGAAAACAAGCCTGCTCCATCCTCAGCGTGACATCCCTTCAAATACTTAAACAGGGCTATCATATCGCCTCTTAACCGTCTTTTTTCCAGGCTAAACATACCCAGCTCCCTAAGTCTCTCCTCATAAGGTATCGTTTCCAGACCTTTCACCATTTTAGTTGCCCTTCTCTGGACACGCTCCAATTTGTCAATATCCTTTTTGAATTGTGGTGCCCAGAACTGGACACAGTATTCTAAGTGAGGTCTGACCAAGGCAGAATAGAGTGACAGAATAGAGTGATTATGATTTCCTGCGTGGCACGTGGAATGTTCGTGGCTTGCGAACTGAGAATAGGTGCAATGAGATTTTGCCCTGCCTTGGCGGCCTGCGTTATGACATCATTGTGTTGCAGGAAACTCATATCTGTAACGAACAACAGCGGAGCCGGTGTCAGAGATTGTGGACACAAGGACCTTCTGTATGGTCATATGGGGAGTGTGGCGGTTGGGGAATAGGGGTACTGTTTAGGTCCAGGAACAATCTGACCATTGATTTCATGTTAGAAGTAGTTTTGGGGAGGTTGGTGGTGGTGGATTTTAGTATGGAGGAAAAGCAGAAGGATGGAAGAGTAGAAAAGAAAGCTTTCAGGCTGTGTGGGCTTTATGCTCCTGTAAAATATGCCGAACGGAAAAAGTTTTGGGGGTATTTAAAAAATCAGTGTAACACTCGACGGCATCTTATTATCGTAGGAGATTTCAATAACAGGGCAAGGATGATGGACAGGAGTGCTTACGCAGACCAGAAAGAGCGGACAAAGTTGTCCCTGCCCAAACCCCTGACAGCAGAAGAAAGAGAGTTGGAGTTTTTTCTAGAGAGGCAAGGTCTTAAGGATGCAGCTCTTGATGTGGAGAATGAGTTAGAATTTTTTCCTGTCTTTTGTAGAAAGGCTTTTGGTTCAGATTTTCCCCCAATGGAAGGAGTTCGATTTACTCATTATCACAAAACCTCAGCCAGCAGAATAGACCGTGTGAGAACAGTGAAGGAAATGAAGGTGGAAAAGTGCACTGTTATGATCACTCCTTGGTCGGATCATGGTCTCTTGGCTGTAGAGTTCAGTATAGGTCAGGTTTACCCCAAAGGAAGACCTCTCTGGAGGTTGCGCCCTAAATTTTTGGAAGATGTGGCATATAAAGAGCGCATCGCCTCAGCACTAGCCCACAGCCTAACTCTTGCGGACATGTACAAGGATGATTTGTGCAGGTGGTGGGAACGTGTGAAACGCGCAGTTCGGGCCACTAGCCGGGCCTACGAGACCAACATTAATGGGAAACAGATTCAGGAGTATCATTTGGCCATTTATCATTTTTTGAAATGTCATTATCGATTGAACCAAGGTGTTCCTTTTTCAGAACAAGAGCTTAACTGGGCGAAGGGAGTGATAGCAAGATTTTGCCAAAAGCAAAGACAAAACAGAAAGAGGAGTAAAAATTTCAGGACTCGAGGTGGTGTGGTTGACGTGGATGAGTGGGCAGGCGCCCGGAGTCCAAGGGCTCCGATCGAATTAAACGGCTTGAGGGCCTCCGAGTCAGACCCTATTGTATTTAGACCAAGTGAGATGCTGGATATCATGGAAGGATATTACAGGCAGTTATATGCTCGGAAAAATATAGATATAGAAGAGATTAAGGGGTTTTTTCAAGCTTTTTCAGAGGACCAGATGGGCACCCTCTATAAGGGTCTGAGTCCAGAGGACAGGAAGAGGTTGGTCTCTCGTATAGAAGAACAAGAAGTTCATGAGGTCATAGTTCAAGGGAAGGGTAAGTCTGCCCCTGGCCCAGATGGCCTGAGTTGGAATTTTTATAAAGTTTACAGGAAGTGGATTGTTCCCCCTTTAACAACTTTGTTTAATTTTTTGTGGGATAATAATGAGCTCCCTGAGACATTTTATCAAGGGGTCCTGATTTTTTTCCCAAAGGAGGGTGATCCTACCCTCCCAAAAAACTGGCGCCCCATAGCTCTGACCAACGTAGACTACCGCATGTTGGCAAAAATACTGAACAATCGGCTGGCTAAGGTGGCTGATAAGATTGTGATGGAAGCACAGACCAGTGCTGTGCCGGGTAGGACTATGGTGGACTCTCTTTGTTTGTTTCGGGAAGTGTTCCGACTCAACAAGGAGGGAGCTTGGACTGGTCAAATCCTACAGGTTGACCAGATGAAAGCTTTTGACAATGTAGATCATACGTTCCTATGGGAAGCTCTCAAGTGGAAAGGAGTGCCAGAGAGATTTATTGCTTTAGTTAAATTGTTTTATAGGGATGCAGAGGTAGTTTTGCAAGTCAATGGTCATAGAGGAAAGAGGATTAAGCTAAATTCTGGGGTAAGGCAAGGTTGTCCCCTAAGCCCTCTTTTGTATGTTATTGCTTTGGATGCTATTCTGTGTAAGATTAGTTTGGACAAGAGCATCTCGGGGATCCAAATTCCGCGTCCGTTGGACAGTTCATGGTTGGTTCGATATGAATCTGTTAAATTTGTTGCCCATGCTGATGATGTGTCCTTCTTGGTTAAGGACAGGATGGAAGTTAGAAAGATTAAAGATGCTTTTGAGGCCTACGGTCGAGTTTCTGGTGCTCGACTTAACATGGAAAAGAGTTTTTTGATCAGGATTTTTGCTGCAGAGGACAAGATGGCAGCTATTCCTCTAAAGGACGTAGTTGGAGAAAAGGAAAGGTGGCAAGCAGAGCAAGAGGCAAAGATGGATAGGGTGAAGATCCTGGGGCTGAATTTTGCGTTGGCTCCAGAGGGATGGAAAGAAAATTGGTATCGCTGGTTGGAAAAAGTGAAAGAGAGGGTGGCCCTCTGGCAGAGATGGAAGCTGACCATTTACCAGAGAGCCGCTTTTGTAAATACTTACCTGCTTCCGGTGGCAGCCAACTTGGCGGCTGTTTTCCCGCCTCCAGATTCAGTGATTAAAGAAGCTGATCGGGTTCTCTTCAAGTTTCTTTGGGGAATGGCCACATTCCCCCTGGCAAGGGCAGTGGCTTATAGGCAGGTAGAACAAGGGGGCCTAGACTTCCCAGCCCTGGGACCTAAGTTCATCGCCATCTTTTCTGCTCAAAACTTTGGGAAAGTTTCTCTGTTACAAAAGGGTCAGATTCAACCTCAGGCTTGGCTAGTTTTGTTTTGTGAGTGCTGGATAGGGACTAGATGGGGAAAGACTTGGTGGGAGGAAGGCTCATTAAGTTTTAGGTTTTCTTTACCTGAAAAATTGAAAGCACCAGATTATTTGAAAGACTTTGTTTTTTACATAAAGAAATATAAAATTCATGCTGAGGAGTTGAAGGGGGAAGACAGACCAGGTCAGAGCACCAAGAGGAGTTTGTACAGGAAAATAGTGGAGGAGATTTATGTTAACCCGTTTTTGCAAAAGCGTCAGGCCAAACTAGATTTATCAGAATACCTACATCACCAGACTAACCCAATTGAGTATTTCATGGACAAAAGGGTCCCCAAAAAGTTGTGGGACTTGAGGTGGAGGCTCTATCATCAGGTTCTTAATCTGAGGGGAAAGAGACCATGGACCGCAGAAGATGAGCAGACCTGTCCACGTCTGAAATGTAAAAAGGCTGAGATTTTGAGTGGCGTGGCACAAAAGGAGACGATCAGACATTTTGTCCAGGACTGCCCAAGTGCCCGGGAAACATGGGAGGAGGTGGCCCGGGTCCTGGATTGGCCAGATTTGGCACAGCAGGCTTGGGAGACGGTGCTTTCAGGGACTGAACCTCCAGAGGGTGTCAGGGGACCCAGAAAGTCAGTGGGCCAAAAGAGGAAGAGGAAGGAACCTGGTTCCGCCATGGCTGAGAGGTTTTGGAAAGTGCCCTGGTCCACGGTGCGCTTGGTAAACCTCTATGTGATGTTAGGGTTAGTTTTCCAGAGACAAAAGGAGGTGAAAAGTCAAAATCTGCAGGATGTAAAAGGCACTGCCTATTATGTGAAGAATGTAATTGAAAATTTAGCTCTGAGTGAAAAAGAGAAATTGCCAAGCTATCGTTGGAAAAAGTTTTGGCCGTGGTTTAGTGAGACGACCCCAGCAATAACATAAAATGATATTTTAAATAAATATTTTATTAATTTTGTATTATTTTGTATTATTATTTTTAATTAATATTTTATTGTTTTTTTTTCCATTTCTAAGTAGGTATAATTATAATGTGTAAATATAATGTGATTATAGTGTGTTTAGATTAAAGGGAAAAATACATTAGTGTTAGGATAGATTTACTTTTGTATTAGTAAGAAAAGAGGAAAATAATTAGTATTGTTTTTGTATTATTGTTATGGCCTTTTGCGGTCGGGTGTATTTTTTTAGTAGAATGGTCTTACTCCAATAAAAAATTCCCTAAAATTCCCACTAAAGATGCCATGACTGACTGCTCATTGAGTTCAAGTGTGGATATTAAATAAAGCCCATCTTGACTAAACAATTCTTTAACTTTATTTTACTCTCCCTGAGCATGATTATGCACATATCCATCAATAGCAAGCATTCAGTGGAGGCAGGCATTTGGGGGAAGAGGTATTAATTATCTAAAATTTCTGGAAAGCTAAACAGATCAAGCTTGGTTACATTTTGAACACCTCTGCAAGTAGAACTGGTGTAAATGTTATCAAATTGGCCACAGCCAGTAAGACAGCAAACAATTTATTCAGCAAAGATGGTGGAAACCTCCTAATTCCAAGGGCTTTACTATGGAACCGAATGGGAAGTGGATAAGACCTAGTTCCATTATCATTTGAGTAAGCTGATTTACAGAATGAGCCTTAGTTAAAATACTGTTGTCTCAAGTACTAGGTCTGAAATCAAAAGACTGTGTAGAGATTTAAAACATGTATAAAGTTTCCATTTTGCACCAAGGAACTTGTTATCAGGAGAGCTTTCCAGCAGCACATCTTGAGGCATATGCAACATTTAACACCGAGGTTTCCAACTTCCCTTTGCTTATGTTTATCAGAACTTTCCTCCCCTATCCTAACCAATTCTTTCAGGCATGTCCATAAATATATTATACTGCCCCAATGCCCCCTGTGGCTACAAGATTAGTTTTTTGTGTGACTCCCTTTCTTTTCTCCGGGTTATTGTTGTTACAGTTTTTGACTGTCTCTACATGTCCATCATGCTCTGTATCTGCTTCTTTCCATTCATTCTAGAGCCAATTACACAACAATCTCAAGACCATTACTGCTTCTCTGCTGATTCTTACATTTTCTTGCTGTTACAGATATGATTGGGCCTAAATACCCTAAAGGCACCAGATCCTGTCTGATCCTGGAAGCTAAGCAGGGTCAGCCCTGGTTAGCACTTGGGTGGGAGACCACCAATGAATACCAGGTGCTGTAGGCTATATTTGAGGAAGGAAGTGGCAAAACCACCTGAGTATTCCTTGCCTTAAAAATACCTAAGAAATTCAAGGGGTCACCATAAATCAACAGGCAATTTAAAGGTGCACACACACGATACTATGGCATCCACTGTCACACTGTGTTTCAGTGGGTGTCACAAACCTCTCAAAATGTTACTGAGCTACCATATTTTATCAGCTTTAGAATGACTAAGAATCAAAGCCTCTCTATGCAATTCAATTGATCTTAAAACCAAGACCTTAAACAAAGTGCTCTGTGGCATGCACAAAGAGTGGCAAGACAAAGTATTGGAATTTCTAGGCTTCTGGTATTGCTGAACAGTAAGGCCAGAATCTTGTTCATTCCCCCAGCACAGTTACAGCACTAGCAGAAGCAGTGATGTTAAAATGGAAACAGCTGTGTGCACAGCAGTGACAAGGGACAGAAGGAAAAGTCAGTGATGGTATCAGGAGAAAGCTGCAAGTTTCAAGATGCCTGCTTCCCCAATGCACAATTTTGGAAGCTAGTGGTCCTCAAAATTAATGTGTTCTGGAAGTGGGGCTTCAGCAACTGTCAATCCTCTGGCACAAGTGATTTGTTCATTTCTTCCCTCCTCCCCAGGGCACCCAGCTCTAAGGACATCCTTGCTAGAAGCCATTCACTGAAGGAATTAGCATCTTGGAGGAGGATGACTTCTGCCATTGCCATCTCCTCCTCACATGTGACTAGAGAAACTGCAACTGCATCAATGGACCGTTACATGTGCACCAATAAGATTTCAGCCTAAGATGGTTACAGAGCCAACAATGTGACAAGGGCTTCTGTAATGGTTCTTACCAATTACCTTTACTGCTGCAGTGAACAATTGCAACACCTGTGAAGACACTGTGCTCCTTTCCACTCAACCTGTTAAGAAAAACAGATACAGTTGTTATAACTATTTTGCTGTAAATACTAATTTATTAATTTATGAATTACTGTATTATCATTATCATCATCAATGTTAGCAAGGTGCTGAGTTTTGTAGCTTTATACACCACATTCTGAACAATGGGATGTTTTCTTTCCAGAGTAACAAAGAGCTAAAGCAAAATAATATTCTCCAACAAGTTAGACTGATATGCAGTCTTTCATATCTGAGTTACCTCTCCTGTAAAATCTGTCAACAATAGATAAAACCATCAAACAATTAAATACATTTCAAAAAGTACACAATATATAATCACAGAGAATTAACAAGGTATAGTCTCACATTCAAATATACTAGTAAAAGTGAACCTTCAGGCAAAACATCAGCATAAAAACCCCAAGTATCAAACTCTAGTCTATCAAATCAATGGGAACTTGATAAATTAACACTCAAATAAGATTCTTTGATTCAGTGGGTCTACTCGAGTTGGAACTAACAGTTGGATTTAGGTTGCCCTTACTGCAGAACAGCATTCTGTTTTAAGACTGAGTAGTACTGGTCTAGACTATACAAAGTGGTGGTCCCTGGACTAGTTCTAGTCCCGGAGCCATTGGCTGCTGGGCCCTGGAGAGTTTCCAGGAAAGAAAGAAAGACACTATAGCCAATGGGCACAACTATGGTACTAGACCCTGGCACACTGGGGGAAAAATGGACCCCCACATCAGACAGCCTGAGAAGTACTGGTCTATGCTGTACAAATTTAGAACAGAATGCTATTCTTCAGTAAGGACAACTGGCCTAAACCCATCTGTTAGTCTCAACTAGAGTAGATTTACTGAATTAAAAAAAACCTACAAAAGCACTGACTTATCCAGTTTCTATTGATCCAATGGGTCTACTCTAGCTGGAAGAACAATTGGATTTATACCATAGTTTGCTATTGGTATTTTGACATAAATTAGCCAAAATTCAAGTTCAATTCCATCTAATTTATTTACCCACCGATTCTGATGTGACTTAAAAGTGTTCAGTCTTGGCTGCTTAAGCTGATTACTACTAGATTTAATCACCATGAATTGGATTCTATTACTATTAAAACCAGAATAAGGCAAAGAGGACAAGGCATAAAAGAGAACAAAGGAAAAACTAAGAATTTGGAAAGTTTGGGTGGGCAATGCTAAATGGTAGTACAGTAGCGCCCCCTCATCTGCTGGTTCGCCTTCCGCTAATTTAATTATCTGTGGAGGGCAACAGCAGGGGGGGTGGACGGGGGAGGGAGGGGAGGAGGAGAGATCTCGCCTCCCTCCTCCCTTTCCCCCTGGGATCGCTCTTAGGGCAGAAATGGCAACGTGGGGGTGAAGGGAGGGGAAGAGAGATCTGCCTCCCTCCACCCTTTGCCCCCAGAATCACTGCCCAGGATCACTCCTGGGGCGAAATGGCGATGCAGAGTGAAGGGAGGAGAGGAGAGATCTGCCTCCCTCTTCCCTTTGCCCCTGGGATCGCTCCCGGGGTGGAAATAGTGACGCAGGGGTGAAGGGAGGGGAGGAGAGATCTGCCTCCCTTCTTCCTTTGCCCCCGGGATCGTTCCCGAGGTGGAAATGATGACGCAGGAGTGAAGGGATGGGAGGAGAGATCTCGCCTTCCTCCTCCCTTTGCCCCTGGAATCGCTGCCCAGGATCACTCCCAGGGTGGAAATGGTGACAGGGGTGTTCGTTATTATCCACAAATTTCATTTTCCATGGGCGGGGGGCTGGAACCAATCCCCCATGGATAAGGGGCTCCTACTGTATATGATTTGTAGTTAATGGTCTGCATCTGTAGCAGAAGTTATCCTCAATCTGGAACTGTTAAAAATAAGCAACACAAGTTACATGGTTCACACAGCAAATGCATGCATAGATAAAATATAGGCCAAAAAGATGCTTGGTTCTCTTGGAAGCCTGAATATGTGATGTTTCATTTAGTTATACTTAGCATAGATTAAAGAAGAGTATGATGTTTTAATAAAAGTGTGCCACAGGAAAAACATATGCAGAACTTTTTATTAAAGAAACAAATTAGGTTTGACAAAAAACATTTAGAAAAAGAAGCAAACATTTATCTTACATGAGGTTAATGCAACATATAGCATATGTATGGTCAGCTTTAGGTGTAAGTACATGGAAAAATTTAAATCACTCAACCACCATACTACTCTGGACATACTCAGTCTTACGTGATTCCTGGAGCTAAGCAGGTTCAAGCCTGGTTATTATTTGGATGGGAGACCACCAGGCAAAGAGCTGTGGAGCTCTTAGCAGGGCTAGGAAAAGAACAGTGCCTGAAACCCTGACAGCCACTGCCACTCAGAGCCGACTAGTTGGTCACATGGTCTGCCTCAGTATAAGGCAGCTTCATATGTAACTGGCTGTAATAGACAATTTTATTAAGAATAAAAGTAGATGCATATCATCCCAAACAAGCAACGGAAAAGCATATCCCAAATAAGTAATTTCTCATTTGTTTTCCAAATCCACATTGGGTCAGTGTATGTAAAAGTAGGACATTGCAATGGCTAGACCTAGAGATATAAATCATGAAGTTGGTATGAGAACTTTTAAAAGTACAAACCTTGAAAGCATTTTATAAGCATCTTGTTTGTCCACTGGTTTCTCCAAAATCTGGTCTTCTATCGTCTGAAATGAAAATAGGTATACTTTGCTAGATACATCTCTTTACAATCAAATTTATATCAAATTATAAATACATGTTTAAGACTTTAAAAATTATGAGCATAGCGATTCTAATTAGTATGTTATTTTTTGTTCTCAATGAGAAATCCTGACTGCACATAAAAAAAAAAAATCACCCTAAACCTTTATTCACTTATTCACTGTATGCACAATTGTACAAAAGTACTGTAGGCCTAAATTGGGGTGAGCACAATGCAACCCTCCAAATGTTGTCAAACTACAACTCTCAGCAGTCCACCAGCATCTGGAGGGCAGCATGATTCCATACCACCTAAACCTCAACTCCTATACCCACCCAAAGTAAACTCACTGACTCAGTGGGATTTACCTAAATGTTGACTTAATATTCAGCAACTGTTTCAATTGATCTTCTCTAGTTGGGACTATCAATTGGACTTAGTTTCAACACTTGGGTAAAAAAGAAGGATCTCTGGCCACTATCTCCATCTGACTATGATATGACATGGGGGCCTATCCACACTACACAATTATAGTACTATGATTCTGCTTTCACTGCATGGCAACATCCTACAGAATTTTGGGGTTTGTAGTTTAGTGGGGCATTAGCTGAGAATTTCAAATGTCCCTCGCTAAACCCAAAATCCCAGGACTGAACCATGGCCATTTAAAAGTAGAATCATAGCATTATGATTTGCATTGTGTGAATGGCCCACTGTATCTCTCACACAGTTGAGAGCACAGGTCTGGTCCACATTCCTCTTGGCATGGTAGAAAAGAGTACACATGCCTCTGTTCTTTCCCATACACACTATGAAATGTGTAAGGATACTCAAAGCACATAAGCCCATTTTCATGTTCTCATTTTCTGAGGTAGAACCAGGTGAACTGGACCAGACAGAAATCAGCTCTCCACATAGAGCATCTGCCCTTGCATTATGTTACATGGGTAATGGAAAGGGAGGAGTGCAAGGCCCTCCATCATTACCACACAAAGGAACTCATCTGCAGAGGACATGGATCAATGAGGCCAATAACAGTCAGAGAGTCAATCCGCCACAAAATGGAACATTGGTACTTACCGTGAAGGTTCCTTTTCAGCAGCAGTGGGGAGGGAGTCCTTCCATGGGTATTGGCTCCGCCTCCAACCAATCGCAGGCAGGACAACCTAAAATTTAAATGTAAAAAACCAACCCCTTCCTGGAGGTGGAGCCAACCCCAGCCTCCCCAGGGATGGATTAGTATAGCTCCAGAAACATAACAAAAAACACACAACAGCACTTGTGAAACACTCAATCACTAAAAACTACAGAAAGCAAGAAGAGACTACTATAAACAACGCTTAGTTTCTCTCTCTCTTTTTTTTTTGGGGGGGGGTGGGTAAGGACTCCCTCCCCACTGCTGCTGAAAAGGAACCTTCACGGTAAGTACCAATGTTCCATTTTCCAGCAGCGTGGGGAGGGATTCCTTCCATGGGACGTAGAATAGCGGTCCAACAAGGGTGGGCACTAAAGACAGACTCACCATCAGACTGTTCCTTTCTTTCTTTTCTTTTTTTTTAATTTTTATTAATATTTAACATACATATATATATATATATATATATATATATATATATCTGCTCAATGAATCACCTGTTGTAACACGCGTCTCCCAAAAGCCGCATCTGCTGACGCATACTCATCAATGCGATAGTGTCTAGTAAACGTTGAAGAAGAAGACCAAGTAGCCGCTCTGCAAATCTCAGCAATGGATTGCGTCTTCCCCAGTGCAGCCGAGGTAGAAGCACTACGCGTCGAATGAGCCTTAATTCCCTCCGGAACCGGCAGCCCACTCACAGAATACGCATGCTCAATACACCTCTTGAGCCATCTGGCTATTGTGGATGAAGAAACCTTCTTCCCTTTCGCCTGTCCAGAATAGGCTATGAACAAGGCATCCGACTTACGAAACTCCACCGTTCTTTTCAGATATATCCTCAAGGCTCTTCTAACATCCAACATGTGCCATATTCTCTCCAGCTCGGCTGTTGGACGTGGACAAAAAGAAGGAAGTACTATCTCCTGGGATCTGTGAAATAGAGAGTTTACCTTAGGAACAAAAGAAGGGTCCAGTCTGAGAGTTACCGACTCCTTCTGGAAAACACAAAGTTCCTCACGAATCGACAAAGCGCTCAACTCTGAAACACGCCTCGCCGACGTGATTGTGACAAGAAACACTACCTTCCAGGTAAGGAGACTCAGATCCACCGACTTGATAGGTTCAAAAGGTGTATCCATCAGCACCTTCAAAACAACATTCAACTTCCAGGATGGGAACCTATGTACTACCGGGGGCCTCAACGATGTGACCCCCTTAAGAAAACTCCGTATGTGGGGATGCGAAGCTAACAATTTACCTCTGGTGCCTTTCAGTATTGAACCCAGAGCCGCCACATGACGTTTTAAGGTACTGGTAGCTAGACCTTTCCTCAGTCCAGCCTGGAGAAAAGCCAAGACTGAACCGACTGACGCCTGCTGGGGTCTGACCCCCGCGGTACGACACCACCTACAAAATGCCCTCCAGGTAACCTCATACAGGCGGATGGTAGAAGGCCGCCTGGCAGCCAAAATAGTACTAACAACCTCCTTGTCATACCCCTTCTTCAGAAGACGTTGCCGCTCAACCTCCAAGCGTGAAGTCGTAACCAACCTGGATCCGGATGCAGGAAACCCTCCTGCATCAGGAGGTCTGGCCAGGGCGGAAGAGCCCACGGTTCCCGAACTTGTAGCTGTATCAGATCTGGGAACCATGGCCTCCGGGGCCACCGAGGAGCAATCAGAATTACCTCGGCCCCCTCCTGTCTGATCTTGCGTAAGACACGTCCCAGCAACGCCATCGGTGGAAATGCGTAGCACAACCCCTTCGGCCAGGTCATCGTCAGAGCATCGAAAGCTAACGCGCCCGGAGTCCAAAACCTGGAGACATATCGAGGGAGCTTGTGGTTTTCCTCCGACGCGAATAGGTCCACCTCCGGTTGCTCGAACTGAAAAACTATCATCTGAAAAACCAGGCTGTTGAGACTCCATTCGCTGTGTATCAGGATGTGGCGACTCAGCCAATCTGCCTGACAATTCAGTTTTCCCCGAATGTATTCTCCCCTGATTGAACTGAGATGCTGTTCCGCCCACGAAAACAATCTCTCCGATTCCTCCATGAGGGCCCACGAGCGAGTCCCTCCCTGCTTGTTTATGTGGGCCCTGGTTGAGATGTTGTCTGTTCGGATCAGGACATGTTCCCCCTCCAGTTTGCTGCTGAACTGGAGCAATGCCAATCTCACTGCCCGCAGTTCTAGCTGATTTATACTGAATCCCTGCTCTTGAGGGGACCACAGTCCCTGCGCCGTCAGGTCGCCACAGTGTGCCCCCCAACCTGACAGGGACGCGTTGGTTGTTATCACCACTCTCCTTTGTTCTCCAATGGGCACTCCCACCGACAGGTGGGCCAAGAGCCACCACCTCAGGGAATCCTTCACATCACTGGGCATCTTCAGGAATCTGCAAGCTTTCTTCGCTATGAGGTCCTGAAAGGGAAGCAAGAACCACTGGAGTTTCCTGAGATGAAACCGGGCCCAAGGCACTGAGTCTATGCAAGCTATCATTTGTCCCCAAAGTCTGGCCAGCGTCATCAAGGGGGTCTTGGATTGTTCCAACACTATCTGGACCAACTCCTGAATCTGTGATCTTCTGTCTTCGGGCAGAAAAACCCGAAAACTCCTGGTATCCAAGGCGTTCCCTAAGTGTTGCAGTCTCTGCACCGGCCTCATCTGACTCTTGTACCTGTTGATCATGAACCCATGTGCTGCCAGACAGGTCATCGTGGAGAGCACGTCCTGGTGCGCCCTTTCCTGTGAGGGGGCTCTGATTAATAGATCGTCTAGATAAGGAAAAACATGCACTCCCCGTGTCCTCAAGTGTGCAATCAATGCCACTAGGACCTTGGTAAACACCCTCGGGGATGACGATAGACCGAAAGGCAGTGCCCTGTACTGAAAGTGGCTCTCCTTGTAAGCAAATCGCAGGAAACGCCTGTGGGCAGGATGTATCATGATATGGAGATACACTTCCCGAAGATCCAGAGAGGCCAGGAAGTCCCCTTCCTGAACGCCCTCCAGAATCAAGCGTAGGGTCTCCATTCGAAACTTGCGCTTCGCCACCGAACAGTTGACGCCCCGCAGGTTTAGAATGGCCCTCCATTCCTTGTTTTTCTTCGGTACCAGGAATAGTCGAGAATAGGTTCCCAATAATCTCTCTGCCTCCGGTACCGGCTCTATCGCCTGTATCTGCAGTAGGTGTTTGATTGCCTCTTCCATCTGCATCTGCTTTTCCAGGCAGCTTGTTGTGCACGACTGCACGAAGGAGGGGCTTGGCTTTGCCAGAAAGTCTATTGTATAACCCTGACGCACTGTTCTGATGACCCAGGCATCTGAGGAGGTATCTTCCCAAGTCTTGGCAAAGCTGGCCAGCCTGCCCCCCACCGGGCACAGTGGATAGTCAGAGGTTTTGACCCCCCTTACCTCCCGGTTTGGGAGCTTGGGGGTTAGATCCTTTCGGGGGCTGATTGGGTCTGGACCTTTGGAAAGGCCTGGGGGAGTTCCAATTTCCCCTGTGTTGACGAAAATCCCTTTGCTGGTTGTATCTAAAGCCCTTGAACCCTTGAAAATTGGAACGAAAGGGTCTACGCTCCTCCTTCTTAGGCAAAGATGGAAGAGCTTTCCTCTTGTCCTTAGTCTCCACCTCCAATGTCTCACCAAACAGCTTTCCCCCTTTAAACGAACAGTCTGCCAGATTAGCTTTGGCTTTGCTATCAGCGTTCCAGTTTTTTAACCACAATTGACGCCTGGCTGCCACATTTGCCCCCAAGGCTCTAGATGAAAAACACAGGGCATCCAGGCTAGCGTCTGCCACAAAGGCCGACGCTCTAGCAATCTTATTCATAGCCTGACGAAACTTGGTTTCATCATCAGGAACGTTTGTGGTCAGATCCTTGGCCCATCTGATTGAGGCTCTAGAGAAAATGGAAGCCGCCGCTGCTGCCCGAATGGCCAGCGCGGATGCCTCATGTGACCTGCGCAAAAAGGTCTCAATACGTTTGTCGTCTGGCACCTTTAGATGTTCATCACCATCCCGAGGGAATAGCGAGCCTGAAACCAACCCGGCCACTGGCGCGTCGATGGCAGGCAGTTTCAGAAGATCCATCACCTCCCCGGGAAGAGAGTACAGTTGTTTGACCAGGGATGATTGGGTCTTTGCGGTCCCAGGGTGGTCCCACTCCCCCAACAGGGCCTCCCTCAGAATGTCCGGGAATGGTAAGATATTACCCACCCCTTTGCCAGCAGGCCTCAACTCAGGCACCCCTTTCTTGGAATCCTGTGAGGGGATCCCCACTGGTTCCAGTTCCAGGGCCCTCAGAACCTTCTTTAGGAGCAGGGAGAAAAAGGCGCTCTCAAACAAGCGAGGGGAGGGCCGTTCCTCCGCATCCTCCTCCTCACCCTCAGAGGAGAGCTCCCCCTCCTCCCTGGATTCGCCTTCATCCTCGCCTCCCTGGGGATCCCCCTCCCCATCCGAGGTCTGCAGATGCTTTTCCTTCCGCTGCCGCTTGCGGGGCGGGGAAGACCCCCCGCCCGCCTTTGCCCCTGCGGCCCCGCCGCCTCTCGGCTCGGGAGCCGGGGCTGCCTTCCCGGCTTTCCGTTTCACGGCTGCCGTGTCGCCGGCCTTAGTCGCTTGGGGGCTGGGGAGGAAGTGGAGGTCCCCCCCGGTGACCATTTCAAGCCCCCCTGCGAGTCCCCGTCAGCGCTAATGCCCACCGCCAGAACCTGCCGCGCGACTAAAGCCAGCCACGCAGCAAGTTGGGACGGCAGGGCCTTACCGTCCATCAGGAGAGGCGGTAGGTCTCCCATTGTTGGGTCCTCCGGGTCTTCGGTTGTGCTGGGTGTCCCTCCTGTCGACCCAGGGACTGCCGAGCCGGCGGCGGTAGCGCGGTCCGCCCCCCAGAGGGAGACCCCATCGCGCTCCGACCCCTCCAGGGTCGTTTGGCTCCACGTGCGTCCCAAAAAGGGGGCACGGAGCTCCAAATCCTGGCGCTGCTGGCTGGTCTCTGCCAGCCCAGACGCCATATCCTCCTCCTCAGAGGAGAGTTCGCCCCCCTGCACGTGGCTTTCTATGGGGGTCGCCATCTTGGAATCCTTTGTTCTCTGAGAAAAAACACTGGAGCACAAAGAGTCCTAACCTGCTTAGCCAAGAGGCAGAACAGAACTGGGGAGGCTGGGGTTGGCTCCACCTCCAGGAAGGGGTTGGTCTTTTACATTTAAATTTTAGGTTGTCCTGCCTGCGATTGGTTGGAGGCGGAGCCAATACCCATGGAAGGAATCCCTCCCCACGCTGCTGGAAAAAACTTGACTATAGAACCTTTATTAATCCAAGGCACATACTGTTCAATTAAGCCATAATATACCATAGCTAAGTTATGCCATATGATAATTATGTACCTTTCTCCAGTTTTTACCCCTTAATATCTCAAAAAGAGACACCATACTGTATATATATTTTAAAAGTTAAAATATTTTAAAAGAAGTTAATTCAGTGTTTATATGCATTTTCCCCCTTCAAGAAGGTTCCAGCATTTCACTTCTCCTTTAAAATGCCACTTTACCTTTGCAAATACATTCTAGTTATCTTGGCAACTATGAGCTAGGAGCCTTTTTTCACAAAGGTAACAGCTAGTTCTTCCCTGGAGAAGTTTTGCTAACCAAGGTGAGAGAGGAACCTGTGGAGTTGCCTTACATTGAACCTAACCACTGGTCCAGCTAGGTCCAGTACTACAGACACAAACTGGAAGTAGATCTCTATGGTTTCACACAGCAATATTTCCCAGCCATATATGGACCTCTGAAAAGCAAGTGCTCTGCCAATGAACTATGACCCTCCCCCATATAAACTCCTCTGCAACTAGAACAGTTTTCACATAGCAACAATCACCTATTTTGCTTTCTGGCTGTGTACAAATGTAAATACAGCAGAGGAAAGGAGTATAATTCCCCACACTGGACATTAATAAACAAAAAGGCATTTATATAGAAAAGATTTGACAATAAGTATAAGCACAGTAAAGAAAATCTGATTATCAATTGATAGTATACAGTATATCAGAACTCACCACAATAGTATCTGCTCCTATAACAACATCTGGTGTTCGAAGATGTTTCTGAAATATACATACATTTGATCAGTTTTCCTACTTCACTAATGACCCCAATAGTCTGAGGATGCCAAAACTCTGATGCATAGGATGGCCATTACCTTAGCACAAAATCAGCCTGAGATGGCATGCAAAAGCAGTAAGAACACCATGGGCCTTAGTTTAGAAGCATCAACTTAGACAGTGGAATTAAATGGTTTACCAAATGCATCCTTTTGGCCACTTCAAGTGCCTTTTGTTTTGCAGTCTCTACAGCATATTCATAAGGAGCTGCAAAGCACGATTTCTCCAGTGTCTCTTTGAACCAAGAGGGAACAACTTCAAATCGGAGACCCTGTTACAGACAGAGAAGCAAGGTGATGTTTGGATAAAATCCTACTTAACACGCGCACACATACACAGGGGATTCTCACATGGATGCTGTATGCTTAAGATTCTGATGGAGCAACTACTAAATAAAACTTAAGAGCACTTCATAAACTCAGTTAAAACAACCACCATCCTGTGGCAAACCTATACTTACAGTGTGAATCCTATGTAGCCAAGGTAGCCCCACTGACACAAAAAGAGGAATCATCAGGCTCAGAGAAATCCAAAGTTTGCAGAAATACATAACAGTGAAGCTTGAGGATGTTGAATGCAGGAGGGCATCGCTAGCTGGTATCCCTCCACACTGTAACATATTGTTACAGGTCTGACATACATTTAGGTGTTTGCTTAGTGCAAACACAGAAAGACTGACTGCTCATCCACTTAGTGAACTCCTGACTGGAGTAAAATGTGTGCCAGGAAGTGCTCAGGGCACACGTCAATACTGACTTAAACTACAGCTTGGGAAAATTATTTTTTGATGACCCTATCATACTTGGCATGATTTATTGAGGATTGTTACTGTTCCTCTTAGGCTGAGAAAATGAGACTTGCCCAAGGTCACCCAGTGGGTTTCCAAGGCTGAGCATGGATTCTAACCCTGGTCTCCTCAAGTCCTAGGGCTGGTTTACACAGCAGATTTATTGCGGCAACTTGCGTTTTAATTCTTTTCCGCAGCTGTGCCAGTCAGGGTTTTTTTCTAATTATGCCGGTTTTACATTCAGACTTGAATAAGTGTAGGAGGCGTGGCCTCCCAAGCAGACAAAGGCTGTATGGGGAAGGGCATAGACTAGACTCACAGACTGCCCAAATAACAGGGGAGAAGATCAAAGTAGTGGCTCTGTGTGTCTCTGTAAATCTGCCTGTAAATGAACTCACTCCGTGAAGCAGAGGGACAGTAATCTCTCTGCTAAAAGACCTTGCTGCCATGCCGTGGATCCTACGGTGAACCTATCACAAGTTTTTCCAGCCTCCCCCCTCCCTCCCCCATCTCTCTCGCTCGTGCTCTCTCTCTCTCTCTCTCTGTCTCTCTCTCCCTCCCTCCCTCCCCCAAGCACAGCTGACAGATGGGAACTTTATGACTGAAAGGTCTTGGGAATCCTTTTTCTTGGCAGACCTTCTGCAAAATAGCAGAGAGGATTTTCCTGATGCTACTGAACGCAGTCCCTCTCTTTTAAGCCCACCCCTTACATCATAGCAACCAATCACAATGCAGATCTAATGCAGCCCTTAGTTTACACTGCCAATAAAGCGCTACATTGCAAATATGCCGGCAAAAGTAGCGACATCCCTTGGCACGCTATATTTGGGTGTTTTACCTTCCCCCCTTCTGAATGAGGCGATGCTGTGCTGCGATCCGTGGGAACTATGAGCTATCTTAGCGGTATATTTAGAGGAATATTTGCCCGTGTAAACGACCCCCTAGTCTAGCACTCAAATCACTACACCATGCTGGCCCTCTAAATTTTTGTATGGCCTCCCTTAGTTCATGTGTTCAGTGGTCACAGTGACTGGGGTCACTGTGCTCCAAAAAGCAGTTTTTCCAAACTTTATGATAAAAACACTAGGGATGTTATTATTCGTTGAGCATATAAAGACACCCCATTCGGAAAGTGACAGGCTTCTTAAGAGTCTATAGAGGCCTTTCTTGCTGACAAAACTGAAAGCTTTCCTCATTTAGAACTATACACAGAGTATTCCATACAGACATAAACTTCAGATAAATAAAACTCAGTGGTATTTTTCCAGAGGTCTTTGTCTCAGTGAACAAAGACAAAGCAAATATTTGCCATTTCTTGCTGGCATATATATCCCACAAAAGAGGTTTCTGAGTCACACAGTCTTTTGCTTCACGGGTAATAAAAACGTATATAACAGGCTTACAACTTTTCAAGCAAACTCGGCAACTCCAGTGACACATTTCTAGATTCTGAATTGCTATCAGGCAATGAGTGCTCACTGACATGATTTAACCTGTAGTTTATGTCAAAGTAAGATTACGCCAGCAACAGACCAACTTTACATTACAAATATGGGAGACTGAAACTAAACACAGATCCATATAGGACAGATCAGAGTTGGCAACTGTGGTTGGTCATGGGGCCCATTTTCAATCCTGGGATCCTTATGCCAGAAAAAGAAAGGAAGAGAGGAAGAAAAGAAAAGAGAAAAAAGAAAGAAAAGGCAAAGTGATGGATTCCTCCTTTCACCAACCCAGAGAATTGGAAGTTACAAGAAGTCCATTTAAACAATTTTGGAAAATGTTTTGCTTTTTTGTTTTGTTTTTAATGTTACACAGTGTGGAGGGTCCCTGCAACCTATTTAAAAGGTGACTACTGAATTGTTGCTTCTGAAGACATCCAGAAGCACCAATTCATCTTTTTCCCCACCAGAAAAAAAGGTGGTCTAGGGAGAGCCACAGGGCTCCCAAAACAGAGCTGCACTTTGCCCTTCCCTGTGAAAACGCATACTACAGAATCTTCTCACAGCATTGCAACACATATATATCTTGTACTGAGTACAGTACTTTATGCCAGGTTTTGCATTGCATTGCCCTGACTTCTGAACAAGCACACACATTGCTTTCTCTTTTGTTCTCTAACATTATACCAGTAAATCCATGTTTAAAATGTCCAGGATTGTAATCTGTGAAGAAGATAATGGGCATTACAGTGCCATCCTTCTTTGAACATTAGTGAAAGATTTTATCAACTATAAAGGAATAAAGCATATATTCTGTAGTTCTGTCCTGATTATATTTGGTGGTAAATCCCATTAATTCCAGTGGAGCATTTTTCCAACCTCAGTTCTACTTTTCCATTGTTGTATTATCAGTTTGATTTCAGTCACAGGTAGCCTGCCACAGCCAGGGTATCCGTTATAAATGGAAAATAGACTGCACTTCGTACTTAACATAGTACAGTTGTCCCTTCATATTCACTGGGGTTTGGTTCCAGGATCCCCCGTGAATACCCAAATCCGTGAATACTCAAGTCCCATTATATGCAATGGCATAGCAAAATGGCATCCCTTATATAAGATGGCAAAATCAAGGTTTGCTTTTTGAATTATTATTTTTTAAAGAATATTTTCAAGCTGTGAATACTTAAAACCGTGAATGCCAAATCCGTAAATGTGGCGGGACAACTGTACAGATATTCTTGTTTGCACTGATACAATTCCAGGTGTTGCAGGGACATTTGGAAAGTAATAATGACTTGGGGCTTTGGTGCCAAATCAAATGTTCAAAAGAATTTTGTTCTAGAAAAGTAAGACGAGCTTATGGGTACATTATGGGTTCTCAAACTACTTCAAGGTATTGAAAGACAATGGGAGGGTAATAACATTTCTGGAACCGATCTGTTTAAAAATCAAGTGAGAAAGATTTTGAATCCATCACATATCTCAATCTAACTGGTTATTAAACAAAAGGCAGAATAATACAGTTCATTAGTACTTACATAAGGACTGCAACATTTTCCCACTTGTGATCTGTGTCTTAAAAAAGAATTATGAATTCTGATTTGTGTGAGAGGCTGAAAAATAGTTGACTTATATTGTATTTCTCAAATAGAGAGCAGCCTGGTTTTTCTGCCTCTTGCACCCTCTGTGCTAGTCTGTTTATCAGACACTAAGAACTGAAGCCTAATTGCTCTCTGGGTAAGAAAGCTAATTGTCCCTCCCTAAACTGCAAATCCCAGGATTCCATAGGAGGCAGCCATTGCAGTTAAAGTGGAATAATAGTGTTATAACAGTATAGAATGATAAGGCCCTAAGAGACTTGTGGGCAAAATGTTTCTCTGAGAACCATTTTCTATTCCCACTACATTCTGCATCAATTCTCTTCACTTTGCATTCACTGTCCTTCCACTTAAAGAGTACTGTTTGACATCAGCTTCTTCCACAAAATCAAGAGAAGCCCTCCTTCCTTTCTGGTCCGACCTGAGATTTTTTTTAGCACCCACCACTGTCTAATTCTGGCACAGGCTGTTATTTTTTATTTTTATTTTTTGGCCCTAAGACTCTGGGAGCTACACGGACTGCCAAAATTGCAGTCCCTTTAGCTCCAAAAGAAAAAAAAAATAGAAATTGACAGTTTTGAAAAACTGACAATTTTTATGTTCAGTGATGCAGCCTGTTTCAAAGCAGTATTGGTGCTCCTGGAAGCAATTCTCATGTACCACCCAATTTTTTATTTATTTTTTTCATTTTTAAATTTATATATATGCAAAAACAAGAGTTTGGGGCTACAAAGTAGGGCTGCCCTTGGCCACTCCCATTCTAACCTAATATAACATCCTTTCTCCAATCTTTTTACCCTGGTGGAAGCCTTTAAATTATTTTCAGGTCTCAGGGAACCCCTGCCTAAAAATTATTATATCTACAGCTCAAAAAAAAAATGTTTATTTTTTTTTTTCAATCTCAATATCTCATGGAACCCCTAGCAACCTTCTGGGGAACCCCTGGGTTCGAGGGAACCCTGGTTGAGAAAACCTGTAACACAGCTGTCCCTTCACATTTGCTGGTGTTTGGTTCCAGGACCCCCCTCCCCCGTGAATACCCAAATCCGTGAATACTTAAGTCCCATTATATGCAATGGCATAGCAAAATGGTGTCCCTTATATAAGATGGCAAAATCAAGGTTTGCTTTTTGGATTATTATTTTTTAAAGAATATTTTCAAACTGTGAATACAGTACTTAAAACTGTGAATGCCAAATCCTTGAATGTGGAGGGACAACTGTATATGTTTGTTTTAACACTATACAAACTGCAGAGAGTGTGTTGTGTAGTTGGTTGGGTGCTGGACTATGGTTTGGAGAGCATGGTTTGGAGACAATGGTTCAAATCCCCACTCAGCCATGGAAACTCAGTGTGTGACCATGGGCGTCACACTTCCTCAGCCTCAGAGGAAGGCGAAGGCAAACCTCCTCTGAACAAATCTTGCCAAGAAAACCCCCTGATAGGTTTACCTTAGAGTTGCCCTAAGTCAGAAATGAATTAAAAGCACACAACAATTACAGACTGCAGATTGGACTTTCCAGTGACACTCAACCACTTGAGCTTTGAAGAATACAAAAGCTTACCCACTTCTTTGTGACTTTCAGTTGTTATGTGCTTGTTGTTTTGGTATTTTTCTTAAAGACATTTATTTTTTCATGCAATTTTTATCTCTCAGAGCTGAGAGCCTGGCTTGAAAGACAGAGCTCCTACTTGGGACTGCCAGTGCAATGGGGAACTTGAGCACCTAACACACCCCTGGCATTTCAATACAGCAGGACCCCCTGTATCCACTGATTCATTATCCACTGATTCAATTATGCAGGGGAAGCAAAACAGCACACATATCATAGGAGTCTTCCTAGAAAATGTATCCTCTCTAGCCATTTTCTAGGTCCTCCAAGGCAACGCTATGGTATTTTAAATCAGAAGTCCCATTATTTTCAATGGTGTTTGCTATTATCCATGGTTTTCAGTATCCACGCCCCTGCAGAACCAATCTCCAGCGGATAAGGGGGGGTCCTACTGTACTCTTATCTATTCCCAGGTTGAAAAGAGCTTCTGGGGATTACACAAAAGAAATGTTTACTCAGCTATTTCCAGCTTGAGACTTTCTGTTCAAAGAATCTCCCACAGTCTAGGCAACCTGAGCTTAGCCATTCCAAGGAGCCACCAAGTCAGTAGCGAGAGCACTGTGTCTTATTAACATTAACCTCTGCTGAGAGGCAGAAATTCAAGAGGTGCAGCCTTTCAAGCAGAAAAAAAATACAGCGGTTGAAACAGCTCCAGGCCAGGTTTTTGGTTTCTGGCAGACTGTGCAACTCATCATTTAAAAAAAAAAAATCAAAACCCGAAAGGGCAACCCTAGATCTTGACTGGAGTGCAATACAGTTGTCCCGTCATATTCGCTGGGGTTTGGTTCCGTGGATACCCCAATCCGTGAATACTCAACTCCCATTATATGCAATGGCATATAGCCAAATGGTGTCCCGTATATAAGATGGCAAAATTAAGGTTTGCTTTTTGGGTTATGATTTTTTTAAAGAATATTTTCAAGCCGTGAAGACACAAATCCGTGGATACCAAATCCGTGGATAGGGAGGGACAAGACACAACCCCCCAGGTTTCCACACCCACAGAGACACACAAGAGCCCAGGGCCTGCTGCAGGGCCGGGTCCCTCAGTCTTGCACACTCACCGCGTTGGTGAGAATCTCCTGCCTGCGCGGAGAGGCGCTGGCCAGCACCACTCTCTTGTTGACCAGCTTCCCTATGACAGGATTGAGCACCATGGCGGCGAAGGCGAGCGCAAAGAGAAGCCCCGAGGAAGAGGCAGGCAGGAGACGGAGCCTTTATGACGGATGGACGGACGGCGGGGAGGAGAAAGAAGAGACAAGGGCGGGACCGCACGGCCCCCGCTCCGCCCTCGCCGTCCTTTTTAGCCGCCCCGAGGGTGGCTGGGCGGGCAGGGAAGCGGGAAACCGCAGGGCGAGGAGACAAGGTCGTGCTGCCCCTCCCTGGTCGTGGAAGGAGGGAGTAGTTGAGGCAAAATGGGGTGATAAAGACAGGAAGAAAGGAAAGGTGCCTTCAAGTCGCCTGGCCACTTATGGCGGCCCCATGACTTAAATAGGGTTGTCTTAGGCAAGGAATGAATGCTCAGAGGGGGAGTGAGGGACTGCCACGTCGCCAGCCAGTTGTCCCTTCACATTTGCTGGGGTTTGGTTCCAAGACCCCCGTGAATACCCAAATCCGTGAATACTCAACTCCCATTATATGCAATGGCATAGCAAAATGGTGTCCCTTATATAAGATGGCAAAATCAAGGTTTGCTTTTTGGATTAATATTTACAAGCCGTGAAGACTTAAATCCGTGGATACCAAATCCGTGAATGTGGAGGGACAACTGTTCCTCAGCCTGGCCCCCCTGTCACTACCACCCTTCCTTCAGGTCCCCCTTTAATCCCTTTCTGGATCGGGCTCTGACTCTTATCTCTGTCAATGTGGTCTCCTTTGGTTAGCCTGGCTAATAGCTTTCAGTGAGTGGAGTAAGTCTGGAGTTGTTTATCTCAGATTGGACTTTTTAGTCATCAGCGCGCTTGCAGAAAGTGCAGGATGAGTCCTTCCTGAATCGTCGTTTGCGAAGAAAAGCCAGAGAGGGAGAGATAAACAAAATAAACGGATTGGTTTATTGTTCTTTTTTTAAAAAAAGATTTTATTTGGATCAATTCATGAGTCAACATAGAAACAATAATGCCTCACTAACAAATGAACATTGGATGACAAACAGTCAGGATGGTTACAAATAGTAGGAATTATATTAGGAAAGCCTCACCAACTAATGATAAGATAGTAGAATTCAATATACTCTATAGATAGTAGAATTTAATACAATCTCTACGGTGAACTCGCCATGGGTCAGCGTAAGAGAGGCGCTCCAAAAAAGCAATACAAGGACTCCCTGAAACATCATCTCAGGCTTTGCCAAATTGATCACCAACAATGGTCCATCCTGGCCTCACATCGGGAGGCATGGAGACGCACTATCCACAATGCTGCAGCCTTATTTGAGAACTCACGCCAAACAAGTCTTGAAGAGAAACGACAACGCAGAAAGAATCACAACCTGGAAACATCACCCAAGGAGACCTTCTGCTGTGCTTTCCGCAACCGGACTTGTTTATCTCGGATTGGTCTTTTTAGTCATCAGCACGCTTGCAGAAAGCGCAGGATGTCCTTCCTGAATCTTCATTTGCAAAGAAAAGCATGAGAGATAGAGATAGGAATGAATTATGTAGTAATATAATTGGTCAATCCAAGAAGAAACCATAGCTGATGCTGCTTAGCTTGCTATATCTAATGGGATCTGGCACTATTAAGAGAGTCCGCTAATTAAGGATAAGATAGTAAAATGTAGTGTAATATGTATGATTTCACTTTAGGAAAAAGAAAAAAGTTGCAGGGTACACCGTTTCCACCCAAAAATAAACCACAGCCAACCCTGCTTAGCATGTATTATTTGTTTATTGTTCTTAATTTCAGCTATTCAGGACTTTTGTGTATAACTTTGTTCCTTTTCTTAAATCCATCTATTGATTGATTGATTTTTCTTATAGTATTTATTCCCCGCTCTTCAGGCACAAAAGCTCTCAGAGCAGCTTTCAAATTGTTTAGCAATAGCACTTACACATCTACCCCGCTTTATAGCGCAAGACACTCGCTAAGCCGTTTACAATGTGTGTTAGCTAATTACGTAGGACCCCCATATCCACAGGGGATTGGTTCGGGGGGGGCATGGATACCGAAAACCATGGATAATAGCAAACACTGTTGAAAATAATGGGGCTTCCAGTTTAAAATACCATAGAGTTGCCTTGGAGGACCTAGAAAATGGCTAGAGGAGGACACATTTTCTAGGAAGACTCTATGGTAGGTGTGCTGTTTTGTGTCCCGTAGATAATTGAATCAGTGGATAATGAATCAGTGGATACGGGGGTCCTACTGTATTGTTACTCTTGGGTGACAGACTATATGAATGCTTTAGTTTCTTTACTACTTTAACCAAAGTGCCTTCATATATGACATTCTTACTATATTTCAGCTAACAGACTCATCCACAGATTTTCCTTGGGTTTTTTTTCCAGGATACAAGGCCATGTTCTGGAAGACTTTATTTCTGACCTTTCGCCTGTATCTGTGGTTGGGATCTTCAGCCACAGATGCAGGCGAAACGTCAGAAATGAACTCTTCCAGAACACGGCCTCACAGAACAATTTCTGGGCCTCACAGCCTGGAAAAAAAAACAAGGAAAATCTATGGATGCTGGCCGTGAAAGCTTTTGACTTCACAGACTCATCCACACTTTGTCTCTCAAATCTCTCCACTCGCTCTCTCTCAACCACTCAGACCCATTTTTCAGATTCAACTTCAGTTCTCCACCTCCAACCTTAAACTCAAACTGAAAACTCTTAACTGACATTCACTCAGTTCATCCTCTCCGAAGCTCCTCCCATCACAGTTTCCTACTCTGGAATTGGCTCCCACATTCTCTCATCTCATTGGCTCGGATGCATTTTATCTCTAGCTCTCCACAGGTGGTTTTGCAAATGTTGTTGTTGTTGCCACTGTTGTTGTTGTGTGACTTCAAGTCATTTCTGACTTAGGGCCACCCTAAGATGAGCCTATCACAGGGTTTTCTTGGCACAGTTTATTCAGAAGCAGTTTCCCTCTGAGGCTGAGAGAGTGTGACTTACTTGTCTGAGGTCACCCAGTGGGTTTCCACGGCAGAGCAGGAATTTGATCACTTAACTCCCAGTGTCCAAACACTCACACCACTAAACCACACTGGCTGTTCTGCCAGTTCCTTCTTCTGGTATTTGTTGGCAGTCTCCCATCCAAGTACTAGCCAGGGCTGATCCTCCTTAGCCTCCAAGATCAGATGGGATCTGTACAATTCATGAAATCAAGAAGGGGTACCCTGAGATATTTGCAAAGGATGACATTCGAAGCATCTTCAGTTCAAACTCGCTGTGGACTGCACAGAATGATCAAGTATTGGGTGTGTTTTGGTGATTTGTTGTTATAGATGTGTGCCTTCAAGTCATTTCTGTCTTAAGGCAAACCTATCATAGGGCGCATTTATACAAGGCAAAAAACCCTAGAGTGCCTTGCAATAATAGCATTTTGCTGCAGCAGCGACTTGTCTTAATGATGTTTTTGCCCCCATAAGCCCTGATAAGCTTTGCATGCGAGATGGTGGCTGCTGGTGATTTACTTGCATTTGTACTTACCTCAATTTGCCACCACCAAACTTTAAAAAAAAATGTTTAAGGTGTTCTAGAGCAATTTTTTGATTTAACAAGAAAAAAAAACCCCACCCTATTTTATCCTCTTAGCAATTACTCACTAAGATGAAAATCCAACATGGCGGCAGCGGGCGCTTGCCCTGTTAGCAAGCCCTTCCCCCTGTGCTCACCCAGCCAATTAACTTTGGCCTTCCTCTCCTATGGGAAAGCAATTCATATTGAATCCCTTGTCCCAACGAGCAGGAATGCACCCCCTCATCATTTTTTTAAAAAAACAGTGTTTTTGCTGTTTTGCCCCCATCCTTCCCAGTATAGTGGATTGATGTGGGATCCCATTTAGATAGGTCATATTCCCAGCAAATTCCATGTGGGTTATTTTCATCATTTAGACAACTGCATGGAGTTTGTTTGGCCAATTTTGTTCAGAGGGGGTTTGCCTTCCTCAGAGACTATGGGAGTGCCACTTGCCCAAGGTCACTCAGTGGGTTTTCATGGCTGAGCTGGGATTTGAACTCTGGTTTTACATAGTCTTAGTCCAGCGCACACACCACTATGCCACACAGGCTCTCATTGTTTCTGGTGATACCATATTGCAAACATATGGACTGCTGTTGCAGATTGATAGGATTTTATCAGACAGGCCCCTTAAAAACGTTATTTTGCTGGCATAAAAAAAGTCAGATTTAACACTGGCAAAAGAACGTTCCCCCCTGCACTTACCTCCTCTTCTCGCAAAGGCAGCTCTGTCAAATAAAGAGGAAGTGAACGGAGCCCCATTCACTTCCTCATTCGAAATCCGGTGTGATTTCATTGCTCAGGAAATTCAAAAGTAAAAAAAATAAAATAAAACATCTAAAGGTAACACTAAGCACCTAAACACACTAAGAAACTTCCAAGTAACCCAGAGAGGGTCATAAAAAGTTTGTCACTTACCTGGATGTTGCGATCTCACCCGGAAGTATTCTGGCTGGTCTGGCCATTGTCAGGGTAAGTGCAAGAGATAAACGGCCCCATGTTTCGCACGCTGGCAATACTGGCACAAAAGCAGCAAGGGGGATCTATTGATGACTTAAACCATCAATTTAAAAGTACATGATTTTGACAGGACATAACGCAAAAGTGCAACGTCGTCTGATCTGCTTGCCCTTTTGCATTTATGTGATGTTGTTATGATGCCATATTTAGTCCATCTGATAAAGTCCTTAGATTGTTTTTATACAGGATCCACTTGAATCTACTATGACTCATGTCTTAGCCACAAACTGAAACACAACAATCATGGATCCTGTATACTGATGAGCCACGATGGTATAAATCACATGTATAGCAAGTATGAACCCTCACCTGTGCGATTTTTACTTTGGATGTATCTATCCAAAATCACAGTTATTGTTGTGTGTGCTTTCAAGTCATTTCTGACTTATGGCGACCCTAACGTGAACCTATGACAGGGTTTTCTTAGCATAATTTGTTCAGAGAGGGTTTGCCTTTGCCTTCCTCTCAGGCTGAAAGAGTGTGACTTGCCCAAGGTCACCCAATGGGTTTCCATGGTCGAGCAGGGATTAGAATCCTGGTCTCCCAGTCCAACATTCTAACCACTACACCACACTGGTTCACAAAATGAACTATAAAAATTATGGATTGTGTGTGTTGAGAGGTCACCACAGTGTAAAAGCAAGGAGCTAGCATAGCATAATGGTTTGAGTGTTGGACTAGGACACTGGTAGACAAAGGTTCAAATCCCCATTCAGCCATGGAAACCCACTGGGTGACCTTGGGCAAGTCACATTCAGCCTCAGAGGAAGGCAAGGTTAAACCCTCTCTGAACAAATTCTGCCAAGAACATCCATGATAGGGTCAGAAATGATTTGAGGGCACACAAGAACAACAAAGCACAGGTCCTCGTGGATCTACTTGTTTGACATGGGGTCCACAGAAAACTACCACTCAATCATATATAACATTACAAAAGATAGGAAAGTTAGAAGGAAATGATGAGTGCATTTAGTTAATAGCTAATAAACTGAAAAATCAAGTACAATTACATTTTTATTAAAAGTGGGTAAACTAAATTATTAAATTGCCATTGAAGTTTAAGTTAAATGCCTGTACTAAAAGCCTTCCCAGAATGAAGCTTAAAAATATCCCTGATTTTAGTCTTCCCTCCAGATTCCTGTTTTCAGCTTTGGAGAGAAGGAAACAGATGCATGAAAACCATTTCTCATCCATACCACCCAAACCCCTTTTCTTGTTTTTCCTATCTACTTCCCTTATCATCTCATCTTCTTATCCCCCACCCTGCTTTGTTTAATATGCTGATTCTTATGTGGATCCCAGAAACATTCCGGTGTTAACAGCTTTAAAATAACAGCTTTCTGGGATGAAGTACTTGTATATGGTGAACACAGGCCTATGTAGAACACAGGAGGATAATTTATAATATGCAAAGATTATCTCATTCTAAGCTGCCTTTACAGTTTGTTGGTTTACAATCTTAAGGGTTGTTTAGATGACAAAAAAAAATCCTCAAAGAATACAGGCAGAATACCTTTTGTCCAGATGAGCTCCTGCTGGGATTCACCATATTGGGAAAGGGGCCTCCTGAAAACTCCAAGTAATTTGTGATTGCAGCTTTTGCTGTTTCTCACAATCTTTTTAAAAAAGTACATGAAAATGCACATAACAGCCCATCTGAACAACCAATTTGAATTGGAGCACATCCAGGAAGTCAAAATGTAATTGGTTGGATGTGTGCAGGTGCGGGCTTGCCAGAGATGAAATGGCTGGAGCCACCATTGTTGTTTTTTCAGGGACATGATCGAGCACTATTTTCGAGTGGCAGAGCAAAAAAAAAAAATGTTTTTAAGCAGAAGATTGTTCTTCCTCATCTCTCATATACAGCAAAAAAGGAGGGGGAAATGGAGGGAGCTTTTGGGGACATAACAAGGCAAGTTATTCACTTGCGGCCAGCATCTTTTCTTGCAGGCATGCTCCGTGTGAACTGCAAACTCAAAGAGCTTTCCATGCCAGCGGTCATGGGAATAAATCGTGGGGAGAAATGAACACTGCTGCCATAGGGAGGTAATGCACTTTTCCCCACAATTAATTCTCCCGTCTGACTGAGCCCTTAGGTATCTCATACTTTGCCCCACTACTACAACACAGTGAAATGTGGATTGGTCATACTGATGGATTCAGATAATTCGTGCAATTAAAACAAATGCCAAATCATGCATCACATTTCTAACTACAGACTGAAAGTAATATCACTATTGTATCACTAGAAAGCCAAAAGAAATCCCAAACATGTTTACATTGAACAATTTTCTCCCTGCTGGACTATCTGTGGAAAAGTTCAAATATTCCTGTGTGAATAGGCTAAACAATGTCTAATAACCTAACAGAGCTACCAGGAGATTGTGGCAGGTAATCATTATAACTCAAGAAGAACAAATTTTCAGAAACCACAGAAATAAAAGTTATCAGGAAAGTTGCTGGCTAGGCTGGATAGGAAGGTCAAAGATCGCAACATCCAAGGTTTAGTTTTGAAATGTTGACTTTTACAAATGTGTAATGTATTTTTTACAGTATGGGTTAGAGACCCAGAGAGTGGTCTGTACAGATAATACATTTGCTGCATTATTCAGGTATTGTTGTCTCTAAATATCTCTGCTCTTTTGGCAAAGCTATTTCTAGTATTAATGATACATTACTATGGGATTTCCCCCCTATTTTATCATATATAGTGGTATTTGAATATAATATAGTTTTTGCTATTGCTATCATTATCATTGTTATGTGATATATTACAGCTTCTCAATAGCTAGAACCTTAATGTACTATTTTAAGGACCAAAGTTTTTACTCACTCAGATTATATTTCTTCCAGCGAAATGGTTTGAGATAATTTTGGTGCCTTCTGACAGTAGATATAGCCCATTCTTCTACAAGTTCAAAAACTTCAAGGGACTCAAAGAAAATAGTGAATTTGTCCAAAGTTATAGTGAGGATGTTAGGGCCCACTCCATTGTACTATGTAGCATTCTTATGAGTTGCATTGTAGTAATCTTAGGAGTTATGTGAAATTACACTTAAATACCTGAATTACATAATTTTGAGAAACAATCATTCTAAAGTTGGATCTTGTTGATGGAACCATTCTTGAAAAATATATGGTTTTACTAATTATAGATTAACTCTGTTTATGCCAAATGTTACATTGGAAATAGTCCCATCCACATATTTCCTAGGGATTACTGTATGGGCATAGGGCATTAGAATGTAAGAAATTAAAGAGCCTATTGTTGGATCATACCAAAGGCTCATTCACACCAATGTTGTCTTTCCAATGATGACCAGCCGTATGCTTTTCTTAAGTGTACAATCTTAATCTGCCCCTACCTTCCCAGTTAGGAGGGCAAGAAGTGGACAAGGGAATTCCTGCTCTCCAATCACTGATTGGACATCAGAGCAGAAAACACCGTCCATGCTAGTTGTCTAGAGGAGGGGCTTGGAAAGGAAACAGGTAACACCAAAAGCCCTGGTGGCGCAATGGTTAAATACCAGTACTGCAAGCCATCATGTTGCTAAGTTCTATCCCAGAGGGCTCCAAGGTTCACTCAGCCTTCCATCCTTTCATAGGTAGGCAAAATGAGTATCCAGCTTGTGGGGGCAATTAGCTGATACACATTGGAAACTGTTTAATGCAGTGTAGATGTGTAAATTGCTATTGCTTAAAACAATTTGTAAGCTGCTCTGATAGCCTTTGTGGCTGAAGAGCGGGGTATAAAAATACCTAATTAATTAAATTTAAGTGCGAAAGGAAAAATGTTGGAGCAACAGACTACACTAGCACAGCTGATGTGGGTTTTTTCACAGCTGTGGCTAGGCAGAAACCTGACAATCAAATACCCCTATATAGCTGAACCACAAGATACATTGGTTGTGAGTTGGTGTTGTGGAGAAAGAGGAGTGTTGGTGAATGTTGCAGAAATTGCTGTTTGTTTGTTAATGAGGTTTGCTGTGTATATTTTGTGTTCATTTATACTGAAACTGAAGATAAAGACCTCCAAATATATTTGAATAAACCTCACTGCCTGTAAGTCTTTTTGTGTGTGAAAGTGGGTCAGAGCTGTGAAACGGCTGCTGACTGAAACCTTTGTTTTTGTACCCTTTCTGCTGTGCAGTTCTGCTATTTGGCTACTCCTGGGCTAGTTCATCCCCAGGCTGTGCCAGGTGCCTCTAAGTGAGCCTATACAGAGTGGACACAGATTAGGTGGGAAACATCTACAGAATAATCATATTGGATCATCTGAGGATGAATTCCATAATCATGTGTTTAAGAAGAAATGTTTATTATCTCTGTTAAATCATCAGTAAGTTTTGTCACTGAGCGTGTGAACAATGTATTTTTTCCATACCCTTCATGTTGATGCTCTCTCTCAACAGCCAAATTAAAAAAAAAAAAAAAACAACACTAACTTTAAAATCCCATAAGCATCTGTCTTTTCTGGTAAAGAAGCACAGTTCTTCATTAATAATTTTGGTTGTTCATTTCTGTATCTTTTCCAGATCTACAGTATTTTTTCTGAGAAATATATATGCCATTCCCAATACAGCCATTGCAAAGTGTGATATCAAAACATTATGATATGGACAGCCTTACAATCTATCTCTTTTAAGAATCCTTAACATGCAAACTTGCCCTTTTTCATTGAGGGCCAAACTAGACAAGAAATCATCAGATGTACAATCCAATTTACAAAGGCATTTTAAAACTTAAATGGTTGAGGGTGGGCTGGGATAGGAATTTCAGTAGAGCAACAGCAGTTGTGTGTCAATGTTTGTACTATCTCACCTTTGGCCATTTTTCTGATCAAAATCAGAGGTGCTTCAGATATTTTTCCATCAAAAAGAGAAAATATACTCCTGTATTTTTTCCCGTTTCAGGTGTGAAATAAACCCTGTGTGTGCATATGTAATTATATACAGGAGGTATATAGCTCCTGCTCCCCAGTTAATTTCACACACATGCTTGGCTGTATTTGAGGATTTTTTTTAAATCCTTAGAAGACAGGGAAGAAGATAGTAAATGCAATTCCTGATACCTCATGTAACTTAATTCTTTGGTTGACTGGTCTGATTTATATTGCAGATCTCAATTCTTAGGGTCTAATTAATTTACTAGGTACATTCTCTCCAATTTTTCTGATTTGGCGGGGACAGTCCCAATTAATCCTGTGTCACCCCACTTTCCCAACTGCTTTCAAAATGTCCCAGTTTCTCTTCCCTTCCCCCTTTGTATTCAGCTTACTTCAGTTGCTGCAAACTGAATTCAAAGTTCAAAAGTAGGTTGCACTCATTTAACTCAGTTGCAGGGTGAGGAAAGGATGGGGCAAAATCTTACCCTTCCCAGTACCTCAGACAAAAGCAAACTGCTGCAGCCTCTCTTAGCTTGTGTGTTCTTCCTTATCCATAACTTAAGTCATCTTGACCACATTCTAGTATTGATTGGCCACATGTGTTCTGGTTTTCACCATTTAAATGTCAGAGAGTATGTAGTTTTAAGAACCAGGACATTTTCAGATGGTGCTTACCGTGGGATCAGGTCCCGGGAGAGGAACGGCTCTCTTGAGCAGCAGGGGGTCCTTTTCGGGATCATTCATGGCATTCCTGTCCCTCTTCCAGGATCATTCGTGGCATGTCCGTGAAACTTTGGATGCAGCCGCGCCATATTTTAAGCATGGACAACTTCCATGATTAAAATATGGTGCGGCTGCTTCCAAAGCTTCACGGACGTGCCACGAATGATCCAGGAAGAGGGACGGCGGCGTCCGAAAAGGACCCCCTGCCACGCAAGAACACCATTCCTCTCCCAGGACCTGATCTTGCAGTAAGCACTGTCTGAAAATGTCCCTACTGTGTGGTGAGTTTTGAACTAGGACTCTGGAGTCCAGGGTTCAAATTCCCACTCAGCCATAGAAACCCACTGAGTGACCTTGGGCAAGTCACATGCTCTCAGCCTCACAGAAAAGCACTAGCAAACCTCTTCTGAAGAAATCTTGCCAAGGAAATCCTGTGATAATTTGAAGGCACACAACAACAGCATGTAGGTATTCCTGGATGTCCACAATGTAATATCACACTATTAACTGTGAGTTTTTACTAAGGAATTTGTGAGATAATACAGGGGCCATTCTCATGCGAAAGTAATTTTAAATTAAAGGGAGTGGTGCAACTGAGCCATGATGCTATTACACATTTCTGCTTTTCATCACGGTTTACACAAGAGACCTTCCCATAAGACTGTACTATTTGTATCTGGTTTTCCATCTGATATGATGCAAGTAGGGCCTTGCTATCTGCTAGGGTTTGGTTCCAGGACCCTCCATGGATAACAAAATCCATGGATGCTCAAGTCCCATTATATACAATGGTGGAGTAAAATGGTGTCCCTTATGTAAAATGGCAAAATCAAGGTTTGCTTTTTGGATATATATATATATATATATATATTTGTTTGGGAGGAGTATTTTTAATCCATGGATGGTGGAATCTGTGGTCACGGAGGGCTGACTGTATACCAAAACCACTTGACATAGCCATTTCACAATACATCTGAGATACAGGGTGGAGAAAAGGAGGAAGAAGGTTCAAGCTATTCCCCTCCACACATTTTAATAACTGGAATTATTATATCCTTTTTCATATTTAAGCTACAAAATGGAAATCCTGTGCACACTCACTAACGATAAGTTCTACTGAACGCATTGGGACTTTGTGAAGTCGAAGGCTTTCACGGCCACATCCATAGGTTTTTTGTGGGTTTTTTTCTGGGCTGTGAGGCCATGTTCTGGAAGAGTTTATTCCTGATGTTTCGCCTGCATCTATGGCTGGCATCTTCAGAGAAAGCATTGGGACTTACTGCCAAGTAAGCTTGCATAGGACTATGTTAAGGAAAATGCAACATGGGACATACAGTGAAAGAAATAAAACATGTATGTGAAAGTCACAATGACTAAGCAAGAGCAACTATGAAGCTACACAGGTGAAACAATGTAATCTAGAAGGCCTGAGAGCCAAGGACAGAGTTACTGAATGCAGATTGGAAACACCTGAGAATCATTAAGTGTACAAGGTGAAATGTTGAAATACATGGGTTGGTCTTAAGCATGGGTGGAACTATGTGGACCAATCAGAATGGAAGTACACACCCACTGGGTGGAAACTAGCTAGTGGGTGGTGATAAACAATGGCTATAAAATTGCAATGTTTGCCAATGTATTGAGGTGGAGTAGAGTTGGAGTAGTTTGGAGATATTGTGGAGTAGTGTATAGAGATTGTGATTTGTTGACCATATAGTATATTTATATAGATGAATAAAGTAGGTTTTATATAAAACTACTGAGTTGCCTGGGTGATTCCTGGAGACGTTTTGGAGACACCTGGAGAAGAGTGAGAAGGCTTGGAGAGTTTGTCAGGATCTTCAGCCTATTCTCTGAAACTCTGCTGCTTTGGAGGAAAGCATTAACCACTGATCTAAGCTGGTCAGCTCTGCTGCATAACAGGGTGGTGAGTTTGAGCCAGAGGTGAAGAGCTACAACTCCCATCATCCCTGACAAGGGTTATGGGCCCAGTTACTAGAGCACCCAGCATCCACAGAAGCTGAAATTTCCAGAGAGTGGAAGAAAGCTTTGTGGACGACAGATCAGAGCAAGTTGTTTGTGCTGCACTGATAAGCCTCGTGAGTAAATCATTTTGTGTTTTGCTTAAGCCCAGACGGGTTGGCTGTGCATACTCAGAAGGACTGTGTCAAATTGAGTCACTGCACAAATCAAGATGGAATTTCTAAAGTTTAGTAAACTGAATAGAAACAACTACTCTACCTGGAAGATTTATGCCCAATCTCTACTAGTAAAGGAAGGTCTGTGGTCAACAGTTGAAACAGGGCTGGCAGCTGATGCTGATGAAGCCACTAAAGAGAGAGATAGTAAAGCAAAAGCCTGTCTTTATCTCATGCTTGAAGAAGACTTAATTAATGACGTCAGAGATAAAACGTCTGCCAAGGATGTGTGGGATACCTTGCAGAGATTACACACTCCTTCAACTGCTTTTGCAAAAATGCTATGGTCTAAAAGAATATACAGGCAAAAGATGGCTAAAGGGCAGTGTGTGATAGAACATTTAAAAATAATGCAAGATTTGTTTGTGCAAGCTGAACTGAGGGGAGTGCAAATTAGCAAAGAGCAGCAATGCTACATTTTAATAGAATCGCTAGACTCTTCGTGGGACAACATAACGAACAGCCTGCAAAACCTGCCAGAAGCTGAGCTTAATAGAGATTTAATTGTGGCCAGAATACTGGAAGAGAACCAGAGAAGAATGTCTGAGCAGGGTGACTCAGCAAGCTTAAAGACTGTGCCAAAACAACAAACAACTCCTGGCTGGCGAATGCAGGAGGAAGCAGCCTCTACAAGGGAGCAACGGAGGTGCTTTTATTGTAAGAAGATTGGTCATCTGCAGAGACATTGTAAACATTTTGCAGCTGAGAGACGCAAGCAAGCAGAGAGCAGATGGCAGCCGCGGCAGTATCAAAAACAGTCCAGACCTCCATTTTTGAGGGACAGTGGTAATAAAAAGGGGTTTGCAACCATGATTAAGGAAAAACAAAATGCAAATTCTAAATGGCTAGTTGATTCAGGAGCCACATCTTTGATGTGTAATGACATAAATTTAATAAGTAATAGAAAATCAGCTAATGTAAATGCTGTAGTTTTGGCTGACGGGAAAGAGCTAAGTACTGTAAAACAAATGGGTACTGTGTACATTCCAGGGCTAAAAGAGAATTTTAATGATGTCTTACATGTAAAGGAGTTAGAAAATAATTTGTTATCAGTAAGTAGATTAACAGAAAGAGACTACACAGTCATCTTTGAAAAGAACATGTGTAAGATAAAACTGAATGGGGAATTGCGTGGCATAGGTTTGAAAAAGGACAAACTTTATTATTTGGAGGACAATATTGATAGCTACAGGGTTGAAGAAGCTAATAACATAGAAAATATTCCAATCCACAAAGACTGCATACACGAGCTCCACAGAAAATTCGGCCATGCGAGCTTCAAATGTTTAAAGAATTTAATCAGTATGTGTCCAGATTTAAAAGTTACTGAATGCAAAAACCACTTAGATTGTACGGTATGTCAACAGGTAAAGGTCAGAGCTTTTCCAGTAGCTAAGAAAACAAAAAGAATTGCTCAAAGACCATTTCAGTATGTACATGCAGATGTCGCCCAAGCTAATTGCTTGTCCTTAGGGGGAAGCAAGTATTTCCTAGTAATTGTTGATAGGTATACAAGGTTTGCATTTGTGAGAATAATGAAAAACAAATCTGACGCTGGGCAAAGTTTAAAAGCATGGGTAAGAATGGTGGAAAGACAATTTGATAGCAGAGTAGGCACCATCATTACTGATAGAGGAGGAGAATTCTTAAATAAACAATTGTTTAACTGGTTTCAAAAGGTGGGAATAAGGCATGAAACTACAAACCCTGCTTGTCCTAGTGAGGATGGGTTAGCAGAGAAGAAAATACAAGATATAAAAAGAATTACTGCTTGTATGATGGCAGATGCAGGGGTGAAAGATAGTTTTTGGGCAGAAGCAACTTTGACTGCAATACATATCAGTAACAGATTGTATCATTCAGAAATTGAAGACATTCCCTACAGGGTATTGTATGGGAGAATGCCAAATTACAAGTACTTAAGGGTTTTTGGACAATTTGCTCATGTTTACACACCTGCTTGTTTCAGGAGGAAAGGAGAACCCAAAAGCAAAAGGCTTAGGTTTTTGGGGTATTCTGGAAATAGCTACAAGTTTCATTTGGGAGGAAAACAAGTGCAGTATTCTAGGTCTGCAAATTTCGAGAGACATGCTGGTTGGGACAAACTGCATGCCAATAAAGAAGTGTTTTTGAGATTAGGGAGTTCAAATGAGCCAGAAGCACAAACTGAACCAATCTCAGGAAACGGAGGGGTTTCAGTTAAGCAGGAAGCATCACCTAGCAGCAGTGGTAGTTCTTCTGATGATGAGATAGCATCTAGGCCTACTACTACTCGAATGACTGAAGACAAGAGATTTAGTCATAGAACTACAACTCCTAGTAGAGAAAGTGAGGATGAAAGAGACAGAACAGCAGATTTTATTCCCAGGCGTAGTCATAGAGTTAGAAAGCCTCCAGATAGGTTTGTTGTGACAAAGGCAAGAGCTTGTTTAGCAGTAGAAGAGCCTGAAAGTTTTGAAGAGTTGGAAAGTTTTTCTAGAGAAGAACAGGAAAGATGGTTTGATGCAATGGATAATGAGTTTGGTTGCCTGGTAAATAAAGATGTTTTTGAAATTGTTGACAGACCCAAAGACAAGAAAGTAATTGGTTGTAAATGGGTATACAAAAGGAAAGAAATGCCAGATGGAAGTATTAAATATAAAGCTAGGTTAGTGGCTAAGGGTTTTGCACAACAGCAGTATGAGAACTATGATAAGACATATTCTCCAACTGCAAAGCCAGAAAGTCTGAGAATGGTTCTAGCTGTAGCAGTAAAAAGGAATTTAGTTGTAGAACATTTTGATTTTGAGACAGCTTACTTGAATGCGGTTCTGAATGAAGAAATATTTATGGAGCAGCCACAAGGTTTCGAAGAAAATGGTAGTCAGAGAGTATATAAATTAAAGAAAGCGTTGTATGGTTTAAAACAAAGTGCCAGAGCGTGGAATCTGTGCATCAATGATGAGCTAGTTAAGCTAGGTTACAAGAGGAGCATTGCAGATGCTTGTGTTTATACAAAAGGAGACATAGTATTAGTGATTTATGTAGATGATTTGTGCGTAGCAGCAAAGTCAAAACAGGAAATTGAGTCGGTAAAAAGAGAATTGTCTGAAAAGTTTGTTTTGAAGGACTTAGGTGTGTTGAAGTCTTATTTAGGTATTTGCGTTGAATGGACAGAAGAAGGACATTGTTTATTAAGTCAGAGAAATAAAATTGAAAGACTGATTGAAAAGTGTGGATTACAGAATGCAAAAATAGTAAGAGCTCCAATGACAACTGGTTTTGTGTCCGAAGAAACAACTAGAGCGTTTGAGGACAAGATTTTCTTCAGAAGTATAATAGGATCTTTACAATTCATATCTTGTCACACCAGACCAGACATTTCTTATGCTGTAAATGTATTGTCTAGAAGGGTTAATGATCCAAAAATTGAAGACTGGACAGCGGTAAAACATTTATTGAGATATTTAAAAGGAACCTTAGATAGGAAATTGATAATAAGAAACAATAGTTCAGATCTAGATTGTTATGTAGACAGTTCATTTGCATCAGAATTAGGAGACAAGAAGTCAGTTACAGGAATGATAATTAAATATAGTGAAAGTCCAATAGTTTGGAGAAGTAGAAAACAAACTAATGTAGCGTTAAGCACAACAGAAGCAGAATTTGCTGCTTTGAATGAGATAGTAAATGAGGTACAGTGGATTAAGCAATTGCTAAATGATTTAAATGAAAGTTACAAGATACCAGTGGAAATTCTGGAAGATTCACAGTCATGCATAGCAATGGCTGAAACTGAAAGTTTGAAGAACAGAACAAAATATGTTGGTGTAAGATATCAAAATGTGCGAGACATGGTTCAGAAGGGTGAAATAGAATTGAGATATATAGAAACACAACACAACATAGCAGATTTGTTCACAAAAGCATTGACAGCAGAAAAACATGAAAGGCTGACACAAATGGTTGGAATGACATTGTAAGACACATACAATATTTTATTTCGGAGGGGATTGTTAAGGAAAATGCAACATGGGACATACAGTGAAAGAAATAAAACATGTATGTGAAAGTCACAATGACTAAGCAAGAGCAACTATGAAGCTACACAGGTGAAACAATGTAATCTAGAAGGCCTGAGAGCCAAGGACAGAGTTACTGAATGCAGATTGGAAACACCTGAGAATCATTAAGTGTACAAGGTGAAATGTTGAAATACATGGGTTGGTCTTAAGCATGGGTGGAACTATGTGGACCAATCAGAATGGAAGTACACACCCACTGGGTGGAAACTAGCTAGTGGGTGGTGATAAACAATGGCTATAAAATTGCAATGTTTGCCAATGTATTGAGGTGGAGTAGAGTTGGAGTAGTTTGGAGATATTGTGGAGTAGTGTATAGAGATTGTGATTTGTTGACCATATAGTATATTTATATAGATGAATAAAGTAGGTTTTATATAAAACTACTGAGTTGCCTGGGTGATTCCTGGAGACGTTTTGGAGACACCTGGAGAAGAGTGAGAAGGCTTGGAGAGTTTGTCAGGATCTTCAGCCTATTCTCTGAAACTCTGCTGCTTTGGAGGAAAGCATTAACCACTGATCTAAGCTGGTCAGCTCTGCTGCATAACAGGGTGGTGAGTTTGAGCCAGAGGTGAAGAGCTACAACTCCCATCATCCCTGACAGACTATGCTATAAACATGAACACAGCAGTACTAGAATATGCATATTCATTCCGAACCTTAGGCTGCTATCCAAACCCCTTTACATGGGAGTAAGCCCTATTTAACTTTACAGTATTGACTTTTGAGTAGACCTGTATAGGTGGTGGTGGTTTACTGCCCTCAAGTTCACTTCGACTGGTTGCAACCCTAGGAATGAGCAACCTAAGATTTCCTTCTAAATGTTTATCAGTTTATGAACTCTTCTCTAACTGACCACTAGAGGTCAGTCCAATTCAGCTATTGAGACTTCAGACACTTCTTTCTCAGGCTTGCTCTTATAACCATCTAGGGTGCTTCTCCGGCAGTGAATGTACACAAAGAAAATAATATATCTGTGCACTGATCTCAGTCCTACTGTGGCACATGACATTTATCCCATTCCCATTGGGAGAAGAACTTGAGTATCTGTACCCGCCTTGAGTTCCTATATTGCGAGAAAGGCAGGATATAAATAAATATAATAAAGAAAGAAAGGACTGAATGTGTCTTGCTGCCAGAGTGGGGGAAGGTGAGAGCACTAAGGAGTATGACAGGAGGTGAACTACCTGAGTTGGGTCATAAGTAGATCACCTGATTGTCCCCATCAGGCAAAGTCATTCCTTGTTTGGTATTAGTGGTCACAAAGGGTCAAAACCAATTTTTGTTTGCATTTTGGATATATGTCAAGGTTGGACTGTGTGCATCTGTGTATATTCATCATTCAAATCTACATATCTTCTCTTGCCTTCAACTTGTCTTTAACTTTTATTTCATACCCAAGCTTGTAGGACTCAAAGGATCTTTAATGCTGCCTTCATTGATAGGGCTACTGCTGCTAAATTGCCCTACAGAGACCCCTCCCTTTTCTTAGGCCCCCAGCCTAAGTGCTGTCCCCAATTACAGCCCCCAAATAGTGCTTGTTCCTGTGGTGTTAGCATGTTAGCTGGTCATGTCCTGTGTCACCCTTAAGCAGCAAATCCAGCAGGGCAACTATCTCTGCTGGCTGCCTGTAGACAATTCACATGCCCAGAGAAACAGCCATTCTGCAAGGCAGTGCTGGTCCACACCAAGTGCTGAAGAGCACAGCAATAGTGGCTCTGCTAGAGTTTCCTGCCAATGGTAACATCACAGGTATAGATCGTACAACCAATCCAAGGCAAGTGTAGTTGCACTTGCACAGCAGAAAAACAAAACGAAAGCTGCAAATCGAGCCATGGGTTCTTTTGCTGGCCCCTGCTAGTATGTGGATGTGTGCGTAATCATGGGGCGGGGGGAGAGTCACACCTGCCATGAGTTTCATTTCCTTTTAAGAAATATTTATATCTATAAAACTCTTGGGTATGTACAATGGGTTTAGTTATGTTACCTTTTTAAGTGTGCTGATTGGCTGCTCCTGTCACTCCCTCGACCAATCAACACCCACATGCAAATTCCCTCTCCACTTCACAATCCACTCTTGCCACCCATGGCCAATCTGTATACTGGGAACGACCAAAAAATGTGCTAGTGGCTATAGTTACTAAGGCTGTAGGCCTTTCCAGTTCACCAATGTCTCAGGGCTGCACAATTCTCACTTATGATTTAAGTCTACACAGTAATATCAGCCAAAGCTAACAAAATGAAATTCAATATGGAGAAATGTAAGGTACTGCACTTAGCGCAGAAAAATGAAATGCATAGATATAGGATGGGGGAGACTTGGCTGAATGAGACTATGTGCGGAAGGGATCTAGGAGTCCTAGTAGACCACAAGTTGAACATGAGTCAACAGTGTGATGCGGCAGCTAAAAAGGCCAATGTGATTTTGGGCTGCATCAATAGAAGTATAGTGTCTAGATCAAGGGAAGTAATAGTGCCACTCTATTCTGCCTTGGTCAGGCCTCACCTAGAATACTGTGTCCAGTTCTGGGCACCACAATTCAAAAAGGATATTGACAAATTGGAGCATGTCCAGAGAAGGGCAACTAAAATGGTGAAAGGTCTGGAAACCATGCCTTATGAGGAAAGAGCTGGGTATGTTTAGCCTGGAAAAAAGATGGTTAAGGGGTGATATGATAGCCCTGTTTAAGTATTTGAAGGGGTGTCAAGTTGAGGATGGAGCAAGCTTGTCTTCTGCTGCTCCAGAGACTGGAACACGGAGCAATGGATGCAAGCTCCAGGAACAGAGATTCTACCTCAACATTAGGAGGAACTTTCTAACAGTAAGAGCTGTTTGGCAGTGGAACACACTCCCTCGGAGCGTGGTGGGGTCTCCTTCCTTGGAGGTCTTTAAACAGAGGCTGGATGGCCATCTGTCAGGGATGCTTTGATTGTGTATTCCTGCATGGCAGGGGGTTGGACTGGATGGCCCTCGTGGTCTCTTCCAACTCTACAATTCTATGATTCTATGATCATTTCTATTCCCACTGCAACGGGACCCAGGTATTCTACTGGCAGCGGCGGGACACTGTTGCTTCCACTGCAACAGGACCCAGGCAGTCAACTGGCCCACCACTGCTGCTATTGTGACAGGACCCAGGCAGTCAACTGGCGGCGGTGGCAGGATGCCACTGCTGCTGTTGCTCAAACAAGACCTAGGCAACCGGGTGTTTTGTGGGGAGTTTTTTTAACAGTATGGTATGCCGAGTCAAGCTAGTATATAATATACATTCATTGATTTTCATAAATAACCTTACAGTGTAATGTTACATGCAGTATAGTTTCCTATTACATAAACATATAAAGTTATATATCATAATGTAATATAATAGACAGTGTAATCTGGACAGTAAGAATTAAATAAAAAAAAGTTGCCAAAGAAAAAGTATGACTTCCCACCTTACAAATCAAAGGCAACATTTATATTGTAATATGTTTATATATATAATCTAACTGGTACTTTAACTTCTGACTCTGGACTTTTTCAGACGCATAAAAAGTGCTGTGGAGGGCTCGAGAGAGAGGTATGTGCCTGTTTCATGGCAGGGGGTCCTTTTCGGACACTGCCATCTCTCTCACATTACATCCCGTGTTCCTTCCGTGTCGCATGGAAGGAAAAGGCAGCTCACTTCTGTACATGGAATAGGTAGGGGGCACCAATCTGCCCTTCACCTCAAGCAACTAAACATTTGGTTTGGATCTGCTGTGACATGACTCATGCCATGACTCATGCCATGAGCATGTATGCATGTTGCATCAGACTTGCAAGGATGGGTAGGGGCATTTTCTTCCCTTCATTTTTAACTGTTGTAACAATTCACATCACTTCTTGGGAAAGTTCCCATTGTTCTTGCAACACATCTTTAAATTGTTCCATTTTTCTCAAAGTGGGAGTGATGAAGGATGCAAATAATTTTATGTGCTAAACCTATGGGAGTTGTGGAATCATAGAGTTGGAAGAGACCACAATGGCCCTCAGGTCCAACCCCCTACCATGCAGGAATACACAATCAAATCATGCCCAATAGCCATCCAGCCCCTGTTTAAAAACCTCCAAAGATAACAGCTCTTACCGTCAGGAAGTTTATCCTAATGTTGAGGTGGAAGCTCTTTTTCCTGTAGTTTGAACCCATTGCTCCATGCCCTAGTTCCTGGAGCAGCAGAAAACAAGTTTTCTCCATCCTCAGTATGACATCGCTTCAAATATTTAAACGTGGCTAACATGTCACCTTCTCTTCTCCAGGCTAAACATACCCAGCTACCTAAGCCACTCCTCATAGGGCATGGTTTCCAGACCATTTACCATTTTGGCCAGACCTCCTCTGGACATGTTCCAGCTTATCTATATCCTTCTTGAATTGTGGTGCCTAGAACTGGACACACTATTCCGGGTGAGGTCTGACCAAAGCAGAATGGAGTGGTACTATTACTTCCCTCAATCTAGGCACTATACTCCTATTGATGCAGCCTAGAATTCCATTAGCTTTTTTTTTTTTTTTTAGCTGCCGCATCACACTATTGACTCATGTTCAACCTGTGGTCTACTAAGACTCCTAGATCCCTTTCACATGCACTGTTGTCAAGTCAGGTATAGCTCATCCTATATCTGTGCATTTCATTTTTTTTCTGCCTATGTGTAATACCTTACATTTCTTTTGTTAGTTTTGGCCCAGCTCTCTAATCTGTCAAGGTCATTTTGAATTCTGATCCTGGAGATTTTCAGATGATCCTTGCACGGCAAGGATCGTCTGAAAATCTCCCCTGTCTTCTGAGGTGGTACTAACCCCTCCTAATTTGGTGTCTTTTGCAAATTTGGTAAGCATGGCCTCTATTCCCTCATCCAAGTCCTTGGTAAAGATGTTGAACAGCACTGGGCCCAGGACAGAACCCCGTGGCACCCCATTAGTCACTTCTCTCCAGATGAAGAGGAGCCATTGTGAGTACCCTTTGGGTTCAGCCAGTCAATCAATTACAAATTCCCCTAATAGTAGCATTGTCTAGTCCATGGGTCCCCAACCCCCAGTCCCCAGACCAGTCCCAGTCCGTGGTCTGTTAGGAACTGCGGCACGGGCAAAGTATCCAGTTGGCAGTCAGTCTGAGCCTGATTGCTGCTTTTTGCAAGCTCTGTTCGCTCCCCTTTGAGCAGCAATGCTTGAAAGGGAGCGAACAGAGCTTGCAAAAAGTCTTGAAGAGCTTGCAAAAAGCCTGTCACACATGTGCCACAAGGCTGGCTTGACTGGAAGCTACAACAGCCTCTCTCTCTCAGCCTGGCTGCCTGATTGCTGCTTAAAAGGGTAGCAGGTGACGTTCTCTTGCTCCAGCGTCCCTGAATAAGTCACAGTGATCTTTTCATATTTAAATACATCCTTTCCGTTTCCAAATCGATGGGAGTAGCCCTCAGGGGAGCCACTTCCAACCTTCCCAGGGGGATCCTGTGTTGCCTTTGCACTCCATCCCCCTCTCCCTCCCCGGTCCGTGGAAAAATTGTCTTCCATGAAACCGTCCCTGGTGCCATTGCTTGTGGGGGCAATTAGCTAACATACATTGGAAACTGCTTAATGCAGTGTAGATGTGTAAATTGCTATTGCTTAAAACAAATTGTAAGCCACTCTGATAGCCTTTGTGGCTGAAGAGCGGGGTATAAATACCTAATAAAAATTTTAAAAAATTAAAAAAAAGAAAGGTTGGGGACCACTGGTCTAGCCCACATTTTACTAGCTTGTTTGCAAGAATGTAATGGAGGCCCTTGTCAAAGGATTTACTGAATTCAAGGTATGCTACCTCCACAGCATTCCCTTCATCTATCAAGCTTGTAACAAAACAATAGAGAGAGAGAGATCAGATTAGTCTGACATGACTTGTTTTTGAGAAATCCATGTTGACTTTTAGTGATCACAGCATTCCTTTCTAAGTGCTCATAGACTGTCTGTTTAATGATCTGCTCTAGAATCTTTTCTGATATTGATGTCAGGTTGACTGGATAGTAATTGTTTGGGTCCTCTTTTTTCCTCTTTTTAAAGATGGGGACAACATTTGCCCTCCTCCAGTCTGCTGGAACTTCTCCTGTTCACCAGGAATTCTTGAAGATTATCGCCAGTGGTTCTGAGATTACTTCTGTCAGTTCTTTTACTACCACTGGATGTAGTTCATCTGGCTCTGGCGACTTGGATTCATTTAGAATTCATTTTGAATTTATATAGATTAGTCAGGTAGAGTAGATAAGATCCTGAAGTGTAAAGATGTATCATTGAATACTAAAGTTAGGATTGTTCATACCATCATATTTCCAATTTCTATGTATGGTTGTGAAAACTGGACAGTGAAGAAAACTGATAAGAAAATCAACACCTTTGCAATGTGGTGCTGTAGAAAAGTTATATGGATACCATGGACTCCTAAAAAGATAAATAAATGGGTACTAGACCAAATCAAACCTGAACTCTCCTGAGAAGTCAAGATGACTAAACGGAGACTATCATAATTTGGACATATCATGAGAAGACATGATACATTAGAAAAGACTATAATGCTTATTAAAGTAGGGGATTTTCAGACGGGCTAAATATGGTGTGATACCGACACCAGGGGGCCGGTTCCACAGCTATTTTTGTTGCGGTATTTATTGCATTAGTGCAGTTTCGATTTAGCGTCGCAAAGTTCCCACAATATTATTTCGGATCCTACGTAGTTCTGCGATGTAGTTCAGATGTGATTATAATGTGCATTTAAATAAGATGCGAGGTTCTTCACCTCGAACTATTTTAGTTCCCACAACATTGATATTCTGCATATTTTAATGATCTTACCTGTCAATCAACGAAGTACGTCATTCCTTTCCAACGTACTTCCTTCAGGAATTCCCGCCGCCCGTTCTCCCATTGGTCAGCTGTTTCCCCCCATCACTGAGTTCTGATTGGGCTTCTCGTCATCATTTATGGTCTTTGTTCTTTCAATAGTGGTAACTCAACTTGGGGGGGGGGCAAACGATCATAAAAAAATCTGTTTGGGGGGTAAAAAATATAAATAGGCTGTTGTTCGTATGCATACGAACCGCCCACACGATTTTTTACCCCCCTAAACTCCATATGACTCCCTCTTCCCCAAGCTGGCAGGAGTGAGCAAGCCAAGCAGTGGTTTAAAGTCTCCCACCACTTTTTTTTTAAAGGTTCCTGCTTTGCAGACGCTCGGTTTTCCCTATTTACAATCTCAAATAAAAATAAATAAGCATTTATTTATTTTTATTTATTTATCGTAGCAGCCATGGAAGTGTTAGCTACGCTAGATTCCTGTGGCAATTTTTTCAAACACATCAATACTCCAGTGACATAAACGTAACTGCTCTTGTACTTTCTCTTCTCCCCGAAGATCCAGTAAATCAAGAATCTCGCCATGGCTCCAAGCTATTCCCCTGCCACCCTTATTTGTTCTCTGAACTGCCTCCATTAGGAAAATGAAAGATGTTTTAAGAGGATGCTTCAAAGCAGATGTTTACCGGAAAGGTACAACGGATGTGTGGGCGGGTTTCTGTGGCGTCACGTTACCGAACCGCCCACTTCTGTGGATGGTGGATCTTCTGAACTTCAAAGTGTCGGATAGTTCACAAATGTGTTAATGAGCAAATATGCGGCACTTTTTTAAAAAAGTCGGAAAATCAGCAGTGTCATTAAATGTGCCACTTAGGAGGTTTTCAGACCCCCTCCTTCTGAAAAGGTCGCTGGAGATGCAGAACATGTGGGAACTATAAGGCTTCTTGGCAAATTCTTTGAGGATTATTTTTGCCGTGTAAACAACCCCCAGGAGATTGCTAAAGGGCTTCCCTTTCAGATGATGTCATCCCTGTGTCATCATGCTTCCATTTGGCTGTCATTACACTGGCACTTCTTTTTATTAATGGGCTAAGCCATGAATTGATCCCCTGTTCCATTTCTGTAACAGAATGTCCTACAAGTGAAAAGGTGCCCATTTCTGTGGTATAATGCCAGCTTCAAAGGGAGGTCCATGCCAGAACACTTCCGGGTGAGATCGAGACATCAAGGTAAGCGACACACTTTTTATGACCCTCCCTGTGTTACATCTTGTTTTTTCAGTGTGTTTTTGTGCTTGCTGTCACTTTTATTTTTACTTTATTTTTTTATTTTTGAATTCCCTGTGCACTCATCCTCTCATGAGAACAGCTGGCATCTCAAACCTGGAAGTGAATGGAGCTCCATTCTAATTCCATTCATTGCTGGGCTGCCGGGCAAGCATAGCAAAGGTAGGTTTGAAACTTTTTGTTACCCTATCAGGACAGGGACAGAGAGGGATGGGAGAGGAGATTGCAAGACAGGAATGCTTTTTTTGTTCCTGTCCAAAAATCTCTGTAGAAGGCAGTAGGAAAAGAGAAAGCCACATTCCAGATGGATAGACTCAATCAAGGAAGCCATGTCCTTGAATCTGAAAGACCCGAGCAGGGCTGTTGAGGATAGGGTGACCTGGAGGTTTCTGATTCATAGGCCCACCATAAGTCAAAGTCAACTTCATGGCAGTTAACAACTACAAGCCAGGTAGACAACTGCCACTTTATTTATTCTGTGCTGCATTTCCCCTACTGTATCATCTGCTTCATTTCCCCCTGGTTGTGCACTTTTTTCCTTTTGGGAGAAGACTGAGGCAAAGAAGGTGTTGAATAGTTCTGTCTTATCTCTGTCTTCTGTTACTATTTCACCATCTTCTCCACACAGTGGCTCCACCATTCCCTTGTTCTTCCTTTTGCCATGGACATAACCAAAAAAAGCCCTTTTTATTGTTTTGAATTTCTCTAGCAAGCTCATTCCAAGGTCATTCTGTGCTTTAGCTTTTCTGACTCTCTCCCTACACATGCTGCTATTTGCTTTAATTTCTCTTTGGCGATTTCTTCCTTTTTCCATTTCTTGTACATGTCCCTTTAAAATCTTAGCTCAGTTGAAAGTTCTTCAGACATCCATCCTGGTTTCTTTAGACCACACCCATTTTTCCTTCTCACTGAAACTATTTGAAATTGTGCCTTCAATATCTCACTTTTAAGAAACTCCCATCCATCATGAACTCCCTTCTCTTTTAGTATTCCTGCCCATGGGATCACACCCATGTCACTGCTCCTGAGTGTCATTGTCCCAGTGTTTGTGTCACTGTCAATGTTGCCCACCCCTAACTGTCCAAAATCATCATGACGTCCTATATATATGATGCCTTACTAACCTGATGTAAACCTTCTTATTTGGAAAAATAACTTTCTTTCCTTTGTTTCACTATTAAATCATGATTTTTAATAAGCCTTTTAAAGCTTTATACAGTGCAACACAATATGTGTCTACTCAAAAATAAGCCTCATTTACTTCAGTGGGACTTCCTTCCAGAAAAATGCTTGTAAGATTGAAAAGTAACTTTGGTGTGAGTGGTGTTGTAGATTTGGGTGTTGTAGATCTTAAAGAAAATTAAGAAACCCAGGAGGCAGATTGCAAAAAGAATTCCTACTTTGTAACTTTTAAAAAAGTCTCTTTTCTCCTTCATCTCATTTTAGAATGTTCCTAGAGGCACAATCTAACATGTCTGTACTCAGAAGTAAACCCACTGACTTCAGTGGGACTTACTCCCTCCCACATTCAAAGGTTATCCCTTCTGCCTTCTCTCCTCATTGGGCAGAAAGTGAAAAACAAAATGAGATCTTGTGGGTTCACACACTGATATAAGCACTAAGTACTGTAGATGAAAGCCTAAACAAGGAGCAAGTCTTCACCTTAAGAAATGAGCAAAAGGTGGGTGAATGAGTGAGTGAATGTATTATAGTGGGAAGAAAGATATGCTTGTCAGGTTTTTTTTTCCCAGGGCCACATGACAACAATATAAACCTTGACCTGGTTGCTGACCTAGGAGATTTTCAGATGCAATTTTCGGCAGGATATATTGCAAAACAGCTCTGTTCCTGCCGCACAGCAGGGGAGCTGTTTCGGATGACGCTGTCCCTCTGCCGAAACCCTCCGTGTCACTTCCGTGACAGAATGGAGGAAACTGCGTCGTATTTCATTTACGATTGTTGCCCGTGAGTGAAATACGACGCGGTTTCCTCCATTCTGTCACGGAAGTGACATGGAGGGTTTCGGCAGAGGGACGGCGTCATCCGAAACAGCTCCCCTGCCGCGCGGCAGCAACGGAGCTGTTTTGCAATACTGTATATCCTGCCGAAAATCGCGTCTGAAAATCTCCTAAGTCCAGATACCATTTTTAAACTGTGCCCCTCTGGCTTAACAATCCCTTTTGATTGGTAGCACTAGAAAGCCCGCATCTGGGACCATCCTGGGGGTTATGGAGTGAGACCACTGTAGTGTCATCTTGTATATTGTGTGCCACAATGATGCAATGTAGGTGTGCTGAGAGATTGCGTCCCTTCATTATGTGCTCATTAGAGAGCTTGGACAAGTTACTTTTCTGCACTACAACTCCCAGAATCCCCAAGTGGGGAATAATGGGAGTTGTATTCCAAAAATGAACATGTCAATGCTCTGATTCTGTGTCTGGACACATATGACAAATGAAACCTAGTCCTCTCCTTTTTCACCAGCCCTGAGCAGGAAACTTGCCCAGACATGCCTAGGCATCTGTAAGTACTAATGTATGCATTTCTCCAGATACGTCAAATATCTACAGAAAAATGCACACTTTTACAAAGTAAGTAGAGCATACCTCCAAAAGTTCATTTTATTTGAGATGTACAGTGTTAGATTCATTTGCAAAGAAAAGGCACTGATTGAAGGGGGTTTGTTAAAATGCTCAAGTCTAGTGTGCTGGTCTATGCAATCCTATTTTTAAACCTGAATGACTAAGGGAAAACAGTTGTACATCTATTTTTCTTTCTCTTTTTAAAGTCTCCCCCTGCCCTGAGTATTCTGTATTCAAAAGTAGATCCCAAAGTTTAAAACATGTATGTGCTGAGGGCAGGGGTAAGCAGAAAATAATACTGTAGTCCTGTGGCTGTCTAATAAGAAGTCAGTCCCATTTAACTCAATGGAGCTCACTCTTGCATCCCAGCTAAATAGTCTGAAGAATCAGGGAAATAATTTGGTGAAACAAAGTTGTTGGAGTGGGGTATAAGTACTGCTTTTATGTATCTGTCTTTGATTGATAGTGATTTGGCAATCAGGTTCAGGCAGTGAATGCACCAAAAAGAATCATAGAATCATAGAATCATAGAATTGCAGAGTTGGAAGAGAAGAAATGTTGCATCTAATTGCTAAGTGCTGTCTTGACCTAGCTGAACCACACTGTTTATTTCAATACAGCCAAGGTGGGCCAAGAGAGTACAGTCACTCATCAACCGCTTTTTCCTGTCTGCTGGCAATGTACCCTTTACTTCTCCAAAACCACCTAGGATAAAGGTTGTGTGTTTTCTGTCCCGTCTGTCTTTATCAGATATGTTTACCCAGGGCCACATGACACCAATATAGACCTTGACCTGGTTGCTGAGCTAGTCCAGATACCATTTTTAAAGTGTGCCCCTCTGGCTTAACAAGAGCAGGAGCTGCAGTGAAACAATGCACATTCAGAGGTTTATACAAAAAGAAGAAATGAAATATGGGTGGAACACAGTGTGAAGAAAGTGAAAACTGGTACTCAGCTACACATTTTGATCATTTGTTGAACAGGAGGGGTATTATTTTGGAGCTGAGAGGGAGGGAGAGGTAATAGGATGTATTTTGATAGCCTACAACCTTTTGTCTCAGGGAAAGCCCCTCCAGTATTCCTCCATCCAAAGGACACAATTATTATGTCATATTTGAAATTTGTAAAAGTGGCAGCCAATGTACTAGTCTTCAACCTTAGACTCATTTTAAAAAAAAGCTTAACATTCAATATACGTAGAGGCCAAGGCTGGATTAAGGTGGTTGGAGCCCTGGAGCACTTCTAAAACCAGGGTTGTGTGAGCTATTCTAGGAGTGGTGGCATAGAAATTAAATAAATACATTCAAACTACAATGAGCAACAGCACAAAAATCTTTAGGTGAGAACTCATTTTGAAACCTGCCACTTCAGTGAGACAAACACCCTGATCCCATGCTTGTGTGTGTGTGCGTGCATGCTCAGTTACTCAAGTACAACACAAGTTACATACATGAGGAGATTCAAAAGTAACTGTGGAAGAAGAGAAAGTAAACTGCATCTTTTTTTACCCTTAAAAAGGGGGGCTTGAAAATGGAGTAATTGCACCGATTCAGCCATTAAAAACCAAGCCCTGCTAGAGCAAGGAGTACTGAGCAACAATAGAGGATTGCTACAATGGGTGCTGCTGATTTTGCAGCAGCACCATTTTCTTCTTAAATAACTGGGCCATCAAAGGGAGGGGCTGAAGCAAAGGAGGACAGGAAGGAGGGTGGAATGCTGAGATATGAGTGCTTATGAAACAGGATTGAGCCACGTCCCCAAGCAATGGAGAATGATGGGGTAAGGAGGAACCAAGCAGGAAAAGTGAGGTGATGAGGGCTTAGAAAAGTAGGGCTGGGAATAATTCACCTACCAGGTACCACATCAAACATTTTTTTTGGCATTGACCAAAAGGAAGGGCTCCAGCTGAATAGAAAAGAAGCTGGGGCAGTAGTTAAGGTGGTAGATGATAAAATGTGCAAAAGTGAGAGTCCGAAGAGAGGAAGGAAACAAGGAAATGCAAATGATGTTACCCCACAAGTTGCAGGCTATAATTCAGTATTCAAAACATCAGCTGAGAAACAAGGTAATTGCCTGATTGACACTCAAAGCAAATTAAAAATTATCAATTCAATAATCATCTTAGAATCATAAAGTTGGAAGAGACCACAAGGGCCATCCAGTCCAGAAAGGCAATCCAAGTACCCCATGGAATGTATCTATTACTTGTGATAGCCTTAGGAGATTATCACACCAGGCTTTTAACATGCAGCAATTGCATTAGTGAAGCAAATAGAAACAAACCTGTATTGAAGCATTCCTTATCATACCTCTGCTTCAATACAGGTATGCCCATTTGCTTCACTAACGCAATTGCTGTGCAATACGGGCTGGAAGGTCAGGGGAAGAAAAGAGACAGATCGGGTGGGAGGGGGAATAGTCAGATTGGGCAGGAAGGAGGGTGGAGAAACAAGAGGGAGAGGGGGGGGACAAGCATGCCCACTCACCCCACGTGACTGCTGATACGGGAACTGAAGTGGAAGATGACTTACCACGTGGAGGCAATAATGGGAACACAGTGCTATTGAGGGCTTATTGACAGATTGCCCCCATCAATGAAAAGGTGCCCTACAGCAGCAGTTTGAATGCAGAACAGAACCAATGTTGTGCGATAAAAAATGGTTGCATACACTATTATCCTGCTCTAGTAGCGTTAGTAAAGCCTCATTTAATAATCTCCTTAGTTCTGAAGCTCTGCTTCTGGTGTGGATGATCTCTTGTCTAGATATCCAGCAATAGAGCCACCCAGGTTTTTTCTTTCCGCAGCAGGGCCAGGAAGGTGACAACCTCCTCTCTCTTCACCACCCACACAAAATCCAGCATCTGCTCCCTGTGCACCACACCTTTCTGTCTAATAATAAAGCCTGTCCTGGGTATCTTACTGCTTGTAAGCAATGTGTGCATTTTTAAAAGATGAAAATAAGGCACATTTAATTCAAAAGACAAAATGCAGGAGAAAATACTTATTTTGTACTTGCAGCCAGTACTGCAGTATAGTGCAAACTCTAAAAGACACATGCATGGAAACACTGGGCTGTGAAAGTCCAAATGGATTAGATTCATAGCTGAACCACACTTTATTTCAATATAGCCAAGATGTAGGTCAAGAGAGTACATCAATTGCTTCTTCCTGTCTGCTGGCAATGTACTGTTTACTTCTCCAAAACAACCCAGGATAAAGGTTGTGTGTTTTCTCTCCAGTTGGTCTTTGTGGAAGTATAAATGGATTAGATTCATTTTAATAGAAATTTTGAAAAATTGTCAAGTGAGACAATTCCATAAATTTGACAAATTGAGACATTTTTTTAAAAAAATCAAATGTTAAATAAAAGTGAAACAGATTTCTCCATCGACACAGATGGTCCTGAGTGCTTAGCTGCCTTAAGCTATATTTATCCATGGTGGTGCTTAAATTAGGATTGTAACCTCTTATTTTTTTTCTGATGGGATCCTCATCTTTGAACAGCCAGATGGGAGGCAGCTAAAGCACAGCCCGCTCTATACTGATAATAACTGTGCTTACAGAATTGGGTTGAGGATGTGTGTTTTTATGTAAAAAGTTGTCAAACTTTGAAAATTGCTTGATAAAGTTGATGGGGGAAAATGTGCTTTAAAAAATGCAGTGGCAGAAAGCAAATCAGACAGAGTTCATTCATCTTGATGTGGAAGTTGCTCCTCCTTAACTTGGCTGACTTAGTCTTTGACCAGAGAAAAGAAAGATAGTGGGTGATATTATGTTATATTTGTATTAAAAATATTTTTGGTTATGCTTCCATTGACAGGGGAAGATTTACTACATGTAAATTAATTATAAGCCGACATTTCAAGTAATAATACATTATTACACTAAAAATCTTTCCAGAATGAAAGTGAAAAATCCCATCCATGATGTAAAGAAAAGAAATGAATATAAAAATTCCCCAACATCGTACATTAATGGCATTAATAAAACATATATAAGAACTTTTTCATTTAACTTCTTGAAAACAGCTTCAATGCTTCATGAAATTAGCTTTGGGAATTATTTCAGTTCTTATTTTCTTAAAGAACAATGTCTGTCATAGCAAGCCTATACTTGTCTCCTTGTGTTCAATGGTGTTTATTCCCTGGTCCATGCGTATAGGATTTAGTACTTTTAGACCCCTGTATCTGTAGAACCAATATCTATGGTTTCAGTTATCTGCAGGACACCAAACAGGGACATATACCATAGAGTCATCCTAGAAAATGCCTACAGAGGCATCCTCTCTATTTTTATTTGTTTTTCTAAATTTATATGCCACTTATCAGTGCCAAAGCTCTCCCTAAGCAGTATTTAACATAAAACAAGTAAAACTAAGACAATAAAAGCAATTAAAAAGTAACAATTAAAATTATTTTTAAAACATATACAAGCTAAATATCTAGACATCTTCTAGGTCCTCCAAGGCAACTCTATGGTATTTTTTACCAGAAGTCCATTACTTTTAATAGAATTTGCTGGTATCCACAGTTTCTGGTATCTGCCGTAAGTCCAGGAACCAAACCCCTGTGAATACAGGGGTCTGACTGTATTATTAATTTTAGATATGCACATTTAACAATCACATATTATGCCATGCAGGAAACTCACTTTTCCAGGTTTTAGTTCTGTTTATTTTTTACATTTTCATCAGTAGGTATCTGAAAATAACATCTCCCAATCATTCCTTTTTATTCATTCAGATGAAGCCATCAGTAAAATGTTTAATATGAAAATCTAATATCTTAATTTAAATACTTAGTAATACAATCTAATATGTTTTTTAAAAACAAAATAAAAATAAAAACACATGGGTAAATTGGATCTTTTGCATACATCCAAAGCAAAACTTTATTCAAATGATACATAATTTAATAAACACTAACATACCCAATTACTTATAAAGTATCTGATGACCCATATAGGGTCTTAAAATAGTCATGTCTTTCCATCTAGTTTTTAATTTCCATTCAGTGGGGTTCCCCCTGCCATCAAGGGTCTATAAAATATGTCCATTATCATTGTAGTTAACCTATGAACCTGTCAATGAACATAGGTGTTTCCTGTGCAGAAAAAGCTGTTTTCTATGCAAATTACTCTCATGCATTTTTTTCCACAGAATATGTCCCCAATTACAGCATTTTCTGCACAGAAAATAGTGTTTTCTCTGTAGGGACTAATATTTCTGTGTGAAATCATTTTGTGTACAGAAAATGCTGTTCCCTGCACAAAACCACTATGTGCAAATTTTGCACAGACATTCAAAAAACATGTTTTTGGCCATTTGTTTTTAATATGTTTTAATATTCTTTCCATTTCTAATGGTTAGACTACAAATTTCATCAGCTCTAGCTAGCATAGGCAAAGAAGGATGATGGGAGGTGCAGTACAACAATTTGGAAGACCACAATTTGTCAGCCTTGTCCGAATAATATAGCCACATTGAAACAAGGAGAAGTGAGAGGCAGCTCACTGAGGTGAATGCTATGAATGGGAAAAGAGAGAAGAGAATGGATAATGTATTTTTTTTTAAGCAGATCAACAAATGCCTTAAAGATATGATTCTTTAGGGTGGTGATACACAGGACTAAGATTTGAGCAACCAACAAAGAGGTACACCCCATATTCAGTTCTCCCCCAGTCATTCATCTCCACTTTAGATCCAGGTTTAATCATACTTAGAGAAAACCTGCTGAAATCAATGGGGCTTGTTAGTTATGCTAATTTAAGATGCACTGATTTAAGTGTATCTACCCTTAGATACACTTACCCTAAGTCTGAATCCATCTCATAGAATATATTTCTTACCACTTGAGATAATGGGTGCATTCTCCATCCCAGCACTACATCACTGGGCGCTACTGCAAGCAGGGAAGCATATGACATGACTCTTACATGGGTTCCAGCATTTTGGGGGAGGGTGGAGGAGAACTTGGCATTCAGAAGCCATTGGAAGGAGCAGTACCATGTCTGTAGTAATATGTAGTTCTGCTTTTAGAAGGCAAGCTTGAAAGGGTGTGTTTGGGACTATAACTCTCACAAGTCCCATCAAGCATTGGCTGTGGATTCTGGAAATTGTTGTCCAAGAGTTACTTTCCAAACTCTGGGCAAGCTGATGTGTTGTTTAAGACATTTTTACTCTCCCGTGACTCCTGCTGTTTACGATGGTTCATTCCAGGGAGCATTAAAAAGTAGCATCATTTCATATGAACATGGGGACTAAAAAACACTTTCATGTCTTTGCAAACATGGTTGAAGCCCTTCCATCTGTTCTGAGGGCCCACTTGACATTGACCTTGCTTGCACTGTCCTGGCAGAAAACACACTTTCCCTTCTGGTTTCCATAGTGTCACTCAGCAACACTTTCTGGCCTATCAGTTGCCTGAACTTCTGATAAAACTCTTTGGATGCAAAGTAGTAAATGAATGGATCTATGCAATTATTGAGGCAACTGAGGCACAAAGTGAGTTTGTAAATGTGATAATAGCCCTCCTCTTGCCTGAGACGGCTGACCATGTGCCCCAGCAGGACAAAGTTGTTTGGAGCAAAACAAATGATGAAAACCAAGAGAACAACTGCTGCCAAGTAGATAGACCTGTTCTTCTGCCCATTGCCGTACCTGTGAGAAGCCTGGATGAGTTTGTGAATTATGCCAATGTAGCAGACTACCGTCACTGTGAATGGAATCAAGAAAAAGAAAAAAAATGGCATGAAAAGGAAAGCTGCCCATGAGCTAATGTTGGGAAGCATATCCCATTTCAGGACGTCAAAACAAGTTGTAATGTTCAGTTCTTCCACTTTGTAAGTCAGGTCAGTCACTATCAGAGGCCACAGAGCTAGCAATACAAAAAGCCATGTGAAAAAGCAGACAACAACTGCATATCTCTTCCTTGTCCATTTCTGGGACACCATTGGGTGTACTACTCCTAAGTAGCGTTCTAAACTGATGCAGGTCATAGTAACAAGGGAGGAATACATGTTTGCATAAAACATCACTGTGACAAAACTACAGAGGTTCTTGCTGTGAGACCAATGGTTCCCATTAATGTGATAGGAAATCTGGAAGGGAAAACAGAAAGCCAGTGCAAGATCTGTGATGCTCAGGTTAATCATGAAGATGACTGATCTTGTTTTTGGCTTGGTGTGGAAGAAGAGAATCCAGAGGGAGAAAGCGTTCCCAGGAATGCTGATAACAGCTATCACAGAGTATACAATTGGCAAGGTGATCATAATGGCTGGGTTCCTGAGCATGTCCAGTGTTGCGTTATCCAACTTGCTCATAGTTATATTCATTTTGGTATGACTGATTTCTTGACACTTGAAAATCTACAGGACTGTATTATGAGATTTAACCCGGTAATCTAGAAAATGAATAGATGAAGAAAAAAGATGAAAACAGAGAACAGATGGCAATAATTATGTTCAGTATTTCACCTTGATTTATGATTACATAACTATATAGTTGCTGGATGATCCCTCATCAGAAGTAGCAGTAGTTCCATATAATAACTGTGTTGATATGTAAAAGATGAATGCATAGATCAGCTTTCACCAAATGAATTTCCTGGGAGCTATAGACTAAAACAAAAACAAAACAAAACCCTTTCTAGGCTCTGCAAAAGCATCAGCCTTCAAACCATCTTTTTTTCCACATTGCTTCCAGTGGTATTCTAGAAAATAAACATGATGTGTGGATGCAAATCAGTACTTCATTTTGAAACAAACCTAGCTGCTAAGGGTAGGTGAGATAAGGAGAGTCCTTGAGAGCAAAAGGGAGTCATGGGGAGCAGGAAATCCTGTTTTACCCTCTGTGTGTTTGTTGGGGGTGGGTGGGTGGGCTGTATGTTGTTTTAATGTGTGATGTATATGTATGTTAGTTGTTTATCTGAGCATTCCTAGATCACAAACTTGTTGTGCTTAGTGAGGCCAAATATATGATTCATCAGCTGCAGTTTAGATCCAGGTTTAATCATACTTAGACAGGGTTCTGTCCTGGGCCCAGTGCTATTCAACATCTTTATCAATGACTTGGATGACAGAATTAGGGGTATACTTATCAAATTTGCAGATGACACCAAATTAGGAGGAGTAGCTAATACCCTAGAAGACAGGATCAAAATTCAAAATGACCTGAATAGACTAGAAAGCTGGGCCAAAGCTAACAAAATGAAATTCAATACGGAGAAATGTAAGGTACTGTACTTAGGGTGGAAAAACGAAATGCATAGATATAGGATGTGGGAGACCTGGCTGAATGAGACTACATGCACAATTCTCACTTACGATTTAAGTCTACACAGTAATATCAGCCAAAGCTAACAAAATGAAATTCAGTATGGAGAAATGTAAGGTACTGCACTTAGGGCAGAAAAATGAAATGCATAGATATAGGATGGGGGAGACTTGGCTGTATGAGACTATGTGCGAAAGGGATCTAGGAGTCCTAGTAGACCACAAGTTGAACATGAGTCAACAGTGTGACGCAGCAGCTAAAAAGGCCAATGCGATTTTGGGCTGCATCAATAGAAGTACAGTTGTCCCTTCACACTCGCTGGGGTTTGGTTCCAGAACACCCCGTGAATACCTAAATCCGTGAATACTCAAGTCCCATTATAGGCAATGGCATAGGAAAATGGTGTCCCTTATATAAAATGGCAAATCAAGGTTTGTTTTTTGGATTATTATTTTTTTAAGAATATTTTCAAGCCATGAATACTTAAAACCATGAATGCCAAATCCATGAATGTGGAGGGACAACTGTATAGTGTCTAGATCAAGGGAAGTAATAGTGCCACTCTATTCTGCCTTGGTCAGGCATCACCTAGAATACTGTGTCCAGTTCTGTGCACCACAATTCAAAAAGGATTTCCTGCATGGCAGGAGGTTGGACTGGATGGCCCTTGTGGTCTCTTCCAACTCTACAGTTCTATGATTCTATGATCATTTGAGTCTGAGCCACCACCATTCCTTTATAACCAGTTTGTCTCAGGGCCTCATCACTGTGCCTTCGGACAAGCAGGTGTTTAAATGAAAAGCTATGATTTTAAAATACAGTACTGATTTTGCATTTTGGAACTACCTCTGTATTATATTTATTCTTAGATAAAGTTAGTTTTCTTTTAGCCTGATCAGCTTGCTTTTTGGGAAATGAGTGTATTTGTGAAGTTGAAGGCTTTCACGGCCAGCATCCAAAGATTTTCCTTGGGTTTGAAGATGCCAGCCACAGATGCAGGTGAAATGTCAGAAAGAAACTATTCCAGAACACGGCCTCACAGTCTGGAAAAAAGCCAAGGAAAATCAATGAGTTTATTTATGTATGTATTTATAAATATGTTATTTGGGTATTTATACCCTGCTCTTCAGCCACAAAGGCTTTCAGAGAGGCTTACACATTGTTTTAGCAATAACATTTACACATCTACACCATATTTTTATAGTGCTAGGCACTCCCTAAGTGGTTTACGTGTTAGCTAATTGCCCCCACAATCTGGGTACTCATTTTACTGACCTATGAAAGAATGGAAGGGTGAGTCAACCTTGGAGCCCTGTAGGATTGAACTCACAATGTTGTGGCTATAGTACTGGCATTTAACCACTGCATCATCGGGACTTTATGACTGGTGGTCACACCTTGCCAGCCATAATGTGACCAGAAAAAAGTATGCATGTATATAAGTATGTATTTATGTATTTATATTATTAATTAATTAATTCCCTGCCTTTTTCCCAATATAGATGATAAAAAAAAGATTTGATTCTGCAGCAATACTCCAAGTATTATTGCAGAATCAAAGGATCATAGATCTGGATGACTCCAATGAGTCTTAGGACTTTATCAGACACATAAAACATGGCATCATAATGATGCCACATAAATGTGAAAGGGCACACATACCACATGACATTGCCCTTATACCCCTGCCCAAACCCATACTTTTTAATTGATGGCTGAACCCATCACTTGATCCCCTGTGGTGCTTTTGTGCCAGCATTGCCAGCATGTGAAACCTCGTGCCATTGTACTTACGTGAATGTAAAGAGAATGACAGGTCTGGTGTGAACACTTCCAGGTGAGATTGCAACAGCCAGGTAAGTGATGTACTTTTTATGACCCTCCCCGGGACCCTTCCTGTGCTTTTAAAACATTTTTCTGTCTTATTTTTGTTTGTTTGTTTTTAATTTCCCATGTGATGAAGTCTCATGATAATCCATGGGATTTCAAAGGAGGAAGTGAACAGAGCTCTGTTCACTTCCTCTTTCATCGCCCGGGAAGCCTTTGCTGGGAAAGCAAGGTAAGTGCGGGGGGGGGGCGGGCTTCTTTTGCTTGCATTAAAATGGATTTTCTTATGGCAGCAGAAGAATGCTTTAAGGGGCTCGTCTTTTTGAACATGCCCAGTGACTATTATCATGCACTGATTATTGTTGGGGCTGGGAGATCAACTTCAGAGACAGAATGAAAGATATCAAGGGAAGATACTTCTGTCCCTTGTATATGATTTTAGGTGACCTCTGGGCATAGGCAATGCAAATCAAACTGGAGAGGGAAAAATAACCCGTGATTGATTATCTTCTCTGAATAAAGAATGAGACCTCACAACCACAGTGTCAATCTCTTGATAAAAGTATCATATCTTTGTGCTATGGCTTGAATCTGTCACACATGTTGATATTACTATAAACTATTAGGACAGGGATACAAATCATATAATAGTAGCTGAGTAGCATATAATAGTAGCAATGGTGAATTCTTACCTTCAGTTACCTGGGTAACATGATGATAAGGATAAAGATAATAATAATGCCTTGTTACCTGGGTTGAGAAACACCATTGACAGAGATGTTCCATTCCATAAGTACTTAAGTGTTAGAGGTTATAGAAAACAGCCAGAAAAATGTAGTGCCTTTTGTGATTTCAGCCTAGAAATAAAAACATAAATAAATGACAGTGATCCTAAACTGAGTGGGCACACTGGCAAATGATCTGTCACTTTCAGAGCATGGCCATCTTGTACTGACCACGGCAGGAGGATGGAGGCATTTCAAAGAACAGACCCAGTGAATCTGTGTTGTTTTGTGTCACCTTTCTTTCATTGAAATTAACCACTCCAGACTGACATAGTTAATGGGGCCTCTTGAGGAGTGAAGAGTTTGTACCCTGGAAGGGGCAAGACCTTTTCCAAAGTCCAGCCACCTGACATGCCCTAGAACACCCTGGGCTGGGAGCTACTTTTGACAGAAACATTATAGGGAGTGGATCTACCCTGTGAAGATTTCTTCAGACATCTCAGGGCCTCTACTAGGGTGACCCCCTGTAAAAAAGAGGACAGGGCAACTGTAGTTGCCTAGAAGAGGAAATTTCAACAAGTGTAGCTTGTATGACAAGCCTCCTACAGATGCTGTCTTCCACCCCACCCCTTAGCGCAAAGCTCTTGGCCACAGATAGAGTGATAGTTTTATCCCATCCAACCTGCCTTCAGCCAATGGATCTGCAGCCAAGGATTGCACAGCAATTGTATGTTTTTATCATACAATTTTTTAACCATTGTATGTTTTAATTTTTGTCTTTTTAATTTATCTATTTTAAATTGTTGTATGTTTTTAATCTTCTATAATTTAATATTATTTTAAGGGGTGGGTGGGTTAGGGTACTGGGACTATGGAATTTTTATATTGTAAGCCGCCCCGATTGCGTTGCAGAGGGGCGGGATAGAAATAAATTTTTTATTATTATTATTATTATTATTATTATTATCATTGGTTGTGGGGTGTGTGAGAGAGGAGAGGAGAGGAATATAGGTGTTTCTGGTGGAATAAAAGACACCTGCTCTTATTATTCCCTACCGTTCAGCCCAAATAAACATAGGAAGATTTTTTTGTCAGATATTATATAAATCACAATTAAAATAAGTCCTTTTCTAGTTATTATAAATGCATTTCCTCCAAACAGAGCTGACAATGTGAAAACATTCACACAGACCTAATCCTCACTACACCAATAATCCACTTTGAAACTGGATGATTTGCCATGGCTCCTTCCTATGGAATCCTCAGACTTGTAGTTTTACAAGGTATTTAGCCTTCTCAGCCAAAGAGTGGTACTCCATCAACAAACTACAAATCCAGAATTCCATAAGAAGGAGACATGGCAAATAATCCAGTTTCAAACTGGATTATTTGTGTAGTGTGGATGCACCCACAGTATTCATGCAATTTTGAAAATGACTGGGAATCTCCTTGGGTTTTTTCAGGCTGTGAGGCCGTGTTGTGGAATAGTTTCTTTCTGACGTTTTGCCTGCCTCTGTGGCTGGCATCTTCTGACGCTTCACCTGCAACTGTGGCTGGCATCTTCTCTGAAGATGTCAGCCACAGATGCAGGCGAAATGTCAGAAAGAAACTATTCCAGAACATGGCCTCACCACCCAGAAAAAAACCAAGGAAAATCTATGGATGCTGGCCATAAAAGCCTTTGACTTCACATTGATTGGGAATCTTTTGTAGCTCTACAGACACAACTTGCGGTAAGATATAAAGTCCATAAATAATTAAGAGAAGCAGATAAACATTGCAACTATGGTATTGTAACTGTGGGAATGAACATTGCAACAAATGTACACACTATCCATATAATCTGTCCTTGTTATTGTTCCTTTTGTCTTGATTAAGCAAATTTTCAATCCACATATAGAGGAATCAGTACAGAACTTTCTTTGGGAGAAGCACCAAAGGAAGTTGTTCTGTGCCCTCTCACTCAAGGTGAACTGCTTACCAGAGATGTAACCATAACTTTCCAGAAGACTAAAAAGGAAACCTACTTAAGAATAGATGTACCTGTATCAGCTTTTTTTTCGAAATAATACACAGAGTGATATCTCTTCACAAGCAAACCTTCCTGCAAAGATATATGCTGCTTTGAGTGGCTACTTTTAAAACACTGTCAGTAAAAGAAGAAATGTATAACCCAAAAGGACAGAATAGGACACAAATTTACATAAAATCTGCATTTGGTATTTTATATATGGTGGAAATTTATTAATAATTACTTCAATTTAACTAGAAATATATTTTAGCTCAGTGCAGGAGTGGGAATCATGTAGCTCTCCAGATGGAGTTGAACTGCAGCTTCCATCAACCCTTGTCAACATAGCCAGTTGTGATGAGTGCTGCGGGATGCAATCAAACAGTATGTGTAAAGCCTCATGAGTCCCACTCCTGTCATAGTGAAAAAGACTGTGACCAGGTGAGCTGTGTGCCTACTCTGTCTATTGTCTAGTGCTAACTGTGGGTGGCCAGCTTTGAGACCCTCATTGACCCTTCTCATGACTCCTTTAAACTCACTCTGGGCAGGCAGCTCTTCAAAACAGAAGATGCCTTCAAATAGGAGACATTCCTCTGATAATCCTTCAAATGGAGGCCTCTCCTCTCTAAAGAAGGACACATGATTATTCTATTGCTTCTTGAAACAAACAAGCAGATCTTTCTAAATAGCATTTTAGGAGGTATCCACACTATAAAATTATATCAGTATCATACCCCTTTAATTATCTTGCCTCCACACTGAAACCCCTGGGATTTGTAGTACTTAGAATTCTCTACCAGAGAACTCTAATTAGTTACTTCAAGGGAATGTGCTAGAGAATTCTAAGTCCATCACCAGATTACAAAATCTCCATATTGCATAGGATGGAGTCATGGCAGTTACAATGGAATCAAAGTGTTATGATTGTACATCTGAGCCTTCCACTTCAGATTGCAAGCTCTCAAAAGACTATTTCCTTCTGTGAATTCTAGTTACAGGAAGACACACCATCCTGTTATGTGAAGCTCAGAAACCATATATGGTCATCAGATGTGAAAAAGAAACAGGTCTTCCATACCAACAGTTATGCAGAAGAGAAAATGTTGGCAAGTACAGCTTCTTACTCAGATGTTTTGATGGTAGCAATGAACAAATTTCCCCATCTCTATGCAGCTATTAACAGTACAGGAGCCTAGTTTCCCTTTGCACCTGCTTGCCATAAAACCATGTTCTCCTCACACAATGTTAGACATCGCAATGAAGAACATTATGGGGAAATAGGTACATCCCTAATCACTTGTCTTCTGCAAAATTCAGAATTGGGGGCTGGCCAAACCATGGACCAGGTGCAGTCTAGCAGCTATTTCTGCCTTGCCCTACTCAGACATGCTCTGTGTGCTTTAGTTTCTTATCTATACAGATGTTCCTCAACATAAAAGAAGTTGAAAAATGAAGCATCACTCTTTCTGCAGCAGTAGTGGGGGGAAATCAACTGTAAAGGAAAAAAAAATAGATGTGGTTTTCTCAGTCGCACCACACCCTAACACACAACCCTTTGTGCAAAAGTTAACTCTAGCATTTACTTAACTTATAATCAATGCACTGCTCTTAATTACAAATGTCACTATTTATTCATTGTATCTGTAAAATGCCTCACGGAATAAAGTCTCTCTGTAGTGTGCAGTAACAATTTAATCAGAAACAATAGCACAAGAGAGACATAGCAGATCAATAAAACCCAACTCAGTATCAACAATTATAACATGCCAGCACAGCATGGTTAAAAAAAAAAGAGAGAGAGAGAGAGGAGGTAATATTATGGATTTATGAAGGCTAAATCTAACAGGTTCAAGAACAACAACAAAAACAGGCCAACTATAGGGGACATGATGTTAAATTTTAAATTGTTGAGAAAAAATAAAATACTAAGATAATGGAAAAGCCAGTGCTGAAAAGATAAAGGTGTGTGTTTCTGCCAGGCAAAAAACCTGAGGAAAGCATTCCAAAGCTAGGAGGCCACCACTGAGGAAGTCCAGGTTCTTGTCACCTTGGGAGTGTAACACAGAAAGGACACTTAAAGAAGGTCTTCTGTATTTGACCTTAAGAAAGGGTTATGGAACTTCTGGTCCTCTGGATTAAAAACTGGGAAAGAACTGACCCAAAATGCAAGACCTGTAGAAGCAAATGCATGTTCTCTACAGCTGGAGAATTTGATGGGCATCTCACTAACATGACCACAGGGATAAACTACAGCTGAAGTGTACAGGAGATAAAAGGGAAGAAGGCCTCTTAAGTGAAAGACCAGGCAGTGACAAGGATCCCAAGAGACAAAGACTGCAAATAAACAGGGTCAAGAAACCAATGCGAGTGTTATCTCAAGCCAAATCTGGATCCGTTCGCCCAGTGCACCTATGCCCAATCAAAGACCACAATGGGCTGGAGATCCAACTCCATTTTATTTACTGCAAAAGAAAAGGTGCAAGGAAACAGATTTCCAAAGCAAGCACACGTAGAGTTAATGCATTGTAGCATTTATACACAAGAGGTTGGGGGTGGAGGGAGAAACATAGACTATCATCATTACATCTCTCTCTCTCTCTCTCTCTCTCTCTCTGGCTTCTCTTCAGGTGGTTCTCTGAGACTAACCATACTAAAAATGGCGGCTCCAGAATTGCCATCATTACATCACTACCAACAGATCAGATATCTTGCACATGCATATAGCTGTTTGGCAGCAGAATGCAATGCCTTGGAGTGTGGTGGAGTCTCCTTCCTTTGGAGGTCTTTAAACAGAAGCTGGATGGCCATCTGTCGGGACTGCTTTGATTGTATTGTATAAGTTCTGTCACGTAGACATACCCATAACAATCCATGGGGGGAAGTTGCTGCTTAACATATTAAGTCTCCACTTTTGGGCATGATTTTTACCATGTTAATGAGCGTGTTTGATGACCCCAAGCCTAAATCTGGATGACTGACAGTCACGGAGAAGCCTCCCCTGCCCCGTGTGGTGGCAAGGGCAGGAGGCAGTAGCCCTGAGGGGCAGGGGAGGGGGTTCTCACTAGAGGGAAGGTAGCTGTGTCCAGCGGGGGTGGTGGTGGTTCTCTGAGACTGACCATACTAAAAATGGCGGCTCCAGAATTACCAGGTTTCCCTTGCAAGCCTGTCCCCTCCAAAGTCCGACCAATCAAAATACAGCTCTGCTGTGTGCCCTTCTCATGGAATGGAGGTACCTGGAAAAACAACTCCAAAACCCCAAGACTTCTGCTACCTGTGACAAATAGTGGGAACAGTAAGGGACAGATTTGAGATCTCCAATTCTTGCTTCTCCCCAGGATAAAAAAAAACAACACCTGCCATGTAACTGAGCCCCCAGAAAAACACAAGCTTAGAAGATATCCAAGTAGTGAGGCATGTCAGCACATTTGGGAGCAGCTCAGATGTACTGGTGTGGATATGTCTCAATTCCACCCAAGACCCACTACCAAGCTTATCAATGCACTGGTGCAAAATTCAGTGCCAAAATCAGGCAGGCAAGTCACAGGGACCACATCCGGTTCATGCAGTGAACCCTGGCATTCCTTACTAGGGGTGCCCATGGGGTGCCCACTTGAGCTACCCCACTGGGGCTCAAGGCTCCAAGTGAACTCCAATCTGAAGGGAAGCCTATGGAAGAGGCAAATATAGGGACCAAAAGAGCACCAATCCCGCCAAACCAGTACATGGGCTGAGGACAAGGGCTTGGAAGCTAGCAGTAAACCTCCAGCAGTAAATCCTGAAAGTCAGGAATGGGAGAGAATGGAGGTTTTACACTTCTTCCGCTCCATAGCAAGATCAACTGTCCCAGAGGGCCCCAGTATACGTAAGGCATTGCCAGGTATCCCCAATATACCTGTAGCGCAGCTGAAGTTTCCTGAGCAACCAATGTTGCCTTTAGAGGTGCGAGGTCATCTAGACGAACCCTCGAGCAGAGAAGGAACAATTAACCTCACATGGACTATGGGATAGGCAGTCATGAGGACTTAGACATGAAGGACACCAGACTTAATATCTCAAATGAGGAAGCTTGGAAGGATGTAACTGATATTCCCACCTCCGAAGTAGCTGCACAGCCCCTGCCACCTACGTACAGGAGGCAGCCCCCAAAGCAAGAGGCAAAGCTAGAACCTTTTGGAGCACCATTGCTAGGAAAGTTAGGCAACACCCCAAAAAGGCTCCCAACCCAAGTGGGATAGTGGAACTGAATAAAACAGTGGACCAGGCTGAGAACCCTGGAAGTGGAGAAAGCCACAAAGGCACCTGCTCAGGGACTGCACCAGACACCTTCGAGCGCCGAGCATCTTTATGCCATCTCCAAGCAGTTGCTGGAATGGCACAGTAGACCTCCAGATGGCGAAAGCCAAGTCTCTGCCTTGAGAAGAACTAGGAATCCCTTTGAGGCTGAGATGATAGTACGTCAGCACATGCAAAGTATCCAGCAGCCCTCTTGGGAGAGCTCCTATGCCCCTCCCTGGGGAGACCTGAGCGACATCTTCAAGGGGTGGAAACCACCTTGAGGGACAATAGGTTGCAACTTCCTCTTTTTACTGTATTTAACAACTGAGTCAGGGTCATTCCCTTATAGCTGGACCACTGAAGCAATGGAAAACCCTTGACGGGCAAGTGTTGTTGTTGGTATTTATGTTAAGCAGATTGCAGCAGACCCCCCAGCGGTTCATGAGCTTCTGGTACAAAATGGGACATAAAACATGCAGGATGCTCCAATAAAGTTATAAAGCAGAACTTACGTTTATTATGGCAGAGAATTCATCTTGGGTAAAAAAAAGTAGATAGAAAAAAGTTACGTAACTTAGATGAAAGAGTTCCTAAAAGCTGACTCTCATGCATGAGTGTAAGAAATCTTGAGGCTCATCTGCCTCATGTTGCTGGTTGCTAGCTTCTGTAACAAAGGGTTGTAAAACACTAAAACTACTTGGGGCAAAGTAGGGGGGAAGTGATCTCTGCAAGCAGGAAGTAAATACAGGTCAGAAACACACCCACAGAGTTATAAACAAGCGTTGATGCTTCTTCACTTCCAACAAGTGCTACCTTTTTATTTGTTGTTTGCTGCATTAATATAGGCTGTGCTAGTTATTTTGATAAACTTCCAGTAAAGGATTACTCTTCAACATATATAATTTTAGACCCTATACATGCTTCCAGGGCACACTTGTTTTTTAATTTCACCATTGACAACCTGGTGGGCAACCCCACGCAGACCTACAGATTCACACATCCGGAAGACTACTTTAGAGCTAGGCCTACAATTTGGTTGTGTTACACTTATGTATCCTGGCACCAGAGTTACCAAGGTATTTTGCTGAGAAATTATAGACCCTACCTCTCCATTGACGCCCCCTTGTCGTGGGAGAGAGGCTTGCGTACCCTAATGATGTTTTGAGCTATGCTGGCGGTGGCATAATAGCCACTGGTAGGATCTCCCATGCCAGACAGGTCAAAACCGAAGGGTCTGACAAAGAGCGTCAAAGGGCAGGATGGGCTCTCTAGCCTTTTGGCAACCGTCCTAGGAGAAGGAAAACTCTAATCCCAAACCCGGGCAGATGGTGCTCGTCCAACCCTGTAAGGTCAACCATCTAAGAGAAGGAAACTCTAATCAAACCTACGGCCCGAGGACCTCGCTGCCACGTCCATGCTTGCAAGGCCACGGCAGATGAATCTCTGGTTTAAAGGGTGAGGCCAGTTCTGTGCACGCTGCACTCCACCAGAAAAATCCATTGCACAGGCTCGAAGGACAATGCGCGCTTGCAGAAAGCGCGGATGAGTCCTTCCTGAATCTTCGTTTGCGAAGAAAAGCCAGAGAGATAGATCCCTCTCCCTCATCTGACAAGGTGGCATTCACAGTTAAATGTGATTTGCATAAAGACTCTTATGGTTGTGTCATGGTAATGCCGCAACCTGCTCCCTCCACACCTCCATCCTGCAATGTGGCTATTATTACAGCAGCAGCTTGGAACATGGGAGACCCTTTTATTTTCTCACTCCTACTAGGTGCTACTGAGGGACATACCACACCTATTGAGGCTCACACTGATGACCCCTTCTGGGTTCATTTACCATTTACAAATTGCAGATTGGTGAACCAGGAGCTGGACTGTTAAGCAACAGGACATCTCCATGCATGGTCCTCCTAATAGGAACACCTTTTTACACAAGGACTTGTGCAAAACTAACTGGGACACCCTATGACTTAAATCTCTTGGGGTGTTGACACTTAATATCACACATGAACCTGGTAACTATTTCTTAGCTTTTGGCCACAGGCAACTTATAATGCTAAGCTTCGATCCTCTGATAAGAGATGCAGCCACTCTGCTTCATGCGGAATATCCCATTGTAGGCTCTCATGTGGTTAAGACAGATATTAAGGAGACTATGCAAATTCAACCAGAAATGTCCTTAAAGGAACTTAGAGTTAATTTAAAGTGTTTAAATAGCTTGGCTAGATTTGCGGAATGCACACCTTACCTCAAACCCAGAGAGGTAGAATGACATAGATGGGAGAAATTATGCACAGATTATAACAAACCCTCCAGAGATTTTCCTTGGGATGTTTTCTGGGCTGTGAGGAAGTGTTCTGGAATACTTTCTTTCTGACATTTCGCCTGCATTTGTGGCTGCCATCTTCGGATAATGGTTGGGTAGGACTGTGTGTGGAGTTTATATGCTGTGAACCCCTGTTGGGGAGTATATGTAAATTTGTGTAATTGAATGGTTAGATTCTGGGTATAGAAATGCAAGGCTAATTAGTGTCTGCTTGGCTAAAGGTTGGTTGATGGGCCATTATCTGCTGGGAATCCCCCTGTCCCTGGGTGGAATTCCTTTGTAAGTGTTGAGTTTTTATTCTATTGTTTTTCAAAACTAGCAGCCAGGTTTTGTTTACTTTTAGGGTTTCTTCTTTCTTGTTGAAGTTGTCCAGGTTTGTGGATTTCAATAGCTTCTCTGTGCATTCTGACATGATAGTTGTCAGCCTGGTCCAGAATTTCTGTCCGTGTTTTTAAATAACATTTTTTATCCATTCTGACTATCATGTCAGAATGCACAAGAAGCTGTTGAAATCCACAAACACCTGGACAACTTCAACAAGAAAGAAGAAACCCTAAAAGCAAACAAAATCTGGCTCCCAGTTTTGAAAAACAATAGAATCAAAACTCAACACTTACAAAGGAATTCCACCCAGAGACAGGGTGATTCCCAGCAGATAATGGCCCATCAACCAAACATTAGCCAAACAGACACTAACGAGCCTCGCATTTCTATACCCAGAAACTAACCATTCAATTACACAAATTTACATATACTCCCCAACAGGGGTTCACAGCATATAAATTCCACACACACTCCTACCCAACAATTCTCTGAAGATGCCAGCCACAGATGCAGGTGAAATGTCAGAAAGAAACTATTCCGAAACACGGCCTCACAGCCTGGAAAAAACCCAAGGAAAATCTATGGATGTTGTCAGTGAAAGCCTTCGACTTCACTTCAAACCCTCCAGATTAAGCACAGCGGGAGTGAGTAGGTGGCTCCAGTGGGCATGGGTATGTCTTTAATAGATGTCACAAATGTAGAAATATTGGATAATATTTTATAATTCCTGAGATATTTTTTTCTACTCCCCCCCAAAAGAAGACCACTTTGCAGATTTTTTAACCTCATCCCCCATTTGTTCTCCCCCATTATTTACTTTGCTTCCCACAGTGACCCAGAATTATGCTAGGTCTGTTGTACATATTGGAGGATACAAAATGGCAACAAAGTTGCTGCCAAAATTTGAACCATGGGATGAGGCTGTTCAGGAGAAAAGAACACACTACTACTGGCATGTTAATGGTGAGCCCCTCCCATGAGATACTGATAGATAACTCCTCTGGCTGGAGAAATTTCTCTGCCCTCTACAAGTAGGGTAGAAAATTCTTTTAAAAGTTTGAGCAGAAATGTCTTTACCATCATCTTCATTTCCCCCCTCCCTCTTCTTCATTTATCTTCCACACAATTTAGACAAAGAAAACAAAGCAATCTGTGTAATAGAGATGTAGCTACTGGTGTTCACAATGTATTACATGCAGGAGGTTGTCATATTAATTATTTATTATAACTCCTCTCTCCAAGGTAAATCATTGGATAACACATCAAATAAAAAAAAATAAGAGACCAAAATTCAAATCCCTAGTCAGCCATGAAGCTCAACAGATGGCTGTGGATCCATCACTCTCTCTTAGGTTAACGTACCTCACACGGCATGTGTTACAAGGCTTTGTACAGACCTTGCTGAAGTATCTTAACTCAATTTGTTGCAGTTTCTTGTAAGATTTTTGCCCTTCTTATGATAGCTGGGAACACTCAGCCACCCATAACTCTGAATACAGGTTCCACCCCCCCCCCCTATTTGTGGAATCAATATCCATCATTTCAGTTATCCACACCTGAAAAAATATGGACACATACCATAGTCACTCTCTAGGAATCACTAGGTCATCCAATGCAACTCTATGGTATGTTTGTGCCAGAAGTCCTTTATTTTAATAGGGTTTTTAATTGTCCACAGTTTCATTTATAAACAATAAGTCTAGAATGTACACCCTGTGGAGATGGGCGGTGGGGAGGACACCTGTACCACTTGGAACCTTCCACCTGAGAGCATCCTTCATTCCCAGCACATGTAAGACCTCCCAAATGTCACACCATCCACTAGTAGTGGCCAGAGGCTGTGAAGGCATCAGTCTCCTATTCTATCCCACATTTATTTTCCTCCCATAGGTATTTCGTTTGGGAGGGGAAGGGATTGTGGGGATAAAATGGTGGGGGTACACTGGCTTGGCCATCCATGGTTCTGAGTGTGTATAGGTTTGTTTGTTTTTAACGATGTTAAAGTTAAAGTGTACACTACTGTATATGAATCCCATCTAATGAATCCCATCTTGGGAGACAGGTGGGATATAAACCAACCAACCAACCAACCAACCAACCAAATAAATAAATTGCACTGCCTCAGAGTGTGGTGGAGTCTCCTTTGGAGGTCTTTAAAAAGAGGCTGGATGGCCATCTGTTGGGAATGGTCAATGTCAGGATCCGGACTCGTGTTGGTGCCAACCCATCAGTTGTAATCAATAAAGTTGTGGCCTAATTTTTTCCAACATTATCTTGGTTTCTGTGGTCTTTCCTCCATCAGGACTTGCCCTTGGACATGCAAACTGAAATATATTTTAATGATAAGTTTATTTTGTATGTAACTTGGCCACAAGGCAGGTCTAGTAGTATGTCAGCTATGTTTGCCACACTGATTTCAATAAAATCAATTCGGCTGCATTTAATTAAGGTTGCTTAAATGGAATTACAGCCTCTCAAGGAGAAATATTGTATCTGCAAACACTACAACCATTTCCAGAAGGCAAACAATTTATCAAGAGCATAGAGTTTATCCCTTTCAGCAGCACATATTTCCTACAATTCAGAAAGGCTTTTTCTTTGCAAAGGAAGGCTAGACTTGCCTTCTTCTATTACCCAGGGATGGATGGATTTGTTTGTTTGTTTAATCTTTCTCTCTATCTCTGTCTCTCTGTCTCTCTCTCTCTCTCTCTGTGTATATATATATATATATATATATATATATATAGTGTGTGTGTATATATATATATATATATATATATATAGTGTGTGTGTGTGTATATATATATATATATATATATAGCGCTATGGGGTGTGGTGGTTGGGTTACTCACCATGGTCACAGGACAGATCCCAGACTCACCTGTTGCCAGTGAGGACCCCAAGGATGGCCACGCTGGGTGACCTGAGGCAGGGAACAGCGGCAGCAACAACAGAAACTCCACGAGCCCTGGAAGACCAGGGCATTGAGTTGGAAGGGGAGGAGCTGGATGATGCAAGATGAGGGCATGGAGAGAGGGTGGAGAGAGAGAGGTTGGAGAGTGGGAAATTGGAAAGGGAAGGTGTCATGATGACCTACAGGTAGCATCATGGATACATTCACAACTCACAGGATCAGTATTGGAAAATTCCCTTCTTATTTGGAAATGGGAAGTAGGTAGGAGAACCTCATTAAATAAACATGACATCACATCACTTGATTACAATAGCCACTCTGACTGGGCAATGGCAGAGCCAATCAGAAATCAATAAGAAGGACTTTTAAAAGTTCTGATCCTTCCTTTGTTCTGAGTCAGACTGGTAGAGCACATGGCTAGCTGAGATGGACTCTGATCCACATAGCTCGCTCTGGGGCCAGATGGCCTACCCAGCCTAGAATAACTACAAAATGCTAAACTGTGATAACAAGAGAGTTGTGGGGAGCCAACTCTACCCAAGGCCTCAAAAAGGATCCAAAAAGAACTCTGAATTCCATCTACAGAGACTGTAAGTTAATCTGCATGTAATAGTTAGGGAATGTGTAGTTAGATTGCGTTAGATTTTATGTTTTATTTGTAAGTGCTCTGAATGAATGCAAACTGTATAAGCCTTAAGTTGAACCTAAGAATGTTTTGCCTTTTTTTTTTTTTTAGCAGCATAGACTCCTAGAACTGAAATAAAGCTTTCTGTTATTTCCTAACCCTGCCTCAAATTACCTGCTTTGGTCAGCTATCAAGAACCTTCTCTAGAGTAGAGAAAAGAGTTATTATTGTTCTTTAACCCAGCACGTCTAGTCTCACTGCCTGGATGTGGAAAAGACCATAAAGGAAATTGTAGAGTCAGTGAGTGGCGGCAAACAAAGAGGAATCCCTTGGGTTTGGGATTGGAAAAAGGGCCAACCCTGGACTTCAGGCAGCAGAAACTCTAGGGTGGCCATTACAACAGAAGGGAGGAGGAAGAGGTAGACTATGAAGCTGAGGGGAAAGGGAGAGACACCTCAAGGGAAGGGGTAGGAAGACAGAAGCAGGGAACAAGAGAAAGGTGGATGGGAGAAGGGTGGAAGGGAGTGAGAGGCAACAAGTGCCTGGGGGAAGGGAGAGAACAGGCAGAGAGGAAGTCCCTCCTGGCCAAGAGTCTGAGACAGTGCTGCCCTGGGGAAGGAAAATAGCCTCAGAACCACCTAACCACCCAGCCCCCTTTACTGAAGCTAGGCTGGACAAGGGAGCTAGAGAAAGGGGAAGGCATAAGTGGACCTGTGGCAGAGGCATACAGGTTGGAGAGAGAGCAGAGTGGGAAGAGATGGAGAAAGGGCAGAAGGGGGCAGAGACCTATTGGTAAAGGAGGGCTAGATAACACTGGAGTCGAGACAGTTTATGTGAAGCCCAGAGTTAAGACCTTTAATTTTTGTTCCTGTAAGACTTGTATGGGGGTTAAGAGGAGGGCGGTATGAAGAGAAGACATGTATTATATCCTCTAATTGTGTTGTTACTGTATATGCTTTTGGGTGCAAGTAATGAACCCTGTAGTATATAGCAGGTACTGTGATCATTGTTTCTGTCAAAGTTGTATGGAGGCCAAGGGAAGAGGAGTCCTCCTGCTCCATATGGCGGGGGTCTTTATATACCCCTTTAGTGAAATATCTCAGAGCAGTGTACAAAAATGAAAAACATATGACCAAATAAACAGTCTAAAATATATTACATTAAATAATATTTAAATATTTAAATAAATTAAATAAAAGACAGTTATGATTCCAGGCAAGTTAAAATTCAAAAGTCAACTGCCAGAATTAAATACCAGTTTAAGGCCTGGGTACATTAATGAAAATTCAAGAGATACCAAAAGTTTTACAATAATCAGCATGTGTCTGAGGTCAACGTGGAAACTAAACAATCCGAGGTGATGGGAACCCACTCTCTCATATATTTGATGGCAAGACCCCATGGTCCAACTCTTTTTTTTTTTTTCATTTTTGTCTCCCATACTCACACAGGTACTCTTAGTGTATATCAGTGGTTCCTAACCTTTGGTCCTCCAGACATTTTGGACTTCAGCTCCCAGAATTCCTGAGGACTGACCAAGCTGGCTTGGACTTCTGGAAGTTTAAGTTCAAAACACCTGGAGGACCAAAGGCTTGGAACCACTGGTCTATATGATGAATGGTGAATATTTCACTAATTTTGTATAACAGAGGTAAGGAACTGTGTAGGGACCGGGAACCAACACCAACACCACCCACCTCCATAGGCTGTATATGCCCAATGGTGCAGGCAAATACCTCAATTTTTGGTCGCCATTTTGGCTGATGTACAGCCAAAATCTGCAGTATTTTGGAGAGGGCTAGGATGAGTTTTGGTTCAGTTTTCAGGTGAAAATCACCCCAATATAACACCAGAACACTGGGGGATTCAGCAGGCTTTGGAAGACTGGCAGGGAGCTTTTGAAAGCAGCAAAAATGGAGTCTGGACATAGATTTCAGATAGCACGTTCCCCACTCCTGGTGTGCCCAGTTCCAGACGACTACATTAGAGAGAGACTTTCCCTTAACAGTGCTTGAAGAGTTATGAAATGTTTTCCCCCTCAGGCACAACTGCATGTATGTAAGTAGTCTGCTTTGAGATGCTTTTACTTATACTGTTTTTAAAACAAAAACGATTATTGAGAAAATAGTGGATAGTTGGATGGGGGAGAGGAATCGTGTTATCTTTTGCCATGCAAGTAGTTAACTGAAAAGGGGTAGGCTTATGTTTCAAGAAACATCATTTTTTGGAAACTGGGGTGTGTGAAGAAATTGTGGTAAGGCTTGATGTTACCACAGAGAAAGCACTTTTTTTTAAAAAAAAAAGTGTCTGAGTATAGTTTGCATTATTGAAATTGTCTATATTGGCAGGCAGCAATAACAACAGGCCACTAGCTGGCGGATTCTGACAGTTCCAGTCCAAAAAGTTACTTTCTCCAGCTCTGTGTCAGTGTGGCCTTGCTAAGAGTATGGGAACAAAAAGGATTACATGAATGACATGCAACTTGGAACAAAACATATTAGATTTGTCTTACCTTTTTTCAAAATCTGCCCATAATCAGGTTCTTTGTAGTAACAAGAACATGCTTGCTCCAGTTTTTCCTTATTTTCTATAATTTGCTCTCTGTAACACTGTCTTCCAGTTTTCTGGCTGCGTTTTTCCAGCTCCACCATTTCCCTGTACATATGCTAATACATACCCAAACAAGGGCTGCCACCACACTGCAGAAATAATGCAGTTGGACACTGCTTTAACTATCATGGTTCCAGTCAATGGAATCTTGGGATTTGGAGTTTGTTGTGGCACCAGAGCTCTCTGACAGAGAAGGCTAAACATCTCACAAACCTACAAATCCCAGAATTCCATAGCATTGAGTCAAAGCAGTTAAAGTGGCATCAAACTGCATTATTTATGCAGTGTGGCAGCAGCCTAGGACCTAATACCAAAGAAAACAAGATTTTTAAATAAAATGTCAGTGTGGAAAACTAATCATTTTTATTTTAACTGCATTTATTAAAATCAGATTAATTAAACAGGAGAATGAATGTGAAACTGGGTAAAAGGAAGGTAGGAAAGTGAGAACTAGATCCAGGTTGAAACTGAGGGGTTGTCTAGATGGTGAAAGTAATCCTAATAGAATTCACAGAGAATACCTTTTGTCCCTATGAGAACCAACTGAGATTCATGGTTTTTAGAAGGAGGGGCCCCCAAAATTCCACTTACTGTGAAAGAAAAGCCTTTGTGGCTTTTCCTGAGGTTTTTTGAATAATGGATGGAAATGTGCATTACTGCGGACATGCATGGGAACAGGCTTGCTGGCAATGAAGTGGACGGAAGTGCCATTTTGGAGTTTTGCATTATCAATCATGCACTTTTTTGCTATTCTGAGGCGACCAAACAGCTTTTTTAAGCAGAAGGTCGTATTTGTGCATCTTTGATTTACAGTTTAAAAAAATACTGTGCAGTGGCAACAACTTGTGGAAAATAATAATGTGAGTAATTCACCCTTGGCCACCATCTTGATTTGCAGGCATGGCTACGTGTGCACTTCAAACATGGATAGCTTCGCATACCAGCGATTTTCCCAAAGGTCCATGTAGACAAATGAACACTGCTGCAAATTTGCATTAATGTGCAATTCACATTATATCTTATCATCTAGACAAGCCCCTAGTAAGATCTGAGCCTGTGACTAAGCTACTTGATTGCCACAGCATTTAGAATGAATAGGAAACCTGCAGCCCTCCAGATGTTGCTTGACTATAACTGAGCCATCATCCCCCAACACTGTTCATGCTGTCTGGGGTTGATGTGGGTTAGAATGAATCAAGACCTGGAGAGCCACTAATTCTCCATCAGCAGAATTTAAAGCAAATAGAGCAAGGTTTTTTTCCATCATGTTATTTGTGAGGAAGCCTGCACACTAGAACCATGGAGTAGTCCGGGACACAGCATCTCTTTAGGGGTGAAACAATAAGGTTGCAGCTTCCTTGGCTCATCCCTGCTGATCCACAATACACTTCTCCAAGGAAGTCCTCCTCCTTTACTTTCTAGACAGCATCTCAATACTTCTGAAGGAAGGAAAATATATTTCCCAAACTGCAGAGTTCTTGTGCAGGAGATCTAGGAGGGTGATGTCTAGTTGGATGAAAAGGTGAGGGAGCTCTTTTGGAAGACATACCTGGGCAATCAATACCTGTATTTGGAGGCAGGGGGGGAGGTGGAGCTGCATTCTGGCACCATCTGTACAGCCAGGGAAAACCTGTTGCACAATGAGATACTGTATACCTTCTTGTGCAATGTCTGAAAAAGTAATTATGCTAGCAAATTTACTAAGTGCAAAGCAAGTAAAAGTCACTGTGTATAGGGACAGATCAAGACATGTTGCAACCTAAAGTAAAGAAGATGTAGTCTCTTTCCTTTCCATATACAGTCCAGAAGTGTACTGGGGGTTGAATCCCACTTCAGCACTGGCAGTGGGATAGGGTTCTTCATGGTATTTTAGGGCAAAAAAGATAGGGTGTGTGTCACAAACAGATCTGTCCTGCTGGAGAGGAGAATAGGGAGAGGTCTCCGGTGGCACAGTTGTGGGGGTACATACCTGCCTCCCAGCATCTGCCACCTGAGACAGCTGTCCTACTTCATCTAATGGTAGGGCCAGCCCTGACGTGTGCTGGGATGAGGTAGTGATTTGGAGCAGAGACATATCAGTCATGTATACCCCATTACAAGTCTTACAGTCATCACTTCAGCTAGCACTGGGTTCTGTTACACTTGTTTGCATGTAACACTTAGCTAGTCTCAACACTGCTGAAATGGTTCATACTGGGGCAGACAAGCTATCATGTTGCAAAATGAAGAATGAAATGAATTAATACAACCATCTCTATGGCACCATTATTATCAACAAATCTCTACAATCCACTTCCTTTCTGATATATACAAAATAGATAGTCCTATTTCTCAGCCAGAATGACTGGAAAAGTAAAAACAAAAATGGACTCCCAAATGCATTAGCCATTTTGTAGTTACAGTTGCCCCTCCACATTTGTGAACTCAGCATTCGCGGTTTTGGATATTCACGGTTTTGGGAGGGCCCCCCGTCCTCCCAAAACCGCGACACAGGGCCTCCGGAGGCCCCGTGAAGGCCCGGGGAAGGAGGGGGGAGAGCCGGGGAGGCCTCCACGGGGCCTTCGGAGACCCTCCGGAGGCCCCGTGAAGGGCCTGGGAGGGAGCAGGGAGGCCTCCACGGGGCCTTCGGAGACCCTCTGGAGGCCCCATGAAGGCCTTGGGGGGTAGGGGGTAGGGCAAGGGAGGCCTCCACGGGGCCTTGCGAGGCCCCGTGAAGGCCCTGGGTGGGAGGGGGTAGGGCCGGGGAGGCCTTCATGGAGCCTCCGAAGGCTCCGTGAAGGCCCTGGATGGGAGGGGGTAGGGTCGGGGAGTCCTCCACGAGGCCTCGGGAGGGTCTCCTGAGGCCCCGTGAAGGCCTAGGAAGGGACTGGGGAGTCCAGAGAAAGCAACTATGGGGCCTCCGGAGGCCCCATGGTCGCTTTGGTGGGGGAGGGAGAGGGCAATCATTATTCGTGGATTTTTTACATTTGCGGGGGTCTGGGGAACCTAACCCCCGCGAATGTGAAGGGACGACTGTAGTTCACAAATCAGAGAAGAAATGTTTGAGCAAAGAGATTGAATTTTTAGCAACAGCCATTTTTGCTCCACTGGTCTCCGTCTCCGTGCAGAACACAGTCTAGAGGCTCACCTCAGTGGTTGGAGGATTTCCTCCACACAGAACCATAGACCTCTTCTTTAAAGTACAGGGGTGTCTTGCAGAAAATTGGCCTGAGAAGAGCATCACAGCATACAAAGAACTTGCCAAATGAAAACAGGGGCCATGTAGAGTGACTGACATGCAACAGTGGCATGAACACTAGTCCTTAAAAAACTGGTGTTGTGAAGAAGACTTTCAAGCTGTGAAACAGAGGGCAGGAGAAATGAGGAAGTGGTTTAAAAAGGATTTGCATCAAAGGGTAGTGCAAATCGGAGGGTCCATTGCTAAAACTCAAAAATGGTGTACAAAACAGCAGAGTGGAAATCTGAAAGCAACCCTCAAACCTTTTAGCCCTATTCAGCTCCTGTAGAGCTATTGCTAAATAACTGTGGCTATAAACTATAGTATTAATAAAGACACATGCCTTACAAACACAGAATACTAGACACAGAGAGACACACAATTGGATTTGGGCAACTGTGTTCTATGAGTCTTATTCCAAGTGAGTGAGTACAGGGTTATAAATTGGGATGGCAATCCCAAACATACCTATTTAGAAATAAGCACCATTTCAATCAACTGGACTTATTTCAAATCTAATTTCAACTCCAACTAGCTTCTTGCAAGCTCTTGAAACCAGCAGCTGTTGTAGATTATATTGATTATAATCTTTTAAATACCACAGACACCCAGATAATGAAAGGAGATTTTGTGAAAGACAATTATATAGTTTATAGACCAAAGCTTCAGATTTTTTTCAAACTGAGTGAGTATCAATTTAACTTTTTCATCACCAGCAGAAATTTTGGGGCAAGCCAGAGTTGAGGAATAAATAAACACACATTATTTAGTAATAGCTTTATACAAGCTGAACAGGGTTAAAAGGATTGAGGGTTGATTTCAAATTATTGAGCCAACTAAACAAATTTGTGTCTTTAATTTTCAACAAGTAAGGCCTTCAGATGTGAACTTACAAGAGCTGACAGTAGAGACATGATTTTCATTTAAACTTTACTATATGACAACACAAATTGCTTTAGAGACAGATTACATATTGGCTGGAGACCACTTTTTCACTCATGTAAGTGTGCAACATCCTTACATATGAGTACCCAGATGTTTCCCGGGGAGGCTGGGGAAGATGGCGGGCGAGCAGGAGGGTGGTCGCCCAGCCTTCCTGAGGGGCCTCCATGGCTTTGAAGCCACGGAGCCACCTCAGAAAGGCCGGGGAAGGCAGCGGGAGGGAGGGACTCTCCTCGGCTTTCCCGAGGGGCCACCAAGGCTTCGAAGCTGCGGAACCCCCTCAGGGAGGCTGGGGAAGATGGCAGGCGGGCAAGCGGGAGGGTGGCTGCCCGGCCTCTCCCCGGCCTTTCCGAGGAGAGTGGCTTTGAAGCTGTGGAGCCACCTCGGAAAGGCTGGGGAAAGCAGCGGGCAGGCGGGAGGGACCCAGCCTTTCCGAGGAGAGTGGCTTTGAAGCTGTGGAGCCACCTCGGAAAGGCTGGGGAAAGCAGCGGGCAGGCGGGAGGGACTCCTGAGGGGCCTATGAGGCTTCAAAGCCTCAGAGCCACCTTGGAAAGGCCGAAGAAGGTGGCGGCGGGTGGCTGCCCGGCCTTTCTGAGGGGGCTCTGTGGCTTTGAAGCTGCGGAGCTGCCTTGGAAAGCCCAGGGAAGTCGGCAGGTGGGTGGGCCTCTTGTTTCAGCCCAGGGCCCCACATACAGCTTCTCCAATGGAGCCATCCTAAATAGCTTCGCACAGGGGAGCTGCCAAAAGAGGGAGGAGGGAGAATGCGCGCACATGTGTGTGTGTGTGTGTGCGCGCGCGTGGTGTTGTTGGGAGGGGGAGTAAGTGCTGTGAAGGGAAGAAGCTGAGGGTCTGGGAGCCGAGCAGCTGCCCGCGTAATCGCTCCTAGGCTAGCCGGCAACCCATGTTCTGCTCCATGGCTAACTCAGGCTGCCTCCTTGTCTCCAACTCCGCCTTGCTCCCACACTCGCTACCATGTCCCCCAGCCTTCCTGTACCTCCAGCAGGTAAGTCCACCTCTTTTATATCTTTCCCTGCTTCACTCATGGGTGAGGTATTCCCCCCCACAATAAACCCATGGGTCAAAGGGAGGCTGGGGGAGGTGGAGGGGAAAGTAGCGATGGGGCCTCTGAAGGCCCAGTCACCACTTTCGGGAGGCCGGGGGGCACTGTTATTATTCATGGATTTTTCACATTCGCGGGGGTCTTCGGAACCTAACCCCCACGAATGTGAAGGGACGACTGTACATTTTGATTACTCAGTTGTCACATGAGTTGTGACAACTCATTAATTATTAATAAACAATTAATAATATATTTGATTAAACAATAAATATCGTGAAATAATGTTTTTTCCTCAGAGTGACACACCACCCGAGTTATGCTCAGTTGTTTGATGAAGTTTGACACACCAAGCTCAAAAGGTTACCCATCACTCTGTTAGTGACTAACTTTTTTAGTGATCTCTGTAACTGTAAAAAATAAACTTGTTTATGGAGCTGAGATCTCTGAATGACTAAGGACATTATCAGACATATCAAGTACAGTGTCATAACGATGCCACATAAACATGAAAGGGTGCACATACCAGATGACATCACCTTTTTGCATTTATGTCTTGTCTAAAACCTGTCATATTTTATTGACAGCTTAAGCTATCAATAGATCGACCGTGGAGATATTTTGCCGGCATTGGCAGTGTATGAAACCTCGCACCAGTGTCCTCTCATCATTCCACCACCAATGGCTGGTTTGGCCAGAATGCTTCCCGGTGAGATTGTGACATCCAGGTAGGTGACATTCTTTTTATGACCGTCTGCAGTTTACTTGTAAGTTTTTAAGTGTGTTTATGTGCTTAGTGTAACTTTTGGAGTGTTATTTTTGTTTTTGTTTTTGAATTTCCCATGCTATGTACAGTATTCTCACGAGAATACATGGGATTTCGAACAAGGAAGTGAACGGAACTCCATTCACTCCCCCATCATTGCCAGGGAAGCCTTTTCATGGGATAGAAAGTAAGTGTTGCATGGGGAATTCTTTTGCCAGCATAAAAACGGCAAAGTTATGCTGGCAAAAGAATGGGGTTCAGGGGAGTGGTCTGATAAAGTCCTAACTGATACATAGGTAAGCAAGGGAATTTTCTAGCACTTTTGAGATTAACTGATAGAGAGAAAATTGTAGCATAAACTTTCATAGACTTAGTCTACTTCCTCAGATGTTGGAGGACACATAGGTGTTGCTCCTGTCAATGAGGTGTAGCTTCTGTAAATGAGGGAGATGTGGGGGAGCAGTCCAAAGGAACCTTTCATTTTATTTAGTTTTTTTTTCTATTCCTATCCTCATTTTCCCTGACATGGAGCACAAGGCATCTTATAATAAAGATCTGCATGGATATAGCTAAAATCCTAATAATAAAAAAGTGTTTTAAAACCATTAAATAAGCAATTAAACTATTAAGAGCATTTATTTAAAACAGTTTAAACCACATGTATAATATACCTGTTCTAAAGAAGATAAAGGCACAGTACACACAGCTTAAAGGCTATTTTGCCACAACTAGTTAATAGCTAAATGCCTGTCTAAATAAAAATGGTATTTGCTTGCTAGCAAAAAGATAGCAGAGAGGAGGCCAAACAAGCCTCCCATCAGAAGGAATTCCTGGGAACAGCCACCAAGAAGAGTCTTTCATGTGCCCTCACCAAATGTGTCTGTGACCATGGTGTGACCAGGGAAAAGCCCACTCCAAAAATCTTAAAACTTGTGCAAGCCTATATAAGGAGAGTCTTTCATACAGTCAGGACCCAGCTATACAGTATAAGGTTCCATCAGTCATATCCAGCACTTTGCATTTTGCCCAGAAATGGACTGATAGCCATTGAAGCTGTTTTAACAGGGAAGTAATGTGTTCCCTGTAACCAGTTCCCTGTCACCCGTGAACATGTGAGTTAAATCTTAAAGAAGCACATCTTGTACCACACCATTACCTATGCTTTTATGACAATTCCCATTTGTTCTGACTGTTGAGTTTGGAAGAAGAAGCTCCCTGGGACAGTGCTCCAGCTAGATGATCCTATTTAGCAGTGCAGCTGAAGACAGCAAGCCTTCACACACCCACACATTGGAACAATATAGTCAAGACATGGATCCCATGATCACAAGACTGTTGTGACTGCAACTTCAAAACACTGCTAAGTTTCTTCATTGTTTTTTTTTCACCCATGTGATATCAAAACATAAAAGAGACATGATGTAAGGCATATAACCCCAATAATAAAATATATAAAAGACAGAGGAAAATACCTTAAGTCGGAAGAGAAGACACAGTGGGCATGTAAGTAATTTCCCCATTTCCAGAGCTGGAAAATGGCCATGCTGATTGGAGAATTCTTGGATTTACAATCCAAAAAAGTAAAAATTTCCAAGCTTTGCCCATATGTTTTAATATTTTCTTCAAGAGTGAACTTGTAACTTTTTTTAAAAAAAAAACTGTATGTTTGTGTCTTCAAGCCAACTGTCAACTTATGATTACCCCATGAATTTCATAGGGTTCTCTTAGGAAAGGAATACACAGAGGTGGTTTTGCCAGTTCTTTCCTCTGAAATATAGCCTATAGCACTTGGTATTCATTGGTAGTCTCCTATCCAGGTACTAGCCAGGGGTGAACCTGCTTAGCTTCCAAGATCAGAGATGATCTGATTCCTTTGGAGTACAGTATCTACTCCAGACAAAATAGCACCAACAGATTTTAGGTTTGCACTTTTGATTCCTTACCCAAAAGTATTACACAGAAGTCTACTATCATCAAATTGAATATCTGCTAAATCTAGCATAAGAGTATATTAGAGATGTAGTTACAACACTATGGCATTTACAACATTTTTATTTGATCAGCTGTTATCTCTGCTTTGGCTGTGATGTGAGGTAGGGTCAGACAAAATATTCTGTCCATTTATCCTCCTGCTGCATCAGTAAATGAGTTAATACATCTGAAAACGATACGCACTCTGCAGGGCTATCCTTGTCTCTTAACACAGTAAGCATCACCACTGTTGCTCTGTATAGATCTTAATGTTCCTGTTATATACACAAACATTGTAGTATTCATCAGCCAATCCCACTGATGACACAGGAATCCTTTTTGATATAGTTTCCACTGTGATTACTAAAATGTGTATCTGTCCCCACTTGAGTAAAGTCATTTTCTCAGTATTTATGTTGTGAAACCAAGCCACCTTGTGGGGGTGTTATACATGGCTTCCATGACCCATATAATGCCATCCTATACAGCTACTGCTGTACTTCCTCCCTGTTTGGGGCTGACATAGTGTCCTGGCATTACAAGGGTATGGGGAATAACTGGCTGTTGAGCACAACAGATCACACCCATATTGCTGCTGGCTACAATTCTAGTGCTTATGCAAGATGTCCATTTTCCCTGGAGCTGGGATGTATGTGTTATGATAGCAGAGTGACAGCCAGCTCATAGTATAAATCTCTGTATAAATAAATACATAAACGATGACCTGCATTGTGCCTCCCTTCTGCCTTGTACCTGTGTGCCCCCTAATAAGTAATCGCATGTATGTACAAAAGGAAAATGCCATTTTCTAACCTCTGGAGTAGTTAATTCAATATGACTGCACTGGTTGGCACAACCTCATCATGAGAGAATTTTTTTTCTGTGAAAAAAGTATAATCTTCTTATAGAGGACCTAGATGAACAAACAATGCACACGTAACCTCAAGCTCCTTCTCCTGATCTTTCTCCAGGAAGCCACTCCATGTTCACTGCCCAGAAGCTGATTCTGACTTTTGTGGTTTCCTAAAGCTGTACTTTTCACTAATCCATACTCAGACTTCTTTAACTCTCTTTTCCTTGTTCAAGAGACACATGATTAAATCACAGTCTTACCGCAACACTCATTGCACCTGCCATTTTTCACACCTACACCCACCCCAGCACACTGTCAGCAGGAAAAATCCAGCTAAACCTATATTTGAAAAACAAACTCAAATAGATGATATTCTTTGAGCAATTCTAAAATGCATTGCAGAAGATGATGGGGTGGGAAATCATTACAGTCATAAAGAACTACTACTGTACAAGGTTTCAGTTTGTTCCCCAGCTCTGCTTAAAAGGTAGCCACTACAGAAAGGTTTTGTAGTGGCTACCTTTTGTAGTTTTGGACTTCCTCACTCTTCCCATCCTCCCCCAATTAATTTGTGCTGTGTTTTCTGTAGGGGGTGAATCCTGATGAGGTTAGAGATTGTGGGATGAATCCAAGACAGGGGGAGCATGAAATGGGAGATGGAATTAGATGGATGACAAAATGGAGGAAGAAAAGTATGTATTTGTTTGCCAGAATTAGAAGAGGGGGAGAATGAATAGAATTATCCATCTGTACTACCTCTTTTAGAAGATCAAGTTTCCTCAAAGGGCACTATGCAATAAAAGAAATACATGTGCGTACCACTGGTAATGTGGGTTGATTCACAAATGTGAATGCATATTCACCTGGGCTTTTTCATACTACCTAATTATAGTGCCATGATTCCACTACCTAATTATACTGCCTAATTATACTGCCATAGTTCTATCCTATGGAATCCTGGGATCTGCAGTTGAGGGAGAAGCATTTATAATTCTTAGCCACAAAGTTCTAGTGCAGTGTTTCCCAAACTTTGGTCTTCCAGGTGACTTCATCTCCGAGAAGCCCTAGCCACCTTGGCCAACAGTCAGGAATTTGGGGAGATAAAGTCTAAGACATTTGGAGGACCAAAGTGTGGGAAACATTGCTCTAGTGCCTCTTCAAACTACAAATACCAATATACCATAGGATACAGCCATGGCTGTTAAAGTGGAATTATAGTGCTATAAGAGAGCCAGTGTGGTATAGTGGTCAGAGCATTGGACTATGACTCTGGAGACCAGGGTTTGAATCTCCACTCAGCCATGAAAACACACTGGGTGACCTTGGACAAATTATTGCCAGGAAACCCCATGATACGGTCACCTTAGAGTCATCATAAGTCGGAAATTACTTGAAGGCACATTAAAACAACAATTGTTTATGGCAGAGAATCATAGGAAGCAAACTTCTCTCAAATGACAATCAGTCTTGTTAACAAATTTATCCCATCATTCCTCCAAGGGGTTCATGATTCTCCACCATCACGTAAGAACCCTACAACAACTCTGTGAGGTAGGTTAGGCTTAGAGACTGTGACTGTCCCAAGAGTCACTTGGGAGTTGTCTAGACGATGAAAATAATCCTAATAGAATTTGCAGGGAATACCTTTTGTCCCAACAAGATCCCAAGATTTCACCTTATTCAGAAGTTGGGGAAGGAAAAAAAACTCCAAAACTATGGGGGGGGGTTCCCCAAAGTTTTAAAAATAATGCAATGGAAATGCTCATTCCCACTTGTTCAGACAACCAAATCACAGGCAGCATATTCTCAAGGAGGGCGGAAGTGGAAAGCTGATTGGTTGGATGTGTGTAGGGGGCAGGCTTGGCCAGAAGCACCATTTTGGACTTTCACGTTGCTGATAGTGCGCTTTTTTGTTGTGCAGAGGCAAACAAACAGCTTTGTTAAGTGGAAGGTCATACTTGTGCACCTTTGGTTTTCAGTTAAAACAAATACTGTGCAGTGGTGACAACTTGTGAAGAATGAGTGATTCACTCAGCCAGCACGTTGATTTGCAGGCATGGCTGCATATGAACTTCAAACATGGATAGCTTCACATACCGAAGGACCATGGAAACAAAAGAATGCTGCTGCGGTTTTACATTAATGTGCAGCAATCAGCATTATATCTTCTTATCTAGACAATCCCTCTATCTTTATGCTCAAGAAGAGATCTGACTGTGGTTGTCTTGACTCAAGATTCAAATCACAATGTACTAAACATATTACAGAAATGTTCAAAACAATGATATGAAAAACAGAGAAACAAGGCATCTAAACTCCCAAACGATACATATAGATCATTTAAGGTGACTTTGGATGCCAGTAAGGAGTAAACAAGCTTTCTAGTACCTGAACATTTCCATGTAGCAGCACCTGTGCAAAATTTTACATTTTGGAGGATGGGTGTTCCTAAAAGCCATTTTCAGCTGTAAAGGGTGCCTTGCATAATACAATAAACAACAAGAACAGTCTGCCTTCATGCTCTGTGATTTTAAAAAAAATTCCTTGGAAAGTGCAGTCAATAAGTTATGCTTTCGTAATGACAGAAGACTGCAAATATATTTTTTCCTGATAAATATGCATAATAGTTATTCATGCAGGATTTGTGTAGTTTATGATTGTCCATAAGTCATTTATCTCTTAGAATAGCAATTTCAAGATTCTTCCAAAATATGAAATTATATGTCTGCCTCAAATATAGAAAGTATGTTGTTAAGCAGTTCACTCTAAAATAGTCACCTTACAGATTATACCCAAAGGTCAGCTGCTAAATTACTTTTAATAATAGCTGAGAATACTTATTAAGCTGTCTTCTCCTTCCCTATTTGGCTGTGACACCAATTTGATAATTTATCATTGATTATGAGTCATGTTTTGTCAGTAGATACAATATAAATGCTGGTATCAACATTTAGAATCAATGGTTTCAGAAATGATTCATACTTCATAGAATGCAAATCTTTAGTTAGAATGACAAAAAAGTAGTTACCTGCTGTGGTGTGTATAATTCATAGCATGCAAGAGCCACATGTGATGGGAAGCAAGTCAGAAGATGTTCTTTTGGTAGTACTTTGTAGTTCAGGAAATGACCATACATACATATATGTTATGCAACTGTTAACTATTTCCTCACTGGTGTGCTGGTACAGATAACCCAAGACTTCAGTCCAGTTCATTTGTTATCAAACAGGACTCTCTCCACATTGTCTGTCCACAAATGACAGAACGTTGATTATCAAAAGGGATCAGAGTGCTTGCTACAATTTCAAGCTATGAAAAAGGAAGCTGATGCATAAACTAACCCTTTCCTGTACAAGAGCAAAATGCAAACCTCATGTCTAATTTAAGATCTGATTTAGGGTCAGACTACATGCCACATTAAATATCAGGCAGGCTAAAATCTTTTTTTGTTGTTCTAGAGTAAGCACATGTAGCTGTAAACTGAATTGGAAACAGCATGTATTGGGCATTAAATCTGTGGGGTTTTTTAAATTTAAAAATCAAGGCACCATTGCATAGGTTTAAAAATGAAAAAAGAATGGATTAGAAAGAGCATGCATGGTTGGTGTTAAAATCTGTTTTTTAAAATCAAAAATCGGGGTACCATGGCACATGGTTAGAAAAGAAAACCACCATCCGTGTCACATATGCATTTCAAATCTATTGCGTGGTCCATGGTGTCCTGTTCCGTTGAAGTGAACCTCTCCTGTCATGAGAAAAAAACTGAGTCATACTGGAAGAGAGTGACTACTTAGTACAGTATTGCCTTGTTTATACAGTGAAGGCTTATTTCCATAATAAATATTCATGGCTATAAAGTCAAAGCTTTTATTCCAACCAGAGCTTAGGAACATTACCCCTTTTCACCTATACCTCCCAGCGTCTTCCAGCCATCTAGCCACTGCTGGCTGGAGGATTATGGGAATGATAGTCCCAGTGCTGTCTTAATGGATGAGCATGCTGGGAAGTTGCCTGGGGGCCCTACAAGCATTGGGGCCCCATGCTAATCTATGCACAGGCCAGAATTTAACACTAATTTTCCAATCACCCACTCAACAATCAAATCTCCCACTAACCCAGTAGAAGGAGAGAAATTACTATTTGTAGCAGAGAGTAGGCATGTCTGCATTTGCAAGAATGTGAAATGGGGAAGATAAAGAGAAAAGAGAGGAGGAGGAGGAGAGACAGGAGTTTGGTGGGGGAGTCCTGACCAAGGAGCAAAGCACCAGGCACTGGGGAAACCCTGCCAGAAGAGGCATAAAAGCCAAGCAGCAGCCAAGAAAGGGAGTCTCAACCTGCCTCCTCGGCTCTGCCTGGAGCTGCTGCCTGCACACCCACAAGCTGCCAAGCAACTTTTCCCTCTTTCTCACACACACACTCTCCAACAGCCCCACCAAGAGGATGCCTCCTCCAGCCCTCCAGTCTGTGCTCTCTCCCTCTCCCAGAGGCAGAGGCTGCCCGTCCACACCCCACCTCTCTTCCCCTTCCCGCTGTTCCCATTGGCCCAAGGTGGAGACACCAGCTCACTGGGGAGACACCCTTCCAAGACATTGCTTTTGCTTTCCCTCCCTCCTTTTCCACACTGGAAGGTGCTTTTGTCCTCTCTTCTTTTTCGTCCTTATCTCTGCTGTTTTCCACATGAGGGATTCTGAAGTCTGGACGGGAAGGGACTTTGCTCCCACTGAAGCTGTACACCGGGGAAAGGGTCAAAACAATGATTTTGTTGGCGGTACCAATAAATATAAGTTTATTTTATTGATAATTTACATTTTTATTCCTTTGAGTGGTTGTGTAGGCAGGACCCAGTGCACTACTTTGCCCAGGGGCCTATAATGCTGTTAAGACAGCCCTAGATAGTCCCCAAAAGGAACACTTGCAACCTGTGATTCCATCATGCTTAATATGAGGAAACAGCCCTGTTTCCCAGGAAAGGAGTTTATGGACACACATTCTTACTGACCATCTTGGGCCACTCACAAGCTATATACATAACTGTGATCACCACCTATAGACATATACTAAGTGTGGGCTGTTACATCTGCACACCAGATGAAAGAAAGGTTTGGCTCACTGCACATCTGATTCTAGCAACGCATTTGATTTGCAGAACATGTGCCAGAAGGACACCCTGCATGTTCCTTTGGTCTTCTGTGTGAAGTATGTATGTGTGTGGTATGCTTTCAAGTCTTTTTTGACTTATGATGACCCTAAGGTAAACCTATCATGAGGTTTTCTTGGTAAGATTTGTTCAGAGGGGCTTTGTCATTGCCTTCTTCTGAGGCTGCGAGAATGTGATTTTCCCAAGGCCATCCAGTGGGTTCTCATGGCCAAGAAAGGATTTGAACCCTGGCCTCCCAAAGTCCGAATCCAACATTCAAACCACTACACCACATTGACTCTCTGGGTTAAGAATTGCTCACATTCTTTGGACCATTTTCAACATTTCCTGTCTCCCCTCTAAATGAGGCATTGTGAAAATGACCCTGAATCACATGAGTGACATATCACACAAGGAACTAACCATTCAAGAACACCATCTCTGGGTTCCTACTGGCAAGCATGATGCCACAATAAAATGTAACATGGCCTCTCTCATAACCTTGCTAGGAAATGTTGACTCCCCACTATTTGCTGTCCCCCTCCCTACCTCTCTGTTTCTTTCTTCGACATCCAGCCTATACACTGTACAGTGCACAAAACAGCTAACTGAATTAAATTAAAATAAAGAATAAAGCAAGTTAAACAATAGATACCACCTCCCCACAAGCAATTAAAAGATAGAACTTCAGATTGATGCCCTGAATGGTTTAATAAGTAGCAATGTCTACTCAGAAGTAAGTGTACTTGAATTTGATGGAGAGATACCCCTGTATGCATAAGATTATAGACTGATATTACAATTTTGTACATTTCTGCACAAAAGTAAACCATGTTGGGCTATATAGCACTCGCTGCCAGTTATGTGGGCATAGGATCAAAGCCTTAGAAACATTGGTGTCTTCAGATCGGAATTTGTCATGCTTGTTCATGCAGCTTTTAAGAAAATGTGGGGACAGTAGAAGGCATTTCTTGATACTAAGAGCTGTTCAGCAGTGCAAGATTTGAGTATGTGGGGACAGCCTTCACATTTATCAGCTGTTGTTTCTTATCGTGCCTGCACCCTCAGCTTTATAAAAGATAAAAATTGTAATCTATATCTATATGTATTTATATTGAGGTTGCTCTTATTTAGTCTTTTGGTAGGAATGTTTAGTATTCTGATAAGGTAGCTTGTGCTAAAGGGGTTTAAATTTCTTCATTCAGCATATTCAGATCTTGCCATCATAACATTCAGGGGCTGAAATTAGGATGTACAGTATTGTGGAAATTGCCTTCATTTCTTCCAGCGGAAAAATGCTAGAATGTTCAGACCTCAGTCAGGAACTTTGGTGGTCAAGATGAGAGGTTGTATCTGGAATGAAGAAGGGACCATATTTGTTAGAGACAAGGGCAAAGGGCAAACATCTAATACTGGATTCAAGTAAGTGGAATAGGGAATCTGGGTTTTAGTCTGAACTTTAAAGGAGATAGCCAAGGTACTAAATCAAGCTTAGCTATAGGGCCCAGCACCTTTGAGAGCTTCTTTGAAAAGTTTGGACTAAAAGCCAGATAGACTACACCACTGGCACTGGTATGTCTACAAGAACAGAAGACCCTGAGAGATCACTCCTTGCCAGAAAATCATGTTTCCCAGATTCATGAACATGCGGGAAATGGCAGTGAACATTCCCTAGAATCAGCAAATGCTAACAGATTCCAAATCTGACCACTTGGATTCTAACCAGTATAATCAGACAGATCTATTCTGCATATTTTAAAATTGGTATTGTTCATATATTATTCAAAGAGCAAAAGCAGAGGGAGAAGAAAGTGAGGTGTGTTTTTTTTTAAAAAAAAATCTGTCAGACATGGTTACATTTAGTGAAGATAAATAGTTTTAGCTACACACAAAATGATATAGCATGGCATCCCATCCCATCCCACCTGGTTTTAAACATTGTTATCAATTATGGGACAGTCCAGGATCTCCTTTGAAATAGAGTCTGAAGGATGCCATGCCAAGGTCCCATCTCATCTAAGGACTTTAACAGACAGGGCTCTAACAGCAGAATTACAACATGATAGTATCATAAACGGGTTCCTGTTATCGCATGATGTCCTCCTGTGATCCATGTGTGTTCCATCCATTAATTAGGCATAACTTTTCATTGACAGGCAAAACCCGACAATAGCCCTCATTATCACTCTTTTCACAGTATTGACAAGCCTGTAGTAATCATGCCCTGCTGTAATTGCAAGATTTCACTGTGAATGGGTGGTCCTCTTCTCCCCCTCCCCTTTCCCAATGAGAACACATAATTAAACTTCCAGGGGATAATGTGAAGAGGACCTACAGGATGCTCTTTTAATCAATTGTCGCCTTTTCTTGGAACCTTTATATGTTTGCTTAAGTGTTTATTTGTGAATTTCCTTAGTTATTTATTTGTTTTTGGTGTGTTTAAGCAAAGTCACATCTTCTTGCAAGAACAGCCAAAATCTCACCCATGCAAAATCCAGGAAGTAAGAGAAAAAAATTCTTAAATGTGGATGCACCGGCCAGCAGGAAGCATTAATACTCTTGTCATTAGAAGGCAAAGCAAAGACAAGTGTTACTATAGCGCAAGCTGAAATCCTGTTCTTGAACCGCTAGTGGTGGTCATGCAATAATTCCGTGACGGTAGTGTTGTGCAATTACGGTGACTTTCAGTAATTACTGTAATAATACCACTGTGTTTTTGCTTTCCTCAGTCATGGAATTACAGCATTTTTAAACACTCGTTTGATAAAATCCTAAGTCTACTATATATTCTTATTGCCACAGCTGCCCTGTGATACTTTTATGTCTGGGTTGTCACTTGTGGGCTAGGCAATATTTCTCTGAAGCTTAAAAAGAAATGAAAATCCAGTAAAAACAAGTATGCATTATAGTCTTCCTTTGGTTAATCATGAGAACTCTGTGAGGTTAATGTCTGTTCTGCTTTTTATAGAGGAAATCTGCAGATGGGGGAATACCTTGATGGAAGTCTTCCCCTGAGTGAGATGTGCTGTTCATTACTGTCTTTTGGCTAACATGTAAAGTTGGTTGCCCATTCAGTGAAAAATTGGTGAGAGTTTCCAGAATGGAAACAAGTTCTGACAAACTTGAAAAATCTCAATGATCCTAATTTTTTTTAATTTAGGTATTTATACCCTACTCTTCAGCCACAAAGGTGTTCAGAGCAGCTTACAAGTTGTTAAGCAATAGCATTTTACACATTTATACCGCATTATAGTGCACTAGGCACTATACAGCTTCCAATGTGTGTTAGCTAATTATTTATTATTTATGAATAATAATTTTAAAATGATCTTCAAACACTGCATATTAATGTATTGTTTAAAGAAGATAAAGTGATCTGCAAAGCTTTTTTCTTCTTTAATAGTTCAGATGCACCAGCAAACTAACGTTGCTTCATTTGCCTTCCTGAATAATCGCTGACTAGCCAGACCAAGCAGATTTCATTTTGATAAACCCACCACCACCTGCTTGCAAACTGTAGCTCATAACAGCACTGTCCTTGATTATTTTTAGTACACTGTATCTTAGCTAGCATTATCATTTTCACTCAGCTACCTTCTGAGATGTAAGTGTAGACTCTATACTTTTTTAACGGGGAAACCATTTATTGAAGCTGCAGGATTTAGGATGGTTAATGATTTTGTGTGTGCATGTGCACACAAGAGAGAGAGAGATTAAGCCTACAGGATTAAAAAAATCAGAAATAAAGTTGGAATTTGACAGGAAAAGAAGGAAAGAAGGCCAAGGCACAGTGTGTGTGTAAGAGAGAGGGGAATACAGAGGTGAAGGAGGAAGAAAAAATGGGTAGATGTAGTACATCTTGGATTAATACAGTATTTAGTTCTGCCTTTGACAACTGTACTAGTTAGGTGAGGTAGAAGCTTAGGACTTTATCAGACACACTAAATACAGTGTCATAATGATACCAGATGACATTGCCCTTTTGCATTTATGTCTTGTCCTTAAGCTGATCTATTTTATTGATGGCCCAAGCAATCAACAGATCAGCTGTGCTGTTTGTTTTTTGTTTTTTTGCCGGCATAGCCAGCATATGTAACCTTGCATCTTTTTTTCCACATACTTACCTCATGAATGGCCGAACCATCCAGAACACTTCTGAGTGAGATCACAACATCCAGGTAGGTGACACACTTTTTATTACCCTCCCTGGTTTACTGGGAAGTTTGTAAGTTGTGCTTGATGTAACTTTTAATGTTTTTCTGTTTGTTTTATTTTTAAATTTCCCACGTGATGAAGTCTCCCGGATTTCAAAGGAGGAAGTGAATGGGGCTTCGTTTACTCCCTCTTCATTGCTGGAGAAGCCTTCTTCTAGAAGAGAAGGTAAGTGTGGTGGAGGGTGCTCTTTTGCAGGCATAAAATTGGATTTTTTAAATGCCTGCAAAAGAATGTTTAAAGGGTTTATCTGATAAAGTCCTTAGTAAGCTGGCAGGACCATCCAGGGTCCTTTTCATTCTTCTTCTCATCCACTATGCCGCATTAACTGATCCAACAGCTATGCTTCATTCAGAGCAAAAGCTGCAAGGATGAAAGTAGAGGTGGAACCACACATCAGTTTATAATCTTTGAAATACTAAACATAGCAAAATGGCTTTGTGTTATATCAAGTTAGAAAAGAACCCTATGACACCCCACCGGTTAATAGCCATGGGGCTAAACAGTGTCTCCCAATGTCACTCATGAAACTGGACCTGGAGGTAGGAGCTGAAGCAGCATAATCTTGTGCCTCCTCCTCCAGTCCTGCAGTGCCAGTGCAATGGGATACCATCATCAATAGTATCAAAAGCCATCAAGGAAACCAGGAGGATCCACAATGCAGGATTACCTCCATCTTTCTTCTGCAATGGGTTGTCAGCGAGAACAATCAAGTCTGATTTTTTTCTTCAACAACCCCCGGTCTGGAAGCAGACTCAATGTATTTGAGTCCAAACACTGCACTTTATTTGTTCTTTATACAGTAGGACCCCTGTATCCATGGGGACTTGGCTCCGGAGGCCCCCGTGGATTCCAAAAACCACAGATAACAGCGAACGCCATTGAAAATAATGGGACTTCTGGTTTAAAGTTGCCTTGGAGGACCTAGAAAACATCTAGAGAGGATGCCTCTCTAGGCATTTTCTAGGAAGACTCTATGGTAGGTGTGCTGTTTTGTTTCCCGGGATAACTGACTCAGTGGATAATGAATCAGCCGTTGGGAGAGGGGTTCCTACTGTAGTTACTTAAGTGTTCTTTTGTTTAATTTATAGAGTTTCCTAAAGAAAGATCCCACACAAACACCAAATGCACGGATCAACAAATTTCAACAAATGGAGCCACACTGAGTTCAAAGAGAGTAAATGCTCTGCCAGGCTGAAAGCAAGCAACACTACAGGACACAGATATAGGACATATGCAGAGCACAACACAATGTGTGAACCTACAAGTTTGGGTTCTTTGCATACAACAAAAGTTGTTTGCTTAGTAAAAAAAAAAAAGCCATATTCTGAATATAACAAAGCTTAAACCCTTTATTATAGAGAAAGTAAGTGATAAGGACTGTATTATCGTTACAAAAAAACAAAACACAAGTGAGACAGTGAAAAAAAATAGGCTGGATTTCCTGGGCTTCATGTTTCCTTCCTCTTGCATGGTGTGGTTTTTTTTTTTTTGTTTTTTTTTAAAGATAAACAAGATTTGAGTATTAAGAAATAAGTAGGTCATGGGAGAACCAATGTGGTGTAGTGGTTTGAATGTTGGATTAGGACACTAGGAGACCAAGGTTTGAATTGTTGCTCATAAGTTGAACACGGCCCAACAGTGTGATGCTGTAGCAAAGAAGGTAATTAATATTTTAGCCTGTATTACTAGAACCATAGTCTCCAAGACAAAAGAAATAGTAGTTCCACTATCTTCTGCACTCACCTGGAGTCTAGTCCTCATCTGGAATATTGCATTCAGTTCTGGTGACTTCATTTTAAGAAGGATATGGACAAGTTGGACTGGGTTCATAGAAGGGCAAACGGGATGATAAGAGCTATGGAGAATAAAATATATGAGGAAAGGTTGAAGGAGCTGGCGATATTCAGCCTGGTGAAGAGAAGACTGAGGTGTGACATTATTGTACTCTTTAAATATCTAAAGGGCTGTCATAGAGAGGAGGGTGCAGGTTTGTTCTCTGCTGCTGCAGAGGGTAGGACCAGGTCTAATGGTTTTAAGTTACAGGAGGGTAGATTTTGAATGAACATTAGAAAGAATTTCTTGACAGTAAGAGCTGTTCAGCAGTGGAATCAATGACCTAGAAAGGTGATGGGGTCTTTCTCTGGACATCTTCCAAAAGAGGCTGGACAGCTACCTGTGAGAAATGCTCTAGCTGGAGTCCCTGCACTGAGCAGGTACTTGGACTGATTGGCTCATGGGGCCCTCTCCAACTCTATGATAAGACAGCTGGAAAGTAACCCAGGCATCCTGCTCTGTATAGCAACACTGACCACACAACCAAAACCAAAAACAGGAAGTGGAGAAGCACTTGTGATGGGGCCTTTGTTGTCTCCTATGACTTGAAGGCACACCCAACAAGGGCAAAGCCCATAAAAGTATAATATAATATAAAAGTTGCCTTGGATAATATGTTACCTATCTGTTTACGATGCCCATATTTTCTTCCTTGGCTGTGATATATTTTTGGTAACACCACCCCCTGCCATAGTCCAGATTCCTTACTGTCATAAGGAACTTTTGATCTTTTATATGTTTTGCCCTACAGCTCCCAGAAGCTACAGACAGCATGGCTAGGGATTGTGAGAGCTACAGTTCAACACATTTTTCCATGCACCCACCCACTGCAACAGTGTTTCCTCCACCACAACAACACTTGTTAATGCAAGGTAGTCAGGAGGATACTAAGTTCCAGGTAGCTTCAGCCTCCAGTGGCAAGCAACCTGTGGGTCAGAGTGCACTGGTAGAGAAGCCTTTGCCCATGGGGAGACTGCTAAATGCAGGGGTGGGGAAAAATCTGACCCGCCACTGTTTTGGACTTGAACTTCCATAAACCTGTGCCAGTGATAAAAGATTATGGGAGTTGTAGTGCAAAAACATCTAAAGGCCCAAAAGGTTCCCAACTGCAATTTAAGATAAGTAGGGAGAGAGAGCAGTACTGTATTTTCAAGCCACTAGCAGAAGAGAAATACAGCAGAAACCATCATGATTTTTTCTTTATTTTTCACATAATTAAAAGCATATCTATATCTGGAAGCATATCATATCGTTTTGTTTCATTTACAGTTTCTCTTGATAAGGCTCTCTATTGTATATATTTTAGTATAGCACTCTCAGGTACAAAAATAAAACATCTGTCAATAACAATTACCTGTACACTGTAATAAATAATTAATTTCTTTCACCATACCAGCTTTACATGGTTTCCTTGCTATCTATGTACATCAGGAATTTTTTAAACTTTCTACCCCCAGGACCATCCTGAAAGAACTGAAAATGACTGAGTCAACAAGTCACACAGTGCTAGCAAATGGAAGTGGCATTTATGGATATCTTTTTATACTGATGTCTAATTCCTTTCTAGAAACGGCCAAATTAGTCATTCTCTTGTATTGGGGAGTTCCACAGTTCAGTTTTCCTGAAGTTGTGTGTGAAGGTTCACTCTTCTACATTGTGTGATTTCTTATTAATCATACATTACCCTTTCTTTTCCCATTTCCATTTTCTGTTTCTCATTTTCAATTTCAGGTTTCCTGATCAGTGTTGTGATCATAGCCTTTTCACAAAGTAAACTAGAGATGGTGAAACTGTCAACTGTTCATTGAATTTTACACATATACTGACTCTGAGTTCTCACTGCTATCCCTAGAATGTTCTGTGAGCAATATAAATAATATCAAACTAACTTTGCTTCAGATCAGAAGAAACAATATACATTGCTTATAAAGGTATGAGTGTAGATCTTAAGAATGACACCTGCCATATAATTATAAGAGTTGGCAACCTTCCTCTCAGACACAGTAGAGTATACATTTTCTTTTAATATTTGGTCTGTTTTGGATAGTAAAAAATGATTGATCTTTCACCCCCTAATCATAATAAAGTATTTTTCTGTAAGGTTTTGATGTCAATGGGCTCCTAGTGAGTCCATGTGTGGGTTCCCCTCCCCCCTACAACATGGTGAATTTTAAGGTGTGGTGTTTTTGCTTTTGTCTTTTCAAGTATCAATAGTATTTTTTTCAGACAGGACTAGACTTATTCAAATGTGTGTGTGTTTATGTACATCTTTTTGAGTGTGGGACCATAATGGTCCATGACTCCCAAAGGTTAAGGATTACTGACTTATAACATAACCAAATTCACATCAGTCCAATTGAGCTTTAACATCAGTTGCCTTTACTCTACACATATATTATCATGGATGATGTTCATTGTCCATTTGCCAAACTTTTCAGTGTAAGTTGCTGTTGAGGTTCTTCAAGGAGATGGCTCCTAAAAATTTCATCCATGGCAAATAAGTGCAATAGTGAAGTTGGCTATATTCCCAGAGTAATGTGGCTTATATACTTGGTACCTTTTGCATGGGAGCTACTTGCATATCATACTCTGAAAAAATTGGGGTATTTTCACTAAAACCGACAACTGTACACCTGCAGAGCTTCTTCTGTATCTTTCGACGGAACTCTTTGGAGCCAAAGTAGTAAACTAATGGATCAAAACAGCAGTTAAAGCCAGCAATTGCAAGTGATAATTTATATCCCACATAAAATGTGTAATTTTGGTAAAGGAGGATATAATGAGTGACAGACATGGCAATGTGAGGCAGGTAACAAACAGTGACTACCAATAGCAACACAATGATCAGATAGACTGTCTGCTTCTTACTTTCTCTGAGTTGTGTGGAAGGAGAATGAAGAAGTGTTGAGATGATGGAGATGTAGCAAAATACCATGATGAGCAGAGGCAGGAAAAAGAACAGCAGCAGCAGAGAGCCAAAGTAAATTACAAAGTCTGTTAGTGTCTTAAACATTTCTTTTGGCAAAACATCAAAGCAGGTGACCATCGGCAGAGCGTGTAAGCGAATGGTCAGCTTATTCTGCATGAGTGGGATGAGCGGAGATAAGACAAGTGCCCAAATGACTATGCAAGTCAGGACAGAAGTTCTAATGGGTCTTATGACTTTGTAGCGCAAAGGGTGGACAATTCCCATGTAGCGCTCTATGCTGATACTCATCATGGTTAAAATAGAGCAGTGCATGTTTCCATATGACAAAACTGTGATGATGCGGCACAGAACATCCCCAAAGGGCCAAGTGTTACCCTTGAAATGGTAAACTATTTGAAAGGGGAGCATCATGCTGTACACCAAGTCTGCGATGGTGAGATTAATGCAGAACACTATGGTGGGAGTCCAAGGCCTTGAATGCTTGCAGAGGAACCACAAGGAGAGAGAGTTCAGAGGAATGCTGATGGTGAAGATAATGGAGAAGAGGGTAGGCAAGATGATATTAAACACAGAGCTCTGAAGCATCTCCAGGGTGGCATTCGATACATTTCTTCCACTGTTCAGGGGAGACGGTGATTCCAACAACCTTCTTGATGTCAGGGCAAATGGGATATCTTGGGGCATCCTTCTTTGGAAGAGAAGCTGGAACTCGTGGAGATTTAGTTCTAAAACAAGATATAACACATTTTAAGAATGAAACAGAACGTGTTGGTGAAACTGTCCCTCATTGTAAGCAATGTGATGATCAAATTTGTTCTTCAGCTGTGATCTCTTAGGCAAATTGTCCAGTTAAAAATACCTAAAAGTGCAGCTGTGCATAAAATGGAAATGTATAAACACTCATAAATATTCATGATAGTTGCTCAAACAATTGGCCTATGTTATTAATTAGAAAGGACTACCATTGCCACTTAATGAAACTGGGCCAGGGTTGTCCTACGATGTAAGGTTAGACAAATGGTTATCATAAATGAAAAATCAGTAGACATAGAGAAACAGAATGGCTACTAGAGCAGCTTGTAGTTGCTGGAGATGGACATGAGATGGCACTAAAAGATTTAGCTTACAAGACATACTGGCAGTGGCAGATTCAGCATCAGCATATGGATTACCACACTCTGAAGAAAAGCGATAAGGCAGCTTCTTCTTCTCTGCTGCCTTTCTGCATGATGTCATCATTCTTCTGTTGTTCTTTCATTCCGGTCCCATGAGGGACCCAGCTAAAACCGCATCTTTCTGCTAACGGTTTTTTTCTGGTTAGCAAAAAGACACAATTTTACTTCAGTCCCTCACAGGACCAGCATGAAAAAATGACAAAGCCATGCAGGAAGGCAGCAGGAAAGACAGAATGAAAAATAGATTTTCCTTGTTTTTTTCCAGGCTGTGAGGCTGTGTTCTGGAAGAGTTTATCACTGATGTTTTGCCCGCATCTGTGGCTGGCATCCTCAGAGAATGGTTGGGTAGGTGTGTGTGTGTGTGTGGAATTTATATGCTGTGAACCCCTGTTGGGGAGTATATGTAAATTTGTGTAATTGAATGGTTAGTTTCTGGGTATACAAATGCAAGGCTCGTTAGTGTCTGTTTGGCTAATGGTTGGTTGCTGGGCCATTATCTTCTGGGAATCCCCCTGTCCCTGGGTGGAATTCTTTTGCAAGTGTTGAGTTTTGATTCTATTGTTCTTCAAAACTGGGAGCCAGATTTTGTTTACTTTTAAGGTTTCTTCTTTCCTGTTGAGGTTGTCCAGGTAATTGTGGATTTCAATAGCTTCTCTGTGCATTCTGACATGATAGCTGTTGGCCTAGTCTAGAATTTCTGTGTTTTCAAATAACATTTTGTTTCCAGGTTGGTTTATAACATGTTCTGCTACTGCTGATTTTTCTGGCTGGCCCAGTCTGCAGTGTCTCTCATGTTCCTTGATTTGTATTTGCACACTGCGTTTAGTGGTCCCTATGTAAACTTGTCCACAGCATAGGGGCCACATAGGCTAGCCATTTGAACTAGCCATTCAAATACACAAATTTACATATACTCCCCAACAGGGGTTCACAATATATAAACTCCACACACACTCCTATCCAACCATTCTCTGAAGATGCCAGTCACAGATGCAGGCGAAAGACAGAAGTAAACTCTTCCAAAACACGCCCTCAAAGCCCAGGAAAAAAAAAAAAAACAAGGAAAATCTATGGATGCCGGCCATGAAAACCTTCAACTTCACATGGACTGAAAAATCTTGCCACTCTTCTTTGGAGTGCAGTAAATCCCTAAAACAAGTCTCTGTAGTCCTAAATCTATTTGCTGTTTGCAACTGGAATAGACCCAGTGAATGAATGGAACTTCCATTAAGCCTTGAATTACCAAGTTCTATTGAATGAATTGATCTAGTCTATGTGGGACTATCAATTAGATTTAGACCATACAAATAAAATATAACCTGGCATTCTATATGGATGAGAGGGATACAGTCCATATAAACATGGAGATGTCTTCACCCCCACTGATTATGGGCCTGACTCTTATTCCTACAGCCCAATAAAAGTGATATGTAAGTGTGTACACACACACACAATTATTGTTGTTGTTGTGTACATTCAAGTCAACCCTGACTTTTGGTGACCCTAACCTGATACAGGAATGTGTCCTAGGTTTAAAAAAACTTAAAAATAATGCATTGAAATAACACATTATTTCACAATTTGCTTAAATTTTTATTAGAAGTCTAATGACTTAGTCCACATTTTAACCCAGCAAGGTGTTATTTTCTATTTTTATATGTTGCTTAGAATATAAAATTTACACATTAATCACTGGGGCAGCTCTCTAAATGGTGGTGGTGGAGTATCAAATGCATACCCTCTGACAGATCACAGATGAAAACCAGGATATGTGTAGCCAAGCAACATCAGCGGGTGATCAAGATGGCAAAAGTTATTAATGAGGAAGAAGACACAAACTAGGAGAGAATGCAGCACTTTGCTTTTGCCTGTGCCTACTGGGAAGGGCAAGATTCTACCTCCTCTTCTCCTCTCTCCCTCTTGAGTTAATGAAGTGCAAAGTTCTTTTGCAATTTGAACTCAGTTTGCAGCAATGGAAGTAAGCTAAGGACAAAGAGGAAAAGTAGGAGGAGACAGAAACAGACATTTTAAAAGGAGCTGGGGAAAAATGGAATGACAGTGGCTTAATCAGCACTGCTCCTGCCCAATTGGCACAGTTAGAGGGCATGCAAATGTGCTGGTGCTATGTTTCATGCTATAGTGCCCATGCCTGTATTGGTGATGAGGCAGGAATGGAAGCTCAGAAACCAATAGTGAGAGAGAACATTATGAGTCAGGAGAAGGAAGGATCATCAGGAAGAGATAATGGAGATGAGAAGTAAGTACTGAGTAGAGGGGAGGGGAATAAGGTGGGGGGATTAGGATGCACCCATTGCTGTCTCAAAGTCCAGGGCTTCATTTTTGTATCTGGGTTGCTGTGAGGAAAAGGAGAAAGGGTTGGGAGCTGGAGGAATTTCCACAGGAAGGATCAAGGAAATAAGACCTTCCATACTACATACCCTCCAACTCTCCTGATTTGTCCCAGTTCTCCTCTGTGAAACTTTGGAGGGTATGATACTACATTTTCCACCCAAGCAACATGGGCCATACATCTGGACTCCCCTCTACCACATCACTTTTATACAAAGAGCAAGGGCTACTTCACAAAGAATAATGCAAATTATTTCTCATCTGCTCCATCTTTCTGTTCGCCCTACCTTCCAGTTGTTGAGCCTTTTTATTAATTATTATTATTATTAGTAGTAGTAGTTGTTGTAGTAGTAGTATTTCTGGTGTAATTATGCATGCTGGAGTGTGAGAAGAGAATAATGTCTGAAATTTATGTATTTATTTTTCTAAATTTCTATACCACTTATCAGTGCTAAAACTCTCCCTAAGCGATTTACAATATAAAAACAAGTAAAAATAAAACAATTAAAAGGTAACAATTAAAATTATTTTTAAAACATATACAAGTTAAAACAATAAAAATAATAAAAACACATAAAAACCACACCCCAATAAAAGCCTCTGTGCCTGCAACTACAAATTAAAAGCTTGCTGAAATAAAAACGGAAATTTGCCATGAGAAGATCATTCATCTAGGATTTTTCAAAGAAAAATCAAAGGAGATACCTTGGGCTGATAGTGCTGGAGAATTTGTTCAGGGAGCCCTGTACTTAGCTGGAAAAATAAGAAGAAAATGAATTGTGTGATTGGATTTTGTTTGTAGAAATATGCATATCATACTACTGATGAGTATCAACTCTGATGAGTTGGAGCTCCTACAGGGAGAGTGTGGAGCAAGGATCATGCCCATTAGCCTGTTCTTCTAGCATCCCTGTCCCCTGGCTCTTAGCCTAAGATAGATAACCTTGGAACTGGGCAACATATGAGCAAATGTAACAGTAGCCCTTATAAACTAAAATGCCTCTAATCATGTTAACAACAACAGGTTAATTATTGTAGCTTGTTAACAACGGGAAAAAAAAAAAGAAATATCTCTTTATACTAATGTCCCAACCTCTGGCTTTAAATGTAGTCTGGAGGAGCAAATAGCTTGTGTGCTTGTTGTCTTTTGTCATTTATTTGCTGATGGCAGTGTGAGGACTGTGTCCTGCTTCTGGCATAATTATGTTAGGAAACATACTTTTTTTCCTGTTGCATATTACAAAAAAAGGAAGCAGGAACTAGATTGTTGTGACATATCCTTCATTGCATGACCATCTTTCTTCATCGCTGTTTTGCAATTGAGAAAGGGAGTTCCTTGCTTCCATAGGCTCACTTGCTCTCCAAGGACTTGAAAGCCCTAGAGAGAAGGTTGGAGGGGCTCTCTGTACAGTCACATACTTCCCCTTAAAAAGCATTCCTGACATGCTTTGTGCTGCTGCCTCTCACATTATTATTTTCTTAATGTAATGGGTATGATTCCTTGAACTTTGTCTAGATGCATTTTCACAGAGGGGACTTTCCAAGGGCTGACTGTGTTGCAGAAAGAACAGAAAACGACAATCTCTATTCTGACCGATGATAACCCAAAGACCTTATCACACACATACTTCCTTTGGCGTCTACACGATAATGAATGTGTGTAGAAGCGGGACCATTCTTACGTTGGGCTCCACCACAATCAATGTGAATATATCATATGACATGTCAAGCCCTTGTATGTGTTGAGCACTCTGTGGAGAAGAACTTCTGCACATATGGTACAATTACACGCACAGGTGAGGTGCAGAGTTGTTGTTGCACTCCACCCACATTCATTGTATGTATGAAGAACCTATGCAAACTCAAATGGCTGGGAGCTAAGGTCCCCACTAGAGCCAACCCAACAATTAGGAAGGATGAAGCAGCCTTCCTCCAGATCCTTTTGGAGCACCAATTCACTTATTTATTTACAAAATTGTTATCCTATCTCTCTGCCTAACACAGCGGCTCTTTTCTTTATCAGGGACTCCCTTTAAATATCTTTTGTTGCTATAGACCCCTAAGACTTAACTCAAGATTTAAAACAACAACAACAACAATATAATTACACCATCCATTAAACCTTCCCTCAGAGGCACTGGAGGGGGAGGGAAGACTTTTCTCTGCTGCAGCGGATTGAATGGCGATGCACAGGCCAAGCCATCCAGCCAGCCTTTGCCTTGATTTCTGTCATGTGGCCACCCCACTGCAGGGAGGAGGTGGGCCAAGCAGCCTTCAAACCTTTGTGGACCCCCTGTAAGGACACTGCAGGCCCCTGGGGGTCCCCGGACCACAGATTAAGAACCACTGGCCTAACAGACTAAAATATAGCTATCAAATGATACAAAAACCAGGACATCATATTGGAATACATTATATATATATATATATATATATATACACCAAAAGACATAGTGGCAGGAAGAGATAACACACATCTAACTTAGAACAAATCGACTAGTACAAGGGAGCCCTGGTAGTGCAGTGGTTAAATGCCGGTACTGCAGCCACAGCATTATGAGTTTGATCCCAAGGGCTCCAAGGTTCACTTCCATCTTTTCATAGGTCAGTAAAATGAGTACCCGGCTTGTGGGGACAATTAGCTAACACACGCTGGAAACCACTTAGAGAGTGCCTAGTGCACTATAAAGCAGTGTAGATGTGTAGGTGCTGTTACTAAAACAATTTGTAAACTGCTCTGAGAGGCTTTGTGGCTGAAGAGAGGGGTATAAACACTCTAATAAATAATTTTTTAAAACTAGTTTTAACATACACTGTTAAAAAAAACTCCCCCCAAAATTCTCGGTAGCCCTCACGACAATTTAACTGTCTGGGTCCCATCACAGATGGCCTGCCACCACCACCGATTGACTATTTGAGTTGTGTTGTAGCAGCAGCAGTGGAAGCAGCAGTGGTGGTGACAGCAGCAGCGGTGTCCCGCCACCACCAGTTGACGGCCTGGGACCCCTCACAGCCCATGACTGGTGAGTGACTGAGGGAATGAGAGGAGGCTGGGAGTGTAGATGCAGACTGAGTGGCAGGAGTGGATTGTGAAGTGGCGAGGGAATTTGTATGCGGGTGGTGATTGATTGGGTGTGTTTCCTGAGCAGCCAGTCAGCACACTGGGAAATGCAACATACCCAAGAGAATTATATATAGATAGATAGTACTTGTAGTTGGCTCAAAACAGACCTTGGAAACTACTTTTTTGGACTATACAGTTCCCAGAATCTCCCAGCCGTTAGTGCATTCCCAACCAGTGGCTATGCTGGCTAGGAAATTCTAGAAGCTGTAGTCCAAGTAACTTTTCCAAGTTTTTTTGGGGGGGGATCTTTGCTGGAAAAATTTTAGTGTGCAGAGACCCCAAAACCAAGCAATTATGGGAGAAATTGGGTAAACTTGAGCATTACATAGCTTAGACTCCCTATACCAAAAAAACCCCTTTCCCATGTGCTCACTTCTCTTTCCTCAGCTAGCAAGGAAAACAGGGGCCCTGATACTGATCAAGATGTTTGGAGCAGATTTGTACAAGAGGAAGAAGTCCTTAAGGGATTCTGGTCCTAGACCATTTAAGGCTTTACATTCAAAACTGCCCATTTGAATTGTGTCTCGAAACAAAATAGTTAAACAATGAAGATAGAACAGTGCTGGACTAATGTGCCCTGAAAAGCAACCCACCCTTAAATCACAGTAGCTGTACTTTGAGCCAATTGTAGTTTTTGAACATTGTAGCACTTTATAATAATCTAATCTGGATGCCACCAGGAAAGGATACAGATGGTTTACTAGACTAAGCTACAAGAAAGTACCATATAGGCATTCAGGAGCAATGCCAGGTCCAGGAGAATCACAAAGCTACCAAGCTGATTTTTAAGGTAGAGTACATCCCCCATTAGAACTACCCAACACTATTGGATTGCCACATCTCAGGACACAGGCTGAAGTCTCATGGAATTGATGTGCTTACCCAGATCTTCAGAAAGGGTGTGTGTGTCAGTGACACATTTCAGAGCAAGCAACCCTGCAAAAGGAGAGTTTGAGATCTATATGTAGACACCCATCTCCAACCCTTGGGTACCAGGGCTTACTAGCACACCCAAAAGCCCAGAACAAGGTAAGGAGACTGGGGAGAGAGTTTGTACATACACTTGGACCCGTCATAGAATCATGGTTGGAAGAGACAACAGGGGCCATCTAGTCCAACCCCCTGACATTCAGGAATACCCAATCAAAGTATTCCCAACAGATGATCATCCAGCCTCTGTTTAAAAAACCCCAAAGGAGAATCCGCCACCACTAAGACTCCTAGATCCCTTTCGTATGTACTACCATCAAGCCAGGTGCCACCCATCCTATACATGTGCATTTCATTTTTACTGCCTAAATGTAGTCTCTCTGTTGAAATTCATTTTGTTAGTTTTGGCCCAGCTTTCTAATCTGTTCAGGCCATTTTGAATTCTGATCCTGTCCTCTGGGGCATTACCTACCCCTCCTAATCTGGTGTCATCTGCAAATTTGATAAGAATACCCTCTATTCCCTCATCAAGTCATTGATATAGATGTTGAATAGCACTGGGCCCAGGACAGAACCCTGTGGCACCCCACTAGTCACTTCTCTCCAGGATGAAGAGGAGCCATTGGTGACTACCATTTGGGTCTGGTTGATCAACCAATTACAAATCCACCTAAGAGTTGCATTATCTAGCCCACATGTTACTAACTTTTTTTGCAAGGATATCATGGGGAACCTTGTCAAAGGCCTTACTGAAATCCAAATGCACTACGGACTTTATCAGACCAGGCAAATATGTCATCGTAACAATGCCTAATGAACGCGAAAGGGCACACATATCATATGACATTGTCCTTTTGTGATCATGTGTTGTCAAAAAGCCGTTCCTTTTTATTGACAGGCAAAGCCGTTGATAGGTCTCCTGTGGTGCTTTTTTGTTGGCATTGCCGGTGTTTAAAACTTTGTGCCATTGTGCTCACGGAAATACAGCATCCGTGACAGAACACTTTCAGGTGAGATTGCTACACCCATGTAGGGGATGCTCCTTTTATGAACCTCCCCACTTTACTTTGAACGTTTAAAGTGTGTTTTTGTGCTTGTGTGAATGTTCTATGTCTCAATTTTGCTTTTTTTTAAAAAAAAATTGCTGCACTCACATCTTCTCAGGAGAATCGGTAAGCTCTCAGACCAGGAAGTAAATGGAGCGCCGTTCATGCTCTGTTTATTCTGGGACTGTCTCTTTAACACTGATCAAGGTAGGTCTGGTAAAGGGCATAAAATGATTCAAAACATGCTGGCAAAAGAATGTTCATGGAGGATGGTCTGATAAAGTCGTACAACCACAGCAATGTCAAAAAAAAGAGAGGTAAGATTAGCCTGGCATGACTTGTTTTTGAGAAACCCATGTTAACTTTTAGTGATCATGGCTTTCTAAGTGCTTATAGACTATCTGTTTAATGATCTGCTCTAGAATCTTTCCTGCTATTGATGTCAGGCTGACTGGGCGGTAATTAGTTGGGTCTTCTTTTTTTCCCATCGTGCCACTTAGAGCAAGAAGGAAAAACGTGGAGTGTCAGCATCATGAGTCAGCATCTTAAAGAAGCCCTGGCAGAAGTGACACGGGACCTAGACAAAAGCCAGCCATGAATTTGCTGCTTCCTCAGTTAGCTATTAAAAGAGCTGCATTAAAAACAGTTGAAATGAAATTAAAGAAGACTTGTCTATCTAGGTATTAGCAACTGGCTTGAGTCTATAGTAAATGTGTTTAAAAAAAAAAAAAGCCTGAATCCATGGGTGGTCCCATAGAGGGGGCACACTGAATCATGGATTGAAAGATGAGGCAACATTTATGTGAACCACATGAATTCACTAAGTCTACTCTAGTTAGTGGTCTAGATTCAGGCTATCCTTATTAATGAGGACAGTGTACAGCGTTCCAGTTTTCTATGACTGGAATGTTTATCATCAGTTTGTGAAGATCCTGTAGTATACTTATAGTATGGACTGCGGTTAGCATGCTAAGAGCTAAAACTGAGCTTTATCTGTTGTATTCCGTATTTGCTATCAGAGAGAGGATGGCAACGTTTTCACAGATAAAATCTGGGGGCACATGTGGTCAAGCAACATCAGTGTGGAGTCAAGATGGCAAAAGATACTCATGAGGAAGAATACACAAAGGTAGGAGATGCTGCAGCAGTTTGCTTTTGCCTGAATTTACAAGGAAGAGCAACATTCTGCCCCCTTCTGTTCACTCCCCCTGCTGAGTTAACTGAGTGCAAATTACTTTGTGCTTTGCACTCAGCTTGTAGCAACTGAAGTAAGGCAAGGACAAAGGGCCTGTCTACACTGCAGAAATATAGCAGTTTGACACTGCTTTATCCACTAGAGCTCTATCCTATGGAATCCTGGTATTTGTACGTGATTATCAGAAGGAAACGTAAAAAGCATTCCTGTCCCACAATCTCTAGACCTGTTCCAGTCCCGACACAATGACCCTCCTCATCAGATTTATCTTATCTTCCACCCAAAGGCACCCAGGAATGAACGGAGCTCTGTTCACTTCCTGGATGAAAATCGTGCCCGTTCTCATGAGAAGACGCAAGCATGGCAAATTCAAAACGAAAAAGAAAAATACACACAAAAAGTTCAGAAAAGCACATACACACACTTTTAAAAAAGTAACCTGGGGAGGGTACAAAAAAGAGGGTAGCCTACCTGGTTCTTGTGATCCCATGGCGCAGTGGTTAAATGCCAATACTGCAAGTCACCACATTGCAAGTTTAATTCCAGCGGGCTCCAAGGTTCACTCAGCCTTCCATCCTTTCGTAGGTCAGTAAAATGAGTACCTGGCTTGTGGGGGCAATTAGCTAACACACATTGGAAGCTGCTTATTGCAGTGTAGATGTGTAAACTGCTATTGCTTAAAACAATTTGTAAGCTGCTCTGATAGCCTTGTGGCTGAAGGGCAGGGTATAAATAACTAAATAAAAAAATGTTCTGGCAGGACCACCCATTTATGCTGGAATCATGAGTCAAAAACAGCACAAGGTTTCAGATGCCACCAATGCCGGCACCAAAATGGGATGGGTGATCCATTGACAGCTCTGGCCCATCAATAAAAAGAAATGCCAGAATAATGACAGCGGGACACAAAAGGATGATGTCATGTGATATTGGTGTTCTTTTGAGTTCCGCTGTCATTATTCTGGCACCACATTAGCCACATCTGTTAATCTCCGTAGTTTGGTGAGGCACCAGAGGTCTCTCGTGGAAAAGGCTAAATACCTCACAAAACTGCAAATACCAAGATTCCATGGGATAAAACTATGGTGAATAAAGTGGTGTCAGACTGCTGTATTTCTGCAGTGTAGACAGGCCCTCAGAGAAAGTGGGGAAAGGAGGAAACTGGGACATTTACAAAAAAAGTGGTATGACAGAAGATTAATTGGGACTGTCCCTGCCACATCGGGACAGCTGGAGGGTAGGAGCTATATAGTTATGTCTGAATCTCTCTTTTAGCCTACCTTCTAAAATTTGGGAGGAATAATCCAGCACATATTCCAGCATATGAGGGGGAACTAAGGAAGGAAATACAGAATGTCTGCACAATGCTTCTTGATTGGTAGCACTAGGAGCCCTGCGTGGAAACACCCTATGTTCTGTACACAATAGTCATGGGCTTGACAAGGCTGATACAGGTAGGGAAGAGACCATTCATCTAAGCACTCATTGTATTGATTTATTTAACTTTTTCATATTTAAAACTGTTTATCATTATCATTATTAGAAATATGTACTGAACTGTTTGTTTTTATTTTCTTAACACACTTGTTCTGTTTAGGTGCTGTTACTCTATTAATGCCATTATGTTAAGAAGCAAAATACAAATTGAAGAAATAAACCTAATATAGACAATTTGGCAAAATAGCATTAGCTGGAAAGCTTAGGAAAAGCAGCATATTGCTTTGTTAGTTTAATCATATCATATTTTATGGCGTCTCTTCTCTTAATGACTGTCTTAAAGCAGTAATGGGCTGGATGAGGAAAAAGAGATTGAGATTAAATCCAGACAAAATGGAGGTGCTCACGGTAGCGGCCCCAAAACCAGGAGTTGGGTTGCAACCCCCAGTCCTGGATGGGGTCATGCTCTCCGTTAAGGACTGTGTTCGCAGTTTGGGGGTGCTCCTTGATTCATCGCTTCAGATGACTAGTCAGGTGAATGCAACAGTCAGGAGTGCCTGTTATCAGCTTCGGCTGATACGCCAGCTGCGCCATTTCCTGGAAGTAAAGGACCTCGAGACTGTGGTGCACGCGCTGGTAACTTCTCGTCTAGTTTTCTGCAATGCGCTCTACATGGGGCTGCCCTCATGCTTGGTCCGGAAACTTCAGTTGGTACAAAATATGGCAGCCAGAGTGGTCTCGGGAACATCTCGGAGAGACCATATAACTCCAGTATTAAGATCTCTCCACTGGCTGCCTATTAGTTTCCGGACCCAGTATAAGGTGTTGGTTATTACCTTTAAAGCCCTAAATGGCTTGGCTCCAAATTATCTCCGGAACCGCCTCCTCCCATACAATCCTCCCCGCGCACTCCGGTCCTCTGGGAGGAATTTGCTTCAGCCACAAAAATCTAGGCTATCTGCAACCTCCCAGAGGGCCTTTTCGGTAATCGCCCCCAAATTGTGGAATGACCTACCGAACGAGATCCATCAGATGATGAGTTTAAAAGCTTTTAAAAAGCACTAAAGACGGATCTCTTTCGGCAGGCCTTTCCTAATTAGATCCCGGCCTCAGGGGATCCTGGCCTCTTTTAGTCCGCTGGCTATTTATTGTATTTATTGTTTTTAAAGGTGATTTTAGACCGTTGCTTTTAATTTACATTTGTTTAATATTTTTTATGGGGGAGGGTGGGGGTGGGGGGTGTTTAGGGATTTTTATCTGTATTGTATTTTAATTTTTGTAAGCCGCCCCGATTGTTTTAACAGAGGGGCGGGGTATAAATAAATGTTGTTGTTGTTGTTGTTGTTGTTGTTATTAAGTTTCACAAAAATGTCTTTTCATTTAATTGCTCTTGTGTGAATATTTTAAGAAGAGAAAATATAGGCAGTTAACTACAATTTAAAATAACAGTGTTTGGGTTTTGTTTTTTTAAAGTACAAGTTTGAAATGGTGCTGACTGGAATGGTGTACCAAGGTGTAAATGCATCATAATAGGTTCACCTACCTATGATAGCTTATCCATTTGTATGTAAAAATCCATTTGTATGTGAAAATCACACATTTTTAAAAGGACAGAGTAATGCTAGGATGATTTAAATGTCAGGAGATTGCCCTATCTATTTGGTCTTTCCAATAAACTAAAATAGTCTCTGACAAACAGATGGGAAGGAATATAGAACAATAAATTATATTTTATGTCAGTATCATGAAGGCATCTTGTAAACTACTCTATAGAAACACTCCTCAGGTGAGTGACGAAAGCATAGTGATCCCACAGTAAATAACTAGTATGGAAGCAACACAGTGAAATGCAGTTTGCTGTGGAAGAAGGAAACTAGTACTCAGCTATATGGGGTAGGGGTTGTGCTGTTTTACTAGCTAGGGGTCTCCTCTCTGTTTGCCTTCCTTGTCCTTTGATTCTGTATCTATACAGAGACTAAGTATTACTAAGAGAAGTAAGGGAGACATATTTTTGTAACTTCAGCCCAAACTTACCAGGAGAACCAGTAACGTGGTTTGTTTTAAAAGAGCCAAATGGCCAGATAAATAAGCAGAAGGGATGAAACAATACAGAAGCAGAAAATGAGAAAGGAATGTGGTGTAAACCATGGATTTCTTATTCTACAGGTACAATCTCTCTCTCTCTCTCTCTCTCTCTCTCTCTCTCTCTCTCTCTCACACACACACACACACACACACACTGAATAGCATAGGTGCCATTTTCACCATTCAGGAACCATGTAGAGGTCTAGATGTGGCCAATGGGGGTTGCTCATCTGTTCACAATCTTCTTTGGCTGTTGCCTTTGGTCAATAAGCAGTGATTGCACCAAAGGTGGCCCTTTTATCTATCACTCAGATAGGCCTGAGGACGAAAACTAGGCAAGGTTTGCAATCAGGAGAACTTGGTTATTAACCACTCCAAAACTAAAGTAGTGGTTTTTTTCTGAAAGGAAGTGCCCCCACAAATGGTACTTAGATGGTCACCTAATCAAGCAATGTTATAGTTTCAAATACTTAATGGAAATTGGAAATGTCATTAGAGGCAGCAAAACTTAAGGAGATTTTCACACAGAGGAAATAACCCCCACAGAGATCTGGGAGAGAAACAGGGCCGTTCTGCTGCCAGCGCTCCGTTTCGTACACCCCCTTCCTTCTCCTGATCTCCATTTGTTTTCCCTCCATCCTGCTTTCATTTTCCTTCTGATATTTTTTACTAACGAAAGTTCTTTGTTAGTAAAAAAATTAGCGGAAAATATCAGAAGGAAAATGGAAGCAGGACGGAGGGAGAACAAATGGAGATCGGGAGAAGGAAGGAGGTGTGCGAAACAGAGCGCTGGCAGTGGAACAGCCGTTTCTCTCCCGATCTCCGTGGGGGTTATTTCCCCCATGTGAAAATCTCCTTAGCTTGGAGGGCAGCAAAAGCAATACTAACCTTTGGAAGGGTCAGTTGAGGTTACCGGGCAGGCCCCATTTTTAAAATCTTTACATCTAAAGTCCTGCCCCAGTTCTTATATGGAGCAGAGCTATGGGGACAGGTCCATGTTGCAACAGCCAAAACCACCCAGAACAGATTCTTGAAAGAACTGTTAGCTATTCCTCCAGGAGTACCCTCTTCATTACTAAGGCTGGAAGTGGATCTCTCTTCAATTAAGGCTCGAATCCACAAAGCAGTTACTTTATACTTTATGAGAAAAGAATGATGAGCTTGGATGACTGTAATTTAGCAAAACAATGTTTTACTGAACAACTTGCTAAGGGAGGATGGGCCCACTTTTGGACAACATTTTCCCTTTCCTATTTTGAATATTTGACCTCTATCATTCATAAGGACAAATATTCTATTAGAGATAAGATTTTTGAGTTGGATTCCTCTGAAAATATGCTTGCCAGTCAACAGCAAGTGTTCTTTCCATGGTACAGCTTTATAAAGAGGGAACAATATTTCCAGCAGTATTTTCAAGACTTAACATTTGTCACACTGAGAAAAGCCTTTACTGCCCTCTGTTTTCAGACAATGCCTTCAGGTCACTTAGAGGGTAGGTATAAAGGGATCCCTTACACACAGCGTTTTTGTATTTGTGGCTCTGGGAGGTGGAATACCTAATGCATTATCTTTTATACTGCCCACTGTATAAGAACCCCGGAACCATTTCCTGGGAGACCTTCTGAAAGGGAGAGCAGGCTGGACACTGCATGATATTATTTGCGATCTGTTGGCAGCCCACTCCAAATTTATTACACTTAAGGTGGCCACCTTCACAGTAGCAGTCCAAAAGATCCGCTGCAAATTTCTAAATACAGCAGCAGTGGATTGCAAAGGGAACCAGTTGTTGCCCTGTTGTTGCCCTGGCATCTTTCCCAGTAATTTTAATTGATTTTATTCCTGTATTCTCCTTGTATTTTGTAGATACTTTGCTGGTAAGCATGCTGGTTGTAATATAACTTTCCTGCAGCATTTTGTAATATTTTGTAATGGACGTTGTGCCACAAACAAATAAATTTGATGATGATGATGATGATGATGATATTTAAAGGTATGCTGAGGAACTGAGCTGTGCTTTGGAGGCAATGCAGGAAACCTTTGGAATGAACTGTCCTGTACATGCAGGAAAACTGTTGCATTGGGGATCCCTGCTGAGGAGGCATGCATAAAACTCATGTGTGGTGAAAATTGTCTAGATTGGTGACAACCCTTTCTGCTCTACTCACTTTGCTTGGCCTGGCTTACTTTGTGCTTGGCCCTACTCCCAAGCACTTTACTCCACCCATTATTGGAATGTGACCACCTTCTCAAATTAGAATTTGGTACCTAGGCCAAGAATGTCAGTCACATGTTACTCTTTGAATGATGCCATCCAACTGGCTGGTCTCCCTGTAACAATATTCCTAGCAATCAAATGGGAGGGATTCCAGTGAGTCTTCTCCACAAGAGGTCCTCTGATTTCACAGCGTTTTCAGTCATTGAGGGGATTCAAAACACATTCAGGTGAACATACTTAGAGCTTTCTCTCAATTCTTCACATGAAATGCACAAATATCAGGATCAGAGGGGTGTGAGGGATGGGGATGATGCATGTGGTTCTGATCTCCCTTCCCATGTTCTTTGAATGTGAGTAGACCTAAAGTTCAAATAAGATTTCTGTTCTGAAGGAATCTACTTTCTGGGGGTGTTTTCAATGACAGGGAAGGGCCACTTAACTTTTGGCCAATGGGCTTAAATACTCAAAAACATTGGAAAAAATAAGTATTTCCTTAGACCTGTGGTACAGAAATAAGAATCCAAGAAATAATCCTCTCTGTAACACACCTTTTTTCTTTTCCTTTTTTTGCACCAGTAAAGGTATCATAACAACCCAAGCAAGTTGTTCAACACTGTATGATTTAATAGCCAAGAATAAACCTAAGTCTCTGACCTATGAGTACGGTACATAATAAATAACTGTATTTCAAAAATTTCATTATTTTGCTATATGAAGCAAAATCCCATAAGCACTTCTTTCAGTAAAAATACAATAGAAGCATAGTAAATATCTAATAATATTCCATCCTTTTATGATATCCAGAATCTCACTGTGCCTAATGGTAGGACTAGACATGAAAGTTAGCAGTCTAGTGCCAGTGTAAAGTTAGGTAAAGGTAAATTTATAACAACAACACTACACACAGAGGCCCACATAGTGACAGTGTTAAGAAAATGCAAATGTAGAACATGCCTTATCTTCCATAAGTAATCATTATATGCACTTATATGTTTAGCTTGAATTCTATATCAGCTTGCCTGAGCAACTCTACTGCCCCTTGTAATAATTTTAATGTTAAGTTAAATAAAAATTTAGCAAAGGAAAATAAAATTGCATAATAAAAACAAAATGCTTGTTAAATAGGGAATGAGAAAGTTCAGTCTACCTGTTTATGCATCCACATCTGACACAGCAAGGTTTTTGTCAAAATGAATTCATTTTTCTCTCCAGCGTCTTGTTGTAAAGTGCATGGTATATTGCAACACACCCACTTCCTTTTCGCTCTTGTTTTACTCGAACATACAAAAACTACAAAGAGGATGAGTCAAGTTCCCCACCTTCCAATATTTTTTAATCACTTAAATGCAGAGGCGGGGGGGGGGAGGTACAATACTTCAGTGAACTGATTCTCTCTTAAGTTTAAATTGGCCATAGGAAGAAGAGGTGCTCTGATTTTGATTAGACAAGGGGCTTGTCTAAATGGAGAAAATACTCCTCATGGAATGCTCTGGGAATATGACTGGTCTAAATGGTATCCTGCATCAATCCACTGTATTTGGAATGAGGTGGGGGGAGGCCAAAACAGCAAAAACAATGCAGGAAAAAGCTTCACAGCATTTCCCATGTTTTTTAAAAACAATGAGAGGGTGTGCATTCCTGCTCACTGGGAAAAGTGATTCGCTTTGAATCGCTTTCTCATAAGAGAGGAAGAACAAATCTGATTGGCTGGGTAAGCATGGGGAGTGGGATTTGCTAACAGGGCAAGCACCCACTGCCACCATGTTGGATTTTCACCTTAGCGATTGATCGCTAAGGCAATAAAATGGGGTGGGGTTTTTTTGGCTTGTTTTGCTGTCCTGTTTAATTGAAAAATCACTCTATTGCTATAGCGCACCTTGGACATTTTTTTTTTAAGTTCAGAGGCAGCAAAGTACAAACACAAGTAAATAACTCATGACTGCCATGAATGACTTAAGCATGTGAAGCTTATGGGGGCAAAAACACCGTTAAAACAAGTTGCTGCTGCTGCAAAATGCCATTACTGCGAGGCACTGCATTTTTTTCTGGCTCGTATAGACAAGCCCTAGCAGTGGTACAGAATGGACACTTCCCCCACATATTTATTTCATAGCCAAACTGCCCTCCTAAAGCTAACATTTAGGCAAGCCTGATCTAGCATGACCAAGGGTAAAATTTACTCCACTAGAAAATTTACATGACAATTTTAGATGTCATCTAAAATTGGTAGTGGAATAAATGTTACCTTTGGCCATGCTATGTGAAGTTCATTGAAGTTACAAGCCAAAACATCTGGATGATCAAAGGTTCCTCATTTCTAATTTAACTCTTCTGAGAAAGGGGCAAATATCATGATACACCCACCTCCTTCAGCTGGGCTAAGGCTTCAAAATGCACCTATTCTTGCTTGGTTAAAAAACTGTGCACTGAAAAAGGGTGAACCTCTTCATTCATCAAGGACAAGGGAGATTATCAGATGCTCTGAATATGGTATTATAACAACACCAAGAGATTGCTAAAGGGCTTCCCTTTCATATGATGTCTTTCCCCGCTTGAAATGCTCCCATTCAGCTGTTGTTACGCCGGCACTGCTTTTTATTGATGGGCTAAGCCGTCAGTGCATCCCCCCGTTCCATTTCTGTCACGGAATTGACAATGGGTGAAAACACGCCCATTTACATGTTTAAGGAATGATGAGACTATTTGGAGTGTACCCAAATGAGAAAGAAAGTGAGCAAAAGAGTATGTTTGTAGACAGCAACTGTGAATTGAGGATTATTAACGGAATAATACAGAATTTATGGAGTATGAATTAATAATGAAAATGGACTTAGCAAATATTTCTGTAATATACGTTTTCCTTTATACATGTGGCGGGAAACAGTTAATTTGGTGAACTGAGAAGAAAATTGACTCAAGGACTCGATAAAGGAAGTTTTGAAAAAAATGGTTCTTGTTAAGATAGACTGTGGAGTGAAACAACACTATATTAGTTATGTTTGTATTATTGTAATATATGACAAAATTGAATAAAAAATAATAAGGAAAAAAAGTGCCCGTTTTGCTGGCGTGATCCGATCATCAATGGGAGATCCATGCCAAAACACTTCCTGGTGAGATCGGGACATCCAGGTAAGTGACACACTTTTTTGTACCCTATCCAGGTTACTTGTAAAGTTTTAAGTGTGTTTAGGTGCTTGTTGTAACTTTTTTTGGCTTCGTTTTCATTTTAAGTTTGAATTTCCCACACTCTCATCTTCTCACGAGAACAGCCAAGATTTTAATCCAGGAAGTGAAAGGAGCTCCGTTCACTCCTGGGCTGCCCTGTGATGCCTCTAAAGGTAGGTCTGAAAATTTTTGTAATTGTTCCGGGACAGGGAGGGGAGAAGGGCAGGAAAGGAGATTGTGGGATAGGGACACTTTTTTTGTTCCCATCTGATAATCTCCAAGGCTTAGGGACAGGCTCTGAGAAGAGCACCTTGAAACAATACAAGGACAGGTGATCCAGAGCATATGGGAAACATAGCATGGTGGAAAGCTTCTCAGACCAAGGGTCTGCTACCAAATAAATAAGTGGCTGGGGGAAAGAGGTAAACATGAGGATCTGGCAGTCGCCTGGGGGTTTATTTTGTTAATTGTCAAAGCATTTTATTTACCACTAATTTTCACCATCTTCCTTTTGCTCACCAAGCATACTAATCTTGGAGACAGAAGAGATTCTTCAGTATTTTAAAGAGGAAGGGAGAGGGGGGGGGAGAAAGAGAATGGGGAGCACCTTTAAGACCAACTGGTTTTTATTTTATCATGAGCTTTCCTGGACATCAACACACTTCTTCAGATGTAGAATGCAATAGGATCCAGAAAGATGAAAATCATGCCCCATGTGATACAGGCCTTTTAGATCTTTACAGTGGTCAGTTAGTGTTGATGTGTGAAATAAATAAATAAATTATAAATAATAGTGCACCGTGAAGCCATTGTCTTTGTTCATACCTCTGCTAATGGATTGGAACTGTTGAGTATGCAGCTGTTTCTTTCTCTAGTCTACACCTCCAAAATGACTGCATTTACAAACCACACTAACAGAGGTACACTTTGGCCCACTTTACCACTTGTAATAGCAGTTTTGTTTCCTATGTCATGCAATGCAAGTGTCCTAAGAAGTATGTGGGAAAGACAACAAGACCTCTCAAAAAACATACAGGGGAACACCTTTCAAGTATTTATTTTTCAAAAAAATATGTGCTCCTTTGGTAAGTCAATTTTTTTTAATGCCATCATTCTGCAACAGATCTCAACTTTTGATTAATAAAATAAATAAATAAATAAATAAATAAATAAATAGAAGATTTAATTTTCTAAAAAAAGATGCAGAGTGGATTTTAAAATTAAAATCTTTGGGGTCTGGGGGACTAAATGAAGAACTTGAGCTCCTCCCACCTTTGTATGTCCACTCTGCATTTTTTCTCGCCCTGTTGCATGATACATCCATGAAGACTGTCTCACTCCTTTTCTCCATCTCCTATTTTACTGACCATCTGTTTAAAAACAATAACAACAACGTTGAGCCTGGTTCCCTTGTTTCTTGTTGGCCCAATAAATGGAATGAAATTTACATGTCCAGAAATTTCTGCTGCTAGATTGCAAATTGGTATGTATAGGCTTTAAGCAATATTCTAAATTAAAATGTATTATGTTTTATGTAGAGATTAGCATATAATTATATGCTGTCCTGTTGATTTTTAATTTGACATTTATATTTGTTTTTGTTTTTAACAAGCCCCTGAAAAAGGCCACTGAAATTTATACATAGGCCAAAATGTATAGGGCTTGTTCAAAAATAAAAAATAAAAACCATCACTGAGCACTTGGAGGCATAGCTCTACCCCCCTTTTTTACTGGATTCAGTTGGTGGTTGCTCTCCAGTATTTGTCTCTTTTGTCTCTTTCTAGTCTTCCTTTGTAATATTGTTTTTCAAAGACTGTGACCTGTAAATCCCTTACTCTATGCCCAGGAATGTTGAAATGTTCTGGTTTGGCGGTATTGCCACTTCTAATGTCAGGTTTGTGTCCACTTATTTTCTTGCATAGAGACTATCATGTTTGTCCAATGTAGAGTGTAGAGGGGCATTTTCTTTTTGCCTTGTATACCAGTGAGATGTGCCCCACATTTTATCATCTAGGAACTGGGACAGCATAAGCCACAAATGGAGTATACCAGATAACAGAATATGTTTTTACTAACATTACTGTCAAACCATACTCTATGCTTGCTGTCGTCATAAATATAAATGACAGTATGTAGCATTATGCAACTTCTGCTTTTTTGTGTGTGAACACGAACAATTTGGGAGAAATATTCCTTCCTTGTTGCTGACAGCAAACAAATCTGTCAAATGACTATATTCAATATGGTTTTGAATAACCTGTAACTATCAAAGCAAGTTCCCACTAAGTCATGACCCTCATTGGGTGACCTTGGGCTAGTTGCTGTCTCTTAACCTAACCTATACCATAGGGTAAGTGTGCAAATAAAAGTGTGTGTGTGTGTGTGGGGGAACCATGAATGCTTTCTTCATCTCTCCAGAGCAAAAGCTGAGATATACAGACATTAGAAGTAAATAACTGTGATCTGCTTCCAAATTATGAGTCTTCTATTACATTGTTTTGCAACTTTGCTGAGCTTTTGGTTGTCCACACCATTTCTGTTACATTTTTTACTGCACGCTGCCATGTCCTGTCTATGCTAGGGGGTACATCATGATGGGGTGTCCTTAGACTTCTTGTTCTACCCACCTCAACTTCTCTTCCTTTCCATGACTCCATGTTTATTTTCTCCAAACACAAGAGGAGTGGGAGTCTCTAGTGGAGGAGGTGCTTCCCATGACCCTCTCCTCCTCCCCCAGTTCCAAGAAGTGTACCGGTAGTACCTTCTCTGTTCTCTAGTAGGCCTACCTTGCAAGAACTGCACTTCTGACCTGGGTCCTTCTGGCTAAATGGATTGTGCCTGTTTTTTTTGTTTTTTTTTTAAGGAAAGAACGGTATATAGAGTGGGCTGATGACTAAAGGATGACAATATTATCTGGATTTTTCTTTACCATGGAAAGGATGCTACAAGCATCCACCACTGCTGTCTTCCATGCATGTCCAGGCCTTGTTGTGCTCACCAGTGCATTCGGTGTTTCTCTGAATGTACCAAACTGTTGATTTGGCCATGCCTAATGTTCCTGCTATTTCTCTGATGGTTTTATTTTATTTTTTGCAGCCCAAGGATGACCTGTTTCACTTGCATTCAGGGCTCCTTTGACCACATGTTATAGGTTCACAGCAACAGCTTCAAAATGTGAATGCAATACCTGGGGGCCGTTTACACGATGAAAATGTCCTGGGAAGAATTCGTGTCGATCCCTGGCAGTTTACACGTACATCGGGTCGGGTATGTGATTTTCGGAAGGGGGGCCACCTTTTATCCCTCAACCTGCGGGACTTCCAGCCCCGCAGGTTGTGCCGGTTTTTAAAAAAGTCACGGGAGGATTCGGAAAATCGGAAATGTAAACAGTGTGTGACAAAAAGTCTCGGTACTGGGATGACCGGAAATGGTGACTGGGGGCGGGCTTAGAGCTCAGGGACCAGAAAAGGAGGGGTCAGTCACCCGTTCAACAGATCCAGCCTCACCAGCCGAAAACAAAGGCATCCCTTCCAGCTGCACGAAGGTTGATGTGTGTGCGCGCGCGTGTGTGTACTCAATTACCTTTTTAAATGGATTTCTACACTGCAAACCCTTCAGCTTTACCTTTTCCTCAACTGCATGTTACAGAGAGATTGTAGTAGCTTGGTCACCTCCCTGGCACATTAAAATATTCAAGCCTCTGAGCAAATTAGCACCCTTTAATTCCCCCTCTCTGTGTTTGTGTCTTTCAAAATGCCTGCCTATAGCCATCTCTGCAGCCAGCTGTAGGGGTTAATATTTTAAAAAGGCAAGAGGAAAACCAAGCGCTTGATTTCAAAAGGAAAGCACTCAGCTTGCTTTCAAAGCACTCAGCTTGATTTCAAAAGGAAAGCCCTGCGTCTGAGTGAAAGATCTGTCTGGATCTTTCAAAATGCTTTCTGCCTCTTCTGAAAGGGTTAAAATGTTCAAGAAGCAAGGGGGAATAACAAACCTCTGCCCCCCTCTCTCTCCCCCGCCAGCCAGCCAGCCAATAGCATCGATCGTGGCGCGGAACTCTAAAGGAAGTGCGTCACCGAGGTTGTGAAAACACGAGTAATCGCATCTTTGATTGACAGCCAAAAAAAAAAAAATTTAAAACCTAAACAAAACCGGAACTATGGACGTGTAAATATCAGTCACGGGACCACCGGGGATATCCAGATCAGAGACATAAATCGTATAAACAGCGAGGGGCGGATTCGTGATCACTATGTCACGGTAGGCAACGCGACAATTTCTGTCGTGTAACTGGCACCCTGGAATCAACTCCAGGCCTTTTTCTGCTTAATTGATGAAGAAATAACAAAGGAATAGCCCACAACTCTCTATGAAACAGCTTGTGAATCAATTGTCAAATTACTTTTGGTCCTTTGAAAAAGAGGGGGCTACATATTAAAGAGCTGTAATTCCTAAACACTTCCTCCAATTTGGATGTGAATATCCTCAAATTAAAACTAAGAGATTGAACTTTAATATTCATTTACTTTGGTAAACAGACAAAATAACAAAACATGTGTCAGTGTTCAATTATTTCCGGACCTAGCTGTATGTACACTAGAGAGAATATACAGTACACCTCCCCTCTCCAATATAAGATTTGACATCTATAGCACCAGCAAAGAGAGATAAAACCTGAAGATTGGCAATTCTAGTAATTGACTAGCACTTGTTCACTTCTTCCCTGAATGATTAAAAAAGAGGACAGTCATTTAGCAAGGACATATAGTATTAAATCTGGACTGTCTCTGGTAAATATAAGCTACTGAGTTGGAGGCACAATCCTTTTGCCTGACAAAATGCAAAAATCCAGCAAAAGCCTGAAGAGACTGCAAGGTATTTCAAACCTCTGAAAAGAAGAATGTTATCGTGTGTTAGGACTCCCATCTACAAAGGTCTGAACTTCAAGCATTGGAAGTATGTCATTGAGAACCATTCCCGCCCCTTGTTCAGCTATATTTTTATTGTTTTTATTTAATCAGGTTATATATCACCTTTCACCCATGAATGGGATGCATTACAGTGAAAACATAACATAAATGTACAAAAAGTAAAATTCAATTTTAAAACACACCACTCGAAGAAAAACAACAACCCAGCACCCATCATGTTGAAAGCTTTTCCCAGAACATCTTAGATCAGTTGCCAAAGGCCTGACTGAACACATCTTCGCCTGATGACTGACTAGAAAGGCAATAAGGAGGCAATCAACCTAGCCTACCTTGGTAGGGAGTTCCAGAGCCTGGAAACAGAGAAGCTAAGCAAAGCAAAGCAGAGATACTGTACAGCTTCAGACATCGCCTTCTTGCTTTCATTTGTTCCTTGATGAAAATGCCCACTTCTAGGAAAAAAATAGTTTCAGTTATACAAAACAAGTTTCAGTTATACAAAACAAGTTTCAGTTATACAAAACAACTAAGTAAGCTTGCAAAAACTTAGCAATTGTGTGTTCGCCTTGGTTTATTTGTTGCAGTTTTCTAAAAGTGCTGAATTTTGGAGGCATACCCAAAAATTCTTGTTTTACTGAGGTTCATGCACTGTTCTAATGTAGAAAAAAACAATTGTGAACCTGATCATAAACAGGTTTTGCTTTGAAGATGACCCTATATCTCAAGAATGAGAAAATGTTACTTTTCCTTACGCATATACTTTACTATTCTATTCTCTAACAATGCCACATCCTCAGAATCTAGGGGGCCGGTTCCACGACAGGAAAAAGTTCGCCAGATTCCGGATTACCGTCCTTTCGTATCAGGAGCGCATAAATCACACGGTGCCTGGCAATTTCGAATGATCCAGACACTTTCTGTTTTGCTTAATTCACACAGGCAAAGGTGGGGGGGAATCGCCTCCAGATGATTAAAGTCAGGCAGGAGGCGGGGAGGGAGCAAGGAGGGGGTCATGGAGACCATAAATAATGAGAGGAAAGAAAAAGGACAAACAAACAAGCAATCGAAAGAGCGATCTGACAAACTCCCCCGTCTTCCCCAGCCCTGAAAGGCTTTTGTAAAGAAGGGAGTCAATGAAAGCACGAACAAGCAAAAGCATAGTGGAGCAGATTGCATGCACACACAAACACACACCACAGAACTAGGGCTTGCCTCATTTGGTTTCCCTCCCTCCGAAGGCTTGAATAAAGGCAAGTGAATGGAAGGACAAACAAACAAAAGAACGAACATGCGATCGGCTGTTTTCCAGCACACACACACACCCACACACCCCCACACACCCCAGCGAAGCAGCGAAGCATCTTCCCACCCCCCCACCCCCCAAAAGATAGACAGGAAGGGCTCCGTTTTCCAAAGTGAGTTGCAAGCAGAAGGAGGGTGAATTTCTTCTCTCCAACTCTTCAGTCTATTCGGATAAAGCACTCCAACCAATCAGGATTCAGCTCTGCTCACAGTAATTCGAAAAGGCAGATGCCAGTTCCCACGGTAAAGTATGCGCATTTTCGCAAACTTAATCAAAAAAGTGCGGAAAACTAGCGAAAGCTGATACTGCGCAACTTATGGGTTTTTTGCACCCCCTCCTTTTGAAAAGGGCGCTGTTGCTTCGAGATGCGTGGGAACTATCAGGCTTCTTGTCGCATTCTTTGAGGATTTATTTTGCCGTGGAAACGACCCCTAGGTTTAGGGGAGGATTTCAGACAGAGCGTTCAATATGGATGGTGCATGCATGTTGCTGCATTCAATCATGACTCATCTTGATATAATAAGACTCCCATATACAGTGGGCCCCTGGTATCTGCTGGGGTTTGGTTCCAGGATCCCCCATGGATAACAAAATCTGTGGATGCTCAAGTCCCATTATATACAATAAAATGGTGTCCCTTATAGAAAATGGCAAACAGCAAGGTTTGCATTCTGGAATTTATTTTTGTTGAATATTTTCAAGCCATGCATGGTTGAATTCATGGATAAGGAATCCATGAATACAGAATGCTGACTATACTTCATACAGTACATAAGAACAAAGTATGCTGGAACAGATCAAAGGGGGATGGATATAGAACTGTGGGCTTGTTTACAAGGATGAAATAATTCTGCTTCAAATTGTATTTTCCTGATCTGCAGTGAATCTGCAACATCTTGTTAATGCCACACGTATCTTGATAATGACAGTGGCATTACCAGCCACACATTTCCCCTAGGCGAGTTCACTTTGGTGTAAAAGGGCAATCCTGCCATGATCATGTGTCCTATACTTTGCATTATTTTTGGCCACATGGGCATGGTCACTCTGCTTCCCCCCCCCATCGTGTATTTGAATATGCGAATAAGCAAAGGTGAGCTAATAGGGATGTACAAGTATCCGCCCAAATGCACCTTAAAAAAATACTGTAATAGCGACAGCATGCCGGCAAAATGTAAAACAAACAGAAGAAGTTGCTATTTTTAGTGGGAATGCTCAGGTGACCCAAAACCTCACACCACATCAGCTACACATCAAAGCCATCTCGGAGGGTTGGCTACACATACATTTATCTGGATTTTCCAGGAAACTGCAGGGCAAAAGGCAAGTTTTTAAAAATCAGATTTAAGCCCTTGGGCATCAAAAAGAACCACATTCTGAGTGAACCATCAATAATATTATATATTATGATTGCAGTGACTACAAGGTGAGTATGATTTTTCTTTGGCAGTGTAGACAAGCCCTGTGTCTCCAACAGTAGCCTAAACAGTTGCAGAGCAAGATGGAAATAGCTTTCCTCTGTTGCACATCCTTAAGTTTTGGTATCCAGAAGTACATTGCCACTGAATTTAGAGGAGACACTTACCCAAAGGTGGGAATCATGGTGCCCTCCAGATGTTGTTGGACTCTATGTCTCAGCAGCCCTAGCCAGTATAGCCAGTGATGAGGGATGGTAGGAGATGCAGTTCAACAACATTTGGAAAGCCATGATTCCCAGCCCTGCACTTAGTCATCATGGTTACCAACCACTGACAGATCAATTTTCCCTTTATGATTTTTTTCTTGGACTTGTTTCCAACTATTTGTTGGGTGGTTTGTGGTAATATGAAATGTGTGTAACATTACAAAACAGTGGCCGTAAAGTACCATTTCTGCCAGTCAATACAATTCAAATTTTATCTCATGACAACAGCTTCCTCTAGTGGAATTCTTCATATTACTTGTGCTACACATTGATGGTTAACAATAAGCAGCACGATCCAATGCATGTTTCCTTAGAAGTAATTTTTATTTCCACCAGTAGCACTTACTCCCAAGTAAGCATGTATGCAATTGCAGTCTACTGTAATTTTAAAACAATTAAATTGGCAGCAAAGATCCTAAAGCGTACTTTCTAGTGTTTCACAGATGAAAATATGAATGTCTGCCCAAGCAACACCAGAGGGTTGTCAAGATAGCAAAAGATGTTAATCAGGAAGAATACACAAGCTGGGAGAGGCTACAGCAGTTCGCTTTTGCCTGAGCCTCCTGGGAAAGGCACGTTTCTCTCCTCTTCCTCCTGCTGAGTTAATGGAGTGCAAACTGCTTGTGTACTTAGAACTCAGTTTGCAGCACTTGAAGTAAGCTGAGGGTAAAGAAGGAAAGATGTTGTCTATATGATGAGAAAAATGCAGATTGCTCCGCAGTCATGGCAATTCACAGCAGTTGCTTTTTGCCTAAACAGCTATTGGGCCTGATTGCAGGCATGAGAAGGTATCTGTATTTGCTGTGGAAATGGGCATTCCTGCAAATCAAGATGGCGGCCACAAAGGAATTATTCACGTTTTTACTTACCAATTTGCTGCCGTTAAACAGCATTTTTTTAAAAGAAACTATACCCAAGGTGTGATACAGAGGTATTTCTCCTTAACCAAAAGAAACAAAACAAAACAAAACAAAACAACAAAACAAAAACAAAAAACCCCACCCATTTTATCACCTTAGTGCTTGCTCGCTAAAGCAAAACTCCAACATAGCAGTTCCAGGCACTTGCCTTGTTAGCAAGCCGTGTCCACGTCCTCATCTGGCCGTTCATCTTTCAGCTTCTGATTGTAAGGGAAAGTGAATAAATTTGTGTTGCTTGTTCTAACAAGCAGGAATGTGCATTCCCCCTGCTGTGAAGTACTGTATATGGTGGTTTGCCCCCCACCACACCTTTCAATTACGGTGAAACAATGCAGGATCCCATTTAGACACATTGTATTCTCCTCACATTCTGCGCATTTAGACAATATTACTGTACTGATAAAAATAACTTCCCAAGTCCTGCACCTTATCCAACATCATATAATAAGCCATTTCTTACCTTTTCTGCTTTGAAATTGTCAGGAACATTTGTCAAATCCATCAGATTTTCTGAATATAAGCTACCTAACCTAATCCTCCTTCTAATTTTCTGGTTATAATTGTTGTAATAGTTGTATGCCTTTAAATCACATTTCCAACTTATGGTGGCCCTAGGCAAATCTTTCAGGGTTTTCTTGGCAATATTTGTTCAGAGGGAGTTTGCCATTGCCATTCACTGAGGCTGAGAGAGTCTGACTTGCTTAAGGTCACTTACTAGGTTTCCATGGTTAGTGGAGATTTGAACCCTGGTCTCTCAGAGTCCTAGTCCAACACTCAAAGTAGTATGCCATGCTGGATGCAACTCATTGGACTCATTTTAACACAGGACCATAATCGTGGTCTTCTAATGAAGGCCTTCCCTCACTACAAGGCTGTATGTAGATACTCCTTGCAGCAAAAACAACAAGGAATCTCATGTCACCTTAAAGGCTAACAAGTTTTATTAAGCATAAGGTTTTGTGGACTGTAGCCTACTTCATCAGATGTGATTTTCCGTGAAAACTTTTGCTAAATAAAATTTGTTATCCCTTAAAGCATCCCTAAACTTTTTGTTTATTTTGCTGCATGAAACTTACACAACTACTGCCCTTGAAAAAGGTGCTGCAGGGGCATGAATACAAAAATATTGGGGCATCTCTATACGAGGCAATAAAATGTGAACTGGTGCGCAGTAGCACCAATTCACAGCAGCTTTCATTTGTCTCCCTTTTTTTTTCAAGATTATAGGTATGCGAAGCTATCTGCGTTTGATGTTAAAATAGGCATGTCTGTGAAATAAGATGGCGGGCGTGAGTGAATTACTTGCATTTTTATTCTCACCAGTTGCTGCTGCCAAACAGTATTTTTTTAAAAAGCAAATCCAAGGTGCGGAAGTGCGACCTTTCACTTAAATAAACAGGAAAAAAGGCTGTTTCATTGCCTCAGCATATGATTGCTATGGCGAAAATCCAACATGGCCAGCAAGCTCCATCCCCCACGCACGTCCGACTTTCCACTTCTGCTCTTATTGGGAAAGCACAGCAAAGTGAATCAGTTGTCCCAATGAACAGAAATGTGCATTTCCATCACAGTTTTTTTAAAACTTTATTAAAATGTTTAGCTAGGTTAAAATGAGATAATAATTTATAAGGGAGGTGTAAATAACTCTTTAATTATAAGGCAATAAGAAACTGTTTTGTTGTTCTTTTTCTTGTAAAGTGCCATGTTCATTAATGGCGCTACAGAAATAAAGATGATGATGACGACGATGATGATAATATATGTGGGAAGTCCTTTTAAATTGTCTTTACTAGGGGGATTAATAGGGATAGTGGAGTAGTGTTGTATGTTTTATTATTTGGTTATTGTATGTTTTTTTCTTTTTCATGTGTTATTTTGCATTGTTTACTTTTTTATTTCTTTGTGTCTATGTTTAAATATCCAAATAAAATTACAAAGTTGTCCATTCACATTCGCTGGGGTTTGGTTCCAGGAACCCCCCCCCCGCCATAGATACCAAAATCCGTGAATACTCAAGTCCCATTATACGCAATGGTGTAGCCAAATGGTGTCCCTTATATAAGATGGCAAAATCAAGGTTTGCTATTAGGAATATTATTTTTTAAAGAATATTTTCAAGCGGTGAATACTTAAATCCGTGGATACCCAAATCCGTGAATGCTCAAGTACCATTCTATGCAGTGGCAAAGCAAAATGGTGTCCCTTATATAAGATGGCAAAATCAAGGCTTGCTTTTTGGATTATTATTTTTTCAAAGAATATTTTCAAGCCGTGAATACTTAAATCCGTGGATATGGAGGGACAACTGTATTTTAATATGGAAAGAGGACATGCGTCTTGTTGAGCATCACTCTTATATCCCCCCCCTTCCATTTTGCGCCTGTGAGAATGTCGACCGCTCTACCTCGCACTAGCTCTATGAACTCTCGGACCAGTCGACTTCCGGTCCTCTTTGACAAGGACTTCCCCCTGCCTGCGTTTCGAGGGAAAAGCGGAAGTGTTTTTGTTTTGGTGGCGCCAGGCATTGTGGGAAGGCCGGCGTCGCCCTCGCGCCCCGGCCGAGGAGCCAGTCAGGGAGGGAGCGAGCGAGGAGGAGGAGGAGGAAGGAGAAGAAGAAGGAGGAGGAGGAGGAGGAGGAGGAGGAGAGGCCTCAGCGTGGAGGCCGCGGAAAGCTGGTTCCTCTCGGGCCTCCAACCACCAACCTGGCAAGTAGGCGGAGGGAGAGAGAGGCCACCGAGGGGCCCCCTTTGGGCCAGCCAAGAAGGGGTTTTCCCTCCTCTGCCCCCATTTTGTCTCTGTCTCTTTTCTGAATAAGAGGAGACTCTTGGGTTTAGGAAGGGAAGGGGCGCTGCTCTCCTCTCCTCTTCTCTGGGGTCGAGCACGGACAGGGAGGAGGACAAACTGGCTGGGTTTTGGGCCATTTGCAGTTAGATTTGCATCTTTAACAGTACCTTCGACCCCCCCCCCACACACACACCTGTTTTTTTTTTAAGGTGTGAACCAGGAGTGGCAATCAGATGTTTTTGGACTGCAGTTCCCAGCATTCCTCATCCTTGGTTGTGTGTGGGAGTTGCAGTCCAGCAGCATTGGAAGAGGCCACAGGATTCCTTCCCATCGCTGGCCTAAATGTTAGGGTTAAAGGGTGAAAATGCTTCTCAGGGAATGTGAGGCGAATCCTACCTGTCTTAATGGGATTCCGCATTGTTTTGCCATATTGGGAAGGAGGCCCCCCAAAAAAACATTAAAAACTCCCCAAGTTTAAAAAAAAAACAGTAAAGAAGAGGCAAATTTCTGCTCATTGGGACAAGCGAGTCACTTTGAATTGCTTTCCCATAGAAGAGGAAGCATAAAGCTGATTGGCCGGATGAGCGCAGGGGCAGGGCTTGCTAATGGGACAAGCGCCAGGTGGTGTCGCCATGTTGATTTTTCACCTTAGCGAGCGAGTGTTATTTCGTTATCTTTTTCTTGCAAATGCAAATATCACTCCAGCACACAGTGCATAGAATGATAGAATCATAGAGTTGGAAGAGACCCTTTCGCATATACTGCCATCCAGCCAGTTTTTAAAATAAGTTTGGCAGCAGCAGAAACACGATAATTCACTTGCAGTCACCGTGGGCATACCAAGCTTTTGGGGACAGAAAAAACCATTAGGACAAGTCACAACTGCTGCGAAATGCCATTACTGTGGGACACTCCATTTTGGGGGGACTCATATAGACAAGCCCCTAGTTTGTTACAATCCCTGATCTCAGTTATGCATTTGTATTTCATCTGTGTACTCAGATCCTACCAATCTGTGGGTCCATGGGTGCAGCAGGTAGTTAGCTTGTCCCACCACCAACATGCCATTTTCCATCTAGTTTTAATTGCTAGATCTTGAAGCTCTATTTAAAAACAAACAAAGTGTAGCTCCTGCATGCTCGTGTTTTTTGAGGAGCGGCTACATTTTGTAGCATGTTTACTCATGAGGCACTATTGCAAATTTACATCCCTGGCAAAAAGGGAGTTTGGGGTCTCCTTTGCCCAGGTGACAGAGGCCCTGGCCGTATTGGCTGAGATCTCAAAGGCTCTCATACAGGAGGATTTCTCAGTCCTCTTCAGCAAAGCTGGTGCAAATTAGTTGCTGTGTTGGCTGGGGGCTTCTGAGAGTTGTGGGCCCCAAAAGTACTTTTTCCAAACTCTTGATTATAACAAGCACTTACTGCATCTCTCAAACAAATTTGAGGACATACTATTTTGCTTTGACCTTCAAGAAATAAACAAAATATGGGTAAACATTGTGCATAATAAAGGATTCTTAATTATTAGGAGAATTCCCATATATTTACCTATTAAATTATGCAAAGTTGGCAAGTTGGGAGGAATTGTAGTGGTTTGTTGTATTTATCATTTGTATGGCCTTTTTCATTTTAAACAAAATCTAAAGCAAACAACTTTATTGTGTAGAATGTTTGCTGTCACTATAGCTGTGTTTTTAATGTAAGACATGCATTTTTATATTTTATTAGCTATAAAATACTTTGATCTTTTTTAAAAAACATATTTGTTTAATTTGTTAGTTTTGCTGAGGCTGTAACTCTGCATGCAGTTATACACAGGAAAAAAATCTTACAAACCTAGTGTGCTCAGTTTGTCTTGCATTGCAGATATGTTGTGTACATGTTAAGTACAGATTTTGTTTAAATTCTAAGGTGGTCATCCATTTATCCTCACTTATACATAAGCTCCACTGAGCATAGGGAGAAGCATGTTTCTGACTACATATACTAGGGGTTGTAAGGATGCTTGTTTATAAATTAGTTCATAGTTAACTTAGGCAACTGTGTATTTACTGACATTAATGTTTCATTGCATAGAAATATGTTTGGTTTGGTCTAGTGAGATTATTTAAGACACTAACTCATCCATTTCAATTCCCCACAGAATATTTTTCCTGGCTTTTACAAAGGTTGGAATTCCTCTCAAGACTGTGATAATTCGTAGAATCTGCAATCAGTTTGAACCAGAGTGCTCCCAGAAAGCTGTTGTTTTTTCTGCATCTTGAGTCTCCCTTCTATAATACTCTTTGCACATTTTTACCATTGCTTACAATTAGAGAACACAAGAACATTGCAGTTAAGAAAGGGAGTAATATTTTATGGACTCATATATAGTGACAAATTTTAACAGGCCCTAAAAGGCAGGGGACTTGTAATCAGTCTTTGAAAGCTGCTTTTGGGATATAGTTAAAATGATAATTTATTCAAACAAAGGAACAGTTTTCAACCAGTGTCTACAAGATAGATAAGCCTATTTTTTTTCTTGCTAGCTTCATAATTTTTATTTTTTTTTAAGCCATGGCGGCTGCTACAATAGTTCATGATACTTCTGAAGCTGTGGAGCTCTGTGCTCCATATGGGCTGTACCTTAAGCCCATTACAAAAATGACAATCAGTGTGGCACTTCCTCAGTTAAAGCAGCCTGGAAAGTCCATTTCCAATTGGGAAGTGATGGAACGACTAAAGGGAATGGTGCAAACACATCAGTTCTCAACATTACGGATTTCCAAAAGCACCATGGATTTCATCCGCTTTGAAGGAGAAGTGGAAAATAAGTGTCTGGTAAAATCCTTCCTTGCATGTCTAGATGGCAAAACTATAAAACTAAGTGGTTTTTCAGACATTCTCAAAGTTCGTGCTGCAGAATACAAAATTGATTTTCCTACTCGACATGACTGGGATTCCTTTTTTCGCGATGCAAAAGATATGAATGAAACTCTACCAGGGGAAAGACCAGACACTATTCATTTGGAGGGTTTACCTTGTAAATGGTTTGCACTGAAAGACTCTGGCTCAGAAAAGCCAAGTGAAGAAGTTCTTATTAAAGTATTTAGCAAATTTGGGGAAATTCGTAATGTGGACATACCCATGTTGGACCCATATAGGGAAGAAATGACTGGAAGAAACTTCCATACATTCAGTTTTGGAGGCCATTTGAATTTTGAAGCTTATGTTCAATATGAGGAATACGCAGGATTTATCAAGGCTATGAATGCTTTGCGAGGGATGAAACTGATGTACAAAGGTGAAGATGGCAAAGCAGTGGCTTGCAACATAAAGGTGAAGTATTGTTCAGCTTTTCCTGGTATAATGTTGGATGTAATTTTCCTGTGTGTTTGAAGGATCTGGTCCTAAATTAGCAATTTTAGACACATGTGATGTTCTCTGGATTAATTGTTCAGTGAGTTGGGGAGAGGAGAAATAGTAGAAGTATCACCTTTATGTTATATTTTCACAAATGGTGCCTAAGGATGGAAAAGCTTTTCTTACTTTTTCATAATGGTGGGGTCTGTGGTCATCCACTGATGCTGAATGGCAAGCAATTCAGGACACAGAAAGGAAAATCATTTTCCATCCCTTGAATTGTTAACCTATAGAATTAGCAACCACAAACAGTAATGATGGCTATTTATTTGGCTTGCTTTAAAGGGCGCATAGATATATTTATGGATGATAAGGCTGTTAGTGACTGCTCATCAGGAGAGCTACTGTATGTATCATCTCCATGTGAGAAGCAGCATGCCTGTGTATCTGTTGCCAAAGAATGTAAGGTGGAAGGTACAATTGCACTGAAAAGCCTGCTGGCAACTGGCTTCTTGCAGGCAACTGGTTCGCCACTATGTGAACAGAATGTTGGACTAGGTGGGCCTTTGTTTTGATCAAGCATGGTAGTTTTTATATATTTGTTATTTTTTAAAATGTGATTTTAGATTAGTTGTTTTTTATTTATATTGGTTTAATATCTTTTTATGGGGGTGGGTGGTGTTTAGGGATTTTAATCTGTACAGTTGTCCCTTGACATTTGCGGGGGTTAGGTTCCACGGACCCCCGCGAATGTCAAAAAACCGCGAATATTGATTGCCCTCCCCCCACTCTCCCCAGGCCTTCACGGAGCCTTCCAAGGCTCCGTGAAGGCCTCTGCAACCCTCCCCCCTCCCTCCCCGGGGCCTTCACGGAGCCTTCCAAGGCTCCGTGAAGGCCCCCCGCGGTGTCCCCCCACCCTCCCCAGGCCTTCACGGAGCCTTCCAAGGCTCCGTGAAGGCCTCCCCCCACCCTCCTCCCTCCCTCCCCGGGGCCTTCACGGAGCCTTCCAAGGCTCCGTGAAGGCCTCCGCAGCCTCCCCCCACCCTCCCCAGGCCTTCACGGAGCCTCCCCCCACCCTCCACCCTCCCTCCCCGGGGCCTCCCCCCACCCTCCCCAGGCCTTCACGGAGCCTCCCTCCACCCTCCCTCCCTGGGGCCTTCACGGAGCCTTTCAAGGCCTCCCCCCACCCTCCCCAGGTGGGAAGCTTAAAATAATGTAGTTACTGTAGGAATCATACATAAGATAAAGTCTTTTGAAGTTGTATACAAGTTTTTAAAAATCATGGCTGGAACTCAATATGGGACCTACATAAGTGGACTTAATGTCTACGGGAAATAAAATTGAGCAGTTTTACTGTGTCCATATTCAGCTGTCATGATCATATTGTGTAAGGGAGCCAACAAAGAGGCTGATGTGCATTGGGTGCCAATGCACATTGGACACTCCCAGTACCCATTTAGACAATTGAGCAGGATTGCCAGTGTGCGTCAGTAGACCCCAATGTTCATCAGGACACTCTTGCCAGTGCCCTGATAAGAATATTCGCAATTCACTAGGAGGGTTCCATAATGCCTCTGCTATGTAGCTAAGTATGTATAAATGTACACAACATAGACTGTGATATAGAATCACAGCCCATATTTGTTAAAAAAAAATCTTTTCTACACATAAGCCCTTGACTTTCTTAACTTATGGCACTGCCTTCTGAACTCTGTTGTTTGTTTGGCCACTTCTGCTGTAAGTGAAAGTGATCAAGCAGATGTATCAACATACTGTTAATTCAAGATAAGCCAGGGTTCCTATGAATCTCTGGCTTGTGTCAGATGAATACATTCACCTGTTGAACCCATATCAAGAAATTACTTACATTAAAATTTGCATATGAGAGAAAGATGCTGTGCTTACAGAGATCTCAGAGTATATCATATAAGCACCCTTGTTGACCCACATTCCATTTCCTCCAGTCTTTTGGGATTTTTAGTTGCATTTTCTATTGGCTTTTGAAGGAATGTGAGAGGGCCAGCAATGATACTATCAGTATAGGGACTACTTGTTATTTTCCCTCAGTTGTTGGCTTCTCCTTAATTTACACTTCCCTGTTTAATATGCCCACAACTGTATTCAGTGGAGCTTGTTCCAAGGCAGGTGTGCCTAAGGCAGCAGACAGGCTGTTTTGAAGACCATCTTTACTTGTATGAATGTGTCCACCACTCTAGAACTGCAACAGAGCTCCTGCTCATGTGCCCACCACTGAAATATATTATGTTGGTGAGCACGTGAGGCTGGGTTTCTGTCATGGCCCTATCCATGTGGAATTTCCATCTGAGGAAGTAAGCCTAGCTCCTGCCTTGAATTTTTCTTTTTTAAGACTGTCATGTTTCAGTCTGCTTTTTATTGTTTCTGCTCATGTTCTCTTTTTTTTTTTTACATGTTAGGAGATATTTACTTACATTTTGTTTTCAACTTGAATAATATTTTAATGTTGCTGTTCTACATAATGTTCATATTTCTGCTTTTGCAATCAGGCTTGAAAAATTGTTAGAAATGTAAATAAATATGTAGATGCAGAAGTTCTGAAATACTTTTGATAATAATATAATCCAACACTTAAAATTGAGTGCTTTGAATACCTTTGAAGAATTAAGTGGTGCCAGGCTATTACATGGGGGGAAAGTGATAGGACAAAGGAAGGAGTTGTTAAAAGCAACCTAGGTGTCTGAAGAGTTCTCAGGTTTTGCCCTCAACAACATGTAATCCACTCAGAGATCAGCATGAAATTCACTGAACTAATTCAATGGTTAGGAGCCACTGTGGTGTAGTGGTTTGAACACTGGACAGAAGCCAAACCGTGTCCAGGGCTTGAATCCCCACTCAGCCATGGAAACCCACTGGCTGACCTTGGGCAATTCACATTCAGCCTCAGAGGAAAGCAAAGGCAACTCCCCTTGAAGAAATCTTGCCAAGAAAACCCGCGATAGGTTCACCTTAGGGTGACCGTAAGTTGGAAGTACTTGAAGTCACTCAACAACAACAAATTTAAAGGATTGATTTTAAACTTTAGCAGGAATATTTTTTCTTTTGTCTTTAAAAGGTTTCATTTGATTCCACAAAACATCTCAGTGATTCTTCAATTAAAAAACGTCAGCTGGAAAGGCAGAAACTTCAAGAGCTTGAAAAACAAAGAGAAGAGCAAAAGCGTAAAGAAAAAGAAGCAGAGGAAAGACAAAGAGAGGAGGAAAGGTACTTCTCATTCTTTTCATATAAAATTACAAACTCCAGTCATTTTGGTCCTTGTAAAATCTGTATGTATTTGCTTTTTAAATATATTTTAGGCAGTTTATTAGTGGACTTTCAGGATCTTTTGACCACTTAAATCAATTTTTACATCTGAACTTTATGTAAACGTATGTTATAAGGAACCATGCACTGGCCAGTAACATGGGAGTGTACCTGTTGGAAATTCTTCTTTTTATCAACAAGAACCACAATATGACAGTTGGCCCTCCACATTCACTGGGTTCAAGGGCACAGGACCTCTATCAAACTGAAAAACCTTGAATATCTCTACCCCCCCCAACCCTATTTAACACAAAAAAGTACAGTATGCTCTGTAGAGTCAACCGACGGTGGCAGAGTTCCAAGGTGGCAGGGTTCCTTGATAAGGCAGAAGCAGGTGGCTGGCAGGCTTGTTCCCTCTGCTGCTGCCCTACACCATTTTTAATAGGGAGTTACAAGCCTCGCCATGCATTTGCAATTTCTCTCAGTCTCACAAAGTTTGCAGTCCCTATTAAAAATAACATAGGGCAGCAGCTGAGGCAGCAGCAAATAATCAAATCTGCAAAAGTTAAAGCTGCAAATGTGGAGGACCAACTGTATGCTATTGGCTTCTGATTCTGATAGTAAAATAAATTCAGAAAAATAGCAATTTGGAGAAAGCCTTTTTTTACATGCAACTAATAAAACCTGTCCTGTTATAAAACCAGATGGACATTGTATAAGTGTCTTTAATGAAGCTACTGGTCTAGTGCAATCTGCCTAACTACTGAGCTAACAGTAACCTGTAATCTCTGGTGTAATTATTTGAGAATATCCACTTGGGTATTTTACTTTTGTGAGTTGCGTGAGGATTATTGCGTGAGGATTATTGCCTCAGGTAGTTTCTAAATTTCTTTAGAAATAAATGGTCCATCTCATTTATGAAAGCATTCGATTAAAGTATAATGAACAAAGAATGTTTAGCTGTTATTGGGATCGAATGGAGAGAAATGATAAATACTGTATACCATTCAGTTAAATTCTGAAATTAGACCTATAGTGATTAATGTAATGTGCATCCTTAGGAAACAAAAAGAACTTGAGGAATTAGAAAGAGAGAAAAAGAGAGAAGAAAAATTGAGGAAAAGAGAGCAAAAACAAAAGGATCGTGAAATTCGTAGAAACAAAAAAAGACTTGAAAAAATACAAGCTGAAGAGCAAAAAAAGCTACAAGAAAAAATAAAACTAGAAGAGAGGAAGCTTCTCTTAGCTCAAAGAAATCTTCAGTCCATTCGACTAATTGCTGAACTGCTCAGCAGAGCAAAGGTAACTTATCTTTTGTGGCCTGTTTTCATGCAAAAGTAGTGTGTGTATTTTTCAGCTGTAAATGCTAAAAATGTGGATTTGTTAGATATATTGAAGAATTGTATATTTATTAACTGCTGCTTTTGACTCCTTGGCGTATATTCTATATTCTGGTGTCATAACATAAATCTTCACAAGCAGATTTAAAGGCAACATTGCACAACAGGATGTGTGCTTGCTTGTATGTTGGACAAAAATGTCTGCTTCCAGGGGGAATGTACACAGGTGGATTCCTGCCCTGGTTTTATGCTTTTCAGTTGTTATATAATTTGCCAGTTCAGTTCATGTGTTTTAGAGTGCATCAATAGTGGGAATAGCACTATAGCTAATAGCACTACCATATCATGAGAAGACCAGAATTTGTTTCAGTTATCCACGCTCTAATTACCTCAATTGGTACAAATGCATCTAAAACCCATTTTTAAATGCTGGTATTAGACTTTGAAACAGTGTGAGTCCATGTTATTTGAAGGACTACTTCCACCTCTGCTAACTTGCCTGCACTTTGAGATCAGTATTGGAGCCTTCCTTGTGCCTTCTTGTAAGATCAGTTAGGCTGGTCAGTGCAGTGTCCCCACCCCACCTCATTCTGATTAATATTTGTCAATCCCCGTTATTACAGGTAAGCTCTAAATACACACTTGTTTATCTTGATGTATAAAGACTCTTATTGGAACTGTGTACATGAAGCCATTTGATTTTAACAGTAGATTGTTAATTCTCTGGATTTATCGTTGCATTAATATATTTTGTGGTTTTAAGTTACATATAACAGCTAAAAGGCTGCACTTTAAAACCTTTTGAAATTAATTTATTTTTAGCCCTGAATTTTTTCTTAGCTAACACCACAGTCATCTTTCCTGTTTGACAAGAAATAGGCTACTTCATATTTGTGCACAATACTACTAAACCAGTTAAATTCAGTCTTGTACTATAATCTGTACAAAATGAAGTATTTGAAGGGATATCACGCTGAGGATGGAGCAAGCTTGTTTTCTGCTGCTCCAGAGACTAGAACACGGAGCAATGGGTGCAAGCTCCAGGAACAGAGATTCCACCTCAACATGAGGAGGAACTTTTTGACAGTAAGAGCTGTTCGGCAGTGGAACACACTCCCTCGGAGTGTGGTGGGGTCTCCTTCCTTGGAGGTCTTTAAACAGAGGCTGGATGGCCATCTGTCAGGGATGCTGTGATCAAGATTTCCTGCGTGGCAGGGGGGTTGGACTGGATGGCCCTTGTGGTCTCTTCCAACTCTGCAATTCTATGATTCTATGAATGAATGCCTTTGGTTTAAATTGATGGCAAAGAACCTGGAGCATAGTGTCTTCCCCCTCTGTACAACACAATTGCCTTAGTTTTTCCAGGAAGTAATTGGTACCTGGCACTGGCACATTTGTGGAACAAGCCATGGCCTGCTTGCAGGACTTGGAGCCTATACATTGCATACTTGTGTTTGTTTTGAGGAGGAATTTATCATACTGAGCCAATCTCAGCTCACTGCTTCACCAGCTGTAGCATGTCCATTTCCCCCTCCACATTCGCGGCTTTCACTCTCGCGGTTTTGATTATTCGTGGTTTGCTCAGCAAGAACCCCATTTAAATCAGCTTCTCTCCCTTGCACGCAAGGGAGAGGAGCGAACTTAAACTGAGTGCTTGCTGAGCGAACCGCGCGTCCAACTCCCCGCTCTCCTGGGGCTTGGCTCCGTTTGGGGTGGAGAGCCAAGACCCGGGAGAGTGGGGAGTTTGGGGAAAGGCGCTTTTTACCCCTTCCCCGCCCTTCCCAAAGCCACGATTGAACTTTCGAAGCCTTGTCGCGGCTTTGGGAGGGTGGGGGTGGCTGAAAAGCCTCTCCGCCGCACTCCCTCCACCCCTCCCGACATTCCCAAAGCGGCTATGAGGCTCTCAATCCCCAGAGCCCCTTCAGGAAGGCCGGGAAGAGACCAGCCAGCTTCCCTCCCTCCCGCCCGTCGTCGTCCCTAGCCTTCCTGAGGCGGCTCCAGGGCTTCAAAGCCCCAGGGCTCCCTTGGGAAGGCCGGTAAGCCTCCCGCCCGCTGCCATCCCCAGCCTTCCCGAGGCAGCTCCAGGGCTTCAAAGCCCCAGAGCCCCCTCATGGATGCCGGCAAGCCTCCCTCCTTCCAGCCCCCTGCCGTCCCTGGCCTTCCCAAGGCGGTTCCAGGGCTTCAAAGCCCCAGAGCCCCCTTGGGAGGGCCGGTGAGAGGCCAGCAAGCCTCCCTCCCTCCCACCGCCATCCCCGGCCTTCCCAAGGCAGCTCCAGGGCTTCAAAGCCCCGGAGCCCCCTTGTGAAGGTCGGGGAGAGGCCGGAAAGCTGCCTGTCCGCCTGCCGCCATCCCCAGCCTTCCCAAGGTGGCTCCAAGGCTTCAAAGCCCCGGAGTCCCCTTGCAAAGGCCAGGAAGAGGCCGGCAATCCTCCCACCCACCCGCTGCCATCCCCAGCCTTCCCAAGGCGGCTCCAAGGCTTCAAAGCCCCGGAGCCGCCTCAGGAAGGCCGGGAGGGTGGGGACGGCCAACCTCCCGGCTGCTGCCACCCCAACCTTCCCGAAGCGGGTACAGGGCTTGAGGGCCCCATAGCTGCTTCGGGAAGCGCGGCAGGCGGCAGTGGGGGTGGCGGCCAGGCCGGTGGGCGGCTTTTTAGCCACCTCTGCGCTTCCCCAAGTGGCAATGCGACTCGAAAAGCCCCGTTGCCAGTTTGGAAGGGCAGGGGGGTTGCGGGTGGGCAGGGGGAGGCCTTTTTTATTTGTTTTTTTTTCACATTCGCAGGGGTCTCGAGGCCCTAGCCCCTGCGAATGTGGAGGGACGATTGTATAGTTTAGCAACTTAATGGAACACAGTCTGTGTATAAATTAATTTCCAATAATTTACAGATAATCGCTTAAAAGCATAGCAGGATCTTCAGACAATTCTGTAGAGGGGAATAAATGCATAAAATCCTTAGTCTTCCACTTTTTTTTTTTTTTTTTTTTTGAAGCCGGGGAATTTGATGTTGGTATTTAAGGTGTTCCTAGACTTCTGCAGTACATTAACCTTTGAGTCCTGGCTTCTAAGACTGATCATTATGGTGGCTTGGGTTGAGCCTTTTTCACAGAAGCTGTTAGATGATAATCAAAGAATGAAAATCAAGCAATTCCCCTCCTCCACAAAAGTTACTTTAGTTTTTCTCTCCTATTCAGTATCCCTATCAGATTTCCTTCCTTTCAGCAGTTCTCTGATGTGTGTAAGACTTTGTTACAGGACAGGTGTATTTCCATATAAATGAAGGAATTAAAGTATATTTTCTCTTTCCTTGTTATTCTTAGGCAATAAAACTTCTGGAACAGGAACACAATGAGGAAAAAGTCCGCCTTCAGCAGTTGGAAGAGAGGAGGAGGCTGCAGGAAGCTGAACTCAGAAGAGTAGAGGAAGAAAAAGAGAGAGCCCTTGGACTGCAGAGAAAAGAGAGGGAATTGCGTGAGAAACTGTTAAGTAATCTTCTGAACAAGAAAATAGAAGCAACTCATCTTAAAAAGACTGTACCCATTGCACTACAGTGTACCCCTCTAAAAACTCCTGCAAGTGTTTCTCACTCTATTATGCCTACCTCAGTTCAGTCCATCTTGGCTAAACCAGTTCTGCTATCTCAGAGCACCATAGTGGCTAATGAAGATCTGGTTCCTCAGCCCAAGTATTTAAATGGGAGCCTTCGTGAGGATGTTCTTATCAAAGACCCTAAGATTAATATCAGTAACAGAGAACCAGTTTCTGATGAAAGTGGTTCAGGTGTCCTTTCATGTATCACAGCAAATCAGCAACATAAGAGCTCAGCAGACCATGAGCTGAATGTCTACAAAAAGTACTTCATATCAGAACAAGGCAAGTGTAACAGAGAACCCAGCAGGGGAAGAAGTCACTCATATAGAGACATGCAGAACCATCACAGCAAAGACAAAATAGAAAAAAGCAGGCATAGAAGAGACTTGAGTAGCGATGATGAAAAATGCAGAAAAGAGAGGCGCCTCCATAAAAAATATTCTACAAAAAATAGCAGTCCTCACCAGAGGAGTTCAAGCCGAGAACGTACACGACATAGACGGTCCTTTAGTAGAGATAGGGAACAGGATAAAAGAGGACGTAGTCATGGTCACAAGAGCACAGGCAAGAAACAAAAACACCGGAAGAGATCTTTGAGCCACCAGAGAAGCACTTGGAGTAGGTAATAGAGGACTTTGTGCTTTGTAAGGGCTATTCTAGAGAGGACTGAAGTAGATTTCTTCTCTTTCTGCCTTGGTAGGGAAAAATAACTGATTGGAAAAAATTACTTGAATATAGTTTATGGAGTCAAGAAACATAGATATACTTTTCGGAAATATTTTTGTGACTTCTTATCTGTCAACTCTGTGTTGACTTCCAGAAATTCTAGTTGCTCTTGTCCATGTTTTCTCTCTGATAACCAGTCCTCATTAAGCATTCATCATTTCATTTTTTTAATTCTTCCATTGGATCCTTTTTAACAATCACAGAAATCTTTCATAAGACAAAAACTGGCATGACTCTGTTTCTAATAGGAGATATAAACTTGATACGGAGCTGCGTACTTGATTCATAGAACTCAGTAATTCCATGCAAGATTTTTTGTTATCTCAATTGGTGCTAGATGCAACCGTATTTTTATACAGTGCTGTGATGCTGCCTTTGCTATTTTTGCCAGCAGCTTACTTGATAGATGGTTACAGAGCCCGAATGGTCATGGTGTTTGTAATTTTACCTGTTTCTGTTCTGTTTCAAAATAAAGATGCCAGGGTTTTGGAGCCTCTGAAAAAGTTGACACAGAGGCTGCTGTTGCATTAATATTTGACTTACTTTGTTCAAATGATTGGCTGTTGTCTACATGCAATTTTTGAGACATCTATATTTTGAAAGAGGGACCTTCCTGTTTCATTATTTTTATGTACAATGTTCAGGTTGTACTTTTCTCTTTTTATAATATCTTTGCTTCTAGAAACGAGGCTCAGGAATTTCTCCAAAATACTACTGCAGTGCAAAACCAGCTTTTTTACCATCTGATGGTATACCACAAAAGCCATTGCCAGTGAACCCAAACTTGTTTTGTGTTTCGGTACATTAAAAATCTATACATATACATCATTCAATCAAATTTGTTTTGTGTTTTGTTTGAAGAATTACTGCATTTTGTTATTGTATTTTGCTGTATTATACAGATTGCTTAATATCATTCTATTTTACAAGCTAGCTTAAGAAAAGTTTACAAGAAAAAGAAGTCTTGAATTTTACTCATTTTTTACTGCTTCCCCCACTCCCTGGTGAGAATTTATAGGCAGATCTTTCATGTATTTATGAAGAGTCTTTATTCTCTTTCCCTTTACAAACAACTTTACATACAAGTTAAACCTGATCATAGACAAACTGCTTCAGATTTTTTGTTAGTTTTCAGAACAGTGCTTTCTATTCTACATAATCTTGAAAACTTATCATCAGCTTTTAAGTTTAACATAGTAATATCTTATGAAGAACAATTTGGCCTAAAACATGGAGTCCACATAGAGGACATCATATGAGCAATGCTATGATTTTTGTGTTTTTTTAAAATCCTGTGAAATCTTGAGGTGGCAGGAGAGTGCAATACAAATGTGATAGCCCCAGTGTTTCCTGACAGAAAATGTTGGTTTACTTCCAAAGATTAGATGGGATGAGCTCTCTGTATGTTCTGTGATTGCAGTGTACAGGAGTACTCGTTGTTCCACAGTTCGGCGTCTGAGAAGAATAGCATTCAGCCTTTTTTTATGAAGCAAATTTTAAACTTTCAAGCCTACCTTCATAGCCTCAAAAGACTTCTATGACTATTCCTTGGAATGATATGGTTTTCTAGTTGGTCACTGAACTTAGTACAAAGTGCTTACCACTCTGATGGGTGGAATAAATGGAAAGGAATCTTACCAGAGGCCCAGAAGGAAGAGGTGCAGTGTCATACATAACAACCTAAGAGCCGTGTTGGATCAAATAAAGACCTTTCTAGTCCAGCATTCTCTTCCCACAATGGCCAGCAGATTTGTATGGAAGCTCACAAGTGATACTTTAGTGCAGCATCGCCCTTCTGCTCCCTAGCAACTGCCATTCAAGGTCAGACCTTGGCTGGCATCCTGTTGATTAGTTCCAATTAGAGTAGACCTATTCAGTCACTTGTTGAATGTTAACATGTATATAAATGTAATGGATCTAGTCAGGACTAACAGTTTAGGCTCTTGTCTTATACTGGAAGCAATGTACAGCTATCCTGACTAGTAGCCATTGATGGCCCTAACCTTCATTAATTTATCTAGTCCTTTTTAAAAGTTGTCAGTGAATTCCATAGTTAAAACTATGCTGTGTGATGTATTTCCCTTTATGCACCTTGAATCTCCCACCATTCAGTTTCAGTGGACAATCTTGGGTTCTAGTGTTCTGAGAGAGGGAAAAACTTATGCACAACTATATGCATAGACGGGGTATAATTCATGCATGATCCTTATTCATGAAGGATTATACACCTGTAACAGGTAGAGGGCAGATTTTGCCCTATTGGAGAAATATTCCTCACATGAAAGCTGCTCCTCTCAATTGTTGTAGTTACTTTTGCATCTTTCTGTAGCTCTACAGCACTCTTTGAGATGAGACAATAGCAGCTGTTTACAGTATTCCACATGTAAATGTTTATAAATATTTATCATATTTAAAATCCCTATAGCTCTTCCACAAGGATATACCCTGCCACTGAACTATCCATCATTGACTCCATAATCTTGCCTTGCTATCAGTTCAGGCCTCATCAATCTGAATTTGGCTTTTCTTTTTCTTTTTTGCAGCAAGGTTTATTGGCCATTTGTTCTCATCAGTAATTGTATTTCATCCATTTTCTGCTCCAGGTTTCTTAAATGCCTGTACTATTGGCCATATTTTTTTTCGCAAGAACTCCAGCTCCCTTTGCCTTGGCAGATTTTCATATCAATGCCTAACTCTCCAAATGTCCTATTCATGGGTAATTTTTAATAAGGCTTTAAAAATATCTTAAAACATAATGGCCTACATTCAATTGCCATATATTGTAGACTCAGTGCATTGGTGAGCCATGAGCCAACATTTATGTAAATTCTATTGATTTGGTTTGTCTACTGTAGCTGGCACTAGCAATTGTATTTTGACCTCCCCAGTTTAACTTTTAAGTATCCAGGTGCAGCATTGCAACCACATGTTGCTCATTCATGAATGAAATTGCAGTAGAATCCAAGGTAGCTAAGCAGAAATCCAGCCAAAATCTTGTTTCTAGTCTCCCTTTTGTTCTGCAGCCTGATCTCAAATACTGACTTACACATTTTGTATGAATGCTATTCTTATGCCAGGTAACTATTTTCTGTTCCAAGGAAAAATGAAACATTTTTGGATATTTAATACAAAAATAAAATTAAAGAACAGATATTTGTAATAAGCACTTTTCAGTATTAGACTTGAGCATCTTAAAACATTCTTGGTCAGTGAAAGTAATCCCAGTTTTATCCTCTTCATGTTCTAATAAGAGGTTACATAGTAATCATCAATAGCATAACAGAGGTTGTAGTGTGTTCAATCCTCTTCAGATGCATGACTCAAGTAAATCTTTTTAGCTGATTACCTCGGTTATCTTCCAGAGACAGATGCTGTTTCAGCAGTAGCAGAGAAAGGTATTATGGTATCTGGTTTAATCAACCATATGATTTTAGATTTGTAGACCCGCACTTAAAATTACAGCAATGTTTTGCCTTTGACTGAAAAGGTATGTATTCTGAGCCTCACATAATGATACTTGTACTGTATTGTGGTGGGCAGCCCCTCCCCGCCCCGGGAACCCACACACACACATACATTTATGCCTGCAGCATCTCACACCAATTTTCCCTCTGACTTGAAAGTGCAGCCATTAGAAAAGCATTAATTTCATGTTAAAAGCATTAATTTCATATTTAAACAAAATGTGGCTTATCCATGTGTCTTGTTTACAGGTAGAGTTACACTTCTAGAAACCATTCTTTAAAGGGGTGTGAGTGGGAAAAGGTGTGTGTATTTAAAGGGAAATACGCTTTTAAAGCTAAGTTCTGTTTTTGCTGCTCTTTAGCCAAATTTCAGGGATTGGAAGCAATGGTAAAGGATGCTTGAGTCCAGCCACCTGAAAGGCAGCAGAAGATAAGGGATTACATGGGGCATGAAGGCTATATGTTCCCTACTCTTGGTCTATCTGCAACAGCCACACACTGTTGTATGAATGAGGAATAGGGCTAAACATTTGTATAGTGATTTCAAGTGTTCAAAGCACTTAGAATGCTTTATTCTATAAAATGCTTCTCATGCATGCTGTCCTTACGACAGCCATATAGGTTGATTCACAGTAGGCTAACAGGTTTGCTTTGTGGGACCACACTGTAGTGTGTGATATCTATGGATTATAAGAGCATAGGAAGGGCCAAACTGGATCAGACCAAAGTCTTGTTTGCCCGCTGGCCAGTCAGTTCCCCATTGACAGCTTGCCAGCAGGATTTATATTCAATGGCACCCTGCATCTCATGCTCCCTAATGACCAAAGACATAGAGGCATACTGCTTCAGATACTAGAGGTAACACATTAAACTCAACGTTGTGGGTACAGTATCAGCATCTAGCCACTGCACCGCCAGGGCAGAATCCAGTATCGGGAAGTATCAGAATCCTGTATCGGGAAGTAGTACAGTGTTTTGGGATCTGGGGGATCTAAAGCCTTGCAGAAACTGGATCATAAAAATGGCTTCTTGTAGGGGTGGAAGCAGGATGCAGACCAGCAGTCAGAATAGCTCTGAAGTACAAAATCTTTTATGCATTTAGAACAAGTAAATCCCTTTTGCTTTTACTTCCTTGCTATTTTCCCACACTAACTAAAAAACAAACAAACCTAATTTACCTCATTTTGCCAATGGACAGGAAAAGTAGCTAAATAACAGACAGCAAAGAAGTCTACCTGACTGGTGGAAGGCAATTACAGTATAGTCATATTAATGAACAAAAAGAAGGAATCTCAAGCAGATCATGCTGCCTAAATGTGATTTCCTTATCAATTAGGCATTTTTGCAAAGTGCAGGTTTTCCTGCTGGAGGTATTTCTGTCTGGGGAATATTCGTGACTTAATAGCAGATAGATTTCTCCCTACATCATGGGGATGGGGATGTATCCATAACTTAATGGTGATTACTTGGACTGAATATTCCCTTTATTTCCAAAAGGGGCTTCCTCAATCTGACCAAGAAGACTTTTTCAAATTACTGGCTGCCCTGGGATACAATGGTTTCCAATCAAGCCTCCTTTCTTCAAATTTCAGCCTGCGAGTTGCATTTAACACACATGTAATGCGTTTTTGCAAGGGGATCTCTCCAACGGGTATTGCACAAATACCATCAACCCTCTCCCTCGTCATTCCTACTCACTCAGAAGGACCACATTAATCTACTTTTTTTGTTTGTTTTAGTCAGCAAAGTTACAAGCCAATCCACAAAGTTACACATTTTAGTATTACTATATTATCTTTTGGCGAAATATAAACCTGACAACTGTGGTGACTATCCCAGCATGCTGCTGGAAAGGAAGAGGAACTTCTCTTTTGTCTACTTCAAACCACTGAACTCTCAACAAGAGGAGAAACCATGATCAAGAAGATATGAAATGCCTGTCCCTCCCCCACATTGTTGTCCTGTACCTTCAAGTTGTTTCTGACATATGGCGACCCTAAGGTGAACCTTGGCAAGATTTGTTCAGAGAGTTTAACTTTGCTTTCCTCTCAGGCTGAGAGAGTGTGACTTGCCCAAGATCAGCCAGTGGGTTTCCACGGCCAAGCAGGGATTCGAACTCTGGTCTCCAGAATCGTTATTCCAACACTCAAACCACTACAGCACATTTTAAGAGCAAATGAGGTGTTTTTAAAAACAGGTCACTTGTTAAAAAAAAGGCTGTCCTGAGCCTAAAATGGCCATGAGGGACCTCAAATCATGACAAAAATGCTGCCCAATGCCCCCTAGAGGTTGTTCAAAGGCAATTATTTTGCAGATGGGCCACAAGGGGATGTAGCCCTCCAAGCCCTCTTGGGGAGGGGATATAAAATGACCCCATCGTCTGACAGTTGCCAACCCCTGGAGTAGACTTATTGAAATCAATGGGTGGGGCCATATTTATGTGTGCAGCTGAAGTTCCCCTCTTCTCTATACCACATCCCAACCCATTCAGCAGGTTACCTACTATCTCTATTTTCATAGGGTTCTTAAGAGAAGTATTTTCATAGGGTTCTTAAGAGAAGGCAGAGCCAGGGAAGTCTGTATTCACCAGCCCAGTTGCACTTGTGCCGCATATATCTATATCCAACAGGGTAGCCAGTGGATTTGTCATTGTTGGAGTGGTGCTCTTGATTTTAATGCTATTCCTTCCACAGATGTTCAAGGTTGAAGAGGAGCTCTGACAGTGTTGGTCCCCTGTCCTTTTAGAGGTTTGGCACTGGGAGGGCTCCTGTTTAACTCAAGAGCAGCTGCAGGAGGAGTGAGTAAAATTCAAAATGGACTCCTGGCCCCTGTGATGGGAGATCCACCAGCACAGATCCCTGGTGAACATCACCTAAAGGCAATCCAACGGGACCTATGTTATCCCTGACTAATTTGTACGTTTATTTTAATGGCAGGGTCTTTCCTAAGCATGACTAGTGCTAACCCAATATGTAGATATAATAATTGTGTCATCCTTTCTTTTAATGCCTGCTATCCAATCAGAAGCCAATGAACCCACGGCAGCATGTTTTTGTAGCAAAGAGGATCCAAATCAGCACATTTATTAGAAAACAGAGCATGTGTCTGAAATGGTATTAGTAAATTTAAATTGGACTACACGGAATGATCTATGCCCACAGGCAAAAGAGGCTTATTTAAATGAAGAGGGAAAGAGGATTTCTCACAGATCACTGCAGAAAAATGAGCTTCACAGAAGACCTTGAATATCCACACATCCTAATTCAGTACCAGAATGGATTTTTAATATCAAAGGTAACACAATGCCTGAAAAATATTATTCTTTTATAATGGCTGTGAAATTAAACTGTATGGAAACTTTGTATAGTATTGGCAAGCGGAGAAAACTTTTAACTTTTTGAAACAGGAAACAGCTTTGATATGAATTGGAAAAACAGATGTTGGCAGCATGTATTGGAACGGATATTGTTAGAATCAGAAGCAGCATGAAAATAACTAATTTAAGACCCATGACTTAGGAAAATCTATAATTTCTGTTCAATCAGGGTCCTTGTTAACAGAAAAGAAATCCATAATTAAAAACCTGATATGCATGAAATATATTTAATTGTGATTTTAATTGTTTAATTGTGATTTTAATTGTTTAATTGTGATTTTAATTGTTCTGAGCTGCCTTGGATCCTGCTTCAGGAGAATAATAAATAAATGTTTACCATATTAATGTTTATCCATGTGACTGATGAACTGGACTGGAGACCACAAAAGCTTATGCTGGAAATGTGTCCCCCCCCCCTCAATTAAATCAATTAGTCTCAAAGATGCTACAAGATTCCATTACTCCCTTGCAATATTTCAGGTGGAAAGAATATACAGAATAAAAGACAGATCTGATTTATACACACTAAATGATTTTTACTAGTGTGAAATAAAAAGTGCCTAAATGCGGCACCCCAAGGCTGTAGTTGCAGTCAGCAGAAAAAAGCAAAGATTTTGAAAGCTCACATGGAAGCTAGGGGCGTACCTTAGAAATAATGCAGTTTGATGCCACTGTAAATGCTGTAGCTCCATCCTATGTAATCCTGAGACTTGTAGTTTTACAAGGTCTTTAGCCTTCTCTGCCAAAGAGTGCTGGTGCCTCACAAATCTACAACTCCCGGGGTTCTGTAGGATGGAGCCATGACATTTGAAGTGGTGTCAAAGTGCATTATTTCTACAGTGTAGATGAACTCTAGGAATGACCAGAATTTGGGAATCAAGTTTTTCACTCCAGCACCCAGAATCCCTCCAGGTGGTCATGCTGTCCGGGAGAGTTATAATCATGCTGTCAGGAAGTTGTAATCGAACAATTATAACTTTTCCCACCTCTGATAATGACTCCTAAATTTGAATATTGTTCTTCTCGTATCACTTCAAGCTGGCTCTTATTTATGATCACTCTATCATAGGGTTTTCTTGGCAAGATTTCTTGACAGGTGGATTTTACTGCTGCTTTCCTCTAAGGCTGAGAGAGTGTGACTTGCCCAAGGTGATCCGGTGCATTTCCAGGTCTGAGTGGGGATTCAAACCCTGGTATTGGCAAAAGGAGACAACTTCTAACTTTTTAAAACAGCTTTGATATGAATTGGAAATCCTAATTCCTGGAATCCTAATCCAACACTCAAACCATATACTGTGCTGTTTCTTTAAAATACTAGTATACTAGAAAATTAATAAACAACTTTGATCTATTGCTTCTTGAATATTTTTTTTTAAAATGTGACAGTATATCTTTATATGGCACACTGTGATATGTATCTAATATACAAGAAGAATGCAAATCCAAAAAATCAAAAATCAAATGGATAGATATAGCCACTCGAGCCCTTAAAGCTTGTTATCACAACTAACCTTTCCAAAAATCTAGATGTTTTCCAGGATGAGAGTATATTCTCTTATTTTTATTTACAAACATAATAAAAGGATATAAATTTGTGCAAATCTTAATTACTGCATTTGACATGTTAGGTTTTCTAACAAAGCCAAGAAACGCAACTTGGATTGCCAACTGGCTACTGAAAGTTTTCCTGCATCTTTCCAGTTTTATAGTATCTCTAATCTAACCAAATGGTGCACAAAACTTATTAAATATTTATGAAGAAGGTTCCCTTTTGTCCCTGAAAACAGATAGCAAACCAAGATCTGGGGACATTCTATCTCATGGACTGTAATCTGACTGATATCACGAAATAGCCTCCAAACAAAATTTATAAAGGAGAGGACAAGACCACCATAGATGATAATAGGAACCTAGTTCTCCACAGACATTCAAATAATCACGAGACCAAACTCAAGTGGACTGGTGTTAAATATCACCTTTTAAGTAATTTTATTCAATACTGAATTTACAAATCTAAAAGCATTAAGCCATTGCTCTTATCTATCAATATCTGGAGGAGTGGTGGGTATCTATTTAGGAAATCTTCATGAGAAAGAGATATCTTTTACTGGTATTAAACAATAAGGACCTCTGTTTGCAGTTGTGACTTTAATACACTAGGGAGTTTGGGTTTTTCCATGTGACAACAAAACATTTGCAAGAGAGATGTAGATTACAAATATAAGCCACCATATACCAGCAATCCTTTTTGCTACATTAAAGCTTAATCAAAGTTCTGTTAAGTGTGGGTTCCTTGTCTTTCTGCCTTTCAAGTGTGAACATATGTCATATTTCACAAGGTTGTGCACTCTCTCCTTGTTGGCAGCTTTAATTCCTCCACATTTTTTTTCCTTTAGGTGATGTTCACTGCATGTGAACTGGGAATTTTTGATCTCCTGAGAGAGTCAGAGGAGAATCTGTCCTCAAAGGACATTGCAGAACGGCTAGGCAGCAGCCTCCATGGAATGGAGAGGCTTCTGGACGCATGTGTTGGTTTAAAGCTCCTAAGAGTAGATGTGAAACAGGAAGGAGGTAATATGACCAACCACTCCACTTTTGGTCTCTGCACTCATCACCTAGATCAAAATGCTGCTAAATACCTAAATCATACCTTCCAAAGTTTCACAGGTGAAAAGTGGGACATGTGTGGCCAAGATGGCAGACATGTGGGCAAGATGGCAAAGTTGTTAATGAAAAAGAACACACATGCTAGGAAAGTCTGCAGCAGTTTGCATTTGCCTGAGCCTAAAGGGAAGGGCAAAATTCCACCGCCCCTCCTCACCACTAACCCTGCTGCGTTTATTGAATGCAAACTACTTTTGCACTTTGAACACAGTTTGCAGCAATTGAAGTAAGCTGAGGACAAATAGGGAAGTGGAAAGAGAAGAGGAACTGGGACATTTTAAAAGTAGCTAAAATAGTGGGACAACAGAGGATTAATCATAGAATCATAGAATTGCAGAGTTGGAAGAGACCACGAATCAAATCAGGACAACTGGAAGGTATGCTAACATCTCATGCTGGGGCATTTCTTTGGGGAAGAAGGGAAAGAGTGCAGTCCTGAGGGCCTCCAGGAAAAGCAGTTTTGTATGTAAAGTAGGCATAAGGCTAACCTACCCCACCCCTCACTAAAAAAAAGAAAATGAGAATGAGAATGGACTTCCAGCCATTTCTGGTTTTAATTATTTTTAACCACATTTCTGGACGTGCTGCAGGCCATGGACAGTCCTCGGTATAAAAATATTCCCTCAGATCACCTCACATTGCCCACCCCTAATGTACAATGTGTACAGAGATGGACATTGGGGCAAAGATCCTAATTCAAATTTGTGCTGATAGGTTTTCATCTGGTAGTGACTTGCACGAGAAAGAAATTCTTGGGGTTGAGGTAGTTAGCTTGATGAAAATGTTGACCTTTTATGTGGCTGCTATGAAAAAGACAAATTCCATGTTTGAGAATCATTAGGAAAAGGTTAGGGTTGAAAATAAAGCTTCAAATATTGTACTACCTTTGTATACATCTAGAGTAGTAAAATTCTGGACAGCACACTTCAAAAATGATATGGCAGAACTAGAAAAAACACAGAAAGGACAATCCAAATGACTGAGAAAATGAATTATTTCTCCTGTAGGGAATATTTACAATATTTGTGACATTTCAGTTTTTTTAAAAAAAATATAAGGGGGAACATAATGGAGGTGTACAAATTTTTCATGGTTGGAGAAAGTGGATCCAGGAAAGCCTAGAATTTTGAATGGGTTTAGCATATGTCCAGAAGATTCACTTGAAACAAATGTGATCAGAAATTATAAAAAGTAAAGCTTAATCAGGAATGTAGTAGAACTGACAGGTGAATGGAAGTTCTGAATCTGGATTTTATATGAATGGGTTCAGAGCAGATCTCTTTTAAGAAGATATTGTCAAAAATTGCCTTGAGGTGGGCAAAGGAATTGTGTAAACCTATTCTTCTTTTGATTAAAATGAAAGTGAATAAAAGATATTGTTATCACAGTGTAACATTTTGGCTTACATTTTTTTCTTTTTTTAGCTTTTTATGGAAACACAGAACTATCCAATCTCTACCTCACCAAATCAGGGCCAAAGTCTCAGTATCATAATTTGATGTACTACTCCAAAACCATCTATCTGTGCTGGCACTACCTGACAGATGCTGTAAGGTGAGGTGGATAAGAAGTGAGCATATGTTCCAGAACTAGTTTACCTCTGTGAAACGCCTTCCAGCGAACCACTGCATTCCCTTTTCACAGATCTGTGTCTTCAAAGCCATAGGAGGAAATAATTGGATATATTGCTAATTGTGAACAAAGAATACGTATTGAAGTGTTTATTGCTTCTTCTTCTTGTTTCATTCTGAACACCAAATGCTGAACTTGCAATACCTCTGAGGGCAATTACCGCAGGTGTGAGAAAACACCTAGGGAACACTTAGTCTTAATAACACTATTTGTGGATATAGCTCTCTGGGGGATACCTGACAATGAGGAGCTGGGATGTAGGTGTTGAGATACCAAGTGATGCTCTTGCCTGTGTGGAAGAAAACAAGAAAGGAAATGAGATTTTTCTGCTAATGGGAAACACCATATGGTTATTATTATCAGCAGTATGATTATAAAGTCATCCTTTTCAATCCCAAATGAAATGAATAAGAACTATGCAATTGGCATTTTCTATATGTCTATAGATATAGAAATACATTTCAAATTGCATTTACTTGGGGTGTTTTGAGGCCACTCTTTTAAAAGTAAACAGGTTTGGTCATTGGCTATGTTCCAAAAGAAGCAATAAATAATCCAGAAAAGTGGGAAGATAGGAAATAGAGAGTGAAAGCAGAGGTGAGGAAATCTCTAGGAATTTAAAAATGTATGTATAAAACTGCCATTTATATAAAATAATATCATTTTTATGAAAAACAGTGGAGCTGTAAAAGAGGACATCCAAATTATATTTAACATGCTGATATTTTTAAGGTTATAAAATATTGTACTGAAATTTGTTTTTACTACCTTTTGTGAACTTGAGAGCTCTGTCTTATACTTTATATCAATATTTTAATTTTTTAAATGTTATATAGTGGGCCTGAAGGAGATATTTAGAACATGTTGGGCTTGATAAATAAATGTTGTGTTCCTGAAGGCTTTCTTATCAAGTCCAACACATTCTGAATATCTCCTTCAGGGCACTGTAGCATATAAAGAATACAAAGTCTCCAGTGGAAGCTATAGCCTCAGTACAAAAATATCATAGATGTACACTTCTGTTTTCGGTGTCAGGAATGGGCAAAGTGCAATACACAAGCTGTACACCTCTTGTGAGCACCAGTATTATTTTTTTTCTGACTTTGTGGTTTGCTACCAAAGTTCAGCAGTAAACCACTAAATACACTGTAGGAATTAATTGTACTATCATCAGTAGGATAGTGAGGAAAATCAATATATTTAATTAAAGACAATTTATTCACTGTTGAGATTAGCTTACATCTAAATATAGATTTAATAATAACTATGCATAGAGGGAGAGTTTAATTTTTATTAACAAAAGAGATTTTATTTAATAATGAAACTTAAATATAAAAATTAAAATATAAATACAAAAGTAGTAGTTAATTTGTATTGATTTTATGTATTTTTTTTCCACCCAAAAGTCCACAAAAGTCCCATAGGCCATGACACATTGATGTGTGACCCTGAAAAACCTGCTCTTCTTCTGTTCTAAACCATCTTTCACATGATGAATATTCTTAATACCCCAGTAACTCCTTTCTGAGATGGTCGCAATGCTGGCTTATAAGTATTGATCTGGGCTCGGAACTTTCACACTTTGGGTGCTACAATTCTAGAAGGGTTAAACTGCCCGGGGTGTATTCAAATATGTGTATGTAAAGCAGCCAGTGTCCTACTCTCCACACTGCCCACTTGAAGAAAAGAAACCACAATTGCAGCAGTTAGCTGTTTGATGGGTTGGGATAATGGCAGGATTACTTCCAGCCCTTTCTCACTTCCTGCGCAGCTGACTGGCCAAGATATCTCAGAGAGCTGAATGAGAGGGAAGTGCTCTGCTTGTGCAGCACCTGCTTGTACTCCTGAGGGAATAATTCCCTCTGGCTGAGTTAAGAATGAACTTGGCAATGGCAACCTTGCTTAGAAACTGTTGTGATGGTGGCAGGGTGTTGTGGGTGTGGAGAAACACATCTGTTTTAAGAGTTCCCTCACTGGCTTGCCATGTTCATACAAGTGAATGAGGCGGCTTTTCTTATACATGGAATACACAGCGACGAGGCAGCTTGTCTTATTTCTGCTGGAGGTTCTCACTGCAATGGTGGCAGATTGCTGCTTGAAAATTCAGTTCTTTCTCTCCCAGCTTCAATGCTCCTCCCACAATTCAGGCTGCCTTCTTGTGTGAGCTCTTGCAAGGCCTTCCCATACCCCACTTTTCTAGCTAATGCTTTGGCACATAGCAAGGATGCTTGCAGTTCAGTGGCAGCAGCTGGCTCCCATGCCAATGGGAAGTGAATCCACGTTGGGTTTTAGCCTAACTTTAGAAGGAGCTATCCAAGATCACCTTTGGTCCCATGCTGAAAGAATGGTGGGATATTACATAAAGGCATATTTTCATTTTCAGGATGAGGTCCAGCACCTTGGCTAGCTTTGGGTTCGGTGCCAGGAGAAACATGGGGTATAAAATACATATATACATAAAATACCGTCAGACCCCCAGATCCACAGGGGTTCAGTTCCTTGACATACCGCGGATACCATGAACCCTATTAAAACAATGGATTTCTGGTTAAAACATACTATAGAATTGCAATGGAGGACCTAGATGATGTCTAGAGGCGACACCTCTCTAGGCATTTTCCAGGATGACTCTGTGGTATGTGTCCCTGTTTTGTGTCCCACAGATAACTGAAACTGTGGGTATTGATTCTGCAGATATGGGAGTCCAACTGTAATAACTGTAATCTGTATGCTGACTTGAATCCCATTATTGGGGGAAATGCAGGATATAAATGAATAAGTAACTTCTAATCATCCAAGTGTTGGCGTTTCCACATGAACTAAGCTGCCATAGCTTTTTTCTACACTTGTAATATTTTAATGGTGTTTTATTTTTCCTTGACCATTAAAGTGATCACGCCAACTCCAAGGGCTCCAACTGTAGTTTCTGTAAAGTGTGAACTAAAACTCACAATGGATAAATTGCCCCATGGCCATGGAAACTACCAGATACCACTGGGTTTTATTCCACCTTATCTTGTCCACACCACTTGAAAAAGCCATGATGGGACCTCCTGCTATCAAATTTGGCTTCCTAACTTTTACCCCCTCTCTCCTACCCTCTTCTGTCCATGTGTGAAAGTTCTTATAATATATCATAATATAAATATTCTTTGCCATGTCTCCAATGTCAGATTTGTTCTGGGTGTGTGTTGCATGGAAGGCATATTACCTAAAATAAATGCTGCTTGAAAGTTAGGCTGCCTGATAATTTATACCCCTCTCTCTTTTCATTCTTAAGGGAGGGAGAAAACCAATATGAGAGAGCATTTGGCACTTCATCAAAAGATGTATTTGAAGCTCTTTACAGGTACGGTTTTCATGCGATTTTCATGCAATAACTTAATATTAAAAGTGAACTCTTGCCTTCGGTAATATCTTTTATTTCTGTTTTAAAAATCCCAGGGTCAGCCTCATAGAATTGAATATTAATTATTTCAGCCAGAATCCTATTGATGGTCTCACCTAGAGTAGATCCTCTGAATCAATTATTGAATGGTGAATCAACACTTATGTAAATCTCTTTCATTCAATGGGTCTACTCTGGTTGGGACTATAATTTAGGCCAGGGCTGGGCAAAGTATGGCCCATGGTCCATAGGCAGCCCTCAGGGCCATTTTTTCGTGGTCTCCAGAGCCCCTGCTTCCTTGAGGTCTTTCATTCAAATTCCACCAAATAGCCTATAGGGAGCATGGAGGTATTTTCACCATGTCCCTCTTGAGTCATTTTAGGCCCAAGAGACCTTTTCTCAAAACAGAAAGTGAACAGAAAGTGAGTACCTAGTTACTTTGTGTTGTAAAAAGGCCTCTCCTGGGCCTAAAATGGCCTGGGGGATCCCAAAACCATGGCAAACACACTCCTGAATGCCTCTTTGAGAGCCTTTAAGGGCAAAACATTTTATTTTTTAGAGGTGTGGGACAGGAATGTGGCCTTCTTAGTTCTCCTGGGGCACTAATGCATCTCCCTAGCCTCTGACAGTCACCAATCCCTAATTGAGGCCATCATGTTTTCTCAAAGGTATTCATTTTCTTTTCTTTTCTTTTTGTTTTCTCTTTTTGATAGCAATAAAGGTAGAGGTTAATCTCCATTATGATTATGTAATATATATATATATATATATATATATATATATATATATCCCTGATGGATTGGTTTCTATACAATGTTCATAATCCTGCATTTAGCAAAAATTTAATTAATTCCTCAATGTATGCAGTACTCCAGCAATTTTGTATGGGTTTGGATGCACTATTGCATATGAGTTTTTTTGCCTGCAAGGGGTGCCTCATTCATGCAAGAGGGACAACAAATCCATTGATTTGCAGATATATTCCCCTGCTTTTTAGGGGGAAATGAATGGGTCAGTCTGTGTGGATACTGAAGCACAGGCAATCCTTTTAATTAAGATGATAATATTTAATTTATGAATCCATGTGCGTCACATAATGTTAATCCATGTGGGTAACTACCACAATGCATATTGGTGGTGCAATTTCAAATCTGTAGGTCAGAGGAAGAAATGATAAAATTCATGTATGGACTGAATGCAACTTGGAGCATATGTGGCCGAGATGTGCTAGCTGCATTTGATCTTTCACCATTCACTGTGATTTATGATCTCGGAGGTAAGCTCTTCAAGAATTTTCAGTTGTTTGGCTTATTCAACTATGTAGATGTCAAAACGCTTACCCCAAAGTTGTCATGCATGGAGCAACTTGTGTGTTTGGACCAGTAATTTGTGCAATGAAGTGAAGGGACTAAAACTGTGAGTAACTGATCTTATGGACTAGTTGTCTTAAATTTCTGAGTTGGAACCTCTGTCCTGCTGCAACTCGAGGACAATCCTGCGCTTGGTAGTACAGCCAGGCCTATCAAGCTCCTGTTATTATAGCTTCCAATCCTATTATTATAGTGGTTGGCATGTTCTTCTCTACAATTGTGCTGGCGTATGGCAAGGATCAGGAAACTCTTTCAACCCAAGGGCCTAAGAGCATTTCAGGGAAGTTCTCAGGGGTTGCGTTCCAGTGGCAGAGAAGGCAAAAGAGTGGAACTAAAAGTACCAGCACATTTTAGCTTAAAGCACACTGTCCATGACTAAGCCTTAAAGGAGGCACTTCAAGCTTTTAGAATGCGGGAAAACTGCTCAAAAGTTGGGAAACAGCCAGGCAGTGGTGCCATGGGAAAGGGGGCATAGGCAAGGAAAAGCACAAATGCTTGGATTCCCCACCCCACCCCCTGATGACCAGATTTGGCTCCAAGGCTTGCAGTTGTCCACTGTGAGCCTACAGGCTTAGGAGGCTCAGTTCTGTAGCATCCAAAGAAGCTGGGGTTGGGTATCCTTATTCTGCTGCTGCAGAGTAGCCCTTGTGTAGCTCAACTTCTGTTAAAAGAGAATATTTCAGGTCCCAGCACTTTTTGGATCCTCACATAGGCTTTTGTAACATGCTCTGACTTTATGCAGGGCCTCTTTAACTGGGATGGGGAACGTGTGGCCCTCTGAATGCTGTTGGAGTGTAACTTCCATAAGCCCTGGAAGCAAAGTGAGAGATGATGGTAGTTGTAGTTCAACAACATCTAGATAGTCAACATGCTCTGTATCCTGGGATTGTTGGAAACCAGTAGGAAGCCTAAGAGGTCTTTAGGGTATCCTATTTTTAATTGTTGTTGTGCGCCTTCAAGTTGTTTCTGATTTATGACCCTAAGGCAACCCTATCACAGGGTTTTCTTGGTAAGATTTGCTATTCCCTTCCTCTGAGGCTGAGAGAGTGTGACTTGCCCATGGTCATCCAGTTGGTTTCCATGGTTGAGTGCAATTCAAACTCTGGACTCCAGATTCATAGTCCAACCTTCAAACCACTACGGCATGCTGGCTTTTTAATTACTATAAATAAATATTTCCAAATCCCTTGCTATGAATGCTCAAATGCTCCAAAGGAATTTGAATTCTAAGTGTCCATCCCCCACACACTGTAGTTGTTTGGACACTTTTCAAAGCCAGCCCCATGTAAAACATTTTACAGTAGTCTAATTGAGAGGCAATTAAAACATGAACCACTTTGGCTTTCCCTGAGAAGAGACACAGCGGGCATGTCAGCTGAAGCCAAGCAAAAGCACACCTGCCCACATTAGCCACAGAGCCTTCCAGGAACAATGCTAAATCCAAGGCCATCATCTTCTTTCTGGCTGACTCAATATTTTGAGCACATTTAGTAATATCAGAATCCTCCTGAGCCAGTTTTAAAGGAGCAGGAGCATGTTCCAAAACCGGTGTGGGATCTCTGAAGTCCTTCAGAGGTTGCTTACTTGCCACTTCCAGGATTCCTAAGCATTGGCTATGCTGTTGGGGCTACTTGAACCTGCAGTTCAATAACATCTGGGGGGCTTACACTATTCTTACCCCTGTTCTGGAAGTACAATAGCACCACCGTATCTGCTGATTCGCTAACCGCTGATTCAGTTACCCGAGGTTGGTGACAGCTAGGGGTGTGTGGATGGGGAAGGGAGGGGAAGAGGCTTCCAGATGTCTCTGGTGGATGCAATGACAACAGGGGGGTGAAGGGAGGGGGAGTCTCACTTACCTTTTCCCTTTGCCCCCGGGAGGGCTCCGGTGGGTGCAATGGTAATGGGGGGGTAAAGGGAGGGGAGGTCTTACTTACCTTCTCCCTTTGCCCCCCGGATGGCTTCCATGGTGGCGATGAGGGTGCTCACTATTATCCGCAGAATTCACTATCCATGCCCCCCCGGAACCAATCTCCCATGGATATGGGGGTGCTACTGTATTACCTATTAGCTGTGAAACTTTTTTTTGTAAGTTGGGACTAAACTGTATGCAAGTTGATTATATAGCCTTACGATGACCCTTCCTTTTCAATTACAGATCTCCTCTGTTTATGCAGGATCAGTACCTGAGGTTTTACTTACATGCAATTGGGGGGCGGTGGAGTCTCTGTAGGCATCTGGAGGATCGCAGAGTTGCACTGGGAAGTTGTCTTGCTAGCTATTGAGAGGTCCTTCATAGTAAATCTACAGTCAACTTCCACTGGAAGTTGACCATCGAGCCATGCTAGATGCCTAGAGAGGTGTCCTCTCTAGGCATTTTCTAGGTCCTCCAGCATGACTCTATGGTCTAACATGGCAGTTCATTAATATCTGCAGTAAGTTTGGGAATGTATCCCCTGCGTAAATGAAGGGGGGGGACCTGTACAAGAAAACAGGGTGGGCCTAGATCAAGCACGGGACCATTGCATACAAAAGAGGGAGTTTTTAATTAGGACAGGAGAACCTCTAGCCTGTGGGTCTGATTTGGCCTGTTAGGATCACACACCCAAAATGTGGAAAGTACCTGCTACTTCTTCTCCTCCCCAAAGTACCATCACTTTAAGGGAGATGAAGGAGGAAGAGGAGGTGGAGGAGGCTAAAATAAGGAAGCTGGCTGCACTCCCTCCTCACCTCCCCCAAAATGCTGTCAGCCAGCTGAATCCCTGGGACATCTCGTATGAGGAAAGCAAGGGGTAGTAAAGTCCAAAGCAGCACCTATTCTCTGGTACTTTGGCTCAAGACCTGGGGGTCGTTTACACGGGCAAATATTCCTCTAAATATACTGCTAAGATAGCTCATAGTTTCCACGGATTGCAGCACAGCATCGCCTCATTCAGAAGGGGGAAGGTAAAACACCCAAATATAGCGTGCCAAGGGATGTCGGTACTTTTGCCGAGTTATTTGCAATGAGGTGCATTATTGGCAGTGTGAACTAGCATTCCACTAAGGGTTAAAGCAGAGCTGCATTGTGATTGGTTGATGATGCAGGGGTGCGCTTAAAAGAGGGGCAGGGAGGGAGGGAAAGACAGTAGCGATTAGAGGAAATGTTCAAAGATCCTGTCTGCTATTTTGCAAGCCAGTTTGCAAACAAAAAGGATTCCCAACAATTTTCATTCAGGGAGCATTCCTTCTCATCCTCTCTGCTATTTTGAAAGTATGTAAAAGCTCAGTTCGTCAACTTTTTTCCTGTGCATGGGGAAGGGAGAGAAACCATTTCACGAAGGGCTGTAGCAAGCTGAACTGCTATTCTCTCTCTCTCTCTCTCTCTCTGGCAAGGAGGAACACCTTCCTTTTGAATTGTGGAAAGGGAGTGGGAGGGAGGGGGACTGCCTCTAAGCTGTTATCCCCCCCCTCTCTCTGGCTTTCCTGTATTTGGCAGAAAATGCTGTTAAGCAAGGAAGAAAACCTTCCCTTTGAATTGTGGAAAGGGAGTGGGGGGTAGGACTGCCTCTAAGCGGTTAAGGACACGGAGTTGGGGCCAGGGCAGACATTCCTATGGCATTCCTTTCCCTCTCCAATGCTTGGCCATGCCCCCAGCACTTTTGGCTGTGTGAACCTCAAAGCGGAAAAAATCAAAGAGCCACAAAATATAGCTGTGTAAACAATTACCGTGTAAACTACCGTGGTGGACTGATGCGGGAAAGCGCTAAAGCGCAATGTAACGCAATAAAACCTGCCGTGTAAACCAGCCCCTGGTGATGTCAGGGGAGTGGCCATAACCATCTGATGCGATTAGGCTCAGTGGAGAGGGTTGGCACTGAAGACTAGTTGGCTAGTTAGCCACTCTTGATTTAAACCTTTTCCTCACCATGACATCCCCTTCAAAATTGGCACCAGTGTCTCCCCTATCCCCTTTAGTGTCCATATGTGGAGGGGAATTAGGGTCAAAAGGAAATACAGGGAAAGGTTTAAACCTCCCTTATCCTTATGGGTTTTCCAGTTCACACAAGAGGTCTACACATTAGTTTGTAAGTTAAAAAAAAAAAGAAAGAAAAAAAAGAAAAAAAGGAGGATTCAGCTGCATGCTATGTATCGTATTTAATGTTAATGTGTACTTTAGCACATTAGTCAGGCCAGGTGTCACCATATGATACAATCAGGCAAATGTTAGCGCCCATCCTGTTGGTGTTGGTGATCCCTTGTCTGCTGCTTGAATCTCTCACTTTGATCCCCTCAGTCTTTGTTGTTGTTAATTGCCGTGAAGTTGGTGTGGGTTTTTGGCAATGACAGACTAAAATACACTCTGTTATTAACAGCTCTGCTCAGGTCTTGCAAATTCAGGGCTGTGGCTTCCTTTTGTTTTGTAAGCCACTTTTGAAAACTAAAATTTAGAAACCAAGTATTATGTAAAAAATAAAATAGTGGCATTAAGTGGAATACAGTTCACAGTTATCTGCATGATGGGGAAAATCTCTCTCTCTCTCTCTCTCACACACACACACACACACACACGGGAGGGGGGAAGGAGGAAGAGAGAGAAAGTTA